>CM053143.1:92223828-102223828 GCA_028571685.1 Heterohyrax brucei
TTAGAGCCAGATAGTGGAGCTAATAGTAAAATCTCTAGCTTTTAAATCTCATTGGCTCTTTCTCCATTTGTAGTGGTAATATTTAAGAACTCGAACAGAGCTGTAAGGAAATAGGTATACATTTTTCTCAATACATGACAAGTTTCCTTTTTGTGAGGCATGTATGGCACTTGAAGTGGCTCAACTTTATACACTATCTGTATGCTGTCCCTGAACAAGTAATGTTAATTGGTCAACAGTGTGTAGAATCTTGTCAATCACTTCCATAGCATAAAATGTGGGAATTAATGTAGAAAAAAAGGATCATGAGTTTCAGAAAAAAGTGGTGATAATGATGTCAAGTGGAAAATAAAATAATTTTACAGCTATTTATACTGTTGTATAAATATATACGGTGCCATTGGCTCCGTTCCAACTCATGTGACCCCAAGATACTCCTGAACAAAACATCGCTTCATCCAGCACCACCCTCACAACCACTGCTACTTCTGAGCTCGTTACTGCAGCAGTGGGGCAGACCGTCTCCCTGAGGGTCTTTCTGTTTTTCTTCGACCCTCTACCTTATCAAGCATGATGTCATATCTACGTCAAAATTAAGATCAAGAGGACTAATAAGTTTTGTTTATTTTGCCAATGGAATATTATTAAAAACGTCTGCAAGAATGAATTCCTGTGTCGCTATTAAGTAACTGAGATCAGTCAAGTAAATGCTGAGTTTATTCTTCTTTTTTTCCACCCCCAATAATCCTTTTAGGATAGTTATGAAGATAGCTGGAGGCATAGTGGTTAAGTGCTACAGCTGCTAACCACAATGTAGGCAGTTTGAATCCACCAGGCATTCTGGGAAACTCTGGGGGGCAGTTCTACTGTATCCTATAAGGTTGCTTTGTGTTAGAATTGACTCAATGGCAATGGGTTCGGTGAGTTTTTTGGCGGGAGGGGAGATAGTTATTCCTATGTAACTGTCACAATCTCAGGCTCAGTCACTAGCCACAGCAAGGAAGTTGAGAATGGGTGATTTACCTGCCTACCACTAAATCCACATTCTCTTTATTCTCTGTTATCAACTTAGCTGGTCACAAATTCTCTGCCTGTAAGACTGGAGTCATTAGTGTTTTTTTTTTGTTTTGTTTTGTTTTTTTTTTCATTTAGTTGCCACCATTATCCCCTCACCACTCTTACTGAACTTAAGCCATAAAAACTAAATCCACAATTGTCAAATCGGTTCCCACTCACAGCGACCTTGTAGATCAGAGTAGAACTGCCCCATCGAGTTTCCAAGTTGCATCTGATGGATTTGAACTGCAGACCTTTTGGTTAGCAGACATAGCACTTGCCCACTGGTAGCCACCAGGGTTTCCAATGCTACTAAAAGGCCATAAGGAGAATCATCTGGGCTCTAGACACGGCCCTTTATGTCTTGTAAAACAACATCCCAACAATCGAGTTTCTTCTTGGTAATCAAGACCTATCATCCTGATCAGTGAAGACAACCTCTTTCTCTGATTGGCAGTTCAGTGGGATGAGGAGTCCAAACTGAACTCCTCCAAGTTCCTCGGACCTCTAAACCTTCCAAGGCAAGAGTTGTAAGAACAAGAATACCCAAATTATGGAATGAGTTATGGGCCTTAATGGTGAAAAAGTCCATTCTCTTGATCTTCTAGTTCACAAAACCTAACTGATAGATTGTACTTCAATCAAAAGTGGTGAGGATTCTTTTCCTGTTCTTAGTCTCGATAAATAACTGATAGCTTTATTAGTTACTCATCCATAGATAAGAGTAGCACACACAGATGTGTTGTTATTGTCTCCCAAATCCACAGACCTTACTAAGCATTGTGCCTCTGTTTCACAGAACACAGTATATTGTGAAACAACTTGGCTTTCACTTTAAGGGCACACCTCAACATTTTCTAAAGCATTAATGTGGCAAACTCTTCAATTCTATTGCTGTTTATTATTTTAACCTCTTGCATGCACAGACAGGTTCAGAGTTGCTCCAGTTAACTATTCTAAAACACTATTCGCTAAGAAAAATTTGATGTAATGTAGTAAATGTATCATTCAATACCACAAAAGCAAGCTCTGTTTAACCATTCACTTTCCAAGTGCCATGTCAAGGTTTCCAACATCTTTGCCAGTGCTCCAGGACTTAAGGTTCTAAGGGGTTGGGTTGGCCTTCTTTAAATGGTTGCAGTGTGGCTACGTGAGGATCAAGCATCAAATTCTCACACCACATTCAAAAACAAGAAGTATCAGCCAAGAGATTAATGTAGTTTCTTCTCAGGGGTAAAAATATTTCCCAGAAGCCTCCTGTAGACATCCGTTATGTCACATTGGTCAGCCAAATATGTAACCTGAGGCTAGGTAAGGGGCCCAGCTTCCCTGAGGTCTCTTCTGGATACATGAAAAGCATGCAGTGAAATTCTATGAGCAAGGGAAAAGGTGTGAATGGCCTTCAGATATTATAGCTGACATATGATGTAACAACTACAAAACATGAAGACCATTTAGGTTATCACATGATATTATCAATAGATTGTAAAAATACAATCACTATTTGTAATTTTAAATATTTTATCTTGCCCTACCAAAACCCCTGAGGCATAGTGGTTAACAGCTGTGACTACTAACCAAAAGATCAGCAGGCCAAATCAACCAGGAGCTCTTTGGGAACCTTATGGGACAGGTCTACTCTCTTCTACAGTCTCACGGTGAGTTAGAATCAACCCAGTGACACCGGGTTTGGTCTTAGTTTGGTTAAGAGAAACATTTTTTAAGTATAACCAGCTTTATAAAGTCCAAGGTTGAGGAGGGTGGAGAGGTTTGATGTTGACGCTTTCCATTCGGAATAAACCAAACACCCAGGACACTCTCCTTACTCAGGCCTTGTTTGATTATAAAGGGTTTATATCTATTATCTCTGATCAAAATTTGGCCACTTTGTATTAATTATTAAATATAATATTTTTGTTTTTAATAAAAGTAATGATTGGTTTTTGCACATCTCTTAAAGAGAAAAGAAAATAAATAAGGGATTTCTGATTATAAAAAGGCCATAAATCCTGGAAATAAAAAATTTCTAAGTATGTTTGGAAGAAAAAAACATTTTTAAGTAAAATTTTATCCTACTGTAAACTCAAATTCACATTATTTGTTCCTGGAAAAAAATCAAAATCTCTTCATACCTTCTTCTTTCTAAAGTCAGATGTACAGATAGATAATCCTAAATGACTAAGAGTTCAAGCTATCATTTCTCTGCTGTTTAATACACAGCTTTCTTGGACATCTGATAACCATTGACAGACAATCATAATTGGCTCAATTATCATTATCACTTACAGTTTTCAAATAGATAACTGACATATTCAAGACTTGACTCACAGAAGTTATTCAACAAATATTTAGGAATAGAAAAGGAACGAAGGAGGAAAGATTCAGTATTTAGCAACGTTTCTAAATATGCTAATCAGTCCACCTGCTGGATCGGACTGAGCTGTTGTACTCTTTTTCCTCAGTTTTATTGCCTCACAGTGGTCTGGTTTGAACAAGATGTATTTACAAACACCTACACACACTGAAATAGATATTTCTTCCCTTGATGATTTACAGTCAGTGATTGGAATAGTTGTGCTTCATCACTGTAGACAGCAGCCATTAATTCATCACTGGTAGTTTCCATAGGGAAATGATGACACTCTTTAAAAGGTAGAACTGGGCGATGATACTTTAAGGAGATGCCCATGTAAGATGTTTTTTGTTACAAGATATGAAAGTTTTCTGGCAGTTAACATTGAACAACTTGTTGAAGCAGGGAGACATTTTTTAAATGTACCCATCAGTTCTCATGGGCCTTCTTGACTTTGTCAAATAATTCCTTAACAAGACTACTGATAAAATTGCAATCTGGGTTTTCAAGTGTGCAGAAACTCCTAATAGCCTCCTCAGCTCCAAAATGCATGATTCTCTAGTTTGTCTTCTTGATTCACTTCATTCTGGCTTCTGTCCCTTCAAACAACCCTGCCTAACTAACCTTGAGAAAAGTAATTAAGCCCTCACTATCGATTAGGAAGAATCCATATTTAATTATGTGTAACGTGTTCCACTATCAAACTTTTAGCTTGGTTCACCAGAGCCAAGCAAGTCCTATTACAGTGTGCTGTGCACCAGGCAGTTGGTTAATGATCTTCCTTACAAGGTGTTCAGTTTTCCCCACTCTCTGTGTTTTATGAAAAGTGCTTTCATACTTTGAAGTCATGATTGGACCATTTTATGAAGTCTGCCTTGAAGAATTTTCTCAACAGCCTTGTGTGGTTTATACATGCCATTAGGTACAATCTTGAGATCACGGTGCTTAAAGCTCAAATACTAGCTACAGTCAGAATCTCTTGCAAAGTAACTGATTTGGTTAAATCATTAATGTAGTCAGTTTATTCAGTAGAGAACTGTCTTCCATGTACTCTCTTTTATATGAAAATATCTTTGCCATCACATTCAAAAGCTGAATTAAAATTTCAGTTTTCTTCTACATAGAATTTTCCTTCTAAATGTTATTACTACTTCTAATGAAAGCTTGCTGTGAACCACCCACAGCAGTTTTGCTACAATTAATATAAAAATGTTCAAATAATACAAGATGTCATGCTTTTATAGAGTTTAGATGATATTAATAGTATCCTGTAACTCTGTTCTTGCCAAATAATTTCCTGCTGATGATTATGATGAATTCATATTTTTCAATACAATATGTATTGAAGATGTCTAAAATATTGGGACAAGGAATGTAATATGCAATATACTGTAACACTTTTAAGCAAAATAACTCACCTATGTATGTACAATTCTGTGAAAAAGTTCTAATCAATTTGAAGTTATTAAAATTCATTGTTATGTACATTTAATATAAGCACTCAAAATAAATTTTTAAAAATAATTCATAAAATATTGATGACATATCTGTAGTCTGGAAATATAGTAATTAACAGCAGTATATTATTACTCAGAAAAGTTCAACATTAATTTATTAAATTTTAGTTTTGTTACAATTTAAGCTAACTATACACAGAAATCTCTTAAAGATTAGTTTACATGCAAATTACTATTATTGGGTCCGGTCTTAGAAGTGGACTATACTTGCTTATGTGTAATTTTTTGTGAGAGATTCTGTGAACAATGTGACTACAGGTTAACTGGAAAATTAATTCCTGAATTTAGTTATTTAGTGCTGCTGTAACAGAAATACCACAAGCGGATGACTTTAAAAAGAGAAGTTTTTTTTGTCACAGTTCAGTAAGCTAAAAGTCCAGATTTGAGGGTGTCAGCTCCAAGGGAAGGCCTTCTCTATTGGCATGCGGTAAAGTCCTTGTCCAGCTTTCCCTGGAGTGGAAGCTTCGTCCTTTCCCAAAGGCCCACGCAGCTCCCAGCACTGCTGCTTGGTGGTTTGAGGTTCCCAAAGCTCAGCTTGCCTCAAGGCACAAATCTCCATTCTGCCCCAACAACACAGCAGCACCCATCCACTCTCACTGACATCACAGAGGCAGGAACAGGGATGAACATCACATAATACCAAGAGTCACTGCCTAGCCAAATTGCCACAGATTTGTTGGGGACACAACTGAATCTGTGACAGCTTTGTAGAAGGGAGTCCTTTACATCCCTGGGCAAGAAGATCAAGCTTCATTTCTAACCGGTTGAAATCATAAATTTGACAGTACTTCAAGTAGCTTGATCAATTTAGACAATCCACATTTTATTTTAGACAGAAACACGTTATTGAACTATCTATACTCATCAGATTTGCCAGACATTTGTAGAATATGAGACAACCACAACAGCTAAAATAAACCTTGGAGCTCAAATTTAAGACATTCAATTGTTGAAATCTATTACCCTACTGTGTAAACATAAGCCAGATTCAACTTGATGACAAGGGAGGTTATTATATAAACATGTCCCCTATCTTGGTTCATCTCATTAAGCTATTTAGCCCTTTGTTCTTCCTCATTATTATGACTTAAGGATTCTTTCTGTTGTTTCCTTTGTTTGTTAAAATTATATCACTCTGCTTTCGATTTTATTTCCACCATACTCTTTGCATTTCTGTGGACATATTCAACTTCCACATGGATAATGTATCTGACAACATAGCTTAACATTGATGACACTCTCCTAATTAAATCTCTATGTTTGTGCCCACTCATCCTCAGTCTTCTTCAGTCTTTTTTTTTTTTATGACTGACTTAAAATGTATACTCCCGTATAAATTTACATGTCCACCTATATGCAGCTTCAACTGCTCTCCCTGCCCAGTGATAGCACACTAGTCCTCTCTGCTCCATACATGTCTCATCCTCCCAGCAGTCTCCTTTTCCTTCCTCTCCACCCATGCTCCTTCCTCCAGCCAGCGGTCAGCAGGATGATAGCCTATAGATGCACAGAACTATAAAGTGCATCCAATATATGGTCACTCTGCATCACCAAGTCCAATCCATTCATGTCCGAAGAGTAGACCTTCGTTATGCTTTACGGGCAAGGGCAGCATCAGGGCCAGGGGCCATGCTCCCATGGGAATTCTGAAACCACTGGACCATCAATTGAAGTCTTTTAGTGGAAATCTCAGGGTGCATCCCTTTTTATTCTTGTGTTGCCAGTGAGACTCAACTTAGTGAACTCCATCGCATCTATCACTGGTGGTGGCCGGGCACCATCCAGTTCTCCTGGTCCCAAGTCGATGTAGGCACCCACTCATAGGGGTCTCTCTATCTTTTGAGTTGTCTTTACCCCAGGTCACTTTGGTCATTTTGGTCCTCGGTGAGCATCCATTCCTGCTGATTTGGGACCATTTGCTGTGCCCTTGGATGGCAGCTTGGCAGCTTTTAAGACCTCAGATACCACTCACCAATGTGGGGTGCAGAGAACCCTCTTAGCAAAATGCTAGTTGTGCCAAGTGGCCTCAATTTTGCCTAAGCACATGGTCCCCTGCACCCTGCCCCAGCTACTCTATCCTTGCAATATTGGGTTAAGATGGAAGGAGTATTCAAGTTATGCTGAAGTCCACTTAATATTGTTCTTGTTTCTAATGTGTGCTATCACCGATTTCACCCAACCAGCTTTCTAGCATCTATCTTATCTACACCCTCCCCCCTTCACCCTCTCTCCCTCTCCTCCCTTGCAGCTGTCAAAGAGTCTTTTCTTCTATACACAAGTCTGTTTTTGAGACCTTATGGTAGGGGTCTCATACAATATTTGTCCTTTTGTCACTGACTACTTTCACTCAACATAATGTCTTCCAGTTGAAACCAGGTCATGAGATGTTTCGGGGAATCATCATTATTCTTTATCATTGTGTAGTGCTCCTATAAGTGTATATACCGTAGTTTACCTATCCATTCCTCTGTTGTTGGGCATCTGGGTTGATTCCATCTTTTTGCTATCGTGGACTATGCTGCAATAAACATTCTCGTGCATGTGTCCGTTAGTGTGAAAGGCCTTGATTCTGTAGGATAGATTCCAAGTAGTGGAATTACTGGGTCAAATGGTCTATCTGCATCCATTTTTTTAAGGAAGCACCAAATTGCTTTCCAAAGAGGCTGGACCATTTTGCAACCCCACCAACAGTGTAAAAGAGTTCCATTTTCTCCACAGCCTCTCCAGCATTTGTTGTTTGGTGTTTTTTGGATCATGGCCAACCTTTTTAGGGTGAGGTAGTATCTCATTGTAGTCTTGATTTGAATTTCTTTAATAACTAAAGATCGTGAACATGACAGCATGTGTTTTTTTTTTTTTTCTTCGCTGCCTGGATCTCCTCTTTAGAGAAATGTCTGTCCATCTCCTTTGCCCATTGCTTAATTGGATAATTTATCTTCTTATTATGGATATTCTGTAGCATCTTATAGATTATTGAGATCAGGCATTGGTCTGACATAGAGTTGCCAAATATTTTTTCCCATTCTGTAGGTGGCCTTTTAATTCTATTAATAAAGTCTTTGGATGAGCAAAAGTGTTTGATTCTTAATAGTTCCCATTTATCTCTTTTTTCTTCTGTTGATTGTGGTTTGTTTGACAGATTTTGAAGTCTGTCTACGTTGTGTATTAAAACTTCCATTGTTGTTCCTACATTTTCTTGGATGAGCTTCATAGTTCTAGGTTTGATATTCAGGTCTTTTGTCCAGTTGGAGCTGGTTTTTGTATAAGATGTAAGATATGGATCTTGTTTCAGTTTATTGCAGATGGTTATCCAATTTTGCCAGCACCATTTGTTGAAAATACTGTTTCTTCAGTATTCTTTACCTTGTACTTCCCAATGACACTGCCTTTCAAATATCTTCTGGACAGAAATGACTTGCTCTTCCAGGGTGAGATCACTAACAACCCTAAACCATCCTAGAGATTTCCAAGACATTTTCCTTGACTCCAAGTTATATATCCAAGATCCCACTTGATATTCCAAACTGATGGACCCAGTTTCCTTAACTACAAAGTCATAGGAAAGCCAGATAGTGTAGTGGTTAAGACCTAGGGCTGCTAACCAAAAGATCAGCACTTTTAGTCCACCAGGTTCTACTTAGAAACCATATGGGGCAATTCTACTCTGCCCTATAGAGTTGTTATGAATTGGAATTGACTCTCTTGCAATAGATTTGGCTTCCAGCTACTCTCACTCTGTTCAAAATCAAACATTCTTTTCAAACTTATCCACACCAGAGACAAATACCATTCTTAGCTCTTTCACTCATTCTCTCAACCACAAAATTTAAAGAAAGAGCTGATTCTATCTATTCTATCATCTTAATACTTTGCAGATCTACTTGGCCAACCTCCTGGAAGAGACCCAAATTTGTATATATTTCAAAGAAAGGTATCTCAATAGAAGGAAGAAATTATCAAACAGTATCATTAATACCATACACAAGTAAAATTTTGCTGATGATTATTCAAAAGCATTTACAGCAGTACACTGACAGGGAATTCAAGCCAGTTTCAAAAGAGGAATGCAGAGCAAGAGATATTATAGCCGCTGTCAGATGGATCATGGCTGATAGCAGAGAATACCAGGAAGATGTTTACCTGCGTTTTATTGACTCTGCAGGGCATTCAGCTGGGTGTATCATAACAGATGCTGGATAACATTGTGAAGAATGGAGATTCTGGAACACTTAATTGTACTCATGAGGAACACATAATTAAACCAAGAGGCAGTTGCTCAAAAAGAAAAGAAAAATAGGCTACTGCATGGTGCAAAGTCAGGAAGGGTGTGTGTCAGGGTTTTATCCCTTTGCTATGCTTGTTCAACCAGCAAATAATGAGAGAAGTTGGACTGTATAAAGAAGAAAGGGGCACCAGGATTAGAGGAAGACTCTTTACCAATGAGTAATATGCAGGTGACATAGCCTTACTTGCCTAAAGAGAAGAGGATTTGAAACACTTACTGATGAAAATCAAAGACCACATCCTTCAGTATGGATTGTATCGACATAAAGAAAACAAAAATTCTCATAGCTGTACTAGTCAGTGATGTCATGATAAATGGAGAAAAAAAGAATGGCATTTTTAAAGAATTTCATTTCACTTGGATCCATAATCAATGCTACAGAAGCAGTAGTCAAGAAACAAAACAAAACAAAAACAAATGGATTGCATTTCACAAGTCTGCTGCAAAAGATGTCTTTAAAATATTAGAAAACAAAGATGTCACTTTAAGGGCTAAGGTGTACTTGATCCAATCCACGGTGTTTTCAGTCATCTCACATGCATGTGAAAGCTGGACAATGAATAAGGAAGATGCAGAAGAATCAATGTCTTTAAAATATGGTGCTGGTCAAGAATATTGAATACACCATGAACTGCCAAAAGAAAGAAGAAATCTGTGTTAGAATAAGTACAGTACATCCTGAATGCTCCCTAGAAGCAAGATTGGTGACTTTGTTTTGTGTATTTTGGACATGTAGTCAGGAAGGACCAGTCCCTAGAGAAGAATATTATGCTTGGGAGAGTAGAGGGTCAAGGAAAAAAAGGTAGGCCTTCAACAAGATGGACTGACACGGTGGCTGCAACAGTCTGCTTAAGCATAACAATGATTGTGAAGATGGACAGGACTGGACAGTGTTTCCTTCTATTGTGTATAGGGTCACTATGAGTCAATCAACTTGCTGGCACCGATTAACAATGACAACATCCCCATTACTAATGTCTTTTTCAGGTCTTCATGAATATTGATACTAAATATTGAAATATTTCCTTATTAACCTTGCAACTGCCACTCTTGCTCACTTTTAATTAATTCTTCACAATTCTGCCTGAAGTATCTTTTGAAGATGCAGATATTTTCATGGTTTTAGAAGGTCATCAACTTGTGGACTGACTGGAACTCCAAGCTTAGAGGACAGTTAGGAAGTAAAGTAGACCAAGAATCAGAGAATACAACCATTATCTTTCTACCAGAACAGAATTACGGTCAGCGTTGACAAAGAGTAATATTTAAAATATCTATGTATTATGAGTTGAAATCACTGGCAGTGGGTTTCGTTTGGTTTCTGATTTGGTTATTATGTACTAGTATGGCAAACATCTTGACCAATCAAAGTAGACATCTATACCAGTGATTACTGCAATAACGTGGGCCTATGTTCACTACGTGACCACTGTGCTGCTGTCACGCCCAGACACTAGTCGCCGTTCCCCGTACTTTTGATTCCTCTACTTTCACTGTGAATGTACTTTGTTCCCCAGGAATCAGAATACCAGGTAGAGATGAACTCAAGCTGTGTCTCCATGCTTTGGCTGCCGGACGAGGTTCATCTGCCACTGAAGCTATAGTAACAAAACAAGGCTAGAGCCCTTTTCTTAAAATTATTTTCTCCTCAGCACATCCCCTTACCCAGCCCATTTCTTGAAGCTGTTTTTTTTCCTTAAAACTTTTTTGAAAAGGACCAACCACCAGCTAGGCAGAACCAGCTGAAATGGATCCTACACTCTGTTTTGGCATTCCCAATAAATTTTAGCTCCTTAACTTCCCATGCCTGGTAAATTGTCCACCCCTGGGTGGGAAACTAACATCTAATGAGAAAAACAAAACAAAACAAATGCTAACTTTCTCTGGCACAGGGAGTCAAACCCAGGCACTAGACAATGTTTCTTCATTTTGGAATACTCTGTACCTGTGCAAGTGCCTTTTTGTGCTTGGTGTCTGATCTTGCCTATGCAAACCAGCCTCAGAAAGCTGCCTATGATCAGCCTTGGAAGGTACTTAGCCCCAATACGTATCAATTATTGTACAGTCAATAAAGTTGCCCTTCTTTCTCCCCAAGGCAACTCTGTCTTTTTGGCCCTCGATAGAGGTCACACAGAGTAGAACCTAGCTTCCAGCAACACCATGACTGGAGTTGGAACTCTGTTCATACTGTTTTGTATTCATCAAAGCTAAGAAGTGTATTCAGTTCTGCACTGACCAAAAAATAAATAAATAAAATAAAAAATACTATCCACTACAGATTGCCTCTCCTCTCCGCTTAAAACACTTTAACATCCTCATCCTGCACCTAAAATAAATCAGCTTATGCATGGTCTTTAAGACTATCAGCAACCTGGGATATACCAGTTTGTCTTATTTCTTACTTTGGAATCTTCCTTACTGTCCTATTCCATCATTTAGTCTGCTTAATATTTGCAATTTTATCAAATCATCATGATTTTAATGTTAATGTATCTTTAACTCCTGTCTCCCCATTTTGCTCTTTCCTCCACCTCCTGTTCCTGTATATCAACTCTCCTTTAAGAATCCTTCACATCTAAAACTGCAGATGACATCTCACTGTTTTGGGTACATTAACTATTTATGTCTTTGTATTATCATTTTTACAATGGAAGTGCTGACATTTCTAATGTTTTCTAGTTCTTTATCTCATTGTTATAGCACAACACGATATGCTAGCTAAAATAACTTTCAGTAAAGCAGAATCCTTTTCTCTCAACAGTTATTCACAATGCTATTGTTAAGGCTTCAGTCTTTTAAATATGAAGGATTTATTTAGATAGCAAATATTCTTCACCAACTTTGTATAGGCTCTCCTGGGCTCAGGAAATAGGGATAAAAAGCTGAACAAAATTAAGTACTTACTTCTCTGGAGTTTATTTTCTTAGTGAGAGAGATAAAATTTATAATCAAGAAAATACCAATATGACATAATATTAGGTACCGAAAATGCAGAGGAACCCTCGTCGTACAGTGGGTAGGTGCTCCTAGACTAACTGAAAGATCAGAGGTTCAAACTCACTAGACCTCCTGCAAAAGAAAAATATGGCATGTTTCCTCCATAAGGATTACAGCCTTGGAAACCCTATGCAGCAGTTCTAGTCTATCCTATAGGGTTGCTGTGAGTTGAAACTGGATCAGTGGCAATAGAATTAGTGAAGATGTTGTACATAAAATAAACCATGGTAAGATAATATGGAGTAAAATGCATGAGAAAGAATTATTTAGTAAAGCAATCATTGAATGGCATTCAAAAGAAGTTATATTTGGCAGACACCAGAATAAACTGAGAGATAAAAATACAGTAGTATTTGACAGGGAGAGGTAAGCATAAAAGTTCATCTTTAAAGTAAAGCAGCTTTGCTGGCTGAAACAGTGTAAATATAGTATAAGTATATGAAACACTGGAGCCCAGGTAGTTCAGTGGTTATGAGCTTGGTTACATACCAAAAGGTCAGAATTTCAAATCCACCAGGCACTCTTTGGAAATCCCGGGGGAAGTTCTAATCTGTGCTATAGGTTCGCTACAGATCACAATTGACTCCACAGCAACAGATTTCATTTGTTTTATTTTAACGCCAACTTTTACAGTCTGAAATTGATAACAAATACAATCAAGACATACGGTGATTAGAACAAAAAAGTTAGAAATGAAGAAGGGTTGGTAGTTGATAAACACAGCTTTACTGATAAAAATGACCCTGCAGACCACATAATAGAATTTTGGAAGACCAGTGACTTCTTCACTGCAAATATCTTTGCTCAATAACATAAATGACAACAATAAACATGGACCTTGTCATGGACGGAATTGTGTACTCCAAAAAATTGTGTGTAGCCATTGGCTGGGCCACGATTTCCCGTATTGTGTGATCGCCCTCTGTTTTGTGATTTTTTCCTGTGCTACAAATCCTTAACTCTGCCTGTGGCTAATAGACTGGATTATGTTAAAGAGGATTAGGGTGGGACCGTAACATCCTTCATAAAGTAACCTCCCTGCTCCAACGTAAAAGATGTTTTCCTAGAGTGTGGCTTGCCCCACCTTTTCTCTTTTTATTTTACAAGAGACAAAAGGAAAGGGAAGCAAGCAGAGAATTATGGACCTCTATAACATGAAGAAAGCAGCACTGGGAGAAGAATGCATCCTTCAGAGCTGAGGTTCTTATGCTGCAGGCCTCTCAGACCAAAGAAAGATGGATACAACACAAGGACTTCCAGAGCTGACAGAGAGAATGTGTGTTCCCCTGGAGCCAACACCCTGAATTCAGACTTCTAGCCTACTAGACTGGGTGAGAATAAACTTTTCTTTGTTAAAGTCATCTTGTGGTATTTCTGTTACAGCAGTACCAGGTGACTCAGATAGACCTCACCAGATGGAATACACAGGAATCAAATGGCATCCGTGAAAAGAGGTGATGGAGAAGGTCAAAATCATTAGTTAGAATAAGGCCCAGAGCTGACTGTGGAGCAGATCATTAATTGTTCCTATGCAAGGTAAGGTTGAGATTGAAAAAAATTTAAACAAGTCCATGAGAGCCAAGTACAAACTTGAGTATATCCCACCTGAGTTCAGAGACCATCTCAAGAACAGATTTCCTTCACTGAACACTGATGACTGAAGACCAGACAAGTTGTGAAGTGACATGAAGGATACCATACATGAAGAAAGCAAGAGGTCATTAAAAAGGCAGAAGGGAAAGAAGAGACCACAGTGCAGGTCAGAAGAGACTCTGAAAGTTGCTCCTGAACACATGGAGTAACTAAAAAAAAAAAGGAAGACACAATGAAGCCAAAGAGTTGAACAGAGGATTTCAAAGGGCGGCTGAAGAAGCAAAAGCAAAGTATCATAGTGAGTTAGAAAACCCAAAGGGCATAACATGCTTGGTATTTCTCAAGACAAGAGAACTAAAGAAAAAAATTCGAGCTTCAAACTGCAAGAGTGAATCTTTCTGTAAGAAAAATACTAAATGGCTCAGAAAGCATCAAAGGGAGACGGAAGAAATATACAGAATTATTGCATCAAAAAAAGTGGTGGCTACTCACCCATTTTAGGAGGTAGGATATGCTCAAGAACCAGTGGTACTGAAGGGAGAGATCCAAGTGTCATGAAGGCATTATCAAAAGGCAAGTCTCCAGTAACTGATGGAATACCAACTGAGATATTTCGATACACAGATACATTGCCAGAAGAGCTGATTTGTTTATATTAAAGAATGTGAAATATACGAGGTCTGACAATTAGTTTTCGAACTCATGATAGAAAAAGTGCTACGTACCTCATTGCTGAGTGTCGTAACAGTCACCTTCATAGTTCTCCCATCGAGAAGCTATGCACTGAGCCTTTGAACCAATTTTGGAACTCTTTCTCAGGATTGACAAACAGCCTAATAAAAAGAATCACCACTTACTAGAAGCAGAAAACACTGCCTGAAGCCAGTATCTAGTAGGAATTCCTAAAGGATAATAGACTAATCACTGTAGACTGAGCATGAACTAGTGTGACACAAAAACTCCTAAGGCCTCCTTGGGACACTGGTAGTCTTATGAGTTTTACCTCTGCTAGCCCCACCAGGTACTTACTGTGAAATTTGGATAAAAATTCCCTAGCACTTCCAGCAGGAGGGGAGGAAATGTAACCGTTTTGAAATTTACCCTTTCCTCATTTATAAACATGGTTAGCTTCCAAAGACCAGGTAGTTATTTGAAATTGGTATTAAGTGAAAATGGAGAAGTGACCATGTCAGATCAAAAAATGACCTTGACTACATCATTATATAACTGCCAAATTGCATCATTAAATAACTGCCAAACTACTGCAGATTGTGGCTCAGAGAGTTGACATATAACTTTACCCATCATAGTCAGTATTAGTGTTGCCTCACACCTCAGCATTTGTTACTGCCAAACATCATTAATGCACACACTAGTCAGATAGTACATTTGTTACTATTGCTGTAAGTGTGAAATATCAGATTACAAAATAATATCAGTAAGAGAGCAGAAGGAATGTTCTGTTCTCCTCAACAACAGCCTGCCCTCAAGGAAAATTGTGTTACCAAAGCTTTGCTGAAGCAGAGGAAAGGAAATATCTAATTCCAGCTCCCTCTAACCTTCTTCGTGGGGGAATGGAAATAATTAAAGAATAAAAAAATAAAAACAAACCCAATGCCTTTGAGTTACTTCCAACTCATAGTGACCCGGTGAAACAGAGAAGAACTTCCCCACAGGATTTCTAAGGAGTGGCTAATATACCATAGTTGACTACACACCATCTTTATTCTTGCACTTGGAAAGTAAATACCCATTTTCAGTTCCTTATAGTCTTCCTGTTTCATCTAAGAAGTTAAATATCTATGTATCTATATATCTCTGAGAAGCAGTTGTGAAAGACACAGCCTAGAGGCATACTATGGACAGTGAGTCAATTCTGACTAATAGCGACCCTATGAGGACAGACCAGAACTGCCCAGTAGAGTTTCTAAGGCTGTAATCTTTACAAAAGCAGACTGTCACATCTTTCTCCTGGTGGGTTCAAACCATCAACCTTCTGGATAGCAGTCTGGCACTTAACAACTGCCCTACCAGACTGCTCCTTGACCAAAAGCATATTTTCACTAAAAGACTACAGCTTGTGATAGAAATCCTAGAATGCTTTTTCTCCCCCTACACCCAACCATCACATCAACATCAACAAGGCTTTACAGGGGATCATAAGAGTGACTGGTCAGTTTTGTCAAAGTTGCCAAGAGCTTTCATAAAATGCAGACCGAGAAATAGCTGTTGTAACTAATTGAATGGTGGTAACTGAAAGATAACCAAAGACCCTTAGTAACCTTGACAAAAATGTCTTTCTGTTTAGGGTTAAAAGCCTGATGGAAGTAGATTAAAAAGAAAAAGGATGATGAGAATCAAAGCACCTGCCTTTTAATAAGTCTCTTCATCTCCTTCGTTTTGAGTCTTCTCTTACAGATACCACCAAGATATTCTCCATATCAGATGGTGAAATCCTATTGCTTGAAATCCAGACACTTGTATTATGTATAGCAACATTGGTTTTTTTGGTCTCATTTTGGGCATATTATCTGGAGAGACCAGACCCTGGGGAAGGGCATCAAGTAGACGGTGAGCAAAACCAAGGAAGGCCCGGGGGCTGCAGCAGTGGGCTCATGCATCACAACAGTTTTGAGGATGGTGCAGGACCAGGTAGTGTTTCTGTCGTACGTAGGATGGCTATGAGTTGGAACCAATTCAACTGCACCTAACAACAGCAGGAATAATAAATCATCAGTAGTGATTCGATAGGCCTGGGATAAAGCATGATGACTTCATTTTCCGACTCGACGGCATTTGGCTTGGCTAGCTCAAGGTTGTTTTAGCGTGTGTTGTCCAAACTCAAGAACTGCAAGTAATGATTAGGCTCTTGATCGCTTCTCCACCCTTACTCCCTAAGGAAAAGTCTTAGCTACACTTCAAAACTCTGGGGTCACTCCCTCTTTCAAGCCACCTTCATACTGTCAACATATCACAGATCTTAGTGAATATTTAGTAAATACATGTAACACCTATCATTACATTGCTTTGCTTTTGTGCTGAAGCTCACCAACCTTTATTTCCCTATTTTCTGAATGCATAATTAAGAAAGCTGAACTCTATGTATATATATCTTGAATAGTAAGTCTCCCCAAATAGGTTTGATTAACATTCTTTACACAGCCCAAGAGAGACTCAACCTTTTTAAACAGGTCTCTTTCTAAATAATTCTAAATATCTCTTTGTATTTCTAAGGGAAACATGAAATTGGTTTGCCTTAGAGTGCATTAAAGATCGGAGCATCTAGTCAGATTGCTGTCATGAGTGAATTAAAAGAGGCTTCCTCTGCTAACAACCTATTTCAAAACTGGGGTTCTCCTCTAGTCTTATTTAAGAATCTAGCAGATGTCCCATTGTTTAGCTAGTGCTTGTATCCTGAAGTTGGCTTCTTTGGGGAGTTTTAGTAAGAGGATATCATTTAACTTAGATTTAGTGTTGCTCTTGTTGGATCAAGTTTTTATTTTTCTTTTTTCCTCCTCAACTTCTTTCCGTTGTTATTTCCTTTAAATCAACACTTCAAAGAAAAAGATGGATGGATCCGCTATTCATTTACTGGAGCTGAATTTTTGCTTGCCACTAGCTTTCATTCTCTGATGCTTTTTTGATTTCTGTTCTACCTGCATCTTTTTTGCCTGTAGCTCATGCATGCAGAGAAAATTATAGGGTAATCTTTGCTCAAAAAAAAAAAAATATTCTGTCATATACATATGTATTTCAAAGTCTAAGAATATTTAAAACATTTCTCCAAGTTTGAAAATGCTTTTAGACAGAAACCTCAGACACACATTAATAAATAAGTCTTTGGTGCAGCCTAAATAATTGAACTTTTCCATACATAGCTAAAATTCAGAAAAGACAAAATCAATTTAACAACAAACATCTCATACTGAGCATCAGCTCTAATGCACAGCTTCTGTGCTGCTATTTTCTGACTTAGCCAACTACTCATGAGAGAAATTCATACAGTGTACAGGAAACAGTACCATGTGATAGATAAGAGCTCAGAGTCTCAGATGGACTGGATTCTGTGTTATGCCACTACTTGTCACAGCCCTTTGGTCACTAACAGTCTCTTCTCTTATGAAAAATGGAAATAATAACATGTCCTACTTTACATATTTATGTTAAGGTTATAAGGAACCCTGGAGGCCAACAGTTAATCATTAGGCTGCTAATGGAATGACTGGCCGTTGAAACTCACCCAGCAGCTTGAATCCACCTAGTGGCTCCTCAGGAGAAAGACCTGGTAACCTGCTTTCTTGTTGATTTCAGCTTAGAAAATCGTGTCGAGGAGTTTTACTCTGCCATGGGGAGTTTGCTGTGAGCTCAAAATCTCCTTGGCAGCACATACCAACAGCCACAAATCTGAGGTCAGTGTGATGGGTTGAGTTGTGTGCCCCCTGGTGACGTAGTGGGTTAAGTGCTACACCTGCTAAGCACCCATGAAATCCTCCAGGTGCTCCCTGGGAACTCTATGGGGCAGGCAGTGCTGTTCCTACCTCCGGGGTCACTAAGAGTCGGACCGACTCTTTGGCTGTGTTTTTTGTTTGTTTTGTTTTCTTTTAATGTGTATAGCAATTTGGCTGAGTCATGATTCCAAGGATTGTATGGATGGCCTCCATTCTGAGATTTTCCTAGGTTGTAAATCCTAATCTCTGCCTAGGGTTAATAGGGCAAGACTGGGCTGTGTTGAAGAGGATTAGGGTGGGACTGCAACGTATTTACTAAAGGAGTTTCCCTGGACCATGGCTTGCACCACCTTATGTCCCACAAGAGGTAAAAGGAAAGCAAAGCAAGCAAAGACAGGGACCTTACACCATCAAGAACGTAGCACCAAGAGCAGAGCCTGTCCTTCAGACCTGAAGTTTCTGTACTGAGATAGTCTCAGACTAAAGAGAGACTCATGCACCACAAAGACCTTCCTCCAAGCCAACAGTAAGAGCACACTCCCCTGGAGCCGGCACCCTAAATTCGGATTTACAGCTTACTGGGTCGCCATGAGTCGGATCCGACTCAACGGCACTTGGCTTTGGACTTGGCTGGACTGCGAGAGAGTAAACATCTTCCTTGTTAAAGTTATCTACTTGCAATTTTTCTGTTAGAGCAGTACTGGATGACTAAGACAGGTATTAACAGCTCTTCATTTTGGCAAAATAGAAATAATAACATGGTGTAATTTATATATTTGTATTCATTTATGGTATATATAGTGTTTCAGCACTGTCTTTTGCTCATAATAATTCAATAAATACTATCATTGCTATTATTAGCAGTCTTTTGTGGAAACTGGTATAGTTCGGTTGGATATGTTGGAGTTTCAAGGACCATTGTAAGGCCTATTACTGCTGCTAGCCCTCGAGGATCTAGAGTAGCCAATAGTCACCCAGACAGAAGTCTCAGAAATATGGAGAAAAAAAACTATGTTAGTTTATCATGTCCTCACAGAGGCAATAGATGAACAAAAATGCCTGGCACCTGTTTATGAAATTCTGATTCAAAGGGCAATATTCTATAATATATTACATATTACATGGCATATATATAGTACATGTTACTGACTTCTTATACTACTGCTATGAAGTCTACTTGACAAACTCAGGATTCTCTTTCGAGGGAAAAACAAGTTCAGCAAGGCATCTACCAAGGTGTGATTATCCTTACGTTACCTTTATGGTATATTCTCTTTAATCTTATCCTCAGAACTAGTAAAATAGAATTTATACAAAACTCTAGGATATGTGTTAGCTCTGTAGTTCATCCTTTCATGTCTAACAGTTATTATTACTATCCATAATAATACATAACAATGATTATTTTTATAACCAAAAGTTCTGGACTTGCTACATAGCATACGTGTCTAATGGTATGGATGATCATTGTCATGGTTTGAATTTTGTCCCCCCAAAAATGTGTGCAGCCACTTGGCTGGGATGTGGTTCCCAGTATCTCGGGACTGTCCTCCATTGTGTGGTTTTGCTAACCTGTATGTTAAAGGATTAGGGTGGGGCTGTGAATTCCTGCTGTGGGGGAAGTTTCCCTGGAGTATGGCTTGCCCCACCCTTAATGCTTTTAGCTTGCAAGGAATAAAAGGAAAAACAACCAAGGACAATTTGAGAACCTCGCTACCATCAAGCAAGCAGCACCGGGAGCAGAGCGCGTCTTTCAGACCAGAGGTTCTTGTGTTAGGACGCTCCCTGGACAATGACTGATGCAATACCGGACTTTCCTCCAGAGCCGTCAAGGGGAAAGTCTTTCCCTGGAGCAGACACCCTGAATATGGACTTGCAACCTACCGGACTGTGTAAGAATAAATCTTTCTTTGTTAAAGCCATCCACTCTGGTATTTCTGTTAGAGCAGCCCTAGCTGACTAAAACAATCATAAACTAGATGTGGGTCTTAGCATTTTATTAGCAAAGAACTTTAAACCCAGAAAGCCTGTAGCTCATTGTCATGCACACTATTGGCATCTTTTATCAATGATGGTGCTATCAAGATATGTTGGGGAGGAATCACTGAATTATGGAAAGCACTGGGAAGGTAAATATTGACAGAACCTCTGAAGTCATTGTTTAAAATGAGAGAAATATAGTACCTAACTAGAAAATAAATCAGTAAACTATATGTAAAGAAAATATAAAATAAACAAAGTAAATTCTGCATCTTATGATCTTCTATATTTTTGCTTCAAATGGCAAATCTTCCTAGATTATCAGTTATTAAAGTACAATTATGTGACAGGTAATGCTGGCACTTTATTTTATAATCTCTCATTCTGATCTCCCTAGAGATCTTCATTTTGGGTAAATTATAGATTTAGAATGTGAAACCTCAGGAATTTAAGGTTATTGTCCAAGGTCCAATAGGTCAATGGGCAGAGTTTGAATGTAAACCTGTATCTATCCAGATCTAAAAAATCTATGTTAGGGGCTTTGAAATTCTGCATGGAATTTTAAGAATTAATCTACTTATGAAAGGTGGTTTGTATTGCTAGTTTGTCCTATGTTTCATGAACACAAGACTGGTCTTTGGTCTCTGTACAAAGTATTTTCGAAATGTTTCCTCTCCACCCTTCCTGCTCTTATAAATTTTATCCTTAAAGCATGTAGTATAAATTTAGCCTACATCTTTCCACTCCGCTGTAAACCATGTTTGTTTGTTTATACGGTTCCTTTAAAAGCCCTTAATGTGTAAAGTTTAGATGTGCATTTTATTTCCTTTCAAAGACAATGATTTAGAAACCTAACTTTAATTCGTAATTGGCATTGAAATTGAATGCCTTTGGCTGCTAACGGAAACGCTGGTGGCGTTGTGGTTAAATGCTACAGCTGTTAACCAAAAAGTCGACATCAAATTCACCAGGTGTTCCTTGGAAATTCTATGGGGGCAGTCCTGCTCTGACCTGTAGGGTTGCTATGAGTCAGAACTGACTCGACCGCACTGGGTTTCTTTTTGCTTTGGTTTTTGGCTACTATCATTGTCCATTAAATACAAAAAGGACTAGCTATCGTCAGTTTTTATAACATATTAATTACCACCAATCAAGAAAATTTCCTGGGTTAAGGTGACATCAGTGAATATCTCTGTTCTCACATAATTGCTTGGGGAAAAAAAAATGCATAAAAAACCATTAATTCTGATCCAGATACTTTTATTAGTGTAACTGGAATAACTTGAAAAAGTAGCAAGAAAATAAACACTATTTTCTTCCTTTTATATGTAAAGACTTAGCTAAAACAATAAAGTACTTTTAATACAAAAAGCAATAAATATTCCCATTTTAAAAATTAATATACAGTAAGTGTGATGTGGCACATGATGACCAAATTAAATTCCAAATCTCCTAAATAGTCTTTTAATAGTCACATTACCGAGATTGCCACAAGTTAACTTTTGTAAAAGACAGAGTTTCAGAATGGAAGAAATTGGGGAAAATTTCTATAGAAACCATTAGATTTGTGCTGATGGTAAAAATACCGTTATGAGTGTTAAAATATGTAGCAGAAACTAAAATGTGTGTATATTATCAGATTTTACTCCATGTTATTTAACACTGGAGCACTGGTGGTGCAGCAGTTAAGAGCTCAGCTGCTAACCAAAATCGTCGCAGTTTGTATCCATCAGCTGATCCTTGGGAACGGATGGGGTCCTTGTGAGTCGTTATGAGTGAAAGTCAACTGGACTGCAACAGAGTTGGTTTGGTTATTGTGTACTGCTTAAAGACAGAGTCATAACTCAGAAACACTGTGAAATACACAAGTATAATGATAATTAATAGAAAATTCTTGTTTACAGTATTTTGTTTGCCTTTTCCTTTATGTGATCATAAATAAGTACCACTTTATTCATGTAACTTGCATATTGTTGACAATGCTGCCAGTTATAATGCTAAGTATAAAAATACTGTAAAGTTAGTAGATGCTAACAATATTATATATAAAGTACTAATCTATACCCTTGGCATTTTCATAACCACATTGTTTTCTGTATAGTCACATTAATGGTGAAATATCATTTCTATCATCTAGATAATGGTAACAAAAGCCAGAATTTTTTTTATTGTACTATACTCGGAACTGCCAATTTTAAAATTATAAAAAAGAATCTCAAGTGTCAGGCTAAGTGCAATGAAGAATAGTTTTCTTCCAAAGAACAGCTTAATGGTGCAGAGCTAGCATGAGTCATACATATCCAGACCTTGAACTCACTGGTGCATTCAGAAGAAGCCAAAGATTAATGTTTAATAAAGAGCAGGTCAGCTCTGGCCATTTTAATTGCAAGATGATGGTTTGTGATCATTTGGTGCCTTAGGCTATTGTGGTATTCTTGACTATGCCACAAAGGAAATCAATCTTGCTTTTCTAAACTGTTCCAATTATAAGGAGAAGAGGACCGTATTTTCAACCAAATTAGAAACTATTGTTCAATATGATGTCATATTATATACTTGTAAGTGTTTCTTTTCAAAAATCACACTGGGCTGTAAACCACAATGATATTAATTTATTTTCTGTTTTCAAGTAACAGTGAAGGCAATTGTCTTTTATTGAGCATAGAAACCCTGGCGGCATAGCGTTTAAAGGCCAAGGCTTCTAATCAAACTATCAGTGGTTTGAATGCCGCAGATGCTCCTTAGCAACCTTACAGGGTAGTTACCCTCTGTCATGTAGATATAGGGTTGCTATGAGTTGGAATCCACTGGGCAGCAACAGGTCTCTTTTTTTTGAACATATACTATGTGCCAACCACTCTTCAAACAATTGTAAACCCCAAACCTGTTACCATCGAGTCAATTTCAACTCATAAGAACCCTATAGGGACCCTATACAACACAGTGGAACTGCTCCATTCAGTTTCCCAGGAGCAACTGGTCGATTCCAACTGCTGACCTTTTGTTTACCAGTCCAGCTCTTAACCTCTGTGCCACCACAACTCTCAAACAAATTTAGTTTGTATTAATTTATTTAATTTTCACAACCATCTTTTGAGGTAAGTATAACCGAAATCCCTATTCTACAGATGAGAAAAGGAGCACAGCTTGGGTGATTTATTCGCCTGGCTAATAAGAGATGGAGTCAGGATTTACAACCAAGTTTCCTGGCTTTACATCTCACCCTAATGGAAGCTATGCATCAGCTGTGTGATCCTAAGCAAGTTAGTTATCCTTAATGAGCTACCTTTCTCTCTGTAAAATGTGGATAATAACCACTATATTATGTTTTATGAGGACTAAACTTTTTTAAAATGATATAAAGGGAATTTGTATTTGCCTAGTTTTTGGGTTGCAATGAACAGAATACATTCAAGGTAGTTGTACAACTGGAAAATATAAAAGCCTATTCATTTAAACAGAAAGAAAGTGGAGATATTGCTATAATAACGCAAGAGCTGGGAAACCAAGTAGGTCAGTAATTAGTAAGAGCAGAAAGCAGCTACTACTATTGAGTTGGAAGAAAATAGGAAGTTAGTGGGAAAGCGGATAGAAGCTGGAGCCTCAGATGAGAAGTTCTTGCTGAGGATACCATACAGGGCAGCAGTCCGATAAAATCAAAACCAAACCAGCTTCCATCAAGTCAGTTCCTACTCACAGATCCTTATATGCTGCAGACTAGAATTGGTCACCATGAGGTTTTGAAGGCTGTGACCTTTCACATGAAGATTGCCAGGACTGTCTTCCTAGGACCTTGTGGGTGAGTTTAAACTACTAATCTGTCAGTTAGTAGTCGAGAACTTATCTGTTTACACCACTCGGAGGGGAAGAAATGCCCTGATTGCTCCTTCTGTTTGGTCTCCTCCAGTGTTGCACAGGAAGCCAGCTAAGGCAATAAACCCCAAACCCAATTTCGTCAAGTCAATTCCAACTCCTAGCAATCCTATTGGACAGATTAGAACTGCCCCATAGTGTTTCCAAAGAGGACCTGATGAATTTAGACTGCCAAACTTTTGGTTAGCAGTTGTAACACCTAACCACTATGCACCGGGGTTTCCCCAGCTAAGACAGGAGATTGGAAAACACAATCTCTAGAGGTTAGCTGTCTGGCTCTGAGCTTGAACTACAGCAATAAAAGAGTGAAGAATGGATCAGACAGCAAGAAGTCCTTGGGGGAAACCTTAATAAAGTTGTAAATCCTCAGAGGTATTTTTTTTTTTTTTTAATGTTTTCAGTCTGTTTCCTATGTATTTCCTTCCATTTTGCCTGAGACCAAAACCAAAAACCCACTGCTGTGGACTTGATTGTGATTATGAACCTATAGGACAGAGCAGAATTGCCCCATTGTAAATCATCACAGAATCAGAGATTGCAACCACTGACCTCTAGGTAAGTAGCCTGGCACTTTAACCCTTGAAACACCGGGGATCCTTTGTCCCAGGACACTTTCTAAATTTCCATCAATTTCTCAGTATCTTAGTTGTGACATTGTACTTTTAATATTTGTTCCGATTGTATCTTAATAAAGTAGGGTAGTTATGGATTATTTCAGACACATTTCAAGATTTATTGCAATGATGTATAACCTGATCATTTTAACTTCCAAACAATCTCCATATTTAATGTTAAAGATTTTGGAGTTTTGTATTTTCCTTTGTTTTTACAGATGACATGGCACAGAGAACTAAAATTTTGTCCCATGATCTAGACTGACATGTTTGAATTATGGTTTTGGCAAAGAATATTGAATATATCATGGACTGTCAGGAGAATAGAACAATGTGTCTAGGAGGAAGTGCAGGCAGAATGCTCCGTAGAAGCAAGCACAGTGAGGTTTCATATCCCGTTCTTTGGGTATGTCGTCACGAGAGACCAGTCACTGGGGAAGGACATTGTGCTTAGCAAAGTACAGGGTAGGTGGGAACTAGGGAGACCCTCACCAAAGTGGACTGACTCAGTGACTGCAACAGTGGGCTTGAACATACTGACGACTTCGAGGACGTTGTAAGGCTGGGTAAACTTTGTTCTGTTACACACAAGGTCATGAGTTGGTGGCAATTCAATAGCAACTAACAACAATACTAGCTTAGAAAGATGAAGAAATCACTACATAAGACAGTCAACTGATTCACTTTTAATGCTGAGTGAAGATTTGTTATAATGATCATACGAAACTTACAGATTATACTCATGATTAAGTGCTTTATTAGAGAAGTGACAAGCTGCATCACATGATCAAGATCAACTTGGAAGTAAGAGGAACAACTTAGGGGACGGGATACAGTTCCTCAATAAGCAGGGCTTCCAGACAAGGCAACTCTTAATCCTTCAGGCTCACAAACAGGCCTTGATTCTCAGCTATGCCTGCAGGCCAGGGCAGCTCAGACTCTGCAGTCAGCATCCACTCAGGGCTGACCTGTGCTGCTGACTTCACCTAGCCAAATGCTACAGCTCTCTGGTTCTACAGGTGGTCAGAAGTTATCTCACTCTACCAACAAGCCTCTTGCCCGAAGGTGCTCAGAACCCTAGCTCCATGTCTTGTTTGCATGGAAAACTGTCCAATCTCTGTAAAGGTTAAAATGTTCAGTGCCTTTGCGAGACTGAGGCCTAGCAAATCATCCTGGCAGAATTACACACCCAGGCGAGAAAGGACGTGCATAAAGAGAAACGCCAATATACTCCTAGCCATGATCTCCAACTCTGCTTAAGTTCTACAGAGACCACAGTGTAAATTTCTATTGTCTTGGCTTGAGGTACTTTTTAATATCCCCTTTAAGAGATCCTTAAGTCTAGAAAAGCCATATAGGTTATATACACAATGAAATAGCAATATTGACTTGCTAACTATTTCTCCTTACTTAGAAAGAAAAAGTCAGAAGAGCAACCTTGATAGATTGAGTCTCTTGAGAAATAGACCCCTGAGAGGGTAATCTGAGTGCAGAGGATTTATTGGGGAGCTCTATTAGAATCAACATCGTGGGAAATGAAAGAAGCAGAATTAGACAGAGAGTGAAGTTCAACTGTTAAGCAGTTGCAACAAATTCTTTAGTCAATCTTGCAAGAAGCTTGATTTGAGACAAGTATTCTGATCTTTCCAATGCTGAGGCAAAGGAGCTGAGTCTTTGTAACCCAACACTGATCTATCATTGGATATAGGCTGTTCTGTAGAAAGTGGGAAATTCCTGGGTAGTCAGTCAGTTAAAGCTACTGCTCAGTTGCTAATCAAAAGCTTGGAGGTTCAAATTTGCCCAGGGACACCTCTGTAGAAACGCTTGTCAATCCACTCCTGGAAAATGAGCCACCAAAAACCCTCTGGTGTATAGTTCCACTCTGACACAATGAAGGTCGCCGTGACTAGGAACTGAATCTGCAGCAAGTGGTCCAGGTATCTTTGGCAAAGCAGCTGCCTTCAGCAGGCCAATTTCTCATATGGATTCAGCTACCAACAGTGACTAAGGGACTGTGCGCTTGTTCCTGACTATAGGAAGGTGGGTAACGATTTTGGTATCATCTACAGTAACAGTGCTCAATATTTAGCAATGTCACATAAGAAAAGAAAGGTGACTGGCGTAATTCATTAACTGCCATAAAGAGTGATTTATGTTTTATCTCAGTTCTTTAGCTACCCTTTTCTTAACTCTGGGTCCAGCTGTAGCAGCAAATAGCCTTCTACAATGACACTCAATAATCATCACTTTCTGTGACTCATGTGCTTGTGTAATCCCCTCCCTTAGAGCTTGAGTTGGGCTTTGTGATTTGGTTCCAGTAAACAGAATGTGGCAAAAGACATAGGATGTCCAGTTGGTTGACCTAGTTTTGCTTTTAGCATATTTTCTCTTAGTTCTTTGCAGAGTATCTGGAGTTTTAAGCTTAGAAGTGGTTGTCCAAGGTATAACAATGGGTCTCTATTTGCCTAGAGCAATACAGTAGGAAGGAGAATAAGAAGAGGAGGAAGTAGAATGTGTGGTTCATTGCCATGAACACCTGAATCCTTTGCCATGAGGCCAGAAAAACTGGCTAATGCACAATTACCGTTACTGAGAATTTTGATAAAAAATTCTAGAAAAGAATCTTGATCAAGAGGAGGGGTAGAGACAAAATGAAGAATACAACTTTAATTCCCACAGAATTCGAAGTTTCTGGATGTATTGAGGTTAGATGAACCATCAAAACTACTGCTCTGAGATAACCTTTAACTCTAATATCATAAGGTTTAAAAATATCCCATGAAGTCTTTAAACCGTCAACAGTCAGCTTAACTACTAAAGAAGATCTGCCATGAGCACTGTGGTGTTTTAAAGAATTTAATATATGGGCTCAAATTGTTAAAAGCAATTGTATAAAAGCCTTGTTACATTGATTTAGGTGTTTATTTAAATTTTAATATGTATTGATACTAAGAAAGTAAACTCACAGAATTCCTTTCTGGGGATAACTTTAGGAGGACAATACCTGATCAAATGCTTATGGCAGGAGGATATATGTTCAAGAACTCACTCAAATTATAAGAGATCATCAAAACATGACTCTACATGACTTAAAAAAAACCTTCCATTGAGTCAGTTCCTACTCATAGTGACCTTTAGGACAGAGTAGAACAGTTTCGTATTTTCCAAGAGGCACCTGGTAGAGTCAAACTGCTGACCTTTAGGTTATCAGCTATAGCACTTAACCATTACGCCACTGGGACCCTGCATGATAAAGAGAATTAAAGTCCTTTCAGGCAAATCTGGGAAAAAGTGAATACTTAAAGATTTGGCATTCTTGGGAAAAGGAAAACCCCTTTCACCGCCAAGAACAAATAAGGCTAAGTGGAAATGTTTCTGTGGAATTCTATGTGCTATATTGTGATTCCTACCCAGTAATCTCACAGATTTTTGGTTAAGTTTGCAAAAACCCTAAAATGCTTGGCAAATTAATGTTTCTTGAAATTGAAAACATAAAAATGAAAGGACTGGGTCCTCTATCAAGACTGTAGAGAACTTTAGGAACCATACACATTGAAAGAGAAGAGGATTGGCATAAAGGTCAAGTGCATATTTATTATTTTGTGTCCACGTTAACACCTACAAAGACCTTGTAAAAGATAATGCCTAAAATGCTGTAAGTACTGTGGGCTCAAATTTGGAGATTCATGCAAATGAGAATATGAAACTGTAATAGAACCAAAAACCAAACCCACTGTCATCAAGCTGACTCTGACCCATAGTGAGAATCTTTATTATTTAGTGCCATGATGACTTGCCTGAATGGTCATACAGAGAGTTACGCAAATATCTTTTAACTATGAGTAGGATCTGACTCGATGGCACTTGGTTTGGCATGCACAGATAGATGCCACCAGGTTTGAATACCTACTAACTTAAGAGTTCTGTCAAAATGGGCAAGAAATTTATAGTAGAAAAAAGCCTTAAACAATTTTAGCAAACTTAGCAGGGAAAACATTCAACCACAAACATAGATATTTCCTGGAAATTTGTAATGCCATTCCATTTAACATGAAATGTAAGTATTACAGAGGTTCACCGAAATCCCTAGTATCAACTTAGTTCTACACTTGAAAACTGAGAAAAGGGAAATAGGTGAAATCTACCCCATGTAACTCTGTACTGGTTCCTGTGTTTCTGATTGTCAAGCAGTTCCTTTCTAAATTCTGTAATGTTATATGGTTTCATCCTTTGACTCTCTTTTTTAATTATGTCACATCAAAACCTTTGCATGAACATGGATGTAGAAAGAGAATAAAAAGAATGCTGAAATAAGAAATAAAAACTGAAATCATTAACGTAATAGTCAACACAGGAAGAAATAAAAGAAAATTTTGTGTGAGAGACTATAAACTGACTATAACAGCAGGAAAATATTTTTTTCTGGAATGAATGGGTCTGATTTTTAAAATTTTGACTGAAAACACTTTATTTTCAATACAACCTCAATACATAAGGACAAGATTTTGCTTTTAATTCAGTAACTGTCTTTGCTAAGTACCCAGGCTGCATACCTGGTACAGCAGAGAATAAAGAATTGGATAAAACTTAACTCTTGCCTCGTAAGAATCCACAAGTGAAACATACACAGATTTCTTAATGCCCAGATCTGAAATATTTCCAAATAAGTCTTATTTTCAAAGTTCAGCAAGAATGCTTTGAATAGTAATTGTTTGTAGTAATGGAATTAGCTTCCCCGAATCACAAAGCATGATTAAGCAAGTAGCAGCATGTTTTAAAATGAACAATGCAAACCAGTTGGTAGGGTATAAAAAGCCAAATAATGATCCAGTCAAATGCTCTTATACTTACCAATTGTAACTTTAAAATAATTTTAAGGTAGTACAGATAAGGCATGACAAGAAATGGGAATATAAAAGTGAATAAAAAAATTAAGTTATAAATCATGATACGCTTCTGTACACTAATGAGTTATTGTATAGAACCCTTTTTCAAGGAAATTCCTCCAAGTTGCTGTGACTGAGTCATTTAAACAGAATGGGCAAAGATCAGAAAATATGCCATAGGGAACAAACTCTCTTCCACAAGGCACTATGTCGATTGGATGGTACAATGACCCCCTTTGGTGTGCCCATTGCTATGAGTTCAGTATGGCAAAATAATGAAACAAAAAGGGAAACAGAGATGAAGCCCAGAATATGTGAGACTACGTGTGCTTATGTATTTATATGCATATATATGTGTGTGTTTTACATATTCATGTATATAATATGCACATGAGTTATACAGAAACATGTATGAGACATACATATGTTACAATTTCTATTTCTTGTCTCTTTTTATCATTTGAAAATTAAGAAATTTTCCAAGGAAGAAAAAAGTTTTTTTTAAGATCAGTGTTTCTAAAGAAACATTTTATGAACTAGTGTTAATGTATTTTTTTCTCCTACTGACTTTAAAGCAAAGGGAAATTTAATCCCTTTCCTTGTCTATTTTTCTGAACATCATTAAAGTCTGTCCAGCATAGCTAGTTCAAATCACTGCTTTGAAGAATTTTGTAATTTCCCATCTGTTTTTCTTTAAACAATTGTAAAGGAAAGCAGACGATAGTTTTTGTAATTCTCTTTAAACAGTTTTAAAAGCAGTAAAAGTAACTCACCCTGAAGAGAAGAAAAGGATGGTCAGAGGCAGAGTCAGATAGAACACCACTTCAGGTTCAGTCGAGGGAGCTGCCCCATACAGTTGCCCCGTGACGGGGCCATTACTCCCGTCAGCGCTACACACAGCCTGCCGAACTTTTCTGTGTGTTCCATGTCTCAAGCTTAAAACTATGTCGCAGGCAGAAAAAAGAATTTCCATTGGTGAGAAACCAGTGCAAGAAGAGGTCCAATTTTATAACAGAGATGCAACCTTACTGGCTTCGCAAGTCAGTGTCAGTGATGTGTACCCACAATGGACTATTTCCTTTTGGACGTAAACGTGAAGTCTAGCTCTTGTAAATGAAAAACGATGACCAAAAGGTTATTATTATTTAATACTATATCTCTTAGAAATATTAGTAATTAGATAACAATTATATGAAGCCAGTTATTTGCCATTTTTGTAAGTGGAAATTGAGAAAATGAGATTGTTTTGAAGACGCTGGAAAGGATTCCTTTCCATTCCCTACCATTTTTGGTATGACTTTCAACCAGTATTTCCAGAACAAGAAAATGTCTCTTGTTTCATGAAGTTCATTGTACCAGCATTCCAAAATGGCTGCAGAGTCACTGACTGTGGAACTGAGCTTGGAGCTGATGTTGTTTTCCTAAATTCTGAGAAACAGGGATTGTTGATGACAGGGAGGAAAGAGCAGAGTCAAATGCAGTACAATCCAGGGTAGGAGAACAGTCAGTCCCACTCCCATCTCTCTAGAGTCCTGCTTCTGTAGATCTAAACTTCCACTCCACACAAGTGGCCCATTGGGTATTGATCTAGAATGGGTTGAGAAAATGACAGTAATTAATTTTTTTATTGCCACTATATTTCAACCACCTAAGAAGGAGGAACGAGTGCATACAACATAGAGAGATGCTCATGATTAATTAATGAAAAAAACGATATCACAGATATTTTCACTTAAAATAGTTTCTTAGCTGCATGGACTGCTGAAGAGCATTCTCTCTGAGAACATAGTTTGTGTCTTCTTCACTGAATTACCACCACCATAAAAATGTGTGCTTATTTCAAAACACGTAAATCTTATTACTTTGGAAAAAATGTACAAGAAAAATTGCATAGCATTTTTGTGTTGACAATTGAAACTTTTCATCAAAACATCATATCAAAATTAGAATATAATCTCACAGTTCACTGTAACCATCAGAACACGGGGAAAACATAAGTATGCATTTATAATCACTTATACTCTGATTTAATCTTATTTAATCTCATACATGAAATGTTACTAAATCTGACATATAGATTTAAAATACAGGATATGGAAGTAAATGAAGCACAGAAGATAGTCACGATAAATAACACCACTTATAACAGAAATACATAATTTTCTTTTAAACTGGTGTGTCTCCTAAAAATAATGAAAGAAGATAAAGCTATGTAGGAGGCATTAGGGTAACAACACTCCAACAGCAGAGCAGCCAACCCAGGGAACGATTTGAAATCAAAGTGTCGTCCATTAGAAGCCCTTGCCAAGATGCAAGTCTAGTCTGGTGGCAAGTAGGGGGACTGACTGGTAAAATTTTGTGCTGGTTGGTAGTTACTGTCAAATGAGGTCCAACTCACAGTGACCTTATACCTAACGGAAGGGAACGTTACCCAGTTCGGAGGCATCTTCGTGATCACTGGTTCTACGTCTGAGCCTATTATGGAGGCCATTGTGTCAACTCATCTTATTAACAGTTTCCCTCATTTTTGTTGACCCTTTAATTCACCAAACATGATTTCCTTTCCTAGCATTTGGTATTTCCTGATGGCATATCGAAAGTAAACAAACTGAAGTCTTGCTGCTATCCTCTCTTCTAAGGAACATGCGGATCATATTCCTGCTAAGACTGATTTTGTTCCTTCCTGTGGCAGTTCATACACAGAATGTTCAGTGTTCTGTGCCAACACCATGGTTCAAAGGTAGCATTCCTTCTGTGTTCCTTTATCGTTATCAACAGTGAAATAAGGAGGAGAGCATGAACTCAGTTTGGCCTCCAGAAACAGTTCAAAAAATGAAAATGGAATGCAGGCACCAACTGAGTTTCAGACAGTTTAGCCAAACAATCTAGAAAGCTTCTGTGAAAGAATTCCAAATCCAGCAAAAACTAAACAGAAGTACCAGTGTTCTATATCCTTGTGAAAACTGATTTCCATTGAGTTGACGCTGATTCATGGTGACCCAGTCAGCATCAGAATACAACTGTTCTTAGAACTGTTCTTTCGAGAGCTGATTTTTCAGAAGTACACCTCCAGTTCCTTTTTGCAAGGTACCTCTGGGTGGGCTCCAACTTCCAACCTTTTGATTAGCAGTCACAGCACATTAACCATTTGCACTGTCCAGCAACTCTGGCAGAGTTATTTAGGACCTGCATTTGATAGCTTACATGACACACTAAGAAAACACCTAATTTTCAAACATTTCAGCCCAAATTAAGACTAGTTTTCTGAATATCACTAACTAATGGAGTAGGATGTGTTATCAAAAAAATAACAATTTTAATATGTATAGTGTTAAGGATAATAATATGTAACATGATTGAGCAGTAATCATATGTCAAATTTTTGATAAGAACTATGCATGGATTATCTCATATATTCTTTATACCAATTTCATGGAGAACATTGAAATTTTCACTTATAGATGAATAGATTAAAATTTAAGCAGTTTAAGAAATGTTGCAACTTTCCCAAGATCACATAATTAATTAGTAGTACAGTTGGAGTTCCAATCATAACATCCACTTGACACTAACAGCTATTTAGCCTTATTTCCATCTGAGTTTCAATGTTCGCTGGAGAAAGTGTAACTGTCTACAGGTAGCAGAGCATCATTGTATACAGTTAGGCAAAGACAGGTGGGTACCAAGAAGAGTAGGCGTGAAGGTATGATGTGAACTTTGAGACTTGTCCTTATTTGATTACTGTTTTTTTTCTGCAGAAACCCTGGTGGCATAGTGGGTTAAGGGCTACATCTGCTAACCGAAAGGTCTGCGGTTCAAATCTGGCAGGTGCTTCTTAGAAATTCTATGGGGCAGTTCTACTCTAACCTCTAGAGTTGCTACGAATCAGACTCAACTCAACAACTTTTGTTTTTGTTGTTGTTGTTATTGTTTTCTGTCATGGGTTGAATTGTGTTACCCCAAAAATGTCTGTGTTGATTTGATTTGGCTGTGAGTCCCAATATGGTGCCCTTCCTCCCATGTGTTGTGAATCCTTCCTCTGTGAGATTGATGGTGGAGAATAGGTAACAGTTGTATTAGTGAGGCAGGTCTCAAGCTACAAGCGTGTGGAATATAAGGGAGAGAAGTGAGCAGACGAAGTTGGGAACGTCATACCACCAAGAGAGAAGCACTGAAAGCAGAGCACGTCCTTCCGACTCAAGGTTCCTGTGCCAAGATGCTCTCACTGGATTTGTGCTCAGCCTACTGGACTGTGATCAATTCTCTTACTGAATGGACTTACAGTTTGTAAATGGATTTGCAGCTTACCAGACTGTCTCAATAACAGCTTCTCCTCGTGAAACCTTCCACTTGTGGTATTTTCTGTCAGAGCAGTACCAGGTGACTAAAACATTTTCCTACAGGGATTGAGATTACTAACCATTAGTCCTTGTTTACCCTAGTTTTTTTTTCTTGCTGTTTTTCTACCAAATATATATTCCATGAGTCAGAATCAACTCAATGGCAGTGGGTTGGATTTCCTTTAATGTAATTTGCATTTTCTTAGCCTTCTGTAATTTTCTTAATTACAAACCTGTGAATACATAAACACTAAGGATAAGGGTAACTCCCCCCAAAAGAATCTGAAAATAGGCTCTTAAAAGCCTGTAAAACAAAACTGAAGTGGACTTTATTTATAGGACTGATTCAGCATGTCGGATTCATCCACTTCCCTACATTTTCACATGGACCATCTGTAATTCTATTTCCAGAAAGCATAATTGCACTTTTTCATTTGTAAAGACTGGGGGAAATTTATTGAATTTGATTATAATAATCCCCTTAGTGTATGTTCAATGAATTTACTTTATGGTAATGTATATCCAAAGACTATAGGTACCTTCAATCCTGAAAGCATTAATGACTATTATCTGTATTTGCATAATGTCAAAAGGCTAGATAAAAATTGAGAATTTGTCAATCTCCTGGAATTCTTTTTATTTGATGCCACAAATAGTTGATCATTTCCAGGTGTGATAGAGATGGCCAGACGGACACCCTAATCCATTCTCCTTTCTTGAACACACAGCTAGACTATTTTTGTCAGCATGCTTTCTGATTGGGTGGGGCCAGAGGAACTAAGTGGAAGAAATCTGTGCCACATCAAGACCTCTACCATAAAAATCTCCTATATTTACCTCTCCAGAGCCCTCATGGTGCAGTGGTTAAAAGCTTGGCTGCAAACCAAAAGATTAATAGTTCAAATCTACCAGCTGCTCCTGGGAAGCCCTATGGGGCAGTTCTACTCTGTCTTACAGGGTCAGTATGAGTCAGTTTGTTTGTTTAGGATATACACATCTTCATGTTTCTCCCTGTTCATCTAAGTGGAGTAGTGACTATGAGATGTCCGTAGCCCAAGACAGCCAAATCTCTACCATTCTTAGTTTCTGAGTGCTGCTATAGCAGAAATAGATGTGTAGATGACTTTAACAATCAAAATTTGTTTTCCCACATTTCAAGAGGTTAGAAATCTGAACTCGGGGCACTGTCTCTAGAAAAAGGCTTTCTGTTTGTGGCATTAACTTTGTAGAAGGTGTTTGTCTCTTTTCAGCCTATGTTTTGGTTTCTCGATGATCTTGTGGTATAGCATTTATCTTCTCCCATCTATGCTTGCATTGCTTCTACATCTAATCTTTTCTTTTTATATTACAAGAGTGATAGATTTAAGACACACCCTGCATACCCTAACCCTAAGTGGGATTACATCCACAAGAATAGAGATTAAGATTTACAGCACATATTGTTGGGGGACAAAATTCAATCCATAACACAACCCCCCAATTCTAGAGGAAACACAGAAGTTACATATGAAAGATGGCCACGTTACTATTATCTCTGTCTCTCCTGGTCTGTGTGGAGCAAAGAACGACAACTTTCTTACCCTGGGGTTTTATATCACTGAACTGTCTTGTGACCAACAAAACTGTCTTGTTACATTGAACCATTATATGCTAATTGTTATTGTTAGATGACATTCAGTCAGTTCTGACTCATAGGGACCCCGCATTATATGCTAGGGTTGATTAATATCCACGTCCCAGTCTACCCTGACCTATATATCAAGTGACCGAATTTTTTATAGTCTAATGTGGACCCACACCAAATCTGGAAATTGACTGCTTTGCTTGAGCTGAGGATACACCTCCCATATCCTACTCACAGCCAGTGAATGAGGACGGCAGGGCTACACATGGTAGATCTCTTTCTGGCAAAGAAGTCCCAGGTGATATTAGTTCTTTTTCATGTAACTAGATCTCAGGATAGTTCCAGCTACAAATAGTTAACACCCCTGGCTGATAAATGAAAGATTGAAGGTTCAAGTTTGCCCAGAGGACCTCAAGAGAAAACCTTGACGATCTAGCTGCAAAAAATCAGCCACTGAAAACCCTAAGGAGCACAGTTCTACTCTGAGACACATAAGGTCACCATGAGCCCAAGTAACTGGTTAAAAATTTCCTAGAAAACTTCTCTGAGACTACTCTGGTAGCTGACTTTGACTTCAACACCCCCCAATTGCTTTGCCAAACTGAACCTTCTTAGGTTGCAGGGAGAAACCCTGGTGACATAGTGGTTAACTGCTACATCTGCTAACCAGAAGGTTGGAAGTTCCAATTCACTAGGCACTCCTTGAAAATGCTATGGAGCAGTTCTGCTCTGTCCTATATGGTACCTATGAGTCAAAATTCAACCTGACAACTCTGAGTTTATTTTTATTTTTTGGTTTAGCCTTCAGGGTAGTCTAGGTGGGATATGTCTATTCTTTATCCCTTTCATCTTCTATTATTCACTGTCACATTTTTATGGTCTAATGTCTCTCCTAGCCTTATCCAGCTGTCCCAACCTTACCTGGCTCCCTCCTTCTTTTGTCTTACAGGCATTTTTCATGATAAAAAAACTTGTACATTTCAAACCTTCTGGGCATTTGCTTTTCAGAGGACCCAAATCAATACAGCAGCCCTCTATGAGCAAACGGCATGTGCCATTCTCATTTATCTAGGATACAGTTTTTAGGCAATCACAGGATTATACTTCCTTTGTGCATGCAAAATAGCAGGTGATACACTCACAGAACTACCTTTTCATAGCAGCTACCTCAATAAAATTCATAGAGTTTAATAACAGGGAATGTAAAATGTTGTCTTTTGTCTTGCAAAGTACTTTAAATCCTACAGGAACAGGGTTACATAGTTTAACAACATAATAAATTCTTTCTTATGATATAATTTCCACTGGAGCACAAAACAAAGATCAACCTAAAAATCAAAACTTCATGAATTGACCAACTTGCTGAAGAAGCATCTAGGGGCTAACAATTTTTAAGTTGATTCAAATCTCTTGCCTAGAGATTTATTTGATACAATATGCTAGTGCGAGCCTTTAGAGGAAACTTAATGTGCTAGAAGTGATTGATTGTTTAGGTTTTTAAATGAATACAAGTCATTTAGCAACACAATACTCTTTAGAGGCAGTTATATGGGGCCTAGCATCTGTAAGACACTGATCCTATTCTCTATTTTTCCTTAAGAGCTTAATCATTCAAAAAAAAAAAAAGAACAAATGACTACTGTTTATTCTTCTTTATTTTGTCATAGGAAATTAAAAAATTTGCAAACACACCGTAAATTATTACCTTATTTCAGAAAAATCAGGAATGTAAAACATTGATTCCATCCTGTATCTTTCCATAAAGGCATAATCATTCAAATCAGACAACATAAAGCAAATGGATATTTACTCTCAGTGACTTTTAATAATGAAATAAAAGTTTATAAGCATTCCACAAATTATCATCTTAGTGCAGGCAAACTAGGAACTCTATTCATTCAGAAAACAACTGTGAATGTTTTCTAACCAGTCTCTGGGCTAGTTTAGACACAGAATGATGAAAAACGTCCCTTTAGTGATCTCATACATACAAGAAAGAAGATTCCACCACTATGCAGCTACCAGCAGGGTCACTAATGGTTGACAGCTTTCAGTAGAGCTCTCAGACCAAGACACTAGAAAGATGGACCAGGCAGTCTACTTCCGAGAAGAATTAGCCAGCAAAAACTTTGTGAATAGCAGCATAACATCATCTGTGATAGTGCTAGAAGATGAGCATTCCAGTTAGAAGGCACACAAAAGTGACTGGGGAAGAGATGCCCCATCAAAGTAGAGCCCACCCTAACGATGTAGATGAAGTCAATCTTTCTGGAAGTTCATCTGATGATATGGCATGAGTCAAAATTAGAGAAACAGCTACAAACATCCATTAATAATTGAAACATGAAGTGTGCAAAGTACGAATCTAGGAAAATTAGAAATCATCAAATGTGAAATGCAACACAAAAACAATATCTTATTCATTACTGAGCTGAAATGGACAGATATTGGACATTTTGAATTGGACAATCTCATATTGTTTACTATGACAGGAATGACAACTTGAGGAGGAATAGCTTTGCATTCATCATCCAAAAGAACATTTCAAGATCTCTCTTGAAGTATAATGCTGTCATTGATAGGATAGTGTCCATACTTTTACAAGGAAGACCAGTTAATGCAACTATTATTCAAATTCTACACCAACTACTAAGGCCAAAGATGAAGAAATTCAATATTTTTGCTAGCTTCAGCAGTCCAAAATTGATCAAACATTCAATCGAGATGCATTGATAATTACTGATGAATGGAATGCAAAAATAGAAGAAGGATCAATAGTTGGAAAATATGGCCTTGTGAGAGAAACGATGTCAGAGATCACATGATAGAATTTTGTAAGACCAATAACTTCTTCACTGTAAGTACTTTTACTCAGTAACATAAATGACAGCTATACATAGGAACTGCATCATACATGAAGGAAACAAGAGGTCATTAAGAAGGCAGAAGGTAAGAAGAGATCAAATTGGATGTCAGAAGAGACTCTTAAACTTTCCCTTGAATGTTGAGCAGGTAAAGCAAAATGAAGAAATGATAAAGTAACAGAACTAGAGAGAAGATTTCAAAGGACAGCTCAAAAAGACAAAGTAAACTATTATAATAATATGTGCAAAGACCTGGAGACAGACAACCAAAAGGGAAGAATACACTCAGTATTTTTCAAGCTGCAAGAACTAGGGGGGTGGGGGGGGCTGCAGAATCAATCCTTGAGTTGCCATAGTAAAGGATTCTACAGGGAAAATATTAAACAACACAAGAAACATCGAAAGAAGATGGAAGGAATACACAGAGTCATTATATAAGAAAGAACTGGTCAACATTCAACCATTTAGTGAGGTAGCACATGATCAGGAACCTACGGTACTGAAAGAAGTCAAAGCAGCACTGAAGGTACTGGCAAAAAATAAGTCTCCGGGAACTGATAGCATATCAAGTGAGATGTTTCAGCAAACAGATGCAGCACTGGAAGCACTTACTTATCTATGCAGAAAAATTTGGAATAGACATACCTGGCCAACCAGCTAGAAGAGATCCATATTTATGCCTGTTCCCAAGAAAAGTAATCTAACCAAATGCAGAAATGATCAAACATCATTATTATCACAGAAGCAGATAAAATTTTGCTGAAGATCACTCAAAAGCAGCTGCAGCAGAAAACTGCCAGAAATTCAGGCCAGATTCAGAAAAGGACCTGTAAACAAGGATGTCATTACCATAGTAAAGGATATTAAATGGATATTGATGGCTGATATTAAATGGATATTGGCTGAAAGCAGAGAATACTAGAAATATGTTTACTTGCATTTTATTAGCTATGCAAAGGTATTAGACTGTTGAGATCATAACAAATTATGGATAACATTGTGAACAATGGGAATTCCAAAACACTTAATTGTGTTTGTGAGAAATCTGTACATGGATCAAGAGACAGTTGTTTGAACAGAACAAGTGGCTACTGCATGGTTTAAAGTCAGGAAAGGTGTGAGTCAGGGTTATATCATTTCACCATATCTATCCAATCTGTATGTTTGGCATCTAATTGGAAAACCTAGACTATATGAAGAAGGACAGGGCATTAGGACTGGAGGAACTCATTAAATCCTGTCTTATGTAAATGACACAGGCTTTCTGGCTGAAACTGAAGAGGAATTGAAACACTTATTGATGAAGATCAAAGACCACAGTCTTCAGTATGTATTACACCTCAACATCACGAAAACTAAAATCCTCACTACTGAACCAAAAAGCAACATAATGTTAAATGGAGAAAAGATTGAAGTTGTCAAGAATTTCATTTTATTTAGATCCACAATTAATAGCTTTTGGAAACAGCAGTCAAAAAATCAAAAGCTGCCCATGCCCATAAATCACACTGAAGGTCCACTCTTTGGACACTAATGGATTGGACTTAGTGATGCAGAGTGACCATATATTGGATGCACTTTATGGTTCTATACATCTATAGGATATCATCTAGCTGACCTCTGGCTGGAGGAAGGAGAATGAATGGAGAGGAGAGGAAAGGAGGCTGTTGGGAGGATGAGACATGTATGGAGCAGAGAGGAATAGTGTGCTGTCACTGGGTAGGGAGAGCTGTGGAAGCTGCACATAGGTGAGCATGTAAATTTATACGGGAATGTACATTTTCACTCAGTCATGTTAAATAAAAATCAATCAATCAATCAATCAAAAGACACATTGTAGTGGGAAAATCTGTTAACAAAAGACCTTTTCAAAGTGGTGAAAAGTAATGATGTCACCTTGAAAACTAAGGTGCACCTGACTTAAGCCATGGTCTTTTGAATCACGTCATATGCATGCGAAAGCCAGACAACCAATAAGGAAGACAGTGGAAGAACTGATGCCTTTAAATTACGGTGTTGGAGAATACTGAATATAGCACAGACTGACAACAGAATAAAGAGATCTGTCTTGGAGGAAGTATAACCAGAGTGCTCCTTAAAAGCAAGCATGGTGAGAGTACCTCTTACACACTTTGGGCACATGGCAGGACAGTACACTCTGGAAATGCACATCATGCTTCATAAAGCACAGGGTCAGTGAAAGAGAAGAATGCCTTCGAGGAGACAGTTTGACACAGTGACTGCCGCAATATGCTCAAGCACGCCAATGATTGCAGGCAAGTCACAGAACTGGGCAGTGTTTTATTCTGTTGTACACAGGTATGTTAAGAGTCAGAACTGATTTGACAGCACCAAATAAAAGCAAGTATTATAACCTAGCAAATGTAATGTCATGGATTAGCACACAGATCCATAGTACAGTGAAACAAAAGGAGGAAAATAATGTTGTCAGTTCCTTTTAGATTTAAGAGCATTTTGTTAGCAGACTTACTTTCTGCTAAAACATTAAATGGAAAGAAACATGAAAAAACTCACATGAACACTGAAGGAAGTGGCTCCAAGATGATAGTCAGATGACTCTTGTGATCTTTCTAATGTCAAAGACTCGAAAGACTAAATGAATCAATTATATATGGCATTCTGAACATCAACAGGAAAGTTGAGAAATCAGACTGTGTGACAGAAAAGAGATAGGAGGTCCAACATACCTAGGACTGACCAGACCTGACCTGCTGGGAATTGGCTAGAGCCAGAAGGCTGAGCAAGATAGTAGTGTTCGCTGAGTGTCCTCCTGAGTGGGAGAGATTGAGCAGAAGAGAGCCCACACCAGCCTCTAGAACCAATGAAAAATGGCACTCAATTGTCAAAAGCTAAGTGGCTTACATCTCACCTACCATGCACAAATATAAAACTTACCTGCAGGATAAACTTCTTTCCATTTTCCCAGCATTTCCCTCTCCCTTCTCTATACCTCACCTGGGTCCAGAATATAACTCTATTAACTGAGCTAGAAGTAGGACTCCTTTGCTTTCCATAATCCATTTTCCTAGACTCTGAGAGGGAAAAACTTAATAGGGTGAATGGGTAAAAATCAGCTGACTCTCCTGAGCTAGAAATTCAGGGCAGAATCTGGTGTAAGGAGACATACCTTACTCACAGATGCTCAGAAACAACTGTCAGCCCCCTATATTTCACAGTATATGCAGAAAGATACCTCTGCTTACACCAATTACCCTCTGCCCATCTAGGACTATAGGGTGGAGCCTGTTGTCTCTATTGGTAATAGACCACCTGGATGCTTGAGTTGAATCCATTCAAGAAAAATAAACACACATAGACTTGCATGTGTAATAACATCTCTAATCACGTGGTGACAGCATTTTACAGCTTCAAACACTCTAATAAACAAATGATCACACAAGACCAGGTTATTTGGACATTTCAAAGCAAAACAAGAAGCTACAACACAGTAAACAAGCAGAATTGATAAATAAAACCTACTGGTATCTCAGAAACAACAGCCAGTATCAAATCATTTAAAGAGGCAGACCACAGTGGCCTCAGAAAGATTCTAAAGCAAAGAATCAAGAAATTTTCCAGACAAAGAGGGTGAAGCGGGAAAAATAAAGAGAACTTTCTGGAATCATTAGAGGTAGAATACAAGAGATTAATATTCAGAACTCTCCAAGAGATCAGAAAGGAGAAGAGGCAACATTAAACAGACAATAGTGTCAAACTGAACAGGCTACAAGAAAGCATACAGGAGCAAGAATCAGAAATTGGGAAGGCTAATAATAAAATTACAACATTAGACTACTCAATAGAAAGTCAACGGAGAAGAATAGAGGCAACGGAATGCTGGATTAGTGAGTCTGAAGATAAATCATATGACATCAACATACTTCAAGAAAAATTGGATAAAAGAATTTAAAAAAATCAAGAACCACTAAAAATAATGTGGGACTGTATCAAAAGGAATAGTCCATGAGTGACTGGAGTACTAGAAAAGCGATTAATTAAAAAAAAAAAAAAAAGAAGAAGCAGATAAGTTGTTGCAGATTTGTTGACAAAAATTTCCTGATATCATGAAAGATGAGAAAGTATCTATCCAAGAAGCTTACTGAACTCCACACGAGGTAGATCTCACAAGAAAGACACCAAGGTATATTATAATCAAACTTACCAAAACTAAAGATAAGGAGACAATTTTAAAAGTTGCTAGGAAAAGTGAGAAATAATCTACAAAGGAGAATCAATAAAATTAAAACTGGTCTGCTCAGCAGAAAACACATAGACAAGAAGGCAATGGGAGGACATATGCAAAGCCTTGAAGGAAAATAATTGCCAGCCAAGAATATGTATCCAGGAAATCTGTCTCTGAAATATGAAGGCAAAATTAAGACCTTTCTAGATAAACTGAGATTCAGGGAATTGGCAAAATCCAAACTAAAATTAAAAGAAATACTAAAAGGAATCCTTTGCTTAGCAAATCGATAACATCAGAGAACAACTCAAGATTAGGATACAGAACAGAGTAACTGATTATCAATCCAGATAGTGAAATCACAAAAATTAATCAAAAGCAAAACACTGAAAATAGAGAAATAGAAGTGTCATTATGTAAAAGATGACACTATTATAACAAAAAAAAGGGACTTAAAGAAACGTAGTCATAGATGTTTCATATAGACATGAAGTCACGGTAATGCAAAGAAATTAAGGAATAGTTTAAATTCAGAAAAATAGGAGTAAATATTAAAGTAACCACAAATGAAATTAACAATCCTACAAATGAAAAAAAAATAAAGAAAAGAAAAGCAAGAAATATCAGCAAATACAAAATTAACAACAATGAAAACACATGAAGGAAAACAACTCAGCACAGAAAATTAGGTGGAACAAAGCAATTGCCCACAAGCCCCGCAAAAAAGGGTGGAGGCATCAAATTCATGTGTATCAATAATCAAGTTGAATGTAAATGGATTAAAATTCACCAATAGACAAGAGTGGTGGACTGGATTTAAAAAGCTTGAAAAAAAGATCCATCTATGCGCTATCTACTAGATGTAACTTTAGACTTAAAGACATGAACAAACTAAAATTCAAAGGATGAAAAAAGTATATCAAAGAAACAACATTCAGAAAAAGAGTCAGAGTGGTAGTATTATTTTTCTGATAAAAAGGACTTTAAAGTACAGTCCACTACACTGGATATAATCAGGAAGACATAACCATAGTAAGTACATACACAATAAATGATAAAATACCCAAACAAACCCACTGCCCTTGAGTCAATTTCTACTCATAGCAACCCTATTGGTCAGAGTAGAATTGCCCCATAGAGTTTACAAGGAGCATCTGGTGGATTCAGACTACCTACCTTTTGTTAACAGATGTAGCACTTAACAACTATGCCACTCAGTGATGGAGTTTCAGAATACATAAAAACAAATTCTAATTGCACTGCATAGAGAAATAGTTCCACAATTAAAAGTAGGAGGCTTCAACATACCACTTTCGGTGGAGACAGAAAGCCTGAATGTCAATAAAGACACGGAAGTTCTAAATGCTACAATCTATCAGCTTGAATGTATAGACACATGCAGAACACTCCCCCAACAGTGGCAAAGTATGCTTCCTCTTCCAATGCTCATGGAACATTCTGTAGAATAGACCACATGTCAGGCTATCAGCAAGCTTTAATTAAACTCAAAGGAAAAAAACATTACAAAGCATCTCTGCAGACCATAAATCCATAAGAGTAGAAATCAATAACAGAAAAGGAAAGGAAAAAATCAAACACGTGGAAACTGAACAATACCCTGCTAAAAATCTACTGGATTATCGAAGAAATCAACAACAGAATAAAGAATAATGAAATTAACAGACTCATACAAAAATGAAAACACACCCTACCAGAACCTTGAGGACCAAGTAAAAGCAGAGCTCGGAGCCCAGTTTGTCTCAACGCATGCACATCTCCAAAAAGAAACGGCCCAAATCAAAGCATTAACGTTACACCTCAATCAAGTAGAAACAGAGCAGAAAAGCCAGCCCTTGAGCTACAAAAAGAAAGCAAATAACAAAAATTAGAGCATAACTAGATGAACTAGAGAACAGAACAATGATAGAGTTGACAAGACCAAAAGCTGATTTCTTTGAAAAAGTGAGTGAAAGTGATAAATTACTGGCCAAGCTGACAAAAAGAAAAATAAAGAGAGGAAGTAAGTAACCTGAATAAGCAATTAGATGGGTGATATCCTAACAAACCCATCTGACATTAAAAGAACCATAAAAGATACTATTAAAAATTGTATGCTAACAAATTTGAAAAACTAGAGAAAATGGACAAATTTCTAGAAACATACTACCTACCTAAACACAAATGGATAGAACAACTAAATAAACCCATCACAAAAGAAGAGATTAAAAAAGGAATTTAAAAACTCTCAACAAGAAAATCTCTGGCCCTGAGGACTTCACTGGAGAATTCTATGCAACATTTGGAGAAGAGTTAATATTACTGTTACTAGAGGTATTTCAGAGAGTAGAGAAGGATGCAATACTGCCAAATTCCTTCATTCTATGAGGTTAACATAACCCTGATATCAAACCAGGTAAAAACAGCATACAAAAAAGAAAATTACAGAGCAGTATCTCTCATGACTTTAGATGCAAAATCCTCAATAAAATTCTAGGCAATAGAATTCAACAACATACCAAATCAATAATTCACCATTATTGAGTGGGATTTTCCCCACTTGTCTTTCAGTTTGTTGTACTGTGAGGGATTGTATGTTGCTGTGATGATAGAAGCTATTCCACTGGTATTTGGATGACAGCAGGATCAGCCATGATGGGCAGGTTTCAGCTGAGCTTCCCGACTAAGACAAACTAGGAAGAAGGATCCAGTAGTCTACTTCTGAAAGAACTAGCAAGTGAAAAATCTTATGAATAGTAGTGGAATACTGTCAGATATGGTGCTGGAAAATGAAACCCCCAGGTTAGAAGGTACTGAAAAGACAAGTGGGGAAGAACTGGCCCCACACGGTGGAGAAGATTAATGACGTGGATGGAGTAAAGCCTTCGGGACCTTTGTTGATGTGGCATGACTCAAAATGAGAAGAAACAGCTGCAAATATCCATTAACAATTGGAAAGGGGAATGTACTAAGTGTGAGTCTAGGAAAAATGGAAATCCCCAAGAATGAAATGGAAGGCATAAACATCAATATCCTAGGAATTAGTGAGCTGAAATGGGCTGGTTTTGGCCATTTTGAATCCAACAATCATATGGTCTGCTCTGCTGGGGATGAAAATTTGAAGATATTCTTTAGAATATCTCACCATCTGTCCTGAGGTACAATGCTATTAGTGATAGGGTAATATCTGTACACCTATGTGGAAGGTCAGTTAATACCACAATTATTCAAGTCTACCAACTGGCCACTAAGGCCAAAGATGAAGAAACTGAAGATTTTTACCACTGAAAATGCAATCAGGGTGTATTGATAATTACTGGAGATTGGAAGGCAAAAGCTGGAAACAAAGAAGAGGAGTAGATAGTTGGAAACGAAGACCTTAGGGAACCAGTATTGATGCTGAAGATCATATGATAGAATTTTGCAAGGCCAATCAATGACTTTTTCATGGCAAATACTTCTTTTCACCAACATAAACAGCAACTATACAGTTGGACTTCACCAGATGGAATTACACAGGAATCAAATTGACTACATTGTGGAAAGAGGAGATGGAAAAGCAATATCAGAAGTCAGAGTAAGACTAGGTGCTGACTGTGGCACAGACCATCAATTGTTCAAGTGTTATTCCCGCAGAAAACTAAAACAAGTCCACAACAGCCAGAGTACAACCTTGAGTATATCTCACCTGAGTTTAGAGATCATCTCAAGAACAGATTCAATGAGTTGAACACTAAAGACCAAATACCAGACAAGTTATGGAATGACATAAATGTAATCATCCATGGAAAAAAAAGATGTGATTAAAAAGACAAGAAAGAAAAGACCAAATTGGATATCAGAAGACACTATGAAAGTTTGTCTTGAATGTCTAGCAACTAAAGCAAAACAATGATGAATTAAAAGAACTGAACAGAAGATTTGAAAGGCCAGCTCAAGAATGAAAGGGAGGCCCTTAGCAAGTGTGGTCTTAGTATAAACAGGAGCATAAACAGTGGTTAAAACAGCAGTAGTTAAGACAATCATGTTATAAGCATTGAGTCCTGAGAACTCGAGTTCCCCCATCCACTAGAATTTACCTTGTACTGGTCATAAGTCACACGGCTATTCTTTCCTCTTAGAAACATGAATTAATTGTTCTGTTTATACACTTTGTTATTCTATAAGACTGCTGAACTGAGTCACCAGGTAGCTAGATGATTATCAAACCCCAACTTGTTGGAGCCATGGAGACCCCCACAAAAAATATCATTGAAACATTAAAAGATAATTACTTGTGTTGACTGTGAAAAATATTAACCAGCATCACCCCTTCCCTTAATCTACCTACATAACCTCCAGGCTTAGCCTATGCATGCAGGCAAGCTTTGGAGGAACTGATTCCCCCTTGCCACTTGTGTGATGGCACTCAATAAATGTCCTCATTTATTCACCTTACCTCCTGTCTCAGTATTGGCTTTGCGAACAGACGACATGGATCCATCGCTGTTGTTACAAGAAGACAAAATAAAGCATTATAATGACATGCGCATAGAGCTAGAAATAGAAAACCAAAAAGGAAGAACATGTTCTGCATTTCTCAGACTGAAAGAACTGAAGAAAAAATTCAAGCCTCAAGTTGCAATAGTGAAGGATTCTACAGGAAAAAGTAGTAAACAACTCAGGGGACATAAAAAGAAGATGGAAAGAAAGCACAGAGTCATTATACCAAAAAGAACTGGTTGACATTCAACTATTTCAAGATGTAACATATGATCAGTAATTGATGGTCCTGAAGGAAGAAACTGAAGCTGATTGAATGCACTGGTTAAAAACAGGATTCCAGCAATTGATGGAACATCAGTTGCGACATTCGAACAAATGGATGCAGTGCTGGAAGTGCCTATTTAGCTATGCCATCTATGCCAAGAGATTTGGAGGACAGCTACCTGGCCAGCCTACTGGAAGAGATTCATATTTGTGTCTATTGCTGAGAAAGGTGATCCAGTGAAGTGAGGAAATTATCGAACAATGTCTTTCACATCACACACAAGAAAAATTTTGCTAAAGATCAATCAAAAGTGACTGCAACAGTATATTGACAAGGAAATGCCAAAAATTCAAGCCAGATTCAGAAGAGGACATGGAACCTGGGATAGCATTGCTGTTGTCAGATGGATGTTGCCTGAAAGCAGGGAATACGAGAAAGATGTTTACCTGTGTTTCACTGACTACAGAAAAGTGTTTGGCTGTGTGGATCATAACAAATTATAGATAATACTGTGGAGAATGGGAATTCCAGTACACTAAACTGTGTTCGTGAGCAACCTATACACGGATCAACAGGAAGTTGTTTGAACAGAAAAAAAGGGATACTACATATTTTAGTAAGACACGATATGTGTCAGGGTTGTATGCTTCCCCCATATCTTTTCAATCTGTATGACAAGCAAATAATTTAAGAAGCTGGTCTGCATGAAGAGTGAGGCATCAGTATTGGAGGAAGGCTCATTACAACCTGTGTTACACAGGTAACACAATCCTCCTTGCTGGAATTGGATTTGAAATATGTTGTCAGGATGAAAATCAAAGAACATAGCCTTCTGTATAGATTGTGTTTCAACATCAAGAAAACAAGAATCCTCATAACTAGGAAAGTAAATAACATCATGATAAATGGAGAAAAGATTGAGGCTGTCAAGGATTTCATTTTACTTGGTTCCACAATCAATGCCCATAAAAGCAGCAGTCAAGAAATCAAAAGACACATTTCACTGGAAAAACCTGTTGCAAGGGACTACTTTAAAGTCTTGAAAAGTAAAGGTGTCAACCTTGAAGGATAGGTGAAAGTGACCCAAGTCATGGTATTTTCAATCACATCATATTTATGCACAAATTGTTCAGTGAATAAGGAAGACAGAAGAATAACTGATGCCTTTGAATTATGGTGTTAGAGAAGAATACTGAGTATACCATGGATTGCCAGACCTGCTCTGGAAGAAATACAGCCAGAGTGCCCCTTGGAAGCAAAGATGGCAAGACTGTATCTTACATACTTTGGATGTGTTGCCAGGAGGGATCAGTCCCTGAAGAAGGACATCATGCTCAGTAGAGCAGAGGGTCGGAGAAAAGGGGGAAGTCCCTCAACAAGGTGTTTTGGCACAATGACTGCAACAATGGGCTTAAGTATAAAGATGACGGTGTGCATGGCAGAGGACTGACCAACGTTTTCTTCTGTTGTTCATAGGGTTGCTGAGTCAGAAACAACTTGAGGACACCTAACACCACCAACAGCAAGGTGGATTTATACAAAGCAAGAACGGCTCAACATTAGAAAAATTGTCAATGTGACCACATCAATGCAGAATACTGATATCAATACTCAGTAGTCTATCATAAATGGTATAGTTTCTCAACCTTCAATATAGTCAAAGTTAGCTTGTCAGAGTTCTGAAGCTATAAATACAAGCTCCCTAACTTCTTGTTGCGTTTATTTCAATAATGTTTTCCACATTTGTGTATGTGTGTGTTTATGTTTTCTTTGTAGGATTTTTGTTGAACATGTTTACTTTTTTATTTACTCACTGTTTGTTTGCTGGGGCTGCCATAAGAAATACCATAAAATGAATGGTCTTAAACAAATACTCTGGAGGCTAGAAGTCCTAGAGCAGGGCTGATGCTTTCTGGCAAAGACTCTGGCAGAAGCTCTTTGCTTCTCTCTTCCTGTTTCCTCAGTTTGTATAAGCATCGTTCTGATCTCTGTCTCCATCTTCAATGGCTGTCTTCCTTGCGTCTCTCTCGGTTTTCTCTTCCCTTCTTGCAAGACAGCAATCATATCATAGTAGGGACCTCACCAATAACCTTAGGCTGGTTATGTCTGCAATCACCCAATTTCTTAAAAAGTCACATTCACAGCTACTAGTGATTAGGACTTCAGTATATCTTTTTAAGGAAACACAATTTAACTATAAAAGTAGTATTTATTGATTTTTTCCTTTTTTAAAAGTTATGATTAAGTGAAAGTATACAATCCAAATCAATTTTTCATGCCCATCTATCTGCAACTCCACTGGTTCTCCTCACCCTATGACAGCACTCTCCTCTTTTTCACTCTTTCCTCATAGAATCCTCTTGATGAATACCTATTCCCTATTCTCTACCCTCTCCTTTCCTATCTAGAAAGAAGCCAGTAAGATGGCCTCCTATAAATGTATAAAATCATGAAGTACACACCCTGTATGTTCACACTGTGTCCTCAAGACCAGTCCAATCTTGTCTGAAGAGCTGAACTCCGTACTGGTTTCAGATCAGGGCCAACAGCAAGCCTAGGGGCCATGTTCCCAGGGGATTCTCCAGGCTGCAGACAATCCACTCCAGTCTTTTAGTAGAGTTCTTGAACTGCACACCTCATTTTCTCGTGTTGCCTCAGGGATCCTGTATTGTCGCCCCCTTCATGGCTGCCTGCGGTGGTGGCTGGGTGCCATTTGATTCTTCTGGTCTCGTGTTGATGCAGTCTCCCTTTCATAATGGTCTTTCTGTTTCCTGAACTCGTTTCTGCTCACATCTTTGAAGTTCTTGGTCATCATCTGTTCCAGTTAGACTGGGAGCATCTGGTGTTCCTCAGATGGCAGCTAGCTAGCTTTTAAGACCCCAGAGGCCACTCACTAATATGGGGTGTGGAAGACTCTCTTAGGAAAAGACTAGCTGTGCCAACTGACTTCGGTGTACCTAAAAATGCGGTCCCCAGGCCCCCATCCCTGCTACTCTATCCTTTGAAATACTGTGTTGAGCTTAAAAAACCTTTCAGTTTATGGTATAGTCCAGTTAAGCTGATCTGCCCTCCACTGCGTGCTGTCACTCCCTTCAGCTAACCAAATTCCTGTCATAAAAGCAATGTTTATTGCTATTTTATTGTGATTTCTTCAACACTGTTGAAATTGCTATTATTTCTATACAAGTTTCCCAACAGTAAAAAAAAAAAAGAAAGAAAGTATCATGCTCATAAACCATTCATTGTACACTATACTCCTTCTGTATTTCAGATACAAATTAGGACTACTAGTGATCGTAAAATTTGCAAAACATATTCTCTGCCCAGAGGAAATTCATAATCTTCTGTTTGAGACAGATGAAGAAACTAACAACCAGAATATAGAATGATAAAGTCTTCAAAAATAATAAACTTGAAAAAAATTTTATGCTAATTTAGAGAAGAGTCATATAACTTCAGGGGCTATTATTAATGTTTTAGAAATATTATCAATGAGGGGAGTAAAATACCTTACTGAAAAGGAGGTGCGTATAATTCTATGGTCTCTGGATGGTATAAATAGCTTGTACTCCACTACAAACCAAAAGGCTGACCCAGCACCATAGTGGAAGAAAATCCTGGAGATTTGCTTCTGTAGATTACAGTTAAGAAAACTTTACGGAGCTCAGTTCTACCCTATAACACATGAAATAACCATGAACCAGGATCTACTCAACTTTAATGGGTTTTTGTTATTATCTATTTTTTTGATCTTTAAGGGTCAGTTTAGGAGGTAGATGAGAATCAAATGCAAGAGCCATTATTGGCAAAGAAGTTATCATTTTTGGCAAGGAAGAAAGGAAGGAGGAAAAGAGGAAGAACATAAGGAGTTGCCAATGGCTTAGAAAACAGAAGCAAAAGCAAAAAGTGTGTAGAGTGGGTAAGGGCCTAACATGGAACTGGGGGGAAGAATCTAGGCCATGTCGTAACGGACTTTTGCTAAGGGATCGCACGTTAATTATGAAGATAACGGAAAGCCATGGGTCACTTTAAGACCAGAAAAACGATACTTAATGTCTGATAAGTGTCACTCTGGATTATGATTCAATGTGGAAAAAGACCCGAGGCATGGCGAACAGGAAAGGACAGTTGTAGTGATAAAGTATGTGAGAGATGGCTATGACTTTTACCAAGAAATGATCATGAAAACAGGAAGATACAGTTCTGAGAGCACTACAAATTTAGAATTGTTGGCTTTAATTATTGAATTCGCCACCTACCTGTCAGTTTGTCGTATTGTGGTGGTTTGTGTGTTGCTGATGCTGACGCTGGACTCTATGCCAACAGCATTTCAAATACCAGCAGGGTCACCCACAGTAGACAGGTTTCAGTAGTGCTTACAAACTAAGACACCCAAGGAAGACCTGATGACCTGTTTCCAAACTAGCCAATGAATTATCTTACAGATCACAATAGAATACTGCCTGATTCCCTTGCTTTGGACACATCAATAAGAGGGATCAGTCACTAGAGAAAAATATCATGTTTGGTAAAGTTCAGGACTAACAGGGGTATGTGACAGCCTTGGTGAAAGCAACTAGCACATTTTTTGCAATGACAGGCTCCAGTATGCTAATGATTGTGAAGATGATGCAGAATTGGCTGGTATTTCATTCTCTCCTACATATGGTCTCCATGAGTCAAAGTCGATTCTATCGCAGTGAACAAGGACAAAAAAGACTGAATGCACTCGGAGTTAAGGGCGAAAATGAGATAAGTTATTATGTTTCTAACTTGGACAAACAGATTGTGGAAGCATTGCCTGGGGGGGAAGATCTCTGTGAGGAAAGAATTTATCATACTGTTTCTAGTTATCTAGAATCCTAGGTTTTCTGGAAGTAAAAATGTGTCTTCCATTTACCATTGAATTCTATAATTTTATCCTGATAATTCTTTGTTGACTTTTTCATTGCCACTGGGATAGGAAAGGATCTAATATGCTTTTGCTGTTGTTTGTACCAAGCAGGAAAAGGCTTTTATGTAAAGACTTGCAAAATTATGAAAAGATGTTAGAGTTTTTTGTTGTGTTTAAACAAATTTTTAATGTAATTTAGCATTAGATGGTTCCATAAATGTGCTTTCATCAGAATATGATCTAATACGATTCACAGTATTTACTATCCATAGCTATAGGTAAAATTTCATAATTTCACAATTTTTACACTAAATATGTGTTTCTTACTTGAAAGGTAAATTTTTATTTCTTATAAAGTGGTTCAAACTGAATGTCTATTTTTTAAAACCATAACTTCAACTAGAACATTCAAACCAGTTCATTTAATGTTCCACAAAGAGCAAGTACTTTCAAGCCCCTATTTGTAAAAAAGAAAGAAAAAAGGGGGAGGTGGGGAGCAGGTAGAGGTATATATCAGAATAAATATATTTATTTGAGGGAAATTTTCAAATGCATGCAGTATGCCATATTGTGGGGTCTATTGTTCCATAATCTTTAAGTAGAAGGACTTAAAACATCTAATCTATTATTTTCTACCTATAATAAAGAAATTTTAGCATAAAAATGGTAATTACACACGGCAATGAAACATTCTTGGACAAAAGACAAATGTCAAACTGCAATAGGGAAAGACTGAATGCTTTGTAATTACTACTTTACATTAACCTGGAAGGAATTTATGGTATATCTTTTATAAACACTAAGTATTCAGTACAGTGAAAGAGCAAATTCTTCCCTAGAAAGTACTTCTGTAACAGACCAAGTGGTGCTTATGGTAACTTGAAGCTGCAACGTTTTCTTAGCTGTTATCAGTTGCACTTCTAGATTACAATGGATTCCTCGAAAGATGAAGTAAAGTTAGCAGAGCTTCTAGTAGGTATGCTTGAAGTTTGGTCTTAGTTTATGTGGAAATTCTGTCATCTTTGAAACCTAAATCTGCAGTACATCAAACTCGAAAAAGCAAACTCAATGCTGTCGAGTCTATTCTGACTCACAGAGACTCTACAGGTTAGAGAAGAACTTCCCCATAGAGTTTCCAAGGAATGCCTGCAGATTTCAGTTGCCAACTTTCTGTTTAGCTAACGTAAACTTAACTATTAAGCTACCAGGATTTCCCTGCAGTACACAAGGGGTGATAAAATTATCCACCATAAAATGTTTCTGTGAGACTTGGATCTCTCCTCAAGATTGCACAGCCAAGGCAACTGGCAAGATGTTGAGCAGCATTCCTGGCCTCTGTCCACTGGATGCCAGTAACATTCCCCATGCAACTGTAACCCTAAGAATCATTCCAGACATTGCCAAATGTCCCCTAAGGGAAAAAAATCACTCAGTTGAGAGTCACTGATGTAAAGTGATTACCAAGTGCCATCAAGTTAATTTCAACTCACAGCAACTTCATGTGTCTGAGTAGAACTGTTCTCCATAAGGTTTACAGTGGCCAAATTTTTACCGGTAAATCACCATGCTTTCCTTCCAAGGTGTCCCTGGGTAGACTTGAACTTCTAACCTTCTGTTTAGCAGCTGAGTATGTTAACCATTTGTACCATCCAGAGACCCTATAAAGTACCTAGGCACATAGTAAATATGCAATAAATGCTAGTCAATATTAACAGATTTCTTGCCTGATCCTGAAAGCTCTTAATATTCAGAAAAGAACTAAAAGTCAAAGGTATTTACCTTCTAGCCACCTAGCCACTCACTGTTGCATTAAAAAAAGAGAAACCAACAAAGCAAGGAAGTGGATAATCTCTGGATTTTACATAGATTTCTACTTCTTTTAAACACACACATACATCTTTGATTTCATAGAGACCGTTTCATAACTGTTTTCTCACTTTTTTAATTTCTTAATTTCACTATAACTTTGCTAATTGGTCTTCATACTTTAAAAGCTGGCATTCACCTAGGGGATAGCCTTCTGCACTCTTGTCTGCATTGCCTCTTTCTGGAGATTCATAACAATTTTAACTCCTTCCCAACAAAGCAGTGACTGTTAAATCTGTCTGTGTAGGCCAGTTTGCTATCTTCAGTTCCAGGTTCATATTTCCAGGTGTAAATCCCAACTACAATTCAAATTCACTTTTTCTACTTGTGGTATGATTAATTACTTTTGTGTGCCAGGTTTCTAGCCATAATCTGGTAAATCTCACCCAGGTGATGTATGACAGGGTAATTGTGACCTACCAAGAATATTGGTCAGTTTTTCCTTTTAAAAAAAGTCAATTATAGAGAAGAGGGGAGGAACTTACCACCAAAGAAGGAGAAATCCAGCAGCAGGAGATGGTGTGTTGGGCTTCCTAGTCCAAAGAGAAAGTTGAGTGCCTGTGGGAGCCAGGGAGAGATGTGCCTACAAGCACAGCAGAGGAGAGGCTGTGCTGGTGAAAGAACTGTATCCTGAGTGTTCTTGACTACTTCCTTTATAATAAACTCCATATTCATGAGTGTCATCCTTAAATTCTTTGTGGCCATTTGAATGAATTATTGAACCCAGCAGAGAAGTATAGACTGCTGTCAGTGGGACGACCAGTGTCAGAGAGGTGTTATGTCTGACCTTGGCCTCTTTAAAAATCAGTCTTGGGCTGTTGATCTTTGTTCCCCTTCCCCATGGTGGGGTTGGAGGAGTTCAGACATTGCCCCCAAGCCATTTTTATGCTAAAATTGTATGCTAATCATGTAGACTTCTGTTTTTCACACTGTCTTTATATTCATAAAAAATTATTTGAGCCTATGTTTTTCATACAGGAGTAGACAATCCAGTTCTCTCCTCAGTAAGTATCAAAGTTTCTTCTAATGCAGAATGATGCTTATACTTTCCAGGCAATCGTTTCTTCTTCAGAACTTCTGTCTTCAGTAAATCACTTTCAGTCTTATCTCTGCCCACTCTTCTATATTTCTTTCATTTAAAGCAGGAGAAAAATTTATTTCAGAAAACAAAACAACAACAACAACAAAACCTCAAGTCAGTTCTGACTCACTACAACCCTGTAGGACAGTAGAGTTTCCAACAAGTGACCAGTGGATTTGAACTGCTGACCTTTGTTTAGTTAGCAGACAAGTTCTTAACCACTACGCCACCAGGTTTCCCTCATATCACAAGGAACCATAAACACAAAGCTCTTCTTTTAAGATACTTTATTAAAAGAAAAAGAACTTAAAAAAAACCTGGAAATAAAAAAAAATAACACAGTTATTAAAAACCAACTAACAAATATTATTTCTCAAATTTGTAAGCCATGAAAAAGCCTTCACTGCTGCTGAGTCAATTCCAATTCATGGAAGCCCTATGAGACAAAGTAGGACTACCCCATAGGTTTTCCAATATGTACCTGGTGAATTTGAACTGCCAGCCTTTTGGTTGGCAGCCATAGATCTTAACTAATATGTCACCAGAGATACCTCGTAAGTCGTATGTCGTGGATTGGATTATATCCCCCCCCAAAAAAATGTGTGTATCAATTTGGCTGGACTGTGATTCCCAGTATTTTGTGATTGTCCTTCATTTTGTTATTTGATGGGATTTTCCTGTGTGCTGTCAATTTTATCACTACGATTGAATCAGATAGATTAGCAGCAGTTATTGTGATAAGTTCTATAAGATTGGACAGAATCTTAAGGCAATCTCTTTGAGATATGAAAAAGAAGTGAGCAAAGAGACATGGGGGCCTCATAGTACCAAGGAAGTAGTGCTTGGAGTAGAGCATGCCCTTCAGACTCGAGGTTCCTGCACTGAGATGCTCCAGACTGTTGCATTACAAGGACCTTCTTCCAGAGCTGATATAGAGATAATGCCTTCCCCTGGAGCTGATACTCTGAATTTGGAGTTGCAGCCTGCTGGACTGTGAAGACGTAAATTTCTCTTTGTTGAAGCCATCCCCTTATGATATTTCTATTATAGCCACACAAGATAACTACAATACCATACATACCATAATAATCTAATATTTACTTTTTTTTACTCCTACACTCTTGACAAGTTTCAGCTCTTTCCTCTCATATTGGTTTGCCACTAATTTCTTTCTTCCAAATTTCAGCATGATTCATTAAAGCAAAATCATGTCTTACCAACAAAAGCAGAAAGTTTATCTTACTTTAAAATGTAGAGTAATTGTTTTCCTTTTTCACCATCTCTTCATTCAAAACTATAAGTCACTTGTTGCCTCTCAGATTCAAAAAGCCATTAAACCTTTTATCCCTAATGAAAAAACCTTGAATTCCAGTTTTAAATACCCATTGTCTAGTGAAACACTAGAACTTCTATGCATTTTTTGCTTTAAATAATTTTGTCGTTAAGAGCTTCAACAATTCTAGAGCAAACTCTTTAATCAGATTCAGGACAAAGTGCCTATAGTTTCTTAAGTAACATTCAAGAAAACAAGGATCGTATTTGCCTTCCCACTAAAGTAAAATCCAATACTAAGTCATTGCTTCAGTCTATTTCCAATTTTTTTCCTCTTCATTTCATCTCTCACTAACCCCAGCTTAAAGAGAAGTCATTGCTGATTTCCTACCTCAAACTCATTTCCTCTACAACACCAAAGCCTGTAAACTCTACCTTGATAAGAACTCAATTTCTTCTACTCATTGCTTGTCTTGGAAACCCTGATGGCTAAGTGGTTAAGTGCTGCATCTGCTATCCAAAATGCTGGCAATTCAAAACAACCAGGTGCTCCTTGGAAACTCCATGTGGCAGTTTTATTCTGTCTTATAAGGTCTCTAAGAGTGGGAGACAACTCAAGGGCAATGGGTTTGCTGTTTTTGGTTTACCTCTCAATGCTCAATGAATTAATTTGGATCCTCTTACTCAAATTGTTGTAATTGCCTGTTTCTGTTCCAAGAAACCAGAATATTTTGTGAAGCATGTTTTCCATTAGGGTAACATGAAGAGAAATAGAAGTAGATGGTAAAGTGGTTGATAATCTGAATGGCAGCAACTTTAGGGCATGTCCTAACAGCACACAACAAGTAATGAACATTTATTCAAGAAAGTCTACTAAATCAAGCCATGACTTACTCCCCTTATCCCTTCCCCACCAGGTAATCATGACAAAAGACTGACTTCAGGAAAGTGGGGCTCCCCGTCTCCTTAGCTCCCAATCGAGGGCTATTCTTACTTCCTGAATGGTACAGGCCACAAGCACTTCTCGTTCCTCTCACCAAGGGATTCCAAGCAAACACAGCTGAAAGGTGTGTGTTTTATACCAACCCCCCACTTACAGGATAGAAGCTCTACCTTAGATGTAACAAATTGCCTTCACTGCAGTTTGTGAAAAGGTTGAAATCTCTACATAAAATAGAGAGGAACACAGGCTACAATCTCAGTCTACCACTCTGCTCAGGTTTCATTCTGTGAGAGATAGTCTAGCCACACTGCTCTCAGCTACACGGTAGTGGCACAGAAGTTTTTAATAGGAGAGGCAGATCAAGAGAACCAATGGCTCTGAAGATCTACCCAAGGGACTTGATGGAATTGACTGTTGGTAAGTTCAAGCCTAAGAATGTCCTTAAAACAATGGAAATTTTGGTGGTAAGTAATTATGAGGAAGCCATTAGCTCCAGGAGAGCAATAAGCTAAATTATAGAACTACCAGAATTTTACCCAAGACAGTCATGAAAAAGAACAACTAATAGAACTACGTAGGTTTGAAACATCCTTCAAATGTTAGTTTTGAAGGCTACCCCTGAAAAGATGACTAAATTTAATTCAAACAGTCTGTGAAATAATTTATGTCCAGGGAAATGTTGAAAAGAACAGAGTGACCAGTCATCATTTACTGGAGGCACATGAGGTCACCATTAGTCAGAATTGACTCAATGAAAACTAACAACAGCAGAAGCTGTGTATGATCTCAACAAATACAGACAGCTTAACAGAGAGATCAGGGAAAGAATAAAAATCTTCATAAAATCACTGTCATCCCAAAAATATTTTATGCATGTACATCAGAGGATGCACAATACAAGGAAAATATAATTCACTAAAATAGTCCAACCAAGTCTCTAAAGAAACAAACAAGCAACAAAAACTTGACTCAGAAAGGGTGCAATGTTATAGATAATTATCCAGAGTTGCTAGAATATGTTATTAAAAATGCCAACTATTCCTCCCCAGAAAACCTTTCAACTAAGTACTAACGTACTCCATTCAGCCAAAAATTAGGCCCATAAAGCAAAATGAGACTAAATAGGTACATCAGCCCAGGGACAAGGATGAGAAGGCAAGGATAGACAGCAAATCTGGAACCCAAGGTCAAGTAGGGGAAAATGTTGACATGTCATGGGGTTGGCAATCAATGTCACCAAAAAAAAAAAAAGGTGTAAAATTGTTTAATGAGAAACTAATTTGCTCTGTAAACCATTCTAATGTACAATAAAAAAAACAAAATGTCTACTTTTAAATAACAAAAAGAAAGTATGCACACATTTTCAAAGAACTAAAGAAAACAAGAAGGAAAGAAAAATACGAGAACCCTGAGGTTGAAAACTGTGTGTCAACTTGACTTGTCATGATTCTCAATAGTTATGCAGCCACATGATGTGATCACTTCCATGTTGATATTTGATATAGTATGATCTCTGTTATACTCCATTCAGTTGAAAGGAGTTTCCTTGGGCATGGAGTCTGCACTGAATATAAGTGGATGGACACTCTGGCAAGGCTCATCAGCTTTTACTTGCTCTGGATCCTGCAGCTGACTCCTGTTCATCTGACCTCAGGTTCCTGGAACCTGAGATAGCAGCTTACCTGTAGTCTTGCCAGAAAATCTCAGGATTCATCAATTTCCCCATCCTATGAGCAACAACCTGCTTCCTGATCCTCTGAGGCTGCTTAAACCACATGAAGCCTTCAGCTGGACCTAAGAACTTGGGACTTTCCAGGCTCTACTACCAAGTAAGCTTTCTCTAAGATGAATCTTGCTGCCATGAAACCCTAGTGGTGTAGTGGTTAAGGGCTATGGCTGCTAATCAAGTAAATGTCAGCAGTTTGAATCCACCAGGAGCTCCTTGGAAACTATATGGGATAGTTCTACACTGTCATGAGTTGGAATTGACTCCATACCTATGGAGCTGATTTTAACTCATAATACTTTACTAGTTTTGCTTCTTTAGAGAACCAAACCAAAGATATTTTGTACTGAGAGCAGTTCTAGAGACATAAAATTGTAAGCATGAGTTTTCTAAACTGTTTTTCAAACCTGCTTAGTCTTAAAGATGTTGATGACTCTGTTTCCAGTCATAAAAAGGACACTGCTAAAACATGATGTGAGGTGGCAATACAAATATGCAAAATGTTACAGCAGTAGATAAAATGTTGTTGAAAGGCAATGCTCTGAGTGACTACATGTGTCACCTTTTCATAAATTTTCAGAATAAGATGTATAAGGAAGCTGGTTCATTGGTCCTACTTTTACTAAACAAATTGACGAAAGAAAGAAATGAGCTCAGGGCTTCAGAGTCAAAATTCAACCGCCAGGTAAACAATCTTAAAGTTTCCACTTGGGCCTTGAAAGAAAGACTAATTTCATATAGTAACAGAGTTGACATTGCTGAAAAACAAACACAGAGTCTTATCATAACAGTGGCTGAATTGCAGTACCATTCTATGTAGACAATTATTCTTCTTTTGAGAACCAGGTTGTGGCTTGTTGTTGTATCTTAGTAGAAACTGAGTGTTCAACTATGGGACAACAAATATCCATTCAGCCTGAGCTGCCTGTTATGAACAGGGTATTGTCTGACCCGCAGAGTCATAAATCTCAACGTGCACAGCAGCATTCTATCATTAAATGGATTTAGTACATATAAGATCAAAAGCACAAACAAGTTAGACAAGGAGGTGACTCAAATGCCAATAGTACCAATTCCTGTCATTTTTTAACTTTCCATCTCACATCAGAACCTATGGTCTCATTGGTAGTTCCTTGTCATCAGTTGACTGAAGAAGAGAAAATTCATGTCTGATTTACAATTGTGTCTGATTTATACTTGATTACATATAGTTTTGTATGATTTGCAGGCACTAATGCCCCTTTCTAAGACCTCCCGGAAGGACAGTGGTTAATGGATAGCTTCCCAATGGGCAAAACGTCAAGAGGACCTGGTTGTTCACTTTGATTCAAAGGAGAGATGGCCAGATATGTGATTGTATACTGATTCATGAACAGTGGTCCATGCTTTGGCTGGATGGACATGCACTTGGAAGAAGCGTGATTGGAAAATTAGAGACAAGAATTTATGTGAAGAAGTATGTGGCACAGATTTCTCTGAACAGATGAAAGAAGTGAAGGTATTTATGTTTCATGTGAAGGTTCACCAAATGTGTCCTCATCAGATGAGGTTTTTAACAATCAGTTGGAAAGGTGACATGGTCTGTAGAAACCACTTAACCTCTTTCTCCATCTACTCCTGTCGTTGCTCAATTGGCTCATAAACAAAATGGCCATGGTGGCAGGGATGGAGGTTATACACGAGCCCAGCAACATAGACTTCAACTCACCAACACCAGCTTGGCCACCACCACTGCTGAGTGCCCAGTATGCCAGCAGCAGAGACTGACACTGAGTACCTAATGTGACATCATCTCTTGAGGTAATCAGCCAGCAACTTGATGGCAAGTTGATTACACTGAACTACTGCCATCACAGAATGGGCAGCATTTTGTTCTTACTAGAATAGACACTTACTCTTGATATGGATTTGCCTTCCCTGCACACAGTGCTTCTGCTGAAACTACTATCCACGGACTTACAGAACGCCTCATTTACCATCTTGGTACCCTACACAGCACAGCCTCAAACTGCGGGATTCACTTCGAAGAAAATAAAGTGCAACAAGTGGTTTATGTTCAAAAAATACAATAGTCCTACCATGTTCTCCATTATCTGGAAGCAGCTACTTAATAGAATGATAGAATGACATCTAAGGATTCAGTTACAGTGCTATCTAGGTGGCAGTGACTTGTAGGATTCAGGCATTGTTCTTCAGGGGGATGTATATGCTCTAAGCCAACAACCAATATACAGGGTTGTATCTACCATACATAGCATTCATGTGTCTGAGAACCAAGTGGTGGAAATGGGAGTGGCACCATTCATTATTAATCCCTAGTGACTGACTCTCAAGTTTTTTTCCTATCCCCATGATCTTATGTTCTCCAAGTATAGAGTTCTTAGTTCCAAAGGAAGGAATGCTTCCACTTGGAGATGCTTCACTGATTCCATCAGACTGGAAGCTAAGAATGCCACCTTGTCATTTGGGCCTCCTTATGCTTCTGAATCAGCAGGCAAAGAAGGGAGTTGCTGTGCTGGCTAGTGTGGATAATCCTGATACTAAGAGGAAATCTGATTGATATTATACAATGGAGGTAACAAAGAGTATGTCTGGAATGCTGGAGATTTTTCAGTGTCTTTTAGTACCACCATGCTCTATACTTCATTTTCAATAAAAAAAACTGTAGCAACCCAAATCCAACATGACCACTAATGGCCCAGATATTTCAGGAATGAAAGTTTGATTCACCTCACAAGGGAAAGAGCCATGGCTAGCTGAGGTGCTTGCTGAGGGCAAAGAGAATATGAAAAGGGTGGTACAAGAAGTTAGTTCTAAAGAAAAGTTGCAATCAAGTGATCATTTGCAAAAATTAGTATTGTAACTGTTATAAATATTTTCGCTTTGTCTGTGTGTATCATCCCAGCCAGCCAAGTGCCATCCAGTCGGATATGACTCATGGCAACCCGAAGGGCCAGGATAGAACTAACCCCCATTTTCCTTTTCTTCACTTGTAAAACATAAGATATAAACAAGGCCAGTGCATTTTCAGTTGTATACTTGTTTATTGTGCAATGTTACATGCAAGTGTAATTTTATAATTATCTTTATTCAGAGATTATGTATGGTTTCAGGAGATGGTACAGATGCCAAGTTGACATGGGTGCATTGTGATCGTTGAGATAGTGTGTCAACTGCCTGAGACACGATTCTCAGTGGTTCAGCTGTTTTATGATGTGATCCCTGCCATGCTGAGATTTGATATAATATGATGTCACAGACTGAATTGTGTCCCTTGAAGATATGTGTCAACTTGATTAAGACATGATTCCCAGCATTGTCTGGTTGTCTTTTATGTTTTGATTGCAGTTTTATGTTTTAGAGGACTAGGTTATAATTTTAACACACTTGCTAAAGTTGCATCCCTGGTCCAGTATAAAAGGAGTTTCCCTGGAGTGTGGCCTACACCTTCTTTTATCGTACAAGAGATAAAAGGAAAGGGAAACCAGCATAGAGGGGAGGACCTCATACCATCAAAGAGCAGAGCACATCCTTTGAAGCTGGGTTCCTGTACACAGAAGCTCCTAGTCCAGTGGAAGCTTGATGACAATAACTTTCCTTCAAAGCCAATAGAGAAAGCCTTCCCCTACAACTGAAGCACTTCTAGCTTACTAAATTAAGAGAGAATAAACTTACGTTTGCTAAACCATGCATTCATAGTATTTCTGTTTCAGCAGCACTAATTAAGCCGAGATCAGCCCCATGATAGGATCTGATAAGTATGATGTAATCAGCCCTATGATGAGTCCCCATTTCAAATTTTAGGATCTCATTTCTTCCCAAACAATGTTCTTATTTTAACTTCAGACACTCTCAAAGTTGGCAGTTGATTTGGCATTGAATTCAGTCACGCTTATGATCAGACTCTGAGTTTCATTTTCAGCAATGAGCTCTGGTTTCCTAGAATAGATCAGACTTTGAAGACACAAGCAGAAATTTGAGGTCATTTATTTAACACTTGAGCTTTGAGTTGCAGCCATGAACTCATCTCTTCCTTTAACTAGATTGTCTAGTGAAAGTAGGACCAACCAACAACCTTACTTACACTTCTCATTCTGACACAACTGTAGAGCGTCACATTTCATCAATAACTAAGCTATTGCTGGTGATATTTTGCGTAGTTGGATTGTCTCCTCACATCATGATTTAGCAGTGCCCTCTTCGTTACCTGAAGTAGAGTTGTCAACATATTTAAGACTAAACAGACTTGAGAATCAATTTAAACAACTCCTTCTCACAATTTTGCTTCTCTGGAACCATTCCTACTACCAAAAGTATTAGACTGGGTTTTCTAGGGAAGTAAAACTAGTAAAACATGTAAGTACACAGAGAGATATTTACAGCTAGAAAACAACTCATGTGGTTGTAAAGACCAGAAGGTTTTAAGTCTATAGGTCATGCTTGAGGCCTCTGCTGACTCATGCAGCTGCAGGGGATGGTGACCCAAGATTGGTAGGTCAGTGAGCAAGGTGTTGCTAATAGGCTGTGAAGGTCAATAAATCCCAAATTTGGCAGGTAAGACTATAGATAAGCTGCTAGCTCAAATTGAAGAACCTGAGGTCAGAAGAATATGAGCCAGTTACATGTCCAGGGTGAGTAAAAGCCAATGAGTCTTGCCAAAATGTTCGCTTATAGTCAATGCGGGCTACATTCCCAAGGAAACTTCCTTTCAGCTGATTGACTGTCACAGCAGATCTCTTTATGGGGTGATCACAACACCATATGACTGCCAAGCACTGATAATCATGTCCAGTCAAGGGAACACACAATCTTAACCATCGCAGTGTGTTTCTAGGACTAGGCAATGGGGAAAAAGGATAGAAAATGATTGCTAATAGGTATAAGTTTCTTTCTGGAACAATAAACATGTTCTAAAATCAGTTGTGGTGAATGTTTTAGAAACCATTCAGTTTTATATGTAAGTTATATCTCAGTGAAGCTGTTAATATAAAGTCTAAAATAAAGAAAAAAAAATTTTCTTTTAAATAGGGCCTGCCACTTTTTTTTGACAAAGACGGCAAAAGCTATAGGACTCCTGGGTCAGAAACAAAGGACTGGTTATTCCCAGTACAGTAAACAGTAATGTGAGTCAGTATATTTGCCTCGGTTCCCCCTCCCCACAAGTTCCATAAAGGCAACAAAAATTGAGCCCAGAATGATGCATACAAATGTAGCAGTTGCATTACATGACAGAACTCCTAAGCTTAGGGAAATTATCTTTTACAATTTGCTTCAGCCTTTCTGCTCTTTCTTCCAGAGAGAAACATTCTCTTTATCTTCAGAGACAATAAGGAAACCTTCTCTTTGATCTAGGTAGGGACATTATTGCTGTCTTCTAAGGCTATTTGCCGTACAAACATCCTGAAAAAGATAGCCTAGAACAAAGGGCAATTAATCCCTCATCCACAAGACATGCAGATACATAGATACCCATAGAAAATTGTTCACAAATAGATGGCAATTTAAAAATTCTTTGAAGACCCAACTCAAACCTACTGCCATGGGGTCAATTTTGACTTAGGACTCAGCAGAACTGTCTCACAGGGTTTCATAGGAGAAGCTGGTAAAAGCCCAAGAGAGCCTTGTATTTTCATCAAACCGATACATAAAGCAGATGGACCTCTGGGTAGGTAGGATGAGGAAAAGTAAAGGGTTGTGAAAGCATCAAGCAAATAAAAAGAAAGAGTAGTTCAGAACATTAAGTTGTATGTTATTTATTACAATCTTTCTGAAGCTATAGGAAAGCTGTCAGATGAGGTTTCCAAGAGGTACTGGAGAGTGATATAACTGGTTACTTAGGCTTCAGTCACACCTCTCCTATTTCTAAAATATGACTCTAATCTTATTACCCCTCAAAATTTTTTAGTTATAGTTCATCATAAAATTCAAGCTTCCTGTTTACTCTTATTGTCTTTCCTTACTTCATCAGACTTCTTCCTAAGATAAAGGCAGTAGTCCATATTGTAAACCCACCACTCATTGTTTCATGAAGGAAACTTACATTTTAACATCAAATTTATTTTCCATAAGTGGCAATGTTTCTTAACTTTCATATTGGTAGTCTGTCTGGGGGAACAAAAGCAACATTCAACAGGAAAATAAAGATCACAAAAACAGAGATGAATTTTACTTGAAATTGCAGTGAGTGTTTCTTTGAACATAGCAAAAGTGATCCATCACTGGCCAGTATGAAAATTAGTTACGCTGTCTAGACAAATGGCAGTGGGTTTGGTTTGGCTCAGACAAAAGTATGTTGTAGAGGTAAGACAGTAAGTGAATAAGAAGAGTACAGTTACCTTAGTTTGTTCCTGTCTCCTACTCTTACTCATAAATTATGAAGGTTTTTTGGCATTTCTATAGGTAGAGTATCTACCTCCAGGTAGAACCAATGTATTATTATATCCCAGCTACTTTTCCTGGTTCCTCCTCCACCTGTAATGCAGGTCTAACTCATTTTATCAGAGGCCTGATATCCATTAACTTAATGGTTTCACTCTCTTCGTATGATAGCCTAGTCTTCTTTTTCCAAAAAGCTATTTAGTAGTTTAAATTCCTGTCCAATAAAATGTATCCACCTTGAGATTAATGGTTTTCTTCCATCTTCATGAGAAGAAAAAAAAAAAAAAACTTTAAAGTCACATTGAAAACATTAAAATTTGTCCTAACTAATGAAAGCAGCCAGCAAAAATGTATTCACCAGTTTCCAAAAATTTCTTCTCATGCATCTTCCCTAAAAGATATTAGGGAATACATTCTTCACCAACTATAAAAATGAAAGTTTCTTTAACTTTTTAGGGTAAATCCTAATTATTTGTTATTTTTACTTCGTATTTCTCCACATGTTGGGTATGTCATTTTCTTAAGTATTTGTTGGAAATAGTAGTATAATAAGCATCATGCCCCCAATATAAGACATTATTTTTTCATCATCTAATGGTTAACCAACATTCATTCCAACCAACTTCTAACACAGAGAGAAATTAAATTTGAAAACTCTGCTTCTCAGTCTCCCTTGCAATTAGGAATCTGGAAATAATTTGGATTCTACCAATTAGATTCAAATATTTGAGATATTTGGGGGCAGAGACAAGCTGTAACATCTGTTTGCTGGCAGGGATTATGTTTAGAAATTTGAGGTTCTCAAGTCATTTGTGGTTTCTTGATTTAATATGGAGCTTCTGATTTCAGCAGCTTCCTGTTAATGGAATGAAGAAATGAAAAATCAAGATTCCAGAGTTGACAGGTCTAGTACAAGCTTTCGCTTCTATACAAACTAAACTTGACAGACCTAGTGACAAACTTGTAGGCTTAGATCTGTGGTACAGCTTTGAAAGTTGGTGAAGGAATTTCCTAGCTGTGTGTCAAGGTTCCTTTCTGATGTTATAAAAAGTCATGATCAGTCATGTTGATCACTGAAGTAACTAAAGGAATTAAAAAACAACAGAAAAGTTCTCATTACAGAAATTTCAAAATACAAAGAAATACAGCAGTATTCAATAAAAATAATCACACAAAATGTTATTAAATAAAATGTCACCATTAACAGTTTAGATCTTTTCTGGTCTCTTTATTCAATAATGTGTTCTACAAAGTTCTGATTATATTGTAGAAGCTAATTATTTTATAAACCACTTTTTTCCTTAAAGCATTAAGAATGTTTCATGTCATTTAAACTCTTCCAAGTATTTCATTTAATTACTATGTAATATTTTGTAAAAGGGAACTTTTTTCCATTTATAATATGTTATACAGAATAACTTTCCAGAACACAAGTGTCATTTGGAACACCCTTCACTCTTTTACATGATGAAGGCACAAATTACTTTGTTCCCTCATTCATTCGTATATTTATTCCTTCAGTTAACAGATATTTTTTGAGGATCAGTAACATGCAAAGAACTATTTCAGATGCTTAAGAGAGAAAAAAAATGTTTTAGAAAGAATCCTTGCCTGTTATTTGGGGTAAAGTACAGCAATAAATGGAGACTTAGCGGCACCATGGTTACACCTTGGCTGCTAATCAAAAGGTCTGTAGTTTGAACCATCCAGCTGCTCCATGAGAGAAAGATGCGGCAGCCTGCTTCCACAGAGTACAGACTTGGAAACCCTATAGGGTAGCTCTACACTGTCCTATAAGTTCACTGAGTTGGATCAGTTCAATAATAGTGTGTTTGGCTTGTTTTTTATGGCAGTAATAAGACAGCATATGAAATAATTAAAGTATATGAAATAATTAAGGGTGACGACAAATGCTAAGAAGAAAAATAAAGGAACTTAAGGTATACACATCACAGGAATTGTGACTTCAGACAGGGCAGTCCAGTGAGATCTCATGAGGAAACATTTGACATTTAAACAATGGCCACAAAAAAAATAATATTCCAGGAAGAGAAAATAAGAAATAAGAAAGTCCTGAAGCAGAAGCATCCCTAGTATGTTTGTTTAAAAAAAAAGATAAACAAAAAAAGCAAGGTTGGCTAGAAATGCATGAACAGAGTGAGACAGAGGAGAAGTGATGACAAATGGCATCAGAGAGCTAATGGGCCCAGATGGTGTGACCTGTGGCAATGGTGAAAACTTTAACATTTACCATAAAACTAACAAAAAGTTCATTGGCAAGTGGTATTCAGATGAATAACATGGCTTAGGTTTTAATGGAGTCTCTATGTTGGAAATGCTATGAAAGATCCAGTGCTAAATGAAAAGAATCTAGCTCAGAAGCAATAATAATAGAGATGATTGTGCCATGGACTAGGATATGAGCAGTCCATGAGGTGAAGAGTGGTCATGTTCTGAACGTGCACTGATGAAAAGAAATAGATTGATGATACCGGAGAATGATGTCCTAGAGCAGGTGAGAGGATATTTAGTACACAAGTGGGACTGGTCCTGGGTAAGAGTATGCCTTCTAGGGTGACTCCATTGGCCCACAATTTTCAAGGAGGTAAGGTTATCTATCAAATATACAGATGGCAGGATTTGGTATCGTTCTCTATCCTCTAATCTCTATCCAGGTTATTGAGAATTAATGAGCTGAGTTAGGAGATTCGCTCTTCAGATTCAGACTTCTCAAGAGCATTTCAGACCTAGATTTTAGGCTGTGACAGAAAGCAAACCTAAAATTTCATATTATAAAATTGATCTTGTTTTAAATATGCTGACGGTTTATCACTCAACTGACTACAACTCACATTGGGAAAACCATTGATGTTGAGCCTTTACTAAACCCCACTACATTCCACTGAGTATATGTACCAAGTTAGTTAACTGGTTCCCTATTGCTGGAATTTCTTTTTTTTTTTTCATTCTGCATTCACTTATTTGATAAAGCTTTGTAACTGTCCTCACATCTATCCTATGTATTTCCCATTAAATTTAGTTCTCCATGCTTTATATTTTCTGCAATACTGTGAATGTATTTTTTCATGAATTTTCTGATTATTTCTTGTTAATAAGAAATATATTGCTTACCATATTTGGTCCAAATGTTTTATTGTATTTCCCTTTTGTGTCTTTTTTCTTCTATTACATAACTTTTCAATAAATAATTAATATTTTTGTCTTCTTATTTCCAAAATTATGGCTCTCATCTCTAATTCAGGTCTAATTGTATCTTATAAAACTTCCTTAAATAAAAGTCAAAAATTAATGATGATATTGTAGATCTTTGTGTGTCTTTGATTTTATTAGAAATGGCATTAAATTTGTACTGTTAAATATGATGTTAACTGTTTTTTATGCACATATATTTTATGATGCCAGATTAGAATTCTATGCCTTTTTAGAATTCTTCTTGGAGTACTTTTTTTTCTTAAAATGACTAGGGCTATTTTTTAACAGATAGACTTTTTTATTTACAGGAACTGTTTGAAGGTCATCTAATACTATATTAAGATCTGTTGAAAAGACTTATTTTTATGTATTTTATCAGTTGATGAAATGTTCAGTATTAATATACTTCTTGATATTGGACTTTTGTTGCTTTCCTGGGATTTTACCTTGTCAGATATGACAATGAGCCAAATCTAAAAAGTAAAAATATATTATGCAATTATATAAGAAAGTCTTGCCACCAAAAGGTGGGGTTATATATTGCTAACATCATTTTCAGCTTGATTTTTTTTGACACCAATCTAAAGGTATCTACTTGGAAGAATAAAAGAAATTGGTATACTGAATAGAATGAGTCAAAAGTAAAAGGTTTCAACAAAATGAATAGCTGAACAACTGATTTACTCATTTTCCAAGTCTGTTTAAATATTCACATGACAAAATGCATGAGAATATGTCTTTTTATGATATGTTTTTAATTTTAACCTCTAAAATGTACAGAGATACAATTATTCTGATCAAAGGTGCAGTTACTTTGACTAATCTCCTTGAATTTTTTTTAATCTATGTCAAGAAAACTAAACACAGCTCTCAATGGGAATATTAAGAAAAGAAAAAAAAAATCAGTTGACATCATCAGACCTTTATTTCATGAGAAACTTAAGTTGTAACTTCCCGGGGAGGGGGGATGGGAGAAACCCTGCAATGTCTAATTAAACTGTATTAACTGCTCAAAATCAGGATTTAAAAGCACTGAGTTATAAGAGGATCTAAGTTCTTCTATCAAAGTTTATTACTCTTCAGCAGTCCCCAAATACTATTTTCTTTGACTAAAAATAATACATACAGGCCAATTTTCCATATTAAAAATGTTAATTCTGCAGAGAAGATGAAGGGTAGTACAATATGTATACCATAGTTACATACACTTCAACTAGATTCATTAGTCTGTAACCTTGTTTGCCACATTTGCTTTATCTCTTCCTCTATGTTTTTCTTTAGGTAGGAATCATTTGACAGAAAGCTGCACATCACGATGCTCATTTTCTCTCCCTCCCTCTATTTTCCTTTTTCCTTTCCTTTATAGACATTAGGAAACCCTAGTAGTGTGGTGGCTAAAAGCTACAGCTGCTAATCAAAACGTTAGTAGTTGAATCTACCAAGCACTCCTTAGAAACTATGGGGCAGTTCAACTCTGCCCTACAGGATCATTTACAAGTCAGAATCAACTCAACAGAATTTTTTTTTTTAAATAAGAATCAACCTTTGCTTTTGCCAATTATCTCCTTAGTCATTTTTAAAATAGGATGATGAGCCTCCACCAGACAGTCCAACACAACTAGATGGTGCCTGGTCACCACCACCAACTGCTCTGATGGGTATCACAACAGAGGGATCCAGACAGAGCTAGAGAAAAATCTGGAACAAAATTCTAATTCAAAAAAGAAAGATTAAGGGGGGGCAGAGTGAAGATGGAAGACTAAACACACATCTTCCTACATCCCTCTGGAAACCAAGGCCTGATGACTAAACAGAGACTTCTGGACACCTAGTGAACTGTAGGACATGGCATAGGGCTATCTATTCAGACTACATACCACTGAGTGGAAAACTTCTTCTCTTTCCATATCCCCACCCTTGTTGTGGGCTGGCTCTGGTGGACTGAAGGTAACTCATCATTTTAATGTTTTTTTTTTTAATCTCTCTTGGTCAGTGGGTGCAGCTGGGGCATCACTAGTGGAAAGACTAAATGCACTACTGATGGGATCAGCAAGAGGCAATGCCATATTTTTAGAGCTTGGTCTTGGAATCTGGGCACCTTGGTGCTTTTGGCTTCTGTCCCCTAATCTCTGCCATTCGATAGCCGATTCCAAGGCTGGTGGGCGAGCTCATGTGGGATGCCATCTTGACTGTCTGGGAGGTGGAGTTACTCATACAGAGATTTCAGCTGGTCCTAATTCCCAGACTGTGAGGCTGTGCCTGCCCACAAAGCACTTTTCCAACAGAAAAGTAGTCTTTTGCACAGTGTGGCCACCAGATGACAGCAGGGCAATACCCTTTCTGTATTTTGAACTAGCTTACAGCATCTGGGGTTGTATATAGAGGTGCTTACTTCACCAGCTGTCACATACGGTCAACTGACAGCTCCCCAGTGACTATAAGTAGAGCCATGTCTTTGCCAATCAGGAAGTTGAGCCTGCTACCCCAGGGGTGCCACTAAGCCCAGTCACTGGAGTACATAGAGGTTGTCTGGTGATCAAATTCATTTTCAGACTGAGCTTTAGATCCTATGAAAGTAACATGAGAGAAACAAAACAACCCCCAGATGCCCAAAAAGCAATGAAGTTTGGACAAAATCATTAAGAAGAATTCACCTATGCCTTCAGAAGGTCCCAAAAAGAAAGAACTAAAGAATTTTCCAGATGAAGAAACCTTTCTGAAGCTATTGGGGTGAGCACAAAATGTTTATATATAGAGCTGTCCTAGACCTTACACAAAATGTGGCAGAGCAAAATGAAAAACTAAGCTAGCTGTTTGAACTGATGGAACACCAGCACTCTGAAATCCAACAGATGAATAACAAAATCAAAGAGATAGAAATTTCAATTCAAAGACAAGAAAACAGAATGGAAAAAATGGAGAATAGACTTCCTGACTTGGAAGACAGAGCTACTGATTCCAGCATCTGTGAGGAGAAATCAGCAAAAAGAAATTTAAAAAATGAAGAAGCATTAAGAAGCATGTGGGACTCTATTAGGAGGAACAGTCTACCATTTAATTGGAGTTCTTGACTGAGGCGGGACACCTGAGAACACAGAGAGTATTGTTGCTGAGCTGCTGACAGAAAACTTCCCAGAAATTATGAAAGAAGAGAATATAGATATCCAAGACGCATGCCGAATGCCACGCAATATACATCTCAAAAGAAAGACTCCAAGACATATTATAGTCAAGCTTAACAAAATGAAACCTAAGCAGAAACTCTTAAAGGCAGCAAGACTCAAATCAAAGCTAATATTCAGAGGGAAACCCTGTAGGCTTTCGTCTGACTTCTGAGCAGAAATGATGCTAGCACGGAGACAATGGGGTAACACATTCAAAGCCCTGAAGAAGGACTTCCAACAAAGAATTATTTATCCTGCAAAACTTTCAAATATGAAAGTGAAATTAAGACACTCACAGATAAACAGAAACTCAGAGACTTCGTAAAAAACAACCCAAAAGCTACAAGAAATACTGAAATAAGCTCTCAGCTTAGAAGAACAAAATTGTTAACTTTATTTTTTAGGAAGAAATAAAGGACACATCATCCAGAAATCTACTCAGTTAAGGAAGGCTCCACACTCAATCAAAGGTATAATATTAAAATAAGTAATCCAGTGATCATATCATGAAAACTGTGATATCATCATATTAAAAAGAAGGATGTGCTACAGTTATTATAGTCCTTCCAGATGGAGATAAGTTAGTTAATAAAACTTGCAGTTGTTAAAATTGGGTCTAAACATAGATTATTAAGGGGGATCATGGGGCAGCCACAAAGCACAACAAAGATGCAACATATCAAATCAAGAAACGTAATACAGAAGTATGAACAACCACAAAACCAACACTGAAAAAGGTGAAAAACCTAGTGACAAAGAAGAATCTCCCAGAACATATTAATAAGAACAACAGAGTAAGCACCAACACAAAAACAAACACATCACAATGGCAGCACTGAATGTACACCTATCAATAATTACATTGAATGTGAATGGACTGAACACTCCAGTAAAGAGACATCGAGTGACATCTTGGATCAGAAGACACAACCCATCCATATGTTGCCTACAAGAAACTCACCTTACACTTAACAATAGGAACAAACAGAAAATTAAATGATGGAAGAATATATATCAAGGTAACAATCCATAAAGAAGAGCAGGCATGGCAATTCTAATCTCAGATAAAATTGATTTTAATGCAAAAATCCACCATCATGGACAAGAATGAACACTATTGTTGAAAGGTTTAACACACTAGCAGGACTTAACAATATTAAATAATTATGCACCTAATATTAGAGCACCTAAATACATCTAAGAAACACTGACTACACTCAAAACTGAGATACATCACTCCACAGTAATAGTGGGATACTTCAACACTCCATTCTCTAGACGATCCGTCTAGAAATGATGCTAGCACGGAGACAATGGGGTAACACATTCAAAGCCCTGAAGAAGGACTTCCAACAAAGAATTATTTATCCTGCAAAACTTTCAAATATGAAAGTGAAATTAAGACATTCACAGATAAACAGAAACTCAGAGACTTCGTAAAAAACAACCCAAAAGCTACAAGAAATACTGAAATAAGCTCTCAGCTTAGAAGAACAAAATTGTTAACTTTATTTTTTAGGAAGAAAGCTTTGGGGTTGTTCTTTATGAAGTCTCTGAGTTTCTGTTTATCTGTGAGTGTCTTAATTTCACTTTCATATTTGAAAGTTTTGCAGAATAACTAGCATCATTTTCTAGACGGATCGTCTAGAAAAAAAGCTCAGTAAGGACACAGAAGACCTTACTGTCACAATTAACCAGCTAGACCTCGTCAACATATACAGAACTTTGTATCCATTAGTGGACAACTACACCTTCTTTTGCAGTGCACATGGAACATTCTCCGGAATAGACCATGTGTTAGGACATAAAGCAATTCTCAACAAAATCTACACCATTGAATTAATGCAAAGTGTCTTCTCAGATCATAAAGCCATAAATGTTGAAATTCATAGCAGAAAAAACATATACAGAAAGTGGAACTCATGGAAACTGAACAACATCTTGCTCCAAAAGCCACAGGTTTTTAGAAGAAATCCAGGAGGAAATAAAGAAATTTATGAATTCCAATGAGAACGAAAACGCTTCCTACCAGAAGCTATGGAATACAGCCAGAGCAGTGCTCAGAGGTCAGTTTATCTCCACAAATGCACACATCCAGAAGGAAGAAAGAACCCAAACCAAAGAACTTAATACTACAGCTTGAACAAGTAGAGAGAGAACAACAGAGGAACCCCTCAATCACCAGAAGAAAACAGATCATAAAGATTAGAGCAGAAATAAATGAGTTAGAGAATAGAATAACAATTGAAAAAACTGAAAAGACCAAAATCCAGTTTTTTGAAAAATTCAACAGAATCAGCAAACCATTGGCTAAACTTACTAAAGAAAATAGGAAAGGAAACAAACAACCCAAATAAGAAATGAGAGGGGCGTTGTCATAACAGATCCAACAGAAATAAAAAATATCATAACAGAATATTATGAAAGTCTGTACTCAAACAAACTCAAAAACCTAGAGGAAACAGACAAATTCCTTGATTCAAGTGATCACAAGGTGAGGCAGAATAACTAAATAAACCTACCACAAAGGAAGAGATAGAAAAAGTCATCCAAAAACTACCAACCAAAAAAAAGCCTTGGCCTGGATGGCTTCACCACAGAATTCTACCGAGCTTTTAGAGAAGAGTTATCTCCAATACTACTGAGACTATTACACAGCATACAAAGAGATGGAATACTCCCAAACTCATTCTATGAAGCCAGCATAACCCTGATACCAAAGCCAGGGAAAGACCCAACAAAAAAGGAGAACTACAGACCGATATCACTCATGAATGTAGATGCAAAAACCTTCAACAAAATTCTTGCCAATAGAATACAACAACATATCCAAAAAATAATTCATCACTATCAAGTTGGATTCATACTGGAGATGCAAGACTGGTTTAACACCAGAAAAACAATTAATGTGACCAGCCACATAAACAACACAGAAGACAAGAATCACCTGATTTTGTCTATTGATGCAGAAAAGGCATTTGATAAAGTCCAGCACTCATTCATGCTAAAACCTCAGCAAAATAGGAATAGAGGGCAAATTCCACAATGCAGTAAGCGCCATTTATACAAAGCCAACTGCCTACATCATCCTGAGTGGGGAGAGACTGAAACAATTCCCTGGAAAACAGGAACTAGACAAGGATGCCCACTCTCACCTCTGCTATTCAACATTGTACTAGGAGTTCTGGCTAGAGCAGTTAGATAAGACCAAGAAATAAAGGACATCTGTGTCGGCAAAGAGGAAGCAAAACTCTCCCTGTTTGAAGATGATATGATTGTATACGCAGAGAATCCTAACGAATCTATAAGTAAACTACTCAAACTGATAGAAGTGTTCAGCAAAGTCTCAGAATACAAGATTAAGATAAGTAAATCAATAAGATTCCCTTATACCAAAAATGAGATTATTAAAAAGAAAAAAAGATTAATCTTACTAGCCTGACAGAGATGGAAGAAACTCTGAGAGTATGGACCCTGGGCACTCTTTTATCTCAGTAATGAAGTCACTCCTCAGATGCACCTTTCATCAGAAGATGGGCTCATAAAGAAAAATCAGACACAAGGGACACACCAGCTGAACAACAAGCAGGAGAAGGCAGGAGGGAATCGGGAAGCCGGTAACAGGGAACCCAAAGTCGAGAAGAGAGTGTTGACATGTCGTGAAGTTGGTAATCAATGTCAGAAAACATTATCCACACTAATTGTTTAATGAGAAGCTACTTTACTCTGTAAACCCTACTTCAAAGTACAATGAATATGTAAATGTATGTAGCTCAAAAATTAGTAAATGTAATGCTGTCTCCTTTTATTTACTTGTTATTACAATTGATTGTTTTGTTTTACATAAGCCCTGACCAATTGTCTTAAAGAATAATCTATATTCTGGATTTGTCTTCTTTCATCACATGATTAAATTCAGTTTAATGTACTGGCAAGAACACTGTGTAAGTGATTCTATGTACTCCTTACTGCACATTAGAATGTATACATAATGACACTGGATTTGACTACCATTTCTTTAAGGCTCTGTGCAATAGGCATCTTCATCCTAAGAGACTAATTTTTTCTCTGTATTTTATAAGCAGTTTATTAAATGACATTTCGTTAACCTATCAATAGCATGCTCCCTAAAAATATTTCACCTTATGGGTTCAACATCCATTAGTCACCAGTCTTCAAAGCAGTTATTACAATGCTTATTTTAATACAATAAGTTTTTAAATCATAGAAAAATCTGTGTCCTCCGTTTCTTCTTCATTAAAGTACTTCATTGTGCATTGCAAGAATATCTTGAGAAATCCATAGATTTGTTGCATGGATGCCATAAACAAAAGTTTTGAAATGCTTTGTTAGTTATTAAATTCAAAATATTGTTAATATTCTTATTGATTTATTTGAGCAAAGCGAGATTCTTATAATGGTTATGACACATTAAGAATGCTAATAAGAATGTTGTCACAGGTTGTGTGCCAAACAGACCTAATAGCATATCCGTTCCCTTTCAAAGTGCCTCACCTACCTGGGAAAAGCCCTTCTTACGTCAGCAGCATCGTCCAGGGCATCATTGTTCACAGGGCCATTTAATTAACCACAAAGTGATCGTAATTTCTGCAATACACTCCTTTACTTAGCAGTGCTCAGAATTTACATCCACTTGACAATTAAAGCTTCAAAACAGTTACTAAAGCCTTTTATATCTGATTTTCCTTAGTTCATATTAAACGATTCGTTGGCTTGATTTTCACTTCAGTGATCCCCTCTCATAAAAACTGGTTAGACGTTATGGTGATATAGCATGTGAAAGGAAATGAATTAATACATCAGCAAAAACACTGCCAAGCAGACTATTTTAACACATTTTATTATCTCACGTATATACTTGTCACTCATATGAAAGCTATATCAAAATGAGAAGAGTTAGAACTCCAACAGTTTTAAGGCTGAAGCATTGACGTGAAGAATAGGTTCTGCTTTCATTTACTAAAGCAGGTGTGTTGTCAGAAAATCTCTCTGGAGAGACATTATTCAGTGGACAGCTTCCTAGTATTAAAGAAATCTCCGTTAATGCCCCTGCAATTAAGATTTTCATAGCACTTTCAGATTTGAAGCCATAATTTCAGACAGTGCATACAATTTGTGTGCATGTATTTGGTTGATACTAACAGAAAGATGCTGAGTGCAAACTTAGCTTTATTGTAAGATATGAGTGTGTCTGCAGGGAATATACACGCATATAAAGCCATTTGCCATTGAGTTGATTCCAACTCACAGTAACTCTCTTGGACAGAGTAGAACCGCCTCACGGGCTTTCCAAGGAGTGGCTAGTGGAGTCCAGCTGCTGACCTGGTTAGCAGCCTGAGCTCTTAACCTCTGTGCCACCAGAGCTCCATATAGATACATACATACGTATGTATGAGTACGTGTACATGTGGGCTCCATATCTATGTAAAAATATAGGATTCCAAACAAGTTTGTTCCAATACAAACTACTGCTGAGAATTTGCCTTTCTAACAATTTCCTGGGTAACGCTAAAGCTGCCAGTTAGGGACCAATTCAGAGTACCACAGTGGTTCTCTAAATTTATTGCACATAAAAACCACCCGGTGATCTTGCTGAAACGTGGATTCTGATTCAGTCTGTTTGAGGTAGAAATGCACATTCTAGGCAGGGATTTTAACGAAGCCATATGTGGAATGGGGGGTAGTGAAAATAAGTCAAACAGTATTGCTGCAAAAATTATAGAAACCGTTATTAAACAAAAGGATGAAAATGTGAATCCTCCATACACTTCTGAAGGTAGTGTTTGCATCTCTGTAACTCTTCCCTGAAGAATTCTGCTCTCTTCTTCAAAATGGCGGTTTGGGCATATTCAAGGTACTCAAATTGTGTTCACTTTAAAGTCATTTAATCAAACACAAATTTGAAATAACAAGATTAGAGCTGTAGAGTGGAGGGGGTAAGGTTTCCTAATGAAATTATCATAGGACAGTTCTTGCTACCCTCAAAAAATGAGCAGGTGCATTGTTGTAATGGAAAAAATTCCTCAGCACAACTTTCCTGCCCTTTTCTGTAACAATACAGATTTCAATTTTATTAAAACTGTTTCATAATAAGCTCTAGTGATCATCTTGTGTCCTTCAAGAAAATCTAAATCAAAATTTCTCCTCTGGAGTCCCCAAAGACAGTCTACGTGATCATGACCCTACGAGCAGTCTTCCCTCTCTTGCTTCGTCTTTGAGGTCTTCCCTACGTTCTTTAAAATGTTTTATCCAACTAAAAATTGTTGTTTTACATTGGGCAGTATTCCCATAAGTTTGTTGTGAAGCATCAATGGTTTTGGAACATGTCTACTGAGTTCTGTTAAAAATTTTATATTAGCTGTGACTTCAAAATTGTCCCCATCCCTTGGCATAAAAAGTAGTCTTTTTTTTTTTTAAGGTACACTAATGAGACCAAAGCAGCATATTTACTGAGGGAATTTGTCTGTAGCCTTCTACTGATCACAGAGACAAGTTCAGACACAACTGTTTGGGAAAAAAACCTATGCACATATGAACTGGAACTCTAGTAGTGATACTTTTTGACTTAACCTCATATTTGTGAGCAAATTTATACTTAGAAGTGCATTTTTTTACATTTGAAATAATAAAAATGAACAATTTTAAAATTTAATATTTCCATAGAAAAAAATTCTTAATTTTTAATTTGTGAGAACAGTACCACAACCAGTATTCTTCTGTTTGTTTTGATCAAAGAAGAGGGAAGAAAAAAAATGTTTGGATGATCTTCTAAGTCCATGTAGGTAATTTCTCAAATAAAGAAGACCAATTATGAAGATAAGTTAAATATTTTTACTGATCATTGACTTTGGGTAACATAAAAGGTAAGAATATAGAATCAGAAGCGCAGTAAACAATATACAATAAAATACAGCAACCACATTAAATTTCCTCTAATAATAAAATTCAGCTTTAGGAGGACTTGGTCTTCAAGTCCTCAAAACTACAACTAGGCAAGGGTTATACACCCTAGGCAATAAATTTATTTATTTACTTATTTTGTGGTCCTCCAAAGCTATGACTGTTTGTAACAATGTAGATACAAGGGGCTATACATTAATTCACAACTGAAAAACCAAACGTGTTGCCATGGTGTTGATTCCAACAATAGAGACCCTATAGCACAGAGAAGAATTTACGAGTCAGAATCAAGTAGAAGGCAAGGTGTTTATCTTTATGGAAGTAGACTGCTTCATCTTTTTTCTGCAGAGCAGCTGGTGGGTCAAAACCATATGCCTTTGGTTAGCAACTGAGAATTCACCACCACCACGCCACCAGGGCTCCTTGTACATTTACTCGACAAAGGTAAATTGTTGTCACACTTTTCAATCAAGAATTCAACAGTATTTTGCTGCAGGGACCCCTGAGGACATGGTCCCCACACTCTGTTAGCCCAGAAGTGAAACCATTCCCAAAGCCAACTCCTTAGAAAAAGATTGGACTGAACCATAAGATAAAAATGATACAGGTAAAGAGTGTGCTTCTTGGCCTAAGTAGATACATGAGACTAACTGAGCAGCTCCTGTCCAGAGATGAGATGAGAGGACAGAGGAGGACAGGAGCTGGGTGAATGGCCCTAGGAACCACAGGATAGAAAGTAGTCTGCTGTCATAGTGTGGTGGGAAGAGCCAGAGTTACAGAGCGATGTGTGTGTAAGTTTCCGCATGAAAATTGACTTGCATTGTAAACTTTCACTTAAAGCCCAGTAAAATATTTTTAGAAAACAGTACTTTGTGTCAGTAAATTGAATCAAGAATTGACAATAAAAATCATAGATGCAACTATTATTTATTTATTTTTAAGTAGCATGAAAGCCTCTCTTTTCTGTGACCAGTTATAAATGTACAGTCATAAGCACTAAATATTCAAACAAGTGCTTCTTTCACAAGGCTTAAAAATATTCAAGTTTGCTTCTTGAGTATCTCTAGAATATAAGCTTCTTGATAGCCAAGCCAAGCTTCCTGGTGGAAGACATTTTAATATATTTTTCTCACTCTGCATCCCCTGGGTGGTTCATGGTAGATTTTCATTAAATATTTGTTACCATTTTTTTTCTCTTGTTGCAAAGATCTTTCCCTAATTTCTTAATCACTGAGCTTGAAATCCTTTGGTTACTATGGATATAACCACATGCTAGCCAATTTTATTACCTCTGCACCTCATAGTATTATATTATGCTGATTCTAATGCATTTTAGCATCAAGGTGGGTGCCTTTTGAAATGTGAAACCCAGCAGAGCTGAGCTGGAGCGTCACTGTTGTGTAGGTTGAGCACTCTATTAGGTGACCCTTTCTGGATTTGTTAGTTTTGTAAACTTTGCTTTATTTCCCTTTATCTCTGTAAGATAAGGCTTGCAATCATAATTACAGCTTTCTTACATGACAGGATCACTGAGTCAGAGTTGACTCATTGGCATTTTTTTTTTAACGTGTTGTTAAGGAGTCCTGATGGGTGTATTCTCCCTGTGTGTGTGTGTGTGTGTGTGTGTGTGTGTGTGTGTGTGTGTGTGTGTGTGTATGTTTTATATTTGGAAAGCCAGAAGTTCCCCCATGTAACCCAGTGTAAAGACACTTGCAATAAACTATTTGATTGTTAATTGTATTTTGTCATATCAAAGATGGGTGGTGCCAAAATGCCACGCACCTAACTGGTGGCTAGTATTACCACATCATATATCTCAGAATCCATAACACATAAAAAATTCTAGCTTGGCCTTTGAGTCAGCACTCCACAATTGGTGAAAACATGTAGTATCAAAAACTTTTTAGAAAAATAAAAAAAAATAGTAACAAAAGCATTAAGTGCTCATTAGACTCATCTGTCTGCTCTTCTCTCTTCATTTTCACTTCATTGATATAGCCATCAACTCCCCTGTTTTCCTATAACATCATTTTGAATATGGGTCCAATCATTACATACTAGGTCTGGCAATTAAGTTTGCAAACTTGCCACCATGCGCTTATGTTGTTAACACTGTTCAAACAACCCAGTAAGGTTTCACAACCTCGGTGCATCACCATTTCACAGCTGTGTTCCTGTTAATGTGTGACATTGTCTTGCTGAGCAGCATTCATTATTGTTGTTGCATGTTTTTGTGTGCTGTCACCAGAATGTTGGAGCTTGAACTGGAGCAGTGAACAAAACATTAAATTTCTTGTTAAACTTGACAAGAGTGGAAGTGAATTCAGGGGTGTATTAGACCGAATTTATGGGGATAATGCCATGAAGAAAACAGCAGTGTGCAAATGGATTAAACCTCTTTCTAAGGGGAGAAAAGTGTCACTGATGACGAGAGGTCAGGAAGGCCAGTGATGAGAAGAACTGACAAAAATACCGGGAAAATTCACAGAACTGTGTGGCAAAAATCATCAGCTGACTATGAGAAGCACAGCAGACCAAGTAAACACCAAAAGAGAAACAGGAAAATCATAACTGAAAATCTTGGCATGAGAACAATGGGAGCAAAAATGGTTCCAAAGAAGCTCACTGATGACCAAAGGCAAAGGCGAGCAGGAGTTTGCCAAGGCCTTTTGGAGAGGCAAGAGGATGTCAAGGGCTGTGTTATCATCGGTGATGAAACATGGGTGTGCCAACAAGACCCTGAAACACAGAATCAAAGTTAACAAGGGAAGCCAGCCGATTCACTATTACCAAAAATTTCTGTCAATCCAAATCAAGAGCCCGAATGATGTTGCTAACCTTTTTTGATGTCAGGGGGATTGTTCATTATGAATTTGTAACACCTGGACAAACAGTTAACCTAGTTCGCTACTTGGAAATGCTGAAAAGGGTGCATGATTTTCACCAACTCATGGCTCTTGAGTCATGACAATGTACTAGCTCACATTAGACTGTCTGTCGGGTAGTTTTAGCCAGCAAACAAATAACTGTATTGAAATGCCCTCCCTACTCACCTAATCTGGCACCCAGTGACTTTTTTCTTTACCCAAAGATAAAAGAAGTATTGAAAGGAAAACAATTTGATGACATTTAGGACATCAAGGGTAATAGGACAAGAGCTCTGATGACTTTTCCAGGAAAACAGTTCCAGAATTGCTTTGAAGGATGTACTAGGCACTGGTGTCAGTGTGTAGCTTCCCAAGGGGAGGACTTCAAAGGTGACTATAGTGATAGTCAGCAATGAGGTATGCAGCATTTTTTCCCAGGTAAGTTCATGAACCTAAATGTCAGACTTCATACCCAGTCTTACTTTTCCTATAAATTTGAATTTATCAATTTTTCAGTCTGGTTTGTTTGACTGTTGTGTCTTTCATGAACTACAAACCTGATACTACTTTAAACAGCCTTGGACTTCAAATCAAAAGATACAATGTGATGTAGCTAAACTGTTTTATCTTTCTGAGTCTCTGAACTTTCTTCCTCTGCAAAATGGAAGTTTTAAAAAAGAACTAACTCTCTTTTCTCGTTAATGTTAAAACACTGTACAAATACAGGGATGTGATTATCATCATTATTCCTTGTGTCAAGCCTGTGTTAATTTCCCCATTTGGTTTACAAGTTATGTTTCCTGCTTGATTTCTATTTTACTATTATAACTTAATAGGTATGCTAACAAGTTCTTTGAATGGTAGGACATAACACAAAGACACAAGGGGGGTGGAAGTCAGTATTCTTTTTTACTTACAGTTAAAAATGAAAGATAGTTGCTAACAGAAAATTGGAACTGCACTAGGCAGCTTGTGTGTGGTAACCAAAGTGTAGTTAGTTTTCAGTGGCTTCTTATGAGTTTGAATAATTAAGCATATATATGAATAATTGGGTACTTTGAATAATTCCATAGGCCCAAGGAAGAATGGGTCACTCTGGGAATTAGGCTGGGATATTAGAGCCTTATAACAGAATTAGTTAAAAACAATCAGGGTGAAAAAAAGAAAGAAAGATACTCACTGCCTTGTAGTCAATTCCAACTCATAGTAACCCATAATTAAGATAGAGCCTGATAAAGAAAGTCTTAGCAAAACTGCTTATGAAGAAGAATTGCAAGTTGTTAGCCAGATTTCACAACTGGGTCAAGACAGCGCTTATGAAATATTATATTAACACTTCATACCCTCTAATCTATCTTGCTTAAGGTTGCTGCTGTTGATAGGTCATCTAGTCAACAGTGACTCATAACAACTCCATATGTGACAGAATACTACAGCTTCATTGCGTTTTGCTAGGCTGTAATCTTAACTAAAGCTGATCATTGAGTCTTTGTCCCACAGAGCAGATGAGTTCAACACCAGCCTTTCAGGTTAGCAGCTGAGCACACAGTCCTGCTGCCACCAGGAATCCTTTTGCTGAAGGTTACTTTTCTCAAAGCACGGCTCTAATTATGCCACTTCTTCAAAGCTTTGAGGATCCCTAGTAGTACACTGGTTGAAACCCTCAGCTGCTAAACAAAAGGTCAGTGGTTTGAATCCACCAGCCACTCCTTGAAAGCCGAATGGGGCGATTCTACTCTGCCCTACAGAATTGCTGTGAGTTGAAATCAGCTCATCTACAGTAGTTTGGTTTTCGTTTATGCTAAAATTTCTCAGGTCTCTCCTTTATCTATTCCAAAATCCAAAATCTTTGTCCTGCATTTAAGAATAAAAGTTACTTTTCTCATTTCTTGACTCTCCTTTCTCTTTATAAACACAGTCCCATCAAATTGTATAGTTTTGTTGTTTATGTGAGTCGTCAGCTTTCCCTTTCAGTCTCTCCTGACATTGTTTCTATCATCTCAAAAGGCATTCTCCACAACTCAATGTCTTCAAAACCTGTCTTTCAAGGCTCAGTACATATAGTGTGTTACTTATGATCACCTGAGAAACCAAAACTGTGATAGGAATAGTTATGCAGAAGTTATTTTTAGAGAAAGAGCCTGTGAAGCCTAAAGAGAAAGAAATAGAGGACAAGGACACGTACATCTGAAAGACGTGAAGGAGAGGGAGAAGGAAGGAGGATCAGTCCCATCCTGATCCTGCATACCGCAGCTCATACAGACCATAGCAGCACTGTACTGCTAACAGTGCAACCAGACCAACATGAAATCCTCAATTCAAAATATCCCATTAGAACTCTTATGCTAACTGCCAATTAAGTTTACAAACTTGTCTTAGGAAAAGTGCTACATACCTCATAGCTGAATATCACTGTAGTCACTTTTGAAGAACTCCCCTTGGGAAGCTATACAAGGATGCCAAGTGCCTCGTCCACCTGTGAAAGCAGTTTTGGAACTCTTTTTCTGCAATGGCCATCAGAGCTGTCCTGAATGTCATCAAACTGTGTTCATTTCAATGTTTCTTTCATCTTTGGGTAAAGAAAAAAGTCACTGTGGGTCAGATCAGGTGAGTAGGGAGGGCATTTCAATACAGTTATTTGTTTACTGGTTAAAAACTCCTTCACAGTAAACTATAAGATTAAGTTTACGAACTTCCAATGTGCCACCGCGAGCATTGACCATTCCACAAAGAGCTCCGAAATGGCTTTGGAGGACACACTAGGCACTAGCATGGATGCACAGCTTTCCAAGCGGAGTACTTCAAAGTGACCATCGTGATATTCAGCAATGAAGTATGTAGCACCTAGAACAATTAAGCTTGTGGACTTAACTGTCAGACCTTGTAAGGATCTCAAAGAAATTTGCTACAATTAATAGCTCCAAGAGCTCAGCCATTAACTGGTTACAGATGATGGTGGATCCAGTGTGTCAAATGCTAAGAATCTCAAGGAACTGTCTCTCCACAGTAGGAGATCTTAGTGTTGAATTTTCAGGTCCACCATGTACAGCAACTTCTGCATAATCTTCCCTCATCCTTCTTCTCAACCAGCGTTAATATTTTACCTCTGAAATATTCAAGAAACTTATCTTTTTCAACTTCAGATTTAGTTATGCATGTGATAGCATTCTTACTAGACTGTAAATGCTCCTTTAGGGCACAAACTGTTTGTTTTTCATTTTTATTTTTCTAATGCATGGATTTTGTTGTCTAATGCAACTGTGGAGTTGATAGCCATCAAGGGAAATGATCCAAGGAACTAAAATCTAGCGGTAGAAAAAATATAAAAAATAAGAAACACCATGTTTTGGTTATTTTTTGGTGTGCAACTGCTCTAAAACTTAGTTAAATCAAACAAAAAAAATACTATTATCCATGATTACATAGGTTGATGAACTGACCAAAAGATTCTCTTTTACATGATGTTAGGACCCTGAGTCGAAGGAAAAGTTCAAACAGCTTCATTTACATAGTTGATAACTTGGGTTATCAGTCAGAGACCTCAGTTTTCCTTCACGTGAACTGCAAACAGGACTGCATGGCATTCCTCATCCCACAGTGGCTAAGACTGAAGAAGGACATTCCAAGAGGACGGATTAATGATTGATGTTAATGTTGCATTGCCCAAAGCTAGTTATGTGACCATACTCACTGTTAATGTGTGTGGAGACTCAAAAGGGTATGAGGAAAGAGACATCCCCTACCTACCATTTTGTCATATTGTGGTGGCTTGCATGATTTTGGTTTTGTATCATTGCTATGATGCTGGAAACTATGCTTCCAGGGTTTCAAATACCAGCAGAGTCTCCCATCATGGACAGGTTTCAACACAGTTTCTAAATTAAGTTGACAGCAGTGGGTTTGGTTTGGTTTTTTTTTAAGAAGAATGTCTGCAACCTATTTTTGAAAATTAGCCACTCTATGGATCACACAGAATATTGTCCATTATAGTGTTAGAAAACAAGCCCCTTAGATTAGAAGGTTATGTATAAGATATATAAGGTTAAAGAAATAAAGCAAATCATCAAGACTTTTTTTTTTCTTTTGCCTGGAGTTATATCAACTGCAGATTAGATCAGATTAGATTAGAAAGCATCACACCAATCTATACAAACATTCCAGTGATCATGAAAATGATGCTGCTGTACATGGCATAGCATGAGTCAGAGATTACCTGATGGCAACTAAGAGCAACAGCCAAGAGGTATGTGTCACTGAAGACCATCAGAATTCAGCCTCCCACACATCATTTAGGTAACACATCAGAAAGTGACTGTCTTAGTCATCTAGCTCTGCCGTCATAGAAATACTCTGAGTGGAAGGCTTTAACAAAGAGAAATGTATTCTGTTGGAGTCCAGTAGAATAAGTCCAAATTCAGGGTGTCACCTCCAGGTGACAGCTCTTCTGTTGGCTCTGGAGGAGGGTCCTTGTTGTCAGTGCTCCCGTGGACTGGGAGCTTCTGAAGCACAGGGACCCTGGGGTCCAAAGGACACACTTCGCTCCCAGTACTCCTTCCTGGTGTTATGAAGACCCAAATTTCTGCTTGCTTTTCTTTCCTATATATCTCAAGAGATTGCCTTTGGGCACAACACGGTCTTATACCTTGAGTCCTGCCCCACCAACCCAACTGTGCTCATCTTCCTTCATCAACATCATAGAGACAGGGTTACAGCATATTGGAACATCACACAATACCCAGAATCATGGCCTAGCCAAAATGCTACACACAAGTTTAGGGGGCAAACAATCCATGACAGCGGCTTATCAGATTCTTAAAATAGTTCAGAGAATACAATAAAAAGGATATATGAAATATGAATGAAAAGATAAATTTTGAAGGAAGAATACAGGTGATATGACCTTTAAGGTGAGTTTTTTAATTACTACATGTATCTTAATCATCTAACAAAATCTGCTAATAGTCATCTCAGTGAAGAGGACTTAAATTAATTGAACTATAGTTTTGGAGATATGCAAAGTGGAGATAGATTTCTGTTAATATCCATTTAGCATACTGACATAACATGACTTCCTTGAAAATCTCACACTAATATTGAGCAACACTCTTCATGCATATTGAACTGTTAAAAATTGTAAGAAACATTTTAAAAAACAGAACATAGTGAAAAATAGGAAATGAAAATAAAGGAGGTATTAATATGGTTAGTTTTAGGGTTGCAGTGCTTCAACCTCATTTCATTTTGAGGAGTGTGCAGGCAAGTACAGCAGCCATATAATTAAGCAAATAGAGCAGAGAATGAATCAAGATACACTTTTGGCAGAATGTCTTAGTATTTAAGATCAGCAGAGTTTCAAGCTATAGTGCAATTGCCCCAGAGAGATTTGCCCGAATAATGAAGTATCCTTAGGCTGTTCTCTAAATTTAGAAAAATAAGATATATAAGGTTAAAGAAATAAAGCAAATCATCAAGACTTCTTTTTTTCTTTTGCCTGGAGTTATATCAATCCAGAATAATAGTCTTTATTTGATAATCAGAAGCTCATTTAGAAATGTACTTATGTCTTTGATTGCTGCAAAATGGAGAAGTATTTTTAGCTCCAAAAGAGAAGCTATATCCTCAGGACCTAGAATAGTGACTGATCTATAATAGGCAATCAACAGTATTTGTTTAATAAAATAAATAACTGCAAATTAATCTGGTTATTCAGCAGCAAAGTATCTTCAAACATAGGAACTGTAAGAAAAAATACAAATGAAGTTTTTGTTGTTGAGAAGATAGGGGTCTTGCAATATCTGACAATAATGTCCGCAAACTTCTTCTAAGTGCTATATACCCCACTGCTGAATATCATCACCACAGTCACCCTTGAAGTGCTCCCCTTGGGAAGCTAAGCACCCTGACGAGCACCTGGTCCATCCTTCAAAGCAATGTTGAAACTCTTTATGGAATGGCCATTGCACATATCACAAGGTAGCAAGTTCACAGACTTAATTGTGTAGTCTCTGAGGAAATTTTTAGACAGTAAACAGTTATCTGTATTGGGACACCCGCCCTACTCACCTGATCTGGCCCCCAATGACTTTTTTCTTTACCCAAAGATAAATGAAATATTGAAAGGAAGACATTTTGATGACTTTCAGGACATCAAGTGTAATATGATGAAAACTCTGAAGGCCATTCCAGAAAAAGAGTTCCAAAATTGCTGATGTCAGTGCATAGCTTTCCAAAAGGGAGTACTTCTAAAGAGAACATAGCAATGAGGTATGTAGCACTTTCTATAGGGTGAGTTCTCAAACTTAATTTGCAGACTGTATTTTCTAGAGAGCAAATTATCTTTCGCAATATTATTGGAGATATGAATAAATGTCAAACGGCATTTGCCCACAGTTTAGAGGATGAAGTCCCACATATACCACCAAAAGAATAACTTGATATTCCCAGTGATAAACTGTAAATGTTAATCTGGCTCTCAGTGAACAATGACTGTAATTCTTACATTGAGCATTGTTTTTCATGAATAAGTTTTGATTTACTAGCAATGTAGAAGTTAAAGCAGAACACTTTCCATACTGCAAATTCTGCCTTAATTATTGCTTTAATTATGGTCTAGATTGTGATGTCTCCCACTTAATTGCTGTTAAGGACATGGAATCATGTCACTTTTACATCCGTCTGCAATGATTTAATCATTGACAACTGTTTTAAGATGTGAAGGCATATATTTTGGTCTCCTCAAAGATGCCAAGTAACTTTAGGAAATAATTCCTTGTATTACAATACATTCATTTCTAAGATTGTCATGATGCTTTTGAGGCAGCATCTGTAAGAGAGGTCATATGCTCTAGCACTTCTGATACAGCTATACTGAGTAGCGTGATTATGTGTCAGCAAGTCAGTCACAGAACTGGGTCAAGAACACAATATGCTTGCCACAGTTTCATACTACTTCCGGAACAACTATCACAAACCCCAGATATTTAAAATGCTGTAAATATTACCTATGTATTTATTATTTATTCACTTTAAATTGAAGTATTAATTCAAAATGCATGTATTTGGTTTATTGCCATAGACATTAGAAATAAAACAAAAATCAATAGCCAATAAATATTCTGATGTAACAAAATGTGCTTTACTGAACTTCATAAACTTTCATTCTGAGATGATCTCCAATATGAATAATCTATATAATTTTTCTCAGTTGAATTGTGTACACAGAAAGAATCCAATGAAAATAGTTCTTCTGATATATCACATGATTATAAAATATTTAATTGCTTAAGTTTGTTTTAATATATATCCTATGTTTACCTGCAAATGTGGAATAGGTCCGTCAGCATATAATAATATATACCTATAAATAAAAACTTTATAATTATGCACATAACCAAGATATGACTAATCATGTGTAAAAGCATTTCAGGAGTCTGCAAATAATGTATTTCTCTATCTTAAATATATTGTAATGTATTATTACTTTTATAACTTTATGTACAATTTTCAAAAGTAGTTAAAAATCATGAATACATGAAAGTATTTTATGGACATATCCTTGAAGAGTGTCAAACATCATTGCAAAAATCTGTGTGAAAACGTTTGTAGAATCAGGCATAAACTCTTCTAGTAAACAAATCAGTTTAATCAATGTAACATTAACTCTAGTGGAACATAATTAAACATAATTAGATCTTCTTAACTTATTATTAAACATAATAAGTCTTCTTGTTATTTCTTTTAAATTGGGAAAGCATTTGAAAGATTAAGTATTACAATGGATTGTTTTCAAGTTTTAGATTTTTATTTTAATAGTTAGACGTTAAACATTATTGGCACGGAAACCTAACTAACTGAAAATCACTCTTTAAGAAGAGAAAACTGTTACCAAATCGACAAGTTAGTGTTTTCTTTTTTATTATTATTATTTAATATGACTGAGTGAAAATGTGTAATCCCGTACAAATTTACAAAAAGGAGACAAGTTAGTTTTATTGTGCTGATATGTTATTTTATATGTCAACTAGGATTTTAACCTTGGTAGCTGTTAAAGTACATTTATAAATAAATGTGCTTATTGCATGGTAATACAAGACTTGTTGATAACAATATATTTGTGGATTCTGGTTCAAAGTCAGTTATTGAGAAACATGATAACATCTATGAAGGCAGATTTGGCTTCAGTGATAGGAGTTCCAGTTCTAGACAAAATGACGTGGTCCCCTTTTCCTCTATCTTTTCTGCTAAATACAAGTGAAAGTGTGAAAACAACACAGTAGGCAAAGGTAAGGAAGTGTTGAAAGATGGAAAGGAGAAGGCAGACCTTGGAATCTGAGTAATGAGACGGGGAGGAATTTCCTTGGTTATCTTTCTAATTTCTCATACATCCCAGAATAGGGAACGGAGACAGCAGCAACCCAGAAATTCAGAAACGTTGATAGGTACAAACACACACATACACATATGCACATGAAATTAAAAAAATAAAAAAATGCCTGTTCTCTACAGCCAAAAGACCAGGAAAAGTGTGGTCTAGAAAAATCAGAAACCATGGTGAGGTTGAGGTGAGGGGCAGTGGGAACAGCTCTCAGTACCTCCACCATCACCAGCACCAACACATTCCTGCCCCATGGTGTTGGTGACGGCCAAGCAGGCAGCCTGGGTGCCATCACTGCTGGGTAGGAACAGTCAGTGCTCTACCTCCTTTGCTTGTGTGGTGCCAGTGGAGGTTGAGTGGAAAGCTGAGATTTGTATCCTTTCCCAGCTTTAGCAGGTGGCATTACCCTATTCAAATCATGATAGTTTGATCAGAGCCCAAGTGAGATGTCTGGATGCCTTCATGCCCAGCATTGACAGGAAGAAATCTCCCTCCTTCCTCTTGAGAACATGGGGAAGAATTCAGAGATGTGAAATCTGGAGAAAGGAACCACTGCTCTGGTGCCATAGTGGTTAATTGTTTGGCTGCTAATTAGAACGATGGCAGTTTGAATCCACCAACCGCTCCTTGGAAACCCTGTGGTGCAGTTCTACTCTGTCCCATAGGGTTGCTATGAGTTGGAAATGACACTACGGCAATGGCTTTGGTTCTGGTAACACAGAGAGCATGAGTTCTGATCAACCAGTATAAAACCTTGTTCTTGATTAGGGGCACCGTGATACTTTCTGGAAGCAACTGCAAAACAACTAGATAAAGAAGAAAGCAGAGACAGAAAGAAGTCTAAACACCAAAATTTCAAACTACATATAAAAAATTATGACCAGAAAGTAAAACAACAAAAATTCTAGGGTGGATTTACTCTAATATAATGAAAGTAATAGAACAATCTGAAAAACAATTTAGACTAGCCTTTTTATGGTACCCAAATATATAAATCAAGGAGAGAAAGAGGAATTCCTGGAGCATTGTGCTTATGTATTGGGAAGGTGGTGAAATTCTGTGCACAAATGGAAGCATTGGTCTGCATAGGATTATAGAGATTTCATTTTATGGTTATAGGGGAAGGTGGCAGAATTGGTGGGTAAAAATGTTGCTAAGTGGGCAAGTACAGTGAGGGCAATTGTAACAATCAACAAGTACAAGATATTATAAATCCAAAGTATGGGAAGTTAAAGTTGGGGTAGGTGTCTCTGAAAGAAAATCAATTAAAAAAATTGGAAATAAGATGTGAAGCTATTGAAATAAAAAGTTACCAAGATAAACTAATAAATAAAAATAAAGAGGTAATTAGTAAAATGGTAAATAATACTGAGGGATTCATTCAGAAAGGGATTAAAAGTGGATAAAAAGATTACAAATACTAAATAGAAGTCAAGTTCAATAGGGGATAGACTGAAGTATCCCACTTACATGTAACAGATACCCAGAAAAGAAGATGAGAAGGCAAAGATACAATATTAGAAGATAAAATGGCTAATAATTTCTTAGAATTAAAGCTATGTCCGACTCGACGGCACTTGGCTTGGCTGGCCCTAAGAATATCCTCAAATAAACATATCTTAGCAAACTGCAGGACACTGACTTATTCCAGTAAGGAGAGAGCAGCAGAGCTAATGTGGCACTCTAGGCAGAAGAAGCATGTCCTCCTTCCATGGCAAAGACCTGAAAAACTAAATAAAACAGAGACAAATGTGCAGCCTGGAAATGTAAGTGTCAAATGAAAGGGTCAAGAATTCAATTAAGCACCAAACAAAATAAGAAAAAGAGAGCAGAAAGCATAGCAGAGGCCCCGATCAGCTAACTTTGCAGTTGGAATCCTCAGCCACTGAGAAAGCGGACAGGGAGTGTGGGAAGCAGCTTCACAGAGCTCCCAGCAGGAGACAGAGCAAGAGGTAACAAACAATACGTGATTTCCAACCCAATGACCTTCTTCCACCTGCTCAGCCTCTGTCACTTTCTGGCAGCCCACAGTCCACAAGGCTGGCTGACTCAGGCTCCTCGCCACTTGTATTTCCCCCACTTACACCACCCATATACTTTAGTGTCATTTTTTTGTTGCTGTTGTTGCTTTATTCAGCTTTTGTTGGTTTCTTGTCTCTGTCTCACTTCCTTCCTCTCTTTTCCCTTGAACACGTGGCTCCACGTAGTATCTCTTCTCCTTGACAGGCTGTAAAACACTTCTCAGATGGAGAATCACTTCTCCAGTCAACACCACCATGATGGTAGGCTCCCTGAGGGGATTCCTTTTTCTTTTTCCCTGTTTGTTTATTCCATATCTCCTTTTCTCATCTCTCTCTACCATCCCTCTTTTCCTTCTTCTGAAAATCTGGTGCTGCATGCCATGTGTTTACTCCTTCTAGACGGGCTGTGTTGTACCCATCAGCTTGGGATCCACCTCCCAGGAACACACCACCAAACTTGGGGCCTCCCTTGGAGGTTATTTTGTTCCTTGGTTTCTTGTCTTTCTCTCCCATACTTCCTCTTTTTTTCCGAATACCTGGCAATGTGTGCCAGCTCTGCTCTGTCTGTAAGGTCCGTGCTGTGCTGTGCTACTCAGCTGGGGAGCTACTTCCTCAGTCTGCACCGCCTCACCAGTCGGCTGCCTCAGGGCATTATTTTTCTTTTTTCTCTTTTCTCAGCTCCTTGTCTCTCTCTGCCTTCCATCCTTGACCCTTTTCTGAACATCTGGCAACATGTACCATCTCTGCTTATTTCCAGTGGGCTCATTTGGGGCAAGTTTTTTCTTCTTTTTTTCTTGGTTTCTTATCTTCCTACTAATCACTTGGCAACTTTTTTTTTGGTCAGTTTCTTTTCTGTCTCTACATTCTTTCCATTTACTTCCCTAAACCACTTAGCTGCATGTGCCTTTTTCTCTCTCTTTAATCTAGTTTATCTCTTGCTCCCTTTTTCCTTTCCTTTCTCTCACCCACCTAGCTTCATGTGTCATATCTGTCTCTTCTTAATGGGCTGTGTCTCACCACCCAGCTAGACAGTCACAGGCACTCAGCTTCCCCAGGTCTGCACCAATATAACAGCACGGACTGAGAACTGTACCATCAACTAGCGTGGGAACAGTCTTCCTGAACCTGTCTTACATTGTCCCATTACACAGTTCCATATTGTCAATCCCATTACATGGCATGAACAGCCCAGCCCAGCCCCTAGCCCTCGACTAAAGCTGCTCTGTGACACCACAGTGAGCATCTGGTCTTGGCCATTAGACCAGCAGGTGAAAAATGTCATGCTCACAGCTGAGCAAACAACAAAGGAGGCTAGCTGGCCTGATCAGATATAAGCAAATGAAACAAAAAGCAAGACGAAGCAAACAAATCTATAATCACAGCAGACAGTATTAAAATATAAATATATATATATCTTTAAAAAGGACAGAATAGTTCCAGTAGGCACCTTAAATAAAACACCAAATGACCTTCCTGTAGAAGAAAGGCCACTAGAATTACCTTGTAGGGAATTCAATTCTCTAATATTCAAGATTATCTAAGAGTTAAAGGACAAAGCAGAAGAACAAGGACATGATAGACAGAATCATGGAAAATACCAGAAAAATCATGGGAAAGACAGAGAAAATGATGGAAAAAATTCAAGACAATAATAGAGGGACAAAATGTCAAAATAAATCACTATTAGAAATCATACAAAAACAGCAATTAAAGAGATAAACAATAACATTTCAAAAATGGACAGTGTCCTAAAAGGGCTTAGGAGCAAGTTTGAAGCAATGGAAGACAGGATTAGGGAAACTGAAGAAAAATCACTGGATACCACTTTGAAGAAAAATTGAGAAAAGAACAGCCAAAAAGAAAGAAAGAAAAAGAAACCCTGAGAATAATGTGAGATACAATCAAAAGCAAGAATTTGTGAGCGATTGGAGTTCCAGAACACAGGGAGAAAATGGAAAACAGAGAAGATCATGGAAGCACTGCGGACTGAAAACTTCTCTAATGCCATGAAAGATGAAAAACAGATCACCCAAGAAACTCAACTAACCCAGTATAAGATAGGCCCCAAAAGAAAATCAATAAGACATATCATAGTCATACTTGTTAAAAGCAAAGAAAGAATCCTGAAAAAAGCTTGAGAAAAAGTTACATAAATGGGGAAACAATAAGACTAAAGTTTGATTATTCAGCTGAAACCATACAGGCAAGAAGGTAAAGGGATAACATGTGTAAGACTTTGAAACAATAAAAAAAAAATTGCCTACTGAGAATAATATATGCTGTAAAACTCTTGCTCAAATCTGGTAGTTAAACGAACATTTCCACGTAAAGAGAAGTTAAGGCAATTTGTAAAAACCAAATCAAATGTACAAGAATTATTAGAGGGAGTTCTGTTAGAGAACCAACAACATCTGATAACAGTCTAAATCTAGGACACAAGACCACACCAGTCAGACATAAACCTAAGTAATGAACTCTTATGGTTAAACCAAACTAAAAGATTTACAACAGGAAACAGAGAGGTTAATCTGCAAGTGAGAATAACCTCAGAAGAAAAAAAGAGACAATAAATGGTGTGTGTATAAAATTTTTAAACAGAGAGGAATTCAAGGTGATATCAAGAAATAAAAAACTAGTTAAAACTTAAGAATATAAAGGTAAATTTCAAGATAAACACAAAGAAATTTAACAAACCTGCTCACTAAAATAAAGAAGAAAAACAAAGTCTTAGTAAACACAAAATCTAAAAAAAAACAAAAGCCAAGCCAGCCAAGTGCCGTCGAGTCAGATCCGACTCATGGCGACCCTAGGAGCCAGGGTAGAACTGACCCCCAGAGTATTCAAGGAGTGCCTGGTGGATTTGAACTGCCGACCTTGTGGTTAGCAGTGGTAGCATTTAACCCACTATATCATGACAAAAGAAACTTAAAAAATCTAAAAAAGGAATACAGCACAGGAGTATAAGAAGAACAAAGAAAATGTCAGCATCACAAAAACAAACAAATCACTAGAAAATAACAGCAATAAACCCACATGTATTGGGGTCCTCATAAATCAGATCCGACTGGACGGCACTTGGCTTGGCTATCTCGTAGGGAACCCTGGTGGCATAGTGGTGAAGTGCAATGGCTGCTAACCAGAAGGCTGGCAGTTCAAATCTGCCAGGTGTTCCTTGGAAGTGCTATGAGGCAGTTCTACTCTGTCTACAGGGTTATTATGAGTCGGAACCAACTTGATGCCACTGAGTCTGGTTTTGATCGCGTAGGGCAAATGCAAACTTTTACCAGATGGTACTGGCAAAACTGTGTGTCCATTTGTAAAAAAAAAAAGACACAGGACCCATATCTCACACCACACATAAAAACTAGTACAAAATGCATCAAAGATCCAAATATGAAGCCAAAACTACAAAGATCATAGATAATAAAAATAGACCAACGTTAAAAGCCCTAATACATGGTATTGGCAGGATACAACCCAAAGCTAACGTCACACAAACACTAGAAGGTAAGCAAGATAACTGTGAGCCTCTAAAAATTAAACACTTAAATGTTCATCATTAAATTTAACCAAAAGATTAAAAACAGAACTCACAGACCAGGCAAATATATTCGGTTCTGACAGGTCTGGGAAAAGTCTTTTCTCTAAAATCTACAGGAAAACCAAATGCCTCCACAACAAAAAGACTAATAATCCAATTAAAAAATTGACCAAGAAAATGGACAGTCAGTTCACCAAAGAAGACATTCAAGTGCCTAAAAGACACATAAGGAAATGCTGTGTATCATTAATCAATAGAGAATTACAAATCAAAACCACAGTGAGTTGTCGTGTCACCCCAGCATTACTAGCACTAATCAATCAAATGAACAAACAAAAACAGACACTAACAAACATTGAAGAGGCTGGGAAGTTTGGAACCCTGAAGCACTGCTTGTGGGAAGCAACAGTACAAATATTTTTGGAAAACGGCGTTGCTTCCGTAAATGGCCAGCAATTCCACTCGTAGGAATATATCCTAGAGAAATACGAGCTGTCACACCAATAGACATATACAAACACCCACGTTCACTGCTGCATTAGTCACAACAGCCAAAAGGTGGAAATGACCTAAGTGCCCATCAACAAATGAGTGGATAAACAAATGATGGCACGCACACTGCCTGCTAATACCATGTATCAGGGCTTTTAACGTTGGTCTATTTTATCTCTACTATGCAGAGATAAAGAACAATGATGAGTATGGGAAGCATCTTATAATACAGGTGAATCTGGACAGCATGACACAGAGTGAAACAAGTAATCACAAAGGGACAAATACTATAGGAAGTCACTACTGCAAAAACTCATGCAAAGATTTACACACAGAAAGAAACAGTCATTGATGGTTATTAGGAGGTTGAGAAGAGAGGAAGGGAAAACATTTAAACAAAACAAAACAAAGCAAAACAAAATTCATTGCCCTCAATTATATTGTGACTCATTGCAACCCTAAGGGCAGAGCAAAACAATCTCATAAAGTATCCAAGAAGAGCCTGAAGGATTTGCACTGCCAATCTTTTGGTTACCAGCTGTAGCACTTAACCACTATGCCACCAGGGTTTCCTTGTGAAAGGTGAGACAGTGCACAATACTGGGGAAGACAAGTTTGTGGAAGTTCCACAAACACATTTAATCTCCCTGAGAGACCCAAGTACTGGGCTGAAGGTTACGGGGACCATAAACTCATCAAATACCTAGATCAATTGGCATAGGATATTTTATAAAGAAAATGTTCTGCATTCTACCTTGGTGAGCAGCATCTGAGGTCTTAAAGTCTTGTGAGTAATCATACAGGATAGTCCACTGGTCTCACGCCATCTGGAGCAAAGGAGAAAGAAGAAAACCAAAGACACAAGGGAAAGATTAGTCCAAAGGACTAATGGACCACAGCTACCATAGCCTTCTTCATACTGAGTTCAGCACAACTAGATGGTTTCTGGCTACTACCACTGAATGCTCTGTCAGGGACCACAGTAGCAAGTCCTGGACAGAGTTGGAGAAAAAATGTAAGGCAGTTTCTAAGCCTACTCTACTCCCCCCAAAAGACCAGACTTACTTGTCTGACAGAGACTGAAGAACCCAGATAGCATTGCCCCTGGACACTGCTTTAGCTATTAGTGAAGTCACTTCCTGAGGTTTACCCTTCAGCCAAAGATGAAAAGAAAATGAGACCAAATGGGCATAGCAACTCAGGGGCAAGGATGAGAAGACAGGAGTTGAAGGATAGCTGGTAATGGGGAACCTAAGGTTGAGTAGAGGAACATATTGATATGTCATGGGGTTGGCAACCAGTGTCACAAAACAATGTGTGTATTAATTAATTAATGAGAAGACAGTGCATTCGGTAAACAATCATCTAAAGTATACACACAAAAAAAGAAAAACCAGAAGTTACAAAAAGCAATAAGGAATCTTCTAATCTGCTGTACAGAAAAGATAAATTAACAGCAGATACCAGTAAAAATTGTCTTCAGAACACAGTGGTGTAATATACTGAAAGAATCATAAGAACATATTTTTCAACCAAAAGTTCTATGCCAAAAGAGGATATGGAACAATGTTCAAGAGGGGACGAAGTAAAGACTTATGAAGAGTTTTTACTGTGTTGTCCAATAAACAAAGAAACAAACAAAACAAAAAATCAAAAAGCAAACCCATTGCCTTTGAGTCAATTCTGACCATGAAAAACCATTAAAAATACTCTTCCATAAGAAAAAACATTAAACTAGTAGAACTGCATAAAGCAGAGTATTTTGTTAAAATATATTGGTACATTTAAATAATTACTGGAACAAAATTTTAGGAGAATATTTTAGTTTTAGGAGGATGTGATAAGGGGCTTCTCAGTAGGAAGTAAGTAATCCTAAATTAGATGTCTTAATCAGGAAATAGTTACTGACTGAACACAGGTCTTCTTTAAAAACTTTTCATATGAAAAATTTTACAGTAAACTGTAAAAGAACAGAACTACAGTTTATAGCTTTGTGCCAAAGAAAAAATCAACGAACCAAGCAACAACAACAAAAAACCCACTGCCATTGAGCCAATTCCAATTCTCACTGACCCTATAGGTCAGAGTGGAACTGTCCACAGAGTTCCCAAAGACAGCCTGGCAGATGTGCGCTGCCGACCTTTTGGTTAGCAACTGTAACACTTGGCAACTATGCCACCAGGGTTTCCATTCAAAGAAAAAGAGAGAAAAATATATAGAAAGAGTTCTCAAGCTAAAGGATGCAAACAAAGAATATAAGGGATATAAATAAATAAGAAAGAAAATAGTAACATACAGAAAATATAAAATAGTGTTATATATAAAGATGTAATAAGAAAAGAAACACACTTATTAAAAGACAAATCAAAAGACCAACAATCATGAAAAAAACATTATCAACTGGAGTCAAATAAATGCAAGTGGGAAAATACATTTTTTAAACCTATTTAAATTCAAAAACTGTGGTCAAGATTATCAAAAGTAGATTTGCTTAAACATTTTTAATGACAATAATTAAACATTTCTAATGTTATACTCTTTTAGACAGAAAAACGGGGAATATGTTACAAAATTAGACAAAGCTTCATATAAAAAGATGATTATTACCAAGTGATTTATAATACTTAAAATTCAGAATACATATGGAGGCCAACAGTGGAAAACGATTACATGATTTATACCTAAAAAAAAAAAGAGAGAGAGAGAGAGAGAGACATAAAAGAAAAAAAAATGCCATCGAATCAATTCCAATTCATAGAGACCTTGTAGGACAGAACAGAATGTCCCACAGGATTCCCAAGATTGTAAATCTTCACAGAAGTAAATCTGCTTCCCACACGTCTTCCTCCCTTGAAGCAGCTGGTGATTCAAACTGCTTACCTATTACTGAGCAGCTGATCTCTTAACCGCTGTGCCTTCCCGAATAAAACCAAACCCACTGCTATCGAGTCGGTTCTGACTCCTGGTGATCCTATAGAACGGAATAGAGCTATTACGCAGTTTCCAAAGAGCACCTGGCAGATTCGAACTGCTGACGGTTTGGTTAGCAAACATAGCACTTAAACACTATGCCACTGGGGTTTCCACTGTGACCCTAGGGCTCCTTAAATGAATTTACAGTATGTTTGTATTAAACAGTACAGTCATTAAAATCGTGTTTTTAGCTAACATTTAGTAAAATGAAAAGTACTTTGAATTTAATAACGGAAAAATCATTGAATTGAATCCCAATATTGTAAGCAAACTGTATATTTTATTAATAGTCATAAACACTTGTTAATTTATTTAAAGCTAGTGTTAAAAAATGTTAAAATGGAAACATTTTATCTTAGTTTCTGCTCAGGAAACTGTATTCCAAGAGGAAGGGTGACTTGCAAGAGTTTGTAGAAAACCTTGTGCATTCAACTCACAACTTTCTCATCCACAACAAGACAACAAATTGAGATTAGAAGGGATCGTCTAAGGTTTTGGTGTGTGAGGTATTGCACCCTCCATTCCATGTAAGAACAGTGGAAGAATTTTCCCCTTCACCTCAGCTAAAGAGGGTTATAAGGAAACTACTCAGAGTGCTTAAGACATGTCACCTGAAGCTGGCACACACAATGGACAGGGGTTGGAATGAGGTAGAGAAGTGTATGGATGAGTAATTTCCCGACAAGTTCCTCCGTTGCTTTGGAAAGAAGTGGTCCTTCCATACTGGATTCAGTTTATCTCCTCAAGATTATTCTTACAAAGTATATAGGAGTATTTTCCGAGGGATCAGATGCTGGAATCATTTGCAAGACCACCTGATGGGCTTTCCCTGAATCTCGACCAAAATTGTCACCCAAGGATAAGAGAGAGTCCCTGTGGTGGTGGACCACTGAGAATACGAGAGAGAAAAGAAAGTAAGAGAGGGCACCATCACCTTATCCAGGAAATTGTGGCAAACACTTCTTATTGAGCAGAAGGCTTGAGCATATCAGTTGCCCAGGAACCCATGAACGTATTCCAAGAGGGGAAATTCATCTTAAAAGACCTACCATTCCAGTTGAGTATTAGTTAAATAGAAGAGTTCCTACCTCCTTTCCTTTTCTCCTCCCTCCCTCCCCGGCCCCTGACACTTTCCTAAGTGACAGACACTGAGAATGATAAATGAGAAAGAAGAGGCAAAAACTCAGTCAGGGATAAAGAAAAGGGCAACTTTCTCATTCACAGCTGGTGGCTCATGTACAGCAAATACAGGCTGAGAAAGAAATAGTCCTTAGCATTTTGAATGTGGTTTAAAGGGTTGAATAATACAGTACACTGAAAATATTAATTACTGTCTGGAGAACATTTCATTACCTGAAAGTGACTAGATAAGCCTGGGGACTTGGCCTAAATTTTATCCAGGAAAAGAACTAGGGCTAGGGGAAGAATTAGTCAACAGAATAAATTTAAGGAGGCAAGAATAAATATGCTTTGTGATTTCATCTCGCTAGACATACTTGATCCGCATAGCAGTTAGGCTGGGACAAAAGAGGAAAGACTTGAAGGAAACACTTCATGTGTAGCGCTAGTATTTGAGGAAGTGGTAATGGAATAATGTATGATTCTTTCCTCTGTCTGCAATTTTGTAAAATAATCAAGATATTTTTATGTGGTGACAAAATAGGACATATACTTGCAAGTTTTCCTAGGTCCTCAGATCATAATGAAATATCTGTTTTTAGTTAATCATACAAATTTCTATAAAAAATATGAAAGAGTTTGTTATGGAGGCCCTATATCAGTCCTCTAGATATGTGCTGCTAAGGACCTCTTTAAAGTGTTAAAAATTCAAGATGTTACCGTGAAGAGTAAGATGCGCCTGACCCAAGTCATGGTATTTTGAGTCACATATGCGTGAAAAAGCTGGACGATGAACGAAGAACTGAAACGTTTGAATTGTGGTGTTAGAGAAGAATACTGAATGAACCATGGACCAGAAAAACAAACAGATGTGTTTGGAGGAAGTACAACAAGAGTACTCCTTGGAAGCAAAGATAGCAAGACTGCATCTCCCATAACTTGGACATATTGTCAAGAGGGATCAATCCCTAGAGAAGGATATCATGCTTGGTAAAATGGAGCGTCAGCAAAAAAGAGGAAGACCCTTAACAAGAATGATGACTCAGTGGTTGCATGGGCTTAAGCATAAAAACGATTGTGGACACGGTGCAAGACCTGGCACTATTTCCTTCTGTGAGCATAGAGTCACCATGAGTCAGAACCAACTCGATGGCACTAAACAATAACAACAGAAATTTGCTAAGCTTTTGTATTTTATTATTTTTAATTTTTTTTAAAAAAACATTAACTACATCATTCTTTACTACTAGATTATTTTTAAAATGATTAAATTACATTTAACAAAAATGGTTCATAGCTCTTGTAGATTATTTGCAGTGTGAAAAGGGTTTCATTTTTAGTCTGTTATTGAACTAGCTGAATCGGTGGGCTTAGGGTGAGACAATGGGTGGGAGGAATATACTGGTATATCAACACGACAAACATTTCATCGGTCCTCATTCACGCTTTCTAACTGCTCTTAAAGATTTTATGTATACATATGAACATACATGATATTTTTGCATATTATATAACTCTTTTCTCATTAAAATTATTGCCTTTTTTGGAAATTTACCATAGAATAACTATAGTTCATAATATCATTGGTTATCTTCCAATGAACATTTTTCACCAGATTTTTCTTTAAGAAATCTTTGATTTTATAAGTGTGTACTCCCAAACTATCAGAAGACTTGACTCAGGAGTTTATCTGTAATTTATCTTATTTATGGAAATGCCCCAATTTCCTTCACAGGAGTGTTGGGATTTAATTAATCACTTGATTCACTGAGAATACAGAGTGCTGGATCAGTTGTGAAGATGCTTCTGTCACCAGAAGTGCAGACTTGTGAATTAATTTTTACTTCTCCCCTTAGATCAAGAAAAATAATTTAAAATATAAATAAACATTTTAAAAGATGATCTGAAATGTTCATGTCAGTCATTGTGTGGCTTTGGTGATTGTGGGTATGCAAATGAATGTCACAAGGCAAAGGATGCACCAATAATTATTTTCTTCGTGGTGTATTATTGAAAGAGATGGGGTCTAGTACCAAAATAGACAAACTAAATGTTATTAGAGACTGATATGTCTACTAAAGCAATCAACTACTAACTGAAAGATTAGCTGACTAAAAACACAAGTTGCTCTGTGGGAGAAAGTTACGGCAGTCTACTTTCGTAGAGATTCACTGCCTCTGAAACCCTATGGGGTTGCTATGAGTTAAAATAGACTCAGTGGCAGTAGGTTTGGTTTGGGCTAGGAAATGTGTACATTGGAAAAAGCAAAACAGACATTATGGGTATATATTATTTCTTTCTGCCTACCATAGACTAGGTCTGTCCCTGAGATATATGAATACTATCCAGATATAGACACAGATATAAATATCTGAGACCTAGAGACAAGGTCTCTCCCTCAGATATATGATGATGGATAGACAGGTGGAGAGAGAGAGAGCAATAAAGGAAGACAGAGACCTACACAGATTTCTAGGATGGCCCCCAGATTTCAGTCCACTGTCACATTTACCCTTATAATTATTTCTGTTGTGTGTGTTTGAGAGAGAGAGGCACCTGGCAACATGAGGAATAAGTGTCTTTCTTCGCCCCGTGGAGATCCTCTCCCCAGTTTTGAAGAACTAAGCCTTCACGTTGCCAGAGCGCCGACTAACTAGGATCTGTGAGTAGATGCCATGCGCTGAGAGCAACTTCTGCAAACAGAAAACAACAACAACAAAAAAGGAACCTCAATCCTACGGCTTCAAGAATTTGAATTTTTCCAACGACAGAGTGCACATGGAAGAAGATTTCAAGCTCCAGATGAGAAAGCTGCCAGCGGACACCTTGACTTCAGCCTGGTGAGACCCGAGCTAACCTAGTAAAAAAAAAAAAAAAAAAAATACAGCAAACCTGTGCCTGGACCAAACTAAAACCAAAACCAAATTCAATTCCAATTTATGATAACCCTATAGAACAAAATACTACTGTCCCATAACGTTCGCAAGACTGTGACCGAAGCAGACTGCATCTTTCTCCCTTGATGCTGCTGGTGGGTTTGAACTGTTGACCTGTTAGTTAGCCGCTGAGCTCTTAACTGCTGCTCCACCGGGGCTTCTTGTGTCTGGACTACTGACCCACAATGCCTATGAGATAATCAATTTGTGTTGTTTTAAGACAATAAGTTTGTGACCCTTTTTTTTACACAGTGATAGAAAATTACATACAGCTAAGTAAATTCCTTAATCTTCCGAGGTAAATAATTTATATGATACAACTGATAAACAATTGCAGAGAATGTACTATGCTGCTGTTTGGTGCCATGGAGTTGCTTCCGGCTCACAGTAACTGTATAGGACAGAGTAGAACTGCCCTGTAGAGTTTCCAAAGAGCACCTGCTGATCTCTTAGTAGCAGCTGTGGTGCTTCACCAGTACACCAGGAGGGTTTCCAGAACTTACTCTAGTCCATCGTTAAATGCTCAGCTAACCTGAAAGCTGGAATTTTGAATCCACCTGGAGAATACTCAGAAGACAGTCCCAGTGTTCTGCTTCTGATATTTTGACATTATTAACGACTTTCAGTGATGTTTTAAATCATGTGGTTTCATCTGCATGAGCTGCAAGCGTTCTGTTATCTTAGTTACTACTGGTGTTTTTATAGGCAGTGATTTTGTCAAATTTCCTGGTGTCTTGGCCACAACATTGAAGTAATTAGTATTTGGAAGGCTGTATCTATAACTTTTTTGAGAATGAAGTAGTGACTGAGGAAAGAGCAAAAATATCAAAAAAGGCTTCCACTCAGTTGCTAATAACACTGTAATTTAATGTAGAAAGGTTTTACAAAGCAATTTTGTTATTAGTATTCATGTAATCTAAGAAATAATTGCATTTAAGCAATTTACAACTACATTAATCACATACTTAGGCAAGATGTTCACTAACTGCTAAAATGCTTGTACATTTGTCCCTGCTTCTGGCATTATTTCATTTACGAATATATTTCCATATGCATTCATCTAAAAATTCTAATGTCATTTGGTCTATTATTGATTATACAAGCCTAATCCATTTATTTATCTCATGTAATGGTATAGTTTCGGATTAAAAAGGAAATAGTTTTGACATAGCTCTTAAATGTTTTTGTTTCAAATGCCGTTGTTTTCTTACCAACTTGTCAATCTAACCATATGGAACTATGCAAATGTAAATAAATACATTGAGGCTGTGTCTGATATTGTAATTTGAAGGTGTAAATTTAATTTAGCCAGTTGTTCATGTCACTGCTATTGCCATTACATGCTATAATATACAGGAATTACTACTTATGAACAACATTACTAAAGATTCTGTATGGTCCGGTACAGGAGGAGATTCGTGGAGGGATAACACAATCAGTTACCACCCTGGGTGACACCAACACTAGGGATGCCTCTGGTCACAGCATCTTCTTTCACTCTAGTTTCAAGAGCACTTAATTTCTCATTTATACTCCGTGGTAGTTTACAACGACTGCTGCAACCAAGTACCACACACTGAGAGACAAAAACAGTGCAAGTAATTATCTGACAGTTTGGGATTTCAGAAACTTAAAATGTGTTTTACTGGGCTAAAATCAAGGTCCTGGCATGGCTTTGCTCCTCTTCAGAGGCTTTAAGGGAGATCCGGTTACTTGCTTTTACCAACCTCCAGAGCATCTTCTGAGACCTGGTAGTACAGTGGTAAAGTGTTCTGCCACCAACCAAAGTTCAGCAGTTTGGGCCCACCAGTTGCGCCTTGGAAATCATATTGCCACCTGTTTTCTGGGTCTCTGTGGGTCTGATTCTACTTGACAGCAATAGGACACACAGACAGAGCCACGTCACTCTTAGGCTAAACCTGCCTTCCTCCGCCTTCAAAGTATAAACGGGTTTAATCCTTCTCACATCAAATAACTCTGACCTCTACTTGCTCTCTCTTACATACTTAAAGACATTTCTGAATACATCGGGTCTACCCACATAATTAAGGGAAATCTCTCTATTTTAAGATCAGTTGATTAGCAACATCAGTTCTTCTGTTGTGTTAATTTCCCACTGCCATGTGATGTGACCTAGGCATAGGTGACAGAGTTGCGGATGTAGACATCTTCAGGGGGGGCATTATCCTGTCAACCACACATCTCAACCAGGTTACAGAAGCTCGAATACCGAAAGTAAGACAACATCAGCATTTCAATTTTAGGATTTGATTCTAAAATCTTAGCCATACTGCTAGAGCGAATACTTAGAAAATTTATTGAATTACTGAGAACAAAAAACTCAACTTTCTGTTTATGTCTGTGCAAATTCTCCTACATTATACCTAGTTTCTAAAAATAATTTAAACCACTGTAATAAATAAAAAACAATGTCAATACATATTGCAATAAAGACATCAAAAATATTCAAAATTCAATTTGTGTTTATTTAATTTTGTTTCCTCCTGGCTGATTAAGTACCTTAGTAACAGAACTAAAAGCTTCTTCCTGTTACTCAGGATAGTAAAAAATATTGGCAGGTTAACATTTTATTAAAAACTCATTTTTGTTTAAAATTGGCAAGCTTTACTACGGTATAAAACTGTATATTAATTTCTTAGGGTTACTGTACCAAAATAAAGGGTCTTCCAATATGGATGTCCTATTTTTGACAGCTCACAGTGGCCATATTTGTGAAGCTATAGTGGTCATATTTATCACATGTTTTTGATTAGTCTTGACAAATAGCCCTGAAGGGTTATAGGATTCTATAATGCATAGAAATTATTAAAACATTATCAAAATGGGTATTCATTGTATTCATTCACCAAACATTCTATGCGTTAAGTGAAATTTACCATGTGCGTAATCAGGCCACTGACAGAATAATTTGATGTTTAATCAAAAAAACTGAGTCAACCAGGTCTGCTGCCAATCAGTGTCTGTGTCAATAAAAGGCACATTCCAGTGAAAACATCACCGCATGTCGTCAGACTGTATGTGACAATCCATCCCCACCAATATCTCTCAAGCAAGAGAACTGGGCTTTTCATTGTCCACAATTTTGTTTCTGGACTTAAAGATTTACCCTTACAAAACTGTTTTAACTCAAGAACCAAAGTCCAACGGCCATAGACTGTGCCGTATATTTGCTGACTGGGCTCTGGAGCAATTGGAAGTTGACCCTGCCTTTGGCTGAAAATTGTCTTCAGCGAGAGGCCCGTTTTTGGATGAATGCTTTCGTTAACAAAAAAAAGTGTCAAATTTGGAGCAACGAGAATCCAGTGAAGATTCAGGACCATCCACTGCATCTCCAAAAAGTTATTGTTTGGTGTGGATTTTGGTCTGGCGTAATCATTGGCGGTTCTTTTCTCCAAGATGAAGGAGGAGAGGCTGTGACTGTCAAAGGTGAAAGATATCTGGTTGTGATAACTGATTATTTCTGGCCTCATGTGGAAAGCTATGACTCAGAATCAACTCAGTGACAATGACTTGATTTTTTTTTTTTCTAATCTTGTAAGACCAAAGCTGATCTTTTCTCCAGTGGAGCCCCTGGGTGGGTCCAAACCATCCACCTTCGGTTAGCAGCCAAGAACTTAGCCATTACACCAGTGGGGCTTGTTGCATAAAATTAAACTAGTGATAATAATCATTTTACAAAGCTAGGAATCCACTGTTTTCAGTACCTGATGGAAAAATCTTCATGTAGTCAATTTTACTGAATATTTCATTTAATTTAATTTATCTGTGGTGGGCAGAGCTTGCTCTAGTTCAGAGAATGTTCCACAATAAACATGCCCATGATATAAGGAATAAATCCTTTGGTGAAAACAAATTGTGTTATGGTATCTTTTTCCTCTATTTGGGGGAAAAGTAAATATTTCCTCAGAGGAAGATACACACACAAGCAACTCAACAAATAAATCGCTGTGTTCCAAGCCACAGACTAAAAGCAACTTGCATCAGCCTTTGTGGATAACTAAATAAATGTTTTTGTTAGATGTCATAGAGCTGGGTCTGACTCATAGTAATTGCATGTACAACAGAACTAAACAGTGAGCATGCCCATGATTATCACTGTGCTTAAACCTGTTGTTGCAGCCTCTCTGTCAACCCACTTTGTTGGGTCTTCCTCTTTTTTGCTGATCCTCCACTCTGCCAAGCATGATTCCTTCTTCAGGGATCTATCCCTCCTGAAAGCATGTCATAAGTATGTAAGATGCAGTCTCTCCATTCTTGATTCAAAGGCGCACTCTGGTTGCACTTCTTCTAAGAAGGATCTGTTTTTTTTTTTTTTTTTTTTGACATTCCATGATATGTTCAATATTCTTCTCTAACACCATAATTCAAAGGTGTCAGTTCCTTTTCTGTCTGCCTTATTCACTGTCCAGCTTTGAAATCCATATGATGTGATCGAAAATACTATGGCTTGGGTCGGGCACATTTTAGTCTTCAAGGTGACATCTTTACTTTTCGGTTCTTTAAAGAGGTCTTTTGCAGCATATTTCCTCAATGCAATGTGTCTTTTGATTTCTTGACTGCTATTTCCATGGGTGTTGATCGTGGAACCAAGTAAAATGAAATCGTTGACAACCCCAAACTTTTCACCATTTATCAGAATGTGGCTTACTGGTCCAGTTTTTCAGGATTTCTGTTTTCTTAACATTGAAGTGCAATTCATACTGAAGGCTGTGGTCTTTGTTCTTCATCAGTAAGTGCTTCAAGTCCTCTTCACTTTCAGCAAGTAAGATTGTGTCATTTGCGTCATACAAGTTGTTAATGAGTCTTCCTCCAATCCTAATGTCTTGTTCTTCTTCATGTAATCCATCTTCTCAAATAATTTGCTTGGCATATGGATTGAAAAGGTATGGTGAAAAGATACAGCCCTAGCACACCTTTCCTGACTTTAAGCCTTGCAGTATCACCTCGTGCTTTCCAAATGCCTGCCTCTTGATCCCTGCCCGGATTCCTCAATTAAGTTTCCTGGAATTTCCATTCTAAATAATATATAATACCTAAAATATTCTCTGACAAATAATGCCTGTGTACACTCAAAATGAGTAATAAAGAGGGAGGAGAAGAAATGATATGGGATTTACTGTGATCTAAAATATGTAAATACTGTGTTAGAGGAAAACAAAGGTGTACACTAAAATGGAAATAATAACTGTAATTATTGCTCTGTTTTGATAAATGTGTATTTTTTAATAGTGTGTTTTTAGGTGGAATTTGTTGTTCATTCTCGTTGTCTGTAGGTACTATCATTTCCAGATCATAGCAACACTACGTTCAACACAATGAAATACTGCCTCATCCTATGCCAATTGCACAATCATTGCTATGATGGAGACCATTGTTGCAGACACTGTGTCAATCTGCCCCTTTGAGGGTCTTGCTTTTTTCTTGGATAACCCTCTACTTCAGTAAGAACGACGCCCTTCTTCAGAGACTAGTCCCTTCTGTTAATACTTCCAAAGTATATGAGATGAAGTCTTGCCATCCTCACTTCTGAAGAACATCTTGGCTGTATTCCTTCCAGGTTAGATTTGTTTGTTCTTCCGGTTGTCCGTGGAATATTCTCACTACCGCATCACACCTTTTTGCTATATTGATGCAGAATTGGAAGTGGAGCATACATTAAAGAGATCACCCCCAAAGCCCCTTAAATCTGTAGTTTGGCCAGCCAACACAGGGGTTTAGGGGTACAGTTCTTAGAGCAGTTACTACACACTTCCCTCTTGTTGAGACTATCAATATTTGAGCACAGTTTTGAATGTGGCAGGACCAGCAACAAAGTTCCCTACTGATACACTCCTGCAGAGTAGATTAATTTATCTATACAGTTAAAGGCAAATCTTGTTTTAAGATTCTTCTGCATATAAATAGGCATGGATTCTGTAGATTAAAGATAGTTGGTAAATTCTAGGTTTGGTGATACTTCTAAGGACTCCTGAGGAAGTTTAGGTATTCAGAAACACAGAATTATAATTGAGTCCTCTGAAAGTCCCAATCTTATGTAATGGCATCCCAATTATAGGCAAATTCCCACAGGTTAGAGGTCTCAAGAAATCTTTGGGTAAGAAAAATGTAAAATATTCTTTTTACTACATCTTACTCATATGTTCCTGTGAGTGGGAGTGGTTCCCCAAACATAATTTTCTATTCTATCTTAAGTTAATATGAATTACAGAGTGCCCCCAGTTTATTATGTGTAGTAAATGAAAAGATGTGAACAAAAAATGCCTATATTTTAACTAATACTGAATGAATGTTGAGTACATTCTGGGAATTAAAAAGAATAATTGTTCTAAACCAAAATGTGCTATATATCTGGTCACATATATTGAACATACTGTTCTATCATACCTTACCAAACCAAGCCAAAAACCAAACCCACTGCTGTAGAGTTGATTCGGACTCACAGTGACCATATAGGAGGATAGAGTTGAACTGCCATATACAGTTTCCAAGGTGGACCTGGCAGATTTGAACTGATGATCTTATGGTTAGCAGCTGTGGTACTTGACCACTATGCCACCAGCGTTTTGAACATACCTTACAATGACGTGTTATTGCATTGAAAATGCTTAGCTGCAAACTCTCCAACATCAATAAATATCAACCATATTGTACAAAATAAGTTTAAGGTTACAATTCACATTTACTATTTTTCTTTTCAGAAAGTCTTATTTTTATCTCATTATTTGGCTATTTATACTAAGAAAAATACATAAATGCGGTGATTTCAAATTTTACTTCATTGTATTTTTTTTTAAAATCATAGTAATTCCATTTTGGGGATTATTTTCATATCCTACTCTGGCTTTTTCTACCAGCATCTTGGGCTTTCTCACATTATGTTCTTATAACTTTATGAATGATTCCCATCACTCTTTTATTAACCCTACCTCACATTATTTTCCTGAAGTAGCACTAGAGCTTTTGTTAACAGTGCCAAATATTCTGAAGGAGAACTTGTTCGAAACCCTTTTGTCTCAGTCTTGATAACCTGCAGGTTTCTCAAAAGCTTTATCAACTTCACAGACTATTTCCTTGTGTTGTTTCCTGTGATTTCTTTAGTGTTTGATAGGCATACTATGCCCTTGCAAGACATTTGTTAAATCAATGAATGAGTGAAAGAGTATAACTCTTTATTGTTTGTCTTGCAGTCTAACTCTAGGACTTGAGAGGACAGATTCAGCCTACCTGATTCTGCTAATGCCATGCCTTGCTCAAGATTTCCAGTCCCTTGAAGGACCTAAAGCTGAACTTAAGACTTTTCAGATTAAAACTGGTGGCGCTAACCATCCATACAAGAACTAATAGCCTTTGTTGACCATAGTTAAGTGCAGAAACTTTAACAAAGCTTCAGAGGTTGCACACCCTGATTCACTACTTGTAAGCAGAAAATGTGTATATTATATAGTCATTTACCAAATAGACTGAGAATACTTTCTGCAAATGAGGCAGGTAGAGATGGAGACTGCAAAAATTTTATACCAGTATGAATGACATTATAGACATGGATGTCTCCATATCATCCACCCACAATGAATTACCTAGTCAATCTCCAGAGAGATATCAGCAAATCTCTAAATCAACAGATTCAATGTAGTTCTTATCAAATTATAACCCAAGATCTTGCTCTAAATGTAGGTAATGGCTTTGCTTTGGAGTAAGGCTATCATTTATTAGGAGTGAATGTAGGATTTACCTATTAGCATTAAAAATTCTGTAAAACAAACATGCAGAAATATTCTAGAAGCCTATATAAGACTGTGAAGGCCAACTCACTACTTCTCTCCTTATTAATAAAATGATTGCATCTGTTCCACTGATTTCAATTATAAATTATACCAGTAATATTGCCAATAAAAACTTTCAAGCTTCTGTTTCAACAATTATTACCTTTCACCACAGCTTTTGATACTGATCCTTAGAAGTTATGAGCCTATAAATGCAATACTGAACATGTTCAACTTACTAATTAATTGTATTCAGTTAATGAGAATCCAGTAATCTTTTATGGATATGATATATATACAAAGGAAGTAATTCATTTGTATATAAGTAAACAATAGAATACCACACATGTTGATAATTTGATCATGTTCTGGTAATGCATGCATCACCATAGGAAGATCAGGTAACATAATATGTCCTAAATTATTAACGAAGAGATTTAAAAAAGAAGAAGAAGAAAGGGAGAAAGAATTATGTAGGAAAAAGGTATACTTTGGGGTCAAGATAGTGTCATGGATTAGACAGAATACATCTCTCTTCTAGAAACAAAAGTACTTGATCAGAAAGGGATCATTTTAACCAGGTTACTGACTAATTATTTAATAATTTCTAGGTTTACAAGGTTCTGCTTTGTATAATACAGTGAGGAAACTCTAATATAAGGATCCATATCTGCAACAAAATAATTATGAAGAGACAAGACATCACTCACTCATTCAACTGACAAACATTTCTTGAGGACTTCCCAGGTCCGTGTTGCCCATATGGTAGCTGTGAACAAAGCATAGTTATTTAAATTTAAATGTAATTAAAATAAAATTTAAAATCCACTTTATGAAGTAACAGTAACTATATTGCAAGTGCTTAATAGCCCATGTGGTTAAGTTTAGCTTATTAGAAATTACAGATTTAGACTTAGAATATTGTCGTCATTACTGAGAGTTCTATCAGAAAGTCATATTCCAGACGATGAGGATACAACATTCCATTCTCCATGGCGCTTCTGCTGCTGTGGAGGAAGCAAAAATGAACAACAAAAAATTTTATAATGTTTGATAATGGTGTATCCTGTGGTCATGGAGTATATGAAATACCATGGAGGACGGTAGGAGTTGGAACGTGTGTTATTTTATGAAGGGAAATCAGGGAAGTTCTACCTGATAAAATGACACTTGACTGAAGACCTTTGAGAAATGAGGGAGCAAGCCGTGTAAACAGTTGGGGAAGACTCGACAAAAGGAGCAACGAATGCAAAGACTTCGACAAATCAGTATAGTGGCTACAGTAGCAACTTTGATCTTTCTAAATGGTAGGAACTCTTTAAGCTCTTTAACCTTTATTTAGTGGTAACACTTACTACAAGAACCCTAGGATGTTCTCAAACAAAGGAACAACCTGTAGTACAATCTTTTGGATATTTAGCCGTGTAGAAAAGAAATAGGGAGACAAATTTTGGCTTGCATGTAAATGGTAGTTACAACTTAACTTGCATTGCTCTCAAGGGAACAGGTTTTATAAGAAATAAACAGTGACAACTACACCGAACGGTAGATTCTGTATTTGGGAACACCTCACAAGTCTACGAAACCACTGTTTGGTTACCGTAGTTGTTGTTAGTTGCAGTCAGGTCACTCCCCAACTCATGGTGACTCAATGTACAACGGAACAAAGTGTGGCCTGTCCTATACCACGCTGGTGTTTAGTTGCAGATCAGTCTATGGTTTCCATTGGTTGATTTATGAAATTAAATCTTGAGACTTTTCATTCTAATCTTAGACTGGTCACTCCACTGAAACTGGTTCAGCATTATAGCCACACACTAAGAATTAGCATGAATCCAATCCCCCAAATATGGAAAGTGAGCTAGTCTTCATATTCCTGCTTCTCCATCCTCATTGACAGCAACCTCAGTGCACTAGTTCTCCGACCTTATCCACTAGTAGCTTTTAAAAGGGCACAATCCTTTATGCTGCCTAATAGTCAGACACTGCTTGTGAATTTGGGCAGCCCTCAGGATACTCCTTCTGACTTGTTGGCCACAAAATTTGGAGCTTGTTTCCCATTGCCCCTTCAGATGGCAATCACAGAACTCAGAAGTCCACAGGACACCCTTAACTTCTGATCTACTAACCCTTACTATGCTTTTTGGCCTTGATAACACATTGGAACAACTCAAAGAATTTATGGAGAGTTTACTTCAAAATCTTGATGGCATAGTGGTTAAGTGCTGTATCTGCTAACTAAAAAGGATGGAGGTTCAAATCCACCAGGCACTCCTTGGAAACTCTATGGAGCAGTTCTACTCTATCCCTTAGGATTGCTATGAGTCAGTATCAACTTGACGGCAGTGGGTTTAGTTTGTATACTGTACTTAGATCCCAGGGTGGCACGAATGCTTTGTGCTTGACTACTAACCTTAAAGTTGGTGGTTTGAACCCATCCGGCTGTACCATGGAAGAAAGTCCTGGTTATCTGCTTTCATAAAGTTTACTGCTAATAAAACTCCATAGAGCTATCCTACTCTGTAACACATGGGGTCACATGAAACAGAATCAACTCAATGACAGTATTCTCTTTTAAAAAAATATGACTACAGATTTATTTTGGCTAAAAAGGATATAAACACATGCACAAGGTGAGATCTAGGAGGGTTCCCAATATGGAAATTCCACATCCGAAGAGACACACTACTCTCCAGATATATGGCAAGAACATCTGTATGGATGAGCCTCTGTACCCAGAGCTTTAATTGGCCAGTCCTACACTTTCTGAGGCTAGCTGATGACTGCTTACCTCACAGTATCAACAGGGAAGCCTCCACTGACAGGTGGTAGCTGCACTTGAGGTATGTTGGCTGAGCACAGGACCTTGAGGTTGTATGTGCCCTCATATATTTCTTTACACAGAGCCTATGGAGAAGAACATCCCAGCTAGACTCAAGGCAATGTAATTTAGTCAACTGCTATGATGGAGCCTCAGGATCTGATGCAATTAACCTACACAGGAAGCAATCCTGAGACTTGGTTATGTCAAGAGCTCCAGTATTCAGATCAGCAGATGCAAGTAGCTGCCTTTGTAAACACTTTGTTAGAAGACAAAGGAAAATTGACTGAAACCAATTTTGTAGTCAGGACCACAGTCTTGTTCTTACACTAATGGACCACTAACCATGTCAGAGCCATAAATGATTCAAAGTGTGAAAAATATTCACATGCTCAGTAATGTCATAGATCAGGTGCTAACAATAGTGTCATGTGAAGAAAAGGCATTTGAAGACTACCTCCTGCTGATAAAGGCATATTGAAATCAGACGTAATCAGGGCAGGCTTTCATGCAAAAATAATCACTGAGTAGAATATTTTGGGGTGGGGGAAGGGTAGTATCGACTGGATATAGTTTCCAAAAACAACAGAGACGGATGTTACGACAGCATCTAGTCTTGGTGGGGAGCCGTAATATCATTTCACGGAATGCTTTAGATGTTGTTTCGCAACTATGTAGTCTCTAAGCTTAGTTAGCTGGTCCTTGTGCAAACTCTACAAGCCACCTAAAGTGCCTTAATAAATGATATCTCTCAGGAACAGATTAACTACTAAGGTGTACACCCATTTTCATTAAGTAATGTATACATAGTCTTACTCGTGTTTACTTCTGTGTAGTGAACAGTTTCACATGGATTTCACAATAATTTCTGATGTTGTAAAAAACAGGCTAAAGTGTTCACCAAAGATCACCTAATTATAAACAAGTAAGCCTATGCTTATCTTGCTTGTTGAGTAACTCATCCCTGGTTGTTTTTGCTTGAGTTGCCTCCTGTTTGTTTGCTTTCTTGTTTGTTTGTTTTTCAACAAAGGACTTGGATTGGCACGGTGCTTCCATCTAGGCAGAGGTTCCATCACTTTTAATAGATACAGAACAGGAACCAAACCAAAACCAAACACACCACCATCAAGTTGATTTTAACTCATACCGGCCCTGTAGGAGATAATAGAACTGTGCATTAGTTTTCAAGGAGTGCCTGGTGTATTTGAACTGCTGACTGTTTGATTAGCAGCCATAGCACTTAATCACTGTGCTGCCAGGGTTCTCAAGAACAGAAACAGTGATCCAAAAAAAGGGGAAGAGTTACAATTTAAAGGGAAATAACTACTGAGAAAATCTTGGTTAAAATTTTCATCTAGTTAAATTACGTTTTAGAAGTTTTGACCAGGAAATGTTTTGAAAAAGGTCTGTAGAGACATAATGTGAAGCTATACCACAAAGACTGATGCTGGGATACCTTCTTTACATTTACCAAATGCCTTTATTCTTTTAATGATGTAACCCATTAAAATGTGAATAATTTTATTTTATATTCATCGTTTTATTCATCATGAAACCCTTGCATTGTATAGTATATGCTTTGTCTTAGGTCTGCACCTGAGTAAAGTTCAGATTCCTATAAATAGTGAGAACATGTAATAATATACTTGGAATTTCATAATAGAATTCAAAGCAAGTGAAGTAAATTCTTGATCTTTACATCCTTAGTCCTAGACAAACAAGCTTGAATCAAACGACAATATCTTTCTCTAAGGAGCTACGGGAACTTGGCAGACACCTACTTCCTGTTCTCACATACCTTGGTGTGATATTGCTATCTACTTTTAGAGCTGATATAACTGAAGGATAGGAAAGTTAAGCATTAGTCCAAAATCTGTCTGATTCTCTCTTTCTTTTTCTTTCTCTTCCTCTCTCTCTCACTGACAGAAATCATGTTTACTTATTTCAAACACAAGAAAAGAACAAATTAAAAATGAATCCTGTCTTCAATATCACAGGAAATAAGTGTGCAAAGCATTAGGAGTGAAAATTACCTGCTCTGAAAATCTTAGCACTATTCTTTCATTTTGTTATTATTTCATGCTCCATCTTGACAATAAAGTCGGATCATAAAATATGTCTAGGAAACCTGGTCGCAACTAGTGCTGTGTCTGCTAACCAAAAGATCAGCAGTTCAAATCTTCCAGCCTCTCCTTAGAAACTCTATAGGACAGTTCTACCCTGTTCTATAGGGTCCTTGAGCTGGAATCAACTCGACTGCAGTGGGTTTGGCTTTTTTTATTTATCCCCTCAGTTAATTTTGTTTCTTGAGATTACAGTTATTGAACTCAGTCACCGTCTTGTCCAATAATTTCTCTAACCATGAAAGGAGCCCTGGTGACGTTGTAGTTAAAGCAGCCAACTGCTAACCTAAAGGCTTGCAATTTGAACCGACCAACCATTCTGTGGGAAGAAAATGTGGCAGCCTGCTTCCACAGAGATTGATAGCTTTGGAGACACCATGAAGGCAGTCCTACTTTGACATAAAGGGTTGTTGTGATGGCACTTGGCTGGTGATGGAATCGATTTGATGGCAATGATTTATTATTTTTGGTAGCTATCCGTGGAGATCCATGAAGGAGGAACTAAATCGGCAGTCCAAAAGGAGTCAAAGCTTCTGCTGTGATTCCCTATCTTAGTATAATAATAGACAAGCTAGCAACCTCACAGAACTAAAAGTCTTTTTTTAACATGTATAAAAGTGCATGACACAGTGATTGGTACACAATTAGCTTTTTGTTTTTTAACTCTATGGCCAACTCTACATAGTTAGCACTTCATTGTATTTTTAACTTGGCTCTTCCTAGATAAAAAACAGGAGGGACTGCTTCCAGTACCATGCAAGAAAATACTTTGTTTGTTTAATGCTCTGATGCTTCAAATTAAGAACTGACACATAATCAGACAATACAGCAGGGTATTTCAAGAGGGATGTGTGTGCATGTGGTTGAGATGGTTAGATTCCAAGAACAGGAGAAGAAAAGGAGTGTTGGTCAGTATAGCTAGACAAGGGCAAGCAAAATATAAAAAATTGGAAGGGAAAAGATAAAGCAATGTATCTGGAAAATGCCAAGAATTAATGGTAAATCTATGAGAAAGAATAATACAATTTATCAGATCAGAAGATTATAAAATCAGCATATAAAAATAGACATGATACACAAAAATGTTATCTAGGTGTTATCTAGGTAGGTGTATATATTATATAATGAACAAGAAGACCCCATGTATGAAAGCCAAAACTAAAATAAATTACATAGCTTTAAACTTAATAGGCAATCTCTCGCAGATTTTGCTATAATTCACTTCTTCTGCCCTCCCCTTGTTTGTGCTCTCTGTCATATGACTTTGAAGTTCTTTCCATTAGAAGCTCAGGGTAGTTTCTGATTGCAGTGATGTTGAACTTGACCATGTGACTTACTTTAGCTAACTGACTGTGCACAAGTGTTTTGGTGCACTGACTGTTTTGTATACACTATTTCCACTTGTCTCACTTGTACATTTGCCATCCCCAATGGAAAAAAATATATTCCAGGGATTCTGATGGTTCCAGAAGGTTAGGAAAAAGAGCACACTTTAAATGAACCCACAGCTATGAATTGAGATGAGCCAAACAGAGCGTATATCAGCTAATCTAGATAACTCACAGCTTTAAGCAGACCTACTACAGCTGAATTGCAGGCCTGTGAATAGGAGGATAAGTGCTTACTATTATCTTAGTGAGGGAAACCCTGGTGGTGTAGTGGGTTAAGTGCTACACTGCTAACCACAAGGTCGGCAGTTCAAATCCACCAGGCTCTCCTTGAATACTCTAGAGGGCAGTTCTGTTCTGGCCTCTAGGGTCGCCATGAGTCAGATCCAACTCGACAGCACTTGGCGTTGGTATTGGCATTATCATAGGGGATTGGGGATGTTGTTAGGCAGCATTACTGGAGCAATTCTTACATAACCCAAAAATACCTAAAACACATTTGAGGAAAAGTAGAAACATTCCTAAAATACACAAAATGGATTTAACTAATGGCAAGGCACACTATCTTCGATAAGAAAATTTAACATCATAAACACATCAGCTTTAAGTTAATGTATAAATGTAAAGTGACCTCAATTAAATGCCATAGATTTTATTCTAGAGTCAGCCTGTTTTATTACAAATTTTACCTGGTAAAACGAAAGCAATAACACCCAGGAAATCCTTAAAAATGAAAAGTCATGAAGACTGATTGACTCTATCATGAGTGTTTCACATTATAAAGCCTTCATAATTATAACATATTTCTGTGTAAGTACAACAGAGACAATATAACATAATAGAAATTTTAAAACTCAACCAAATTAAATACAGAAATGTAGCATAAAATAAATACAGCCTATAAATGGATGAGAGGAACATTGATATTATAATAAATGTCACTGGGGTAAAAGTTTCGTCATATATGAAACAATTTTTTACATTGCTCCCCAAAACATCTAAGTGGATAAGAGATTAGAATTAAACCCCCCCAGAATTTTACTACAGTTATTCCTGTGTTTCACCCTTCAGTCAGAATAGACAAGCCCATAAAAGAAACAGTAATATGCATAGCTCAACTATGTACATAAGATGAAATGGGTGCAGCAGACCAGAAGGAAGGGAAGAGGGGTCAAGAAAGTTGGACAGATGGAATGGAAAAGACAAGGGTGAGAACGGAGGACAGTTGGCGTGGTATAGAGTTGGCAACCAATGGTACAAAACAGTACGTGTACTAATTGTTTAAGGAGAAATGAATTTTCTCTGTAAACCTTCACGGAAACCACATTAAATTAACATAAAAAACAATCCATATAGATAACATACTTTTATGCACCTACTATGTACCTTCTGTGTTTGTTCATCAACTGTGTCTCCTCCTGAGAGGGTTTTTCATATGCACAGCTATATCAATTTTTTTCTACATGTTGCTTTGACAAAAAGATTAGCATAGCACCCTTAGAAAAATTCCTCACAGTGGAAGGGCCATGAGGTTGGCAAACAAATGTAGACAGTGTACATTATTTGTGTAAAAATACAGTACTAGAATAAAATACAAATTATTCTAAAGCCCAGTAGTGAAGAAAACATTCTTAACTATGGTTTAAAATCTAAATGTAATACAAAATTTAACGATATATATACATTATCACAGGGAGAAAAGGAACAGGGGAAACTGGGCCTTTCAGAATATATCTCTAATACTACATATGTTTTAAACCAAAATATAGGCTTAAAACAACAATTGTTGTTTCTTACTCTTCACATATTCTGTGGGTCAAAAATCTGGGAAAAGCTTAACTGAGGAATCCTAGCTTATGAGCTCTCAAGAGTTCATACTTGTATGTTAGCCAAGGTTAAGGTCATCTGAAGGCTTAATGGGGCCTAGAGGAACAGTTTTCAAAGTGGCTCACTTAAGTGGCTGGCTAGTTCAGACTGTTGATAGGATGCTCAGCTCCTCTGCATGTGGTCTTACTTGTTTTCAAGACTCACGACTGGTTTCTGTCAGTGTGAACATCTAAATGACCAAAACTGAAACTGCAATATTTTTTATGACCTAACCTTGGGATCCACGTATGATCACTTCCTAAACACATTATTTATAACAAGTAAAATAAATTTTTGTGACAGAGAACTGTGCAGAGACAAGAAAACCAAGAGGCAAAGATTTTTAAGGACCATCTTTTAATTATTTCATGCTGCCGTAACAAAAATTACTTCAAATGAGTGGCTTTAAATAACAAAAATTTATTTCTTCACATTGATTTCAGCCTGCAGTAGCACAAATACTCTCTAGAGTTCCTGAACTTACAGATGCATCTGCCCAGCGTGTCTGTCTTCACATGGCATCTTCTTCCTGTGTATGTTACTTACATTTGTAACTCAGAAGTAATTAGTTTTAGGTTCCACCCTACTCTAGTATGACCTCATTAACACGACAGAAGAAATCCGTATTTCCAAACAGGATCCTATCCATCTACAGAAACAGGAGCCAGAAATTCAACACAGAATTTTAGGATACACATTCAGTTCACAGTAGTCAGTCTGGAGGCTAGCTACTACAGCTTGTGATTTTTACTTAAAAATAATGAAAATAAATAGTTATGAAGGAAAACTAAAATGAAATAGAAACATCTCAAAATGTGAAGTTAAATAAAAAATACTCTGTGTTGTTGGCATAACTAAAGTGAGAAACTATTTCAGTGGCTAAAACACAAAATTTGAGTGCATATCCCTAGTTATATATACCTTAAATGTATAATAGGCTGAAAAAATAATTTCAAACTTTTTTGGTATCTTACTGTTGATGGAAATGCCAGTAATATATTTTCTGAAATTATTGCGTACATACTGTACAATAAAGCAAAATGATAGCATCATTGGTATCCCAGTATAGATTGAAAAAAGATAGAAAAGAAGGATCAATAAGGTTATATATATAATTTCAATTAGTTCTAAATACAAATTCAAGGAAACCATATAAACTCATTCATTGTTGTATGTGTATGTAGTTGGTTAAATTTTCCACCAAAATGTTTGAGAAACTGTAAGTCAAAGTTCATGACGCCACTAGCACTCAAATGTCAATCTCTAAATTTCGTTTTCTCATTCAAACGAAAAGGGCCCTTGAAGAATTGATTGATTCCAGTCATCCGAAAGAAGACATACGAGAGGATTCTAAAACAATTTGTTAACTAAACAGTGAAAAAGTCATCAAAGCTTCCTAGATTGTATGAAAAGGACTCAGTGGCCAACTTGCAGCATCTCCCACTGACCAATAAATTAAAATACATGAAATATGACTAAGCCCACAGGTTCTTAAGATTGTTCGAAAAGAAAAAGAACAGAGAAAGGACAGGTGGAAGAAGAAAACTAATTGTCCTTTGGAAGACAAAAGGTGTCAATTCATTGAATATTGGCTGTTAGAGAAAAGAGTTAGTATTTATCTAATTTTTTTTATAGCACCTTGGTCTCGGTAAATGAATATTCCAAATATATGCTGAAAAGTTTCTCTTTATAACTGTATTGTAGCTAACCAGTGAAGTAGATGGAATGCCATCATTTTTCAGTCCTTAATGAATTAATGAATTTATATAATAAGTCAATAGACTTAGAAGGAGAAGCATCATGTACAGATTTGGAAAAAGGGCCAGTATTTCTGCATAGAAATATGTAAAACTATCTCTGGAGTATTTTTGCCAAAAAAAAAAAAAATCTAATCTGAATATGATCAAGCCCATAGATTTAACTTGCACATTTCAGGACAGCAAATACAGAGGTCATTGAACATGTTATATGATTCCATTGGAATATTAACAACAAAATTCAGACCATGGTGAACTCTACGACTTTGATTTTTTCAACAAATAAATTATAAGATACAGAAAGGAGCAAATAGATTAATTTCTCAAAATTAAGAAATTCAAAAGACACATCAAACCATTACATGAATAAAATCTATTAGACCCTTGGTTCGAGCATTTTTTATAATTGGACATATTTGAACATTAAAAGTGTATTTGAAAATATTAAAAATAATTATTGTTAACATTGTAATGTTATTAAACCTTTGACCTTTTTTAAGTCTATCTTTTAGAGATCTAAACTGAATATTTACAGATGCAATAGTGTGATGACTAGGACTCATTTCAGAATGAAAACTAGAGGAATGTCCAGTGTGGATGTAAAACTAAAAACCAAATCCAGTGACCTCCATTTGATTCTGACTTGTAGTGACATTTATAGAACAGAGTGGCATTGCCTCATAGTGTTTCCAAGGAGCACCCAATGGGTTTGAACTGCCAATCTTCTGGTCAGTAGTTCTAGTACTCAACCACTGTGCCAGCAAGGTTTCCTTCCATCTGTTGATATAGGTAAAATAAAATTGGTCTCGAGTTGATAATTGCCGAGTCAGGCTTGACAGGTACCAGAAGTTTACTGTACCTTCTTTTTACTTTTATGTATATATTTGGAGTTTTCCATAATGACACGCTTTAAGAAATGCAAAGTACTGGAAATACACTTTATATTTTTGCTACAAGGCCATTAAAAATATTGTTTTTAATATTGATGATTATTTCATCATATCCTATATAGTCTCATATTAGTTTATATTTTCTTTCTGGTAACCTTTATGATTAAGATATCTTCTATTTGATCTGCTTCCAAAGTACTATCATCTTATGGTTTGTTACCAGCATTTTCCGTTTCCAGCAATCTTCTGGATTAGCATGTGGCTTTATGCCCAGGCTTTAAAAACATGAGCCTATAGCTAACAATAAAATTAATGACTAAGTATTGTCTATTATTTACCTTTAGTTAGATGTTCAAAAGAGCTTTGTATTCAGCAATTAACCAAATTATACTTGGCTGCAGATAGTCACTTAATTTTACAGCCTATTGATTCTGATAGTTATAAGAGAAAATGAATTGTGAAGAGGACAATAGACAAGGGTAAGGATAAAGTCTTACTTATCTTTGTACCTCCAGTGCTTTGTGCTTTGCATAGTTCCCAGCACATAGTAAGTGATGAATAGGTTTTGATTTATCAGCGAAGGAAGAAATGGATTGAGGGAAAGGAAGAGCGAGAAAGGGAAGGGAGAGAAAAATTGAAAGAATGTCTGTCATTTATCTGTTGCCACAATAATGCTGTATAAAATGAAACAGAAAATCTCAGTGACGTGCAATAAACTTTCAATGTTCAAGTATCTGTATGGGTACTTCTAGATGATTCTACCTAACATAGTGTCACACTGGCTCCTGTGTCTAAATTTGGATTGAAACTGGATTTATCTAGGCAGACTCAGATGAAACAACCGGAGTAAATCAGCTTTACATGTCTCTAATGGTCTACCTATAGGGTCGGTATGAGTCAGCATTGATTCGAAGGTGCTGGGTTAATAGTCTACCAGGCTAGACCAGATAATGTCTTCATGGTAATGGCAGCACTCAAGAAAAGAGGCAGACCTGATCATTTCAGCACTTTTCTAGCTTCTGTGTGGTCATGTTTGTGGCATTCTACGGACCAAAGCAAGCCATGTGGATAATCCCAGATTATAGTAAAGTTACATAACAGAAACACAGTGTTTCAGTCAACTGGTACGGCTGTACCAAAAATAACTCAAGTGCATGGCTTTAACAAGAAAAGCTCATTTTTATGTAGTCCAATAGACTACAAGTCTAAATTTAGGGTGTCTGCTCTAGAGGAAGGCTTTCCCTCTTTTTTGGCTCTGGAGGAAATCCTTGTTCGGTCAGGCAGCATCTTGGCTCAGGAACCTTAGGTCTGAAGGATGCAGTCTACTCCCAGTACTGCTTTCTTGATAATATGAGGTTCTCAACTCTCTTCTTGCTTCCCTTTCCTTTTATCTCTTGTAGTATGAAAGGATAAAAGATGACACTAACCACATTTCAAGGAAAAGCCCTTAGTAAGTGTGTTTCTGTCCTCTTTCAGCATAATCCAGTCTATTACCCACAGACAGAGATCAGGATTTACAGCATAGGAAAGTCACAAAGTACCAGTAACCACCGCACAGCCAAATTTCTGTACACATTTTTTGGCCAACACAGTTCAATCCATGACACGTGGGTACACTGAGAGATGAGGAATCAGAAGGAATTTTGGTGGTTTACCATAAAACAAAAGGAGCTGTGTTGAAGCAAACGGTTAAATGCCATAAAGATTAGAGCCAAGAAAACACTAAGAGGCTGTTCTACTCTGTTGCACAAAGTCACTGTGATTTGAAATCAACTTAATAAACACCTAACAACAGCCACTATAAGATAAATGAAAAAAATTTTAGATATATGGCCAGACAAACTGGAACTCCAAATATTACTTGTTTTCTTTTTTTCCCAATCCCAAACAAAGCTAACTGGAACTGCGGTGTCAACTAGCTTGATTACTTTCTGGCTTTGGTTTCTATATTCACTTGGGGCTTTTATTTCATTCTTTCTTTAATTCAACAAATATTTATTGAACACACTCTTTTTGCAAACATCTGTATAAAGCATTTCCCTTTACTTTGGTAATTACTTGATAAATATTGATTAAAATGACAATTTTTGATCACAGATTCCTTATTTACATACACAATTATTATTTTTTTTTTAGCTTATTGTCCTACATCTAGGAATGAAAACATCCAATTCAGAAAGGATTTAGAACAGACAAGTGTTAGTCTGCTTCTCCAGTCCTGATGTGTTTTTGAAGATGAAGGAAATCCCATTGGCTGATATTCTTGGGCTTTCTATCAATTTCCTGCCTCCCTCTCAGGTGAAGTGATTTTCCTAACTAGTGAGCACAGGAAAAGATACCACACATTTGTAATTCTATTCCTGGTATTCTTTCTTTTAGTAGAATGCACTCAGAGCAAAGACAACTTTTGTTCTACTCTCTCCTTTAGAAGGTCCCTAGGTGGCACTTACGGTTTGTTCTTGACTACTGACCTAAAGCTAACAGTTTGAATCCACCCAGCAGTACTGTGGAATGGACTAGCCATCTTACTTAAAGAAAACCCTGTAGAGCAGTCCTAGAAGTAAGACATGAGATTTCTGTAACTCTAGAAAAAAATGTGGCCTAGTTGGAAATCCTAGTGATGTAGCAGTTAAAGTGCTTTGGCTACTAACCAAAAGGTCAGAAGGTCAAATTCACCAGGGGCTCTTTGGACACTCTATGGGGCAGTGCTACTCTAGCCTATATGTCACTACGAGTGGGAATCAACTCAATGTCAGTGGGTTTGGCTTAATTTGGAGCTGAATATTAAGAAGCTCAGTTGCCTTCAGATATAATCCAAGTCCTCCAATAATACTATATCAATAAAAAACTTATTGTTTCTATTTGTCTCACTTTGGATCAGAATTTGTTTGTGGAAAATGCTATTTATAACTTTCCTCTATGAAAATACTTTCAACAAGTCTTATACTATTATCCTCCAGTGATATGTTATAATTGTGATTGGAGTGTTAACTGTCATCTAAAGGGAAATATGTTTGTTGTTCAGTCCACATACTCTGTGATTTCAACAAAAGTCTTCCCAGGATAGCAATACATACACAATGCCAAACGTATTACTTAACATAGAAGAAACAATTGATTTTCTGACCCGTAACATGGTTAAAATGTTTAAAAGATCCATTACTTCAAAGATATCAAAGTGACTGTATTTTTTCATATTTCTTTCAATGTCAAGTTTTGTCTCCTGAGTTTAAATCAAAGTCACTTTGAGACTGAAAATTTCAATAACCTCCATTTCTGATAGCATGTTTCTTTTTTATTTCCCAAATGATCTACTAACTTTAGATTTATATAATATATTTTGTACAAGTATTTTCCCAGACCAGTTGTATAATATACATTAAGGAAAAAAGAAAAATCAAAAGTAGCTAGCTAAACTTGCAAGTAAAGATGCTAGGTTTAAAAATTTAAAATGACATCAGTCCTGCTCCATGCTTGCAAACAAGATATTTAACTTCTGTAATTCAATATTTTTTATATTTTTTGTTTTGCTAATGACTGATATTTTAACTTAGTTTTGCTCATCAGGAAAATATTTCCAGTTACTTGTTATAAGAGTTTTAAGGATAATGACATTACAATATTTGAGGTAAAGAGTTATTTATTCGGTTCCACAGAGAAAGATGAGAATTCCATTATTTATGAGTCGTGTTTTGGAAACCTTGGTTCGCAGTGGTTGCATGCTACCTCTGCTAACCATAAGATCGGCAGTTCAAATCCAGCAGGCACTCCTAGGAAACTCTACAGAGAAGTTCTTTTCTGTTCTATATGGTCGCTATGAGTTGGAATGGACTCAACAGCAGTGGGTTTGTTTTTATTTTTTGGTTTGCTATTCTTTTGCATGACCCACTACACCTTTCAACAGTAGCAATGAAGGGCATAACAAAGACAAGATCTGTCACATATGACACTTTGCAAACAATCTCCAAAGAAATACAGAGTTCATTTCCTTTCTTGGTCAAAAAGTGTTTGCATAGGTTCACTACTGATTTGAAATTTAAATAAAAATTTTCTCACGAATGAAAGGATTTTGTTAGTCATGCATGCATTGTTTTTTCCTAGTATGACCTCTGCTTTCAAATGAGTGACTCAATCCTTTTTCAAAAGCTGATGAGTTCTGTGAGGAGACAAAAAGTATTACAGTTTTGAAAGACAACTATTTGCCTCGAGTGCTTATTTCAATACTTTTTTTGATGCAAAAGCTGAGAGGGATCAAAAACAATTTTCCTGGTTTTATTTGTATCAGCCTTAGCATTTCAAAAGTGCTAGGTATAGGGATTTAATGGGAGGATTATGGCTTTCTCTACAATACTAAGCTGGGTTCTTAATTTAAACACACTGTAAGATGCAAGACGGGACACAATACAGAACAGAGAATACTGTTTCACTTGTATTGTACTATATAGTAGGTCTCTATACTAGCATTATATGGCTGGGTAGCAAAGCAAATATATACAGAACTCATACTGTATTCCATTCATACTACTAATTTTGTGGCATGAAATTGATTTATGTCTTTCATTAACCCAATTTCAGCATAAGATGAGGCATAACCAATTTACTCTATCCACAAATGCCAACTCCAATCCAACATGTAAATAGCTGTTACCTAGGTACTAGGATTCCTTTTGTTGTCATCAAAATTGAAACCTTCTTGTAGCACCAAGCAATAGACTCATTCATTTTGTAAAATAACATTTTCATTCCGCCTAGGAAGCCTTGAGGTTAGCAACAATAACTGTGGATATGATGTTAACATTTATTTCTATTAATAAAGAATTATATTTACGAAGCCAAGATTTAACATTTTAATCAGTGGTGTTCTTATGATTGTTTCCTTTTGTCAATTCAGTTAGTACTGTGCTCAGATTTTTTTAAAGCTCAGATGATTCAAAAGATAAGCATAAATTAAAAATACTTAACCGTGGTTTACCCTGATAGCATGAACATTTTATAGGATAATTTGTACAAGCATAAAAGAGTGAAATAGAATTCACTTCTTAAGGTTTATTTTATTGTTCTTTGATTTAATCAATGGACATATATTTAAGTGCCAACTATATAGCCGCTACTACACCAAGTCTATGAGAAATAAAAAATATATTGACACATGAAATCTTGGTAACTTTTTAGGGTACAGGTGTGAGTACTGTTAAAAATCTCATTCATAAGGCAGACACACTAAACCATAGCAAGGTTATATGTAATTCTTCCCAGGTGCAAACAGTTAAGTGTTTGACTCCCGACAGAAAGGTGGGCAGTTGGCACCCACCTAGAGGCACCTCAGAAGACAGAACTTGTGATCTGCAGCTCGAAGGGCACAATGTTGAAAACCTCATGCAGTGCAGTTCTGCTCAGACGCTTGTGACCACAGATTGGAACTGATAGCAAATAACATCAACACAATTAGAAAGTAGCTCATACTTATCACAGGTGCCTCTTGTTTACTTGATAACTTATCTATCTCCTATACTCATACGGAAACCCTGGTGGCATAGTGGATAAGTGATATGTTTGCTAACCAAAAAGTCAGCAGTTCAAATCTGCCAGCCGCTTCTTGGAAACTCTATCCTATAGAGTTCTACTTTGTCCTATAGGGTGGCTATTACTCAGAAGTGACTCAGTAGCATTGAGTTTGGTTGGTTGGTTTTATACTGGACTTGAATCCTCTTGAATTCTAAGATTGTGTTTCTACAGGTTTCTCCTCTTAAAAACGCTTTATTGAGTAGTATACATTTGGCATTTATTAACTATGGTATTTACAACAAATACTTGAGCAGGCTTAGTTGAAAAGTGATTTATCAGTGGACATCTCACCATCCTACTTAAAAATGCTTCCCTACTTCCACTCTTCTTTCCCCTAAATGTTAGCCCTGCTTATTCTCTTACTCATGACCATCTGACACGGTTACTTTCATGCCTCAGCCTTGTCTTTTTCCCATTACTAGAATCTGAGCTCTAGGAAATAAAGTAGTTTTGTTTGTTTTGTCCATTTCTGTATCATCTAAGACAAAGCAATGCCTCCACAGAGTAGATATTTAATAAACAATTGTGGAATAAAAGAACGGCTGGATAATCAGTTATTGAAATATAGAATAGACATCACATACACACACAAAATTCATCTTAGAAGCTGATGAAGAAATCTGGATCCTAAGCAGCATGATTAAGGTGAAGCAGTGAACAGGGAAGAATAAATAACGACTCTAATAAAGAGAAGAAGCATATAGGTCCTTCTCACTGTGATAAACATCAGAAAGCTCTACATGTCCAAAGATTTTAAGTGACTTCAAAAGGATTTATAGACCATACAGTAGAAGAGGCTTTTAGATTCCAAAGTGTAGTCACATTATTTCCTCCATGTACAGAGGAGTATGCAATGCATCAACTCAGAAATTCTCCTGTAGAAATTCAGCAGATAGATTTATACTTTATCCCCGTGTTTTGTTTTGTTTTTAAACATGTAAAATCTAATGAGAAGCTTTGCTAATTTGGATATGCAGCAAAATCTACTGTAGACTAATGGCTCCTTCTGGCTAGATCTTAATGCAATATTACTTGTTCAACACATCTTTTTAATTCAAACATTAGTATGTTGAATAGTAAAGTCTAGCCTTTTATATTCTTACTATGTCATAAGAAAATAAAACTATAAGCTATAAAATTCAGGAATATGCCATATCAGAATTTGATCTGATTGTGCCTTCTACATTTGCAGTACATTTATTAAATGTTAAAGACTGGTCTTTAAAGTTAGCCAAGTATAACAGTTTGTCTAACCCTGAAGAATGTTACAAGAAAAAGTATTATTTTAGTGTCATTGTAAATGGAATAAAAGTCATTTGAGAGTACAATTTAAAATACAACATAGTAGAGGCTCTCACATTTAAAAATGTCTCCTTGTTCAGAAAACTCAAATTTAAGGAGTGCGTGTAGCACCATGGTATTCCAATTCTAGGAGCTGCTGTGGTTTACAAAAAGTCACAGTGATGTTAGCTAAATAAATCTTGTTTTAGTCAGCTAGTACTGCTCTACCAGATATACCACAGAGTGGATAGCTTTAATATAAGAAGGTTTATTATCACACAGTCCGGTAGGCTACAAGTCCAAATTCAGGGTGTCTGCTCTAGGGGAAAGCTTTCCCCTTGTTGGTTCTGGAGGAAAGTCCGGTATTGTATCAGTCTTTGTCCAGGGAGCAACTTGGTGCAAGAACCTCAGGTCTGAAGGACATGCTCTTCTCCCGGTGCTACCTGCTTAATTGTGTGAGGTTCCCAATATTCTCTGCTTGCTTCTCTTTCCTTTCATCTCTTGTAGGATGGAAGGATTAAGGGTGGTACAAGCCATACTCCAGGGAAACTCCCTTTATAGTGGAGCAGGGAGGTGATCATATGAAGGGATTTACAGTCCCACCCTAATCCTTTAACAATACAGCACAGGAAAATCACAAAGTGGAGAACAATCACAAAATATTGGGATTCATGGCGCAGCCACATGGCTACACAGACTTTGGTGGGGACACAACTCAATCCATGACAAATCTCAAAGAAAACATTTGTAGTTAAAAGTTATTTTACACATACATTTAATCTCTATGTCTGTATCTTAAGAAAATAACCACAAGCAACAATGAAATGGTGATGCTAACCAGGTGGCTTTTGAAGTATTTCTTCATAATTTTGTAAAACTTTGGGAAACTTATTAACAAGAATCCTGGAGAGACAACAAAATTGGGTCTAGGGAGATTAACTCTAAAGCCAATTAAGATAACATTTATGAAGGTGCTAATAACTTACTTTCATGTGTGGAGTTTTTTGGTTTACAGAATTTGTTGGCCCACTGAAAGAGCGTGAGAAAATGAGGCTGATGATATCACTGGTAATCCTCTACGTACATACCACTTTCTCCCACCATCCCCTACACACCTGCCGTGCTGCCCTGCTCATTCTTCACAAGGCAGAAGACACTAAGTTGGATTGACTTTTATACCTTAAGAGAGTTAGAGAATGAACAGTTACCCAGGGCCTCAACCCTGAACCTTAATGGAGGACCAACTCCACATTCAGGTTTTATACCTTTGAACTTCTGCTTTGTCAACATTTCTTCCTGGGTGATAGCCTCATGAGAAGCTAAAGCAGTGTTATAGACTGAATTATGTCCTCAAAGGGTGCTGTAAATTCTAACCCCTTTATCTGTGATGTAATCCCCTTTAGGAATAGAGCTTACTTTGCTATATGAGGTCTGACAATTAAATCCATGAACTTAATTGTTGTACATGCTACATACTTCCTTGCTGAATATTACTAGTCACCTTTGAAGTACTCCCCTGGGAAGCTATGCACTGAAGGCAGGGCCTAGTCTATCCTTTAAAGCAATTTTGGAACCGTTTCCGGGATGAACATTATGTACAGAGGCAAGTTAGCAACTTAATTGCAGAGTTGTTTGTGAGGGAGTTTTTAGCCAGCAAACAAATAACTGTATTAGAACACCCTCCCTACTCATCTGATCTGGTCCTTAACTACTTCTTTCTTTACTTGAAGATAAAGGAAATAGTGAAAGGAAGACGTTTTGATGACATTGATGTCATCAAGGATAATAGGACAAGAGCTGTGATAGCCATCCCACAAAAAGAGGTCCCAAATTGCTTTGGAGGGTGGATTAACCTGGTGTCAGTGAATAGCTTCTCAAGTGGATTACGTCCAAGGTGACTGATATTCAGTAATGAGGCATGTAGTGCATTTTTCAGAATGAGTTTGCAAACTTAATTGTCAGACTTCATGAGCCTTAAGCTAATCACTTTTAAGATGTAAGAAGAGCAGACTAGGCACAGAGATAAGGAAGCACAGATGGGAGAAGATAAATGTTATTGTCATGAAGATTGCTGAAGAAATGAGGAATAGAAGCTGAAAAAAAAGGCAATAACCTTCCCCAGAGCCAACACAAAAAGACTTTCCCTTCTAGAGCAGCAGCTCTGAGTTCTGACTTCTAGAATTCCAAACTGTGAGAAAACAAATTTCTGTTCATTAAAGTCATCTACTGTGCTATTTCTTATACAATAGCACTGGCTAACTGAAACTAATCTGTTCCCCAGCTCACAACCTGGTTATTGCCTGTTTTTGATGTTGTTTTTATGGGTCATTGCTGTAGAGTTGACTCTAACTCATGGTGACTTTATAAACAAAAGAATGAAACATTGCCTAGTCATGAGTCATCCTTATAATTACCAGAATGTGAGAGGCCATCCTTGAATCTACTGTGTCAATCCATCTTAGTGAGGGTTTCCCATGTTCTCATTGGTCCTCTATGTCACTAATCATGATATACTTCTCTAGTGATTGGTCAATCCTGACAATGTGTCCAAAGCAAGCGAGCATTGTGAGTTCACAACTCTTCCCAATCACTCTTTGTGGTGGTCAAGATTGTGTCAGTTTGGCAAGTCCGTGTTTGGCTGCTGTATCAAGTGGCAAGGGTGTGGCCTGTGGTGACTTCACTCCCTTCAGCTCTCATTTCTCTGCCTTTCACCATCTACTTCCTGTCTGCTCATGATGTCAGCAGCTCCTGCTCTCTTTTGCATCTGGTTCCTGGACCTGGACTAGCAACTGTCGGATTCATCAACCCTTACAGCTGGTGAGTGAGAGTCCTGTTCCCTGACCTGCCGATCCTGGGTTGGCCAGCCTCTGCAGCTCTATGAGCCAGCAGAGAACTTGCAGTCTCTTCACCAGCTTGGGATTCCCGAACCTACACAGTTGGTGATCTAGAACTCTGGCCTCTGGCCGGCTGACCTTGGGTTCACCACCTCTCATGGTCATGTGAAGCTTGTGCCAGGACTTGGAACATTCAGCTTCTACAGTTGTGTGAGCTGTTTCCTTTATATATAAATCTTTTCTTGTACATACATATGTTACTGGTTTTGATTCCCGACAAAACCCAGAAGACAAAATCCGCAATTTTTCTTCACCCATTCTCTGTCTAACTGATGATCCTGGCCCCAGTTTCATTCAAAGAGTAGAAGCAATTCAAAAACAACTTCTATTCACTCTCCCCATCACATTTCTTAATCTAGCTGTCTCTCTACATATCTCTGCTGCCTTCTCTTCGTTTTTCATGGATATATGCTCCATGTTCTTATAAAAGGCCAATGCCTCAAATTCCTACTATGCACTATGCATTCAAAAAGAGTTCTAGCTATTTTTCCCTTTCTTGACTACTTCTTAAATAATTCCTTTACTATTCATTTCCATTCACATCTATTAGACTGAATCATTTTTCATAATAACATATTCCTACCTTGAAGCTATGTTCCTTTCAGTTACCATCCTATTTCTCTTGTTGTAGTTAGGTATCATCGAGTCAGTTCTGACTCATCATGACCCTTTGTACAACAGAAAGAAACTCTGCCCACTCCTGAACCATCCTCACAAGCATTGCTATGCTTGAGCCCCTGTTACAGGTATTGTTGCAAACCTGTGTCATTGAGGGTCTTCCTCTTTTTTTACAGACCTTCTACCAAGTCCTGCCTGAAAAGATGTCTAAAGTATGTGAGACAAAGTCTCATCATCCTTGCTTGATTCTGGCTATACTTTTTCTTGTATTTCTCTTACATTCTTTTATTTCAAAATTCCTTCAAAGAGTAATTTACTTAAAAGAGTCATTGGCTTCATAATCTTCTCTCATTCTCCATCAAATCTACTATATTCCTACCATTAAATAGAAAGTTAATGATGAAGTCTCCATAGAGAAATTCAATATTAAATTTCCTTCAACATCAAAGAAATGATCCCAACTTCCATGACACTTTCTCTTACCTTATTTTCTGACACCTCTATTTCCTTTAGTTCTATTACCACTTTTCTGGCTGCTTTATCTGTCTCCCTTGCTTGTTCTTCCATTGCCTTTCAACTTCTGAATGTTGGAAGATCTCAGAACTCAGTTCTCAGACATCTACTCTTCTCTAGACATATTGACTTCCTAAGAAACTTTACTCAGTTTCAAGCCTTTTAATGCTATCTATAGATTGACAACTCCATAATTAAATCTGCAGCCCAGACATCTTCCTGGCTTGTATATTCATCTGTGCATTCTACAGCTCTGTTGGAAATCTAATAGGTACCTCAAAATTAGCAAGCATAAAACCAAGCTTCCAATTTACTATATCAAACATTTCTCCCAGATTTTTCTACATCTCAGTAAAGACCAACTTGATCATTTCATTTGTCGTGACAAAATCTCTGAAGTCATCCTTGACTCCCTCACATCTTGCATCCACTCTATCAGTGAAACTCATAGACCACAGCTTTAAAATATACTGTGTCCTAAAGAACAACTATTTCTCATCTGTTTCTACTGCTATACCTCTGGACTTAACCAATATCATTTTTTAGATTATTAAGATTATTTTCTAGCTAGAAAGGCAACATTTATACCTACCCCTCAATTTTGAGATAATTTCAAAGTTATTTCAGTTATGTGCTAAAGTTCCCAATTGTTTCTTATCTCAGGTGTCTTAGTTTCCTAGTGATGCTGTAACAGAAATACCACGAGTGCATGGCTTTGAAGAACAGAAGGTGATTTTCTCATAGTTTAGGAGGTTAGAAGTCTGAATTCAGGGCACTAGCTATAGAGGAAGTTTCTCTCTTTTCACCTGGGGTGGGAGGGAGATGCTTGTCTCCCTCAGTTTTTGTAGCCCCAGCCTTCTCAGTTCTTTGACAGTCTTAAAGTGGCATCTAGTTTCCCCTGCCTATTCTTGTGTGTCTTCATGTCTAGGCTGCTCTTTACATCACTGACAAGGGACTAGGCTCCCTACACACCCTGCAAGTACACAGCTTCACTAATGTAACTAAGAAAATTCTGTTCATAAAGGAGATTACATCCACAACTGTTGTGGTCAAGATCCCAAAACTTATTTTCAGGGGACATAATTCCATCCATAACACAAGGCAAAATCCTTCATATCCTTTAGAGCTGGTTTCCCACGGCCTCTCTGGCCTCCACTCCCCTCCCTTTGCTCAGCTGCACTGACCTCTAAGCAGACCTGTCTCGCCTCCTTCATTCCACGGTTTTCACAGTTCCCTCTGCATGAAGTGTTCTCCACATTTTGACTCTCACATATTTTTTTCCCCTACTTCTGATGAGAAGAATTTTCTCTTAGACTGTTGGACACTTCTTCTTGGACTGTTTCTATCTCCTTTTCTCTATTTCATTTATCTCTGCAGTGCTTACCACCACCTGATACACACCAGTCTCACACTCGAAGAGTAGATAACTTAATTAACATGTTTGAATACTTAAGGAGACACTCCCTCAGAGATTCCAGTGCTACAAACCGAACAAACTGCCATCAAGTCAATGCTGACTCATAGTGATCCTATAGGTCAGAGTACAGCTGCCCCATAGAGTTTCCTAGGAGCACCCAGCGGACTTGAACTGCCGACCTTTTGGTTAGTGGATGCAGCACTGAATCACTACATCACTAGGGTTTCCTCTCTCTCACTCTATTTATCTCGGCAGTGCTTACAAGTGCCTGATGATATACGCCAGTCTCACCCTGGGAGCGTAGAGCAGGGAGGGAACATTGTTTTGTTCACTGTTTCATCCACAGTTATTACAGGAAAAAAAATGCCATTGAGTCAATGTCGACTCATAGATATTCTATAGGTCAGAGTAGAACTGCCCCGTAGAGTTTCCAGGAAGTGCCTGGCAGACTTAAACTGCTGATCTTTTGGTTAGCAGATGTAGCATTTAACCACTGTGCCAGCAGGATTTCCAAATTCTTTTCCACTCAGAAGCCACTTTTTCATCCTCTTACTCTCCCTAAAGGAAAAGAAGAATAGCACCTAGTAGACAGTAGATGCTCAATTAGTATTTCTTTGAATGATTAGAAGTACCACTTAGAAGGAGGGACTCCCTCGGAGATTCCAGTGCTATAATTTACCTTAGTTCCTCTCTTTGATATTGTCTTTAGGCTCTAGACAAACCTCTGACTCACCCCCAAGCCTGATGGCATGTCTAGATATGCAGAAGAGCTCAAGTGATAACTTTCTTACTGGTACCCAGATATCTAATCATAAACATTCTTAGATTGTTAGGCCAGGAAACCTATAATGGTGCTTAAGTTCAGTAAGTCACGTAGCTCCCAGAGTACAGAACTGTACTGGGGAAAGACTTTCTATTCCTTCTCCTACCACGTGATGAGGGGTGTATGCAGAAGCATTCCAGTTTTACCTAGATGGCCTTCAGTGCCCAGGAGAGACTGAGTCGCTATAAACCTGTCCCTGTTGTTTGCTGTTTGTTTTCTGTGAGTGGTAAAATGGCTTTCATTTTCCCAACACTGTGTAAGTGTCTTCTGTGTGTACCTGTGACTCAGTCAAACCAAATGGACACAGTACCTGCAGAGATGTTAATGTCACTGGCTGTCCTACTAGTCCCATGACTGTTTGAGATCTTAAGACTGCCCCTGGGGCAACCTGTACGCCCAGCTCCTGCTCTATGCAGCCAGAAGGGTACCTCTGCACCCTGTAATGAAGTCAACTTCTTTTTTCATTAATTTTAATTAAAACAATGGAAAATTCAGTGAAGCTCCACACAGGTCTACATTTCTGAAGCTTGTTTTTGCAAACGGCTCCCTGCTTGCCAATCCTCTTTTTTTCCCATCTTCGCTAACCCTTCTCATGTTTGACAGCACAGATTTAGGCATATATCTCAGTACTATTTCATTAAGAGACTTCTAGAAGCTTCAGAGTAAATTCCTCTAAATAATTGCCCCAAGGACCTAAGGTGCAGAGATGTCAAGTCACAGCATTACACTATCAAGTCTAATTGAAGCCTCCAACCCCTTACTCTGATTAGTGAAGCAGGTATAATACATACTGTTTGAAGTAGCAGTTCAAATCCACCAGGCAGTCCTTGGAAACTCTATGGGGCAGTTTTACACTGTCCTATAGGTTTGCAGTGAGTCAGAATCAACTTGTTAGCAATGGCTACTTGAAGCAGCAAGTGAAACTTGGCTTCTAAGTTTACATAAGAGATTTACCTTGAAAACCATAAATTACTAGACAGTCAAGCTTACTTTCCTATAACTAAGCAAATAGCTTCCTTTGGAATGTAGCTAACAATATCAGTACTGGCTTTTGGCTGATAACAAGCAGCTATGTGGGTAGCTGGCATGGCTGGGGCTGATTGGATGTATTTCAGTACATAGTTTAGCAATCTTTTTCTGTGGCCAGATAGTAAATATTTTAGACTCTACTGGACATATACTTACTCTATAGCATGTTATTTTTTCTTTTTAATAGTAATTTTAAAAAATGTAGGAAAAAAATTCATAGCTCTAGGGCTGTACGAAATCAGGCTGGGTGCTGGATTTGGCATGTTGGTCATAACTGGTCAATCTCTGGTTTACAGTTTATCATCCTTTTGTAACAACTGAAATGGTGCATTTGTAGGATTTTCAGGCCCTAGGAAAAAGGGGAACTTCCAGAGTTGAAGCACTTGATCAGGGAATTAATTAGCAAGCATCTAAAGAATACTCTGGCTAACCGCAAACGGTATCAGACAAGACAAATGGAAATTATAAACTTAGACCACAGAAAGTCATGTGGGATGCTACCTCAGATAGTCTTATAAGAGACAGGTAGGTGCTGTGTGCACTTGTGAAATGTAGATCCCGTATCATGAAAATGAACTTACCCTGAGAACTGGTAGTGAAGGCTCAAGTCTTATCCTTGTGAGAGACATGTGGCACACAGATTTGCCAGCTTAAACAAGGCCAAACATGTAGTTTGCCAAAAATGTAACTGACATTTATTCAGTGTTTGTTTGTTTACAGACTGCCGGGTACATGACAGCTACTCATCTACTTTCTATAGATATAACAGTGGGCAGAATGCAAAAGGTCCGTAAACTCTGGCAACTTACATTCATGTCAAGAATTAGAGGCAGTCAATGGGACCAATAGCAAACAAGGTCATTTCAGAAAGTGGTAAGTACTTCGAAAGGAGCTATTTCTGCAGATCAGAGAAAACCTTACAGAGGGAAGCCCTCAAACCGGCACCCATGCAAAATGCTGTGGTATTAAAATTGCAGAAAAGAGAAGAATAAGCATGAAATCATCCCTGGTTTAGCAAGGAACTTGGGAAGTTCAAGACACGTAGGAAAAGCCTGTATGTCTGGGCACTGAAAACAAAGAAAGGCTGGTTTAAGTTGAGACATCATATCTCCCAAGCACTTGCCGTGCTCCAGATACTTTCCTGGTAGCTGGAGATATTACCTTAAATAAAACACTGTATATGTCACCACCTTAAACACATTCAGATTCAGATAGAGTGATTGCAACTAAAATAAAAAAGACAGTAAAAGACAAGCATTTGTCGAGCTCCACTGCATCAGGAAGTTATACCACCCGCATTGTAATATTGAGCCTTTGAGCAACTCTGTGAGGTAGGTTTTAGAATGTGTTTTTATCTGTGAGGTGAATGAATCTCAAAGAAGGTAAGAGAAAAAGTACCAGGTTCAAGCAGTTAATAGGTAAAACTGGAGTCTATGTCCTTGCTGTGTATACCAAAACTGACGGGGGTTTTGAAGGCTAGATCATGAAGGCTTGTGAGGAGAAGGGTCTCAGCAACCAGGATGACTTGCTTTCAAGCTGGTACCCATTTTCTTAGGGTTCTTTCTCTGATCTTATCCAAGCAGTGACTTATTTCAGAGTTTGGATAAAGCCGAACCTATAGGTATAATCTATGTGGCCAACATTGCCAACAAGTTTCAAACAGGTCATTCTTCCAATGAACCTAACAGCACCCCACAAATAGCCTCAGTCTTTTGCCCCTGGATACTCTTGTGCCATATTGGTTCAGAACCACTTCTGCAGCTAACAACCTGAATTACGATGTAGTCCCTTCCGAAAATTGATAGCTGATTAAAAGAAAACAGCAATAAAGCTTGATAGAATAAGCAAAAGCCCAAGACTCAAGAGCTCAGAATTATTTACACGGCTCAGAAATTAATTGCCGTGTCCTCCCTGGTGATTTATTTAGTCTTCCACTTTCATTTGGGTTCTCTTTTACTAACAATAGTTACGCATTAAGGTAATATAATAGGGAGAAATGTTTGCTTTAGTGTTTTTGTCTTTGAAATGGGATAATGCGCGCCTAAACTTGAGAGTGTGAGTGGGACAAAGGCAATGTGTCTTGCATAAGTATAGGTACGTGATTACACTGTAATTACAGTCTCTCTGCAATGGGTGCACACACACACACACACACACACATTTAACCCATGGCTTAGAATGTTTCTCAAGGCTCAGATAGCATGACCCTATCATCCCCTGCCTTTGCAGTAACATCTCTTCACTTGCATACCCTCTTCCAGGCCTACAAAGAGAATGGTTAATATTTTGAAGGCACAGCACAGAGGTTTTTTTATTGACTGTCACTCCAACCAGAACATTTTAACGTGATTGTGCAATGTGTGACTGGAGTGGAGACCTCAGGTTAATGTCTACTGTCTTTCACTTTCAATTTAAACAGTAGGCTAAGGATGATTTGTTTTTTTGGAACATGACAGAGACCTTTTGAGATGAAATGTCTTTAAGCCACTTTGGTTGCTAGAGTTGCTGGGCCCGAATCCCTGAGAATAAACATGATGGGAACAACTGAAAAATCCCTCTTCAGTTCTTGGAAATGCCTGCTTTTCAAGGTCAGCAATGACAGACAGGAATACCAAAACAAAACTCAGTGTCCTTTCCCTCTTTTATGAACTCTTCTATTTGTACCTAGAGATTACTTCCCTTAGCAAAAGAGATGAAAGCATCTTTATGTTCACTATGCCTTTTTCTTTTTATTGATAGGTCCATCAGTGATTTCTTTTTTATTTTCTTCAAATATGCTATACACCCTTTTCCACTAGAATTTTCAAGAGATGCGTCTCCCAACTCTGAAGCTTGTGTTTCATTCACTTCGATGCTGCTGCACACTGTCAAGCATTTGTCACTCAGGTTTAAGCAATTAACCCCTCTCTTGTGTTGTTTTCTTACTAATTCTTTCAGTGGGATAAACCAACATAAAGTTTTTTTTTAAAAAATCCATATGCCATGAATTAGGTATGTTTTGTGAAGGAAACCATAGGAAAAGTTCATTATTCTAGCCATTCTTATGCGTATTGATCTTTCCGCCTACTGCTACAGAGCCTTGCACATGCTGAGTGCTTACATAACGGTTATGTTTTCTGTTTTGTCTTGTTTGGAAGAAGCAGTAATGAATGAATTTTTTTTAATCCAAGTTTTACTCTGAATGAATTTCAATAAATCTAAGCATGCACGCACACTTGCTGGAAGGACCTGGGAAGATTTAGTTATTATAAGCATAATCTATTTGGTTACTAAAACACTTAATTTTGTAATCCAAAACCCTTTAGGACCCTCAAGTTTAAGGATATTCCCCCTCCACGACAGTCTTCAAAAAATAAATATCAACAATGTTTAAAACAGCAGAAAAAAAAAAAAAAAACAATATTAATGAAAGTAAATAAATCACAATGAAAGAAAAAAAAAGCAAAATCCATATAATAAACCCACTGTCATTAAGTCGGATCTGACCTGCAGGTCACAGTAGAACTGCCCCATAGAGTTTCCAAGGGACACCAGGCAGATTTGAACTGCCTATCCTTTGGTTAGCAGACGTAGCACTTAATACACTGCACCACCAGGGTTTCAAATCCATGTAATACTTTATGATAAAGACATGGATAATCTTTTCTGCTCCTTGTCAACTTTCTTAGTTAGAAATGAGCAAGTTCAGCAGAATTTGAGTTCAGAATATTCCATAAGGGAAAAGAAGGCAAATTCTTTCATTTTTATTTGCAGTATATCTTAAATTCCTTCTGTAGTGGGTTTACCATATTGTGTTGATCATATCATAAACATGTCAGAATAAAGTTTTATAATTGCTTTCATAATTTTTAAATTTTAGTCTTTTTCAGACAAGTTATTTTAAGGAAACAAATATAGATGAAAAGCTTGTATTAGAGGAAACCTAGACTGAGTTAGGGCAACATCTTAAAATGGTTTCCTGACTATTTTTAAGCAACACCACTGCTGTGGAGTCAATTCTAACTTACAGCCACTCCACATGACAGAGTTCCATTGCCCTATAGACTTTCCATTTTAAGCCATAGATAGCAATATTTCTCATAATCCGGTGACATAGCCAATCTGATGTACATTATTCGCTCCTCCTGCTTCTAGTTCCCAAAGAATTCCCTGTGCACAAGAAGAAATCTGGAATGCTTTGTAGGATCATTCCCAGCTGAAACAAGGACCTAGGGTTACTTTCTGTTCACTTCTGCAGAGCTGGCTCCTACTATAGGCTTTTGACTCTATCATAATAAAATAAACGACTCTGTGACATTTTTCATCCCAGCTTCCTGCTGATTGGAAAAGTAGCTAGGTCACAGTAAGAGCCTCTAGAGCTTAAAAGTCCACACTTGAACTTGATCTCAGAAGTTTTTTTATTTGAAAAGAATCTCATGATGGTATTACTTTATAATGTACAGTACTGTCCATTATGATACTTAAAGATTAAAAAAAATTCCTAAATTTTCTGTTCTGTTAGACTCTTTCTGCCAAATTTCTTCACTCTCCCTCACTCTGTCTCCCACCCCCAGCCCCTGAAGACTGCATTCCTGGAGGATGCAGACAAGCACACACAGCTGGGCCTGGGAAGGTTGTGTGCATATATGGTTTGCATGTGTTCAACTATTTACACTGGTGTGTGGGAGGAAGTGAGAGATACTGTTGCCCGATAAAAAGCAAGGATAACAGAGGAAGGGGAATTGAGAATAATAAAAGCTAAGAGTCTCAACAGCTGACATTTAAAATGTTTACAAACCACAAAATTCCCATCAACATAAGCGGTGTTATTATAAGGCAGTAAGACATGCCATAAAGAGTGCACATACACAAATAATCTCTGTACATGTCCTGCATCAGAACAAACCTCTAAGATCCTTACAGGATGGTTTTACCGTAGACTCAGCTCATTCAGAATGGGTATTGGTAGAATTTAGAAAAAGCATACAACATGAGAACATTTTTTTTTAAATTACCGTGAATTTTTATCACAGAACACCGTGTTCCAATGTCCCCTAATGGCCTCGTCAACTCCTGTTTACATCCTATTAATATCACTGTATCTATATTAAAAGATTAAGTTCTACAAACATGTTTAATTTTTTTTTTTTTAGTCCTCAACAAAGTGTATTAGTTTAATGCAGACTCCTTGATGTTTCTAATCATGTTTGCTAATCTGTAAAATTCAGTAATTTGCAATGGATCTGTCAGTCATTAGTGTCAGTTAGGGAGACTCCCCCTCATATCAGATGGTACCGAGGGAATAGAGCAAGAGAGTGGAGAGAAAATGTATCTTCTGAGACCCTCCTATGTACCACTTTAAACAACAGCTTTGTGGTTTATAAAAAAAGATACTGTATGACTTGAGAACATAACATTTTGTGTTTATGGAGCATCTGAAACTCAGGGAATCTGCCAAAAACGGTTTCACTAACCACATTGTTATGGGTTGATCACAGAGAGTCCACGGGAAGATTTCTTTTCACACCTGAAACAAACGTGGTGAACCTTGAGGTCAGGTCCTATTTTACCATCACCTCTAAGTTTGCTATGTGTCAGAATCGACTCTACGGCAGGGGGTTTGGTTTTGTACTTCCTTTAGAAACTAAATTAAAATCTCTATCATTTACAAAATCCACCTTATTTCATCCAGTCTATTTAGGGTTTATTTCCTAGGACAGGAAGAAAAAAAAAAAAAAAAAGAATCTCGATGATTCCTCATCTGTGCCCAAGAATGACATCAACTGTTGTTCATTTTCACAAGATCTGCCTGAGTTATGAGTGCAGCCCCATGTGGCGCAATGGCCATCCAGGCAATGTTCAACTGCACGTGTATCTGTGGCCCCGTGAGGTTATAACTGAGTTTGGAAATCCTGATCAGCAAACACAACACAGTAGGCCTATTCAGATATATTGAAAGCTACAGCTTCCCTCATGCCACACGTGCATCTCACGTCTCTGGTATGCAGAACAATTGTGCTGCTCGGGCAGCTGCTGTGGAAAACTGTGGCATTTGCTATGTCTAGGTATGACTGCTGTGTCACATTCACTCCCCTCAGCAGCGTCAAGTACAATTATTTTACATACAAGAGACATGAGCAATACACGTGTGGCGTGGTAGAAGCTGTGACTTTCACTATGTCTGAAGAAGCCTACAATGTTGCGTTCTCAGATCAGAATTTCTAAACTCAACAACGGCCTTACGGGATCATGGATATATAGGTAGCAGGATGGTGTCCAAGTAGATACTATGCAAGGCATGACTGTATGTTCTTTGTACAACATCCAAATCACATGCCATCTTATCTCACAGAACTTATTATGAACATTAAGTGAGACATGACTCTACATTACAAGCTTTCTGCAAGTAAATGATTAGTGAATGTGATCTGCCCTCATCTGTAACTGCCTAATTCTGATCACCCTAACCAGTGTTTCTACATACCTTCATAACTCCCTATCTTAAGATAGGTTGCTGCCAGAAGAAGATTTGAAAATAGTGATTTGAATACAAAGAACTTATTTAGGAGTGAATCCAGGGAATATAAGTGCTAGAGTGGGAGATAAGAAAGCCAAGCCAGCCAAGTGCCGTCGAGACGGGTAAGAAAACATGTACAAAATGTGCCACCCCAAATCAGAAGCACTAGATGGCACTGAACTATCACAGCTGACTATTTTCATCATGGCCACAACAAAAAACAGTGCTCAAGTTTTTAAAAATTCCAGACTTGGTAGACCAACTGACATCAGAGAATTCCCTGAGACGATTGCCTTGAGGTATTCCAAAAACCGTGAACCAAAACTGCCAGAGACAACCTTTTAGCTAAATAAGAAAATGGCACACAAAATCAAGACATTAGTGAGGGAACTCTGTCCCTGAAATTCAGGGAGGTCATTGAGAGAACTCTGTTCCTGAAATTCGGGTCATCATATCCAGTGATCAGACCTCGCCATTAGCTGTAAACAGTCTGTATGTCCCACCTGGTAGAACCATAAAACCATAAATAACTTTGTACCTGCCATCCCCGCCTGCCTAATCAAAGCCCTTCCCTTATCAAAATCTTGACCATAAACAAACCTTACCCCTCCCCCTTCTAATTAACGCTTCTTCCTTATCAAACCATAAATCCCCTAACCAGAGTTTCTTGCTACCTCTCTTTCTTTCCTTATCAAACCATCAACCCCCTCACCACACAATACCTCATCAAAACTTTAAAACTGTAAGAAACTTGCCCTAATGGGAAAAGGCAGGCTGAGCCACTCTTGGCTCAGACTCCACTCTTGTTCTCCTCGAAAAAACTTCCCTAGAGCCTTGGACTGGTGTGTCTCTGCCTGTTTCAGGTCATCTTTTCCCCTACATTTACCTATAAGTATGGTATTTTACCGAAAACAAAACAAAAATATCTATAAGAGTGCCACAGTTCAGCAATTACTCTAAAGCAAAGACCACAAAATATGAGGGCAGAAAAACTAGAGTACCATGAGCAGAACCCAGTGAAAGGGAATATTAACTCACTGTAAAAAAATGTAACATGTCACTGAACAAATTGTATAGAAATCGTCAGATAGGAATTTAATGTACTGTGTAAACTTTCCTGAAAGCACATTAAATAATATTAAAAAAAAAAAAAAAAATGTGCCAGCGAGTAGATTATCACAGTACGCAGCTAGGTCACTCTCCTACTGTGAACTTCTTGGGACTCCTAAAAATAAACTGGAGACCACTTATGGGACAAGGAAACTGGGGTATGTATCCCTCATGGGTTGAAGTCTACTGCTGCTCTTGCTAACAAGCACTTTCAGCTTGCTCCACAAAAAGCTTAGAAAGGCAGAGTCATAGGTACTCACTGTCAAAATCTACTGGTATATACAGAACAGTGTTAAGGGGGTCTGGGCAAGGCATCCATAGTAATTGCTGCTGTTGTTATTGATGCTTTTAATGGCCATCTAGCTGGCACGGTGACCATATTTATGTATAAACGAAACAATGCCCAGTCCTGTGCCATCCTATAGTCGACTACAGATCATATTGTTGTGATTCACTGAGTTTTCATTGGCTGATTTTCTGAAGTAGATCACTTCATCTTTCTTCCTAGTCCATTTTAGCCTGGAGTCACTGTTAAAACCTGTTCAGCATCGTAGCAAGTTGCACGCTTTCACTGACAGACAGGGAGCAGCTGTGCTTGAAGTGTATTGGTCAGGAATCAAACTTGGATCTCCCAAATGGAAGGCAAGAAAGCTATCACTGAACCACAGATGCATCCTAATAACTGCCGTGCCACTGGATTTCAGTGGGCTTGCAATTTTTATTCACTATTTTATATGGCAAAAATTCCATGGCCCAAATTGCCAATAGCAATTTTATTGGCTTTTGGGAAAAAAAAATTGTCACGTTGTTGCAAACATGCATGCAGGTATATGTAGCAACCTTTTATCATAATAAGCACACATATTCATAGCCTCAATTTGTTTTCCTTTTATGATAATTAAATCAAATTCTATGTACAAACATCAAAACAGATTAAAAAATAGAAAGACCATTCAATTTTACACCAAAGCAAACCAAAACCACAGCAGTCAAGTGGATTCTGAGTCTATTCATAGGATAGAATAGAATTGCCCCCACAGAGTTTCCAAGGAGCAGTTGGTGGATTTGAACTATGTCTTTTTGATTAGAAGCCAGTCTTCTAGCTGCTGCATCACCATGGATCATCCCACCAAAGCCCAATGCCATCAAGTTAGGTCCGACTCGTAGTGATCCGAGAGGTCAGAGTAGAACTGCCCCATGGAGTTTCCAAGAAGCGCCTGGTGGATTTGAACTGCCGCCCTTTTGGTTAGCAGACACAGCACTTAACCCACTGCACCACCAGGATTTCTATGTACCATCACTCGTACTAAAATCTCTAAACCAAAATCCTGCTGCCTTTGAGTGGATTCTGGTTAATAGTAACCCTATAGGATGGAGTAGAACTACCCCACAGAGTTTCCAGGGAGCACCTCACAGATCTGAACTGCTGACCTTTTGGTTAGAGCCCTAGCACTTAACCACAATGCACTAGGGTTTCTCTAAAGTCCAGTGTCATTAACATTTCTCTAGTCCTTTTAACCCTATGAAGCTGGCTGCCTCTACCTTTAGTAACTACCTTTTGAAAAGCTTCAGAGAATATGATTCACAAGTATTCAAAAGTGAGAAATTAATTGCACCTTGGCACACAACTGACTCCCTTCAGGACTTGCTGTCCTCATCAAAGTTGTTTACTAGAATGGCATCTGTAGTGACTTGATGTTTTCCCAGAATTCTCCCACATAGCTTCTTACTTCATCTCCCTATTGAGAAACTTCAGAGCTCTCAGCATGAAATGACTTAGGCGTTGTGGTTTAAAAGGAGGAGCACACAACAAGTAGGAGTTTTTGGAAGAAAGAAATAATCAGACAAGGTTTCTTGGTGTACTACTCTTCTCAAAAGTCCGTCAGCCCAGATGGCCCCAACAATCTGCATCTCTACCCACACTGAAAGCTCCTGATGTGTTTTTGAACGTAGTGGAATAGTCCCCTGAAAAACATACATACTTAGGAATTTGTTAAAGCCGAGTATTAAGAACAACTAGAGGAGGCCTTATTAGCGTATTTACTGATGGACAAAGCGGTTTTCCCCAATTACAAAGATTGCTGCTGACTACGAAACCATATTGAAATCCATTTTACTCCTTTAAAACTCACCTCTTTGCTAGTTATTATCAAGATGATTCCTGTGAATTCCTCCTTTTATGATTTCCTTGTCTCATGCCCAGTCAAGAATTGATTCAATGACATTGGATTTGGTTTTGTTTTTTTTTTTTTTACTCCCAGTCAAAGTAAATTTTGTAATTTCTTTTTTTTTTTTGGCTTGCTTATTTGCTTTACTTTCAACGGAAAACCTCATTTTACAAATTAGAAAACTGAGGCTGAAAAAGACTATTAATTTTCCAAGGACACAACCTAGTTAGTGACAGAGTCATGATGCCCATACAGACAACTGTTCTACCACAGAGCCTGAACCATTGTCACCATTCAGTTCTGCCTCCCTCCTGTGTCCCACCTGCAGTGATGCCATGGCTGTTCCCAACACAGACAAGGGAGAAGGAGTAAGGAGAAGTATTAAGAAATTAAGAGTGAACCCCTCAGCACACGGAAGGAAAAAACGGAGTCATAGGAGAAACTAGCGGAGACGTAAAAAGAAGGCTCTGTAAATATAATTCTGATAGTGGTTTATATTTATATGATAATATTTTTGCTTCAATCATGTCAAATAATGTTATAAATTATTCAACTTCTTTCTGTAGTATCTGTGAGTGCCTACTATATTCCAGGCACTATTGTAGGTCCTGCAGATATGAAAACAAAGCCCACAACTTCATAGATTTTACATTCTAGTGGGGCAGAGAAACAGTCGGTCAAGAAACAAATAAATGCCTAATATGAATATAACATCAGGTGGTGAAGAGGTCTGAATTATGCTCAAGGAAGAATAAGCACAGAGATGCTATTTCAGATAGGCAGGCTTCACTAAAGAAATAACATTTGAATATTATTTTGATGTTTTATAGTTCCAAATACTGCTTCTGGCAGGAAGGAAGGACAGTACTCTTATGTTCCTAAGAGAAATTGAAGTTCCAGGTCAGTGAAATGATTTGCATACTGTGCCATTATGAAACCTAGGATAAAGTCGAGAACTTCAGAGACTCAATTTGCTGATAATAATAATTGTGTTTGGTTCTTTATATGCATTATTTCATTTTCTCCTATTGATTCAACAGAGCTTATATCATCATCCCATTTATTTTTAACTGAAGGAAAAAATGAACAGAATGATTATTAAGAAACTTATTCCAAAGTCAGAAAGAGGAGTCCAAGCCCAAGTAGAATTCAGACTTTATACCTCTGTTCCGGTGTTCATACAATATAGTTTGATACTTTCTGATGAAGCAATAAGCTTCTAGCAAATTTTGATTTAACCTTCTTTTTGTAGTAAAGTAGTAAATGTATTTCAACAATAATACCCTACCCATCTATTCACGCTTCTTAAATAATTCAGTAACATATACAAGGGAGTTCCATGCTAATTTGTCATATTCATCATTCATGAACATTTATTGATTTTTCTAGTTGGGTAGCAGCTTTTTAGAAGCCAGAGTCTTCTGAGAATCTGATGAAGGCTGTGAACATGACCAACTACTAAACACACTTGTATGCAAATTTATGCATAAAATTTGAAGACATTTGAAGGTGTTTTGAAGCCTATTCTTAAAACCTGCTGTCATCAATAGACACCCCAGTTGGCATTGTGAACCCACACCACCCATAAAGGCAAATAAATTATCCAACTGTGCTTAGCAAAATCTTCTAGGTTTTCAAATGAATGCAAAGTCCTTCAAGAGATTTCTAAGGGGAGAGAAATGAATGTAATCTAGAGACAGGCAACACTGGACCCGAGTCACACAGACTTGACTTGACTCCATGCGTTTGGTATCCTTGAACATGATACTTAATGTCAATGAACTCAGTTTCCTTGTCTATGAAATATAGAAAAAAATCAATCATTTGAAATTAGACTGTGTATCAAGAACTTAGAACACTGCTTATACCTTTTTAAATATTTAATAATTGATAACTATTTGTTTTATTTTGATTGCTGACATGATATCTTGACTACTGCAGATATTCCACCAATAGACTGCTGTTTTTGAAGGTGATAGAATTTTGACAAAAAGCTTCTATACGAGATGAGAAATTATTTCTAAAAAGAAAGGAAAAACAAAGGAAATGTTCAAAAGATGAACTTCAACACATATTTTATAAGAACAGGATGTTATTTAACTAAAGCAAGGTTTAATTAAACATGGGAAGTTCAGAATCTTTTTTTTAATATTTTAAAAATTTGTTTTGTGAACAAAATACATTTTATTATGATGAGATTTTAATTGGAGCCATTTTCCATTAGTAGGATTATATTTGAAACGTTATACTTGATAAAAGGATTAGCAGAAAGGAAAGAACACTCCCCCAAAATACTTTCCACTGCATCTGGGGGTATGCTAAACAGCATCTGAACAAAGATAGCTGACTTTTCACTGCCCCCACTGATATGTTTGGACTTATCTACAAGACAAATGAGACAGTGAGTGTTTATACATTTGTTTTAAATATTTACATGGTACAAACTGCTTAAGCATTTTGAAGACATTTTGTATAATCCTCAAAGTTTTAGTTCAGATGCAACTTGTTGAAAATGTTAAAGTGAACCATTTGTTGACTAGATTGAGCCTTAAACATCAAAACTACGGGAAGTGAGAAATTGTGGAGGTACAAGTATTCTTGCTAAATGGTCATTTGCCTCACCCATAAAATGAGATATAGTATAACTTGTACTTAAAACTGTTTTCTATGAAGTTCTAAAAGGTGAACCATATTTGTTTAACCTTCTCCAGTTCCATTTAACTCTGTACAGAGACTGTTAATTACCTAACCCTAGCTACTTCTTTCCTATTAGCCTCTTTGAAACCAGACATGACCACTTAAGATTTGGCCAGGGAGCTAGGAGAAAAGCTATTCATTGGGACTTACATGAAATATCCTTAGAGACACATAACATGCCATTGCCTCCTGCTTCATTTCTTTAACGCCTCAATTGTGAATCTGTTGGTCAAGTTCACACAGCCATCCTGGTCCACATGGTGGCATTCTATGAAAAGGAGGGCAGCAACATACACAGAACCAAGGAATTTGATGACCATGAAACTACTGTATTCATCCATGACCACCTATGTCAGAACATGAGTCATACATTCCTATGCCACTTTTCCTATAATTTGCAACTTCAGCAAATCTCAACATTTATTTTTTCATTGGGAAGTTTTCTAACTGGTTTGCCTTCCTGAGGCTTGATACCTGGTATTTCCAACATTGACTGTCATTCTTTTATTCATTTGCTCAAGCAGTATTTATGAAGAACCTACTACATGCCAGGAAATGGGTTATATGCTGGTGACTGATCAAAATAAATATGATTATGCAACTGATAGTCTGACTGAGGAGACAAGCACTCAACAAAAAATAGATACATAGTTATAAACTGTGGTATAGAAAGTAAATAATGTCACAGAAGTTTACATAAAGGGTTTTGATTTGGGCTAAGGTTCAGGGCAGGTGTTGAGGGAATGCTCCGCCTCTACACATCCCATCCGTAATGGAAAGGCCAAAGGCCCAGAACATTGTCTGAGAGGGACAGTGGGAACTGGGTCACATTCTCTTTTCCAGTTTCCTCTCCTTGTCAGAGAAGCCTACCTCCTGCATGGACATACAGGTGCTTTCTCTGTCTCTTGCACATGTGCAGGTACCACATAGCATCTGGCCAACTCTACATCTGTATCTCTTCCTGGTAGGAAGGGAATGGCATCTCTTATACTATGGTAATGAGAGGAAGAACATGCCAAATTGCATGAACTGACTTTGAAGGGCTGACTGAAGGGTAACAGGTTTTGTGAGGCCAAACATGAATGCAGTCTAATAGTTTACCAGTTTGCTAAATCATCTTTATGTAAGTCCCTGGTGTATAACCACTATCATCCACCACCCTATAAAACCTCTACCCTCCCCCTGCAAGGCATGCAGATCTACTTTGTAACTGTGGCTGCCCAGAATGTTCTTTGTATGTAAGCCTCCCTAATAAACTCCTTTCCTGACACACTGGCATGCCCCATCTCTTTCTTCAGTATCTCAGTATCCTCTACTTTGGAGACAGGTTTCACTTAACTGGTCCATACCTGGACAGCAGATTTTTCTAGAAATGATGTTAACTGAAACTAAACCAATGTATGAAGTTACTGGGAGGAGTATTGAAAGATATGAGAATGTAAACAGAATATCAAACAGGAAGGAAAGAATTAGCTTATCTGTGGAACTAGAAACCACTAGTGTGGCTAGAATTTAACAGGTATAGAGAAGAACAGAAAAAATGAGAGTGGAAAGGCATGCAGGAACTTGTTGGTATTGATGAGATGAGATTTTGTTGTAAGCTTCACAAGAGTTATTGAAGGAACTTAAGTATGGTATGGACATAAGGATTTTTGGAATATTATTCTGGATGTAAACAAAGAATGGATCAGAGGAGGGCAAAAGTGGAAGTTGGGAAGAGATAAAGTCAACAGAAGGAATTCAGGTGCAAGAACTTGGTGTCTGGTACTAGAAGTGATGGCTGGTAAGATGGAGAGAGGTGGAGAAGTGTGCATAGATGAAATCTTTTTTGCTAGTAAAATGGAAAAAAAAAAGAAAAAGGATTCACTATGCAAGAGTAGCTGGAGAAAAATGAACAAAAAAGAAAACATGATAATACAAGCACCTGTGGAAAAGGAAGCACCATTTTCTGTATTGCAGATATCTGAAAGCTATGATTTAGAAGGAAAAGCCAAGAAATCACCTTTAAAATTAATTTGTCTTTAGTTTCCTTATCTGTGAGATATCTAAGTGGGATAAACAGACATATCCTTTGCCACCGAGTTGATTCTAACTCATAGTGACCATGTAGGAGAGGGCAGAACTGTCCTATAGGGTTTCCAAGGCTGAAATATTTATGGACGCAGATTGCTACATCTTTACCACATGGAACTGCTAGTGGATTTGAACCACAGATCTTTCATTTATCAGCTAAGTATTTAACTGCTATACCACCAGGGCTCCTTCTAAAAAAGCGTAGAAATTTAAACAGTGACATAACTTATAAAATTGCAAGGAATTTCTAATCTCTTCCTTACCCAAAATCCTTCAATAACCTCCCACTTGGACGAAAACATCCAAACTGCTAAGCATAGCATTCTAGTCCGTTTATGACTAAGCGGTAACCCACTGTTCTAACTCATACATCCTCAAAAATACCCTATACCCTAACCATATTGGTTGCTGAGTATACCAGAATTTTTCACAACTGTGTGCTGTCTTTATTCATGTCATCTGCAGTTGGAATTTAGTTTTGACTTTTGCCTCTTTTGCCTCCCATATTTTTTAGCCTAAAATTGTTACTCACATTTCAAGGCCAAACGCAGAACCCGAATCCTCCAAGAAGCTTTCCCTCATTCCCAGATATGTTCTCCCTTCCTTGACATATTGTTAGAAATATTTAACTTTCTTATACACGTTTCAAACTGAAGTCACTTTCTTTTGCAAACCCCTCTTCTACCTAATGACAGAGAACTGAACTGTGTCAACTCCAGTTTTTCTTAGTCAGTTAGCAGTTCCTAACCATAATAGGTTCAACTTAATCATCAGAATTCTTTGACTGTTTAAGATTCTTTCATTCAGTTTAGAAACACACACCTCTTTCCATTCTTTAAAGTGGTATCTTTAAGTTTCCAGAATGAATTCCCAGGGTACTTACATGGTAGCAAAATATTGAAGGATGAGTTACTAGTTACCCTGTAAATTCCTTCACTTTGGCAAGAGAATTGATTTCTTCTGACAGGCAGTTATTACCACCCTTTTGTCTTGATCTCTTAAATAATGTCCCTTCACTCTGTATCCCCCTTATCCCAAACTCAAGTCTGATCAAATCTGATTAATCAAGATTAAACTCCTTCATAGCTAGCATCTATAAAATCCATGACAGCCCAGAGAAGACAAGGCGTCATTCTATGTCAACACAAGGTCAGAAAATTTGCTGAGATTGCCTCAGACCCTGCAACTATTCCATGAAGCCAATTTAACTCTAGATATAATATTATAGATATTTCTGTTGTATTAGCATCAGCTTCTTCTCAGGGTTCCAGCCAAAAATCGAGCCCAAACTCCCACATAAACATGTTCTTTGTGGCTTCTGTCACTTGCCCTGTGCTCAAGTTTGAAGCACCAAGGGAATCAGCCATGGAGCCCTTTTTCAAAACCTTAATCCACTGACTTCCTCTCTGACTCTTCTTTCCATTCTGGGCAATTGTATACCTAATTTCTGGATGAGGGTATATTTGATCTCCATGTCTACCCTTTAAAATCTATTGTTAAACAAGAACTTTTTTCCAGTATTGCTAGGAGACTAACCAAATCAAATCCATTGTTTTAGCTGATAATGACCCTATAGGATAGAGTAGAGCTTTTTCAAGGTTGTAATCTTTACAGAAGCAGACGACCATGTCTTTCTCCCATAGAGTAGCTGATGGATTCAAACCATTGACCTCTTGGTTAGTAGCCAAGCCCTTTAACCACTGTGTCACCAAACCCTTGACTCTTATTCATCACAAATTGTTGTTCAAAAAACTAATTACTTCTTCTATCACATTAAGAATCCAAGTAGATATTCAATAGCCAGGAATAGTTCACTTTTTATAAATCTGTCCACTCTTTGAGAGACGTAGTCTTGGTTAGACAGTCCTTAACTGTTGTGTTAGACCACGTAAGCGTATGTCTCTGCTGAACACTTAGCAGCTGAGAGGTTTGGGGCACTTTAATTAGCTTTTCTAAGCTTCACTGCTCTACCTGTGATATTAATTGTGCCAAATTCACAGGGTGGGTGTGAGGATTAAATGATATAATCCATATTAAGCACTTAGCATGGTGCCTGAAAGCATAACTAAGAAGAGCTCAAAAAATGATTCTATTAATTACTACTGCCAAAAAGAGAAATTCCTTGAGTTTCAGGGCAAATATGACCATATGGATCATCTAACACAACACTGTTACTATGCAGAAGAAAAGGACAGAAATTTTTTTATTTTTTGCTTATTCCATTTTTTTTATTATGATTGAATGAAAATGTACATTTCCATATAAATTTGCATGCCCACCTATATGCAGCTCCCACTGCTCTCCCTGACTGGTGACAGCACACTCTTCCTCTCTGCTCCATACATGTCTTATCCTCCCAGCAACCTCCTATCCCCTCCTCTCCACCCACTTCTCTGCCTCCAGTAACAGGTCAGCAGGATGACATCCTATAGATACATAGAACCACAAAGTACACACTTGATATGGTCACTCTGTGTAACCAAGTGCAACCCATTCCTGTCCAAAGAGTTGACCACCATTATGATTTATGGACAGGGGCAGCATCAGGGCCAGGGGTCATGCTCCCAGGGGAACTCCAAGGCCCCTGAACTATCATCTGTGGTCTTTGAGCAGAGATCTCGGTGTGCACCCCTTTGTATTCTTGTGTTGCCGGTGAGACTCAACTTTGTAAGTTCCATCATGGCTTTCACTTGTGGTGGCCAGGCACCATGCGGTTCTTCCTGTCACAAGTTGATGTAGTCACCCACTGAGGTGGTTCTCTCTGTCTTCTGGGTTCTCTTTCCCCCATGTCATTTTGGTCCTTGGTGATCATCCATTTCTGCTGAGTTGGGACCATTTGCTGTACCCTCAGATGGCAGCTTGGCAACTTTTAAGACCCCAGACGCCACTCACCAATATGGGGGGCTGGGGGCAGAAGGCTCTCTTAACAAAATGCTAGCTGTGCCAATTTGGCCTCGATTTCCCCTGAGAGCATGGTCCCTGGTCCCCTACCCAGCTACTCTGTCCTTTCAATACTGGTCTAAGATAGGAGGAGTAATCATGTTACATTGAAGTCTGTTTAAAATTGATCTTCTTTCTAATGTGTGCTGCCACAGACTTCACCCAACCAAATTTCTAGTAACTATCTAATCTAAACCACCCCCATGCTCTCTCCCTCCCCACTCTTGCAGCCCTCAAAGACTCTTTTCCTTTATGCATGAGTCTGTTTTTAAGTTCTTATTGTAAGGGTCTCTTACAATATTTGTCCTTTCATCACTGATAACTTTCACTCAGCGTAATGTCCTCCAACTGAAACCAGGTTATGAGATGCTTCCTAAAATCATCATTGTTCTTTACCATTGAATAGTGTTCCATTGACTATATATACCATAGTTTACCTATCCATTCCTCTGTTGTTGGGCATCTGGGTTGATTCCATCTTTTTGCTACAGTGGACTGTGCTATGATAAACATTCATGAGCATGTATCAGTTGGTGTGAATGGCCTTGATTCTGTAGGACATATTACAAGCAGTTGAATTACTGGGTCAAATGATATATCTAGATCCATTTTTAAAAAGGAGTGCCAGATTGCTTTCCAAAGTGGTTGCACCACTTTGCAATCCCACCAACAGTGTAGGAGAGTTCCAATTTCTCCACAGCCGCTCCAGCATTTGTTGTTTTGTGTTTTTTGGATCATGACCAACCTTGTTGGGGTGAGATGGTATCTCATTGTCATTTTGATTTGAATTTCTTTAATAGCTAATGATCGTGAGCATGTCTGCATGTGTTTTGTGGCTGCCTGGATCTCCTCTTCAGAGAAGTCTCTGTTCATCTCCTTTGCCCATCACTTAATTGGATGATTTATCTTTTCTGATCGATATTTTATAGTGCCTTATAGATTATGGTGATCAGGCATCAGTCTGTCATATGGTTGCCAAATATTTTTTTCCCATTCTATAGGTGGCCTTATAAATCTATTAATAAAGTCTTGGATGAGGAAAAATGTTGGATTCTTAATACTTCCCATTTATCTATTTTCTCTTCTGTTGTTTGTGGTTTGTTTGACAGATTTTGAAGTCTGTCTGCACTGTGTATTAAAACTTCCATTGTTGTTCCTACTTTTTCTTGGATGTGCTTTATCATTTTAGATTAGTTATTTAGGTCTTTTATCCAGTTTGAGTTGGTTTTTGCATAAGGTGTAAGATATGGGTCATATTTCAATTTATTGCAGATGGATTTTCAATTTTGCCACTACCATTTGTTGAAGAGATTGTTTTTAATCAAGAGATTGTTTAATGTCTTAGGGTCTTTGTCAAATATCAGCTGTTCATAGGAAGATGGTGTCATTTCTGAGATCTCAGTTCTGTTCCATTGATCTATCTGTCTCTTTTTGTATCAGTACCAGGCTGTTCTGACTACTGTGGCAGTATAATAGGTTCTAAGGTCAGGTCATGAGAGGCCTCCCAGTGTGTTCTTCTTCTTCAGTAGTGCTTTACTTATCTGGGGCTTCTTCCCTTTCCAAACAAAGTTGCTAATTTGTTTCTCCATCTCATTAAAAAATGTCACTGGAATTTGTACTGGGATTGCATTATATAAGTAGATTGCTTTGGGTAAAATAGACATTTTCACAATGTTAAGTCTTCCTATCCACAAGCAAGGTAGGTTTCTCCATTCATGTAACTCTCTCTTAGTTTCTTGTAGTAAGGGTTTGTAGTTCTCTTTGTAAAGGTCTGTTATTTCTCTAGTTAGATTTATTCCTAGGTACTTTGTCTTCTTAGGGGATATAGCAAATGGTATTGATTTGGTGATTTCTCCATTAGTAATCTTGTTATTGGTATAAAGGTGTCCTGCTGATTTACTTATGTTTATCTTGTATCCTGAGACTTTGGTGAACTGTTCTATCTGTTTGAGTAGTTTCCTTATGAATTCTTTGAGACTCTCTGCATATGCAATCATATCATCTTCAGATAGAGAGATTTTTACTTCTTCTTTGCTGATGCAGATGCCTTTATTTGCTCGGGCTAGAACCTCTAGCACAATGTTAAATAGAAGAGGTGATAATGGGTATCCTTGTCTAGTTCCCGTTCTCAAGAGAAATTGTTTCAGTCTCTCTCTGTTCAGTATGATATAGGCGGTTGGCTTTGTATAAATGGCCCTTACCGCATTGAGGAATTTGTCGTCTATTCCTATTTGGCTGAGAGTTTTTAGCATGAATGCGTGTTGGACTTCATCAAATGCCTTTTCTTTATCAATACACAAGATCAAGTGATTCTTGTCTTTTGTGATATTTATGTGGTTGATCACATGAATTGTATTTCTAATGTTGAACCAGCCTTGCATTCCTGATATCAATCCAATTTGATCATGATGGATTCTTTTTTTTTTTTTTTTTTTGATATGTTGTTGTATTCTATTGGTGAGAATTTTGTTGAAGATTTTTGCATCTAGATTCATGAGTGATATCGGCCTGCAGTTCTCCTTTTTGGTTGGGTCTTTCCCTGGCTCTGGTATCAGGGTTATGCTGGCTTCATAGAATGAATTTGGGAGTATTCCATCACTTTGTATACTGTGAAATAGTCTCAGTAGTATTTTAGATAACTCTTCTCTAAAAGCTTGGTAGAATTCTGCAGTGAAGCCATCTGGGCCTGGGCTTTATTTTTGGTTGGCAGTTTTGGGATGACTTTTTCAATCTCTTCCTTTGTGATGGGTTTATTAAGTTGTTTTGCTTCACCTTGCGATCATTTTGGTAGTTGATAAGAATCAAGAAATTTGTCCATTTCCTCTGGGTTTTCAAATTTCTTAGAATACAGTCTTTCATAGTATTCAGATGTGATATTTTTTATTTCTGTTGGATATGTTGTGAGAACTCCCCTTTCATTTCTTATTTGGGTAATGTTTCCTTTCCTGTTTTTCTTTAGCAAGTTTAGCCAATTTTTTTGTCAATTTTTTTGACCTTTTCAAAAAATCAGCTTTTGGTCTTTTCAATTTTTTCAGTTGTTCTTCTATTCTCCAATTCATTTAGTTCTGCTCTAATCTTTATGATCTGTTTTCTTCTGGTGACTATTTTGGTTTCTTTCTTCTTTCCAGATGTGTGCATGTATAGAGATATACTGATCTCTGAGCACTGCTTTGGCTGTATCCCATGGGTTCTGGTAGGAAGTGTTTTCATTCTCATTGGAATCCATCAATTTCTTTATTTTATCCCTGATTTCTTCAATAACCCATGGCTTTTGGGGTAAGATGTTGTTCAGTTTCCATGAGTTCCACTTTCTATCTATGATTTTTCTGCTATTGATTTCAACTTTTATGGCTGTACTATCAGAGAAGATGCTTTGCAGTAATTCAATGGTACAGATCTTGTTGACCCTTGCTTTATGTCCTAACACATGGTCTATTCTAGAGAATGTTCCATGTGCACTGGAGAAGAAGGTGGAGTTGTCCGCTGAGGGACAAAAAATTCTGTATATGTCGACGAGGTCTAGTTGGTTAATTGTGGCAATAAGGTCTTCTGTGTCTTTAATGAGCTTTTTTTCTAGACGATCTGTGCAATATTGAGAGTGAAGTGTTAAAGTCTCCCACTATTATTGTGGAGTGAGAGATTTCAAATTTGAGTGTAGTCAGTGTTTCTTCGACGTATTTAGGTGCTCTAGTACTAGGTACATAAATATTTAGCATGTTATATCCTGCTTGTGTATTGTACCTTTCAGCAACAGATATTGTCTATCCTTGTCCATGGCGGTGGATTTTACATTAAAATCTTTTTTTCTTAGATTAGAATTGCCACACCTGCTCTTCTTTGTTTATTGTCAGCTTGATATATATTCTTCCATCCTTTAATTTCAGTTTGTTCTTATCTTTAAGTGTAAGGTGAGTTTCTTGTAGGCAACATATGGATGGGTCATGTCTTCTGATCCAAGATGTCACTCCGTGTCTCTTTACTGGAGTGTTCAGTCCATTCACAGTCAATGTAATTATTGATAGGTATGTGTTCACTGCTGCCATTGTGGTATGTTTATTTTTGTGTGGATGTTTTCTTTGTTGTTCTTATTTGTCTGTTCAGGGACATTCTTCTTTTTGAGTTGAGTTTTTACCTATTTCAAGGTTGGTTTTGTGGTTGTTGAGACTCCTGTATTATGTTTCTTGACTTGATATGTTGCATCTTTATTGTGCTTTACAGGTGCCCCTATGATCCCTCTTAATAAACTATGTATAAACTCAATTTTAGTTACTACCAGTCTTGTCAACTTCCTCTCCATCTGGAATCACTGTAACAATTGTAGTACATCCCTCTTTGTAATATGATGGCATCATAGTTTTCATGATATGATCACTGGATCATTTCTTTCACTATTATAGGTTTGATTGAGTTTGGAGCCTTCCCCAACTGAGTAGGTTTGTGGGTGATGTGCCCTATATTTGCTTCTAAAATATACAATTAGTGGTTTTGTTCTTCTAAACCAAGAGATTCTTTCAGTATTTCGTGTAGCTTTGGTTTGGTTTTTAGAAAGTCACTGAGTTTCTGTTTATCTGCAAATGTCTTAATTTCCTTTCCATATTTGAAAGATAGTTTTTCAGGATATATGATTCTTGGTTAGAAGCTCTTCTCCTTCAAGGTTTTCAATGTGTCATGCCACTGTCTCCATGCCCGCATTGTTTCTGCCGAGAAATCCAATGAAAGCCTACAGGGTTTCCCTGTGTATGTTAGCTTTGCTTTGAGTCTTGCTGACTTTAAGAGTTTCTGCTTAGGTTTCATTTTGTTAAGCTTCATTATAATACATTTTGGAGCCTTTCTTTTGAGATCTATATTGAGTGTCATTTGATATGCATCTTGGATATCTATATTCTCTTCATTGATAATTTATGTGAAGTTTTCTGTCAGTAGTTCAGCAACAATACTCTCTGTGTTCTCAGGTGTCTCTCCCTATTCAGGAACTCCAATTAATCATAGATTGTTCCTCTTAATAATGGAGTCCCACATGCTTCTTAATACTTCTTCATTTTTCTGGTTTCTTTTTTCTGATTTCTCCTCATAGATACTGGAATCAGTAGATCTGTCCTCCAAGTCAGAAAGTCTCTTTTTGATTTGTTCCATTCTGTTTTTTTGGCTTTGAATTGAAGTTTCTATGTCCTTGATCTTGTTCTTGATCTGTTGGATTTCAGAGTACTGGTGTTCCATCAGATTGAACAGCTTGCTTAATTTTTCCTTTTGCTCTACCGCATTTTGTATAAGGTCTAGGAGGGCTCTCTATATAATCCTTTTGTATTTACCTTCCAATAATTTCAGGAAAGTTTCTTCATCTGGAAAGCTGTTTGGTTGCTTCATTTCAGGGACTTCTGAAGCCATGGGTGATTTCTTGATTATGCTTTCACCCATAGTTTATTGTGTTTGGGGCATCATGTGAGTCAACAGAGGCCAGGAGAGATGCTGTGAGGATGAGCTGTAGTTGTTTCTCTAGCCAAGCCAAGTGCCATCAAGTTGTTTCTCTAGGCCGTTTTAAAATGAAAGGTAAAAGGTATCTGACAACTTCCAAAGTCAGTCAAGTTTTCAGGTGTATAGATTGCTGTTCCCAGATGGCAAAGTATGCACCTCTATGTCAGTTCCCAGGTGTTACAAACTAGCTCAAAATACAGAAAAGCTACTGCCCTGCTGGTCTCTGCTGTCAGGCCCCAGCTGTAGGTGACACTGTGTAGAATACTGCTTTTCTCCCAGAAAAAGCTCTCTCCTCCAGGCAGGTGCTGCCTCCCAGCCCAGGAATTAGGCCCAGCTGAGGCCTATGTATGGGTATATCCACCTCTCAGTGGAACAAGACAGCGTCCCACACAAGCTCAGCACTGCCTCGGTACTGGCTACTCTATGGCAGAGGTGGAAAGAGAGGCCAAATTTGCCGAGATACACAGACTTCAAAGCCAGGCTCTCAAAATATGGCAATTTCACTTGCCAATCCCACCATCAGTGAGTCAGAGATTAGCTGCTATTCAAGTCCCAGCTCTGCCTGCTGACTAAGACAGAGAAAAAAAGTTAAAATGGTGATTGACCTTTGGTCAGTGGAAGCAAGCACTCACCAAGAGTGGGGAATCAGCAAAACAGAGGAGGTTTTCTGTTCAGTGGTATGAAGCTCAAATTAACAGCCCTGTGCTGTGTCCTAGGGCACACTAGGTATCCAGAAGACTCTGTTTAATTATCAATTCAGGTCTTGGTTTCCAGAGGCATTTAGGAAGATGTGTGTTTAGTGCACCATCTTCACCCCACTCAGAAAGAAATTTTCGCAAGGGCACAACTCAGTCTCTTGACTAGCACTATGTTTTCTCTGCTTTGTCTATTACAACATGCTAATCACTGCATACTAATCACATGGCTAAGTAATTATAAACTGTGATAAGATTTTTATTATATCTCATAGATATAATCATGAGCTAAATAAGTATGAACATGTAATAAACTTTGATAATTGAACTATGTAGAAACATTTGGCTAGGATCCTGAACACTAGATAAATGAAAGCCCTCTTTTTGCTATTTACATAATGGTTGGAGTCAGAGAACACTCCAAATAAATAGACACAGGCTTATTGCTGATTTAAGCTTTGGAGTTAATTCTGCACTCCTTTTTAGACAAAAGTGTCTATCAAACTGTAAAGTTTTTCTTTAGGAATCTAGGAATTCTTTATGTTTTATATGTATATATATACATATATATGTGTGTGTGAATATATATATTCTTTTGATGATATTCTAACAATTAATCTGAGTATGTTCTGTGTCAATTCTATGCCCACCTGATAACAAAGTAGGGCCTGAGTTAGAAATTGTATATACTGTGAGTAAAAAATGTAAGTGCCAAAAGATGACTTTAAATGCCATGCTTAACACAAAATATATTAGTTTTACATATAATTTTTATATGTATGACCAAAGTAAAACTGGAATGATTGGAAAATTACAATAATCATCCTTTATCCATTATGTAGATGCTGTTTTTTTAGATGAAAAATGTTACATTATATATGCATGTTAATGGTAATAGTCACTTAATAGGAAAAATTGATGATGCAGAAAAGAGAATATTTGCAGGAGGAAAAGTCCTTGAATAGATGAAAATGAATGAGATCAAGTACATAATGTAATACTTTCAATAAAGCTGAGAAACTGTAGCAGAAGTGTAGAGAAAGCCTGTAGATACATAAAAATGTGTCTGTTAAATTTGGTGGCAGAAAGATAAATAAATTTTCTTCTAATTGATTGCATAGTCTCAGTGAAATAAGAACCAAATTCATCAGCTGAAGAATGAGAAGAATATGTGACGCTGTCCACTTTAAGAGTGTGAAAGTGAATTAACTGGGAAATGTAGTAGGTACACCTGGAAGGTCTGAAAGCACATATGAATTTTGACCTGACCTATGAAAATGTTGTTTTAAAAAATGAAAGAATTCGTTGAAGGAAAGGAGAGACTATGAGCAAAACCATAGTCACACTTAAAGTATTAAAACACAAAATGTCAAAATATGTTTTATGCAATAATGAGGTAAAGGATGGATACAGAACAGCAAAAGGACTCAGACTGGCATTAGCCTTGCAAAGGCTGTCAGTTGCAAGTCTTTGATGCACTTGAGAAAAATGGGGACAGCAAAGTAATCACTAAATGGCTCAGACAACTGACAGGTATAGGAAGTGCCAGAAAATCCAAGGCAGGAAATAGAAACAAATGCTTCCAGACATATACCAGAGGCATAAGAACAAAATCAGTGCTCAAAGTGGTTGGCAGGAAGTGATAGCCATGATAGCAACTGATAGCCATGACATGTTTACTGAAGTTTAAAAACGAGAATACCAAAAACAAGTTAAGCATTTGTTAGGAAACAAAGAATAGAACTAGCTATCTAAAGAGAACTTTACAAATATTAAAGTGTAGAAATATAGGAAAGAATATTCATGTACCCCAGAGGCTACTTCCACACTCAGTTTGTTGTGCTGAGGTAGTGTGCATGTTGCTGTGACATTAAAGCTAAGCCTTCACTCACGGTTGGACAGGTTTCAGTAGACTTTCAGGATTAAGACAGGCTAGGAATAAAAACCAATAGATCTACTTCTGAAAATTAGCCAACAAAAATCTTATGGATCACTACAGAACACTGTCAGGAGGGTCGCTTGCTAGAGGAAGGCATCGTATTTGGTAAAATAGAGTGCCACTGAGGGCAGGAGAGCATCAGTAAGATGGATCAGCAATGATGGACTGAAACATATTGGTAATGATTAAGGATGCATGGACCCAGGCATTGTTGTGTTCTGTTGTTTGTAGGTCCACTCAAGGCAGCTATCTATTATTTCTGCTATCTAGGAGCTACTTACAATGTGGAATACAATTTGTTGAACAAGTTATTCTGAATACATTGAAATCATTGAGACTAAGTGATCTTCATGGTACATTTTTATTAATTTTCTTTTTTGAAAATCATAAAGGGCATTTACTCAGTCCTTTGCTTTGGACAGAGACACACATACACACAATTCTTCAGAATTCTTTCATTACTTATAAAAACAAAACAAAACCTGTTGCTGCCAAGTAGATTTCCACTCACAGTGACCCTAAAACAATAAAACCCATTGCCATTGAATCAATACTGACTCATAGCAACTCTTTTGGATGGAGTAGAACTGCCCCATAGAGTTTCTTTCCTATTAGTTTTAAGCTCAGGAATGACAATCAAATAGAAAAGATACTGTAAACTCTATTATTCTGCTTATTAACAAGATTTTACAAAGAACCTCAATTCCACATGATCTTTTAGCAGAGAAGTAAGAAGTAGAAAAAAATAATGATAGAAACATTGGCTGCTTTACATTAATTGATGAACTAGCACAACTGTACATCTAACGAAAACACTGAGATAACCATATAGATTATATAAACCATGGTTAATGTACATGACTATGATTCTACAGAAAACTACTTTCAAAGACCAAGAAGATTGTCAAGATGTGACTGAAACCTCTAAAATTTTCTATAAAAAACAGTAGCGCACACACAATTCAATTAGCTTAACTTCCACATCAGGGGTGTTAGAGGCGTAGTGTCACTAGCTATTTTGAAAACCACGATTTATTGAGATCAAGACAACATTAGTTTTCACTAATCTACTAGAGAGTTTGTGGAAGGGCAAAAAAAGAAATCGTTGGACAAGGAGGAACTAGAAGATAATTATTTTTGACAGGAGACATTTCAAGAGGTTATTAAACCTCTATAACAGAATCAATTTTTTTGACAAGAAACGAAGTGGTTTGTTTTTAAATTGTGGTTATAACAGTCATTTGAACGCAGACTTCTAATTCACTTCACTGTCTACCCATCCTACATCACAAAGGAAATTATCAATAATACAAATTAGTGCTTGAAAATACTTGACAAAAGTATTTAATCAGAAAATCTACTATGTATTAAGCAGTTATGACTCTCTTGCTTTAGAAAGAAAGTGAGTAGAGGGGATGTTGATGCCTCTTATTTGAAAACGTAGGTGCTACAGTTGAAAGACACTCTTGGTTTGTTCTCAACATTGAAATTCCATAAGAGCAGTGCTGCGCAGACAAATCATATATGGAGTCATCAAGTTTAAGGACATAGAGCCTTGAGGCTGCTGCCTGACATGACAGCATAGACAATATCAATAAAGAGGCAAGATATCATTATGATACACATTTATAAAAGAGGCAAGGCCAGACAGAAAAAAAATAGAGTGATCTTTCAAACTAAAACTCACTAAAGTCTGCTGCAATTGCACACTCAAACCATGTTCCATTCCCACTGTATTCTGCCTCCAACATCAACCAGCCATTCATATTAACTTTTTTTAAAAAAGCAATACTTTAGTAAATACACACACACACACACACACACACACACACAACCTAACAGGAAAAGTAGAAGCTGCATGAATCACAATCTGTAGCTCATATTCAAGATAAGAAAATCAAAGGTAAGGCAGGTCTTATAGAGACCTCAAAAGAATCAGTTGTGGGTTCAAGTATCTGTGACACATTAAATGGAAATGCTTAGTGGGTACATAAGGTAGACAGCCTCTGACATGACCCTCAGTGATCCCGTCTTCCCAGTGCTAATGTCCTTGTGTGAAGAGGGGCTGATTCAAACAATTCACTTCTAATGAATAAATTATGGCAAAAGTGATGAAATGACATTCTTAGGTTATAAAAAGATCATGACTTCCTTCTTGCCTAGCCTTCTCCCTGTTTCTGAGAGAAGCTAACTGTCATGTTGTAAGCAGCTAGCACACTCAGCCACTAAGAGGTTGGAAGTTTGAGTTCACCCAGAGGCACCTCGGAGAAAATTCTTGGTGATATCTACTTGCTAAAATTCAGCCAGTGAAAACCCTGTGGAGCACACTTCTTACTCTGACTCACATGAAGCCTCCATGAGACAAAATCAACTCAAGAGTAACTTGTTTTTTATTGGACAAGAAACTGTAGGAGACCTCAGTCCAACAGCTCATGAGTAACTGAATCCTGCCAGCAATCATGTCAATAATCTTGAAGGTGAATCCTCCTTCAGTTGAGCCTTTAGGAAAGACATCTGGATTGCAACCTTGTTAGAAACACTGAAACAGAAGATCCAGCTAAATTAGACCCAGGATTCTGGTGACAGACACTGTGGGGGAAAGAAAAAAATCTTAAAAAAAAAAAAAAAAAACCAAGGCTAAAAACATTAATTTGTTACCAAGCAATAGCTAACTAATACACTATAGTTATTGGATTGAAAAGTTTAGAGTGCAAAGAAGAGCCTGACTCAGAATGTTAGCCGGAATTTTAAGCATATCAATATGCACATGGGAATTGAAGTCATGGTCAAGAACGATATAACCCAGAAGAAAAGTAAAGAGTAGAAAGCGGACCAATAACGAATGTCTTCTTGTGAAGGGTGTCAACTTACCTACTAACAGCCTCAAAAAATGAGTTTGTTTTCCTGTGAGATTTCTTGTTTTATATCTGATAAACCACATATACGAAAGCAGAGATACATCATTTTATCCAACAACTCAACTTATTATGTAAACTCAACAGGATTAGTGAGTTTCTTTTAGCTTGAGATCATCCTTAATCCTATGTTTATAATGAATTTGAACGTCACTTCAGCTGTCTCCTCTTGAGACTAACCGTAAAGTGTAAAATTGCTGACTTATGGGATATCTTTATTCTAGGTTAGAGTGTCCACTAAAAATCTCTTTGATGTATGTTACAAGCATTCTTTATGAGAAAAGGCAAAATGTCAGCAATGTAGCAAGCCAGTTAAACAGCATGTGTATGTATGTGTGTATGTGTGCATGTGTGTATGTGAGTACATGCCATATGTATATGTGAATGTGTTTGGAACACGTATCTTTCTGTTTGGGGAAAACAATAAAGAGTAACTGGTCAAACAAATTACAGACAAAATTAATTCATTCGGTTTTTTCCCCTAATTATGCTAAGAACAGTAAACCTTTTATGATAATGAAGTTTTAATTACCAGCATTTGCATGCCAGTATCAGCAGCACATGAATACTTTTAAAAGCTTCCATACCTGATGACAATCCAAAAATGCCGTATAAATTATCTGCATGTGACAGATGGATAAAATCAGCTCATATAAGTTATTTATCATTAAGATGCCAAAAAGATAAATTATACTGCAACAGTAATTTTAGGAAAAATTTAGTTCATCCTGTGTGCCTAAAAATTTGATGCAAAAGTGTAAATTCTCTGAATTTTTTGTTCTTTCTAGGTTATAAAGTAAACTGATGTGATGTAAAATTGAGAAATAATTAAAATTAGATCATAAAAGTCATCCAAAGTTCTTAATAAGTTACAGCATTAACAGTTATACATAACAAGGAATAAGTTTAAAAGATGAATCTCATACAATCAAAAATACTGTTGTTGTTAGATGCCTTTGCATTGGTTCGGCTCATAGTGATCCCATATACAACAGAATGAAACACTGCCCAAACAGGCACCATGGTCCCAGTCATTGCTGCTGGAGCCCATTGTTGCAGCTAATCTGTCAGTTCATCTTGTTGAGAATCTTCCTCTTTGTCATTGACCCGCTACTTTACCAAGCATGATGTTCTCTCCTCTTTCTTCCCTGTTCCTTTCCTTTCTCTCCCTCATTTAGCACTTTATGCTGTTTCTGCCCCCAATTCAATGGGCTGTGCCACACTGCTTGGTTAGGGAGCCACCAGGACACAGCCATCCCAGGTTTCCCCCATCCTACTTCTCAGCTTCTGCTGCGCTGCTGTTTTTTTCTTTTCTTACCTTTTTCTTTCTTTCTTTTTTCCCTTCTGTGCCCCTCCCTTATTCCTCTTCTTTCTTTCTCCCAGCTGACTCCACATATCACATCCTCTACTTTTCCTGCTGCCTCTCTGCACTACTCTGCTCATCCTACCTCTTGAGTGGGGCCAACATGGAACTCCAGGCCCCACCACACACTCATGCCAGCCCTGCCCCATTGAGCACTGACCTCCTAAATAACACTATCACAAATCTTCAGACCCCTGGGTGCTGCCCCATCAGGCTGCCTCCAGACTCATCCTGCCAGTTGCAGTTCAATGCAGAGGCCAATGACCTATCCAAGCCCCTCCCTTCTGCTGGACATGCCCTGCTGCATGGTGACTGAGAAATGAACCCTGCCCACATGGATAGTGGCTACAACTATCATTCCTTCAGATGAGCAAGCAACCAAATTTATCCAACAAAGAATAACTAAATTAAACAAAGTAACAGGAGGAAACAAACAAATCTATAATCAGTAAACAAAGAAAGTAAACCCTGAGTGCCTCAGAGGCAGCAGACAATACTAAAACATTAAAAAATAAAATCATGTGATTGCTCCAGTAAGAAACCAAAATAAAATACAAGGAGACCTTCCGGTAGCAGAAGAGTCAAGAAGAGTCACCTGAACTACCTGATAGGGAATTCAAAAGCCTAATATTCAGGGTTCTCCAACAGATTAGGAAAGAGATCAAAGAAAAACAAGGCAAAATGTTGGAAAACACGAACAAAATCAGGGCATGTACAGGTAAAGCAATGAAAGTATTCAGGAAAATAATACAAGAACAAAATATCAAAACAATTAATTAGAAATGATACAAGCAGCAATTAGAAATCATGCAAAAATAACAATTAGAATATATACAAGAACAGCAGTTAGAATTTCAAAAAATAGGGGGGCAGTGTCAAGATGGTGGAATAGACACACATTTCTTCAATTCCCTCTGAAAACTAAGGCCTGGATTGAAAACTGAATGGAACACTATGGATACCCAGGGAGCCCTAGGATATGCCATAGTGTTTTCAGATTAGACTATATTCCACTAAACAGGAAACTTCCTCTCTCTGTCGAGAGAGGAATGTGCTAAGCCCCACTCCTGTAGACTCGCTCCTTTGGCAGATTGCAGGTACTGATGCTTTTTTCCTTTTTTTTTTCTTATCTGGGAGGTGGGGGATGGTATGAGCCAGCAAATACACTGAACTACACTGTTAAGGTAAATAGCATATAGTGCAGCAAAGACACAGGGCATGGGCTAAACCCATTTTGACAGCCTAGTTCCTGACTGAGGGTACCAGTGCCCCCAATCCTCTCTGTTCTGAGTTCTACCACAGATTCTGCTGTTTTGTGGCGGGAAGGGCAGCTTGGCCAAGATGCTGTCTTAGTAGGCTGGGAAGCAGGCTTGCCCAACCAGAGGCCTCAGCAGGGGCTAATTTCCAAGTTGACAAGTAGTGCCAGACTGGAAAGCACTTTTCCAGCAGAAAGGCTATATTTAGCACAGTGTTAACTTATAGGTAGGGCCACATTGAGGATGGTAGCAAGGCTGTAACTCCTCCCTACTTTGAACTATGTCATAGTATCTGGGGACAGTCGAAGAGGTACTTCCATTGTCAGACAGAAGGCAGGGCCTACCACACCTGACAGCCTGACTGATTTTGGCAGCTTTGGCATAGCTCCTAAATTTTGACAATAAGACTGCCTGGAGAAATAACTGCTGAGAGGCCCAGTGGCATCTCTTCTAGCCTTTACTGACCTACATCATAGACTTGGTTGAAGGTCCCCCAGTGACTCCATGGAGGAGGAGCACGCAATCCCACAGAGTCTACTATGGTGAGTCATGGAGTACACAGAGGTGGCTGGCGATCAACTCCCTTCTCAGAACTAAACCTCAACTCCTGTTAAGGTAACACTAGAGAAACTAAGCAGCCTGTAGATGGCCCAAAGGCAACAGTCCATCTCTAACCATTTAAAGAAAGCACCCATCATGGGTTCAGAAAACTCCCAAAATAAAGAATCAAAAAAGTTCTCAGATGAAGAAATCTTTCTGAAACTATCAGAAGTCAAGCACAAAAGAATTGTATATGGAACTCTGCTAGAGGTTAACCAAAATGCAGAGCAAAATAAAAAATAAAGCAAGCAATTTGAACTGATGGAACATCAATGATCGGAAATCCAACAGATCAATAAGAAAATTACAGAATTAGACAATTCAATCCAAATCCAAAAGAACAGAATTGAGGAGATGAAAATCAGACGTAGTGACCTTGAAGACAGAGCTACTGATGGCAGCAATTACAAGGACAGAGCAAAAAAATTTTTAAAAAATGAAGAAGCATTAAGAAACATGTAGGACTCTATTAAAAAGGAATAATCTATGATTAATTGGAGTTCCTGAACAGAGAAGCTTAGCTGAAAACAAAGAGAGCATTGTTATTAAGTTGCTGACAGAAAACTTCCCTGCAAATATGAAAGAGAATATAGATATCCAAGACATGTATTGAACACCACAAAAACTAGACACCAAGACATATTATAATCAAGCTTCATAAAATGAAACATGAACAGATTCCCTTAAAGGCAATGAGACGCAAAGCAAAGCAAAACATTCAGAGGGAAATCCTATATGCTTTCATCTTACTTCTTGGCAGAAATGATGTTGACAAGGAGGCAGCGGGACGACACATTCAGAGCCTTGAAGGAGAAAAACTTCCACCCAAGAATTATATGTCCTACAAAACAGTCTCTCAAATTTGAAGATGAAATTAAGGGCTCTGCAGACAAATAGAAGCTTAGAGATTATATATAGATCAACCAAAACTACAAGAAATACTGAAAGAAGCTCTTTGATTAGGAAAAACAAAAATACTAAGCGTATATTTAAGGAGGCAATGCAGGACACAGCATCCAGAAATCTACAAAACCCAAAGCTACAAAATTCAATCAAAGCTACAATATTAGAAGAAGGGAACCAGTGATCATATCATGAAACTATGACACCATTACACTAAATAGAGGGATACTCTACAGTAGTTATAGTCCCTTCAGATGGAGAGGACATTAAAAAGTTAAGAAGAAGTTAAAATTGGGTTTAAACTTTCAATAATAAGGGGGATCATAGAGGTAGCCCCAAAGCACAATAATAACACAACATATCAAAAGAAAAAATGTAATGCAGAAATCTCAACAAACTACAAAGCCAACACTGAAAAAGATGAAAAGTCAATGCATGAAAAGAATGACACAGAACAGAATATTTAGAACAACATAGAAAACACAAAGAGAAAAAGAAATACAGCAAAATGACAGCACTAAACACATACCTATGAATAATTACACTGAATGTGAAAGGATTAAATGCTCCAACAAAGAGACAATGAGTGATATTCTGGATCAACAGACATGATCCATCTATATATTGTTTACGGGAAACACCTTAGACTTAAAGATATAAACAAACTGAGAATGAAAGGATGGAGTAATATATATCAAGCTAACAATAAACAAAGAAGAGCAGGTATAGAAATACTAATCTCAGATAAAATAGATTCTAATGTAAAATCCACCATCAAGGACAAGGATGGATACTCTCCATCAATACACAAGCAAGACTTAACAATATTAAATATTTATGCACCCAATACCAGAGCATCTAAATACATTGAAAAATGAGATAGATGACTCCACAATAATAGTTGGAGACTTCAATACTCTACTTTCAGCAATGAACAGATCATCCAGAAAAAAGGCTCAGTAAAGACATAGAAGGCTTTATTGTGACAATTAACCAAACAGACCTTGTTAACATATACAGAACTTTATATCCATCAACAGATAAGTACCCCTTCTTCTCTAATGCACATGGAACATTTTCCAGAATAAACATGTTAGGACATAAAACAAATCTTAATAAAATCCAAACCACTGAATTATTGTAAAGCATCTTCTCAGATTATAAGGCCTTAAAAGTGAAAATAAATAGCAGGGGAATAAAAGTAATTTAAACTCATGGAAACTGAACAACACTTTGCTCAAAAAACCATGGCTTATAAAAGAAATCAAGGACGAAATGAAGAAAGTTATGGAATCAAATAAGAATGAAAACACCTCCTACCAGAACCTATGGGATACAGCCAAAATAGTGCTCAGAGGTCAACTGATCTCTATAAATGCACACATATGGAAGCAAGAAAGGACCCAAAACAAATACTCCTAAAGCTTGAACAGGAAGAGAGTAACAGAGAAATCTCTCAATCACCAGAAGAAAACAGATAATAAAGACTATAGCAGAACTTAATGAATTAGAGATTAGAAGAACAATAGAAAAAAATTAACAAAACAAAAAGCTGTTTTTTTTTTAAAGATTGACAAAATTGATAAACCATTATTTAAACTTAAAAAGAAAACCAGAGAGGGTACAAATAACCTGAATAAGAAATGAGACAGGAGATGTCACAACAGAACTTACTGAAATAGGATGTATCCTAAGAGAATACTATGAAAGATTGTACTCTAACAGATTTGGAAACTTAGAGGAAATGTACAATTTTCTAGATTTATATCACCTACCAAAATTATCACAAGGAGAGGTAGAACAACTTAATAAACCCATCACAAAGGAAAAGATTGAAAGAGTCATCAAAAAACTACAGATCAATAGAAGTCCTGGCCCAGTTGACTTCACTGGATAATTTTCCCAAACTTTTAGTGAAGAGTTAACTCCAATACTACTAAGACTATTTCATAGCATAGAAAGTGATAGAACACTCCCAAATTCATTCTATGAAGCCAGCATAACCCTGATACCAAAGCCAGGAAAAGACCCCACAAAAAAACAGAAATTACAGACAAGTATTACTCATGAACCTAGATGCAAAAATCATCAACAAAATCCTTGCCAATAGAATTCAACAACATATCAAAAAAATAATTCACCATGACCAAGTTGGACTCATACTAGGAGTGCAAGGCTGGATCAACATCAGAAAAACTACTAGTGTGATGACCCGCATAAATAACACAAAAGATAAGAATCACCTGATTTTGTCAATTGATGCAGAAAAGTCATTTGACAAAGTAAAGACGCATTCATGCTAAAAACTCTCAGCAAAATAGGAATAGAAGGCAAATTCCTCAATGGAATAAGGAGCACCTATGCAAAGCTAGCCTCCTATATCATCTTGAATGGAGACATACTGAAAGAAGTCCCCATGAGAAATGGGACTAGACAAGGATGCCCACTCTCACCACTTCTATTCAACAATGTACTAGAAGTTCTGGCTGGAGCAATTAGACAATACAAAGAAATAAAGGGAATCTAGATCACAAAGAAGAAGTAAAAATCTCCCTTTTTGCAGATGATATAATTTTATACATAGAGAATCCTACCAAAGGATCCATAAGTAAACCACACAAACTAATGCAAGAGTTTAGGAAAGTATCAGGACACAAGATAAACATAAGTAAATCAGTAGGATTCTTTTATGCCAACAAAGAGATTATCAAAGAAGAAATCACCAAATCAATACCATTTACTGTAGCTCCAAAATAAAATACTTCAGAAATAAGTCTAACTAGAGAAGTAACAGACCTATTCAAAGAGAACTACAAGACCTTACTGCAAGAAACCAAGAGAGACTCACATAAATGTAGAAACCTATCCTGCACATAGATAGGAAGACTCAATATTGTGAAAATGGCTATTTTACCCATATACAGTGCAATCGCAATACAAATTCCAGTGACATTTTTTAATGAGATGGAGAAACAAGCCACTAATTTTGTTTGGAAAGAGAAGAAACCCTGGATGAGCAAAGCACTACTGAAGAACAGGAATACAGTAGGAGGCCTCTCACTACCTGATTTTAGAATCTATTACACTGCCACAGTAGTCAAAATAGCCTGGTATTTGTACAAAAAGAGACATATAGACCAATGGAACAGAGCTGAGACCCCAGAGATGACACCATCCTCCTATGAACAGTTAATACTTATTGAAGGCCCTAAAACTCTAAACTGGGGTAAAAACAGTCTCTTTAACAAATGGTGCTGGAAAAATTGGATATCTATCTGCAAAAAAACTGAAACAAGACCCGTGTCTCACACCTTACACAAAAACCAACTCAAATTGGATAAAAGGCCTAAATATCAAAACTAAAACAATAAAGATCATACAAGAAAAAGTAGGGTCAACAGTGGAAGCTTTAATACACAGCTTAGACAGACTTCAAAATCTGAGAAACAAAGCACCATCAACAGAAGAGAAAATAGGTAAATGGGAACTAATAAGAATCAAACACTTTTGCTCACCCAAAGACTTTATCAATACAGTTAAAAGATCATCTACAGAATGGAAAAAATATTTGGGAACTACAAGTCAGACTGACATCTGATCTCCACAATCTACAAGGTACAGAAAATATCAAAAAAAAAAAAAAAAAAAAGGTAGCCCAACTAAGTAATGGGCAAAGGAGACACTTCACCAAAGAGGACACCTAGGCAGCCCAAAGATAAATGAGTAAATGCTCACAATCATCAGCTATTAAAACCCACTGCTGTCATAGCAACCCTAGAGGTCAGCGTAGAACTGCCCCATAGTGTTTCCAAGGAGCACCTGGCAGATATGAATTGCTGACCTTTTGGTTAGCAGATGTAGCACTTAACTACTATGCTACCTGGGTTTCAAAACTACAAGGAGATAACATCTGACCCCAACAAGGTTGACCAAGATCCAAAAAACACAAAACAACAAATTCTAGCAAGGCTGTGTAGAGATGGAAACTCTAGTGGGATTGCAAAGTGGTATAACCTCTTTGGAAAGTAATCTGACATTTCCTTAAAAAGCTAGAAATAGACATACCATTTGATCCAGAAATCCCACTGCTCAGAACATATCCTGCTGTATAAAGGACAGTCACATGAACAGATACATGCACAGAATATTTATTGCAGCACAGTTCACAATAGCTAAAAGATGAAATCAACCCAGACGTCCAACCACAGATGAATGGACAAACATACTGTGGTGCATATACTCAGTGGAACACCTTGCAATGATAAAGAACAATGATGATTTTAGGATGCACCTCATAACCCAATTTCAACTGGAAGACATTATGCTGAGGGAGATCAGTCAGAAGCACAAGGACAAGTATTGTATGAGACGCCTACTATCAGGACTTAAAAATAGATCCAAGTACAGAAGAAAAAATTCTTTGATGACTACAAGGGAAGGGAGGGAAGTGAAAGAAGGAAAGGGCTGGTCATAGATTAAATAGCTGATAGAAATTTGGTTGGGTGAAAGCAGTGACAGCACACAGTAGAAAAACGATCAACTTAACTGGACTTCATTATAAACTGAAAACTCTCCTAAGCTTAACCCAATATTGTAAGGATAGAGTAGCAGAGGTAGGGATCTCAGGACCATGCTCTCAAGGGACATGGAGGCCAACTGTCATAACTAGCCTATTGCTAAAACAGTCTTTTGCACCCCATATTGGTGAGTGGCATCTGGGGTCTTGAAAACTAGCAAGCTGCCATCTGAGGTACATCGAATGGTCCCAACTCATCTGGAATAGACAATCACCAAGAACAACAAAGACACAAAGGAAAAAGAGCCCAGGAGACAGAAGGACTCATGTGAATGGGTGACTGTATCAATATGTGACCAGAAGAACGACATGGTGCCTGGCCACCAACAAAGACAACTGTAATGCAGCATACAATGTCGAGTCCCAGTGGCAACATTAGAAAAAGAGGAGTGCACCTCAAAAACTCCACTAAAAGACCACAATTGATCTTCCAGTGGCCTTGGGTTTCCTCTGGGATCATGACCCCTAGACCTGCTGCTTCCCTTGACCAGAAAACATTATTGAGGTCAACTCTTCAAACAGTAATGGACTATACGACACAATGTGACCATATGATATATGTACTTTATCATTCTACACATCTGTAGAATGCTATCCTACTGGCCTCTTACTGGAAGGGAAAGGAGAAGGTGGAGCAGAGGGGGCAGGAAATTGTTAAGAGGATACGACATATACAGAATGAAAAGGAGCAGTGTGCGGTCACGGGGCAAGGACAGCAGAAGGAGCTGTGGATAGGCGGGCATGCAAATTTCATTTTATACTTTCACTTAATCACAATAAAAACAAAGAAATTCAAAATATAAACAATGTTATTTCACAAACCAACAATGCAATAGAAATTTTCAGAAGCAAATTTGAAACAATGGAAAACATGAACAGCAAAATAGAAGAAAATATTTTGGAAACTATTCTGTGGAAAAATCAGAGAAAAGAATGATGAAAAATGAAAGAAACTCAAAAACTATGTGAGGTACAAGCAAGATCAAAATTTGCATGTGACTGTAATGTCTGAACAGGGGGAGAAAACAGCAAACATAGTGAGAATCATTGAAGAATTGCTGGCCAAAAAACTTCTTTATATCATGAAAGAAATCCTGGTAGTATAGTGGTTAAGTGCTATGTCTGCTAACCAAAAGATCAGCAGTTCAAGTCCACCAGGTGCTCCTTGGAAACTCTATGAGGCAATTCTGTCCTGTCCTATAGGGTCACTATGAGTCCCAAATGACTCTGTGGTAATGGCTTTAATACCATGAAAGATAAAAAGCTGACCATTTAGGGTGCTAAACAAATCCCATGGAGGACAGACTTCAAAAGAAAGTCACCAAAACTCTCTGCAGTCAAATCCAACTCATTGCCATGAATTCCAACTCATTGCCATGAATTCCAACTCACAGTGACCCTGTAGGACAGAGTAATACTGTTCCTTAGAGTTTCCAAGGAGTGTCTGGTAGATTTGAACTGCTCACCTTTTGGTTAGAAGCCATAGCAGTTAAATATACACCATAATCATGCTCATTAAAACCAAAGATACAGAAAGAATCCTGAGAACAGGTTAAGAAAAATGAACAGTCACATACACAGAGGCAACAGTAAGACTAAGCTCTGATTACACAACATAAATCATGCAGGCTAGAAGGCAACAGGATGAGCTATATAAAGAAAAAAGATTGCCAACTAAGAATAATATATCGTGCAGAACTCTCACTCAAATACGATGGTAAATTTGGGACATATACATATAAACAGAAATTAAGGGAATATGTAAAATCTAAACCAAAATTACAAGAATTATAAAATGGAGTCCTTCAGCTAGAGGAACAACAGAAACAAAAAAAATCAGTAAACAACCTGAACCTAGGACACATGACAGCACCAGCCAGATGCCAACCTAGAATAGTGAAATCTCAAGGACAAGAGAAAACTAAAAGATTTACAGCAGGGAACCAGAGATGTCAATCTGTAAACAACAACAACTCCAGCACAACAGAAGGACAAATAAATGGTGTGGGAATACAATTTTCAAATGGAGAGGAAGTCAAGGTGGTATCAGTTAACTTAACTTAAAGAAGAAAGAAATAAATCTTCAGGAAACCACAAATAAAGTTAATGAACTTACTCATCAAAATAAAGACCAAAAAAAGTTTAAGTAAATACAAAATCAAAAGCAAAAGACATAAAATACACAGACAAAAGTAAGTCAGCACAGGAGAGTAACAGGTACAGAGAAAATGTTAACACATGCACATACACACATACACAGAAAAACTACAAAATGACAGCAATAAATTCATACCTACTGATACCATAAATACTTTAAATATACCCATCAAGAGGCAGAAGATGATACATTGGGGAGGGGAACAGATCCATCAATATTCTGTCTACAAGAGACATATCTTAGACACAAAGACATAAATGTATAGAAGTCAATGGATAGTGAAATATATATCTTGCAAACAGCAACTAAATAAGAGGAGAAGTGGCAATACTAATCTCAGAGAAAATAGACTTTAAGGAAAAATCCATCATAAAAGAAAAGGAAGGGTGTTATAGAACAATTAAAGTAATAATTCACCATGATGACACAACGATAATAAATAGCTACACATCAAACAGTACAGCTCAAAAATACATATATTTAAAAACAAAAAACTCTAACAGCATCGAAGAGAGAAATTTATATTTCCACAATAATAGTAGAAGACTTTACCATATCACTCTTAGTAAAGGAGGAAACATCTAGAAGGAAATTTAGCAAGGACACAAAAGATCTAAAGGCCACAATCCAACTTGATCTCACAGACATATATACAACATTTTACTCAACAGCAGCAAAGTATACATTCTTTCCAACACACATGAAATGTTCTCCAGAATACACTTTATCTTAGGCCACAAAGTGATTCTCAACAAAATAAAAAATGTTTAGATAATAGAAAGATAACTATGATGCATAAAAGTACAAATTAATAATAAGTAGAAATTAAAACATGGAAACTGGAGATAACACAGTGCTTAAAAACCACCGAGTTAAAAAAGAAGTAAAAAATGAAATAAATAAATTCCTAGAATCAATTGAGAATGAAAACAAATTAAACCAATACCATTGAAACACAGCAAAAGCAGTGCTCAGAGATTAACAGATGCAACAGATGCACACATCCAGAAAGAGGAAAGGGACACAATGAAAATGTTGGTTTTATAATTGCAACAAATAGGGAGAAAATAACAGAAGCACATAGCCAACTGAAGAAAGGAAATAATAAAGATCACAGGAGAGTGAAATGATACAGAAAACAGGAAAAAAAATGGAAAGAACAACAAAACCAAAAGCTATTTCATCAAATTAGCAACAGAATTGACAAATCATTGACAAAATTGACAAAAGAAAATCAGGAGAAGAAGAGAATAACCCAAATGACAAATGAATTGGGGGCATCACAATAGCATTAACTGAAATCAAAATGATAATAGCAGAGTATTATGAAAAACTGTACTCCAACAAACTTTATAACCTACAGCAAATGGATAAATGTCAAGAAACATACAAGCTACATGGCCTAGTCATTCAACGCCGCTACAACAGAAATACCACAAAAACATGGCTTTAAAGAAAAGAAATTTATTTCCTTACACAAAACTAGGTTATAAGCTCCAGAGAAACTTGTTTCTCTGTTGTCTCTGGAGGAAAGGCTCTGTCATCAGTCTTCCCATGGACTGACAGCCTTTGAGGCATGGGGACTTCAGTTCCAAGAGACACACTCTGCTCCCAGCACTGCTTCTTTCCTCATGGTAGGAGATTCTCAACTCTTTGTTTGATTTTCTTTCCTATTAGCTCTCTTAGTATAAAAGGTAGTGTAGGACACAAGCCAGGGAAACTCCCTTTACACTGAATCAGGGAGGTCACTTTAGTAATGACATTACAGTACGATACTAATCCACTTTAATGTAATCCAATCTTTGCTTATTAACCACAGGCAGATATTAGGATTACAAAGTAGGAAAACTACAAAATGGAGGATAGCTACACAATAGTAAGAATCACAGCCTAGACAAATCATTATGCATATTTTTTGGGGGGGGAACATAATTCAATCCATGACGCTACCTAAGCTAACACAAACTGAGGTAGAAAGTCTGTACAGACTCATAACAAGAAAAGTGATAGAAAAGGTAATTTAAAAACTCTGGAAGTGGGGATGACAAAACATCCTGGCCCAGATTGGATCACTGAAAAATTCTAGCAAGAATTCAGAAAGAGCTCACACCAGTACTATTCAAACTGTTTTAGAACACAGAAAAGAATAGATACTTTTAAATTCATTCTGTGAAGCCATTATAACCCTGATACCGAAACCAGGCAAAGACAACAAGAAGAAGAAAATTATAGACCGGTATCTTTCATGAATATAGATGCCAAAATTCTAGCCGAAAGAAATCACCATGATATATATGTGTGTGTGTGTGTGTGTGTGTGTGTGTGTGTGTGTGTGTGTGTGCATACATTTATAAAAATACACCATGACCAAGTGGGATTCATATCAGGTATGCAAGGATGATTCTACATTAGAAAATCAATTGACATAATCGACTACATACATAAAACAAACAAGTCACATAATCATTTTAATTGACCCAGAAAAAGTGTTCAACAAAGTCCAAAACCAATTCCTGACAATAATTCTCAATAAAATAGATATATAAAGGAAATTCCTGAACATAATTAAGAGTATCCATGCAAAACCAACAGCCAACATCATTCACAATGGAAAGACGCTGAAAACATTTCACTTGAGAACAAGAGTAAGACCAACATGCCCTTTGTTATCACCCCTATTTAATATGCTTCTTGAAATCCTAACTAGAGCAATAAGGCAAGAAAATAAATAAATGCTATCCAAATTGGTGAGGAAGAACTGAAAATATCCCATTTGTGGATTATATGATATTATACATAGAAAACCATAAAGATTCCACAAGAAAATTAACAATAGAAAGCTTTAGCAAAGTAGCAAAATACATGATAAACATACAAAAATTAATTTAATTGCTGATGAAAAGAAAATCAAGAAAGCGATACCATTTCTAATAGCTCCTTAAAAAATAAAATACTTAAGAATAAATTAACCAGAGACATAAAAGGACTACACAAACAAACAAAAAACACTACTGAAAGATGCCAGAAGAGACCTACATAAAAGGAAAAACATACCACACTTAACAATAGGTAGACCCAACATTGTGAAACTTTCAGTTCTGCCCAAAACAATATACAAACGTCATGCAATACTGATCCAAATACCAACAGCATTCTTTAATGAAATGAAGAAATTAAGCATTAAATTTACACAGAAAGAAAAAAGGCACTTGATAGGTAAAGCATCATTGAAGAAGACGAACAAAATAGGAGGCATCACACTATTTGACTTCAGAATCTACTGTACAGCTATCATAGTCAAAACAGCCTGGTACTGATACCATGACAGACACACTGACAAATGGAACAGAAATCAGGAATCCAAATGTAAATCCATCCACCTACATTCACCTGATCTGTGATAGAGATTCAAAGTCAACTTATAGTCACCCTATAGGACAGAGTAGAACCACCATACAGAATTTCCAAGGAGCACCTGGCAGATTAGAACTACTGACCTTTTGGTTAGCAGCCATAGCTCTGAACCGTTATGTTATTAGGGTTTCCAAATGAGGAAAGCATAGTCTTTTTAACAAACGGGGCTTGCAAAACTGGATGTCCATCTGTAAAAAAAAAAAAAATATGACAAGACCCATACCTCACTCCATACACAAAAACGAATTCAAAATGGGTCAAAAACCTAAATATAAAATCAAAAGCTGTAAAGAGCACAGAAGAGAAAAATAAGGTCAATGCTAGGAGATCTAATTTACAGAATAAATAAGATACAAACTGTAAGTAGCAATACATAAACAGCAGAAGTTGAGAGATAATTATGGTTTTCTAAAACTAAATAAGGACTTCACCACAAGAGTAAAATGAGAACCTACAGACAGGGGGAAAAAAATGTCTATGACATATCCAACAACATTGTAATCTCCAATATCTACAGAAAAATCGAGCAACCCTACAACAAAAAGACAAATAATCGAATTTTAAAAATAGGCAAAGGATAGGAACAGACTCTTCATCAAAAACGACATACAGGCTAGGGGCACTTGAGGAAATGCTCTTAAATACTAGCCATTTCAAAACAACCAAACCCATTGCCATGAAGTCAATTTCAACTGACAGTGAGTTCACAGGGTTTTCAAGACTATAAATCTCTATGGAAGCAGAGAGCTGGTGTTTTGGGACCACTGACTTTCAGTTAGCAGTCAATTGCTTTTATCACTGCATAGCCAGGGCTCCTTTCACCAACCACCAGAAAAAATACAAATCAAAACCACAGTGAGACCTGACATCATTGACACTGATTAAAAAAAAAAAGCAGAAAATAACAAATATTGAAAAGGCTACTGGGAGATTAGAACTCTTGCACACTCTTGCACACTGCAAAATGCCATAATCATTTTGGAAAACAATAAATCATTTCCATAAAAACTACAAATAGAAATACAACACTATCCAGCAATCCCATTCCTAGGAATGTGTCCTAGAGAAATAAGAGACCTATGAACACCCATGTTCATCATAGCATTATTTTCAATAACAAAAAATGGAAACAACCTAAGGGCCCATCAATAGATCAATGGACAAACAAACTATGGTATGTACACATAATGGAATACTACACAATAAAGAACACGATGAATTTGTGACACATCTCACAACATAGATAGATCTGGAGGGCCTTATGCTGAGTGAAATGAGTCAATCACAAATGGCCAAATACTGTATGAGACCACTACTATAAAAACTTACGCAAAGGTTTACACACGGAAGGAAATGATGATTAGAAGGGCAGGGAGGGAAAAGTGCTAACTAGAGAATAAATCAGTGGTAACTTTTGAGAAGAGTAAGACAGTACACAATACTGGAAAAGTCAGCAAACTTGACCAAAGTAAAGTCACAAATGTTTCATAGATACATTCAAATTCCCTAAGGGACCAAGGTACTAGGCTGAGGACTGTGAGGGTTATGGTCTCAGCAGACATCTAACTCAATTAGTATAACATAATTAATAAAGAAAATGTTCTACATCCTACTTTTGGTGAGTAGCCTCTCAGGTCTCAAAAACTCGTGAGAAACTATCTACTACACTCCGTTGATCCCACCCTAACTGAAACGAGAGAATGAAGAATATCAAAGACACTAGGGGAAGATTAATTTAAAGGGCTAATGGATCACAACTACCCAAAGCCTCCACCAGACTGAATCCAGAACAACTAGTTGGTGCCTGACTACCACCAACTGCTCTGACACGGATCACAATAGAGGGTCCTGGCACAGTAAGAGAAAACCTTGGAACAAAATTTAAACTTACATGAAAAGACTAGACTTACTGGTCTGACAGAGACTAGAGAAACTCTGAGAATGTGGTCCCTGAACACCTTTAAACTCAGTACTGAAGTCACTCCTCAAGTTCTCTCTTCAGCCAAAGATTACCCACCAATGCCACTGAGTCGAGTCTGACTCATAGCAATCTTAGAAGTCAGAGTAGAATTGCCCCATAGAGTTTCCAAGGAGCACCTGGTGGATTTGAACTGCCAACCTTTTGATTAGCAGATGCAGCACTTGACCCACTACACCACAAGGGTTCCCATTCAGCCAAAGATTAGACAGACCTAAAAACATGTAATTCAATGATACCTATGAGCCTAAATGGATACATCAGCCCAGAAGCAAAGAGAGGAAGACACGAGGGGATAGGAATGCTGGACAAATGGAAATGTGGAAATGGTGAACCTGAGGGCAAGAAGAGGAGGGTGTTGGCTTGTTGCAGGACTGGCAACCAAAGACACAAAACAATATATGTATTAAATGTTTAATGAGAAACTAATTTGCTCTGTAAACTTTCACCTAAAATGGAATTTTAAAAAAAATCTAGATATAGACACAAATACATCTCCACCACTCACTTGTCATTTTGTCACACTACTGTGGCTTGCACGTTGCTATGATGCTGATCAGTTTTTTGCAGAGTTTCAAAGCTAAAACAGATTAGGAAGAAGGGCAATCTACTTCCTAACATTAGCCAATAAAAACCTTATAGACCACAAACAACAGGATATTACCTGACTAACGTGCTTTAAATACACCACCAGAAGGGATCAGTCTCTAGAGAAGGACATCATGTTTGGTAAAGTATAAGGCCAACAAAAATTTGGAAGAACCTCAGTGAGATGGATTGGCACAGTAGCTGCAAAGATGGACAAAAGTAAGTTGATGTTTGTGAGGATGACACTACATAAGGCAACACTTTGTTTTGTTTTGTATAAGATCACGATGAGTCAGTCAATATGATAGCAGGTGATAGCAACATGTATATGTCTCTTCATGTATGTACATACGTATACACATACACACATGAAGTCCTACAATTACATTTTTGAACTTGTCACCATGCGCCTACATGGGTAGCACTGTGCAAAACGCAGTAAGGTGTTAAAACCTTGGTATACTAGTGTCTCACAGCTGTGTTCATGTCAATGTGTGGTAGTGTATAAATGAGTGGCATTCATTCTTGTTGTTGCATGTTTTTGTGTGCTGTTACAAGAATGTTGGAGCTTGAATTAGAGCAATGAATAAACGTTAAATTTCTTGTTAAACTTGGCAAGAGTGGAAGTGAAATCAGGGACATGTTAGTCCAAGTGTATGGGGATAATGCCTTGAAGAAAACTGCACTGTACAAATAGATTAAATTTTCTACTGAGGGGAAAGAAAACATCACTGATGAGAAAGTTCAGGACAGCCATTACCGAGCAGAACTGACAAAAATATTGCAAAAATCTGACGAATTATGAGTCCAAGTCATCAGCTGACTGTGAGAAGTATAACAGACCAAGTAAACACTGATAAACAGGAGTATTTTAACTGAAAATCTTGGTGTGAGAAAGGTGTGTGCAAAAATGGTCCCAAAGGACCTCACTGATGAACAAAATCAAAGGCAAGTCTAAGTTTGCCAAGACCTTTTGGAGAGGCAAGATGACGTTTTTGACTGTTATCACTGGTGATGAAACATAGTTATACCGATACAATCTTGAAACAAAGCATCAGATTACACAATGATACTCAGCCAATTCTCCATGACCAAAAAAGTTCTATCATTCCCAAAGTAAAATGATGTTGCTTACCTTTTTTGATATCAGAGGAACTGTTCCTTACAAATTTATACCAGTTAGAAGAGCAGTTAAAAACAAGTTTGCTATATGGAAGTGCTGAGAAGCCTGCATGAAAAAGTGGGATGAAAACCACCTGAACTTTTCTCCAACAGCTCACAGCTCTTGCATCACGACAGTGTACCGGCTCACACAGCACTGTCCGCGAGGGAGTTTTTAGCCAGTAAAACACTGTATTGGAACACCCTACCTACTCACTTGATCTGGCCACCAATGACTTTTTCTTTACCCAAAGGTAAAGGAAATAATGACAGGAAGACATCTGATGATATTCAGGATATGACGAGTAATGCCAAGACAGCTCTGATGGCCATTCCAGAAGGAGTTCCAATATTGCATGAAGGGAGAGCTAGGCACTGGTGTTGGTGTACAACTTCCCACAGGGAATACATCAAAGATGACCACGACTGTGGTGATATTCAGCAGCGAGGTATGTACCACTTTTTCTAGGATGAGATTGCTAACTTAATTGCCAAACTTCGTAATACATACATATGTACATGTATGTATAGAAAGTATTACACACATGTACATATATGTGCACATACATATATGTATATCTGCGTGTCACTCTGGTGTTCCATATCTTCCCCTGTCAGCCAGTAAATAAATAAGAGCCCCATGTTCCTTCATCAAGTCATATTTCCACTCTTTGCCACAAGCTCTAACAGTTCCACACATTTCTCAATGTTGAATGTGAAACATGGTCTGTTCTCCAGGATAGATCTCTTTCCTTAAGTCCCAAGTTAGCATTTAAAACCTCAAACTGTTCTATGAATTGCAATGTAAAAGTTCTTTCCTACATAATGTAAAATGCCAAGGTGATATTTACTGAACTGTAAATATCTCCAGCACAGAATTTAGAACTGTCATGTGTAAGGGCAAGAAGTCGCTCTTCAGCAGTGCTGAGTAAAACTAGAATGAAGTCCAACAGGTCAATTTTATCTCACAGCTCACTGTCAGCATTGCAGATGTCTCAGCTGTGAAGAGTCAAATAAGAAAGGAGTTTGTCATGGCATGACCTAGAGAATTGTTCTTTTAGTGCATGGAAGCTTAGCCTTGAGATTAAAATTTACCAGAATTCTGTCAGTTTAGAAAATCCAAATACCAAAAGTTATTAAGCCTGTCAGGAATTGTTTATCTTTGAAATAAAAATAATGCTACCACACATGACTTTTGAAAAGACTGAGCTATTGTGTCTGTTCTATCGGGATCCTCTTTAAGCCATCTCTCTCTTCTCTATCACAATTTAGTAGAGAAAAGATATGTCTAAAACAAATTAGGTAGACTGTATTATATTGTATCAAATATAATCAAATTATTATTAAAAAGGAGGAACTACTATTCCATATTGTATTTGATGGCATAGGTAACGGAGAAAGGTGGTGTTATAGATTGAATTTTGCCCCCTAAAATATGTGTCAACATGGCGAGGTCATGATTCTCAGTATTGTGTGGTTGTTCACCGTTGTGTCATCTGTTGTGATTTTCCTATGTGTTTTAAATCCTACCTCTGTATTGTTTATGAGTCAGGACTGAAAGTAGTTATGTCAGTTACAGGGCCCAGTCTATAAGATTAGATTGTATCTTGAGTCAATTTGTTTAGAGATATAAAAGATAAGTGAGCAGAGAGATGGGGGGAACTTCTACCACCAAGAATGAAGATGCAGGAGGTGACTGGATTTGGGGCCTTGCACCAAGAAGCTCCTAGACCAGGTGCAGACTGATGACAAGGATTTTTCCCTAGAACTTACAGAGATGGAAATTCTTCCCTCATACCTGGCATGCTGAAATCAGACTTCTAGCCTCTTAGAGTATGAGAAAATAAATTTCTCTTTATTAAAGCCATCCATTTGTGGTATTTCTGTTATAGCAGTACTATATAACTAAAGCAAATGAATAGCAAGATAGCATAACATGAAAAATACATGGCACATTTTTTAAAAATCAAGGTAGTTTAGGAAATAGAAATTGTGTATATTGACTGTATAATAGGCTACTTTCAAAAATGTTTCATGAAAAAAGTCTGGAAAGGTGAGTTGTCCCAATCTATAAGTAGTCTGGACTATCTCTCTAGAAGAGCCTTCTAAAAAATGTTAAACTAAATTTTGTAAATAATGGGATTGTGGAGTTTTTTGTTTGTTTGTTTATTTGTTTTTTTCCTTAATGACTAGAGATGGTCTTTAGGAAAACTTCATCTGGAGAGTGTCAATAATTTGCATTAGAAGCTGAGAAACTAATGGGAATGAAAGAGTGGTCAGGAGCTGCTAAGGGTGATTCTGATAATTGTAGGATAAGCCAGGTGGGAAGCAGAAGGATAAGTGGAGGACAAATAGAAAACACATCAGTGGCAGGCACAAGAGTGGACTCGTAATTGCTTGAATGTTAGTCTTAAGAAAGAAAAAAGGAAGCTTCTTTGGTTTCAGAATCTATCAGCTAGGAGGGTAATGATTTCCTAGCTGGAAGTAGGAAAATCTTTGTAAGAAGAGATGGTTATTTTGCATTCTGACATAATGAATCTGAAGTGTAGCCACCATCAAATATGGTCCTATTCAGTAAGTGCTTAGAAATAAGAACCTGAAATTCAAGAATGCTCTCAAGGCTGCAGATAAAAGTTTAAAAATCAGTAAAGGTGAACGCTTAAGACATGACATAGATAAGATCATAAGACAAGGAGAAAGAGGACCAAAGATGTAGTTTTAAGAAATTCTCATTTAACCAGTTTCCTGAATTGTACAAAAGACTTCCACTCAATTTGTTAGCCATCAAGCCTATCTAGCAACAATGCAGAAGAAAGACCTGGCAATCTGCTTCCATAAAAACTGTAGGCAAGAAAACCCAATGGGATATTTCTACTCTGTAGCACAGGGGGTCACCATGAGTTAGAATCAACTCAAACGTAACGGCTTTTAATATATTTAGCAAATAAAAAGAAGCCATTTGTAGACATATAAATAAGGAGTTCATGGGAGTAGGAAGAAACTCAGGATACGATAGAGTACTAGGAGACAGTGTTACATAACATTTAACAAATTAGATGGCATCCCTGGGTGGTTCACATGTTACATTCCAACCAAAGAGTTGGTGGTTCAATTTTACCCAGAAGCGCTTCAGAAAAAAAAATGCCTGGTGATCAATTCTGAAAAATTGTCCACTGAAAATGTTTTAGAGTTCAAGTCTGCTTGGAAGTGGTGAGATCAACATGAGTTAGAATCTACTCACTGGCAACTGGTTGCTTAAGAAACTAGACAGATTAGGATTCCCATCTTGACTCTGTTTCATCATCTGAATAGTGGGAATAATAATGAAACATACTTCTAAATTTTTATGAGCCAGTATATCCAATAATGCGAGAAGATCATTTGGTAACATTTCTGGCACAGTTACCGTGCAATAAATTTTGGTAATAAAATAATAGTGGAAGGATAAACTTTCTGTCAAAGAAAAATGTGAAACTAGTGAGGTAAATCCCATTTTAGTCATCATTTTTCAGAGACAGAAAAGAAGCACCAGAGATGTTAAGCACCTTTATCAAAGAGCCTTGTTAAGATGGTTCAATGTACCACCCAGGTTTGTCTAAGTCTAGAATTCTTATTTGCTGAAACTTAGTTTTTAATAAAGTAATCTTGACTTAGATTCCTTGTAAAATCATTCTTAATTAGAGTGTCTGCAAGAGTGTATATTCCTTTCTGAATCTTCTGATTTTGTTTACACAAACTGAGTTTTGCTCAGAGGTCTGAAAAGAGTAGCTTAAAGTAGCGTGTATTATCAAAACATACACATTTAGCCTTTACTGCCCACACAATTTACCTCTAAAAAGTTGCCCAGATAGTGTAAGTTTGTTTCATTGTACTGTTACAGGGCTATGCACTTATAGCACTTACAGGAAAGTGCTAGAAGTGGTGCTGCTTTCAGTCTGTGCAATATTTACACTCAGGGCTTCCATTTTGGGATTAAATTTGGAATTGAATTAACTGAACTAATACCATTAGCTCTCCTTTGATTAGACACCTGTTTTCCTGAGATATAAAATTTTTCTCTGCAAAAGCAAGTGTATCAACTACCCAAAAGAATAAATTCTTACTATAATGCTTATTGACCACTTAAACCAATATAGACTAGGATAGAAAACTGAAGATAAATGTAGATAAATCCATACACTCAAATGTAGACTCCTATAAGTTGATTAGATAGCTACTCTTAAATTCTCTGAGAAAAATATCTTTTTCAGAATTTGATACAACTACCCAAATATGCTCTTTACAAAAGACACAGCTAAGTCACAAATTAAAGCATAGAAAAAGATATGCTAGCATGCACTAATGGAAAAAATGTTGGCCTAGGTCTATTAATATTAAATAGAAAAAGGTTTTATGTCAAGATGTATGAAAATACATTGCAAATCGCAGGAACCCAGGCATTCCAAATCGCAGGAACCCAGGCATTCCAAACATGTATATCCTTAATCATGTACCCTCAAAAATTATACATCAACCATTATGGGTGGAGATTTTAATATATCTCTCACAGGGCCTGATAGATCAAGCAGACAAAAATACCAACTAAGTTCTTGCTGCATAGATGCATCTCAGAAGCATAATGATGAAAAACAGGTAAGTCACACTGAACAGAGGTTGTTGTTTAGTACTGAAAAGGGAAGTGATGAAAATGAATAGCAAGTGAATTTTCTTTTGGAAGTGACTATAATGTCTTAAAGTTAGATTATGTTGATAGTTGCATAGCTCTAAATACACTGAAAGGCATAGAATTATATACAAGTAGTCCTGATTCAGGACATATTTGAGTTATAACAAATCATACTCAAAACCATCAGTTTCTGGAAACTTGCATCTTCCTGGGAGAAAATGCATGCAAGAGATGTAGAAAAAATTGCTGAGTCATGTGCACACACTCCAAGCGTTTGATCAGGATCATATGATGGAAGGGATTAGTGGAAAAACAGTCAGTATGGAAAGAACTCTGAATTTAGAACTTCATATCACTGATACAGAAGAACTTATAGATCACAAATGAAAGAAAAGGACTGTCAGCAGCACCCACTAAATGTTGGGGTGTCCTGAGAAGAAAATAAGTAACTAACAAGGCTTGAGGTCAGTGATCAGCTTTATTTAATCAACCCACACATTCACAATTAAGTACAGGGGTAGAGAGGTACTAGCACCTGGATATAAAGCACTCTTATTTACATCACTTAAGAACTCCTATCTATATTTATACTAGTTAGGGGTCTTTTATGACATTAATTAAGACCCCCAGAGGTTCCACAGGGCCCCACAGGGACTGCAGTGGTCAAGCCATAACTTAGTATGTCAACACACTTACTTCCCTAAAAGCAGACTTCACTCTCGGGAATTTAAGGATTGGCTGTGCTCTCACTGTTCTGACCTTAGGAAAATTCGAAGTAGAATTTCATGACGACGGGAGATCTTGGAGCTGAAGCCAGCAGGAATGCCACAAGGGGCTCAGACACTAACAGAAGACTCTCACAGTCACCAGAAGCAGGCCATTTAGATGTCAGGAGAATGCTAAGGCCTCTCAGAGGTAGCCTCACCAGTAGGGACAGCATAGGAGGCTTAGGCAGCACTGTGAAAACAGTCACAGCCACTCAAACCAACCTTTGATGGCAAGTGGGTGAGGACCTAAGATCAGGTCACAGCACAGCAAACCAACTGGACACAGACTCTCAGGAGGAAGTAGCCCCAGGCCTTCAAGAATGAGGCAAACAAAGTCACAGAAGCAGACTGCAGGCACAGACCCTTGGAGGTGACTGCTGTGCCCCAAGTCCAGAGTGCGGGGTTTTTAATACAAGTTGGTTGTTGGGTTCTGGTTGCTATCAGTCAGTCCATAAACTTATCTTCTGGTACCTTCAGTTATGGCTTCTTTCTGAGTGGTTATGGTCTTTATCATCTCTCTGGCCATCTGTGGCCATCCCCACCTGGCAGCTGTATTTTCTCACTTCTACTTCTTCACTGAGACTTTGTGTTTGCTCACCATCTTCATTAGCTCAAGCACAGCCACTTTGCATGTAATAGTTTAGCCAATTTTAACTTATGTTTACAACAAGACTCCACTTTACTATCTATTCTATTTTAATATATATACAGATACACATGCTTGTACATATGTATACATATATATGCATATATATATACCCATACACACACATCCTCATTTCATGGACAGACCAGGACTTAATGGAGTTTGAAGAGGAAAGAAATGTAGAAGAAGAAAGAAAGAAGGAAAAAGAAGGAGAGAAATAGTCAAAAATTTTCCATTGAAAAGTATTAGCCAAAGTTTTTTCTAAACTGAATCAGGAGCTTCAGTTGCTTGAAAACTTGGACCCAAACTGATTGCTTTGCTGAAATCTGCACAGACTCAAGAAGCAGTGAGACAATGCTGTAAAATGCATGAAAAAAAGAATAAAGGACCATACTGACAACCCTCACTGATTTTCTGTCTAGAAATACCATCTCCACCATAACTCAAATGATGCTGAGCCCTCGACAAGTGTGATCATTGCCGTAACTGACACAATGTCAGTATTGTAGAAATCTTCATCGTTATCAGAGTGAAATTGTATGACTTGTGTGTTTTGCTGTATGTATGTATTAAAAAGTATCTGTAAGTTTATATGTAGTGTTCTAGCCCTCAAACACAAATAAAGATCATATTTATAAAGACACTGATAAAGAAAGTCCATCATAATGAATTTTATTTAATGAGGTACTTTTCAACTTACATCACAGGTGACTCACAACACAGTTGTCACAACACAACCCAGTTCTAAGTCCAGAATTACCTGTACTATAAAAGGGCTAATTTTATACTATGTGGTCATATTTCAGTAGTGAAGTTTTAAAAAATTACAGATAAAGTCCCACCATGTGATATCATTTCTAGACATTTAAAAATATATATTAAAAACCTAGAAACCTACTGCCTTTGTGTTGGGTCTGACCCATAGCAACCTTGTAGGTCAGAGTAGAACTGCCCCATGGAATTTACAAAGAGCACCTGGTGGATTTGAACTGCCAAATTTTTGGTTAGCAGACTTAGCATCTAACCCATGACATCACCAGGGTTTCCTAAAAATATATACTATTTAAGGTAGTAAACATATGCACAAGACGATGATAATTACAAAGTTAAAATCATGCTGCCTCTTATCTGGTTTCAAGACAAGAATATGTGATGAACACACAGCACATGGGGAGTTAGGAGAGAATAACATTCTATTTTTCTGATTAAGTGATTCTGTAATTTTACTATTGTATCTTAAACTTTATATGTGTTACATTCATTCTTTAATGTTTATCAGCCATTTGATAACTTTTAAAATTGATGTCATAACTGGTTTTACATACATTTCAAACATTTATCTCTCCAGCATGAGACTAAATTCGATAGATGTTAGTACTTTCAGCACAATTTCTCACACATCATTCTAACAACCACCTGAATTGAAAGTTCAAATGTTATCATTCTATTTCACAAGTGAGGAGAAAAAGAAAGTCCAGGTAAGTGGATTTGTCTAGAGTTACCAAGAATTCAAAATTCTCGTTGGAGGAAGAGCAAGCATCCATGTCTTCTGATTTTAATTTAGTAGATTTTCCACTAAAACAATGTTTGATTTTTGTTGTGTGTTGTTAGTTTGTTTTCTTTATTTTTTCCCCCTAAATTCAAACCATCACCTTGGATGGATTCTGACTTACAGTGACTCTGTAGGACAGAGTAGAATTGCCCCACAGGGTTTCCTAGGAACAGCCAGTGGATTTGAACTGTCAACATTTTGGTTAACAGCCCAACTCTTAACCACTGTGCCCATAAGGCTCCACTCTAGAGGAAACTTTATAGTGGTAATACTAAAATTAATTACAATAAAACTAATTCCTACTCATTGAGTCCTTGCTTTGAAACAGATTCTTTATCTTACTTAACCTTTTAAAAAATCATGTAATGTAGGTATTAATAGTTTGCTTTTACAAGTGAAGAAATGGAAAAGCACAAAATTTTTAGTTACTTAAGGTTATAGAGGAAACACACCAGTTCAAATTCACCAGGCACTCTTTGAAAACCCCATGAGGCAGTTCTGCTCTTTCCTATAGGGTCACTGTTGAGTCAGACTCTGCTTCACGGCTACAGGTTTGTTTTTGAAGCTTGGGGATTTTTGGTTAAGGCTCTAGAACTAATAATTGTTGATGATTCAATACTAAGACCCAGCATTTTTAGCCACTAAAATGTATAATCTTCCTAGATTTTAATGCTATTAAATCACTGCAGTGTAGGAAAGTATAGGACAGGTACATGATTTCTTTGACAATGTATTAGATGCCTAGAATTGACATTACCCAGGTGGAGCAGTGGTTAAGAGTTCACGGCTGCTAACCAAAAGGTCAGCAGCTTGAATCCACCAGCAGCATGTTGGAAACCCTATGGGGCAGTTCTACTTTATCCTATATGGTTACTATGAGTCAAAATCCAGAGGAACTGATACTTTAGAATCTGGAAGTTTTAACCTGCTCCTAGTTAAATGCCTTTAAGCAAGCAACTCTGGTACTAAAAAGAACACTGACCCATTCATTTCCTGATACAGATGACTAAGAGACCGCCTGTTGCTGAGTCCATTCCTACTCATAGTGACCCTATATGGTTTCAATGCTGAAAACCTCTATGAATTAGACTACCACATGTTTCTCCCATTGAGCTGCTGGTGGTTTTGATCTGCTGATCTTTGGGTTAGCAGTCTACCTCTTTTAACCACTGTACCACCAGGGCTCCTCAAATTTTGATTTTACGTCTTTTGTTTAAACAACAGATGAAGTATCTAAACTTCATCCATAACAGTGTAACCTTCAATGCCTGGAATAAATGAATGTCTCACTTCGGGCTTAAATGAATTCATTTTAAATTATAGATTAAATACAGCCCTCAAAAAAAGTCATGGATTCAAGTATGGTGATGGCATGACAGGGGAGAAGGGGAAGAGGTAGCAAAAGAAAGGCTGCAGGCTTCTAAGATGATATAAAGTCACTCATTTCAGACCACCAGTGTCAGTCAAGGCTCTATGTAAGCCACAAAATTTGTAGTACCTGATGTTAAAAACTTATTTGATAGTGAGTTATGTAATCATACTTTTTTAACGTATAGGTAATACAGAGAAAATATATAGTCCCTACTAAGACTTTGTTACTATAACAAAAAAATGTTTCCTATCCCTTCTAAGAGGCAATGATTATCATGATGCTGAATATAAAGCTCAAAGTTAAATATTTGGAATTTGAATAGCATTGCCAAAAATTGCTCTCTCTCTCTTTTTTTTTTTTTTTTTTTTGTCTTTTGAGGTACATCAATATTATCAATGACTCAAAACTGCATTTGGGAGTGTTGGAAAAGAGAAATGATGTTTTCACACATCACATGTCCTATAGTCTTTAAAGTTCTGTCTCATGGCTGTGGTGAACTTGCCTATGCCCATTCACTTTGAAAAGAAAGTGATACATTAATGTCTGTTATACATAGGAATAGCGTGTCAAGAAAAAGACATTGAGAATTATGCTTTGCAATTTTTTCCATGGAAATTTTATGATGTCTTCAAAAACCATTAGATTTACTGAATCATTCTAATATAATTAAATGATGAAGAAAAATATCAGTATACAGAAGTTCAAAAGTTTATTTTTTCACTAAAATCTAGATGAGGCATTGATATTTTTTCCTGTTTCAATGGTCTATTGTATTAATAAGTATGCTAAAATTTTCTTTGAATTATATTTCACTGAGATGCATATTCACAGAAAAAAAATGTACTTTGCTAAGATGTTTAGAACCTTTATATTTGCTCTAGTCTAATATATACACTTAGTTTCATATTATTGTTTCCTAAATGTATTTATTATTGTCTTTTTATTAATTAATGTATTTAGTTCTATTTGACTAGCTTAGAGCATGAAATGTAGATGTAGCAAGGAATAATAATAAACAGGTATTAATTGTAGAGTTCAGTATGTAATGACGATGAAGATAAAACAAGGATTTGAGGACACAGATGTTAAATCCTTTAAAGTATAATCATGTATATATAGGTAAAATAAATATAACTGAAATGACTTTAGAATAAGCAAAATGTAGGTACCAGAGGGTTATAATATGAGGTAAAACTCCTCAATAAACATTTGGGGTTCCTAAAATAGAAGGAAAGGACACCATAACATGACAAACAGTAGTGATCAGGCCGTACCATCTGTCAGGGCTTCCTGTCTGAAATATAGAGAAGAGTTTTGTTGTAAAAGTCCTGTGTGACATGGGAACAAGGAGAGTATCCTCAGAGGCCAAACGACATGCGAAGCTCAAGCTGGGGAGGGCTGCACCGGTTAGCGGGAGACACATGTAACTGTGACAGTGGTGGCAACAGCCAGTCCAAGATTTTAAAGCTTTAAGAGTAAAATTTAGCAACTTTGCCTAGTGAGAGGACCTTGGGGACCCTAGTGAATCCTTAAAATTGTCTGCTCTGCTTACAGACAGTGCTGAAGGTACAGTAATTATACTGGGGGTTTGCAGAGGCTGTGCAAATTCATCGAGTTCCATAGAGGCCCTTGAGGAAGATGTATTTCCAGATAAATGTACACGAATTATATTGTAGGATGAATTTCAGGATTCAGAAAATTCCAGATAACTTTTATGTGAGTTAGAAAAGTGTGCAGATAAAAGACAGCTGGAAGAAAAGGATAAGAAAGGCTTTAAATATGAAGAAACAAAATACCCAGGAGAGAGACTGAAGAGGAAAAGAAGAGTTTGGGAAAAAGAGACTGATGCTCAAAAAGGAAAGAAAAACAAAAGAAGAAGAAGAATGAAGCTTCAAAAGAACTCCAGCTATACTTCAGTAATTCACGACGCTAAAAGTGACTTTCAACACCTGCATTCTATGTTGGGCCTCTTCTTCACGGGGCCCGTATGATTCCAACTAACAGTGACTCTGTAGGACAGAGTAGAACTGCCTCATAGAGCTTCCAAGGAGAGAAGGGGAAATTCAAACTGCCAGTCTCTTGCTTAGCAGCCTGAGCTCTTTTGCCACTGTGCCACTAGGACCCCTATTACACACAGCTTTGTTAAACCACACACAAGCAAGGACGCATTGGATTTGCACTCAGCACAGGGCAATGCTACCATTCAGATACCACAGACAATGTCGCTCAGCCTCTCTTGTCCTGGCCCTCTGGAGGGCAAGGCCAACATGGCAGAACAGGGAAAATACAGTTCATTTGTGTTGATAGTGGGGAAACATTTTGCAAAAGCAGAGGAAGAATGGTTACACAGCTTAAAGAATGTAATCGTTATCACTGATGTACAATGATGGACTTGTGGAATTGGTGTATGTTTTGCCGCGAATATTTTCAACATCGTCAACAATTGTTTTTTTTTTTAATAAAAGGTACTTGTCACTTTATGGGAAAAAATGAAAGAAAGAACAATCACTCTGTACAGAGATCGTGTCTACTTGCCAGTTGTATTGATGCTGATGTAAGAGAACGTAGTTCCTAAGCGGGAGGAGGTAGTGGAAGTGTTCAAGTAAGAAAAGTTACAGATTAATTTTCTTGTCAAATCTTTTCTCTCAGATAACATGAAGAAATAAATTCTCACACAACAAAGTATCAGTCTCAGTTGTGGCAAACATAACTTACTGTTTGGCTTTTTGTTCCTAACAGTACAGGTACTCTGTAGCTGGATGTACTCTTAAATTTCAGTGGTATTTACAACAGTTACTCAAAATCACTAAGAAATATTTTGCAACACTAGAAAATTGGTATTACTATTAAACGTGTATGTACATTGGGCTAGACATATCTGCAGCAGTGATTGCTAGCTTGGCTACTAACCAAAAGGTTCAAACCCACCAGCTGCTCTTTGGAAACCCTGTGGGACAATTCTACTCTGTTCTGCAGGGTTGCTGTGAGTCAGACCTACAGCAACACGTATGCTTTGGTTTTGGTAGACTTCACTAAGCAGCCCTCTTGGTTCAGTGGTTAAATTCTCAACTGCTAACCAAAAAGTTAGCAACTCCAACCCATGAGCTCCTCCATGGAGGAGACAGATGTGTTAATCCACTTTCATCAGGATTATACCCTTGCAAATCCTGTGTCCTGTAGAGCCAAAATGAATCAGAATAGACTTTTTAGCAATGGGTTTTTGATACAAATAGATGGATATTGAATGGCAAAATTGATCATTTTTATAAAAACATATAGTAAAGTTTTGTTTAAAATAAAAACTCAGGTTTGCCTAAATGAATATCTTTCACATTTTTATATTTCCTAACTATGTTATAATAATTAGGTATAATTACTAGGCACATAAAAATGTCAAATATATCCAGACAAATCTGAGAACTTTACTTATTTTTTTACTTATCTGTTTTTTACTTGTATATAATTATGATTAGGTAACATAAAAATGTCAGATATATTTGTTTAGGCAAATCTGGGAACTTATTTTTTTTTTTAAATAAAATACCTCCACTTGTTTCAATAATTCATTGCAATGGCCACAGAACCCACAATCCATGCTCACAGTTACGGGGTTTATTAGGGAAATAACAGTTACCGCTCAGGTTGAGGAACACTCAGGATACAGTTCTTCCAGAAGGACAACTTCTCCCCAGCCGGGCAGCGGGCAGGCCTCTGTCTGGGTCCTCAGCCCCTGCCCTACTCAGGGAAGTATTACAAAGCTTTTTTTAGCTCTGCCAACAAATGCCCAGAGGCACCCTACTTCTTCAGTGTGCATCAGACTAAAGGCACTTAACTTTCTAGATCTGCAGGCCATGAAGCCCACTGTTCATCTCCTGTAGTCTCTCCTGCCAATGCCGTCTTTAGTGTTCCATCTCTCTTCCGCCTGGTTCCAGGTGTTTCTAAGCTCGGCATTCTGAGTCCAAAGAGCAGGCTCCGCGGCTGGCTGTTCTTCCTTGGTGGTGGCTGGATCTTCTCCTTGTTGCCCCTAAGATGATTCACTTCAAGTTCAGTAGGATGACAAAACTGACCAGTCCCTTTAGTGGGTCACAGTTATCCTGTTTGCACAGTCGCACCCAATCACTTGCAAGGGATTTAAAAGACCATGGTGAGAAAGGCCACACGAAAGTGATCCATCACACTGCCATTTGTTGTGTTAATGAATCCATACTAGTGCCAGGGTTTCCTAAACCAGTTCACTACTGAGATGGAAGAAGAATGGATTAGACACAGGGAGAACAGAGATCCCATCTGGTGACGATGGAGGCCGATGAATACACAAGCCCAGGAGCTCCAAGGATTCTCAACTACTGGAAGCTGAAATACACGAGAACTTCTCTCTAAAGTCATACCTTGAATTCAAACTTTTACCCACCCTGAACCGTGAAAAACTATATTTCTGTTCTTTAAAGTCACTCACTTAACAATATTTTCTACTGCAGCAGGACTAGGTAATTAAGACATGGCGCAGTGAGGGAAATGGAACCAACAGCCACCCCCAGAGTGAAGATTCTTTGACGGACTCGGACAGGAACGAGGAGCAAAAACAGAAAGTAGCCCATGCTTTCTATGTCCGACTGGAAGAACCTAATGGAACCAGGTTGCAAAGGAAAAATGTGAGTCCCAACCTCAGCATCACGAGGCAGAGTGCAGAAAGGTGGTGTCTTAGTCACCTGGTACCGCTCCAACAGAAAATACCATAAGTGGAAGGCTTCATAAGGAGAACATTTTATTGTCACAGTCTGGTAAGCCACAAATCCATTCACAAGTTACAAGTCCATTCAGTCTGAGAACTCATCACATTTTGGTAGGCCAAGAGTCCAGATTCAACAAGAGCATCTCAGCACTGGAACCTCAGGTCCAAAGGAAGGGCTCTGCTCCCGGTGCTGCTGTCTTGGTGGTAACGGGTTCCCGGCTTCCTCGGCTCACTTCTCTCCCTTGTACTCCACGGCTGGAAACTTGAGCCCTGCCTCACCAACACAATTGCTGTCCATTTTCCCTCATCAACAGCACAGGTACAGGATTTGCAACACGTGGGAGGAACTGCCCCATATCTGGATGCATAGTTCAGTCCAATCAATACATACATTTTGGAGGGGACCCAATGCAATCCACGACAGGTGACTTTGAAGCCAAGACAAAATGTTAGTAACCAACACGGTACACACTTTTCTGCCCCGTGTTTGAAACTGCATGCAACAGTAACACTTTCTTTTTGTATTATAAAATGTATCATTTCTTTAAACAAAATATTGTCACTTTCTCCTGAAAAAAGGGGAGACTTTCCATATAGTTAGTCTGCTCTGTGGGTTACAACCATGCTATCCATTTCTGTAAATAATACTACCTTAAAAATTAGTCAGATGGAAGGAGTACTCAAGTTATGCTGAAGTCCACTTAATGTTGTTCTTGTTTCTAATGTGTGTTATCCTGACGGAGCTCACAGAGATGAGTCTCACTGGCAACACAAGAATAAAAAGGGGTGCATCATGAGATCTCCACTAAAAGACCTCAGTTGATGGTCCAGCAGTTTCAAGGTTCCCCTGAGAGCATGGCCCCCGGCCCTGATGCTGCCCTTACCCATAAATTATAATGAAGGTCCACTCTTTGGACAGGAATGGATTGGACTTGGCAATGCAGAGTGACCATATAATGGATGCACTTTATGGTTCTATACATCTATAAGATATCATCCTGCTGACCTCTGCCTGGAGGAAGGAGAGTGGGTGGAGAGGAGGGGAAAGGAGGCTGTTGGGAGGATGAGACAAGTATGGAGCAGAGAGGAATAGTGTGTTGTCACCGGACTGGGAGAGCAGTGTAAGCTGCATATAGGTGGGCATGTAAATTTATATGGGAATGCACATTTTCACTCAGTCATATTAAATAAAAAAAAAATTAGATTTCCACTTGAATATTCCATAAAACCAAACTAAAAAATTAAACAACAGGTTGACATGCACACAAAACAAACAAGGCAAACATACATAACTGTTAAATCTGTCACATCTATAATTGGTCAGGATGCTGTAATCACCCTTCTTTCATTTATCCATCTTATGCTACTTTTGCCATCAACCAGAAACTCAGCTTGTTAGTTTTCTTTACCTAATAGAATTATACATAACTTTATTTATAAAAAATCTGAACACTCAGGGTTCCCTCATATGGTGGGGGAGGGGGAGAATTTGGTACAGTGTTTCATTAGCTTTTACTATTTGATACAGAAATAGTAAAAAGCACTTTCAGGCAATCTACAGAGTTACAGGTGTGCCATTGTTGTTAGTTGCAGCTGACTCAAGGTGACACCATGTGTATAGAGTAGAACTGATAAGTAAGATTTTCACACCTGTGACCTTTCAGAAGCAGATTTCCAGGCCTTTTTATTCAAGACATCTCTGCCTGGATTTAACCCTTCAATTTTTCAGCTGCTAGAGAAACGCCTCACTCTTTCTGAAACCCAGTAATGAATTCCATAATCAAGGATGATGCCAATTTTCTGTTGGTGAGTGTAGGAGCTATGAGACTGACCTCGCATCTCAGAAATTGTTGGTTCGAAAAGCATGGAGTGTTCAAAATGGCCACATGGCAGTCCAATTCAATGGAACTATGTTGTGACTCCTGGTGGAAGCAATGAGAGCTCCAATGCAACATAACTCCAAGTTGAAGAGAACTGAAGCTATTCCCACTTTTACCCTTCAGTAGAGACAGAGACAGTGAGACAGAGAGAGAGAGATAGAGAGAGAGAGACAGAGAGAGAGAGAGACAGAGAGAGAGAGAGAGACAGAGAGACAGACAGACAGACAGACAGAGACAGAGACAGAGAGAGACAGAGAGACAGAGACAGAGACAGAGAGAGAGACAGAGAGACAGAGAGAGACAGAGACAGAGAGACAGAGAGAGACAGAGAGACAGAGACAGAGACAGACAGAGAGAGACAGAGAGAGAGACAGAGAGAGAGACAGAGAGAAGAAGAAGAAGAGACATATATTAAGGAAATGATTCCCATGTTGTGCAGTTTGGAACATCCCAAGGTTGTGGATCAGGATAGAGCGTCACATAGCCACAAGTGCTGGACAGCCCATAATCAGCAGTCGGACAGCAGGGCTGTTGCGTACAGGCTGGGAAGACTGATGAATCCTAAGACGCTGTTGTCGTTAGGTGCCATTGAGTCCGTTTCAACCCACAGCAACCCTACAAAGAACAGAACACAATACTGCCCAGTCTTGTACCAAGTCCACAACCACTTTTATGCTTAATGCATTGTTGTGGCCACTGTGTCAGTTCATCTCGCTGAGGATCTTCCTCCTTTTGCTGACCCTCCACTCTACCAACCATGATGTCCTTCTCTAAGGACTGATCCTTCCTGACAACATGTCCAGAAGATGTAAGACACAGTCGTGCCATCTTTGCTTCCAAAGAGCACTCTAGTTGTACTTCTTCCAGAACAGATCTGTTTGTTCTTTTGGCTGCCCATGGTATATTCAGCATTCTTCTCCAACACCACAATTCAAAGGCACCAATTCTTCTTCTGCCTTCTTTGTTCATTGTTCGGTTTTCACATGCATATGATGCAATTGAGGATACTATGGCTTGGGTCAGGCACATTTTAGTCTTCAAGGTGACATCTTTACTTTTCAATACTTTAAATCTTTTGATTTCTTGACCACTACTTCCACGGGTGTTGATTGTGGATCCAAGTAAAATGAAATCCTTGACAACCTCAATACTTTCTTCACTTATGATGATATTGCTTACTGATCCAGTTGTGAGGATTTTTGTTTTCTTGATGTTGAGGTGCAACCTATACTGAAGGCTGTGGTCCTTGACCTTCATCAGTGTTTCAAATCTTCTTCACTTCCTCAAGTAAGATCTGTATAACACAGGTTGTTAGTGAGCCATCGTTCAATCCTGATGCCTTGTTCTTCTTTGTACAATCCAGCTTCCTGGATGAGTTGCTCAACATGCAGATGGAAAAGTGACGGTGAAAGGATTTAACCCTGATACCCACATTTCTTGACTTCAAATCATGCAGTGTTCCATTGTTTTGTTTGCGGGACTGCCTCTTGATCCATATACAGATTCCTTGAGAGCACAATTAAGTGTTCTGGAATTCCCATTTTACACAACGTTAGCCATTATTTCTTATGATTCACACAGTCGAATGCCTCTGCATAGTCAATGAAACACAGGTAAACATATTTCTGGTATTCTCTGCTTTCAGCCAAGATCCATCTGACACCAACAGTGATATCCCTGGTTCCACGTTCTCTTCCAAATCCAGCTTGAATTTCTGGCAGTTCCTTGTCAATGTACTATTGCAGTCACTTTTGAATAAGAATCCCAAGGCAGGCACGCAAGATGGCATGTAAGCTGCTGACTCGAGAACCAAGAACCAGAGGTCAGATGAACAGGAGCCAGCCTCAAGAATCAGCATCAGCAAATACCCACAAGCCTTGCCAGAAAGTCCACTTATATTCAACTGAGGTTATGCCTCCAAGGAAATTCATTTTCAACTAATTGGCTCCTCATAGCAGATCTAGTCATGGAAGTGATCACATTATGTAAAATCTCAACATGAAAGTTAAACACATTATCATACCACTGCCAACCACTGAGAATCATGGCCTGGCCAAGTTAACACATAACCTTAACAATCACAGCGGGGGATTTTATCTCACATACTGTGCGTGTGATACCAGGAGGGATCAATGGCTTCAAGCACAACTGTTGGGAGGACGGCACGTGGCCAGGCAGTGTTTCCTTCTGTTGTGTCTGTTGTCATTATAAGCTGGAACCAGCACCACAGCACTAGAAACAACAGTCATTTTTAAGTATTTATTTTAAGTATTTCAACATTGTGGTATTACAGATAATAAATAGAAGTATATCGCTTGGTTGGGTCAAACATCTTTTCATTGAAGACTAGATCTTGATCAGACAGAGCCAGACAAGTGTGTATAAAAATTAATTTTAAAATTTACATGTGATCTAATTTTTCTTATGCATTATTGGGACTTCATACTTTCAATTTTTTTCCAGTTTATGAAGAGAAAAACCGAACCTACTGCAGTCTAGTTGATTCCAACTCATAGTGACTCTACAGGACAGAGTAGTAGTTTAGATATAAAATTTCCTTAATTTAAAGAAAAATTTTTAGATTGAATCACATTCACATTACTTTATTTAAGCTTTTTTTTTTTTTTAACTTGATTCATACAGTTAACAGTTGTTGTTAGGTGCCACTGAATAATTTCTGACTCATAGCAGCCCTATGACCAACAGAATTAAATGCTTCCTGGTCCTACCTGGTCCCATTGTCACTGTGCTAGAGCCCATTGTTGCAGCCACCATGTCAATCCATCTCTTTGAGGGTCTTCTCTCGTTCACTGACCGTCTACTCTACCAACCACGATGTTCTTCTCTATGGACTGATCTCTCCTGACAATACGTTCAAGGTATGTAAGACGTAGTCTCTCCAGCCTTGCTTCTAAGGAGCATTCCAGTTGTACTTCTTCCAGAACAGATCTGTTTGTTCTTTTGGCAGTCATGATTCTCCAACACTGCAATTCAAAAGCATCAGTTTTTTCTCCCATCTTCCTTATTCGTTGTCCAGCTTTTGCACGCATATGATGTGACTGAAAATACCATGGCTTGGGGCAGGTATACCTTAGTCTTCAAGATGACATCTTTGCTTTTTCACACTTCAAAGAGGTCTTTTGCAGCAGATTTGCTCAATATAATGCAGCTTTTAATTTCTTGACTTCTGCTACCATGGGTGTTGATTGTGCATCATAGCAAATAAATGTGTGTAACTCAATTAAAAAATTAGTATCATTTCTACCAAAAAGATCTTGAAGATTTTCAGTTTTTTTATCATTACTTTGCTAATCAGTTATGTATCTTCTCTAAACAAATTCTAATTATATAACCAAATTTTGTCAGCAGTGGTTAAGTATTTGGCAGCTAACCAAAACTGGTGCTTCAAAACTGCCAGCCACTCCTTGGAAACCCTTTGGGAAAGTTCTATTATGTCCTGTAGGACACTATGAATCAAAATCAACTCACTGGCAATGGTTTGTTGTTATTCTTGTTTCATACCTATTTATATGCTTTGCTGGTTTTGCTTCTCTAGAAAACTCAGCCTAAGATATACACCATTCTTGTCTTTAAGGAACATTCTGATTATACTTCTTCCTAGATGCATTTGTTCATTTTTCTGGCAGTCTCCGATATAGTTAACATTCTTTGCCAGCATGAAAATTCAAAGGCTTCATTTCTTCTTCATCTTCCTTTTACATTGTCTAGATTTTCCATGCATATGTGGTGATTGAAAATGATGTGGCTTGAGTGAAGTACACCTTGGTCCTCATATGATATCTTTGCATTTTTGATACTTTAAAGAGGTATTTTTCAGCAGATTCTCCCAATGCAATACATCATTTGATTTCTTGGCTGTTGCTTCCATGGACGTTGACTTATGTACTCTTTTAGTAGTGAAAATTGTGATGTGCAGGAGAACTATAAGATCAAATTAAAATGTGTTTTAGTATTTTATGATAATGATAATTTATAATATTTTATTCTACTATAATGTATGAGTATAATACATCAAACTAATGGTTCATTTTCTATTTTAGGTACGACTTTGGTAATTTTATTCTAGTTAATACTGCCTTAGCCAAGAGAAAAATTTTCTAAATTGAAACTAATAAAACGAAGAACTATAATTCTTCAAGAAATGTTGCTTAATTTAGCGTTATCACCACCGAAATTCAATTTAAAATGTTAGTGATTTATTAAGGCAAGAAAATAAAAATTGTATGGAATAAATATATAGAAACATATAAACTTAATATGAATTTATTGCTTTCATAGCCATCATCAACTTACCAACACTCAGTCATAAAAAAAAAAAATGAAATTCAATTGTCTATTATTTTACTGATTTTCATTTGTAAATATACAATAGCTCTACATTTGTCTTTCCATTTTGTCTTTAAGAAAGTAAAGGTTAATGTATGTGTCAAGCAAATTGTCTAGGCTGTGATTGTCAACAGTTTGGCAAAGAGCAGACTGGTGGTCTTCTGTAAGATCGTGTAATTATCTTCTGTGATGTGATCTGATATGATCAGCCAATCAGTTAAAAGGGGTGTTTCCTTGGGGATTCAGCCTGCCTCCAGTATATACATGAATATTTTGGCAAAGTTCTTTCTTCTCTTTTCTTTCTTCCTTCTTTCTCTCCCTTAAATCCAACCCCAAACTCTTATTGTCACCCAACTTCCTACTCTTGGGCTTAAGCCTGCAGAATTTTACAGCCTGCCACCTGACCCATCAATGTGGGACGTAGCAGCCCCCACAATTGTGTGTGCCATTTTATTAAAATAAATCTCTCTGTAGTTATTTGTATATGAGTCTCACTGTTTTAATTTCCTCTATAAAACGCAGGCTAATGTGGAAGGTATACTTTCTGAGGTTGAGAGAACTAGAGAAACATCTCCAAGAGTACTCAGGTAGCATTGGGTAATACTTAAAATGACTCTAATGGAAATTCAGACCTTGTCCACATCAGCTACCCCAAGCTTGCTCTGTTCTGGGACAGACAGAAGGGAGAGTGGAAGCACACCAAAGCCAGCAGACCAACATACAACATGCAGACACTGAGTCCAATTTTAGGTTTTCAGATTATTTCATCTGAAGCCATGATGCAAATAAAAAATACTAATGTTTCTTCCTTTCTGGGACTCTGTTGAAGAGCAACCTCCTTGTAGATTAGGAAATGCCAAAGACCAGAGCTTGGGGACCATTGTAATAAATGCCTGGAAGATGAACTATTGAATCAGGAATGAAGGAAATAACTGAAAACTTAAATATATAGAAAGTTTGAGAAAAGGAAATGAGGCAAGCATATCATTGCTTTGTTATTATTGTTGGGTGCCATCCAGTAGGACCTTGACTCATGGTAACCTGATGGTGACCCCGTGAACAACAGAACAAAGCACTGCCTGATTCTGTCCCATCCCTTTGGTCAGCTGCATATTTGACCATTGTAATCCACTGAGCTTTCACTGACTGATTTTTGAAAGCAGATCTCCAGGTCTCTCTTCCCAGTGTGACTTAGTCTATAAGATGCATTGAAACCTGTTTAACATCATAGCAACACATACATGTCCACTGACATGGTGACTGCTCATGAACCTGTAACTTCTTCATGGCAGGCTAGAGTTGTGTCATTAAACCACCAGTGCCCCCTTTAAATTATTTTAAGTTCAATTAATAAGCTTAAGGTCAATCTCTGTGGTTCCAGTTTAGGACAGTTTTCAAATAAAAGTGACAGCTTAATAGAGAGGTACCAAAAGGGACTACCATCCTAACAACCCTCAGCCAATGAAGTCAGAGAATCTCTGGCTCACAAAGCAGTAGAATTTATATTACGAAGCCAGGACACATCTGCAGTCCCAGGATCAACAACTACAAAAAGGAAGTCACAGGACTTTGGGTGGGTGTCTTAGTCATCTGTAATATTACTGCTATGATAGAAATACCGTAAGTGTGTCACTTTAGCAAAGAGAAACTTATTCTCTAACAGTCTAGGGGAATAGAAGTTCAAATTCAGGGTGCCAGCTCCAGGGCAAAGCTTTCTCTCTCTCAGCTCTGGGCGCAGTTTCTGTTACCAGTCTTCCCTTAGTCTTGGAACTTCTCAGCACAGGGGCCCCAGATCCAAGGACATGTGCTCCTGGCTCTACTTCCTTGGGGGTAGAAGGTTCCCCTGTCTCTCTGCTGGCTTCTCTCTTTCGTGTCTCAAGAGATTGATTTAAAGCATAATATAATCTTGTAGACTGAGTTCTGCCTCTAACGTAATGACCTCTAATCCTGTTTCATTAACAGCATAGAGGTAGGATTTATAACACATAGGAAAATCATATAACAAAATAGTGAACAATCACACAATACTAGAAATCATGGCCCAGCCAAGTTGACATGTTTTTAAGGGACACAATTCAACCCATGACAGTTAGACAGAGGCAGAACCAGGGATCTTGGCTTCTGAGCTTGACTCCCTTAATTTGGGAATCTATTGCTGCCAGGTAAAGTATTCATTTCTAAATCATGTGTCATGAAACTCTATGTACATAATGTCTCCTGTAAAGGCCATTTCTGTGGGATGAAATCAACTGTCTTAGAGCTGATATGATTTCTTTGAAAAGTTATTAAGAATACCATTCAGCATTTAGAGAGTGCGGATTTAAAAGTAGGAATTCTCATTTAGAAACAGAGTTTCTTCCATTCTTAAAATTATAAAAAGCTGTCTCCTGTAAGCTTATGTGTTCATAACAAGTGTGTGCTCTGGTGGGCCTTCTGAGTACTCACCACATCTGTACAGACATGCGAGTTCTCTGTTCCCCTGGGTCACGAATGCACAATCAACGGTTAAATTTTACCCACAGTTGTAAAAAAAGAAATAAATCATGTGACTACAAAATTCCTGGTGTTTAGATTTGCAGGGGAAATGCCAAGCCAGCAAAGTGCCGTCAAGTTGGATCTGACTCATGCAGGGGAAATATCTGCTTTTTAAACAATTAAACCAATGACAATCGACTCACATGTTTTGATATGCATTTTTTTCCTATTTCAGATGTTATTTCCCAGAAAAAGAATTTAATATATATGTATGCATATTTCTCTTTTGTGAAGAGTAGGAGAAGCTACTTATTTTCATCTATCAGTAAACATTTTCTTTACATTTTTTGGAAAGCGAGCACTCTTTTTTGCTTTTTAGTAACAATTCCCATTTTAGTTCCAGGGAAGGTGGTTGTGCACATCAAAAGCAGGCTCTAGTGACCCAGTAGGCTTGGATGTCAACTACACAGAAAAGGGCAATTATATTTTAAAAGTAATATGCCCTCAGTGAGTTATCAGGTGAAAAATTTGTGCCTTTGTGCTTTTTCCATGAAGATGTTGTCTCTTACTCTGATAGAAAAAGGAGCATCTATTTTCCTTTTTTAAGAGAATGTCAAATATAGTTTTCAAAATTTATTATATTCTAAAGGTTGCAAAAATATATATTGCAGAAAGAACTGAGTAACATGTCATTTCTTAGTTCAGTTTCATAGTAGATGATCCCAACCGAGGTAAACTTTTGTGAGGTAAGGATACGATTCAGCTCTGTGGTAATATATAACTAATAATGAACACAGACTCCAGGGTAGTGATGTAGCTTTCATAATCCATGAAGAATAAATGTTGGGTGCTGGCACGAATCATTTAGATATATACAGTTTATTCCGGACAGGTACCCAAAAAAGGGGGAGAGGAAGAAAATTATTCGTAAGAACAGTGAGTTGGAGATCACTGTAATGGGATTATTATATTGTAATATAACTGTAAACTGTAATTATGTATTGGTTGTTTGATTTTTGTTGAGGTAGATGACATTAAAAAGCTCATATGGAAATTGTTTATGTGAAGTTTCTGCATGATATTTTTTTATGTCTCAACCCTGAAGGCATTTTTTTTTGCAGAAGTTCTTAACGTGATTTCAATTGTGTCCTCTAAGTGCCCACTAAGCAACTGAGGTTAACTGCGAATTTCCGTGGAGAAACTTCAATAGCTCAGATACCTTTGTTACTTACTTTGTTAAATTAGCTTAATCTTGTATGGAAGCTGAGTGTGGTTAGAATTTTCTTTGTCTAATATGATTTCATACTTAGATTGCAACAGGAAAGCTTTAATTGATGTGATTATATAGCCATACTAGAAGTCACTGGGTAGCACAAATGGTTAAGCACTCAATTGTTAATCAAAAGACAGGAGGTTTGAGCCTACTCAGTGGCACCTTGGAAGAAATACCTAGCTATCTGCTTCCTAAAAGTCAGAGCCTTGTACACCCTGTAGAGCACAGTTGTACTCTGACATACATGGCATTGCCTTAAGTTAGAATAGACTGAACAAAAATGGGTTTGGGTTTTATAGCCAAACTATAGGCTTTTATACTGCTCAGGAAATAAGAATGCAAAAGTAGTCTAAGGAAAAACTGAAGGGATGATACAAGAAATATTCTATTACTATATTTGGGGAAAGAAGAGCAGGAATATAATCTCATAGTGATGCTAAAAAATACAAGATTAAAAAAATTCACCTCTACAAACTATCTGTTTAAAAATGATGGATAACCCTGACAGCATCAATAAGATAACCAAGGTGCAAAAGTGGGACTTCTGTCAATCTGCAACTTCATGTCCCTGTGATCGAGGATGAGGTTAGCAGGAACTAGACTTCTGTGAGTTTGACAAAGAAGAGCCTTCGTAACTGTATTATTTTGGGTCAATTTTCAGATGCAACAAAGATCAGGAAAGAGGGAAGAAGCAACAAGAAAAAGAGAAAAAGCATATTCACCAGACTGCGCCCTACTCATGCACCCAGTAAATCACATTAATCCTCACAAAGACAGGAGAATGCCCAGTGCACAAGATGTGCTCCTTTATGGCAGATGCAGACCATGCCTAAAACTCTGGAGAGCACGTCAGTTTAAACACATGGCTCTATGGGTAGATTCTAGCATAATAATGTAGGATAATTTACACATGTATGACACCTTAAACAGTCTATCATACTGAAGCATTTTGAAACAATGCTGAAAACAAAAGTAGAGAGCTTTATTCAGGTAATTTGAAAACGTCAGTGCAAGTTCATCACTTTAAGGAATTTTGTTTTACTTTTTCCCATCTTCCAACTCAACCAAGCCACTTGGTGAGATGTTACCCAATCACTGGTATGTTACATCTAAAAAGATCAAATGTGTCCAGATGTTGCTTTGCTTATGATCAAGTTTTACTTTCCTGTACTATCCTTCACTAAAATAAGCCAGAATTTGTTAGAGGGTATCATGGATTGAATTGTGTCCCCTCAAAAAATGTGTGTAGCTGTTTCGATAGGCTATGATTCCTGGTATTGGGAAGTTATTCTCCATTTTGTGATTTTCCTATGTTGTAAATCCTAATCTCTACCTGCAGTTAATAACGCAAGATGGTTTATGTTAAAGAGGATTAGGGTGGAATTGTGTCATAGGCAACTAGTGCTGCTGTAACAGAAATAACACAAGTGGATGTGTTTAACAAAGAGAATTTTTATTATCACAGTCCAGTAAGCTACAAATTCATCTGTAGGTAAAAGTTCACTCAGTACGAGAAATGATCACAGTTTGGTAGGCTGATTCCAGATTCAGTATGAGGGCATGTTGGTGCAGGACCCTCAGGTCCAAAAGATGTACTCTGCTCTTGGTGCTGCTTTCTTGGTGGTTTGAGGTTCCCAATTCTGTCTGCTCGCTTCTCTGTTATATCCCACAAGCTTGCAAATTGAGTCCCACCTCACCAACACAACTGCTGCCCATTATCCCTTATCAGCATTATAAAGGAAGGATTCACACACATGAGAAAAATCACTCAGTACTGTGAATCATGGGCCAGACCAATTAAAACACACATTTTAGGGGGAACACAATGCAGTCCATAACAGATTGTACCACCCTCACTAATGGAGTTTTTCTGGATTGTGGCTTACATCACCTTTTATCCAACAAGAGATAAAAGGAAAAGACAGGAAGCAGAGAGTTAGGGACTTCATACCATTAGAAAGCAGCACCAGGAGCAAAGCACATCCTTTGGACCTGAGGTTCCCATGTCAAGATGTTACCAGATCAAAGAAAGACTGATGCAACACAAAGACCTTCCATCACAGTCAACGGAAAGAGAGAGTGCTTCCCCTGGAGCCAGCACCCTGAATTCAGACTTCCAGCCAATTAGAATAAGAGAGAGAATAAACTTTTCTTCATTGAAGCCATCCACTTATGGTATTTCTGTTATAGCAGCACTTGATGACTGAGACAGTGGGTTTTAAGCCATATTTAGGTAATAACAAAAGCAGGGAAAAATGCAGAATATTCTTGCTGCTATCAGAGATATGAAAAACAAAAAGATATAAAACCAAGAATATATTCCCTACTTGGCAGGGGAGAGACATCAGATTCTAAAAAAATAATAGTACAATAGTTATAAATGAATAGTAAATAGCCACTGTTGTATAATCACTGTTGAAGTCTACCAGAAGAAAGCCATATACATATGCATATGGAAAGAAATATGTATAATACTATATGTATATGGAAATGCACACACACATGGATTCTCTTGTATATACAAAATTTCTGATTTTTTTTATTAGAAAGTTTAACTTGAATCAAAATAAGCTAATTGTTTATTCATCAAATTGTATTGCCAATGCTGGACACTGTTACACTGGTGATACAGTAGTGTACACAGAGGCAAAAAAAAAAGAAAAAAAAACTCTGCCCCTAATCAAATTAACATTCTATTGCAGATTTAATTCTCTAATTTTGAACATCTATCCTCCAAATTGCAAATGATAAATAGAAATGGAAGGCAAAATATAAGTAAGGCATACCTTTAAAAATCATATAGTTGTAGTATAGGCTACTCATGTTGTTAGAGAACATAAGTACATAAATACTAGGATATATGATGATCATCTGTGGTGGTCAGGATTATGTCAACTTGGCTACTACATGTTTGGCTGCTGTATTGGGTGGCAGGGTGGGGTTTGTGGTGGCTCCCTACCCCTCAGCTCTCATCTCGCGACCTTTCACTACTGTGGCTTGTCGCTCACGTGGCCAGGAGCTCCTCTCTGTTTCCAGCGCCTAGTTCCAGGACTTGAGCTAGCAGCTGTTGGACTCATCAGTCCTTACAGTCGGCACTTGAGAGTCCTGCTCCCTGACCTGCCGATCCTGGGTTTGCCAGCCTCTGTTGCTTCGTCTCACCACCAGCTTGGGATCCACTGACCTACACAACCGGTGATCTAGAATTCTGGTCTATGACTTGCTGACTTTGGGTTCCTCAGCTTCCGTGGCCATGTGAGGCTTGTGCCAGAGCTTGGGACATTCAGCTTCTGTGATTACCTGAGCTGTTTCCTATATTTGTATCTATGTATCTATTTATATATATATATATATATATATTATAAATCTTTCCTTGTACCTACACGTGTTACTGGTTTTGCTGCCCTAGAAAACCCAGCCTAAGACATCATCTAATATTGAAATCACTTAACTTCAGTCAATTATAAAATTCAGCATGATTCAGGGCAGTAATAAGTTTCAGATCACTGGTAATATCCAAGTCTTGCAAGATAAGGATTTTAGGGAGAACAGCACCCAGCAATGGCTGTCAGAAAGCTGAGTGCTTTTAAGAGTTGATTTTGGCTTTCAGTGTAAGTTGCCTTCTAATACTACCCAGCAATTCTCTATTAACCTACCACAGATGTTACCACTAGAGATCAGGCCACTTAAGTTTACAAATACGAAAGGACAACCATCAAGGAGGAAATCCAATTCTATAGCCAAGATACAAACTAAATCTCCTTTTAGAGAACTAAATAGAACTCAACAAAAATCAATTACAAATTATTGGCCATAGAGATGAGAGCAGGGACTCCATTTCCCAGGAAACCTGTCCAAGTCAAGCCTGCAGCTGCTTGCCAGCCTTGGTGGCCTACTGAAAGTAAAGGTGGGACTTTATGATAACCATTGGGGAAATGCCTAATACAAAAAGCGAAGTGCAAAAAAGAAAGCAATAAAACAGATTTTATGACCAACTTTTTATTCTCAAATGAGAATCAAGGATTAATCCCAAAAATGAAGCCAAGTAAGCTGTTTCACGTGGCTTTCTGCACTGCAAGGTTAGTGCTTCAGTCTTGCTACCAATTCTTTGCCCCCTGCAATAAAAGGCACCCACCATGTGAAGATAGGTGATACCAAACCCAACATCAGACACGTTGCCATCAAGCCTTTTCTGACTCTTAATGGCCCTGTAGTAGAACTGCCTGTAACAGTTAAGACTTTGTCAGTTTGGCTGGACTATGATTCTTAATGTTTTGGCGGCTGTATAAAGTGGCAGGGGTGAGGCAGGTGGTAGCTCACCACCCCTCAGCTTCATTTCCCCACTTTCTGCTGCCTACTTTGTATCTCTCTGCTCACATTGCCAGCAGTCCTGTTCTCTTGCTTTTTACATCTTGTACTTGGGAGTTGAACTAGCAGCTTTTGGGATTCACAGGCTCTCACAACCTGTGAGTAAAATCTCATTCCCTGGCCTGCCAATTCACCTGCCCTTACAGCTCTGTGAATCAGAGCTGTAGCCTCACAGCCTTGCCTTCCATTGTGGGATCAGCCAAGCTTCACAGCCTGTGAGCAGGAACTCTAATCTCTGCCCTGCTGACCTTGCGTTCACCAGCTTCTACAGCTGCATGTGGTTTATGCTTCCACCCAGGGCTTGGGAAAGTTCTGCTTCTACAATTACATGTATAACTTTTTATATATGCAGTTTATATAAATCTTTTTCTATACACATTACATGTATGTATATATATATATCTGTTTCTCTATATAAATCTTTTTGTATACATATTCTATGCATTACTAGTTTTGCTTCCCTAGAGAATCAAGCCTAAGACACTGCCTCATTTCCATGACCAGAGGCCTGATATTTTCAGTTGCTCACATGAATGCCAAAGCTGGACAATGAATAAAGAAGACTGAAGATTTGATGCCTTTGAATTATGGTATTAGTGAAGAATGTTGAAGATACCATGAACTTCCCGAAGAATGACCAAATCTGTCTTGGAAGAAGTACAGCCAGAATGCTCCCTAGAAGCAAGAATGGCACAACTTTGTCTCAAGTACTTTGTACATATTATCAGGAAGGACCAGCACCTGGAGAAGGACATGACAATTGGTAAAGCAGAGGATCAGCAAGAGAGGAAGATGCTCAGGGAGATGTATTGGCTAAGTGGTTGCAACCATGTGGTCAAATATAACAATTGTGAAGATAGTATAAGATCATGTAGTATTTTGTTCTGTTGTACATAGGGTATCTATGAGTCAGAACTGACTCCTTGGCACCTAACAACAATCTTAATGGCAGGAGACTGCCATGACTTTCTCCCACTGAGCAAATAGTAGGTTACAACAGCTGACCTTTTGGTTAGCAATAGAATTATTAACATTATGCTACCAGGGATCTCTTAGGAGTGTATGGACTTCCCTAAGTGCAAAGGCTTTGATAACTTATTTGCATGAATTTAGGAATCCTTCAGGCAATCCCACATAGGGTCCTCTGTGAGGAATTTCTCAATGGCAACTAACAATAACAACAACAGACAATCGGAACTCAAGCTCTGTGGGGCAATTGTTTTATGCTATGGATATGAGCAGCGGTAGCTGTGGTGTCATCAGAAAAGCTAGTGGAACCAGAGCTGCAAACCGTAGCAAAGAAAACGTGATAGGTCTCTCATACTTTACTTTATCAAACCACTCCAGCCATATGCAAATTCTGCTTTCAATAATATACATATAATCTAGGTATTTTTCATAATGTCTGGATCTAGCATTTAATACCTCTCTCTTACCTCTAGTTACTCCTGTTATCCTTTCTTTGCAGATGATCAAACTGTTCACTATTAGCTCTCATTTATATATGTATGTATATGTATGTATATATGTATGAGTATATATACATGTATAGATACATAAACACACACAAAATATGTATACATACATATGAACCTATGTGTGAAAATTTTTATGTTACTCTTGATCTTTTTACTTCCCACATCAAATAATCTCAACGTCTCTTCCTTATACTCTTTCCAGCATTTTTATGACTCATATTTTGTCAACAAGAAAATCATTAAAACCCATGTTTGGAAATACCTAGCTACAATATTAAAAGTTGTTCAGAGAGAAACGTTTAATAGATGAGGTAAATTTGCCCCTAGCTCTATGTTATGAAAACTGAATTTTCTGTTTTACCCTAATCTCCTCCATGTCTAATGTTGCTTATTACTGATAACATTTCTACCTGCCCCTCACATTGAAATATTCAGGGTTTTCAAGCTTCCCTATCCTTCCTTCTCTCCTTTCTGTTCCCTGTGTTTTCGCCTGTAATGTCACTAGTAAATCTTAGATGAGATCCTCTCTTCGTTGTCTAAATTCCTTCCCAAGCTTCATCCTGATCCCTATTATTTGGACTTCTGTTATGTGATTTACTTTTATCGTTCATTCTCTTGTCTCTTCCCTATTGTTTGTGATTGCTTGTTACTGAAACAAGACTTAGTCCTTTAATCCAATCTACTGATCCATTTCTGGCAGCAAAATTCCTAGTCAATCCCTGCATGGTGTATAATTCAAAGACAGATTTCAGATCCTCTGATTCTTAGAGATTAAGCAGTAGAAATTTGGACTTGGTCAGGAAATGAAAGAACAAGTGGCAACATTGTCTTCTCTTTATATGTTAAAACTTGCTCAACAGTGCAGCCTTTACATCCTGCAAGTTCCCACAGCACAGTGCCTTTCTGGAAGCACCTTAGGTTCTGCAACCCAACTGCTGGAGTTCGGAATCCTCGAACTGCTACACAAGATGTGTGACCCTGGACAAGGTAATCATCACTTATGTGCCTCAGTTTCCTCACCTGTAGAAAGGAAACAAGAATAGCACATTTCTCATACAGTTTTTTGAGGACTGATTTAGCAGAAAGTACTTAGAACTGTGACTGGCATGTTACTGTTGCAGTTAGTTGCCACTGAGTTGGTTCTGACTCATGGTGACATTATGCATAACAGAAAGAAACATGCCGCAACCTCTCCAACTGCCTGATCCTGCACCATCTTCCTGATAACTGGTAAGTTTGAGTCCATTCTTTTGCCTATTACATCAGTCTGTATCACTGACTGATATTTCTGCTGACTCTATTTTACCAAACATGATATCCTTCCATAGTGATCGATATTTCCTGATGACATATCCAAACTGGGACGCAAATCAAACCAAATCTACTGCTGTTGAGTGGATTCTGGCTCATAGTGATCTATAGGACAAAGCAGAACTGCTCTACAGAGTTTCCAAGAAGCACCTAGAGGATCTGAACTGCTGATCTTGGTTAGCAGCTGCAACAGCCATGAGAGTTTCCAACTGGCATATAGAAAACCCTACAACAAATGGTAGCTTATTTGACTTGATAGATGAATGAATTAGGAATACCTCAAGGTTTCATTTAGTTGAATCCTCCAGTTTCTTTTAGTGTCCATTATGTTTACAAATACAATGAGTGGTTACAATAGTGAAACATTTGACCACTAACCAGAAGGTAGGAGTTTCAAATCCACCCACAAGTGCCTTGGAAGAAAGGCCTAGCAATCTGTCTTCAAAAGGCCACACCTTGAAAACCTGTGGAACACCTTTCTGCTCTGTAACAACCATGAATTGTTCCAACCGTGAGTTGGAATTGACTCAATGGCAGCTGATTTCAAATTTTTTATATTGTTTAGCTCTGTCTCTCCTTGAGCTGTTATACCCTTAAAATCAAGTGCTGTTTCACCTTCACATGTTGCAAAGCATCTACTCCTAAGAATCTTTCTGTATATAGGCAGTCTCCTTCTATCTTTGTTATTCTTAGTCCTAAGTTACAAAGCCATATACATCATGCATTGCATATATCTTAGTCATCTAGTGCTATTAGAACAGAAATACCACAGATGGATGGCTTTAGCCAAGAGAAATTTATTTTCTCATAGAGAAGTAGGCTAGAAGTTCAAATTCAAGGTGTCAGCTCCAGGGGAAGTCTTTTCTCTGTTGGATTTGGAGGAAGGTCCTTGTCATCAATCTTTCCCTGGACTGGGAGCTTCTGAGACGCAGGGATCCCTGGTCCAAAGGACATGCTCTCCTCCCAGCACTTTCCTTTCTTGGTGGTATGAGGTCCCCAAATCTCTGCTTGCTTCCCTTTCCTTTGTAACCTAGGAGACTGCATCAAGACACAGTGCAATCTTCTAAATAGAGTACTGCCTCCCTAACACAACCATTGCCCACTCCTCTTTCATCAGCATCGCAGAGTGAGGATTTATAGCAGATAGGAAAATCACACAATACTGGGAGTCATGGCCTACAACTGCTACACACATTTTTGGGAGGAACAGAATTCAATCCATGACAGCATATTTTTAGCAAATGTTTTAAATTTATTATTTCATATGTTGGTCTTTTAGCTCCTCAATTAGCTTTTCAAATCTCTATCCACTCATTTTTCCTATTTAGTGTAGAATTCTGTCCCTAATAACAATTGATTTGTAATACTCCTCCTTACTAAATGTCAGGCATTATTACATAACCTACTGCAGTTAATCCTCATGGATATGGATATTATTAATACCATATATGAGAGACTATAAATAATTTGCCTATAAAAGACTTACATCTGAGTTTTCCATGCCCTTAATCTTTTCCTCTCCTATAGAGAGTTTACCTACCATACTCAAAAAGTGCTTCTAGACAAAACAAGCAACTGATCTGAAGGCTGTCATGCAGTAACATGATTTTCTCTTGGATGAAGTCTGGAGAATTAAATTAAAAAAAAATTGTGTAGTAGTGAGAGCGTAACTTTTAGAGTCTGCCTGACTTGAGGTCAAATTCCCGGCTCCAGCAATTACTGATGCATGAGCTTGACCAAGTAATCTAATCTCTCTAAGGCTCAGTTTCCTTATTCATAAAACAGGAGTACTATCAACCTCAGAGTGATTTTTAGGGATCAAATGGCCTAACATAATACAGAGCACATAGCAATGGAATTTCATTCCTTAAAAGGGCTCAAGCATGTGTGAAATAAATGTCCATGGGAGATGTAAAGGTGAGTTAATGATTGAGCCGAGTAATAATGTAAAAATAAGAAGTCCTGGAAGGACTAGTAGCGGCAGTGGGAGAATTTGACGTGGTGAAGGGTCTACTAGAAAACTCAGTTTCATTTCTGTTAAAGAATAATAATGACAACAGCATATTTTAGTATTTGTTTTGATATTCTCAATAGATATAAATTGTAAGGAACCCTAATGATGCGTTGTGTAATTTCGGTTCTGTGGAGATGTGATAGCGATGCTCTCTTTTGTTTACCTTATTTATTTATATATTCTTCCTCTCAGTGCACACGTATAAGGCAAGCAATTTCACAGCTCAGATCAACAGGTCTCATCCCATTTCCTGAAAGAAAGGTTATTGCTCTTTGGTTTCAATATGATGGGTCATACTGAAGGAGACCAAAAAAGTTAAGAGTTATGGTAAAGAGAAGAAATTCTGAGCTCCTAAGCAAATATAAAATTCACTTCTGGATATCTTCAAAATGACATGTTTCTTTATAGAATCCATTCTAACTTTATGAGTCAATAATGTGATAAAATTCTAGAAAACAAATTTTGTAATCATGCAATCTCACAATCTTTCCCTGACAGACTTGAATTTTGTTTCTTAATTGTTTCTGTATACAAAGCACACTTGGGGAAGGAATGACATGATTAGCTAATTGAAGAACTATATCTCTCCCATGCCTGCCTATACAATCAGGCATAAGACTTTTGCATATGTGCTGTGAAAAGTACTTCTATATGAATTATGATCATAGTAAACTGACTGGTATAGATACCACTTAGGTATCTGTCTGTCACAGTGTGGTGCTTGGACCTCACCAACTTAAGCCGTCAGTTGTCTGCATCTTCACTTTTGTGAGTCCAGAGTATCTTCAGCTAGAAAAAGAAATTATGTTTGGGTAGTAGCAACATAGTCACCTAAATCTTTATATTAAATCTTGCTCTTATCAAAATATTAATACTGCTTCACTGAACAATCATGGACTTACTACCCATAAAGGGATGTTTTTTAAACTTATTTTTAAAGAACACAGTAGCAACACTGTTGTTCTTATGGATGTGTTCAAATTTGTAATATAATATCCTTATCTCATTTCATGTGCTGCAGCATGTCTTTTCTTGTGGATAAGACTTAAAGGGTTACAGTAACTCCTTTGTTGAGCTATTCTGTGTATTTCTGGATTCCAATATTCTATGTTTAGCATAGGTGTCAAATTTAATTGAAATAAATAAGTGCAAGTCAATAATGTAGAACATCAGGTTGACTGTTTATTGACACCAGGTAGATTGTTTACAGGGAATGTTAACACACCTAATTTTCTGACATCTACTTGTATTCCTGTGATTTTCTCCTTAAAAACTTCAACGTAGATAGCAACCTGATTGACTGAGTCTTGTTTTAGTAAATGTATTTGTGTGTATATGTAAATGTATTTATTTAAATAAGTGTATATGTATGTATTTGCCAAATATGTGTATACTTCAAATGCATTTGAATTATTAGGATGTGGGGCAGATACATCATGATAGTTTTATAAAATAAAAATACTGGAATATACAGTAAAATTGGACCATAAAAAAAGAAATCCTAAAAATTCTGCCTCGTTCATAAAGCATACAGGTCTGATGACTGAGTTCATGAACTTAGGTGTTCTGGGTGCCACTTACCTCATTGCTGAGCATCACTAGGCTCACCTTCTAAGTACTCTCCTTAGGGATCTATACACCAAAGTCAGCGCCTACTAGGCCATTGTCCAAGGTGGCAGGTTTCTGAATTTAATCATGTAGTTAGCTGTGAGGGAGTTTTTAGCCAGCAAACAAATAACTGTATTGGGACACCTTCCCTACTCACCTGGTCTGGCCCCCAGTGACTTTTTTCTTTACCAAAAGATAAAGGAAATACTGAAAGGAAGACATCTGGATGACATTCAGGACATCAGTTGTAATATGACTATAGATGATGGCCGTTCCAGAAAAAGCATTCCAAAATTGCTTTGAAGGGTGGACTAGGTGCTGGCGTCAGTGCACAGCTTCCCAAGAGGAGTACTTCAAAGGTATTCCTAGTGATACTCAGCAATGAGGTATGTAGCCTTTTTTCTAGGATGAGCTTATGAATTTAATTAGCAGTCCTTGTATTTTTCAACATTATTTAAAGTAGACAATATTGAAAAGAAAATTTTGTCAACTTAAATATATAGACAAACTTTTAGAGTGAAGTCTGAATATTTAAATATAGCCTAATAAATGTTGTATATGAATCATGACATATGTTTTTATCCTACTTTTTTTTTTTGGAGAGGGATGAGAGAAACCCTTGTGGAGCAGCAGTTACTGGTACAGCTGCCAGCAGAAATGGTGGCAGCTCAGATTCACCAGGTGTTCTTTGGAAACGCTACAGAGCAGATATGCTCTGTCCTGTGGGGTCACTGAGTCAGAATTACTTGATGGCAGTGGGTTTGATTTTTTGTGGGGAGGGATTATTTATACATTGCTTACATAGTCGATGCCTATTAGAAAACCAGACTTATTATCATCAAGTCAATTCCAACTCACAGCGACTCTATAGGATAGAGTAGAACTGCCCCATAGAGTTTCCAAGGAGTGCCTGGTAGACTTGAACTACTGACCTTTTTGTTAGCAGCCATACCACTTAACCACTACTCCAAAACTGATAATCTAGAAAACTGTCTGTTATGAATATAAGACCTAACACCCATGTGATAGACTGTTTTACTCTTTATCTAGACATTTATGTACCACTTAAGCATGGATTAAAATGGTCAAGGAAAACAAAATACTCATTTATCTAATATATAGTTTCCTCCAGGAGATTAACGTTTTGTAGGTGCTCACTGAAAACCCTGATGGTGCGGTGGTTAGCAGTTTGAATCTACCAGGTGCTCCTTAGAAACTGCGGGGTAAGTTTTAGTCTGTCCTACAGGATTGCCATGATGTGGTATCAACTCGACAACATCTGCTTTGTATTTTTTGTTCTGTTTTGATTTGGTTTAGGCACTTACATTAACTTCTGTTAGCAAAATACTATCATTTCTAGTCAGATTTCACAACTCACGCTATTCTGTTAAGTGTCAGATCTTTATTGCTGCCATTTCATTACCTCATCCTATACAACACCATGGTCCTGCAGTCTATTTTGTAAAAGACCTGAAATCATCAGGAATGAACCATGTCCAATAAATTTATTTCATAAAACCACCTCTATAACCCCTTTCTACCACCCAGGTGTCTGTCTGTCATATGGAGAAGACTTGCATATTGTTGTGAAACTGGGACCCATGCCACCAGTATTTTAAATATCAGCAGGGTCACCATGGTGGACAGGTTTCAGCTGAGATTCTGGACTAAGCAGACTAGAAAGGAAGGCCTGGCAATTTACTCTTTAAAATTAGCCATTGAAAACCCTTTAGATCCCAACAGAATATTGTCAAATGTTTTAGAAAAGCCCCTACATTAGAAGACAGCCAAAATACACACTGGCCCCAACAAGGGACTGAAGCATGCGAGTAGTTACGAAGTTGATGCAAAACTGGGCGGTGCTTTGTTCTGTTGCATCGTGGAGCACCATGAGTCGGCGTCTTCTCAATGGCAACTGACAACAACAACAAATCCCTTCTTCTATTTGTTGCTGTTAAATCAGCCAAGACGCCTCATTTAATTGATGCTTTCATCCAGTCTGGGGCTCTAAAACAATTCTGCTAAGATTTGGCACATTTTCAAAAAAATATTCGTTGCATTTTAAGCCATATTTTTGTAGGCTCCTTTCCTTTTCATGGAGTCATTGCAGTAACTAGAAACAAAAATCATATCATTTGATGTATTGATTCACTAGAGATTTAATTTTCCGAGGGTCTCTACTTTCAAGTTCGGTTGAAGTTTAAAAACTCAGAATATTATTTCTGAGAACACGCTAAATGTTTGAGGTATGAGTGTATAACAGAATAATGCAATAAATGTCTTGTGTTCGTATTGATTTCATAGGTGAATCTGCTCTGAAAATCCTGGCACCCAGCAGCCTAGTATCATTTAACTATGCTAACCTTTGATATTTTTAAGAGTATGGCACCCCTATACTCAGGTGTAATCCCACCAGATGTTTAGTGACAAAAGGAGAATTGAACCCCGTACTCTTATGCTATAAAGTCATTTCAAATATATCAAAGGCAATACTTCTGGGAGAGCCAGGCAATGACAGCAGGTTGAGATACAATTTTATGTTTTCTACGTTCACTGCACAATAGTATTTTCAGTAAGAAGTGTTCTTTTTCCTGGCAGTGTGGCTTTCTGTGGAATTACAAGGGCTCATTGCTCTGAGGCTGGTAACAAACACAGATCAGTATTTTATGCCTTAGAATTAGAATTATTAAGATCAGATCTTAATACATCTTACAGATTTTGGAAAAACCTAATGAAGCAATAAAAGACCAAGGACCAAGAAAATGTGAGGAATTGAGAAAAGTATCGTCTACAATAGACAGAGTCTCTAGGTATCATAAATGTTTGAGCACTTGACTGCTAACTGAGAGGTTGGCAGTTATCATCTACCCAGAGGCACCTCAGAAAAATTGCCTAGTGACCTGCTTTTGAAAAATTACTGCCTGGAAAGTTAAATTTTAAAAATTTGTGTAGTAGTGGAAGAATAAGTTTTATAGTCTGACTGCCTTGAGGTCAATTCCTAACTCAAACAATTACTGATGCATGAGCTTGGGCAATTCTGCTCTGTGCTATGGAACAATAGCGCTCTGCACACAGGTAGTCAACATGAGTTGCCATTCACAGGAGGGCAACTAGCAGCACCACAACACAGATCCTTCATGAATCATTGGTGATTCAGTGGTAGAATTGTCACCTTCCATGTAGCAGACCTGGCTTTGACTCTCAGCCAGTCTACTACATGCTCAGTCCCACCCATCCATCCGTGGAAGCTTGCCTATTGTAAGGATGCCAAGTAGGTTTCAGCAGGCCTTTCCACGTAAGAGAGGGTAGGAAAAGGCCTGTTAATCTGCTTATGAGAAATCAGCAACTGAAAACAGTACAGATCACAATGGCCTGACCCACTGGTGAGTGGGGATGGGAGACAACCAAGAAGCATGTTGTTGAGTTGTCTGTGAGAGCTCCAAGAGTCAGGGCTACTTTGATGGCAGCTAATAACAGTAACAATAGATGCTTCAGGAATGCATAATGGTATGATAAGAAATACAGGTTTTAAAGGGAATGAACAATGGAAAGAAAACAGGGAAATGCCTTTCAGTATCTTCTACACTTCCAAACCTTATACTTTCCTGGCCCATAACTTTAGGCTAAATGAGTGGGTCACCAAAAAGCCCTGTCAAAAAGCCAAAACCAACCCCGCTGCAATCGAGTATATATCAACCTATAGCAACTCTATACAACAGAATAGAGCTTCCCCATAGAGCTTCCAAGGCTGTAAATCTTTACAGAAGCAGAGTGCCACATATTTCTCCCACTTCTCTCACCGAGCAGCTGATAGGTTCCAGTAGCTGACCTTTCAGTTTGCAGCTGAGCTCCTATAGACCTTTCCAGAACTCAAAACAGAACTCTGAATTTTTTTTTGTACGGAAGGCATTTGCCTAATGCTCACCACAAAGAAAAGAAAGGAAGGAGAAAGGGGATGAAACAGAGGAACAAATGAAGAAATGAAAAAAACTGATTTTAGCAAGAAACTTTGATACAGAGTAAAGTACTTTTGAAACTGAAAAACACCAACCAGCCAAAGTTATGTGGTAGTTTGATTGTGAACCCACTGCCTTTTTATTTCTCTCTTCTTTTGCTAATTTTTCTGTCATGAAGCAATTTTCCAAAACTTAAGTATTTTCCCTTTATCATTTTCTATGATTGAGGATACACAGATGACTTTAAGTTTATCTTTAGAGCACTTTTCATTTTTATTACATCCTTTTCCCTACAGAGCTGACTGAGGAAAAAGTATCTGGGAGAATTATAACAGTTTCTCTTCTTGTTGCACGATCAATTTGGCAAAACTCTGCAGCACTCTGTTTCACTGTATTACTCTGCAGAATGCTTTCCTGTCCTGAGTGCTGTTTTGCTATTTTGTGTTCATTTTCTTGTTAAGGCCTTTATCAATACATTCAACAATATTTCCCATGGCTCTCTAGTTTTATTGTGTGCCCACTAGTGCTTGTGCAGTTCCCAGGGCCACACAAACAAGCCAGACAAGCCTGTTGTCTGGTGCTCAACAGGCTGTTTCAATGGCATCATCCACTGCCGCCAAGTCAATTCTGACATATAGTAACCCTATAAGGCAGAGTAGAACTGCCCCAGGGTTTTCAAGGAGTACCTTCTGGATTCAAATGACAATCATCTGTCTGGTAAACAGTCGAGTTCTGAACACATTGCACCATCAGGGCTCCTTTCCAACAGCATACCAACCAATAGTTAACTCAACCGCCTTCAAGTTGGTTTGGGCTCATAAAAACCCTACAGGACAGAGTAGAACTGCTCTGTAGAGATTCCAAGGTGCACCTGATTGATTTAAACTGCTCATCTTTTGGTTAGCAGACATTGCATTTAAACTACTACACCAGGGTTTCCTCCAATGGCATAGAATGATTCAAAACATAAATATCCATTTTACACAAAAACTTGCAATGAGCCACCTAAATCATCAAGCATTGAATCACACATCACTATTCCCTTCCTTGAAAGCTCCACAAGTAAGCAATTGAGAAAAGTAATTCTGGGTCACTTCCCCCAAATAGGGCTAAAAGATTTTTCTGAACTTCTAAACTTGGCTTACATTACAAATATATATATATTTTTATTTTCATATTTGCTTTTCATTTTTCAACTTGGCAAAGTGTCTGTAATGTTAATTGGGCTATTTGTCAATTGTCAGCATGTTAGTTTTTTCAAATTTGAATTTTGTTCTCAGCATTCATTTTTCATATCATTTAATATTTCAGAGTGCACCCTTTTAAACTGTTAGCCCTGCGTACAAAACCATACAGCATAAATAATACAGGAAACCTGAAGTAACGTTAAATTCTTTAACTAATTAGATTGAACTCAGCTATAAAAGCATGCAGGCTGGTGGGAAAAAAGCTTGTTTGGGCCAACCTGAGCCAAACAGAGAACTTTTTTAGAGTACAAACATTATCGCTATCATTGCATGTAGAAATTGATAGTACTTTTTAAACTTGGTGTATGTCCTTGGCCTGCATTTAATTGGATTAAGTGGCATTTAAAAAGAAATGTCTTCCATATCCCTTTTACAGTGTTTTGTAACTATTAACATATTTTAAACTACCAAGTGACCCAAGGAGAAAGCGTTCCAAGTATGAAGGGCTCAAAGCAATTTGATAAAACGTTATTTGAAGTCTCTGAGGCTGCTAAAGGCCAGACACACGGAAGTTTATGTTCCATTTTTACTGACTGCAGTTTTACCCAAATCAACAGTCCTTTCATTTCACAGTCTTTTTTCAATCCGGCGCTCTAAGTTCTCAGCACTCAACTACAATCGCAGAGTCAGAAGGAAACAGAACTGTGACTACCTCTGCCAGATCCTACCTGGCAGTTACCTCAGCTGACACAGCCACCTTCTAAGAGGCTATAAACACGTTGCCGTTGACCTCTTTCCTCATCTCAGTGAGCTACAAAAGAGGAAGTCTCCCAGAACCATTATTTTTTTTTTCTCCAAAGATTCATAACTTGTAAAGCATTTAAACCAAGGCATGAGATCATAAGAGAATACAATCATAATCTAGTGCACCCAGAAGCTTCCCATGGATTCCAAGATGCTGCTGCTACATTTTTTTAGAATAATATGAAACACTGGCTAGCAGTTGTTTCTTAGCAGAAACCACACTCCAGCTAGTGAATTTCATCCCATGTAACATAAATTCATGACTGTACTGTTTTTATCTTGCTGAATAAGGAAGAACATTGAAAATAATTGGGGTGAGGAAAAGTTTGGTTATTTTCTTCTTTCACATTAACTTTTTACTATACTTTGTTGTGCTTTGTAGATATATTGCCTCATATTCTTTCATTTATGTTTTCTCTCTAGGTGACTATAAATTCCTCAGACCAGTAAAGAGGCTCCCTAATTTTCAAAAGCCTTCCTTCAGGCTCATCACCGAATAAAATGAGATGAACAAAGACTTTTTGAAATAGCTAACTGGTTAATTAACTCATGACCACTTGCTTCCAAAAAAGTAAAGCTTGTAATTTTTTATAACAACTAAGTTTAACTTCTAAAATATTCAAACTAATTTTGAAGTTAGATACCATGCCTAGTTCAGCTCCTCCTTATACCCATTACTTAACACCATGCCCGGCAGACAGTAGGTGTTCCATAAATAACACTTGATTGAGTGAATATGCATTCAAAATTAAAACTATCTTGTCACCTTAAGTAAAATGGGAGATATGTTAAGTAATCCATGTCTAAGATACTGAATTTCAGATTTTTTTAAAGAAATTTAAAAGTACTATAGAATATCAGAATATATAGGGATCCTAAAGTTTAGTATGTTTAACAGTGTTTCTAAAAGATGGTCTGTTTAAACAGTCCCGCCAGAGATAGGACATTATCTCACAAGGCAATTTGTTCTACTGCCAAAGTACTGGGCTATAAAAGTAATTCTTAAAATAAGACAAAAATCTGTATTATCTTCACTTGTACTATTAATCCTGGTTCTGAATTCTGGAGCAACAACAACAACAACAAAAAAAACGATTGAACGCCTTCATTATTTCAAAGTTATTTAAATATTTAAAGATGACTTGATAACTCTTCTCCTTCAATTCTAAATAAACCCAGGTGCCTGCACAAAATATACTTTGTAGACTTCCCACAATCCCAATGCCTTCCTCCAAACACCTTCCTCTAGGGTCATTCCTCTAGGTTCAGTTTTCCCGCGTTTCTAAAGTAATACATAGCTGCATTGGGAGATACTATTTCTACACATACATTTATATATATGTATTTACATATACCTACAAATTCATTTTAAATATTGGTGACGGCAATGTCAACATAGTGTTGTCACTTAGATTTGATTAGCATGGTGTGTAACAAGGTTCATTGTTTCCGTAATCTGTATGTCATCTATAGCCAGGCCAAGTGCCATTGAGTTGGATCATCTAGAAACAATTTGAAAATCTAAAACTGACTAAGGCTAAGTCACATGCCCTAGTTGGGAATCTTCGGAATCACAGTCCAGGCTTCTGATGGATGGCTATTTTCCACTATATGTTAACCTCAATATCTTCACAATAAAAACATGATAACCAGAAAATAAATGATCGTTGAGATAATGTATTTTCATTGCTAAAAATCAACACTTATTAGTACATTTCTAATTTCCAGAGATCTCAAAGCACTTAAGTGTAAATTATTTTCAATAAACTAGGCTAGTTTTCCTATAGAAGCATAGATTATGCTTTAATTGTAACTGAAATCCTCTTTGCTTCAAATATGCCTCATCCAGGGACTGCACATCTGTTTTCCAAAAAACAATTTCAAATTGAGAATCTTGTCAATTTTAATTAGGATAATAATACAAACCACACCAGTATGGTTATTTTCTCTCATCTAATAAACTCCTCTGTTAAAATCTAAAAATGTGTTTAAAATACATGAGAGAAAATCATATTCAGTTATTAAGGGCAGCTGCTATTCTCATCTGCTTGCAATTTTTCAACCTAGATATAATTTGTTTTAGCTGTTATATCTGATGCATTGAAGTCTTAATTACTAGAGGATAATTGAGTAGGTTGTTAACTGTGGAATCTAACTGAATCAGAATACATTATAAACTATAATATCTATTGTTAAATGATAATCACTGCTATAAATATTTCTAGTTTTAAAGTGCATTTCCTTTCACTTTTTCTTATAAATCTTCCAATAATAGGTAAAATTGAGTTTTCATGAATTTTTAAAAGAAATTGATATGGATAAACACTAAAAAGCTAAATCTACAGGGAGGACTATATTATATATTATAAAAATAGCATTTATTTTACAGTTAATGTTTTTTTACTAACTATCTGCTATCTAGAAGTAATATATTTTTAACAGGAAATTTAAGTTATAATCTATTAGTTAGAATTTATTGTATGTATCTGTATATGCATGTAATTTAATAATAATATATATGTAATAATATGTAATAATAACATGCAGTAATATACATATACTATATAAATATGTAGTACAATACATTTTTGTAGGTGTGTACATATATAAATTTTAACTGGAATTCATTTAGGTAATTATAATTAGTCATTTTTCCATAGGCTAAGCAGTAATTTATTTTTCAATAGATAAATACTGAATGCAGCTGAATTCAGATTCAAGTTCATGGTAGATTCCTTCCATATGACAACTCCATTTGCTAGAACAACATTTATTACTTGGTACAAGAAATAAGTCTCAGCTCATAAAATTCAAGGAAAAAAATACCATCTGGACAGTCACATAAAATGGTGATCACTTGAGGCTCCATCTATTTATATTAGTTCTCAGTTCCCAGTCATAATTGTTAATTGAATAAATTCCATTATATTGAAGATAAGAAACATTCTCTTTCTATGTATATGTATATCAGCATCTTGTACCATGGTCTTCAAACTTCTGTTTGATATGATCGACATGACTTCTGAAAGCCTATATATCCCTTCATACATTTTAGTTGATATTACTTTTCTATAGAATTTAAAGTTGCAAAAGATATAATTTCTGCTACGTAACTATTAACATTTTTAAACAAGTCATGTCATTTTCAAATGTAACCAGCAGAATCTAAATATCATGGCAATTTTATATTCATAATTATCCATTTAAAAATACACAAAAAGGAGGTGGAGTTAAGGTGGTGGACCTAACACACATCTCCCTAAATCTCTCTGGAAATGAAGACCTGAATTAATAATTAAACAGAGCCTTCTAAGCACCTAGTGAGCCCTAGGATGCAGTGTAGCACTGTTAATTTGGACTTCACATCACTGAATACAAAACCTCCTTTCTTTCACTGACCTCACTCTGGGTGAGCACAGGCTTGCACAGACCAAAGGTAACTCACAATTCTGATTTTTTTTTGTGTCTGTCTTGGCTGGCAGACAGAGCTGGGACTTGACTAGCCATTGGTCTCAGACGCACTTGCTGGTGGGACTGAAAAGTATAATTGCCATGTTCTGAGAACCTGGCTTTTTGACTCCGTGCATCTCGGCTCCTCTGGCCCATCTTTCTGCCTCCACCATGTGGTAGCCATACAGATACAGTTGTGTGGGATGCCATCTTCATGGAGAAGCCCAGGTGGAGGCCCCAGCTGGACTTGGTTCCCAGGCTAGGAGGTGGCGTCTGCCTGGGGGAGAGTGTTTTTCTGGTAGGGAGGAGGTGTTTTGCACAGTGTCACCTGAGGCTAAGGCCCAGCAGTGGAGGCTGTGGACTGTGGGAACCTTGGCACTCTTGGCTTCTCTTTCCACTGGGAGCCTGGTCCCGGCCGAGTGGTGAGCTTGTGCAGGACATCATCCTGTATTACTGGGAGGTGGAGTTATCCATACAGAAGCCTCAGCTGGACCTAATTCCTGGGCTGTGAGGCAGTACCTGAGAAGAAGAGAGCGCTTTTCCAGCAGAAAAGCAGAATTCTGCACAGTATCACCTACAGCTGGGGGCCGACAACAGAGGCCAGCAGGCCAGTAGCCTTTCTGTATTTTTAGCTAATTTATAACATCTGGGGTTCAATATAGAGGTGCTTACTTTGCCAGCTGGGAAGAGGGACGTATACAACCGAAAACCTGACTAACTTTGGAAATTGTAACATCCTTTTTACTTCTCATTTTAAGACAGCTTAGAGAAACGACTGTGCTCCATCTTGACAGCATCTCTCCCAGCCTCTACTGACCCACACGAAGCCCTAAAAGCAACAAACTCCGGAGAAAATGGTAACCAGGAGCTCACCCCTAGCTTCAGAAGGCCCTCAGAAGAAACCACCTCAGAACTTCCCAGACAAAGAAGCTTTTCTGACACTATCAGAAGGTGAATACAAGAGGAATATAGAGAGAGCCTTCCTAGACCTTATACAAAATGCAGCAGAGCAAAATGGAAAATTAAGCAAATTGTTCGATCTGATGGAACATGAGTACTCTGAAATCCAACAGATCAAGAACAAAATCAGAGACATAGAAACTTCAATTCAAAGCCAAGAAAACAGAATGGAACAAATGGAAAAGAGACTTCCTGACTTGGAAGACAAGCTACTGAATCCAGCATCTATGAGGAGAAATCAGAAAAAAGAAACAAGAAAAATGTAGAAGCATTAAGAAGTATGTGGGACTCTATTAAGAGGAACAATCTATGATTAATTGGAGTTCCTGAACAGTGCGAGACACCCAAGAACACAGAGTATTGTTGCTGAGCTGCTGACAGAAAACTTCCTAGAAATTATGAAAGAAGAGAATATAGATATCCAAGATACTTATTGAACACCACTCAATATAGATCTCAAAAGAAAGACTCCAAGACATACTATAATCAAGCTTAACAAAATGAAACCTAAGCAGAAACTCTTAACAACTGCAACACTCAAAGCAAAGCTAACATTCAGAGGGAAACCCTGTAGACTTTAGTCGGATTTCTCAGCAGAAGCCATGCTGGCATGTAGACAGTGGCATGACACATTCAAAGCCTTGAAGGAGAAGAACTTCCAACAAAGAATTATACATCCTGCAAAACTATCTTTCAAATATAAAAATGAAATTAAGAAATTCGCTGATAAACAGAGACTTTGTGAAAACCAAACCAAAGCTACAAGAAATACTTAAAGAATCTCTAGGCTTGGAAGGACATAATCACTAACTTTATATTTTAGAAGGACACATCATCCAGAATCCTACTCAATGAGGGAAGGCTTCAAACTCAATCAAAGCTATAATAGTGAAAGAAATGATCTTGTGATCATATTATGTAAACTATGACATTATCATATTTAAAAGAGGGATATACTACAGTCGTTATAGTCCTTACAGATGGAGAAGAAGTTGATAAGACTGGTAGTAACCAAAATTGGGTTTATACATAGTTTCTTTAAGGGGGATCATAGGGGCAGCCATAAAGCACAATAAAGATGCAACATACCATATCAGGAAATGTAATACAGGAGTCTCAACAACCACAAAACCAACCCTGAAAAAGCTGAAAAATCAACTCACAAAGAAGAATGTCCCAGAACTAATTAATAAGAACAACAGAGAAAACATCAACACAAAAATAAACATATCACAAAAGCAGCACTGAACACATACCTATCAATAATTACATTGAATGTGAATGGACTGAATACTCCAGTCAAGAGAAATCAAGTGGTATCTTGGGTCAAAAGAAGTGAGCCATATATATATTGCCTACAAGAAACTCACCTTAGATTTAAAGATACGAACAAACTGAAAATTAAAGGATGAAAGAATATATATCAAGCTAACAATGAACAAAGAAGAGCAGGGGTGGCAATTCTAATCTCAGACAAAATCAATTTTAATGTAAAGTCCATCATGATGGACAGGGATGGACACCATTTATTGCTGAAAGGTTCAATACACAAGCAGGACTTAACATATTAAATATTTATGCACCTAATATTAGAGCCCCTAAATATGTCAAAGAAACACTGACTACACTCAAACAGGAGATAGACTATTCCACAATAATAGTAGGAGACTTAAACACTCCACTCTCAATATTGGATAGATTGTCTAGAAAAAAGTTCAATAAAGACACAGACGACCTTATTGCCACAATTAACCAACTAGACCTCATCGACATACATAGAACTTTCTGTCCATGAGCGGACAACTACACCTTCTTCTCCAGTGCACAAGGAGCATTCTCCAGAATAGACCATGTGTTAGGACATAAAGCTATTCTCAACAAAATCCATACCACTGAATTAATGCAAAGCATCTTCTCAGATCATAAAGCCATAAAAATCTAAATCAACAGCAGAAAAAACAGACAGAAAGTGCAACTCAGGGAAAGTGAATAACACCTTCCTCAAAAAAACACGGGTTATAGAAAAAAATCAAGGATGAAACCAAGGAATTTATGGATTCCAATGAGAACGAAAACATTTCCTACCAGAACCTATGTGATACAGCCACAGCAGTGCTCAGAAGTCAGTTTATCTCCATAAATGCACACATCTGGAAGGAAGAAAGAAACCAAATCAAAGAACTAACCTTACAGCTTGAGCAAGTAGAGAGAGAACAACAGAGAAACCCCTCAGGCACCAGAAGAAAACAGATCATAAAGATTAGAGCAGAACTAAACAAATTAGAGAATAGAAGAACAATTGAAAAAATTGAAAAGACCAACAGCTGGTTTTTTTTAAAAGATCCACCAAACTGACAATCCATTGGCGAAACTTACTAAAGAAAAACAGGAAACAATAACCCAAATAAGAAATGAGAGGGGAGTTGTCACAACAGATCCAACAAAAATAAAAAATATCATAGCTGAATACTATAAAAAACTAGCAAATTTGAAACCCCAGAGGAAATGGAAAAATTCCTTGATTCATATCACCTACTAAAATGATCACAACATGAAGCAGAACAACTTAATAAACCCATCACAAAAGAAGAGATTGAAAAAGTCACCAAAAAACTGCCAACCAAAAAAAGCTTTGGCTCAGATGGCTTCACTGCAGAATTCTACGAAGCTTTTAGAGAAGAGCTAAAAATACACAAAAAAACCTCTTCAACAATCAGAAAGTTAACCTCATGACTTTGGTCTTTCAACTCATATGTTCACTCTGCTTAGAAAATTCTATCCAAATATAATAAATTATTAGTTTTTTTAAAAATTTTATTGATAACTCAGATTTCTTTGCAAAAAATATTTACGTGTGTGTGTGTACACACATGTATATATAGTGGGAGATATGTATAATGTGTGTGTTTGTATATAAATTGAATTTAATTTTTAAACATTTTTCTGCAATTATGAGCTCTTAAGTACTCCAAATTTCTTCTGCACTGAGTTATCATTATAATTATTAGTAGCCAAAATTGAGTAAAACATGAATATATAATACATTTCATGTGTAACTATTATACATGAAGAGTAAAATTTCATGGGAAAGGCATCTCTTAATGAGATGAATGTAGTGTGATTCTCCCAATTGTGTATCCAGGGGTAGATACAATTTATTGTTAGAATAAGGTAAGGTTCTCCATCAGTTCTACTTGTCTATCACCAAGCTAAAAATCAATTAGGTATTTCTTCAATTTTGTTGAAGTACCCATTGTGGCTCAGTGGTCAAAGGCTTAGCTCAGTGGTTCAAACCTAACAGTAGCTCTATAGGAAAAAGATGCAGCAGTCTTCCTCCTAAAGATGACAGCTTTGAAATCCTGTCTTCTGTCCTACAGGGTGGCTATGAGCTGAAATCAACTCTATAGCAATGGGTTTTCTTTAGTTACATTTCGTGGAAAATGATTAATTAGAAGCCATATGACCAGTAAATGGATTTGGTACTGTTTTTAGATTCTATTACTTCCTTGGTAGCAACATTTATAATTGCTTTTTATTTAATGTTTAGAGTACAGCTTCTACATTAGGACAGTTTCATAAAGAAAGCAACAAAAAAGGATGGAAATATGACATTATTTTGAGAAGTAAAACCCAAACACCCATGTATAAACCCCCATCCCGTTGATTGCAACTCATAGCAGCCCTATAGGACAAGGTAAAACTGTACCTCAAATAGGGTTTCCATTCAAACACTGAACTTTTTGTTAGGAGTCCAGTTCTTCAGCACTACACAACCAGAACTTTGCAAAATAAGGCAAGGGCAATTGCAAAAGGCAGATGGGAAAGCAAACCTGGCTTGATGGAAGTGGGCTTACACAGGCTGATCATCATGTGTCTCTGCGTGTGTGTGGGCATGCACACACACTCTCATGGACATTTAAAGACTTCTAATTCTGGAGCCCTGGTGCCACAGTGGTTAAGAGCTACAGCTGCTAACCAAAAGGTTGGCAGTTCAAATCCACCAGCTGTCCCTTGGCAACACTATGGGGCAGTTCTACTCTGTCCTACACTGTCGCTATGAGTCAGAATTGACTGGATGGCAACGGATTTAGGGTTTGTTTTAAATCTAATTCTGTATGTCATAGTGGAACTATGCTCCATGGGGTTTTCAACAGCTGATTTTTCTGAAGTGAATTTACAGGGCTTTCTTTTCCTGCCTTATGGTGTTTCCATTTAGTTGAAGAAGGAAGAGAAGACCAACAGTGGTAAACATAATGAAATAAATAGAATAATGTGATGAAGAGTAGATGTACAAGTGGGCACTTTCTTTAGATGGCTGGTTAGAGAAGACTCGGCAACTACTGGGGCAAAAAGTTGTAGTAATGAATGAAGGTACTTGCCAAGCTTAAGAATTCTTTTGTCTACAGATTGGCAACCTGTTACCTGGCTCAGTTTAATTTTACTAACTGTCATTCCCTGATGGACCTAGAGCCATTGGACATTAAGATACTTCCTTCCATTCCTGTGAAGTAAAAACCTATCTTAAGAAGTAAATTAAAATTATCCAGGACTGTGTTCAACGGATAATCAGAACAAGGCAGAATGAAATCATATACTGCCTCCATTGCCACTTCAGTTCTGTCCATTGACTACAGAAGACATAGTTTCAGGAGTATAGATTTATACAGAGTTGGATAGAACACTAGAATTTCAAAGAATGATGAAATCACTCAAAAATTTGAAGGGTAGACTTCTGCTTTGACCATCAGTTGATAGGATTATCCATGTATCCCCAAGAGTGTTAGGAGGAAAGATGATGTCTCAGAATCCATCAGCAACTGACCTAGGAAGGCATGTCAAAGCCAGGACAGCAAGTCAAAGGAACATCATACTGAAGGTATAAACCAAAAGCAAATAAACAATAGTCATCAAGTTGATTCCAACTCATAGTGACCCTATAGGGCAGAGTAGAACTGCCCCAAATGGTTTCCAAAGAGTGAGTGGCATTAGATCTGCCAACATTTTGATTAGTAACTGAGTTCTTAACCACTGGGTCAACAATTGTTTATTCGTTGTATGATATTTTTTCTTTAAGCGTGTTAAAGCTACTTTTGAAAATGACAATTTGTCTGCTGTATTGAGGAAAAATAAACCGTTGTCCATTTTCAGGTCAAAATGTTAACCCTGTATGATCTCATATAGACAGCAATTAGAAGAAATATCCCTAAGATGAAGTACACTCTAGTTATACATGAAGACTGTTAGCGGAGAGTAGACTAGGTGTTTAGAAATGTTCCCAAACAATCATGCTGTCCTCTGCTCTTCTACGTGAGAGAATCATTACAGAACTGTTTACTGATCAAACCTTGGTATCTTGGTTCAGCTTCTATGAGATCAACAGAATCAGGACAGACTGGAAAAGAAGTTCATTCAAGGATGCTAAAAGAACCTGCTGCTTCTCACTTCCACACAGAGGGGCCCACAATTGGATCACTGGATGTAAGGTACTGATTAAAGCACACAATTATTTGCTCTTCCCTGTGAAGAAAAGGAAGCAAAGACCGACATACACTTTCAATCATTTATCCTTTCATGTACTTCCTGACTATTCACCGACCACTTCCTAAGCTCTATGCTTTATAACATTAGCCAGAGAAAAGCAGAGCTTTTCTCTTACTAAGTCTTGTCCTGCAAGGAGGTGGCCGACTCCCAACACTTGCAGCAGGGGGAGCTGCTGCAGCTCGGGAACACTTCAGCGTTCAGACGGGAAGGGGAACACTGCAAAACCTTGTACTGTTCAACCTTCCATCTGCTAAACGTTAGGAAAACTAGAGCAGACAGGAAACTGCCTGGGCACTCAAGGTGTCATTAACAGACTAGGAAAATGTTTCTCTGGCTTTTGAAGGCTGAGGGTAGGTACTGATATGAGAGAAAAAATGATGAAATAAGATGAGGAAAGAAGGGAGAACAAGTAATCTCGCAGAAAAGAGTGAACTGAAGTGTGAAAATTGCAAGGTGATGTAACACAAAAGAAAAAAAGCATCACACTTAAAAAAGAAAATCCTTTTTTTTTTTTATTGTATACTTTCTATATTCCACTCAGCATGTTACATCATTTTTGTATGTTTTAATACAGCAGTGGTTCATAATCTATTTATTTAGGTTTTGCCACTCAGAGGTACCTTGGAAAGAAGATCTGGTGATCTGCTTCTTTTAAAAAAAGCTATTAAAAAATCCTACAGATTACAGTTTTACTCTGACATATATATAGGGTCAACAGCAACTGGTTGGTTTATTTAAAAACAAGCAAACCAACACTAGATTAAATAAATTAACAAAAGACACATCACAGGTAAATGTCGGAAGTGTCATTGATATTAGAAACATTCTATTCCACATTTTTCCCAATATGACAAAAACAAGAAGGCATATTGTTGCTATTGATTCTAGCAGTACACTATGTACCTTTGGACAAGTCGATTTGACTTGCTGAAACTCAATTTTCTTATCTATAAAGGTATATTTCTTAAGATCTACTGATTTCTAGGTTCTAATCATGGTTTAAATCATATTATGCTGTTTTACTGAAAGTAGATAAACAGAAAAGAGAAAATGTGGAAAGGAGAATACTGAAGACATAGATAGAAAGGAACAGGAATCCTAGGATGCACAGAGGGTAAAATTTTGAGTTTATAGATCTACATACATACACACAAATGCAGGCTATTTTTAGATGAGCACATATATCATATACATATACTCATGCATTATACACAGTGAGCCACAAGGATGAGAGAGAGGGCTAGGTACTTACTATACTGATGCTCACCCTCCTCCTTTTTCTTTGGCACATAACTTAAAATCTTTGGCCCGCTCCCACAATAGAAAGACTCACAGGCTCTAAATCATTTAATGACCAGATGAGTCTTCTACTGCAGCATTCCCTGGAAACTCTTCAAAAATAGATAGAAAGGCATTTGGCCTGAATCCCAAATAAAAGACTTGGTTGGCATTCCCTACACACACGCACACAGAACAGTTACTAACACACACACAGCAGTTCCTGACCTTTGGAATCAAGGCAGGTTACCCTGCAAGTCAAACAGAAAATAGTGTGGGGACCATTGCTAGCTGAGTAGCATTTAGCCTGGTGACCAGGCATGCCCTCAGTGGTAAGCCAAGCTTTCTCCCTCTAGGACTACCACAGGTGCTGTCTGTCACGATCCTCATTTGCTTCAGACTTTTTCTCTGTTCACATTTGTAGGCCCCTCTAAGAAGCTGATGAGTTCTGGCATCTACTACCTTATCAAATAGCAACTTCAAACACAATCTTTTTCAGCCTACTAATCTGATTCTGACAGCTCATCCTCTTTAAATATTCAACATTCAACTGATATAACACTAAGTAAATTAAGGAAATGGGGGTAACTGCTCACCCTCCCAAAGGTAGAAATCTTCAGCATCTCCAGGGGAGCACACACAAGAACTTATGGTATTACACAGGTTATTTATGCTCCAATAGAAACCCACAACAACTTTCTAGTACTTCTTGCTGGCACTGCCCACAGGTTGGAATTTCATAACAACCTTAAAGTCATAATAATGATTTGAATGTTGAGACATCTGTATATAGATTTTTTCTCCCTTTAGTTTAATCCCATAGAACTTATTTTCATGTATGTAAAAATGAGCTAAGACTTGAACAGACATTTCACTAACAGGATATACAAATGACCAGTTAAGAATACAAAAAGATGTTCAATGTCATTAGCCATTAACCCAACCCATTTTCACGGAGTCAATTCCAGATCACAGCAATTGTGTAGGTCACAGTAGTGATGCCTCAAAGGATTTCCAAGGTTGTACATCTTTTTGAAAGCAGATTGCCACATCTTTCTCCTGCCATTAGTCATTCCAAAACCAAACCAAACTCACTGCCATTGAGTTGGGTCCAACTCATAGTGACCCTAGAGGACAGAGAAGAACTTCCCTACAGAATTTCCAAGGAACACCTGGCAGATTTCCACTGCTGACATTTTGGTTAGCAGATGTAGCACTCAACCCACTACACCACTAGGATTTCCCCATCAGCCATCAGAGAGATATAAATCAAAACCACAATAAGATATCAATTCACTTCTTACTAAGATGTCTATGATCAAAAAAAGAAAAGCAATAGATGTTGTCGAGGACGTAGAGAAATTGAAACTCTCTTCCACTGCTGGTGAGACTATAAAATAGGGCAGTCACCATGGAAATAAGTTTGGAGGTTCCTCAAAAACTAGACAGAATTAAGACGTGATCCAGCAATTCCAATACATGCCCTAAACAATTGAAAACAAAACACAGACAGTTATGTGTACTCTAAAGTTTGTGGCAGCACTGTTCATAGTAGCCAAAAGATGGAAACATTCTAAATGTTTACCTACCAGGATATGAATCAATAAACAAAATATAAGACATACTGAAGTCCTGATGTATGCTACAATGTGAATATACCTTGAAAACATGCTGAATGAAAAAAAGAAAGTCACACAAAATTTGAAATACTAGTTTGGTGCTATAGACAGAAGCACTATGACATCCCTCCACAGCTAACACCTGAAAAACTAAGTAAAATAGAACCCTAAGAGTCAAATGAAGAGATAAAAATTCAACTGAATACTGAGTGGAATAAGAAACAGAGAGAACAGAGAGCAGTTACAGACGTCCAACCAGATGCGATCTAGGAAATGAACTCCTAAGGAATATTCAAAATCAAAACATTTACAATAGGGAAGCAGAAAGGTTAATCTGCAAGTAACAACAATGTCAGAACAATAAAAGAGAAAATAAATGGTACAAGTATAGAACTTTCTAGTAGAGTGCTAGACAAGGTGATACCAAGTAATAACAGACTAGTTCAAGCCTAGGAACATACAGATAAATTTCAAGGTAACCACAAAGAAAGTTAACAAAACCACTCATCAGAATAAAAAAGAAATGCATAGTCTCAGTAAAACAAAATACACAAAAGGTGTGAAAAAGAAATCCACAAGCAAAAGGAATTCGGCAGAGGAGAATAAGAGGAACAAATGAAACTGTCTTCACCACAAAAAGAGCACTAAAAAGCCATAGCAATAAATTGTCACCTATCAATAATTTCACTGAACATAAATGACCTAAATGCACCCATAAAGAAGCAGAGAGTGACACAATGCGTTGAAAGAACCAGCATCCATCAGCATGCTGTCAACAAGAGAGTCATCTTAAAAACAAAGATGTAAATTTATTAAAAATCAAAGAATGGAAAAAGATACATCAAACAGCCACCAAAAAAGATTAGAAGTGGCAATACTAAACTCAGATAAAATAGACTTTAAAATAAAACCTACTATAAAAGACAAAGAGCATTATATAATGATTAAACTAATGATACATCATGAAAATAAAACTAGAATATATACCCACACACCTAGTGACAGGACTCCAAAATTTGTAAAACAAACTAACTGCACTGAAAAGAGAAACTGACAGTTCCACAATGACAGTCTGAGGCTTCAGCACATCAGTCTTGGCAAAGGGCAGAACATTTGTAAAGCAACTCAACAAACATACAAAAGATCTAAATGACACATTTAGCCAACTTGACCTCACAGATGTGTATAGGACACGTCATCCAACAGTACACATTCTTTTCCAACACACATAGAATGTTCTCCAGAATAGCCTACATGTTAGGCCACAGAGCAAACCTCAACAAAATTCCAAATGCTGAGATAATACAAAGTGTCTTCTGTGACTACAGTGCCATCAAAGCAGAAATTAACAATGGAAGAACCACAGAAAAAAATCAATAACACGGTAACTGAATAACATCGTTCTTGAAAATCACTTGGTAACAGAAGAAATCAGAGATGCAATGCAAAATTCTTAGAAACAAATGAGAATGAAAACACATCATACCCAAGCCATTGGAACACAACAAAAGCAGTGCTCACAAGGCAATTTATAGCACTCTCCAAAAAAGAAGGAAAGGACAAAGCCAAAGCATTATCTGTAGAACCCAATGGAAGAGAAGAACAAAAGAAGCCCTCCACCAGCAAAAGAAAGAAAATAATTAAGATCAGAGCAAAAATAAATGAAATGCAGAAAACAAAAAGAAACTAGAAAGAATCAACAAAACCAAATGATGTTTTTTTGAGAGGATCAACAAAATTGACAAACCACTTACCAAAATGACAAAAGAAAAACAGGAGAGGATACAAACAACCCAAACAAGAAATCAAATGGGGAAAACTACAACATACTAAACTGAAACAAAAAAGGATCATAACAGAGTACAATGAAAACTATACTGCAACAAATTTAAAACCTAGTAGAGATGGCCAGATTTCTAGAAACACATGACTACCTAAGCTAACACAAAATGGTGTTGAAAGGCTGAACAGATTCGTAACAAGAGATTGCAAAGATAATTTAGAAGAACTCCCAACAAAAAAAGTCCTGGCCTAGATGGCTTCGCTGGAGAATTCTACCAAGCATTCAGAGAAGGATTTATCTCACTACTATTTAAACTATTTCAGAACATAGAAATGAAAAGCCTATTTTGAATCCATTTCAGAAAACCACCAAAACTGTGATACCCAAACCAGGCAGATACTACAAAAAGAAAGGAAAAAAGAAAAGAAGGAAGGGAGGGAAGGAGGAAGCGAGTAAGTGAGAGAGGGAGCAAAGGAGGAAGGGAGAAAGAGAAGAGGAAGGGAAGAAGGAAAGGGAAAGGGAAGTAGGGAAGTAGAGAGAAAGGGAGGGAAGGAGGAAGGAAGGGAAGGAGGAAGTGAGGAAGTGAGAGGAAGGTAGAAAGAGAGGAGGAATGGAGGCCAGAAGGAGGGAAAGAGGAAGGGAAGTAGAGAGGATGGGAGGAAAAGAGAAAGGGAGAGAGGGAGGAAGGGAGGAAGGAAGGAAGGAAGGAAGAACGCTACAGACCAGTATCTTTTACGAAGATAGAGGTAAAAAAAATTTGAACAAAATTCTACGCAATAGAATCCATCATCATATCAACAAAATAATGCATTGTGACTAAACAGGATTTGTATCAGATATGCAAGAATGGAAAATCAATCAATATAATCTACCACATAAATAAAATAATCACATGGTAACCTCAGTGAACATGGAAAAGGCTTTCAACGAAGTTCAGCATCTATTCCTGATATAAAATTCTCAGTAAAACAGATACGGACGGGAAAACGCACAACATAATAAAGGACATCTGTCTATACAAAACAAACAGCCAGCATCATCTTTACTGAAGAGAGGCTAAAAGTTTCCTTTGAGAACAGGAACAAGACAAGGATGCCCTTTATTACTGCTTCTATTTGACGTGCTGGAAGTTCTAGCTAGAGCAATAATGCAAGAAAAATAAACAAATAGCACAAAATCAGTAATGAAGAAATAAAACTGTCCTTATTTGAGAATGGTATGATACTATACATAGAAAACCAAAAAAAACTCCAAGAGAAAACTAACGGAACTAATAGAAAGATTTAGAAGCCTAACAGGATACAAGATATATATACAAAAATTAGTTGGATTTCTATGCATCAATTAAGAGAAAGATGAAAAGGAAATCAGGAAAGAAATGCCATTTTTAATAATTCCCCTAAAAATAATATACTTAGGAATAATCTAACTAGTTATGTAAAAGACTTTTACAAAGAAAACTACAAAACACTACTGCAAGAAACCAAAAAGAGATCTACAGAAATGGAAAAACATACCATGCTCATGAATAGGTAGACTCAACACCGTAAAAAGACAAAGCACAAGGCAATCTACAAATACAATGTAATCCTCAGCAAAACGTGAACAGTGTTTTTTAGAAGGATAGAAAAACTAATCATCAGCATTATAAGGAAAGCAAGCAGCCCCGGGTAAGTAAAGCACTATTGGAGAAGAAAACTGGAGGACTCACACTACCTGACTTCTAAACATACTATACAGCTATGGTAGTTTAAACAGCCTGGTACTGGTACAACAACAAATACATACACCAATAGAAGAGAATTGAGAATCCAGATGTAAATCTATCCACCCAGGGTCACATGATCTTAGACAAGGGCCTGAAGTTCATCAAATGGAGAAAAGACAGTCTTTCTAAGAAATGTGCTGCCAAAACTGGATGTTCATCTTCAAGAAAATGAAACAGGACCAACATCTTACACCATATACAAAAACTAATTCACAATGGATCAAAGACCTAAATATAAAGCCCCAAATTATAAACATCATAGAAGGTAAAATAGGATCAACACTGGAGGCACTAATGCAAAGCATTTACAGGATAAAAACCACAACCAGTAACAAGCAACATCAAATTCCTGAATATATGTTAGATAACTGATATCTTCTAAAATTTAAACACATACTCATCAAAAGACTGTATTAGAAGAGTGAAAAGAGAACCTACAGACTAGGAAAAAAATGGCTATTACGAATCTGATGAAGGTCTAATCTCTGAAATCTATATGAAAATCCAACACCTCTAAAACAAAAAGACAAATAATCCAATTAAAAAATGGGCAAAGGAAATGAACAGACACGTCACCAAAGAAGACATTCAAACATTTAACAGACACACGAGGAAATGCTCACGATTACCAGCCCTTAGATAAATGCAAATTAAAACCACCATGAGATACCATCTCACCCTAGAACAATGGCCATAAATTTAAAAAGAAAAAATTAAATGCTGGAGAGGCTGCTGGGAGATTAGAACTCTTACACACTGCTGGTGGGAATGCAAAAGGATAAAAACTGTTTTAGAAAACCATATGTCACTTTCTTAGAAAGCTATAAATAAAAATCCCATGTGATACAGCAATCCTATTCCTAGGAATATATCCTAAAGAAGTAAGAGTCATCACGTGAATAGACATATACATACTCATGATCATTGCAGCTTTGTTTATAATAGCAAAAAGACTGAAGCCATCTAGATGCCCATCAACAGAACAGACAGACAAACTAAGGCCCACACAGATAAGGGGTCCTATGGAAAGATACAGAAAATTGGTGAATCTTCAAAACATCTCACAAGAGATGAATCTGGAGGACACTGTTGTTGTTAGATGCCTTTGAGTCAGCTCAAACTCAGTGACCTTGGTACTATCTAAAGAAATACTGCCATGCCAGTGCGAGGTTCCCAGTCTTTATCTGCTTGAGTCCACTATTGCAGCCACTGTGTCAGTCCATCTCACTGATGGTCTTCCTCTCTTTCGTTAACCCTGTACTTTCCCAAGCACAATATCCTTCTGCAGGGACTAAACCCTACTGATAACACGTTCGAAGAACTTAAGATGCCGTCTTGCCAGGCTTGCATCTAAGAAACATTCTGGTTGCACTTCTTCCAAGACAAATTCATTCATTCTTTTGGCAGTCTGTGGTATATTCAATATTCTCCAACACTGCAATTCAAAGCCATCAGTTATTCTTCGGGCTTTCTTCTTTACTGCCCATCTTTCATATGTGTATGATTCAAACCATGCAGTATTCCCTTATTGTGTTTGGACAACAGGCTCTTGATCTATGTGTAGGTTCCTGGAAGCACAATTAAGCATTCTGGAATTTTCATTTTGCTATGTTATCCATAAATTGTTATGACCCATACTGTCAAATGCTTTTGCATAGGTGCCCTTGTTCAGGCTCACCTTAGTCTTCAAGGTGACATATTTGCTTTTCAGTACTTTAAAGAGGTCTTTCACAACCGATTTGCGCAACACACTGCATCTTCTGATTTCTTGACTACCTTTTCTATGAGAGTTGATTGTGGATCCAACTAAAATGAAATCTTTGACAGCTTATATCTTTTCTCTGTTCATCATGATGTTAATTATTGGTCCAGTTGTGAAGTTTTTATTTATTTATTTATTTATTTTATATTGAGGTGTAATCCCTGTAAGCCAAAAGTCAGAAGGCTGTGGTATTTGATCTTCATCAGTGATTCAAGTCCTGTTCACTTTCAGCAGCAAAGTTTGTGTCAGCTATGTAATGCAGTTGCTAATGAGTCTTCCTCCAATCATGAAGACTCATTCTTCTTCAGATAACTCAGCTTCTGGGATTATTTGCTCAACATACAGATTGCATAGATAAGATGAAAGGATACAACCCTGACGCACACCTTTCCCGACTAAATCATGTAGTATACGCTCCTTCTGTTTAGACAACTGCCTATTGATCTATATACAGATTCCTCATGAGCGCAATTAACTGTTCCGAGATTCTCATTTTTGCAATGTTATCCATACTTTATTATGGTACACCCAGCTGAATGCATAGTCAATAAAACACGGGTAAACATCTTTTGGTATTCTGTGATTTTAGCCAGGATCCATTTGACATCGGGAATGATATTCCTGGTCTGCCTCCTCATCTGAATCTGACATGAATTTCTAGCAGTTCCCTGTAGACACAGTGCTATTGTCACTGTTGTAGCATCTTCAGTAAAATTTTACTTTCATATGACATTAAAGATTCTGTTTTATAATTTCTGCATTCTGTTGCATCACCTTTCTCCAGAATAGGCATAAATATGGAGCTTTTCCAGTTGGTTAACCAGGTAGCTCTCTTCTGAATTCCTTGGTGTAAATCAGTGAGTACCTTCAGCACTGCATCTATTTGTTGAAATATCTCAGCTGATACTCTGTGAATTCCTGGAGGCTTGTGTTTCATCAGTGCCTTCAGTGCAGCTTAGGCTTCTTCCTTCAGTACCACTGGTTCCTGTATTTATGCTACCTCTTGAAATGGTTGAATGCCAATCAGTTCTTCTTAGTATAATGACTCTGTATTCCTTCCATCTTCTTTTTTTTTTATTTTTATTTAACATAACTGAGTGAAAATGTACATTCACATGTAAATTTACATGCCCCCCTATATGCAGCTTCCGCTGCTCTCCCTGTCCGGTGACTGCACACTATTCCTCTCTGCTCCATACATGTCTCATCCTCCCAACAGTCTCCTTTCCCCTCCTCTCCTTCCACTCCCCTTCCTCCAGCCAGAGGTCAGCAAGATGATATCCTATAGATGTATAGAACCATAAAGTGCTTCCAACATATGGTTACTCTGCATTGCCAAGTCCATTCCATTCCTGTCCAAAGAGTGGACCTTTGTTATAATTTATGGGAACGGGCAGCATCAGGGCCGGGGGCCATGCTCTCAGAGGAACCCCAGAACCGCTGGACCATCAATTGAGGTCTTTTAGTGGAGATCTCATGATGCACCTCTTTTTATTCTTGTGTTGCCGGTGAGGCTCCTCTCTGTGAGCTCCGTCATGGCTATCACTGGTCGTGGCCGGGCACCATCCGGTTCTTCCAGTCCCAGGTCGATGTAGGCACCCACTCTTGTGGGTCTCTCTGTCTTCTCGGTTGTCTTTACCGCATGCCATTTTGGCCCTCGGTGAGCATCCGTTCCTGCTGAGTTGGGACCATTTGCTGTGTCCTCGGATGGCAGCTTGGCAGCTTTTAAGACCCCAGACGCCACTCACCAATGTGGGGTGCAGAGAGCTCTCTTAGCAAAACGCTAGTTGTGCCAATTGGCCTGGAATTCGCCTAAGAGCATGGTCCCCCGCCCCCTGCCCCAGCTACTCTATCCTTGCAGTATTGAGTCAAGATGGAAGGAGTACTCAAGTTAGGCTGAAGTCCACTTAATGTTGTTCTTGATCCTAATGTGTGCTGTCACCGCTTTCTCCCAACTAGATTTCTAGTAACTACCTAAACTAAACCCTCCCCCCCGCCCTCCCTCCCTCCCTCCCCTCCCTTGTAGCTGTCAAAGAGTCTTTTCTTCTATACACGAGTCTGTTTTTGAGATCTTATCGTAGAGGTCTCATACCTTCCATCTTCTTTTAATGCTTCCTGTGTTGTTTACTATTTTTCCTGTAGAATCCTTCACTGTTGCAACTCAAGGCTTGAGTTTTTTCTTCACTTCTTTCATGTTCCTCTCTTTTGGTTTTCTATCTCCAATTCTTTGCTCATATCATTGTAACACTGTACTTCATCTTCTTGAGTCACCTTGTTGAAATTTTCTTTTAAATTCTTTTACTTCATCTCTTCTTCATTTTACTTTAGCTACTCAACTTGGCTTTACTCAACTTTCAAGAGCAAATTTCAGAGTCACTTCTGACATCCATTTTGGACTCTTCATTTTTTCCCGTCTTTTTAAGAAGCTCTTACTTTCTCCATGTGTGATGTCCTTAATGTCACTCCACAATTCATCTGCTCTTCAGTCATTAGTGTTCAACATGTCACATCTAGATATAGTCTCTAAATTCAAGTTGGATGTGCTCAATCTTATACTTTGGCTCTTGTGGGCTTATCCTAATTGTCTTCAATTTCAACTTGAATTTGCATGTGAGTAACTGGTAGTCTGTTCTGTAGTTAGCCCCTGTCCTTTCTCCGACTAATGCTATTGAGCTTCTCTATCAACTCTTTTCAAAGCTACAGTAGATTTTACTCCCGTATAATCCATCTGGTGAAAGCTACATATGTAGTCACCATCTTTTGTTGGTGACAAAATGTATTTGCAATGAAGAAATTACTGGTTTTGCAAATTGTGTCCTGCATTTCCTGGCATTGTTTCTATCACCAATGCAGTGTTTTCCTACCACTATTTGTTCTTTTATGTTTCTAAGTTCACAATTCAATCACCAATAATTATCAATGCATCCTGATTACATGTTTGATCAATTGTAGAAGCTGGTAAAAATCTTGAATTTCTTCATCTTTGGTTTTGGAAGTTAGTGGATAAATTTGAATAATAGTCATCTTAATAGGTCTTTTTTGTAGGCATATGGATATTATCCTATCACTGACAGCATTGTACTTCATGATCCATCTTCAAATATTCTTTTTGATAATTAATGCAACACCATTTCTCTTCAAGTTGTCAATGCTGGCAGAGTAGGCCATGTGACTATTCAATTCAAAATGGTCAATACCAGTCCATCTCAGCCCACTAATGCCTAGTCAAGCCAACACCTAGGATATCTATCTGTTACATTTCACTTTTAACAATTCCAAATTTTTCTAGATTCATGTGTGGTACATTTCTCATTATGATCATCAATGAATGTTTGCAGCTGTTTCTTCTCATTTTGAGGCTAGCCACATCAGCAAGCAAAGATCTCAGAAGCTTAACTCCATCTACATCATTAAGACTGACTCTGCTTTGAAGAAGCAGGTTTTTCTCAGTTGTCTTCTGAGTACCTTCCGTGTGGGGAGCTCATCTTCCTGTCCTATGTTAGACAACATTCCACTACTATTCTTAAGGTTTTCACTGGCTAATTCTTTTTCAGAAGTAGATTGTTATTTCCTCCTTCCTAGTCTGTGTTAGTCTGGAAGCTCAGCTGAAAACTGTTTGCCATGGGTGACCCTACTGGTATTTAAATGCTGATGTCTTACCTTCCAGCATCACAGCTTACTACGCCAAGCCAAGTGCCGTCGCTTACTACAGTATGACAAATTGTCAGACACAGGGGGATAGAGGGCATTATGCTGAGTGAAATAAGTCAATCACAAAAAGGATAAATATTGTACAACAACACTACTGCAAAAAATCATGAAAAAGGTTTACTCACAAAAAGAAATAATCTTTGATGGTCAAGAGGGAGAGAGGGGAGTGGTGGGACTGAAAAAATCACTAAGTACACAATAGACAGGTGGTAACTTTGCTGAAGGGTAAGATGGTATGCAGTACTAAGGAAGCCAGCAGAACTTGTCAAGACAAGGTCGTGGAAACTTCAGTCCCATCCAAACTAACTGAGGGAACAGACTGATGGGCTGAGGGCTGTGGGGACCATGAAAATGTTCTACATTCTAATTTAGTAAGTACTTCTGTAGTCTTAAAATCCTGTGAGGAGCCTTCTAAGGTACTCCACTGGTCTCACCTCATCTGGAGCAAGGGAGAATGAAGAAAACTAGAGCTACAATGGAAAGATGAGTCCAAAGGACGAATGGACCACAACTACCAGGGCCTCCACCAGACTAAGTCAATACAACTAGATGCTACCTAGTTATCACCAAAAACTGCTCTGACAGGCGTCAAAATGCAGGGTCCCAGACAAAGCTGGAGAAAAATGTAGAACAACATTTCAACTCACAAAAAAAGGATCAGACTTACTGGCCTGCCAGAGAGTGGAGAAACCTTGAGTATACAGTCTCCAAACACACTTCTAGCTCAGCAATGAAATTCAAAGATTTGACAAGTCCATAAAACAAAGAAAAACTAAAGGGACACACCAGCCCATGGACAAGGACTATAAGGCAGGAGGACATAGACAAGCTAATAAAAGGGAACCCAAGTTGGAGAAGGGAGAGTGTTGACATGTTGTGGTGTTGTTAATCAATGTCATAAAACAACATGTGAATACTCTGGGGGTCAGTTCTACCCTGGCCCCTAGGGTCGCCATGAGTCGGATCCAACTTGACGGCACTTGGCTTGGCTGGTGTACTAATTATAAGATGAAAAGCAAGTTTGTTCTATAAACCTCCATGTAGAGTACAACTTTCAAAAAGCAGTCACAAAAAGACAAAAATTATATGATCCCATATGTACAAAATATCTTGTGGTTGTGTTGTTAGCTGTCACCAAGTTGATTCCAACTCATGGAGATCCCGTGGGAACCCATAAAATATCTAGAACCATCAAATATAAGAGAACAAAGTTTATCAATAGTTTTCACAGTTTGGTACAAAAGGGAAAGAAGATTTCATTGCTTAGGGGGCACTTAGCTTTTGTTAAGGGTGATGGGATGGCTTGGAAACAGATTAATGATTGTTGCTCGAGATGATGATCGTAATTAATGTCACTGAACTCTATCTGTGAAGAAAGTTAAAAACGCAAATGTTCTGTTAGAAGCATATATGCATAAGTATGCACATGCACACACACACACACGTGCGTGCATGTGCCATCTCAACTCCTAGCTGCCCCATGTGCAACAGAACAAAACATTGCCTGATCCCGTGCCATCTTTTCAATTGTTGCTGTGCTTAGACCATTATTGAAGCTGTGTCAATCCATACCGTTGAGGGTTTTTCTCTTTTTCATTGACACTTTACAAAGCATGATGCCCTTCTCTAAGGAGTAATCCTCTTGACAATATGTCCAACATACATAAAAAGGAGTCTCACAATCCTCTCTTCTAAAGAGCATTCTGCTGAACTTCTTCCATGACAGATTTGTTTGTTCTTCTGACAGTTCAGGATATACTCAATATTCTTCACCAACATGATAATTCAAAGGCATCAATTCTTTAGTTTTCTTTACTCATTGTCTAGCCTTCACATGCATATAACGTGACTGAAAATACAATGGCTTGGGTCTAGTGCAAACCCTAGTAGCATAGTGGTTAAGTACTATGGCTGCTAACAGAAAGTCAGCAGTTCAAATTTGCAAGCCGCTCCTTGGAAAATCTGTGGAGCAGTCCTCCCCTCTCCTATAGGGTCACTATGAGTCAGAATCGAGCCCACAGCAGTGAGTTTGGTTTTGAGTCTAGTGCACCTTAGTCTTCAAAGTGACATCTTTGCTTTTAAACACTTTAAAGTGGTCTTTTGCAGCAGCTTTGCACAGAATCGTGTCCTTCGATTTTGTTCTTTTTTTTCACCATTGGATTTCTTGACTGCTGCTTTCCTGGGCTTTCCCTGTTGATCCAAGTGAAATGAAATCCTTGACACCTTCAGTCCAATTCTGAGAATTTCTGTGTTTGTTTGTTTTGTTTTGTTTTTATGTTAAGGTATAACCCATACTTTGATCTTCATTGGTTAAGTGCTTCAAATCTTCTTCATTTTCATTTAGCAAGGTTATGTCGTTTACACATTAAAAACAAACAAACCTGTTGCCGTCAGATAATTCCAATTCATACAGACCCGATAGGACATTGTAGAACTGCCTCACAGAGTTTCCAAGGAGCACCTGGTGCATTTGAACTGCCATCCTTTTGGCTAGCCAATTTAGCTCTTAACTACTATGCTACCAGGGCTTTTCATTTGTTAATGAGTCTTTCTCCAATTTTGACACCATAACTTCTTTATATAGTCCAGCTTTTCAGATTATTAGCATGCTGACTGAATAAGTATGGGGAAAGAATTCAAACCTGATGTACCCTTTCCTGACTTTAAACCATGCAGTATCCCTTTATTCTGTTTCAATGACTGCCTCTTGGTCTGTAGAGAGTTTCCACATGAACACATGAGGAACACATGCAAAACTAACATGCCTCAATGTTGTCAGTATTTTGTTACAATCTACACAGTTGAATGCCTTTACACAGTCAATAAAACATAGGTAAACTTTTTAACGATATTTTCTGCTTTCAGCTAAGGTCCATCTGACATCAGCAATGATATTCTTTATCCTATGTTCACTTCTGAATCCAGCCTGAGTTTCTATCTATATAGTTCTGCCATTGTTTTTTAGTTATCTTCAGCTAAATTTTATTTGTGTTTGATACTGATATTGTTTGACCATTTCTGAATTTAGCCAAATCACCATTCTTTGGAATGAGCACAGATAAGGATCCTTCCAGTTAGGATGGTCAAATAGCTGTCTGCCAAATTTCTAGCATAGATGAGTAAGTGCTTCCAGTACTGGACTTGTTTTCAGCCAATGCCTTCAATGCAGCTTGGGAAGATGTGGTAAAACTTTGTGAAACTGTTCACTACAGATCAGTAAGTACACTCAAATAAGCCTATGTTTACCTTGCTTAATGGTTACTTATTCTTGCTACCTACTGAAACGGCTGAACATCAGCCATTGCTTTTGGTACAGTGACTCTGTTTTTTCCTTCTATTTTCTCTTGATGCCTCTTGCTTTGTGCAATATTTTCCCCAAAGACTCCTTCAAAATTTCAACTTAAGGTTTAATTTTTTCTTCAGTTCTTTCAGCTTGAGAAATGCTAAATGTGTTCTTCCCCTTTGGTTTTCTATCTCGAGATCTTTGCATATTTCATTATAATACTTGGCCTTTTTGAGCAGTCCTTTGAAATGTTCTGTTCAGCTCTTTTACTTCATCATTTCTTCCATTTGCTTTCGCTGTTCTATGTTCAAGAAGAATTTCAGAGTCTCTTCTGACATCCATTTCGGTCTTTTGTTTTTTTCTTGTTCTTTTAATAACCTTTTTGTTTTCTTCATGAATAATATTCTTGAGGTCATCCCAAAACTCACCTGGTCTTCCATCACTAGCGTTTAATGTGTCCAATCTATTCTTGAGATGATCTCTAAATTCAGGTGGCATACATTCAAGATTATATTTTGGCCTTTGTAGACTTGTTTTAATTTTCTTCATTTTCTACTTGAACTTGTGTATGAACAACTGATGGTCTGTTCCACAGTCAGTCCCTGGTCTAGTTCTGAGGCTTCTCCAGATCTAGTTGATTTTATTCCTGGGTATTTCACCCAGCAGTGTCTACATGTGCAGTCACTGTTCATGTTGTTCAAAAAAGATACTTGGTGATCATTCATCTTGTGAAATTCTATCATGCAATTTCCTGTGTCTTTTCTATTATTAAGGTCATATTTTCCTAATACTAACCCTTTTTTAGTCTCACCTTTTGCATTCCAATCAACAGTAATTGTCAGTACATCTTCCTTGCATGCTTGATCAATTTTAGACTGCAAAAGTTAGTAAAAATCTTCAATTCCTTCACTTGGGACCTTAGAGTTTGGTGTATAAATTTGAATAATGGTTGTATTAACTGGTATTTGACTAGCTATATCAACTGGTCTTCCTTGGAGGCATATGGCTATTATCCTACCACTGACAACACTGTAATTTAGGACCATACTTGAAGTGTTCTTTTAGGCAATGAATATAATATCATTCCTCTTCACTTTGTATTTTCTGGCATAGTAGATCATGTGATTGTCCAATTCAACATGGCCAATACCAGGCTTTTTCAGCTCACTAGAATCCCCAATTCTTTAGCCTGTTTGTCATACTTGTCTGTCAGTTTGTCGTACCGACACAGCCTTCCTTGCTGAAAGTGAAGAAGATTTGAACCACTTACTGATGAAGATAAAAAAAACCACAGTCTTCAGTATGGATTGCTCCTCAACATTAAGCCAATAAAAAGCCAAGTGCCACTGAAGACAAAAATCCTCACAACAGGACCAGTAAGCAACATCATCATAAGTGGACTGAGGTTGTCCAGAATTTCATTTTTCTTGGGTCCACAATCAATGCCCATGGAAGCAACAGTCAAGAAATCAGAAGATGCATTGCACTGGGAAAATCTGCTTCAAAGAACCTCTTTGAAAGTATGTCACCTTGAAGACCAAGGTACACTTGACTCAAGCCATGGTGTTTTCAATCATATCGTATGAATGGGAAAGCTGGACAATAAACAAGGAAGACAGAAGAAGAATTCATGCCTTTGAATTGCAGTGCTGGAGAAGAATATTAAATATACCACAGACTGCCAAAAGAATAAACAGATCTGTTCTGGAATAAGTACAATCAGAGTGCTCCTTGGAAGCAAAGATGGTGAAACTGTGTCTTACAAACTTTGGACATGCTGCCAGGAGGGATCAGTCCCCGTAAAAGGACATCATGCTTGGTAGAGTGGATAGTCAGCAAAAAAGAGGAAGACCTTTGTCATGAGTTGAATTGTGTCCCCCCAAAAATGTACATGTTGATTTGACTTGGGTGTGAGTCCCAATATGATGCCATTCCTCTCATGTGTTATGAGTCTGGCCTCTGTGATAACTGATAATGGAGAAAGGGCAATAGTTGTGTTGGTGAGGCAGGACCCAAGCTACAAGCTTGTGGAATATAAGGCAGGGAAGTGAGCAGAGGAAGATGGGAACCTCATACCACCAAGAGAGAAGCACCAAGAGCAGAGCACGTCCTTTGACTCGAGGTTTCTGTGCTGAGATGCTCTCACTGTTTTTGAATCAGCTTACCAGACTGTGACGATTTCTCATGCTGAATGGACTGACAATTTATAAACGAATTTATGGCTTACCGGACTACATCAATAAAGCTTCTCTTCATGAAAACCTTCCACTCATGGCATTTGCTGTTGGATCAGTACCAGGTGACCAAGACAACCCGTAACAAGATGGATACAGTGGCTGCAAAGACGGGTTTAAGCACAAAAGTGACTGTGGGTATGGCACAGGACCAGGCAGTGTTTTATTCTGTTCTGCATAGGGTTGCTATTAGCCAGAACCTAACAGTAGTAATAACAGTGCCTAGAATATTGGTCTCTATGCATTCTATTTCATTTTTGATGACTTCCAATTTTCCTAGATTTATATATATTTTATACCTTCCATATTCTGATTCTTCACAGGTGTTTGTAGGGGTTCTTTTTATTATGTATCATGCCACATCAACAAATGAAGGTCACAAAAGCTTTGTTCCATCTGTGTCATTAAGGTCAACTTTATGTTGGGGGGGCTGCTGTTTTCCAGTCATATTTTGAGTACCTTCTTACATGAGGGGCTCATCTTCTGTCACTATATCAGCCAGCAATCTGCCGCTATCCGTAAGGTTTTCACTGGCTAATATTTTTATAAGTAGATCACCACGTCCTTCTTTCTAGTCTATCTTAGATGGATGCTCCACAGAAATCTGTCTACGGTAAGTGACCCTGCTGGTATCTGAATACCAGTGACAAAACTTCCAGAATCCATGCAAGGCACAACAGTATGACAAACTGACAAATTGTGGATGTGTGTGTGTGTGTGTGTGTGTGTGTGTGTGTGTGTGTACATCACAATTACATAATAATAATTACTGGACAAGTTTGCATACACAAAGTTAAATCCTAATAATTTTGGCTGTAATTATTTTTATCTTTCTGACAGTCAAGCCTAAGCCCAATGTCTCCAGCATGGAACTTGTGGATGCAGATGCTCAGATTATAATATCACATGTGTGTGGACTATTTTTGTTGTGATGTGATGTGTGTGTGTGTGTGTGTGTGTGTGTGTGTGTGTGCATGGAAACTTACCCAAAATAATCTTTGAATGGTTATACAGGACATGCAATTTATGGCCACCGTACAAATCTAAATTATATTTGAACTAAACAGAAGTTTTTAAATGATCCAATTTTAAAATATTGTTATGGTGTTCAGGCATTGGAAATTATGATATAACACACACACACACATGTACACACACTAGAACCAGACACATTTCAACAAGGAACAGAGTTCCTTTTTTATTTGTACCTCAAATCAGTATCTACATGACATTTACGTATCTTTAAGCTCTAAATCAGTGCTGCACAGTGGGGGCGATGTGGGAGGCTATCAGAATCACCCAGGATGCATTTTTAAACTGCACCAGCCCTCCTCCACCTAAGATTCTACCTAAGATGTGTCTCTGAACTTGAGCAACACCATTTGTTCACCTACAAATAGGCATTTTTATCTCCAAAAGGGCAGGTTTCTGCACATGAGCCTCTATCACATAGAGAAGGGGCTGGGGAGAACTTTGAAACATACATCAACGATATAATCTTTCAATTGAATGCTGACAAGTTAAAAAATGGATATGTCTATAATATTTCTGAGTGATATACTCAGTGGGTTAGCCCCTTGTACTAATGAGAGGAAATTTCTACTTTAAATACTCATACAGGTCAGCAAGCTCCATTCTGGGAATTTTCCATAGATGCAAGATTCATGTCACGAGATTTTCATAAACGTAAGCATTTGCGGAATTAAGTAAAAGTGTGGCAGACTCAGCTCAAATCAATTACTACTATTATGAAATCATGGCAGTTGAGCAGTATCAATTTATATAATAAGAAAGATAAAAAGCCATTTTTATTGTACGTTTCCCTTGCTAAAATTCCTGTTACTGCTTTGACATACTCCGTTGAGAATATTTGTTCCCTTTAAAAAGCATTATGAGGTATTATAGATACTGTTCTATCCTCCACAGACTTGACTTTTTAGGTCTCATTTTATGCAAGTGCTATTTTAACTTTGTGAATATAACGTACAAACACACTGCTCACATTTTTAGTTTATAATCAGACAACTAAATCATTTTAGTTTGCATGTTTTTGTTGATTTATTTCCCTAACAGGGCATAGGTTGACATTTTTTAACCAAATATTCATAATTTTTTAAGTGAAAAGTAAAACTATTTGCATAAAGTAGTTTAACATTATTTATGAAATTAATATATTCAAAATATTAGAAATATATTTAATCAATACGTGTTTACATCTAGGAAGTGACTAGAAAATTTCTGAAAACTCTCTTACAGATAGATTCTTATTTACTCAACTATAATGATAACAATGATTAACGTAATAAAAAATGATATTTCTAAAACACTAACATTTTACGAATGTTTGTTTACTGTATGTCAAGCACAGATGACTCCAGCATCCCCAAAGAGTATCCAAAGAAAAAAAGCAGGATATGAAGGCAGGAAGTTTATTTTCCACTGTAATCATATTTTTACACTAACCCATTGGCTTCGAGTTGACTCCTACTCACGGTGACCCCATACAACAGAGTAGAACTGCCCTATATGATTGCCAAAGAACAGCTTGTGGATTCAAACTGCCAACTTCTACTTAGCAGCTGTTATCTTAACCACTGCATCACCAAGGCTCCCTTTTTGTACTAGAGTATCAGAAAGCTCAAATTCCATCACGTTTGTTCCCAGTAGACTGTGGAGAGAAAGCTCTGTCAAGGAATGAAACCAACCAATGAAAATCTCATTTCTTATTCCCAGGATCTGATATTAAACAGTGTCAAGTTTTCAAACTCCCATGCAAATATGGGATAGGCTGAAAACTTTAAGGCTAGCTCCTGCAGGACCCTAGAATAACACTAGCTTTTAGCCAGTTGCAAAATACTAGGAGATTAAGAATGTTCTATTTATCTGTCAAGAAAATATAGAACTCTGAGCAAAAACTCAGGAATCAGGATAAAAGAGAAATCTTGCATCGGAATCAAAGACTTTGAGTCTTCACAAGCTCTAGCAGTGAGAATCAAGATTTCACTGTAAAAGGCCAGATGGACTACACTATGGATCAGAATTTTCATCCTCTCTACTGAAGGCAGCAGCAAGAATCCACAAGACTTCTCCCGATTTCAGAAGATCTGCTACTATGAGACCAGATTTAGCCTCTTTGTATTCTCATGTGCCATCAAGAGAAATAAATAGTAATTATAATAATAACATGGTTCTCAAGTTTATTCTGACTCATAGTGACTCTATAGGATAGGGCAGAACCTCCCTATAGAGTTTTCAAGGTGTGCTTGATGGATTCTAAATTCTAACGTTTCTGGCTAGCAGCCATAGCTATTAAGCACCACACCACCAGAGTTTCCTTCAAGAGAATTAGAAGGGCTAAAATCTGAAGGCTGAGTCATCTGAAGAAAAATATTTTAGCCAACACCAGTGAGGCTGAACACTTCAACAATGGAAAGTGTTTCATCAAACTGGACAAGAGAGAAATGTATCTTATTCAGTGGCCTGTCTAAGTTATTTCTACTTCCCAGTAGAGTATCATGAGGAAGTTCACAGCAAATGTCATTTTACAGAGGACTAAGTAGAGGAGTGTGTGGCAGAGGCATTTAATTCATGACTTCAGAACACACAGAGACAGAATGGCCTTGCACCAGTATATACCAGACGTAGTCACTTACTGTGTACTTAGTTGGGACCCCCTAAGCCAGAACAGTCTGCTGGGTTGTGCTACTGAAGACTATAAGTGCTACCAGTGCTCAGTGAGTTTTATCTTTATGTTGAGTCCCATTGACCATGAGGAATATGATTCCCATCCATGCCTTTAACCTCTCTCTGCCAGAGTAGACCAATGACTTTTAAACCAGAGCTATCCTGTACATTTTATTTCATGAATGACAATTTGGATGGCTCTCTGACAGAAAACTGACTTCAGATATTCAGAATGCACAGTAGTTTTCTTCTTTGATTTGTCTTGCTGGAACTTGTGGATGTCAGGAGATTTTGCTATCTCCTCTTTTTAATCCATTGTTGGTAGCAGTCATTCAGTCAGTCCAGACTCTTGGCGATCCTGAGCACAACAGAATGGATGTTGCTTGGCCCTGGGCCGTCTTCACAATCACAGGTACGTACATCGTTGTTGCCACTGTGTATTTTTGGTGACTTCCAACCTAAGTGGCTCATCTTCCAGCACTGTTTCAGACAATGTTCTATTGTGATCCATAGGTTTTCATGATCTAATTTTCAGAAGGAGATCATCAGGCCTTTCTTTGTAGTCTTAGTTTGGAAGCTCCACTGAAACTTGTCCACCATCAGTAACCCTAATAGTGGTATTTGCAATACCACTGGAATACCACTGGTATAGCTTCCAGCATTATAGCAACACGCAACTTACCGTAGCATGACAAACTGACAGACAGGTGGTAGTCTTAACCCACAGTGTTTCCTTTAACCCAAATGGAAGTTTCTAAACACCCCTTTTGCATAAGCCAGCCCCATGGAAATTTATAGAGACAAAGATCTAACTGCTTTGCTCTTCCTTTCTTTTTATGCTTTTCCCCAAAATACCTAGTGTCAGAAATATTGAGATTTAAGCTTTTTCCATATTATAATCCTCAAAGTCAGCAAATTTAATGTCATTGTTCTTAACTGTAAGATACATCCTTTCTATATGACAGAGAAACTCTGATCTGAATTCACTGGTCTCAGTTCTTCATATTTTAAGGAGTAAATAAAGATGGAAAACTATTTTATTCCAACAAATTTAGCTTTCAAGCCCCCTCCTCCTTTTTTTAGCTACAGATTCAGAAATTCTATTTTGTAAGTCAGACACTAAATATAAATTCTTTATCTCGGCAGTCATCTCTTCCTTAAATAGATGAGTGGGCCTTTCCTCTTTTCCTTAAATAGATGAGGATAAGTGTCTTAAGACGATACGTAAGACCATTCAGTTCACATAAAAGCAAAAGAAAACTCATTGACATGTTAGAAAAGTATTTTTCCATTTGCTATATCGATCAGCATGTGAGCTGTTATTGGAGATCCCAAAATGTCTGAGACCCATGCCTCTCATATCTTAGAAGAAAATACGTATTTATAGAGATGCAAATACTCATTGCTGTTATGTCAGTTTCGACTTGTAGGGACCTGATAGGACAGAGTAGAACTGCCCATAAGAAGCACCTGGTGAGTTCAAGCTGCTAACCTTTTGTTTGCAGTCATAGCTCTTAACCACTATGCCACCAGTAATTTCAAAGAGATACAAATAAAAAGTAGTATAAAAGCATATGACATCAGAAAAGAAGTGAACACTTCTAGCTGTGAGTTCATTGGAAGTTTTCTAAATGTGATAGCATTGAACCTGTATTTTGAACAGCAGCTAGCCTAATGTGAGGAAATAAATTTCAAGTCTAATACAGATCTAGAACAAAGGCAAAGGAACTCAAAAGTTTTAATTTTTTAATAAACTGTGGCTAGACAAAAGGTTTATATACAACAGAACTAAAAATTGACCATGTCAAGAGCATGGAGGAAGAGGTGATTTTTCCAATAAAGTTCGAGCATGATACTGTCACCACAGTTTGCTCATCAAACTCCTCAAATAACTCATTTTACATATTCTTAGAAGAGTTTAGCCTTCTTAGGTATCCAAATACATTTTCTTCATGTGATTTTGGCCCCATGAGCTACAATCACAAATTTACTCAATAAGCGACTCCTAATCTATAGCCAGCACAATCTGTAGCCTTTGGTTGGCATTGTCAATTATGTGAAAAGCAAACCATTGCTTGTAGACGGTCTTCTTATATTTCTAAAAAGCAATGTATAGCAGTCAATCAAAGATAAATGGATGACGGGTGATGTTATGGATTAAATTGTGCCTCCTCCAAAACCTATGTTGGAATCCTATCCCGTGTGCCTATGGGCATAATTCTGTTCAGAAATAGGATTTTCCTTGCTACGTTGTTATTATCAGGTGCCTTGCAGCTGATTCTGACTTACAGCAACTGAGTGCACAACAGAACAATACACTGCTTTGCTATGGTTGAGCCCATCGCTGCAGCCACTGTGTCAATCCATCTCATTGAGTCTCTTCCTGTTTTTCTCTTACACTCTACTTTCTCTGACCCTTTACTAAATGTGATGTCTTTCTCCAAGGACTGGTCTCTCTGGATAACACAGGCAAGTTCCCTAAGACTAAATCTCACCAGTCTCACTTCTAAGGAGCATTCTGATGTACTCTTCTGGGACTTTGTTTGGTTCTTCTGACAGTCAATACTCTGTCAACCCAATAGTTCAAAGGCATCAATTCTTTTTCGTTCTTTGTTATTTACGGTCCAGCTTTCACAGTCATATGAGGTGACTGATAATACCATGACTTGGATCACATGCATCTGAGTCCTCAAGGTGACATCTTTGCTTTTGAACATTTTACAGCGGTACTGAGCATCAGTTTTGCCCAATACATGTTGTTTGATTTCTACTATGGGCACTGATTGCACAGTTAAGTAAAATGAAACCTTGGACAGCTTCAATAATTTCTCCACTTATCATGATGTTGCTTATTGGTCCAGTAGTGAGAATTTTTGTTTTCTATATGTTGAGGTGTAATCCATACTGAAAGCTGTAGTTTTTCATCTTCATTGAGTAAGTAGTTCAAGCTCTCTAGTTACATTAGTTAGGTCATAAGCCCCCAAACTTGTGCTGCTATCCAGTCAAGTGGGCCTCTTAGTGACCCTGTCCTTAGTGACCCGAGTAGAACTGCCAAACAGGGATTTTAAGGCTGTAAATCTTTACAGAGCCAATGCCACAACTTCTTCCTACAGAGCAACTGGTGGGTTCAGTCTTTTGGACAGCAGTGAAATGTTTAACTGCTGTGCCACTTGTCCCATTAGGACTCCTCTAATTTGGTAATAACCAAGTAGAAATCAGTTGGCGTAGAGTTTACTCCACTTCCTAGTGACCCTGTGTGTGTCTGAACAGCACTACCTTCCACAGAGTTTTCAATGGCTGATTTTTCAGAAATAGATTGCCAGACCTTTCTTCTGATATGCCTCTGATGGACGCAGACCACTTCTAGGTGGGTTGGAATGGAAGAACTTTCAGTTAGCTGTTGAGTGAGTTAACTTGCAGATCACCCAGGTGGGCTCTGAATTTAATCACTTGGGACTTACTAAAAAAACATAGACCAAACAAGAAGATATTAACACAATAAGGGGAGAGGCCATGTGAGGACTGCCTATAATCCAAGCAATTAAGGAACACCTGGAACCACCTATAAGGAAGGAATAGAGCCAAGACCCAAATCTGGACTTCTAGCCTTCAAAACTGAAGATACAAACTTTTGTTCTTTAAAGACCCCATCTGCAGTGTTTGCATTACAGGAGCAGCAGAAAACTAAGAAAGGTAAGCTCTTCTTTTTGATTTCACTCATTTCAGAAGTGGCAGGTGAAAGTTATCTTTGAGAATAATAATAATCAAGAGACCTTTCTTAGTCCCAACAAAAATAGTAAATGACAGTAAAAAAATGGCATTTGTTTAGTCAAAACATGCATAAATTTATTAGATAATTTTCTCATCTCTTCTTTTATTTATTGTATAGTCACTCTTGAGGTCTTCAAAGAGTGAGGCCTAAGGGGAGGTCATTCTGATTATTCAAATATCACTGTTGTTTTTGATTTTAGTTGTCCACTCAGCAACTCAAGGTGACCTTATATATAAAAGAATGAAATGGTTCCCCATCCTGCATCATCTTCATAATCATTTGCATGTCTAGGCTCATCTTCCAGCAATAAACATAGTCTCTTATGTCTCATAAATTTTTTTATTGGTTAATTTTTGGAAGCAAATGGACAAGACTTTCTTCCTAGCCTGTCTTTGTCTGAAAGCACCATTAAAACCTGTCTACCATAGGTGACCCTGCTGGCCTATGAAATATTAATGGCATAGTTTGCAGTACCATCATGAGCCATTACAAACATGAGAGTCACCACAGTACTACACACTGGCAGACGGTCCACCTCTTGCTTTGGAGTTGATTCTGAGTCACAGAGATCCTATAGAACAGAGCAGAACTGCCTGGTAGGGTTTCTAAAGAGAGGCTGGTAGATTCAAACTGCTGATCTTTTGTTTAGCAGACAAACTCTTTAAGCGCTATGCACCAGGGCAGAGAGTTGGTGCCCAGATGTTACTACTGGGCAGTAAAAGCCTTCTTGACAATTTCAAAATCTGAAGAAGTAGCATTTGTAGATTTGTAAGCAACGAATTTTGAGAATTTTACCCTGAAGTGTACCTAAGTTGTAACAGTCTCATAAATTTAAACGTTTCTCGCATGCTGAATCTTAGCTCTGATCCTACCAGGCTGTTTTTGGCCAGTGCGGCCACCTAGTGGATGAGGTTGGAAATTATCCCAACCATCTTGGACTCCTAAGGGTTCTTTTTAACTTCATCTTATTCTTAATTTACTTTTGTTTCATGCAGTTGTGTTTAAGAAATCCCTGAAAAACAATCTCTTAATTTTTTATTCCTTTAGAAAATTTTCACTCAATTTTACAAGCCAGCCAAGCCAAGTGCCGTCGAGTCGGATCATATGTATATGTAAAATATATATGTGTCATATGAGGGTTTCCTAGAAGCCAAACTGACCAAAAGGTCACCAGTTCAAATTCACCACGAACTCCTTGGAAACCCTATGGGGAAGTTTTACTCTGTCCTACAGGTAAGCTATGAGTCAGAATAGACTCGATGGCAATGGGTTGGCATTTTGTGCTTCTTAATTTCATCTAACAGCCAAATGAAGTAATGGCCAGATAAATATAAGGCTACTTATTATTAGTGCAACACTTATGTTAAATAAAATGAAATAACCACATATTTCCAACTTAAATTAAGCATGAAATAAGAGACATTACTTCGTTGTTGAGAAAATAAACTTGAATTCTCTGTAACATTTTACAGTATCGTCCTCATTTTTCTTTATCTGCACTTTAAGTACAACAAATGTTTTGACTTTTGTTTCATTTAATTACAAATCATGATTTGAGTTTTTGATAGACCTATGTGTATGTATATATATATATAATAATAACATGTTTTTTCATAGGATCATATACAGTTAAAAAGATTTCGTGGGCTGAATTTCAAGCCATAATTTATGGCACATTTCTGTAAATAAAGCACAATACAACTTCTAACAGTCAACTTATAAATAAATTTAAGAACAAAGTTAGAAAGTTAAATTTTTCTAATATCTAACAACTGATTTAAAATATATACCATAAAACCTTCTTATACATTGTTATTTACTAATTAAAAATATTTATTTATTAATTACCTTCTCTGTGCCAGACATAGCATTAGAGAGTATGAAAACAAATCATCTGGCTATATAACCAACATGGTGATGAATCCTTACAATACTGCTTTCAAACTATTTCAAGAACACACATTATCCTACAGAATTAACCTACCGCTCTCACCTTTGAAATCTTACTTCTTATTCCTTAATATCTTAAATTAAGTCGAGAGTAATTTCTTGTTGCAGGTACCTTCAGGTTACATACCCCTTACCCACTGCCATCAAGTTGATTCCAACTCACAGTGACCCTATAGGACAGAGAAGAACTGCCCCACTGGATTTCCAAGACCGTAAATCTCTGCGGAAGCTGACTGGCACTATTGTCTCTCATGGAGCAGCTGGCAGCTTCACATGGCTGATCTTTCAGTTAGCAGTCAATGCTTAACCAGTGTGCCACCAGGGCTCCAGCTCAGATTACACAGTTTATTCTTAATTATATCATGGATACTTAATAATATAAATTTGTATCCTATGTCCTGGAAGTAGTAGCCCCGTTCTAGCTGGACATCCTGTAAAATATGTCTCCTTCATTTGTTTTGGCTTATTTCTCTTTAAATTCAGGCTCTCCCTACTTCTCATCTTGATTATTAGAATAGAGCCCTAAAGGGGTGGTCCATGATTTCTCTTTCTACTGTAATCTATATTTTGATTACTGCTGCAAGTCATGATCATTCGATTTTGCTACTTAAAGTCTCAGGGACATCATTGATGAAAGATCTTTGGAAGCTGTCTAGCATATGCATAATATGACATAAACCACACAGTAAACCGTGTAAACTCTTTCATAAACTGGCCCTATCTTCTTTTCCCAATTGACCTAATGGTATTTACCTGAATCCAGATGAACTCTGTTTCAGATCCTAATCTGATGCTGATTTAATGCAACTAAATTCCTTAATCCTTCTAAGCCTTGGTTTTCTCAAGCTTAAAATGAAGATAATAACAGCATAACGCTATCTACTTTATACACATTTTCTGTGTGTACTAGATATTATATATACATTATATATATTATATATACATATATATGTATATGCATATACTTAAAAAGTGTCTGACTAATGGTGTTTAAATATGTTAACTGTTATAATTTTTAAAATTATAATTAGGGATAGTAGTATTCAGTATCTGAGTTACAAACTAAGCCACTCAGTTTTTTCCATATACGTCGCATGCTTTCCTGTCTTTGCTCCAGTTGTTTCTTCTGCTAAAATGCCCTCTAGTCCATTCCAGCAAATACAAATTCTATTTATCTTTCAAGGCTCAGGTCAATGTGGCTTCATTTAAGACTCACTGATCCTCCAGTTTGCAGTAATTGACTTTTATTCTTACCTCCTGTAACATACTTCTCTCACTCACTGCACTTCTCACTCACTATCATTCTATTTAATCCTGGATTCACTCTTATTTTCTTCAAGTTAATTAGCTCTACAAGAGGACTTACCATCCGGTTTGTCTTGAAGTTAATTTAAGGGCATGATTTCTTATCCTAAGCATATAAGACAGCTCTTGGTGCAGTAAGTTCGTACCAAAAAAAAAAAGAAAGAAAAATTACCTGGGGATCTCTGTAGTAACACAAAAAAGAGTTTTTTTTTGCTCATGGGTCATTGGTTCTGCCGTGACTCAGCTAAAGTGTGCTGGAATCAGGTTCTGGGTTCTAGATTCCAGACATCATGCTCCAGGCCCCAGGCTATGTGTCTCCCTACATGTTCCTCCATAACTAATGACATGAACATGTGAACACATAGAAGCATACAGTGCTTCTTGAGGCTCTTGTGAGCAAATGCCACACTGTAACACCTGCCTGTATTCTGTTGGCAAAGGCAAATCTGTAGGGTAAGCCCACCATCATGGAGGCAGGAAAGCGGGTAAGACTATAAAGTCAAAAGGCAAAGGGAGTGGAGCCAAGTGCTTTACTGTTTATACCACCCAGGTGTCCCTTCTACCAACCTACAATTTTCTAAATACCAAAACCAAACCCACTGCCATCAAGTCAGTTCCAACTCATAGCAACCCTATAGGACAGAGTAGAACTGCTCCATAGTGTTTCCAAGGAGTGCCTGGTGGATCTGAAATGCAGACCTTGTGCTTAGCAGATGTAGCACATAACCACTATGCCACCAGGGTTTCCTTGGTGAAGGCACTATTAATATTGCTATTATTATCCATGTCTTTTGAGTGTAGGAATAAGTTGAGAATAAAGGAGTAAGTTGTGTATAAAGGAATACATTGAATATGAAGGAATAAGTTCTGGTTTTGCTTTAGCTTGTTTGAGTTGGATTTCTATCACTTGCAACCAAGAATGCTGTCTGAGACAATTAAAGAAAGCATAAAATCCCAGTGTTTATAGGTTTATGGCAGGCCAAATTCCCTTCTGTGAGCTGAGGCTGAAGAGAGGGATTACCCACTTGAATCTAGACCATCTGGCTCTCCTTAGTTGATGCCTAGCAGTAAACTTACCTGCTGTTTTCACCCCCTGAACTCTAGTTATGAAGAAAATTTTTCCTCAACACCATTCTCTTTATTCTTTCAAACCTTCTGTTTCTATGTTGCCAGTTGATAACCTCTCTCATATGAAGAATTATTTTTTTAAAAAAATGTAGAAAGTGGGCAACCAAAGACATGAGACAACATGAAATAAAGTATTGTTTCTATAAATAAAATTCATTTTCTGTATATGTGTGTGTGTGTGTGTATATATATACGTATTAGTTCTTAAGTATATATACATATATATATGTGTTCATTCTTAAGTCTTAAGTTGGAAACTCTTTTTCCTTACTGGTTTAGAGTAAATAATATTACTACTAAGCACCCTACATGCTAAATAGCAGACTTTTCTTGGTGCAGATTTCTGGAGGGATATGCAAGGGATTTGCATGCTTAATTCCCATTAGCACCTGTCACTGGGATTTATTACCCCAGAGTTAATTCTCCACTCACTGTAGCCAAGAAAAAGGAAACCCTTGTACATGGATTAAAATCAAGCTTTTTATTTCTCCAAATGAGGTGAATTTCATGTCTGTTCCTTAAATACCTACCATATTCCAACTCTGAGAAAAGTCATACTCCAGATTAATTTTTGGTGAAAAATTTTCCAAACTGAACGTTATTCAATAACTAGAAAAACCTACTGACAATTTGAAATTCCATCTTGGAAAGAGTTTTAATTCAAGACTTAGTTTTAAAATCTGTGGGCTCCCATTCGTATACCAAATATTCAACAAATGTTTGTTGATCAGGAACAACGAGCCATCACTGGTCAAAGGTTAAACAGTTGGTTGTTAACTGAGAGGTCAGTGGTTTGAATCCACTAAGGGGCTCCATGGGAGAAAGACCTGGCAATCTGCTCTTGTAAAATTTACAATCTAAAAACCCCTGTAAGGTAGTTCTGTCACATGTGGTCTCTAAGAGTCAACTTGATAGCACCTAACAACATCTATATATCAGGCACTGTTCTGGGTTCTTGGTACAGGAGTGGTGAATGTAAGAGGAAAAAATTCCTCTCCTTGATAAGCATAAGTTCTGTTACAGAGGCTGTATCTGCACACAGATACATACCAACGCAATACACACACACATATATATGTGTACATACATGCATACATATTTGTATATAAAATAGGAGCTAAATGGAAAATCAAAGCATTTGAAAACAACTTAGGGTAATGGGATGGATGCTATTTTAAGTATGTTGGTTAGAGAAAGCCTCTCTGAGTAACATTTGAGCCCAGATCTAAATGCAATACATTAGCAAGCCTAAATTAAGAAGCCTATGGCATTCTGAGCTCTTATTAAAAAGAATGTCATCCCTTTCATGAAGAAGGAACTTGTCAACAAAACCAAGTAGGATGTTAATTAATACACAAGACAAAATCCATCTGCAACCACAGCTTGTAGGAAACTTACCTGCTTGATAAGCTGAGCTATGTTGTACTTTTTTTGTCCTAGCTCTTGTGTTCTCACTGTCCTCTTTGTTTTCCACCTCCTATCCACACATCATTTCTCAAACCATTCTCCTGCCCTCTTTAGGCTAAATATCAGTATTGAACCACTTTTTCCTCTTTTTTTGTCCTTCCTGTTTCAAGGTATTAATTTCATGCAGCATCTGTGACTGAGCACCTCAGTGTGCCAAACAATTATGTGACATATGGAATCTTATTTAACTGTTAGACTTGAAGGACCCTTTATTGATTCTTTTGTCAGTCAATTGACAAATATTGAGTAAGTACCAACTATCATGACACAAGGCTCTGTGTTAGGAGCTGGATATGGAAGAATCCACAACACAAAGTCACTTCCTTAAAAGAATTATGTTCTCATTAGAAAAGACAGGCAATAAAATTTTAAACATATAAATTTTAGATGCTGTCTATAGTGATTATGGGTGTTTATTTTGTCCTTACTGTCTAAGCTTCTGCCCTTGGAAAAACTGAGAAGACAAATATAAAATATAATCACAATTTCTTCTGCTCATGTAACTGTCAAAATAATTTGCAATGAGTAATCTTATCTGCAAGTCCAACATCATAGCCACTAGCCACTTGTGGCTGCTTACATTTAAGTTAATTAAGTATGAAACCAAAACACCAAGTCCACTGCCACTGAGTCAATTCTGACTCATAGCAACCTTGCAAGACAGAGTAGAACTGCCTCCATAGCGTTTCCAAGGAGCACCTGGAGGATTTGAACCACTGAATTTTTAGTTAGGTGATATAATATTTAACCACTATGCTACCAAGATAAAAAATACAATTTTTTATCACAAAAAAGTGTTCCTCATCACTGGACAGGTGGTCTCGGTAGCATGAGGTTGATGGGAATCTTTTGTCAATGATAACACAAGCAACTAACAATTATATGTGCTAGGCACTTTACGTATGTTTAACTCAATGCTCACAGTATGCTCATAAAATAATACTGCTGTTAGACCCATTTTACGGATGAGGAGACTGAGTCACCTACCTCATGGTTTAATATCTGTGGCAAGCAACTGTAATCTCTAAGAATTGAACGCAGGAAATCTGATGCCAGAAACCACCCGAAACATCACTTTTCCTTGGTATGGAGAAGCTAAGGAAAGTGAAGAAGAGACTTTTATCATGGTAGGTAAAACTTCCCTGGAAACAGGAGATAGCCAGTTTGTCAATCTCTTTGCCAGAAAGAACTTTTCAGAGCGATCAGATTCATTTAAGACAGGCAGGTCTTATTGGCTAGAGGTTTAGATGGAGATACATCATGGAACGTTAGAACTGAAAAGAATTTTGAAACCATTTACATAAAATATTTTGCAGATGAAAAAACTGAGACATAGAAAGTTTACCTGGCCTGCCCAGGGCCACAGAATGAATTATGACCATTGTCTATATTAGATTGTTAGTCTCATGGAATACTTCCCTTAGCATCGAGAATTTAAAATTTCTCTGATATGTTATCTTTTTTTGTTGCTGTTGTTGTTTAGAAGTGCTCTCATCTTAAGAAGTGTTTTGTTTCTTCCCAGAATATTGAATAGGGCAGTATTCACTTATACACTAATATTCACTTGTCTATCTTTATCTTAATTTACCTACCTATGCTTACATTTCTTCTTTTTCATTAGGCCAGAGTCTCCAACTAACTATCCAGACAATTCTTTCCCAGAGAAACGTAATTATATTATGATATTTTGAGTCCTCCTTACAATTAATTCTTCTATTAAGAATTAAGAAAGCAAGTCGTTGGTACCACCATCACTTTAAGTGCTCATCTGCAAATTCTGTTGTGCATTGTTTCTTGGAGACTTTCTGTCTCAGTATCGTCTCACTGACCTTTACATACTCAACCTTGCCAGCCACCAAGAAGCCCTTAAACAAAACACTATTGAAGAATGAGTTCTCATAGAGCTTTTAGGTTTCTGTTCCACTGTAGGGAGGTCACAGGCACCTAAGCTATAAAGTGGTCTTCCTGACAGTGACAACCTCAAGATAGCACCAGGCTGGCTCACTGCAAAAGCTTCATACCTTCCTCCCCACATCGCAGGGCTTCAGCTCCAGCCTGCAGCCGGCTAATCAAACCCAAGAGCCAAAGCTGCCCAGCGAGTTCTGTTCCGGGGAGCCTGTCACGGGCTTTACTGGCGTACTGGAGACGCTGGCAGGCGGCAGGCTAAGCTACACTGGACACAACTCACTGGCCTGGGGCGCGCCCGCTGCGCTCGAGGTTTGGCGCACCTTGGCGGCAGGCACGCTCGGACTCCTCCTCACAGCCTTCTCTTTCCACCGGTTTCCAGGAGCAGCTGGTTTGGTTTCCACCTCAGGCGCTGGCTGTTAATCTCCTTCCGACCCTTGCTTACATAACACAGGCGGGCGCGCTCACGCCGCGGCTTCCACCCTCGGTGGTGTTGGGCTGTGCCCTACACTCCTCCTCTACGAGCCCCACCACTGCTGTGCCACGGACCTCAGTGCCTCCACCTAGGAGCCGACCCTGCCTCACTACTCGGCGCGGCAGCCAGGACGCCCCTCCGCCGGCGTGAGAGCACCGACATTGGAGACGGAAGAGTCTCACTGTGCCCCGGCTCCGTTCCTCTGCTCCCTCCTCCGCCCATTTCTCCCCCACCCCCAGTGCCTGTGTGTGTTCTGTTCCGGTGAGAGGACCCGAGAGCAGTCCAGACTCTGCTCTTGGAGAAGCTGCGGCTGCTCCTGCTACTGGGAGGAGCGGCGGAGGTGGTCGCCTTGCGCCTCCCCAGACTTCCCAAGTGGGGGCAGAGCAGCTACTCGCAGGAGACATCAGTTAGAAGGCACAGGGAAAGAGGAACCTTCAAAGTCCTCCTCAGCGTCCCCTTTCCACCTCTTTCGGCCCCTGCCTTTCGAGAAAGTGGAGTGCTGCGCTTGGTTACCGTTGCTTCCTCTGAGTGCTTCTTGGTGCACGGATTCAGCTGCTGCCCATCGTGGTTTTTGCCTTTTGGCGCCTCTCTGTTGCTCCCCTCGGCACACCTCTGTGACGATGAGGAAAGGTCTGCGGGCGACAGCGGCCCGCTGCGGACTAGGACTAGGATACCTACTGCAAATGTTCGTGTTACCTGCCCTGGCCCTGCTCAGCGCCAGTGGCACGGGCTCGGCTGCTCAAGGTAAGGGGGACCGCCAGACTCCGCGGCCACCTCCCTTCGCTTCTTCCTTTCCTCCTTCTCCCTGTCCTTCTCCTCAGTTCTCCTGGCTTACTCAGTTCGCCACGTTACTCTCAGCTGGCAACCACTTTAAATTCCACTTTCCCAACTACTCAAGAAGCTTTGCTTATTCTTGTTTTTAAAATCTGTTTTCCGAGATGGGCAGTGAAGGAGCAGAGACGCACGGGTGTGAAGATGCATCCGTCTCTGGGCGTGTGGGCGCCTTGGGTGTCTTTGGCACTTTCTTCTCCGCGCTGGAAAACTGATAGGTTTTGCATTTACAAAGGTTTGGAGAGACTCTCGGTGCGGGTGGCTGCGTTGCCTGCCGTAGATGCACCCTGATGCGCGCGGTGCAGCGCCGTGCACCGAGAATCCTGGTGCTGTGCCACGGCGGGGTTTGAGGGATCTTTGGTGCGTCTCTGAGCAAGGCACACGCTTAAGGGTACTCAACTAAGGAAAGTATCCAGTAAGGCCAAGGACCCCGAAGTGCCCACGCCACCCGGCTGCTGCTCGGCGGGCCACTGTGGAATATACTCTCCATCCAGACCCGCAACCGTTCTTCGCAGAAGGCTAGGGTTGTGCGTGCCTCCTGTACTCATACCCCTTCGTGACCCCCTCCCAACAGGAGACGGAGAAACTTAAAACCCCAGAGCTCTGGGGAAACGGGCTGGTTGTTCAAACTAAATCTGAAACTCCTCGTGGTAGATGGCCAGTTTATAACTCTGACATTTTAATTTAGTGCGTCTGAGCTCTAAAATAAGTGACTGGGCTCTGGGGAAAGCCGGAGTTGGGAGCGGAGCGGGCAGGAGTTGGGGCTGGGTGAGGGAGGAGCAGAGTCTTGAGAAGGCTGATGGCCCTGCTCCTTTTCGGTCCCTGCGTCTGAAGTTGCAACGGCAGCTCCCAGCCTTCTGGGCCCAGGAAGCCTATTGGAAAGGAGAAAGCGAACAAAGCGCCAATACTTGTCCTTTCCGAGTCTATCTTGGATAACCTGGGCATCTAATGTGTTGCCAAGCTGAACGCCCATCTGAATCTTTTTGCTCGGTTTTGTGGTGGTCCTTGGCTCACTGTAGAGAGCTGAGGTTTTCCTGGGAATGTGGAGGAAGCTTATTCAGCTTTCGGAGACAATTTAGAGACACCCCCCCCCACCTCACCCCGTCCCCAATCTCAGTTACACTTTCTTCTTTCCAAATTTGGAGAGCAGAGGAGGCGCGTTGGTAGCTCCCAGTCCCTCGGTGATGCTCAGACAGGCGTTTCCCAACTGCTTTCCCTCTAAGCTGTAAGAGACGACGCTGGGGGCGGGGAGGCCTCGGAGGTACAGGGGATCTCCGAGTCCAGGCGAGCACGGTCCAGGTGGGGAGGTAAGTGATTAGCTAGGCTTTGTGAATTAGAGATAGCTACTTCAGGAGTAAATTTTCCTGCCGCCCTGCTAAGTGGCCAAGCTCATAAATCCTTCCTTTCTTTCCAGACGCCTCCCATCCCAGAGGTTCTGCCCTGGTTTGCGTCCTACTCTACCAGATCTCATCTCTGTCCGTTTTACAAGGGAGTCTCCACTGAGATTCACATGAGCTATTTGTAGATTTCTTGAAACACTTAGAAGGTCCCAGGGTAGCAGCTGAGGGTGTTTAGACTGGGGGTGCTGGGAAGCGAGCAACCTGATGAATAGCGGCGGTGATAATCAACCACCGGAATCAACTGTGAGATTCCCAGAGGAATCCGCCTGCTGTTAGTGGGCCAGTGCAGGCTGAGCTGTGGAGTTATGATGAAGCGGGAGGGGGAGGATTGTTTGGGAAAAGGACAAGTTAAAGTCCCCAACGATGCCGAAAAAGGAGGTAGGCTCCCTGCCGGGGCTTACAACAGCCAAATTAGAAAGACTGGGAAGGAAAAAAGATCAATACAGGAAATCAAACAGTGGATTGTAAATGGATTAATATTGAAAGGAGAAGGGAGGAAAGATTAAAAGAGAAGCAGCTTAGGATACAGAGACTGAGAAATTGCCTTTTGCACCCCGACTCCCTGTTCCCCTTCACCCCCCACCCCATAAATCAGGTAAGCCAAAGACTGAGGATTGGCCAGTTCTTCTGATTTTAGGGAAAAAAATAAAATGTGTTATGTCTGGTATGTGCATTTCAGTGCAGTTCTTTTCCATTTCGTTTATATAGTTCCTTCAGTTTCTGGTGAAGAAAGCTATTCATTTGTGTTTGTATCTTGTAGTCTGTGAAATGCACTATTTCACCACTTTTATCTTTGTTACCTTCCATGTTCATGGATATCAGCTTTTCCTGTGTTCTGTGCTGGGTTTCAGAGGAAGTCTAAAGCACCAGACTCCACCACGGGCTATCAGCTGCTATCACCACCACTTTAATCCACCCCTCTATCTTTTCTAGAAACCCTGGTAGCGTAGTGGTTAAGTGCTACAGCTGCTAACCTAGAGATTGGTAGTTCAGATCTACCAGGTGCTCTTTGCAAAGTCAAGTCGCAGTTCTAGTTTGTCCTATAGGGTTGCTGTGAGTTGGAACTGACTGAACGGCAGTGGGTTTGGTTTTGGGTTTGCTGCTCTTCCCATCCCTGTTTATTGTTGAACAACCAGTATACTTTATTCTCAAAACCACACATTTTTATAATGATCTAATTGTTGGACCTCTTTGTCCTTCATATTTCTTCTTTTCTCTCTTTGGACTAGAACACTGGGGACAATGAAGGAGGTTGCCGCTTCATCATGTGCTAATGAGCCCTGGTGGCACAGTGGTTTAAGTACCTGGTTGCTAACCGAAAGGTCAGCTGTTGGAAACTCCCAGCTGAATGGCTGGAGAAAGATGTGGCGTTGCTTCCCTAAAAACTGAAGCTTTAGAAACCCTTTGTAGTAGGTCTACTCTGTAGTATGGGATCACTATGTGTTGGGGGAGGGTTTATAAGCACTTGAAAATGGGAATGTGATGTATTTATGAGTGAAAACACATAATATTAAGATGTGACAGTGAAGTCAAGCACTTCATAATGTGAATGGGCTTGTTATTCTGTTGTTGGAGAAGCACTGCAGAAATCAGAAGTTTTAAAGACTATTGCTTCAAAGATGGCCAGAAAGCAACAGAGGTTTAAGACAAAACACAAAACGAGTTATTTGTGAGGGCACTGAGTTGTGTCACGGGTGTAAAGAAAGACAGCAGTCATTTTAAATAGGCCTTTGGGACATTCTTTAAGCTTGAGGCAACAACTTTCTTTTTCTCTGGCTGTTTCCTAATTGTTTCATTCAGGACTGTCAGAAACCCCTAGCTCCAGGGAACTGTGGTACTTCTGACTTCCAAGAATGAAAGACTAGTAGAAAAGGTATGAGTGTGTGGGTGGGTGGGTGTTTGGTCACTTGTGCCTTCGAATTAGTGCTCTCTTGTTTTATAAATGCATTTTAGTTCTGGACTGTACAAAACTCAGATGCTGCTTATCTAGCACCAACTAGTGTTGTGAATGTTTAACATCACCAAACTCAGAACAGAAAATTTCTGCAGACTCTGATCATATTGGCGTAATTCTCTATTGTCTTAACTTCACTCATCATGTTTTCTTTTTTAGTTGCATACTTTCTAAAAATTACAAAAATCACTATTATACATTTGTGCACCTTGGCATGCAACAAATAGACAGGTGGCTTGAAGACAACTAAATTTCAGTAAAAATTCTGCTATGTATTTTTGCCATTTTAGGAGCAGAGGAAATTGATGAATTTACATTTAGATGTCAAACATAGTAAGGAAAATTAGGTTTCTTTATCTTTGTTTATAAAACTAATTTCTTATTTTAGCTTAGGTAATGCTCAAGAGGCCTCAGAACAAATTTTCAAATAGTGCAGAAATTTGAAAAATCACGAGATTGTAGAAAATATTTATTGGCACTCCAGCCTTTCCTGTTATGGATACTAGAGATTCAGTTATACAAGACAAGGTCCTCCAACAGCTCCCATACTAATATAGGAGCTGGTTGTCCATGTCAGAATTAAGTCTGATCTGTTTTAAGTGAACCCTCTAAGTCTACTAGGCAGTTCCTCTCATTTTATTCAGAACTATTGTTGATCTTTAAAAATGATTGTTCGCTAATGTATGCTGGATTCTCCAGCAAGAGTATGCTCTATTTAAGCCTTAACTGCGTACAGCACTTTTCTGATTTAGGTCATGGCTTTTCCAGGGCAGCAGAGGGAGTCACTCTCAGAAGCAAAGCAACATTAAAATTACAGGCTGCAAAGACTTCAGGCAGATAATGGGGAAAGGGTAGGGGTAGGGTTTAGCCAGTGGTCTTGCCTTGCAGTTTTAACTGCAATGGACTTCTGCTGCATTGGTGGCAGTTAAAAATAGTCTTGTTCACATTGTGTCACAAATTTAGAAATTTAGATCATCCGCACTTGGCTTGGCTTGGTAGGCATATAAACCGGGGTAGCGTAGTGGGTTAAGTGCTAAGTCTGCTAACCAAAAGGGCGGCGGTTCGAATCTGCCAGGTGCTCCTTGGAAACTCTGTGGGACAGTTCTACTCTGACCTTTAGGTTCACTATGAGTGGGACACAACTCAACAGCAGCAGGTTTTTGGATAGGCATATAGTTGTCCTGTCCATGGAGTCAGCCCCAGACTCATAACACGCCATCACAATGCTGTCCAGTCTTGTGCCATCTCTGTGACCATTTGGGGATCAGATCATTGTAATCTGTAGGATTTTCATGGGCTGATTTTCACAAGTGGATCACCACGCTTTTCTTCTTGGTCCATCTTAGTATAGAAGTTCTGAGACCTGTTCAGCCTCATAGAACACACAGGTATCCCTGGGTAGACTGCATCATGTGTGTTGGCCATGAAGCAAGCTGTGTTTTCCTTATGGGAGGCTAGGGTTCTGCTGTACCATCCATGTCCCCACAATGTTCCATAATTATTGCGTACCCACTATGGCCCAGACTCTGTGGGTCAGGAATACAGAGTCACAGAAGACAGTTTCAGCCCTCAAGTAAGAATTATAAGAAGGCTATATTTATAATTCACTGTCTGAAATATAATGTTGGACATAGCCAGTCCTCTCCTTAGAAGTGAGGATGGAGAGACTTCATCTCATATACTTAGGACGTGTTATCAGGAGGGTCTAATCTCTGGAGAAGGACGTCACTCTTAGCAAAGTAGAAGGTCAGCAAAATAATGGGCTACATGTTAATAAGGATTGTGAGGATGACACAGGACTGGGCAGTGTGTCACTGTGTTGTACACTATGAATGGGAACTGACTTGGTAACACCTAACCAACAACTAGTATAGTATTCTTCAGGTTTTGAGGTTCAGGGGTTCAAATATAGTAAACATCAGCAGGCCAGTGCTTGGGGTGGTAGTGAGGGGCTCCAGAATTTTTACATGCAAATACTTAGATGTAAAAATTTGGTTGAAAGTTGGGTATTTTTGAAGCTGACTTGACATTGCAACTATGTTTTACTTTAAAAATGTTTGGTCAGGCTTTGAGCAGGAACAAGGTAAAGTCTTCTAGCAAGTATGTATCCATTCGTTGAGTACAGAATGAATAATGATACTTCATAATCCTCTCTCCACCACTTCCCAGCTATGTGACCATGAGTGAGTTACCTAACCTCTCTGTGCCACAATTTCTTCAAACCTAAAAATGAGAAGAATACAATGTTTTATCAAGATTGATTGAGCACACATAAAGCAATTACAACTCTTCTTCATGAGTCGGATCCGACTCGACGGCACTTGGCTTGGCTTCAGTTTGCAACTCTGTAAACCACAGGAAAAGAAGTATGGAAGTTACAGAAATCACAGCTAATAATTCTAACCTCAGAACAGTGATTACTGCAGATACTACCTTCTCCAAAAGAGACAAATTGAACTGCCTACAGTAGAAACAACAAGGAAATCTGAAGTGAATTACTGTAAACTCAGGAGCAGTTTGTGTCTCTTCAGACAGCCTGTGGGGCTCGCTGTCCCTGTTCTACCATCTCTTTTACTGTTCTATCTGGGAAAATGAGCCTAACAGCTGTTTTTAAAATGCTATGTTCAGTTACCACCAGTTTAAGTCCTGGCTTCAAATTCTACCCTTGACTTTCTGTCTTTACAAGGAGTATTGGAGGATAAGTTTTCATACATCTATAAACACTTCAGTAAGAAAATAAAAAGTCAAGATGCAGATATCATGATACCAGTTGGGGGAAAGTTAGCCCTTAATGCAAATATTGGCAGTTTCATCTGAAAAGAAAAATAACACAATTGTACAGTCAAAAGGATGTAATTGAATGCTTGCCAAAATAACACAAAGAATGTAAACTATCAGTTGACTTGAAGACAAAGCAAATTTACTGTGTTTAATTTACTCAAATTATATTTGCAACAAAGTTTTGATATCGTAATTTAAAGTAGCATGGTAATCTAGGTAATGTTTTGAAATTTTTACATTTGATTTTGACTGTTTAATAGTCATTTTGCATGCTTGGTACAAATGTCAGTTTCTGACATATTTTTATGATCAAATTAGAGATTTGAGGGGATATTTCTGTTACTTAGAATTGAGACAGACCTTTCTTCTGCTAAGTTGTTCTACTTTTCGCTATTGAGTCCCTGGTTCTGCCACTATAGAGTCCCAAAGTTCTCTTTCTTTCTGTTTTTTTTTTTTTTTAACCTGACTTTTTAAACTTACTTATGGACTAGTCTTGATTTCATTTTTGATTTGGATCTGTTATTGCGTATGTCTTTGTGGAGGAGCACTGTATAAATCCTGGACCATGGGTGTTCCAGTGTCACTTAGTTCGAAGATGTTTTACTTACAGAAATTTAGTGATGTTATCTCTCATCCTACTTCTTTGAAGTAGTGTAAGTTTTCCTTGAGTAGCTTTAAAACACTAAGTCTCCTTTTTCTAGTACTTGAAAACAGCAGTTCTTACTATTTCTCTTATTCTAAATATTTGTCATCTTCAAATTTAGAGACAAATATAAATCATTTTATAACAGTATTTCTTTTTCTAAGCTGACAAATTCAGAAATCATAATTAAAAAAAATTCCTACCTGATTATTTGGAGCGGGCAAAAGGCTTTCTTAGTTTTCTTGAAAAGTGCACATATTTTTCAAATATTTTAACTCTGTATTAAAAAAAAGCTAAGAAATGTTGAACTATGATTTTAGATTTTTTTTAAAAAAGGAACTTTCCAGCTGAAGTTGAAATGTGGTTTCTCTGTTTTAGTCTTGCTGCCCCACCAAAGAGTTTCCCTATGGAAAAGTATAATTGGGTCTTGAAATGTGTAGAAGAAAGTCTACAGATTTTTATATGTATTTAAAACATATCTAGCCTTCGACACAGTGTTCACAGTGTTAATAATGTTTACTGTGATGTTAATTAAGTTGAAGTTATAATTTAGAGAGCAATAGTTTTGAAAGTGCAATATATGCAGATATTTGTCCTTATGTCAGTATACTTTTTACTAGCAATGAGCAGTAATTCAAAAGTGCTTTGTGTGGCAAAAGTGAAGTATAACATCTGAAAACTCTGACGTTTGGGGAATACCGTCTTTTAATGAAATAACTAAGCACGTCTCTTTGCAAAGTTGTAGTGCAGCGTGAGAATGAGGCGAGTCAGAATGACCTGCCTGCCAGAATTTTTATTTAAAATACCAGAGTGCAAAGTAATAGTGTTAACAGAGGATATTGATTAATCCAATTTAACTCCAGAGTTACCAGCCTTATTTATTTTAAAATGTTGTGAGTGTAAGGGCTTTTACCTTCATTAATCATTTTGTCATGTGGATCCTGTGGCTGGTTTCATTTCTCGGCAATTATGAGAACAATAAATGTGCTTCATGTAGATGAACATGTTTTATCTCTTCTTCTAAACAAGGATGTTAAACAACAAAAACTCCCTCAGCACATATAACAAGTTTATTGATAAATAATAACATTTCTCATTTTAAAAAGTCAATGTCTCAATTGATTATTTAATCATGGAGTGCCTGGGATCTACCATAATTTATGAGGTCTACTTTTTTTTTCTGTTTAGAAAAAAAATCTTAAATATGAACATTCCAATGATAACAGATTAGTGCTTGCATATTAAAAACTGCCTATAGCCTAATTATAAGGGAAAATATGTTCATTAACAGAAATAATTTTTTTTTTTTATTTCACCAAACTCAAGAAAAATTAGTATGGATGGTAAACAGTGTGAAAGGCCGCTATATAAGTACAGGGTACTGCTTCTATAGAAAGTGGCTTTTTAAAGTTAATTTATAACATATAATCTCTTAGACAATACAGTTGAATGCAATATGATAGGGTATGTGGTGTAATAATATCTTGTAATTACAGGCATAGTGAATTATATTCATGTTTAGGATTAAACGAAGGAATTTTGTATCATCCTATTTTCTGTGACTTTGCAAGGTTGTTTGGAATTTAAAGAACCTCAAACTCTTTTTAAGAACTAGATCAAAAGATTATTCTTTAATGAATACTATTTACTTTTGCCAAGCCAAGCCAAGTGCTGTCGAGTCAGACTTTTACAGAACCAAAAAAATAATAGTGAGTGACAACAGTATTATTGTTACCGTTTTATTACATATGGCTTTTAGAGACCTGTGATATCTCTATTCCAAAGTAAATAAACAACCAAATTACCACCACTACCAACAAAACACTTTAGACTTGGGAAATATACTATTAATGGTTATTTCACTGTAAGTATTATGTCTGTATGTAATATGCTGACATTTGTAATATGCTGAATTTAGCTTTTGATACAAGGAAAATGATGTATTTTGTCTTTCACTGAGTAAGGAGTTTGCCAAATATATACACTGTAGCCACCCAGTGGAAGTCTTCAAGTTTAGCAAGTCTTGGAGTCATTTTAAATAAAACAGTAATTATGTCATTTACTTTAGCAATTTTCCTTGGAGTATAACCTTACAAATATGTTAGGGATCAAATTCAAGGATTGAAAGAGGCTATGGCTTTTTCTCTCTAGCCTGCAGGAGTCACCACCAATAGAGCCTGCAGCTTGGTGAGAAACAGGAGCCTGTTTCGGTCTTAACTGCTCTAAGAAGCTGAGGAAAAACAGGCATGCTCGAATGATTTATTATTTGTACTGTCTGGACCAGACACTCAAGATCTGCATTCCAAGATTATATTATTAAACAAGCCCTTCTGACTTGAATCTTTAAGTCGAGTCTTGATTTTCACCTACTTCAATTAACATAGCAAAAGAATTTGAAATGTGTATAGAAGGAATGTAATTGAGACAACATCAAAAGAAAACTCTAGCAACATGTTTTTTCAGACACAATGCTCTTTGTTGTGAAGTAATACATGTGATTTAATTATTATTTTATAAATAGATTTAACAGTAAAGGGTATGTGTCAATTTTGGTGTTTCATTTCCTTTCCAGGCCAGCAGTGCCAGATCCCTGAAGGCCAGGAGCAGGGTCTTATTTTGTGTACCACTAACAACTGGCATAGTGTTGAACACCTAACAGGTGGCATGAGTGAATTGCAAAGTTATTCATTTTTCAAAACTAATTTCTCTTGAAAGTAACATTACTGCTGTTGTTAGGAGCTGTCAAGTTGGTTCTGACTCATAACAGGATGGAATACTGCCCGACCCTGTGCAGTGCCCACAGTTGTTGCTATCCCAGTGCCCATTGTTGCAGCCACTGTGTCATTCCATCTCATTGAAGGTCTACCTCTTTTTCGCTGACCCGCTGCTTTACTAAGCATGATGTCCTTCTCTAGGGACTGATTCTTCATGATCACATGTCCACAGTATGTAAGACGTAGTCTCACCATCCTTGCTTTCAAGGAGCACTCAGGTTGTACTTTGTCCAAGTTAGATCTGTTTGGGTTTTTGGCAATCTGTAGTATATTCAGTGTTCTTCACCAGCACCACAATTCAAATGCTTCAATTCTTCTCTCTTCCGTATTCATTGTCCAGCTTTTATATGTATGTGAGGTGATTGAAAATACCACAGCATTGGTCAGGTGCGTCTTAATCTTTAAGGTGACATCTTTGCTTTTTAATACTTTAAGGAGGTCTTTTGTGGCAGATTTGCCTAGTGCAGTGCATCTTTTAATTTTTTAATTGCTGCTTCCCATGGGTGTTGATTATGAATCCAAGCAGAATTAAATTCTTGACAACATCAGTCTTTTACCTGTTTGTCATGATTTTGCTCATTGGTCAAAGTGTGAGGATTTCATGTTCACGATGTTTAGGTATAATCTGTAGCGAAGGCTGTGGTCTTTGATTTTCTTCAGTAAGTATTTTCTTTTCACTTTTAGCAAGCAAAATTGTGTCATCTACATAATGAAAGTTGTTAACAATCCTTCCGCTAATTCTGATATCACAGTCATCTTCAGAGAATCCAGCTTCTTGGATTGCTTGCTTGGCTACAGATGGAATAAGTATGGTAAAAGGATGCACACCTTGAAGCCCACCTTTACTGACTTTAAAGTGTGCAGTATCCACTTCTTCTGTTCAAATAACTACTTTTTAATCCATGTGCAGATTCCTCATGCACACTCAAGTTTTCTGGAATTCCTCTTCTCTGCAACAGTATCTGTAATTTGTTGTGATCCACAAGTCAAATATCTTTGCACAGTCAATAAAATACAAGTAGACATCGTTCTGGTATTGTCTGCTTTCAACCAAGTTCCATCTGACATCAGCAATGATAAACCCCTGAGTCCGCATCCTCTTCTGAACCCTCCCTGAATTTCTGGCACTTCTCTGTCAATATATTGCTACAACCACTTTTGAATGATCCTCAGCAAAATTTTACTTGTGTGAGATAGTAATGATAATGTTTGATAATTTCTGCACTTAGTTGGATCACTTTTCTCAGAGATAGGCATGAATATGGATCTCTTCCAGTCCATTGTCCAAGTAGCTGTCATCAAAATTTCTTGGCATAGACAAGTAGGAACTTCCAGTGCCGCATCCACTTTTTGAAACTTCTGAATTGATATTCCATCAATTCCTGTAGGCTAGTTTTTCCCTGGGGCCTTCCATGAAGCTTGGTACCATCAGTTCCTGATCATATTTGAAATAGTTGAATGTCGACTGGTTCTTTTTGGTATAATGACTGTGTATATTCCTTCCATTTTTTTTTTGGTGCTCCTTGAGTCATTTAATATTTTCTCTGTAGAGTCCTTCACTACTGAAACTCGAGGCTTTAATTTTTTCTTCATTTCTTTCATCTTAAGAAATACAGAGCATGTTCTTCCCTTCAGTGTTCTACCTGCAGCCCTTTGCAGCTATCATGTTAATACTTTGTCTTCTTGAGTCGCCCTTCGAAATCTTCCGTTCAGTTCTTTTTCTTCATCATTTCTTCCTTTTTCTTTAGCTCCGTGATATTTAAGAGCAAGTTTCAGAGTCTCTTCTGATACTCAATTTGGTCTTTTCTTCCTTTCTTTCCTGTCTTTTAATGACCTCTTTCTTTCTTCATGGATGATGGCATTGATGTTATTCCACAACTCCTCTGGTCTCAGTCATTAGTCTTCATCATGCCAGATCTATTCCTGAGATGGTCTCTAAACTCAGATGGCATATACTTACGGTTATATTTTAGCCCTCATATACTTTTTCTGATTTTCCTTAGTTTCAGTTTCATCTTACATATGAGCAACAAATGGTCTGTGCTGCAGTCAGTGCATGGCCTTATTCTGACTGATCTGGAGCTTTTCCACAGTAGTCTGTGTGAGTCTTGTGTATTCCATCTGGTGAGGTTGATGTGTATAGTCACAGTTAATGTTGGTGAAAAGTTATTGTCAATGAAGTCATTGGTTTTGGAAAACTCTATCATGTGACTTCCAACATTGTTCTGTCACAAAGGGCATACTTTCCAACTACTGATCCTTTCTTTGCCTTCAACTTCTGTATTCCAATCACCAGTAATTGTTGATACATCCTGTTTGCGTGTTAGATCAATGTCAGACTGCAGAAGCTTGCGAAAATCTTCAGTTTCCTCATCTTTGGCCTTAGATTTGGTGTAAGTTTGAATGATAACTGTATTAACTGGCCTTCCCTGTAGGCATATAGATATTATCCTATCATTGACAATGTTATACTTGAGGATAGATTTTGAAATGCTCTTTTTGACAGCAAATGCAATACCATTCCTCTTCAAGTTATCATTCTCTGCATAGTAGACCATATGATGTCTGATTATTAAAAATGGTCAATACCAGTGCCTTTCAGTTTGTTGATGCCTAGCATGTCAGTGTTGATGCTTTGCCTCTCATTTTGGACAATTTCCTATTTTCCTAGATTCTTACTTCATACATTCCATTTTGTGATTATTCATGCTTATTTGCAGCTATTTATTCTCATCTGAGTGGTGTGTATCAGCAAATGAAAGTCCCCAGAGCTTGACTCCATCACCTCATTAGGGTCATCTCGACTTTGAGGAGGCAGCTCTTCCCCAGTCATCTTTTCGGTGCCTTCCAACCTGAGGTGGTGCCTTCCAGCGTCTGGTGACATCTCAGACAATGTTCTTCTGCTATTCGTACGGTTTTCAATGGCTAATTCTTTTCAAACTCAAACTACTGGGTTCTAACTAATCTTTTCTTAGTTTGGAAACTCTACTGACGCCTGTCCACCGTAGGTGATCCTGCTGATGTCTGAGGACCAGAGGCATAGTTTCGGCATTGCTGTAACATACAAGACCCCACAGTACAACAAAATGACAGACACATGGGGGACATGTAACGTTGTTCCTGCTTAAGTCATGTGTTTTCTAAAAACTGCAAACTTTCCAGAACATGTAGGTAATTTAAAGTTTAATTTACGTAGCAATTTCTCTAGCCAAGCCAAGTGCCGTGGAGTCGGATTCGACTCATGGCGACCCTAGGGGCCAGGGCTAGTACTTCAATGTAATAATATTAAAATTATTTTGTATATTTAAAATGGTATGTCTTATCTGAATTATATATGATTTTCATAAGCCATGAAATGAAATTGTAGATATTCAAATGTAGTTTTATATGTCTAGTCTGAACACATGGAAATCAAGGCATTGATTGAATCAAAGAGATTAATCTCAGAGTATAAAATTACATATGGTGGATACTTACGGGGTTATGCATGTATGGGCATTTGGATAACAGGTACTTGCTTATAAAATATGTTTGAACATATTTGTAATTTTTGTGAGGCAAACTAGCTTAATTTCTTAGTTTTATATGTTGTAATGGAATTTTTAACTTTTGGAGTTCATGGTATATACTAAAAGAAATTGAGTTTAGATTTTACTTGGACATAATCAGGCAAGGTATGCTTATTTGAAGATTCAAGACTTAAATCAATGATATACCACAGAATATATAGTTAGTTATTTAGTGGTATTCATAAAATACATTGCTATTTGCTGAGCTATTTTGTTAAATGCTGTTATTAATAACAGTGCATATATGATATCTTCAGTCTTACCTGTACAGTAGAAATTGACCAGTGTTCTTTTTCTACTTGACTAGGAGTTCTTATGGAGAGGAATCCCAGAAAATAATTTCCTTAAATGAAATTTTATATTTAATTTGTACAGAGAACTTTTAAAAAAAGTTGATGGTATCTGTATTTACAAAGTAGTGGAAATATATGGATAATCTCATGATATAATAATATAATCCCACTAACTGCTGTCACTGAGTTGGTTCCAACTCATAGTGAGCCTGTAGGATATAACTACCATATAGGTTTTCCAGGCAGTGCCTGGTGGATTCCAACTGCCAACCTTGCAGTTAGCCCAGAAAACACTGAACCACTATGCCACCAGGGTTTCCAAGAATAATTTAATACCATAGCTTTTTCATAATAACACGATGGAAAAAAAGTATAAGAATAGCTAGGGCAAGTTTTAACAGTATGTTTTTCATGGGGACTGGGAGGGATCAGCTTATTGGATTTATTAGACATGATGGTCACATGGAAGGTAAATATGTTATTTTTTACTGAAGTCAACAGCTATGGGATTATTTCTTAGGGGGTATTTCTAGAAATACCTTAAAATGAATTTTGACAATGAGTAGACAAATACATAGTAACATAATTCACTGTGCACATATAATTCTTAATGTAAATCATTTGTGTGTGCATATGCATATAGCTTTGTTTTAAGTGTGAGAGTTCTTTTTTTAAGCAGACTTGCCAGCATCCTTACATCAAAATCGAAGTATTAGACAAACGGAAACCATTTTTACTTATAAAACAAATCATAAAGGTATTCATTGAATAAGAAATCATATTCAGTTATTGATTTCTAATGGAAATATGCTCTCCTACTTCTCTGCAGAAAGTCACCTTGTGCTTGGCAAGTTGCTAAGTCATTTCTTTAGTGTACAGTAGAGATGCTTCTGACTCTTTAGGGTGGTGTTTTATCTGAAAGAAACAATTTTTCTCTTGTCATGCAAGTGACAGACAGAGGGATCTTCACTTTCCTTCTGTTGACTTATTTTAAATATGTTGCAGAGAACTTTGGTTATTTTCTTATGCAGTGGACTATAACATGTTAGCCAGAGGAGAACATTAACTTTCATGCATGCGTGGGTAAAATCCTCCGTCCACGTGAATGACTCGGGCTCAGGATGCTCTCTAGGAGAGTACGTCGCAGCCTGGGGAAAAACATCGGTTTCTTGGTAAGCACTCTGCATGAGGTTACCACTTATGTGGGCTGATAGAAAAAGGGAGGTCAGTTGTGGTGTTTCTCCTTGACCAGAAATCAGTTACGGTTTATTTCAACATCGTAATCAAATGCATGTACAACCCTAGGCTGAGGAATTCTGGATTTTCTAGGAATCCCTTAGATTCCATATTGGTGGCTTTATGTTCCGATTTATCCATTACATCCATTCAAAGCTTCATTTAAATGAATAAAGTTAATGGGGGGGGTAGTTGTTTCTCAAGAAAGAATATGCTATATAAAAATTCAGTCAGTATATAAGGATAATAGGATTCCTTTCTTATGTTTGATATTTTCCTAAAATGCATGTTAACATATAGTTATATGACAACACTGATATATAAATATTTATTGATTATTGCCATATGTTTTCACACCATTTCAAGTTTCTGAACTAAGATTTTAAAACTATGCAAATAAATTATAGGGTTCGTGAAACTTTTTTATGTTTGCACTGTACGTATGTCATCCCTCAGTGATAAAGGATTCACATAGCAAAGCATTAGTACTTTGCTAAGATTAGGAAAGTAAATAATAATGCCTAATAAGTTTTGCCATTAGAAGTCTAAATGCTAATGGAGGAAGTTGCCTGTTTAATGCTGAATTGCAAGGTTAAAAAGAGGGTCTTAAAGATAACAGCAGATTCCAGAACCCTTGAGTTTGTTTTACATTCAGTGACAGTCACTAAATCAGGGAAAGGAATGTTCAAACAACACACTTGAGGAAAAGTGATTTTTATAGAAAGGAGCCATTTCTGCTAATAGCCACTAACTGCTCATAACCCTGCTGACATTAAAAGTCCATTAGCTGAGCCCAGTTTAAATAGCAGCTGATGTGGTGTCAGCTAAATGTACATTGGGATTTTTTTCATATAATGCAGTGAGAGCAGTTTCATATTTTTTTCTAATAACGTATGCATTAAGTGAAACTAGTCATCTAACAGTAGTGACTGTGCTGCTATTAAAAAGGCAGAAATTTGTGATGAAACAAAAGTAACAGTCTATGTAACAGGAAGATAACAAATGGCAGAGACGGTTTTAAAAGAGAGCATTGGAGAAAAATCATATGGAGAGACTTAATCTGGCGTGCAGAAAGAGTTGTTTCCATAGAAGCACGTATTACTGTGTACAACTTAGAGATAGCCATGTAAACTGAGGTGATATTTGACTATTTGCAAGAGCGTTTAGCTTTTCAGCGTATTCCGGAATAACAGGAAGCCCGTTCTATACTCACTGCTATGGGTGTAAATGAGGGGGACAGGAAGGGAATTGGGGAAAAGATGACAAATAAAAACAGAAGTATAACATAATGAGCTAAGAGTATTAGGTTGATAATTATGGTATAGTTTTGAAAGCAAAATAATATATTAGTGCTGGACTGATAATATGGACAATTGAAAATCTCCCCATTCAGTCTTTTGAATATTTTCTAACCTTCATTTTAATCATCTGAAAGACAAGACATTTCACCACAAATTACATTAGAATCCAATGATTTTTAATGAGTCCTCATAAAACAGATAGTGTTCTGTAACTCTGAGACCATTGTGGAGACAAACTGAGAGATGCTCTGTAATCTGATGGGCGCGTTGCGAACAGAGCAGCAATTAATCAGTGCTGTCGTGCCCGCACCACCGTCAAGTATGACGAGAACCTCCGTGCTAACCACCCCCTCTCTATTATCAGACCATTAGTGAGACCCTGTGCAAGTGACAGCAACGGAGCCCTGCTGAAGAGCATGCACACACAGCTTGTGCATACGCTTTGTGAGTGTTTTTACAGTGGTCACTAGAGTTCGTATCACACATTCTAGTACTCGGGATTCTTCACTCTCTAATCGGAGCTGTCACGTCTTCTATTTATTTTCAAGTTAAATTCATTTTTCTTTATATAATAATAAAAAAAATCTGCATGACCCCGCACTTCTTGAAAGGGAGGAAGAAAAGGTAACAAAAGGACATAAGCAGAAAAAGAGAAGACTGTTATTTAACAATAATGGAGTGATGGCCTCCCTTGTATGTTAACAGATTTTCATACTAATATTTCTTAATAAAATCAAGAAGTACTCTTTGGTGTTGGTAACTGTTTTAATTTGGTTCAGACCACTGCAAATGCTTGTTTGGAATGAATTGGAGCGTACATTGACAGGGTTATGCAATTCAATTACTAACCCAAATCCCATTTACTAACATATTGTTTGAGGGACTAGATGAATACTCCAGTCTTTAGTATGTAACTCAGACATTAATAGCAGAAGGAAATATGCCTCAGTTCAACCAGTGGGCTTTGATTTTTAATTCAAAATCCACTGTCGTTTTTTCAGACTAAATCAACTGTTTAAAGTGACTATTTTTCCATATGTTTTCCCTTTTCTATTGCATAAAATGCAATTCTTTTGCAAGATGAAAGAAAAGAATGTCATTGTATTTGACCATACGATAAATTTGTACACAGTTATGAAACTAGTGTTAGGAAATTGAATGATGTTGCAAATAGCAACATGATACTAGCCTGACTGAAATGGGACAATTACTGCACTAGAGTTTGGAATAACCCACTGCCAAAACCCACTGCCATCGAGTCAATTCCAACTCATAGCGACCCTATTGGACAGAGTAGAACTGCCCCATTGAGTTTCCAAGGAGCACCTAGTGGATTCGAACTGCTGATTTTTGACTGGCAGACATAGCACTTAACTGCTATGCCAGCAGGGCTTTTAGAATCAACTACCCTGCAATGTTAATACACTGTTACTTTCTTGGGTAGCTTTGCTTTATCTTTTTTGAAGGATTACATCTTCAAAGATATTTAATGGTTTTGAAATCATGTAGTATATGACTTGGTCTTAACTTGAATTTGTATATTTATGGTCAGAAAACTTTTCTTTAATAATGTACATTCTTGAATGTGGTAACCATGACTCTTTAAAATAATGAAGAGTTTAAGTTCTCTCTCTTTTCTTTCCATTTCAACATATCTTTTCTGTACTGTTAGGAAATTAAAAATTTATTGAGTGTATTTGTGTATCTGTTTGTGCATATCCAATAATTTCCTGATAAAGAAAAGCATACATTAGTTTTAATGATTGAGCATACTGCTTATTTAGGGTTTTATGCTTTATAGAACTTTTGGTTTGTAGTATTTTTCTCTGAAGATTTACAGGGAAAAGAAAACACAACCACTAAAAAGATGAGTCTACATTTATAATTACTTCCAGGAAATACCCATGTGTGTGTCTGTGTGTCTATGTGTCTGTGTGTCTGTGTGTCTGTGTGTCTGTGTGTCTGTGTGTCTGTGTGTCTGTGTGTGTGTGTGTGTGAGTGAGAGAGAGAGAGAGACAGAAACAGAGAGGCAGAGAGACAGAGATACAGAGAGAGAGAGAGAGACAGAGAGAGAGAGAGACAGAGAAAGAGAAGCTAGCTCTTCAAGACACTGATTTTCCCTGTATTGAACTGTCTTAGAAAGTCTGGCTGCATGATTACAGAGTGTTGGTTATTTCTTTTTAATTGACATGAACAGTATCTGTCTTGTGCTGGAGTATTTCTTTATTTGCTCTTACTTTTTTGAGGGGGTGGAGGAAAGCAATTCAAAAAGCCAAACTGGTAAACAAAAATAATTATTTTTTCTTGTTGTTATGGGATACCATCAAGTCGATTCCATCTCCTAACACTCATAGCAGTGAGGCTTTCCATTTGCCCTTGGAATAAGGTGTAAACTTAATAAAGCCAATGTGGGTATTTTTACTTACACTCTGACCTTCATTTCTGAGTACTCCTATCCAATTATAGTCTCTTCACACCTTTCCCAAATCTAGCACAGGTTTTTCCATTGCAGCCCTAGTAGGAGATGTCTTTCAGGATTTTCTAGCAAGCCACCATGCTCCCTCACCACGAACATTCACTTATACTCTTTCTTTTGCTGTGAAAAATGTTCCTTCTTCATAGATGGTCTCTTCCTATTGGCTGACAGTTGTCCAGTTTTTACGTCTTAGTTTAGGTCTTCATTCTTCAGTAAATCTGCCTTTCTTGCTCAATTGTAATATTCTTCTTTTCTCTCTGCCCCCAGTTGGCATGTCAGCTTGATGAGGACAGTGGCTATAGATCGTTAGCACATGGTACAGTGCTTGGCACACAGTCAGCATGTGATATAGATCTTTTGAATGATAATAGATGGATGTATATTTTGTTTATGCATAAATATGCACCATCAGTGGGCCTTCTGTGATTATTCCTTGTGGTGGAACAGTGTTAATAGAAACTTGCTAGGTTCACTTCATTGTCCGCTTTGAGATTTACTGGACAAAGCAACCTGAGCACAAACTTGTGGGTGGAAAGTAAGGACAGTCACAAGAGTGAAGAATATTCGTGATTTCTTAGATCCTGACAAAAGACAGTCTTGGTGCCCATCCTTCAGACATCCATACTGAACTTCAAAAGTTTTGACCTGTAATTGGAGACTTTTAAGTAGTGAACGATGTGGATTCCCATGCGGTTGAAGCAGATAAAACCCAGACAATTGACAGGTAAGCGATGTGGGCATAGTTAAACATAGTTTCCTAAAGACAGAATCAGGAGTCAAAAGGGTCTATGAGTCAAACAGTACCTAAAAGTGTACAAGGGAACCTTCCCAATTCTTTGCGTGTAGCATTCTGTCATAGGGAATATTGCTCAAATAAATTGACTTTCAACTGGTTGATGGTAGTTTATGTTATATAGAGGTCATTGTTGTAATTTCCCTAAAGAGTGTTCTTATTTCTCTGTACTATAAAGTGAATAAGTGTCTTGTGGAGTATGATTATGTGAGTGGGGTGGGCATGGGAAAGCAGGGGCAGAGTGGTCAAGAGTCAAGAAAAATAAATCTATTTTGAAGTACGTGTTAAAGCCAGTTGTTTTCCTATAATTGACTGTTGTCTGAAAGTTCCAGAACTTTTTTATCTTTGGACAGGATAACTTTGTTTTTTAGACTAGAAAACATTATAGCTAAATGTATTATTATGAAGTATTATTGAGTCGGACATTCTCATAGGCACTTTTAAGGTGACCTAAATATGTTATGGATTGTGCTATGCTGCCAACAAAGAGGAAATTAAAACAAGTAACTGTGTCTTCTTTAAGACTTCTATAAACACAGACCCAACTTGTCCTGCGTAATTACCACAGAGACCTATGCAGTGGTCTTTAACTGGTAGTTGTTTGTAATCAAGCAGCCTGATTCTTGCCTTGACATAAAGCAGAGGAAGTGGTTAGGAGACAGACCCGTAATTATCAGCAGCAGGTGCCCATAATGGAATGCCAGAGAAATGTTTGAAGAGGCAAATATTACTTCAGGAAAGATTTCAAGACTGTCAGTTTAGAGCAAGACACATCTAACTAAAAATGGACCAGAGACCAATGGTAGAAGAATATTTCTTTGGAAACAAAAGCAACAGCAACAAATTCCTTTATATACAGTCACCTCTTCCCCCTCCATATGTGTAAATATTACCACAATATAAAGTCTAAAACAAGACGGGGCACCATTTTCAAAAAAGGAATGATTTAACACTATCAGATTTTTTTTTTTACTTGTTACAAAGTTAATTTATGATGTAGACAAAAAAATTGCTTCTTATTTTGGTATTATGTGAATATGTGAATAAGTGGAATGAATGAAAATTCATTTTTCGTGGCTTCAAAGGATGCCTAATCATTGATTTCATTGACATATATGACCAAAATGTTTATTTCACTTAAAGAACTTAATGACATTTTCTGTTGTAATTTCTAAGTTGAAAAATCAAGACTAAAGAAATTCAGTATTTAACAGAGCCCCAAACTTTTAACTACATTTTCAAATTTGTTGTATATGAATACATTATACGTGCATTAGTTTTCAGTTGCTACACAACATTTCACCTTTCAGTGATAATATTTTTCATTTTTTACCTCTTTTCTAAGCCAGCCAGCCAAGTTGGATAGACAGAATTTTTTTCTAAGCGGACTTTATAAAGAATAATGAGCCACGTGAAAACCCAAAGAACTCTCTGCCATCAAATTGGGTCTGACTCAGGGGGACCCTAGAGGTCAGAGTAGAACTGCCCCATAGCTTTCAAGGAGAACCTGGTGGATTTGAACTGCTGACCTTTTGGTTAGCAGACATAGCACTTACCTTATAGATAATAAAAACATATAATAATGTTATAAAAGACACGCTAAATTTAGAGTAATGATGCCAGCTCAGCTTTTAGAAATGTACTTTTAGCAAAGTTGTTTTGATAGTATACTCTTATTTCAATTTTAATTTATCTTAGCCGAGCCAAGCCAAGTGCTGTCAAGTTGGATCCAACTCATGGGAACCCTAAGGTTTATAGTAGTTTATAGGAAATTCTCTTGTGTAAGTCGTAGATAGATTAAAGCAAGATAGATTAAAAAATCCTAACAAAACAATTGTGTTGGTAATTTTCTATGCTTCTAAATGGAGAGTTTTGTCTGCCAAGGAAGACTACATATTGGCTATTTTCATGTTGTCAGAGTGATTGAACCTTATGGGACTGAACACCTTTTAATGGATAGAAGAGTTATGATATATCTATATGACACCATTCGTGCTCAGCTATACTTAGCACATATGGTTGGGAATATTTCCTTTCCTGCCTAATGCTATGAAAACAAGTGGAAAAGTCAGCCATTCACTGTGCTTGCCAGAAATGCCCTCAGCTCCCACAGTAGTTGTATATAAAGACTTTGCCCTACTTAAAAGGAAGACATAAGATTTATTCTGGAAAGTTACCAGGACAGACCAGCCCTCAAAAATGTGAAGGAAAAGATCTTTGTAGCTAAATTAAAATAAACTTCAGTCATGCTGATGCATTACCCTTAAGATAACTCTGTCTAAAAATATGTCAGTTTCAGGGGGTCTCGGGTCTTCTTCAAAGTGGACACCAAATATGGAAGAGAGATTTGGGAATGGCCTCAAAAAAGATGGATAAAAAGGAGGAAATATTTCTATGATTTACAGTTTTCATATTTGAACTTAGGTTTATTTTTCTCTAAATTGTCAAGTAAATTAAACTGAAGCTGACATTAGGACTGGTAGTTTGCATGGGTACAACTAAGTGTCCAAGTAGTTACTTGAATTTGTACTGGCAAAATTTTAGATTTAGAGGGAAGACACACAGGTGACTAGAATGGGTAGATATGGAAGTTAGACTGTAAGTATGAATATATTCTCTCAACCCACAGCTCAGCTTTTTATTTTTTAAACAAAGACCAGAAATCTGTTCAGCTGCATGTAAATTGCTGTACCCCATAGAAATAAATAAGATCAAATAGATAACACGTGGTAGCTACGTTCCAGAGACTTCAACTTGATTAGGAGGATGTTATGGACAAAGTAAGCAAAATAAAGGAAGGTAAACTGACATGAGAAAATAAATAATACTCATTTTTTAAATGGTAACCTCCTCCCTCAAAAAAAAGAAAACCACCACTGTCAAAGTCAGTCCTGACTCATATCAACCCTATAAGACAGAGTAGAACTGCTCCATAGGGTCTCCAGGGAGTGCCTGGCAGATTTGAACTGCTGACCTTTTTGGTTAGCAGGCATAGCAGTTAATCACTGTGCCAGCAGGGTTTCCAAAGTGGTAAAAGGATTGATAAATGTGATTTAGTGCTAGAACTTTCTTTGAGGATAAACTCCTGAGCCAGTTTTAAGACAAGAATAAGCAGTGCTTTCATTCCCTTTTATAAATACTCTTCTCAATCAGAAAAGCTACTAGAAATGTTTTATTATAGCTGCCCAAGATTCTAGTCTCTTCGCACCTTCCCGTTTTTTTCCCCCCTTCAATTTTGAGAGCAGTTCTTCCCTAGGGCATCTCCTGCTAATAGCTCTTGTGTTTGCCAGGAAGTAAGACTATACAGAGACCTGGTCTCTTTTTTCTTGAATTGCTCTTTGCATTTAATTCCCCTAGGGCTACCTTACATTTCTTCAGTGCAAAATGAGTCTCCAATCCAAATTTAGCCGTTTTATTATACACTGTAGCTAAGCCACATTTTGACCAGACATTACTGCATCTCTCAGCAAGAGTTGGAGTTTGTCAAGTTCCGGTTTGTTGTGTGTGTGTTTTTTTTCAATACAGTTATACATGCTTTAATGTACTTGTTTTGATTTTGAGTAATGGTCTGCTTGGTGTTCTGATGTTTATGAAATGATGTCAGTACTGGAAGGTAGAGGATTGCTGTGTTAGGTATTTTCCCTTTAAGGGATACATTAACGGAGAGGGACCTGTTACATGACTCTCTGTGAGAGGGACAGTTGACAGACTTAAGTATGAGCAACCTGAAGACCTATTTCAGTATGAATTGTAGAAACTTACAAAATTTGCTAAAGTTCTTCAGATATCTTCAAATAGAAAAGGACAGAAAGATTTATAGGTGATTCTCAAACTTAGATTTTAAATTTAAAACATAAGATGTTGCACCACCAGTGATAGCCGTGGTGGAGCTTACTAAGTTGAGTCTCACTGGCAACACAAGAGTAAAAAGGGGTGCACCCTGAGATCTCCACTAAAAGACCTCAACTGATGGTCCAGCGGTTCCGGGGTTCCCCTGAGAGCATGGCCCCCAGCCCTGATGCTGCTCTTACCCATAAATCATAACAAAGGTCCGCTCTTCGGACACAAATGGATTGGACTTGACGATGCAGAGTGATCATATATCGGATGCACTTCATGGTCTATGCATCTGTAGGATATCATCCTGCTGACCTCTGGCTGGAGGAAGGAGAGTGGGTGGAGAGGAGGGGAAAGGAAGCTGTTGGGAGGATGAGACATGTATGGAGCAGAGAGGAATAGTGTGCTGTCACTGGACAGGGAGAGCAGTGGAAGCTGCAAATAGATGGGCATGTAAATTTATACGGGAATGTACTTTTTCACTCAGTCATATTAAATAAAAAAACAAAACAAAACATAGGATGTTAGTGACTAACATCTTTTACAAATAAGTTTGTGTCTGAGTCTGAGTGTGTGTGTGTGTACATATATAATTGTAAATTCAATAATGGAATAATTTTTAGAGTGATTTCTTACTCTTTAGTTCTTGCTTTATTAAAGAGATTTGAAGTTGAAAATAGTAACCATAAAAAACCTGTTGCCATACAGTCAATTCTGACTCATAGCAACCCTACAGGACAGACTAGAATTGCTACATAGAGTTTCCAGTGAGTGCCTGGTGGATATGAACTGCCAACCTTTTGGTTAGCAGCCATAACACTTAATCACTATGCCACCGGAGTTTCCGTAACCATAAAAGCAGTTATGAATCATTTACTTTGCCAAGTGTAGATATACAAAGTATGTATTGCTATTGATTTCTTTATAGAATACCAAGTTGAAGGCCTTGGAGACAGTTATAGAGGCTAAGAGCTACTTCAATATTTTAAAAGTTCTATGGTTGCTTACTGAACAGTAAGCAATATTGTCGTAAATGGAGAAAGGATCGAGATTGTCAAAGGTTTCGTTTTACTTGGCTCCACAGTGAACACCCATGGAACCAGCAGTGAAGAAATCAGAAGATGCTCAGCAGTGGGAAAATCTGCTGCAAAGGATCTCTTTAAAGTACTGAAAAGTAAAGATGCCACATTTAAGACTAAAGTGCACCTGACCAAAGCCATAAGATTTGCAAAGGCATCATATGCATACGAAAGCTGGACAATGAACAAGAAGACCAAATTAAAATTGATGCCTTAAAATTGTGGTGTTGGAGAAGAATGTTGAATACACCATGGACTGCCGAAAGAACAAACAGATTTGATCTGGAAGAAGTACAACCAGTGTGATCCTTGAAAGCAAAGATGTCAAGACGGTGTCTTACATACTTTGGACATGTTGTCAAGAAAGACCAGTCCCTGGGGAAGGACATCACGCTTAGTAGAGTGGAAGGTCAGTGCAAAAGAGGAAGGCCATTGATGAGATGGACTGACACAGTGGCCGCAACAGTGGGCTTAAGCATAAAAATGATTGTGGACATGGCACAAGACTGGGCAGTGTCTCATTCTGTTGTTCATAGGGTTTCTATGAGTTGGAACTGACTCTATGCACCTAACAACACCTAACAGCACCTAACAACAACCCAACAAGGTTGCATACTTTATTTGATAAGCATCAGGAGTCTTTCTGTAACTGAATTTTATCAACCCAGTTTGCAATCCCTGATTAGAAACCCTGATGCAGAGGTATATATCTTCATGTTTAAAAGTGAGTTAATTTATTATTGCTCAATAAATACATTTTTTTTAAATGATAGTTTGCATTGTGGGTTTGTTCCAGTGCATACCAGCCAGCCCCATGTGTATCAGAGCAGAACTGTGGTTTTTAAAAACAAGGTTTTTAATGGCTAATTATTTTAAATTAGATAGCCAGGGCTTTCTTCTGAGTTGCTTCTGGATGGACCTTTGGTTACTAGTCCAGTGTCTTAACAGTTTGGACTGGCCAAGGACTCTTGTTTATTGGGCTGAAAACATAGAACAGTATTTAAATCAGGGAACATGAAAAGTCCTAAAAAAGTTTCTGCTTCCTAAATCATTAGACAAAATACATCATGATTGTAGTGCTCTGGAAACCATGATGACGTAGTGGTTAAATGCTACTCTGTTAACCATGGATCGACAGTTCAAATACACCAGGCTCTCTGTGGAAACTCTGTGGGGCTACTCTGGCCTGTAGGGTCGCTGCTGTGAGAATCGACTCATTGGCAGTGACTTTGACCTTGACACAGTGGTTTTAGGATGAAGTGTTTTTATATTTTTGAAGTTATTGTTCTTTCAGGAGATTGAAGAGAATAATTGACGGCTTGGCAACAGTTACTTGCATCACCAGGTCTAGTAACAGAGAAACATTCAGCTTTTCATTAAATTTAATTGTATATTTTATAAAATATTTCAGAATGAGAAGAAACAGCTGCAAACATCCGTTAGTAATAGGAATTTAGAATGTATGAAGTATGAATCTAAGGCTGCAAGTCATCAAAAAGATATAGAACACAAACATCAATAGTCTTGGCATTCATGGCTATCTAATTTTGAATTAGACAATCGTATGGTCTACTTTGCCAGGAATGACCAACTGAAGAGGAATGGTGTTGCTTTTCTCATCAAAAAGAACAATTCAGACTGTATCCTGAAGTACAGTGTTGCCAGTGATACAATGATGTCATAGACCTACAACGAAGACCAGTTAGTATGACTGTTATTCGAATTTATGCACCAACCACAATTTCCTCAAAGGTGAAGAAACTGAAGATTTCTATCAATTTTACCAGTCTGAAATTGATCAAATGTGCAATCAAGATGCATTGATAATAGCTGGTGACGAAGGCTTAAGTCAGAGACCAGGAAGAAGGAACAGTACTTGGCAAATATGGCTATGGTGCTAAGAGTGACACTGGAGATTACATGATAGGATTTTGAAAGTTCAATGAGTTGTTAATTGTAGACACCTTTTTTTCCACCAACACAAATGACACATATAGGAATCAAATGGATGACATCAGTGGAAAGAGACAAGGGAAAAGCTCAATATCCTCAGTCAGAACAAGGCCAGAGGCTGACTGTGGGACAGACTATCAATTGCTAATTTGCAAGCACAAGCTAGAACTGAGAAAGTTAGAATGCCAGAATAAGTGACCTTCAATGTATTCCACTTGAATTTATAGGCCACCTTAAGAATGGACTTGAGTCGTTAAACAATAATGATCGGAGGCCAGATGAGTCGTGGAGTGACTCAAGGACATTGTACTTGAAGAAAGCAAGGGGTCATTTAAAAAAGATAGGAAAGAAAGAAAAGACCAAAATGGATAACAGAAGAGACTTTGAAACTTATTCTTGGACATCAAGTAGCTAAAACAAGAAGTGATGAAGTAAAAGAGTTAAACAGAAGATTTTAAAGGGCTACTCAAGAAGACAAAGTAAAATATAATGAAATGTACAACAACCTAGAGTTAGAAAACCAAAATGAAAGAATGATATCAGCGTTTCTAAGGCTGAAAGAACTGAAGTGAAAATTCAAGTTTGGAGTTTGAGTATTCTTTTTATTTCTTTTTTTAATTTTATTATTTTCTTACTATGAGTGAAAACATAAAATCCCATACAAATTCACATACCCACCTATGTGCAGCTCCCACTGCTCTCCCAGCCCGGTGACAGCGCCCTCCTCCTCTCTGTTCTGTACATGTCATATCCTCCTAACAATCTCCTATCCCCTCCTCTCCACCTTCTCCCCTGCCTCCGTAAGAGGTCAGCAGGATGACATCCTATAGATGCCTAGAACCATAAAATGCACACACGATATGGTCACTTTGTTTCACCAAGTCCTGTCCATCTCTGTCGGAAGAGTTGACCACCGTTGTGATTTATGGACGGGGGCATGCTCCCAGGGGAACCTGGAGGCCCCTGGACCATCAGTTGTCGTCTTTTAGTGGATATCTCAGAGTGTTCCCCTTTTTATTCTTGTATTGCCAGTGAGACTCAACTTTGTGAGCCTCATCCCAGCTATCACTGGTGGTGGCTGGGCACCATCTGATTTTCCGGTCACATGTTGATGCAGTCACTCACTCATGTGGATCTCTCTGTCTTTTGGGTTCACTTTCCCCCATGTCATTTTGGTCCTTGGTGATCATCCATTCCTGCTGAGCTGGGAACATTGGTGTACCTCAGGTGGCAGCTTGGCAGATTTTAAGACCCCTGATGCCACAGTATTGTGAGATTCTATAGGGAAGACATTAAACAATGTGGGAAGTATCAGAAAAATATGCAAGGACTACACAAATACTGTACCAAAAAGAAGCGGTTAATATTCAGCCATTTTAGGAGGCAGCAGGAGTGAATTACCTCCTACACAAAATAAGCACAGGCTTACTTGTGCTTATTTATTAATCTGTAGTGACCAGTTTCACATGGGTGTTGTCATATCTTTCTAAGCTGCACTAAAGGCATTGGTAAAAAGCATGGCTCCAGAAATTGATGGCATACTAATTGAAATGCTTCAACAAATGGATGTAACCCTGGAAGCCCTCACTGGTCTGCGCCAAGAAATACAGAAGACAGCTACCTAGCCAACCAACTGGAAGAAATCCATATTTGTGCACATTCCAAAAAAAGGTCATCAAACATCATGTAAAACTTATTTACTCATATAATTAATATCATATGCAAGTAAAATTTTGCTGAAGATCATTCAAAAGTGGTTGCAGCTGTACATCAGCAAGGAAGTGCCAGAAATTGAAGACAGACTTACAAAGGATATGGAATCTGGGATATCGTTACTGATGTCAGATAGATCTTACCTAAATGCAGTGGGTATTAGAAAGGCATTTAGTTGTGTTTTATGGACTATGTAAAGGCATTTGGCTGTGTGGATCAAAACAAATTATGAATAACTTTGCAAAGAAAGGGAATTCTAGAACACTTAATTGTACCCAGGGGGAAACCTTATATAGACCAAGAGGCAGTCATTCAGACAGAACAAGGGGACACTGTGTGGTTTAAAGTCACAAAAGTTCTGCATCAGAATTGTATTATTTCATCATATATAGTCAATCTGCATACTAAGCAAATAGTTTGAGAAACTGGATTATATGAGGAAGAATGTAGCATCAGAATTGGAGGAAGTCTCATTAATACCTTCAAAATTAGATAACCTTGCTTCTTGAAATTGAGAGGAACTTGAAGCACTTACTGATGAAGATCAAAGACTAATCTTCAGTATGGGTCACATCTCAACATAAAGAAAACAAAAATCTCCACAACTGGACCAATAAGCAATACAATGACAAATAAAGAAAAGATTGAAGTTGTCAAGGATTTCATTTTACTTGGATCCACTTTTGACACCCATAGAAGCAGCAGTCAAGAAGTCAAAAGGTATATTGCATCAGTCAAATCTGCAGCAAAAGACCTCCTTGAAGTGTTAAAAAACAAAGCCATCACTTTAAGGACTAAGGTGCACTTGACCCAAGCCACAGTGTTGTCAGTCATCTTATATCCCTGAGAAAGCTAGACAATTATTAAAGAAGACTGAAGAAGGATTGATGCCTTTGCATTATGGTGTTTGAAAGGAATACTGAATAGATAGATGATGGACTGTCAGAAGAAGGAATAAATCTGTCTGGGAAGAGTCACAACCAAAATGCTTCTTAAAAGCAAGAATGGCAAGACTTTGTCTCATGGATGGACATCAAGAGGGAGCAGTCCCTGGACAAAGGACAGCATGTTTGTTAAAGTAGATGGTCACTGAAAAAGAGGAAGAACCTCAACAATATGGATTGACATAGTGGCTGCAAGAGTGGGCTCACGCGTAACAATAATTGTGAGGATGACGCAGGACCGGACAGTGTTTTGTTCTGTTGTATGTAGGATTGCTGTGAGTCAGAATCCACTGGGCAGTAGCTAACTAAAACTAACAATGTAAAGTAAGATAAAATAATTTACTTCTAGTAACAAGTTATTCTTTTTTTAAAGGAGTAAAAATAATATCCATCAAGTATTGTTAAGAAGAGAATGTAGAACACACTTAGTTGGGTTCCAGCTCACCCCTTTCTTCTCGTCTGTTAGTTATTCTGCTGCTGGGAAGTGTCACCAACCACGACCGTGTCATCTAAGAGTCTCTTTCAGCACATTGATTTGGTGCTACTCCAACCCCCCAAAAGAGTATCTGCCGCTCAGCAACAGAACATGAAACAGAGAAACCTTGCCAGTGTCTTTTTGCAAATTGATTCACTCATCTTGGTTGATTTCTTTCTCACAGTGTGCTGAAATTCAGCTTTATGGGCCAAAAGAACTTTCTGAACTGAAGAGAAATGATATTTCCAAACAAGAATCTTGGACATAGGCAAGATATATTTGCTATGATGGTTCTACATCTTTGCGTTTAGAAAATTTTAGTTCATTTATATGAGATTTGCTTACAGTTATTAAAAATTGCTTCTCTCAGATACAAATTTTGATATGTTTTGAAGTGAAAGCATTTCTCATATTCTTTATCTTGTGTAAATTATGAAAGTCATCTGATTAAAACTGTCTATTGAAAATCAGAAAAAGAATAAGTAATGATTAAACATCCATTGTTACAGGTTTAAAAGTATAGTTCTGTACACTTAAAGGATTACACATTTGAAATTTTGCAAGAAAAAAAGACTTGCCACAAAGTAGATCTAGTTTACTTTAGTACTTGAGAAAGCCATTGGTATTTTAGGAAGAAGAATAAACTTGTAAAAACAATCAGTGTATTTATTCAGTTAGAACTAATGCACATGACCAGTAACGCAGGGGAGATCATTCTCCGAATTGCTGCTGTAACGTATGCAATACTTCCTTGTAGCATCTGTGCTTCCAAATGGGTTCCATCAGCTCTGTATGCAGTGTTTCTTCATTTGACAGGGGCATGAGAAGGGAGAGCTTCCTCCAATTCATCCAGGCTTCAATGACCCACTAATAGGCTATCATTTTTAAAAAATAACATATGGGAAGCTGAAATCCATATGGGGAACTGACTTGCCTTGTGTTCAGAAATTTCACCTACCAGAACATACAATTAACAGATGAGGAAGCAGACCTCCATAGAGCCCAAAGTTCACACAAGTGTTGATGTAGAACTGAGACTTTAACTCAGGTCCCAGGACTCCCAGTTCCAGCTGTTTCTACTTTCACTGCCCCAAGTATTTGTATTTCACGCCTCTGAATCTTATTCTTCCTCGGCATACCCAGATCCTGGGTGAACAGCCCCAAGCTCCAGATCCCACTGGTACCACTGAGGTGACATAGTACACAAAGTGGGCTGCATGTAGAATAACAGTGCAGGGATTATGACCCACTAGAGGGACATCTCATCTAATGCTGACTGCATTATACTTATCACAGGAGTTCAGGCCTAATATGTTGACAGCTATTAGTTTTCCAAGAAAACCAGAGATTCCAATTTTTATTTGAAATTTCTCATGCAGGCAGGCCAAACAAAACATGCATGCAGGTGGCTGTTTGCCAGCAGGCTGCCACATTCGGCCTCCACTTAAGTACATGTTTCCCATATCCCTAACAGCAGCAAAAATAATAGCCCCTGTTTAGCTATTGCTTAAAACATACAAGGTACTATTTATGTGCTATCTCTTAGAACCCTTGAACAACCTAGGTATTTTAGTCATGTGGTACTAAGAGAAATAACACAAGCGGATGGCTTTAACAAAGAGTCATTTTATTCTGTCACAGTCCAGTAGGTAAGATTCCAAGTTCAGGGCATCAGCTCCAGGGGAAGACATTTCTCTGTTGGCTCTAGAGGACTTGTCAGCCTTACCCTGAACTGGCAATGCTGAGATACAGAGACCCTGGGTCATTTCCGAAAGACGTATGCTGTTCCCAGCACAGCTTCTTTGGGAGAGGCCCCCAAATCTCTCTGCTAGCCTCTTTCTTTGAGATCTCAAGAAAAAAATTCCCTCAAGGCTCAATACAGTCTTACCCCTTGAGTCCAGCCGCACCAACACAACTGCAACCCGTCCTCCCTTGTTAACATCATAGAGGCAAGATTCACAGCATACAGAAATATCACACAATACCAAGAATCATCACATAATATTTTGGAGGACAGCATTCAATCCATGGCACTTGGGAAGTACTACCCATTAGGTAACAGGTGTTGCCAGTTTAAAGTAATTTTACCAAAGCTAAACAACTAAGTGCAGGTCTGGGACTGATGTTAGACTGAGTTCACAGCCCTTAATCTTACCCTCCTACCCTTCAACCTCCTTAATTTTTCAGCCATCACTAAATATTGGATTGAAGTAAGATTAGGCGTGAATCAGTAAGCTTTTCCAAAACCCATTTTGAAGCAGCTTTTCAAACATGTATCAAATAACCACTACATGAAAAGCATTGTGTGCCCTGAAGGTGAGGTGTAACATGGAATAAACCATGATAGTTATTTGGTCTGGTGCATAAGCCAAGCATGTAAACTAGTAATTATTTTAAGTATGGTCCATGATCATTTCTAGAATTTAAATCACAACTCTGGTGTAATCAACTTCTAACTGCTCATTTACTTGGCAGGTTTGGCATATATCACTTCACATTTTTCTTTTGGAAAAAATACCAATTGATTGTTTTTCTACCTTTAATAGAGATGAAGTTGGGAGCTTTCAAAAACTTTACCAGAGGACTGAAATCTTTGACGTTTATTCTTCAAGATAGTATTGTTTCAGATTCATTTACTCTGTATTTGGAAATTGGAGCACTCAATGACTTTAAGTTTAGCCATGAGTCGGATCCGACTCGACGGCACTTGGCTATAGCACATCATTTTAATTGCAATTACTAAAATTAATTCTTTCCTAATAATTATCTTGTCTTTGTGGCATCATTGTCAATTTAGTAAAACTAGTAGCACTGACTTTTTTTGGAAAATTAATATCTCATATTTTTAATTATTTTTCTCTACAGTATAGTTATGTACTCGATCACCAGATACAACTTTAATTGTATAGGCACGTTTGATTCCTGTTACAATCATAGCTTTTTGTCTGTCTGTCTGACAGTCTGTGTCTGCTACATGCAGGGATTATCAATTATGTCAAGGAGAGATGATAGGAAGTCTCTAAGGAATGAGCACCACAGCGGCTGCTGTGGGTCGCTGTCCTGATCGTCTTTACTGCCCGAGTGCATCCGTCCCCCAGCTGCTGAGTGTTGGCTGCTAATGGTTCACAGCTGCCCCTTTTCCCTTCTCTGAAGAATTTCCTTTGGCTGAACCAGGAGCTGCCTGCCTGGGAGGTTTACTCGAGTATGGAGAGTTCCAGAGCTCCTTGTCAATCAGACTGAAGCTCAGCTGCAGCCGAATCTACACTTTCTGCCCTGTCTGTTTCCCTCCTTTTCCCCTCAAAACATCTCTCAGTGAATCAAGTGCACAGGAGTCCTTGTGTCCAGCCTTCCTTCAGGGCACCCAGGCCAAGACGGAAGCCAGGGTAGCCATCAGTGTTTACAGTGTGTCTTGTAACATACCAGAAAGTGGGCCTGCAAGAGCAGGACCTTCAATTCCTTGTTCTCTGCTCTGATTGCCAGCATTGCTGGTATCTCAAAACCAGAAACCACTGGAGACTTTGGAGTCCTTCAGTAGGATAATTATAAGAACATATGGCTTAGATCATAGCCTTTCTCCTCAGCAGCCTCAAATATAAATACAAAGGAACCATTAGAAGAAAAAGAATAGGTTAAGATTACAACTATTCTTAGTGACTTGAAGAATTCTGCCAGGGCTCTAATAGACCTCTGTACTAAAGTTTAGTGGTGATGACAGAGCCTGCTGTGACTTGGAAGGTAGACTCTCAACTCTGAATTTTTAAAGATGAACTGAAGTTGCAGAACAATTTTCTCCTGTTTTTTTAAAAAAATCTGAGTTTTTTACAAAAATATATTTTGATCACATTAATAACTTCTTCATGAAGATTAAGTTGCTCAAATTGTAATAAAAGCTTTCTCCACTCTCTCTATCTTCCTTTTCTTCCCTCCCTGCCACCGTCTGCTGCCCTCTGGCAGAGTTTTCCTCGCTCTCGGCTCTCGGGAGCACACAGGGAGATGCTCTCTCTCACACCTTCTCCGTGATGGTTTGGATTCAGCCTTGTCTGTTGAGTGGCCGTAAGTCTGATGAGACTAGCTGGCAGTCAACACAAGTCTAACTTTTATTGAAAAACAAACCTTAACATTGCCCTTTAAAAATGATTACTTGAAGTACTCCAGGCTTTATTAATATAGGAACATAGTATATGTCAGTCAGAGGTTTCCTTAACTTGTTTTACAAAACAAGATATTTTCTACACATTGTTTTACACATCTAATTTAGTATGTGGAATCATATATAGAAACTAGACATTTTATAAAATGATTAAATGATGCCCTTTTCATGTGCAGCTGTGTAGTCAGGGACTTATTGGAAGATCATCTGGGAAAATTGAGTATGATTTAGTCTATAAAATTAATCCAAAAGTAAATTACTGGAAGAAATTTGGTCATTTTTTTCCCCAGGAAAAAAAAATACCCATTTCTGACATTTATTTTCAGTTTGATGTAAATTAAGTTGAATTACACACAGTCTGACTGCCAGCTTTGCTGTTGTTCACCAAGTCAAGGCCAAACAGAATGACAAAACCAAATAATAAAAAAAAATAATAACCACTCTTGTTTTCCCCTGCTTTCTATGATACAGAACAGTGGATAGGAAGTTTTGGTAATAGTATGACTTTTTTTTCCTGGAGTTCTTAGTTTTTAGCAAGTATTTTGGAAAGGTTATGAAGATCTCTGTACCCTTTCTCACAGTTTTCCCCTGGCAGTTACCACCAGGGGTGCCCAGACAGAGACGCAAATCAACATGTTATTAGGCTAAATGAGAGTGGCAAAAATAAACACATACACAAACAAACAGATACATAAATGAGATGAAATGAATCTGTTGCCATCCATTGTAACTCACGGCAACCCCACATGTTGTGAAATAGAACTGCTCCACAGAGTTTTCTTGGCTGTAATCTTTTACAGAAGCCGACCACCAAGTCTTTCTTCCACGGTGCTTTTGGGTTGGTTCAAACCATGAAACTGTGGGTTAGTAATCTAGCACAAACTGTGGGTTAGTAGTAGTAATCTACCACAGACTGGTTGCATGCCCGCCTCCCCAACTGTTGCCATCAAGTTGATTCTAACTCATAGCCACCCTGTAGGACAAAGTAGAACTGTCACATTAGGTTTCCAAGAAGCAGCTGGTGAATCAAACTGTCATCCCTGTGGTTAGCAGCTGAGTTCTTAGTTATGGTGCCACGAGGGCCCCTTGGATCAGCCACCAACTTTAACTACGAGCAGAAGGTACCTAAAATATCAATAAAGAGCATACACTTGAATAAATTTGTGAAAAATAGCACAAAAAGATACTTTCCTTAATGACTCAATAAATATCAGTTTCACAATGTTCCAGTTCATTCGTCACTTATCCAAAGAAACAGTGCATACCTCTTTGGATGAACAGTTGTATCACAGTTCACGTAATGCCTATCATGTTTCTGTCAATATGCATTTGGAGTTCATTATAGTTGATAGTATAATCTGATTAAGACAAGAAGTAAGTCATTTATAAATGAAAGTAGTGTGTCTTAATTTTATTCGTGATTTATTTTTAAATCTGGCAATAGTGTGTATCTTTTGCCTTAATATCTTGGAACAAAGACAAAAGAAAAATATAAATATATGCACAAATATATTTCATATTTTTGCATGGGGAGGCCATGTATTCTTACAAAGAGCTGAGTAAGTAGAGATCTGAGAAGGGTGGAACCTTGGAAAAGTCACTGTTCTTGTGCCTCAGTGCCTTCATGGAATGAAAGAATTAAACTGCACTCTCTGAGTTCTCTTGTATCTCAATTTGTGTATGGTGTGTGTGTGTGTGTGTATGTGTGTAGCGTACAGAGCTTTCTGTACAGTATACTTGTCTGAATGGCTAACTATCCATCTTTGCATTGCTCAGAGAATGGTTTTCCATAATCCCTAACAGTTCAGTCTCTGGTGATTCTTGGGTTAATGACTCCTCTAGGAGTAGAGCTTCTTTGTTATGAAGTCAGCATATTCAAAAACCTCTATATAAATCATCTCTACTAAAGGCATTTGCAGCTATGTAGGAAGAAAATACCTTCAGTTACGTTTGCAATTTAGGTTTGAAGGTAAGTAGGGCAGACAGTGGAAGAAATGACAAGTCTACAAAATGTCTCCGCTTCTGTTCCTTTATGTACTTTGGGTAATTAAAAAGATAAAATAAAATAATGAGTACCCCTCTCATCTGAGCTAATTCCATCCCGTTTACTGACAACTGTTTGCTGGGAGGTGGTTTAGCACATCAGCTGGTTGACTGTACTTGAGTCCAGTGAGTTCCAATCAAAATGTTATCTCAAAGAGCATTTGATAAAGGAACAAAAGCTTTAAAAAAAGAAAGAGAAATGGTGATTTAGACATTTTTTAAATTATTTATTGTGATTGAGTGAAAGTGTACAATCCAATATAAATTTGCATGCCTGCCTATGTGCTGCTCCCACTACTCTCCCTGCCTGGTGATGGCACACTCCTCCTGTCCATTCTACACATGTGCTTTAGACATTTTTACTGGAGAAATTTCCTGAGTTAGTAAGTGGAGAAAAGTTTGGGGACAGTGACATAACTAATGGAGATGGTAGGGATGCTGAAACAATGTTACATCTATCTTACAGTCTCTAAAGGGGAGAAATCATTTAATTGCTCTGTAATGACCATGGTGGTGTGATGGTCTGAAGGGAGGTCTCTGGTTTCTCCTTCCGAAAGGATTTGGACTCCTCTGAGGCACTAGACCCTAGCTCACCTTACTTTTAACAGCCTCACTCCCAGCCTCAGTTCTGCTTGGCTGAGAGTGTCAATTACCATTCTCCTAGATTTTTTTGTATTTTTTTTAAACCAGCTGTTCGCAGCTTAACAATTTACCCAGGCATCCAAAAAAAAAAAAAAAAAAAAAAATTCTCCTTAACTCCGCATTCTCTGTGTCTTTGGTACGATACTTTTTGACACTGAAACAACATTTTCCAATGAGTCATTATGGAATATTAGTCCCCAAACCTAATCAATTTCAAAGAAAACATTTTTGAAAATAGTAGTTTAAACCAATTCCTCTAATTCTCCAGTACCAAGACCCTGAAGTCAATATAGTTTGCTTGTAGTGCAAATGTATTTTAAAATATTAAATTACATTTCTCACTACAGCCTCTTCTATGTCTTCTTTTAAAAAAAAATATCCTTGTGTAAGTTTACATATGAGGATTTATGTTCTAAGAAAGCAACCTCTTTATCAAAGGAGATGTTGATATTTTTTATTTGAGCTCAATATAAAGTAGACATCATACCAAGTGGATTCTGTTCAGTTGCTTTTCTGTAATTGAACCAAAAACATAACTCTTAAATTTTAGTGGCTGCAAAACACTTTTTAAAGTGAGATGATGCTTCTGTTTACTGAAAACGTTAATAAAGCTCTTCCAAGGCGAGCTACTGCAGCTGTAATTTCCTAGGCCTTCTTCCTTAATTATTTACCTGACATTGGCTCTTCATGTCATTGTGTCCACGAACATGGTTACATAAAGTCACTATTTTAAAAACGCTTTTAAGTACATAATCTAGTGTAACTACTAAATCGGGTCTTTTCAAGTGTGCTGTAGTTTTACCGAGTTTAAATCGTATATAGTCTTGTCCTCTGTGGCCTCTCCTTTAGGTTATTCAATTTACAAACAGATGAAGTGTTGCGAGAAGAACGAGAACAAAGCCTATCTTCTTGTGTAATGTAAATATTGGGTGCTGGATAGCCTGTGATTTATTTGGAGTGAAAAAATGGGCCTTGTTGTTTGAGACACTGTCACCTGTGACACATAGTCCAAACATAAAGAAGTTTGTGTAGTCTCAGTTCTGGAAATCTGGTGGGGCAAGACCTTCTTGTTGGTGCTTTATCAGTTCTTGGACAAGGACTGCAGGATTATGTTGAGTAACACATTCAGTGTCTCAGACTTTTCTCCTCATTAAAGAAAAAAAAAAAATCCAGCATAATGTGATCCACAATTAGAGTTAATGCAGGCTCTAACATCTCCCAGATGTTTTAACATCACTCACATCACTTAAGAGTTTGTAAATATGATTTGTCTACCAGTTTATTCTTTTGGGGAGCAAACGTTATCTTTCTGCTTGGGGGAAAAAAAAACTAGCTAAATCAGAGAGTCACTGAGTTACTTAACATAATTTACAGTATGTTTAGAAACAGTGCTAAAATGCAGAGTATGTAATCAATGGCACATTCTCATAAAAAATGTATTTGCACTCAGTAACAGAAATGTGATCATGCCAAGATGACCAGATGTCTCTTCTTAATGGTATCCCTTTTTTTGTACTTTGCTTCAATTCTGCTTTCCATGGCCATAAAATATTTTCCTTTCCGAGTACAAGAATAGAAGTAGTATAATCTCAACCTGGAAGACCATGTCCTGGGGCATTACATTACTAGTTTAATTTTCAGAGTTGTTGACTTTATCATGATACTTTTAGGAGCACTTTTTGTTTCCTTACAGATTTGTTTATTGTTTCAGATTCTTTGGTTCTTTTTTTTTTAATGATACAACTGGAACACCCCCATCTTCCCCCCCACCTGCTTTTTATTACTCTGTACAACTGTTCATGTACTCACATGTGCAATTGCAGTGAATTTGGCTCAAACATAAAGTCACCAGAGCTTGTAATACATATTTTTTTTTACAACTATTGTGTTTTGAATCAGTGTCTAGCATTTGAACCAGTTACTTTACTACTCTGTCCACATGTGTATTTTCCTAATATTCCAGTTAAGGTTGTCAGTGCCTTGCGTTAGCCTTCTAACTGTCTGCTTGTACATATAGATGCTGTAGTCATACAGATCCCTACTGCCACAGTGGTTAAGAGTTCAGCTGCTTACCATAAATTTGGCAATTGGAATCCACCGGGCACTCTCTGGAAACTCTGTAGGGCAGTTCTGTTCTGTCTCAAAGGGTTGCTATGAGTTAGCATAGACTTGGTGGCAATAGCTTTTTTTTTTGGTTTATACTTCTGCAAGTATTCACAGATGAAAACATAAATGAACAAAATCTGAAAGATGCAACCTTCAGAAGGTTTTAAGAATTATATTTGGAGGAAACAGAATTTCTGAGTTGTATTTAAGGAATAAGATAATCATATCTTGCATGTAAGTAACATTTTAAAAATACTTTTATCAGTATTATCCATATAAAAGTTGTAGCTAGCATTGCACTTTATCAAACAGATGTCCTGTGTTATTACACTTAATTTTCATAATTAGTCTTTGAGGTAAAGATAAGGAGATATTCTAATTTTTGAAGAGAACAAATCAGGGAAGAACTAAAAAGTATACACAACCTTCCCCTTCTAACCTCTTTCATTACTTGTCTCTGTAAGTTCCCAATCCTGCGAACTTCAGTTTTCTATTCATAGTGCTCTCCATGTATATGTATCATGATGAACATAGTAACTTGGCGCTCACTGGTAGGTCCTTTAGGGCACACAGGGAGTGTCATTCCAAGAAGAGATTTGAAAATGTGTGGTTGAAATGAAGCCTTCTGTCGCTTGGCTCTCCAAGATGATAAACGCCAGATGCAGACGTTGGTGTAGCAGTGATTATCCAGGCTGGTGAGCATGTTCCTTTGATTGCAAGGGCAGTGGACTTAGAAGCAGTGCTTGGAAAGGACTGGGAGCAGCAGGAGATGTGGCAAATCCATCACTCCTCCCGTGCGAAAGGCTCTCGCTGCCCACTCTGAGCAGGGTAGCTGCGCATCCGCTGTTCACTCGCTCATCCCTCAGCTTTCACCACACGTTAGGCCAAGGCCTCAGAAAACAAGACATTTGGTCTTCATAATCTGAAAAGCCAGCCTAATTACCAGCAAATTCACTAAAACTTAGGGCTGTTGGTGTTTTCAGTGTTCTCTACATAATCTGACTGAATGAGTGAAGATATTCCAAACCACAGAATATTCTGCCTTAGTCAGTAATTTTTCTGTTTGTCAAGTGTTTTGAACCTTAAGATCAGAATTTGCATTCAAGATTATTTTATGTGGGGACATCTTTCAGGATCAATTCAAGATGTAATATTTAAGTCAAGTATCAAATATGTGTTCACTTTAGTTATGTTTTGTTTTTTGGTTAAAATAAAGTGAATGACAATAACTGAATAGTTTTAAGGATTCATTGTGAAAGTATAGGTAACCAGTATTACTATAGTATCAAGGGAAAAAAACTTTTGCATAAGAGATACAATCAAATGCACATAGAGTTGTAGTTATTCAATATTTTGTTGACCTGTCCAATCTTGGTACCATTTACCAATTTAATAGCAACTTAATATTTGCATGTTTGTGGAGAATTAATACATGTATGCAAACCCAGTACCTCCTTACTCAGGGGTTATTTTGTTAATTCTGCCAAGCATTTTCTAGCCCATGCATGCTGTTTAGAATGCTACACTTCACTTGACCAAAGTCACTGTATGGCTCTAGAACAGGAAAATGTGATCTCTAAAATTCAAAATCACTGGAATTGGCTTTTGTTGTGGCAAAATTGACCTTTGTTTTAGATGGAAGTGCATACCATTATTTCGTATTAAATCCTATTAAATATGTCAGTATTTTTCCCTTAGATCCGTGTTGAACAGCTGTTGCCTATTGACTGTGCATAGGCGATGATTATAGCTATTTAGCTTGCATTATTATTACATTATCTACTTCTTTCTCTATTACAAAGAAAAATTTAGATGCTTTCAGTTATATATTTTACTCAGACAGCAAACATTTAGGCTTATCTGGTTAACCTAAGATGATAAGTGCAAATACCTTGATCTAAAGGGCAAGCTATGGAATACTTTTAAGAAGTCTGTTATCGGAATTTCATTCAGAACGTAAGATCATACAGATTCAGTTCTGTCAGTATCTCCTACTAGCTGTTTAAATTTGGACAAGACCTTTAACATTCTGAGCCTTGCTTTTCCCACCTGTAAAACAGATAATAATACCTTACCCAGGGACACTTGTGAAGATTTATTAAGACATATTCAAAAGCAACATGTCCTCTGAATGTAATACTGTTAGAAATTGAATTAAAATTAGTAATTATATTTATCCTGAACCTGCTGCTATCAAGTTGATTATGACTCATAGCAAACCTACAGGAGATAGTAGAATAGCCTCATAGGGTTTCCAGGGAGCAGCTGGTAAATTTGAACTACTGGCCTTTGATTAGCAGCTGTAGCTGTTAACTGCTGCACCACCACATGGCATAAGAAATGAAAAAAGAAAAAAAAAAATCTTATTTTTTTTTTGAATCATCGTTCCTTTTCCATGTTACTTATGTAACTCAATAAATTTAAATAATCTGTTTCTCCTATGCAAATTGAATACCACAAAAAAAGTTAGAGCCCTGCAGTCTGTATATGTAGATAAGAGCCATATACTCTTGCTTCAAAATAATTTTTTAGACACCTTTATCATAGCATGTTACCAAAAACAAGGGGATACTGCATGACTTAAAGTCAGGAAAGCTGTGTGCCAGGGTTATATCCTTTGACTACATTTATTCGGTCTCTGTGTTGAGCAAATAACTTGAGAAACTGGCCTGTATGAGGACCCATTAACAAGCTGTGATATGTGGATAACACAACCTTGTTGGGTGAAAGTGAAGAGACCTGAAAGCACTTACAGATGGAAATCGAAGACTTCAGCCTTCAGTGTGGATTACACCTCAACATAAACAAAAATCCTCACAGTTGGACCAATAAGTAAGATCATGATAAATGGGGGAAGAGTGAAGTCATCAAGGATTTTATTTCACTTGGAACCACAAGTGACTTACTGCATTAGGCAAATCTGCTGCAAGAAAACCTCGTTAAAGTGTTAAACAGCAAATACGTCTCTTGGAGGACTCACGTGTAACTGACCCACACCGTGGTTTTCTCAGTCGCCTCATGTTCATGCAAAAACTAGACATTCTGTAAGGAAGACCGAAGAAGAATTGATGCATTGAATTATGGTGTTAGCAGAAGAATGAGGAAATCTGTGTTGGAAGATGTACAGCCAGAATGGTCCTTAGAAGCAAGGATGGTGAGAATTTATCTCCCATGCGTTGGACATGTTATCAGGAAGGACCAGTCCCTTGAGGAGGACATCATGCTTTGTAAAGGGTCAAGGAAACAGAGGAAAACCCTCAGTGAGAAGGATTGGCACCATAACTGCAACAGTGGACTCAAGAATAACAATTGTGAGGATGGCTCAGGACTAGGCAGTGTTTCCTTCCATTGTATATTGGGACACTTCGACTCTGCACCAACTTGATGGCCCCTAACAAGAAAAACATGATTTTATCGAAATGAGTATATCTCAAGTAATAAATCACCAGACACCATTCTTGTATCTAAGTACTCAGTGATAAATAAAACTGATGTGTGGTTTCTTCCTTCATGGAGGACACACGGTAAGAAATAAACAGTAAGTAGTGACACAGAAGTTTATTTAATTGACCTTGTGATTACTGCCTAAAAGGGAAAGTACATGAAACTATAAAAGCATAAACACTTGTAGAGGCTGCCAAGGTAAGATTCTCAGAGGAGGCTCTTTGACCCCTAAAAGATTTGTGTTACTGACTTTAGAAACATCATCAGGAAAGGTGGTTCTCTAGAGAAAGACATCATGTTTGGCCAGGAAAAACAAAGCAAACTCTCAGTGAAATGGATTGACACAACAATCTCAACTTTGGGTGCAAACAGTCAAAGACCATGGAAATGGAATAGGACTAGAAGTCTTTTCATTCTGTCATACATAATGTCCTCATCGGTTGAAGCCAACCCCACAGCCACTAACCACAAAATGATATGTAAGAAATAACCTAACATAAAGGGGAAAACTATAATTTTATAAATTAGTCAAATCATACTAAGACCACACAAATTGTTTTAGTGTCTACATTTATTTTATGTTTGTATTTAATAAGTAGCACACACTTTTTATAATTTTTCTTTCTCTAATTTAGACACAAAATGTGTATCATATAATGCAAGATTTGTTAGTTGTTTGTTAGCTAATCAACTTATTGGTAACAGAATTGATGTTGGGGTATTATGCCAAGCCAAGTGCTGCCGACTTGGGTTTTAAATACTACTGTTATTTCAAGATCATTATATACTATTTTTTTTTAATTGTCTAATATAAATAACATTTGTTGAAAAGGACCATAGGAAAAATTAGGGTACTCTTAACTGGGAGTGGCAAAGCATCATTTTTCCAAAACACTGCCTTGAAAAATAGATAGTTGGCAAGGTTAGCAAACGTGATTTTTGATTCTCCTGTATACTGTCTTCCCAGGTGAGGAGATAGCATGTATCTTATATAATCCCAAGATACTCAAGCAGTATGCTTTCAAAAAGTTAGCTACAGCAGTTTTATGAGTTCTAAACTTAGAATCCAAGTATTACACAAAACAAAGTAAGTGTTCAAACAAGTTTAAACACATGTATAAGAGGCTTATTGTGGTGTCCAGCCCCCCAGTATATTCAACAGGAGTGCATCAAACTGTTCTAAAATTGCTACATTTGTGCCTCCCACCTCTTAAACTTGCTGTGATCTGACATGTCAACCAATAGAACTAACATAATTGAGAAGATGTAATTCAATGTTGCTTTCGTCTCACGTCTTGATAATGTGTAGTAATGTGTAGTAATGTGTAGTAATGTGTAGTAAGCTCTAACATTTTGAGAAAATTATAAGAATTAATCTAAAAATTTCAGCATAATTTTTATCCTAGTAAAGGAAACTGAAAAGCAGTGCTGATACTGCATGATACTGGGAGACCTTTAACTTTCTGTAAGATTTCAGCCTCTATTCTGGGATGGTGTAACAGGAAGGGAAGTTTATGAGAGAAAATTACCCTGTGACTCAGTGAGATCATAATGTGTTTGTTTCTCTAGCCATTACCTTTTTATCAGGTTATGAATGCAGGCACCACTTAGCACACCGGGCATGTGTGTGCCTGGCACTCTGAACTTTAATCTGACTAATGCCCCCATTGTAAGATGTAAATAGATTACAAAGAAAAATTCAATATTTTCTCCCTTCTCCCAACAGAGCAGCACACATTAGTTGTTTCCCGCTGTATAATTGCATTACATGCCGGGATGTGATTCCTGGTTAATGGCAGTCACAGTCAACTGTCACTTTGCTTTCAGCCTCCGCCATTCATTGTGACTTACATATTTAGCACCATGACAAAGAGAAGGTTCTTTCAAGCCACTTGTGGAGGCTGTACACTAACCTCTATTGATAAAATGGTTATTCCTCCTCCCCCATGGGACACATTTGCAAAAGGAAAAAAGCGCACACACACGCACACACACAGCATCTTTAAAGTAAATTAATTTATCACATATTTTTATGTCCTTAAAAATACTGTTACTGACTCAGCACTTCTGAGAAATTATTGTTGTTGTTTATTTTACTGCCAAATTGATTTTTTAACTGCCTATGAATTAATCTAAGTTTTACAAACTGAAAATAAATACAGTGCACTTTTACCTGTTTACAGCAGATGCCTAAGCATGTTTCCATGAACTTAACACAAAAAAAGCGGGGGGAAAAATGAGAATCTAATTTATCAGAGTAGTTAAGCAAAACAAGTGATTTCAGGATGAGAATTCTTTGAACCCCACTGAAGTGAGAGAGATGGTAAAATTGAGCAGCCTTTATTCTTATATGTAAATAGACATCAACTTAAAGGTGCTTAAATCCTTCAGTTATTTCTGTGAAAGTTTCCTCCCTTTCCTAAACTGAATTCCCAAAGATGATGAGAGGGAAAAGTGAAATCCTCTCACTCCCTTACCTTATACATAAACTCTGTTTTCAAAACGATGTCTACTTTCCCTGATTACCTTAATCTAGGGGAAGTGGATTAGACAATTACTATCTTTGAGTGAAAAATTGTTCTTGTATAGTTGAAAATAGTCTATCCAGTTTCTCTGTCAGTATTCTGATTGTCTGTTTTTCATCCATTCTTCTACCTTCCTCAGAGCATTTGTATGTTTGGGGAATGCAAAAGCAAAGATATTAAAAAAAAAAAAAGTTATGTGTTCCTTCATCAGTGTTGAGCTTGAATACCTATCAATAATCTGTAAGTAGTCCCTTATTACCAACCGGGAAATTTCTAGGTGGTGCGAACTGTTGGCACACTCAGCTGCAGAACAAAAGTCTACCCAGAGGGACTGTGAAAGAAAGGCCTTCTACCTCCCAAAGGATCGGCCATTGAAAAGCTCATGGAGCACAGCTTCCTGACATGCATGGTCATTATGATTTGGGATCTACAGGACAGCAATTGTTTTTTATTGTTGTTCGTTTGTTTGTCATTTTGCTTTATTATCAATCAGGTGAAGTCACAGTTCCTCACAGTCATGTAAGGCCATTCCCACGCTGGTTCCTTCCTCTTTTACCAGCCCTGCTTTTATTTGTGTGCTGTTCAACAACATGGTGTCCAGTGCTCTGCGTAGGTCTTCATCTCTGTGGAGCAAGTTTTCTTCACACATCCTTCACGTTTTAGCCAAAATGAGATAACTCTGACAAATGACCCTTCTTCCCTTGTGTCTTCTACCACACAATGCCCATGATGAGCTGTTCCCTTTCACTTCTGTAGAAAATTTCTACCTCTTTGCTTCTGCAGAAACCCTTGTGGCATAGTGGGTTAAGTGCTATGTCTGCTAACCAAAAGGTTGGCAGTTCAAATCTGCCAGGTGCTCCTTGGAAACTCTACAGGGCAGTTCTAGTCTGACCTCTAGGGTCACTATGAATCAGATGTGACTTGACAGCCCTGGGTTTGGTTTTGGTTTTTGCTTCCATGGCACATATTTCTATTTTTATCAGTTTTCCCAACTCATGGTTCTAAATCACTGTGTCTTTTTTCAGTTTATAAGAGGAAGTCTCTCAAGAGAAGAGGCTGTGTAACCGTCTTTGTATCCTATTCATGTAGCAGGAGGCAACACAGTACTCCTTACTAGAATACAAACTGTAAGAACAGATCTGATTGCTGCTATGTCCCAGGAGTCTAAAACAGTGCCTGAGACAAGCAGGAGTTCTGCAGATAACTTCTGATTGAGTGAAACACTGTAGCTATTAAACAAAAGGAAACCCCAGTAGCATAGTGGTTAAGTGCAGTGGCTGCTAAGCAAAGGGTTGGCAGTTCACATGCACCAGGTGTTCCTTGTAAACTGTGGGACAGTTCTACCCTGTCCTATGGGATTGCTGTTTTTGTTATCAGGTAAAGAAACCACTGACTTACAGAGATGCTGATTGTATCCTGGTGTGGTTAAACATTTATCTGTTTCTACATCTTGTTGTCTTTTCTTTTTTTCCTTATGTAATTTAATTAAGTTGAACAGTTAGCACTGAGAACACTAGTGCTGTGTGTCTCATTTTTGGCACGCGGTTGAGAGGCAACTTTTGTCTTCTTTAATCGTGTGGCAGAGTATCTCTGGTCTATTTGGCCCGCCATAAAAGTGTTGAGGTTAGAAAACGCTTTGCACCTAAGATTAACTAGAATTAAAAGCAACCTGTTGTTAAGAGAAAATATGCAAACAGTTAAGAGGTTCTGTGGGTACTGCTAAACTCTCCTTTGCAGTATTTGGGTTTGGCTTACCCCATGGTATTATCAGTTCCTGCTAATTTGACAAGGTCAGCAATGGCACTATCTGCCTGGCAATCATCGAAGGTTGTAAGGCTATTTCTTTTGGATGAATAACAGAATCATTAACTTCCCTATCACTCAAAGAGCTTCACAGCTCCTATTTCTGTCTTCTTGAATCAATATCCCCAGGGGATCAGTGTCCTTTTACATTCAACAAAATTATGAAATCATTCAACTCATTTCTCAGGCCCCGGATGATGGGGGACCTGAAGAAGTCTTGAACTGGCTCTAGCAACAGCTTGACCATTCTTTTCTTTGGGTATAATTGCTAGACTGTCTAGTAAAGGAAGGGAAAAGTTTAGTTAGGAAATTACTAAGGCAAATTTTGTACTGCATTGTAGAATATTCTGTTGGATATAGATTTGATATTTTAATATATGTAATATTTAATATTATGTGGAAAATTGTTACTTAATGTTCCATGTTGAAGATGTCAGAATTATTCTACCACAACTTGTCTGGGAAAGTCTGAGTATCTCATTTTTCCACAATAAACTTTGTTTATGGATAAAATTTTAAAGATAGTGAATTATGAAGAAACACCCATTTCCGTCGAGTCTGACTCATAGCGACCCTAGTCGTCAAAGAAGATTGGTCCTATAATACAAAAACACGGAATATATTAAGGTCATTTTTCAAATATATATGTGCCTTTTTGTATATGGAAAAAGAGCTAAGAATAGAGAGAGTTCCATTTGTGACTTGCTTTATTCTGTGTTCACGGTAGATGCCAGTAAGTTTTGAAAAACTGAGTGTTGGATGAAGGAATAAAACTAGGAAGACAAAGAAAGGATGAGTATTAGGGTTAACAAGTACTTTAAGAAGCCAAGTCCACTCACTTATTTTTATCTGAGTTCAGTGTGTTGCTTGCCCTCTAGTGGTCTGTCTTAATGAAATAGGAAAATAAAACTTCAATCCTGGTCTAGTTTTACTTGATAATATTTATAAATGGATAATAAGAGTATTTTCATTTTTACTAAATTTATTTTTACTGGGATCAGTGTGTTGCTTGCCCTCTAGTGGTCTGTCTTAGAGAAATAGGAAAAGAAAACTTCAGTCCTGGTCTTGAAAAGATGAGGATTTACTTGATAATATTTACAAATGGATACTAAGAATATTTTCTTTTTTACTAAATTTGTGACAAAGTAGAACTTTGCCATGTCCTTGTTAAAACTTTTAACAAGTGAAACATTAAGGACAGTTGGCAAGCCAAAAATAAAATAAAAAACTTGTTTTAGAAAAATGTAAAGTATATACTTGTGATATTGATATCGTAATCTGACTCGACGGCACTTGGCTGGCTTGGCTAAGCCTCATATTGTTATATTTTAGTTGTGCTTCCAATTTGTTTTACCTTAAGTAAAATATAGATATAATTAAATTGTGTTCATGATCTTTCAAGAATTGAATATTTCGCAAGTGGAAAATGAAATCTGTTAGAGTTTTGCAATTATAGACATAAAATACAGACACTTGAAATATTTTTGTAATAGGTATATAGAAAACTACTGACAATTTGAACACAAGCATGAATGGTTAATATTTAGTTTTTTTACATTATTTCTGTTACTGGTTAATATTATTTAAACAATAATTTGAATACAAATGTCCTGCTAGTCTGTCATGTGGTATAATAATCTAATGAGAGTAAAGTAAAATGAAAATTCATATTACATTAAAAAATGTACGTTTTAAAGAATGTGTTTTTTTTCCAACAACTCACTAGTTTTCTGCTGTCTCTAGATAGTTGCAATTGTTTTCTAATTGATTGAGGAATAGGATGCATAAACTTTGATCAAAGTTTTAAGGATGAATCAGTTTTTTTAAAAATCAAGAAGGTTGTCTGTCTTTAAATAATTTTTTTTATTCAATCTCAGCCTTACGTGTACTTTGATATTTTACCATCTCCTTTCATTATTTTAATCTATAACTTATATAACCTTTTTTAGAAAATTCATTTTTGTCCTCAAGCTAGAAGGCAGTCTGTAAGTTAGGAGGTGTAGGATGAAATGTTTGAAAAATGGCATAGAATTATAGACTAAGTGACTGTAAGGAAGCTTTAATCAGCTTTGGATTATACTTCTTTGACTAACTGCCATCAATACAGCATAATAATTACACTGAAAAATGTGGTAGAGATTGCAAATGTTTTTATGATGCCAAAATAAAACAGCTTTTAAAAAATCTCAGGTGTTTAAAGTTCTTAAGAGATACAGCGACATAAATCAAGAGTTACTTGATTAGATGTTATTAATTTACTTTTATTGTTTTTGTTATTTCACTTGCACCATATGTTGAAGTTTCTAAATTTGGGACATCTTTAGGTTTATAAAACAATCTGTCTTTTAAAATTAGAAAATACACTTCTATGTTTTATTTAAAAACAATAGAAGATTCTCAGAAGACATAAAGGTCATGATTCCAAGTTTTAAGCAACTTCTCACTGTAATTCTAAATTTCAAAAGTGAGTCCAAGTAAATCCAGGAGAACTGAGTTGATTTTTGTATCAAGTAAAGTCTCCATAATCTGTGATTCTTGAGTTTTCTGTTTAAAGAAGAGCCTAATAGATAATCTATATTGGAATTTAACATACAAAGTTATATAGACACATACATTTATGTGCACCTGTAAAAATGTGTATGCAACTGAATTCCAGATTTTTTGGTATGTGTGTGTGTGAGTGTGTGTGTGTGTGTGTGTGTGTAGAAAAAGAGAGAAACTGAGCATGTAGACAAGCACAATGTTTAGCCAAACACAGTATCTGTGCTCAGATTGACTCTTCTTTTAGGGAGGTCTATCCAACAGACATTAGGAAAAGTGAAAGGCTATTTGATATCAATCCCATCACTAAGACTAGGGCCTGTTAAAATGTATGTTGCTTTCATTTTTTTTTCTTGCATATTACTTTCCAGAGTTACAAAAACGAGGTTGAAATGAAAATTCAGTTCATCTGAAGGAAAAATATACTTGGGATATTACCATCAGTAATTATTTGGTATAATTTTTTTTTCTTGCTACTTACCAGGTTTTCAGTACTTGACTGAAGTATTTTAGTTGTTCATGTATCTTCTGTAGCTCAGCAGTTAGCAGTGGCTCTTGATTTCTGACTTATGAGAAGGTTGGACTAGAAAATTCTTAGCTAGCCCAATACTGAGAACTAAATACACACTTCATTTCTTCTTTTTTATCAATGTATGAAATTAAACTAAGTGGTCATAAAATTTGGAATTATGTATTATAATATTTATTATACCACTTTAACATATCAGGTACATTTCAAAAACCTTATCCTCACTCCAAAGTAAAATCCTACTGAAATTTCAGATATTTTTTCATAGTTTATTTACAGTATATTTATCCTAACTTGTGACAGACTATTGACTTTTTTTAATGTCTAAATGAAAAGATTGTCTTGATACCTAGGCAACATTTTTTTTCATTCATCTATTCCACAGTTTATTGACTGCTCAGTTTGTCACTGTGCTCGGCTCAGTGAGGAAGATAAAATGCGTAATGTAGAGTCTTGTCTTCCTACAATGAATCACTACTTATTCAAATGATTAGTGCAAAGCTTAGAAAATCCCCTTTGGAAGTTTATGGCTCTGAATCTTTTATTAAAATAATCTTCATTTGATGGCTATACCATATAGATAGATGAATGGATATTTCAAATCATTGAGTGGAGAACTTAGGGATACAAGGGTCAAAGGTGAAATAACTACAGCACTGGAAAGGACCCTGTAGTGGAACATTCATGTCCACAATGCTAATAGTTTCTAGAAAGAAAGAAAGAAAAAATCTGAATAACTTTGGTACAAGAAGCTACAGCGTTTTTTTTGTTTGTTTCTTTTTTAATGTAGGAGATGATTATGGGAGTAATAATAATGACAGTCATTTATTGAGCAATGATCTTAAGAATTTTTCTAAGTTCTGTAGTTATTGTACCTTTGACACAAGGAATGTGTCATATGAATGATCGATCTGAGAGGAAGAAGACTGAAAGAAAAATGATTAGCTAGGAGTCTCTCCTAGCCAACTGACTATGTATGAGATCATAAAGTCTTTTTCCTCACGAATTGTTTTAACTACAGTGACGGTGGTAGGAATGGAAAGGTTGATATTTAGAGATTCTAAAAAGAAAATATTAGTACTAAAGATTTTGACTTATTGATGGCTTCACATTGATCTAAGGAAGCGAAGTAATTCCCTAGTTACAGCTGATTCTCCTGTTTTAAATCAAGATGATGAAATTTTATAATACCACTGAAAAAAATAAGGAGCTTTTTAGAAGAGATACTCGTAGGAGAGGATGATGACTCTAATACTTGGCTAATTGGAAATGATGTCAGTACACTAGACTTATTTGACAACAAGTTGATATAGAGACTTAGAGTAACCATCAACAATAGGATGGTTGAAATCATGGGAGGATATAAGTTTTCCAAGGCCAAAATGAGATAGGAAGAGCTAAGAGAAAAGAGTCCTGGGATCTGTTAAGTTTACAAATGTGAGAAAGAATTGCAACCAGAGAAGGAATCTAAGACATCACAAAATGGAGATGTGATTTTGCAGAGACAATGTAGAAAAAAATATAAGTGTTGACATACAACACTGTGACATAAGGGCAAAAAGAAAGGAAAACCAGAATTGGGGGACAGAGTAAGTCATTTCATTGAGTTCAACTGTTCAGTTGTCATTGGAAGGAACTCAGTAAGTCATTCCAGAATTATCAGCTGTCATTTATTCAAGTTATCTAATGGTATATCATTAGCTCAATTTCTTCAGTCAGTCCAAATAAAAAATCACCTTCCTTTGTATCTGCCGGTGAATTTGCTTGATATGATCTTATGTTATTCTTTAATCTTGTTAGTATATTTGCTACTCTCAAATTCGTGTAAGTAGAATTTTTGAAAACTGAAATGAATTTATTTATTTCTCAAATATTTACTGAGTTCCTGCCATGAGCCTAAAGGTAAAATTTCAGTGATTTTCCTGGTGGTTTATAGTGCAATTTAAAATCATTTAGTATGTATGTGTATGTTTTATCTGACCATTAATTCCACGAACTTAATTGTTCTAAGTGTTACATGCCTCATTGCTGAATACCACTATGGTCACCTTTAAAGTACTCCCCTTGGGAAGCTATGCACTGACATCAGCACCTAGTCTGCCCTCCAAAGCAGTTTTGGAACTGTTTCTGGAATGGCCATTGCGCAGGATGACATGGTGGCAATTTCTTGAACCTAACTGCGTGGTTGTGTATGAGGGAGTTTTTAAAATAGCTGTATTGGATCACCTTCCCTGATCACCTGGCCTGGCACCAAACACTTGTTTCTTTATCCAAAGATAAAGGAAATGTTGAAAGGAAGAGATTTTGATGGCATTCAGGACCTCAAGGGTAATATGCCAACAGCTCTGATGATGATTCCAGGAAAAGAGTTTCAAAACTGCTTGAAAGGGTGGACTAAGTGCTGGCATTGGTGCATAGCTTCCCAAGGGGGTACTTTGAAGGTGACCATGGTGATATCAGCAATGATGTATGTAGCACTTTTTCTAGGATGAGTTCTCAAGCTTAATTGTCATTCCTTGTATTGATATTATTTATTCTTTAGATCACTCATGTTTTGCCTTGTATTATATTTATTCATGTACTCAAAATCAAAGAATAAAGACAGATGTATCCTGGGTATTATCATTACTATATATTTAAGTAAGATTTTTATTCTATTTTGGTCTTATTAATGCAATGCAGCCTTTTAAAAAATCAACATCGGTAAGGTGGTAACTGATTAATGTTTCCCAGAGCCACCATCTGTCTAGGCCGAGTACACAGTCATTTTCCTGGGTCTTCTTTCCTTGTACAGCAATTAGCCTTACTACATTTTTTTTCAGTGTAAAGTTACATGTAACATATTATTGCATTGAATCCCATTCAAAATAGGAACTTAAAGCATGTTAGAGACAGGATAGATTACTGCTGAGTTATATGCTTGACGTTGCTATCACCTAGGACCAGAACTCGTCATGCGCTGTTGGTGATTGGTGACATATTTTGATTGGAATGTGCTGTACTTTTGGACATCAGGCAAATCTGGTACTTTATGATAAACTCATCTGAGGCAGATAAAAACAACATCCTAAATACAAATATTCTTAGAGCATTCTTGTTCTGGACTTGGTACCTTAGATTTGAATAGTTTGCAACTACCTAGTGATTTTGCTTCAAAGATAGTTTTGATTGTTTTTATGTAACATAACAAAATCTTGGCTACTTGGCCTGTACTTCTTAGGGCAGCCATAAGAATAAATTAAGCCCCTTGTAAGATAAATTTATAATAAAAATAAAATTTAGGTGAATGAAGTAAATTAAAAAAAATAACATTTTAAAAAATCTTTTAGTGTGTACCAGATTCTAAGAGAAAGGGTACGTGTCAGCATGTATCCTTAGGCTTCCAGGGAGGAGGGAACTTTTGAAAGGACTCTTCGTCCTTGAAATGAGTTCAGCCTTGTGTTCTTTGACTCCGTTCTTGGACTTCCTCCGGGACAGAGATAAAATCAAAATTGTGACCTTGATTATGTGCTTTCCTGAAAACTTACTTTCTCACTTCTTGCAGAAACTATGATTCTGCCTCTGCAATGCCTTCTGCCCTTCAAACTGAAGGTTAGAGTTTTACTATTAGATGTAAGACTATAAAGGCACATATTTCTTCACCAGTAGCATATCAAGTGACAAATTCATTTGGAGATCATTAAAGTTTCTGGAACAAAAAAGTTATGTGCTCCCATAACCTAATACTGACATGTGTGGAGGAAGAACTTTTTATAATAATGATCAAACCAATTTGCACTACTTAAAATATTATGTCACCGAATGACAGAGCAAAAAGTGTTTATAAGGCATACTGCATAATTAGGAAGTAAATTCCTAAAATATATGGCTAATACAACAGAGTTTAAATAGCACCATTTCTAAAGCTGAATCAGGGTCTTTGATGAGAGTTGGTTATAACAATGCAGGCTTTGAGAGCCTTGCAAAATCTCAATTAAGTTGTTGAAATGTTTCCATAGTTTATTTTTCTAGGATCTTTTCCATGACTGCTTGCTCATAACGACCTGGCTGTGGAAGGAAATTGGGCAGGAACCTTTGAATTGGCCTCTTGTTTGCCTAGTTGTACTGACCTGTACCAGGGTGGTTACACTTTGGGGACCGTAAGTTATTCATGCTACTGTTCTTAATTAATAAACTGTGCTCGGTTAGTGAATAATTAGAATCAAATTCTGATCGTGGACCTGGAAGCCATATTCTGAAACTGAGAAGTGAAGATACATGGATTTTTCTTTTTAATTTCCTACCACATCTGGCATTATCATTTTTATTTTCTAAAAAAATACTTGGATAAAAACTCACTACCATCAAATTAGTTGCAACTTATAGCAACCCCATGGGAGAGAGTAAGACTGCCCTTTAGAGTTTCCAAGGAACACCTAGCAGATTTGAACTGCCAACCTTCTAGTCAGCAGCCATAGTGTTTAACCGTTACATCACCAGGGTTTCATAAATAAGCAAAATTTCTTAGTTTTAGTCTGGCTAAATTTAGGTGGTTTTCAAAACTAGACATGATTTCTTGAAGTCAGTAGAGTGAAAAATGAAAAATTAGTATTCTAAGAAAAGATTGTAAGAATTATAAAACAAACCACTGCCCTATTTAAACTGAAACATTTAACATCATACACCAAGGACATTAGTCAATGACTCATACACATGTGGTTATGCACACATATATACACGTACAATATTTTTGCAAAAACTCTTGAAGAGCTGTCAATTTGATATTGGCACAAGAGTTAACTTTTTCACTCCCGACTCTGATATATAAGCATTTGGTGAAACCACAACTGAATAGTGTTATCATCTTTGTATGCTTGAAGTAATGTGTTTTTTCCCCCATGTTTTAAATTTTCTTCTTGGTGTTACATAACTGAAGAAATCAGTAATAAAATAATCTCTAAATTATTTAGTTCTGTGTCATTATTACAATCTATGACTGTTCTTTCAGGAGTGCTGTCAGGAAGTTAGGGTCACAAAGCTGTGATGCAGCTTCATGTGTATTTGCCACAGACTTGGGGTCAAGAAGAAATGTTATAGGCTTAGAGGGAACAGCTAAGGGTGTGGAGACAGGAAGTTAAATAAATCCTAAAAGTGTTGTGCTTTTATTTTCTGTGCTGCATTTAGCACTGAGTGGTGGGTAAAGTTGTTCAGAGAGTAATGTTACTTTCAGAAGGAATGGAGCAGAAGCCCTACTGTACAGAGGCAGAGAAAAATACAAAAGTTTTCCCAAGGATCTGAGGAACAGGACATATAATTTTATTATGGAACAGAAAATATGGGGGACATTTTGAGAGCAGAGGTCTTGTTTTGATGTCTAACATAAGTGGAGGTAAGATAGAATTATAACATTGTGATACTCATGGGAAATAAATTTTCAGGATTCTTGGTGATATTAGATAGTGGTGATTGATTAATGACATAAATTTGAAGCTTCTTTTCAGTTGATTTGGAATGATAATTACAAGTTGAGGTGAGAGAAGTAAATGCCATAGGTTACTGAAACTAAAGTTGTTTTGCTGCATTGAAGATACTAGTAACAGCTTTCCACTGAGTATATCCAAAATGATATCACAGTGTCTAGAGCAGGGAGAAGCCATACCATTGTATGCTTTCTAAAAGTGATGGCTGCATGATTTCACATAATATTCAATTAAACAGAGCAAAAACATAATAAAAAATAATGTCGTAACTATCCAATTCCTCTAGGGCCTGTTAATAAATTCACTGATGTTTTAAAATTTAATTTTGTTCCTATTCTTCAATAACGTTCAGTAGGTTTATGTCTTGATGAGTATGGAAGCCAAACAATATTAGGAAAAATAGTCTGAATTTATTATGTTAGAAGAAGAAGGATTACACTAAGTGACTCTACTGTATAATAAATTACAGTAAAAATGAAAATAAATGTCAAGTAATTGATTTTAAGAAAGGAAACAGATGTACTGTCCAATAAGCACAATTTTTTTAAAAAAATAGAAGATGTGGGGACTAAATGATTTTGTGCCCTGGCAAGTAAAGTTATGGGATATGCTGTATGGCAAATTAATAAAAGTCAAAAGAAATTTTAGTTTGTTCTTGTTTTCTTTATGTTGTTTTATGGGGAAAGAGAGAACTTAAGGCTACTAATTATCCAGGAAAAACCCTGGTGGCGTAGTGTTCTAGTGCAATGTCTGCTAACCGAAAGATTGGCAGTTTAAATACCCCGGGTGCTTCTTGGAAATGCTACCGGGCAGTCTACTCTGTCCTGTAGGGTCACTATGAGTTCACATCAACTTGACAGCAGTTTTTTTTTTTTTTTTTTAAATAATCCAGGAGGAAACCCTGGTGGTCTAGTGGTTAAGTGTTTCACCTGCTAACCAAAAGGTCCACAGCTCAAATCTGCCAGGTACTCTTTGCAAACTCTATTGCTGAGTCAGAATTGACTAGACAGCAATGGAGTTTTTTGGTTTAATAATCCCAAATCACATCATTTGAAAACTACGGGATATGAGATGTGTCGGAAACTTTGCAGGACAGAAATTTTGCAGGTTACAGTAATTCTTTATAAACTGAAACCAAACTTGTTGCTGTTGTGTTGATACTGACTCCTGGTGACCCCATGTGTGACAGAGCAGAACTACTCCATAGGGTTTTGTTGGCATTAATGTTTACAGAACTGGATTGCCATGTCTATTTGCTGACACCCTGTATGGGTGCTATCTGCCAACCTTTAGGTTATTAGTCTATCACAAATAGCTTGCACAACTCAAGCCAAGCACACAACTCAAGGACTGTATAATATTCAATATAACCTGAATTAAATTTGTACTTGGCTCTAAAAGAAGGATTTTATTGTTATTTATGCAGTGAGCATGTCTGCTTTCATTGTTAATACAAATGGAGCTGACATTTGATGAGAGCTGTCTACTTGCGTCAATCCTGGGCTGAGCATTGGGCACTGTTACTTGTTTTGATTAAATATAAGTCAGCACATACTGTAAGTATGTGTGCCAAAAAAAAAGTTTATATGAGACTTCTGTTAAATTTCAAGCAAAGCTCTTAATCCAAAATTTGTGCACAGTAATCAGAGTTGAATCAAATCCTTTGTAATAAAACAAGCAACTAACCTGGGAGTACTAATGTTTTCAGTAAAACATCAAATATTAGTGCATGTTTATACCTTCCACCAGAACTAGTGACAAAGTGTGAAGACACTACCGCTAGAAGAGTTAGAAGACATAAGTCTAACGAACCACATTTTTTGAAGAAACATAACCTTGACAATTTCTTAGAGGCCTGACTTGTCTTAGTAGTAGTAGACTATGCTTGTAGTATTTACTGGATATTTATTTATGAATTGAAAAACAGTAAACATCTTCTCCTGTTCATAGTAGTGTTTGTCTGTATCTACTTCACCACAGGTTTCCAGTCAAGACAGAAACATTTCTAACATAAGAGGAAGGAAGTCTGAGTAAATACATACGTCTTTCACAAAACTGTTTGATGTGGAAGGAGTCACTCATCACTGAGAGAATATTTTCAAAGGTGGTATCAGACGTGAAATTCAAAACTACCTCAAAGCTGAAGCCGCAATAAAAGGAGTGGAATAGACAAACGCATCTTTGGTCCTACACATATTCCTAGGATTCTCTGACTTGACTTTTTTTTCATAACTACAAGTTAGAGTTTGTTATTTTTAAAGCTATTCCAATTCCATTTTTTTTTTTTTAATTTCAGCATCTCGGCAATGCATATGTATGCAAAAGAACCAAAGAATTTTAACCATCTAACAGCAGTGATTGATGTTCCTCTACTCATTAGTGTGTGATCCCACTGGCATTTGATAGGCTGAAGATGATCTGTGTTATGAAAGGTTTTTTAAGCTAATTAGTAGCAAAAACTCTGCAAATGGAAATTATTAGCCTTTTTGGAAAGCAAACTCTTCTTAATTAAACAGTAAAATTATATAATAAAACAGTATTTATAGAATGAATGATAGTAGCTGCTGACAATAAAAGCCCTAAATTACAGTGTGGTTTTCAGAGTTCCGAGACAATGAAAAATGCCTCTAGCTAGTCCTTCCTTTAAAGATCACAGGCCCATACAGAAGAGCAGTAGCTAGTTACACTTCTTAAGAAGTGAAAAATCTAACCCAATTATCATCTATTTCAATGATGCAACCATAAAGCATTTTCCAAGAACTAATATATGTTAAGTATATTAATTTGTGTGTCTGTTTCAAGGGAAAATTAGAACCACATCTCTTTCACTACCCATGAGAGAACAGAGGTTTAACTCCAACTTGAATTACTTGAAGTCTGCAAATACTTATTAATAAATAGAAAATAGTATTGTTCTAGGAGTGCATTACACTAATGGTCATGCAGTACTATTTACAATTACAGTTGATAGAAGAAAGGTGGAACCTTTATTTTTCAATATTGTATATAGCACATGGTTTATCCAAAGGGAAAAATGTATACCATTTATACATAAGCACAATCAAGGTGATATCAATGGGATTGGATTTTTCCACCTCAAATAACTAGTAAATGAAAATTGCCTTCTGCTATTTCAAAGGAGAAAGTGCTAAAAACTATTAGCTAAAAGAGCTTTCGGCCTGACAGCATTAATTTCCTATTCATTTCATTAAAGGGAGGGTTTTGATAGGGCTTATAAATTACAGTCTGTTCCTAGCAGACTAATAGCTTGAGGGAAAACATATAATGGCTCTCCTTAATCAAAATAAGAGCTAGTTGTTGTTTATTCAGCTGAGGGACCTTGGATCGAGGGTGCTTATTTTATTATTGCTGGGCCAAACGAAAAGTAACCCATAGAAACATGACCAATAAAATAAGTATAGCAAGTTTAGGAAGAAAACTATTAAAGTGCTCTGACAGAAAAAGTTTTTCTGGAAACTCATCCATTCGTGAGCCAGTTTATTTACTTAGAACTTACTATGGGCTCATCGCTGTGTTGCAAGCACTAGGGTTATCATGGAGAGCCACTCATGGTCCTTGTTCTCACAGAACTTGCTGTCTGACAGGAAACTTAAGTGGGGAGAATAGGAGTTGTAGGACTCTTCAGTTTTTTTGAAACCAGGGAACTTCTCTCTAAGAATTCTCCATAGCATGACAAGGAGCTAACAGTGAATCCAAAATGGAAATTCAGTTTATTTTCTATTTAAAAAAGAAAGGTGACAGCACTTCTGCGAACTCATTATTAAAGTGTTGGCTGCAGGAAAATAAATTTGCAGAGTTTATAGCATTCTGTATCAAGTTTCCATGCCAGCTGGCACTACCAGCTAACTTTGGAGTGGTTCATCTATGTTTGAGTCAGACACTGGGGGTGTATTACTTCTTCAAGGGATCAAGGGACGTGTTCTCCTGTGCCTTCTTTTTTTCTGACATGTATGTCTGCACTTAATGGCCTAGGACATAGCCATTAATCCTTTAGAAGGATTGTCTTCTCAACTGACACGGTGAGTGACCATCTTCTTCCCCCCCGCCTCTTCTTCCCAAGTAACCCCACCCCATACATGTGTACCCCCACCAACTTCTAACTGGACTTCAGTGTAGTGGCTTGGGCAAATCTCTGTTTTTAGGAGTGGGAACTTACTGAAGTATGTTTAGTCTCCTTGAAAGACATAAAGGAGTTTAGATTTCTTCTGGTTGACTGCATGCTTCTCCCTTTATCTCCGCAGTACTTCACTTTTCTGGCCCAGATCAATGTCAGTAGTTAAATGAATCCGTTACTTGAAAGCTGTCTGCTGACCTTTCCTTAGTGATTGATTTCATGAGAAGTGCCTGCCCTTGCCACCAGTCCCAGTAGATCACCAGGGTTTCCCACAGAGGGATAGGCTGCTGGTGGAGAGGCAGGACCTGAGGGCCTCTCGAGGAACCCAGATGAAGCTGAAAGCTGCAACTTTCTCCATCACCTGCAGGAATTATTTATAATGTGAAGATAAAGGTCGAGTCATTTGCTGGCCTTCAAAACACTTCCTGAAGGGGACAATCAAGAGGTTTTAGTGACAATTGCCCAAAGGTGTCAAATAGACTTTTTTTAGCCTCCACTTATTGTATCCAGAATATTTTTCCCACTTTGGACTCAGGAATTACCAGGTTTTGTTCTTTTCAAGTTGGAGATAGCATAATGAATGGGATCTGACATAGAACAGATATGTTTTAAAGCTGTGTGCCTTAAAATAATTTCCACACTTGACTCTGCATTTTACCAGGTCCTTCGTAACTTTACTTTTTGTTCATTTCTATGAGGAAGAATGTGCAATCATTATGAAAAGACTCTACCAATAGAGAATGCTGTAAATTTGTTGTCATTATTATTTTTAAATAGACTTGATGGCAGTGGGTTTGGATGGGAAGCGTGTTGTAGGAAACCCTGGTGGCATAGTACTTAATTGCTCTGGCTGCCAACCAAAAGGCTAGCAGTTGAAATCCACCAAATACTGCTTGAAAACTTCATGAGGGGAGTTCTGCTCTGTCTATAGGGTTGTTAGGAGTCAGAATGGACTCGATAGCTATGGATTCTATTTTTTTTTTAAGAATAATGTTGTTAGGTGCCTTTAAGTTGGTTTTGACTTACGGTGACGCCATAGGGTTTCTAAGGCTGTAAATCTCTATAGAAGCCAACTACCACGTCTTTTTCCCACAGAGCTGCTGGTGGTTTCAAACTGCTGACCTTTGGGTTATTAGTCGATTTCCTTTAACCACTGCAGCACAGCTTGGATGACAGACTTTTTGCAGCAGAAAACAGAAAAAGATCAGCAGCTGAAGCAGTAATTTTGTGTCTTGTCCACACTTAGACTTCTCTTGAAGTAAATCAGCCACGAAGTGGTAGAGCAGTTATCTAATTAAAACCCAGGTCTATAAGATTTGAAGACTTTACATTATGCCGTGATTATGATATATCTACTCAATTAATCAAATATTATAGAGCTATTAATAAAAATATATTATAAAATTATGTAGGATTGTGTGAAAATTTGAGATAGGAAATAAACATCACAGCAAAATGTATATATTAAAAAAGACTGAAGAGAAACGTAAGACAAAAACAGTTCTTGTTTATTTAATTTTTTTACTGCACTTTTCAGACTTTAGATCCCATCGTAATTATATTGCTCATAAATACTTTTTTTAATTACAATTGAGTGAAAGTATATAATGTGGTTTAAATTCGGATACCCGCCTATGTGCAGCTCCTACTGCTCTCCTTGCCTGGTGACAGACAGCACACTCCACCTTTCTATTCCATGCAAGTCATATCCTCCTAATAATCCCCTGTCCCCTCTTTTCCACCATCTCTTCTCCTCTCTAGTAAGAAGCCAGTAGGACAACATCCTATAGATGCATAGAACCATAAAATGCACACATAATATGGTCACTCTATGTCACTGGGTCCAATCCATCCCTGTCCGATGAGTTGATCTCAATAATGATTTACAATCAGGGGCAGCATTGTGTGTAGGGGCCATGTTCTCAGGAGAACCCCCAGGCCTTCAGATCATCAATTGCAGTCTTTTAGTGGAGTTCTCAGGGTGCACCCATTTTTAGTCTCATATTGCCACTGGGACTTAACTGCATGAGTCCCATCATGGCTGTCACTGGAGGTGACTGGGCACCATCTAGTTCTTCTGGTCACATGTCGATGTAATCACCCATTCACGTGGATCTTTCTTTTCTTTTCTTTTCTTCTGGGTTCTCTTTCCCCAATGTTGATTTTGTCCTTGGTGATTATGTGTTCCTGCTGAGTGGGGACCATTTGGTGTACCACAGATGGCAGCTTGCTAGCTTTTAAAATCCCAGATGCCACTCACCAATATGGGGTACAGATGACTCCCTTAGCAATAGGCTAGTTATGCCAATTGGCCATGATGCCCCCTGAGAGCATGGTCCCCAGACCCCCAACCTTGTCACTCTGTCCTTACCATATTGGGTTAAGATTGAAAGAGTTTTCAGGTTATGTTGAATTCCAGTTAAATTGGTCTTCTTTCTAATGTGTGCTGTCACTGGTTTCAACCAACCAAATTTCTATCAATTATCTAATCTATAACCAACCCTTTCACTCCCTCCCTCTTCTCCCTTGCAGCTGCCAAAGAGTCTTTCCTGATGTACATGAGTCTGTTTTCAAGTTTTTGAAGTAGGGGTCTCATACAGTGTTTGTCCTTATACTGCTGACTAATTTTGTTCAACATACTGTCATCCAGTTGAAACCAGGTTATGAGATGCTTCCTAAAATCATCATTGTTCTTTATTGCACAGTGTTCGCTTGAGTATATATACCATAGTTTATTTATCCATTCATCTGTTGTTGGGCATATGGGTTGATTCCATCTGTTTGCTATTGTGGACTGTGCTGCAATAAGCATTCATGTGCATGTGTCTGTTCGTATGAATGCCCTTGCATCTGTAGGATATATTCCAAGTAGTGGGATTACTGTGTCAAATAGTATGTCTATTTCCAGCTTTTTAAGGAGACATCAGATTGCTTTCCAAAGAGGTTGCACCATTTTTCAATCCTACCAGCAGTGTAGGAGAGTTCCAATTTCTCCACAGCCTCTCCAGCATTTGTTGTTTTGTGTTTTTTAGATCATAGCAAACCTTGTTGGGGTGAGATGATATCTCATCATTATTTTTGTCTGGATTTCTTTAATAGCTAATGATGGTGAACATCTCCACATGTGTCTTTTGGCTGCCTGGATGTCGTCTTTAGAGAAGTATCTGTCTATCTCCTTTGCCCAGTGCTTAACTGGATTATTCACCCTTTTCTTGTTGATATTTTGTAGTACCTTGTAGATTATAGGCCAAGTGCCAGCCAAGTATTGGTCTGACATATAGCTGCCAAATACTGTTTCCCATTCTATAGGTGGTCTTTTAATTCCTTTGATAAAGTCTTTGGATAAGCAAAAGTGTTTGCTTCTTAGCAGTTCCAGTTTATCTATTTTCTGTTGATTGTGCTTTCTCAGATTTTGAAGTCTGTCTACGTTGTGTATTAAAACTTCCATTGTTGATCCTATTTTTTCTTGGATGAGCTTTATCATTTAATTTTGATACTTAGGTCTTTTATCCAATTTGAGTTGGTTTTTGTGTAAGGTGTAAGATATGGGTCTTGTTTCAGTTTTGGCTGATGGATATGAAATTTTGCCAGCACCATTTGTTAATGAGATTACTTTTACCCCAGTTTAAAATCTTAGGGCCTTTGTCAAATATCAACTGTTCATAAGAGGATGGTGGCATCTCTGGGGTCTCAATTCTGTTCCATTGATCTATACGTGTCTTTTTATACCAGTACCAGGCTGTTTTGACAACTGTGACAGTGTAGTAGATTCTAAAGTTGGGTAATGAGAGGCCTCCCAGTGTGTTCTTCTTCAGAAGTGCTTTACTGGGACTTCTTCCCTTTCCAAACAAAGTTGGTGATTTGTTTCTCCATCTCGTTAAAAAAATGACACTGGAATTTGTATTGGGATTGCATTATATAAGTAGATTGCTTTGGGTAAAATAGACATTTCCACAATGTTAAGTCTTCCTATCCATGAGCAGGATAGGTTTCTCCATTTATGTAAGTCTGTCTTAGTTTCTTGTAGTAAGGACTGTAGTTGTCTTTGTAAAGGTCTGTTATTTCTCTAGTTAGATTTATTCCTAGATATTTTATCTTCTTGCAGGCTGTAGCAAATAGTATTGATTTGGTGATTTCTTCTTTAATAATCTCGTTAGTGCAAAGGAATTCTACTGATTTACTTATGTTTATCTTGTATCCTGAGACATTGCTGAACTGTTCTATCAGTCTGAGTAGTTTGCTTATGGATTCTTTAGGATTCTCTGTGTGTACAATCATATCATCTGCAAACGGAGTTTTTTACTTCTTCTTTGCTGATGCCAATGCCCTTTATTTCTTGGTCTTGTCTAATTTCTGGCTAGAATTTCTAGTACAGTGTTGAATAGGAGAGGTGAGAGTCGTCATCCTTGTTTAGTTCCTGTTCTTGAGGGGAATTGTTTCAGTCTCTGTTCTAGTTAGCTAAGCTAGTGCTGCTCTAACAGAAATACCACAGAGTGGATGGCTTTAACAAAGGAAAGTTTATTTTTACATAGTCTGGTAGGCTACAAGTCCAAATTCAGGATGTCTGCTTTCTCCTTGTTGGCTCTGGAGGAACTGCATAAGTCTTTGTCCAGAGAGCAACTTGGCACAGGAACCTCAGGTATGAAGGACATGCTTTTCTCACGTTGCTGCTTTCTTGATGGTATGAGGTTCCCAATTCTCTGCTTGCTTCTGTTTCCTTTCTTGTAGCATGAAGGATTAAGTGTGAGGCAAGCCATACTTGAAGGAAATTCCCTTTACAGTGGAGCAGGAAGTCAATCCTATGAAGAGATTTACAGTCCCACACTAATCTTTTAACATACAGCACAGGAAAATCACAACATTGAGGACAATTGCAAAATGTTGGAAATCATGGCCCAGCCACATGGCTACACATATTTTTGGGGACTCAATTCAATCCATGATATTTTGTCTCCATTCAAGATGATGTATGCTTTGTATAAATGGCCCTTATTGCATTGAGGAATTTGCTGTCTATTCCTATTTTGCTGAGAGCTTTTAGCATGAATCGGTGTTGGACTTTGTCAAATGCCTTTTCTGCATCAATGGACAAACTCAGGTGATTCTTGTCTTTTGTGTTATTTGTGTGGTTGATCACATTAATTGTTTTCCTAATGTTGAACCAGCCTTGTAATCCCTGGTATGAATCCAACTTGGTTGTAATGCATTAAATTCTGATTCATTGTTGAATTCTATTGGCTAATATTTTGTTGAAGATTTTTGCATTTAGATTCATGAGTGATATCGGTCTGTAGTTCTCCTTTTTTGTTGGGTCTTTCCCTGGCTTTAGTATCAGAGTTATGCTGGCTTCCTAGATTGAATTTGGGAGTATTCTATTGCTTTCTCTGCTGTGAAATAGTCTCAGTAGTATTAGAGTTCTAAATGCTTGGTAGAATTCTGTGGAGAGGACGTCTGGGCCAGGGCTTTCTTTGGTTTGTAGTTTTTGGATGACTTTTTCAATCTCTTCCTTTGTGATGGATTTATTAAGTAGTTCTACTTCACCTTGTGATAATTTTGGTAGATTATATGAATCTAGGAATTTGTCCATTTCCACTAGATTTTCAAATTTGTTAGAATACAGTCTTTCATAGTATTCTCTTATGATATTTTTGATTTCTGTTGGATCTGTTGTGACATCACATTTGAGTTATTTGTTTCCTTGCCTGTTTTTCTTTAGTAAGTTTAGCCAATGCTTTATCAAATTTGCTGATCTTTTGAAAAAGCCACCTTTTGGTCTTTTCAGTCTTTTCAGTTGTTCTCCTATTCTCTAATTTGTTTAGTTCTGTTCTAGACTTTATGATCTGTTTTCTTCTGGTGCCTGAAGGGTTCGTCTGTTGTTCTCTCTTTATTTGTTCAAGCTGTAGGATTAGTTCCTTGATTTGGTTTCTTTCTTCCTTCCAGATGTGCTTTTATGGAGATAAACAGAATTAAAATCTATTTTATCTGAGATTACTATTGCCATATTTGCTGTTCTTCATATATTGTTAGCTTGGTATACATTTTTCCATCCTTTAATTTTCAGGTTGTTCATATTTTTAAGTCTAAGGTGAATTTCTTATAAGCGACATATACACAGTTCATGTCTTTTGATCCAAGATGTCACTCACTGTCTCTTTACTGGAGTGTTCAGTCCATTTACATTTAAGGTAATTATCAATAGGTATATGTTTAGTGCTGTCATCGTGATGTGTTTATTTTTGTGTAGATGTTTACTCCGTTGCTCTTAGTGTTCTGTTCTGGGACATTCTACTTTATGTGTTGATTTTCCCCCTTTTCAGTGTTGGTTTTGTGTTTTGTTGAGACTCTTGTATTATGTTTCTTGATTTGATATGCTGTGTCTTTATTGTGCTTTGTAGCAGCCTCTAAGATCCCCCTTAATGATCTATGTTTAAACCCAATTTTAGCTTCCAAAAGTTCCTCTCCATCTGGAAGGACCATAACTACTGTAGTACATCCTTCTTTTTAATATGGTGATGTCGTAGTTTTCATGATATGATCACTGGATCACTTGTTTTAATGTTATAGCTTTGATTGAGTTTTGTGCCTTCTCTAACTGAGTAAGTTTCTGGATAGTGTATCTTGTGTTGCCTCCTAAAATACAGAATTAATGGTTTTGTTCTTCTAAGTCAAGAGCTTCTTTCAGTATTTCTTTTTTTTTTTTTATTTAACATAACTGAGTGAAAATGTACATTCACATGAAAATTTACATGCCCCCCTATATGCAGCTTCCACTGCTCTCCCTGTCCGGTGACTGCACACTATTCCTCTCTGCTCCATACATGTCTCATCCTCCCAACAGTCTCCTTTCCCCTCCTCTCCGTCCACTCCCCTTCCTCCAGCCAGAGGTCAGCAAGATGATATCCTATAGATGTATAGAACCATAAAGTGCTTCCAACATATAGTTACTCTGCATTGCCAAGTCCATTCCATTCCTGTCCAAAGAGTGGACCTTTGTTATAATGTATGGGAACGGGCAGTATCAGGGCCGGGGGCCATGCTCTCAGAGGAACCCCAAAACTGCTGGACCATCAATTGAGGTCTTTTAGTGGAGATCTCATGATGCACCTCTTTTTATTCTTGTGTTGCCAGTGAGGCTCCTCTCTGTGAGCTCCGTCATGGCTATCACTGGTGGTGGCCGGGCACCATCCGGTTCTTCCGGTCCCAGGTCGATGTAGTCACCCACTCTTGTGGGTCTCTCTGTCTTCTTGGTTGTCTTTACCGCATGCCATTTTGGCCCTCGGTGAGCATCTGTTCCTGCTGAGTTGGGACCATTTGCTGTGTCCTCGGATGGCAGCTTGGCAGCTTTTAAGACCCCAGACGCCACTCACCAATGTGGGGTGCAGAGAGCTCTCTTAGCAAAACGCTGGTTGTGCCAATTGGCCTGGAATTCGCCTAAGAGCATGGTCCCCCGCCCCCCGCCCCAGCTACTCTATCCTTGCAGTATTGAGTTAAGATGGAAGGAGTACTCAAGTTATGCTGAAGTCCACTTAATGTTGTTCTTGTTCCTAATGTGTGCTGTCACAGCTTTCTCCCAACTAGATTTCTAATAACTACCTAAACTAAACCCTCCCCTGCTTGCCCTCCCTCCCTCCCTCCCTCCCCTCCCTTGCAGCTGTCAAAGAATCTTTTCTTCTATACACAAGTCTGTTTTTGAGATCTTATCGTAGAGGTCTCATACAGTATTTGTCCTTTTGTCGCTGACTACTCTCAGTCAACATAATGTCTTCCAGTTGAAACCAGGTTAGGAGATGTTTCCTGGAATCATCGTTATTCTTTATCATTGCGTAGTGCTCCATTGAGTATATGTACCACAGTTTACCTATCCATTCTTCTATTGTTGGGCATCTGGGTTGATTCCACCTTTTTGCTATTGTGGACTGTGCCGCGATAAACATTCTGGTGCATGTGTCCGTTGGTGTGAAAGGCCTTGAATCTGTAGGATATATTCCAAGTAGTGGAATTACTGGGTCAAATGGTATATCAATATCCATTTTTTTAAGGAAGCACCAGATTGCCTTCCAAAGAGGCTGGACCATTTTGCAACCCCACCAACAGTGTAGGAGGGTTCCACTTTCTCCACAGCCTCTCCAGGATTTGTTGTTTTGTGTTTTCTGGATCATGGCCAATCTTGTTGGGGTGTTTCAGTATTTCTTTTACAGAGTTGCTGAGTTTCTGTTTATCTGTGAATGTTAATTTCATTTTCATATTTGAGAGATAGTTTTGCAGGATATATAATTATTGACTGGACGCTTTTCTCCTTCAATCTTAGAATGTGTCATCCCATTGCCTCTGTGCCAGCATCGTTTCTGCTGAGTAGTCTTATGAAAGCCTACAGGGTTTCCATCTGAATGTGAGCTTTGCTTTGAGTCTTGCTGACTTTAAGAGTTTCTGCTTAGGTTTCATTTTTGTTAAGCTTGATTATAATATGTCTTGGAGTCTTTGTTTTGAGATCAATATTGAGTGGCATTTGATGTGCATCTTGGATATCTATATTCTCTTCTTTCATGATTTCTGGGAAGTTTTCTGTCAGCAGCTCAACAAAAATCCTCACTGTGTTTTCATGTGTCCCTCCCTGTTTAGGAACTCCAATTAATCATAGATTGTTCCTCTTGATAGAATACCACATGCTTCTTAATGCTTCTTCATTTTTCTTGTTTCTTTTCTCTTATTTCTCCTCATAGATGCTAGAGTCAGTAGCTCTATCTTACAAGTCAGAGAGTCTATTTTCCATTTCTTCAATTCTGTTTTCTTGGCTTTGAATTGAATTTTCAATTTCTTTGATTTTGTTCTTGATCTGTTGGATTTTAGAGTACTGGTTTTCCATCAGCTCGAACAGCTTGCTTAATTTTTCCTTTTGCTCTGCTGAATTTTGTATAAGGCCTAGGAGGTCTCTATATACAATCCTTTTGTATTGAACCTCTGATAGTTTCAGAAAAGCTTCTTTGTCTGGAAAGTTCTTTCTTTTTTTTTCTTTTGAGGGCTTTCTGGAGCCACAGGAGAATTTTTCTTTAAGTTTCTGTCCAAAGATTGTTGTTTTGGGGGCATCTAGAGGCTGTTTAGTTTCTGTGATGTTGATCTAAAGCACAGTCTAAGAAGGAAGGTGATCACCAGTCACCTCTGTGTACTCCAGTGACTGAGCACAGTGGGATCTCTGGGACAGCAGGCTTTACCTCCTGATTGGCAAAGACATGGCCCTTCTTACAGAGTCACTAGGGGGCTGTCAGCTGACCCTACGATGTGGGTCAGTAATGGCTGGAAGAGATACTGTCAGCATGTACCACAGTTATTTCTCTAGGTAGTCTTATATTGGAAGGTAAAAGCTATCTGAGAGCTCCCAAAATCAGTCAGACTGTTAAGTGTGCAAGCCCCTTTTCACAGCTGGCAAAGTAAACACCTCTGTATCCAACCTTAGATGCTGTAAAGTAGTTCAAAATGCAGAAAGGCTAGAGCCCTACTGTAATCTGCTGCTGGACACTACCTGTAGTGTCACACTGTGCTAAACACAGCTTTTCTGTTGGGGAAGCACTCCCCAGGCTGCACTGCCACCTAGACTGGGAATTAGCCCCTGTCGAGGCCTCCATTTGGGTAACTCCTCCTCCCAGTCGAAAAAGATGGTGTCCTGCACAAGCTCTCCTGCCCACTGTCAAATAGCCAATTCAGTCGTGGAGGCTGGAGGAGCCAAGGTGCACAGAGACCAGAGTCAGACTCTCAAAATGTGGCTATTCCACCTGCTGGTCTCATCAATGGTGTGGTTGAGCTTTCCTGTCAGTTAAGCCCAAGCCTGGCCTGCTGGCTAAGACAGAGAAAAAGAAAAAAAAAAGTGACAGGCATTACCTCAAGCATGGGAATTAGCTCCTGCTGAGGCCTCTGTTTGGGCAACTCTGCCTGCCAGTGGAACAAGAAGGCATCCCACACAAGCTGTCCCACTCACTGCAGAACAGCCAATTCCATGGCAGAAGTTCAGAAAGAGAGGGTGGGGACACCAATATCCACAGAGTCCAGAGCTAGGCTCTCAAGATGAGGCTACTTGGCCTGCTGGTACTGTCAGCAGTGCAGCTGAGTTTTGCTGCCAGTTAAGCCCAAGCTCTGCCCACCAGCTAAGACAGAGAAAAAAAGTTAAAAATTACCTTTAGTCTGTGAGAGCCAGGATTCACCAAGGGTGGGGGTCAGTGAAAGAGAAGAAGTTCTCTGTTCAGAGGCATGTAGTCCAAATTGACAGCTGTACGCCGTGTTCTAGGGCTCACTGGATGTCCAGAAGCCTCCATTGAATTGTCAATCCAGATCTTAGTTTTCAGAGGGAAATGAGATGTGTGTCTGATCTGTCCTCTTGAGTCTGCCTCTAAATACTAATTTTTAAATCATAAAGGAGTCCAACAGTTCAGTGGTAAATGTGTATGTGGAGAATATTAGTCATTATTTGTATCACCTGTGTTTTGTACCAGCTGTATTACTCTCATCGAAGTTAAGTCTTGTATTTTGTATACATGCTTGGAAAATTACTAGTGATATCCACTTGCATATGACCTGTGTGTTCTTTTAATTCTTATGACCCATTGCCATGGACTGAATTGTGTCTCCCCACCAAAAAATATATATCATTTTTTCTGGGTCATGATTTCTGCTATTGTGTGATTTTTTTTTTTCCATATGCTGTAAATCCTGCCTCTGTGATATTAATAAGGGAGAATGGACAACAACTGTGTTAGTGAGGCTGGACTCATGTACGGCTTCGGTTGTCCTGAGGCAATCTCTTGTGATATAAAAGGAAGAAGTCAGCAGGGAGACAGGGGGCCTTCATACCACCAAGGAAGTGGTTCCAGGAGTAGAGTATGTCCTTTCCAGTAGGGTCCCTGCCCAAAGAAGCTCCTAATCTGAGGAAGAAAGCCAAATGGGAAAGCCTTCCCATGGAACTGACACACCAAATTTGGACTTTAATTCTGCTTTACTGTAAAGACAGAAATTTCTCTTTGTTAAAGCCATCCACTTGTGATACTTCACTAGATGACTGAGACAGAATTGGTTACAAAGAGCGGGATACTGCTCTAACAGATACCTAAAATATGGAAGTGGTTTGGAAACTGAATGGATAAAGGGGCAGCAGCAGTGAACCTGTGGTGAAAGAGAAGCAGCAGCAGTGAACCAGCAGTAGCAGAACCAGGAAAACATTGCAAGAAGTTGCTGTAGCTGACCCATAGACAGAGAGAGCTAAGTACCTGTGTGCAGGAGGCTTCCTGGCAGAGTGGTGCTTCTGGACCTTTATCACAGATGCTACTGAGCTTTGGATCACTTGCCCCATGAGGGCAGATGCAGACATGAAGCACGGTTGAAGAGCTCACAAGAAGCAGAAACATAAGAGTCAGGGGAGAGAAGAAGCCAGTCTCTGTTTCAAAAAGGCAAGGTTGGATTATGTTAAAGAAGATTAAAGTGGGACTGAACATTTTAGTGTTTACTCAGTTTACTCAGGGGCTTTCCCTGGAGTGTGGCTTGTACTACCTTTTATTCTACAAGAGATAAAAGGAAAGCAAGCAAGCAAGCAGAGAGTTGGGAAATCATATCAAGAAAACAAGTCTGGGAACAGAGCATGTACTTCAGACCTGTGGTTCCTGTGCTGAGATGCTCCCAGATCAAAGACTGTTGTGCTATAGGGACCTTTTCCTCCAGAACTGACAGAGACAGAATGTGTTCCCTGGAGCCAGCACCCTGGATTCAGACTTCTAGCCTAATGATCTGTGGGAGAATAAGTTTTTCTTTGTTAAAGCCATCCCCTCGTGGTATTTCTGTTACAGCAGCACTTGATGACCAAGACACCCATTATAGTGATTGACCCTTAGTGTTCACTGAGCAAATGCCAGATAAGTGGTTGTTGAATAACAAATATCTTGAAGTTTATTAATAATAGTTCATGAAGTAAGCATGGAAGTTAGGAATATGATCCCTCAAGTAAACATAGAACTAATGAATATGATCCCTCATAATTTGCCTTACATGGCAATGTCAGCATAAGTTTATATTAAGTGTAAATATCTATTTGTGTATTGTATTTGTCCTTATTGGTATTTAGTTCCTAATATTTTTGTCATTTCAATAAATTATAGTTCTTTTGAATTATTTTTAAATTGAAACATTCTCTTTCAGAAGAACTCTAATTTGTTGAAAGGACATAAACATCAGGTACTAAAATGTTCAGCTGCTAACAAAAACACTGGAGCTTTTGTGTCCATGCAGAGGCATGTCAACGGAAATTGCTGAATTCGGACTCATGGTGACTCTGTAAGTGTTGGAGTAGAACTGTGTTCCAGAGAGTCGTCATTCAATGGCTGGTTTTTTGCAAGTAGATTACCAGGACTTTCTTCTGATGTGCCTCTGCATGAACTCAAACCCCTGACCTTCTTTTTAGCAGCTGAGTGTATTAATCATTTAGCCAATTAGGGATTCATTTAAAACCTCGACTGAGCTAAAGGTAAATCTTTTGTTAGTACTGTAGTTTAAAATACTTGTATTCTCCAGGTACATAACACATCACAATAATCAGCTTTGAGAATGCAGTCCCAAGTATACCATCAAAGCCTTTATTTTCTCCTGGGATGCTGATACACTTTTTGACCAATCTGAGTGACTCACAAGTTTGATAATAAAAGAGAGAAAAAAAAAAAAAAAAAACAGCCATTAGAAGATAAGATATTTCTGGTTAACTTATAATTTCCAGAGCCGAAAATGTCTCCTTTGAAAGTCGCTCAAGAGTTACATACATTAGTAGTACGTAACGGGCACTTGGCTGGCTAACCTGCTGGTCCCTAGGGTCACCATGAGTCAGATCTGACTCGACGGCACTTGGCTTTGGCACCCTGACCTGGAAGATGCCATTCTATTTCCTCTTAAACTGGGGAGCAAGGGATTATGAAAAATATTTTATGCAAAACTGACTAGTATTTTTTTCAGGCTAGTGTAATCTTTTAGCTCTTTTTTTATAGTGATAAAAGTTGTTGTTTGTAATGGCAGAACTTTTGCCAGTAAAAAATTGATTTAACTGCTTTGATTGAATTCTGGTATGTATTATATAGAAGAAGTAATGCATGTAAAATACTTTGAAAAGTGCAAAGTCCTATACAAATGAAAATTGTTACTGTTATTATTAATATTACAACCTTGAATAACTTCTTATTTCTTTGTATGTATTGAATGCTGCCTTAAAGCTGAATTCTTTGTCATGCATTTGAACTTGGATAAATCCTTAAAGGTTCTACTTTTTTGGGGCCTTTTGTTGTTGTTGTTATGGTGATTGTCCAACAGGTTTCCACCAAAAAGGAGTAGGACAGAGTTGTCCACTGACACAATGTAAGCTTTCAAGTCAGCGTACTGGACTTTCAGTCCCAGATCTACCATTTAATCAGTACTTAAATTTGGGCAAGACATTTAACCTACTGGAGCTTGGCTTCCTTGTCCATAAACTATGGATTATAACACATTTGCCTTAATTTATTCATTGAGGTTGTTGTGACTGTCCAGAGAGATAATATAGAAACCCCCAAACCCAAAACTCATTGCCATCAAGTTTGTGCCAACTCATAGCAACCCTATAGGGCTGGGTAGAACTGCCCCATAGAGTTTCCAAGGAGTGTCTGGTGGATTTGAACTGTCCATCGTCTGGTTAGCAATCTTAGCACTTAACCATTACGCCACCAGGATTTCAGTTAACATATCTTTATGTTGTTAAGTACATTGTCTTTACAATATTAAGTATATATCAGCAACATTGTGTATCTCCATTCCCAAAACCTTCTAACCTTACTCTCAAGATGCTATCACTGCCAAAAAAGATGAGTGTTTACTTTGGTCCTGGAATTGACAAATTCTTTCCCTCTGGTGTTAGAAGCAATAGTTTTATTGATTTCAAGCCAGCGTTTATAGACCAACAAAGCCTGACCTCTTTACTGGGTGCAATTTGTTTGACTTAAAACTGAAAAAGTCACAGATGAGAAAATGAATATCCTACTGTTTAGACTATTCCCAAGAAAACAGAGTGTGACATATTTTATGATCTTTCTTTCCTAGTTAGTCTTAAACAAAATATGGGATTGTGCAGAAAGAGAAAAAATGAGACTAATATTTTCCCCTCTGCTATTAGGAAGATGAAATTGATACAGGACTTTTAGGGGTAAAGATTGAAACTTTCCAATTTATAAAGATTTGACTTTCATTTAAAATGGTTAGGAATATCTGTGTGGTTACATGCACTGGTAGTACTGTCACTTTATCAGTTTTAAGTCAGACAAATTGTATTACAGTGGTTAAGAGTTTGACTGTTAACCCAAAGGTTAGCAGTATAAACCCACCAGCTACCTCTTGGAAACTCTATAAGGTAATTCTACTTCCCTGTAACATTGTAATGAGTCAGCACCCACTAACAGGTTTGGTTTTTAGTTTTTTGGATTGCATTTGGTTATCTGGTACTGCTGTAATGGAAATACCACAAATGAATGGCTTTAACAAAAGAATTTATTCTTTCACAGTTCAGTAGGCTAGAAGACAGAATTTTGATCATTGGCTCCAGGAAAAGGCTCAGTTTCACTGTCAGCTCCTTTTCATCAGTGTTCCTTTGGTCTGGGAGAAGCTCAGCACAGGAACCTCAGGTCTGAAGGATGCATTGTGTTTGAGACGCTACTTTCTTGGTACTATGAGTTCCCCGAATCTCTGCTTACTTCCCCTTTATTTTTATTTCTAGAAGTAAAAGGTAGTACATGCCATACCACAAGGTATAGTTCAGGGATGTGACTTTAGTGAGGGTGTGAACAGTCCCATCTTAATTCTTTTTAGCATAATCCAATCTTGCTACATTAACCAAGGCAGAGATTAGGATTTACAATGTATGCAAAAATTAAAATCATAAAATAGACTACTGCACAATACTGGGAATCCTGGCACAGACAAATTACTACACACATTTTTGGGGAAGACATAATTCAATCCATGACACTAGGTAAATCCAGTTTCTAAATATTCCCTGTGTATGGTGACCATAAGAAGCCCTGCTAACAAAATGATATAAGCGTTTAGCTGCTAACTGAACCATCAGTGGTTGCGCACAGCTGCGGCTCTGCAAACAAAGAGATCACCCAGTTTGTTCCCCTAAAGATTACAGCCTACAAAACTCTGTGGGGCAGTACTGTCATATAGGGCCATTATCAGTAACAAAATGACATGACAGGATGTGTTAGTATGAAATACTCTCATTTATAACAGTTTTTTTCTCTAGGTAATTTTTGCAATTAAATTTAAAAAGTGACAGTTGTTACATCCAAGCACCAACACTAATGAAGAATTTCACAATTAAGTCATAACTTTAAGAGACTTTTATCAGTTCTATAATTTGATAGCATAAGATGCATCATATGAACATCTTCCTGTTGTTTTAAATAAGTTTTAATTTTAGTTTAAACCCAGCTGAATGCATTTTTATGTTGTACTGCCTCTTAGAACTGGAAAGCACTGCCCTTCCTCTGCCAAACTTGCCTTCTCTCACCTGAAGTTCTTGTCTCTTTCACCTAATGTTGGGGAGGCTTTCCCAATACACTTACATCTTTGAAGGGTCTTCCATACCCTTTTGTTTGATAAAAAACATTGTATTATATTATCTATACATGAAAAAAGCAAAATTTCCAAATGCCTGAGTAAATCATGGGACCTCATTGGTCTGATTTTCCAAAAGCTGAGAAATCTCATGCATTGTAACACTTTTAAAGGTTCTGAAATATTTGCATGAATGACAAGTTGCCATTATTGTCATACCAGTTCAATAACTGAGCCAACCTACCTCACTGGACATCATTATTAAACCTGAGATGGTTTGCTGTTTTATAAGATATTAAGTGAGTTTAAATCATTCAGTTCACGTTTTACATTCACCAAATAGGGCCACTCCTCAAGCTTCTTCAAGAGTTCATCTATAGTCGGCCGGTCAAATTTTTTTTCCTCCTCATTGATAATATGAGTGATTCCCCCCCCCCCCATTTCAGTCTGGAGAATGTTTTCTTTGAACCCTAGAGTGAGTCCATATAACTGACTCCTGCAGTTTTAATGTCTTCTTATTGAATTTTCATATCATAGTTCCAATTTAATCATAAAATGTACTGTATATTTGGCATCTGTGGCAGATTCCATTTTTTAAATCTAAAAAAATGGCATTGTAATTGAAGTAGAATATTAACTGAGAATAATAGTGGAGATACTCTATCATTGGTCTTCATATTGTTTATTAATAACAGAATTGGCTTCTGTCTGGGTCTGAATGTTCATCAGCCAGTCATCTCTAACACAGAATTAACAAATTAATTATTTGGAAAGCTTTCTGAAACAAGCAGAAATGTGCAACAAAACTTGTTACATTTATGTAATTGCTCTCTGCATTATCCCATGCCTTAAAGACCTAACTTTTGCCCCATGGTGTGTAATTGGAAATGGATACTTAAACACAATTTGAAAATTAAAAGAGAGAGATTTGTGTTTAATTTTTTACACTTTTGTAATATACCAATTTTTTTCCAAAGTCATAAAAAGGTTATAGCTTAATAAAGCCAACCAGATATAGTTTCCATTCACAGATTTTACAAGGTGTGTTGGTGGAAGAAGACACTTAGAAAGCACTGTTATTAAAAAGAGTACACATTAAAATATGAGTTTGAAATTCAAAGGTTAGCAGCTTGTCCCTAATCTGTATTTCTTATTGTCTCTCCTGCCATGAGTTCTGCATCATGATTGGATTGTTGTGCTCACCGTTTTACAAAGATGTCTGTTGAATTCTTCCTTCAAAGTTAGATCCTTACCATTGATCTGAAATGTCTTACATCTTATGTTCCTTTATGACCTTAAATTCCAGCTCTGGTAACACTTCATCCCTAATAACTCTAGCCCACAGTGATTTCACATTTATTAGAACCTGTATTGCATTTATTACTGTTACCCTAGTTTACAATTAAGCTTACCTTACTTCACAATAATGTCAGTTTACCTTTTAGTCTGCCCTCAAGTGCTGTATCTTCTTGAAAATGAAAATTGTCATATGTTCTGTAAAACATACCATAACAGATATGAATGTTCATTAACTTTTCTTTGACTGTTCTTTAATTGAAAACAGTAGTGTGAACTGATCAAAATCAGAGTTATATATTATTTTTTTTCTAAATGCTGTTATTTAGTATTAAATAAATGCAGCTTATATGTTTTTTAATGATGAAAACATGACAGATACTAATGCACGTTTCTAACGTTCAAAGAAGGCTACTCAGTAACTATGGATGGTTTCTGCTAAGTTGATTCTATATTAATTTAAACAGGAAACAGCAACAGTACTATACAAGAAAATGCTGTAAATTGTTAGTCTAATTTTTTGCAATTCAGTAATAAACAGAAGCAGCGTGACAGAAACAAACACTCAAAGAGTTGTGGACTGTCGTAATCTGTTACTCAGAGTGCAAGAAAGGATTACTAGTATATCTAAGTATAAAATAAAAGCATAGTTGTGCCAAAAGGATATGTAAAGACCAAGTCCCCTCTGACTCAGGACCAGAATGTGTTTCTGAGTAGAACTGCTCCATAGAATTTGTAGCCTGTAATCCTATGGAAGCAGATCTCCAGACCTTTCTTCCATGGCTCCACAGGATGGATTTACATGGTCAGCCTTTCAGTTGGTAACTAAGAGCAAGTCATTTGTGCCACAAATAGAAATAAATCCTACTTTACATAAGGTAAGACGCCCTGGAGGTGCCATGGCTAAAGTGCTCTGCTTCTAACCTAAAAGTTAGCCATTCAAATGCACTAGCTTCTCTAAGGGAGAAACACATGGCAGTCAGCTTCCATCAAGACTGACGATGTTGGAAACCCTAGATGGCAGTTCTGCTCTCTCCTCTATGGTCACTATGGTTGGAATAGACTCAGTGACAGTGGGTTTTTTTGTTTGTTTGTTTGGTTACATCAGGTATTTATCTCTGCCATCCATCTTCCTCTTCAACTTTGCTCTTTTTCACACCTACAAACTTCTGTGGATACACACAAATGCAGACACCTTCCCTATAAAATTAGACACCATAAGTAGTTATTAGAGAAATAATGTGCTAATTTTAAGTTTCATTGTATTTTGCTACGCACCTACTTTTTGATAGAAGCCAAAGATTTTTAGCTAATCTTGATGTTTGCTAAACAATGCTAGCGATAATTACATCGTAGTTTGGACACATATGGATCTTCAAATAACAATTTTTGTGTAGAAAGCATCAGTGGATGTCTCAGTAGTATCTTAGTAAGAACAATAAAGCAAAATTCATAAAATATTTATTTGAACTGCAGTACTTCACAGAAATATTGCTTTATCATTTTCCGAATGCTTTCATATAAATCAGGAGCAATGGTGGCACAGTGGTTAAAGTTTTGGGGGTGCTAATCAAGAGTTCTGCAGGTCAAACCCAAGCCACTGCTCCAAGGTGAAAGATGCAGTGGCCTACTTCCACAAAGATTTATAGTCCTAGAAACCCTGTGAGGCAACTCTGCTCTGTCCTGTGGGATCCTTGTCTGGTCGGAATTGACTAAATGGCAGTGGCTTTGGTTTGATTCTTGTGTATGTTATCTCACTGAATGTCTGAAATTATCTTGTGTATAATTATTGTCATTCTGTTCCTTCAGATTAGTAAAGAGGCTCACTGATGAGTGACTGGACAGAATTTGGTCTCAGATTCTTTCTGACTGCCCAGTGGTCTCTCTGTATCACAACTTCACAGTAAATGAATGAATTGTTCTGTAAAGTAGAATCAATATTTTGCTGGCTAGCCTATTTACAGATAGGCGAAGTAATTCCACACTCAGGTCATAACAAACATTCATTAAAGCAGTACTTATTTGGTCTCTTGGCCTAACTCTGAATATTTCTTACCTGAGATTTTATGTATTTTTTCCCATGAGTGAATATGAATGCTCCTTCCAAACACTGTCTTTTTCCATTTTTAAAATGACAATGCAGAACTATACTATAGAGTTTTATCATTTAAGCATGTAAGTTATTTTGTCAGTCATCAGTTAAATAATTTATTATGTTCATATTTGCTTCTTTTTTCATGCAAGTTCCTAATAACTCATCTATCTTTTGGGACAGCCACTGAAAAATGTTTTATTTGAAAATACTAGTCTTTTAGATGAGGGGCAGTTTTTTGTTTTCCTCCCATCTTTGTTTTGGGCTGCAATCTGCCATTTATTTGTTCATTGTACAGACAGGTATTAAGTTCTTACTCTGTGGCATTCTTTGGCATTGTGGAATTAGGTAAATCTAGCTGCTGTCAGAAGGATTTTTTAGCCTAATGGGAAACATATATAAAGATTGCAGGAATAAATTACATCTTATACTAGATCTAACACAGGAAAGTGAGAATCAAGTATATAATTATTTAATAATTATTCAATCTGATGCATTTCATACTCACAATATGCTTTACCATATATATATATCTTGTTTGTTTGTTTGTTTTGCTTTTGTTGTTGTTAGGTGCTGTTGAGTTGGTTTTGACTCATGGTGACCCAGTGCCCAACAGAACAGAACACTGCTTGGCCTGGTGCCAGGCCCGCAGTTGTTATCCTTAGGCCTATTGTTGCAGCCCCTGTATCCATCCATCTTGTTGAGTGTCTTCCTCTTTTGTGCAGACCCGTGCTTGATCCCTACTGAAAACATGTCCAAATTATGTAAGATGCAGTCTTGCCATCCTTGCTTCCAAGGAGCACTCTAGTTGTACTTCTTTCAGGAGACATCTGTTGGTTCTTTTAGCAGACCATGGTACACTGAATATTCTTCTCCATCCCCACAATTCAAAGAGCATCAGTTCTTCTTTTGTCTTCTTATTCATTGTACAGCTTTTCCATGCACGTGATGCAATTGAAAATATCAATGCTTGGGTTAGGTGCACCTTAGTCTCAAGGTGGCATCTTTTCAACACTTCAGCAAATTTTCAGCAAATTTTCCCAGTGCAGTGTGTCTTTTGGTTTCTTGACAGCTGCTTCATGGGTGTTGATTGTGGAGCCAAGTAAAATGAAATTCTTGGCAACATCAATCTTTTCTCCATTTATCATGATGTTGCTCACTGGTCCAGTTGCAATAAATTTTTCTTCTATTTTTTATCTTTTAGCATCCATTAAAAACTTCAGAGAGTTAGTGTACTGTCTCTTAGATTCTCTTCTAATCAATATGACTAAATGGATAAATGAATTCAGAAACAAAATTTTCCCATTAGCAGAAAGATTATTGACAGTTAACTCCTAAATGCTAATTCTCTTTTCCACTTGTATTTGTGGTTATGCTGACATTTTAGTAGGGTTTTACTGAAGCTGTAAGGTCACCAACTAAGTGAAGATGATGAATGTGAGTGTTAATTATGCCATCTTTCATAGATGTAGATATGCAGACTCTGAGTCATAGTCAAGATGTTAATTATTTTATATTGGTTAGAATAAAGTAATATAGAGGCTCCTTTTATATATTAATTAAATGTTCACAGTGGAATCAACGTATCAGATAAGTAGTGAAATGTAGTTGAATGCTTATTTTACTGTGGACTTTGGAAGGTTTATTAGCACAGCTGTCTTGAAGAGTTAAAAATTTTAGAGTTTTCGGACCCCAGACACCAGGGAGAGCAGTGGAAGCTGCATATAGGTGAGCATGTAAATTTATACGGGAATGTACATTTTCACTCAGTCATATCAAATTAAAAAAAAAAAAATTAGAGTTTTCAAATTTTTAATGAATTTTTTTTTGTTTCAGCTGGCATCTGTAACTTTTGAAACTAATAAAATTCAAATTTGGCCAAGGTCACTACTTCCATCTTCTTGAAATGCTTCTCTTGACTGCTAGCAAATAATTTTTTCCTGGTTCTCTTCTCTCTCTCCAGCCCTGGGAGCTCTCTTGGCTCAGTGGTTGAGCACAGGGCTGCTAACCAAAGACATTTGGAATCCATCAGCTATGTCCTGGAAACCCCATGGGACAGTTCTACTCTGTCCTATAGGCTCATGATGCGTTAGGATTAACTAGAGGGTAGTGAGGTTTTTTTTTTTTTCCTTCCCACCTCCTCTCAGGTCTGTCCTGCCCACTGTCCTCCTTTGGCTCTTCACCCTTTTTGAAATTCCAGGACTGTATCAGGTGTCACCTAGAATTTGGCAGGCATCTCCTAACTGTTCCTCCTGCGTCATCAAAACGTTCTGCACAGAGCGGCCGCAGTAGGTCCTTAAAATCTGGACCAGACTCTGTCTATCAGTGACTTTCTTCAAGATCTTTTAATACTTTCACTGTATGCTGAGAATAGAGGTGGTTACTTTGGCCCAGAAGGCTTTACACCATCTGGCCTCTTGTTACCTCTCCAATCAGCAAGTATGCCTGCCACCCTCGCCATCTCTGCTGGCCTTCATTCTGTTTCTTAAACTTGGCAGTTCTCCCTGCCACCTTTGATTCCTCTAGTGATAGTGACCTTGTGCTAGAAAAAGAATAACTTATGTTTTCTTAATGTCATCTGTACTGCATCACGCAGTCTTAGTCATTTGGTTCCTAGAAGTTATTTGTTCCTATTAATTTATTTAGACTTTTCACTATGTTCTCTTTTGTACATAACATCAGGCATTAATGCAGCAGGGAATGAGTATCTGGCAAGCTGTGTAGTTTAGTGAAATTCTCATCTTTTTCCCTGACTTTTTTCGCTGAAGGTATGTCTCTGATCTGGAGAGCAAGCATGTCTATGTGAAAATGAGCTACGACTTCATCCAACGTTATCTTTATCTAAATTTATCTAAATATTTAAAACATTCTTTGCTATCAACTCTGCCTACCCTGGAGACTGAGAGTAGAATTATTTCCAGATGGTCTTGAAGTTTCAGCATATTGCTACAGTTAACAAAAAGCTTTTGTAAATGTTATATTAACCACAAAGGGGCATGTGCTACTGTTAATTTGTGTTACGAGTTCCTGTTGCTAATGGTAGAATTTGCCTGTGTGTGCATTTTCCGCCTTACCTCATATATAATGTTTAGACTCTTGGTTCTTGTGATTCACAAATCCTAAACAAAACTGTCATTAAAGTACTTTAAAACATGTTACATGGGCCTTTTACTGAAGAACTAATTTTCAGAAGCTGCGAAAGTGTTGTATTGTTTTATCTTAAGGGGAAAAAAGTTTTAAGTCTGCCCAAACAAAGCTAGGAAGAGCTGAATTATTGTTATGGAGGGCTTCAAGTCCAGTTTATCCCACTTGTTGTTGTTTTTCCCTTTGCCTTTGAATTATGTAAATTAATGCAAATTTTAGAGCAATATAATGCTGTTTAATTCTTATAATGAATAATAATAATGATAATACATTGCATCGAACAGTCCATTAAATTTATGTTCATGGAAATTATATTAAAGAACTAAGTTCAGCATTAATATTCCTGTTATTTACTTTTCAGGTAGTTCCAGAACATTTCCAAGACGGGAAATGGTTAAATGACGCAGATTAGAACCATTATTACTTTTAAGGCAAAACACTTGAAAAGTTTTTAAAGCCATTGAAATGGTCTATACTAAAATTTTCTTCAATCTCCCTTTTTTAACCTACTTTTAAACAGTTGGCTTAAGAAGACAAACCTAAAATTATAATGCCGTAGGCCAGGAGGAAGGAGTTAAATAATGAATTCAAGGCCATAAAGTGTACTTCCTATTTCTTTACAAGAACCTAAGGCTGTAGTTTCTCTTGCTGCTTGCCAACTTATATACGGTTACCAGGGAAACTTCCTGTACTAAATTATGCTATGTGGAGCTTACATGTATTTTGTTAATTTAGACCCCAAATTTAGATTCCATTTACAAAAACTAGGATGTGGTAGGAGGGAATTCTGTAATATATCACTTAACATTTATAGTTTCTAGCTTAAAATTAAAACTTTTTGGTGGCATGTAAGTGTAAATCAATACGTAGCATGTCTAACCAGCACATAAATATAATAGCTTGGTTTCTTTGTCTAAGTAGCATAAATTAGGCAAAAATGAGTGCTTAACTCTGAGTGATTTTATTTATGAATATTATAAAGTATACCACAGAGTTTACTGTTTATACAGCATTTCCCTTTTGTATCTTGTGGCAAATATGTGCCAGAGATTTATGAGCATATTTTCAAATGGAAATAAATATTTATAGAGTCTTAGAGAATATGCTTCTACATTCTTCAATAGAACCTTGCATTCAGGTATTAGAGATGACTAGTCTTTCATTCTTTCATTTATTCAGCAAGTTTACACTTATTGTTCACTGCTAGGTACAAGGCAATGTGTTAAACACCTAAGATTTCAAATCAAATGTTTTTACTTTTTCTCAAGGAGTCTGGAGGGGAAACCCCTTGCCATAGAGTTGACTCTGACTCGCAGTGACTCCGTGGGACAGAGTAGAACTGTCTCATAGTGTCTCCAAGGCTGCAATCTGTGTGAAAGCTGACTGCTGCATCTTTCTTCCACAAAACACCTAGTGAGATCAAATCACTGACCTTTTGGTTAGCAGCTGAGGCACTTCACCACCACAACACTAGGGCTTCTTAGTAATTGCTTTAGTGAATGGATATATTATTTAGGGGAGTTTAGCCTATTAGTTTGACTCGATGGCACTTGGCTTTTTGTAAAACATGATAATTACAAATGGTAATCAGTCAATCATCACAGTCCTTTTTGTCGAGTTCTATGTAAGGGAAATGCTCTTTGTGCCAGCGTCATGGTAGAAGAACATCCGTGTCGCCCGTGTTGTGATGGCAGCCAGGATGGCTTTCTGAAAGAAGAAATGCTTCCTAGAATTTCAAAGCCAAAAGATAACTCACATGATCACATTTACCTTTGAGAATAACAACTCTGGTGGCAAAGTGGCAGGTGGTGGCCTGAGTTTGGACTGGGAGTAAGAAGAACAGACAGTTGGGAGACCATGGTGTCAATCAGGTGGGCGAGGGTAAGAATTTAAACTAAGGCAGTAGCGATATCAACACAAAGAATTGATACCAGGTAGTGTCATAACAGCAGTGACTTGGAGTCAAAGAAGGTTACAGTAGGAAGTGATGGTTGTCAGTTCAATGCCTGTGTTTTATAGGTTTAGAAATGATAGCCTCAATGAAGATCCTCATAGTTTAAAATGTAAATCAAAGGGACGTTAAGGCTTGAACACTATCAGTGATAAGTAAGAAGTAGTTTTTAGGAACATCTTTTATTGTAAGGCTGAAATGATGAAAACGTCACAGTTACTACGAGTTATAAAATTGTAAAATTCTAATTTATTTAATTTATATTTGACATTTTGGACAAAAGTGAGTTAGAAACTAAATAGGCAAACCTGATCTTATATATATATATACACATACGTATGTATACATTTATCTGTGTACATATAGGCACATATATATATACATAGACAGAGAGAGAGAATCAGAGTTAAGTCATATAAAAATATTGTAGTAAAACGTTGCCCCCTAGGTTACACTTTCTTATGCAAATGTCAGACACTCACTTCTGCACTTTTCTGAAAAAATTTATGGTTTATTTCCCACATAAGTTGATGAAACCATCTCATGCCATGTATCGTTTTTCTTGGCTACCGCAGTGCTCTTAATTCATAATGGAAAATATATTAGAAAGTCATGTAATTAAATGAGGGGTTGGACCTGTGGTGATTCTGTTACTAGTGATGCTCATGAAAGTGACTGTCTGAGAGGAGGATAAATGTAGTTTACAGAATCCTACCTACAACATTGACCCTTTTAAAAGCGTAGCTAAGATTTGATGACAAAGTGAATTGTAAGAGAAACTGATGAGCCTTGATTGAAGCATATCCTTTTCTCTTGTCCTTTAAAAGTGATAACTGCCCCTCAGGACACATGGCAGATTTGGCATCTATTGAGCACTGTATTATAATCATCAATATGACATTAATTTTCAAATGCTTAAATGTTTCAAAGACAAAGAACAAAAATGAAGTATTCTGCTGACTTGTGGAAGCAGAGCTCTGTTATATAATAAGACCATTCATTGCCTTTGTTGCTGCATGAAGGTCACTATAAATCGTGTTTTAAAAAAACACTCTTAAGTTGTTTATTTAGGGCAGTTGGCATTAATCTTAGCAAGATCAATAATTGCCTTCTTTGATAATGACTGAAGTGCATAGCACAAGGTTTTCGCACATCCAGTGTTGGCTGTCTACATTTTAACTAAATAAGTCGCTCAAGGTATTTAACTTTAGGTGTGCCTTTAAGTTCAGACACAGCCTTTAGGTACAGTTCATTGAGTGTCATTATAATAACAGAGATTGTCAAATTCTTTCCTAGTAAACCATACCTGGAAATTCTCACTGAAGTTTAGTACAGTTATTTTGTTTATATATATATAACTTGAAATTATTATATATACATATGTATATAGTATGTATATAGTTATATGTATAACTATATATAATGCTATCTACATATATAGTTATATACATAGTTATATATAGTTTTGTATATAACTATATTTATATTATATAGTTATATCTTATTGTTTATATTCTATATATTATATAGTTTATATTCTATATAAATATAGTTATATATAACAATATAGTTATATATATATAACTTGAAATTATCTGCAGAACATCAATTTAACAAGGTGCCATACCACATTAAATGGATATCTTTTTCCAAAGAATTGACCATACTAAAGAAAGTTAGGCAGAGTATAAATATCAGATACTCACTTCTGCATTTGTTTTGAAACCATTTATCTTAATTGTGTTACATTAGCTCAAAGAGATTATATGTTTGGATGGACTATATTTGAGAGATTGTATTTGCCATTTGTTAAACTTCTTATTACCAAAGACAAGATGTTAGAAAGTATATTCTGATTAAAAAGCCATTTCTTAGAAGGGTAACATAAAGTAGTTGACTGGGTTGACACGTGGCTGTAACAGTGGCCCTGAGGTTAACAAGGATTACCTGGGTGACACAGGACCTGGCAGTGTTTCATTCTGTTGTATGTGGGATCCCTATAAGTTGGAGCCTACCCAGAGGCACTTAACAACTAACAACAAGTCAAATGTTTTGGCTCTAATTCAAAGTTTATCCAGAATTCCATCTCTGCTGTTTTCTCCTGGTCCATATCACCTTCGTCTCTAGAAAAAGCTATTTTAACAGCCTTGTAACTAGTTGATTCAGTCAGAATAGGCTGGCTAGGCTTTTGTAATAATAACCCTTAACTCCTCAAACTGCGATAACTTAATACATCTTGTTCGTATGACATTCATATTAAATTGACAAGGGTAAGGGAGTTATAGGAAGCTTCTTACACTCACTCTGGAACCCAGACTGATGGAGGGTCCACCACTCAGAGTGTCCCTACTTAAAACAGTAGAGGAAGACAGGGAAAGGAGAATCATGCAAACTAGAACATATCCCCAATGCTAAAGTTTTGTTGCCCGACACCAGTCTTGTGGACACAACTAACTGCAAAAGTGCTGGAAAATGCACTCTTCTGCATGCCCAGGCAAGGTCCTGGGGAGGTGCCAGTGGTTTGCAGTAGGCTACTAACCTAAAGGTTGGCAGTTCTAACCCTCCCAGCAGCACTGCTGAAGAAAGCCCTGGTGATCTGCTTCTGTTAAGATTACAGACCAAAAAGCCTTATGGAGCAGTTCTACTCTGTAACATAAAGGACTGCTATGAGTTGGAAGGAAACCCTGGTGCCGTAGCGACTAACTGCTATGTCTGCTAACCCAAAGGTCGGCAGCTTGAGTCCTTCAAGCGTGCCTTAGAAACTCTATGAGGCAGTTCTACTGTGTCCTATAGAGTTGCTATGAGTCAGAATTGACTCAACGGCACTAGGTTTGGTTTTGGTTTGGTGTGAGTTGGAATCAATTAGATGGCAGTAGGTTTTGGTTTTTGGTTTGGTATCCCCAGGCAGAAGAAGCTAACAAAATACATCTCAAGCACTAGTAATGACTCTCACACCAGCTTGGAACATTCTGTCCTTTCTTGCCCAGTCTTGGCATAACAGCCAAATATTCCTTTTAAATGTGTCGGATCATATCACTTCTCTGCTCCAAATCATTGAATGGCTCAGAGGAAAAGTTACTATCTTTACTATACACCACAAGGCCCAACATAAGCCCATGTGGCTCCTTCTCTCATTCTCCAGTGAGTCCCCGTGTTAGACAGGTCCTTCTTCATCTCCCTGCTTTGGTTTTCTCCATAGCACTTAGCACTATTTGATTTACTAAATAAATATACCTAGTTATCGTCTGACTGTTTATTTGCTTGTTTCTGTCTACTAGACTACAAGCTACAAAAATACAAAGACCTGTCAGTTTAATTCACAGTTTAAACTCATATGCTTAAAATAGTGCCTGACATAATAAAATGCAAATTAATGAAGGAATGAGATAATATAAGAACTGCATTGAGAATCTCCCTTCCTCTGCATGGTCAACTTATTTCTTGTACCTTATTCTTCAAGAACCAAGTTTTATTTTTGTTTCTGGATGTATCACTAAAATTAGTCAACCCTGTGCTTAATCGATCTAGGTTGAAAACAGTAAAAATTACAAAATCTCAGTTGTACATAGGGTGTTGCTGTTCTACTGTGAGATATTGTTAAAGAGAGGGAACCCTGCAAGTTAGCAGTGGTCTGGTGCACTTAGGTGATTTCTGAACCAAATTGAATTAATGAGAGTACAAAATGAAACCATCAGTAGGTCTTTTTCTTAGCTTTATTATGTTGTTTCTTTGAATAGGACTGTATTTGATTTTAGAAATGACAAAAGTTATCAAGCTGCCATTTTCCCTACATTTAAAAGCATGTCCTAACAACTTAGAATATAATCACATTCAAGATTTAGTGCATGGCTTCCTTATTACCACAATGAACATGAGAAAAATACACATACACACTCATATAGGAAGTGCAACAATTAAGCCCACAAACTTAATTGTTCTAAGTGCTACATACCTCACTGCTGAATATCACTGTGGTCACCTTCCAAGTACTACCCTTGGGAAGCCATGCACTGATGCCAGTGCCTAGTGCACCCTTGAAAGCAGTTTTGGAACTCTTTCTGAAATGGCTATTGCATACAGTCACACAGTGACAAATTCATGAACTTAATTGAATAGTTGTCTGTGAGGGAGTTTTTAGCCAGTAAACAAATAATGGTATTGCAACACCCTCCCTAAATACTTGATCTGACCCCCAATGACTTTTTTCTTTACCTGAAGATACAGGAAATATTGAACAGAAGACAGTTTGATGACCTTCAGGTCATCAAGGATAATACGATGATAGCTCTGATGGCCATTCCAGAAAAAGAGTTCCAAAATTGCTTTGCAGAGTGGACTAGGTACTGGCATTGGTGCATAGCTTCACAAGGGGAATACTTTGAAGGTGACTGTAGTGATATTCAGTACTGAGGTGTGTAGCACTTTTTTGAGGATGAGTTCGTGAACTTAATTGGCAGACATAATAAATGCACATTTGTATTGAATGAAATAAAGAATGAGCACTTATAAAATAGTTAAAGATAATGTGAAAAATGCTGATTTGAATTTATAGATGCAAAATGTGTTAATACACTTTTTAGCTTACCTGACAGAAGATGAACTTCAAGGAAGAGAGATGGGAGTCTAGGAATTATTTGCTAGTGTGAGACTGATAATTCATTATACCTGAATAGAACTTGAGTTTCTTGCCAGTGGACAATCTAATATGCCAGAAACCAAACCCGGACAGTTACTGTTAGCAGGAGGTCCAGAAGATGAGATAGTGGTAGGATAGTGCTTATAAAGGGTTCGCATGTGGAATCTGCTTGAACTCCCTCCTAATGTTCCTGTGAATTCCATTGTGGTCATCTTTATATACCTTCATTCTTGTCTGAGACATCATAAGCAGGCTGTGTACAATGGCGGAAAAATGATTCCAGAAAGTTTTTGAGAAAATTCTCAACTAGATTTCATTATATATGCATGCAAATGATAACACTCATTACTTATTTTTAAGCATATGGAAACTTGTATTTTTAGGTAACTATTTCCAGAAGAAGTGTTGTCAAAGTAATAAAACTGAAACCCCATGAAACGTGAAGAACTTTTCTCTCTGCTTCTCAGGTAGCAAATGCATTCACTGTCTTGAGTCTCTTACACACTAAGCTATCCTTTACAAATATTGGGAATTTTCTCTTTGTTACAGACAGTTTATTTACCATTTCAGACCTTACAGACCTTCCACTGGGTATTTAAGGTTTTATGCTCAGGACCGCCATATTATTTCAAATAGAAATTTAGACAACTGTAGGGAAAACAGTGTCCGTGCAAATGGTAACACAATTACTATCCACTGTTGTGGTCTGTGTTTCTGGTCTAATTCCTGACTGCACCTTAGATCTTCTAAAGGGAGCTTTCAGAAATACTCATTCTTGGCGTGCTACCCAAAAGAATGTAATCTGGATTCATAGAGGTGAGGTGAAGCATCAGTGTTTGGTAAAAGCCTCAGATGATTCTACTGGACAACCAGGAGTGAAAATTACTGATTGGCACCAACATTCTTCAGGTCATGACAACTCTAAATTTTAGCTGCTTTAAATTTGTCATGGATTGAATTGTATCCTCCAAGGAATGTTTGCATCCATTTGACTAAGCCTTGATTCCTGGAACTCTCTTTCCTTGTATGTTTTAAATTCTGCCTCTATAATGTTATTGAGGGAGATGGGCAGTGGTTGTGTTAGTGAGACAGAACTCTTTTTAAGAGGGTGGATTGAGTCTTGAGGCCATCTCCAGTTGTAAAAGAGATAAGCAAGCAGAGAGACGGGGGACCTCATACCACCAAGAAAGCTGTGCTTGGAACAGAGTGCATCCTTTGGACTAGGGATCCCTGCACGTGAGAAGCTCCTCTATCAGAGAAACATTGAGGGTAAGGACCTTCTTCCGAAAGCAAAAGAAAGAGAAGAAAGCCTTCCCCTGGAGTTGATGCCCTGAATTTGGACTTTTAGCCTACTTTACTATGAAGAAATAATTTCATTGTTGTTGTTTGAAGCCATCCACCTGTGGTATATTCTCTTATGTAATCACTGGATAATTCAGATAGAATTTGAATTGTGTCTGCCTAAATATGAGCAACACTCGGGTGTTTCACTACAACTTCAGGAAGCAGGGAAGAGCTTCTTTACGGTGTGTACTTAAACCCCACGAGTTTCACTAGGAAAACAAGCCTGCAGAGTATTTTGTAAAATCTTAATGCCTTTTCCCTACACCTTGGTTACAGGGGTTAGTCGTTCCTCTTCAGCATGACAGACTACTTTGCCTCAGATTACAAATCGTATCTATTATTTCTAGCATTGTCTTGAATCACACACTCAAGAATGTGTCCTATAACATCCTATAACATCCAAGTGCAAGTAGGAACAGTGTTCAGTTTTTCAACTGAAAATAGAGGCAAGTAACAGATAAAGAGGTAAGAGAGAGAATATTTGAAATCAAGGGTGATCTGGAAAATAATATATATGTATGTCTGCATACAAATGTATATATGTGTAGAAATATATGCATACAAAAAAGTCTGCATACAAAATAATGTAGGAATAGAAACATGCCACGGTTCCTAAAGATAGATGTGCAAACCAAATACAACCCTGGATTCCAGACATAATAGGCCATTGCACCTATTACTACAGAGTTAAATAACAAATTAAAAAAAAAAAAAAGGAAGAACCATTTCTGCTAATCCGGGCTAGTTGAATTGCTTGTGGGACGCATGCACATCAGTTCATTTACATCAGGCATGTGGAAGAGAAACAAACCCTGATGTTAGAAAGGTCATACATGTCAAAACTATTACCCCTAATGAAGGTGGCCAGGATGTAATTAACATGAGGCAGTTAAAGACCATTGAAGTAAGTGAAAGATTGCTTAGATGTCATTCAGAGATTACGGAAAGCAGATGTCAGATAGGAGGTATTGAAAGAGAAGAGGTTTTGAATGATTGTCAGGAAAGTAGTAGTGGAAAATGGGTAATATGACAGTGCTTTATCTTTGTCCTTTGAACCAGAAAGGCACATAGAAGAAGTTCCGGTCTTCATGGACAAGAATTAGTAGAACAAAGAAGTGATGCTATCCAGTATGAATGAAGTGGTGGGGAAAGCTTGAGGAGCAGAAACCCAAGGTGTAGGTGAGGGTATCTATGTACAGAGGGTAGGGTGGGAGGAATTTGGAGTTGAGTTTGGGAATGTTAAGAAGCCTCGTAATGCTAATACTGCTGTGTGCTGTCAAGTCTATTCTGATTCATAGGGATGCTATAGGACAGAGTAGAACGGCCCTATAGAGCTTTCTAGGCTGTAATCTCTGTAGAAACAGATCACTAGGTCTTTTTCCCACAGGCTTCAGGTTAGCAGCCAAGCATATAACCACAGTACCGCCAGAGCTCTGACAGCTAAATTATTTGGGGTACTTACTATGAGCCAGACACTATTCTAAGTACTGCAACATGCTAACTAATTTAATTTGCACAATAATCTATAAAGTAGATACAGAGGGAGCCTCTGTAATTTGGTTAGAATCTTATGACTAGTAAATACTGGAGCTGGAGTCCAACCCAGGTAGTCCAGCTCCCAAGCCTCTATTCTGTTAAGTATGACGGTACCAACTAAATATATTCATAGAAATCAGCCTTTTATGAATATAGCAACAATATTCGCATTTGAGGCAAATTCAGGTGTAACAGGCACTCGGTGAGGAAGGGCTGATGGGATGGTGATCACTGAGCAACCCTATCAGAAGGCTGCTGAACGCATATAGATCCAGAGTCAGACTAACCCAAAGACTGGAAACTTTCAGGACTTGAGTCCTGACAGACTGCTCTCCCCATTTGCTGTAGGACTGTACCCATCTGGCCAAATACAGCACTTTCTTTCCTGGACGGTAGTTAGAATGGTTCCAACAGTTTCTCAGGCCATTCTGGTTTTTGTCAGTCAGCCTTAAACTGACATTTATCTTTGTTCCAGAACTCAAGAGTCTGTTTGAAGTAATGTCACGTTTTTCTTTTCCTGTGATCCATTTCGTATGGCTTTTATAGTTTTAACTTTCGCAGTCCAGGCTTATTTCCAATTTTGTGGTCTGCCTATGTGTATAACATAGAAAGAATAATAAAATCAAAAAGAAGCCTCTATAGGCTGTCTAATACACATCACCACTGGTACGCCAAATTGCTCTTCACTGTCTTAGAAAGAAGGCCCCCTGCATCCTTAATCACGTATCTGCTCCCTTCAAAAATGTATAAGTAGTTTAACTTAGTCATCTTTAGGGTTAGCTTTAAAACAAAACCAAACCCAGTGTCATCGAGTTAACTCCAACTCATACCAAACCTGTAGGACAGAGTAGAACTGCTCCATAGAGTTTCCAAGGAGTGCCTGAGGATTCAAACTGCTGACCTTTTTGGTTTGCAGGCATAGCACTTAACTACTATACCACCAGTGTATTTTTTCAAAAATACATAAAATTAATGTTGTTCTTCTCTTCTGTTTGTCTTTCTAATACACACATGAGTGTGCACACACACACACACCAAGTTAAAGTTGTTGCAATTCAGGTTCTAGGTATTTAAAAGATGAGTGAATTTGTTAGCCAAGCCAAGAGATTTTATTTTCCCATTTAAGACTGTGGTAAGTAGCACAAGTTCTGAAGATAGTCAAACCTGGCCTTTAAATTATGAGTATCCAAGAGTTACTTAATCTCTACCAACCTTGTTTTGCTGTAAGCTAAGTATCAGAACAATGTATACTTCATAGGGTTAAGAAGAGAAAGAGAAGAAATTAAGTGTGTAGAAAAATACTTAACAAAATATGCATCATTTAATAGCAAACAACTATAATTTTTATTAGAATTACTTGTGCATCTTTCTCTTCAATTTAATACTGTTTTATTTTAAAAAAAAGGGAACACTGTGTTTGACCTGTACTAAAAATGTGTGTGCTCGTCTCGATTCTGTTCAGGTCTGAACAAAATGTCTTTGAAACAAATGTGCATTTTGGACTTTTTTCACAGAAACTAACTCACACAGAAGTGTGAGAGCTTTAAGTTCCTGATTTAGTAACGAAATGATGTCCATTACCGTTAAGTTGATTCTGATTCCTAAGGTCCCTACAGGACAGAATAGAATTGTCCTGTACAGTTTCCATGGAGTGGATAGTTGATTCAAACTGCCAACCTTCTGGTTAGCAGCTGTGTTCTTAACCATGGTGCAATGTATACATTTCCTTAGTTGATTAATCTATGTCATGTGGCACAATATTCTATATAAAGCACAAGATAAATACACCATCACTGACTCTTCAAACTACAAGCCAGACTGTACTGTTCTCATTTCATGAATGAGAAAGCTATCTCAGAGAATTTGAGAAATGTATCCAAGTTCCCATAGCTTATACGGGCAGTGGACTTGGAACACAGACCTGGCTCTAAACCCCACGTGCTGCTCCTCATACTATACAGTTTACCAACTGTGCAAAGTTTGGTTTAATGTAAGATGTTTTTATTTCATTGTTGGTATTTTAGTTAATGTGAGGTGTTTATTCTCAGTGGCACATATAGATATTATAACATTTTACTAATGGGATCAAAATATGAATTTTTGCTTGAAATTTAGAAAAGATAATAGAAGTAAATGAGATGATACCCTGACAAAACTAAAAGACTACCATCCTAAAAGATTAAGTTGGATTTAACTTGGTTATATGAGATTTTCTGTAATTTGTATAATGTTTTGCCTGTTACCTACCATCATCTTCTAGAGCAAAGAAAATAGCTCATTTATCTGTCATCTCCAAATGGTGACATTCATTTTATGACTGGAAAGTACCCTGTGGAGATGGTAGATGCCAGACTTTTTAAGACTTTACAAAGACTGGTGGCCAACTGCTTTCAAACAGAAATATTTACAAGGAAGCTAATCCATGTATCAGAGATCTGAAGGAAGCGAGCACACCTAATAGCTAAAAACAGGGCTCATTACTGGAGCAATCTGCAGTGAACCCAGAGGAAAGTTCTCTTGTTGTAGAAAGGATGTATTGTAAATGAAAAGACCAAGAAATGGAGTTAGATCAAAGAATATATTTGGAGTAGATTTGGACAAAATGACTTAAGTTGTTGAATATGAGTAAAATAGATAATTTCAATAAAACAGACCTCTTTAAGTTATGGAACCCTCATTGCCCAGTGGTTAAGTGTTTAGCTACTAACCAGAAGGTTGGCAGTTTGAATCCACCAGCTGCTCCTTGGAACCCTGGTGGGGCAATTCAATTCTGTCCTATAGGCTCGATGTGAGTTAGAATTTAGACTCAATGATGTGGATTCAGTCTGGGGGTTCTTTAAATTATTGCAAGGCCTCATATGTTCTTCACCTAAAAGAAATTATTTCTGACTAGATATGTTGGTCAGTACTTGATAGAATGTGATACCGCAGATAGATATAATACATGTCTGACATAACTACATGAACTTTTTTAACACACTTGATTGCTCTGAGAAATGTAGTGGGGACCTCCTGATTTTTGATTGGTATCATGCTGCCTCTTTGTGGAATAAAGAAGTTGTTAATGGTTTTGATTCGTAGGTAAGTAGGGAGATTTTTCTTCTCGCCAAGAGATAATCAAAACCTGGCAGTTGGTCAGCACTGAATTCTGAGGTCTTTTCCCAGGTAAAGAGGATCCAGAGAGAATGGTCACGTAGTAATTTAATTTCAAGAACAATGTACAAACCAGTAAACAATTAAAAATGTTAATTATATTATACATGTATTTGTTTGTATAGCCTCTCCTCACTTATCAACCTGGTTAGGTTCCAAAGTCCAGGTCATTATCTGAAAATTGGCATTATGCAAAAATAGAGAACGAGCACATTAGGTCACAAAATGGAGGATGACTACATCGGATCACAGAATGGAGAATGACTGCATTACTATGTAACTGCCAAATTACATCATTGAGTATCCACTATATTGCATCATTACATAAACTGCCAAACCACTGAGAATCTTTGCAGAGTCATGGTGACACACAAACTTAACTGTCACTGCCAGTATTACTCTCACCTCACACACTGACATAGGTTGCTACCATGCTTATACTGTTAACACACAGAAGAGTCAGATAGTCAGTTTTTTACTATTATGACAGATATGAAATGTAAGGTTAAGAATTGATAAGGGAGGCACATTGCTATTGCGTCAATTTTGAATCATAGCAACTGCTATATGCTGAAGGAGTCATGATTGTTTGTTTTAATATGAGAGGGCTAATATTTTTAAATTCATTTCTAAGTTTAAAGGGCCAGGAAACTAAGTTGCTGTAGATCATGCAGCTGTCTTTTATTCTGAGTTTTCTGACTATATTTTTTGAGATATTTAGATATAATTTAAAATGAAAAGGCTGTCAAAACAAATGAAACAATTAAAACAATCAAAATCATAATGTAATCATATAACAATTACTGAGGTTTCCTAAGAGCACCATGAACTATGTATTATTATTTTTTGAATGCCACAGCACAGAAGCTAAGAGAAAGGACCCAGCAGTATATCAGAACCAGATGTATTTATACTATATGGCAACCCTTTCAGCTCTTTTAACAGTCTTCAAATCAAATATCATGATTCCTTCTCCTTTTGTAGATTGGAAGACTGAAGCAAAAACCCCACTGCCATCAAGTCGATTCCAACTCATAGCAGTCTTATAGAACAGCCCCACTGAAGTTCCGAGGAGGACCTAGCGGATTTGAACTGCTGACGTTTTGGTTAGCAGATATAGCACTTAACCACCAAGCTGAATAATTACACAAGTGTGCCAGAGAATGACTGAAGGAAGCATGATCGAAACTAGGTCGACAATTCAAATTCCACATCCTTACATGTTTCCTACAATTATTGATCTTTCAAGGGGTCATAAAGTTTCTCATCACCCTTCATCTGTTTTCAGAGATTAGAGTGTTAAAATACTTCTCCTTCTAAAATTAGATTAAGTTTAGCGTACTGCAGAGGCAGGATATTGTAAAAACAAGAATATGGAAACAAATTCATTGGTGGATTCTCCGGGCTGAAGTCGAGCCTACCAAAAAGAAAGGGTCAAAATGAAAGAGCTCAGTGATATAGTTGAATCAATATTTATTAAATGCTAATACAGTGTCAAGAAAAGATCAAAGTAAACATGTTTTCTAAAATAAGTAAATATTCTAGTCACCAAAATAAATAAATTTATTGTCTAGTACTTTTAGGTAGAAAAGCCAAATAACATGTTTTATTATAACATGTTATAACATATATAATATAACATATAATATAACAAAATATAACACCTGCTGACAACGTCAGAGGAAAGCTCATTTCATGTTTACATTTGTCTTATTCTTGGGGTGCAGTCCATGACAGTGCCAAACCCAAAACCAAACCCACTGCTGCTAAGTGGATGCTGGCTCATGTTAACCCTGTAGACGCAGTAGAACTGCCCCTTAGAGTTTCCAGGGAGCACCTGGCAGATTCAAACTGCCAACCTTTTGGTTAGCAGCCATGCTACTTAACCACTGCACCACTTAACCACTCTACCCCCACGATTTCCTGATGGTGCCAATATACCACAAATATCCATCCAGGTTTTTTCTATCCATTGTCAGGATAAGCTGGGTAAGTTAGATCTCTAAGCCTTGATGTTTTTATATAATTGCAGCATTTGCTTTGTATCTTGCTTTGAATTGGTGAGAATCAGATATGACAAGAGTGTGTTTGTAAAGGAAAATAAGCAGTATTGACTAAAATTGAGTTTATCCTACCACCCATAACCTCTACCTCACATAACCAACAGAAATATGTACATATATCCACAAAGAGACACCTACAAAGAAGTTCACAGATTCACTCTTCACAATAATTGAAAGCTTAAAACAATCCAAATGACCATTGATGGTGAAATAGATAAATTATGCGTATTCACTCAGTGGAATGATGCATAGAAGATGCAACAGTATGAATAGGTCTTACAGCACTGAATGAAAGAAGCCAGATACGAATGAGTATCTAATGTATGGTTTTACTTGTCAGAAGTTCAGAAACAAAAACCAACAAATGAACCTTTAATGGTAGAAGTCAGAAAAGTGGTTACCCCTGGGAGTGGCAAAGGTGAATGGAAGACACCACAAGGGGTGCTCCTGGGATTCTGGGAAAGTTTTATTTCTTGATCTGGATGCTGGATGGACAAATGTTTTCAGTTTGTGAAATTTCATTTAACTCTACACATATAATGCTTGCATTTTCTATATGTTTTATATTAGCCACTATGTTTCTTTTATACTTTTGCTTGTATACAGTTATATTTTGGTTTCCACATATTCTGTTTCTTAAGATAGTGGCATCTATCCAATTATTCAGGGTGCTTATAGCTATATGTATGGCAATGCAGGAACTTACACGGTACAGATCATCTTTTGGTAATGGTAAGAGATTGGACTCTGCACCCCTCCCTTCAGATTCCAAAATCCAAGTATAGTTAAGTCTGTTATATAAAAGGGCATAGTATTTGTATAGAACTTAATGTACCTCCTCCTGTGTAAGTCATCTGTAGATTACTTATGATACCTAATGCAATGTAAATACTATGTAAAAGAGTTGTTGCACTATATTGTTTAGAAAATAATAACAAGAAAAAGTTTGTACATGTTTAGTACTGAGAAGACTATTGAAGTCGTAACTGTATAGTGCACATGAGGCTAACAATGCTGAAACAGTGAATGCTAGGGGCAGAAGCTATAAAATAGTAGGCAGGGTGTGAGGCTACAGCAGGGCATATCTACATATTTTTTCTCCACATAGTTTTGATCCACTATTGGTTGAATCCATTGATGTGGATGTGTGGATGTGGAAGGCTGACTGTGTAGGTTATGCCCAGTTTGATTCTGTCTCAGCTTTAGGGCCATGGGATAGTCACAGGAGGTAAATGATCTCTGAGAAATCTAGTCACATTATGGTGCATTATAAACACTGTGGGGGAAAAAAATCACAACACTAATGGTTTCTGGGTAAAAGAAAAATATCAAGTACAGACACACAGAAGGAGGAAGTTACCATTGAGGGCTTAGGTGATACTAGCAAGGAATTTAATTGTATGAAATATCACTGTTTTCAATTCAGAAGAAATCAAAGGCTGAGGAAAAATATATTTTGTGATTGTAGCCTAGCTATGTTGAAAAACCCTGTGATCTGTTTCAGCTTTGAAAAGAAAAAGATCACCAGGTGGGGCCCATTATCCTAAAAAACATTTTCCTTCAAAACGTCTGTCATTTTGAGACTCTGTACTGATCTCACTCTTTGATGATTAAGTTGTTGAATGCTGCTGTCTTCTCTAAGTAGAAAAGTTCAATGCACTTGATATTAGACTTAGATCTTAATAGTTCTTGAATAAAGTTTAGTATAGATCACTGACTTTGAAATCTGCTTATATGTGTCCATGTTTAATATGACATTATTTCAGGATGATTTTCCTGAAAACAAACAATTAGCAAGAAGTCATAATTATATTAGGTCACCTCAATTTATCAAGAAGTCATAATTATATTAGGAGTACATGAAAGAGAATTAAACCACTGTTAAAGACAATGAGTTTTAAATGGAATTCGCTCTCCTCACGAAGTCTAAGCATTAATAAGAAAAGTTTCCTAATCAAAAAGAAGAAAAAGAAATGGATACAAAACATTGTTGATAAAACACAAAGAAGAAACAGGCTCCCAAGAGATGAAATACATTGTGAATCTACATAGTGACAACATTAGCTCTCTGTTTATACCTGTAAGAGCAAGACATTACCCCAGGCTATCATGGACAGACATATGACAGAAATCTGAACCAAGTGTATCTTTATGAAGAGTGAGTGACAGACATTTACAGAGCAATAGCACCCTGATGACATGTTTTGAGGGGAAGTTTTAAGGCAGCTTGTGAGCAGTAAGTCAAAACACAAAAGAAAAGTCAGCATTAACTACCATCAGTGAGTCTATCATCAGACTGTATTTTAAGGAACCTATTAAGAGTTAAAATCCAAATGTGCTGTCCTGCTGGCAGCAAAATATAAGATATTTGAGTAACTGTTTTGCTATTAACCAATTTATGATCCTTTTCTTGCTGTGGAGCATAAGGGACATGATAAAAATTTGCTACAAATAAATGACAGCTTTGCTGAACAGGAACATATTTTTTGCTGAATTTTACAACAATAGAATGGGCCAAATATTCTTGTAAATTACATTAATGAGATAGATTGCTACTTTTAATGGAGGCTGTGTGTGCTGCTCGGTGCCTTATGCAGATTTGCCAGTTAATAAGCCTGAACAGTGTTTCTGTTCGTGGAAAATGAATCTGAAACGATTGTCAGATTATCTGTTTGGCATGCCTGACTGGTGTCTGGAATGGCACTTAGCTAATGTGCTATTACTCAGTGTCATTAACCCACGCAAATGATTGAAAGGTGAATTTATGTGTGTACCGTGGGGCTCAGCAGAGGGATCAGGCTGCGGTGAAATGGTGCTACACAGGATAAAATGAACATTCATTTGGATTTCGTGTCTTTCGTCTTCATATGCTCACTTCAAAGACGTGATGTTTAGAAACCATTCCCGAAACCAACTCTGCAGACAAAGATTGGACTGGACTTCAAGACATAAAATGACACTGGTGAAGGGTGTGCTTCTTGGCTTCAGTGGATACAGGAGGCTAACTGGGCAGCTCCTGTCCAGAGGCGAGATGAGAGGGCAGAGGGGGCCAGGAGCTGGCTGAATAGACCTGAAAAACACAGGGTGGGAAGAACGAGTGTGCAGTCACAGTGTGGGGAGAGCAGCTGGAGTCACAGAGGAACGTGTGCAATGAAAACTTGACTTGGGTTGTAAACTTTCACTTAAAGCACAATAAAAAATATATATCTATTTTTAAAATACATGATATTTAAATATGTGGAAACACAGTGAGACAAAACTCTCCCTCAAAACAAAACTAGGCATTGCATTAGTGGCTTAAAGGTTATGTAACTGAAAACTGACTATCTTCACTCTTGATCCCCATACCTTGGGGATCTTGGGAAAATAGGCAGATAAATACCTCCGAAACTATTTTGTGTAAGACTATTTTGAAAACTTTAATTAGAAAAGTAGAATTTGTGAGAGAAATGTGAAATGAAAGGCTTTTCATTCCTTCATCATAAGATTTCGATTTACACTTACACAGATTAATTAAAATGCTTTAAAATGAAAATCTAACTTTTTTCTTCCAATAACACGTCTATGACAGGTAATTACACCAAAGCCAAATGGAAGTACAAAATATTTTCCATATAAGTCTGTTTAATAAATTTTGTGTGATATTCTTTCATCAAATATTCCAATATACATCTATTCCAAGGAGCCTGGGAATTTTTAGTAGATTTATAAATAACAGGTTGTATCCTTACATTTACAGAAGTAAATAGAATAAGAGAATACACTCGGTCTATGACTCTTACTTTCTGCGGACCTGGATCTTTTTTTTACTTTTAACAGACACTTCAAGACTGAAATATTCTAACCTAACTAGTCTTAATCTAGGTTTTAAGGAGTTTTGGAAAAACAAACAAAAAATTAAATCAAACTGCACAAAGGATAAAATTTGGGGGCATTTATTTTTGCATAATGAACCTCTAGGGTCACTATGAGTCAGACACAACTAATGGATAAATAGTGCTTTTCAGTTTCATAAAGAAAATCAGAATATTCTTCTCCAAAAAATTATTGAAAAATGTATATGTAAAAATGCCAGCGTATGAAAGGAGAGTTGATTGAAAGTCTGGAAGAGAATGGAAAAAAAAAGTTGCTGTTCAAATGAATTCCAGGGTTGTGATGACAGGCAATGTGTCTTGGGTCAAAGTGTGGTAGACTACTTGTCAGCACAGCACACAATCTTGTGTGTGCCATAGTTTCCCTGGGGTGCTTTCTTGCCTCTCTCTGAAAGACTTGTGTTTGGTAGCTACTTTCTACTGCTATCACATTCTTTTATTATCAAATGTTTCCTTTCTCATAATCTTTCCAACTACTGTCATCTTTTTTTTTCTAGTTGGTTATGAATTGTTGCAAATTATATATTAATAGACTGACATGAAGCATTATAAAAATAAACCCATTCCTTTCTGGTGGTTCCAACTCATGGGGGTGACCCTGTATGTACAGAATACCAGGGCTTTCTTGTCTGTAATGTTTACATGAGTGGATCACCAGACTCTTCTTTCGTACACTGCTTGTGGGTTCAAACCTCCAATCTTTGGATTACTAGTTGGGCAGAAGCTGTGCCACCCAAGGAGCTTCATAAAGTCTATCACTTGTAAAACATATACCCACACATAATGAATGTCATTTTAAAATGTTATTTTAGTGGCAGTTGAGTTGATTCCTCTATGTGTGCAGAGTAGAACTGCTCCACAGAAGGAAGGATTAAGCCTGTGACCGCTCAGAAGCAGATCACCGGGCTTTTCTTCTAAGGCCGTCAGTATGGGTTTGAACTGCCTACCTTTATAGAAGTTGAGTGCTCAACCATTTGTGCCTCCCAGGGATTCTTGTTTATAATACAGTGTACATACATTTATATTAATTCATCCAAATGAAGCTAAAAGCAACATTTCTGAAGTAAATATTTTTCTTGACTTTCAATTCCACCTCCTCCCCACCCGATACCCATCCCACATTATCTTTAGAGAAACAAACAGTTCTTAAATTCTAGCATTTCTTCCTGGATTCATATATAAGAAGTTGTATGGAAGATATTTCTGTATTTCCTAATTTTGTTCCACTGTGCTTGAATGATGATTTTCTTCTTTGCATCTTTTTGTAGGTAGTGATTAAAAAATAAATGTTTCCCAACATGCACTAAAGAGAGCTAAAACTTTTTTTAACACCATTAATCTATCTTTTTGAGAGACCAAATATTTTATCCCTTTAAAAACAAAACAAGGCCAACCCTTGCAATTTAAGGAGAATAATTAGTAATTTCTGCTTAGCTAAGCAAATAGACCATAAGGGTGATTTAGACTTTCCGCAAGTGGATTTTATCACCTTCTTAAAATATCTATCAAACTAGAATGTGGCTTATTTTCCTGCTCCAGTTATACATGTTTGTTAAGCATAAAATTTGATAAATATCTCATCCCTCTCCAAACCTTTTATGAAATAGCCTTACTTTGTTTTGAGTACTGGCGTTGCTGAGTCTTGTAATTTATTGCTGTCATGTATTTCAGCAAGTTTGTCTCTGGATCTTCTCTCTGCCCGTCATTCTCCACCATGTGAACCTCAGTCCCAATACAGGTACTCGGGGTGGGCTGCCCCTTCCAGACCACTATCTTCTTCCGTGATCTGTTCTTCATTACCTTCTCTGTCACCGTGATTTACTCATGGTGTGGCCCGTCCTCTCAGACCTCCTCTTTAGTCAAAGTTAAACTGATAAACTGACTCATGTTCATTTGTTTATTCATACGAACCAAAAAACTGACTGCTGTCAAATTGATTTCAACTCCCAATGACACCATACTCCCATTCTAAAATAAGATACATTTCTTCAAAGGCCTTCTGGAAGCAAAACCTTTCCTACAGTGCATATACAGACAGGGTTCCTTGTTTAATTTTCATGTAGTTCTGGGGCCATCCAAGTTCTGGCTTTAGAATCCATGTAGTGATTTTGGTCAACTGTGCTTGGAAAAATTAGGTAGAAAGTAATACGTTCACAAATTCCAGTAGCAATCTGAAAGAAATTAATTCATACTGCAAGAGTTCTGCATGCTTTGGTTCTCTGTCTCTCAGTAGGTGTCAGGGAGTGTGTGTCAATCTGTCTGTCACTGTCACTCTTGCTTTTATTCTCTCATTTTATATTAATGTGATAATCCTTATGTGTTCTATGTCTGTACACACACACACTAATGCACACATACCCATACAATGTTTCCTTTTATACTGTGCTTTCTGGACTCATCACCAATCTGACTGCATTATTTATAGTTGCATAACAAATTTAGCAGCTTAAAATTAAAAAAAAAATTACATTTCTGCAGGTTTGAGTATCAGGAATCCAAGAGTAACTTAATTGACTGATTCCGGTTCAGGATCTTTCATGAGATGGCAGTCATGCTGTTAGCAGAGATTTGACCAGAGTTAAGGATCTACTTGCAAGCTGATTGATTCACACGGCTGCTGGCCAGAGGCCTCAGTTTTTATCATGTGGTCCTTGACACAGGGATGCTTGAGCATCCTCACAGTATGGCAGCTGGCTTATGTAGAACAAGTGATCTAAGAGAAAGCAAGAACACAAGAAGGAAGCCTCAGAATCTTTTATGACCCAATCTCCAAAGTCGCACACCATCACTTCCACTTCTTTCTGTTCATTACTAGTGAGTGACTAGATCCAGCCCACCCCCAATGGAATTAGTCTCCACCTCTTGAAGGGAGAAGTGTTGTGGAACTGTGGATGTGTCTTAAAACCACCATGATGATTAAGGGAGAATATATCTCTAGTCATTGAAATAACACTATTTAAAAAAAAAAAATTGCCGTTGAGTTGATCCCAACTCATAATGACATTATAGGACAGAGGAGAATGACCCTATAATTTCCAAGGAGTACCTGGTAGATTCAAACTGCCAACCTTTTTGTTAACAGGCATAGTACTTAAGCACTATGCCACCAGGGTTTCCACTGTAACACTATAATGACATTCATTAATGGCTTTTAAAAGTATAATAGTATCCATAGCTCCATTCAGGCATAGAACCTGGCACATAGTAGGTGCTGAATAACTGTAGTGAATTAATTGCCTAATGTCCCCAAATTCTGGAATCTGTTTTCTAAACATGTAAGACTTTACTGTTAACATTGTATTCCTCTTGCTATGCTTCCAATGACATTACATAGGAAAAATGGAATTTAATGTTCATATAGCTTTTTATAGTAGCTAAGTTTTAAAAGTTACAGATGTCTCAGTTTATCTCCTCATTACTAACCAATCATATACACATACATAAAAATTGTGTGTATATATGGATATACACATATGTGGTTTGTTATAGTCTGATCATTTATTGTTATATGGTTTTTATTATCTATTTCCTTCACTGTATGTTAAGCTCACAAAGACCAGAATATATAGTTCAAAACTCTGTCCCCAGGACTAGGGCATTTTTTGACATGGCATAAGAACATGATAAATGTTTATTACATGAATTAACTAAAATTCTCACTAATGTAAGGGTGTCAGAAATCTAACTTATTATTTAGGTAATTAGCCTAGATAATTCTTCATAGTTTATTTAGAGATCTTCAAAGTATTTATCTTTCTGTCTTGGCTGAAATTTTATGTTAAAATGTACATGTGTAAAAATCCAATGTTGGAGTGCACTTTTGCTCAGATATAAGCCCATCAGAATGACTAAACGTGTTTAATTAACTTCTTGTCACTTTGGATCATTTAGATTGAGATACGAGGCAGTCAAATTTTACAGTCCAAGTGGAACAGACAAGATCCCTGAATATATGGCAAAAAGATGAAATGTGTACTTCAAGACTTGAGGAGGGGGTACAAAGAGGAGACTCAGCATCCAACTCGACGGCACTTGGATAGGAGCCAAAAGCCAAGTGCCATCAAGTCGGATCCGACTCATGACAACCCTACCCTAGGAGAGAGAGCTTATTTCTAGTTCTGACCCTGAAAGCATAACACAAAATGAACAAAATAACGTATTCTGCTCCTACAAGTTGCTTTTTATGTTCTTAAACTAGTTATTTGGATGTGTTTGTCATCAACAGGTTTTCTAATATCTGTGATTTAAATGGAAACACTGGTGTGTAGTGTTCAAGTGCTGTGGTTACTAACAAGAACGTTGCCAGTTCAAAACCATGAGGCACTTCTTTGAAAACTTCATGGGGCAGTTCAACTCTGTCTGTATACTCTGTTGTAGGATCACTAAGAATCAGAATCAGCTCAACAGCAGTGGGTTTTTTTTGGAGGGGGGGTTTTATGATATAAATTGCTGCAGATCCTAAAGTAAGCTACTAAATACTCTGTATTCAATTTTACACATCTCACATGTTACTGAAAATTGTGGTACAGTTCCACCTTAAAATGCTATTGTGATTCTTCAGAAAGAATGGCAGTAGAAGAAAGACTGTTTGGTCTTCCTCCTACATAGAAGAAGAGACAGTGCATAGAGAGGAGCTTACCACAGTGATTGATACAATTTTAGAGCCCAAAAGAAATTTCAGAATTACCTGTTGTAATCTCTTTTCAGACATTAGACAATTGGGATAATTATTCACATCAAATTAAGTCAATATGGCAGTTTACAGGGTTGAACTTTTCCATTTCTAACTTGAAGATGGATGTTACTGTCTGTAGTATGGCTTGAGAGGTTTTTCCCTGCCAAGGTTTAGAGATGTTGACAGTCTCTTCAAAATAATCCCTTTGCTTCCCTTCCTGAGTTTTCCTGCATCTTTTTGCTCTTCATTTTCAATTGCTTATTTTTTATTTAACGTAACCTGCAGGTGACCCATACAGTTTTTATTTGGTACTATGTTCCTTAGTAATGCTGCTTTCCCATATACCCTAAAGACATCTGGCTAACATTCACGTGGTTCTCTCCATCACCAGGGATCCGTGTTTAGCCTGGATCATATTGCTGTGAAAAGCTCCGAAATAATTTCTTTTTCATTATTTAACATTCAATTATGGTATTTTATTTGAACATTAGAACTCTCCAGGTTCAAGCTTTTTATCCAAAGTTGAAAGGTAGCGCTTCACCCCATCCTGAAAGTGACAATAAGTAAATATTATTTCTTAAAGTTATTATTGTTTTTTACAACTTGCATAGGAGATGTGTGGAAAGATATCTTCAATATATACATTCAGGTTGAACAAAAATCCTATTTGAATTTTTTTTATTTTATTTTTATTTAACATAACTGAGTGAAAATGTACATTCACGTATAAATTTACATGCCCACCTATATGCAGCTTCCACTGCTCTCCCTGTCCGGTGACTGCACGCTATTCCTCTCTGCTCCATACATGTCTCATCCTCCCAACAGCCTCCTTTCCCCTCCTCTCCGTCCACTCCCCTTCCTCCAGCAGAGGTCAGCAGGATGATATCCTATAGATGTATAGAGCCCTAAAATGCTTCCAACATATGGTCACTCTGCATTGCCAAGTCCAATCCATTCCTGTCCGAAGAGTGGACCTTTGTTATAATTTATGAGAAAGGGCAGCATCAGGGCCGGGGGCCAAGCTCCCAGGGGAACCCCCAAACCGCTGGACCATCAATTGAGGTCTTTTAGTGGAGATCTCATGATGCACCCCTTTTTATTCTTGAGTTGCCAGTGAGACTCCTCTCTGTGAGCTCCATCGTGGCTATCACTGGTGGTGGCCGGGCACCATCCGGTTCTTCCAGTCCCAAGAATTTTTTTAATGCTAAAGATAAGAGAATAAGGAGAGAGTTGTAAGATAAAACTCATAAATAATTCCCATGAACATCTCAATGAGAAAACTGTGAGTAAATTTATAATTAATAAACATATATGAGTCGGATCCGACTCGACGGCACTTGGCTTGGCATCTATGATATTTAGAAGTCTTAGTAAAATGTCATCCAATATTTGCTGACTGACCGTTGATACATGAAAACATGTGATTTGTTTTGTAAGTCATAAAAAAGTTGAAATAGCAACATTGTAGATATTTGTGCTTTTCTGGCTTAATAAAAACTTTTACATGCCACACAGGATACCGTTAAATAACAATTTTAAGGCTTGGAAAATTCTCTAATCAGACTCTTCTTAATGATGCTGTGCTAGACACTTGTTGTCTTTGTCTTTGACTAATTCTCGTGTCTCAAAGAAAGATGGAATGGTTTACAAATGGTAGATTAAAATGCCAGAAGCAGCACATGAATAAACTGTGAATGATAAAAACGAACACCCTAAATTTCATTTCAACAGGAACCAGTTCATTATTATTCAGCCTGCCAGTGTTGCTCATGCTTGGCTCCTCCCTGCTAGCGGACACTGCCTTCACCAAATACGGTTATTTTAAAAGTAAACCATTACACACAGCTTTTTAGATGAAGCCCGTGGTGTGGATCAGTATCAGTAGTCTGCAAAAGGATTTCATTGGGTCAATAAAGGAGGTGTTTCTTCATCCACTTTCCCCAACATTTTGTTGATAGGTGATAAAAAAAAATGGCACATTCCTAAATGTAGTATTTTTCCCTAAATAAGCTCATAAATTCAACTTATACAAGAATATTTGTGTTGATGTATTCATTGTATTTCCTGAGAAGCTGTTTTACAGTGAGAATAAACAGTTACCTTTTTTATTCTTTTTTTTATGATTGAGTGAAAGTGAAAAAGTACATTCCCATATAAATTTGCATGCCCACCTCTAAGCAGCTCCTACTGCTCTCCCTGCCCAGTGACAGCACACTCTTCCTGTCTGCTCCATACACGTCTCATCCTCCCAACAATCTCCTATCCCTTCCTCTCCACGCACTCCCCCGCCTCCAGTAAGGGGTCAACAGGATGACATCTGATGGATGCATAGAGCCATAAACTGCACAGATGACATGGTCACCCTGTGTCACCAAGTCCAATCCATTCCCGTCAGAAGAGTGGACATCCATGTGATTTATGGACAGGTGCAGCATCAGGGCCAGGGGCTATGCTCCCAGGGGAACTCTGAGGCCCCTGGACTATCAACTGCATTCTTTTAGTGGAGATGTCAGAGTGTACCCCTTTTTTATACTCGTGTTGCCAGTGAGACTCAACTTTGTGAGCTCTATCACAGCTATCACTGGTGGTGGCTGGCCATCATGTGGATCTTCCGGTCACAAGTCGATGTAGTCACTCACTCACGTGGGTCTCTCTTCTGGGTTCTCTTTCCCCCAAGTTGTTTTGGTCCTTGATGAACATCTGTTCCTGCTGAGTTGGGACCATTTGCTGTACCCTCAGATGGCAGCTTGGCAGCTTTTAAGACCGCAGCCGCCACTCACCAATGTGGGGTGTAGAAGACTCTCTTAGCAAAACACTAGTTGTGCCAATTTGGCCTTGAGTTCCAGTGACAGCATGGCCCCTGGCCCTCCACCCCAGCTACTCTGTCCTTTCAGTATTGAGTTAAGATGGGAAGAGTAATCACATTATGTTGAAGTCCCATTAATATTGACCTTTCTAATGTGTGCTGTCACATATTTCACCCAACCAAATTTCTATCAACTGTCTAATCTAAGCCCTCTGTCCCTCTGCCCCCTCCCTCTCCATCCTTGCAAACATCAAAGAGTCTGTTCTTCTATGCCTGAGTCTGTTTTTAAGTTCTTATCATAGAGGTCTCATACAATATTTGTCCTTTTGTCACTATTTTCAGTCAACATAATGTCTTCCAGTTGAAAGTAGATTATGTTTCCTAAAATCATCATTGTTCTTTATCATTACATAGTGTATTGAGTATATATGCCGTAGTTTACCTATCCATTCCTCTGTTGTTGGGCATCTGGGTTGATTACATCTTTTTGCTATTGTTGACTGTGCTACAGGAGACATTTGTGGGCATCAGTTGGTGTGAATGGCCTTGATTCTGTAGGATGTATTCTGAGCAGTGGAATTACTGGGTCAAATGGTATATCTACATCCAGCTTTTTAAGGAAGCACCAGATTGCTTTTCAAAGAGGATGCACCATTTTGCAATCCCACCAACAGTGTAAGAGAGTTCCAATTTCTCCATAGTCTCTCCAGCATTTCTTGTTTTGTGGTTTTTGGATCATGACCAACCTTGTTGGGGTAAGATGGTATCTCATTGTAGTTTTGATTTGAATTTTTTTAATAGCTAATGATGATAAGCATGTCTGCATGTGTTTTTTGGCTGCCTGGATCTCCTCCTGTCTGTCCATCTTCTTTGCCTGTTGTTTAATTGGAAGATTTATCTTTTTCTTATTGATATTTTGTAGTACCTTATAGATTATGGAGATAAGGCATCAGTCTGACATATAATTGCAAAATATTTTTTTTCCCATTCTGTAGGTGATCTTTTAATTCTATTAATAAAGTCTTTGGATGAGCAAAACGTTTGATTCTTAGTAGTTCCCATTTATCTATTTTCTCTTCTGATGATTATGGTTTGACAGATTTTGAAGTCTGTCTACATTGTGTATTAAAGCTCCTATTGTTCTTTTCCTTGGATGAGCTTAATCATTTTAGATTTGATATTTAGGTCTTTTATCCAGTTTGAGTTGGTTTTTGTGTAAGGTGTAAGATATGGGTCTTGTTTCAGTTTATTGCAGATGTCTATCCAATTTTGCCAGCACTGTTTGTTGAAGATATTGTTTTTACCCCAGCTTAATGTCTTAGGGCCTTTGTCAAATATCAGCTGTTCATAGGAAGATGGTTCATCTTTGGGGTCTCAATTCTGTTCCATTGTTTTATCTGTCTCTTTTTGTACCAGTACTCGATTGTTTTGAGTACTGTGGCAGTGTAATAGGTTCTAAAGTCAGGTAGTGAGAGGCTTCCTAGTGTGTTCTTCTTCAGTAGTGCTTTACTTATCCAACATTTCTTCCCTTTCCAAACAAAGTTGGTTATTTGCTTGTCCATCTCATTAAAAAATGTTACCAGAATATGTATTGGGATTGCATTATGTAAGTAGATTGCTTTGGGTAAAATAGACATTTTCACAGTCTTCCTGTCCATGAGTAGGGTAGGTTTCTCCACTTATGTTAGTCTTTCTTAGTTTCTTATAGTAAGGACTTGTAGTTCTCTTTGTAAAGATCTGTTATTTCACTGGTTAGATTTATTCCTAGGTATTTTATCTTCTTAGGGGCTATAGTAAGTGGTATTGATTTAGTGATTTCATCATTAACAGTCTCATTGTTGGTGTAAAGGAATCCTACTGATTTACTTATGTTTATCTTGTATCCTGAAACTGTGCTGAACTCTTCTATCAGTTTGAGTAGTTTACTTACGGAGTCTTTAGAATTCTCTGTGTATACAATCATATCATCTGCAAACAGGGAGATTTTTACTTCTCTGCTGATGCAGATGCCCTTCATTTCTTGGTCTTGTCTAATTGCTCTGGCTAGAACTTCTAGTACAGTCTTGAATGGGGGAAGTGAGAATGGGCATCCTTATCTAGTTCCTGTTCTCAAGGGAAATCGATCCAATCCCTCTCCATTCAGGATGACATAGACAGTTGGCTCTGTATAAATGAGCCTTATTGTTTTGATGAATTTGCCATCTATTTCTATTTTGCTGAGAATTTTTTAGACTTTATCAGATGCTTTTTCTGCATCAATGGACAAGATCAGGAGGTTGTTGTCTTTCATGTTATTTATGTGGTTGATCACACGAATTGTTTTTCTGATGATGAACCAGCCTTGCATCCTGGGTATAAATCCAACTTGGTCATGACAGGTTATTTTTTGGATATGTTGTTGGCAAGAATTTTGTTGAAGACTTTTGCATCTAGATTCATGAGTTATATTGGTCTGTAGTACTCCTTTTTTGTTGAGTCTTTCCCTGGCTTTGGCACCAGGGTTATGCTGGCTTCACAGAATGAATTTGGGAGATGAATTTGGGAGTAATCCATCCCTTTCTATGCTGTGAAATAGTCTCACTAGTACTGGAGATAACTCTTCTCTAAAAGCTTGGTAGAATTCTGCGGTGAAGCCATCTGGGCCCGGGCTTTTTTTTGGTTTGTAACTTTTGGATGACTTTTTTAATCTCTTCCTTTGTGATATGTTTATTAAGTTGTTCTACTTCAATTTGTGATAATTTTGGTAGGTGATATGAATCAAGGAATTTGTCCATTTCCTCTAGGCTTTCAAATTTGTTAGAGTACAGACTTGCACAGTGTTGTTAATGATATTTCTGATTTCTGTTGGATCTGTTTTTACAACTCCCTTCTAATTTCTTATTTGGGTTGTTTCCTTTCCTGTTTTTCTTTAGTAAATTTAGTCAATAGTTTTTCAATTTTGTTGTTGCTTTCAAAAAAAAAAACAGCTTTTGATCTTTTCAATTTTTTCAATTGTTCTTCTATTCTCTAAATCATTTAGTTCTGCTCTAATCTTTAAGATCTGTTTGCTTCTTGTGTCTTGGGGATTCATCTTTGGTACTCTCTCTAATTGTTCAAGCTGTAGGGTTAATTCTTTGATTTGGTTTCTTTCTTCCTTCCTGATGTGTGCATTTATGGAGATCACCAGACCTCTGAGCACTGCTTTGGCTGTATCACATAGTTTCTGGTAGGAAGTGTTTTCATTCTCATTGGAATCCACACGTTTCTTGATTTCATCCTTGATTTCTTCTAGAACCCATGCTTTTTGAGCAAGATGTTCAGTTTCCAAGAGTTCCACTTTCTATGTTTTTTCTGCTGTTGATTTTGACTTTTATGGCTTTATGATCTGAGAAGACGCTTTGCACTAATACAGTGGTATGTATTTTGTTGAGCATTGCTTTATGTCCTAACATGTGGTCTGTTCTGGAGAATGTTCCATGGGCACTGTAGAAAAAGGTGTAGCTGTTCACTGATGGATAGAAAGTTCTTATGTCGATAAGGTCTAGTTCATTATTTGTGGCAATAAGGTCTTCTGTGTCTTTACTGAACTTTTTTCTAGACTATCTGTCCAATATTGAGAGTGGAGTGTTGAAGTCTCCCAGTCATTTTTGAGTGTAGTCAGTGTTTCTTAGATGTATTTAGGTGCTCTAATATTAACTGCATACATATTTAATATTGCTAAGCCCTGCTTGTATATTGAACCTTTCAGCAATGAATATTGTCCATTTTTGTCCATGATGGTGGATTTTACACACCTGCTCTTCTTTGTGTATTGTTAGCTTGATATATATTCTTTCCTCCTTTAATTTTCAGTTTGTTCCTATCTTTAAGTGTAAGGTGAGTTTGTTGTAGGCAACATATGGATGGGTTGTGTCTTTTGATCCAAGATGTCACTCAGTGTCTCTTGGCTGGAGCATTCAATCCATTCACTTTCAGTGTAATTATTGATAGATATGTGTTTAGTGCTGTCATTGTGATATGCTTATTTTTGTGTTGATGTTTTCTCTGTTGTTGTTATTAATCTGTTCTGAGAGATTCTTCTTTGAGAGTTGATTTTTCATGTTTTTCGGGGTTGGTTTTGTGGTTGTTGAGACTCCTGTATTATGTTTCTTGATCTGATTTGTTGCATCTTTATTGTGCTTTATGGCTGCCTCTATGATCTCCCTTCACAAACTATGTATAAACCCAATTTTAATTACTACTAGTTCTATTAACTTTCTCTCCATCTGCAAGAACTGTAACGATTGTAGTATATCCCTTGTAATATGATGACATCATAGTTTTCATGATATGATCACTGGATCATTTCTTTCACTATTATAGCTTTGATTGAGTTTAGAGCCTTCCCTAACTGAGTAAGTTTCTGGGTGATGTGTCCTGTATTTGCTTCTAAAATCTAAAGTTAGTGGTTTTGTTCTTCTAAGCCAAGAGATTCTTTCAGTATATCTTGTAGCTTTGGTTTGGTTTTTACGAAGTCTCTGAGTTTCTGTTTATCAGTGAATGTCTTAATTTCATTTTCATATTTGAAAGATAGTTTTTCAGGATACATAATTATTGGTTGGAAGTTCTTCTCTTTCAAGGCTTTGAATGTGTCATGCCGCTGTGCCCATGCCAGCATTGTTTCTGTTGAGAAATCTGACAAAAGCCTGCAGGGTTTCCCTCTGAATGTTAGCTTTGGTTTGAGTCTCACTGCCTTTAAGAGTTTCTGTTTCATTTTGTTAAGCTTAGTTAGAATATGTCTTGGAGTCTTTTTTTTTGAGACCTATATTGAATGGCTTTCGATATTCAGCTTGGATATCTATATTCTCTTCTTTCATGATTTCTGGGAAGTTCTCTGTCAGCAGCTCAGCAACAATACTCTCTATGTTCTCAGCTATCTCACCCTGTTCAGGAACTCCAATTAATCATAGATTGTTCCTCCTAATAGAGTCCCGTGTTTCTCAATGCCTCTTCATTTTTCTTGGTTTTATTTTTTCTGATTTGTCTTTATAGATGCTGGTGTCAGTGGCTCTGTCTTCCAAGTCAGAAAGTTTATTTTCCATTTGTTCCATTCTGTTTTCCTGGCTTTGAATTGAAGTTTCTATGTCTTTGATTTTGCTGTTGATCTGGTGGATTTCAGAGTACTGATATTCCATTAGATTGGACAGCTTGCTTAATTTTTCCTTTTGCTCTGCTGTATTTTGTATAACGTCTAGGAGGGCTTTATATATAGTCCTTTTGTATTCACCTTCTTATAGTTTCAGAAAGGTTTCTTCCTCTGGAAAATTCTTTGGTCACTTCTTTTGGGGGCCTTCAGAAGCCACGAGTGATTTGTTACTTATGCTTTTATCCAGAGTTTGTTGCTTTCTAGGCTTCATGTGAGTCAATAAAGGCTGGGAGAGCTGCTGTGAGGATGGACTGAAGTTGTTTCTCTAGGCTGTATTAAAATGAAAGGTAAAAGCTGTCTGATAACTTCCAAATTCAGTCAGGTTTTCAAGTGTACAGGTGTACCGGTCACTCTTCCCAGCTGGCAAAGTAAGCACCTCTATATCCAACCCCAGATGTCATAAACTAGTTCAAAATACAGAAAGGTTGCTGCCCTGCTAGCCTTTTCTTCCGGGTCCTTGCTGTAGGCAACAGTATGTATAATACTGCTTTTCTGCCAGAAAAGTGCTCCAAGCAGGCACTGCTTCCCAGCCTAGGAATTAGGTCCAGCTTAGGCCTCCGTATGGGTTTATCTACCCCTTAGTGGAGTAAGATGGTATGCCTTACAAGCTCTGCATCTGCCTCAGTACAGGCTACTCAATGGTGGAGGCAGGAAGAGAGGTCAAAGGTGCTGAGATGCATAGAGTCCAAAGCGGGGCACTCAAAATGTGGCAATTTCGCCCGCCGATCCCACCAGTTGTGCTAGTCAAGTCCCAGCTCCACCTGCCAGCTAAGACAGAGAAAAAAGGTTAAAGTGGCAAGTTAACTTAAGTCTGTGAAAGCCAGCATCACCAAGAGTGGGGACAGCAAAGGAGAGGAGGTTTTCCATTCAGTGGTGTGAAGTCCAAGTTAATAGCCCAATGCCGTGTCCTGGGGCTTACTATGTGTCCAGAAGGCTCTGTTTAATTGTCAGTTCAGGCCTTGGTTTCCAGGGGTGTTTAGGGAGACATATGTTTAGTCTGCTGTATTGACTTCTGCCCTCCCAGTTGTCTTAATAAAATGCTTTGTTTTGTTAACCACTAATGAACTAATAACATGGTTCAAGATTTTGCATTTTAGGACAGAAACCTATTTTGTTTGCTTATCTTTTGTCCTCTCTAAAATGTCTCCAGGAGCAGGGCCTGCCTATTTTTCATCTCTGTGTAAGAGTTACTCACTGAAGTGTCTTCAAAAGGGAGTTTACTGTCATAGATCTGTTGAGTAAAGGAATGAATAGTTAATCCAAAGCCAGTTTCCATTAATTCAGTTCTTACTTATAGTGACTCTATGAGCATCAGACTAGAACTCTGTTCCATGGGATTTTAGATGGCTGGCTTGAGTAAATGTTACCTTGAGCTATATACTGGAATTTACAATATCTTAAGATTTATATTTCTGATAACCTAAGAGCTCCATTGTCCACTGTTTTCATAGGCTACATAATGTTCCCTCTTTGTCTCACAACTAATGTAGCTGATATCAAAGTTACTCATGGTTTTTACTAGGAAGATTTTCCAATACATAGACCCTCGAGGTGTCCAGCTTTGTGTGCTGCTCTGTTGTCTGCCTTCCATTAAAATGGGTTGGTACATCTTTGCTTCTTGATTTGCTTTTGAATGCTCAGGCTGTGCTGATGCCTTATTCAAATGCCACCACTTGTACCATTGTTGGATTCTTGCCCATTAAATCAAGAGAACTTGTTATTTCCCTAGACTGAGACCTCTCCTGGCTCCACCTTTTTCTGATCACCTTTCCTCTTAGCACAGAAGCCTTCTTTTTCTTGCTTGTAATAAATACTCCATATATTTAGAGCTACTTTTTGCCATGTATAGAGTCTTTAGGTGTTACAGATAGTTATGAGCTCTGCTATTAACAAGAAGCTTGTCAACTGAACTTGGCATTTGAATAAGGCATCAGCAGAGCCTGAGCATTCAAAAGCAAATCTAGAAGCAAAGATGTACCAACCCATTTTAATGGAAGGCAGACAACAGAGCAGCACACAGAGCTGGGCACCTCGAGGGTCTATGTATTGGAAAATCTTCCTAGTGAAAACCTAGTAAAAACCTCAGAAGAAGGGCCTGGTAGATCTAATTCTGAAAGATCACAGCCATTGAAAACCCTGTGGAGTACAGTTCTCTTCTGAAATATATGGAGTCGTCATTAGTTAGAATTGACTCATTGGCAACTGGTTTACATTTTGTTGTTGTTCTTAAGTATGGTCTAAACAATCTTTGTGGCCAGTTGTTCCCATGGTTAGATCATAGTATGGTACCCAAGCCTGGCTGCCACTCCACTCACTCGCCTTATTCATCATTTTTCTTTCGCTTTCTGTGTGGCTACAAGGCTGGTTTATCTCCAATATAATAGCCCAGGGTTTGGTGGGTGAGAAGCACTCATGTTCTCAGCTTATGTAGAGTACTTTTGTCTTAAGTTTGAAGGTGCCAGCTGGAGGGCTACCTTCCCCACCAGGAACAAATCAAGTGACACTCTGAGAGATTTCCAGGTTTCCTAGTTTAAAAGGCTGACAGATCAAAGCCACTGCCACTGTCAAAGATTTGAAGACTAGCATAACAGCCTGGAGCCCTTCACCCCTGCATGACCCTTAACTCTTCACTGAGGAAACAATGTTATTTCACATTCAAATGCCCCAGTGTGTGTGGTTACTCAGCAGCATGTGATTTGAGGGTCTACCATAATCAAATAGTCTAGAGAATCAAATAGTACACTTAATTATACTTTCTTAAATATACACATCAACAATTTAACTTACAAGTGCTTACTCTGTGTGTATCCATATAGGTACAGTCTGCATACACAGAAAGACATCAAAGGGAAGGTATTCATGCAGAAAAGAGAAAGGAAATGGCTGAATGTGAAAGAAATATTCTGATTTGAATACACTGGAAGAAAATCATCTGCATAAATTTCTTTTAAATTCTTCCACTAATGCCCAAGTTACATACTAATGATGGTTTTGCTTTTGTTTTTTGAAAAGGTCTGAAACATTAAAGGGGCTAACTCTTAGTCATTTCATTCTGACAACTGTCGTACATTTACTTAAGACTGAATTACCTCCTATGTGTTTATGTTACAAGAATTGGCCCCAGATGGTGGAAATGTGTCAGCACTGAAAGGCTGACATTTTGAACACATTAAGAAGTGCCTCAGATGACAGACCTGGCAATCCACTTCCAAAAGGTCACAGCCATAAAAACCCTATGGTCCACAGTTCTATTCTGACAAACATAGGGTCCTGTGCATCACAGCCAACTTGATGACAGCTGACAACAGCCCTTAAACCAAGGCTTATTCCTTTTTTATTTTATTTTATACATTCATTTTTACATTGTTTTATATAGATTTTATTTGACTTTTTTCCACTAGAATGCTTTTAGGCTGACCAAGGACTTTAAGGTCAGTGACTGGGCCTTGTTTATGATTTTTATCCCTAGTGCCTAGTACAGCACCTGGAACACATTCATCACACAAAAACATCACAAATGTATAACTAAATCCATAATGGACATTGTCACTATGCCATTGTACTGTGCTTGGTTTGAATTTTCCTTTTTTTCACCCCCTAAGTTTGTAATTTACTGTGGCGTCCACATTGGCATATTCTCTTTAAAGGAAGGTATTTATGTAGAAGTAGGGAAAGGAAGTGAGAGTATAGAAGAAATATTTTGCCTGTGTAGTTACAATTAAAAAACAATAATAGCTATTATTGAATGTGATTACATTATATTGTATTCTAGCATATAATTGTCTCTGTATTCAGTCACCTAAAAGTCCTCAAAGCTCTATTAAGTTGATTGAGGAAAGGACTATGGGAATCAACATACAGAAAAAATGTCAACAAATAGTTCTAATTGCCAATTGTATACCCACAGTGATGAAATTAAGCAAATCGAAAGAAGCAAAGGAATCTTTTCTCTTATTTGGCTAAATGGCTAGTTATGGACAAGATGTCCTAGAGTAGCCTGCAGAGCAGTCTGTCCTTTAGCAGTGGAAGAACAAGCATCCTCAGTTTCATCAGCATGAGTTTACCCTGACTGTGTCACTACTCTGTGGTAGACACTGGGTCAGGCAAGAAATTCAAAAAACAGGGTTAGAGCCATGGGATGACATGCTGAGGCCCGAGCATACCAAATTAAAGACCCAGAGTTATCATTGGTGTTGTTATATTTATAAAGAAGACTAAAGACAGTACGATGCTAAACAATTTAACTGACTGGAAAATAGAAAAAAACGTGTACTTTTAACTCTCCATTTAATCGCTTTTATGATCCTGAGATAATGTTTCTAAGGTAAGACTGCAATGGTATTTAGACTAAATACAATTTAGACTAAGGCAAATGCTCTCTTTTGGATCATAATTGCATTTTGAATGATCCAAGAATAATTTATCATTTTACTTAGGAGAATATTTTTGTACTTACATTTGTTGTAATATCTCTGCAATACAATATTTCAATCGCAGAGAGAACCATGGCTTTTCTTTTTGATTTCTTTCTGACATCTAGTCAACTTATTCCATGCTCACTGCATGTTGGAAAAACATCCTGTTATATCTCAGCTTTATGTGAAGAATAAATCCAATAGTAAGTGAGTTATTATGAATTCCATGCCTCACACTATCCTTGGAGAAGACAGACCTTCACAATAAGAAGGTTTTTCTTCAGGCCTCTCAGAAAAAATAAGGAACATGTTTGAATATATCATTATATACAACTAAGCAGAAAAGTTGACACTGTCAATAGTTTAAGACTTAGGAATTATTTTCTGTAATGATGAAATGTGCCTTTCTAGAATGAAATATACCAAATTACAGTAAATAAATAAAATACTTTAAATCATCCATTCTGCCTATGAAAGATGAATATTAAGGTAATTACAAATTTTGTAAATAGTAAGTATCTCTTCTGTAAACATGTGATAGGCAGAATTCTACGATGGTCCTGCGCATTCCTGCTTTCTGATGTCCACACTATGTAAAATCTATTCACCTTATGTGTGTTCGGGCCTAGGAATATCATGAGACATCACCTACATGATTATGTTACATTACTTGGCAAAAAGGATTTTGTAGATGTAATTAAAGTTCATAAGCATTTGACTTTGAGTTAATTAAAAGGCGCAGTTAAGTATGGTGCTGACCGTTTTGTTTATTCTGCAGAGGAAAGTTATTTTTACAATGGCTATTTTAAATTTAGTATTGTATTGTACCTGTGTGTGAAAATGTACCAAAGTCTTTAGGGACTTTATCGTAAGTAAATATGAAAGATACACTTTGTACTTCACAAAGATAATGTCTCAATTTAAACATCATTCATGCTGCTCCAGCTCCAGAAACAGGCTTTCAATGCAGTTACCCCAGCTCCAAACAGAGATTCTCCAATAACTTGCTGCAGTTGTTTCTTTTATAATATGGTATTTTAAAATATTTGATCCAAAATTCATTTTCACAGGAACCAAATAGAATCTGAAATTAGAACCTGTTTTAGATTATTTTGACTCATTGGCCATTATGGAAAACATGCTGAGCTAATGTTTATAATAATTGATATGGTGATGAATATCATTCATGCAAATTCCTAATTGATGAGTTAGAGATCAATAACTTACATATTTAGAAAATTATGAAAAATACTTGTGTCTTAGTCATCTAGTACTACTGTAACAGAAATACCACTTATTGATGGCTTTAACAGAGAAACTTGTTCTGTTATAGTTGGATAGGCTAGTAGTCCGAATTTGGGGTGTCAGCTCCAGGGAAGGCATGCTCTTTTGACTTGAGAAAGGTCCTTATTGTCATCATTCTTTGCTGATCTGGAAACTTTTCCTCATGCACATTGGAATGCCAAGCCGAAGGATACACTAACCCCAGCGCCGCTTTCTTGGTAGTATGAGACCCACCTTTTCTGCTAGTTTCCCTTTCTTTTATCTCGTGTAAGACAAAAGGTGGTAAGGGCCACCCTCCAGAGAAACTCCCTTTACATTGGTTCAGCGATGTGATGTAAGGGTGGAACAATCCCACCTTAATCCTCTCTAATATAAAATTACAACCAGATATTGAAGGACAACTACACAATGCTGGAAGTCATGGCCTAACCAAATTGACACATATTTTTTTGTGGGGGGGAGGCACAATTCAATCCACAACAACTTGCTTCAAACTTACGCTAATGATACTGTCACAATAAAACACTGCTATTCTGTAGTGAGGAACTCTGATAGTATAGTGGTTAAGATCACCAGTTTGATACTAACAGGCACTCCTTGGAAACTCAATGGGGCAGTTCTACTGTGTCTTGTAGCATTGCTATAAGTCACAATTGAGTCAATGGCAACAAGTGAGAGCTGTGGGGGGAATTCCTTTACTCCATCCTAGGACCATGTGTTCTACTACCTTGGCAGTATGGAATAAATTAGTGCTGCACTTAAGTCCCTTACTTTTTTCTGAAGAAATTGGCCGCTTACACTGACAGCTCTGCCTATAACTCTTATTACCCTTGATAAAACTATGGACTGAGTTAATTTCAAGGTTGTTAGAATATTTATAACTTATAAGGAAGTTTATCAAATCCATTGTATTGAACTGGCTTGTAATTGTAGTCTATTTATGTACATTTATTGTGCTTTGACCATTTACAATGTAGTTTATGGGTCTTGTATATTCTCAGTCAATTACGGGTGCACAGTCATTATTGAACCAAAAGAGACAATGGCATGTCTGGAGCCAGGATAGTCTACTACTTTAATGTGTCTTTAGAGACACGTAATACACTGATTACTGGAATGATACAGTGTCAGGTGTCAGTGTGCCGAATGACTTTGTATATTTTGATTTCTTCTTTTTTTAATCTACAGAACCAAAGGCAGTTCTTATAGGAAAGAACCTAAAGATACGATTGCAGTGTTACTATGAAAGGACTTAAATTGAATTCCAAGTGTATTTTGCTATATTAAATATAGGAAAGTTCTAGGGATTTAAAGACACATTTAGAAGTTGCAAGGGACAGGTACAACACAGAACCACTGTGATACTTTTGCCTCTATTCAATGAAAATGTTAAAATGGGATACAAGTTCTTTTAGAGTTATATTCTTTCTTACAATAATTGTTAGGAGAAAACAAGCCAAAAAATTCCCATGAGATTTACTGAGGTGTAAATGAAAAGGGCTAGGAATGCTGAAATAATTTATCTGGAATATCAAGATTAAAAGAAAAACAAATCTTTTTAGAGCAATACAAATAAAAATACAATTTTAGAAGTAACATTCATTTAATATAATGGATATAAGCTTGATATAAAATGTAAACCGATGGTTATAAACTGCTGCCAACCATTTAAATTTGGGGACCACTGTGAACTTCAATATTCTATCGGATAACACTAATAATGGCACTTACTCATAGGACTGAAGATTAGAGAAGTTAATATATGTAAGGCTACAATGAGTACTCACTGAAATATGTCATTATTCATTTAACCTAAAATTTCATAAGTGCCTATTACTTGCCTGGCAGAGAAGATGTATTTTAATAATCCACCTACCCTGAAAGATGAGAGTTTTGATGCTGAAAGTCCTTAGAAGAGATTACCTGAAAGTCCTTTCTCTTCTTCAGTAAGTTCCAGTAAGGAGCTATCTATTTTGAGTTCAGAGGGAGAAAAAATATTTGTAATTTTAGAAAGAAAAAAAAAATCAAGAAATAAAAAAATAAAGTTGTATGTTATTTTCTGTGCAAGAAGAAACAGGTAGGTAGCTAACAGAGGGAAATGGAAAATTCTATTCTCATTTTTATTTTTCTACCTTTTTTTTTAATCTGACAGAAAAAAAATTCAGCTTAAAATTTTGTTGACATCAAGGTGAGATAAAAATAACCCTTCAACAATTAAAGAAAACAAATCTCTGTGCCCTCTATTTCCTGGACAAAATAGAGGTAAAATGTAATTTATGGATGGAGCTGACCTGTTTTCCCTACCCTAGATTCAAAATTGGAACATTTACTATTTTTAAACTCTTGCCCCCAAATTGTATCCATGGATTGATAGTGGGAGCTTGGAGGCTTACCTCCTTGTAAACTGCATAAAAATGAATGTCTTTGTATGTGACAGAGGGAATGTATGCCCATACACATACACACACATTGAAGCAAAAGCAGAAATGGAAACATAAAGGAAATGTAAATTAAAAACACAAAGATAATAATAATTAACCACTTCTAGAAACCAGATGCAATATCATATATGCTATTCATGTATGCTATATTTCTTGTGAAGTAAGTAAATGAGTATTATTTGGAAATTTTGGACTTACAGGTAAGAATAAATTCTCCTAATTTAATAACACAAATAAAATTATTCTCCTTTCTCAATTCTGTATGATAGAACTCTAGGTCTAGAGTATTGTCCTCAGGGTCTCACCAAAACTGAAACCAAGGTGCTAGCCGGAACTGCAATCTCACCTAAGGCTCAGGTCTTTTTCTAAACTTGTTGGCAGATTTCAGTCCCTTGTAGCTGTAGGGAGGAGATCTTTGTTTTCCTTAGTGGTGTTGTCATTTCTTAAAATGAGAATCAATCGCAGTCCCCCTCTGTCTCTAGCAAGCTAGGTTTATCAGGCTGGCTCTAGCCTCCCGGGGTGGTTAAAATGGTTAATGCATTTACTGTTAACTGGAAGATTGGATGTTGTAGTCCAGTCACAGGTACCTTGTATGAAAGACCTGGTCATCTCCTTCCAGTCAGCCACTGAAAACCTTTTGGAGCATAGGTTCTACTCTGACCTGCGTGGAGTTTCCATGAGTCAGAATCAACTTGATATCAGCTGGTGGGCTAACTCTAGCTGTCTGTCTCACTAAGATCACTAACTGAGGAGTCACAATTCACTAGATGAAAATTTCAGTTTGACCCTAGTACCACAACTGCTGAAATAGTAACAGAATTCAATGCAGACAAATAGGAAATGTGAGTGCAGGTCAGTGGCCTCTAAGTTGTATGCTCTGTACAGTCCCTGTGGGTAGACTTTCTGGTTCCTTTCCCAGACAAATTAAAGTGACAAAGGTAGCAAAAGTGTTTTGTACTCTTGCCACGGTTCTTTGATAACAAAATTTTCCTGCTTGGTAATGAAGAAAAGAAGTATTCTTGGTCTTGCTTTTGTTTTTGAAACATTTTTCTTTCTAAAGAACGCAATATACCCTGGACAAATCTGTACTCTGTATAGAAAATGAGTTTATTCTTCTTTCTTTTTTAAAAGAAGATACTTTAGTTATGATCAATATATATAATACCCACACCGCCGAGTATACATAAAAAAATTAAAAAACAAAAGGCATTAGATATATTCCTAATGCTCCTGAATTCAGGCCAATGAACTCAGAGCACTATTGAAAGCATGATATATAATATAAAAAATATGCAGGTGTAGGCACTGTGGAAATTTATGATTAGTTTTTAATTAGGTCATTTTTAAAGTACATCAGCTGATTTATAATTTAGTCAAGTGTGTCTATTAAGTACCTAAAAATGCAAAGAATTTTCTGGAAATATTAAATTAGAAATGAGAATATTATCTTATTGCTGGTGTTACTTATGATGTTAAAACTTAGCCATTTGGTTTTAAGAACTTAGTGTTAGAAAGCACTCTCATTTGCTTTTTAATTTTCCAAGCAAAAACCCATATCTCATATTTGCATAGAATTTGTTTAAACAGTATTTGTTGAAGTCTCTTTTTAGTAAATGTACTCTACGCCTTAAATGTGACAAAATATGCAATTATATTTTTAAAGAAAAAAAATATTCTTTAACACATAGGTAAAACTTGCCTGGAATTTCCAATATCTAAATTTTGGATAGAGCCTTAAATACTTGTCGTTTTAAAAATATGTTGCTCTAATTTTTGTTTGCTTGTTTGTTTGTAATCTGGTAATGCCTGTAATTAATAGCCATTCACTTCACTTTTAGGATTTGTATTAACCTCTTGAGTTAAAAAACTAAAGTCTAGTGCCATCAAAAAAAAAAAAAACAACATTGCTGCGGAGTCAGTTCTGACTCATAGTGACCTTCTAATGTGACACCCCAAATCCAAACCCACTGCTGTTGAGTCCGACTCATTGTGACCCTATAGGTCAGAGTAGAACTGCCCCATAGATTTTCCAAAGAGCACCTGGTGGATTTGAACCCCTAAAGTTTTGGTTAGCAGACGTAGCACTTAACCAATACACCACCAGGGTTTCCTCTAACAACATAGCCAGTAAAAATCTCTAGACTTAGAACAGTTGAGTTTACCACAGCTAAGCAATATATTTCTACCATGACTATGGTTAAGATCCTTATGTAAGTCAGAATCAACTCTACTGCAACGAGCGTGGGTTGGTTTGCTCTCCTCAATGAACTGTCTGACCCTGTGATAAACCTGCTTGCAGTCTGGTTAACCAGTTTGTCTAACTTTGAATACCTAGTAGATTTAAATGTGTAGTTTGCACAGTATTTTTTCCCCATTTTTTTTTTATTTAATATGACTGTGTGAAAATGTACATTCCCGTATAAATTTACTTGCCCACCTATATGCAGCTTCCACTGCTCTCCCTGCCCGGTGACAGCACACTATTCCTCTCTGCTCCATACATGTCTCATCCCCCCAACAGTCTCCTTTCCCCTCCTCTCCACTCACTCTCCTTCCTCCAGCCAGAGTTTAGCAGGATGATATCCTATAGATGTACAGAACCGTAAAGTGCATCCAATATATGGTCACTCTGCATTGCCAAGTCCAATCCATTTGTGTCTGAAGAGTGGACCTTCATTATGATTTATGGGCAAGGGCAGCATCAGGGCCAGGGGCCACGCTCCCAGGAGAACCCCAAAACCACTGGACCATCAACTGAGGTTTTTTAATGGAGCCCAACAATAGAAGAATGGATAGGTAAACTATGGTACATATACTCAATGGAGCACTATGCAATGATAAAGAATAACGATGATTCCAGGAAACATCTCATAACCTGGTTTCAACTGGAAGACATTATGTTGAGTGAAAGTAGTCAGCGACAAAAGGACAAATATTGTGTGAGACCTCTACAATAAGATCTCAAAAACAGACATGTGTATAGAATAAAAGACTCTTTGACAGCTGCAAGGGAGGGGAGGGAGGGAGGGAGGGTGAGGGGTGAAGGGTTTACATTAGATAGTTGCTAGAAATCTGGTTGGGAGAAATCAGTGATAGCACATATTAGAAACAAAAACAACATTAAGTGGACTTCAGCATAACTTGAGTACTCCTTCCATCTTAACTCAATATTGCAAGGATAGAGTAGCTGGGGCAGGGGGCATAGGACCATGCTCTTTGGTGAAATCAAGGCCAATTGGCACAACCAGCGTTTGGCTAAGAGAACTCTCTGCACTCCACATTAGTGGGTGGCGTCTGGGGTCTTAAAACCTACACTGTAATTTTATTTTACTTGAGGTAAGATAGGCAGCAGATTTTTCTTTCTCAGTTTTGTACTTCTGACTTCTCCAATAGTTAGTGATTTACTCCATTAATGTTATATTCTGAATTAATTTTACTTTGCCTTATTATAATCAGAAACCCTGGTGGTGTAGTGGGTTAAGTGCTACATCTGCTAACAGAAAGGCTGGCAGTTCAAATCCGCCAGGTGCTCCTTGGAAATTCTGTGGGGTCGTTCTATTATGACTTACAGGGTCGCTATGAGTTGGACCCAACTCAATGATAGTGGGTTTGGTATTGGTTTTTAATATAATCAGGAAATGCAGGTGACATAGTGGTTGAGTGCTACAGCTCACTCACCAGAAGTCTGCCAGGTCAAATCCACCAGGTGCTCCTTGGTAACTCTATGCGGCAGTTCTACTCTGACCTATAGGGTCACTTTGAGTTGGAATCAACTCAGCAACAGTGGATTTATTATACTTATTGCCGTCATGTGCACAGGAATTAAAATTGGGAAGGAGAGTAGAAAATACCTCCACATGCAACCAGTCAGCAATATGGCAGGCTATGGCTTGTTCACCTGGAACAAAGGCTCCAGAAATCACACACAGCCTTCACTGGGCCACAGTCATTCCTAGAGCAAATTAACTGGGATCTCAAATCTGGTCTCAGACTTGAAGTTTTAAGCACTGGTGGATTCAATAGGTCTGCTGATGTATCAAATCAAAATTGCAATTCAAAGTGAAAAATAGTACACTGAGTGGAGTAATTTCATGATGATGATGGCTTCATTCTTTCTCTACCGACTAGATACATGAAAAGGCAGATTGTACAGAATTTTTTTTTCATTTATAGTAAGAGCCAGTACCTCAAGGATCATAATCTCAAGGTCTGTATGACAAAAGTATTTGCTCTCTGTAGATAGCTGTACATAAGAAAGTACATAATATTACTTAGAATCAAGGCAAAGAGAATTAGATAAATCATGTTTTATGCCTTTGAGCCATTCGTGACAGATGAACATCAATTGCAACAGAGAAGGTTTTGGTAATGGAAAGGCACCGCTAGACTCCAGCATCTTGAAGCTGCCCCTGTGACTGTCAATGAGAAGGAAATTCTTGAAGTTTACTGACTACAGTTCGTTTTCACCTAGTCAATAAGAGACACTTTAAATATTGGCCTGTGTGACTGTCCTTTCAGTATGACCCCATGGATAATCAGTATTCTTCTGCCTTATCCTGTGATTGAAACACTTTTTATTATTATTGTTATTATACTTTAGAAGAAAGTTTACAGAGAAAACTATTTCTCATTAAACAATTAATACACTTATTGGTTTTTGTGACATTGATTGCCAGTCAATGGCATGTGAGCACTCTCTCTTTCTAGACCTTGTATTCTGCATTACTGGCTCTTCTGTCCCTTTCTGCCTTCTTACCCTTGCTCCTGGACTGGCATATCCATTTATTCTTAGTTTGTTTTATACACTTGTCTAGTCTTTGGATGAAGGGTGAACCTTAGGTGTCACTTCAGTACTATGTTTAAAGGGCATCTGTGGGCCATACTCTCAGGATTTCATTAGTCTCTATTAGGCCAGAAAGTCTAGTTGTGTGTGTGTGTGTGTGTGTGTGTGTTTGTGTTTGTGTTTGAATTTTATTCCACATGTTTCTCCAGCTCTACCTGGAAGCCTCTATTGCAATCCCTGTCAGAGCAGTCTGTGATGGTAGCCAGGTACCATCAGTCTCATGGAGGTTGTGGTACTTGGAAACACGGTTTTTAATAAATGTACTATATATCTTGCACATTCCTCTCGTCCCATTATGTTTCTGTCTCAGTTTAACATTCAGAAAGCCGTGTAAGTTCTTGTTATTTTTAAGCTTTTTCAGAATATGTCACTCTGGGCTGCATATGTTGTTGTTGTTAGGTGCCATTGAGTCAGCTGCAACTCATACCAACTCTGTGCACGATGGAATGAAACACTGCCTTGTCCTTCGGCATCCTCACAATCAGTGCTGTGTTTGAGCCCATTGCTGCAGCCACTGTGTTGATCTGTCTTACTGAGGATCTTTCAGTATCACCGAGCCTCTCCTTTACCAAGCATGATGTCTCCAGGGATAAAAGGTCCAGAGATGAAGTCTCACCATCCTTCTAAGGATCATTCTGACAGTTTACGGTATATTCAGGATTCTTTGCCAACACCATAATTCAAACACATTGAATCTTATTTCAGTTTTCTTATTCATCATTCAGCTTTTGCATGAGTATGAGGGAATTGAAAACACTATGGCCTGGATCAGGTGCACCTTAGTCCTCAAACTGACATCATTACTTCTCAGCACATTAAAGAGGTGTCTTGCTGCAGATTTGTTCAATGCAATACATGGACAAGTGCAAATATTGAAAAATGTACATTTTTAATGTGCTTCCGTAAGCTTAATTGTAAAAGTAGAAATGCACAGCAGATTTTTGGTTAGTGATGAGGTGATATCATTAGAAAATGAATTTCGTGTGTGAGCTCTTTAAAAACGGGTATGTGTCTTATTAACCATGGTTGTAAGCAGCAAATGATCAATTCCAGTAAGTCTCACTCTATGCTGAAGAATACTTACTTTCTAAGACAAACAGTGTACCAGCTTTCAAGATAAAGAAGGAACCAGATGTATCTTCAGTCTGTGTGGTTCTTCCAGTTCGTCTCGTCATTGCACCATTTGCCCTCCTCTACAAATCCCTCTTGCTTGTTTTCTTGCAGAGCTGCCAAGAAACTGTGAACAAATTTAATGTCTGAATAACTGCTTGCTCTCTCAGTGACCTTGAAAAATTACTTGCATCATTAAAAATTCATAGAAAAGAAAGTTTTTGAGAAGGCTAGCATATGCCATCGTGGTGCCTCCCGTAATGCTGCTATTCTAGTACAATCTGGTGAACTCGAAAAAGAAAAGCATCTCTAAGACATTAACTTTGCTTTAGTTACTCAGTTATATCAAAAATGTTTCTCTGACATTTTTCTGAATAGAATCACATCATTTTTTCTTCTGCGTATAGAGAGTAATCAAGAGGAAAGGAGACTGACTGATCCTCTATTTTAATTTTTGTAGTATTTCAAGTGACTGTTTCAGATGGTACCATAAAATTTCACAAAGAAATATCTCAACTGCTTGTTATTTCTTAACGTTGGGGTGAAACTAACATAAAGTACCATATAACCATTTTAAAGAACACAATTCAGTTGCATTCAGTGCCATCACAGTGTTGTATAATCACCACTTCTGCCGAGTGTCAAACTTTTTCAACACATCAGAACACCCCCAGTCCTTTAAGTAATCACTCCCAGCTCTCCCTTTCCTCCTTCTGATAATCTCTTATCTGTTCTCTGTTTCTGTGGTTTTGTCTATTCTGGCTTTCATTTGTTTTAATTATAAATACATAAGAATTTAAATTGATATTGACAACTATATTTTATACCCCATATTTCTCGTCAAAACAGATAGGGAAGAGATGTATATCAAATTCTAAGACTAAGTCCTAGAAGCTCTGATAATATGGTAATGTGTCATCAGAAGCAGCAGACTGATACCACTCCCATAGCAGATATCATGCTGTATTGTCATTATTTTCTTACACATCTCTCTCTACTTCAGTCATGGAATCAGTGGTATAATCTTCTTCTTCTCCTCCCTGCCCAAATCTTTATAATCATTCAGTTGCTGCTTCTGCAATAATTTTGTCATATGCTAATGCTGGCAACTCAAAGTTTAAATCCTTACCAAAAACCAAAACCAAACCCACTGGCATTGAGTTGATTTTGACTCATACTGTTCCTATGAGTAGAGCTGCTCCATCGACTTTCCAAGGAGTGCATGGTGGATTCAAACTGCCAACCTTTTGGTTAGCAGATGTAGCACTTAACCACTATGCCACCAATTACTACTGTGGAAGAACAAGTGTAGAAAAAACCTGTTACCCCCCAAAATTCTATTCATTAACTTAAAAAATTGGACAATTTTAGAGTTTTAGATTTACATAAATACTGTGCAGAATGTAGAGCTACCGTACATGCTTGTACCCAGCACAGTTTCTCTTGTTATTAGCATCTTTGTAGTACCAGCCTTTGATGAACCAGCCTTGCCTTCTCTCTTCTTCTTGCTCTCTTTTTTTTTTTTGCTGTTGAGTTGACTGCAAATCAGATGACCCTATGTGTTACAGCCCTGAACTGCTCCACAGGGTTTTCTTGGCTTTAATCTTTGTGGGAGCGATTCACTCAGTCTTTCTTCCATGGTGAACCAGTACTGCTATATTAATGTGAATCAAAGTCTGCATTTGACTTTTCAAAAGAAGGAACAAATCTCTCTTGAAAGAAGTACAGCCAGAATTCTCCTCAGAGGCAAGGATGATGAGACTAACCTCCTGCTGTTGAGTCAGTTCTGACTCATAGTGACTCTATAAGGCTGAATACAGCTTCCTAATAGAGTTTCCAAGGGGCACCTGGCAGATTTACATTTTCAACCTTTTGATTAGCATCTGTAACACTTAATTGCCAGGCCACCAGGGTTTCCATGATCAGAGTATATCTAACAGATTTTGGATATATTGTTAGGAGGAACCAGTCCCTAGAAAAGGATATCATGTTTGCTAAAGTAGAGAGTCAGCAAAAAATAAGGAAGACCCTCAACCATATGGTTTGGCACAGGCCTGCAGCAGTGGGCTCATGCATAACAATGATCATGAAGCTGGTGCAGGACTGGGCAGTGTTTTGTTCTGTTGTATGTAGGGTAGCTATGAGTCAGAACTGACTCAGTGACACCTAACAATAGCAAAATTGTTTCCATTAGAATTCACTCTTTGGGTTTTACAGTTCTATGGGTTTTGACAAGTGCATAATGTCATGTTCACCCTCACAGTGTGATACACAATAGTTTCAGTGCCCTAAAACTGTTCCTTATCTACTTACTCATTTCTCCCCTTTCCCAGTGAACCCTGGGCAAGTATTGCTCTTTTTATTATTACTACAGTTTTGCCTTTTCCACAATACTATATAATTGGGATCATCAAACATGCAGCCTTTCCAGATTAGCTTCTTTCATTTAAGCCCACTACTACTGAGTTGAATCCAACTCACAGTCACCCTATAGGAGAGAGCAGAACTACTCCGTAGCATTTCCAGTGAGTGGCTGGTGGATTTGAACTGCTGACCTTTTGGTTAGCAGCCAAACACTTAACTACTGCACTATCAGGGCTGCTTGTTTCACTTAACAGTATATATTTTAGATTCCTCCATGGCTTTTTGTAGCTTGACAGCTCGTATCTTTTGATCACTGAATGATAGTTTATTGTATGAGTGTATCACAGTTTGCTTATCCATTCACCTGTTGAAAAACATCTTAGTTTCTTCCTAGTTTTAACTGGTAAATTTTCTTTCTCTTTAGCCCTAGTGTTTAACACAGTGCATTATGCATCTGAATACTTAGGTGTTTGCTGAAGTGAGTAGGGGGTGGGTAAGAGAACATGTAGGGTTTATGGATAATACTTTGACCCTAAATTATAAGAGTGAAATGATAACACTATATTTCTTTCCTTCTTTCTTCTTCTTCATTCCCACCCTCCTTTTTGAGATCTAGGTTTCTTGAAGTTGCTTTGAAAGTTATGGAATTAGCTCCAACATGTACATATATATAATCCAGATTGACTCTGCCTTGTGTTATCCAACATTTGGCTTTATTGTAGTGTAAACTTTATTAATACGTATCATGTATTATCTAATATGTAAAAGAGTTGTGTTTAATTGTGATGCAGTCTGACCCTGCTCTTTTTTCACCTTTCTAATCATTCTTTTCCTTTGGTACAGTTCTTGTCTTTTAGGATTATCCCCAGCCCCTTACCCCTAAGCATCAGGACTCAGACTGATGGGTTCCATCAGTGAGCAGTCACTCAGAGCTAGAGTGAGACAACTCGTTTTTTGATTGTGTCATGGTGGTTGAGTGCTACATCTGCTAATCAAAAAGTTCACAGCTCAAATCCACCAGGTGCTCCTTGGAAACTCTGTGGGGCAGTTCTACTCTGTCCTGTAGAGTCACTGTAGCTCAGCATCGACTTGATGGCACTTGTTTTTCGGTTTTCTTTCTTTTTTTTTTTTTGTAGAGAAAAGGAAAAAAGACAAGTTCCAAAACCATTCCTCCTCTGTTTCCCCTAAAATTATGTTTTTATTTTCTAAAAGATACTGGAAAACATATTTAAGAACCCAGGGTCAGCGACATTGTTTCCCACAAGACAGCTTGTAAATTGCTCACCACAGAGAGAAGTGGGTATCATTTTAGCCATTACAGAGAACGATAGATTTTATTTGATCTTCACAGAGAGTAAGACTCTCTACTGTCTTTTTTCTCTTTGTATGTGAAGATAATTCTGCTAGTGCTGGTGGATTTGTGGGGTATGTCTGGAAAACAAGAACAGATGTCGCGGAGTTGGCTGCAATTTATGGTGAACCCCATGTGTATCATAGTAGCGCTGTGCTCCATAGAGTTTTCAGTGGCTGATTTTTCAGAAGTAGATCATTATTCCTTTCTTCTGAGGCATCTCTGGGGGGACTAGAACCTCCAGTCTTCTGGATACCAGCTGAATGCATTAACCATTTGTATTACCAAAAAGTCAGTGGGAAATAATGGCCTTTTCCATGATTTTTAAACTTCCTTGTCTAAGAGCCCTCAGTCTGTGTTGGGTTGGACAGACAAGTTCTTCTCCATAGTGCATTCAGAGCTTTCGTTGCCAATGTTCTGTGAAGACAAGGCTACATATTTGATTTGTAGGGGAGAACTGGTTTGTTGTTGATTTTACTGAATTCCTAAGGAAATTGTTTTCTGCTCATTTTGTTTTTCCTCTGGGTAACACATCACATTATCTTGTATAGTGGTGTCTGCTGCTTGCTACACAGTGCCATTAACATATATCTGGGCCACCTTTAGTGTGGAACTGTCCCTGGTGAAACCCTCGGTGTTCAGGGATGGAGAAAGACTGCAATTTAGAGAGTCCATTATCACCTCTGGATGTGGAGAATGAGAATGGAAGTGACAGAGGTGCAGCAGAAAATTGGCTCTTAATATTTTATGTGTTTGAGCAAAGGATTGGAAATCTCATGCTGCTCTTTAGGGAAAATGAAGTGTGTGGGATTTTTTTCTTGTTGTTGTAAAGTTATATGCAAAGGGTTGACTACAAAGTTCAAGGAAAGTCTCACACCGTATTCATTTTGTGTTACCCAATACTTCTCACTAGAGGTTTAGAGGGAAAAAATACTTCTGCATAAAAAATTGAAATGTTGAAACAAGTATATCCAACACTGGAACAAAGTTTTAGAATCAACAATTCTAAAACGATATCCCATATACATTTCCACTTTGTTTTAACAGATGTGATATAGGTAAGTAATTACAAATACTTGCCTAAAAAGATGATCTTCATCTTATTCTTTATCATCTTATTCTTTTCGCTAAAAGGCTTTTCTTGTTTGTTTGTTTCTGATTTACATCTGAAAATAAGGATTCAAGACCATCATTTTGAAAATGAAAATCCTCTTTCAGATTTTTAAAGTGTGTTTAAGACATAAGATAGAAAAATATAGCCTTCTGAAATAGTTACATTAATAATTGACTATCTCTCAGTATGTTATAATGCTTATAATAGCACTAAGGAAATGCCTGTTGGAAGAATTATTTCTTGAGAAAATATAGTTGCTTCCTGGTCTAAGAGGTGAAACAATACAATGCCCTTTTAATAAGTAATTTATTATTGTCACTCATCTTAGATTAACAAAAGTAATAATGTAATATTTTTCTTAATAATAAAATAGTAAATATGATATGAACTTTAGCAGTCATTGAAACCTCTTTTTTTTCTTCATGTATATTTATGATGTCAATATTCCTATTTTGTTTACCGAAAGTAAACATTAATGGCATTACAATATTACTATTTGCCTGATAACATCTAGATTTCATCTTTCAGTGATGATAAACTAAACCTGGGTCTTTTGCTGTTTTAGTGGTTCTTCAGGAGTGACACTCTACTTTCTCTTAAGTGTTTCTATCAGTGTTTCTTCTCTAAAACTGAACACTATTTACTCAACAGAGAGTGAGAAAAGGTTCAAGTTGTTATAGTGGAGGATTTTAGGTGTCATTTAAATCAACAGTGCTTGCTGTTTGAAATAAGGTCACTGTGAATTAGTTTGTTAAGGTATGTCGTTTGATTCACTTGCTGCCAACAGGATCAGAATAACAAAGCTGCTAGATTGGGATTCAGAAAGAACTGGTAGCATAATGGTTAAGAACTATGACTGCTAACCAAAAGGTCAACAGTTTGAATCTACCAGATGCTCTTTGGAAACCCTGTGGGACAGACTGCTGTGTCCTGTGGCATCCCTATGCGATGGAATTGACTTGACATCAGTGGGTAAAGCTCTAAATGCTACCAAAGGCCTTTCAGTGCTGCTCCATGAATTACCACTGAAATTGTAGATTTCCCATCTTTTTATGGAGTAATTGTTCTCCTTATACTGATTGGAATCAGTATTAGTTAATATTATTAGCTTTCATCACTAACCATTTATTGAGTATCTGTTTTGTGTGAGCCTACCCAGAAAAAAGGCTCTGTGATCTGCCTCTGAAAGGCCAAAGCCCCATAGAGCATCATGAGTTGGAACTGACTCGATGGCCACAGGTTGGTGTTTGGTTTGTTACTATGCGCCAGGCAAGTTACAAGGCACTTCTACATATGTTCTTTATACTATGTTAGCCTTTTTTGATGCTTAAAATTGTTGAGGGAAAAGATGAGTCAATCTTGGTAACTGCTATAGTCCCAAACCTAACCTACTTCTGGAAATTAACAATGAGTTTGTTAATTTGTTTGAAAATAGTTTGTTAAACAGTTTAACAAAAATAGTTAGTTTGTTTGAAAATAGTTTGTTAAACAGATAAAAGCATTACTTTATTACTTGATTTTGTTTAATTCAAGACACAGAAACTAGGAAAGCTGTGGAAGTATTTTTACTATTAGAAAATAAATACTATATGTTATTTTCTATATGACTACTATATGACTTTTTAATTTCATCCCAATATATCCTTTACAATGTGAAAGCACAAGACAGAACAAACATACTGATCTTGAAGTAGCATGACTGAGAATAAATGACAAACAAACAAACAAAAAAAGGTGGTTTTCCAGTGATTCTGACTCATGGCAATGCTCTAGGACACTGTAGAACGGCTCCATAGTGTTTCTAAGCAGCAGGTGGTAAATTCAAACCACTGACCTTTTGGTTAGCAGCTGATCTCTTAACCGCTATACCACCAGGTCTCCAAAATATAAATTTATACTTACTTAGGAAAATAGGACTGTGGAAGGAAACTCAAGAAAATGTACCACCCAATAGTTTTTTCCAGTGGAATTCAGCAACATTTTAATTTGGATTCAAGAAGCACCACCTCATAGCTTAAAGAGTGCCAAATTATCCATGGTGGCAAGAGGCCATGATGACATGGTAGAAGGGGCAGATCCGTCATCTGTTCTTTCCAAGTACACTCGAATGTACTGTGTAAATAGAAACGTAGACACTCTTATGAAATAGAACTCTCTTTGCTCTTTAGAGATTATAACTGAATCAAAAGAAGCAAATTAATCTTGGACACAGGAGCCAGAAATCAGTGTGAGCAGAATTCTCTGTTGTAGTTCATACACCTTGAAATTCATGGAACATATGTCTCCTTTTTAAATGCTTCAGTTTTGATTACTGCTAGAACTCCCTTAAAATCAATTAACTGTAATTGTAAGATTTAAATGACTGTACTGTGACAATGAATATGATATTCAAGCTATTAATAAAGCCTTTAATAGAATTTTTCGTTGGCACATTTGCTGAAAGTTTATGAATGATTTTTCTTTGTGTCTGTCCACGGTAGAGGTGTAGACCTGTTCAGTGGTAGATACTGTATTGTAGTATTTCATTTTTGCTGTTGTTAAAGGCCTCAACTCAACTCCAACTCATGGTGACCCTATGTACAACGGAGCAAACCATTGCCCAGTCCTGCGCCAAACATATCATTCGAATGATCTCTTAACCGCTATACCATTCGAATGTTTGGGGCGACTAGTGCAACATATCGTGTCAGCCTATCTCATGGAGCAATCCCCTCTTTGTCACTGACCTTCTACTTGACCAAATATGATCTCCTTTTCTAGTGCTTTAATTTTTACAAAGGAACCCTAGTGGTAAAATGCCTGCTAACCAAAAGGTAAGGGATTTGAATTCACCAGCATCTTGGTGGGAGGTAAGACCAGGCAAACTGTTCCCATAAAGTTTCCAGATTCCAAGCTCATTGCCATATAGTGAATTCTGACTCATAGTAGCTCTATAGGACTGAGGAGAACTGCCCATAAGATTTCATTCTTTGCAGCAAAGGAAATTCTATAGAGCAGTTTTATTTTGTAACACAGGGGGTCACAAGGGGTTAGGTGACCACTCGAAAGCTACAGGGTGTCTAAATAAAAAGATGCCATAAAGAAAGAAAAGGGGACATCTGCACAGATAAAAAACAAACAAACAGACAAAAGAACCCTTCTTTTCAAGCTAGATTGTCCATAAAAGATATGTAAACAATTTTAACATTCAACACAGTGAATCACAGGATGAGAAGATATTCATCTCAGTGAGACTGTATTTGTGGATGACAGCTTTTCTATGCAAAAAATGTATTTGCCATATCTTATAACATTACCCTGTACTTTCATGTTAAAATTGGCAGGTATTCTTTGTAGTCGTAATTTAATTTTTGTTAAAGAAACATACAGAGATAAATTTATTGCTTTGGACTTTCTCATACCACCAAACATTATGAATGCTTGTGATGTGTCTACATCTGTCGCCACCATTTTTTTTTCCTAGCTTCATGCTGAGTCAGATGAGCTCTTTACATGCTATATCATGAGAAAGCCATATCAGGAAAGCGGGATGTGGAGGCATTCTGGTAGTGTTTCTTGGATTACTCCTCTGTGTATCATCACTGGAGCTAGAAATTCCATTCATGTGCATCTAATTTAATTTGAGCCTTGTAACAATCCCATAATGTAGACAGGACACTTGGTATTATTACTGAGCATCTTTGAGGAAACTAAAGCCCAGTAAGGATGTATAGTTTGCTTTCGGTGATGAGAGTTTGAAAGTATGAGAGCTTGAAGTATGGGTCTTGGTCTACAGCCTCCTTCAGTGTTATTCATGAAGAAGATATGCAGTGTCTGTAAATCAAGATTAGTTCTGTTTCTTCAGTTGGAGAAGGCCCTGGCGTTAGGTAAAATCACATGCTCAGTTGGAAGGAAAGGGAAATATTCAATGGCATTCAACTAGTGAAACTGGCAGTGCTGACCCAGGAATGGTGGTTTCCTCTACTGGGAAAGCCATAATTTTCACCTTAATTTGCCAAAGTTCCAGCTATTCCCCAATGCCTGCTCCCTGCTGCTTCCTCCTGGAAGAGGATCCCTTTCATGCAAACCTTTTTTCCTTGATTATAATATTCTTTACAGTCAGCCTTGTGGTAAATTTTTCAATTTTTTGTAATTATGTCTCAATAAATTGGGAAGTATGCAAGCCTAAATTTAAATCCTTGACCTGACATTTTAACTGTCTTTGTGTCATTGGACAGGTTACTAAATTTTCTAATATTAATCTCCTTGTTTATAAATTAGGACACCCATGTCATAGGGGAGTGTTGAAGCTTTAAACATTTAAATTGCTAGGCAGGAAGTGTGACACAAGATACCAAAAAAAAAAAAGAAAAAGAAAACAAAACAAAAACTGACTACCACTGAGTCTGGTGGATTTGAACTGCCAACCATTTGGTTAGCAGACATAGCATTTAACCACTACACCACAACGGATTCCAGGACACATAGCAAACACTGAATAAACTGTGGTTATTACTGTTTGGGGCCTTTTTTTCCTTCCTAGAGTTTCATTCAAATATTCTTCATTCTATGAACCTAACACTGTGATTGGATATAGAATTTTTATAACAATCTCTATATCTACACGTATCCAACTTTTTAGTTATTATCTGATAAACTGAATTCACATCAAGATAAAATACATTATAAATATGATGGAAACACTTATCTTGATTGCATGATTCAGGATATTATGGATATATTCAAAAACTAGTTTCTATATAACGTCGATTCATGATTGAGTCAAGAAAATAAGTGTAGATAATGAAAACTCTCTGCCAATGTACTGAGCAATTCATAGGAAATAATAGAGAATTACAATGAGGACCAGCTTGTGTATGGATGACGAAGATATGACACAGTGACAAGTCGCACTCAGATAAAGCCCCTGGTTTTGGATTATGGCTAAAACTGCCTTATGTATTTGTACACAGTTTTGTGTCAACATAAATTTTAATTATTCTTGGCTATATGCCTAGGAATGGGATTACTCGGTCACATCAAGTGTGTTAAAATATTTGTTAAAGCTGTTTTTTTTCAAGTAACTGAAAATTATCACAAGCTAATTTTAAATTGACTAATTTTACATTTACTCGTCAAGGCCCCATCATTTGAAAAACAGTTAATCACAGAAAGTCATCTAATTTATTTTTGATTAAGTTACAATTTATGCAGTGTAAAATTTGCCATCTTTCCTGTGTGCTTCTAAGAGTTTTGACAAACTTGTGGTTTGTAGAACCAGCGCAGTGTGTACCTAGCACAGTCAAGACATAGAACATTGATCTTTGTGTCTCAGTGGATCTGGCATCAGACAAGTCTGCTTTAAATATGAATCTGCCGCTGTGACTAGTTGTATGCCATTGAACATTTTCCTCACATTCAGAAAATGTCTTCATGTCCTTTTTTATCAACACCTTTTTCTAGCCCTTAATTTTTGTGTTTTCCAGAACATCATATGAATGGAAAACATATAGTAGATAGCCCTTTTCTCGTCTTTCATTTAATGTAGTTAATTGAGATTTAGCTATGTGTTTTCATGTGTAAATAGTTAATTTATTTTTGTTTTGTTTTATTAACTGAATAGTATTCTGCTGTGTGAGCATACCAGTGGTATTTTATCCATTTAGCAGTTGAAAGACATTTGAGTTCTCTACAGGTTTTGGATTATGGCAAAAACCACTGTATATATTGTACACATTTTTGTGTCAACATAAATTTTAATTATTCTTGGTTATATACCTAGGAATGGTATTATTTGGTCACATGAAGTGTATTGAACTATTTCTTAAAGCTGTGTTTTTTTTTTCAAGGCACTGAAAATTATCACTAACTGATTTTAAGTTGAATAATTCTAGATCTACTCTGATTTATCAAAAACAATATCAACATGATGCAAATAGTTATGATGATGAATACATTAGCATTGAACAAAATTGTATTAATAGTTTTTATTGTTATATTAAGTATCCCACAGAGCATGTCATCATATGGGGTACCAACCCCCCAAAAAATCCCATTGCTTTCAAGTCAACTCTGACTCATAGAGACCCTATAAAGAGAGTAGAGCTGTCCCAAAGAGTTTGCAAGGAATGCCTGGTGAATTTGAGCTTCCAAGTTTTTGATTAGTAGCTATAGCACTTAACTACTTCCCAGGGTTTCCTATGGGGTACCAGTTTTCCCTAAATAGATTAAAGCATGGTTTTTTTATTTCTCGGCTTCTGTTTTATAGTTGTTGTTTTTTTTTCCCTCCCATCTGTCTTTACAACTTGATTTCTGTTTGCCTTCTGGATACTTTTTGATGTACCTCATCTTCTAATTTGCTACTTTTTATCTATTGTATTACAATGAATAAGATTAAATAACTTGTTGAATTGTTGGATAAGACTAGATAGGCTCCAAATGAAGACCGGTCAGTTGTAGGCAATGGCCTGAAAGAAATGTGTCCTTCCTTAACCCCTTATTTTATAAGATCTATTTTTATAAAACCCAGCCCTTACTTGTAGGTTTTCTATTTTCTTCCTGAAACTTGACATCTTTGGTAAGTAAATTCTGTTATTACTATCTTAGTAACAAGTATTCACATTCCAGTCTCAACCTTCCCCTGTCCTCTGTTGCTGCAGAAAATACTTATCTTTTGCCAAGCAACTTAAGATTTACTTCCTCCGCTTGTCTGAGAACGTATCTACTCCAGTAGATGCTGATTTCTCTAACAGATTGTTCATGAAACTTATTTAGTGATTTATTACATATTGTTTTGTTTTATAGTAATTCTAGGTTTATCTTGGTAACAATATTATCAAGAACATGCACCTCCTATCCTGAAAAGCTCCGTATTAAGTATGTTACTGTCAATATGATAAATCTTTTTTTAATTGATTACTTTATTGATGTTATAAAGCAGCATTGTTTAGCATGAGTGTCATTATCTTACTGAGTTAGCATACTAAGTGCTGCTGATCCTATAACAGGACATTATAAGAAAAGCCCTACATTCTGGCCTTGGCTGTCACACGGTGAGATGAGAAAGTCCTAGCTTAATCCAGATGGAGCAGAACAGAAGCCCAAGCTGCCTTCAGCTGCACCCTCTCTTCTTTTCAGAGCTGTTCATTGGGGGTGGGGAGTGGGAATTTACATCACTAATTAACATATCTAAAAAACAAAGGAGGGGCTACATGAAAGTAAACGGAATAAAAAATAAAAATGAAAATGATATACTTGTGAATAGGAGGGGGAAAAATTAATCTTCAACACATCCCTGAAATGTGATATATATTTGTTATATGAATTGTCTGTCACCCTCTCCTTTGCAAAAATAGGAAAGCAAAAGGCAACTAATAATGAAAGTCAGTTGGGTGAGGTGACAGCTTTGTCATTTTTCTAATTGGATTCACACTCTCCTTCCCTCCTGGAATGACGCATTCAGGGCTCTGCCTCCACAGCTGTCAGTCTGGTTACCTCCAATGTTATTAAACCCTACAGTGAGGTCTCCATTCGAATAAATCCACCAAGAGCAGCTATTTATATGCTTCTCTGTACATTTCTAAAGATAAAAGGAAATGGTTTCAATATAACTTTCTAGTTAGTTTTTTAATGACAGCAGAATCTTGGATTTGCAGAACAGTTATAATATCCATGAGAATATCAGGCCTATATGAGAAACTTGGAGTGCCTGAGGAGTCAGTAGAACAACAATCTTTCATCCACAGATCTAGTTCTGAGGATTATTCCCTTTAAGCCTACAGTATATTTAGTGTTCCCTACAGTAATCATGGAAACCCTGGTGGCTAGTGGTTAAGTGCTATGTCTGCTGACTAATGGGTCAGCAGTTCAAATCCTCCAAGTGCTCCTTGTAAGCTCTATGGGGCAGTTCTTGCCTGACCTATAGGGTCTCTATAAGTCAGAATTGACTCGACAGCAGTAGTTTTTCTGTTTGTTTTGTTTTACAGTAATCATGGAAACACCAGTGGCATAGTGGTTAAGTGCTACATCTGCTAACCAAAAGGTCCCCAGTTCAGATATGCCAGGAGCTTCTTGGAAACTGTATGGAGCAGTTCTACTCTGTTCTACTAGGAGTTGGAATCATGTAATCATTGATCACTATAATCATGGAACCCTGATAGCACCGTCGTTAAAAGCTCAGCTGCTAATCAAAAGGTCAGAGTTCAAACCCACCAGTGTTTCATTGGAAACTATGTGAGGCAATTCTACTCTGTCCTACAAGGTTGCTATGAGTTGGAATCAACTCAAAGACAAGGAGTTTTGTGGGTTTGTTTTTTTTTTTTTTTTTGGTTTGAGTACTCCTAAGAAGCCCAAGTGGTGTGATAGTTAAGTGCTTGGTGGACCCTAGGTGCAGCTGGTTCAGCTTCACCTAGTGACTCTGTCATAGAAAGTCCTGGTGATCTACTCCCCATAAACATTTAAAAATCAAAAACACTTTGAGTCCATGTCATGGTTTGAACTGTGTATAGCCATATGGTGGGGCCATAATTCTGAGTATTTTATGATTGTTCTCCATTTTGTGCTTTTCCTATGCTGTATGTTAAAGGATTAGGGTGGGACTGTAAATCCCTTCATCGGATCACCTCCCTGCTCTACTGTAATGGAACTTCCCTGGAGTATGGCTTACACCACCCTTAATCCTTTCATCCTACAAGAGATAAAAAGATAAGCAAAGCAAGCAGAGAACTGGGAACCTCACATCATCAAGAAAGCAGCACATAGAGAAGAGCGTGTCCTTCAGACCTGAAGTTCCTATGCCAAGATGATCCCTGGACAAAGACTGGTGCAACACAAGGACCTTCCTCCAGAGCCAACAAGGGGGAAGGCCTTCCCCTGGAGCGGACATGCTGAATTTGGACTTGTAGCCTACCGGACTGTGTAAGAATAAACTTTCCTTTGTTAAAGTCATCAACTCGTGGTATTTCTGTTAGAGCAACATTAGCTGATTAAAATGGTCTACCTTGTAGCAACTCCATAAAGCTAATGTAACTACCCACAGAGTTTCCCAGAAGCAGCTGGTGAATTTAAACTGCTGACCATTTTGTTAGCAGCCAGGCTCTTCACCACTGCACCACCAGGGCTCTCCATAAAGATGACAGTCTAGGAAATCTCATGGGACTGTTCTTCTCTGTTACATGAGATCACTATCGGTTAACTTGAGGCCATCTCACAACAACAGGGTAATCGTGAATATTCCTGAAGATCTTTGGAACACATTCTATCTAGCTGTAAGCAAGCATCCCCACTTCGTAAAGAGGAGACCTGAGGCCCATAGTGAACTGCCTAAGATCCCATAGTAAATAAAAGCAGATGAGAATAATGAGAACTCCACCTCCATCTAATCATTTTCAACATAGAAAACTAAAGGGTAACAACGGATTTTGGCAAGGGTTGCTCCAATCCTGTCGCCTTTCTCTCCAACGCAACATAAAAGATGGAGAAAGTTTTGTTCTTTCAAAGGATGTTATCCAGTCAACTGTGGGTGTGTATGCAGATGTACTATTTAAATGGCCATTTCCATGATAGAAGACCCTGATAGGTGAATTTATTCCAGCAGCATTTAAAAAACTGAAAAAAATCATAATGGAACAACAGATAATTGTGTTCATAAAATATACATTCATGATTTAAATGACATTTTGACGAGGTAAATTTAGCTTCATTTCATCTTCAGTGAAAACCAGAGTATTTGTATCATGCAAGAACAAATAGTTTAAAACCCACCAGCACTTAAAATTCTATAGCCTCACAGAAACCTAATGAAGAACAATAATTTTGCTGTATCCCTTAAAATTGGTGGAAATCTATCCAGAAAAATAATCCTTTCCTATCTCTTGGATCCGACTTGACGGTACTTGGCTGGGGCTCCTATCTCTAAAAATATCATAAGCTGAAAATAAAAGAATAAAATGTCAAAAAGGAAATATGGGTAAATATCCAATTTCCAATGACTTCAAAAATGGGACATTTACTCATTAAATTATCAAAGGCCCTAAATTCCCCTGAAGCCTGGTGGGAACAGAAATGATTGGCCAATAGCCTTGAATGTTCGTAAATACCAAATTATATTTAAGGTTGCATATTCCATTAAGTCATCCAAAGGGACCTCGTAAAAATTTAAATATTAAGGAAATAGTATTTAAAGCACTGATTCATACTGTGAGTAGTAGCAGTAGATGAGTGATTACAAGTAGGTGGCCAAACCTGTCTTCTGAGGTTTCTCTGATTGGACAGATGTCACCAAGCTTTCTGTTCTCAGCAGAGGGTGTTAAATGTTTGCATACCCAGGGACTCTCTCTTTTCCTCTAGTAGCTTTTAGTTACACTTCAAAATAAACAAATAAATAAAACCCAAAAGAATGTCTCTTAGGCCCAACATGACCTCTTGCTGACCCGTGGTGTGTCCCCTCTGGTCTGTTCATAGGCCATTTTCCTCCTTCCTTGTGCTCCAGCCACACTGGCCTCCTTGCTGTCCTGAGCACTCTCCACACTGATGCCGATTTTAGGTCTCCTGCACTAGCTTTACCCTTTTTTTGAAATGTTCTCTTGCCAAATTTCGTATTGCCACCATATTCATATGATCCAGTCCTTCCCTGACCACTGTCCTTAAAATAACCCCCACTTTCTAGTTGCTTTTCTCCTCAGATTAGCATTTTTCTTTGTGTTCTTTCTACTGAAATGTGCACACTTTAACAGAGAGGAATGTCTTGTTCGTTGTTGTGTCCCCCAGACATAGGTAACACCTGATTGAATACTACCATAAGGGATATAGGAATAAATTATGTATACCAAAAACCAAACCCACTGCCATCCGGTTGAGTCTGACTCATAGTAACTCTGGAGGTCAGAGCAGAACTGCCCCAAATTATATATGCTGTGTATTTATGTGAATATTGGTGTGTATGTGTATTTGTGTGTATGAGAAATTGCAGATGAAGTCTGACTTCTAGAGAAAAGTAAGGGATGATTGCTACTGATTCCAACACTAGCTTACTCTAGTATAGTACAGAGTAGAACTGTCCCATAGTATTTCTGAGTAGTAGGTAGTAGATTCAAACTGCTAGACTAGTCTTATGGTTAGTGGCTGGAGCTCTTAACCACAGTGCCTCCAGGGCTCCTAGAAGGATAGTTAGCATACATTAATAATTATTTAACATACTAACTATAGCATGCATTACCACTTGACTCTTTCTAAAAAAAATATTTCATCTCACCAGTATTTTTCTGGCTGCTGGTGACAGAGGCAAAGGAGCATTCCAAATCATTTGCCGTTGAGTTGACGCCAGGTAGACTCGAGGCAGTGCAGAAATGTGCTACACAGGGTTTTCAAAAATAGGTCCCAGGGCTTTTTTCTGAGATCCTTCTGGGTGGGCTTGAACCTCCAACCTTTTGGGTAGCAGTGGGCAAGTTAACCATTTGCACCACCCAGGGATGCCAGAGACTATAATATCCAAGTCTGTGATAGCGAAGACTATGATAGCCAATCTCTTCTTCTTCACTCCAGGTCTACTGTTAACAGTATATGAGACCTGGAAAATTGACACAGTGCAGAGGCTTATGTGTCTGATAGACTATATAAGTGATTTTCCAAACTTTAATTCTAAGTGGAAGTCTAGCATCCTTTCTTTCTCTGCATTGGGCTATCCATTGACTTGCCCACCCAGCATCCTTTGACTTCAGTAGCTTACTATACCATCTGGCTTTCAGGTAGGTATCGTGCTCTGAAACAGTGTTAACCCAGACTGCTTCCTGAATATACTAAAGTCTCTAGTATACATCTTAGTTAGGTGAATTATATTTCTTTGCCTGAGTTTATTCATCTGTGAAATGGTGACAGCAACACTTATTTTGTATGTTTCCTATAAGGATGAAATCAATTTATGAAAAGCATTTGGAACAGTGTCTGTCTCAGAGTAATTTTAACTATTTTTATAAGATCTCTAAAAGTAAGCTGAATAATCTATGATGAAACAAACAACACCAGAACTAAAGTATTTTAGCAAGATTTTTATTAGTCAGATGTTGATGAAACACGCATACACACACAGATTTCTCCACACTAAGCAAATTTTCCTTTCTACTTAATTAAATGCAAAGTACTTTGAATATTATCCTTGAAACATACCATTTTAAAAGTTAAATTCACTGCAAAGAGAGTAATAAATTCATTTAAAGTCCATTATGAAAGATTTGTGTCTTATGTCTTGCATTAGCCATGCCTTTGCTTCCTTTCATTAAGCTAGATAATGAGGATAGTCACATTGGACCGCTCAGGAAGTGGATGGAGCCGAGACACGAAGGTGGAAGTCTGGTGGCTTTAAATTAAAATTATCCGTTTTATATTAAGTTTCAAGTCAGTTTCTCAAACACTGTTGAATGTAAGCAACCCCATGAGAGAATGTTTTTAGAAATGAAGAATTCTAAATTCTAACATATAGCAAGTCTTATTTCCAACAGCCTGTCCACTTTTTCTTCATCACTTTGCTTCCCTTCTTTGAAAAATCAGTTGAGTGTGGCTGAACTTTTTTTTTGAAGTCTTTTAAGAGTCTTCAAATTAATAACTCTACATAAATGAAAAATGTCATTGTTAACTCTCAAGGACATTGTAAGAATTAATGTTTATAAAGTGCTTTGATATGAAAATCAGGATATAAGCACTAGGAGTAAAGTTTAAGGTTTATTTATTAAAGAAAAATATATTGTCATTGTATTTGCTGATGAGCCCTTTTTAAATTTAATTTAACTGAACTTCAGAAAGTTCACTGAGGTATAGCAAATGTTGTTCAAGCACTCCATGAGTCTTGATACTTTTTTTTTTTCCTTAAGTGTCAGGTTTTAGGGATGTTCATTTTCCTTTGTTAATCATCACTGTCTCTATCATCTGAAAAATCCAGCCAAAGCCAAGTGACGTCCAAGAACACCTTAAAGTTATATGCAAGTGAAATTAGCTAAATATGCTCTTTTGTTTTTTTACTTGAAAGAGAAAGGTAGGGTCTTCTTATATTTTATACATTCAAAGTAAGTATCAATATTTGAAATAATGATGAGAGATAAGAGAATTGAATAGTTGGAGAGAGCCTAGCATTCTCCGTTGATGGTTGTTGTTGGCAGTGTGTGATAGACAATATGAATTATTACTACCGCTAAAGTATCATTAATGAAAGTTATGAAAAAAATAGTCTTTAAATATCTCACACAGAGAATAAAATGCTCTTTTAGATGTGAACTATAAACTCCTCTGGATTCCCTTTTTCTTTTCCTTTTCTCTTTTCTAATAAGAATAAACACAAGGAAAAAACAAAGCAAACAAACACAACTAAGTCACTTCTCACTGAAAATAATCTGTTGGTCTGCCTTACTCATGGCATCTATTTCTGGCATCTCTAACCATGTTGACCCATTACTGTTGAGTCCATTCTGACTCATAGTGATCCCATAGGACAGAGTAAAACTGCTGCATAGAGTTTCCAGGGAGCATCTGTTGGATCTGAACTGCTGAAACTTTGGTAGTATATTGGTTAAGTGCTGCATCTTCAACCAGAGGGTCAGCAGTTTGAATCCACCAGGCACTCCTTGGAAACTGTGGAACAGTTCTACCCTATCCTATAGGGTTGCTATGAGTTCCAATGGACTCAACAGCAGTGGGTTTGATTTGTTTGTTTGTTTAAACATGTTGAACAAAAGGAGCATATCTGTAATTTTAAAATCTCTGTACAAGAACAGCAACAAAAGTAGCTGAGAGCAACTGCATTTTTAAATAGAGAGCAGATCTGGCAGAAGTGCCAAGAGAAAGCTGAAGCAGCAACAGTTGGCCAAATGTGTAGCCACAAAGAACCTGAGTACTTGAGGAGAGAGGCCTTTTGGTAAAGAAGGAAAAAAACAGACAGCTTTTGGGAGTGTGTAAGGCCTTGGTTCGTCCTTTCTCCTGCTTTCACTCTCTTTTGTTTTACCTTTTTATCGCCTTACCTCTGATAAAGAGTTGGTGATCAAACAGTGCCATATGATAGAGAAGAAAGATCAGTATTCTATTTCTCAGTAGTTGTGGGGGCAGTACACACCTTGACATATGGGCTCATGTTTCTCATCCAGTTAGCCAATCAAAATGACAGTGTTCATGTTTTAAGCAAATTCAAACTGATGTAAGCATCTCCCAAATTTATCTGAGCTCAGAACATTTTTTGTTGTTGTTTTCCTAAAACACCATTACCATCCTGTTTCTAGAACTAATGTTCCACAGAATGCACTTTGGGGAATGATGCTTTACATAATCAGAACAGATCCCGTTATACCTTCAACATTCTGCTTTAACAAGAAAGGAAATGCCATATTTTTGGGGAAAATGTCTTTCAAAAGGAGCTCAAACAAAAATTGCTTTGTTTCTGAAAGTGTTTCTCTTTCATCTGTCAGTAGCTATGTTTGACCCTAAAAATATCAGATATCTAGGGACTGCTTGTGTGCTGTTAGACAAACTTTCCCTTAAAAAATAAAAATGAAAAAAGAGAAAGAAAACAAAAAACTCACATAACACTCTTCCTTTTTTCAAGTAAATGGTTCAGATATTTGCTCTTTAGTTTATGGTTCAAATGGCCTCCGAGCCCTTCTTTATGTCAGCCATGCCACACACATGTATAAATCTTTTACGTTTTAGAAGCTTAGGATGTTTTATTATTTATCTGTGTTTGTTGGTGCTCGCCTTGATGAAAAGGACTGTTTATAATGCAAGGGCATGTGAAAGAAAAATAAACTGAACTTGGCCTATGGACTTGTATATGAACCGGGCATGTTATTTCTCTTGCTAAAAGACAGGGTGAAGTAGACTGAAATCACAGTGTTTATGAGGATTTATAGGTTAAAAGAACAAAGCTACCTTGTGTCATCTTCACTTGGGGGGAAGAAAAGACACATAGCATTGAAGAATGACCTGGTACCACATAACAGCCCTCCATTTATTTTCTGAGTCTCCCAACTGTTTTATAAATAACATACAAAGGTGATATTATCTGGTAGCTCATTTCTGGAAAACTAAACAGCTCCAGAAACCAACATAGCTATTTGCAAATTTTAAAAGTAAATCAGCAACAACAAAAAAAGCAGCTGTTTAAGAAGCTAACCATTTTATATTTCAGCACATATCAGGTAATACCTGTCTCAGATTCTGCAAATGCAAAGTTCAGGTCATAAAAATATCCCTATCTATTAAGGCTGTTGAGTGATAGCTACAACTATCATTAGTATCACTTATCACTGAAAAGTTAAAAGTATTTTTCATGTTTTTCTGTTTGGGGTAACATACGTTGGCATCATACCACTTCATCTTTATGATTGTTTCATTTATGGAATAAGAGGGTACCTATTTTCCAGACAACTGTCTTGCCTCCGAAGCCACCAGAGTTCATTTCTCTAAATTGGCACTGCTAAATATTGATATGTGGTTATCTAGAGAAGAAATGTGTTTTTTTATTCTCCCTTGCATTATTTTGAAATACAGAATCTTCCAGTGCAGATGTAGGGCTGTATGAGCAATGTCTTATTAAAACTAAAAAAAATCCCACACAGGATGACTTTGACATTTGCCTTCTGTTGATAGACTGCTCCAAAATTTTGATCTGGTGGGAAGTTGCCCATGTTCATAAATGTAGTTCCCTTGAGGCAAAGTTTTTTTTTGCCGCGCATTAGTTATAGGAAAAAGAAACCCATACAGCAAGGTGATGAACTTAGAAGCATGAATGTGCCAAGTTTATGTGCAGCTCTTCTTTTATCTCTACCACCCAAGTAAACGACAGCTAAATTGTGGAATTAATCACACTGAAGTCCTGTGCTCTGATAAGAATCCTGGCACTCTGTTTCATTTATTTTGAGGCTGGAAAACGATTTAGCAAAGTTTCCTTATTGAGCTTTTGGTGTTATTACAGAATGATGTGGCATTACATTATACCTTATCACCGATGCTCTGGTAGTGCAATGGGAGCTTTAGTCCACTGATCGGATCCAGTATTTTCAACTTCATAGCTTTTAAATGAAATGAGGCAGTAAAGCCAATTATAGTTCTGCATCAGAGGGGTCCTTATTTTCCAGTCGGCCTCATGCCAATCAAAAAATTTTAGTACTTTATTTTTCAATTTCTTGTTTTATCATGTCTGTGTTTGAGAAAAGGGCTGTATCCCTTTTATTACTAAAGATCATTTACTACTTTTTATAAAATTCTGGGTTTCTTTGTTTCCCTCATGCTGTGCGTTCCTACTACAGTGTGTTGCAGAAATAAGAACTGCTTTGATTGTCTCACTTATATGATATTTTGATTTGTGAATCTTTCTATAAATAAAAATGTCTTCATAATTAATCTTTCATTTTTTGAATCCTTTGGAATTTTAGCTAACACAAAAAGAACTATGGTAGTATTAAAACACAAATATTCAGGACCATCCAAATATGAATTTGTAATACTATTTAATAAAATATAATGAATATATTAGAATTGACATGATACACTTATGTAAATTTCACAATTAAAGCTGCATAATTTATTTGCATCAATAGTAGACTTACTGATGTTCAGCTATGCTTTTATTCACTTTAAAATGGTTTCTGTTCTACCTAATTGGTTTAGATTTGCTGTGTCAGTTTTTTTTCCTTTCTTTCTTTGGTGAGAAAGTTGCAGACCTGCTATTTTACATTAAAGTTTTTTTCTCAACAATAAAAAAAGTCAAGTAAAAATCCAAGTCTGATTAGAAGAATTTTATTCAGAGTTTACGAGCACATCAAAAAAATATTTTCTGCCTTCATTGATGCATTATGAAAACCCCATGAGGTAATGTTCTTAGAAAATAGACACTAGAGTACATAGACCATGAAATTTCTTTAAAGATCATTATCTCTGAGATTTTAACAGTGTCTGTGTTCTAGAAATATAAAGTATAATGTCGTGGGGACACCTTCCTTGTACCACTCTTCAATCACATGCTGTTGTTAAGAGGTCTCTTCCCTCTTTCTGTATTTTTTTGGTTATAGGTCTGTTGGCACTGTTCTAGTATAGTATATGCTGATAAATTATTCTGTTACTCTAATAGCTTGAAGATGCCGATTTAACTCTGATTTGCCCCCATAATTAACAATTTAGGATCTTTCGTTATAAGAGATCACTCTTCACATTTCTAGCATGATGACTGCCTTGAAAATATCAAACCAAGAATAAGACCATGCATCCATAGCAGTTTCTGCAATCAGTTGTATATTATGCAGGGTTCCTGGTATAATATTTAGATAATTATTGTGGTTATAGCTTGTCCCTTTAATTCCATAGCTGTGTTTGCCTCATTGTTTCTCATGCTAAGTGATCTTTTTCTGTTTGTCACCAGTTACCTAGCTTCACCAGGTTTTAAAGTTTGCCTCCAGAATAAGATTTATGAAGTTTTCGAAGTTACTACTATGTTATAAATAAACAAACCTGTTGCTATTGGGTCCATTTCAACTCATGGCAACCTCATATATTGCTAAGAACTGCTCCATGGGGTTTCTTAGAAGGGCAAAAAGCTTAACGTAATCATATAACCAGCAAGGGAAATTGTATCATGAGTTCTGCTATAAAATGACATAGAAACAAAAGCAAACAAATCCACTGCCCTTGAGTCAATTCTGACTCATACCTGCATAAAATTTACCTTCTTATGCAATATCATATAATAAGTCACGAGAACGGATAGGAAAAATGAAATTGGGGTATAACATTGTTAAAACCAAAAAAACCTAACCCAATGCCATCAAGCTGATTCCAACTCATAGCGATCCTATAGGACAGAGTAGAACTGCTTCATAGAGTTTCCAAGGAGTGCCTGGAGGATTCGAACTGCTGATCTTTTGGTTAGCAGACATGGCACTTAATCACTATGCCACCAGGGTTTCCATAACATTGATAGATACCTGATAAAAATAGTAGCATAGTTTTATACTTGCAAATGATTAACAAAATACATAAATGCTTTTATAAATAAATAAGCACTTTACCTTGGATATCCATCTGCACTAAATTAAAACAAGACCCGTATCTTACAAAATCAACTCAAACTGGATAAAAGACCTAAATATAAAAGCTAAAATGATAAAGCTCATCAAAGATAAAATAGGGTCAACAATGGAAGCTTTAATACACAGTATAGACAGACTTCAAAATTCTACAAACAAACACATGCATCAGAAGAGAAAATAGATAAATGGAAATTAATAAGAATCAAACACTTCTGCTCAACCAAAGACTTCATCAAAAGAATTAAAAGAGCACCTACAGAATGGGAAAAAATATTTGGCAACTCTATGTCAGACCAATGCCTGATCTCCGTAATCTATAAGGTACTACAAAATATCAATAAGAAAAAGACAAATCATCCAATTAAGCGATGGGCAAAGGAGATGGACAGACAGTTCTCTAAAGAGGAGATCCAGGCAGCCAAAAAAACCCACATGTGGACATGTTTACGATCATTACTTATTTAAATCAAAATGACAGTGAGATACCATGTCACCCCAACAAGATTGGCCATGATCCAAAAAAAGCAAATCACTAAATGTTGAAGAGGCTGTGGAGAGATTGGAACTCTTTTTCACTGTTGGTGGGATTGCAGAATGGTGCAACCTCTTTGGAAAGCAATTTGGCGTTACCTTAAAATAATGGATATAGATATACCATCTGACCCAGTAATTCCTCTGCTTGGAATATATCCTACAGAATCAAGGCCATTCACACCAACTGATATATGTACATGAATGTTCATTGCAGCACAGTCCACGGTAGCAAAAAGATGGAATCAACCCAGATGCCCAACAACAGAAGAATGGATGGGTAAACTTTGGAATATGTACTCAGTGGAGTACTATGCATTGATAAAGAACAACGATGACAGCAGGAAACGTCTCTCAATTTGGTCTCAACTGGAGGACATTATGTTGAGTGAAACTAGTCAGTGACAGAAGGACAATTATTATATGAGACCCCTACAATAAAAACTTAAAAGCATACTCATACAAAACAGAAAAGACTCTTTGACGGCTACGAGGGTGTGGAGGGTGAGAGAGCAGGAGGGCAAGGGGCGAGAGTTTAGATGAGATCGTTGTTAGAAATTTGGTTGGGTGAAATTGATGATGATACACATTAGTAAGAAGGTCAATATTAATGGGACTTCAACACAGCTTGTGTACCCCTCCCATCTTAACCCAATATTGTAAGCACAGTATATGTACACTTTCTTTTTTTATCTAATAAAAAAATAAAAAATAAAAATAAATAAAAAAGAGAGGTAAAAAATACATATATAATTTAAAGTTAAAATATAATTTCATTTGATTAAAAGTGTAGGAAATTGTGAAAAAGAACTTTGCTTGTTGAAGAGATTGTCAGAATGGTAGCAGAGTTATTGTGAACAGGTTAAAAAAATAAATAATAAGAAAAACAAACCCGTTGCTGTTGAGTTGATTCCAACTTGTAGTGACTCTATGGGACAGGCTAGAACTGCCCTACAGTGTTTCCAGGAAGTGCCTGCTGGATTTGAAGCACTGGCCTTTTGGTTAGTAGCCATAGCACTTAACCACCATGCCACCAGGGCTAGAAGGAGAGTTATCTGAGCTATGACAGATAATTGCAACACCAGATGTGGGTAACGATAGCTCCTAACACAAGTGGTGACCTGAGGTGACTGACGGATATTTGAAGTGTATGCATGTATTTATTTTATGTATTCCTACATAGCTCCATTCAGCTGGGTTCACTTTTTTTGTGTTCATTTATTGAGTAATGTATAAGCAAACAGAAAGTTTTGCCTCATGCTCGGTTTAGGGCATGTTGGGGTTTTGTGTTTTCAAATAAATCGTTGTGTTAGATTACCGTACATTTGGAAATCGTGGTGGCATAGTGGTTAAAAGGCAGGGCTGTGAACCAAAAGGCTGGCGATCTGAATCTACCAGATACTCCTTGAAAACACCATGAGGCAGTTCTACTCTGCCCTGTAGAATCACTGTGAGTTGGAATTGACTCAATGACAAGGAGGGTATACATGCAGTGTACTTTGTCATTAACGATAATGAGTGTAACTGTGCTCAAAAGAGATGACTATTCAACAATACTGTTAACATCAGTACAGTTAATGTGCAACATTTTAATTTTTCCATTCATTCCTGGTGGCGTAATGGTTAAATGCTATGTTTGCTAACCAAAAGGATGGCAGCTCAAGTCCATCAGGTGCTCCTAGGAAGCTGTTTGAGGCAGCTCTTGTCTGTCTCATAGGGTTGCTATGAGTCAAAATTGACAGCAATGGGTTTGGTTTGGGTCTGGGTTTGATTATGCAACACTGAATGTCATCCTACCTGTCCAGCTTGATTCACTCATTCAGAATTTTATTTTGCATGAAAAGGTAATATCTCACCTGGAAAGAGTATCAGAACTGTGAAAATCACTGGATATTCATTAATATTTTAGAGCTTTTTACTTACCTGCTTATGTTACTCTATGCCTGTGATTTGTGCTTATTGACTGGTCAGTACCAAAGAGAAAAAAAAATGAGATTCCCTACTCAAGGAATGAATTTAAAGGAGCAGGTGAAAGCAGGAGACATGTAAAATTCATTCAACCCATCCTGTATCCTATGATATGATTTTCTGAAGAGTAGAAAATCTCCTGTGATGTGTTACTGTACTCTGAGGGAAGTTAACAAATATTGCAAGAGAAGAGCTTTGACAGACTTCAGTGCTTCTGTGGCCCTTGTACTGTGCTTTCATATTTGGGAGCTAGACTCCAGTGCACAGAGTAGAAAAATAATAAGTTCTTTGAGCTGAAACTTCATAGGCACTGTGGGGTATTCAAGAAGGAAACCAATGGAGAGAAAAATAATATAGTCATAGCTTTGAACTTTTCCTGGATTTTGCTTGCTAGGAGCCAAGTGAGAGGCACTCTGACATCTTATTATTACTAACTCTTTCTCCATGTAGGGAGAGTGTACTACATTCCATGCTGATAAAAGCGAAAAGGAGTTCACACATAAGAGAGAAGGTGGTCTCAAATTTAGTGTGTAGAAGAAGTATAGCAAGGCTAAGATCTGTTCTGTGCCTCAGCTGGGAGGCCATATTCAATGTCAAGTCTTTCCTGTTCCTCAGGTCCGAGTTGGGTGCCCCTTCTTGCATTTCCAAAGCACTTCGTAAGCTATATGATGTTTATGTGTTTTCTGTTGTGAGGTGAAGACAGTACACAATTCTATGTTATCATCTATTAAATTCTCCTGTATTTAGCTTGTTGTCTCTTGCAGAGTAGATGCTTAATAAACATGTATGTATGAATGAACAAGACAAAAGCTGACTATCTACATGAACAGACTGAACATAAACACTACAGATCGGTACAGAAATAACGGGACTTTATAGTAAGGAGGAGGCCAAAGAGGGCTACAATTGTTTCAGTCAACAGTTATCTATAATATACCTACTACATCTCACTATAAAGAATTCTAGTGGCACACAGGGTGAGCACTCAGCTGCTAACAAACATGTTGGTACCTCTAACTCATGAACATCTCTGCAGGAGAAAAGACATGGTAATCTGCTCCAGTAAAGATTACAGTCTAAGATACACTGTGGGGCAATTCTACTTTGCCCTATTTGGAAAAAAAAAAAAAAAAACAAAAAAACACTGCTGGTCTGCTGGTGAAGTAAATCTGACTCATAACAACCCTATAGACAAAGTAGAACTGCTCTGTAGAGTTTCCAAGGAGTACTTGGCAGGTTTGAACTGCTGACCTTTTGGTTGGCAGCAGTAGCACTTAGCCATTATACCACCAGGGTTTTTGTTGTTGTTTTTGTTCTATAGTGTTGCTGTAAGTTGGAACTGACTCAATGGCACACAACAACAGCAACAATATATTTCACTACATTAGATGAAATGGTGAATTAGAAACACATAATCTCTGCATTTATGGAATTTACAGTCTAGCAATGTATGCAGACATTAAATAAAGAAAACATAAGAAATCCATAATTTCAAGTGTTGATGAGAACAACTTGGAAGATATGTTTTATACGGCCACGCAGTGGAGGTTTTTAAGGTGCTATTTAAAGTTGACCATTGAAGAATGAGACTATGAAGGCATTAGGAGCTCATCTTGTGTGTAAAAAAAGAAGGCTGGTGGACCTGGAGATGAGCAGAGTGAGCATGAAAGGTTAGAGCTGAGGGTAAAGAAATAGAGTGGGCCTCATCATGCTTGGTAAGGAGTTTGGATTTTAATGAGAGGGAGGTTCATACTTTAGTATATTTACATTCTCTACTTCATATAAATATTATAGGTACATATGTATGTGTATATGTTCATGCACATATATATTAAACAGATATTGAACCCTGGTCAATGATACACATATGTAAGTACTTGGGAGAAGATGTTCTGGTGTCTGTAATTTACTTTTTGGTGCATAAAAAAGAAAATAAATTTAATAGATGGATAGGGGAATGGATAGATGTATAGATATGTGATAAAACAAGAGTAGTAAAAAGTTACTAGTAAATTCTATGCAGTGGCTATACATGTGTTCCTGCAAAATGTCTTCATCTTTGTAATTCAAGATATAATAAAATTTTGGAAAAATTAATGTTCAAAAAGGTTGATAAGGGGAAATGTAATAGTCCTGCAAAAATCCCACAATCAATGTGAGGGATTATTCTAGCATATTCTCATTTCATTCTTTTTCTATAAATTTATATTTTTAAAGAATTGACATCCGCTTTTTCATTTAACATGTGTGTACTCATATAACTGTATAAAACATTTCAAATCATTTGTGTCATTTTGTGTTACTTCAGCTATTAAGTCTTTTGATGAAGTATTTCTTTGAAGAAATAGACAATCTGTTAGCACAGAACCTTATCCGTCTTCAGCTGTCCACCGAATACCTATCAGTGTAGCAGAAGGAAACAGGTTAGAGTTTATAAATGATCAGCTGTACAGAAAAGACTTTAAGTTTAATGATTTTTTTTTTATATATTTGTGACTGACTTAAATGACACTGCCCAGAGCCTCAGTATACTAAGTTGCTTAGCTTCTAGCCTGTTTGTAAAAATTTAAGCAGTATAGTCTGAAGACTGTGGAACAGAGATGGCTCTTTTTCCCAATGAGTTATAACTTACCAAGAGCATTTCACTGATAAATTAGTGCATTGAAGAATCACATTAGAAATTCTATGCTTGGGCTGTCTATGTTTTCAATCAAAACATTTCCTTTTTATTGATGTTTGTTCTCATTGACCCTTGGAGGTCAGAAGACAGAGTTTCTTTATTAAATCTGTAAATCAGAGGTATTTAATTGGCTCTAGAAGCTTCTGAGTGGTCTTGGCCTTTTCCAGCCCCAAAACAGGGTTCTGACCGACCACTGTGAAATCTGCTTTTGCAAGAAGGCAGGGGGTGAGAGATTATAACAAGCTCTGTGTAAGTAGTCAGTCACTCCTTGCCTTCAAAGTGCTGATTTTCTTGGTGTAGGCAAAATGCCAGAATCAATGTTATACCTGTACCCACGCGCATAAGGAAACATTTTAACATTTTAAAAGACTATATGATTATCTTCTTTTTTTTTTCTGAAAAGCCATGACATTTTAAAAATAAAAGATATCTTAGATTTTGCAGATGAACTTATTTTTATTCTCCTTGTTACACAGAGAATAATTAGGTGATTGTTGGCATGAACAACTGGGCTTAAGATCAATGCCACTGCAGGAGCGATGAAAGCTGACTTTCATAATGAGAGCAAATGGCCCGGAGTCCATGAGAACTTGCAGGGAATCATTTTCGGGGAGACACCACTGCAAATTCAGACCTGAGAATTAGCATTAAAATTGTTCAGACAATATACTGATTGCAGAACCAACCTTAAGGGTCATTTCAATTTCTAAGCCATCTTTACTGCAGTTGGAATTTTAAGAAGTGTCTCCAAAGCTGTGCAGCCTCATTTATATTCATTTCCTCTTCCATCTCTCTCATTAGGTTCCCTTGTTTTTCTGTCTGGTTCTTAATATCATTGTTAGTTGGTATGGGGCACTGAGAAGTGAGGGAAGCAAGTTATTCAGAAATCATGCCATTGGCAAGTACCTCTAGACCAGACTGGAGAATGTAGTCTCATTCATTGTCATCATTGTCTCTAAAAAGCTAGAAGTCAGCAATGTCCTCAGTCCCTTGTGTTTCAGCCTTCTGGACTAAATTGGGGTTAATCAAAATGTCTCTTTTAAAAGTGCTTCTCTTGAATTTACATCTACGCATACACATGTTTTTGCACCAATCATTTTTAGGGGACTCATTGGTCTATTTCCACCAGGGAGGAAAAGCACATCAGAGTGTTTTCAACAGAATTGACATATGTAGACAGTAGTTCTATTTTTCTATACATGAAAAGGACCATCAAGAGAATTGTGTCTTTAGGACCAGTACATGGTGCTACACCATGGAAAGACTATATTCTACTTTAAAATATTATTAAGTTTTTAGGTCTTTACCTCTCATTCTCCTGATATTTTAAAACAGCAAAATAAGCATCGATTTGTGTCTCTACCCTACTCTTCTCCCTTGATGGCTCTGAAACTGCTGTGCATACGTATTACCTAGGGTGATGGTGGTGGTTGTTAGGTGTTGTCGAGTTGGTTCCAACTCATAGCGACCCTATGAACAACAGAAAGAAACACTGTCCGGTCTTGTGCCATGTCCACAATCGTTTTTATGCTTAAGCCCATGGTGTCAATCTATCTCACTGAGGGTCTTCCCCTTTCTCGCTGACTCTCCACTCTACCAAGCATGATGTCCTTCTCTAGGGACTGATCTTTCCCGACAACATGTCCAAAGCATGTAAGACACAGTCTCGCCATCTCTGCTTCCAAGGAGCACTCTGGTTGTACTTCTTCCAGAACAGATCTGTTTGTTCTTATGGCAATCCGTTGTATGTTCAACATTCCTCTCCAACACCACAATTCAAAGGCATCAATTCTTCTTCTGTCTTCTTTGTTCATTGTCCCTTGCTTATTTAAAATGCAGGTTTCCAGTCCCATTGCCAAAGATTTTGATTCAATAGGACCACTCTGAGACCCAGAAACCTGTACTTCTAGAATTTGCTGAGGTGATTCTGAGGCACATGGTCACTGAATGTGTTTAGATCAGAACTCTGCTTTATCCCATACCTGCAAAGTGGTGCATAGATGAGGAGGGAGTGCTGCGTGATCACAGACAAAGGGAACCTCACAAGCGGTAGCACTGTGATTTGAATGGAGTGCAGATGGCCCAGTAGGAGTTAACTAGTCAGTCAGTAGGGGACACGTGGAGGTTGTTGTTGTTCCTGCCAACAGCAGGTGTGTTGGATGTTGTGAGGTGCTTCACCTTCCAACTCAGAGAAGTGCCATGTGTGATGGAGTAGACCTGCTCCGTAGGGTTCTCTTGGCTGGAATCTTCATGGAAGCCATTCACCAGGCCTTTCCTTCACTGAGTCACTGTATGTGTTCAAATCCCCAACATAGAAGTTTGCAGCTGATCTTGAGAGGTTTATGATACCCTGACTCAAGGACACTTTACCCAAAGCCAAACTAGTTGCTGTGAAGTCGATTCCAACTCATAGCGACCCAGTAAGATAGAACAGAACAGCCTCATAGAGTTTCCAAGGGGTGTCTGGTAAATTTGAACTGCCCACTTTTTGGTTAGCAGCTGTAGCACTTCACCACTATGCCACCAGGGTTTCCACTTTAGGTAGATATAATTGAAATGGGTGTCCCTGGGTGGTGTAGATAGTTAACATGCTCGGCTGCTAACATAAAGGTCGGAGGTTCGAATCTCCCCAGAGTCCCTTGAGAAAAAAATCTGACAGTCTACTTTCAGAAAATCAGCTGCTGAAAACCCAGTGGAGCATAGTTCTGCTCCAACACACTTGGGGCTCCTGTCCCTGAGAAATCAACACAGCAACATCAGTCTAAATAGAAGTGACAAGCTGTAGAGGCCAGAGGGAAAATAATGCTTTCTGTAGCCCACAGATAGATGTATTTGCATGGAGAATGAAGGGTTAAGTGGTTGTGCAAGAATGGTGTAATGATGATGTTACAGAAGTGAGTTGAGATCACCAAGGGGTTCCTCGTAGCCACAGTAAGGAATTACGGCAACAGCTTACAAGCCACTATCAGAACACCTGCAGCCATACGCTTCAGCCTCTATTCCTGTTCTCTTTTCATGTTCCATAGAACCTATTCTCCTTTATGTTCTGGCACTTGGCTGGCTTTATGTTCTGCATCTTCCTCTTAAGAACATAGCTACTTTTTACAAAGTGCTAATTTCCACTGCAAATTTCAAGGCTGGAAACACTGAAGAAATGCCAGGGCATATGTAACATATGATAAACCCAAACCCACCACCGTCAAGTGACTTCTGACTCATAGTGACCTTATAGCCCAGAATTGAACTACCCCATAGAGTTTCCCAGGAGTGCCTGGTGAATTTGAGCTGCTGAACTTTTGGTTAGATGATGTAGTGCTTAACCATTACACCATCAGGGTTTCAATAACATATCAAAGAAACTACTTTTTAAGTATATTTTGTTTTAAAATGATTGCTACCTTCTTTGAGTTTGTCTCATAAATATTAGGTGGAGGACTATAATACTGTGGTAGAACAACATTCTGCAACTTAGTTAAAAGTGAAAGCCAAGCCAGCCGAGTGCTGTCCAGTCAGATCCGGCTCACGGAAGTTTGCAAAAATATTACCATTTGGGCCCTGTGACCTGTATTTTTAAGCACATGTATTATCTATTAAGTAACTAGAGGTAGATCAAGCCTTCTTATCACTTATTTTTTAAAATACATTTCATAATCTAAATTTAAGTAACCAAATCATTCTCCTAAATACACGTTACCAGTCAAACAGCAGTTCCTGGTATTCCTGTGTGATTGTTTTGTCGCTAGTTCTTCATAAAGTTACCCACATGTGTATATCCTTCCTGGTGATTGTACGGAAATGTGTGTGTTGGAGTGTGTGCTTGTGCATCAGGAATGGCTAGTCAAGAAACAGCAAGAAAATATGCTCTGAAATGTAAGAAAGCAACTAAGTGGAGCTTGAATTTCATGGGTTGTCTGTGCTGTAGCTGCTTCTTTGGCACAGTTCTGGCTCGTATCAGTATACAAAAACACCTTGAAGAGGAAAGCGTAGAGCCTGCCAGGAAGAAACCTTTTCTGGTTCTTTTTTTCCATTTAACTTTCAAAGTGGGAGGATTTGATTTTTTTAACCTGCCAAATAGCCGTCAACTCAGAACAACTAGATTTTGTTTCCTTTTGTTTGATTTCTTGATCTAGGTTAAAATCAGAACAAGAAAACAGCTACCACTCCAAACAGGTAATGGGGCAAGAAAAAGCTTTCACTCTGCAACTGCTTAATAACATGCAAACACGATCTGTAGTCTCTATGATTAGACAGTGAACTCCAGGTTTTTTTGTGCTTTTTTTTTTTGTGTGTGGTAAGAATTACTATTCTTTAAAGAGAAGATTCAAAGTGCTCTTTCAAATAGAAATCAAATCCTTAAGATAATGTTTAAAGACAATTTCAGACGTGTCATCTAAATGCTCCCTTTAAAGTGCCACCTAGTGAACTAGAAGAGGCTTTAATTAGCAAATTTACTTGCATTTGGTCTAGGGAGTAAGTGAAAGGCTTGTTTAGGGTGGGTCTTGGTGTCTCCGATTGCACTGCTTAAACAAACAGAGCAAAGGCAGAAAGCTTTCAGATGTATAACATGAAGCCATTACAAGAAGCTGAAAGTCAACCCATGAAAGAAAGGAGCTGTTTTAGAGGGTTTCCCAGTTAAGGATCTGGGTGGTGCTGGAAACAGAATGGAAGATAATAGACTTCTAGCAATGGGGCTGTCAGGACAGAAAATTGTTGCAGCTTTGTGGCAAAATAGAATTGCTGGGTTTGCCCACTTGACCTTTACTCTGAATAGATTGGCTTAAGATCACAAAGAGCTTTGCAAAAAAAAAAGTGGTCTGCTTAGTTCTTTTGGTGCCTGAAATTCCTTTGGCACTCTGGGGAGTTTTAAGTTTGTTTCTTGGTATCCTTAAAGAGATTCCTTCAAATCCCTATTATCATGACATAGGGTATGTGTTTTAAATGAAGGCACTGCTTGGTATATGGCGATCACATTTCCTATGCTGTGGATTGAGTTTGCTTAGGAGGAAGGTTTGCCTAATATAGGAACTCCAGTACATTCCACATAATCACTCCTGTCAAAGTCCTGGATCTATTGAGTCCCTGTCTTTGTTCCTGGGAACCTGCATAGCCTTACATAAATAGGAAATGAAATAAACATTTGAAGGCACAGTGTGCATCAAATGCATATATACTGATAATGTGGATGAAACTTGAGTATAACTGCCAGTGTTTTCAGAAAATAAGGCTTGACAGTGGTAGGTCATATGAAAAAGATATGGGAGGTTTTAGATAAGTACAAATTCTGTATTTGCTATGGCTATGAAGCAGTGGCTAGTAACTCAACATAATCTTAGTAGCATTTGTAGATTATTGTTCTCTGCTCTAAGATATGGAAACCCTGATTGAGAGCTATGACTGTTAAGCAAAAGATTGGCAGTCCAAATCCACCAGGTGGTCCTTGGAAATTCCATGGAGCAGTTCTAGTCTGCCCTATAGGGTTGCTATGAGTTGGAATCAAGTGAAAAGCAATTAGTTTTGTTTCGTTTTTTGGGTTTTTTTGTTTTTTTTTTTTTTTGGCTCTGTGATGTTTGGACACTGCCTGTACTTTAGAAGTATTGTGCCCAGTTATGAAAATGATGCTTCGGGATAAAATTGGACAACAAACAGAGGAGAACACACCTTGACCCCCTTGGCAGGGTAGAGGGAGGTAGGAATTTGAAATGGAAGGCATGATAACTGATTTCAAATATCTAGAAGTCCTTTGTGTAGAAGAATATTATTTATAAGGTTTCAAAAGCAGACTGTTCCTAAAAGCATATGCCAGAATAAATTCCAAAAGAATTGAAAATATATATATGGGAAAATATTAAGCAACCATAAAATTGCAGAAGAAAATAGAATTGAATATTTAAGTACTTTTGGAGTTTCAATGGATATTTTAACGATAATACTAAACTAAGACATCATAAAGGAAGCGTTGATGGCTATGAGTAGGAATAATGGAATTATTCAAGATGTTTTGGAACTAATAATGTATAATTAAAAATGTAAAGAAGGTGAAGACATTTTAAAATGGTATTCACCGAGAATAGTTATTGGCATTGGTAAATGTTCACAAAAGAATGTTAAGTAAAAAAGTACAAGGAAAGAACTTTATATAGAATTTTAAAATGAAATTTTAAATTTAAATATATGTCTAAAATAACTGCTAAGAAATTCTTTTCAGTGGATTTGTTTAGGTGGTTGAAATGATAGATTTTGATTTGTTTGTATTCTGTATTTTTTCTAACTTTGTGTAAACCCAGGCCAGTGCCATCAAGTTGGATCCGACTCATGGCGACCCTAGAGGCCAGAGTAAAGAACGCTATTTTGTTTTATGTTTAGAAGAAAGACATAAAGTATAAAAAGTAACCAAAATACCAAACCAAACCCACTGCTATCAAGTCGGAGCTGACTTGTGGTGACTCCATATGTTGCAGAGCACAACTGCTTCCTAGAGATTTCTTGGTTTTAATCTCCACAGAAGCAGATCACCAGGCCTTTCTCCTGCGGCACCCCCGGGTGAGTTCAAACCTCCAATCTTGAGGTTAGTAGTTGGGTACAAACCATCGGCACCACCCAAAAACAAACCAAACCCTGTGCTGTCAAGTCAATTCTGACTCATAGTGACCCTATAGGGCTGATTAGAACTGTCTCATAGAGTTTCCAAAGAGTGCCTGGTGGATTTGAACTGTCGACTTTTTGGTTAGCAGATGTAGCACTTAACCACTATGCCACCAGGGTTTCTTGACACCTCCAGAGACCTCAAACATTTAAAGAAATTCAAAACCAAAAGAAAGGAGTCAGTGTTTAGATCTTATGGGTATGCATATGAATGTGTATATAATTCAAGTTAACCAAAAGATGTTATTTCTAGTAATAAATGCTTAACAATGTCTAATGATTAAAGATATTTTAATTTCTAATAATTAAGCTATTATCATGACCAATGGTCTGTACCCTTCATTGGTAGAATTCATGTGAAAGATCACTTTAAATCAAAGACATTGTAGAATAAATTTCCCTGTAAAAGGAAGGAAACTGAAATTGGTAATCTCAGATGTCATTTCAACAATGAACTTCTGGAAGATTGGAGGTGAAGTGAAGGGTAACTTGGGCTTTGAAAGATAATGGAGTTTGGAGCTGAAAAGAGGCACTGAAGTTTTGTTTTTGAAGTAAGAATACTGTTCACTGGCTCAGAAACTCATGTCCCTGAATCTTAGTCCTTATTTCCCTTCCTATAGAGAAAGAATAAATAAGTGATTTAAAGTGACCTCCTTGGAATCACAACCAATTTACTTACTAGTTTCTTGACTTTTCTGTGCCTCGGTTTCCCCATCTGTAAAAACATTCTTACTTTTTAATGCTGTTAAGATTGAGCACTTTACTATATCTAAAGCACTCAACACACTTCTGACATATGTAAGAAATCAATATGAACTGTTCTTCAAATAGTTAAAAAATTATAGGTATATATGCATATAAATAAATAGTTTTACAACTTCAATATTGAATTCCATGGATAGGTATGGATATATTGGGTGAAGTAGTTGGGAGAGATACCAGGAGCTATTTATGTTTACTTATTTTAGGAATATCTTAATAACCTCAGAATTCTTACACTAGGTTTCTTGTCCTTCAATGTGATTTAATAAGAACTTCCAAGTCAGAGAGACAAAAATAGACTCTTTTATATTTTCCACTCATTTAAAAGATGATAGCATTTTACATTTGGAATTAATACTGTCGTTCTTATTTAGAATTTATGTTTTCAGAAGCTGATTAATATTGTTGTGTAATTATCCATGTTAAGATTTTTTGCTTGGAAGATGAACATGTTTCGGTTTGCTCTAAAAACAATAGTCCCTGCACTAAAATGCCTATTTCACTGCTGCTTGCATCTTCAGCTTTAGAAGATTGCAGAGGTATTAGAGAATATTTTCCTTAATGTTCCTGGACCTTAAGACTTCATCACAACTTTACAAATGCTCTCATTTACAAATATTTCTTTTTCTTTCATGCAAGTTTTATAGCCTAGGAGTTGGAAAATATAGAATTTAAACTTCTTAGAGGAAAAAATTCAGATTTCTTATGACTTCTGAAATTCTCGATCTTAAGGGACAATTCTCGCTATGTATTTTGATTCTTTTTATCTTCCTCTATTTCCAGACTTTGAATATTAAAGGCTAAGAATTAGGAAAAAAAAATCAAAATCTGTTTAAATGAAAAAAAAAAAGCCATAAAATTTTTCTTTCCTTATACAGAACTTTTTCCCCATCAACAGATAAGTATACCTTCTTCTCCAATGCTCATAGACCATTTTCCAGAATAGACCATGTGTTAGGACATAAAGCAATGAACATGTTTCTGTTTGTTTTAAAAACAATGATCTCTGCACTAAAATGCTTATTTGACTGCTGCTTGCGTCTTCGACTTTAGAAGCGTGCAGAGGTATGGTAGAATACTTCAACAAAATCCAAACCGTTGAATTACTGCAAAGCATCTTCTTTGACCATAAAGCCATAAAAATTGAAATCAATAGCAGAAAAAAACATAGGCAGAAAGTTGAACTCATGGAAACTGAACACCTTGCTCAAAAAGTTGTGGGTTATAGAAGAAATCAAGGATGAAATAAAGTAATTTATGGATTCAAATGGGAATGAAAACACATCCTACAAGAACCTGCGGGATACAGCAAAAGCAGTGATTGGAGGTCAGTTTATCTCTACATATCTGGAAGGAAGAAAGGACTCAAATCAAAGAATTAATATTACAGCATGAGCAAGCAGAAAGACAGAAGCAGAGGAATCCCTCAGGCACCAGAAGAGCACAGATAATAAAGATTAGAGCACAACTAGATGAATTAGAGAATACAAGAACAGTTGAAAAAATTAACACAGCCAAAAGCTGATTCTATGAAAAGATCAACAAAATTGATAAACCATTGGCTAAACTTACAAAAGAAAAACAGGAGAGTAAACAAATAACCAAAATAAGAAATGAGACAGGAGATGTCACAACAGACTCAAGTGCAATCAAAAGTTTCATAACAGAATACTACAAAAGACTGTACTCTAACAGATTTGAAAACCTAGAGGAAATGGACAAATTTCTAGGTTTATATCACCTACCAAAATTATCCCAAGAAGAAGTAGAATAGCTTAATAAACCCATCACTAAGGGTCGCCATGAGTCGGATCCGACTTGACGGCACTTGGCACTTGGCAAGGGAGAGATGGAAAAAGTCACCATGAAACTACCAACCAAAAAAAATCTTGGCCCAGACAGATTCACCAGAGAATGCTACCAAATTTTTAGAGAGGAGATAACTCCAATACTACTGAGGCTATTTCACAGCATACAAAGGGATGGAATACTCCCAAATTCATTCTGTGAAGCCAGCATAACCCTGATACCAAAGCCACAGAAAGATCCCACAGGAAAAGAAAATTGCAGATCAATATCACTCATGAACCTAGCCAACAGAATTCAACAGCATATCCAAAAAATAATTCACCATAACCAAGTTGGATTTATTCCAGGGATGGTTCAACATCAGAAAAACAATTAATGTGATCAACCATATAACTAGCACAAAAGACAAGAGTCATTTGATTTTGTAGTTGATGCATAATAGGCATTCAAGAAAATCCAACACCTATTCATGCTAAAAACTCTCAGTAAAATAGGAATAGAGGGGAAATTCCTCAATGCAATAAGGGACATCTATGAAAACCCAACTGCCTACATCATCCTGAATGGAGAGAGACTGAAGGAATTCCCCTTGAGAACAGGAACTAGACAAGAATGCCATTCTCTGCACTTTTATTCAATAATGTACTAGAAGTTCTAGCCAGAGGAATTAGACAAGACAAAGAAATAAAGGAGCTCTGTATCAGCAAAGAAGAAGTAAAAATCTCCCTCTTTGCAGATGATTTGATTGTATATGCAGAGAATCCTAAAGAATCCGTAAGTAAACTACTGGAACTAGTAGAAGAGTTCAGCAAAGTATCAGGATATAAGATAAACGTAAGTAAATCAGTAGAATTCCTTTATATCAACAAAGAGATCATCAAAGAAGGACTCATCAAATTGATACCACTTAAATACTTAGGAATAAATCTAACCAGAGAAATAAGATGCTTGTACAGAGAAAACTACAAGACCTTATTGCAAGAAACCAAAAAAGAGGGACATAAATGGAGAAAAATACCCAGCTCATAGATAGGAAGATTTAACATTGTGAAAATACCTGTTTTACCCAAAGCGATCTGTGTACACATTGTAATCCCAAATCAAACTTCAGCAGCATTTTTTAATGAGATGGGCAAACAAATCACCATCTTTGCTTGGAAAGGGAAGAAGCACCAGATATGTAAAGCACTACTGAAGAAGAGAAACACAGTGGAAGGCTTCATACTATCTGACTTTTGCAACTATTACACTGCCACAATAGTCAAAACAACCTGGTACTGGTACAAAAAGACACATATAGACCAATGGAACAGAGTTGAGACCCCAGAGATAACTCCATCATCATATGAAGAGCTGATATTCAGTAAATGCTCTAAGATTGTAAACTGAGGTGAAAACAATCTCTAACAAAGGGTGTTTGCAAAATCAGAGATCCATCTGCAAGAAATTGAAGCAAGACCCTTATCTCACACCTTACACAAAAAGTAACTCAAAGTGGATAAAAGACCTAAATATCAAACCTAACATGACAAAAATAATGCAAGAAAATATAGGATCAGCAACGGAAGTTCCATTACACAGCTTAGACAGACTTCAGAAACTGACAAACAAAGCAAGACCAACAGAAGAGAAAATAGATAAACGGTAACTACTAAGAATCCAACACTTTTGCTCTTCCAAAGACTTTGTCAAAACAGTTGAAAGACCACCTACAGAATGGGAAAAAACATTTGTAAACTACATGTCAGACCATCGTCTGATCTCCATAACCTACAAGATTCTGCAAATTATCAACAAGAAAAAGGTAAATAACCCAATTAAGAGATTGGCAAAGGAGATGGGCAGACATTTCACCAAAAAGGACATCCAGGCACCCAAAAGACATATGAGGAAATGCTCACAATCATTGGTTATCAGAGAAATCCAAATCAAAACTACAACGAGATACCATCTCACCCTAACAAGGTTGGCCATAATCGAAAAAAGAGAAAACAGCAAATGCTGGAGAGGCTGTGGAGGGATCAGAACTCTCCTTCACTGCTGGTGGGATTGCAAAATGGTACAACCTCTGTGGAAGGCAATTTGGTGCTCCTTAATAGGCTAGAAATAGATATAACATTTCATCAAGTAATCCCTCTGCTAGGAATGTATCCTGCAGAAACAAAAGCTGTCACATGAACAGATACATGTGCACAAATGTTTATTGCAGCACAGTCTACAGCAGCAAAAAGATAGAATCAATCTGATGCCTTTCAGCAGATGAATGGGTAAACAAACTGTGGTACATATACTCAGTGGAACACTGTGCAATATAGAGAACAGTGATGATTTTAGTAAGCATCTCATAACCTGGTTCCAGGTGGAAGACATTATGCTGAGTGAAATTAGTCAGTGGCAAAAGAATAAATATTGTATGAAACCCCTGCTATAAGGACTTAAAAATAGACTTACGTATAGAAGAAAAGACTCTTGAATGGGTACAAGGGTAGGGAGGGAGGAGAGGATTGGTCATAGATTAAATCCAAAACCCCAAACCGAACCCACTGCTGCAGAGTCAGATCTGACTCATAGGGATTCCAGGGGTCAGAGTAGAACTGCCCCATAGAGTTTCCAAGGAGCACCTGGAGAATTTGAATTGTCAACCTCTTGGTTAGCAGATATAGCGTTTAGCTCACTATGCCACCAAGGTTTCCATAGATTAGATAGTTGACAAAAATTTGTCTAGGTGACAGCACACAGTAGACAGTAGATGAACTTAACTATATTTCACCATAAACTGAAAGCTCTTCTAACCTCAACCCAATACTGAAGGATAGGGTAGCAGAGGCGAGGGTCTGAGGACTGTGATCTCAGGGGACATTGACGTCAATTTGCATAACTAGCCGATTGCTGATAGAGTCTTCCGCAACCCATATTGGTGAGTGGCATTTGGGGGTCTAGCAAGCTGCCATCTGAGTCACAGCGAATGATTGCAACTCATCCAGAACAAGTGATGATCGAGAACAACAAAGACACAAGCAAAAAAGAGCTCAAGAAACAGAAGAACCTGCCTGAATGGGAGACTGTATCAACATGTGACCAGAAGAACCAGATGGTGGCTGGCCACCACCAAAGACAGCCATGACGGTACACACAGTGTTGAGTCCCATGGCAACACAAGTAAAAGAGGGATGCAGCTCAAGAACTCTACTAAAAGACCACAGTGAATTGTCTGAGGGCCTGGGGGACCCCATGGTAGCATGGCCCCTAGATATCTGCTACCTCTGACCAGAAAACACTACTGAGGTCAACTGTTCAGACAAAAATGGATGGGACTCGAGGACACAGTGGGACCATATTATGTGTGTACTTATGGTTCTATGCATTTATAGGATGCTGCCCTATTCGTCTCTTTCTAGATGGGAGAAAAGAGGGTGGAGAGGAGGGAACAGGAGCTAGTTAAGATGATACCGCAAGTACAGAGTGAAAGGGATGAGTGTGCTGTCACTGGGAAGGAGAGCAGAGGAGCTGCAGATACACGGGAATGCCAAATTAATTTGGATTGAATACTTTCACTTAATCACAATAAAAAAATATTTTGTGTCTTATAAAAGTATTTTACTATGTGAGCCTTTTCAGATCTTGTAGTGGCCAAAAACAGAATCCATTATATGTAATATGTAACTCTATAACCTCTTACTTGTGTGTTGTGTGAGCTGGACCCAACTTGATGGCAGTGGATATGTATAGTTATTTAAATGTATAATGTATAACTACATTGGAAAACATGCACAGTAGCAAGAAACTTGCTTTCTTCTTGCCCTGTAGAAGCATCCACGGGATAAGGTGCCTGAGAACACACATGGAAGCTGTACTCATGCATTCTGGGTATATGACCAAACTACTGTTGTCTTTAATGTCACCAAAAAAAAAAGCCTGTTTCTGTTGAGTCAATTCCAACTCAAAGCAACGCTAATGGACAAAGTAGAACTGCCCCATATGGCTTCCAAGGAACACATGGTAGATTCAAACTGCCAGCCTTTTGGTTAGTAGCAGGGAATCTTAACCACTTTGCCACCAGGATTTCCTTTAATGTCATAGAGGTTCCAAAGGCAGTTTTATTTGCTCAAGATCCCAGGGAGAAATTCCTACCTGGATATTCACATGATTTTCAGATCAGAACATTCTCTATGGCAGAAGATAAAATCCTTTCATACAGAACTATCATTATTTTATGGGACCTACCAAAGGATTTGTCTGCATTAGTGAAGATATTCCCTGGAATCAGATGGGGAAGAGTAAGGGAGAGGGTGGCAATCGAATTGTGAAAGAGAGATCACCACCAGTTTGTGTGTACATTTGTTTCAGAGACTTTTGAAAGCCAGCAATTTTAAATTCTGAAATGGTTGGATTGGTATTATTGTATTATAAGTACTGTGCATATAAGGGCACCCACACCCTGGTGAAAGAGTGGTTGAGACTTTGGTTGTCAATCGAAAGATCAGCAGTTTGAGTATACCAGCAGCTCCTTAGAAACTCTATGGGGCAGTTATCCTTATTCCTGAGCTTAAATGTAGTTTGGTCTATGTCTATAAACCAAAACAAATAAATAAAAACCACTGCTGTTGAGTGAATTCTGACTCACGGTAACCCTATACAACTCTGATAGTTAAGTTCAAGAAATTATCTGAGAAACAGTACTACATACCTCACTGCTGAACATCACTGTGGTCACCTTCAAAGTATTCCCCTTGGGAAGCTGTGTACTGATGCCAGCGTCTAGTCCACCCTCCAAAGCAATTGTGGAACTCTTTTTGTGGAATGACTGTGTCCTGAATGTCATCAAAATATCTGCCTTTCAACATTTCCTTTATCTTCTGGCAAAAGAAAAAAGTCATTGGAGGTAGATCAGGTGAGTAGCTAGGGTGTTCCAATACAGTTACTTGCTCACTGGCCAAAAACCTCCTCACAGACAGTTATACAATTATGTTTGCAAACTTGCCACTGTGCACAATGGCCATTCCAGGAAGAGTTCCAAAATTGCTTTGAAGAGTGGACTAGGTGCTGGAGTCAGTGCATAGCTTCCCAAGGAGAGTACTTCAAAGGTGACTGTAGTGATATTCAGCAGTGAGGTATGTAGCACTTAGAACAATTAAGCCTAAGATGCACTGATCATATTGGCACAAAAAGAAGGCTCCTGGAATTTATGAAATATCAGTTGATATGTTTCGACAACTGATACAGCTGGAGGTGCTCACTTGTCTATGTCAAGAAATATGAAAGCTGACTTTCTGGCCAATTGACTCGAAGAAATCTGTATTTGTGCCTATTCCATAAAAAGATGATCAAACAGAATGAAGAAATTATAGAGCAATATCATTAATATCACACATAAGTAAAATTTTGCTGAAGATAATTTAGAAACAGTTAATGCTGTACATAGACAGGGAACTGCCAGAAATTCTAGCTGGACTCAGAAGAGAACATGGAACAAGGGATATCACTGCTGATGTCAGCTGTATCCTGGCTGAAAGCAGACAGTACCAGAAAGATGTTTCACAGTGTTTCATTGACTAGGCAAAAGCATTTGACTGTGTAAATCATAACAAATTATGACTAACATTTCAGAGAATGAGAATTCCAGAGCACTCAGTTGTTTTTGTGCTGAACCTGTACATAGAACAAGAGGCAGTCATTCAAACAGCACAAAGGGGCACTCTGTGGCTTTAAAATCAGCAAAGGTGTGCATTAGGATTATGTTCTTTCACCGTATTTATTTATTCTGTGTGCCAAACAAATAATCTGAGAAGTTGGACTGACTGTATAGAAGAACTGATTCAGGAGGAAGACTCATTAACAATCTGTGTTGTGCAGATGACACACCTTGGTTGTTGAAAGCAAAGGGACTTGAAGCACTTACTGATGAAGATCCAAGACTACAGCTGTCAGTGTGGAATATGCCTCAAGAGAAAGAAAACAAAAATCTTCACAGTTGAAACCTTAAGCAATATCATGATAAACAGAGAAAAATATTGCAGTTATTAGGGATTGTCATATATTGAATTGTGTCTCCCCCCCCAATGTATGTAACAATTGCGCTGGGCCAAGATTCCGCAATTGTGTGGGTGCTCTCCTTTTTGTGACGTTTCTGTACTACAAGTCTTAATCTTTTAATAGATAGACTGTGTTAACAGAGGACTGTGGTGGGACTGCCACACCCTTACTGAGGAAGTTTGCCTTGGTTGTGGCTTGCACCACCTTTTATCCTACAAGAGACAAAAAGAAGGAAAACAAGCAGAGAGTTGGGAACCTCATACGATCAAGAAAGCTGCACTGGGAGGAGAGTGCATCCTTCAGACCTGCAGTTCCAGAGCAGAGATACTCCCTGACCAAAGGCTGATGCAACACAAGGTCTTCCCTACAGAGCCAACCAAGAGGGAAAGCCTTCCCCTGAAGCAGACACTCTGAATTCAGACTTGTAGCTTACTGAACTTTGTAAGAATAAACTTGTTAAAGCCATCCACTTGTGTTATTTCTGTTAGAGTAGTACCAGAGGACTGCGGTAAGGATTTCATTTTACTTGTATTGACAGTAAATGCTCATGGAAGCAGCAGTCAAGCAATCAAATGTTTTCTCTTCCGAAGTTCACCCTTCAGTCAAATATTAGACAGGTGCATAAAACAAAACAGGACTAAATGAGCAGACCAGCCCAGGGATAAAGACAAGAAAGCAGAAGAGGACAGGAGACCTGGTGATAGTGAATTCAGTGTCTAGAAGAGACGGGTGTTGACATGTATTGACTGTTTAATGTTTAATGTGTATATTATTTGTTTATTGAGAAATGAGTTTGCTCTGTAAACCTTCATCTAAAGTACAACAAAAGAAAATGAAAGAAATCAAATAATGTATTGCATTGAGCAAATCTACTGCAAAAGTCCTCTTTAAAGTGTTGAAAAGCAAAAAAGTCACCTTCAAGACTAAGATGTGCTTGACTCAAGTCGTGGTATTTTCAGCTGCTTCATGAACAATAAATCAGGAAGACTGAAGAAGAATTTATGCCTTTGAATTATAGTGTTGTGAAGAATATCGAGTATACCATGGTGTGCCAGCAGAATGAACAAGTCCTTTCTGGAAGAACTATAGCCACAAAGCTCCTTAGAAGCAATAACAGTGAGACTTTGCCTCACATACTTTAGCCATGTCATCAGGGGGGACCAGTCTCTGGAGAAGGACGTCACAATTGGTTAAGAGGAAGACCCTCAAGGAACTAGACTCATACAGTGGCTCTAGCGATGACTCCGACAGAGCAGACTTGTGAGGATGGTGCAGAACGAGGCTGTGTTTCATTCTGTTGTACACAGAGTTGCTGTGAGTCAGAGCCCAATGGAATGAACAGAATGTCTGTAGTTGTCCGCAGATGGTACAAATGGTTAAGCCCTTGAGTACTAGCTGAAAGGCTGCAGTTCAGACGCACTGAGAGGCGTCTTGGGAGACAGACCTGGCAATCTCCTTCTGAAAGGTCATCGTCTTGAAAACCCTGTGGAGCAGTTCTACTCTGCAGTGAGTCAGAGCTGACTCACTGACAACTATGGGAACAACACTGACAACTGTCTTTGAGATCCCATTTTTTAAGAATTATTTTCTTGATAAACTTCTTGAGAGCCCTCATCATTTTTATCCTGGAAGAAGAAACACACCTAACCACACACATGAATACAACAGACTTCCTGACTGGCAGCTATGTCTGCACAACTAATTAAAGAGAATAGCATATTAGCATGCATACTGTGAAGTCAGACTCTGTTCTCTCTAGACTGTTCCCTCACTGAGATACAAAGACTTTATCTTTGTCACAGTGGGGCTGAACTAATTGAAATGTCATAAAAACAAAGTCAGTTAAAAAGGTTAGGGTAGAGGGTGTTGCTGCAAAATTGTCAATTTGCAAGAAGACATTTTTAGTGAAAATACAACTCCCCAGTTGCAGAACTAATCAGTGGCAGGGACTGGGGGGTGGGTGGAGAACACAGAGAAAAAGAATGTCTGAGAGAGAGAGAGAGAGAGAGAGAGAAGTGAGACCCTAATTGAAATGGGAAGGACTCTCATTTTAGAAAATGTTTTCTTAACAGATTGCTCTAACCCTCTGCCGCAAGGTTTTTGATTAAATTAATGATGGTAGTGATAAGCTCCATTAGTGTTGCTGTTTCCAGAGGGAAATTTTCTACAGCCTACTCTTTTCCTCCCTTCCCCAAATCTCAGGTATGACGATGGAATTGCTAATCGAGGCCAGAGCAAGCTAAGAAGATGAACTTATCATTACTATGCAAATGCAGACAATGCAGGAAATTAATATTTCATGTGAGCCTACCTAAAGGAGCAATGTTTCCATTACGGGCTTCTTGTCACTCAGCTGGGAAGCTGTTACTGCAGCTTGTTGTCATCAGGGAGGTCTTGAACTTCTCTTTTTTGTTTCATGTTGCCTGCTGTCTGGGGACCAGTCAGCACATCTGACAGGTTGTGCTCGGTTAGCCCTTGCTGTCACCACAGATCTTTACTAGTGCAAAACCACAAACTTGTTATGATCCATAGGATGTTATCAACTTTGTTTTCTGTCTTGGTAGTAAAGTATTAGAGGAAGAAAGCAGCCCAGTCCTAGATAATAAAACAGGGGAAGAAGTATTTCAGTAAGACAAACCATAAAATCCATAGTAGAGGATGTGATAGGAACTCTTCCTGCAGCATAATTAGCTTACTGAGAGCTTTGGAAAACACCATAAAAACAGTGTTACTTTGAGAGCCTGAAATAGTCATGTTAAATTATTCATAAACATTTGTTTTGCCAACCACCATTGTATTTCATAGCCTGATGAAAACTGTTTTGTTAACAATTAACACTGTATTTTTGTGTCAGAGAGAGAGAGAGAGAAAGAAAGTATACTACAAAAGTGAATGCTAAATAATTTGGATTTTAACTTTATGATTCTTATTCTGAATCAAATATCAAATGACAGATGTGCTACTTAAGAGCAGAAAACAGGAGTGTCCTTTCTTTTTTTAAATCTGCCATAGTACCTGAAAGAGAAATAGATACGCTATTAAACAGAAAACAAAAGAGCATGTTTTTACTACCATAACCCCCCAACGAGGCAAAGCCACTGCTGTCAAGTTGATTCCGATTTATAGTGACCCTATAGGTCTGAGTAGTTTCCTGGGAGCACCTGGCAGATTTGAACTGCTGACTTTTTGGTTAGCAGACGTAGCACTTAAACACTACAGAGTTTCCTTTGCTACCATAACTCATTGCCATCAAGTTGATTCTGACTCATAGCAACAGTATAGGTCAGAGTAGAACTGTCCCATAGAATTTCCAAGAAGCACCTGGCAGATTTGAACTCTCAACCTTTTGATGAGCATCCATAGCACTTAACCACTATGCCACCAGTTTTTTTTTTTCACTACAGAAGTAAATACCTGAAATAATACTAAGCATTAGAGTAGATGTTCAAGAAATATGTTGAATTAAATTAATTTTAGTTTCCTGACCTTGTTGAAAAATAAATGTGTTCCAGAAATGGAGTGTGGATGAGGGGTGGACAAATGTGGGTTTGTTGGAGGACTCCATTCTTGTCTTCTCTGTTTTCTGTCTGCAAGGTCATTGATTTGGCTGATACACAGCTCATTAAGTTTCTCTTTACTTTAATGAAGAAGAGACTAGAATTATACAGTGACGTTCAATAGCAAAGAGAATTTTAGGGTACCTAGAGTCAGATCTGACTCGCTAGCACTTGGCTTTGGCAGAGTCTGTAGGGTTGTTATGAGTTGAAATCGTTTTGACAGCAGTGGGCTTGGTTCTGGGTTTGGAGTCAGAAAGGAACCCTGGTTGCACAGTGGTTAAAGCTCTGTCCTCTTAGCCAAAAGATCCATAGTTCCAACACACCAGCTTCTTCCTGGGAGAAAAATGTAGTGGAGTGCTTCCCTAAAGATTTACAGCCTTGGATACCCCGTGACCAGCTCTCCTTGGTCCTGTAGGGTTGCCATGAGTCTGTACTGACGTGGTGACAGTAGGATTGGTTTTAGAATCAGGGAAATCTGTTCTGAAAAGATGACATGAAAGTGATTCTGGCTGAAAGTGGGTGCATATCTCTTGAACGATGAGACTATTTTCTACCATGTTTACGGGAACTGTGTGTTGATGTCCAATGTTCTGTTGAACTTTTACATTATTACAGCCTGCCGTGGTAAAATTATGACATAGTGGTTAAGTGCTACAACTGCTAACCAAAAGGACAGCAGTTCAAATCCACCAGGCACTCCTTCTTCACCAGGCACTCCTTCTTTGTGTGGAAGTTCTACTCTGTCCTGGGGGGTCACTTGAGTCAGAACTGACTTGATGGAAGTGGTTTTGTGTTTTTTTTGGGTGGTGGTAGTAAAATCTAAAAGGGAACTTGATTTAAAAGCAGAGAAAACATAATAGGTAAGTAAGTGAATTTAGACTAAATAAATAAATGAGTTTAGACTAACTTTTTTTTCTGTTTTTCAACATGTACTTCGGTGAAACATAGTTACATAAAGTTTTATTGGAAAATGTTTATTAATCTATTTTTAAATGAAAGTATATAAGCTCTGAGAACTAGAACAAATTAAATTTGTTAACTCCCCAGACGTGAAAATATTGATTATTTTTTTTATGTGTCCCTATTGACACAGATATAGCTGACATTTCCCATGAAATTGCTCATAAAACAGACTAAACCTTCCTGGATTTACTGTCCCCCCCCCCCCCCAGTAAATATAACAACAAAGGATAACTGAAATTAAAACATAAGTACTTTTTTGGTATTTGTTCAATGAGTTTTCATCACATTATGGAAAATATGATTCATAACACTTCACAGTAACCTACTGCTGTTGAGTTGATTATGGCTTACAGCAACCGTATAGGATAGAGTAGAGCTGTCCCATAGAGTTTCCAAGGAGCACTTGGTGGATTTGAACTGCCAGCCTTTTGGTTAGCAGCAGCTGTAGCATTTAACCAGGGTTTCCAACGCACTATAGTAAGGTTCATTATTTGACCCAGTGTATATTTTTTCAGACACATAGTAAGCATAAAATGAATGCAGAAAAACTGAAAGCATATTAATGCATTATTTTCACATCTGATTACTGGTATTTTATACTTAATGACTTCCTGAGGAGGAATGTTGATTATGTCATTCCTTCATCGAAAGACATGATCTAAATATGTTATTTAATTTATAAGGCCTTGTAAACAAGATCCATGCTACCCATGTTTCTGTAAGAACATTTGAGCTCTATTTTGCTTATTCTTTAGACAGTGAGTTGTAGAAGGCAAAGGGCCTTTGTTTTGGTTCTTTTTGTATCATCCAGTATATCTAGCATGGAAACCTTGGTGGTGTAGTGTTTAAGAGCTACATCTGCTAACCAAAAGTTCAGCAGTTGGAATCCACTAGGAGCTCTTTTGAAGCTCTGTGAGGCAGTTCTTTTCTGTCCTATTGAGTCGCTGTGAGTCAGAACCATCTAGATGGCATGTTTTTGTTTGTTTGTTTGTTTCGATATCCAGTACAGTGTCTAGAGTGACTAGAATTTAATAAAATGTTCAGTATAAACCAGAAAACGTCACCCTAGTAATAGGTTCTTTGAATGTGCAGGTCTGAAACAACAACAACAAAAAACTTTCAGAGTATGTCAAATGAAGACAGGGGGACAGCATCACTACCTTACTGCAACACTTCTTCCGTATGTACAGCAGTGTTCAATAACTATCCGCTTACATGAATTGAGTGGGCATAAATAGCATTTACCAGAAATACTCAGCTGGCAGCCAGCCGCATTAGGCAGCTGAGCACCACTGCATATTCTCCCTGGAGGTGGAGGGAACCCAACCTCTCTTTAGTGTCTAACTTTGCTCAAAGAGCAGACTCAAGCTCTAAGATCAATTATGATTTCTTTCTAATAACTAATAAAATGATTTAATGAGAAATAAATCCCACAGTATGATAAAGAACCTGGGGAGTGGGAGGAACAAGAGTAAAACTCTAGATTTTCAATTAGTTATAGTGTTCTTAATGGTTTTCATCTTCTGAAGAAATTAAGAATTACATTTCTGTCTATATGTTTAGGTAATAGTGCAGCTACCTTATCATCTTCATTTCCGTTATATTAAACTGGATAAGCCTGATGGGATATTTAGAACCCAACTAGTGAACCAACAGAGTATAGTCTTCCTCAGCCTCCTTCAATCATTTATCACAAATTTGGTATCTTAATGTTTCAGCTGTTAGAAGACTGACCTTACCTAATCCAAGCAAGTCTCTATTTTAGTTATCATTATCTCAATTACAAATATTTCTCCATGGGGAAAAAAAATCCAGAGATGTCAAAAATCACTCAAGAATACTTTGTCTGGTCAACTAAGTTGAATACTTCAGCAACAAGCTAAAGGCAGTGGTACAGAAAATGTGCAGCATGGAAGCATTTTGAAATTGTGCACGAGGAGAGAGGAAACAGAGCAGAGAAGGAATCGAAGTGCTCTCAGAAGTAACTGGGGATACCTCCCATTTGGCTGCACACGTGCTGTGAGAGATGGCTGCTGGCCTCCACCTGGGGTGAAGAAAGAGAGGAACTACTATGTAACTGTCTCTCGTCTTTCTAAAGAAAGCTAGGTTTTCTCTTTTTAGCACTGAAAGATTTACTTTTTTCTCCATAATAGTTGAAAGAGTTTGATGTGGGCTTTTTTCTCCTTCTGTAATCAGGGGCCAGAGAGACACAAGTAGGTAGCGCTTATTCAGTAAACGATATTCGTGTTACTGCAGTAGACGGTAGTCCTTGAGTTACTGTGAATACCAACCATTACCTGAGTGGTGTTCCTATCTGCATGTATACTTTGAATGGCAGGTATTTACTTATAACCACCATTCTTTCTATCATGGCTTTTTAAATTTTGTATTATGTAAAATTCCTTACCAAGTTTTTTCTGAAATTGCTGTAAAAAGGTAGCATAATCATCCTCATTTTCCAAGACTGTCAACAAATCAATGTGAAATTCTCTTGTCATGGCATTTCTAATTAAACTTACATCGTTTCAGATTTAAATATTGAAACAGAACAATAGCTACAGGCTGATGGAATTGCTTTGAAATATGTAAACTAATTCACTATGGAAAGACTTGCAAACCCCCATTGGTGTTAGGTCAATTCTGATTCATAGTGACCCTATAGGACAGATTAAAACTGTCTTATAGAGTTTCCAAGGAGTCCCAGGTGGACTTGAACTGCTGGTCTTTTGGTTAGCAGCCATAGCACTTAACCACTATGCCACCAGGATTTCCACTGAAAGACCAGGACCATAAAGCTGTCCAAGTCTAAAGTGATAGTTAAATGTACTGGGTTGTCACTGGTCCTTCATGTATCAGTAAAACAAATCATTGTCGAATCAGTTTTAACCCACAGCCACCTACGTTGTGTCAGAGTAGAACTTTGTTTCATAGGGTTTCTTGTGGCAGCAGATTGCCAGGACAGTCTTCTAAGGTGCCTCTGCAGAGATTCAAATCACCACTCTTTCAGTTTGTAACTGAGTACGTGAACTGTTTGCATCACTGGAGGACTTCTAGGTCCTTCATCTGAGTGGAGGATTAGTCTGTAAGATGAGTTTGGGGAGATGCAGCAATTCAAAATGTAGTTCCTCACTGACTTTTTGCTAAAAGCTGAAAATGTAAACAGTATAGAGTTTACATTAATTCATGAATAAACCATGATTACTTCTTTAGGGAATATTTGTGTATATAATACTAGTTTTTGCAGTTGGTTTTATGAAGAAACAAAACAGGTACTAACAACACAAAATGCTAGTTGGATCAAAAACTCTTTACATAAAATTGGTAGAAATACTTTCTTGTGTTATTAAAGAGATTAACTCATATGCTTTGCATTTTCTATGTTCATATATGTTGTCAGTGTTAGGTACCCTGAGTCAAGTCCCACTCAGCAACCCTGTGTACAACTGAAAGAAACATTGCCTAGTCCTGAGTCATTGTCACAATTATTCCTGTTTCAGCCCCTTGTTCTGGCCACTGTGCTCATCCGTCTCGTTAAGCCTCTTTCTCTTTTTCAACAACCCACTTCTTTACCAAATATGATGTCCTTCCTGGTGCCTCCTGATAACATGTCCAAAGTACATGAGGTGAAGTCTTGCCACCCTACCTGATAATGAACACTGTGACTATAGTTCTTTCAAGAGATTTGTTCATTCTGCTGGTTGTGAATGCTGTGTGTAACATTCCGTGTTGTTAGGTGCCATCATGTCAGTGTCATGATTCATTGTCGAGTTTTCACATACATACAAGGCAATCAAAAGTACAGGTCTACCTTGGTCCTAAAACTAAATACATCTTTGATTTTAGTACTTGAAAGAGGTCTCATAGAGTAGAGTTGTCCAATGCCCAATGTCATTTGATTGCTTGACAGGTATTTTCATGGACATTGGTGGAGGATGCTAGTAAAATGAAACCCTTGACGACTTCAGTGTTTTCTTTACTTATCTTGATGTTGCTTATTGGTCCATTTGTGAAGACATTTGTTTTCTTTAAGTTGAAGTGTAATCTGTACTGAAGACTCAAGGCTTTGATCTTCATCAGTAAGTGCTTCAAGTCCTCTTCACTTTCAGCAAGCACGGTTGTCACCTGCATAACAAAAGTTGTTAATGAGTCTTCCTAATCTTCCAGCTTCTAGGATTATTTGGTCAGCATACACATTGAATAAGTATGGTGAAAGTATACAATGCTGATGCGTATCTTTCTTTTTTTTATTATGACTGAGTGAAAATGTACATTCCCATATAAATTTACATGCCCACCTATATGCAGCTTCCACTGCTCTCCCTGCCCGGTGACAGCACACTATTCATCTCTGCTCCATACATGTCTCATCCTCCCAACAGCCTCCTTTCCCCTCCTCTCCACCCACTCTCCATCCTCCAGCCAGAGGTCAGCAGGATGATATCCTATAGATGCACAGAACCATAAAGTGCATCCAATATATGGTCACTCTGCATCGCCAGGTCCAATCCATTCGTTTCCGAAGAGTGGACCCTCATTATGATATATGGGCAAGGGCAGCATCAGGGCCAGGGCCATGCTCGCAGGGGAACCCTGAAACCACTGGACCATCAGTTGAGGTCTTATAGTGGAGATCTCAGGGTGCACCCCTTTTTATTCTCATGTTGCCAGTGAGACTCAACTTAGTGAGCTACATCACAGCTATCACTGGTGGTGGCCGGGCACCATCCGGTTCTCCTGGTCCCAAGTCTGTGTAGGCACCCACTCATGTGGGTCTCTCTATCTTCTGGGTTGTCTTTATCCCATGTCATTTTGGTCCTCAGTGAGCATCCACTCCTGTTGAGTTGGGACCATTTGCTGTGCCCTCAGATAGCAACTTTTAAGACCTCAGATGCCACTAATGTAGGGTGCAGAGAGCCCTCTTAGCAAAATGCTAGTTGTGCCAATTGACCTCGATTTCACCTAAGAGCATGGTCGTCTGCCCCCTGCCCCAGCTACTCTGTCCTTGCAATATTGGGTTAAGATGGAAGGAGTATTCAAGTTATGCTGAAGTCCACTTAATATTGTTCTTGTTTCTAATGTGTGCTATCACCGATTTCACCCAACCTTTCTTGAATGTAAACCGCTCAATATCATCTTGTTCTGGTTCAAACGACTTCACTTGATTTCTGTGCAAGTTCCCCAGGGCCACAATTAAATGTTCTGGATTCCCATTCTTCCTGATATTATCCATGATTTGTTATATAATCTCCACAATTGAAAGCCTTTGCATAGTCAATAAAACACAGGCAAACGTTCTCCCAGTATTCTCTGGTTTCAGCCAAGCTCCATCTGGCATCAACAGTGATATTCCTCATTCTATATCCTCTTCTGAATATGACTTGAATTTCTGGCAGTCCCCTGTCTGTTCATATATAGTTATGTTTTAATTGTGCTTGATAACAGATTATACAAGAGAAATAATTGCTATGGCTAAAACAAAACAACAGATTACAAATCTTTTTATTTGGAGGTGGCATGATGCCAGCGGCATGCACTCCGTCATATGTGTGCACACTCACCTACTCACTGCCTCTGTGCCTGCCCCACTTCCTTCCTGCCTGGGCTCTGCTTCATGAATAATCATCTTATGAATGATGAAATGTAACTATGAAATGTGATGGCAATTGCAGAGACTTTATATGCTGCTAATTAGCTTAGGAACTGAAAATGCTTGTCTCCTTTTTATTCCAGATTAGTTTCTAATCAATCTGAACAACATCCCAAGGAAACATTTTAAAGGAGAATTGCAAAATGGTCATCAAGAGGATGCTTCTTCCTACCCACTAAATGTGAAAATCACTATGCAACAAGTGCATGATGTCAAACATTGGGAGTTTATTAATAATGAAGATAATAGAATATAGGTCAAAGAACTTCTTGCTTAGGGAGTCACATTTAAGCAAATGACTAAACTCAATGCACCTTCAGGACTCACAGTGGTAATTTATGTAAAACATTTATTAAATCTCTATCTGGCAAAAGATTTCCATATGCAGTCCATTTTCCCGTGTGCTCTTTGGAGCTATAGTTTCTTCATCCTTCAGAGGCTCTGGTGGTTCTCAGCCTGAAATGCACCAAGAAAAGTACAGATGAGCGAGTGGGATGCCTGATGATCACTTAGCCCAGGCCTAACATGGGCATGCTTGTGGTTTTCAGGATTAAACATCAAATCGTGTTGCTGACGCTAGCTCTGTAAACTTGTTCAAGTTAATTTGCCTCAGTTTCTCTCCATTGAGAGAACTGTCGTAGTACCTATCTCATGTTGAACTAAACCAAAAAAAACAAACTCATTTGTTGTTGAGTCAATTCTGACTCACAGTGACCCTACAATAGAGTTTCCATTGGATTTGAACCACCAGTCTTTTAGTTAGCAACCATATTGCTTAACCACTATTGCACCAGTGTAATGCAGCAATAGATTTTAGCAGTTTTTTGGAGTCCTTGGGTGGTACAAACAGTTAGCACTCTTCTACTAACCCAAATGTTTGAATCCATCTGAAGGTGCTTCAGAAATAAAGGCCTGTAATCTTCTTCCAAAAGATCAACCATTGAAAACTCTATGAGCACAATTTTACTGTGAAACACATGGGTTTGCCATGAGTTGGAATCAATGGCAATTGTTTCTCGTTTGTTTGTTTGAGCACAGTTCCAGTAATGAAAGTGCAATCTATCACAAGGTTTCATGCAGTTCTAATATATGCATACAACACAACTTTTTAGAGTGTTTACCTTGTGGCAAGAAAGTTACTGTGCTAGATGCCTGGTCTTTCAAACAGCTTGGCATTATATTTCACTGAATCACTAGCTGTTTAATTCTCCCAAGTATTTTGTTCCAGTGCCCTGTGACTTGAATTCGGCATAGGAAAGTTTTGATGATGCCATCACAGAAGTTTTGAAAGTGAAAGCATATTTTTTAAGTGAACTAGACTTAACTTACTTTGGACATGTTTTCAGGAGGGACCAGTTCTTGGAGAATGACATCGTGATTGGTAAGGAGGAATGTCAGTGAAAAGGAGGAAGACCCTCAATAAAATAGATAGACACAGTGGCTGCAACAGTGGGCTCAAATATAGCGATGACTGTGAGAATAGCACAGGACTGGGAAGTCTGCTTTTCTGGTGTACGTACTGTTGTCGCTCTGAGTCCAGATGGACTTGACAGCACCTAACAGCAATAGACCTAACTATTCAAATTGCTAGAAAGAAAATTTTCTTTATTTTAAGTTAAGTTGTATCTTTTTGTAACTTTAATATATTTCTTTTTCTACCCTCTAGAGCTAGGAAATTCTGGTAACATTTTAAAATGACAACCAAGCAACCAAAACCCAAACCCAGCACTGTCAAGTCTATTCTGGTTGAGAATAGGAACTCATACCTTACTCTTTTTTTCCCCTTTCTTCTAGACATCATTAGCCAACCTGTACAAAAAAAGGTCGCTTCTATCTAGTCAATTCCAACTCATAGTGACCCTACAGGACAGAGCAGAACTGCCCCATAGGTAGAGGCTGGTAAACTGAACTGCCAGCCTTTTGGTTTGCAGCCAACCACTTAAGCACTGTACCATTCCAACATAGTCTCTAGTTTTGGGGTTTCCCACTTAAACTGTGTTTCTTCCAGGCAAATGTACTTCAGTGTTTCACGCTTCAGGATCAACTGACCAACAAACCTGTCTTCGTCTAAACAGTCAGTGAACATCACTATTTTGGACACTTCCTCACTCTAAAGACTCATACCTCGACCTTTATAACCTTAGTCCTGGTATCCACAGAACCACTGACAGATAGCTCTCTTGTCTGTTCTAACAGGACAGTCCATTACATAAAGTGCTTAAAAAGTTCTTTTTTGCATTGACTGATCCCTTCTACCCTTATAACTTTCATTCATCAATTTAAGACAGTCCATTCCATAAAGTGCTTAAAAGTTCCTTCTTATATTGACCTATGCCCTGCAGCCTTCTAATTTTCATTCATCAATTCATTTTCCACCCTCTAGACATTTTAAAATTTATTCCAAAGACTTCATTCCCCCACTTATTTTCTCCTAGTTTAATTTTTACATGTTCAATGTGATCAAATTTTTTAAACACTGTCTAATTAAATTTGGGCTTGAGATGAGGGTGAAAAGGGACATTATTATCTTTCTAAGCATTGCCACAGTAAAAAGAAATGATTTTCAAAAGCAGTTTTCAGCGTGTTTGAACAGTACCCTCAAAGTCAGGATCTTTTTTTTCAGAATCAGAGTTGGAGTAGGGCAGCATCCGTTGCTGTCGAGTCATTTTCAACTCCTGACAACTTCATGAGTCAGAACAGAGCTGTGCCGCCTAATGTTTTGGGAGGTTGATTGTTTAGACGTAGATTCCGAACCTTTCTTCCAAGACCTGGCTGCGCAGACTCCATTCTCCAAACCGAGCGTTGTCCCTGTTTTCACACCCTGGGACTCAGCATCAGACTAAGGGCTACCTTTTAGCACCTGTACTTTCTGATCTTGAACAGTAGATCCACTCTTTCTTCATTCCATGATTGCAGTTATTCATTATGAACATCCATCAAGACTGTAGCTCATCAAGGATGTAAGTTCTGATGCATAAAAACCAAAAAAAAAAAAAAAAACCTAGTGCCACTGAGTAGATTCTGACTCATAGTGACTCTGATACCTATGTATAATCAAAAAACAAAACCAAACCCACTGGCAATGAGTCAAATCCACACACATATAAACCACATAAAAATCGATGAGGCATTGAACTTTTTAAAACCAGACAGCTGACGTTGTGCGTGACGTGTATAATAGTGCCCAGCAACAACGAAAGTGATTAGCAAATAAAAGATCAGTTCAGTGAATGAGTGATCAGTTTGGCATATTCATTTTCTCATCAACTTGCTTTTTCTTTGGTTGTTTTTCTTAGAAACTTTTGGGGGGGGCGGGCAAAACACAAAGCATTTGCTATACATCTATGTTTTCAGGCCTCTTATTTGAGATTGGGTTTCAGGAAAGGAAGGCATTGATTGGTCAGCAATCTGTAGTTTGAACTACACAACAAAAACCTGATGATTTCTTTGGTCAAGTAATTTAAGGATCACTGTCCTAATGTATTTGGAAAGTTGAAGCAAAAAGTTTTGAGTAGGAGGTATAAGTAAGGTGTACATTAATGTAGGCCAGGTTGATTCAAATATTAATGGCTAATATAATTATTTCATGCTTAGTGTGTTTTGTTTTGTTTTTTTTTAAAAAATTTCATTTTGTTCTTTTACTTACCTGTTTCTGGTATTCCCCTTAAGAGTTAATAGGGTATGTGACAACTCAGCCTAAAGTATCAAAAAGATTAGAAAAGAAAGAAATCCATAGCTGTGGTGACCAGGGCTCAGATGGATTTATAATCAAAGGAAAGGCTTAAGGTTATATGAATTTAATATGATGAGTAAATATTATTGTACTGAAGATTTGGAGTTTATCTTATTTCCCGCTTGTAAAAGAAAGGTCACAATAATCTTCAAAATTATTTTCTTTATATTTTCAGCATAATTATCCAGATCATTTTCTCCCCTTCACCATGCGGTATAGCCTCCTCAAAGAAAATGTGTTTAAGTTCAAAGGCATTTTACTGAACCTGAATAAATTGTTTCAGAACGTTAGGTATTAGTTCTCTGCTTGGCTATTCTATGTTGTGTGGATGAAGTTATAGGCATTAATATTTTCATAGAGAAAGGAATTTACCTTAAATTATCCCTTACAGGGGCATGTATATTTTATTAAAAGGGAATGATGACTAAGGATTAGAGAAGATTGACATTTGCAAAGTGTTTGTAATTACAAGGTCACATTGTAATAATTTCTGTGTTCCTATTCAGTACGACAGTAGGGATCTAAGCACCTTGGGTGTATTTTCTTTATATTCTTCTTTTTGTCGTCATCTGCCAGTAAATTCGGATGGATTTCCCACTGCTTAACAGAATTGAAATAACTGTTGATAGTCTTCACAACAAAGTCAATTAAGTTTTACACTCAAGTTGTGCCTTGAGAAAATTGTAAGCCATAATGGAGTCACTGGGAACACAGAGTAAAATGTGCAGGGTTAACCTTTAGATGGAAACTCTGGTGGCGTAGGGGTTAACAGCTACAGTTGTTAATCAAAAAGTCGGCAGTTCAAACCCCCCAGGTGCTCCTTGGGAAGTCTATAAGGGCAGTTCTAGTTTGTTCTAGAGGGTCTCTGTGAGTTGGAATCAACTTGGATGGCAATGGATTTGGTTTTTAACCTTTAGATGCTTGCCTAATTTCTTTGTGTGTATGACATTCTCTCTTGTTTCATTCTATTTGCCTTTTTTTTGGTATCTTTCCCTTATCACCAGACCTGTATTTTGGGAAAAAAGAGGTGGAAACTGATACATAGGAGCTTTGAGTGGATTCTGAAGAACTGATAGAAGAACCTCTCCTGAGTTTTGGGAATTTAGTTACAAGGATGAGTCAGGATCCATCAGTGTTTCAGTCTGTTGTGCGCAGATCATTATGAGTCAGAATTGACTCAAAGACATCACACAACAACAATTTGAACGATTCAATAAATTAACCTGGTGGGGTATTAATCTAATGGACCTCAAGGTACTTAATAATATACAGAGAAATGGGATATTGCACTTGGGTCTAAGTGCAAATTAGGAAACAGCTTGTCTTTGAAGGCAAGGGCCCATTCTTCTCGTTTGCTGCCTGTGTCCCTTGTACTAAAAGGACAACCAGGGAGCCACTCTGTAGCTAATTTGGACCTTATACATTGGCAGAATTTGTAGCGGAAAGCTGTGTAGCCTACTGACTCAGGTGGCTACTATGGAAAATTTATCATCTTCTGATTCCTTGGCTATTGCGCAGAGTTATAAATTGGCTAGGATGGAAAATGTTCATCTCTTTAAAAGAAACATATGATGCAAAGTATTGTTACTGTTACAACAGGAACAAAAATAAGATGTACAGCAGGCCTAGAAAGCAGCGTCCTTAATCTATATAGCTTTTATAGCCTTCGTTCCCACCATTGAGACAAACAAATTCAGTTGATTATCTGAATCATATTGTCTTCAGTAGTGTGCAAAGGTAATACAGCTCTCCACAGAAATGTGGCGTAATCAGAATAATTAGATGTTAGATCAGATCTGAGAGATGAGGTTGATAAGTGGCAATTCTGAAAAGGAGTGTGGCCCTCTGCGGGAAAATGTCAAAAGCCAGGCTTCTCCACGGGTGGCCCTTGATAAAGCAGGGCTAAGAATGTAGGCAATGAAGTATAGGTTGGTGCTCCTGTCGGCACCTCCAAGGCATAGAAGAAAAAGCCCACTTGAGTGGCATTATTAGTGTCTTGAGAGGTATTAGAAGCAGAGGAGGAATAACCATTACTGAAACCTGAATGGGATATGTCTCAGGTATTTTGGAGCAAGTAATAACTCAAAAAGAAAAAAAAAATTCAAAGAAGCTGTAGGATTAGGAAATTGGAGCAGTCAAGGGCCTTGGTGTGTGAGTTTTGGAGATTGTTGGGAAGAGGGAAAGTGAATTTATCAGAGGATCACATAGGCTGTTTGATTTGTTGTTTACCAACGTTTTCTGTCCTCATGAAAGAGAGAAAATTGCTCCCTATGATTTTTTTTTTTTTCTATTAATGAAAGAAAAATGGAGCTAATACTGGGTATATAGACAAAGAACAGGAGTTAGTACCAGGAAAAATCATGAAGCTGATACACACTTTTATTCTTCTCCCCTAATCCCAGTACAATCCAGCCTCACCTTTTTGCTATCTTCCCTTTCTTGTTATACCTACAATTTACAATCTTAGGCTCCCAGTTTTTTCTGTTGACGGCAGGAGACAGAGACCTTAAAACTCAATTCAAGGTCAGGAAGTAGTGACTCATTGGGCTAGCTCTCACAACAGTATTCATATTTTAATGGTCTCCCAGTAGTAAGGCAGTATATCATTTTTGGAATAGATCACAGTTGTAAGTATTCAGGCATTAGTAATTTTTTTTGAGAAGTTTGACTTCCCACTCTTTCTCATATCATATAAAATATAGTGACTTTCAACTTTGTGTGGACTTAATATAGTAATTTATCCAATTTGTAGAGCATCTACTAAAGTGTGTTCCTGCAATGCTTGATACAAAGGACATATCACTCAAGAAGCTTTGTTGTTGCTGTTATTTGTCATCTAGCTGACCGTGATTCATAGAGACTTTATATAGACCACAACCAACCATTGCCTCATCTCGAGTCATTTTCATGATTGCTGGCATGTTTCATTCTAGCACTGTGACTTTTTTGTCAATGCATCTCCTTGAGCATTACCTTTGCTTTCTCTTACCTTCCGCTTCACCAAATAGGGCGTTCTTTTCTAGTAAGTAGTCTTTCCTGATAATTAAAAAAATGAACAAAAGGTGACACAAGATTACAATCAAGGATGAAAAAAGAAAAGATCCAGTGGAAAGCCCTGATGGGACAGAACATGATCTGGAGAAAATGTGGTCAGGAAAGATTTCATGGTGAGGGAAGCAGTGGACTTAAGTTTTGTTGTAAAGTGATGTTAACCTGGTCAAGAGCCTTGGGAAGGATACTTTGAAAAGGGGGTGCAGTATATATGAACATAAAGATACCTAAAAGATCGTACCATATTTAGTGAATTACAGATCATGTGGCAGGACTTGAACATGGAATGTTGAGAAAAGAAGGGTAATGGCAAGAAATGAGACTAACAAAATTCATGCAGGACTTCATGCCAAACTGCAGATTTGTCATTTGCATCCTGAAGACAATTAAGACATAAATAAGTTTTATCATGGCCAGTGCATGATTAGATCTGTGTTTTAGAAAATCTTTTCCACAGCATTGCAGACAATTAATGGAAAGGTACAATGGCAATTGACCAGGGGAAGCCAGAGAGGAGGCTCTTAAAGTTCCTAAGCAGGAAATGGTAAAGACTTTAATGAAGGTGGTAGCTTTGGATACAGGCAGGAGGGCACCAGGTGGAGGGAAAATAATGACTAGTCTTGGATCCATGATTACCCCTGCCGAAATCTATCAGAATAGCTCCAAGTTAATAATCAATTGTATTCTCCTGGACATCACTTAGCCAACTATGAGGATTTTCTACTTATGAATAAAGGGAAGACTGAGATCCAGTTTAATGGTGCATTTTTCATGTGCCTAATTTCCTCCAGTGCAATACAAATCCATGCTGTGGTATTTGAATTATTTAAAATATATGTACTTTTTCTCTAGTGTACAGATTTATGGTTGAATACAAGCAAACCTAATGTTAAACATATGTGTACATTTATCTCAGGGAACTAGAGAGTTCCTATTTCCTGCACCAACTTTTACTATGAAAAAAAATTATATATACAGTGTGCCAGAAATCTCAGTGGGATGAAGAGGATTAAATTACGGGAAAGAGAAGGCTGGCCACCTCAAGGAAGATAACTTTATCTTTAAAATTCTGCACTATATGCTCCTAATCAGATAGACAGAGTGAATGGCACAGGGTCCTTTATAGACTTCTAAGTTTTGGGTTTTTTTTTTTTTTTTCCTCCCTAGACCAAGCACATAAATCTTGTTTGTCTAATAATGACATTTAAGGCAGAAAGTTATGATAGTATTCTCAATATCTTAAAGTTAGATGTATCAAGACATTGGAATTCATCCATCTTCCCTGTCCCCGTGATTCTCTGGCTTATCCCGAGGGGCTGTGGCATGTGTTTTCCTTGAAATTTTCAATAAAAGATAAGAAAATAACTCCTTTTGGATCACTGGCTTCCCCAGCTGAACTCTTGCTAGGTTGACTGGTAGAGACAATGAAACTGAGCATTTTCTCGGTTTAGGTGGACCTTGTTATTGCAGCATTTGTTGCTTTCCTGACAAATTGCATTATTCCTTTGCCCTCTGAACCATTAGAAGGTCCAAGGGGAACCAGGTGGTGATGAGGAGGGGCTGCTCTCGCATTTGTCAACCCTGAGGCAGAGTCAGGCTAAGCTTCAAACTCTCTTTGATTCTGTGCTCGGGGTAAAGGGGCCAGGGGCTGGATTGGAGTGGGGCACGTTTCAGCGTTGTCCTTTGCCTCTAAGCAGAAGGCTACCATCTCTCTCTTGCTCAGAGTGAATAGGATGCCCCCAGATTGATTCAGTAATTGCCCTGATTTCTGCCTGAGGCTTGACTTTCTTCTAGCTAAATGTTGCCTCCTCTAAAGCTTTCCCCCATTACTAACAAAGTGGCCCTTTCAGTCCTCTCTGGGTGGTAGCAGCGTCATGCTGCCTGTGTTTCAGCTCAGAGGCTGATTCAGCATCACAGGCTTCCCTTTGTGAGCAACACTCCTCTCCTTCCTTTTCTTCCCCCTCCTCTGGGAGTTGAAAAAAGTATGGGAGATTTCAGTTAATGCTGAGACATCTGTTGCATTTTGAAGGAGTAGAATCCTAATGACTGCACAAAATTAAGAGAGGATGGGTAGCACCTCAGACAGAAAATGTTGGTCTCCATTTTTTTTCAGTAAGTAAGCTATGACCTTGATGGAGGGTCATGTATTTGGAATAGTAGCAGAGACAATACAGTCTGGTAGATTGGGACAGTATCTAGTAATATGTAAGTTTTACCTTGTAGTTGCTAGCTGTGATTCACACCAGGGCCTGTTACTTGTCATGTGGCTCACAGTAAGGGGCCTGACTTCTCTGAGAATCAGTTGCATTATCTGCAAAGCAGCGGTAGTTATACCCACTTGTAGACAAGGTTACAGTGCCGTATGCACGTGCCAGTGCCTGGTGTGGCCAAACCCAATTAAACCCATTGCTTTCGAGTGAACTGTGACTGACAGCAACCCTACAGGACAGGGTAGGGTGTCCTATAGGTTTCCAAAGCTGTTAGCTTTTTGGAGGAAACCCTAGTGTTGTAGTAAGTACTATGGCTGTTAAACAAAAGGCTGGCAGTTTGAATACACCAGGAACTCCTTGGAAACTGTATGGGGTGGTTCTGCTCTGCCCTGTAGGGTCGCTATAAGTTGGAATCGACTCGAGGGCAACAGGTTTTTGGTTTCAACATGTTTGGAAGCAGAGTACCACATCTTTCTCCCATGCAGCCAGTGGTGGATTTGAACTACTTACCTTTCAGTTAGCAACCAAAGCCTTAACCACTGTGCGACAAGGACTCCTTCCTGGTGTGGCGAGCACCCCCGAACCATTAGCAGTCATATCTTCTTTGACTCTTTTTTTCTACTTATACTAGAGTCATCTGCTGTCTAAGAAGGTGGAGCCAACATTTGTTCAATATTAGGTTGACTGAACTGGAGGAAGCCCCTCTTTTGCAGCAGGCCAGTCCTAGGTGCTGGCGACGTCACAGTAAATTGCCTTGACCACCATGAAGCACACATTCTTTTGGCAGACGAAAGATGGAATGAAAGAGGCCTTTAAAGAAGGTTAAAAGATAAATAGAATACTTCTGAGTGCACCAAGAGTGAAGAGTGCTATGAAAATAACGAGGGGCTAAGATTGAGAAGAGTGAGGCAGGAGGCTGCTTAATTTAGTTTGACTGGTCAAGGAAGTCCTTTCTGAGAATACACTATAAACCTCATTTAGTACAGTATCCCTGTGCAACATTAAAAGGTATTGCTCACCTGCATGGAATAGGTAATTATACTTTTAATTTCCATTGATTTGAGAAAATACACAAAGATAAAAGACTGTTTTTAATTCAGTAAGAAGCTTTTGAATAATGTATATTTTACTCATCCCAGCAATGTCTATGCACATATGAAAAAACAGAAAGCTACATGTGTGTAGAACCTATTATTGATTCCTTCTGAAGATAACGCAGGCTGTATATTTGGACTTGAAAATTTGGACATGATTCCAAATTATTGACTGCCTAGGTTGCTTGAGGCCAGTGAATTGGTAATGACTGCTAAAATAGAAAAAGAATTAGATGAAGGGCAAAGGAGACTTAAGCCCTGTTTTTCTTTTTTTAAAGTTAAACAGAGAACAAAGGAGTCATTTAACTCTCTGGAGTCTCGTTAGTAGCATTAAGAACAATAATAAACATTAAAAACTAAGTGAAAGTAAAATCTTAGCCATGGATTGGAAATAATGAGTTGTAATAATCTAGAATACAACTTGTTGTTTAAAAAAAACTAATCCATCAAGCTGCCTACTCCACTGGCTTGCTTCTTGATGGGTGAGGTTCTTGGGAAATTCTGCTGGCACCCACTGTCTGAGTTTGTGTCCATTTCTTTAAATGATATGAATGCAGGTCAAATCATGATCTCAAAAGGGAGAAGAGCTTAGTGTCCCCAAACGTCTAATCTTCAAGGATGTTGTACCATGTCTATCGATCACCACTTCCTCATATTTGAAGTAGCTAGGAACGTCTGCTGTTGTTGCTGGTATTATCACTGCCTTTTCCTGTTGTCTCATGTAACTTCAGATAGATATCTCTGCACTGTTTCTTGGATTAGAAATTTCTTAGTGCTATAACACTAATGTTATAGCCAACGTGATTCTTCTTTTTTTAAATTATGATTAAGTGAAAGTATACAAACCAAAGTCAGTTTTGCATGCCTAACCTCTCTACAACTCTTATCTGCTCTCCCCATCCTGTGATGGCACACTCCTTCTTTCTACTCTTTCCTGCTAGTGTCCTCCCACCAAGCACCTGTCCCCTCTCCACACACTCCTTTCCCCTCTAGAGAGAAACCAGTAGGACAGCCTTCTATAAATATATAAAACTATAAGGCACACACCCTACATGCTCATTCTGTATCCCTGAGTCCAGTCCATTCTGAGTCTAAAGTGTTGACCTCAGTATGTGTTTCAGGTCTGGGCCAGCAGCAAGTCTAAGGGTCATATTCCCAGGAGACCCTATAGGTTATCAGACCATCAGTTCTGGTCTTTTCAGTAGAGTTCTTGATCTGCATGCTGCTTTTTTCTCGTGTTACGTCAGGACTGTACATTGTGTTCCTGATTCCTCTTTATAAAGAATTCATTGTTGAATGTTTATTTCAGTAGCATTGGCTGTTGATTTTTTGTTAACAGTAAATCGGTTATGTCATGTAATCTGTTGCTATTGAGAGCCAAAGATTTTCTTTACAAATCTAACATACAGGAGATCAGCAATTCAAAAAAAGATTCCAAACATCATCATATCTTTTAGCATTTTCAGGGGAGAGTGAGTCATTCCAAAGTCAAAAGCAGTAATTAAAGCAGACTGAATTCATTTACATGATAAAGAAAAGAAAAGGAAGATTGCAGGTGAAAATCCTTGATTCCTTATAAATAGAAAATACTAGCCAGACAACTGGAATCATTTTTTACTAGTTTAAATTCGTAAAAGCACCTTAAATCGTTTGAAACATTTATCAGATTAGAAGAATGTGGATATTTAAGATGATTGTAAATATTCTATGACATAAAATATTCTTGGTATATTTTGCATTCAACAATACAAAATAATCAATTTGAGATTCCAGCCCCTCAGCCAACTATTTTCAGCTCTTTTAATTATTTCTTCTGGTTTTTACATAGCTAATCCTAAGAATATGTCATTCTATTATTCCTTAACCTTTTTGCCATCTGTAATTAACTTTCAGTGATTTCAAACTGTACTCTAGTTTGGTTATAGCTCCCTTTCCACCTCAGATGTCCTTTTTTTCCTTCCTCAGCATAGTGATAAAATGCTTTTTTAGTAAATCACTATTGTTTACAGCCTTATGATTGTGCTTGTGTAAATTTTGTTTGAAGGGGAATCATAATAGGAATTTATTGTCTTTTTTGGACGACTTTTTGTTTTTAAGGAGGTTAACAGCTATCTTATTGCAGATGTCTCAAGAGTAGCCTTAATAGAGCCTGCAGTGCATCCACAGAGTTCTAAAACTCCTTCTTGTACATCAGTTACATTCTGTGATCTGTTGCTTCTTGAATCCTATCTTTTCAAGGCCCTCTGCTCTCTGACCTCCAGCATTATTGGATCCTCTCTGTGCAGGCCTGCTGCAAAGCTTGTTCACCTGAGATTTCCTTGGCCATCGTCTTGGAAATAGTCTCTGCCTCTTATTTTTGATGGATAACCTGCCTCCTGAAATATTTAACTTCCTCTGTTATGCGTTACTTCCCAGTTTGATGGAGCACGTCTTTTAATATCTTCCTAAAAATGGACAAAAGTCCCTGGGTAGTACAAATGGCTCACAGGCTCAGCTGCCAACCGAAAGGCTGGTAGTTCTAGTCTACCCAAAGACGCTGGAATCTGCTTTCAGAAACTCAGTCATTAAAAGCCTGTGGAGCACAGCTCCAGTCTGAGACAAGCAGGGTTTTTGTGAGTAGGAATCGACCTGATTGCAGCTGTTTTTGTTTTGTTATTTCAAGTGTGGTTAACAGTGACAGGTAAAATTTTAGTGCCTTTATTTATCTGAAAATACCTTTGTTCTCTTCATAGAGTCAATTGATATTATGATGTACATAGAATTCTAGAAAATAACTTTATTATCTAAAACCTTAGACTTTTAATAATTTATTCATCTTTTTCCATACTCCCTTTTTTTCCCAACCATTCTTGTCTGATGCTATTGTTTGTCCTCCTACTCACTTATTCTAGTGTGTATATGCTGTTTCTATCCCTTCACTAGAATTAGGATTTCAAGAGTGAGGTATAATCATTGATATACAATCAAAAATTGTATCTCTTTTATAAACCACTCAGAAGAACAGAAGTAAAACATTGCCATCTAGTTGAATCCAACTCTATAGGACAAAGTAAAACTGCTCCATACAGTTTCCAAGGAGTGGCTGGTAGATTTGAACTGCTGACCTTTGGTTAGCAGCCAAATGCTTAACCGCTATACTACAAGGGCTCCACCTTTTTGATGAAACCATAATATACACCCATTTAACATCATGTTTGTTAAAATTACCATATACAGCCACTGAGTTGCTTTCATTTTAAAAGCAAGTGCAGGCACTTTTTTTTGAATGAGTATATTATTCAGTAATAACATTGCTGAAAACATGGTTTGGAATGAACCAGCTTTTGAAAAATGAGTAAATTACTTTCTCTTAACATATTTAAGTGTTAATATTTCAGTTTTCTTTAACTCTCAAAGCATACCGTTTGCTTTATTTCTCAATGTTTGAGTTTCTTTATTATATCCAGAAGTTTAAACTTGAAAATGAGGAACAAATAAACTCTTAATTAAGTAGACTTTCTTAAGGGACTGACAATAAAAGAGGTCAAGGGGTTATAACCTATGTTTTTGTTACATAGCCCTTTTTTCCCCCACATTTGAATCCAGTCTGACCTAGTTGCATCACATATAAGTCATGCCTAAACTAGAGTTGTCAGCTTTCATTTTGCAGAAATGAGATCAGGGCTGGTTCTAATGGAATCAAACAATAACTTTTCAGATGATTTCAAGGTCTTTGAAAAGCCTGACATACTGCTTATGGATCCTAGCATTGCCTCCCATAGCCCACATTAGAATACAGCATATTAACATGAGGCAGGGAAACTCTCACACCTAAAACTGATGCAACTGAAGTATTCTGCAGATGGAAATCAGAGCATTGGAAGGTAGGGAAGAGGAAAACAGAAGGAGTACATTATTCGTTCTTGGGAGAATGGAGAGGAAATCAGGCAAGGAAAGATATATCAGAATTACATCTAGATTTGCTGTGAAAGTAAAAATTGTTTTTGTATTTTGGTACTCCTTAAACTGAGGTAAAAGTCTGAATTTTTGCTGGTATGGCTAAACCCTCCTAACAGTGGCAATCTCCAGTTTTAACAGAGATCAGGTCTCTGACAAACAAAAATATTTAAGTGATGAAACCCTGTGTCCAGTGTAACTGTTCTTAAGTGACTATCGATGGTGGTAGATACTGGTTTCCATTTACTGCAATGATATATCATTTTCTCTTCTAATAAAGATATTTAAATTAAAACATGAATTGATTTCATAAAAATAGTCACACATAATGCTAATGATGATGGACAGATACATCAGAAATTGTGAACATGGTACATACAGAGCTGCGGTTTGGGAATGTGATCAGAGAGCCAGAGGACAGAGGACTGGACTTTGGGACTGTCTATAGTAAATTTATGTGGCATAGTAGCTAAGTACTCTCGCTGCTAACCAGAAGATTGGCAGTTCAAATCCACCAGACACTCCTTGAAGACTCTATGGGGCAGTTCTGCTCTAACCTGTAAGTCACTATGGGTTGGAATTGATGCAGTGGCAATGGGTTTGTGTTGTTTTTATAGCACATATGCGCCATGGGACTCAATGAAGAGTTGGACCAGGTTTCTCAATAAAGTCATCTATTTCTTAAATTATGTGATTTCAAGTTTTCTTTCTTTTTTTTTTGGCACTTAATACAGCCTGTTAGTACAAGTTGTTTTTGTTTGATGCAAATGAGAAGAATTGAGGAATTATATAACAGCTGATAATAAACATCCATAGCGTCCCACTGGGGCACATAGGAGGGAGAATAGCGGCCTAACTCATTTCACTGAATTTTAGAGCTGGTAGCACCCACAGAGGTCATAAAGACCAACTCCCTGTGCCAATACTCACTAATAAGTGAGAAAACCAGAATGCTCCAAACAACTTAAATGGCCCGTTGTCGTTTAGCTGAGACTTTAGAGGCAATAGGTACCCTGGTGGTATAATGGTTAAGTGTTCTGTCTGCTAATCAAAAGATTGGCACTTTGAATCTGGCAGGCACTCCTGATAACTCTACGGAGCGGTTCTACTGTGTCCCGCAGGGTTGCTATGAGTTGAAATTGACCCAATAGCAGTGGGTTTGGTTTTTAGTTTTAGGGGAAAAGCTTGCCTAAAGCCCTAGATCCGCTTTGATCTTCTTCATGTCGTATCATTATGGTCTTGTGATATAATTTTACTCACCCTATTAAGCTTGGAAACCCTGGTAACATAGTGCTAAGTGCTACATTCTGCTATCCAAGAGAATGACAGTTCAAATCCACCAGGTGTTCCTTGGAAACTCTATGGAGCATTTCTACTCTGCCCTAGGGTTGCTGTGAGTTGGAATTGGAACTGACTTGACAGCAGTGGGTTTGTTTGTTTGTTTTTGTTATGCTTATAATAAGATGTGAGGGTCCAGTCTCCATGCTGAGATTTTACATCTAACACAAACAAAAATTAAAAAGGCTCAGCAAAATAGTCCTCTGAACAGTCTCATGGCTAGCATTTCATTTTTTTTTTTTTTTTTTTTTTAAAAAAAACAGGACAAGGATTGGAAGATAGGGAGAGATACAAAATCTGGTAATGGGGAACTCAGTTGAGAAGGGAGAATGTTGACATGTCATGAGGTTGGTAAACAGTGTCACAAAACAACTTGTGTACTATTTAATGACAAGCTAGTTTGTTCTGTAAACCTTCAGCTAAAGTACAATTTAAAAAATAAATAAACCATGCCATCAAGTCAATTCCTACTCACAGAAACTCTAGGGCAAAGCAGAACTGCTCCATACAGTTTCCATGGAACAGCTGGTGATGTGAATTGCTAACTTTTGGTTAGCAGCTGAGCTCTTAACCACTGTACCACCAAGCTCCAGTTTTATTAATACTGGCTATTAATAAAAATAACTCAAGACTCCCCTTTTTTCCTGACATAATTTGAGTAGTTTTGTCCAGAACTATTCCATTTCCCTTTGAAATTGTGGATCTCAATGAAATCTGGAGTTTAAATGGTCCCCTCCCAGGAGAACATTAGGAAGCTTAGCTGAGATGGTAATTTTTTTCAAAATTATAAATAGTTGTCTTATTATATTTTTTTTGGTAATATAAAAGTTATTCCTAAAGAAAAATGGAAAGGGAGAATGTTTATATGCTTTTTGTTTTTCCCTCCCAGTTCTTTAGAGTCTATTGACTTTTCATCAGTTTAATTATTGTGTTATATGTCTCTAATGTACTGACCACACAGGGGGCTAAGTAGTTTCCTTCCCCCAAGGTACTTTTCCATTGCTGGAAAGTGATCTATCTGTAAGCTATGTTGGCCTCTTTGGAAATATCCTTCTATTGATTACTCTAGAAAGAACTTTAAAGAAACACTACTGAGAATCTTCTTTAATTGTGACCTGAAGCAAATTCTTGAAACGAGGACTTGAAAATGAACCATGAATCACTGAAGAACAATGCTGTGACTTCAGTTAGAATCTAAGGAGATATCCCAAAAGAAATAGACTTAAAATAGTGATCAGTTTGTAGCTGAGTACATATTTGGAAAATTTATGCACCTTTCGTGTGCATTAAAGGTATTATATTTAAAGTGCTTACAATGACTCCCAAAGGGGAGCAAGGCTTTGGAAGGTAGTAGAAATGAAATTAAAATATTAGTAACTATTTATTGAGTACTTATCGACTTTTCTGCACAGAAGTCACAAGTGGCCTCCCACTGTCTGTCAAATTAAATGTTCACTCTTCTCGTCTACTCTGAGGGTGCTCACCACTGTGAATCCTGGCCCCTACACCAGAGCTCTGTTCTAGGCAAACTCACTTGCTCAAGAACATGTTCTGAGTTACTTTATAAACATCTTTTTGCTCACACTGTTTCCTCCAAGTGTTTTCTTCTCCAATGGACTCTCTGTCTCTGCCTTTGGAAGTTTCATCAGTACCAGGATGTTTCTCTGAAAGCCTTACTCTGAGAAGTCTTACTGTATTGCCCCATCCAGGTACCATCTTTTGCTCCTTTTTTAACATATCTAATATCCAGTGGTTTGTGCTTAACAGCCTAAAGGTGGGCAGTTCAGACTCACCTAGTGGCACTGTAGAAGAAGGGTTTGGCAATCTGCTTCCATAAGGATTGCACACAAGAAAATCCTTTGAAGCAGTTGTACTTGGTGACATGTGGGGTCACTATGAATAAAAACTAAGTAAGTGATAATGAGTTTTTGGTTTGCACAGGTTCCTATGTGTCCACATGGTAATTACTGGCATATTTGTCGAATTCTCTGTCTTCCTCTTGATATTCATATGAACACAGAAGGTTGTATACTCATCAAAGTGAAAAGATAGATTAAATACCTTATAGTATATTTTAAAGAATTGATATCTAATATATTTTAAAAATAGATTAGTTAGGACTTAAGAAAAAACGTTCTAGTTTTCTTTTCTTATTGTAATATAAAAGTTATTCGTAAAGAAAAATGGAAGAGAAGAATGTTTATGTGCTTTTTCCCCCTTCCAAACAAAAAGGAACAATTTCTAAACTAGAGGACGCTAGAGAAAGTCCTGCCCAGAAACCAGCATTTTCAATAGGTTTAGAAAGTTTTACCTAAGTGAAGATAAAAATGTAGAGACATAGCACTGTAATAACTAAGGGGGAGGAAAGAAAAAGGTTCTGTTGAGAGATAGACACATCGTAAACATTTGTTATAGTCTATTTATAAAGCGATAAGAGTATTTTCATAATTCACAAATGCTTTTTGTATATATTATATCGGTGCTCAAAAGCCACTCTGTGATTTAGGTACTATAATCTTTCTGGGCCTTTTGGGACTATCTGTTTACTCTTCTCCTGTACTGGGCTGTGGGATCAGAAACAGGGGGAACCATTGTTAGGCACTTTTATTCCCCCTTGAGGCTAAGCAGTTCTTCAAGATACAAACAAATGGAGAATGATTGTGCCTATTATATAAAATAAGTCCCCAAGAGAAGTGCAGTCTGCTTGGTGGCAGAGCCCAGGCTTAAACACAGTTCTTCTTTGTCCCCATCCAGAGCTCATGCCTCCTTGTCAGGCTTCCAGTGCACCGGGACGCAGAGCTGCGCAGAAGAGGTCAACCTGGAAATGCACACTTGATGTGTTTTATACAAGGGCTGGAGCCACTTAAAAATTATAACCAGCAGAGTAAAACATCAACGACTCGCTTTAAGTTGTATAATAGCATTGATTAAAAGATACCGGGAAAGAAAATTCCAAGTAGGTAGCAGTAAGGTTGTATGAAGATGTCACATTAGTATCATTAAATGTCACAAAATGAGTAAGACTGAAAATGCTACATTTTTATAAAGAGCTTTTAGGGAAAAGCTAGATAATTGATACCTGAAATTGCCTAGTTGGGGGGCTGGCGGGAGCAGTTTCTCCATTCTCTCTACCAATGTCTTTAAGAACCAGTGTAAGACACTGCTTACAAGAAACCATTCCTACACACTCCATGGTACCCTGATGTCTTTTGGACTTTCAGTTCAATCAGCATTTTTTATTATCAACTATACGTTTGGGAAAGACATAGGTGAATAACATATTTTTCCTGGCCTCATTGAGAGAGGAGTATATCGGGTAACTCTTATCTACTGAGATTCACTGGACTTCATCTTTCTGACGACCTTGGCCACTTGTTATGCCACAAACAAAATCAAGGACCCTAACACAGTCATTTGGGAATGAAGGTTGAATAAAAATAACAGGAAGAGGTGCTGCATGCATATATAGAGTTCTCTGCTTTACTACACAAATCCAAAACCAAACCCAGTGCTGTCTAGATGATTCCAGCTCATAGCAACTCTATAGAACAGAGTAGAACTGCCCCACAGAGTTTCCAGGGAGCACCTGATGGGTTCAAACTGCCGACCTTTTGGTTAGTAGCCATGGCACTTAACCACTATGCCACAGGGTTTCCTTTATAATGCAAGCTGTGTTAAATTACCACGCCATATGTTTTGTCCAAGGAGTCTTGATGGCACAAACAGTTAAGCATTTGGTTATTAAGAGATCGGTGTTGAATCCAACCTCTGGAGAAGAAAGCCCTGGTGATCTGCTGCCATAGAGAAAACACCATGAAGCAGTTCTGCTCTGTCACATGGGTGGCATATGACTGTGGGTTGACAATGACTTGACAGCACCCAACAACTGCAAGATGTCCAGGAATCTTCACATATCTCCCACCAGTGTGCACACTAGCTTAAGCACACTGTCTGCTGCTTTTCATTGGCCAAAGTGCACACAGTAGGCACTCAATTATGAACAAATTAAAGCCTATAAATCAGACAGTATATGAAAATAAAGGAAAAATCCTTACATGATTATATCAAAATAACAACAGACTATTTCCTTTAGGTGTAAGATCATCTCTTGAACAAAAGAAAAACCCTAAAATGAGGTCAGAATATAAAAGGCATTTGATAGCAATTTAACTTTGGATGTGATGCAACTTGAGAGTTGTGTTTAGTTTCCTATTACCATGGAATAAATTTGTATGAAATTAAGCAGCTTAAAATAACACCCATTTATAATCTCATGGTTTTGTAGGTTAGCAGTTTAGCATGGCTTCACTGAGTTCTCTGCTCAGAGTCTCACCATACTGCAATTCATGTGTCCTCCAAGAATATATTCTCATCAGATGCTCAATGGGGAGGAAGTCTACTTTCAAGCTCCCCCAGATTGTGGACAGAACTCATCACTTCTCAGCTGTAGGACCGAGGACCCCATTTTCTTGCTCATGGCTGGCAAGGTCTGTTCTCTGCTGCTGTAGGCTGTCCAGTTCCTTGTCCTCTGTCCCCTTTAGAACATGACAGCTGACTTCTTCAAAGTCAGTAAGGGAGTCTCTGTCTAATAAGACACATCTCAGATAAAGTAACTTAACCATGGAAGTAAAAACCCATAACCTTTACCTTCTTCTATTAGTCAGAAGCAAGGCATACTTTCCTCCCACACTCAAGTAGACTGGCATTATACAAAGAGACAGTGTACTGGGAGTCAGTCTAGGATGTATCTGCTAAAGCAGCTTTGTTGACTGCATTCTAAGTGAAACTTTGTTTCCAATGATCTTGAGCAAAGTTAAGAACCAAGTCTAGTGACTGAGAAGTGAACTATTATTTCAGGAAACATATATGTGACTATATGCAGTCTTCTGCTTAGTCAAAGGCAAGCAGTAATGATCCAGTCCCTGTATTCATGGAGTCTAGTCGGAAGAGACTCATATTAGAAGCAAACCAACAAACAGAAACCCACATACATCTCTATAGCACAGAGTAAGTGAAGGCACCCTGGTGGTCCAGTGGTTAAGCACTCTGCTGCTAACTGAAAGGTTGTCAATTCTAATACACTAGCTGCTCCTCAAGAGACAAATGTGGCAGTCTGCTTGCATAAAGATTACAGCCTTTGGGAACCCTGTGGGCACTTCTACTCTGTCCTGTAGGGTCTCTGTAAGTCAGAACTGCTTTGATGGCAGTGGTTTTCAGTATAATAAATATTGAGAAGGAATAGAGCACAGTTCTGAGAGAAAGATTTGGAGTCCATTTGGGTGCTGAAAGAGAGAGATTAACAAGGAAGAAGTACTCTCGGTTGGGTGGGCAGGACAGGCCACTCTAACAAAGTGTGACTTGATCACCTACACAACTTGTAGAAGTTATCCAAGCAGAAGGAAAGAGAACTTTAGATAGGATTAAGACACAAGTACAGAGATGCTGGGGCAGGAAAGACTAAGGTCATCTGAGAGACCAGGAGAAGAGCAATGAGGCGTGACAGATAAAGAAAGGAGAGGCAGGAAGGGGCTCTAGGCTGTGATGAGGATTTTACATTTTATTTCAAGTGCAGTAAAGATCCACTGAAGGGTTTCCAGCAGTGGAGCAACAGGATCCACCTGAAAAACACTGATGGAGAAGAAATACAGTATGTGCTTTCCCGAGTCCTCGCTTGTTTGAAAGGGAGCATGCCTGTTGTATGTAGTGTGATGCTTTTCTGCGAAGTTGCTGACAAGGTTTTTCAGATGGTCCCTAGGGAAAACCCTGTTTCAATTAGGTAAATGGTATTTAATCATGTCTCAGTTAACAGTTATAAAATACTGTTTTGGGCATGATAATTCCCATGTAGTACTTTGTTTTCCTTGTTGTTTCAAAGCGATTGCATTTTACTTTAGGTATATAACACTGCAGGTGACATCTGTCTGTGCATATTTGTTGTCCTGATTTTGGTCTCAGATGTTAAAAATAAATCCTGTGCCATAAATAGCATATTTAAAGTTGTTGGTAGTGAACCTTCCTTTGGAAGATTCCAGTGGGGAAATATGGGCCCAAACTCCTATTTTTCTGTATTATTCAGGGAATTTATGAAGTGAAATGATGTTTTCAAGTTCCTTCTCAACTCATGTACAAGCATTTTCCTGTGATTTTTATCTAGTTAGTTCTAAACAAGTATTTTTATCTGAAAGCCTTCTGTAGCAACCTCGTTCCCACATAGAATTCACTGTTGGCAGAAAAAGGACACACGGCTGAAGTTTTTTGTTTTCTGTTTTTGCTACCAATTAAACAGTAAAAACCATCCCAGCGAGAAAGCACAGATTAAACTTCTTCTCGTTAAGACAAAGTCCAGATGCCATGTTTACTTGTAGCTTGAAATCAATGCCCTATTATCTTCTAGAAATATATAATTTGCAACAGAAATAAAAAACAGGAGGTATATCTTCATTGCTTCATCAGCACTAGTAGTTAATTAAAATGCATGGTTTTATTTTCCAGTGGACAGTTTCAGCAAGTCAGCAGTAGTTTAGAATGACACCAACTTCAAGAGGGACAGTTATCTAATGTGGTGGAAGTTTGCTTATTTTGTTATGCTTAAAAGACACTAAAATAATGGTTGAAAGACTGAATAAAGGGTGAATGAAAGAATATAGAGTTCTGAATTATGGTTGGTATTCTCACTAGTCTAGTAGACAGTTTGCAGAATCTGACCGCCAGAATTAAATATGATTATTACCATTTCAGTTGCAATTTTGGTAAAATGAAGATTAGATTCAGTTACTCAAAAACTGTGTGGAGATAGTCTCTTGTGATTACTCAAGTAGTTTTGATGAACCAGGTAAATGATTTGAGTTATAAGCACAGAATCTTTTATTTCAATTTGCATATGTTTAGTGATATAAATATTCTTTCTGCCCTTTGGCAGCAAAGTTATATGTTACACACTCTAGCATTTTATACCAAAAGCAAAAAAATCTACATTTGGCAAGTTTACTGGGAAAGTGTATCCCAGGGGTATAATAAACATGTCAGTTTTATAGAATAGATGTAGAACTAGACACATTGAATTATGAAGATGGAGCAGAATGCAGACAATACTACTACTCTTAAATATAGATGAGAGTTTTTTGAAAAAACTGTTTTTGATAGTTGTCTTGATGTTAGATATTAAGATGATCTTCGCTCTGCTTTGCAATGCTAAATTAAATGTGCTCTATTCCCGTAAGTATAGGTTCAGAAATTTGAAGGGCTGTAGCAACTCAGACATCGTTTTTCCAATATGCTAACTTTTGCCCTATCATATCAATCCTGCCCTATACCTTTAGTTAAAAAAAGTGTACCAAAAAATAAATAAATAAATAAAACTAATTAAGTTTCTGTTTGTAGTGCATCTTGTCCGATGTCCTCATGTTGTACTTTAGAAGAATATATTTGGTATTCATTTGAAAAATTGAGAGATTAGGAGGGGTATGCAGAATATGGGTTCTCTTCTAGGGCAATTAACTAAATCTATTAGGCATTTGGAAACTGGTGGCTTAGTGGTTAGGAGTTTGACTGCTTACCAAAAGCTTAACAGTCTGAATCCAACAGGTACTGCTTGGGAACTCCATGAGGCAGTCCTGTTCTGTCCTATGTGGTTGCTGTGAGTCGAAACTGACTCGACAGTGATGGGTTTGGTTGGTCTGTTCGGCTTTATGTCTTTATGTAAATAGTGGTAACTTTTCCCTAGTGTTACCATTTAGATATCATTCATGGAGTGGTATTTGTAAGGAAAAAACAGTGCATTTTCAAATCAGACTTGTTTAGTTACAAGTATAACACATAAAAGCAGAGTAAGTAGGACTTAAAGGAACAATTTTATTAACTTTGGCCTTTGGTAGACTTTCTTGTTTTATATGAAACACTTTTATTTCTCAAAACTGGAAATTGAATCCATTTAATGTTCTTTAAGAACTTCGTATTTTCCACTTTCCAAAAAGTGGATTCTTCCTTTTGTGCTATACTCCTTGAGACATCTAGACAATGCACACCTGTTCTTCACGTCTTTCCTCCTTCCTGCACTCCTTCTTAGGCCATCAGGCTTTGACTTTCTTCACCCTGAATGCTCTGAACCCATAAGCCATTCTCACATAGATGCTGAGTAAATGTCACCATCCTCTCACTCCTTGGGGCTTAGTGCCCCTTCCTGTAATAGGGGTAAATACTATTCTTTACCTTGTAAAGCATTTATGAAGATGAAATTAGCTAAATGTAAACTAAATTTAATTAAATGTAAATGTAAACAGTACTTAGCACATAAGGTCATCAGTGATAGTAGCAGCAGTAGCAGGATTACCTTCCTGTAAAATTAAATTCTCACTGAAAGCGGAAACGTTTCCCCTCTTTGGGAAAAGAAAAGAGAGATCATCTCTCTTTTTTGCTCATTTCACCCTTAGTAATTATTCTAGGAACCCTCAACATCCTGATTCCAACATTTTTGTTTTAGCAGTGAGAATAATAAGATCCAGAGAGGGGGAATATCTTGCCCCAAATCACTGAACTAGTTGATGGGCAACAGATCCTAAGCCTCTTCCATACAGAGGAATCTTCCTGTTGACTTGTAACTTCTAGGTTACTAAAGATCCAGACCCTCAGGGTAATGACCTCTTAATTCATTCTAAATAGATACTCCTTGCCCTAGTTATTAGGTATCTGTTTATAACAGTCTAAAGGTTATTTCCCAAGGCTACTTAAGAGAAATATACTCTGCCACAGAATCCATTCCAAGTCATAGAAACCACTTAGGATTTCCAAGTCTATAAATCTTTACAGGGGCAGCAAACTGCCACATCTTTTGTCCGAGAAGACCCTGGTGATTTTGAACTACTGACCTTTTCCTTATCAGTCAATCACTTTACCCACTACACCACCAGAGCTCCTAAGAGAAATGCAAAAGTTGCTTAATGGCAAAGTCGGAGCCACAGTGCTGCTGCGAAAGCCACAAGATGCACACTCTAGTACTGAGAAACATGGTCAATAGCATAAAGGCAGGGACAGCTTCCAGGGCACACAGCAAGAGTCTCATGGTCCAGTTTGTGCTCTGCTCTTTCCACATTGGAAACCCTGGTTGTATAGTGGTTCAGTGCAGTGGCTGCTAACCAGAAGGTCAGCAGTTCGTATCCACCGGGCACTTGACAGCAGTGGTTTGGTTTACCCACCAAGTTGGAATTCTTAATAACTTTGAACAAGGAATGCTGCTTTGGGCCCCACACAGTATGTACCCAATCCTGTGTAGAGGTAGTGAAACTTTGTGGTAAGTGCCTGGAGGAGTGGACACAATTTTAAAAGCAAAATTCAGCAGTATGAACTCCCAATTAGAAATATAGACTAGAAGTACATTATTACTAGAGCACGCTTTATATTTTGTCTGAGAAGAGGGTTCACTGGCTTTGATATGGTATCAAAAGAGAAAAGGCCTTTTTGAACCTTTGGGAGGCTGTAGAAGCAAGACACAAAGATGTAGAACTCTATAGATTTAACCTTGGTTAATTCCTAAGTGTTAAAAGGAATTGGTTCTACTTTTTCCCTAAAGGATAGAGCTTTATACATAAGATGAAAGTTAACTACACATTAGTACAACCCAGGCAAGAGAAAAATTGCTTACCTATGATGATGACTGCCATTTAGACCATTCAACTGGACTAGTGACTCTCTTGAGAAAACTAAGGAAGTAACTTCAAAAAGTTACACAAGTACACTGCTAAAAACCAAATAATTTTGGATCTGACTAATGATCTGTTAACATCAATGTAGAAATGGCTAAGAACTCCCACTAATCCTATGCAGGGCACAGGGCCCTTTTTACAGCGATATAAAGACAGGCTTGACCAAATGGCCTGCCCACTGTGGAAGGGTCCTCCAGACCACTGGAGCTCACTCTGAGTCTTTGTCCTGTGAATTAATTCTGGTTGAACTATTGGAGCAGTGATTGAATAATTTTTTACTCAGTTGGTGCTGAACTATCCCCTGGTGAGCATGAACTTGTTATTTTTTAATGAAACTGTTTTCACAGCCTGTTGTTTTAAGGTGTCAGGAATGCAAGAGAGTGATGTTAATTTTTGTTTGGTTGGTTTGTTTGGTTCTTTTTTCCATTTTCCTCTTCAATTGCTCTAGTGCTGCTGTGCTGCTGAATTTCTTTTAACCGGTATCTTGAAAGAGAGCCTATTTTCTATCAACCAGCAGGATAACACTAACAAAGGATAAAAATAATCCCAAATAATGACAAAAGAGAAAAATACAGCAAATACCTTTTCATAGCAGATACCAGAATTTTGACTGTATATTTTGTCATCCTTCTTGACTTATGTAAAGAAATATACTGGGAGTAACTTGTCCCAGCACTGAGCTTTTCTAGCCTAACTCATGTTCTATCTCTCGAAATCAGTGGAAAAAATATTGCTTTATATTTTTATTCTCAAGATGATTTCTGTTGATTTACTCCAGTTTTCATCCTTGGGCAGTAAAGGTAAGGAAAGATCAATCCTTGTTCTCCCAAGAGGAGTTTCCTAATTAGGAACACTTTATTCACAGTATAAGAAAGTTCTGACTGCACAGTTAGCTCCTGTCAATATATGAGATTTCATAACCTGTTTTCAAAGATTACTTTAATGAAATTGTAGATGCTTTTTACAAATTATTTATAAAGGTCCAAAAGTAAGGCTCACTATAGCTGTAGAAAGTGGGTGGAGAAGTCAGGTTTAGTTAACTGTCGTAATAAAGCAAAAGGAGTAGGAATACAGCCAGGAAAGCAAATAACACAAACAGTAAATTTATTTCCTAGTATCAATATGAGAGTCAGTACATGAAAAGCACAATTATGGGCAGTGTTCATTACAGGTCTGCACATAAGATATCCTTAGCTCCACAGCCATACATCCTTGCTTGTTTTTCTATTTCTTAATAAAACTGTTAGAGAGCAGATTTTCAAAACTGGGTGTCATTATCCTAACTTTAATCTTGTTTAAATTGAAAACTATTCTCAAAATTTGATGCCTAGAGGAGACACACGGCAAGCTATCATAGAGAAGCAGACTGTTTAGGAATTGCTTTTTGAATTTTATTTTAAAAACTATCATTTATGAAATAGCTGGCTGTAATCAAATATCAGAAATGTCCATTTTATGTTATTGATTTCAAATAAATAAATGCCCATAATAAGAAATTGTCAACATTTTAAGTGTTGTTCACATAAACCTGGTAAAATTGCTTTTACGGTCATATATTATGAGAAAGGGGCGTGTAGTTAGAGCAGAGAAATAATGTAATTTCCTTCTTCCTAATAATGTTTAGAAACAAAATTTAAATGTTAAAGCTACCAAGTAGAACTTTAGAATCAAGTTCTGAGTGTCAACTGGAAAAACTCTAGCTTAGGATATACTCCCAGTGGACATAGTAGGATATAGCAGGGTTTCAGCAGGTTATCTCCCCTGCGCACATAGTGTGTGTTATAAACATCTTAAAAGAAAAGAGTATTTTGACTTCTTTCCTGTATTTCCCTTTTGACACCTCCCAGAGTTCTCTCTAGTTGGCTAATAGCATCAGATCACAAAAGATGCCTCTTGAAATTTTCAAATCCCTCAGTCACCAGGCATTATGCCTTGTCGTTTGACTTCTTTAAAATAATAACTTCTGTTATATTTGGGATAGAGGTAACACTGCTGGCAATAGGCATGACTTTTAGATTCCTTTAGAATCCTCTCACTCCTCCATCTGGCCTCGTCTCACCTTGCATTTTATCATGAAGTGACACAAGACAGAACAGTGTAATAAATCCAAGCCAATGACTTACTGCGGTTCCCCAAGGCTAGAAGTCCCTTCTGTTTCTTCTCTCTTTTGTCGCTAGGTTAAAGGGGCCATTTGTGGACATCTAATACTGTGCATGCTGATCTGAAGGAATTTCCCTGGGGGAATGTGAGATGTATGTATATCTCATTTATAGTCTCCTGGGAGATCTTTACTTTTAGATAGTCACAGTCAAATCAATATAGCCTCAGTCATTTCCAACAGGTAATATATGTTTTGCTGAGTGGGTTTATAACAACAATATTTTCTTTCTGGGAGACTTTTAATCACTGGGCCCTGGAAAGATTTCTGTAGTGAAGTTTCTATTGAAAAGTGCATAGATAATTAAAATTTTCTTAAAACTAACTGTCCATTGTTTAAATTATGTCAAAAATTTGTATCATCTTTAGACTAATTAATGATCAATTATTTTAATTGGATTGATTTCTCTTAGCCTAAAAATGTTGTCAGTTATGTATTTTCTACTGAGTCACCAAAAATGCTAGAAATGACTATCTAATTACTGATTATGAGTAAAGTTTTGGGGGATGATGAGTGTCTGTGGTTGAAAATTGGGTAATTTTCAAAGCTATATACTTCTTGGCCTGAAAGCTACATTTCTATTTAAAAAATTCATTTAGGGACTGAAAATAAAATATTTATAATAAGACTCCAGTAAAATACTGAGCTCATTGCTTACTCCATGGTTTGCACAACACAGTATCTTTAAAAAGCTAAGAGATCTGTCATCATTAATGTAGTTATAACATGGTTGATGGAATAGTTTTTATTTATATTTAATAGACACTTTCACTGAGTTCCAAGAGTTTGCATATAAAATAAATGGTGCTGCTAGGAAAAAAGAAAGAGTGTAAGAAATATTATATAGAAAAAAGATGATGATTATCTGATTATCTAGCCCATATCTAATAATAAATTATTATTAAATGATTATTAAACTGTGAAGTTTTGGCAGAATTTCTGTGATTGTCAGAAAAATGACAATCAGTAGAATGTACTAATTTAGATCTGTTGTCCTCCCAGACACCCTAGTTTCTAAAAATGTATCAATTTGGAGGATATTTAATGTCAATGAATCTCAGATGTCTGCTTGGTAGAAGGGGGTTAAGAAACTTGTCACCAGGTTGCTTTGAATTAAAATATATCAAGATGCTCTGAAAAAATCAAAAACATGTAAAGTATTAGCTTCTTAGAATTCATTTAGCTAGTGGCTACCGTATAGGCCTGCACAGTTTGAAAAGACCAAAAGACTAGTGCCGTGCTCTAGTCTTCAGTAACTCTATTTATGTGGGAAAAGTTGTTAATGCAAACTTCTCCCACATACCTTCTGTCTTAAATACTTAGATTTTCCTATTTATAATGAATAGTAAAACATCCGCTATGAGAACTGATAGGGAAAAAAATGTTAAATTGTTTTAACTGTGATTGTCCTGTAGGAATTCACCACGGTTTCTTTTCCAACAGCTTTGAATGCTTTGTGGGCTTCTTAACTACTATGCCCAGCTTTATAAATATTTTCAGTGTAGCCTGTGTTGTTTCACATAATTACTCTACTAGAGTTAAATGTAAGTGTGAAATAATAACAAGCCTATCAAATTGCCAACTGGGAGATCCATGGAATGTGCCTAAAGCAGCTTTTTGCAACATTTACCTGACAAAGAGTTTTAGAAAGAAAAAATGATCAGTTGCATAATCGCGGATTCTGTTGATATATAATTTTAAGAACTTGTTAATTTCCATTACTTTTAAAATGAATTACTGTTCTAGGGTCATAGTGGGAGACACTGCAGCACAAGAAGTGAGGGCATGGATCTAGTGTCAGAGTGTTTATGTTTGTATCTTGATGCCACTGTTTACAAATTATATGAATTCGAGCAAAGTTACTTCATCTTTCTAAGCTTTTATTTCCTTATTCTAGAATGGAGGTAATATTGTCTGGTCCTTCAGAATCTGCATGATTTTGCTATGCTCAAGTCCACTGTTGCAGCTTATGTGAATTTTCAGTGCCTTCCATCGTAAGGCATTCATCTTCCAGCATGTAATCAGACACAATCTGTTGTGATCTATAGAGTTTTCATTGACTCTAGATTTTGGAAGTAGATGACTGTGACTTTCTCCGTAGTCTTAGTATGGAAGCTCCGCTCAAACTCATCCACTGATGATCCTGTCGGTACTGGAAATGCCAGGGGTGTAACTTCCAGCATCAAGCCACACACAAGCCACCACATGAAGACAAACTGATGGACGGGTGGTGGGGGGATAAAAGTGGTATCTACTTAACAGGGTTGTTACGGCCCTGAGTGGAGTCCTGGTGGTGCAATGTTTAAAAACTGATTGCTAATTAAAGGGTGGCCATTCTAATCCACCAGCCACTCACTGAAAGTCCCACGAGACAGTTCTATTCTTTCCTGTAGGGTCCCTGAGTTGGAATCAACTCAACAGCAGTAGTTTTGGTTTTGGTTGGGCAGTGCAAACAGCTAAGTGCTTGACTATTAACTCATACATTGGCAGTTCAAACCCACACTGAGGTGTCACAGAAGAAGGGCCTGGTGGTCTGCTTCCATGAAGGATTACAGCCAAGCAAATCTCATAGAGCAGTTCTGCTCTGTATACTGGAGGTTACCTTGAGTTGGAATAGGCTCAGTGAGGTTTGGAGGGTAGGGTTGTTGGAGAATTACAAAAAAAAGGAGAAGGTTCTTAGCCCTGTGCTTAACAAAGACCAAGTGCTCAGAATATGAATGGTTAACATGCAAGACTGGAGAATTTTAGACATTGTCCCACGCTAAACCTCTCCAAAGGTAAGGAAGAGCAAGTGCTGTGTATCAGCCAGGCAAATTTCCAAGTACTAATACTGGCAAGTCAGAGGTCTCAGCTCTAGGCATCTGTTTATTTATTTGTTTTGGTATCAAGATCTTTTTGTCAGGAAGCAATAGGAACTGTTTATCAGTTTCACTGTGAGATTTCTTCTTTTCCCACTTCTCCCTAGATGGTTAGTTTGCATCTGTTTCAAAACAAGAATTTCTAAATGAATTCTCTAACATGATTCTATGAATAATAGATCAGATTTTTAATCAAGGTATGATTTTATGTTCTGAAAATTATAGCAAGGATAAACACCATGAAGAACACTTGCTAGTTTTATGTAGTGCCAGACTTGTAAATTACTGTACTTTTTTGCTGTCCTATTATTGTTGTTGTTGGTTGTTTTTTAATTTACATCATCCTTCATGCTCCTGGACTCCTATTTTTCAGAACTCTTTTTGGTAGTATTATTATTAATGTGGCATGTGTAATGTTTATAGTGTTTAAATAAAAATACATCTTCTCTGCTAGGTGGTTTTCAATGTTAAAGCAAATGTGCCAACTCAATGAATATGAAAAATAGGCCTCCAGAACAAATGCAGAACTATCTGTCTCTTAAGCAGAATTCTTACCTGTTTTGCTTATCTGCCTAACTGCTTTTAAAACATACCTTGGAAATCATTGTCATACTTTGCGAATAGTCCATCATTTAGGCAGTTTCCACTGAACAGCAAAAGCCTTCAGATAATCAGGTTATTAGAAGTAAAAACATTTTAGGAAAGTGTCCCCTCAGCTAAAGTAAAAATTTCTATTGACCTGCTATTGCTATTCTAAGATGTATTATTCCAGGCAACAAAGTCTTACTTTGTTCTTTTGATGGAGTTAATAGCAGAAGTTCATATTTAGGTCAGCAATGGCTGAAAAAACAGAATTTTAGGATGTATTAACCATTATTTTTAAAACCGTTAATACTGAGTTGAAGCTTTGCATGTGGCTGAGATTTCAGATCACTTTTTACTTTTCAAAAGTGGAATGAGGTCAGAAAGTGACACAAAATTAGAAATGCCAGGATATTTAATTTTGAGGTATGGCTGTTTGTTCTTAAAGATAGGGAATTCAGACAAATAAGGCACTATGTTACATTAAGTATTAATGTGTTTTCCAAATAATATTTCTTTCTGAGCCAGAAGGTATATATACATATATATGTATATATATATACACACACATGGATGTATACATGTATTGATGTGAAGACAGAAAGAAGTGTGTTTGTAGATGAGCAGTATTTAAATGCGTTGCAACACTGCAGTAAGTCCCAGCCTTGACAAGATACCTATGTTTTTTGATATCTTGTATAGGTTTCTAGCTTTGAATTGTAATATATATCCCTGTCAGCTCACATTCACAAGATGACATCCATGGAGAAAAAAAGTGCGTTAACACATTAAATCAAGATAGGGATGGAAAGTGAGAAAAAGCTCACGACTTGCCCTTCCCAGCAAAGACAAGGAGATGGCCATCATGTCTCTTGCTATCAGCATTTTTAGCCCAGAGGGAGTACAACGAGCCGCCAGACCCTGCAGAAGCTTGTCTGTAGTAGGAAGGGAGAACATCAAGGAGAATGAGAGAGAAGCTGCATCTGCAAGAATAAACACACATGAGATAAGGAGAAGCAGAGAGCTTCAGGTAGACACAGTGGTGTGATCAAAGGCATTCATTCCAAACTCAGCTTTTTGAGTGAGGCCAAAAGATCAGGGGAGGAGGAGATAAGATTAAAATATGTGGGAGATTTGAATGCTGAGCCAAGGTGTATACAGAAGATGTATCTCAGCGTAACAATAATGTCAAAGAAACTAGTTAGAAAGTAGTTATAATAATGAATGGAGAGATGACAGAAATTATGAATTCATTCCAGGGAGCTCCAGGTTATGATGAATGATCAGAAATGAGCCAAGAAAAAATTTAGAATGGGAATCAGTGGTAATGGTGGTAATACTAACACACACGGTTAAGTAGAGAGAGCATTAGGAAACATTTGGAAAAGACTGAGGCTTCTTGATGTTTCAACTTGATGTAAACCTGATTCAGCTCTTAAGTAACTTTCAGGTTTTGATATACGCAACATTGTCACGCTAAAATACAACTTGATTTTCTCAGGCCATTACCGAAGTACAGCCAAGCAGAAAATTCTGGACACATGACACAGAATGTATGAAATACAATTTTGAAAGCAAATTAAATAAAAGCAAATGCCGTGGAGGCGTGTTTCTCACACTTATGTGATGTGCTGTTCCAGGCAGACATCAAGTTGATTGTCCTGCTCACTGTCGTCCTCAGGAGACTGGACCTTCAGCCACTAGCCAGAACTGGAGAAAAAGTTACATAGCCATCAGCAAAAACATAGTTTTGTTGCAAGAATGTAAACATTTACAAGTTTCCATCAGTTTATAACTGCTTGTTTGTTTCCTCTTTCTAATGTAAAGATTATCTGTCTAATAGCAATTCAACCTTACAACACTTTGTAACCACAGAACAATATACTGCATTTTTAAAGTTCCTTTTTCTGTGTTCTACAGTTACATGAAGCATCACTGAAAATCATTTAGCTTTTGCCCTTACATACTTTGAGATAGCTTAGCCAAGTGCCGTTGAGTCAGATCCGACTGAGATAGTTTAATGACAACGTATATGTTTTTCAAAATAACAAAATGAAATGAATTAGTTCAACACTATGTGTTCTTCCATCATTATGTAAACTGTAGTCTACAATTTTTTAGAGCCTATGGGAACTCAACTCATCTACCCAACAGGGAAACAAATTCATGAGCTGCACAGTTTTGTTTTCAGAGTATTCTAAAATGAACCATTTGTGAGTATAACCATTTTTCTTTTTTTCACTTGAGAGACAATAAAGTCTTGAATGAATGAATGATATAAACAGGGAATATAACTGTTCACGTGGTTGAGGACAGTTCACTCATTCTAAGAGATCCCTCATGTTACATCCAAGACCTGTATCTCTGCTCCAGACCTCCCTTTGGGCACAAATGCACCATAAAGGAACACGTCTCCCTTCTGCTCTGTTTAACTCTGTTCAGCTCTGCTCAGCTCTTACATTCTCCATCCAACATATTGTTTGCACCGATGTTCCAAGCCAGAAAGTTAGTCCTTCACTGGTCTCTCACTGGAGGGTACATGTCCAATCAAAGATCATATCTACTTAATTCATCCTCCTAATATCTTCTGTAAAGTCACTATTTTGGTAGATAGCCAAATTAGCAAAATTCTTCTGCCTATCTGTTCCTTTTTCTGCCTTCTACACCTTTCAGTACCTTCTCCATGCACCTCCAGAGTAATCATTTCAAAATGACTAGACCTTTACCACAACAATGACAATGAATCTTTGCATGTCCTCCTGCCAGATTGCCATTCATGTTCACTGGTTAGATCTGCCAGGGCCTTAGTGCCTCTTCAGCCCTCATCCATGCCCATGCATGTGCGGTCTGGGTTCCAGCTCTGTCAGACTTCTGCTGTTTTTGATATCTGCCTTGCATGGCCCCATTTCTGTAGTGTCGCCTGTGGCTTCAGTGCCCTTTCCGCATTTGCCCACATAATCAGGTCACCATTCAAGATCTGACCTCTTGTTCTCCAGGCACAATTGTGTCATTGGTTTTATACTTATGCAGATGAGGCTTGAAGTTTCACAAACTCTCTCTCCATTATACTGCAGTTCCCTTAAGGACAGGGACTGTATGTAGTCACTTTGCAAGACCAAGCATAGAACCTAGGGCCTAATAGTTAATAATTGTTTCTTACAGGAAGTTGAGTTCAGAAAGTAGGCAGGGATGGGCCTAATCCTGGGACAATGTTCAGTTCTCTTAACATCATCACTGACAAGCTTTCACAGAAAGTTTGTACAAACACAAGTGTGTGTCTCTGTATATATACATATTTATGTAAACACTGCTGTTCAAGTTGATTCTGACTTTTAGTGACCCTACAGGACAGAGTATAACTGCCCCATAGGGTCTTCAAGGAATAACTGGTGGATTCGAACTGCTGACCTTTTGTATAGCAGCCAAACACTGAACCAGTGTGAAGCCAGGTTTCCTGCATACACTCATATGTATATATACATAGTGTCATGGATTGAACTATGTCCCCTCAAAAATGCATATAGCCTTTTGACTGGGCTATCATTCCCAATATTTTGTGATTTTCCTATGCTATACATCCTAATCTCTGCCTGTGTCTAATAGATAGGACAATTATGTCAAAAGAAGATTAGGGTAGGACTGCAACACCTTTACTAGAAGAGTTTCCCTGGAGTGTGGATTACATCATCTTTTATCCTTTCATCCTGTGGGACATAAAAAGAGAGGGAATTGGGAACCTCATACCATCAAGAAAGCAGCACCAGGACTAGAGCACATCCTTCAGAGCTAAGGTTCCTGCACCAAGATGCTCCCTGACCAAAGACTGATGAAACACATGGACTTTCCTTCAGAACCAACAAAGAGGGAAAGCCTTCCCCTGGAGTGGACACCCTGAATTTGGAGTTGTAGCATACTGAACTGTGTAAGAATGAACTTTCCTTTGTTAAAGTCATCCGTTTTGTGGCAATTCTGTTAGAGCAGTACCAGATGACTGAAACATATATACACACCCATAAATGTTTATGTGCACATATACTTGGTTTAGAATATACTGTACTACTCATTACTCTCTTTTAAAACAAATAATTTTTCTGTAAACTAGTACTAATTTATGGTCCATGGGTAGTAAAAACAGTTAATTTGCTTGACCATTAACTAAAAAGTTGGAGTTTTGAGTTCACTCAGAATTTGGAGGTTTCGAAGAAAGACCTGGCAATTTACTCTCTCAAAAAATTAGCCATTGATAAGAGAGCTCTCTGCACCTCACATTGGTGAGTGGTGTCTGGGGTCTTAAAAGCTGCCAAGCTGCCATCCGAGGACACAGCAAATGGTCCCAACTCAGCAGGAACGGATGCTCACCGAGGGCCAAAATGGCATGTGGTAAAGACAACCGAGAAGACAGAGAGACCCACAAGAGTGGGTGCCTACATCGACCTGAGACCGGAAGAACTGGATGGTGCCTGGCCACCACCAGTGATAGCCATGATGGAGCTCACAGAGAGGAGCCTCACTGGCAACACAAGAATAAAAAGTGGTGCATCATGAGATCTCCACTAAAAGACCTCAATTGATGGTCCAGCAGTTTTGGGGTTCCTCTGAGAGCATGGCCCCCGGCCCTGATGCTGCCCGTTCCCATAAATTATAACAAAGGTCCACTCTTTGGACGGGAATAGAATGGACTTGGCAATGCAGAGTAACCATATGTTGGAAGCACTTTATGGTTCTATACATCTATAGGATATCATCTTGCTGACCTCTGGCTGGAGGAAGGGGAGTGGACGGAGAGGAGGGGAAAGGAGACTGTTGGGAGGATGAGACATGTATGGAGCAGAGAGGAATAGTGTGCAGTCACCGGACAGGGAGAGCAGTGGAAGCTGCATATAGGGGGGCATGTAAATTTACATGTGAATGTACATTTTCACTCAGTTATGTTAAATAAAAAAAAAAAAAAATTAGCCATTGAAAACTGTATAGATCAAAGTTGTACTCTGAGCCATGGGTTATCTTCATGAGTCAGAATCAACTCTGTGGCAACTGATTCAGTACCAGTATAACAAATGATTGTTTTATACATTAGTTAATGCTGTTAACATCAGTGTTTAATTCATACTATGGACTGAATTGTGTTCCTTTAAAATATGTGTTGTAAATCCTAATTCCTATTCCTGTGAATGTAGTCCATTTAGGGACAGGATTTTCTTTGTTATGTTTATGATGCCACGTCAGTATAAGGTATGTTTTACCCCAATCAATTTGAGATAGGAAACCCTGGTGGCATAGTGGCTAAGCGCTACATCTGCTAACCAAAAGGTTGGCAGTTCAAAATCACCAAGTGCTCCTTGGAAACTGTATGGGGCAGTTCTACCCTGGCCTCTAGGGTCACTATGAGTCAGTACAACTCAATGGCAGTGGGTTATTTTGAGACAGAAAAGGAACAGGTTAGGTGCTAAAGTAAGCAAGTAGAATTGAATGAAAGATAGAAGCTATGTGGAGATTTCCAAGGAACACTGAGAAGATGAGACCAGGGTCATCCCCTAGCACAGAGAACCTTCTAGAGCCAGCCTCTTAAACTGTGAGAAAATAAATTTATGTTCATTCAAGTCATCCTATTGTGGTATTTCTTTTACAGCAACACTAAGAACCTAAGGTGATGCTCAACAGTAAAACAATGTTTGGGAGATCTAGGATTCTTTTTTAAAGAAAGAGACAGATTTGCATATCCTAATGTGAAGAAGAAAACCAGTCAGTCTTATTGAGTTACCTGTGCACTTGTTTGCCAGTGTAATGAGAATGTTCGTGTCTCTAGTTATTAAAAATTGGTATGTTTACATGAAAGCCAGTTGTGCTTCAATTACACTGGAAAATATGGATGTCAGTATTATCATAAATGCAGTATCAGAACTGAAGTATGGCCCTGTCTGGAATGTAATGATTTAGTTTCATATGCAGCTCCTTCATATTGACTAAAGAGTGGCAAGCCTGACATTTTTCTTATCACACAAATCTCTTGGGTATGCTGTCACTGAGTATTTATATAAAGAAGAGGTTAGAAAAAGGTAAACAGATTCCTCATTAAGTTGTTAGATTGAATCAATTAAGTGATAATTGAGTCTGAACATACCTAAACAGAAATCTTGAAAACAGCTATTATAGGAATAGTTTTTTAAAAGAAGAAAACATTAAGTCACTAGAAGAGACGTATAACATCCCACTGTTTTATATACTCGTCAACAACAATTAAAAAAAAAAAATTCATGCACATACAGTTTCTTGTCCCTTTACAACAGTTTACCAATTTAGAAAAAATGTCTAGAATATATACATATACACACACATGTATTTGATATTTATTTAAAAAAACTTTGCCATTGAGCTGATTACAACTCATAGTGACCCTATAGGACAAAATAGAACTGTCTCATAGAGTTTCCAGGAAATGACTGCTAGATTTGAACTGCCAACCTTTTGGTTAACACCTGAGCTCTGAAGCACTATATATATCCTTAGCCGAAAGAAGAATGTGTATGTATATGTACATGTATATGTATATGTATATATCCTTTGTTGAAAGAAGAAAAATATGAGAAAATGTTGATGATTTAGCTTCTTTTGTTTTTGTTATTTTCATGCTTATCTTCAGTCTAGATATCATTTCAAATGTTGGCAACATTGCTTACTGTTTATTCTAGGGATGCTTTCTGTATAAAGCCTCTTGCCATAGTACAAAAGTAGATCACTGAGAGTCCAAAAACATCAAAGCTTTGTGCTTATCCAAAGACTTCACCAAAAGAGTAAAATGACTGTCTACAGATTGGACAAAACCAACTGGGCTACCACAAATCCAGTCAGCATCTCATTTCCATAACTGAGAAAATACTGCAAAACCTCAACAGAAAGCAGGTGAATAAACCACTTGAAAAATGGGCAAAGGACAGGAAGAGACAATTCACCAAAGAAGACATTCAGGGAGTGTTTTAGTCAGATAGTGCTGCTCTAACAGAAATACCAAAGTGGATGACTTTAACAAAGGAAGGTTTATTCTTACACAGTCTGGTAGGCTACAAGTCCAGAATCAGGATGTCTGCTCCAGCAGAAGGCTTTCTCTCTTGTTGGCTCTGGAAGAAGGTCCAGCATTGCATCAGTCTTTGTCCAGGGAGTATCTTGACACAAGAACATCAGGTCTGAAGGACACGTTCTTCTCCTGGTGCTTCTGTCTTGATGGTGTGACGTTCCCAGTTCTCTGCTTGCTTCTCTTTCCATTTATTTCTTGTAAAATGACAGGATTAAGGGTGGGGCAAGCCATACTCCAGGGAATCTCCCTTTACAGTGGAACAGGGAGGTAATCCTATGGAGGGATTTACAGTCTCGCCCTAATCATTTAACACATATAGTGTAGGAAAAATCACAAAATGGAGAACAATCACAAAATAATCAGAATCATGGCCCAGCCACATGGCTACACGTGTTTTCTGGGGGGGGGGGGGGGGGGCCACAATTCAGTCCACCCTCTGGCACCCCAAAAATCACATCTTTGAAAGATGTAACACATTCATCCATTATGATAGAAATGTTAAATCAGTTCCAAGTCCAAACTTAAAAATTCCTTTGCATCTATGAAACCTAGAATGCAAGCTATCTGCTCTCAAAGGTACAATGGCAGAACAGGAATAGATTAGACATTCCATTACAAAGGGGAGAAATTACAGGGAAAGGAGGCAATAACAGGCAACAGGAAAGTCAGCAGAACTCATTACTTTAGCCCTCAAAGCTTTGAAAATACTCTTATATTTTCTGAGACATTCTACACAGTGGTTCTGCCCTCGACTCTAGGTATTGGGCAAAACTCTCTGGATTCTGAGTGGAGACACCTAGCCCTGTGCTACAACTCTACTTTCCAGGCCCACTTGAACAGAAACTGTCCCATCAGCTTTAGGTGCACCGTAAGCCCAACTGAGTGGAAATTCCACCCTTACAAACACAAGATGCTATGGTTCTACCCTTTCAAACCACTGAAGTCATGGCCATACCTTTTGAGACTGAGGCAGCTCAGCTTCTCACGCTGTTTGTCTCTTTAGCTTCTGCTTCCTATGGCCACATGGTGCGTGCTTCAGGCCCACATCTTCCCTGCTGCGGCAAGTGTTCTAAAGCTCTGTAGCTCCACTGACTCAAGTGCTCAGAGGCACCCCACTCTTGTTAGAAACTGTCCTGCACAGAGGCACTCAGCTTTCTCACTCTGTGGGTCAGCAAGGCTAACCCCACTGATTCAGGTGCCTGGAGGCACCCAGTTCCACAAGGAAAACTCTGTGCACAGGCACTTAGCTCTCTTTCTTCATGAGTCAGCTCCAGCACTGCATTTGGTTCTGCCGCTGCCGCTGCTGCTACCACCAGTCCTCTGCTGCTTGTTTCTCACCATCTGCACCTTCTTTGGTGTTAAAGATTCTCTTCAATTCCTTCTGGGTCTTCCATCCAGTCATAGTTTCAAAACCACTTCCACATTGTAGGTATTTGTTAGGGCAGCACCCCACTCTCATGATACCAAATTGTCTTAGGCTGGATTTTCTAGGGAAGCAAAACCAGCAACACATTTATGTACAAGGAAAGATTCATATTTAAGGAAACTGTTCATGCAATTGCAGAAGCTGAACATCCCTAGTCCTAGCACAAGCCTCACGTGGCCATGGGAGATGATGAACCAAAGGTCATCCAGTCGGAGACCAGAGCTCTAGATCACCAGTTGTGTAAGTCTGCGGATCCCAAACTGGTGTAGAGGCGGAGTTGCAGAAGCTGGCAAACCCAGGATCCAGGAACAGAACTCTGAAGAGCCCCTTGTAAGGGTTGATGAATCCAACAGCTGCTATTTCAAGTCCAAGAACCAGTGCCAGAAGAGAGAAGGAACTGCTGGCTAGGAAAGCAGACTGATGGTAGGTGGTAGAAGGTGGAGAGATGAGAGCGAGGGGGTAGCCACCACAGGTAGCCACCACAGGCCCCGCCCTGCCACTTGATACAGCAGCCAAACATGCAGTAGCCGAGATGGCATAATCCTGACCACCACAGGCAGCTAATAGATATGTGCAGTGAAGCACTCAATCGTGAGCGTGGGAGAAATGCCAATGAAAATGGCAATGAGATACCACTCCAGCCCTTCAAAAGCAGAAACAAACCCCATGCCATCAGTCCATTCCCATAGGGTCACCATAAGTGAAAATTGACTCCATGACAGCAGCTTGTCTCTCCAACAAGGCTGCCATTCAATAAAATCTCTCTGATTAAAAATTGTTGGGGAGGCTGAGATGCTGGAACACTTTTGCAGTGTCGATAGGAATGGAAAATGGGACAACCCTTTTGCAAGTCCATTGAACACATCCTTAAAATGCTGAAAATAGAAATAGCATGTGATACAGCAATCCTACTTCTTAGAAGATATCCCAGAACAATAAGTGCTGCCATACCAAGAGATAGGAGGACTGCCAATTGAGTTTGCAAACTCCTCCTGGGAAAAGGTGCTACCTACCTCCTTGCTGAATATCACTATGGTCACCTTCCGAGGACTCCCTTTGGGAAGCTAAGCACCTATGCCAGTGTCTAGTCCACCCTTCAAAGCAAACCTGGACTCTTTTTCTGGAATGGCCTTCAGAGCCACTGTCCTACTGCCCTTGATGTCCTGAATGGCATCCAAATGTCTTCCTTTCAATATTTCCTTTAGCTTCCACTAACAAGGAAAGAAAATGGTCACTGATGGCCAGATGAGGTGTGTGGGATGGGCTGGGGGGCTGTTCCAATACAGTTATTAGTTTCCTCGCTGAAATCTCCCTCAGAGACAACTCTGCAATGAAGTTGGCAAGACTGCCATTGTGGAGCAGCGCACACCTGCCATTCCAGAAAGAGTTTCGAAGTTGCTTTGAAGGGTAGACTAGGCACTGGTGATGGTACAGAGCTTCCCAAGGGAAGTACTTCGAAGGTGGCTGTAGTAGAGATGTTCAGCAATGAGGTAGACAGCACTTTTTCCATGATGAATTCAGAAACTTGGTGGTTCGACCTCGGACACTGCTATCTATATGGTAAATGGAAATTTGGAGAAAGCAACAATAGGAACTGCTATGTATCTGCAGTAAATTAATCAGATTTTGGTACCCCCAAACTAACACAGCCCACAAGACTGGCAGCCCAATGCTACGGTAAATTGTTTCTTAGCAGGAAATCTACCATAGCAGTGTGATTTGGACAATGGAGCGTTGGACAGCTAACCTATGAAGAGCAGCGCACCCTGAGGAAATCAGTCACTTCTGGCTTTGCATTCAGCCAAGCATTGTTATAACCAAACCAAAAGCAAACCTGCTGCTGTCAAGTCATTTCCGACTCATAGCAACTCTACAAGACGAGAGTAGAACTGTCTGTTAGGGTTCCAAGGCTCTAATCTTAGTGAATCAGACCAACTTGATGGCAGTGGGTAATCTTTACAGCAGCAGACTGATACATCTTTCTTCCCTGGAACAGCAGGTGGATTCAAACCACCACCTTTTGGTTAGAAGTGCAGCACTTTAGCCGTTGTCACACCATAGCTCCATTACAATTGATTTAAAAACAAAAAACAAAAAACCTGTTGTCCTTGAGTCAGTTCCAATTAGTATCGATCCTATAGGGTAGAATAGAACTGTCCCATAGAGTTTTTAAGGATTGCCTGGTGGATTCAAACTGTCAACCTTTGTATTAGCAGCTGTAGCTCTTAACTGCTATACCACCAGAGTTTCCAACATTGACAGAGAAATAGCTATTTTCGGTTCTCACAAGGTTAATTGATGCCAAGTGACACAAGGATAGTTGGAACTCTTCTCCCATGCAGAGTAATAGAAGTTTTCCAAATGTAACCAATGATGCCTGTCACTTCAAAAAATGAGTTTTAGGAAGATATATACTTAATTTTTATGTGTGGAAGTTTACTATACTTACAGTAGGCCAGAGACATCAAAGGGGTTAACAGGAATAAAGAAGCTTTCAACATCCAAACTAGGAAAGCTTTTCTTCAAACCAGAGCCTTTATGTGCTTTGCTATTCAACAAACAACACAGAGACATATTTCATTAAGTTTCCCCGTGGTGCACCAATGGGGCAGTTAGATATGATGATTAGAGAAGGGATTTCCAGTGCTGGGTGAGTAGTTGCCTGGTGGCTTTTTGCCTACTTCTTCCTCAATCAGAGATTTTAAGTTCAAGATTTCAACTCTGCTCCCCATCTAGCAGTAAGGAAGGGTCAGAGATGCCAGTGAGGGCAGAGCCAGGAGAAGGAGCTCAATCATGACAGGGAAAAGTCAGTGGTGACCATGAAACCAAACTCATTGTGATAACTGCTGGGAAGAATAGCCAAAAAATTGTTTCCTGGCATGCTAATGAGATCGGTGTTGGCATGCCATCAAAAGTAGAACTGAGCATCTCTGCTTAGAAGTTAAAGGGAAACTGTGCTGAGAAAATGTTTCAAAACCAACATGACAATGGACTGAAGGCTCAAAATTATAGGACATGATTATAATCCACAGAAACAAGACAATTTGTGTTATTGTTATTAAGTGCCATGAAGTCAGTTCCAACCCATGGTAACCTTATATACAGCAGAACAAAACACTGCCCATTCCTATGCCATGCCCACAATTGTTGTTTTGCTGGAGCCCATTGTTACAGCCATGGTTAATCCATCTCTTTTAGGTTTTTTTTTCTGTTTTTCATTGACCCTCCGCTTTACCAAGCATGGTGTACTTCCCCAGGGACGAATCCTTCCTAACAGTATGTCCAAATTATATAAGATGCAGTCCCACCATCCTTGCTTCTAAGGAGTCCTGTGGTTGTGCTTCATCTGAAACAAATCTTTGTTCTTCTGGCAGTTCACAGTGTGCTCATTATTCTCCTCCAGCACCATAACTCAAAAGTGTCAAATCTTATTCTGTTTTCCTTATTCATCGTCAAGCTCTTGCATGCATATGATGCAATTGAAAATACCAAAGGTGAACCTTAGTCTTCAAGGTGACATCTTGGCTTTCCAGCTCTTTAAAGAGTTTTTTGCAGCTGATTTGCTCAATGTAATAAGTCGTTTGATTTCTTGACTGCTGCTTCTGTGCTCATTGATTGTGGATCCTCGTGAAGTAAAATCTTGATAACTTCAATATGTTCTGTTTATCATGATGTTGCTTACCGGTCCAGCTGTAGTAACTTTTTTTCTTTCTTGTGAGGCATAATCCACACTGAAGGGTGTGGTTTTGATCTTCATCAGTGTTTCAAGTCTTCTTCCCTTTCAGCAAGCAAGGTTGTGTCATCTGCATAAAGAGTCTTCCTCCAATCCTGATGCCTCATTGTTCTTCATACAGTCCAGCTTCTTGGATTATTTGCTTGGCATACAGATTTAATACATACAGTGAAAGGGTAGAATCCTGACACACACCTTCCCTAACTTTAAACCGTGTTGTGTTCCCTTGTTCTGTTCAAACAACTGCCCCTTGACCCATGTACAGATTCCTCCTGAGCACAATGAAGTGTTGTGGACGTCCCATTCTCTGCGATGTTATCTGTAACTTGTTATGATCCCCCAGTTGAATGTCGTGGATTGAATTGTGTTCCCCCAAGAATGTGTGCGGCCATTTGGCTAGGCCATGATTCCTGGTATTGTGTGTTATAAATCCTGCCTCTACGAAGTTAATGAGGAGGGTGGGCAGCAGTTGGGTTCTTGGGGCAGAAATCAGTGTGTAAGTTTGTTTTGTGCCTTGAGGCAGTCTCTTGAGATATAAAGGAAAGAAGCTAGTGGAGAGATTTTGAGACTTCATACCATCAGAAAGAAGCAGTGCCAGGAGCTGAGCACATCCTTTGGAAAGGACTGGGGTCGCTGTGCTGTAGAAGTGCTCAGTCTAGGGGGAGATTGATGACAGGGGCCTTCCTCCAGAGCCAGCAGAGAAAGCCTTCCCTTGGAGATTATGCCCTGAACTTGGACCTTCAGCTTACTGCACTGTGACAAATAAAATTTCTCTTTTTAGTCATCCACTTGTGGTGTTTCTGTTATAGCAGTACCAGATGACTAAGACAATGCTTTTGCGTAATGAATAAAACGTGGATAAAGAGTTTTTTGGTATTATCTGTTTTCAGCCAAGATCTGTCTGATGTGAGCAATGATATCCCTGATTTGATTTCTTGTTCAAAATCTGGCCTGAATTCCTGACAGTTCCTTGTCAGTATACTCCTGGAGCCACTTTTGAGTGGTCTTCAGCAACCTTTTATTGTCTATGATGTTGATGATACTATTCGATAATTTCCACACTTGGCTGGGTCACCTTTCTTGGGAATGGGCATAAATACGGGTCTCTTCCCGTCAGTTGGCCAGGTAGCTGCCTTCAAATGTCTTGGCCGAAATGAAGGATTGTTTCCAGCACTGCCTCCATTTGTTGAAACATTCCAGTTGATATTCCGTTAGTTCCTGGAGCCTTGTTTCTTGACCTTGACTTCACTGCAGCCTGGACTTCTTCCTTCAGTACCATCAGTTCCTGATTATAGATTTCCTCTTGAAATGGTTGAACATTGATCAATTCTTTTTGGTATGGCTCTGTGTACTCCTTCCATCTTCCTTTGATGCTGTCTGAGTTGTTGAATATTTTTCCTATACTATTACAGCTTGAGGCTTGAATTTTTTCTTCTTCAGCTTGAGAAATATAAAACATGTTCTTCTCTCTTGGTTTCCTATTTACATCTCTTTGCATATGTCATTATTTGCAAGTCTTTGAAATCTTCTGTTTAGTTCTTTTACTTCATCATTTCTTCCTTTTGCTTTAGCTGGTTGGTGTTCAAGAGACAATTTCAGAGTCCTTTCTGACATGCATTTTGGTCTTTTCTCTCTTTCCTACCTTTTTAATGATCTCTTGCTTTCTTCAGATATGATGTCCTAGATATCATTCCACACCTTGTCTGTTCTTCTGTCATCAATGTTCAACATATCAAAACTATTCTTGAGATGTTCTTTATATTCAGGTAGGATACAATTTGGGTTGTTCTTTGGCTCTTTTATGGACTTGTTCTAATTTTCTTCAGTTTCCATTTGAATTTAAATATAAGTGATTTATGGTCTGTTCCACCACTGGCCTCTGGCCTTGTTCTGACTGATGACACTGAGCTTTTCGATCATCTCTTTCCACAGATATAGTTGATTTGATTCCTGTGTATTCCATCTGTTGAGGTCTGTGTATATAGTTGCCATTTGTGTTGGTGAAAAAAAGCTATTTGCAATGAAAAAATAGTTGGTCTTGCAAAATTCTGTCATGCTGTCACTGGCATCATTATATCACCAAGGCCGTATTTTCCAACTAGCAATCCTTCTTTTTGTTTCCAACTTTTGCACTCTATAATCACCAATAATTATCAATGCTTCCTGATTACATGTTTGATCCATCTCAGACTGTACAAGTTGGTAAAAATCTTCAAATTCTTCATCCTTGAGCTTAGTGATTGGTGCATAAATTTAAATAGTAGTCTTATTGTCTGATCTTCCTTGTAGGAGTATAGATATTATCCTCATTGACAGCGTTGTCCTTCAGGATGGTTAGTGGAATGGGACAGTGAGTGAGGCACCATTCCTGGATTAGTATATATACTAAATACAAAACCTTTGTCTTCTCTGTTATGTTAAAAGGCCATCTAAAAGCATGCAATGAAACAAATTCAGTAGGGAAACATGATATAGCAGTGTGGTAAGCAGTTAAGAAAATATATATATCATTTTTCTGAATTTTGTGTTGTTTAAGATATATGTCATTTTCTTCAGAACTCTTATTTGTTACAGCTTCTCATTCTAAATAAAATATTCAATTTTGTATCTAAATTACCTGTTTAATTTTGGATTATTCATGAAACCAAAATGGGTGCCATGAAGTTGAACTCAACTCATGGCAATCTCATATGTGCAGAGTGGACCTGTGCTTCATGGGACTGTGCTCCAAGTCTGTGATGCTTTGGAAGCAGATTGCTATGCCTTTTATTTTGAGTTGTTTGACTGACAACCTTTCAGTTAGTAGTCAAACATTTAAATAGTTGTGCCACTCAGGGACTGATTCTTAACAAAGTCTCTCAGATTTTTTTTAAGCTTCATGGTGCTGACACAAGGTTGTGAAGCAGAATGCTCTTGACGCAAAGCGACTCATCACTACCAACTGCATATTGGCTGGGAACCTGGGAGACTAGATACTCATTCAGCTTGGTAGAGGGCTCCTGAGCTTGAGAATTGATAATTAAGTAATTCAAGAGTTTAGACTTTGTACTTTTCTTCTAGAAAGATTCTTTTACCAATCTATAGTCTCATGTACATACACCTACATTCCAGAGCTAAGATCAATGGCTGATCACTGTTAAAATATGATCATATTAGTATGAGATTCCGCATTTTTGTCAGTATCTCAATAGCCATGTGAATCTATTGTGTTGACTTAATGTTTTAGCAACTTTTTTTTTTCTATTTCCTTAATCTAGACATCGCTTATGTTGCCCTTTAGGTAAATGATAAATGTGTATGTGACACCTCATATAATATTTTCCTAGCTCTGTTAGGTATTGAAAGTGAACTGTTCAAAATTTAGGATTGAGCTATTGAATAATTAGGACAAAAATTGCACTTGACATTGTAGTATCTGAGGTTTAGCTAGATTCTTCAAAAGCTATTTAAAGAATTTAGCATTACTTAAGGTTGCTTTGTCAGACAGCAGTAAAGATGGTGGTAGAGGGATTGGGTAGTTTTTCTTTTCTAGCAAAGTAAAAAAAAAAGGTATATCTCTTTGAAAAGATGTAATAAACTGTAAGAATAGAAATAGTTACTCTTCCCATTTGCGTTTTCTTCTAACAAAATGGTACTCCCTGACATATACACATTTTCCTTTCACAGCAGATCTGCTGTGAACTTCAAGCCATTGAGCATCCTCATGAATGATTTCACTGAAATATACAACCAACACATCCAGTTCCATGATGTAGTTCTCCAAAGTGGCTGTCTTAGATGTTCAATAGTAATGAGTGCTCATACTCAGAAGCAAAGCATATGTCTCATTTTCTGCTACTGAGAGCTCTAAGATTTTGTTCTTTGATGATAATGTCAGTAAAATGTTTAACACCATGATTCTAAGATAAAAAGCTCATTAAGAAAATATGTATAAACCGTAATGACATTAGGTTTTAGAATGGAAAATTACATAAAGTCTTGAATATGTTTCCTTACCCTATGCATTGAATAAAATGTATTTTAATATAAGTCACATACTTTATAAGTATTCATCACAATGAATATTTTAAATTGATATGGTAAAATTGAACAGAACATGAACTTTTACGCTGTGCTTGTCATATAGTCCCCAGCAGAGAGAGACTTTCTGTAATGAGGATAGGTTAATTAAAGTGGGCTGAGTGCTATAAGCTACATGCAAAAGCTGAAGCTAAATGCTTAATCATTAAAGTTAGAGATGGTTATTTAATAGCTGCTGAGTAAATAGTTGGTTTCACTCCAGTGTGCTCACAAAATTTACTTTTTTATCACACATTGAATGTGAGAAAAATATCATCACAGCAAATGTGAGACATAGTTTGCAGGGGTGCTTTTTTGGGGTAAGTAACAACCTTTAAGAAGTTATTTAAAAAATGGTCCCATAAGAAAATATGCTAATTAGTAATAATAATTATGATAATGATTCTAAGTGTTCTTTGTTACATATATTATTTACATTTTATCCAAACTTGACTGTCAATGTGATATGAAATGCAAATTAATAGCCTTAATTTTAGTTTTAAAATAAATACAAAATGTTGCATTTTATTTTAAGCAGTAAAACCAAAATAATTTTTCAGCTAATAAGCCCTGCATGGCAGGAACCTGCATAAGACAGAAACCTGTCATGAAAGGAAAACTTACTGGCTGTTTATGAGGTAAGAGTAGACAAAAACCTATCGAAGGTGGAAAACTTGCACGACCCAGAAAAAGTGGGCAGTGCCATTCAGTTTCAAGGAGCACAGATTTCACTGTAGAAAGAAATGAGATCTGAGACTCCAGCGGAAATAAAAATTGGGACGTAAGAACAAATGGAGCAAAATGTGATTCCTTTTCCCATGAGAGTGAGAAAAGGGCCAGAGTTAAGTCAACACCAAAAGCATGAAAATAAAGCAAAGAACAAAGAGAATTTTCAAAACAGAAACTTTAAGCAGGTGTTTCAGGAAGCTTACTAATGGGGAAGGAGCAAAATGATAAATGCAACAAACAGTGCACTAATCAGTATCATTTTTACATTATCAAGGCCCAGGTCTTTCAGTGACTGTGTATGACTCTGATCACCGCGTCACGCCCAGTGTAACAACTCTTCTCCAGGAATACTTGACAGGACTGACCGAAGCAGGATCTGTTACCATTGTGTCCCCTCCACACTTCATGCCTCCACTCAGACTCTGAATTGTACCTGAGAAGTGCCAAGTTGTTATTTGAATGGCTGCTGCACATCTCTCTACCACCCTGTGAAAATACATCGTGTGAAACTAAATCCCAAATTCCTCAAGGAATGGAGTCAATCTTTCAGTGAAAATAATAGCCCATTTGAGCACTGCTGCTTTCTCTGACCGGAAGGCAGGCTCTCCCGAGTCCACTGGGGATATTTCCTAAAAACACTTTGAGAGCTCACACATGTGTGCTGTGATTTTTAGAAAGCAGGATACTCCGCTTGGGGAATAGGAAGGCCTCTGCAACTGTGAAAAAAATGGTAGAAATGGCAAAGAGTTATGGGCATCCTCAAGGAGGTTTTTGCATAATTTAAAGTTTATGTTTTCTGAACCTTAGATAACTGCTTATTAAAGATTTGAGCAAGTTTGTAGGAATTAGTGCCTGCTATGGTAGTCCTTGTATGGCATAAACCAATTTTAGCGAATTTTCCAATAGTGCACAGCATGCATCTGTGACTGAGACAAAAATCAATGCTTATGGATTTAGCTGTGTAATCCTATCACTTGTTCTGTGAGATATGATTTGAAATGTAAAGTATGTTAAGACTTAAGTGAACTTGGAGGCATAGTGTCTCTGGGGTGTTTCCTAGCATCCTATTATTGATCAGACCATTTCTTGTCTCTCTACTCCTCTCTTCAGTTATCCTCTTCCTCTGTTCATCAGTATATAGTTTTTAAATGATGTGCGTTAGAACCAATAAACTAGCATAAATTTGAATATAGCCATGTGGCCAATTGATTTAAATCTTAAAATACTAGTAAAATATTCACCAAAGTTTCAGGTTATAGAAACATAACGCAGAGTAGACAAGTCTACTACCTCTGTTCTCAGTTGCAGTCAAGTCAGCTTCCATTCTGTAGTGACCCCACACATAATAGAATGAACATTACCCAATCCTGCACCAGCTTCATGGCCATTTGCTGTGCGTGTGTCCACTCTTGCAGCCTCTATGTATTTTGAGTGCTTTCCAGCGTATAGGGCTCGTTTGTCTTTGAGCATAATATGGTTGTCATCCACATCCGTAATATTATTGTCATTGTCTGATTTTGGGAATTGGATCCTCAAGGCTATCTTCATAGTCTGTCTTAGTTAGTCTGGAAGCTCTGCTAAGACCTGTCACCATGGAGGACCCTGCTGCTGTTTGAAATATTGATGGCATAGCTTCCAGTGCAACAGCAATGAACAGGCACCAGAGTACGACAGACGGGCAGATGGCTAGTTACTTCTAGATTACCTCTGAGTAACCGTAAGGAACTCTAAATTATCGTGCTTAGTCAACAGGAACTTATTGACATGGAAAATGAGGTGGTCAATCCAATTACATTCAGATTTTAAAGTCACATGCTTAAATTTATTATGATACAATCAGCAAATGCAGTTTGAAATTGTTATAGCTACCTAGAGTCATTAAACAGCTATCTACTTTAACCCTGTGATGTGCCAGTTTACCTGGCCTGCCATATACTGATGGGTCCCTGACTTTTAAAATATTCATAATCCAATAGTTCCTCCTAAACTGTATAAGGGAAGCTATTACTTACTGGAATTTCATAAACCATATTTGTGGTACATGCCAAGAAGTTGGATTCTTTTTAGCTTCTGATTACCAGCCATAGTGGCTTTCCGAAAACCAAAACAAAACCCACTAACATCAAGTTGGTTTTGACTCACAGCGACCCTGCAGACAGAGTAGAACTGCCCCAAAGAATTTCTAAGGAGCAGCTGGTGGATTTCAACTACTGACTTTCTGGTTAGCAATGGTAGCACTTCACCACTGTGTCACCAGGATTTCCATAGTGGCCTTAGGCTATCATTAAAAACAAAGCAAACAAGTGAAGAAACAGTTACCTAGGCTTTAGTACTTTACCGTGTTTTGAGATAAGATTAGACCAACTTAGTAAATGTTTTTTCCTTGAATAGATTACATCTTTATCTGAGAATCTGATTTTTAACTCTTGTTGTGAAAGTGGAAACCCTGGTGATGTAGTGGTTAAATGCTATGGCTGCTAGTCAGAAGGTTAGCAGTTCAAATCCGCCAGGTGCTCCTTGGAAACTCTTTGGGGTACTTATACTCAGTCTGTAATGTCACTGTGAGTTGGAAACAACTCAACAGTGGTATTTTTTTTTTTTTTTTTTTGTGAACATGGGTTATACTTTACACTTACTGTCTTATTCTTAGGTGCAAAAGTCAGTTGCAAGCTAAACTGAATTCTAAGAATTATAATTCTCATAGTTGTATTCTTTATTTGAGGAAGAGTATGACTTACCAAAAAAAGGTAGGCTACTCTCTGTAAAAACTACTTAGAACTTGGGTATCTATTAACTGGGTGAATTTTAGGCATAGGCAAAGAAGTAAACGAAAAGAATATGAGTTTCCCTGTAAGGTAAGCCATGAATGAAATTCATTAAAAAGACTTCTGCACTGACTGTATGTGTGCAAATAATTAAAGGAGGGGTGGGAGCTGGAGGCTACTTCCATTGATGAGAGCTCTGTTTGCTTGCATGCCTGTGTATATATTCAAAGCAAGTCACTTATTGGGAAGGAATTCTTCCAAGTACTGTCAACAATATGGATAGTATCCACTTATGCATGCAATCCAAGTCTTTTAAAAGTTATTTTGTCTTTAAAAGAACAAATCCACTGAATGACCTTCAGCTACTATAAATCCATCTAAATGTAGGCCTGAATGCAGAATACATCTGCCATCTGTCAATTCAGAGTTTCCCTGCTGCCATCCCAACCCCCCAACTCCCTATAAAGTCCTCTTGGGGCTAAGATAACTTAGGGAGAGGTCTTTCTTCGCTGGCAAGGAAGGAGTGCATTTAGACAAATCATTAAAACCCATTACCTAACAAAAGGCATGTTCTTAAGGAACACAGTGATACTTGCCAATGAATTAATCAGCAAAATAGGTATGAGAAAGTAAGATTAGCCGTCTTGGAAAAGATCAGAATCTATGAAATGCCAAAGCCATTTCAGTTGCCATAAATTTTAGCTCAATTAGAAGGATTGTCTCTTAACCTTTTAGAATCCTAACTGGGCTTTGTCTGTTTCTTTACACTGTTACAGCTGGAGCTAGAACAATAGCTAAGCCTTTCGTAGCATTTGATAGGCTTATTTTACAGAATCATTTGTTTGAATAATTGATCATTCAATTAGGAGAGCAAATGTTGAACAGTTGGACAGCTCTTTTTATCAGTGTTGATGGGAAACAATAGGCTGTAGTTCATTATAAAGCAGAAAATTGAAATGTTTAATATTAAAATGAGAATATTAAAAACAGCCCCCCACATGCACCAAATAAAGCCTTCTTGTTCCTTTGTCCTTAGTTGTGTCCCCTCAGTGCTGTTACAATACAAAATAAAATCAAGCAACTGATTATATTTCTTGAATATTGCTTTACTGAAGAATTAGTGATTTGCTTATGCCAATCATGTCTAGTGTTAAATAATTATTAAGTATTAGGACCTACAAGTGGAGAATAATATTAACACTTTATTAGGTTTAACCAAAAACACCAGCGAAAAGAAAGATACCCGAAACCAAGTCAAAGGGCCCTGCAGAGACCCTTGAGTTTCCACTCAAGTCACAAGAAAATACTGTTTTCAGAGGAAAAAAACTTATATGTTAAGTGGCCAGATCAGATTTAATATTATAAAAAATTGTATGATGGATGGTATATTATGGGCAATGACAGTGGCTTTATCTGAAAGGTAATTTGAAAATACCCAAGTAAAAACTTGTATGGCTTATTCTTATTTCATGTTGACCTGATGTCAAAAGACTGTTTTTCATCTGTTTACCATTAGCTCATATCAGTTGTATCTAATGTCAAACAATGCTAATGGTGGCACTGTATATAGATATACATTGTTGTTGTTGTTGTTAGGTACCTTGAAGTCATTTCTGACTCACAGTGACCGTATCAACAGAATGAAACACTGCCCAGTTTGGTGTCCTCTCACAGTTGTTGCTGTGTTTGAGCCCGTTGTGTCAGTCTATCTCATTGACAGTCTTTCTCTTTTTCACTGACCCTTTAGTTTACCAAGCATGATGTCCTCCAGGTACTGTCCCTCCTGATAACATGTTCAAAGTACATGAGACTAAGTTTTGCCATCCTCACTTCTAAGGAACACTCTGGCTGTATTTCTTCGAAGACAGATTTGTGTGCATTTTTCTGGTAGTTCATGGCATATTCAGTGTTCTTCACCATCATCGTAATTCAGTTTGAGTTGGTTTTTGTATAAGGTGTGAGATGTGGGTCTTGTTTCAGTTTATTGCAGTTAGATGTCCAGTTTTGCCAGCACCATTTGTTGAAGAGATTGTTTTTCCCCAGTTGAATGTCTTAGGGCCTTTGTCGTATATCAGCTGTTCATAGGCAGACGGTGTCATCTCTAGGGTCTCGATTCTGTTCCATTGACCTCTCTGTCTCTCTTTGTACCAGTACCAGGTGTTTTGACTACTGTGGCAGTGTAATAGGTTCTAAAATCGGGTAATGAGAGGCCTCCCAGTGTGTTCTTCTTCTTTAGCAGTGCTTTGTTTATTCGGGACTTCTTCCCTTTCCAGACAAAGTTGGTAATTTGTTTCTCCATCTCATTAAAAAATATCACTGGAACTTGTATCGGTATTGCATTGTATCAGTAGATTGCTTTGGGTAAAATAGCCATTTTCATACTGTTAAGTCTTCCTATCCATGAGCAGGGTAGGTTTCTCCGTTTATCTAAGTCTCTCTTAGTTTCTTGTAGTAAAGGCTTGTAGTTCTCTTTGTAAAGGTCTGTTATTTCTCTGGTTAGATTTATTCCTAGGTATCCAGCATCATAATTTAAAGGCATCAGTTCTTCCTTGCTCTTTGTTATTGTCCAGCTTTCATGTGCATAGGTGGTGATTGAAAATATCATAGCCTGGGTCAGGCACATGTTAGTCCTTCAAGTTACGTGTTAGGGTAGTTCTACTCTGTTCCATAGGTGTGCTATGAGTTGCAGTCAACTTGATGGCAATGGGTTTGGTTTTTTTTTTTTTTTTTGGAATTTCATTTTTATTTAACCTTATGATTTTTTTGTTATTTATGTTTGCATGCTTTATTAACATGCAATCGTCTTTGCATTCCTGTCATTCTGTTTCTTCATTATAGAAGAAATATGCATTTTTTTTATAATGACTTCTTTAAAATAATCCACTGTTGTTTTCACCCTATCTGTAAGTGTGGTAAGTTTATTTTTCCATAAAATTAAACACTCTTAAAAGAAAGTGATGTATTTTCTTTGACTTTATCTAAGTTTAAAACATTCTCTTCAATTATGCTGTTAGTAACCAATTCTAATTCATTTTTATTTTGATTCAAAACTGCTATCATAATAAAGATTAATCTTCATATCTTATTCTCCCTTATTCTCCTTGTATATTGTCTTCTCTCACGTCTTCTTAACTTTTTAATTGTTCATGCACTTCTTACCCAAATGTATATTGAGAGTCTACTATGTAACAAACCACTAGACAAGGAAGATGAAGGAATAATAAATATGTGGGATAAAGTGCCAATTTATCAGTCTTTTTAAAATATTTTCAGCATATGATACATCAGTCTGTGTTGTTTTCTACATCAGTTCTTCTGTTTAATGCTTGATATGCTGATTTAAATATCCACTATTACATTGCTGATTTAAATAAGCAGCATTATGATGTTATAAATTTAGCTTCCATGTTATTTTTGACTTCTTGAGAATTAATAATATAATTATTTTATAAATTGTGTTTACTTTTATTTAGCATATGCTCTGTCTGATTTGAAGAATTTTCTTCTTTCTTTTTTTTTTCTTCTTTCTTTTTGTCCTGTATAGAAGGTGTCTGACTGCTGTCAGACCACCACCCTTAGACCTGGATAAGAGGGTCTGCTGCCTGGACCTCACGCTTTAGACAAGTTCTGGCTGTCCTTCAGCCATGCCCCTCCTTACAACACACTTCTTTAGACTAGGCTATGAGATGTGAACTACCAGTCTTTCGGTTAGCAACCATAGCTCTTAACCACTATGCCACCAGGGTTTTCGAGAACATTCAGAGCCTAGATTTCCCTGTTCACGTGTCTTGAGCTTGCCTCTTTGGCCTACAAGGAGCTTTTTCCTGGGCTGTTATTCCAAGAGCGAAAGTAGCTGTCCCAGTAAGTATATATTTAGCCTTAAAGGGTGGCCAAGGAGCAACTGCTTCTAAAGGGTATGAACAGAATTTGGATGGGTGGGCTGGAATAGCCATCCTGGTATAAACCAGGCTACTCATAGGAAATGAAGGAGGCAGAGGTAGTAAAAGAAGGGACCCACTGTCCCCATGGCCCCACAGATCTTAGCATGAAGCTCGCGGTTCTTAAAAGTATTGCAATTTGAATAACGGCCTTGCTAACAAATTTCTGGAAAGTATATTTTCAAGTCAAGCATTTTACATAATAGTTTGTTAGCTTGGTTTTTCACCTTGAATTATTTAGACATGTGATATATAGGTTTCCATTAGTGCTTTTATCCTGAGCTCTGCGAATACTAGGGGCAAGCCTATGTTGAAATATTATTTTCCTTTGTTCTCTTTCATTGTGTTTCAAATTCATTGATATCAATCCTTGTAAGATGCTGCATTTACATCTCTTATTCTGCTCTTAACATGAGAATACACGCTTCCAGAGTTTTGTGTTGTGATAAAAGCCTGCTTGTAATACAATCAAAAAGCTAATTCAATGTCACTGTTTAAACTCAGGGGCAGATGGTAGGTAGCGGGAAGACAACTGGAGATCCAGTCTCAAATACGGTGATTTTATAAATGATTATCATCCAAACAACTACATTATATTTAGAATTGTTTAAGAAACTAAAATAAACTAATATGCTTATTTTCCTTTTCTTATTTTAAAGGTTAACTTGATTGGACAGTTTAGTCCTGTTTGCTGGTTTAAGTGTTTGGCTGCTGACCAAAAGGTCAGCAGTGCACATTCACCAGCTGCTCTCTGAATCTATGTGCCCTTTCTGCTCTGACCTGTAGGGTTGCTCGGAGTCAGAATTGAACTGGCAGCAATGAGTTTGGTTTCTTTGTTCATTTGTTTAATCTAGATCAACAGTTAAAGGGTAGTTAATAGAAGCATGCTACCCCTGTGCCCATTTGGAAAAAGAGTTCATGTCACCCCTTATTCTGTATTCTCACAAGAAAGAACTTAATATCCTACAAACTAGGGATTCATTCATTTACTTATTCAATAGTTATTCATTGATCTATAACACTCACTGTGCTAGTGTTGAGAATATAACAGTGAAGCAAACAAAATTCTTAACAGTTGAAAGGAAGAATCAGATAAAAGCCTATTAATAAATGAACATACACCATAATGTTTGGTGAAGTAGCCATACTGAGCCAATGGTTAAGTGCTCAGTTGCTAACCAGAAGATAGGCAGTTCAAATCCACCCAGCAGCTCCATGGGAGCTGGTGATTTGCTTCTATAAACATTTAAAAAAAAAAATCCCATTGCCTTTAAGTTGATTCTGATTTCAAAGGCACCTACAGGTCACAATAAAACAATCAGTTTTCCAAGTCTGTAAATCTTTTAATTTTCTGTTTAAAATTGTGTTTAATATGAAAATTTATAATCTGAGTCAGCTTCTTGTACAAACAAACTTACACACACTTTGTTATGTGACCCTAGTGATCCTAGCTACTGTCCCCACACTGTGACAGAACACTCCTCTTCTCCACCCTGTACTTCCTGCGTCCATTCGTCTGACTCCTGTCTTCCTTTTCCTTCTCATCTTGCTGCTGAACAGGGGCTGCCCAGTTTGTCTGTTGTATCTATTGAAGCCAATTCTGCACTGATATCATTTTATATCTAACATACCAATTCAGTCTTTGAGATGTTAGCTTTGGAAATGGCTTTAGTTCTTGGCCTGCAGACAGTATGGAGGCCTCGGCTTCCAGGGACCCACCAATCAGTCCAGTTATTAAGTCTGTTTCTCCCCACCCCCTACAGTTTGAGTTCCATGCGCTATATTTCTCCCTGTCTATCAGGACTCTGTGTTGAGTTCTCTGTAAGGGCAGTCATTGCTGATAGCCAAGCATATCTAGTTTTTCTGGTCTCAAGCTGATACAGTTTCTGGTTTATGTGGTCCTCCCTTACTCCTGGGCTCGTGTTTTCCACCTGTCTTTGATCTTCTTCGTTCTCCTTTGCTTCGGATGGGTTGGAATCGATTGATGCTTCTTTGATGGCCACTTGCTAGATTTTAAGACCCTAGATACCACTCACTGAAGTAGGATGTGGAACACCTTCTTAAAGTTTGTTTTATCAATTGAGCTAAATGTCCTCTGAAACCATGGTCCCCAGGCCCCTGGCCCTGCTGCTCTGTCCCTGGAAGTATTTGGTTGTATCTGGGGAACTTTTTATCTGTTCGGTTAGCTCAGTTGTGCTAACTTCTACTTTCCTGTGTGCTGTCCCACCTTTCACCTAAAATAATTCTTTAGTGTCTAATAAGTGAAGAACTCCCTCTTCACCCTCATAACTGCCAAAGACTGTTTTCTTCTGTATTTAAACTTTTTCTTGAGTCCTTATAATGTAATCTCATACAATATTTGTCCTTTTAAACTGACTAATTTCACTCAGCATAATGCCTTCCAGAATCCTCCAGATTATGAGATGTTTCCCAAATCTGTCATCATTCTTTATCATTGTGTCACTATTTCATTGTGTGAATGTACCATAATTTGTTTATCTACTCACCCATCAGTGAGCATTTAGGTTGAGTCCTTCTTTTTACTATAGCAGACAGTGCTGCAGTGAACATTGTATGACATCTCTAATTTCTCTAGTATATGTTCTAAGAAGTCAAATTGCAGGATCCTCTGGTATTTCTATTTCTAGCTTTTAAGACAGTACCAAAGTGCTTTCTAGGTGGTTGTACCATTTTACATTTCTACCGGCAGTGTCTAAGTGTCCTAGTCTCTCCATAGTCTCTACAACATTTAATGTTTTGTGTGTTTTTGCATTAATGTCAGCCTCGTTGAGGTGACATGGTATCTCTTGGTAGTTTTGATTTGCTCTACTCTAATGGCTGATGGAAACTCTGGTGGTGTAGTGGTTAAGTCTGTTCCTGCTAACTAAAAGATTGGCAGTTCAAATCGACCAGGCCTTGAAAACTCTGAGCTGCAGTTCTACGGTGTCCTGCAGGTTAGTTATGAATCAGAACTGACTTGACATCAACGGGTTTGGTTTTGTTTGGATTGGCTAATGACTGTGAGCATTTCCTCATGTATCTGTTAGTCACCTGAGTGTCTTCTTTAGTGAACTGCCTTTTCATATCCTTTGCCCATATATTATTAACTTGTGTTGTTGAGGTTTTGCCATATGTTGTAGGAAACCCTGGTAGTCTAGTGGTTAAGTGCTGTGGTTGCTACCAAAAGGCTGGCAATTCAGATTTGCCAAGCACTCCTTGGAAACTGTATGGGACAGTTCTACCCTGTCTATGGGGTTGCTATGAGTCATAATTGGCTAAACAGCAATGGGTTCTGTTTCGTTTTGTAGATTTTAGAGATTGGACACTTGTCAGATTTGTTGTATCCAAAACTCTTTCCCCAGTCTGTAGGTTTTCTTTTCACTCTCTGAGTGAAGTCATTGGATGAATGTTTAAGTGTTTGATTTCTAGAAATAATCAGTTATCTATTCTCTCTTCTGGGGCTTGGGCACAGTTAATGATGTCTTTTATTGTTGATGCAGTATTTTCAGGCTCCAAGCATTGTCTTTATTTTTTCTTCCATGATCTTTATTGTTTTAGACGTTATATTTAGGTTTTTGATCCAGTTCAAATTAGTGTTTGTGCACTGTGTGAGATATGGGTCTTGTTCATGTTTTTTTTTTTTTTTTTTTTTGCAGATGCATATCCAGTTTTACCAGCACCAATTTTTAAAGAGATTGTCTTTCCCCCAGTTAACAGACTTTGAGCTTTTGTCAAATATCACCTTCTGACAGGTAGATAAGTTTATGTCCTGATTCTCAATTCTGTTCCAATGAACTATGTATCCACTGTTGTCTTAGTACCAGATTGTTTTGACTACTGTAGTACTGTAATAGGTTCTAAAGTCAGGTAGTGTGAGGCCTCCCATTTTGTTCTTTTCCTTCAGTAATGGTTTACTTATATGGGGCTTCTTTCTTTTCTGTTTGACATTGTTATTTGTTTCCCTAACTCATTAAAAAATCACATTCAAATTTAGATAGGAATTCTATTGCATCTATAGATCTCTTTGTGAAGAACAGACATTTTCACAATGTTGAGTCTTCCTATCCATGAGCAAGGTAGATTTCTCCACCTATGTAGCTCTCTTTTAGTTTCTTGCAGTGGTATCTTGTAGTTTTCCTTGTATAGGTCTTTTACATCTCTGGTTAGATTTATTTCCAAATATTTATCATTTGAGGACTATCACAGTTGATCTGATGATTTCCTGTTTGATGTGCTCTTTGTTGGTGTAGAGCAATCCAACTGATTTTTGTGTGTTTATCTTATGTCCTGATTCTTTGCTCAACTTATTAGTTCAAGCAGGTTTTTTTTTTATTATTATTTATACTTTTCTGTATATAAGATCACCTCACCTGCAAATAGATACACCTTTACTTCTTCTTTACCAGTGCCATGTCCTTTATTTCATTTTCTAACCTGATTGTTCTGTTGAAAACTTCCAGTAGACTGTTGAATGCAAGTGGTAACATGTGCATCCTTGTCTGGTTCTTGTTCTCAAGAGGAATACTTTCAGACTGTGTTTGCTTATGATGATGTTGGCTGTTAGCTTTGTATAAATTCCCTTTATTATATTGAGAAATTTCCCTTCTATTTCTATTTTGCTGAGAGTTTTTTAACATAAATGGGTGGTGGACTGCTTCAAATGCCGTTTCTGTATCAGTTGTTAAGATCACGTGGTTCTTGTCTTTTGTTTTAATTGTGGTTGATCACACTGATGGTTTTTCTAATGTTGAACCATTCCTGTATACCTGAAATGAATCCCACTTGGTTATGTTGGTTTTTTAAATATTTTTTTTGATATGTTGTTGAATTCTATGGGCTGGAATTTTGTTGATGATTTTTGCATCTAAGCTCATGAGAGATAGTGGTCTGCAATTTTCCTTTTTGTCATTTCCTGGTTTTGGTATTAGAGTTATACAGGTGTCATAGAATGAGTTTGGGAGTATGCTGCCATTTTCTATGCTCTGAAATACCTTAATAGTGGTGTTAACTCTTCTCTGAAAGTTTGTTACAAATCTCCAGTGAAACTATCAGGGCCAACGCTTTACATTGCTGTTTTTGAGAAATTTTTAATTACCATTACAGAGTCTTTTTTGTGATGTGTTTACTCAGTTGTTCTACTGCAGTTTTTACTAGCTTAGGCAGATAGTATGTTTCCAGAAATTTGTGTTTCCTCTATGTTTTGAAATTTGTTAGAGTGTAATTTTTCATAATATTCTCTTGTGATTTTTTAGAATTTTAGTTAGGTATCTTGTGAAATCATCCATCTCATTTCTCAGTTAGTTTATGTGTCTCTGCTTCAGTTTTTGTTTTCTCAGTTTGGCCAATGGCTTATTGATTTTGTTCATCTTTTCAAAGAACCAGTTTTTTCAATTCTTTACCTCATTTAGTTCTGCTCTAATTTCTATTATTGGCTTTCTTCTGGTCCTTGAGGACTTCTTTTGCTGCTATCTTTCTACTGGTTCATTTGTAGGATTCACACTTTGATTTAGACTCTTTCTTCTTTTCCAGTGTGTGCATTTATTGCTATAAATTTACTTCTGACTCGTTGCTTTTTTCTATAAGATCAACGGTTCTGGTAGGATATGCTTTTATTCTCGTTTGTTTCTGTAAACTTTTGTATCCCACTGTTGATTTCTTCTATAACTCAGTAGTTTTTCGGCAAGGTGTTATTTATTTCCCATGCATTTGATTTTTTTCCCCTTGCTTTTTCTGTTTGATGTCTACTTTTTTGGCTTTATGGTCCAAACAGATGCTTTGTAATATTTCAGTGCTTTGGATTTTTGTTAAGGATTCCTTTATGGCCTAATATGTGGTCTCTTCTGGAGAATGTTCCAGGTATGTTGGAAAAGAAACTTTACTTGTCTGCTGTTGGGTGGAGTGTTCTATGTATGTCTGTGAGGTCAAATTGGTTGATTGTGGCATTTAGATCTTCCTGTCTTCACTGAGCTTCTTTCTGGATGTTCTGTCCTTCACCATAATGGGTGTGTTGAAATCTCCTACTACTATTATGGAACTATCTATTTTACTGTTAGGTTTGCTTTATATATTTGGGAGCCTTATCACTGGGTGTGTGTTTACTATGGTTGCATCATCCTAGTATAATGACCCTTTTTTGAATGTTGCTTACTTGATATATAAATATATTTCCATCTTTTGAGTTTTAGTTAGTTTGTGTTTTAAGTCTGAGGTGTATCTCTTGCACACAGCAAATATACAGATGATGTTTTTTAATCTATTCTGCCACACTATCTCTTTATTGGTACATGTAATCCACTTACATTCAGCAAATTATTGATAAGTATATGAGTTTAGTATTGTCATTTTGATGTGTTTTTGTGTGTATGTTGTTGACAGTTTCTGTGTTCCACTTAAAATTTTTTTTTCTTTATGTGTTTAATTTCTATACTTTCCATTGTTGTTTGTTTTGTGTTTGCTGAGACTTCATATTTTTCTTGTGTTTTATTTTACTATGTAGAATTGTTCATTTCCTTTGTGGCTACCCTAATATTTACCCTTATTTTTCTAAATTTAAACCAATGTTTTATTTCTTTGTATTACCTAGACTTCCTCTCTGTAAGAAAGATCTATGACTATGCTTTTCCGGGGGGGGGGGGGTCTCTTTTTTATTAATATATGACATCTTTTACATAATGACTTCTCTGTTTGCCTATTTTCAGAGTTTTAGCTTTGATTTATTTTTGTGATTTCCATCTCTAAGTTGATACCTGCTTGTTCTCCCCTGTGTTCTCGTCTTGGGTTGTTACCTGATATTATTGATGTTCTAATGCAAAGACTCCCTTTATTTAGTATTTCTTATTATTTTGGTTTGATTTTTTGCACATTCCTTAACCTTCTGTTTATCTAGAAATGTCTTAATTTCACCATCACATTTGAGAGACAGTTCTATTGGATATGTAATTCTTGGCTAGCAGGGTTTTTGTTTGTTTGTTTGTTTTTATTTTTGTTTTTTATTCAAGGCTTTGTATGTGTTATCCCATTGCCTTCCTGGCTATGTGGTTTCTGCTGAGTAGTCCAAGCTAAGTTTCATTAACTCTCCTTTATATAGTATTATTTGTTTATTCCTAGCCACTTGTCTTGCCTTTTGTGGTATCAGGGAAGTTTTGTGTCAACAAATCTTCCAACAATTCTCTCTGTATTTTCTGTTATGCCCCCTATTCTGATATTCCAGTCACTTGTAGGTTATTAGAGTCCCACATAATTCTTAGTGTTTCTTTATTTTTTAAAAATTATTTTATCTGATTTTTTCCTCAAGTATGTTGGTGTCAAGTGATTTATATTCATTCTCACTAATTCTGACTTCCATGGCCACAATTCTGCTCCTTTGACTTTCTATTGAATTGTCTAATTCTGAAGTTTAACTATTAATGTTTTGATTTTCAACGTGCTGTTTCTCTATGGTTTCACATAACTTGTCCTTTTATCAGTATGCTCTGCTGTGTTTTACCTGTTCTCTTGAAGAATTTTTTACATTAATCTTTTATGTTCTACATTTGCTAATTCCAGGAAGTTCTCTTCATCTGGAAAAATTTCTTGTTTCTTTGTTCAGGGAACTTTCTGAAGCCATCATGGTCTTTTCTTTTTGTGTGATTTGTTCTGTCTGAGCTATCAGTAAATTTATTGATTTATTTTATGTTTGCTTACTGTGTTCTAGTTTATTGTTTTGTTCTATTTTGAAATCCTCCAGTAGGCTGGACATTTGTGCTAGTTTAATCACTGGCGTCCTTGAAGCTCTAATGTCCTGTCACCATAAGGTTAGAGGTATTGCTAGACATGTAGCCCAGGAATACCTTTATTTTTCTTGTATGTATTCTGCTCAGGTGTTCAGGTAGTTGATCACTCAGTGTGTGGTACAGGCTCTCTCCTACAGTCTTAGATGAGAAGGGGTGACTGGTGCAGGCATAGGTATCTGGTTGCATGCACTGAGAAAGGCATAGGGCAGACAATTGTCTGTGAGTGCCTGTGAGGAAAGAATGCCCTTGTTTCTTAAAGTGCGTAGATGAATAGGTTTTGCAGCTGGGCTATGGGTGCCTAATTCTGTATTAAGTGGTGACTGGCATTCAAAGTCCATGGAACCCTTATGCCTATACTAAGTAAAGGAACTGTTTTTGCTCTGAGTTCCTGGCTTAGGGGAGCTGAAGATTATTTTTAACCCTGTTTGTTAAATTATTCTCTCTCCAAGTCTGGGATAATGGCTCAGGGCATGTAAAGGGTCCTACTTCTTGCTCAGAGGATGTGTCAATCTGTGCAGTCAGGCATAGTGCAGAGTAGGAACAAAGAAGGGCAGGTAAAATGGACAGAAGTTTATCCAGAAAGAAAGTTTTAGATCCATGTGAATGGTACATTAGACAAAAGTAACAGTGTTTGACAACTGAATGCTGCTTTTCACTGATTCTGGATGCACGAGTGAGCTCTCCACCACTTGATGTCTCCCACTATAGAAGACACTTTCTGAATGCCGCTACTCCCCTCATCTCTCTTGCTACCCCCAAATCACCTGCAAGGTGCCAATCCCCCCTTGGGTCAGGTCTGGCCAGTCCTAAGTACTGCTGGGCCTAATCTTCCTTCCTGGTTGCTCTATCTGATTTCTCAACTTTCCCTTTGATGTTTAGAGCTCCTAAAACGTTATATACAATTGATTCATTTTGGGAGGGTGGTCTTTGTTGTTAGAGGGATCATAGGAAGTGTCTGACTACTCCATCATCTTAGGCCCATCTCTCAAGGCTGTATATGTTTAAGAAAGCCAACTGTCACATCTTTCTTCCACAGAGCAACCTAGAAAACCTAGAGGCAGTCCTCCTCTCTCATGTAGATTGCTACTAGTTGAAAATCAACTCAGTAGCATCTGAGAACAACATCCTGTTAGGTAAAGACAATGGCCACAAAGAGGAATAAAGGAATAAGTAAGGAGAGAAAGAATGATGAGAGAAAGCTTTTCTGAGGATGTGGAGTAGAAAAGAGCCCTGAATGAGGTGAAAAAGCTGAGTATCTTTATAAAAAGAGAGAAGCCTCTTAACTGACAGAACCATAAAGGATCTTGAGGCAAGAGCTTGTTTGACAGGTATTAGAGGAATACCAAGAAAATCCAAACGGCTGAAACAGAATTGAGAAGAAAAAAGAATGGGAAGATAGTGATGAAGCCATGGAGGCATGAACATTCTAGGCCACAGTGAACTGGACCCACTGGAGGATTTTAAGCACTGTTATGACCTTATTGTCATTATTATTTGATTTGTGTTTTATGATCACTGCATTGTTAAAGGATAGTTGCTTTTCAAGGATTTCAAGTTGAGAAGGTGAGGCTTCTTCACAGGTGGTACAGACAAGAGATCCTGGTGGCTTGGAGATGATGGACAGCGGACGACGCAGTAGCAAACAGTTGAATTTGGGGGCATTTTTGGTCTTGTGGAAATGAACTCTTACTTAATCCTAGCTGCAAGTAGTGCTGGCAACATCCTGCTACCATTTTTTTTTTAAACTTTTATAATAGTATTGCTTCCTGAGGATTCTTTCTGATCTGTATCTAGTGGCTTGTGCCACTTGTTACAACCAACTGAATAGAACTCCAGATTGTACTTTTTTGTTATGCTTGCTTCCTGTGAGCAATATATATACATACGTGTGTGTGTGTGTGTGTGTGTGTGTGTGTGTGTAAACTGAGTGATCTTGGAATGGTTTACGAGCAGAGCACGAAAGAAGTTTCCAATGTGTTCACTAACCACCAACCACAAACAACAATAAAAAGACTCGTTGCTGTTGAGTTGATTCTGACTCCCAGTAACCCTATAGGATACGGTAGAACTGTCCCATAAAGTTTCCAAGAAGTGGCCTGCAGGTTCAAACTGCCAACATTTTGATCAGCAGCCAAGCTCCTAACCACTGCACCACGTGGGTTCCTCACCCCAGCAGTTCCTGCTTTATTTTACATGCTGTGTTTTATATCTGTTTTTATTATTGTAAGAAACCTCCTCCAACTTCTTATTCAATTTGGAATGAACACTGACTTTTAATAAAAATATAGTATTGCCCAAACAAGACTGAAAAAAACTGATAAACAGGGCATGAAGTCCTAAAAAAAAGCTTTTTAATATCTCTCAATGTTATAAACTAAGAAAATAAGAAGAATTAAGAAATCTCTTTGGAGTCAATAATACTTCATAGAGAAAATATTTCTTGTTTGATAAATGTTTTCCTGTAGGTGGGGAAAACAGACAAGATTTGATAAAATATCTGAAATATTGTGGTATACATCATGTCTACACTTGTGTCAATGATATAGCCTAATTTAAGTCTCAGGTACACGAATGCTAAGAACTCCAAAAGCAGCTGTTCCTCTAAATACATTAAGCTATTTACTTTAGGTAACATAGTCTATAAAATTTTAATTTTGGATTCAATAAACCATGTCCTTCAACATGCCTCTTGCACCTTAATATTGAAAAAAATGTAATATGGACATATTTAGTGAATTTTTTCTCAGGACATTGCAGTGAAGAAGGGTCAGTAGTTGCCTAGTGAAAGAAGTTGCTAGCAGTTCCTCTTAGGAAGCTGCTTGAGTTCTACACAATTACGTGATAGGATTTGTACATGTTTTGGGGAAGGGTTTCAGGAGGCATTGCACTGAAGATCGGAAACAGTGTAATGGCCCTGTTTCTGGTGCTAGTTGCATCAGAATCTACACACTAGAAAAATGTAGCTTGAAAAGCTTTTCTAAGAAATACAGAACACAGATTTTCCCAATAATTTATGAAAGATTAGTAAGGATTATTGCATTTTATTATGATGATTTGGATGAGCACAGATATTTTGCTGGGTGAGAATTTGAATTAAATACCCATTTGATTTATTGTTTCTAAAGCACTCTGTATGCTGTGAGGTTTTGTCTTGTTTCCTTCTGTGAAAAGCTATGTATTTAACTAGCACTTGTACAGGCTTTGTGTTTCAGATACTTTACATGTAGCGACTCATTTAATCCATGTAGCAGTGTTTTGAGGCTGGTTATTAAATTATACTTATTTCTCATATGAAAAAAATTGAGGCACAGAGAGGTTAAGTGGGGTATCAAAATCCATGCAGGTTTTAAATGGTGAGCTCAGGCAGTACAGATAGAGACATGCCTTTAGCTGGCTGATTATGCTGCATCTTCCTTAATCTATAGAGTAACAGAAAGCTTTGGACTTTTCTCACTCAAATCTCAGTCTCAGGAGCTCCAGTGAGACAACAGTTAAATGTTCTGCTACTAATGGAAAGTTTGGCAGGCCCAACAGACTAGCCCTCTCCATGTAAGACAAAAGTTTGACAGTCTGATTCCATATGCTTTGTTGTTGTTTGGTGCCTTTGAGTTGATTTCTACTGTTAGAGACCGTGTGTACAACAGAATGAAACACTGCACAGTCCTGCACCATCTTTATAATTATAGCTGTGTTTGAGCCCATAGCTGCAGCCACTGTGCTAATGCATTACAATGCAGATTTTCCTCCTTTTTGCTGACCCTCTAATTTAGCAAGCATGATGTCCTTCTTCAACTACTGATCTATCCTGGCAACATGTACCAAGTGTGTGGCATGAGGTTGCCATCACTGCTTCTGGGAAGCATTCTGCTTGTTCTTCTTCTAAGACAGATTCGTTCATTCTTCTGGAAATCTGTCTTATAGTCAATATTTTTTGCCTCCAACACTACAATTCAAAGGCATCAGTTCTTTGTTTTCCCTCACTCATTGTGCAGTTTTTAAATGCATATAATGTGACTGAAAATACCACGGCATGATTAGGCACACCTCAGTCCTCAAAGTGGCATCTTTGCTTTTTAAAACTTTGAAGAGTTCTCTTACAGTAGGTTTCCTTAACGCAGTACATCATTTGGTTTCCTGACTGCTGCTTCTGTGGGAATTGATTATGAATCCAAGTAAAATGAAATCCTTGACACCTTCAATATTTTCTATATTTATTATGATGTTTATTGGTCCAGTTGTGAGGATTGTTGTTTTAAGTTGAGGTATAATCTGTACTTAAAACTAGTTTTTTTATCTTTATCAGTAAGTACTTTCAGTGCTCCTCACTTTCAGCGAGCAAGGCTATGTCATCTGCACATCACAGGTTGTTAATGACTCTTCCTTCAATCTTATTGCCCTGTACTTCTTCATATAGTCCAGCTTTCCACAGTATTTGCTCAGCACACGTATTTGGATAAGTATAGTGAAAGGATACACACCTTTCTTGATTTTAAGTCACTCAAAACAAAAAAAACAACCTGTTACCGTCAAGTCCATCCTGACTTACAATGACCCTATGGGACAGAGTTGAACTGCACCATAAGGTTTCCAAGGAGTGCCTGGTGGGTTAGAACTGCCATCCTTCGGTTAGCAGCTGTAATTTTTAATGACCGTGTCACCAAATTTCCGTGAAACACTCACTGTCACCTTTATTTGTTCAAACAACTTCTTCTTGGTGTATGTAAAAGTCCTGTATGGGCACAACTGAGAGTTCTGTAAGTCCTCTTCTTTGCACTGTAACCTATAATTTGTCATGATCCAGACAGTTGAATGCCTTTGCATAGTCAATAAACCACAAGTAAACATCTTTCCGGTGTTCTCTGCTTTCTGCCAGCATCTGTCTGACATCAGCAGTGGTATCTTTTGTTCCGTCTCCTCTTCTGAACCCAGTGTGAATTACTGGGAATTCCCTGTGGGCATCCTGATGCAACCATTTTTTGCTTATCTTCAGGAAAAATTAACTCGTATGTCATATTAATGACATTGCTCAATAATTTCTACATTCTGTTAGATCACCTGTCTTTCAAATGAGTATAAATATGTATGTCTTCCAGCCAGTTGGCCAAGTAACTATCTTCCAAATTGCTTAGAATAGATAAAAGAGTGCTTCTGGGTTTGCTTTCTTTTGTTGAAACATTATCAATTGGTATTCCATCAATTCCTGGTACCTAGTTTCTTGCCACAGCCTACAGTGCAGCTTGGGCTTCTTCCTTTGTTATTTCTTGCATATCAGTCATATGCTACTTCCTGAAATGGCTGAATATTGACTGATTTTTGTACAATCACTCTATATATTCCTTCCGTCTTATTTTGATACTTCTGCCCTAGATATTTTACCCATAGAATCCTTCTGTATTGCAACTCGGGGCTTGAATTTTTTCTTCATTTCTGTCAACTTGAAAAATACAGAGTGTGTGCTTCTCTTTTGGTTTGCTAACTCCAGGTTTGTTTTTGTTTTTTTCCACATTTCATTATAATACTTTGTCTTCTCAAGATATCTTTGAAATCTTATGTTCAGTTCTGATACTTCATCTTCTCTTCCCGTTTGCTTTAACTGCTCTTTCTTCAAGAGCAAGTTTCAAGGTCTCTTCTTACATTCATCTTGGTCTTTTCCTCTGTTCCTGTCATTTTGATGAACTTTTATTTTCTTCATGTATGACATTCTTGATGTCATCTCACAATTCATCTAATTTTTTGTCATTAATGTTCAATGAGTCAAATTTTCTGAGATGGTCTCTGAACTCAGGTAAGGTATACCCAGTGTTGTATTTTGGCTCTCATGGGCTTGTTTTAATTTTCTTCAGCTTCAACTTGATCTTGAATATGAGCAATTGATATTTTGTCTCGCAGTCAGCCCCCACTTTGTTCTGACTGATGATGCTGGGTTTCTGTGTTGTCTCTCTCCACAGATGCAGTCAGTTTGATTCCAGTGTTTCCATCAGTCAATTGCTTGATAAAATATTGCAACACCAACAACCTATTCTTTGGAAATACCTCTTTGAATGACCTAAGTGGTGACTATACACGTGGACTTAGCTAGATATGATACACAGCAATCCATAAAGATTTACAGTCTACAAAACCCTGTGGGACAATTCTACCCTGTCCTACAGGGTCACTGTGAGTTGGAATCAACTCAAGGGCACACATTGACAGCATTCTGAATCCCATTAGGCTTCATTTTAAAGAACATATTGTTTTCATTTCTTTTTTTAGGATCCATCTTGTTATTACACTCTATCAAGTCAATTTTCAATTCATAGTGACTCATGTGTCAGAACAGAACTGTCCCCTAGGTCTTTCTCCCTCAGAGCTGCTGGGTAGGTTTGAACCACCAGACTTTAATGTAATGGCTTAAATGCTTAACTATTAAGCTAATAGAGCTCCTTATCATAACTCTAGATTCAAGATATGTTACAATACTTTGGCAGGTCTATGTTGTTCAAAGTGTGTACAACAATTTATTTTTTTTAAGTGGTATGGATTTCCTCATCTTTTACATGTTTTAGTGATGACATTTTTTCTGTCAAGAAATAACCTATGGAAAAAATGCATCAAAGGATATTTTGATAGGGGCCTGTTATAGTTGGGAAAAAGCTATTTAGCTGAAGCCTTGCTGAAAGCAGACAGGCTTTCAATCTGTGTTTGAAGGCACTTGCTTCACCTAGTTAAGAGAAAAAATTGTTCATAAATATTGAGCCAGGAAAGTTTATCTGCTTCTTTGAGAGCAATTTAATAAATAAAAAGTGAAAAGAAAATCAATGCTTCCCTGTTTTCTAATGCCAACTCTGGTTTACTTCCTTGTCTAATTAACATTTGACATACCATGTAGTTTCTTAGAACATGTAGAAGTTGCAAGTGGCCCGAAGCAAATTTCATTACCGTAATTTTGTTCGATCTCTTAAGCTAACCTGTGTAAGACAAAGCAAGTTGCAAAAACACCTAGAATTTTTTTTAATGCTCTAGAAGTCTTGATTTCATAGATGACATTTGTCTTTTTAAGTATAAACCAAGCTCAGTGCCATCAAGTAGATTCTGACACATAACAAAACTTAACATCAGATGTTTTAAAAGTATTAGATGATAGTCTCCAAATTTCCAGTGACTGGCTTAATATGGATCATTCCATCATTTCCAGTTCTTTCTGCATGAAGAGTCAATACAGGTTAAAGAAATTATACCTTGTGTCCCTTTGTCCTTGCTGTTGCTCAGTGACAATAGTGATTCCCTTTGATAAATTTATATCCTAGTTTTCTCAGCCTAAGTCTCATGTTACAGCTCTATTTAAACAACCAATTCACTGGGCACGTATTACAGTCCTACTGTGTGCAAGGCAGGAGGAACAAGAAACGAGATGTTTATTTCTTGCAGTTTAATAATGGAGAAAGCAAACCAAAATCAAAACTCAGCAGCGGGTTAAGTGCTATGGAAGCATGGTATGAGTAATTGTCAATTGCACCTAAAGAATCAAGAAAAAACTAAAAAAAGAAGACAATATTAGACCCAAGGAGCTCTGGTGACACAGTAATTAAGCTCTGAGCTGTTACCTGGAAGGTCAGCAGTTCAATTCCACGAGCTGCTCCATAGTAACTCTATGGGGCAGTTCCACTCTGTCCTGTAAGGTTGCTATGAATCAACTCAGTGGCAATGGGTTTGATTTGGGTTATTAGATCTGTGAGTTGAAGGATAGGTGAAACTTTGCTAGCTATAGAATGGGCAACTAGGCAGAGAATGAGGGTGCCTTCAACGCAGGGAATATAAGGAACAAAGTGACTCAGGGATTCTAGTCATGTATTTAATTAACATTTATTTAACACATACTTTGTTTTAGGAACTGTTCTAGGCGTTACAACGATAAATACATGGACAAGGAAAATAAAGATTGTTTTTCTCATTAAACCTGAATTCTATTGGTTAAAATTGTCAGAAAATAATAGAGAAATAGAGGGGCTATGGTGGTTCAAGCGCTGTGTCTACTAACCAAAAAGTTGGCAGTTCACATCTGCCGGGTGCTCCTTGGAAACTCTACGGGGCCGTTCTATTCTGACCTATAGGGTTGCTATAAGTCTGAGTTGGCTTGACAGCAGTGAGTTGATTGTTGGGTGATTGGCAGAATTTTCACCTTCCATGAAGGAGACATAGGTTCCATTCCTGGCCAGTGCACCTCATGTGCAGCTTCTACTCATCTGTCTGTGGAACTATTGTCTGTTAGTGTGATACTGAACAAGTTTTAGTGGGGGACAGGCTAAGACAATAGGATTAGTGATTTACTTCCGCCCACAAAATCAGCCTACAAAAACCCTATGGGTTCAAACAGTTAAATTTCATGTATGGAGTTGCCATGAATCAGGAGCAACTCCATGGCAGCTTACAACAACAGAGAAATTAGTAAATTGTGCATAGGTTATAAGAAGGAGAAAAAAAGTAGATCACCATAAGAATGATAGGCAGTGCTGAGTATGTGTTTGGGTTTGCCATTTTAACAAATTAAATGACAAAAATGAAAGGCTAATAAAGAAGAGTTAAATTTAACAATTAGATTAAGGCCAAGAATGAAAATTCTGTATGACAAGAGTAAGGTGGAGTGATGTCAGATGAGGCCAGAAAGGAAGACTTGAGCCTTGTCATAAAGAACTTTGGTTACAAATAAAATGTGACTGACTTTAATGCCAGAGGTAAAGAGGAAAATATGAAAGGAGTTTAGAGGAAGACGATTAGATTGCATTTTAGAAAAATAAACTCTCAAACGTAGTCTGAGTAGGATTTGGTTCCATGCAAGGAGAGCCCATAGGAAAATCTGGTAGGTAATTCAGGTGAAACTGATGAGGACCAGCTCAGAGCTGTGGGGGTGGAAGCCAGAGGCTGGAGTTTAGAAGCGTGAGAAGCACATCCAAGGTACCACTAAGGACTTGAAAATGCATTGATTGTGACAGGTAAGGAAGAGGGAAGAATTAAACTTGACTTCAGGGTTTCAAATTTTGTCTTGAGAAGATAGTGAAATTAATTGATTGTGTTTGATTTAAGCTAAGAACCACAGCATGAGGTTCAGATTCATGGTCATTAGATTATACACTGGTAGTTTAAAGAATCTTACCCATAGTAAGTGCATAAAACTATTAGCTTTCTTATATGCCCTCCTTTCTCTCCACTGTGAACACATTGAATTGGAGGAGCTAACCATATTTCATGTGAAGGTGCCCAACAAGACAGCACCTTATATTTGTTCAAAGAAGCCTGGAGATAAATTCTGGAACTAAAGTCAGGGAAGAAGTTAACAGAGAAAGGAAAGAAAAATAATTCAACTGTAAGGACTAGATAAAACTATGCTGGTATTCTTCATTCAAATAACCACAAGAATTGAAATATAAATTAAAATTTAAGTCTTGAATTTTTTTCTTTCAACCTTTTCAATAATTTTTGTTAATAACTGTAATATATTGTCTGTTTTATGCTATCGTATGTGTGTGTATAGATAGAGTCAAAGAGAAAAAACACAGACGTTTATCCTTTGCCTTATTTAAATGGAAAACCCTAGTGGTGTAGTGGTTAAGTGCTGTGACTGCCTACCAAACAGTCAGCAGTTCGAATCCACCAGGCTCTGCTGGAGAGCTCTATGGGGCAGTTCAGCTTTGTCCTGTAGAGTCGCTGTGATTCAGAATTGACTTAATGGCAGCAGTTTGACATTGGGGGCTTGTATAAATGTAACTGTCTTAAACAAAATTTGCTGTTTTCCTTAATAACCTCTTGGGAAACCTTGGTGGTGTAGTGGTTAAGTGCTATGCCTGCTAACCAAAAGATTGGCAGTTCAAATCTGCCAGTCCCTCCTTGGAAACTCTATGGGGCAGTCCTGCTCTGTCCTGTGAGGTCACTGTGAGTTAGAAATGATTCAGCAGAAATGGGTTTTCAAGATACCTAAAGAGCATAACAGAGAAATAAACATATAGATACACATACACATAAACACACACACTTATGTACATACATACACAAATTCATAGATATATATATGTATATATATATACACATATGTGTAAAACCATGAATGATTTGGGAGATTATGACATTTCCTTCAGCAGGTCATAAGCTCATACAATTTCACAATTAAATGGAAGGTTGTTCACGAAATGGTCATTCAGTTTGTTACCAGACAAAAGACTTAAGAGATATCAGAGTGAGTCATGTGCCATTTGTGGCCTGAATGATTTAAAGATTGTTCTCTTACATAATTAGAACAACCTACTTGTGAATTGCTTAAAGTTCCTATTAACACCAGGAGGATGTGGTATGAGTTAGAATTTTGTTGCTTTATTAAATGTCACTGAAACATGTATCTATTATGCAGTGTTAACCATTTTTTATAGAAATTATAACACTGTATAATAAATATATCTATACTTAGAATATAGCTATATCTATATGTAGAATGTTATTTAAGCAAGGGCAATACAAAGACAGGTACTTAGAATTTCTGGTTTATTGATAGTTATTAACATTATTTAATCCTAATTTGGCATTTTCTTTTCTTTTTCTTAAACTATGTGTTCTTGGTGAAAGTATTCACAGCTAAACAGGTTCCCAATCAACAGTTTCTACATATGTCCACCAGTGATCTGTTTGCATTGTCAGCATTCTCATTATTTCCATTCTGCTTGTCTCATTTCCATTAACTTAGTGTCACCACCCTCTCCCTGTTCCCCAACCTTCCCATCCTCACTTTAGAGTAACTTGTTCATTTGTACTCTTGTATAAGTTTTTTTAAGAGTGCAGTACTCAAGAGTGACATAACTTATTTTCTCTCTTGAAAATCAGTCCGAAGCTCAATCAATGTACTATTTCAAGCATAAGTAAATAAATAAATAATATCATCAAGCTTAACAAAATGAACCTTAGCACTGATTTGTGAACAACGGCTGCATTAGTGTTATTTTATACTAATCACTCGGTCTCATCTCAGGTGCGTCTTTTTCAGCATATGACAGCCTCTCTCCTAGCTCAGCAGAAGCAAGTGATAGAAGTAAATTAATGTCTACTGATAGAGGTAAAGAACATTAAAAGCTTAGATCAGTCCTGAAATCATATCTGTGAGTCCTCAGTTTGTAGGCTTGGGATAGGAAGACTGAGAAATACACTTATGTTTAATTTTCCATTACCGGGAAACAATTGCCTAGGGGCTTCTGCAGGCAGAAGTCCTAGATCAATAGTCTTTCCTCCAGTAACAAGCAGTAAGATATCCCCCCCAGTTTCCTGCTTGTCACTGTGTGGTCCCTTCTGTGGTAGCACAGTAACGTAATGAAAAGCCTCAGACTGTCCAGTCTGGCAGAGCAGCTACACCATAGTCACGTAACCTCGGGAAACAGCCCCTCACCTGCTCATGGTTTCCTCATCTGTATGTGACACTGATGCTTCAGTGGACTGTTATAAGGATTAAGAAGTCCATGTATGTAAGTGCCCAGTGCTGTACTTGTATGTAATATTACTTAATTCTCAGTCTTCAAAATTCTTTCTGAGAAAGGACCACCAATTATATGAATAGAAGGTGGCAGATAGTGGTCGTAATAACAAAGAAAGTGTATCAGAGAAACTATTTAATGATGTTTAGTTCTATTCTACTCAAGCCATAAACTGATAAATGTTAGACATGGCACCTGAATGCATTGCTTCTAACCTTGCCCATGTACCAACCCTTATTAAATTTTCATTACAAAAACAAATATATCAAAATCTCATCCTTCAAATATTGCATTACAAAGGACATGCTTAGTCAGTTTATAATTGAGATTTCAGGTAAATAATTCTGATAGAAATAGGGAGGCATTCTCTTATTAATTGTCCAGCTTGCCTTTTCTAGCAATATTCCTAAATTAACATTTAGAAAAACAGTTATTAAAACTAGAGTGTTTGTGTTATATGTATTTAAAGTATACACAGATACCCACATGACGTGCTCGAGTTGGGAGGTGACTTTAGTTGGTTTAGTCAGCTACAGTCAGCGTTTATGTAAGCTGCCATTTAACGTCTTGTCTTCCAGCAAGAGTAACCTTTAAAAGGGTGAATTATATTAGCTATTTTCTGATTCAGTCGTACAAGCAATGTTAGCAATGCTTTAAAAGGAAGTATTGAAGTTGATGGATCTCCAGTAGGCAATCATTCTGTATAACTCTGTCCTTTTATGTTTCCTGTTGAAAGTCTGTGCTTGTAAATGGTTTTATTAAATGGTGTATTTTTAATGAGGCTTGACTATTTCATATTCTAAGGGCTCCCTTCATGGGATCCTTAGAGGCCCATTACCACAGTGTTACATGGCAGAGTAGAAATCTGCTCCTCGTTATGTAGGCCGTGCAAGAGTGTGTTGTGTTAGCATCCCAGAGTTCCAGACAACATTCCTTTCAAGAACCAAACACAGTTTGTGGTGTGAGAGCAAACTTTTGATAGGTGTCAGGATAGTTCACCGAGGATGGTAGACATCAGATGCTAGCACCTCAACAGAATGAGCAAACACTTACCACTTCATTTTCATTGGGGATTTGGAAACAGGGCCCATGTTAAGACAGAATGCAGAGACTGGACATGATTGCAGGGGAAAAAAATAAAAAATTGCTATCAGGTCAATTCTGACTCATAGTGATCCTATAGGACAGAGTAGAACTGCCCTATAGTGTTTCCAGGGAGTGACTGGTGGATTCAGACTGCCAGCTTTTTGGTTAGCAGCATAAGCTCTTAACCACTGGGCCATCAGGGCTCCTGAAGAGAAGGTCCATGATAACCTAATACAAAATGCCACTTCTTAAGTTCTCCATACTGATGTTTCTAAGTAGCACTTCAGTGTGCGTACCAATAGCACAAGCAATTCAGTCGAAACATTTAACATCTCTTGGTATGATATCATGTGTGCTATTTGGTGGTGCAGTGGTTAAGTGCTATGGCTCCTAACTAAAAGATTGGCAGTTGAAATACACCAGGTGCTCCTTGGATACTCTATGGGGCAATTCTACTCTGCCTATAGGGTTGCTATGAGTCAGCATTGACCTGATGGCAGTGGGTTTGGTTTGGTTTACTGTTGCCCTTGTCCCTGCCCAACAAGGGAGTAGCTATGCAGCTGTCTCTGCTGTCAAGAGCTTCCAATGCCCTTTCAGCATTCTTGATGGTCAAGGATAATGCTCCATCTATCAAAACCCGGTAGACAAAGCAGACACTGAGGCCATATCAAACTATAGCTTTCCTTCTGTGGATTGTCGGCCTATTTAAAAAATGAATGGTCATTTTGAACTGCATGTTCTCTTGAATTACATACTCTTTTGTATGCTCCATTGATTGTTTTATGTAAATAACCATTCATGTAGTGCTTTTCTTATGATGCCTTTATCCCACTGTGACAAAAATGTAAAACTATATGCAGTAATTCCTTGGAGTCACCCACAGTGGTAGTGCAGTTTGCTACTTTTGCAACTCTGGGAGACTGAAAAGCACAAATCAAGCTGCCGAGGGTACGTGAGCAAAGGATCGAAACAGCAGTTAAGTGAAAACGAGTGCAGGTAAACCTTTCCTTTCCTGGTAAATCCTGGGTGGCATAGTGGTTAAGTACTGTGGCCGGAAGTTCATCAGTTCAAATCCATCAGGTGCTCTTTGGAAACTCTGAGTAGTTCTACTCTGTTGTATAAGGTCGCTATGAGTAGGAATCCACTCAATGGCAGTGGGTTTGTTTTGTTTGTTTCCTTGTTTTGTTTGCTTCCTCCCACCGTGGTAGGCCTTATAGTTTACCCTAAATTTGCTTGCAAAAGCCAGTGACAAGAAGCAGAGTCATAATGTTCCATTATGACCAGGAATATCCACCCTTTTCTTGGTGGCATGTGAGGTCTGACAATTAAGTCCGTGAACTTAATTGTTCTGAGTACTACATACCTCACTGCTGACTGTCACTACAGTTACCTTCAAAGTACGCCCCTTAGGAAGATATGCACTGACATCAGTACCTGGTCCACACTTCAAAGCCATTTTGGAACTCTTTTTAGAATGACCATCAGGACTGTCGTCATATTACCCCTGATGCTCTGAATGTCCATGTCTTCCTTTCAGTATTTCTTTTATATTTGGTTAAAGAGAAAAGTCACAGAGGGTCAGATCAGGTGAGTCTTAAGGGTGTTCCAGTACAGTTGTTTATTTACTGGCTAAGAGCTCTTTCACAGACAACGAGACAATTAAGTTTGTGAACTTGCCACCCTGTCACTGTACACATTGGCCATTCCAGAAAGAGTTCCAAAATTGCTTTGAAGGGTGAACTAGGCACTGATGTCTGTGAAGAGCTTCCCAACGTGAGTACTTACAAGGTAGCCATAATGATATTCAGCAATGAGGTATGCAGCACTTAGAGCAATTAAGGTCACAGACTTGATTGTTGGACCTAGTATTTGGCTAGTGGCTTATGTATTAGATAGCACAATCCCAGGCCAAACCTCTTAGTGGTGCAAAAGATTTGAAATGGATGCTCATTAACCTTTTTTGTAGTCCTAAATCTGAATCCTTTGTTCTCTTACTAAAAAAAATAAATGGATATAATCTGGGAAGCACAAAAAAGTAGGATGATGTTGGACACAGTTTTGAGAAGTTAGGTTTCCATAAACTAATCCTGCTTACACCTACCATTTCTACTTGTCTTCTTCCTCTAGAATGCCGTTGTTTCCCCCCACCCCCTCATATTTTATCCACTGCTCTAAAAGTTGCTTTTGTTGAAATACTGGTTAGATTTGTGCTGTCCAGTATGGTCGCCCCAAACACATGGACTTCTGAGGACTTGAAATGTTATTAGAGTGATTAAGGAGTTGAATTCTCAATTTTACTAAATGTTCATTAGTTTAAGTTTAAAATTATACTGGAGTCAGTTATTGGAAAACTTTTAAGTATATTTGGAACAACACAGGTATGTGAATTTACCTTTTCAGTTATAATTTTTATGAAACCTAAACTCAGGTACTTCCAGTGAAAGTTTAGCACTCAAATTTGAAAGTGTTGATAAAACACACACTGATTTGGAAGACTCATACAGCAAAAATAGGTAAAATATTTCAATAAATTTTTGCGTTGCATGTAGTGTTGGTGCCCCATGTTGTTGTTATTGTTAGGTGTCATCGAGTCACTTCCAACTTGTAGAGACCTTATAGGTCTGAGTAGAACTACCCCATGGAGTTGCTAAGGAGTGCCATGTGGATTTGAACTGCTGACCTTTTGGTTAGCAGCCTATAGCACTTCAGCACTAGCCACCAGAGTTTCCATAGTGAATAGAAAATATTAGGGAAAGAAGTATTACTTTGTTTTTGATGTGTACTGTGTAGGTAAGCCCACAGTAGCTGCTTGAACGTGTACTGCTTTTTTTGTTTTTTCGTTGTTCCTTAAGCAATACAGTGTAACAACTATTTAGATAGCGTTTACCTGGTATTTGGTCTTGTAAACTAGAGATGATTTAACACATACGGGAGGATGCGCATAGGTGATATGAATATACTGCGCTATTTTGTATAAGGGACAAGAACATCTGTGGATTTGGGGATGCTCAGGGGCTCCTGAAACCACTTCTCTGTGGATACAGGGGGATAACGACGTGTTGCAGTGATGATGTTTTGGATTTATTAGACTAATTTAAGTCATTAAAATCATCAATTGTTTCTTTTTAATTTTTAAAAAATATGACTACCAGAAAAATTTAAATTATCCGTGCAATTTACAATACCCTTGTACTAGACAGCACTGGCTTAGATCCTTACACTTACTTGGACTTTGGAAATGTCACAAACACTTGGCTTGGAGAGTGACAACTGGGAGTAGAACACATTTCTAAAGGCTATAAAACAAAACTGGCTTACAGATGGCCCCTTTAAAAAGCCAAAAGGTTTAATCAAATGCATCATAAATAAAACTTCACTGTCAGTAGACCCAGTCTACCTTTCACCATACTGCCCTTTGAGATATTTTTGCCTCTTTTGCTTCTAGAGTTTTGGGTTTTATTCATGCATTTACATTTTTTTAAGTGAATGAGCAGTTCTTACCAATGCCATAGCTGTGGCCTGAGTTGCAGTAGTAAGCCTATAATTCGCAAAGTGTTTTGAAATTGACAGTAAAGGAGGATGTTGTAAAAGCCTACGTATGTTAGTTGGGTTCTGCGGGTAGAGAGAAAGAATATGTGCTATACACTTGTTAGCTTATTGAATTTACTTTTCCAAATGCCTCAGTGTTCAACTGAACTATTCAGCTGTGATATAATTTCATACATCACAGATAACTAGATTTCATGTTTATTTTAGACATCACAATGTTTTTAAATCATGGAAGGGGTATTCATATACTATGTAGAACAGGCTGTCAGCACACCAGAGGCTAGTTTAGACTGTGTCTGAGTTGTTTCCATGGCCTCCAAACTTCTGTGAAAGCATCTACTCACTGCACCATATCTGTCTCTCATCAGAATACATTTGGCAGCTATTTCTAGGGAAAAGATCATAAAATAGTTTTACAAATGTGCTAGCTGTATTCCATTGTGAGCAAAATTTATAATCATCACTTTTCATAGGAGCTGGTAAATTCAAAAAGAGTTTCTAAACTATCTACTAATTAGTGCAGGCACATGATCTATTTCCTTGAAACAACTGAAATTCATGTGAATCATCCATAATAAACTGCATGAAAAGTTTAAACATTAGAACAGAGAAAAATAAGAGTAAATCAGTATACTGCAGCCAGTAAGCACTCAGCTGCTAACTGAAAGGTTGGTGATTCAAAACCCACCCAGCAACTCTCTGAAGGATAAAGACATGGTGATCTGCTCCTGTAAAGACTGCAGTCTAGAAAACCCTATGAGGCAGGTCTACTCTGGCACATAGAGTTGAAAACTGATTTGATAGGACCTAACAACAAATGGTCGCCATGAGTCGGATCCGACTCAATGGCACTTGGCTGGCTAACAACAAATGGGAAATCCTGGTGGCATAGTGGTTAAGGAAAGGTCAGCAGTTTGAATTCTCCAGGCACTCCTGGGAATCTCTTTGGAGCAGTTCTACTCTGTCTTATAGTGTCACTATGAGTTGGAATCAACTCTATGGCAGTGGGTTTGGTTTATTGGTTTAACAACAAATAATTAATAATAATGTTCCAAACTCTAGATGTCATCAGTAATACAAACTCAGTGTATTCCAGTTTCCTATAAGTCAGCAATAATGTGTGAGAGGCTATCAAAATTTTAGTAGATAAATATAGAATACTTAAAATTCAAAAAATTTAGAATTTGTCATATCTGAAATAAAATAAAGTAGAAGTAGAAATAGTGTTAAAGAGGACTCAGGAAGAAGGGAGAAGATCCAGTTTGCAGTTCTACCTAATTATTTTGGCAGGTGATATGATTTCGGGACATGGCATTAAACTTTCTGATCCTGGATATCATTATATGTAAATTGGTCATTAATAAACCCTACCCTTTCTGATCTATAGGATCTTAGTGATCAAGTGAGATAAAGTTTGTGAAAAGGTTTTGCTGACATTTAAAAGACTAGTCAAATATGGGGCATTATTATTTATCTGATTTCCAAAATTCCTTTGAAGACTTCTAAACGACTTCTGCTTTCTTCCACAGTCTTTAGACTTGCCATTACAATTTATACTTGGGCACAAGTAGAAACGTTTTGGTATAAGATGACTCACAGAGAAAGGTTATTGTTACTTTAATATGGCAGCATCAGTGTTCAGCTCTGCTACCTTAATGTGGTGAAAATTAGTTTAACAATTAGAAAAAAATTAAAATACAAAGTTAGGATTGACTGTGTTCAACAAGAAGACCTCAGAGAGTTTGTGATATGTAACTATTGCCTTTGTAAAGTATTTTACAATTAGGTTTCCCCGCACTTTATGTTGACAGAGGTCCTACCAGTAATAGCCTCTTGATACATTTTACAATAAACCTATGACTGGATCAGTATTTGATTTCCTTTTATTTAAATGACATGTTGGAATATGAAGTAATTTCTCAAGACCTAAAGGAATCCAGAAAAGAGATTGCATTTTAATTGTGTTGCCTTTGTTATTGCTACACCTTCAAGGCAGTTCAGAGTTTCTCAAGAAATTGAAGATAGAAAGATTCACTGTCTCCTTTCATTTAACAAACTGTGGATAAAATACGGCTTGTATATTGATTCGCCTTTGCATGTGGTATTGGAGGAGAATACTATGGACTGCCAAAAGAAGGAACAGATGTGTCTTGGAAGAAATACAAAGAGAAGTGCTCCTTAGAAGGAACGATGGTGCAGCTATGTTTTATATACTTTAGACATGTTGTCATGAGGGATCAGTCCCCGAGGAAGGGCATCATGCTTGGTAAAGTAAAGGGTCAGTGAAAAAGAGGAAGATCCTCAGTGAGATGGATTGACACATGGCTGCAGTGATGGGCTTGAGAATAACAACAGTTGTGGGCATGGCAAAGGATTGGGCAGTGTTTCTTTCTGTTTTATATAGTACCACTGTGAGTCAGAACCAACATGATGGGAGCTAACAACAACAACATGTTGATTAGAGTTTTGAAAGTCATATATATTATTAATATAATGTTTACATTGACTTTATTTCTTAAAAGCATAAAGATGCACATTTCTCTTTAGCCCATTGGCATGACATGAATTCCAACTTAACAGCAGCCCTACAGAAGAGTAGGAAATTCCCGAGCCTTTGTCATAGGATCAGTAGTGGGTTTGTAGCAATTTTGCTGCATGGTATCCCAACAAAACAAAGTTGAATGTTTCTTTAAAAGAAAGAGAAAAAAATATCTTACTGTATCTTATAATTTGCTAAAGAAAAATAAAAATTACTTGTTAAGAAACTAAAGAAGTCTTGAGAAACAAAAATTACTTGATACATAACAGCTAAACCCTGGATAACAAGAAAGCAATTACCTTGAGGGGGAGTGCCTCATCACTAGACTCTACCAGTCACTCTACCAATCTAAACCTTGTTATGGTACCTACCTTTTATGTTGTTTATTCTCAATAATTTTTCGTAAGTGCGAAGATTGCTAGGGCATGTCTAATTATAACTGCATGTATATTATAAATTAATTTTTGTTTCAAGAGAAGTAAACAATGAAAATCTAAGCAAATGACTGAATATTGATAATATTTTTGAATATGATATGAGATATCCAAACTAGCATTATGAAACAGCACTTTCAGTGGGAGCAAGCTGGGTGCTATCTCTGTTAGAAAATCAAAAGAAGGAATTATTTCTATTATTTTGTTTTGTTTATACCATATTGTGTATGTCCTATAGGGCCACTAAGAGTTTCAGTCAACACTCTGTGATGAGTTTGATTTTAGGTACTTGATAAAGAATTTGGCAATGCTTGGAAAACTGCATAAATTACATGAATAAGGTAAGTTATGGATGAAGTTGGTATAATTAAAAAATCATAAAGGCAATGATAATAATGAATTTAAGATGTGATGACATAGTTACTTAGTGTACAGTTAATGCCAGGCACTGTTCTAAACACTTTTCATTTAGAAATCATTTCATTTCCACAAAAACCTGTGTAATAAGGACTTCTACTGTCTGTATCAGGCAGAGAAAGAAACTGAGTGTACCTCAATCACAGATCCAGATGTAGTTGTTTATAGGTACCTCAGAGTCGATTCTGACTCATAGAGACCCTGCTTACAATAGAAGGAAACACTATCCAATCCTGCACCGTCCTCACAATAGTTGCTCTGTTTGAACCTGCTGTTGGAGCCACTGTGTCAGTCCACCTCATTGAGGACCTTCTTTCTCACTGAACCTCTATTTTACCAAGCATGATGTCCTTCTCCAGTGACTGGTCCCTCATGATAACATGCTCAAAGGACCTGAAACAAAATTTTTCCATCCTCATTTCTCAGAAGCATCCTGTGTGTACCCCTTCCAAAAGAGATTTGCTCATTCTTCCAGCAGTCCATGACTGTTAATATTCTTTGCCAATACCACAATTCAAAGACACCAGTTCTTCTTTGGTTTTCCTTATTCCTTGCATAGCTTTCACACAGTATGAGGTAAATGAAAATGTCATGGCTTGGGTCAGGCACATTTTTTTCCTCAAAGTGACATCGTTGCTTTTTAACACTTTAAAGAGGTCTTTTGCCGCAGATTTACCCAATGCAATAAATCATTTGATTTCTTGGCTGCTGCTTCCATGGACATTGATTTTGGATCTAAGTAAAATGAAATCCTTGATGACTTCAGTCTTTTCTCCATTTATTATGATGTTGCTTCTCGGTCCAGTTATGAAAATTTTTGTTTTCCTGAAGTCGACTAGTAATCCATAGTGCAAGTTGTGGTCTTCGGCCTTCATCAGTAAGTGCTTTAAGTCCTCTTCACTTTCAGCAAGCAAGATCGTGTCATCTTCATGTTGCAAGGTTACTAATAAATCTTCCTCTAATACTGGTGCCGTGTTTCTGATGTAGTCCAGCTTCTCAAATTATTTGCTCAGCACACAGATTGAATAAATTAGGTGAAAGGATACATCCCTGGCACATACTTTTGTTCATTATAAATAACTCAAAATCCCCTTGTTCTGTTCAAATGACTGCCTTTTGGCATATATGCAGGATCTGGCAATACACAATTAAATGTTCTGAATTCCCATTCTCTTCACTATTATCCATAATTTATTATGACCCACACAGTCAAACATCTTTGCATATTTAATAAAACACAGATAAGTATCTTTCTGATATTCTCTGCTTTCAGCCAAGATCCATCTGACGTCAGCACTGATACCCTTTGGTCCATGTCCTTTTCTGAATCTGGCTTGAATTTTGGGCACTTCCCTGTTGCTGTACTGCAGCAACCATTTTTTTTAGTTATCTTCAGTGAAATTTTACTTGCCTGTAATGTTAATGCTATTGTTCCATAATTTCTGTGTTCTGCTGAATCACCTTTCTTTGGGATGGCCACAAATATGGATCTCATCTTGTCAGTTGGCCAGGTAACTATCTTCCAGTCTTGGTAGAGATGAGTAAGCACTTCTGGTGCTGCATCCATTTGTTGAGAGATTCCAGTTGGTGTTCCATCAATTCCTGGAACTTGCCAGTATCTTCAGTGCAGCCTGGACTTGATCCTCCAGTACAGTTGTTATGGAAGCCAGTCTAGACATTCAAAACCCACAGCCTGGACTCTTGAATGCTGGGCTCCCTTACCTTCTCCCTAAAACCAGCGTGCTGAATTATGTACCATTTACATAGAGTGACAAATATTTGGTCCTGGGAGTTTTTTGAAGCTAAGCTAAAGCTGAAAACACAATCACAGCATCGATAGACTAAGTATTTCAGTTATTCTGGGGAATTCAAACAATGAAATACTCTACAGTGTGTATCAAACTGACTCACTGCACCACATATTAAATTATCCCAAGAGTCAAGTGATATCCTCTCGTTAATATTGGGGATATCTCTTGAAATATTCAGAAATCACCATGCAGATGAAGAAGCTGTTGATGACATCACCTGTTTGTGCCAGGAGAACACAGTTGTATTTTTCCTGCTCAGTTTAGAGTAGAAACTTTTGATCTCTGGATAACTTGGTGTTTTACAGCAAGTAGGCCAGAGGCCTGGGTATTCAGAATTCCCCTGTTCAAATTATTCCTAATCCAATCTTGTGCTGCCGTACTTAGCAGAGTGTGAAACTGTCCGTAGCTGCCTCTGGCCTGCTTGCTGCAGAACACCGTCATTGACAGTGCCTGTGCACCTCGCTGGCAGCCACCACTCGTCTGTCTGTGGAGGCCTCTGAGGTTGCTGTCTTGCTCAACAGGCCTCAGCAGAGCCGTCAAACTAAGACCGAGTAGAAAGGCTTGACAGTCTACTTCCACAAGTCAGCCATAGAAAATCTTACGTATCACAAGGGTTCATTCTGAAATCTCTCACAGGACAGGGCAGCATTTCCTCCCATCATGCATCGGGTCTTCATGAACCAGAGGCTGAGCTGATGTTGGCACCAGCAACAATTCTGAACATACAGTCCAATTGGTAGCAAGTCTTAATAGGCTGGTAGGTACTTATGGGAAAGGATATTGATTTGTCATCCCAAGATCTTTTTCTTAAAAGTTAAGATGATTTAAATGTTTGTTTATGATTGCTTCCTCTGTATGAGTGAGATTCAGCATCAAACTAGGCTAAACCATCAAGCCAATCCCAGGGGTTGACACACTGTTGCCCTGTGACGTGGAGGGTGACCCAGTCTGAGTTTGATTTGGTAAGTGACATTCTCAGTTCTTCTAGATTGTGGAGTCACTGGTGCTACTCCACTAGAAAAGAAAAGCAGTGTTTCTCAGGGTATGTTTTTGGTAACTAAACAATAAACTACCTTACAGTTGTTTCAGAGGGAATATCGTTTCAGAGAATGTGTTTTCTCTGTGTTTCCCTCTCCTTTTCTCTCTCTCTCCCCTTCTCTTTCTTTCTAGCAATTGTTTTCTCTCTTTGTCTGTCTCTCTCTGCCTTGATGGAGAAGAAGAAAGAGGCAAAACCTCTTTATATGTACATATTAATCACTACCAAAACACACAGCTGTTGGTTTAATTTGGATGCTAATTTACTTACAGTTTGACTTTGCCACTTAAAATGAAGTATTGTAGCTGAGGCAACAGTGTGAAAGTATGTTGTTGTAAATGACCTTTGAGTCGTAAAAGCTCTACTTGTTTTGCCAAATAATTAATGTTCCATGAATCTCCCACTGCCCAAAGACCTTTGTAATCCTGAGACACAACATTTTGTGCTTGCAGATGCTTGATTTAGTGGTGCTTCCGTGAGTAGATGGCTAACAAATGATAGCACAGCCAGACAAGACCAAGGAGATTTGCATCTGGTTTGTGTCATGGTAAACCGGCGGTGCCAGCTGTCTGCCGGAAACTCTTCCTAAAAGAACAAAGAGAGTGGGCAATAATCAGTTAATTAAAACATGTAACAGCCAAGAAGAACCATTATAGTGGTCAACAATACTTGCTGGTGCCATGTTTCTCTGGCCTAGTCCACCAGCTAGAAAATATGTACATGAGCTAGCATTTCTGTGCATGATTCCAGAGGTAATATTAACATAAATGCTTAGATGAATGACATCTCCTAGAGTTGCACAATATGATAGCACTCTATTTCATGTACTTTAAAGTTTTTGCCCTTGTCACATTATCCTTTTATTGTTTATTACATGTCGTTGTCCCTATTTTCCTACACACTATGTCAGCACTGGTTTTAGTTTTTTGATCTTTACCTTCCCAAGCCCTAGTGGAGTGCTTATGGCATAGGGGATAAAAAAGAAAGTTTGTGCAATGAGTTGGATAAAAGTTTAAATATATGTTATAAAGCCAAAGATTATAACTGTTATGTTTGAACAACTAAGAACTGTTCAAAATACTGTTCTTATTGATATATACCAGCTCTAAATAGATTAGTTAGAACTTTTCTGAATGTAAGTGAAAGCAATCCACATCAAACAGAGATTTTAGAAACCAGTTGCTGTTAAGTTAATTCTGCCTCGTGGTCACCCTGTACGTCTCTATGTAGTTTTCTGTGGCTGGTTTTCCAGAGTGGATTGATACACCTTTCTTCTGAGGCACTCTAGGTGGACAAGAACCTCCAGTGTTTCAGTAAACAGGCAAGCACATTAATCCTTTGCAGACAACCCAAGGTCTTCCAGGTTTGTTTGTTTAAAATGTTTAATGATAAAAATGATTTATTGTTTCATGTAATAGAAAATCCAGAAATCCATGTGGTTTCAGGCACAGCCAGATCCAGTGACTCAAATGATGGCCTTCAGTGCATGTTCCCCTGAGCTTTCCATGTGTTGCCCCTTCCATCCCACATAAAGATGGCCACTAACAGCATCATGATAATACTCAGTGCTTTCAACAAGTATTTTCCTTCCATTATCTTAGTTATCTAGAGCTGGCAAAGATGTTGCCTTGGAGACCAAAGTGCACCTGATCCAAGTCATGGTATTTTCAATTGCATCATATACATACAAAAGCTGGACAATGAACAAAGAAGACAGAAAAAGAATTGATGCCTTTGAATTGTGGTATTGGAGAAGAATGTTGAATGCACCAAGGACCATCAAAAGAACAAACAGATCTGTTCTGGAAGAAGTACAAATCAGAGTGCCCCTTGGAAGCAAAGATGGCAAGACTGCATCTCACATACTTTGGACATGTTGTCCAGAAAGATTGGTCTCTGGGGAAGGACATCATGTTTGATAGAGTACATGATAGGGAAAAAGGGGAAGACCCTTGACAAGATGGATTGACACAGTGGTCGCAACAATGGGCTTAATCATAAAAACAATTGTGGACATGGTGCAAGACTGTGCAGTGTTTTGTTCTGCTGTTCATAGGGTTAGTGTGATGGCACCTAACAACAAAATCTAGTGCTGGTAGAACACAAATACAAGCCCATGGCTTGAACAAAGAGAAATTTACTTACTCGCAGAAAAGCTGGCTGAAAGTCCAAATTCAGGACATGAGCTCCAGAGGAAGTTTCTCTGTGTTGGCTCTGAAAGGAAGGTCCTTGTCATCAGTCTTCCCCTAGACTAGGAGCTTCTGAGGCACAAGGACCATGGGTCCCAAAGAACATGCTCTGCTCCCAGCACTTGTTTTCTTGGTGGCATGGGGTCCACAACAATCTGCTTGCTTCCCTTTTCTTTATATCCCAAGAGATTGCCTCAAGGTACAATACAATCTTATAGACTGAGTCCTATCTCACTAAAACAACCACTGCTAATCCTCCCTCATTATTATCATAGAGGCAGGATTCATGGCACATAGGAACATCACACAATACCAGGAATTGTGGCGTAGCAATTACACACCTTTTTGGGGGGACCCAATTCAATTCATGATACCATTAAAATGAAACTCCAGAGTCCTTTCTGATTATACTTCTTTGGATCATGTGTCCATACTGCAAGTAGTAATTGTGGTCAGCGGATTGGAATGCTCCAGTGGGCTGGACAGGAAGTGAGTGGATAGCTGAGCCACTTGACTTGAGACTGTAGAAGATGCTTCTGTTACAAAACAAGAGATTGTAGATTCTGGACAGAGTAAAACAACAATCCCTTATACACTACATTATCCCCATTTAACAAGTGATGATTCTAAGGCTCAGAAAGAATACTTCTCGTGACTACCTAGGTTTCTCATTCTGAGTCTAATATTGTTTGGCACATTACCCCTCATTTCTGTGAAGTATGAGATTTGTAGGCAATCAGCAATGAAGAATTTTTTTTTATTTTATAAGACCTGTACTCTGGTGATCTGAGAATACTGGGGAGCCAAGCAGTGAATGAATTAGTTGATAATGAGAATTGTGAGAATAGTTTTTGAGTCTTTGCTTCAGCAGAATTCTGATTCATTTCCCGACTTAAAAATAAAAAGCAACTTGACTTTTCTGACAAGTGGAAGATTTCCCTGAAGTACTTTCAGTGATTTCAATAAGAATCATCAAGTTCAGACAGCTGCCTTGTTTCTCTGCTCTCCTGGTTCTGGAAAAAATTTTGTGTGCTTTGATTTAGGTGTGGCTGTGGTTATGGTAGAAACCCTGGTGGCTTAGTGATTAAGTGCTACAGCTGCTAAACAGAAGGTCAGCAGTTCAAATCTTCCATGCTCTCCTTGGAATCTCTATAGGGCAGTTCTACTCTGACCTACAGGGTCTCTGTGAGTCAGAATAGACTTGACAGCAGTAGGTTTGTTTTGTTTTGTTTTTTCGTCATTGAGGTGAGAGCCAAGTGGCACTTTGACCTGAGGGACTGTGCGTTTTGCAGAGCCTTGGCATCTGTGTCTACAGGCAGCCCTCACTTCAGAGATGGGTTCATCGATGCTGCTTGATTCTGAGTCTGCATGTTCCAGAACAGCATGTCCTTAATGAAAACAGTTTAGTTTAGCTTTGCTTGTCTTTTGATTCACTTAGTAGCAGCCAGTCCTGAAGGCATGAAAAGGATAATGATTTCACAAGAACTCCAGTTGAACCCATGAGAGGAAGAGGGAGTTAGGGGGCCTGCCCTGAAATCAACCTGCTCATTTAAGTAGATTTGAAGAAACACAGAGCATAAAAACAACAAATCAGCCTGACTTATCTAAGAGGAGTGCATGGAAATAGTCCCAGCAGGAGGAAATGTGTAACCAAATCCAGTAGTTTATCACATCTTCATGAAGCCTTGAAATAGCTCTATGAATTTATATTGTTTCCGAAAGACATGTGAGCTGTGCTGTCTTACCCTGCTTCACTGTGATCTCTGAAATCAATCCATTGCTCTCTAAAACGTTGGGAAAATGATATGCTGTTAATGTCAATGAACTAGCTGCATTCAAAGAAATGGTTTTTCACTCCTTGAGTTTACTGAAGTGGAAGGGAAATGATACACCCTTCTGAAAAAAAACACATGTGCTCAGAGTCCTGCATTTTCTAGGCGTGAGTGCATTTCTGGTAAAACACCTCCTTAACGTCAGGAAATTCTGTTATTCTTTCTTTCCTGAAAATCATGTACTTCCTTTACATATTTGCAAAGATTGTCAACTCTCATTTCTTTTTCAGAGATTTGATAAAGCCAAGGCCTTGGTGAGAAAAATATTGATACTGTTCAAAAAGTTCCACGTGATGTAACAAAGAGGCCAGAACTGTGTTCACAATGTCCCCGTCTTCCCACAAATCATGTCTTCTGCCTCAGTTTGTGTTGGCCCATAATCATTGCTTTATGTTGTATACATTCTGAAGAAGCGCATTATACAATGTCTCACGATTAAGTCCACAGACTTGTTTTAAGTGTTGCATACCTCAGTACTGAATATCACTATGGTCACCTTCAAAGTACTCCCCTTGAGATGCTATGCACTGACTCCAGTGTTTAGTCCGCCCTTCAAAGGAATTTTGGAACTCAACTCTTTTTCCGGAATGGTCATTGTGCACAGTGACAAGGTGGCAAATTCATGAACTTAATTTTATAGTTGTCTGTGAGTTTACTTTTAGCCAGGAAACAAATAACTGTATTGGAAAACTCTCCCTCTCCCTATTCACCTGATCTGGCCCCCAGTGACTATTTTCTTTACCTGAAGATAAAGGAAATTTTGAAAGGAAGACATCTTGATGACATTCAGGACCTCAGGGGTAATACAATGACAGCTCTGATGGCCAGAAAAAGAGTTCCAAAATTGCTTTGAAGTGTGGACTAAGGTCTGGCGTTAGTGCATAGCATCCCAAGGGAGGGGTACTTCAAAGGTGACCATGGTGACATTTAGCAATGCGGTATGTAGCATTTTTCCAGGATGAGTTTGCAAACTTAACTGGCCGTCCTTGTAGGTGGGTGAAAAATAAGTTAAGATTTCTGGCACATGAGTAACAGCTAAACATTGTAAAATACTGGGAGCTGAGATGAACTGTTCATCTCAGAATCTTTTTTGCAAATTGCCTCTATTTGTTATTTAGTCTACAATAATTTTAACAATGCTGATGCTTTACTTTATAGAGCAGTTCACAATTTTCCAAACAGTACACATATTCTGTGTCACTGTGTTTTAGCATCCCTCTCCATGTCGTGAAGAATGATTTGCTAAGCATTTTTCCTTTAATTTAGATGAAAACTTTCACAAGTAATTTAAAGCAATTCTTGTGTGTCTCTTGAATAAATTAAAAAGTAAACCAAATAAAAAAGCAATAAGAATATATCATTGTAATCTCTGAAGGCACCAGTAAGTAACAGTGAGTTTAAAATAATTGATTCAACAGGCAGCATCTATATATTTCTCATTTTGACCTAAAATTAATAAATACATGTTGATACCCCTCTGAAAAACTCATAGAGCAGACTATTCATCAAGTGCTTTCAAAATCTTTGTGTTAAATGTTAGTCAAAGGAAATAAACAAAAAAAGCCTAACTAGTTGTCATTGAGTTGATTCCAACTTATGGTGATACCATGTTTCAGAGTAGAAATGTGCTACCATAAGGTTTTTAGTGGTTAATTATCAGAAGTAGATCACCAGGCACTTCTTCTGACATACCTCTGGGTGGATTTGAACCACTAGCCTTTTGGTTAGTAGCCCAGCACTTAACCATCTGTAACACACAGGGCTTCCTAGTATAAAGGGAAAGAATCTTATAAAACCTAGTGGTTTGTAGCACAGATGCTGATGCCAGTCTGCTAAGATTCTACTGCTTTCAGTATTTCTTGTAGTTTGAGTTTAGGTTTTACAGTCTCTAAACTTCTGTTTATCTACAAATGCCTTAATTTCACCTTCATATTTGGGACACAGTTTTGCAGGGTGTATAATTCTTGATTGGAAGCTTTTTCTCCTTCAAGGATTTGTATGTGTCATCCCACTGCCTTCTTGCCATCATGGTTTCTGCTCAGAAGTCAGAGAAAAGCCTACAGGCTTCCCTTTGTGCATTAGTTTTCTTTTAAGTCTTGCTGCCGTTAAGAGTCTCTCTTTATGTTTCATTTTCCTAAGCTTGCTTGTGACATGTCTTGGTGTCTTTCCTTTAGGGTCTAGTTTTGGTGGTGTTTGATAAACATCTTGGATATTTATGTTCTCTTCTGTCATGATGTCAGGGAAGTTTTCTGTCAACAATTCTTCAACAGTTTTCTCTGTATTTTCTGCTATCCCTTCCTTTTCAGGAACTCCAGTTATTTGTAGATTATTCCTCTTTATAGAGTCCCACATGTTTCTTAATGCTTCTTCATTTTTCTTCTTTTCTCTGATTTCTTATAAGTGCTGGTGTCAGTTACTTTATCTTCAAGCTCACTAAATCTGTCTTCCAACTTCTCAATCCTGCTCTTTTGGCTTTGCAGTGACTTGCCTAAATCTGTAACTTTATGATTGATCTGCTGGATTTCAGACCATTGACATTCCAACAGTTCATGTAGCTTACCTGATTTTTCATTTTATTCTGTTGCATTTTGCTTAATCTCTAGGAGGGCTGTATAGATGATTCTTTTCTATTTTCCCTCCAATAATTTCAGAAAGACTTCTTCATCTGGGAAGTTTTTTTATTCTTTATTTTGAGAATTTTCTGGGGCTGTGGTTGCCTGCTTCTTTAAGTGGTTAGATAGTGATTGTTGTCTTTGCACCATCAAGAAGCAGTTCATTATCTCTAATGTGACACCAACTGGAGCTGTGGCATAGTTCTAAGAGGGGACTACAGGTACCACCAGGTTTGGTCACCAGCCACCTCTGTGTTCTCTAGTGACTGGGCCCAGTTAGGCTCTCAGGGATGGCAGGCCTCACCTCTTGGGTGCTAAAGGTGGCAAATTACTCGTGACAATTCTGCATCATTACATCAGTCGAGCATATGGTATAGCTCAGGAAAGGGATGAGAGACAGATGCCACCACAGTCAGCTGTCTGGGACCATTGCACTCTCTAGATGTGTTTAAGTTAAAAATTGCTTTTTTGCTGAGAGGGGCACAATCCAGCAGGCTGCAAGAGCAGCCAGGCCCTCAGGATTAGCAGGCCCTATCTCCTGGCTGGCAGAGACAGCATCCTACTTATAGAGTCCCTGGGGAGCTGTCAGTCAGTGCTATGCTATGGCTCAGTGAAGGGTGGGAGAAATGCTGCCATTCTGCTCAGCTACCAGTCACTGATGCCCTCTCCAGCTGGCCTTATTTTAAAAGCTGCCTTACAGCTTAGAGAAGCACTGTCCAGCAGCTTCTGAGAATGGCACTGTCCAGCAGCTGACAAAAACAGCAGAGTCCTCATGGGTGGAAGGCTCCACCTCTCGGCTTACAATGATGGCACCCCACAGGCCATCCTCAGACACTGTGACATGGCTCAAAGAAGGGAGTGGTTAAGGACCCACCACGCTACCTAGGTAAGATCTTCTCAAAAATAACGTTTCTGCTGGTGAAGTACTGTCCAGACAGACATTGTTGCTCTGCATAAAGTTTAGCCCCAGCTGAGACCTCAGGCATGGGTGACTCTGCCTCCCAGCTGACCAAGATGATGTCCCACCCCAGCTGCCTTTCCTGCTGTGAGTCAGCAAGATCTGTGGTGCAGCTCACAGAAGAGGAGAGGGAGGGGTGCTGGCACCCCCAGTGAGCAGCCAGGCTCCCAAGATGTGGCTGTCACAAGCACAGCCTCTCTGCTGTGGTATATGCTGTTCGCTTAAGCTCTGCAGTTCAACACCTTAGCATGCCAGGGTCACAGCCTCAACAGACCCAGTCCCTGCCTCCAGGCTAACAAAGAAGACTTCTGTACCCGCAGTCCCCCAAACAATGCATCAGCAGAATCAGGAGTCAGTGTGCCACTGACTTGCCTTCATTGGAGGCAGTCTCCCCTTTCCTGTCCCTCAGCCCCACCTCACAACACTGTGTGAGATCCTGGGGTTCCCCAAATGTCCACTCTGCTCTGTTTACTTATTATTCTGGGGCTTAGTTCTCAGAGGGAACCAGGGAGATGTATATCTAGTCCACCACCTGGCCCTACCTCTTTCTGCTAGGGTCTGCTAGTCATTTTCTATGTGAACTTTGGACACTGTTAATTGATTTTTTGTGCCTGTTTTCTCATTCTTAAAATGGAGAAAACAGTAAAACTTCATGGTACTGTTGTAAAAATGAAATGAGTGGATATATCTAAAGCATACAGTGGTGGACCTAGAATTTTATGAGTACCATGTGTTTGTTATGTTTTTTAAGTTTTTTTGATATTTTTGTCAGTTACAAGTGCCTGGTACCCAATGGTGAAGAGCTGAGGCTGCTAACCAAGGTCAACAGTTCAAATCCAACAGCTGCTCCTTGGGAACCCTACAGGGCAGTTCTCTTCTGTCATGTAGGATCACAGTGAGTTGGAATTGACTTGTCAGAAGTGAGTTTTATGGTAATGTAAAATCACTGTCTTCATAACCAAACTGTCATGTTGTGGGAGGCAGTGTCACATGTGATAAGCCACTCAGGCTCATAAACCTAGAAGTACATGGATTTTTTTCTAGCTCTTATATTGAATGGCAAGTCCTGAGAAATGCACTCAAACTTTCAATTCTCAAGTTTTCATCTATGGAAATCATGGAGAGCTTATTATAAAAAGTAGCATTCCACAGGCTAACTGAAAAATGAATAAGCAGTATCATTAAATAATCTAGAAAAAATATTAGTTTCATAAAGAAAACTTCCTTCACCTTTTATTAAAAACAGTATGGATAGCAGTAATTAAACTGAGAAAATATGTTTCTGGCTTGAACCAGATGGTAATGGGGCCCATTGTTCATTTTCATTCAATCTTACGTGCTGCAGATGATTACTTTGATAAAAGGTTCATGCTTGACCTTTAAAATTTTTAACTAAATGAAGGCTATATTTTCTGTTCATTTGTAAAATGTGAAAGTAGATCTAAAGTAATTGACAACTTGGAAAATACTAAGCAGTGCCATATTCCTAGACTTCCTTATCACATTCTATCTTTGTGTTTGTCTTCTTTTTAATAGTTAATAACATTTAAAAAAAAAAAAGTCTGTTGCCATCGCGTTGATTCTGACTCACAGTGGCGCAGTAGGACAGAGCAGAACTGCCCCCACAGGGATTCCAAGGAGCAGCTTAAGTAGATTTGAACTGCTGACCTTTTGATTAGCAGCTGAATTCTTAAACAAGTGCCACCAGGCTCTAATGTCCTGCCTAATTCCGAGGCCTACTACGATTTCTAAAGCAATGTTATTAGAAATGGATTCAGCTATACTAGTTGGTTAGTCCTTCCTTCATTTTGATATAGAATTTAATTAGTGAGCCCCAGTGAAACATAAAATGATGAATCTTAAAAGTTTAACTTTCAGTTAGACCAGAGTTCTTTGGAACTTTTTGTTTATTTTAAACTTCTAGAAAATAAGAATTTCATGGCTACTGAAGCAGTTGTCATATTTCAAAATGCTGGCTTCATCTTGAGCATCAAGGTAGATTTAAGTCTCGAAAGGTTTTTTTTTATCTTATAAAAATAGCTCACCTCTTTCAACTTCTTGTAAAGATGACAGGCTTGGCTAAAGTGACAAAGAGTGCCTTAAGGGGAACTTTGAATGAATAACTTTGAAGAAAAACTATTTTCACCAAAGACTTATCCAGATTTAATTAGTTACAGGGGTTACAGGGTGAGAGAAAAGGCCAGGAGCCTGAAGCAATTTCAGGAGTAAAGTGTCAAGGAGAAGTGTGGTCTCACATGAAGAAGGAAGTGTTGCTGCTTGAAGGTTTAATAATTTTGTGACCTGGTGTCAAGTATCATGACTTTCATTGGCAAGGGGTGAGAAAATCTGAAACATTAACCAACCCTGTTCTTTGTTAGAGAGAATTCATACCCTTACTGTCTGCTTCAGGTATTGGGTATATTGTCTTCCAAGACAATAAATTTGAGGTAAATGTCATTTTCCCATCAAAAACTTTACAGAGGAGTTCGTTCATAGTCAGTACCCTCACTCAACAGGCAGAATTAACCCTGTCTTAGTTGACTAGTGATGCTGTATTATAAATACCGCAAGTGGGTAGCTTTAAAGAGTAGAAATTAGCATTCTCTGACCAAAGTCCTAAAATGTGAATGTGTATCACAAGTCTCATGGAAATGATCATTTAAAAAAAAAAAAAAAAAAAGGCACATGAGTTCAGAATCCAGGTTTCAGAATAGAAGAGTGACGTTAATACAGGTTGTGATATTTGGTTTTTGTTATAAAACTTCTGCAGGAACTTTGGTGTCATACAGACATTACCAGAGTCATAATATTGGGTGTTAGATTATTCAAAATGTATTAGGATAGTGATTGGCCCACAGTAGACATAGATAGTACCAACTTTTGCAAATGATGGAAGGAATGATACAGAATTTCCTCTGAAAAGCAATAGTCAAGACACAGAACAACATGTATTGCATGATCCTATTTGCAAAAAAAAATTTGTGTGTGTGTCTATGTGTCTGTGTGTGCAGTCATACACATTATATGCACACCTGTGTAAATAAATTCACAGAGAAAAGTCTGGAACAAAATATACAACTGTCCATTGTAGGTAGCTCTAGGAAGGGGGATGGAGCATGAGGACTGACCTATTTTAGTTATCTATGTGTGTGTTGTAGAAGTTTTGGCAACTGGCATAATCATGTACTACTATTTTAATCATTTTAATAAAGAAAGAAGTAACTAACTCCCCTCAAAAAAAGAGCAAATAAGAGTTGCCATCAAGTCCATTCTGTAATGTAGCAACCCTACAGGACAGAGTAAAACTACCCTATAAGTTTTTCAAGGAGTAGATGCTGGATTTGAACCGTCAGTCTCTAGATTAATAGACCGAGCTTTGAACGATCACATCACCATGGTTCCAAATAAAAAGTAGTAGCCCATGGGATAGATGAAAAGTAAGGCAGCAAATATACTATCAGGTGAATTTGAAGATGAAATTGATGTTATGTCCATTAACTCACATAATAAGAAAATATCAAAATCCTGAAATTTTTATGTTAGTCTAGGAGATCTGCTTTTCTCACTTGAGTTATTTAATTTCAGACAGATCACTCGCATCACCTAAGCCTTAATTTCCTCTTCTATAAAGCAAGAGGCCTATACCAACTCTAAAATTCTGATTGTATTAACTGTGCAACAAAGTACTATTTACTACAACAAGTAATAATCACCCCAAGTCAAGTTTCCCCAGCCTAGAGTTTCTAGGACAGTCACCAAGGCAGTGAGAGCAAAGGAACTGGGACAACTCTCTAAACTTCCCTTTCCCGTCTTTGTAATCCATGCCTCCTGACAGCCACAGTTATGATGGCGACACTAACTTCTGGAGGGCTAGAGGATTTCCAGAGTGCTGTCTTTTTCTGGAAACTCTACTGTTCATGAGCAGGATGTACAGATGAAGCTTGGGTTTTGGTTCATCTGATCCAAACTTACGTATCTGCCTACCTAACCAAACTTACAAAAAGCAACAATTCCTTGGGAGAGTGGCTAAGATCGTGATTAGGAATCCTGACTCCCAGTTCGGTGTTCCTTTCACCCTATCTTGCTGACTTCTGCTAAGCAGTACCTGTAAATGTTCTGGGAAGTGATACGGTGACTGGAGTTTGTATACAGAGAAGATTTAAATGAGAAAGGAAACTCTGAAAATTTAACTAAAAATATACAAATATCATAAAGAGAAAAAAATAAGATGCAACATGATTATTTTATATACCTGTAGGAAAGAATGAGAAATATTAAGAAAGTGCTTGTGCTGTCCAAGCTGAGGAGAGCAGATAGAGTTGCTGAGAGGTAGGCATACAAAATTGGCTTGGGTTGTATACTTTTACTTAATCATAATAACAAAAAAAAGTGCTAACACAAAGTTAAATGTCTCAGTTTTACAAAGGAGAAAAATGAAGAATACTGACTTTTAAATTTTTTATTTTTTCAGAAACTTCCTAGTCTGGGAAATTTCAGTATCTATGCATTAATTCACTCAAGAAACTTTTCGTCTTGTATTTAGTTCTGTTTTGGACCTGCTAGCTACCAAACACAGCTGGAACTGAAAATTCGTAAATGAAACACAACATAAGTCTGTTCTAATAAGCTGTCTGTGTCATATAAGTGACTAAAATGGTAGCCATGGCATATTAACTGTGTGATAAGTGCAGTGTGTTACAGTAGCAGAGAGAGGGGGTAATCAGTACTCCTTGAGGATTCAAGAATGACTTCCTGGAGGAGGCGAAACTTGAGGTAAACTTAGAATAATTTACCAAGCACAAGAGAGAAAGGATGTTACAGGAAGAGGGATTTAAGAGATAAAGAGCTCAAGTGTGTTTTCAGAAAGTGATAGAAGCTTATTTTTCATAGTAGCAATACAACTTAAAACAACAGTAAAATGATTATCATATTTGAAAGTGTTTATCTTGTGGCCAGCTTTAGGTCAACTCATTCACATTACCTCATTTGGTGTAAACTTCACACAGTCACCTTATTACTGTATGTGTCCATTTTACAGCCATAGAAACTAAGAGGAGTTGAGATGCAAAGAGACAACAGGCAGTAAGTACATAGAAAAGCTGTGACTCAAATCCTGGTCTGTGGGGACCTGTCGTGGATTCCGTTGTGTACCCCTAAAATATGTGTCAGCTTGGCTAGGCCATGATTCCCAGTACTGTGTGACTGGCCACTCTTTTGCCACCTGATGTGATTTTCCTGTGCCTTGTATAAGGTCCCTATGAGTCAGATGTTAATAACAAAGGATTAGAGGCAGTCACATTAGTGAGGCAGGACTAAATCTCTAAGATGAGGTTGTGTTTGAACTCAGTCTCTTTCAAGGTTTAAAAGAGAGAAGCAAGCAGAAAAACACGAGGGCCTCATGCCTCTAAGAAATGAAAGCCAAGAGAATAACATGTCTTTGGGCCTTGGAGTCCTCATGCGCAGAAGCTTCTTGACCAAAAAAGATTGATGAGAAGAATGTTCTCCAAGAGCCAACAGAGAGAAAAAGGCTTCCCCTGGAGCTGACATCCTAAACTCGGACTTCTGGCCTTCTAGATCGTGAAATAAGAAACCTCAGTTTGATGAAGCTGTCCACTGGTGGCTCTTCTGTTACCGGAGAACGAGATCACTAAGACAGTACTCAAGCCATTTTTGTAGCCATAACGTAACTCATACTTTATGAAAACCCCAAACCCATGAACTCTTTCTTAAATACCAACTGCCCTGCAATCATTTATTCAACAAAAGCATATCCAGCCCCCCAAACTGAAATAAACACCAAGTATAGAAACATGAAGGAGCTCAGGTCTACAGTGGTTAAGTGCTTTGCTGCAAAGCCAAAACTTTGATGGTGGGAACCCCCCAGAAGCTCTGCAGGACAGGATGTGGCTGTCATCTTCCATAAGGATGACAGCACTGGAAACCCTGTGGGGGAAGTTCTACTGTGTCCTATAGGGTCATTATGACTCAGAATTGACTCAACAGCAGTGGATTTTTATGTAAACGTGAGCACTTAGTTGGCTCCAAAGATAATTATAAAATACTGTGCTTGAAATTTACAAAAACTACTAACAATCTCACAATGTAGGAGAGTGAGACGTAGGAAATTTTTCTAATATGGTGGGTAAAGGGTAAAGAGAGTAAGAAAACTTCTTGGAGGGCGTGGTGCTTATGAAGTAGAAGATGAGGATGATCCAGGTAAACTAGGAGGGGAAGGTTAGTGTAGGGAAAAGGTTTAGAAACTCTATACATGATGCTGTTGTTAGGTGTTATTGAGTCAGTTCCCACTCATAGTGACCGTACGTAAAACAGGAAGAATCACTGCCCATACCTACACCATCCTCACAATTGCTGTTTTTCTTGAGCCCCTTGCTGCAGCCATTGTGACAGTCTCTCTTGTTGAGGGTCTTCTGTGTTTTTGCTGATCCTCTGCCAAGTAATATGACCTCCTCGGGGAACTGGTCGTCCTTGATAGCATTTCCGAAGTACATGAGACCATTCTTGCTCCAAGGAGCACTCTGGCTATATTTCTTCCAATGCAAATTTGTTTGTTCTTCTCCGAGTCCACAGAGTATTCAGTATTCTTTCCTGAGATCGTAATTCAGATGCATCAGTTATTCTTCTATCTTCCTTATTCATTATCTAGATTTCTCACAGATACAAGGTGAATGGAAAATATCATGGCTTGGGTCAGGCTTGGAGCCTGGTGGCACAGTGGTTAAGAGCTCTGACATGCTATAGATGCTAACCAAAAAGGTGAGCGGTTCAAATCCACCAGTTGCTCCTTGAAAACACTATAGGCTAGTTCTGCTCTGCTGGGCTCTGTAGCTTCAGCAAGAGTCAGAATCAACTGGATAGCAACAGGTTTGGGTTGTCTGTTTGTTTGTTTGATTTTTGGAGGTCAGGCTCATCTTGGCCCTCAAAGTGACATCTTTGCTTTTTATCACCTTAAAAATGTCTTTTGTAGCAGATTTGCCCAGTGCATTACGTTGTTTGATTTCCTACCTGCTTCTTCCATGGGTCTTGACTGTAGTATACAAATACAATGAAATCCTTGACAACCTTAATCTTTTCTCCATTTATCATGATGTTGCTTACTTTTCCAGTTGTGAGGATTTTTATTTTCATTATGTAATCCATACTGAAGGTTGCAGCCTTTAGTCTTCTCCAGTAAGTGCTTCAAGTCCTCTTCATTTTTAGCAAGCAAGGTTGTGTCAACTGCATATCACAGGTTTTTAGTGAGTCTTCCATCAATCCTGATGCCACATTCTTCTTCATATGTCTAACATTTGTGCCCCCCCCCCAGCGGCCTTTATGAACTATTAAGACCTGGACTCCTAACCAAGAGGTTGGCAGTGCGTACCTGCTGCTCCTTGGAAATCCTGTGGTTCAGTTTTACTGTGTCCTACAGGGTCACTGTGAGTTGGCTTAGTTTGGACAGCCGACTTAATTTGTTTGTTTGTTTTTGTGGCACATTAGTTACGTGTTTAGCTGCTAACCAAAAAGTTATCAGTTTGAATCTACCAGCTGTTCCCTGGAAACTTTATGGGGCAGGCCTGCTCTGTCCTATTGGGTCGCTGTGAGTCGGAATTGACCCCACGGTAATGGTGTTAGGTCTTTGTCTGGCTTATTATTAATGGACCATTACACTAAGTTTTAAGGGGTAGATAAGTTTTTGACTGCAAAGTAACTAATGTTTGTAGTTTTTATAAAGTGTTTTAATGATTATATCCATTATAGTATACTTTATGTAGTCTTACCACTGATAATAATTATATCTAGTGTATTAATTTTAGGGAGAAACATCTTACCATGTGACTGAAATATTCTTATTTGAGCATATTGTCCCTGATTTTCTTTACATTGATTCCAGTATTATAAATATAATTCATTGTCTTAATTCAATGATGTTTGTCTCCTTCAAAATCTCAGCTTAGGACTCTGATAGCCTGTGTTTCTTTTACATTTGAATCCTGAAAGCAGTGAATTCTGTTTTCAGGAAACAAAATTGGCACAGTGTTAAAAACCCTTGAAGCTGCATGCTTAGGGTTCTTTGTTCCATCACTCTGCATATATTTGGAAATTCCTGTTAAAAAAGATAAAACACATGCAGATTTTAGATACATAGATTATATTTAAATAGTTTGAAATGTCATAATGTACACTCTTGTGTATATGAAGAGCACAGATTTTCTTCATAGTTTTCAAAACAAGTAATTTTAGATAGCTTCAGATCCGACTCGCCGGCACTTGGCTTTGGCTCTGTTGAATTGAGAAAAAGCTTTAGAGCCTAGTAGGTATATGATACCACTAGCTGCAGTAAGGAATACAAAAATGAGTGGGATTCTTGATTTGTATTAAAGGATTTTTACAACACAGCAGCAAGGAATAGTTCTAGCTGGGAGAATTCAGAATAGACTTTTGATGGCATTGAGAAAGGTATTGAAGAATCAGTAAGAAATAAGGCTTTTGTGCATAACACATAAATGGAAATGGAAAAAAATTAAAAGATTATTTTTATGGAATGTAGAATCAGTAATGTGGCTTTGGTAAAGAGATGGCAGATGAGCTGGAACGTAAATAAATTTGGAGCTACGTTGTGTAGAATACTGATGGCTTCCAGCCGAAACTGCTGTGCTTCTACCTTCCATTTTTGAATGTAAATATAATAGGATTGAGTTGAGAGAGCAAAGTCAGAAGCAGGTTAAATCAGATACAAGGCTCTTGAGTACTGGCAGTGAAAAAGGAGAATGGGGATGATTTTGAAAGAGGTAATATGTAGCTGGCATGGGCTCTACTTGTCAGTGGGCTGGAATGAGTTGGGACATAGGGCTCCCATCCACGAGTGACTTGAGAAAGGTAGTGGAGTTAGAAACTGGCAGCTAAGTCAAGAGGAGATTAAAGGGGTAGATAAGCTCATCTGACATCTATGCCAAGGAAATGAGTGTTTAACACAGTTAAGCCCCTGATCCCATGAAGCTTTGAGTTTAGTGGAAAGGAAAAAGAAAATGAACAACTAACTTAGCAAATAAGATAATTTGAAATCGGGGTGAGTGATCCAAAAGAATAAAGTAGAGTGAAGTGTTCTTCTAGTAAAGCATCAACTTGAGATTGAAGGATCAAAGAAGCTCCCTTTGAGAAGGTGGCATTTTAAGCTGAATCCTAAATGGCAAAGGGAGGGAAGAGCTTTCCTGAAAGAGCAAACAACAAGTTCAAAAGCCCCAAGGTGAGAATAGGTTTGATACGGTTCAGAGATCAAGTAGCAGTATACCTCATCTAAAACATAGTGAAGAAAGGGCAGGAGGCTAGAGAGTGAGTCAGGATCAGGTGCTTCCTTGTTTGCCGTGATAAAAATGTGGATTTAATAATTCTAGATCAGTGCAAAGGCAAAAACGGTTTTAAGAAGCATGGAGTGGTGTGGAAAGTTCTGTGTGTGACATGATCTGGTAATTGAAGTTGGTGTTGTGGTGGAGATGCCTTAGGAAGATAATAAAGGAGAGAACCTTGATAAGTAGCTGATTGTTTTTAGATAGCAAAGAAAAAAGAAAGGTTGAAGAGGTAGGACTGGAGGCAATATAGTGCTAATGCACAGTCCCTGAGAAAGGAGGAAATTTCAGAAAGGATGGAGTGGTACAATGAAGCCAAGTGTCAGAAGGTTGAAGAAGTGAGGACTGAGATCATAGCTCTATAATTAGATGCATCATATGGTTTCCCACTCACACAATGATTTCGATTCAACTTTGATTGTTTAGTGGGAGAATACATTTAGACCCAGGCTGTGTATACCTTGTGATGCATGGCATTTACACTTGCATAGACAATAGATAAAATTTTTTGAAATGGAAACTGGATCTGTATTTATAAACACTGAAGGAACACTCTTTTTAATAAGAATATTTTTAGTACATTTCCTGCAACTATTTCTGCTAACACCTCCTAATTTATATTTATTTGGTAATGCCTATATACTCTTATGTTATAGAACTTGTTTAAGAATTCATATTAAGAATTAAAAAAAAATCCTGGAATCCTGGCCAGACACTCTCTAGACATTGGTCGTGAAGACGTAAATAAGATAAGCACCCTCACTCGCTACCTCTGTAAACTTGCTGTCTGCTGGATAAGACATTTAAGCAAAGAGAGCAGAGTGCAATGGGAGATGATATTTGGGGCTACTGTTCAGTATTTGGAGTGAAGAAGTATTCAGATGAAGAAGCATTTGCAGGGATATCTGAAGAATGAGTAGGAATTGGAAAAGAGGGGGAGAAATGAAATTGTGGGGACAATCATGGTCAGTTTCAAGTCTACAGTCTCTGGTTGTTCAATCACACACTTACCTAAGTGTTCAGGGAAACCCAGCTCTGCTCTTGTAGCCTTTCAACTGATTGACTCAGACCCACCTAGATTATCTAGTATAATCTTTCTTACTTAAAGTCAGCTGATCATGGATTTTAATCACATCTGCAAAATATCTACACAGCAACACCTAGCCAAATATACTCATAAAACTGACTGTGACAGATAGTTGTCCAGGAATGAGTTTGTTAGCATATCTCATATAGATATAATATTGAATTTGAATATCTGTATTAGATTCTTCTAATTTATAAATGCTTATTAGTTAACTAGTTAAGGATTAGTCTATGTTCTTATTCATTTATCTATAAGTATTTAATTTCTTTATTTCTCTAAAGGATTTTATTTTACTCTTGAGGTTCCTGAAGTTTATTAAAGTGATTCTAATTATTTAGAAAGAATAAAAAATGATAGAACTTTACCTAAATTCACTTATGTAAGTCTACCTATGTTAGCAAACCTTCCAAATTTCCTAAAATTGAACACTGTAAAGTGAAAGTCAAATGTTGTGCACTTGGCCAAATAAATAAATTTTATCAAAAATATTATAAATGCGGATTTTCATAAACTTAATGTCTTCTATTTCATGATTTATACTTACAGGTAAGGGACATTCATTGAGACATAAAATGTAGCTTCAGATAAAACTGCCGAGCGGTCTTAGCGTATCAAAAGTGATCTACGAATATTTATTTTGGAACAAAATGTGAGAAACACAGCAACCGTGTTAGCTCAAAGTCTACAGAAATGCGGAATTAACGCAATGGAAAATAAGAGAAAAATGAGGTGAAATCAGGCAGAATGAAATAAATGCTATGCAGTTGTAAGAAACATGATGTTTAAATACAGATTTTAATGGAGATACCAAGTAAGGGTTTTATGAAGTCATATATTGTTGATTTCTAAAAGTTTAGTTTAAACAAGTTGTACAGGAGATCATTTGATTACTCTGTCATTTAACCTGAATCAAGGTGAAAAGAAAGCATGAAATATCATTCATTATCCTACCTACCACTGCTAACCAACAGGTCGGCAGTTCACCTCCACCAGGTGCCCCTTGAATACTCTCTGGGGCAGTTCTCCTCTGCTCTCTAGGGGCACCATGAGTCGGATCCGACTCGACGGCACTGGGTTTTTTTTGTCCTACCTATTAGGAAACGTGCATCAAGGAAAATTAAATGTCTTTACTAAAGCCCTCCAATTTTTCTCCTCAGTAGTAATGATTGTTATTTTTATGTATTGGCTTTTAGGCATTTTTCTGTGTGTTTTGTTCATCTGTTGATACAGCCATACACACACACACAGAGGGCCTTTTTTTGTAATTGTTGGCTATACAGATTGGTTACAAAGATTACTTTTTATTTGTTAGTAAATAATGCGTATGCTTCTAGGTTATCATGAGCAAGTCTTTCTCGTTTTATTGGCTAAACAGTGTTCTCTTGGATAGATGTTTCATAGATGATGTAATCATTCCCCTCTTGGTGGGTGGGTGCTATAGTGAACATCTTTGCTTACGTGCTTATGCCATTATGTCTACATCAGAGAGTTGAAGAAGTAGGATTACCTATCTGCAGGGGTTTAATTTACTTTCATAGAATCAAATACTTTCTACTAAAATGCCAATTTACACTCCAACCACTAATGCAAATGTGCATTTCCTCAACCACTCTTTAATTGTTTCAATATTTTTAGCTAATCTGATTATTACCTTGTTTTTACTTTGCAATTTACTAAATTATTTGGAAAAGGGAGTGAAAGTATCTTTGAAAAATTCTCTTAAGAGTATGACATAAGCTACTCAGAAGAAGTAGAGAGAGATTATAGGCAGGAAACCACTTTGGAGGATTTTATATTCGTAAAAGTTACAGATTGTGAAAATGTAAACAGGAGTAGAAAGAGGGGATTATTTGAGAGAGAAATGTATGTCAGAGATCATGTTAACGTTATATCACTATTAATAACATATGAGCATGATTCGGTAAGTATTTTTTTAAAAACAGACAAAAAAATAGTTTCTTCTTTTGAAGTTAAAAATCATTTGGTACCTCCAAATTGTGAAATATTCTTGAGACAGACATTATTCAACTATTTAAACTTAAATGAGGAATCTATTAATATGTTGCTTGAAATATACTCCATAGTCATTGTCTTTCAAAAATATTTTAATCAAAATATTAAAAGTAGGCTAGGGTCTCATTCAAATAGTTAATTCCAGCTGCCTCTTGATGTAATATATCATGAATTATCTCTCTGATGGATGGGTAGCCAAATGCAGATAAAATTAGCTTTGCAGTCATTCATTTTAAATTGCTCTTGAATCATTTGGAAGTAAATTACATTTCAGAAGAATATGTTTCAGGTCTCAGACAAAGAGATAATGGTTCTGTATTTTATGACATAAGCAATAATAGTTTAAGTCTTATGATTCAGAAATATAGAAACTTATATATTAAGCTGATGAAAATTAAGCCTTGATATATAACAATAAAACTAGCAACCTAAAGCTTTCTGATTGATGTTAATAGCATAATATTTTCCTGTGAAGACTTAGGTAGAACGAATGTCTATAAAAATAATACATGGTACAAAGCTCTCTCTTCTTATGTATATAAAAGAAAAAGCAAATGGCTAGATGAGAGAACAGGAAAAGCATGAGGTAGAAATCTCAGAGGAAACTCTGAGATTTACTTGGTATTAAGATAAAAATGACACTACGGTGAGAGCATCACTACTGAGTGGTGATAGAAAGTTGAAAATTAAGTCAGTGTTAGAAAAAAGCCAAAAGAGCCAAAGCCACTGGTGTCGAGTCAAGTCTGACTCATAGCAGTCCTATGGGTCAGAGTACAACTGCCCCATGGAGTGTTAGAGGAGAACAAAATTAATAATATCATATCTGAATCAAAAGGTAATTATAGCTTTAAGTAAATGCTGAGTTGAAAGTACAGAACAAGAACAAATTTGGAAATTTGCTCTGTTAGTTTGAATGAACTATATGTGGAAACCTTGCGTAGCAATTGAATTAATCAAGTTCCTTTTGCCAAATAGTGTCATACAGTCAGTATCAGCAGCTGGAATCTGAATTTACACAAAATATGACAATTTAGGTAGTATAACATTTTGCCAAAAAATAAATACACAGTTTGAAGTTCCTATGCACAAATTGAGTTTTTGTTATTACCCTGAAGGCTTCAGAAGACAGCTTCAGATATTTATATTAAGAAATAAAATGGTAAGAAGATGTTCCCACTCATCTCCCTTGTGAAAAATCAAATTGTTCTTTTATAGCTTTAAGTTTGCAGGCACAAATTTAAAAGTATCGGAGAGCTGGATTATGTGTACTGTAAAATGAACGGCATCCTAGGAACTGAACTCAGCCAATCGTCTACTGGTTCGAGGAGAATTTCAAACCTTCTTGTCTCCATATGTCTTAGTCCTCTAATGCTGCTATCATAGAAATACTACAAGTAGATGACTTTAAACAAAGAGAAATTTGTTCTCTCATGTGTAGGAGGCTAAAAGTTCAAATTTAGGGCACCAGCTGCAAGGAAAGGCTTTCCCTCTTTGTCAGCTCTGGAGAAAAATCGTTGTCATCAATCTTTCCTTGGTCAAGGAGCTTCTCAGTGCAGAGACCTCGGGTCCAAAGGACACACGGTGCCCCTGGTGCTGCTTTCTTGGTAGTGTGAGATCTCCATAGCTCTCTGCTCATTTCTCTCTTTCACATCTCAAAAGAGACTGGCTTAAAACAGTCTAATCTTATAAATTAAGTCCTGCCTCATTAACATAACTGCTACCAATCCCATCTCACATCACAGACATAGGATTTATAACACATGAAAATCACATCAGGTGACAAAATGGTGAACAACTGCACAATATAGTGAATCACTGCCTAGCAAAGTTGGCAAATATTTGGGGGAGGCCACAATTCAATCTACAACATCATGTAGTAAACACTTCTCTTAGTGGCTCAGTATGGCAGAGATTTTACTTGTTTATGATTGGGCCCAGAAATAGGAACTAGAGCATATCCAGAAAGGAAGGCAATAGAGAGATAGGGCCACACATTTTCACTTGCACTCCACTGCAAACATATTTGCTTGGAGAATTCATTTCTGAGTCTGTAAAACAGTGTCTTCTTGTGGAACACATTGGATCACCACAAGAAGTTGGAAAATATCTAATGAGTTGAAAAATGAACATCCATTTGTGCAGATGCAATTTCATTCCTCCCATGCCGTAGGACATCTGGAGTCCTGATATTTGTAGACAGACGGGCTTCATGAGCATGTGTCCTGTGCGGTCACACATGGACTGCTCTTGTTGTAATGTTCTGTGTCATGATCTTTGATTTCTCAAACATTTTTTAACAGGTAGCCCCACACTTGCATTTTGCACAGGACTCTAAATATTTTGTAGCCCATCTTGTTTGTAGAGGTCACAATTTTTATCACATTTTTCATCACCGTGAATGAACTTGAGGTACTATAAACTCTACCACACCTTACCAATGTTTTAAGAGTGATCCAAGTTGTCATTAGTGTAACATTCAAGCTTATAAGATTTGTGCTGACCTCTTATAATGTGTCTGTGAGGGCACTGCTGGCTCAGTGGTGGGAGTCTTCCCTTCTGTGTGTGAGACTGAGTGCCCTTCCCAGCCATTGTACCTCAGGCGCACTCACCACTCATCTATCTGTGGAGGCTTTCGTGTTGCTGTGATACTGAACAGGTTTAAGAAAATGTTCAAGATTAAGAGAGACTAAGAAGAAAGGCATGGCTCACTACTTCCCAAAACCAGCCAGTGTGAAAACTCTAGGGATCACGAGGGTTCAGTCAGCAACAGCTTACGGGGATGGCAGAGGGTCTGGATGAGTTGAGGCTAACCAAACCACAGCTAACAACAACAACAATGCGCCTGGGACTATGCTAGCCTTTTGGAATATGAAAATAAAAATGGTGTCGTCTGCATCTTCGAAGAGCTCTCATTCTCGTGTTAACCTTCGTTATCTAGTTCTTTGGAAATTGGTAATAGTTGCATAAACTGATGGCCTAAGCTGCAAAGTTGTTATTAGGTACCATCAAGTCAGTTTGGACTCATAGCAACTCTATGCATAATAGAAAGAAGCACTGCCCAGTCGTGACCATGCCCGTAGTCATTTTTATGCTTAAGCCCATAGTTGGAGCCACTGTGTCAGTCCATCTTGGGATGGGTCTTCCTCTTTTTTGCTGACCCTCCACTCTACCAAGCATGATGCCCATCTCCAGGGACTGATACCCCTGACAACATGCCCAAAGTATGTGAGATGCAGTCTCACTGTCGTTACACTCTGGTTGTACTTCTTCCAGAACAGATGTTCTTTTGGCAGTACTTGGCACATTTGTTATTCTTCTCCAACACCACAATGTAAAGGCATCAATTCTTCTTCTGTCTTCCTTGTTCATTGTCCAGCATTCACATGCATATGATGCAAGTTAAAATACCATGGCTTGGGTCAGGTGTACCTTAGTCTTCAAGGTGACATCTTTACCTTCCAGTATTTGAAAGAGGTCCTTTGCAACAGGTTTTCCCAATGCAGTCCATCTTTTGATTTCTTGACTGCTGCTTCCATGAGCATTGCTTGTGGAATCAAGTAAAAATGAAATCCTTGGCAACTTCAGTCCTTCCTTCATGTATCATGATGTTACTTACTGGTCTAGTTGTGAGGGTTTTTGTTTTCTTGATGTTGAGGCACAATCCGTACTGAAAGCTCTGGTCTTTGATCTTCATTGGTAAGTATTTCAAATTATCTTCACTTCCAGCAAGCAAGACTGTGTCATCTGCATAATGCAGGTTGTTAATGAGTCTTCCTCCAATCCGGATGCCTTGTTCTTCTTCGTATAGTCCAGTGTCTCTGATTATTTGTTTCACATACAGATTGGAAAGGTATTGTGAAAGGACACAACCCTGGTGCATACCTTTTCTGACTTTAAGCCGTGCAGTGCCCCCTTGTTCTGTTCACATAACTACCTCTTGATCTATACACAAATTCCTTGTGAGCACTATTAAGTGTTCTGGAATTCTCATTCTCTGAAATGTTATTCATAATTTGTTATGATCCACATGGTCAAATGCACTGTAGAATCTTCCATTTATATGAGAAGCAAATGGACAATGCAGAGGAGCCAGATGTTCACGTAGGGTAACTGCTATCTGCAGATGATCGTTTGTATTCATAGAAGTGCCATCATAACGAAAATTTAAAATCCTCACAAGTTATGCTTTGTTATTTGACTGAAAATAATTGACTTGCTTGTTTCATTTTCAAAACTTAAACTACAGAAAATTAAATATTAAGGTAAAATTTCATTAAAAGGCTATTCTTAAAATATCACTCTCTGGAAATTAATGCTTACTCTTGCCATTTTTGTTGAAAGCAAGCATCAGAAAGTGTTTTCTCATCACTCTTAACTTGCTGGTGGGGTAGTTGTTATCTGGGCCAGCTTCTATGTTTGGGTGTGATAGCCAGGCCATCTGTTGCAAATGTAGAAAGAAACACGTGCACAACAGCCCTGTGAGCCACTGAAAACAGCCCACTTCCATTCTGTCATATATGTCAGCATTCTGAGGCTAACCAAAAGGTCATCAGGTCAAATCCACTAGCCTGCTCCTTGGAAATCCTATAAGACAGTGCTGCCATGTCTTAGAAAGTCACTATGAGTTGAAATTGACTTTATAGCAATGGTTTGGTATAACATATCTGTCTATACATATCTTTTTGACTTAAGTTCTTGAAAATTAGCCTTAATAATCTCATTCTCAACACCCAAGTTGAGTATTAAAAGTGATACAACATGTTGCCTGTTGGGAAATCATCCAGGACATAGCCTTGACTATACTGTACTTATGTCACAAGAAGGAACTCTGGTTGCACAGTTGGTGAGCACTTGGCTGCTAACCAGAAGCTCAGAAGCTCAAACTTATCAGCCACTCTGCAGGAGAAAGATATGGCAATCTGCCTCCATAAGGATTATAGCCTTGGAAACCCTTTGTGGCGGTTCTACTCAGTCCTGGTGAGTCTCTATGAATTGGAATTGAGTCAAGAGCAATGGATTTGTTTGTTTGTTTTAATTACAAGAAATGTTAATAAAGTAATATATTAAGATGCGCAAGACATCTATGTCAGTTTAAGAGATGAGTTCATGTGGAAACTATGATAATGTGTTTTAAAAAAAACAAACCTTTGCCAATGCCTTCAAGTCAATTCCAACTCATGTTTACTACATGAAGAACACACAGGTTGTATTTAAGTATTATTTTAACAAACATTTTCAAAAGCAAATATTGTTATGAAGCATCAAACGATATATAAATTTATTTCTCTTTACAGGCAGTAATCCTCTTAAAATTTCAAAATTAAAGGAAGTGCACGATTAGTTTGTCCATGCATTTTGTAAGTGCATTATTGAAACAGTACTGCTTTTTTTTTTTTTCCTCCAGCACATAACAGAACCCCTTGGATTTGAAAACATATGTGTGTATATTTCTCAGCTTCCATTAGTTTTCCCAGTAGTTTTTAGTTAAATAACCAAACGAAAGAAAAATACATCCTTTGGCAAGGCAGGCTAATAATCAGTTGTTAGTGTCTTTTTTTCTTAAATTCTTTCAGAAGGATGTGAATGTAAAGTAGTTTTGCTGCATTATTGAATAAGGTAAATGACATACAGTCACCTGGTCTTGCACTCATTGTTCCTTCTAAAGTATCAAGTCTCACTTTCTAAGCCTATTTTTATATGTTACTTAAATAAGTAGCACTGAAGTACCTACATACGGTTTTATACATACAACATACATCAATATTAAAACTCTCTAATTGAGCCTATGCCTTCATAATTAAAAGTAAATAAAAATAGTTGCTAGTCTTCTGTAGGGTTTCCAGTTTGATATTTTGTGGAGCTTTATCAACCATCAGCCCTGTCCATCATTGTGTGTAACAGTAAGTGCTTCAGTAAGAAAAAAAAAGGTTGGATAAGGTCTTCCAGACATCAGTTTCGTGCTGATGGAACTGTCGATAGCTCTGTCTGCCATGCCTCTGCCTTTCTGAGCTTTATTTATTTAAGCAGTCTTGAGTCTTCTTGCATATTGACTAAAAAAGCTGAAATTGATGGAAACAAGGTTATTCTTTAGTAAGCTGACAGTTTGGGTCCTTCATGTTCAGCAGTAGAAAAACTGGAGATGATGCCTTGCCAGAAGAAAGCAAATTAATGAGGAAAAGTGAGAAAGAACACAATCTACTGGAAACATCATTTAGATTCCAATGTCAGGAATTTACAGTTGTGGAGAAGATTTGACAACTAGTTTTTGCTGCCTGTAATTTAAGTGAAAACAATTTCCACTGCCAAAGAAATGGACAGGGATAAAAAGTCACCATTATTTAACAGCTGTTCCATGACCTCTATGAAAAAACATCCGGGCCAGTTTCTTAATGGACTAATGCCTATTTCATAAGTGACTAAGTCCCAAGATGCGGCAACAAATGAATGAGTGAATGAAATGAGTTTCAAGATGACATATGAGCAACCAGACGTTAACTGTTGCCGTGGAATGTATTGTGTCCCCCAAAATACATGTCAAATTGTTTAGGCCATGATTCCCAGTATTGTGTGGTTGTCTGGAATTTTGTGATTCATGGGATTTTGCTCTGTGTTGTAAATCCTAATCTCTGCCTGTGGTTAATATGGCAAGACTGAAAGAGGATTAAAGGGAAGTCAACACTCTTCCCAGGTCATATCCCTGATCTAATGCAAAGGGAGTTTCCCTGGGGTGTGACCCACACCACTCTTTACCTCAGAAGAGATAAAAGGAAACAGAAATGAACAGAGCTGAGGATCTCTTATCACCAAGAAAGCAACACTGAAAGCAGAGTGAGTCCTTTAGACCCAAGATTCTTGAGACACTTTTGGTTCAGGGGAAGGTTGGGGACAAGGACTTTCCTCCAAAGCCAGATGAGAAGGCCTTCCCCTGGAGGTGACACCCTGAATTGGACTTCTATCCAAAAGGTTTGCAGTTCAAATCCACCAGGTGCTCCTTAGAAACTATGGGGCAGTTCTACTCTGACCTCTAGGGTCACTGTGAGTTGAACCCGACTCAACGGCAGTGTTTTTTGTTGTTGTTGTTATCTCAGTAGACTATGAGCGAGTAAACTTCTGTTCATTAAAGCCATCTGTTTGTGGTGTTTCTGTTACAGCAGTGCTCGATCACTAAGCAACTACCAATACCATGTCCTATGTTTGCTACTGAATATGTGTTTTTTTAGAAGGACTTGTAAAAATGGTTGGAAATCCTGTTAGAATATGGGTAAGAGCTCTGGCTGCTAACCAGAAGGCCAACAGTTCAAATCTACCAGTTACTCTTTGGAAATCCTGTGGTGCAGTTCTCCTATGTCATGTAGGGTTGCTATGACTTTATTCTTTCAGAGTCTAGTCGTTCTGTCTCTGTTGGCCCTGGAGGAAAGTCCTTGTGATATATTAGTCTTCCCTCATGGCGAAAGCGTCTCAGCCCAGGGACCTCAGGCCCAAAGGATGCACTCTGCTCCTGGTTCTACTTTCTTGGTGGTATGCAGTTCCCAACTCTTGGCTTGCTCTCCTTTCTTTTTATCTCCCACAAGATGAAGTGTGGTTCAGGCCACACCCCAGGGAAACTCCCTTTACATTGGATCAGGGGTATAACCTTAGAAAGGGTGTTAGATCCCACCCTGCCATGGATTGCATTATGTTTCATAAAAACATGTGTGTATCAGTTTGGCTGGGCTATGATTCCCAGTATTTTGTGGTTGTAATTTTATTTTACAGAAGACTAGGGTAGGATTGTGACACCCTTACTAAGGGCACATTCCTGATCCAATGTAAAAGGAGTTTCCCTCGGGTATGGCCTATACCACCTTTTATTTTACAAGACATTAAAGGAAAGGGAAGCAAGCAGAGAAGGGGACCTCATACTACCAAGTAGGCAGTGCCTGGAGCAGAGCACATCTTTGGGCCCAGGGTCCTCGAATGGGAAAACTCCTACTGGGGGAAAGATTGATGAGAGGGCCAACAGAGACAGAAAACCTTTCTATGGAGTGGGCACCCTGAATTTGGACTTGTAGTGTACTAGACTGAGAGAGAATACATTTCTATTTGTTGAAACTATCCATGTGTGGTACTTCTGTTATAGCAGCACTGGATGACTAAGAAATCTCTTATTCCTTTTTTAACCACAGGCAGAGATTATAATTTAATACACATAGGAAAATCACAAAATGGAGAACCACCACACAATACAGGAAACTCGCTTAACCAGGTTGACACATAATTTTCAGGGAGACAGTTTAATCCATGATACAAGTATAATTTCTGAATATGACTGAAAAGCATTGCTAGACCCCAGGCTGTACTAGAAAGAAATGTGGCTGTACAACAACCAAGTGCTTAACTGTTAACTGAAAAATGGGTGATTTGAACCCACCCAGGGTCGCCATGAGTAGGATCCGACTTGACGGCACTTGTCTGGCTTAGCAGGGCTTCCATGTGTGAAAGACCAGTTGATCTGCTGCCGTAAATATTACAACCTAGAAAACTCAGTGTGTCATACGGGGTCACTTTGACTCAAAATAGACTCGACAGCACCAAACAACTATAACAGTTTCCAGTAAGATATTGACTGATGTGACGTTGTCTGTCATCTGTAGTCCCAGTGTTTATCATAATTCTGATCCTGTACGTACCTTCTGTTTGAATGAGTGAAAAATAAATGAATGAATATTTCGTGCAGTAGCATCTTTTGAAAACAATAGATTGAATTTAGAGATTCTGAGTTCAAGTTTCTGGTCTTCCTATTTAGCTCCTTGCAAAGGACATGAAATTTATTTATGAGCCTTGTGCTTTTTCAAATAACTTTTCCTAAAGAAGTTGCTTTTTTCTTTTTTCTGTTCTGAAGAGAAGCACTGTGTTGGGGGAGATATAGTCATATACTGGAAAGATGAGAATTTCTTGAAAAGAGAAAAACTGGACTGAATCCCTGTGCAGTCATTTCCTAGACATGTGTTCAGGGCCAGACATTTATCCTCCCTGATGTTCACTTTTGCCCCATGTGAAAATAAGAGTAGTAATGAGCATTCCTTAACTGGGATCATGTACTTAATGGACCTACCACATTGCCTGGCACACAGCAGTCACTCAGATAATGTAATTAGATCATTGATGAATCATTATTTTTAAGTTAGAAGCAAATAGAAGGCACACTGCCACAATGTTTTGACCATTTTCCACTTTCTTCTTGTTTTACTAGACGATGACTTTTTTCATGAACTCCCAGAAACCTTTCCGTCTGATCCACCTGAGCCTCTGCCTCATTTCCTTATTGAGCCTGAAGAAGCTTACATTGTGAAGAATAAGCCCGTGAACCTGTACTGTAAAGCCAGCCCTGCCACTCAGATCTACTTCAAGTGCAATAGTGAATGGGTTCATCAGAAGGACCACGTAGTAGATGAGAGAGTAGATGAAACCTCTGGTGAGTTTTCCCTTGCATTTAGAATGCTGTTCAAGTTTCACTTACTACTTTGACCTGAGGGCATACTGCTCTTTCCATTGGTGATTCTCCTTTGGGTGGGGGGAAAAAAAGGTAATCATTTTGGTTAAGATTTGGTAAACTTATTTCCTGCATTTCTGAGTAAAATATGATGAATAAACTCTGACTTGATTTCTGTTGGGTTATGTGGAATTAAGACACTGTTCGTGCTTCGAAAGATAAGCAAGTGTGAACAGACTAATGTAAAAGGTGCCTTTTTAAGAGACACACTTGAGTCTGCATTCTGGGGTAGCTTGGCTAAAATACTTTGAGATCTGAGGGGCAACTTCAACTGAGGATAAATTATTCTTCTTTACATCTCTGTCAAAATATTGATTCACTTACATTATTTTCCCCTATATTTTCTTAAAGTATTTGTAAACATTGAAGATTCAAAGTGTCCTTTATCCTTTACATACGTCCATAAATAAATCCTGACTACCTAAACCTTATCTGGACTCTTATTTTACTGAGAAAAGTGGCAGTGTGGGATCCAAGGAAAGTAGAGAAATGTTAACTGTAGCTTCTGGATCCGACTCGACGGCACTTGGCTTTGGCTAGCTTCTGTATGAATATTCATGTTCTATATGGATCTTGGCCAAAGTATCTTTGCCCCTGGTATGGCTAAAATTCCTGACTGTTGCTCTGTAAATATCACTCTTAAAAGTAAGTTGTCAAATCTAGGTCAATTGGTATAAAAAAGTTTACTTAGAAAATATTCTACATCCCATTCTGGTGAGTGGCATCTGGGGTCTTAAAAGCTAGCGAAGCATCCATTGATCCCCTTCCATCTGGGGCAAAGGAAAATGAAGAACATCAAAGACGCAAGGACAATATGAGCCTGAGAGACAGGGGAAGAAAAAAAAATGGAGCTGTTAAGTTGACGCCAGGTCATAGCAATCCTATAGGACAGAGTAGAACTGCCCGCAGAATTTCCAAGGAGTACCTGGCAGATTTAAATGCTAGTCTTTTGGTTGGCAGATGTAGAAGTTAACCACTGCACCACCAGGGTTTCCAAGAGACAGAAAGGGCCACGTAAACCGGAGACTACATCAGCATGAGACTGAAAGAATTAAATGGTACCCGACTACCACCTGTGACAGGGAACACAACAAAGAGTCCCTGAAGAAGCCAGAAAGAAATAAGGTGCAGAACTCAAATCCTAGTAAAAAGACCAAACTTGATGGGCTGACAGACTAGCCAAAGCCAAGTGCCGTTGAGTTGGATCTGACTCACGGCGAGGGTCCATAAAAGACATGGCCCCCAAAACTCTCTGTTAACACACAACTAAAACCATTCTAAAGCCAACTCTTCAGGCTATGAGATATAAAATAATTCTGGGGAAGAGTGTGCTTCTTGGCTCAAGTAGACACATGAGACTAAAATGGGAAGCGCCTGTCCTGAGGTGAGATGAGAAGAGAGAAGGGGACAGGAGCTGGTTGAATGGCTATGGGACATACAGAGGGGAGAGGAAAAGTGTGCTCACATTGGAAAGAGAGCAACTAAGGTCACGTAACTGTGTGTGTGTGTAAGTTTTTGCATAACAAACTGACTTGAATTGTAAATTTTCTCTTAAAGCACACACACACACGCACACACACACAGTAGGATGTTAAAACTATGATGAGGATGAACTATGTTTCGGCTATAAAGAAAACTGTCTTGATAGTGATTTTTATATTCTACAGTGGGTTACTTAAGGTAGTTGTGAACTCTCAGAGAGGTTGTTTGTTTGTTTGTTTATTTGTTTTAATTTGAAAGACATATATTTTCCTATTGTGGTTTAAGTCCCTTTATGGTGCCACAGGGAGATTAATTATTTGAATTCCCAGATCGCTTCCAGATCTATGATTTTGTAACATAAGAGTGACATAAATGACAAAAAGTGAAGCATGTAGTTATTTTATTTTCCTTCTTAGGTATAATATCTATGTGCAAAATGGATCCATGTTCTCACAATCCGAATTGTAAATAATTTGTATTTGTGTCTGATGCTGGAAGAGTAGAAACAGCACTTGAGGTGACTGTATTTACAATGTTTCTAACAACACAGGAGTATTATGAGGCCATGGAACATAAGAGATAAAAATAGACTGGAAGAACTAAGAAGTATCTTTTAAAAGAGCATGTGGAGCTTATACATATGTAACATACATAGTCTTAGACTATCATTGGAAAAATTACATAATTGTTCATTTGTGAATCAGTATATTCACCTCCTGTGAGCTGGTGACTTCAGAAATAACTGGGTGTCCCACTGTAGGGCTACATCAGGGAATTGTCCCACCTCTCGGTCTAATTAGTTAGAATATAACTCTGCCAGATGTCTTCAGTATCTCAAGTGAATGGAGTTTTATTTCATTTAGCTCATTTGTTTGTAGAGAGTTCAAACACAGAGGCTTTTAACAGTAAGGGAAAAGAAATCACAAAAGCCGAAATGTAGGTCACAAACATATACTTTGTTCAGGGGGAATCCTGGTTTCCCAGTGGTTCAGCTCTGTGGCTGCTAACCGAGACATTAGCAGTTCAAATCCACCAGCTGCTCCTCAGAAACCCTGTGGGGCACCTCTACTTGGTGCTGTAGGACCACAGGGAGTTGGAATTGACCAAATGACAAAAGTTTTTTTGTTTGTGTGTTTTGTTTTGCTAATGTAATGAAAATTAGTGTATAGGAGGGTTTGAAATAAAAACAAAACAGCTTTGATGTTGAGCACTTTTGCCTCAGCTTCATCCTATGTTTGTATAATAGTAATAATAAAAGATGTTTGTTTTTGCAGAACACATTGTATTTTCTACACTTCTACATAAAAATTAATTTATATTGCATAAGTCAATAGTTAAAGTTACCTTTTCAAACAACTGTAAGTTAAAATATATTAAGGATGGAGTAGATCAGAACTATGAAAAGATTTGGCAGTTCCAATATTTGCACTATTCTTCCAAAATGCAGAGATGAAGGAGACAATAGAACTTTCTGCTGTGTTTCAATTTTACAAGAAAGACCAATATCCAGCCAAATGCCGACATTCTAGAAGCAAACATGTATTAAATGTAAAGTTGGGGGGAAAAAAGGACAAAGAGGCCCACAGATAACACTATCATTTAATATTGTTCTTAACATACTAGCTAGTGCAATTAGACAAGACAAAAGGATCAAGAAGTATAAAAATTGTAAAGAAAAATGATTATTTTTGACAGTCTGACTTGGTATACCTACAAAAATTGAAGAAATGCCAAACAAAAGTCTAGAGAAGATGTCAAGAGAAAATAGAAAAATGATTTCTATAAAATTTACCCAACCCGTTAACTTTTTTATGTGAAGAATGGTAGTCAATTTAAAATGTAGTAGAATAAAAGATGTCATTTACAATAGTAATATGAAAGAAAATATATAGGTATGAAGTTATCAAGAAGTTTGCGGGATTTTACAAAGGAAATTTTTAGACTCTCCCAGAGACAGAGACAGAAAAAAAAAAAAAAAAAGCATGATGACTTGAATAAATGGAAAGACGTATCTTGTTCTTGAATAAAAAGATGTAATATTTTTAAGTGTCTGCTATTTATAAAGAAGTCCTGTGGAGCAGCAGTTAAAAGCTTGTCTACATTTGATGATGGCTATAGTCCAAGGGGGTGCATTGCAGCCACTTTAGCTGGTAGGGGATCTCCATTTCCTGCCTCTCCTCTTTGTGTCTCTTCTGCTAATTGAAAGGTCAGTGATTTGAAACCACCAGCTAGCCACTCTGCAGAGAAAGATGTAGAAGTCTGCTTCTGTAAAGATTTAGAGTTTGGGAAACCCTACAGGGCAGTTCCACTCTGTCCTATAGGGTCACTATGAGTTGAATTCAACTCAATGGCAGTGGTTTTTTGGGGGTTTCCTATTTATAAGTGAATGTATCAAACTGACAACATTGCACGAAAATTAGTTTGCAAAATGAGCTAAGAAAATTTCTGAAATAGTAATGAAAGCCAGCTCTTGATAAATATATTGTAAAGCTAAAATAAAAGAGTATGATCTTAGCAGAAGAGAAAACATAAAGATCAATGGACTTAAATAGAAACTACAAAAGTTACAAATATCTAAAGCTTTATAGATTGTGATAAAGGTAGTTTTTCAACCAGTCAAGTAAAGACTGTTTATTTGCTAGCTGTATTGAGACAACAAGTTAAGCAGTTAGAAAAGAAAAAAACAAAATGCAATTAAGATTATACATCATTCTTTACAATAAAATAAATTCCAGATGTTAGGCCAAAAGTAGTAATAATTAATACTAGAAGACAATATTGGCAATTTGTTAGTTGACTAGTTTTGGGGTTACACAAAGCTTTTAAAATTAATAAAAAAAATCTAGAAAACATTGGAATACAAGACTACATTTGAATAAAACAAGCGTACAAAAAATAAAAAAAAAACAAAGTCAGGTGGCAGCAAAAAACTGGCTGTGACATCTATGAAAATATGTTCACAAGGCTCGTTTAATTGGCTCTTAAACTATATCTGACAGAAAGACTAGCAATCTAATAGAAAACCAAGCAGAGGTTAAATATGTAGATATAGAGGAAAAGAAACGCGAATAGTAAATAAGCACTTAAGGAGGTGTTGTTAAGATCAAAACATTTATTAGCATTGCTAGTATACAGTGTTGGTTATAAGGTAGGGTTAGGAGAACACTCGTACTGTGCTGATAGGTTTATAAATTGGTACAACTTCTTTAAAGGCAAATTTAAAAACCCCTGTCAGTATTTAAATGTGTAGCCACTGTGTCAGTCCATGTTGTTGAGGACATTCCTCTTTTTTGCTGACTGTCTACTTTACCTAGCTTGATGTTCCAAATTCTGGAGGGACTGATCTTTCTTGACAACATGTCCAAAATATGTAAGGTGCAGTCTCACTCATGTTGCTCCCAAGGAGCACTCTGGTTGTACTTCTTCCAGGACACATCTGTTTGTTCTTTTGGCAATCCACAGTGTCATCAGTATTCTTTCCCAAGACCACAATTCAAAGGTGTCACTTCTCTATCTTTCTTATTCGTTGTCTGGCTTTCATATGTGTGTGATGCCATTGAAGATACCATGGCTTGGGCAGGGGAACCTTGGTCTTCAAGGTGATATCTTTACTTTAGAATGCTTTGAAGATGTCTTTTGCAGCAGATTTTCCCAATGCAATGTGTCTTCTGATTTCTTGACTGCTGCTTCCATGGATTTTGGTTGTGGAACCAAGTAAAATGAAATCCTTGACAACCTTGATCTTTCCTCCATTTATCATGATGTTGCTTACTGGTCCAGTTGTGAAGATTTTTGTTTTCCTGATTTTGAGGTGTAATCCCTACTGAAGGTTGTGTGGTTTTAGATCTTCATCAGGTTTCAAATCCTCTTCAATTTCAGCAAGCAAGGCTGTGCCATCCTCATAATGCAGGTTGCCGATGTGTTGTTCTTCCCTCCTGAGGCCTCATCTTTTGCATAAAGTCCAGCTTCTTAGATTATTTGCTCAGCATACAGATTGAAATAGAACTGCCTCATAGGCCAGCAGAGCTGCTGAGTGAATTCAAACCAACAACCTTTATGTTAATAGCCCAACATTTTAACCACTATGCCACCAGGGCTTCTCCCAAACGTGCCAGAGCAGCTTGCTTGTCTGTGAAATCGAAGGTGGCTTGAATGAATTAAACTTTAATTTTCCCTTAATGCTGCATTTACCTTCCCACGTAGTCCTCAACTCTTCACTTATTGCAATCTGACTATAATATTTGGGGGTCTTAGTGGTTTTGATAGTAAGAAATGGTAGTCAACCCTTGAAATGTATTACCAATCAGAGAAATATTCTAGACACTTTAGAAAACAGATTGGTTCTTAGATGGTAGAACAGAGAGAAGTCACTGCAAACACCTTAGTTTTTGCATATACCTCTCCCTTAGAATAATGATACTAGCAGCATGTTTAGTGCCAATGAGATACATTACCTTGCAAGTGAGAAAAAGTAAGTGCATTCAGTAACATCTCCATCAAAGATATCTTCACACTGAAAATTAATAACCCAGTAAACTGCAAAAGAAAAAGAAAAAAACAAAGATCTTCTCCAGCTCACAAAATTCTCCTTTCAAATTATTAAGGCATTAAGTAATTGCTCTTGTTCTAGAATTTGAAGCAAGATTGTTTTCAGTCACTGAGAAGAGTACAGTAACAAAATGCACTGAATAAATATCATTCCTTGCCGTTGTTGTCCACCTTTCCATCACTTTAACCACACCTGCCTTTCTTGTACATGTATAATGTAAGAAATGAAAAGTGGAAAATGACATAGATTAGATGGTTTCAAATTTTTTAATATTCAGAAACTCTTGTCTTGGTAATATCTAATAACTACCTGGGTTACCTTTAAAATCCCATGACACTTAATATGGTTACAATTTTAAAGAAAAATTCAGGTTTGGCTGCTGGTTTTTTATTTTCTGGAAATCTTCAGCTCTAGTTTCCATGGTATCTAAGATCTGTCATCTAAAAGCAAATATTTCTCCTCTGTGAAGAAGCAAGGAAGTTCAGAAAACCAGGGTTTTTTTTGAAATTTTAATAATTCCCCCAGATTTTCCTTTTCACCTCCAGAATCGTATCAGGAACACAACAGTAACAACAAAATAACTTCAAGTCTTACACCAAATACCTTCTACATATTATTTTGTCATCATGCCAGTCTTAAAAGATAGTGTGACAGATTGAAAGGCCTCCCCCCAAAATTTGTGTAGCAACTGGCTGGGCCATGATTCCTGCTATTGTGTGATGTTCCTGTATGTTGCAAGTCCTGCCTCTGTGACGTCAATAAAGGAGGATGAGCAGCAGTTGGGTTGAGAGGCAGGACTCAGTGTGTAAGACCGTATTATGTTGTGAGGCAATCTCTTGAGATATAAAGAAAAGGGAAACAAGCAGAGAGTTGGGAACCTCATACGATAAGGAAAGAAGTAGTGCTGGGAGGAGAATGCGTCCTATGGAAAGGACCCGGGTACCCTGTGCCTCAGACATTCCCAGTCCAGGAGAATATTAACAATAAGGACTTTCCTCCAAAGCCAACAAATAAAGGCTTCTCCTGGAGCTAATGCCCTGATTATGGATTTTTAGTCTGCTTTTCTGTGAGAAAATATTTTTTTTTTGTTATAACTGTCTACCTGTGGTATTTCTGTTATAGCAGCACTAGAAGCCTAAGAAAGACAGTTTCTGGCATTCTAATCTCCTTATGTAAATGAGAAAACTTGGAACTTAGCAGGATTTTTAGTAACACCCCACAGCACATAAGTTGGAGGGGGCAGAGCCAGAACCCAGGAGTGTGTTATTCCAAAGCCTTTGCTGCTGGCCCTGTACCCACTATCTCCCTAAATTCTGCAACAACTACTGAGCATAAAACTGTCCGTCTAAAAAGGACCAGTGCAACAGAATTACTGCTTTTCTCCGGAAACACCTGATTCAGAATATCACTAAATACTTATCATTCATCTTCTCATCTGTCTTCATTGCCTTGTGTTGGATTTTTGGTGGCTTGGAATAAAGTTCTGGTGATCTACTTCTGAAAGTTCAGCCATGGAGAATGCCCTGGAGCATGACTCTGTTGTGACACACTTGAGGTCAGTGGCAACTAGTGATGGTGGTGGGTCATTTACATAGAACTTTTTATGTTCCAAGTGCTAGTTGATCAGTCTGTTGCCAACCTTATGTCACACAATGTTGTGTTTTTGCTATTTTTTAAGAGTAGGTGAAAGTTCACACCTCAAGATAGTTTCCCATACAAAAATTTATACAGACATTGTCATGTGGCACTAGTCTCAATTCCTATAACGTGACAGCAGGTTCCCTCTTTCCACCTTGGGTTTACCGCATCTATCCAACCAGTTCCTGTCCCTTTCTGCCTTCCCATCCTGCCTCAGGACAGGATTTAGTCTTATGTATCTGCACACACTAAGAAGCACACTCTTCATGAGTTATGTTTTGTGTTTTATAGTGTCTGAAGACTTGAGGTTGGGAATGGTTTCAGTTATGAGTTAATAGAGCTTCTGGTGGCCATGTCTTCCAAGGTTCATCCAGTCTCAGTCAGACCATTAAGGCTGGTCTTTTTCCTAGAATTTGAGTTCCAGAGCCACATCTTTCCTCCTCCATCAGGAACTCTTTTCTGTGTTTCCTGTCAGAGCGGTGATTGGTGGTAGCCAGACACCATCTAGTTCTTCTGGTCTCCAGCTGATGGAGTCTTTGTTTTATGTGGCCTTTTTGTCTCTTAGGGTAGTATTTTCTTTATGTCTTTAGTGTTCTTCATTCTTCTTTGCTAGAGGTGGTTTGGGACCAATTGATGTTTCTTAAATGTCTACACACAAGCTTTTAAGACCCTAGACACCACTCACCAAAGTGGGATGTAGAACATTTTCTTAGTAAGTTTTTTTTATGCCAATTGACCTAGATGTCCCCCAAGACCATGATAACCCAAACCCAACCCAAACCCACTGCCACTGAGTTGATTCCTACTCATAGAAAACCCTATGAACAGAGTAAACTACCCTATAGAGTTTCCAAGGAGTGCCTGGTAGATTTAAACTGCTGACCGTTTGGTTAGCAGCAATAGCACTTACCCACTAAGCTACCAGGGTTTCCAAAACCATGATGGAGGGGACCAAATCTGCCTTGGAAGAAGTGCCATCAAAATGTTCCTTGGAAGCAAAGATGTTAAGACTACATCTCATATACTGTGGACATTTTGTCGGGAGGGATCAATCCCTGAAGAAGGACATCATGCTTGGTAAAGTAAATGATCTATAAAAAACAGAAAGAACTTCAAGGAGGCTGCAACAATGGGTTGAAGCACAACTACAATTATGAGGGTGGTGCAGGACCAGGCAGAGTTTTGTTCTATTACACAGAGGGTTGCTTTGAGTCAGAATTCTCCTAACAGCACGCAGCAACAACAGTGCAACAGCATAAGCTAGTGCTCTTATAGAATTCTTTAATCTTTTTACACTTGGTGGTCTTTAACATTTGGATAGTTAGCAAAAGGTGAGCTGTAACAGAAAAAAAAAAAAAGAGGTAAGAAAAAGTGGAAACTGATGAAGGGAAGCCATAATCGGGCACAACTGAACTACACTACTTCTACTCAAAGTGGAGCCTTCAGAGATACGGGATGCTCACTCCGGTGCCCCTTTGTGCCAGGAGTGACATAATTGAAACTGTTTCTCCTGTTGTATTCTTATTTCAGTTACCTCTTCTCTTCATTCTAGTACAGAAGATGGAAATCCCAACTCCATTTTTGATTTCCAGCCATCAAAGTGGTCATCGAGTATTGCCAGTTTCTTCTCAGAACTCTCCCTCAAATCATCCTTTTGTTTTCACTCTTGCTGCGACTCCCCTAGTGCAGGCCTATATTGTATACCTCTTCGAAGATTAAGAAACCCTGGTTGTATAGTGGTTAAAAGTGCTATGACTACTCACGAGAAGCTCAGCTGTTCGAATCCACCAGGCACTCTTTGAAAATCATAACGAAGGTCCACTCTTCAGACACGAATGGGTTTGGACTTGGCGATGCAGAGTGACCATATATTGGATGCACTTTATGGCTCTATACATCTATAGGATATCATCCCGCTGACCTCTGGCTGGAGGAAGGAGAGTGGGTGGAGAGGAGAGGAAAGGAGGCTGTTGGGAGAATGAGACATGTATGGAGCAGAGAGGAATAGTGTGCTGTCACCAGGCAGGGAGAGCAGTGGAAGCTGCATATAGGTGGGCATGTAAATTTATATGGGAATGTACATTTTTACTCAGTCATATTAAATAAAATAAAACAAGTTAAAAAAAAAAACTCTTATGAGGCAGTTCTATTTTGCCCTACAGGGTAGCTGTGAGTTGGAACCAACTCAGCGGCAGTGGGTTTGGTTTTTAGATTTTAAGTTATTTAAGTAGCTCTCCTGATCTTCTTCTTGCCTTAGCTCTTTTTGCCTCAACAATCCATTTAAGACAGGGATAGCAGTTATAGGCCTAAACACGGTTCTCAGTGATTATGCCATTTCACTTCTTAAAAATATGGAATGGCTTCACTTTGTCCACAGAATAAAACACGTTTTCCTTGGTATTCTGTTCACCAATTTCTGTATAATTATTTCCTGATCAAAGTTTCTATTCTTCTTGTAAGGTCTTTTCGCCCATACCAGCTAGCCTATAGTCTAGGCCTGTTTGTTTAGGAAACTCTATAATAATTATTCGACTCATGGTGACTCGACGGCACTTGGCTTTTGGCTATAATAATTATTACTCGCTTTTCAGAGTTTCACACTCTAAAGTATGTTAGTGTCTAAAATTCCCAAGGAACCCTTACAATGGAAAAACCTTTGTGACCTCATACTACTTGGCAACAGGACTCTTTTTCACAGAACCTGCATGAATGTATCACGGAAACTTAATGTCACACCAGCACATGGTTTGACAAATGCTGCTCATAGATTTTCAAAGCGAAATTAGGTGGGATTTGTTTAAGTTTTATTAAATATGGCTTATACTCTTTTCTGTACACTCTGTGTCTTAAAATCATGACTAGTCTAAGTTGCGAAAACCTGTAGCAGTTATTTAGTTGTAGTGAATGAATTCTTGACCAACTCTTCATTTAACTGGCATAGCCTGTTTTTTATTATCTTGATTTAATGGTCCTAGTTATGCCATATGGAAGTTTTGAACCTAAGTTTGGTCACATTCTGTCATAAAAATAATCTTAGATACTTAACACTATTAGAGCCCTGGTAGTGAAGTGATTAAGAGCTATAGGTGCTAACCAAAAGAGCAACAGTTCAGATCTATCAGACATTCCTTAGACACCTGTCAGGGAGTTTGTCTCTGTCCAATACAGTCACTACAAGTCAGAATGAACTTGACAGCAACAGTTCTGTTGGAACTGTTGTCTCTTTTCTGAAGGTATTTCTCTTTTTTAGTCTAAGTATTATGAACTGAAGAGTAAGTTCCATAAAATCTAGGATTATGTCTGTCTTGTTCACTGCCCAAGCTTATTACTTAACTTGGTGTTTGGTATCAAGTAGGTGCTCAAGGAGTATGTGTTGAATGAATTGGTGAACATTTACACCACACTTTCCTCCACCTCACTTCTTTCAAAATTCTACTCATTCTTAAAGAAGTACCTCAAAGGCAATGTGTTATATGAAGCTTTCTATAAAATCCCTCATCTTAATAAATACTTCCTCATGTCTCTCATTTGTACTTCCATTCTTTTATATATATATTTTTTTTATTATGTGTGGTGTTTTTATTTTCAGACTGTGTTTATACAGTTGAATTAATCACATGTTTTCCTCCCTGGAATTCTCTACCAACTTCAAATCAATATTTTTTTATTATTATGATTGAGTGAAAATGTACATTCTCATATAAATGTGCATGCTCAATTATATGCAGCTTCCACTGCTCTCCCTGCATGGTGACAGCACACTCTTCCTCTCTGCTCCACACGTATCTTATCCTCCCAGCATTCTCCTATCTTCTCCTCCCCAACTATTCCCCTTCCCCTAGTATCAGGTCAATGGGACGAAATCTTATAGATGCCTAGCACCATAAAGTGCCCACAAAATATGATCAGAGACTTTGTAAAAACCAAACTGAAGCTACAAGAAATAGTGTACTTCCATTTTTTAGTTCCTTATACTCATATGGGAAATCCTGGTGGCATAGTGATTAAGAGCTATGGCTACTTACCAAAAGTTTGGCAGTTCAGATCCAATAGGTGCTCCTTGGAAAATCTATGGGGCAGTTCTGTGCTGACCTATAGGGTCGCTATGAGTTGGAATCAGTTTGATAGCAATATTTTATTCTCATATGCATGATATATATATATGTGTTTTAGATTAGACCATATGAAATAATCAATATTCAACCATTTTTTGAGGTGCAGAAATGACAGTGTGATTCAATTCAATCTTATTTATGAAACTTATATGTGTATATATAGATATGAATGTATATGTATGTGTAGACAGATATGTAGATAGATAAGCGTCTCTCCAACTAGATTCTTAATAACATGGGATAGACTGTGTTTTCTCAAGTTTTGTCTTTCCTGAAGTTTATATCTCAAGACACTAAATATGGGAATTTATCAATAAATGTTTGCTTTGTGAAATTAATTAAGGAAGTCAGATTTACTGTGATATGCTGATGATGCACTTATTTTGATTATTTCAAGTACTGGTAGTTTGAGAGATACATGCCAAGCCAGCCAAGTGCTATCATAAACACATCATACCAATCTTTATTCTTCATTAAAATAATTACTTTAAAGTCAGTTCTCAGCAAAAGAATGCAAATTTTCAAAAACAGTTTCATGGACTGAATTATGCGCCTTCCCCCCCCCCCCCCACCAAATGTGTGTGACAATTTGGCTGTGCCGTGATTCCCGGTATTATGTGATTGTCTTCCATTTTGTGATTTTGTTAAATTGTAAATCCTAATCTCTGCATGTGGCTAATAGGGCAAGGTTGAATTATGTTGCAGAAATTTAGGTTGGGACTAGAACAACTTGACTAAGGTCACCTCTCTGATCCATTATAAAGGGAGTTTTCCTGGAGTGTGGCTTGTACCCCCTCTTTTATCCTAAAAGAGAAGAAAGGAAAGGGAAGCAAGCAGAGTTGGGAGTGTCATCACCATGAAAACAGTACCAGGAGCAGAGAACATGCCTTGGAACTGAGATTCTCCCAGACCAAGAGGAAACTGATATATCGCAAAGACCTTCCTCCAGAACCAACAAAGAAAGCATTTCCCTATAGCTTTGGCCCTGAATTTGGACTTCTGGCCTACTGGGCTGTGAAAGAATAAAATTCTCTTTGTTAAAGCCATCCACAGATGGTATTTCTGTTATAGTGTAGCACTAGATGACTAAAAAAGGTAAGTTTTGTTTAAATTCATTAAATGATGCATAAAATTTAGAAACTCCATGTAAACTTATTCTGTAATTATTTATTTACATCAATGGAAGTATTGCCTTTGCAAGAATGGATCCTTATATTTATAATACATTTGCCAATGAAGATGAATGATTCTAGAATATAAATCAATTATTTATTTGATGTCCTTCTCAGAGGTGCTATTTCAGTACCACAAACTAATGATTTTTGTTTTTGCTATGAATGGCCCCAGGGCTGAGTAAACAAATAGAGAAAATTAGTGAAGGTCCGTGCAAGTACAGGAAGGCTTTCCCACAGAGTCTGGTAACTTCACAAGAGTAGTTGCTAGTCAGATGTAGCAGAACATCAAATGGCCTGAATTATAAACCTTTGCTTGCTCTTTATTTGTTAGTGCTCACAATGATTCGTTATCCTTATTTCACACTGGCTTTAAATCTTTGTTCTCGCACTTATCGTGGCCAATAATATCAGCTGCAATTACAAAAACAGGGCTGGATCAGAGCTACTGAACTTGGATTTTAGTTGCTCTTTTCATTTCCTTTTTAGCGTGAAGATGAGTCTTACGCTAGTTGAACAATTTCAGTTCAGCCACTGTGAACAAAAAAATTCTGTTTCCACTCTTTTCTTAAATTACAAACAGAAATCAGTACTTGAAAAAATTTTAGGCAACACATTTGGATTCCTTTGTTTCTAATTTATTACTGTCATGAAGATTTTGTTTTTGTTCTTTTTTTAGTAAATCCAATATTCATAAAATCAGTGTTATAGAGACCTTTCACATACTGCAAAACACCCTGAATTCATCATATTTTCAGAACTGTGTAATTTTAATCCAGTTCTGTCCCACAAGGAAGATTTTCAATGTTTGAATTACATACTGTATAAAAACAAACAAAAAAACTCACTGCCATTGAGTTGATTCCAACCCATAGCTGCCCTATAGGTCAGAGTGGAGCTGCCCCATAGAGTTTGCAAGGAGTGCCTGGTGGATGCGAACTGCTAAACTTTTGGCTAGCAGCTGCAGCACTTAACCACTACTCCAGCAGGGTTTTCAGCATACTGTATAGAAAATTTTAATAGCATGTATTTATTGAATAGATATGGCCCGGAACATTATTGCTAAGTAGAGGTGGGAAAACATTACACGAGTCAATGCAATTTTAGTGAGGCTTGTTTCATTAGAAGAAAACAGAACTGTTGTAAAATTACATGTAGTAAGAGTTTTTAATACAATAAACACAAAGGAATTTTCTCCTGCCGATTAACACTTAGGACAAGGTTACTTGTAATACTTTACTCCTTCTTTCTCCTCCTCCACAGCTAATGTGAAAACACTGATTAATAACAGGTTAATCAAGAATATGCATATAAGTAGATATGTAAGCACAAATATATGTGTACCTGTGTGGGTTCCCTCCCCCCCCCCCCCAAATTTAAAGAAAATTCAATCCTACCCACCTCCAGGCTCATACAAATTGTACAATAAGGAGCAGAAGTTCAAGGATTATTCTTTGTCTAGATTACTGTCTACCCAAACAAGGCATTTCAGGAGCAAATCTAGTAATGTGTTGCTATAGCAATTTTGCTATGTGCCCAGCAACCATGCATATGCTATGGCTTAGAGTTTTAATATGCCCACTTCAAAGTGAGAACAGCACTATTGTTAGAAGGTGTAGTGTATTTTTAATCTAACTTTTGACTGAATGTGTGTGGGGTTTAAGGATAGGCTCTTGTACTTTTTTCCATAGAAAAAAGCCTGTTTAGCAGAGTTCTATATTGAAATGCAAAACAGATTAAACTTTATATTTAAGGAAGTTTACAAAACAGTTTTAGCTTAAAAGAGGTGAGCATCCTGAAGACCATAATTTTTCTCCCCAAATTAAAAGATTCTTTCTAATATCTGTAACTAATGTGTTAAATATAGATAGAACTGGTTGATAATTACCAAATAATGTCCCAGGTTGTTGTTCTTTTTATTCTGTTAATGTCACAATCTGTTATCATTCTATTTGAGTCTACCACCAAATCTTATTATTCATTGTTTTGTTAAAAACTGGCCCACAATTGGTATGCTATTTTTTCTCTCCCAGCCCCAACAGTTTTGATATCTCAAACACATAATAGAGATTTTTTTTTTAATTAAGACTTTCCATAGTCATTAGGTAATATAATGATAAAACATGAGGGTAGAGGGTTTTACGAGCTCTGAAGTCTTTCATTTTTCACTAGGTAGCACAAATGGTCAGATGGTTAAGTGCTTAGCTGCTACCCTAAATGTGAACAGTTGAAGCCTACCCAGAGACACCTCAGAAAACAAATCAGCCACGGAAAACTCAACGGAGCACAGTTCTACTCTTACCACATGAGGTTACCAAGTTGAAATAAACTCATAGGCAACTGGTGTGGTGTGCTTTGCCATCAATCCTGAGTCACCCCGTACTTAGCAGTTCCAAGACTCCTCTCAGGCATGCCTGCTGAAATACCCACTCTGGCCAAATTCTCTGGAAAGTGCTATTTGGAGATGCAAAACCAGCATGCATAAGATGAGAACTACAATTAGCGAAATACAAGGTTCTGGCAAAAAAAAAGTCAGCACAGCATGGAGGAAGTATTATGTCTAGCAATGAAAAACAATCACATTAGGGGAGGCTTGGACTCATTCCTAACTTCATTGAAGGTTTAATCCAATTTAAAACACGTTCTTGAAAGAAATTCTTGGGAACACAAAGGTGAGAGCAACAAGGAACTTTTGGGCAGTAATTCTTGACCTTGGCTGCACCAGAGGGGGATTCTGAAAAACATCCATGTCTTGGCCTCACCTCCCAGCGATAATGGTTTAATTGGGAATTTTGTGTAGCTGTTCTTTTGCTTGATTGTTTTAAACTCTCTAGTACAGCTACCAGGAACTCTGGTGGTGCAGTCCTTAAAGCAGTCAGCCACTAATCGAAAGATTGGGAGTTTGAATCCACCTGTCACTCTGTGGAAGAAAGAAAGATGTGGCAGTCTGCTTTAGTAAAGACAGCCTTAGAGACCCTATGGGACAGTTCTGCTTTGTCTTATACGGTCCCTGTGAGCTGGAATCTACTCGATGGCAATGTTGTTTTTGTTTTTTAAGTAATCCTAACAGACAACCAGGATTGAGAGAAAGACTACATGTTGTGGAAGTGTTCCCATAGAGGGAATACATAAACGTCTTTTGCTTGCTAGGACCCCAGGTACTTGACTTGGTATCATAAGTGCCGATACCACTAAAGACCTGGTGTCTGCACTTAAAGAGATCACAATCTAAGGGGAAAAAAGATTAGGGGAAAAGAGAGTGAAAAAAAAAAAAAAAGTTATGCGTTACCATTTTCTCAGGTTGTATTCTCATTATAAGAATAAATCCACGAAGTCCCTTGATACTTTCACAGTGCTGTAGAGTCACGTGGTGTAGAGCCCCTGCTTCCTTGCATATTCTTTCCCTGTCTCTACCTATTAAACTTAAGACTGAGAGATAGCAGCCTCCTGAGGGAAGTGGGGGAAGCGACGATACTTGAGTCTATTAAAATTACCTGGAAAAACCCAGGAGACTATTCTATACAAGGCAAGTCCTGGAATGGCTGGGGGTAAGTGACATGCCTCTTTTTATAGCTCCAGCCTTGATGGTCCTTGACAATGATGCCCTCTGTACGAAATGACGTTAGTGACTAAAAGGCCACCTCCCCACACTCATTCTGTGGGGCATTTGTGAAACCAGAGAAGCACTGTGTGCAGGCAGCTTTTCCTGGCCTATTTGCTCTGGCAGATTTTTGAGTCAGCTCTTTGAATGTGGAGACAGAGAGCAAATGTCCTGTCACTGCATTGGTTTCCTAAGGCTGCTACAACAAATGACCACAAACTTGGTGTCTTCAAATGACAGAAATTTGTTTTATTCCTGGTTCTGGAGGCTAGAGGTCCAGAAGTGCCTTGAAGGTTCTGGGAGAGAATCCATTCATTGTCTATTTCAGTTTATGATGGCTTCCTCTGCATTCTGGGCTGGTAGACCACATCTCTTCAATCTCTGCCTATCTCATCACCTACTCTTCAGTGTCTGTCTTTTCTTCTCGGTATCTCTTTAGGATCCTGGTGGCACATTTGTTAGGAGTTCAGCTGCTGAGACACCAGTGGTTGGAATCTACCAGTTGCTTCTTGGAAACACTATGAAGCAGGTCTCCTCTATCCTATAGGGTCACTAGGAAGTGCAGTCAACTCACAGGCAACAGATTTGGTTTGGGGGATAAAAATCAATGAACTTCTCATCTCAAGCTTCGTAATTTAAGTGCATCAGTGAAGATCCCTACATTTCAGATGAAACAATATTTACAAGTTCTGGAAATTAAGACATATTTGGGGGGCAGCTGCCGCTCAGCCCACTACAAGGCTGCAGTGATGATTCCGTAACCGAATTCTTGTCTTCAGTGTGGAAACCAGATTCAATTCCCAGCCACTGTCCATAAAGCGCAGCCACCGTGCATCCGTCAACGTAGACTCGCGTGTTGCTATGAAGTTGGACAGGTTTCAAGGGAGCTTCCGGACTAATCAGCACTGGGAAGGAGGGCTGCTTTCAAAATCAGCCAGTGAGAAGTCTGTAAATCCCAGTGCGGGTGGGCCAGGACGGGACAGGGTTTGGTCCAGTTGTACAAAAGTTACAGTGAGCCCGGGTCTGGCCTGCTGGCAGCTGACAACACCATCCATCCCATGACCATCAGATAAAAGTAGCATAATGTAACAGTTTGCAAGGGCAGTCGTAGTAGGGACAGTGAGTAAGGGTGATGGGGTTGGAAGTGGAGACATTCCTGTTTTGTCTCCTTTAGTCAGTATTTCTAATTTAATTATAATGTAACAAGCAATGAAAGCATTCACCAGAACCAGCCTTCTGAAGTCTCTATAATATGCTGTACTGTACTGTTAGCCAGAGGCAGGAAAAGAAGTGCTCGGCCAGGCTCCTGCACATCTTATCGCCGAATCTCTTCTTCCTGTCCGCAGCATCCTGGCCCACCCCTGCACTGTAACAGCCGCCCAGTCTCGTGGAAATTTTCATGGCGACACTGCATGTGAAAATTCATTCCCTACAGAGTTGCCAAAGCCAAAATAGCAAATATAATCTAAAGGGCTTCACTTCATAATTTCCTTTTCAGACTCTCTCTCACACACAGGCACATACTTATTTTTTACTTGGCCTTGCTACACAATGGGAATATAAACACATTGTTAATGCAGCCGCTCTCAGTTGGTTTCCCAGATGGCTGAAGTTCAATAGATTTTTCCCCCTGATTTCCTCAGCTTCTCCTAGCAAGTGCTAAACAGCCATTATGCCTTTCCTTGCACATTGAGATTCATCTGCAGCTACTAAACTGCCTCCAAAGTGCTTCAATTTTGCATGAGCACTAAGCTGGGGACTGGGAGACATTACCCAGTGCTGAAGGTCCAGATCATTAGAAAGAGCATGTAAGTCCTCTGAACCAGAAATAAAAAGTGCAGAGATTTCCTTTGTGAAGTCCCAACTGCAGGTTTATGTAAAACATGAACCTTTGGCAAGATTTTTACATGGCCCCTTTTACCTTCTAGATTTTCCTTTCACCTTTTTTTTTTTTTTTTTTTTTTTTTTAACTTTGGCACTATGTGGTTTAATTTTTTTTAAAAGCAATAAGACTTCCTTCAGGAAAATATGAAACAATAGCCTTTCTCTGCCATTTTTCTTTCCTTAGGACCCTACATTCTTCTTCACTTTTATTAGGAATGAAACTTCAAAGTACTGCTAAGAGATCACCAACATGATAGATTTTTAAAATAAACCTGAAAACTCGCTGAATAGCAAGAAACTTTGAGGGCAGGTGGGCTGACATTTAGCAAATGCATACAGCGATATAAATCTCTATTATTTAAGTAAGTACAGATGGATGGAGCAAGTGTACCACTACTGGATAGTGGTTGAGGTAGAGCCTGAAGCAGATTATAAAAATTATTAAAGAGAAAGACTTGAATGTATTTATTTCAGTTTTCAATAAAATACATCCCTGTACATTATAACCTATAAGTCTTGTTTGTATTTTTCAAGGTGAACATATTTTTGTCTGTACTTGAGCTATATTTTCACCACTTTTGTCTCCCCGTCAGCTTGTTTGACCACTTTACCACAAGTTAAAAGCCCGCCTGTGGTCGACTCTAGCTGTGCTTTCAAGAGAGCAGGCCAGTTAGGGTGACAGTCCTGAGGGTTGACCAGAGAGCCCTGCAGTTCTGCACGCTGTGTGGGGCTAGGTCCATACTCTAAGCCTGTGCAGTTGTGACAAAAAGCATTTAAGAGAAAGAGATTAACTTGCCATTCTCATTTGATATTTCCCGTCCATTAAAAACTTTTGAATAGTTACGACATATATGTGTGTGTGAGTGTGTCTATAGTATATTCATTCAAGAATAATAAACCTGGCTCCTTTCACATAATTGCTCCATAATTACTGTTCTTTTCTCATGTTGTAAATAATAGGTTGATCTGTCTTTCTTTTAGGATTATGGAAGTAAAAAATATAGGTTGGATATGCGTTTAGGATTAGATGCAGTAGTTCATTATTTACCTCTAAATTCACTTCTGAGAGCATTTATTAACTACTGATTTCTTCAATACTGCATATTCAAGTGGGATCTGACAGAAAGGTAACTAAATTGGCTCATAATAGGATATGAAGAAAACGCACTGCTACTGGCAGAGGAAAAAGAAAATGCTAGATGGATAATAGGCATACACCTGTACACAATAATGATAGGTGCATATGTATCCTACCTATATAACATATTTACTTTATACTGAAACCCAGCTTTGTTTGTCAGTATGTTGTATATATCTTTCAGACTGAGTCTTCCTATCTATGAATTTCTCTTTTCTGAAAACATAGCTAATCATGAAAATGTCATCATCTTTATTAGTGTTAGTATCATCACCAAATATTATTTACTGTGACTCTCATCTGCACATATTAAATAACTAACTTGCATGTTGTCCCCATGGAATTGTTTCTCCACCGGGGTATATATCTTTTGAAGGGAATACATGTGTAAAAGAAGGGAAAGAGGACTAAAGTTTGCCTGGAGATATAAACAGAAGTATGATTGAAGCTGTTTGTTCAGTTGGCAGCATTATACAGTTACATAAATATCTCAGGGAATTGGAGCTCATAGTGGAAAACAATCGTTTTTCTTTCTTTTTTAATGCTAGTATAGAAAGGGTACGAAGGCACTACAGGTTACAAACTGTCTTCACAATCTGATCTCTCTCTTGTTTCTGGCTTACTTTTTTCTCTCTCTTATGAAAACATTAAAAGCAAAGCTTGATAGTAAGAAAATACTTTTTTAAAAAAATAGTTATAATTAAACATTAATCTATAGCCAAAGACAAGTATGTCACCTACATTTATCCAACATTGATGTTGGAAATGATATTTTGAAAAATCTTTCAAGCATACATGTTGAAAATAATATTTTTGTTACCTGTTCAATAAATTCCCCTGCATCATGTTCATCTTTGAGCGTAATAGTAAAATAAAATGTGCAGATATTTAAAAAACTTTAATAATCAGTAGAAATCAAATCCCTAGACATCTAGCAATAACTGTATTCTCAATTTTTAGAAACTTGAAACTAAGTTGGAGGTTCCACACTGAACCATGTTCCAAAAATTGAAGGCATTGTAGAGTTATGAGTATTTTCTTCATCTATGTAGTAGATGTTTTTTGAAAACTCACTGTGTTCCAGGTGTATTACTGTTTGTTGTTGTTGTTAGGTACCATCAAGTCAGTTCCAACTCATAGAGACCCCACAGACAACAGAATGAAACACTGCCCAGTCTTGCACCATGTCCACAATTTTTTGTGCTTAAGCCTTTTGCTCCAGTCACTGTGCCAATCCATCTTGTTGAAGGTCTTCCTCTTTTTCACTGAGCCTCTACTCTACCAAGCATATTACTATTTAAGTATTATGTATGTCTGTATCATGCTAAATTGCAATAACAATCAAATCTTACAGAGAAAGAATGATTCAGACATGACAGATAACAATTAGATCTTCCAAAGAGATAATGAGACAAACACAACAGTCTGCTACTTTTTGTTTACATTTCAATCTAGGAGGGTGTCTTTTGTTTTAGAACAGGTCTTCTGCCCTTGGTCGTTTATGCTCCCGGGTTCCTGCCACCTTGTGGCCCTGCGATTCTTTAAGTCCTTGTCCTGTCTTGTATCTAGTCAGCAAAAGAGGGAAAAGAAGGAGGACCAAATTCAGTAGCTTGTTAAGAAGCTTGGCTGGGAAAAGCTGTCTGCGCCTTCTACTTGCATGCTGTTGACTAGAGTTGCCTTTGTGGCCGTACTCAATACAAAGGAGAGTAGAAAATATGGTCAAGTTGTGGACCTGGGAAGATGTAAAGATTTGGCAGTCTGTATATGTGAGCACTGTCTCTCAAAGATTTCTTGTGATCTTGTAACAATTCTGTGAAATACACTGGAAAAGGGCTTTTAAAAAAAAAAATCAATGTAAAGTTTAAGAAAATGAGAAATAGAATGCCCTGCCCCAAATTACTCATTGGCAGTAGCCAAGCCAGACCAGTAATCAGTTTTTCTGTCTTTTAGTCTTATAGTCTACTTTTCTTACATTATATAACTCTGTCATTAAGGGACTTTCCAACTTCAGCAAACAATAATCCAAAATTCACTCTGACTTGATAACTGGTAGTAATTGAATATCATTGTAAAGTTTAAATTCCTTGTTATTTCTACTTAAGAACTTTATCAGTTTATTATGGTAATACTTCTAACATGTAGTTGCCCATATTGAGTGCTCTTCACCTTCCTAAGTATACAAGATTCCTATAAGTCCCATCCACCCTGCAGTTATTATTAGGCTTAGTGACTCCTCCTGGTCTATGGACGACAAGTTTTAGCTTGTTGGCGTTCCCAAACCAAGGTATCTAAGAACAAATGGAAATTATCTGTGTTCTTTCTGCCCATGGCTCAGAAACGTCACGTAGCCATAGGTTGACAGAGATTAATTCCAGTCAAGGTAGGTGCAGCCTGTATCACTGAGAAATCTTATGTAGGAGAGCTGCCCTAAAGAGTTACTTGAACATCAAACTTTTTGTGATAGAGAAATAAACTTTTATTTGTAAAGCCTCTGAAATTCAAAGAGGTATGTAGTGTCTATCAAAATCAACAAATTCATTGTTTTGGGGTTGATTCTACCTCATAGGGACCTTACAGGACACCATAGAATTGCCCCATAGATTTTCTAAGGGGTGCCTAGAAGATTTGAACTGCCAACCTTTTAGTTGGTAGTGGTATCTCTTAGCCACTACACAGCCAGGGTTTCCTATTTGGTGTATAGCATGGTGTAAATATCATAGCTTCTAAAATCCTTTCTGTTTACCAAGGGCTTGCTGTGCTAAGAGTTTTACATGTGTTATTTAATCCTTATAACACATTAGGTTACAAAATTTAATTCTCATTTTCCTGTTCAGAAAATTTGGACTTAGTGAGGTAAAGGAATTTCCCCAAGGACATACTTCTAGATATTGAAAGAAGAGGAATCGGAACCAGAACCATCTGCAAACATCATGCTCAATTAAATCACTTGCCAAGGAGTTACTTAAAATATGATATTTCTGGCGTGTCTTTCGTAGTATTCTACCTAAAGCCTTATGTTTGTCAAAACTAAATATATGCGTAACTTAGAATCAGCAGAAGAGCAAAAAGACATTTTCATTATATATGTTTAAAAAAGATAAAAATTTTAAAATGCATCATGCTTGGCTTATAACATTGTTTTTATTAAATCATCTCTCTTTGTCTCTGGAATGATAAAAATAATTTGAAGCAAAGATCTCTGAATATGGAGAAATATTTTTTGAAATATCAGATCACTTTATTAACTTCAGTTTATACATAAAGTTGATTTGAAAATTGGTATTTCAGCAAAAGTACAAAATACATACTCTTGGCTTGAAATATATGAAATGCTAACAGTTTTTTATCTCTACTTGGAATTTCACAGGTTAAATTCTTCCCTCTTTTTGTAAATTAGTGAGTAATTCATGTATGTTATAGCTCTTAACTTTTTTAAAAAAAGGAGAGATAAAAATGTTTCTGTGGGTTACTGGGTCTATATTTACTCAGCTGTTTTAGACAACTTTAAAGAGTCTCAAAACATGATCATTCCATTTTTTTTTTCTTTTTTCTTACCATCTTTGATATGAATACCAAGCATACTCCAAGTTTAAATCAAAGTTGTGTTTGATGTCTTTCTAGCTAGAGTGGAATGTGCAACTATTATCATGACTTACACTTCCTTTCCTCTAAGATATAATTATAGATAATCACCTAGCTTTTAAATAATTACGTATTACTATCCTGAGAAAATATTATTTTATTAGTGGTAATTCAAAAAATATTTATTGTATGCCTATAATATAAACCAGGTGTTATTCTAGGCCACAAAGATAGCATGTCACAAAAAATCTTCACTCTCACGGAGCTCATATTCTATTTGGAAAGTGAAGAGAGATGTGACTATACTCATTGATTTTTACATCTTTAGTAAATTATGGAGATGTGGTTATTATGCACAGAATTGCTCAGAATGAGCCTGCCTAGTAACATGCAGTCAGTTGCTTAATGTCCCTGCTTCACTGTGACATAAACCAGGGATATAAGGAATTCTTAGTAGATGAGCTATGTGTGTACATTTTGGTTGCTGAAATACACAGGACTTACACATTTCTACTCACCATGTGAGGGCAGCACCATTATATATCTATCTCACGTATATATATATATATATATATATATATACATATATATATATATATATATGCTAGGACTCTGGGGCTTATGAAAATCCTGGGTGAAATTGCTGAAAGACTGTTAAAAGCAAACTCCTAGAATTTGTTCCTGTTGTTCTAAATTATTTTCACAGTATTTGCCTCATCCATATGGCCCTGAAGAATTGACCACCTGACCCCAACTCTTCTCTCTGACTGTCGTAGTCATCTAGTGCTGCTGTAACAGACATACCACAAGTGGATGGCTTTAACAATGAGAACTTTATTCTCTCACAGTCTCGTAAGCTAGAAGTCCAAATTCAGGGTGCTGCAGGGGAAAGCTTTCTCTATCAGCTCTGAAAGCAGATCCTGGTCTTCAGTCTTCCTTTGGTCTGGGAACATCTTGATGCAGGAACCTGAGTTCCAAAAGATGTGCTCTGCTCCTGGTGAAGCTTTCTTGGTGGTGTGCTGGCTTCCCTTTCCTTTTATCACTTATAAGATACAAGATGGTGCAGGCCACATCCCAGGGAAACTCACTGTACATTGGATCAGGGATGTAACTTGCACAAGGAAGTCACGTCCTCTCTCACTGCTCTTTAACCACAGGCAGAGGCAAAATATAAAATGAAACACAACCACACAATACTGGGAATCATGTCCTAACCAAGTTAACACACAGCTTTGGAGGAAACAATTCAATCTATGACACAAACTCTTGCTGAAATTTCTAAAACCAGCTGTGTTTTTCTCTTTGGGCATATTGCTGATAAGAATTTCTAATCAGTGATGCTCTTTTCCTGTCCTGACGCTATACTAGTATCTCAAATGGCAATTTCTAGGTAAAAGGTAACTTTACTCTCAAATTAATTATTCATAAAATTATGTTGTTTTTGTTAGTTGTTATTAAGTCAGCCGCTGACTCATGGAGACCCCATGTGCTACAGAGTAGAACTCCTCTATTGGGTTTTACTGTAGTTTTTTTCTTTTCTTTTGCTAAATGGTGCTTTAGGTGAAACCCTGCAAGTCAAGCTAATTTCTCATTCATAAATTTATAGGCATGCTGCTCGTGCCATTAGTTGCAATCTCTATAATGTGACAGCACCTTCCCCCTTCCCTGTATCTATTTCTCCAGTTCATGTCTCTTTTTGCCTTCTGATCTTGCTTTTGGACAGGAGCTGTCCATCTAGTGTTGTATATTTGACTAGACTAAGAAGCCCATTCTTCGTGTGTTACTCTTTTTTTGTTTTCTGGGCCAGTCTAATCTTTGTCTGAAAATTGGGCTTCAGGTACAGTTTCAAGTCTGACTTAACAGAGAATCCGGGGACCATGGTTTCAGAGGTTTCTCCAGTGTTTGTCAGACCAGGAAGTCTGGCCTTTTTAATATGAATTTGAATTCTGGTCTATGTTTTTCTCCTGCTCTGTCCAGGACAGTCTATTGTGATCTCTATCAGGGCAGTCAGTGGTGATAGATACCGTCTAGTTCTTTTGGTCTCAGGCTGGTAGACTCTCTGGTTCGTGAGACAATTCAGTCCTTCAGGGTAGTATTTTCTTTGTGTCTTTGGTTTTCCCCCTTCTTCTTTGCTCCGCAGGGGATGAGACCAATGAATGTATCTTAGATGGTCACTCTGAGTCTTTTCAGGTCACGGATACTACTTGCTAAAATGGGATTCAACGTATTTTGTTTATAAACTTTACCATGTCACTTGACCTAGAATTCCCCAAGACTATGGTACCCAGGCCACAGACCCAACTACTCATTTCTCAAAGTGTTGGGATGTGCTTTTGCTTTTGTCCAGTTGAGTTGACTGTCCCTATGTAGTGTGTTACCCTTCCCTTCACAAGTAATGCTTGTTCACTATCTAGGTAATTACTAGCATTACTAACATTACAAGCATTACTGCAAGGTAGTGCCTGTTTACTATCTAGTCGTTTTCCCTTTTCCTCTCTCCCCCTTCTTGGAACCATCAAAGAAAACCTTTTGCTGACTATAAACTATTTCTTGAGCCTAATAAAGGATTCTCATACAGTATTTTCCGCTTTGTACCTGACAGTTTCACTCAGCATAATGCCCTCCAGATTCATCCGTGTTGTGAGATGTTTCTTGGATCCCTCGTTGTTCTTTGTTGTTGCGTAATATCCCACTGTATGTATGTACCATAATTTGTTTATCCATTCATCTATTGGTGGACACTGAGGCTGTTTTCATCTTTTTGCTGTTGTGAATAGTGCAGCAATGAGCCTGAGTGTGCATGTTTCTATTCATGTGATGGCTCTTATTTCTCTAGAATGTATTCTAGGAATGGGGTTGCTGGATCTTATAGTACTTCTAGTCTCAGCTTTATTGCACAGAAGAAGCTTGCCAAGCATTTCTTCTGTGGAGACAATGAGTGGGACAACACCAACCACTGGGCTGGCAATCTTCTTGTGCCTGCTAGGCTCCTTACTAAGTGTTATACAATATAGTTAAAAAGCATTTTATAGATTTTGAGTATTTCGTTAATCCCGTTATTCAATTTATTTTCTCCTAGCTCAACAAGACAGACAAATCCTTAGCTCCATATATAAATTGGCAAACCAAGGTTTGATAAATTAAAGACTTGCCAAAAGTCATATAGTGTAGCAAGACAGGATTTTTTCCCCCCGACTTTAACAGAACACTATTTAAATGAATATTTGTTCAGTCTTCCACTTGTAATGATAATTTCCCTGGCCAGGTGGAAATACAAACTTTTATAGTTTTGTCAAAAGATTTCTTTAAGAATATACAAGTATTAATTCTAAGATAAACGTATAGGTTCTAATAGAATGCACTACCTATGAACTAGTGTTGGTGGCTGGCACTCCAGAAGCATTTGGAATAGTAAATACACAGTGAAAACTAGCTCCACAGTATAAGTCATTGTTATTCTGTGTACATGTCTCTGCTTCTGTTCTCAGACAGTGTTTCCAGAGGGTCACAAAGAATATTGCTCTAAATGTCTATGACTAATGACTTAATATAGCCCCATAGATCTCAAAACAAATTTAGTAATAGTAATTAAAATGAAAATTATTAAATTCCATTTAAAGTGAGTCATATTCATCATTTTTCCTAAGTAGAGACAGATTAGTCCTCCTAAAAGCATATGTTATTAAAGAAAAAATGTCATTTCATTGGTTTATGATTTTCACAGACTCCCACTCCATGTGTGGAGAGCCATTCAAGTCTCCATAAATCTCTCTTCTATCTAGTTCAGTGCTCGTATTACTTTACTCAGTCCATACAAACTTCTGTCCTTTGTAATGCTCCATGCTTTTTCGTCCCTGTTCTATGGCTTGTTACTGTTCTCTCACCCTGAGGTGGCTTTGATTCCTCTCTAAAGATTTAAGACCCCCCAAAAGAAGATTTAAGCCCAATCTATGTTCCAACGGCTGTCTCAAATATTCTGTTTCATCATGCTAAACTGATCTATCAGTCTGAAGCTATCTCACTATAGCTCTCTTTAGAAGGTTTCAGAACATTCCAGACTGTGTTTTACCTTTCTTGTTCAAGGCATGAATGTACAGATAATTCTAAATGAAACCATTTAAAGCCATGATGACATAGAGTTCTGTGTCTATGTTGGTTATATGATTCTATGGTCTAATAAATTTGGAAAAATTATTGCTAATCCAAATCGAACAGACTCCTTTATAGGAAAAGGAGTTCTGTTGGTGCAGGGTGAACCACTCAACTCCGAACCAAAAGACTGGCAGTTCAAATTCACCTAGAGGCTCCATGGAAGAAAAGACCTGACAGTCTGTTCCTGTAAAGATTTCAGTCTAGCAGTCCCAATGGAGCTATTCTATTCTGTCACCCTCTGGGTCACTATGAAGTGGGAAATTGACTTATCCAAAGGCTTCAATATGTTGATGAGTAATCTGAGTTTCTTATCAAACAGAAATTCTTAAGCATATTTGATATTGGTGTTTTTTTTTTTTTTTTTTTTTTTGAGGCACGCTAGCACCTCATTGGACACAGTTCATGGAATATTGGTTCGGTGACAAGCACAAGAATTTTGGATTCAGACAAATGTGGATATAAAACCTGATTTCAATACTTACTGAATATGAGCAATCATTTGAATTCTGAACCTCTGTTTCTTATCTATAATAATACTAATCTCCAAAATTATTATACAGATGAACTGAAACATATGGTCAAAAAAACACCCATTGTTTTCTAGTTGATTCCAACTCATAGCAACCTTATAAGACAGCAAAGAACTGCCCTATAGAGTTTCCAAGGAGCAGCTGATGTCTTGGTTAGCAGTGGAGCTATGCTCAACAAATATTACTTACTTTTACTCTATAGAATCACAGTAAAGATTTTGGGTCAGTAATTAATGTTTTATATTGTATTATAGCTGTACAAGTACTCCTCACCTTACAAAGTGGTTCTCTTACAGTAACATTCATAAATCATTCTGATGTAGATCAAATGGATCTTTTTTTTAAGTTTTTAATATTATTGACTTATTGTCAAGGAAACCTTGGTGGCAGAGTGGTTAAGTGCCATGGCTACTAAACAAAAGATCAGCAGTTCAAATCCCTCAGGTGCTTCTTATAAACTCTACTGGACAGTTCTATTCTGTCCTATAAGGTGTCTATGAATCAAAATAGACTTGAAGACAATGGGCTTGGTTATTTCTTATTGTTTTGTATTGTTTTTTAAATTGGATCTTTATTTATCTTTAAAGGCTGGCATCATGGATTGAATTGTGTCCTCCAAAAATATGTTTAGTCGTGATTCCCAGTGTCTTGTGACTGTCCTCAATTTTGTGATTTTCCTATGCTATGTGTTAAAGGATTGGGGTGGGGCTGTAAATCCCTTGATAGGATCACCTCCCTGCTCCACTGTAATGGCAGTTTCCCTGGAGTATGGCTTGCCCCACCCTTAATCCTTTCATCCTGCAAGAGATAAAAGGAAAGAGAAGCAGGCAGAGAATTGGCAACTTCACACCATCAAGAAAGCAGCACCAGGAGAAGAGCATGTCCTTCAGACCCGAGGTTCCTGCACCAAGAAGCTCCCTGGACAGACTGATGCAATACCAGACTTTCCTCCAGAGCTGACGAGGGGGAAAGCCTTCCCCTGGAGCAGACATCCTGAATTTGGGCTTGTAGCTTACTGGACTGTGTAAGAATAAACTGGATTTGTTAAAGCCATCCACACTATGATATTTCTGTTAGAGCAGCACTAACTGACTAAAACAACTAGGATCATTGCATATAAACATCTGTGACTGAACATTTAAGAATGTAGTAAATTATGTGCTGTGACAGTATATGCAATATATATTACGAGTTGTAAGGTATACTAGAAAAATATAAATGATTATTAAGTGTAGTTCATCATAACTCAAATACATCAAAAGTCAGGGATCTGTATATGTGCCCATACCCATCATTGCCATATAGTCAATTTCAACTTGTATCAACCCTATAGGACAGAGTAGCACTGCCCATAGGGTTTCCAAGGAGCAGTTCGTGCATTTGAACCACAAGCCTTTTGCTTAGCAGCTGAGCTCCTAACCACAGTGCCACCATGGCTCCAATTCACTAATTTATTTTGTATACATTAGTTGAACAAATATCCTGTACTACATCCTGTACTGGAAAACAAAGAGTGCACATGACAGAATCCCTATACTCTAAGAACTCATATTTTTATCTTTGTATTTAACAGAAAACTTTGAAAGAAAGTATGCATAAGTGAGAGTCATCTCCATGCCCACCTAGGAAACTAACCAGTTGCCTTTGAGGTAATTCATACTTGTGGTGACTCCAAGTGTGCTGGAGTAGAACTGTGCCCTGTAGAGTTTTCAGCAAGAGATCACCTGTCCTTTCTTCTGAAATACCTCCGGATGGACTCAAACCTCCAAATCAGAAAACTACCATACACAAACTAGGTGATCAGCAACTCTGTTCATCAAGTTGTAACCCACAGGAGGAAAGGGACTTTATCCATCTTTGTTACCACCTTTGTTACCAGCATATGGAAGAGTGCTTAGCACACAGCAGAGTCTCAATGAGTAACTATTGAATGAATGAATGGGCAAGAGTAATAATATGATCTCTAATTTACAATTACTCAGCTGACTATATGTCCAAGTTATTGTTGTTAGGTGCTGTCGAGTCAGTTCTGACTCCTAGTGATCCTATGAACAACAAAATGAAACACTGCCCTGTCTTGCTCCACATCCACAATCATTTTTATGCCTAAGCCTATTGTTGTGACCACTGTCTCAGTCCATCTCGTTGAATGTCTTCCTCTTTTTTGCTGACCTTCCACTGTACCAAGCATGACATCCTTCTCCAGGGACTGATCCTTCCTGACAACATGTCCAAAGTGTGTAAGACACGGTCTTGTCATCTTTGCTTCCAAGGCACACTCTGATTGCACTTCCTCCAGAACAGATCTGCTTGTTCTTTTGGTGGTCCATAGTACATTCTACATTCTTCTCCAACACCACAATTCAAAGGCATCAATTCTTCTACTGTCTTCTTTGTTCATAGTCCAGCTTTCTCATGCATATGATACAATTGAAAAGACCATGACTTGGGTAGGTGCACTTTAGTCTTCAAGGTGACATATTTACTTTTGAATATTTTAAAGAGATTCTTTGCAATGGATTTTTCCCAATGCAATGAGTCTTTTTATTTCTTGACTGCTGGTTCCATGGGCGTTGATTGTGGACACAAGTAAAATGAAATCCGTGACAACCTCAGTCCTTTCTCCATTTATGACAATGTTGCTTACTGGTCCAGTTGTTATGGTTTTTGCTTTCTTGATGTTGAGCTGCAGTCCGTGCTGAAGGCTGTGATCCTCAATCTTCATAAATAAGTGTTTCAAATATTCTTCACTTTCAGCAAGTAAGGTTATGTCTTTTGTGTAATGTTGGTTGTTAATAAGGCTTTCTCCAATCTTGATGCCTTGTTCTTCTTCGTATAATCCTGCTTCTTGGATTATTTGCTCAATGTACAGATTCACTAGGTGTGGTACAAGGATACAACCCTGACTCACACCTTTCCTGACTTTAAACCATGCAATATTCCCTTGTTTTGTTCACATGACTGCCTCTTAATCCACATACAGATTTCTGAAGAGCACAAGTAGATGTTCTGGAATTCCCGTTCTCCACAATGTTAGCCATAATTTATTATCATCTGCACAGTCAAGTGCTTTTGCAGAGTCAATGAAACATAAGTAAACATCGTTCTGGTATTCTCTGCTTTCAGCCGAAATCTATCTGACATCAGCAATGATATCCTTGGTTCCACATCTTCTTCTGAATCCAGCTGGAATTTCTGGCAGTTTCTTGTCAATATACTGTTGCAGTCACTTTTGAAAGATCTTGAGCAAAATTTTACTTGTATGTGATATTAACAGCATTGGTCTGTAATTTCTGCATTCAGTTGGATCACCTTCCTTTGAGTGGACATAAATATGAATCTCTTCCAAACAGTTAGCCAAGTAGCTGTCCTCCAAATTTTTTTGGCATTGATGAGTGAGCCCTTCCGCTGCTGTATCTTTTTGTTGAAGTATCTTACTTGATATTCCATCAGTTCCTGGAACTATGTTTTTTTGCCAGTGCCTTCAATGCAGCTTTGACTTCTTTCTTCAGTACCATCGGTTCTTGATCATATGCTACCTCCTCAAATGGCTGAACATCAACCAGTTCTTTCTGCTATGACTGTTTGTTTCTTCCATCTTCTTTTGATGCTCCCTAAGTTGTTGAGTATTTTCCCTGTAGAATCCTTCACTATTGAAACTCAAGGCTTGAGTTTTTTCTTCAGTTCTTTCAGCTTCAGAAATGCAGAACATGTTCTTCCCATCTAGTTTTCCATTTCCAGCTCCTTGCGCATGTCATTACAGTACTTGCTTTTGTCTTCTTGAGCTGCTCTTTGAAATCTTCCGTTGAGGTCTTTTACTGTGCCATTTCTTCCTTTTGCTTTAGCTGCTTAGTCTTTGAGAGCAAGTTTCAGAGTCTCTTCTGACATCCAGTTTGCTCTTTTCTTTCTTTCCTGTCTCTTTAATGACCTCTTGCTTTCTTCATGGATCATGTCTTTGGTGTCAATCCACAGTTCGTCTGGTCTTCGGTCATTAGTGATCCGCACATCAAATCTGTTCTTGAGATGGTCTTTAAACTCAGGAGGGATATACTCAAGGTCATACTTTAGCTCTCGTAGACTTGTTCTAATTTTCTTCAGTTTCAATTTGAATTTGCCTGTGAGCAATTGATGATCTCTGCCACAGTCAGCGCCTGGTCTTGTTCTGACTGCTGATATGGAGTTTTCCATTGTCTTTTTCCGCAGATATAGTCTATTTTGTTCCCATGTATTCCATCTGGTGAAGTCCATGTGTACAGTCACTGTTTGTGTTGATTAAAAAGGATATTTGCAATGAAAAAGTCATTGGCCTTGCAAAATTCTATCATGCGATCTCTGGCACTATTTCTATTACCAGTGCCGTGTTTTCCAACTACCCGTCCTTTTCTTTGTGTCCAACTTTTGCATTCCAGTCAGCAGTAATTATCAATGCATCCTGATTTCATGTTCGATTAATATCATCAATTTCATCTCCAAGAACACATTGTTATTCCCACCCTTACTTTCAGTAATATTTTTTGTTTTATTAAAATTTTAATGAAGTGCATAGAATAAGGAAACAGAGGAACACGTGTTAGATTCGGACATATTAAGAATAATACTTTCTAAGATTGAAACACATGTAATTTAGTTAGTTTAATGTTTTATAGAAAATTAATGTGTTTGCTAAGTATCTCAGTGGAAGGTCCTCTGTGCCATTCCACATTAAACACATTGCTATCATGTTTTTATGTATTTAGAAAACATATTGTTTGTATTCTAAAAAACATTGACAGAAATGTCAAGGTTAATTATAGGAAACTTCCAGTTACCGTTTGGGGCTTAGAAAAGCCCCCTGACATAGACATTCAACAGATTTTTCACAACTAAAGTTAACAATAGAAATTAAGTGATGAACTAAAGCTAATAAAACTGCCTCATTGTGATTTTAAATGAAAGAGAAATGTTTTCCATACTGCTACCTCAGTTTTCCCTAAGATTTGCAGCTTTCAGTGTGATGGTAGTTGGAAAGTCCTATCAAAAACAGGACGACGTATTTTCCTGTGACATCTAAAACCTGACACACCCAGAGAGGAGATGAGAAAACAGTGCTAGGATTTCCAGGGTTAGTATCAGTTAGTATTAGGTATAACTCTGCTTTCTACTGTCTTGGATTTAAAAGGTTGAATGTCTAGGGGAAAGCTATGTATTTACCATATTGCTTTCTAGAAGCCTTAATCACCCCATCCCAGATACACAGTCCAATGAATATATTCTTCTCAGTTCTAGGCAAAAGAAAAACATAAAGAAACAAAAATAAAACACAGTTTCTAATTTGACTGCTCAATAGAGAACCAAGTGACTAGAAGCTGTGGCATAAAAAGAATGAAGTCAATGACCTAGATATGAAATGTTTCCATACAAATTCATTAAGCCATTTAATCCCAGCCGTGTTATTCTTTAACCTTCAAACCGATACCTACCAAAGGATAAAAAAGGCTTTAGCAAAAGTATGCTCATAATAAAACTAATATGTCAGTAAGTTGCAATTCTCAAGTACACAAAAAATGATCTTTGTTAAATTAGGTAACCTGTTTACATAATAAAGATCATATTTAAAAATTACAGTCATTTTGGTGAAGAGTCGGTAAACGTGTTTACAGTGCCTTCCGACTGCAGTTTGAAGGAGATTGTCGAGTTACTTCATCTTTGCAGATACAGTGTCTTCATTATGAAGTCAAATCTTCATATTTTGATCCATTTAGGTGAGTGTTACAACTTGTTAGAATAATTGTCATTTTTTAATGGCATGACATCCTTTTAAATAATAAGGTCATTATTTAAGTTATTTAATTTACATTACGATGTCTATGGCTGATATATTTCATATTTTAGATCATATTAGTGAAAACTAATAGGATTCAGCTCTGGAAGAAAGCATGAAAAAGAGACCACACTAATTCAATAAAACATTGTAATATGTTCCAGACCCTCCCTACCTGCGGCTTTCTGCATTTCCCACCCACCCATGTCAGAACTGTGAGTATAGTCTAATGTGATTTTGTGGCATGATCTTTGCAGCTCTTGTCCCAAAAGAGAGAGTACAAGATGAAGCCGACTTGCCAGCCCTTTTCAGCATGATGTCTCAAAACTTTCATTTGCCGTATGTAGATAAAGTAAAGGAGGGGAACAAGAAATATAACTCAGACCTACTTAACAAGTACATCAAATGTTGGCTTGGGATAATTTCAGTGAAACAGAAAGAAATGATCAGAAGATGCCAACAGATTACCATAGTTTTAGCAATGTTTTAAGATGATATGTGATTTGTGAGTGTGACCTGATGCATAAGATGCTCTTAAACAATAAATGAACAGCACAAGCCTCGGAGTGCTATGGGATCCATCTTTACATTTCTTAAAAAAAAAAAAAAGCACACTTTCCATTCTCGAAGCCAACTTCTCAGATAAAGATTGGACTGGACTATAAGACATAAAACAATACCGGAGAAGAGTGTGTACCTTGGCAAAGTAGATACTTGGGGCTAACTGAGCAGCTCCTGCTCAGAGGCGAGATGAGAGGGCATAGAGGACAGGACCTGGTTGAACGGACAAAGGAAATAAGGGGTGGAAAGGAGGAGCGTGCTGTCACAGTGTGGGGAGTGCAGCTGGAGTGACAGAGCAGTGTGTATGCAAGTTTTTGTATAACAAATGGACTTGGATCATAAACTTTCACTTAAAATTTTTTTCAAGCATACTATATGGTATTAGGAGCCCTTGAGTAAGTATATGTTGAATGAACAGGGCTCTATTGATTAAATTTCTCAGGGACTATCCAAATTGTTCATGGGATCACAGTGAGTCAGAATCAACTCAGTGGCCACTGACAACAGCATAAATATGGTTTTAAATAATTATACATAAATTCATCACGTATCTGTGACTACTCTGTAATAACCTCCTGGAAAAACACTGTTTGTGGTATCTGACCACTATTATGAAACTAAAATGATACTACAGATAAGAAATAAAAGTGCATTTACCAGGCTTTGTTACCATATTCATATATTACTTCACAGTACTCCAATTGGAGGATCTCATTTGCACTTGGATGTCTCAGATAATGCGAAACTCCCCATTACAAGTGTATGCTTAGACAAATTCTGAGTCTTCTTGGTAGAGCATGCTAATTACTTTCCTGCACCCTGACTTGCCAGCCACTGTGACTCCCATTGTAAAAGCAAATCACTGCAAACTTCAAACAGCATACATCCTTGAGGTGCCACTATAAAAGGACACACTGCTACGGGAAATCTTTGATGTTATCAGACATGATGGAAAATACACCCCTGTGTTTCATAATTCCTGCAGAACTAAGCATTTCCTCTCTTACGTAATCTGAAACCAATTTCAACTTCCCAAACACCCTTCAGAGCAGACCTTGGAAGTGTGGCTGACGGCATTTCAAATTTCAAGGCAGCTTGCTTTTGCATCTTGAGACTTCAAGTAGATTTAAAATTCATTTTCAAAGAGAAAAGATATTACCTACTTTTACCTAAACCACTAGGCTCTGGTTTGATGAACAAAATGTCATAGGCAATGAGCTTATCGATGGTAATGTTTTGAAAGATGGTATTGTAACCAAATAGCTCAGAGTCTAACAAATGCAGCTGATGCTAGAGATTTTGGAGCTGGGTGACATATTTAATATTTCAGTTCTTCCTTGGTCTTGTGTTGTTGACCAAAAGTTGGAATGTAAACGTTAGGCTATAGGGCAGGACAACTGTACACAACTGGAATTAATCCTCCTCCTTCTGAATGGAGTGTCTGTGAGGCTAAAGACAAAGTTGATGTGTGCTAGACTTCAGCACCCACAGGGAGTCCTGAGCCAAACAATTCAGGACATTCATACTATGAATAATCCCTGGAGCTAGACAAGTGCTCTGTGGCTCCTTAAAAGGCTTCAGATTTGTGGTCAGTAGAAATATCTAGGAACCTATTTGGACTTAAGGATACAGTGTATCTAGTGATGTTTCTCTCAGCATTTAATTAGGTTTCCTGTAATTGCTTTAAGTAAAATGAAACAATAAAGGGAAGCGAGTTGGAGAATGAAGCTTGAGGTTATCATCCTGGAACACAAAATACTTGTTTGTGGTTTTAATATCCTGAGCCCACTTGTCTGTATTTTAGAAGGAGCCATTATGGACCTAAGGAAATACACACTGTGGCTTTATCACCCTTCAGTGGCTGTAAATTTACTGTAACAACCTTAAAGGAACAATTTTGTTTCCAGTAACTGAATTTCTGCATGAAGAAGGAAGAAGGCATAAACGAGTGAGATAGGCAAAAAAGAAAAAGCATTCAACACCGAGAGTGTGAAAGGGGAGTGGAGGAGAGAGAAGCCAATACAAAGGAAGAAAAGAAAGGAGAAAGAGAGGAAGAGGGAGAGGGAGAGGAAGAGTTGTGCTCCATACTGCTACAGATTTCTGGATGTCAGAGCAATGAGAAGCATTACCAAAGACGGGAAGATGAAAGGCCTGAGCTGGGAGCAATTACGAGAAAGGACAGTAATGTTATTTGTTAATAAACTGGGATTGTTGCCTTGGAGATTGCTGCATTCATTAAGCATTGGCTAAAATAATATACCTATCACGTTTTTACAGAGCAGTGTGGAGTTAGGGTCTGTTAATTCTTTTTATAGAGGCTCCTGTATAAGAATAAAAGGATTAAATAATTTTCAGAGATGGAAAACAATGTTAAATACACTTGACATGATAACTAAGAGTTCCCAGGTAACACAGCTGTTTAAGCATTTGGCCACTAATCAAAAGGTTGGTGATTCAGACTCATCCAGAAATGCCTCAGAAGAAAAGCTTGGTGATCTTTTTCCAAAACTCCACAGCCTTCAGTACTCTATGAAGCACTGTTCTACTTCACAATACATGAGGTCACCATGGGTCAAAATCAACAGAACGGCAACTGGTTTAACAGTGTAACTGCGTTGTATAAACTTTTGATGATAAGAATTGTCACTTCAGGATGTTGCCCTGCTTTGGAATTATGAAACACACTTTACTGGGCTTTGTTCAGGTTTAAAAAGAAAAAAAAAAAGAACACCCTGTCATCAAGTTGATTCTGACTCACATCAGCTCTATAGGATGGAGCAGAACTGCTCTATAGAGTTTCAAAGGAGTGTCAGGTGGATTCAAACTGCTGGCCTTTTGGTCAGCAGTCATAATGCTCAACTACTACGCCACCTGAACCTGCTGACCTTATGGTTTGCAGCTGTAGCTCTTAACTGTTACACTAACAGGGTTCCGTGTTCCACCAAGGTTTCCTGTTCAAGTTTATGGATTGTTTAACAGGCCTAAGGCCCTAGCAGTTTTTATGACTCAAGCTCCATTAACTCTGTATGAAATATTACTTGCTCTCTCAGTAGGGAGAGCATGTGCATCTAATAGGAGATTGATAATTTCCTTGAGTGCCCTCCAATTTGAACATGTCCCAGATTTTAGGTTAAATTCTCAGATACTCTTGATTAGGATCTCCAGAGGCCACAAACTCCCATGTCACCTAGGGGGCAAAAATTTTAAGAAATCATGATTTTTAGAAACTTGTTAAAGAGCAATCTAGGAAATATACTGACACATTCACTTAACATATTTCCTTGTCCCATACATGTCATATATTTTTTATTATCATCTGATCATGTCATCTACTTGCTTAAAACACTTTAATGACTTTCTGCCAACTCCCAGACTGAAGTGCAGAATCTGAAACACAGTATACAAAAATGGTACATCATCATATGTGGAATGCTTGCGAAAACACGGATTGCTGGGCCCTGTCCCTAAAGTTTTGTATTTAGTGAGCCTTGTTACGGGGTCCAAGAATTTGTATTTTCTATAGGTTTCCAGTTGATTCTGATGTCACTGTTCTCTGGGCTGTACTTGCAGAAGAACTGGCACATGAGACTATGTGGACTCTCGGTTATAGCTAGCTTTGTTGCATGCCACTCCTCTTTGTGCTCAGTACTCGGTTTCTTCCTGGGCTTCTCAGTCTCGTAACTGGATTTCCTATTGGATTTCCTATTTCTTTCCATACGCCATATCCCTCTCCTCCATGTAAAGAATGAAAACACAAATTCAAGCTAACTCGTAGTGGATCTTTCATACAAGGTTGGGTTTCCTGTTATTCTCGTTGCCCCTATGCTTCTTCTTCATATAATTTAACACAATTATAATTAAATAATAAAGTCTGTACCAGTTGTTATCAAATACTCTCTTCACAATAATGCAAGTTTATTGGGAACAAGATCCATAACCATCTTACTCGTCAGAGTTAAACGAGTGACAGGTGCATGATCTTTTTCTCTTTAATTGTGATAAAATATACATAACAAAAATATTATCATTTGAATGATTTCTAAGTAAAAATAAAATTAATATTACTGGTATTAGTTTTCTTTGCTATGTTCTCCCATAATACAATAGATTCTGTGTAAGTGCTTAGTAAATGTTTGTTGAACTGAAGAATGAATGAATGAATGAATAAGTAAATAGCACAAAGCCATAAATTTAATCTTCTTCACTATGCCCATGAGCTTATACCTTACCGACATCAAATTCTACCCTCTTAAAGTACCTCACAGAAACCCTGGTGACATAGTGGTTAAGTGCTACATCTAATAACCAAAAAGTTGGCTGTTCTACTCTGCCAGGTGCCCCTCAGAAACTTTATGGAGCGGTCCTACTCTTTTCCTAGAAGGTCGCTGTAAGTTGGAATCAACTTGACAGCAGTGGGTTCAGAGTACCTCTACTCCTAGTTTTCAAAATTGAAACTATTTTCCAAAAATTTCTGCATTCATTTTTCAGAAAAAATGGCTCTTGCTCACAAAATTGGCTAATTCCTTTTGCTCAGGGCAAACAGCTGTGTTGTAGAGAAACTCCGAAACAACCGTTGGTAACTCAAGGTAAAGACCTCTGGGATGAATATCCCAGATTTTTAGTTAAATTTTTATTATTTTGGATTGTGAAAGGATGTGAAGTAAATTCCAATTACTTGCTTATTCTATCTGGAAGTCACTTTGTGTCTTGTGGGATTTGGGTTACATCATAATTATAAAAAATATTATTTGAGTAATACCTTAATCATGTATTCTTTGTATAGGCTAATAAGGGCTTTTTAACTAAAGCTAATATTCCTTTCAAGAAAAACAAATTGTCTGAAAAACTGAAACTACCATTAGAGTAATTTAGGCGTTAAGTAATCACTACCCACTTATAAAGTACGAGATTACATTGTTGCTGTTTCTAGATGCCTCCGCGTACATTCTGACTCATAGCTACCCGGTACACAGCAGAATGAAACACTCTGTGGTCCAGCACCATGCCCACAATTGTTTTTATACCTGAGCAGTATAATTGTTGCAGCCACTGTGTCAGTCCACCTCATTGAGGGTCTTTCTGTTTTTTGCTGACCCTCTGCTCTACCAAGTTTGATGTCTTTCTCCACGGATTGATCTCTCCTGACAATCTATCCAAAATATATGATACGCTTTCTCACCACTTTGCTTCCAAGGATCACCCTGGCTGTACTTCTTCCAGAACAGACCTGTTTTTTGTTGTTGTTGTTTTTTGGCAGTCCGTGGTATATCCAATATTCTTTTCAAACATCACAATTCAAGGGCCTCAGTTATTCGTCTGTCTTCATTATTCGTTGTCCAGCTTCAGCATGCATATGATGTGATTAAAAACACCATTGCCTGGGTCAGGCACACCTTAGTCTTTAAGGTGACATCTTTCCTTTTTGGATATGTTATAAAGGTCTTTTGCAACAGATTTCCCCAATGCAAAACGTCTTTTGATTTCTTGACTGCTGCTCCCATGAGCGTTAATTGTGGACTTAAGTAAAGTGAAATCCTTGACAACCTCAATCCTTTCTCCGTTTGTGACAGTGTTGCTTACTGGTCCAGTTGCTAGGATTTTTGTTTTCTTGATGTTGAGATGCAATCCATACTGATGGTTGTGGTTTTTGATCTTCATCAGTATGTGTTTCAAACCCTGTTCACTTCTAGCAAGCAGGGTTGTGTCATCTGTATAACGCAGACTGTTAACGAGTCTTTCTCTAATCCTGATGCCTTGTTCTTCTTCATATAGTCCAGCTTCCTGGATTATTTGCTCAGCATAAAGGCTGAATCGGTATGGTGAAAGTATACAATGCTGACACATACCTTTCCTGACTTTCAATCGTACAGTGTCCCATTGTTCTGTTTGCATGACTGCCTCTTGATTTATATACAGATTCCTCAGGAGCACAATGACGCATTCTGGAATTCCCATTCTCCTCAATGTTTTCAATAATTAGTTATGATCCACACAGTTGAATGCCTTTGCGTAGTCACTGAAACGCAGGTGAACATCCTTCTGACATTCTCTGCTTTCAGCCAAGATCCACCTGACATCAGCAATGATATCCCTGGTTTCATGTCCTCTTCTGAATCCGGCTTGAATTTCTGGCAGTTCCCTGTCAGTGTACTGTTGCCATCACTTTTCAATGACCTTGAAAATTTTACTGGTAGGTGATATTAATGATGGCCAAAGCCAAGAAGCCAAGTGCCGTCGAGTCGGATCCGTATTGTTTGATAATTTCCACATTTGGTTGGATCACTTGTTTTGGGAATTGGCATAAATATGGACGTCTTCCAGTCTGTTGGCCAGTTGGCTGTCTTCCAAATTTCTTGGCATAGATGAATGAGTACTTTTAGTGCTGCATCCATTTGTTGAAGCATCACAATTTATATACCATCAATTTCTGGAGCCTTGCTTTTCCCCAATGCCTTCAATGCAGCTTCGACTTCTTCTGTCAGTACCATTGATTCCTGATCATATTTGCTTTAGTCAGCTAGTGCTGCTCTAACAGAAATACCACAGTGTGGATGGCTTTAACAAACCACAGTTTATTTTTACACAGTCTGGTAGGCTACAAATCCAAATTCAGATGTCCACTCCAGGGGAAGGCTTTCCCCTTTATCGGCTCTGGAGGAAAGTCTGGTATTGCATCAGTCTTTGTCCAGGGAACGTCTTGGTGCAGGAACCTCGGGTCTGAAGGACGCACTCTTCTCCTGGTGCTGCTTTCTTGATGGTGTGAGATTCCCAGTTCTTTGCTTGCTGCCCTTTCCTTTTATCTCTGGCAGGATGAAAGGATTAAGGGTGGGGCAAACCACACTCCAGGGAAACTCCCTTTACAGTAGAGCAGGGAGGTAATCCTATAAAGGGATTTACAGTCCCACCCTAATCCTTTAACACAGCATAGGAAAATCAAAATATGGAGGACAGTCAAAAAATACCAGAAATCATGGCCCAACCACATGGCTACACATATTTTGGGGGGGACACAATTCGATCCATGACAATGTGCCACCTCTTGAAATGGTTAAACATTGACAAGTTCTTTCTGATATAATGACTGTATTCTTTCTTTCATTTTTGATGTTTCATGAGTTATTTAATATTTTCTCTGTAGAATCGAGTACTGCAACTCGAAGCTTCAATTTTCTCTTCAGTTATTTGAGCTTCAGAAATGTAGAATGTGTTCTTCCCTTTTGGTTGTCTTATTTCCAGCTCTTTGCATATGTCATTATAATACTTTGTCCTCTCAAGCTGCCCCTTAAAATCTGTTGAATTCTTCTACGTCGTCATTCCTTCCTTTTGCTTTAGCTACTTGACATTCAAGAGCAAGTTTCAGAGTTTCTTCTGACATCCACGTTTGTCTTTCCTTTCTTTACTGTCTTTTTAATGACCTCTTGCTTTCTTCATAGATGTTTTTGATGTCATTCCACAATTCATCTGGTCTATGGTCATTAGTGTTCAATGCATCAAATCTGTTCTTGAGATGGTTTCTAAATTCAGCTGGGATATACTTAAGGTCATGCTTTGGACTTGTTCTAATTTTCTTCATTTTGGATTTGATCTTACATGAGAGTGAGAAATTGATGTTCTGTGCTACAGTCAGTACCTGGCCTTGTTTTGATTGCTGATACTGAGCTTTTCCAGCATCTCTTTCCACAGATGTAGTTGATTTGATTCCTGTGTATTTTGTCTGGTAAGGTATACATGTATAATAGCCATTTGTGTTAGTGAAAAATGGTATTTTCAGTTCTTCCAGAATCATAGCAACTCACAAGTGCCCATAGTACAACAAACTGACAGATAAGTGGGGGGACTAGGAGATACACTAATGAAATCCTATAGCTCTAAATACAGATACATGTAGATATATGATTGTATCTCTACATATATAGTTATGTTTTGTATTCTTGTTTTAATTATGTAAAATAAGTATATATATATCTGTATGGTGGAGATTATATAGATAGATATGTATATATGTGCGTGCGTGTGTGTCTATATATGTGTGACGGCACTTGGCTGGCATATGTGTGTGTGTGTGCATAGATACACACAATAAAGATGATTCTGACTCATTGTGACCCTATAGGACAAGGTAGAAGTGCCCTATAGAGTTTCCAAGGAGTGCCTAGTAGCTTGGAACTGCTGACTTTTCAGTTAGCAGTATGTAGCTTTTAAGTACCATGCCACCAGGGTTTCCGTTTATATATATATATACATATATACACATATACACATATATATGTTATCTAGAGAGAGACACACATATATTTATATTTCTCAATTCATGTAAGAGTCAGGGAGATTTAAGTATTATAAAACTGTACAGACAGTAGATAGCTTGCTCACAACCTATATGATTGAGGTAGAATCCTTAGCAAATATAAAATTTAAGTTCCTATTTGAATATATAGAGGGAGATATTTTGGTGCAAGATAAATATTAGTTAAACAGTATGGGGAAAGGTGTAATTTTGTGGAGTGATAAATCCATTCCACTATCATCTTCCAATGAATCCAGAAGATTTGAGAAAGCAAATAAGAGGATGAGTATGTTGTGAGTAAAATCAGTGAAGCCAGAAGAAATTCAGAGGAGATAGAAGACAATACCTGGGATGTTGATATAAAACTTCAAGAAGAATCATGGAGGACAAAAAACATGTGGCCTGATGTTTTGGATTTATTTAGTGTATGTCTTTTCCTAACCTAAAGTTTCCTGTGTCTTGTTAGGTCTCATTGTCCGGGAAGTGAGCATTGAGATTTCACGCCAGCAAGTAGAGGAACTCTTTGGGCCTGAAGATTATTGGTGCCAATGTGTGGCTTGGAGCTCAGCGGGCACCACCAAGAGCCGGAAGGCCTACGTGCGCATCGCCTGTGAGTCCTTGCATGCTGACATCTTAGTTTCCAGAAGCCGGTAGAAAGTCAAGGGAAAAATGAGAAAGCTTAGACTCTGGCTTTTCTGCTATCAAAGAACCCTGGTCAAATACCTTGTTCAAAAACTGGCCTGAGATTTCTTGAGCCACACTTTCTTCCGAAGTCACCAGAGTATCTTTTGCTCTTCTGTTTAGAGACACTCTTCAGTTTTTCTTATAGAGATGGGGATGAATTAGCATGACATTGAACAGATTCTAACTTCTTTAAATATGTTATGGGAAAACCAAGTGTATTTCCTTAAGGAATCTGTTCTGCCAATTGGTTAGGACATCCCTGGCTAATTTTGCTGTTGGAAATAGCAATTACTCAGATAAAGCTTCTCTGTTTCTGAAATTGTGCTAGTGCATTGGCATGCACTGCTATTTCACTATTTTCCACAGTGTTGTTTTCTGGAATAATCCTGTTCAAGGAGAGGTTAAAAGGTGGCTCACAACATGGGGTTCCATAGTCAAACAGATGAGTAAACGTGGGAAACACACATCGTGATAAGTTAAAGCGGTATCTTCATTGTGAAACCTCTGATACTTTAATACGCTAATTTGCTTATTACCCCCAAGGGGAAGATGTAGAACTCAGCTCTCCTTGCAAAACTCTTTTCTCAATAAATACTATTCATGTCTTCAGCATTGTGGATGTTTAAACAACCTGCCTTAAGGTTCCATGCTGAGAAATTTTGTCAGGTATGAGACCACTGCAAAACCGGATACACTGTATTATCTGAGCCGTCTTGTGTTTGCATTTTACTAAATTCCATTTTGTGATAGATGTCACTATCACTTATATCTAATCTGTCCCTATGACGTGTTAATCTTAGCTCTGATGCTCTTCTCAGTTCTCTACTCACCTCCTTCCTCTCTCCTTAATGTTAGATCAGCACCACTGCCAACATTTCTGACTTGGTCACCGTGGCTCAAGTCTTGTCTCTTTTCCAAACCTTCCGCCTTATTACCGCTGTTCAATCTTCCTAAAACTCATGTCTCATCTCAACTCTCTCACACTTAAAATTTTAAAGTGTTTTGTGAGACAAAGTGAAAATTCCTTAAGATGTCACAGACAATATGTCATGATTTACATACCCAAGGTACATTTCCAGCTTCAACCTCTAAGGATTTCTACACTCCCGTCACACTAGATTAGAAACACTTTGATTTCCAGGCCTCCCAGCTATTGTTAAGGCAAAAGAATTTCCCCCTTCTCTGGCTGTCCTTCATCATTTTAAAAAAAAATCATTCATTTGACAAGTATTTAGCAAGCATTTACTCTGTTCTGTGAGCTTTGAAGGTATCAGGGATGGGGCCAGCACTAAAACATGTATGATCCTTACCATCCTGGAACTTATGATCTAGTGAGGAAAGGCAGGCTCTAAATAAAAAAAATAAAAAATAATAATAATCAGATTAGAGATAAGTGCTATGAAGACAAATAAGCCAGGAAAGAGGGCTATGTAGTGCTGAGGACAGTGGTCAGGGAAGACCGGTGGAAGAAGTTGACAGTTCAACTTCAGATGGAAGAAGGGGAGGGAGGAGGTCTGGTAAGGAAATAGTAAGTGAAGTACGAATGGCCTGAGGCCAGAGTGTGCTGGCAGATTCTAGGAGGTATTAAAAAAAAACCCACTGAGTCAATTCCAACTCATAATGACTCTATAAGACAGAGGAGAACTGCTCCAAATAGTTTCCAAAGAGTGCCTGGGAGATTTGAACTGCTGAGCTTTGGTTAGCTGCTTTGACTCTTAATCACTATACCACCAGGGTTTCCAGGACGTGTGAGGCTGAAATGCCTGAAACAGAGTAAGACCAATAAAGCAAACCCACTACCATTGAGTAGATTTCAACTCAAAGCCACTGTATAGAACAGGGTAGAACTACCCCATAAGGTTTCCAAGGAGCATCTTGTAGATTTCAACTGTTGACCATTTGGTTAGCAAAAGTCGTACTTAACCATTGTGCCACCAGGGTAAGGGAGAGGCAGCTCCTAGGTGAGATAAGAGAGAAGCCTGCTGGCAAGGTAAGAGCATTTGAAATGAGTAAGACCTTGGAGACACCGTAGCACCTTTTAGTGAAAACGCTTGGAAATGTTTTTAGCAGAGGAATTCAGGATTTGACTTTCATTTAACAGAGTCACCCTGGTAGCTGCATGTGAACAGGTCATGGAAGACAAGAGCAGAGGCAAGAAGATGGTTAAAAGTCACCAGCAGGAGTGACATTAGGCTGTTTTTGAATGCAGGCATGAGGGATAGTGAGAATCTGAAGAATTCTCAGGGGAGTTTATTGCAGTGTTCCACATTGGACTCTTCTCTCTCTGCATATGTAAAGAGAGGTTCTCTTTGTCTTAAGTGGGTTCTCCATGAAAGACTCTGAAATGGAGACCTACATACAGAAACTGTATTGAAGAGTGTTATTAGGAATAAAGAGTGGAGAAGTAGAGGCAGTAGAATTTGGCAGAAGGAAAAAGAGAGACAGTGCTACAGTTGCAAGCAAAACAAAGGCTGACCACAGTGGGCTCTGGGCTCCGGGGGCCCGTTTGAGTTGCTTAGCCTTGAGGCAAAAGGCATGGACAGGCCTTTTTCCCCTACTCCACATAAACTGGTTCGTGACTGTAGACACCTCATCCCCTGCCCACCGCCAACCCCCAGCATGCACGCCAGGATGTGTGACGTTGTCTTCAGCTGACGTCAGTGCCATGTCAGAGAGGCTAGCAGGCTTAACTACTGACACTGCCAGCAAGTGGGATTAGTCCTATAAAGGGTATCTTTGTGGTGCACCACAACATCACCTACAACCTTCTACTGCAAGTATAGACTGACTTATTTATTTTTTTAAAAAATTAATCATTTTCAAGAGAACTGAATTGTTTTGTTCAGATTTAAAGGAAATCAAAATCAGTTATTGTTATTAATTAAATGATTGAAAATTTTACATTTGTCATTCTTTTCTCAGTAGTCACTAATATCAAGTACAATAAATGCTTAAAATTCCCAGTATATCTGCTATATAAATTGGTTAGCCTAAACCCAAAGTAAATGGCTACATATTTCTGGATAATGAATCTCTGATTAGCAAGTGTTTGATTTTCATGTACTTTTCAAAAATAATATTTTATTTTATATTTTTGATTAAGGTTTACACAGTAGTTGATGTTCTCATTCAACAATCTCTACACAAGTTGTTCAGTAACATTGGTTATATTCTTCATAATACACAAATGTTCTATTTTCATTCAGGTTGTTCTGTTTCCATTAATCTAGTTTCCTGACCCCTTTTACATTCTCATCTTTGTGTTTCAAAGTAACTGTTGACCATTTGGTCTATACAGATGCTTTTTTGAAGATGGACAGTTCTTACAGGTGATACTCCTTTTTTTTTTTCAGTCAATTTATTGTTTAGCTACAAGGTGACCTCAGGAGTTAATTTTGGTTCAAGGTTTAAAAATGATCTTGGGCAATAGTCTTAGGTAGTCCTTTAGTTTTAACCTGTCTAGTAAGTCTGGGTTTTTTTTTAAGGAATTTAGGGCTCTGTTCTGTATTCTTCTCCCATTCTCTCTGGGTCCATTTATTGTAGTCCTGATTAGAATGCTCAATAGTAGTAGCCAAGCAATGACTTCTGTTGACTTTTAAATGAGGATTGTTGCCATGACATTTGTACGGTTGACCTTATGCCACTTTACTTCTAGAAGGAATTTTAAAAGACTCTTTTGTCCCAGCTCAGGAACTAAGATTATTTTGTAGATATTCATGAGTCTAACATCTAGGAGGACTGCCAATTAAGTTTGCAAACTCATCCTAGGAAAGTGCCACATACCTCGTTACTGAATGTCACCACAGTCCTGTTCAAAGTATTCCCCTTGGGAAGCTATGCACCAATGCCAGCTCCTAGTCCACCATTCAGCACAGTTTTGGAACTCTTTTTCTGGGATGGCCATCAGTACTATTGTCATATTACCCTTGATGTCCTCTGAATGTCATCCAAATGTTTTCTTTTCAATATTTCCCGTATCTGTAGGTAAAGAAAAATGTCATTGGGGGCCAGATCAGGTGATTTCGGAGAGTGTCCCCAGTTTATTTGTTTACCAGCTAAAAACTCACTCATGGACAACTAACTATACAATTAAGTTCACAAACCTGCCACTTTGCACTGTGCCCAATGGCTATTCCAGAAAGAGTTCAAAAATTAAAGGATAGAGTAGTCACTGGCAGTGGTACAGTGCTTCCCAAAGGGAGTACTTCAAAGGTGACCATACTGATATTCAGCAATAAGTTATGTAACACTTAGAACAGTTAGGTTTGCAGACTTAATTGTCAGACCTCATATGTGTGTGTGTACACACACATATATATGTACACACACACACACACACATATATATCCAATACCAAACCAAACCTGCTTCCACTGAGTCAATTCTGACTCCTAGTGACTGTATGTGACAGAGTAGAACTGCCTTATAGAGTTTCCAAAGAGTGGCTGGGGGATTTGAACTGCTGACAGTTCGGCTCTAAGCCATTGCACTTAACCACTATACAAATCTTTGTTATTTACATCTTGGCTTTTAAATGTAGTTTGACATTTTTAAATAGTAAGAAAAAGAACTTATCTTCTAGAAAGAAATTACTCTACCCACAGCACTTCTTTACTCCCATAAAATAAAACTGAAGAGCTTTTTGCCTGTTATACTGTTAGTAACAAAAGTCCTATATGTGTGACCATGGGTTAAAAAACACCACCAAAACTGTAAAGATCTACTCATATGAATTTACATCATGATGGAAAAAAAAAAAAAGGTTGAATTTGAGATTCTGTCAGTCAGGGCTTATTCCTCTTTCTACTGATGCAGGAAGCTTGTGGATTTTTGTGGTCCGCCCTGCATCAAATGAGCTTTGGTGCTTTGCCCAGTGATACTTGACAGATGGCCTTCACATACACCTCAATTAATGTTTAAATTTATCACAGGTGAAGATAACCATGATGCTAAGGTTAAATAAGTGCAATTACCTCTCACCTAATTAGATTTATACTCATTAGGAGTATGATGGAGGGCCCCTAGTTCTTCCCTGAAGAAGTTCTATTACCAGAAATTCATAGAACAGAATGAGTGCTGACTATTCCTGTATTTATTTGTGTTCTTAAAATAATTCATAATTCAAACTATGTAAAATATAAAAATAGCTTTCTGAAGCAATCAGGACAGAAGTAAAAAATGGAAATACAAAAGTTAGGATATAGCCAAGGATGAGTTAAGACCATAGCATGCATATTTATGAAAGCATGATGCCAGATTCCCTGGTGCTGAACTCTTGTGGCAAAGAGAAGTTTCTTCTGAGACAACTCATTTGGATGCCATAATATCTGTCCCATATAGAACTGTTATGTAATACAATCCCAGCTTCATGGGCTGTTTCTTCCAAAGCCACTTGTCATGCAAGTTCCAAGAAAATACCAAGGTCAACTGGAGGATTCCAGGGTTAAGGAAGAAAGATGTAACTACAGGAAAAAAAGGTAGTATACATTGTCTTTCATCAGAAAACATCTTAGTTGTAACATCACCATTGTTGCTGCTATTATTGTTCCTTGGTGGAAGAAACATACGAAAAGATCAGGCCAGTGGGGTAGTTAAGAGCACAAGGTTTAAAGCCTCATTGGTTTATGTTCAAATCCTAGTACCGTAAATGGTGTGACCTCGGTCAAGTTACTAAGCCCCTCTGAGCCTTAATTTCATCAGCCGTGAAATGACAATGACAGGGTTATTTTAAGATTCAGCCCAATGACATCTGTAAAGCTTGAGGCTTAGTGCCTATCACAAAGCAAGTATTAAATAAATAATAATATCTGATGCTCATAACAACAGATGTAATAATTTAGACAACTGTATATATGTGTTTCAGAGCATCCTGCTGCTGAGAAAATATTAAAATCTAAAATATATTTCCTTTCTTACCACTTCATTCTCTAACACATATTCTGGTCTTAGGTTGTCCATCTTAGAGGTTGGAATTTTTCTGCTATAATAATTCCCTATGCTTGAGGGTGGAAAAGATTCTCCTATAGTTCATGAGCTATAGTGGGATTCATATGCACTGAGACTCCATGTTCTTGGGAATGGCAAAGCAGTTCCTAAAGATTTCCTCTTACCACGTGTGTAAACCTATAAATCACAGCCATTGCCACAAAGGCTACTGGCTATGAGGAAGAGTAATATACTTCCTGGGAAGAACATTACAGGGAGCCCTCTTAGGCTCTCTTCCCACAGCTCACTTGTCCTTTCTGTGGAATTACCTTTTGAGCCACCTGTGGGTTTAGATCCAGCCTTGTTCGTATTGGTGACTCTATAGTGTCTTGTGGTGCCTAAGCATTTGGCTGCTAGCCACAAGGTTGCTGTTCTAACCAGCTCAACAGCTCTGCAGGAGAAAGACTTAGTGATCTGCTCCTGTGAAGGCTACAGCCTAGAAAATGCACAGGGCAGTTCTGCCCTGTCTCATGGGATCACTGAGTTGAAATCAACTTGACAATATCTAACACTAGTTACTTAGTATCTAGCATGTTATCTAGAACAACAGTGTCTAACAAAAGTATAACTAAGCCAGTCCTTTCTATTGTTGCAGGAAACGTGTGGATTTTTCTACTTTGCCCTGCCTGGGGAAACCGTGGTGGTATAGTGATTAAGAGCTATGTCTGCTAACCAAAAAGTTGGCAGTTCAAGTCTGCCTGGTGCTCCTCAGAAACCCTACAGGGCAGTTCTATTCTCTGTATAGTGTCTATAGGATCTGCCTATAGTCCATGCATAGGCAATTTTCTTGCAGACACATTCTAAAACGTGAAAAGCAACAGGTAGAACTTGTTTTAACAAAGTATTTTATTTGCTTCAACACATCTAAATTATTATTATTTCAAACTATGAATCAGTATTTAAAAAGTATTGATGCTCATCTTTTAAATCTGATGTGTTTGCAATTACCCAAACCCTAAATCCACTGCCATCAAGAAAATTCCGACTCATAGCTGACCTATGAGATTAACTAGAACTGCCCATAGTGTTTCCAAGGTTGTAATCTTCAAGGAAGCAGACTGCCACATCCTTAACCCACAGAGTAACTGGTGAGTTCAAACCATCAAACTTTGGTTAACAGGTGAGCACTTAACCATAACACCACCTGAATTCCCTTTACACTTAGCCAAACAAAAAACCAAACCCATTACTGTCAATTCTGACTCACAGCAACCCAAATGGACAGAATAGAACAGCTCTGCGAGGTTTCCATGATTGTAATCTTTAAGGAGGCAAACTGTCACATCTTCCTCCCATGGAGCTACTTAAAAAAAAAAAAAAACGCATGCCATCGAGTTGATTCCAACTCATAGTAACCCTAAATAGGTAAGAGCAGAACTGCCCCATGAAGTTTACAAGGAGCATCTGGTAGATTTGAACTAACCAACCTTTTGGTTAGCAGACATAGCACTAAACACACTATGCCACCAAGGTTTCCATGGAGCTACTAGGGGGCTGAAATCACCTGACTTTTCGGTTAGTAGCTGTGTGCTTAACCCTTGTGCCTCCAGGGCTCCTTTTTACACTTACTCCCCCTCAGAAAAAACAAACCCAATGCTGTCGAGTCAATTCCAACTCATAGCGTCACTATAGGACAGAGTAGAATGGCTTCCTAGAGATTCCAAGGAGCATCTAGTGGATTCAAACTGTCAACAACTTGGTTAGCAGACCTAGCAGTTAACCACTAGGCCACAGGATTTCCTTTTGCACTTACAGGGCTCCTCAATTTTGACAAACCGCATATCAGTTGCTTGATAGCCACATGTGGTTCAGTGGACATATGGGCTCTAGAATAATGATAATAATGTGTCAGGTGCTGTTCTAATCACAGTACGTGTATTATTAGCTCATTTGATCCTTAAAACACTATGCTATGAGGTATTATTATTATCTTCATTTTACAGGTGAGAAAATTGTGAGAGATTAAAAACCTTGCTCAAGGTCACACACCTGAGGACAATGAGGTTTTTAATATAACTAGTCCTGAAACGGAGTTCCTGCTTTTAACTGACATGCTGGAAGTGGCAATGATTTCTATGTCAGGTGGCAGTTAACAAAACATCCTATTTTCCACATATGTAGTGCACATAGACTCATTGTAATCTACGGTACAGATGGATAAAAAGACCATGGTACCTGCCTCGCTCTGTTGCTTGCTTTATTCTAACCACACCAGCTTCCTTGTTTCTAGAATGTAATAACTCATTCCTGATTCAGACTATTTGCAACAGTTATGCCTTCTCACCTAGGCTTTTGTTCTCTTAACTCTAAGCATGAAGCCCTGCTGCTGTGGTAATGAAGAGCTCAGCTGCTAACAAAAAAGTCAGCAGTTTAAATCCACCAGCTGGTCCTTGGAAACCATGTGGGACAATTTTACTCTGTCGTACAGGGTCACTATGGGTTGGATTCAACTGAGTAGCAACAGGTTTGATTTTTGGTGTTGTTTTTTCAAAGTCTTAAGTATGGCACACCTCTTTCATTCAGTCAGATCTCTACTGATATGTTACCTTTTCATAGGGACCTACACTGTCCAATTCACCTAAAACCAGTCAGCCACAACCCTGTCACTCTCCCAATTCTAGCTTGTTTTGTTTTCCTTGGTGTCATTTTTCTTTGTATTTGTTTTCTTTTATCTTGACTTCCTCCCCCACCAGAATATAAACTTCACAAAGGTAGTGTAGTGAATTGAATTCTGTCCCTCCAAAAGATATGTTGAAGTCCAATTCTTCTGCAAGTAACCTTGTTTGGAAATAGGGTCTTTACACTTGTGATCAGGTTTACATGAGGTCATACAGTATTAAGGTAGTTCTTAAATTGAATCAGTGATCTCTTTTTAAGAGAAATGAGGGAGATCTAAACAGAGAATTTGTTTTTGTCCTTGCTGTACCCACAGTGCCTAAAAATAGTGCTTGGTGCTAAATAAGTGAAGATGTAAATAAATGGAATTAAACAAAATTGAATTGAACATATATTGTAGGACAATGTGATGGCATTATTCAACAATTACTGTTTGTTCATTTAGTACAACTATTTTATTACTCAGAGAATTCACTTCTGAGCTGTGGCCTGATCCTTTGTGCAACCACTGAAATCTCCACGAAAACGTTATAAGTTATGGAGGCCGTATTTAAATTGTTGGGTTGTTGTCGTTGGCTGCTGTCAGTTTCAACTCATGACAACCCCAAATGTGTCAGTGTAGAACTGCTCCATATGGTTTTCAATGACTAGTATTTGGAAGTGGATCATCAGCTTTCCTTCTAAGGGGCCTGTGGGTGGACTCAACCATCCACCTTTCAGTTGGTTGCCTAGCTTAGTAACCACTGTGTCACCTAGGGACTCGTATTTTCAATTAAATGAGATTACTTGCATAATTTAGACTTCTACAAATGAGAGAGAAATTAACAATATATTTCTCTTTGTTTAACATAAATCTCAGCTGTTGGATTGAGTAGTTGATGACAGTGTTCCTATTTCAAGATTAAAAACTGTAAGACATATCTTGTTGTATCCGTGTGTATTTTTCAAAACACTTCCTCTCACATATAGGCAGAAGTTGAGTTATGTGAAGGCCCTACAAATCCATAGACATTTATATCCCATATTTATTCTGAAAGTTAGACATGTAATTGATAGACCACCATCGTGTAAGTCACTTTGGGGGGGAAATCATATATCTGTGTATATAGGAGGAACTGCTAAAAAGTGTCACTAGTCTTTTATGCTATATGAAAAGGAAATTTCATGGCTAAAATGCTTTGCAAAAAACTCGTCTGCCTTCATTGTGGGCTTTTTTTTTTTTTTTGCACTCTGAGAAAATAGCTTTAACTTTTTTGGTATGTCAGTTTCCTCATCTATAATGTTGGCATATTTCTGATTATTTATCCCTAAGACATACCTTAAAAAATATTGTGATGACATATAATCATTTTTTTCCTGAAACTACAGATGCAGTGTGAATGTAAGAGTGGCTTGTATGCTGTTTTTCCTTCTTCTTCTCTGTAATGGATGTCATTTGGAGCCTTAGTTCTAAAATATTTTTTTTTTAAAGCCCTTTAGCAAGACTATCTGAATATAAATGTATTTGTCCTATGAATGGCCTGAAGTCGAGAAATCAAGAAGAATGACTGAAATTGTACTTCTCTTCCGCAAGGATTTGTTCACTTGAGATTTCTGTGTTTAAATGACCCCAGTGCAGTAAGACATCTCATGCCTTGGCTTACTGAGGACACTGCCAAGGTTATCCTCAGCTGATTTGCTGAGATTACTTGCATAATTTAGACTTCTACAGATGACAGAGAAATTAACAATGTATTTCTCTCTGTTTAATATAAATCTCAGCTGTTGGATTAAGTAGTTGATGACAACATTCCTATTTCAAGTTTAAAAACTGTAAGATATATCTTGTTTCATCAGTCTGTATTTTTCAGAACACTTCCTCTCATATATAGACAGAAGTTGAGTTATGTGAAGGACCTGCAAATCCATAGACATTTATATCCCGTATTTATTGGGATGATCAGTCTCATCTCTGTCTCTGGATATGAATATTGTGAAAATTTTCAGTAAATTACTAAAGGTAGACAAAAATATTAGCTCTTAAAAGGGGAAAGGAGATTAAAATCAAAATCTATCATCTTCATTTTTCCTGCTTTAAAAATTTGTGTCATTGTAGATGGCATGCACAGAGCTTACAAGATGCTCTTTTAAGTCTTTTACTCGTGGTAATGATTGTAATCCTCATGGCAATCCTGTGTAATAGTTGTTGTTAGTGTCGTGGAGACAGTTTGCACTCATGGCAGCTCCAGGTATGCGAAGTAAAACTGCTCCATAGGGGTTTCAAAGCTGTGACCTTTCAGAAGCAGATAACCAGCCCTGTCTTCCAAGCCAGCTCTGGGTGAGTTCAAATTAACAGCCTTTTGGCTAGCGCTCACTTAACCATTTGTACCAGCTAGAGACTCCTTTCCTGTGTGGTAGCTTCTTTTATTATCCTTACTTTGCAAATAACAAAATGGAAACATGGATGTATCAGGTAATTTGAGAAAGTCACATAGTAAGAAAGTGGGGACTCTGAGCTTAAAACAAACTTCTTTCTGCAGTCTAGTTCATCCTACAGAGTTTCAAAAACATACAATATTTCTTAACATTCTAACCTAAGCATAGAAGGAGCTTCAAGTCCATTTTTTTTTCTTGTTTGTATGTTTTTGCTTTATTTAAAAAAAAAAAAAATGAGAAGGCAAGTAAAAACAGGAAATACCTTTCAGGTTATTTGTATACTATGTATATTACCTTTAAAAAACATGATAAAACCCAAACCAAATCCACTGCTCTTGAGGTGTATTCCAACTCATAGCAACCCTATAGGACAGAGTAGAACTACCTCATAGATTTTCCAAGGCTGTAATGTTTATAGTATCAGATTGTTACATCTTTCTACCATGTAGCTGCTGGAGGTTCAAACTACTGACCTTTTAGAGTTGCTTAAAAAACAAAAAAACAAGCAAAAAAAAAAAAAAACTAACTTTTTAATTCCAGCAAAGATAAGATAATCTGTTATTGGAAAATACAACCATGGAAAATATGTAGGGCTCTGGGCTTTAAGTTAGTATTTCTAACTTTCAATAAGTACCCAAAGCTCTGAAGACTAATTTAAAAAAAGAAAAAAAAAAACTTTGTCATCAAGTTTATTCCAGCTCATAGCAACACTATACGACAAAGTAGAGCTGCCTCAGAGAGTTTCCAAAGGAGCAGCTGATTGGTTCAAGCGGTTGACCTTTAGGTTAGCAGCCACAGCTCTTAACCACTATATGGCTGATGTACTGAGTTGTTGTTAGGTGCTGTCAAGTCAGTTCTGACTCTTAGCTACCCTATGTACAACAGAATGAAATAGTGCTCAGTCTCATACTGTGTCTGCAGTACTTTTTATGCTTAAGCCCATTGTTGCAGCCACTGTGTCAACCCATCTTGTCGAGGGTCTTCCTCTTCTTCTCTGACCCTCTAGTCTACCGAGCATGATGTCCTTCTCCAGGGACTGATCCCTCCTGACAACATGGTCTTACCATCTTTGCTTCCAAAGAGCACTCTCATTGTACTTCTTCCAGAACAAATCTGTTTGTTCTCTCGGCTGTCTGTGCTATATTCTATATTCTTCTCCAACACCACAGTTCAAAGGCATCACTTCTTCTGTCTTCCTTGTTCATTGTCTAGTTTTCACATGCATATGATGTGATTAAAAATACCATGGTTTGGATCAGGAGCACCTTAGTCTTCAAGGTGACATATTTACTTTTCAATACTTTAAAGAGGACCTTCACGGTGGATTTTCCCGGTGCAATGCGTCTTTTGATCTCTTAACTTCTACTTCCATAGGCGTTGATTGTGGAATGAAGTGAAATGAAATCCCTTGTGTAGTTAATTCCCCCTTAAACTCTCCCCTAAATACGCTGCACTGGGCTGTTCGCAGCAGCTGTTTCCCTCTAACAGCCTGATTTGGTGATTTAAGCATAAACTGTACTCTACCATGACAGCATAATTAGCTTCTTCTATCATTTTTATCTATGCCAAGGCATTCAACTGTGTGGATCATAGCAAATTATGTATAACATTGTGGAGGATGGGAATTCCAAAACACTTAATTGTGCTCATGAGGAATCTGTACATGGATCAAGAGGCAGTCATTTGAACAGAACAAGGGGACAGTGTGTGGTTTAAAGTCAGGAAAGGTGTGTGTAAGGATTGTATCCTTTCACCATACCTTTCCGTTCTGTACGCCGAGCAAATAATCCAAGAAGCTGGACGATATGAAGAAGAACAAGTCATCAGGATTGGAGTTACAACTCATCTACAGCCTGCTTGCTCAAAGTGAAGAGAATTTGAAGCACTAATGAGGATCAAAGACTACAGCCGTCAGTCTGGGTTGAGCCTTAACATCAAGAAAACAAAATTTCTCACAGTTGAACCGGTAAGCAGCTTTATGACAAATGGAGAAGGCATTGAGGTTGTCAGATATTTCATTTTACTTGGTTCCATGATCAACAGTCATGGACACAGCAGTCAAGAAATCAAAAGATGCGTTGCATTGGGAAAATCTGCTACAGAAGACCTCCTTAAAGTGTTGAAAATTAAACTTGGCACCTTGAAAACTAAGGTGTGCCTGACTCAGTTATTTTCCATCACATCATCTGTGTATGAAAGCCTGGCCGTGAATAAAGAAGACGGAAGAAGAATTGCTGCCTTTGAACTGTGGTGTTGAAGAATACTGAATGTACCATGGACCACCAGGAGAACCAGCGGATCTATCTGGGAATAAGTACAACCAGAGTGCTCCTTGGAAGCACAGATGGTGGGACTGCATCTTACGTGCTTTGGACGTGTCAGGAAGTATTGATCTCTGGAAAAGGACACCTTACTTTGTAGAATAGAGGGTTAGCGAAAAAGAAGAAAATGTTCAACAAGAGGATTTGATGTAGTGGCTGCAACAACGGGCTTAAGCATAAGAACGATTGTGGGCATGGCACAGGACTGGGCAATCTTTCATTCTGTTGTGTATAGGTTTGCTATGACTCAGAACCACCTCAACAGCACCTAACAACAACATTTTTAGGAGGAAGGTACATTATTTTTTCCTTTAAGTACACAAGTATTACTCCTTTATAGAATCATGGAATTATTTTGTTCCCTAAGGGAAAACTTTAACATTAAAAAAAAAAAAGATACAATTTTTTAAAAAATTTGATCTGTACTTCCATTCTTTGAGCTCATAAAAGAATTAACTGAAAAGTATTTTGAAACTGTGAGGACTGTGGATCATATTAAAACAAGTAAAGCAAGTCAGGACTGTGTTAGGAAGTATGTTACGTGGCCAGCAGGGATAACTACAACATGGATCTTTTACAGGTACACAATTTCCCTGGATTTAAAGCCATTTTGTCAGGACAAGCTCAATTTGGGGGACAAGAAACTTAATCCTGGTACATACAGTGTGAAATGTCTTGTACCTCTATCCAGCCAACCAACCAGTTGCTGTTGAGTTGACTCTGACTCATGGTGACCCCATTTCTGTCGGAGCAGAACTGCACTCAAAAGAGTTTTCAATAGCTGCCTTAAGCAAATGGCCAGAATTTTCTCATGAGATACATCTGTGTGAACTCCAGCCTTCAACCTTTCAATCAGCAGCTAAGCACACAAACTGCTTGTACCATCCAGGGACTCTCCTGTACCTCTACTCTCAGCAAATACATAGATAGATGGATACTAGATGGACAGACAGACACATCCGTTAGGTAACACCAGCAAACAACCATTGACAGTTATATTTGTTTGAGGGACTGGACAAAGCAGGTACCTATAAGAGGACAGGATGTTGGTAGGGTGCTTTTTATGTAATGGCACAGTTCCAAGTATTTTGTATGTATTACTTTATTTAATTTTTATAATAACTGTCATTACAATAACTGTCCTTCAACAGACCCCCAGCATGGGGCAGCCATATTCATGTCAGAGAAGAAAATGCACTAGCCAAGCCAGCCAAGTGCCGTTGCACTGGAGAATGTTAAAACAGGCGAAGACAACTTTATTCAAGAAGGACTGTTAAATAAGAGAAGAGAGGGGAGGGAGGACAGGGAAGGGACCTTGCAGTGACAAAGAAGGGCAGCATCACAATGGAAGAGAAATCAGCTCCCGCTGGACTGCAGCAGAGAACCAAGACCATTTCTTTAAAAAAAAACAGATGGGAAATTATTCGTCGGATGATAAATTCACTGGGATCCTGAGAGTCCTGGTAGTGAGGAGAGAAAGACAAAGGCTGGACATTCAGGAAAAGGAAGGCTGAAAAGCTAGGGAGGAGCAATGCCTCTTCTAAAATTATTTAAATAGGAGCCCTGGTGGTATAGTGGTTAAGGGCTATGATTAGTAACCAAAAGGTTGGCAGTTAGAATCCCACAGCTGCTCCCTGGAAACCCCATTGAGTTTCTGCTGTCTCCTTTAGGGTCACTATCAGGTGGAATCAACTTGATGGCAAGTGTTTGGTTTTTGTTTTTGGTAGATGGTTAAGGCTACCCTGGGCAGTTTTTTACAATAAGCCTTTGGAATACACAAAAAGGTGAGAGATTTTTATTTAACAACAAAAAATAACTTGTTGTTATTGAGTTGATTCCAACTTACAGGGACTTCACAGAATGGACTGAAACTACCCTACATAGTTTCCAAAGAGTGCCTGGTGCATTTAAACTCCTCAGCTTTTGGTTAGCAGCTATAGAACTTAAATGCTACACCACCAGGGTTTCCCAACCGCTCAGGTAAATTTCAGCTTTGTCACTTCCAAATACAAGTGAGCCTGAACAAATTAATTAGCCTCCGAGGATCTCAGCTGTATTATCTATAGAATGAGAGGATTGGGGTATGTTATTTGTAAGGTCTGTTATATGAGTAGGCTTCAAATCAATGGCCTTTTTTTTTTTTTTGAACAAATTAGTTAGCCTCTTAGGATCTCAGCTATATTATCTATAAAATGAATTTGTAAGCTGTGTTATACGAGCCAGCTTCAAATAGATGCCCATGGGTTTTTTTTTTTTTTTTTTTGATTATAGTTGTATGTCACAAGAGAAATTATTTGTAGTCCTTCAGTGGAAGATTGTCAGATTGTTTGGGGTATTGAATTTGATTAAGTATTTATTTAGAAAAAAAAAACAACTTATAGAGTAGTACTGCCCCATAGGTTTTCCAAGTTGAGCACTTAGCTTTTCCACTACGCAGGTGACTTGATTGATAGTAACTCCTTAATAAATATTAACAGAAACCCTGGTGGCATAGTGGCTAAGTGCTGTCTGCTAACCAGAAAGTCAGCAGTTCAAATCTGGCAAGTGCTCCTTGGAAACTCTATGGGGCAGTTCTGCTCTGCCTATAGGGTCTCAGTGGAAGATTGTCAGATTGTTTGGGGTATTGAATTTGATTAAGTATTTATTTAGGAAAAAAAACAACTTACAGAGTAGTACTGCCCCATAGGTTTTCCAAGTTGAGCACTTAGCTTTTCCACTACCCAGGTGACTTGATTAATAGTAACTCCTTAATAAATATTAACAGAAACCCTGGTGGCATAGTGGCTAAGTGCTGTCTGCTAACCAGAAAGTCAGCAGTTCAAATCTGGCAAGTGCTCCTTGGAAACTCTATGGGGCAGTTCTGCTCTGCCTATAGTGTCTCTGTGAGTCTGAATTGACTTGCCAGCAGTGGATTTGGTTTGGTTTTGGCACACATTACAGAAGCAGATTGCCACATCTTTCTCCCTTAGAGCGGCTGGAGGGTTTGAACACTCAGCACCTAACCACTGAGCCACTGGGGCTTCTAGTATAGAAAATAGGAGAATGTCTTGGGGGTCATGTTCAAGGTATAAGAGGGGCCACAGGAATACTAATGCAACTTTGACCTTCTCGGCATTGAACTTGCCAGATCAGAGGTTACACCAAGAGATAACTCACAAGCACAATATGGCCCACCAACTTTTTGGTTTGGCTCTCAAAAATGTTGACCCATGCAAGTGTTTGGCTAAAGTTGTTAGTTGAAAACATTTACAATAAAAAAAAAATCACATAAAAATATCCATTACCAGCTTGTGTTAGCGCATAAATATGGAACTTGTGGCCCACTGAGCCTGCAGTCCTATATGCCAGCCTACAGCTAAGAGTTGAATGGCAGAAGCAAAGAAGAGAGGGGATTATTTTTATACCTGTGCCGGTATCAAAATTTAGAAAATACAGCTCAACTTAGAAAACATAGGTGTTGTGTTTCAAGAAGGAAAAAAAAAAAATTCTATGTATGACGTGCTTCCATTTATGCTACCCCCCGACCCTTATACACAGGAGAACGTTCAGTTCGTGCCCTAGACAGCATTAGCCTTCAGCCTATATAAAAGTGAGCTCCACTGAAGCTGTTGAAACAGCAACAGGGATTCATTCTAAGCCAGGTGGTGACAGCCACAGTGTAAGGTCAGGTCTTCTGAATTTCACCCAAATACCTCCCATACTCCAGGGGCTACCACAGTGCCCCGAATACAGGAAGTGTTGCGTAAATGAATTAATTAGTCAGTGGTTCTCCGCTTTCACTGCTGTGCATAAAAGACACCTGTTGGGCCTATTAAAACTACTGAGTCCCAGGGCCCAACAAGTGCAGAGCATCTGTACGTTTATCAGGCACAGCATGGTAATCCCTGGATTTCTGTCTGTGAAGCCCAGCCTTTAGTCATTAGCCCTCTTGGACTTGCAACTGATCCATCCCACTTGGTTATGTTTATTTTTACTACTACTACTGAGATCTGATATTTGTATGGCATAATGAAGTTTACTAATACTAGGGGAAAACAGAGAGTAAGTGTGGATTTTAACATCTGGTATAGTGATTGAATGCAATGGCTGCTAACCAAAAGGTCAGCAATTGGAATCCACTGGGTGCTCTTTGAAACCCAATGGGGCAGTTCTACTCTGTCCTCGAGGATCTTTATGAGCCAGAATTGACTTTATGGCAATGAATACAATGCGAATATAGAAAAAAATTTAAAAAATAATAAAACTCACTGCCATGATGTCAATTCCAACTCATTGCAACCCCATATGTTTCCAAGGAACACCTGGTGGATATGAAGTGCTAGCCTTCTGGTTAGCAGCTATGTCTCTTAACCACTACACTGTGACGGGCATGGGTGCTTACTATGTGCCATGTAGGATGTTAAAAATTCTGTAGGTGGGGGCGGAGTCAAGCTGGCGGACTAAGCCCACATCTCCTTATATCCCTGTGGAAACCAAGACCTGAACTGACAATCAAACAGAGCCTTCTGATCACCTAATCAGCCTCAGGACATGGCACAGAGCTGTTAATTGGGACTTCATACCACTCAGCGAAAAACCTCCTCTCTTTTGCTGACTCCCGCTGGCTAGCCCCGGCTCTCACGGACGGAAGGTAAACGCACCACTTTGACTTTTTTTTTCCTCTGTCTCGGCTGGCGGGCGGAGCTGGGTCTTGTCTGGCGGCTGGACTCAGACGCGCTGATGGGGGGATAGGCAGGCGAAATTCCCATATTCTGAGAGCCAGGCTTGGGACTCTGTTAATCTAGACACTTTGAGCCTTTCGTTTTGTAGCTGCCTCAGTGGGGTTTGTGCGGAGCTCCGCGGTCAGGGTGCGGGACGCCATGTTGGTACCGAGATTTTAGCGAGACCTCATTCTTAGCCTGGGAGCCAGCGCCTGCAAATGGGACAGCACTTCTCCGACAGAAAAGTAGTGATTTTGCACAGTGCTGCCTACGTGGGGGCCCTGCAACAGAAGGAGAGGAATCACTACCTCTCGGCACCTTTAGCCCCTCTGTCTGCTGCCTGTGTGGAGGATGCCATCTTGGGTACGGTGGCCACAGCTGGACCTAATTCTTACCCTGGGAGCCAGAGCCTGCCCACAGGAGAGCATTTTTCTATCACAAAACCAGTACTCGACACAGTGTTGGCTAAGGCTAGGCCCTGTCAGCAGAGGCCACCAGGGCAGTAGCATTGCTGTATTCTGAACTAGTTTGTTATCATCTGGGGTTGGATATAGTGGCGCTTACTTTGTCACATGAGAAGAGGGACCTCTACACCTGAAAACCTAACTGACTTGTGAACTGGTCAGATAACCTTTTGCTTTACATTTAAAGACAGCCTAGAGAAACATTTGCAATCCATCCTCACAGTACCTCTTCCAGCCTCTATATACTCACATGGGACCCAAAAAGCAACAGACAATTGTGGCATACAAGCCATCACTCATGGCTTCAGAAGGCTCCCAAACAAAGCAACCAAGGAATTTTCCAGATGAAGAAACTTTTATGAAAGCATCAGGAAGTGAATACAAATTGATTATATACAGAGCCCTTCTGGACCTTATACAAAATGCAGCAGAACAAAATGAAAAATTAAGCAAGTTGTTCGATCTGATGGAACACCAGTACTTTGAAATCCAACAGATCAAGAAGAAAATCAAAGACATAGAAACTTCCATGCAAAGCCAAGAAAACAGAATGGAACAAATGGAAAAAAGAATTTCTGACTTGGAAGACAGAGCTACTGATGCCAACGTCTATGAGCAGAAATCAGAAAAAAGAAACAAGAAAAATGAAGAAACATTAAGAAGCATGTGGGACTCCGTTAAGAGGAACAACCTTCAATTAATTGAAGTCCCTGAACAGGGTGAGACATCTGAGAACACAGAGAGTATTGTTGCTGAGCTGCTGAAAGAAAACTTCCCAGAAATCATGAAGGAAGAGAACATAGACATCTCAGATGAATATTGTACGCCACCCAATATAGATCTCAAAAGAAAGACTCCAAGACATATTATAATCAAGCTTAACAAAATGAAACATAAGCAGCAACTCTTAAAGGCAACAAGACTCAAGGCAAAGCTAACATTCACAGGGAAACCCTGTAGGCTGTCGTCAGATTTCTCAGCAGAAACCATGCTGGCATGGAGACAGTGGCACGACACATTCAAAGTCTTGAAGGAGAAGAACTTCCAACCAAGAATTACATATCCTGCAAAACTATCTTTCAAATACAAAAATGAAATTAAGACATTCCCAGATAAACAGAAACTCAGAGACTTTGTAAAAACCATACCCAAACTACAAGAAATACTGAAAGACGTTCTTGGCTTTGGCTTAGAAGAATGAAACCACTAACTATATTTTAGAATGACACACTACTCAATACTCTACTCATTTAGGGAAGGCTCCAAAGTAAATCACAGCTTTGATATGGAAAGAAGCAATCCAGTGATCATCATGAAAACTATGGTATCATCATAATAAAAAGAGGGATGTACTACAGTTGTTATAGTTCCTTCAGATGGAGAGGAAGATGACCAGACTGGTAGTAATTAAAATTGGGTTTATAAATAGTTTATTAAGGGGGTTCATAGGGGCAGCTGTAAAGCACAACAAAGATGTATCATACCATTTCGAGAAATCTAACACACGAGTCTCATCAACTATAAAACCAGCTCTGAAAAAGGTGAAAAATCAACTCACAAAAAAGAGTGTCCCAGAACAGACTAATAAGAACAACAGAGAAAACATCAACATAAAAATAAACATATCACAATGGCAGCACTGAACACATACCTATCAATAATTACATTGAATGTGAATGGACTGAATGCTCCAGTACAGAGACACCGAGTGTCATCTTGGATCAAAAGACGTGACTCATCCATATGTTGTCTACAAGAAACTCACTTGAGACCTAAAGACAGGAACAAACTGAAAATTAAAGGATGGAGGAATATATATCAAGCTAACAATGAACAAAGAAGAGCAGGGGTGGCAATTCTAATCTCAGACAAAATCAACTTTAATGTCAAATCCACCATCGTGGACAAAGATGGACACTATTTACTGCTGAAAGGTTCAGTACCCAAGCAAGGCTTAACTATATTAAACATTTATGCACCTAATGTCAGAGCACCTAAATATGTCGAAGAAACACTGACTATGCTCAAAAGAGAGTTAGATGACTCCACAATAATAGTAAGAGACTTTAACACTCCACTCTCATTACTAGACAGATCATCTAGAAAAAAGCTCAGTAAAGATACAGAAGACCTCATTGACACAATTAACCAACTAAACCTCATTGATATATACAGAACTTTCCACCCATCAGCAGACAACTACACCTCTTCTCCAGTGCACATGGAACATTCTCCAGAATTGACCACGTGATGGACCATAATGCAATGCTCAACAAAATCCATACCATTGAATGACTGCAAAGCATCTCCACAGATCATAAAGCCATAAAAGTTGAAATCAATAGCAGAAAAAACAGAGATAGAAAGTGGAACTCTTGGAAACTGAACAACATCTTGCTCAAAAAAACATGGGTTATAGAGGAAATTAAGGATGAATTAAAGAAATTCATGGATTCCAATGAGAACGAAAACACTTCCTACCAGAAACTATGGGATACAGCCAAAGCAGTGCTCAGAGGTCTGTTAATCTCCCTAAATGCACACATCTGGAAGGAAGAAAGAAACCAAATCAAGGAACTAACTCTACAGCTTGAACAAGTAGAAAGAGAAAAACAGAGGAACCCCTCGGGCACCAGAAGAAATGAGATCATAAAGATTAAAGCAGAGTTAAATGAATTAGAGAATAGAAAAACAATTGAAAAAATTGAAAAGACCAAAAACTGGTTTTTTGAAAAGATCAACAAAATTGATAAACCACTGGCTAAACTTACTAAAGAAAAGCAGGAAAGGAAACAAATAACCCAAATTAGAAAAGAGAGGGGAGTTGTCACCACAGATGCAACAGAAATCAAAAATATCATAACAGAATACTATGAAAGACTGTACTCTAACAAATTTGAAAACCTAGGGGAAACGGACAAATTCCTTGACTCATGCCACCTACCCAAATTATCACAACGTGAAGCAGAACAACTTAATAAATCCATCACAAAGGAAGAGATTGAAAAGGTCATCAAAACACTGCCAACCAAAAAAAGTCCGGGCCCAGATGGCTTCACAGCAGAATTCTACCAAGCATTTAGAGAAGAGTTATCCCCAATACTACTGAGACTATTTCACAGTACAGAAAGGGATGAAGTACTCCCAAACTCATTCTATGAAGCCAGCATAACCCTGATACCTAAGCCAAGGAAAGATCCAACAAAGATAGAGAACTATAGACCAATATCACTCATGAACCTAGATGGAAAAATCTTCAACAAAATTCTTGCCAACAGCATACAACAACATGTCAAGAAAATAATCCATCATGACCAAGTGGTATTCATACCAGGGATGCAAGGCTGGTTCAACATCAGGAAAACAATTAATGTGATTAACCGCATAAATAACACAAAAGACAAGGATCACCTGATTTTGTCCATTGATGCCAAAAAGGCATTTGATAAAGTCCAACACACATTCATGCTAAAAACTCTTAGCAAAATGGGCATAGACGGCAAATTCCTCAACACAATAAGGGCCATTTATACAAAGCCAATTGCCCACATCATCCTGAATGGAGAGAGACTGAAAGACTTTCCCTTGAGATCAGGAACTAGACAAGGATGCCCACTGTCACCACTCCTATTCAACTTTGTGCTAGAAGTTCTAGCCAGAGCAATTAGACAAGACGAAGAAATAAAGGGTATCTGCATCGGCAAAGAGGAAGTTAAAATCTCCCTGTTCGCGCGTGATATGATTGTGTATGCAGAGAACCCCAAGGAATCTCTAAGTAAGCTACTCAAACTGATAGAAGAGTTCAGCAAAGTCTCAGGATACAAGATAAACATAAATAAATCAGTAGGATTCCTTTATACCAACAACGAAACTGTTAAGGAGGAAATTATCAAATCAATACCATTTACGATAGCCCCTGATAAGATAAGTACCTAGGAATTAATCTAACCAGAGAAACAACAGACCTTTACAAAGAGAACTACAAGCCCTTACTACAAGAAACTAAGAGAGACTTAGATAAATGGAAAAACCTACCCTGCTCATGGATAGGAAGACTTAACATTGTGAAAATGTCTATTTTACCCAAAGCAATTTATTTATATAATGCAATCCCAATACAAGTTCCAGCATCATTTTTGAATGAGATGGAGAAACAAATCACCAATTTTGTTTGGAAAGGGAAGAAGCCCCAGATAAGTAAGGTACTACTAAAGTAGAAGAACACACTGGGAGGCCTCTCATTACCCGACCTAAGAACATACTACACAGCCACAGTGGTCAAAACAGCCTGGTACAAGAACAGACAGATGGATCAATGGAACAGAATTGAGACACCAGAGATGACACCATCTGCCTATGAACAGTTGATATTCAACAAAGGCCCTAAGACATTAAACTGGGGTCAAAACAGTGTCTTCAACAAATGCTGGGGGCAAAATTGGTTATCCATCTGCAATACACTGAACCAAGATCCATATCTTACACCTTACACGAAAACCAACTCCAACTGGATGAAAGACCTAAATATCAAACCTAAAACGATAAAGCTCATACAAGAAAAGGTAGGAACAACAGTGGAAGTTTTAATACACAATGAGGACAGACTCCAAAATCTGTCAAAGAAACCTCAGTCAACAGAAGAGAAAATAGATAAATGAGAACTATTAAGAATCAAACACTTTTACTCATCCAAAGACTTTATTAATAGAATTCAAAGAACACCCACAGAGTGGGAAAAAATATTTGGCAACTCTGTCAGACCGACGCCTGATCTCCATAATCTATAAGATACTACAAAATATCAATAAGAAGAAGATAAACCATCCAATTAAGCGATGGGCAAAGGAGATGGACAGACACTTCACTAAAGAGGAGATCCAGACAGCCAAAAAACAGATGCGGACATGTTCACTATCTTTAGTTATTAATGAAATTCAAATCAAAACAACAATGAGATACCATCTCACCCCAACAAGATTGGCCATGATCTAGAAAACACAAAACAACAAATGCTGGAGAGGCTGTGGAGAAAGTGGAATCCTCCTACACTGTTGGTGGGGTTGCAAAATGGTCCAGCCTCTTTGGAAGGCAATCTGACGCTTCTTTAAAAAAATGGATATCGATATACCATTTGACCCAGTAATTCCACTAGTTAGAATATATCCTACAGATTCAAGGCCTTTCACACCAACGGACACATGCACCAGAATGTTTACCGCAGCACAGTCCACGATAGGAAAAAGATGGAATCAACCCAGATGCCCAACAATAGAAGAATGGATAGTTAAACTATGGTACATATACTCAATGGAGCACTATGCAATGATAAAGAATAATGATGATTCCAGGAAACATCTCCTAACCTGTTTTCAACTGGAAGACATTATGTTGAGTGAAAGTAGTCAGCGACAAAGGGACAAATACTGTATGAGACCTCTACAATAAGATCTCAAAAACAGACTTGTGTATAGAAAAGACTCTTTGACAGCTGCAAGGGAGGGGAGGGAGGGAGGGTGAGGGAGGGAGGGCTTAGTTTAGAAAGTTACTAGAAATCTAGTTGGGAGAAAGCAGTGATAGCACACATTAGAAACAAGAACAACATTAAGTGGACTTCAGCATAACTTGAGTACTCCTTCCATCTTAACTCAATACTGCAAGGATAGAGTAGCTGGGGCGGGGGGCGGGGGACCATGTTCTTAGGTGAATTCCAGGCCAATTGGCACAACTAGCATTTTGCTAAGAGAGCTCTCTGCATCCCACATTGGTGAGTGGCATCTGTGGTCTTAAAAGCTGCCAAGCTGCCATCCGAGGACACAGCAAATGGTACCAACTCAGCAGAAACGGATGCTCACCGAAGACCAAGATGACATGCGGTAAAGACAACCGAGAAGACAGAGAGACCCACAAGAGTGGGTGCCTACATCGACTTGGGACCAGAAGAACCGGATGGTGCCCGGCCACCACCAGCGATAGCCACGATGGACCTCACAGAGAGGAGTCTCACTGGCAACACAAGAATAAAAAGGGGTGCATCATGAGATCTCCACTAAAAGACCTCAATTGATGGTCCAGCAGTTTTGGGGTTCCTCTGAGAGCATGGCCTCTGGCCCTGATGCTGCCCTTTCCCATAAATTATAACAAAGGTCCGCTCTTTGGACAGGAATGGATTGGAGTTGGCAATGCAGAGTGAACATATATTGGAAGCACTTTATGGTTCCATACATCTGTAGGATATCATCTTGCTGACCTCTGGCTGGAGGAAGGGGAGTGGACGGAGAGGAGGGGAGGGGAGGTTGTTGGGAGGATGAGACATGTATGGAGCAGAGAGGAATAGTGTGCAGTCACCGGACAGGGAGAGCAGTGGAAGCTGCATATAGGTGGGCATGTAAATTTATACGTGAATGTACATTTTCACTCAGTCATGTTAAATAAAAATAAAAAAATAATAAATAAATACATAAATAAATAATTCTGTAGGTACTTCTTCAAGTACACCTACTGCTAAACCTACTGCTGTTGAGTTGATTCAGACTCATAGTGACCCTACAGATGAGAGTAGAACTGCCCCATAGAGTTTCCAAGGAGCACCTGGCAGATTGGAACTGTCAGTGTTTGGGTTAGCAGATGTAGCATCTAACTGCTATGCCACCAGGGTTTCCTCTTCATGTGTAGCCTCGTAAACTAGCCGTCTTTGTGGCATCCATTTTTCAATGAAGAAACTAAGGCAAGAAGAGGTTAAGAAATTTACTAAAGGGCACACAGCTTGTCAAAAGTGTAGAGTTAGGATCTGAACCAGTTTGTCTAGTACACCAAAAAGTTGCTCTTGGACACAATGTTATTCTGCATTTCATTGGTTTTCAAAACCTTTTCACAGAGATCTACAGTAATCATCGAAAAAACACAAATCCATCCCCCACACACAAATGATACTTACCTTACTGTTTTGTTTTATCTTGATATTTTCTATTTACATTTTCCCTTGTTTTTTAAAATGCTGTTTGTAGTCTAACAAATTGAGTTCGTAACCCTGTAAAGGTTGAAAATAGCAATAGATTACAGCTATCTCAAGAAAAAATTGTGGATAGCAAACATTATAGTTTATAGTCCTTGTGGTCAAAGTATATAACAAACAATATGTTGAAAATTTAATCATATGAGCATTAGATTCCAAAGTGCTGTGAGTAGAAATAGTGATAATTTATTACGTTTTATGCTTTATAATTTCCAAAGTACTTCCATATTCAATTTAATATTCACAGATTTTTATAGTCTAAAATAAATCAGCATTAATAATACAATACTTCATTTATATCTTCTTACTTTATAAAATCCAAAGATTTTATTTTCCACTCGAGCAGTCCATTGAAGTATACTCATTGGAGAATTTTTTACTCATAGGATCAGTCTATCATATTGTCAAGACTTTGTGTTTTCAATAATATTTTATGCTAATAAATCTTTCTTAATGAGGTAGCATGCTGAGGGAATAAATATTTTTAATAAATGCTAACTTTTTAAAAAAGTTTGTGGTAAGAAAGTATTTATCCTCTTAACAAAGACAATATCAGCCACATACTTGCTTAGACACAATAAATATATTGCCCTCCAGTATATTACGTTTCAAATCAACCCTGTGTGTTACAGAGTAGAACTGCTGTACAGGATTTTCTTGGATGTTGTCTTTATGGTAGATTACCAGGTCTTTCTTCCGCAGTACTGCTGAGTATGTTCAAACCACCAACCTTTAGGTTAGTGGTTATGAACATGCCATTTGCAAACCTACATCTCTTTGCTGGTGTTTTCTTCTAGTCTCCTTCCAAACCAGCCGGGCTCACCATGCTTGGAAGGCAGTGTGATCCATTATCCTCAGAGCTATCACCTATTCAGCCTTGAATCTCGTACCACACTCACCCTTTTCTGAAAGATGTTGGCAAAGTTGTTCAAGAAGTGTCACTGGAAAGGAGACGTGATTTTGTTCCTCTCCTGTAAATAGTCACATGGACATGGCCGCCTTTCCTGCGTGCTCTTCTGAGTAGATACTTTCCTTCCCCGTCTTCAGTCCCTTGAAGGCTATGAAGCATGTCACAGGAATTCCCAGGGTATCGGCAATCATCAGAGCTTTAATTTTCATCTAGTTTTGTGATACATATTGTTCTCTTTAATTTGGACAAAGAACTCACTGGTATTTCTAATACTAAGTCTTCTAGAGCTCAAGTTCTATTTTCTAATTCCTGCCTGGGAGCAGATACTTAGATCCAAATGTCCAAAGTTCCATAAAAGTTGTCCTGAGGGGAAAATTATGAACAGTTTTTTTCAAAGATGCATAAACTTCTAGACTATTAAAAATTAATTTCTTCGATTAGTACATTTGGACACTATTATCCATGAAGTCATCACAACCAAGAAATATCTTATTTCACAGAGGATGAGCTTTTTGCCCTCCTAACATGGGCAATGAAAATGTTAGTCTATTCATGCATAGACCTTTGTAGCTAAAATAAAACTTCAGAAGTATCCAGTCATTTACTTTTATTTTACAAATGAGCAGTGTGAAAGCCAAAGTCTCCTAACTCCCAGTGAGCTTTCTTTTCTTTATCACATTTTCAGCAAGCACAGTTAATGTTTGCTGAATGTCATGAATTAGTGTATTCTATGTCATAGATGATTTGTAACTACAGTCTGTATTATTATGCAGAAAATTCATTGACAGCATTAAGATTCTATAAAAAAAATAGACTGTATATGTATGTGTTCAGAAAAATAAATAAATAAAGCCTTGTCTGAGTACTATGTGGTAAATAGAAATCCATATAGTTTCAGGTCTAATTCTACATCTGCTAATTGGATTTTGCTGTATGGATTTAGCAAGCCAATACTCATGTTCTTAGGTAAACATCTCTCTGAATGCATGTACATGACAAAGGTAATTTTTCTTTTAATTGGTAGAATCAATGACTAAATCAGAGATAAGCCAAGCTGGCTTTGGAAAAGTAATCTAGGTTTTAATGAAAGGACTTGATACTTATTTTCCTAGCAGCCTTAGAAGTAATGGGAAGAAAACAGAAATGTGGAATACTAAAGGTCTTTCAAGGGCAGAAATTCATCTCTCTTTGACAAGAATGCCCACATTGCTCTGAAGTGTTCTGTTTTACATCTAATTCCTAGCTGACAAGTGTCCGTTTTTCATGCCTGTTCATTTGTCACTCTTGTGTTCTCTCTGCCTGCGAGGCATTGGCCTGCCTTCTATCACATCCCTCCAAATGATAAAGGATATGCTTAAAATGTTATCCACCCTCCTCTGGCAGGGTAACGTGCAGTCACAGTGCACTGAGCCGCTGCAGCCCTGCTCGGCCACAGTATATTCTCTGCTCATTACACGATCTGAAAACTAGCAAAGAGGTTTTATGGTGTGAATTAAAAGGGGTTTTCTGGAAAAAGTATGGCACTTGGCTTGGCAAGGGGGGTTAAATGTGAGATCATTTTAGAAATTAGATAACATTTATATAGACTTTATAGTCAAACTGTTAAAGTAAAATAATTATATAGTATTCCACAGTGGTTTACAGTTAGACTTGTCTGCTAAAGCAGGTACTTCTGATGTGGCATCGCTATTCTCAGTTAGGAAACAAGAATCTATATAAGCTGTACCTTCATGTGACAGGATTGCTATGAGTCAGCATCAACTCAGCAGCAGTGGGTTTGGGTTTTTTGGTTTTTTCATATGACAAGAATTCAAAACCAGTGCCAAACATTACACCATACCCTGAGCAAAATGTTTTAACCTGCTGCACTCAGTGATGTCCGCTTCTTTTATCATAAAAACCAAAAATAAAACCTTTTGCTGCTGAGTTGATTCTGACTCATAGCGACCCTATAGGACAGAGGAGAACTGCCCAGTGGAGTTTCCAAGGAGCGCTTAGTAGATTCTAATTGCCAAGCTTTTGATTAGCAGCTGAATGTTATAAGGCTTTGGAAAACAGTACCAGGTACCCATGATGTTCACTACATCCCTAGGCAACCTTCAGCTGACACATCTAAGCCAGAGTGGCCTCTACCCTCCTCCGCTCCTCCACTGCCTGAACTGCCTTTCACGTCCTTTGCTGTGCTTGACCTGGCAGCCACCCCAATTCTTAACATTTAACTCTCCTTTGGCCCCTCTGACAGCTCTTTGGTTTTTCTCCCCCCTCTCTGTGCATTCTATGCCTTATTTGCTGGCAATTTTTCTTCTTTATGTTGTATCTTCTTTTTAATACTCTCAGTGAATTTTGTGCTACACTCTCTTCCTTAGTGATGTCAAGTCTTTCCAGTGCTTCAGTTATCTCCCTTACAGTGGATCGCAAATCTCCGACAAGGACTATGTTTCCTATCTCTAGACTGCTGTGTGTCATCCAGTCAATACCTACTCAGAATCACCTTATAAGAAAGAGTAGTACTGCCCCATAAGGTTTTCTTAGGCTCCAGTCTTTACAACCTTGGTGCCACAGTGGTTAACGGCTAGACTCATGAGGACCAAAAAAGGCCTGTAGTTCAAACCCACAAGTCGTTCCTTGGAAACCCCGTGGGATGATTCTACTCTGTGCTATAGGGTCACTATGAGTCAGAATCGACTTGCTGACAATGGGTTTACAGTCTTTACAGGTACACATGCCAGGTCTTTTCTACACAGAACCACCAATGGTTTCAAACTGCCAAAACGGCCATTGTTTTTTTTATTTTATTTTTTTTGTATTTTTACATTAAGGTTTACAGAACAAACTAGATTCTCATTAAACAGTTAGTACACATACTGTTCTATGACACTGGTTACCAACTCCGTGACGTGTCAACACGCCTCCTACTCAACCTTGGGTTCTGTAGGGCTGTCTCCTCCGGTCTTCTAGTCCTTGCCCCTGGGCTGGTGTACCCCATGAGTCTCATTTTGGTTTTTGGACCTGTAGTGGGTAAGTGCTACATCTGCTAACCATATGGTGGGCAGTTCAAATCCACCAGGCCCTCCTTCCAAACTCTATGGGGCAGTTCTGTTTTGACCTCTAGGATCACTATGAGTCAGACGTGACTTGACAGCTGTGGGTGGGTATTCTTTGGATGATGGCTGAACCTCAGGAGTGACTTCATTTCTGACCTGAAAATATGTCCAAGGGCCATACTCTCAGGTTTTTTCCAGTCTCTGTCAGGCCAGTAAGTCTGGTGGGTTTTGTTTTTTTAGTTATAATTTTATTTTAGTTCTATATTTTTCTCCAGCTCTTTTTGGGACCCTCTGCTGAGAACCCAGTCAGAGCAGTCAGTGATGGTAGCTGGGTACCATCTAGTTATATCGGACTCAGACTGGTGAAGGCTGTGACAGATATGGTCCATTATCCCTTTGTATCTTTACTTTCTTCATCTTCCTTGCTCCCAAAAAGGTGAGACCTGTGGCATGTCTCAGATGGCCATTGGGGGACTTTCAAGAGCCCACACGCTAGGCAGCAAAGTAGAATGTAGAACATTTCTCTATAAATAATGTTATGCCAGTTGAGCTAGGTGTTCCCCAAGACCAGTCAAACTGCCAGCTTTTTGGTTGGCAGTCAAATGCTTTTAACCATTGCACCACCAGAGCTCCTTAGCTCTGGACTAATTGTTCTCAAACATGTATAATTTTTCCAGGCATTGTCTGGCAATATCTTCATGGACTTTTGTTGTTATTGCTGTTGGCTGGGAGGAATGCTACTTGCGTCTCTTAGGTAGAGCTCAGGAATGCTGCTAAGCATCATACTGTGTGCAGGACAGCCCTCCACAACAAAGAAATAGTCTACCCCAATGTCAGTACTGTTCAAGTTTATAAACCATGATATGGGCCTACTGGACTTTTCAATTTGGATAGCTTACAGACATACTGACCTGAACGTATAACAAAATTTATATACTATCTTTCTTCTACATTCCTGCCCTGTTTGGTACTATTTCATTCAATATTAGTACCCATCTAACCATTGCAGTAGTTAGTTAACATTTTCTTTGCTTCATTCTAGAATCTGCCTCCTCCTCTTCCTCTCCACTGTTACTGGCTGAGTTCAGGACCCCGTCATCCCTCATGGACTATTCCAATGGGTTCTTAAAGATTTCTGTCTTTTTACCCCATCTTAGTCCATCTTTCAGTAAATTTAGCAAAATGGCAATTTCGTAACAGTAGATTTTTTTTTTTTCTTCAATGCATTCTTCCAGGTGGTGTTTTCTGGTAGGTTATTGGAAGACACTAGGGATAGTCCTCCAGAGCCTTTAAGTTTCTCTCCATTAATTCAATAGGCTGAAATGGTGCTTCCAGATTCTTATGTCTTTATCAGGGTGTGAGAAGAAAGTACAAAGGCATCAATTTAATTATGAAAATCCAATAAATTTTTTGGAAGAAGATGAATTGTACATGTGTAAAATAAAGTTTTTATGTGAACTTAAAAAAAAATACTGCTTGCATGCTCTATGACACAACTTTTTTAAGTTTAGTGATTAAAATGACAAACTATTTTTTACCTTTTTTTTGATCCACTTATAATGGCTTTTAAAACTATGCTACATATTGCTGTAGTAACTGTAACTATATACATACATAATTAGGTACTTGGTGGATGTGAGCAGAGATGGGTATTTAATCCTCTAAGTGAAGAAAGATTACATACATGATTACACATTGACATATTTTGGATTGTTCCCAATAGTACTCTATTTCCTGCCTTGTGCTTGAGAATCCTGAAGAAGTTATATTCATTGAGGCCTCCGGTGTTCTATTTTCAACTCTGAAACAGAAATTTACTTTAACTTATTGATCAAATGTTCCAGGGTTATTACAACTTTAATTGTATCTATTAGGAAAAAAAGAGTAAAATAGTCATGTGCATGATGGGCTCTGTGTAGAAAAATAATGAGAATATGTTTTTCTGACTACAAAAATGATCATCATGGTTGGCTATCAAAGAATAAACACAATTAATTGGTTCTTAAAGGAGTCCTGGTGGTGCAGTGGGTAAGAGCTCAGCTACTAACCAGAAGATTGGCAGTTCAAATCCAACAGCCTCTCCTGCTCCTTAAAAAACCCTATGGGGCAGTTCTGCTCTGTCCTATAGGATTGCTGTAAGTGAGAATCAACTCTACAGCAGTGTTTTCTATTGTTATTGTGTTTTAAGAAGTCTTTGGCTATTAATAAAAAAAAATCATGTGTGAAATCCATCCAAAGATACTGCAGAAGAAGGGCTTGGTGGTCTACCTGTAAAAGACTACAACCAGTGAAAACTCCGTGGACTGCAGCTTCATGCTGAAACACATGGGGTCAGCATGAATCAGAATCACCTTTGTTGGAAGGAAGGGGATGTTGTCTTGTTGTTTCCTAAAACGAAGGTCTTCAAAGCACTCCAATGAAGTGTAAAGAAGATACAATTCATGACCTGAGAATGTAATAAATTCTACCACACAGAATGTAATCATCTATATTACTAACACTTTGTAGTTAACAATATAAAAATACAGTTACATATACTTTTTTATAAACACATATTGCACTTTTTTAATAACCAATTTAATTTTATTTAATTCTGGTATACTTCATCATCCATTCTTTCCAGATTTACGGAAGACATTTGAGCAGGAACCGCTAGGAAAAGAAGTGTCCTTGGAACAGGAAGTCTTGCTGCAGTGTCGGCCACCTGAAGGCATCCCAGTGGCTGAGGTGAGTAGCAGCAATCATTTTTTGCATTCAGCAACTGGCACTCAGTTATTCTAACAGAGGTCTAATCCGTGGCTAATGGCACAGTGAATGAGGGTATGGCAAGATGAATGAATGGTAATGGAGTCCTAACTGCCTGCTACTGGCCAAATAGATTGATTGGGAACTGATTAATGAGTTCGGAGTCAATTAGAATGCCTCACTGGACAGAGCCACAGGCAGCTTGGTTTAATCCTGTTACGCTTTTTCAAGAAATCAGAAGCACTGCTTTATTTTATCTGGCACCTATCGTAGAGATAGAAAGTAGGCCATAAATTTTACTATTGTTCTTGGTAATATGCAAAAAATAAAGAAGTGTAAAAAATTGTGTGTGTGTGTGTGTGTACATGTATGCCCCATTTGTGTGTTTTCTATTTCATTATGTGGTTGTGAACATTCTTAGAAGTTGTAGCTAACACCATATAAGAGAAACGCTTGAAACAAGTGTCAGCTTCATCCTGTAAGTTTCCACTGAAACTTCATTTTCATGTTTTGATTGTTTTCAAAACAAAGCCTAATTCTTCTCTGCACACACAGGTCACAATAATTCAGAGATGACTTTACCGCCACTAACAACAACACTGCTAGACTGTCAATGATGTATTATGAATAAGATTCATTCTATGACTTGCCATTAATAGAAAGCAATATAATGTGCTTTGAATAGGCTTTGTCTTTCGAAGATAGGTCAACAATAGAGAGTGCCATGTTCTCCTTGATACTCCATCATCTTAGAGCATAATGCTCAGAAAAATCATATAATACTATCTTTCAATAGTTAACTGATAACTTAAAGCTCTAAAAAATTGTTCCTCTTTACAACATGATTAGGAAACATCCTAATTTGAATCCAACAGTGTTCGTCTAGATGATCTTGGATCCTACAAACCCAGACACTGTAAGTTAGCATGTGACATAGCTGCCACTTTCTTTGTAGCTCCTCATTGGTTTCCAAACTGCATTAAATCATTTGCAATCATTACTATTTATTGTATGTATGAAAACAGGCATTTTACAGTTGTTTCAGTATGGGCCTGTACTTCAGTCAGCTGAGATTTTGAAGTCAGTCTCTGAATTTTGACTGTACATGAAGTTGCAAAATAATGCTCTTGAAAGTTGCAACATTGTATAAAAAATTAGTAATTAACAAAACACTTACTATTTGATTTCTCACATTTTTTTCAAATTTCAAAGTTTGAAGCAAAGGCAGGAGTTAGCTCAGTTAGGTGGCTCTGTGACAATCAAATCAAACATATAATTATGCTTTTCAAATTAAAAATAATTGTAACAGATTAATTAGCAAATTAGACACAATCTTACTGATACCCTCCTTTTTTTTCAGTCACACAGGCAGTCATATCTACATGTGTCAATGTATAAACTCAAGGTGGCACTCTTAATAATATTTTCTTTTCAATTTTTAAATTTTTTTTTGTTTTTTGGGGGCCTCATAACTGGCATCCTATGGTTTTCTAGCACTTTCTCAGAAATTTTGCGTGACTATAGCTATTTCATCCATCAGTACTAAAACCTTCTTCCAACACTGAGACATGGTGTGATTTTAAAGCAATTCAAAAGATTCTCTCCTCTATGTTGATATTTCATCTCAGTTATTTAATTAGTTACATTTGTCTCCTTAGTTGTGTTTCTAAAATTCTAAGGCAAGCGTCCTCTGTTAAACTACACTGAAGGCCAAATATATCATGAGTAACCTGGATATCCAGCCTCGTTTTTACTTGAAATTCCTTAAAGGTAAATGATTCCTATGAAAACGTTTAGTGAGGGGATTCATATTTTCAGCCTCCTTCACAAAGTGGTTCACTCTGTCAAGGAGGAAAGATTCATGACTGAAAACTAATTGGTTGTGAATTGTAGTTGCATCATCACTGGGGAAGAGACCAATTAACACTTGGCAAGCTCAAAAATCATATACCCATTTGACATTCAAAGAACTATATCTAATGCACATTTCCTTTTTATTTTGTGAAGTTTTGAAGTAAGATCAAACACACATGCTTGAGAGCAAGCTAATAAACTCCTTTGTAAATTCTTTTCAACTCTATTAAAATCACCAAGACCGGAGCTAATGAGTACCTTAATGTGACACGTTACTACTGCCGTTTGCTCAGGAGGAACAGGATACATGTTAAATGAAAAGGATGAAAGGTAACTTGAAGAGCTGAAGAATTACATGATTATTTTAATTTAAGGATTATAAGCAGTGATTAGTATTTCACTTAGTTTTTGACGAATCTTATGAGATAGATATATCATAAACTGAAATACTGATATTAAAGGTAAACCAACAAGTAGACTCCTATGATTTACCACAAACAGAATCAGTTCTTAGGATATCACGGAAGACAGGTAGGTATTTGTGCTGGTTTGTACTCCATGATGAAGACCATGGCAAAGTCAGATGACAAATGCAAAGTGAATACATGGCTGATCAATTTAATTGATCTTTGATTTGTATGTATATGTCTAGCTCCATTGGGATGTTATTGGGTGATCCTTTGCAGAAAATCAAGAGCAGTAGTTTTCTTCCTTCTCATCCGAGTTAGTAAATTGAACAGAAACCTAATTTTCAAGTTGTGATCACGTTATCTTTGGTGCAAATGATGATCTAGGCATTTCTGTAATAACAGATAACATTTCATTCTCTCCCTTAATTTGGTTCATTCTCTTTTATAGAATGGTAGTTTGATTTCATTATAGAACACCTTGATTGAATCCAAACTTCACCATATGTTAACTCCTTGACTTTGGGCAAGGTGTTTATATTCTCAGTACCTAAGTTTACTCAATTGTAAAACAGCAATATTGTACTTATTCATAATGTTGTTATAAGGTTTAAATGAGATGATATATGAAAATCACTTAAAATACACCAAAAGCATGCAAGAAATGGTGGCCATTATTAGTACTAATGTTATATTGTCTCATATTAATTCCATCCCCCTCCCCAAAAAAGCATTGCCATCAAGTTGATTTCAGTTCATAGCTACCTTATAGGACAGAGTAAAACTGCCCCAAAGGATTTCCGGGGAGTTCCTCGTAGATTCAAACTGACAACCTTTTAGTTAGCAGTCATAGCTCTTAACCACTATGTCATGAGTTTCCACTCTTTAGCTCTGAATTCAACCTCTGGAAGTCAGAATATTCACTGAGCACCTTGCCCGAAGGAAGTCACTCTGCTCAGCACCCTAGAATATGCAAAGGTGAAATTTCTATTCTAAGAAGAATCACCAATTTTTCCTCCTATATTCTATAGCTGATTGCTGTGATTGGAGTCCATAAATGCTGCAAAAGAAGATGATATTGTGAATTTCAAAATAAGTAAATGTACTATTAACAAGGCTATTAGATGATTTATTAGTGTGTCTGTAATGTACTGCTGCCCTTACTCTGAGTTTTTAGACTTGTTGTTGTTAGTTTAGTCTTCATGGTCCCCAAGCACTAGGCTGACCCTCATGTTTCATGAGATGAAATTTTGCACTAAGGCTGCTGTTAGTAGATCTACTTTTTCAGAGCCCAGGGAAAGAAACAAAATAATGTCAGAGGAGAAAGAAGCTGACCCAGGATCTGTTATACTCCATCTCCCCAAGTGCTGACAGGCATGATTTATGAACTCTGTCAATACTAATCAGTTAACAAAATATATGTTGTAGGGACCCAAGAATGAATCTCAAGGCCTCTAGACTTGACTGCTCTTTCCTCCAGTCTTGCCTAACACTTTCTTTACATCTAGAGGTGCTGTTGAAACAATTTTTAACAGCTGTACAACTCCTTTAAAGAGCCTTGGTGGCACAATGGTTAAGCACCAGCAGCTAACCTAAAGATTGGCAGTTCAAACCCACCAGTTGCTCTGCCAGAGAAAAGATCTTACCGTCTGGCCCAGTAAGGATTTATATATTAAGAAACCCCATGAGATGGTTCTCCTCTGTTGTGTAGGTTGTTATGAGTTAGAATCTACTCCATGGCACATAACAACTCCCTTAGTGCAGGAATTGTCTTGAAGTCTTTATGCTATGTCAAATATAAACTCTTTAGCTGCTGGATCATAGGGTGCTCTAGGAATTCTTTAGGAAGCCCATAGGGAATAACAAGGGAATGTTCACTCAGCTATTTAGCAGAAGATTTGGAAGTGTTTCAATATGTAACACCTGGTAGACACAAACCAAAACCAAACCCATGGCCAGTGAGTCCATTCTGACCCACAGTGATTCTGTAGGGCTGAATAGAGCTGCTGTATGGAGTTTCCATGAAGCTACTGATGAATTCAAGCTGACGTTTTGGTTAGCAACTATAGCTCTTAAGCACTGTGCCTTGGATGTTAACCAAAAAGTTGGCAGTTTGAATCCGCCAGCCACTCACTGGAAACTCTATGAGGCAGTTCTACTGTGTCCTATGGGGTCGCTATGAGTCAGAATTAACTGGACAGCGGTGGGTTTAGGGGTTTTGGTTATGGGAAAACTAAAGGCAGTGGTGGTTCACTGGCAGAATCCTTATCTTCCAGGTGGGAGACACGTCACCAGACCTTAAATTCTCAACCAGTGCACCCCAAGCAGAGCCACCACATACCTGTCTGTGTAGGCTTTCATGTTGCTGTGATACAGAAGAAATTTCTGCAATGCTACCAGACTGAGACTGGGAAGAAAGGCCCTGGTTATCTACTTCCCAAAACCAGCCATTGAAAAACCTAATCTGATCTTCTTGTCCACAGAGTGGCCATTAAGCGAGGCAGACTCAAGGGCAACTAACACAACAAAAATGAGGTGAACCAGCCTGATTGGCTGACTGTCCAACCTGTATACCACAATTTTATAAACCCTGTAAGTACCAGGGTTGAGGGGCGACATTGCTATCAAGTTGCTTCCAACTCATATGACAAAGTAGAATGTCTCCTTAGAGTTTCCAAGGCTGAAATATTTATGGAAGTAGATGGCCACTTCTTTCTTCTGTGGAGCTACTTGTGCGTTCTAACTGCCAACCCTTTCAGTTAGCTGCCAAGGATACTTGTAGAGAAATGTATCTGTTTACTCCTCTGGCTACCTGACTAGACTGTGGACATATAAGGAGCAAAAAGTTTTCCTGTACATGTTTTTATCTATTTATGACAGCAAAATTGTAGGTCACTTGGTAGATTCATGAAATATACTTGACTGATTTTTTTTTTTTTTTTTTGAGGCCCTGTTGAGTGTGACACAGAGGCTACACATCAGGAAATAGAACTTTCTAGAAAAAAAGATATTGTCAGCCCTGAAAATTGAAAGAACTATATCCTATTAAGAGAACTCAGTATGGAGTGAGGAAACTCATCAGTTTAAACTGTGAAATCTGGGCTCATACCCACTATGAACAGGAATAAAAAGGCATTCAGAGTTTCTTCAGTTCAAGGTCTCTTGAAGAGGCTAATGATAATAACAATAATATTAAAACAGAGGCTATGCTGGACTGAGCAGTGTTTCGTTCTGTTGTACATAGGGTTTCTATGAGTCAGAACCCACTTGATGGTACCTAACAACAAGAACAGGTAAAAGAAAAATCCTATAAATAATATCCTCAGAAATTTGCATAACACTTTGCTAGGACCCAGTCTAAAATGTAATTCTTATCTTCCATTTCTGGTGAAGCATTTGCCTCTCTTTGAACAGACAGACCTCCCCTGTTTCCCTAAGGAAACAAGAAAATTAATACGTTCATGGATCGGGTGCTAGATTGCTCCACTGGCATAATAGCAGCACTCTATGAAATGAATCCCTCTTTGCTCATTTTAGTTTATGTCTAGAAAATGTTGCTGTCACATGCCAGACATGGCAAGCCAGAAATATGCTCAGAGATGCTTTATTTCGGCCCCTAGGGTCGCCATGAGTCGGATCCGACTCGACGGCACTTGGCTTGGCCATCTCTTTTGGAGAGTACTGGGATCGGAACATCAATGGATACAAGATTTGTCAGTAGGGCAGAAGGAGCAAAACTGAATTTTCACAAAAACTTGCAATTTGTTTCACCTTTAGCAAGAGGATAATTGCTTCCCTAATTATAGTGGAGCTATTTCTCATAAGAGTTTAACTGGAGGAACAGGGCACAGTGTACAACTTATTGACTCAGCTGTGCTTAAAAACCATCATCTTATTTATCAACATTTGCTTCTCTCATTAGTAAGTGGGAAAATACAGCATGATGTGCAACAGAATACATTATTTGCTGAGTTTAGTCTTGATGAACAGGGAACAAAATGTTTTAAGCTGCTATTGCCAGGACAGAAAGCTGCTGGCAGCCAGAGGCTCCTCCCCACGTGCAGCATCAGGTGGGTCTCCACCTCACTGATTATTAATATGGCCCCTGAACCCTTGATTGGATACAGCCATTCATGTTTTTCTGTTATTGCCTCACAATTGGAACTTCACATTGATGCATTTCCATGTAGGTGCATTGTCTTCCAATCTGTGCTTTCTTTGTCTTCTTTGCAGGCAAGAGAGGTTTAGAGAGGAAAGAAGAACTGGCATGAATACTAATTTGGAAGGAGATAGTGCTTTCAGTGCCCAGTAAATCTGTTGGAGTTTTCTACTACGTGTGTAGCAACAAGAAGGGATTTTGATTATGATATGATTATCAGCCTTGCAAACAGGTTTTCCAGAAATTTAGGTCCTCAAACTGTTCAGTTTGTCCGCTTTACATTGATCCTATCAACATTTATCATTTATGATGGTAATTTCATATTTTTTCCAATACCTGCCTCTAATAATTATGTATGGAGACCATCATAAATCCAGATAGCCATGTAAGTCAAGTTGAAAATAATAATAGAAGTATGAACATTGACCAAAAGTAATAGTAAGCAATAATAGAGCTTATCTGACTTATACTAGACTGTGGCTTAATTTCTGCAAATTCATAGTGGTTCTTTTGAGCCTGTAGTACATAATGCGGTTTTTATTTTTTAGTCATTAATTCATTTATTCAAGAGATAGCACTAGGTACCCACTGTGTGTCAGATACTGTTCTACAGATAGGAGAAGCAAGTCAGAGTCCCTAGAGGGGGGAAAAACATTAACAAGAATACACGTAAATAAATGAGATATTCCCAAATAGTTATAAGTTAAAGGAAATAAAATGAGGTCATGTAAGAGAGGATTTAGGCTTATGGGGCTTGGGAGGCACTGTAAGGTCCAAGGAAAGTCTGTCTGAGGAGATGGTATTTGAGCTGAAATCTGAAAGGGAGGGAGATCCAGTCTTAAAGATATTTGGGATAGAAAGCTCTAGATAGTGTGGGCAACAAGTGTAAATGGCCTGAGAAGGATCCTGACATGGTTAAAAACCAAAGCCCAAACAGAATGCTGTTAATTCTGACACTGTAGAACAGAATAGAATTGCCCCATAGCATTTCCAAGGAGCACCTGGTAGATTCAAACTGCCAACCTCTTGGTTAGCAGACATAGCACTTAACCACTATGTCACTACGGTTTCCTTGACATGATTATAGGGTTAAAAAGGAGGCCAGTGTGCCTGAGACACAGTGAGCAATGGCACACGTGGAAAGACATTCAGAGAGCTTGGGAAGGACAGATCAGGGGTTTCAAGGTCTGTACTTTTCTCTGAGTGTGTGAGAAACCACTGGAGCTTTTAAGTGAGATATCATCATGGCCTGATACATGTCTTTAAAAGATCCTTCTGGCTGCTGCATAGAAAATAGATTTCTGAAGTAGGGTGATGGAAGCAGGGAGACCATTTATAAGATTTTGCAGTAACTCAAGCAAGAGAAAAGTGAATAAATAGCTAAATAAATATTTGAATTCTTGTGGGAATGAAAAAAAAGTGAACATAATATTTAGATTGGATTTTATTAAATGAATAAAATCCAGAAAATATTTGGTCTTCACAGAGACAGTGAAATTTTCCATACTAAATCCTCAAGAGACCCAAAGTGAGCTTTTCTTAGCTGGCCTGAAACCATCTGCTTGGTAGACATCTGCTGTTTTCAGAGACAATCTCTATCTCAGTGAAACCTCAGCAGTGGAGAACAGCCTAGCCTGCTTCCATCATCTCAGAACAGTATTTCTTTTAAAAATTTTATCTTTTTTTTTTTTTCTAGAAGTACTCTTGCCTTAGAATTTCTTCAGCATTTCTTCATAACCCTAGAGGTATTCTTTACCATAAACACACAGTGAATGGAAACATAGCTATAGTGTACAGAAAGCCTGTGTTCTCAAATACTGGTTACACTTAACAGTAGTGCTGAAGATTTTGATAGTATGTTTAAGAAGAAATGTCAGTGGAGCTGTACTTACCCTTAAAGGCAAGTTTCTAGTAAAGACTGGTTAGAAACTATAGAAAGGCAAGTCAATTTGTAGTTTTTTGTCCTGGAAGATTTAGCATTTTAAGGATACTTAAATATCATTTTTATCCTCTGGAAGATGTTACTATATATAGTCATTCTCCTTTGGGCTTTTGTTGTTGTAAGTTCATTTGTCAGCATGCTCGTCTCTCCTCATGGTATAATTTAGGCTTTAGAAATGTAAGTTTTCAGATTTTAAGACAAGTTAGTTTCCACAATATGGTCTACATAGAGTCAGCTCTCAAAAGCAATGAGCCAGACATATGTGCAATTAAGGGAGCGTTTCCTCGGCAGGAAAACAAATTCCCTCTCTTGGCAACAGAGGCAGAAGTTATAGCAACTGAACGAAATGCCACTACAGTTTCTACTTGCCATTTTTATCCTTTGGCTATTTTATTTTTTACAATTGTCCAATGATATAATTTCAACTTGCTCAAAGACTAGCATTTTTTTAAGCATAGAAACATACATGCTTTCATAAAGCCAAAGAAAAGTGTCATGTATATTGAATAGTGGTCAGTATTCAAGTGAATGTGTGTCTTTATTTGATTGCAAATTGGAAGAAAAAATAGTTGCATAGCTAAAGTAGCCTTTGAGTCTGGGCAAGATAGAACATCCAGCTCAATGTTGTTTTCCACAGTAGCTCAGGCAATCAGCTCCTTTTCCCTGGCTTTTTTGGGGGGGCCAGTGGCCTTTTACTTCTTGCATTTTAAGATACTTTCTATTCCCAACTTGTGTAAGTAAAGAACATTCACTTTCTTACTATCATGAGACCTTTCTTAGTCGGATGAAGAACCTAGGTACCTACAAAAGCCACTGAGATACATGCTGCTAGAAACAAGGAGAAAATAATACTGAGATTTTGAACTCTAGAGCAATTACTGCCAAATCTTACCTGGTGACAGTCTACATTGCTGTCATTGTTAGGGGCTGCCAAGTTGGTTCCAAGTCACAGCAACCCTGTGTACCGCAGAACGAAACACTGCACAGTCCTGCGTGTGCTCACAGTCACTGATATGCGTGAATCCATTGACGCAGCCATCGTGTCAGTCCACCGTGTTGAGGGTCTGCCTCTTTGTCGCTGACCCCTCTACATTGCCAAGCATGGTGTTTTTCTCCAGGGACTGATCCTTCTGGAAAACGTGTCTAAAGCCTGTGAGACATAGTCTCGCCATCCTTGTTTCTAAAGAGCATTCTGGTTGTACTTCTTCCAAGGCAGATTTGTTTGTCCTTTTGGCAGTCCGTGGTATATTCAACACTCATCACCAACACCACAGTCTGTATACAGAATGCTTGTTAGCTATAGATACTGTTTAAAATCATCAAGGCTTGTTATTCAAGGTGTGGTACACAGACCTTCTGTACTGACCTCCCCTGGCACATTTAAGAAATGCAGAATCTCAGGGCCCAGCCCAGATGACTCAATCATAATCTACATTTTAGCAGATCCCTGGGGTTATAGCACTGGTTCTTAAACGTGGATGCACATTGGTATCACCATGGAACCATGGAAAATACTGATGCCCATATCCTATCTTAGAGATGCCAAAAACAAACAAACCAGAAAACCAGAAGCCCATTGCCATTGAGTAGATTCTGACTCATGGCAGCCAGATAGATAGAGTGGAGCTGCCCCTCAGGATTTTGAAGGAGAAGCTGGTGGATTTGAACTGCCAACCTTTTCGTTAGCAGCCAAGCTCTTTAACCACTACACCACCAGGGTTCCCTCTTAGAGATATGCTGCTTTAATCTGTGTGATGTACAGCCTGGCTGCTGAGATTTTACAATGCTCTCCAGGTAATTCAAAATTTCAGTGAAGTTTGAGAACAGTAGTCTAAAGGACAAGGTTAAAACAAATTATCAAATACCCCAAACCTCAAATGTGTCGATTCTAAAACCCCAAACCAAGGCCATGCCACAGGGTCTGCTCTGACTCACAGTGTCCCTAGAGGACAGAGTAGAACTACTCCACAGGATTTTCAAGACTGTAAATCTTTATGGAAGCAATTTGTCACATCTGTCTCCCACTGAACACCCAATGATTTCAAACCGATGACCTTTATGGTTAAGAGCTGAGCACTTTAGCTCTGCAACACCAGGGTTCTGTCACTTTCAAACAGAGGCAGGTTATCCAATATGCAAGGTAAGTACGATGCTTAGCTTGCTTACTGGATCGTCTGTCGTCAATAATTTCGTACTGTTTCACCACATGGAAAATTCTGCTCCTAAGTATGCTCAGATCTCTCTCTCTCTCATCCCCAAAGCATGTCCCTGTAGAATCAAAGCCTCTTTTTAAATTACCACCCATGACATGGGCAGATGACCCAGTAAACAAAGTTAGTACGGACTTAACTTGCGCTTACTTGCTAATCTGTAGTAAATAGTTTCCTCGATGTGGTAAAACCATCAAGTTGATTCTAACTCCTAGTGACCCTGAAGCGTGGGTGAAATTGTTCTCTGCAGATGATCTCATTAGGGAGGTAAGCACCGCACTTATCTTGCTTATTGGATAATCCGTCCTTGCTTCCAAACCACTCAGTGAAACCTGGCAAAGACTCTCAGCTTCCAGCTAATGCTGCTCCTGGAAGCTTGGTTTGGCTGAATGTGCATTTGATAATTGCCCCATAATTGCTTTTCCCATTTGTTTGATTAATGTACCTGCCTATGATGATTCCAGGTGGAACTGCCATTCTCTTAGGTATGCACACTCTTCTCAACTCGGTTGTGTCACTTTCAACTGCAGGGCTTTGACTTCATAGATCCCAGTTTGAGTTTAACAGAGTAACCCCTTGGATAGATGTGGTTTTTCTTGCTAATGGCTGCAGGACTCACTTTTCATATTGGGTGGCATGTGGCAGTTTCCCTCTGTTAATTAGAACAAATGTGCCAATTATGTTAATGTTTCTCCCGATACCAATCAGTGAATAATTAGATACAACACATCTGTCTTTCATGACAGAGTAGAATAGGAAAGAAAAACTGTTAGGTGCTTTGCCCTTTATTATTGGCGTATATGAGTAGACAATTCCTTATCCAATTGCAGGGTTAACAAGTTCATGTATCAGAAGGCCATGGAATGCCAATACCTAATTGGGGAGCTGATCACACTCATTGTTATCACTGCCCTCACTGCCCAAAGTCCAACTATCTCTGAAGGGTCTCTGCAAAAATGTAAATGGGCTTTTTAAAACAAAAGTAAATAAAATAAATTCATTACATTTCCCTGTTGATACAGTGCAGGTATGTTATTTAACCTGAACTACAGAAAGAAAAAAAAGTTCTTAAGTAGAATTACTTAGAACTCTTTCTAAAGAATTCAGTTTTTATTGATATAAAAGATGACACTGAATGAAATCAGAAAATTCAGCCCATAACGTGATAGTGAAGGTAAACATATGGAAACATAGGGAAATCCCTGTCAACTTCTAATTCATTACATTTTCTTCTTACGCATTTTGATCTATTTGAACTTTACAGCCTTCTGAAAACTGGAAGCATTGGTTTTGTTTCTATTGTTATTTTATTGGCATTTCAGGTCCATACTTGGCAGGGTATCACAGAGACATAGAGTTGCTGTAGCCAATTATTTCATAATGCAAGTAATACCTCTATTTTTGTGTTGATTCTAGCAGTATGCGAAAGAGCCTGCTAGTATCAACACGCTAGTTGTCGGCAAAGTAGCCAAAACCTATCTTAAGCACTTTCTTACACAAAGGTCGTAAAGTTAGAGTTTAAAGTATATACCTTCTGGCAAATATGGCTCAAATTCTAATGTTTGGTAATACTCAACTATGTGTTTTTGTTATCTAAAGGTACAGTGTCATCATTTGTTATTAGGATTTATTTTTTGTTGTTCCAACAGTAAATATCACTACTATTATAAACAGAAAATAAAGTTGGAATGTCAAATTACAAATTTGTTTTCCTACTTTTAGACTGATTTGCTAAAAAGAAAAGAAACAACTCATAGCTGATACATAATATATTTGAAAATAGTACTGATGGCTAATACTACTATCAGGGAGTCCTCAGAAGGCCCTAATATCTGAGTTGTCCTGGGGTACATACCCTTTGTCCAAAAGATCCAGAAAGCAGGGGCACCACAGAAAACAGTATGGTTCATTTTTAATTACATCACTCTAGCCCAAAATATTTTTCTTTAATTTTTAAATAATGAAATATAAAAATAATCATATTTTAAGCAATTTTAACAGTAATATATTAAATAATTACTGGAAATAAATTTGGAAAATAATGGCTATCTAATGAGTTCCCACTTTATGTATACTTAATAGGAAAAAAAAAACAACCTGGAAGTTTTGGAATCTGTCTTCGGTAGCCTAGTTTTTATGATATTTAATTAGGAAGATGGCTAGGGAGTAAATAAAGGTGAGAAAGTGATATGCAAAGTCAAGATTAAACTGGGGATTATAACTTATCTAGTATTTAATTATGAAGTATAAATGGCTAATTCATTGGGAGTGTGTATCTATTTTCCTCTGTCTTTGCTGATGATATAAGTCAAGAAATAAATTTAAAGTGAAGAATAAAGTATTTAGTGAACAGGTGATAGAGAATATTTGAACAGAGAGTTGTCAAATGTTGGAAGAGCTGTTCCAAAGTGACTATATAGAGGCCGTTGTGAAACCATCTCCATGTTGTGCTGTGAAACTTCTCTTTCTCTGATAGCGCTTATGCAGCCAGTAGTTCTGAATTTTACTGAAATACCACTAACAACAGAACTGTAAAACTGTGCAGCCAGGAGCTATAAAAAAGTTGACCCTTAAATCACGTCACATACAAACAGGAATGGCAGTTTTATACACCTTCTCCAGGAACACATATTATAAGTCACTGTGTTCCAGTCCTGAAACTTATAGTCAAGTTGGGAAGCACTCATTTTCATTAATAAGATCCTGTCAGTGTTTTGAAAGCTTTGTGTCTGACTGAAGTTGTCGATAGAACTGAATGACAATGCTATTAAAGCCCAGTGCCATCGAGAAGGATTTCTAAACATTCTATTCTTCTATAACAGCTGGGGACCAGTCTTGACTTGCAAAGCCTGTAAGTGCACCACCTTTGCTGGCACATACACTAGACAGGATTGAGGCTATCTGTAAGGAGAAACTTCTCCTCCCTCAGAAAGTTTGATAAAAGAAGACTCATAAACCAATACCAATAGTCCCATGCAGTGGTAAATGAAAATGAGATTTTTTTTCCAAGTTTTTTTTTTTTTTTCCCTCCTGATTGGTTGAATTTAAATGCATAACATTCCTGTTAGAGACAATAAGTCACACTGAATCATCAACCTTTAAAATGCATTTATGCACATATAGCTCCATTGGGGATAACTTAGTATTAGGTAGAAGAATTAAATTTACTGACTGCATCCAAATTCCAGATGTTTTCCTTCCATATCCTCCCACAACAGTGGGATGATCGTTTATTCCCATTGTACGAGTAGGGTGGTGATCTGAGAGCTTGCTGTCTAAAGAGACTGCAAACTCAGTTAGTAGAAGGACTGAGAAACAGAGGCAAGTCTGTCTGATAATGATGCTCCCCATTTTTCCTGTAATAAAAATAGTATTATTCATAGTACATTTTAGACTTGGTTCATTAAACTGACACAAATTGTTCTTAGTTTAAGTTTTTTGAGTTTATCACAGTACTGCTGTTAGTACCCTAAAAATCATCTAAATATTTCAGCTTCTTTTTTTCCAGAAAAAAAAGTTTGTGTTGTTAAGAATCAACAAGATCTAGCACAGTGATTTTTTGAAATTGTAGAAGTTGTAGTGGATTAAACATTTTCTCTGATTTCCAGTATCTACCCCTAGTAGTGTATGGTGCCTAGTAATGTTTAAACAGGTACTCAGTGGATAAATTGAGTACATTGTGTTGGCTTTTATTTTTTTCTACAGTCATATTTTTGTTTCTTGTCTTTGAATGTGGCTATATATGTATCCCAATTATGGGAATCCTTCGTTCAATAGTTTAGTTGCATTTAGTAATAGTTTTAGTTTTCTCTATGGGTAACGTAAACTTCACTCAACCACTGCAGTGTTCACTCATTTGTTCATTCATTTACCACACCCACAAAGGCTTTATTTTAAAGTAATAGATTTTACAATTGTTCTTCTTTGTCTCTTGAACAGTCAGTCTCAGTGTGGTTGACTGTTTCTAGATGCCCACAAAGTCACCTCTTTAGAGAGGTCTCCTCTGTCATCTAATGCAATAATCAGCCAATTATAGCATCCAGGCCAAATTCCCACCCTCTATGTGTTTTTGTAAATAAAGTTTTATTTGTGCACAATCATGCTCACTCATTTATACAGTGTCTACGACCCACAAAGCCTAAAATATTTCTGTCCTTTTCAGAAAGTCTGCTGACTTCTGATCTAACATAATCTTTAATGCTGATTTGTTTTCTTTCTAGCCCGTAAGTTACTGAAATTATCCAAAATATTTGTTTGTTATATAATCTTTATTTTCCCACAAGAATCACTCAGAAAACTTACTTTCTGTGTTTGGCTTATTGATATAGCTTAGATAACAGGAATAGCAAGGCTACATAATAGACACTCAACTAATATTTATTCAAATAACTGGTAAATTTTGAACACTTCCTATGTTCTGGGCACTATGCTAGATACTGAAAATACAAAATAGTACAGATCATGCTCTCAAAGATCTCCCAGGAAAGGAGAAACTATAAACAATTATAGTACCCTATGATAAAGAGTTTGAAAAGACGACTTCTCATTGTTGTTAGGTGCCATCATGCCTGCTTTGCTTCAGACGGACAGAGAGGCTTCAGAAAAGAAGTGCCTTCTGAAGTCAATGTTGAGGAATGAGTGGAATTCTGTAAGCAGAGAAGGAAAAGAAAGGCATCCTGGGTGGAGTGAGCAGTAAATGCAAAGATTTGAGTAACAACATAATGACTGTCACCTGCTGGCAAAACTACAGTACTCTTATGTTTTGGGAGGATACCATCAACTCATAGCGACACTATGTGACACAGTAGAATTGCCCAGTAGGGTTTTATTGGCTATAAATATTTATGGAAATGGATCACCAGGTCTTTCTCCCGCAGAGAACAGCCAAGCACTTATCGGTTACATCACCACACCCAAGTCTGGATAGAACCGTCAAAGTGAACCCGACAAGAGTAAGTTAGAGTGAGCAACGGTAAAGAGAATAGCTGGACGCCAGGACTGCTGTACCTCTCAAGCTGCTTATCTGCTGCCAGTAAGAAAATACCGAGGCATAGCTGGCAAGAGAGGTTGTGTCAGAGGGTAATTTTGTTGTTTTGATTATAGGACTCAGGAAATGTGCATGTCGCAGGTAGCTTTAGATTCCGAAGAAAGGAAAAGTTTGGGGAAGAGTTTATGCCTTTTGGCCTGTTTTGCCTGTTAAATAAACCACAACAATATATGTTTCCTGCTGAGATTAAAGAAGGTTACACAAAGTACTGAATAATTTGTTGATGACCTAGGGCCTCAAACAGCTCAAGAGATAGAAGGACAGGAAATGATCAGTGAGTGCAGTTTCTGTGTGCAAGATTTCAGCCATGTGCAGTTCCTTTAGTGATGACTGTCAGTGCAGCCATAGGAGTGGTACTTCCCCCCTCAGTTCTTGTCTGTCTAGATGCATATTCTCTCTTCTTCCTACCTTCTAATAAGTTTCAGCTAGAGTAGAATGACCTTATTTTTGTTTCTTTTTTAATGGTTGAGTGTTAAACATATGCTAACAAGGACATGCAACAGAAAGATTGCCCTTTATCGGACTGTATCATATTGATCCATAACCTTGCCACCATGCATATTGCCTAAGAAAATAACAAACTACAGAATGTTCAGTAGGATTTAACACAGGTGAATCTGTGTTATGTGGATATGTGTAAACAGAAGATGTCTTTAGGACAGAATTTAACTGAATGCTGTTAGATAAAAATCCAATCATAAAACTTGTTGTCTTCTAGTCAATTCCAACTCGCAGCAACCGTATATGTTAGAAAGAAGAACTGCTTCATGGGGTTTTTTTGACTGTAGTCTTCGTAGAGACAGATTACCAGGACTTTCCTGCATGATGCTGCTGAACAATTTCAAACCACTAAACTTTCAGTTTGTCATCCAGTGAAAACTATTTCTGCCACCCAGAACCACTAGGTAAAAAAGTATGCTCATTAAAAATATTTTAAAATATCTTTTCATTTTCTGCTAGCTGTAATTCTGTTTATAAAACTTAAATCTTAATGTATCATAGTCAATAAGTTTAATGTTGTTGTTGTTAGGTGCCGTCGAGTTGGTTCCAACTCATAGCGACCCTATGAACAACAGAATGAAACACTGCCCAGTCTTGTGCCATGTCCACAATCATTTTTATGCTTAAGCACATTGTTGCAGCCACTGTATCGATCCATCTCAGTGAAGGTCTTCCTCTTTTTTGCTGACTCTCCACTCTACCAAACATGATGTCCTTCTTCAGGGACTGGTCTTTCCTGACAATATGTCCAAAGTGTGTAAGATGCAGTCTTGCCATCTTTCCTTCCAAGGAGCACTCTGGTTGTACTTCTTCCAGAAAAAATCTGTTTGTTCTTTTGGCAGTCCATCGCACATTCAACATTCTCCTCCAAAACCACAATTCAAAGGCACCAATAGTTCTTCTGTGTTCTTTGTTCATAGTCCAGTTTTCACATGCATATGATGTGATTGAAAATACTGTGGCTTGGGTCAGGTGAGTTTTAGTCTTCAAAGTCCTTTGCAGCAGGTTTTCCCAGTGCAATGAGTCTTTTGGTTTGTTGACTGTTGTTTCCATTGGTATTGATTGTGGACCCAAATAAAATGAAATTCTTGACAATCTCAATGCTTTCTCCATTTATGATGATTTTGCTTACTGGTCCAGTTGTTAGAATTTTTGTTTTCCTGACATTGAGGTGCAATCCGTACTGAAAGCTGTGGCCCTTGACCTTCATCAGTAAATGCCTCAAATCTTCTTCATTTCCAGAGAGTAAGGTGGTGTCTGTATAACTCAGGTTGTTAATGAGTCATCCTCCAATCCTGATGCCTCATTCTTATGAATAGTAGCTGAATATTGTCAGATATGGTGCTGGAATGTGAGCCCCTCAGCTTGGAAGGCACTTGGAAGACGACTGGTGAATAGCTGCCTCCTCCAAGTAGAGTCGATCTTAACAGCATGGATGTCCTCTGGGATCTTCATTCACTGATGTGGCATGACTCAAAATGAGAAGAAATAGCTTCAAGCATCCACTAATAATTGGAACATAGAATGTACAAAATACGAATCTAGGAAAACTAGAAATTGTCAAAAGTGAAATGGAATGCATAAACGTTGACGTCCTAGGCATTAGTGAGCTGCAGTGGACCAGTTTTGGCCATTCTGAATCTGACAATCGTATGGTTTTCTATGCTGGGAACAAAAACTTGAAGAGGAACGGTGTTGCGTTCATCATCAAAAAGGACATTTCAAGATCTGTCCTGAAGTACAATGCTGTCAGTGATAGGATAATATCCACACACCTAGAAGGATGACCAGTTAAGGCAACTATTATTCAAACTTACACACCGATCACTAAAGCCAAAGATGAAGAGGTTGAAGATTTTGATCAGCTTCTGCAGCCTGAAACTGATTGAACACACAATCAGGATGCATTGATAATTACTGGTGGAATGCAAAAGTTAAAAACAAAGAAGAAGGATTGGTAGTTGGAAAATATGGCCTTGGTGATAGAAATAATGCTGGGGATCGCATGATTGACTTTTTTCAAGACTAACTACTTTTTCATTGCAAATATCTTTTTAACCAACACAAATGGCGACTATACACATTGACCTCACCAGATGGTATACACAGGAATCAAATTGACTACATCTGTGGAAACAGATGATGGAAAAGCTCCACATCAGTAGTTAGAACAAGAACAGGTGCTGGCAGCGGCACAGATCATCAATGACTCACATGTAAATTCAAATTGAAAATGAAGAAAATTAAAACAAGCCCATAAGAGCCAAAGCATGATCTTGACTATATCCCTCCTGAGTTTAAGGACCATCTCAAGAATAGATTTGATGTGTTGGTCACTAATGAATGAAGACCAGACAAATTGTGGAATGACATCAAAGACATCATCCGTGAAGAAAGCAAGAGGTCATTCAAAAGACAGGAAAGAAAGAAAACATCAAGTTGGATATCAGAGACTTTGCGACTTGCTCTTGAATGTCAAGCAGCTGTAGCCAAATGAAGGAATCGTGAAGTAAAAGACCTCAACAGAAGATTTCAGAGAGCTGCTCGAGAAGACAAACGAAAGTATTATAACAACATGTGCAAAGGGCTGGAAATGGAAAACCAGAAAGATAGAACATGCTGTGCATTTCTCAAGCTGAAAGAACTGAAGACTAAATTCAAGCCCTGAGTTGCAATAGTGAAGGATTCTGCAGGGAAACTATTAAACACCCCAGGGAGCACCAAAAGAAGGTGGAAGGAATATACAGAGTTGTTATACCAGAAAGAACTAGCTGATGTTCAGCCATTTGAAGAGGTAACATATGATCACGAACCAATGTTACTGAAGGAGGAAGTCAAAGCTGCATTGAAGGCACGGGCAAGAAACATGGCTCCTGGAATTGATGGAATAAGTTTAATACAGACCCTAAATTTAAAGCCTGAAATGGATAATTTATTCTGTGGAAGAATAATTGTAATGCCAGCTTAAAAGTGCTTAATTGTATAGCATGTTTGTTTTATATCACCAAAACATTATGATGGAGTTAGCACAGATACTGTTAATCTCATTTTAAATCTGAAAACAGAAATTAATGTTCACTGATGCTGTATTATGTCCACCTACTGTCACGAACGTTAAGAAATGGGCTGCTCATCAGTGATGCTATGTGACATGCCCAGGGCCAGGTAACCAGGAGCCAGAAATACATTCTTTATTGGGCTAAATGGTACTGACACCTTTTCTTTGCCTCCAGATTACCTATGTTTGTATGTCACTTACTGCTGAAATGAATGAAAGGAGCTAAAATGAAATTTGTTTATTTTTTATTTTTAAATAGATGGAAATACTCAGAATCCTCCTCCCATGCATATAATAATGTCCCTCAACTCTTGGAACACCTTCCAAGTTATCTGCCAAAACTTACAGTTTCCCATCATCAAAATTTATTTTTATGTTATCTCAGCTGACATCTCAACTACGCCTTTTGTTAGTCTTGATAAAAGCAAAGAATTGGAAGACACCTGACTTGCAAGAGGATTTTCTGCTTAGTCATTTCATTCTCTTCCTTTCTCAACAACCACACTAATACTCGTCATTATCATCTTGTTTGGCACCTAGAGGTTTTCACACAGTGACACAGTATGGTGTGTAAAAATGAGAATATGAGTAATGCCATTTTTTGGAAATGTAGAAGGAAGAGTTCTCACTGTAATTAGCTTTAAGGAGGAATACACATCGAAGTTAAAATTATAAAAACTGATTTTCTTAAAAATACTTTCACTTGTGTACTCTTGTATTGGATTGCTAGTGCTGGATTCGAAGTACACCAAACTGGGCAGCTTAAAAGAAGAGAAACATATTTTCTCACAGTTCTGAAGTCTAGAAGTCTGCAATCAAGGTATCTTCTGCTCCGTGCTCTCTTTGAAAGCTTCAGGGGAAGATCCTTGCTTGCCTCCTCCAGCTTCCAGCAGCCGTAGGCATTTCTGGATTGCAGCGGTCTAACTGTTACCTCTTCCTCCATCCTCACAGGGCATCTCTGCTCGGTCTGTCCGTCTCTGTGTCTGTTCTTTGTCCAAGGACACCTGTCAAATTGGATTAGGGCCTACCCTGTTACAGTATGACCTCATAGCTAACTTGGTCTGCAAAGAGGTTATTTTCAAATAAACTTACATTCACAGATACTAGGGATTAGTATTTGAACATATGTTTTTGAGAAACACAAATCAGCCCCCAAAGAATCCCATCAAGGAATATTTGCATGCCACTGGGCATTTAAATTCAAGTTTGAAATTCTAGTGCCTTCCAACTCCTCCTTGTAAAACAGAAAAGACGTTTCCCTTAGTCATTTACATGCCATGTTTTATAATAATTTATTTGGTTTGGTTTAAGATGTTACCTCTCTGAGTCATTTGCATGTGAAAAGAACCTTCTAATGGTGGAATCAAAAACTGGCCCCTCTTAAAGACATTTTCAGTCACTGCCAAGTAAGCGTGGAAACAATTTCCAAGGCAATCAGGCTTCCTGAAGACCCCATGAGTGAAGGTGCACCCAGTACTAGTGCTAGGTCTGAAAGTAAACCTATGTTTGTCCTATGAGACTCACCAGCATAATGATGAGAAAAGAAGGGTAGTCCGGTGTCTGTTTCCTATGGATCTCAAGACTTTCGTGGAGAGCACCAGCCTCAGGCCATACCCAGCATATGTCATGTTTAAGATGGTTTTTGGTGTCCCGCTTCTTCCAGCCACCATATCACGATCTGCAGCCTCCAGTCTGTCAGTGGTCAAGTCCATAATATCTATAGACACTTCCTGTCAGTTTCCTACTTGGAGAAGAGCTCAGAGATGAGACAGTGCTCATCTCAGATCTCTGCTGCTTTAGGAGCTTTGTAAACCTGGGCAAGTTTTTCTCTTTGAGCCTCATTCTTCTTATCTGAAAAATGGGAATGTGAATGCCTCTCACAGAGCTGTTATGAGGAATAGAAATTATATATGTAAAATACCTATCAAGGTACTTACAGCACTTGGTCCAATTTTGCTGGACTCCATTTTTGCCCTCTGCCACCATTCTGAATCCCTCCCACTCCCAGTTCTCCCAAATTCAGAGCAAGTGACTATGTTCTTTATGAAGTCTCTCTCTCTCCCTTAAACCATGTCATGACTCACATTAGGAAATACAGGGTGTCCTCTGCTCCTTTGTGTCAATCCTCTGCCTCTCCTGCCCCCAAAGTGGTAATTACCCTATAGCTACAAGCCCCTAATATCTACTTCTTCTTTTCCCGTAGGCTAGTCTCTCTGCTTCAATATCCTGTTTGTCGAGGGTGAGGAAGCAGAGAAGGCCTCCCAGTAAGAATCACTGCTGAATTTAGGGGCAGAAAGGAGAACAGAGTTTTCTGGAAGGATGGTCCATCTCTCAGAGACTGTAGTCAAGTTGTTAAAGCTATTACATGGGGTGAGGTAGAGACGATGTCATTAAAAAGACAAAATAATGAGGGCTAACTCAAGAAATAATGGGGTAAAGGATCGTAAAAGAAATACAAGTAGAATAAAAACAACAAAAATTGTGGATGGTCTGGGTAAAAGTAGTGTTAACATACTTATTGTTTATACCTTATACCCAAGTTCAATAATGAATATTTTTCAGGTTAGTTTTGGTGAGACGTATTTGACTAAAAATCTTCTCTACTTTTTAAAAATTAACGTAGTGTAATAATTTGCTTATAATCCAAAAGAATTAGAAGATAATAGTTATACAGATTGATTAAAATATATCTGGAAAACAAATACATGTTAATGATGTCTGTAAAATTAGGAATTCATAGGGCTTAAGTGGAAATATATATTTAGGTTTGGCTTACAAACTAGTTTGGTCATTTTAACTTTTAATCACTTCTGAATTCCTAGTATGATCATAAAGCATTGTAATCTAATCATGAGTGGACTTTGTCTCCTTAGAACTGTCAGTGATGGCTAAAAGAACTCAGACATTAAGAGGTTTTTCTTTCTTGTATATAGATGAAAACCATTTTTATTTTATAGAATTGTTTGGATTTTGTCCCACTGCCTTATAATATATCCTTAATCTAATAGTAATTATCAATTTAGAATACTTCTTGTATGCTAGGCATGAAAAGTTTTTGTGAATTAATTCATTTGATCCTTAATACTCTTATGGATTTTATTCAGCCATAAAACAAAATGAATTTCTAATACACAGTGTGACATGGATGAACTTTGAAAACATTGTGCTGTTTTCCAAAAAAAAAAAATACTGCTCTTAAGTCAATTCAACCCCATAGGATGGAGTAGAACTGCTCCACAAAGTTTCCAAGGAGCACCTGGTGGATTCATACTGCCTACCTTTTGGTTAGCAGACGTAGCACCTAACCATTACACCACCAGAATTTCATTGTTGTTTTTGGCAGACCCAAAAAGACAAATACAGTAGGCTCTCACTTATATGACATATTTAGTATATGCATATATAGACAAAAGGTAGATTAGTGGTTCCCGTGGGTTTGGGGAGAGGGAGGGAGTGCTTCACTGCTACAGTGTTTCTGTTCAGGTAATGAATAAGTTTTAGAAATAAATAGTAGGGTGATTTCACAACACTGACTATAAACTGAATGCTGTTAAATTGTATGCTTCAAATGTTTAAATGGCAAATTTTATGCATTTATATTTCTTACCAGAATAAAAAATGTATATGAATTTAGACTCAAGAAAACAAACAACAAAAAAAGAGCATGATTTTTAAATGAAAAAAAATCATATAAAATGGATTCTGGAATAATCTTCATATTATAAATGAGGACTGTAAGGCACAAAGGAACACAGAGGATAAGACACTTACTCAAAGAAGGCTTAAACATTAGCCTAGAAAAGTTCCCTTTTAAACCAGGCAGACTGGTTCCATTCCCACTCTTAGCTGCTTCATTAAGAATTGCTCCTTGAAGTCAGGTATTCTCAGTTGCACACAATGGAAATTAAACAACACTGAACAAAACAAAATATGCAAATAGGTCATTGTAACATTGCCTTGTAATGACTTTCATTACCTGTCAATGAAGGCTGCAGTTATGAGCCACATGGAAGGACAGAAACCACTTGAATACTATTCTGCATCACTTCAACCATGAAAAGTCATGGTTTATGGTTGCAGCCCTTTATTGTTCTTGAACTCCAAGCTATTTTTCTCTCTTTGTGAATGTTTTATACATAGCTAAAAATGACTTCTAACTCAGAAAGGCTTCTCCTCTTATATAAGTCTATTTGGTAAATAGGGCTGAAGGCTAAGAGAGCTGAGACCATAGGTAAAATCAATAAGAAGCATTGGAATGACCAGAGTATGAACAGAATTCAAGGACCAGAACAGAGTACTGACTCCTGATTATTCAGGATTAGCTGACAAATAAATAGTATCACAAAAATACAATTGCTGATGTTTGCTGTTTGGTACTCTGACTGACACTTTTCTTGATTCTAAACCATGCAGTATCCCCTTGTTCTGTTTGAATGACTGCCTCATGGCATCTGTACAGGTTCCAAATGAGCATAATTAAGTATTGTAGAATTCCCATTGTTATCCATAATGATCCACACCATTAAATGTCTTTGCATGGTCAATAAAACACAAGTAAACATCTTTCTGCTACTCTCTGCTTTCACCCAAGGTCCATCTAACATCAATGATTTTCCTCCCTTGTTCCAAGTACTCTTCTGAGTCTGGCTTGAATTTCCGGCAATCCTCTGTCTATGTACTGCTGCAACCAGTTTTGATGATGTTCAGCATAATTTTACCTAACGTGTAATATTAATGATATTGTTGGATAATTTCCACATTCTGTTGGATCATTTTTCTTTGCAATGAGCACAAATATGGATTTCTTTCAGTCTTTGGGGCAGATAGCTGTCTTCCAAATTTCTTGGCATAGATGAATGAGTACCTCCAGTGCTATAACCATTTATTGAAATGGTTGGTATTCCGACAGTCCCTGAAGCTTTGTTTTTCACCAGTGCTATCAGTGCCACTTGGCCTTCTTCCTCCACTACTCCACTACCGTTGGATCTTGATCATATACTCCCTCCTGAAGTGGTCAATATAATGTTTTGCTTTGTCTTCTCCAGCTGTCCTTTGAAATCCTCTGTTCAGCTCTTTTACTTCATCATTCCTTCCATTCACTTTAACTACTCAACTCATTATCTATTCAGCCCTCGAATCCTTTCTGCCTCCTATATTTCTTACCTACACACAGTTTCCACTATCAGAAATTGTATATGAGTCCTTCTGGTATCCCCTTTTCCACTATCAACACTTCTACTCTTTCCTTTGTCCCTTCAAATGTCTTTCTGGCATGAGCCATTAGAGAAATGCAAATGAAGACTACAATGACGTACTATCTCACCTAGATGTAACTAGCACAAATCAAAACAACAGAAAATAACAAACGTTGGAAAGATTTTGGGGAGATTGGAACTCTGAGGCACTGCTGGTGGTAATGTAAAAGGTACACCCATTACAGAAAATGATATGGTACCTCCTTAAAAAGTTAGAAATAAAAATACCATATCACCCAGCAATCACATTCCTAGAAACATATTCTAGAGAAATAAAAGCAGTCACACCAATAGATGTATGAATTCCTGTGTTCACTGCAGCATTTTTTACAGTAGCAAGAGGATGGAAGCAGCCTAAGTGCCCATCAGCAGAAGAATGGATAAGCAAATTGTGGTACATACACACCAGCCAAAGCCAAGTACATACACACCACGCAGTACTAAATAATAATAAAGAACAAAGATCAATACATAAAAAAATCTCACAACGTTATAATCAGTGACGTAAGTCAATTATAGAAGGATAAATATTGTAGGAGTCTACTATTATAAAAACACAAGAAAATGTCTATACACAGAAATCGTCTTCAGTGGTTATAAGCCAGAGGAGGAGTGCGAGGAAAAATCGTTAGCTACATAGTAGACAAGCATTAACGTTGGTGAAAGGAAAGACAACACAGGATAGAAAGAAAGTCATCACACCCTGACCAATGCAAAGCCGTAGAAAGTTCTAGACAAATCCAAGCACCTTGAGGGTACTGAGGCTGAGGGCTAGGGACCACAGTCTCGGGGGACATCTGGTTCAGTTGGCATAACATAGTCCTTACAGAAACTATTCCACATTCTAGACTAGTAGCCTCTGAGGTCTTAACAGACTGTCAGCAGCCATCTAAAATGCATCTAGTAGTCTCATCATGTTTGGAGCGAAGGAGAAGGAAGAAAACCAAGACACAGAAAACATAAGTCCAAAGGACTAACACACATGAAACAAAGTGTCTAGCAGCCTGAGTCCAGAAGAAGTAGATGATACCTATCTATTACCACTAAGTGTTCTGACAGGGACCACAACAGGGTTCTGACAGAGCAGGAGAAAAATATAGAACAAAATGCAAGTTCATAAAAAAAGTTCTAAAAAAGACCAGACTTCCTCATCTAGCTGAGATTGGAGGGATCCCTGTGACTATCGGGCACCAACACTCTGCTAACTCAGCACTGAAGGCACTCCTGAAGTCCATCTTTCTGCCAAAGATTAGACAGGCCTACAAAACAAGCCATAACGCACATGAGGAATATGCTTCTTAGTTCAGTTAAGTAGAGGAGACCTGACAGGAAGGACCTGCCCCAGAGCAAAGATAAGAAGGCCGAAGGGACAGGAAACCTGAATGAATGGACATGAAGAACCCAGGATGTAAAGCGAAAAAGGAAAGTACTGACCCATTGCAAGGATTGCGACTGAGGTCACAAAACAATCTGTGTATAGTTTTCTGAATGAGAAACTAATTTGCCCTCTAAGTTTTTACCTAAAATACAATTAAAAAAAAAAAAAAGATAACTTTTTGCTGAGCCGTGTTCTTTTCCCTCCACCCACTTGGCACTGCTGTGTTCTCTCTTCATGCTCTGTCTCCTGAACTTCAGCAATAGCTTTTTAATGAGTCTCCTTGCTTTGGACACGCCTCACTTTAACCCATCCCAAAGCAGTTGTTCTTGAATGAAAGCGCTGTCATGTCTCTTGGCTTGAAACCCTCCACTGGATAGCAGTAACAGCAAGTAAAGCCAGGCGTTTTAACACGGCTCCTGCCTGTGATTCCTGGAGAGCCGACTTCATCCTGCTACTCTCCCCAGAATAAAAGTGCTCAGACTCTCCAGGCAGCATCCCAGGGAAAACTTGCTTTCTCCTTTCTGAAACATCTTCCCTGTGTGTCTTCTTGATTGTTTAGGTCTTCTCTTTAGAAGCTAATTCAGACAGTCCCTCCTCAAATGTCCTCTTCCCAAATAATTTGAACCTCAGTTTACCTCCATCCTTGTGTATTTCTATTACTTCTTTATCATACTTTATTTTCATTAAGTATTTATAAGTTTGTCTTCAGAAAACTCAACAAGCAGAGACTTAGATTATTTGCTTCTTTATCCTTAGTACTTGGGACTGTGCCTCATATCCAGCAGGTTTTCAGTGTTTATGGAATGGAAATAAAATCCACAAAATGCCTCACTCTTTGTTCATTGAAAAATAAACCTACTGGAATTGTTAACTCTTAGATTCGGTCTTTACTAAATGATGTTCTACAATAATTATTGGAAAATTTTTCTTTTCTTTTTTTTCCATTCTCTAAGAGATAATGTGGGTATAATGTGGGCCAGAGAGATGATCCCCTTCCGGAGACTCATTAGCTGAAACATACTGGCCACAGCGCACTTTTGGCTCATATTTGGAAATGCCACTGAAACACTGGGGCTCTCCTAGCATAATTCTAGGGATCTTCTTCTGTCTTATGGTTTCTCCAGTGAATCCACTTAGAGACCAGGCCACTTGGAAGCAGCTCCATGCAGTTTTCCCTTAAGCAGTAAGGATTTGTGGTCTTAATCTCCAACAGAATAACTACAGCCACAGTTAAATGAACTTCATTAGAAGAGACATTTGAAATAGCCATCACTTATTATATTTAATATTAATTTTGATAATCAAAACATCAGCTTTACAGGGACATTAAATGTGTGTAACAGACTTGATCCCACTATATATTTTGCTTTTATTAATATGTTTAATAAATGTTAATTAAGTGTCTATTCTGTACCACTTCCATTACATGAAATATAACCATGATCTCAAGTCAGAACAAAACTTCTGGCATCATAGAGCTTGCATCCTGGTAGAATATTTAACCAGTGAACACAGTAAATAAGTAAAATGTACAATATGAAAGTGATAAGCAGTGCTGTAGAGAAAATAAAGCAAAGGCTGGACATATCAGCAGAGAGGGATTGACGTTTTAAAGGTCAATCAGGAAATGACTCACTAAGAACGTAATACCTGAATGAAACCTTGAAAGAGAAGAAGGATCAAACAATGCAGATACTTTAAAAAAAGAAAGAAAAAACATTTCCAGTTGATTCCAACTCATGACAACCACATGTGTCTCAGGGTAGAAGCATGCTTCATTGAGCTTTTAGGGGCAGATTGTTTGGAAGCGGATCATGGGCTTTATTTCTTAGACACCCCTGGGTGGCCTGGGACCTCCAGCTTAGCATTTCAGCATATAAGCCATTTGTACCACCCAGCCAGCCAAGTGCCGTTGAGTCAGATTTGTACCACCTGGGAAAAGATTATTTCAGGCAAATGTACTGGCATATCCAAAATCCCCAAGCTAGGTACATACCTGATATATATAAAGACCAGAAAAGAAACAGGTATCCTACAGACTTGTGAGGAAGGGGAAAAGTGAAGGAGGAAAGATCAAAGAGACCAGAAGTCCTAGTGAATTCAGGGCCCTGTGAGCCCATGTAAGATGCTGAACCATTGGAAGGATTGAGATGAAGTCCATCGTGATATGACTTAGGGTGTAGGGATCACTCTGAGTACTGTGTTGAAAATAGACTTTGGACAAAGATGGGTAAAAGCAGAAGATCAATTAGGAGCTATTGTAATTATTGGACCAGGAAGGGGGTACTAGCAAGGAACTGAAAAGTGGCCAGATTCTGCATGTGTTGCTCTACTATTGAAAAGGCAAAGAGAGGAGTCAAGGTTACATCTAATTTTTTTGTGTAAGTATAGGAATGGAGATGACTGTATCAAAGTAAGACTATTTGAGGAGCTGCTTTGGAAGGGCAGTTCAGAGCTTGTTGTTAGATTACCAAGTGGAGTTGTGAGAAAGCAATTTAGTATATGAGTCTGGAGTTCGGGGATGAGTTCTGAGTTAGAGATGAATTAGGAGTTATCTGAATGAGACTGTATGAGCTTGCCAATTGATATAAAACCAAAAAAAAAAAAGATGAGTTACAAGAACTGGGCTACAGGGATGCAAACATTACCCCATAGAAGCTGTGTGGGATACAAACAACAGGAAAATGTTGGTGTCCAAAGAAACCAGTGAGCAGGAGGGACAGATGAACTGGATCAAATGCTGCTGATTAGTCAAGTAAGCTGAAGATTAAGCCCTCACTATTAAACTTAACAAAGCAAAAGTAATTGGTGACTTTGAAAAGAAGAGTTAGAGAGGTGTGGTGGAATTGACTGCTAGATCCAAATCAGTTCAGAAGCCATTAAAATGACAGGGATTAGTGACAGTGTATATAAGCAGCTGTTTCAAGAAGTTCTGTAAAGCAAGCAGAGAAATGCGGGATGACTAGAGGCAGAAGTGGAATGGGGAAGGTTTTTAAGCTGTGAAAAATAGCAGTATGTTTGCTAATGGAAATGATTCAGTATTGAAGGGGAATAGAAAGATTTAGGAGAGAAGAGAATTGCTCTTCTGTGGGGTCGCTATGAGTCAGAACTGACTTGACAGCAAAGGGGGTGGTTTTGGTTTTGCCTGGGAATATGAGAGAGGAAATGGGATGGATATTACACATTAAAGGTGACCTTAGATAGAAGCACAGACAGTTTATCCTGTAATAAGGAAAAGTGTACAGAATAAGAGTGAGTAGGCAGGTAGTGGGAGCTTTGGAAGGTCTCTTTTGATTGTCAGTTTTCTCAGTGATGTAGAAAACTTGATCATCAGCTGAAAGTGAAGACAGATGAGGAGGCAGTGTTTATGGAAAGAAGAGGTGTGAAATAGTTGTCTGGAAGAGTGGGAGAGTGAATAGATGATGAAAATATAGAATGTTTTCTCCAGAATATTAAGGGCTCACTTGTATTCTGTTATCGTGAATTTAAAATGAACCTACAAAACACATCTGTGTACAATCATATTCTTCTTCCAGGACACAGAAGTGATATAAGGAAATAGTGCCAAGTGTATACCTCAAAGTGAGCAAGGAATGATGATGTTGTGAGTATTATGCAAGTGAATGTTTATAAAACTAGGCATTGGAATTTGATTTGGTAAAGAGGGTGCTTGAAGGGGAAAGAGAAACTTGGTAAGATCAATAGACTGAAGATCCTCATGAAGGCTTGTTAAAATAGGCTCCTAGACAGAGTAAGCAAGAAAGAGTTAAAAATAAAATTATTGAAACTCAGTTTGTGGAAGGTTTGCAATTATCAGCAAGGACACGAGTTAGACCAGTGCCTTTCAAACCTTAATGTGCATATGCATCCTTTGGAGTCTGTCTTAGTCATCTAGTGTTTCCATAACAGAAATAACACAAGTGGATGGCTTTAAAAAAAGAATTTTATTTTCTTACAGTCTAATAGGCTACAAGTCCAAATTCAGGGCATCAGCTCCGGGGGAAGTCTTTCTCTGTTGGCTCTGCAAGAAGATCCTTGTTGTCAATTTTTTCTTGGACTGGGAACTTCTGAGGCACAGGATCCCTGGGTCCTTTCTAAAGGATGCATTCTGCTCCCAGCACTGCTTGTTTCTTGATGGTGTGAGATCTCCAACTCTCTGCTGTTTCCCTTTCCTTTGTATCCCAGGAGATAGCCTCAAGGCATAAAATAGTCTTAGACATTGAGTTCTGTCCCGTCAACACAGCTGCTGACCATTTTCCCCCGTTAACATCATAGAGGTTGGATTTACAACATGGAAGACCATCACACAATACCAGTAATCATGGCCTAGCCAAATTGCCACACACATTTTGTAGGGACACAATGCAATCTGTGACATTCTACCCCTTGGCGTCCCCAAAGTCATGTCCTTGCAACATGCAAAACATATTCATATCATAATAGAAGTCTTAAATCGAAGCCCCAAATCCAGAAATACTTCAACTGTGAAATGTGGGACACAAGTTGTCTGCTTGCAAAATACAATGGGAGAATAGGCAGGCATAAGGTAGACATTTCCATTACAAATGTGAGAAAGTATGTAAGAAGGCATAACAGGTACCAAGCAAGTTAGCAGAACACATTACATTGGCCCTCAAGACTTTGAAAGTAATAGTCCATTCTTTGAGACATTTTATACAGTGGACCCACCTCCAGACTCTAGGTATTGGCCACCATCTAAGGAAAGGCTCCTTGGCCCAAGGATACAACTCCGCCTTTCAGATCCACTAGATGGCAACTCTGTTTCCTAGACTTAAGGTGCACTATATTCCTAGTCCAACTGAGTGGTAAGTCCACCCTTAGAAACAATAGAGGCCAGAGTTCCACCTTTAGAAACCCCTGAAGACATGGCCATAACTTTTAAGACTGAGGAAGCTCAGTTTCTTGTGTTCCTTGTCCCTTCAGCTTCTGCTTCCTGTGGCCCCTCATCCCGGGCCTCATACTGCCATCTGCCTTGCTGGAGCAAGTGTTACAAAGCTCCGTAGCTCCACCCAACTGAAGTGCCTAGAGGCACTTCCTAGAGGAAGTCTCCTGCTTACAGGCACACAGCTTTCTTACTCCATGGATTAGCTCCTGGTTCTGCTGCTTGCCTTTCCGCTGCTGCTTCTTACCATCTGTGCCTTCCTTGATGTTAACAGTTCTCCTTGGTTCCTTCTGAATCTTCTAGCCATTCACAGTTTCAAAACTGCTTCCACATTTTAGGTATCTGTTACAGCAGCACCCCACTCTCTCGGCATCAAATTCTGTCTTAGTCATCTAGTGCTGCCATGACAGAAATAACACAAGGGGATGGCTTTAAAAGGTGAAATTTATTTTGTGACAGGCCAGTAGGCTACAAGTCCAAATTCATGGCATCAGCTCGAGAGGAAGTCTTTTATCTGTTGGCCCTGGTGGAAAGTCCTTCTCATCAGTCTTCCCCTGGACTAGGAGCTTCTGAGGCACAGGAACCCTGGGTGCTTTCCAGAGGATGCAGTCTGCTCACAGCACTGATCCTTTCTTGATAGTATGAGATCCTCAACTCTTTGCTGACTTCCCTTTCTTGTATCCTAAGAGATTGCCTAAAAGCATAATATAATGATGACACTTGAGGTCCTATCCCACTAATACAACTGCTACCCATCTTCACTCACTAACATTACAGAGGCAGATTTACAATGTAGAGGACCATCAGACAATACCGGGAATCATGGCCTAGCCAAATTGCTGCACACATTTTTTATTTTAGGGGGGCACAATTCAATCCATGATACAGTTCTTACTAAAATATACATTTTGGTTCAGTAAGTCTAGGGAAGTCAAGACCTGAGGTTCTGAATTCCTGTCTAGCTCCAAATGATGCAGTTGCTGCTAGACTGGGGATCTTGTTTTGAAAGGCATTGGTCTAGAGTGTTGTTTTGTAACCCAAGCAGTAAATCAAAATCATGTAGGAAGTATAAAAATCAGTGATGTTAGACCACTCTGGAAATGCTGGTAGCATAGTAGTTAAGTGCCACTTCTGCTAATCAAAAATGTTGGCAGTTTTAATCTGCCAGGTGCTTCTTGGAAACTCTATGGGGCAGTTCTACTCTGTCCTATAGGGTCACAATGAGTCATAATCAACTCAGCGGCACTGGAATTTTAAACCAAGGGAATCAGAATTTCTCTGGGTTGGTTTCAGCATCAGTTTATTGTAAATGTTCTCCCAAGTTATTCATTGTGAAGCCTGGGTTGATAACATCTCGGCTGTAGTGTGTTACTGTAGGAGTGAATTACTAAGGTAAGGAAAATGCTAAGGCCACTGAAGGAGGAAGGATCCAGAAACTGAGGGCTAAGAGGTTGGAAGTACCACCTTTGTGGATATTAAAGTCATCAGAATTCCACCCCCAGGTAGCCACTCAAAATAATTTAAAACAAGTACTCAAACAAATACATGTACACACATTTTCATAGAAGCACTACTCACAATACCCAAAAGGTGGAAACAGCCCAAATGCCCATCAGCAGGTGAATGGATAAATAAAACATGGGATAAATATACAATAGAATATGATTCAAAGTACTGATGTGTGTCACAATGTGGATTAACCTCAAAAAAATTACATTAAGTAAAAGGAACTAGACACAAAAACTTACGTGTTGTCTGATTCTGATTCCACTTATACAAAATTCCCAGAAGAGGTAAAAAAAAAAAAAAAAGAAAAAGAAATCATAGTGAATAAAGGCTGAATGGTGTTTGCCAGGGGCTTGAGGGCTGGCACAATGTGAAGCAAGTGTTTAGTGGGCATAGAGTTTCTTTTGGGGATGATAAAATGTTTTGAAAGTACTCATAGTGATGGTGGTTGTACAACATTGTGATTGTACTGAATATAATTGTACTGTTTGCTTCAGTTGTTTGGTTAACATTTAACATCTTTGGTTATTTTTCACTTAATGGTTAATTTTAGTGTTATGTGAACTTCATCTAAATTAAAAGATAAAACTTCAGAAATTGTGACCTCATATGTGCTGGGTGAGGTGACCATCAACCCAAATCTGTAGGTGACTACAACAGGTACAGGGAATGGGTGACATAATCTGATGACATGACATTCACGGCAAACTTGTTTGGGTGGAATGGTCTGAAACATAGACTTGTAGCCAAGAGGACCCCTATGTTACCCCCATGCCCAGTGATTGGGGAGATCAAACCATTAATTACTTGAAAGGACTACAGAAGAAATATTGGCTTCAGGAAGAGCTAGGTTTAGTTAGAGAAAAGGGAATGGAAAAAATCTAAAAAGAGATTGAAATTTGGGTGGATGCTGCTGCTGTAGTAGTTAAGATGGAAACCCCGGTGGCATAGAGGTTAAGTGCTATGGCTGCTAACTAAACAGTTGGCAATTCAAATCTACTAGGCAGTCCTTGGAAACTCTGGGGGGCTGTTCTACTCTTTCCTATAGGGTTACCATGAGTCAGAATTGACTCGATGGCAACAGGTAGTGATTAAGAGCTCAACTGTTGAACCAAAGGTCAGCAGTCTGAATCCACTGGGTAATCTTTGGGAACCCTATGGAGCACTCTGCTGTGTCCTACAGGGTCACTATGAGTTGGAATCAACCTGATGGCGACAGGTATTGTTTTTTGTTTTGTTTAATTCTTTGATATCTCAGGACAGTATGGAAATGTTTCAGGAGTTTGGAGGCATAGGAGACAGGTATGTGCAGAGCAGAATGGGGATTTTAATTCAAGAGGTGTGGGAGACACAAAGTCCTGAACTGAGCTTGGAGCTGATGATCTCCACCAGAAACTTAGGGCAATACTGTGAATACTGAGGCTTAGGCAGCCATGGGGGTCTTTCTAGAATCCTGTTCCTACAGCTACTCTCTAGCTGTAGAACTCTTCTTTCAAACCAAGACATTCAAGCCAGCTCCAAATGGAAAATGGACAAAAGCCAAGCTCCTATAGTTAAAGCAGTAATTAAGAGAAGAGCGTAATAGCCCTCTAGAGGGCTCCTAGGGCCCCCATACTACTACAGAGTCCTGAGATCTCTTCAGTACTCAGGGTGTAATCACAGTTCTGATGCTGCTGAGAGACACCTGAGGAAAATGTAAGGAGTTATGTAAGGGGCAGATTAACCAGTACACACAGTACTTACCAGCTTGTATTGGCACATGGGCTTGGGTTTACTTGCTAATCCATCATGAATAATTTCACATGGATTTTGTTCCGTCTTTGACATGGTAGAGAATATGTGAAATTGTGCACTGCAGATTGATGGGAGGGCACATTTGGGCTCATATACACCTTGCTTATTGGTTCATCCAGCCCTGAGTTATACATAAGAAAGTAAAGACCATGTGCCCAATAATCCTATGTAACTCTCTGTTTTAGTCAGCTAGGCTGCTCGAACAGAAATACCACAGAGTGGATGGCTTTAACAAAGAAAGATTTATTCTTACACAGTCCGGTAGTTTGCAAGTCCATATTCAGGGTGTCCACTCCAGGGAAAGACTTTCCCCTTGTCGGCTCTGGAGGAAAGTCCGGTATTGCATCAGTCTTTGTCCAGGGAGAGTCCTAACACAAGAACCTCTGGTCTGAACGACGCGCTCTGCTCCCAGTGCGGCTTGCTTGATGGTAGCAAGGTTCTCCAATTGTCCTTGGTTCTTTTTTCTTTTATTCCTTGCAAGCTAAAAGCATTAAGGGTGGGGCAAGCCATACTCCAGGGAAACTTCCCCCATAGCAGGAATTCACAGCCCCACCCTAATCCTTTAACATACAGGTTAGCAAAACCACACAATGGAGGACATTTCCAAGATACTGGGAACCATATCCCAGCCACATGGCTGCACACATTTTTTGGGGGACACAATTCAAACCATGACACTCTCCTTAAGTCTTTTGTCAACTGTATAGGTTGTCTTTCTTCTGTGTAGTAAACTATTCAAACAAACAAGTGGTTTGTAATTATCCCTTGAGATCACTTTAAGTCTTTGATGATTAAGTTATTACTGTTGTCAGATTGGAAACCCTGATTGTACCGTAGTTAAGTGCTATGAATGCTAACCAGAAAGGTCAGCAGTTCAAATCCACCTGGCACTCCGTGGAAACTCCATGAGGCAGTTATACTCTGTTCTAGAGGGTCCCAATCAACTTGACAGCAGTGGACTTCTGGGGTTTGGGATTTACATTATTTGCATAGTAGGAATAGTCATTTGGAACAGTCATGATGTAGGCTAGGTCTTCCAGAAGCAAACTGTGAGCCAAAAATCTGGATGCAAATACTTTTTAAGGAAATTCTCTGAGAAAAGTCCAATAGCTGCGCAGGACAGGAAAGAACAGCTAAACAAGAGTGCAATTTCAGAAAAATTCTCAAAGATTAACTTCAGCCTAATCCCCATAGGAGAACTCTGGAGAGCAACAATTCAGATTATGACCCCAATGGACCAAAGACATACTTCAGCCCTAATGAGTCAATAGCTGAGGCTGTTGTGGGACAAGGAGTCACTTGGTGGTGCAAACAGTTCATGCACTAAGCTGCTAACACAAGCATTTCAAGTTCGAGTCTACCCAGAGGCACCTCAGAGGGAAGTCCTGGTGATCTCCTTCTAAAATGTCAGCCACTGAAAACTGTATGGTGCACAGGTCTACTGTTACACACATGGGGTCGCCGTATGTCAAACTGACTTCATAGCAAATGGTTTATTACAGGGGAAAACATGAATTCCTAGGTACTTTCAGGCAAAGAGAGTGCAGTAGTCTGAAGACCATCTTTAGAGAAGAGTAGTCTATATTACTCCAGAAAAGTAGAACAAGTGTCATAGAAAGAATTGTGTCCCCTCAAAAATATGTGTAGCCATGTGGGTAGGCCATAATTCCCTGTATTCTAGGATTGTCCTCCATTGTGTGATTTTGCTGTGCTGTATGTTAAAGGATTAGGGTGGCATTGTAAATCTCTTCATAAGATTACTTCCCTGCTCTACTGTAAGGGGTTGCCATAGAGTATGACTTGCACCACCCATAGTCCTTTCATCCTTCAAGAAATAAAAGAGAAGCAGGCTGAAAATTGGGACCCTCATACTATCAAGAAAGCAGCACCCAGAGAGGAGCGTGTCCTTCAGACCTGAGGTTCCTGCACCATGCTCCTTGTACAAAGACTGATACAACGTGGACTTTCCTCCAGAGCCAACAAAGGAAGGGCAAAGCCTTCCCCTAGAACGGACATCCTAAATTTGGACTTGTATCCTACCAGTCTGCGTAAGAATAAATGTTCCTTTGTTAAAGCTGTCCACTCTGTGGTATTTCTGTGAGAACGACACTAGCTGACAAAAACAGTAAGCCTGGGAGAAAAACTCACAGAAAAAGGTAAAATGGACTTGAGAGTACTTGAGTGGAGCACAGCTGTGTCTTCTACAAACACAACACTCACTTCAGTTACATTACCATAGATACCCTTGGTAAGAATCATAATTTTAAAATATCAGCGTCAGTTTTCAATTATCTTTAAATACATCTCTAATAGTAGAGTTTTGCTACCTTCTCATTACAATGCCAGTTTATGTTACTGAAGCTTAGGGCCATCCTCCGAAGCAAACAGAGGTCATTGGAGTGTAAGCATCTGATCACATCTACCCAGGTATGGCCTCGGCTGAACATGCAGTATGTATGTGAAAAACAAATGCTTGTTTGAAAACTCCACTGGTTTACATAGGTGTCTCTTCTAGTCTTCATTATTAATAGTACAGATTTTAAGAACATTTGGATATTTCAAAAGTTACATATTTCAAGTGGTTGACACTATCCACATCTTTGCATGCCTCTTTATTTCAGGATCGTTGTTGGTGCTTGGCTTACCCTCTGTTTTAAGGAGTAGAAGAGCGTGATTTTAGAGTCCTTGCATTAGATGTAATTTAGAGTTGGGTAACGATGTCAAGCCCAGTGACAGGCATTGGAGAAGCTCTTTAAGAATTTGAAAATGGCAAAACTGTTGACTCCCTGACAGTAAAGGTTACTTGTATCCACCTTCAAGAGATTGCAAAGGGAAAGTTTAAGTGTGGTAAATATCAATGTTGTTTTGCTTTATGGAAAAATCTGTACATAGCCAAACTCAAAACAAAGCAATTTAGAGAATAAGAAATAGTTTGCCTTCCATAAGACCAGTTTACAAAAAGGGTATATTTATTTCCTTTTATCTGTAAGAATAACATCGTGTTGCAACTTTGGTGTTATTTATAAAGACCAAATAATAGTCTTGAACAGCCATGTTTTGAGTTGGATTCCCTAAAGTCAATTCGTGAGCCAAAAATTCAATGCTAGTAATACATAAAATAAGAGATTTGAATATGAATAATGACCTATTTGGATTGCATTGGGGGCTGGTAGGAAAAACAGGGTTTTTTTTTTTTCCTCAAATAGTTGGGCTTAGATGCATCTCCAAATATGTATTTTGTTACACTTTTAAGTGCATTCTCAGGGAAATTTAATCCATATGCTTAAGCAAGGTTACATGTAAATCATCCTAATGTTGTTTTATTAGAGCTACATGATGTCTATGATACCTTTTGAGCTTTTTTTTTTATAGTCCTTATATTCTTTGCTGAAAAGCAGCAGGTAACTTGCCAAGAGTAAACAAATCAAATTGCAAAAGGTTTGAGTTCAGTTTGAAATGCTTAGCCTATTATAGTTGATTGGGTTCTGAACTTGGCAGTGCACATTCTCCTGCTCTGCCTGCAGGGCAGAGTGAGAACAATTTGAACACTGTATTTCCCAGCTGGTGCATTGACATTTGAGAATAATGTGGTGCAGACAGAATCAGCATGTTTGGCAGGTGAGTGATACTTAACATGACCTCAGAAACTCACTTCCCCCCAGTTTGTAAAAGTTCATAGCTCGGAACAATGTTCTACACATTATGAAACACAAGTATGGATCAAGGGATCCCTGCCAGGAATTTATAGATTCTTCTTGTGCCTCTTTAGGTGGAATGGCTGAAAAATGAAGACATAATTGATCCAGTTGAAGATCGGAATTTTTATATTACGATTGATCACAACCTCATCATAAAGCAGGCGCGCCTCTCAGATACCGCAAATTATACCTGTGTCGCCAAAAACATTGTTGCTAAGAGGAAAAGCACAACTGCCACTGTTATAGTCTATGGTGAGTGAGCTTTCTTATCATCCATTTAAGTGTGGGGTAGATTAAAAGGCTCTCCATCTAATTCATGTCAAACTGCAGAATCTTGTGAATATCATTATTTTAATTTTAAAATGTCAAGCTAGGGGTTCCTTCCTAATGCTATGACTACTTTCTTCTTACCTTTCACGTGGATAATATTGTTTAACTGCTTCTCTGATACTCATGAGAAAAACTAGACTTGGAAATTCTTAACCCTCTGGCATCTAGCTAATAAGAAAGTGCTAGAAACCCAGTTACATGCCTTTTGCCAGTCAGCAGATGCCTCCTGCTTCTTTAAGTGCTCTTCTCTCCATAACCTGCACCCACCCACCCACCCACTTGAATTCCATAGATAAATGTGCTGATGTTCCTGTGGGCCTTCGCTCAGTCCAAGGATGGCAAAACCACCCAGAATCTGGAGCTGATATGCTTTGTAAACATATTTCTTGGAACATTAACTTCCTAAAAAGTGCTTTCTTCCCTTCATCACAGACATTCACAGGGAAGGTAGAAAGCCACTGTTTTAGTCACTTAGTACTGCTCTAACAGAAATACCATCAATGGATAGCTTTAGCAAAGAAAAATTTATTCTTACACAGTCCAGTAGGCTGCAAGTCTGAATTCAGGGTGTCCCCTCCAGGGAAAGGCTTTCCCTCTCTGTTGGCTCTGGAGGAAGACCCTTGTCTTGCACTACTCTTTGGTCAGGGAGCATCCTGGCACAAGAATCTCAGATCTGAAGAATGCACAGTATTGTTGGTGCTGGTTTCTTGATGGTATAGGGTTCCCAACTCTCTGATTGCTTCTCTTCCCTTTTATCACTTGTAGATGAAAGAATAAAAAGGCAATGCAAGTCACATTCCAGGAAAGTTTCCTTAGTAAGGGTGTTGCAGTCCCACCCTAATCCTCTTTCAACATAATCCTATTTATTAACCACAGGCAGAGATTAGAATTTATTGCATAGGGGAGCCACAAAAAGAGAAAAGCAGTCACACAATACTGGTAATCATAGCTCAGCCAAATTTCTGTACATATTTTTGGGGGGATGCAATTCAATTCAAGACAGCTACCATCCCCAAACAACCTTAATAACATGGCAAGCTCCAAAAGAATGACTTCCTAGGTAAGCTTCTTCCCTTTCTAATGTTTCATAGCACAACATATCATTTCTCTAGGAGACTAAACAATTTTTCACTCAGTATTACTGAGATATGTAATGCTTTTATTTCTCTGTACTATTTAGTACTTGAGCCTTTTTTTTTTTTTTTTAATGCCAGCCAAGCCAAGTGCCGTCGAGTGAGTGTAGCATTTTATGAGTAGTTTCATCCCCCTAGCTAAGCCTTAGGAATACCTGTGCAATGCATATGGTTCAGTGATTGACCACTAACTGAAAGGTTAACAGTTTGATCTCACCCAGAGGCACCTCATAAGAAATGCCTGGTGATCTGCTTCTGAAAAGTCACAGCCTCAAAACCTACAGAGCATAGCACTGCTCTGCAACACATGGGCCGCCACGCATCAGAATTGACTTGATGGTAACTGGAGAAATATAATGAGCTATAAGATTCATGGTCCTTTGTAGGCTGAGTTACTAGCCTGTTTATTTGTGTATTTCTTGCAGTGTTAGACGCATTAAAAAAGAAAAAATTTGTTACAGTCAAGTCCGTTCCCACTCATAACAGTGTGTGCTCAAGAGAACAAAAAAACTTCCAGGTCGCATCTGAGCCCGTTGGTGTAGTCACTGTGTCAGTCCACTTTGTTGAGGATTTTCCTCTTTCTCACTGAGTCTTTACCCAGTGGAAACCTTGGCAACATAGTGGTTAAGTGCGCCATCTACTAACCAAAAAAGCTGGCAGTTCATATCTGCCACACTGTCCATGGAAACTGTATGTGGCAGTTCTACTCTGACCTGTAAGGTCACTGTCTTAGTCACCTGATACTGCTCTAGCAGAAAATACCACGAGTGGAAGGTTTCATGAAGAGAAGCTTTTATTGTCACAGTCCGGTAAGCTGCAAATCCATTAACAAGATACAAGTCCATTCAGAATAAGAGATCATCACAGTCCAGTAGGCTGAGTCCACATCCAGTGAGAGCATCTCGGCACAGGAACCTCGGGTCCAAAGGACGTGCTCTGCTCTCAGTGCTTCTCTCCTGGTGGTATGAGGTTCCCACCTTCCTCAGCTCACTTCTCTCCCTTATATTCCACAAACTTGTAGCTTGGGTCCTGCCTCACTAACACAACTGCAAACCATTCTTCATCATCAGTATCACAGAGGCAAGATTCACAACACATGGGAGGAAGGGCACCATGTTAGAACGCCAAACCAATTCAAATCAACACATACATTTTTGGGGGGATACAACTCAATCCATGACAGTCACTAAGAGTCAGAATCAACTCAAAGGCAGTGAGTTTTGGGGGGGCTGTACTTCACCAAGCATGATGTTCTTCTCCAAGGACTGATCCCTCCTGATAACGTGTCCAAAGTATGCGAGATGAAGTCTGGCCATCTTCACTTCTAAGGAGCATTGTGACTGTACCTTTTCCAAGACAGATCGTTCCTTCTTCTAGCAGCCCATAATATATTCAGTATTCTTCATGAATACTGTAATTCAAGTACATCAGTACTTCTTCTCTCTTCCTTATTCACTGTCCAGCTTTCACATGTTTATCAGGCCATTGCAAATACCATGACTTGAGTCAGGAACACCTTAGTTCTCAAAGTAACATCTTTGCTTTTAATACTCTAAAAAGATCTTTTGTAGCAAATTTGGCCAGTACAAGGATCCCTGGTAACAAAATAGTTAAAGCAGTCAGCTGCTAACGGAAATGTCAGCAGTTCAAACCCACCAACATCTCCGCAGTCAAAAGAAACGGCAATCTACTTCTATAAAGATTCACAGACTTGGAAACACTGTGAGACAGTTGCACTGTGCCCTACAGAGCTGCTGTGAGTTGGAATCAACTTGATGACAGGGGGTTCACTTGTCCAGTACATCACTTAATTTCTTGATTGCTACTTCCATGAGTGTTAAGTGTGGTACAAATAAAATGAAATTCTTGACAACTTCAATATTCCCCATTTATTGTGTTGTTGCTTATTTGATCCAGTTGTGAGGATTTTTGTTTTCTTTATGTGGACATGCAATCCATAATGAGGACTGTAATCTTTGGTCTCCATCCATTAGTGTTTCAAGTCTTCTTTACTTTCAGCAAGCAAGGTTGTGTCACCTGCATGACGCAGATTGTTAATGCGTCTTCCTCCAATACTGATGCAGCATGTTTCTTCGTACAGTCCAGCTTCCTGGATTATTTGCTCAGCATACAAATTGAATAAGTATACTGAAAGAGTACAACACTAACACATTACCTAGTTTTAAATGATGCTGTATTCCCTTGTTCTGTTGTAACAAACAACCTCTTAGTCTATGTACAGTTTCCTCATGAGCACAGTTAAGTGTTCTAGAATTCCATTCTTAGCAGTGTTATCTGTAATTTGTGATAATGAACACAACTGAACGCTGTTGCATAGTCAGTAAAACACAGCTAGTCATCTTTCTGATAGTCTCTGCCTTCAGGAAAGATTCATCTGACATTAGCACTGAATACCGCTCATTCCGCTTCTTTTGAATCCAGACTGAATTTTTGGTAGGTCCTTGTGATATACTGTGACAAATGTTTTTAAATTATCTTCAGCAACTTTTGCTTGCATCTAATATTGATGCTGTTGTTCGATAACTTCTGCATTCTGTTAGGTTGCCCCTCCTTGAAATGAGCACAAAGAGGGATTTCTTTCAGTTCACCGGGTAGGTAGCTGTCTTCCAAATTTCTTGACATAGACAAGTGAGCACTTCCAGCATTGCATCCATTTATTGAAACATCTCAATTTGGTATTCTTTTAATTCCTGGAGCTGTGCATTTTACCAGTGCTTTCAGTGCAACTTCACTTCTTCTATCAATACTATCAATTCTTGATCATATGCTGCCTCCTGAAATGGTTCAAGGTAGACAGATTCTTTTGCTATGGTAATTCTGTGTATTCCTTCCATCCTTTGATGCTTCTCTTATCCCTGTTATCCATCTACCTGTTGCTCTTCTTTTTGCTGTTGTGCGCTGCGGGCTGGCAGCTACTGGGTCCTGGCCCCCCGGCCCCTTCCTCCTTCTCCCCATGGTTTGTACTTTGCTGCTTGGCACCTTGAAAATATTTACAGAATAAGAATCTTCTCCTTGAAACTGTTTGTAGGATACTAGCCCACACTAAACTATTTGCAAGTTAAAACTATCTCCTTGAAACTATTTGCAGTTTAGTGGAATCAGGCAAAACTATTTGTAAAATAAGAAGTCCTTAGCTAAGAACCATTTCCTTGAAACTGTTTGCAGGATAATAGCTCAGGTTAAAACTATTTACATGTTCCTGTCCTTTGGTCTGTCACAAAGATCATGACCATTTTTGGCTATGTACCACCCTGTTGACTTCCTACCTGTAAAGCCTATAAATAAAGGTTGTGTTAGCAGACCAGGGGCCATTGTTCTCCATCAGAGACCTTGGTCTCACCTGGTCCCAACTTTTTATTGTGTGTGTGATGTATTTATTTGTTCTTGTGTGAGTGACATGTTTCACGCGTGATTGAGGTTTTACACATCCCCTTGCCAGTCCACATTCAGCCTTCAGACTTCATCCAGCACTGGCCCCTGGAGTGCTGGACACGGCATTAGTTGTTAGGTGCCATGAAGTCAGTTCTCACTTATAGTCACCCTATCAACAGCAGAACAAAACAAAGCTGCATCCCACGCCATCCTTCTGATCGCTGTTAAGCCTGAGCCCGTTGTGTAGCCACTGTGTCAGTCCATCTTGTTAAGGGTCTTCCTCTTTTTCACTAACTCAGCTTTATCAAGAATGATGTCCCCTGAGGACTGGTCGCTGTTGATAACAACTGCAACTTGAGGCCGGAATTTTTTATTCAGTACTTTCACCTTTAGATGTATCAAGCATGTTTTTCCTTTTGGGTTTTCTAATTCTAAATCAATGAGCATTTCATTTTAACCCTTTGCTTTGTCTTTGTCTTTTGAAACCTGTTTAGTTGTTTGACCTCATCATTCATTCCTGACGCTGCGTCTACTCTGTGTTCCAGAACAACTTTACAAGTCTCTTCTGACATCCATTTGGTTCTTTCCTTTCCCTCTTTTGATGGCCTTTTGCTTTGTTTATGTGTGATGTCCTTGATGTCTCCCCTTATCTCATCTGCTCTTCAGTCGTTAGTGTTCGCTTAATCAAATCTATTTTGAGGTGGTCTTCAAATTCAGATTGTATTTTGGCTCTTATGGGCTTGTCTTTGGTCTTCCTGATGGTGCTGAATGTCTCCATTGTGTCTTTCTGCAGATGTAACTTATTTGATTTTTGTGTGCTCCATCTGACAAGGTCCATGTGTACAGTTCCATTTATTTTTTTTAAAGATATTTTCAGTGAGTAAGCTGTTCTTGCAAAATTCTATCATGCAGTTTCTTGCATCATTTCTGTTACCAAGATGATATTTTCCAACTATTGATCCATCTTCTTTGTTTTGCTTCCTACTTCTGCATTCCTATTACTAGTAATTATAAATGCATCTTTGTTGCATGTTTGATCAAATCTCAGGCTGCAGAAGTTGATAAAAATCTTCAGCTTCTTTATTTTTGACATTACTGGTTAGTACATAAATTTGAATAATAGTCTTATTAGCTGATCTTCCTTATAGGCATATCACTATTGTCCTATTATTTACAGTGTTATATTTCAGTGTAAATCTTGAAATGTTCTTGAATGCAATGCCATTTGTCTTCAATTGTCATTCTCATCATAGCAGACTATATGATAGTCTGATTCACAATGGCCAGTACCTGTCTATTTCAGCTCACTAATGCTTAGGGTATCTATCTTTGAGTATTCCATTTCAGTTTTACAAACTTCACTTTTCCTTGATTCACACTTTGTACATTCTACATTCCTATTATTAATAGACATTTGCAGCTATGTCTTCTCATTCTGAATCCTGCCACATCAGCACACGAAGATCCCCAAAGCTTGAATGTATCCATATCATTAAAGGAGGCTCTGTTTTGTTGTGGCAGCTCTTTTCCTGTCTTATTTTGAGTGCTTTCTAACCAGAGGGGCTTCTCTTTCAGCACTATGTCTGACACTGTTACACCATTATCATAAGGTTTTCACTTGCCAGCTTTTTTCAAAAGTGTGTCTCCAGATCTTTCTTTGCAGTCTGTCTTAGTCCTGGAGCTCTGCTGAAACATGCCCACCGTGGGTGACCCTGCTGGTGTTGGGAATAGCAGTGGTCTAGCTTCCAGCATCACAGCCACACGTAAGCCACCCGAGTACGGCAAACAGACACGTGGTGTATAGCCAGCTTGCAAGATAAAAATAGAACTTCCCATAGTATTTCCAGGATTATAATCTTCTTTTTCTTTTGTATTTAATTTTGCTTTAAATAAAGGTTTAGAGAATAAACTGGCTTCTCATTAAGCAGTTAGTACACATATTGTTTTATGACATGGGTTAACAATCCACAACAGGTCAACATTGTCCCTTCTCAACCCCACACTCCCTATTACCAGGTTTTCCTGGCCCTTCCTGCCTTCTAGTCCTTGCCCCCAGACTGGTATGCCTCTTTAGTCTTGTTTTGTTTGATGGGCCTGTTCAGTCTTTAGCTGAAGGTTAAACCTAAGGAGCAACTTCATTAAGGAGCTGAAAAGATGTCCAGGGACCATACTCTCAGGGTCTATCCAGTCTCTGTCAGGCCAGAAAGTCTGGTTTCTCTTTTTAAGTTAGAATTTTGTCCCACACTTTCCTCCGGTTCTCTCGAGGACCCTCCACGCTGATCCCAGAGCTATAATCTTCACAAACAGACCACCAGCTTTCTCTCATGGACCAACTAGTGGGTTCAAACCGCTGATCTTGCTCTGAGTAGCCTAGCACTTAACCAACTGACCACCAGGGCTCCTTGTTCTCATAGTAGGTGCTCATATTCTTGCAGATTTTTTGTCTCAGAGGAAACCAAAGAACCTTAGGAAGTGTTTTGAGGTTATGCTACTTCCTAAATGATACACCGCATCTCACCACCATTAAGAACATAATGAAGCTTTACACTGCCACTTCAGCGTAAAGATCCTCCAGGGGCCTTGGTGTCTGATTGACTGTGAAGGAGGGACAGCCTTTGGCAATTATCTGACTCTTGGTACTTATATATTGCTAGAAGTGATGTGTTCCCATGATGTAGGGAGTTATAAGAACAGACACCACTGTGATGCTACAAAGGCTGATTGCAGCGATGCTTTAAAACTGTCATTTTAATTACAGAACAGATGCATACTTTTTTTTTTAATCCTCTGATTACTCTGTGGTTCAATTTCATAGTCAAGATAATGCCTGTGTTGAATTGTAGGCAATTGCCTTTCTTAAGTCACGATAAAATGTTTCTTACTTTTAGTCTCTTTCTAAATTGCCCAAACAAGTTGATTAACAGCATTTGAAATGCAAAAGAAAAATGAAGCACAATTATAGCCTGTACCAATCATAAATAACTAATGAAGGCACAGCTATATATATAAAGGTTTGCCGTGAATTGGATCCGACTTGACGGCACTTGGCCATATAGATGTTTAATATATATGCAAATCTCTTTGCCTGTGTATTGCATGCATCCAGTATCCATAAATGCAGTACATATATTGTCTTTAGGAAGATGAGACACAAGTAACTTGAAGTATCTTGAGTTAAGAAAATGGCACTGGAGTAGAGGCTAAGAGTCCTGTGTTCCAGGATTGCCCTGCCACTAAATGACCTTCAGTTAGTCACTTAGCAGGGTTGTCTGAGCTCTTGCTTCCTTTGTAAAATGAGAGCATGAGACTAGGATCTTGAAAAGCCTATCTATCTCTGAAAATTAATGATTATTTATTTCTCATTCAATTCTAACAAAGCAATGTATGCATATGTTAATCCCAAATAATGGCTTACTAGTAGGCTAGTAATCAATTTACACTGACAATTAGATGGCAGTTGGAGGTCAGTGAAGTTGAGCAGGTTAAGTTGCTTTTCTGGAACTCTAACTGAAATCCTACCTGTCAACCATCTGCTTGTCATTCTAATGGCCTTTAAAAGAAGTTGCCCATAGCTCATAGGTCAGGCTACCAAAAATGCACAGAAAATGTATACATCTACCAATATTTCCTATTGCAAGTCTATTTTGTATATTTATTTTTGTTAGTATCATTTTAGAGTACAAATATATATTCATTATAGAAAATTGAAGGAAAAATTGAAAAGTTCAAAGAAGAAAATGCACAGAATTCTATTATCTGCCATCAAGAAATAGCTTTTGTTTTTAGAACGTTTTGATCTGTTTACTACTGCTTTTTTCTGAGCGTAGATATGATTTTAAAGTTATACACACACGAATAAAACATAATGTTTAAATAGTCTTATATTCCTAAATAACCTTCTATAGAATCATTTCCAGCAGCTACACAGGAACCAATTGCATGAACACATCATGGTTTCTTTTACCATCTTCCTTGAAAACATTATAATTGGTCCAGTCACTTATACCTTAAAAAAATAACCTTGCTGTGAAAAAGAACCTGTCTGTATATACTACAGAGCCCCCTGGTAGTGCAAACAGTTAAAGCCCTCAGCTGCTAACCAACAGATTGGAGTTTCAAGTCCACCCGCAAACACCTCAGCAAAGGCCTCGTGGTCTGCATCTGAAAAATCAGCCGTTGAAAACGCTAGAATACTGCTGTACTCTGACATGCATAGGGTAGCCATGAGTTGGCGTTTCCTCAGTGGAAACCGATATACACACTGTATTCATAATTATTCCCTATTGGATGTATTTCTAGGAAAGGAAGTATTGGGAAAATGATGTCCACATGTGCGGTTTGTGTTACCAAATGGCTAACACCCACTTTTACTAACAGGAGGCAGATGCATCTTCTAGTTGTGCCATGTTTTAACTACCGGTGAATAATTATTGTTAGAAATTGCTGAATTATAAGAATTTCACATTCTCATTTTACTAAAGCACTAAAATATTTCAGAGTATCCCCTAGAAAGAGATCTCTGAAGGTAAAGCATATACATTGTGAGGGGTGTGGATTTTAAAATCACATGTAGACTGACAGCTTCGTGAAACAGTATAATTGGCCTTTATACACAAAACAGATGTCCACTTCAATTTTGTCAACTAATTGTCAGTTCATAAAAATAGCCACTTGGTTAAAAAAAAAAAAAAGCCATCAACATGAGATTTTACTTTGTAGCCAGGTTCACCGATTAGATAATGACACTGACTAAAAATCGTTGAAGGGCCATAAAGGTTTCAAATAATGAAAGAAAAATAACCACCTGTTATTTGAAAGTTGCCAAAGCCAAGCCAAGTGCTGTCGAGTTGAGATTATCTTATTTAGTTCGCATGCCTTAGATAACACTTGCAGCCTCGGCATCAGGGTGTAAAAATTTGAAATCAGCCATCAAACCTAATTTGGGGAGTTTATCTAGACCAAGGAAAAGAGAACACAGTTAATTATTATTATTTTTTTAAGTAGGTGAATAAACCTTGATAAATAACTGTATTTCTCTGTTGCAACAGATTATGCTTCTATAGGAGACCTGGTGGCACGGCGGTTAAGAGCTCAGGCTGCTAATCCAAAGCTCGGCAGTTTAGATCCACCAGCAGTGCCTTGGAAACCCTGTGGGGCGGTTTCGTGTGTGCTATAGGGTTGCTGGAGCCCTGGTTGTGTGACTGTTAAGCGTTTGGCTGCTGACCACAGGGTCAGCAGTTTGAACCCACCAGCTGCTCCTGGCAAATCTTCTGGGCCCTATCAATAAAGTTGCTATCAGTCAGAATCCACTCCATGGCAATAGGTTGAGTTTTTTGTATGCTTATTCGGTTACATAACAAAAGTTTGAATGAAACTAGCTTTGAATACATAAATTTTAATGGTTACATGGAAGATAACTTTTTTACATATGTATGTACTGAGTGTGGCTTTTGTGTCCAAAACAAAACAAAACAAAAACAGTCCCTAGAGAAAGGCATTATGCTTCGTAAAGTATAATGCAAAAGGGGAAAAAAAAAAAAAAAAAACCACACTGCCTGTTAGACCAACTCCTGGTGACCCTATGGATCAGGGTAGAACTGCCCCACAAAGATTCCAATGAGCACCTGATGGATTTGAACTGCCAACCTTTTGCTTAGCAGACATAGCACTTAACCATACGCCACCAGGGTTTCTAAGGCAATTGTTCCTGCCCTGTTTTGAACCAAGGATCTGTCTTGTCTGAGGCCAGTGGGATAGCCATTATACTGTGAATCTAAGTACGTTGTTAATTCTCATGGTGTTGCTTGCCTCCTTTCAGTGAATGGTGGCTGGTCCACCTGGACAGAGTGGTCGGTGTGTAACAGCCGCTGCGGGCGAGGGTACCAGAAACGGACGAGGACCTGCACAAACCCAGCGCCACTCAACGGCGGTGCCTTCTGTGAAGGGCAGAGTGTACAGAAGATAGCCTGCACCACGTTGTGCCCAGGTAAATACAGCAGCCTCTCCTTCTGGAGGCCTGCCACCAGTCAACAAATGCTTTGTAAAGAATGGAGACAAAGGCCTTACTGTTTATCTGAATGTATGACAGAAATCATTTAAATCTGTGTTACTATTCAGTGCTGTCATTGCTGGGAATTCTAGTATGTATCCTCTAAAAGACTACTTAACTGTGTTACCCAAACATGCAAAATAGTAGAAAGCAGGAGATAAAACACTTGTGAACATAATCCCTCCATGTTATTTTGTAAAACTGCTGGAGCCAAAATTGCAAATTCTTAATTCAAAGGATTTGAGCAGCACTGAAAGCCACATGTTTTAGTGAAAAGAAAACAACCCTTCATCTTCAGAAAACCATTGAAGTTAACTGAAACTGAAAATGTTTTAGACTAAAATATTTGATATTGGGTGTTGCTTCCTGGGTCAGAACAGATAGAACATTTGGAATGACTTGAAAGGAAGGCAAAACTTTTTGACACATGAGCTAGTGGATTTTGAAAATAACATGTGGTCAGCTCTGTATTATCTGTACATGTTGGTTATCTACTGTTTAGGTTATTTGTAGGGAGATATATACCAAGATTTCATCCTTCTACTTTTTAGCATCTTTCTGTGCTGTCTTATATGGTACCAGGTCTTACCTACATGTAAAACAAGCCAAAGCCAAGTACTGTTGAGTCGGATCCAAGTAAAACAAAAAAATCATAAAAATGGCTAATTGTATAATACATTCCCAAAACAAAGCTAATTTAAAAAAAAAAATAATAAGCCATAGATTTAGTACACTCCACTGTAGTAGGTATTTGATTTTCAATTTTATTATTTGAATACACAATCTCCTTATTTCTCTTTATTCTATCTAACTTTTGTCCTGTTATGCTTTAATAGAACCTTTCTCAGAGATGGGTTGGAGAAATGAACTGGAGAGAAAAATATAATCTTCATTTGATATTCTCAAATGTTGATTTCCAAGTATCAAAAATAGTCTCACTCCCACACTGAAATTTTTGAGAGTTTTTATTTATGGAACAAATTTTTGACACTTAGCTAGGCTTAGAATTTCAGCATTCTATCTTGTAATCTCCTATATTTGATATAGGTGTTGATTTCCACAATTAAAAATGCACTGAGCATTTTTGAGTTGAAATAGAAGTGTCTATGTGTATGTGTGTATGAGTCTGTACTTCAGATTAGCCTTAGTCAAACAAATGTCTTTCCTCTGAATAGTTGGCAATTGCTTGTATAGCCAACTCTATATAATTCAAATATTGTTTTCATCATTTTTTCATGTGGCCATGTTTATATCTTTATATATTTTTGCATAATATATTTACACAATAATTTGAATATGAAAGCATATCAATCTCCCAAACTGTGTAGAGGATATATATCATTTCCAGTAACTGCAGGTATAGGGGTTTAGATGACCAATAAATGATATTTGGCATTATTTCACAAAAGAACTCTCAATAACCATAATTATTTGAGAGATTTATTTAAAAAGCTTATTTAACTTTTTATCCTATTTCTGTGAAAAACTAAGAAGGATGCATTTTTAAACATGATCTTAGTTAAATTTGCTATATAGATGTGTATATTTATTGCAATTTAAATTGTGTGTTTTGAAAGAAGATCAATTTTAACTGGACTTCAGCATAGAATGAGTACTCCTCCCATCATAACCCACTATTGCAAGGACAGAGTAGCTGGGGCGAGGGCCTGGGGACCATGCTCTCAGGGGACATCAAGGCCAGCTGGCATAACTAGTGTTTTGCTAAGAGAGTCTTCTGTACCCCACATTGGTAAGTGGCATGTGGAGTCTTAAAAGCTGCCAAGCTGCCATCTGAGGTGTACCAAATGATCCCAAGTCAGTAGGAATGAATGATCAGCAAGGACCAAAACAACAGGAGGGAAAGATAACTCAGAAAATAGAGAGACCCATGTGAATGGGTGACCACATCGACATGTGACCAGAAGAACTGGGTGGTACCCGGCCACCACCAGTGATAGCCACAATGGGACTCACAAAGTTGAGTCTCACTGGCAACACAAGAATAAAAAGGGGTATACCCTGCGATCTGCACTAAAAGACCACAATTGGTGGTCCAAGGGCCTCAAGGTTCCCCTGGGAGCATGGCCTCTGGCCCTGATGCTGCCCCTGTACATAAATCATAATGGAGGTCAACTCTTCAGACAGGAATGAATTGGACTTGGAGACACAGAGTGACCACATCATGTGTGCACTTTATGGTTTCATGCGTCTATAGGATGTCATCCTATTGACCTCTTACTGGAGGCAGAGGAGAAGGTGGGAAGGAAGGGATAAGAGATTGTTAGGAGGATATGACATTTATAGAATGGAGAGGAGGAGTGTGCTGTCACCGGGCAGGGAGAGCAGGGAGAGCTGCACATAGGCCGGCATGCAAATTTATACAGGATCATACATTTTCACCCAGTCGTAATAAAATAAATAAATTGTGTGTTTTTAAAATAGAAATGTTTGAACTCATTATCACTGGAATTGTTGACAAGCCAGTAGTAACCAAAATCAGAAATAAATTGTTGAATCAGAAGAAAATAATTGAATCAGAAATACAATTTCAACTTTAATAGCAAAAATTAAGAATCTCTCTTAATGTCATCTTTAAAATGAAAAAAAGTCAATTGCTTTTCTTCTAAGAACCATCAAATAATAAAGAGAAAATAATCTTTTCAAGATGAGATTGCAGACAAATTCAACAAACAGCTGATATTAAAAATAATAATAATGGTTAAAGGAGTATGGAAGACAGACGGGTGGATGGAGGGACGGATGGATGGACGGACAGCTAGATGGACGTACAAATAAACAGATTTCCTCACCAGTGCCTCATCCTCTTCTCCTAACTCTCATGCAAGTTTGCTTTCACTTCCCACTGAAAATGTACAAGGAGGAATCTTGAATCAAACAGAGGCCCCCTAGTTTTCAACACAAAAGTCTACAAACTCCACCTTGAGTAGAAACAGAGGCATCACTGTGACCTAATTTTACCAGGGGTGGCCGCTCTGGTTTGTGTATGCCCTAGGAAGCTGCTCTTGCCTTGGTAAGTGAGGGAACAGTCAAGCACCCTGTCAGGGCTGTTCATAGAACCTAAATGAGGTAAGAGACGCTGGACTTCCCACCAGATGAAATGAGTGCTGTACCCTCAGTGGGATATTTTCTTCAGTTTTTAGTTTTGTTCTGTTTTGTTAATACTTGAGATCTTCCCTCTTCTTCCCTGAAGCATCTCTTTGTCCCTCTGACTGATGCTGGATTTTTTTGGTGGCAGTGGATGGCAGGTGGACCTCATGGAGCAAATGGTCTACTTGTGGGACCGAGTGCACACACTGGCGCCGGAGGGAGTGCACTGCACCAGCTCCCAAGAATGGAGGCAAGGACTGTGACGGCCTCGTCTTGCAATCTAAGAACTGCACCGATGGCCTTTGCATGCAGAGTAAGTTGAATTGAGCAAATGAGAGAAACTAGGGAGACCACTGATTTAACCTTTGGGATTTCACTGAAGGGAATATTAAAAATTGAGAATTCTTTAAACAAGAACAAAAAATGAAGTAATATATAAATAGCTTTCTCAATCTTGAAAAACCTCATTTTTCAAGAACCAAAATGAACAACTGTGTCTTTTTAACAAATGTCACACATTGTATTATTTTCCTCTGAGCAGGGAGGGACTTAGCTATTCTTGTGGAAGGGATGTCATTCTTTCTAGGCCAGTTTTACTAGAGTGCACAAAAAGTACCCCTAACTCCTTATAGAATCAAAATATGACCTCCAAAAAATGAGCTATTTTAGGTTACAGTTGCTATCTAACCAATGTCCATGGAATGTGAAATACATATAAAGGAAATAAACATTTCTGTGGGTAGATTTACCAATTTACAATAAACATTTAAAATTATAATGTAGGTATGATTTAATTCATTTAAAGGAAACCATGTACATGAAACAAATTTTTTAAATGGTGTGCAGGGATCATTTCGGAAACATAACAGGTGCTATCATCTGAATGTTCTCCTTTTTCAAGCTTTATTTCTTGTTTTATAAGTGAGATAGACAGCAGTTTGATTTTCATGCTAACACTTACCCCTTTACTAAAGAACCTGTAAATATAGACCATTTACCATCCTTATTAACAGAAGCTCTGATGGAGTCATGGTTAAGTGCTACGTTTGCTACCAAAAGTTTGGCAGTTCAAATCCACCAGGCACTTTTGGCAACTCTATGGGGCAGTTTTACTCTGACCTGTAGGGTCACTGTGAGCCAGAATCTGCTTGACATCAGTAGCTTTTTGGCTTATTAATCACCATGAATTAAGGTTCTAAGAACTGGTTTGAACTCACAGCCACCCAGACAACTGCATCAAACCATGTGTCCTTTGGATCGCAACCAGTAGTATTCAAGTGTTGACAGTTCTCATCATACATTAAAAGATACTTGGAGAATATTAACTACCAAATATATTTGTGTGGAAGTATTTGTATGTGGCACTTAAGAATTTAAAATATTATTTTATTTTCACCCTGTTTATAGAATTCTGTTTACCAGAGTCTGCATCTACAGGGACCTTTAGAAAGAAACTTCACTTAAAATACAAAGAGGTATGCTGTTAACAGAGAATAAAAGTCCAATAGCGCTCCCAATTTTATGTTCATGGTATGTTGCAGTCTTTGAGAACAGGCTGCTGCTGAGTACAAAGCACAGCTTCTGGTTATGACTTGGGGATGCTGCTGTGGATCTCACTGTGTTTGTGCCAGAAATGCAAAAATGAAAAGAATATAGCTGTTTGACTAAGCATTTTTCCAGGGATGCAAGGTTTTTTTCCTCTAGGCATAAGTTTGAGGTTAGGGCTAAAATGACAATATACCATGCACAAGTTATTCTTTGTAACATTTGCATCATTTATTATTCCCCTTTTACTGTTGAACAAACTGATCCACGTTATTGGAAAGCAGCAGTAACTGTAGTTTCTCTCTCTTTATTCCTCCTGCTGTGTCCTTCTCTCACTGTATTTGAACTCTGGGTGGTTTAATATTTAATACCTCTACCTCTATTATCCATATTTTAAAATCCCCAAAATAACCTCTTTAACCAGGAACTCAAGGCTGCATGATAGAACACTGGAACTTTGATTCATTAGTTATGTAAAATAGCATTCATCAAATACAAATATGAAATACTCAAATTAAGTCTTTCATGGTGTAGCATCCCTTTGGCATCTAGATTATTTCTTGTAGTATTAATAGAATTTTTCCTTATGATTGAATATTTGCCAGTAATCATGGCCTGATATGTATATGTAAGTAGGACAGTGAAATGAGGGTGTGGGAGTAGGTTTTGTTTGTATTTGTTTTTATCAGGTCTCTTGTTAGTCTGAAACACTTTGGTGTTCTAGTTAAAAATCATTCATTTAAAACTACTTTGCTTTGCTGTACTCACAGTCCCCACTAAGTCAATAAACTCATCTGCTTTCCTTTAGTCCAATAGAGAATTATAGTCTACACTAGTATTGATTACCTCAGTGATAAAAATGATGGAGATATTACTGCGATGTGTAATTATAGTATTTTATAGTCAAAGCTGTAGTTTCTGTTTACCAGTAAGTTTGCTGTTCCTGGCACTATATTGCTGCCAAATACTTGAAAACAGATAATTTTTTTCTTGGCCCTGATTTTGGAAAACAAAGGGCTTTATTAAGCATGAAACTACCAAGCTCGCAAGATGGGCAAAGTTTGTAAGAAAAAGTAAAGTAGAAAAGGCAGCCAGAAAGTTGTAAGAGGAAAAATGCAGAATTATCATATAATATTTGTTTTCTGTGGGAGAATTAGTGTGTTGGATGTGCTGATGAACAGTCCTTCAGCAGTATTGTGATACATGTGAAAACAAAGGTAGCTTAGATATGAAACAGCTCCTGAGTCTAGTCAAAGTAGAATGCAATGATTTTAATATAGATGTGTGCTTCTGGGTAGAAGAAACTTAAATTGTATATGAGTAGGATTCAGAGTTATATCTTAATAGCCAAGTTGATCCTTAAGAGAAATACAATGTGAAATATGTAGGCAATATTACCATTGATCTATATTCATTCATTAGTTCAGAAAGCAATATTTAAGCACATAATTTGTTCCTTAATCATCCTCTTCCTCAATATCAATACCTAGAACTTAAGATATGTAAACATATTGAATAATATAAGACAAATTACAAACTTAAAATATGTGTGTATATATGCATATACACACACTTGATATATGTTTGTATGTATGTATATTTAAAGAAAGAGAAATCCCTAAGTGCCAGAAATGAAGTAGGAATTCAAAGCTAAAGAGTAAATGTGTGAGTGCACATGAGAATAACAAAGAAGGATACTGGACAGGGATACATATCCCAGGGACTGAGTTTTTGTGAGTTACGGCTATAGTGCGGGCACAGAGCCCTGGTTTGATGAAAGCCTGAGGCCAAGAGTTGAAAGCCAAAACCAAGAATGAAGCTGGGACTCAAAAATGTCTATCCCATTATGAAAAATAATTATAAGATTTTTACCCACAGGAAAATCCATGGCAAGGAAATGAAAAATGAAACCTTCATTTAGATAGAACCTATATAAAAACTACAATGCTATACCAAGTTCTGGTATGGAATCTAAGATACACTGCATAAAGCAAAAAATACAAGATATGTAATTAATGTGACTGGTATGACTTCTGGGGTACCAGCAGAAGTAAGCAGCAAGGGTTACTTCTACAACACAGCTACAATGGTCTATGTCAAAAATAGCCAACTTCAGAAAATGAATTACAATGTAAGTTTACAAGTCAGCCAAGGGAACGCTCAGCAGTAAGGCTCAGAAAACATAATAAATAGATGAATTAGCACTCAAATAAAGTGGACTCAGAGAGCAAACTAAATGAACCTATAAAATAAGAATAAACAAAAAGACAAGCCCTAGTTTTTAAAGGAACACAAATGAAAGAATGCAATATTGTAAAAAGAACACTCGGATTTAGAGAAAATAAAATTGAGGGCTAGAAGTGTAAAACATGATTACTGAAATCTAAAACAATGGAAGATTAAGTATTGAATGAGAAATAGCTTTAGATAAAGCTGGAAAGAAAATCAGTAAATTGGAATATACAGCTCATGAAATTTCCCTGAATACAGGAAAGAAGGGTAAAGTAAGTGATTTTGAAGAAGAAAAGCTAACGCAAGTTTAAGATATTGTCATGGATTGAATGTGTCCCCTAAAAAATCTGCAACGATTTGGCTGTGCCGTATTTCCTGGTATTGTGTGATGCTCTTCCTTGTTGAAATGCCTGCCTTGATGATGTTAATAAGTGTATATGGGCAACAGTTGCATTGGTAGAGCAAGATTCAATATGTAAGTTTGTTTTGTGCCTTGAGGCAGTTTCTTGAGCTATAAAGGAAAGAAATCTGGCAGAGAGATTTGAGAACCTCACACCGTCAAGAAAGCAGCACTGGGAGTAGAGCACATCCTTCAAACATGAGTTCTTTCAATAAACATTGAAAAAGCATGCTAAGACTGTATCCTGTTGAGGGTAGATGCTTCCTGACCAAAGACTGATGCGATACTGGACTTTCCCTCACAGCCAACAAGGGAAAAAGCCTTTCCCTGGAGCAGACATCCTCAATTTGGACTTGTAGCCTACTGGACTGCATAGGAATAAACTTCCTTTGTTAAATCCATCCACTTTGTGGTATTTCTGTTAGAGCGCTACCAGGTGACTAAAACAGATGTAATGGGGAAAATCCAACATTTACTGTTTAAGAGAGAAAATTGAAAATCTTTTCTGCCAATGAAGGCAACGAGTATTTGCTACTCATAAGCACCTACTGAACAAACTATTAAAAACATAAAATAATAATTGACTCAGAGAAAAAAAAAGAGAGACTAAATTGAGGAACAGTGGAGAATAAGATAGAACTATATTGCAGACAACATTGTCATGTAATTTATAGGTATGATCTTAAGTTTAAATTTTGCAAATTCTGTATATTGTTTGGTGAAACAGTAGTAACACTCTTTGTTTTGGAATTTACTGCTTCAAGTGTTCCAGTTAAAAGGCTAAGGCGAATCACACTGTAAATGTTGATGCATAAATTCAAAATAGAACTTTAAGGAAAGAAAAAAAATTCCCAAATAAGGCAAAAAGCAAACCAAAAAAGGTAGAAGAAAAAAATATGATAAAAACAATAAATAAGGTAGTAGAAATACATCTAAATATGTCAACCATCATAATATTATAAATGAATTAAGTTTACCTGTTGAAGTAGAAAGATTCAAAAGTGTAGGAGAAAAAGTCCAACATTATACTGTTTGCAGGAAACATACTGAAATCACAGTTATATGTAAATATTGAAAGTTCAGAAGTGAAGGTTACAATATTTTTCAATGTTTATTATCCACTTAGTGATTTTGGTCATCTGAATGCATTTTCCTAATTCATTCTCAGTAGCACTTAAGTAACATACACAAAAAAAACTGCAAAAGCTGAAACCTGTGTGAAGTGGAAACCTGTCAGAGAAGGAAAGCTCAAATATTTTCCATTAATATGAACAGTAGAAACATGCTAAGGCTGTATCCTGTCAAGCAGAGAAAACTTTGAAACCTGGAAAAACAAGGCAGTCTTTGTTTTAAAGCTGCTTTCACAGATTTCATGGCAGAGTACTAAAAAGGAGCGTTGGTGGCAAAGTGATTAAGCACTTAAGGTCTGAGTTTAGAGCCCATGTCGTAGCCACCTGATACTGCTCTAATAGAAATACCACAGGGAGATGGCGTTAGCAAAGAAAAGTTTATTCTCACACAGTTCAGTAGGCTGGAAGTCCAAATTTAGGATACTGGCTCCAGGGGAACATATTTTCTCTCTGTCTCTGAAGGAAGGTCCTTGTGTTACATCAGTCTTTCTTTGGTCTTAGAGCATCTCTGCACAGGAACCTCAGGTCTCAAAGAGGTCCTCTGCTCTCAATGCTCTTTTGGAAACTGTCTGTGTTATTCCCTTTCCTTTGTATCCCAAGAGACTGCCTCAAGGTACAATACTATCTTACACGTGGAGTCTTGCCTCACCAACACAACTGGTGCCCGTCCTCCCTCATTAGTGTTATAGAGGCAGAGTTTATAGCATCCAGAAACTATACAGTACCAGGGATCAGGGCCTAGCCAAATTGCTACACATATATCTGGGGGACACAATCAATCTGTGACAACCCATCAGCTGCTCCAAGGGATAAAGATGTGGCAGTCTGCTTCTGTAAAGGCTGCAGCCTTGAAGATCCTGAGGAGGAGTTCTAGGAAGTCTGACAATTAAATTCAGGAACTGCCACCATTTGCTTACATCAGTGGCACTGTGCAAACAACTTGGTAAGATTTCATGGCCTTTATATATGAATGCCTCAGAGCTGTGTTTGTGTCGATGTGTGGTGGTGTCTTGCTCCGTGGTATTCATTATTGTTGTTGAGTGTTTTGTGAGAATGCTGGAGTTTGAATTAGAGCAAGGAACAAACATTAATTTTTTTGTTAAATTGAGCAAGAGCAAAAGTGAGATCAGGGACACGTTAGCCCAAGTTTATGGGGACAATGCCATGAAGAAAATGGCAGTGTACAAATGGATTAAACATTTTTCTGAGGGAAGAAAAAGCGTCGCTGTGGAACAGAGGCCAGGGCAGCCAGTAAAGAGCACAACTGACAAAAACATTGTAAAAATTCATCAAATCATGCATCAAAATTGTCAGCTGACTATGAGAAGCATAGCAGACCAAGTAATCCTCAATAGAGAAGCAGTTAGGAAAATCTTAACTGAAAATCTTGGCATGAGAAGGGTGTGTGCGAAAATGGTCCCAAAGGAGCTCACCAATGAACAAAAGCAAAGAAGAGTTGAAGTTTGCCAGGACCTTTCGGAGAGGCAAGAGGATGGTTGGGGCCCTGTTGTCACTGGTGATGAAACATGGGTGTACTGGTAAGACCCTGAAACAAAACATCGAAGTGCACAGTAGAAGTCATCCAATTCTCCACAACCAAAAATCTTCCACCTGTTCAAATCAAGAGTCATAATGATGTTGATATCAGAGGGATTGTGCATTGTGAATTTGTACCAACTGGACAAACAGTTAACCAAGTTTATTATTAGAAAGTGCTGAAAAGTCTGCATGAAAAAGTTAGAGAAAAACAACCTGAATTTTTCACCAGCAACTCACAGTAATGCACCGTGACAGTGCACCAGCTCACACGGCACTGTCTGTGCAGGACTTTTTTTTACCAGTCAACAAATAACTGTATTGACTGTATTGGGACACCCTCCCTACTCACCCGATCTGGCCCCTGATGACTTTTCTATTTACCTGAAGATAATGGAAGTATTGAAAGGAAGATATTTGGATGATTTTCAGGACATCAAGGGAAATATGACAACAGTTCTGATGGACATTCCAGAAAAAGAGTTCCAAAGTTACTTTGAAAGGTGGACAAGGCACTGGTGTTGGTGCACAGCTTCCCAAGAGGAGTACTTTGAAGGTGACTGTAGTGATATTCAGCAATGAGCTATGTAGGCATTTTTCTAGGATGAGTTTGTGAACTTAATTGTCAAACTGCCATATACCGTCACCCTGTAGGATCACTATGAGCTGGAACTGACTGGATAGCACACATCAACAACATGTAGTTCTTATTTACATTTTTAGATTTTTTCCCTTGGACTTTGTATTTTTGTTTGTTTGTGTGACTATATACTGATGAGTCTATTCTGACTCATAGCAACCGTATAGGACAGAGCAGAACTGCCTCAGAGAATTTGCTAGCCTGTAATGTTTACCAAAGCAGACTGCCATGTCTTTTCTCCATTGGAGCCAATCATCGGTTAAAACCATCACCTTTTGGTTAGTAGCTGAGTGTTTAACCATTAAGCCAACTTTTATTGAATAATGAATCAAATGTTTTGTTTTGTTTTTTAAATTGTTTATCAGGCTATTCAATGTTTATATAAGAATTCTTAGAAATCAAGGCCTTTCCTCAGTGCCAATTAAATTTATAATCAATATGCTTTTAGGGCTGTGTATATAACTATTGAATACTTTAAAAATAAATGGCTAATTGTTAAAAAATATGTGCTAAAATAGAAACATGTAAATGAAAATATTAAGTGTGACAAATTCTTTGGGGGGAATAATTTGACAGTATGAGTCAAGAATTTTAAAATGTTCATATCTTTTGACCCACTAATCCCACTTCAAAGAATAGATTTAAAAATAATGAGTATGAATGTATTAAAAAGTGTGCACCAAATATGTCCATATTCTTTATTTAACTATTTATTTATTTTTGGTGTTATAAAAAGTGCCAAACCAGAAAGTGCACTGTTAGGAGAATGATTAAGTAAGACATCTTTCTTCCATAAAATGAGATACCATACAGCCACTAAAATTTTTGTGATAGTTTAACGTGGAAAAGGAGAATATGGGCTCATGTATGCATTTGGTCATCACTTTGTAAAAGTAAGCTTAGGAAACAGAGAGAGGAAGATATATGCATTTTCTTGACTAGTAAAATTACAAGCAACATCATTCTCTCTTCATAGGCTTGCACCTCTCTGCATCCTAGTAATCCATCATCTTCGTCATTACAAAATGACTTTTTTAAAAACGGATGTTGAAGTACACTAGGACAACAAACAGCCTGATCATGAAGCTGAGAGTCTGAGGTCTGAGATATAGCAATAGCACTGTCTTGACCAGTGAGTTGGGTCACATTGGTTGAAATTAGATTACCAAAGCAAACAAAAATTGCATAAAATCCTCAAATAACATCTAGCTGAATAAAACCCTAGTAGGCAACAGTTACTTATAGCCAGCTCTTTTGAAGATATGATGATTTAAAATTGAATTATTTGTACATTACCTGTTAGATACATATCACTCTGTCCTTACCAATATACTCATTGTCAGACTATTTGAGAAACTGGATTGTTCATGTGATGGTCTAAACTGTCATTTGTGAGAAAGGCGTTTCTCTTTAAGCAATTCTGGAAGCTCCACTAAACTTTTTAGGTCATTACATACATATTTAGTTCATAAAGCCAAGTCAAGTGCCATCAAGTCATACTCAAGTATAATATATATGTGTGACATTAATGTATGTATTAATCTCAGATACAAATATATACTCATTGGCCTGACAATAAGTCCTACACTGGAGATAGTACCTCAGAGCCTTCTACCAGCTTGAAGCACTTCTAGAAATTGGTACACCAGAATGTGTTACTAAGGATAATTAGAAGTAATCAGAGTCACTTAATGTTCCAGAAAGAAGCTGGACAATTTGGGGTTTTAAGCACATTGTTAATTAAAAATTTACAAAAAAAAAAATCAAGAATCTTAAGGCATCCTAAATTACATGGATTGTACTGAACAGGAAATTGTAGATGACATGCAATGTTTGTCACTGTTCAAAATAACAAAAACGCACATGCCTGGTATGTTTAGTAGGAGTAAGCACTGAATATTAATAACAGGGTTCATGCATTTCACTTAATAACAGTAATCAACAGTCTGTATTATTCAGAAAGCAGCCTTGAAAGGTCCATTGTATTTATTTGGTTTTCAGAGAAATAAGAGCTGTCACATGAACAGGCATACGCTCACCCATGTTCATTGCAGTATCATTCACAATAGCAAAAAGATGTAAACAACATAGATGCCTGTCAAAGATAAACAACCATTAGTGCCTGCACAAAATGGGGCACTATATGTAATGAAAAAGAACAGTGATGAGTCTGCCAAGCATCTCACAGCGTGGATGACCTGGATGGTCTTATGCTAAGTGAAATAAGTCAGTCACAGAAGGACAAATATTGTACGAAACCATTACCGTAAACACTTGTGAAAAGATTTACACACACAAAAGAAACAATCTTTGATGGTTAGAAGGGAGAGGAGGAATGCGGATGGAAAAACACTAAACAGACAATGGAAAAGTGGTAACATTGGTGAAAGCTAAGACAGCACAACAGCACTGGGGAAGCCTGTGCAACTCGTGTGAAGAAAGGTCGTGGAAGCTCCATCCAGAAAGCCCCACTGTTGTGAGTTGATTCTGACACACAGTGACTCTGTAGAACACAGGAAGAACTGCTCCATAGGGTTCCCAAGGAGTGCCTGGTGGATTCCAATTGCCAACTTTTCAGTCAGCAGCCCAAATCGTAACTGCTATGGGCTTCCAACCCATCGAGACTCCCTAAGGGACTGAGCTACAGGGCTGAGGGCTGTGAGGACCATGGTCTCGAGGAATACCCGGCTCAACTAGCATAACATAGTTTCTAAAGAAAATGTTCTAAGTCTTACCGTGCTAAGTAGAGTCTGGGGTTGTAAAAGCTTTGTGAGCAGCTGTGTAGGATATTCCGCTGGTCTCGTCCCTTTGGGAGCAAGGAAGAATGGAGAAGCTGAAGACTGAAGGGAGGTTCACCCACAGGACTAGTGGACCACAAACAGCACGGCTTCCTCCACAGTGAGTCAGCGCATGGGCCCTGGCTACCACAACTGCGCTGACAAGGTACACAATAGAGTGTTCCAGACAGAGCTGGGGAAAAAGGTCAAACAGAATTCTCACCCTCCAAAAAGACCAGACTTACTGTTCTGACAGAGACTGAAGGAAGCCTGAGAGTATGGCCCCCAGACACCCTTTTAACTCAGTACTGAAGTCCTATTGCTATGAATCAGAAGTGACTCAATGACAATGGGTTTGTTTTGGTTTTGAAGTCATTCCTGAATTTCACTCTTCAGCCAAAAATTAGGTCCATAGAACAAAACGAGACTCAAGAGGCACACCAGCCCAGTGTCAAGGACTAGAAGGCAGGAGAAGACAGGAAAGCTAGTAATATGGAATCCAAGTTCGAGACAGGAGAGTGACAGCATGTCATAGTGTTGGTAACCAATGTGACAAATAATACATGCACTAATTGTTTAGTGACAAGGTCATTTGAACTGTACACCTTCATCCAAAGTACAGTTAAATAAAGTGAAAACACACACACACACACCCAGAAAAGAAGAAAACCCACTGTTGTCAAGTCAGGCCTGACTCACAGGGATCCTGTAGGTCAGGGTAGAGCTGCCCCATAGAGTTTACAAGGAGCACCTGGAGGATTTCCACTGCTAACTTTGTTGTTAGCAGATGTAACACTTAACCTGCTATGCCACCAGGGTTCACATACACACACACACACACACACTTAAGTTTTGTAATATCATCCCTAGAAACCTATTAAAGTATCTTCTGGTTTTCCAATATATTTTTGAAATAGACTTCATATGTAATAATTTCAAAGAGATGAAAAAGAGAGCATGAAAGAAAGAAAAGAAAAAATCTGCAGAACTTCTAAGCCTGTAGCATATTTACCTTTCATGTTGAATGCAACTGCATCAAGACCTACTAAATTTCTAGTAACATACACCTTCAGTTATTAGAAAACAGTAGGTAGTGTGAGCCGTGCTTACCTCTTCAATTTGTAAATAGTAATTGAAGCACCATATATAAGGCTTGATCTAGAAATGGAAATATAGATGGTTAAATATATAGACAGATACATAGAGCGACAGACTGGACTTAGATAACTTAAGCTATTGCGTGGATTTTGGTTTTTGATTCCATTTGAATATCTGAATCCCACATAGGAATATGCAACCATCCACATTTGAATTTAGAATTACTTTTTACAGAAAGGGATTTATGCCACAGTAGACAAATTACAAATTGCAATTTACAAACAAGAACTGCCTGGAATTGTGTCTACATCAGTCAACTTCCTGACTTTGGGAAATTAAAATGTTAGGTAGTCTGCAAGTTTAGCACTTTCTGCTCATTAAAAAATTTACATGTCACAGAGCACTTCCACTAATTCTCATGCACAGAGGAGGTGGCAGAACGCCCTGTGTGTAAATTGTGGTGTGGACACACTGAATACTAGGGCCCTGCAGTCGCAGGTGCATTTAATATGGGGAAAGAATTCACCTTACAAATAGTCGTTTCTTGACTTCAAAATGATGTGTTTATAAGTACTTGTGGGAGGCATATAAGAAGGTGCTAGCTAGTTTCCACCAAAATTCTTGACAACATAGTAGTTTGATAGGAAAGCATAACTGTGAGTGTTAGACACTGAGTGCTTTCACCTGTAGTTTGTAAGAAGCTGATGTTGTGGCTGTCAGTATAGTTTTTGATATGGGTAGTGTCCTGGCTTGCAGATAAATATTCTGTACATGGACTGCTTGCCTGACACAGTGTGCCACTGCCTCTGGTATAATAAATGTGGCCTGCTTTTGCTTTTTATCCTTTCTGATAAACGTTTTCCTGCTTTTGAAAGCAGGGATGTGGTTAGAAGCTTTAGCCCACAGAACCTGATGAACACGGATAGAGCTCCCTAAACTGATTATTGCGGGAAGACAAATTCAGGGTCTTTAGCTTCTAGGATGAAAAAGAAACCCTCAGAATATCAAGAAAAATGTGGACAGCTAAGCAACCACAGCAAAGCATGTAGTCCTACTATAGGTGCAAGTTCAGGGCTATGAGTTTAACCTCTGTGTGTGTGTGTGTGTGTGTGTGTGTGCGCGCGTGCACGCGCCGGCCTAATAATCTAGCAGATACGGTGCTGTGGGCTAGAAATCAGCCCCTTTACTTCAGGACCCTTCACTGTGTTACTTTTTCTATCAGCTGTCTGTATTTACTACCATGCAAGGACATTATCTTTGCCTTTTGAAACCTGGTAGCATAGCGGTTAAGTACTAACACTGCTGACCAAGTGGTAAGCTATTCCAATCCACCAGAAACTCTATGGAGCAGTTCTGCTCTGCCCTATAGGGTCACTATGAGTCAGAATCTACTCAGTGGCACTGTTTTTTTGTTTTTGTTTTTCCCTGGGTTTTTGTTTTTATAGCTTATTATTCTTTTTAAAGATCATGGTGTTTACTACTTAAAAATGCTTGCATAGGTGATATAAAAGTTTGAACCTACTTGACTATTGAGATAAACTGGAAACCCTGGTGGCGTAGAGGTTAAGAGCTATAGCTGCTAATGAAAAGGTTGATACTTTAAATCCACCAGGCAATCCTAGAAAACCAGATGCTCCTTGGAAATTCCATGGAGCAGTTCTACTCTGTCCTATAGGTTTGCTATGAGTTGGAATTAACTTGTCAGCAGTGGGTTTGGGTTTTTGAGATAAATCTCAGACATTTATTCTTCACCTACTGTGAATCAAGAGATAAGACTCTTATACAACTTAAGGTGATTATTACTTACTATTCATTTCCAGAAAGGGCGTGGTTGGTCACTCTTGGAAACAGGACTATGGGCTGGTTTAGTGAGGCAAGGCCCACTGCTCTCTGAAGGCTGGAACAGCAAATTATCACCACAATTTAGGTGACTGACACCAGTGATAAGCAAATATTCTTTTCAGTCTGTGTTGTCATGTCACAGATTTTATTTGGGATTTTATCAGGAGTTCCCTGAACCTTTGTCGATAAATAAACCGTCAGAAGAGTGGCAAATTATAATAAATGACTGTGGGTTTCCTTGACAGCCTTGACCTTTGACACCGTTAGTAGAGTTCTGATGGGCCAGCCAGATAAGAAGAGGCAGGCAGGAAGACCAAAAAGGGAAAAAGGAATCTGAAAATGTTTATTTTGAATGGTCCTTGAGGGTTTTAATAAGAACATTTGAATCAAAAGAAATGAAACTGAGTTGAGAAAAAAAGTCACTGGTATAAGGACCAAGCAGCCAGGTCCAGGAGTGGAAAAAACCCTAGAAAACCTGTATTTTTCTGTTGACAAGATCAAAGAAACAAGAGAAGATCTTATAAAGTATTCTATTGATGTTGCTGTTATTGTATGCCACCGAGTCAATTCCAACTCATGACCCTATATGACGGAAAAAGAACACCCCTGTCGGCATCCCTCAGCTGTAATCTTAGCAGGAACAATCACAGGTCTTTTCTCTGGCAGGGCAGCTGGTGAGTTCAAACTACCAACCTTGTACCAACAGAGTTTCTTATAAAATGTCCTAGTGTATGTTAAATCAATAAAATGTGGCTAGAACCAAAGAACTATATGATGATTTAGAAATATATAGTTTTATAGACTACACTAAATGCTTTCACAACTGAGTTATATGAAACTTACCTACTGACCCCTGTACAAGATATGAATGAATTCTCTATTTTGTTTAGTCTTTGTAATATCATAAAATCTATTTACAAACACTAAGGTCATAAAAGCAGCTCCATGTTTAAATATAATGAGTACATCTCAAAGGCAAACAGGAACACGTTATAAACTCTTCTCATCTCCCTTTTAATATCTAATTTAAAGACAATTTTAATTCTCAGACAAGTGCACAGACTTTCCTTTTAGGTATTAAATCTGACTCAGTCGTGTGGAGAAATTCAGATTTAATGTTACAAATATTCACTTTCCACCTAGTGTCCCTGTATAAATTGTTTCTGCCTCCTGCCTGCTGCATTAGACATTGCCAAGCTAACGCAAAATTAACTTACATTCAATTTCATGAATACCAAGAACATAGGAAAAAAAAAATAACCTTACAAACAGTACTTTCAATAATCCCCTAATAATAGCTCTGTTTTGCAAGGGAAGAAACTGAGGAATAGAAAGTTCAAAGTCTGTTAAAGATGGGCCAGGATCAACAATAGGAAGCCACATCTGTCGGGTTTTGTAAGCCCTTTATCATGTGGGCTCTGAAATGCTAGAAGCAAGTGTTTAAACTGTTATTTTATTCTGATGTATACAGTTCCTCCAATTATTGATATTTATTCCTTTTGGACTGTTGGTATTTTTGAGGGAAACAACATTCTCCCTTTAATCATTTACTTACCGTAGGGTTTTATGTCAAATTCTATGTGATTATCCTACAGTGAAGTCAACATCATTGTAGTTACACTAGAATAGAAGCTGAAGTTCAGTGCTTCCTTTTGTCTGCCCCACACTTGAAATTAAAAAAAAAAAAAAAAGAGAGAGAGAGAGAGAAAAAAGTTTGGAAATCATTTCCCATCAGGGCCAAAACCTCTGTTATTTTAGCTTCTCATGATACAAATGATGATATTTCAAATGGTCAACTGTTTTATAATATACATCATTTGCATTCTCATTCAGTAATCAATAGACAAATTAACTAATGAACTTGTGAAACTCTTTCCTATTAACTCCTTGATTGTCCTCATTTAAATCTATTAATTTGTGTTCTCATGACACTTACGAGGTGTGGGGCTGGAGTTCAAGAGCTGAGGTCTAACCCTGCTTTGTTCTTTCTCAGATTTGTGATTAGACAAGTCCTCTACCACTCTAAGACTCTGACTCCTTAATTTGCAGATACAAAGGGACTAGATTAGAAAATTTGAATCAGTAATCTATTTTAACGTTGAAATTCTGCAATTCTGCAAGTTAGTGATTGCATTGGCTTGATTTGAGGAATGTAAACCTCTCCAGTGATGCACAGAGGTTACCATATTTCTCACATAAGCATGGTATCTTAATACCTTTTCTACTAAAATTCTGTTTATGGGACAAAAAGAGTTTTGTTAATTTTTATAAAAATTTAACTATTAAATTATGATCCTTTTCTGCTGTTATCTAATGTCTATATTGCATTAAAGGAAAAAAATCTAAAGAAAAACCAAAGTATTTACTGTTTATTGGGAAAATGAATGTTTGCATATAGTTTCTGACATTGTTTCTACGGTTTTCCAAATATAAAGCCATCCAGTAGGCTACATTTGGACATTTTAGTGCAAAATTACTAGGCATTCACTGCACTTAAGGACAACTAGATTTTATCTGCTACCAGTATAAAATTAAGGAAAGCTATCTTTTTGTGTGTGAAAGTTGGACATCAGCTGGAGGAAAAGGGCAACCCCAACTCTAATCTATAGGATGACTGTTTTAGTCAACTAGGGCTGCTCTAACAGAAATATCACAGAGTGGATGGCTTTAACAAAGGAAGGTTTATTCTTACACAATCCAGTAGGCTACAAGTCCAAATTCAGCATGTCTGCTCCAGGGGAAGGCTTTCCCTCTTGTCAGCTCTAGAGGAAAGTCCAGTTATTGCATCAGTCTTTGTCCATCTTGGCACAGGAACCTCAGGTCTGAAGGACATGCTCTTCTCCCAGTGCTGCTTGCTTGATTGTGTGAGATTCCCAATTCTCTGCCTGCTTCCCTTTCCTTTTATCTCTTTGGCAGGGCAAGCCACACTCCAGGGAAACTCCCTTTACAGTGAAGCCAGGAAGTGCTCCTATAAAGGGATTTACAGCCCCACCTTAACCTTTAACATATGGCACTAGAAAATCACAAAAATGAAGGACAGTCACAAGATACTGAGAATCATGGCCAGCCACATGGGCTGAAAGAAAAGGGTAACCCCAACTCTAGTCTATATGATGACCTTGTGCAAATTTTATAAAGGCACTCCATCTTCAAGTCACTTTACCAAAATGATCCAGAAAACTATCATATTAACGGTCCAAATCTGCAGTAAATACATATGTGAACAGTTTCATCTGGAGTTGAACAATATAAAACTTTTACATCATTAGCCTTACTTGGGAGACTGAGGAGAAAACATACCACTTTTCAACTTTGGGACTCAGTTTCCCCATCTGAAAGAACGTTGAACTAGATAACCTCTTAAGAGGATGGCTTTTCAGCAGAAGGAGCTTTTCACTGACCATTGAAGACAGGCTCTTCTCAGATTTTCAAACTATCTGTGCTTTTACTTACTTGAAGTTTCTTTCCACAGTAAAACTTCCCCTAATTCTTATGCTGTCCAGTCAGGAAAAATCTCTTTAAAACTTAAATTTTCATTAAAAATAGAAAAATAAAGAAAAAAAAAAGCTTACAGGAAGTGAGTGCCTCCCCCTCCCTCCCTTCCCCCCACCCCCCATGAATGGAAAGCAGAAACAGTGCTCTGAGGGTGGCTTCCTCTGGTTGTGGTTGCTGGACCTCCTGTGACCAGTGGAAACAAGTCCTGAGCTCTTTCCTGAGCCCTTTGGCTCTGTATCTTCTACCAATCCCAGGGAAGTGAATCTAAAAATTGTTATCGAGGACAGTACATTTTGTTCCAGACAGTTCTTCCTTGGCAAGACTATCCTTCATGTTGTAGGACATTTGGTACCCTTGGCCCCCATTTACTAAATGCCAACAGTAACCCCTTGATCATTATGATAACCAACTCTCCCATCTCCCATCCCATTTCCAAACATCCTCTTTGACAGTGTCACTATCTTGGTTGAGAAACCCTTCCGGCATCAAGTTGCACTCTGACCCTGGAAATTTGCTTCTGAAATGTGCCGCAGTATCATTGCTGAAGCCACAAAGTTGAGGCATAAGCATCGTTAAAAAGAGAAGGTAAAAAAGTACATGAGGTCCAACAATTAAGTCCGCGAACTTGATTGTTCTAAGCGCTGCATACCTCATTGCTGAGTATCACTGCTTTCACCATCGAAGTACTCACCTTGGGAAGCTATGCACTGATGCCAGCGCCTAGTCCACCTTTCAAAGTAGTTAGGAATTCTTTCTGGAATGGCTGATCTGGCCCCCAATGACTTTTTCTTTACCCGAAGATAAAGGAAATACTGAAAGGAAGACATTTTGATGACACTCAGTACATCAAAGGTAATATGATGCAACTCTGATGGCCATTCCAGAAAGAGTTCCAAAATTGTTTTGAAGAGTGGACTAGGGGCTGGCATCAGTGCATAGCTTTCCATGGGGTATACTTCAAAGATGACTGCAGTGATAGTCAACAATGAGGTATGTAGCACTTTTTCTAGGATGAGTTCGCAAATCTAATTACCAGTCTCCTATCCTACTTAAGAGAGTGCATTTCTCGTGATTCCTTGGACAAATTGGGCTTGTTGTCTCTAATAACTTGGGAAAGTGAAACTTACATAAATTTCCTATGGCCACTCATTAAATAATAGACTGCGTTGACTCGACCAACAAAATGCCTTACGAATCCGGCTTCTTTGTGTTAGACAGGCAACTGAACCTTTAGTAATGTTTCTTAGAATGATGTGGGTATGGCTGCTGTTAAAATGATGATTGCTTGTAGTATAGCAGCACATTGCAAATCTCATTTATACTCGCTGCAACTATAGAAGTGTTCTTATACCCTTACACAGATTAGAGAACTGTCAGTTAGAGAAATTAAGTAGGTGCAAAGTTAAGTAGTTGAACTAAGCTATCACAGTTTAGAAGTGGCTGCACTGGGATTCAAGCTAAAGTTCACTAACTTAGCCAGGGGAAAATAATAGCCCTCTGCTGCCTTGATGAACATCCATGATAACCTTCAGTTGGCCTGACTCTTAAGTACCAAGAAAATCAAAAAATCCCTAACTTATGCACCAGGCTGCTGATACAGAGAAGCGGTGACTTGGCACTGTGTTCTGCCCGAAATGTTATTTTTCATTATTGCTGAGACTGCTCTCAGCAGGTCACTTCATTAACTGAAGAAAATGTCCCCTGTAGTTCTGTGAGAAACGGATCAGATGGAGAAGCATAAAAACAAACTTTGGAAAGTGATTCTGTGTTCCCATCATTTAGGGAATGGAACAGTAATCCCCTTCTTCTCTGACTCCCAACCTCCTAAGAGATGTTTTAGTTCTGTAGTGGCAGAAGTGTTTTGAAAAGGATGGGAAAAGTTTTGCAAAGTTGGCTTCCAGACCCCTATACAGAGATTTCAGTAACAGAGTAAAATGGAGTGTTGGGCCATTGGTGAGTATATTTAATACTGATGTATGTAAGTAGCAACTTGGCTAGATTGATCCTAAATGATTATGAGTACTGATTAATAGTAGACTTATTTTTATATTACTTTAATTTAGAACAACCTCAAATGCAAATAGTTTATTAAATACATTGATCGACCTTTTGATAGAAAGCTCCTAAGAAGCGATCCATGAAACCCTATGTCTCTGCTCCCTCTTCCATTCATTACCTAGAGAGAAACCAGAAGATCTTTTCCAAATTGTATTTCATCACAAGATTTGTACTTCACTCACAATAAAACCAAAACCCCTCCCCGTGGACCACCAGGCCAGCGTGGACCGGCTGTTACCCACCCTTCTGACTCTGATTCTTCCCTGTCTCCTGTGATCCACTCTTGTTTCCATTTTTTATGTCAGGAATTGTACACTTACTGACTCCTCCTTGTGAAATACTGTTTCTTCCCAAAATTCATTTGGTTGATCCCATTTTTCAAGCTTTAGTTCATATTTTATCTCAACAAAAAGTACTTCTGGAATCTCTTAAATTGGCCATTCTGTATTTAAACTGCATTACAATCTTTAGCTTTATTTTGTATTTAAAAATGATCATATTTATTATTTTATTTAGTTGCTTATTTTCTCTAAGCTAGAATGTAAGACCCATGAAAGCAGGTACTTTTCCCATTTTATTTGTGGCTATAATCCTCGTATCTAGAATAGAATCTAGAAACTAGTGGGGTTCAAGAATAGTTGTCCAATGAATGGATGGTTTCCAGTTCTGTACCTAGCATAGAAGTTATCATGTGGCACAAAAGTAATTAGAGTTATTCAAAGAAATACAAGCAAACCTCTTGCTGTTGAGTCCCTTCCAACTCCCAGTAACTCTACAAGGCAGAGGGAGGAGCACAAAAGCAGGTGAAGCAGAGGAGAGAGGAGAGAGAACTGCCCCATAGGCTTTCCCAGCAGCGTTTGGTAGATTCGAACGCCAGTCTTTGGTTACAGCTGAGCTCTTAACCACTCTGCCACCAGGACTCCTTAAGTTGTCCAGATCTCCATACATTAAACAAAAGTTGAGATTAAAATCAAAATTACAAAGTCCCTTTTTTGTTTTTCTTTAGTTTTCAAAAATAGAAATTTTTGGTGGGAAGCAAGGACATCAGCCAACAAAACCCCAAAACTGTTTCACAGGGAGAAATTTCAAATCATGTGATTTCTCTCTGAAGATGTTATTCTGTGTCTATAAACTACAGCATTTCTCTTTACTCAAGCCCATGCTGATCTTCCACATAATTTTTAGGGTGTACATCAGAACACATCCCCAAGTATCCTATGACCCTCATTACTTGAGCCTCTTACCTTAAAAAAAAAAAAAAAAAAAGCAGCTTACAACATCTGTCTACTCAATGTCTTCTTTACCAAAATGATTTTTCCTGGTCTCCTTTGTTAGCTGTGAGCATGTTTTGTCTTATTACTTTAGGCTTCAGAAATAAATTACCTTCTCTCTAGTTCCTGTTTATGTCCTAGATGCCCTGTTTTTGAGTTCACAGAATATGAATGGAAATAGGTTATTACCAGCCAGAGGTGTTTAAAAATGAAAATCAGAGCTAATACAGGGATGCAGAAAACTGGAATAAGGGATATAATATTTATAAAACTGAGTAGGAGGTTGCAATCATTGTTCTAAAATAAAGCATTAAAAATTAATTCAGAGCAAACCTGTCTGTGCTATAGCAAACCTCGCTTTCATTAAGGTAGCGCTCCATGTTTCTGTACAATTAGTTCCTGAAATAGGTAAATAGCTTGTAAGAATGAGTGTTCTGCAAACTGTAGATGTGCTACCTGAGGTATCAGAGCTTGGCAGACCTTTAATTTTGAACCAGTTGATTGTGATTCTTGCAATTTCCCTACATTTTTGCCCTTGAGTATTACTAGGGAGGTTCTCCTCATATGTTGCTTATTCATCTTCATTTGATTAACCCAAGCAGTGCTGTATCATTTGATTAATTCATATGTTACAGAATATTAAATCTTGGGAAACTGGAGTTGCCAGTTAAAAGTCATACTTCAGAATTTCTGTAGTTTTCCGTTCAAGAAATTTTATGTTCCATTTTTTAAAATGTTTCCTGTACCCTCACCTCTTTGCCTTACATCACTATTACTGCTATTACTGTTTGTTTTCTGCTTTGGAATTGACTGATAAGAATAAAACTTCTGCATTTGTGGTTCAGAAGAGGTTTTGTTTTGTTTTGTTTTTCCCCCAGTTGACACCATTTTTCTGAAGCCCTAAGATAAATAACCTTATAACCTCTAAGCCCTATTGATTTTTGAATGATTTCAAACAAAAAGCATCCAGTTTCTATTTCATTGACAAACTGTTCCGTCCCTGGGCAGTGCCTATTGGATTCCTATTAAATGGCAGACATAAGAAACAACAGAAACTCCAAAAAGTGGATTTGAAATGAAGGGTGGGGAAAGGGAGAAGGTGGTGGTCCCAGCCGAGTTCAGTACATGGGTACTTAACCTTTGACCAATGACGACAGGTCTTCTTAGTTCTATTAGGGCCAAGAGCAAGCTGTTATGATTAAATACAAGAGGAAAGGGGAAAAAAAAAAAGCTGTTGAGAGCTTCGCTGAGTATGTCCTGGGAATTAAAGCATATGGCAAGTATAGGAAAAAGATTTTCCATATGCTAATGACCTTTGATGTCTGAAATAAATTAGATCCATTAGAGTTTATGCTCAATAAAAGGAAGATTTTAAGCACTCCAAAGTTAGTGACTCGAAACCAGTTTTTGCTCTGAAATTTAATCTGCCTACTTATTAATTCTTAGTGAGCCTCCAGAGCAGACAGGAGATGCAAAATCATGTTTCCACATTGAATCAGAATTGAAAAGGACCACAGGTTTCTTTTCCTTTTCTTTTAATTCAACCATTTTTCATATTTCCCATTTTGTTTCCCTCATTAATTTGATTTTGTTCCCATTTTTGTTGAATTTTTCTTTTCTTTTCAAGGTTTCATTTATCCCATTTCAACTGAACAGAGAACCCAGAATGAATATGGATTTTCTTGTAAGTTTGATGCTTGGTTTTTATGTTGCTGAATAATCATTTAACATTATTGCCTGAGTTCAAGTTTACCTTTCTTTGGATCACAGATGTGCACACAGGAAATTGGAGGCTAATATCTTCTAACATGAAAAAGAAATTAGATTTTCACTGGTGAAAAGAAGAAAGGGTCATTTCAAGCCCCTGTGAGCTTTAAAATCTATCAGTCTCATCATTCAAAGCTGGAGTCCCAGAAGCTAACAAAACATGCCATGAAATGTGCTGATATAAATAAAGGGCAGGCAGGGTTCAAACACTAAAAAGTAGAGGTTAAGAAAATCCAGATCTACTGAGTCAGAAACCATGAATCTTGAATGATCAGTGTGGCCTAGTAAAGTAAACCATTAAAGATTTAGCTATAATATTCTGACCCAAGTTCAGAATCCCACAGTGGGGCCTCCAGTAAAGCCCACAGCTGAGGCAAAATCAGTACTTTGACAGCAATGTACCCACAACCAAGAGTATTTTGGATGTCACTGGGTTTCTAGAAATATCTGTCAGTCTTGACTTGACTGATGGGAAAGGGTATATTCTGGAAACTTTGTGAAAGACGCTAGTTGAAAAAAGAAAAAAGAAATCCTTTTACATACACTACATTTAAACACAAAATGCTAAGAGAAACGGAGTGATTTTCAACAAGGAATTCTTTTATGCTATCAAGCAAAGAAGTCATTGCGTGAGGGTATAAATTATCACATGAGCCACCCACAACCTAAATGAGTTATTTCACCATATAAACCATGTGGTCAGATGTCTTAGGTGAGAGAGAGCAGTTCCTCTACTTTTAGAGGTCATGGACCCACAAATCTGAGAATGTTCCCCCCCAAAATGGAGAGAGAGAGAGACAGACAGACAGACAGAAAATGGGTCATAAAATTTTCAGTCCTTTACACCTTGAGTAAAACCTGGTGGTACAGTGGTTAAGTGCTATGGCAGCTAACCAAAACATTGGTAGTTTAAATCTACCAGGTGCTCCTTGGAAGCTCTATGGAGCAGCCTAATCTGTTCTATAGGGTTGCTATGAGTCAGAATTGACTCGATGACACTGGGTTTGGATTTTTGTTTTTTGATAACTCGAAGTATCAGTCTGATCATCTTTTTTACAACGAGTGGAACAGCTTCAGTTAACTTCAAAAGCGTAGACTTACAGCTGTCACTGGGGTTTGGGACAGGTTTAATTCTGTTTGTTGTTGTTTTGTTTTAATTCTCAGCTTGTAATCATTTTTTCTAATTGAATCAAAGCCTGTCCTTTGTCCTTAAGGCCTCATACTACACTTACAGGAATTCTGCTGTTACTTTGGCCAGAAACAGCTCCCAACTTAAGCTCATCGGCTTGGTCAAATGCTTAATTGCCTTTGGGGCTAGTCAGACCTTTGCAATCACTGAACAGCCTCTGTGAAACTTGGTCTACCACAGAGCTATATTTTATTCCAATAATGAGTAACTCAAATGTAAATTTCTGAAAGGAGACCGTGAGAATTCAGGCTTCTCACAGATAGTACTGCATCTGTATCAAAAGCCAGGGACTCAGAGAAGGTTATCAGCCTTAACCTCATCTCTGCAGATCAGAGTCTCCTAAAAGCACACCTTTCAAATCCAGCATGTTTGCTCCAATATTTGCTTTGCTTAGCTGTGTCATTCCCACCCACCATTTCACTGATTTCAGGGAAAGGGAGAAGAGTGTTAGGGAAAGTGATTTTATGACTTGGAATGTTTCTCAGGAAAATATTCTGGTTGAATAAATATATAGATTCAGAACATGCCAGATATTTCAAGCAGAATATTTATGTTTATAATTTTAAAGAACTATCAGAGAAGTTAAAATGCTCTTTCAAACGTTTCCTCCTGAAATTAGTCACAATTTTTTTTTTTTTCTATGGGTTGGGGTGGTTTTGACTTCAATTTCTTTATATGCCTTGTAATAAATGGTCTGTTTTGCTGCACAATTATAAGATAGATTAGTGGTGGACAGATGTAAAGTGAGAAAGGAAAGGAAATCGGAGATAATTTTCCACTGAAAGACCACAATTGTTTTACATAGCTATTGAAATAGATTCTTAATTAACCTATAAAAAAGACAATAAATGTCAGAAAAAAATATATAACAGTAGGTATATATGCTGTGGGAAATTCCAATAACCAGTTGGTCTGATGTTTCTTCTCTAGCTGCTCCCGACTCAGACGATGTTGCTCTGTATGTTGGCATTGTAATAGCGGTGATTGTGTGCCTGGCGATTTCTGTAGTGGTGGCCCTGTTTGTGTATCGAAAGAATCATCGTGACTTTGAGTCTGATATTATTGACTCTTCAGCACTCAATGGAGGCTTCCAGCCTGTAAATATCAAGGCAGGAAGACAAGGTCAGTAGACATTCTAGGTAATACTCTACTACTTATGAAATTAAACAGCTGTCATATGTGACATCAAAGCCAGAAGAAATTCAGGTCATCCAGTTCAACTAGAATGTAAGCTGCATGAAGGCAGGGATTTGTGTTCATTTTGTTCATTATTTTTTTAACTTCATTTACCTAACAAGTTAGAGTTGACAAGATGCACAGAACATCTTTTTTTCTGACAATCTGTTTTTGCTGTCTTGACTTATTACTTCTCTATTTGAAAAGAATACAGTGACTGATTTCTTGTGTCTCCTTTTTTTCCCCCTTTGACAAGATATCTTTTGTTGCCATAAGTACAGTGGTTTACAGATGAATCTTAATCCAGCGTTGAGAAGGGAGACTAATAATCACCAGTGGTGATCATTGTCTATGAATCAAATCTGTTGAAATAGCTAGATAGCTTGTAAGTACTATGTAGACCTCAAGGCAAAAGGTAGAATGAACCTGGCTGCTTACTTGTAGCCAACAGTAAAATGGGTTGTAGTTACCTAAGTGCTTCATTTTCTACAGTGTCTCTGAGACAATACATCTTTGATATCAGCTAAGTTACCTTCTTTTGGACTCAAAAAGTGTCAAAGGCAGTTTGACCAACATAGGTTGCCTGGGTGCAGAATGCAAATGTAATTCTTTTTTTCTTTGTAACTCAGATCTCCTGGCAGTTCCCCCAGACCTCACTTCAGCGGCAGCCATGTACAGAGGTCCTGTCTATGCTTTGCACGATGTCTCTGACAAAATTCCAATGACCAACTCTCCAATTCTGGATCCATTGCCTAATCTAAAAATCAAAGTATACAACACCTCAGGGGCAGTTACTCCACAGGATGACCTGTCTGAGTTCACATCCAAGCTGTCCCCTCAGATGACCCAATCCTTGCTGGAGAATGAAGCCCTCAACCTGAAGAATCAGAGTTTGGCCAGACAGACTGATCCATCCTGTACTGCATTCGGTACCTTCAATTCTCTTGGGGGTCACCTGATTGTCCCCAATTCAGGTAAATCCTAAAGGCTTCCATTTTAAAGGTCCAACTTGAAAACATTTTAAACTAAAAACTTTTTGTTGTGGTTGTTTTCATTAGGCCTGAAAAGCTAAACGTAGGCTGTCTAACCCCGATCTACTTCTGACGTAAACCAATCGTTGGTTCAGAGAAAATCAGAAAAGTCATTTATCTTCCCCCAGCTAACTTTGTAAACACTTCCTCTGGAAATATTATACTCACAACTTTCTACTGAGGTATAATTTAGAACTGTCGTTGACCTTGTTTTTAATACAGCTTCAGAAGACTTCACTGCTGTGGTCATACTTTAAAAGGACAAATTAATTAGAAAACATATCTGTTGGTTCAGTTCCAATGTTGCACAGAAAGCAGTACTTTGGAATACTGATCTTTAAATGATCAGAGGGCATTGCAGCCAACAGCAAAGCTTCGTTTATTAACCTAACTCTTCATTACATAGACTTCAACTTGAAGGAATTAATGAGCCATTTACTCCCACCTCTGATATCTCCATCTAGAGTCAGAGCATCATTTTGTAGCCTTGCATAATTTTATTTTATTTTCAATATTCTATGTGCATCTAGAGAATAAACCACATAAAGGTCTTAATGTAACTTAGTGAGTGACAATATTTGATCAAAGGTTGCCATTAATTAATCAGTAATAGTAATAGATTTGAAATCATCAGTCATAATAGTTGCCAAAACTCTTTTGGACAAAAATGTATTTTATAAATACAGTTACAAGGAGCAATTCAGTGGATCTAAGGTCTTCCTGTAGCATAAAGGGGTGGGGGTGCATACAGCCCAATAATATACAGACCAGAGAGAACAGAATCCACCCAGAGGCACCTGAGAAGACCTGGCAGTGTACTTCTGAAAGAGTATCACCACTGAAAGGCCTATGGAGCACAGTTCTGTTCTTACACAAATGGGGTTGCCAAGAATCAGGAGCCATTTGAAAGCAAATGGTTCTGTTAATATACAGACCAATTGGTCTTCAAGTCTTTTGATTATTTTCTTCTCATCAGTCCTCTATCTCAATGCATTGATAATTTTTTACTCCGTATAATTAAAAGTATTGTTGAAATTGAAATATAATGGAATATAATTTTCTACATCTGTTTTATGTAGAGATCATACTTTAAATATTTTTTTATCATTTTTTTCTTTAATTGTCATGCTATTACATGCTATTTAAAATCATGGTTTTAAATATATTTATAATAGTTTGCCAAATGGATGGATAAAAATATATCTCATTGTTATTTCATTGTTTTAAACATTATAGTTACTTTCAAGACTTTGTTTTCGTATTTATCAGAAGTATCTGTCTTTTCTTATTTGTACACCTGCTGCTCTTGTATTTGCGAATACTCAAAATCAAGAACACTATCTCTCATATCTTGCATTTTACAGCAGTGCCAGACACTGTGTTAGGCTCACAAAGAGTGCTCAGTAAAAGTTGACTGAACCGAACTAAACCAAATGTAACTGGAGTAAGATGATGGAGCCAAACATTTTCAGGAGGTGCACACACTGAGTCACTCTCCTGTGATGCTGTAGTGGATGCAGGCAGGTCATTCTTGGAGCACAGTCCCCAGACCACCATCATCGGCATGATGCAGCAACTTGTTAGAACTAACATTCTGTGACTTCACTCCCAGACTTCTAAATCAGAAACTTTGGAGGGTAGAGTTCAGTAATTTCTGCTTTAACAAGGCCTCCAGGTAATTCTGGTACAAACTCAAGCTTGAGAACTTCTTTTTCAAGCAGTTACTGTAAAACACAGCTCAATTCAGTAGTACTAAGAACTAAGTTCAATAAACAAGCAGAAAGCATTTGATCTGCTTTGACTAAAACTAGCAGTTACTGTTCACATTCCAGAGTTTTGTATGAAGAAACAATTTTCTTCACCTATTATTATTTTGTGAGGGAGTAAACACTGATGCAAACCAGATATTTCAGAAATAGATTTTTTTTTTTTGAAGTAAGTCTTTAAAGTTAGCATGTCCCTGACTTTGAATAATATTGTAGGGATCTTTTCTTTCTTTTTCTTTGTTCTTTTTTATTTTTTTTTTATTTAGAAAGATGTACCATTACAGCTGTTTTAAATTTTAAAAGCAGTTGTTGGTTTGCCCCTTGTTTAACAAGGAAGACAGCACTAAAACCATCTTTCTGTTCTTTAAATAAAGCAAGAGCCTAAAAAATTGACATCGTTCTTTTACGTAGTTCCAGAACAGTTCAGAGAGAGCTGTGGTAACAAAGAAGGCGGTGAGGAGAAAAGCAGGGCAATTATGAATATTTACATGTCTCGGAGAACAAGAAGTAGGCTTATGGCCAGATGGCCACAAAGTCTCCTTGTGCCCTTTTTTCTTACTGCATAGGCATTCAATGGAAATTTCCTTTTTGATTTATAGGTCTTATGTGACTAATTTTCTCTCTTCTTTTTATTCAGGAGTAAGCTTGCTGATTCCTGCTGGGGCCGTTCCTCAAGGGAGAGTCTATGAAATGTATGTGACTGTACACAGGAAAGACAATATGAGGTGAATATGCTTTTTCTGGTGCATATCAATGTCTGATTTGGAAGAAAATAGTACGTGAAAGAATAAATCTAACATATTTTTAACTTCAGAGTCCTTCTTCAGCCACGTATGTTCTCTCTAGAGCTGTAAGAGGTCAACTTCTGTTTACTATTGACTGTCCAGCTACCATCGTAGATCTCACAGATGGACAGAAGGCCAAAGAGCTTTTCTCATATAGATATGTGGCCTTATTGGCTTAAAAAAATAATGGGCAGAAATGTGATCCTTACATTGTCTAGAGAAACATGTTGGCAGGCACAGGGCCATCAGCTTCATGGGGCCTGATTCTAGAATCCAGTCTATTCCCATTACAGGGTTAAAGATCACAAAGAATTGGACAACCTCTTGACCTCTAGCCTGCCACCTCTCCCCCCGCCAGCCCCCCGTCTTAGCTGAGCACTTTGCTCTTACCCACAAATTCTTCCTTTTGTGGCTGTCTTCTAAGTGCTGCCAACCTCTTTCTACCAACCTTTGAGTTTGCAGACTGGTAATTAACCATGGAACCACCAGGGCTCTGATTAGGTTTAAAAAAAGAAAACCAAATCCCATTGCTGTCAAGTTGATTCTGACTCGTAGTGACCCTATAAAACAGAGTAGAATTGCCCCCTATCATTTCCAAGGAGCACCTGGTAGATTTGAACTGCCAACCTTTATGTTAGCAGATGTAGCACTTAACCATGGCACCCCCAGGGTTTCCTTCTTCTGTTTGGCCTTATAAATTCCATATTTGGACCTTTAAAAATGGGTATAGGTTTGACGAATATTAGAAGTCCTTGAAAGGCTCTGTTTTGAGTATATCATAATTCTAAAGATGATGTTCTTATTTAAGTAAAAATAATAAGACTAATTTTGAAATCCTAAATTCAGTTTTGAGTGCAGCCTCTGACAAATCATGCAGAGTTTTGATTATTTTCCATTTACAGTGCACGTGTTAAATAGAGCTCTAGAGGCCTGACTGATTAATGTCTCTAAAGTATACTGAGATCTTAAAATAAAAGATGTTGTGGAAATGGAGAGCCTTTAGATGCAATCGTCATTGTCTTCCCCGAGGGGAAAGGCATCAGGTGCCTCCAGTGAGCCCTGAATACAAACCCTGAGTGACAAATGAGGAGCGAGGTTGTCATTGTCACGCATTAGACCTTTTCTCTCCTTCTCTCTGATCACCAGAAAACATCCACTTTCAGCTTGACTCTTCAGTCACAACAGAGCTCTTTTATTATGCTCTTAGGAGGAGATATTGGTATTTATAATCTGTGTGACCCAGAACATTTTTGTCCTCTGTGGGGTTCTTTCACCTACACAGACGTGAGCTGGTCTAGGGAAATAGGAAAATTCCTTGAGCATTCTTCACACCTTCAGTGTGAGCAACAGAAAAAAAAAAATCACTAAAAAGACTTGTATTTATTCACATCAAATACTCATTTTTTTCATTCCTCTTGCAAAGCGATGCCCACAGGCCATCAGGACTCCCACCTCTAGCCGGAGAAATGAAGATGAACAAACTTCCAGATCCTTTTCTTCTCTGGTACACAGCCAGGGTTAGCACTAAGTACATCTATTCCTCAAGGCCTTCACCAGTATGGACATTCTGTTTAAACAGAAATAGGTGTTGGCTTGTGCTGACCTGTGCTTTATATCAAGATGCTGTGAATCACTCACGATCTCTTAGTTTCCATCTGATTGTCATTATCTTTAGGCGAAAAGAAGATTAACCCTTAAAGGGGCTGCTGCAGGAGAGTATTGGAGCTGAAATATGTGCACTCACTTGCCTCTCCTGGTCAGCTGTCCCATAGTTTAGATGAAACCCTAGCCAGATGATTCTATGTTTTAGCCTAAAGATGAAGAAAAAGGGAAACTTTTTTTTTTTTTTTAAATTAAATCTAGATAATGAAAAAACAAACCCACTGCCATGGCACCAGAGAATTTGATGTGCATCAAGGAGGTTCTCTTTTTGGAAATACAGCTAGGAAAATTTGAAGATTTCCAAAGATAATCTGCACAGGAAATCATGATGCCGGAAACAAACACAAGAAGATAACTCGAATAAACAGAAAATGTCCTTTCTGTTTCCATTTTATGTTGTGAATTAGTTGTGTGTTGTTGTAAATATATAATAAGAAGAATACTGTATGTTATTGTTATTAGGTGGCATAAAGTTGGTTCCAACTCACAGTGACCCTGTGCACGACAGAATGAAACACTGCCTGGTCTTGCACCACCCCCACAGTTGCTTTCTTGGTTAAACCCGTTGTTGCAGCCACGGTGTCAACCGATCTTGGTGAGGGTCTTCCTCTTTTCTGCTGACCTTCCACTCTAGCAAGCGTGACGTCCTTCTGCAGGGCCTGACCCCTCCTGGCAACATGTCCAAAGTACATAAGACAATGTCTCACCATCTTTGCTTGCAAGGAGCACATTGGTTGTACTTCTTCTAGAACAGATCTGTTTGTTCTTTGTCAGTCCTTGGTACATTCAATATTCTTCTCCAGCACCACGATTCAAAGGCTTTAGTTCTTCTGCTGTATTCCTTATTCAGTGCCCAGTTTTCACATACATGCGATATGATTGAAAATGCTGTGGCTTTGGTCGGATCCGACTCGACAGCACTTAGCTTTGGCTTGGCTTGGTCAGGCGCACCTTAGTCTTCAAGATGATGTCTTTACTTTGTAGCACTTTAAAGTGGTCCTTGGCAGCAGATCTTCCCAGTGCAATGTGTCTTTTGATTTCTTGAGTGCTGCTACCATGGGCGTTCATTGTGGGGCAAAGTATAATGAAATCCTTGACAACCTCAATCCTTTCTTCATTTATCAAGATGTTGCTTACTGATCCAGTTGTGAAGCTTTTTGTTTCTTGATGTTGATGTGTAATCCACACTGAAGGTTGTGCTCTTTGATCTTCATCAGCGTGTGTTTCAAATCCTCTTCCATTCCTGCAGGGCTGTGTCATCTGCATAACACAGGTTGCTAATGAGTACACTATAGAATATTGTAATAATACCAATTAAGAAAAACAAAAATTCATTGCTATCAAGTCTGTTTCAACTCATAGCAACCCTATAGAACAGAGTAGAATGGCTTCTATAGAGTTTCCAAGGAGCTCCTGATGGATTTGAATTGATGGCTTTTTGGTTAACAGCTGTAGCCTTTAACCACTGTGCCACCAGGGTTTCCTAACAATACCAGTAAACAAAACCCAAACCTACTGCCATTGAGCCAATTCTGACCCATAGTGACACCATAAGAGAGCATAGAACTGCCCCACAGAGTTTCTAAGGAGTGCCTGGTGGATTCAAACTGCTGCCCTTTCGGTTACCAGCCACAGCACTTAACCACTGCACCACTAGGGTATCCAGCAATACCAATGGCAGCTATTTTTTGCACAGTATATTTTTTATTTCATTTAATCCTCATCATAACTCTGCAAATTATGATGAGCTCCACTTGAAATATGATGAAACAAAAACTCAGAAAAATTAAGTTATATACAAAATTTTAGTAACTAAAAGGGGAGGGGGCAGAATTCAAATCCAGGCTCATTAGCCCTCAAAGCTCATCCTCTTTCTAGCATGTCTTCCCATCTCCTTCTGGCTGCTTAGTGAATCTTGAACACAGCTTCTATTGCTCTCTTAAGGTCTTATACATCCTCAAACAATTTGAAATAGAATTTCTTTGGGAGAAGATATTTTTTTAAGGTCAGAAGAAACAAACACTACTTCAAGGCATTTATAGGAAAACTGTGATGAAATTTTTCACTGTTCCTTCTGTCTGATTCCTTTATTTCATCCAGAACTGAGTGTGTTTCCAGCTGGCTGGTATCCAGCTGGTCATCTGCTGCTGCTGAATTGTCTGAAGGGAGGCGTGAACTGAATTACATGTGGCAGAGTGCGTGTGACAAGATGGGCCTTATCATTACAGCATAGGCTCTAAGAGAAGAGCACTGGATGGCAGATGAGCAGCCTAAGTGCACCACAGAGATGGAACCAGCCATCTCTTACCAAACAGGATGCAGAGCTGTGAGGCTCTGCCATGACTCCTGCTTCTCCTGCCTCACAGATCCCTAGAGAGGCTGCAAAGCCTCTGTTTGCCCCTGTGGGTACAACTTCCATCACTAATAGCAAGAACAGGAGCCACTTCGCCTTGCGTCTAGTGGTAGCTTTCTAAAAGCGCATCTGACTGTGACTCACATTTTCCCTTTGTCAGTTCTAACTGAACACCAGTTTGAATTGAAGACACGGGAAGTTAATTTTTCCTTTCCACCGTATTGTGTACTCACCTGGCAATTTTATCAAAAGATCAAAAAGTCAATTTAGAAATGCTGAATAAAAAGGTAAGCGGGACTTTATTTTTATTTTTCGTAAACTCTGGGGAGTCCTGGAAAGTTTCTGAGCTGCCAAGTGATGAAGAAATTACAGCCCCTTTTAAAGACTGAAGCGTGACAGTGAATGGGAGTGGTGACAGGACCAGTACGACTGTCCCTGAAGGCTTGGTGACTCCTGGGGCTGTTAGAATCTAGGTGTGAGAAGAGACGGAATGAGCAATGCTGTGTCACTGAGGTTGGAAGTGGAAATACGTTTTCCAAGGAAGGATACTGAACAGTTAACTAGAAGGGGTTCAGAGGAGTGGGTAAAACAGCTACCACAAAGAACAGGTTTCGGGATCTAGTTGTGAAAATTAGGGAAGCGATGAAAGAAATCAGAAGTCTGAATGGGGAGAGGACAAATTCATTGTGACTTCCTGTCACATATGCAGGTGGGCCTTGTAGTAAAGATGTGGATGTGAGGTTTGGGAAATGAATGGAACTTCTGAGGGAGAAAATGCAGAGCTGTAGAGAGTGGAAGAGAAAGGCTGGGAAAACATTCCCACGTAACGTTAAGGTTTAGTGAGAGAAACTCAGTGGAAGGCATGCAAGGATAAATGAGGGCATTGGTGGTTCAGTGGTAGAATTGTCTGCTTTCGTGCCGGAGACTTGGGTTTGATTCCTGGCCCATACACCTCAGGCAGCGCCATCACCTGTCAGCCAGTGGAGGCTTGCATGTTGCTGTGGTACTGAACAAAGCTTCCAAACTAACATGGGTGAGGAAAAAAGACCTGGTGACCTGCTTCTCAAAATCAGCCAGTAAAAACCATAGGGATCCCAGCAATCTGATTGGCAGCTGGTCGTGGGGATGGCAGAGGACCAGCCAATGTGTCGTTCCACAGCAGCAAACAAGAGTAAGTCAGATAAATAGCTTATACGTAGTACAGTGGTGACCTGTGGCAGATACCCAGTGCGTATCTTTGAATGAAAGATGAACAAACCATGGAGAAGAGGAATCCAAAAATTGAAGTTAAATAGAATTTCAAGATGGAGGAGGTATTGACAGGAGTTCTCTTAAAATACGAAGAAACAGGAAGAACAATAAAAACCATGATTGGGTTTGTCTACTGGAGGACACTGGTGGTCTTTTGGGATATTTTGTTGTTGATGACAGTAGAGGTATCTCAGTAGACAGATTTCAAGCAATGAGTTAGCAGCGAGGTAATCAAACTATCATATTTACTCACTAAATATAAATAACAAAGTAATTGTCATGAAAAACCAGAGGACCAATGTTTCTTTATGCACCTGCTCATAGAGGAGAATGTTTTCGTGTATTTCAGTATGTTATTGTTTGGAACTTGTAAAATAAAATTGACAATATTATTTTTCAATAAAATTCAGTGATATTTCTCCTTATAGGTAGACATTCATGAGTCATGACTCATTCATGAGTCCCCAGTTCCCCAGTTTGAAAGAATAGCTGTAAAAATAACCAAAAGTGTGGGGCAGAGGGGAAGCCCTTGTTTATTTAATTATTACTCTGTCACTGTTCTTTAAAGTATTTATTTATTGAAATTCTGCTTATGTAATAAATAATTCAAGGTGATTTATGAAAATGCCTTCTTTCAACAGGAGCCAAAAATAATAAGTCAATAAAAAAGATGAGAAAATGGGGAAAATAAGGCTAGAAAATGCGGGGTAAAGTCAAATGAACAGTTAGAATGCACACTATTTGATACAATTCCCAGAATATTTCCTGCAATAGGACATGAATTTACTACTAGAGAGATGTTAATAGGGGAATGTGGTAAATTACAAGCTCTGTGTGTTCAGGAGGAAAAAAAATCCATGTCCAGAAGATTCACTTATGTCTCCTGTAGTTCTTCATAAAGAATACATTTTGTTAATATAATGAGCAGCATCTTTAAAGTAAAAGCAGCAGCAAATTTTTTTATAGGGCTCTTTCTGTTAGTGTCCCTCAGTGTAAGTAGATGATTATAAGGACCCAGGGAGCATATGGCCAAATCTAGTAAAATAATTCCCAGGGATTCAACAGTTCAGTCCTAAGGATAATGCTTAGCTGGTCTAGCTTAAGGCAGCTATAGATATTGTCCTGTCTAGATAAATGGTGGCATACCCTTCCGTGTGGCTTCCATAAATATTGTTTTCACTCAATTGAGCTTTTGATAACAAGTGAGTTAGATATTCCCTGTCAGATACCTACAGTGCAAATATTTCAAGTTGCCAGTTATGTGTGAAGCCGTATGCTTTAAAAGGCAGCTGAGCCTAGGACGGGATTGTCATCCTCAGGGACCTGACAAAAGACATGTGCATTAATAGGAGACATCTCATCCCCACACAGAGGTGGGTGGAGGCAGATTCCTCTCAAGAAGGAGTTTTGTGGCTGCTCTAGAAAGCAGACACACACACACACACACACACAAATTCTCAAGGCTGTAAATCCATGTAACCAAATCAGAATACACTGTGTGAAAGAAATCAAACAACTCTGGTTTTAAACCTAGCTTTGCCAGTGATTGGCTTTGTGTCTGTGGGCAAACGTGTTAACATCTGTAGATTTTGATTTCCTCATGTGAGAAAAGAGGTAAGATAATATGTACCCTAACCACCTAACAGGTGTGCTGTAAAGGCAAATGGAGTTGCCTATACGAAAGCATTTTTAAATTATGTACTTTGTGTAAGAGTTCTCAGTAATAACAGCAAGCAAAGAATGAAAAAAATCTTTCTGACAGAAAACTAAAACTCTCGGTGGGCTTTCATCCTAGAGGCCACAGAACCCATCCAGAGTTTACCGTGGTATTTGCCTTGTTGGGCTTTGAGAGGCCTTTAAAAATTTAATCATTTCTTGCTGCTGAATTTCTATTTAATTGCTGCTTCTGCAGCTAATTTTTGTTTTGTGTTCATTTCCATATCATCTACAATTAATATTTACAATACTGTTTGCTTGGATAGCTTAAGTAATGTAAAAGACTGAAGCCCTTCTCTGCAAAAAAAAAAAAAAAAATGTATCAGTGTTATATATTTATTTCCTACTGTTTTGTCTTATGTGTTTTAATATGCTTCCTTTACATAAACAGAGGAAATGTGAATTTAGACATTCTGACATTTGGTTTCACACAGTTAAGTCTTAACCTTTGCTAAGTCACTCCTCTCATGCATCCTCAGAAATGTTTCTGATTTCAACACCACTTTCATCTTGAAAATGCGCACACAAGTCTTACCATTATTTCCCCTTTGTTTTTCATTCCATTATGAATTCCACTTCACCACTTTCCTATTCATTACATTCTTGCACCTCACTGGTTTAATAAATTCTTTTGACACCTACTGCCCCTGCTTCCTCCCTTCTTCCCTTGCTATCCCTCCTCCAAGAATGGTGTTCATCAATATTGCATGCCAGGGGTGTGCTTGGAGAGCACAGGTCTGACAGCTCCCAGCCCAGCAGGGAATCTTCTTCTCCCTTCTGTTCCAACTCCATGATGAGAAGAACCCCTCCTCCTTCCAGCTTCAAGCACCAACTGCTAATACCAGACAGAGACAGATGTTTCCAATCCCCAACTATATTGCAAGGGCCACTTGAAATGGATTCCACTTTAGTTTTCTTCCTTAAAAGTTTAATGCTCACTTCACAAGGTATGCTTGAAACCAAAAGATAAGAGTAATGCTCAAGGAAAGGCAATCACTGCTTCTTTTGCTCTGTTGGGAAAGAGAAAAATTAAGCAAGAATAAGGTCACTGCTTAGGGAAGATAGTGTAATATTAACCACAACAGAATGAAAGCAAAACTTCACTCATGTGCTGCAAGAATGAGTTTGAGACTGGAGGAGTAGAGCTCGACCTGTGTTAAGAGGGATTGAAAGCTGAGGTGGTAAAGGGGTCAGTAATGAGGTCTCAAGCTGCTGCTAATAACCTCGTGGCTTCAAATATAACTACTTTTCCAGGTACCCAGATAACTTTAGACTTAATAGAGGAAATTGTTGCTATTCATAGAAAATGGAGAAGATATTAAAAGACTAAAAGTAGGTGAAAAATCATCTTCATTTTCTAAAAAGAAGACAAGCTACATGTTGAGATCCTAGTAAAATTTTAGAAAGAGAGATAAAACTGTGATAACTAAGGGTTTTATGGTAAAAAATATGCCAAATTATAGTTGCATTCCTAAAGCCAATAAAATAAAAATTGCCAAAAACATGGATAGGTCTAAGATTTTACTTTACTTGTAAGGTAACAAGTTAGCCTGCCACCATTTCATAGATGCTGATAGAAGAAACAAGATTCCTGGGTCAGAGATGAAGGACACTTGATTACTCACAGCCTGTTTCCTGAGTCCCAATTCCCAACAGATAACAGAAAAACAGCCACAAAATACCTGTGTACTCAGTAGATTACATTACAGGAAAGGAACCTGAGTTTGGAGAACCTGAATTTTTTATAATCATGAATAAGCATGACTGCCCTTTGCTTCAGAGGTCGATACTATCTTTATCTTCCAAGAAGGATGCTTTATAAACATCCTTGCAAACATAGTCTGGCACAATGGCAGCAAGCAAAACATGCGGAACCTTGAGATATCCGTGGAGAATTGACTTTAAATGTTATTAGAAATAATAATAGCTGCCATCATTTATTGAGTGTTAAAAGAGGGAAAGCCACACATATGCAGTAACTTCTAGATTATGTTGTATATGAACCATGGATTAAGATGAGACAAAAATCCACTTCAAGTGTCCATGCAATTGTAACAGAATTTGACATGTCTGTTGTGATCTCTGTGTGAATGAAATGGAGAGATATGGCTGAACAATGTACATTTTAGTGGGACTATATTTGGTTGAACAAAATAACTGAAAGTATTGATGTCAGACTGGAGAGAAGTTTCAGGTGATATCCTTGAAAAAGACTGTCCTTGCCCTATTCTTGTGTTACAATGTTTGCAGTGATTAAACTGAGAACGTGAATGGCAGGCATATCAGATTGACACAGGATAAAAGAATAGACAAGAGGACCAATATTTGGAGGAAGGTCAAAAGATCAACAAACAGATGGGCTGAAATTATCCCTGAAACTATTAAGGTGAGATTAGACAGATTGATGTGAATTTTTCTGCGTAGGTTCAAAAGCCATCATTATAACCACGGAAGTCTGAAGAACCAGCATAAGAGCCTATCATGTCAGGAATTCTTACAGTGGTTAAGTTTAAGTAATTATTTAGCACCTTTAAGACTTCATTTGCCTTTATAAATAAATAAATAATTGATTGATTTACTGTGCTTTAAGTGAAAGTTTACAATCCAAGACAATTTGGCATACAAATCCCTGCACACTCACCACTATGCAACTCTGGCTGCTCTCTCCAGCCTACGATTATTTTTTTTAAAAAAGATGCTTAGTCATGGGATCTCTACCTTCCTTTCTGACTTGAGCATCATAAATAATGTTTATAAATGACTCCTGATTAAAAATGATCTAAGGCAACATTTTTGTGATGTGTAACATAGTGCACATCAGAGAAAATATTAGTCCTGTATTGTCTACTTGAGAATTGTGTTGATCTCAGGATGTCTCAGTTCAAAGAGGATATTGGAACACTGGAAACCATGGTGGGGTAGTGGTTCTGTGCTGGAGCTGCTAACTGAAAGGTGGATAGTGCAGATCTGCAAGGTGCTCCTTGGAAATCCTATGAGGCAGTTTGACCCTGTCTATAGGGTCACTGTGGTCAGAACTGAGTCCACCACAGTGGGCTGAAACACTGGGAGACTTCCATATAAAAAGTAAGATAGAAATGTAACATGGTAGGAGGTCTAGACACTGTGCTTTTCTAGTTGAGGCTAAAAAAAAAAAAAAAAAAATTGAGGATGTTTGGTGTGAAATAAAGAAGATTTTTAGACACATAATACCAATCTCTAAATATATGAAAGGCTTTCATACCAACAAGAACAAAGCAGGGTGTGGCTTTGTGGAGAGGAGTCATAGGAAGGCAGGTTGTATTTATCCCAAGTAAAAATATTTGCAGATTTGTGTTGGTCAGCAACAAGATGACCCCTGTGATTTCACCACACATAAGCCAGGTTGTAGGAAGGCTAAGGTTGGAGATGAAAGTTAGTACCAGATGGCTTCTTAGGTTGCTGTCCAGTCAGTGGGTTTCTAAGACTGTAACCTGTACTGAAGCAGCCCGTCACCTCTTGCTCCCTCAGAGTGTCTACTTAGTAGATTCAAACTGCCAAAATTTGGGTAGCTGCCAAGCACTTAATCACTGTACAACAAGAGCACCTTTACTCCTATAAAATCTTCTGAGTGCATGATTTTTAAAAACTGGTTGACGTGGAGTCAATTTCAACTCATGGGGACCCCTTGTGTGTCAGACTAAAACTGTGTTCCATTAACTAGATGATAGATAAATGACAACTTTGGTGAAGGGTAAGACAGTACACAGTAATGGGATGTCAACACAACTTGACCATGGTAAGGTAATGAAAGTTTCACAGACACATCCAGACTCCTCCAGGGGCTGAATTAATGGGCTGGGGACTGGAGACCATGGTCCCGGAGACATCTAGCTCAACTGGCATAACATAGTTTGTAAGGAAAATGTTCTACATCCTAACAGTGAGTAGTGTCTGGGGTCTTAAAAGCTTGTGAGTGGCCATCTAAGATATTCCATGGGTCCCATCCTGTCTGGAGCAAGTGAGAATGAAGAAAACCAAAGACATAAGGGGAAGATTTGTCCAAAGGACTAATGGGTGGACCATAAGTACAACAGCCTCCTCCGATCTCAGTCCTGTGCAACTAGATGGCACTTGGCTACCACCATGGGCAGTGCTGATGGAGATCACAGCTGAGGGTCTCAGACAGAGCTGGATAAAAATGGAGAACAAAATCCTAACTAAAAAACAAAAACAAACAAACTGGCCTGACAGACACTGGAGAAATCCTGAGAGTAGGGCCCCCAGAAGCCCTTTTAAGTCAGTGCTTACTTCACTCCTGAGGTTCACCCTTAAGATGAATATTAGACAGGCCTGTAAAACAAAATGAGAGCAAAGGGACACACCAGCCCAAGGGCCGGGATGAGAAGGCAGGAGGTGACAGGAAAGCTGGTAATGGGGAAACCCAGGTCAGAAAGGGAAGAATGTGGACGCGTTGTGGGGTTGACAACCAATGTCACAAAGCAATATGTGTATTAATTCTTTAATGAGAAACTGACTTGCTCTGTAAACTTTCCTCTAAATTACCAAAAAAAAAAGCTGTGTTCCATAGGATTTTTAATAGTGGATTTCTCAGAAATATATTACCAGGCTTTTCTTACAGGGTGCCTCTGAGTAGACTCAAACCTACAACCTTCTGGCTAGCAACTAAGTACAGTCGTCATTTGCCTTACTGGGGGACTCCTCACGATTTTTAAGCCCCTTGTTTGGGCGGAGAGTTTGAGTATTGTGGTTGAGAAGGCTTGAATTTTAGTTCTAGCACTAGCACTGTTAGTTATCTGAGCTTGGGCAACTCACTCATCATCTCTGAAACTACTATTTAACATATAACATGTTAATTTAGCCATGGCTGCAACAGTGGGCTCATGCCCTTCTGAGGATAGTGTGGGACAGGAATGCTTTACTCTTTTGTACCTGGAGTCACTATGTGTCAGAACTTAACAACAACAACGTGTTTGCTGATTACAACCCTGTTAGGGAAAGAATTAAAGGCAACTTTAATGTTGGAATATGTGAAAATAAAGACATTGGATTTTTGAGGTTCTTTCCATCAAGAGGAAACTCTAGTGGCATAGTGGTTAAGTGCTACGTCTGCTAACCAAAAGGTCAGCAGTTTGAATCTGCTAGCCACTCCTTGGAAACTCAATGGGGCAGTTGTAATCTGCTCTAGAGGGTTGCTATGAGTCAGAATTGACTCAATAGCAGTGGGTTTGGATTATTTTGGTTTTTCCATCCAGATTCTGTGGAATGAAGTGGCCAAGTGAGGGAGCACTCATTTAAAATTGCTCTAGAAATGCAAGTATGGTCAGATTTGAAATGAATGAATCTGTTGTGCTAGCTAGTCTGAATTATTCCTCAAATTCCTTTGGAAAAAGTGGAGTTCTTAGAGTGTCCTCATTCTGAAGTGATTTTTTCAGAAGTATTTGTTAGTTAGGTCCTAGAAACACGAAAATATTTAAAAGCTTGTGAGAACAATGGCAGATACTATCAGACAAGATGGTTATGTAATCCATAAGGATTCTGTTCTGCCTCGTTGCATCCTGAAAACATCTTTAGATGAATTCAGAGGAGGCTATCTAAGGCCGACCTGTGTCTAAGGCAAAGGATCAAAGTGATGCTGACATACTCATCGTTATCATAAAGGCCTCTGGTCTTGCGAAATCAAAGTCTTGGTAAAGAGCACGTCTTCCTGTCTAGTTCTGCTTCATTCCTTACCAAAGGAAAAAATCTCCAAAGGAAACCATTTGAACTGTTCATACAACTTTAGATCTGAAATTCCAATGAGTACACGACTGCTGTGGAAATGTCACTGATTCCAATCTTTGCTCTCCCACCAGGCCACCCATGGAAGAGAGTCAGACACTCTTGACCCCTGTGGTGAGCTGTGGGCCCCCAGGAGCCCTGCTGACCCGCCCTGTCATTCTCACAATGCATCACTGTGCAGATCCCAATACCGAGGACTGGAAGACCCTGCTCAAGAGCCAGGCAGCACAGGGACAGTGGGAGGTGAGTTTCTGTTGGGATGAAGATGAAGCACAGGAACAGTTCATACAGATAAGCATGAGCAATTATGGAAAGCCTTTTATTTTTAATGCAAAAATTGAATTTTAACTCCCATTTGAAAGAGGGCTAATTCCTGAATGTTTCATAGACACACACAGCCAGCAGAAAACACAGTACCTGTAAGAGTCTTGGACAAGTCCACTTTAAAATGCACACACTGTATCTTGGGAAGGGAAACATACAAGCATATATTTATTAAAAATTGCAGGTAGAGAAATATCACATCTAGTTCTGAATATGTTGGACCCTCACTTGCAGACAAGTGCACTGGATAAAGCTCTTCCGATCTTAATACACAGCAAACACTAAGGATGTATCTCCTCAGGTCCCTTCGAATGTAGAAAGTTTGTAATATCTTGGCTCTTAGGTCTGTTGCCATATAACTTCTTAAAGATAACACCTTTAACCAGTCCTGGTCATTACACAGAGCCCTTCATGTGGTACCTAAAGCAAAAGGATTTGCTATACTTGTGGAAAGAGAGCACAGTGCAAAAGGATTTTTTTTTATTTACCATGAAGATTTTATACCTTATACCTAAAAATAAAATAGAAAATACTGGTATATTTTCTTTATTATTCCTTGAATTAACAGTGTAGAGTTGCTATGAGTCAGAGTTGACTCAACAGCATTGTTCAAATGAGAAATGTCCAAATGGAAAACTACATTTTGGATTATTCTCAGGAAGGTGTATATGAGGAATATGTTTATTTAAAAAAAAAAAGTTCTAAAAACTAGCCATGTATTTTTATGTTTTTATAACAGAAAGAGGTGTCTGTTCTATATCATAACATATCCATTATGATTATGGCATTTTTAAGAAAGATATTTTTATAAAAATGTATGTGAATATTCAAGTCCCAATATTTTAGGAAACAGTATTAGAGTTAAAAGGATAGTAGGGCATTTCTGGGATCAACTAGAATTTCCTTTTTTATAAAGGACATATTCTGCTCTTCCTCAAGTAGAAGTCTAAAACTGGAGTCAAGGGATGTACTTCACCTTGAGTTAGGCCAGACTTAAGCAAAGCTAACTTTAATTCCGCTTGAACTTTAAGTGGTTTATTTGGAAAACCTCCCCAAATCTCCATCTTAGGTGATTCTAAACTGCTGATTCTGTCCCTGACATCCTACCCATTTCTGAGTTTGACTAACAATAATAACAATATAACAATAATAATAATTAATGCAAAGAAAAGAGAAGTGAACAGTCTTTATGAAATTGCCCATATACCCATGAGTGACAGAGAAATGAAGCATCTTTACTCACAGCCCCAACTTTAGAAGGTGTTCTGCAACACTCAAGAATGGACACCTGAGGTACTGCCTTTCTCCTTTTGTCACAGAGCAGCATCTTTCCAGGTGTTCTTTGGGCATGGGATAAACCTGGCAGCACTGGGCTTCTTTGATTTTTGTCTTCTCATTTTGAGCTTCCTTTTTCATGTATAGAGGTTTGGAACAAATTATTTCACTGATGTTGTTAAAACACAGCTCTTATTATAGCCTTAGATTACATTACAAGATTTCACTAATTTGAGGTATTTCATATCTTTGTCAAGCCCTGGAAACTTAACTTGTTGTAAGTCACTCTTTGTTTTTCAACTCATGGTTATTGGACACTCACTATGACGCAGGGCCTGTGCTGTCTTGGGATTCAGTGGAAAGCGAAATAAACGTAGTGCCTGCCCCTGTGGAGATTAATTAGCCTGAAGCAGAAGCTGAATCAAGCCCACACGTGGGTTTTATTTCTCCTGCCTGTGTGAAGTATTTTTTTATATTAGAATTATGTAAAGTTGGAAGATTTCTCATAAAAATCTGAACTTTCAGCTTCTCTTGGAAAATTCAATATTTGTATACACAAAACCTACATTTCTGCATAATTATGCAAAGGAATGAAACCAAGCCAAGACGAAACTCTTTAGATAGACAATTTCATCAGAGTCCCCACCACGCCTTGCTGCCTAGTGTCCTACCTTCTTCGTACACTTCTGTCATCTACCTGCGTTGGGAGACACTGGAATTGTGATTCTTGGCTTATGGATCTTATGCTTGGTCTTTCAGAAAATTTCTTCTGTGGCCTGAAACATTTGAACATGTTAACTCCTGGGTGGCTATGTAATTATTATTGCAAAACTCATCACTCCCATTTATTTTTATTTTCTGCTAAATATTCTCAAAGTTTGAAAATAAGAAAGAGGGAAAGAGGGAAAAGAAGTTTGAAAGGGTAGAATTGTAAGTAGCTTACATGATAAATAAGAGACATTTGTCTTAAAGGCCCTTGGTTTAGCATATCTTGTGTTCCTTAGGCCCCAACAAGCCAAGATTGTTTAGGAAAAGCAGTGTATTGCTTCGGAAACTAACTGGCGGGTAGATTTTGGAAAAATATGTGGTAAAATGAGATTTTATAATTTTTCATTTCTCTATAAATATCTAAGCTTTTAAGGTGAAACTACTACATTACAATGATGTAATAAAACAGCATGTTTTGGAGTAAATATGAAATTTAGAAACAAAAACATTAAATACTCAGACACAGATGATAAACTCAGGTCCAGTGAAATTAAAGAGATTATTTATGAAGTTTACAAAACAACTTTGATGTAGATTTCAGTCATGTAGATTCTCAGAAGATCAAAAATGCTATATAAAGGCTGTCTAAATAAAGGACATTGTCGGTATAAAGTATATTCAGGGAAAGGAGGATTAACCAAAGAGCTAGAAACATAGCCAGCTATCGTCAAGACTATTCCAGCTCATACCCTGATGTATCAGAGTAGAAGTATGCCTTATAGAGGTTTTACAATTATTATTATTATTATGGAAGTGGATCCTCAAGCCTTTCTTCTGAGGTGCCTTTGGGTGGCTTCCAACCTTCAACCCGTCAGCTGGCCCATTAGCTGTCTGCACCCCCAGGTACTCCAGAAAGGAAATAATGGTATATAATAAAGGGATACATCATAGGAGTTTATAATAGGGGTATAAGATAAAATCTGTTAGGAAAGAAAAAAACAGGAAAAAGAATAATGAAAATGCAAGGGAAGAGATTCTACTTTATTGCCTAGGATCAGGAAAATAGTAAAATGCACAGTTGACATTTCTGTTAAGGAGCTGAGCCTGGCATCACCATCCATCAGGACCTGGCTACTGAGGCCTTCTTGAATGCACCATCCATGGGGCCAGCACGCGGCCTGCTGGCTTAGCCGCTGATTCCTCTCTCTTGTCCCTCAGGACGTGGTGGTGGTCGGAGAGGAAAACTTCACTACACCTTGCTACATTCAGCTGGACTCGGAGGCCTGCCACATCCTGACCGAGAACCTCAGCACCTACACCCTCGTCGGGCAGTCCGTCACCAAAGCAGCGGCCAAGCGCCTGAAGCTCGCCATCTTCGGGCCACTCTGCTGCTCCTCCCTGGAGTACACCGTCCGAGTCTACTGTCTGGATGACACCCAGGATGCCCTGAAGGTAGGTGGCTGCCACCTGAACTGCCGTCCTCACCTTCTTCTTGGAAAGCGGAGGTTTGGGGTGGCGGTGCACACATCATGAAGATGTGTGGGCCAGCAGCCAGGTCTGTAACTACACGTGTTTGGCCCCACAAGATGCAGATTTTTTAAAAACCAAACATTACTCTGAGGCCATGCAGATATGTGAGCTGTTTTCTTCAGGCCGGTTCCTCCCAAGGGCTAGTGTTGTTTACCTTCCTTGATTTCTCTTAATGAAAAATTTAGAAGTGGACGGATTTGGCAAGGAAACCAGTGGATGGTAACTAATCTCCTTCCGTGTTGGTATCAGCTGTATTCTTCCCGTAAAAGGAATTGGCGTCATTGCTCAAACTGTATGTTCCTCTTGTGTGCTGCTTCATTTATATGCTCTCCCGCTCTTTTTATGGGGGCTGTGAGGGAGAGACTGTGCCTTTGACTACAGGCTGCTGCTTTGCAGAATAAATGAGCTTAATTCCTGGTGCTATTATTGCTGTTCATTTCATCCCATTGGAAGCTTTAAGAGATATAATAAGTGCCTTTGAAGAACTTATGATCTAGAAGGGGAAATAGAAGAAGTGTATTAGGGACTGTGACACAAGTCAGAATGCAATAAACAACATAGATAAGATGTAAAGTTCTGTGGGAGTTCAGGAGAGGGAAGTGCCCTGTTATTTTGAAGAAATCTGGAAAGGTGCTCGCATTTGAGATCAGAATGCAGGATTTGGACCAGCAATAATGGGGGCAGCACAGCATTTCTGAGTGAAGGGAAGAGCGTGAGGAAACACAGACAGGAAGAGAATACACAGGCTCTATGCAGGCATGGTATTTCCATTAAGTTAGAATGAAAGATAGGAGTCTTAGCATGATGGACCTTGAGTGACAGAAAAAAGAATTGAGACTGAGTTTAGTGAGTTAATGGAGAGTCACTGGAGATATTTAAATGGGAGAGGGAGACATAATTAGAGATACACTTGAAAAATATTTAAACTGACTTCATTGAAAAGATAGCCTGATTTCAAGCCATGGTATTTCAGTCACTTCATATGTATGCAAAATCTAGACAGTAACTAAAAAGCACTGATGAAGAATTGATGCTTTTGAAACGCAGTGGCAGCAAAGAATGTTGAATATAACATGGACCAGAAGAATCTGTTCTTCTAAAACAGATTTGTTTTAGAAGAAGCACAGCCAGAATGCTCCTTAGAAGTGAAGATGATGAGACTTCATCTTCTGTACTTTGGATATGTTATTAGGAGAGACCAGTCCCTGAAGAAATGACATCATGTTTAGTAAAATAGGGTCATCAAAAGAGAAGATCCTCCATAAGAAAAATTGACACAGTAGCTGGAAGAATGGGCTCCAGTATAGCAACAATTGGGAGGATGGCACTGGACTGGGAAGTTTGAGTTCTGGTGCTCAGAGGGTCACATGAGTCAGAAACAACTTCATAGCACCTAATCACACAACAACAAGGGAGAATGTGGAATTCAACTGGAAAGATGATAGAGGAATAAGAATAAGGGAATGAAACGAGAGGAATAGGAAGAAGGACCTAAGCCAACAGCATTATCCTTAACAGGACCTAGGGACAGACGCTGAATTGGTGGGGCAGGAGATCAAGTTACAGTAGGAAACTCACAGGGCTTGGGGAGGGAGATAACTTTGAGGTATGGGTATGGTGCCCTCACTTTTGGAATACTGAGTCAGTGGTATGAATTGGCCAGCCAGACAAGGATGCACAAGTGATAGTTCAGAATATAGTGTGGCTCTCTCAACATAAGGCCAATTCTGAGATAGAGGTTCAGGAACCAACTATATAATGTTGATATTTTTCGTCCAGGATAATCGGGGACTATACCAAAGGCGACTACCCACTGCTGTTGAATAGATTCCACCTCATAACAGTGCTGTAGGATGAAATAGGACTGGCCAATAGGGTTTCCAAGTCTGCAAATCTTTATAGAAGCAGATTGCCACATGCTTCTTCATGGAGGAGAAAGGAGAGGATATGGTTCAAACAACCAAGCTTTCAGTTAGCAGTTCAGCACTTTAACCACTGTAACCTGAGGGCTCCCCTAAAGGAGATTTGTTGTTGTTAGGAGCCATCAAGTGGGTTCTGACTCATAGTGACCCTAGAGGTCAGTCTGGAATTGCCCCATAGAGTTTCCAAGGAGCACCTTGTGAAATTGAACTGCTGACCTCTTGGTTAGCAGATGTAACAGTTAACTACTATGCCACCAGAGTTACCAAAGGAGACTAGAGGAAGTGAATTATAATAAAATAATAAACATCATTCAGAACTTCCTTGGTAACTCCTTTAATCTTCACAATCACTCTCTACCTTACCTGTTGCTGTCATTTCAGATTGCTAGTGACCCTACAGAATAGAATAGAACTTCACCATAGGGTTTCCAAGGAGCAGCTGGTGGATTTGGACTACCAACTATTTAGCTAGCATCCTGAGCCTTTGACCACTATGCCACTTACAGACACCATTGTCCCTGGTTCACCTATAGACAATGCAAGGCACAGAAAGTTTAAGTTCTGCAAGGGTACATACTGCACACCCAGGCAGCCTGGTTGCAATCTGGTTCTCCAGCCCTGCACTGTACTGCTAGAGCGCCACTCCTTAGAGAGTAGGGGTCAAGGGGAGCCCTGCGATTTCAGAGATGGAGAAAGAGGAGCCAGCAAAGTAGCTGAAGAAGGCCGAGAACCCAGATAAGAAAGTGTATGTGGGAGAAAAAAAACCTGTCAAGGAAGCCAAGGGAAGAAATTCTTTCTAAAAGTCAGCTTACTTCTTTTTTGGAGTTTCCATCCAGAGTGTGGTTCTGAGTTATGAACTCCGAATGCTGCACGTTGGACCTGCTGGGACTCAGGCTCCAGGAAAATGGACTGGAGGGAGGGAATGGAATCAGGGAGCAGGAGAGCCAGGAGCCCACTGCAGCCATGCCTTCCTCCTGGTAGATGACTCCAGGATGGTGTTGGCCCTGAATATGTTTTGATGGTCAAGGCTGCAGGATTTTCTATGTTAAATAAATGCTGGGAACACACAAGTCCAGTGTAAAGCTTAAGGATATTTCTTTTGTATTCTCTGCACATGCAATACTTCTAAGGTACTGTCAAGATAGAAGTCATTCTCAGCTTTCCGTTCTTATTAGGTAAAATTGTCTCCAAGGGAGCTGTGAGGTCTGATTATGGCAAATCTTTTTAATAATTCCAAGAAGAATTATTGCAAAACATCATACAGTAGAAGACTTACATCATATTTTAAATGTTTGATATGCACATTCTGTATTTAAACATCTAGTTCCCATACTTAAATACTCTTTCACCCTCACAGATACACATGAAGTATATTTTATAAAATAATTCTGATAGCTTTAATTGGGAGAAGAGAAATAACAAACTGTGAACACAGAGAAAGATTGATGAGCAGATTTAAGAGGCAAAAACTGGCCAAGAGGAGTTTGTCTCATGGTCAACACTTTCAAAATAGACATTTATAAATTCTCTGCATCTGGGGATCCAGCACTTAGCCTGAAACAAATGTGAATTATGGATGAGGCTTCCTTGCACCTCATGGCCTTTTAATAATGCAGAAATACCAAAATTCCAGTTACAGGTAAATGGCCTCTCCAATGTACTGCAGAGACAATTAGTTTAGTCATGCCAACACTGCCTCACGCCCACTCTTCAGTTGGAAGCTTGAGGCTGCTTAGCTCAAAAAGCCCCCTCATTACTAAACCCTGCCTTCTTGGCAATCTGCCCATTAATGTTCCCTGCCTGCCAGTTCTTTCTCCCATCTCTCTGCTTCTCTAATTGCTGGTACCCAGAAATTCTGTCTTTTGTATCACCTCTTTCAAGTACTTCCTCCTTCTTCAGATTCCTCCAACTCCTGTTGTTGTTGTTAGGTGCTGGTGAGTCACTTCTGACTCATAGCAGCCCCACGTACAACGGAACAAAACACTGTCCGGTCCTGTACCATGCCCACAATTGTTGTTATGCTTGCGTCCATTGTTGCAGCCACTGTGTCAGTGCATCTTGTTGAGGGTCTTCCTCTTTTTCACTGACTCTCTACTTTACCAGTCATAACGTCCTTCTCCAGGAATTGAACCCTTTTGACATACTTTTCCTTAATATGTAGCACTGTCTCTTAGAGCATGTAACAGTCAGCTGGAGAATTTTTAAAAAAGGCTCATGCCAGGGCCTCTTACCAAAGGTTCAACTTTAGTAGACCTGGGTATTGTGTTTTCTTTAAATTATGTTGACTTGAAGAAACCCTGGTGGCCTAGTGGTCAAATGTTATGGCTGCTAACCAAAAGTTCAGCAGTTCAGATCCTCTGGGCACTCCTTGAAAACTCTATGGAACCGCTTTGCTCTGTCCTATAGGGTAGCTATGAGTTGTAATCAACTCAACGCCAGTGGTTTTTATGTTGAGTTGAACCTGACTTGACAGCAATGGGTTTGGTTTCGGTTTATGTTATTCTATTGTATGGCTGGTGTTAACAACTGTTATCCTAAACACTTTCACAGATCTGTTTGGAACTTGTATTCTAAGAATAGCAAACTTTCCAATATCCTCAAATTATTCCCCCTCTGGTTCCTTCACCTGTTCACGTTAAATGCCATTGTGGTTTTCAGGTACCACAGCATCCCTTACAATCTCTGCTATGAAGACCACACTCCCTAACTTCATATTTCACCAAGAGGGCAGTTCCTTTACATGTCATTTCCAGAGCTGTTCCTGGGGCATCATTCTACTTCATGGGCAGGGTCTGTCTTTTGTTGTTCATTATCCACTTCAGTTTCTTAGCACCAGACCTCCCCAAAATGAAAATCATTGCCATCAAGTCAATGCTGACTCATACCAATCCTATAGGACATAGGCCCTACCCTACAGAGTCACCAAGGAGCACCTGGCAGACTTGAACTGCTGACCTTTTGGTTAGCAGATGTAGCACTTAACAACTACACCACCTGGGTTTCTGTCTCTTAGCACAAACCTCCACATATCCCTGCCCTAGCAGTCCTTGCCTAATGGTTGTCTTTTCCATCCACATACTCTCACCCATCCTCTCAAATTCAATAGCATCATTTAAATTATAGTTTCTTTGCCCAAGTTTATTCTAGACTCTTCACATCCAACCACCCTATGTTATCTTTCCACCCATGTAGACACATCCTAAATTTCATCTCCTCATTAAGAACTGCTCTGCTGCCAATATTTCCACCTGTGGAACTTCACCTACCTGATCACAGTCGTCTTTCATCTCTTTCCCACAAGGTGCTCAGAAGCGGTCCTTTATTCTTATAGGGGACTTCCTAGAATCTTTCCTTGTCTCCCAGTCCACAAACCTCACCTGGTCTTATCCGTATCTATCGTTAATCCACTCCTACCCTGAAATCTCTTCTCACCTTGAGCTGCTGCAGGGTTTTATAATTTCCATAACTAAGGATAACCTCCACTGAACAACTGTATCACTTTTACATCACACTCTTGAGTTGCTATTAATAATCATAAATGTCTGATTGGGTGTCTTCTACTGTTAAGATAACTGATTTAAACTATACCTCCACTGCTTCTCCATGACCCTTTTATTTATTTTTTTTCCTGACTCAAATTAACAGCTCTTGAAAGTCTCTTCTGCCACGCTCAAGTCCTTGGTTACATCGCAGCTGCCTCAGTGCTTAGTAATAACCCGACTCTTAGTGTACCATTCAATGGAAGACGACTCAACTGCCATTCTTTGCACCTCAAAATCTCTTCTACCTCTTCTCATTTACTTCTGACTCATGATAAAAGAGCTCTAGTTCCTTATAATTCCTCTACCACCTTCATCTCCAGCATATCAAGATGCCCTAAAGTGGGTCTCTCAGGATGTCCTATTTTGGAGGGATTGACATTTTCTCATAGTCACTGCTCTCTGTTGGGGATTGTTTCTGAATTGTGGTAAAGCTCACAAAAATACTCAATTAGCACAGACACAGGAGCTCAGTGGAGCATTCATTCTCAGAGACCAAAACTACTCTTGAGAACTATTAGGGAGAAAAGAAATGTGACCTAATTTCTGGAGATGAACTCATCCAAAATCTTAATAACCACTTTTCATCATAATGTAGATATTTTGTCCATGTGGATGGAAAGAGACCTCTCAGTACTTCTAAAATAATTCTGATGCTTTCTTTCATCTCCTGACCCACTTCTTTGAGTATGGAAGGTTTTACAAAAATTTCCATGAATTTTGTAAAGCCTGAGGGCAAAAGTGGTCACTGGAAACTTAAAAGTTGCATTTAGCAGTTTGGAAGCATTGATGTAGAATTTGAATGCTGGTGGTGACTGCCAGAGTAAAAGTCAAGGCCGATGAGAGAAAGTGGAGTTCTTTAATAAGCCTTTCAGTAAGGATTTTTTTTTTCTGTGGATGTACACGAAGGACCAGTGGGAGCATCACTCAAGTTGAGTTCACATGAAGAAATAAAGATACTGAGAACTGTGCAAATGATTTGGAAGGGATTTGGTGCTCAAATAGAGAGGTCAAGTCTTTTGAAAACACTGAGTTTGGTGTATCGTATTCTCTGTTCGCCTCCTTAAGGTGCTTAATGTAAGAGTATTGACATTTTCCTCTCATTATTTGCAAAGGCTTAAATCTTAGAGTAAATAGACCAAAAATTAATAGGAAACAAAGTTTTATTTGGGCTAAGTTTAAGACACTCAAGGAGACACATGCATTTATGTAGAAATAAGTCATTTGTGCCTTGTTATACAGAGTTCAATTTGTGAGTCTCCTTTCATAATAAAGGAGTTCATGCTAAACTGCAAGATTATGAACCTAAGAGTTATTTGCATACAGTATGGGCAGTGTATGATGTTTATCAAATTTTTAATGGATGTACATGTGATATAAACCAAATAATGAGTATTACCAATCTGGTATTGTTTATTTACTCATCTGACATGAAGAACAATATTTCTTGGATTAATTCAGTTTTCACATAACCTAACACAGCCATTAGTATAGCATAATAACTCTAGGAAGGATCTTAGTATGTGAAAAGACAAGTAAAGAAGAAAAGAAACACTGAAAGATGGAGAGAAAGAAAGTGGATTAGATGAAAATTAGCTAAGAATTGGGTGGTATTCAGCTTCCCAGATCACGTATCGACAGTCATAGGCTGCTCATTGCAGAAAGGTCATGATTTTTTTGCTTCCTATAACCTGCTAACCTTTTCTTGAGTGTCTCTTCTGTTGTCCATTCCATGGTAAGCTGTGCCCTTATTGGACCTGGACCACTTCAAACCTACCTCTTCCAAACCTATGGTTTATCCATGCAAAATCCTGCTCTCCGGAATTTATATATTTGTATAAATACTACATGCACACATAAGTAGATTAATATATCCTTTCAAATTCATACATATATCTAGTAATGTGTTAGATGACAAAAGACTGAGTTTTAATAGTTATTAATGAGTTTCCCCCTGCTAAATGTAAGAATGGAAGTGTGATGTAGAAAGAAAGCTTGAGTCAGGATGGTTGCGAATATTGGTTCGGCCATTCATCAGTTCTACAGCTCTGGTCATTTAATCCGACATTTTTGGACAATGATTTGATCTTCATCAGGGACCCTTTGAAGATTCGATGAGATAGTGACTATCAAATCTCGCACAGAACACACACTCGATAAGATAATGTTAACCTTCCCCACGTAAACTTTTAGATTGGAGTGCCATTCAGAAGCAGTGTCTCCACAAAAATAAAGTGGAATTGTGATCAAATTGTAGGGTGAGTAAAATTGTGATCTAATTGTGTAGTGAGTTTCAGGCTTTGTTACCGACTGATTTGCCAGACAATTGGATACAGATCCCTTGTGGTACCTATAAACTTGCCCCTTTGTCATCTTCCAATGAAGTCTGCTCCTATAACACATCTGGGAAATGGCTCACCATATTGAATTTATTTTTTGAGAGAGAGGGGGAAGAAAAAGAAGATAAGACAGAAGTTGTGGTAATCAGAATAATGACTTTTCCCCACCCCCTAGACCATAATCTCTGGAACCTGTGATCATCCTATCTGTGATTGAAAGTATGAATCTTGAGATAAGGAAATTGCCCTGGATTATCTGAATGGAATCAGTGTAGTTACATGTGTCCTTAAAAGTGGAGAACTTTTCCCAGCTATGATGAGAAAGCAACACAGCCTAGAAAAAGGCTCAGAGAGATAGATTGTTTTTGGCTTTGAGATGGAGGGGGACCAGGGGCAGCAGATAACCCTCTGCCACTGAGTAGTATCCAACTCATAGTGACCCTATAGACAGAGTAGAACCGCTCCACAGAGTTTTGAAGAAGCACTTTGTGGATTTGATCTGGCCGACCTTTTGGTCAGCAGCTGTAGCATTTAACCGCTTAAGCCACTAGGGTTTCCAGGGGCAGCATATAGCAACTGTAAAAGACAAAGAAGCAAAATCTACCCTAGAGCCTTCAGAAAGGAAGGCAACCCTGCCAGCACCTTGATTTTAACTCAGTATGATATGCACCAAACTTCAGACCCATGAGCTCTAAGATAACAAATTTGTTTTAAGTCATTAAATTTCTTGTAGTTTCTTGAGAAACTTGAATACAGAAGTTTTAACAATATAGAATATATGAAATGGTGAAAAGAAATACAAGATTACTTCAGAAGTGCCAGAACAACTTAAAAGTCCTATTCTTAATATGTAGATGTGGAGATTATTTTTTCCTTGGAGCTCTCTATAAGGTCTCTGTGAGTCAGAATCAACCCATGGCAACTCAAGGCAAGGTTTATGCCCAGAGGTAGATGGATGACATGGCCACTTTTATGAGTGCTACCATTTGGTTTTTTGCTTTAAAAGTGCCACAAACTGCCAAGTCTGGCAGCACGGAAGTGGCAGCTCAGACCAAGTATCCATGGCGGCAGCAGCTGTGGGAGCAGCAGGCAGAACCCTAGAAACTAAGTGACTTGACAGCGACATGTTTGCAAATGGTCACTGGGGTTCAGCCATGTTATTATTAAGGATGAATCAAGGCAGACAAACTCAGTGGGAGAGCAAAGCACCCCATTGTGAGCACAGGAAGGGGCAGTAGCCAATGTAAAGATGTTCCTCACTGCTGGGCTCTACAGCCTGAAGCCATCGGAAGAGACAGAGGGAAACAGGGAACAGCCATGCTGAAAACCTGGCAATGAGCAGGGGAGGCGGGTGGCCACTTTCCTGGCCTGTGCTTTTGTGGAGTGCAGTTCCACAGCTGTGACAGCTACAGCAGCAACAGCCACAGAAGCAAAGGGAAATTCCTCATCCACAAAAGACAAGGGCCAGTTTGGAACACAGGATTACAGAATCAATGCAAGCAAGGTAGGCTCCACAGAATCTGATAGATACTTTTTCTTTTTAAACTCCACTCAGTACAGTCATAGAAGGTACTTGTCTGAAGTTTAACACAGGTGGCATACTGAATGTTTGCTGATTTTGTTTTAGTGCCTTTGGTAGCTGTGGGGGGGCGCATGTTGTAGAAAGACAGAAAAGGTAGAGACAGGTCTCAAGCCACACAACTCAACCTTCAGGGTTCTCTCCAGCACCATGGACAGTGTAGCAGTTCCCTCTCCAGACAGCAGAAACGCTGAGACAAATGGAAAAGTTGCAGAATACAAATCTAGCTGCTGACTCCTTGATTACTTGTTGTCTTCTCAGTTCCTATGAAGGAATCTTAGTGGCTTTCCCTGAACAGCTTCCTCTACCTGCTCACATTCCTGTTACTGATCTCAAGTGTCTTGGCAGCAACAAATGCAGCACTTCATGGTACTGTCTCAGTGAAGAATAAGAATAAACGGCTAAAAGATGGAATCAACCCAGATGCCCATCAACAAATGAATGGATAAACAAACTATGGTACATATACTCAATGGAACACTATGTTATGATAAAAACAATGACAATTTTAGAAAATATCTTATAACATGGTTTCAAATGGAAAAGATCATGCTGAGTGAAATTAGTGTCAAAAGGACAAATATTGTATGAGACCTCTCTCATAAGGACTTAAAAATACAATTATCCACAGAAGAAAATAACTGTGTTGGCTACAAGGGTGAGTGGGGAGTGAGGATTTATCATAGATGAGATAATTGATAGACATTAGAAATCTTATTCTTTTACTTTAATTAATAAAAAACAAAAATTCAAAAAAATTTTGAATCTCACACAAAAAAAGAATAAAAAGTACACAGACAGGTAACATTCACAGACAATGCCAAAAAGCAAAACAAGACAAAAACAAAAAACAGCAGTCTCGAGGAGATTCCAACTCATAGCAACCCTATAGGACAGAATGGAGCTGCCCCATAGAGTTTCCAAAGACTGCCTGTCAGATATGAATTGCCGACTTTTTGGTTAGCAGCTGTAGCACTTAACCCCTGAGCTACCAGTCTTTCCAAGGACCTAGCAAAACAAAATGAAACAAAGCCCCAATTTAACTTCCCTCAGCCTTCTCTTCCATGGCGATTTTCATGTGATCTAAGAGAATTAAGTTTAATTATTTATTTGCCCCCTTTATCTGCCTAGTCAAGTTTCTAGTAAGAAAGGGAAAAAAATGACTGGGAAGTATTTGGAAAAAAAGAAAAGAAAGGAAGGAAGAAAGTGGGAGAGGAGGTTGAGGGAACAGGGAAGAGAGGAAGAAAGAAGGAAGCTAATAGCTAGTTAATCCGCAAATAGGGTAATCATGTCTTGAGAAACTAAAAGCTAAAATGGTGCCTCTAGGGAAGAAGGTGGTGCATTTCAGATGGCAAGAGAAGGCAACTTCTTGTATAGGATGTGGATGAGCATGAGACATGGGTGACCGTAGTGGTGTCTTTAGGGTTGGTGTCACCCAGTGCAGTAACTCATGGTATCACACTCTCTACGGTCCTCCTCTGGTACCATACCATTCAAAATCCTTAATAATGGTTTGCACTAATGTTCCTTCTAATTCACAATTCCCAGGTACTGCTCATTCTTTTCTTTTCCTTTAATTGCTACTTTGTTCTCTAAAGTCATAACTTTTCACAAATACTAATTACTGCAATATTATAGTTAAAACACCAGAAAATCTTACAATAGCACCTATAAAAACACTGACAGTAACAAAAATAACAGTGTGTACTTAGGCATATGCAGATGAAACCACATGATTCCCAGTATCAAAATGAAAGCTCCGAGGGCATTAGAAGGTCCCAAAGGTAAATCAGCATAGAGTTTTAACCTCCTAGGCGTATTGGTTCATTTAAGCTGGACTTATCAAAAATAAAAAGTGTTTTTGTTGTTAAAACTAACTACAGAGATATCTTAATGAAAATAATAAATTTCTGTTGAAACGCTTCATAAAAAATGTTATAGATCATCGTTTTGGTGTCACACCCTCAGACAGGTGTCTGAGGTGTCACAGGTGTCACCCTGTGCTCTCCTGCACCCCCCCAAGTAACACTGGCTGAACACAAGACATGTCAACACAGGAGAAGCATGACCAGGGTCCAGGACCACTGAGCTCATCAGCCCTGCTCAGCGCAGTCCAGAAGTTTCCTACATGAGGTCAAAGCTTTGTCGGGGTCTGTGACTGAGCTACAACCTTGACCCCATAGAAGAGACTTGTATTCTTAACGATGTACTTCAAGTACCTAAGCATTTAAGTGTATGTTACTCTGTTGCTTGTGAGCACCCGGTGGGCAATTGTGTCAGACTGGTACTTGCGGGGAATTTCCCAGGGCTTGAGAAGACTGAGAAGAGGAAGAGCAACAAGAGAAACAAAGGAGGCAGGTGCAGTCTAACCTGCTAGGTAATGCAGATTGAAAATTTCTGGAGCTGGAAAGACTAGGGTAGAGGAGTAGTATGGCTGCTTTCTCTTCTTTCTCTGTCAAGTCTTAATGAGGGTAAATCCTATCATCTAAGGGTCTTTGAGAGATCTGGGCACAGGGCTGAGGTGCTCACTGTGTGTGTACAAACCTTTAAAACAGCTTGGATTTATTGTAGCTCTTAAATGGTTCAGGCTAATGGCTTGGTGTGAATAATATCTTGGTTTAATTGGTTACTGTGAAAACTGCTTGTTTCTAGTGTGGAATCCCTTGTCTCTGCCCTTGAGCAATCCTTCACAGGCTCCTACAATCAATACAGCCCTCACTCAGGATTGGCCCAAAGGTTTACCTCGGAGACTACCACTATACTAGAAGAGGAAGCCTAGCTCAGGGGACTACTGAGTCTCCAGGGACACTAGGCTCTGATGCAGAGGACTCACTCCTCATGATGTTATGACTGGAGTGTGGGTATGTGTGTGTGCGGAAGTGTTTTTTGACATGGAAGGATGGGCTAGAAAAGCATCTGTAGATAACAGACCTCAGAAAAAACTATTCAGGCTAATGTGAGAGGGGTGCAGGTGGAACTGTACAATGAAGTCAGACACTGACTACCTCTTTAGGTAGCCATAGTGAGCTCATCAAAGAAAATAGGCAGATTCAGTCACTGACAAAACAGCTCACATTGGGAGATGGTACTGCAAGTAGAGCGTAGAGCAAAAGACCTTTTCAGAGGAAGGTGACATTTATATTTCTGAAAAAAAAGAGCCTGGATGATCCCAATTTCAATTAAGGCATTTCTTTCCAAGGTCACAGTATTTGTCTTAATTCTTCTTAAATCTTTTGACCTTAAATATATTGTGTTCCTGTTATCTCTTGAGGTGTAACCTTCGTCACTCAAAAGCAGCCTGTCTAGAAGCTGTGTTAGAGCTCAGCACACTGTGTTGTGACTACCTCCCCCATGGACCATGAGTGATTTGAGGTGTGAATGGGGACTCACTTGTCTGTGTGCTCCAGAGCCTGACATAGTTCCCAGCCCATCATGAGTGTTTCATCAACATTGAATGAATGCTCCCTGGAAGACTAAGAAGAGGAAAGCACTTCAGCTGTAAAGTCATATATTACTGATTTGTTATTACTTTATGCACTCATTGAGGCATTACATGTATTATAATACCTGGAAACTTTGGTTGTGTAGTGGTTAAGTTCTACTTCTGCTAACCAAGAAGTTGGTAGTTCAAATCCACCAGGTGTTCCTTTGAAACTCTATGGAGAAGTTCAGCTGTCTCCTGTAGGGTCACTGTGAGCTGTAATAGACTTGACAGCACTGGCTTTGATTTGGATTTTGTGTATAATACCTAAAATGATTTCATGCAGAAGGAATTCAGAAAAATCAAACCTTTGAATCTAAAGTAGGATATGCTGTACATATCACAAGTGATAACACTTAGAATCCTAAAAATATGCAACAAAAGCCTAATTACCATATCAAATGGGCTTGCTTCTTCTGTCTGCTATACCAGGGTTATATATGGGATTCACTGAATATAGCAAATCATCTCCCAGCTCACTTGTGATTATAGATTATTTTAGTTTTCAAGGATTTTTTATATTGATTGATTATAATATTTTTTTGTGCTTTGATTATTGTCTTCTTTATTTTTGCTACATTTCCTTGAGGTTAAACATTCTGATGATACTTTTCAAAAAAAAAAAAAAAGCATTCAAGTTTTGTAGGTATTCTACTACAAAAGACCTCTAAAGTACTGAAATACCAAGATTCTACCTTGAAGACTAAGGTGTGTCTGACACAAGTCATGGTGTTTTTAGTTGCTGAATTTGCATGTAGTAACTGGACAGTGTACAAGGAAGACTGAAGAAGGATTGAAGCCTTTGAATTGGAACTGTGGTGTTGGTGAAGAATATCGAATATATCATGGACCACCAAAAGAGCCAACAGAGTTAGCTGAGTGGATATGGGAAGTACAAGTTGGAAAAGAAGAGTGTACTGTCACGGGGTGGTGGGGATGTGAAGAGCAGTTAGATTTGCATCATGATGTGTTTTGGGGTTTTATATGCAGATTGATTTGAATTGTAAACTTTTATTAAATCACAATAAAATATTTTTTTTAAAAAAGCAAACAGATCTTTTTTGAAAGAGCTACAGCCAGAATGCTCTTTGGAAGCAAGGATGGCGAGACTACATCAGACATGCTTTGGAGGATCCTTCCCTGGAGAAAAACATCCTGCTTGGCAAAGTACAGGGTCAGTGAAAAAGAAGACCACCCTCAATGCAATGGATTGACACAGTGGCTGCAACAGTGGGCTCAAGCATAGCAACAATCATGAGGCTGCTGCAGGACTGGGCGGTGTTTCTGTTGTGCAGAGGGTTATTATGATTCAAAATGGACTCAACATTACCCAACAACAACAGCAACAACAAGGAATTCTTCACACTGAATCATCCACTCCAGGACTAATTTCTCCCAGAAACATTAGTGAAAAAGCATGGATGCCTGAGCCAACAGTCCTACAAGTGGAAATGTTTGGTTCACACCTAGTGAAACACTGAGGCAAAAGAAGACAGTATTAATACTGCTGTGGTTATTTATTTTAGCTCCTACTTTTTACTGTATGTATGTCTTGTAATATAACAATGATTTATTAATACAGGAACATAATTCATAAAGAAACATTACAGTTGCAAGCTTCAATTTTTGACTGGTAAGAATGTGCACTCAACCAATATCCAGGTTCTATCAAGTCGATTCAACTCATGGCAATCCCATGTGTGTCAGAGTAATAGATCCCATGTGTGTTCTAGGGTTTTCAGTGGCTAGTTTTTCAGAAGTAGATCATCAGGCCTTTCTTCTAAGGCAACTCTGGATGAACTCACACCTCCAACTTTTTGATTAACGACTGAGTGCATCAACCATTTGCACCACCGAGGGTTATCAATTTTTTTTTTTTTTTAATGCATTCAATACTTTAAAGACCTCTACTCTAAGTATGGATGCACCCTGATGGGCAGTGTATCCTTTGCCAGGATTCATGCTAAATTGGAAGAGGAAGAGAAAAGATCAAGTCCTTCCCAACTCTGTGTAGCTTCTCTGTGTTATTCCTAATTGATGCAGAGCTTAAGAATATGGAAAAGAGTATGTTCTCTGACCCCAATCCACTCCATAGGGGAGGCCTCATCATCCCTAAAATGGCACAATACTTCATACCTCCTTTCAGAAAACAGGGGTCCTTTAATCTAGCCCAATCTCTTCCCTCACCAAAGAGAACTCTTCACTATTGCATTTGAGGACATTATTGAAGAAATCAAGGGTTGGATAAACTTGATTCTTGTTCAGACTCTCACTTGGACTTTGAAGTCAAACTATGGTATTAGATTTCTTGTCTTCAAGGTCATAGATAATAGGCAGTTCAGGCTTTTTTCAGTGTTCCTCCCTGCCAAGGAAACTGAAAATGTTCTCCATATTTTCTGGCAATCTATGTTGATTGCAGGAATAGAGTGTGGATTATACATTGTTGGGTACAATTACCTCCCAGAATACAATGAATCTTCTTTTAGATGTCCCAGGGAGATAATTTGGACATAATGAAGATCTATAGTAATCAGATAATTACTATCGATTGCTCTTTAGACATCTTGATGAGGTAATTAGGGCACACTGGAAAGAAGCTAGAACTGATTGATTGGCATGACTGTAATCTCAAAGATTTCTAATTATGTTTCTTTTCTTCTAATGGCTTATAAACAAACATCATTTTAGCTTTAGAATTTGTCAGGTGCCAGGTTCACAGAGAACGTCGGCTTTCTCTGTTATGCTAACCAAATACTGAACATGATCAACATAAGCTTATTATGCCTTCCTGCTGAAGCAGAAGGAACTGCAATTAACCCTCACTTTTCTTATTCTTCCTTTCCACATGGCTGGATTCTTGTTGAGGAATGGGGTGATCAGGGTGGGAGGACATTCCTTGAGGAGCATGTGTGACTCTGGGCTGTGGATCCGTTTGGCCCTCTGGGGCCCCTTGGTGTCTGCTGAGCTGCAGGCAATACGGAGCAAGAATGTGATGACACAGCCTATGTATCCAGTTGGTTGACTGACTGTGGTTGGTGGCGGGCTGACTGCTGAGACTAATGTCACAACTAATTGCTACTCATCAGCAGGCAGCATTAAATAGCAGGTCAATACTTTCAGGCAGCTGGGCCTGTCAGTGTGCCATTGCCTCATCTTTTCCATTAGACACTAATTAGGGGAGTCCCCTGTCCAAGACCATATACCACATTATCCTAGTATTTCTTACATTTTCTACTAGCCGGACACAAATAGTACAGGTGTTAAGACCCACTTGGAAACCTTGGTGGCATAGTGGTTAAGTGATACATCTGCTAACCAAAAAAGTCAGCAGTTCAAATCAACCAGGCGCTCCTAGGAAACTCTATGGGACAGTTCTACTCTGTCTATAGGGCCACTAAGAGTCGGAATCGACCCAATGGCACTTTTTTTTTTTTAAGAACCACTTACAGAAGCAGTTTGAAATGAGATGTTCACCTCTAATCAATGACTGTGGTAAGCTCCATACCTACTGGGTTACGTGTGCATAGATTAGAATTCATTCAGCAAATGCAAAGTGGGTGCATTTCTTGGTACAAGGAAACCTGGTCCCTTAACTCTCCCTGTTGTGACCCACCTGTGCTTGATTATACCCTGATAGGTGCTCAGTGTATATGTGTTATGAGCTGAATATAGATCTATGCTATTGAAGTTCACGCAGTGTATTAAAATCCTACCAGAGAATTAAATTATTTTGCTTTTTATATTTTTTATAAAATCCATTATTTTCATGAGCTCCTATAACAAAAGGAAAAGTCATAATTTGTTCACATATTTGAGTCACTAGCACTTTTAAAACACAAGAGGAGCAAAGTGCATGGGAAAGTTCTAGACAGCTAAGGAGCCAAAGGATAGTTTGTTTATTGGTAGCTTATAGAGTTGCTACTGTTTGGGTAATTGGAGCCGAAGTTGAAAATGCTTCATTAACTCCCTGTCAGTAGCTTGAGAAATAGACATATACACTGAACTTGGCTTTATGTTGAATCTTTATAGGGTAAGCAAAGTAATACAGCAAATTCTTGGATCAATCACAATTCCTGAGAAACAAGGTACTCTTTTGCAAGTTAATCACAATAAATATTTAGTTCAAGATTTGGTGCTTAAAAATGGTTGACTTGTATTAAAATAATTTCCACTAATAGGAAGTATAGTTAGCTTACAAGAAAAAAGTATATTTTCACAATTGAGAATCATGTAGTGAGTCACCACAAGCAACACTTTTGTTATTTTATTTCTGGGCTTTTAGAAACAGCAAGAAATTGAACTAAATGTCTAAAACATGTTACAGAATTTTGTTTTTTCTTTGGTTTTATGAAGTTCTACCAAGCCAAGTGCTGTCGAGTTGGATCCGACTTTAGACGTAGGTTTATTTTCTTGTTATATGCTGGGTTCCCTAAAAGTAAGTTGCCAGCTGCTTACTGGCCTATTTATCTTTCTATTTTTCTTTTAATTGGGATTCTTCTAATTTTAGATTATGATTACTTCCCCTGTTCAGTGAAATATTCCACTTGCAGTCAGGGAAAGCAGACTGTACTGAATTCACTCCACAGCAATGTGATAAAGACGGTTGAAGCATACTCAGTTGTCAGCGGGGTCCAGGGGATCCTACTAACGGTGGAAGTTTCAGCTGTAAGGTTTTGAGGCTACCAGAAGTGAAGTTCATGGTGTTTGTATGCATTATGCATAGTGCTCAGAAGAAACAGTGAAGACACATACTCACAGTGATGCTGTTCAATAATTTGCATTTGGCTTGGACATGTCATTGTAGGAAGTTCTGCAGCTCGAGAGACAGATGGGAGGACAGCTCCTAGAGGAACCGAAGGCTCTTCATTTTAAAGGCAGCACCCACAACCTGCGCTTGTCAATTCACGACATCACCCATTCCCTCTGGAAGAGCAAATTGCTGGCTAAATATCAGGTAATACTCCCACACTGAACTCTAAGCTGGGAGATACTTCCAAGGAAGAGGAATAAAATTGTATAGGTGTTAGAAATTTTATCATTTGAAATTAATCCTAAATTAATATTTTCTTTTCCAAAGTTGTTTGAGATTCTTTAGGGTTTTTGAAAAAATAGTTATTTTAAAGGAATAATAAGCACTCATGTGCATTTGTCTATTTATGTGACAGCCTTTGTTTCTGCAGGATAAATTCCAAGCAGTGGCATTACTGGATTAAATGGTGTATCAATTTCCAGCTTTTTAAGGAAGTGCCAGATCACTTTCCAAAGAGGTTGTACTATTTTGCAGTCCCACCAGCAGTGTAGGAGAGTTCCGATCTCTCCACATTGGTTGTTTTCTGTTTTTTGGATCATGGCCAACCTTATCAAGATCAGATGGTATCTCAGTGTAGTTTTCATTTGGATTTCTCTACTAACTGAAGAGTGTGAGCATTTTCTCATGTCTTTTGGCTGCCTGGATGTCCTCTTTGGTGAAGTATCTGCCCAACTCCTTTGACCATGGCTTAATCGGGTTACTTACCTTTTCCTGTTGACATTTTGAAGCACCTTGTAGATTATGGAGATGACATGACAGTCTGACATGTAACTGATAAATATTTTTTCCCATTCTGTAGGTGGTCTTATAACTCTTTTGCTAAAGTCTTTGGATGAGTGAAAGTGTTTCATTCTTAGTAGTTCCCATTTATCTATTTTCTCTTCCATTGATCATGCTTTGTTTGTCAGATGTTAAACTCTAACAGGTGTATTAAACCTTCCATCACTGACTCTATTTTTTCTTGCATGATCTTTCTTGTTTCAGGTTTGATATTTAGGCCTTTGATAAATTTTGAGTTAGTTTTTGTATAAAGTATGAGATACAGGTCTTGTTTCAGTTTTTTGCAGTTGAATATCCAATTTTGCCAACACTATTTGTTAAACAGACTGCTTTTAACCCAGTTTACAGTCCTAGGGCCTTTGTTGAATAACAACTGTTCATAAGAGGATGATTGCATCTCTGAGGTCTCAACTCCACTCCGTTGGTCTGTATGCCCCTTTTTGTACCAGTACCTGGCTGTGGTGGTGTAATATGTTCTAAAGTTCAGTAGTGTGAGGCCTCCCACTGTGTTCCTCTTCTTCAGTAGTACTTTACTTATGTAGGTGTGTTCCCTTTCTAAACAAATTTGGTGATTTTTTTCCTCCATCTCATTAAAAAATGATACTGGAATTTGTATTGGCATTGCAGACCACTTTAGGTACAATAGACATTTTCACAATGCTAAGTCTTCCTATCCATGAGCAAGGTAGGTTTCTCCATTTATGTAAGTCTCTTTTGGATTCTTGTAGTAAAGTCTTGTAGTTCTCTCAGTATAGGTCTCTTCTTTCTCTAGTTAGATTTATTCCTAAGTATTTGAGGTTATAGTAAATGATGTTGATGGTAGCTTCTTGCAGGCTTTAATAAATGGTATTGATTTGGTGATTTCTTCTTTAATGATCTCTTTGTTGACATAAAGGAATCCTACTGATACACTTACATTTATCTTATATCCTGATGCTTCGCTGAACTCTTCTATTACTTCCAGAAGTTTACTTATGGATTCTTTAGGATTCTCTGCATATGCAATCATATCTTCCGTGAATAGGGAGATTTTTACTCCTTCTTTGCCGATGCAGATGCCCTTTATTTCTTTGTCTTGCCTAATTGCTCTGGCTAGAACCTCTAGTATTGAATAGAAGTGGTGAGAGTGGGCATCCTTGTCTAGTTCCTGTTCTCAGCAGGAATGCTTTCAGTCTTTCAACATTCAGGATGGTGTCGGTGGTTGCCTTTGCATAGCCAAGTGCCAAGTGCCGTCCAGTCGGATCCTACTTATAGATGCCCCTTATTGCATTGAGGAATTTCCCCTCTATTCCTATTTTGCTGAGAGTTTTTAGCATGAATGGATGTTGGACTTTGCCACATGTCTTTTCTGCATCAATTGACACAATCAGGTGATTCTTATATTTTGTGATGTTTATGTGGTTGATGATATTAATTGGTTTTCTGGTGTTGAACCAGCCTTGCATCCCTGGAGTGAATCCAGCCTGGTCATGGTGAATTATTTTTTTGATATGCTGTTGAATTCTATTGGCTAAGATTTTGTTGAAGGTTTTTGCATCTAGTTTCATGAGTGATATTGGCCTGTAATTTTCTTTTCTTTCTTTCTTTCTTTTTGTGTGTGATCTTTCCCTGGCTTTGATATCAGGGTTATGCTGGTTTCACAGAATGAATTAGGGAGTATTTCACCCCTTTTTATAGAGTGAAATAACCTCAGTAAAATTGGAGTTAACTCTTCTCTAAAAGTTTTGTCGAATTCTCCAGTGAAGCCATCTGGGCCAGCACTTTTTTTGTTGGTAGTTTTTTGATGACTTCATCAATCTCTTCCTTAATGATGAGTTTATTAAGTTGTTCTACTTCTCCTTGTGATAATTTTGGTAGGTGATACAAATCTAGAAATTTGTCCATTTCCTCTAGGTTTTCAAATCTGTTAGAGTCAGCTACAATACACAATTTCAGCTGGGTCTGTTGTAACATCTCCCATCTTATTTCTTGTTTCAGTTATTTGTTTCCTCTCCTGTTCTTCTTTTGTAAGTTTAGCCAATGGTTTATCAATTTTGTCACTTTTTTCAAAGAACCAGCTGTTGGTTTTGTTAATTTTTTCAACTGTTCATCTATTCTCTAATTTACTTAGTTCTGCTCTAATCTTTGTTATGTGTTTTCTTGTGGTGCCTGAGGGGTTCCTCTTTTGCTCTCTTTCTACTTGTTCAAGCTGTAGGGTAAATTCTTCAGTCTGGGTACTTTTCATTACAAATGTGTGAATTTATAGAGGTAAACTGACCTCTGAGTGCTGCTTTTGCTGTATCCTATAAGTTCTGGTAGAATATGTTTTCATTCTCCTTTGAATCCATAAATTTCTTTATTTTGTCCCTGATTTCTTCTATAACACATGGAATTTTGAGCAAAGTGTTGTATAGTTTCCATGAGTTTGAAATTCTACCTATGATTTTTCTGCTATTGATTTAAACTTTTATGACTTTATAGTCCAAGAAAATGTATTGCAATAATTCAGTGGTTTGGATTTTGTAGAGATTTGCTTTATATCCTAACATATGGTCTATTCTGGAGAATGTTCCTTGTGTATTGGAGAAGAAGGTGTACTTATCTGTTGATGAGTGAAAAGTACTGTATATGTCAATAATGTCTAGCTGGTTGATTATTGCAACAATGAGTCGGATCTGACTCGACAGCACTTGGCCTGGCTGTCTTCACTGAGCTCTTTTCTGGATGATCTCTCCATTACTGAAAGTGGAGTGTTGAAGCCTCCCACTATTATTGTGGAGTGATATGTCTCATTTTTCAATTTTGTCAGTGTTAGTTTAATGTATGTAGATGTTCTGAGTGCATAAATGTTTAATATTGTTATGTACTGCTTATGTACTGAACATGTCAGCAGTAAATAGTGACCATCCTTGTCCACAGTGGTGGATCTCACATTATAGTCTATTTTATCTGACATTAATTTGCCACTCCTGCTCTTCTTTGTGTGTTGTTGGCTTGGTATATATTTTTCCATCCTTTGATTTTCAGTTTACTCACAGCTTTGAGTCTTAAGTGTGTTTCTTGTAAGCAACATATAGATGAGTCATGTCTTTTGATCCACAATGTCACTCGTTGTCTCTATATTGGAGCATTCAGTCCATTTACATTCAGTGTGATTGTTGATAGGTATGTGTTTAGTGCTGTCATTTTGAAGTATTCATTTTTGTGTTGCTGATGTTTTCTATGTTTTTCTTAATATTCTGTTCTGAGTCATTCTTCTTTATGGGTTGATTTATCATCTCTTTGAGTGCTGATTTTGTATTTGTTGAGACTCCTGTATTATGCTTCTTGATATGTCACATTGTTATTTTGCTTTGTGGCTACCCTGAAGGTCCCCCTTACTATTCTAAGGTTAAACCAGACTTTAACTTCTGCATGTCTTTTTAATTTCCTCTCCATCTGAAAGGGTCTTACCTAAGTAATATATCCCTGTTTACTGCAGCACAGTTCACAATAGCAAAACAATGGAATCACCCTAGATACCCATCAACAGATGAATGGATAAACAAACTATGGTACATACACTCAATGGAACACTATGCAATGATAAAAACCAATGCTGATTTTAGGAAACATCTCATAACCTGGTTTCAACTGGAAGAAATTATGCTGAGTGGAATCATTCAGTGAGCAAAAGGACAAATAGTGTATGAGATCCCTGTTATAAGGACTTACAAATAGACTTGTGTACAGAAGAAAATTCCCTTTGACTGCTACAAGGGTAGGAAGTGGGGTGAGGGTTGATCATAGATTAGATAGCTGATAGAGATTAGAATTTTTTTTCATTTAGTGTATCCTCAGAAATTACAGTTTTGTCTTACTATAGTGAGCTCTGACTTAATATAATATTTGTTAAATGAATAAATAAATATTATTCCTAAAACAAACAAAAACTGTACTATCACTTGTTTTCTTTTTAGCGAATAAAAGACTTCCAACTCCATCACTTCAGTGAGTTCTCAGAGTAAATTTCTACATTGGATTGACAAAAATGACCTCAAATACATTCACAGGAAAAACAGAACATTGTTACTACATGTAACACGAATTAGGTTTTAACCTTCCTAGGAGTGACTTGGAGCCTTGGCGGCATAGTGGTTGAGACTGGCTGCTAACCAAAAGCTGGCAGCTCGAATCTGCCAGCTAGCTACTCCTTGGAAACTCTATAGAGCAGTTCTACTTTGCAGGTTTGAGTGTGAGTCAGAATTAATTCAATGACAATATGTTGGGGTTTTTTGTTTGTCTTCTTTTTGGGAGGGGAGGGGTATTTAGGAGTAAATTTACATTGCAAACATAAAGGAATCACAGTTTGGGAACTGAAATAGCACATAACAATAAAAATCTATCAGAATCACATTAAATAACAGTAATAAAAATACTAGTCCCAAGCCAAGCCAGCCAAGTGCCCAAAGCTCATGCTAAGTACCTGTGAGGAAATCATCAACTTCTCAAGGGATTTTCACCTCCTCCTCTCCAAGCCAGGTTGAGCTCTCAGGATACTGACCGCCTGGATGAGATTACTAGCCTAATATCTAGTCCTAGGGGATCCCAGTACATGTCGAAAAGGCACACACATATAAATCCAATCTCAGGCCCCACCAATACAGCTGAACTTGTGATTTCCTGATGCAGTCAGTGGATGAAGTAGAAGTGAAAACTTTTCAGCTCCATTTTTACTTGGATATGTCAAGATCTTACATATAAATTGTAAACCACAATCCTACAGTTTGTTAACAGTCATGAACTTCGAAGCCTTTTTATGGCCGACACTCTTCTATATAAGTCAGCACGTGACTGAAGAAACCTCCCTTTGACTTTCTTGTTAAATGTCTCCTTTGCTTTCTTCTTTCTTTATCTTATAGCCACCATATAATTCCACACATCTACCCTTTTGATAAGTAGTGTCCTGTATATAATCGTAATGGAAACTATTATTTTAACAATAGTCATAGGTGATATTAGTTACAGCTAATCTGGGTTGAGGAAAGCCTGGTGGCATAGTGGCTAAGTGCCATGTCTGCTAACCAAAAAATTGGCAGGTTGGATCTGCCAGCTGCTCCTTGAAAATTCTATGGAGCAGATCTACTGCCCCCTGTTGGGTCGCTCTGAATCAGAATTCATTCATCGGCAGTTGGTTTGGTTTTTGAAGGGGGAACCTAGACTGAGGTCCTTAGGTTGCACAAGTCATTTGCACTCAACTGCTAACTGGAAGGTTGGCAGTTCAAACCTAACTAGAGGTACCCAAAGAAAAGGTCCAATGATCTGCTTTCATTAAGAGTGCAGCCAAGATAATTCCATGGAGCAGTTCTACTTTGTAACACGTGGAGTTGCCATCAGTCAGAACGGACTTGATAGCAACTGACAACAACCTTGACTGAATTCTTACTGTCTCTGCCAGATACGCTGTCAAGCAAGCACTGTGGTTTTACCCCCTGTAACTCCATCAGGTATATGAAAGGTACTCTGTTGCCTGTTCTTTTGCAGATGAGACAACTGAGGCATGGAAAGGTTAAGTAACTTGCTCTAAATCATCAAATAAGTGAAGGGAGGGCATCCTCCTTCCTAATGCATTTGACTTCAGACCCTCTGTACATAACAGTCATGCTCTCCTAGTTATTGTGTGCCAACCTTTTCTTTATTTCAAAAAGAATCTGGGAAAAGTTCTGTTGCAGGTGTGTTTAAATCCAAACCAAACTTGCTACCGTCTAGTGATCTTGACTCCTGCTGGCCCCCCATGTGTTAGAGGGCACAACTCCACCAGAAGGTTTGCTTGGCTGTACTCTATAGAAGCACATCACCAACCAGCCTTTTTTTCCATGGTGATGATGAATGGGTTTGGATCACCAACCATTAGGCAAGTAGTCAGAGGCAAATCATCTGTGCCACCCAGAGACTCAGGGAAGCTCTAGAGTTTTAAAACTTTGAAAGTCCACTGGAGGTTTGGTGCTTTTCTAGTCAAGGACTTTTCTGTTGCAGCTAATCTAGCCTGCAGTTCGCCATCTTCAATCAGTTTTGACTTTCTCCGATCCTGGACAGAGAGAAGCTATCCCCAGACAGAGCAGGACTACAGGCAGGCAGATGGGGGATACAGGCAGGCAGAGGGAGGCTATAGCCAGGCAGAAGGAGGAGTGCAGGCAGGCAGAAGGGGAGGTACAGGAAGGCAAAGGGGGGGTGTTAGCAGGCAGGCGGGGACTGTAGGCATAAAAAGGAGCTGCATCAGTGCTGTTCTCTTAGGTTTCCTTTGCTTTTCTTGAGAATATCATAGAGAGGATTTCTTTTAATGATCCATTTCTAGTGTCTGTAGGTTTTATTGGGGGCAGTTTCTAAGCTTACTTTTTTTTTATCATTTACAAATGGACTTTTTTTGTAAGTAAGAGATGCATGGCTGATGAGTTAAGTGCTTGGACTCTGAATGCTGACTCCCTGGGTTCAAACCTCAACTCTGTCTTTTACTGTATGACTTTGGATGAATTATTTCACCTCTCGGAACCGCAGTTCTTTTCATCTGGAAAGGGATGCAGAATGTAGTTCAGCTCAAAGGCTGTCATGAAGATGAAATGAATTAATACAAAGTGAGCGCTCTATCTGACAACAGACTGTCAGTGATTTTTACTCACAGTGACTCAGTTGTGGTTAATACTTCTCTGTCCTTTAGGAAATCCCCTTTTACCATATCTGGAATGGGTCTCAAAGAAACCTCCACTGCACCTTCACTCTGGAAAGATTTAGCCTGAACACAGTGGAGCTGGTTTGCAAACTCTGTGTACGGCAGGTAGAGGGAGAAGGACAGATCTTCCAGCTCAACTGTACTGTGTCCGAGGTAAGGAGCTCCTGTCTGTCTCAGAAACCACGGGCGAAGGCACCCTCAGGAAGAGGGAGAGTGTGGGAAAATAGGCATCCCAACCTGTGCCATATGGGTGTCCTAGTTACAAACAGAATACTTTTTTATTATTGTACAGTATTTGTTTTTACAAAAGCAGAATAACTGTAACAGCACTAATCTATTGAAGTGGTTATTGCCCCTTTAATGAACATGCAGAGCTAGACACATAAAGGATTGTAAAAGGGGGTCTAGTTTGGAAAACAAGTCTTATTTTTATGCCTGAGTTTAAGGACCTTGTTCTCACTTTTTGAAGCAGGTCTGACTCTCAAGTCTAAGGTGTAATTTCAGGAGCATACACACAGAGCACCTTTTCTCAGAGCGTCCCTGGGTGCCCCTTCATACCCTGCTTACCCCATCTGGCTCTTCTGTTCATCCTCTTTCTTTTGGGAACTTGGCTAATTTTGCCCTAACCATTGGCTGCTGAATCGGGCACAGGAAGAGAGATAAGCCTCAGTACCATCCCCCTACTTCTCTTCTTCTCCCTTTCTTTTCTCCATGGTTAAAGGAGAAATGTCTTGTTCTCCTTTCTCCTGAGTCATTCACCAAAGGTAAGACGATATGCCCCTTTCTCCAGGGTGGAGAGGGTGTTCCAGAGATAGAAGTAAAGCCTATGAATTTTCCCCACTGGTAGCCTTTAATGATCTTCACACCCTTCAGCTGGGCATCTCTGTATGTTCATACTAGAGAAATGGCAACAGTCCCTGCTGTTCACAGTGTATCTGGAAGCAAACAGGCGCTACCCATGCCCTTATCTGTTACCTTGGAGCTCAAGGCTGTAGTTTGAAAAGTGATAACTCGTCACACTGGAGGGACAGAGGAAAAAGAAGACGCTGAATGGTCACCAGGGAGAATCTTCTGGGGCCTGATCACACTCATCTTCATGCTGCTTGCTAAGCCACAAAGTACAGGGTTGTCATATTTAAGAAAAAAAAAAAACTACCGTTATAATCTACTATTTAAAATACTACCTCTCCCCTCACTGTCTCATGCACAGTGACGGATGAAACAGCAGTGTGTTCAGCTTGTCCTGCTCCCTGAGTCATATTTAAAGACTCTCCCTGAGCAAACTAAGGCGGGTAGGGGGAGAGCGTGTCAGCCTTGACAACACCATCCTTCTTTCTCACAGCCCGCCACGGTGCGGTCATCATTTCTTCCTGTAGTTTCATGAGACTTTTGACTCATAAACAACTTTAGTCACAGACCCTGGTGACATTCATAAGGAATGATCTCGGTGTCAGGGTGCCATGGCAACCGCCGGCCTTCCCATGCACAGGCCCTATCTCCAAGGCACACAGTACCACCCCTGCTGGCTTAGGAGGGTGTTTTCAGTTTCCAGGCCCAGCAGGTCCGCAAAGTTCAATAACCACCCAGCTCCAGTGACAACAAAGGCTGTGGAATTTTGGAGGGGGGTGAGGAGATCTGTCCCTTTGATGCTTGCTTTCTGTTCAGCATGAACATTTGCCATGTGATGAAAAGGTGGATCAGTTGCAGCCACAAATGAAAGAGAGCCCTTCACTGCTCTCCCCCGCTAGGCCACCACCTCCTCTCAGAGCAAAGACAGTTTTGCATGGTGTGATCACCATTTAAGGACTTTTTTTCTTGTGTATAGGAAAGAGCATTTCTTTTGCAGCTGGGCGACAGTTGGTTCACAGAGTCCAGACCTCCAGTCGTGGTGGAGGCGTTTGCCCATGCGCGACAGATGAGCAGAGGGAAGGAGAGATGAGCAAAGTCTAGATGACTTTGGGGATTAAGGGGCACTCTGCTGCCTTTACTTCTGGGTCACTGGCTGAGGCCCACCATTGTTGTCAGCTTCTGAATGGGGACGTCAGGTGCCGGGGAGCAGGGAGTGGAGTGTGGACATGGGTGCTGATGTCAGAGGGCTCAGCATGTCCTCAGGACTCTGGAAAAGTCCTGCAACCCTGATCTTCATCAAAAACCCTGGGAAAGGGTACAGTATGACTGCCAAACAAATAGAGAAACGTTTCTCTTTGTGACCTCCTTCTTCTAAACAGCGCTCTTTCCTGGGGTCACATAGGAAGTTGGCTGGTAGCTGAGCTAACAGTTCTGATGTCCTAGCTCTCGAGAATGAGCTGATTCACCAGGAATGTGTCGCCCCCCCCCCACCCCAGCCACTCCCTGCTCAGTGGCACTCAGTGAGTAGCCAGTTATAAAGTGTTGGCAGCCTTTGGCCTCTCCAGCCAAGGGGAGGACCTGCTGCCTACAGAAGAAACCAGTCTGGACTTGGTTCCAGAGCAAACACAACATATTTTACCAGTTGCAATTGAGTTAATTCAGACTCGTGGTAAACCCATGTGTATCACAGTAAAACTGTGCTCCAGAGGATTTCCAGGGCTGATTTCTTCTGAGATACCTTTAGGCTCAGTTCTCCAACCTTTTGGTTAGCAGCTGAGCACATTATAGATCATGGTAATTTTAAGAACTGGCCATTTGATCCTCTTGGGTGTTTTAGCCTGAGTTTTCTTAACTAGAAAAAGCTTTCCATTTCAAAGAGATTAAGTTTAAGAGTGAAAATGTCTGGTAAAGTATGGACATGATTGAATGGCAAAGTATAAATGATGCTAACACTTTTTCTGTGCCCACTTCCCTTGGGGAATGGATAAGGAAAGCAGTAACCAGGGAGCTACCTGTCACCACCGAGAGAGAAAAGGGGTCTATAAAAGAGACAATTGTTCCATTTTGCCAGCTCTTCCATTTAGTCTTAGCTAGGGACACAGATCCATTACAGGAAATTTCCAAGTGAATAGTCCAATGGGCATATGGGAATACATAACTCCTCATGCCTCAGTTTCTTCATGTGTAAAATTGGTACAAATAATAGTGTCATCTCATTGGTCTATCGTGAGGATTAAATGAGTGACTATTAAATGAGTGACTATTAAATGAGTGACTATTAAATGAGTGACTATTAAATGAGTGACTACTTGGCTGGCAGCACATGCTCAATGTGTTTGCAGTTATTATTGCTGCCACAGATGCCGTTGTCGAGTCAGTTCTGACCCATAGCAACCTTACAGGTCAGAGCAAAGCTGACCCATAGAGTTTCCAAGGAGCAACCGGTGGATCTGAACTGGTGACCTTTTGCTTAGCAGATGTAGCACTTAACCTCTATTCTACCAGATTTCCCAGGGTTTTCCATAACAGCTGTTTGGTTAATGCTGAAAAATTGTATGTTTAACTAAAGGAATTGTAACATCAAAGACAGATGGTACCGATATCATAAATAATTTTTGTAATAAGCATTGTGTGAGAGTAAGCTCTACTTTCACCTGGAAGGTTAAAAAAAAGAACTAGTAGCAGCTGAAATCACTCAAGGGAAATGTAAACGTGTAGGTACATATATACATGTGTTTTTCTTTTACCACCAATGCTCTTGTCAACCATTTGCTAAGAGAGGCCAGAAATAGCACACTCTTCAGCTTATTTCTCTCCGCAGAATTAAATAGAAATGGTAGTCAGGGCTCAGGAGCTCAGGGCGTGAATGTCCACATGGACTAGTGACGGGAAGGTGAGGGCAAAATGATGTGGCAGCAGACCTTCCTGAGATTCCGGACCACATGTACCGGGCCTTCCACTTGAGGACTGAACAATAAGAAGAGCCGTATCCTCAGCCACATTTAGCTGAATGTGAAAGGACTTCTATCAAGACAAAACAAACAAGCAAACAAACACACTGTTGTCGAGTCAATTCGGACTCATTGTGACCCCGTAAGACACAGGATAACTGCCCCACAGAGCTTCCCAGGAATAGCTGGTGGATTTGAACTGCTGATGTTTTGGTTAGCAAATGTAGCACTTAACCACTACGTCTGTCAGGGACTGCTTAAAGCCTCTTTGTGCACTAGTGGAAAAAAAAAATCATTCACTTCAACAATATTAGTGGAGAAAATATGAATTGACTAATAATATTAATTAATCTATATTAATATTCAGGACACTGTGCTGAGCAGCATAAGGGTTTTGAGGATGACAAAAATACACTAGCAAAAAGTTTGAGAAGGAAGTAGAATATGAATACAAGCAGTGTGCACACTCACACCAAATCCACTGCCCCAACATTGATTCTGACTCATAGCAGCCCTATAGGACAGAGTACAACTGCACTGTACTTTCCAAGGAACACCTGGCAGACTTGAACTGCTGGCCTTTTGGTTAGCAGACATACCACTTCACCACTATGCCAACAGGGTTCTCAGCATGCACAGGACAGAAGAAAACAATGCCATGTTGTCGTTGTTAGTTGCCATGGAGTGGATTCAGCCTAGCGTGACCCCCTCCGTGCAGAGTGTAACTGCTCCATAGGGTTTTCAAGGCTGTGACCTTTCAGAAGCAGGTTTTTAGCCTTGTCTTTCATGGTGCCACTGGGTGAGTTTGAACTGCCAACCTTAAAGCTAGCAATTGAGCACTGAACTGCTTGTGTCACCCAGGATGGTGAGAAATGCTATTGAAAAGTGTTATGAGAGGTCAGCTGGTATGTTGCCCTTGGGTGGGCTTGCTCAGAGAAAGCTCACTGTATGTGCTTTTCGGACCAGGCTTTGAAGGGTTTGCTGAACTAAGATTAAGGAAAAGGTTTGAAGGTTCTCAGAGTTCAAGAAGTGTCCCTACAAAAGGCACTGGGAATATTGAGTGGTTTCATCTAAGGACAGTGTGTCCAGAGGACAGCGTGCTCTGAGAAAGCATGCTCTGAGGAAGGCTGGGGTAAAAATATCAAGTGGCCAAAGCAAATGTATGTGACACTATTGCTGTACAGGGAGCCTGGACTTCATTCCTTACACATATCATCTGGGGGACCTGACACAGCCATTAAGGCAGGTTGTCCCAATATCCCGCATTGCCTGATGAAAAGTTAGGATACCATGTGATGAGAAAGGTGGAGGGTGTGCCATTTAAGACTTCATTCGGAGAATGAAAGGGTCCCACTGCAAATGGTTAATGTGACCAGCTGCTAATCTAAAGATTGGATGCTCCAGTCCATCAAAATGTGCCTCAAAATAGAGGTCTGGTGATCTACTTCTGAAAAATCAAACAGAAAACTACAGAGCACAGTTCTACTGTGATGAACATCAGGTCACCATGAGTCAAGCTGACTTGATGGCATCTAGTTAATAAAGAGAAGAAAGAGAAGTGAGTGCTATGCTTCAGGAAGACTAGCCTGGCGTAGATTTACAGGGTAGGTCCCAGGTAAGCAATATGGAGCTGTTGTTCCTTGGAGCCCCTGAGTCAGTTCTGACTCATGTACAACAGAATGAAACCATGCCCAGTCCTACCCCATCCTCACAGTCATTAGGCTTTAGCCCATTGTTGCAGCTACTGTGTAGTCCAGCTGGGGGGTTACCTCTTTTTTTGCTGGCCCTCCAGAGTATGGTGCTATTGTGGCCAAAAGGAAGAAGAATCGTAGGGTCTATGAGTCAGAGCTACCAAAAGCAGAGCTCTCCCTTTGGAACCTTTTACCTCCACTGCCAACCAAGGAATAACAGGGTAGTGTTTTATGGGAAATACGGTAGATTTTTTCGGCAGTCTATTGTTATTGCTAGACAAGCAGCAAGGAGGATCTCATCCTCGGCAATAGGATGAAGTTGTGGAAATAACATGAAGTTTCTTTTCACCTCCACCCCTAACCAATGTGTATATAATTTTTATGCTTAATAAAAGAATTGGGAGACTACATTGAGGTTCTTTTAGGTATAACTCCATCGATAAATACTGACGTGGAGTTTTAGATCCCTCTTAGATCTAAACTCAGTGCCCCTAGAGGCCAGGAACCATCCCCCCTCCCCTCTTACTTTCCCTCCATCCTCCACCCCCACTTCATCTGTCTTCATGACCCCTTGGAAAGAGTAGTGTGCCTACTGGTTGGGTTAGGGGTGATGGGGTGGGATCCGTGGGATGGGTTCCTCATTCAGGGACTCAGACTCGGATTTGGTGTGTCTGTGTTTCATATCACAGTCTTTTAAATCCTGCTATGAACTACAGCTAACACAAAGGAGCCACTGGAAGCCTTAGAATCTCAGTGTGCCAAGCTTTGGACTTTGAAGCCAAATGCTGTGATCCCAGCCAGTAACACTGTGCATGGTTAGCCTCCCCTACCCCCCCCCCAAAAATTAGTTTTGCTCTAAAGTGCCCTCCAAACCCCTGGATGGCCCCTGGGTGGCAGAATTATATAACCCTTGAAGTACATGTTGGCTGCTGATCCCCGAATATGGAACACGGTCTCAGTCACAGGGACCCAGAAACTCAGGCCCAGGTTACCTGCACCACCCAGAGTACCTTGAGAGGTTGCTGCAGCAGTGCCTGCTGGGAGTTGGGGGCTTCTAGGCAGTGGTGGCTCAGGCCCCCTCATCTGAGCACTGGTCAAGACATGAGAAATCTCAGGATAGCTGCAACTGTATGCGGCTAGTGTATCCTCGAGCAGCTAATTATGCACACCGAGGAGTTACCTGCATGAAGGAGAACAAGAGATGACATTTAAAGTAGATTAAGTAGATTTTCTTGTATTGGTTTAATAGTTCCCAGGCAACATTGGCTTTCGCTTTTCCCAACCAGCAAAAGTGATCAGAAAATGATGAGACTTTCTCCTCCAGATGAATTTCAGATCTTACATTTATGCTGTTTTATGAGCTGTAACTATTTTAAGAGCCAATTTATGGTTTTCTCCACTAAAATTAGAGTTTTACAAAAATAAGAATGTACAGTGATTGGAGGACGCCGTTAGCAGCTTGCCCTTAAGTAGCATACAGTGCTTACCATTTTCTTGGGGGAAAAAGAAAATTAGTCTTAATTTGATTTTATTTAGAAGAGCTGCGTTCTGTTTCATTGAACCAAAGCAGCACTGAACCTTCTTGGCTGGAGAGAGAGAGGGATTTACTCCGGCATTTGCTCAGGGCAGTCCCTGCAGAATCAGAATATCCAGCAGCTCTGAACTTTCTGCCTATAATCTCAGATCTGTTCATTCTCAAAGCACTGGCCTTTAGAACAGTTCTCTCCTCCTGAAATCTAACCCTTTTGGAGCATTGATATTCTCTCTTCTCTCTCTTCTACAAAATCCCATTAGGAAAGCAGCTATTGAACCTCACCAGAGCTATCCACGCAGCCCAGACCTCACCAAAGACCTCTAAATCCAAAGGCTATGCAACATCAGCTCAAAATATACCTTTTCCTTTCAGCAAGGTTACATATAAGAAATTGCAGCTTCAGACTGGGAAGAAGCTGTTCTCCCTAAAGAGAATAATAGCACACATTCTCTTCTTATCGCTTAAAGCAAAGCGTTGTGTTGACTGGTGCAACAGGGATTGCTTTTGTCTTCAGAAATAATGCTGTGTTGTTTCTGTCACTGACCCACAGGAACCTACCGGCCTCGATCTGCCTCTGCTGGATCCCGCGAGCACCGTCACCACCCTCACAGGCCCCAGTGCTTTCAGCATCCCTCTTCCCATCCGGCAGAAGCTCTGTAGCAGCCTGGATGCTCCCCAGACCCGAGGACATGACTGGAGGATGCTGGCCCACAAGCTAAACTTGGACCGGTGGGTATGGCTAGGCTCCAGAATCGGTATCTGTTAAGCATAGGATCCCCGGATTGGTAACTCTTAGACACAGAGAAACATTCATTGTCTCCATCTATATACTTGTTTGCCTTTTTTGGCAGACATGCACTAAGTGTCATCTTTGTGCTTTGCACCATAGAACAGTTCCAAGTATAGTGTTGAGAAACTTATCCACGAGTCCCTGGGTGGCACAAATGGTGAAGCACTCAGCTGCTAACTTGAAAGGTTTGCTGTTCAAAACCACCCAGGGGCATCTCAGAAGAAAGACCTGGTGATCTTCTGAAAAGTGACAACCTTGAAAACTCTATAAGGCAGTTTTACTCTGTTCCATGAGGTCACTGTGAGTTGAAATCCACTAGACAGCACCTAACAACAGCAAAGTAATTACTGTTCCCCTCTTCTGTTGAGCAGGATCTAAGGCTTGATGAGTAACAAACATACAAAACACAGTACTGGTCTTAAGTTGTAAAAGGATCCCAGAAGCCTCTTCCTTTGTAGAGTATTGCCATTATTAGCAAGCAAATGGCGTGGCACTGACCTGTCAAAGATCATCAGAGCCTGTGTTGGAAACAAAACATAAGTCTCTTGATTTCCTGTGTAGAGTATGACCCATAGACATCCTGTCTCTTAAATTATCTTACTCAGAGTTGAGGTTAACAAAGTTAAACATTGCATCTCCTGTCTGGAGCTGATCTAATTAAATGTAGGCTAGTTATTTAGGACAGCTCTCTGTAAGCCACAGTTTTTCAAGTGAGATTAAGACACTTAAGGGACAAACGGAGAGCTGGGAAGCTTTAACAGAAAAAAACAAAACAAAAAACAGCAGAAGGAGAAATAGATCTGTAAATACTTTCATTCAGCACATTGCCTTTTCCCAACTGCAGGTACTTGAACTACTTTGCCACCAAATCCAGCCCTACTGGCGTGATCCTGGATCTTTGGGAAGCGCAGAACTTCCCAGATGGAAATCTGAGCATGCTGGCAGCTGTCTTGGAAGAAATGGGAAGGCATGAAACCATAGTGTCCTTAGCAGCAGAAGGGCAGTACTGACCATGCTGGAACTGAAAATGAAGCAGAAGTACACAGGTCTGTGGCTGTCCCAGGGAGCACAGCTGAGGAGAAAATCCGGACTAGACCAATGAGCTTCACTGGCAGGATTACAGTGGGAAGGAGAAGGAAAACTGATACAATGACCAATATACATGCCCACTTTCTTGGACATCATCACAGGAGTTAAGAAAAATCATGTAAATTTGTACCTTGAATTTAGAAGTCAACCTAATATTCCTCTTAGTTGGGCTGTATGCTGTGTGGTACAGGATCTTACAGTTTCCTAGGAAACGCTTTTTATTGCTATCCAGATCTATGGATAAACTTTCTTAACAAACCCAATTTCTACCAATGTTGTTTACATCAAATTGGACAGGGATACAGACACTGTCCATGGCTCGTTCTATTTTTGTTCAGATCATTTGAAGTTGAAGCTGTGGATGGTCTATTTCACATTAGTAATTTACAGAGAAATCAAAGACTTTTGCTACCAATCTTGTGCATCAAGTATCTCAGATAATCCTCTCATTGAGTGTCCTGTTTGTAGAATTTGTAGAAACAGTGTTACCGATTGTATCAGGGAAGTGGAGAATCTAAGCTGAAAGGAGAAATAAGTATACTTCTCTTTTTCCTTGGTGGAACTCATCTGGTGCCGGTTGATGAAAAAAGCAATAGCTGTGCAGGGAAGACAGTAAGTCATTCTCAACCATATAAGCAAGCATTTCCTCACAACATATGTTTGTAATACGCAGCTTGAAGTGGGTTTTAAGAAGTATCGTTATTATCATTATTATATTATTATTGCTAGTACTATGAATTAGTATTTACAAGTATTCTAGTCAACAACATTTTCTTTCAATGTCTATTTTTGTTACCAGTGCTGCTGGTATGTGTTTCACTTTCTTGGATAACAAGTTGAGGGCATGGTGACCAGTTTAATTCAACAGGCATTGCCTCTGGGAACTTTTACCTTTCTGCCACCACTCTGCTCTGGAAGGGTAGCGAATGCTTACTGGCTTGTCACAGTCTGTTCTTTTGGCTTACTCAGGCAGGGTCTTTCTCCACTGAATCTTCCAATGAGCAGTACTCTATACTATGTTCACTCAGTATTGTGGTCGCATGGCCCCACGTGGACTCCCCATGGTGCTGTTTCTACCTTAGAGGCAGGATGGTTGGAAGAATGAGTGGTCTCTGAACTGGAAAGCAGGAAACCAGTTCTCCCTTTGAGTTTCTCTTTGTCTAGCTGGGCAAGTCATTGAACCTCATTAGATTTTGGTTCCTTTGCCTGGAAGATGAAGGCACTGGAATAGATCATCTCAAGATTCTAAAACGCTGGACAGTGTGATGTCTCCAGTCTCATTCTTTAGTCTGAAGACTACATATACTCTGACCTGGGTAGTTTGAACAGTGATTTCATTTCTTTTCTTTCTTTCTTTTTTTTTTCCAGGCTACATCGCACCTTTCAAATAGTTTCAACTTGGAAGATAGTTGTAACGTGTAACATGTTTGTTATACATTCAAGTATTGTCTTCATGTCATAAAATTATGCTGCATCCCTTTATTAAGTATGATTTTTTTTTTTTTTTTTTTTTTTGCTATCTCTTGGGACCACTAGCCTTCCTGATTACTTGCAAATTCTGTTCTATTATTTTCTTGCTCTCTTGATGTATCAGGACTCCTCTAGCAAGCTTACCCAGCAGTAGACACTTAGTGTGTCTTCTTTTCCTCCCCTCCTAATCTTTACTTTCATAGTAGTCAATAGCATTTACAAAGGTTATTTAATTCACTGTTTTACAATATTTTATCCTGCAAAATATTAGTGAACAGACTACTTTGTGTAATTTATGAAGTTTCCTTGGGACCATTACAAGCTCTTTGTTTAAACACAGGGATTCAATTCATTAAGCAGGGGGGGAATAAAAGAGTCAGGAGCCCAGCAGATGCAGCAAGATTGAACAACAAGCTGCCATGGGTACGAACTTAATTTGGGGCTGGCAGTATGCAAGTTATTCACCAGATCTGAATTAGGAATAATTTTGTATGATTTCTCTCCTTTCCACGATATTTCCTCTCCTTCCTATTTTAGTGACTTCTTGTGACTCCCATGGAAACCCTAGTGGCATAGTGGTTAAGAGATATGGCTGCTAAGCAAAAGGTTGGCAGTTCACATGCTCCATGGAAACCCTATAGGGCAGTTTGACACTGTCCTTTAGGGTCAGAATTGACTCAGCAGCAATGGCTTGTAATCCCCAGGCTTCTCCACCCTCATCATCAAGGAACTGCTGATACTGTTGCTATGGAGTCTCTTCTTTCATACCTTTTATTTCTTATCTTCCATGTTAAGCGTATAATCTGTGTGCCTCTCTAAGGCTACTCTCTGCATTCAGATTTCCATAGGTAAAAATATTTGTTATCCTGATTGTGTGAGAGGCTTTATTACTAACTAAATTCAGTGGATAATCCTTGTACCAATGCATACTTGACCAAAAAGTAGTACAATTATATTTTTTGTTAAAAGAAAGAGGAAAAAATAGATGGGGGTGGGGAGAAAAAGGAGGAGGGAGAGCTATAACCCCATTGCTCTATTTTGAAATAAACGTCACATGTCAAGACTGCTGATCCGTACTGGGGTGGCAGGGCTGTCATCTATCAGAATCAAGAAACCAGAAGTCTGTACTGGATACTCAGAGCAGCTTCTGTGCCGGTGAAGAGTAGAGGGAAGCAAATATGTACTTATCCAGATAAATCAGTTTCATACTTTTGCTAAGGAAAAGAAATGAAAGGCCATCAACATCCACACTGAGCACAGAAGGTACATTATCAAAGCCACTGAAAGGCTTTTGGGGTTCATGTCCAATGTTCATTGGTCTTTGGTTCAATCAGGGTCAAAAAAAGGAAGAGTAATTTAAGTGAGGTGGCCCTTTGTCCTAGAAGCTTGTCACATTCCCTATCAAGTGAATGGCCTTTCTGTACATACATCACACCACTTATGTCAAATAATTTTCACTAGGAATTCTGCTTTCTTTCTCCTTGGAGTAAAGTAATAACTGTTAGATCGCTCTCAAACAGAGAAGGTCCAGACACAACAGTTCATTTCATAGGGATCACTTCATCAGCACTCATGTGTCCTACCTTTTCATTTCTGCAACTTCTGCTCAGCTGCTGAGGCAAGACCGGCTTGCCTACTTTGGGTGGGAAAAGCCTATCACATGTCCATGGTGCCACCTAGCGGTACCAAACACAACCTACCTGATGTCTCCTATAAAAGCTCACCCAAGGTTGCCCGACAAAGTGAATGCTGGCAGAGTTCAGCAGAATTTTTATGACAGACTGTGAGAAATTTCCATTTCAGATACATAATTTTCTTATTCTCATATTTTTCTTCACTTAAACTACCCATTTCAAAACTTCATGTCATTACTAGACTAGTACTTCTTCAACTTCTTTATGCCAACTTCTTTATACACGTTTCAAATTGCATTCTGGTAACAGAAATGAGATACATATAAAAATACGTGTAAAACAACCTTTGGGCAGTTATTTTTAAATGATTATATTTTTCACTGTGCTTGATATACTTTAAATATCTTACTTCTAGTCCCCTGATCTTTATCGTTGGGAATGTAAGTGGCATCCATTTAGGAAAACATAGATTTCATATCTGCCAATGGGAATACTATGTCTAAGAAAGAAAACACTATGGTTGCTAATTATAGAGAAGAACGCTTCCTGCCTTCTGACTTTAGTGATCCCAAGACAGAGGCTCCATCGTGTTTACATTTTCTTCCAACCACACTCATTCCAACTTCCTTAAAGTGACCTGCAAGGAAAAGTTGGATTCGGAATTGTTAACCTGAAGCATGGAGATGATGATAAGACTGTGTAATGCTGACGTACTCACCGCTACCAGCTTTTCACAAACAGCACCTTTCACTGGGGTACTCATCCTCATTAAACACAGGAAAACCTCATCTTCATAAGAGCAACTTGAGCTGCTAAAGGGCAGGGCAATACTTTGGGTGAAATGTTCAAAATTCAACTGCATACCCTTTAGCCATTTTCATCTATGTTACTGTTTTTTCTCTCTCTTAACTGTCAAAAGGTGGTGCCATTCTTGAGGAAGAAGTCATGGCGACGGTGTTCAGGACACTCTGAAAAGGTCACATTCAGTGGTGGATTTTTTTCCCTCTCCTATAAGAAAGATACCATAAAAGTAAACATTAGGAGGGTGAAATCAAGATATTTTGCTTCTGGAAATGAATGAGCCAGGCTCTCATCATCGATACCCTTACGTGTGATGTGTCAGGGCCCAGCAGCCGAGGTCCTGGTCCACCTACTCCTCTGTAGTCATTGTCTGAGGAAGGGATCCAGTGAGTTAACAACTCCCTCCCCACAACTCCGGAGCCTTGGCCTCTGCAAGGTCTAACCCCATGGGGCTGAGCAAAGATAGAATTAGGAACCTGCAAGAGAGCATAAGGAAGTTAGAAAAGGCTGATACATCTTCAGTCTTCGAGTTGAATGAGCTTTAACTTTGGCTGTGCAGTGGTTTGGACAAGGTCACAGTTTCAGGGAGACCTTAGAGCATGTTCAAGGCAGATAAGAGAAGGGAAAGGCAGGGAAAAACTGCTGAAATGAAATTGGGTTTCATCCCTCTTCTTTAGAAATAGAGCTTTTTTGTGAATCAGAACTTGGTTGATCAAACCCAGTTATTTGTAAAGATGATAATGGTCAATGAACATTAGATTTTATAGACTGACTAAGCAAAAATGTCTTTATATTATCTCAAGGTAATAAAACATTTTTCTACCTTTCGAGTGCCTCGTCGGACCAGCTATTACACTTTGGATTTTCCTTTTCTCTTGTATTATTTTGCATTGTTTTTATTTAACTGTACTCAGCTAATATAGACTGAAATACTTAGGAGAAACCTTTTCTTCTGTGTAATGAAGTGCTGTTTCTTATTCTAAGATATCTATTTGTATACTCTCTGGCTGTAATGTTCACTTTGAAAGATTTCCCTTGTATCTCTAATGATTTTTTAAATGGAGTAAAGTCATAAGGGGAATAAATATATTGTGACCAATGTCAAATTTAAGCCTGTGTCCATACAGGCCAATTAAGTAAAATGATATCATAAATATTTCAAGAATTCTGGCCTGAAAACCTGCTATTTGTGAAAAGTTGGGAGGTGGCCTTATGTGTCGTTGGGTGACTTTTCCTTTACAGACTAAATTCAACAATCATCTTCCTGATCCTTCAGTCGTACTAGCCTCGTGGTTGTCCCTGTTTCTAGAAATCCCGCTTTCAAACTGTCTTCAGAAGAGTTTCTACTTCCCAAGTTTTCCAGTGGGCCTGTCATCTCCCTATATTGATCTGCAGTAGGATATTAATGGGCTCAGTCAACCAAATGTAACAGTTACCCTTATATCTCCTTTAGAGTGGTGGAGGAAGGCATCACCAGAACCAACCTACAGGTTCTCCACCAACGTACCAGCAGTTAAAACCAAGCAGTTTAAGAGGCTATCTCCCAGCCCGCTGTATACTTAGGTCTTTGTATGCTTAAGGGATACATCCAGAGATCTTCAGGCATCCCTGCAGTACACGTTACGAGTCGTGACTACAAGCTGTTGAGTAAAAAACAAAGCTGTACTGGGATACAGTCAGCTGTTCACCAGCCTTTTAACATACATTTCAGATTTGTGCCTCAGTAAAATCATACACACCTGAAGGTCACAACACTTCAGAGTCCCTTACAAATAAACTGATACCATATGTGTCATCCTTAAAGTCCAAAGGTCTACTGGACTTGGCCCTATCAGACATGCTGTTGAACTTGACGGTACTGACTGGGGTTGCAAAAACCTCGGTGCTGTGCTTCAGAGCAGAACTGGATGCAATTCGCTGATGAGCACCCTATGGGTGATGAGCCCTTAAGTCTCTGATCCTAAGCCCTAGGATAAGGCAACATCACAGAATTAAGAGCTGAGCTCTGAGCTAGATGGTAAAACAAACCTGCTTTCGAGTTACATAAAAGAGGAGGAAAACTACTGCCACTGGAAAATGCCTTTGAACCTTCCTGTTCTTAAAGACACTAAAGACAGTTGTAAATGTAGGGGTCTACATGCAAACAGGTACTCATCCAAGCCCTGGAAAAGAAAAACGACAGCAATCAGCATGCAAGATGAACATGTGACTTGCATTCTTTCCTTCCCTTTTTCCTGGAGCTAGTATCGCTAGTGAAGCCCTCACCCTCCACACAGAACACATTTAACCCAATTGCAGGGAATGCCACTCCTCAGTGTGTGTGTGTTGGATGTCAGTGTTCTATGTGCTCATTGTATTTAATGTTGGCGACCTTCCTCTTTGCTCTTTCTAAAAGAGACAGCCAATGTCTGTCACAGAAAACCCCCCGCTGTCATGCTGAAGAGGCCATGTCATCCACCTGCTGTTCCTTTGAATAGTTCAACTGCACAAATGCTGGAGTAGGGTTGTGTGCTTTGTCATTTCTTTTTTTAAAAAAAATACACCTTGGCTTTTCAGATACAGAACACTTCTTTTGTTGTGGTGGAATTCCCTCTTGCTGTATCTTCTATGCAATTCCTTTTCTAAAATATCCCTGGTGGAGGAGTGCTCTGGGCATTTGGCTCACTGCATAGCTGTGTGGTGGCGGTGAGGGATCCCAGCTCTGGGTGTACCTCTCTTGTATCCCTGGCTGCCTCTCCCGATTTTACCTGCAGTCCCCTTGGTTTGTAAATTGCCTGCATTTATTCTGTCGGCCAACATGTACAAAATGTAAGAAAGAATTTTTAAACAGGTAATAAATTATATTTATAAGCAACAGATAGTGCTGCCTCCCTCACTTATTCCTAACAAATTCCTCCTTCTTACTAAGAGGTACCCCACGCTTCCTTGGCAAGACAAGAAGGCCCTGGGATTTTGAATGGATGGAAATCAACACCTCCTTCAGTACTAGATGAGGTTCCAGAATGGTGGTTCTCAAACAGCTCTGTACAGTGAAATCATCTGAGGGGCTTTAAGAAAATACCAATCCCTGGATTCCATCCCAGGCACTTGGACTTCATTGGCCTGGGGTACAGCCTGGGCCGGTGAGTTGTCAAAGCTCCCAGGTGGTGCTAATGAACTTTAGAACATCTCCATCAGAATCAGAATACAAGTAGCCTGTAAGTACATACCGATTATTAGGCTCTACCATCAGAGATCCCCTTTTAATTCAGCTTTGCAACCAATTACACGAGTAGACAGAAAATGAAACCAAACCCAACCTGCTGCCGTTGAGTTGATTCTGACTCATAGCAACGCTAGAGGTCAGAGTAGACCTGCCCCACAGACCTTCCAAGGAGGGCCTGGCGGGTTAGAACTGCCGACCTTCTGGTTAGCAGACGTAGCACTTAACCACTACACCACCAGGATTTGAGGAGCCCAATAGTACACAATGCCCAGAACTAAGAGTCACCACCCATGTAAGTTCTGTGTGGTTCACGAGGACACCCAGCCACTACCACAGGTCAGCAAGAGAAAGGCTCCAGTGTGAGGTAGAAAGCAGCTGCCAAACCATTAATGCAAGGCTGACTTTTCCTTAGTGGGAAGAGTACCCTTAGATGTACTGTGACCTGTCCCCTCCCCTCCTTGAGTTAACTAGCCTGAGTGGTTTTGAGCAATTACCCCACTTCCTGAGATACTACCCTATCCCTGAAGGTGAGAAGAGAGAGATTTAAGATGGATGCAAATCTGGGATCACTACCTCAAAAGTGTGTTGAGGTTAAGAAAATAATGTGTAAACTGGATTCTGGGTAAACTAACAGGGATAACTGGTCCCTATGGCTCAGTGAGGGAGCTCACAACTCAGTCTAAAAAGCGGGAAAAACCAATTGAAAAAGCTAGACAAAGAAAATACATATTGGCACAAACTCAACCTGACATCTTCCCAATGACCCTCAACTTAGAGCCTCAGTAGCTGGGATTCCTGCTGAGAAAATCGTAACCAGAGCAGCATGTGTGCATTTTCAAAGTCAGGTCACCGAGGGACCCTGACTGAGACCCTATCTCTGAACTGAGGTTGAGCTCTAGAGTTCCGAAAATCAGCCTCTCCCTAAACCATCTCTGTCTTTCTGTGCCACTGCATGGACACCAGCTAAAGAAACATACGTCCCACGGATCCCTGCAGCTGGATTAATACAGGAATTACTAATTAAACTAATTAAAGTCTTCCTGAGAGTGAGCCCATCAGTACCCTCCTGCTGTAATCTGGTGGATTAACCACCCTAAGCTTCAACTTCAACAATGTCCAATGCTGAGAGGAGAGCCTGTTTTCCTGAGCTCTGGACTGACGATCTGCCTTTGAGTCCTATGAGAAGTTTTGCTTGAGCCCCCAGCTTATAGGTGTAGGGTGTAGAGAGAGAGGTGGAGGTGTTCCAACAGCAAATGGGCTTGTTTAAAATGTTGCTAGCTTTATCTTCTGAGAAACCAGTTGTCAGTAAGGGAAAGAAGGAAAAGCAGTTATTTATGAACACCTGTGATACGCCTGGCATGGAGCGATAAGACACTTCACATGTCCATGTCATATAATCACTTAAAAGCTCTATCAGGTGGGTATTTTTATCCCAATTTGCAGCAGGGAAGGCTGTATTTCGGAATTGAGAAAGTACAAATTCCACAGAATTGAGAAAGTACAAATGATGGGATTTGAGCCACGTCACCCAATACTGGGATGGATTCTCTTGACAAAGTGCAGCTTGCTAAACACATCCTATTTACAGCCTTGTGAGTCTCTAGCTAACTGCCTAAATTGCAAGCTGCTCTGTACTCTCCCCTCCCAAACCACGCTAAGCTTGGTCTATTCTAATGCAATCTCCAGCATCATTACTTCACAACTAAGCTTTGCACCCTATCCTCCAGGATTCACAATTCATGGAAAAACAACCCCGAACACTATCCCACACCCTTTACAAGGAGGGAGTTTCTACTCGCTAGCAAACACTTTCCCTCACCCTCTACAAGGGGGTTTCTACTCGCTAACAGACACTCTGTCTGGAGCAACAGCAACTACCTCATCCTTGCAGACCCTATGGACCCAACCGTGCAGAGGCGGCATAGCTTCTTTCTCAGACCCTGCTGCTGCTTCCAGATCACTACTCTTGCTTCAAAACCAACTTCTTTGAGCCCTGGCTATGGAGCCCTATTGGCCTCTCCCATACCCCCCATCCCCACCACCACACTCTGCCACTTACACACTGCCCACCAGCCATACTATCAAAAACCAAACCAAACCCACTGCCATCAAGTCAGGATACACTCATAGCTACCCCATAGGTCAGAGTAGAACTGCCCCGTAGAGTTTCCAAAGAGCACTCGGTGGATTTGAACTGTGGACCTTCTGGTTAGCAGACGTAGCACTGAACCCACTACATCACCAGGGTTACTACAGACACTGAGAATTTTAGCTTATCATATTCCTCCTCTGAAGACAACATCATCCTGTGGAGTTTAAAAATTTACAAAGACAACACGCCCTCAGGCTTGGTTTCAAGGTCCTCTAATTTTCATCACCAGTGTTCTTCTTCTTTACTGACTAAAATACACCACATCCTCAACCTGCTCTTGCTGTACCCCTCAGAAATCCGGACCGGACACAACCCCTCAGCTGCCTGGCATCCTCTCTCAGTAACTGCTAATAAACCACTTCAGAGCCCTCCGATTTCCCATCTTGTGCCCTAATTTCCTTCTATGACAGGAAGTCGAGAGACCTCTGTAAACATCTTCTAGTAAACCTTGTAACTGAAACTATAAACAGGTAGTGGGGGATAAAATGACCCAGTAATTAACCATAACCCGGGACGGTGAGACAGGAAAAGCACACAAGGCCCCGTTGGTAGTTCAGAAACCCCCTACATGAGGGTGATCTGGCCAGGACTACTGATTAATACAGCAGATACCAAAGGAACAAGAACTTCTTTGTTTCTCAGGATGAGTCAGAATGTGCTGAAGCGAGAAGCAGGCACAGCGGTGCCAGGAGTCAGCACTACGTGACCGTCTAGCACAGGTGCACAAGAGCATAAAGCTGATGCTGGGACTCAGACTGAGGTCTCAAAGGACATGCCACATCCCGTAATAAGTCCTGCCAGTGCCTCCTGGAACACTTTGCTGCCAACTCATTTTGTGAAACTAGATGTGTGCAACCTCATTTCCCTAGCCCCACCACTTCCTGGAAATCTCCATCTCAGGGTGAATGAAACAGGAGAATTTCCCTTCCAAAAACTTTCATAAGCTCCCAAACCAAACTCACTGCCATCAAGTCAATTCTAACTCATAGCAACTATACTATTTTGACTATATAAGCCCTGGCAAAATCTTTGTTCAGGAAGACAGTGCCAGTGTTGCGCAGGTTCTTCTGTCTCCATTGACAAGCTTCTTTACTAAAGCTTTGCTCATGTGGAGAGATTATCTATGCTTCACCTGTTCATTTTTGGTCAGCGAAGGGCAAGAACCTCAGGTCTGTGGCATCTGAGACTCCCAATAACACTACTGCTGCTTTGACAGGAATAATCACAATATGACTTGAAACAGCAGAAATGTGTTTTCTCATAGTTCAGAGGTTAGAAGTCCGAGTTCAGGGGGAGGCTGTCAACTCTGGGAATGATTGTATTTCAGCTTCTGAACCCGTGGTTTTCCTGAATTACCTGGTGGTCCTCACACGGTTCTCTTTCGGTCCTGTTGGTGAGCACTCGTCTCTGGGGCCGGGCTTCTCCTCAGAGCCCTCCGGAGTGATTTCACACACGCCCTACACTGACACAACCTCATTAATAACACCAAAGGAGACTCCACTCCCCAAATTAATTGACAGGTACTGGGGGGTCAGGACTCTTAACACATAGTTGGGGGGAACAAATTCCATCTCCAGCAGCCAACTCTTTAGTGCCTACCCTATTCTAGTTCTTGTCATTTATCCCCTTGAAGATAGTAATTATTTTCCATGATCAGCCACAAGAGGCTGATAAACTCCAATCCTGAACAAGTCCAAATGTCTTTGTCTCTGCCTGTTTTGGGGTTGATGATAGGCAAGTGAAGTCACAAAACTATATAGAAAAGGTGACCCTAAGAATGTGTGAAGTTGCTGTGTACCACTGAGTCGAGTCCAACTCCTAATGACCCTACAGGACAGAGTAGAACTGCCTCACCGGGTTTCCACTTCACCACCAGCGCTCCTGAACTTGGAATCATAGCTAATATTTTGTGATAATTAAGCACTTACTACATGCTGCATGAAGTATTTCATCTTCAGAACAATTCAACATGATAGATACAAATATCATTCTCACCTTCCAGAAGAAACTGCAGAAATAAGTGAGACAGATTCAAACACAGACAATCTAGCAGTTCAGAGTCCAGGCTCTTGACCACAGAGCCACACAGCAGCATGAATCATAATTGGGACTTCTACACTGCACATCCAGCTGCATTACCCTAAAGAGAGAAAGGGGGGGGGGACAAACTCACTGCTGTTGAGTTGATTCTGAGTAATAGTGACCCTAAAGGACAGAGCAGAACTGCCCCATAGACTTTCCAAGGAGCACCTGGTAGATTCAAACTGCCAATTGTTTGATGAGCAGCCTTAGCACTTAACCACTGAGCTACCTGGGTTTTTCCCCAGCAAGCCCTCATTTCCCCCCGTTCTCAAACTGCTGACTTCCTTACCTCTGCCCTCATTCAGCAGGTGACTGTGCCTCCTACTTAGGAAACAGAAGCCATCAGACTATTTCGCTTGCCCTCTTGCCACCAAATAGTCAACTTACCTCTATCCACCTCCTTCCTTGCTGCCTTTTGGGTGGTTACGGGCATTATTTCCAAAGACAGAAAAAAGGCACAACTACAAGAGAGGTCACAGACATGTTTTTTTTTTTTTCACAAGGAGAGAATGAACCGTTTTATTTAGGGGAATGTTAAAACAAAGCTATATACAATGTGTAACAAACACAATACAAGTTTTTGTTCCCTAGTCCTGAATAATTACAATATATACAAATTCAACAAGGCACTGGTTCCCTAAAAGAACACAAATGAGTCTTTTGAAACAACAAGACAACAAAACTCCTTATATATTGCCAACTTTTCCCCACAAGATATGGCATTGTTTTTTGTTGTGTGTGTGTGTGTGTTTTTTTTTTTTTTTTGAAAGGAGAAATCATAGTTCTACACTGAATCACTTTTGATACCATTTCTTTCGCTCCCACTGCTGTGACTTTTTTTTTTCTTTAAGGGAGATATAACTACTGAAGACAATCAAATTTAAAAATTGTTTTTTCTTTCACTGCCTTTGCACCAAACAAAGAAGAACTGAAAGACACCAACAACATAACACACCATAACTTCTGATGAATATGAATGACTCTCTGGACACCAAATTCAGCCATCAGTGAGTACTTCTACACTTGAATACACACCAGTTGAAATGTGTCAAAGAATTCCCTATAAATAAAATCTTAGCTTTTTCCCTAAAGAGCTTTACATCTCGGGAATAAAAACAACGGTCATTAGTGACTTCTGAGCTGTTTGCTCTCCTGGAGGTCAAAGGTCTGTCTCCTCAAGCACAATGTCCATATAGCACTGTCCTTTGACTTAACAGTCTACACACTTTCATAAATAAATATGTCTCATTTAGCAGTTTCTTATCCATAATATTTTACTCTCTAATCCACAGAATGGAGTTGTGCCAGACCCCAAACTGAACATAATATTTCTATATACATATATATTTATATACTATGTATACACGTCCATAAACTATAAACTCGAACATCTTAGCATACACAACTTAGGTTATCTAACAACCAATAGTTTAGAATTTGTTTGGGGGCAGTTAGATGACAACCTTAGTGTATGAAATAGTCCCAAAAGTAAGTAATCAACTAAGTTATTCATTTTCAGGTTCCCACTTATTCCACTGAAAAACAACAGCAAAAATAAGACATAATAGAACTCACTTCTGGGCAGCCAGAAATTTAAAAGAAAGACATTATTTGGAAGTGAGTAGGTCATTTCTAAGATTGATTTTAGTGTTCTGTAAGTAAAGTGAATTTTTGTGAGATATGGAGAAAAACCTATCCATAAATAAATTCTTTTATTAAAATATAATGAGTAATAGGTAAGTGGGTCTTTTGGAAGTATTTCAGGAATAATTCTGAAATGTTCATAGTTAGTAAACCAGGTTTGGAATTAGAAAAGGAGCTACTGTTTTCTCAAAACAACCAAACAGATAATACAGAAGAAACTAATTTTCACCCATTCTTTGTGGGAACCAACACCTTTTTATAAATCTGGTTTATTTTCCAATAATCACCTCCCCATAAAATATGCTGATTATAAATTACTTGTGAAACTAATGGGGGGAAAATACAAACACAGATATATACGTTATTTTTTTTCTTTTCTAAGAGGTAAACCCAATCTCATTTAAGTTTATGGGAAGTTCGGAAAACACAAACACACTCCCACTTTACATGTTTGCTAATTTGTTTGCAGGAGATCTTATAAGGGGCACTTGAGTTTCCAGCCCAGGCTCATATGCACATTCAGCTCTAACCATACATTCCTTCTAAGCTATCACAAAGAAAACAAATTGACATGAGAAAAAAGGAATTGTCAAAATGCTATTGAGGTTATTTGTAATATCAGTAAATGCAGTATTTTCACTGCAATTACATTTGGAGACAAACTTCTTTAGCCTTTAATATATATGTGTGTGTGTGTGTGTATACATGTTCATTTTTGATCAGCGAAGGGCAAGAACCTCAGGTCTGTGGCATCTGAGACTCCCAATAACACTACTGCTGCTTTGACAGGAATAATCACAATATGACTTGAAACAGCAGAAATGTGTTTTCTCATAGTTCAGAGGTTAGAAGTCCGAGTTCAGGGGGAGGCTGTCAACTCTGGGAATGATTCCAATGTGTGAATTGGAATTCCTGTGTGTATATACATACACACACACACATATGTATATATATTTTCCCCAATTACGTACCTAAGAAATTCTTCTTTCTTAGTTACAAAAGAAATAAGGCATTGGAAAGTGAACATTGAATACAGAGCATAAGTGTTTCACCTTATGATACTCCCAAACTGTAAGCACAGCTCATGGCCCTCACTGCTCTAGGATGTGTTCTGGATGAACACGTCACTAGCTGCAAGCCTACTTCAGAAGTGAGAAAAATATTTTCTCCTTTTTCATGCAGCTGTCAAATTTTCATACATCCTCCATGCTCCAGTTACTGAGTGGAGACAATGTGTTATAAAACACTGCCCCCTGGAGTATTCGGTAAGGAACGTTTCTTTTTTAAAGGCCAACGGAGAAGTTATTTTCAAATTCTTCACTGAAAGTTAGAGAATTATTAGAAGAAAAAGACAACTACCGTATGGAAATGAAAATGAACAAAGCTGAGAAGGATACGTACAACTTTTAAACTCCATTCTCTCCTGGTGCTAAGGAGTGTTGGCCAGTTGAAGAGTTTACCCATGTTGTTCAAAAATGAAAACCCCATAGAAGAGAACAGTTAAGGATATCTTTTAAACAAGTCCACAGAGAAGAAAAATAATAAATTAAGACGTTGAACAACATGAAAATAAGAGTCACCTTTCCTAAAATGCAAAATTATTTCTTAAGATGTACGTGCTTGTTCCATTATCTAATTTAGAATAATAAATCACAAAACAAAAACAAAACAAACCCACTGCCACTGAGTCGATTCTGACTCATAGCAACCCTACAAGACAGAGTAGAACTGCCTCATAGAGTTTCCAAGGAGTGCCTGGTGGATTCTAGTTAGCAGATGTGGCACTCAGCCCACTGCACCACCAGGGTTTCCAATAAATCACGCAGCCATAATATTCTGTGACCTCCACTAACTCTCTTATTGTGTCACCTAGAGGTTATATTTATTTTTAAATTAAAATTTAGTTAAATTATACAACAGAGGCTGATTCTCACTCCCTTATCTTCCACACAAAAGAGAAAGTCAATAACATAAAGAAAACCTCCTGTATCTAGAATTCAAGGCATGCATACTATTTCCCTTGTGCTTCTGAGACTGACTCTTGTGCATATACAAGACACAGCCATTTGCATTCCCACGCTCATCCCCTACTTGTACACGTTCTTCTTCCAACACAAAAGTCAATGACTTGTTTTAAAAGCATCTTGTCTTAAACACTATGGATGGCAGTTTTATTTAATATTGATCCTTTCATTTGAGAGATCAAAAGCATACATGGGTCAATTCCTTGCACATAAAAAAGCTCTGTTTGGGGTTTTAATGAAAAGGAAGGGTTTTTTTTTTTTTCTTTACCACAAAAGAACTGCCTAACAGGATCAAAAACATGAAATATTTCTGAAAAATAGTAACATTTTTCTATCAAAATCACAGAAAACCTTCATTTGTTCCATTATGTCTGAAGCTGGAAAAGGTCACCTGGAGGAATTCCAAAATGTGGTCCCAGACAGGTGGCGTGTATACCCACAGGCATTCACATTGCTGAGGTCACCCTGAGTGCAGGCTGGCCAAAGTAGTCTGAGCAGACAGGTGGGGGACAATGGCTTTCAAAGGAGTTCTATCCTGTTTCCCAACGTAACAGACTGTCTTTTTGTTTGTAGAGTGCAACATAACATTTTATCACTAGAAAAAAAAAATTTTTTTTTAATTTGCTTTCCAGCAGAGTTTCTGGGCAGAACTTTTGTTATTATTTAAACTATAATAGTATAAATCTTAAAACATCTTCATTTGTTTTATTTTGGCAAAATTAAAGCATCTTTTTTATAAAAAAAAAAAAAAAAAAAAGGAAAGGCAATCCCAAAATACAGGGCTTTCTTAGAAAGCAACATGCATCACATCTTGAACAAGTTACCCAAGCGGTTTCTCCCTCTTAAAGCCAGACACAGATGCACCTGTGTTTCTGAACATGTCTCTGTCTCTGTTCAGGGTTCGTTCTCCCTGAGTGGTGAGGTCTGATGCACTGGGAAGCAGAACGATGTTCAAGGCTTGTACCACGATGCGTCTTTAACATCTTTTGCCATCTTTTTCTCTGTCCACAAACAGAAAAATATCTGTTGGCTTTCTCAGGAGATGCTTACTTGTCCCTTCAAATCAGAGTTTAATGTCCTGGGACTCTGACATTTTCGCCAGTGTTTTCTTCACGCGCAGGGCTGTCAGCCGTGATGCTGGGTTGTGAGCCCAGCACTCGGTCATGAGTTTTCCCATCTGCCGTAGACACTGGGGGAAGAGAAAAGTGAAACAAGTAACATTAGAGAAGTGTACTTTCTGCCAGTTTTGACACCTGACATTCGGTTTTTACTGCATTTCTGAACTCTCAATGTATGTTTAAAAGATATTCTTCAAACTATGAAGATTCAAAATCCCATTAGAGAAAACACTCTCTTTCATGAAAAATTGTGTAAGACCAAAACTGATTTTCACATCTTTCTACAAGGGGAGCAAGTAGGTGGCTTTGCAGGTTGTAGTAGGGTATCTTTGCAAGTCAACATTAAACAAATAGAAAACTACCCAGGGAGTCTGCATTCCACTCCATGCACTCAGATTGTTTACAACTTGATAAGTTTAAGTCTGTGATCTAATTCCATACTATTCAAGCAGGCATGGTTATCTGTAAATCATGGCTGTCTGCTATAATAATAGCATGGCACTATGCCATTCAACAAGATTAATGACCTGTACATAGCATCACTAAAACTTTTTTGTGTTCTCCTGTTATACATGAATTATTAGTCTTCCTGTTGAAGGCACAGTTTCACTTCATCACAAATCCTCAGTGAAAGGACGTTAAAGTAGTATCAGTGGCCATAGGCACCTTCAAAATAATGTAACTTCAGCATCTCAGAAAGATTTCTGCAGTTTGGTAGAAATCATGTGTGCTTTTTTAGTATGTTAGCAGTAATACACAAAGCTGATAAACAAAGGTGTATTTTTAGTTGTGTTCTACACTGAAGCATCAGTCTGTAAACAATGCTCTAAAAACACGTGTTTGTGCTGGCTCTGGCACAAGTGCTACGGTAAGAGCTTTTTTTCGCTGTCATTTTGGTTTTCCCCCGAGAGTGTCTCACAGTCATCTCTGCACATGCCAGCCTGTCCAATCACTCCAGGCCTTGGGTACATCTGAAGACTAAAAGAGGGGATGAAGAGGAATGCGGGGTATAACAGGAGAGGAGACTGAGTCAAGAAAGACAAGGCCAGCCAGACTCATTTCCTGCTTCTCAGCAGCACCTTTCAGATCTGTTTGGGTTTCTTCACTACATCCTTACAGCCGAGATAACCGTGAACATGCTTGAATCGCATCTCATCATCCTTCTTGACAAAGATACACATCACAGTCAGGCATCCGAAGCAGGTATCTTGTAGCATTTCTGTAGTTAATAATTCTTCAGATGTCTATATTTTCTCTCAATAAAATGTGAAAATGCTGGACACATGGAGATGTGTCATAAAGACAAATCTTGAAGCTTTAAAACGACAAACCTTTTTCATTTCCTGTTCAGCTGCCATCGAATTAACTCTGAATCACAGCGACCCTATAGACAGAGTAGCACTGCCCCCTAGATTTTCCAGGGAGCAGCTGGTGGATTTGAACTACTGACTTTTTGGTTAGCAGCTGAGCTTTTACCCATAACTCCATCAAGGTGCAACGCACTACACTTAGTTCTTAAGAATTACTGCAAAGAGGTAAGATTTGCCACCAGCAAAACACAGAAGAAATGTTTCTGTAATAAATTTTGGAATTCTGGCAGAAGAAGAAGAAGTCTGTTTTGAAGTTCATCCTAATCACATGGTTACCTCCAGCCTTACCTCATCACTGCTCCATCGATTGGGGAACGAAGGACGTAGCTTCTTGATACACACAATCTCCCTCATGTCCTCATAGGAGGGGTCACTGGGCACCAGATCATGGTACGGAAGCTGATATTCTTCTATTATACCTGAAAACATGCTTTTATTATTATTTTCTGTGAAGTGGAAATAAAAATCAAAAGCTTGTCAACTGTTCTCAGAGAAGGTGCTATCAGTATGAAAGACAAAATCAATCCTGAAAAAAAACCAAAATGCATTTTGGACAAAAAAAAGTGCTCGATGAACAGAAAGTCTAATGAAAAACATTATTCTAGGTGTTCAGGCCTTGTTCCTAATTTCCGAAAGCTAGGTAAAACAATCATCTCAAATTTATTTCTAATGTTATAAAGGCTCTTGCATGCCAAATTGCAAAAAATGTATATACATTAAATCTCAGTGGAAATTTGGCAAACACATCCGAACTCATATTACATAATCTGTAACTGTTCCTATTGCTGTAGTATGAGATTATAAATATCATAATAAATTTGGCAATCTCTCCTGCTTGAACAGTATATCAGATTTACATTTTTTCCTGTTTAATCATTAACAATGTAGTTTTGTACATTAAAAGTCTAGGAAACTGCATACACCCCAAAACATCAGCAATGATCTTAGGTGCTAAGTTTATCTGATTTTTTCCTTGAATTTTTCTGTATTTATCAACATTTTCTACATGGTGTAAACTACTACTATTAGGAAAAAAAATGTTTTGCTGAAAGACACATTATGAAATATAAATATAAACCTATGTCATCTTTAGGAATATGGCACTGAGCGCACTAAATTCTTTTCCATCTTTTCCTAGTATCTTCTTTCTATCATTTTCGTCTTGTTCTTTTGAAGACCAGGCTACTTGTATCTTCTTTTTTACTCTTGTTTTTTACTCTATCTGATTAACTCTTCACAATAATTCTGTCTTCTGAAGATGCTGCTCTGAATAACCTTTCTGGAGCACCCTTGCTCTCTATTCTAAATCATCTTTTATAGAAATGTCATATCTCATTACCTGAACAAGAAGATACCACTACAGGGCCAGGTTATACACCTACTGCATCACTAAACTCATGGGAGTTTATTTTTACAAAATTCAGAGGCTGCATTATGTCCTTTCTCATAAACTCAAGCCCACAAAAGTTCAAAGGATTCCAAAGCTTTCTCAGACCATTCCAACTCATCATTAATTCTCTTCTTGCTGAGATTCTTGAGTAGGGCTCCATGTATTGCCTATCTTAATATTTCCTTTTATGATGCTTCATCCTTACAGGAGATAATAAAACCACAGGGCCCGACATATAGGAAATTCTAGCTTCATTCCAGTTCCTTCTTCCTTCCTAATTCTCAAGTCAATGGCCCTGGAAACATCTTACTATCTAGTTCTTCTCGTATTTTCCTTACTACCTAATGCTGATGTCTCCACCTAGAAGACGAATGGATGGTGGGTAGGCACAGACACAGGCAGAGTTAACCCCATAAAACTGGGAATTAATCACAGCATGGTTATGAACTAGACACCTTCTTTTTCTTCTAATCATGTAACTGAGTTATAAAAGATTTTAATTCAGAGTCTGAAATCCTAAAGCCTTTTTTCTCTTCTTTTCCTTCCAGTGTTTGTACAAGTAACATCTGGATATGGAAAAGGACAGTGCTATTGGATTGAATTTTACGTGCTCTGCCTCTCTAGAAAGAAAAAATAGTTTGTTGACAAACTACTATGTACCAGGAATACAGGTAAAAGTATGTTATATAATTTATTTTATTAAACTCATACAAACACATTTATGAAATAGCATTATTATCTATGAGGTCTGACAAGTCTGCAGACTTAATTGCTGTAAGTGCTACATACATCACTGCTAATTATCACTACAGTCACCTTCGAAGTACTCCCCTTCGGAAGCTATGTACTGATGCCAGTGCCTAGTCTGCCCTGCTTCAAAGCAATTTTGGAATTCTCTCTGGAATGGCCATTGAGCACGGTGGCAAGTTTGCAATGTAATACTAGTATAGTTGCCCATGGGTGAGTTTTTAGCCAGTAAGGAAATAATTGTATTGAAACACCCTCCCTACTTACCTGATCTAACCTCCAATGACTTTTTTCTTTACCTGAAGATAAAGGAAATATTGAAAGAAAGTCATTTTCCTAACATTCAGGACATCAAAGCTAATGTAATGACAGCTCTGATGGCCAATCCAGAAAGAGTTCCAAAACTGCTTTGAGGGGCGGATGAGGTGTTGGCATCAGTGCACAGCTTCCCAAGGGGAGTACTCTGACAGTGACCGTAGTGATATTCAGCAATTAAGCATGTAGCAGTTTTTTTAGAAGGAGTTTGAGAACTTAATTGGTATCCTCAATACTATACAGATGAGAAAACTTGGCTCTGAGGGTTAAGTAACTTGCTCAACAGCCACATAATCAATTTTATAAAAGGTTAAGAGGAACAATTCAGTGCTTCTCAAATCTCCATCTAAACCACAAAGCCCACCGTTATTGAGTTGGTTTCGACTCACAGCAACCCTACAGGTCAGAGGAGAACTGCCCCTGTAGAGTTTCCAAGGAACACCTAGCAGATTTGAACTGCTGACTCTGGTTAGCAGTCGTAGCACCTACCTACAATGCCACTAGGGTGTCCCAAATCTCCATAGGCCCTAGAATATTAATACTCTGCTGTTTAATAAGACCAGTCGGGTTGCTTTTAAACTGAGAATCATTTTCTCTCTATCCAGGCCTACCAATGTTCGAGTATGGTTTATTCTAGCCCTATCTGCTCCAGATGGTCAAGAAAACATGTAAGAGGAAAACAACCTTGTACCGCACCACTCCTGAAACTTCTACAAACCTATCCCAAATAAGTCTAAGTGTACAATCCAAAGGTAGGTTCACCTACTCTTTTTTTTTTAATTTGAAAAACATTTTTTTAGTTGTGATTAAGTGAAAGTACACAATCCAAATCAATTTTGCATGCCCACCTATCTGCAGCTCTATCTGCTCTCCTCACCCAGTGACAGCATCATCCTCCTTTCACTCTGTATTTCTAGTATCCTCTTAATGAGCACCTGTTCCTTTCTCTCCACTCTCTTCTCTCTGGTAGAAAAAAAACCTGTACGACAGTCTCCTATAAATGTATAGAATCATAATGTACACACACCATATGCTCACACTGTTTCCCGAGTCCATTCTATTCTTGTCTGAAGGGTTGACCTCAGTGACCTCAGTATTGGTTTCTGGTCAAGGCCAGCAGCAGGTATAGGGGTCATGTTCCTGGGGACCCTCCAGGATATCAAACCTTCAGTTCTGGTCTTTTAGTAAGGTTCTTGAGCTGTACCCCTCTTCTTTTCACATTGCCTCAGGGACTGCACATTGTATCCCCTGTTGTGGCTGCCTCTGCTGGTGGCCAGGCACCATTTAGTTCTCCTTGTCTCATGTGGCTACAGTCCCCCATTCATATGGGTCCCTCTGTCTCCTGGGCTCTTTTTCCCTCAAGTCTTTGTTGTTCTTGGTCATCGTCTATTCCAGATGAATTGGAACCATTTAGTATACCTCAGATGGCAACTTGCTAGCTTTTAAAACCTCAGACACCACTCACCAATATGGGGTGCAGAAGATTCTTTTAGCAAAAGACTAGTTATGCCAACTGGCCTTGATGTCCCCTGAAAACATGGTCCCCAGACACCTGTCCCTGCTACTCTATCCTTTGAAATACTGAGTTTAGAAAACCTTTCAGTTTATGGTACAGGTCAGTTATGTTGATTTGCTCTCTACTTTGTGCTGTCACATCTGTCTCCTAACCAATTTCCTATTGACTATTTAATCTATAGGAAACCCTGGTGGTGTAGTGGTAAAGTGCTACATCTGCTAAACCAAAGGACAGTGGTTAAAATCCATCAGGCACTCCTTGGAAACTCTATGGGACAGTTCTACTCTGACCTGTAGGGTTGCTATAAGTCAGAATCGACTCGACACCACTGGGTTTGGTTTTTGGTTTTGGTATCTGATCCATGACCAACCCTCTTCTTCCCTCCCCAACCTTGTAGCCATCAGAGAGTCTTTTCTTCTGTGGATAAGTATATTTTTCAGTCTTTACTGCAGAAGTTTCATACAACATTTGTCCTTTTGCTGCTAACTGGTTTTACTCAACACAATATCTTCTAGTTTAAACCACATTATGAGATGCTTCCTGAAGTCACTGTTCTTTATCACTGCACAGTGTTCCATTGAGTACCATAGTTTGTTTATCCATTATCTATTGATGGGCATCTAGGTCGATTGTATCTTTTTGCTATTGTGAACAGTGCTGCAACGAACATCCACGCACGTATCTGTTCATGTGACCACCTTTATTTCTGTAGAATATATGTGGAGCAGTGAGAGTGCTGGATCATATGGTATTTCTATTTCTAGTTTTTCAAGGAAGCACCAAATTGCTTTCCAAAGAGGTGGTACTATTTTGCATTCCCACCCAGTGTAGTACAGTTCTGATCTCTCCATAGCCTCTCCAGGATTTGTTGTTTTGTGATTTTTGGATTATGACCAACCTTGTTGGGGTGAGATGGTATCTCATTATAGTCCTGATTTGGATTTTTCTGATGAATAATGATCATGAGCATTTCTTCACATGTCTTTTAGCTGCCTGGATGTCTTCTTTGGTAAAGCGTCTGTCCACCTCCTTTGCCCATCACTTAATGAGGTTATTTACATTTTTGTAAATATTCTTGACATTTTTCAGTACCTTGTAGATTATGGAAATCAGACATTGTTCTAACATGTAGTTGCCAAATACTTTTCCCCACTCCGTAGGTGGTCTTTTAACTCTCTTGGTAAGAAGTCTTTGGATGAGCAAAAGTGTTTGATTCTCAGTAGCTCCCTCATCTATTTTTTCTTCTGTTGTTCATGCATTGTCAGATTTTGCAGTCTGTCTAAGCTGTGCATCAGAACTTCCATTGTCGACCCTATTTTTTCTTGCATGATCTTTATCACTTTAGGCTTGATATTTACATCTTTTATTATGTGTAAGGTGTGAGATATGGATCTTGTTTCGATTTTTTGCAGATAGCTATCAAATTTTGCCAACAACAATTTGTCAAAGAGACTGTTTTTACCCCAGTTTATGACCTTTGGGCCTTTGTGGAATATCAACTGTTCTTAAGAGGATAGGTTCACCTACTCTTTACAAAGCATGAAGTCAGAGGACACCCAACAGTTCATTCATATTTGGGTTACTTCCTTTCTTCATCTTTATGATGGGAGATGAATTCAGTATCTGGTTAGGGAACATTTCCTGCATTATCTTTCCTTTTTTAAAAAGAGTGGTCTTACTTTCAGAACAACATGTTCCATTTCATATTGCTTTTAAGAGCCTAGATTTCCCAGGTGGTTAGAAGGTACTGCAGCATTGAAGAGGCTCTTTACAACCAAAGTATGAGTGCCTGTTGAGAACTGTATCTTCCTTACACTTACATACAAAGCTAAATAAAAATTAAGAAACAAAACCTATGGCAGCTGAGTCAACTTCAACTCAAAGCAAGCCTACATTACAAAGCAGAACTGACCCATAGTTTCCAAGGAGTGCTGGAAAATTTGAACTGCCGTCCTTTTGGTTAGTAACAATAACACTTAACCACTACTCTACCAGGATTTCCAAATAAAAGTTAAGGCCCTACCAAACAAAACGAAAACTAATACTAACAAAAAAAGTAAGATGCAGCAAAATAACTACCTAGGTAGCGCCTATGCTGTGTGTGCTGCCTATGTTGCTACCTGTGTTTTAGCTCTCTTTGCCTTCGCTGAATATTCACAACTGCCTCATTGTTACGATGACATAAATGAAACTGAAAAGTTTAGTCACTTGCCCAAGGTCATACAGGAAATAAATTGCAAGTCCAAGGCCAGGACATTTAAGTATAAGCTGAACTTTCAGAATCTTCAGCAAGGTCATGTTTCCATGAAGGTATATTTAATTTGGCCATTACGAAGAATAGCAGCAGCAGCAGCATGTCACTTATTGAGCACAACCTTGTGCAGAATAACATGCTGAGCACAAGATTCAGAAGAGTCTAGACTCATCTCCTTACCTAAATTTCTAGAATCTACTTAACAATGGATTAAAAAACCCACTGCCATCGAATTGGGACGGACTCATAGCAACCCAACAGATTTGAGAAGAACTGCCCCCATAGGGTTTCTGAGGAGCATCTGAAAGATTTGAACTGCCAGTCTTTTGGTTAGCAGATGTAGCACTTAACCCACTAAGCCACCAGGGTCTCCACTGACAATAGATAATGTAGCAATAATCAGAATAACGTAAAGTCATAAATGATAACCTCTGAATATTTACAAATGCCTTCCTATCATAACTGGTTTTACTAGGGAATCCTTAGGTCTGTAGAAAATTATTATCATAGGCTATAACATATTATGCTTTTATTTCCTTTGATAAAAACTGATGTGTGCTAACTTCTTTTATAGGGGAAATTTGCAGAAAGTAAAGAAATAGAGGACAAAAAGAATGGGTGTCCCAGTCCATATTTATGCCTCTGCTGTCAGTAAAGGAAAACACAAAGGAACTGGGCATTGGGATTTCAGATACAATGCAGCAAGTTGGTGTGAAGAAGCTGAAAGGGTAGGGAAGAGGGTGTGCCTTGATGGAGCTACTACAGAAGGAAGAATCCAAGACAGAAATAAGACAATACACATAACAGAAGAAGGTGACCCTTCAAAAGGCAGAGCAAGCTGATAATGAGTCTAGAGGAGACTCATCAGCAGTAGGTGGATCACAGGAAGGAATCAAAGATGATTCTAAGATGTCAAATCTCATTTCTTGTGAGGATTATGACTATATCAAAAGAAATCAATGGGAAAATAAAAGGAAGCTTGAGTTTGTGGACAATATGAAGACCGATTTCAGATGGATAATAAAGAAGGATTTGCTGTGACTCTGGCTATCACTTTTCAGATATTACTATTACTTACCTCCTGATACACATCTCCTAGCAATTTCCCAGAGGATGAGACCAAAACTGTACATGTCTGCCATGATATAAGACTGAAAGTGATTTCGATTCAAGCTCTCATCCAATACTTCCGGAGGCATATAGCGTTTGGTGCCAACTCTCGTATTAGGTGGTATGTCAACTTCATTTGTATCACTAAAGAAACAGAAAGCAAAGCACTGTCAGCACTGAAGAAGAAAAGCCCAATGGAAGTGAAAATCAGAAGGAAGTTGCAACATATGAAATTACATTAAATTATCTACTGAACATCTAAAAATATTTCTGTTAAATATCTACTGAACATCTAAAAAAATACTTCCCTTCCTTTCACATTTTAACACCTTTGGTCTGAAAATTGGCATGTGCTTGTTTACAGAGTTTGGCGGTAACAATTTTTTTTTTTAAGTCAACTGTTGTATGGCTATTAAATCTACGAACAAGTAAAAAGTTTAAAGAAGGAGGGAAGGGAGAGACACAAAGACTAGCAAATGTTTTATTTTGAGAAATAGGGGCATATAAAAAGCTTCCTTTATCACTACATTTGTCTTTATTACTACTATTTCATAAACCAAATGATATTTAGTTTATAAACAATTAAAGAAAGGCATAACGGAATATATACCTTTAGCTTTATGAAAATTTCACATTGTGCCTCCTTTCTTCTTACTTCCCACAAACTGAGAGGAATCTCAAGGATGGAGACCCACAGTCTGCTGACTAGCATTTAGGAACCATCATTTCAGTGTAGCAAGCTGGAGTTAGAGTTCTGAGTCCAGGCTTTGAAACTGCTGAATGACTTTTGCTACTAGCTTAACTCCCTCCTGACACATTAGTAGGTACATATTACTTTCTTTATAAGCAGGTGCTGTCAAGTGGGCTCTAACTCATGGTGACCCCAATGTGTGTCTCGGCAGAACTGCTCCATAGGGTTTTCAATGGCTAATTTTTTGGAAGAAGACTGCCAGACCTTGATTCCCAAGTACCTACAGGTGGACTTAAATCAATCACCTTTTGGTTGGGAGTGCTTGACCATTTGCACCACTCAGGGACTCCTAATGTAATCTCTAATTAGAAAATGGAAACTCTTAGACATAGTGGTTACGTGTTAAGCTGCTAACCAGAAGGTGAGCAGTTCAAATCTGCCAGGTGCTCCTTGGAAACTCTATGGGGAAGTTCTACCCAGTCTACAGGGTTACTGTGAGTCAGAATCAACTCAAAGGCAGTGGGTTTGGTACTGTTTTTCTTTTAATTGGGCCCACAGAAGGAATTCTGGTTTCTGTAAAGACAAAGAAAACACAGGGTTTATAGATGGAAAGAAGGTTCAAAAACCAAACTTGTTGCCATCAAGTCAATTCCAACTGTAGTGTCCCCAAAGGACAGCGTAGAACTGTCCCACACACTTTCCAAGGAGAAGCTGATACATTTGAACTACCAACCTTTTGGTTAGCAGCTGAGCTCTTAACCACGAAGCCGCCAGAAGAAAGTGAAGGGCCCAAATTATTTCTTCAGTATGTACTGGGAAAGGCAATCAAGAAGAGCTTTTCATAGTCCCTACAGCAATAAATTTAGAAATGCCAAAGATATACTCAGACTATAGGTACAGTGGTTAAAAGCTTGGCTGTTAACCAAAAGGTCAGGAGTTCAAATCCACCAGCCACTCCTTGGAAACTCTGTGGGATAATTATGCATTAGAATCGACTCCATAGCAATGGAATTTTTTTCTCCTCTTCTTCCCTGATATAGCTGACAGGGATTTTAGGCAACTCTATGCCATTCTTACTCTCAGCTCTTGATTTTATGAAAGCATACAATCAAGAATTTCACTTGTCTATCAAATACCACAAAACCAGTGATTCACACAGAGCATGCCTAGCACTATCACCCCTCCTCCACATTTCTCTCTGACCTTAGGTGTTTTCTTTGAATGAACAGGCTCCCTAGTAGTTGTATGTGAATAAATGTCCTCTCTAGCAGTATTTGCATAAATATCTTCCCCAGTAGTGTCTGATTAAGTACATCTTCCTATCTGATTATAAATCCCTGTGAGCACTGTAAGTCACAATAATGTGGCACATCCTTAAAGAACACAGATCTAATCTATCTCCATTCCAGACAGCCTTGTACATGGATAGGTAAATAACAAACCTTCAATGAAAGGAGGAAAAAGACTGTATAACTTAAAAGAGAACTGTAAAAATCATAGTTACACACAGAACAAAAAGTGAGGCGTTATCTACCTGTATTTAGGACAAATAATCAAATTAGGAGAACAAGTAATCAAATTAACCAAATTAATTCTGTAAAAATATTACTATTTACATAATGGCAAATGCCTTTAGCCCTACCTTTAAATGACAAATGCTTGTAATCAATAATTCATATCTATTTGTTAGATTAACAGATCCTCCTAGGCACATAGCTCTGTCCCTGCTTCCCTTAGACATGGCTCTATCATTGAAAGTAATTAAACTGCATTCCTCACTCAGATTTTCAGTAACATCATCTTACTTATCCCCAAATAGGGACATTGAAGATCTCAGCTTGTATTGATCTTCAAGGTCGGAAACAGAAATTAAAGTGGCTTAAAACTGGTACATCAAGAACGATATAAGAAAAAAGGGATAAAGTAGTGTTAGACAGTAGTGTGCAGGTAAGAATAGGGCACAGAGTGCCACAGGAGAAGGAACGAAGCAGCGGAGGTCAGGGCACATTCAGCTGACCCTCGCCTCCTTATCCAGGGACGGTGGGAAACAAGACTGGCAAGAAGAGATGGACACTGTACAAAGTGAGAAGAGTCAGAGAAAAGAGCTCCAATCCCACAAAGCAATTCTATATCCCCTACAGGCTGCACACACGTGTAGCCAAAGTATAAAATCATCCACAGGGAAGATACATACCAACTTTAGGACACCGGTTACTTCTCAGAGGGATAAAAACAGAATTAGGAGCAGAGGGCAGCAGGACTGTATTCAATATTTTCTTTTTAAAAGAAAGACTAGACAAAAACATGGCAAAGTTTTAATACGTGTTAATGTTACTATTACACAAGTCTCTTATTTATATGCTTTTCTATATGCTTAAAATATCATATGCCAAGCCAAGTGTCATTGAGTCATATAGTTAAATACATTAAACAGCAGGAAAAAATCTAGCTGGATCACAAATCAGAAAATGGTACATTTCAGGATTAATAGACAGGTTATGGGCATAAAAAGATACTGAATACCAAGAGTAACTGAAATTAATTGGACTAAACTGCAGAGAAGACAAACTTCTACCAAAGGGAAATGAAAACATTTGGTCAAAAACGTGGGTGGATGCACTGTAAAACACGGAGTGTCTTCTCCCTTCCCAAGAAGGAGAGTTGGAGAGATGTGCACCAAGGGTCATGACTGAAAAGTAGGGCTGACCGAGTACAGAGTACTTTTACCATTTATAGTTTTATAATTACTATTTCGACTACATCCAGCATAACTTTTGTCCCTGTTAGTGTGAGTACCGGCATGAAACAGAGTTAAGTAGAATGGCAAGAAATTTACATTTGAAGAAAATAAATTAAGAGACGCCAGGTAAACTCCAATCTGTGTGGAACACTTCAGTGGGAATTTTTCTTCTTGAATACGAAAGAAAGTAGGACCGGGACATGGTAAAACAGAAATACCGGGAATATACTGAATTAGACATAATAAAAATTTCAGGTTGGGGATTATGGGCAAGTCAGCTAGGGAAGAGAGAGAAGTCTTAGGGACATGCCAAGATGCTCAGCTTCTAGGAGATTGGGAAAAATGTCACTGTGGCAGAAATTTGGGGGTTTTTACATTCTCCTATATGGTTTAAAGTGTGTAATACACTCAATTGTCGCAAATCCTCAGTAAAGGTGTTTTTTTACCTTGAGCTACAAGCGCTTTGGGAAGAGAAGAACCCAGTAACTACAAAACAAGCAAAAGGTACAACACATCAAGTCCAACATACGATGTCTGTGAACTTCATTGTTCTGAATGCCGCATACCTCACTGCTGACTATCACGATGGTCACCTTCAAAGTGCTCCCCTTGGGAAGCTACTCACTGACACCAGCACCTACCAGCCCACCACCCTTAAAAGCAGTTTTGGAACTGTTTCTGGAATGACCACTGAACATAGTAGCACAGTGGCAAACTTACGAACTTGATTGTGTAGTTGTGTGTGAGGGAATTTTTAGTGAGTAAACAAATAACTGGATTGGAACACCTTCCCTGCCCACCTCATCTGGCCCTCAATGGCTTTTTTCTTTACCTGAAAATAAAGGAAATATTGAAAGGAAGACATGTGGCTGACATTCAGGACATCAAGAGTAATACAACCACAGCTCTGATGACCATACCAGAAATAGAGTTTCAAAACTGCTTTGAAGGATGGACTAGGCACTGGCATGGGTGCATAGCTTCCCAAGAGGAGTACTTTGAAAGTGACTGTAGTAATACCCAACAGTGATGCATGTAGCATGAATGAGTTTGAGAACTTAATTGTCAGTCCTCATATACTGCACGTATAAGGCTGACGTGCCAAAGAGGAAAACAAACTTCTCGGAATTCTGAGATAGGCTGTAAATGCTGCTGGGTTATCCACTCCAGGCGTGGGGATATTGGGTCTAACTTTATATGAATCTTAAAATACAGCATACTCTTCATTGGAAAGGCATCAAATCCAAATACATAATCCCAGCCAAATCCATTCGGATGACAGTGACATGATAAAGATAACACCAGGGTGCTGGTGGTCTACACGATGACCAAGGAGCTTCCTAAGTGTACGGCTCTCTTCCCAGGGAGGGTACAGAGTAAGTGAGAGGCCACAAGGTAACTGCTTTGGGTTTGCAAGGATTGGGGGAACAACAGTGTAGACTGTGAGAGACATACAGAAGAAGGAGGAGGAGGAGAAAAAAGAACGGGAGAACAAAGGAGGGAGGACGTGGAAGAGGGAAAACAAAGATAAAAAAAGATTTTCTTCTTCTCTTCCGAAGGTGCCAGGTACGCCCACAGCAAGGAGGGAATGGTGGGAGCTATGAGCCCTGCTAGGAGGTACACTTTACCACTAACATTGTTTGGAAAGGTCAGCACGGGGTGATAATGGAAAGCAGCATTTTAATCAGCCCTGTCATCATTCTGCAATTCTCTATAGACAATACATCTCTTATTGCCTCTCCCCGGGGTGGGCTGCTCCTGCCGTCCCCGGTGGTATGGCACAGTGCCAAGCGTGGCCTGTATGCACTGCAGGTGTGCAAGTAATTGAGGAAGGGAAATCACAGGCCTGCCCGTGGGTGCTGGAAGGCTGAAAGTGGAGCCTCCAATTACGATGCTTAGTGGGTTAGAGAATGAAACATGAGCACCCCACAGGACTTGCTGGAACAGGGTATTCCTTATATGCCTGGCCACCATGCATTAGGTGAAAAGTAGGCAAATAATTTTTATTTAAGTAGCAAGGAATAAGGGATTAAAAAAAAATCACATCTCTTTTATAGTCTTATTTTGTGTCAAATATTTCTCATGTTAATTAATCATTCTAATTATAATTCATATGAAGAATTCTTATAAAAAGTGGTAACACCCACTGCTTGGTTTAGCACAGCGCACATTCCCCACTGTAGCATAAACGAAGGGAGAGTTTGGTATAAGTCATGCACAGAACTTGAGACGGCAATGAGAGTCAAGTACGGAGAAGGAGCTTTTAGAGCCCGCAAGGCGGCTCTGCCTCCCTGAGGCTGTGGGCACAACGTCTGGGTGGCCCTCCTGCTGCCTGCTGTTGATGCTGAAAACAGAGAAGAAGGAGGGGAAGAGGGAAGGAAGATAAAGAGGTAAGCAACAGGAAAAGAAAGGAGGAGCAAATTACACACATTTAATCACCTAAAAAGCTTAAAAAAAATTATGACATGAACCTTAAAGAAAATGTGAAGAAGGAAGGACAGTGAAAAGACCCAGACACACAATGGGTGAGGGAGACCACTGGCTGGCTTGACATTTTATAAATGTTTAAAATTGACTACAGATTATGAGGAAGCCCTGGTGGTGTTGTGGTTAAGTGCTACAGCTGCTAACCAAAAGGGTGGCAGTTCAAACCCACCAGCTACTTCTTGGAAACTCTGTGGAGCAGCTCTACACTGTCCTATAGCATAAATCGCAACAGACTCAACATCAGTGAGTTTGATTTGGGGTTTACTGACTATGAGTCAAAACCAACTCGATGGCAATGAGTTTGGTTTGGAAACCTTGGTGGCAAAGTGGTTAAGTGTTACGGTGCTAACCAAGAGATCGGTAGTTCACATCCACCAGCTGCTCCGTAGAAGCCTAATGGGTAGTTCTAGTCATCCTCCTGGGTCACTAGCAGTCAGAACTGATTCAATTGCAGTGGGTTCAGTTCCATTTTTTATTCACTGGAAAATGCTAAGTTGCCTTTAAGAAACACCAAAAATATCCCAGAAGAATGAAAGGTTCTCATGGTACTTTAAGACGGGGCTACAAAACCCCTTCACATGTCCTGTAGCACTTTGTACATATCTGTGGAATTGATTTGTGGAAATGAACTCCGATCAGTTGTCTGTTACCAGAGAGTTAAGTTTTCTGCAACATTTTTCATCAAGATTCAAGGTGAGTATGATTAAATCCTGAGAAAACTTGGGTTACTTGGAAATAGAACTTTAGAATTGGAAACTCTTCGATAGTAGGTAGACAAGGCTGCAGAAACCTTGACTGGTGGTGCTAACTTTGCCACTAACTAGTTTAGTTCTCTGATTACGGTAAGTCATTTGGCCATGCCACCTTTTAAAAAAAACTACGTATACAAACAAAAAGGCAGTACTGAAATAACAGCATCTGAAAGACTTTGGGGAAATTCAGCACCTTCTTGGCTGAGCCATCTAATCTCCTCTGGACTGGGACAATTTGATCACCATCAATCTGTAGATCTATGTGACAGTCTGGTCTTCATTATAAGTTTGCTATAAATTTTAATACCAAAGGGATCGTAGGCTCAGTTTTATTTTTCCTCTCAGTAAATGTTTCTTTCTGACGCTGAAAGACCTGAGGGGTTGCTTGACCCTCCAGAGTGGAAAACAAAGTTTTATAAGTTCCTTCAAGGTTCACATATCACTGTTTTCTCTTCCCAAGAGAGATTCACAGCAGTGGCAATGTGTCGTCGTGGCATCACCCAGGTTAAATCTCTGTAGGTCAGGAAATGCATTAAGTACTTACATCACTTTCAAGGGAGTGCATGAAGAAACCATAAGAAGACTTAAAAAAAAATCATACATGGAATTCCTAAGATATCATTTGTTCTCTTTGTTGCTTGAATTTATCTGAGAGCCTAACAGAAAAAAAAGGCTAGGGGAACACTTACCATGTAGAAGCCAAGGCAAAGATTAAGTTCTCATAGGAAGTTCACTTAAGAAGTCTGAGAACACAGTATTAAGTTGGTTATGTAAAAAAATAAATTAATTAAAAATGTTCCATATATTCACATGTATGCATACACACATGTATATGTACACATAGACATCAAAAACATGGATTACTGAGGAAAGATTAGAAACCAAAGAAACATATAAAGCAACTTGCATGAAACTTATAAATTTAGGCTCATAAACTGAAATGAGCAAAGTTTTTTGAAACATAGGAATAAAAATACAAAAAGGACATCTACAGTCACCAAATGCAACCTCCCCTTTAACAAAAGGAGAAGCTGAGTCTCAGAATGGCAAATAAAGGTAAATGATACCACAGGTAACCTCTAAGCCACAGGAGGCCTGGTACAGCTGAGGGTCAGTACAGTTACACTTCAGAGCCAGCATCCTTATCCCTCTTCTCTCTTCATGACTGAGTCTCTCAATACATGCAATATAAGTCTCTGAGTTATCATTTTAATCATTCTACTTTCTAAAATCAAAGGACACATGAAATTTGAGAGGCCATTCAGTTCAGTTCATTCCCCTTAAGTTAAGCAGAAATAAGTTTCAGAAAATATATTCACTGTTTTAAGATCTATATAAAGAAAATTAGTTCTGAATTACATTGTCATTACCTACACTTACTGATTTAAAACAAAGTTGAAAACCCAATGATGAAATGGGTAACTCACCACGTTACATCAAATGGGGAAAACATTACTTAATTTGGCATGGATCCTGCTCTCAGGAGGCCTAATGACCAGCAGGAAAGATGAAGCATGTACCAGAATTATAATACAAAGCAGTCAAGTGCCAGAAAATCACTAGAGGAGTACAGAAGGTGATGTCATTACTCCTGGCTAGGGAATGAGCAATGTGACCTGGCAGCGACTCCAAGAATGGACTGAAGGATGTGGAGAAACAAAAGCACTGCAAGCTTTTGTGTAATCAAAAACAAGGCAAAAGCATACGGTGCTTAAGGAAAAAATGAAAGCAGTTCAGTCTTTCAAAGGCCAAAAGAAAAAAACACACAAGTAGGAGTGTTTGTAGGAAGTAAAACTGAAAAGGTGTATTTGGTTCTGAATGTGTAGACTCTCTGGAGCTAGGAATAGATACTTTTTTCTTCATCTTGTAGTGAATTCTGAATTAATCCATTCATCCCTCATACAGCATTTTTAACTAACATTTTATGAATAGATACCAAGGGAAGACACTAAAGGCATGTTGAGCTGAAAAGATACACAGCATCTGCCTTCAAGGAGCTCACTGTCCACTGGGAGGCACTGACACATAAGTCAATAATGACTGTACACAGTGTGAAGAGTGTCACGACAGTGGTCTGCACAAGGTCCCATGCCAGCATATAAGAAGATGACCTAAAAATCACACTTTTAAGGGACTAATGATGGTGGCCCAAAAGACAAAACAGTGAAGACCAGTAGTAGTTATCTAGAAAGAGAAGGGGGTCCAGAGATTCAGGTAAAGGTAAAAAGCACACTTGAAGGTGTGAGGAAGTATGAAGAGTTCAGAACAAAAGTAGCAAACAATAGGTTTGGGTATGTGATCAAGAATGGGGCTAGAGGGCAGTCCAAGACCAAAATGGACTCATGCCTCTAAGCAAATCTAATCACATTTTAACCCAAAGTCCCAGGAAATTATGAAATTAGGATGATATCTAAAAGTATACTTCAAGATAATAAATCAGCAGATTCTACAGTCCACTGCAGCATGTAGACAAGACTGGGGGAAGGAAAGAAGTAACTGCAAGATGCACTGCCCCAGGATGTAGAAAAATGCCACAGGAGACTTAGACTGGCCTGGTACAAGTGGGAACACTGCAGGGACAGAATTCACCCAATTAAGCAAAATGAAACATTAAGGAGCAAAGTGAGAGGTCAAACACCTCACATTTTAGACTGGATCAACTGAGAACTGAGGAGTTCTGCCTACCCAGATGAGGAACTAGGCAGGAGAGGCAGATTCCGAAGGAAATCTAGCAGTGGCAAAGTTATTTAGGCGACAGAAGGAGAAGCGAGAACCAGAGAGACATAGTTCAATCTGGAGAACAAAAAAATAAATAACTACAAATAAGAAGGAAGAAAGAATTAGACAGCATGGGTTGCTGTTAGCTGCTATCAAGTCAGCTCCAATATACAGAGACCATATGTGTAACAGAACCAAACTCGGTCCAGCCTTGCGCCACCCTCACAGGCGCTGCTGTGTTTGAGCTTGCTGTCCTAAGTGTCGCACCAGCTCATCTCACCGAGGGTCCTCCTCCTTTTCATTGACCCTCTCTACACACTATGAACAGTAATGCAAAAACGAAGAAAAGGGTTCTGCTAACAAAGATCCATGGAGCTCACTTAATAAAGCCGCTTCCAGAGAGGACACAACAGAAGCCTCATCACAAGACTGAGAATTACCAGGTTGTGAACGCAGATTACTCTTTGGAGCTCTTTGGAGACGTTTAACAGGAAAGGAATGAAGACAGAGGGTAGTGACATGAGAAGCATCAGGAGTGTCTTCAGTAGAGGAGACTTTAACAGGTTTGCAGGTCAGACGAAAAATGTAGAAGGGAGTGAATGACTTAATAATTTTTATTGGCAGGAGATTTTTATTCCTAACTTAAATCTACAGCCTAAATCATTTCCTCTAGCTATGTTCTTAAAGATAAAGGACTGTGATTTGCCATCTCTAAACAGTGAAGGCATTCATGTATTTGGGGTCCATTATTAAATCACATCTTAGTATCCACATCTGGACTGAAAATGTCAATCCATTAGCCCTTTCTCATGAGTTCTATTTTTCAAACAATTAATCATCTTCCTAACTTTCATACCCTTCTCCACATTTTATGGATTCTTCTTTGGAAAAAGGTTCACAAGAGAAAACTGTGCTGTAATAAAGGCCAAGCCTACAGCGAAATTTAAAAAAGGTAGTCATTTGATGATTCCTCCGTACTAGTGGCTTGTAAACTCATTTCACTGCTTTGCTTTGTTTTTAAAGCAGAAGAACCATTTCTTCCAATTAAATCATCTGCGAGCAGAGGTGGTGCTGGGCTGACTAAAGTGGGTATAACAGAAATAGAGCCTCAACTCTGGGGCATCCCCTCATCTTCCTTTTACAGAAACTACTGATGTAATGCTTCAGCCAAAAACCAAAGCCATTGCCACTGAGCTGATTCCAACCCATAGTGACACTATAAGACAGAGTAGAACAACCCCACAGAGTATCAAGGAACAACTGGTGGATTCAAGTTGCTGAACTTCTGGTTAGCAACCATAGCACTGAACCACTATGCCACCAGAGAGTGGTGCCCACTCATCAGAAAAGCTGTGATAGTCAATATTTAAGGTACAGCATAAAAAATAAAAATAATTTTCAAAAAACCCATTGTCTTAGAATCAATTCTGACTTGTAACAACCCTATACGACTCAACAGACTTGTTTCACAGGGTTTTCAAGGAGCACCTGGTGGATTCAAAAGCCCAGCTTCTCAGTTAGCTGCCCAACTCCTAACTACTATGCCACCAAGGTTTCCTACAGTATGACAGTGATGAATCATTGGTTGTACTGTACACGTTTCTCACATTTCTCATATAACACCTAAGCACATTACCATTCCTGTATCTTATAAACCCACTGTCTTTATCACTACAGAGTATAAAGCTCTCCTCTTCAAATCTTTTACAATTTAAAATGTCATTCAGAATACCCAAGAATTTAGCTATCTCCATTAGCAAGCCCACTGTAACTGGAAGAATACTATCTCTGAGCCGGATTACTGACAAACATAAAATCAACAGAATTAACTTGAAACTTTGTTAAAAATAAAGTATTTCATTTTCACCCAAAGACAAGCTAAAATTAATAAAATCCCTCTACTAAATATCCTAGAAGCAGTGCACTGCAAAATGTACAATCTATAAAAATGAATACATAAAGTGTCCTTGTTCAGCTTGATACCAACCTAATAAATTTAACAGCCAGGCCGAGGTCAGCTATGCAGCAAGTTCCATTTTTCTTCACCAGGATATTCTTACTTTTCAGATCTCGATGAGCAATAGCTGGTTTGCCTTGAGTACTAAAGATTTCCGTGTGTAAATGACATAAACCACTTACAGAAGAATAGGCTAATTTCAGCATGGATTTAGTGTCCAGTGTGGTGGACTTCAGATAATCATACAGGGATCCATTTTCATGATAGTCTGTGATCAGGTACAGCTGTGTCCAAGACCCTGTCCCTTTGATATCTGCAGCAATGAACCCTAAAAAGAAAAAGGACACAAAAGTTTGGAACTAAGTGCCTTCTCAGCAGCATCAAGAATAACTGGTGTTCTCCAACATTGTTCTCAGTCATATCCAACCCCATGTGACAGAGTAGAACTATACCCCAGAGTTTTTCAAGTTGTCATCTTTACAGGAACAGACAGACAGGACTTTAGTCTCATGGTGCTGCTGGTGGGTTTGAACTGCCAACCTTTCAGTTATCAGCTGACTCCTTAACTGCTGTACCATCACAGCTCCTTATGCTGTGTTATACACAAATAAGGAAAAACAACAACAACAACAACAAAAAAAAACATTGCCATTGAGTAGATTTTGACTCACAGTGACCTTAAAGGACAGAGGAAAAATGTCTCATATGGTTTCCAAGAAGCCATTGCTGGACTCAAACTACTGACCTTTTGGTTGGCACCTGGGCTCTTAACCATTACTCTATCAGGGCTAACTTTTATTTAATAGCTCATTCAATTTTCTGATTATGTCTATGGCAATCAGTATTAAATTGCTAATACTAAATAAAACAAAAGCACTTAAAATTGTGAGAGAAAAAAAGAACAGTTGGCATCTGAAAACAAGATCTTTATAATTAGTGGTTAATATTTACATCACTTTAATAGTACATGTTTCATGGTAATATAGGTATATACAAGGTATTGCTCACAAAACAAGGTCTTGAAAGAGTTGCGGCAGAATGGCTCTCCGACACTGACTAGCTTACATTCATTCCACTCCAATGATACAGCTATATCATTAAACTTGAGAAAATAAAAGTAAATTGATTCCTATATGAATTCTGATAAAAATAAACCCTATTGATAAAATTTCCACAACTTTTCACAACATTTAGGCAAAAATAGGCTTCTTCCTAAGAAACCCTAAGAAATTATGGTATTACATTTGCATTTGCTGCCTCTGAAGAAAAAATATTTTACAGTATCCCATTTCCAGCCCAACACTCATTCAGAAAAACGGCTTAGTCATTCCTTCTGTGAGGTCTCCCATTAGAAGCTTGTGGTATTCTTGGACCCACGCCAGGGAGAAAATGTCTCTATATTTCATAACAGGTCTAGACAGATGAGTTAATATGCAGATGTTAACAGAAAAACAGGAATGCTAGGAAACCCTGAACACTGCCATACAGATTTGTACTCACCCAAAATATTTTCATGCCTCATCAACACTGTCTGATATATTTCTGTCTCTCTGAACCAGCTGGCTTCCTCTGTAGTGAAGAACACTTTCACAGCTACCTTTTCGCCACGCCACTTTCCCATCCAAACTTCCCCATAGCGACCTTTTCCAATCTGTTTCACCATCTGAATCTGCTTAGCTATAGTCCTTTGGACCTGTTAAATCCCAAAACACACTGTTAGCGTATTCACAGCACCACAGATTTGTTTTATCTTTTTTTCTCCACAGAAGAAACAATTACCGCATGCAAAATCTATTCAGGCTGTAGCTTTTCTTTATATAGACAAGCTATTTGTATTTCTTTATTAATTTATGAAGCCTCCTTTTAAAGATACTTCATATTGATTCTAGGTTGTGATTATGCAAAATATTGACTCCAAATTGTTCAATATTTCATTCTACCTATTATCATTTTTGTAGGGGAAAAATCTGAATGGAATATTTTTCATTTCACCACTACGGCGGGATACTAGATACAATAGAGAAATTCTTGCCACCATACAACTTGATAACGAATAAAATGTAACAAAACAAAGCTGTGAAGTATATTGGGCTTGCAAGGAAATAAAAGAATCTTGAAGCAGAGAGAAAGATAAGGAGGAAGGATTAAAGGAAGGGAGAGAAGAAAACCAGGATAGGGAAAACAGCTGAGACCAGCAAATAAAAAACCCAGTGCCATCGAGCTGACTCTGACTCATAGCGACCCTACAGACAGGGTAGAACTGCCCCATGGAGTTTCCAAGGAGCACCTAGAGGATTTGAACTACTGATCTTCTGGTTAACAGCTGTAGCACTCAACCACTATGCCACCAAGTTTTCCAGAATGGAGAATAAAAAGCTTTATGCATATATATGAGGCAGGGTTACCTTTTGGGAAGAAAGTATTATCAGCACTGGGATCCGGAGTTTAACCTTTGACTTCCCTACAGATTGAAGAACCAGGCTTCAACATTAAGCTGATGCTAAACTTGTTCTAGGTTGGGAGCATACTGTAGTTTCCAGCAAAAACCAATATACACTGTCTTTGGGAAAAAATGATTTGCAATACTTTTTTCATTTCCACATTTATGGTAGGCTACTAGACACCCTGAACAAACTCTTGCTACCATACAACTTGATCATGGATAAAATACAACAAAACAAAAATGTAACTCACTGTTGACTTTTCAGGAAATTAAAAAAAAAAAAAGATGGAGAGGGCATAAGGGATGAAAAATAGAAGGTAGGGACAGAATGAAGACCAAAGAGCTGAAGGCAGGTAGAGGAAGAGAAGGACGGAAAGAGAAGAGGACACAAAATACACATGAAGGGAAAGAAGAAAGGGGAAAAGGGAGAGAAGATTCCACAGAATAAATTCCTTCAAACAGAAGAAAATACAACCTACAGACTGGGAACAAAAAATTGGTTGTGACAGATCCAATTGGGTCTAATCTCTAAAATCTGAAAGATATTCTAACACCTCAACAACAAAAAGACAAATAACCCAATTAAAAAATGGGCAAAAGATATGAACAGGCACTTCACCAACAAAGATACTCAGGGTCTAATAGATACAGCAGGAAAGGTTCACCATCATTAGTCATTAGAGAACCCAAATCAAAACTACAGTGAGAGATCATTTCACCCCAACAAGGCTAGGATTAATCCAAAAAATATAATAAATGTCAGAGAGGTAGTGGAGACACCAAACTTACACACTGGTTACAGGGAAGTAAAATGGTATAATCACTTTGGAATTTGACGAGGCACTTCCTTAGAAAACTAGAAGCAGAAGTATCATACAACCCAACAAGCTCACTCCCTGGAACAGATTCTAGAGAAATAAGAGTTGTCACACAAATAGACATATACACCAACGTTCACTGAAGCACTGTTCATGATTGCAAAAAGATGGAAACAAGCTAGGTGCCCAATCAATAGACAGCTGGATGAACAAATTATGGTATGTCCACACATGGAATACTATACAATGATGAGGGACAACAGCGAATCTGTGGAACATAACATGGAGGGATCTGGAAGGCATTATGCTGACTGAAGTTAGTTGCAAAAGGACAGATATTGTATGAAACCACTATTATAAGAACTCAAGAAAAGTTTTAATCACAGACAAAAATATTCTTTGATGGCTATGAGGGTGAGGAGGGAGGCAAAGAAGAATTCACTAACCAGACAGTGATGAGAATTCTCTTAGGCAAAGGGGAAGATAATGCACAATACAGGGGAAGTCACAACTAAGCTACACCAAAGCTAAGAAATTTCTAAACAAAACACTGCAAGTGACAGAGTAACAGGGAAGGGGACATTGGGACCATGGTTTCAGGGAACATATGGATCAACTGGCATAACAGAGTTTACAGGAAAATGTTCTGCATCCCACTTAGGTGAGTGGTGTTTGAGGTCTCAAAAGCTAGCAAGTGGCCATCTAAAATGCATCAATTAGTCCCAAAGCACTGTTCACGATTGCAAAAAGATGGAAACAAGCTAGGTGCCCATCAACAGACATTCTCTGTGGAACAGAGAATGATGAACACCAAAGACACAAGGAAAATATTAGCCCAAGAAACAGAAAGGGTCATATAAATCAGTGACTCCACCAGCCTAAGACGTGAAGAACTAGATGGTGCCCCACTACCACCAATGACTGCCCCAACAAGAAACACAACAGACAGTCCATGACAGAGCAAGAGAAAAGTTGGGTGAAAAATTCAAATTCCAGCAAAAAGACCAGACTTAATGGTCTGAATGAGACTGGAGGAATCCCAGACGACATGACCCCCAAATCTTCTGTTAACCCAGAACCAGAATCATTCGTAAATCCAACTCTTCAAAGATTAGACTAGATTATAAGACATACAAGGACTAACAATTGAGTTCACAAACTCATCCTAGAGAAAGTATTCTCCTTGGAAAGCTATGCACTGATGCCAGTGACTACCCTACCTTTCAGAGCCATTTTGGAACTCTTTTTCTGGAATGGCTATCAGAGCTGTCAACATATTATACTTGATGCCCTAACTGTCACCAAAATGTCTTCCCTTCATTATTTCCTTTACCTTGGGGTAAAGAAAAAGTCATTGGGGGCCATATCAGGTAAGTAGGTAATGTGTTACAATACAGTTATTTGTTTTCTGGCCAGAAATTTCTTCACAACTATACATAATGTTCACAAACTTGCCACCGTGGCACTGTGTGTACCACCCATTCCAGAAAGGGTTCCAAAATTGCTTTGAATGGTGATGGACTATGCTCTGGCATCAGTGCATAGCTTCCCAAGGGTAACAAGGGTCGTAGTTCAAAGATGACTGCAGTGATATTCAGCAGTGAGGTGTGTAGCACTTAGAACAATTTAGTTCATGGACTTAATTGTCAGGCTTTATAAAATGCTGCTGGTAAAGAGTGTGCTTCTGGCTTAAGTAGATTACATGAGACTAAATGGGCAGCTCCTGTTTGGTAATGAAATGAGAAGGCAGAAGGGGACAGGAGCTGGTTGCATGGACACAGGACATCTGGGGTAGAAAGGCAGAGTGTGCTGTCACATTATAGAGATAGCAACTAGGGTCACACAACACTGTGAGGGAAAAACATAAGATCACAGCAGGAGAGAAAGATAATGAGCCGGAAGACAGTTCTGAAGAGAGGGATTAGAGAGAAAAAGAAAATCTGAGAGCAGTGACACGGAGGTTAAAACGGGACTCCTAGGCAGAAAAAGAAAAATGATTATTTGAAGAGGAAGCAGCTATGAATTCTCAGAACTGTCAGAAATAGCACAATATAATCCAAGCAAGGTCAATAAAATTATTCATATTTAGAAATAGGCAGTGAAACTACAGAACTGAAAACAGAGAGAAAAGACAGACTGCCTACTAAGAACAGGTAGATCAACACCATTCTTTTCAATAACACACAAATTAGAAATGAATAATATCTCTACAGTATTAAATTTAAAATAAGTCACCCCAGAACTGTATATACATTAGCATATGTTTTAAGAATCACAATAAAGTAAATAATAAAAATGTTTTAGATAACAAAACAAAGCAAGTTCATCATCAGCTTAAAAGAAAGTCACCATTGAATCTCTCTTGACTCACAGTGACCTTTTAGGACAGAATATAACTGACCCCTTAGGGTTCCCAAGGCATAGCCAGTGGATTTGAACTGACAGCTTTTTGGTTAGCAGCAGAGCACTTACCCATTGTACTAAACGTAGTGTGTATTTCAATATGGAAAAGGACTTCAAAATGAAGTGAGATACAAGGCAAAGAAGCAAACTGATAAATTTTAGGTAAATCTAGGTAAACCTTGTCTCCATATAACAACAATATGTCTAACTTACAGAAGTTCAAAACTAAAAAATAAAAAAGGAGAGAGAAATACGTAAAAGAGCCCAAAAAAATGAAAGAACAAAAGCATTAATTTGGAAGTCAGTGTTTTCAAATATGATTCTCCAAGGACCCTTTATACTTCAGGAAGGGTTTTAAATGGGTTCATATGTAAAGATAAAAGTGAGCACATTAAATTTCAAATATAATAACTAAAAACCACCAGATCAGAAGAAAAAATGTAATAAAAAATCAAATTAAAAAAAAAAATCAATCCCCCTATAAAGGTAACAGTGGAGGAAATAAAAAAGCTGGAAAAACAGACTTATGTTTAAAATGGTAGACACAGAGCTAAATATATAAATAATCTCAACAGCTACAAATGGATTTATCTTGTCAATTAAATGACAAAGACCATTAAACTGGATAACAATTAAAAAAAAAATCTAGTCCCATACCTTTTATGACACACACCTATAAGAGCCATAACAACTGAAAATAAGATGGAAGAGAAAATATCAAGTAGACAGTAATACAAGGAAAATGAAGAAATTAATAATAATACATGAAAAAACAGAATTAACAAAACACTGCATGTGATAAAGAGAAAATAACATTCAAAGGTACACTTCTTGGAAGATCTATTTTAAACTTACATTCACTTAATGAAATATCTCCAAACTCATATCAAAATAATTTAGACTTACAGTGAAAAATGATGGAAAATTTCAACTTAGCTTTTAGTCAAACAAGCGGAAAAAAAAAGAATATATGAACCAAGAGAAAAAAAAAATCATTACCATCAAGTTGATTCCAATTCAAGCAACCCTAAAGGATTGAGTTGAACTGCTCCACGGAGTTTCCCAGGAGCACCTGGTAGGTTTGAACAGCTGACCATTTTATTCAGCAGCCATAGCACTTAACCACTGAACCACCAGGGTTTCGATGAGCAGTATAATTTAAAAAAACAATTAAATGGACATAAGCCATTATAGGATACATACTATTTAAGGGGACAAAGGAAACCTGTGTGGTGTAGTGGTTAAGAGCTCTGGCTGCTAACCAAAAGGAGGGCAGTTTGAACCTACTAGGCAGTCCTTGGGAACTCTAAGCGGCAGTTCGTCTCTGTCATATAGTGTTGCTATGAGTTGGAATCGACTTGACAGCTGTGGGTTTTTTGGTGGTTGTTTCTCGTTTTTTAAGCAGACAAAAATCATTTACAAAAATTTAGTGAACATTGTCATAAGAAGTCTTGACCATATCAAAGAATAAGCATCCTACAGACCACCTCCTCTAATCACAAAACATTAAGTTAGAAATATACAGGATAACAACACTGTACCTTTCAAAATTAAAAGGTCTTCTAAATTATATTCTAGATCAAAGAAATCTTGCAAATACTCAGTGACAGTAAGGAATATACTAAGTAACAAGACTTGTGGGAAGCAGGATGAACTAGGATTTTAAAAGAAGATTTATAGTCTTGAATACTTATATTCTGGGGGCAGGAAAGAACCTGGAAGTTACTGACTAAGCATTCAATTTAAGAGTTAAGAAAAACAGGCCCCACTGGCAGCCAAAGACAGAGGATTCCTCAAGCAATCTGAGGCACTCTATCCCTATGTTCAGCTACAAGGAGATGCATGTGTCCAGCTTGGATGATCTCAACTGGGCTGCACGACAGCAGGACCATTTTCACCTACTTTACAGGTTCTAAGGACACCGAAGGGAAAAGCCAGTGTCCTGAATGCATGCTAGCTGAACCAGGTGTATGAATGAGGATGCCTGAAACATGTTAGTGAAGGATGTGGGTTCATCTACTACAAAGTTAGAGAAAAACTTTACTGGAAAGATCTAAATAATGACCAGAAAAAAAGCTGAAAATAACTGCAGTGCCTACACTATATAAATACGGAACACGAGAAAAACTGGTAGAATATGAGTGCCTGCAGGCCAGCCTTGTAGAGATGTTGCTTTCTGAAGATTAAGATTTGATGATGGCCAATGCATCTTGGTTTCTTAACCTTGCTCTAGAAATTCCTACTTGCTTGTTAAATAAATGATGGTGTTTAAAAAGGTTGGCATATGTCTAAGCCAAAGTACACTACTAAAATGCTCAAGAACCTTCAAAAAAGAAAAAAAAAGACTAAGAAAAAGTCAATTGAAAACAAAATACACTAATTTTAAGAGGCAAAATTAACTAGTTCTACAGAGGAGTTATTTTTGAAAAATAATGAGAAAACTGGAAAGAACCATCTAGGGGGAAAAAAGGTAGACATAAACAATATTGGGCATAAAGCTAAGGAAGCAATGCTGGACACCTGTAACCCGAACCCATTACAGTTAGAGTTGATTCTGACTCACAGTGACCCTATAGGACAGAAGAGAACTGCCCCATGGGGTTTCTGAGAAGCAGCTGGTGGATCTAACCAGTCACCTTTTGATGAGCAGCCAAGATCTTAACCACAGTGCCAACAGGGTTAGACACAGCAAATATTAAATGGAAACCGGCAGAATGCAGAAAAGCTATGATCACTGGAAGCTATCCATTCAGGGTGAATTCTGTCTTCAAATGAGCGAGACAAAAGTATCTGATCACAACCTATCTTGATGGGAAAGAATGCCAGTCTCCTTTATTTCATCACTAGGTCCCCAGAAGCATCCTGTTATCATCCCTTCCCTCCTCCCTTCACCGCATACCACCTTTTTACAGGCTTTTCCACTGTATGGAAGGTTACCTCTTTTCCTTAATTAGCAATGTTCTAAAAATTCCAATTCCTTCAGAAAATCTTAGTGAATTTATTAAATTAGAAATGACTACATTGGCATACACCCTCTCCTAATATTCTCCTTTTTAAACAAGCTTTGCTCTTCGCCTTCACAGAAAATTGTTATTTTCCTAAACATGCATCAAAATTTAATTTATAACCTACATCAGGGGTCAGTGAACATTTCCCGTAATGGACCAGAGAGTAAATATTTTAGTATCTATGGGTCATTTGGTCTCTACGGTAACTCACCTCTATTGTGTAGCATGTAAGCACCATGGACAATCCACAATCAAATGAGTTTGGCTGTGTTCTCAGGCCGGGCAAAGTGTTAACATGTTTGGCTGCTACACAGAAGACTGGTGGTACAAGTTCACCCAGAGGAAGTTTGGAAGAAAGGCGGCAACCTACTTCTGACAAATTTCACAATGAAGACACTACTACATACAGCTCTACTCTGGCAAACTTGGGGCTGCTGTTGGTTGGGGCTGACTTGATGAGAACTGGTTGTCTGGTTGGCTTGTGTTCCAATAAAGTGTTATTTACAAAAGTAGGCAGCACATTAAACTTGGTTCACTGGCTACAGTTTGCCAGCTTCCGGACCTATGTAGTTTGTGAAGTAATGCACTATTGTGAAGAGAAAAGCATACAGTTAAAGCAAGGCAAATCTCAGCTGGTGTCCTGTTTCTACCTCTGACTCACACAGGGTGGTGATGAGTTGGAATCCATTTGATGGCACACAACTCCACAACACCTCTGACTAGGGTTCAGTGATTAAGCTAGCTAGTATCTCTCAACCTTGAGTACTTCTTAAAATTATACAGTAACATCTAACTTTCAGAATTCTTTAAAGAATTAATTTAGATGCATAAACTGTTTAGCATTCCCTGGCACTGTATTAACAAACATTAACTCCTCTCCACTACTACGCTCATTGCCTCCCTAATGGCAAGAGTCTCTAGATACATGGTCTTCATCCCATCTGTACTCACAATAAAATATTCTAAGAACACTGATGTCACTGGCTATGTGCTTGAAGGGGCTCAGCAGATGTGACAACGGACATAAGTGAGAATGTATCCACAGAAGATAGTATTAAAAAATCTGATCAGAAAACTAGAATGCATACTTTGTAGAGATAATGCTTTGCGTCAAGTAAACTGTAAGGGGTTTTTGTTTGATTTTGATTTTTTGCTCTATTTTGCCTGAGTTCCATGGGTATTGCAATTATAAATCTAAATCAAGAATTCAGGATACTTTCAGTATCAGTCAAGGGGACAAAAACATTAAGAAAAATTATGTAACAATTAGCAACAACTAAGCAGTCAAAGGAGCCCTGGTGGTGCAGTGGTTAACAACAGGACTGCTAACCAAGATATTGGTGGTTCAAAATTAGCAGCCACTCCTTGGAAGCCCTATGGAGTTGTTCTACTCTGTCTTAGTGGATGCTATGAATTGGGATGGACTCAATGGCAATGGGTTAGATCTCTGGTAATGTAACAGTTAAGTGCTCAGCTGCTAACCAAAAGGCCAGCAGTTCAAACCTACCCTGTGACTCTGTGGGAAGATGAAGTAGTGGTCTGTTCCTATAAACATGACAGCCTAGAAGACCCTAAGGGTCAACTGACTCTGTAACACGGGGTCACTATGCGTAGAAACATCGACCTGATAACACCAAAAAAGACGAATGTGCAATCTGTAAGGAGGTAAATTATGGTCTTGAAAAGAAGCTTCCCACATTTATTAAAGATACATTGTATTTAAATTAGACATGTTGCAAAGCATTGCTCGTGTAATTTATAGAATGTGTCTAACATAAACAGATTGGCATTTGCTTCTAACGATAATATATCTTCTTATAATATAATGAAAAATACTGATAAAACCGGCAATGCTCAGAAAAGGAATATCAATGATGAAGAGTAACTAAATTATATTCAGAAATTAAAAGTGCATTTGTGCTTTGAGATTTACTACAGAATCTACCACGCGGGGGGGGGGGGGGGTACCATTGCTGTAAAGTTGATTCCAACTCACAGCAACTTATAGGTCAGAGCGGAACTGCCTCCAGAGTTTCCAAGGAGCGCCTGGCAGAACTGAACTGCCAACCTTTTGGTTAACAGCCACTTAAAGAATATGCCATCAGAATTTCCTATAGAATCCAAGGGTCTGAAAACATAAAAGATTTACAATTACTTCACTTCTTTGAGTTCATTTATTTTAAGAAACTTTTCTGGTCCTTCTGTAAGGTGAACTTTCATTCTGTTTTACACTGTTGGATGTCCATTTTTTGGGAAAATCTGATTGCACATGTAAAACACCTATAAGATAGAATCACTATAATTTAATTGCAAAAATAAAAAAGAATTATTTCAAGTAAACTGGGTGTGACTGAATGTGTAAGGACTTATAAGAAGTTATCTCTATTCCATCTTTGAAAGGTGCAAAAAGTTAAGTGCTTGATTTACTAGTCAAAAGTCTGGCAGTTTGAACCAACCCAGAGATGCCTGAGAAGACAGGCCTGGCTGTCGTCTCCTAAAAGGTAACAGTCCTGGAAACCATATGGAGCAGTAATACTGTATACATGTATAGTCACTATGAGTTGAAATGGATTTAACAGCAATTAACAACCACAATAATCTATTTCAGAACTGTTTGCTTACCAACTTGTCGGGTATCTGCTACTCTCTACCATTTAAATCTATAGGGGGGGAAAAACTGTTTCCATTGAGTTGATGACAACTCATAGTGACCCTACATAACAGAGTAGAACTGCCCCATAAGGTTTCCAAGGAGCAGCTAGTGGATTCGAACTGCTGATCTTCTGGTTAGCAGTCATAGCTCTCAACTACTGTACCACCATGGCTCCATGGACAGATATGGACACTGGAAACAGATAAAAAAAACAAAACAAAACCACAGCCTCAGTTCATGTAGCTGTAAATACAGCTTTCTCTCTTCTAATGTATCCCTGAATTGAGCACACACACACATACACACACAGACCTACATACAAATATATTCTTTAAAATAGCTGGCCTAATAAGTCTTTGTTAATATGACAATTGGGAATGTTCACAAAAGATTTCTCTTTAAGAGGATTAAATATTAATTACTCAAGAATTTACTTCATATTTTATCCTTTTATTAGGCCAGATAATTTGGGATATAAATAACACTAATAAAGCAGTTACTATTCACTGAATACATATGTTCAACAGCATGCCAGGCAGCCATTTGTCTCTCTTCTGTATCTATGCACACAGCTCCCCCACACATGACATACACATGTGTGGAAACCCTGTCTGTACTGGGTTAGGTTCTACGTCTGCTATCCAATAGGTCAGCACTTCAAATCCACCAGGCGCTCCTTTGGTCACTCTATGGGGCAGTTCTACTCTGACCTCTAGGGTAGCTATGGATCAGACTCTACTCAACAGTAGTGGGTTTGGTTTGGTTTATATATTCATTATGTATATATATTTATATATGTAAGATTTCATATAAAAATATTAATATATATGGAGTTCCCTAGTGGTGCAAGTGGTTAGAACACTTGGCTGCTAACTGAAAGGGCAGAAGTTGACACTAACCCAGATGCACCCCGGAACCAAAGGCTGATGATCTATTTCCTAGAATCAGTCACTGAAAACCCTATGAAGTACAATTCCACTCTGAACACATGTATTTGCAATGAGTCAGAAACAACTCGACAGAGAACTGGTAAGAGCAGGTAGGTAGGTACGCAGTAAGGAGACAGGCAGATCTGCAGACAGAGACATGATAGACAAGCGATAGCATCAGATGATAGGGAGATGAATGGGAAGATGGTTAATCAATAGGGAATATTGGAAATAGGTATACATGCATATACCAGAGCCCAGGTGGCGCAGTGTTCAAAGCACTTGGCTGGTGTAAAACACCAGTGGTGCAAACATATCAGCCATTCTGTGGAAGACAGATGTGGCAGTCTGCTTCTGCAGACTGACAGCGTTAGAAACTGTAAGGGCAGCACTGTCCTATCCTATGGGGCCACTCGGAGGAGAAATCAACTTGATGGCGATGGGCTTTTTCTTTTTCTGGTTACATACACAAATATACAAAAAGCACTATCTTAATTTTTAAAATGGTGTGATCTTCCTTCCTTTTAAGGAAGGAAAAGAAAAGGGATATTCTTTTATAAGTGGAAAGGTCCACAATTAAAGTACAAAGTCAACTGGCAAACATTTATATAAAAGGGTCCTCATATGTTAATGAAATGACAAATCAGTATTAAAGTGAGATACTCACTCATGTAATAATCCATGGAGAGACTATTGCACACTTCTTCACTGTTTACCTTAGAAATCAAATCTGAAAAGTAGATCTGAAATCTGAAATATCTAGACATTTTGTTTTTTACCAAAGCTGCCACACTGAATTTGACAGTGTTCTTTCCCATAAGCATTTGGTTTACATGTCACAACTGCTTAGTCACAGATTCTGGAGCAGATCACCTGGGTCACAATCCTCACTTCTCCATGCACTAGCTACTTGACCTCTCTGGACCTATGTTCCCTGGTGCGTAATTGGGGGACATATGTCTAGTACTACCTCAGAGAATTACTATGAGGATTAAATGAGATCCATTTCAAAAGTAATCCTGGTTGCATATCGGTTAAGTGCTATGGTGCTAATCGAAACTTTGGCAGTTCAGATTCACCAGGTGCTCTCCAAAAGCTCTGTGGGGACAGCTGTGCTCTGTCCCATAGGGTCACTGTGAGTCAGAATTGACTTGACGGCAGTGGGTTTCGTTTGGGTTTTTGAAAACAGTGTGTGACCAGGAATGGTACCCAGGTTACCTGACTCTAAAATCTGTCCTCTGAACCATTACATCACGTGAATCACATGCTCTCTTTTGGTAACACAAGTATTTGTGGCTCCGTGGTAGAATTCCCTCCCCCCATAAGGCAGACCAAGGTTCAGCTCCTGGCCTGTGCACATGCGGCACAGCCACCACCCATCAGGGGAGGCTTGCGTGGTGCCAGGATGCTCAACAAGTTTCAGTGGAGCTTCCAGACTAAGGTGAACTAGAAAGAAAGACCTGGCGATCTACTTTTAAATGTCAGCCAGCGAAAACTCAACGCATCACAACAGTCCATCTGGTAACACGTCATGGGGATGGCACAGGACTGAGAGCAGCAGCTTGTTTCACCGTGCATGGAATGGCCATGGATCAGGGCAGCTAACAACAGCAACAAGGTTATAGAAACAAGAGAGCCTTTCCCAAATATACTAAAGCTAGGAGCTAGAAGTCTTTGAAACAAACTATTATCCTTTCTGGGAGTTCGGCAGCAGTTCTGAAGATACAAACTGAGTAAACTGTAGTCCCAACCTTAAACCAGTCATGGTCCCGACTTGAAAGATCCCACTTTAAAGAGGTCAAAAGACACAGATATACTAACATCAATTACACAAGTATTTTAAAGAGGCTATTTGAGTAGCAAAACCAAAATGTTATGATAGCATTAAAAGAAGCAAAGGACCTGAAAAGACAATTCACCGAAAAAGATACTCAAATGGCCAATCAGCGCATTTTTCATGGAATGCTCAAAGTCATTAGCCATCACCCACTGCAGTCATGTCAATTCCAACTTCTAGTCACCCTAGAGGACTAAGCAGAATGGCCCCATCGGGTTTCCAAGCCTGTAAATCCTTATGGAAGCAGACTGTCACACCTTTCTCCTGTGGAGTAGCTCATAGCTTCAAACCACAAACCTTTTGGTTAGCAGCTAAACACTTTACTACTACACTGAAACTATTCCTTCTCATTTGCCATTAACCAAAAACCATACTCTCTGTTGTTGAGTTGATTTCAATTCATAGTGACCCTATAGGACAGAGCAGAACTTCCTCATAGGGTTTCCAAACAGTAAACGGTAGACGCCAACTACCGACTTTTGAATAGCAGCCAGACACTAAAGCACTATGCCACCGGAAGATGCAGTTCAAAATCACGGTGAGATATCATCTCACTCTCATTAGAACGGCAATGACCAAAAAAGAATTGGGAGGGGGCATTAGATGTGGGCAAGGGTGTGGAAAAGCAGGAACTCTCAACCACTGCTGGTGGGAATACAAAATAGCACAGTTACCATGAAAAACAGTTTGGTGGTTCCTACCACATGACCCAGCAACCCCACTTCTAGGTATACCCCAAGACACCTCAAAGCAGCCACAGGAACAGACACACACATATTAGTATTCACTCCAACACTACTCGCAATACCCAAAAGGGGGAAATAACCAAGCTGTCCATAACCAGATGAACGAACCAACAAAAAGGTGCTGTATACATACAAGGAAATACATGTACTCAGCCACAAAGAGAAAGTCTTGACGCATGTATGCTACAACACAGACGAACCTGAGAAAGCATTAAGTTGAGCAAATCAAGTCAGTCACTAGAAGACAAATACTGTTATGATCTCCTGTAAATGAGACAGCAAATATATAGAAACCAAAAGCTATTAGTTGTTACCAGGAGTGGGAGAAAAGGGGAAAGAGGGTGTTTTTACTTAGGGCACTTTGGGTTTGTTAACAGTAGTGAAATAATTTGGAAGAGGACAGCGAGAATGGTTGCCCAACCTAAAGAATGTAATAACCTCATTAAATTATATATGTAGAAACTGTTAGGGAAAAAAATTGTTATGACAGCTGAAAGGGGACTGGCTCAGTCTGGGGTAACTGGTATGCCAGCACAGAAGTTCAGTGTGAACTAGGCCTTCAGGGATTCATCCAAGGAACACTCTATAAAGAAAATGCACTGGCAACGAGATTGGCTTTAAAAATGTAAGTTGTATTCGAGAAACAAGTACTTTAGGGTAATGCTAAACCTTGAGAAGCAGGTCAGGAACTGGTGGGAAGAGAGTCCAGACAGGCAGGGTGGGCTTACACACCAGGCATGCCAATCGAAGACTGAGAAGCCATAGCACTATGGGTACGAGAATGCGTTATCTACAGAAGTAGCACAGGAAACCCATTGCTGTCAGATGTATTCCAATTCATGGTGACCCTACAGAACAGAGTAAAACTTCTCCACAGGGCTTCCAAGGCTGTAAATATTTAAAGAAGCCAACTGCCACATCCCATGGAGCAGCTGACAGATTCAAACCACCAACCTTTTGGTTAGGAGCCAAGGGTTTTAACTATTGTGTAACCAGAGCACCTACTAATAACATCAAAGCCTTTAAAGACTTAATTCTGGAGAAAAGAGAAAGATGGTTTGGCAGGGGTAAAACACTGAAAGAACTCATATTAAGTTCAGCTCCAAGAGCATGAGCATCTGATTTGTTAACATCAAAGGTTTTATTATTTATGATTTTTTTAAATGTATGAGACTACAGAGATTTCAAAATGCACTAACTGCATTTCCTACATGTTAATTTCGTAATAAGAACATTTACCAAAAATGAAATGAAATAAAAAACTTTTAGGTAGCACTGTTTAGGCATAATCACCGCTCGTTCACACATTGTTTTCTGCCTGGTTTTAAAAATGTTACTCTTCATACTAAATAAAAGGTCAGCAAAAGAATCAAGTAAATAAGACATACAAAGTCAGAATCATAAAATAAAGATTAATAAAATTGACCTTAAGAGTTTATTTAAGAAAATATTTATTTCTCATTAAAAATGTTGTTTACATTCTAAATCCCAACAATTTGGGGAAGGGTGATCTATAAAGATATCATTAACACTTTTCTGATTTAAAAAAGTGCCTTGAATTAGGCATATAATTTTTCAAGGCTGGCAGTTTTGACCATCCGAAAACTAAACCTCTCCTGAATTTAAAATCAGGACTTCACCTTGAACATGAACCCCACAGGTGAAATAGCCTTTTTCCTTTGTAGAATCAATCCAATTCCAGTTGGTTTCAATACTGCTGACTTCAAAAGCCAGGGCAAAGTGCAGTAATGAATCCTTATTGAAAACAGAGGGAAGATGCTTCCATGTTTAATTCTCTCGACAGCACTTGGCTTTACAAAAGCAGCTGAAGGTCTGGATTGTAATCACATACTTATTTTTATTAAAAACAATCACCTTATTACCTACCGCACATGTCAAAATGTTATCAGGAAGCTTTGCATCTAAGATCTAATGTCCAGCTGTCTACATGCAGCCTTTTTGCTGCCCAGTGCCCTATCTCTTTCAGTAAAAAGACACCCTATATTTCCTGACAACTTGTGGTAGCTATTTCCTTTAAATTCAAGATGCATTCTTTTCCTACCAGCAGAGGGAGCCCTGATCCACTCCCTGAGCTTTGGGACTGTTCAATCAAGTCTCTCAAGGATTCTCCAGGAGGAATATATGTCTCATCTTGTTCCAGCCCAATGCTGTATCGAGGTCTGGTTTCTTGTCTTTTATACCTAAAGAGGGGAAAAAAGACAATAATATTAGTCAGTGGAATGCAGTGATAGATGTAAAACACTGCAGATAAAACAGTAACCATAGCAGATTTTATTTTAGCACAGAAACAAGATTGAGTGCTTAGATACTTGCTACCCGCAGTTAGTGGTTTCAAAAAAAAATAAAAAACACTTCATTTTCTAACCTACATGTTTTTCTAGCTGAACTATATCTTTTTACTCAGTCTCAAGCATCTATAATTTGCCTTTTCTATTCCTTTCAATTCGATATATTCAAGCAGATTACCGTTTGTAAGCAAGACTCACTTCCTAAAATCTTTCCTGTAGAGATCATAATCCATTAAAGATGCAAATTTCTGATTTATAAAGGACAAAGTTAACTCCTAAGGGCACTGTATAAGGAAATAACATCTAAGTGAAATAAAACTTTTTTGTCAATAATGGCAATATCTTCCATTAAAAATGACCTTACCTGAATCAATCAATCTACTCATTTGAAGAGTACCCATCTATTTATAGACATATAAAAAGTATAAAATTGTTTGAAAGGGAAAGGATATGAGTTTAGCATGTTCTTAAAACCCACTCCTATCGAGTCTGTTCTGACTCGTAGCAGCCCTATAGGACAGAGTAGAACTGCTCCATAGAGTTTCCAAGGAGCTCCTGGTGGATCTGAACTGCAGACATGGCACTTAACCACTACACCACCAGGGTTTGTAATTGTTCTTAGGTGACAAAAACATAACTTGCAACTAGCATACCTCATAGCGATAAAGGTATAACAGAACTGATTTTTAAGACAATTTGTCTACAAATCATCTTTACAATGTTTCAGTACTAAGGGGAAAACCTTTTAGCACAGGAAATAAGGAATTACCAGAGTTCAACAGAGCCCTTACACTTAAAATAAAACCTCAACGGCAATCGGTCCCTCAATTCCCTAACTACCCTAATTTCCCTAGGGATGAAATTTATCTATGTGGTTCTAACATCTGGAAGCAGAAACGAGATACACATCAATTTCACTGGGACAAATACTTACCAATAGTAACTGATGTTTTCAGTTTCATGTAAGATCTAATTAGGTTCAAGAAAGCTGCAGGGAAAACTTCACTAGGCAAAAGCAGGTGGACTCTAAGAAGTCTAAGGAAGAGACCCTGAAGTCCAAATTCTACATCTATGTGTTAGAAGCTTACCTGAAGTAACAGAATAAAATGATAAAGACCAAGAGCAAACTACAGACAGTCACAGATATCAGTAAGGCCTTTTGATGTATAGGTCCATCAACGAAGTCTGAAATTAGAAAGAAAGTAAAGGGAGTCATACATGGAGAATATTTTCACTTAAAAACCAGGAAGCACCTCCTCCCTAAAAGTACTTGGTACACTCCACAGCCCCAGACGGCACAGTGGTTAAATGCTACAGCTGCCAACCAAACCACTGGCAATGCATATCTACCAGGTGCTCCTTGGAAACTCTACGGGGCTGTTCTCCTCTGCACTCCACTGTTGCTACAAGTGGGAATCAGAATCAACTCGATGACAGTCGACTCCATAGGTAAGACACCAAAAGTTCTTTTAACATGTTGTTTGATAAGGGGAAAAAAAATTCATAATGCAACAGTTTGGTGTGAATCATCATTCCATGAGGCCTTTGCTGCAATGGCACCTGTTTAATGGCATGTATTTCTGCCTCTCTGTAAGGGAAAGGTTTTACATCTGATAAAACTACAGAACAGGAAAAATGTAAGTGATTTAAACCAAACCAGTTACCATCACGTTGGTTCTGACTCACGGCAACCTCATGTGTTGCAGAATAGAGCTGAGTGTATGGTTTTTAATGGCTGATACTTCTCAAAAGAAGATCACCAGGCATTTCCTCTGAGGTGCCTCTGAGTGCCTTTTTGGTTAGTAGCTGAGAGCTTTACCATTTGAACTATCCAAGAACCTGTAAATGGACATTTGCTCCCAAAACATAAGTAGGCAGCTCACTTCTATCCCATGGCCAGTTACGGGCTCATTAGCATTTCTATGTAGTTTCTGAAGCACTCTTTTTCACAAATTTGGCTTAAAAACAAATACATGTACACAGTACACAGAACAGAAAGTCAGATAAGGGAGAAAAGAGGCAAGACTTCTCAAATGTTTCCAAATCTATGACTTAAGATAGGGAATCATTTAGACAAAGAGGACTTTTAAAAGTACATAGATCAATTTCTTATAAATAGAACCCTATTTCAAAGAATGAGCATATTCTCTGGTTAAAGAATCATTGTGTGACACTTTATGGAACAAATTATGAATTAGTTCTCACTTCGGTTTAACTGGAACCGAAAAACCAAACAAAACTATTGTCCTTGAGTTGAGCCTGACTCACAGATGGCCTGTAGAATAGAGAACTGCACCAGAGGGTCTCTAAGGCTAGAAATCTTTAAGAAGTATGATTTCTCAAACTATATATAAATAAGAACTACTCACAAAGCTACATACACACGCAAGTTTACTGACTTCAACCTCAGAGATTTTTATTCACAGTAGTTTATGTTTCAAAAATCATCCCAGATGATTTTTATGAAAGGGGTTTTGGAACATTAGAGAACTGACGTAAAACTAGATGTACGTGCTTATTCTATCTGACCCCAAACCCACTGCTGTCGAGTCAATTCTAACTCAAAGCAACCCTACAGCAGAGTAGAGCTGTTCCATAGGGCTTCTAAATTGTTAATTTCTCAAGAAGCAGACTGCCGTATCTTCTCCCATGGAGGAGCTAGTAGGTTTGAACCTCTGACCTTCCAGTTAGCAGCTGAGCATTTTAATTACTGCACCACATTGTTTTTTGGTTTTGTTTTTAAATTATTCCAGCATCAGCACCTTGCCTATTAAGGTAACCATACACTCTTGAGAGGGTGATCACTGTTACTTAAAGGATATCACTGTAACTTACGACTCTGGTTACTACATATAAAAAGTTTCCCAGCCACGCTTCATAGTGAATTACATGGCTACCTATGCATACTGGCTGGGAACCTTATCCTATTCATTGTAAAATTTTTTTTCTATTCAAAAGTATTACATGTTCTATGAAGAAAAGCTAGGAAGCACCAACTAATTAAAAGAAATAAAATCACTACTACCTCACTACTCAGAAAAATGGAGTACACACTAACATTTTAGTATATGCCTTTGATATATCATCACAATGGGTAAAACTGTTCATAAGCAACAATTTTTACAAAAATAGCATAATATATGTTTCACTAGATTGTTTTCACATAAGACTGTGAAGCTGTTAAGAGCTCAGCTGCTAACAAAAAGGTTAACAGTTCAAATCCATCAGCTGTTCCTTGGAAATCCTATGAGGCAGTTCTACTCTGATCTGTAAGTTCTCTATGAGTTGGAATCAACTCGATGGAAACAGGTCTTTTTTTTCTGTTCCTTTGTTTTTTCCAAAACAATAAATATTTTTCTACAACATGAGTTTTAAACACTGTACCTATTCCCACAAAGATTACGGTCATGGAAAGACTCTATGGGGCAGTTCTACTCTGGCTTACAGGGCCACTCTGAGTTGTAACAGATTTAACAGCAAGGGGTTTGGGTTTTGTACAGTCTAATATTACACATGGGTAGATCTGAATTACACAACCACTCCTGCAGCTATACTGTTGTACATTTAGGACATGTCCAAGATTTTGCTATAACATATACTATAATGAATACTCTTACAAATACATCTTTTAATATATCAATGATTACATCCTTAATCTTCATTCCTAGATGCTGAATTACTAGCTCAAGGTATACATATAAATATTTTTAAAGATTTTTCACACAAATCATCAAATTGTCCTTTAAAAGACTACAACACTTTCTTTTCCATCATTAGTATGAACATATGTTTTATTTACTCTGAGATAATCTCAGCCTTACAAGACACCAGTAAATCTGCACTTCACCAGATTGTTAATACATTACAACATTGGTTTTATAATATTTTCTGTCTCTCTTCTCTGTGTTTATTCACAAACACACAATATATATATTTATATGAAATATGTGCATGTATGTATGTATGTTCATCATCAAAAAGAACATCTAAAGATCTATCCTGATGTACACATTGTCAGTGATAATATCTATACACCTACAAGTAAGACCAGCTATCACAATTGTGATGCAAATTTATACACAAACCACTGATGATGAAGATAGAGATACAGGATATTTTTTATCAATTTTTGAAGTCTAAAATTGATCAAACATGCATCCAAGATGCATAAATAATTACTGGTAACTGGAATGTGAATGTTGGAAACAAAGCAGGATCAGTAGTGGGAAAATATGGCCTTAGTGCTACAAATGACCTCAGACATCACAAGACAGACTTTCACAAGACCAATAAATAATACATCCCAATAACCTTTTCTTCAATAATCTAGATGGCACCTATACACGTGTTCCTCACCAGAAGGACTACACGGGAACGTAACAGACTACAAGTGTGGAAAGAGACAATGGAGCTCAACATCATGAGTCAGAAAGGGAGCAAAGGCTGACCAGATCGTTTGATTACTCACCTACAGGGTCAAGCTGAAGCTGAAGAAAACTGAAACAAACCAACAAGAGCCAAATTTTAACCTGTAGTATATAAGACCTTAACTTAGACAGCCTTACCAAAACCGAACTGATGTGCTGAACAACAGTAACTGAAAACCAGATGAACTGTAGGATGATATCGAGGACATCACATGCCAAGAAAGCAGAAGGTCATGAAAGCAAGCAAGAAAAATCAAAATGGATTTCAGAACTGTGAAACTAACTGAATAAAGTGGCTGAAGTGAAAGGAAGAGATGATAAAGTAAAAAGAACTATAAAGACAGTATCAAGGACAGCCCAAGAAGACAACATAAGGTATTATAATGAAACATGCACAGAACTGGTGTTAGAAAACAAAAGGGAAAAACATGCTCAGTATTACTCAAGCTGCAAGAATTGCAGGAAAAGAATTGCAATATGGAAAAATTTTACATGCTGAATATCAAACGATGCAGGTAGCAAGAAGAGATGGAAGAAATACAAAGAGTCGTTGTACCAAAAAAAAAAAAATTGTGTTCAGACATTTCATAACTCATGTTTAAGAACTGATGGCACTGAAAGAAGTCTAAGCTGCACTGAAGTCACTGGGGTAAAACAAGGCTCTAGGAAGTGACAGAATACCAACTGAGATGTGTCAACCATCACAGGCAATGCTGGAAGCACTCATTTATCTGTGTCAAGAAATCTGGAAAACAAGTACCTGGCCAGCCCGCTGGAGGAGATCCCTATCTCTTCCACATCAAACAGGATGTAGAAATTATCAAACAACATCATTAACACCATATACAAGTAAAATTTTGCTGAGGATAACTTAAAAATAATTAAAAACCGGCTGTAACAATATAGCAATGGAGAACTTCCAGAAATTCAGGCTATATTCAGGAGAAAACATGGAGTAAGTGGTACCACTGCTGATGTCAGAATGGTCTTAGCCGAAAGCAGAGAATAGTAGCAAGACGTTTACCTGTGTTTCACTGACTACATAAAGGCATTCAACTGCATGGATCATAACAAGTTGTAAATAATATTGCGAAAAATGGGAAATCCACCACACTTAATTGTGCCCAAGAGGAACCTGAGGAGCCCTGGTGGTAGACTGGTTAACAGCTATCCCTGCTAACCAAAGAGTGGCACTTTCAATTCAGTAGCTACTCCTCAGAAACCCCATGGGGGCATTTCTGCTCTGTCCTACAGGGTTGCTATATAATTATCTAGACGGAATACACAGGAATCAAATTGTCTACATTTATAGAAACAAATCATGGAAAAGCTCAGTATCATCAGTCACAAGCCAGGTCCAGTTGGGGCACATACCATTGACTGCTCACAAGCAAGTTCACACTGAAGTTAAAGAAAATTGGACCAAGTCCGTGAAAGCCAAAGTATGATCTTGATTATATCTCACCTGAGTTCAGTGACCATTTCAGGTACAGATTTGATGCATTGAACACTAATGACCAAAGACAAGTTCTAGAATGACATTAAGGATAACAACCATGAAGAAAGCAAGAGGTTATGAAAAAGACAGAAAGAAAAGGCCAAAAAGATAGACAGAACAGACTGAAACTTGCTCTCAAGTACTGATTAGCTAAAACAAAAGGAAAAAAAATGATGAAGTAAAAAACTAAATAGACAATTTCAAAGGGCAGCTAGAGAAGGCAAAGTAGTATTATAATGACATGTGCAAAGAGCTAGAAATAAAAAACCAAAAGGGAAGAACATGCTCTATATTTCTCAAGCTGAAAGAGCTAACTGAAGAGAAAATTCAAGCCTCAAGTTGCAGTAGTAAAGGATTCTACAGGCCAAATATTAAATGATGCAGAAAGCATCAAAGAAGATGGAAGGAACACACTGAGTCATTACACCAAGAAGAACTGGTCAACTTTCAACCGTTTCAGGAGGCAGCATATGATCAGGAACCCACAGTATACTATACAGAAGTCTAAGCTGCACTGAAGGCACTGGTGAACACCAAGTCTCCAAGAACTGATGGAATACTAATTGAGATGTTTCAGCAAATGGACACAGCACTGGAAGCATTCACTCATCTGTGCCAAGAAATGTGGGAGACAGCTACCTAGCCAACTGACTGGAATAGATCTGTATTTATGCCTACTCCCCAGAAATGTGATCCAACAGAATGCAGAAAATATTGAACTATATTATTAATAACACACGCAAGTTAACATTTTGCTAAAGATTATTCAAAAATGGCTGCAGCAGTGTACCGACAGGAAAAAGCCAGAAATTCAGGCCACATTCAGAAGATGACATGGAACAAGGAATACCATGGCTGATGTCAGATGGATCTTGTCTGAAAGTAGAAAATACCAGAAATACCAGAAGGATAATTTCTATTTATAGACACAGAAAAAGTATAAAATTGTTTGAAAGGCAAAGATATGAGTTTAGCATGTTCTTACAACCCACTGCCATCAAGTCAATTCCAACCCACAGCAGCCCTAAAGGACAGGGTACAACTGCTCCATAGAGTTTCCAAGCAGCTCCCGGTGGATTTCATTGACTATACAAAGGCATTCAACTGTCTGGATCATAATAAATCATTGATAACATTGTGGGGAATGGGAATTCCACAACACTTAATTGTGATCATGAGGAATCTGTACATGGATCAACAGGCAATTCTTCAAATAGAACAAGGGGACACTGCATGGTTTCAAGTGAGACAAGGTGTATGTCAGGGTTGTATCTTTTCACCGTACCTATTTAATCCGTATACTGAGCAAATAATCCAAGAAACTGGACTCTACAAAGAACAAGGCATCAGAATTAGAGGACTACCCATTAACAACCCACATCATGCTTAAAGACAACACAATCTTGCTTGCTGAAAGTGAAGAGGACTTGAAGCACAAGATTAATTAAGATCAAAGACCACAGCCTTCAGTATAGTTTTTATACCCTAATAACAAGAACATAAAAATTCTCACAATTGGACCAATAAGCAACATCATGATAAATGTAGGAAAGTTTGAGGCTGTCAAGGATTTCATTTCATTTAGATTCACAGCCAATACCCGAGGAAACAGCAGTGAGAAACTGAAATACATTAAGAAAATCTGCTGCAAAAGACCTCTTTAAAGGGTTGATAAAGCAAGACGGCCCTTTGAAGAGTACGGTGTGCCAGACCCAAGCCACGGTATTTTCAATGACATCATATGTGTGCAAAAGTTGGACAGTGAATAAGGAAGACAGAAGGACAATCGATGCCTTTGAATTGTGGTGCTAGAGAAAAACAGTGACTAGATCATAGACAAAAAAGAACAAATTGCGCTGTCCTGGAACAAGTACAACCAGAGTGCTCCTTTTAGAAGCAAAGATGGTGAGACTGTGTCTTATATATGTTAGTCATGTTGTCAGAAAGGATCAGTTCCTGGAGAAGGAGCATGCTTGTCAAAGTAGAGGGTCCGTGAAAAAGACGGAGACCCTCAACATGAGGGACTGACACAGTGGCTGCAACGGCAGCCTCAAGAAAACATCAACTGTGGGCCTGGTGCAGGACCAGGCAGTGTTTCCTTCTATTGTGCGCAGGGTCTCTATGAACTGGAACCAACCCAGGGCACCTAGAACTCTGTGTGTACTGTATGAAAAGTTTTGCTTAGTAACATTGGCAAACAACTTGTTGACTCTTACAATGAAGCAGGCTAAAACAGTACATGACGAATTGTCTTGGTCAACTCTTCCCTCCCTCCCTCCCTTCCTTGGGTTATGTGCTAAGTTAACAATAAAACCGAAGTGATCACAAGACCTTAGCCAGGGAAAGCACCCCGGTGGCAACAACAGTGAACCACTCAGCTGCTAACGGAAAGGTTGGAGGTATGAATCCATTCAGCGCTTCTTCCAGGGAAAAACGGGCCATCTCTTTTCATAACAATTACAGCCCAAAAAACCCTATGGGGCATCCTATTCTGTCACACGGAGTAATCAGGACTCAAAAGCCAACCCAATGACAACCAGCAACAATGAATGTACAATTCATTGGTTTTATACACATCAAAAACTTAGTTGCTGTTCAGCTGATTCCAACCTACGGCAAACCTGTGTGTCAGAAAGTAGAAACATGCTACATAGGGTATTTATTTAATGACTAATTTTTTGGACACATCTCCAGGTCTTTCTTATGAAGGATATCTGGGTAGACTTGAACCACCAACCTTTTGGTGAGCAATCAAGAGCTTCCTACCCAGGGACTGCTAAAACCAAACCAGTTGATGTTGGCTCTGTTCTGACTTATGGAACCCCCTTGGTTTTATACATATACTATCATACAGCACCATTACACACACACACGCATATGTTGTTGCTGGGGATATTAGCTTCAAATGTATTTCCAACTTTAAGGGTAACAAATGTAAAAAGCCCCACTTTGCGCAAATTCAAGGAGAATGCTCAATTTTCACCTAAGACTGGGAAATATAGAATACCTGCTCATTCCAGTGATAATTTTTCTAAACCTCTCAGTCTCAACACCTTTCACTTTACCTGTCAATGCAAACTACACCCTAAATTGCAAGAACTCTGTATTTATAACTCATTATTTCTGACACAAGGACAATAAGACCAGACTCTCCTTTTCGTGAAGTATCTTTTTTTTTAGGTAAGCATTTCCACCCCATTTTTCACTTCCTTACCCCAGTAGCCCTATTCCCTGCAACCTCATCTACTGCCTCCTTGTCTTCTGTCACAAATAGCTGATCCTTAATCAATAAACCTCTTGTTTCTGCTAGTCACACTGGTCACATTTTAATCTGCCATCAACTGTGCTCAGAGCACAAACAATGTAAACATTCAAGCCGCTGCCAGGGCCTGGGAAAGGCAAATCTTCCAGATGCCTATCAGGAAAGCAGCAGAGTCTGCTACTCTCTCCAGGCACAGACTTGTACCTGGGCTGTCAATCCAAGTGCTCAGAGAAGTAGAACCGAGAAGTCACTGGCGAAGCCTGGTTCACTCAGAGAGACAAGTACTGAGAAGAAATCATGAGTAGTTTCCTAACAAAATAGCATGTTAGCACTACCTGTCTCCCCTCTGGCAATTAGGTGGTTTGTAACTATTCAAAACGCCAGGACTGTATTTACAAGGTCAGAAGATGGTTAATAGCTTCCATAAAAAAGGGAAGAAAAAGGTGTATAGGTAAAGTAATCCCGGACGTATCGTTTGCCCAAAGACCTGGTCATACGTGCTCTCAGTGTCATAATTAGAAATAGACCAGAAATTATCTGTTTACGAACAGAGCACAAAATACAGAGAAACCAGTCAGAGCCAAACTCAACAAGGCTGTCTTGTTTTTCCAGGTTTCACAAGTTTTCCGCCTTTGACAGGGTAAAGTGTTGTACTCCTTTTTAAATCACTATTAGTGAAAAATATTTTCATTTTCCTTCTCTGACAAGTTTCCACAGGTCTTACTGTACCTGAAAATCATATTCTTGTCAGATGTTTTTAACCAACTCATGTGAGTAATTTACTCTCCTCAGAGTATGATAAACTCAGAACATGGTAAACTCTAAACTCACCATTAAAACAAAGACACAATATTGTGATCCTGTCCCCGGAAAAAAAAATATTTAGGATTGTAGTTCCTACAATAAAGAAGGCTAAAACAAATATTCCTATTCATGCAATTGTGTTCAATGAGAGAGAAAAAGTCGAATTACCTCTAAATTCCTTACATCTCTCAAATCGGAATGTAAGCTGAAATTCTAAAACAGAAGCTGGATAATTTCACAAATTTAGGAACTTCCGACTCAAGGATTACTATATATTACTATGAGGAAAATTCTGGTCTTAATCTTGGCATGTAGAAGGTTGGCAAAAGAGAGGAAGAACCTCAATGAGTTGGATTTACACAGTGGCCACACCCGTGGACTGAAGCATAGGAATTGATTGTGGGGACACTGCAAGGCCAGACAGTGGTTCATTCTGTTGTACACAGGGCTGGAACAGGCTCAATGGCACCCAACGCAACAGCAATCTTTGCATGCTGGGCATTATCTTATATCGAATCTGTCTGTGTTGTGGAGAATATGGGAGATATTTCACTGGTTAAATACCTATTATCTAGAGTTTAACTCAAAATTAATTTATAATCTGTAAGAAACAGCATTTGAAAACAAATCTGTAAACTGTTTTAATGTATTTTTAGATGGAGTAAAAAAACAAATGAGGTAATTTTTAACCTTGGAAATGTATTATAATTTGTCTTAAAACACCACACTATGCTTCTAAATGGAATGTTACTTCTGATATAATGTCTATGAAGGAAGTTAGTCTATATCATATATATGATACTTATCATATATAATTTCCAAATTTAAACATTCTACTTAAAAAGTCAGAGGAATTTTATTTTATTTTGTGAAAACCAAATCATAGTATCCCATATCATAGTCTTCTGGTCATTTCATTTCAGCTATCATACAATCTATCACTTATTTAAGTGCTTATTAACAAAAATTAAACAAACGTGACGATATGGGATTTTGGAAGCTGAAACAAAAGCTTCCTCAAATTCTTCAGCCTATCCTACATTTCACGAGGCCACTATTGTCGCAATATCTTGGCTGAGCGTTTGATGCTGGACTCTGTGCGCACATCACTGCTCCATCCCTAACTGTGAGGCCCGGAGGCCTACTGGAGGGCATCACGGCTCCTCCCTAAACGCCTCTGCTTGAAAACACAGAGCTCTCTTCCTACTCATCATAGCAGGTGCTGCGTTACTGGGCTTTCCAGAACCACATTTTGCTTTTTGTAACAAAGGTATTGTGTTTGATCTAATTATTTTTCATTTTCCTTCCTTAAGACAGAGAATATGTGACCTCCCTGCTGCACCCTGGGTATTCTGGTTTGCTGATACTGCAATAGACTATACAGGGAAAACAGAAAACTTATATTTATAAAAGAATGCAAGCTGCCTTCTGGTCACCTTCCAGCTATTTTTTTAAAACTAGTTTGTTTTCACAGACATTTCATGAACATAAATATATACTGATAAATATATGCTGTGATTGTCCGTGTCTAGTTTCCTGCTAAACGTATCTAATTTTTTTTTTTAAAGGAGAAGAAGTCTCATTTCGAAGAAAATCCTGGGTAGAAAGAAAAGGTGGTTCTGTTTGCTTTAATTTTTTCTTTTGGTAGGTATTCATAACTATGCTTAGTACTCTCTGATTTCTAATAACAGGATTCATAACTATACTTAGCACTCTGATTTCTAATAACAAGATCTCACCAAAGCCTGTTATTAATTAGTACTTCATAATACAGATGATTTCTGATAAAGTTAATAATTTAACTTAGAGGAAGAGGAATGATTTACGAAGAACAATCACAGTAATGATAAAATGATGATCTGAATTGTTCAGCCTCCTACTCCGCTAAGTGGAAACTCTGGTGGCGTAGTGGTTAAGAGCTATGGCTGTGAGTCAAAAGGCTGCTGGTTGGAATCTACAAGGCACTCCTTAGAAACACCATGGGGCCATTCTACTCTGTCCTATGGGGTCACTATGAGTCAGACTCAATGACAGTGGGTTTTTTGGTTCTGGTTTAGTCTTCTAAATAGCAGCTTCTGCTTTATAAATTTAATATACATATGGCACTGCCCAGTATATTAGTTCTCAAGGTGTAGTCTCTGGGCCAGCAGTACTGGCTTCACATGGGAAATTCTTAGAAATGTGAATTACTGAGGCTCACCCAGATGTACTCAATCAGAAGCTCCAGGCCAAGTCCAGCAATCTGTATTTTAATAAGCCTTCCAGGTGATTCAAGGAGGCCTAGGGGTGCAATAATACAGTGTTCAGCTGCTAACCAAAAGGTTGGTGGTTCAAACCCACCAGTGTCTGCTCCAGTATAAACTACAACCTAGGAAACCCTATAGGGCTGTTCTACTCTGTCCTATAAGGTACTTGTGAGTGGGAGTCAAATCAGCAGCATATAACAGCCAGATGATCTCATTCACTTCAAGTCTGAGAAGCATAGGTCTAGTATACAACAGAAACTTAATAAATATTAGAGGGAAGACAGGAGGAAGCTACAAAATGAGGGAGGAGAGAACAAATACCATATTCTGAGAATAGAAACTAATACACATCTGAGAAAATTCTAAGTATGCAATGAGACACAATATACAAAATGCTTTAAAATAGCCATAGCCAAACCAAAACCAGACCCACTGCTGTCAAGTCAATTCCAACTCACTGTGACCCTACAGGACAGAGCAGAACTGCACATAGAGCTGACAAGGAGCACCTGGTGAGTTCTGACAGCTAACCTTTTGGTTAGCAGCTGTTGCACCTACTCACTCTGCCACCAGGGTTTCCACACTAATTATTACTGTGTAAAATGGCTAGTTATTATTTATTTTGGGTTTTCTGGCTCTAAATAAGAAAAGCATTTTGAGAATGTCAATCAGAGTTTTCTAAAGATGATTCAAGGAGATAAAGTCACTGGTCCATTTTCTAACCCTACCACTCACGCAAGCTGCAAAACCTTGGCACAGAATATAATCTCACTATTCCTCAGCTTTTGTGTCTGTAAAATGGGGATAAAGGTACCTTCCTCATAGGGTTAGTATGATGATTAAATGAGTTAGATATGTAAATTATGTACAGAAGAGCCACAACAGCCTCTCCTTTCACACTGGCAAATCACTATTATGATAAGTTCCACTGCCATTAGATCAGAAAATAAGAACCCTTGATCTGAGCCTCACTTTGATTCCCTGCAGTTGTGCCCTTGTCACTAAGTGAGGGGGGTGGAAGATGAAGAGAACATGTCCACCAGAGCCTGTCCCAGCCATTTCCCATTTAAACCACTAGCCAGTGTCCAGAACTCTGGAATTCTTTGCCTAAATGGCTCTGTCCATGTGTCCATGGACTGTGAGTCTCTCCTATCTATGCCTGGCCCCCCAAGAGTGAACTAGGCAGCTGGCGTGTGTACCTCAATACCTGAGGGATTGCTCAGAGGTGAGCGGGGGCAGCTGTGGCAAGAGGGGTGCAGAGAGCATGAGCCTGAGTGCAGCGTGTCCACATGCATGCACAAGATTACTCGCAGCGTTGGACAAAACTGGAGACGAGTCTCTCCCCATTACCCATATCCTCACATCAGCGTAAACAAGTGCAAGAGTGCAAGCATCTTAAATACTACCCTGGTGATTCCATCATTAGGAAAGTCTATTTAAGTTAGGCTGATAGAATATATTTTATTTACCAGTCTGCTATAAGAATTTTAATACTTAGATAAATGGTATGGGGAGTTTTCATTCATCCTACTGTCTAGCCTCGAAGGGTCTCTTTGTTAAATTACAAGAATCAACAGAAGATGGTCGCAGGTGTCTTTGATATCATCCTTCTTTTTCAGTTTTTGTACCATTAAGAAATATATATATACGTATGTATATTACCGTCGAGTCAGTTCTGACTCAGAGGCCCTACAGGACAGAGTAGAACTGCCCCATATGGTTTCCAAAAGTGCCTGGTGGATTTAAACTGCTGACTTTTTTGGTGAGCTGCTGTAGCTCTTAAGAAAAAGCAGTCTTACGGCTCTGTGGTACAGCTCTATAAAAATGCCAGTGCCCTGAGACCACAGCCTGCAGTAACTTCTATTGCCTCAAAAAGGTGAGGCAGAGTTTGTAGAGACCTTGCCAGGCACTACTTAGAATCCTCCGGGCTCAAAGCTGTAAAACCTAAAGCTGTGTTAACTCCATCCCAGCCTGTCACTTGGATAACCATTAGTATAATGCACCAGCTCCTCCTGCATCTCATTCCCGTACTTCAGTGAACCAAGAACTTGCCTTTGCATTTCTCCCCATCTTTTCGAGGTCTGTTCACTCTGTCCTGCAGACTTTTTCTATTATTTTACAAACACTTCACTTTCTAAGCTACCTGTTGAACACTTCCTCATCTTCTTGATCCTAACTAGAATCTGGCTCCGTCTAGACGACAGTACATGTGCTGCAGCACTGTCAGCACTTTTCCTTAACCCCATTGCTCCTTCTAAGATAGGAGTTCCACTTTCATGCAAATGCAAATACACACACACACACACATACACACACACACCTCTTCTCTGTGAGAGATCCTAAAATCTAGCACTTTCATTTTAAATCACTCCTTTCCCTCTACCATTCCTCAGTGCCCAAATCATAAACTCTGTGCCAGTGCTGCTCAAACTGTTGTCCACAGACTGCCTGTGTTCAGGTCTGATCCTCAAAGGAATAACTAGGGAAACTGAGAGTCAACATTTAAAACATTTACAGATACGAGATATCAGCAGACTTCTTTTTAAACATGCTGTGGCCAAACTCACAGGGTGAAAGACAAGAGATACTACATCACTATGCGCTCTAGCAACATGCTAGGATCACACTGAAGTCCTTTCTTATGGAAACTGATTCCAAATTTAAAAGTGTGTATGAGTCACTGAGGAAATCACGTTACAAATATAGGTTCCAAAAAAAAAAAAAAGCCAAGCTGTATGTTTAGCAAATTTGGGCTGTAACCCAGGAGTCTGTATTTCCAATATACTCCTAAGTGATATGGGTGCTGCTGGCCCATGTACATATTTCAAACAGAAATGTTTTAGACAACTTAGTTTCAAAGTTTTCCCAATTAGTCGTGCTGTTTCATATGCTTGCTTGTTGCAAAGTTTTCAAAATATTACAAACCAAACCTCTGCTCATAATGATGCCTCTGTTTAGAAGGACTGCTAACTCACAAGCTGTGTAACCTAGGAAAAATTAATTTAGTTCTCTGTGCTGCAACTTATGGATCTTTACACTGACAATGATAATCATAAGCAGCTCACATAGGTAATTATTGCAAAGCTCACATAGGTAATTTCACAAAATAGTACAGTGCTTAAATCATGCTAGCTATTTTTATTTTTAATTTTTATTTCACAAACTGTTTATTTTTAAAAGTTCAAATCAAGTATCACCTCGATGAAGTCTTCATGATATTCTGCTACCCCAGAGAGAGCTGGCCACTTATTCTTTTGTGTATCTAACATACTTTATAATCTGATTCTCTTAGTAAGATATTGATGACCAAATATGATTTTTTACAAGCTTCTGCACATCTCAGTGTGAAAGTCTCAAGAGCAAGAACTTAGCTCTTTAATGTTTGTATATGTAACACCTACCACATAGCCTGCCAAAAAACAAACATAAAAAATTAACAATGTATATGACTCTTTGATATGAATAATAATCATATACAATTTTCTATGTTACATAGCAAGAACAAATGTTGTAACACGTTATTGTCAAAACCATGAAACATCACTGCATTTGTGAAGAAGATCTCCTCTTTCCAAGAAATAAAGTCAACCACGAAGAATCATTTTAAATCACTGCTCTAAGCCTTAGGCCTTTATGACAATCACAAATCATTTATTTTGGTGGTGACAGCACAGAAGAGAAAAAGAAACCTAAGACTGTTTTCAGCTAAAAGTCTTTTCTGAGGCGGGGGGAAACATCACATAAATGCATAAGGTTTTACCAATATATTGATAAAGGATTTGACTGAAAAGTAGTTACCCCAGCATAAATAAAACATCTTATAGACTATAATCTCTGATTTAGTCTTCTATAAAGTTTTAATCTTTAAACCAAATATTGCAAAATGGTAACTATGGGATAACACACAACACCTAAATAACCTTCACAAGTGAGCCTAAAGCACCCTCTCTGCCTGCCTCCTCTCCTGCTGCACACGACAAGCACGAGCCACTGTCGCTTGCAGAAGGGCAGTACAACAGTCAGCAGTGCTGAGACATGTTAAGAGGAAAGCCAAGAACGATTCTTTTCCCAAGTGTTTCCAACACCAGTTCTGCTATGTCACCCTTCCTCAGTCCTCTACTCTAGCAGTGGAAAATGATGAAGACACCTTAATTTGATGAAACTGATGCTCATTTTTATTTTCATCATGCCTACAGCTTTTTCTAGCCAGCAGACATGCCTCACCTTACGCCTTACCTCTGTTTTTCAGTGGAGGGAGTGTAGGATGTAAGTCTTTATTACACTCGTTCCGTTCTGTGCAGCATTCAATTGATCGTCTCTGATGAGGAATGGGAGTGTCCTATAATTGAATCAAAACAGCTTTTGGTGGTTTTCCTCCAAATTTTAGAGTCACACAAACTACAATTTAAGAAATAAGCACTGAATGGATAGGTAAACTATGGTATATGTACTCAAGGGAACACAACGCAATGATAAAAAACAACGATGATTTTAGGAAACATCTCATAACCTGGTTTCAGTTGAAGGACATTATGTTGAGTGAAAGCATTCAGTGACAAAAGGACAAATATTGTATGAGACTCCTACTATAAGAACTTAAAAACAGACTCATGCGTAGAAGAAAAGACTTTTTGACGGCTGCAAGGGTGGGGAGGGCGGAGGGGAGGGTTTAGATTAGACAGTCGATAGAAATTTGGTTGGGTGAAATCTGTGACAGCACACATTAGAAAGAAGATCAATATAACTGGACTTCAACATAACATGATTACTCCTCCCATCTTAACCCAATATTGCAAGGACAGAGTAGCTGGGGTGGGGGGCGGGGGCCGGGGAAATCGAAGCCAATTAGCACAACTAGCATTTTGCTAAGAGGGCCCACTCTACCCCACATTGGTAAACGGCGTCTGGGGTTTTAAAACTTGCCACGCTGCCATCTGAGGGTTCAGCAAATGGTGCCAACTCAGCAGGAATGCATGATCACCAAGGACCAAAATGACATGCGGGAAAGAGAATCCAGAAGACAGAGAGACCCACATGAGTGGGTGACTACATCAACTTGTAACCAGAAGAACCGTATGATGTCTGGCCACCATGAGTGATAGCCACAATGAAGCTCACAAAGCTGAGTCTCACTGGCAACACAAGAATAAAAAGGGGTGTGTCCTGAGAGCTCCACTAAAAGACTTCAATGGATGGCCCAGGCACTTTGGGGTTCCCTTGGGAGCATGGACCCTGGCCCTGATGCTGCCTCTGTACATAAATCATAATGAAGGTCCACTCTTTGGATAGGAGTGGATTGGACTTGGCGACACAGAGTAACCATATTTTGTGAGCACTTTATGGTTCTATGTATCTATAGGATGTCACTCTGCTCACCTCATACTGGAGGAAGGGGAGTCAGTGGACAGGAGGAGATAGGAGACTGTTGGGAGGATAGGACATGTATGGAGCAGAGAAGAGTGCTGTCACCGGGCAGAGAGAGCAGTGTGAGCTGCAAATTTATATGGGAATGTACACTTTCATTCAACCATAATAATAAAAATAAAACAAGAAATGAGCACATTTTGGAGAATTCACTTGAAATTCTGATAATTTTACTAATTGATCTTGAAAATGTCTTTTATTAGGAAATTTATTTCACATAATGATGTATTATCTTATTGCACCTTTTGCATTCTGATAAAATTATTATTATATTTGACAACACAATTAGCAAAATTAGAATTTGAGCAATGTGATGTAAGGAATCATTAAGCAAGTAGTTACCAGTAAATTAAAATGATCATTTAATTTTTAGAATAGACGGAACATTATGCCAACGGGAATATTCAAATTATTTTTCAATTTACTAAAAAAAGACTAGCCAAGAAAAATAACTGCCATATTTTGCTTGAAATTTGACTGTTTGAAGCCTAGCCATTACAGAAAAGAAAAGGCAAGATCAAGTTATCTTTCTTACCCGACACTGAAAATCTGAGCCTTCTAGTCCTAGACATCCAGAAGTGACCACAGGCATCCCAGAATCATCTTCTTCTATCATTGTGAAACAGTATCCATCTGTGCTAAAGACCAAATAGGCTAAGTTAGTACATGTATATGTTGTGTCTGTCTGTCTGTCTGTGTCTAGTGAAGAAGGAAGTGAATATTTATAATTTGTTACCCTACAAACAGAAGGAAGCTAATGATCACTGTGAGCTGCAATCTGTTAAGAGGATCCCAAATCTCCTTTTTGTGAAAATGAAGTAGTTGTCAAAATGATACAGACTTCTTAAAACCAAACAATAGTTGAACTTAACTAGTAAAGAATGTCTGCCTTGAATATCGCTTTTTTTTTTTTTTGAGAATTATCTAGACGAGATCAAACTGATAGCAGAAGTTCAAAAATTATTCAGAAAACTTAGGAGGTAGTGAGTATATGTTAATGGGGGAGGGACAATTTGGAAGAGTGAGAACAAGCTGGACAAATTGAAGAATGCAATCAATCTCACTGAATTGTACATAGGGAAACTGCTGAATTGACGCATGTTCCTCTATATATATTCAACAACACAAACAAAATAATTTTCTAAAAAGATATATAATAATATATCCATTGTCCTGAAACCCTGGTAGCTTAGTAGGTAAGTGCTACAGCTGCCAACCAGAAGGTCAGCAATTTAAATTTGCCACACGCTCCCTGGAAACTCTATGGGACATTACTACTCTGTCTATAGGGTCAGTATGAGTCGGAGTCAACTCAGCAGCAGTGGGTTTGGTTTTTTGGTTTTGTTCTCAGACTGGACAGAAAAAGGATCCAGTATTTCCATATTAACTACCATCAGTAACCACATTTACTAATTACTGAACACCTATTTTGGCATCTCTTGGGTCCATAAATCCAGACAAACAATTCAATGATGAAAGTAGCACTACTTTCATTTCTATGTGAGGAAACAAGCACAGAGAGCTTGAATAATTTCTAAAAGGTCATACAGCCAGAAAGAGACAGATTAAAGATCTGAACCCATGCAGGCAAAGGTTTATGCTCGCTACTTACTCTCAGCCATTGGGTTACACCTATCTCTTATTCTGATACGAATAAACACACAGACTTGAAAAACAGGTAGGAAAGCAGAGTGCAAATATAACTCAGGTGACTACGATTTTGCCTTGGGTCCTTCTGCTTCTTGGTCTGGCCTGTCATATGAAGAAATTAAGCATCTGCTCTAAACTGGTATTGAGTTGGGGGTAGGCAAGAAGAGGCCGCGGCAAGTTAAACTAGAACGTGAAGAACCAAAATTTTAAAATTATGTTTCGCTTTCTATATTTAAAAAACTTGCTTATTTTATGTCACTTAGCTCCTCAAAAATGAGAAAGAAGTAATATTATTTCTATATTATAGGTGAGGAAGTAGAAGTTGTAAGAGCCTAAAAAGCTTATAAATCAAAAATCAAAGCCACGGTGGTGACGTCAATTCTGCTCACAGCAACGCCATGTGCTACAGAACAGAAACGAGCCCACGATGTTTCCTTGCCTGTCATCCTTATGGCAGCAGATCACCAGGCCTTTCTTCCATGGCACCATTGAGTAGGTCTGAACCACAACCTGCAGGTTAGCAGCCCATAGCAAACCGCCGGCACCACATGAGTCAGAGCTGACTCGACAGCAACAGGCTTGGTTTGTATGTTCACATTATTACAAATCAGTTATGGAGCCTGGCCTTGAATCAAGGACCTCTAGCTTCATTCCCACCCATTTCCCACTATCTCTTCCTGGGACTAAAAACAAAAAAAAAAGAACTGTTATATATAAACTATCTAGAAACAGATATTTTTATCTTCACAAGTATGTGCTGTAAATGCCAGTAGATACTCAATGTAAATCTTGAGCCACTACTGCCACATCCTAACAGATAAAGTACTAAACTGTATCTCCCTCCTTTTCTCATACATATTTATGTTCAATGTCCATGACAGATGTGACAACATATTCCTAAAAGGTCCTGGGAAGAAGGCTCTGAGGATGGAATGCGCAGTGATTTGTTAGCTTGTATATTCTGTATCAGCGGCAGCAGCATTCTTCTATACATTAGCCCTTGAGTTATCATCAACACCCTTACAAGTGTTTACTTGGTTTATAAGCCTAGAGTGCTTCAAAATACTTCAGTTTATAAGAACTAGTGCAGCAAAGTTTCAAACACACTAATGAATGGAGTAGAAGGGCCAGTGATGGATCGCTTTATTGGACCAAGGTCAAACGCATGAATATTGCTGTAGAAGAAAGACTCCCTCTGAACACCCCATGCTCTGGTTTCTCTCAGGCTCTTTAACCAATTTATTGAAACTACTATGAAAACACTGAATGCAACAAGTAGAACAGCTTGTCGAAAACAGTTTGACATTTTCTCTAAACGCAGAGTAATTCCACTCCTTGAAATATATACCCCCCCAGAAATGGTGAAAACAGATGCTTTTAAAAAAAAAAAAAAAAAAAAAAAAAACTTGTACACAAACGTACACAGAACCACTATTTACAACAACCAAAAGCTGGAAATAACCCACAGTCTGTGAATGAATGAATGAAATGTCCCAGGCTTAACATCTGAACTTGGAGACCATCTCAAGAACCGATGTGATGCACTGAACACTAATGAGCAAAAACTAGATGAGTTGTGGGGTGGCATCAAGGACATTATACATGAAAAAAGCAAAAGGACATCCAAAAAAAAAAAAGAGGGGTATTGTAAGAGACTCAAAAATACACTCTTGAATGTTGAGTAGCTAAAGGTGACAGAAGAAATGATGCCATAAAAGAGCTGGCCAGGGCTGCTCCAGAAGACAAAATAAGGTATTGTAATGACACACAGAAATGCCAGGAACTGGAAAAACAAAAAGGAAGAACAGATGTAGTATTTCTCAAGCTGAAAGAACTGATGGAAAAATGTAAACCTCAAGTTGCAATAATGAAAGATTCTTTGGGCAAAATGTGGAACAACATGGGAAGCATGAAAAGCAAATGGAGGAAATACAAAGAGGGACTATTCCAAAAAGATGTGATCCATGTTCAGCTACTTCAGAACACAGCATATGGTCAAGGGGAACAAGACGCAAGGAATTGACAGAAACCAACTGAGATGTTTTAATAAACAGATGCAGTCCTGGAAGCACTCACTGGTCTATGGCAAGAAATCTGAAAGGCAGCTACCTAGTCAACCAACTGGAAGACAGTCCTATTTGTGCCCATTCCAAAGAAAGGTGATCCAAAGGAATGTAAAGATTATCCAACAGTATCATTAGTATCACATGCAAGTAAAATTTTTCTGAGGACAATGAAAAAACAGTTGAAACAGTGTATCAACAGGGTATGACAGAACTTCAAATGGCATTCAGCATGGACACAGAATAAAGGATACCACTGCTGACATCATATGGATTTGGGCAGAAAGCAGAGAATACAAAATACGTTTACCTGTGTTTTACTGACTGTGTAAACGCAGTGACTGCATGGATCATAACAAAATGTGGATAACATTGTAAAGAATGGGAATTCTGGAATACTTAATTGTGCATGTGATATCTGTACATAGACCAAGTGGCTGTCATTCAAACAGAATGAGGGGATACTGCACAATTTAAAAACAGAAAACATCTGTGTCAGAACTGAATCCTTTCATCACATTTACTCATGAAGGACACAGCCTCAGGATTGCAGGAAGGCTCACAACAGCCTGCAACATGCAGAGAACTCAGTCCTGGTTGATAAAAGTAAAGAGGACTTCAACCACTTACTGATAAAGATCAGACACTATGGCCTTCAATACGGATTACATGGAAACCCTGGTGGCGTGGTGGTTAAGTGCTATGGCTGCTAGCTAGAAGGCTGGCAGTTCAAATCCACCAAGTACTCCTTGGAAACTCTATGGGGCAGTTACATTCTGCATACAGGGATGCTGTGAGTCAGTATCAACTCAAGGGCAGTGGGTTTGGCTTTTGGTTTATGGATTACATTTCAACATAAAATGAAAATCCTCACAACTAGACCAACAAGTAACATTATGGTAAACAGAAAAAGTAATTGAAGTTGTCAAGGATTTTATTTTACTTGGGTCCAAAAATCAACACCCAGCGATGCAGCAAGCAAGAAGGTAATGTACTGCACTGGGAAAAAAACTGCTGCAGAAAATCTTTTTAAAATCTCAAAAAGTAGCAACAATTTGAGGACTAAGTTGTGCCTGATATGTGAATACATGCAAGATATTCATACCACATCAGAGAGATCATTTGGTTAACTTTTCAAGAGATTTTTAGTGGACATACACCAGCAATTAAGAAAGGAGCACACCTGGTTCAAAGCTTCAAGGAACCAAGTAACAGTCTTTTTAGGTCGATTGGCATCCCAAGACTGCAAGCTTTAACTCTTCTCAGTCACCACAGGCTTACGGGCACATGAATTTATAAACAGTCTTCTGGAACCCAACTTAGTCATTGGTGCTTGTAGAATGGCTAGAGACTCATTTATTAAGATGTTTATAATTTCCCTGATGTCTTTATCTAAGGTGCTGTACCTACTGCTGGAAACCCTGGTGGTGGTGTAGTGGTTAAGTGCTACATCTGCTAACCAAAAGGCTGGCAGTTCAAATCCACCAGGCACTCTTTAGAAACTCTATGGGGCAGTTCTACTCTGACCGATAGAATCACTATGAGTCAGAATCAACTCAGTGGCAGTGGGATTTTTGACCCATTGTTTTATTTTAGTGAATATAGTGTTTAGACTGTTTGACAGAGCCTCAAAACCTTTCTAAATATCTTGTTATGCTAAGAGCTTTCCCCAGGGTTGTTCAATGACACACATACCACAAATGAGAAGGTCCAATGTATGTAAGGAAACTGGTAGCATAGTGGTTAAATGCTATGGCTTCAAACCCACCAGGTGTTCCTTGGAAACTCTACAGGGCAGTTCTACTCTGTCTATAGGGTCGCTATGAGTCAGAATCAACTTGATGGTAGTGTTTGTTTTTTTTTTTTAAATGTATTTAAATCTAAACAATTTACATTTTTAGGAAGATTAAATTTGCCTTTTTTTAATATAGTTTAAAAGAATTTATCTGCTCTGCTCATTGGGTATAATTGGTGTCGCCACTGAGACACAGAATGACTTTATGTACAAAGAAACAATGCCCAATGCTTCATCATCCTCACAGTTGTTGCTGTGTTTGATCCTGCCGTCATAGCCACTGTCACCATCAATTCCACTGTTGGTCTCCCTCTTTTTTGCTTACCCTTTACTTTACCAGTATGATGTCCTTATCCAGTGCTTGACCCCTCCTAATGACATACCCCAAGTCAATGAGATCAAGTCTCACCATCCTCACTTATAAGAAGAATTCTGACTACTTCCTCCAAGACTGATGTGTTTATTCTTCTGGAAGTCCATGGTACAGTCAACATTCTTCAACAACATCATAATTCAAATGCATCAATTCCTCTTCAGTCTTCTGTTTTCACTGTCCAGACTTCACATGTATATGAGGTGACTGACAGTATCATGGCTTGGATCGGGCACATTCTTAGCTGATTCTGTGGGGAGGGCTGGGTTGGTGTAACTGTGTACAGTTACGGAGACAGCATGGAGAAAGGCGAGCATTCAGCTGCCCAGAGGGAACACTGTTGCATTCTCATCCAAGGTTGTGGCACATACCATGGGAGCCAGGATGGGACTGCACTTCCTTGGCAACAGAGCACACCAAAACTTGGAACCCTGTTAACCAGTCACCCAATTCTAGAGACAGCCCTAACCCAGTTCACCAGGGTGAAGACACAAGAGCCCAGAACATGTTTTCTTGTTGGCTTCCTTCCTCCAAAGGCGATAACTTCAGGAAATCTAAGCGTTCAACTCTATTTCAGAGAAGAAGCCATTCTTTCAGTCCCCACCTGTAAAGACTCTAGTAATTTTCCAAAAATAACCCTAAGATAACACAAGGTGGTGTGGGATGACCAATCCAGGACAAGCCACCACTGTGATCCCACTTGGGGAGCCTGACCCCTTTTCCTCCAGCTCATACCAGCTCCTAGGCCATGCAGTGCTTTGATCCCAAAGGTCCCTGGTAAGGAGGGTGAGGCAGAAAGGAAACAGGACAGAATTGATCAGGCAGAAAGTTTTTTTAGATGAGGCAGAGTCCAGTTGGTTAAGATAAATGAGCAGGGGCAGGAAACAAGAGGGTTACGTGCTCTGGAGAGATTTGGAAGAGGTGAGGATGATTAAGAAAATGGTGCTGCAGCTGCCTCTTCGTGACTAACACTTACTGAAGGAAGCCAGACCCCATCTCCATGATCCTTCTTCATTACTGGGTCCACCGGACACAGTGATGATGAGGTCCATGAGGTGGTGGGTAGGCCTAATAGTCAGACTGGGTACTGGGGAGATTTGAGGTTAGACTGGCACAGATGGTGACATTTTGTAGCCCTGCTCCAATCTTTCAGATCACAGAGGATACTGAGACCTAAGTCACCACCCAGAGATTCCAGTTTAGACGCAAGGTTTTAGGGAAAAAAGTGTCAGGGGTCACAGACCAAGTCAGTACTTTCACTTGGGACTTCTCTGAGCTCCAACTTGCTCTGCATGGTGCAGTCACCTCTTGGTCATTGATGGCTAGGCCATAAATGACCCTCTGCCAGCCTAACTCCTCTTACATCCTCCTGCTCAGAGCTCCATGTCTCTATCTGCGGCTCAGTAGATTTGGCAAAGCTGAACAGCACTGCTCCCAGGTGGCCTGCCCAGCATGGAGAAATCATTGTCTCCTAGAGACTTTTCTGTTAACGTCAGTGGATTCAGGAGAAAGCCAGAGGAGATTCAGGAGAAAGCCAGAACTCCCTCTGAGGCCTTTCAGGACCTTTTGCCAACCTGGACATTAAAGGGACTCACAATTCTCTGTCTGTTACCACAGGAGAGTGGGGCAGGAGTGCAGTGCGACAGCGCTGCAGTCTTGACAGACAGCTCGGGGTCCACAGGACACCCAAAGCATGGGACCTTGCCTGGTCCCATGTGTTTCATGAAACACATCATAGTGGCCACTGAAACTCAGCAGCTATGTCCTGATGTGGTTGCACAATGTTCCAGAAAAAGAGGCTGATTGCATCAGTGATTGAGCCTTTCACTGCTGGTGGCCTGGAATGACTGCTTCCTGTTATCCTTTTAGCAGAGTTGCAGTAAACACACACATGTGTCTTCTTATACTAACCCTCAACCAGGATAAACTCCCAGGAGTGGCATTGCTGGGTCAAAGGACATACATATTTAAAGTTAAGATCACACAGCCAGACTCCTTTTCAAAGCAGCTGTAGCAGGTACATGGCCACTGCAGTCTGTGATGGTGGCCTGCATTGCTTCACCGTGTCTGACCCGGCTTAATTTTTGCCTAAGTGGTGTTAGGGTATTCACCGGAACTGCTGAGTGGCTTTGATATACAGCTGCCCCTTCAGAAACTGAGATGCATCTCAGCTTTTGAACATGTATTTAGATTCACACTTCCTGCGGGGTCTGTTCAGATACTTGCTCCTACAGGGGTCCTTCTCTTACCCCCTAGACAGCTAGGACTTAACCCCTGACTGGATCTGGGACCATCAAAGCTTCAGGTTCTCAGCACTCCCTTCAAAGCCAACAAGGAAAAATCCACATCTTTTCTGCAATCAGAAAGGGGACTCACAGGGCATGTTGGATCTGTGCACTGCCTTCAGCTGGAGAGGGGACCAACTTGCACCAGAGCCATCCCCTCGTGACAGGCCTCACATAGCACAGAGAGAACATCACTGAGTCCTAGCGCTAGAGAGTCCTGGGCTCTGACTGCATGCATGTCTTTGAGTAGCCACATGACACTGGAAATCTCTGGTTTTTATGTCTACAGTGGCGATGTTTGGTGAAGCCTCGGGCATAATATTCTGAGTACAGAGAGGTAACAAAATGACTTGAGATTTCTAATACTTTTAAATTCTAATATGAAAGCTGAGAACCTTTCTCTGGTGGAGACATTCATGTCTCACTCTCACCACAAGTCGCTGAGCACAAGACTCCCAAATCTACCTGGCAGCTCAGGGTGCTGCCTCTAACTGGATGCCCCTTCTCTTTGCCACCTCAGTGTGTCTGTACATTAGTCCTAGACCTGGAGGAGACCTGCATGGTGTAGACTCGTCAAGGCGGGCACACTAGAGAAGCTGGTGGAGCAGCTGGAACCATCTGCTTTCCTGGAGGGTGACCTTTCCTACATCAGTATCTTCGTATGTACCTTGGCCACCAACCAGCAGGTCCCAGACCTACTTTTGCAAAGGTGAACACCGTTCCCCCAAAGCACTGCAAAGTGGGGATACTGTCACCTACTGGCCGTGATTCTTGGAAATACCATTTTACTTCTCTGATGCTCAGTTTGCTCCTCTGAGAAGTGGGGTTCTAAGACGATCATCTTGCTAGGGTTACCGTCAGAACCACATGGGTTGAGCCATGGTAACGGTACGTGGAATCTGGCTCTCGGAAAAAGGCTGCTAGGGAGGCCGCGATAGTTTACACTTACTGTTTTCCTCTCCCCCATGAAGGAGCTCTGTGCCTCACCCCTCTGACTGCATGTCCTTGAGCAAATCTATGTCCTATTTGTAAACGACGGCAGAGGTTTCATCTAGTGGGTACTGTTTTCCTCTCCCCCATGAAGGAGCTCTGTGCCTCACCCCTCTGACTGCATGTCCTTGAGCAAATCTATGTCCTATTTGTAAACGACGGCAGAGGTTTCATCTAGTGGGTCTCCATTCTTGGTATAACCAGAACACGGATTCCTGGTTGCTGGCAGAGGGGCCCCAGGCCCAGATATCAAGGAAGCTGCTAGTAGGGCTCCAGATATATGAAACCCCAACACTCGCAGAAATAGGCACCTTGGTGGCTCAGTGTTAAAGCAGTCAGCTGCCCAGTGGAAGGTTGGTGGTTCCCCATTAGCCACTCCATGGGATAAAATAGGATAGCTTGCTTCTGCAAAGGATTTACAACCTTAGAAACCCATACGGGGAAGTTCTACTGTGGCCATTAGGGTGCCTATGAGTCAGAACCAACTTACAGCAGTGGGTTGGTTTAGAACTCTTGCAGACATTATTCTAAGCACTTAGCACGATTCAATGAACAAAGCAGACTAGTACACTTGGCCCAGCCTTCACTCTAGTCAGAGTCAGACAGGAACAATAGACATCGTAGCAGGTAGTGTCCACCGTGCATTAGCTATGAGGACCTCCTGCCTCCTCTAGATACTGATGCAGCCACCCCCACTCTGACAGAACCCCATGACAAGCTGAAAGAGTAAGTGGACTCTGGGTTGAGAAGAAGGATCTCCTGTCTCCACAGAAGGGTGGGAGCTAGTGGGAAGACTGCGTCTGGACTGGCATTGGACAGAGCCTGCATCTCACACATCTAGATTCTTCCTGGAGGAAACAGTGAGAGCTCCCTCTGCAGGAGGTATATCGTCACAGACAACTGGAGCTGGGTCCTGGGCCTCACAGGGAGCCAAGGAGAGTCTGGGGGCTCAAAGTAGGGAATGACAGAATCCTTGCCTCCAGTACCTATTCCCTGATATAGGGCCCAGAGCAGAAATTATGGTGAGAAACCTGCTCCCAAATCTGCTGAATGTCAATTGTAGGGACTCAGCTGCACATGGGACCCCTGTCCTTAAGGAAAACAGTGTCAGGGGGAGAAAAGATAGAGCATCAGATAGTACAGTGGCACACAGCACCAGGCCGAGCGATCCCACGGGCCAGAACAGGCTGGAGCAGGTGGACAGACTCCTGGTGCCCTTTAGCCATCTGATATTCCTGGTGTACCACTGTGTGTTCACACTGTACAGAAGACAGAGACACAGCCGCTGCTGCTGTAGTGGTGTCTCCCTTCCAATAGAGAACGGACTAGGGAACAGACAGGTAAGTATGTCAGGCTTCCTGAGGAAGGAGAATTGTTCAGACTACTGATCCAGAACTCCCTGGAACAGAGGACAGAGGGTCTTTGCTAGTCTCCTGCTTAGTGGCCAGAATACTGCCAGAATAGCCAGAGTGGTGGGAGCAGGGGATGGCTGGCCTCCAGAAGAACAAGAACAGGCGGGGGGACCCACCCTCTGTAGTAGTGCTGTGGGAGAGTGTGCGACAGGAAACTCTAGGCCCCTGACCCTGCTGTTCACCACTCACATCCATCATCATCTTTATCATCCTGGGCATCTGGCTGGGTAAGTACTTGGAGGGTTTCTCTAACCCCCAGATTTCACTTGCCTCAAGGTCCTGGTAGACTGTGTACAGGTGAACACGCCCAGTTCAGACCCTGAGCGCCACACTCACCTGCTCCTTTCTCACATGAAGCATCGAGGGCCAAAGGAGGCAAATCCAGGGGCTGCTGAGGACTGGGCATGCATGCATGCAGGTCTGGGTGGAGGGGCACAGCGGAGGGCCACACAGCACAGGCTGGGGGTCTTAATCATCTAGCATTGCTATCATAGAAACATCACAAGTGGACGGCTCTATCAAACTGATGTTTATTCTCTCCTAGTCCAGTAGGCTAAAAGCACAAATTCAGGGTTCTGCTTCCATAGGAAGGCTTTCTGCCTCTCTCAGCTCTGGAGGAAGGTCCTTGGTCTGTGAGCATCTCAGTACAGGAACCTCAGGTTCAAAGGATGTCCTCTACTCCCAGCAAGCTTTTTGGAGATGTGAGGTCACAGTATCCCTCTGCTTGCTTCTCTCTTTTATATCTCAAAGGAGATTGGTTTAAGACATCATCCCATCTTACAGATTGTACCAACAGAACAGCCACTAATCTATCTTATTAAATAATACTGATATGCAAGAAAATCCCATCAAATGACAAAATGGTAGACAATCATGTAATACTGGGAATCATGGCCCAGCCTAACTGATGCACACATAAATAAACCCACGAGAGGGGTAGCGTCCACTGTGAGTTAGGCCAGAGCCCCGAATAACTCCAGATACCCCCTTTGGTTGACCACGGTCTGGAAAGCCTCCCTGGAATTAAGTTTTTGAGCTCAGGCCTCTCTCAACGGCAGTGGATTGTTTTCTGTCATTGAAAGGCAACCATGCTGGTAAACTTTTCTCTTCCTACAGCTCCAGCCCCAGGGCCAGTTTCAGCTCTAAAAGCAGCTCGAGATCTAGCATCTCCTCTAGAAGCAGCCCAGGTACCACAATCCGAGGTAGAGCTCACTCGTGCACAAACCCCGGAGCTGGAGCCGGCATGAGCTATTCCATCGCCAGCTCCAACACCACCACCACCAACAGAACCTGGTGCAGAGAAAGAATCACATTAACTGATGCTTCTAGAAGCAGCTCCGGTACTACCTTCTGAGGCAGAGCTGGCTTCCACACTAAAACTGGAGTGGGATCGAGCAACAGCTATTTGACCTCTAGCTGGCTCCAGTGGTAGAGACTGTGGTAGGACCAGACGTCCATCTACTTCCACCTCCAGAAGTAGCCCCAGTACCCCCACCTGAGGCCCAGCCAGCTCCTGCACAACAGTGGAGTTCTATCTAGCCATTCATTCCATGACCACCTTTCACAGGCATGAGAAGCTGAGCCAGTTACAGCAGCACCTCCACACCAGTTCCGAGCCTCAGCCAGCAATGCGTTCAGACCAGTGTCTTCCTGTCTCTCACCTAAGGGTGTCTCTTCAGTTTCATTATAGTATTTTTCTTGTCATGTCATTTTGGTTTAGTCTCTTTTTAACAAAACTAGGTTTCATGTCTAGCAAACTTACATTTTAATCATTTTCAAGTGTGTAATCTGGTAGCTTTACGTGCATTTCAGCTGTCACCACTGGCTACCTTCCAAACACTGTCATCATCACCCTGTACTTATTAAGTCTCTCCCCATCCCTCCTCCCCATACGCCACAGCAACAACTAATTGGTTTTCTACATTTTATCTACTTTGGATTTTTTACCCAAACTGAATCATACAATGTAGGCTTTTACATCTTGCTTCTTTCACTTAGCTTAATGTTTTCAAGGTTCATGTATGTTGCAGCACGTGACAGGATTTAATTCCCTTTAAGGCTCAGTGCTTTCCACTGTATGGTTGGCCCACACTTCATTAATCCATTGATCTGCTGATGGACATTTGCGTTGTGTCTACCATTTGATTAATGTCAGGTGCTGCTGTGAAACTTTGTGTACAACATTTGCTAGAGTGCTGTCTTCCTGATAAATACCAGGGGTGGGGAAAGAAGAGGTAGGAAGGGTGAGATGTGAGGAGCGAGAGCTAGGGGCGATCAAGTGGCAGATAAGCTATGGGAGGCGCAGAGACAGGCCAGGCCAGGAGAACTCCCAGATACAGGTAAAACGGAGACAGAAGGAGTCAGGAGGTAGTACAATGTGGTGAGGAAACAAGGAAACTAAGACCCGGCATGGGAAAGTGATAGGAGCCCTGATTGCACAGCGGTTAAGGGCTTCATCTGCTAACCAAACAGACGGCAGTTCCAATCTGCCACTTGCTCCTTAGAAACTCTATGGGGCAGTTCTACTCTGACCTAAGGGTCATTATGAGTTGGAATTGACTCAACAGCAGTGGCTTTGGCTATTTTTTCACACGGGAAGTGGTGGGGAAGGGCAATGACGTCACTACCAGGTGTGGTAATGATGAGACGGGAGGGGTTGGGGTGGCCCAGCCATGGTGAGCAGGGTGCAGGAGTGAGGAGGAGGGACAGCCCAACGAAGGCACAGGTGTTAGAGAAAGGAGAAGGGAGAGAGAGGTCAGTGAGTACACAGGGGTGGCCAAGGAGGGGGCATGAAGGACCAGAAAGGCACTGAGGTGTCAAGAGTAAGGTGGGAGACGAAGGCAGCAGAAGACACAGAGTGGGTGTGAGGAGGCTTAGCGCTGAGGGAGACAACCAGGCTTTGGGAATACACCGCTTGAGGAGCCACGAAACTGGGTGGGACTGAAGAGGTGGAGGGCTGCCGGGGTAGACTCAGATGTGAGAAGTGGCCAAGAGAAGACCCAGGTGTGGGCTTTGGGAAGGAAGGCGAGGTGAGGAGAACACCAGGGGTGACAGCACATAAGGGGTCACGATAATGCCCCGCCATGGGCTGTGAGGAGGTGAGAAGGGTCAGGAGGTTCCAAGGATTAGAGAATCGGGAAAGGAAGGGGTCAGGGCAATCTAGATAACAAGAAGTGAGGTGATACAAGGCCCTCAGCAGGCCCAGCTGTGGACAGTAAGGAAGTGACCGAGGTCTTCGGCCCAAGTGATCAGCCACAATGTGAGGAGAAGGAGGTGAGTCACAAGATTGTGAGCTGGTCAAGGTGATATCAGAGGCTGGAAGTGTGGAAGGCTAGAGCAGGGACAGACTACTCAATAAGCAAGGAACGAAAAGGCCTACGTGGGCTTGCACGCTGATCTATAGTGCGCCACTGCACCTGCTTTTCATGGTGAAAGAGGCGCAATGGTGCACTACAGATGCGTAAGTACGCCCAGGTGAGCCTGTGTGTACCCTGCTTACCGGTTAATCCAACTCTGGCCAGGAGGACAGGGGCCATGGGTGGCAGGTGGGTTCTGTGGGAATCCCCAGCTCTGGCCTGACACCCTCTGGCAAAAAGATGGGAAGCACCATACATACCCTGACCTGCCTGGGCAGCCCTGTAGGCTTCATCTCCCTCCTACCCATTAGCTGCCTCTAGAACACCCAGTGGGTACCCTCTGTGGGTGTGAGCCAGGTTCAGTGGGAGCATCACTGAGGGGCTAAGAGGGAGGGCTTTTCTGCAGGGGAAGTGTGGTGAGAGGGTGCGGGACACAGGATCAGCCCCCCAGGGCCCTCAGGCTAAGACAGGAATCTTGCATCTGACAAATGGGGACTGCTGGGGTTGTCATCCTCAGGGTTTGGACTCCTGCATCCAAGCTAAAAGAACAAGGACTGCCTCTCCTTGATTCCCTCGAAAAGCTCTGGAGATCAACCTTATATTCTGGAAACTGGGAAAGGTGATGACTAAGTAACAGTAAGTACAGACTTGGCACCAAGTTGCTGGGCTCTGCGACCTGGGGCACATTCTTTAATTTTAATGATCCTGTTTCTTCATCCCCCGCCAAAAAAACCAAACTCACTGCTCTCAAGTTGATTCTGATTCAGTAGCCACATAGGACTGAGAACTGCCTCCATGGGGTTTTCAAGCCTATTAATCTTAATAGAAGCCAACTGCCACATCTTTTTCCCATAGAGTGGCTGGTGGGTTTTAACCATGACCTTTGAGTTAGCAGCCAGGTAGCTAACCACTGTACTACCCGGGCTCCTCTTTCACCTCAATGGAGAGAAAGTATCAGTGGGATAATACATGAACACACATATACACACAAACACACACATCTAGGCATGCACAGTAAGCTAACCAACCTCTCCCTAACTGCTAGCCCAGACAATTAAGAATGACACAAGATCTCTAGAAGTTTTTCTCTAAATCTTGTCTCATCTTTTTGCACCATTTGGTACACTGGGCAGGACAGCGGGGACCTCCATGCTACAGAAAAGAAGACTGAGGCCCACAGACATTAAGAAACTAGAAAAAGGTACAGGAATATTCCAGCCCAGCACTTATACAAAGTAAGCTCTACCCCAGAGGAGGGAAACAAGAGCAGAGAGTGAGTATTGCTGGTTGCTGAAACCCAGTGGCATGGGGCCTGGAGCAAGCAACTGGGCCTTTGACTGGGCCTTAGGGTCTTTGTCCTAAGCAGCGAAGGATCCAGGAGAAATGGTATGAGTTTTGGACAGTCTATCCAGCACCAAGATCTGTCAATGCAGACAGTGGGAAGGTCAACGGGACAACCATTTGACGACTTTGTTTTGGGGATGAGGGGAGCCTTGGAGACAGAGTTGTTTTGTAAACAAGAGCCTTGGAGTTGAATTAGGTTCCTTGAGAGCCCTTCCTGGAGGTATCATATAGAGGGTCCTCAGTAGTCCTGGAGCTGGCCTGGGATTCTCAGGTCTCTGGCTCAGGCCTGCGCTGCTGGGGGCTCAAGCGTCCTGCAATGCCCCTGTGAGTACAGCTGACTGCTCTCTTCCCCCACCCTGTCAATGCAGGTTGGAGAGTCCAGGGACATGTCTCTTGTTCATGAACACAGAGTACAGTGTAAATATTAATAAGGTTGTCTGATCACAATAAACAATATATGTAGTTATTTTATTTTTAACTTATTTCAATTTTAGGGGTATGCAAGGCTTATAAAAATAATGAGTTTATGTTGACATTAGTATTATACATTTGACTAATACATTAAGCCTTTCCCACCAAAACTTGTACTACAGTGTTCACGGTCAAGATAGTCAGAAACCGCAAGTAACACGAATGTCACCAACATCAACATAGTGGAACACAATCACCCATAAAAAGGAATAAAGTTCAGATACATGGTACTTCATGGTTGAACCTTGGAAACACAGTGATTGAAAAAAAGTCAGAGGCAAGCTACCATATACTGTATGATTCCATCTGTATAAAACATACAGACTAGGCAAATCCTGGGAGACAGAAAGTAGATTTATGGCTGCTATGGTGACTTATAGCCGGCGATGGTGACTTAAAAGACAAAGTAAGGTATTACAATACTATGTGCAAAAACCTGAAGTAGAAAAATAAAAGACAGGAAAACATTTGGCATTTCTCAACTGAAAGACCTGAAGAAAAATTCGAATCTCAAGTTGCCATATTTAAGGATTCTACAAGGAAAATACTAAGTGATGCAGGAAGCATCAAAAGAAGAAAGATGGGAGGAAAACAAGGAGTCACTATACCAAAAAGAAGTGGTCAACATTCAATGATTTCAGGTGGCAACATACATCATCAGGAACCTTTGGTACTGGGGACATGTCCAAGCGGCCCTGAAGGCACTGGGGAAAATCCAGGCTCCAGGAATGGACGGAATTGAGATGTTTCAACAAACAGATGCAGCGCTGGAAGTGCCCACTCATTCTATGCCAAGAAATTTGGAAGACGGCTACCTGGCCAACTGACTGGAAGTGATCCAAACATTTATGCCTATTCGTGATCCAACTGAATATTCGTAGAACTTATCTGACATTATCATTAATATCATATGCAAGCAAAATTTTACTCAAGATCACTTAAAACTGGCTGCAGCAGTATATTAACAGGGAACTGCCAGAAATTCAACCCAGTAAAAGTCAGTTAAGAAGAGTTACTTCAGAACAATTTGTTTGCAGTGTTTAAGGAATCCAGTGGTGCTCTGCAGGCCTAGGAGAAGAATCTGGAACTGGAACTGGAAGGATTAACAACGCAAAGTGACATCTGGGAAGATGTTTAGACTACAGACATTAGCCTGAAGAGAAATAAGAAAATGGCTTTATCCTCTGCATATTTGTTTTTAGGTGCTGTGGAGCCAGTTATGACTCATAGCAACCCTCTGTGCAAGAGAAAGAAACATACCTGGTCCTGTACTGTCTACACAAGCGTTGCTATACTGGAGCCCACTATTGCTGCCACTGTGTCAATTCATCCAAGGGTTTTCCTTTTTCTCACTGACCCTCCAACAAGCATGGTGTCCTTCTCTAGGGACTACTCCCTCCTGATAACATGTCCCAAGTACTTGAGACAAAGTCTTACCATTCTCACTTCTAAAGAAGCTTCTGGCTGTGCTTCCTCCAAGACAGATCTCTTCATTCTCTAGCAGTCCATGGTATGAATATTCGATATTCCTCACCAATATCACAATTCAAAAGCATCAATTATTTTTCAGTCTTCCTTATTCACTGCCCAGTGTTTGCATGCATATGAGGTAACTGAAAGTACCATGGCTTGGGTCAGACACACCTTATCCTCCAAGCGACATCTTTGCCCCGTAACATTTTTAGAGGTCTTCTGCAGCAGATCGGCACTTGTCTTGGCTTGCAGCAGATTTGTTAAGGTATCATTTGATTTCTTGACTGCTGCTTCCACAGGCTTTGATTACGGATTTAAGTGAAATGACATCCTTGACAACTTCAATATTTTATTCTTTTTTCACAATGTTGTTTATTGGTCCAGTTGTGAATTACAGATATCAAAACGGCTGTAAGCTGTATTCAGTCATGATATATCTGAACTACATCCACTCACATACATACCATGGAGAAGAAAATTTTGGAGAATGAAAACAACAAAAATTTTAGAAGCACACTCATCCGTACCCGACAGACAACAAGGCTAAGAATAGCGTTGGTCTTGGTGTTGGCTGTTACTAGTGGAAAATTTACAGACACCACTATTCTTTGAGACATGGTTTCTGAATTATCACATGGTATTTCCTCTTTTTGAAATGTGTTTTAGTTAAATACACTCTTGATCTTGGCCACCTTTGGGATTATTCACTCCATGAGGCAGGCGTGATGTGATGAGCATGACATCTGATATCTAGTTTGGTACAATGCCTCAAACCAGAGAAGAATGTGAGACCAGATCGTCTAAACCTTAAAGAAACATACAGCTAAGAGTTCAAGGTCTAGGACAGTACTACTCAAGGTATGGATACTAGTGGTTCCATGGGAGAATTCTTGTCTTCTGTGCAAGAGACTAGAAACCTTGGTTGCCTAGTGGTTTAGTAGCTAAGTCTACTAACCAAAAGGTGGGCCATTTGAATCCACCAAGTGCTCCTTGAAAACCCTATGTGGCAGTTCTATTCTGTCCTATAGGGTCACTGAGAGTCTGAATCAACAGGGCCGCAAGTGTTCTTTTTGTTTTTGCTTTTATTTTAATGCAAGAGACACTCCCTCACATAACCTGTCAATGGAGGCTCGTGTGTTGCTATATGCTGACCTGGTTTCAGCAGAGCTTTCCAGACTGACAGACAGACTAAGAAGAAAGGCTTGATGATTTCTTTCTGAAAATCACACAATGAAAACTGTATGGAGTTGCCAGTACATTCTGTAACTGATCATAGCAATGGCAAAGAATCCAGCAGCCTTTTTTTTCTATTGTACACATGGTAGTCATGAGTCAGTGGTCAAAAGCATGACTGTTTATTGCTGGCCTTGGAGGAGGTTCATACAGAAATTCAAACATCGACAGTAATCTCAAAGGATGAATTATATCTGTTGTATCTATAGTGCTGGCAATTCTTATGTATTTTCAAAATTTTTTAAATAAGTCATTTTTATTATATTTTGGATATATCTCTCTCTAAAATTTACTAAGGGGGAAAAAACCCTCATACAGAGGATAAAAAGTAGAGTGTGGGCTTATAGGAATGGAGGCAAGAAAGCCTGGACTGATTCTAGCATCAGGACACAGGAACACAAGCATCCCCTGTGATGTAGACATGATTGGTCCAAGCTCACTGGGAGATCAACTGAAGTCAATATTTCCTTGGCAAAACACATGTGCATCTGACTAGGGCAGTTACCTCTCCTTTGAGAAACAGCATCAGGGCTTGGCCGCTAGTCAGGAATTCTCAAGACCGGGATCCCGGCCACTTTCTTTTCATCGTATCACCATCAATACTGACCTAGTGAAAACTACTTAACCTCTCAGAGCCTCAGATTTCTCACCTGGAAAACGCAGATATTGCTTCATTCTTTGAAAGAATGTTATCATGATGAAGTGTATGTGAAAGTAAACATGCTAGTACATTTAAACTGTTCACTAACTATTAGTTTTCTGTTCCCTTCTTCATGTTAATTCATTCTTGTTAATTGAATAGACCATGTTCTTTTCAGACGGGTTCTGCTGCTATTGTTGGTGTCTTTGTTTGTTAGCATGATCAAAGGCTGGCAACCACATCATTCACAGCCCACTCCAGTGTGGCTTCTGTCTCGGTCAGCACACTACCTATCTCTAACTGCAGTTATCAGTGTCCATAAATCTAAATGATGTTTTTCCATTCTCATCTTACTTGGTCTCTAGCAGCATCCAGCGTAGCCAACTTTACTACCTCCCTCTGTAATTCTGGCTTCAGTGACACCATACTCACTGCTCTGACCACTAATTCTTAGTCTACTAAGGACTTTCTCCCCGGCTCAAGCACTACATGTCTCAAGGCTCAGTCCTGCTCTGGTAGACTGGATCATTCTATAATTATTTTCAACTCTTTATGACCCACTCTAGCCATGGCTTCCCCTTAAGTTTGAATGTGACTACCTCACCTGATTTGGTAAATCAAATTTCAACGGACATGACGTAAGCAGAGGCTTTAAAAGGCTTGCTCCCAGGAGGAACAAGCCTTGAGTAGCAAGAATGAAGCAACATATGTTGCAAGGCTGAACTCAACAGGCAGCCCAACACCAAGCCCATCCAACTGCAGCAGAGCCCAGCACAGCTGCAACCCATTTGTAAATCCACAAATGAAAAAAAAAAAGTTTAGTCATAAACCATTGTGATTCTGAGGTTTCTGTTTCACGGTAAAAACTGTCCAATGCTCTGTACTTCTCTCAGAACTTTTATCCGAGTTCCAGACCCTTATCCTGTTGCCTACTCTTTGATAATCTCACTTAAATGTGTCAAAAATCTCAAATTTAGCATATCCAAATTGAAATACGGTTTTCCACTGACCTCTTTTCATTAAAAGGCCACACTGTACATCCAATTCTCCATCGGGCCCTGGACATGAAGCCCTGCTTGTCCTCTACCCATATTCAACCCACTGACATTTAACTCTACCTTCTAAATATGTCTCCAACTCTCTCCTTCACCAGCACCATCCTGATCGAAGAGCATTTTCTCTCACGTGAAATGTTCTTCCTGAACCCATTTTTAACTTCTCTCACTAAACCACTCTTCTTGGATCCCTAGTGATGCAGTGGTTAAAAGTTCAGCTACCACCCAAAAGGTCAGCAGTTTGAATCCAGCAACTGTTCTTTGGAAACCCTATGGAGCCAAGTGCCGTCGAGTTGGAAACCCTATGGGGCAGTTATATTCTGTCCTGCAGGTTGACTATGAGTCAAAAATGACTCCATGATAATGAGTTTGGTTTGGAGTTTAAGTATTCTTCTAGAATTCATTTTTGTCTTTTGTCCCAATCTAACACATTCAAATCTCTGCAGCAAAAAAAAATTTCAATATAACAAATCAGATCACAACAATCCCTACTGACACTCCTACTTCCTCTCGTTTTTATGCCTCCTCAGTGCTCTTAACAGTCAAAGTGGTGTTGTTGTTGTTGTTCTTAGATGCCATCGAGTCGGTTCCGACTCACAGAGACCTTATGGACAACAGAACGAAACACCATCTGGTCTTGCACTATGTCCACAGTCGTTTTAATGCTTAAGCCCATTGTTGCAGCCACTTTGTCAATCCATCTCGTCAAGGTTCTTCCTTTTTTTCACTGACCTCCACTCTACCAGGCATGATGTCCTTCACCAGGGACTGATCTCTCCTGACAACATGTCCAAAGTATGTAAGATGCAGTCTTGCCATCTTTGCTTGCAAGGAGCACTCTGGTTGTATTCTTCCAGAGCAGATCTGTTTGTTCTTCTGGTGGTCCATGGTACCTCCAACACAATGTTTATGCACTCTATTTCATTTTTGACAATTTCCAGTTTTCTTAGATTTGTACTTCATATATTCCCTGCCCCGATTATTACTGGAAGTTTGCAGCCATTTCTTCTCATTTTAAGTCGTGCCACATCAGCAAACGAAGATCCCAGAGGCCTTACTCCGTCCACGTTGTTAAGGTTGACTCTACTTTGAGGAGGCAGCACTTCTTTAGTCGTCTTCCAAGTGTCTTCCATCCTGGGAGACTCACTTTCTAGCACCACATCTGACAGTGTTCGGCTGCTAGTCACCAGGTTTTCCCCGGCTAATTCCTTTCAGAAATAGACTGCTGGGTCCTCCTTACTAGGCTGTCTTAGTCTGGAAGCTCAGCTGAAACTCATCTACCATGGACAACTCTACTGGTACCTAAATAGCAGCGGCATAGCTTTCTGCATCACAGCAACAAGGAAGCCTCCACGGACAGACAAGTAGGGGCTGCTCATTCTCTCCTTACCTGATGCTGTTATCCTGCTTACCCGATGCTGTTACCCTCCCTACCTGATGCTGTTACTCTCCTTATGTGTAGCCAAATCGGCTACACCTAATTTTGTGCTCAACTCCTACCATGTGTCCTCCTACACGCTGGACTCGAAGAAAACCAATCTTGTTTGCATGAGCTAAAATTCTCTTTCCCACCACAGGGCATTTGCACTTACAAATGAATACTTTCAGAATAATTTCTGAATACTTTCTGCCAAACCAACTTAGGTCACTTTAATGGTCTATAAGAAAAATAAGACATAATATTTGAAATGTGGATAGTCTGTGAAAATTCTGAACATGACCACCACAACCAACACACATAAATTTATTCTCAATACTACAATCTTAGAAAAAATAGTGGAAACCCTGGTTGCACAGTAGTTAAGTACTACAGCTGCTAACCAAAAGATAGGCAGTTCAAATCCACCACACACTCCCTGGAAACTCTATGGGGCAGTTTACTCTGTCCTATAGGGTTGCTATGAGTCAGAATTGACTCAATGGCAGTGTGTTTAGAAAAAATAGTAAAATTGGGGCTTATTTTGAATTGCCTTAACTGCTTTCTCCTGCTAATTTTCTTTGCTTCAAAAAACACCCTAACTTGCTATACTGTTCTTAGTGATAAAGACAGAGCTTCCCAGAAGAAATTGTCTGAGCTTTGAAATCATTCTACCCCGGCTCCAAATTGGATCTTAACTTTTTTTCTACTGTGTAAGAACCAAGTTACTAGATCCCTTCGGTCACCCATTTCCTTACGTGAAAAAGTAAGAATAATAATTTCCTGCTATGTTGAGTGTTTCTGTTGATTAAATGAGATATACATTTGTGAATATTCCAACTTTCCCACCTGCATCACTCAGTTTATTTGCATTTCTTGAGTCATCCACACTAGGTTTTATAGATACACTGGTTATGCTTCTTCCAGGCCCATGTATTCAAAGGAAACTTGAAAAAAGCTCTCGGAAAGAAAAAAAAAGCTCAGCCTGATATTCTCTCTTGGCTACTGAGGCCCCAAATAGTTCTCCAAATATTCTTCTGTGGACTCTGACCACAGAAGCCCTTTTTCTTATTTGGGTCCATGACCGCCCTTGAAGTAAACGGTAATTCTCTGACCTTGTAGCTCCTAACACCCACACTTGTCTGGTTAATGTATCCAACTCTCCTTAGCATATGCTGGCTTCCTAAGGCCACCCCTTACAGCACTGGTGCCCTTACTCTATGAACTCTATAAATCCAGTTGCCACTGAGTCCAACTCACAGCAACCCCATGTGTGTCAGAACAGAACTGGCCTCCTAACAGTGTTCAATGGCTGATATTCCACAAGTAGATCTTTAGGACTTGTTTTTGAGATGTCTGTTGGTGGACTCAAACCTCCAACCTTTTTCTTGGCATTTCTATTCAGTGCTAATCACCTGTATGACTCATAAACCACAACAACCAAACAAACTGCCATCAAGACAATTCTGATTCATAGTGACCCTATAAAACAGCCAAACCAAACCAATACCATTGAGTCGATTCTGACGCATAGCAACCCTATAGGTCACAACAGAACTGTCCCCAAAGAGCTTCTGGGGAGCATCTGGTGGATCTGAACTGCCAACCTTCTGTTCTGTAGATGTAGCACTTAACCACTATACCACCAGGGTTTCTAGTGACCCGGTGGTGACCAGAAAAACAGATCTGGTTGAATAAGAAGTGTAAGGAACAAAGAGGCAAGTATCAGACTTTTATGCAAACAACACAATTCTTCTACATTGTTTGCCAATACCTCCATTGTGAGGTATTTTCAAAAATGCTGCTATGTCAATTTTTTTTTTACACATTGCTGTAAAAAAAAAAAAACAGTATAATATGCTTATGGGAAATACCTCCTTGGGGAAGGTGAAGTTGGTAAATAAACACAGGAAGCGCACATTATTTGCACAAAAACAGAGTAGTCCAGTTTTACTTGTTAGAAGGCATCTATAAGAAAACCAGTACCTACTGGAGAGTTTCTTCTCTAGTACTATAACAATGTCTTTCTAACACTCAAAGGATGTAAATACGTTATACTTTCTGCCAGTCAGCTTATGAATAATTCTAATGTCTTAGGTTTGCTTTCCAAAATAATAACACTATCCACATGAATGGTTAAAACAAAGAAAATCACATATCTATTCCACTTACTGCTGCTGTGCTTATTTCGGGGACCAGAGCTTTTGAAAGAAACTAGCTTTTGCTTCCTGACAAGAAGCAGGTGAATTGTGTTGTACTGCTGGGGGAAGGAAGAGGAGTTCCAGAACACCACTCCAGGGCAAAAACAATCAGATATTCTCATAATATAGGCATGGCTCTCACAGTTAATGGAGTTAGGCACTATTCACCAAAATGTGTTCTTGGAAACATCAGCCCACAGTTCCACAACACATGATATTCTGTGAATGCCAGGTTTAAACCACTTATCACACTAACCTGCAAATATTGTTGACTGAGTCTTCTGGACAATGGTGGTGGCACTTACAACGCAAGATCTTTGGGCGAGGGGTAGGAGCTGTACTCTCACCATCCTCTTTCTTGGTGCCCCCATTTATTTTTCCTGAACTTCGCAAAAGCATGTTATCAAGGAAGTCTGCTGAAAATGAGAAAGAAAAAACAGAGGTAAGCAGCTGTGGCATACCCCAACCACAGTCTTGTGTACAAAGAACAGTATGGAATTCAGCAACACATTAAATACTCGTGATATTTAAAGATTTAAACAGAAAGTAGATTTTTTAAAATTTATTATGATTTAGTGAAAATGTACATTCCCATATAAATTTGCATGCCCACCTATATGCAGCTTCCACTGCTCTCCCTGCCCAGTCACAGCACACTATTCCTCTCTGCTCCATACATGTCTCATCCTCCCAGCAGTCTCTTTTCCCCTCCTCTCCACACACTCCCCTTCCTCCAGCTAGAGTTAGCAGAATGATATCCTACAGATGCATAGAACCATAAAGTGCACCCAATATATGGACACCTTGCATCGCCAAGTCCAATCCATTCCTGTCTGAAGAGTGGAACTTCATTATGATTTATAGGCAATGGCAGCATCAGGGCCAGGGGCCATGCTCCCAGAGGAACCCTGAAGCCACTGGACTGTCAGTTGTGGTCTTTTAGTGGAGATCTCAGGGTGCACCCCTTTTTATTCTTGTGTTGTCAGTGAGACTCAATTTTGTGAGCTCCATCATGGCTATCACTAGTGGTGGCAGGACACCATCCAGTTCTTCTGGTCCCAAGTCGATGTAGGCACCCACTCTTGTGGGTCTCTCTGTCTTCTGGGTTGTCTTTACCCTGTGTCCTGATCATCTGTTCCTGCTGAGTTAGGACCATCTGCTGTACCCTCAGATGGCAGCTTGTCAGCTTTTAAGATCCCAGACGCCACTCACCAATGTGGAGCGCAGAGAGCCCTCTTAGCAAAACACTAGTTGTGTCAATTGGCCTCGATTTTGCCTAAGAGCATGGTCCCCTGACCCCTGCCCCAGCTACTCTGTCCTTACAATATTGGGTTAAGATGGAAGGAGTACTCAAGTTATGTTGAAGTCCACTTAATATTGTTCTTGTTTCTAATATGTGCTACCACCAATTTCACCCAACCAAATTTCTATCAATTATCTAATCTAAAACCTCCGCCCCTCGCTCTCTCTTCCTCCCCTCCCTTGCAGCCATCAGAGTCTTTTCTTCTATGCATAAGTCTGTTTTTGAGTTCTTATCACAGGGGTCTCATACAATATTTGTCCTTTTGTCACTGACTACTCTCACTCAACATAATGTCTTCCAGTTGAAACCAGGTTAGAAGATGTTTCCTGGAATCGTCATTGTTCTTTATCATTGCATAGTGCTCCATTGAGTATATATACCATATGCATTCATCTGTTGTTGGGCATTTGGGTTGATTCCATCTTTCTGCTATCGTGGACTGTGCTGCGATAAATATTCTTGTGCATGTGTCTGTTGGTGTGAATGGCCTTGATTCTGTAGCATATATTCCAAGCAGTGGAATTACTGGGTCAAACGGTATACCTATATCCGTATTTTTAAGGAAACACCAGATTGCTTTCCAAAGAGGCTGGACCATTTTGCAAATCCACCAACAGCATAGGAGAGTTTCACTTTCTCCACAGCCTCTCCAGCATTTGTTGTTTTGTGTTTTTTGGATCATGGCCAACGGGTAAGACAGTATCTCACTGTAGTTTTGATTTGAATTCCTTTAATAACTAAAGATTGTGAACATGTCTACATGTGTTTTTTGACTGCCTGGATCTCCTCTTTAGAGAAATGTCTGTCCTTTGCCCATCGCTTAATTGGATGATTTATCTTCTTATTGATATTTTGTAGTACGTTATAGATTATGGAGATCAGGCGTCAGTCTGACATATAGTTGCCAGATATTTTTTCCCATTCTGTAGGTGGCCTTTTAATTCTATTAATAAAGTCTGAGTGAGTAAAAGTGTTTGATTCTTCATAGTTCCCATTTATTCATTTTCTCTTGTGTTGATTGTGGTTTGTTTGACAGATTTTGAAGTCTGTCTACGTTGTGCATTAAAACTTCCATTGTTGTTCCTACTTTTTCTTGGATGAGCTTTATTATTTTAGATTTGACATTTAGGTCTTTTATCCAGTTGGAGTTGGTTTTTGTACAAGGTGTAAGATATGGATCTTGTTTCAATTTATTGCAGATGGATATCCAATTTTCCTAGCACCATTTGTTGAAGATGTTGTTTTTACCCCAGTTTAATGTCTTAGGGTCTTTGTTGAATATCAACTGTTCACAGACAGATGGTGTCATCTCTGGGGTCTCAGTTCTGTTCCATTGATCTATCTGTCTGTTCTTGTATCAGTACCAGGCTGTTTTGACTACTGTGGCAATGTAATAGGTTCTGAAGTTGGCTAATGAGAGGCCTCCCAGTGTGTTGTTCTTCTTTAGTAGACTTTACTTATCCAGGACTTCTTCCCTTTCCAAACAAAACTGGTGATTTGTTTCTCCACCTTATTAAGAAATGATGCTGGAACCTGTATTGGGATTGCATTATATAAGTAGATTGCTTTGGATAAAATAGACATTTTCACAATGTTAAGTCTTCCTATCCATGAGCAGCATAGGTTTCTCCATTTCTCTAACTCTCTCTTGGTTTCTTGTAGTAAGGGTTTGTAGTTCTCTTTGTAAAGGTTTGCTGTTTCTCTGGTTAGATTTATTCCTAGGTACTTGATCTTCTTAAGGGCTATAGTAAATGGTATTGATTTGATGATTTCTTCATTAATAGGCTCATTGTTGTTATAGGAAAGTAGATATTTTGATACGTTTGCTACCAAAAGTATATACATTCTTTGAAGTATAAGTCTCATGTAGAATACAAAAATTCTCATAATCCTTTCAAAATAGGATTTTTATATACTAAACTGTAATAGCTTGACATATAAATAAGTCAAAAATGGTGTCTATCAGCTCCAAATTGTCTATACCCTCCTAGCAAACCAAGGCCCACTAGCACCAAAAGTCTGCCAGTGCCAAATTCAGATTTATACACCCTCAAGTGTTTCAAAAACAACCCAAACAAGATTTTTAACTACTTAAAACTTGCCTGCTTTCCACACCCCTAGAAATCACACTCAATAGCTGACTGCCTGTAGTTAAAAGCACCCTAAGGCGCTGCTGAGTAAATGGTCAGCAAAAAAGAGAAGGACACTCAACAAAATGGACAAAGTGGCTGCAACAAGGAGCTCATACATAGCAATAACTACAAGGCTAGCACAGGGCCACGCAAAACTTTGTTCTGTTGTACAGAGTCACAGTGAGTTGGAATCAACTAGATGATACCTAACAACAGGAGCTGCTGCCTCTGGAGCTCTTTGACCCAATACTCCCCACCTTCTTTCAGGAGGACATTGTCAAGACATATGTAAGCCCCCTTTCCTTCCTTTCATGCTCTCTCCAGCTTCTGCTGGCTCACTGCCCCCACACCTCTGCAAGACTCCCTGCTGCAGGGAACTGTCCCTGTCAGTGGGTCAGTCCCAACAAACAGCTTGTTGTACAACAGTATCTCACTGTCATATCTTTTCTTAATCAGTCCCTAATTCCCTCAGACTCACTGTATAGCTGTAAATAATGAATGTGAGGAGCTCAATGAGTCACTATTTTTTAGACTATTTCTACTTTGTACAGTAATACTGTGGGTAAATATTATTATCACTGTTTTTCAAATGAAAAAATCAGGACTCAAAAAGTTTAAGTAATCTACTCACAGCTAATGAAGCATGGAGACATTATTTGAGCTCAAATTGTACTGTCCCTGAAATTGTCTTTCTCCTGTATTATATGGCCTATTACATATTTATGCATTTTTCATTATGTATTTTTAAAAACAAATTTTTAGAAATGTTCAATCTGTAAAATTTGGTAGAAAGACAAAAATTTAGCTAACATCAAGATACATTTCAAAAGATGTTTTATCCATGATCGTGTATACACACAAGTGTCTACCTATTACAGTAGTGATGGTCCCACCATCTTTGATGGGAGATACTTTAGGAGACACGACCTCTAGACACAGGTTTTTTCAAGTTTAAAACTACTATTTATCAGATAGTTGACTCAGGTAACCCTGGGTCATAAACTTACATAAATAACTTCACTGTGTCTCATTTTCTGAACCTTAAAGGGAAACTGTAACACCTATCTCAAGAGATGAAGTGTGTATGTTACACCAGAAACCCTTGATAAACATTATCTACTGCTACTAGAAAAGCCTAGTTTTTCATACTTTCAAAAAAAAAAAAATGTAAGACAAAATTTCACTTACATAGAGTGACACACCACTGAAATAGCCTTCATGTTTTCTTCCTTACCATCAAGTTTGGAAAGCAAGGATGTTCAAGAAGGAGACATGAATTAATTGATCCCTATTATGTTTGGGGCATTGTGGTATGAGTTTTCATACATATTAAACCACTAAATATTACCCTGAGCAATCTCCAATTTAAAACCTCTCTCATGATACATCCAGCTTGCCTATAATTAGATCAAGTTTCAACAAGAATATGACCTAAAATAAATGGGTTGAAAACACTAAAATTCTAGGTCAGAAGGACAATACATGCAATAGATGTGTAGACTGTGTATTTTTCTTTAAACCACAAACACTTCTGGCCACAGGCTACATCACAGAGTAGAAAGCATAGGAAGATATTTCATTACTTTTCTCTGACTTCTTTTTAATGCTTGAGTGGATGTGTTCACTTCTTTTGGAGTAATGATTGAATGAAAAGCATTTAAATATCATCAATTTACCAGATTTGTATCCATATTCCCTACTGTTACGGTGTGCCATCGAATTGATTCTGACCCATAGTGAACCAGCAGGACAGAGCAGAAGTTCCCTATAGGGTTTCTGAGGCTATAATCTTTTTTGGGGGGAGCAGCACACCAAGACTTTTCCCCCATGGAGCCACTGGTGAGTTTAAACTGCTGTTTCAGTTAGCAGCTGAGATTTAACAATTGTGCCACCAAATCCAAACCCAGTGCAAATAACATTTCTTTACTCTAACCACACAATCTCAAAAGGTGTATATTATGTCTAGATAAGATGTTCATCACGTTACATTCCAAAACAAACTGAAATTAAAACACACCCGTTTTATGTTAACACCTTGCATTTAAAATAACTTGGTGTAAGTCTGTACACATAAGGATGTAACACTGCTTTCTATACAGTAGCAGTGTGAGCGGGCAAGCCTGTATATCAATAACCCTGTCATGATGAGTCCTCTTTAAATTTGGCTCTCAATCGAAATTAACTTCATGATCTGCATAATCTCAAAAGACAAGGTAATAGGAATAGCGTATTTTAAATTTATTATACCCTGTCTTCCTTCTAGACCAGACCCTTCTTTAAAGTTTTAAAAACAAAATAACAAAAAAATATTTATTATGCATGCCAAACTAGCAAATATGTTTTCAGTGCCTATCAAGTCTGGGCAACTGCTATGATCTACAGATACTCCAAATTTACCATCAGGTCAGAAACATGGTTAAAGGGAATATTTACAATGAATGGTCTAAATTACATGAGGAAAAATTCACACACTATATGTCATTTTATTAGAAAAACTTTAAGACTAGCAATTCTCTCACATTTGAAATCTACTGAAATTGAAGAATGATATAAAATTTAGTCAGAAGAACACATCTGTAATACTGCTTATAACAAGCTGTGTTTGTAAGGGGCTAAGAATTGGATCACCAAACGGAATTTCTATGTAGTGATTACAAATGTTAATATGGATGTGTACTTACTGACAAGAAAAATACTTAAAATATAATTTTTGTTTTTTTTTTAAAGGTAGATGACTGAATTCTCATTGAGGATTGAACACATGCTTTCAATTCCAGTCCTTCCTGAAATCCTACTGCTACAATAAGAGGAAGAGAGGCACAAAAAATAGGAAAAACAAAACCTACAGTATAAAGGAGATCATGAGAGAAGACACTAGCAATAAAAGTCTGGGAAGTGGGACAAGTTGTAACTGATTTAACATAATCAAGAAGGTGATTCCTAAGCCAAAGGGAGAGAGAAGCTAAGAAGCAGAACAATGCTACCATTCAACCCCTTAAAAGCTCTCAATTGGCATCACAGACTCTTCCTAGAAGTGAGAGTGAAGTGGGTATTAAAAACAGGAGAAGTCTAAAAATGTATTTTAAAAGTAGTTATAGCTTTCTATACCCTTTCCAATTCTCTACAGGCTAGTAAATAAGACTGAGTAAATCTAATAATATTACTGAGATGCTTCTCTTATTTTCTGTGGACAGAGGAAGCTGAGTACAGTGGAGGGAAGTGTACCACCCTCCTGAAAACTTCAGCAAGTATTTATACTGATGTGAACTTCTTCAGCCCTATGACCCCATATGTCTGCCAAAACACAATGCCCAGGCTTTGCCTCCTTTACTAGGGAATCTGACCAGGTCAAAAGGAAACAAAAAGCCTACAGGTATGGATATTTAGGATTTCTCTGTGAAGCATTCTTGTTATATTACCCTACTATGAAGCCCACTGGTGGGAAGCTCTACCCCTGTGCCCAGAGGTTCTCATCAGCTTTTGTTAGGGCTCCATTCTCTTCTATACACCAAATCAAACTAAAGCCATGCCAGTGAGTTGATACCGACTCATACTGACCCCACAGGACAAGGCAGAACTGTTCCAAAGAGTTTCCAAGAAGTGCCTGGTGAATCCAAATTGCCAACTTTTGGACTACCAGTCATGGCACTTAATCACTATATCACCAAAATTTTCATTCTCGTTTGTATCAGCTCCTAATTCAAAACCACTAGATATATGAAGAAAGCCTCAAACATCCAGGACTGAAAACAAAACAGTGAAAGGCAAAGTGGAAGAAACAAGAAGGGAGGAAGGGACAAAGAGAGTGATGGAGAAAGGAAGGAAAGAAACCTCTTCTTAATATTCTCAGCTTTAAAAGAGAATATATTGCATGAATGGACCAAGAACACATGGCTATAAAAAAGAAATAATCAGAGAACAGCAAAACAACAAAAAAGAACTCTGAAAGTACTCCAAAAATATGAACTGCATACATAAAAATTTCAATGGATGAGGTGAAAGATAAAGTTTGGGAAATTTCCCATAATGCAGAGCAAAACACAGAGAAGAAAAAGTTAAGCAATTGATGGCATCAATCCAGGAAATTCAAAACTGGAATAATATGAGTGATAACCTTGAGAGAGCAAGCCAGGAAACCATCACGTAAATAATTTCTGCAAGATTCCCACACCTGAAGATCATTAAGTTTCTAGTTTCATAGGAACTACTGAGTATATGAAGAGATTCCTATCAAAATATAACAGTGAAAGGTTTTATAACACTGGAGAAAAAGAGACCCTAAATTTTCATAGAGAGCGAAATAGAGAGATAAAAGAGATTAAAAATAAGCATACCATTGGATTTTCTGAAGTCAGAAATTATAATAAAATAGAGCAATGGCTACAGACACTGAAGAAAAACATTCTCAATCCAGAAATCAATCATCTGGACAAATTATAAACTCAATGCGAGGGTAGAATAAAAAAGCATTTTCAAATTCCAAAGTATCAAAAATTTACCTTCTATGTATCTTCCTCAGAAAAGTTATTGGAAGAGATGTTCCAATCCAAATGAAAAAGTACAAGATAGAAGACATCTACTCCTGTCTACGAAGAGTCAACTCAAGAACAAGGCAAAGCAGAGCCTCAGGATAACGGTAAAGGTGGATCACGAGGTGAGAATTGGGCATCACGTGCAAACCAACCAGGGCCAACTGAAAGCCCTCCAAACTGACTGCTGCAGAGGGAGCTCCAACAAGCAGAAATCAATAGAATGCCTCCTGTATTTTTTTTTTTTTTTAATTTTGAGAGGCGACTTACACAACTGAGCGTTCAAAAATAAATTTGTGAAGAGAATATGGGAAATCAAGGAAACAAAATACATATTTTTTCAAACACTATGCTACGTATGCTATTTGTGTTAGAATAAAAAACTAAACCCACTCCTGTTGAGTCTTTTCCAACTCACAGCAACCCTATAGGTCAAAATAGAACTGCCCCATTGTATTTCTAAGGCTGCAAGTCTTTACAAAAGCACACTGCCACATCATTCTCCTGAAAGTGACTGGTGGCAGAAGAGTACTTAACCACTGAGCCACCAGGGCTCCTTCATGTTATACAGAATAGAGGAATAGAAACGTGTGCACACAGTGGGGGTATGGAGTAAAAGGAGCTAAATCCTCTTTCTCAACACCAAAGACAAAACCTGATACCTAAAATAGAATAATCAAGAAGGAGCAGAAAAACTATTTAGTTAGAGATATGGAGGTAAATGTCAAGAGAAAAAGAATGAGAAGAGACATACAGAACAATTACTAGCACACTTTTCATTTTTCAAAAATAAGTCTCTTAGAACTACTTGCTTCTTTAAATAACTACGTTAAATGAAAAACAGCAAAATTTAAAAAGTATATACAATGCGGTGAGCCCACTGAAGCCTGTGTATGTGTGTTATAAATGTACAAAAGGATTCATACCAATAATTTGTTATGAATTGATCCTGACTTACAGCGACCCTCTATGTGCAAGGACATTCAAGGCTGGGACTTTATTGAAGCGGACTTGTCAGGCCTGTCTTCCAAGGCACCTTTAGGTGGCCTGAAGCATCAAACTTCTGGTTAGTAGTAAAGTGCTGAACCATAGTGATAAAACATATGACAATAAAATTGCCTCTTTCTGGAGATACTAAATTTTACATCACGAAATGCTCATCATTTGCATTCAGAGGACCATAAGTGCTATTTCCAGAACAGCATGCATCCATGGATTAGTAAACTGGAATAGATAATTGTTTGAGGTATTTAAGTGTATTTTCAAGTAGCATTATCAGTCAAAAGTGGAACAAATCAGGAGTGAAATGAACATCAGTGATCAGTGAAAAATGAGGAGATTCAAAAAGATAATCAAACTGAGAAGGAACTTCTCTAGCCTGTCCTCATTACGGGATCCACCACTGGACCAGCGAAAGCAGCTTGGTTAGAACACTCAAACCACTTATGGTTTACCATAATCTTATAAACGTAAACATATGTGTGCTTACGTTTTTGGTAAAACTACATAACTCATTCCGTATTTCGAGTTTTTGACAGTCTCTTTTGTGGTATTTTCATGACCATCTTAAATTCATTACTATAATTATTTTTAAGGAAATGACTGAGTCTAGAAGCTACAAGAAACCTTCTTGGTCAAATCAGGCACACATCATTTATGTACCGATTATAAAGAAGAACCATTAGTTGCTGAACTTTCTAAAAATATTTAACACTTCAACATAAAGTCAGCATATAATGCTCTTTTACCAGAAACATATCCACAAAAACAAAAATAAGAAGAAGAAAACTATTGCTAGGCCACAATAAAAACCAAATTCATTGTCACTGAGTCAGTCTCAACTCACAGTGACCCTATGGGACAGAGTAGAATGGCCCCATAGGGTTTCCAAGGAGGAGACAGAGGATTTGAAGTATCAGCCTTTTGTTTAGCAGTTGTAGCTCTTAACCACTGCGCCACCAGGGATTCAAATAAGAGACATCGTATCTATAAACTGAGTTGACAAATAACATGTGAATGAGCATGTGAGGTTGCCTTCTTTCAGTGTGAACTAAGTGCTGAGATGAGACAATGACTGCTTAGATTAAGCATCATTAAATGAGTGCAAATCTGTGAGAGGTGATGAGTTCCTCACCTGTGCCTTCACCAAAATAATCAAATTAAGGAAGTCATTTATGTAAAACCATATGATAGCTGTTTGGGAGTCCATTAATCGCTATGAGTTTAATCTCCTGAGAAATAAAAATATTACCACACAATTCCCAGTACTCCTAATGACCAGATAAAACATAAAATAACAGTGAAATCATGTGGAGGCTAACAATTACAAGACAAGAAGGAAGAGAAGCAGCAGCAGCACAGTGAATAAATCTAGTGAGAGCCCGACACTAAGATACACTCTTAACATGTAGTGCCTACTGAAGAAAAATGGCAAAAGAGAAAATGGACTATTTTATCTACTGTTATAAATACGAAAAGGGATTTCTTAAAACAGATGATTTTTACATCAAGCCATACTGAACTGCTGCAAAACACAGCCTCACAAACACAAGCCAGGCTTTTCAGATCACACACCAAGACAAACCACTTCAGCTAAAACATCAAAGAAAGCAATTATGTGCACGTAACAATAACCATTTTATGAAAACATGAATGTAGCCCAATGCTGAAATAAGGGCCAAATGTTGAAATAAGGGCCAAAAGGAAATTCAAATGTTAAGTATTTATAATAAAAGCAAACATTCAAATGAACAGTGGAGCACCAATAATGAGTCATTACGGTGTCTGATGAAAATAATTTATTAGAATGGATTTTTCAAAATTTATCATACTATATTAGTATGCCTCCAACTGAAGTAGGAGAAAGACAGACCTCAAAAGAGGTAATAAGAAGCTTGATTTAGTTGGCTTATCCAAATCATGTAAGATCTTTACTAACTGGATCCTCAATCAACTCAGTTTTGTATTAAAAGTTATACAAAAGGACTGTCACTGAAATCAACTGGAAGATGGCTAAGAAAAATCATATATAGTTTAGTAGGTAGTATTTACTCAATTAGTGTATCACGAAAAATCAAACAGGGAATATACTTAAGTTGAACAGAATTTCAACAAAACTGATTATTGCTTACCAACAGTATTTCAGATGACTGTATTTTCAATTTAGCATTATAATCATGAATACATCTTACTTAAAAAATGGAAGAAAACAAAAGCTGAAAAAAATCAGACTGCCTTGAAATTTCTTAGAAACAAATACCACACCGACAAAGTCATTCTTTATAAGCCATTTCATTTTTCTTTCTCCCCTGGAAATGGCCAATCCTTAGCTTAAAAGAAACCCTAATGGTGTAGTGGTTAAGAACCACACCTGCTAACCCGAGGTGGGCATTCTGAACCTATCAGGCACTCGTTGGAAACTCTATGAGGCAGTTCTACTCTGTGCCATATGGGGTCACTAAGAGTCAGAATCCACTGGACAGCAAGAGTTATTTGTTTGTTTTATTTTTTAGCTTAAAAGTAGAATGATTCCAGACACTTCAAAAGTCTTGTTAATTTAGTTGCATAAGTTACATTTAACCTAGGTCAGTTAGCTAACAGTCCACGCTACCAAGATAATGAAAAGATAGGACATTTGAAAGTCAATCTAAAACTGGTTCTAATTATTTTAGTAAATCACTAGATTCTTAGGAACAAATATAATATCACTTTCATGACATACATGTCACAATTATGTTATATTCCTCATGATATTTACATATGAAATTTATAGATTTTCAGACAAATTAATCAAACTCTGTGAAATAAGCTATCGGTCATCATGAAGTAATATGACTTCCATTGAGCTATAAAAGTGAAACAGAAAGTAGTTTTTACTTGAATATCTTACATTATGTTAGAATTGTTTACTTTTAATTATTGGTCTCAGTAACAAAATTATCAATTCAAAAACAAATAAAATATGCTAAAAAAATATGGTAGTCTTCACTAAGACATATTGTTTTATATGTTGTAGTCAGTGAAAATATCAGAAGTTACTGGCTCATTGTACAGAAAAATCTCAATGAAAAAATAGAGAAAATCCAGACTTTCATATACCGCACATTTAAAATCAAATTAAAAATTCACTGGAACATGGCACATAATTATTTTGCACGGCAGGATCTACTGACACTCCATTCTCTTCTTCTTCTTTACTTTTTGTACTTCTCCAAATATTTAAATAAATTAACAAAATCTGGTCTGTCTTCACTGATCCACAGTATCTACACCAGAGGGCAGGCACGAGCAAGAAGAGAAACATTCTTCTCACCCTTAAGTTTGCACTTCAAGGATCTTGGGTAAAAGGTTAGTGGAAAAAAATCAGAAACTATTAGACGAGCTAGAAGCAGCTTTGAGAATGATCCACGGTACCTCAACCCCTACTGCCATGATAAAAACGTCCGTCTTCTCTCAACAACAACCGGTTTGAGCACTCAGATTGGCAGACAATGTCTGCGTACGCAGGAATACTACTTGAATCCGAGCTTAAAAACAATATTAATTTTAAAAATAACATTTGGTGATCCCAAATAGTGAGCTAAAATCCCTAATTTCAATTTTGAGCACTTAAACCTTGAATTTATCTCAGATTAATGATACAATGTACTATCTAGTAAGTTTCTTTGGCCATATTCAGTTCACAAGAAGTTATCTTGAACATGTCATTCTTTTAGGTTTTGTAACTTTCTCGTTACCTGAGCCATCATTCTACTAAAGCATTTTGAAATTAAATAAATGATCTTCCATGCTGTTTGCAGCAAAAACTTAGAATTAAATGTGTGTGAGGGAGACACCGAGACGAATATGAAACTCAATCACAAATGACAGGTCACGATTCTAAACACTCTAGAAAGTTGTCAAAATATAATTACAATAAATATTTAAAAATTTCTATTCAAAATGATGGAATCCCTGGTGCCATAGTGGTTAAGTGCTACAGCTGCTAATCAAATGGTCAGCAGTTTCAATTCAGGTGCTCCTTGGAAACTCTATAGGGCAGTTCTACTCTGACCTACAGGGTTGCTATGAGTCGGAATTGACTTGATAGTACTTTTTTTTTCTTTTTTTTTTAAATTCAAAACAATACTCTGGAAAGTTACAAAACATAAATACAATTTCTATTCAAAAACACCAGAGCAAAATCACATTTAAAAGAAAGGAAAAAGTGGGCTCTCTATTAACTGTGACATTAACCTGCACAGGAATCTTTCTCCTTCCAGAGTCACAGAAGTCAGAGAAGACACAGAGAGATGCTGGTATAAGCATAAAGCAGGGCACCTAGACTGGACCAGGGCATAGAGCAAATCAGAAAACACAAGGTTCAAACCTCAGCTCAGTTATGTTCTTGGTACCCAGCTTTATTAAGTTCTTCAATATTGCTCAGAGAATGAAGAGTAATATTATTCATTGACTTGTTGTGAGGCCTTACTTGAAATAATCCAAGTAAAACATTTATTGTAGTACCTGTACATACCAAAAAAAAAAAACCCACTGTGATAAAGTCTGTCTGACTCATAACAACCCTAGAGGTCAGAGTAGAACTTCCCAAACAGTTTCCAAGGACTGCCTGGTGGATTTGAACTGCCAATCTTTTGGTTAGCAGATGTAGCACTTAATCCACTACACCACCAGGGTTTCCAACACTGAACACAGTAACAGCCAATTAGTATTGCTGTCTGTGCTGTGGATGGTTACTTTAAATTTTTTTGCATTCATTCTTTAAGGTCTTTCTTTTTCTCATTTCCCACCTCATTTTTGTTTCCAGCCTCTTTTCCCTGCCTATTTATCTCCTTTGTTTCTATTTCTCTACCTTTTCTTCTCTTTACTATTCTCTTTCACCTCTCCTGGTTCTTGTCTTTCTCTTCGACTTCTCTTTCCTTTTGCTTCTTTCTCTTTCTTTCTAGGCTCATCACTATAAGGAAAAATTCATACATATATAAAGTTCTTTAGTTTACAAAATGTACTGAAAATCTGTTCAAGATGATTAAAGTATTGTTGTTAATCTCTCTCTCTTTTTCTTTTCTGTGGTACACTCATTTCCTGGGTAAATCATCATTAAACACATAGTGGCCCAGATCACACAACAGTGCCTTCTATCAAACGACAATGGAACTGGTGAGACAAATCAACTCCACCTGGAATGTGGTAGACAAATGAACTACATGTGGAAACAATTAAGTAACAATATATAAAAACAGTAAAATAGATGTACAATGCCACACAGAAGTGTCAAATTTAAGTACACTGAGTGAAGGTAGAAGTACATTGAGTGAAGGTTACTACGGATGACAATAATCAAAGAATACCTTTTTATGAAAAAGATAAGCAACAACACCAAAAGGCTACTTGCCAGTTGTTCCTTTTAGCGGCTCACTGTTGACACAATTTAGTAAATTAAGCAAAATACATAAACTTAATGAAAATGCCAGTGATATGTTGGCTTCCTAGAAAACTGTGGAGTTTTTATCACGAAACATTCCTATGTGCTTTCATTCCCTGATTTTCCTTTCATCATATAGCGACAAACAGATTACCACATCACTCCGCTTCCATTGCATGATCACGGTTTCAACATTTTATATCATCGATATTCTGCCTAAGGACCTCAAAACATCTGGATAAAAAGAGGAAGTTTCAATCAGGTGTTCAATTCATGTATGTCAGATTATGATTTAAGAACAACAAGAAAATATTAAATAATACAATAAAACCTATGAGAGTTGGAACCTGCATAAAGAGGAAACCCGTAAGAGGAGGAAAACTGGAATATTTCCTGCTAAAATAAGCAATAGAGAAGATGCAAAATCACATCCTTTCAAAGGTGGAAAACTTATGAGACCCAGGGATAAAAAGAGGCAGATTTGTTGAGCTTTGGCTCTCAGATTTCAAATAAATACAAATGTCAAGAGATAGCATATCTCTTTATTTGTTTTGTAGGTAACTGGTACAGAGCTGTGAATCTCAGTAAGTACAATGATTAATTTGATAGTAATTAAAACTCTATACATCTCATTTATAGTTTGTTAAGTTACAGCTAGCCTTTTTCTCAGGTTTTATTATGTGTTTGAATTAACAAAAACTCAACCAATATTAACAAACAAATTTAAATCTTTGCAAAAACTCTAAAACACAACTTGCTTAGAAGTATTATAATAAAAATACCAATACACCAAATAAAGAACTTACTGAACAAAAAGCCACAATATTTAACAACAACCTGAATTCATAACCATAAAACTTCATAATCATAGCAGATGATTAATAATTTCAAGAATCTCTGTAATTTTAAACTATTTAACATAGAAGTGAAAGTTGACATTGTTGGGAAAGCAATGAACCATGTTCTCCTTGATGATAATGTCAAAGAAATAGACTTGGCAGATTTCCAAGCCAGGAGCTAATCTTACTCAATAGAGTTTCTACCAGTCTGTTGCTTCACAAACTTTCAAAGCTATCAAAGTCTATGTTCAACTTACTCCCAACATCAAAACTTACCACGCAGCTTTATGAAGCATGCCCAAATATCCTATAGCGTAAAACCACTTTGAACAGACTCATAAATGTAAAGAAGAGAAGGGACAGTGAAGCTAGATGTCTTAGAAACCAAATCACCATGTTTGAGCTGCTCTTTTTTCTTAAAAAAAAAACCTGGAGAGCATTAGAAACTCTCTGGTTCTAATCTCTACTGTATTCCCATAACTGGGTAACTGTTAAATAATACCTTAGTTAAGGTGCATATTGACCCAAACATATATTGTATATATTGCTACTTCAAATGCTTAAATATTTTAGACATAAAACATACACATTTTTTAAATCAAACTTCAAATGCAGTTGTTTTCTACTATTATCATCGCTAGTGACTTGAAAGAGCTATCTAAGGTGAAACAATAAGGAACAATGACAACCAGCAACAAAGTGACTTTTTTCAGAAAAGCTGAACATGAGAAAGGCACTATGGTGATCTAACAGAAAAACTGAAAGCTAAAGAAACAACTGTTTAAAATCTGTTTCTCCATATGTCTGTTTTACACCTACAGGTTATACTCTGCAGAAAACATCTCTAAGACAGTTAGGGAACTTGAAAACAGTATGAATTACTAAAATACATCAGCCTTAGTTCCTCCCGGTGTATATTTTATCTTGCTAAAATAATTTATGACCTTGGTAAATATTAAGTGGTATGGTAACTATATTTTCAAAACATGCATTTCATTTAACATATAAATAATTAATTTGTCCTCTTTTTACAAAGAATTTTACACTTTTAAAATGACTGTTTGCAAAGAAGCAACCTTATCTCTTACAATCTATGAACTTAGAGATATATGACAAAAGAATTTACAATGTTAAGAACTATAAAAATTAAATTATGCAACAAGGCTATACACAGACCAACTATGTGACTCTAACCAAGACAGTGTTTGTAAATGCACTGGGGCAAATACATACACATACCTACAAGTATCTAAATAACAACATGTGTACAAAAAAAATCACCCATTTAAAAGTAACCTAAATTATGCACTGTTGGGACAGTAAAGCCAAACTGCCTGTCCTAGCCAAGTGATTTTTTTTTTACATTAACATTTTTTGAACCCTCTGAATTGTTCCATTTTCTCTGCCAAGAAATACTAAGTTCTAACATCATTTCTGTGCCAGAATTGGCTTAACCAATCTTGCTTAGGTTTTTTTTTGGAAGAGATAAAAAATTAAAAAACAACAACAACAAAGAAAACAGCCTCTGTAAGATACAAAGCTGTCCCATTACTCACTTTTGATTTCTGTATGCTTGGTGTATTGTTGCCAGGTTCCCTGGGCTCAGACACAAGAGGAGGAGGCACAGAATTGCTAGGGGTTTCCACTAAAAAGCCCAGCACCACAGGCAGCACTAATCCTGCACCTGTGATGTGTTATTCAGCAGTTAAGAAATACAGTCCAGACTGTGGTTGCCTAATACAGCTCAGCTGTTTTTCTCGGTACTCCCTTTGATTATAAGCTGGCAAGAGAGATTATTGTAGTCAGGCATTGAGCTACGTTCAGGATACATGGCATACGACAGTGGAAAGGTAAAAGAGAAAAGAAACCCTAGAATTCCAAAAAAAAAAGGGAAAGTCCATAACCAGAATGTATTATGTAACATTTCCAGATGGTTAAAAGATGTCTCTGACTTTATGCACAGCAAAAAGTATACAGCATCTAAATATCTACAAATATTTTTATAATATTGCTTTGACATTTAATATACAACATCTTGGGCTTATTTTAAAATAATCTCCTGAACTGAACAACTATATAAATTTTTACAAATCAGTACTTAAATTTTACCTTTACTAAATGTCAAATTTGTTTTAATTTGAAACCTTTCAAATTGCTGAGAAAACTGAAATGCACATGACTTTTTAAATTAAATCTGCCATATCATTTCACTTGTCTTATAAAAAAATTTTTATATAAAATTTATATTTTCAATACAACTAACCTAATCAAGTGTGGTTAAACCAGAGTATCTACTTGAATCAGCAAACCAGTATATTTACTTGAATCAGCATAAAACTACTAGCAAGTCCAAATCAATTTAACAAATATTTATTATCCATAAGGTATCTGGCAGCATTCTGATCGCAAACAAATGTAGAAGATTATGGGCTCTATACTCAAGAAGCTCAGAATCCAACCAGGAGGAGTAACATGGAAGTAAGCTTTTTTGTTCTTTTGTCATAAAAGGGCTGATGACTGTTCACTCACTTTTTTCCTTTATCTGAATCCCTTTAAACAACCTAAACTTTTATTCAAAACCAAATACCCTTCCCCAATTAAAACCAAAAACCAAACCCACTTCCTAATTACAGAAGGTTAAAAAACAGTCATTTGTATACACAAGAGTTGAAATACAGAAAACACAGCAATTTCAAAGTATATTTAAATGTATGGATAAAGTAATGAATATTTTAAATTTTCTTTTTCATTTTTTTCATCATTTAGATATGAATTACCTGCTAAGTCATGCACCATACAAAGAATGTTATTAGAAAAATGTCCATATATAAGATATATGAGGTCTGACAGTTAAATTAGCAAACTTATCCTACAGAAAAGTTCTACATACGTACTTGCTCAATACCACTATGGTCACCTTTAAAGTACTCCCCTCAGGAAACTATGCACCAATGCCGGCACCTAGCTCACCCCTTAAAGCAATTTTGGAACTCTTTCTGGAATGGAAACCCCGGTGCTACAGTGGTTAAGTGCTACATCTGCTAACCAAAAGGTTAGCAGTTGGAATCCACCAGGCACTCCTTGGAAACTCTGTGGAAGAGTTCTACTCTGTCGTTGTGAACCAGAATGGACTCCATGGCAATGGGTTTAGTTTTTTGGTTTTTTTCAAGAACGGCCATCAGAGCTGTCATGGTATTACCCTTGATATCCTAAATGTCATCAAAATGCCTCCTTTCAATATTTGCTTATCTCTGGGTAAAGAAAAAAGTCATTGGGGGCCAGGTCAAGTGAGTAGGGAGTGTGTTTCAATGCAGTTATTTGTTTTCTGGCTAAAAACACCCTCACAGACAACTGGACAATTAAGTTCATGATTGCTACCATGCCGCCATGTGCAATGGCCATTCCAGAAAGAGTTCCGAAATTGCTCTGAAGGGTGGACTAGGCGCCGGCAGAGCTTCCCAAGGAGAGTACTTCAAAGGTGACCATGGTGATATTCAGCAGTGAGGTATGGAGCACTTAGAACAATTAAATCGTGAACTTAATTGTCAGACCTCATATCAGGAACAACAGAGTAAAAAAAAAAAAAAAAATCCCTGTGTGCATAAAAATGCCTTCTATCATCAAAATTTTTACACCATTTTCTTATGCTCAGACACTAGGGTTAGAAATAATAACCATATTTAAAATTCCAAGTAACACCTGAGGTTGGTCAATTATTATTGTTCAAAGAAGACTGTGGCTCAGTAGGTCTGTGATAAGATGCTGTATTAGTAATCTCCCATTTCCAATAATGCAGTCTGGGAATTCAAAATAAAGTGGCTGAACTGGGTACTTGGTATCTGACTAACAATACACAGAGTCCACATTATTTAAGACATTTTTTTCTGAAATTATAGTTAATTGGCTATAAAACAGTACTGAAATTCTATACCCCCATCCACTTTTGCTTTGATTTTTAGATATGAAGTCATCAAAGAACAATCTTGTTGACTTTTGGGTACAAATAGCAAGGTCTATGTGAAGACTACGTCATTACAGTGATTTTGTTATCCTAAACTTGGCCATGGCACACACTGGGGCATTCTGGCCCGATGCTGCTTACATTGTCTCTCTTTCGATAAAGACCTTCAGTTTTTCAAAAGCACTTTTATTTTCTTATTTGTTAAACTGTGTAAAGCCTAGTAACCTCAAGGATCCAGTCATTCTAAAGCCTCACTGATCTTACTTTTAAATTTTCTTTCTTTATATACTTTTATCCAATTTGCATCTCCTTCCATCAGTAATACAGTCACACACACATTATATTCTATGGTAAAAATGCTTCCTTCTTCTTCTTTTAAATACATATCAATACCGAATCTCACAATAAAGAAATAAAAAAACAGAAAAAAAGAAAATTCTATATCTAAGATGCTACGTGAAAAATAATTACCCTTTACAATCCTCTCTTTAGATATTTATTTTAGGCCATACCAATCTAAGGCAGACTTATCTGTAGTGCAGTATTTTCTCAACCTAAAATATTTTTATATGATCTTAACTTTTAGATCAAGCAGGTAAAAAATGTATTTCCCTACTATCAGGTGCTGTTAGGCTGGCTCCAAATCATCGCAACCCTATTCAAAAGAGAACAAACATTGCCTCATCCTGCTCCACCCTCACAATCGTTGCTACTTTGGGTGCACTGCTGCAGCCACTGTGTCAACCCAGAAAGGCATCCTGACTCACACTCTATATAAATGACTCAAGTCCTCCCCAAAAATCAGAACACTAATATACAGGCAAAAGACACTATCTTAAATGTCCACTGCAGTTACAAAATGTCCCATATTTCAAAAGAGAGAGAGGAAATATTTTATCCAAATTTATTTGCTGGCACAGCAGCTATTACTAAACCATTCTCTATGTTTACCTACAGAATGCTCTATTTTTCATCTAAAAACGCAGAAAATAATTCAGTAAGAAAGGCAAAAATCCTTACTATTTCATGAATTTGCAGCTGCAGAACTTGAGAGGTTTAATATCTGTAGCCATCAGGCCTGTGAATTCTCACTAACAGAGAAGTCTCAAAGTTGTTTTTTTAAAAAAGAATGATCTTTCAGAATCAATAGGCCCTCTTTATGAGAAATCCTAGTTAACTATCTAGTCTCTGTCCACCTTTGTTGGCAGGCAAATTTTTTTTTTCTTTTTTTACTTTCATCAGATTTCCTGGTGGCCCCCATTCTCTAATCATAACATGAAATAACATGAAGAGAAAGCAGTAAAATTCTATTAACTATTATTTAATTTCTTGGTTTATTATTACTAATGGCATAGACAACCTGCAATAAAACCAATGCCTCTAATAACTACCTTTTAAAAAATACTGCACCACAGCCATTAGAACCAGGTACACTGTGACAGGATGAAGGGATGCCAAAATAATAGTAAAGGAAGCATTTTTCTTCTCAATACACACCAATGAAAGAAAAAAACAGCTCGTGCAACAGGCGCCATCCCAAACAACCAACCCCCCCAACCGTGCCAGGCTCTTGCCGCTGTGGAGTGCAGTGTCTCCTCACCAGCCTGCAAGTATAAGCAGAAAGGTCATTAGTTATGACTCATAGACTCTAGCAGATAATGTTGAGTCACTTCAGGAACTATTAAACTATAAACAGTGAGCTGAAAGCCATTTATCTGCATTTTAGGATAAACAATAGAAGCTACTCAATTAAATAGATTGCAAGGAATAACCTGCAGATGCCAAACCAAGTCAGTGAAGCTTAATTTTGAAAAGAAGAATCTGTGAATTTCATAAAAATCAATCTGTAACCCCAAGGATACTGACATACGAAAACATTCACAATGTTCCCTTATTATAGTTAAAAGGCCAACTGATGCAGCTATCAGTTACAGCAGAATAGTTTGAAGTAAACGTTTGGCATTTATTTTCTAAGTGACAAGATTTATGCTAATTCTGATGGTAAGCAAAATGCATATTACCAGAGAAAGTAAACAGATGATTCTGTAAAAGGTAAAGTTGAATTAGGTCAGTGGTCTTTACCAAGACTATCTGAATATACAGTTTATTTTGAGGAGACAACTTTTTAAATGACCTCTCTCCACACCCTCCCTCAGAAAAAAGCAAATATGAGTGTTACTTTACAGATCTGTTATTTATATATATTACTGACGTAATATATGTGTTTGTAAAATAATACACAGACATCTATGTGCCTAATTCTAACTCGAGCAACAAGAGTCCTCGTGATGCAGTGGCTAAGTGCTTGGCTACTGAACAGAAGAACAGTGGTTCGAACCCTCCAGCTCCCAAATCAGGGAACGATGTGGCAGTCTGTTCCCATCAAGATTTGCAGCCTTGGAAGCCGCACAGAGCATCTCTACTCTCCTGCAGGGTCATTATGAGTCAGACTCAACTCAATGACAGTGGGTTTCGTATTTCTGTCTCCAGCATGTAAAAATCTTTCAAAGAAACACTATTTACCAAATATAATCTATCACGAAACCTTGGAGGTTTTCTTCTATAATTAATTAGGATATAATAAATCAAAATCCCCAGTGCAAGTACCATACACAGGTGAAATTCTACAGTTAGAACTTGTTTTTCCTTTCTTGTCGGAAAGCAAATCAAAATCTGCTCTTTTTCACACTTCCAGATGTCAGACGCTTTTCAAAACAATGTTGAGGTCAGAGAAGAGAACACACAGGTGTGTGTTATGTCAACTACTGAAAGCACCTGAAGGTTAGCCTGGAACCTGATCCCACTACCGACACATTCTTGTGGGCATTACAAATGCTCCCTGAAGGAATAGTAAACGAATGCTGACTGATTTTGAAAAAACATCCCAAATCTCATTAGATGTATTCCTTAGCACTATTGTTCAAAAGCACTGTACAACAAGTAATATCAAACTCACTGCCACCTCTCGATAATCCTTTTAGGTTTCTCCAGTGTCACCTCTTCTGTTCTGTTTCAATGACAAAACAACAGGTTGAACAACCAACATTCAACGTCAACATATACAAGTTTTTATCACATCACGAAAACTATGACAACCTACAAAACATTAAATGTTAGGTTATCAGTAACAAGGACTTTAAGAGAGCTGGCTCCTATTGCTAGGCACTTGGTCTTAGGGGACTCATTTCATCACATACATTTCAACTGCTGGCATTCACAAGCCCCAAACAGAAACACTGCAGTAGTGTGACTCAAATCTGAAATGATCAGTATTCAAGCCAGGGAACTGTGTGTTAAGTCATTCAAAACCTCTGCTCAACACAAACCGTAGCTTACATCTGACATTTTCTTAATTTAAAAACAAAGAAAGAAATGACTAGAAAGGAATTTTTGTCTTTCAATGGCTGGGTTCCCAATAAAAGTTAGAAAACTGCTGTCTACCAGTAGGGATGACTGAGTAGTTAGACTTCTATTCTTATGAATGACTCAGAACAATTTTTATCAGTTTAGACTTAAAAAGAATAATCATACTAGGGTCTAGTCAAAAGGTGTAGTATTTACACAACCCTTACTTTCTACATACACAAACACACATACCATAAATATGTCCACAGGGAGGATACAAATATTATTCTCACAAAACCTGTCTCTTCTTGACAAATGCCTCTATTATTTCCAAACATCAAAAAGGTCTTACTAAAGAGTATAGCCCCAATCTCCTGATGAAAAATCTGAAATGTTCACATTCTTACTTCTTCTATTATCCAGTGCCTGCGTTCTCACGCCCTGAACAAAGGCTAATTAGACTAGGACGTACGTACCAAGGCAATCCGAAACCTCAGCAGCTATAATGGCTGGCAACTTTGCTTATATATTTTATTATCTACATCTATGCCGTTTCTCAGCTTTATCTTTCTCCTCAAAAGGGCAGCAGACTCAGATTTTAGTAGCAATACTCCACATTGCACAGGCAGGGAAAATCTATGCTGTTTCTACTCGAGTATATGTACAGAATGTCTTTCTGATCTGAGAGCTTTTTGTGCCCTCCTTCCTCATTTCTTGTCTCCCAACCCACAACAGATTCTCAAAAACTTAAAGATTCTTCAATACCTAGATGTCTCCTTTTTTCACTGCTACTAACAAGACAGGAAACACCAGGTGTGAAACGTCCCCATTTGCCCCTGTCCACTTCAACACACAATTCTTAACTGTTTATGAACAAGTGTCTTTCATCCTTGCTTGTGGTCTCAAAGGAGACACCCCATCATTTATTGTCTGGACCTATCTCTCCACAGACACCCAGAGCCACAGCCAGAGCCACAGCCTGTCTCATAGATGATGGTTTGCTTTTATTCACACCTTCCTTGGTGGTGATGAGTTTTTCCAGCCTAGATCAGCCAGGCAGAAGAAAGGCTTTTGTACAAAGAGAAAAATGAGTATAATGAGAAGAAAAGGAGAGGGAGCACTGGAAGGAAAATCTAAGGTCCTTGTGCTTGTGCCTTTCTATAAAAATGTACTAACTTACACAAAAAAATATATAATCAAGTACCAGCTCTTACAATACGTCAAGTCACACATATAATGAATAACTAGACGCGAAATAAATATAGGAAACGCTGGTGGCGTGGTGGTTAAGTGCTACATCTGCTAACTGAAAGGTCAGCAGTTTGAATCCACCAGCCACTCCTTGGAAACTCTAAATAGCAGTTCTACTCTGACCTATAGGATCACTATGAGGCAGAAGTGACTCAACGGCAGTGGGTTTAAACAGGTACAAGCAACGTGGTATCATAGCTATGTTATTGATTTGGCAATCTCCAGGATATCCAGCATGTTTTGTTTGAAAACCAAGCACAGAGATAATTTACCAAATAACGCATCAGGCAAAACGAAAACCAAACCCAGTGCCATCCAGTGGATTCTGACTCATGGTGACCCAGAGGTGAGAATAGAACTGCCCCATAGTGTTACCAAGGAGCGCCTAGCAAACTTGAATTGCTGACCCTTTGGTTAGCAATTACAGCACTTAACCACCCTGCCACCTGGGCTTCCTAATTGTACTTGGGATATTTTCCTAATATACTAAGTGAATGAATCGACTCTAAAAGATTCATCAAACATATACATACAAATCAGAAATTTAGAGCCCAGGAAACGGCCTAAGTCAGTACCATCATGTAATAACGGCACACAGTGACTGAGTGTACCAGAACCATATACTCTAGATATGTCACAAAGAGAGTGATAGTGGATGTTTCTGAAGAATCATGTACAAAAAGAAGTACCATAGTTTTATAAAAATAACATGTGCCCTATACATTTGTCTGCCAATTGCACTCTTCACAGAAGCATTGTTTTAAGAATACTATGCTGATTCTTTACAGTCATATGTGAAAATAAAAAGCTGGCATAGCAGTGCCTATGAAAATACTTCATGGGGGAAGAGCATACTTAGCAAACAAACACAGACGGTATGCATTATTTGCGTAAAAACACAGTAGTTGCTGCGCTGGTAATTTGAAAATATTCCTAAACACTGTAACATGTTATACCTCTAAATATTTTCAACTCTACCCCTGTCTAGAAAAAGGGTACCTAACATTTCACTGCCTAAAACCCTAACTAGTCATGGAAAGCAAAAATAAAAATAAATTCATGCCTAGCTAGTCACTAAAAGAAGTCATTCACAGTTAGGTACGTACATCTTTATATTTTACATACAGATGGGTGTATGGAGGTTTGCATTTCATCCACCTAATTGCAGGCAGAATTTAAGGTCAACATCTAAACTTACATATTTAGGTACAGGCAGTTCCCAGATTACCAACAAGTTCCACTTCTATCTGTTTTGACTTTGTACATGAGTTATGACAGATATGGTTTGTATCTAATGTCTGTTAGCCAAACATCTAACCATACAGTATATAGTGTACCTTTCTACACACCGAAGACATTAAAGAAACACTTTCAGGCACACTAAAACATATTTAACATAAATAGTAATGATAAAAATGTTTTGTTTATATCAAAAGTAGCACCTGTTTGACAAACCAGTCTATGTACCTCCAATTTTTAATACAACAGGCATTGTGGGGGTTGGTTCACAACTATGCATTGTAGGTAATGCCAGTGTTTGTTACTCAGGGACTGCATGTAATCTCTTAGTTATCCAGTTATGCCATAACAGAAATATACCAAGTAAGTTGCTTTAAGAAGCAGGAATTTGTTTTTGATTAGAAGTCCAAATTTAGGGTGTCTGCTATAGATAAAGGCTTTCTCACTCAGTTGATTCTGGAGAAAGGTATTGTGTCATTGAACTTCTGCTCCCAGGTGTTCTTCATGTGGCTTCCTGTGTCTCTCTTGCCCCATCTCTACTTCCCTCACTTTCTTATTTAATCTCTTTTATATTAGAAAAGTGAATGATTTAAGACAGAACCTAAACTAATCCTGTCTCATTAACATGAAAAAGGAAACCCATTCCCAAAAGATACGTCTACAGGACTAAGGGACAACAACTATCATGACCTCCACCAGACAGAGTCTAGAGCAACCAAATTGCATCCAGCTACTACCAACGACAGCTCCAACAAGGATCACAACAGAGAGTCCTGGACTGATCTGGAAAAAAAAAAAGTGCAACATAATTCTAACTCTCTCTCTCTCTCTCTCTTTCTCACACACACACACACACACACACACACACACACACACACACACAAACACACAGACAGACAAGAACTACTGGCCTGACAGGTAGTCGAGAAACCCTGAAAGTAAAACCACTCAACACCCTTAGTCACTCCTGAGGTTCACCCTTCCCTGAAAGATTAAACAAGCCCACAAAACAAAATGAGACTGAAAAGGGTATACCAGACCAGGGGCAAGGACCAGATGACAGCAAGTGATGGGAAAGCTAGTGACAGGGAAACCACAGTTGAGAAAAGAAAGCGTGGGCATGTTGTGGAGCTGTTAACCAATGTCACAAAAAATGTGTACTACTTGTTTAACAAGAAGACAATTTATTCTGCAAACCTTCATCTAAAGTACAATTTAAAAAAGATAACTTATTCCCAAATGAGATTATAACCACAGGGATAGAGGTTAGCATTTGTAACACATATTCGGAGGAGACAAAATTTAATCCACAACATTCCACCTTCTGGCCCCCCAAAATTCATGTCCACGCCATATGCAAAACATTTTCACCCCATAATACCATTCCCAAGTCTTAAATCAACTCCAATTTAAAATATCATCTTCTGAATCATGTACAACAAATATGGGTGAATTCAGGTATATTCCATCCTGGAACAAAATTTGTCTTTATCTATGAACCTTTGGAATCTAAAACAAAACATAAAGAAACCTATTGCTGTCAAGTCGGGTCCGACTCATAGCAACCCTAGAGGTCAGAGAAGAACTGCCGCATGACTATACATTATCAGTTTCCAAAGTACAACGGAGGAACAGGTACAAGGCAGACACTTCCATTACATATGGAACAAATTGGGTACCAAGTAAGTCCCAAACCCAGGAAACCATTTACATGAGCTCTCAAGACTTGAAAACAATCCTCTGTTCTGAATGAGGACAATGGGTTGGGGGGACATCTAGTTCAAGTGGCATAACATAATTTATAAAGAAAATGTTCTATATTCTACTTTGGTGAGTAGAGTCTGGGGTTTTAAAAGCTGATGAGCAGACATCTAAAATACTTTACTGATCTAGAGCATCTAGAGCTAGGAAGAATGAAGAAAACCAAAGGCATAAGGGAACGATTAGTCTAAAGTATTAATGGACTACAACTACCCTAGCCTCTACCACGCTGAGTCCAGCACAGCCTGATGGTGCCTGGCTACTAACACTGACTGTTCTGACAAGGATCAGAGCAGAGCATCCTTGACAGAGCTGGAGAAAATTTTAACTTGCAAAAGATGACCAGACTTACTACTCTGATAGAGACAAGAAACCCTTAAGGATACGGCCCTCAGACACCCTTTTAAGGCGGACACCATAAACACTCCTTAGGTTCACCCTGTAGTCAAAGATTACACAGGCCCATACAACAAAATGAGGCAAAAGGGTACACCAGCCCAGGGGCAAGGATGAGAAGGCAGGGGACAGGGAAGACGGTAATAGGGAACCCACAGTCAAGACAGGGAGAGTGTTGACATTTCCTGGGATTGGCAATGTCATAAAACAATACGCATATTAATTGTTTCATGAGAAACTAATTTACTCTGTAAGCCTTCATCTAGAGCACAATAAAAAAAAATAATAATAATTCTCTGTTCTTTGAGATCACCAGGTCAATAGCCTCATCCTCCAGACAATATGTATATGAATTTTTTCATGAGAAACTAATTTGCTCTGTAAGCCTTCATCTAGAGCACAATAAAAAAAAAAAAAAGAATTCTCTGTTCTTTGAGATCACCAGGTCCATAGCCTCATCCTCCAGACAATATGTATATGAATTTTTTCATGAGAAACTAATTTGCTCTGTAAGCCTTCATCTAGAGTACAATTAAAAAAAAAGAAGAAGAAGAAGAAGAATTCTCTGTTCTTTGAGATCCTCAGGTCAACAGCCCCATCCTCCAGATGCTGGGAGTTTACCAGACCTTTCTGGATTTGGGTAGATGCCCCTGGCCATGGGCTCGAGGAGGCCTAATTCTTTTCCCCTTGGGCATGGCAGCCCCCTACTTCAGCTTTGGGTAGTGGTCTCATCCCCCTGGCACACATGAATGTCAGCCCCACACTCCAGAACGGGATTGGTGAGGATATGACTCTGAAATTTACGATGTCGTGGCCTCATCCTTTGTGGTCCAGGAGACTGTGGCTCCACCCATTAAAACTGAGAAGCCTCTGCTTCCTAAGCTCTTTCCAACAATTCTGCTAATTTCCAAGCTGCTCCAGGGATACTCCTTATTATTTTTTCTTGGAGGACAAAATATATTGCTCATTTGGGCTGTTTAATGGCTGTAGAATTCCAAGAGGCAGACAGAATTCTCTGCTTTTTTCTTTGTCTCCTTCAAGCTAATGGGTTTTCTGCTGTAGTAGTTGGTTAGATCCATCAGTCATGAGCTTAATCTTTAACAAAAGTTTGTGTAGCTACATCTTTTTAAATGTTCTAGGACACACATCCTTAGTTTGTGTAATAGAATTTTCAATATCTTTTAAGTTCTGATTTCACTTTGCACAGTGCATTTGTATATCCATCTCTTTCATCTTATATTTTACTATAAGCAGTAAGGACAAACCAAGTGATTTGTTTAACATCTCACTTACAAATCTCCTAAGCTGGATATCCAAGTTTATCACTTACACTTACAAATGATAACTTCCACAAAGCATGTGAATATAATTCAGATAAGTTCTTTGCCACTGCATTAAAAGCAACACCCTCTATCCACTGGCCAATCAATCGTTCATCACTTTCTTTTAAAGCCCTAACAGAAGAATGTTTATTGCACACATTTATGGCAACATTCTGTTGCTAGTACTACATGTATCCTCTAAGACAATACTTTATAGCTCAATTAACTCCCTTCTAAAACCTCACCAGAATGGCCACTGATGTCAATAATTTTAACAACAATCTCTTCAGTGCAATCAGGGTTTTACTGTTAGGGTTCTTAGAACCCCTCCAATTTCTACCTATTGCCTAATTTCAAAAACCACTTTCATACTGAAGTATTTGTAAGAGTATCACCTCACTCCCAGCACCAAATTCTGTGTTAGCTATCTAACAAGCCTATAACAGAAACACCACAAGCAGGTAGCTTTAACAAACAGGAATTCATTTTCTCATGGCCTTTTCAGTCCAAAAGTCCAAATTTTAGGCAAATGTTTTTGTTCATTCTGTGAACTCCAGAGGGGAGTCGTTCATGTGGTAACCTTCATGTGGTTTGGACTTTCTCTCCCCCTATTCTGCTTCCCTCCCTTGTTTAATGTCTTTTATAATCTCAAAAGAGACTGTCTTAAGACATATCCTTTACTTAGCCTGTCTCATTAACATAAAAGCATAACCCATTCCCAAACGAAATTATAACCACAGGCACAGAAAGTTAGGATTTATAACATACAGTTTTGAGGGACACAGTTCAATCTGTAACAGGTAATATTGCACATTCTAAAATTTTTTAGACTTGTGAACTTTTATTAATGAGTTTACTGAGAAAAAGATTTGAATCGGCTGAAACAACACCATATGACATTAAATGACAGGAAAGAAATGACAGGATGGATAGCCAAAAGTGAAGTGCAATTAATTAGACAAACATGTTATATAGTACTCTGGGAAGAGTACTATTAGTCCCACAAACTACGTTTAAATAAAGGTTGCAGTTTACTCTAACAAGTCCATTAAGTTTCCAACTCAAACCGCCCCCCCCCCAAAAAAAAACCCAGTGCCTTCAAGTCAGATCTGACTCATGGCGACCCTAGAGGCCAGAGTAGAACTGCCCCCTAGAGTAGTCAAGGAGTGCCTGGTGGATCTGAACTGCCGACCTTTTGGTTAGCAGTGGTAGCACTTAACCCACTACACCACCAAAGTTTCCCAATTCAAAACAGTAATTGTAAAATAGGGACAAATTATGAATAAATACAAAGCTCAAACCAAATCTGCTACCACAGAGGTGATTCCAACCCAGTGACCTAACGGGCCATAGTAGAACTGCTTAATAGCATTTCCAAGGAGCACTTGGCAGATTCAAACTGCTGACCCTTTGGTTAGCAACCATAGTCTTAAACCACTACACCACCAGGCTTTCCGAAGAAATACAAAGGGGATGAAATTAGTATGGTATACTAGGGGCAGTAAAACATTAATTGTATGCCCTATAAGGCATGTTTGTTTCCTTAACAATGAAACAGAATGCTTACAGATCAATATCCTAGGCACAGTGTGCTGAAAATGAACAGTATTGGCCATTATCTGACAATCATATAATCTACTATGCCAAGAATGACAAATTGAAGAGGAATGGTGTCACATTCATCACCAAAAATAACACTTTCAGATCTATACTTAAATACAATTCTGTCAGTGCTGAGATAATATCTATATGCTTACAAGGATGACGTTACTATGATATTATTCAAATTTATGCAGCAACCTCTAATGCCAAACATGAAGAAATGAGGATTTTTACCAACATCTGGAGTCAAACACTGACCAAACATGAAATCATGATGAACTGGCAAATATTAGTGACTGAAATGCAAAAGTTGAAATCAAAGAAGAACTTGCTGTTTAAAAATATGCCCTTGGTGACAGAAACAACTCTGGATATCACATGAGAGAATTTTATAAGATCAACAAGATATTCATTGAATTTTTTAACAACTCAAACAGTTACTAGACCCATTGACCTCACGGCATAAAATACACAAGAATCAAATCAATAACATCTGTGGAAGAGACAACAGAGAAGCTCAATATAATCAGTCAGAACAAAGCCAGTAGCCAACTGTGGAATAGACCATAAAATGCTCAAATACAAATTCCAGTTTTAGCTGAAGAAAGTTAAAACAAGTCCACAAGAGCCAAAATGCAACCTTGAGCATATCTCACTTGAATGCAGAGACCATCCCCTGAACAGATTTGATGGAATGAACACAAATGACCACAGACCAGACAAGATGTGAGACGAAATCAAGGACATCATCAATGAAGAAAATAAAAGGTTGTAAAAAAAAAAGAAAGAAAAAATAGATGTCAGAGACTCTGAAACTCACTCTTGGATATAGAGCAGTAAAGCAAAAAGGAAGAAATGAAGAAGCAAAAGAGCTGAAGGAAGATTTCCAATAGTGAATACAGAAGACAAAGTACTGTAATGAAATGTACAAACAACCTGGAGTTAGGAAAACAAAAGAGAAGAATGTGCTCCACATCTCTGACACTGAAGGAACTGAAAAAATTCAAGTCTAGAGTTGCAATCCTGAAGAATTCTGTAGGCAAAATACAAAATGGAACAGGAAGCATGAAAATAACATGGAAGGAATACCCAGTCACTATGCCCAAAATAACTGGTCAATATTCAGTCATTTCAGGAGGTAGGATACGATCAAGAACCAATAGAATCAAAGGAAAAGCTTGAATGAAGGCATTGGCGAAAAACAAAATTCCAGGACTTGATGGAATGAATGCCAATTGAGATATTTCATCAAATCAATGCAATGCTGGAAGCATTCATTTGTCTATACCAAGAAATATGGCCAACTGACTGGAAATGGTCCTTATGTTTACCCATTCCAAAGACAGTGATCCAAGAGAATGCAGAAATTATTGAACAATATCATTAACATGACATACAAGTAAAATCTTGCTAAAGATTACTCAAAAATGGTTACAGCAGTTTATCAACAGGAATTGCCAGGAATTCAAGCCAGATTCAGAAAAGAAGGTGTAACTACCAATACCAGTGCTGATGTCAAAGGGGTCTCGGCTGAAAGCAGAGAACACATGTAAAAGTAGTATGTTTACTTGTGTCTTATTGTCTGTGAAAAGGCATTTAACTGTGTGGTCATCTTACAAATAATACTGCACAGAATGGAAATTCCATAATACTTCATTTTGCTCATGTAGAACTTGTACACAGATCAACAGGTAATTGTTCAGAGTACAGAAATAATGCATGGTTTAAAATCAGGAAAGGCATATGTGAAGGCTGTGTCCTTTTAACCTACTTACGAAGTCTAACAATTATGTTCATGAACTCATCCTAGAAAAAGTGCTACACTTCTCATTACTGAATATCACTATGGTCACCTCTCTAAGGACTCCCTTGGGGAAGCTATGCACTGACACCAGCACCTAGTCCATCCTTCAAAGCAATTTTGGAAAGGCCATCAGAGTCATCATTGTATGAACCTTGATGTCCTGAATGTCATCAAAATATCTTCCTTTCAATATTCCCTTTATCTTCAGGTAAAGAAAACAGTCATTGGGGGTTAGGTCAAGTAAATATGTAGGGTGTTCCAACACAGATATTTATTTACTGTCTAAAAGCTCCCTCACAGGCAGTGCTGGGTGAGATGGCACATTGTCATGATGCAAGAGCCATGAGCTGGTGAAAAGTTCATCGAACATTTTGACACAGCATTTTCAGCACTTTCTAATAGTAAACTTGGTTAACGGTTTGTTGTTAGTACAAATGCATGATTAAAATGCATGATTAATGATCAGTGTGATATCAAAACAATTAGCAACATCATTTTGACTCTTGATTTGGACTGATGGAATTTTTTTGGTTGTGAAGAACTGGCAGACCTCCATCGTTCACTTTGATGCTTTGTTTCAGGGTCATATTAGTACACTCATGTTTTATCACCAGTGATAACATGGCCCAAAACATCACCTTGCATCACCAGTGAGCTCCTTCGGGATCATTTTTGTACAAACCTTTCTTATGTCAAAACTTTCAGTTTCCACTTTCCTGTTTCTCTATCAATGTTTACTTGGTCGGCTATGCTTCTCACCATCAGGTGATGATTTTGACACACAATTCAATGAATTTTTTCCATATTTTCATCACCTCTGCTTGTTGCTGGACATCCTGACCTCTCTTCATCAGTGATGCTTTCTCTCCTCTCAGAACAATGTTCATCCATTTGTACACTGCCACTATCTCCATAAACTTGGACTAGCATGTCCCAGATTTCACTTCTACTTTTGCCAAGTTGAACAAGAAATTTAATGTTTGTTTGTCACTCTAAGTCAAGCTCCAACATTCTCACAAAGGCACACAAAAGCACACAACAACACCAATGAACTCTACTCAGCAAGATACCATCACACATTGACACAAACACAGCTGTGAGCCACTGATATACGAAGGTCATGAAACCTTACTGAATTGTTTGTACATTGCTGCCAATGTAAGTGCATGGTGGCAAGTTCATGAACATTAATTGCCACACCTCATGTTCAATCTATATGCTGAGCAAATAATCTGGGAAGCTGAACTACATAAAGAAGACCATGGCACCTGGATTGGAAGAAGACTAAACAATCTCCAAAATGCAAATGATAGAAATTTGGTTGCTGAAAGTGAAGAGGACCTGAAATACTTACTGATGAGGATTAAAGATCACAACTTTCAGTGTGGATTACAATTCAACTAAATTAAACAAAAATTCTCATAACTGGTCTAACAAGCAACATCATGGACAAACAGAGAAAAGACTGAATAGTTGTCAGAGATTTCATTTTACTTGGATCCACAATCAGTGTCCATGGAATCAGCAATGAAGAAATCAAACATACTGCAATGGGTAAATGTGCTGTAAATGAACTAAGGAGCATCTCCCTGTAGCCATAGTATTTTCAATTGTCTCATTTGCATGCAAAAGCTGAGCAATGAATAAAGAACTGATGCCTCTGAATACTGGTGCCAGTGAAAAATACTGAACACACCATGGACTCTCAGAAGAACAAATAAAATCTGTCTCGGAAGAAGTGCAGCCATAACGCTCTTCGGCAGTAGGAATGGTGAGACATTGTTTCACATACTTTGGACATTTTTTTCAGGAGGGCCTAGTCTCTGGAGTAGGGCATCATGCTTGGTAATGCAGAGGGTCAGCAAAAGAAAGGAAGGCCAGCAAGATGGACTGACACAGAGGCTGTGACAGTGGTCTCAAACATTGTGACAACGGTAAGAATGGTGCAGGACCTGGAAGGGCTCTGTTCTGCTGTATGTAGGGTCGCTACGAGTTGGAACTGACTGGACACAACATATCTTTGACTTTTACATAAACAGAGGAAAATCAATGTGTATATTACTATTCCCTCCACCAAAAATTACTGTGTTATCTGGTCACCAGCGTACTCTGAGAAGATGGGGTCTCTGGCCCTGACTATCACATCATGTACTTTCCTATTCCAAACAGTCCCAGGTCCCTTTTTTTAAAAAAAATTACAGTATTGAATCTCCCCCAGGTTCCATTTTTCCAATCACTTCATTTCAACTTCTAACAATTACCAAGTTGCTGAGGCTTAAAAATAATATATGGACAGAACTAATGAAACCCATCCAGTAGTCACAGAAGTTATTTAGTATAGCATTTCTGTCTTCTAATTTGTTGTTTGTTCTTGCTTTCATGGGCATCTCCACAGAATGGGGAGTATCGTTACAGCAGAAGATGCTTGAGTCCTTTTAGTCTTGCCAAGCAAATAGAAGATGGATATGGCTGAGATGACTAACAAGGAGTGTGAACAACCATGTTAAATAATGACATCAGGTACAATGCAACGTGGTGGCCCCAGTGGTACATTTCTGCATCTTGAATTACCTTCTCAGTAAAATTAGAATATAAGATAACAGGCTCTTTAAACTTTCTTCTACTTCAAACATTTTATGATTCTATATAACTTACAATTTGCTCACCAACAGTCTTTCTTCATATCTACATTATGAAAAGGTAATATTGAATATTACAATGATAGAATATAAGAATCCCAGCTCTGGCACTCATTAGTTGTTTGACCTTAAGCAAGTTTTTAAACACTTCACTGAGTTTTTAAGAGGCTTAAATGCCACCATGAGTTGGAAGTAACAACTAATAACAACAAAAAGAGATGTAATCAATTACCAACATATAATCACTCTGGTGGTGTAATGGTTAAAAGCTATGGCTGATAACCAAAAGGTCAGCAGTTCAAATCCACCAAGTGCTCCTTGGAAATGCTATGGAAGCAGATCTACTCAGACCTACAGTGTCACTACAAGTCAGAACTGACTTGATAGTAATGGGTATTCTTTTTCTTTTTAAAAAATATATTCATAAATATTATTGAATGTAATCTTCAAAATACCTCTCTGTTACTAGTCTTATTTTATAGAAGACACTGAGGCTGGAAGAAGTTTGGGAGGGAACAAACAGTTGACAAACTTGGGATTCAAGCTCTGGTCTCCACGACTTTCAAGAACATAAGTACTCTCAATGTTGCCTCTCAAATGGTTTGTTCTTAGAACACTTCTGCATTATCAAAAATTACTGAAGACTCCAATTCTTCATTTTATAGCTTAAAGCTATCAATATTTACTATATTAGCTAGAAGCTAACACTGAGAAGTTATAAAATATCTGCAACTAATTTAAATATAATAATAAGCACATTATATGTAAGCACAAAGATATAACTTTGTATTTTTCAGGTACTGAGAAGAATGGTACTGTTTTACATTTTTGCAAATTTCAAGACAACTAGCAGAAGCCATATTCTTACATATCTGCTTATGTATTCAGTCTGTTGCAGTATTCTGCACTGATTGGTAAGTATGAGGGAAATATGGCCTCATGCATATATGCTACTGGAAAAAAAGAATAATATTGTAAAAGCCTTTTCACATAACAGTAGTGATTCATCTCTGATATGATACTAAAACTAGACAAGTAGAAGTCTCTTAAAAGTTAGTTCCAATGTGGATTCTGAAACCCTACAAATGCATTTTTGTGCTCTGTTATATTACAATTTAATGTCTATCTTGCACTTTAAATGGATCTTTCACCCATGGATGAATTTGAAACAAGCACTGGTGATGTGGAAAAAAACTGGTTCACTCAGTTATGCAGATCAGTACTGGATACAAGCTTTCCAACATCCTATTTTTGTTGCAAGTTTGAATTTTATCATCAGCAATAAATACTGTCAGTTACTTTCCTTGAAATGGCAGGCTCATTCCGTTCATTTTTGTGAAGGTGTCTGCCAAAAACCCAAGTCAGAATAACCAAAGATTTTCTGTCAGTTATCCTTTCTAGCAAAAAAATGTTTCATGAAAGTGGTTAGCTGAGCTCACAGCTCAGTCACACAAGTGACATCTCTTAAGACACCCACTGATCTTCTGTATCAGAGAATTTCTGTAGGTATACTTAACATTTCATTACATAGACTATTCAAAAAGATTGTTTACTCAAAAGTTGAGATTTAATAAAATTAATCATTTTTCTTGTTTCAGTCAAGATATTCTCAAGTAAAGCTGGTGTTGGCTGGTCGGCCAGTCAGGTTGTTTTTTTAGAGAAGAATAAAGTACAGCTTGGTGCCCTACCTTGATCTGCAATAACGTGCCAGCAGCTGTACCTACAACTACTTTTGTACAACACTGCAAATGTTAATAATACATCTCAATATTACTGTGCTTGCAAATCATACTTTCAGAGCTACAACACTGAATAATGACTACTTGTCATTAGAATTCAGCATACAAAATGTATAGGAAATATTTATGAACTACGGTAGAGGAGAGGAGAGTATTAAAAAATATTTTTTAAAAGGTAAATACATGTAATTTTTTGAACCTTGAGATCTAAGAAGAACTTTTGACTGAGAAATAGTAAATTGCTCACAATTATTATGCCCCAAACATTTGAAAACAGTTAATACAAATTTATACTTTACTGCTTTTATCTGGTCTCTAAACGGGACAGTTAAGCTACAAAACCTTGATTAAACTAGCATCACTTAGATTTTGCCACTTAAAAAACACCGATAAAAACTTTATAGTAAAAGAAAAACTCTGTTGCCAGAGTCAATTCTGACTCAGGGCAACCCTACAGGACGAAGCAGAACTGCCCTGTGAGGATTCTAAGGCTGTAATCTTTATGGAAGCTTCTTCTGCAACACAGCTGGTGGATTCAAACCCCATGACCAAATTGATCAGCTGCTGAATGCTTAACCACTGAGATGCCAGGCTACTTGACAAGAGAACAAATAACCTATCAATATGAGACTAAAACAAAAGACAGAGAGAGCTCACATTCTCAGCAAATTACAAATAGAAGGAACATTGCTCAAAAGTGTCACTAATCAACCCTGGATATTTTTGCTCTGTTTATTTGATTGCCTTTGATTTGGGTTGTAGGATACCATAGGAAGTCTTTTCTTCCGAATATGCATTTTTTAATTATGTCTAAACACCAAAACGTTTATCGTTCTCTCTAAATAGGTTTTATGTTTTGATTTCAACTTAGTTTGAATCTTCATTTCCAAACACAGATCAGCTTTCCTTACATGCTGTTCCGGAATAACCAATTCTGAGTTAAGAAAAATCAGATTTTATGTGATTTTAAGTGTAAGGCTGCTAATCCAAAGGGCAGCAGTTCGAATTCACTCGGTACTCCTTGGAAATTCTATGGGGCAGTCCTACTCTGTCCTATAGGGTTGCTATGAATCGGAAATCGACTCAACAGCAGCAGGTTTAGTTTTTTTGGTTGTTTAAACATCCTATAAGAAAGGATGCACTTAGCATCCCTACTTGACAGCATTTTCTATGGAGAACTTCTGAAATTACCTTCTAATATGGTATACCTTAAATATGCTACTATTTTACACTTTGATGCAATATTTAGAATATTCCCATTAGAATATGCTAATTGACATAAGATTGATGGTCATAACACACTGGTTAACCACTGCATCCTCAGCATCTAGAAGAGTGCCATGCACCTGACAGGCATGAGACTGATGTCTGCTGACTGACTGGGTATACAGAAGAACTTCTCTACTATGATGGCTTCAAGGAGCATCCAACCCAAGAGAATAGGCACTTAGTATATCTCATTTATCATGGTGACGTTATCTCAGGTGTGTGTGTGTGTATATTTTTCATTGTGACTATTACTTGGGAAAAACTCCAGTTTTTAAAAATGAAAACAAAACTAGGAAAAATCAGCTGACTTTTTCTGATACTCCTCTAAACTCAAGAAATACAGATTGTAATGGAGCCAATTCAATTAAGTTCTATTTTAACTTAATAAGGAATGGAACACTAGAACACAATCTCTAACAGTGATACAACCTGGAAAGCACCCTACAAAGAAAGTGTGTGTGCTAAAGATGACACCTAGCTTCACTAATCAGCTGTTCTGAGCAAATTTATTGGCTCCTCTAAACCTCAGTTGCTCCAACTTCAAAATAGACGTAATTAGTACCTGCTTCATACGCAAATAGGTAAAGTATGGTACATGGCAACTTAGTAACTGTCCAAGAAATATAGACTTCCTTCATTTTTCAGAAATTTTCAGTTTGAAAGTTTGTAAAGATAAAGCAAGAATGTGACACAAGTTTGTAACACAAACTTCAATATCACATAAAGCTATGACCAGAATACAGACTGATGTTATGATACACAGCAACATAAAAATACTCATGAGTCGTCTACATGAGGAGTCCTGGTAGCACAGTGGTTACAAGTGATGACTGCTATCTTAAAGGTTAGCAGTTCTAAGCCACCAGCCACTACCTGGAAATCCTATGGCATAGTCCTTTTCTGTCCTATAAGGTCGCTATGAGTTAGAATCAACTCAACAGCAACAGGTTTGGTTTTTTATTTTACTCCATATATAGATATGACTGAACAGTTGTTTGGACACTCTAGTAGTGAAGTGATTAAGTACTACTGCTGCTAACCAAAAGCTCATCAGTTCAAATCTGTCAAGCACTCCTCAGAAACTCTATGGGGCAGTTCTATTCTGTCTACAGAGTCACTATCAGTAGAAATCAACCCAACAGCAATGCATTTCAGTTTTTGTGTTTTCGTTTTGATGTATGTTTTACTGTGCACATTCTCAACAACGAAAAAAGTAAAATAAACGATCTAAAAAATAATTTGCGGGGATAAGTCTGTTTTCTAGAGCGAAAAAAAATTAAAAAAACGCCGTCATATTTATTTTGGATAGTGCTGACACTAACGCATGTTTCCAATTTCTAACCAATTTAGCTACCTCCTAATTTGTTTTATAAAATGATATCACTAATTGGAAGAAAATTTATGTGGAAATTCCAGTATTATGGTCCCTGCTAGAAGTGATAAATAAATGTGGCACTGTTCAAATCACCAATACTATAAAACATTATGGATGACATAAAGTATACCAACACTACTTACTCATAACTGAGGTTGGTTAGTATGTCATATTGACTTTGCCTTCAGACCACTTCACATGAAACTGTCTTAAAAATAGCATCCTGTAAGCCATATCTGATTCACTCTACAAGCTAATATCTACTGCTAGGTAATATTAGTTACTACCTCTTAACAACATTTTGAATTTTCATAACATTTGATACTTCTCCAGAAACTTTTATGAATATATATGTTAAACAGACCCAGAAAGTATACAGACAAAAATACAGACACACTCCTTAACATCTATGTAAAATGTTAAAGAGGATTTAAAATTGGCCAATATCTAATCATAAACCTTAAATCTTGCACTGATATAAAGTCCTGGGTGGTGAGCATGGGGGCCTGTCTGCTAATAAAAGGCTGGCAGTTCAAGTCCACCCAGAGATGCCTCAGAAGAAAGGCCTAGTGGTCTACTTTGAAACACATCAGCTCTCAGTCATCTGCTTTCCAAAGGTCAGCTACTGCGACATATATGGGATTGCCATACATTGGAATGGAGAAGACATCAATCGGTTTCCACTGATACACAGGAAGCCAATTGTATAACCCCCCCAAACCCAAACCAAACCCACTGCCACTGATTCAATTCCAACTCACAGTAACCCGATAGGATAGAGCAGAATTGTCCAGTGGAGTTTCCAAGGGGCATCTGGTGGATTCAAACCACAAATATTTTGGTTAGCGGTATAGATTTAACTACTACAACACCAGGGTTCATATATAACCTATTTGTACATAGGAAGAGAATGCAAAAAACATACAGATCACGAGTCAAAATGGATATAGCAACAATTAACTACAACAACAACATGCATACTTTAAAATGTCCTAAGACTGCTTAAAAGATGTGTATAGAACAGCTTGTTAGCAAGCCTTTTACTGTATACAAAGAGCATTACACTGCACTTGATATGCTTCAGTCAAATAAATATAAACTGTTAAAATACATTGCATTTTTTGAGTACTTACCAAAAGGTTCACCTAGAAAGACAGGCTCAGCAATCTGCCTTCAGAAGGTCACAGCCTTCAGATCCCTATAGAGCAGTTCTAGTCTCACATATGAGGTCGTCATGAGTCAGAAATAACTACACAGCAACTAACAGTATTAACCAAAATCAAGATATGGTTCTAAGAGCTTCCACATATTTTTATTTACTTCTTACCAGAATTCTACAAATTACGTACATTTATTTCTACTTTTGGTGGAACAGTAGTTAAGAGTTTGGCTGCTAACGTTGAATAAGAACAAAGTAGAAGGACTTTTACTACCCGACTTTAGAATCTATTACGCTGCTATGGCAGTCAAAACAGCCTGGTATTGATACAACAACAGACACGTATGCCAATGGAACAGAAATGAGAATCCAGACATAAAATCATCTACCTATGAAAACAGATATTGACAAAGGCCCAAAGTCCACAAACTGGGGAGAAAACAATCTCTTTAACAAATGGTACTAGCATAACTGGATAGCCATCTATTAAAAAAATTCAAACAAGAACCATATCTCACTCTATGAACAAAGACAATTCAAAATGTATCAGAGACATACATATCAAATCCAAAACAATAAAGATCATGGAAGAAAAAACAGGATCAATACTGGGAGCCCTAATTCAAGGCAATATTTTGGTTAGCAGTATAGATTTAACTACAGCAACACCAGGGTTCATGTATAACCTATTTGTTAAATGTATGTATGTATGTCTCTGATTACAAAATGGATAAACACCAGAAAATAGATTAAGTGGGAACTCCTAGAAATCAAACATATATGCTCTTCCAAAGACTTCACCAAAAGAGTAAAAAGGCAACCTACACACTGGGAAAAAAAATTCGCTACCACAAATCTGATCAATATCTAATCTCCATAATCTACAAGATACTGCTAAACTTTAACAACAAAAAGACAAATAATCCAATTAAAAAATGGGCAAAGAATATGAACCAACACTTCACCAAAGACATTCAGGTAACTAACAAATACAAGAGAAAATGCTCTCAATTAGTAGCCATCAGAGAATTGAAAATAAAACCTAAAATGAGCTACTACCTCACTCCAATAAGGCTAGCATCAATCCAAAAACACAACACAATAAATGCTGGAGAAGCTGTGGAGAGGCTGAAACACTCATGCACAGCTAGTGGGAATGTAAAATGGTACAACCACTTTGGAAATCAATCTGGTACTTCCTTAAAAAGCTAGAAATAGAAACACCACATGAACAATCTAGCAATGATACTTCTTGGAATGTAGCCAAAAAAATAAGAGGTGCCACACAAACATATATATGTACACCAAATGTTCTTTCCAACACTGTTCACAATAGCAAAAAGGTGGATTCAACCTAGGCGCCTTTCAACAGAAGAATAGATAAACTATAGTATATTCACACAATGGAATACTATGCAACGATGAAGAATAATGATAAATTTGGGGACCATCTCAAGAAGTGGGAGAATATGGTGCACATTATGCTGAGCAAAATCAGTCAATTGCAAAAGAGCAAATACTGTATCAGACCACTACTAAAACGACTCAACAACTGGTTTAAACACAAAAGAAAAAACATTTCTTGAAGGTTATGAGGAAGAATGGGAGGGAAAGAGATAGTCACTAATTAAGATGATTGTCAAGAACTATTTTAAGTGAAGGGAGAGACAACACACAGCAGAGAAGTCCACACAATTGGATTAAACTCAAAGCTCAGAAGTATTCCGAAAAAAAAAAAAAAAAAAAAAACTGTTCCAGGGGACAGAAGACCAGGGTCAGAGGTCTAGGGTACACGGTTTGGGTGACATCTGGGTTAACTGGCATAACATAGTTATTTTAAGCAAATGTTTGCCCCCCACTTTCATGAATGGTGTCTGGGGTCATAAAAGTTAGCACGTTTCCTTCTAAGACGTCTTCATTGTCTCAACCTATGTGGAGCAAAGGAGAAAGAAGAACATCAATGACAAGAGGAAATTGAGAGCCCAAGAGATAGAAAGGGCAACACACAATAACGACTACAACATGAGACCAGAAAAACTAGATGGTGCCTGGCCACCGCCAGAGATTTTCCTTATAGGGAACTCAATAAAGAGTCCCTGATAGAGTGGGAGAAATGTGGCATGCAAAACTCGCAATCTCGTTAAAAGACTAGACTTAATGGTCTCACGGACTGGAAGTTCCCCAGAAGACATGACCCCCAAACTCTCTATAGTACCAGAGCTGAAACTATTCTGGAAGTCAACTGTTCAAAGACTGAACTGATGTATAACGCATAAAGTGATACTGATGAAGAGCATGCTTCTTGGCTCAGGCACATACAGGAGACTAACTGGACAGCTTCTGCTTGGAGGAGAGAGGGAATGCTGGAGGCGTACAGGACCTGGTCAAATGGACATGAGACATACGGGCTGGAGGGGAAGAGTTCCCTCTTAGGGCCAAGAGAGTAGCTAGAGTCACATGGTGAAGCATTTGTAAGTTTTTATATGAGAAAATGACTGTAACTGTAAACTTTCACTTACACACACACGAGTTTGGCTGCTAACAAAAAGTCAGCAGTTCAAATCCACCAGCTGCTCCTTAGAAACCCCATGGGGCACTTCACCTCTGTCCTATAAGGTTGCTAGGAGTTGGAATTGACTCAATTCAATGGGTTTGGGATGGGTATTCCCACTTTTACCAAAAAATGAAGCACATATAAAAAGACTTAAGGCTGCACTAAAATTTTCTTGGCTCCACATTACTGCTTTAACTGAATCCCTTAATAATAATAAAAAATACTCTTGTCCCTATGAACAGGTATGCTGAGCTTTGATTTCTTTTCTCCCCCAGGGCAAGTTTGCCTGCATCTATGTTCCCTTCTGACATACCACGAGCTACTGGCTGGAACTCTTCTCTTCTAGCCCCTTGATCCCTGTCCCTAATCAGCACTGCTGTAGTACTCTCTGATCTCCTTCCCGTTTCTATAATCCACTATTTGCGCTGCCGCATTTTAAAAATAACACAAACCCAAGCATGTGCCTGCAAAACCTAAAAGCTCAAGCAAAATAAACAAAAGTGTCTAACAGCTCCAAGGTCTTCATGGAAACATGCATGGTTCTCTGTGTGTTGAATCTCACTTCTGCAGCTAGCTTACAATAGTCTGTTCCCTGGCTATAGCTTATGTGCATCACACGTTCTCTTATATTCCCACGCCATCTCTGCGTATTTCCCAGTGTGAAATACCTGCTTCTCTTTTTGACATTTTCATGGAACTTTGTCTGTAGCTCTGCCTCAAGTCGATTCTGACTCACAGAGATCCTATAGGCCAGAGTAGAACTGCCCCACAGAGTTTCCAAGGAGTGCCTGGTGGATTCTTGGTTAGCAGAGGTAGTGCTTTACCACTAATCTACCAGGGTTTTTCCCCTTGAATAATAGTGACACACATATACCATGATCTAGTCAAGTGTCTCTTATTGTAAGTGCTACAGTTTATTTACATGAGTCACTCAATTAACTAATTTAAACATTTATTTGTGTATCCTTAGACAATTTACTCAATCTCCATAAACCTCATTTCCTCATCCGTAAATTAAAGGTAATAACAGTACTTATTCATTTACATAAAACACTTAGGCCAAGTACCTGAAACAGATTTTTCCCAAATTAAGTTCAAATGCTTGTATTTTATTATTACCAGCAATCTATGGCTAAAGAATTTTAATTTGATGTTCAATGGTTCAAATATGTATAAGACTCTGATTTTAGCATGTGTAAAATTTTGAGACATTTTTCAGCATTTAAGTATTAAAAAAAAGTATAACTATCTTTCTTTATATCTTTCCAAGCAAATCTGAACAAATATGTTCAAATAACTACTTCTAATAACATCACGGACTAAATGTCAAGCTAACGATAGTATAAGATCATTCTAGAATATAATACTAATATAATAGAGTCAGAATGGATTCCTGCAGGGCAAAAAATGAACTCATCCCTCCAAGTAAATCACCAGTTCATCCTGAAATTTTATTATAGTCAAACGAGGTCTGTAAACCAATATAGGACTCTTGGGAATAAACTCCTTTAACGTACAGATCCATTCATATGCACAACTTGAGGACTCCTTTTGAACATTTTCTGAACATTTCACCACTCACTCATGAAAATTGTTTTATAGTTATAAGATCTTCTTTTGTAGTTTAACATCTGAGTCTCCTTTTTCTTCTCTCTTCATGTAACACAACCATTCACAACCCTCTGGCATCCATAACTAGACGGGGAAAATAGGCATCTGCGTTGTCATGACAGCTGGATAGGAGAATGGAGCTACAGACACCCAGGGGAAAGACAGCAGCTTTCATGCACCAGGAAACAGACTGGTCAGCGCCAAGTTACCTGATGCTACAGAATGAATTGTGTCCCCCTAAAATGTGGGTCAATTTGGTTAGGTTAGGGCTCCCAGTATTACGTGACTGTCCACTATCTGGTTGTCTGATTTTCCTGCGTGTTGTACACCCTATCTTTATGATGTTGATGAGACAGAACTCAAATCTGCAAGACCAGGAGATGTCTCAAATTGATCTCTTGTGAGAACTGCAAGACAGATGCAAGCAGAGAGATATCAAGACCTCACACCACCAAGAAACAAGAGTGAGAAGAACAGCACATCTTTGGGACTCAAGATCCCTGTGCCAAGAAGTGTCTCAGTGGGGAATACTGACAGGCACCTTCCCCTACAGCTGACAAAAGGAGAAAGCCTTTCCCTGAAACTGGCACCTGAGTTTCAGATGTATACCCTCTTAGACTGAGAAGGAATCAAGTTTTCTTTGTTACAGCTATCCTCTGTTACAGCAGCACTCAATAACTGAGATACCTCAGTTTCTAATTGGAAAAATATGAAAATAATTGTCTGTGTTTCTGAACCGAAACTCTTCACTCCAAAACAAAGACTAAATGGCTAAACATTATAAAGTAAAAGTTAATCACAATTAAACAAAGCATATAGATTAAAGTGCCCAAGTCGGCGTTAAGGGACAAAAGAATAATAGTCTTAACATCAAAGTCCTACTACTACTACATGGTACGCATATGACATATGAAAATAAAATACCCCTATGATACATCTATAGGAGTCCTGGTGATATAATGGTTAAACACATCAGCTGCTAAACAAAGAGTCAGAGGTTCAAAACCACCAGCACTCTGTCTCCCTAGAAGTTTATAGCCTTGGAAAACCTAAGGGGCTGCTATGGGTTGGAATCGACTTGACAGAAGTTGGTTTGGTTTGGTTTTTTTTTAACGATACATCTGAAAGAACAAAACAATAAATCACAGCAGATTCATTGCCAATCTCTTAAAAATCATAAATACAAGCAATCGCTTTTCCAATAGAATGTAATTATTTTAAGAGAACGTTGACTCATTCACTGTGAAACGGCTCCCACACCTTGCTCACAGACTCCGAAGAGCAGATGGTGAGAGCAGTAAAAATTCCAGTGGAAACTATGACTAATTACTATTAAATTTATGAGGCTTGTCTTAAAGATAAAGTTTGAGTTAAATAACAACTACTCAGGACTTTACAAAGACAGATTGAATCTTAAGAGCTAAAGCAGGATAGTAAATTAAGTAAGAATAAGTGGGACTTTCTTTGCAGGGATACATGACCAACTACAAACTTTCAATTTCCAGGTGGGTGCTTACTTCTGCAAATATTAAGCTGCATGAAAACAAGTATGTGGATGGACACTTCATTATTTCTCCACTCCTCCCAATGCACAATTTTCTTTAACACTTACATTAATATTCAACTGATATGCAACTTTCTAGGTCATTATCTGACTTTATGATCAGTTCCTTCTTTATTTTCATTACTAAATGACAATGATTCACATGGTACAACACAGCCAAAATGGTCTAACTGCTCTAGCTTCAAAATACCTTGTTTACGCTAGTAATTTCCCCTTCATAAAGGAGTGCGCTTTTGAATGTGACTGTGTCTGTAGGCTTTGCTTATATACCACGGATTGTATTTGGGCTGAGAGCACATCAGAAGTCTATGGGAACTGGACATTCATGACAAGATGGAGAGCCTGGGAGCCCTGGAAAGAATGGAAAAACACAGAGGTGAAGCAAGAAATTAAAAAGCTATCCATTGGAAGTGTCAATTTATTAACTATTTCTTTGTCTTACCTAAATTAAAAGAAATAACACTTTCAAATCGTCCTAACAAGACTAAAGGAGTCTAAATTGAAAAGGAAATATTTCCAAGACAGAAAATGTCTTGACAGACTTCTCAAGGATCAATTAGCATCAGTGTGCCAGGCATAGCTGTGAAGGGTTTTCTCCTTATTAATTGAGTTGTTTCTCCCAATAAAACTTATGTGTAGGACTGCCTTTCCCTTGTTTACAAATAAGACAACTGAGGCACTAAAAAGTTGCTCAAGGTTACAAAACTAATATGGGTTGCAAACAAGAAAAAAATTGGCTCCAAAGCCTAAACTTCAAACTACCAGCATATGCCACATAAAGCAGGATTTCCACTGTCTTCAGAGATAAGCTCACACTATGCCGAGTCAATACATACTTAAAATTATTATGTAATAATTTAATATGTCTATTATATGCAAACTGCTACTTAGAATCATTTTTTTAAAAAACTAAAATCATTTACAGAATGTTTCTGACTTGACATCTCATAATGAAAGAGATGTGAGTTTCTACTTGGCACTATATTTTGCTTTGGTTCAAATTTTAAAGGTGCTTTTATTTCTTTTCTTTTGAAGTGAATTTTAATGAATCCTTAATTATAAAAGTAGCTCATAAATATTCAGTAAACATTAAGAGAAGTTTTGTTTCTCATTCCTAAGAGTTAAAAGAGAAAATAGTAAGCTTACATAGTAGACATAAAAAAAAAAAGTGTAACTGTAATCATTTGATTTTGTTTAATAAAATATACATTTTAATGTAAATTGTAATACCAGGTCATATCATAAGAACACTAGAGAAAATTTTTAGTATGGAAATATATTTTTTGGCCTTTATAAGAAGTTTTCTACATTGCCATCTTTTGGTGATATTCTCAGCACTCTTTAATTTTGAATAATCCCAAACATTTCACCATCTCTGTATAATGCTTTCTGCACCACTAAACAGTTATAGTGTGGAGAAGAAATGATTTTGATATAAGTCAATGGGGCAAGCCTACTATGATGAAAGTATCACAAATATTTTTCACAAGAATGTTTTATACGCTGGATTTGCATCTTCAAAGGATGCATTCACCAAAGTGCTGCATTTTACATCAATTCTACGCAGCCTCCTGGGATTTACCCGACAGACAAATATTTCATAGTTGCCAAAGATGGAGCTATACCCACAAGATGATATATGGCAATGTTGGTGTTCCCAGGGTCAGTCTAGGAAGTAAGAACACCCTGGAAAGTCAAGTATTAACTCACAAGAAGTCCTTCAAAAACACACAACTTTGGATTCACGGCTGGGTAAGGTACCTGGAAGTGAGGGAAAAAAACCTGGAAGCAAGGAAGAAAAGTGAGTTTGCTGTTTCCAGATGTACAACATTGATAATTTTTCCTTATCTCTTAGAATTTCTGTTTACCCAAACAAAAGACATATAAGCCTCTCTGTAAAGGTACCTCCATAAAGACCTTGTAACGCAACAATGTCTTCTCTTCACGCAACAAGAGCAAGAGATATATCAGTAAGACCTGGAATAATAAATGTTAAATTAAAAAAAAAGTTAAACTGAAAAATTGGTATGGCTCTTGAACAAAGATCCCATAGAAGCAATCCTCACCAAAAGGGAAAAATGCAGAACAGAATTTCGGATTCTCATAGGTTCTAGACTTTCTGGAGCCATGTGGGATGGATGAAATATGAGTCCATTGCTCTGAGATAATTTTTAAATCTTAAGCCAAAAATATCGCCTGAAAACAGTTTAGCAACACTATTAAAAAGGGTCAGCTCTGAGCACTATATTGTGTGAAAAACTATATCCCTACGGGATCAAATTTACAACAACTCAAAAGTTTAGATAGGCATCTCACGGGGCAGTGAGTTTATGTTAATGAGGGAAGAACAACTCAGAAAAGGACAGGTGGAACAGCTGCACAACCTAGACTGTAATCAGTGTCATTGTATTGTATGTTTTAAAAACTTGAACTGATGTATGTTTTGCTGTGTATATTCTCAATAACAGCAAAAGTAAAATTTACAAAAAGAAAAATGTCACAAAACACAGGGCCTCAAAGATGATATAAAGACAGAAAAATGCAACTCAGGGGCACAGTGCATATTCCCATAACCCACAAAATGCTGGAAAAATATTTTTTGTAGTATCTACTAGATGTAATTTTTCAACAAACTATACATTTGATGGTGCATTATGTTATAATTCTGTTACCAACTTCCTGATAAATATGTATTGTGATACATTTACAATAAAAAAGGGAAAAAAGAAAAAATATATGCTTTTCTTTATGGCTGTTTAATAAAGTTCAGAGTAAGACACTTCAGCCCCTTGTAGCTTCAAAATAGATGAAAAGGGTTTTGGAAAAGGACACAATCACTGAAAACTTTTGTTTGGTCTTTACAAAACTTTACTTTGGCCACTCTTAAGGGTTACCTGACACCTGTATTCTGCTTTTCTTCATTAATGAAAACATCTGAGCCTCTGCTGCTGCCACATATTAAAAAAAAAAAAAAAAAATTGCTTTTCAGTCAATTATGACTGATTGCAACTTCACAAATACTCATCATGATGACAAGAATATCCACATAGCTATCCCTAAAATGTTTATTGATGCACCCGAGAACTTACTGACTTTCAGTGAATTTAAAAGAGGCTATTCACAGTTGTCAGTGTCCTTAAACACCTTAGATTCTTTAAAATTAAAAGATTCCTTAATTAAATCTAGAAACCTAGGTGGCACAGTAGTTAAGAGCAGAAGTTTGTCAGTTCAAAGCCACCAGGCGCTCCCTGGAAACTCCTGCACTTCTGCTCTTTCTATAGGGTTGGTATGAGTCAAAATCAATTCGAAAGCAGTGGATTTCATGCTGGCTGTTTAATTAAATCTGAATGATCCTGCACCCTTGAACAATTAGGAATCTAACAATTTGTTCTAGCTGATAATGCAAGAATTGTAATTTCACTGGAATTTCAGGAATATAGCATAGATGTCATAAGTGTATTCAGAATATATACTACACGATTACAATTCAGCTACATAAACCCTAATACCTCTGTGCCCCACTGAGAGGCAAATGCAAACTGAGACAGTAAAATCATTAGCATCTAATTAGTGTCAGCACAAGGTTAAACAGCACAGACTCAGTTCCAACAACAAAACTTCACACAGAGCTATAAGGTGCACTCACCAACTAAAAGATGAATTCTTATGGCACAGAGTAATTTTGTTTTAGTTTCTATAAATATTCTTGGACAATATCTTTCCCATCTCTATCCACTATTGGCCCAGAGATTTGTATAATCTTTTCCAACAGTTTTGTCCCTTGGGAAATCAAAATGCTTAATAAAATTCTAGGTTGAAGACCAGTTCAAGATGCTCAGCTCTCCTCTACTAAATAAGGTAATAAAAATCACCCGAGTTATGAAGCTATTGGCAAAAACCTAAGCTTCCAAATCCATGAAAAATGTCTTGGTGAAGAACACAACCACTAAAAATTTTTATATTTTATTACTAAACAGATATATACATACCGAATCTCTTACTTGAAAAGTTTAGACTTTTTCATTACTCACATTCTGACTGTTTTGCTAAAGAACTTACTCATTTCCGGTGACTAAAAGAAAAGAAAAAGTACTTCAGCCTGTTTTTAATAAAAGAAGATGTCTCTGAAAGCAAAATACAGAGTTTGAAGCTAGCCAGGACAAGCTAAAGGTAAATTCTTTGTGCTCTTGATGTACTCAGATATTTCATCTTGAGATAAATGCCGTTTTCATTCTTTCAAAATGTATCAACAGAAAGGGACCCAAGAAACATCTTTTCTCTCATTAATTTTTTTCTTTTTTTTTTGGTCTTTTTCAAGTGTTTCTCTCTTTAGTCCCCCCTACCCCCTTTCTCTATAATAATCTGGGATGGAAATTATGGCATCCCTGTCCTCATAGAGTAACATGTGATATTCCCATTACGATCTCTGCAAGATGACAGATCAACCTCAAGTCACCCATCTGTTGCTCCAGAACACCAAACCGTCTGCAGTCAAGTTGATTCCAACTCATGGTGACTCTATAGGATAGAGCAGAACTGCCCTATAGGGTTTCCAGGGTGGGTCTGGTAGATCTGATCTGTCAATCTCTCCAGAATTGTGAGACCAAAACTTTCTGTTCTTACAAGCCATCTGCTTTGTGGTACTCTGCTATACTAGTCCTAGGAAACTTAAAACATGCATTCATTCATTTATTTAAATACACAATTATTTACTGAGATCCTACCAAGCACAAGGCTCTGTCCCAGATACAGACACAGCAGTGAAACGAAACAGACACAAACCCACCCACGGCTTCTTGGAGCTTACATTCACTACAAGAAAAGACACCATAAACAAAATAAACCATGAAAATACATAAATTGTCATTAAGTGCTATGAAGAGAAATAAAGCAGGCAGGCAGGCCATGATACACAGTGTTGTGATTTTGAAGAAAATACTCACAATTTCCTGACTGTAAAAGTGACTTTATAGTAGAGAAAGATGAAATGAGTGAGCTATGAAGAAAATAAGAGGAATGTTTCAGAGGTAGAAAAACAAGAAGGTAGACATGCTGCTGGTATGCAAGAGGAGCAACAGGATCCAGTTTGTCTACCAGCCAGGGAAATCAGTAGGAGGTAATTCAGAAGAAATGAGGATTCAACTCTAAAGGGCCTTAATGGAAACTATAAACCAAAACCAAACCAAACCCAGTACTGTCGAGTTGATTCCGACTCACAGTGACCCTGCAGATTGGAGTAGAACTGCTCCATAGTTTCCAAGCAGCACCTGGCTGATTTGAACTATCAACCTTTTTGTTAGCAAATGTAGCATTTAAGCACTATGCCACCAGGGTTTCCATGGAAAGTATAGGGACACGCTATTACTCTACATAAAACGGCAAATCAATCGGCCTCATCTGATACTGTGATAGAAGCTCTCTAGTTGCTGCATTCTTTAGTAAAAAACAAAAACAGAGAGGTAGGAGACTATCGCAGTTGTTAAGGCAAGCACTGATTCTGGTTGGGACAGGGGTAGTAGTGCCAGAGTTGATGAGAGGTAGTCAGATTTGAGATATATTTTGAAGAAAGTGTCATAACTTTGGTTTCACAGAAAAGTGCAGCCTGCTTGCATGTAAGTAATTTTTCTAGGACTGCCATATCCAGGAACAATAGTGAATGCCTGGGGGTGTACAGCAGGAGAAAGAAACAAAAAAAAGGCAATTTGGGGATAAGTTATCTAGTGAGCCACCACTGCAGCTGTTATGAAATGAGTTTCACTATATCCATGCTGGGGAAACAGGGAAGGTGATCATCCTGAAATCCTAATTCCCGTGGTAGAAGATGGCCCTGTGGGCAATAATCTGCCCCTTAGAGTTTACACAGCAGTACAGAGTGGCTGCTGTCCGACATCCACCAAGACCCAAACTCACCGTCAGTGAGTTGATTCTAACTCATAGTGACCATCCAGGACAGAGCAGAACAAGCTCACAAGGATTCCTAAACTTGTCATCTTTAAATAAGCGCACCACCTCATTTTTCTCCCAGTTTGAACCAGTGGATTTGAACTGGCACTGGTGGTCAAGCCAAGTGCTTAACTACTGCATCACCAGAGTCCCACAGGCTGCATCAAAGACTGCCATGCAAAGGCCGTGGGCTGAGTTGTAGCTACATGTAAGAATCCAGAAAGTGACTTCCATCAGGGACTAATTCCTTCAAATTCATGGACATACTACAGCATTAAAACATGCTAGGTCTGTGATAATCGTTTGCTAAGTGAAGGAACAAGTAAATGGCTTTTCTAAATTATTATATGTTTAATTTAAAGATACCATGACTGTACCACAAGTCAACTTCTCGTATTTCAATATTTGACCGAGTCAGCCCTTTGAGACCTAAGTCTGCAAAGTCACCTAAGTATTTACTAGCATGGCAAAAATTAAAAATCAAGTCCTCTGATTTCAGTCATAAAGTGCTTCTGTTTTCTCCCAAATAGTTAACTCTTGGACAAGATCTATGTCAAGCATGTGCTGGGACATTTATTAGGATTAGACAGTTAAAGAGTAAAATCACCAACTGTATTTTAATATCAACTTTCATTTAAACATAAAAAGAAGACCTTATGAAAGTAAACTAAAATCATTCTAACTATGATCCAAATGCCTTTTAAGGAGAGGGAAAATATGCTCAGATCTGTGCAGTCATCCTCCTCTCAGAATTATAGGTAAAGTATCCTTTTCAACATATTGTCTCTTATCAATAGGATGAAATGATCTCTTTAGTCAACAAAGAGCAGAGAGCAGCAGACTTCTAACAGTGCTTTCTTGGCTTCATTTCACTTTCATTCTGATGGAAAATGTGAGTGTGTTAGTTTAGATTCAACGTAAGTTTGTGTCAGCTAAACTTGGCTGACTAGGTTTTTTAAACTTTGTCCTTTTTGTGTGGAACAAATGTGTTATTCCTGAGGATGCCAACACACGGTGTGTTGCTGATATATAACAAAATGAAGAGAAAAAGTGAAAACTTAGTGTAAAATCATACTTAGAAAAAATTATACAGCAAAAGGACTTGAATGCCCATTTCTACAATTATTTAGATAACATCTTTAGAATTTACAAGTACACTTCAGCCATGCTAAAATCAGTAAAACGCTTTAAGTTTGGGAAGTAAAATGACACACAAAGGAAATTACCTTCTATAACATATAAGGAATAGAAATCACTTAAGTGTAAAATGCTCAAAATTCTATTAAGACCTTAAACTACTTTCTCCTTTAATTGGGGGTGGGGAACACTACAAACTAATATATCTTTTGTGTAGTTTATAGGCTAAACCAGATTATTAGACATACTGGTATTTTTGTACATTCCTAAAGTAAAAGCCTTTGTTAGAAAAAGAATGAAAAAGACTCCACTACCCTAACCAAGGAAATTCTGGTGGCAAAGTGATTAAGTGCTACAGCTGCTAACCAAAGAGTTGATGGTTCAAATACACCAGGTGCTTCTTGGAAACTCCATGAGGACAGTTCTACCCGGTCTTCCAGGGTCACTATGAGTCAGAATCAACTCAACAGCAATGGGTTTACCCTAACTAAAACACCAATCATTGCATAACTCTGTTCACATACATTTCATCAATCTCCATTGCCTCTGAGGTATTCAAAACCAACAAAATTCAGTCCAATGGCCCTCAGACTTGATTGTTAGGGTGGTTGTTGTGTGCAGTCGAGTCAGTTCCGCCTCCGAGGATTTCCCGGGCTGTACTCTTTATACGAGCAGATCACTAGGTCTTTTCACCCTGGAGTGGCTGGTAGAGTCAAACCGCCCACCTTTTGACTAGTTGCCAAGTACTTAACCACTGATTCCTCAAACTTTAATATGTATTAAAATCACCTGAGGGCTTCCTGAACCATAAACTGAAGTTTTTAATTCTGTAAGTCTGCAATGGGACCCAATATTTGCATTTCAGACAGGTTCCCAGGTGATGCTGCTGCAGAGACCTCAAAGTGAAAACCACCGCTATGGTCCCAGCAAACCCTAGGTGGCACAAATAGTCAAGTACCTGACTACTACTAGCTCAAAAGGTTGGTGGTTCGAATCCTGCCAAAAGTGGCTCTAAAACACAAGCTGGAAGATCCGCTTTTAAAAGGGCACAGCCTTGACAACACTGTGATGCAGTTCTACTCTGCACAAACAGAGTCACCATTAGCTGGAAGTGATTCGACACCAATTAACAACAGGTATGCTCACAATCTAGTTTTGTGCATCAATTCCCACTACTCCCCTATGCAAACTCTGGCTCCATTTATTCATTTTTTTCTCTTTTGATTTTGCTTAAGCTATTCCAACCAGCTTTTGTGTTTATAGGCTCTAGAGTTAGAAGAAATTGTACTTAACCTACACTCTGCAAAAAAACTATTTCCAACTGCACTTGAATGCTGTCAAAACTATATACCAACCTACTCTGACTCAGCACAAACCTCAAATTCTCAAGGTCATTTACCCTCCCCGGTAATGGCCATGGCCATGAGTGGGAGAAGTATAAAACAATGTTCTATGAGAATACATTTTTGTTATGACTATGAGCTCCTTCTATCTGAAACAGGCTTGTCAGTGTGGGCAATTTCTAAATGTTCTTCCCTATAAGGAAACCTTGGTGGTGAGTGGTTAAGTGCTATGTCTGCTCAGCAAGAGGTTGGCAGTTCAAATCCACCTGGTGTTCCTTGAAAACACTATGGGGTAGTTCTACTCTGCCCTATAGGGTCACTATGAGTCAGACTCAACTTGATGGCAACAGATTTGGGTTTTTTTGGAGGGTGGGGGGCCTTTCCCATGACAGGAAAGGCATTTCTGCTCTGTTAAGAAGTAGACAAGTAGTGGCACCTCTCATTCAGAAAACAGCCTTCTATGCTGTTTATAGACACGCTGTGTGCAACAGAATCATTCAGTTTGTGTAGGGAGAGTCCATAATAAAGGATCATTGGCAAATTAATTGATTCCCACATCAAGCCAAGACTCAGCATCTGTTCCTAGAACATATTATTTCCAGGTAATCTTTTGAGCTGGGCTGTAAGAGGGCTACTCTGCTAAGTTTTTAGCAAAGGAAAATGATTTGATCTAAACCAGAATTAAGGGTAAACTCTTAGCCATAAAGAATTCTTCCCCAAAACAAATACTGACAAATAAAACTGCCATTCTAAAATACAGATTTTAGAGATAAATAGTATTATAATCGCTATCAGAAAAAGCAAACAACAGTCAACACAGGTACCTTAGTTCAGCATTTTATTTCTCAAGGGGGTTTTCTGGAAATAAGGTTTTTGATTATCAAGGAAAACCACTGCCTTCCAGAAACCCATGGTGCAGTAGTTAACTGCTACAGTTCCTACATAGAATGTTGCCAGTTCAAATCTGCCAGGCACTCCTTGGAAACTCAATGGGACAGTTCCAGTCTGTGTACAGAGTTGCTGTGAGTCAGACTTAACTTGATGGCAGTGAGTTTGGGTTTTTCTTTGTCTGTTTATTGCCATCTAACTAAAGAGGGGAGGATAGGGACAGAAAAGTACTTAATTTCATTCCAGTTCTCTCTTTTATATAAAATTTTTCAAAATATTTGGAACACGATAGAGAATACTGGTTTCCCACAACTCAGTCCGAAAAAAATCTCAATAAATTTGAAGTATCTAATGAATAAACTATTACACAATGATGTTAAATCAGTACACCTCCCTTCTTCTCCTTTACCTAGTCTGCTTAATTTGTTATTTATTACTCTTATGAATATTTTAAGAAACCCTGGTAGGGTAGTGGCTAAGTGCTACACCTGCTAACCAAAAGGTTGGCAGTTTGAAATCTTCCAGGCCCTCTTGGAAACTATGGATCATTTCTACTCTGCCCTATAGGGTTGCTATGAGTTGCAACTGACTCGATGGCACTGAATTTCTGGGTTTGATATTTTAACAACTTTATTAAAGTATAATTCATATGCCATTAAGTTCACTCAGTTCAAGTATACAATTCAGCACTTTTTAGTATATGTGCAGAGTTGAGCAACCGCCACCACAATCTAATTTTAGAATGTTTCCATTGTTCCCAAAAGAAACCTCATACGAATTAGCGGTCACTCACCATTTCTGCCACCAGGCCAAGGCAACATGGTGCTACTGATCTACTTTTCTCCTGAATAAATTTATTAATTCTGAACTTTTCGTAGAAATGAATCGCACAATATTTGGTCTTTAGCAATAACCTTCTTTCACTTGGAAACCCTGGTGCCCTAGCGGTTAAATGCTTTTGCTGTGAATCAAAGGTCAATAGTTGGAATTCACCAGGTGCTCCTTGGAAACTCTAGGGGCAGTTCTATTCTGTCCTGTAGGAATCAACTTGATGGCAGTGGGTTTGGTTTGGTTTTCTTTCACTTGACATAACGTTTTCTACGGTCACCCATGTTGTAACATATATAAGCAGTCCTTTTCACTGACAGATGGCAGTCTGTTGTGGGCTAAGTCACTTTTTTTATATCCACTGATCAGTAGATGGACATTTGTGCTGTTTGTACTCTTTGGCTATTGAGTAATGCTATGTAAGTTTTTTAACATTTGGGTATAAGTTTGTGTGTGAACATATGTTTTCATTTCTCTTGGGTAGATACCCAGAGGTGGAATTATTGGATCACATTGTAACTCCGTATTTAACATTCTCAGAAACTGCCATATTTTTGTCCAAAGCAGCTGCAACATTTTATATTCCCAGCAACTATGTATCAGGGTCCCAATTTTTCCACAACTCCACAGAACTTATTATCTATCTTTTTTCACGGTTCTGAAGTAGTAACTCATTCTGGGTTTGATGGGAATGTCTCCGAAAACCAGTGATGCTGAGCATCTTTTCCTGTGTTTACTGGACATTTGTATACAAGCTCTGGAGAAATGTTTGTCTGGATTCTGTGCTGTTTTAAAATTGAGTCATTCAACTTTTTATTATTGATTTCTAAGAGGTTTTTATGTATTCTGGATTCACGTCCCAATCAGACATATAATTTGCAGTTATTTTCCCCCATTCTGTGGACTTTTTACCCTTCTTGATAATATCATTTGAAGAATGAAAGTTTGCTTCTTTCCATTAATGAAATCCATTTTATCTTTTTTTTTTTTTTTTGGTTTATGGCTTTGGTACCATATCTAAGAACCATTTCTTAACCTTAAAAATATTTCTATACAATTACTTTCTATACCTGTAAATAATAAATTATTCTTTAAAGTTGTTGAAACAATTTATATTCCAGCTAACAGTGATCAAGCACTTGCTTTTCTCTAGACTTCTGTCAAACTTTTGTAATCTTGGACATTTAATTATTTTGCCAATCTGTTCACTATAATTTGATATCCCGCACTATTTTAAACTGCAATCCCCTATTCAGTTTCTTTTCATGTATTTTCAGTTCCCTCCTCTGTTAATGACCTGTCCATGCCTTTTCCATCTTTGTTGTTTGATTTTTTTAATGTTCTCATTTTGAAGATATTCTTTATATATGACTGAAAATAAACAGTTCTCAGTTATACAATTCTTTGTGTCTTGCTTTGTTGAAGTCTTATTAATTCTAGTTTTACCAAATTCGAAAATACTTTTGTTATGGTTTATTTTTACATACTGCTTGACCTTTAAATCACACAAATCTCCTCCTCTAAGAAAAGCAGTATAGCATATTTGCTAATAAAATGAATAAAGACAGGGTGTCTCGATTTCAACCCAGACTGTACCAACATATTAGATCAATGACTTTGAAAACATTTAACTTCCCAGAATCTGTTTCCTCATCTAAAAACCCAAAAATCAAACCCACTGCTATCAAGTCGATTTTGACTCATAGGGACCCATTAGGACAGAGCAGAACTGCCCCACAGCATTTTCAAGGAGTGCCTGGTGCATCTGAACTGCCAACCTTTTGGTTAGTTAGCAGCTGCAGCACTTAAACCACTTTGCCACCAGGGTTTCTTCATTTATAGGATAGTATAATAAAGGGTGCTGGTGTCACAGTGGTTCAGCACTTGGCTGCTAACCAAAAGGTTGGCAGTTCAATCTGCTCTGAGGGAAGAAGATGTGGCAGTCGGCTACCACACAGACGACAAGTCTAGGAAGCCCTGTGACGCCACTCTACTCTATCCTACAGGGTGGCTGTGAGTCACAACTGACCTGACAGCAAGAGTTCATGGGCCTACAACAAGAGCACCTATGTCATGTGTGTGACACTCATACAAATTAGTGTACGTGAAAAGTTTAGAATACCTGAACACTTATTATTACTGTTTTCTTCTGAACGTTTTTGGGGTTTTAGTTTTAAATTTGGCTTTCTGATCTACCTGGAGCTAATGTTTATATATAGTATGAGGCAAGGTTTTCTATGTGTATGATCACTGTTTCAGCTTCTTTTTTGATTATTTCATAGACAATTAAGGTGATGATTTACTGAAAGACCCAAGAATAATAAAGAGCCAAGACAGAGAGACAAATACTACAGAACTTCTAGATAGTACTTTTGCTCAGGTATCTTGAAAGCATAAATAGATGATATGAAATCCTTAGCCAGTCTTTAAAGCACCTTAAATGTCAAATCCATAAATCAAAGCTAAAGTCACAGAATTCAAGATAAAGCATTCTCATTCAGCTTACAAAACAAGCCTGGATTCACAGTCAGTGAAGAAATATTCAGTGGAGAGGCAGAAAAACCACTACAGAAAACTCACCTGCTAAAGAAAGTTCATCAATTTTTCTAAAACATTCTCTAACGACTGCCCCACACCATAAAATTCAATGTGTAAATTCATCAGATCCCAATACATGTGATATCCTGCAAAGGAAATGAACAATAACCATGCAATTTCAGCATTAAGAAATACATCAGCAGAGGCGTTAGTGCTCACTCTCAAGGTGTAAAGCCGCAGATAACATTCCTTGTCTGTAGTCAGAGCTGCTCAGAACACTTCACAAGTAATTGCTTTACCTTCGAGAGAGAAAAAAGGATGCCCCATTGAAGGAAGCCTCACCTTCAATGTTGGATTCCAAAGTTTTCCTAGAAAATAACTCATATGGTTTCCTTAACTTGAACCTCTTCTCACCTCCAATGCTGCGGGATACTGGATCAGAATTAAACCGAATAAACTGTTTTCCTGTGAGCACTGAACTCCGCCTCGATGTGGCTGAATATAGAATACTTTTTGCAAACTCATATGTATTAAGCAGGAAAATGTAAGCGAAAGTTATCAACCTTATGCTGTATTCAAACAACAGAGTGTTAATTGTTGTTCTTTTTTTAACTCTCTCTTAAATAAAATGCTTCTGAGTATGCCTGTTTGGGCTTTCTAAAAGGCAAAAGATGCCTAACATCAGATTTATATGTGAGTCCTAAAAGGAAACAGAACTAAACTCTGAAATCCCAAGTTCTTATCCTGGGTCTAGTACTAACAGTGAGACTTTGGACAGGGCACCGAATAACTTCATGTCTCATTTTCCTCACTTGTAAAAATGACAGAACAGAAGTACATCATTAAAATTAACTAGGTCTTTTTCAAACGGGAGTAGAAGTACTTCTCATGTGTTTTTCTACCTGGTGTGTTTTAAGTTCTTTTTGTTTACATAAGGACAAGAAAACCTTCAGCTCCATCTTCCCACACACATACTACTTCCTTTCTGACTTGAAAGGAAATTCCTTTTCAAGGTTCACAGTACATTAGAGACAGCTGCATCGCTGAGTTTCCTCCAGAAACTTTAAAAAACTGCAGATGTAGTCCATGCGTGACATTGATCACACAAGGAGATCATCCTGAGCGTTTAGATGTCCCCTTCTCTTACTCTCTTTTAATTTTACATTTTTCTAAGATGTTGCCTTTATACACTAAGTATGTGTATGTCTATTATAAATTAAGTCCCTGAGAGAATATAGATGCTCTCTAAAATGACTATTTTGGGTGCTAATTTTCAAAGCAAGATAAAAACTGCATTTCCAGTTAATGACATTTTCATGATAGTCACTACCTATCACCTTCCCAAAAGGCAATCCTCACATCAGCCACATTTTCCCCATATTATATCTCATTACAGCCCTAAAACGCACAAGTTTTTCTCTGGAAAACATAGAACCAGTGAAACAAGGACTGTAAACTAGAATAATAAGAATTCTGGTACAAAACTTTTCCAGCACAAGTAGAAAAGGGAATTATGACTTGGTTTATTTCCAGAATAGCCCCCAAACTTCCTAGACAGCCACAAAGATACAAACTATTTTCATTGGAAAGAACAATTTTACTATGATTGGGGTGGGTGGGAGGCCCACGACCATCCAAGCAACAATAAAGAATTTTTTGAGGGCAGTTCACACAGCCACACTTAAAACTTTCCAGATTTCCAGGCTGGCACAGGACTGGGTAGTGTTTAGTTCTGCTGGACACAGGGTCACTGAGTCTGAGCTGACTGGATGGCACCTACCAACACCCCAACCCCACTGTCACTGAGGCTCTTGCAACTCATAACAAGCCTACAGAACAGAGGAGAGCTGTCTCTAAGCAGTTACTCTACGGAGTAACTGGTGGGTTCAAACTGCCAAGCTTTTGGTTAGCAGTCACATCACTCAACCACTAAGTCACTAGGGTTTTCACAACAACAGGTGTCTATAAATACTTGGAAACAGAAATTACTTGAGTATCCCTGAGGAAAAAAAAATAAGAAAATTTGAGATTTTTATTTCTATTTCATTCTCCCAGAAATCCTTCAAATACTTGGGATGTTACAAATAAATTAAGTAAAACTATTATTTCTTTGTCATTAGAGACAGTATTTCAAAGACTTAAAACAGAAGCAGGAGGCTGATTTATCATGCAATTGACTGGGCTAACATAATATATAAGAGGACTTCCGAACTAAGCATGCAAGCAAATTAGTTCTGAAACAAGCTCTGACAGCTCCACGTAAATACATACCATTACCACAGCTTCTTCTCTCGGTCCACAAATTGGGATCTGAGGCTTTGCGTGCTGCTAAAAACTGAACTGCAACTTATTAATTTGAACCCAGTGTGTACAAAGTCACTTGAATCACTTACTAAATTGCTGGGCTTTGGGCTCAGCTCAGAAATAGTTGGTTTAGTAGATCTGGGGTGGGGTCTCGTAAGCCATATCTTAAAAGTGACCTTCTGTGATATGGACGTAGGACACGCCTAGACAAGGCTGTGAGGGTACTCCAGACTCCTTGCTTCTCAGACAGATGGATGCTGAGTGCACACTGCTCCCCAGCTGATTCCCATTCAACAGCCTCTGCAGCAGGCCCTCAGCCACTGGTCACTTCAACATCTTCAGGTCCCACCAGTCAGGCCAGAAAGAGGTGGAAAATCACAGGATCCTGAATTCAGGTCTCTCCTGCCACACTGCACAAAGCTGCCACAAAAAAAACACCTTGGCCAACTGCTCTACTATTGTTGGCAAGCACCAAAATTAGCTCAAAACCTTTACAAATGAAACCCAGCTGCTTAAGCTCAATACCAGATGTCTTCCACAAAGTATGGCTTTGATAGATTAAATTGAGCGTAAGAAAGAGATGAAATATATGAAAATCATATTTGCAAGGTGTTTGTCATTAACTCTGTTTAACAAAAAAGACAGAAAATTGTATTTTTCAGTATAAGAGGTAGGGAAGATTAATAATATGCGTGATAGCTACTAAAATGCATTCACTATGAGTCAACTGTGCATATTCATAAAATGCAGGCCAGACACATTCTCCAGAAGTGTTCCCATTGAAGGCATGTCATGGGTCTGTGAAATCACATGATTTAGCACCAAAATCATTCTCTTTTTGACCTAGGCCCCAATCCAAACACATTTTCCTGCAAGCCATTTGAAATTAAGTAGGAAATATTTGGTGCTGTTGTCTGATTTCAATAAACTCTAGTTATCTTATGTAAATACACAGATAAGAAACAGGTGCATAGATGTATACATACGTAGGACATGTATGAGAGAGTGTGAGAAACAGTAAATTTGCTTAGCAACCTCAGTTAAGTGGCTGCTAACCTTTCTTGTGATACCACGTCACGATGACACTTTTTTTTTTCTTCCCCACGTCACTGCACAGTTTTCCATAGCTTTAGCTGGTATCAGAGCCTAAGTTAACCTAAGAGATCCACTCAAGTACTCCTCTGAAGAGCTGCTACACATTCTCTCACTCAAATGAGTGAATTATTTCATGGATGAGAATAGCATGCGTCTTACAAAATTAACCTTTTCTTTTTCAAAACGGGAAAATAAAGACTTGCTTAGTGATGGAATTTGAAAACAATGCTCAACTAAGCATATTAACTCTAATCAAGACAAACATGAAGCTAAAATTGGGCCCATAATAAAATACACTATCCTTAAAATTCTACATAATTATTGACAAACTCTTTTTGTTTTTTGAGGAAGGGTAAACTTGAAAAAAACATTGTCTTGCTTTTCTCTGAGACAGAAACAAAAATAATGCTAAATGCTTCAGTAAAGATATAGTATGATAATGAGCATAGAAATACAGTAACAGAAAGATGATTTCACATGAAACACACCCAGCCTCAGATTTTCTGAAGCTACATAACTATTGGCCTTAGTAAACCTGGTATTTGAAGGAAAACAGACGGCCTGAAAAAAAATTTTAAGATGCCTCCTATTATAAAATTTTCTCACACTTGGCTGATATCAGGGAAGTTCCAACATTACAGAAGTTCCACAATTTACAGAAAAGTGGTGTAATTCATTATTTCCTTATATGTAAAAATCCCATTAAAGTGGTGAAAATAACAAGATAAATATAGAAACATTATGTATCAAAGGATACTTGTGAGACAGTTAAAAAAAAATGAACCCAACCCAGTTTTCAACATCTACTCAGGAGTTTTTTAAGAATGAATTAGATATGTACATGAATTTATTCTAGTCTACAGCAGGGATAAAAATCTGCCTTCAGAAACATGACAGAGCCAGAATCTGATCAAAACAAAACATACACTGCTAGTCTCTCAGTAACTGATCCGACTCCATGAATCAAAATTTAAGAGTTGGTCCTTGTGAGACTCAACGTACAAAGCCATCATTTTAATAAACAAAAAACCAAACCTACTGCCATCAAGTTGATTCCGACTCACATGAGCCTTCAGGACACAGGAGTATTGCTGCCAAAGAGTTTCCAAGGAGCACCTGGTGGATCTGAACTGCAAACCTTTAGGTTAGCGGGGGTAGCAGTTCATCACTATGGCACAAGGGTATCCACTTGTTTTAATAAAGGAGTGAAAATCATATCTAATAACCTGCTAGAACTAAAGTTTGTCAAGTGATTACATTATTAGTTTCATATATTATTTCTGCAACCACTTTGAAATCTTGACTTTCTTATGCATCTTATTTTAAAAGGGCAAAAGACAATTGCATACCCATTATTTATTACGATAAATCAGCCAACGGCCATCAAGTCAAGTAACAAGTATATTATTATTATTATTGTAGTAACATTTACTGAATTCAACATATAAGAAATAGTAAAGTGATTTTTTTAGATTTTTTTTCTAAACATACAGCTAATAAATAAGTCACTTAGTAGGACTTAGGAGTACTAGAAATAATAATATTACTATTATCAATGACAACAGCAGCTATTCTAGATGTTTTTGATAGACAATCTGATCCAAAAACTGTTCCAGAAAAACTGCCTCTGTGCAGAGCGCCTGTTTTAGAGTCTGGCAGCCTTCTGAATATTGGGTGACTACATTTACACCACTGGGTTATCTGATTATTCTAAGGGCCAGCAACGAATCAAGTTCTCTCTCTCAAAAAAAAAATAAAAATAAGACACAGGAAAACATTTGCCAGTTAACTCTTGAGAGCTAAGCCCAAAAGTTCTTAGAACGTCAGGGACTGTGGTCAAGAATTTGAGAGACGTGCGAGATAATGAATATGTCCAGGTAGCTACGGGCCTCTACGCACCATGCACTGTGCCATGCACTGGGGATACAGCAGTCAACATAGTGGACACAGCACCCCTACTCCATCAGGGAGCTTACATTCCAGGAGCAAAGGCAGATCGTTAAGACTATTAGGGAAGGTTTGAACTAGTGACACTGAAGCAAACGCAGAGGTGCCTCAGAAGACAGGCCTGATGATCTGTTTTCAGAAGGTCAGAGTCTTGAAAACACTATGGAGCAGTTCTACTCTGCACACACAGGGTCACCAGGAGTCAAAATTGATTCAGTGGCGACTAACAACAATAAAAACAAGGATTACCACAGTAGATCAACAAAGAAATCACCAGGCTATGGAAGCAGCATATGTGAAACCTCTGCGGTGAGAGAAGAATTGCATCATTCTGCATAAAAGGTCTGCATGGCTGTCTCTCAGTGAGTTCTATGATGTTATATGAAGGGGAGTCAGGGGCTTGATGACACCAAGTCTTACACATCACATAAAGTTAAGGGTTTTATCTTAAATGTTCTAAGGAGAAAGAAGAGAAGGGAACAGACACACAGAAAGAAGAAGAGGGCAATGGTCCTAAGACCCCTCACGGAGATGCAGACCAGTAGAAGCTCAGATCAGTAGGCATTCTGGGTTCTATGAGGCCTGCATTCCCTTCAGTTTTTCTTTATATCTCCACTCAACTTCTCTCTCTACTCAAATTTATGTTGTTTTTAACCAAAATGCCAATCAATCATATGATTTTATAAGAATAATTAACTAATTATTGAAGGAGTGAGAGACAGTATCAAGCCAAAATGTCAGTTACTCCAAAAGTCGCAACTTTTCCAGTGTCAGAAGACAATGCTAGAATAAGAATTAGGTTACTCTGCATGCATAGTCAGTCACTGTTTAGATATTTTAATTTTAACATTATTAATTGTTGACACTTGCTCTTATTTGACAACCTGCTCTACTTCCTATATGACTGGTAACAACAGATACACTTAAAAAGTTAGAACATATTTATAGATTTGTTCCTGGCAGTTCTAAGTCAATAAAAGATCTGCAGAATGTTATATCAGATCCAAATGGCTTACAAAGAAAGAAAGAAAAAAAAAAGCTGATTTAAATTATTCTGGTATTTCTAATACTATTATTCTTCCAGAAGGATTATATATTTATAAGTTAAAGACTATTACTGTACAGGTACAGATATTTTTACATATATAATACATATATAGTTGCCACTATTTTGTACGAACATAACTTCCCATTTTTTTTTAAAAAAAAAGGTGAAACCAAATAATTTGTGTTGGTACACAATAGTTATATGAGTGTCTACTATTCAACCTCAAATGCCAAACTTAAGTTGGGACCTGTAGCTTAGCTGTTTTCCTCCCAGGTAAATTACCAGAGATCATATTTCTTACATCTGTGATGCTCACCACAAAGTTGCATTTACTGCCGATTAAGAGCCTGAGATTAATTGTTGAAAATGTCCCATAATAGCTGCAGTAGGAAACTTCTTTTAAACACAGAACCACATTTATGCATTTAACAGCTGTGTTGGTCTAACAGTTCAGATTTTCACAATATTTTGCCATATGGTACCAAGGATCATTTTTCACTTAAAAATATTACAAAATATTGATGCCCTTTAGCAGTATTACCAGACCAGTTTTGAAATTAGACCTTCACAGTCATATTTGTTATTTTTCTGTTACTGAACTCCCTCATTTCCTTAATTTTACTCAAAATGTTTAATAACATAAATACATACACATGTATTATTTTACTTTTAAATTAGTGTTGACTAGGAGATTACTATAGACTATGAGCTGACAGTGAAGCTACAAGATATAAAACCCTGTTAGATGAGATCTGACAATTAAGTTGGTGAACTTACTTGTTCTAAGCACCACACACCTCATTGCTATCACTACAATCACCTTTGAAGTACTCCCTTTAGGAAGCTATGTACTCACCCCAGCATCTAGTTCACCCTTCCAAGCCACTCTGTAACTCTTTCTGGAATGGCCATTGTGCACGGGGACATGGTGGCAAGCTCGCAAATTTAACTGTATAGTTGTCTGTGAGGGAGTTTTTAGCCAGTAAACAAATAATTGTACTGGGACATCCTCCCTACTCACCTGATCTAGCCCCCAATGATTTTTTTCTTTATCCAAAGATAAAGGAAATATTGGAAGACAATTTTGATGCCATTCAGGACATCAAGGGTAATGTGATAACAGCTCTGACGGCCACTCCAGAAAAAAAGAGTTCCAAAATTGCTTTGAAAGGTGGACTAGGCACTGGCATTGGTGCACAGCTTCCCAAGGGGAGTACTTCAAAGATGACTGTAGTGATATTCAGCAATGAGGTACACAGAATCTTTCCTAGGATGAGTTTATGAACTTAATTAGCAGTCCTTTTACAATACCGTAATGGCCATGGAGACTGGACCTTTTTGGGGGGCTCAGTGATTTTGGAGATTTCTTACATTCAAAGACTGACTCCTACTTCTGAACTCACCTCTTTTTCCTGTAACTGTCTTCATTGGTATAGGAAAAACTTGGCTGCCAACTTTGATTTTAACCAGATTGTTGTAATAACAAATAACCATAAACTATATGGGAAAAAATATAGAAATTTTCACATGTACATTTAACACAGAGCTAAATAAAAATCACACCTTTTGTAACACCAGATCATGAGGGGAACCCATGTCAGGAAGGGCACATTACTGCCACCAATGTGTTAGAACCAAAAAATAGGAAGAGTTCAGTTAGTTTTTGGGCTGTTAACCTAACACCTTTACAACACCACTAAAGTCCTTTATAAGAACCTAAGAACAATGATTGTGGCCAAAATGATGCTTTAATACTGTTTACAAGTTAGAATGTATTCATTATGATTACCAGTGATTATCTACTGTAATGTGAAAATAAAGCAATGGAGTATAAAATACAGCTTAATTTTAAAAAGAATCCATTTCAATAGAAATCAACATTATAGTGAACACTATAGGTTTTTATCCTTACAAGCCATATCTTCACTTTTAGGAAGGCAATTTCACATTTCATGACCCCTGACTTTAAAAATGCATTTCTGAAGCAGTCATAACGTGCCAATATTAAAACAAGAAGTTGAAAATCTCTACCAAGAAGTACCCTTGCTTCTTTTTTGTTTCTAAGCCGGTGTCTTCTCATGTAAATCACTGAAGATAAGATTTAGGCAGTGATACGATTTAGGCTTATGGACTGCCCTACCATGGCACTTGGCTGGCTGGCTACCAACAGGTCACCCTCATTATGGTGTCCCAGGTACAAACAGTTCCTTTTCCCCTTACTGTGACATGGCACAGCTTTGTACCCTTTAGAGAACTTAAGACATTCTCTTCCATGTGTAACCTGTAGGTCTCCATGTACTTCATTAACAAAAGGATTTTGATTAACCTCGACTTCACACTCTCCTAATGTCTCCTGTTGTCATTTTGAAATACATTGACTTAAGTCAAGATTTAACGTCTCAGAACATTAATCCTGGCTCTCACTCATGAGTCATGAGTACTTCACTTATCTATACCTCTTATTTGCCTTTTTTATCACAAACACTCCTGCTGAAGCACATGCAGAATTAATTACTGTAAAGTATGCTATGAGTTATCAATGAACATTTAAGTTGGATTGCCAAAACTGCTTAATCTTGGCTAAACTTTTAGTGCCTGCCTATACCATATTCTGTCCTTACTGTGGTAATATGATAAACATGTGAAACCTACTTTACAAAAGATTATAGGTAGAGAAAAATCTCATTAAAATGAAGTTCAAGTTCTTTGGTGACAAGCAGGGAATGTAACTTAGGATTCTGCATGCTAACTGCATGAAGCTGAGCCATCAGATTCTTCACAAGCTTGTTTCAATTTATACTTCTAGTGTGGTTGCCTCCTATTCCTGTATAACTTAGATATTATTAATAATGATACTAATAATAGCAAACCATTATATAATACTCTGCCAGACACTGTTGTAAGTGCTTTACATGTATATTCTCATATAGTGCTCAAACCAAGTATTATTATCCCCATTTTACAGTTGAGATAATTGAGGTACCAAATTCTTTATCTGCATTCACACAGCTAATAACTATGAGAGCTAAGATTCAAGTTCAGTTATTCATCTCCTGAGATCTTACTCTTAACCACTATGCAAGAGGTTAAAAGTATGACAAGTAGTAAAAACAAACACACATAAAACTGAAAGCACTGTGTGACCTAGAGGAAGGTATGCAACGTCCCTGGGCTTCAAACTCTTCGCTGGAATAAGACACTTATATAATATTACTTTGAGGTATAGTCTACGCCTGGTGTTCAAAGATTCTCTCTGTAGTATGTGGCCCCTTTGTTTTCATCAAAATAACACAATATCAAATTCACGTTTCTAGGAAAATGCTAAAAGACAATGACAAATTGCCTCAGGCAACTAAAAAGTAGTATTAGCAAGAACTAAGGAACAATAATTGTACCTCCTATGTTTTATGCTTTGAACTTCCCAGCACATTCTTAAGATGCAGTTTCCTTAAGGCTTTCCTACTCCTTTTTAGAAAGTATAAGATTTTAACAATTTTTGGAAACTGAACTTAACAAATCAGATAAATCAATACAAAAAAAATTATTTTAGTAACATTTATCTACGTCATGAACTAAAAGCATTCTTTTTCACGGAGCTAGGTCACAAAATGGAATATTTTAATAGCATCAATGAAAGCGTTGAGATTATGAAAACATTAATCTTTTAAATGTCAATCAACAGTAAATGCCAATTGATCGTACATTCTTTTCTGATAAACAGTGCAGCTAAATTGGTTCTACATAATACATTCACAAGTACAAGAAGATGAATTATAAATGGCCTTCACTCCCATATATATCCCCTTTATCACCTGGTTTAATTTTACGAAGTTACTATCTCCTTATTTACAACCTCGTAACTCCTTCATTTCAATCACCACCAGAGCTAGTTATTTGACATTACCTTTCTTGCCCTTAATTCAAAAACAGTTCACCGATTCTTAAGATTACTTTGTTGGGTTCAAAGTTTTTAAATACTTTAACTGCCATCATTTGACATATGCCTTTGTTGTGTACTTTTTCACCACGGTAAAATGTGAAAAAAAAATTCTCTGATTGCTACTCTTTAATCAACTTGATACAAGAATAATTCTTCTGGACAAAATTATCATCACACAAGTCCCTGTTCTTAAATATGGATAAACATCTGCTATATTTCTAAGTTTTAATTATTGACATTGTAAAACTACAGACTTAGAGCAATCATATAAAAATAGTAATAAACTTCAAAACTAAGTAGTTAATCTATAAAAAGTCTAACAGTATTCCAATTATAATGATCAAAAGCAACGTTTATTGCAAGTTGTTCCTTAAATTCCTCATATCAAAACAGACACAGCACACTGAGAACTAACATCATACTCATACTTCCCACTTGGATGGCCTTAAATTCTTGTTAGAGAAATCAGAAACTTTAAGTCCCTTTCAAATTATTCTAATACAGACTACCTAAAAAGCTTTCCTCTGACAAAGTAAAACTGCAGAGAAGTTTGGGGGAGGGGTTAGAAATTTTTAGCAGCTGAACTTCTGCCCTGAACTTTACCTTTTGTGATACCAGCCACAAAAGCAGACGTTAACTGAGCCCCCTGCCAGCACTGTACGGTGGTGCCCTGATCTTCTTACCCCTTGTGTGCATGGACAGAAGAACGAGCAAGGAACTGGGAAGCGGCCAGTTTAGATCCTCCAGCCACCCCAGAGCAGGAGCATCGCAGTGAATGGGACCTGCCTGTGGAAGCCTCCCGTTTCTTGCCTTTTCTTATTTCACTGAAACTCCTCTGCCGCCACTCCTGTCAGGTCTTCTGGCGAGCCTGCCAGCAAGTCTGAGGCAGGACCATGAAAGACAAGCCTGTTACAAACTGGTTCTGTCACCACAGAGACTTCAGCCGATCACCTCGTGGGGAGGACAACAAAGGGTGGTGAGGACCCCAAGCCAGATTGTTTTCTTAAGAAAGGAGCCTGACCCAGCTGCCCACACAAGGGCCAGCAGATGCGGGGTTTTCAGTGCCCCCCAAATCTCTCAGGAAGCTGTGAGGGAATTCAAACGAAATCACACCTACACTGTGCTGTCATGAAATGGCTTGTTTCTCCTGTCAAAGTTTTTTTCTTTTTTTTCCCCCTCCTCTTTTACAAACTGTAACTGTTGGAGATATGCCGAAAGACAAGGAGAAATATAATTATTGCTTTGATGAAACAGAAATCACACAACACACCAAGCTATCATATTACAGCAGTTTTTTTTTTTACCCTGTATCAATATTTAAATAATGAATCTAATGCCTTTGAATCAAGTGCACATATAAAAGGCATTGTCTATAAATATTTCAAGTTAGACTATTTCAGGGAAGCTAGACACTATACTTGATGATTTTTAAAAGGCTACAGTTTTAAGTTGTCTATACAGAAAAAAAGTGGTGTAAACATAACCGACCTTATTATGCAAATAAAACCACTGTGAATTATTCAATTTTTAGACTTCAACTGTAGATGCTTCTCAATATAGAATACAGTATCTTTGTAAATTTTCTTGTTTCACAACAAACTAAATGATTTGTTTCAATACTAAGCAACTTTTTTTTTAAAAAAGTGTTTTCTTTTTCCTTAGGTACTGTCAATAATACTGTCAATAACAGAAAAACAAAAAAAACCACTGAATTGCCAGCATACGCACAAATTCCAGTGTTAACAGACACAACAAAAGTACTTATTCACCCTATTAGTCTGACTGACAGCAAAGGGATATTTCCATGATTCTATCTGTCACCATAATAGTTTTACTTGATATTTTAAGAGTTGTTTTTGTACAGTGAAAAAATCTCTGCTGTCTTTTCATTTTTATTACATACACACACACCCCTCAAACACACCCCACCCTACACTTCTCCACCGTACTCCACTAGGTGTTATTCAAATATACGCTAGCTTAGAGTATGAGTCAGAACTGAATCAACGGCACCAACAAAAATAGCAAGTGCTGCCATTAATCCAACACATTCAATTCATCCTTTCAATGAGATAAACTCTAACAGTATCACAGTATTTTGAATCATATAGGAAACTTTAGGTTAGTGATACATCTGCCAACCAAAAGACCTGCAGTTCAAATCCACCAGGTACTCTTTGGAAACTCTATGGGGACCATTCTATGCTGACCTACAGGGTCGCTATGAGTTGGACACAAGTCAACAGCACTGAGTTTTTTAGGCTTACTAAACTAATATCTTAAGTTTTATGGTTGTCATGCAACTTAACTTACCCATCAGGAAAATGGGTGCGAGGGTGGTAAAAAGAGCTAGTTTTTCGCTACCATTTACCTACACGTTTTAGCTAAGAAAGGAGACTGAGTTATATCGTAAAATGATCAGGAGCAGAAGGGCAATATGAAGGAAATGCAGATAAAAATCAATCAATAGAATCTGTTGTTCACATCCTCTACATTAGGCTCCGAGCCACATTCACAACATGGTTCCTCAGCCAATTTGGAATCCAGCCTTGAGTTTGGGGGCAAGGAGTGAATAGAAGAAGTGTGGGACAGCTCCTACTGCTTGGCTTTCTCCAAAGTGGGCATCTGTAAATGGCTCACGCATACAGAGAGAATCTTTGCTCTCTCCCCAGAATTCTGATGTAAAATAATTCACATCATAAACCACTTCTGTACTCTGTGCTAGCTGAGTTAGATGCACTTCAGAAGCTTCCAATACCTTCAGGGAAAAAAGAAACAAAGATATATAATGGAGAATTAAAAAATAAAAAATATTTTCATAAGTGGCCCACAATAGAATAAAAATGGAAATTCAGAATAAGATATGGATTAGCCGGGGCCAAAAGTTTGAAGTGAGAGCCGGATGCTGAAAATGAGTTGAATTTAGAAATTAATACAGGAATTGGAGAGAGTAACACATAAGAAATTATATGAACAAGGATTAAGGCAGGAAAACAAATAATTTCACTTGCACAATGCCATGAAAGTCTTACTGTAACAGATAGCTCAGATAAAGTAAGAGAGACAGGATCCAGATTGTCAGGGCTTTGAATGCTGATTATCTAGACTTCAAGCTACCTAATACATAAATAATTAAAAGCTTTCAAGCAACTAATAACTTGACGAATAAAAAAAGCTCTAGGATTTCAGCATGTAGGATGAGGCTTTGAATCTCAACTTTCAACTGTGTGGTGAGTGTAGAAATTCAGATTAAATTCTGCAGAAAAGTTTCTACCTAGTCAAATTTTAGATAATCAAAAAAAAAAAAAAAAGAAAAGAAAAAATCCAACACCAGCATGTCGATTCCAACTCACAGCAACCCCATAGGACAAAGTAAATCTGTCCCATAGAATTTCCAAGAAGTACCTGGTGGATCTGGACCGTCGAACTTTTTGTTAGCAGCTGTAGCTCTTAACCACTAAATTTCCTTAGTAGAACACTGCTAAGAAATTCAAGGTGAATCCCTATTTGTTTGCTCTATTTTGCATCTATTGTTTAATAAGTGCTCAGTGCCAATAGCAAAGATGTTTTACAAAATGTAGAATTAAATTCCAGATTTTTAGACTCAAAAAATGTAGCAAACTCCTTATGATATAGATCAGAACCCTGACTTAGCAAAACAATTCTGATTTGCATATGGAAGAATTTACCTCCCTTATATTAATACATATTATCCATAGTTTACATTTCAACTTCCAAACACACAGCTGACTGCAACTGAGGAGACAATGCTGATAACTGGTGTGGATATTTTCTTCTTGCAAGGCCATCACAACTGTTTCAGCTTTCCAAGAGATATCATTTTAAATACTTCATAAAATTCAACAACAAATACCAGAAAGAAGAACTATGCTTTATTTCTGAGATATTCTACTTACTGGGCAGTGATAACTCTGCAAGTTAATTGACACCCAGAATAAGGCTTCAAAAAAGGCACTGACAGAATATTAAAGGGAAGTCTCAATTGGAAAATATACATATGAGAGAAAGAAATATGAACAGGATATGCTATCACTGTACATCATTTGTTGAATTCTTACATAGATCTGTGTATTTTAGGCTGAAAGACTGTGCTGTAAAAAGTAAAAATAGTCTTTTTTACACTATCTGTAGAACCTTGAGCAAATTATTTAAACTCTCTAGTTTGCTCATTACCTAACTGTAAAAATGACTGTGTAGATTAAGCAAGCATATAAAGCACCAAATATTGTCCAGAACATAGGATGACATCAGAAAATAATGAGCCATTTCCTAGTAACTCTCACTAGTCACTCCCTTGTCTCTCAACATGAGAACTCTTGTTAATAACTGTTCTTAATATAACAGAACACAAGGCAACTTTTGCCAAGCTGTTCTCATCTAAATAACGGGATCATTAAAGAAGCATGCACACTATATCATATTAAAATAAGGATACAATAACTCAAATTGTGCCCACATAAAGATAAATGTTTATTTCATCAATTCACTTAATTCATCAAAAATGAGTTAGGTAGTTGAAGAAATGTACTGCATAGTTTTCAATTAAGGGGCTACTTTATTAGCAATCTCAATTTGTGATTTATTTTCACAAAGAAATAACATGCCTCTGCCCCCTAAAAAGTCATCCTTGTTTTATTCGTACATGCATAATATTTCACAAACATTAACATTATGCTCCATGTAGGGGCTGTGTTCAGTGAATGAAACATGAAAATGTTAGAAAGGAAAAGTATCTGCCTTTAGGACAAAGCTTATCCTCTACTGGATAAAAACAAACATACTAGCAAATAATAATAATGCAACACAGTAACTGTTATGCTAAAGGAACACAGACAGCAAGCACCGTGGATAAAGAAAGAGTAATTGTGGCTGGAGGAGGAGAGTCCAGCAGACTTGGCAGGCAGAGGCATCCGAAGCAGGTCTTCAGAGGTAAGTGGGAATTCACTGGGGGAAAAGCCGGCAAAGGAATCCTCAGCAATGAGAACAGCCCGTACCACCTTTATGAATATGAAAAAGAGCTGTGTTCGCAGGGAACCTGAGAAGCTGGATATGCGTACAGAACAGGAAAATTAGTCTGAAAAAAAAGGAGGCTCCAGCCTACTTACAGTCAACCATTCTGATGAGGGATGTAATAGAAGGTCTCAGGTTGAGTAGTAGAAAAACGTAGAATAACACTCAAATTCTGTTAAAAAAAAAAAAAAAGAAGAAGAAGAAAAAGAAGAAAAGGCCAGAGTCACTGCCGAGACTAGGGTCCTAAAACAACCTTTGAACTTGGAATTGAAGCTTTCACTGCAGGTCACCTCTCAACCACAGAACAGGTTCACTTCTTAAATAAACAACGTCACTCACACACAATGTGCTCCCTGAAGCAATTAACTGTATGAGACCAAACGGTCCACATTTAACCCAAGGCAGAACTGAGACGGCAAGAAGAGGAAGGGAAGCTAGATCAGCGGGAATACAACAAATAGAATGAGAAACAATCAGAATGTGGACACATTGAAAAAATTCTGACCAGTGGCACTGAGCAATTTTTAAGGCAAACCCACTGTCATCAAGTCGATTCTGACTCATAGAGACCCTATAGGACAGAGAAGAACTGCCCCATAGCGTTTCCAAGCAGTGCCTGTTGGATTTGAACTGCTGACCTTTTGATTAGTAGCCATGGCACTTAAACACTACATCACCAAAGAGACAGTTAAAGAGGCCCCTAAACTGCTATGTAGACTGTCACCTAAAACACAGTATTAAAAAAAAAAAAAAGGAGATTTAAAGAAATGGGAAGAGCTTTATACCTCATAATTACAAGTTTTCATTTTATCCTATATACAGGGAAGCAACGCTTAATTTCTGGAGGTACTGAAGCCATTTATGTTCCATTCTGCACACTGACTGCCAACTATTTTTTGCAGCTGATTACATTTCAAAGGAAATCTACAAAATTTTCAAGGTAAGATTAAAAAATATTTTGTATCTTAGAAAACATACAAATATGTTTTTCTTAGTGAAAATAAGGTGAGTGTTATTTTCTTTATTATTTGAGCATCCTGCTGTTACTGTGGAAACCCTGGAGGCAAAGTGGTTGAGTGCTATGGCTGCTAACCAAAGGTCAGCAGTTCAAATCCAGCAGGTAATCCTTGGAAACTCAATGGGGCAGTTCTACTCCATCCATAGGGTTGCTATGAGCTGGAGTCAACTCAGTAGCAGTGGGCTGGGCTATAACTGTCAGGGATAAAATTTAACTTTTTAATTAAATTTCTGTTCAAAGGCAGAGAGGCACAAAAAAACAGCAGTCATTTCTTTCTCCATACAAGGAAGCTAAAGTGTCTTAGGCTCCTACCGTACCACAAAGTTTCACACTAAAAGTTTTCAAATTTTCATGTGTGTTGTGCCCAAGACAGAAAAGTGCACTCAGAATGGTACTCACTGATTCATTTTATTATTCTGATGTTTAGCTAAAGGCTTACACAGTGACATAGAAAGCCACTCCAGTATAAGGGGGATAAAAAAAGACTGCAAGTGCACAAAAACCTTTTCCCTGACTTTGGAATTTATAAAGATCACCACGTGAGCAGGCTTCCAGGCAGCGCTGGCCTCTCACCCCTTCTAACTTGCAGGATTCCACATCACTAGTCATTAACAACCCAAAGCTCCCTTCAGCTGCTCAGTGAAAGACGGTCACATCATTACAAATAAACAAACCCTTCCTCCCTTGAGCAAGTGACATATTATTCTGAACACGTCTTCTCTCTGCTTTTATTGCTCTGCCAAGGTCCCCCACGAGTGGGAAGGGGTAAAAAGACAGAGAGAAAAAAATATCTCACAACTTGTCTAAAGCATGTAGAAGCTGATTTGTGTTCTTACTTACGGGGTATGACTGTCACTGCTGATCTGCTTTCAGGCCTAGATTACATGTGATAAGGGCTGACCTTCTTTAAGTATTCACACATTATGCACTCAGAGAGAGCAGGCAGGACACAAAAGTCCTTCAGATGTTCTGGGCATCAATCAAGCGCACAGCATGGAGGCTGCCAAACTTCTCTTCCATTTACTCAGAGAGAAGGGGGAGTTCAAGACAGACTTAATAAAGTTTAAAACTATGCCACAGTATATTTGGGGCGACTATTGTTAGTAAAGGGTGCTGTTTGGAAAAAAAAAATTCTCTGTAGTTACCACTAGCAACAAAAAAAAATTCACACACAAATATAAAGAAACAACCAGATTTCCTTCCAGTTTTAAAATTCCAAAACTTTTATGATAAACCAGACCTCAATGGCTTTAGCAGATGGCTTTTTTTTCCAAAAGCTTTGTTTACTAGGAATCTCAAAAATTAAAAATATACAGTTTCTTTAATTATAACATATAAGAAATGTATCTTTTTTGAGGCATTTATAAAAGTAGTACAGGAAATACATTTGTTGCCCGATCCTCAGAGCAAATCTGTAATGCAAATGCAACACCAGATGCCGGCATAAATCATTTTTCTGATAAACTAAACATAACCATTTTAACAAGCTAGCCCCCAATATCATTGGGTAGACATGACAATATCTTCCCAAACAGGTGCTCAATATTGGGCTTTTATCACTGCCCCCCCACACCACTTATTAAAAGGATTTGCAGTATACTTCAAAGAGAACAAATAAGCCCCAAACTATGTTTTCTAGAACACTGCAGCACTGTGTACTTGGAGAGCACAATCTGATTATCAGCAGAACCAAGCTCATCAGAGCAAGATGTTTCACAGAAAGTTAAGACAGAATTAATATTTTAAACCTATGATAAATGTCTTTTACCTAGACATCGCAGAGTTCTTTCAAAAAACTCCTGTCAGGCTATGAATGTAAGAATTATCTGAACAGTCTGGGTATAAGATAAGGAAACCAGACACAAAAAGTGAAACCAAAAATTCATAAGGCAACAAGGCAATTCACATTAAAAGACAAGAAAGAGAATTAAAAGCCAACTTGCATAGTTAAACTACAATGGAAAATTAACTCAGTGAGTTTGCTAAGGTAAATTCTACACTTAACAAATAAATATACTCAGACTAGCCTAGAACTCCTGGACGCCACATATACGCTTAACTGGTACACAGATACTCAGTTTATCACTTGCCTTTAGTGTTTCTCTACTAGAAGCTTACAAGGTCAAACTTGTATCCCAAGTAACAGGGAAATAGACGATACATAAAAGATGAGATCATTCTTTATATTAATCTCTATAGTACAGTCCATCACCTAAAAATACATGTTTTTCTCAGGCGAGAAACTAAAAATGAATGGAAGATATCCCAGCAGGAGCTGAGAAGCACGGAACCCAATAAAGATTGTTACTGTTGTTGCGAGCTGCTGTTGAGCCGGCCCTCGACTCCCAGTAACCTGGTCCTGGGCCATCCCCATGACTGCAGAACTGGGATCCGTAGCACTACAGAGGCTAATTTCAGAATCATCTATCAGGTCTTGCTTCCTAGCCATCTTGATCTAGAAGGCCTGCTGAAACCTGTCCTAGCATCCTAGCAACGAGCAAGCCTCCGCTAACTGACAAGCAGTAGCTACGTACGAGGTGTGTTGGCTGGGAATTCAACACGACCCACATGGAAAGTGAGAATCCTGCCACTCAACTACCAATGCTTCCCAGGGAAGATAAGTGTAGTTATTTGCAGACAGAATATAGGATGATAACGATGTTGATGATGATGACGATACCGACCACTTGATGAGCTTTTTCCATACGTTAGGTCACTGGGAGTCAGAATCAACTCCATGGCAGTGCGTTTGGGTTTTGGTTTTTGTTTTTTTATGCTATGCACCTAGCATCTATTGTCTCATTTAATCCTTACTGCCTCCCTGAGAGGTAGGCAATATTCACCTCTTACAGATAACAGTACTAAATATTAAAAAGTCATGAAAACTCTTTAGGTGGATAGAAACAGACATAGTAATTCACTAGCTAGTAACCTCTATGTTTTTGCTGTGCTAGAATTACCTGGGACAGCAGGTAGACCCCTGGGAGTTGGTGTCATTTCGTCAGAGAATCCGGCTGTCAGAAATTCTGAAGTCTGAAGCAGAAAGGGGTTAGATAATCTAAAATCCCAAAAGTACAGATTCAGTGGAGGCTGACAGAGACACCCTGGGAGCCACAGTAAGGTACTTGGGGCTCAGGAGTTTCAGGGTACTGAGAAACAAAACTCTCATCCAGGGCATGGGTGGTACCTGTTTATAAAATCAACAATAATAATCAAAAATTCATACACTGTGATTAACTGACGAGGGCGCTGATAGTTCAGTGTTAGAACTCTCACCTTCCATGCAGAAGATCCAGGTTCAACACCTGGCCAACGCATCTCACACACAGCTGCCATCAGTCTGTAAGTGAAGGTTTGTGTATTCCCGTGACGTTGAACAGGTTTCTGCAGAGCTTCCAGACTAAGAAGAACTAGGAAGAAAGGCCTGGCAGTCTACTTCTAAAAATCCAGCAGTGAAAACCTTATCGGTCCCAGTGGTCCGATCACTTTGTAGAAGGAGTCACCACGAGTCAGGGGGCAAATCCATAGTAGCTGTCAACAATGTTAGTCATTTAAAAGTGTTCACCACTTCCCCCCAGCACAGGCATTATTGACCACATTTTATAAGCTAAACCTGATGGTGGGTGAAGCAACCTGAAATTGAGGGGAAGTTTTTGTCTATGTGTAGGTCTGTGCTTTAGGGACAACAGTGAGGCAGCACTGCAGACCCTGAAGGAAAAGAAGTGGACAAATGAGTCACCAGAACACACAACGGAGTCTGCGCCTCCCCCGAGCACTCTGAGTCTGTATTAACAGAAGGGGCTGATTTTTTCACACCATGAGCAGGTTCTCCTAGGTCTACATTGTTCTACTCACAAGAAACTGAGAGAAGGTTTTTTGTTGTCACTGCTGCTTATTTGTTTAAATAACAACAGACACGTCAACTGGTACAAAGTTAGGCATTCTGCAAGATGTAACTAACCTCAGCTAACCTGACTTAAAGAAGCGCTATCTTAGGGAAATTCAGAGGGCATTATTTTCTCGATCAAATTAGTCTCAAAGCAATGTTGAGCATAAAATTAAAATTCTAACACCTATTTGCAACCCATACTAGTCATTCAGAAAGAATATTTGAACAAAGAGTTTCATATCAAACCAGTTTCTTCAGGTTGGCCCCTGAGTCATGGAGACCCCTTTGCACAAACGGATAGGACCACTATGATCCACAGAGTTTTCTCTGGCTGATCCTCAGAAGTAGACCGACAGGCCTTTCTTCCTGAGTCTCCTTAATCTGCATTACTGTCAGTCTTACTTACTAAATTCAATTCAGCATGAAATCCAAGTTATTTTCAGTTTGAACGGATGTAAACTAATCATCAATTGTAAAACTCATCATTAATTACAAAGTAAACTGAAAAATGACATTTAAACCTCATACTGACATAAATATATTTTATGTTGTATATTTCCTTGTAACTCCTTTTGAATATACTTTGGAAATAAGAATTGACAGACACACAGACAGATAGACATATGGATATAGAGACATACATAGAAACAGATAAACAGATACAAACTGACATAAAGACAGAAGACAGAGATGGATGCCATGTCATTAACTCCATCTTGCAGTGACTTTGTGTACAACAGAAGGAAAGGCTGCCAGTTGTATGCAATCTTCAAACTAAAAAAACCCAGCATAGGATACATATAAAAGGAGCTAAAATACAGCTCTTATTTAACACCTTGAGCACTCTACATTTGTTGTAACAAGGGAAGTTACCTCCTCCCATACATACTATATTAAGACAGCTCCCAGAATATGTTTCCTACTAATTGGATAATATAATAGTCAATTATGTGTCTACAAATTACATAAGAAAACATTTCCTCAAGTAGAACACAAAACACTACTAATAGAAAACGACTTTACTTTCAGTAAACATATATTGGCTTTGCCATAAACAGCCTCAACAACATTCCTGTTAAATGTCAGTATATGATTTATATATTTGTATTAGACTTAGCTCTTAGCAGTCTTCAAAAATTGATGCTACAAGATGTGTGAAGGCTACAGGAAACTGATTTTGCATTTATAGTAAAAGTTAGCCTCTATATACATGAAAAAGGAAACCCTGGTGGCGTACTGGATTAAGCGCTATGTCTGCTAACCAAAAGGTCGGCAGTTGAAATCCGCCATGCACTCCTTGGAAAGGCCATGGGCAGTTCTACTCTGACCTCGAGGGCCTCTATGAGTCAGATCTGACTCAGCAGTGGATTTGTTTTTTGTTTTGGGGTTTTTTTTTTTTGTATACATGAAAAAGTATTTCCAAATAAAAGAAAAGAAGCAATAATGTCATGATCTGTTGTTCTCATTTCATGATAAAACTTTTTATCTCTTCTGGATGAAGTTAATGGTATATACTGAAGTATTTTCTTAATGACCAAAAGGATACCTGAAAACACTCTGTATCACTTTAATAGGCATATAAAAGTTTGTTGTTATTGTTGTTAGGTGCCCCTGGGTGGATTCCAATTCATAGTGACCCTACGTACAACAGAATAACACAGCATCAATCCTGTTCCATGCCCACAATCATTTTTATGCTTAAGCCCATTGTTGCGGCCATTGTGTCAGTCCATCTCCCAGAGGGTCTTCCTCTTTTTCACTAACCCTCTCCTTTACCAAGATGACGTCCTTCACCAGGGACTGATACCTCCTAACCACATGTTCAAAGTGTGTTTAAGATGCAGCCTTGCCATCCTTGCTTCCACGGAGCACTCTAGTTGTACTTCTTCCAGAACAGATCTGTTTGTAGTTTTGACAGTTCATGGTACATTCAATATTCTTCTCCATCACCACGATTCAAAGGCATCAATTCTTCTGCCTTCCTTATTCACTGTCTAGCTTTTACGTATGATGTGAGTGAAAATATCATAGCTTGGTTCAAGTACACCTTAATCTTCAAGGTGACATCTTTATTTTTCAATACGGTAAAGAGGTACTTTGTGGCAGATTCTCCCAATACAATGTACCTGTTGATTTCTCGACTGCTGTTTCCACAGGCATTGATTGTGGAACCAAGTAAAATAAAACCCTTGACAACTTCAATCCTTTCTCCATTTATCAGGACATTGCTTACCTGTGAGAATTTTTATTTTCTTGATGTTGAGGTACAATCCACACTGAAGACTGTGGTCTTTGATCTTCATCAGTAAAGCGTATCAAATCCTCTTCACTTTCAACAAGCAAGGTCATTATCATCTTAATGAGTCTTCCTCCAATCCTGATGATGTCTAGTTTCTTGGATTATTTGCTCGGCATACAGATTGAAAAGTTATAGTGAAAGGATACAATACTGAGGTACACCCTTCCTGACTTTAAACCATGCGTGTCCCTTTGTTCTGCTTGCATGACTGCCTCTTGATCTATACACAGATTCCTCATGAATATAGTTGTTTCGGCATTCTCATTCTCTACAATGTTATCCACAACATGGTATGATCCAAGCAATCCAATGTCTTTGCATAGTCAATGGCAATGTATAGAGATTCCCTTACCTTCCTTTACCTGCTCCCAAATACAAAAGCCCAGTTGCTCAGTGTTTCCCTCCTGCCACTTTAGGACAAGTAAGGGTTCCCTGAAAATTTCATTTGAAACTTTCTAACAGACTCAGTAAATGCGAGAATTTCCCTAAGTCTCAGGGTTGGTTTGATTGTTTAAACAGCTAGTTTGTAAAACAAAGCAAAATGCAACCCAACATACAGACCTTATGGAATTATCATGCTGGTACAGGAAATGTGTGCATCAAGTCTGTTTCCTTTCACCATAGCTATTCAATCTTTATGATGACCAAATAATCTAAGAAACTCAACTGTACAAAGAAGGACATGTGATATGCAGATGACACTATCTTGCTCGCTGAAAGTGAAGATAAATTGAAGCACTTATTGATAAAGATCAAAGACCACAGCCTTCTGTGCGGATTAGCTTTCAACATAAATGAGAACAAAAATTCTCACAACTGAACCAATAAGCAACATCATGATAAATGGAAAAAAAAAAAAAAAAAGTCAAGCATTTCACCTTCCTTGCATCCACAATTAATATCCATGGAATCAGCCACCAAGAAAACAAAAGAAGCACTGCATTGTGCAAATCTGCTGCAAAAGAACTCTTCCAAGTGTTGAAACATAAAGATGTCATCACCTTGAAGACTATGGTGCACCTGACCCAAGTCACAATGTTTTCAATCACCTCAAGTGTACACGAAAGGTGAGCAATGAATACAGAAGATTGAGCAGAATTGACACCTCTGAATCACAGTGTTTGTGAAGAATACTGAAGGTACCACAGTCTGCCAAAAGAATGAACACAGCTGTCCTGGAAAAAGTGCAACCAGAGGGCTACCTGGTAGCAAGAATGGCAAGACTACATCTCACATATTTTGGACATGCTATCAGGAGTCGCCGTGAGTCGGATCTGACTCGAGGGCCCTTGGCTGGCTTGGCTATCAGGAGTGATCAGTCCCTGGCGAAGGACCTCATGTTTGGTGAAGTGGAGGTCAGTGACAAAGAAGACCCTCGACGGGATGGACTGACACAGTGGCTGCAACAATGGGCTCAAGCATGACAATGATCATGAAGATGGCCCAGAATCATGCAGTATTTTGTTCTGTTATACACAGGGTCACTAGGAGCCAGGACAGACTCAACAGCACCTAACAGTAACAAGATGGCACAGCATTAATCTGAAAATGTGGAAGTAACTCCACTGAGATGGAGATACGTCTTTCTGAGCCCTGCCTAGAGCGTTAGAGCACAAGTACAAGGCACTTAAAAGCATGAAATGACAGAAGGAAAATGCTTGTGTTATGCACACAGAGACGATGAGCTTCAGTGATCCTGAGATCAAATAAAGCCAATGATTTACTCAAAAACAGAACTCTGCTATTCCAACAGGAATACATAAAATCACAATGCTACTTCTGGCTAGGAGTCTCTGGGTTGTACAAGCGGTCAGGCACTCAGCTACAAGTGAAAGACTGATGCGAACTCACTTCAAGACTACTCACATAGTAGGCCTGTAATCCACCTTTGAAAGTCCTAAAAACTCTATGGAAACGTTCTACTCTGCTGGGGCTGTCAAGAGCCGGAGTCAAACAGATGGCCAATAACGTCTCTCATGAAGAGATAGTCAGTGTTCTGTGTGATTATGTCTGCTACTGCCAAACAGCAACCGGACAAGTAAAACATTTATTCAAGCAGTAAGTTATCTTAAGGATTATGCCAAACAAAACATCTGAATTTAACCTTAACCAAAATGAGTAAAACTTATATTTACTCCGATGATTTAAAGACCATTAAGATGGCCAATCTGATTTAAACTGCCACCATAATTTCCACTCTGAGGTCTCGTGAAAGCTTACAGTGGAAGCACTTCAGAGTCTTCTCGGCATCTCATTAGCACCTCCACCAAAGGATGTGTAAAGAAAAAGAAAAGAGAACTTTAAAAAAAAATTAGCAGTTCTCTTAAAAAGACCCGTTTAAAAAAGGATTTGCAAACTTTTTTACTTAACTAAGTTTATAATCAGAAATTGACAACAGAGCAATAAAGTGTTTATTATTTCACTCCGTGACAGTGGCCTAAAGAACCAGCAGTTATTCATCCTGCCTCCTGGAGAGAGGATCTCACTGTGCCTTGGTCATAACATTATTTCTTTACTTTGGTTTTTACGCTATCTCCAGAAAGTTGTTACAAATAGAAACAACCTAAGGAAGTAAAGAAACCTGAAGTCTTTCTGAATTGTGTAAGAACTTTTAGTTTAACTTCACAGTGGGCTACAGAAAACATCAAAGGACTGTCAATCCTGGAGCAGATGTTTATGACATCCTTTTGAAGCCCTTTGGAAATCCTGGTGGCACAGTACTATGGCTGCTAAACAAAAAGTCTGCGGTTCAGATCCACATGACGCTCCTTGGAAACTCTATGGGGCAGCTGCACTATGTCCTATAGGGTCACTACAAGTCAGAACTGATTTGACAGCAGTAGGCTTGGTTTTCTGAGGTCCTTATGGTGACTTACACAGTCCAGTGAGAACTAGCTTCCAATTATCTCATTTGGCTTTTCTTCTCATACTCTTCCTTTTGTTCATCTTGTTCTTCAAACATATCATGAATACTCCAGCTCAGAGCTTTATATCTGCTAGCTCTTCTGCCTAAAACACTCTTTCCTTAGATACCTACTTAACTGTCTCCATCCTATTCAAGTCTTGGCTCACGTCTCACCTCAGTGAAGCACACTGCTCCTAAATAATCACTGGTCCTGTTTTTTCATTTGAAAAATATTTACTGACCTGTACAGCTACCTCCATTCCCAAGTCTCATTCTCCTTCACTTTACCTTTTTTTACTTTTTTTATAACAATTATCACATTCTAACCACTGTACAATTTACTAACTTATTGTGTTCATTGCTAATTGTTTCCCTTAACACCCATTAGAATGAAAGAAGCCCAAAGGCATTCATCGGCCATTGCTCATTTTCTTCATTTACTCACCCCAAGCACGTTTGTCTACGTAGAGGTGCTCAATAAATCTTTTTATAAAAAAAACATTCCTTTGGTCAAGTCTCATCTCCTTCTAAAGTACCTGGTAGTTAATGACACCAATCTATCTCATCCCAAATACTTTTCTTTGTTAGTCCTTATTTGCTCTATGGATCCCAGCCTCACACCACTCTGATGAAAATCTTCTTTCAAAAACCAGCAAATCCCTTAAACTGGGAAACTCATTTTCAAATAAATTTTTCCTAGCCTTCATCCTTTTCAACCCTAAGCAACACCGCGCACTATAATTTCAAATGAGCCTCATTTGTTTAAAAGTAAATTGAACTAATACAGTGCAGTAGGCTCCTTCTTCGATTTATACCAAGCTTCTTTCTCCCAAGTTCCCATGAATATCCAAAACCAAAAAAATGAAACCCACTTCCATCAAGTCAACTCTGACTCATAGAGACCCTGCAAATGGAGTAAAACTGCCCTACAGAGTTTCCAAGGGACACCCGGCAGGTCTGAACGGCCAGCATTTTCGATGACAGTTGTAACAGTTAACCACTACACACGGCTTTCCCCCATAAATATAGATTACGACAACACCTTCCCAAGGATCTCTTTGAGGAAACACATTCTCTGGTAATGTTTGGCTTCAAGTAACTTAGCTTTCACAACCAGGCTAAATTCTTTCTAAGCCACCACCCCATGTTCTAACTGCCATTTCCCATCTAAACATTACTATTTTTCCTACAGCAGGTACCATGAGTTGGACTCGACTAGACGGCACTTGGCTTTGGCTTACAGCAGTTCAAATTCTACCTCACCCGTGTGGAAGCTTTGAAGCTATGTAGTTTCAAGCCCTGCTCCCTTTCTATGTATTAGGGGGATTTCTCTTCGTTTGAGACCAAGTTCTCTCTCCACAGAAGCTGAAAAAGTCAGACATGCTCTTTTCTCACCTTCTCCTGCATCTAGGACATAGGTTCCTTGCTGAAATGTTCCAAATCAGTTGTGCCTGTCGCAGTCTTGACACAAAGCTAACAGGAACACAACAGTCTCCCTGACCATGACGGCAGCAGTCGTAACTACACTGATTTTCCAGAGCTGGCAGCAGCATTCGGATCTGGCATTGATATTGCGAGGAGTCTACGGTAACTTGCAGTGGTGATGTTGTCTTCACATGATAAATCCTTGGGTGGAATTTTAAGTACTGTTCATGGCTGTGTCTCCCCTAAATCTGCTTCTCAGATACTCCTAGAGATTCTATGAACTAGTGCGTATCCCTTTAATAATTTTGTTTTCTATGAAGTTAATCCCAGTTAATATCTGTTGCTTGCAACTGAGAAACTTAATGGGGGGAGGGAGGGGAGGTGTGTGAGCGCACGTGCATCCAAAAAGACTCGAATGGTCCTCTCCTCACAAGTTAACTGTTTTCCTTTTTCAACTTCTATCATCTTTTATCAGTATCACTTTTGTATGGTAGTTATTATTTTATTAATTGTATTTATTATTTTACCTTGTGATATACTTATTTATGCATGCCATCTTCCCTACACTTTATGTTTCCTTAAGGGAAGGTACCTGTCATTCATCTTTGTAAGTGGAAGCAACCTGAGTCCTGTCAATCATGAGTGTCAACTCTGTGTTCATGCCTTCAACACATCCCTTCCTTACTCATCTATTTCAAAAACACACTGTAGATACCTTTTCTCTGACTCAGTTTCTCCCATCTCTTGTTCTGAAAAAGTTTCACCATGGTTACTCCTTTACTGCCTGGGTTTACCTTAATGTCTAACTTAGAAATTTCCAGAGTATCTACAGACTTCTGCCTCTTAGGTCACTGCCTTCATTTCCAGGAACTAAAAGCTCCTTTATCATCACAGGCTTCCAGGACACCATATCCGAGCTTACATGGTCACAGAGTTGATTTCTTACTTATCTGTGTCCATAGCAATGATATCTGAGAGATTAGCTTGGCCTAAAATTCTGCACTGTCTCCATAGTATCCTTTTATAGGATCCAAGCTCCTACAAATAGAAGGATCTGCCCTGCAGCTCTTCTTTAATTCCATCTCTTGCCACTGACCTCCAGGCACCCCATGCTCACAGTCATACCATTCTACTTCTAAACACTATGCTAATATGCCACCCTCTTTCTCAGTTCTCTTCTATTCACTTCGACAGGATTTCACTGCACATTCACTGAGTATTGAGTACTGGGTGGGTTCAAGGATAGATTAATTAGGCAAAGGTCTCCACTCTCAGGAATTTAAAGTCTATCAAAGGACAATCACAAAGAGATCTTTCTAAATATTGTTATACTCTAGCTTTGACTCCCAATGATATATTGGTGAACAAGTAGATGCCTAGTTCCTGCATTTTATCTTTCTTATTTTTAAGTTTTCAAATTCATATGCAATGCTTGATCACAGTTTAAACTTCATATTAATATTTTCAATTTTTACTAGTATTTAGCCTATAGACAGAATTTTTACAGTAGAAATGGTACATTTCTAGTATCTTTTTATGTATGAGCATGTAATTTTGAAAGCACACATTTACCAACAAACAATTCATCTGCTAAAAATTTTAAAGCTTGTACAACAGCTTTCCTTGAGAGCAAAGAGATACCAATTTTATAACAGAGGGGAAAATTTGTAGATAATTTCTGAACAGTCCATTTACCATTATAAACTTACATAATTTTGCCTCTTTCCTAGTGTCACCTGCCAGTTAGAATAAGCATGATTCCAGCCATGGGAGATACAAATGACCAGTTCAAGTTCAACGGTTCACTGCACAGGACTATCCATAAATACCCCTGATAGTCTTGGTAATATAATGAACCTTGCAAATTACTCAGCAGGCTATCATCACAATACATGGACATAATGCTTCTAACATCAAACAACAAAACATCCAACAAATAATACTAACCAACTGTTACAGTTCACATAGTGGTTTTGGAGACTAATTAAATTGTAACAGTTCCTGTTTGCAAGAGTTTCTGCTTTCCTTAGCTATGCTTATCGAAAATAATTAATGGGAAGTGTTGGCATTATATACAATTAGGAGATGCCAATTAGCAAAACTTTCCTTCAAAATGACACTGGTTAATTCCAGCACAAGCCCTCACTGTGAAACAGCTTCTCCGTTAAACAAACGCTAGTGCCTCACTGTCTTTAGGAATGTCTCAAATCATCATATATAACCTCCTGGGCGAAATCCTTCTGGCCCTGCCTTCCTGTTGTTTCTGCACTGGAGAAGTGCTAGTCATTAACACCACTCATTCCAGTAACAGTGTGCTTCCCTTTACCCTACTGGTTCCTCTATTACAGAAAATTTTACTTCTACCAGACAATCTCTGACATGGTGGGAACTACCAATGAAAAATACAGACTTGCTGCTGTTGGGTGCCATCAGGTCAATTCCAACTCACGGTGACATCATGTGACACAGTAGAACTGCCCCTCAGGGATTTCTAGGCCATAAAGTTTATAGGAGCAGATTTTCAGATCTTTTCTTCTGGTGGTTCAATCCAACAACCTTTTCTTTAACAGCCAAGAGCTAAAAATTGTACATCCACCAAATCAAAAACCACACCCACTGCCATCAAGTGGATTCCAACTCATAGAGACCCTATAGGACTGAGCAGAACTGTTCCATCAAGTTTCCAAGGAGCACCTGGCAGATTTGAACTGTCAACCTTTTGGTTAGCAGCTATAGCACTTAACCACGACGACACCACGGTTTGTGCCACTAGGGCTCCTTAAATACACCAACAAAAAATTATTATGAGTACTCCAATATACTTGACAGTGTGTGCATGAGTGCCTGAGTGTGTGCGTGTGTGCATGGGAATGCACGCGTGCACCCTCAGAAAAGCAGGCACCTCATCCACCAATTTCATTATCTGATTGGGGAGTTAAGCATGAAACTGAAAATGAAAGCATTTTAAAGGTAACTGATTTTGATTCACATTTCCCCATTCAGTAAGCTGAAGATTGCTGATGTACAAAATACAGTCAAATAGAGACAGCAAGTAACTTCAAGATTATGAACAGGATCATTAATGCTATTTTCATCACAAAAGGTTTACTGTTACCTGGACATCTTTGGAATAGGCTTGACATGACAGCTCAGCATTTATCATCCAGTTCAAAAGGAGAGAAGAATAATAAAGCAAGCTGAGTTTACCCCTTAGAATCACACACTAAACAAAAACCATGTAGGATTCGGTGATAAGAAAACAGACTGAGCAATGGAGAGATTCTGGTTTTCTCTCCTTGATGTTTCTCATAAGATTACTTCAGACAACTGGCTTGACAATTCAAGCCCAAAGAAATTAACTCATTAACCAACGAGTATTTGTACTTAGAAGAGGTAAGTTAATTACAAAGCCCCTTCTCCTCTAGGTTTAGAACCAAATGCTTTCTTTCATCATGTTTTGTGAAATGAAGCTCATTTTCTGATCCTAAGGAATGCTAGTCCTTTACAATAGGCCTTACAGAAAGGAGCAAAAACCTGGACAACGGATGACTTTAAATATTTAATTAAGAAAAACCTGCCTTCCTCTGTGAATAGTCTTTTTCAAATAGCTGTAGCAAAACTCCTATTTCAGAAGAATGAGATTCATAATAATTCTCATTATATCTCAATCCTTATAACTATCACGGGGAAAACTTTTAATGTTCTCAGATTATATGAGCATTCAGGGAAATTTTTTCTCAGAAAAATTTAAAACATTAGTAATGGTACTGAAGGCATAAAATAAGAAAAACTTGGGAGTAAGAAATAGAGAGAAGCCATGATACAAGTAGACACAGTCAGCAAGGACAGAAAGCTATTTTTAGACAGTTTTAAAACTGTGTTGTAAGGATCCTACTTTTCTCTAATATTATGACTGATCTTAACATTATAATGTGAAGTTAAATTCCTGAGTTTCAGAATACGATTAAAATGTTATGAAGGAAGAGATACAAATAACCATGTCTATTAAATAAGCTAAGACGTACTCTACACATTGATAATATAGAGGACACCAACATACTGGCAGGGGAACTTGTGACACATAAAAATGTCATAAATCTAAACTAGCTATCATACAAATCAAACAAATATTTAATTAACAATCATATTTGCTATCTCAGAAGTAGGTTACTAAGAGTATCAAGTTTTTCAAATTAAAGCACACATTTGAGAAAAAGTATACTCCTTATAAATTATCTTACAGCAAAGAGAAGTACAGGAGTTCACCTGAGGGGCATAAATGGTCAAGCGCTAGAGCAATAACGTGAAGGGTGGCAGTTCAAAGCCACCCCAGAAAGACAGGTCTGGTGATCTGCTTCCAAAAAGTCACAGCCTTGAAAACCCTACGGAGGACAGTTCTACTCGACACACAGGGGTGACCATGAGTCCAAATGGACTTGATGGTAACTAGCAACAATGGCAAACAGAAATATTAAAAAATCATTGCAGTGAACTAAGGCTCTGATCAACGTTCTACAACAGATATTCAAATAGTGACGCCTAATGAAGATTATGGTTCTGAAAAACCACTTTCATATACATGAACTGACTCCAAAGTCCGTCCTATTTGCCTTCTAGCCTCCTGATTCAGTGTATCTGAACCTGCAGAAGCAGCAACCTCTGAGAACTTAACCAGTTAGAGATGGGTGGAAAAGTAATTCTTGGGCAACATGTTGACTCTATCAAGGTACTTTATATTTCCACCGTATCCAAGTCACTGTCAATTCTACTCCTTCTGAGAGGTATTTTCTGTTCAGAAATCCATTTGGTCTTCGTTAAGTCTGCTCTTTCTCTGAGGCCACACATCCAATCCATTACAACAAGATCTAGCTGCAATATATTCAAAATATATCCTAAATCCAACCACTTCTTACTATTCCAAGTGGAAAAACCCACACCAGGCCACCAACATCTCGGATGTCTAAAGCTACCTAACCTACCGATTTCCCCTTTGTCAGAGACCATTCTCCATTCAACAAAGAGATATCTACAAGGGGTAAACCATATTACTTCCCTGCTTTAAACCTATTAATGATTCTCCTCAGTAACTGCAAACAAGCCACACTCACTGCTCAGGCCTATGTGGTTTGGTCTCTCCCTGCTTCTCTGACCTTATTTCCCATCCCTCCCTCTTTTTGCCCCAAATGCTCCAAGAATACTGGTTTTCTTTCTAGACTTAAAACATGCCATGCTCATTTTCTTTTGCAGCCTCTACCCATGTTCCTCTACCTATTCTCACTATTTAAGTCTCAGTTCCATGAATATATCCTAACCAAAGTACCCCCAATCTTTTCTATTCATTTCAACTTTTTTCAGAACATACACCTGTATCTGGCTTGATAGTTTTTGTCTATGTATTTATTGCCCATCTTCCCCAGAGTATCAGTACTTTGGAGGAAGGCACAATGTCATGTTCACGACAATGTCCTGATCATCTATAATTGTGCCTAAAAATATAATAGGTAAAACTGGTATTTATGGAATGAATGAAGTAAGTTTGATTAGCAATGTTCATACTATATTTACAAACATAATAAAAATTGTTGATTGCATTCTTTATGGGTTTGGATCACAGACCAAGTAACAAACAAGCCACCTTCACAGCCACAGATGCAGCAGATTATAGAAAAGGATTCCAGGACATGACAGGCCTCCTCTCCCAATATCATGAGATTTCTTAAGCTTTTCCTAGCACTGATTTGAGAAGGAAGAAACACTCAGAAGATGTCTAAAAAGTGAGAAAAAGACTAACAGAGAGATTAATCAGATAATACGGTAATCTGAAATGCATATCTCACGTGTCACAACATCTCTTCATCAGAGAAAGAAGTTTTCTGAAAACAAGGTGAAAAATTAATTTATTTCTGTTACACAAGGAATGTATGCATGAATACAGACTCCAAAATATTAGCTACTAGAAATCATCACTCAATCAGCCAAGAGTGTTGGCATCATGAGTAAAACTGCACACAGATTCAGCAACAAGGAATTCAACAGTATTTATTAACAAGCAGTAGCACCTTAAGGATCCCTTGTGGTCTGGCGGTTAAGTGCTCAACTGCTAACCAAAAGGTTGGGGTTTGAACTTACCAGCTATTCTGCATGAGAAAGATGTGGCACTCTGCTCCTACAAAGATTATTGTTGTCAACCACCACTGAATCAGTGTTGACTTAGAGTGACCTATGCACAACAGAACAAAACACTGCCTGGTTCTCTGCCATCCTCAGAATTATCATTATACAGGAACCCACTGATACAGCCAGTTGAAGGTCTTCTTCTTTGTCACTCACCCTCTACATTATGATGTCCTTCTCCAGGGAATAGTCCTCCTGATAACATGCCCTAATTAAATAAGATGAAGTCTTGCCATCCTCATTTCTAAGAACCTTTCTGGCTGTGCTTCTTCCAAGACAGATCTGTTCAGTCTTCTGGCAGTCTACGGTATATTCAATACTCTACAAAGGCAAAGATTCTTCCTCAGTTTTGCTTATTCATTGACCAGCTTTTGCATGCATATGGAACAACTATAAACATCATGGACTGGGTCAAGCAAAACTCAGTCCTTCAAGTGGCATCTTTGCTTTTTAACACTTTAAAGAGGTCTTTTGTAGCAGACTTGCCCAGTACAATCCATCATTTGACTTCTTGATTGCTACTTCCACGGGCACTGATTGTGGATCCAAGTAAAATGAAATCTTTCACAACTGCAGGAAACCCTGGTGGCATAGTGATTAAGTGGTAAGTCTGCTAAACAAAAGGTTGGCAGCTGAATGCACTAGGAGCTCTTTGGAAACTGTTGGCACAGTTCTACTCATTCTAGAGCAGTTCTACTCACTATGAGTTGGAATCGACTCAACAGCAGTGGGTTTGGATTTTTGGTTTTGACAACTTCAATTTTTCTCCATTTACCATGACGTTCAGTGTTCCCATTGAGAATTTTTACTTACTTTATGTCAAAGTGCAATACACAGAGAAGCCTGTAGTCTTTGATCTTCATCAGTGTTTCCAATCATCTTTGCATGCAGCAAACAACATTGTGTCATATACATGTGGCATGCTGTCAGTGAGTTTCTCTAATTCTGATACTCAGTTCTTCTTCGTATAGTCCAGCCTCTGGGATTATCTGCTCAGCACACAGATTGACTGAAGTAGGTGGGAGGATACAACTCTGATGCACACCTATAAAGAGCACATCTTTGGACACTCTACGGGGCAGTTCTACCCTGTTTTATAGGGTCACTGTGAGTCGGAATCAACTGGACAGCAGTGGGTTTAGTTTTTGGAGTGTTATCTTGCTGCATTTTAAAATATAATTTTTCATGTGGGCTAACGGAAAGTGTCTTTGACTAAGGTACAAAATTGCAGCTCTCCTGCAATTCTGAGCAGGTCACTCAATCCCTCTTAGCCTCAGTTCTCACTATAAAATAGAAATCCCCTTACACTTCACAACATTGCCCCACTGAGCAAATAGTATATTATATAAAAGCTTGTAACCTGTGACATACTGCACAAGATTAAAGTCCTCATATTAGAATCTGTAATGTATACGTTGCCATTCATGAGCATAAACTGGCATAATATTAAAATACATTTGGTGTAAGAAGTCTGTTTCATTGGAAGGCATATGCTTCAAAGCCAGGGAACCTCAAAACGTACTAAACAAATGCATATAAACACATTTTGAAAAAACTGAGTGCTGAGGGCTTGCCATCATTGCTTCCAGCTCTGAAGCAAGTTCAAGGGTCTCTGACATAAGAGTTGGAAAGAACATGTACATTTAAAACATTTTACCACACTAGCAGTTGGGTTGGCAGGCACGTGATGCATAGGAGAAGGCAGGAATCTCTGGGGAGAAGGAAGAAAGGCATGGGAGGAAAACTCTGGGTGTGTGTGTTTCATCTGGAAACATGTTAGGTTTCATTTATTTTGAGTCCTGTGGGCTTTTCATTGGAAATAGGAAAAACTCTCACATTAAAGAGAACATAGTTGTAATTTCACTGTAAGAAAAGGCACACTGTGTTTATGGAAGTAAAGAAAGCATTAAAGCTTTACCTCAATTATAACTTGAGCGTATGGCCTGGCGAACTGAGCAGTTTCCATTTACTGAATCTAAATGAGCTCTGAGACACTTTTGTTAACCACAGCACAGGGCTTCCTGCAGTAGATCCCTCTGTTCTCTTTTTCTCCCTCATAAGCAAAAGACTTTATATTAATTCTAACTCACCTCAACTCACGATAGTAGTTTCATGGCATCATACCCTAAGAACTCAATTTCCATATTCTTTTTTATAAGCTCTACTTTCAGAAATTCACTAATACCACAGAAACAGATTCTGTAAGCTTATACACTTACATACATCACAGAAATAAAAATGTTCCTTGTCTAGATTGAGACTCTTTTGTGAGATTTTTACAGAATTTAAATATAAATCTGAGTAGCAACAATCACCTAGAATTTTCAATATAGCTTCTTTCAATGTCATATTTTATTTCAAATATTGAACATCTGCCAAATTTCACAGGGGAGGAAAAAAAAACCCTGATCATGCCAAACAGCCATAAATGATTTGTATTATCACTCAAAAAGGAGTATATTCTAATAGAGTATGAAAAATGCTCACTGTTTAAGCTAGTTACTTCATCAACGTGGTTAGAAAACATACCTGTTTTCGAATACTTATCTAGAAACAGTGCACAAAACGGTATTTTGTAATACCTACAGAGACTTGCTTCCAAATTGGGAGTTTTCATGTTTTCTCACCAATAAAACAAAGTAGCCCTTTAAAAGCCATATGGTTCTCCACTCTAAAGGAAGTTTCATTCAGCATCTATTTTTAGACACAGTTTTCCTTATAAAATATCCTGCAGTTAGCAGTTGAATGAGCCTTCATGTTTCTGAGGACAAAGCACCTTACCATCTACCAAATTCTTGACAACACTGCTGGTCCACAGTACCCGTCCTAGTTCCTCTTTCCCAGTGAATAAGACATTAAAAAAAAAAAAATCCTGATGTTATTTTTCACTCCTTTTTTTCTTCTTCGTAAATGTTTATGTGAGACACCCTTCCCACTGGTCACACAGTGAATTCTTATTAATTTTGTGCTTAGTGTTTTAGATACAACATGCTTTGCCAATAAGACCTGATAAGACCAGTTCAAAGAGCAAACCAAACCAAAGTGTTTAGGCAACATTCACACTTTCAGCTTGAAAGGGGAATGAAGCAGGGGTCTTTCTGAACTCCAGAGTCAGGAAAAATGTTTTTCTTAAATACAGTGACGTGAGATTTTCTTATTATGCTCCAAAATTTACACTGGATTATATGTATTTTTCTATATAGTACATGTAAAAAAAAAATTATAACTGCTATTTTCTGCAACACCTCAGATTTCTCTGCTTTAAGAGTTGCTTTTTGTTTTTAATGCAGTACGTAAGGTGTGACTTGAAAGGGAAAGAAAAAAGTTAAAATTAGAAATATAGTATTTGTCATTTAATGTCACATGAAGCAACACCTGTATACTCATTTGTAACTACTACTTCAGGAAGATTCCAGAATTTTCAAAAGCCAGTAACTATAATAGTCTTTCTTTAGTAGAAAGCATCACTTAGGACAAGTTTCTATACCACAGCATTGCTGACATGTCTTTTGGACCAAAAAAGTCTTTTTTTGTGTGAAAGAGCATCCTGGGTACATTGTAGAATATTTAGCAGCATCCCTTATTTCTACTCAGTAGATGCCAGTAGCTTCTTCAGTAGTAAACCAAAAATGTCTCCATAACATTGCACCTGGTGTACAAAAGTGTTCCTGGACTGAGAACCTCTGATTCAGGGAGACAGACTTTGAGTTTAATTGTAAATTAAACTGGATAGTCACAAATATACTCAGCTGTTATTATGTAATAAACTATAGAGTGCATAATTAATTTCTATGTTCATCCAAATTTACACTTTTATCTTAAATGTCATATTAAATTTTATCAAGGTATCAGCAGTTGAAGTAACTATTTCTGATTTTTCCAAAAATACCACCCAATTAAATTGTTTCCTTTAGCCATCTGAGGAAGATTTATTTTGGTTTTCGTCTGGACCAGAATGGTTGAGAGTCAGCACAGGAAGTGTTATCTGAAAAATGAACATGGACCAAGTCCTATAAATCGGCCCTTGTGCTTTTACCTATCACAGCTCCTGTTTGTTTGTGTTGGAGTTCTTATAAATTGGGTGTTATTTCCTTTCCACTAGGTTTCAAGGTATTAACAGCCAAGGAGGTGTTTTTTGACTTCTTTCTCCCTTGTTTTTTCTCCCACTTCCCCCAAATAAATAATGCACGCCTTGGATCAAAAGTTTAAGAATGAGCCCCTAACTTCAAAACTACTGTTAGCTTTAATTCATCTAAATCCATCTTTATACTTGAAAGCATAATAGTCACTTTAAAATGAAAATGAGCAAGATACGCACCATCTAGTAGGTACTCATACTCCAACAATCATTTATCTAGTCATTTCACAGCTACACTTGCAAATTCTTAAGTAAATCAGTTCCATTTATTTTGATTTCCTGCCTAGACTCTTCCTTCCAGAGAAAACATTACTCTAACATTTTCATCCATTAAGTACTCTTAAAATTAAACATCCCTATTTGAACAAAATTTCTCACCAGATTCCACAAAACAGGAGGGGGTGTATAATTAAAGGAAGGGCAGCGTTGTTTCATTTCTCTAGATCCAGTTGTACTTGTCTAGCATTAAAGAAGCACACAGTTTCTCCATTAATAACTTTCATCTGTGTGAATTAATATTTAAAGTAGTCAAACAATTGGCTTTGTATGCAATACACTGTAGAGGTTGACAGTTACCAAACTGTCCTTGATCAGTGACCTTTAGTGAAAAACAAAGCTGTTGAAAGTTCATGCTCCCCTATTGCACATTCATTATAATTAAACAAGAAGATTGCATAGACACTGCTGACAAGGATTATCAAAATAGAATGGAGCCACCTGACCCTTGCTATCCTATTAATTAGCACAAGGTCCATGGTGCCAATTAACAACAAGTAGCAGAAAAGGATGAGTCAACACAGATCAAGCAGAACTTGAAGGTTAGCTCATCTTCTTCAGTCATATTTCTTATACTGAATACAACTCCAAACTGAGTCCTGGGTTCATGCCTTTGGAAACTTTGAAAACTGTAGATATATCATTAGAAGGATTATTTTAGCTATGAAAAATAATAATTCCAAAAGACAGCTATTCAGAAAGTTCATGTAATTCCATGATTATTTTCATGATGATTCAAAATATTAAACATCTAGGTAATCTCAGTGACTAAAACACTTTCGTATTATATATTACAAATCTGTGACGGCTACTATTAACTCTGACATACAGCTTAGCCTTGACAGCAGTGGGGTTTGGGTTTTTATTTAATGTAAACTGATTTTGTCAGGGGGGAAACTCTTTTGCTCAAAATTTAGGGATCTGCTCCCACAGAAGCCTTTTTACAATTGTTTGCCCGATTTACAATACCTTAGCATTAGATCAAGATACATCCTAAAGCCATTTCAAGCCCCAAATTCTCTGATACCACTACAGTATACACCCTGAAAACAGGAACAATAACTTCACAGGACTGCTAAATGGATTAAACTAGATTATGTGTTAAAACAAATTTTTAAGGCCATATTGAAATACTGACGAAAAGTAGTACTGCAAAACCCACTGCCACTGAGTCAATACCAACTCACAGTAACCCTATAAACAGAGTAGAACTGCTCCCATAGAATTTTCAAGGAGCACTCAGCAGGGCTGAACAGCTAATCTTTTGCTCAGAGCCATAGCTTTTAAGTACTACATCACTAGGATTTCTGCTAAGTGGTAAGACTCATTTACCAGAACTCCCTCCAACATCATCTGAGAATGTCGGTGCTCTTAATACCCACCCTTGTTTCACGTGCTGCTCTCTATTCAATATTGTTGGGGTTTGGTCTGAGAATTTGCATTTCTAACAAGAATGCTTGGTGATTCAGATATAGAAAAGCGTCTGGCTGACACCAGTATCACACTTAGATATGGACAGGCCAGAGTCCCTGTCTTGAGATCTTCACTTAGGTGGTCCCAGGTCTAGCCCCTTTTAGCCTACATGCCCCACCAGCTACAAAGGAATCCCGGAAGCCAAGGGGATGGGCCTACCCAGACCTCACCATCCCTCCATTCAAATCATACCCTCTGTGCCTGGATCCTGAAATTTCCCTCCTAAAGAGCCACTGTATACAATCTTAGGCTCAAAAGGCAGAAAAGGGCAACTAGTAACTGTCCAAGTGAGAAACAACTTAAGACATGATGGTGGTGTGTCCACATATAAGTAGAAGTCCCCTGTGGCACGGTCAAGAGGGCAGGGATTGAAAACCAAGGGTGATGGAAGCAAGTGTACAGCCAAGGTCAGGTTCATCTCTCCCAATGCAGCAATGGTCCAGCACCTTGAATTTAAAAATTCTAAACTAAAACTTGGTCTTCTAATCTCAGTTTCATTTGAGAAAGCTACAGAGGCAACGTTGACAAGCATGAGGTGCTCCCTGCGTACCTTGTTGAAGATTTGGGAGAAACTGTACTGGCTCCTCACCTAGGCATCTTATGAGATGTCTGGACAGTGGGACTGGATGAATGACACGAGGTATGTGAGCAGCTGAGCCTTCAGTGGGAATGGAACAGCCGCTTCTCAGACAATGAAAGCAAGTAGGTGTCTTCTCTACAGATTTTTCCAAATCACTGAAACAAAAGCTGAAACAAAAGCTCTCTATCCTTCACCTGCCTGGCCAATGCTGTTGTGTCTCCATAGAATAGAGCACAGTCTTTAGTAGTAAAGGAACATCATTTTGAATTTATGTTATCTACAAGTATTTGACATAACTTCTGCTTTACCTGATGTCTTCTATTTGTAGATACGACAATCTATTTACCAGGGCATCATGAACTGAAATGTGCCCACCAAAGAACATGTGTTGCAATTTCACTGGGCTATGATTCCCACTATTGTGTGGCTGTCCTCCACTTTGTAATTTTCCTAAATTGTAAATCCTATTCTCTGCCTGTGGTTAACTAAGTAAGATTGGATTATGTTAAAGAGGATTAGGGTAGGGCTGTAACACCTTTACTAAGGGAGTTTCCCTAGGGTGTGGACTGTGTCTCCTTTTATCCAAGAGGAGATAAAACGGAAAGAAGCAGAGAGTAGGGGACCTCATATCACCATCAAAGCAGTGTGGAGAGCACAGTGTGTCCTTTGGACCTGGGTCTCACGTGCTTAGATGCTCCCAGACCAAGGTAAGACTGATACATCACAAGGATGGGCTTCCAGCATCCTGAATTCAGACTTACAGGCTACTGGACTGTGAGAAATAAACTTCTTTTTGCTAAGGCCAACCATTTGTGGTATTTCTGTTGTAGCATCACAACATGACTAAGACAGAGTTAAGAACACACAACAACGTAGCTCCATTAATAACTTACAAATATTCACATGTACGCTATATACTTCTCCATTTGATTCTAGGCCTGGACCCAGAAAAAATTAGGGATAGACATGGAAAACCCTGCCAACACTGGGTTAAAACCTGCTGTCTCTCTGATTGTTGCCCTCCTTTCTCTTACGTACAGCAATTCCTCTATAATTGCCAATATATAAAATGCTCTGAAAACACCTACTTCCTCTGCCCTTTAAAATTGACACATTTCTAAAATATTAATCTATTTTAAAATAATAAATCTATATGTTATAAGTATTTTCATGAGAATAACTACATTATATTTTAAAATAATTTAGTGAGAAGTATCTGGCTTCATAGAAGATAGCTGGGGTCTCAGCTCTGGTTCTGTATTCAATATGTTCTGATAGTTGCTTTGACTGAAGTATACTAAGACAATGTAGAGCCTCCCACAGTTAAGAGCTGGAAAAGGGAAGAATATTCTAGCAGCTTTTTCAGAAAATTGTAGCTATTCTTCCTCCACACTACACTCAATCATTGGTAGTTTCTAAAAGTTAAGCTACAATATAGAATGTGACTCACAGCAATAAAATGTCTGTACTCTGTACATTAAAATACTTCAAACAGATCTTTTATCTGTGCATAATATTACACATTGTAATAACATACACTGATCAACCAGAAAACATCAGGTCCACTGAGTAACACAGATCTTCCCAATGTTAACACAGTTCATTAAAACAACAACAAAAAACAAAACGTATCTGTCAATATCTACCACCACTATCAGCAAGAATTATTTAAAATATCTGGATGTTCTCAAAATCATAGTAGTAGTTAAGTTTTCCAAAATTTGCATTTTCAGCACAAAGTTTTAGGTTTTAACATTGGCACAAGTAGTATCAATTATCTTCCCTGAAGTGACAGGCTCATGTCTTTAATTTTCAAGTAAATATCTACCAAATGCTCAAGTCTGATCTATCATTTACCTGTCAGTCATTCTTCCAAGTAAAAATGAGGTTCCCATTAAAAAGGAACTAGTTTAGCAACAATTCTTCAGGTAAAATCATTGTCCTTTGTTAAACAGAAGGATCAAGTGTACTTCCATTTCGTCACACATAACATTAAAAACCCATGTACTCCCGACTCCACGGCACTTGGCTTGGACACAAAGTTTGAGATTAAATAAAGTTGATAACTTTTACTCCATTCTCAAGGCCTTTTTAAGTCAAACACTGATTTTTCTTTTTTCCTTTGCATGTGTGGCCATGAAGAACACAATAACTAGAACAGCTTGCTGATGTTACCCTGATTGGTACTGAGGACGCAGCAGACATACCAACACCCACTACTGCTTCTGAACTCTTAAGAGCAAATGCCAACACAGTGAAAAAGAAAATAATATCTCAGTGTTCTTAAAGAAATAGCTGTGAATTTACAGACACCCTGAAAGGGTCTTGGAGATCTCAGGTCTGCAAAGCATACTTGGAGATCCATCTCTCCATATAATATATCTAGAAGTCCATGAAGACGAATGGACATGTCTCCCCAACTTCAAAGCCCTTCTGCATGATACTCTGTGTAGTACAGAACCATTTAATTTTTATCAGAGCATGAGTCGGATCCAACTCTACGGCACTAGGCTGGATCTTCTTTCATATTTTATGGGGAGAAAAAAAAGAAAAACATTAGAGAAATGTTGACATTTCAAAATGATCCCTCTCCTGAAATCAAAAGATATGAGTATTAATCCTGATAGCAAAACTCTACAGTTCTAACCATGTAATTTGAAGGCTCTATCTCACATGCAAAAGATTGAGAACGAAGTCCCCTTCAGGATTTTGATGCTATAATTATAAAGCCAGATAAATCATCCCACTATAATTGTATTCTATTTAAATCAGAGAATTTTATAGCCACCAAACCTTATTACAAACGTTAGTTAATGGACTTTGGTTTGCAGAAAATTAGCTCCACCAAATTATTTATTTCGAGCTTGAATTTGACATAGTATAGTAAATTCAAAGTTCGTCGTCAAGTTAGCATAAAACTTATTAAAGCCATGACTGTCCAGTCAATTCTGACTCATAACTAACCTACAGGACAGAAGAGAACTGACCCCACGAAGTTTCCAAGGAACACCTGGTGGATTAGAACTGCTCCCCTTTTGGTTAGCAGATGTAGCACTCAGCTATTATGCCATCAGGATACCTAAGTCACTACATGGGGACTATATTTTTCATGTTATCTTGAGTCATAGTAGTTGAACCCCAGAAAACATTGTCTATGTATTGACTTAATTAGCCTTAGCTTTGAATCTCCATTTCCTGAGTTGCTTCTATCAATGTGAAGAAAATTCAGCTTTTGCAATTAATGATATAATGCACACTGAATCAACAAATATTTACACTAGTCATAGAATTTAAAAAATTAGAAAGGACTTTAAGAGATGATTTAGAAATAAATGGGAACTGTATTTAGTAATTACTTGCTCTATCATTTATAGCAGTAAAATTTATTCATTTATTTAACAAATATCTATCGACTACTTACAACCTGTTGGACACAATTTTTAGCACCAGCAATACAGCAACAAATAAAACAAAGTCTCTACCTTATTTATCACTGTACACTTTCTAACATAGACCTGTCTCAAGAATCCCCACACCACTATTAATCAAATAAAACCACTATTAATCAAATCAAATCAAATCAAATAAAAACATCTTTTAGGCTGATGAAGTACTTGACATGATGCTGAATTTATAAGAAATATTATACTAAAAAGAGTACTTTTCTCCAAAGGACTGCAACCTATTTAGGGGAATTAATACATAAATACAAAGCAAATAAATAAATAGTACTATAAAATGCTGTATGTGCAAAGAGCTGGAGGTAGAAAACCAATAGGGAAGAACACATTCAGCATTTTTCAGCTGAAAGAATTGAAAAAAATTCAAGCCTCAAGTTGAAATAATGAAGCAGTCTGTGAGGAAAGTATTAAATGACACAGGCAGCATCAAAAGAAGATGGGTGGGACACACAGAGTCACACCAGAAAGAGCTGGTCAATGTTCAAACATTTCATGAGGTAACATATGATTAGGAATCAACAGTACTGCAGAAGAAAGTCCAAGCTGCACTGAAAGCTGTGAAAAAACAAGTCTCCGGAAACTGACATAAAATCAAGTGTGCACTCATTGATGCCAAGAAATCTGGAAGACAACTACCTGGCCAACTGACCAGAAGAAATCTATGTTTATGCCAATTTCCAGGAAAGGTGATCCAACTGAGAGCAGAAATTATCAAACAATATCATTAATAGCACACACAAGTGAAATTTTGCTACAGATTATTTAAAAGCATCTGCAGCAGCACATCATCAGGGAACTGCCTTCATCCTGGATTCAGAAAAGGACGTGGAACCAGGGTTGTCACTGCTGATGTCAGATAGATCCTGGCTGAAAGCATAGAATACCAGAAAGATGTTCATCTGTGTTTTAATGACCATGGAACAGCATTTGACTGTGTGGCTCTTACCAAACCATGGATAACACAGTGAAGGCTGAGAACACCAGAACACTTCAATGTACTCAAAAGGAATCTGTACATACGTCAAAAGTCAGTAGTTCAGATAGAACATGGTGATACTACGCAATTTAAAATCAGAAAAAGTACGTGTCTGGGTTGTGTCCTTTCACCATACCTACTGAATCTGTATGCTCAGCAAATAAACTGGGAAGCTACACGATACAAAACCTTGCTTGCTGACAGTGAAGAAGACCTATAGTACTCTGATGAAGAACAAAGGCCACAGCCTTCAGCATGCATTACATTTCAACATTAAAAAAAAAAAAAAGAAAATCTTCACAACTGGACCAATAAGTAACATCATGGTGAATGAAGAAAAGACTGAGGTTGTCACAGATTTCATTTTACTTGGCTGCACAATCAACACTCACAGAACCAGAGGTCAAGAAATGAAGACACACTGCACTGGGAAAATCTGCTGCAAAAGACCTCTTAAAATGTTAAAAAGCAAAGATGTCACCTTGAAAACTAAGCTGAGCTTGATGCACACTACAGTATTTTCAACTGTATCACAAGCATGTGAAAGCTGGACAGTGAATAAGGAAGACTGAAGAAATGCTGACTCTTTGAATTATGGTTTTGGCAAAGAATATTGAATATACCATTGACTGCCAAAATAATGATGAAATCTGTCTTGGCAGAAGGACAGCAAGCATGATTGGCAGGAGATGGGAAGACACATGTTACATACTTGTGACATGCTGTCAGGAGAGAACAGTCCCTAGAAAAGAATAGCATGCTTGGTAAAATAAAGGGTCAGTGGAAAAGAGCAAGACCCTCTACAAGGCAGACTGACACAGCAGCTGCAACAATGGGCTCCAGCATGACAATGGCCGTGAGGATGGCACTGAATCCAGTGATGTTTCATTCTATAGCACAGCATTGTTATGAACTGGAACCAACTCAACAGCAACTAACAACAACATAAAATGATAACTTTAAGATATAAAATGCAAGTACAACAGACAAAGATTTCACCATCGATTACTTTTAACAATATCTTTTTGTCTAATCCATCATACCTTATTTTCCTCTATTCTCATGGATCAGTAGTAGTACTCCAAAAGTTTAAATTCTCTATCTTTTATCATCTTGAAGACCATCCTTAAGCCATTGTTTTTAAGAACATTGTTTGCTCTCCGGTACGCAGGACAGCAAAAGAGAAAGGAAGTACATAAATCCTGAGAACTGGGGCAGCCTCAGTCCCTGATTCTCATGCGATTTAGTCTTCTTGTGCACAAGTAACCTGCCTGGGGAGGCATCTCTGCATGGGTTGGGCTGTCTCGTCTGTGAAGCCTGTTTACGTGGGACCTCAGTACTCACCCTTAGTACTCAGTCGTACCTGTAAGTCAGCCAAGGAAGCAAATGTTCATGATTTCTCAAAGGAAAATCAGATAAAATTAATTTTATCCAAAATAAAATCAGCTGGAGGAAATACATTGGGAACTAGCCTTGCAGGGCTCAAACTAAAAATTTAATCTATAAAAATAAAATACTACAGCCTTTATGCAATCAAACCATACAGATATTTATAGTCATTGTTTGGTAAGAAAAATAACTTTGAAAAACTATCCTGACTAAATCTGTATTTCTTCTTTTTTTTTTCAAATTTCTTTCTAATTCACCCTAAAGACTACCATTTTTCAGCTGAAGAATTAGTTACTTAAGGAAAAAGTTGCAAAACTTTCTAACACTACACAAAGACATAAAATAGAATAACATATATCTCCCCATTTAAAATATTCTTTCACTATTGTTGGTATTATTATAAAGTTTAATTTCTAAGGAGCTTTCTTTAAAATGCTTCATTACTTATTTCTGATAAGGACTTACTGGTTTCTACAGGAGACAAGGTTACTAACCCAAACTGTGATAATTACATAAAAACTCTTAAGAATTTTGTTCCTTCTACAAACTAGATATAGCATCTTTGTGTAAATACTTGTAACTCTGGCGGTGTTGTAAAAGTTTATATTTAAAATGGAGCAAATGAAGGACAGATGTTTAGAACACTGGGTCTACAATGAAGCTGTAAATACTGCTAGCACAGTAAATTCTGAAATTTAATTTAGTCTGTTTATGCAATGAAGATATTTACCCAGCTGCAAAAGCACCACAAATTACTGTTCCTATGACATTATTAATTCAAAATAAATTATTAATTAGAAACAGCCTAAGGATAACCATGGCAAAATTGTTTATACTTAATGCTAAAAATATAAAAATTTATTCCTCATGGTTTAATAACACTATAACTTATTGAAAGTTATTCACAATTTATTCATCTGTGACCTCAGATCAATTTTTGCTTCGCTTTCTCACTTTGCCTAAAATACACACCTTTCCTCTGATAGACCTAAGGTTCTGGACATGTTTGTACATCCAGACAAAGGCTAATCTTTAGTACCTCAATTTTCTAACATATTCAAGGAAATAGTAACTCAAACCTTTTCAGGAAGCTATGCACTGTAATTTCAAGCACCAGGGGAAAAAAAAAGCAAGTATTTCCCACCCTCCCTTAAACAGTTAACGAAATTTGGTGGGACAGAAAGTTAAGCATTAGACTACAAACCAAAAGGCCGGTGGTTCAGACCTACTCAGAGGAACCCCAGAAATAGGTCTGGTGATCTGTGTCCCAACTCTCACATTTCCAAGACCCTATAGAACAGTTCTGCTCCACACACATGGGACTACTATGAATTGGAATCAACTAGACAACAATGACAACAGCAGTGAATTTTAAAGGGAAATCTCAGAATGGGGAACCTGCAAATAAAACTCATAACTAAAGAGCAATGTCCATTTTCCTATTTATCTCTGAATTATTTCCATCAATATTTTAAGTAAAATGTAACAGGTCAGTCAGACAACAGGAAAATATCTGTCACTACTCCTTTCCCCAGCCCCTCAAAGCCGATTATATAACGCTCTTTTTTAAGTGTTTAAAGTTAACTCTGTCCTTCAGTCGTCTGCCTTTGTTGACATTGTGTCCTCGTCAGGTCTCTATCTGTACTACTGGACCTGCCTTTTGACTAGACTCCTCAACTCCAGTTCAAACATTCTGCACACTGTCAGAGCAAGTCTTCTTAAAAATGAAATTCCTACTTTACAAATGGAGAAACCGAGGCCCAGAGAGGATAACTAATTTCGGAAAGTTCACAAAGCTACTTGATGTAGGAAGCAAGCTCAGAGTCCAGGCTGTCTGACTTCAGAGACTAACTTTTTAACCACTTATCAAAATATTAAGCCTTTTGCAGGTAAATTATCAAAGTAAAGGAGATATTAAGAATGCCCTGGAAATTGATGCTGTTAACTTGACAAATATTTCATAAATGTTTCTTAAATATCCTAGTTGTTCACTTTCATGAAGTCAGTTTCAATTTACTATTAACTCTTTAGGGATGAAGAAACTGTCTCATCAAATATATACATAAATATATACACACACATACGCACACATACATTCACTATTAAATAAATAGTAACATATAGAAGGAAGACCACTCATATTGCTGTTGTTAGGTGCCATCAAGTTGATTCCAATCCTGCTGAGCTATGTACAACAGAACGACACTGCCCGGTCCTGCAATATCCATCCTCACAATCATTGTCACGCTTGAGCCCTCTGTTGCACTCTTTGTGTCAGTCCATCACGTTGAGGCTCTTCCTCATTTTCACTGGCCTTCCGTTTTACCAAGCATGACGTCCTTCTGTAGGGACTTGTCTCTCCTAACATGTCCAAAGGATGTGAGACACAGTCACCATCCTTGCTTCCAAGGAACAGTCTGGTTGCACTTCTTTTGACAGTATATAAAAAAAGAAAAGAAAAAAAAAAAACGAAACTCACTGCCATCAAGTCGATTCTGACTCATAGCAACCCTATAGGTCAGAATAAAATTGCCCCACAGAGCTTCCATGGAGCACTTGGCAGATCTAAATGGCAGAGCTTTTGGTTATCAGACATAGCACTTAACCACTACACCACCAGGGTATACCCAATATTCTTTGCAAGCACCACAGTTCCAAAGTTTCAATTGTTCTTCAGGCTTCCTTGTTTATTTTCCAGCTCTCACATAGATATGGGTGATCCAAAACACCACGGATTTTGTCAGGTGCACCTTTGTCTTCAGGGTGACATCTTTGCTTTTCAACAGCTTAAAAAGTTCTTTTGCATCAGATCTGCACAATGTAGTGAGTCTTTTGATTTTCTACCTGCTGCTTCCATGGATGTTGATTACGGATCCAAGTAAAATGAAATCCTTGACAACTTCAATCTTTTCTCTGTTTATCATGATGTTACTTATTGGTCCGTTATGAGGATTTTTTGCTTTCTTTATGCTGAAGTGTAACCATACTGAAGGCTGTAGTCTTCAGTCTTCATCAAAGTGCTTCAGGCCCTCTTCACCTTCAGCAAGCAAGGTTGGGTCATCTCCATATCACAGGTAGGTAGTGAGTCTTCCTCCAATCCTGATGCCTCATTGTTCTTCGTCTAGCCCAGTTTCCTGGATTAGTTGCTCAGTATACAGACTGAATATGTATGCTGAAAAGATACAACACTGGTGCACACCTTTCCTGATGATGAACCAATGCAGTATCCCCTTGTTTTGTTTGAATGACTGCCTCTTGATCTATGTACAGGTTCCTCACAAACACATGTAAGTGTTATGAAATTCCCATGTCTTGAAATAGTATCCCTATTTTGTTATAACCCAGACAATCAAGTGCCTTTCACAGTCAATCAGATAAAATATCTTTCTTGTATTCTCTGCTTTTAGCCATGATCCATCAGACATCAGTGATGAAATCTCCGGTTCTGTACCTTCTTCTGAATGTAGCTTAAATTTTTGACAGTTTTCAGTCCCACTTTTGAATGATCTCCAGCAAAATTTTACTTGCATGCGATACTAACGATATGTTTGATAATTTCTGCATTTGATTGGATCACCTTTCTAGAGAAAAGGCATAAATACAGATCTCTTCTGGTCAGTAAACCAGATAGCTGTCTTCCAAATTTCTTAGCATAGACTAGTGTGTACTTCCAGGGCTGCATTCATCTGTTGAAACATCTAAATTAGCATTCCACCAATTCTTGGAGCCTTGTTTTTCAATGATGCCTTCAGTGCAGCTTGTACTTGTTCCTTTAAAACCACTGCTTCCTGATCATACGTTACCTTCTGAAACGGTTAATCATCAACCAGTTCTTTTTAGTGACTCACTATACCACCATAAAACCAAAACCGAATTCACTGCCATCAAGTCAATTCCAGGTCATAGCAATCCTACTCAAGCAATCTAACTCAAGCACGGGTTAGAACTGCCCCATAGAGCTTCCAAGAACCAACTGGTGAATTCTTAAGTGCTGATCTTTTGGTATATTCAGTTTACATACTAGGTTACATAAAAAATCATTGTGAAATAACATGGCAGTATACTGGCATACAATGAGAAAGGAAAGAGGTAAGCCACCTTTTTCTCTTTCTCTTCTTAGGCTTACCTTAATTATGCTTTTCTTATCATAATATGAAAATAAGGTTATCTGAAAAGCTAGCAACCTAGTGGTATCTTCTGAGGAGCATGTTAATTTTCCCATACAAACTCAAAGTTAAAACTTGTGTTTTCATCGTGAAATATTTCAGTAACGCCTGAAGGTTACAAATCCCCTCCAGCTATACAGGACCACCTGATAACTGCCTGACAAATAATGCGAATCTGGCATAATAAGGCTTCTGATATATACTCAGATGTATGGGAATGTCAAAGAAGCTGAGGTTGCACGGTGTATGTGAATGAGAAAGAGAAGGTGAGAGAGCACAGGAAAGGGCTAGGGGGAAGGACAGGGAGGGCGGGAAGGAGGCAGTGGGAGGGGAGAGAGGGAAAGACAGATGGCTTGATTTTGTTTCTGGGGCTAAAGCTAAAACAAAACTTCAAATGCGACTGTAAACTTTGAAGGGATAACCAGAACTTCTAAGAGAGTATCTATCTAAAAGAAAGGAGCCAGAGATGGCAAATGAAGACCTGGCATTAGGACCAAAGATTCAGAAGAGAGTAAGACTTCTGTTTATGAATTTATAAATTTAAATAGAACTCTTACTGATCCATCGACCTTGGGGCCATATGTGCCCAGAAACAAATAGACGTAAAAGAGAAAAATCTGTTCCCCAAAACTCGTTACACTTCAGAGACTGAGAAAACATACTGTAGGTCCCCAAAACAAAATAAACAAACAACAGCTATCCTCTTTTCACTTTGGATGAAGTACAGACTGTCAGAGTCTAGCGTTAGAGAAGATTGGTGGGTACTACACAAGGACTTAAGACTCAGAGCCTAGAAGAGGCAGAATCAGTCTGGAGTGGCAGGAACTATCAGTGGTCAAGGACAAATCACCACTGCCTACAGCAGAAGTAAAATGCTAAGTTCTGTAACTTAAACAGCAGTGATGAAAAGCAGCTACAACTCTCAACTGAAGGGACCTGGTTTAGGTGAAAGTAAGAAGGGCCTTGAAGATCGTGGTGGTGGTAGAGAGGGACTGCTGAGAAGACCTGAGAGGCAGGGCTGGAGAGTTCTGTCAACAAACGCAGACGCTCCATGAGGGCTCCCAGAAATGCCATCAGAAGAAAGAAACCTGAAAAGGAGAATTCTCAAAAGCCCACTGTTGAGCACGTGGGAGTTAGTAAGCTAAAGAAATGTGAATATGCTAACAACCAAAAGCTAATGAAGCACAGGCACCACTGGAGAACAATATTCCAGGGAGAAGAGGGATAAAAAGGTATTCCCTTGATTTTAACAAGTTTTGGGGAACAGATTTTTCTCTTTTATGCCTATTTATAGATGATTACATACATGTGCTTCCATAAAAATACATAGTAACTGAGTAGTTCTACCAGTGACCAAAGTTCATATCACTATAATCAATCTTGTGTGTATTTTCTGTGACTGGCTCCTTCCATTCTATATGTTTAGGGGATTCATACAGATTCACGGGTGTAGCTGGATTTCATTCTTTTTTTTTTTAAACATGACTGAGTAAAAACGTACATTCCCGTACAAATTTACATGCCCACCTATATGCAGCTTCCAGTGCTCTCCCTGTCCGATGACAGCACACTATTCCTCTCTGCTCCATACATGTCTCATCCTCCCAACAGCCTCCTTTCTGCTCCTCTCCACTTACTCTCCTTCTTCCAGCCAGAGGTCAGCAGGATGATATCCTATAGATGTATAGAACCATAAAGTGCAGCCAATATATGGTCACTCTGCATTGCCAAGTCCAATCCATTCCTGTCCAAAGAGTGAACCTTCATTATAATTTATGGGTAAGGGCAGCATCAGGGCCAGGGGCCATGCTCTCAGGGGAATCCCGAAACCGCTGGACTATCAATTGAGGTCTTTTAGTGGAGATCTCAGGATGCACCTCTTTATTCTTGTGTTGCCAGTGAGACTCCTCTCTGTGAGCTCCATCGTGGCTATCACTGGTGGTGGCCGGGCACCATCCGGTTCTTCCGGTCCCAAGTCGATGAAGACACCCACTCTTGTGGGTCTCTCTGTCTTCTAGGTTGTCTTTACCGCATGTCATTTTGGTCCTCGGTGAGCATGAGTTGGGACCATTTGCTGTGTCATTTTTAACTATTCTACAGTTTACACATACTCCTCAACTTACCCATTCTGTTATCACAGTCTGTTTCCAGATTTGTTTTTGTTTTGTTATTATGTAAAACACTACTATTAAAGGCATATGAATAAGAATTTCCATAGGACAGATACCTAGTAGAATTGGTGAGCAAAAGGGGATGCTCATGTTTTCTTTCAATTTATCAACTCAGTTGTACCTATGTATACCTGTATGGGAGTTTCTGTCGCTTCATGTCCTTGCCAGCATTTGAATACTAGATCACTGATTATAGTTGGGAATTGTCATGAATTGCATGTGTTCCCCCTAAAAATGTGTGTAGCCATTTGCCTAGGCCTTGATCCCAGTGGAAATCCTGGTGGCACAGTAATTAAGTGCTACCTCTGGTAATCAAAAGGTCAGCAGTTCAAATTCACCAAGGTTCCTTGGAAACCCTATGGGGCAGTCAGTTCTATTCTGTCCTGTAAGGTTGTTATGAGTCAAAACTGACTCAGGGGCAAAGGGTTTGGTTTGGTTTGGTTTGGCTTGTGGTTCCCTGTCCGGTACTGTGTGATGTTCCTACATGTTGTGAACCCCGCCTCTGTGATTTTCACCAGGGAGGACGGGCAGGAGTTCTGTTGATGGGGCGAGACTCATTGTGTAAGACTGCAGTGTGCTCTGCAGCAATCTCTTGGGGTACAAAGGAAAGGGAAGCAAGCAGAGAGTTTGGGGATCTCCCACCACCAAGAAGCACTGCCAAGAGCAGAGCAAGTCCTTCAGAAATGACCTGAGGTCCCTGCAATCCAGAAAGCTCTAGTCTAGGGGAAGACTGACGATATGGACCTTCCTCTAGAGTCAAAAGACTAAAACGCTTCCCCTTGATCTGATGCCCTGAATCTGGACGTATAGCCTACTGGACTGTGACAGGATAAAATTTCTCTTTGTTAAGGCCATTCATCTGTGGTATTTTGCTACAGCAGTACCAAATAACTAAGACAGCAATGATGTATCAGATAAAGGTCTAATCTCTAAACTATACGGAAAACTCCACCAACATAAGCCAATCTAAGTTTTAAAATGGAAAGATATTCACCAAAATGGTGAAAATTCACCAACGGGTACACTCAAGAGCCCCCAAAAAATGTTCAAATGATGTTCAAAATCATTAGCCATCAGAGAGATGCTAAACAAAACTACAATGAGATAACATCTCAACCCTGTAAAAAAAAATGGCTGTGACAAAAAAGAAAAAAAAAATCCTGACAAGGTTGTGGGAAGATTGGAGCCCTGTCCCACTGCTGGCTTAGTATTTTAAATCGGCTGGCTTTTGAACTGACTCAGCCACTATGGAAAAAAGTATGCCACGCCAAGTGCCGTCTAGTCGGAAAAAAAGTATAGAGAATCCTCAGAAAGCAATAAAATATTTCATGATCCAGCAATCTCACTTCTCAGTATATACCCTAGAGAATTAAAACTACTGACACCAATGGAAATATGTACAGAAATAGGCATCTTTGTTCACTGACAGAAACCAGTGTCAGTCAGTTTGTTGCCCTGTGGTGGCTTGCGTGTGGCTATGACACTGGAAACTTTCCTACTGATGTTTCAAATATCAGTAGGATCATCCTGCATGGACTGGTTTCACAGGAGCTTCAGACTAAGAAATACTAGGAAGAAGACCTGGCAGTCTACTTCAGAAAAAAACTGACTAGTGAAAATCTTATGAATAGCAGCAAAACACTGTCTGATAAAGTGTCAAAAGATTAGCCTTCAGGTTGAAATGCACTCAAAATAACACTGAGGAAGAGTTGTCTCAAAACAGTCAACCTTAATGACATGACAAGCTTTTAAGAATCTATTTTCTCATGTGGTTTGACTCAAGAGGAGAAGAAACAGCTGCAAACATCCATTAATAATCAGAAGCTAGAATGTAGTAACTATGAATAGAAAAACTGGTTATCAAAAATGAAACTGAATACATACATATACATCAATATCTAGGCATTAACAAGCTGAAGAGGACTGGTTCTAGCCATTTTTGATTTGAGCAATCATATGGTCTGCTGTTTCAAGAATGACAAATTGAAGAGGAATGCATTCATCGTCAAAAAGAATATTTCAGCAGCTATCCTGAAGTACAATGTTGTCATCGACAGGACAATATCCATCTGCCCACATGGAATCACAGTTAATACAACTACTATTCAAATTTATACACTAACATCTAAGGTCAAAGATGAAGCAACTGAAAATTTTTTATCAACTTTTACAATCTGAAACTGATCAAACATGCAATCAAGATGCATTGATAAGTACTGACAACTGGAATACAAAAGCTGGAAACAATGAAGAATGATTGGCAGTTAAAAACTATCACCTACATAATAGACATGACGCCAGAGATCACCTGATTGAATTTTGCAAGACCAGTGACTTTCTCACTGCAAATACCTTCTTTTGACAATGCACGCATAGATCTTGCCAGACGGAATACACATGAATCAAATCAACTACATCTGTGGAAAGAAATGATGGAAAAGCTTCACATTACCAGTCAGAATAAGGCCAGGGGCTGACTTTGGAACAGACCACCAACTGTTCATATGCAAGCTCAAGGTGAAGTTAAAATTAGACCAAGTTCACAAGAGCCAAACTACAACCTTCAATACATCCCAGTTGAATGTAGGAGTATCTTAAGATTAGAGTCAATGTATTGAACACTAATAACTGAAGACCAGATGAGTTGTAAAAGGACACCACATATGAAGAAAGCAAAAAGATATTTAAAGTCAGGAAAGAAAAAATGGCCCAAAATTGATGACAGAAGACACTAAGAAAGCTGTTCTTGAACACAGAGTAGCTAAAGTGAAAGAAATGATAACGTAATAGAGCTGAACAGATTCTAAAGAGAGGCTTGAGAAGACAAATTAAAGTATAAAAAAAAGTGTAAAGACCTAGAGATAAAAAACCAACATGGAAGAACATTTGCAGCATTTCTCAAGCTGAAAGAATTGAAGAAAAAAATTGAAACCTGGAGTTGCAATACCGAAGCATTCTAAGGGGAAAATATTAAAGGTTGCAGTACGCACCAGAGGAAGATGGAAGGAATACATAGAGTCATTGTACTAAAAAGAGAAGGTCAACAGTCAGTCATTTCAAGAAGTAGCATATGATCAAGAATCGATGGTACTGAAAGAAGAGTGCCAAGCCACACTGAAGGCACTGGTAAAAGGAACACTTCAGTAATTAAATCAATACCAGCTGAGATGTTTCAAAAATCAGATGCAGTATTGGAAGCACTCATTCACCTATGCCAAGAAATACGGAAGATACCTACCTGGCAGAGACCCATATTTATGCCTAGTCCTAAGAAAGGTGATCCAATCAAATGTGGAAGTAACATTTTTAATATTAGATGCAAGTAAAACTTCTCTGAAGAACACTTAAAAGTAAATGTAGCAGTACAACAACAGGAAGCTTCTAGAAAGCCAAGCCAGATGGAGAAGAGGATACGGAATCAGGGATATCATTGCTGATGTCAGATGGATTCTAGCTGAAAGCACAATACCAGAAAGACATTTACATGCGTTTTACTGAGTATAGAAAGACATATGAATGTGTGGATCATGATAAATTATAGATAATATTTTGAGGAATGGGACTTCCAGAACACTTGTGCTTATGTGGAACTAACGACCCAAGGGGCAGTCATTCGAACAGAACAAAAGGATACTGTATGGTTTAAACTCAGGAAAGGTGTGACTTTGGGTTGTATCTTTTTACAATATATATTCAATATGGATGTTGAGCAAATAATCTGAGAAGCTAGATTATATAAAGAACAGTTCATTAGGATTGGAGGAAGGGTCATTAGCAGTCTGCAATATGCAGACAACACAAGTTTACTTGCTTAAAGTGAAGGAGACTTAAAACACTTACTGATGGAGAAAAAGATCATAATCTCCAAGATGAATTACACCTCAACAAAAATCCTCACAATCCGCACCAATAAGCAACATCTTAATAAATGGAAGAAAACTGAAGTTGTCAAGGATTTCCCTTTCCTTGGATACACAATCAAAGCCCATGGAAGCAGCAGTCAAGAAATCAAATGACACATTGCCTTGGGTAAATATGCTGCAAAAGATATCCCTAAGGTGTTAAAAAGCAAACCATGCCACTTTAAGGACTCAGGTGCATCTGACCTTAAGCCATAGTGTTTTCAATCACCAGACATTCACATGAAAACTGGGCAATGAATAGGGAAGACCAAAAAATTGATGCCTTTGACTTATGGTGTTGATGAAGAATATCAAATATATCATGAACTGCTAGAAGAAAAGAAAAAAAAATCAGTCTTGGAAGAAGTACAGACAGAGTGCTCCTTAGAAGCAAGGATAGCAAGATTTCATCTCAAGTTATTTGAACATGGTATCGGGAGGACCTGTCCCTGGAGTGGGACATCATGTCTGGTAAAGCAGAAGGTCAGCAAAAATGGTAAGACCCTCAAAAGATGGAATGATGCAGGGTCTGCAGCAAGGAATTCAAACTTCGAAACAATTGTGAGGATGGGGCAGGACCAGGCAGCATTTTGGTCTATTGTACACAGCGTTGCTGAGTTGAAATCCACTCAACAGCCCTAACAACATGTTCATTACAGCATTATTCACAATAGTAAGAAGATTGAAACAACCTAACTGCCAGTCAACAGATGTGTGGATAAACAAGTGGAACATACACCCAATGGAATATTATGCAACCATAAAAAATGATGATGAGTTCTCACAATATACTATGTGTGTGAAACTAAAGGACATTATGCTAAGTGAAGTTAGTCAATCACAGAAGGGTAAATACTGTATGATCTCACTATTATTATAAGACAAGAAGAAATAAACACACAGAAAGCAACTTTCTTTGGTAGCTACCAGGGATGGCAGGAAGAGGAACAGGAGAATCACTTTCTAGATATTAAGACTTGTTAGTTTTGGTGTTAAGTACAGCAAAACCAAATATGGGTGAATCGGTACAACCTGACAAGGGTAAATGACAACACTAAGAAAGAGAAGAGAAGAGAAGAGGGGACAATTTCGGTAACCACAAACTCAAACCCACTGTTATCAAGTTAATTCTGACTCACAGCAACCTTACAAATAGAGTAGAACTGTCCTGTAGTTTTCAAGGAGTGCCTGGTGAATTTGAACTGCTCACCTTCTGATCAGCATCTGTAGCACCAGGGTTTCCAAAGTCACAACAAAAGCAATTTTCCAACAAGAGCAGTAACAACCAGAAATATGTGTGATTACATAAGTAGATACGTATGCTTATATGTGCATAGGTAAGCACACACAAATACACAGGTGTACATACACAGGTGTTCATACAAGCTATTGTATACACATGCTTGTGTGTGCTCTCTCTGTACACAATCAATCATAGACAAAATCAAGCAAATAGGAGTGACAGTTACAGATACTTTCCAAATACTTTGCAGGACTAGGTTACTGTGTTTTAGGATTTAGGACCACTGTCTTCAAGGTAACTCAGTCAAATGGCTATAAACACCCCATAAAGATAATGTTCTAACATCCTAGTTTTGTGAGTGGTGTCACAAGTCAGCCACACCTAGGATAACACCAGAGGGACTAGGCGGATGGTGCCCAGCTAGCATTACTGATTGTTCCAACCAAGTACACAACAGACGGTCCTGGATAGAATAAGGAAAAAAATGTCTAATAAAACTCAAATTCCTAAACAAGGTCAGACTTACAGGACCTACAAAGACTAGAAGAACCTCTGAAACTATCATCCTGGGATATCCTCTAAACTTAGAACTCAAACCGTGCTCAGTGGTCACCTATCAACCAAAAGATAGAGTGGCTCATAAAATAAATATCTCCCATGAGGACTATGCTCCTTTAAACAATCAGCAACATGAAATACAATTGACATTGATCCCAGACCAAAGATGAGAAGGTCAGGGAGGACAAGAAAGCTAGACTAACGGAAAGAAGAAAACCAGGATGGACACAGAGAGAATGCTGACCCATTGTGAAAAGTGTAATCAAGGTCATTCAAGAGTATGTACGGAAATTGTCCAATGAGAACCTAATTTTCTAGGTCAATTTCCTCCAAAATCAAATTAAAATTTATTTTTTTTATAAAAAGTATATAGATTTCATGAGTATCTGACCTGCCTCAAAATATTCCAGAGGGAAAAAGGCATGGTTTTATGCTAAAAACACACATTCCTAAATATTTGTCTCATCTATTTATCAGAGTCACAAAAGAAAAATATAAACTAAAATGAGATTAATATACTGAATTCAAGATTTTTTTTATCCCATTTTTGACCATTAATAGAACTTTGTCCTACATGGAAGGAATAGAGCTGCTGCCACCTGGTTTAGATGTATTACATCTGGACACCTCCTTCACCACGGTGCTACTTCCCAATGCTTTCAGAGGTGCAGAGGAGTGGAGAAGTGAAACTCCCTATTGAAAAAAAAAACTCATATACTCTATTGTAGAGTTTTCAGAGTCAGAAAGAGCTGGGTTCCAATTCTGTCTCCCTACTTTCTAAAGCTGTATGATCTTAGCCATGGTTCTTTAACTTCCAGGAATACTCTGTTTCACCATCTATTTAGAATATGGACAATAACAACCTGAATTACAATAAGTGCTAAATATCTATGCATAATGTTATTCAAACTCCTACCTCCCCCCCCCAAAGTGCAATGCCATCAAGTCAATTCCGACTCATAGCAACTCTAACAGGTCTGAGTAGCTTCCACGGAGCACCTGGCAGACCTGAACTCCCAACCTTTTGGTTAGCAGAGGTACCACTCAACCATCACCCCACCAGGGTTTCCATGTTATTCAAGTTACGGTTAATTGTTATCAAGTATGACTCATGTTATCCAAGTTAACACTAATTGTAAAGCAAGAGAGTTGATGACTTGAGGGGAAATGTGAAAAGATACTACTGGTAATTTATTTAACATTTTGTGATAGAAGTTTCTTTCACTTCCACACATTCGAGGTTTTTGTTAAAATGAGAATGTTTTTCTTCAAACTGCACAAGAAGTTTTCTGATATAATTGGGCAACAGATGGAAGGCAGGAGACAAAGAAAAAGCTATTTTTTTTTTTTTTTAAAGAGCAACTCCTAATGATAAATAATTACCTGAGATAAAGCAGAATGAGAGAAGAACAGGAGGGGAAAACCCAACAAGGAAATAAAGCAAGAGGAGAATCATGAAAGGAAGAGGAAGGAAACAGCAAGGACCACTGAGGGTGAGCCCTGGCTGGGTGCACGATGCAGGGCACTGGCCACCGAGTCATCCCAGTCAGCCTGTTTGTAGAAGTGCGAATGTGGAGAAATGGGCAGCCGTACAGTGAGCATGAGGATAGAAGGACAAGGTGCAATAGCAGGCCATCTGTGTGCACCTCAGGGCTTAGGGTGTTGTAAACAGGTGTTCAATCCGCTGTATGCTTTATGTCTCCAGAAGCATCAGCTGATACCACTGGCAACATTAAGCTCAATAAACTGAAACATATGTATGCCACAGAACACATTTTATTAAAATCGAACCAAAATGAAAGACTGATTCTCTTCTTCTGTGCAAATCATATGTCATCTGGACTATTACAAAATTGAAATCATGTTAGCATAAATATCAAATTTCCTTTCTACTAGAGAGACATGCAGTATAAGAGGAGCTACAAATTGACCACAAACCACCTCTCCAAGTGAAGAACACAGGGTTTCAGCAGCATGTCTTACACACACTTTGTCCCTTGGAAGCTGCACCAATCCACTTTGCAACAAAACAGCAAAAGAAAATCAAGTCATTCTAAACGGCTGCTTGTCTATTTCCACCAAGAGCGTTCATACAGGTTTCACATGAAGGATTAATAAGCAACAAAAGAGTGTATGCATTGTATATCAGCTCATTTAAAACAAACAACACAAAAATCTACACATTCAAACAACCTTGAATTACTTTAGCACAATGGTGAGTCCTGAGTTCCCATGCTTTCTTTATTACTGTCAACTTAGACTTGCAACAAACTCCTGACAATAAACAAAGAAATAAATGTCAAGGTTAGTAAGGTAAAATACCACAGGGAATAATGATTTATTAATTTACTGATGGGATTCAGAAGAATGTAGAGATGAGGTGGAAAAGAGACTCTCAGTAAATTGAATTTTAATGTAGAAAAACAAATATTTACCTGAAGAATTAGTATATAAAATCACACATTGAATTATGTTTGAATAACAGACTATATACATTTATAACTGTCTTTATATTAAAGCAGGAAAATAAAAAACTATCACTGAACAATAGAAGAATAATATGAATAATCTATTTATAAATTTCAAGCTTGATAACTAGTAGATACTGGTTCACAATTTTCCAAGTCATAATACAAAAACAAACTAAGCATTCACTAAAAGGTGTAATTTACCTTCTTACAAAAGCATATCAATGTACCAACAAAGTGGGGGACAAAATCTTACATTTTCTGAAGGCAAAATTGTTCTCCTTGAGTTAAATACAAAAAGAAAAAAAATTATTTTAGTGTGGTTAAATACATAACCAAAATTTAGGTCTGCAAATGACACACCTTTATAAACTTTCATACAAGTATGTATATGTGTGTGTGTATATATATATATATATATATATATATACATGTGTGTATATATATGTATTCCTCCTGGAAACCCTAGTGGCATAATAGTGCTACAGTAGCTACTAAGCAAGAAGTAGCAATTCGAATACACCAGGTGCTCTTTGGAAACTCTACAGATCAGTTCTACTCTGTCCTATAGGGTCACTATGAGCCAAACTGACTTGAGGGTACTGAGTGGCATTCCCTCTCACATACAGAAACACGGAACTGTATTTATAATGTACGTACATTCAGGGAAACCTGGTCGCGGAAAGGACTTGATGGCAGTGGCGGCTGGGATGAGTTGGGTTGGGGTGGGTACATTCAAGCCCACCCGACTATCCTCTTTTACATCAAGACAAGTAATCAGCTGGTGTATAAGCACTGAGTTCTAATAACACGTGAACATATCATGAGATTTCTTTTCCTGCTTCAAATACCAGAACTTGATACCACAGCAATAAACTTGAGTCTCTTAATCAAGTAGCTTAAAATAGAGATGACAACAAAGGCTGCCGGTTAGTTACTCATTTCTTTCCTGGATAAGACTAACAGTTACGGAAATGGGAACCCCGATGGAACAGTCATTCCCTGCAGACCTAGCAGTTCACTGCCCATGTGTGTGCTTAGGTGGTCAGCAGATACGTAAGGAAAGGAATGGTGCTATGTATTAAGCACAGTAGGAAGAACTGAAGTGTAACTTGCTTTAGAATGAAAGACAATGATAAAAACTAATGGGAGTACTAAACTCTGAGGAAATCAAAATATATTTTTATCTGTTTCCAAGTATGAGGTTATTTAAAATATAGGATTGTTTGCATCCAGTTTGAGATTCTGCTATCCTCCATCCTTATTCCAACTAAGAAAAGATTCTTCCTTTCTAAAGTGGTGATTTTCAGTGACTTATCTCTATGATTTAAAGGTTCTGATTAGGTCTTCTCTAACGTAAGTAGACAGCCTCCTGCCTAGTATAGTCATTTCGAGGGGCAGCTACACTACCGTAATATGCCCCAATACTGAAGTCTCCTTTCATAAGAAACTTGAAGTTTTATCCCCAGAGATAAAATTTTAAATGCATAGTAGACTGAGCAGTAGTACACAAAATTAAGTTTGTAAAACTGGAACACAAAATAAAAACAACTTTCCCAAAAAATGGGAAAGGGTAAGAATGACTCATTAAAGAGTGCTGAAGTTCTTGATTAAGAAATTCCTAGTGAATCATGGGAACACTGGCGGCAAAGTGGTTAAGTGCTATGTCTGCTAACTAAAAGGTCAGCAGTTCAGATCTGCCAGGCGCTCCTTGGAAACTCTATAGGGCAGCTGTATTCTGTCCTGTAGGATTGCTATGAGTCAGAATCAACTCAAGGACAACAGGGTTTTTTTCTTTTTTTTTTTTTTTTTAAGTGAATCATAGTGTCAACAGGTTACCAAATCAAACCGTAAAAAAGCTTTCCTATTTCTGAAAAGGAAAGCACTTTATAGGTTTCAAAGCACAGAAAGAAAATACTTATGTGATTTAAAAATAAAAATATAAATATTTGAGAACATATATCTCAAAATACATAAAATCATATTAATCAAAAGCCTATGAAAACAATTGCAACTAACAGGATTTTAAAAATAAAGCTCCTTTGATTTAAAAAGGAAAGAACTTTTAAGGCAATAAGAGAAACACAACCTCTAACAAAATACTAAGTGTCAGCCAAATGCTGTTGAGTCAGATCCAAAATACTAAGTGCATACATAAAATGTTAATAACTTACCCATACTCGTTGATAAGTAATTAAAAACCCGAAATTACATATTACCTTCCTCTATCATATCAGCCAAGACTGAAAAATCGTAAGTCTCTTTGCAGGGAAAGAAAGAAAAGATGAATCAAGTCATTTATTAAAAGCAAAAAGTATCAGCCCAATGGAAAATGCTTACCACAGAATAATCAGACTTGTTTCTTTGATGGGGAAGTGAGCAGAGAAGAGTACTTTGATTTGGTTATGATGGAAGGGGAAATAACAAAGGTACAGAAGCACAGGCTGAGACTGAGAATATCTATCACACTTCAGCTTTCTGCTGAAAAAACTCTTTCTTCCATCCTTCAGACAAACCAACCCATTGCCACTGAGTTAATTCCAACTCACAGTGATGCTAAAGGACAGAGCCAAACCATCTCATCAAGTTTCTAAGGAGCAGCTAGCAGATTTGAACGGCTGGCCTTTATGGATGGCAGCCACTATCTTAGCCACTGTGCCACCAGCGTTCCTTAAATGCACCAGGGACCCTAATATTAATTAGAATGGAATAAGCTCCATTGATCCTGTCACTACTGAGTCAATTCCAACTCATAGTAACCCCACAGGTCTGAGTACAACTGCCCCATAGTGTTTCCAAGGAGCAGCTAGCTCAATTACCAACTTTTCAGTTAGTAATTGTAGCTCTTAATCACTATGCCACTAGCGTTTCTGGAGCAAGTCCAGAAGTTCTCATTTCTCTGGAGGTGGCACAGACAGGGATAAAGGAAAAAGAACTTGGTTCTGACCGAGGTTGGTTCGTCCAACACTGCCCATTCATTATTTATATTTTTAAAGAACAGTAGATTCAATTCTATATAATCTGGAACAGTACATGATGCTTGGGTTTTTGTTTCCAACCACAATTTTTTGTTTGTTTCATTTTCCCAAATGTAAAGCACAGTAATTGTCTTTAAAAGAAAATTATACAAATATAACCATGCATCTCCTATTAGAATGTCTTAGATATAATCAAAGCATAAAAACTTGTTTTCGAAGTTTCAGTCTTTTGTCACTGCTCCAGTGATCTGTCAGGTTCTAGTGAAAGGAAATGCTAATGGGTATAAATCTGACTGTAGCATGCAGAATGAGGAGCATCAGGACAGCCAGAAAGGAAGCCAGCAGATATAAACAAGCAGTGTACTTGAAACATGATGCAGAGGTGGTAAGTATCTCAGTTGAGGGCAATAATGACTAGCATTAACTTTCAGGAATCTCACAGTAATAACAAGAAGTCTGATATAAAACAAAACACAGACATACTTAACAATTAAGCTTAGAGCAATACAAAAATTTTTTTTTAAAAAGCAATTATAATCAGGACAGGAAAAACCACAGTAATAAAATACTGGTCAAGTAAATGTGTTTGTTTTGTTTGTTTTAATTCAAATCATAACTAGCTACTTTTAAAGATGACATCTGGTAAGCCACTTTACCTCTCTGTTCCCTCATTTGTCTACCTATGAAAAGAAAGAAATGAAACAGATGAACTTGAAAGTTCCACCTCTGTCATTCATTTGTCTCAGATGATATGACTCCTGTGCCATCCATAGCTATAGAAAAACTGTGACTGACAGGCCAAGCTGCTATGAATAATAAAGTAAAACTGTATTGTTCAGGTAAAAACTTCTATCCCCATTCCAATCTCAAAGCTCTTTGACCTCTTTTTTGTTGGTGGTGGTGGCATTTTTTCATCTGTCCTATGCTCATTTAACATTTAAAAAGCTGGGGTTTCTCTTGTCATTGAGCAATGGGAACCAAGTACATTTCTGTGTCCATTACTGAAGGACAGCGTTTGAGACACTGGCCCATTAGAATACGCAATATGCCAGTGAAAGTTACACAGTTTTTCCCTACTGATTCTTTATGGAGGAAGCTTCCCTACATATTATCACACTACAGGAGAGTTACCAGAGTAAAATGTATTTGCAAAGAAGTTGAAAATTGAATTACAGTCCATTCTAAGCAAATTAAAAGGTTACCAAATTTTCCTATGAAAATACCAACCTTGTTTTCATTCCTAAGACAGCTACAATTCAAGGTTAAACAAACAAAAAAGTCATATTTAATGTCTGGAAGAGATTCATGAGGCTTCAAAAGTGTAAACTGTTAAGAGTACAGCAAAAAGTAAAAATAATCAAAATTTTTAAGTTGTAAATTACTCTAAATTGTGCATTACATTTCTTTCCAGTATACAAAATAACGATAGAACAAGTGATAGAACAAGTACTTTTATATATAATAGGTAAATAAAACACAAAGATAAAAGTAATTTTTTATTGAACACCAGAGCTGAAAGAAACAGCTGTTTTTTCTTAACTACCTTTTAAACACTGACTTCCTTTTCTTTCACCATTTCTATTTTGAGAGGCCAATTCTTCTTCTGCCTAAATAGGAATATCATCTTTCAGGTCTGAGAATTTTTTAAGACATGATTTTCTATTATTTCTTTAAATTCCTGTCTCTGCTGCCATAAATAAAATTAGGAAGTAGACCTTTATTAGTAACATCTGGAACGATTCCATCCGTGATTCTCACTGGGCCTTTTGGAAGGTATAACACTGTCTTCAGAGTTCCTGGGTGTGCAAACAATTGACCTATTCTGCTGCTAACAGGAGCCTGGAGGCTGGAGTCTACCCAGAGGTACCTCGGGAGAAAGGCCTAGCAATCAGTTTCCAAAACATTAATCACTGAACACCCTATGGGGCACAGATCTACTCTGACACCAACAAGGCTGTCATGAGTCACAGCTGATTAGATGGCAACTGGTTCTAGGCAAATGCTGTCTTCTGTTTGCCAGGGCATCATTCCATTTAGCACAGCAGTCCACTTGGGAGCAGTAACTAGCTGATTTGGGTGACAAATTTAATCAGAATGTTAAACAACCAACATTTGTGAGCTGTATATACCCTGAATTTAAATTTGCTACCCAATATTACTGGAACTTTCACTGTTCATATTAAGTTTATGAATTACACTAATATCTACTTTCATGTATAAACATACATACATACACACACATCTTACTCTGATTGCTGCCAGAATATAATTAAAAGCAAAAAACATTGCTATTGTCCCCAACACATTTACCATCTACTTAAGAAATTTTGTTTCAGTCAAATTAATCTAAGTTTAAAAATGTATTAAATAAAAGAGGTTATAAAACAGGACTGGGTTTAAAGTAAATGTGATAAAATTTTAGCTCAGTTCAAATTTTTCAACATACGTGTTAATTTACTTAAAACAAACAAACAAACAAAAAACCTAGCCACTAGTAGCTTACCAGCTAGCATGTTAAAAAAAAAAAAAAGCACAAAATTCTACATTATCAAGTTTTCCAAAGTGCTGTGACGATGGCTTTTACAGAACCACAGAGATGACAGTGGACAAGCAAGGGTCCTAAGGAGGGATGCTGCCACTGAGACTGGAAAGCAAAGACTAGGAAAAAGGGCTTTCAAGATAGAGAGAAAAGCATAAACCCTTTTAGAGAGGAGTAAAGCACTAGGAATTCTTTAGAGAAATGTAAGAACGTGGCAAGGGCACGCAGTGGAAGGACCAAGAGAGGCATGGGAAAACCGCCCAGAGGGAAGGGTAGCAGAGGCATACTGAAAGACAGCAGCAACCACAGCGCAGCGAGAAGAGACAGAACCTGCCAAGAAACCTGAGCTTTATCTCTGAGCAACTCAGAGTGTCTAATGGGAGGGTTTTGCCAGAAAAGCGACATGATCGCTGGGGTTGGCAGTTTCTATCAGAGCAGTGTACTATGTGGACTGGTGGACTGGCAGGGTAGCAAGAGATTTCAAGCTCAGTTCACTTATCTTCAGCAGAATTTAAAACATAATATAAACTGTTCCATTTTCATTTTTATAAAATTCCTGCATAGAAAGTGTTGTGTACAAACATAGTAAATAGCTAGTATCAGGATTGACAATCAAACTTATTGTAAAGGTATTTTAACTGTTCTTCAACCAAAATATATGTTCATTTTGGACTTTATCCAGCATTTTCACAATTACCTAGTCTCTATTCCAACTGAAGCAAACCTGGAGATGTAATTAGCAGTTATGGGCTACAGCGGCTAACCACAAGGTCAGCAGTTCAAATCCACCAGACACTCCTTCAAAACTCTATGGGGCAGTTCCACTCTGTCTACAGGGTCATGATGGGTCAGAATCAACTCGATGGCAGTGGCTTTGGTTTTTTTGGTTTATCTTAAGTGAAGGGGCAGCTTTCTTCAGTTTCTTTAAATGGTAGTGATTTTATTTGTCCCTCATGTTTTACCCAAAATTTCCACAGAGTATTTCGGAAACAAAATGCCAGGAGGAAGAAAAATAAAACCAATCAGACAGGGTCAAAAAGCAGTATCATGTATGCATTCACATAAAACACAAAGTTAAAAAATAGAAGCCACTCAGTAACTAAAATTACAATCTTAGTCATGGGATATTACCCAAAAGGAGTAACAAAGGAAAAAAACCATTGATGAAATTACACAGGCAGATTCCTTAACCAGGAAATGCTCATTCCAGATCAACTACAGTTGCATTTTCAAAATAAACAGACTATCTAAAATCTAAATGAAACTCATTAATAAGTTGACAGGCCAGAATTTACAAAAGTAAACACAAAAAGTTTGAATACCAGGATAAAACAAGAAGAAACTTAAAAAATTTCGGAGTTTATACACATTAACAAAGTTCCTTAGAAGCATTTTATATGAGTTAAAAAATTAGATGGGCAGCTAACAAAAATGGTACTATATACAACTGTTGGTTACATTTTAAAATATTTACTTTCCATTAAGACCTGTTCCACCTGCTGTTTCAAACGTGGCTTATCCCACTTTAGAATAAGTTGGCTCCTGCATCTTAGCCCTAAATACAAAATCTGTACCAGAATATTAGCTGTTCCTTACAGCTCTACTAGCCTACCGATTAAGCTACACAGCAACTTTACTGTTACTTTTTTAAATGAAACATGTAGTACAGAAAACCCTTACGAGCTATAATCACTATCCACAGTCTAACCTAAAAATTTTAATTATCATGCTAAAGCCTATAGTACCAAAATTTTTTAAAAAAGGAAACCACACTTTTAGTAGATCAAGTTTTTATCTGGTAAATATCAAATGTCCAGTGAAGCAACATATTTATTTTCCCAGTCACGTATATTAACCACAAACATGTAAGTCTATGAATGTCATGGGCATTTGAAATCAGAAAACACATAAAACACAATCTCTCTTCTGTCGCCTTTAGCACCATTGCTTTTAACGATAACGGGAGCATGCAAAACAATCACGACGGAGCACGCTACAGGACCAAGAGCACACAGAGAAACCTGTTGAAAAGTGGTATGTGCGATGAAAGGGAAATAATCTATTCATGTGTAGCAAGAGACGCAATTTTAGGGAGTCACTCTGTGTAAGGAAGAGATAGCAAATCACCTGGACAAACAGAGAGCTTCCCTAAGATCCTAAATGTTTTGCACTTTGAATCACAAAGATTGCTCCTATCTCTGATCTCCTCCAGTCCTCTGTGTGCCCAAAGGTAGTCATTATACCACTTAAGGGCACTGTCAAATGTACAGCCCTTTTAAGAGACCCTATGTTACCCACATGGAAAGCTCCAACTTCTGACACTGTCTACCGTATCTTCATACGTTCATCTGAATTTTCCACCTACATTTCAAGATAACTCACTATTACAAATTTACTGATACTAATGTTTTGATATCAATATAAAAGTAAACAGGAATTTACCAACTGGACTCTTTTAACTTTGGCAGAATAAAGCAACTGAGGCATCAACTAGGGCTCCAATGACAGACTACAACATGAAATGAAGGTCTGAGACCCTTTTGAGCACCCACATAATCAAAGTATATGGAAATGAACACAGTGTTTTCAATTGCAGCACACAGTACTACACTGGCACCAAGGACTTCCAAACACCCGGCAGCTCCCTCTTAAGAGCTATAACGTGCCACACAGCTCTTTCCTTACTGATGCACAGCAGCCAACAAGGAGATGGAGTTTAAAAGTGACACTCCATTGGCTGATGACTTACCTTCTCACTTATGGCAGGCTTGCTCCTTTAACTTCTTGTTTCCTTTCTTGTCATAGCTCGGCGCCAAATGGTTATGATTCAGCAGAAGTTTGAACCTGACAGTTAAAAAGAATTTTTTTTAAGGAAAAACAAAATGGGCAATTAAAGGTCCCTCCACTGTGGTCTTTTTTCCCTTGCCCTTTCCGTTGCATTTCTCTCTGTTTTCTCTCTCTGCAGGGCAGCTATGTAAAGGTCTATAAATACTGACCCTGCTCAGTGCTCTCCTTGCTCATGGCACAGATCAGTGTTACTGAACACCGTGGTAATACCCCGGCGAAGTTCTCAGCTGCTCAGACAAAGCTGTGGATTGGCTTACTACCCAGCAACCCTGTGCCTGCCTGGAAATACCATTTTGCTGCCAGCTTTACAGATGCTATGGGTCTTTCCTGGGGCCCAAACCAGGCACAGAAGGGCAATTATGAGGTTTGTCTGAAGAAATACAGCTTTCCTCAAGCAGGTTGAGAAGGGGGGGGGGCACTGAGCTGGAGTGGGAGACAAGAAAGCAAATAATGCTTACATCTTGACTGCACAACATAATCTCAAACCTTTTATAACAGTCATAAATAAATGTCGGTCAACTGAGCCTTCTAAAACTTAATTACATCATATTACAAATGACCAAAAGATGTAGAAAAGCGTTCTTGTAATTTTTCAAAAATAATGCTCCTCACTGAAAAAAAGGCAGCAGTGACTAATTCATCACAAAACATTTCAATGTAAGTAAATTCATTTCCAGAACCATAGAAATGCAAGAGAAAATATAATATTCATCAGATTGAATTATAAACCTAGCAGAAGCTAAAATATAATCTGAAAATTATACAAATTAACATAGTCTGCTAATTTCTAGATGTTTTAAATGCACCAAATTCATCAATCATAACAATCTGAATTACTTTACTTCTTTTTTTAAACATTATAGATAAAATCTATGCCACAGTACCGCATATAGTTTAAAGATGAAAGGAACAAAATCAGAAGAATCTACACATACCACCTAATGCCAGTATGAGTGACTAGAAAATAAATCAATTCTGTACGTATTTTTATTCCTCTTGTCAAGGATAGTCCTTTATTTGCTTCATTTATTTTTTTCTCTCCTTATTAAATCAATGATAGCAGGAACCTTATAGATCACGCGATCACTAACCTGTTCTACAGATGAGAAAGTCACTCTTCAGGTTGGTTAGCTTACTCATGGTCACAAAGCAAGTCAGCAGAATCAAAACTAGATTCCTTGCCATACTCCTCATAGCACTGTGCTCCTCCTACTCATTTTTAGCTTCAAAATCCTATATTCATGTGAAATCTTACAGAAAACCTTACCCGTAAGTACAAATATCACAGCCAAAAAGTAATTAACTACACCCAAAATAGCCTTTTACAATTAAATTAACTGCAAAAAAGTACAAGAATTAACTTTCTAACAATTAAAAGTCATTTCTTCCCTGCTTCATTCAATAATTAACATTTGTCCAATGCCAAAGCCAAGTGCCATCTTGTCCAGTAAATTAACTTATTGCCAGGGGAAATTGTCAGGGGAAGTACACAGGTTGGTACTGAAGAGGCAAAGATCAAAAAATAAATAAAGCAGCCCCATTCTTAGAGCTTATAATCTAACTCTAGACAAAAAAAAAAAAAAAAAAAAAGGAGCTAATTATCAAGTAATTTGTTAAGGATGGTGATGGATCAGAAACCCTGGCAGCATAGTGGTTAAGTGTTACAGAGGCTAACCAAAAGGTCAACAGTTTGAATACACCAGGTACTCCTTGGAACTCTACTGGGCAGTTCTACTCTGTCCTATATCTGTCCTATAGGGTCCCTATGAGTTAGAACTGAACCAATAGTAGAGCATTTGGTGACAGACCCAGAAGAGGGCATGAGGAACCAAGGTGTATGGACATCTGCACCTATAACAGCTGAGAGGTATAACAAGAATTCCTCGATCAGGATTTCTGAATCGTGAAGAAAGTATAAAAGTTAATAAGGCAAAGAAGAAAGAAAAACTGAAAAAAAGAGGGAGGAAAGAGCATGACACATGGGCCTTCAAAGAATTCTTTCTTGTTGGAGCACAGAATGTAAGATAGAAAATGATTTAAAAAACAATAATAAAAACAGACAGGTGATAAGGGGTTTTCTATGTCAGGTTAACAATGATGGCAGGTTAACAGTAATCAACTATTTTTGTTCATAAGCCCTTAAAAGAATTTTCAAAAATCATATGGTGATTCAAACATTACATTAAGTTGACATCCAAAATTTTTCACCTGAGGTAAAATATGTATTTCCACATAATGTAGTTTCTAGCTACTGTCCATACTGACAAAATAAAACTATTGCATCAAGTCGATAGAAACATAAAAATTTAACACAATGATTATGTATTTAAAAAGCAAACCAAAACCAAACCTGCTGCCATCAAGTTGATTCCAACTCATAGTGACCCTACAGGACAGAGCAGAACTGCCTCACAGAGTTTCCAGCAAGAGCCTGCTGGATTCACACTGCCGACTGACCTTCTGGTTGAAAACAGAAGCTTTCAACTACTATGCCACCAAGGTTTCCATCCATTTAAAGTATCCATTTAATATTTTTCTAACCAGTTGAAAAGTCTATATTGTTACTTTACGTCCTTGACCTTTATTTCTGTCAGTTCCTCAGAGAAATCTTATGTACTATACTTTTATCATTAAAATTATTTAAATATTTACCATCACACTTCTCTGTAACAAAATTTTATTTATTAAAATTGTAAGTTATAAAATTCCCTATTATCACAAGCTCCAATTATTTTATTAGTATTTGTCATTTTTGATGATGCTGTTAGGTGCCATCCAGCAGGTTCTGACTCAGTTTGACCACATGTGCAAAGGAACTCAACAATGCCCACTTCAGCACGACACCCACAATCATCACAGTGCTCTAGACCCAATCACTACAACCACTACATCCATCAGTCTCTTGGAGGGTCTTCTTCTTTTTGGCTATTTTACCAAGCATCATGTGCTTCTTCAGGGGCTGGGGCCTCTTGATAACACATCCCAAGTGAAAAGAAGTCTTGCCATCCTTTCTTCTAAACAGCACTCTGGCTGTACCTCTTCAGGACAGATCTATTTGTTCTTCTGGCAGTCTACACTACATTCAATACTCTTGTCCAATACCACAACTCAAAGGCATCAATCTTCTCTTCTTCACTGTCCAGCTTTTGCATATACATGAGGTAACTGAAAAGGTCATGACTTAGATCATTATTAGCAACACTATGTAATTAACAAATTATATTTATACCTTATAAATATATCTTTATATATAAAATATATTTTATAAATATACTGTGTACTACATATTGCATTATATTGTACATTAGACATTTTTATGAATAATCAAACTAAAGCTACATGGGTAATGGATCTTGTAATAGTAGAATAAGGCTTTTCCACTTCAACTGGTGGATATATTTAAGGAAGACTATTATGAGTTGGCCCACCACGATGGCAGTGGGGTTTTTTATTATTATTATTTCAAGTTCTTGTGGTACAATAGTTCACCACTTAGCTGCTAACCAAAGGTTAGCTGTTGGAAAGTACCAGTGGCTCTGCTGGAGAAAAGATCTGCTTCCATAAAAATTACAAGAAAACCTTATGGGACAGTTCTGCTCTATCATACAGGGTCACTGTGAGTTGGAACTAAAGGAAAATAACAAGAACATCATTACTGCTAGAATACAGGGACTTGGTATACATTGTATTCCCATTTTGATAAATGTAACTACTAAAGAAACGTGTTTGCATAAACAAGCAGGTATACTCAAAGGAGCACTGCCATACAATTCTTTAAATTCCTTCTAAATTACATGATAAATCACATTATGATCTCCAAAGTATTTTAAAATTATCAACTGGCAGCTTGTTTAAGTTTCCCTTCAAATTTATTGAAAAAAAAGAACCAAAAACAACTTGGTTTGCAAAAGAATGTTACCTATTTTAAAAAATCCAGCTAGAAAGCAGTATTTTAAATTTCTCTCTTGTCTGATATTGTAGAGGTTCTTATGTCTTGGTGCAATGCAACAGAAGACAGTCTCCTGGAAAAACAATGTGTCTTTCTTTTGTTAAGCAGGAGAAGATCAATCCTGAAAAAAAGAGACTGCAACACAGTCTTTTTCAGAAGCTAATATGAGGGCCCCCAACTAAGCTCACAAACCCGTTCTACAAAAAGTGCTACATGCCTCATTGCTGAGTATCACTATGGTCACCTTCAAAGTACTACCCTTGGTAAACTATGTGCCAGTGCCTAGTCCATCTTCAAAGCAATTCTGGAGATCTTTTTCTGGAACAGCCAGCACAGCTGTCATCGTATTACCCTTGATGTCCCGAAAGTCATCAAAATGACTTTCTTTCAATATTTCTTTTATCTTCGGGTAAAGAAAATAGCCACTAGGGCCAGATCAGATGAGTAGAGAGGGTGTTCCAATACAGTTACTTGTTTACTGGCTAAAAACTTGTTCAACGACAACTACACAATTAAGTTTGCAAAACTTCCACCTTGCCACCATGTACAATGGCCATTCCGGAAGGAGTTCCAAAATTGCTCTGAAGAGTGGATTAGGTGCTGGTACCAGTACATAGCTACCCAAAGGGAGTATTTCAAAATACTGTAGTGATATTCAGCTATAAGGTATGTGGCACTTAGAACAACTAAGTTTGTGGAGTTAATTGTCACACCTCATACTTCAGGAAATAATATAAGCTTGAGTTTAGGATTTGCAAATGAATTTACTTTAAAACTACGTATGATAACATGCAGTTGCTAAGTGCCACTGAGTTGACTGTCACTCACAACACCCGATGTGATACAGTACAACCACCCCAGAGGGTTTTTCTGGCTGTATTTCTTTCCAGAAGCAGATTGCCAGGTTTTCCACCCACAGAGGCACTGGGTGGGTTCCCACCACCAACTCTTCCATTAGCAGCCCAGCACACAATCACCTGGCAGACACATACCCCAGACCACAAAATGCAGACAACGGTGACCAGAGAAGGATGGTCACCAAGTTAGTCACAAATGCACACTGTTTACAAAGAGCATATGAAAGGACAAGATTTAAAAGAAGAAGGCCAAAAGCAAAGAGAAATGAAAATACAGCTGAGCGTTTTAGACAAGGGCAAGCAAAGTTAACCTACAGAGAAAGTAGAGATGAAGGAAAAGTTGGGCAGGTAGGGAAATACAAAAGATGTAAAATCAGCTTGGTCTCTATCGGGAATGTGAAGAAAGGGCAGGAAGAGGTCCAGGATGATTATACCAGTGTTCCTGGTGGTGTTCCTCAGGGTACATGGGAAATAAAGTCAGTGTAGGTAGCAATCAAATAAGTGAAACATACGTATTTTATAAAAGTTGGATTGATAAGTCTGGGGGTATGCAAGCAAAGATATTTCAGAGACAGCTTAAAATTCAGGAAATTGATGCTGATTAGAACTAAACCTTTAAGAGTCACTGGCAAATAATCTCACCACTCTTCTGTAATTTTTTCATATGGTAGCTTGTGTATTACTGTTATACTGGAAGCCATGCTAATGGTATTTCAAATACCAATATGGTCATCCATGGCAGGCAGGTTTCAAAAAGAACTGTCAGACTAAGACAGACTGGAAAAAAGGACATGGTGATCTACTTACGAAAAAACTCACTAGTGGCAATCCCATCAATAGCAGCAGCAGATTTCCTGATACAGGGCCAGAAGATGAGCCCCACACTCCCACAAAACACAGCTGGAAAGGAGCTGCTTCCTCAAAATAGTCAACCTTAATGACACAGATGAAGCAAAGCTTTCAAGAACCTTCATCTGTCTGTAACAACTTAAAATGGGAAAAAATAGCTACAAACATCCACTAATAAAGAGAACAAGGAATGTATGAAGTACAGATGTAGGAAAACTAGGTGTTCAAGTATGAAATGGAATGTATCAAGATCAATATCTTACACATATTAAAAAAAAAAAAAAAACAGTGGCGTTGAATCCATTCTGACTCAGAGCAATCCTAGGCATTAGTGAGCTGAAACGGAATGGTATGAGCCATACTGAATTAGAAAATCACAGTCTACAATGCTGGGAATGACAGATTGAAGAGGAATAGTGGCACATTCATATATAAAATTCAAGATCTCTCCTGAACTACAACAATGTGATAGGATAACAGACTATGTCTACAAAGTAGATCACTTTATATGATTATAATTCAAAGTTATGCACCAACCACTAAAGCCGAGGATGAAGAAATCAAACACTTTTGCTAATTTCTACAGTCTCAAGCTGACCAAACATGCAATTAAGACACTTTGATAATTACTAGTAACTGGAATGTGAAAGTTGGAAACAAAGGAGAAGAATCAGTAGTTGGAAAATACGGCCTCAGTGACAGAAATGATGACAGATACGACATGATAGAATTTCACAAGACTAACAATTTACATGACCAATTCTTTTTGGTATAATGACCCTGTATGCTGCTTCTATCTTCTTTTGATGCATTCTGTGTCATTTAATGTTCTCCCTATAGATCTTTCACTACTGCAAACTGAGTCTTCAATTTTTTCTTCAGTTTTTTTTCTAGCTTGAGAAATGCAAAGTGTGTTTTTCCCTTTTAGTTTTCTATCTCCAGCTTTTTGTCCATGTTCTTATAATACTTTACTTTGTCTTCTTGAGCTGTCCGTTGACTGAAAGCTGTTCAGTTCTTTTACTTCATCATTTCTTCCTTCTGCTTCAGCTACTCATTGTTCCAGAGCAAGTTTCAGAGTGTCTTCTACAACCAATTTGGTCTTTTCTTTCTTTCTTTTCAATGACCTCTTGCTTTTTTCATAAATGATGTCTTTAATGTCATTCCACAATTCACCTGGTCTGCTGTGGTCATTAAGTGTTCAACTCATCAAATCTAGAGACGGTCTCTAAACTCAGGTGGCATATACTAAAGGTCACACTTTGGCTCATGTGGACTTGTACTAATTTTCTTCAGCTTCAGTTGGAACTTGCATATGAGCAACTGATGGGTCAGTTCTGCAGTCAGCACCTGGTCTTGTTCCGACTAATGATACTGAGCTTTTCCATTGTCTCTTTCCACACATATCGTCAGTTTGATTCTTGCGTATTCTATCCGGTGAGGTCTTTGTGTATAATCACCATTTATGATGGTGAAAAAAAGTATTTGCAATGAAGAAGTCATTAATTTTGCAAAAAATTCTATCATGTGAACTCTGGCATCATTTCTATCACCAAAGCCATATTTTCCTAATACTAATCCTTCTTCTTTGCTCCCAACTTTTGCATTCCAATCACCAGTAATTATCAACACATCTTGACTGCATGTTAGATCAATTTTGAAATGCATAAGCTGGTAAAAATCTTCAATTTCTTCATCTTAGGCATTAGCAGTTGGTGGGCAAATTTTAATAATAGTTGTATTGACTGGCTTTCTTTGTAGACATATAGATATTACCCCATCAATGACAGCACTATACTTCAGGATAGATCTTGAAATGTTCTTTTTGACAATCAATGCACTATCATTCCTCTTCAAGCTGTCATCCCTGGCACAGCAGACCACACGACTGCCAGATTCCAAATGGCCAATACCAATTCATTTCTCAGCTCACTAATGCCAAGAATATTGATATGTGTGCATTCCATATGCGACAATTTCCAATTTTCCAAGATTCATAATTTATACAGTCCACATCCCAATTACTAGTGAATGTTTACACCTCTTTCTTCTCGTTCTGAATACAGTGCCATATCAGTAAATGAAGGTCCCAAAAGCTAGACTCCATCTATGTCATTAACGCTGACTCTTCTTTGAGAAGGCAGTTCTTTTGCAGTTGTCTTTTGAGTATCTTCCAACCTAGGGGGTTTATTTTCCAACACTGCATCTCACAGTGTTTTGCTACTCTTCATAAGGTATTAACCAGCTAATTCTTTTCAGACATAGACCATTGGGTCATCCTTTCTAGTGTGTGTTAGTTTAGAAGGTCAGCTAAAATCTGTCGACATGGGTGACCCTGCTGGTAGCTGAATATTTGTAGCATACCTTCCAGTATCACAGCAACATGAAAGTACCCACAGTACAACTACCTGACAGACAAGTGGGATTATGTTCAACCATCTGAAGAGGCAGCATATGATCAGGAACCAATGATACTGAAGGAAGAAGTTGAAGCTGCACTGAAGGCACTGGGGAAAAACAAGGCTTCCGGAATTGACGGAATATCAGTTGTGATCTTTCAACAGATGGAACCAGTGCTAGAAGTGCTCACTCATTTATACCAAGAAATTTGGAAGACAGCTTCCTGCCCAATCAACTAGAAGGAATTCATACTTATGTTTACTCCCAAGAAAGATGATCCAGTGGAATGCAGACCCTGTTGAACAAGATCATTAATATCATGCATAAGTAAAATTTTACTAAAGATCATTCAAAAGCGACCACAGTAGTATACAGATAGGGAACTGCCAGAAACTCAAGGCGGATTCAGAAAAGCACCAAGAACATCACTTCTGATGTCAGATGACTCTTGGCTAAAAGCAGAGAATACCAGAAAGATGTTCACCTATGTTTTCTTAACTACACAAAGGCATTCAACTGTGTAGATCATAACAAACTATGGATTACATTGTGGAGAATGGGAATTCCTGAACACTTAATTGTGCTCACATGTAATCTGTACATGGATCACAGGGTAGTCATTTTAAACAGAACAAGGGAAAACTGCATGGCTTAAAATGATGAAAAATGTGCATTAGTGCGGTATTTTTTCACCATACCTTTTCAACTTGTATGCCAAGCAAATCATCTCAGAAGATGGACTACATGAAGAAAAATGAGGTATCATCATTGGACAAAGACTCACCAACAACCTGTGTTATGCAGATGACACAATGCTGCTGGCTGGAAGTGAAGAGGATTTGAAACACTGATGACGGTCAAAGACCACAGCCTTCAGTACAGATTGCTCCTCAACATCATGAAAACAAAAATCCTCACAACTGGACCACTACATAACGTTATGATAAACAAAGAGAAGAGGAGCCTGCCACGGATTTCATTTCACTTGGTTCACTTTCAACGACCCATGGAAGCAGCAGTCAAGACATCAGAAGACACACTACATTGTGTCAATCTGCTGCAAAAGACTTCTTTAAAGAATTGAAAAGATGTCACCTTAAAGACCAAAGTGTGCCTTACCAAAGTCATAATATTTTCCGTCACATAATATGCATGCAAAAACTGGGCAATGAATAAGAAAGACAGATGAAGAACTGACATCTTTAAATGGTGGTGTTAAAAGAAGAATACTGAACATACTGTGGACTGCCAAAACAAAAACTAGATCTGTTCTGGACAAAGTACAGCCAGAGTGCTCCTTGGAGGCAAGGATGGCAAGACTGTATCTTACATATTTTAGACATGTTGTCAAGAGGGATCAATCTCCAGAGAAGGATGTCATGCTTGGTAAAGTAGAGAGTCAGTGGAAAAGAGAAGGTCCTCAAGGAGATAGACTGACACAGGGGCTGTAACAACGGGACTAAACATAAAAATAATTGTGGGCATGATGCAGGACCAGGTAGTGTTTCATTCAATTATACACAGGGCTGAATGCAGACTAGACCATCAATTGCTCATATGAAAGTTCATGTTGAAGCTAAAGAAAATGAAAAATGTCCATGAATGCCAAAGTACCACTTTGAGTATATCTCACCTAAATCTAGAACCAACTCAAGAATAAAATTGATACACACAACATTAATGACTGAAGACCAGATGAACTGTAGAATATCATACATGAAGAAATCAAAAGGTCACTTATATATATATATAAAAGGATGGCAGAGGAGACTGTGAAATTTGATACTGAATGTCAAGTAACTTGAGCAAGTGGAAGAGACAATGAACTAAAAGAGCTGAACAGAAGATTTCAACAGGCAGCTCAAGACAACAAAGTGTTATGAAATATGCAAAGACCTGGAGTTAGAAAATCAAAAGGGAAGAACATGTTCATTGTTTCTCAAACTGAAAGAACTGAAGAAAAGAAATCATGCACTAAGTTGCAATACTGAGGGATTCTGGAGCCCTAACAGCACAGCTGTTAATAGCTACAATTGCTAACTTAAAAGTCAGCAGTTCAAATCCACCAGCCATTCCTTAGAAATCCTATGGGGCAGTTCTGGTCTGTCTTACAGAGTTGCCATAATTTGGATTAAGGACCACTGGTATGAAGGAAGAAGTCCACGCTGAGCTGGACTTCCGGGACTTGCACAAAGCAAGCCTCCAGGAATTAACGGAATACCCACCGAAATGTTTCAATAAATGAATTTGGCACTGGAGGTACTCACTCATCTAGGCCAACAAATTTAAAAGACAGCGACCCTGGCTCACCAACTAGAAGAGTCCTTATTTGTACCTATTCCAAAGAAATGGATCCAAGAAAATGGAGAAATTATACAATTCCATTCAATATCACATGCAAGTAAAATTTTGCTGAAGATCATTCAAAAGAAGCTGCAAGGTTTCATCAACATGGAACTGCCAGAAGTTCAAGCCAGATTCAGAACAATATGTCCAATGAGGCATATCATTGCTGATTATCAGATTGATCTTGACTGAAAGCACAGAAAAACAGCAAAATGACACTGACCTATGTTTTACTTATGATGCAAAGGCATTCTACTGGTTGGATCATAATGAATTACAGGTAACACTGTGATCAACAGGAATTCCATAACAATTAATTGTGCTCATGAGAAACCAAGAGGCAGTCATTCAAACAGAATAAGGAGACATTACATGGTCTAAAATCAGGAAAAGAGTGACAGGGTTGTATTCTTTCACTGTACTTAGTCAAGCTCTATGCTAAACAAATAACCCAAGCAGTTAGACTCCATGAGGTCCAACAATTAAGTTCATGAACTTTATTGTTCTAAGTGCTACATAGCTCATCGCTGAATATCACTATGGTCAACTTTGCAGTACTCCCCTTGGGAAGCTATGCACCAATGTCAGAGCCTAGTCCACCCTTCAAAGCAATTTCAGAAGTCTTTCTGGAATGGCCATTGTGCACAGCAGCAAGATGGCAAGTTTATGAACTTAATTGTATGGTTGCCCGTAAGGGAGTTTTTAACCAGTAAACAAGTAACTGTGTTGGAACACCTTCCATATTCACCTGACCTGGCCACCAATGACTTTTTCTTACTTGAAGCTAAAGGAAATACTGAAAGGAAGACATTGGATGACATTCAGAACATCAAGTGTAATATGATGACAGCTCTGATGGCCATTATAGAAAGAGTTACAAAACTGCTTTGAAGGTTGGACTAGGCAATAGTGCTTAGCTTTCCAAGAGGAGTACTTCACAGGATGACAGTAGTGATATTCAGCAATAAGGTATATAGCACATTTTCTAGGATGAGTTCGTGAACTTAATTAGCAGTCCTTGTATAAAGAAGGTGTCATCAGGATTGGAGTAAGATTCATTAACCATGTGCAATATGCAAATGAGACAATCCTGCTTCCTGAAAATGAAGCACCCTTGAAGTACTTATTTCCAAAAGTCAAAGACTATAGCCTTCAGTGTGGATTACAACTCAACATAAAGAAAACAAAAATTCTCAAAAAGGATCAATACTCAACATCACAAAAAAGGGAGAAAATACTGAAATGGTCAAGTATTCCATTTATTTAGATCTACAATCGACACCCATGGAAGCTTGGTGTTGCTAGGTGCTATTAACTCACAACGACCCTATATACCACAGAACAAAATACTGTCCACTCCTGCACTATCCCAACAATTGTTGTCATGCTTGAGCTCCCTGCTGTAGCCACTGTGTCAGTCTATGTCATTGAAGATCTTCGTCTCTCTTGCTGGCCCACTCCTGTACCAAGCACGACGCCCTCCTTTCGGGATTGGTCTCTCCCAACAGCACATCCAAATTACGTGAGACGGCCTCTCCATCTTGCTACTAAGGTGCCTTCTAGTTGTCCTTCTTCCAAGACGAATTCGTTCCTTCTTCTGGAAGCCTACGCTATATTCAGTATTCTTCACTGATACCATAACTCAAAGGCACCCAGTCTTCTTTAGTCTTATTCATTCACTGTCTACCTTTCACATACCTATACGTATGAGGTGACTGAAAATACTGTGACTTCTGTCAGGCCTTAGTCCTTAAGGAGACAGCTTTCTTTTTCTTTTTCTTTTTCTCTGTTTCTCTCTCTCCTTCCCAATCTCCTCCTTCCTTCCTTCCTTCACACTTTTAAAGAGGTCTCTTGCAGCAGATTTGTCCAATGCAATGTGTTTTTTGCATGAACGTTGTTTATGGATCCAAGTAAAATGAAATTCTTGGCCTTGTCAAATTTTCTCCATTTATTATGTTGCTGCTTAACGGCCCAGTTGTGAAGATTTTTGTTTTCTTTATGTTGAGGTATAATCCAAACAAAGCTGTGGTCTTTGATCCCTTATCCATAAATTCTTCAAGTCCTCTTCACTTTTAACAAGCCAAGTTGCAGCATTTGCATACTGTAGGTTGTTAATGTGTCTTCCTCCAATCCTTATATTGTGTTCTTCTTCATATACTCCAGCTTCTCAGATTATCTGTTCAGCATACAGACTGCATACATGTGGTCAAAGGATACAACCCTGAGAAACACCTTATCGAATTTTAATCCATGCCGTATCCCTTTGTTCTGTTCAAATGACTAGTCCTTGGTCTATGTACAGGTTTCATATGATCACATAGAAGCAGCACTCAAGAAATCAAATAATGTATTGACCTAACAAAAACAACAGTATATGTGAAACAGCTGAAATCATGAACACAAATGAGGTCAGTCAGGGAGCCCTGTACAGGGTTATAGTATGTGTGGAGTCCGTGGGTTGTCACAACTGTTAATGTGCTTAGTTGCTGACCGAAGTGTTGGAGGTTTGGCATCCATCAGAGGTGCTTCAGAAGAAAGACAGACCTGTAAATCTACTTCTAAAAGAGCAAGCACTGAAAACTCTGTGGAGCACAGTTCTACTCTGAAAAACATGAGGTTGTCAAGTGTCACAATCATCTCAACAGAAACTGGTTCTGCTTAGACTGTCTGTGGGCTTGGAGAGAACTCTGGGGAATGTCAGCCTACATGTGATGTTGTAGGAAAAAAATCACAAATAAGACAGAGTGGCAACAGTGAGGAGAAAAGACAACTAGAAAAAGTAATGTCATCTCATATGTGGCTAGAGAGAGTATAAATCAGTAAAACCCCTTTGAAAAAATATTTTCAAGTATCTACTAAAAGTGAACATATCATAAACTTAGAGCCATCCTACTAGTGAGTGACCAGACACAGGAAGAAACCTTGGGGGGGGGAAAAAAAGATTAATCAAGTCCATAGTAGAATTTGATTAAAAATATACATATATATATATATGTAGGCAACAGATACAGCTCTGCTACATTAATTGTCACAGAGTTTCAAACATACAGTATTGCTACTTCTAGAAAAATATGAACCTCTTAGCATCAAGAAACGCACAATCATTTGTTTATGTATTTATTCTGCAGTTACGTAGTAACTTGTCTTTAATTCAACAGCAAATCCATCCATTTTTCTACATTCTTTCAGTAAAAATCCACTGAGTTTCAGCTGTAATCCAGGCACATGTTAATAGGGAACCCAGATAAACTCAGTTTGTCTCCAGAGCTCTCCCTCTTGTTGGTAAGTTACACTGGACCAGTGGCCTTCAGACTTTTTGCTCTAGTACCTCCTAAAAGTATTTTAAAAACTTGCGTGCCTCATTCCACACATTTTACCTTGATTGGTAATATCTGCCTTACATTTAATGAATATATTTCTTGTTAGCCAAGCCAGCCAAGTGCCGTCGAGTCGGATGGGCTATAAAATTAATAAATACTTCATACTAAATCCCAATAACTATAATGGGAATAAATATTTTGTGATGATTTGGTAGAAGTTTTTTACGTTGTTGTTGTTAGATGCCAAGCCGTTGAGTCAATTCTGACTCACGGCAATGCTGTGAACAACATAGTGAAACGCCGCCAGGCCCTGCACTGTCCTCACATCTCTTCCATGTTCGAGTCTGCTCTGGCTGCAGCAGGCTCACTTCATTTCGTTTAGCGTCCTCCTCTATTTTGCTGACTTTCTACTTCATCAAGCATGATGGCTTTCTCCAGGAACTGACTGCTCTTCATAATGTGCCCATAGTACATGAGACAAAGTCTCATCATCACTGCTTTTACAGAGCACCGTATCTGCACTTCACCTTATACTGGTAGTCCATGACAAGTTAGTATTTTTAACCAACAGCAAATCCAAAGGCGCCAATTCTTCTTCAGCCTTCCTCATTCATTGTTCTGCTGTCTCATTTATATGAGACGACTGAAAACACCATGGCTTGGGTCAGGCACATCTTAGTTCTCACAGTGACATTTTGGCTTTTGAATATTTTAAAGAGGTCTTTTGCAGCAACTTTGCCCAATGCAGCATGCCATGCTGATCTGACTGTGGCTTCCATGGCCACTAATTTTGGATCTAAATTAAATGAAATCCTTGACAACTTCAATGTTTTCTCCATTTATCATGATGTTGCTTTATTGGTCCAGTCGTACGGATTTTTGCTTTCTTTGTGTTAAAGTGTAAAGTTTTACATAAACTAAATCACTAAAATTCTACAACTCTGAAATTTAAGCACTTCAGGCCGAACACCCTCTCTCTAACACTGAGGCTCACTCCTACAGACACACAGAAAAAGACAGAAAAACTGAAAACATTTGTGGGTTTACGTTCCCTTGAGTAACCATTAAAGGATTCCTCCCATTTTCATTTATTCTTTTGTTTCACTTCCTGAAGCTTTTCATGCCCAGGACAAACGTACCATAATGAGGTTTGAAACAGATAAGGGTGTGCCTTTCTTTTGTAAAGTAAGAACAGTGCTAGTGTGCAAACAGTTGTTGTTAGATAACCATCAGTGAAGAATACAAGTGAAAGTTGAGGATCTGAACACTGGCTCCTTGAACACCATGCATACATACCTTCAGGAAGCTTTTAGTCCCCGAGTGTTCCAGATATCCCAGTTTGAAGATCAATAGAGAGATACCCAATCAGAATACCCTCTGATGAATGCCATGTAGGAAATACAACACCAACATCACGACAGGCTATAAAATCTAGTTTGAAGAGAGGAAAACAGATTTTTCAAGCAAGGGTTGCCTAGGAAAGAGAACAGTGGAGCTGAGTCTTAACCTGATCAAGGGAAATCCAATTCAGTACTAAAGACATTAACTGAGAAACAGCATCATAGCGGATGGTGTGCTGCCCCACAAAGAAGACTACGGCAGGGTTCCTTGTCTGTGTAGCATGTGGCCTAGAGAGCAATACTATACGGCCTAACAGGTGCTTTAGAAGTTTTACCTCCAGCACTAACAAACAGCCCTTGAGAGATGGAAATTATAGGCGACTCTGCTTTTGCCTGTTTTTTAAAATATGAATGTGGCTCAGAGGTATTAAGGGACTTGTCTCAAGTCAAATAACCATAAATTGCAGGGCTAGGATTAAAACCCAACCTGTCTGCCTGGACTCCAGCACCACATATTGCCTCTATTATCAGTGAGCTAAATAAGAGTTAGAGGCAGCTCAGGCCAGCAAGGAAGTAAACTTCCTTCACAAGTCAGAAAGGAATAAAAGACATCTCCAGGAACTGCTAGAATTTCAATATCACGTATTGGAGGGTGGCAAATGAGGCTACCAAGCTAATCAGAAAAAAAATCTGTGGATAAAATTAATGATATGCCCTATTAAGAACTTTTATCGTCAATATGACTGAAAAGTAAGGTATAAATGGCAAGTCAAAGATGACTTGTTGAGTGGCTGAGTCTCCACCAAGACAGAAGACACAGAAAGAGGGAGCAGCACTGGAATGGGGAGTTGAGGCAAGAAGATAGATTTGGTTTGGGATGTGATGAAATGTAAAATATCTATGGATATCCAAGTGCATATGTCAACAGACATTTAAATAGACTAGTTTAACATACACGACAGAGCTGAGGATTGAGTCCATTCAGTATACATCTATTAAGTTTTCTTTCTCCCAACCTTGCCACACTATAAGTGTGTTCTTAATAGAGACACCAAAGTGATCATTTTAAAACATCCCTCAGATCACAGTAACCTTCTGCTTATAACCCTTCATTGTCTTCCCATTTTATTCAGAGAAAAAGTCAAAGTCCTTACAACGGCCCATAAAGCCCTAGTTGGTCTGCTTCTACAATGTCTGACATTATCTGCTTAGACTCTCCCTTCTTTTCTCATCACAGCCCACTTTTTTCCCTACTGGTGGTACAGTGGTTAAAAGCTTGGCTGTTAACCAAAAAGGCAGCAGGGTGAATCCACTGGCATCCCCTTGGGATCCCTACGGGGCAGTTCTACTCTGTTCTATAGGTCACTATGAGTTGGAATTGACTACATGGCAGCAGATTTGGTGTTTTGTTGGTTTTTTTTTTTTTTTTTTTAGGTTTGTTCTTTAGACCTAGTAACTCTAACAAGCTACGCCACTGTTGTCAGCTGCGGTGGAGTCAGCCAGGGTGACCCCACACACAACCAAATGAAAAATTGCCTTGTTCTCTGCCATCCTCATAATCAGTTACAGATCAAACCACTGTGAATCACAACCTTTTCAATAGCTCGGAAGCAGATGGCCAGATCTTTCTAGCTAGTTTATATGGTCTGGAAGTTCTCCTGAAAGCTGTTCAGCAACATAGCAACATGCAAGCCTCCACTGACAGAGGTGGTGGCTTTGTATAAGACACAGTGACCCGAATCAAATCCAGGTAGAAGGTACATTCTCCTGCCACACAACTGCAGGTGAACCACTTAACTGCTTCAAATCTCTGTTCAAATGTACTCTCTCCTCTTACCAGAATGTAAGTTCAGTGATGGCCTATACTTCAAGTCCTTAATGTACACTTTAAACATAATACAGAGGCACAATAATTCTTTTTCGTATAAAAAACGGAATAGAAATTTCTAACCAATATACTTCAATAGTTGTTCTGCTAAGATCTCTGATTGAGAATGTTGTCTCGAGAAGTTATCTAAAACCAAGATTTCACAGGTGGGTCAAGGAAAAGAAGTCCACAGCAACTAAAAAACAACTGTGAGGTGAGAAAATGAGAAAGGGTGTAAGCAAAGATACAGTACTGAGAAGAGAATGGTCAACAACATCAAAAGCGATGGAAAGATCAAATATAAAAGAGATTTTAAAGAGTCCATTAAGTATAATACTCAGAAAGCACTGCAATACAAAAACCAATGAACTGAAATTTAAAAGAGCAATTTTTATGCTATGTGAATTCTATTTAAATAAAGACATCACATTAAAAAAAGGAAGAAAAAACAAACAAGCAAGCAATGGCAGCTGAGCTGTTTCCAGAAAAGGTGAGAGGTAAGCAAATGAAGTGACATGCAGGATTCTCTTAGTCATCTAGAGCTGCTAAAATTGAAGTGCCACAAGAGAATAGCTTTAAAAAGTGAAAATTTTTGTCACGGTCCAGTAGGATACAAGACCAAATTCAGGACATCATTCCAGGGGAAGTCTTTCTCTGTTGACTCTGGAGGAAGGTCCTTGACATCAGCCTTCCCCTGTACCAGGAAGTTATGAGGTGCAGGGAACCCAGGTCCAAAAGATGCACTCTGCTCCCAGCACTGCTTTGTTGGTGGCAGGAGGTCCCCAACTCTCTGCTTGCTTCTTTTACCTTTATAGTCTAAGAGACTGACTCAAGGCAGAACACAATCGTTACACAGTAAGTCCTGCCGACCAACACAATTGCTGCCATCCTCCCTCATTAACATCACAGATGCAGGGTTTACAACATATAGGAACATCACGCTGTATCAGGAATCATGACCCAGCTAAATTCCTACACAATTTCTTTGAGGACACAATTCAATCCATGATAGAGGTATAATCTATTTCTAAAAATTTGGTCACAAAGGAAAGGGAAAGAAGCATAGGGAATAAAACCAAACCAAACAGTGCCACTGAGTCAATTCCGACTCATAGCAACCCTGTAGGAGAGAGTAGAACCGCTCTATAGAGTTTCCAAGCAGCACTTGGCAGATGTGAACCGCCAGCCTTCTGGTTAACAGTCATAGCACTGTATCTACACCACCAGGGTTTCCAGGGAACTACTTTTTTATAAAATTAAAAAAACTCATTACGGTGTAGAGGTTAAATGAGAGTGACAAAGTCAGACTGCTCTGAGTTTTCTTCTTTCTCAAATTACATAGCAAGTAATGTAGCCTCTCTGTGCCTTAGTATCCTCATCAATGAAACAATTATTAGCTTAGGGCTTAGCTCAATAAACAGCAAATAATAAATGTTGACTATTATTATAACGAACAATACAGGGACACTTTTAAGATAAAAAAGAAACAACCAATAAATGAAGAACCAAGTCCTTGAGTAGCCTTATTGTTAGGCCTTGTCATTACTTTTAAAATTTAAGCTTAGGTTAATATGAAATGTTACAGAATCTGTCTTTAAAGATCCATTACCATCAATTAATATTGATTGAGACCCCCAATAAATGTAATGATGCACGTTAAATTAACAATTCACAAATAAAAAATATATTAATACTTGTTAAAGTCAACAAAATTTCTAACTTTGGACTTTCTCTAATTGTTGGCTTCTTACACCCAGTATACGTTTTCAAGGTTCAACCGCGGTGGAGCATGTACCAGCACTTCTTTTTATTCTCAGATAGTATGCTAAAATGTATCCTTCCTCCTCAGCCATTTATATCAGACATAGATTTTGCATATCTATTCACCACCTAGTTGGCAATTGTGCTATTAGCAATTTTTGACAAAAGGAGTAAAGCTGATATAACATTCTTGTATATACAAGTTTTTGTACGAACGTATATTTTCATTACTCACACATAAATATCTAGGAGTGGAATTGTTAGGTCATTCGGTAATTTTCCACTTCACATATTAAGAAATGTCTGTTTTCAAAAGTGGTAACACCAATTTCTAGCCCATCAGCAAAGAGATTTTTACTTTCTCCACATTCTCACTACCATCTATAATTATCATTTCTGAATTATATCCTACTAGTGAACGTGGTATAAAGCCTCACTACTGCATTTGACAATCCCTAATGAGCAACACGGAGCACTGGTACCGCAGTGGTGAGCATTCAGCGCTAACCAAAATGCTGCCAGTTTGAATCTACTTGGAATCCTTGGAAACACTGTAGAGTAGTTCTTCTCTGCCCTATAGGGTTGCTATGAGTGGGGAGCAACTTGACAGCAACTATTCCTTTAATGACTAATAATGTTGAAGATCTTTTCATATGTTTATTAGCCATTTGACAATTTAGTAGTGGTATCCAACAAATATTTTTATTTAAATGCTAGAACTAAATAAATATTAAAAACCTATTTCCAGACATACCAAATTGTACATGGTATAGGTATAGTCATGCACTTATTAACTGAATAAAGAATGAACTGCCTAACAAATGAAGGACTATTAATTAGCAATACTTGATTTATTAGTATATCATCTCAGTTTCTAAACTGACTAAATTTAATTTCCTATCCAGTTTCAATTTGGAAAGGAAAAGGAAGCTCTAAAGAACTGTAATTACTAACATGGGAAATCTTCTGTTCAGCATTATGATAAGCATCCACCTTGGCATTTTAGTTTGTTAGTAATATTAAGTACTTCAGCAGATCTATGTTACAAAGTTGAAATTGTAATTCACTTAAATTAATGCTTTAATTTAATGCTTTCCTTGATGCTAGAGGTTAAAACAGCAAAAAGCTGAGGCAGCAGTAAGTGATTTTAAAACACACTGTTGACAACATCAGATATGAACACTACAGATCCAACACTATAAAGAAAGACACTCCTTGGGTTAAAATGATGCAAGGAAAATATCAGTACTCCATGCCTGTCCTCACTTTGCAAAAAGACCTGAGGGAATATGTGACTTTCAGTATAAATGACTAAGATGGAAGAAAACAACTTCTCTAATGTGCCCAGTTAGAAAATGCTACAAACCGTTTCATACTTTTTGCCTTTTCAGTCCTACTGTTAGTCATATGGACACTTACCTTTAACTCTAAGGTTCTTTAGTTCTAAAGTAATAAGTACTCCTGGACTCCCAGGACTCCACAGAAAATCATTCCTAAAAGCTACTACCCTTCACTTTAGCCATTTCATTGTAAGTACTTATCCATTATTAGCTTGAAAACTATTGACTGCACAGTTAATAAATAGGTCATTTATTCCTTTCAACTGGAACAATGCTGCACATAGTTGAAGAAAGGAAATATTACATGAGCAAACCATAGTATACCCTCTGTGACTTTCATTTGCCATCACGCCAAGCTAATGCTAAATAAAACCACTGTATTGTCATTTATAAATAGTTCTGAAATTCACAGCACAGAGACCACACACAACCATAACCAAAATGGCTTGTTATCTTCAAGAAAAGAAGAAAGTGGAAAGCATCAAAAATACAGACTGCCAATGAAGTTCACAGACTCCTCCGAGAAGTGCTACATACCTGACTGCTCAGCATCACTACGGTCACCTTTGAAGTCCTCCCCTCGGGAAGCTATCACCAAGGCCAGCACCTAGTCTACCCTTCAAAGCAATTTTGGAACTCTCTTTCTGGAATGGCCAGCAGAGCTGTCATTGTATTACCCTTGATGTCTTGAACATCATCAAAATATCTTCCTTTCAATATTTCCTTTCTCTCTGGGTAAAGAAAAAAGTCATTGGAGGCCAGATCAGTTGAGTAGGGAGGATGTTCCAATAAAGGTATTTGTTTACTGGCTAAAAATTCCCTCACAGATGACTACACGATTAAGTTCACAAACTTGCCACCCATGTCATGTGTGCAATGACCATTCCAGAAAGAGTTCCAGAACTGATATTCGGTGCTGAGGTATGTAGCACTTACAACAGTTAACATCACAGACTTCACCCCTCGTTATCTACTTATTTTACTCATTTTTGTATCACACGTGTTGCTAACTAGACTTACAATAAAACTTCACTAATTTCTCTTCATGGTTAGTAATTATAGCTGAGTTTCTAGCTATGTATCAATATTTCCAATTGTTTTTCTCCTGAGTCACACTTATGTTCACATAGTACATGGAAAATACCAAGAAATGTTTCTTCATACACATATAATTTCAGGGTTTAAAAAGTATTCACTTGAATTATATCCTTAAGCATTCTCTACTTAAAAAAAAAAAAAGTGTGGTACTAAAAGTCAGCACATACTTTGTTTCTTTCTTAAAATTAAGGAACTAATTCCCGTTATTTTCACATTTTTTCCACTATCAGCCCAAAATGAAAATTAGACTAGATCTATGTGACATCAAGAATCTGGATGAGACTTCTAACTTCCATCAATCTCTAGATGGTTCTAAAGCCTAAAGAAAGAAAGAGCATTACTTGAGATTTCAAATAGCTATTTATTGTCCTTTCACCATAAAGATGTAACTGAACTCTAAATAATTGTTTATTTTCTAGTTATGTGCATTAGAAGATCTTTTTATTAATACAGATACTCATCATATGCACTGTGACATTCACAGAGTATTTATTTGCAGAAAAATAAAAATATATTTTGTTAGTCAGTGGAACTAGAATTTCAAGATAATACCAAATGTGCTCTCTGAGGCAGGGAGGGGTCACCCCCACGGTCCTGAAACCAGTCACACCAGAGGGATTTACATCAGCTATTAAGAAAGAGAAAGAAAGATTAAGGCATTGTTTAAAGCCGTACAGTTCTTAGGATCAAAAAGAGGGAATCCAGAAAGGAAGGATTCAGCAGAGAATAATTCAGTGGTTGAGGAGAGCTTAACTGTCTTCTAGATTTAAGCTGACTTTTCTACTACTCAGTAATTACATAACCAGTAGCTCATAAAAAGATCACTGAATGATTAAATTTAACTAGGCAGCAAAAATAGGAATATGCAGTAAGTATGATCACTCATAAAAGAGAAGAAAACACTACCAGTTTATTTTATCTGCTTTTGTATGGAGGATTTAAGCAACTATACAGCTGAAGACTGTAATCATTCACTTCAATAACATTTTTTCTAATTTTTTTATTTTTATTTTTTTTTTAGAAAAAGGAAACAGCAATGCAAACTGCTTTTAACAAGAATGAATGCTATATTGATCTCTACTCATCTGGAGCAAAAGGAAAAAAAAAAGGAAACCAAAAGTTCAAAGAAGAATCTCGTCTACTGAACTAATCTGCTACACAAAACACAGCCTCACCCATTCAGACACCTGAAGAACTAGATGGTGCCCAGCTATCACTACAGACTATTCTGATCAGGGACACAATAGATGGTGCCAGAGAGAATAAGAGAAAATTGTAGAATAAAACTCTCATTCATATCTTAAAAAAAAAAAAAAAAATCAAAAGAATTCTAGGCTTACTGGACCAATAGAGACTAGAAGAACCCTGAAGACTACTGCCCTGAAATACCCTTTAAACTAAAACTACTACTCAAGGGCATCTTTCAGCCTCCTCAAGGGCATCTTTCAGCCAGATAACATACTGGCTCATAAAATAAATAATATCACCCATGATTACTGTACTCCTTTAAAAAAAAAAAAGGCAAATCGTGTATATGAGGCCAAATGGTCAACATTTTTACCTAAAAGCATAGATGAGATCATCAGGGGGAGGAGGAAGTGGGCAAAGAAGCTGGATTGATAGAAGTGAAACAACCAATATAGAAATACAGAGAATGTTGAAATAATGCAAAATATATAAAAAATGTCACTGAACAGTATGTACAGAAACTGTTAAATGGGAATCTAATTCCCTGTGTAAACTTTCACCAAAAACTCAAATATTTGAAAAAAAAAAATGCTCACACAGGGTGAGGAGAGCAGGCAGAGTTGCACAGAGGCACGTGCATGGAGTTTTATATGGCAAATCTACTTGGATTGTAAACTTTCACTCAATCGGCATCAAAATAAATAAAAAAAAGGAATGAATGAATGTATGATTCATTAATTACTTGCACTTAGTTTGCATACAAAATGTGGTAGGTCCTACTGGCTATCCTGATTAATAGGTCTGAAATTTTCCCGAAATGTGGTGTCAAAAATACTGCCTGGGCAGCATAAATGGCCAGGAATTGGACTGTCTGTCAGGAATTTGGATATTGGAATACTCCCTGAAGCACCTCAGAAGACAGGCCTGGTGATCTGCTTCTAAAAGGTCACAGCCTTGGAGATGCCATGGAGTACAGTTCTATTCTGCAGACACAGAGTCACCATGAGTCAGAATAACAATTAACAACCACAATAATGCTGGAGAAAAGCAGAAAAACGTAAGATCTCACTTTCATTTTTGGACTTGAGTGGATCTGAATGTTTTCATGTACAAAATATTTTCCTAAAGCTAACTAAAGCAGATATTTAGCTAGATTAAAGCCACCGGTTTTCCAGTTTTTGAAACTTTGATTTCATTTTAATAGCAGGTGTGAGGAATGCTGGTATTGCAGTGGTTAAAAGCTCAGCTGCTACACAAAAGGTTGGCAGTTCAAATCCATTGGCTGCTGGCTGAGAACCCTATGGAGCAGTTCTCTCTGTCTTATAGGGTTTCTGTGAATTACAATAGACTTGACAATAATGGGTATGGTATGGGTATTCATTATACTTTTAGAAGTTTTGATAGTTAAGGTTTTATTTTAACACAGCTGGGCTACGATTCTCAGTGATTTGGCAGTGACAAAGACAGAGTCACCCTTCACGATGTGATCTGATGTCACCAGCCAATCAGTTGTATGGAAGGTTCCTTGGTGGTGTGGCCTACATCCAGTACACATATAGACATTCTGGCAAAGCTCGCTGACTGGCTCTGGATCCTATGGAATCTGGCTCATCATCATCTCACCTCTGGTTCCTGAGACTGGAGGCAGCAGCCTGCTGAACTGCCTGCTAACCTTGAATCATTAGGCCTATACAGCCCATGAGCCAGCCATCTGACCTGCTGATCTTGGGTTCATCAGTCCCAGCATCTACTGAAGCCGGAGAAGCCTTCAGTCTGACTCAAGGACTTGGGACTTGCCAGACTCTAGAACCATGTGAGCCATTTCTTTGACATAAATCTCTTAGATAGATACATAGATAGACAGACATGCACACAGATATGTACATACATAGCCTATATATGTTTACATTCAGTAAAAACATAAACCTGTTGCCCTTGAGTTGATTCTGACTCACAGTGACCCTATAGGATGGAGGAGAATTGCCCCATAGGGTTTCCAAGGAGCTCTTAGTGGATTCTTACTGCTGATGTTTTATTTAGCAGCTGAACTCTTAACCACAAAACCATGGTTTCAAATATGCGCAAACGCACGCGCACACACACAGACACACCCACCCACACACGCCCCTGAGATATATAGATATATGTGAGATACCATGAAAGAACATCTGTCTTAGACTGATTTTGCTTCTCCAGTGAACCCAGCCTAAGACAGAAGTGTCCCGTTATATTCTATCTCACTGGAACATTAGGAAAAGCCAATGGAATAGGCCAGCATTTTTCCTACTTTATATACGAGGAATCAGAAGTTCAAAGTTCAAAGCAGTTCTACAAGGGCTGTATCAGTAAAAATTCTTCACCCACGGGAAAAAATAATTTCCATAAGGACAGAATGAAGTTTTCCCATATGGGGTGTATGTATATACTTTTGTTGACAATGGCACACACACGTGCACACATACGCACAAAAGACAAATGCACGCACACACTCACAGATATAAAGTAGTTGCCTCTGCATCCCCAGGCTTGGTTAACTGCAGTATCATTACTGAGTCACCTAAGCTAAAAATTTCAGTGTCCCACCTCTGTTTTCCCCCCTATTTCCAAGGTGTTATTTAAGATTCTATCTTTGAAACATCCCTCATGTCCTCATCTTCGTTCGTTTCATTATCATCAAAATGCAGATTTGCCTTTTATCATGAGTACCAAATTGATCACTATCTGGTCTCTTCCTTGCCACTTTCCTTTCTTCCTCATCAGTCATCTGTACTGCTACAAACATGACAAAAACATATATATATATATATATATTTCTAATACTTCCTATGGCCTAAAACCCCACCAAAACCAAACCCACTGCTGTTGAGTAGATTCCAACTCATAGTGACCCTTTAGGACAGAGTAGAACTGCTCTGTCATAGAGTTTCCAAGGAGCCACCTGTGGATCTGAACAGCCAACCTTTTGGTTGGCAGACATAGCACTCAACCACTCCATCATCAGGGTTTCCTTGCCTACAACAGAAGGTTGAGGGTTCAAATTTCTCAGCCTAGAATATAGTCCTCTCTGCCATCTTGACCCAGTCATCCTATCAGCTTCATTTCCCCTTTATCCACAGCATAAAATACATACTACACTCTAACATACAAACTGTACACACACCAGAAAGGTCTTGTGCAACTCTTTCACACTTGCACGTCTCTGAATGCCATGGCCTTCCTTCATCCTTTCTGTCTATAAAAAAATATTCAAGCCCATGTAGAACTAGCAGCAAATATGTAGAGTGGGACTGGATGTAGGTGCAGATTAAAACAAGTAAGACTTCTCTGGATCCTGTAACTGTAGCATCAAGACTCCTTGTTCGGTGTCTCCTTCTTAGAAATGTGACAATTTGCTTGAAGTACACAGGAAGAGTTTCTTCCTAAAGTTGGAAAGGAAAAGCACATACTGGGCAGGAGGCAACAGAACAGTGGCAATAATGTGTGTCCAGGTAATGCTCTTTTGGACTCTGATCATCGTATCAGGGACTGAGAGCACCCTGTTTTCTTTGTGTTTTGTCATCTTTGGGACATAAAACAAGGTTGCATGATTCTACAACATGAATGAAAAATATTGGTTCATTTCAAATGCATGAATCTCCTTTTGAAAAGCCTAATAATCTAAATGTCAGGTATAGTTATGGGTACTGGTGCAAGAGGGATTTTGAGGCAAGATGCATTCTCATAAAACAATCCTAAGTAGTATTTAATAGTGAAAAGCATGACAGTAGTACCCATGGTATATAATAGCACACAGACTCTATATAAAGGTAATCTTAAATATTTATGTGCTCACAGATTGCTGCAATTTCTTTTGGGCAGAACAACAAAGTTGAAAATATACTGATGAAAATTAGCTTTGGTTTTACTGGCAATCAATAGCAATTAAACCCTGTATTTTAAAATGCATTATCAGGTGTTACTGGAAAATGCATTTATCTAAATAGCAGCTATTGAAAAGAAGTTTATCAAAAAGAGTAAATAATGCATAAAAAGTCCCCAGTGGGTGATGAAAACTTTGTTCAGATGACAAGCCACATATCAATTGGAAGTCAATGCTCAGACTTATTGGCACCAGTGTTTTCTTAATCTCCAAAGTGTGCATAACATCACACTCCTAATGGGCTAGGACACCCTTATTTGCTGCCTCATTCTATTAAAAATGACTTCAATTTGTTTCTATTCTTATTATTTCTATTAGAGGCTCTAATGATTCTTGTAGAATATTATTCATATTTTTTTATGCTTTCATTCAGTAAATACTTGCTGTATATCTGCTATGGGTCTGGTACTATAGACCTAATCCCTGATCTCCATAAGGCTAGAGGCCTGTGAGGGAGACAGACTAGGGAACAGATCATTAAAACACACTATGGCAAGGGTCATGGTGCAAACATGCAAAATAAAGACGATACAGCCTTTCTTAGAGATTAGGCTCAGACAATACTTTTTGGAGAGGAAGGTGACACATGAGTTCTTAAAAATAGGAAAGTTTACTAGAAAGGATACAAAGATTTCAAATACGGTGCACTTCAAGGTGATGTAAGACTCAAACTACAGCCATGGAGAGCATTAAGTGCTGGTAACAAGTCCAGGCTTAGTGTCACCACCCTTACATTGTTCAGTCCCCTACATTCATGCTCAGTTTGTCATGCTGTGAGGAAAGACACGCTGCCGTGATGCTGGGAGGTTTGCCGCCAGTATTTAAATACCAGCAGGGTCACCATTTGAGCTTCCAGACTATGAAACACTGGGAAGATAAAGCCCAGCAGTCTACTTCTGAAAAGCATTCGCCAGTGAAAACCTTAAGAACGGCACCAGAACACTGTCCAATAAAGTATTTGAAAATGAGCCCCTCAGATTGGAACCCAAAAACCAAACCCACTGTCATCGAGTTGATTTTGACTCACAGCAACCCCACAGGACAGATGAAAACTGCCCTCTATTCTGTCCAAGGAGTGCCTGGCGCATTCAAACTGCTAACCTTTTGGTTAGCAACCGCAGCACTCAACCACTGCACCACCAGGGTTTCCCTCACATTGGAAGACACTCAAAATAAAACGAGTCAAGAGCTGCCTCCTCAGAACAGAGTCAACTTAACGATGCAGAGGGAATTAAGCTTTCAAGACCTTCATTTGCCGATGTGGTCCAACCCAAAAAGAAAAATCAAGTACAAAAAAATCCATTAATAACCGGAACATGGAATGTACTAGGTATGAATCTAGGAAAATTGGAAACCATCAATGAAATCACACGCATAAACACTGGTATCCTAGCATTAGTGAGCTGACATGAACTGGTTGACCATTTTGAAGCAGATAATCATGTGGTCTACCACGCTGGGAAGGACAAAGACAAATGGCATTGTATTCACCATCAAAAAGAACACCTGAGGATCTGTCTTGAAGCACAATGCCAGCAGTGAGGCGGTAATATCCATACACCTACTAGTAACACCAGGTAGCACGACTGCAATTCAAATTTCTATACCAATCACTGTGGCCAAAGATGAAGAAACATGTAACTTTTACAAACTTCTCCAGCCTGAAACTGATCAAACACACATCAAAATACAATGGTAATTAGTGGAATGAAAAAAGCAGGAACAAAGAAGATGGATGGGTAGCTGGGAAATATGGCCTTACTGACAGAAATGATACTGAAGATCACATGATAGAATTTAAGACGACCAACATCTTCTTCATTGCAAATTATCTTTTTTTCAACAACATAAACAGAGACCTTAACAGATGGCACACTAAAATCAAACTGACAATACCTATGGAAAGAGATGATGGACACGCTCAATGTCATGATTCAGAACAAGGCCAGGTGCTAACTGCAGCACAGAGCATCAAATGCTCCTACGCAAGTTCAAACCGAAACTGAAGAAAATTAGAAAAAGTGCACAAGAGCCAAAGTATTACCTTGAGTATGTCCTACCTGAATTTAGAGACCATCTCAGGAATAGATCTGGTGCACTGAACACTAGTGACCAAAGACCAGATGAACTGTGCAAGCATATCATATAAGAAAGCCAAAATTAAACTAAACCCACTGCTGTACAGTGGACTCCAACTCACAGTGACCCTACAGGACAGAGTAGAACTGACCCATAAAGTTTCCAAGGAAAGCCTGGCATATCTGAACTGCTGACCTTTTAGTCAGCAACCACACCACTTAAGCACTATGCCACCAGGGTCATTAAAAAGACAGTGAAGAAAGAAAAGACCAAAACAGTTTTCAAAAGAGATTCTTGGAAGCTGCTCTTGAATGCAGAGTAGCTGCAACAAATGGCAAACATGGTGAAGTAAAAGAGATAAACTGAAGATTTCAAAGGACAGCTCAAGAAGAAAATGTATTATAATGAAAAGTACAAAGACCTGGAGAGGGAAAATCCAAAAGGAAGAAATCACTTGTTATTTCTCAAACTGAAATAAGTGAATAAAAAAATTCCAATCTCCAGCTGCAATACTGAAGAATTTTATGTGTAAAATAGTAAATGTCACAGAAAGCATCAAAAAAAAAAAAAAAAGATGGAAGAAACACAGTCACTGTATCAAAAAGAACTGGTCAACAGCCCACCATTTCAGAGACAGCACACAACTGAGACCCCAGAGTATCGAAGGAAGAAGTCTGAGATGCACTGAAGGCATCTGTAAGAAACAAGCCTCCAGGAACTGATGGAGTATCGTATCAACCAAGATATTTCAGCAGACAGATGCAACGCTGCAGGTACTCAACTCATCTATGCTAAGAAATTCAGAAGACAGCTATCTGGTCAGCCAACTAGAAGAGATCAGTATTTGTACCTTTTCTAAAAAAAAAAAAAGGTGATTCAATAGAATATGGAAATTATCAAATAATACCATTAATATCACACACAAGTAATATTTTGCTAAAGACCATTCAAAAGAGGCTTCACCAAATGCACCAACAAGAACTTCCAGAAATTCAAGCCAGTTCAGAAGAGGACATAAACTAAAGGGATGCCATTAGGGATGTCAGATGGATCATGGCTGAAAGCAGAGAATATGATAAATAAATTTGCCTGTGTTTTACTGACTATGTAAAAGCATTCAAATATGTGGATCATAACAAAGTATGGATAACACTCTGAAGAACAGGAATTCTAGGACACTTAATTGTGCTCATGAGGAACCTGTACTTAGACAAAGAGGCAGTCATTCAAACAGAACAAGTGAATAACGTGTGGTTTAAAATCAGGAAAGATGAGCTTTAGGGTTGTATCCTTTTACCACACTTATTCACTCCATATGCTAAGAAATAACAGAAGAAGCTGAACCAGATGAAGAATAGAGCATCAAGATTGGAGAAAGGCTCACCAGCAACCTGTTTTAAGCACATGACACAGCCTCACCTGCTGCAAGTGAAGACAACTTGAAGCACTTACCAATGAAGAACAAAGACCACAGCCTTCAGTATGGATTACACTTCAACTTTAAGAAAACAAAAATCCTCACAAATAGACCAAAAGCAACATCACCATAAGTGGAGAAAACAGTGAGGTTGTCATGGATTTTGATTTACTTGGCTGCATAAAAAATGCCAACAGAAGCAGCAGTCAAGAATTCAAAGTACTGGTTGGCCAAATCTACTACAAAAGAATTCTTTGAAGTGTTAAAAAGCAAAGATAACACCGTAAGGATTGAACTGTGTCCCATGGAAGCTGCTGTATTTTCATTTGCCTAATATGCAAGTGAAAGCCGGAGAATGAATAAGGAAGACTGAATTACTGTGTTGGTGAAAAAGATTGAATGTATGCCAGAAGAATAAACAAATCTATCTTGGAAGAACAGCCAGAATGTTCTTTTGAAGCAAGGATGGCAAGACACTGTCTCACATACTTTGGACATGTTATCAGGAAGGACCAGTCCCTGGAGAAGGATGTCATGCTTGGTAGACGGTAAGCAGAAAGCAGAAAGACCCTCAATAGGTGAAATGACACAGAGGCTGCAGCAATAGGCTGAACGGGTAACAGTGACTGAGGCCTAACCAAGGTTGTGAGGATGGCACAGAAGTGAGCAGTGTTTTGTTCTGTTCTACACAGGGCCACTGTGAGTGGGAACTGACTCAAGGGCACCTATCAACAGGAACATTTTTAGGACATTTCCAGTTTTCATACCCGACTCGACGGCACTTGGCTTTGGCTGTCTGTTGATACTTCTATTCATTGTATCTATGTCTTTATTCTAATAACATAAGATCTCAAGTATGTTTTTTATAAAAGAGAATGTACAGTTATATATACACACACAAGGACTGACCATTAAGTTCACAAACTCATACAAGAAAAAATGCTACATGGCTCTTTGCTGAATACCACTACAGTCACCTTTGAAGGACTCCCCTTGGGAAACTATGCCAGAGCCTAGTCTACCCTTCAAAGCAATTTTGGAACTCTTTTTCTGGAATGGCCATCAGAGCTGTCATGGTAATACCCTTGATGTCCTCAATGTCATCAAAATGTCTTCCTCCCAATATTTCCTCTGTCTTTGGGTAAAGAAAAAAGTTAGTAGGGGCCAGATCAGGTGAGAAGGGACGGTGTTCCAATACATTTGTTTACTAGCTAAAAACTCCCACAGAGACAACCATACAATTAAGTTTGCGAACCTGCCACTGTGCTACTGTGTGCAATGGCCATTCCAGAAAGAGTTCCACAATTGCTCTGAAGGGTAGACTGGGGACTGGCCACAGTACACTGCTTCCCAGGGGAAGTACTTCAAAGGTGAACACAGTGATATTCAGCAATAAATATGCAGGTAGCACTTAGAACTATTCAGTTTACGGACTCATCAGATCTTGTATAACCAGAGTCAGTTTTCTATCAGAAATTTTACTGTCTTTGTCAAAAAAAAAAAAAAATTGATGGGCAACTACCATGTGACAGTCTGGTTTGAAGTGCTGTGGATATGACTATGAACCAGTTGTACAACAGTGGAAAAGGAAAATCTAGCAACTAAATGACTGTGGTAATATTGCATGACAAAAATACAATAATGAAAGTACAGCAGAATACCACTACAACACTGGTGGGAAACAGCTTTTGGCAGTGGGATTAAAAAAAAAAAAAAGCCTTGCTCAAGCAGAGCCCTGATAGCTGAGACCGTAAGGATGAGAAGAAGCCAACCTTCCCAGCATCAGTAAGGAAGCACCTTCCAGGCAGAAGGAATAGCAGCAGAAAGGCCCACAGGCAAGGGTACCACTGGTACCCAAGTGACACAGGAGGAAACGGGAAGAGCACATACAACGAAATTTTAAAAACTTAGAAGTGGCTGAAAGATGTGGAGTCTTTTAGGCCAGTGTTTTTTAAACTGTTCTGGAATGTTTTAAAAAACTTCGGTGCCTCATTGCCACAGCTCAAACCAATTAAAGCAGAATTTCTGGAGCAGGAGTCAGACTCAAGTCTTCTCCGAGGCTCCCCATGTGATTATGATAAGCACTCAAGGTCAAGGCCATGGAAGAAAGATGAAATTTTAGTCTAATTATAACAAGCAGCCATTGCAAGATTAACATTTTAACTGAAATCTCTGTCACATCTACATGTGAATGCTTGGCAAAAAATGAGTGATACACTCTAGGGTTAGACTACTTTCTCAAGGACATTGTCCTGGTAGTACAAAGGGTTAAGCACTTAGTTGCTAACCAAAAGATTGGCAGTTGGGATCAATGTGACAGCACTCAACAAAAAACAACAAAGGAAAATGAAGACAATTACTGAAAAGCTTCCCTCCAAAAATTCAAATAATTTAAATGAAAATGTGTTCTTTTATAAATAGTTGACACAATTATACCTATTTCCAACTGCTTACTCTATGATTCTCTCCCAACATTCTGGAATATATTTGTTTATAATTTCTGATATTTAATACAAGCAAATGCTGATGGCATAGTGGTTAAGTGCCACCTCTGCTAAACAAAAGGTTGGCAGTTCAAATCTATCAGGTAGTCCTTGGAAACTCTATGGAACAGTTCTATTCTGTCCTGTACGGTTGCTATAAGCTAGAACTGACTTGACAGCAATGTGTATTGAAAGAGAATAAAGATACACAAAATAACTGAAATGGTTTCTGAATTTTGCTTATATTATTCTTTTTGATTAGTTGCAACACTGACCATGAGGATTCTGCTAGTGTGCGTCACATGTGCACTTGATCTCATCCACTCAGAATGGGACATCTTTGGGGGACACGTAATTCTGATAGGAGCTTGCTCCTGCAAGATACACAACTTAACTGGAAATTCTTCTTTGAAGGAGAAGTGGGGTTGATTTACTAGATACGTCACAACCTGAGAATCTCAGTGAATTAAAGTATTTTAGGTACATTTATCTGGTATATTAGGTATTTGTGTTGGTCAAATAAACCCACTGTACCAATTTTTCTAAAAGGAACCCTGATGGCACAATGTTTAAGCACTCAGCTGCTAAGCCAAAGGTTTGTGATTTTTAACCTATCCAGAGGCGGTTGAGCAGGTGACAGAACTGGCAATCTGCTTCCATAAAGATTACCACGAAGACAACCCTACAGTGCAATTCTACACTCACATGGGGTGCTCTGAGTCAGAAATCAACTCAATGGCACTTAACAACAACAGGACCTTTTCTTGGAGTATATCGAACTGAGAATGAACTTTCTTAGTTATGGTATGAGTTTACACTTTCCAGCACTTGGTATCAATTTACATTTTTTTAACAGTTAATAATCACACATAAAAAAGCTCTAGTTGTGCAAAAGTTATGCACTCAGCTCCTAAAAGGTGGGCAGTTCAAACCCACCATCAGCTTTATCAGGGAAAAAATCTGGCAGTCTGTTCCTGAAAAGATTCAAATCCAAACTAAATCCAGTGTCACTGAGTCAATGCCGACCCACAGGAAGCCCTTTGGGGCCCTTTACTCCGTCACACAGGATTGCTGTACGTCAGAATCAACCCAACAGCACAACAACAATCACACATAAACTAAGTCACCTCTATTAAAAGGTAAGAAAAGCAAAAGCATCAAATATTCATCACATTACCAACCTCAAGTATTTTAAGATTTCCACTGATAACTACATCTCCTTGAGTACTGTCGGCATTTTAAAATATGGTAATTCTTTGAGAAATTTTAGTGAAAAAAATTCAACCATTCAATTAAAGATAAATTTATGATAATCCTTTCCTTAGCCCCAAAAATATTTTACTAATGTTGCATATATAAATATTACACGACCACCAATTTTTTTTAAAGAGAGGTCAAGGCAATAGACAGATGAACAGTCCATTTACCACGGGATTCACAGCATGTGTCTTAAAATGAATGACACCTTCTACTTCAACCTTTCTCCTTAAATATCTATCTGATACAGCCAGCCAAAGTCTCAAAATAGCCTTTGTCTTCTTTCTGAATCTCTATTAAAACCTGAATATCAAGAGCTCAGTTGCTAATGAAAAGTATGAATACAGCAGTCACATCTTGGAAACTCTATATGGCATTTCAACTCTGTCCTACAAGGTCACTATGAATAGGAGTCAACTCAATGGCTTTGGGTTTGATTTTCTATCTGGATGTTTTGGTAGTATTCCCAACTTGTATCAGGTCTACCCTTTTCTCGTCGATTGTACCTGAATGAAAATCAAGAACTATATTTTACACTTCCTTGTGTATTTATGGTACCTTTCTCAGCGGTGTTAAACACACAATTAATGGATAAACAATGAAGAATTATCAACCTCCCAATGTTGAAGGGAACACATAATGAAGCAGCACAACAGTGGTGTTAGCTTATGAAAATAGACATTACTACTGCCAAGCCCTGATTGCCATTTTCTCCTGCCCTGGAAAAAGAAGTGAGAAAGACTTGGAAATACGAAATGATTGGAATTCTTATGTTCCAAACATGAAAGGTGGATTCATTGATAAGATTCCTTGATTAAAGACTGCAGACTCAAATCAAAAATAAATTATAGCCATAAATTCAGTAACTCATGCATTCCTTCAGTGAAGTCTTGAAAGATCAAGCAGCTAATATACAAAAGCAACTCTGGTGGCATAATGCTTAAGTGCTACCTTTAGGTCACCTGTTCAAACCAACTCCTGGAAACTCTATGGGGCAATTCTACTCTGTCAATAGGGTCACCATGAGTCAGAATTGATGGCACTGGGTATGTTTTTTTTGGCTTGTCTATAATGCATAGTAATAAATGGAATGCAAGACCTATGCATAAAGGATAATGAGACACAAACACCGACTTCACTGGAGGAAGAAAGGTGGTCATGGAATTAAAATCTTAATGAGATGTGAGGAATTAGACCAGATAAAGAGGGGAGGAGTACTGACTCCAGAGGGATGGCAGAATAAAGGAACAGCCATGAGAGATGGTAGCCTGTGCAAAGAACGACAGGTGAGCCTCTGCTGTACTGCAGAATGTCAGGAAAGCAGGCAAGAATGGGAGGAAGACACCCAATCACGAAGTGCCTGGTCTGCCATGAAAACCACCTCTTAACCTTAGCCGCTAACAGTGGGAAACCAGTGCGCACTTTCAAAAAGCAGAGTGGCATGATAAAATTTGCAGAGCTATGGAGAAAGCAGGAGAGATGGGGACAAAAGGGAACACTCATGAGGCAAACAAACAACGTGAAGGCCTAAAAAAGTTGTTTAAAATGATTAATGAATTTGGTTTTCCTGATCTTACACAGTGCTACACACATATACTTAATTACTACTATGATAATCAGTGAATTACTGACCTCGAAAATAGCCAAGTTTAAACACTGGAGAAAAAATAAAAGACTTAAAGAAATGAGTTGAGTTTCTATGAACGAATACAGCAAAGTAAGAGACTATAAAGTGTTACATGCACTTTACAATATGACTGAGATGCAAAACAAAGTAACTTGAAATGACTGGAAAATTATTTTTATTTTCAGTCTTCCATTTCAATTATCTGACCACCTCATGTTACTTTTATGTTACTCTGTGATCCAGTTTTCTATGTCTATTCTCTCTGTCACATTTCTTTTACATCTTTACTATTTACTTAATGATCTCACTTTTTTTCTCTCAAAGAAATTTCAATACTCCTAAATATAACGTGGGCGTGGTAGAAGACCCGGCAGTGTTCACTCTGTTGTACATGGAGTCGCTGTGGGTTAGAATCAACTCGATGGCACCAACAACAATAAAACTATAATTAAAAGAACAAACCAACAGTCAATTCTACTATGCTCTTTTTTTATTACAGTAAATGACTAAAATTTCTAACATCTATCAGCTACCTTATCTATGATAAACCCTCACCCATCCCCAACATAACAATTGAACCGAGGGTAAATTACTGATACAAAACTATGGAGATGAAATAAACAATCCTGTGTTGGAATTTACTGTATGATAACCACACTTCGCATATCTTTTAGAATGTTATTCAAATTATGGTTAATGATTCACTCATTAGCACTGCCTTGAATTTTATGGTAGCTGAACTTTCATTGTCAGTAGGGAAGGCTGATTGCTGAAAAGGGGCTGGCTTTCCCAGGTGTATTAAGTGCAATGAACTCCGATGACTTATTCTGGCATTTTCCATTCACTTTATGTCACCTTTGATCCTTTTAAGAGGACTCAATGGAACCTGGCCACTCATTCATTTTCTGGCCCTTTATCAGTTTCCTGGTCTTTGGCTCTCACTAGCTGCTGCTTGCCTACCTCTCCCACAAAACTAGCTGGATAGAGCTGTTGCTGAAAGCAGAGAGGAAACCAAAGAAATCAGATGCAATGAACAGGGTCCAGCCTAAGGAGACTAAACTTCCAGTCAGTCAAACATCTTCCAAAGCCTACATGACCCCATACACAGAGGACCAACTGAGCCAGAGTGGGCGAGAAAGGAGATGCCAGCAGCTGTACAGCTGTACATTCATCATCTTTAATTATGTTTTCACTGTTCCTATCCAGGAAGTTCAACCACATTCTTCTTGATATTTTAAAGATTAATTTTAAGAATCACTGGGACAATCTGTCAATATTTATGTAGCACTCAATTTTAAGAAGAAATGTAATTTCTCTTCTTTTTTTTAATTTTTATTTAACATAACTGAGTGAAAATGTACATTCACATGTAAATTTACATGCCCCCCTATATGTAGCTTCCACTGCTCTCCCTGTCCGGTGACAGCACACTATTCCTCTCTGCTCCATACGTGTCTCATCCTCCCAGCAGCCTCCTTTTCCCTCCTGTCCGTCCACTCCCCTTCCTCCAGCCAAAGGTCAGCAAGATGATATCCTATAGATGTATAGAACCATAAAGTGCTTCCAATATATGGTCACTCTGCCTTGCCAAGTCCAATCCATTCCTGTCCAAAGAGTGGACCTTTGTTATAATTTATGGGAAAGGGCAGCATCAGGGCAGGGGGCCATGCTCTCAGAGGAACCCCAAAACCACTGGACCATCAATTGAGGTCTTTTAGTGGAGATCTCATGATGCACCTCTTTATTCTTGTGTTGCCAGTGAGACTCCTCTCTGTGAGCTCCATCATGGCTATCACTGGTGGTGGCCGGGCACCATCCGGTTCTTCCAGTCCCAAGTCGATGTAGGCACCCACTCTTGTGGGTCTCTCCGTCTTCTCGGTTGTCTTTACCGCATGTCATTTTGGTCCTCGGTGAGCATCCATTCCTGTTGAGTTGGGACCATTTCTCTTCCTTTTTAAGGAACATTTTCCTCTTTGTTACTAAAAGACAAGGTTTCAGTAGCTGCCCAGTTAAAACTAGTACTACTCATAAATTACTCATAGGTGTGAATTTGATAGAAATTAAAATACGTACAACCACAATCATAATCTTGGCTTTGCCAAGATAAAAACATCAAACTTAGATTAATTACCATTACATGCTGAAGCTACAAGTCCACTAGATGTTAAACCAGCAAAATCTGAGGATGAAAGCAGGATGTTAAGTCAAAAAACAACTTTTTTTTAAAGGCTCTATGACTCGGAATTGACTTGATGGCACTGGGTTTGGTTTTCTGGTTTTATATCTCTATCAAAAAGCCCAGTGGCACAGTGGTTAAGTGCTTTGTCTACTAAGCAAAAGTTGAGCAGTTTGAATCTACCAGGCACTCTTTAGAAATTCTATGGGGTAGTTCTACCCTGCCCTACAGTGCCACTGTGAGTTAGAATCAACTCAGTGGCAATGGGTTTGGTTATATATACAAATGTATATATACGTATATGTATATAGGTGTATATACAGGTATATATATCTATAGATACAGGTATATATATATGTGCATCTATATATATACCTGTATATATGTATATATAAGTGTCTGTGTGTATATATATATACACACACATATGTACCTATACCTAAGTTTCTATAACTTTGGGGCTAATCTGTAAAAACTTAATATATGAATATATTTGAATATATATATGAAAATATGAATATAAATGCATGAGATTTTATTTTCCAAAGATGGACAAAGCAATACCTCCCACGCCCTCTCAAACGTTCCTCTTAGACTGTGTCTTTGAGACTCCTCTCACTGACAAGTGGGTCTAAGTTCTTTCTCTCTGAATTCAGATAGGCTTGTTAGTATGGTGAAAGTGGTACTATGTGACTTCTAGAATCAGGTCATAAAATGTGATGCAAGTCCCAACTTACTCATCAGAACGCATGCTCTTAAAGCATTTGGCTATTATTTTAGTTTGACTACTAGAAACCCTGGCAGCACACTGGTTAAGTGCTATGTCTGCTAAGCTAGAAGTCCGGCAGTTCAAATCCACCAGGTGCTCCTGGGAAACACTACTGAGCAGTTCTACTCTGTCCTATAAGGTTACTGTGAGTTGGAATCGACTTGAAAGCAGTGGGTTTGGTTTTGGTTTGGGTATCCACAGAATATATGCTGTAAGAAAGACCAAGCTCTTGTGGATAAATCAAATAGAAACGCCTTGAGAACCAACAGGGTGGCAGCTTAAATCCACAGCTACTCCTTGGAAATTCTGTATGTGGCAATTCTGTTCTAGAGGGTTGTCAAGAGTCGGAACTGACTCGATGACAATGCGGTTTTGTTTGTTTTGAAGGTATATGAATACAGAAGGATGCCCAGACATGCCCAGACAGTTCCTAACCTCTTTAGCTTCCTGTGGTTCCAGCTTTAGACATCATTCCACTAAAAATGGAGGAGACTCATAACCAGCTATACCCACTGAGCCTTGACCAAATTCCTAACCCAGAGAAACCAAGAGGTGATAAAACTGTTTTTGCTGTTTTAAGTCATTATAAGTTTTACAGTTATTTGTTAAAAAGTAATAGATAACTAGAACATACTTTGATATGAAAAGTGAGGAGTTATCATTGAAAACAAAAACATTCCAAGCATGTGACAATGGCCTTGGGACCGGGCAGCACGGGAAAGCTGGAAGAGACTAGGGGAAGCCATGCCTGGTGGGTCTCAAGGAGTTTAAGTCTGAGGGCTTCACAGAAATAAAGGTTATGTTATTGGAAACTGGAGAAAAAGAGATTCTTGTTATGCAGTGGTGGAAATTTTGGTGTTACTATATTTTATCCACAGAAATGTGGAAAATAGAAAATGTACCTAATAAACTTCAAGGACCTCGCTAAGGAGGCTTCCAGGCAGAATAATGAAAGAACCATCTGGCTTTCTTTTTTTTTGCTACTTACGATAAGATACGAATAAAAGTAAGCTAAAAAACAAAATCCGTTGCCATCAAGTAGGTTCCAACTCTCTGCAGCCCTACACAGGCAGACAAGTTAAAAAAGCAACCGTTCATTTTTTCAGCAAAATGTAGAGGAACTATGAAAAACAGACAGAATTTTACTGGGGCTGAATCTAAAACCTTCGTTTTCATTTCCAGCCTCTCCAGAGGTAAAATAACAACAAAAACTGCTGTCATGAGTCAACCAGAGAGCAAAAGATCTCAAAAGAAAAGAGTCTCATCAAAAAAAAAATTCCACATGTAGTCAGAAAGGAATGGCCTATGGATGACAATAAAGCCGTGATTATAAAAACCCTTTACACTGAAACCTCAGGAATATTAAGACGGTACCTCACAGAACAGATGAAAGGCCTTCTTCTAAGAACCTCATGGACACATATAGCTAAACGTCCCTGCTAAGCAGCCCAAACCAAACAAAACCTCAGCCATTGAGTTCATTCTCACAGCAACCCTGCAAGACAGAGGCAGAACTGCCCCACAGGCCTTTCAAGGCTGCAGATCTTTATGGAAGCCGACTGCCACATCTTTCTCCTGCAGAGCAGCTGAAGGGTTTGAATCTACAACCCTTGGGTTGGCAGCTGAGTGCTTTAATAATTGTGCCACCAGGGTGCCTCCACTAAGCAACAGTACTACTAAAATGTTAAGGGCATTGTCCCTTGAGACCTCACAAGCAACCTACATCATGAATTTGTGTGCATGGCTCTTATCTAATAGCCAGTCAAGTGCCGTGAATTATAAATTGGTGTCGGAAACCCTCAAAGTTTTTAAAGAGGACCCTTGGTATCACAAACAGTTAAGTACTCAGCTGCTAGTGGCTATGAATGAGAAAGACCTGGCCATCTGCTTCGGTAAAGATTAAGGCCTAGAAAGCCCTATGGGGCAATTTCACTCTGTCACACGGGGTTGCTACGGGGTTGGCTTCAACTACCGGTCACCTAATAACACAGCAACAACAAAGTTTTTAAAAGATTTGTACCACTGGAAATAAAAGGAATAAGGACTTTACAAAATGGAAAGCAGCCTTTGGACACCCAAACTTCCATGCACAGAAATAAGACTGAGAAAACAAGTCAGCTATAAATACATGTCATATGTTTTGGGAAAACAATGCTAATTCAGACAATGGAAACAAGAGTACAAAAGGTCAGCAGTTAGAATCCCCCAGGCACTCCTTGGAAACTCAGCGGGGCAGTTCTACTCCGTCCTATGAAGTCCCTATTTGCCGGAGTCAAATCAACAGCAATGGGTGAGAGTCACAGGGGACAATCCACGGAGAGTGGATTAAAGGCTATCCAAGCAAATGGTAAAATGATGAGCTGGATTTCAGAATTGTTTTCAAATAGTAGTGTTTCTCATTTTGCCCTTTTCTAATAGCAAGAGTCTAAAATATTTTTTTATGCTTGTCCCACTACAGAACATTAGGTATGTAAAGGGCTGGTAATTTGTTTCTTAGGTGCAAAGATTTTCAAGAAAAAAAAGAAAATTTTTAGTTTTTAGTAATTAGGGAACTATACCCTGGAAAACTTATCTGCACCTGGAGTTAATTTAAATGACACAGTCCTAGACAGGAAACTAAAGCAATAACGGAATGCGACTTAGGGGTTCAGAGGGAGGAGATCAGTGTGTTTCCTATGCAGGAGTGATGTAAAGGTTTGTGGTTAGAGGACAGACTGTGGTAGATTGTATTTTCCAAAAATGACCACAAGAGTATCTCTCATCCCACGCTTTTCTCACAGTGTAACCCTGACACTCCAGTTATCATACACTGGAGTCTACATTTCTTCACCTCAATTTCTGACAACAGCAGAAATGAAGCGATATGATTTTGGAAACTAGATTATAAAAGACAATGCAGCATCTACCTTGCCCACTGAATATTTGTTTTTACAGCATTCAGGCACCACAGCAGCAGTGTAACCATGGTTAGGCTGTACGGTATGAGGAAGCCCAAATTAGCTCAAGTAGAGAAATCACATGTTTAGGCCCTGAGATTACATGGAAAGAGAGATGCTTTAGCCAGCTGCTGGTGCAACTCCAATCATTCCCTGGCTGCAAATGCAGGAACATCCCAGAGCCAGAACTGAACAGCCAAATCTTACACAAATTCCCAATCCACAGAAACTATGAAAGATAATAAAACTGTTATGGAAGTTTTAAGTTAGCACAGAATGGAAGATCTGTTATTCTACTCGAGGTAATAGAAACATAAGATCACTGATTACTACATTTCATTTTGATTAAATATTGCAAATGTCACAGAAATTACTAAAAATAGGAGCTGATATTCAGATAAAGTTTACAAAGAAAAATACATTTTCATTCAATAACATCATCTAAAAATCTTTAGGTAAGATCCGACTCGACAGTACTTGGCTGGAGAAACTACTAAATGAAACCAAAAAAGATCAGGTATTACAGTCTCATGCAATAAAAAAACAAATTACAACAAGGTGTACTCAGACCACTAAATTTATCCAAGTCTCCAAATCAGGACTTGAATCCTTGAGACCCTTGAGAGTGTTTTCTAGCCGAGTTAGCTGTTCTGGACTTTTTCACACCCCAGTAATGCATGTATTACAGGCACTGTATGCACTGCCTACAGGACGACACATGTCCTCCTGTGCAGCCGGCAAACATCAAAGCCAATGTCCACAGGAGATCCTGGAACCCACAGCGGTAGCCCAGTGCCTTTTCGTGACACCCAAGCAACAGTCTGGAAGCTTCCTCACTGCATGCTACTAGCTCTTCACAGATGGTGATGTGGTCTCCTGACTATTTTTTTACGCTACATGGGACCACATGAATCAGAGCACAAGAGTGAAAAAAGCACAATGCACTCTAAAATATTTGCCTCAAATCCTTCATAGTCCATTTCTTCTAGCTGCTCTGTTGTTACGTAAAACAAAATGTGTCTGTACGTGTGTGTATTTGGTGTGAGAGGCAGACAACTACAAAAATTAGCAAGTGCTGTGGAATGTTTATGTTACCTGGTATCATGGACTGAACTGTGTTCCCCCAAGAAATCCATGTAGCAATTCAGCTGGGTCATGATTCCTGATATTGTGTGATGTTGCTCATGTTGCAAGTTCTGCTGTATGATGTTAATGAGGGAAGATGAGTGACAGGTGTGTTGGCATGGCAGGCCTCAATATGTACGGTTGTTTTGTACCTTAACCCAGTCTTCTGAGATATAAAAGAAAAGAAGTATGCACTGGTTCTATGAAAGTGTTTTTACTATAAAAGGAAGGAAGCTAGTAGAGAGATTTGTGGACCTCATGTCACCAAGAAGCTGTGCCAAAAGCTGAGCCTGTCCTTTGGAAAGGACTGGGGTCCTGAACCTCAGAATCTTCTAGTCCACAGAAAGATTGATGACAAGCAATTTCTTCCAGATCCAGCAAAGAAAGCCTTCCCCTGGAATCGATACCCTGAATTTGGACTTACAGCCTAGTGTACTGTGATAAAACAAAATTTCTCTACAGTATTTCTGTTAAAGCAGCACTAGATGGCTACAACACTTGGCTTTGTGCTGTGGAATCTGGGGACTGAAGAAATACAAAACATGAACTATACTTTCAAGCAGGTTTTAATACAGCTAGGAAAACAAATTAGTAAAAGTCACTATAAAATAAAATGATGAAGGCCTAAACTGTGTTATAACCAGACAACAGGGCCTTGCTTTTTTTAGGATTCATGTAAGAAACATAAAGGAAAAAGTAAGGGACATAGCAAAGACACCAAGATTGACACACAGTCTGTAAATGCAGACAATAGGTAGATCTATCTGACTATATTACGGATTTGGGGGCAGAGACAGACAAGAGAAGGACACAGGGGAGACCAGAAAATGGTGAGCCCTGAAAGCTGGTCTACAAAAGGTCAGAAAGAGTTTGTAAAAGGATGTTGAAAAGACGTTCAATGTAGAAAAAAGGGATACTTAAAATGACTGTTCTATACAAGAAGCCCCAGGGGCACAGTAAGTAAGAGTTCAGCTGCCGACCAAAAGCTCAGCCATATGAATCCACCAGCTACTCCTGGTAAACTTTATGGGGCACTTCTACTCTGAGTCACTATGAGCCAGAATCGACTTGTTGGGATGAGGGGCGAGGTAAAAATTTGAGGTATTAAAGAAAGCCCCAGGAAACAATTTAGCAGCAGAAAATACCATAGAATAATCTCACCTTTGTCTTACAAAACACTGTCACAAGACAAGCCTGGGGGCAACCTTGCAAGTGACAGCCTGCAAGTGACCCCTAGACCTTGACCACATTTTACAACTAATAGGAGTTAACCAATCAATGTAAAGTTCAGTTCACCCTCCCTGCTTTGCAATCTCACGACTTAAATACTGGGTGCTGAGGGAAACTCACCGTTGCCCCCTGCTCTGTGTAGCTTGGGGTGCGTCCCTGGTGCACCAGTATTTTTCCTATTGGGCGTATTTTTTAATAAAATTTAACCTTTAAAGTAACAGTGTCACATCTTGAAAATCGTGGACCCTAACAGACTTGACAGTAGTAGGTTCATTTGTGGTTATTTTACAAAAACATGTTAAAAAAAAAAAATTTTTTTTTAAACTTTCATAAAATTAAAAGAAAAAATCTGGGCTACAAATGAAGTTGTTTTTACGAATATAATTAAACCACTAAACCACTGCTGTCAAGTCAGGTCCTACTCCATATAATTAGATTTTAGTAATCTTAATCTATCCAGAGTATGTCAAAACCAGTTTTAAAAAAATAACAGCAAAATATATAAAGAAAATTCACAGAAGAGAATCACAATAAAAAATTAATTTCACTAGTAATTAAACAAATGTAAATACAAACAACAGTAAGAAAGAATTTCAGCTAAGTAAATCAGTACAAGTTTTGATAATACTCAGTCCTAGGAAAGGTATGGAGGAAGAACTTCACTAACACACTGCTTGTGGACCTGTGAATTGATACAAACACTCCAGAAAGCTTTTGTATGTGGGAATGGAGTCTTTAAAAAGTTAGTATCTTAATTACTTTGAAGCTGTTGGGTGTTGTCAGGTCAGGTGAGGTCAGTTCCAATTCATAGCAACCTCATGAACAACAGAATGAAACACTTCCCAGTCCGGTGTCATCTCCACAATCACTCTTATGCTTAAGCCCATTGTTGTGGCCACTGTGTCAATCCATCTCATCAAGAGTCTTCCTCTTTTTTGCTGACCCTCCACTCAACCAAACATGATGTCCTTCTCTAGGGACTGATCTTTCCTGACAACATTTGCAAAGTATGTAAGACACAGTTGGCCATCTTTGTTTCCAAGTAGCACCCTGGTTGTACTTCTTCCACAATGGATCTGTTTGTTCTTTTAGCGGTCCATAGTACATTCAACATTCTTCTCCAACACCACAATCCAAAGGCATCAATTCTTCTGTCTTCTCTGTTCATAGTCCAGCTTTCACATGCATACAATGCAATCGAAAATGTCATGGCTTGGGTCAGGCACATTGTAGCCTTCAAGGTGACATCCACACTTTTGAAAACTTTGAAGAGGTACTGTGCAGAAGATTTTCCCAAGGCAATGCGTCTTTTGATTTCTTGCCTGCTGCTTCCAAGGGTGTTGATTTATGGACTCAGGTAAAATGAAATCCTTGACAACCTCAATGTTTTCTCCATTTCTGACAGTGTTGCTTACTAGTCCAGTTGTGAGGATTTTTGTTTTCCTGATGTTGAGGTGCAATCCATACTGAAGGTTGTGGTCCTTGATCTTCATCAGTAACTGTCTCACATCTTCTTCGTTTCCAGCACAATGCACAATGCAGGTTGTTAACTAATCATCCTCCAATCCTGATGCCTCATTCTTCTTCACATAATCCAGCTTCTCAGATTGTTTGCTTGCCATACAGACTGAAAAGGTATGGTGAAAGGACACAACCCTGAAGCACACCTTTCCTGACTTTACACCATGCAGTATCCCCTCATTCTGTTTGTTTTACTGCCTCTTGATCCATGTAGAGATTCCTTAGGAGCACAAGCAGGTGTTCTGGAATTCCCATTCTCCACAATATTTTAGTAATTCAGCATTTGTATCAAAACTAGGGCCATAAATTCAGCCAAAGATTTTGAATTTCTTAGAACAGAGGATGGCAAGACTTCATCTTAGATACTCTTGATATGTTATCAGAAGGGACCAGCCCTTAGAGAAGGACGTGACGCTTGGTAACGTAGTGAGGAAGACCCTCAGTCACATAGACCGACAAAGTGGTTGCAGCGATGGACTCAAACCCTGCAATGACTGTGTGGCTGGCTCACGACCTCATTCTGCTGTACACAGAGTCACTAGAAGTTAGAACTGACTCAACAGCATCTAACAATTGTATTTTGAACAATTACGAAAGAATAATGAATATCAATTATTTTAACACTGACATCATTTTAAAGACATACTATGTACTGGTTCTGTGAAAATGTTTTGACTATAATAGGTCTACCATGTAACCTTCTTTCAGGTCAGCATTATCTGTTTTATAAATAAAGTGTACAGTATAAAGATGTCAACTAAGAATATTATACTCATAATTGACAACTGCTTATGTCAGACTCCAAATTTTGTGCTCTTTCTACTGATATAGGAAAATCTTAAATTTTGTTATCATGTAACCCTAACAAAATCTTAAATTTTGTTATAATGTAAGAAAAATCAACGATAGCACATTATGCAATTATTAAAAGTCTATTTTCAAGTAACATTTATTATCTTGAGATATCTTCAAAAGGTAATGGTAGAATATTCACAAGCAAGTTATAAAATTATACACATAATATTCCGACTCGACGGCACTTGGCTGGCTTTATATTTATTATGAATATGAATGCAAGTGAATACCTAAAATAAAGTACTACAAAGAAATGAACCAAAACGGTTCTGTGACTACCTCAGACACTCATATTCTTCTCCATATTGTCTACATTTTTCAAATGCTTTATAATACACATACATTGCTTTTTTTGAAAGTTATTTTTTTAAGACAAACAGCAAGTTGGCTAAAGTAACAATCAGCACGAGAGGAAAAGACAATTACTGAAAATTACATACATTAAATTAGTCTAATCCTTTCCACAATACTTTGAAAAGGTAACTCATAAAATACCTTCCAAGAAGGCTTCACATTATTCCACGACTTTAACGATGGTTTTCTTTTATCCTCTTACTGGTCACAAAAAAAATGGTAGGGTATTAAAGATTTCTCAAAACTTGTATATACTACCTTTTCCTGAGATACTAGTAAGTTCAAATAATTAGTTCCTCCAATTCCTTAAATAACTTTGAGGAAAACTTTATAAAAAATGATCATACAAAAAATATAACACATGTAATGGTAAATAAAATTCAGTGATACTAAAATCACTTAGGAACCTTAACAGTTCATTTTTTTTATTTATAGAATCTTTGTCTGGTACATAACCCATTTTAAGCATGAGAATTAAAATTACAGGATAGGGTAAGAAGTAAACTATTTCCTAGCTTCCAATTAATGAGTAATAAAAAAATCAGAATAAAATAATAAATTACTAAACTGTGTTCTAACAGATACTAGAGCTCTGTTTTTTTAGGTTTCATGTAAGAAACATAAAGGAAAAATTCAGGGATACAGCAAGGATATCAAGAGAGAAACAGAGTCTGTAAATGAGAGTCAATAGGCGGACTTATCTGACCACATCACTGATTTGGAGACAGAGCTGGAAAAGAGAAGGATGCATGAGAAGCCTAGAAAATCACATTACGTTTAATCAGATTACATTTTGTTGCTAATAAAATTTATGTAAGTATTTAGTTTAAATTTACATATAAAGATATTAGCTGCTTTAGTAATTTGAATTTTGTTGGATTAAACAATCTAAAAAGTCTCATAATATTAAATATAAAGATAAATAAGGTCTACCAATAAATAAGCAATAAAAATAAAACAGTAATTAGATCTGACTTCCATTCCTCCAGGCTCAACAAGATCAGGAAGCAAACTAGATACGGAGCTGTTAGCTGCCACTGAGACATCTCTGAATGAAATCAGAATTGTGTGTGCTTACCCACCATGTTTCAGTTGTCACATGAAATTAAACAGCGTTTAACTGACACGGATGACAGATGCAAGAACTGAATCAATTTCCCTAAAGCATTAAGTCAATTAATAAAATATCTCGGTAAGAGTTTTTTTTTCAGTATTGACTAATCCATTTAAGGAACGTTGAGTTCAAATACCAGTGGAATCACTTTATTCCAAGTAATAAACACTAAAATATTTTTCTTACTTAAATCCAAGTTAACGCCTCCAAAACACATTCATTCCTAGAGAAGAAATGCTATTTATTTATTTCATGGTCCAATTTCTCCAATTCACAAATACTGAAACTGAGACCTAAAAAGGTAGCTGACTTTCTATAAAGTCATATAATAAATCACATTTAAAGTCAGAGGCATCAAATAGTTACTCCTAAAACTTGTGGATTCCTTCCCTCTCTAAACAGAGTCATGCATTCTAGTTCACAAACATTAATCTATGATTTTAATGTTTTATCAGAAACCTAAGTAGGTTTCCAAAGGGTACCTCTGGTTTATTTAAGCGATGATAAGTGCACCTTAAAGAGCAGGTCACATATTGGAAAACATCTAGGTTGATGCTCAAATCAGTACACAGTCTTGGTACTAGGATCCCTTAACCTGGAAGCCCACAGTTGACCAAAACATCTTCAGCAACCTGCCTTGCTAAGTTCTAGAACTCCGAACCTCTGCAACTGAGCTGGTTTCATTGGTCAAATTGCACACAGACAGGTTGCCAACACATACTGCATCAGAAGTAGTACCTCGAAATAACCTTTAGGTGATAAATTACTATCTCTCATTTCATAGTCAGAGCACATCCCATCTGAAATATCATTTCATTACAATAACTAGGGTATATGAAAGAATGTATGGAGTATATGAAAGAAGACTACCAAGTGAAGGCTTTGCAGAAGCTCAGCAGTTCATATGGGAATAACATACTCTGGAAACTAAACTATTTCAGTGATTCTCAAAAAGTATCCCAACTTCAAAACATAAGCATTTCATTAAATTTAACATAATCATAAGTTATAAGATGCACCACCATTTTACACACTCAGAGAGAAAAAGAAATATGCTGCCAATTATACTACCATTGTATCAATTATGAGACAGGCATCTGTTTTTGTGGGTGCATGTGCTTTAGGTGAAAGTTTACAGAACAGATGAGTTTCTCACTAATACACACATTGCTCTGTGACACTGGGTGCCAACCCTGCTACAAGCCAATGCTCTCACCTTCTTGACCTTGAGTTCCTCATTTTCACTCCTCCAGGAAATCTGGTCATCATCTCCTGGTCATCATCTTGTGTGTGTGTGTGTGTGTGTGTGTGTGTGTGTGTGTGTGTGTGTGTGTGTGTGTGTGTGTGTATGTGAGTTTAAATGTTGTTCTACATTTTCCTCTAGCTCTGTCCAGGACCCTCTATTGTGATCAAAGTGACAGCAGTCAGTGGTGACAGCTGGCACCACCTACCTGTGCTAGATCCAGTCCAGTGGAAGCTGTGGTAGTGTGGGTCTATTAGTCTTTTCAGCTAATCTTTCCCTTTGTCTATGCTTTTCTTCATTCTCATTGCTTTAGATGGGATGGGACCAACAGACATATTTCACATGGCCATTCACAGATTTTAAGACCCCAAACACTACTCACCAAAGTAGGAGCATAGAACATTTTCTTCACAAACTACATTGTACCAATTGAGCTAGCTATCCCCCACAGCCACGGTCCCCAGCCCTCAGCCTAGTAACCCAGTCCCTCAGGGAGCGTGACACTTGCAGGCATCTTAAACCTGAGAATACAGTCACAAAGTTGATAGAACAGAGTCGGCCAGGGAGACCCAGGATGTGTAGGCAAACTATACCTGCCCCAAACTGCTGCAATATTCACCAAGAAAGCAGCATGATGAAGCGGGAAAAAGCATGCTGAACAGGAGGGAAGACTGAAACTGGGGTATAAACTGGATCCCAAGGAAAATGGCAAAGATCGAATTAGCTGGGAGCTGAACAAGGGCTCAAGAAAGGACCAGTGGTAATACTCACTAATCAAAAATTTACATTCTCATTCCTTCGCACAGAATGGATCCTGGAGCAGTCTTTCACACCAAGAGGCCCACCGACTAAAAGTATGCTGCCTCCCAGTTCCACAATGCCAGCCCTCGAGTTTTAGCTTAAGGATCAAAGCTACCACTAAATTAAGGAAAGAATATAAAGTTCCTTCAGGTGGCTGCTTCTCAAACAGCCCCGCTCACCTCCATGTTAAGATATGAGTAAGAGCACAGATTTTCTCATTGGCACTCTTCTAATAAAGTTGATAGCTTTTAAAGAAATATGTTTCCTTCTTTAATTTTAAAACACAGTCTTAAAAAAAATGGTCTTCTAGCCAGAGTGAATGAAGAAAATGAAAGATACAGGACTAATCGGCCATATCTGTCACAGCCTCTAGACAGAGCTAGAGAATGATGCAGAACAAAATTCTAACTCACAATAAAAGACCAGACTTAGAGACTAGAGCAACCTTAAGAGTACGGCCCGCCAGACATTCTTCTAGCTCAGTAATGAACTCACTCCTGAGCATCCCCCTTCAACCAAAGATTAGACATGCCCACAAACAAATTAAGACTAAAGGGGCACTCTAGCCCGGGGGGAAGAAGGAGAAGGCAGGAGGGGACAGGAAAGCTGGGAGCAGGGAACCCAAGGTCAACAAGGGGAAGTGATGACATAAAGCGGGGTTGTTAACCAATATCATAAAACAATATGCATACTGTTTAATGAGAATCCAGTTTGTTCTATAAACCTTACAGAAACTTCATAATAAAAAAAAAGTCTGACACCAAATAGCCAACAATTATCAAAAAAAAAAGGTCTTAGATTTGCCTTTATTTTTAACAAATTTTAATTATTAACCACGTCCCAGAGCTGAGAATTATGTTATTCCATGTAGAAGCTCAGTTCTGAGGAGTTGGACAGGGGACAAAGTGGAGTGACTAATTATTACCAACTTTTAATCACACTGGTCTTTCATACCTCTTCCCTTCTGAATGAAGAAAGTATAATCAACCTTGCGGACATTATTAAGTAATGAAGTCTGAAGACTAGCTAGCAAAGTCCAACGAAGACAAAAATGAAAGGGAATGCCCAACAGTCAAGCACTAGGGAGGAGGCCTGATGGCGCAGTGGTGAAAGCCCGGGGCTGCTGACTGAAAGGTCCACTCCACAGAGAAAGACACAGCAGTCTAGTTCCATTAACATCACAGTCCGGAAACCCTCCAGGATAATTCAAACTCTATCCTGTGGCATCGCTATGAGTCAGAATCAACTCAACAGCACTGTTTTTGTGTGTGTGTGTTTTTTTTTTTTTTTTCTGTATCCTATAGAGTCACTATGTGTCAGAATCAACTCTATGGCAATGATTCCTGCCCCACCCCACCCCTGTTTTGGTAAAGTATTAAAATAGTGTGAGGCTAAGAGAAAAATTAAACTACCAGAATGTTAAACATTACTACTACTATGGAATTATCCTCCAAATAAAACCAAGAAAATGGTAATTCTTCCCTAGTATGTAGTATCTCATGTTCTCTATTTCTTTCTGAGATTTATTTTGAGCTTTTACAATACCATGATCAGAATTTTGAGTATTTTTACTATTAAACAGATAAAGGAAAGTTAATCTCTTTCACATGAGCAAAAATATTTGCCAGGGAAAGTTACCTATTCTGTCATGGAATAAAATGCACTGCAACTACACAAAGTTATTTTACAGTAAATTTGGTTGGTAAACAATCTATAACAATAGGGTACCTGTGTAACACTCCCTATTTTCTAAATGGTTCCAGTTCCATAGAGCCTTCCCAATTAAAATAACTTTAATTATTATGCCCAAGAAAGATGCTAAAAGTGTTGCTACATTTCCTTGACATGAGTATACTAAATGTCTCAAAGGGCTTGGTCATGATCAAGAACACAAAAGGTAATTGTCCAGTAATTCCATGAGTTTATTTTTCTGTAAACTTAAGAGAGCTTGAATAACATATAACTCAACTTCTGAGATACTCTGTCTTGGATTCTCTTCCCTTTCCTATATATGAAGTCCCTGAGAGGTACAAATGTTTGGTTCTCAACTACTAACCTAAAGATTGGCAGTTCCAACACACTCGGAGGCACAAACAAAAAGCCTAATGATCAGCTCTGCAAAAATTACAGATTACAGATCAAAAACACCCCATGAAGCAGTTGTACTCTGTAACAAAGAGGCTATCATAAGAGTGAATTGACCCAAGAACAACTTATTTTTTTCCCTATCTATTACTATCACATGAAAACAGCTCAGATTCTTAGTTTTCCTACCTCCTCTTGTCATCTCCAAAAATAAAATGATTATTTTCATTAGGGACTGTCTACATTTCTAAAGGGCTCTAACTTCCTTTATGTGACTTCCAGAAACCACTGCTTATCTTCTGTCTCTAAGTGAGCAGCTGGATCTGTTCATGAAAACCTTCCTACAAGTCTACTGTAACAAATATTTCTCAATGACTGTAAATCATCTGAAGCTAGTCATCAAACTACAGGTTTTCAACTCATATATACTTTAAATTAAAGCTAATGAAGTACAGGAATTTTTCACACATGACAACTAAGTCATAAACTCTCTTGAGAACATTTATGCCATATATACATAGCCAATTGGAAACTCTGGAACTATCTACTAACTGGGGAAATTTTCAGACACTTAGGATAAAGAGTTCATCACTTAAACACTATACACAGCATAGTGGATTAGTCATTCTGGAAAACACTGCGACCAACGTGTGTCTTTTTTTTTCTAGTTTATTTTTCACACTTTGAACAAGCAGCCATGTACCAGATCTTCTTATTGCAAAAGTGTTATACTATCCTTTTTTTCTCTGGGTACTTAAGTATTCTATTTTCTTCTAAAACTGAGCTATCACTCACTGTAGTTACTATTTTTGTTTGAGTGATTACACTGTATTTTCTCTTTTTGGCAATTTCTCTGAGAAAGGTCATTATACCTATATACGTAAATATCATTTTAAAATCTAAATTTTTTGAAGTTGATTATTTCATGTTTACTTAGGCAGGTCTGAAGCTAACGTTAGCTTCAAAATATCTTCTCATGCAATGTATTCTCAGAACAAGAAAAAATTACCTGGCCTATAAACCAGAAATCATGCTGTGCTAGCTATCCAACAAGGTTATGCTATTACCACTTAACATGTGTTGAGAAAGATATTGCAACATGGCATATATCAACTTTCATCCCATCTCAAAAGACAATATTTAAACTAAGGGAGTCCAAGGCCAGGACTCTGTGTTGAGAGATTCAAAATCTCTTTCTAAAACTCTGTGGTCACATGTCCTTTCTAAGTGCTTTGCTGGCTAATGCTTTCCCTATGTTCCATCAAACTTGCTTTCCAATGTTTGCCTTTTCCAGTTCTACAAATATCCCATTGTTGTTCACAGTGCTGTTGCTTTAAATACTGACCAGAGCTGCTGAGTGGCTAAAGATGTGTTTATCATGTCAAAACTCCTCTGAACATAAATAAACATAAGAACACACACACAGAGAGAGAATTTACTCCTTCAGGCTAAATCAAGATATATTTTCTTTGAAACACATTTACCAGGAAGAACATCTTTTCAGTGTACTACCTGGATGAATTTTAAAAATAAGAAGAAAAGAAGAAATCTCTATATTTCTTTCAGTGTTTTAAAATTAGGAGAAGACTAACATAAAAAAAATAAACTGCTTATAACTTGAATTCCAGGTATTTTACACAACCCAGGACAGGAAAGAAAAAAAAAGATTTTCATAGACTCTCCATAATACTTCAGTCTTCTTTTCTGATCACAAGAAGTACACATCAATTCTTCATGACAGCAAACATCATGAAAAGCTATTCTTGGTGTAGTACCTATGTGCTAAGTGCAGTCCTGATGGTACAATGGTTAAGAGCTCAGGCTGCTAACTAAAAGGTCAGTAGTTCAAACCTACCAGCTGCTCCTTGGAAACCCTATGAAACAGCCCTATTCTGTCCTATAGATCACTATGAGTTGAAATTAAATGAACAGCAACAGGTTTGGTTTTGGGTTTGGATATGTCAAGCAGCAGATATATGTTAGCCAGACTACTTCTCACAACCACCCTGAGAAAGCAGGTATTAGTCCCATTTTAAAATAAGGAAATAAATTCAAGATGTTTTAATTTGACTAACTCTGGTAAGGTGGCAGAATTGTGATCCAAACTAAAATCTGACATAATCCAGATAGGACTATTTTCTGCTCTGCTCTTTTATCTAATAAAAATCAAGAGACTCCTGCTACTGTGCACACAAATACGATCTTATTTGAATGACAGTCTTAGCAAATATGTCTTAGTCATCTAGTGCTACTACTGTTAACAGAAAATCACAAGTGGGTGGCTTTAACAAAGAGAAATGTATTCTCTCACAGTACAAGAGACTGCAAATCCAAATTCAACGTGTGAGCTCCAGGGGAATGCTTTCTCTCTCTGCAGGCTAGGAGGAAGGCCTTTGTGGTACACATCAGTCTTCCCTTGGTATGGGGACATCTCAACACAGGAACCTCAGGCCCAAAGGACATGCTCTGCTCCTAGCACTGCTTTGTTTGTAGTACAAGGTCCCCATGTCTCTCTGTTTGGCTCTCTCTTCTATAATTTCAAAACAGACTGGCTTACGACACAACCCAACCTTGTAGGTCTCATCATTACAACTCCTGCTAATCTATTGTCAGATACGGTGCTGGAAAGTGAGCTTCCCATGTTGCAAGGCACTCAGAAGACAACTGGGAAAGAGATGCCTCCTCAAAGTAGCCAAGCCATGCAAGTGCCGTAGAGTCGGATCAAAGTAGAGTCATCCTTAGTGACGTGGATGAAGGAAGTCCTTCAGGATCTTCATCTGCTGATGTGGCACGACTCCAAATCAGGAGCAACAGCTACAAACATCCATTAATAATTGGGACATTAATAACTAGGAATGTGTGATGTATGAATCTAGGAAATCGTCAAAAATGAAATGGAACACACAAACATCAACGCCCCAGGCTTTGGTGTGCCATAATGGAGCAGTTTGGGCCATTCTGAATCAGACGATCATACGGGCTACTATGCTGAGAGCGATAAATTGAACAGGAACAGTGCTATGTTCATCATCAATAAGAACATTTCAAGATCTGTCCTGAAGTACAATGCTGTCAGTGATAAGATAATATCCATACACCTACAAGGAAGGCCCAGTTAAGAACAACTATTATTCAAATTTATGCACCAACCACTAAAGCCAAAGACAAAGAAATTGTGCCAACTTCAGCAGTCTGAAATTGATCAAACATGCAATCAAGATGCATTGATAATTACTAGTGACTGGAATATAAAAGTTGGAAACAAAGAAGAATTTGTAGTTGGAAAATATGGCTTTGGTGATAGAAATAAGGCTGGAGATTGTGTGACAGAATTTCGCAAGACTAATGACTTCTTGGCAAATACCTTTTTTAATCAATACAAACAGTGACTGTACAACACGGATCTCACCAGACAATACACAGGAACCATGCTGACTTCATCTGTGGAAAAAGATGACAGAAAAACTCCACATCGCAATTAGAACAAGACCAGGTGCTGACAGTGGCACAGATCATCAACTGCTCATATACAAATACAAACTGAAATTGAAGAAAATTAGAACAAGTCCATGAGAGACAAAGTATGACCTTGAGATGTCCCTCCTGAGTTTAAAGACCATCTCCAGAACAGATTTGATGTACTGATCACTAATGACTGAAGACCAGACAAATTGTGTAATAACATCAGACATCATCCATGAAGAGAGCAAGAGGTCATTACAGAGGAGACTCTGAAACTTGCTCTTGAGCAAACGGAAGGAATTGCTAAGTAAAAGACCTGAACAGAAGATTTCAAAGAGAAGCTCGAGAAGACCAAAAAAAAAAAAAAAAAGGTATTATAATGGTATGTGCAGAAAGCTGGAAATGGAAAACCAGAAGGGAAGAATAAGTTCTGCATTTCTCAAGCTGAAAGAACTGAAGAAAAACTTCAAGGCTTGAGTTGCAACAGTGTAAGATTCTACACAGAAAATATTAAATGACTCAGGGAATATCAAAAGAAGATGGAAGGAATACACAGAGTAATTATACCAGAAAGAACTGGTCAACGTTCAGCCATTTGAAGAGATACCACAAGATCTGGAACCGATGATACTGAAAGAAGAAGTTGGAGCTGCACTGACAGCACTGGGGAAAAAAAAAGGCTCTAGAAATTGATGGGATATCAATTGAGATATTTCAACAAACAGATGCAGTGCTGGAAGTGCTCATTATGCTATGCCAAGAACTTTGGAGGCCAGCTACTGGGCCAACTGATTAGAAGTGATCCATATTTATGCCCATTCCAAAGAAAGGTGACCCAACCAAACAATACCATTAATATCACATGCAAGTAAAATTTTGCACAAGATCATTCAAAAGTGACTGCAACAGTATATTGACAAGGATCCACTAGAAATTCACGCTGGATTCGAAGACAGCACAGAACCGGGGATATCACTGCTGATGTCAGATGGATCTTGGCTGAAAGCAGAGAATACCAGAAAGATGTTTACCTCTGTTTCACTGACCATGCAAAGGCATTCAACTGTGTGGATCATAATAAATTATGGCTAACATTGCAGAGAAAAGGAATTCCCGAACACCTAATTGGGCTTTTAAGGAATCTGTATATGGATCAAGAGGCAGCAGTGTGAACAGAACAAGGGGACACTGCATGTTTAAAGTTACAAAAAGGTGTGAGTCTGTGTTGTATCCTTTCACTGCAATTTTTTAATCTGTATTCTGAGAAATAATCTGAGGAGTTGGATTCTACAAAGAAGAACAAAGCATCAGGATTAGAGGATGACTCATTAACAACTTGCATTATGCAGATGACAACACTTTACCTGCTGGAAGTGAAACAGATTTGAAACAGTTACTGATTAAGATCAAGGACCACAGTCTTCAGTAGGGATTGCACCTGAACACCAAGAAAACAAAACTCCTCACAAACGGACCCGACTCGATGGCACTTGGCTGGCTCACAAATGGACCAGTGAAAAACACTGTCATAAATGGACAAAAGATTGAGGTTGCCAAGGATTTCATTTTACTTGGTTCAATAATCAACACCCAAGAAATCAAAAGACACATTGCATTAGGATAATTTGCTGCAAAAGATCTCTTTAAAGTACTGAAAAGTAAAGATGTCACCTTGAAGACTAAAGGGTGCCTGGCCCAAGTCATGGTATTTTGAATCACATTATATGCATGTGAAAGCTAGACAGTGAGAAAGAAGACAGAAGAAGAATTAATGCCTCTCAATTGTGCTGTTGGAAAAGAATGTTGAACGCACCATGGTCAGCCAAAAGAACAGGCAGATCCATTCACGAAGAAGTACAACCACAGTGCTCCTTGGAAGCAAAGGTAGCAAGACTGCATCTTACATACTTTGGACATATTTTCACGAGTGATCAGTCCCTAGAGAAAGACATCATGCTTAGTAGAGTGGAGGGTCAGTAAAAAAGAGGAAGACCCTTGATGAGATGTATTGACACAGTGGCTGCAACAATGGCTTAAGCATAAAAATGATTGTGGACATGGCACAAGACCAGACAGTGTTTCATTCTATTCTTCATAGGGTCACTATGAATCACAACTGACTCAATGGCATCTAACAACAGCAATCTATCTTATTAAATCACAGTGATAGAATTTACATAGGAAAATCTCATCAAATGCAGGACAATCACACAATCATACAATACTGTGAGTCATAGTCCAGCCAAACTGATACACATATTTTTGGGGGACATAATTCAATCCATGACAAAACAATATTCAACGCACATTTTCTTCTATTTCTCCTAACATGAGAAACTTAATAAACTAACATACACCTGATCAATCAACAAATAAATGGTAAATAACAGGACATACATAGGAATAGAGAATATAAATAAGATGTGCAAAGACCGATGCAAGAGCCATGAGTTGTTGGTGAAAAGTTCAGGTTGTTTTCATCTAACTTTTTTCATGCAGCCTTTTCAGCACTTCCAAATAGTAAACTTGGTTACTTGTTCATCCAGCTTCATAATGAATTCTGATATCAAAAGATGGTGTTTTGGGGTGTGTTACCACAGGTGATAAAACATGAGTATACCAATATTACCCTGAAACAAAGCATCAAACCACACAGTGGAAGTCAGCCAATTCCCCAGGATCAAAAATGTTCTGTCACTACGAATTCAGAGTCAAAATGTTGCTAACCTTTTTTGTTATCAGAGAGATTGTTCATTATGAATTTGAACCAATTGGACAATTAAGCTGACAAGTCAAGAGAGACACTATACACAGTATCCCAGTAAAATGCATACTACTTTCAGAAGGTAAATAACATACAAGGTCAGACGATTAAGTTTGTGAACTTGCCACTATGATCTTATGTGGGCAGTGCTGTACAAACTCAGTGAGGTTTCATAACATTGGTATATCAGTGCCTCTAAGTTGTGTTTGTGTCAACATGTGGTGGTGTCATGCTGAGAAGCATATGTTATTGTTGAGTGTTTTGTGTGCCATCACAACAGTGTCAGGGCTTCAATTAGAGCAACAAACAAACACGGAATTTCTTGTTAAACTTGGCAACAGTGGAGGTGAAATCAGGGACATGTTAGTCCAAGTTTGCGGTGATAACACCATGAAGAAAAACAGCAGTGTACAAACAGAGTAAACATTTTTCTGAGGGAAGAGAAAGCATCACTGATAAAGCAAGGTCAGGATGGCTAGTACAAAGCAGAACTGATGAAGACATTGTAAAAATTCATCAAATTGTGTGCTAAAATCATTGGCTGACTATGAAAAGCATACCAGACCAAGTAAACATAGATAGAAAAAACAGGAAATCTGAACTGAAAATCTTGGCATGAGAAAGGTATGTGCAAAAATGGTCCCAATGAACAAAAACAAAAGAGAGTCAAAGTTTGCCAAGACCTTTTGGAGAGGCAGGACAATGTTTTGGGCCATGTTATCATTGGGGATAAAACAGGGGTGTACCAGTATGACCCTGAAACAAAGTAACAAAGTGCACAATAGAAGTCAGCCAGTTCTCCATGACCAAAATCATTCCATCACTCCAAATCAACAGTCATAACAATGTTGCTATACGATCTCATACCAGAGAAATTGTTCATTATGAATTTGTATAAAATGGAAAAACAGGTAACCAAATCTACTATTTGGAACTACGGAAAAGCCTTCATGAAACAGACAAAAGCAATCTGAACTTTTCAGCAACAACTCATGGGTCTTGCATCAAGACAATGCACCAACCCATATGGCACTGTCTGTGAGGGAGCTTTTAGCCAGTGAACAAATAACTGTATTAGAACACCCTCCTTACTCACCTGAACTAGCCTCCAGTGACTTTTTTCTTTACCTGAAGGCAAAGGAAATACTGAAAGGAAGACAGTTTGATGACATTCAGGACACCCAGGTAATACGATGCTGGGTCTGATGGCTGTTCCAGAAAAAGTTCCAAAATTGCTTTGAAGGCTGGACTAGGCACTGGTGTTGGTGCATAGCTTCCCAAGTTGACCACACTGATATTCAGCAATGAGGTATGTAGCACTTCTTCTAGGTTGACTTCACCAACTTTACAGACCTTATAATTCACAACATTTATGTTCAACTTCCTAATGTCTGAGGTCTTAAATGCTTGCAAGCAGCCATCTACAATACAACTATCCATCTTCATTCATCCAGAACAAAAGAGACAGAAGGCAACCCGAGACAGAGAAGAAACTGGCCTACAGAATTCACTGTCTACATGATTTTTGGCTTCACCTACACTAAGACAAGAGGAACTCAATAGCACCTCGCTACTGCCACTGATCATCTTGATCAGGGCCACAATAGAGGGATCTTGGTGGAAGGAGGAAAAAAATGTGGAACAGAACATCAAATTCTTAAAGAAAAAAAAATCTATAACTACTGGACCAGGTGAGACTAGACAACTCCCTAAGAATAATGCCTTGCATTATTCTTTAAACCTTGACCCCAAACTATTCCAAGATCAGCTTTTAGCTACAAATCAGATAGGCTCACAAAATAAAGACTATCCCACAAGTACTGTGACAAAAACATAAGGGGGAAAGTTAATGAAATTATGAGAAACAGAACATCCAGAACAGAAATAATGAGAAGGTTCATTCATTGTGAAGAACATTGCTGATGTCACTGAGCAATCTGTGCAGAAAATGCTGAATGGTTATTTGCTGTGCAAACTTTCACCAAAAATGCAATAAAATATTATCTAAAAATAATAAATAAGCAGAGGCTGTATCACACAGGCCTTGTATGCCACACCACCATGCTGACATTTAACCCATGGTCCTGCCATGGAGGTGAAACAGAACTGCTGAAGGGTATAATTAGGAATGTGACATGATTGGAACTGTACTGCAAAAAGCTCACCCAGAAAACACTGTGAAAGACACACCAAAATACAGAAAACTGGTGGTGGAGACCAATGAGAAACCAAAGCAAACCAAACCCACTGTCATTCACTTGATTCTAACTGATAAGAAGCTACCAATATTTTGCAAGCAAAGGATAACTAGAACTTTGGATTTCTACTTAGGGTTCCTAACACATGTAAAGATTTCAAAACCAAAAAAAAAAAAACAACAAAACTAAGACCAGTGCCATCACATCGATTTCGACTCATAATGATCCTATGGTCACAGTAAAATGCCCCATAGAGTTTCCGGGGGGCTCCTGATGGATTTTAACTGACAACCCTTCAGTTAGCAGACATACCACTTAACTACTCTGCCACCAGAGTTTCCAAAGATTTCAAAAGACATAACAAATAAAATAATTCATAACTGAATAGGAAACATCTGCAATCTATAATAGAGCAAAAGTACAGGGACTCATAAAAGGCAAGAAAAATATTACTACTTGATGCTGTAAGACCTAAGAAGACAACCCAAGTTTTTGAACAGAATGGTGACAATAACGTGAACTATGTTTAACAATGCTGACTATATTACTTGATAGAATGTATGAATGTTAGAATTACAAATGATAAATGATTTCAGAAAGCTTTCTGAAGTAGTTCAGATATGAGACAAAAATTTTTAGACTAAGAGTACCCAAAAAAGAAAAAGTCACATTTTCAAAGAAAAATAGGTCAGCCAATACGCTAGATCAGAGATTAGTGAACTTTTCTTCTATAATGGGTCAGATCATAAATATTTTAGGTTTTACAAGCCCTACAGCCCCTGTTACAACTACTCAACTCTGTCAATGCAGCAGCAAAGCAGCTACTTTTCACAGTAAGTTGTAGTCAAGTAGATCCCAACTCAAGACCATGTACACAACAGAATGAAATGATGCCTAGTCCTCCACCATTCCCGTGATTGGTTGCTCCATTGTGATCCATTCATCGATTTTTAATATGAGATGTCCAGGCTTTTCTTCCTAGTCTGTCTTAGTCTAGAAGTTCTGCTGAAACCTATTCAGTATCTTAGCAACAAGCAAGTCTCCAATGACAGAAGGTGGTGGCTGTGCATGAGGTATAATCAACAAAACTCAATCCATGGTCTCCCAAAGAGGTGAGAATTATGTCGTTGAAACAGCAACGACAATACGTAAACATATGGGTGAGGCTATGTTCCAAAAAACATTTTATGAAATAAAGCAGGAGGTGGGCTGGATTTGCCCTCCAAGACATGGTTTTGGACTGCTGTCCTACATACTGATGTAGGAGGAGATGTATTAGTCACTACTTATTTAGCCATAAGTGACTAAAAATCAAAGTGTGCAACAGCTCAGACGAGTAGACAGTTTATTTCTATCTCATTGGAAACAAACTCCATACGTAAAAGACAGGTCTGATACAGGCAGCTTCATAATTCTAAGAGATTGATGTTCCTTCTATACTGTATTTTTCACCATCATCAACATGTAGCTTCTCTGTTCTTGGTTCAAAGTTTCTACTTGAACTCCAGGCAGCAAATTAGGATTTAAGGATACACTGAAGACAATTCTGTAACATACAAAAAAAGTTTTACTAAGCTGACTATTATCATACAAGAGCAAAAATGATCACACTTGTTTCAAAGTGAATGGCTAAATATCATGAGCCTCTATCATTCATCTTCCCTAAACCAGCAAGTATTTTTTGTTCATTTCCAGATTGTTGGCCTGTACAGAATTTCTTACAAGCTGACAGCTATTCAATAAACTGTTTTCCTTCTGTCTGTAGTAATAAAAGTATACAACACTATAAACATTTTCCATGTTTAACTCCAAGACATTTGGGTTTCTAACTAGAAACAGTAGAGCTTTTGTTTTTAAAATTAAAGCAGACCCTTAGACCTAATTTGTCTCAGAATGTCAGATTTTTTTTTCCCTTCTGTTCTGTTCCATACTATCACATATTCTGAAGGCATATGGTTGTACAGGAAACTGACCCCATGGAGCCTAGGCTGTTCCTAAAAATAAAGAATAAGAGAAAATTTCAAAAGACAGAAACATCTTAAAATGTCCCACTATAGAAGATTTAAAATTATGTTTATGGTAAGCAAGAATTTTAGCACTATCCTTGTAACAGAGGAGTTCATTTCACTGGAAACTGGTAACACAGATAAAATATTTCCTTTTATTGCGACAGAATTTGGTTTTCCTTAAATGTTAGCTTATGACTAAAACTGCCATCATTACAAAGAAAGGAACAGAGAGAGAGAGAGAGAAAGATTCACTAAGGTTGTAGACATTCATACTACCAAAGAAAGATTTTAGCATCTCAGAAGATTCTAATTTGGGTTAGGTGGGGTCAGTCCTTACGATCATGCAATCCTTCAGTATATGTTGACACTAATTCAATTTAAATATTTCAAAATCTATTAAGCTTTTGACTCTGAAAACATGTTAACAATTCAATTAACATTCAAATCTTTGAAACTAATTTTTAAATTATCTCTCACAATGACCTTCATATTTTTTTTTACTTTTAAAGGGAATCTTAAAAATTTCCTTGTTGCAACTAAAGTAACACTCAGCCCTAGATTTTATTTCAGATGCATCTCAACTCATATAATATTTTTATTACCTGACATTTTAATCAGAGATCAAAAACTTCACTAGTCAAGGCATTTCCAAAGCTCTGTGAAGCAAATTAACTTTATGAAATGGAACCCAACTACATATTTTGTAATGAAATTTTATATTACATTTCAAGAAAGAATGCTGTCCTTAGAAAGATAGCCAGTGTGGCCTAGACAGCAATAATGGTAAAAATATTTAAAAGAAATATGAGAAGCAAGAAATACTTTAATAATCCAAAACAACATTCAACTTTCAGGGTCCTCTGTGAAATGCTTATAGATCTCTCAAGAATCCAATGTGACATGGTCTCAGAAGTTTCCTTAAGTCCCAGAAGGACAGCACAGAAGGGAGCTACAGGAAGGAGATCACTGGATTTTGTTCTAGGATTCCCTATACCAAAAAGTCACAGCTTTGAAACCCTGCAGAACAGTTCTACTCAGCACACATAGGGTCACCATGAGTCAGAATCTACTTGGAAGCAATAGCAACCTGTGTCTTAGGTAGCAGCTAACACCTCAGCCTCTGACCATTATATATATTACTGCCAAGGTAATGCCAAATGCTTTAAAATTATATTAGTTTAATTATGTAAGCAATATGTGAATGCATGGTTATGGTTTTTTTTTATTATTACTATGATTACGTGAAAGTACACAATCCAAGTCGATTTCGCATGTCAGCCTCTCTAGCACTCTTTCTGCTCTCCTCCCCCTGTGACAGCACACTCCTCCTTTTCAATCTCTCCTTCTAGCACTGTCTAAATTAACACCTGTCTCCTCCTCTCCACCCTCTCCTCTTGCCTCCAGAAAGAAACCAGTAGGACAACCTTCTATAAATGTATAAAACCATAAAGTACACACACCACATGCTCACTCTGTGTCCCCAAGTCTAGTCTATTTTTTGTCTGAAGTGCTGGACCTCAGTACTGGTTTCAGCTCTGGGGTAGCAGCAAGTCTAGGGAGCATGTTCCCAGAGGATCCTGCGGGTTGTTGAACCATCAATTCTGGTCAGTTCTTGATCTGCATACCTCTTTTTCCCATGCTACGTCAGAGACTCTACACTGTGTCCCCTATCAAAGCTGTCTTTGCTGGTGGCCACACTGGTCTCATGCTGATGTAATCTCCCAAGCATATGGGTCCTTCTGTCTCCTGGGTTCTGTATGCTTATGTTTTATAACAAAACTCTGTTGGGGGTAAAAAATGCCTATGACACTCTTAAAACTCTTTTCATGCCACACTCCTGTTCAAAAATCTTTTTAACATGAGCTCCCCCATCATTAGAACATAAAATTAAAATGCTAAAGCCTAGCTTTCAAGCAACTCTAAAATAAATCCTTCTAATATAGATACTTAAACCATCATGACTTGCAAATTTGGGACTTTTTTCCAGCCAAATCTGTTTCCTCGCACTTTTCAACCACATAATGATCAATCCAAACTCCTGATTTCAAACATTCTTTATAATCCTTGACCTATAATCCCATTTCCAAAACTTCATACTACATGACCCAATTAAAATCTTAGTCATCTAGTGCTGCTATCACAGAAACACCACAAGTGGATGGCTTTAAAATTTTTTTCTGTCATAAAAATGTATGCTAAAAGCCCCAATTCAAGGAATCAGCTTCAAGAGGAGGCTTTCCTCCATTGACTCTGGAGGAGGGTCCTTGTCATCAGTTTTCCCCTGGACTAGGGGATTTTAAGGATACACTCTGCTCCTAGCACTGCTTCTAGGTCTGAGGTCCTCAACTCTCTGCTCGCTTCCCTTCCCTTTACATTCCAAGAGATTTGCCTCAAAGTGCAATGCATCTTAGAGGTAACACGTACAACACGTAGCAAAATTACACAATAGCTGGAGTCATGGCCTAGCCAAATTGCTAAACACATTTTGGGGGCAGGGGGGATACAGTTTAAGCTATGGCACAGCCTAATATTCTCAAGATATCTGTTCAGACCAGTCCAGTCTGAGCTGAGTCCTCTTGTTTTCCACTCCAGTGAACACGTCTTACCTACACCACTTATTCTGACACTGGCTATCACCAGTGCATCAGACGTCTTTTTAATAATAATAACTAACACTGTAGACTGGTCATATGCTCAAACACTGTGTCATGTGTCTTCCTTATCTTCATGATTTAATCCTCAATACAGCTCTCAATAAACTGTGATTATTATCTCAGAAAACTGCGAGAAATTAATTAATTTGCCCAAGCTGCACAGATACATTCTAGAGCCTACATTTGCGTCTCCAAAGTCTGGGATATTAACCAGCACTTTACACTGACCTTCTGTGCATAATCCAAATATAACATTGTTTTTATTACTATTGCCAGAAAATTTTTTGTCTTCTTTATCTTTTAGGTATTTTTAAGAACACACGTTGTAGTCAGGGGCCCATATATAATAACGGCTGATTTATTCTTTTCAGAAATGCTCAAAGGATAAAATTTGGCATATCTTTTTATTTTGGTCTCCACCATGCTATGCTTTTTAACTTCACAATCTTTTTATTTTGGTTCTATCCATGCTATGCTTTTTAACTTCACAACAAGTATGAGTGATGAAATGCAGTCACTAGGACCTAACGAAACTTATATTTCTTTCCGTGATATAAAAAAAAAAAATTCTTTCTTTTTCTTACATTTTAACATCTTTAAAATCAAGTTACACCTTCTAAACAATGAGGTCACATTTTACCAACATTACAGGCACACTTTCATATTTAAGCACCTCTAAAATTAGAACATTTTATTGGAAAATTGGAATGTGTCTTATACTCCTACACATTAATCACTGTACTATTTGAATTCACTAACTGAAATCATACATTACCACCTAGCTCCGGCTGAATGACCACAAGATTATCAGTGGAGTACTCCTATTATGAGCAGTCAGAAAACACAGAAGGTGGGCCAGTCAAAGAAAATTATTATTCACCTAACGTTGCAGAAAGGACAGTAATTTCCGGCAGATGAAGGAGTAAATCAACAAGAAAGCACAAGAATTCATTTTAAACACTCTGGCATCTTGTAAGAAAAAGGCCAAAGAAGAGCTGCACAGAATTCTTACATACATTCTCCGACACACACGCTGTAAAGTGAGAAAACCAGCAACCAGGAGGTAGACTCTATGTACACGGTGTGTCTGTAAAGTGGAAGCCAGTCTCACACTTCATAGTCACACCTCATATACCGCCATGGAAGGGGGCCTCCGAGGTGCGGCATCGAGTGTCAGAGCCCTGCTCAAACACAGGTTTGTTAACACTAATCCACAGCCAGATCTGTGAAGGAGAAGGAAGACAGGTAGTCACACAAAATATGGCCCCAATTAGAGGACTCCACAACTGCCCTACAGATTGTTTATCTGTTATTTTGGCAAATAAGTAAACCAGTTTAATAATCACTGAATGCTGTGTCAATACAGTAATCCAAATTTAAAAGATTATCAGCTTTCATCACAATCAGTTCTGTGTTCATCTTCACTACCTTCTTAAATAATTTCCATATCTATTAGAACCTAAATATTTTCTTAATTTCACAGGAATACACCTTACATCTCAGTTACCAATGAATTATAACTGAGACAGCCTCTTTGAAGAGTTAAAAAAATGACAGATTAGTACGAATATCTTTTTCCTTTAAACAGTACACAAAAGTCAAAATCTATTTCCACCAAGGAGCTGTCAAAACAATTACTGATAGAATTTGCCAATGATTCACACTTTGCATTACCAAGTTTGACAAGAACATACTATCATGGTTGTTAGAAACCAAATTCTGATCTGTTACTGGCACAAAAGTAGCTAGAAGTTAAAGCCAGAACTCTACCACCATAAATATTTTACAGTCTCAATACTCAGTTCTTATTCTCTCTGGAGATGAGCCTCACCAGTTGTTTTTAATCATACAAATAAACCATTAAAATCTGATGTACTGACCTAAAATAAAAAACAACGTTCAAGTAAGCTACCCCACATTCCAAAACAAGAAAGCCTTTTATCTTTTTTTGTTATTGTTGATAATTATATTATGCCTTTATGGCGGGGGGTATCATAAAAAACAACACTTATAAGTAAAGGAACATTATAAGACAAGACTGGTTAAAGAAAACGACGGAATGTAATTCAAAACATTGAGTATCAAGCATTTATAAATGCTCTGTCTTTTTGTGAAGTAAAACTGATAATCATGATTATACAACCAAATAAAATCCACTGGCAATATTGGATTGCTCATCTATAAAATGGGGATAAATAAAAATGGGAATATGCCTCAGAGAATTATTATAAGAATAAATGTATTAATAGAAGTAAAGCATTAACAGTGACTAGGATAGTATGCACGCTAGTAGTGTCTGCTCTGGGGTCACCATGAGTCAGATCCAACTCAACGGCACTGGGTTCCGGGATTAATATTAATACAGGCTATTAATATTACCATAAGCATCACCATTATGAGAGCTGTCTGAAGGTCCAAGGCAAAACAAAACCAAGCCCACTGCCATCAAATTGATTCCAATGCATAGTGACCCTACAGAACAGAGTAGACCTGCCCCATGATTTTTAAGGAGCAGTTGGTGGATTTGAACTGCCAACCTTTTGATTAGCAGACATAGCACTTAACCACTATACCACCAGGGTTTCCTCTGAAGGTCCAGTGTATCTTTATTTATTCATATATGACTTCATTCATATGCATAAGTCCACTCTACAGAAAGCTTCTTCTCACTAACCCAGCTCCTACAGGGCTTTGTGTTTGTCTAACATTTTCAGTCATCTCCTTTGTATATTAATCGTATCTCATCAAATAGATTATAAATTCCTTTTTAAAAAGCTATGACTAGAAAGCAGAGAAACTGGAACCCTCATACACTGCTAGTAGGAATTCAAAATGATGCAATCACCGTGAAAAAAGTTCAGTGGTTCCTCAAAATGTTAAACATAGAATTATCACATGACCCAGCAATTCCACTCATAGGTATATTTCCCAAACAACTAAAAACAGGAATCAAACAGACAAGCATCTCTCACAATAGCCAAAACATGGAAACAATTCAGGTGCCCCTGAACAGACAAGTAGGCAAACAAAATATGGTGTATCTGTATGTTGGTGGTGGTGGCGTGTGCCATCAAGGTGACTGACTCATAATGACATTGTATGACATGGAAGAATTGTCAACATAGGCTTCCTTAGGTTGTAACTCTTTAGAGGAGCAGACTGCCAGGTCTCTTCCCCCACATAGCCACTGGTGGGTTCAAACCTCCAGCCTTATGGTTTGCAGCCAACCACTTAACCATTGTTCATTGTGCCACCAGCTGTATACACACACATATACAGATACACACAAAGAGCACACCAGTTGTTGTCCCGGTTGATTCCCACTCACGGCAACTCTCCATAAGGTTTCCTTGGCTGTAATCTTTATGGAGGCAGATCACCAAGTCTTTCTCCCCTGGCATCACTGGGTGGGTGTTAAGCTGTCAATCTTTTAAATTAGCAGTCAAGCACTAACTGTTTGTGCCACCAAGGGACACATACACATACACAATGGAATATTACTTACCCATAAAGAGAAAAGAGATTCTAATACATATTACAACATGAATAGACCTTGACAATGTCATGCTGAGTGAAATAAGTATAAGAGAAATGTGGTATAATTATACCTGAAATATCTGGAATAAGCAAATGCAGAGAAAAAGTAGATTAGAATTATCAGGAGGAAGGGAGAAAAGGGATGGGAGTTAAGCTTAGTGAGCACAGTTTTCCTTTGGGGTGATGAAAATGTTTCGAAAATAGCTAACAATGGTGGGGAATTGTTATCACCGGAATGTACAGTTAAGAATGGCTAAGATGACAAATTTTATATGTATTTTACCAAATATATATAATTATAAGAAGAAGAGACTGAATACACAGTTGCTGCTGTCTTTTCTGGTTCTCAAGTTTAAATTCCGAGGAGAAAAATCTCTTTGGAAGCAGAAGGCCAATACTTCATCATTTTCAACTAAAAGAATTTACCACCAGAACACCATGAAGGTACAGTTAATGGTCCTGGCCTTCTGATACTTTCTAGTTTAACTAAGGAGACAGAAATCACATCAAGTTGCAGAAGATCCAAGCTAAATCACATGACTACTATAATGCCTGCTCTATGGAATTCTAAAGGAGGAAAGACAAGTAAAAGACGAGGAAGTTATGAAAGGCCTCATGAAGACAGACCATGATATCAAAACCCTAGTGGCATAGTGGTTAAGTGCTATGCCTGCTAACCAAAGGGTCAGCAGTTTGAAACCACCAAGTGCTCCTTGGAAACTCTATGAGGCAGCTCTACTCTGCCCTATAGGGTTGCTTTGAGTAGGAATTGACAGCAACAGATTCAGTTTTCTGGTTTTGGTTAATGATGATAATAAGAACTACCATAAAGCATCTAACAGCATACTAAATAATTTATAAATAAGAAAAATAATAACAAGAAGAACAAAAAACTCTGCTACTGACAGGTTGATTCCAACTCACATCAATACTACGTTTCAGAGGAGAAATGCACTCCATGGGGATTTTAATCTAAGTGCTTTATAATTATTAACACACTTGTTCATCAAAATATCTCTATGAAGTAGACTCTGTTATCTCCATTTGCAAATAAAGAATGTGAGGCACAAAAATGTTAATTTTTTAATCTAATAATTTGCCCAAGATCATACATACAGCTAACAAGCATAAGAGCCAAATTAAATTCTCAGGTGCTTATGCTCCCAAATCCACACACTTTATTGTTATGTCAAATCATCTCTCTTTATGGGATCATGTAATTTTCACAAAAATGTCCAATAGAATATGTCAACAGAGTCCCCACAGTCATGCAGTGCACACTCTGAGCAGCCATATGTAATATACATAATGATTTGCATTGAATAGGCAGAAATTTCTTTTAGCCAGGGAAACAGTTTGCACAGCCAGGACTGGAACACAGTCAGTGTCACTTTTTTCACTCAGCCAGATCAGAGACAGAGGACTGAGAAAGGATGGAGGCACAATTTAGTGCATCTCCTGTGTGACCTCTATCCTCTGAGTTGAGATGAAACCCTTAGACATTACTGAAAAAGGGAAGTGTGAATTACACTGTTTTAAATTGCTGAAACTAGCAACACTGTATTGGGATAAGGATGGACCATAAGGAGGTGAGTTTCCTCCTCCTCCAGGAACCAGCAACTAAACGGGCAACAAGGAGAAGAACCACCAAATGTTTAACATCAGAGGGGTGGCAGGGAAGGATGTGATTGGAACCACAGAAAGATGACTGTCACAGGACCAAAGTCATTATTGGATGTAGAAGTACTCCAGAAACAGAAATTCCTTACAAATACAAAATGTTACAGATTATAATAAGGGGAAATGAGGAAAACTGAGAAAAGGATGAGATGAGAATGCGGTATGGTTTTCAAACTCACTATTTTTAAATAATTAAAAAAAAAGTTTCATTTTTGCATTTGAAATACTATAAATTCCTTTAAATAACTATCAGACAGACATGAGGAAAATGAACTCTGAAGAAAAAATTAAACAATCACCTGTATTTATTATATTTACATTTGAGCTATTTCATTACACTCAAATTACTACAGAAAATATAACATGATACAAGAGCTTTTTGACTTCATATGAAGTATGACATATTCATTTATGTAAGTTGGAAAAGACTTCCTTGAAGAAAATAACACTTACAACATCCAATTTTAAGTCAAATGCTTATTATGTAGTGACTCCATCATATAGGAAATATTATACCGATTCTATAGATCAGAAAACTGAGGCTTGGGTGAGCAATTTACTTAGGAAATTGTGGCTCTGATAAGTAATGTACTTAAGGAACTTGATCACAGCCTCACAATTTGTAAACTTCCTGGAGATGTGATTAAAATACACAACTGTTTTTCTTTCCACTAAATTACCCAATCTCTCAGCCTTTGAGAATTCACTAACAATTACATAAATCTAAGTTAGCGGGTTCAACCTTGTGATCCTCAAACTCTAACAAGTAGAAAGTAACAGAAAGCTCACTGCAGATACTGTTTCTACTGTCTGCTTGGAAAAGCTGAGCTAGCTTCAGATAGCTCCTACCTAATTGCAAAAACAAGTTCCATAAAGGGAATCCCAACTAATATTTTAATATCAGTGACAAAAAGAATATAATGGCAAATATTAAAATCAAACCTTAAACGAGTTTTGATTTTTCCCCATAATAAGATATCTGCAAAACAAATGCAAACTCTTCCAAACACTGGCCCATAGGAGCAGGAAACTAGACACAAAAAACTGTAGAAGTAACATTAAGAAAACTGATACATTCTTCTGCACCTGATAATGAAACCAAACATTACTCTTAATTTTTTTTTAAAAAGTGAATATAATTATGATTTTTTTAGAAGATATCCAAAATCCAAACTTGTTGCACTGAGTCAAGTCAGTCTCATACAGTCTCATACAGGATCCTATAGACACAGCAGAACTGTCCCACAGGGTTTCCAAGGAGTGGCTGGTGGATTTGAGTTGCTGACCCCTTAGTTAGCAGCTAAGCTTTTAACCACTACACTACCTGCAGTATTTAAGTGTTAATACATAAAAAGACTGTATAAATCAGAAGTAGAGATAATTAAAGCGTGTCTTTACCAAAAAGCTCTCAAGGTCACTATTCTTGCCTGATTCACAACGAAGTATTTCTATCATTCTGCACACAGACAGCAGCTTCATAAGATTAAATTACTTTCTCTGAAGAGGTAACACAATTTGTGTCTAGTATCTGGTAGTCATGCAATTAACATTACTGAGAGAATAAGCAGAATGAATAAATTTTCCTTTGCAGACACATTAGAAATGTAAATCTATCCTTGAAAGCAAAGGCTAGCCTCTTGACACATTTCACCTTTTATTCTTTTCAGAATTCAGTTTACTGACAAATACATGAATCTAATTTATGTATTTCAGGAAATAAACACATATTAATCACCAGTCTGATGGCACACACCCTTGCCTACCTTCATTCACTGTGGTCAGACAATGTTTCCCACTAGGTCAAAGCTCTTCCCCATTACACTCCATAAGCAAAGCACCTTGCACCCTGACCCCTGCTCAAAGTGTCACCTCCTCATTTCCCTCATGCCCAGGCAGAGATTATGATTTAGTGGTGGCATACTGGTTAAGAGCTTAGCTGCTAACCAAAGGATCAGCAATTCAAATCTATATGCCACTCTTTGGAAACTTGATGAGGCAGTTCTACCTTGTTCTATAGGGTTATTGAGAGTGGGAATACATTTAATGGTAGTGGATTTAGGGTAAAAATCTGGCACCTGTAGTTTAAAACAAAACAACAACCAAAAAAAAAAAACTTCAGAAGATCTTGCTGGGCAGCCAAGATTCTGCAATTAAACTCTCATCTACGAATCCTGGAACCGAAGCTCAGAGAGTTATAGACGTTATCCCAGGTCACAAGGTTAGATAAGCAAGGTGTCAGGATACATGGACCTCTGAACTCTTCAAAAGATAAGGATGCTTATCTTGAATTGTAGCCCCCTAAAAATGTGTGCAGCAATTTGTGTAGGCCATGATTCCCAGTACTGTGATTTTCCTGTCTGTTGTAAACCTCAATGGTGTTAATGAGGGAGGGCAGGCAGCTGTGGTGTTGTTGGGTCAGGACTCAGTAAGTGAGACTGTACTGTGCCTCGAGGCAGTCTCTTGGGATATAAAAGGAAGAGGTTAACTGAGCCATTTGGGTACCTCATACCATCAGGAAAGCAGCAGTGCTGGAAGCAGAGCACATCCTTTGGACCCGAGGTCCCTGTGCCTCAGAAGCTCCCAGTCCCGGGGAAGACTGAGGACAAGGACCTTCCTCCAGAGCCAACACAGAAAGAACTTTCCCTACAGCTGACGCCTTGAACTTAGACCTTTAGCCTACTTTTCAGTGCGAAATTAAGTTTCTCTTTGTTAAAGCTTGTGGTATTTTTGTTATAGCGGCACTAGAAGACTAAGACATTGCTCAAAAACAGAAACTAGTAGTCTCATCTCTTCTTCATGACCCTCCATTTGTTTTCCTTTGTTTTTAGCTTCTATTTAAATAAGGAAAATTATGACACCTCAAAAGTGCTACTTTTTCATTTGGCTTTGCATATGAATTAGTTTTATGTATTTTATAACATTTGAAGTCTGAAAATTTATATTCATAGACTCAAGAAGTTTCAAATGATACTTTGTTCTCTCTGAATCCCTATTTAGACCTTCCTCCAATATTCTGCATTTCATGACCCTTTCATGCTTTGCAACATATTTGTTGTTAAATGCTTCAGAATGATGCTGGTGATGGTGGTTATGTGTTATCAAGCTGACTCCCACTCACAGCAACCCTATAGGACAGAACAGAACTGCCCTCATAGACTTTCGTAGGCTGTAATCTTTATGGAAGCAGATTGCCACACTTTTTTCATGCAAAGCAGCTGGTAGGTTGAAACCTCCAATCTTTTAGTAAGCAATGAAGTGCTTAACCACTGCACCACCAGGGCTCTGAAACACTGATGGTACCATTGTACGAATTGCCACCTGGTAGGGACAAAATGTACTTTAGAACTGGAAATCCACAACCAAAGTTAGAGAAATACAAGAATCTGGTTTGATAGAGAAAATAAAGCCATGGTCAGGAAGAGGTTAACCACGGAAGCTTTGGAGTCATAAAGGCCTGGGTGACTGTCCTATTGCTACATTTTTTGGTGTATGGCAGTATACACATTATTAATCCCTCTACACATGTTCACACATGTAAAATGCTTGTCTCACAGGATGGCTGGGAGAATTAAACAAGCTAACATACGTAAAATACTTAACACATATTATGAGTAGAGTTCGGCCCCCAGAGAGATGCTCTGAAGTCCCAATCCCAAGTACCTATGAATATGACCTTGTTTGGAAAGTGCAACTTTGAAGAAAACATTATTAATTAACAAGAAGTCATAATGCAGTGCAGTGGGCCCTAACACAATACGACTGGTGTGCTTGTAAAGAAAAGAGATGTCAAGACAGACGCAGGGAGAAGACGGCCATATGAAGACACACGCAGAGTCTGGAGTGATTCTCCCCAAGGCAAAGAATACCAAAGGTTGCCAGAAACCACCAGAATCTAGGAACAAGCAAGGGGTGAGTTTTCCCACAGTCTTGAGCCAGCATAATGTCCCTGATACCTTGATTTTTTGACCTCTAGCCTCCAGAACTCTAAGAGAATAAATGTCTGTTGTTCTAAGCCACCCAGTTTCAGGAACTACATTCCAACAGCCCTAGGAAATGAACACAACATATTGACGGTAGTCAATAAACTGCAGATATTGTGTTTACTGTGGCATCACTGACATTATAACAGAAGGATCCTGATCTGTGAGCACCGGAAGAAGAAAATGATATGCAGCTCACTAACACACATATGGTTCAAGACTAAAGGCATGACCAGCTAGAAGGGGCACCGATTGGAGGAGGCTTCCTTCTCTGGAATGGAGTGAAACGGCAGGAAGGACCAATTCTAAGAGAGCCAAGACAACACAGAAAACTACATCTTATGATCCAGAATGTGAAAAATTATGGGTCGAAGCCCTGAAATAGGAGATTCAGAAGAGGCATAATGAGTCCTTTTAAGAGCCTGATATACGAGACTAGATTATCACAAGACTGTAGAGAACAACACACATTAAAAGTGTTGTGACTAGACACCATCTTCGAGAGCTCCCTGATGCTTCTGACTGAGCTCAAAATCTGGTGGGCAAGAGATCTGGTAGCTATAGCCGAAGTGTTGTGGCTGGCCAACATCTTTCAGTGGGTCGCTGAAGTTTCTGACTGTGCTCAAAACTGGGGGGGCAAGAGATTTCATTGCTCTGCAACACATATGCTGCCCTTGTTTTCTAAGAGAGAAATTAGGTTTTCAGCAAGGGCTTCCACTCATAATTCTTTCTGTTCCAGTTATCATTCTGGTTCATCCAAATTTTAAAAATTCAGGTCTGTTCCAGTTTTGCCTCCTCAGTTATACTCAACTGGGAAGAATCAGTTCGAAGCTCAATTCCTAACCCCCAAAGGTGTATAACCTGACTCCAAAATCCTGGGTGCTTGGCAAGTGAATTACTTCACATCTTTATTACACACTTACTCTATTCTGAATCACCAGTGAATACAGGAAAAGAAATGATCCAGCCTCAAGAATCTTACAATCTAATAAGAATGATGAGATCCATCCACACAAGCGATATTCACTAATTAGTTCAAAGAAGCAGGTATCTAAGAAGAATTGTGACTTTATTAAGATGGGCTCTTTCCACACCAATTTTCCGAAGTGATCTTCTTGCTCTAGAAAAGTTTTCACTTTATGTAGTTTGCTAAAGTTGCCTTCACTACAACATAAGCATGAGAGCAGTGTTAAGCCAGTTTCAATATCTGGAATTTTCTTGACTCAAAAATATTTTTAAGGCCATTTTCTGAATCCCTGTACTTTGAATTTCATTCCAGATCTATTTATTCCGTTACACATACCATTAGATTTCTCATTTTTGAATGAGAGGAAGCAGTCTAAATTTAAGTATAAGGAGATACAGATTATCTCTTACTGAAGTCAGGTCCCTCCCCTGAATTTGCCCTTTTAAATCTCATGGCATAAACTATGGGTTCCACTCTCAAAATACAGCATTTGAAAGAGAATAACATATTTGTGTTAAAAAAAATAATAAAATCCCTTGCAGTCAAGCTGATTCCAATTCATGGCAGCCTACAGGGGAGCGCAAAACTGCCCCATAGGGTTTCCAAGGCTGCAGTCTTTACAGAAACAGGCTGCCACCTCTTTCTCAAGGGGAGCAGCTAGTTGGTTTGAACTGCCAACCTTCTGGTGACCAGCTGAGAACTTAACCATTGCACCACCAGGCCTTTTTGCTTGATTCATTAAGCTATTTAAGTGATTAAGGCAAATATTTTAAAACTAGATTATAATGCTAGGCTATTCTCAGCAATAAATACCATAAATTCAGTTTTTGCCTCAGAAACATTAATTGTACGTAGGTTATTCTAAATTAGTTTTGGTGCCTTTCTATAAGAAGCTGTATTTTAAGAGCTTTCCTCAAAATTAACAGTGTATATATATCTGCAATTTTATTTTCTAAGTAGGTGTCTTACCAGAAAATCCAAATCAAAAGTTCACCCATAAATAAAAGCAATCACAAAACTAATGCTCAGAACTAACATCTGACAAAATCCAGATTTGGTATTTTTTAAAGCTATAATTCTACTCTCATTTTCATTAAGAATCTGAAAGAGAAAAAGAAATGTTTTCTATTACTGCTTTACCAAATAAAATGCAATTATTCCTCATTCCAAAAAATGTAGTGCAAACACAATCTAAAAAATACTTGAGTCTATTCCAGGGTAGTACTTAGTACTTTTAGCAAGAGTTGTACAAGAATATTTGTGAAATCACTGTTACTCCAGGAGTCTAGATCAACAATGAAACAGGGAATTATAAAACAATAGTGGTCTAAAATTTTTGTTATCTAAGGAATTTTGATCGTTCCATTTAAAACTTCTGCTGAATTCTAAATATTCCAGGAAAAGACATCATTTCAAAGTTATTCCTGAGCTTTCTTTTTAAGAAAACAGATCTATGGATACCTATATAATTTATTACTATACATCACTACAGTGAATCATTCTTCAAGAAGTCTGCTAAGACTGAACACCGAATATAAAGAGCCTTTCAGCTAAGCCTTTAACAGACAAATAAATTTTCTCTGTTAAAATCCTTTATTTTACTATTATGTTAAGAGCTTGACTGCTACCCAAATGGTCAGTAGTTCAAATCCAGCAGCAGTTCTGTGAAAACTCTGTGGGGTAGTGCTGCTCTGTTCTACAGGAGTCCCTATGAGTTGGAATCTACTCTGTGTAAACAGGTTTGACTTTTTGATTCATTACATGTGCTAGAAATAGACAGAACCCTCTTCCAGTAACTCTACACTTAATCCACAACTGTTGAACGAAGAGATTTTTTTTGCATTGTCGCATTAAATACATCCTTAATGATTTAAGGAAACCTTGGTAGGTAGTGGTTAAGTGTTAAGTCTGCTAAACAAAAAAAGTCGGCAGTTCAAATCTGCGAGGTGCTCCTTGGAAACTCTATGGGGAGGTGTTACTCTGACCTACAGGGTTGCTATGAGTCAAAATTGGTAGCAGCTTTTTTAGCTTTTATGGTTAAAACAACCATTTTTATTTTTGACGTTCAAGGACAAATAATTCCTGTTTTTCAACTCAAAGGCTGCAAAAAGGAGCTTGGATCACTGTTTCAAAACAAAACTCAACTAAGGTATGCTACCTCTCTTGACATAAACCACAATTCTACAATGATTCTGTGAACTTATACCAAACAAGAGGCAAAGAAAGACATTTAGCCGATGTGTTAAACGGCTGTTGCCCATTCTCCCCCGTTGTGTTATGAAATGTTCCATACATGGGGCCCACGTCACTACTAGATCTTTTAACAGTTTCGCAGCTCAGGGTTTGGCTTCCTTAGTTAAGCATCAAGTGGTTCTATGACTTCTAGAAAGCTGAAAAGGTTGTTACGGTTCACAATGTAAAGCTCATGAAAGCGCACAGCTGTTGTTCATATTTTCAAAGGTCTGTTATAATAATGATGTCACTGAAAAAGGCTGGAACCTATTACACGTCTCAGACAGTCAAACCATTCACTCAATACACAAGTATACACCATAAACACTACTACAGTAACATTATACAATCAAGCAAAAAAGCTTATTTATAAAAAAGTCACCCAGGGCTGGTTAATTAGGGTTTTTTTATACTTCTGCCTTCAGGAAGCCTCACTTGCCACTGGCACCACACAACAAAGTATAAACTTCACCATCTCAGTGCCTGAGGCCCTACCGTCAACCACAAAGCTTTGCACAAATTAGAAATAACTAGGGCCCTTAAAGGGAAACTGCACTTAAAAAAAAAAAATATGTTGCCACTGAGTTGATTCCTACTCGCATCGACTCTACAGGAGAAAAGCAGTCCATAGGACTTCCAAAGACTATCCAGTGGCTTCAAACTGCCAACCTTCTGTCAGCAGACATAGCTCTTAAGGAAACTCTAGTGGCATAGTGGTTAAGAGCTACATCTGCCCACCAAATCAGCGAGGTGCTCCTTGGAAACCATGCGGGGCAGTGCTACTCTGTCTGATCACCAGAAGCCAGAATGGAACGGATGGCAGTGCGTTTGGGTTTGGGTAGCTCTTAACCACTAGACAACAAGGTTTCTGAACCAATCATCTAAACAAAAACACAATTTCTCTTTAGTTACCATATTCATCAACACAGTAAAATAAGTATAATGACTGAATAACCATGAGCAAATGCAATCCAGGATTACATTATTAATTTTAAGAACTTATCGACATACTAAAATACTGCAATTATTTTTATGGCATAGAATGTTAAGTAGTTTAAGACCCTGGGTCAGTAGCAGATGTGTAATCTGGTTCTCTTCATTTTACTACTAGTATATTAAACAACATATAAACATTTTCCAAGTGAGAAATTTTAAGTAACTTAAACAAATAAATATTAAATAGTACTCATTCTGGACATTTTACAACATTTAAACACTTTAGTTAAATTCTAAGTTAGAGAAAAGAGAAATCTGAAAAATCAAATGTGTAAACTGTAACTCGAGAGAAAAACAGATCAGAAAAACAGACATTGAAAGGCGTGTTAGTCCCAAACTATGCATATATACACGTACATACATACACATGTGTGTGTATGTGTGCATGTCTGTGTGTACAGAGAGAAAAATAATTAGGACTCTCAAAGGAACACTGTACTCCAACTCATAGGGACTCTATATGACAGAGGAAAATTGCCTGTAGAGTTTCCAAGGAGCACCCAATGGATTATACACACATGTGTGTGTAATCTTATACATCTAAATTTGTGTATGTCCTCAACATAAGTAACAAATTTTATCTAGATACACACAATTTACACATGTATCTAACAAATTTTTATCTAGATATATATATAAGATTATGTATATACCTAGACAAAATTATATATCTAATGAGATTATATATATCTAGATAAAAATTGTTAAGTTTTGTTGAGAATATACATGGCAAAAACACATACCAATTCAAGCTTCCATGTGCACATTTCAATGACACTGACTATGTTCTTCCAGTTATGTAATTATTCTCACTTTCCTTTACTGGATTATTCCTCCCTCATTAACATAAACTCAAAAAACAAAATCCATTGCCATCAAGTGGACTCTGACTCACAGTGACCCTACACGAGTGTAGAACTGCCTCACAGAGTTTCCAAAGAGTACCTGGTGAATTTGAACTGCTCACATTCTGGTTAGCAGCTATAGCACCTAACCACTATGCCATCAAGGTTTCCAATATAAACACACTGCCCCCTAAATTTTCTAGTCTTTTCAGTTGCTGTTGTCAATTTGAACCCACTGTCAGCTATTACAAGGGCATAATGTTTAAGGCAAACATTCTTTACCTGTGAAGCTAAACTACTGTTTGGTTTTCAGAAGACGTCAGGGAGTATTTTGGGTATAATGTTTAAAGATTATTTTAGGGCAGCAGTTATGGAGGTTTGTCCAGTTTCCACAGCTCCAGAAAAGCTGAATTCCACGAGAATTCAAAGTTTTGTTCTGTATTTTCCTTCTTTGGATCAGGAATTTTCCACAGAATCTTTGCTCAAAATGTTCACCAATACTAGCCATTCACCATCCAGTTCTTCTGATTTCATGGTAAAGAGGACAGTTGTTCATACGGACAGTCAACCACACATCCCAGATCCTCCTCAGATTCCTGACTCCTTCCTCCTATGTTGCTCCAGGCAAATAGAGATCAATCATGTCTTGGATCAGCTATTTAGTCTGCATAAAGTCATCCACAGCTTTCAGTTTGTATTCTTTTAACTTTTAAATGAAGAAAGAAACAATAATATATGATGTTCTACTTCTCGACAATAATATTTCTCAATCTATAGTCATCAGGTATGGGAGGACCAAGCATCAGAATTATGATGGCTAAATCTCACTGAGTTCCTGCTCTATGCAGTGCACTGCCCTAAGCACTGTACACACACTGATTCATTTAGCTTTCAAGCAAACCTATGTGGTCAGCCAAGCCAAGTGCCGTCAAGTCGCAACCTATGTGGTAGGCATTACTATTATCTTTATTTTGGAACTGACATCACCAAGGAATGGATATGTGCAGCAGTTTCCTCAACATCATATAACTAGTTAATACCCAGTGCAACTGAATCAATTCCAACTCATAGTGATCCTATACTTAAAAAAAATCAAAACTAAATTCAATGCTGTCAATTCAATTTCAACCCCTAGAGACCCTACAGAACAGAGTAGAATGGCCCCATAGAGTTTCCAAGGAGCATCTGCTGGATTTGAACTGCTGAACTTTGGTTAATAGCTGTAGCACTTAACCACTACACTACCAGGTCTTCCATACAGTTAACAGTATGCAAGAATTCACATCTAGGCAGGTTGACTCCAGAGCCATCTCTATCACCAGCACTACACTGTGTATACTGGGATATTTCTAGAAAGAAGTCTAGTTGTTTCAATTTTCTAGTTAAAGGGTCAAGTTAGAATTGAGTAGCGGAAGGTTTGACGGTTGAGGATACTGAAATACTTTAGAATCACTGTCATGAATAGCAGTTCTCAATACAGTAGTGTATATATAAAGTGTTCGCTATTTCCCTGCATATACTACACAGAAAGCAAATAAAGTCAAAGGTCTACTTTTAAAATTATTTTTCTATACCTGCTTTCTATAATTTGGTACAGAATAAAACACATAAATTAAATCTTCTGATCTTAATTGCTAACAGTATTATTCTGTTCACAAAATGCAAACATTTTTGCAATTATATACATAAGTAATACCATATTCATCTGCATGGATATATTGTATTATGTATTGTATTGCTTGCAACTCTTAGGCAGCATTTCTTAATATCTGCTTATATTTGGAGTTCTACTATGAGGCTAGAATTCAGTCCAACCATGGCGTGTCATAAATTGACAGAGAGAGCTGAATCTGATCTCAGTCTAAGATGACATTTAAGTATGGCATGTGTTACATATAAATACAGTTTGAAAATGAGATGTTTCAATAGTGATTACATATAGCTCAAAGCACACTCTACTTACCAGCACCAGAAACTGTTTTGCTTAATTTACTGCATACTGATAATTGGTTATTTGGAAAATTAGAAATAAGCAAACTAAAAATAGCTTCACTTCATGAAAATAGTTTCATTGCATGAAAAAACACAGTAAATATCCAGATATTACCACGGCAAAAGTGTAATGCCTTCATAAAACCTCCTACATGTTTCCAGTTAGCCATTTATGATCACCAAGCAAATAATTCTACAGACACAAAAAAACCTGATGCACTGTTAGTTCTTCAAAGAGGCAAACCAGGTCTTCTCCTCCATCTTAATGGGCCCCATAGCCCTAAAACTTCTCAGAATTCAAACTTGCATTGTATCTTCCCACAGCTGTAAAAATAACATTATCTTGGCTCCCTTTAAAATCTCTCTAGCCACAACAAAAATACACATGCCAAAATATACAAGATTAAAAGAAAAAACAATTTATCAACACCAGTCCTGCGCACAAGACAATTTTAGTCCTCCCTCTTTGTCTCCCTTCCAAAACAATAACAGCATGTAGGTAGCCCTCGAATCCGACTCATTTCTTCTATCTTCTGGGCTTTGGCCTGTGCTAAAGAACTCTGCAATCAGAGAACTCCTTTTACAGTAAACAGCCACGATACAAAGTAAGTACGGAAACAGATTTCAAATCACTGGAAATGTTTCGGGTACAGCTGGCAGAGCACCTGTTGGAAACAGACACAAAATAATAGAAGCAAGGGAACGTTCATATAACATCCAATGTGCCCTTTCAGCATCTGCAATTCTAAGCTTACGGAAAAAACTTTGATAAAAAGGCAACACAGCTAGAATTAGATCAACATTGTTGCTTTCCTTCTTGAAAACATAAAACAACTCAATGAAAATAATCTTTTTCAAATGTCTAAATACAGTTTTTTATATAAAAACAGAAAATAGAAAAAGGTGTATAAAAAAGTTACTCAACTTTACTATTTTAAACTACTCAAAATTTACTCATTCAAAATAACCAGCACTGAATTTTTTTTTTTTCTTATATGACCTACAGAAAAGGCAAGGTACAGGTTTTATAGCCAAAATGTGGAAGGTGACTTCTGTATTATAAGCTGGCACACAGAGAATCAACTTTGTTGAATTTCACAGGGATTTTTGCCAAACAGGAAAACACGAAATACAGTTTCATCACTAAAAGTCCCAACACCCAAATGAATTACGTGACCATCCATGGCCATGTCTGAAAATTCATTCAATATCGGCAAGCATTTAATGCAAACTTATAGTAGGTACGTACTACCATTCACCTCTAAAGTCAGAGCGACTCTTCTTCAGGGTACGGAAGTAAAAGGAAGCAAAGAAATCAGTTAAGAATTGGTCAAAAAAATAGGCATTCAAGGATGAAAGTACTGAAGAGGTTGTAAAAGTGAAAATGATAGGTATGAACCTTGAAGGCCAAATGAGAAATAACAGAGCTTGACAACATAATCAACTCAGCAAAAAGAAGAGAAATAAATTCAATATATAGCAATGTGAATGCATAGCTGACATTACTCATACTGAACTGAATAATAAACTGTTTTAATTCGGTCTGTCTCATATTAACACAGCCTACATGAATTATAAAATTCAGTAAATACTATTCCTTCACATATTCAGCAACTGTGTTTAAAAAATCTCTTTAAAAAAGCAGAATTCTAACAACAAATCAAAACTTACTACATCTAACTGATTCCAATTCATGTGCACCTTATAGAACAGATTACAACTGCCCCATGGAGCTTCCAGGGATGTAAATCTTTACCAAAATAGACCTACACTTTTCTCTCAGTGAGCAGCTGGTACGATTGAACCACCAATCTTGTAGTTAGCAGCCAAGCACCTGAACCACTGTACCACTAGAACTTCTTTAAGCTCTGGCAAAACCAGAGATTTTTGTCTCCAAGGACTATGACATGTTAAAAATTCCCTAAGTGAGATTATAAAAGTCTCAGTTTATAAGAAATCAAATGGGAAAATGATGAATCAGACTAGCATCTGTCTCCTAAACAATTCTTTTGTTATTTCACAAATGTTTTCTCTTTAAATCATCATAATAATAACAAACCCAACACACTTGGTATCATTGGCCTAATTCCTGGACCAAAAAAAAAAAAAGAAGGGTAATTATCAGATTAATCCGTCATCATACCTGATGCAAAATAAACAATTCAAGTTAAAGCACTAACCACTGAGACGAACTAGACTGCTGCTGAAGTTCACCAGGTGATTTCAGGAATGTTGGCTTCCTTCAACAGTGGAAAGGTATCTTACAATGACTTTGTCTTTAAGGTATTTCAGATTGAAAACAGATATTTTTTCCAAAGTAATACGTGAACAAGGTTATAATCAAACTGTGAATATCAAAAAACATAATTTCTATCCCTAAAAATGGAAACCCTGGTAGTGTCATGGTTAAATGCTATAGTTACCAAAATGTCTGTGGTTCAAATCCTCCAAGTGCTCCTTAGAAATCCTGTGAGTTCTACTTTGTCCTCTAGGGTAACTGTGAGTTATAATTAACTCGATGGCAGTGGGTTTGGTTTTCATTTTTAAGTAACAGAATTTATAAACGTTATAAATTTTGCAACATGAAACACAAACTAAGTACTGAATTACTATAAGAAAATTTCCATATACGCAATCTAATGGGCACTCAAGACCATTTCCAAATAGTGATTGCCATGAGTTGGATCCGACTCAAAGGCACGTGGCTGGTTGGCTAACACTACCACAAATCATCATATTGTTAAGAACTAACGATCTTTTGCTGAAGAGTTTAGTTATTGCCATGGTTTTAATTCATCGTGTGAGACTGCATCTTAAATATGGCAGTTAAAATGAATCCTACAGCAAAGGAGAAATGGGAGAAAAATTACAACTTGTAGTTCCTTGTGTCTCAAATAGACAATTTCCTTAAGAATTTATCATTTTTAAGTATCTGGCTCCAGCATCAATTTCTTTAGTCCTATTCAGAGGGCCTGAGCAATTTTAATGTTTCAAATGGCAGAAAGAGGACAGTGGTTAACAGTTATGATATGGAATCTGGTTGTCTGGGATTCTGGGCAAGCTCAAAAGCCTCTCTTGCCCTAGTTTCACTTCCACGTAGAGCTGTAGAAAAAGCATACTGTGGAAGTTAACCATACTGTGCTCTAAAGAGGGTTGGAAAACCTAGTGGTGTAGTGGGTTGAGTGCTCCATCTGCTAACCAAAAGTCCAGCAATTCAAACCTACCAGGTGTTCCTTGGTAACACTATGGGGCAGTTCTACTCTGACCTGTACCGTGAGTCAGGCCCAGCTCAACAGCAATAGGGTTTCTTGGGGTTTTTCGAGGGGGTTTGGTATGTGGAAAAATGATGGTTATTATCACAGTCATTTTCCATGATGTAAGAATCCAAGGTATCTTGACATCATGATTTCCCAACCTATAAAAAACTATCAGTTCAATGTGTTTCAATCCTGAATTCCAAGAACCAAACACAGGTTTATGAAATGAGTCTTGACTACACAGTAGGGACACTTATTCCTATTTCTCCCACAAACTATAGATAAAATTCCAAAACGTCACATACATAACACATAATATTCAGAAAAGTGGAGATAAGACCAGATAGAGACCACTGGACCTGAAACGAATGAAGTGATCACAAACCAAATAACCAAACCCACTGCCATGAAGTCAAGTACAACTCACAGTGGCCCCATAGGACAGAGTAGACCCATACTACAGAGCTTTCAAGGAGTGTCTGGTGGATTCAAAGTGCTGACCTTTTGGTTAGCAGTTGCAACACTTAACCACTACACCACCAGGGTTTCCAAAGTGATTACAGGTTCTCTCAATTTTCTTTTTTGCTTCATATATCCCTGGCTGGGTCAGCATTATCATCAATGCACTCCAAACTAATATTCAAATGAGAAAAACGCAGTTGCATATTACTGCTACAGAAGTCAGTCTTTGTAGACTTAGTTATTTCTTAACACTTACACTGGTTTTGCGTTTTATGATTTCCTCGAAAGATAGTCTCTTCTATCAAGTGGCTACGACTAACTCAGGTAAAGTCCATCCTCATTCTCTCCTGAAACCTAATCAATCTGGCACTTTTGCTTGTTTTTGTCTTTTCCTGTTCATTTGTCCAATGAAGACCAAGTGTTCTCTCCACAGCATCTCTGAGCCCAATAAACGGTGTTTACAACTATTGTTTAGAAGTCAGCCTAAGAGAAGTCCTACCTTATTGTCACTAATTGTCACTATAATATTACTTTAATTGTCAATCACTTATTTCACTTCTTACTTGGGCATTTGCATTTAGGACTTCATTACTTTGTCCAGACCTCACTGTACATCGATTAATCTCAATACCCACCTCAATTTTCATTTGCTCTTTTACTTCTCCCTACTTAAATGATGGACCCTTTACAAATAAAATGAATCAGCACTCACCCTTACACTAAATCTATATAAAATGTTTAAGACTTGCTGAAAATAAGCTAGGCAAATCATGCAGAGGATTCATCAAGCCAATAGCCACAACTTGGCTTACACCTCAAATCACAGTACCACCCCCAAACTCTGCTCCCTCTCCCTGTAAATTCTTACCTCATCCATGGAGCCTGTCTGATAATCCAAACTTGACTGTTACCTTTCCTATCCACCCCCAGATACTAGGTCACATTCTTATAATTATCCTTCTACTATACATAGTATAGTGCCAAACACAGAACCAAAATAAAAACCAAACCCAAACTCACTGCCCTCAAGTCAATTCCAACTCAGACTGACCCTCTAGGACAGGAAAAAAAAAAACAATTGCCCCATACAGTTTCCAAGTAACTACTAGTGGATCTGAACTTCCAGGTTAGCAACCAAACACTTAACCACTATGCCACAGGGCTCCCTTAAACACAGAGCAGGGATCAATTTATTCTTGCAAGGTATGACAACAGAATCCCTAATGTGTTAAGAGGAAAACAGAAGGCAGTATCCAGCCATAAAAGGTTTACAGAACATTACAAGGGAGCCATGTAAATAGCATCTTAAAGCGTTTACAGAGAATCCGAACGGTAACGGACTCAAAGCATTATGACATGGCAAAGAGCATGCTTGCAGATCTGCTGCCACGTGAAAGGCTGACAGTGCTAACCCACTCAGCAGCTCCACAGAAGAAACCTGACAAACTATTTCCATGAAGATTACAGCCAAGAACATTCGATGTAGTAGCTCAACCCTATGACACACTAGGTTGCCATTAGTCCAACTAAGAAAACCAAACCCACTGCTGTCGAGTCAATTCCAACTCATAATAACCCTAGAGGTCAAAGCAGAACTGCCCAACAGAGTTTCCAAAGAGCACCTGGCAGATCTGAACCGCCAACTTCTTGATTAGCAGACATAGGACTTAACCCCTACACCACCAGGGCTTCCTCCAGAAGTCAAGAGTCAGTTTAGTGGCTGCTAACAACAACCAAGGAAACCCTGTTGGCCTAGTGGTGAAGTGTTACAGCTGCTAACCAAGAGCTCAGCAGTTCAAATGCCAGGCACTCCTTGGAAACTCTATGGGATAATTCCAGTCTGCCCTATAGGGTCACTGTAAGTCAGACCCAGCTTGGTGGCACCTAGCAACAACAACTAAACAACCACCATGGGAGGACAGAAAAAGAAAGGTCTAACTCTGCTAGACATGGTGTCAGAGACAAGGATGTATTTCCTTTTTAACAAAATCATGAAGGGCAAATAGAATTTTGCTGCGTAAACAGGAAAGGACTTAATAGAAGTATCACTGTCAGATGGCTTTAAAGAAATTTATTTCTTCACAGTTTAGGAGGCTAGAAGCTCAAATTCAGGGCACCAACTCTAAGAGGGGGCTCTCTCTCGGGGCTCACCTTTTGTAGCCTCTACCTTCCTTGGTTCCTTGGAGAGCCTCACAAGGAACTGCCTTCTCCAGTCTGTGTTTGCTTCAGTGTCTCACCTGCAATTTTTCTAACTCACAGGTCTTTAGGTTTAAGGCACTTCCTACACTGATACAGCCTCATTAACATAACAAAGAAAACCAAACTTCTCTAATACAATTACATTCACCAAAACAAAGAAAAACCAATCCCACTGCCCTGGAGCGCATTCCAACTCACGGCAACCCAATGGGACAGAGAACAGAGTTTCCAGAGGAGCAGCTGGCAGCTTCAAACTGCTGACCTTTTTAGTTAGCAGATACAGCACAGTAACCACTATACCACCAGGGTTTCCAGAGGGGTGTGTGTGGGTGTGAGTGTGTATACATATACACACACATAACCAAGCCTGTTGCTATGGAGTCAATCCCAACTCACAGCAACCCTATAGGACACAGCAGAACTGCCCCTGGTGCATTTGAACTGCTGACCTTTCGGTTAGCACCCAAGCACTTAATCACTATGCCACCAGGGTTTCTATCCACAGGTATAGAGGTTAGGATTCCAACACATATCTGGGGAGGGAGTAGCCCACACAATTCAATTTGTAACAAAGAGGTAGGAATTACATTTTAGAAAGAGGAACAAACAAGTGTAAAGGGACAGAATCATGAATGAATGAGCCAGCTGAGGTAGTAAGGAAATACAAAAAAAAAGTCATAGACTATAAAATTAGGTATAAAAATGTTAACAGCAAGTGACACAGAAAAGATGACAGTGAATGTCAAGGCTGGAAGTACAGGCAAGGACTTTGTAAAGGTAAGGGGCCAGATAAGCAAACAAACCAAACCCTGTGTCATTGATTCCAACACAGGACAGGGCAGAACTGCCCCCTAAGGTTGCCTATGAAGCTGACTGCAACATCTTTTTCCCATGTAGTGGCTGGTGGGTTCCAACCACAGATCTTTCTGTTAGCAGCTGAGAACTTAACAGTTGTTTCACTGGGGCCACAGGAAATAATCTTGGAGGCAGTGGAAGTGTCACTGAAGGGAGAGTGATATGGTCGGGACCCAATCTGCTGGTGAAACTGTAGACAGCTGGGAAAGGGGGGAAATTAGACTAATGTTAGGAAGCTATCTTAGAGACTAACTGAGAAATGATGAGTATTTGAGCTAAGGGACGCAAGGAATCAAATCACGGTAACTGAAAACTAGGTGGGGATAAAAACCAACCAAGAGCCAAGGAAAGGACCCTGAGCAACATCAACATTTAATACTAATTTGTACTGAAAGTGAAAGCCATTGTCAGTTTGGGAAGAAATTAGTTTTTTCTGTCTTGAAAATGTCAGTGCTCAGCGTATAAGCAAGAAGAAACAGGTCAAGATTAATATTTGAAAGCCTAAACTGGAAACCGTTTATCTATCTACTGATCTTGGAACGTCTTTCAAATGCTAAGTGTTCAGAGATAACAGAATTCCACCCCACCGCCCTTCAAAAAAAAAAGCCTGTCAAGGTGCAGGGGCTGCAAACATACTCCTTCATCAGGCATTTGACTCAAGGCTTTTGAAAATGGGTGCAAACACAAGTCGTCGACAGTGACTCACTGACCACTAAGCCACTTGATTTCTGGCCTTCATGAGTGGTTTGTCGTTTAGGAATCAGCAAGCCCATCCCCACTTATAAGACGCCCTATGTACCACAGAATGGAACACTGCTCAGTCCTGCACAGTCCTCACCATCACTGCTGTGTTTGGGCCCACCGTGTTATGCCATCTTTTTGTGCGTCTTCCTCTTCCTCACTGACCCTCTGCTTTCCCAAGCATCGTTTCCTTTCCCCAGGGACTGGTCCTTCCTAACAGGGCATCTAAAGTAAGCAAGACAAAAGTCTCATCATCCTCACTTCCAAGCAGCATTCTGGCTGTAAGACAAGAGTTGTTTGTTCTTCTGGCTGTCCATAAGATAGTCAATATCCTCTGCCAGCACCATAATTAAAAGGCATCAATTCTTCTTTGGTCTTCCTTACTCACTGTCCAACTTTCACATGTGTGTGAGGCAAATGAAAATATCATGGCTCGGGTCAGCCGCCCCTTAGCCATCAAGTTGTCATTTCTACTTTTTAACACTTTAAAGAGATCTTCTGCAGCAGAGTTACCCGCTCCCCAACTCCACCCCCCAGAAATTTAAAGTATTGCTTTAGCACCTTAAATAGAGCTTATTTTGCCTATTCAGGTAGACTGCAAACTGCCTCAACATAACTCAAAACACAGAATTTGTTTCATGACTTCTTTCTTAATTCAATGATTTAATTTCTGTGAGGTATACTATCATGGCAAAACTGGCTTGATGTACAATACCAACCAGAAAAATATGCTGCTGACATCTGTGGTATAAAATGTTCCAAAGAAAGCCCTTTTTTCTTATTTGATTAATATAGGTTATACCTACTTCAGATGCACTATTCTCTTCAATACTTTAAAACCTACAAAAGTAACAGGAACTGCAAGGAAAAAAAAAAAGGAGTTCAAAGTGAGCCTCACATTACATTGTAACTAAAAAATACACACAAAACCTAAATCTTTCACTCCCCTACAGATGGCAACATAACTTTACAAAGCCAGCCAAGTGCCGTCAAGTCAGAGGAAAGCATATATCCCATAATCACAGCCAATATTCACTTACTTTGTCCATCCTGGTAATACAAACTCTGGTAGTATAGTGATCAGTAGTTCAAATCCACCAGGGTCTCCTCAGAAACTCTATGGAGTTCTACTCGGTCCTATAGGGTTGCTATGAATTGAAATCAACTTGACAGCAGTGAATCTGGTTTGGGTTTTATCCTGGAAACACTCTAAGCTTCTACTTATGCCAGGTATTGTGCTGACATTGAGCAGTATATGCAATCTTTTATGACTCTTCAGATAAAATCCTTCCAGTAACAGAATGAAATCAGCATTTTGCCAAAGGCTATCATCTCATTATTTGGATCTGGGCTCCACTAAAATCTATTCCTTAAATACTTCGGCTAACACAGCACCTTAGACACACCCAGTCACTATCAATCCTTTACCCCATTTCATTTTGTACACAGAAATCTTCCTTGCCTTAAATTATGCTATTACTTTATGTGTGACTTCTACTATTGAAATGTAAGCTGCAGCAGAGTTGGTAATTGTCTATCTTGAGACTTACAAGACCTGCTATGTGATCAACCAACATCTGGTGGGTATCATGAATACTTTCAAATCCACAAGCTACCAAAATATTAAAATTTCATTCTGAATAAATCTTAACAGGAAAGAGTTTACTTGGTATGTACTTGGTAAGTACACAAGATACACAAATGCATAAAACCCATATATTTCACTGCCCCAAACCCAATGCTCTTGAGCTGATAACACCGAGTCAATGTCTACTCATAGTGATCCCACAGGACAGAGGAAAACTGCCCCACAGGGTTTCCCAGGAATGGCTGATGGATTCAAATGGCTGACCTCTTGGTTAGCAGCCAACTGCTTAACCACTGTGCAAGCAGGGTCCCAAACATTACACTGGATTTATTCAATTCAGCATCTGTCCAGCACCAAAAATTTAGTGGCAGTCCAATGTTAACTGCCCTTGAAGTATATTTAAAACTTTCTAAAATGAAAGAACGTCATTCAAGTTTCAAATTCATACTTTTTTTCTAAGACTTACTTTGAGTACTACTAGAATATCCCATATTAAAATGGGTAACAGAGAAATTTGGACAGTGTACACAATTTGGTTTCCTCTACAGATACTAGCATATTTTCAACAATATGAGAGTTTTGTTATCTACTACTGTAAAATGTAAAAGAAACAAAAAGACAAACAGAATCTAGCAGTGTTGTTTCCTCTAAAATATATGATGGAATAAATTTCCATTTTCTGAATGTATTTTCTAAAAGCAATCAGTATTAACAGCATGTTGACATATAAAGCACACAAAAGTTGCATTCTCTCTACTTCAGACCCCAAATTCTCCCTTCCATAAGTATAGCCCATTGTACGTAATTCCCAGGTCAGAGGTGCAGCAGACAAATTAATTAGTCTATTAAAGTCCCAGTCATATCCTGGCACTGGTGTTGAGGTTAGCACCTTCAGCAACAAGTTTCTAACGCTTAACCAAGCTGCCATTTGTTCTGGGAGAAGTTAGGAATGAAAGGGAAAAGAAAATAAGGCTGGGAAAAGTCCCCACTGATCTAAGGCAGAAACATTCACATGAACCGGGGGGTGGACTGGTGTATTCATGAAAAGGGGTAAAAGTTTCGTTGATTAGTTCTTGCTATTTTAAATGACTGCGAGAAAAATAAACAGCTTCATATCTAAGGAAAAATTTAAACAGCACTTAACACCCTCCAAAGTCAACCTTAAAAAGAAGTTAATTTGCTAAAACTGAGCACTAAAGAGAAACCAATCATATCATAGGACAAATCTCTGAGGTATTTCATGGGAAGATTAAACAGTGGACTAAATATTTGTAGATTTTACAAATGACTAAAGTGAACCAAACTCTATCTGAAAGCTCACACACACACACACACACACACACAGAGGCCTCTGACTTATCTTGCAGCTGACAGCCATTACCTAGAGCAAAGTGTATCTAAAAGAACCACATACCATACATAGTTCAAAGTTCAATACAGGTAAAGTCTGTTGATTATCATGCAAAACAACATAACACATATGCAGTATGTGGGAACTTTCTTATCTCTTAAAATGCCTCCCTTTTCTTTGTTCCACAGAGTCATGGTACAGGAAAGCATGTTTACAGCATGACTGACCTAGAGGTCTGCAAGGGATCAGACTCTACCAGCTACTTTATATTTAAGAACCAGATACTGAGATGTGTCATATCTCTGAGTACAATACTGGGAATGGAATAAAAGTATGAAGAACAATTCCATTTACAATGACACTACCAATCATAAAAAGATGTCTGTTACACATTGAGCGGTCACATTGTCAGCATCTTGCCACACATACACTAAAGTGATTTTCAACTCTTCATCATTTAAAATCCATCCAGCATGCTGGATTACTTAAAAGGTAATTGTAGTAATTATGTCATATATTTTCCCCTGAATATCTTATTGTTTGGATTCTGTAAGAAAGATTACCTCAAAATTCATCAAATATGGGGATTTTTCCAAAAATCAATGACATTAAATTAAGGATTATTAAAAAAATTTCATTTCGGATCCAACTTGATGGCACTTGGTTGGCTTGGCATTCAGAGATATCGAAATTTAAAAAGTTACAGACAAAAGGACATATGATTTCATATTATTTATTATACCAGAAAATTAAAACAAGGGAAACGTCCACTGATAAGGAAATAAAAGTACGATACAATGGCATATTAAGGAATCGTTAGATTCTATCCTTCAAGGAACATTTAGTGAGACACAAATTTCCTAGATTATGGTAGGCATACAGTTCAAATGCTGCTTAATGAATGAAAATAAAAATCGTTTATAAAGCTTCACATATAGTTTAAAATTTAAGTGTAGATCACATTAAAAAGTATTTTTGTATGTATCTTTTATAAATAATGTGCACCAAATCAAACCCATGGTCACCAAGTTGATCCTGACACATAACGACCCTATAGTACACAAACACATAGAAACACAACTACACCAAAGTGTTCACAGATGTTATCTTTGGGTAGAAAAATAAAACACAACTTTTTAATAAACATATATTGCTTTTATGATCCGAAATAAAGTTATTACAAACCCACTGCCATCAAGCTGATTTTGACTCATAGCAATCCGATAGGACAGAGCAGAACTGCCCTACAGGGTTTCCAAGGAGCAGTTGGTGGATTCAAACTGCTGACCTTCTGATCGACAGCCTGAGCTCTTAGCCACTGCACCAAGATAATAGAGTTGGACTCAAATGGCATTACCTAAGATGATGTTCCTTGTATTATCACTGGCAGAATAAAGGGTGAGACAGGCTCTTCTGAGAAGCATTCTCCTCAGGCACTGGCTAGGTCCCCCAATCCTAACAAACAGAAAAGAGCCAAACCAAACCCACTTCCTTTCAATTGATTTGAATTCACAGTGACCATAGGAAAGAACAGAACAGCCCCACTGAGTTTGTAAGAAGCACCTGGTGTACTTGAACAGCTTCCGTTTGGGTTAGCAACCACAGCTGTTACCCACTGCAACACCAAGGTTTCTCAACTGTGACCAAAATCAGTCAATTTTGGTAACTCCCAACATCACCTTTACTAAAGGTATAATCGATCCTTTTTCTTAAAGTGTTACTTCCTCTTAAAACATGCATTAATATAGTGTCTATTTATCTATGAGATGTGTTGCAAAAATGTACAATATTGCATTTTCTTAGCTTCTAAGGCCAAAACAGGCAGAGGGTGGTGAAGTGCGAGACAGATACATACTTGACGAATTCATCTATTTATGACAAACTGCCATAAATCTGTTTCACAAATGGCACTAAATATTTTTACAAGCTCTGCTGAAGAAAATCCCATCCTTCAAATTGACAGTTACAGTTCCCCCCAAAAAATATCATTTTGAAGGCGAGTTTTTTTTACAGCATTTTGAATCAATACTGCCAACATTTTAAAATGTTTTCAAAGATGCAGTTACTTTGTAGATTAAAAACAGCTACCCATTTCATAAGATACAAGTTATTTATTGACAAAGTCCATTCCAGCCTACCTCTTTCAGACGATTTTCTGTGATATTCCCTGTGCCCCATAACTCATCTGTCAGTGTGTCCGCTGTGGTGGTTTGTCTATTGCTATGATGCTGATGTTCTGTCACCAGTATTTTAAATACCAGCAGAGTCACCCATGGTAGAAAGCTTTCAAAGAGCTTCTACACTGAGACAAACCAGGACGAAGGACCTGGCAGCATGCTTCTAAAACTATTGGCCAGCAAAATAAAACCTTTTAAAGAGCAGCAGAACATTTTCTGATATAGTGCTGAAAGACAGGAGTCTCAGTCTGGCAGACACTGAAACACAACTAGTGAAGAGCTGCTCCCTAAACAGAGTTAACCTTGATGACACGGATGAGAGTCGAGTCTTAGGGACCTTCATCTGCTAATGCAGTATGATGCAAAATGAGGAGAAACACCTGTAAATATGGATCAATAACCAGAACATGGAACACACCAAGTATGAATTCAGGAAAAGCTGAAGTCACCAAAAATGAAACAGAACTCATAAAGATCAATAACCTAAGCAGCAATGAGCTGAAATGGAATGGCATTAGCCATCTGAATAGGACAGTCATATGGTCTACAGTTCTGGGAACGAAAAACTGAAAAGGAATGGTGTCACATTCACGGTGAAAAAGAACATTTCAGATCTATCCCGAAGGATGGAGCCCTTATGGCACAGTGGATAAGAGTTCAGCTGCCAATCAAAAGGTCAGGAGTTTGAATCCACCAGTCATTCTTTGGAAACACTATGGACTGGTTCTATTCTACCCTGTAGGGTTGCTATGAATCAGAATTGACTATATGGCAACATATTTGTTTGCTTTTGTTTTTTTTTTTTAACCCGAAGTACATGCAGTCAGTTGCAGGATAAATAATGACATGCCTAGAAGACCAGTTAATACAATTATTATCCAGATGGACTCACCAGCCACTAAGGCCAAAGATGAAAAGTTGATTTTTATAACTTCTGCAGTCTGAAACTAATCAAACACCATCAAAATGTACTGATAATTACTGGTAATTGGAATGTGGAAGCTGAAACAAAGAAGGATCCCTAATTGGAAAATAGGGCCTTTTTTGATAAAAATGACACTGGAGATCAAATTACAGACTTTTCCAAGATGTACTGTAGACACTTTTCTCCTAACCACAAATGTTGACCATACTCACACACCACACACCAGACAGAACACAAAAGAATCAATCAACTACATCTGTGGAAACAGACAATGGTGAAGCTCAGTATCATCTCTCAGAACAAAGCTAGAGGCCAACTAGAGAACAGACCATCAACTGCGCATATAAACTTAAGTAGAAAAAAATTAAAAATAAGTCCACGAGAGCTAAAATATGACCTTGAGTCCATCGCACCTCAGTTTGGAGGCAGTGAACACTAGTGACTGACAACCAGATGAGTGGTGGGACAACACCAAGGCCATCATATGGAAAGAAAGCAAAAGGCAACTAAAGGCAGACAAAAGACCAAAACAGACGTCAAAAGAAACTGTGATATTTGCTTTTGAACTTCTTTTTGTTGCCGTTGTCATTGTTACTTGTCATCGAGTTGTTTCCAACTCATAGCAACCTCATACACAACAGAACGAAACACCGCCCAGTCCTGCACCATGCCCACAATTGTTGCTAAGCTTAAGCCTATTGTTTCAGCCACTCTGTCAACCTATCTTGTTGAGGGTTTTCCTCTTTTTGGCTGACCTTGTAATTTACCATGCATGATGTCCTAGTCCAGAGAACAAATCCTCCTGAAAACATATTCAAAACATGTAAGATGTAGTCTGGCCATCCCTGCTTTCAAGGAGCACTCTAGTGTACTTCTTCCAGAACAGATCTGTTTTTTGTTTTGGTAGTCTGTGGTACATTCAATATTCTTCTCCTATACAATTCAAAGGCATCAATTCTTCCATTTTCTTTATTCATTGTCCAGCTTTTGCATACCTATGATATGACAGAGAATACTATGGCTTGGGTCAGGTACACCCTAGTCTTCAAGGTGATATCTTTATTTGTCAACACTTTAAAGAGCTGTTTTGCAGCAAATTTTCCCAGTGTAATGCAACTTTTGATTTCCTCACTGCTGCTTCCATTGGCATTGATTGTGGATCCAAGTAAAATGAAATCCTTGACAACCTCAATCTTTTCTTCATTTATCATGATTCAGCTTACCGGACAGGTTGTAACAATTTTCGTTTCCTCCATGCTGACACGCAATCTGTACTAATGGCCATGGTCTTTGATCTTCATCTGTGTTTCATCTGCATAACACAGGTTATGAATGAGTCTTCCACCAATCTTAATGCCCTGTTGTTTTTCATACAGCTCAGCTTTTCAGATTATTTGTTCAGCATATAGATTGAAAAGGCATAGTGAAAGGATACAACTCTGATGCCTTTCCTGATTTTAAACCACGCAGTGTCCCCAAGTTCTGTTTGAACGACTGCCTCATGATCCATGTGCAGATTCCTCTTGAGTACAGTTAATATTCTAAAATTCATATTCTTCTCAATGTTATCGATAATTTGCTATGGTTCACACAGAATGCCTTTGCCTAGTCAATAAAACACAAGTAAACATCTCTCTCGTATTCTCTGCTCTCAGTCAAGATCCAACTGACATCAGCAATGATATCCCTGGTTTCATGTACTCCTCTAAATCTGGCTTCAATTTTTGGCAGTTCCTTGTCAATATATTGTTGCTGCCACTTTTGAATGATCTTTTGAACTTAGAGCAGCTACAACCAAAGGAATAAATGTGGAAATAAAGGAGCCAAACAGGTGGTGTCAAAGGGTGGCTCAAGAAGGCCACCCAAGTGCAAAGACCCAAGTTAGAAAATCAAGAGAAGAACATGCTCAGTATTTCTCAAGCTGAAAGAACTGAAGAAAATGTTCAAGCCTGAAACTGTGATACTGACGGATTCTATGGGCAAAAATTTGAATGATGCCAGAGCATCGAAAGATGGAATAAATACACAAAACCACTATACCGAAAAAAATTAGTTGACATTTGAACACGTAAGGAAGCAGCGTGTGATCATAACACAACAGTACTGAAGGAAAACTCCAAGGTGTACTGAAGGCACTGGTGAAAAACAAGGCTCTAAGAATTCATGGAATTTCAATTGAGATGTTTCAACAAATGGATGCAAAGCAGGAAGCATACATTCATCTATGCAAAGAAATCTAGAGGACAGCCACCTGGTCAAGTGCCTGGAAGAGATCCATATTCACTTGATCCCAAAACAATGTGATCCAGTAAAATGTGAAAATCTTCAAACACTATCATTAATATTACATGCAAATAAAATATGGCTGAATATCATTCAAAAGTATTTGCAGGAAGTACATCAACTGGGAACTTCCAGAAATCCAAGCTGAATTCAGAAGATAACATGGAATGAGGAATATCATTGCTGATGTCAGACAGCTCTTGGCTGAAAGTAGAGAATACCAGAAAGATATTTACCTGCGTTTCGTTGATTATACAAAACCATCTAGCTGTGTGGATCATAAAAATTTATGGAAATCACTGCAAAGAATGGGTATTCCAGAATACTTCATTGTGCTCACGCAGAATGCACACACAGAACAACAATCAGTTATTCAAATAAAACAAAGGGATGCTACATGCTTTAAAACCAGGAAAAGTGTGTGTCAAGGTAGTATCCCTTCATCATATGCACTCAATCTATATGCTGAGCAAAGAATCTAAGCAGCTGGACTGTACAGAGAACAGGGCATTAGGATTGGCAGAAGACTTATTAACAACTTGCAATATGCAGATGACACAACCTTGGTTGCTGAAAGCAAAGAGGACTTAAATCATCCTGCTGACCTTTGGCTGGAGGAAGGAGAATGGGTGGAGAGAAGAGGAAAGAAGACTGTTGGGTGGATGAGACATGGATGGAGCAGAGAGGAATAGAGTGCTGCCACCAGGCAGGGAGGGCAGTGGAAGCTGCATGTAGGTGGGCATGCAAATTTATACAGGAATGTACATTCTCACTCAGTCATATTAAATTAAAAAAAAAAGATGTCACTGTGAGGACTAAGGGGCTCTGACCCAAGCAATGGTATTTTAAATTACCTTATAAATATATGAAAGCTAGACAATGAATAAAGAAGAACTGAAGCATTTGAATCATGACACTGGTGAATTATGTTTTATGTACTGTCAACAGTCAACAAAGAAAAGATCTGCACTAAAAGATCCTTAGAAGCAAGGATAGTGAGACTTTGTCTCATATACTCTGGATGTGTTATCAGGAAGGAGCAGTCCCTGGAGAAGGGCATCATGCTTGGGAAAGTAGAGGATCAGCAAAAAACAGAAGACCCTCAATGAGACGGACTGATAGAGTGGCTGCGACAACAGGCTCAAGCATAACAACGACCGTGAGGATGGCTCAAGGCTGCGCAGCTTTGTGTCTGTTCTACACAGAGGCGCTACGCGTCAGACGCTACTGGAAGCATCTAACAATAACAGTAACAATATCATCTACTTCACCTCTAAGAATCTTCATGTGTATTTTTTCTTCAGTCTTGATAAAAAAAGAAAGCAGAGAGAACACCACTGTGCCCTATACATGCGGTTACCCTGGTAATATCCCAAATTTCTCACCTGGGATAACCTTATTAGGGGACCAAAAAAATGAAGGTAAGTTAGGGCAATGGTCAACACCTTTAAACATTTACTTTTCACTTGGAATAGCGTTTGGCTAAAACCTGTAAAAGCCTGACCTGACCCTTCAGCTTCCTGGCATGCAAGCACTTTGCATTACCAGGTGACACTGTGACATTGGCAGGATCCTCAACCCTGTGCCTTGCTCTTAAGAAGCACTCGACTTCAGCATCTCACCACCAGCCAAACTGCCAACTCATAGTTCTCCTTCTAACCATAGTAAAGTCCCAGTTTGTAGTTTCATCTGACAAGAAAATGGAAATACCACCTGTTAACTAGAAGTTTTTGATGGAAACACATGAGACAGGGCACTCTGCTTGGCTTAAAAATAAATAAGTAATCACAGCCTTCAAGACAACTCCCACTCACAGAAACCCTACGGGACAGGGTAAAACTGCCCCCATAAAGTATCCGAAGCTATAAATCCTTACTAAAGTAAACTGTCACATCTTTCTCCAAAGGAGAGCACGGCAGGTTCAAACCACCAACTTTTTAGGCAGTAGCCAAGTATCACCCAGGCACTTTTCAGCTATAGTTCTTCCCTGTTGTCCGTGAGGATGTCACTGCAAGCAACATGTAAAAATAGTCAGTTAAAGAAATACTGCATATTTTCTATCATCACAGATTTTCTCAATTACGGATACATGTATAAAACTCACCAATGATTTTCAAAGTACTTATTTAAGTTTGTGGTATTTGTTTATTTTCCTATGGTATTTGTTTATTTTCCTATAACTCTATCTAGATAAAAGCAACTGACATGACTGAAGAGCAGAAGCTTAGAGGATGAATGGCAGAGTGTCACCAACTCAGCCTGCCCACCGACTCCTCAGTTTCCAATAAGGCTCCTTAGACACTCCTCAGAATTCTTGGGCCCAGAGAGAAATGACATGAAAGCCAATTAAACAGACCCCGGATTTGACAATCACAGTTAATACTCACACTGCTGACTATTTTAATATAAATATTCATGATACACAATCATTTGTAACTTTGAGAATCAGTAAGGGTCACCAATATTTTTCAACCATATTTTGCTCCATTACTATAAGGAAAACAATGTCACAACAGCATTCTTGAATCTAGGGGTTCATTAAAGTAACAGGCCCACATGCTTAAAAACACACTGTATTTTCTTAAATTGTTTTATGTAGAGAAAAATAACACCCTCTGTATATCTTATAATTAGTTATTACTTCACTATAAAGTCTAAAGTCAGAGGCCAGAATCATGTGAATCCCTATTAAACAACAGAAACTGTTGTAGTGATTTCTAAAAGAGAAAGAAAAACAAGCAATAATGCTCAGGCCTCCTAGCCAGCAGAAGAGATGTCCAGAAACGTAATCCATTCTGCCTCACTTTTGCTGAGTCCTCGTAAAACTGACAAAACAAAAGTTGAGGTAACGTTTTATAGAGATAATAAAAATCCTTTTTTTTAAGTACTCTGAATACCTTAAGTGTCACAACAAAGCCTCATTTCAAAGACACATGGTTGGACACCATAAAAACTTGTGTAATTCTATTATGTATCTTCAAAAGACAAGTCCTTGAGATATTAGCACTGAGTCACTGCCTATTTGAAAAGACGGGTTTTAATAGCTCATACCACACTATAGTATATTTTGTAATTTTGAAAATTATTTAAACTTGTAAAACTTCTACTAGACAGTAAGTATGAGAGTAAGATGTAAGATTTATTGATCTCAGTCCAGATATTAATTCATTCGTTTGAAATTCCTATTGTATACTTATTGGATTTATGGTAACGGATAAAGAAAAACAGCTCTATTCATTGTACTAGCGAGCCTCTAAAACAGAGGCACTTGGCTTAATAAAACGGCTGACAGGAGGTCTGAATCAAAACTCCACTTTGTTAACAAGCTCCTGTTTCTTCTCATTCACATACATACAGCCTTGGGCCTCTGGCTGAGTGGGACCAGAAGAACAGGGCTTCTACCAACCATCTTTGTTTAAATAGCCGGACTCCTACCCCAAACAACTCTTAAGTAAATAAGGATAGGGGTCAGTAGTGTGGTTTAACATGTTGTCGTTAGGGCCCTCTCACAGTGATCCCATGTACACAGAAGGAAACACTGCCCGCTCCCGCACCATCTTCACAGCTGTAGCTATGTTTCCAGCCACTGCTCTGCTGGAGCCCATTGCTGTAGCCACTGTGTAGACCCACTTTCACCCAGGGCCTTCCTCTTTTTCTCTGACCCTCTCCAGGGTCCTGCCTGGTTGTTGTTATTGTTAGGTGCCATCGAATCGGTTCTGATTCATAGTGACCTTATGCAGAACAGAACAAAACACTGCATGGTCTTGCGTCATGTCCACAATCATTTTTGTGCTTAAGCCCATTATAGTGGCCAGTGTCAATCTGTCTTGTTGAAGTCTTCCTCTTTTTTGCTGACCCTCCACTCTACCAAGCATGATGCCCTTCTCCAGGGACTGATCCCTCCTGACAACATGTCCAAATTATGTAAGACACAGTGTCACCATCTTTGCTTCCAAGGAGCACTCTGGTCATACTTCTTCCATATTACCTGCCTAGGTAATACATTCAAAATACACAAGATGAAATCTCACTACCTGCATTTCCAAGAACCATTCTGGCTGTACTTCTTCCAAGACCGATTTATTTGTCCTTCTCGAAGTCCATGGTATATTCAATATTCTCCATCACATCGTAATTTAAAGGCATCGATTCTTCGGTCTTCCTCATTCATTGTCCAGCTTTCACCTGCACATGAGGTGACTGAAAATGCCTGGGCTTGGATCAAGTGCACCTTTGTCCTCAAAGTGCTATCTTTACTTTTTACAACTTTAAAGAGGTCTTTAGCAGCAGACTTGCCCACAGTGGAAACCCTAGTGGTGCAGTGGCTAAGTGCTACATCTCCTAATGAAAAGACTGCAGTTCGACTCAACCAGACCCTCCCAGGAAACTCTGTGGAACAGTTCTTCTCTGTCCTGTTAAAGTAGCTATGAGTAGGAATCAACTCGATGGCAGTGCGTTTGGTTTTTTCCTTGATTTCCCAAAGTAATACATCCTTAGATTTCTTGAGTTCCTTCCATGAGTATTAATTGTGGATCCAAGTAAAATGAAATCCTTGACAACCTCAATCCTTCTCCATTTATTATGATGTTTATTGTTCCAATTGTGAGGATTTTTGTTTTCTTGATGTTGAGGTGTAATCCATATTGAAGGCTACAGTCTTTGAGCTCCATCAGTAAGTTCTTCAAGGCCTCTTCACTTTCAGCAAACAAAATTGTACCATCTGCATAACAGAGATTGTTAATGAGCCTTCCTCAAATCCTGATGCCCTATTCTTCTTCATACACTCCAGTTTCTCACATTATTTGACACCGTACAAACTGAATAAATGTGGTGAAAAGACACAACCCTAACACACATCTTTCCTGAATTTAACACATGCAATATCCCCTTCTTATATATGAATGCATTTTGATTTACGGATAGGTTCCTCATGAGTACAATAAAGTATCCTGGAAGTCTCAGGGTCTTTGCAATGTTAGCCACAATTTATTATGATCCACATAGTCAAATGCCTCTGCACAGTCAATAAAATACATGTAAATATCTTTCTGGTACTCTCCACTTTAAGCCAGAATCCATCTGCCATCCGCAATAATATTCCTGGTTTGACACCTTCTTCTGAATCTGGCTTGAACTTATGGCAGTTCCCTGTCAACGTACTGCTGCAGCCACTTCTGAATAACCCTCAACAAAATCTTACATGTGTGATGCTAATGACACTGTTTCATAATTTCCACATTCAACTGGATCACTTTTCTTGGCAACAGGCATAAATACAGCTCTCTTCCTGTTGGTTGCTGTTTCCTATGCTCTAGTAATGTAGTGGTTAAGAATTTGGCTGCAAAACAAGAGGTTGGCAGTTGGACTCATCAGCTGCTCCTTGGAAAGATGGAAGCTCCTGTTTACATTCCAAATGAAAATGTAGAGAAGTCACAGGATACAACAATCTGGTTCATGGGAAAGAGATTTGTTCTGGGGATACAAAATATGAGAGCCTTGGCATCTACTGCTGGTAAATGAAGCGGTGAGACGTACTGAATGAGTCAGCAGAGGGTCCAGAGAACAAATCCTAACACTGAACTCTTAAGAGAGCCAACCAGGGAGGGTAGAAGAAGAAGAGAAACCTACAAAGTCAATGGAAAAGCAGCACACAATGGCAGAAAGGGGGCGAGCAGACTACCTATTGCTGTCAATTCCATAATGCTCCTTTGAGTGGCTGAAGTCTCGGCAGCATAGTGGTTAAGTGCTATGTCTGCTAACAAAAAGGCTGACAGTTCGAATCCACCAGACACTCCTTGGAAACTCTATGGAGCAGTTTTACTCTGTCCTATAGTGTCACTGTGAGTCTGAATCAACTCAACAGGAGTTGGTTCTAGGGTTTTCTCCCAGTGGCTGGTGGATAGGAACTGCTGATCTTATTTTTTGATTAACAGTCAAGCTCTTAAATACTGTGTTGCCAAGGCTGCCAGAAGGGTATAGTGACTCAAAAATCAGAGAACAAAGTTTTGAGAAGGGAACAAAGTGTCAGAGAATTCTGAGCTATAACAAAAGATAAAGATTAAAAAATGGCCAATAGAGTTTGCAACAAAAAAGTAATTTGAAACTTTTGCAAGACCAGTTTCAGTGATGGGATGATAGGAGCAGTAAGACAAAAGTTGTTCAGCAGTAAATACGATTTGAGAGCACAGAGAAAGTAACTCTAGCCTAGCTCAATATTTTGGATAATCCAATTATTTCCAATTTACTTTCCTCCACTGCATGTCACCCTAAGTCTTTAATATCTGCATAATCCCCCAATTCAACACTAAACAAAATGTTTAATGAAACAAAAGAAGTCCTCTGAAGGAGTTATTAAAGCATTCAGAAAACCCTTACATCATTATCATAGCCAAGTTTCATGTTTCACAATTAAAAAAAAAAGTTCTGTTGCTGTCTAATCAATTTTGACTCATACTGACCCTACAGGACAGAGTAGAACTGCTCCATAGAGTTTTCCAAGACTTTATGGTGGATTTGAACTGCCAACCTTCCGGTTAGTAGCCATAACTCTTAACCACTTTGCTACCAGGTATCCAAGGAAGCTGGAAATGTTGGGAAACACTGTTTTTGACTTTATGTTTTATGAAAATTATTCATATAGTTGTGTTACAATTTTACTTGATTTCTTAATCAATCTTAAAGGAATAAATGAGATTAGCTGTTGCCTACCTAAAACACTGAAAATATCTTAAGTGTAAAAATTATAAAGATACAATGTCAAACTAAATTATGCCATAAATTTTATATGACATAAATGACTGCGAAAAATTACCCAATTCTTTGTCCAAGTGATTTTTATTATTAAATCTTAATTGTACAGTACATGAGTTTTTATTGAGTTCATGTCTCTTTTTATCACCCATTAAACATTTTAATGAGGTACAACTAGAAGCTGATACGACTTTTAAAAATCTCACATCACCATTTATAAAGAACTTTGGCATGTAAAAGTGCTTCAGATAACACAAATAGGTAAAACACCTAGCATTAAACAGAAACCAAAAAGCCAAAACAATGACTCTACTTCAGGTGTCTTCTTAAGTATGTCTTAACATCTCAATCAAAAATGTATTAATTCAAGACAGCTGTTTACCTATACAGCATCCAGCCAAAGAATATTTTCCCCTTGTCTTACTGAAGGAGTTCTTGAAGAAAAACAGAAACAAACTTTAGTCCTTTAACTTCATTTGCAATGACAACAGAGCAAGAGGTAGCCCCATCACGTGTCATCTCAGAAGTAGAAAATTAATTATTTTTACTTTACCAAAATTAAAGTGTAACTGGTCTAGCACAATAATGCAGCCTTCCCCATACAACTTGTAAAAGAATTTCATCTCAGTAAAAAGACTTGCAGATACTAATACACACACACACACATACACACACCCACACATATATATATATATAATATATGTTTTAAAGCCACACAAAATCTTCAGATGAAACAATCTTCTTAGATCTACGGACAAAAAAGAATGTTTAAGGCCTATTTAACAAACTCCTACTATTTCTCTCTACAAACAATTTCTTCTTCTTATTCTGTAATTTCAGTTAATAAAATAACCAACGTTGCAAAAACACTCAGCCTCAAATCTTTGGAATTCTTTTTAACTCTAGTCTCCCTTATCCTGTATATCAAATTAGCTGTTGTCTTAGTTACCATGGAAACCCTGGTATTACAGAAAACTCTGGTGATGTAGGGTTAAGAGCTATGGCTGCTAACAAACAGGTCAGTCAACAGTTCAAATCCACCAAGAACTCCCTGGACACCCTATGAGACAGTTCTACCCTGTCCCATAGGTTGCTGTGAGTTGAAACCAACTCAGTGGCAATGGAGTTTTTTGCTTGCTTTTCATTCTGGGACTTAATGCACTAGGCTACTAACTGAAAAACTGGCAATTCAAGTCCACTTAGAGGCACATCAAAAGAAATGGCTGGTGACTGACTTCCAAAATATCAGCCACTAAGAACCCAGTGGAGTATAGTTCCCCTCTGTCAAACACGGGGTTGCAGTGAAGTCAGAATCATCTCAACAGCAACTGGTTAGGTTTGGGTTTTTATTTTGGAAATGCATTTCTCTACCTCTTTCCGGTTTCTGAACTCCCAAACTTTACTTTGACAAGCGAACGCCCTATGTCGTTTCCCCCATTTTTTTTTCACCAAATGACTACTGATCCATCATTATAATCACAAACATAACTCCCTTCATAATCTCAAATCCTGTTTCCTTCATGATGATTTTATTTTTCCCTATTCACCTCTGATCCTACTCTTCTATGAACCTTCACAGAACTGCATGGGCCTCATATACTTCTTATGCTTTGTTCTGAATAATTTTTGGTTTTGTCTTATGCCATTAGTGATTCATTAGTTCCACAGGGCAACAGATGCCCCATATCTATTTCTTAACTAGAGAAGGCTCACCATCTGATCATATTAACACTCATCAATATTTCTTAAGTTGAACTGCAAATGTTAACATGTTAATGCAGGTCTGGAGAAAAATCAGTTCGTTAATGAATCATGAGAATTAAATGAACTAGCTCCAATACAGCGTGTACTGACTCTTTCTTCTGCACTAAGCTGTGACCTAGGCACGTCCAGGTCATCCTAGTCAAGCCGTTATTGTCAATAAAACTTAAAGACTGTAGAGAAATAAATTACATACAAACAATGTTCAAAGAAAGTAAATACTAGGCCAGATTTTAGAAAGGAAATATCTCTTTTGAAATAATAGCATCATTCTACTAAAGGAAAAAAAAAATGATGCTTCCATTAAGTGTCAAAATAATTTAAAGGTCTTGAATTGAAAATGTTTTTTAAAGACCATGGCATAAGGTAATTTGAGGTCATTTGTTTTCTAAATATTATCTGCTAGATTTTCACCTTAAGAAGATACACTCAAAGGTACTATTACCAACTACTTTTTTAAAAAACCAACAGACAAATGTAGCCATGCCTCAAGCATACACATACCCAAATACACACACCTATAAATCAATATAACACTATAAGATCCAGTAAAAATAGTGACAGCTTAAAAAAAAAACTCAACCAAATGTATAGTTGAATAACTCATGAAACTCAGCATGCATTGCTGACTTTGGACATGATCACCACATTTAACAAGGTGTTCTTGAGAGAAACAAAATAAGACAAGTCCCTGGGGCACCCTCTCAAAACGGCAGATGCATCTCAACTACAGCACAAACTCCTTTAGGCTAATATTGTGGTTGGCCTGAAGCAAAAATTAGAAAATTTAAACATCTCTAATTTAAGGTATATTCCTGGTCCTAGGAAAACATTTCATTGAATCTGGCTATCAAGCACGATAGAAAAGTTAGAATAATTGAAGTCCTAAATTGACTATGTGATTTTTCTCTATGGAGAAGACCAAGAAGAGTTCGAAGCACATTTTGCAAAACCTGTAAAACATCTGTTCAAACAAAATAACACAAAATCGCTTGCAGTGTAATCTGGATAAGCACATCTATTTTTCATAAACAGCATTTCACAAAACCATTCATCACTGCATCACACATACCAAAGCTGTCATTTCAAAAAAAAAATAAATTTGTGCCTTGCAGGTAATCTTTGCTGCATGAAATTGGATTGCTTCAAATTATCATTCACTGAATTCTTATAAAGCCCCTGATTGCTGCCTGTCACAGTCTGACACAATCTAATAAAAGTCATTTCCCACCAACACCCCAGCACCACCATCACCACCAATTTAGTTTTAAAAACTCTCTTAGCTCTATGTCTAGCCTTTTGAATAGGTGGATAAAGTCTTTATAAACAAGCACACTTCCATTAAAGTCACCCAAATACCATGTCCCAGTTGCAAAGCACTTTCATGCTTTTCTTTTCAAATAAATTCAACATGCCCCAAAACTTTTAAGGCATCTTTTCTGTGTTCTTCTAACACTGGGTGAAAGATTTTGGCTGATCTATGAAGTAATTATTGTTGACTACTGATGCCTTTTAGGATATGGCTGGGCAACGTTAGGAATCCAGTATGTAATAAAGAAAAACAAAAGCTGAGTGAACTAATGTATCAGGACAGACTTCATTTCTTCATGCTCGTTAATTGTTAGCTTCTTTATAACAATGCATTGTTTAAGTATTGTCTTTAGACAAACAGAACAATAACCACTCTTTGATATCTCTTTCTAAAAACTTGCATCTTTAAAGAGATTATATTTCTAGTGTAACAAAAAGAGAGAGGCAGTTAGTTATGCCAAAAAGAAAAAGAAGAAAAAAACTAGTTGCCTTCAAGTCAATTCCAACTCATAGTGACCCTAATACAACAGGGAAAAATGCCCCATAGAGTTTCCAAAGAGCATCTTACAGATTTGAACTGCCAACCTTTTGGGTAGCAACTATAGCACTTAATCACTATCCTACCAAAGTTTGCCACTTATTTACAGAAAGTGAAATTAACTGAAATTGCATGCCTTTTGTTCTGTTCTATGCATAGTAGGAGAGGAATCCAAATTTCTAAAATCATGCTAGAATCTGGAAGGCCGTTGGGTATGTTTTCTTAAATAGGAAGAAAGAGATGGACAAATTAGCCAGGTGTTACAGTGTTCAGAAGCAGAGGTGAAAAGATTCATCTGGTACATATTTTGTATGCACTAACATAAACTCCTCGTAGGTGAGGAAACTAAAGTCTTGGCCAACAGGAAAACTAACTTACAGGAAAGTAAACTGCTGAGGAAGATCCAGGAGCTCTGCAGGGAGCCCCTGTGGCACAGTGGTGAAGCTCTTGGTTGCTAACTGAAAGACTGGTGGTTTGAATTCACCAACAGGTCTGCAGGAGGAAAACATGGCAGACTGCTTCCATGAAGATTTACAGCTTGGGTACCTCGATGGGGGGCAGTTCTGCTCATCTGATAGGGTCACTATGAGTCCAAATCAACTCAATGACAGTGATTTGAGAGCTCTGGTAGCACAGTGGGTAAGTACTTTCTTCCTAACTAAAAGATCAGTGGTTTGAACTTACCAGCCGCTCCCTGAGAGAACAGATCTATCTGCTTCCATAAAGATCACCACCTAGGAAGCCCTACAGGGTCACTAGCAGTTGGAATCAACTCGACAGCACACAACACCAGGTAAAAATATCAAGAGCCTTGATGTATCAGACAAAAATCCATTCAGAATAAGGAATTACTGTAACTTAAATATAAAGAAGATACATTGGATCACATAACTGAAAAATTAAAAAGTAGTCCGAGCTTCAGGCAAGGATTGATCCAACGGCTCAAAGAAATAACCAAAAATCCAGTTACTTTTTATTTCTTCCCTATACCAGTCTAGCTCATTATTTCAATCCAGGAAACTGTAATTCCTGAAGCTAAATGCTTCCCTTGTTTATTTTCAGCAAGAAAAAAAGGTGTTGTTCCAAAATGTTCACCCCAAGTTTTGTAATTCCCCTTGATTGAACTGCCTCAGATCATAGGCCCAACCCACATCCCATCACTGTAGCCACAAGGATGAAATGCGCTGATTGTCTTGGCCTAGGCTGTATGCATGGGATGGAGTCTGTTTCCCTGGATATTTACGGATACTGTGAAGGAAGCCACCAGCTGTTGGTAGAAAGGAGATGGCAAATGAATGCAGGGATGCAGCCAAAGAACCCATCCCACCAAGCAAATCTGGGGCACATTCTGATTCTGCTTCTGACACTTTTGTCTCTGCCCTTTTTCACTGTTCCTGTTGGGAGAAATGGTGGTGGGGTAAATAAGAATGTATTGACTGTTAAGGAACTAAAATGCTCCCAAGTGTTCTTATTCCTAATTAATGTAGGAGTGGATTAGGTATCCCAGTAAATCTTGATACAATTCTCCATTTCCTCCAACTTTTGTACTTCATGAAAAGGGAAAATACAAATGACAAAAAGTTATTAATAGTTCTTTTCTCCGATTTGAGAATACAGTATGCTTAACCTAGAAATCTAAGAGGCAAGAAGTCACTATACAAGGCAAAAGTGCAGCCAATAGGATGATTTCTGTAATTCTGAAGCTCCAACTTAACTTTATTTGTCCCCTAAAAGTAAAGACAACTACGGTTGCCCAAAAGGGGTAATATAGATGTATCAAATAAATGTTTTAAATGTCTAAGGGCAAGGAAGAAAATAAAATATGATTCTCAGAAGGACCAGAGATTTCTTCCAAAAATCAAAGAGAAACATTCTCTCAAAAACATCATATGCTATTAGAGACAAACATCCTTAAATTGGATCACACAATAAAGACAAGCAATTGAGTGCTGAAGAAGACTCTTCAAAGAGTAATTTGCTTAGCATGTCATTTAGCTCCAGGCTCTAAGTGTCCCTAAGGCCTGGGCTTAGTGTGAGCCAGACCTTTTAGAGATTAGATCCAATGGCAGCTAGAGCCCAAATATCTCTGAGTTGTACGGGATGCTAAACATCACCTAATTTAGTATCTTTCAAACTGCTCAGGATTAGGGACTTGATAGCTGAAAGAACAGTTAAACCAAAATTTTGTTTTTTAAATCTGATTAGCTGAAGTCCAAGAACACTTGAGTCACCTTACCAACATTCAGCAGAAATGCCAAAAGTTGAATCCAGGGCTCTGAAGTACCTTCAGCAATCAGTACAGTCGACTCTTAATAGCTGCAAACCCTAGCAGAGTAGCAGTTAAGTGATACAGCTGCTAAGCAAAAGGTCAGAAGTTTGAATCCACCAGGAGTTCCTTAGAAACTCTATGGGTCAGTTCTACCCTTGTCCTATAGAGTCCCTATGAGTTGGAGTTGACCCAGTGGCAGTGAGTTTTGTTTTGTTTTAATTAGTAGTTACCTGGAGTACCTAGTTTCTATACCTCAGGCACCAATCCCCACCAAGTGAATTAGTATTTATAAACAGTTCCTTCAATTTCAATATTTCTACTCATAAACATAAAATTCCAGAGTACACAAATCTGTGATGATGTGTTAGTTTCTTAACTCTTTTTAGATGCTGTATTCTCATACACAAATAGGAAAAATGAAATATTATGTCTAATGAATTAAAAGAGATTTAGGAAAAAAAGGTAGGAAGTGTATCTAGAACTCAGGAAATAGTAAATAATTTTATCTGTTAATATTTACTGAATATAACTCAGATCACTGTAACTGAGTACTATTATATATTCTATTATTGAGGCTTTTTCTTAATTTAATACTTTTACTACTACATACACAAAAGCTGTACAGATATTCAATAGAATAATTATAAAGCAAATCTTCCTTTAAAAAAGTAATAAGCTATATAAAAATGGATCAGTTGTTCACAAGGATGGAGGCATGATTGTCCAGTGGTTAATACCACCCAAAAGGTCTGAAGTTCAAATCTCACTGCTGCTCCTTAGAAATGCTATGAGGCAGTTGTACTCTGCTCTACAGGGTTGCTACTATGAATGGGAACTGATGTAATGGCATCCAACAACATATGTTCACGAGGATGTTTTATATTATTTTAGGCATTTTAGAGACCCACAGAGGAAAATGGCTCAACGAAATAGCACTTTTAAATACGAACTCCATTGGGATGAATAAGCCTAATGGCAGCACAGAGGCAGGGACCCACACTATTAACTGGGCCCTTCAGAGCTCAAAATAAAGTGAAAACTTTAGAACAACTTAGAGAAGGAATGTTGACAAAAGTGAAAAGACTGCCCAATTTGAGGCTATAATGAATGACAAATTCAGGTTTATAAAATTTTAGGTTGTAGAGGTAACTTCACTTTGTATGTAGACAACTAAGGTTTGTTGTATGCACCACACTGTTCAGTTGATTACTACTCAAAGTACATATGTATCAAGGGGCTATCTAGAGATAGAATCTGGCTTTAAGAAGTAACTTTCCGTACAGTAATAACATGTCCTCCTAAAGTGACTTCATATGTGGCATGGATTGAACTGTGTCCGCCCTCCCATAAGGTGTGTGTCAGTTTGCGTGAGATATGATCCCTAGTATTGTGTGACTTTCCTACATATTGTAGATCCCACCTCTGTGGGGTTCGTGGAGGAGGACAGGTAGCAGTTGTATTATGGAGACAAGACTCAATCTACAAGCTTGGATTGTATCTGGAGGCAATCTCCTGGAAAATAAAGAAAGGAATGTAAGGAGAAAGAGGTCCCTTGTACCACCAGGAAAGGAGGACCAGGCACTGAGTGCATAGTGGAAACTGTACTTGGAGTTCCTAGGAAACTCCCAGTCTAGGGGAAAACTGACAACAAGGACCACCTTCCTCCAGAGCCATCAGAGAAAGCCTTCCCCTGAGGCTGATGCCCTGAATCTGAACTTTTAACCCATTTTTCTGTGAGAAAATAACTTTCTCTTTCCTAAAAGCCATCCATTTGTATTTTCTTATAGCAGCACTAGATGACTAAGACAACACATAAGACAGAAAATTATAACATATATTAAAATTGCAATGAAGATTTTGGAGTCACAAAGATAAAAAAATTACCATTGTCTTCTTTGCTTTAAGTTTGACAGTCTACGACTAAGTTTAAACAACAGTCAACAAGAAGACAATTAACAGCTTATTGAAATTACTTTTTGTAGTCTGTAAAACCAGACTAATTTTGCATTTAATATACCTGTTTTTCCTATATTTTACACACTGAGATCATCTGAATAGTATCATAGATAGCATGTACACATTACACACACACATACAAGAAACATTCATGTTACAGACATTCTACAAAAAATTGTAAATTTTTTTCTGTAATTTCTAATCTAAGATTATTTAAAACACGGGAATCTTTTTTTTTAAGATGACTATATTTAAATTGAAAACCCTGGTGACACTGGTTAAGTTCTACAGCTGCCAATCCAAAGACTGGCAGTTCAAATCCACCGGACACTCCTTGGAAACTCCATTGTGCAGTTCTACTCTGTCCTACAGGTGGCTATGAATTGGAATTGACAGCAGCGGATTTGGGTTTTTTTTATATTTAAGTCAGTACAAAAGAACTCTGTTGATCTTTCTGCAACACCAACTTTTCAAAAGATATTTCAAGGTTCACAAAAATCCCGATATGTAATTTATTTAATGTGATCATCATGTTAGTAGGCAGGATGTTCCTATCTTCCTATAGAACACAGTGCTACTACTGGAGCCTGCTCAAGTGTGGCTCTAACAATTCTGTTCACATTTCATCATTAACCAAGCTAAAAGTACTCTCTGAGGTTGTATTGTACTTCAAAAATATCCTGTTTCAGTTTCTAGAGGAAAAGGCAAGTTCAGAATGCCAAGCAGAACTCTTTGAGGTTGAGAAAAAGCAATGTCAGGGCCTGGATGAGGGAGCTGGAGTTTCAATTCTATTGCAATTCCTTTTTGAAGATTAGAAGTTACTTTTTTTTTTTTTTTTAAGGTGGACACATGCAAGTTCATAGTTAATACGGATAAAAATACTTCCTTAACCTTCTCAGAAGAAAAAAGAGAATAAGGCAAACAACTCTGAGCACGCTATTCCAGGACTAAATGTTCACAGATAACTGCGATGAGTTACATGCTTTTGAAACAACACACAGAAATATTATATTTTTTTTAACCAGTTGGAAAAGAGTAACTTACCAGTGCCAAGCCTTGAAATTAGCCCTCTAATTAATTATTTCTGATTTTAATTTCTCTCCAAAATGTGATCCAGTGAGTCTTCTCTGAAACAGGTTCGCAGTTGAAAATCAGTCAGCATTTGGCAGGCTTTGTTGTTCTGCTTCTGCTCGTGGGCACTGACGTTACAGCTATGCAGCATTTCATTTTAGTGCTCTTTCTTGGTGCATCTGACAACTCCTCACTCCCACAGCCCTTTAACAGTGGGCTTCCCCCGTCAGGGATGCAGAGCCCACACTGAGCCCATAAAACAATTAGTGGGAGGCCTTGGCACTGCATTCAAAGACCTTCATAAAAAGCCGGTGTAGCTGTCTGTGTGAAATCTGACATGTGGAGAACCCCTATAAAACACTTTAACAGAAACCGGGGGCTTCTTCTGGAAAGGGTTGAGAAGTTGGGCACTAGCTGTATAATTAATGTAATTAGTTAACAAGAAACAATAAGCATTTCAACAAAACTCATAAGAAATCAGTTTAAAAAAATCCCAAACTTGTACAATACTTACGTTTGTATTAAAAGGTTAAGTTACTGCTCTTTACAAAGAGGAATATCCTGTATTATTGGCAATGTGCTTCTGTTTGTTGTGCTTACATTTCAGAATCTGTCAGAATGTCGTATAAGCAACACAGACAACACAGTTAACACCCTTCCCCTCTTTGTCTTAATCTGCCCACCACATCTGTTTCAGAATCATATAAAATAGCGTCTGAAGAATCTCTTGCAAATTCTGAACCCATGGACAGGGAAAACTTACAAGATTTTATTTCATCCACAAGGGGCACAATAATCCAATACAGAATTCAAATAGAATTTACTAATATTTATAAATAACAGAAACAATTTTACAGTAATACTTACAAAGAGTAGAACCCCTACCCCTACTACTCCCACTTTTTTCTACTGTCATTTCCCAGAGTAGAAAAAATGGCTCGGACAGTCAGTCTCTGAACACACTAGCACAACCCTTGGGATAACAATTTTCAGAAACTTAAATAACTTATTTTCCCTGGTGATCCCCCATCCCCATATCAAGGCACAGGATGAGTGTGTAACAAAGTCTAACCATGATGTAGATGAACCATCACATTTTCTGAGGTCTTCAAAACCAAAGATAAACAGATGGGATTGTGGGGGGTTCATTCCCATTCAATATGCCAAAACACCAGCCAGAACCAGTCACCCCTCAACAAACACATGCCTAAGCTCATATCAAATGAAGCTCCCAATAACAGAGAACTCACAATGATGGTGAGAACACAGAATGGAGCCCTTGCCAGAAGAGAAGTCAGTTCCCTGCGACTGGTACAAATGTCACTTTACAGGCACTAAGAGAAAGGTCAAAGCAAATTACAGATTATGTATTCACTAAAAAGATTTAGCCAACCAGAAGTGAGTTAAATCAGCAGAGGTTAAAAAAAACTATTACTGACAACACCCGTATTTTTAACAGTCAGCAGTGGCATCACTAAGGTTGGTGTCACCTAGTGAGGTGACTCAGGGTATTATTCTCCTCTCTCCCCAACCCCCAGTGTCTGGGGTGGGTGGGGCTGGTCAGCAACCCTCTGGTGGACAGAGCAGCTTGGCCCCATGCCCAGAGCCAAACCTCTGTGCATCCCTGCTATGTGGCTCCCTGCAGCTCCTCCCCTCTCCAGTTGGTCACAGCTGGAGTCCTCTTCTTGGCCCATTGGTGAGCACTGCAGCCCCGCCACAGCACCCTGCCTGCAGGGTAACTTCAGGAGGGTTAGAAAGTTACTGCACTGAGTAAAGGATGACACAACTGCAGTTACGCCACTGCTTTGGTGATCTCTCCCCCAGCAGCTCTGGCCTGCCAGGAACCTTGGGGTCCCTTTGATGTCACTCCCTCTGACAGTGTCATGAGACAGGATCTGCACACCACCAAACTCCCCTAGTGATGCCACTGAGAGGCACTCAGCAAACAGCAGGTTCATCAGGAAGCTAAAATTCATCAGAGACAATACAGAAGTTGAATTTTTGGTAGTGAATCACGAGTAAAACTACCTTCTTCCTACATCTATCATTTGAAATGACAATACACATGAAAATGAAGAATTTTTAATAATTTCTGATCAACTGATTAATGTACTATGATATATTTATGTTTATATAATTTTAATACAATTGCGATTTGTGGAGGTTCTGAAAAGAACACATTGGATCATGCATATCCACAAACAAGTGGTGACTATGAAGTAACACAAATAAAAATATAAATCACACCTGAAATTGGTACTGTCATTTATTCTCATTTATCATTTCTTTATGCTGCTATCTTCATTATATTAATATAAATAGGTTTTGATTTTTTAAAACTATTTTTTCGAGAGCTGAGAAGATGCATTTTGCCAAACTGCACAAATATATTCATATTATCTATAAAAGAATTTTAGAATTATATCTTAAAACTCAGTCTAAACTAGAAAGGTTAATTTATGCATGTTTTATGTGCGTACTGGGGGAAGGGATGAGAACTGGTTCATAAGAAAGTGATTCAAAATGGTTTTGATAACCATCTATTTCCCTTCAGGTATTAAAACTTCAATGACTTTTTTCAGTCAAGATTTAAGTACCTCTTGTTCTTTCCAGATTGTGGTTTTAGTTAATTATAAAAAAAGAAGAAGAAGAAATGCAAGGTCAGCTAGAAACAGTCAATGGCAATGAAAGATGAATGATCAGATACTCAATTTTACAGATTTCAAAGCATGAAGAAGTGATTTAATTGACAATAATATCTTCAAAGCTACAAATGTAAAATTCAGAACATGCTGTTACTGATATGTGCCAAGACTGAAGAGGCCATATAAGTTTTAAAAATAACAAGGTAAATCATTGTCAAGTGACCTTTTACAGTAGCCTTCATTTTTTTTTAATGGTCAAAATTGGTGTAGTAGAGGCTCACAAGTATCCCCCAACCTTTTCTGTCCACTGAGAACCTCAGAATGTGACCTTACTTGGACATACGGTCTTTGTAGATGTAATGAGTTAAGGAGTTTAAGAAGAAATCATCCCAGATCAGGGCAGACCGTAAGTCAAACAAGTATCCTTCTAAGACACAGAAAAGGACAGAGAGACAAAAGGAAGTTGTTTGTGTGAAGACAGAGGTTGAGACTGATGTTACATGCACAAGCCGAGAACCATCAGCAGCCACGGGAGAAATAAAAATTCTTCCCTGGGGATTTCAGAAGGTGTGCAGCCCTGCTGACACTTTGATTTTAGGCTCCTGTCCTCTAGAATGGTGAGAGAATCAACTTCTGTTGTTTGGGGCCACCCAGCTTGTGGCAATTTGTTATGGCAGCCAACAAAAACTAATACACTGTCTAAGAGATGTTACACAATCATTAGCTTTCTTATGGACCATAATAAATGAGTTCCATATACTGTATGTATTAGAATGACAGCCAGAACTCAATGGGAGTACCTTATTTTCCAGGTTTTGAAAGTTTTCCACCTTTGACATGGTGCAGTTTACCATTTTTCCACTGCTCTCTGTTACTGGAAAATTTTGAGTCTGCCTTTTCTGACAAGTCTCCACCTTATACAGGTTCTGGCTTTCAGAGGTTTTACTGTACCACTTAATTATATATGCTTTACAAAATCCCTTATAACCACTTACAATTTCACTGGGAGAGAGTTTTAGATTGCCATTTCAGTCAAAACTGGATTAAATGTATTTTCACCTTTATCTGGATGGTCTCTCAGTTTCTTAATCTCTGTGAGCTTCTCTACTTTATTTCGGTCACCAGTACCCATAGTGAGATCCCCAATATTATCATTACCCCCCAAATAGTCCACCTCAAAATTCACATATTCAAACATTTTAAAAAGCCCACCTTCTTCTCTCCTCCATTCAACTACATCCACAGCATCATTCTTTGATATCACTGGGATCTCAAGTTCACTGACTACTCAACTCTCAAAATCCTTTATCATTCTCCTTCCTTTGCATGACTCTATTCATTAAGCACTGGAGTCTGCCGCTCAGTCCTTGGTCTTCTCTTGGACTCAACACTCTTTCTAGCACTGCCTGCTCATTGCTCGTGGCTTCAAATGCAAAATGTCTATTTACAGCCCAACTATTGCTCTGGATTCCAAGTCTCAATACTCCAACCCAGTATTCCACAACCAAGCTCATTTTCTTCACCCACAACCCGGTCATTTTTTGCTGTTCCTTCTCTTAGTGGTTGGGCACTATCCATCTCTGAAGCTGTACAAGAAATTCAGATGTGATCTCTGAGGCACCCTACCTTCTCCCCATTTTTCCAAACCATCACCACATATTTATCCCTCAAATATGTCCACTTCTCCCATCTCTATCAACCAAGTTTAAGGCTTTAGGAACAAGTTGAAGGCTTCAGGAATCTGCCTACAAAAATTAAGTAAGTGCTCACAGCATAATATGTAATGCGTGTGAGGTCCAACAACTTAATTGCTCTAAGTGCTACATACCTCATTGTAAAGTATCACTACAGTCTCCTTTGAAGTACTCCCTCGGGAAGCTATGCACCGACACCAGCAACTAGTGCAGCCTTCAAAGCAATTTTGGAACTCTTTCTGGAATGGTCATTGAGCACGGTGGCAGGGTAGCAAGTTCGCAAACTTAAAATTGTATAGCTGTCTGTGGGAGAGTTTTTAGCCAGTAAACAAATAACTGTATTGGAACACCCTCCCTACTCACCGTATCTGGCCCCCAAAGACTTTTTTTTTTTTTTGACCCAAAGGTGAAGGAAATATTGAAAGGAGGACGTTTTGGTAACATTCAGGATATCAAAGGTAATGCGATGAGAGCCCTGACAGCCAGCCACTCTAGAAAAAAAGAGTTCCAAAATTCCTCTTAGGGGTAGACTAGCTGCTGTATCAGTGCATAGCTTCCCAAGGGGAGTACTTTGAAGGTAATCATAATGATATTCAGCAAGGAAGTACGTAGCACTTTTTCTAGGATGAGTTTGCAAACTTGTCAAACTTCATATATGTTTTCCTTCATGCCACCTACCAGACTTGCAATTTTACATTTTACGGTGTGATTATTTGAAGAATGTTTTTTCACCAGATCTGCCCTGTCTAACTAGGCAGTCACCAGCCACATGTAAAACCAAGCCCACTGCCATGGAGTGGACTCTGATTCATTGTGACCCTTAGGACAGAGTAGAATTGCCCACGGGGATTCCAAGTAGTGCCTGGTGGACCCAAATTGCTAGCTTTTTGATTATCAGCCATATCTCTTAACTAGGATGCCACTAGGGTTGTCAGGCACATGTAGTTACTTAAATTTAAATTAATTAAGAATCCAGTTTTTCAGTTGCCCTAATCACATTTCAAGAATTCGTGTCACTGTTCTTGTTGTTCAGTGCCATGGAGTTAATTCCAACTCACAGCAAGCCAACTGACAGTGGAACTGTCTCATAGTATTTTTTTATTATTATTATTATAATCTGCAACTTGGCTTGGCAAGGAAATAGATTGCCAGGCCCTTCTCCCATGGAGCTGCTGGTGGGTATGACCCCCAAACTTTTAGTTAGAAGCCTAGCACTTACCCCTTTGTGCCACCTGGGCACATCACTAGGGGTATTTGAACGTAGATTAATTGAAATTGAATAAAAGCAAGAATTCAGTTCCTCGGTTCCACTAGCTAAATTTCAAGTGTTCAAGAACCACTATTGTGTTCACAATACAACCAGAGAATACTTTCATCACTAAACAAAGTTCCACTAAACAGAGCCACCCTAAAACTGAAGCTCCAGGAGAGCAGAGATCATGTTAGTTTGTACTCCTATTCACTATCTAACACATTCCAAAACTGGAAACACAGCAAGACATCAAAAAATAAAAATAAAAAACAAACCCACTACCACGAGTCAATTCTGACTCATAGCAGCCCTACAGGGCAGAACTGCCCCACAGAGTTTCCAAGGAGTGCCTGGTAGATTTGAACTGCTGATGTTTGGGGCACTTACCCACTAGGCCACGAGGGTTTCCAAGAAGGATACATACACAAATAATTAATGAGAATGACCATAAACACAATCAATCACTAGCCAAAAGCCATCTTCTAAAACTCCACAAAGTATTTGGCACATTTCTTTCTTACTCTGATGATGCACAGCAAGATTTACATGTGCGCATCAAATAAGAAGACTGAAAAATCCAACCATGAACAAGAGGAACACTTAAGAAAAGATATTATCTAAATATACATCCATTATTCAAGAGAGAAGATATGGTAAAAACCAAAGATCTCATTTTGCTGTAGTAGTTCCAATCCTTAAAAGGGTTAATGAAAGGAATTAACTTTTTTAAGACCACAAAACTACTAAAAATGAAAGAAATTCTCAATTTCATTTTATTAGATTTTTAGGTTATTGCTAAACTTAAGACTCACTACTGACTCTTAGATAAATAAGTTTACAAGGTTAATAACAGTTTTCTAAGCATCTGCTGTTAATTTGTAACTAAAATTATATTCAAATAAAATCAAATCTTCATCAACCCCAAAACTGACACCTCTCCCAAAAGTAATATAATTTTTGAAGTGTATTTAAACATGATTGTCTTCCAGCAGTTTTTAAGGATTCTAAACAATTTTAGAGAAAACGGACTACAAAAGTTGGCAGAAGAGAAAAACAATAATACATCATGATAGGAAGAAAATAAAACAAAAATCAGAATGATATATATGAAATACTGAATCAAATTTTAACATTTAATTCAATCTACCTGCTCAGCTACTAACCAAAAGATTGGCAGTTTCAGTCTATCCAGAAGTGGATCTTGACTCAGAGATGCTTTAGGACATAGTTTAACTATCCCATTGGGTTTCTAAGGCTGTGATTTTTACAGCATCTGACTACCACATCATTCTCCAGTGGAACTGGTGGGTTTGAATCACTAACCTTTCAGTTAGCAGTTGAGTGCTTAACCACTGTGCCACCAGTACAGTGTTTAACCACTCTACCACCAGTCATTAATGAGTCTTAAGTTTAGCAAATCCCTAATTATCAGGTTTCCTATGAAAAACTACAGCCACAGAAAACTCACTGAGGCTCAGTTCTAATCTAAGTCAGAATCTACTCAAAACCACCTGTTTTGTTTCTTCTTTGCCCAAGAATTATCCTCACTGGATTTTGAGATCCCTATCTGCACAGGTGTTTGAGCAGTTAGTAGTTGTTGCCAAATCAGTTGGGGCAGACCTACTGGAATCACTTGTAAGACCTGCTCAAGCTTACTCCACCTCAAGATTCTAACACAACCCAGGTGGTAGAAACAACTGGATGTCCTACAGAAGATATATGCTCCCTTCCCTAGACCTGAGTTGTTGGGCAGCAATGGTCCACAGAAGGACCATATATCCCATGTCCTTTGCATTTAGGTGAGGCCACATGGCTGATTCTCACCAAGGGAACGTAAGCAGAGGTTATGTATGTTACAGATCTTAGGTAGATGACAAGCAGACGGCCCTTCTTCCTTCTGTCTCTCCCCTATACACTACTTGGCTGGAAATCCCCAAGACAACTCTGAAAGACTTGTGCTGAAGATGGTGCGGCCTTTATAAGCCTGGGTTCCTGATGACCATGTGGAACCAAGCCCAACCCCGACTCTGTCAAAAGCTCTCATATTGTACTTGAGTGAGAAATAAATATCTTTTGGATATTCCAATAGATATTTAGAGATTTATCTGTCACAGAAAGTAGAATGATCTGAGGATATATAGCTCCATCTGCGGGAATACTTCATGTCACTCCCCCAAATGGAGAGTTTTCGCCATGGTAAGCCACCTTTACTAATGGGAATGTATTATATGTTTTAGATATACTAGAACAGAAGGTAAATAGAAAATGCCATAATATTCTCTAACACTTTTAAAATCCCTAATTATGAAGTCTTAATCTACATTCACTTGTTATTACTAATTTCGTATCATGCTGTCTCGTCAAATGATACAGCAAGTATCATGAAGTCAATAAAATTTCCTGTTTCCACAAACTATGCCAAAGGCTGTAGCTACTAGTGTCCTAGAAACAGAACCACACACTTTAATCTCCAGCAAAATTAAGTTGCTTACAGTTGTTAAACACATTATCCTATTTTATGACTCCATGGACTCTGAGAAGCCCTAGCTGACATTCTCCTCCTCCACCAAGCCTCCTGAGTGCTTCAAAACATAGCTCCAGAGTTGCATCCCCTTAGCAAATGTCTCACTGTGCTCATTCCTGCGCAGAGTTAATCATTCCTATCTCTTGCCCTTTTTATACTGTCATATGGGTTACCTAGTACTGCTGTAACACAAATACTGCAAGTGGTGGCTTTAAAGGACAGAAATTTATTTTCTCACAGTTCTTAAGGCTGAAAGTCCTTGTCAATAGTCCTGGATAGTTCCTTGGTCCCTTAACATTCAATAGCTTGTAGACAATCCTTACATAGCACCTGGCCTCCCTGTGTGTCTGTCTGTCTACTCATATCTTTTTAGGAATGCTGAATAAATATGGGAAGCTGTATGGCAGTACACCCAAGTGAATATATAGGTTTGGCTGTGAATATTTCTACATACATGTTTGTATGTACTATATGTATTCTCCCATATTTAATAGAGCACACAGAGGTACACCTGACATCAGCTTAGACCTAATGAAACACCTTGCAAGACTAATTTACTGGACTTGCAGACTAAGGATCATAGTCTTGAGGGATATTTAGGTCAACTGGCAGAACATAGTTCACAATTAAAATGTTCTACATGCTACTTTGGTAAAAAGTGTCTGGGATCTCAACAGCTTGGAAAGAGCCATCTACAACACAACTAACTAGTAGCCTTTTTCCATCCACAGCAAAGGAGAGTGAAGAAAACCAAAGGTTCAAGGAAACAATTAGTAGACGGGCCCAATGAACCACAAGAACCATAGCCTCCACCTGTCTGAGACCAGAAGAACCACATGCTATCCAACTATCACAATGGAGTGCTCTGACCAAGATTACAATAGGACGTCTGCATTAGAGCAGTGAAAACAAAAAATGTAGCACAAAATTCAAATTCCTTTAAAAAAAAAAAAAAGACAAAACTTTACTGCTCTGAAAGGGACTGAAGGAACCCCCAAGACTATAGCTCTTCCATACCCTCCTAAGTTGGAACTGAAGCCATTTTCAGAAATCACCTTTCAAACAAATAACAGACAGGCCTATAACTAATAACACACAGAGGTAAAGTGTTCCTTAGAGCAATTATCAAGAGACCAAAAGAGCAGCACAAGCCCAAAACCAAAGATGAGAAAGCAGGAAGGGGCAGGAAAACCACATGAATGAAAATGGGAAACTCAAGCTGGTAATGGGCAGGGTGCTGACACATTGTAGGGATTGCAATCAACGTCATACAACAGTTTGTGAATAAACTATTGATTGGGAAATTAAAAAAAAAAAAAAAAAAGATTAGGTTTAGGATCGTCCCTGTATTGGTATGGACTTGTTAACAAATGTAAGGACACTATTTCCACACCGGGCTGAAGCTGCAGGTACACAGGCCAGGAATTCAACACATACTTTGAGGGGGCACAATTGAATCCCCAACAATGTATTGTAATTTAATGGCTTATATTATCTATCCCCTCTTTCAGATTCAAGGAGCAAAGTGTTGAGTGTCATTCATCGCTATATCCTTAGAGTGTGGCACCATGTCAGTATAATTTATACTCTAAATGAACGTTTATGAATGAATGGATAATTTCCTCATTTCATTCTCTCCTGTAAAGGACAAGGAAGGAGTCTGTTTTGAATACCAAATACAGAAAACAGGGTTAAAAACAGGGTACAGAGTACATGGTTTGAGTTAATTACTCAATAAGTTCAACTTAATAAACTTTTTTACTAATAAGTTTTAAAATAAGTGAAATTTCTTGGTAAACTGAAGGAAAAAAAATTCACAGCATTAAGCTGATTCTGACTTACAGAAAATCTACAGGTTGGATCAGAACTTCCCATGTTTGCCAGGCTTTTATCTCTACATAAGCAGACTTCCACATCCTCCCTCCCATGAAGCCGCTGGTGGGTTCAAACAGCTGACCTTTCAGTTAGCAGCCAAACAATCACTGAGCCACCAGGGCTCTGAAATCTCTTAATACTAGAGTTTAATGTCACAGTATAGTAGAAACTAATTATGTTGAAAAAAACACACACATATTTACAAATTACACTCAACCTATAAACGTAGGTATATGAATTATCTGGCTTGCTTGTCTCAGATTTTCCCATTGGTCTCTAATGACAGGAAAGAGTTCAAAAGACTTCAACTTACTTACATGACTATATCTGAAGCTCATACAAAGTACAGAACACTCCTATCACCTCGGATACTCAGTGTGTTTTTTCCTTGAAATTTGAAAAATTAAAAAAATACTACAGAGAATAATATAAAATGAGGTATACTCTGAACTGAAATAACTTCTAGAGAGGCCAGAAGGTCTTCAGATGAAAGATAAAAGCACACTTTCTTATCTAAAGGTTCCTTAAAGGTTCCAAACCCACTGCTGTCAAGTTGATTCCAACTAACAGTGACTTGATAGGATACACTAAGACTTCCCCTACAGAGTTTCCAAGGAGCCCCTGGTGGATTCTCACTGACAATGTTTCGGTTAGCAGCTGTAGCTCTTAATCACTACACCATCAGTTTCTTTAGTTGCCATGAATCCACCTCAGTTTTGCAAGGCACACAGTCTCAAGTAATCCTTGAATCTTTACTATGAAGACATCACCCAAAGCTCCATGCTAGATCAGGGAACATATTTTACAGACCCAGAAACCTTTAAAGACTCTTAAAAATGACAAGACAGTTTTAAATACTGTATTCCCACAAGAATGTGAGTGAATAAGAATGCCATTTTGGAACTGAGCTCAGAAACTCTTTGTTCCAGTTACAAAAGTAACTTAAGGGAAAATATGAAAATTAATTAACATTCCACAGAACACAAGCAACCACAGGCACCTGGAGGCACAATAGGCCCACAATCTCCAGGCATTCAGCCGTGCAGAGGTTTGTGGGTGGGTCAGTCCAGAAACAACCTTAAAGATGTGCGAAGGCCATTTGCAATACACCTCTAGTGGTACGCTGTAATCATCAGGCATGATTCCAGTGAGAAGGAGAAACAATAAGTAAAATACGAAAACAGGACAAGGAAGAAGGAGAAACCAAGTTGGCAGAGATAATTCCTGAAAGCCAGTTCATAGACTATGAAGCAGAAAGACAGACTGTAAGAGCAACTACCACATTATGCTTCCTTTGTGCTAGGCATTGTTGTAGGTACTTAAAACCAAAATCAGCTCATTGCCATCAAGTCAATTCCAGCTCACACCAACCTGTAAGATAGAGTAGGACTATGCCATAGGGTTCCAAGGCTGTCGATCTTTACAGAAGCTCTTCTTTCTTCCTCAGAGCAGGTGGCAGGTTCAAACCCTCAGCCTTTCAGCTAACAGCCCAGCACTTACTCACTGCACCACCTGGGTCAGGTACTTAACCCTTGTTATATTTTTTTTCTTACAACAATTCCAAAAAGTGAGCTACCTTAGCTACCTAAGTGCTGCCATAACAGAAATATGAGTGAATGGCTTTAAAGAACATAAATATTTTTCTGAACATTCTTGAGGTTAAAAGTCCAAATTAGGGTCTTGGCCATGTCAGTTCCTTCTGAGAGCCTCTCTCTATTTCTGATGTCCACCAGTGATCTTTGGCAATCCTTGGCTTGCAGACAGCTTCTCAGATGCCACCTGTCTTCCTCCTTTATGTATCTGTGTCCATCTTTTTTCTTTTTCAGTGAAAAGTGATAAGGTTTATGACCCACCCTATACTGATATCCTCTTACTAACATAAGAAAATCCACTATTTACAAACAAGGTCAAAGTTACAGGTACAGTGTTAGAATTTCAACACATATTTTGTAGGGACATATATCTATAACACAGCATTAATATTTCCAACTTAAACATGAGGAAACTGAGGCATAGAGTAAGTTATTTACCCAAACCTACACTCCCCAAAAAAGCAGCATCTGGTAGTCTTACTCCAGATTTTGTCCAACAGCCAGCTCTCATGCTGACTATTTTGCATAGATCAACATACACAGTAAGATTATGAGCAGCAGACAAGTACCGTGAACATGTAGTATTGGCTAAGTCAGCACAACTGGACTAAACGAAAAGCTAAAAGGTTCCCTAGTATAACCTAACACTCTGAAGCACAGAGTAGCAGAGGTAGATGTACCCCATGGCTTCAGGGGACATCCAGGGTAACTAGCACATTAAAGTTTTTTAAGAAAATGTTCTTCATCCCATTTTGGTGAGTGACCTCTCATTCTTAAAAGCTAGCAAGTAGCCATCTAAGAAGCATCAATTGATCCCAACCCATCTGGAGCAGAGAAGAATGAAGAACATCAAATATATATGGAAAATATGAGCCCAATGGACACATAGGGCCATGTAATCCAGAGACTACATCAGCATGAGACTAGAAGAACTAGCTCGCATCGGCCACCAACAGTGACTGCCTTGACAGGGACAAAGAATCCCTGCCACAGCAGAGGAAAAGTGGGGTACACATGTTGAACTCTTTTAAAAAGACCAGACTTTATGGTTTGACAAACTGGAAGGTCCCCAGAAGACATGGCCCCTAGATTCTCTGCTAACCCAGAAGTGAAACCATTCACAAAGTCAACTCTTCAGACACAGACTGGAATGGACTGTAAGACATAAACTGATATTGGCAAAGAGTATACTTTTCAGCTTACACAGATACACGAGAGTAACTGAGCAGCTCCTCTCCAGAATAGGAGAGGTGAGGGGGCAATGGGAACAGACACCGGCTGAATGGATACAGGTAACACAGGGTGGAAAGGATATGATGTCACACGGTAGGGAGAGCAAGGGAGTTACACAGCACAGTATGTAAGTTTTTGCATGACAATTTGACTTGAATTATAAACTTTCACTTAAAGCACAACAATTTTTTTAAAAAAAAAGAACCATGAACATGAAGAAACTAATAAAGCAAAGAATATAGGTTTTCCATAAATACTTAAAGACAGAAGATGTCTGCTATGAAAGCATTAATGAGGTACCCACCGGATTTAATGAAAGTCCTGTCTTCAGCTGCAGATAGCTATCAGTCTCCCCTTTACTCATGACTGAGCTTAGGATTAAAGCTGCAGAGAGAAACTTGGGAACCATCAACATGTGGGTGGCTAGCAGAAGCTTGAGAAAGAGTGATAGCCTTAGAGGGTTGCTACAGTAAAAGAAGAAAAGTTGATTTGAACAAAACCTTGCGGAAATCTACCATTCAATGACTTACGATGCAATCAAAAAATGACAGAGATTCTGAGAGCATGAAGATAACCAACAGGGAAGAGTATTATAAAGGCCATACGAAAATAATGTTTCAAGAAGGAGAGATTCAAATAGTGCTTGTTGAATAAAGCGGTAAGTGGCCAATAAGCCAATCTGAAATGCAGTGCATAAAATAATTAATATATTCACCAACATGTGAACCATGTCCTTAAAATAAGATTCCAACACAATCAAATGTAATTCAACTTTTAGGAAAAATATCTTTTAGTCTCCTGTTTGAGTGTTACATCTAATTATGTGGAATGGATCCTCCCTTAAGAGCATTTACCTTTTCATTTATAAAGGCCTCAGACATGCATATTTTCATTAATTCTACCAAACAGAAAAAAGTGAAGTCATTCAACAAAAACTTACAGATCACCTGGTACGTCAGGTACCTGGGAACACTTATCCCAGGCTATTGTACAAGTCACCATCCCTTCCCTGAGTGAATTCACAGGCTAATGGGAGAAGTACACATAGTATGATACACTAGTAATATTAATATGCTACACAGCTATAGAGCTGGCTCAGAATTCTCTCTAGATATTCTAAAAAGGACTTCACAGAGATGAAGTTAAGAAACAGAGAGTGGAGAATAAATGACAGCTTTGGAGAAAGAAATCCTATCACTTGTTTGTGGGCCCTAGTGTTGAATGCTGAATGCTCCCAGCACACGGCAGTCACTCAAATAAATATTTCCTGAATGAGTGAATTAATGATGAATGAATGATTTTGTTTGTTGTTAATCAGCATGATTTCTTTTGCCTGTTTTAGGCAGTGCCATTCTGGATCGCCAAGCCAAGTCAAGTGCCGTCAAGTCGGATCCATTCTGGATCAGGAAAAAAAAATTTCCTCTTATTTGAAACAGAAATACTGTTAATTGCATCCTTTCGGGATTTAGGGTACAGCTGTGTTGTATACTCAAGTATCTCTTCATTATAAGGCTGCTATGAGTCAGAATCAACTTGATGGCATGGATTTTTGGGTTTCAGCAGGGTAGTCCATCAGAGTATGGACAGAATCTTTTCCAGAATGTACATGCCCAGTTACCTGCTCTAAAATTCTAAATCAATAGGTCTAAGACTGGGTGCAGGCATGTGGACCGTGAAAAATCTCCCTGGGAAGCTGATTCTTAATACACCCCAGATTTACTAGGACGTGCCTTAAACAACATGCTGAGAGGCACTCCATGCTGAAAACAGAAGAAGTATTCAGAGACATCTACTTGAAGACAGCTGGGTTAAATGTGACAGAGGTTACTATCCACAAGACAAAAGAAAGAAAAAATTGCTCTGCAAAATCCACAAACTGATTAAATGACAATAGGCACAATACAAATGCATTTGCTTATACTTAGGAGACAAACTGCAAGCTTTTCCCTAAAAAAATAAAATAAAAATTTAAAGGTACTATGATTGCCCTCAGACATTTTATTCAGCATTAATAGATCAGCCCAGAGAGATGTACAATGAAAGAGCACATCTTTCTTGGTTTAACAGTCAGGAAGACTACTAGTGAGTCTTGAAACATTTTTGCTTTAAGGAACACTTTCCCACAAGCATAAATATTTTATGTGAATTTTGTTCACATAGAATTCAAATATCTTCTCTAAAATGCATCAGTATGTGGACTGGGTTTTCTCATGTACCACAAATAACAAATATGAAGAAAAACCAGCTTTAATTTTAATTTGGTCTCGAGAGGCATTTTCAAAGCATTTACACATTTGGGTTCCTCAATCTACCAGACTTGACTGATTTATCAAAATATCTACAGAAAGAAAACATTAATCTGAGGAGTTACTCAACCTTGCCAGCCAGGAAAAAGTAATCACTGGAGATAATGTGAATTACATCCAAACACTAGTCAGAGAAGAAAAATCGGAGCTGAGCAGAAACTAAGAGTTTCCCTCACAAGAACGAACCTTAGCTGTGAAATAGCTCTTTAATCCTTAAAATTACTTTCTCAGTTTTATTGTCCATTAAGTATTTCTTGGTAATTCAGTAATTTCCCATAGGGAAGACAAAGTGCTATTATTCATGAAGAAACAAGACGAACAGAAGAAAAGAACAGGTGAATTTCACTACATTGTGCAATGTCATGGTTGTATTTGCAAACATAAAGTCTGAATTTTTCATAAAGATGGAAAAGTAAACGCAAAGTAAAACCAGAGAGAAATTTAGCATACTGGCCTCTGCCAGATTCACAGTGATAGAAGTCACCTTCACGTAAGCTGTGACAGTGACCAACCCCTGAAGACTGCCCTCAGTCTCTCTATGCCACTCTACGTTGCTATGCTACACAAGGCAATACAGAAACCACAGTACAGTCACACCAGCTACCTTTCAGGTTACACACATAATGGAGTTGATCAAAAGACAAAACCGAAAGCCGGGTATGTCAATTTCAGATCTGATTAGTCAAAATAGGTCTGATTTTCAAAATACACAAACTGACAGAAAACATGTATCAGTTATTTTTTCACTAATTAGCAAAAACTGTTACAATTACTAAGAAGCTTTTTGAAATTTTGTACCAATACAGATACAGTCTGTAAACTACTAACTGAGTACTCTGTCTGCATTGGTAGTGATCTTCGCTACAGCATTCCTCACTTACCATCTCATTAATCTAACTTTTCACATTCATGGCAACAGTGAAAAACGTGCTATATCTTGTGAATTAGTAACATACATCTGGCAGTGACAGGCACTGAAGTACACAGCAAGAGTGACCCTGGCTTATGTGTCAACTTGGCTGGGCCATACCTCTCAGGGGTTTGGTGGTTATCCAACAGTGCAATCATCCTTCCTTCTCTCTGAACACCAGTTTTCACACAGCAACCTAGTATTTGGAATCTAAGTGTGTCTGTCAGTGAAGAGTAAGTGTACAGAAGCAATATTAAAGAGCAATAAAGGCTTTATACCTTAAATACAAGTAAAATTGAGAAATTTATGTCTGTTTAAAGTCGTCCAATGAAAAATAAAACATAATTTTGTATTTATGAGTAAGAATGAAAAAAGTCATTTATATTATATCATGTTATTAGCCAGGTAAGAAACTTATGACACTCTGACAATCATGATCATCTTAAATTACAGGAAAAATTTCCACCTCTCTGGCCTCCACAAGCTCAGTGGTGATAATGCAGCAACAGGTAAACTCTCTAAAGAGTAGTCCTCAGCCTCATGGCACCTACGTCACACAAAGTAATGTAGAAATGTACTATTCACAAATAGTACATATTTGAAATTTAAAAAAATCTATTTTAAAATAATTTATCCAAAACAATTTCATAGTACCCACCAAAAATTACAATTATTTAAAGATTTCAAGACTTTGAAAACTCAATTATTAAAAATAAAGGACATTAAACTGAGGGTCGATTGTTTCATACAAAACGCTAACTGACTTCTCTGTAGCATTAAAAGAAACATCAGTTGCAGAATCAAATTGATTCTGATTCACAGGGACTCTATAAAGAAAGGATGGAACTGCTCTCATAGGGTTTTCAAGGAGTAGCTAATGGATTCAAACTGCTGGCATGCTGGTTAGCAATCAAGCTCTTAACCACTACACCACCAAGGCTCCTGCATTAGATGTATACATAAAGAGTTTTAAGGGACAAGGAAGAAAAACAAACAATAAAAAAATGCAATCTTGCTTTTCTTGACACTAACTATGTCGTAAAATATAAGCAACACTAAAAATTGACCAGGTTCAAACTCAACCTTTTTCACCCTAAAGTTTCACAGTCTAATGAATGCTAAAACCTTAGAGAACTTAAAAAACAATAATAAGAAAACAAAAGCCTTAGAGAACTTACCTCTATACTTCCTACCAGAAAAAAGTTTTCCATTTTTAGTTATCATATCTTTTATTTTAGAAGCATCATGAAGAATGATTCACCACTGATCAAAGCTTTATAGTCTGTTATACTAATAATTCAATAATCATTTGGGGTTACTGAACTGAAACCAGAACAGCAGGATACTACAAGGCCAATACAGTAAATAGTGTTTACCAACAACTTAACCAAGGAATGAGAAATCTAAACTAATTTTATATTCCTAATCCCTGTATGCTATCAAGGTAATAAAGTTTACCTCTTTTCAGCCTATTTGAATAGAATTATTATTAACGCTAACTAAAGAGAAAAAGTACTTGAAAAACACTGTATATTCTCACAGTAGCAAAAGGTCACTGTTACAAGCACTAGTCCTGCACATCTGTAAATCACATTGTGACAAAAATACTGAAATTTCCCCAGGAGCCAGAATCCATTTTTAAAGCAAACGATTCACATTAGAATGTTAGGAAATGAAATAATGTATGAAAAATTATTTAAAATATAAGGAAGTACATAAAATATTATTGTGTAGAATACAACTGTTTAATACTCCAGACAAACTGGAGAGTTCAGTAAACAATATTACACCCTTGTGCTTAGCAGCCACATGTACCAAACACTATCATTTTGGTCTCTCTGTTGTAGAACCTTACTTTTATTTTTTCAGAAATAGAATGTTAGAGATAATAGCTAAAGTACCACTACTAAACATCACCACTAACCAAATCCCACTCTCTTCCTCTGTAGAAATAATCAGTTTTCTGAAGAAACCCATTTTCTGAGTAACATTTCCATTCATATATTCTGTTTTAATACATATGTATGGAAACCATGGTAGCATGGTGGTTAAGTGCAAAGGCTGCTAACCAAAAGCTTGGCAGTTCAAGTCCACCAGGTACTCCTTGGAAACTCGATGGGCCTGTCCCATAGGGTCACTGTGAGTTGCAATCGACTTGACGGCACCAGGTGTTTTATTTATTTATTTATTTTGTATGTATATATGTATTCCTAGACACACGAGACAGAAGGTGGTAGAAAAAGACAGTCTCAACTGTTAACCAAAATGGTAAAAGTTTGAGTCTCCCAAGAAGCACCACAGAAGAAAGTCTGGCAAGCTCCTTCTAAAAAAATCAGCCACTGAAAACCCAATGGAGGATAGTTCTACTCAAACATACTTTGACATACACAGAGTAACCACAGGTAGACACAACTTACATTAATGGACTCGGTGGGTCACACATTATATAAATATTACACTGTATGTATCACTTTCCAGTTTGCTTTTCTTCAGTCTTCACTGTGTTTTTTAGATGTATTCTTACGGTTACAAAAAAAAAAAAAAACTGTTTGCCATTGAGTCAGTTTTGCCTCGTTAGGTTGTGTCTTTCCAGCTTGTGTCTATACACATCTCGTGAAGAATGGTGCCATGCAGACTCTGGGGCAAGTGTTGCCACGCACACATGGGAAAGCTGCTCCATGGCAGACACCTAGACTGGGAAGTAGAGGGTCAGAGGACACGCACTCTTCAACTGACAAAACATCATCAAACTGCTCTCCAAGATGATGGAAAATAATTTCTCTTCTGCCATATGCAGGCCAATGTGCGAGTTATCAATACTAGTTTTTGCTGAAGTGGTATTTCATTGCTATTTTTGTTCTATTTCCTAGGTTACAGAAAACTTTTGAGTTGACTGCATCCACAGTTTCACAAGAGTGAAAAGCTGATGGAAAAATATGGGGAAAATTTCTGTGTTACAGAAAAGAAAGTTACTAGTTTTTGATCATTCTCTACCGGCTCCTACCCCATCCACCCATCAGCAGTAATAAACCGCCAGGTGATGGCTCAGTCCTACCAATATCTGAAATCCCAAAGGTTTAGTGGCAAGCACTTTTTTCCACTAGTGAGTGAGATCTGAGAATAGCCTTATAACATTTTACATCATGTTGCAGAATAGGAAAACTTCACAAAATATTGCTAATCCTTATGTATAAGGTACTCCGATTTTTTTTTAATTGCTTAAACCTGCTAGTTGAAACTCACTACCTCACTACATTGATTTTATGAACCTATTACAGAGGAACTCTTGCTGGTGTAGTGATTAAGTGCTACCTATGCTAACCAAAAAGTCAGCAGTTCAAATCTGCCAGGCACTCCTTGGAAACCCTACAGGGTAATTCTGCTCTGACTCATATAGGGTGCTCCACAGAGGGTCCATGGAGCAGTTCTGTTCTGACCTACAGGGTCACTATGAGTCGATATTGACTCGATGGCAATGTGTTTTAACAGATATCAACACTAAGCTTGAAAACCATAGGATCTGCTATACACCCAGCGTGTCTAGGAAGAAGAAAATTCTCTTCCGAGTTCCAACCTACAATGAGCTTAGAGTACCGACAGCTAAGTAAGCCTGACTAGTCCCTGCCCTGAGATCTGATTCGGGCTTTCAGTCTATCGGTGTTACAAGCCCACAGTCTACTTTCCTAAGGTTGTGCATGGGGCAGGATTTTAGGAGGGCCAACATTCTTGGGGCATATTTTGAAAGGCTGTTTTAACCATCCTAGGCCTTTCATTCTTGTTGTTGTTTTGGCTGGTTGATTAACTGTCTTTCAGATTCCAGAAATAGGCCAGAAACTATTTCGAATGTCCCTAGAAGTATACCTTTATTTTGTGTTGAATTCCAAAATTTACCATGACAAAATAAATTTTCTTCCAGGCCCCTTGGAAGTAACCATGTTAGTTGGCATTCTTAATTTTCAAGTAACATAGATACCTTCTTACTTTATCAACTGTTTACTCAAAATTACAGATACATGCACTTAAAATCAACAAGTTTAAGAACTTATTTTAAACTGCTATTTTTTTGTTGTCAACTATTCTTTCTCTCAGAACTCTGTTTTTAACACACTTCCATTGTATTTAGCTCAGTCTTAACAGTGAAAATACTGAAAGTGGTCATCGTATTTGTACATACATACAAAAATGTAAACTGCACCTTTATTGTTTTTCCATTATAAATACTGGACCTAACATTCTGATTAACTTGTAAAATGTTCTTACACTTTAATACTACAATACTAGCTATTTTTTGCTGGTTATTTTATCCCTTCTTTTCACTTCACTGGATGCAATATAAAAATAACACCACCTAGCCAACTGACGTCTTAAGTTCAAGTTATACACAAAGCCAGTACTGAAGCAGATTTGAGGACCTAGTGCAACACACTGTGGTGTCTTTCTAAAAGTGTGCGTGCACTCAGCATGGGATGTTATGATTGGATATGTTACAGGTTTCCAAATTAAAAAAAAAAAAACTTTTCATTCCAATCTTATTTATGCAAAGGTTCTGAAGATTAGAACTGGCAAGTTATTTCTAACCCTTGCCTTTTCTCTCCCTTTCCCTGAGCTGCTCTCTCCTGCTGGGAGTCTAGAAGTGACAACCTGCTATTTTCTGGAAATGTACAGTAGCAATTTGAATAGCAAGCTCAGTGCCTGGTACAGGTTGTCAGAAACATATACCTGAAACTATAACCACACCAGGTGTATGAGTGAGCAGGGAAACTTGGTTGAATTACAAGAAGAAGTTTTAACACCTTGCCTAACTTTGAAATGACAGTGGCTGTAACAAACCTTTCTTCATGAATTGGAAAATTTCACATTTCTAATGAAGAATCTGTTACACACTAACTATAAAAACATTAGCTCTTCTTTGCTGTATGTCAATAAATATAATGATACCACATTTGTTATCTCTTGATATGGTGTAATACTAAGAGGTTTCTACGTCTTCATATTGATACTCACATACCCATATTCAGCTAATGATTTTCCAGTAGTATCAGTTACTGAACTCTAAACAATACATGGAAACTCTGCTAGTGTAATGTTTAGGTGCTACCTCTGCTAACCAAAAGTTCAGCAGCTTGAATCTGCCAGGCATTCCCTGGAAACCAGGGACCACTTCTACTGTCCTATAGGGTCACTATGAGTTGAAATTGACTCAATGGCAGTTGGTAAACAATACATAAGACTGAAAGAGGAATCGAGATAATCAGTTGAAGCAACCTAGTAACAAACAGATGCTGTAAGCTGAATCGGAACCCAACCTAGTAACAAACTGATGCTGTAAACTGAATCGGGACCCTAGAAGCATCAGGTCCTAATCTCTGCAACCTTACATGGTCAGTTTTGTGCAGATGTAACTAAATGGAGAATTTTGAGATGGCTATCCAGATGTGCTCTAATGCCCCCACAAGTGTCTTTGTAACAGAGGGAGACTACAGACACAGAGGAGGTGGCTGCAGTGGATGACAGAGGCTGAAATGCGAGTGATGTAGCCACCAGCCATGGAACATCAGCAGCCACCAGAAGTCAGAAGTGACAATAAACAGCTTCTCTCCTCTACAGCTTTCAGAGGCTGCACAGAGCAGACAATACCTTGATTTTTGACAGGAATGCTTTTTCAGAATTCTAGCCTACAAAATTGTGAGACAATAAATTCTGTTGTTTCCAACCATGAAATAAACATAGTAACTTGTTGTAGCAGCTTCAGAAAATTAACACAACTATAGCTGCCATTATCTCAGGATAATGAACTGAATTTTAAAATTAAACAGTGCTGAAATTCATAATGAAGGTCAACTCTTTGGACATGAATGGACTGGACTTGGTGATGCTGACTGACCATATACTGGGTGCATTTTATGGTTCTAGCATCTATAGGATGTCATCCTGCTGATCTCTCACTGGGGGAAGGGGAGTAGGTGGTGAGGAGGGAAAAGGAGACTTTTGGGAGGATGGGACATGTATGCAGCAGAAAGGAAGAGTGTGCTGTCACCAGGCAGGAAGAGCAGTGGGAGCTGCATATAGGTGGGCATGCAAATTTATATGGAAATGTACATTTTCATTCAATCATAATAAAAAAGAAGAATAGTCTTAATTAATTACTGGTGAGCTGTCCCCAAGGAAGTAACAGACCTCATTCAAGTGTGCTGGAAACCCTATGGGGCAATTCTGCTCTGACCCATAGGCGCTCCTTAGAAAGTCTGTGGAGCAGTTCTGTTCTGACCTACAGGGTCACTATGAGTCAGAATTGACTTGACAGCAATGGGTCTTGGGTTTTTATTAACAGATGTCAACACTAAGCTTGAAAAAGTTTGGGAACACTTTTTTGAAAGAATTAAGCCTCAACAACAAATGAACCAAAAAAAGGAAAAAAAAAAAACCCAATCCATTGTCACTGAGTAGATTCTGACTCATAGCAATGCTACAGGTTAGAGTAGAACTGCCCCATGGAGTTTCCAAGGAGTGCCTGGTGGATCTGAACTGCTGACCATCTGGTTAACTGTCATACCACTTAACCACTACACCACCAGTGTGTCTATAATGTGAAAAACCAAGAGGATGTCTATTTCAAGGAGAAAATTCAAACTATACTAAAAACCTTTTAGAGAATAACTTGTCAGTAATCATGAAGAGCATTGGTAAAGTATCAACCCTTTATTCAGAGTCCCCAGATGGTGCAAACAGTTAATGAGCTGGATGCTAACCAAAAGGCTGGAGGTTTGCATGTACCCTGAGACACCCCAAAATTTCTACCTATGTTTTGAAAAAATCAGCCACTGAAAACCTAATGAAGCTCAGTTCTACTTAGACATACATGAGATCACAGTAAGTCAAAACTGACTCAAAAGAAAATGGAAAAACATACTACTCAGAAATTCCACTGTTCAAAAATCAATACTAGGACTGCCACCCAAAGTCAGATTAAGTATTATAGGCAGTGATGTTTATGCGACACTTATTTATAACAGCAAAAACAGGCAAACAATCTAAATATTCACAGGCAGAAAAGTTAAATGACCACAGATCTATTGGTGGAACACCTTAGGTATCCGTCAAAAATTATCTTTACAAAGAATTTAAAAAAAAAAAAAAACTTACATTGTATTGTTGCTGTTATTAGATGCCATCCAGTCCATTCTGACTCATAGAGACGCTATGTAACACGGAACAAAACACTGCCCAGTCCTGCACCATTCACACAATGACTGCTGGGCTTGGGCCTGTCACTGTGACCTCTGTGTCAATCCACCTCATCAGAAGCTTCCCCCTCTTTCGGATCTTCTAATATACCAAACATGACGGTCTACTTCTCCAGGGTCAAGTCTGTTCTGATAACATGTCCAAAATAAGTGAGATAAAGCCTCATCATCCTTACTTCTAAGGATCATTCTTGCTGTACTTCTTCCAAGATACGTTTTTCATTCTTCTGGCAATTCATGGTATACTCACTATTGTTAGCCAACACTGTGATTCAAAGACATCAATTCCTCATCTTCTTTTTTCATTGTCCAATGTTCACATGCATATGAAGCAACTGAAGATACTCACGGCTTGGGTCAGGCACAGCTTAGTCTTCAAAGTAATATCCTTGCTTTTTAACATTTTAAAGAGATCTTCTGTAGCATTTTTGTCCAGTGCATTATGTCATTTGATTTTTTTCACTTAGGCTTCCATTGGCAGTGAACGCGGATCCTAGTACAATGCAATCCTTGACTATTTAAATATTTTCTCCATTTACTGTGATGTCAGATGGTGACTGAAAAAGGCAGTATCTGGCAGGTACAGATGATTATTTTATGACTGATTGGAAGGCATAAGACTAATGCCTTCAAATTAATCACACTATTAAAAAAAATTACAGTGAATTTTGAATTCTAACTCATAGTAACCCTATAAGACAGAGTAGACTGGCCCCACAGTTTCCATGGAACACCCGGTAGATTTCAATTGGAAACTTTTTGGTTAGCAACTGTAGCATGTAGCTACTGCAAGACCAGGGTTTCCACAGTATTTACAGTAACTCTGAATTTCTGTGAGACATGCAGGAATAGATGTTAGTATCAATTATTTACATCACAAACACCCAAGACACTAGTGTTTAGAGTCCACCCAAGGTCGTTCTACTCAGGCAATAAGAGCTAAGATATAAACCTGGTCATGCTGTCCTTTCCTGGGGCCAGAATGCCCATCTCCTTGATGGTGGTGCAGCAAGCTTAGCCATGAGCACAGCAGCTCTAATTAGAAAGCTTTGCAAAAAAGAGGGAGGAAGCCTCAAACTCATTCTGTTGTTGTTATTGTTCGGTGCCCTCCAAATGGATTTAAGCCCGTTCTGACTGGCTGATGTTCACATATGTAAACCCCAGAAAGTTACTCATCTCAGGTTTTTCTATGATCTTCTCATATTCATGATGTAAACCAAAGTATAAATAAATCACACATTTGTACATACTGCCTACTTCATATAAACATGGAAAATACGGTCTTTGTGATAGAGAAGACACCAGAGACCCACTGCCAGAATTCTGAACAACCAATGTATTGCAAATATATTTTTTTTCAACAATATAAATGATGACTATACCTTTGGACCTTGCTGGAGTGGAAAACACAGGAATCAAATAAACTACATCTGTCGAAAGAGACAATACAGAAACTCAGTACCATCAGTCACAATACTGCCAGTGGAGAACTACAGAACACATCATCAATTGCTCACATACAAGTTCAAATTTAAGCTGAAGAAAATTAAAACAAGTCCAAAAAACAAAAACATATTTCACCTGAATGTAGAGTACCTCAGGAATATATCTGACAAAGTCAACACTGATGTCTGAAGACTAGACAAGCTGTGTAAAGATATCAAGGTCACCATACCTGAAGAAAGAAAAAGGTCAGTCATTTAAAAGATAAGAAAGAAAGAAAAGAACAAAATGGGTGTCAGAAGAGACTCTGAATATTGATCTTGACCTACACAGCAGCTAAAGCAGAAGGAAGAAATGAGAACTTAAAAGACCGTAGCACAAGATTTCAAAGGGCAGCTTGAGAACACAAAGTATTATAATGAAATGTACAAAGATACGCAATTAGAAAATCAAAAGAGAAGAACACCCTCAGTATTTCTCAAGGTGAAAAAAAAAATTTAGGCCTCAAATTACAACATAAAGGACTATTATGGGCAAAATACTGAACCACAGCAGAAACTCCACCAAAAGGATAGAAGGTATACACAGTATCACAGTATCAAAAAGAACTGATCAACGTTCCCTCATTTTAGGAGGCAGCATATGATAAAGAACCTCCAGTACTAAAGGAAGAAATCTACGCTGCACTGAAGGCACTGGCACAAACCACGGATACAGGAATCGGCAGTGTACTAATTGAAATGTCTTAACAAACAGATGCAGTGCCAGAGGTACTCACTTACTAATGTCAAGAACTTTGGAAGACAGCCATCTGGCCAACCAACTGGAGAAGATCCACTTTGTGCCCATTCCAAAGAAACATAATCGAACAGAACATAGAAATAATTGAACAATATCATTAATACAACCAGAATGCTTCATACTACCCAGGATGGCAAGACCATATCTTACATACTTTGGACAGGGTGACCAGAAGAGGTAGTCCCTACAGAGCGACATCACCCCTGGTAAAGCACAGGGTCAGTGGAAAGAAGAGCCTCAATGAGGCAGACTGGTACAGTGGCTGCAACAATGGGCTTAAACATAAAAAGAAGGTTAAGCATGGCACAGGACTAAACAGTGTTTTCGTTCTATGGTACGTAGGATCATTATGAGTCAGAACCAACTGAAAGGCACGCAACAACAGTGACAACATCATTAATACCACATGCAAGTAAAATTCTGCTGAAGATCATTCAGAAACGGTTGCAACAGTACATCAACAAGAAATTATCAGAAATTCAAGCTGCATTCAGAAGAGGACATGAAACAAGGGATTTCACTATTGATATCACATGGATCTCAGCTAAAAACAGATAATACCAGAAGACGTTTGTCTGTGGGTTCCTGACTATCAACAGGCACCCACCTGTGTGTAAGTAAACAAATTGTCTATAACACTGCGAAGTACAAAACTTTCAGAACACTTACCTGTGCTCATGAGGAGCCTACAGAAAAAGAGATACGGAGTAGTTTAAAATCAGGAAAGGCACATATCTTGGTTGTATCCTTTTACCATATTTATTCAACCTGCATCTTCAGCAACTACTTGGAGAAGACAGATTATGTGTAGAAGAACTGGGCACCATGAGTGGAGAAAAACTTACTAACGACCTGTAATATGCAGATGACAAAACCCTGTGTGTCGAAAGCAAACAGTACTTGAAGTACTTACTGATGATCAAAGATTACAGCCTTCAGCATAGACTGAAAAAAATAAAAAAACAACAAAAATCCTCACAACTGGACCAGTAAGTGACATCATGATAAATGGAGACAACACTGAAGTTGTGAAGGATTTCAATTGACTTTGATCTACAATCACCACGGAAGCAGCAGTCAAGAAATTGACTAACACCATGCATTGAGCAAATCTGCAAGAGACCTCTTTCAAGTGTTTAAAAGCAAAGATATCACTTTGAAGACTAAGGTGTGCCTGACGCAAATCATGGTATTTTCAATCGCCTCATATGTATTAAAAAGCTGGAAAATGAATAACAAAGACTGAAGAATAGCCAATGAGTCTGAGTTACAGTGTTCGCAAAAAACACTGACTGTAACATGCACTGTCAGAAGAAGAAACAAATCTCTCCCAGAAGTACAGCCAGAATGTGCTTTAGATGTGCAGATGGCTAAGACTTAGTCTCATGTCCTTTGTGTATGTTATTACAAGTGACCAGTCCTTACAGAAAAATTTTACGCTTGGTAAATCAGAAGGTCAGCAAAAAAGAGGAAGACCTTCAACAAAATGAACAGACACAGTGGCTGCAGCAATGAGCTCAAGCATCACAGTAATTATGATACAGGACTGGGCAACGTCTCATTCTTTTATATACAGGGTTGCTAGGAATTACAACCAACTTAACAGTACCTAATGACAACAACGGCATATAATTACTGACAATTCAAATCAGACTTTCAACTCATTTCAGTTCTAACTTAGAAATAATTTATATATTAATATATTTATCCAAGCCTCTCCTTACAGTAGTCCTAATTTTTCTCTTATCATTTTGTAAATATTCTAGTGTTTGTACTCTAAGAAACAATACCTTCCTATGAACATGGCTTAACTGCTATAATTTCACTGATAGAAACAAACAACAAATAACTCCAGAAAATTTCTGGAAAGATAAAATCACTTAAAATTTTTTTTTGATTGCTTCTTTTTGTAATTTTTTTTCCCCAGATTTTTTACTTTCTCATTTAGGATTATAGAATCGATTCCCAGGCATTTTAAGTATATAAATAAACTCTAGGTGGTGGCCGGGTACCATCCGGTTCTTCGAGTCCCAAGTCTATGTAGGCACCCACTCATGTGGGTCTCTCTGTCTTCTGGGTTCTCTCTACCCCATGTCATTTTGGTCCTCGGTGAGCATCCGTTCCTGCTGAGTTGGGATATTTTCACTCAGTCATAATAAAAATAAATAAATAAATAAATAAATAAACTCTAGGGAGTTGCATGTGGTTTTAAGAGTTATAAGTTTCATGAGTTTTACCAGGAAAAATGTGAGCAAAGAACTCACTTGTTCCTGCTACATGCCATTGCGTCACTTCTCACCCCCAGCACAACAGGAGAGAACAACGCACTAACCGGCCCAGTGCCATCGCCACATCATCATAGCCACTGCGAATTTCCGAGCCCACTGTTGCAGCCATTGTATCAATCGTCTCATTCAAATAGATTGTGACAGTCACAATTTATCACTGGTGGAGAGACGATCAGGGTCAAATTATAGCAAATTTTCAAGTCTGGATACAGCAAACTCAAGACAATAAAAGACCAATCATACAAGACTGATCATTAAGCTTCAATAAACACTTCCATTCACAAAACTTTCTTTGTCTGTGCTGGACCAGATATTTTGATCACCAAGCCTAGATCCAGTTGTCCAAAAATACCATACTCATGGGCTATGCATACCGACATAGATGTACATGTCACTAATTTGAGAAGTTACATCAACTTCAACAAAGCAGCAGTAAACATCTTTTCAAATCTCAAAGAAAGATATTACTTATTTTGATCTTCTGTGTTAGTATTACACCAAACCAGACCTGCTACCATCAAGTCAACTGCAACCCATAGTGATCCTATGAGACAGAGCAGAAATGCCCCATACAGTTTCCAAGAAGCTGATGGTGGATTTGAACTGCCAACCTTTTGGTTGGCAGCCATATCCTTTAATTACTGTGCTACTAGAGCTCCAAGTTAGTAATATTAATAAAGACATAATTTCTATAAATCTTGAAAGAGCTTTCAATTAGGATGACATCTATAAATAAAAAATAAATCTGTAGAAGCAGGAATTCCTTAGTATTACCCTTGCTAAAATATTGCTGGTTACATTCTAAAAATTGATCTAGATGTAGTAGCCACCACAAAAGTACTGAAAAATACACCTGTGTCATCAACAGAATTCAACTCAAATGCCAAGCAAAAGCTTCCCTGAGTCACCCTACAGATGACCAAGACAGGTTCACTCCCCTTCTTTCTGATATGTTCATTTGTATCACATTTTAGCATGAAATAAGACACACAGCACGATCACTTTTGCCTATTTTAGAACACACACAGGATGATTTACAATAATTGAACACAAAAGAAACTTAAGGACATCAGGAAAAATCCAACTGTTTTATTTAAAAATGTCTTAATGATAATTGTGAAGTGCCATATGTTCAAATTTAAACCCACAGATTATACATACATACTGCAAAATGCCTCTCAGACACCAAAATCAAGATAATTTTCCTCAATGCAACTACTCAACAGTGACTGTGGAAAGAACATGAACACATACTTTAACAACAGAGCTAAAGCAACAGGCTTGACTGCTACATGAATTGATTTTTTAGAATCAATGGAAATGTTTGTCTAAAATCTCTACATTTTTGTTCTAAAAAAAGAAAATAGAGAAACATTTCAATTGTGTTATAGATTACAAATCAAAGAAAATCTGAAGGCAGCTACATAAACAGCCCTGCGGCTGCTCCAGTGGCATTGAACACAATGAGTTCCATAATGTAGAGCATTTAGCCTACTCACCTCTCTGCTGCCATCTTTGAATAAACACGTCTTGACGCACCATTAATCTAGCCAGTAAAGGATATTTTTCTTTCAAGAACAAACAAATTTTAAACTTGAGACTAGTTAAAGAATTGTAAAACCAAGCTTAAAAAAGAATTTTGTGATACTTGCTTATATTGAAAGTTGGACACAATGGTACCAAATCACTCCAGTGAAAGACTTAAAGAACTCTGGACATATAGTACCTATTTTGTTGTCTCCTATTACCCTTCTGCATCAGGGTACATCCAGAGTAACTGTTTGCATGATAATACTCAGAGAATCTAGAGGAGAAAATTAATAGTTTCATCACGAACTTAAAACAATTTTAAAAATCCAATAATGACCAAACAACTCCCCTTGTACAGGCATTTTAAGCAATATGCTAAAAAGTGAAAGAACAAACCAACAGAAACTAACTAGCAAACAGAGCAGCCTCTGTCAGTGTTCAGTGCCCAAGACTGCCAAGTCTTAAGAAATACATCTATTTTCCTCAATTAATTCTAAAATAAACCAAAAGCCAAATCAACACCAACAAAAAAACACCTTATTGAAAAAGTGATCAAGAGATTACATTAAACAGAATACAAGTTTAGTTGTATAAATATCTTTTAAACCATTCTGAGGGGAGGCAATAAAACATAAGTATTCTGACAACAAAAAAATCTTAAGGGACAAATGTGTGACAAATGACTTACCACAACACTGTCCTGAGATTCTATGTAAACTTTCACATATATGGTAATTAGGGCTTCCTGTCTTTCTCTCTCTGTGTCTCTTCTTTCTTTTTATAAAGGCCATAATGGCTACGTTTGTTGAGGGAAAATAGATGAGAAAACAAGTTATATATGCTCACTGTTTAAAAGCTGGTTTGTCTCAATACTGTTCAAAAACAGTTGATCCATGTGAAAATGTGACCCCTGAAATGTTGCCAAGGTCTCAGTGACCCAGGGTCATCTCCAACACACAATCAGTACCATTTGTGCATTTGCTAAGAGAACTTGGGTACTGAGTTACATTACACCATACATCTCACTGCAAACCAGGTGGGAAAGAAAAGTGCGGGTCAATGGTGCTTTTACAGTGTTTCACTTCACTGTCCTTCTTGTGGGGTTACTAAAATGCCAGCAGTGCCTTGCTTGTGAGATATGTATGATCTCTGTCAAGGTGAGAGTTTGCAGCAGTTTTTAAGTGAAACATGAGAGGAACATTACAATTTCCAAATTCAATTTCAATAACTACATTAACATGACAAGGTTTTCAAGAACTGCCAAAGACAACATACGTCCACTGTTTGCCCTGAGTAACATGCTTCACGATGGGACTCGTATTTTTTATCTGAGCCTACTTTATGTTGTTACCCACCTTTGACTCTACCACAAAGCCATAAAACCTACACTTTCCTTCAGATTAATACCTATCTTCCCCTTGCATTTTCACCTTCCACTAGTGGTTCTCAGAACACTATTTTATAAGAATGGAAAGGCATCACAAACTCATGCCTGAAATCATAGTAGTGAGTAAAATTCAGTTCCTGAGCACTGAATAAAGAATAGGTCATTCTCACTAATTAGAGGAAGTCAATTTCAATTTGTGTTTGTTTATAAGAGAAAGATTCAGCTGCTCTTTATTAGCACTGAAGTGGGTTTCCTGAATTTGTAAAACTAAAAAAAGAAATGTTTTCTCTAAGAATATATGCAAGTTTTTCTACTTGAAAAGCCCACACACAGCATGGTGAAGAGTCCACTTCACCCAAATTTACTATTCAAATATTTAAAAGGCAAGGGGGTGAAGCCTCATTAAGAAGGGCTGAAATGGCCCATTACTACAGACAGAGAGGACCTGTCCTGGGATTGACTATAAACACTCAAGTGCAAAGTCTAGAGCCAAAGAGAATACTAAGTTGCAAATTTTCCTCTCGGAGAAGGTGGAAATATTTTTTTTTTTAGTATCTGAATGTTATGACTCAGTATTTTTTTCATTTTTTAATACTCTAATGTTTCAGATTTGTTTATATTATAACTTGTTGTGATCAAGTTGATTCCATTCCCAGAGACCCTACAGAGCAGAGAAGAACCCTCAGAGGGTTCCAAGATGGTAAATCTTGACAGAAGGTGAACTGCTATACCTTTCTCCCCAGGATCCACTTGTAGATTCAAACCACCGATCTTTCAATCAGCAGCTGAGCACTTAACCACCACGCCACTGGTGATCGTTATCATATTATAGAGAGACTTTTGAGTATGTTAAGTTTTAATCTCCTTTTGCTAATGTTAATTAATTACATTAGATCAGTGAAAAAAATTAAAATTGTTCTTATAATCATTAACTAACACTTAAATTTTATTGAGCACCTGGCATAATGGTTAAGTGCTACAGTTGCTAACCAGCGGGGTCACCAGTTCAAAGCAGTGAAGCACTCCTTGAAAATTCCACGGTGCTATATCTACCATCAAAAAGAACATTTTAAGATCTATCCTGAACTACAATGCTGTCAGTAATAAGATAATATCCATAGGCCTGAAAGGAAGACCTGTTAATATGACCATCATTCAAATTTATGCACCAACCTCTAAAGCCAAAGATAAAGAAATCTGAAGATTTTTACCAGCAATCAGAATGCACTGATAATTACTAGTGAATGGAAGGCAAAAGTTAGAAACAAAAGGAATCAATGGTTGGAAAACATGGGCTTGGTGACAGAAATGATGCCAGCAGGTACACGACAAAATTCTGCAAGACCAAGGACTTCTTCATGGCAAATACTCTTTTTCACCAATATAAATGAAAACTACACACATGGACGTCACCAGATGGAATGCACCAGAGTCAAATCGACTACATATGTGGAAAGAGACAACAGAAGAGCTCAGTGTCACTAGTCAGAACAAGGCCAGGGGCCAAACTGTGACACAGACCATCAACCGCTCTTAACCTGAGTTCAAACTGAAACTGAGGAAAAATTAGACCAAGTCCACAAAAACCAAGGTACAACCTTGAGTGTATCCCAACTAGATTTGATACACTGAACACTAACGACCAAAGACCAGACGAGTTGTAGAATGACATCAAAGACATCTTCCATGAAGAAAGTAAGAGGTTATTTTAAAAAAAAACAGGAAAGAAAAGATCAAATTAGCTGTCAGAGAGGCTCTGAAACTTCCTCTTGAATGTTGAGTAGCTGAAGCAAAGGAAGAAATGATGAAGTAAAAGAACTGAAGATTTCAAAGTATTATAATGACATATGCAAAGACCTGAAGATAGAAATCCAAAAGGGAAGAACACGCTTGGCATTTTTCAAGCTGAAAGAACTGAAGAAAAAAAATCAAGCCTTGAGCTGCAGCAGTTAAGGATTCTACAGGAAAAATATTAAATGATGCAGGAAGCATCAAAAGAAATGGAAGGAATATAGAGAGTCATCATACCAGAAAGAATTGGTTGACATTCAATCATTTCAAAATATAGTACCTGATCAGGAAATAATGGTAGTGATGGAAGAAGCTGAAGACCCATTGAAGGTACAGGTGAAAAACAAGGCTCCAGGTATTGATGGAATGTCAATTGAGATGCTACAGCAAATGGATGCAGTGCTGGAAATGGTCACTCATCTATGCCAAGAAATCTGGAGGACAGCTGCCAGGACAACTGGAAAAGATCTGTATTTTTGCTCATTCCCAAGAATGGTGATCCAATCAAATGCAGAAATTATCGAACAAATGCAAATAAAATTTTGCTGAAAAATCCATCAAAAATGGTTGCAGCAGTATACTGACAGAGAACTGCCAAAAATTCAAACTGGAATCAGAAAAGGATGTGGAACCAGAGATATCACTCCTAAAATCACAGTGATCTTGGTTGAAAGCAGAGAATACCAGAAAGATGTTTACTTACTTGTGTTTTATTGACCATGCAAAGGCGTTTAACTATGTGGATTGTAACAAATTATGGATAACACTGAGGAGAATGGGAATTCCAGAACATGTAATTGTGCTCCTGAGGAACTGATACCTGGATCAAAAGTCAGAACAAGTGAATACAGATTGGGTTAAAGTCAGAGAAGGTACATCAGGATTGTATTCTTTTGCAGTATCTACTCAGCCTGTATGCTGAGCAAATAACCTGAGAAGCTGGAGTGTATGAAGAACAATAACACAGCAGAATTGGAGAAAGACTCATTAACAACCTGCATTATGCAGATGACACAACCTTGCTCGCTGAAACTGAAGTGGACTTGAAACACTTAACTGATGGTGATCAAAGACCACAGATTGCAGTACAGAATACACACTGACATCAAGAAAACAAAAATCCTCACAAATGGACCAATAAGCAACATAAATATAAATGGAGAAAAGATTGGTTGGTCAAGGATATCCTTTTACTTGGATCCATAATTAACAACCATGGAAGCAGCGGTCAAGAAATCAGAAGACACACTGCACTGGGAAAATCCACTGCAAAAGACCTCTTTCAAGTACTGAAAAGCAAAGATGTTACGCTGAAGACAAAGGTACACCTGACCCAAGCCACGGTAATTTGCACCACATCTTAGGCATGCAAAAGCTGGCCAACAAATAAGGAAGACAAGCGAAGAACCGATGCCTTTGAATTGTGGTATTGGGGAAGACTACTGAATACACCATGCACTGCCAAAAGAACAAACAGATCTGTCTTGGAAAAAGTACAAACAGTGATTCTTAGAAGCAATTATGGTGAAATTATGTCACAAGGCTAGTGAAATTGTGTTGTCAAGGAGGATCAGTTACTGGAGAAGGGTATCAAAAGGAAGACTGTCAATGAGACGGACCGACAGTGGCTACAACAGGCTTTAAGAGTAAGTGGTGCAGGAGTGGGCAGCATTTCACTCTGTGGTCCACGGGGTCCCTGTGAGTTGGAACTGACTCGATGACACCTAATGACAACAGCAAAGAACCTGAGAGACTTCTCCTCCTCTCAGAACAAATTCTTGTGGATTCTTAAAGGTCCATTCTCTACTTCCCTAGACTGATTTCATTACTTCTTCACTAGGTTATAGAAGTTATTCCACTAAGTAACAGTGCCTAAAGGTCACCTCCTCCCCTCAATCCGTCAATGTTTTTTTTTTTTTTGTCTCTTTTTGTCCTCAGCTCCCAACCCATTACCTGGTACTCTTTCAATAAATGCTTGTTAATAAAAATATATGTGCAAACAAACCAACTCAGCCATGAGATCTGGTATCACTATGAATGACAAATCTAAGCCTAGTAAGAAAATTTCCCTAATCGGAATGTAAGTCATGTGGGGATCTTATTAAAATGCACATTCAGATTCAGTTGCTCTGAGGTGAAGTCCTGGCTTCTGCAATTCTAACAAGCTCCCGGGTGAGGCCATTGCTCCTGGTTCCCAGACCACCTTTTGCACAGCAAGGATTTAAACTACTGGGATAGCTCATACTAAACTTGGCGAATGGTTTAGAAAGTCATATGCTCCTCTTGAATGTTCACCTCTATCTACACCCGGCACTAAAACTTAAGTTATTAAACTTAGTTACTAAGAGCAATTATGTATTTCTGTGAATTTCCCTAAATCAGACACACGCTTTCTTGGGGAGGAACATTCATAATGGTGTTTGTATATTCAGTCCAAGAGCAAGACCATGCTTTATACGTAGGAGGAACTCAATTTAGCTTTTGTTAAGTAAATAAAATATTAAGTACTTGAGAGTAAAAATCTCTCACTGATCATCTTATCTCACACATCACAGCCCTTGGCACTGTGCCTCAAACACAAGGGAGTCTCAGTAAATTAATGCTGAATGACTGAATGAACAAACAAGCAAAACTCACCCCCACTCCCATAAATCATGAAGTTTTCATCACCTTGGTCAATGCCGATTTCTGGCACTTGATCAAAATTCTACCTGATCTGCTCAACTCTAAATATTAATGAATCTGCAAAGCCAAAGGAGCCACACAAATCATCTCTTTGCTATTCTGTTTTTGATTGTTACTTCCCTCTCCCCCTACACTCCCAAATGGGGCTTATACAAATCATGTCTTTGCTATTCTGTTTTTGATTGTTACTTCTCTCTCCCTCCACGCTCCCAAATGGAACAATACACTCTTATTCCAATATCTCGTTTTTGCTGTACCAGTGTTAAAATGTGTGGTCAGCACTGTTTTATTTTAAGTTCAGGATTACTGCACTTCAAAAACCACCAGGACCCAAAAGTTCAGTGTTAATTACATGATGGACGCCACTACAATCATTCTCTTAACAACTTACATTTTAAGTACCAGGATTTTAGCTTTATATTTACACAGAAATGACAAAACTGAGAATTTATGAATGGGACTTGACATTTATTTCCTAAATGTATCTTTTAAAACACTTTTGTTATCTAAAGCCAAGAGCATTATCTGCAGAAAAATGTTTCTCATAATATTCAAGAAAGGATGTGACTGCTCAACTGAACAAAGTTTCACTGCTTTATCTCAATACATTTCAGAAAATTAATACATAAGTAGTACACACTGTGGAAGGAGCACAGGTGGCACAATGGTTAAGTGCTCAGTTGACAAGCAAAAGGATGGCCGCTGAAACCTGCCAGCCCTCTCTGTGGGAGGAAGACGCAGCAGTCGGCTTCAGTAAAGGTTTATTACAGCTTTGGAGATTCCATGGGGAAGGTCTCATCTGTCCTATAGGGTTGCTCTAAGTTGAAATTGATTCGATGGCAATGATTTGATTTGGTATGCATTACATGTCCCACCGCCATCAAGTCAATTCTAACTCACAGCAACCCTACAGGCCAGAGCAGAACTGCCCCACAGAGTTTCCAAGGAGCACCTGGTGGATTTGAACTGCCAATCTTTCAGGTAGCAGATGTGGTACTCAACCACTGTGCCATCAGGGTTGTATTTATATATAGCAATTGCTTAATACTTACTTGGTACATTAAAAGCTTACAATACTTTTCACACTCTCCCACAGAACATTAAAAATACAAACAAATAACCATGGAGTCTCCAAGGAGTACCTGGCAGATACGAACTGAAGACATTCTTGTGAGGCGCCACAACAATTAACCCCTATTGCTTACAAGATTAGGTCTCAAAAGGCGAGGAATATAAAGATGAATATCCCAATAAAGCTTTATGAAAATTCAGATAACAAAATTGTACCAGAACAACAGAAAAAGATTTTTTTTTTTAACTTCACTTACTACTTTTAAATTAATTTTAAAACAAAGTTAAGTTTTAGGAACATTACACTGGACTTAAGTGATGCAATATTTGTGTTTTCCTTTAAGTATATCTCTGAATGTCTTTTATTCCTTTACATAAGTATCATTCTAGGTCGTAATTATGTTCATGTACCATACACATATTTTTTATGATACAGTATGAGCTTTAACACTGGAGTTAGTAAATAAATATTCATTCTTCAACTGTTATAATGTTCATTAAAATTCAGGAGAGAGGCAGCAATCCCTGAATTTATTTTAACAAGTAACTCAGAAATATGCTTTGAATGGGGGGGTTACCTCATTAGCAATAAGCGCAGACATGCAGACATTCCCTTACACAAAACCTCTTTCACCAGCATCAGAAAGAGAATGCTTTTTGCATGTGTCACTTCTCAGGTCCAAGCCTCTAGCACGCTTCTTGTTATATGCAATTAGCTCCATGCCAAGATTTAGTACATTTCATAATAAATCCCTTGACCGCATTAACTGTAGGCTTGGCAGAGATGGAAAGGCTCTATTCACGAAGGCAGAAAACAAGCCACAGGACTTACCCCACAGCAAAACTCACTTGCTGCATGCCAACACACTACAAATTTCAACAGTCCGCCCTGCCCTCCCTTCATCCCTCCAATGTGGGGTGGAGGAGGGGGCTGAAAAATACAACCTGCCATGTGACTGTGATTAAAGAGCATACAAGGGTGAAAAAAGCTATAGACAAATTAGGTTTGTTTATCTCTTCCTCCTCCTCCTAAATCTTATAACTAGCTTGTTCCTTTGACCCAACCCTCAAAACCCAGTCCACTCCACAAAAAGCTAAATATCACTTCAGAGATGAGATCCAGAGTTTGCCCTCATTTAAACAGTAACCATCTGTTGCTTGCAGGAAGACTGGGGCTCCTTCTCGGGTTTCTCTTCTTTGGAATGTGAATGCTGTGGTGCTTTATGGTTATTCTGTAAAGGAAGGTTCTCTGCAAGATGGCAGAGGCAATGTAAAGGGGAAGGAGGGGTTGCACAGACCAAAGAGCACTTCTGTTCAGAATCAGAACAGAGGTGAAATCTTTTATTTTTTCAATGATCACACTTTGTACTGAAAGAAGTAGAAATACAGTATTCCAGAGTGGATATGTACAAGTTTCAGAGATGCACAGACCTAGGTATCAATCTTACCATGTTTCACTTTACTGTGACATTTACTATTAGATTACAGGCTGAAAACCCCGATGAGTCTGTTCTACTCTGTCCTACAGGATCACTATAAGATAGCTGGAATGTGTATACCAACAACACGGTGCTTAGAACAGTTTCTGGCACTCAGTACGCACTTAATAAGCATCATCGTCATCACTGTTGCTATTATTCAGGCTACTACTACTGCCAACAATCACTCTCTCACAACCTGCCTATTTAAGCTTGCTAAACGGAGCCTCATTTTTCCTGCCCTTATATCTTGAGTGGAAACCCTGAGTTAAGAGCTATGGCTGCTAACTAAAAGGTCGGTGGTTCAAATCCACCAGGTGCTCCTTGAAAACCCTATGGGGCAGTTCTACTCTGTCCTATAGAGTGTCTACAGTCTGAATCAACTCAATGGCAACGGGTTCTTCTGGTTTTTATGCCCTTAGCAGAGCCCTGATGGTGCAGTGGGTAAGAGTTACAGCTGCTAACCAAAAGGTGGACTGTTCAAATCCACCAGGTACTCCTTGGAAACCCTACAAGGCAGTTCTACTCTGTCCTATAGGGTCACTGTGAGTTGGAATCAACTTGACAGCAACAACTGTTTTTCTCTTCGGTATACCTCTAGTGAGGAGCCTGACAGTACAACAGTTAAGAGCTCAGCTGCTAACCAAAGGGTTGGTGATACAAATTCACCCAGAAGCTCCACAGAAGACAGACCTGGCAGTCTGCTTCCATAAAGATTACACCCTAGAAAACTCTATGCGGCAAGTTCTACCCTGTACTATAGGATTGCTAGGAGTGGGAATCAACTTGATGGTACCCAACAACTACATGGTGTTAGCAAGAGTTCTACGTCAAAAGCCCTGCCTATTCTCCAGTGCTCAGCTCAGAGGCCACCGCCTCCAGGAGGCCTTCAGCAATCCTCCTACTTGCAACTCATCATCCTCCCTGGCACCACCATCACACTGTGTACACACAAAGTAGATACATAAAAAGTTGATACAGAACGTGCAAATGACAAGATAAAAAAGTTGCTAAACAGGAATGGGGTTGATGAGTGGGAGAGGAAGAACAAGATTATGTACCCCAGTACAAAAAGGCTCATCTAAGGGGCAGCAACACTTATTTACTTCTTTTCGCATTGTCTACTTCTTCAGTGATTGAAAATAAGCAGGTGTCATTCACGTAATTATAATAAGAGGGTTTTTTTTTGGTTTGTTTTGTTTTTTTTTCAACAAATAAAAACAAGACAGACCTGGCTATCTAGCAATATCCTAAAGTCAATAAACAGAATCCTAGAACAAGACTCTGCTCAGCAGAGATCTACACAGGTGAAGGCTCCTATCTACAAACAGTAGTTATAAAGTACAAATGATAAAATGATAGCAAAGTACTTTGCAAATGACAAAAGTGAGATGTAAAGAAAACCCTTAGCTGGCTTTTCATTGTACTGAGTGCCTACTATGTCTGTACAACTATCACGTGCCTGGTTCTTAATCGACGGACTAGGATTTATATTGTACAGGCCACAGGTGTAGAAGAAAAACAACACAGGCTGCTGCTTCATAAGATGACTCAGCTCCTTTGCAAGCAGTAAAACTGTGGAAATGTAAAATTAGATGGTGAGTACCATTTTGTCAGTTTTTCCCAGCAATAATTATCCTAATTGCTCATTTCTGGGAGTCTCTCTAATGCAAGAAAACAAGTTTCTTCTCCATCCTTAACACTTGGTATTGAGCACACACTAGGTAAAATATAGTTGGCTGCATTAGCATGATGGCAGGAAAATTAAATTTTTATTTAACTATATTATCATACAAACACTGACATCTTGACAGCAATGAAGAGTCATCCTCCTACCAATTATGCAAACTTCAAGAGCCCATCACTTGCTGGTCTTCTCTGTAAACAGACAGTTTGTATTTCCTTCCCACCTCCTAATGAGCTCTACCTTTAACAGTGAGTTGCTCACATGTAGCCATGGGACAACACAGGTGTCATTTCTTATTGGGAATATTTATGCTTTCTTTCCTTTCTCGTGATCAAGTTAGCTAGCAGAAACCCTGGTGGTGTAGTAGTTATGTGCTACTGCTGCTAACCAAAAGGGTGGCAGTTTGAATCCACCAGGCATTCCTTTGAAACTCTATGGGGCAGCTCTACTGTGTCCTATAAGGTTGCTATGAGTCAGAGTCAGCTTGATGGCCACACTGATTTCTGCTTTTATCTTTACTATTTCTTTCCCTGTTCCTATTTCAGTTAACTTTGTTTTCTTTCCCACCCCACCTCCGCCCCCCAGCTTTTGTTTCATTTCATAACCTGGGAAATTAATACATTTATTTTAATTCTTTCATGTTTAACTGATAACTGTTTACGGAAATGAATATTCCTCTGATCACCACTTTAAATGTATCCCACAGATTCTAATCTATAACATTTTCAGTGCTATTACTTCTCCTTTTTTAAAAATATCTTATTGTGCTCTAAGTGAAAGTTTACAATCCAAATCAATTTGCCATTAAAAAACTCCACACACATACCACTCTGCAACTCTAACTGCTCTCTCCCCGCCCCTCACACCTGTCACCGCACACTCCATCTTGCCACCCTGTACTTTCAGCATTTATTCGACCAACTCCTGTCCACCTCCACTCTCTCAACTTCCTCTTGACAAGAGCTGCTCAGATCGTCTCGTGTTTACATTTAAGCCAAGCATCATATTCTTCACCAGCATCACTCTGTGTTTTATAGTCCAGTTCAATCTGTTTGAAGAGTTGGCTTCAGTATTGGTTTCAGCTCTAGGCTAACAGAGAGTCTAGGGTCCATGTCCACAGGGGACTCTCCAGTCTGATGGACCATCAGGTGTGGTCTGTTGATATAGTTCTAGTTCTGCACACCCATTTTTCTCCCCATACTTCAGGTACCTTACATTATAGTCCCTGTGAGGACAGCCACTGGAGGTGGTCAGGCACCATCAAGTTCTTCGGGTTTCACGCTGATGTAGTCTCCGGATTATATGGCACCTTCTCATGTTGTGCTCATATTTCTCTTATGTCTTTGATGTCCTTCATTCTCTGCACTCTTCCGCTCCAGGTGGATTGGGACCAATTGATGATACTTAGATGGCCACTTGCTAGCTTTTAAGACTCCAGATACCAGTTACTCAAGTGGTAAATAAAACATTTTCTTAAAAAAAAAAACAACTTAGTTATGTCAGTTAACCCAGATGTCCCCTGAAACCACAGTACCCAGACACCTGTCCCTGCTACTCTTTCCTTCAAAATGTTGGTGTACTTAGAAAAATCTTTTGGGTTTTGGTGTAATCCAGTTGCGTTAACCCACCTTCTACAGCATGCTATTATTGCCTTCACCCAGCCCAATTCCTATCTACTGTCTAACTTATGAACACCTCTCTTTTCCCCACCCTTGTAACTATCAAAGATTACTTCCTTCTTTACTTAAACTTTTTCTAAGTCCTTAGAATAATAGACTCACACATTTGTCCTTTTGCAACTTAATAATTCCACTCAGCACAACGTCTTCCGATGACTCCATGTTAGCAGACGTTTCCTAAAAATCACCATTGTTCTTTATCACTGCATAGTATTCCACTGTGTGAACATATCATAGTGATCGTAGTGATCCACTGTGTGAACATATCATAGTGTGTTTATCTATTCACCCACTGATGATCACCTAGGTTGATTCCACCTTTTTGCTATTGTGCACAGTGCTGCAATAAAGGCTAGTATTTTCTCCTTTTGAGCAAGATTATTCTACAGAATCGTGGAATAAAATGTTCGGTAACGATAGCTGGGCATCATCCATTTCTGGTCTCATGGCAAAAGAGCCAATTGGTCACGGATACAATCAGCCACACATTCCATTTCCTCCTTCTCTTCATGACTCTCCATCTTCCTTTCTTGCTCCAGACAGAGAGTAATCATTGTACCTTGGATGACTGCTTGCAAGCTTTTAAGACCCCCAAAACTACAGAATGAACTTAGAGGCACAACAGATGCACAAAATACAGTATAAGGCCAATGCTGTGTTTTCAGTTTGATTTCCCTTCCACTCATGAGTTCATAGGTTAGTTTTCAGGCAGAAAAGCCTGATTGCTTGTTTTTGACGGCAAATTCTAGTTTCAATGCATTGTGATCCCTAAAACTCAATGATTCCAAACATTAATCCTTGTTCATAAGACTACAAACCAAGTCTGCTCATCAGAGCTCAGTTGGTCTCACTCAAGAAGCATTTCTCATCAGTTTCACAATGGGTAAGTGGCTCTACTAGTGGGCTTGGCTGGGCTGTTCCACATGTTTTGGTGTCAGCTGACTGGTAATTGGTCCAGAATGTGTGCAAATGTAACAACTTAGCTCTGTTCCACACGGCTGCTCATACTCCAAGAGGCTGGCCTGGCACTGCTTTCATGGCAGTGGCAGGGTTCCAAAAGACAACCAAGTGAGTGAGGGCTCTTGAGGCCTAAGCTGGGAAGTGTTATGTTCTTACTTGTATTGGCTAAAGGAAATTGTAAGCCCAGCCAAGATTGAAAAGGCAGAGAAATAGACCCTTTTTCTTAGCAGCAAGAGCTGCAACGTCACATTACAAAGCATACAGATACAAGAATAAAGGAAAAATTGAAGCCATTTTTATAATCAATTCAACCACAATCTGTGGTTTAAAAATTATGTATACAACTGCTAGTTCATGAAATGTCATCTTATTTGTGTTTGAAAATTCTGTAACATCTAAACAAGGTTTTTTTAAAAAAAAACTGATGCCTCCCCAGAGTGGCCATAATTTTTATAAGCTGATTTGAAGGGATCTTTGACCCTGGCCCCTAGGGTCACCATGAGTCGGATCCGACTCCATGGCACTTGGCTGGCTCAATGTAATTCACTCTCAATCACTTTTCATATAAGGGTAGAGTAGCGAGCAGCTGCTCAGTCATGGGCATGAATTTATACCCTTAGTTTTGAAGTTTCGGAGGATCACTGTGATCTTAGTGCGGGGAGTAGACTGAAACAGACTACAGTCAGAAGAGATCCTTTTGTAGGATCTAAGCTATAGCAGTAGTTTAGGCAAAAACTGATAGTGCCTTGAATCAGAATACTGACAACCAAGATGAATGCAAGTATTCAGATTTGTGTATTATTTATATGGTCAAGTTCAGTACTTTAGCAAATGTAGTTTCAACACATCTGTTGTTATTGTTGTGTGTGTGTCATCCAATTGTTCTTAGGGACTGTATGACACAGTAGAACTGACCCATAGGCTGTAACATTTACAGAAGCTGATCACCAAGTCTTTTCTCCTGAGTACTTAACCAGTGTGCCACAAGGGCTCCACGGTATGTCAACAAGTATGGCTCAATAGTCTAATACGTACAAAACTCTCGGTTTAATGGAGAACAAAGGCATTAACCAAAAATTCACATCCTCCTCAAAATATAACTGAAAATCATTTGCTTTTACCTATAATAATTTAACTGCAGCGACATTCACATTACCAGTATCTAGTTCCACAAAAATGGAGAACAGACTCACAGACATCAGCCCTTACTGACATTTTGTTAAACGAGCCAGGTTTTCCCTACAATGTAAACATAAAGGCTGTTAGGCAGTGCGTTTGCTCTCCCCATTTTGTTTTGGCTTTTACTAATCCCGAAGTCCAACCCCAAACCCATCCTATTCCAATGAACCCTTAAGACATTTAATTTTCCAACCCCTGATGTAAAAAATCATTACGTTAAAATATGGCACAACTATGAGAATGAAGCAAAATTAATTTATAAACTTAAAAAAATTGACTAGATACATTCTGTACCTTAAATATGTCTACATTTTATACACAGTACTAGACTTTCGTGAAAAATTCTGCTTCCAGAAACCACCTTCTGAGTGTGTGCATGTTACAAAAAACTATTTTAAAATGCAATAAGGAATACATCATACAAAATGTAATATACCACAGGACTGAAATATATTAACTTTTGAAGGAGCCCTGCTTGCTCATCAGTTAAGAGTTCAGTTGCCAACTAAAAAAAAAAAATATTAGTACGTTGCTTGAAGTGTTACATGATCAAGCATTCTCAAACATGTTGTGAAAAGCCAGGAAAAGTGTAAACAACAAACAAATCAGTGTGTGTACTAGCAATGATTAAGAGACTCTCAGGGGATGAGATATCACAGGTAATATCTGACTAGCAGCAGAGACAGAAAATTCAAGATAAAGCCAACTAGCCTGTCAATCTGATGGAATGTAAAATTCATCTGTTCTGTCTTGTTTTCGTTTTGAACACAAATTCCTTTGACACTGACAAAATCAAGGACCAGAAAAAATTATACATAAAGAAAAAATTTTGCATGTTCACACACACACACTCCTACCAAAAAATGTACCCCAGATTCATATGCACCTTGTAAAAGGGCAAGCTCTGGATTAGAAACCAGCTGTAACAATTCTGGGAACAGTGAGGGAAGGGAAGTGAACTACAGCTACTTTTCCAGGTCTAGTTTTCACCGCTTCTGTGGGATGCTGCCAAAAAGCAGAATAACAGAAAGAATCCTACACTAGGAAGAGCTTAAAAGCACAGGCAACATCAGCAAAAAGAACAGCTCACTGTCTCTCATAATTCTGACCAAGGCTGACTCTGATCCAACCTATGTAACTCTGAAGTGAGTCTGTCACTCAGTTTGCACTGCTAAATAATTCAGGGCAACAGTAACACCTTAAACTTGTAATTTCCTACATTTGTAGTCATGATATATTTACCATGCATGCTCTTCAATCAAAAAAAAAAAGAGAGAACCATATTTCATTACCTATATCCCATGGTTCTTGGGAGCCTCTGGGTTAGCACAAATTGTTAAGTTCCCTGCTATTAGCCAAACAGCTGGGAGTTTAAATCCACCCAGAAGTACCTTGGAAGACAGGTTTTAGTGATCTTCCAAAAGGCCACATCCTGAAAATCCTATGGAACCATTCTAGTCCGACACATAGGGTTTTCATGAGTCAGAATCGACTCAAGGACAACTAACAGCAACATGATCCTTGAGGGGTATGAAGAGTTCTTTTTAAAAACAGTGGACACAGTATCTCTTAAGAGTATTGTGGGTCAGAATGACCTGAATTCAAACCTCCATGCTATTAATTTTAGCTACATTATCCTAGTCCTGGCAAAGTCTCTGATTCTGAACTTTCACATTTTTAAAATGATAGTAAAATTCCTTCTCCTTTGAAGACTTGTGCATAAGATCAAATTAAGTAATGTATGCTGAGTGCTTAGCGTAGAACCTGACGTGTACAAGGAAACTGCAATAACTGAACAGCAGCAATAACGGCAGGGAAAGGCAAAACGACAATTGGTCAGCTAAATCTTTGTGTATCACCACTCCTATCTCCCATGCCCAAGCTCAGCTCTGCAGAGGAGAATCACGTTTCTTGTTTCTCTGGATGGTGCAAATGGTTAACACACTCAGCTGTTAATGGAAAGGTTACAAGTTTGTGTCCACCCAGCACTAATGCTACAATAATTTAAAAGTATGTATTTTTTAGTTTCCTGATTAAATGAACAGAAAGTAAAATCACTGAATACTTGAAAACTAAGAATCAAAGATAAATACTAAGTAAATGTAAATGCTCTTGGTTTTTCTTCTTCATGATGTTTCCTTTAATACCCCAACCATCGTAACAGTACCCCTGGCTACTCTACCAGAAAGTGTGAGGTGGATGTGCAGATCACAGGATCTGAAGTCATATACCCATAAACAGGCGTGCTACCTCAGGAGGTTACTTAGTCTCTCTGTTCCTTAATTTGCTCATCTGCACATACAGCATGAGTTAATACATGTAAGGTAGTCATAACAGGTCCAGAAACATAGTGCATGTTCCAGCTGCTAACTACTATGACAATGTAAATTGTCATTTTAGGCTTTCTAAATCTGTAAGCTATGAGACGTTGTAAGGAAGAATTCTCTAGACTTACCTATCGATTGTGAAACTTTTAAAACTCAATAAACGCACTAAAGTAGACAGCAAGCAACAAGCTGGAAAAATATTTTACACAGATGACAGCCAAAGAACAAATAACCTTGTTTGTATGGGGAGTGCATAAACTCCTTGCCATCAAGTCAATTCTGACTCACAGCAATCCCGCAGGACAGAGCACAACCACCCCACAGTTTCCAACGAGCATCTGATAAATTCAAACTGCCAAATTTTTGGTTAGCAGCCATAGCACTTAACCACTACGTCATTAGGGTCTCCATACAAACTATTAATAAGGTAGAAGTACAATAGAAAACTTGACATGAAAAGGAAACTCACAGAAGATGAAATACAAATTTCTAATGAGGACATCCACCACTGTTCTAACTGTTGTTCTGTGGTGGCTCGTGTGTTGCTACGATGCCAGAAGCCATGCCACCAGAATTCCACACATGTGGATTACAGGATTCAATGGGGCTTCCAGACTAAGGCATAGTAGTCAGAAAGGCCTCGCGATTTGCTTCCCAAAAATTAAGCAATGAAAATCCTGTGGATCACAACAAAATATTGTCCAATATAATTCAGTGAGACACTTCAAATACACAGTGGTCTCAACGACGAACTCGAGCACACCAACGACTGAGAAAACAGGATAGGATCAGGCAACATTGTGCTCTGCTGCACATGAGGACATCAATAGTCTGAAGTGACAGGGTGGCAACTAACAACAAGACACACACACACACACACACACACACACACACACACACACACACACACCCTGAACATAGAACCTCAGAAGGAAGCACAGACTAGCACTAAAACAATGGAATGCACATCTCCCCAACCTAATTATGAAAGACCTTTACAATAACGCTCAGTGTAACCAATCTCCTCTGAAAGCAAATACAAATCACACAGCATCCTGAAAACCAATCTGCATTATCTTTCAAGGGCTGTTCAAGTCCCCAGGTCTAGTCACTCCACTCTCAGGAACATGCCCCAGAGATACAATCTGAAACAAGAGAATGAAAACAGCACAACCATCAAAATCATGTTTTGGAGGACCACTTGACAACACAGACTATGGAATCCCAATTTAAACACACAAACAAGACATAAAAATGCTAACACTGAGGTACCAAAATAATTTTTTACCTTTTTATTGCCAAATTTCTATTAAAAGTATGAGTTACTTTTACTAATAGAAATATTATTTTGATTGTCTCACTAAATTTTCTATTTCTAGACAAAACATAAGAGAGCTCTGATGCCACAGAAGCCCTGGTGGCTTAGTGATCAGGTGCCATGGCTGCTAACCACAAGTTCGGCAGTGCAAATCCACCAGGCACTCCATGGAAATTCTATGGGGCAGTCCTATTCTGTCCTATAGGGTCACTATGCATGGGAATGGACTCAACAGCACAGGCATGGGTTTGGGGGTTTGGGGGTTTGGTAGTACAACAGTGAGACATTGAGTTGCTAACCTAAAAGGCTAGTGGTTGACACCCACCTATGATTTGCTTCTGTAAACATTATATAGGACAGAAAAGACCACCCTGCAGGATTCCAAGGAGCTGCTGGGAGATTCAAACTGTTGACCTTTTGGTTCACAGCTGAGCTTCTCATAGCAACCCTATAGGTCAGAGTAGAACTGCCCCATAGAGTTTCCAAGGAGCACCTGGCAGATCTGAACTGCCAAGCATTTGGTAAGCAGCCGTAGCACTTAACCACTATGCCACCAGGGTTTCCCCATAAACATTCAGCCAGAAAATACCATATGCAGTTCTGCAGTCTCACATAGGGCCAGCATAAATCAAAATCAACACAATGGTACCCAACAACAGAAGATAATACACGCAGTTAAATATATTTGGCAGTTGATACCTCTGAAAAAACACATGCATTTCAGTTTTGAACTTCCTCAGGCTCATATTTTGCAAATATGGCTAAAAATTTAACCTAAAGCCTAAGTCACTGAGCCACTCCCACTGCCCAGGCAAATCCTCACAGTCAAACACTGTGTTAAAGAGTCTTCTCTACTGGTGGGTGAGCCTTAAGTTTTCTGCCCAGATAAAGGAACCTCCAGGCATCCTGCTCCAGTTAGAATCGTGAGGGTCCAAACCACAAGCTAAGGTTCTCCTTGGCTTTCCCATTTACTCCTGTTTACTGACTTCCAGGAAACACCAGTCTTGAGGCCAATCATCTAACTGGTTCTCTGATCCTGTCTCAAGTTCTGGGAAAAGACTTGTCTCCTTAGGGCACAAACTCTGATTTTATCAACCACTGAGATCACCACTCAACAAGGGATTCAACCTTCTGCAAACTCCTTACTCTAATACGCCTGATATCTTCCCCCGACCCCAAAAGCTATCCTTCAGTAACAGGCAGCTGCCAAATTAAGACCTATTCACTGTTCCTGGCTTGCACCTCCACCATTTTTCCTGATGAAAGAAAATTCATGATTCTGATACCCAATGAAACATGAGTTTTTAAGTCTTGTCACTTAATGCAGTAGCCTACTTGGATTTTACTATGTTAAAAATGAAACCTCAAAACACTTAATGCGGGGGGGGGGAGGAGAGTCATATTTATAGGCCAAATACTGCCAACTGCATTACCTCTGCACTCTATTTTTCCAATGTTTGTTCATTTGTTATTAAACCCACAGCCATGAAGTGGATTCCAGAAAGATATAAGAAAAACAAAGCTCATCTTCCCATTATCAAGAACCAGTTTACCCTGTGATGTTCACTCAGTACAGTCACCAAGCAATCTTTTTATGCTCTCCTTTTCTTGCTTAATTTTTTTCTTAACTGATAATGAACTGGCCCAATCATATTAAAAACACTTAGCACAAAATTCATAGTCTCTATTTAAGTTTCATTAAGAGTTCATTTGTCCTCTAATTACCAAGAACAAACTAAGCAACCTCTAAATATATCGATTTATAAATTCTCTGACATCTTAATCCATTATGAGCTGTCAATTCACATTGACTTTTTACTCACCTAACCCTATCTGTCTCATGCTCAGGTGTAGCTAGTTGCCCCTTGACAGATTTAGGTTTGAAAGCTTTTAGTGCATCTTTATTTCTTCCTTTTAGCGGGGCTATAATTCAGGTGAGTCTGTGGGTGATGCCAAAAATTAACACAGTCTGCTGCTAAACAAAAGTCTGGAAGTTTGAATCCATCGAGAGGGGTCTCAGGAGAGAGATCTGATGGTCTAGTTCCAAAAAAGTAGCCACTGAAAACCTCACGGAGCATGGTTCTCCTGTTACACTAATGGGGTTGCCATGGGTTGGAACTGACATGACAGCAGCTGGTTACATTCTGATATAAATTCATGTAGTTGCCACCAGCTTTATGATGCTACCCTTAGTGACACAAGGAACCGAAATAGGAGAGAATGCTGTAGTAGCTAACTGGAATTTAGACTGAGCTTATATTTATAGAAAATGATAAAAAATGTATCAATTACTGGAATCCGTGAACTTTTAAGTAGAAATATAAGGCTGAACAAGTTTGAAAATGGCATAGACCATAAGTGCACTTTTTCAGACCTCCGGGTGTCCTAAACTTGGTGTTCAGACAGCTTACTAACCAACAGTTTCTACCTCTATAACTAGTCACGTTGTGAAAAGTGAACTTTTTCACTCCAATGAGCCTTTCATTCAGGTCGCTAAATGTTTCATTTTCAAATTTGTAGTGATTTCCTCTAATAGAATTTGCCATTAGTCTTGTAATACTGAGCAAGTATTTCAGGAAACATGAAATACTTAATCAAGTAATTTCCAGAACAATTTTTAGAAATAAAATTAGAAAAAATGTCCGATTTCTAATGAAAAGGTTGAAATGATATTCTATACTATTTCATATTGCTTGTCTTTCCTTACAACAATTTAAATCTTCAAAAATATGAGAAGTATGCAGATTAAATTGAAAGATAGCCATTATATTGATATTACTGTCAAAGTACTATTTATACATTTATTTTTGTTTAATAGACTTCCTTTTTTAAGAGCAGTTTTAGATACACAGAAACACTGAACAGAAAATACAGGGTCCCCACAACTACCACAGTCTCCACCAAACTGAGTCTGGCATAACTATACAGTACCCCGCTACCACGGCTGAGTGCTCTGAGAAGGATCATACTACAGGGTCCCAGGTGGAGCTGAAAAACATATACAACAAAACTTCAACTCACAAAAGGAGACTAGATTTACTCACCTGACAGAAACTGGAGATGTTCTGAGAATACGGCCCCTAGACCACCCTTTAACTCAGTACAAAAGTCACTTCTGAGGTTCATCAGTCAGCCAAAGATTAAACAAGCCCATAAAACAAAATGAGACTAAACAGGCATACCAGCTCAGGTGCAGGGACAAGAAGGCAGGAAGCAACAGCAAAGCTGACTATGGGAAACCCAAGGTTGGCAACCAGTGTCACAAAGCAATTTGTGACTGCTCCAATAGAAAATACCACAAGTAGAAGGCTTCATGAAGAGAAATTTTATCATCACAGTCCAGTAAGCCACAAATCCATTAGCACATTACAAGTCCACCCAGTAAGAGAACTTATCACAGTCCGGTAGGTTAAGTCCAAAGTCAAGCAGAGCATCTTGGCACATGAACCTCAGGTCCAAAGGATGTGCTCTGCTCTCAGTAACGCCTTCTTGGTGGTGTGAGGTTCCCAGCTTCCCCTGCTCAGTTCTCTCCCTTATATCCCACAAGCTTGTAGCTTGAGTCCTGCCTCACTAACACAACTGCAGCCCATTCTCCATCATCAGTGTCACAGAGGCAAGATTCACAACACACCGGGGGAATGGCACCATACTGGGACTCCTAGCCGAGTCAAATCAATGCATACATTTTGGGGGGGGCACAATTAATCCATGACATTCTCCCTTATCACATCATTAGAACATACAAAATATATCCATTTGTAGCATAGCAACCATCTTCATTCATAACATAGCAACACTCTTCATTCATAGCATAGTAACAATCTTAAGTCCAAAATCCTCAACTGTGAATCCCAAAGCACATTTTTCTCTAAAAATAAAGTGGTATAACCGGCAGGCACAAATTACACATTTTCATTACGAATGGAGAAATTGCAGGGAAAGCCATAGTGTACACCAAGCAGATTATCGAAACACATTACATTAGCCTTCATGGCTTCAAAAACAATACTCCAAACTCTGAAATATTTTATAATCCTTCCTTCAGACTCTAGGTATTGTCCACACTCTCCAGATTCTGAGGGGAGACACCTGAGCTTCAGCTCCACCTTCCAGGCCCACTTGGACAGCAACTCTGCCACCTCAGCTTTACTTGCACCCTAAGCCCAACTGAGTGGCCATTCCACTTCCACAAACACAAAAAAGCCCTGGCTACATCCTTTCACAGCCACACCTTCTGAGACTGAGGCAGCTCCACCTCTCATCAATCTCATCTCATCAGCATCTGCTTCCTATGGCCTCCTGGCCTGGGCTTCAAGCCAACATCTGCCCTGCAGGTGTAAATGTTCCAAAGCTCTGCAGCTCCACCAATTCAAGTGACTGGAGGCGCCCCACTCCATCAAGTAGCCTCCTGCACACAGGCACTCAGCTTTCTTGTTCAGTGGGTCAGCAAGCCTAGCTCCACTTATTCAAGTGCCCAGATGCACCCCACTCCGCCAGGAAGCTTCCTTCACACAGGCGTTCAGCATTCTCATTCTGTGGATCAGCTCCTGGTTCTGCGGCTGCCAGTTCACTGCTGTTGTTGCTGCTTTTCTCTCCATCTGCTGCCTTCTCAGGTGCTAGCAGTTCTCTTGGGTTCCTTCTTCCATCCATTCAGTGTCAAAAAAACCTTCCACATTTTAGATATGTTAGAGCAGTACCCCACTGCCCGTCCCAAATTCTGTTTTAATCACCTGGTACTGCTCTAACAGAAAAAACCATGAGTGGAAGGAAGGCTTTATGAAGAGAAATTTTATTGTTACAGCCTGGTGAGCCATCCCATTTGTGAGTTGCAAGTCCATTCAATAAGAAAAATTATCACAGTCCAGTAGTTACAAGTCCACTGAACAAGAGAAGATATCACAGTCTGGTGGGCTCAGTCCAAATTCAAGGACAGCATCTCGACACAGGAAGCTCAGGTCCAAAGGACATGCTCTGCTCTTGGTGCTGCTCTCTTGATGGTATGAGGTTCCCAACTTCCTCTGCTCACTTCTCTCCCTTATATCCAGTCCAAAGGACATGTTCCACTACTAATTCTTCCTGCTTGGTAGTAATAAGGTCCCTCCATCTCCTCAATTCTGTATTTTATATCTCAAAGGAGATTAACTGAAGATACAACCTAACACTGTAGATTGAGTCACACTTCATTACCATCACGGAGGTTAGGGTTTACAACACAAAGGATAATTACATCAGATCAAAAATGACAGGCAACCAGACAACACTGGGAATCATGATCCAGCCAAGCTGACACATAGTTTTGGAGGCCACAATTCAAATCATAACATTGATGTACCAATATTGAGAGTATTATTAATAATAACTGGTCTATAGTTTACACCAGGGTTCACTCTTCATGTTGTACAGTCCTACTAATTTTGACAAAGGCACATCATGTAGTCACAATCACAGTTTCATACCAAAATAGTCTGCCCTAAAAATGTCCCATGCTCCAATTGTTATTCTTTCTGCTCCATCCCAATAAACCGTGGAACCCTCTGGGATCTCTACAGTTTTGCCTTTTACAGAATGGCATGTAAATGGAATCATGCACTCAAGCTTCTTTCACTTAGCAATACTCATCGAAGATTTCTCCATTCTCTTTTCATGGTTTGATAGCTCATTTCTTTTCATCACTCAATGTATTACCCCACTGTAAAGATATGCCACAGGTTGGTTGTCCACGTACCTACTGCTTGCTTCCAATTTGGGGCAATTATGAATAAAGCTTCTATAAACATTTGTGTGTGGGGGGGTTGTATGAATGTACATTTTCAACTTTATTTGTATAAATACTATGCTTAGCTTTGTAAGAAACTGCCCAACTTTCTTCCAAAGGGAATGTACCATCTTGCATTTCCACCAGCAATGACTGAGAGAGTTCCCGATGTTCCAAATCTCATAACCATTGAGCACTGTCAGTGTTTTGGATTGCAGCAATTTTAACAGGTGAACAGTGGTATCTTATTACTTTAATCTGTAATTCCCTAATGAGATATGATGAAAACTTTTTTCATATGCTTATTTGATTACATCTTCTTTGCTGAGGTATCTGTCCAGGTTTTTACTCTTTAATAATTGAGCTGTTTTTTTCTTGTTTTTGAATTTTACAAATACTTTGTATATCATGGGTGCAAATGAGTTCCTTATCAGATCTATGTTTTCCAACTATTTTCTCCTAGTCTGTACCTTGCCTTTTTACTCTCTTAATATTGTCTTGTGCAGAGCATAAGTTTTTGATTTTCTGAAGTCCACCTTTTTGTTTTTTTCTTTCATAGACCATGGAACTCATTGTGTCTAAAAAGGTTACTGCCATATCCAAGGCCACCTGTATTATCTTTGAGAAGTTATACTGCTTTGCTTCTGAGATTTAGATCTACTATTCATTTCGAGTTAACCTTTGTGGGAAATCTAAACTCTATGTCTAGACTCATTTATTTGCATGGGGATGTCCAGTTGTTCTAACATCAATTGTTCAAAAGGCTGTCATTTCTCCACTGAATTGCCTTTGCTTCTTTGTCAAAGATCAGCTGACTATATTTTTGTGGGTCTATTTCTAGATCTACATATGGAAACCCTGGCAGCATAGTGACTAAGTGCTACAGCTGCTAACCAAAAAGTCAGCAGTTTAAATCCATCAGGTGCTCCTTGGAAATCTACGGGGCAGTTCTACTCTGTCCATAGGGTCACTACAAGTTGGAATCCACTCAACAGCACTGGGTTTTGCTTTGGGTTTCTATGAGTCAGAATTCACTAGACAAAAATGGGTTTTTTTGCATTATCTTCCAAAGATCAGTCTATTATTTTACCAATATGACACTCTTTTGATCACTGTAATTTGATAATGTCTTAAAGCTGGACAGGGTGAGTCCACCAACTTTCTTTTTCTTGAGTACTATGTTGGCTATTCTGGGTCTTTTGTCTTCTGTAATTGCATCATCTAAGGACTTTCAGTACAATGCTGAATGTGAGAGGTGAGTGAGGACATCCTTATCTTATGCCTGATGTTATGACTAAAGCATGTATTTTCTCAACAGTATGATGTTAGCTATAGGTATGGGGGGATGTTCTTTATCAATGTGAGGAATTTCTCCTGTATTCCTAGTTTACAGGAAATTTTTATCATGAATGGGTATTTAATTGGCTTTTTTCTTGTCTATCGATATGATCATAGATAATTTTCTTCTTAGCTTAGTGATGAAATGGATTACATTAATTGATTTTCAAACATTAAACCAGCTTTGTATACAGAGTACGAGCCCCTCTTGGTCAAGGTTACATAATTCTTCTTCTGCGTATTGTTGGATTCAATATTCTAACATTTTAGTTAGGATTTTTCCATCTATGTTCATGACAAACTGTGTCATTTTCCTTTCTTTCATGTCACATCTGGTTTGGGCATTATGGTATTACTGACCTAATGAGTCAGGAAGTGGTCCCCCAGCTTCTGTTTGCCAGAAAAGATGTAGAGATCTGGCACTATTTCTTTTTTAAATATTTTGTAGAGTTCGCCAGTGAAATCATCTGGGTCTTGTGCTTTCTCTTTTTGAAAGTTATTAATTTTATTCAATTTCTTTTACAGATATAAGCCTGCTCAGATTACACATTTCTCCTTTTGTGAGTGTTTTAGTAGATGTCTCTTTCAAGAAATGTTCCCATTTCGCCTCTCAAATTTATGGGCACAGAGTTGCTTATAACCTTGATTATCTTTTCAATACCCATAGACTCAGTAGTGAGGGTCCCTCAGTACTGTGGGCCCTCTCTCTTTTCTCGTTGTTTATGCTTGTTTTTGACTGAAAACACACTAAGTGGCCAACAATTCAGAGGTAATTTTGAAATAGAAAAGCTTATATAATGGTAGGATTTGGCCAGTAGTACAATTTTGCAGGTGAAACTGTGAGCTGATGTTTGAAAATAAAGGGTCTGCTATAGGGAAACTGATCATATAGTGTTACAGGTTCTCAGTATATCAGAACAGTAAACAGCACCAAAAATCTACTGTCTTTGAGTCATTTCAGACTTATAATAACCCTAGTAAAGGTCTAACCAAAAAACTAAACCCATTGGTACTGTGTTGATTCTCATGCACAGCAGCCCTGTAAAACAGCATAGAACAGTCCTGTACAGTTTCCAAAAGCACCTGGTGGGTCTGAACTACCAACCGTCTGGTTAGCAGCCATAGCACTTAACAACGACACCACCAGGTTTTCCCCAGAAAAGATCATCAGGTTTCAATTTAATTCTAGTTCTGTCACTTACTAGCCATGTAATCTCAGGAAAGTTCCTCTACTTTTCTCTGCTTCCACAAAATGGAAATATTAATAATCTCATATACTTGTTAAGAATCAACAGAATATATCTAAGAGATTTAGAACAGTGTCTGCACACTGTAGTGCACAAAAGAAGTACTTCTATGTAAGGTCAAACAGGTTAGATAGAGTTTGGGGCTGAACAGTCACCAAGCTACATGACAACCCAGTTAGAGCTGAGGTCCCCGAAGTCCACACCACATGCTTTCTATTTGCCCTCTCACATGAGTGAAGCCAACCAGAACTATCAGCACGAAAAGCATAATGAATTGGAACTGCTGCAAAACAGCGTAATTTTGTAATCCAGTTTTTATTAACCTGAAAAATATTATCATGATGATATCAGCAACATGTGGGGAAAGGTTATTACTGTGTGTGTAAATGTTTGATGAATAGGCCAAGTGCACATGCCAACATTTAAAACGGAAGGCACCAGTTACTTTCTCATTATATAACAAACTCACAGCCACTTTGTCATCTTGATGTATACCAATCTTCTTATCTTGTGTGCTTTGACTGATAAAGGAACAACTGTACATTCAATTCAATGTACTAGACATATTATCTTTCAGTTGACTACAGCACAACACAAAGTCAGAATGTCAAAACCCAAAAATGACGCCTAACAAACATCCTAAAGCCTTTAATAATTACTATGACCTTACCTTTATCAACAAGGCATGAAATGACCTTCCTTTCTTCTAAGAAAAAGTAAGTTGAACTCCACCCTGCCAACAAAGGAGGAAAAAATGAATTGCTATTTGTTTTAATCTAATGATTGGAGAAAAAAAATGGGTTATATTTTACCAGTTCAAAAGCCAGGCCAATGATAATGAGTAAATAAATTGAGAAAAAAATCTACTTATGCTCTGTAGCACCTCAAAGCTCTGACCTTTAACCATCCAATCTAAAATATGAGAAATCATACCACTCCACATAATGTCTACAGACCCCATATAACTCTTCAAGATGAAATCTCTTACTTCTTTCCCAAAAATAGCACATCTTGAATCCAAATAGGCTTGAAGTTTTTAAATGTTATATACATTGATTTTAATAAAAGGATAGTCACAGATTTTGAAAGTAATTATAGAAATTTGATTTTCATCTGTATCATTCTGCTAAACAAGTTTATTTACTAAACAGAAAGGAAGAAAGGTAATCCGACTTCCATAAACCACACTTAGAATCTTACTGAGAAATTCTTTTAACTCACCTGGATCCTTATTTCAGGGTCCATGGAGCTGGGGTAACCCACTCAGGCCACCGGCCTTCGATGTTCTTTTGAAGAAACTAGTTTCTAAAAGTCATCTTCGAATCAAGCAACAATCTAGATGAACTACTAAGACCAATGCCTTCAACACTGTACTGTTTTCAAGAATCCAGTCAGTTTGGGGAATCAGAGACTCCAAAGGCAATAGAAGAGCTAAATCAGGCTAAATCAGTAACTATTTTAATTGTTCTTTAAGACAAGACTATGTGAAACCCTTTTTGACTACAAACTGTTATGGCCCTTTTTCACTACAATGTTGATAAGAAAGGGTATTAGAATTTTTGGAAGTCTGTCATCTTCCAAACATTCTTAACTCCCTAGTCAAAATATGAGAAACTCTGGTGGCACAGTAATTAAGAACTATGGCTGTTAACCAAAAGGTCAGTAGTTTGAATCCATCATGTGCTCCTTGAAATCTTTTGGGGAAGTTCTACTTTCTTCTATTGGGAATCACAGTGTCAGCTCATTGGCAATGGAATTTTTTTATTCAAAGTATTACCCAAATTTGCAGATCATATATGCAACAGAATTCAATCGATTTCTATAACTGCTTAATATGATTTTTGTTTTAAAAGTATGAAATATATTTTTCCAGTTACACAACATAAAAAAAGGAGAGACAAAGAATAAACGAGCAGTGTAAAATCATTATGGCTCTGTGGTTAAGTTGAAAACAAGACTACAATAACTAAAACCAAACCCAAACCCACCTGTCAAGTCAATTCTGACCCACAGCAACCCCACAGGACAGAGCAGAACAGCCCCACAGAGTTTCCAAGGAGTGCCTGGTGGATTTGAACTGCCAGTCTTTCACTTAGCAGACACACTACTTAACCACTATCCCACCAGGGTTTCCACAACAATAACACTGCATCTTAATGGTTATCAGATTAGGAAAGCAACCAAATTAATACCCAAATTAAACTGACAAAATGATCTGATGGCCAGATATGATATAATAAACCTCCCATAATCCCAAAGTAAAATAAAATTTTTTTCATATCTAGTTCAAAATTAATGCAAGATTTTATCAGAATACCCTCTTCCACACATCTAACCTAAAATCAAGAGAGACCCTGGACTTCACAAAACAGAACATTTTAATAGACTGTAAAACCAAGTTATATGAGATCATAACACCAAATATGAAACTGGTAGATTTAATTTTTGTTAACCCTGTGTTTTAAAAGTACTGCAGGTTGAAAAGCATTCAAATCACATGCAAAAAGCATTAATAAATGATGTAATCAACATAAATCACATCAATCTACAGAGAGCATTCCAATGAAAGGCTTCTTTGCGGCTGACAGTCCTGTCCAAAATCCACAGGACATGGATTCACTTAGAAACACAGTCCTAGTATACAGTAGACATTTGATAAGTAACTATGAATTACTAATTTGATAAAACTATTTCATTCTGGATCTGCTATTATGAGTTCTGTCATCTTCGATGAGTTACTGAACCTCTCTGCTTCTATTTCCCCATGTGTAAAAGAGTCACAGTGTTAGCAAGTGCCCAACGCTTAGTGAGAATTCAATAAATGTTAGCTTCAGTCTGATGAATGGAATGGATTAGATCATTTTCAAGGTCTAGTTTATGTTAAAAGTGTGTTTGTTCATTCAGCTAATAAATATCAAGTGCCTACTATATGCCAGGACTTTTTATCCTGAGTAAATCATCCACCACTGTAACTTTCAGAAAACATTATTTCCTTCTTCCTTTTATACCCTCTCATAATGCTCTTTTTACCTCCAAAAAGCAGGCCTCTCATGACTATCAGAGAACATATACAGAAAATTAGAGTTCTGAAAGCCTTAGACTCAAGTACAAATATCTAATTCACATGACCATTTTTTTTCTAGTTTAAAGAAGCCCAGAAAATAACACCTTTTGACTGCAGGAAAGGGGAACTTGGTCTGAAATGAAGAGGAATGACAGACTATATATAGCTTAGACTAGGACCCCAAATCTCTTGTACACACTTCCCTGTAAATTTAAACTCATGAAAGCCTGAGGTTAAACATTTGGTTTGTAACACTAAAATCAAAAGGAGAACAAAGCCGATAAGATGAACTATTTTACGCTGAGGACTGTTTGCTACTGACTCCAGGAATCTTCTGAGGCTAGACAACCTGAGTCACGGATCAAACTGTGTCCCCCAAAAAACAGGTGTGCAATTTGGCTGAGCCATGATTCCCAGTATTGTGTGATTTTCTTACATTTTGTAAATCCTGCCTCTATAACATTAATGAGGGAAGACGGGCCGCACTTGTTTGGTGAGGCAGAACTCAAACTACAAACTTGGATTTTGTCTTGAGGCAATCTCATGAGAGAGAAAAGGAAAGAAGAGCTAGCGGGAGTTGGGAACCTCATGCCACCAGGAAATAAGTCTAGTGGGCCCACTGCATCCTTTGGACTCAAAGTTTCTGCACCTGAGAAGCTTCCTCTCTGGGGGAAGATCTGACAAGGACTTTCTTCTAGAGCTGAAAATGAGGAAAAGCCTTCATCTGGAGCTGTCATCCTGAATTTGGACTTCCAGCCTCCTTTCTGTGAGAAATAAATTTCTCTTTGTTAAAGCCATCCACTTGTGGTACTTGTGGTTATAGCAGCACTGGGGGACTAAGACAGCCTGAAGTGCCAGTTGTCATATAACCACTCGATCGCCAAAGACCTCCAAGCCTTACTCCCAAGCGATAATTTGCCTTGTCTACAGACAGGATGTGTATGGCTGAGAGATTAACCCTACCAAAACCAAACCCTAGACGGCAAAAAAAAAAAAAAAGCCCCTAGAGCATTTCTATAGAAATTCCTGTTGTTGCTGTATAGGTGCTATGATATTAATATTTCACTCACAGTTACCCCATGTGTGAGAGCAGAACTGCGCTGTAGGGTTTTCTAAGCTGTAATCTTTGTGGGAACAGTCAGGTCTTTCTCGTTGGTGTCACTGGGTGGGCTCAAATCACCAACTTCTTCATTAGCAGCTGTACTGTAAACCATTACACTACCAGGGCTTCTGGAAATTTCTACAACCATATCAAAAATAGAATACACGTAACAGGAATCATGTTGATAGAATTTCAGGAATTTTAAAGTATAACTCATGGGACTTCACACCACAGATGATCTGGATTTGACATCAGCTAATAATGAGGTGCATAAAAGTAAACAATGTGAAGATAAGTGAGGTCTGCTGCCAATGCATTTAACTGCCTTTTTATATTGAAATAACTTTAAAATATGAAACGTTTTCTCCACCCAGACAGTGAATTCATAGACACAACAATAAGGCTTTGCTGAAACCACATCATTTATACAAGAAAGTTTTTATGTGCCATGTTTTTATTGCTTAGAATCTGGATTTTTTTAAATCTACCAAGAATAGCTTGTTTGAAATGGGTAAGTAATCTTAATGCATATTGTGCTAGAAGAATATTTTGAATCTTCTTTAAGGAGTTTTTATTAATATTTTCAGAAAAATCAACAGATGATGAATAGACACATTATAATTCATACACAAAATGGAAAGATACCACACAAACAATAAAGAACACGGTGATGAATCTAGGAAACATCTCACAACAAGGATGAATCTGGAGGACATTATGCTGAGCAAAATACGTCAATCACAAAAGGACAAATGCTGTATGAGAACACTATTACAAAATCGTAAGAAAAGGTTTGTTTACACACAGAAAAACACAATCTTCATAAACAATCCACTGCCATTGAGTAAATTCTGACTCACAGCAACCCCAAAGGACAGAGAAGAACTAACCTATAGAGTTTACAAGTTGGTAGATGTGAACTGTATGCCTTTTAGTTAGTAGCCCAGCTCTTAACCACTGTGCCACCAAGGTTCCAGGTAGACAACAAGTGTCAACCGTTAATTTTAGTGAAGGGAAACACGACACACAACATATGGGAAGTGAGCACAGCTTAATCAAGGCAAAGCCACAGAGGCTTCCTAAATATATTCAAACACCCTGAGGAACCAAGTCACTGGGGCTGAGTTCTGGGGACCATGGTCTCAGGGAACATCTCAGGCATACCATAGTTCATAAAGAAAATGTTCTATACACTACTTTGGTGAATAGTGTCTGAAGTCTTACCAGCTCTCAAGAGGCTATGTGCAATACATCTGTTGGTCCTATCATGACTGCAGAGAAGGAAAAAGAAGAAAATCAGACACCAGGAAAATATTAGTTCAAAGGACAAGTGGACCACAGGAAACAGCCTCTACGAGTTGAGTCCAGAATAATGGCATGCAGCCCACCACCCAACTGCTGTAACAGGGATCACAATAGAGGGTCCTGGGCAAAACTGGAGAAAAGTGTAAAACAAAACTTAAATTCTCAAGAAAAGACCAGAGTAACAGGCCTGACAGATAGTGTAGGAAACCCCAAGCCTATGGTTCCCAGACACCGTCTAATTCAGAACTGAGCCACTCCTAAAGTCTGCCTTTCAGCCAAAGATTAGACAGGCTACAAAACAAACACCACACATGAGGAACATGCTTCTTAGTTCAACCAAGTACACAAGACCAAATGGGTAACACCTGCCCAAAAGCAAACACAGGAAGGCCGAAAAGGACAGAAAAACTGGGCAGGGAGATGTGGAGAACCTGGAACACGAAGGGAAGTGGGAGAGTGCTGACAGATTGTTAGGACTGCAACCAATGTCACGGAATAATCTGTGCATGAATGTTTGAAAGAGAAACTAATTTGCCCCGTAAACTTTCACCTAAAACACAGTAAAATTAAAACATAAACATATTCTTAGAAAAAGTCTCTAAGAATTCTGTATCTTTTGTTATCACACTGTATTTTCTGGTGTTGTAGTTCTCCATTTATTTTGGAGTGAAAATTCATTTTCACCACTCAGCTGAAAACAGATGCAATATGGACTCTGCATGATTCAGCTACCTTGAAAGATGAGTCAGCTGAGCACCGTGACACAAGATGCTTGCTGTTCATCCAGGAATTACACAGCGTCAGTGGAAAAGTAGCCAAGAACTTTAATTCCACTCATATTTTTAAATATCTACTGTGTCCAACATATTACACTAAGCCCAGGAGAGACATACATGGTATTTGTTTTTAGAAGACTATTGGGCGTAGGTAGCAAGTAACATAAAGCAGAGAAAGAATTTACACCACTGACATACAGGTAAGAATTAGGAAAAGCACAAACATAGATGGAAACTCCAAATAGAAGACCTGTTCTCCACAAAGGAATCTGGAGGAAAAGAGGAAAACTTACAAGCAAACAGGCAAATTACAGAAGAGTGGTCTGGATAAACTAGAGAAATACACACAGGAGCATTCAGCAAGGAGGTCAGGACTCACGGTAGAGTCTCAGAAGTAAGAGCAAGAGTAAAGCTCCAGACAGACAGACCAGAGAGGTGAGAGACTGGAGTGAGGGACACCTGTTACAGAACAGTTCAATGCTGGCACAGGCAGTCTGGCTTAGAGCTACGAAAATTCAGAGAGGGTACTTCTAGATGGGGTCCAGGCTCATGTACTCCATAGCCAATAGAATCAACTGGATTTCTCCAAAACAAAGACATATCATAGAACCCTCTCAAAGACCATATAGACTTAAATTATCTCTGCATTGTGTCAAATGGAAAGTTCTTCCCTCTAAACTTTGTAGGAAAAGAGATTAACTCTCATATCTTTTACATCCAAAGTTAAGTTTTATGCTGCCAGAGAAGTATTATAACAGTAATTGTTGAATGATCATCTTTTAGTCATAAATATTTTTCATAAAGGTAAAACATTTATTTGGAATTTATGAATAAATGCTTGAAATGTTTAATAATAGATATTAAATATAACCTTAGAAAAATAAATTCCTAATGTTTATGAAAGATGTAGGGCTGATTTCCTCTAATCTTCCACCTAAAAAATAAAGATAATAATTTCACATACTTCTACTTAATTCAAAAGATGTAATTTATATATTTATATTGAAACAAACACCTGTAATCATCACTAAATGTGTGATACTGAGAGGGTTTTCAAACCGTACTGCTCCCGGATGTAAAAAACAGTAATTTTACATGGAAAAAAAAAAAAACTATGCATTTAAAGGGTATTTAAACTACAATTTAGAAGTGGTGACTTGGTCTATACACATTTACACAGAGTTTCACAGAAATAACCATTTTTCTTTAGTCCCAATATCATGTTTTAGAAATCTGCCCTCAAAAGCTACTAGAGGTTAATGATTTTAAAAGCGCCCTTCTAAGATCAGTGAGGCTGCCACAGAGTCCAGTAAGAGAAAGCAGACCTCAGTGCCTGGAGGTCAATTATCCCGCCTCTGGGCACTGGCTCACAGAAAGCCACAGCTTAAAGTCATTATAAAGATAGCATTAAGACAATTAAACAAATTACTTGGAATCAAGAGTACTTAAAATTTATGCCTAACCTGAATAAAAGGTACCAGAGGACAACCTCAGAAATTGAATGAAATTACAGAAAAGTGTTACAACATGAGTAAGCAGTGCTTTGTTTTCCTCTTGCAATTCAAAATATCTTTTCCTATATACTGGAGTCAGACCTTGGGGTATTTTAACAATGTGCATAAACTAAGGAAGGCCTTAAAGTATTCCAGAGATGCAGAAACACTCAAAATAGCTGGTGTATATGGGTAATAAACTAAGTTTGTTTAATCTTTTTTTTTTTTCCTTTTAACTACTCAGTTTCCTTGTGTGTTTACCTCATATTACATTTCTTAATACTGGAAGAGTAAAGACTCTATCCTCTAGCATAAAATTAGAAGTGAATAATATAACTACTTATTAAATTTGGAGCCTAGAGAATCCTAAGAGAATCTAAAGAAAATACTGGGGTAAAACTATTAATTTTTTTCAGAACAAAAATCCAAGGAATATAAGGGGTGAAAAAAAAGAAACAGTTGCTGTTTTAGTAAAGGTTTTGAAAAATAACATAGTACTTCATGAATCACGGAACATGACATTGACAAAATATTAACAATCTTAAGGTGTAAAATATTTACATATAAATTAAGGAGTAAATGTAAAGCCTTAAAATAGCAGACAGGATTAACAACAGTTCCAACTTCCAAATACATCCATATTTTTACCATACCAAGACTAACAGCTTACTTTACAAAGGATGTACACATTAGGTCATTTAATCCTCAAAATAAGCACTCAGTACTTTACACCAAACAGAATGCAGAGTGGTGAAGAGCCAGATATTTGAGTTAGACAGTGCTTAAGTATGAATTCCAGCTCTACAATTATTGGCTAAGTGATCTTCAGCAAACCGCTTAGCTACTACAAGCCTTGGTTCCCTCATCTGTAAAATGGGGATAATAATGCCTGCCTCAGGCTCACCAAAACCCAAAACCAAACCCCTTGCCAGTGAGTTGATTCCAACTCAAAGGAACCCTATAGGACAGAGCAGAACTGCCCCATAGTATTTCCAAGGAGAGCCTGGAGGATTTGAACTGCTGACCTCTCGGTTAGAAGACATAATTCTTATCAGGCTTAGAATAAACACTAAATGAGATAATACACATGGACCATTTAACACAATACTTTTCTTCCCCACCCTCACCCCTAAAAAAGCATCCTTATTTTCAGAGAAGTATCTGAAACTCATAGTTACCATCAACCATTCAGCTCATGTCTAAGGCTATTTTCACTCCTCCACAAGTGCTCTGCAAGAGCCCATCGCAAGACACTTTCCAGTGCTGATGTGAGACATCCAGAACTCTGAGTCATGTTAACCTTCTTTGTATCATTCCAGTTTTAACAAGTTTCTGAATGACACAAACGTTTATATGCTCAACTATTAACCAAAAGGTTGGCAGTTTGAACCCACATAGTGGGTCTTCAGAAGACAGGCCTGGGAACCTGCTTCTGAAAAGTTACAGCATTAAAATATGTACAGAGCAGTTCTGCCCTGCACACAAGGTGTTGTCATGAATAGAAATCAACGGGACAGCGACTAATGACAATCATCCCAATTTTAGAGAAAAAGATTCCAGACTACAGTAAGAATTCAAAACAAGACTTTCAATAATGAAGAATTATTAACAATTTCCAGCACTAATGGAAGTCTTTTATTTGTTGGTTTGTTTTGACAGAGCAATATCAAATCCACAAATAATGCAAAAGCTTCACTACAGTCAACAATTACAAGTTAACTCTCATATGCTCAGGAAGAGAAGTCACATTAAATGATAGAGCATTAAATCCTTTCTTTTAATTCAGCATTCTCTAAGGTTTAATGAAATGAGCAAGACAACCAGGGCAAATGAAAAGTTAAGAATGCTGCCAGACCAAAACTTGCACTGAGAACTTGAAATTGACAGTTTTATTATAGCAGTCATTCCATAATCACCACACTGCAAATAGCATAGCAAGTGGTCCAACTCTTCTTTTTCTTCAGCGGAATATTTCCAAAAAAATTCTGCCTCAAGATAGAAAAGTGGATTCACTTACAGCTAAATCAGTGCGACACCAAAGACAGTGATGGAAGAATTAAGGGGTGACTACAATGGCCCCCGAGAGCCAAAAATCTATTCTTCAAGACTGTATCCTCAGTTTAGTGGATGAAAATCACAAAAACATGCCCAAATACGCCACTAAGTTCACATTACAAAAACCTTTGTAACATGAATTTTTATCCAAAAGTTTGAAAGCAAAATTTAGTTAAGAACGATCACTATTTATAGAGACTTTTTAATGAGTATTTAGGACATCATGATAAGTTTCTTAGGTATCCTAGGGTTCTCCACAACTTCTTCGATAACTAAAGCGGTTTTTTAAAAATACACACTATTTTATCTTGATACTTACAAAGCTTCCTAAATATCACCTTAAAAGTACTACTAATAATTTATTCAATCTGAAAGTGTTATCTTTTATATAAACACTGACCAGATCTCAGATGAAAGGGGAGAGGCTCACTGTTCTTATCATTTCATTCTGAATCTTTAGAAAAAAAATTTAGAAAGAAAGAAACTGATTAAAAACAAAAAGGACCATACATATAAGGCATGAGCCATTTTACAAAACTCAATTTTCAAGAGAAATGCTTATGTAATATTAAGGAAAATAGCAAGCAAAACTGGTACTAGTTACAAAAAAGTACACATACATACTTTGAAACAAAGCTGTAATATATTTTAAATAAATGGAGTATTTCAAATTCCAGCAGGTCTTTTGAGCCCTTGTAATTTACAATACAGAAAACACTTTAACTCTCAGTCAAATCTAAAAGTACAAAAACAAATACTACTTGTCCATATGCAAAGCTGAACACTGAAGATATATACTATCTGAACAGCATAAATTTGGACAAAGCAGCTCAGATTAAACAGCTGGCCAGGTATACTTAAAAGTCTACATTTGATCATTTAAGAAGGGCCTCAAACCAAAAAGGAAAGGACACTTCAGTACATGATCTGGAAGAAATTTTAGCATCACAGGAAAAATCTGACTTTCTTCTCTGGTGCTTAGTAATATAAAGGTTTTTGAAGGAAAAAAGTGTAAAATTGTTTTCATACAATATGAATAATGACTATGGGCTTAAAGAGAAAGGCTCACACATTATGGAAGGACTAAAAAGAAACTCACAAATTACCTAGCAAGTAGAAATATGCATTATCATTCCTTTTTAAAATGTGTGTGTACACAAAAGAAAAGAAGTTAATTTATACAAATCACAGCTTTTTATTTTAAAAAGGTAGTTCCAGAAAATTTGAAGATATATTGTTTGTTTTGCAGCCCAGTCCTCAGGGCTCTTTAACATTTAAACTTTAAATAATGGCTCCATAGAGCCTCATAATCCCACCCCCACTGCTGTTTTTGATTCCAATTTATAGTGACCCTATAGCACACAGTCAAAGTGCCCTACAGGGTTTCCAAGGAGCAGCTGGTAGACTCAAACCGCCATCCTGTTGGTAAGCAGCCTTCACAATGAATCACTACACCACCAGAGTTTCCATAGAGACTCATAAAGAAAACTCACTGTTGTCAAGTTCACTCTGACTCCTAGTGCCAGGCAAATAAGCTTCACTGGTCATTTAGAAGCTACAGAACAAAATTCAGTACTTACTCCATAAGGCCAAAGTCCACCAAACTGGGAATTCTTGAAATCTTTGTCTGAATAAATTATAAAATAATTAGTTGAGCAAAAACATTCCTTTTATGCAGTATCTTTGATTAGTAAGTCAAATGCATTCCCCTAAACTGAAACCTTAATTTTCATGTCCCAAGTATATTTTCTTCCTGCTCTTTTCATGGTATCAAATATTGGCTTCTGCCTTCCCTAAAATGGCATTTGCCTCATATCCAATGTTAAAATCCTGCTCACCCTTCAAGACTGGAATCAAACAAAGTATAATTCTTTCACCACGTCCTTCCAAGGAAACGTGACCTTTCCATTCATCTTCAAACCCATCACCCTACCACACTTGACATCTGAAACTCTTCTACCAGGGTGATTGGGAATACATTGGGGGAAATTAATAAGGGCACAGAAAAATTTTGAAGGGGAATTTGGGTATTGCCCTTTTCATCACGTAAAATGTATTTACCTAATTTTTTAATGCTACACTGTAATGCTACAGTTGTAACTACATTTGAAGGTATTCATTCTCAAGAATCGACCAGGTTACAATACAGGCTTAGAAAAATGATAAATGTTATGCCAGTACAAAGAAAAACTGGCAAATCTGTTTGTCATACCATTGGTAAATTTAAAACTATTCTCTTTCTTGGTGACATTCCTTCAGTTATTTTTTCTCATACACAGAAATATTGAGTATATTGTATTTCTGCTGGAATTCTTGTCCCAGGTGTGTGAAATTTTAGTGAAAAAGGTGGAAAGATATTTCAATTAATATTTTCAAATTAAGAGTTGGCATTAAAGTTGTCCTCTAAAACACCTGATACAGTATCTTTTCTTCAAAAAAAAAAGAACATTGGAGTTCGCCTGGGAGCATGGCCCCTGGCCCTGATCTACCCCTGTCCATAAATCATAATGGAGGTCAACTCTCAGACAGGAATGGATTGGACTTGGAGACACAGAGTGACCACAGCATGTGTGCACTTTATGTTTCTACGCATCTATAGGATGTCATCCTGCTGACCTCTTACTGGAGGAATGGGAGTAGGTGGAGAGGAAGAGGAGATTGTTGGGAGGATACGACATGTATGGAGCAGAGAGGCAGAGTGTGCTGTCACTGGGCAGGGAGAGCAGTGGGAGCTGCACATAGGCGGGCACGCCAATTTATATGGGAATGTACATTTTATTTCAATCATAATAAAAAAGAAAAAAACACGAAGAGGCAACCATTTGTTGAGAACTTTACATGCCATCTAGCATTTTATATGAGTTATCATTACTCTCTTTACTCCTTAAGATCATCTATGAGCTAGAACCAGGCTTTCTTACTTCCATTTTGTATAAAAAGGAAACGAGTCCCAAAGAGATACTGTTCAATGTTTAACAACTAAGGGGCAAGCCTGAAACTGACACCCTGACATCCAAGTTTTATTAACTGAGAGCTGCTGCTATGACACTCATTATAATGTACCTTTCAATGACTTGGGTACTACAACAGCTAGTTGCCTACACAAAGACCTGTATTCTCCCTTTTCCTCAAAGTTTTAGCTGTTCCTACTGTTGCTCAGAAAAAGCCTTCATTTCCTAGCCTGCTTTCCAGTTGAATGTGGCCATGTAGCTGTTAGGATCAAAGAGTTTAAAAGGAGTGAATGTGTGGACCATGCAGTCCATTCAGATTTCCAATGACCCCACACATGGGTCAGAGTAAAACTGAGCTCCACGGGCTTTCCCGAAGTAGATCATCAGGCCTTTTATCCACAGCACCTCAACTCCAGCCTTGTGATTAACAGCTAAGCAACTTAATCATGGCTTGTGTGTTGCTGTGATGCTGAAAATGTTTCAGGAGTGCTTCCAGACTAAAATGGACAAGGAAGAAAGGCCTGGTGATCTACTTCCAAAAAGTCAACAATGAAAACCCTATGAATCACCAAGGCTGGATCCATACTGATGATGAAGATGGCACAGAACCAGAAGTCTGTTCCACTGGACATGGAGCCACCATGAGTTGGGGGTCGACTAGACAGAAGCGAAATACAACATGGGGACACCTTGCACTGAAGAGATGTCAGGGCACCAATGACAGTGTGGAGCCCCTCTTATACTGGGTGAAGAAGTAAACTGTGATCTTAACATAGCTAAAATTAATCTTCACTAATGCAAGAACTGTACAGCAAACATTAGTATTTGTTGAACAGTGCTTTGGTCTTTCACTGCAGCTCTGAAAAAAAATCTGTCCTTTCATGGGTTCACACGCAAGTGCTTTCAATTTGCTCCAGGAACCAAATCTCATGCATCCTAGACAAACCATAAAAAGTTTTCTTTCGATTAAAAAATGAAAGAGAAAATAAAACAACAATAAAAAAAACACAGCCAAAGTTACGGAGGCAGGCAGCAAATCCAAGTAAAGGTTATTCTGGGTGAAAATGGAGGTGGTATTGAACAAAGGAAACCCTGGCAGCATAGTGGCTAAGTGCTACAGCAGCTAACCAAAAGGTTGGCAGTTCAAATTCACCCAGAACTTCTCAGACACTCTATGGGGCAGTTCTACTCAGTCTATAGACAGGCTTGCTGTGATGAGTCACAGTCAACTTGACTGCAGTGGGTTGGTTTGTTTTTTAACTGAACAAAAGTCCTAGTATGTAGGAACTAAGAAGAAAGACCTCTAAACAGAAATGCTGGATAAGGTAAGATTTTATGACGAATTCCTGGAATTCTGGTTCTAGCATAGGAGTATCTGGTAACGTCACATACACAGCTGTCACTGAAATCAGTAACAAAAAAGGACCAAGCTTTATGGGGTAGATCATGAGTTCAGAACTAGATATACTGAGTCTGAGGTGTTTGTGGAACTTAAAAAAGATGTAACCCTCTTCATAAGGGTCAGGACTGTGGTGAAGAGATCTGCTGTACATATTCATTTGCAGACATGCTTAAAGTGGGCTATCTTTATTCAGAAAAGAGAAACTCGTACCAATGAGAGAAACAAAATGATCTCAGAACAGAATCCTGGGGAACACAATTTAAGAGGAAGGCTGAAGAGTCTGTTCAAGAACCCAGAGAAGGGGAAATCATGTACGAGAAAAGAGAAATAAGATACACTTGTAAGTGAAAAATGTCATTCATTTAACTAATGGTTACTGCACGCACATATGTGGCGCCACTACAGACTGGGAATATTCCAGAGCCTGAAACAAGTGTCCACTGGATTCGGCAAATCAAAAGGTCACTGACGAACTGCTGAAAGCAATGCCAGCTATAGGCGACAGAGGAATGAGTCAGGAATGGGGAGTAAGGGCTACAGACAGCTTCTTTCCAGGGCCAGAGTTGGAACAGCAGGTTTAGGTTGGCACTGGGCCAAGGAAGGGTTTTTCTAAGGGGAAAAGCTTGTAAAGGAGTTAGCAGAGAGAAAAGGGGGCATGAGCAGAATGAGAGAGGGAAGCTTTTCTGAAGTGGAGCGACCCTTCTAGCCTGAAAGGAGGGCAGGCTTTATGAATGTATGGGATAGAAGCAAACACCGGTACAAGGCAGAGAGTATGTGTCCCTCTCGGATGACCTGTATATTCTCAGTCAGAGAGGAGAAATGGGCATCCTCAATGTGACAGGGGCATGTTGACACAGAGAGCCTGGGTAGATGGATGGTGGCTTTATAAGCTCTAACAGGACTGGGAGAAAGAGTAGACTGGGTACAAACAGAAGCTTTGTTCAGCAGCACTGAGTGCTTGCTAGAAGGCTAGAGCCTGAATTTGTACTGTTACCAATCCCAAAGTTGTCAGACAACATATATTTACCTTTTCAAAAGTCTATATATCAGCATATACTTCACAACAGTGACTCATTTTCTCAGCAGAAAATCAAAACATGGTATTTGCTTAAATCATGCTAAACATTTGAAAATGAATACAAATCATTGAAAAAAACTTGGTTTGAATTTGTAAACTACACATTTTTTGCGACTGGAAATAATACACTTGATAAGATCATTGCTCCACTCCACCAGCACCTTCAGAAAATGATATTTATCCATCTGTGATTTAATGCATGCTATTGTTGCTGTGTTCCCACCTCTCAGCAAATAAAACAGCTGCAAAAGACAGTGGCTTCTGTGCTAGACATGTCAGACTTCACCTTGAAGGCAATGGGAATTGAGACAAGATTTCAAGTGGGAAATGGAGTAATTTGTGCTCTGAACCATGTACTACATCTTTATATTAGTAAGGAAAACTAACTAAACCAATATCTATTTTTTGGAATTAATCTACAATTATCCAAAAAATTTGAAATTAAAATCACATAAATTATTGCACCGAAGGGTATAATTTATAAATTGTAAAATATCTGTCCATTTACCAATAAATTATTAAAATATTTTCATATGTATCATAATAATACATAAATAGAAAAATTATTAAGTTATGGTTTTCTGAATACTGGTTTTACATACAATTTTAAATACGATTTAAACACACTTGATTAAAAGGCAATCAAATAAGTTTGACTGTTTTGTTGATTTTTATTCTCTCTGGTGGCACAGTGGTTAAGTGCAACAGCTGCTATCTAGCCCCTCAGCAATTCAAATCCAACAGGTGCTCTTTGGGAACTCTATGTGGCAGTTCTAGTCTTCTATTGGGTTCCTACAAGTTGGAATCAACTTGATGGCAGTGTATTGGTGGATTTTTAACATCAACGTTCCCCAAATGTAAATAAAAGAAAGCACCTTGAGCTCATACCTTTTTGTCAAAGGATTGACCTAATGTAACTAAGACCAGTCTTTGAGGTTCTAGGAATAAACTACTTAAAATACAATCAATGCAGACCATTTGTTAAAAGAAATACAAAACAAAGTTACATGGCTCAGAACAGTAACTAACAATACTTCCATCCTACGGATTAGATTTTTTTTTAATCCTGATTTTTATGGTGTGGTCAGAGTCCTTTTGCCCTATCAGCATACCATCTGCCATGGGGGAAAAGAGAAACAGGAAAGAATGAGGACCATTCTGGGATCTAGTGCAAGACAGAAGGTTTTCTGTAGACTAGAGTCAGTCAATATGCTTGTAGTGACTCAAGTCACAGATTACTGCTTCTTTGCTATTGCCACAGTCCTTGAATTTTGCCCACTCAAGAATGATGACAGCTACAAATATAACCTGATATACAAGGTTTTTTTACTTTTATTTGATGAATATATACAAAATCTCTAACAATTAAAAGAGCAATTTAAATATCCAATTCATTACGTATATTTGAGTCTATATTCTTATATTACCTTTAACCTCACTGCCGGACACTAGCTTACCTGTTTACTGAATGCTCTTCTGCCTGACAACCACACATAATCTGTCATCATTTAATTAGTTAGAATTTACAGCGGGCAGATACAAAATATCTACAGACGTCAGAAGTTGTTACGTGATCATTCCCACAGGATTTCAGGAAGGCACCACAGGAGAGACTCTCAAATGTGTAGATGAATCAAAAAGGGATCTGCCACTTTCACTTCTATAATTAACACTATTTCAGAAATAAGTTTGAGTCTGGTTTACATCACAAAGGATTCAAGTAAATAAAACACAGCCACATTGTCGCCTAGACCTTGAGGAAAAAAAAACGGCATCATAAAATGTTTATCCATAAGAAAAGTCCACTTTAAAATATATTATGTCAGAATGAAACAGTAAAGGAAAATACAGAAGCAAATTTAGAAACTAAATAGCAAGTGCAAAATAAATACAGGGTGCTACTATTTTCTTCACTTTTCCCTCTGTCTCTGAACAGCCCAAACAGCTCACAGAAATTTTAGCGGGGCAATAAGTCCTCGAGTTTCTTTTCAGTCTTCCGTGCTGCCCGAGTGCCCACTGTCCCAGTGTCTGACTACCAATACAGACTGGTCAGCTATCCAGAAGCACTATTTCTATTAAACACAAAACTCTCTAAACTATTTCACCAATGCTTCCAAAATTTCATAATTAATTTAGGAATGTTCCAAGTCATTATTATACTTTGTTTACTTTTCTTAGAAAAGATTTTTGAGTCAAGAATTGGTGTTGGAAGTGACTCAATGGGAACTAATAAGCAGAAGCCAGGTACTATGTGGCACATATAAAGCACTATATACCAAGTTTGACAACTGAGTCCATGAACTTAATTGCTCTGAGTGCTATATGTCTCATCACCAAATATCACTATGGTCACCTTCAAAGTACTCCCCTTCAGCAGCTATGCACTAATGCCAGCGCCTAGTCCACCCTTCAAAGCAGTTTTGGAACTCCTTCTGGAATGTCCACTGTGCATGGTGGCAAGGTGGCAAGTTCACGAACTTAATTGTATACTTTGTGAGGGAATTTTCAGCCAGTAAACAAATAACTGTATTGGAGCACCCTTCCTACTCACCAATGACTTTTTTCTTTACTCAAAGACAAAAGAAATATTGAAAGGAAAACATTTTGATGATATTCAGAACATCAAGGGTAATAGGATGACAGCTCTGATGGCCATTCCAGACAGAGTTCCAAAATTCCTTTGAAGGGTGAAGTAGGTGCTAGCATCAATGCATAGCTTCCCAAGGGAGTACTTCAAAGGTGACCATGGTGACACTCAGCAATGGGGCATTTAGCACATAGAACAATTAAGTTCATGGACTTCATTTCAGATCTTATATACCCACACGTATGAAAGAATAAAGAACAGAATGGAACGGGATGCTGTGGGACACACAGTCCTACAGATAGAAAAATATAATGTAAGTATACTCCAAAGATAAGTAGTCCAGCAGCTTCTTGTAAAATGAACTGGTAGGAGAAGGGCATAGAATAAGGACCTAGGTCTATCAAACTACAAAGGTGGTTTTAACTATAAAACACAGTTTAGTATCATCTCAATAGTCACCAGTGGCACTGGGAGGAAAGGAGAGCAAATTGCTAAAAAACTGAGAAGTGAGTAATTGTAAATAGCAGACACATGTATTATTTATTCTTAAAAAAAAAAAAAAAAAGTTACAGAACTGGCTAGAGAGATCTATACACCAAACAAAATTCACTGCCATCAAGTTGATTCAACTTATGCTGATCCCATATGCTAGAGCGCACAACTCCGAGTCCACAGCATTTTCTTGGCTCTAATGTTTATGGAAGCAGAGTGCCAGGCCTTTATTCTGCCGCTGGTCCAAATTGTCAACCTTTTGGTTAGCAGTCCAGCACACACCATTCTTGACAACTTTGATATTTCTCCACTTACCATGACACTGCTTGTTGGCTCAGTTGTTGAGGATTTTTGTTTTCTCTATGTTGACGTGTAATCCATAATGAAGGCTTTAGTCTTTGATCTTCATCAGTGTTTAAGTCCTTTAACTTTCAACAAGCAAAGCTGTGTCATCTCCATAATGCAGGTGGTTAATGAATCTTTCTTCAGTTTTGACGCCTCACTCTTCTTCACATAGTTCAACTTCTTAGGTTAGTTGCTCAGCATACAGACTAAGTACAGTGAAAGAATATAATCCTGACACATACCTCTCCTGATTTAAACCACACATTATTCCCTTGTTCTGTTTGAATGACTGTCTCTTGATCTATGTACAGGTTCTTCATGACCACAGTTAAGTGTTTTGGAATTCTGTTCTTTACAGTATTAACCGTAATCTGTTAAGATCCACATAGTCAACAAAATAAAGGGAAACATCTTTCTGGTATTCTGTGCTTTCAGTCAAAATCCATCTGACATCATCAAGGACGCCCCTCATTGTACATCCTCCTCCAAATCCAGCCTAAGTTTCTGGCAGTTTCTGTAAAGCTTCCAGACTAAGGCAGATGAGAAAGAAGGATGCAGCCATGTATTTCTAAGAAACATTGCCAGTGAACATGTAACGAAGAGCAATGGAATACCATCTGATATAGCGCTGGAGATGAGCTCCTCAAGTCAGAAGACATTCAAAACACACGCAGGAAAGAGCTGCCTCTTCAAACGAGAGTTGCCCTTAATAACGTGGATGAATGAAAGCTTTCAGAACCTTCAGTTGCTGATGTGGCACAACTCAAAATGAGAAGAAAAAGTAGCAAACATTAACGCTAAAATGTGGAATATATGAAATCTAAATCTAGGAAAACAGGAAGCTCTCAAAAATGAAGTCTAATCCTCGAAGCTAGATAGCCTATGCATTAGTGAATCAAAATGGACTGGTATAAGCCATTTTGAGTTTGAGAATCACATAGACTATTATGTTGGAAATGACAAACTGACAGAAAATGGTTCCATGTTCATGTTCAAAAAGAGTATTTCAAGATCTACCTTGAAGCACAACACTGTCAGTAAAAGATAATATCATACACCTACAAAGAAGACCAGTTAATAAGGATATTATTCAAATTTACATATCAACTACCAATGTCAAAGAGGAAGACACTGAAGATTTTCACCAACTTCTGCCATCTGAATTGATCAAACATGATGCACTGATGATTACCAGTGAATGGAATATAAAAGCTAGAAACAAAGAAGCAGTGTGGCTACTTTGAAAATATGGCCTTGGTCACAGAATCGACACTGGAGATTAAATGACAGGATTTTTTAAGGGCAATGGACAGCCATTGTGTATATCTTTTTAAAACAACATCAATGGCCATGATATACGTGGACCCCACCAGATGGACTATATGGCAATCACACTGGCTACCTCTGTAGAAAAAGATAAGGGAGAAGCTCAATACTATCAGACAGAACGACATCAGTGACCTACTGTGGAAGAGACCATCAATTGCTCATGAGCAAGTTTAAGCTGAAGCTGAAGAAAAGTAAAGCAAGTTCATGACAGCCAAAGTATGACACGAAGTATACCCCACCCTTATTTGGAGACTATTTCAAGAAAAGAAATGACCAAAGACCAGATGAGCTATGGGGCAGCATCATGGACATCAGACATGAAGAAAGCAACAAATTATTCAAAAGATTCAAAAGACAAAGGGGCTGTCAGAAGAGACCCTGAAACTTGCTCTTGAATATAAAACAGCTAAAGAGAATGGAAAAAAGTTACGTAAAAGAGCTGAACCAATCAAAATCCAAACCCACTGCCATTGAGTCAATTCCAACTCACGTGATCCTACAGGACAGAGAAGAACTGCCTCACAGAGCTTCCAAGGAGCAGCTGGCAGATTTGAAATGCCAACCTTTTAGTTAGCAATCAAGTACTCAGCCACTACACTGCCAGGATTTCCAGAGAGCTGAACAGAAGATATCCCAGGGAAGCTCAGGAACACCAAGTATTATAATGAAACACGAAAAAAACAGAGTTAGAAAACCAAACGAAGAACAGCCTCATCATTTCTCAAGCTGCAAGGACTGAAGAAAAAATTCTTCTAAAGTTTCAGTACCGAAGGATTGATTTCGTGGACAAGATACTAAACAATGCAGGAAGCAGGCAGGCAGGTATGTGATCAACATTCAACCATTTGAAGAGGCTGCCTACGATCAAGAACCAACAGTTATGGAGGAAGAAAGTCCAAGTTATATTGAAGGCACCAGTGAAAAACAAGCTCCAAGAGTTGATGGAATATCAATTGAGAAGTTTAAACAAATGGATGCGATGTTCCAAGTGCTCACTCATCTGTGCCAAGAAATTTAGAAGGCCACCTGACTGGAAAATATCTCTATTTTTGCCATTTCAAAGAAAGATGATGCAATAGAATGCAGAAATTATCAAACAATATCATTAATCTCAAACACAAATAACTATTTGCTGAAAAGAATTTAAAAAACCAGTTGTAGCAGCACATCGAGAGGCAACTGCCAGAAACTCAAGCCAGAGTCACAAGAGGATGTGGAACGAGGCTTTCACTGAGGAGTGGAATTTCCAATCAAGTCAATAAATTTTAGTTAGTTACAAATGAAAGTCCCCCACAGCAATCTAATCACAGTACAAATCACTCTTGGAGACCCAGAAAGAGGATTATTCATTGGATAAAAAAACAAATAATTTACTTGGGAAAATGCAGACAGTTAAACAATTTGCTCATAATTTGGGCTTAAATAATTCAAAGATGTTTTATATGTTATTTTCACACATTCCTCTAACAGTAGTTAGTCACAGTACACATTATCTCTTTTTTAAAAAAAAAAAAAAAAAAGCCTTGCCACTGAATCATGTTCTTGAAAGGTTCATCATCCTTATGCCACCTGGCTTGAGATCTGGCTGCAAGGCTGTCACTCTACACTGATGAAAGTGTTCATGAAATGTAAAATGCAGGCATTGACCGTATAAGCATCCATATATGTTCCATCGTGTGTGTTCTAAAAATAAATGTACACAACTAGGTCTTTGGAAACTATATTTTACCTAGTAAATTAATCAGAGTAGCAAAACGCTATTTTACCCTGATACATATAAAATATGACTACTCTGTCAGGTGTCCAGCGATAAAGCATCCCTCATGTTGGCGCTGGTGGTGTTGATGCCTGCAGAATCAGTTCCACTCAATGGTGATGCCATTTATGCAAAGTAAGACTGTTCCATAAGGTAGTTCTCAAGGCTGTGACCTGTCAGAAGCATACTGCTGGGCCTGTCTTTTCAGACACCTATGGATGGGTTCGAACCACTAATCTTCTCACTAGTATTCAGAAACTTAACTATTTGTGCTACCCAAGGTGTACTGGTGTATCATAGCTTCCATTTTAAGTGGACAAAAACAAAAATCCAGTTTAAGTGGCCACAAACAAAACAATAACAAAAAAAGCCACTAACTTGTGTAACTGAAAAAGACAGAAAGCTGTTTTTTTGCTAAAGAATCATTAACTAGAACATGCATTTCTCTCAACTTCACGTTACAATTTAAAGTGAACATTACTCATTCCAACATCAAGTTTAGCCTCTTGAAGTAACCTTCTCATCTTTTCAGTTTTTAGCAAATGCTATCTAGTACAGAGAATCACACCTTCTAATATAACTCACTCTAGACAGTCTGATAGGATCACAAATTCAAATGCTTCAGGAAGGTAAGGACCTAAATCACTTCCAGATCTGCTTCTGTTAGTCTCAAGTCTGGAATTAACAACATGACAGGACATGGTAACAGAAAACTACATTGACAAGCTTATCTATTAACACAGTTAAGTTGAAAAAAAGAAAAGGAATCACTGCTAAAAAGAAGGGGCACAGAACAATAACATGAACAAAATTTCTTTTGGTCCTAATTTCATCTCTGAATAATTAGAAATTTTTAAGTTGATCTGGAGGGGTAGGGAGACTCTGAAGAGATAGGGTTAGTCTTTCACTTTCATGTATTAAGAACAAGGAAAATGAAGACACTAGAAAGCTTGTGAGGCACACAGACACACGCACACATAGCTTTCAACCAGCAACGTCCAATAACCTCTCTGTTCCATTCCTCAAATGGCTAGGGTGAATACAAATGAGAAAGGTTGTACTGCGCTCTTCAACTACAGTAAGACAAACAAACAAAAACCATGTATCTTCACTCTACTGTGACTCCGAAAAACTCAGTACTCTTGGTCATCCGAAACTCATTCACAGTTAGGGAATTCTATGTGTATCTTTACAGATTTGGTCAAAACACTTCTCTCCAAGATTTTAAAAATATCTTCAAGTCTCTACCAGCAAAGAATTAAGACATGAATTCCATCAGATACATGGTTCCATTTAATACCCTCTAAAATTATTAAGTTCTACAGCCAGAGTTCTACAAATTTCTTCATTTAAATAAACTTGGTATATTATAATAAAGTATTGCATTCTTGCTGGAATGCAGTTGCCATCAAACCAGTTGCCATCACATGACTTCAATCCATAGCAAACCTACAGACAGAGAACTTTCTCACAAGGTTTCTAAGGAGTGGCTGATGGATTTGAACTGCTGACCTTTTGGTTAGCAAACTCTTACGTATTGTGCCAAGAGTGAATTTTTTTTAATAGTTTTCCTAGCCACTTGTATTTTTCTTGATTACACTGAACCTCAGCTCTTTTGCTACCCTTTATTATCTTTTATCTCACTGAATTCATCTCTTGGTCCTTCTCTGAAACCTAGGAAAATCCCTCCAGTTTCTTCTCCCCATCACTGATTTTGTTTTCAAATCCGAAGATCTGAATCTTACTATCACTGTTTTAAGGATCCCTGGTTGTGTACTAGTTAAATGCCTGGCTGGCTGCTAACCAAAAGGTCAGGGATTCACATCAACCCGTCACTCCACAGGAGAGAGATGCAGGAGTCAGCTTCCATAAAGAATACAGCCTTGGAAACCCTACAGGGCAGTTCTACTCTGCCCTATGGGTGGCAATGACTGAGAAGCAACTTGATGGTCACGGGTACTGCAGTTTTAGTGCTCCTTGTAATCCTTACTTACCTTTTATTAAAATTGTTTTCCCTTCTGGCTCTCCATGGCAGCTTCATAAACACCGTATCATCCACTTTCCACTCAAGTATGCTTATATTGCTTTCAAAGTTCTCGTCTTACATTGAGAATGATTTTAAATGGGTGCTTTTCTCTTAAATCTTCAGAATGAGCAACCCTTGCCCTAAAGTACAGTATTTTTAGCAAGTCCCACATTGTTCTTTTCTTCTCTTGCCTCTTGGCAATGATGCTGATGACGGGCTCCATCACCCTTTCTCAACGCTGTAGCTGGAATCTAGATAGAAACGAACAAGCCCAATTTTCTCAGGGACGGCCTGGAATTAACTTGAAGCTGGTCTTCAGGACTGCAGTGGGGCTTTCTTACATCCTGCTGGTCTGAGACAGGTCTAGCTGAAGAGGACTGCCAACAGGCAGTTCTCTCTCCCCAACTGGGGCCCTTTACGTGAGGCGACTTCCTCTGTTTCAGGACACCTTCGCCCACCCTTGTGTATTCTGCCTGCTGTCTGCCTTACCGCTGCTGTATGGATGCAGACAGATATGAGAAAGGAGGCACACAGAAGAGGAGGTCAAAGGAGACAGAAGTGATGGTAACACTATTATAAAAAAAAACCCAGCTGTTACCTTTAAGTTGATTCCTATTCCTAGCAACCCCACAGTACAGAGTGGAACTGCCCCATAGGGTTTCCAAGGAATAGCTGGCTAGTGGATTCAAACTGCCGACCTTTTGGTTAGTGGCTAAGTCATCTAGTGCTGTTATAACCAAAATATCACAAGTAGATGGCTTTAACCAGAGAAATTTATTTTCTCACAGAAACGTAAGCTTCAAGTCCAAATTCAGGGCATCAGGTGCAGGGTAGTCTTCCTGCGTTGTCTCTGGAGGCAGGTCCTGGTCATCCATCTTCCCCCCGACTGGGAGCTTCTGAGGCGCAGGGATCCTAAGTCCAAAAGACACAGTCTGCTCCAGGTACTGCTTCTTTGTTGATGGTATGAAGTCCTCAACTCTGTACTTGCTTCCCTTCCCTTTATTTTCCAAGAGACTGACTCGAGGCACAGTACAACTTCATAGATTCAGTTCTGCCTCACCAACACAGGTGCTGCTCATTCTCCCTCATTAACCTCCCACAGGAAGGATTCACAACATAGAGGAACACCACTACTGGGAATGTGATGTACCCAAGTTGCTACACATGCTTTTGGAAGCACACAATTCATGACAGCAGCTATAGCTCTTAACCCAGTGTAATACTATGAAAATAAAATCAAACCCACTGCAGCTAAGTTGATTTCAACTCATAGCAACCCTACACAACCAAGTAGAACTGCTCCATAGGGTGTCCACTGAGCACCTGGCAGATCTGAACTGCCGACTTTTTTGGCTAGCAAACATAGCACTTAACCATCACACCACCAGTGTTTTCACCTAATACTACAGCTTCCTACCAAAAAAAAAAAAAAAAAAAAAAAACTAGTACCCCTGCAGCAGCCGAAAGACTGCCGCATTTACTAACTGTTTAAAGATGATGGGCTTCTAAGCAAGCACAAACGTCACAAAATAAACAAACTGTATTTCCTAATTCAAACTGACTCTGTATACCTGTTTCATGACACAATTTTGTTTTTTCCCATCCAGTCACATTTTAGGTGTAAAAAGTGTGTCAAAATTCTTGCAATTGATTATCAGTCTTCGTATTTTTTCCCAGTACTGGTTCCTACCCCCTCCCAAGCATTCACCGGTCTTTCAGCAGGAAATTGGAAGAGGCTGTGTCAGCAACTGCAGCCAGATGCTATTTTTTAACGGGATGCCTCTCTACATTGTAAACATAAGTTAAAATCTGATTATTTCATTGCCAAGCTCAAGAACTAATTTGATCTATTCATATAACTTTATTTATTTTAGATAAATTTTGTTGATGCTGCAAGGAACACCACACAGGAGACGAGAAGGCTCTGTTTATCTACAAAGTCACAAATATCATCAGAGGCAGCAACGCAAACTCCCTTCCTTCAGCTGGCACCGGCGCCAGAAGGAAAGAGAAGCAGGCTTTCCTACTACTTGAAGGTGAAGCTGGTTAATGGAAAACAAGCACTATCCTATGACTTCTGAGTTGTATTATTCACACAGTTTTTGTTAAGAATGAGCAGTGTTTCAGATTTTCCAACATTCGAGACCACACAGGCAGACTGAGCTTACCTGCTTATCACTGACGAGCATCAAGAGGCTGGCAAGTTTGTAGTCAGCAGCCATCAATTTCTCACTGGTATTTTGACACTTAACTAACACCAAATAGAATTTCTGTGTATAATTCACTTGTACAGCCCATACATCTAGCTATACAATGATGCCACAGCTGACTCAACAGTAGGTAAAATAAGAGGCATTACAGCTAAACATGTTATTAGAAAAGGGTCTGGGGGATTCTCTGACAGTATGTACCAGACATCATTTAACTGTCATGATTCACCTCTGAAAAAGCCCAGCAAAACACCACTGCAATTAAGAGGAATTAAAACTTGGGTTTCAATCCTGGTTTTATCAAATCCTAGCTCAATGGCTGTATGAACTTGAACAAGTTAATTAACGTCTTAAGGCTCTGATATTTCTGTTACAAAAGGAAGATACTAGAACACCTGCTTCATCAAATGGTAGAACAATTAAAAATAAAAGATAAAGCACATCACATAATAAACGAGAATTTGTTGTTGTTATTAGGGGCTGCTGAATCAGTTCTGACTCACCGTGACCCTATAGGTCACAGTAGAACTGACTCAGTGTTTCCAAGGAACGCCTCGTGGATTTGAACTGCTGACTTCTTGGGTAGCAGCCACAGCACTTCACCACTATGCCACCAGAATTTCCCAGTAAATCAGGTAAGTCCTCTATAAACATTACTACCACCCTCCCCACTTTTAAAAATGAAACATTCAATCTAGACATGAGGTAGAAAGCCACTTAACTCTGGTGATCACAGATGATTCTTTGTTAGCATTTTTTTTTTTTTTTTTTTTTTTGCTTACAAGATGATTTTCTGTATAGAATATCGTATCTTTTGCACCCCTTCTATGTTAGGTACAAATGATGTAAATCCCTCCTCTGTATTTGATTGAAAAAACTGTAAAGACTACTGTAAAACTAACTGCTTTCAAGTCAATTCCCACTTATAGTGATCCCACAGAATAGAGCAGAACTGCTCCATAAGGTTTACAATAAGAGGCTGGTGGATTCAAACTGCTGAGCTTTTGGTTAGCAACCAAGCTAACCAAACCAAATTTGCTGCCATCAAGTTGACTCAGACTCATAGCGACCCTACGGGACAGTGTAGAACTGCTTCATAGAGTTTCAAAGGAGCACTTGGTAGATTTGAACTGCCAACCTTTTGGCTAGCAGCTGTAGCTTTTGACCACTATGCCCCCTGGGTTTCCACCAAGCCACTAACAGAGTAATATTAAACCAATGATGCTTCAGAAAACAGAGTCTAAATTTAAAAGCTTAGCCTACTGCAAGGGTTCTCGATGATAACCACCTAAGACTGGCCTTTTCGAAAATAAGTTATGGCATTTTGGCTTGCAGAACAATTAGGGAACATTACTTGCTTTTCCTGGGCTGAGAAGAAGCTTGCTACATTTCCTGCAATACAAAAGAGTTCCACACAGCAAAACTTTTCTTGGGCCCTCAGGATTTTTGAATGAATGTCTAGAGACTCGTAACAATGAAAAATATGTTTACAGTTACCTAAGTCTAGAATCTTACTCAATTTCACCTATAAACACATGGTTTTTATGCAAGATATTTAATATTCACTGAATATTTGAGGATCACAATTATGTAAATCCAAGGGTGTGTTTGTATGAGTCTTATCAAGAATGAGTTACCATTTAAAAATCTTGCATTCCTAACCACAATACCATTTGTTGCCTTTGTGTCACTGATACAACAAACCTTTATTAGCCTGTGTATGTAGGTATAGTATTCATAACGATGCTGTTAGGTAAAAGAATCTAACCACTTCACTATATGTATCGCAGAGTGAGACCCATTTCTGTATTAAAATTCATACGAAATTTTAAAATAACTCCTCTTTATATTAAAGTATCATATCAATTTTCTAATCACTTTAGTATAACAGCCTTATTCCAAGGCAGCTTAGTTTGAAGAAATAGAGAACTAGCAAGAATAAAGAGCCAAAACCTATTGCTGACAAGTCAATTCTGAAGTCATTTCTGCCTCACGGCAACCCCAGTTACAGAGCACAACTGTGTCACACATGGTTTTCTTGGCTATAATATTTATGGAAGCAGATTGATTACCAGGTCTTTCTTCCCTAGCACTGCTGGATGTGTTCAAACCACTAACTTTTCACTTAGCGGACAAGTGCAAAGCTTTGCACTACCCAGGGACCTACATGAAGGCAACCTGGAGGAAACGCAAACGGCTTAGTTATGTTTCTTTAATTACAGATTGAACAAGACAGAATAAGTTTAACCTGGAGTAAGAACTTCAGATGAGGCATTTAAAGCAACATTATAATGAAATAAGATTGTGTATATCCCCATAGCACACTGTCTTTGAGTTGATTCCAAATCACAGCAACCCTAAGTTGGCATGAGTCTTTGCCAAGGGAAATTTTCATTATGTCTTCCCTATGAATTCCACGTTATAAGATTTAGTAAACTAAAGAAAGAGACATTTTAAAGTAATAAATAAGATTTTCTCACTATATACAATCATATCTGCAAATAGGGAGATGTTTTACTTCTTCACTGCCAATACAGATGCCCTTTATTTCTTTGTCTTGTCTAACTGTTCTGGCTAGAACTTCGTGCACAATGTTGAACAGAAGTGGTGAGAGTGGGCATCCTTGTCTAGTTCCCGTTCTCAAAGGGAATTCTTCCAGTCTTGCACCTTTCAGGACAATGAAGGCATTTGGCATTACGTAGATGCTACTGATCGCAGAATTTGAGGAACTGAGGAATTTCCCTCTATTCCTATTTTTCTGAGAGTTTTTAGCATAAATGTGGGTTGAATTTTGTCAATGCCTTTTCTGTGTCAATTGGCAAAATCAGGTGACTCTTATCTTTTGTGTTATTAATGTGATTGATTACATTAATTGTCTTTCTGAATTTGAACCAGTCTTTCATCCCTGGAATGAAACCAACTTGATCATGATGAATTATTTTTTTATATGCTGCTGAATTCTATCGGCAAGAATTTTGTTGAAGATTTTAGCATCTAGGTTCATGAGTGATACTGGTCTGTAATTTTCATTCTTTTTTTGTGAGATCTTTCCCTGGCTTTGATATTAGGGTTATGCTGGCTTCATAGAATGAATTCAGGAATATTCCATCCCTTTCTATGGTGTGAAATAGCCCCACTAGTATCAGACTTAACTCTTCTCTAAAAGTTTGGTAGAATTCTCTGGTGAAGCCATCTGGGCCAGGACTTTTGTTGGTTGGTAGATTTTTGATGACCTCAATCGCCTCCTTTGCAACAGATTTATTAAGTTGATCTACTACTTCTCCTTGTGATAATCTTGATGGGTGATATGAATCTAGAAATTTGAACATTTCCTCTAGATTTTCAAACCTGTTACAGTACAGCCTTTCATAGTATCCTGTTATGATATTTTTTATTTCAGCTAGGTCTGTTGCAACATCTCCCATCTCATTTCTTAATTGGGTTATTTGTATCTTCTGCTGTTTGTCTTTTCTAAATTTAGCCAATAAATCTTAGACATACCACTTCAGATTAGAACTTTCACCAGAATAGAACTGCCCCATAGGGTTTCCAAGGCTACCTTAGGCAAGTACACACAGGTGCTAGTGGATTCAGACTGCTGAGCTGTCAGTTAACAGCTGAACACCTTAATTACTATGCCACCGGAACTCCTATAAATCACTATAATGACTGTGAGAAATGACCACATAAACCACAGGCTCTGTCAGCTTGAGACCAGAAAGCACTCGATGGTACCTGGTTACTAACGAGGACTGTCCTGACAGGGAACACAACAGAGTCTCTGACAGAGCAGGAAAAAAATGGTGTACAGAACTCAAATTTTAGGAAAAATGCCAGACTTAATGGTCTAAGACTAGAAGTATCCCCTGAAGACATGGCCCCCGGACTCTCTGTTAGCCCAAAATTGAAACCACTCCTGAGGCCAGCTTTTCATACAAAGATTCCACTGGATTATAAGACATTAAACGATATTTATGAACCATGTGCTTCTTAGCTCAAGTTGATACAGGAGACTGGATGGGCAGCTCCTATTCAGAGGTGAGATGAGAAGACAGAAAGGGGCACGAGTGGGCTGAACGGACACAGCAAATCTGGGGTAGAAAGGAAGAGTGTGCTTTCACATTACAGGGAGAGCAACAGGGTCCTATAACAATGCCTACATAAATTTTTATATGAGAAACTAATTTAAACTATAAACTTTCACTAAACTACAATACAAATTGTCAGATTATAATGACTAAAATTTCCGACCAACATATCCAAGAAGACGATAAGCAATACTATCTTTAAAAAATAAATTTAACTGTAAACTTAGGAAACCACAATCGAGATATATATATGCACACACACACACACACACACACACACACACACACATATATATGTTTTAATTTCACAATGTTTAATTCATATAGAACCTATTCTTTGGTAACACAGTGATGTGGGAAATTGGGCCCCGGTTGTGAAATATGGTCAGAGAGTGCTGAAGGCCTGATGGAAGCGTGTGCTGCTAGTTCAATCACGACTCCCTCCTTCTTTGTTTCAAAGGGAGAGAAAGAGGAAGAGTTAATTAGGTATATAGATAGGTCGGTAGGTAGGTAGGTAGATAAATTATGTACATACATAGATATGTAGGTACAAAGGTATGTAGGCAGATAAGTAAATTACTGGCCCTGAAAACAGCAAAACCTATTTTGGTTCTATTTAGATCTATTTTCTAAAACTTATTTAACCCAGGTACAATAAAAGTTACTTATTTAAGAAATGTGAATACAATATCACACGTCTATTGCATTAAGGATAACAGTATTATCAAAGATACATCAATCTTCATACACAGTCTTATCACAGTCATTTGCATCATTCAACAAAAACATCAAGTAAGATAAACCAGCTCACCAACACTTTGATAGTCACTATAAAGTAAAATTCAGTTAGATTTAAGCTAGTGTTCTTAGCTTAACAATTAACCATTCAGTAAAAACAATAAATAAATAAATCTCTAAAAAGAACAATTTCACAGACATGACAGTTCTTCCTGAGGCCTCAAGTTGGCATGAGTCTTTCCCAAGAGAACTTTTTGTTATTTTTATTCTATGAGTTCCATGACATGCAAGATTTAGTGAATTAAACAAATCATTTTTAAGGAATAAGTCACATTTGCTCATTTTTAATAAATCATAGACGTATCACTTCAAATCAGAACTTCTGACCAGAATAATATGAGCAGTGGTACCAGCCTGAGTTTATAGGTCCCTAGGAGTCTAGAAACTCCAGACGAAGGAAGACAAAATAGACTCGTCCACTAGTCAAAATATTAGGGTCTAAAAATATAAAATACATCTATTAAGAGAAAACCAATTTTTCACAAATAGACTCTCAACTTTTAACCAACCAATATTTCTTTGTCTAAATCCCAGGATTTTCCTGTAGCTGAAATTCCACACATGGTCTCCATATCCCCAAAGAAACGTCCTTTCCAGATGAGTTCCTAAGAACAGAACTATGTTTCTTCAAAGTCAGCAAGCTATTTATAAAAACTACAGTAGTCCCCAAGGGAAGATCATTTGGCAAGTATGAAATTACTTTATATATAGTTAGTAGTTGCCCTGCTTTTTTTAAGGGGGAGGAATAGGACAAAGACAATCAAGACACAGAACACATGAAATGGAATAATTTTAACTTGGGTGCTAGTCATCATGAGAAATAAAGCTACTGATTCGTTTTCATGATCCTGTGAAATATTTGAATCCTTTACCGAACTGGCAAGTATGTAAATGTGAGAAAACCAGTAATATATTTTCACTGCCATTTGGAATTAGAAAAAGCACCATCTAAACACCAAGAATACCTTATTTTTAGTATATTAAAATATAACTCACTAATTAATACAAGTCCTTTGGTATATAAATGGTTTATATTAAATATATGCTAAAATTTCTATCACTAGTGAAAATTAGCAAGTAGTATCTATCTCTACATATCTATGTAAGGAGCCCTGGTAGCTCAGTAGTTACAGTTCTGGACTGCTAACCAAAAGGTTGGCAAGTCAAATACCCAAGCAGCTCCATGGAAAATACAGGAGGCAGTCTGCCTCCTTACAGATTTACAGCCTTGGAAATCCTATGGGACTCCCATGAGTTGAAACAGACTCAAGGGCAGTGAGTTTGTTTTTATTTTTTAAAATACATTTACACAGGAAAGCCTAGGTGATGCCAACTGTTAAGGTCTTGGTTACTATCTGAAAGGTTAAAAGGTTCAAATCCACAGACAGACACCTCAGAAGAAAGGCCTGGCAAGCTACTTTTAAAAGGTTAAAGCCACTAAACATTCTATGGCACCCAGTTCTACACTGAAACACATGAGATTTCCGTGAGTCCTAATAAACTCAATGGCAACTGATACACATATCTACAAAGACATACTTAGAGATACATGCAGATTTTTCTTCCAAATACTCACTCAAGCTCACATCTGTGTTCAGAATATTGGCCAACAGATTCTGCCTGATTATAGTCAGTAAAAAGGGGCTGGCCATCAGGAATGAAAACAGTTATGCCAGTGTGACCTAGCTACATACTATACTGCTTAATACCTCACACTTACTTTGTATTTGTAAAAAACACTGAGTATTAATAGGTTAGAGGATGTGATGGGCTCAAGTTGGTCCTCCAAAAAGATCTATGTTCAAGTGCTAACCTCCCATTACTTGTTGAAGGTGACTTTAGATGGAAAGAGTCATCGCACATTTGTTAAGAAGGGGACTTGCATGTGACGTCTAGTCTCTCTATGCTGGCATCTTTATAAAAAGAGACATAATAAAAGGTACACAGGGAGAACACCATGTGAAGCTAGAGAAGAGATCAGAGTGCTACATCTACAAACCAGCTAACACCAAGGAGTGCCAGCCACTACCAAAAGCCAGGAAGAGGCAAGGAAGGAGTCTGCCCAGAGCCTCAGCAGGTACATGGCTCTGTTGACACCTTGATTTCAGGCTTCTAGCTCCAGAATTATGACAGAATAGATTTCTGTTGTTTTAGGCCACCCAGTTTGCAGTACTTTGTACAACAGCCCTATCAAGCTAATACAGAGAGGAAATGTATCCTCCCATAGAATGAGCAATCAGAGTAAATCTCTCTATCTCTGCTCCCATCTTACGTGAACATTACTCTTTAGTGGCTTACATTCATTCAAGTAATTGCTGACTGCCCACTCTGACACTGTGCGAGGTACTGGGGGTAAAGAGATGTACAAGGCAAAGCAAAGTCCTGGTGGTGCAATGGTTAAGTGCTCAGTTGTTAACCAAAATTTCAGCCAGGGTCAATCAAACCAAACAGTCACTCTATGGGAGAAAGATGTGGCTGGCAGCCTGCTTCTCTATGGATCACAGCCTGGGAAACCACATGGGCCAGTTCCACTCTTTCAAATAGGGTCACTATGAGTCAGAATTGTCTTGACAGCAACACCTTTGAGTTTTTTTGTTGTTTAAGACAAACAAGGCTCCTGTGTTCACAGAGTTTACAAGTAAGTTTATTGTCTAGTTGGAAAATATATAAGTTTATGTATATGTATGTTTGCAGCTCCTTTTTTTTTGTACAGTGCTCATTACATGTCAGGGACTAATCTAATTGTTTTACAGTTAACTGAACGGACTTACACGTTTACATAAACGTACTAAATCAAACCAAACCCACCGCTGTCACGTCGGATTTGACTGATAGCAACCCTAAAGGTCAGAGTAGAACCGCCCTATAGAGTTTCCAGGGAGCACATGGAGGATTTGAACTGCCAACCCTTTATTTAGCAGATGTAGCACGTGTCTATAGAAATTCAAGTAACAATTCAATAATTAAGGAATAATAAAAAAATAACCACAAAATACTATAGCACATGATTAATTTTTGTATGAATTAGAGGATATGGTCAAAGGGTTAAAATTACTAGTTTACAAATATTATAAATTAATTCATGGAACTATGATAAAATAAAAGTAACTCCACACCAAGAATAAGAGATGCTCTCATTAATAATAGTGTATACTTCTCCACCTAAATTCTAATGGTACTGAACTCTACTTTTAATCTGAGACTTTACCTATATTAATCTACTATAAAGTTTAAATCAGAACAATATTTTTACATGAGACTTAAAGAAATTGAGGTTTACCATAATTTTGAATCATAGTCCCAAAATAAAAAACCTAATTTGTTGCCATTGAGTTGGTTCCAATTAATGACAAGCCTGCAGGAGAGAGCAGAACTGCTCCACAGGGTTTCTAAGGAGTGCCTGTTGGATTCAAACTGCCAACCCTCTGGTTAGCAGCCACAGCCCTTAACCACTCTGCCACCATGGTCCAACATGTATAAATAATTAAAAATGATCCTATCTCTAACTCATTCACGTAAGCCAAACAATGATCTGATAAAGAGTCAACCTCAACCTTTCTTATAAAAAACACTGAATTTTGCAAATCTGACATACGATGGTGCTTGCGTTCACAGCCTAATAAAAACTACATTAGTCAGTTTACATTAGTGGGTTTACCTATGAGGCTTGTATGATGCTCACTGGTCCTATGAGGATCTCCTCTTACTGGCAGAAAGACATTTTTAACATTCACCAATTTAGACAAAACAGAAGTCTATCAATTTCTCCCAGATATAGAAGTCATTTTTTCCCTTATTTATTACCCATTCAGTGAGCACCACTACAAGCATTACATATACGAAAGAGGAGCACATGCCAGTGACTAACATCCTCGTGGGGGAAGATAGAAGAAATGCATGCATATCCCAACATGGGAGGGAAAGAACCTGGAAAGAGAGATATGATAGAAGAGCTACCTGGGATATGTTTGGGATAGGTCACAGAGACCATGGAGAGGCAGGAGGCGAGAACACAGATGGTGAGATCAGCCTTAGACAGAAGCACAGTTTCCTCTGCGGCAGGAGCTGCATGAAGACCATGGACCCTTTCCAGTTTATGGATAAAATACAGGACAGAATATGGATGCTGGAAAAATTTCACTTCTGCTTTCATGAACCTCTTGACAGTACTACTTATTACTTCTACTTGTGACCTTGTCACCAGCAAAAATGCTAAATATCATTACAGACGTTTGTATTACAGATAACTCAAAATACTGTTCACATTAAAAAACACTTTAAAATTAAGGTAGTCCTTCAATCTGCCACTAGTTTGTTATGCAATACATAATAAAGAAGGAAATTTATACTTTTGTTTTTAAGATATTTGGTACCTGTATCTCTGATTGGCTTCATATATACACATTTCTCTTTTCATTTAAAAATTATCTTGAGATGAGACATGTATGGAGCAGAGAGGAATAGTGTGCTGTCATTGGGCAGGGAGAGCAGTGGAAGCTGCATATAGGAGGGCATGTAAATTTATACGGGAATGTACATTTTCACTCAGTCATAATTAAAAAAAAAAAATTATCTTGAAAACGGGTAACTGGCTATTTCCAAGGAGGGGACTTGGGGATAGACAGAGATAGAAAGTCAAATTTGCACTGTCAGCCTTTCTTGTTTTAAAATTCTGAACCACATGGATGCATTACCTTTAAATATATACTACAGCTTTATTTATTTATTTTTTTTAATTAAAGGAAAGAGAAAGTTTAATTTTTTTTCCCTTGGGGGATGTCCAAAGGGTTTCCTAAGGGATCCAAGCTAGCAAAAAAAAAAAAAAAGAGCATGAGGGAGAAGATTGAAAAAATAATAAAGGTAGGAAGGAGATGCTAAAATCTCCCTCCACTGCCCAACTCTTGAGCTAAAGTCAGCTACATGTAAGAGTCTTGGAATTCCAACACTAGCGTACACTTAAGAGTAGCCTCAACAGGAACTAAGAGTAAGCAGCAGAGGCAGGTCAGGGGACAATCCTTGATACACCAACAGTTTAAAAAAAAAAAAAATCCCATTGCTGTCAGGATTCCAAATCATAGTGACTGCATAATTTCAAAGTTTGGAGCAAATGAAGAGAAAAGACATCACATTTCCAGACAGGCAAAGAAAAAAACACCTGCTGCCATGGAGTTGGGTCCCACTCACAGCGACTCTAGAGGTCAGAGTAGAACTGTCTCACAGAGTTTCCAGGGAGTGCCTGGCAGATTTGAACTGCTGAACTTCTGGTTAGCAGACATAGCACTTAACCCCCTATGCCACCAGCGTTTCCAAAACAGGTAATGGCTGCTGTAAAAATCCACTGACTACCAGCACTTCACTGTTTCTAGGACTGCTTTCTCTTCCCACTCTTTGCTTACTTCCCACCCTTCACACCCTCTGCCCAGAACAGCCCACAGAAACGACAAACACACATGCCCCCCCGCAAAAAAAAAGCTTCCTATTTCATTATGTCCTCCAAAAGGTCATTACCAAACTGCACCTGTGTCTGTCTATTCACCTGCCTCTCCTCCTGACCCTAGAAGGGGTCTGTGTTTCTATTTAAGACCACTCCTGCTCCACTTTGGTGCTACACTTGACCTCTTCTGCCCTACTCCAGGGTAGCCCTACAGAAATCCCACTCTCTGTCTTGTATCTCTCTCCTGAAGCAATCCCATGTTTTGTTTACTTTCATTGAAAAACTTAAAAACTTCCCTTGACCTCATTTTTTGATCTAGCTCCCTCCTCATTTCTCAGCTCACTTTTTCCTCAGTGGAAACCCTGATGCCACAGTGGTTAAGTATACAGCTGCTAATCAAAGGGTCAGCAGTTCAAATCCACTAGGCACTCCTTGGGAGCCCTGTGTGGTGCTTCTATTCTGTTCCATAAAGTCAGTGTGAGTTGGAATCGACTCAATGGTAATGTTTACACCTGCTGCCTGCAGTTCACTGCCTTACCTCTCTTGAAACCATCCCAATCAGCTTTCCCTCACGCTTGCCTACTCTTGTCAAGATCACCCAGAGACACTCCATGTTACTTATTGACTTTCAAACACGATTTAACTGAGGTTATCAATTCCTCCTCCTTGCCAGGCCACACTCTCCTAATTTCCTCCCTACAGCACTCCCTCTCTTTCTCCTCTGCTATTTCCTCTTCATCGCCCCCATTTCCAAAGCTTAACTGGCTCTCAGCTCAATCTTCAAATCCCTTTTATCAATGCTCACTCCCTAAACGATCTCACCCAGTCAGTGGATAAAGGAACCTAAATTTCATCTCCAGTCTTCTCCCCAACCCCGGCCCCAAGTATCCATTCTAATCAACACCTCAACTTATCCAAAGATGAACCCCTGATTTCACTCCCACCTCTCCTCTCAGTCCACATACTGCAACTCCATCCTTTGATGTAAAAAAATTTTTGGAATTGTTTCTTGATAGCTCTTTTCTATTCATACTCTACATTCAATTTAAATCCTTTCAGTTTTTCTCTTAAAACATATCTAGAATTTTACCTTTTCTTACCAGCTCCACACCTGCCACTCTGGTCCCTCTGGGGTTTCTGCATGGTGGCCAGCAGGGCTCTCTATTCCCACCCTGTTTCTAATCCCTATGATGCAGCAAGCAGCCAGACACTCTTTTTAAGGCCAATAACAAACCATGTTACTCTTGATTAAAACACTCCAATGATTGGTCACATTACTAAAAACAAAAGTTGAAGTCCTTAAGGTCACCTAAAAGACCCTAAGTGACCTCCTTGTTGCCAGATACCTCTCTGTATGGCCTCCATTGCTCCTCTGTGGGTCATTCCACTCCAGGCACAAGGACTTCCATGCGGTTCTCCACGCACAGTGTCCGAACTCCTGCCTTGGGTCTTCTGTGCTTGTTTGCTCTACCGGCAACAATCTTCCCCAAGAGAAAACAAATGTCATCTCATTTCTAATATATGAAATCAAAGCAGTGATTCTTCACACTAACTTCTTTTTAGGGGAGAGGAGAGGGTGGAGAGGACAGGACAAGTGTTGCTTGAGTGGACACTGGTAGAGTGCAAAAGAATAGTGTACTGTCACATGTCACAGGGTGAGGAGACCAGACAGAGCTGCAGAGGGGCAAGTACTCGGACTTTTATATGGAAAATTGACATGGATTGTAAACTTTCACTTTATCAAAATAAAATTTTAAAAACAATAATAATAATTGTTTTTTCCATTATACACTTTTGGAAACCCTTGTGGCATACTAGTTATATGATACGGCTGCTGACCAGACAGTCAGCTTTCCAATTTTCCAGGCACTCCTAAGAGACTGTATAGGGGCAGCTATACTCTGTCCAATACCATCACTGTAAGTCAGAATCGACTCAGTGGCAGTGGGCTTGTTTTTTCTGTTTGGTTATAGACTTCTGTGAATACAAAAATGTCCTGGTTGTGTAACTTGGGGATATTAACAGTAGAAAATTTCTTACACAAAGCAACTCACTGAATTTCCATTCTCTTTCTAAAAATGACTTTCAAGATTCAGTGGAATATGTGGGACAAATAACTTGATTTGGTCTTCCTCTCTGGATGGTTCCTGAAAATAACCCTTGGAATCTGCCAGCAATCAAGGTGCCTTTATGTGTAAATATAGTAGGAGGCCCAAAGACCACACCTGGGATTAACTTCAGGAAGGGAAGGGATGTGATGCTATCGATCATACATTCATTCATTTGATCAGTCACACATTATGCAATGAGTCCCTGATTACTGACTCCCACTGCTGTCCAGTCAGATTATTAATCATGCGTAAGTAAATAAATACTTTGGAAACAGAAATTCCTCAGACTTTCTGAATTGACAATTTACAGGAAGATCACCCATCCCTGGGGACATGAAGCTCTATGCAGATACTCCCTCCGGACCTTGCCTGTACGTCTCTCCATGTACATCCTTTCTGTGTTTTACCCTTTCTCTGCTGAATTAAAGACAGTCCTTTTCCAGGAGTTGGTGAGTCACTACAACAAATTATGGGAACTACAGGAGTTAGTGAGAGCAGTTTGTCTAAACTGGGGGAAACCACATGAACTCCCTAGCTTGTGAATGGCATCTGCTGACCTAGCCTGGAGCAGATTGTATAGAACAGCTGGAGTTCGGCCTGACCAGGTAAGGGAAGCCGTGACTGCCCTGGACTGGTGGTGATACCATAAATTGGTGTCAGCAAACATGGACTACAATGCAACAGCTCACAACTCAGGGAAGCTATGGCTTTGCAGTGGGAAAGATACAAGGGCAAGGATTCTGGATGGTTAGTTTGGTCCCTGAATTGTGAATTACTACTTTGGCCGATGTTATCCATATATAAAAAATATGCTCCTTCTCGTAATTACACTGATTTCATCTGTCAGCACTTTTTAAGTGTCTTGTATGTGCATGTTGATTGGACCAAAGGGCCATGACACCCATGGAAGGGCTGATCCTGCTGTTTGGGGTCCTCATCCCAGTCATTTTATGGCTGCTTGGGATCTTACGGCCACTTCTGGGGCAGTCTGCATGTGTCACAGAGAAGAGCTTAACTGAAATTTAGGGGCATCTTCAATTCTTAACTGAATCCTGAGATTATGACAAGTAGTTTGGCACTATGTTTGTTTACCAGTGCTTAAAATATACAAAACTGGACATTTTTTATGCTTACTTCCACTACAATTTAAAAGACAGTTTTGTTTCATTTTGAAATATGCATGATAAGGTAACAAAGATTACACCCAGATTCTTACAGAGGAAATAAAATTCTCCCACATTCCTCTCTTACATCCTGATCCTCTATTAAGTCAAAATAGTAACACCGACTTACTTTCCTAAAGCATTTCATGTACCCAGCTTTTTGCCTATACACAGATAGCATTGAATTACAAACTGGTTTGGTAAATTTGAAATAGATAATGTAAATGTGAGAGAGAAACTTTACGTTGTAAATGAAGCAATAGGAATACCCCCTACTCTAAATTCAGAAAGTTATCTTTGTTTAAATAAGAATTTTTAAGGTATTAGGAATGAGGTCTAAGTCTTACCTTTTCTAATCTAACAATTTATTTTTTTTCACTTCTTCAAGATTCAGTAGCTGTTTGACAATGAATTGAAATTATGAGGAAACAATATAAGTTTAGCCTAGCAAAAATATTCCATCATAATTTTCTAAACAAGTATTCACTCTTTAAATTATGCACTTTAATCTCCTATGAAATGTTACCTATTGTATATTATTTCCAAAATTCTAATAATCACCATTCTGTTATGATTTTTTTCTTATCCTCTTGTTGCTTTTTATTTTGCTGTCTTCATAGAAGAGAAATCTTTTAAGAAGTTAAACTAAAACAACCAGTATAATCACTAATCTAATTTTTCCTTCTTCCTCTCTGGATTCTCCCTGCAGAAAGGCACAGGTAGAAACAGACGGCTTCCGGATTCTAGCCTACCATTATCCTCTCAGCCACATTCATTAATCTTGCCAATTTGCACTCTTGATTAGTGAAAAATGTGACCTGCTGAGAATTATCCAGCAATCGATATCAAACTGATGTGGAATCCAGACCCACTACTTCTTTCTTATTTCAGCACATGCTTTTTCCCTCGGGCAAAATTCTGCATCAAATTAGACTGCCTATGTCTGAGAGTGTGTGTGAAATCCAGAGAGACAGAGACAGTCATAAGACAGCAGGGATGAAGGGACCTGGCTGACATCCGTCTCCACAGTCCTTCACAGCAAGCTCCACTCGGCGGTTCCTATGGTGACTTCCTCCCTTCCTAACTTCCTACACCTCATTGCTCTGCCACAGACACAGGGTCAGGCCTGGGAACTGACTTGGGTCCTATCACATAATTGAGCAGATAACTGAGCAGGGAAGTTGACCAGAGATAAGTCATCTGCTTACAGGATCTCTAGACACTGAGATCACCAAAGCCACTCACTCCCATTATAAAGCCTCATTATTCACATCTTCCTTTGAGCCACTCTGAATTCTCCTAACAAATCCATTTTGCTTAGTATTAGTTTCTGTTGCTCGTGTCCCCAACAGAGGTGAGTAAGAGGAGACAGACAAGGAAGAGTGAGTCACAGTGCAAGACCAGTCAAAGTAGATGACCTTCACTGAAAGCAGAAGATTCGAAATAGAAAAGTTTTTATTACATTTAACATTTCTACATAGTTTCTGGGCTAGGACTTTTAAAAAAAATCCCTCTAGAGGTAGAAACAGAGGAATTCTGTGGCCCCAGTTCATCCTTTGCAATTCCAACATGACTGGACACGTAGTACGGAACATGCAGTACGGAACTGGCAGGAGGATTAGGCCAGTACCCAGATGAAAGGAGGGGACAGTGAGCTGCTTCTCACAGGGAAAGGAGATGATTCTTAAGGCTTTCTGCCCTGTTGTTCCTTACCAGAGCAAAAATGAAACTTGGTCACCATGTCTCTGTTAAACAGCAATAATGTTGTTTAAAAAATTGTAATTTTTTAATTTGCCACTGAATGGACTAAAAAACCGCCACTACCACTGAGTTGATTCCGACTCATGGCAACCCTACATGTCAGAGTAGAACTGCCCCATAGAGATTCCACGAGTGTCCAGCGAATCGGAAGTGCCAACCTTTGGACTGGCAGCCATAGCACTCAACTACACCACCAGGGCTCTCCTGAATGGACCAGGCACATAAAACAAGAAGTCAAAGATCAGTCTCACAACTCAACGTTCTCATTAGCTAAAATCCACTTCTTGAAAATGCCAGCCTATCATGTCTAACATAACAAGGATAAAAGAACCTCAGTTCTATTGTAGTGTGGCTGAATAATGGCAGCATTACCATTCATTTGAAGTTCGACACCTGAAAGGAACCTGGGCAGAAGGAAGGACCACATCAAAGACCTAGCGAGGCATGACTTCAAAAGATACCGCACAGATGTGAGCCGCTGGGAACCTGCCTGAGCTGGGGCCAGGACTCAGACACAGGGCTAGTGGTTCCCTTTTGGACTTGCAAAGTCGACAAATGGTATCGCCATCAACTGTTCTGATAATGAACTTCGACCACTGATTTTCCTGGAAAAAGCTTACTTTTATTAATAGAAAAATTAGGAATCAGCAGCACAGTGTGTGGTTAAGATCCTCAGTCAGGTTGCCTGGGTTCGCCAGCTTCTTTATTTACTAGCTATGTGCCTTTGAGCGAGCCAGTCACCCTGGCACTGGCATTCCTTCAGCAGTACCTGTCTCAGAGGGTTGATACAATGTTAGATGTGACACTGGCAAACACTGTAACACCATCTGGCACATGCTAAGCCCTATTCCTATTTGAAAATCACTTAGAATTTTTTCTTTACAACCCATGTCTCACATGAGATCTGCATGTCAGACTAAACAGTTTCTAAAAATAGACAAAAAATACATTTTATATACACACATAGTTTGTGCAATTGTGTCTGAATAAGATAGCCGATGGAAATATCATTATATCAAGCATGTATTAAACTATACTGTGAAGCATTTTCATTAAGGAAGACAGACTTTTTTCTCTTGACTACTTTTTATCAAGAGGTATAACCAGAGTATTTTAGAGGCACAGATGGTGAGACTACATCTTACATACTTTGGACATGTTGTCGGGAGGGATCAATCCCTGGAAAAGGACATCATGCTGGTTAAGTGGAGGGTCAGTGAAAAGGAAGAGGACACTGAATGAAATGGACTGACACAGCAGCTGCAACAATGGATTCAAGTGTCACAGCGACTGTGAGGATGGAGCAGGACCAGCGTTTTGTTCTGTTACACACTGGTGTCACCATGAGTGAGAACCAGCTCAACGGTACCGAACAACTTTTCATCCTGTAACTTGGGGTTACATCCCAGGGTTTTCATCCTAGGAAACCTCGGGTTAAGACTACAGTTCTCATTTTATGATGTTCTATAGCATAATTATAGTTACTACACACATTCACAGACTAAGTGTAATAATTCAAGATATAAGGCACATTAAAAATTAAAGCATCCTGAGATGTTCTCCTTGTGGTTATCAATATCCAAAAAGTGGTTAATTCCAAAGACTGTATGTATTTGTCAATCAAAGTGAACTTGGCAACAACCTACCCTTTAAATGGACAATATTTTATGAAAATCATGGCTTAAAAATATATTCAGGACCTTGTTTTTTGGTGTCTTGGAGTCTGTTTTGACTCACAGCAACCCTTCATACAACAGAATGAAACACTGCCTGGTTCTGTGCCATCTAGGACATAACAGGGGAAGAAAAAAAAAAAAACTACTGCCATCGAGTTGATTCCAACTCACAGCAACCCTACAGGTCAGAGTAAAACTGCCCCATAAAGTTTCCAAGGAGCGCCTGGCAAATCTGAACCTTTGGTTAGCAGATACAGCACTTAATCATCACACTGCCAGAGTTTCCATGACACAGCATTTAATAAATATTTTTCAGGATTCTATTTACTTTACATACCAAATATGTGTTTGTAGTAAAGAATCCATTAGGATAACATTATGCAGGCCTTGTTTATGCATATTCCAGGTACCAAACAAATGTTTGGAGTCACAGATTGAACAACTACTTTTGGGTCATTAATTTTACTCAAAGATTTAAAGGCAATTCTTGATTTATACACAAATACATTATGGAATATAATGTACAATTATAATTAATATTTAATATAAAACAGTATACATTAAAAGACAGAGACTATGCATCAGGCTACTTATCTATGGGGCTGGGTTCACTGTCTCCTAGACGCACTTCTGGATATATCGTCAGCATCCGTTTTCTCTTTCCCCAAAAGCCGTGGTTCCCATAGGGATGTAGATATAATCCCAAGGAACCTAGGTGATTTCTGGCTCAGAATGGAATTCCCAGACCAGCTGCAGTCAAATCAGGGTCAAATCAAACCACTAGAGCTTCTGGGGCAAACACCCTCGTTCCTGCCCTTCACTGTATGGTATGACACTGTGAAGCAGTTGGGATACTCTGCCTGAGACGGCACAAGAAGGCAGAGCAGGGCAGAGTCTAGAACAACCTAGAAAACAGGACTGGAGCTTGATGACATCCAGAATCTCTAGATCAAATCTTGCAGGATTCTGATACTCCCTGAACCTTTTAATTTTGTGAGTCAGTACATGTATTTTAGCATGTATGACAGTATGAGACACATGACACATATTTCTGTAACATGTTAAAAAGAACCTGGTCTGGGGCAAGGGCATACCAATTTTATTACACCATGACTTTTCTATAACTCCAGTCAGTCCTTTTTTCTCTCCCAGGTGCTGCTCTTCCTCCTTCCCCACCACTATTTCTTTGTATTTGATGTCAAGAATTCCCATCACTCCGTAACTAGGTCCTCTATGAATTAGTTTAAAACTTCCATCACCCTGTCTGCCACGAAGTTTGTCCCAAGGTTTCCCTAGCAAAAACTGAAGGATGCTTCCTTTGTTCCTTTTGTGATACTTCTTGCTATGTACAGTCTATAGCACTCAGAGTGCCAAGCCATTTCATCAGTAACTGAAAGAAATTATCATAAAACAGGCAAAATTGAACATAGATAATATGGTTCTTTATTTACAAACAAGTTATTTATGAACAATTTAGATTGAAAAAAGTTTACTTCATTTTTCTTCATAAAAAGCTATCTGAAGAACTCACTTTTCATTTCCCTTATGCTTTCTATACCTACACACAAATTTTCTCCACTGTCTCCCTCTACTTCCTACTTTCAGAAGAAAGTCTCTTGTGTGTAAATCAGGACCCATTTCTCTACCTATCCTTGCTAGTTGGTGTCTTATATTCTGTATTCTTTCATCCTGAATCTTCGATTATAGTTTAAACCATTTTCTAAGTCTTTCTTTTCTTAAATTAACAAAAACAAACCTCACATCGTACATACAGCTTACCCAGCACTCATCCAGTATTTGTTTCCCTTTACAAACTCTTCAAAAGAAGTGTGCACATACAGAGTCCCTCTGACTCACTCTTCCTACTCACTTTTCTTTTTCCCTTTCAATATTTTAATCAAAGTGTTCATATGGAGTCCCTGGGTGGTGCAAATAGTTAATATGTTTGACTGTTAACCAAAAAGTTATAAGTTCAGGTCTACCCAGAGGCACATCTGGAAGTTCTGAGGCTCAACAGTGCCTCAGAAGAAAGGCCTGGCAAGCTACTTCAAAAAAAAATCAACCACTGAAAAATGGACGGAACACAGTACTAAGAGTGTTGCTGAGTCACGACTGACAACTTGTTTAAAGATGCATGTGTAGTATTTTCAAAACAAATTATTCTACATGCCTTATAGCAAAAAAAGAACATCATTCACCTGCCTTGCCTTGCATAACTCCTGATCTCTCTGGAACTATACCATTCAATCTGATAGCCACGAGCCATACTTACAAGATCTGAATCTAGCAGGTACTCCTTGGAAACTCTACAGGGAAGTTCTACTCTGTCCTATAGGCTCACTATAAGTTGAGATTAACTCAGTGGTGGTGGGTTTTTTATTTGCTTGTTTGTTTGTTTTTTGGTTTCTGGGTGGTGTAAACAGTTTGAACTTTGCTAGTAGGCAAAAGACTGATGCTAGACAAGAAGGGACTAAAACTCTGCATCTGTAATCCTAGGTACCAGTGCCTACTGAGTGGGATTCCAACTCTGGGAGATTCCAAGTGTTTTTAGAATAGAACTGTGCTCCAAAGGGTTTTTCGCAGCTGTGACTTTCCAGAAATTAATCCCCAGGCTTCTCTCCTGAAGCACCTCTCAGTGGAGTTGAATTTCTAACCCTCTGGCTAACAGCAGAGCACTTTCTCCATTTAAAGTGTCGCTGGCCCAATCTGAGACATAAGTGTAAAGCATACAATGAATTTCAAAGACTTAGCCTGAAAAATAAGAATGTAAGTCTCATTAACTATTCTTATGTAATCATATGTTGCAGTTATATTTTGGATATAATGGTTAAATAAATTAATAAATTTAATAAATTCACTTGTTTTTAATTTTTGTAACGTGGCTACTAAAATTCTATTTTTAAGTTTTTTCAATTTTATTACTGTAATTTAGGTAACTCATGGCAGCACTTGGCTTGGCTTTAATTTAGATAAAGGTTTACAGAACAAACTAGCTTCTCATTAAACAGTCTGTATATTGTTTTGCGAATTAGTTACCAATCCATGGCATGTCAACACTCTACTTCTTCAGCTTTGGACTCTCTATTGCCAGCTTCCCTGTCTCCTCCTGCCTTCAAATCCTTGCTCCTGGGCTGGTGTCTTGTTCTGTTTCACAAGCAGCTACTACAGTTTTTCAGCTCCATTTTTGGCTCCCATTACATTTCTGTTGACAGTACTGTCCCGGAGACAACCTAGTTCAACTCTCTTAACTGTCTTTTCTGCCCTTGGGCCACACCAAGCCCCTAAAGCTCCTCAGACATGCAAAGCATCTGCTCTGTACCATGGTTCACAGGGTTATCTCTTTGTCACTTCTTCCTTTTCTTTTAAGAGTTAGTTCAGGTGTCCTCTTATCTGCAAAGCATTTTCTCTGCCTGCCTTCCCCTTTCCTCCCTGTAGAATTGTCTTCTCCTCTGTGAGATACTACTTTGCAATGGTAGCATGCACAAAACTTTGCCATTTATAAAGTTGCAAGCATGTAAAACATTGTGTCAACTTATAAGAAGTTTTATGGTTCAGATGGAAAACAATCAACTCTTCACAAAAGGTCTTGCTCAATAACTGGCTTATCTGAGACACCATAGTAGAGATCCTAAGTATTTGGACAGCTTCTGGTCTTTCCCACTTTTCTGAAGTCTAGAATTCCAGAAAAATGTCACTACGCATCTACGTGTTACACCCTGCCTTATGGCTCTTCCACGCCAAGAAAATGTTAGTCTAACATTCACGCCACACCTAAAATTCAATTATAGTTAAGTATTCTTCTCCCCAGATGGAAAAAAGATCAACAACAAAAAAAACCCTGCTGGTTATTACAATGCCTATCTTAAGAAGAAGAAGCTTATGAACTAGAAGTTTAAAATACATTATCTTTAAGGAAAATGGATTTAAGCAATATAGTACAGTAGTTATAAGCATGGGCTTTAAAGTTAGACTAGAATTACTCAGCTGTGAGATTTGTGGCCAAAAAAAAGACTTAAATGCTCCTTTAAGAATTAAATAAACTATGATAATCAGGGAGTTTTTATTAAAAAATAAGAAAATGTATCTGATATCATTAATAAAATTTAAAGATGGTAAAAGGGAAAGTCACTTAAAAACCAGTGTTTGTTAAAGAGCAAATGATAAAAAATATTAGCTATGCTTCATAACTAACCATAGTCAAAATACAAATTGAGTAAAATATTACCACATCATCAAAGAGGGTGACTCTTTCTAATATGCAATATATAATGAGCTTCTAAAACAAAGACCAACAATTCAACAATTGGTCTATGTGAACAAAGATTCTATAAAAATTGAAAAAATGGTGAACCACTCTCCTAATAAGAGAAATGCAAAGCAAAACATCAACAAGATGGTATTATTTTTAATTCTACCAGTCTTTCAAAAGCTGACAATTTTGAAAACATATTCACTAGGATAAGTATAAAGTTCCAGGGATGCAGACACTCTCACATACTGTGAATGAGAGTAGAAAGTCGAGTGGTACAAGCTCCATGGTATACAACTCAACCTTCTATCTTCTAGATAAACTTCCTGGAAACATACACACAGATGTACTTAAACTGTCAATGACCAGAAAAACCAAGCATATTATATCCATATACGACAACTGTACACAGCATTTAAAAGAACAAGACATCTCTACAGGTATCAACACGGCTGATAAGACATACTAAGTGAAAGCAAGATAAAAAACAGTAAAATGGCTACCTTCATTTTCACTTTGAAACAAGAATTAAATACATACATACAATCTTTGCAAGGATTGCAGAACACAGAGATTACTTCTGGAAGAGCATCTCAGTGGATGGGAGACAGGAGCAGGAGGACAGGTTATTTTTGTAAATTTTTACTTTTCTAGTATCTACCTATAAAACTTATTCACCCAGTAACAATTTATTTTTAAAAACAAAGCTTGTAAACACATTTTACTCTAGTGCACTGAACCAGTAGTGAAAGCATGCATCTTTGTTGAAAGTCCATATATAGGTGACTAATTACTAAAATAGTATCTTTCAATGTTTCTAGCAATCATCACTTCTTGTAGCTCCCTAGGGAAGCTCGCTGGGAAAGACTCTCCACAAAGGAAGATTTAAATGTGTATCAAGAAATAGTACTGAAAACCATTCAATTTACATATATTTTCAACATTACTACATTAAATACCATTAATAGGATATATGATAGATTTTACATGCCTGACCAGTAATCTAACTTTTCAATAAAAATTAGCAGTGTCCCAGGAGACAAAATCTTTAAACAGGGCAGTTTTATAAAATGTATCCTTAATTAGCATTCTCAATATAAATTAAAATCTATGAATATATTACATTTAGACCGCAAACGGTTATCACCGTCAGAGAGATTATACTGTAAAACTGTTTGTTCACTGATAAGATGTGCTGCAACTATGAACACACGTTAACCTTTCAGAGGGTCATCCACATTTTAAAGGGCATTTCTTGAGGAAAATAATTTCAGACAAAGTGTTAGCATACACAGGGAATAGCGTTGTAGCTGAAGGTTTTACAAGCACACTGTAAAGATAACCCTGGATGTTCTACAGAAAATTAAAACACCTCATACGAAAACCTTTGTAACTGTCTACTTCACCAAAGAAAACTCAGACACCAATAAAACATGCGTTGTCCTACCCAGAGCTGGAAACTACAAAAGTGAATGGCTGCCGTATGTCAAACAGTCCACAAAGGGGAGGAGAAAAGATTATTCCTCACCTTTGGAAGACATTTTTAAACTAAAAAAAACAAACAAAAAAAGTGCAATAAGCACAGTATTAATTCTTCTGAGATGTTAAAAGCAGCCTCATTCTTAAGAACTGCTGGGTTCAATGAGTGAGGAAATAAAATTAGAGCAAGTCATTACTGAAATAATTGACACTGTCATTTCTCCTCCAGAGTAAGATGGAAGAGCGGTTGACTATTGTGTACTGGTGATTCTGAACTTTCCGTACTGGATAATCAGTGATCCAGAAAGTGTGAAACATTCCCATATAGGTGAACCATTTTATTGGTTCCAGTTCACAAGGCTCTAAACTGTAAAATTCCATCTTCTATGCCAAGGCTTAATCTCTGAATGAAACAGGAGTCTGCGTTCTTTGAAAAATTTTATTTTGCTCAGTTTTTCTCTGCTTCTGTTAAAAGTGTAAAAGGCTTCAGAGACAATTAAACAAAAAAATCATAAGAGTTTAGAAGGAAAAAAATAAAAGAAGACCTCTATAGGCCTTTCAGGAAATCCTACTGGCATTATGGTTAACTGCTGAGGCTGCTAACCAAAAAGTCAGCAGTTCGAATCCTCCAGGTGCTCCTTGGAAACTACAGGGCAGTTCTTTTCTGTCCTATGAGTTCACTGTCAGAACTGACTGAATGGCAGCAAGTCGGCCTGTGTTTTTACAGGTCTTTCAAATCAGAGAGAAGGCTAAAGGAGAAAAAAGGAGTTTTCAAGTTTGCCTAGTCAAAGAGAGGAGGCGAAAAGAAAGAAGACCCGTGATACAGATAGAGAAGGTGGGCAAGTTTAAGAAAAGGAAAAACTGGAAAGATAAGCATATCACGGAACTATAACAAAATGAAACTGTTCCATCCCGGAAACAAACCTGTGCTTACAAATCCTGAGCAGGAGCCTTGCCACCCGACTGGCCTTGATTCTCAAAGACTTCCTGCAAGCAATGGCCTCAGACTGACCACCTGCACACGAAAGGCTTCACACGTAACTATACCGGTGCAGTCTCACAGGCAGCCCAGAGGAGCTGTCCTAGCCCGTGATCTTTGGTAATGTTTATAGCACGGTTAGCATATTTCAAGTACAACAATTTGTTTTGTACAATTTTGAAATGCACACACTGGTGGTCCAGTGGTTAAGTGCTATGGCTGCTAACCAAAAGGTTGGCAGCTCAAATCCACTTGGTACTCCTTGGAAACTCCATGGGACAGTTCTACTCTGTGCTATAGCGTAGCTATGAGTCAGAAGTGACTCAATAGCATTGGTCTGGTTTGGTATCAAGTACAGGTGCATAAAGTGCAAGTATCTATGTTTTTAAGTTTCAGCTACAACAAAAGATGTTTAATCTCATGTATTAGGATTATCTGCTACCTGCATTTATAGTATCTAAATAATACTAAAACACTCAAGTGTATACCGGGCAATTCATTCATTCACTCATTCCCTCCCTCACACACCTACATGCCAAATATTTATTCTGTGTTCTTTATGTGCTAAGAACATTTCCAAGTCCATAATACACTCTCATGTGGAGAAACAATGAATATCCCAGTTGTGCCATTATAAACTGTTAAAATAAGTAATACAGTCAGTAAAGAGGAGGGGACAGAGCAATTAGTCTGGGTGTGCACCTCAGGGGTGAGTAAGAATAACAGAAAAAAGGGTAAAAAAAAAAAAGTTGCCATCAAGTAAATTCTGACTCATAGTGACTCTATAAGACAGTAGAGCCAAGCCAAGTGCCATCGAGTCGGATCCCACTCACACTATCGCATAATTTTACCAAGGAGTGGCTGGTGGATTTGAACTGTCGCCCTTATGGTTAGCAGCCAAATAAACACAACAACAGGGTTCCAGAAAAGGTCAGGCCAAGGATTTTGTTTTGAATGCAAATAAGAAGCATGAGATAACAATCAATGGGCCAAGGCAAGATAAGGAAGTGAGTATTTCAGGAGACAGAATAAACAGCAGGCCTGAAATGCCCCTAAGATGCACAGGAGCTTGGCAAGTAACAGAAAAAAGAAAGAAGCGCAGAGAGTAGTTGGCCCAACCTTCCTCATTAACATGGTAAAAGCAGGGTTTACAGCATGGTAGAAATTCACACAATACCAGGAACCAAGGCCTAGCCCAGTGGCTACACGTATTTTTGGGAGTATGCAATTCAATCCATGATAGTAATAATGGCCAGACAATGAGATTAGTTAGTAGGCTTTCATAAAGACACTATTCTTTACCCTTAGAGTAATGAGAGGCTACTGAAGGTCAAAGGAAACGTAATGATTACTGATATTTACTGATTATCTACCGTGTGCCAGGGGCTACTCTAAGCACTCCTGTTAAATCCTTTATTCCCCACTGACACCCCCTCAGGTATTATTTACACCTGAGTCTGAAAGCTACGCAAAGCATGTGTGGCACAAAAAGTCAAGCAACTTGCTCAATGTAAGTACACAGTCAGGATTTGAACCTTTACTCCCCTTCTTTGTAAGACAAACCTGATCAAATGAGTAAATCAGCTGCTCCAAGCAGCAAGTAACTTTCCTCTAGGAACTCTAGATGATAATTTATGTCTGAAATAGCTAATCAGTACGTTTACCTCCATACTCTAAATCCCAACAAAAATAATACATACTTACAAATGTATTAACATCCATTGTTTTTACCTCAGGCATTACGGGAGTATTTAGAGGTAAATTGTCTGAAAACTAGCTCCTGTAAACAGTGCCTGAAAGAACTTTAAAAAGGGAAGGGACAGGAATCTTAAATTATAAATTACACAGAATCAAATCATGACTAGGATACTGAAAATTGACAGGTAATTAAAGAAAATTACTGACTCAAAATGTTGACACTTTTAAATTAAGACTACATTTATTGATCTTTTACAAATAGCTTATTTATATAGAGATCCAACAATGAAGTGCACAAACTTAATTGATCTAAGTGCTACGTTGCTGAATATCACTAGAGTCATCTTCAAAGTACTCCACTTGGGAAGCTATGCACTGAAGTCAGTGTCTAGTCCACCTTTCAAAGCTATCCTGGAACTCTTTCCAGAACGGCCATTAAGCAAGGTGGCAGGGTGGCAAGTTCGCAAACTTCACTGTATAGATGTCTGTGGGAGAGCTTTTAGCCAGTAAACAAATAACTGTATTGGAGCACCCTCCCTGATCTGGCCCCCAATGACTTTTTTCTTGACCCAAAGATAAAGGAAATATTGAAAGGAAAACATCTTGATGACATTCAGGACATCAAGGGTAATGCAACGACAGATCTGATGGCCATTCCAGAAAGAGAGTTCCCAAACTGCTTTGAAGGGTGGATTAGGCACTGGCGTAGGAGCATCTCTCTGAAGGTGACTGCAGTGATATTCAAGAATGAAGTATGTAGCACTTTTCTCAGTCCTCATAAAGACAGCATTACACTTAAAGACATGAAAGGTACTGACATATATAAAAACATGGATGAAATTCCACAATTACATATTGCACTAACATATTAACGTCCTTGAAAAAAGTTTTAAGTGATAAATACTTCTAATACTACTTTCAAATGAAGCTCTACTGCAATATAACAATATAGCATAGGAACAATCTTTTATCCCACACTGCCTCTAAGAAGCATTCCATAATCCCCAAGGTCTGGCTTATATAACCTGTTCTTACCCCCTCCCTTACCACCTTGGAACAATTCATTCTTTCGGAAATGGCTTCTACTTTCTTTGTATACTCTGTGAAGATCCATGCAGCGCTCTTTGTATTCACCATGACACGTTTAGCACTTGCATAGTGACTACCAAGCTCCTACTATGCATCCAGTAAGTAAATGTTGAAATAATTTCCTCTGAAAAGGATCATAAAGAATCACAACTCAGAATTTTAGATTCCAATCCACTAATTCCAAGTATACACTTCTCCTTTAATTTCCAGAAGCGTAAATCTAAAATACAGCGAGGGTGCAGTACAAAAGGTCAGATGCATAATCTCAAACTAATCCAATTCCACTTTTACTAAACCTTGAATCATAAACTTTCAACACTTTGTCATTCAACCACACCTATTCTACTTGGCAAGAATGTACTGATGACTTCACACAGACACACATTAAGCAAGATGAAAACCCCAGACCTAACATCACTCCTGAGAATAAAATGGATTTCTTTTTTTTTTAATTTTTATTTAACATGACTGAATGAAAATGTACATTCACGTATAAATTTACATACCCACCAATATGCGGCTTACACTGCTCTCCCTCTCCGGTGACTGCACACTATTCCTCTCTGCTCCATACATGTCTCATCCTCCCCACAGCCTCCTTTCCCCTCCTCTCCATCCACTCCCCTTCCACCAGCCAGAGGTCAGCAAGATGATATCCTATAGATGTATAGAACCATAAAGTGCTTCCAATATATGGTCACTCTGCATTGCCAAGTCCAATCCATTCGTGTCCAAAGAGTGGACCTTTGTTATAATTTATGGGAAAGGGCAGCATCAAGGCCGGGGGCCATGCTCTCAGAGGAACCCCAAAACAGCTGGGCCATCAATTGAGGTCTTTTAGTGGAGATCTCATGATGCACCCTTTTTATTCTTCTGCTGCCAGAGAGACTCCTCTCTGTGAGCTCCAGCGTGGCTACCACTGGTGGTGGTTGGGCACCATCCGGTTCTTCCGGTCCCAAGTCAATGTAGGCACCCACATTTGTGGGTCTCTATGTCTTCTCGGTTGTCTTTACCGCATGTCATTTTGGTCCTCGGTGAGCATCCGTTCCTGCTGAGTTGGGACCATTTGCTGTGTCCTCGGATAGCAACTTGGCAGCTTTTAAGACCCCAGACGCCACTCACAAATGTGGGGTGCAGAGAGCTCCCTTAGCAAAACGCTAATTGTGCCAACTGGCCTGGAATTCACCTAAGAGCATGGTCCCCCGCCCCCCGCCCCAGCTACTCTATCCTTACAGTATTGAGTTAAGATGGAAGGAGTACTCAAGTTATGCTGAAGTCCACTTAATGTTCTTGTTTCTAATGTGTGCTATCACCGCTTTTTCCCAATTAGATTTCTAGTATCTAAATTAAACCCTCCCCCTCCCCCGCCCTCCCTCCCCTCCCTTGCAGCTGTCAGAGTCTTTTCTTCTATACACAAGTCTGCTTTTGAGATCTTATCGTAGAGGTCTCATACAGTATTTGTCCCTTTGTCGCTGACTACTTTCACTCAACATAATGTCTTCCAGTTCAAACCAGGTTAGGAGATGTTTCCTGGAATGATCGTTATTCTATATCATTGCGTAGTGCTTCACTGAGTATATGTACCCTAGTTTACCTATCCATTCTTCTGTTATTGGGCATCTGGGTTGATTCCATCTTTTTTCCTATCGTGGACTGTGCTGCGGTAAACATTCTGGTGCATGTGTCCGTTGGTGTGAAAGGCCTTGAATCTGTAGGATATATTCCAAGTAGTGGAATTACTGGGTCAAATGGTATATCGATATCCATTTTTTTAATGTCTTTGTAAAGGTCTGTTGTTTCTCTGGTTAGATTAATTCCTAGGTACTTTATCTTCTCAGCGGCTATCGTAAATGGTATTCATTTGATAATTTCCTCCTTAACAGTCTCGTTGTTGGTATAAAGGAATCCTACCGATTTACTTATGTTTATCTTGTATCCTGAGACTTTGCTGAACTCTTCTATCAGTTTGAGTAGCTTATTTATAGATTCCTTGGGGTTCTCTGCATATACAATCATATCATCTGCGAACAGGGAGATTTTAATTTCCTCTTTGCTGATGCAGATGTCCTTTATTTCTTTGTCTTGTGTAATTGCTCAGGATAGAAGTTCTAGCACAATGTTCAATAGGAGAGATGACAGTGGGCATCCTTGTCTAGTTTCTGATTTCAAGGGAAAGTCTTTCAGTCTATCTCCATTCAGGATGATGTGGGCAATTGGCTTTGTATAAATGTCCCTTATTGTGTTGAGGAATTTGCCATCTATGCCCATTTTGCTAAGAGTTTTTAGCATGAATGGGTGTTGGACTTTATCAAACGCCTTTTCGGCATCAATGGACAAAATCAGGTGATCCTTGTCTTTTCTGTTATTTATGTGGTTAATCACATTAATTGTTTTCCTGATGTTGAACCAGGCTTCAATCCCTGGTATGAATCCCACTTGGTCATGATGGATTATTTTCTTGATATGTTGTTGTATTCTGCTGGCAAGAATTTTGTTGAAGATTTTTGCATCTAGGTGCATGAGTGATATCGGTCTGTAATTCTCTGTCTTTGTTGGATCTTTCCCTGGCTTAGGTATCAGGGTTATGCTGGCTTCATAGCATGAGTTTGGGAGTACTCCATCCCTTTGTATACTTTGAAATAGTCTTAGTAGTATTGGGGATAACTCTTGTCTAAATGCTTGGTAGAATTCTGCGTGAAGCCATCTGGGCCCGGACTTTTTTTGGTTTGAAGTGTTTTGATGATCTTTTCAATCTGTTCCTTTGTGATGGGTTTATTAAGTTGTTCTGCTTCACGTTGTGATAATTTGGGTAGGTGGTATGAGTCAAGGAAGTGATCCATTTCCCCTAGGTTTTCAAATTTGTTAGAGTACAGTCTTTCATAGTATTCTGTTATGATATTTTTGATTTCTGTTGCATCTGTGGTGACAACTCCCCTCTCATTTCTAATTTGGGTTATTTGTTTCCTTTCCTGCTTTTCTTTAGTAAGTTTAGCCAGTGGTTTATCAATTTTGTTGATCTTTTCAAAAACCCAGCTTTTGGTCTTTTCAATTTTTTCAATTGTTTTTCTATTCTCTAATTCATTTAGCTCTGCTCTAATCTTTATGATCTCCTTTCTTCTGGTGCCCGAGGGGTTCCTCTGTTGTTCTCTTTCTACTTGTTAAAGCTGTAGAGTTAGTTCCTTGATTTGGTTTCTTTCTTCCTTCCAGATGTGTGCATTTAGGGAGATAAACAGACCTCTGAGCACTGCTTTGGCTGTATCCCATAGGTTCTGGTAGGAAGTGTTTTCGTTCTCATTGGAATCCATGAATTTCTTTAATTCATCCTTGATTTCCTCTATAACCCATGTTTTTTTGAGCAAGATGTTGTTCAGCTTCCAAGAGTTCCACTTTCTATCTATGTTTTTTCTGCTACTGATTTCAACTTTGATGGCTTTATGATCTGAGAACATGCTTTGCAGTAATTCAATGGTATGGATTTTGTTGAGCATTGCATTATGGTCTATCACGTGGTCAATTCTGGAGAATGTTCCATGTGCACTGGAGAAGAAGGTGTAGTTGTCTGCTGATGGGTGGAAAGTTCTGTATATATATCAATGAGGTTTAGTTGGTTGGTTGTGTCAATGAGGTCTTCTGTATTTTTACTGAGCTTTTTTCTAGATGATCTGTCTAGTGATGAGAGTGGAGTGTTCAAGTCTCCCACTATTATTGTGGAGTCTTCTAACTCTCTTTTGAGCGTAGTCAGTGTTTCCTCGACATATTTAGGTGCTCTGACATTAGGTGCATAAATATTTAATATAGTTAAATCTTGCTTGTGTACTGAACCTTTCAGCAATAAACAGTGTCCATCTTTGTCCACCGTGGTACATTTGGCATTAAAATTGATTTTGTCTGAGATTAGAATTGCCACCCCTGCTCTTCTTTGTTCATTGTTAGCTTGATATATATTCTTCCAACCTTTAATTTTCAGTTTGTTCCTGTCTTTAGGTCTCAAGTGAGTTTCTTGTAGGCAATATATGGATGGGTCGTGTCTTTTGATCCAAGATGACAATCGGTGTCTCTTTACTGGAGCATTCAGTCCATTCACATTCAATGTAATTATTGATAGGTATGTGTTCACTGCTGCCATTGTGATATGTCTATTTTTATGTTGATGTTTTCTCTGTTGTTCTTATTAGTCTATTCTGGGACACTTTTTTGTGAGTTGATTTTTCACCTTTTTCAGAGCTGGTTTTATAGTTGTTGAGACTCGTGTGTTAGATTTCTTGAAATGGTATGATACATCTTTGTTGTGCTTTACAGCTGCCCCTATGAACCCCCTTAATAAACTATTTATAAACCCGATTTTAATTACTACCAGTCTTGTCATCTTCCTTTCCATCTGGAAGGACTATAATGACTGTAGTACATCCCTCTTTTTATTATGATGATACCGTAGTTTTCATGATGATTACTGGATTGCTTCTTTCCATATCAAAGCTGTGATTTACTTTGGGGCCTTCCCTAAATGAGTAGAGCATTGAGTAGTGTGTCGTTCTAATATATAAATTTAGTGGTTTTGTTCTTCTAAGCCAAAGCCAAGAACTTCTTTCAGTATTTCTTGTAGTTTGGGTTTGGTTTTTACAAAGTCTCTGAGTTTCTGTTTAAATAGGAATGTCTTAATTGCATTTTCGTATTTGAAAGATAGTTTTGCAGGATATATAATTCTTGGTTGGAAGTTCTTCTCCTTCAGGTCTTGGAATGTATCGTGCCACTGTCTCCATGCCAGCATGGTTTCTGCTGAGAAATCTGACGAGAGCCTACAGGGTTTCCCTCTGAATGTTAGCTTTGTCTTGAGTCTTGCTGCCTTTAAGAGTTGCTGCTTGTGTTTCATTTTGTTAAGCTTGATTATAATGTCTTGGAGTCTTTCTTTTGAGATCTATATTGGGTGGCGTACGATATGCATCTGTGATGTCTATATTCTCTTCCTTCATGATTTCTGGGAAGTTTTCTTTCAGCAGCTCAGCAACAATACTCTCTGTGTTCTCAGATGTCTCACCCTGTTCAGGGACTCCAATTAATCGAAGATTGTTCCTCTTAATAGAGTCCCACATGCTTCTTAATGTTTCTTCATTTTTCTTGTTTCTTTTTTCTGATTTCTGCTCATAGACGCTGGCATCAGTAGCTCTGTCTTCCAAGTCAGAAATTCTTTTTTCCATTTGTTCCATTCTGTTTTCTTGGCTTTGCATGGAAGTTTCTATATCTTTGATTTTCTTTTTGATCTGTTGGATTTCAGAGTACTGGTGTTCCATCAGATTGAACAAACTGCTTAATTTTTCATTTTGTTCTGCTGCATTTTGTATAAGGTCTAGAAGGGCTCTGTATATAATCAATTTATATTCACTTCCTGATGCTTTCATAAAAGTTTCTTCATCTGGAAAACTCCCTGGTTGCTTTGTTTGGGAGCCTTCTGAAGCCATGAGTGATTGCTTGTATCCCACAATTGTCTGTTGCTTTTTGGGTCCCATGTGAGTATGTAGAGGCTGGAAGAGGTACTATGAGGATGGATTGCAAATGTTTCTCTAGGCTGTCTTCAAATGTAAAGCAAAAGGTATCTGACCAATTCACAAGTCAGTTAGGTTTTCAGGCGTAGAGGTCCCTGTTCTCATCTGACAAAGTAAGCACCACTATATCCAACCCCAGATGATATCAGACTAGTTCAGAATACAGCAATGCTACTGCCCTGTTGGCCTCTGCTCACAGGGCCTAGCCTTAGCCAACACTGCGTCCAGTACTGGTTTTGTGATAGGAAAGTGCTCTCTTGTGGGCAGGCTCTGGCTCCCAAGCTAAGAATTAGGTCCAGCTTCGGCCACCGTACTCAAGATGGCGTCCTCCACACAGGCAGCAGACAGGGGGCTAAAGGTGCCCAGAGGCAGCGATTCCTCTGCTTCTGTTGCAGGGCCCCCAACGTAGGCAGCACTGTGCAAAATCACTACTTTTCTGTTGGAGAAGCGCTGTCCCATTTGCAGGCACTGGCTCCCAGGCTACGAATAAGATCCCACTAAAATCTCGGTACCCACATGGCGTCCCATACACTGACTGCAGAGCTCCGCACAAACCCCGCTGAGGCAGCTACAAAACAAAAGGCTCAAAGTGGCTAGATTAACAGAGTCCCAAGCCTGGCTCTCAGAATACGGAATTTCATCTGCCTATCCCCCCAGCAGCGCGTCTGAGTCCAGCCGCCAGGCAAGGCCCAGCTCCGCCCGCCAGCCGAGACCGAGGAAAAAAAGTCAAAATGGTGCGTTTACCTTCCGTCTGTGAGAGCCGGGGCTAGCCAGGAGCGGGAGTCAGTGAAAGAGAGGAGGTTTTTCGCTGAGTGGTATGAAGTCCCAATTAACAGCTCTGTGCCGTGTCCTGAGGCCGATTAGGTGATCAGAAGGCTCTGTTTGATTGTCAATTCAGGTCTTGGTTTCCAGAGGGATGTAAGGAGACGTGGGCTTAGTCCGCCACTTGACTCCACCCCCCCAAAAGTCATAATGGATTTCTTTTAAATCATACATATTTCAGGTTCACCAGGCCTTTATTTTCTAAACTATGTTCTCAGATACCCTAGTACAATCGCTCTCACATCATTAAAAGCACGGGAGAGCTTGTTCAAACAGAGACTGTTGAGTTCCATGTTCAGAGACTCTGATTCTACACGTTTGGGGTGGGGCCCAGGTGATGCTGATGCTGCTGGTCTCAAAACCACGCTGCAGGATTATTACCCCAGTGGGATGTTAATCAATACCCTGTAGGGGAAAATAATTCATTGTCAAATACTTTAGGGAAAAACTATACATTCTACAAAGTCTCTCCAACTCGACGGCACTTGGCTTGGCTGGTTACAAAGTCTCTTAAAAATTTCATTATGCATATTAGCATACCAAAGTTCTGTAGTAAATTAACATACTTTACACTGTCAACCCAATAGGACAGAGTAGAAATGCCCCATAGCATTTCCAAGGCAGTAATCTTTACTGTATTATACAAATTTGTGCACCAATCACTAATGCCAAAGTTGAAGAAACTGAAGGTTTTTACCAACCTTCACAGTCTGAAATTGATCAAACAAGCAAACAAAACACACTGATAATTACTAGTGATTGAAACGCAAAATCTGGAAACAAAAAGAAGGCTAGGTAGTTGGAAAACACAGCTTTAGTGATAGAAACGACCCCTGAGATTTCGTGATACAATTCTGTGAGACCAATGACTTACCTATACAATACAAATACCTTTTTTCAACGATCTATGCCAATTATACACATGCCTCCCCCAAAAGAGTACACAGGAATTAGATCAACTGTAGGTGTGGGAAGAGACAATGGAGACACTCAACATCATCACTGAGAACAAGGCCAGCGGATGACTGCAGGACAGACCATCAATTTCTCAAATATATTGAAGATGAAGCTGAAAAAAATTAAAACAAGTCCACAAGAGTCAATCTTGAGTATATCCCACATGAATTGAGAAACCATTTCAAGAACAGATTTCACACACGGAACACTAACGACCAAAGACCTGACTAGCTGCAGAAGGATATCATACATAAAGAAAGCAAAATATCAGCTAACAAGCTGCCATCTAAGTAGCATCAATTGGTCCCAATCTACCTGGACCAGAGTAATTGGAGGACATCAAGGGCAGGAGAAAAACATGAGCCCAACAGATAGAAGGTATCATATGATCCAAAGACTGCTTCAGCACAGGACCAGAAGAACTAGACTGTGCCCAGCCACCACCACCAACTGCCCAGATGGGCTGCACAGTACAGAGCACCTGATGGATACATGTGCAGAGCTGAACTCTAACCAATGACCATACTTGATGGTTCATCAGTCTGGAGGGTCCCCTGGGAGCATGGCCCCCAGACACTCTAACTCCAAACTGTATCCAGCACCGAAGCCAGCTCTCCAGACAAAATCTGGACTGGACTATGTAAAACATGGAATGAGGTTGGCGACAAACAAAGTTTTGGACTTAAATATGTACATGGGGCTGTCTCACTGGAGGCGAGATGAGTTACACAACTGAAAGAGAAGAGCATTTTCAACACTTTGTTCAAGCTGAACAAAGAAAAAAATGAAGACCTGAGTTGCAATACTCAAGGAATCTATGGGGAAAAATGGAGTGATCTAGGAAGTATCAAAGGAAAGCAGAAGAAATACATAAGTCATTCCAAAAAGAACTGGTGGATATCCAATAATTTCTGGAGGAAATACATGACTAAAAACTGATGGAAATGAAAGAAGAGTGCAGAAGATACAAAATGCACTGGAGGCACTGATTAAAAAAAAAAGGACAGGAGGAGAATGGGTTTCTTTCAATCAATAATATCACACACAAGTAAACTTTTGTTGAAGATAATTTAAAAATCCGTGCAGCAATACACTGACAGGGAACTGCTAGAAGTTAAAGCCAAATTCAGAAAAGGATGTGGAGTGAGGGATATTACAGCAGACATCAGATGGATCTTGGCTGAACTGGAACCAACTTCATAGCACAGAACAACAATAAACAGCAATCTTTGTGGAAACTGCCACATCTTTCTCCCACAGTGCTGCTGGTGGATTTGAACCCCAAAATCTTTTTGATAGAAGCCAAGTACTTAACCACTGTGCAACTATGGCTCATTATTGTTCTTCAAGCAAAACTATCTGACCCTAGAATCCTTCAACCAAAGAGCACTCATTAACATCTTACTCCACTCTATGGAATACCTTTTGGAAAAATCTGCAAATGTATTTCAGCAGAAAATAACTGGATCCTTGAAAATAATCAAAATTCTTATTGTGTACGTTTCCCATCCAAATAAAATAACAGCATTTCAAAGTCAGATCAGGCAGTGAGCATCCAATCACGTATGCTATTTCTTGCAGTAGTTATTGTTACTGCTGAGGGTGTGAAGTAAACTTCAATATCACACTAGCCTTCATTTGCTAATTCAATTCATCACAAATTGATCATAGATTACAACTATTTGAAATATAAATTATCAAAAGTCATAAATCTACCTTATTTGCTCACTTTTACTAATAAAATGCTTTAACCAGGGCTTTGAATGGGTTCTTGCCAGTGATGGATCCCCAGGTGATTACCGTTAAAAAGCTGGGGCTCTTGTTCCAACGTAGATTCTGATTCAGGGTACCAGGGGTGGAAAAGCAAACTCACAGCAGGAGTTCAGACCTATCTGTCCTGGTGGGAACTCTGGCTTAAAGCAAGAGAATAAAATGCCTCAAGTACTTCAAAGCAAAAAATTTTCTCACACATGATTTTATCTGATGTTTGCAAAAACCCTAGTGTGAAGCAGTATAGCAGGCATTTCCACCTCTGTGCTACTCTGATTTAACTCAGAAAAAGAACAGTAAATGGAGGCACCCAAGTTCACAGGACTTTCTGATGACATCTTTTGACTCATGGTCCAGTCATCTCTCCATTACACTGTACACCTCAATGGTAACTTTTAGATTCACTGTCTTAGTGCTGTGCTAACAAGAACAACACAGGCGGATGGTTTCATGGGCAGAAATGTTTAGGAGGCTGGAATCCAAATTCGAGGTGGCAGCACTACAGGGAAGCTTTCTCTGTCCACTCTGGGGTAAAATCCTTGTCTCTTTCAGCTTCTGCTCCTTGCTTCCTTGGTAACATGCACATGGTATCAATCTTTCTCCATTTGTGATTCCTCACCTCTGCACCTAATCTGCTTTTGTATATGGCGAGGGTGATTGGTAGAGGGGAAAGCACTAACTAGATAGTAGATAAGTGTCAACTTCAGTGAAGGGAGAACAACACACAATACAGGTGAAGTTAGCACAACTGGACCAAAACAAAACCACAGAAGTTTCCTAGCCAGCCAACTAAGTGCTGCTGCATCCTAGACACATCCAAATATTTTAAGGGGCCCAGTACCTGGGAGTGGGGCTCAACTCCATAGTGTCAGAACATCTAGGACATCTAGGCCAACTGGTGCTACACAGTTCATAAAGAAAACGTTCTCCATAGCACTTCGGTGAGTAGCGTCTGGGGTCTTAAAAGCTTGGAAGCAGCCATCTAAGGTACATCTGTGGGTTCCATTCCATCTAGCATAAAGGAGAATGAAGAAAATCAAAGACACAAGGAAACTACCATCCCAAAGAACTAAGGAACAGCATGAATCAGAGATTCCACCAGCCTGAGACTAAAACTAGATGAGTACCACCAAGAACTGCCCTGACAGGGATCACAACAGAGTCCCAGAGTTGGAAAGTAACACGGGACAGAATTCAAATTCACAAAAAGAGATCAGACTTGCAAGACTGACGGAGGAAGGAAGAACGCCCAAAGCTATAGTCCTTCGACATTCAGCTAACCCAGAACCGAAACCATCCCCGAAGCCCACCTTTCAGACAAAGATTAGACAGAGCGACACAACAAAAAACACACACATGAGGAACACGCGTCTGAGTTCAATCAAATGGGCAATTCCCATCCAGAAGCAAGACAAAAAGACAGGAAGGGACGGCAACTGGACAGACAGACACAGGGAACTGACAGACACAGGGAACCAAGGTGGGAAGGGCAAGTGTACTGACACGTTGTGAAAATTGCAGTCAAAGTCACAAAACAGTATATGTATAAATTTTTGAATGAGACACTAATTTGAGCTATAAATATTTATCTAATTTTTTTAAGTGAGTGGCAAAAGTACACTGTACCATGATGTGCCTCACAAGTATACTGCACCATATACTCAGTGCCACTGAGTCGGTTCTGACTCATAGTGGCCCCACAGGGCACAGCAGAAATGCCCCATAGAGTTTCCCTGGAGCACCTGGTGGATATGAACTGCAGACCTTTTGTTCAACAGACATAGCATTTAACCAGGGTTTCGACACTGTACACCATGAGGGTTTCCATTCACAAGTCTAGGGGTTATGATTTACAATCCACATTCCTGAGAGACACAATTCAAACCATAACACTCAGCCTGTTAGTTTTATCTAGCTAGTGACTATTCTCTTTCTCCTACATTTAAATGAAAAAATCACATGCATAATAAATAGAAACTTAAAAACTATTTAGTACTGACAGGCATATTCAAATACTGCTATATTAGAAAGTAAGCAGCATTGAGTGTTCTAAGAATAAAAAGAATAAATTTCTACAGGGATAATAAGGAAAGAACAAAGGTAATTCTGAATGTAAGCATCAGTGAACAGTTAATAGAATTTAAAGACCACAAATGAGGGAAGAGATTTTTGTCTGCCCAAATCGCTAGCTGACTTCCTGGTCCACTATAGTTATTCCATACATATTTTTGAATTTGTACATGAATGACTGAGTGGTGGTAAATACCTTAGAAACATAAATTGTATGTTTCAGAAACAGAGTTTGGTTCTTTATGCATGTATTATTTTAACACAATTTTAAAAATGTATTGGCAAAGATGTACTGAAATTATATGTATATATACAAAAAAACCATAAAGTACACACACCACATGTATCACTCTGTATTTTAACACAATTATTATACTTTCAATACTTACATAGTATAATCATATTGTCTAACGTCAAACATAGAGGAACTACTTTTATCCTGCAAAAAGAGGTGCTTTTGTTGCTCAAGTCTCAACTAATTCTATCACAGTCGGAAGATTAAGAATGTAGAAAAAGAAACACCTACTACATACTCTGACTCGTAGTGATCCCATTTGACAGAACTGCCTCCACAGGGTTTCCTAGGCTGTAATTTCCACGGAAGCTAATCCCCAGGTCCTTCCTTCCACAGAGTAGTTAGTTGGTGGGTTCAAAATATTACCCTTTCAGTTAACAGTCAAGTGACTAACCACTATACCACCATGGTTCCAGATTTGTGGCATACAATGTTACACAGAATGTCATATTAAAAGTATTCACTTATAAGCCAAATTAGACTATATTTCATATTAGACAATTATCTCCTAAAAACATACAGATTCATTTAGAAATCAGAATTTGGGGCTTATTTTTATAATTACATCATTTTGAAAGTAGTAATAGGTTGCATTTTTAATCATATAAACTATTTTAATTTAAGAATTTACATCTGGTTGGCAAGTCTTATCAAAGTCACTATATTTGAATTCCTGCACTTTACTGTCCAAATTATTATAATTGGAAATGCAAAATTTTTCACTAAAATCTCTAAGACTAACATAAAACTATAGATTCCAATTTCAGCTATTCAGTATCATGAGTCTATATTTACCTTTCCTAGTTGGTAGACAGAATAAAAATTTTCTTAAATTACTAATAACAGAGACTTGTGACAGGAGGCAGGGTAGCGATTATGCATCTGTTTCCATTTTCTATTATTGTACTGAACTTTCCAGATGTTCCGCCTTCATTGGTAGTCCCTAAAGAATTCATTTACAAGGTTCACTTTATAATCACCTTAGTAATGGTAAGAGTAATTGAATGGGGACTGGGGGCAGGGAACCTTTTAATATGAATTTCAGTGATGCTATATTTTTTATATTTAAAAATATATACAAAATCCACAGGAACAAATTCCCTAAGGTAAATGGCTTACACAAATGAGAGCAAGGACATAGCAGAAAGCACAATGGAAAAGAGAATAAAGTGAACAGGAAATAAATCTGGAAGCAGTCTGGCCCCTAGTGAGCTCTTATGTATTTTGAAAGAAGACCCTAGACTTGCAGGTGTGCAAATGACTGTACTTGACAGAGGAATAACATCTGTAATATCCCTTCGACCCTTGTTTAACCTCAACATTCTTCATAAGCTATAAACTCTACTTCCAACAAACTGCAGCCAAAAGTCTCGTGTAAGAACTCATGTTAGTCCATATTTACGTAACTAGTATTTCATTTACACTTCACAATGTATCTTCAAAGATCTAAGCTCTGCATTCAGTACCATTCTGCCAATTCATTTCTCCTGACTAGCTGTGAACAGACAACAGAAAATAAAAACATAAGATGCAATTTCATACACTTTGCATAAATTATCTAAAAAGCTTCTTTCCTCCCACAAATAAACTTTTAAGACTCTGCTCCAGCAACTAACAACAATGGGAGAAAAAAATATCCTTAATGCAAAATGAAGTTTAAAAAAGAAGTTTTATCACATGTCTGCCTCCAAAGTTTAGGAAATCAGAAAAAAAATAAATTCTTTGGTTATGTTATTTAATTCTCTGCAAATGTGATCTGTACTTATCTTTTATATATATATATATACATATAAAATGACTTCCATTCACAAGCAATGGAATTCATTGTTTCTATATTCTGCATTTGTACATAAGCACTGTAGGTCTCCTTTTGTACTGGCCTCTCTGGTTTCCTCCTCAACATCTATTTCAACATAAATGATAATCCTAAGTCAGTCACTGCCATCTATTTCCCTTAATAACTAGGGTATCAAAATGGGCAAGTGACCCAATGGTCAACAATGAGATGATAGGGAGCATCTGCTATGAGTTTCTGGGAAAAAATTCATCGTAAGAAAGAGGCATAATATAAGACAGCACCTTTTCTTCATCTAGATACATCTGGCTGAAAGAGGTGTCTGACGCCAACCATCAGAGAGTGATGCCAACATAGGGGGTCAGAGACTAGAGACTGAGGGAAAAAGAAGAATCTGTCATGACACCCACTGAGCATCCAGTCTTTGTCAATCAACTCTGATACCCACCCTGCTCTGACATCCATTTAAAAACCAAAACCAAAACCATGGCTGTCAAGTCCATTTTGACCCATAATGACCTCACAGACAGAGCAGAAATGCTCCATAGAGTTGCCAAGGAGTGCCTGGAGGATTTGAACTACCCACTTTCTGGTTAGCAGAGTAGCATTTAACCACTATGGCACCAGGATTTCCAATATCTACTCAGGAGGGATATAAGATCCCGTCTTGTTCAAGCCAGTTTTAATTGGAATTTTTTGTTTGTATCCAAAATCATTATAATTGATACACCAATAACATACCAATTTAAATTACTGACTCAAGAACTCCATCAAATTCGGTAACTAAATTCTGTAGAAACCATAAACTAGATAATCATTTGAACACTACACATAACTTGACTATAAACTCACAGACAAAAAAATTACATAATATAAAAATGTGTTTTATATATACTCAATGGAACATATGCAATGATGAAGAACAATGATGACTTTAGGAAGCACCTCATAACTTGGTCTCAACTGGAAGACATTATGTTGAGTGAAATTAGTCAGCAGTACAAGGACAAATATTGTATGAGACCCTACTACAAGGACTTAAAACAGACTAATGTACAGAAGAAAAGACTCTTTGATGGCTGCAAGGGAGGGGAGGGAAGGAGGGGAAGGGCTGGTTGTAGATTAGATAGTTGATAGAAATTTGGTTGGGTGAAATCAGTGACAGCACTCACTAGAAAGAAGATCAAGTTAACTGCATTTCAACGTAACATGAATACTCTTCCAATCTTAACCCAACACTGCAAGGACAGAGTAGCAGGGGCAGGGGTCTGGGGACCATGCTCTTAGAGGACATCAAGGTCAACTGGCATAACTAGCCTATTGCTAAGACAGCCTTCTGTATCCCCTTTTGTTGAGAGGTGCCTGGGGTCTTAAAGCTAGCAAGCTGCCATCTGAGGTACACCAAATGGTCCCAACTCAGCTGGAACAGATGATCACCAAGGACCAAAACCACATGAGAGAAAGAGAACCCAGCAGGCAGAAAGAACCACATGAATGAGGGATTACATAAACATGTGACCAGAAGAATCAGATGGTGCCTGGCCACCACCAGTGACAGCCGTGACGGGGCTCACAAAGTTGAGTTTCACTGGCAACACAAGAAAAAAAACGAGTGCACCCTAAGAACTCCACTAAAAAACTGCAATTGATGGTCTGAAGGCCTCAGGGTTACTGTGGGAGCATGGCCCCTTGTCCTGATGCTGACCGTGTCCATAAATCATTACTGAGGTCAACTCCTCGGACAGGAATAGATTAGACTTGGCAACACACAATGACCATATCGTGCACGCACTTTATGGTTCTATGCATCTATGGGATGTCATCCTACTGGCCTCTTACTAGAAGGGAGTGGACAGGGTAGAGACTAGGGTACAGGAGATTGTTAAGAGGATATGACATGCACAGAACAGAAAAGAAGAGTGCTGTCATTGGGCAGGAAGAGCAGCAGGAGCTGCACATAGGTGGGCATGCAAATTTAAACTGGATTGCACACTTAAACTCAATCACAATAAATAAAATTTTTTTAAATGTATTTATTCAAAAGTCTATCAACAGTTTCCTCACTTACTTCCCCATTAAACATAAAAGTTTCTTGTGAATTAAACAGCTTCAGTGGTTATTTTTCTTTTTTCACAATATTTTCATTCTCACAAATAAAATTAAATCTCTAAACATTATCCAAATCTGTTGCCGCTAAGTCAATTCCAACTCATAGCAACCCCTTGTGACAGAATCGAATGCCCAAAAAGTTTCCAAGGAGCACATGAATAATTCGAACTGCCAACCTGTTCATTGGCAGCTGTAGTACTTAACCACTACACCACCAGGGTTTTCTCTAAACAGCATAATTTAAAAAAAAAAAAAAAAAAAAACCCACTGCCATCAAATCAATTCAACTTCTAGTGACCCTATAAGGCAGAGCAGAACTGCCCCAGGGAGTTTTCAAGAAGCTCCTGGCAGATCTCAGCTGCTGATGTTTTGTTTAGCAGATGTAGCACTTAACCACTATTAAAAAAAAAAAGTGCTGTCAAGTCAATTTTGACTCGTAGCGACCCTACAGGACTAATACCATAAAGGTAGTAAAAAAATAAAAAGGAATTCTGATTTTGTGAACTGTTGTTTCTAATGAGAATTAAAAAAAAAAAAAAAAAAAAAATGATGATATTTAAAAACAGACCAGTTTAAGCATCATGTGGATGTGGTACCTTAGTGTCTACATTTTGGGCTAAACCATGAAGTGGTTAAAGCTAAAGACATCTGCTGTGTTTAGATGCTCATAGTCATATGAAGAAACGAGATTTACAAATAAGCAATCATCACATAACAAAGTGCTACCACAGAGCTACGAGCCAGCACAAAGAAGGGGATATCTTCATCATGAACTGGGGGGCCCTTGAAGAAAAAAATGGGTGAGGAAGGTTTCCTTACCTTCCTCCTAAAAAGATGTATTAGCGAAGTGCTGCCAATTATCAAGCTAATCACAATTATGTGATAAGTTAATGCAGCAAAATCCAAACAAAAATGGTTTCAACTTTTAAACACTTCCATCAGTAACACATTATATCTGATTTCACTCTGCCACAATTTTGAAAGAAATTTAAACTCTAAGTGCTGCTTTAGATCCTAAAGACTAAAAGGACACTAAAGTAAACTATTGTTCAATTTTTAGGTTGCTCATACACGCACACATAACATTTCCCTAGTTCTTGCTCAGGCAGAAAGTAGTGTCCCAGGAATTAATGTGGGATCAGCACCTCGCCTCTAGAGAGCGGGGCTGTGTGTGTGTTTCAAAGGGCTCAGTGTGTAACCTCACGTCTTTCCCTCCCCACCTTTTTCACAAACTGTGACAGCTATTTCCTTCTCCTTAGGTACTTTATCTCTCCGAAAAACTTTCCAGTGACTGTTCTCTAAAGTAGGGGCTGAACTCCACAAAACACAGATTCAAACAATAGGTTTGTTCCTCCTCTTTTTCTCTGTCTTGCCTACATCACCCCATGAAGCCTGGCATCCCACCAGGAGAGAATCAAAGTGACAGGAATCAAAGCTAAGTGTCAGGCCAGTGCTCCTACCACCTGCTTGATGGCAAAGGACCCCTTCTCTTCACCCAATCTAGTTTTAGCCCACTTTTTAAAAAGTATCTTGATACTGGAATTCTTTAAGACCTCCTATCCCTCGGGTGGGGCTAACCTACAGTATGAACTGAGAAAAGGCACAGTCAGCACAGTAACAAACTGTTTGAAAATGTGTCACCTAAACATTCGAAAGAGTTTCTGAGTAACAGTACAGCCTGTCATAGTGTGGGATAAGCAGCTGCTGCCTGTGGAAACATTTACCAAACCACTGGTACCAAAAAGAAAGTCAAAAGCATCTCTTTCCTGACATCAATTCTCTTTTAAACAGAAGACTAAAATTCTAATTCTACCTAAACAAACAATTGAAGAATATTGTTTTCTATTCAAAGTTAAGTCAAAAAGAGAGAAGCCATGGTAGTGTAGAAAGAACCTGGGATTGAAGGGTTTTCTGGCAGGCAAGAAGTCCTGACACTCTGCACACTTGCTCAGCAGCTGATGCGCCAGCGGTGCTGTTCAGGAGATGAAACAACGAGGGAAAGGTCTCCCAGAGGCCTGACTTTGAATGCGTTCCTGGAACACAACAGATCAGTCATCTAGATACCAAGCTTATGACAGCAAAGTTTCAAAAGGTCTCGCTGCTGTGTTGCCTTTTGGTGCCATCCAGCCTGTGCTGCCTCATAGTGAGCTTACATGTCCCAGAACGATGCGTGGCAGGTCGTGGAGCCCCCTTCACAGTCATTGCACTTTGAGCCCACTGTGGAGCCCTGCTGTCAATCCACCTGGTTGAGGATTATCCAAGAGGCCTCAGAGATCCCCATTCAGGCCAAATCCACTGCAGCCACCAGTATCGTCTGCTTTCTCTTCTCTTCCTCCCTGTCCATCCTTCTCATTCTTTCTTCTCTATTTTCAACTTTCTCTTTTTCCTTTCTGCTGGACTGTAAACCTAAGAGTGCTCTGCTTTCTAGGAGCTAGTGGTCCAGTGAAGAAAGAAGACAATAAGCAGACAATTGCCGTACAATGAGACAGGGCCAGCACAAAGCTGTGGTGCCAGCACAAAGCTGTGGTGCCAGCACAAAGAAGGGAGTGGCTCATTAACAGAAGGACTGGGTGGAGAAGAAACAGCTGAAGGATGGAGAAGGCGCATTTACTTACCTTCTGCAGAGGTAACAGAAGCACACCAAGTTTTTGAAAAGCTAAGGCACAGTGCCATCCAGACCTCAGTAAGAAATGCTTATGACCCTGTCCTTCTGAGATTTATAATGAAATTCCTATCATTTAGAACTTCTGTCTTATTCATTCCCATACCTGTACAGACTAACACAATGCCTCATAAACAGAGGATACTCAGCCAGTGTTTTATGGAATAGCTCATGAATATCGTTGTTTTACTGGACTCTCGTAACTTTCATTGTTTTAAGATCCTCAGAGGCAGAAACCATGCCTAATGTTATCTTACCATGAACTTTAACTCTTCGGCATGAATTGTTTGGAAAGAGAATTTAGATTTGTTTTAAATTAAAATGAAAACAGACACCAGACCAGAACTCCCACATCTACTGCCACTGAAATCAACTCCAACTCAAAGCAACCCTATACACATATGTAATATACATATATATGCCTAGATAACATACATATTTCAGCTAAATTCTAGCAAAAATCACTTTCTGAAATAACTGTGCTACTAATTTTTTAAATATTAGTTTATTTTTGTTGTTGCTAGTGTTAGGCTTCAAAAAAAATCAAAATAAAATGTGAGTTTTAAGTGCTTACTAATGCTTACTGGTTATGGAATACATGTTTTCAATTAGTAGGTTGCAACACCTTTTTGGCTTTATTTTCGCCACAATTTTCTGTGGCAATAAATTTAATTTCAAAAGAAAGTAGCTGTAGATTATAGAACCCTGTATAGCTGTGTGGCACATAAATAAGTCTCAGCCAGCTTTAAAGCATATTAAAAAGAGTTGTGAAATATATGTGTAAACATGAAATTCTGAAGTGTTAATCCAATGACACTTAAGTACTGGTTCCAGTTTATAAACAGATTCTTTCAAAGCTTCTAGGCAGAATCTGAGGAATAGGAATGGCATGCTGCATCACAGCTGGTAAGAGTTAAAAAAGCACAGTGTGAGCTCCAAATGGTTCCTCTTAGAATACTTTATTCTAATTATTGTGAACACCATATTTCTGCAAACTCATTTTAGTGGCATGTATTATTTGGTTGAATTTAGTGCTCAACATACAGTGATAAAGTTCTTTTTCTCACCAGCTTAAATTTACGTCTTAGTTTTGCATGTTTTATTGAGTAAAATTACACTAAATATCGATACAATTTTGTTCACACCTGTAAAAAATGAAAACACATCTACATTTCAGACTTCCTTACTTATAATTTAGAACCTGAGTTCTGAATCCTAGATATAACTGCTCTTTAAAAGTAATTTTGTTAAAAGCTTAAAAATTGTGGTTGCTTAAACATGCTCAGAGGGAAGGATTCGGTTAATGATGCAAATTATTACTGCATCTTTATAGAAAAAACAATTTGGTCATGATGTATTAGTTTAATACGCTTTCATAAGGCACACCCTGCAGAGTCCTGGGAATGACCAATGCACAAAGCACACTCACTGCTCTTAGCATCCCACTGAGAAGACACACAAGGTCAGACTACCCTCAACTGGTAAGCTTCTGACGATCCCAGCTCTGTTAAACGTGCCAAGGAAACACACACCTGTGTGTTTGTGTGTGTGTTTGTGTTTGGGTGTGGGGGTGGGTGTGTGGGGGTGGGTGTGTGTGTTCTGGGTGAAGAAAACCATGAACTTTGGTATCCGGGAACCTGAGTAAAAATTCCAGCTCCCACAGTCATGGTCAGAGACCCTGGTGGCTTAGTGGTTAAGTGCTATGGCTGCTAACCAAAACGTCAGCAGTTCAAATCTACCAGGCGCTCCTTGTAAACTCTACAGGGTCTTTCAGCTCTGTCCTATAGGATCGCTACAAGTAGGAACTGACTTCATAGTAGCGAGTTTTTTGTTGTTGTTGTTGTTGTTTCAGTCAGGGTCCGGGACTCTAGAAAACTTCTTGCTTCCCTTACCTCCTTACGCAAGTATGCAGAGTAGGTCTCCACAGGCCTCACTGTGTGATGAGGTACTGGAATAATATGCTAAACAACACACACTCTCTAAATCTTAAGGGATCTCAAAGTTCTGTGGGACTCACTGACAGGGAATTCAGGCAATTTCAGTTTGCTTAGCTGCTCGCTAATCATGAGCAAACTACTTGGGACTAAAGAGACTCGAGCAAGCAAGAATAAGAGCTCAGAACGACACAGTGTTTCCAGAACTGTTCATTTTAGCAGGAAAGCTTTCCTCTAAGTATAACTGAACAAGCTGTTTTCAAGCCAATACTTCCAAAAAAAAAAAAAAAAACTTAATTAGGTCAATGTAATACCACTATTAAGGAACTACCAAGCATGTCCAAGCATACTGTACTGGGTAAGGACCTTGTTAAAAGGTTGGTTTCTTACCATTATGTAGATACTTATATATTCCCATAAAATCACTGTCAGCGTGTACTTGAAAATCTCAAGAGTGTCCTGATTAGCGTAAAAGGTCACAACCAATGCTACGTTTGAAAACGACTGAAAAAAGGCTCAAATCTATGTCCTCGACAAGGAGGGAGAAGAAGTTCTTTACTTACACGGAGTAAGCAGCTGTTTAAGTGGTGTGACTGGAGGGGGTGATGAAAGGGCTCTTGGCTAAAAATACTGCCACTGGCTGTGCCACGGTGTTGGAAATTCCCACAAAGTTCCCTCTTTGGAGCACATGCCAACACTGCTAAAATACAACTGGTGATCAGAATTGGTAGCTCCCTAAGCTCTTACCAACCGATATTATTTTAGCTCAAAATATAAGTCCATTAACATCCTGCATCATGTTAATGGATTCTGAGAGAATGGGATACCAAAAGGTCCGCTAAGTGAATAGGGGTTCACAAAGGTTTGGATACACAAGGTTTTCCTATAAAGGATAAATAAGGGGAGAAATGGGATCCTTCACTCTGTATGAACTGAGAAGGCTCTATTATAAAATCATACACTTAGCCTAAGACTGTAAGAGAAATTTTAATAAACACACTTGAAAAAAGTCTAGAGAATGGACATGGGATTTTTTTCTGTAAACTTCCATTTATTCATAACTCCCTCCCCCTCAAAAAAATCAGTCTGGGCTAATAAAATAATTCTTCTAGTAAGGATACTACATTTATTCAATTATGCACAAGTATAAGTAAGTATACAGAGTAAGAGAATAGCTTAGTGGTACAGCATTTCCAAAACAAAAAAGAAACCTGGATTATTATTTGAGCACTCTTTGAGTTTACACTAGACTATATACTCCATGGAGCCCTGTAGCACAGTAATTAAGAACCTGGCTGCTAACTAGAAGCTTGGCAGCTCTAATCCACCAAGTGTTTCTTTGAAATCTTACGGGACAGTTCTACTCTGACCCTATAGGGCCACCAGGAGTAAGAACTGAGTCCAACAGGTTTGGTTTATACAGCACCAAAACAAACCCATTGCCCTCAAGTCAATTCCAACTCACAGAGATGCTACAGGACTGACTAGAACTGCCCCACAGAGTTTCCAAGGAGCACCTGGTTTATTCAAACTGCTGATGTTTTGAGTAACAGCCAAGCTTTTAATAACCACATCACCAGAGTTTCCTTGTGTACATCTGTGTGTGTATGCATATGTAAACATGCGCGTGCGTGTGGGGGGGGGTGTACGTACCCTGTTCTAGTCACTGTTTTAATCTCAGTACTCAAAACAGTTCCTGGCACACAGCAGGTGCTAAATTATGTGCCATGTAGCATGGAAGCTACAAGTTCAGACTCCATCAACAGAGTCTAGCTTTGCCTCTTACTAGTTGTGTAACCCTGAGCAAGATATTTTCTTTCTGTCTCTGTTTCCTCATACATAAAATGGGGATGATGATAACAGTACTAGCCTATACGGTTGTTATCACAATTAATGAGTTAACATACAGGTACTTAGAAAGTGCCTGGCACAAAGTATACAAATGTTGGATATTACTAAGATTTGTTGAATAAATGAGAAGACCTAGAAAACTAAACTAAAACAGCACAATATAGCACAGGATGAATATACAGCAACACATTTATCACAGGAACACATATAAAGGAGTCCTAATAAAGAAATAAAAAAAGAAGAGGTGTACACCAATATTTATTGCAGCACTATTCCCAATAGTCTAAAGATGGGAATGACCCAAGTGGCCACCCACAGATGAATGGATAAATAAAATAAAAGCCCACATATACAACGGAGGATTACTCAGCCATGAGCAGAAATGAAGTCCTGAGATACGCCGCTGGAAGTACAAACCTTGAAAACACTACGCCAAGTGAAATAAGTCAGTCACAAAAGATAAATATTGTATATTCCCATTTCTAGGAAACAGGTAAACAACAGAGAGCAGAGTTTATCCGCAATTACCAGGGGTGGAGAGAAAGGGGAAAGGGAGATGTTGTTTAGGGCACTCTGAGTTTCTGTCAATGGTGCTAAGTCATCTGGGAAATAATAGTGGTGGTGTCTGCACTTCATGATGAATACAATAAATAACACTGAACTGCACATGTAAAATTGACTTGGCAAATGTGTTGTTATATATCTTTTTACCACAGCTAAAGAGAGAGAGACTGTAAGACTGAAATCAACTGATAATTAATTACAGTAGCACTGCTTTTACTACAGAAAAAAGTCTTGAGTGTTGGTCCTCAAACCTGGGTTCACAATAGCAGCATTCACAAAGCTTTGAAAAAATGCCTACCCCCACAGGAGTGTTTCTGATTTAAATTATTTCACTTGTTTTAAAGCTCCCCAGGTGATCCAACTGTGATATAACAGTTAACAACCACCTACGTGGAGTGATAGCTTCCAGTGTTTTCTACCTGCACCCACTCAAAGTGTCTACACACTCCATCAGTATAAGAAACTCCCCATAACACGAAGGTGCGACAGGCAAAGCCATTAGAAAAGGTTCTGTTGTAACTTCTGATACCTTCTCTTGAGGGGCATTCCTCTCCCATCACAACGACACCCCCTACCCCTAGAGTATAAAGCAGACGTTATCCCGAATTCTCACACCAAGCAGGGAAGACTGTGACAGATACTAGTCATTCAGTCATAATAACACCACACATGACTAATTATCAACCCTGCCTGCAAAAGATATACCAAGAAGCTAAGTTTTCTTTTTATAGACCGGGAAACCAAGACACTGACAGTCTGAAGCTGTAAGACCGAAGGTTACACAGCTAGAAGTCATAAGAGCCAGAATTTGGACTAAAAAAAAGATGAAATGGGGAGTATTTTTGCTGCCAGACTGTCACTGTCATTGGTTGTACACATGCTCCACGAAGGGCCTGTCCCATTCAACTCTACCCTTGCCCACAGCCTCTCAACCTGGCTGAAGCTGATATCTGAAGACATAACAAACACATTCAGAAAACGGACAAGAATACCCTGACTTCCTCACGAATCAATGTGATCCTGACAGATTCATGAGATACTGCAACAAAATTTTGTGAATTCTTAAATCCAAAGGACTTGCTCCTGATTTTCCTGAGAATCACTATCACTTCATTAAGACCGTTGTTGCCTGAGTTCTGTATTGCAATTTGAGACAAACAGAAAGAATAAGGATGTTAAATTCTGTCTGATCTGATGTCCTCTGTATTGTAAGAGAGCCCCCTGCCCCGATTGGAAATATAAATTATCCTCAGCCTCTATTTCAATTGCATAAATGCATCTCAGTATATGAGCAATAAAATCTTTGTTTAAATTTGAAAACATAGAGGAAATGGACAAATCCCTTGACTCATACCACCTACTCAAATTATCACAACATGAAGCAGAACAACTTAATAAACCCATCACAAAGGAAGACATTGAAAATGTCATCAAAAAACTGCCAACTACCAACTGGCACAACTAGCGTTTTGCTGAGAGGGCTCTCTGTATGCCATATCAGTGAGTGGCGTCTGGGATCTTAAAAGCTGCCATGCTGCCATCCGAGGGCACAGCAAATGGTCTCAACTTAGCAGGAACAGATGCTCACCGAGGACCAAAATGACATGGGGGAAAGACAATCCAGAAGACAGAGAGACCCACATGAGTGGGTGCCTACATCGACTTGGGACCGGAAGAACTGGATGGTGCCCGGCCACCACCAGTGAGAGCCGTGATGGAGCTAACTAAGTTCAGTCTCACTGGCAACAGAAGAATAAAAAGGGGTGCACCCAGAGATCTCCACTAAAAGATCGCAATTCATGGTCTAGCAGCTTCAGGGTTTCCCTGGGGGTGTGGCCCCTGGCCCTGATGCTGCCCTTGCTCATAAATCATAACGAGAGTCCACTCTTCGGAAACGAATGGATTGGACTTGGCGATGCAGAGTGACCGTATATTGGATGCACTTTATGGTTCTATGCATCTATAGGGTATCATCCTGCTGACCCCTGGCTGGAGGAAGGGGAGTGGGTGGAGAGGAGGGGAAAGGAGACTGTTGGGAGGATGAGACATGGATGGAGCAGTGAGGAATAGTGTGCTGTCACCAGGCAGGGGAGAGCAGTGGAAGCTGCTGGTAAATTTATATGGGAATGTACATTTTCACTCAGTCATAATAAAAAAAAAAAAAAAGAGAGAGAAAAAAACTTTAACCTAAAAGAAAAAACATCGGAGAAATTTCTGAAACTATGAATAAAAAAATGACACAAAATATTTGAAAAGTTCATACATGAACATAAATGTTTTTATGTGTTTTGTGGCACACTCTTCTTGGAGCTAAATGGTGTTGTTCTATACTGGCCAAAAAGTCTCAAATGATTGTGAGATATGGAGTTATCTTTACATAAACACGTAAGGAAAAAAAACAGCTTTTCCAACTTAAAGCTGGATGAACCTAGGCCACTTTGTTTTCTTGACAGTATCCCTTTTAAGGTGCTACTGTAACTTCTACAAAATTAGAAAATAACGTATGTAACAAACAATACAATCACTATATTTTCATGAAGAAGTATTTCATCATTGTTTTGTATTAATTTCTCTAGAAAATAGCGTAAGCTATTAAAAAATACAGATCAAATAAACAGTAATGATCAATAATTTAATAAAATTAATTTACATAGAGTAATATGGGAATTTTAATTTGAAAGTACAGCCAGAGTGCTCCCTAGAAGCAAGGATGGTGAGACTTCATCTCCCATACTTTGAACATATTACCAGAAGGACTAGTCCCTGGACAAGGATATCAGGCTTCGTAAAGTAGAGGGGAGTGAGAAAAAGAGCCACTGCAAAATGGACTGATAAGTGACTACAGCAATGGGCTCAAACAGAGCAATGATTGTGAGAACGGAACAGAACCCGGCGGTGTTTCATTCTGTTGTACAGAAGGTCACTATGAGTCAGAGGCAATATAATACCACCTGATAACAACAACAATTTAGACCCACATTTCAAATTTTACACCAAACTCCAAAGAAAATGAGTTACATCAAAACTACTGAAATCATATAAATACTAGCAGAAAAAAGATCTGTCAAATACGTGAACTGCTGTGTAAAGGTACATTTAAAAAATAATAATAATAATAAAAGAACAGAGAAACAATAAACCAAGAAAACTATCCACTGCCAAAATAACAGGTAAAATGTCACCATGTAAGTATATTCTGTGAAAAATGTTTTATTGTTTGGGGAAAAAAACAGACCAAGGCCTCTGAATAGTCAACACAAAAGAAAGAGGCAAACAAGCATTCAACATGGTTCAACATAACTGATGATGCTACTGGTCAAAAGTGCAGAGAGAAAGGAATTCAGTTTAATAACAATTTACAGAATGTCAGGCACTATGTTATTTGCGTACAATCTCAATTATTTTTCACAGTAACCACATTAGACAGGTTAGACTGTCAGTCACACTTTACTGACAAGGGAACAGATACTCAGCATAGATAAGGAACATTTCAAAGCGCACACATCTAGCCAAGTGTGATTCCGGAAAGTGAACCGAGACTGCTAATTGCAGAGTTCTTTGTCAACATCACCTAAAATTAGCAACATAAAAATACTGACTATACTAACTATACCTCATTAATAAAAGAGTATGTTCACCTTTTTTAAAGAAATTTGGCAAAAATGTATCCACAGCCATAAAACTCTTCCCCCTTCCCCCAGCAATTCAACTTTTGGGAATTTAATCTCAGGAAATACGAAAATAAAGGAGAGTTATACGCTGGAAAACACATAATTCGTAACAGTATATAATACTCATCATAACTGGTAATAGTACAAGTAACCATCAACAGATGTATGACCAAGTAACTTTTGTTACATCAAAATGTATAGCCACTATGACCACACCGCCACATGAAAAATAACAGAAAGATCTATTAAATTGACAAGTAAAACAGCCTGACAGGGACTAAGAAAAAACAAAAACACTTCATAAATTTCAGGTGGCAGAGTTCACATGAGTATTTTTTACCTTAATTTCTTATTAATGCAGTTATTTTGTGCATAAATACATTCTGTGCAAAAAATAAATCTTAACACTGCCTGTCACGTATGCCACCCGCTCCAGTGCCATCAAGTCTATTCCAACTCACAGCAACATCACAGGGTTTCCAAGTCTGGATATACAGAAGCCAAGTGCCATATCCTTCTCCCCTGGAGAGGCTGTTGTTTCTGGACTCCCAGCCTTTCTGTTAGCAGTCGATTGCTTTAATCACTGCACCACTAGGGCTCTTCTTATGTGTCAAGTGCCCAGTATAAGTTTTGACATACTGTAAACACTTAATGGTAGATAACAAGCTAACATTTATTGAGCAATTAACTGTACAAGGTCCAGAAATTAAATTCACAAACTTAATTGTTCTAAGTGCTTACATATCTCTGAACTGCTCTCCAGCCACTTTTGAAGGACTCCCTTTGAGAAGCTATGCACCAATGCCAGCACCTAGTCCACCCTTCAAAGCAATCTTAGAACTCTTTCTGGAATGGCCATTGTGCACGGTGGTACACCGGCAAGTCTGTGAACTTAACTGTATTGTATTAACTGTGAACTTAACTGTTGTCTGTGAGGGAGTCTGTAGCCAGTAAACAAACTGTATTGCAACAGCCTCCCTATTCATCTGATCTGGCCCCAATGGCTTTTTTCTTCACCCAAAGACAAAGAAAATACTGCAAGGAAGACATTTTGATGATGTTCAGGACATCAAGGATAAAACAACAGCAGCTCTGATGGCCATTCCAAAAACAGAGTTCTAGAATTGTTTTGAAGGATGGACTAGGCACTGCCATCAGCACATAGCTTCCCAGGAGAAGGTGACCACAGTGATATTCAGCAATGAAGTGTGTAGTACTTCTTCTAGGATGAGTTTGTAAACTTCATTGGCAGCCCTTGTATTCCTGGTACTGTTCTAAGCACATATTAAATAAGTTTATATGCATTAACTCTTTTAGTTTTCACAACAACCCTACATTCATATTATTTCTAGTTTACTGGTAAGAGAAACAACCAAACCTGTTATCACCAAGTGAATTCCAACTCACAATGACCCTATAGGAAAGAGGAAAACTGCCCCAAAGGGTTTCCCAGGAGCAGCTGGTGAGCCTTGCTGGCACAGGGCTTATAAATTTGGCTCTTAACCTAGAGGTCAGCAGTTCAAACCCATCAGCTGTTTCTTTAAAACCCAGTGGGGCAGTTCTGCTCTGTCCTGTATGGTCACTAGTAGCTAGAATCAACTTGACGGGCACGAGTTTTGTTTTGAGAAAGAGAAACAAGGCACAGGATGGTAAGTAATTTGCTTAGGTTCAGCCAGCTAGTAAACTGGAGAGCCAGGATGTGTGCCAGAGCCCACACTCTTAACAACTAAGTGTTTCTGCTCTTTGGCACCCACTTTATGACCCTGTCAAAAACTCATTACTGAAAAGCAAACAAGGACATAGGTAAACAATTAGTAAGCATAATGTTTATGCATGGCACTAACATGCCATGGTTTTCAAAATGCTTACTTTCTCAACTTCAGATTAAAGATGAACCATGTGCTAAGATCTTCTTTACCAAGTTATGCGTTTATAAAAATGAGAACCTATTAAAAAATTAATTTTAAGATAATATGAATAATACATCAAAAGGTCTTCCCGAAAGTTTCATTTAAAAAAAAATTACTTTTCTTGTCATAAGAACATATCCTTATTCATTTAAAAATATTATAATCTTACTAAAGCATTTATAAATGAATGAAATCTGAGTCATTTACTAGCCAATTTTAAATTAAGTCTACCTTCCCCAAATATAACACACAATGTTGAGACTTCCACACTGACTTTCAGACCTGTATATAAAATTCCCTACCTTACATTGCCACCTGCATCTCTCACAGACATATCAAACTTAAATGGCCAAAAATTAACTCCTACTAGTTCCACCCCAAATTCTTCTTTTCCCCTTCTTGAAATTGCTAACTTCGTTCTTCCAGCTGAACAAATCTAGAATCATCCTTGACTCCTTTTTCTCACACAGGACCAACAAATCTATTAGCATTTAGAGGTAGTCCTCAGCTGATGATGGCCTGCTAGTCCAATGACTCTACTGTAAGTCAGTTCTGACACTGAGTCAAATATCTTAATGGGGGGATTATTATTATTGCCTTTTATTATTAGTATCTTTGTAAATCCAATCTTTGTCTTTGGGCATTAGCTTGAGAATGATAACATCAGCAAATTACATACAATAACACTGTCTCTTGTTGTTGTTAGGTGCTGTCGAGTCATTTCTGACTCATAGCAACCCTACGAACAACAGAATGAAACACTGCCCAGTCTTGTACCATGTCCACAGTTGTTTCTATGCTTAAGCCCATTGTTGTGGCCACTGTGTCAGTCCACCTCATTAAGGGTCTTCCTTTTTTTCACTGACCTTCCACTCTACCAAGCATGATGTACTTCTCCAGGGACTGGTCTTTCCTGACAACGTGTCCAAAGTATGTAAGATGCAGTCTTACCAGCTTTGCTGCCAAGGAATACTCTGGTTGTACTTCTTCCAGAACACGTCTGTTCGTTCTTGTGGTGGGCCGTCTTACATTCAACATTCTTCTCCAACACCACAATTCGAAGGCACCAACTCTTCTTCTGTCTTCTTTGTTCATAGTCTAGCTTTCACACGCATACGATGCAATTGAAAATACCAAGACTTGAGTCAGCTATGTTATACTCTTCAAGGCAACATCCTTACTTTATAATACCCTGAAGAGCTACTTTGCAGAAAATTTCCCCAGGGCAATCAATGCATCTTTTGATTTCCTGACTGCTGCTTCCAAGGGCATTGACTGTAGACCCAAGTAAAATGAAAGCTTTGACAACCTCTATCCTTTCTCCATTTATCACAATGTTGCTTACTGGTCCAGTTGTGACGATTTTTGTTTTCCTGATGTTGAGGTGCAATCCATACCAAAGGCTATAATCCCTGATCTTCATCAGTAAATGCCTCAAATCTTCTCATTTCCAGCAAAGTGGTGTCATCTGCATAATGCAGGTTGTTAATGAGTCATCCTCCAATCCCGATGCCTCATTCTTCTTCATATAATCCAGCTTCTCAGATTATTTGCTTGGCATACAGATTAAAAAGGTATGGTGAAAGGATACAACCCTGATGCACACCTTTCCTGACTTTAAACCATGCAGTGTCCCCTTGTTCTGTTCGCATGATTGCCTCTTGATCCATATACAGATTCCTTAAGAGAACAATTAGGTGCCCTGGAATTCCCATTCTTCACAACGTTAGCCACAGTTTAGTGTGATCCACACAGTCGAATGCTTTTGCATAGTCAATGAAACACAAGTAAAGATCTTGCTGGTATTCTCTACTTTCAGCCAAGATCCATCTGACATCAGTGATGATATTACTGTTCCACATCATGTTCTGAACCCAGCTTGAATTTCTGGCAGTTCCTTGTCAATATGTTGTTCTAGTCACTTTTGAATGATCTTCAGCAGAATTTTACTTGCGTGTGATATCAACGACATTGTTCAGTAATTGCCACATTTGGTTGGATCACCTTTCTTTGCAATGGGCATAAATATGGACCTCTTCCAGTCAGTTGGCCAGGTGGCCATCCTCCAAATTTCTTGGTATAGACGAGTGAGTACTTCCAGTGCTGCATCTGTTTGTTGAAATATCTCAGTTGCTATTCCATCAATACCAAGAGCCCTGTTTTTTGTCAATGCCTTCAGTGCAGCTTCGACTTCTTCCTTCAGTATCATTGGTTCCTGATCACATGCTACGTCTTCAAAGGGCTCAATATCGACTAGTTCTTTCTGGTATAATGACTCTGTATATTCCTTTCATCTTCTTTTGATGCTCTTTGAGTCGTTTAATAGTTTCCCTGTAGACTCCTTCACTATTGCAGCTCGAGGCTTGAAGTTTTTCTTCAGTTCTTTCAGCTTGAGAAATGCAGAACATGTTCTCCCCTTCTGGTTTTCCATTACCTGCTCTCTGCACATGTCATTATAATACTTTCATCTTCTAGAGCTGCTCTCTGAAATCCTCTGTTTAGGTCTTTTACTTCGCCATTCCTTCCTTTTGCTTTAGCTTATCGACATTCAAGAGCAAGTTTCAAAGTCTCCCCTGACATCCTATTTGGTCTTTTCTTTCTTTCCTGTCTTTGTGATGACCTCTTGCTCTCTTTATGGATGATGTGTTTGATGTCGTTCCACAATTGTCTGGTCTTCAGTCATTAGTGGTCAACACATCAAATCTGTTCTTGAGATGGTCTTTAAACTCAGGAGGGATATACACAAGGTCATACTCTGGCTCTTGTGGACGTGTTCTAATTTTCTTCAGTTTCCATTTGAACTTGCATATAAGCAACTGGTGGTCTGTGCCACAGTCAGCACCTGGTCTTGTTCAGACTGCTGATATGGAGCTTTTCCATCATATTTTTCCACAGATGTAGTCAATTCTGTTCTTGTGTATTCCATCTGGTGAGGTCCATGTGTACTGTCTGTGTTGTTTAAGAAAGGCATTTGCAATGAAAAAACAGTTAGTCTTGCAAAATTCTACCATGCAATCTCCAGCATTATTTCTATCACCAAGGCCGTATTTTCCAACTACTGATCCTTCTTCTTTGTCTCTTTTGCATTCCAGTCACCAGTAATTATCCGTACATCCTGATTGCATGTTAGATCAGTTTCAGACTGCAGAAGCTGGTAAAAATCTTCAGCCTCTTCATCTTTGGTCTTAGTGGTTGGTGTGTAAATCTGAATAATAGTTGTATTAACTGGCCATCCTTGTAGGCATATAGATATTATCCTATCTCAGACAGTAATGTACTTCAGGACAGATCTTGAGATGTTCTTTCTGATGATGAATGCAGCACGGTTCCTCTTCAAGTTTCTGTTCCCCACATAGTAGACCACATGATTGTCAGATTCAAAATGGCCCAAACCAGTCCATTTCAGCTCACTAATGCATAGGATATCAACATTTATGTGTTCCATTTCATTTTTGACAATTTCCAGTTTTCCTAGATTCCTACTTCGTACATACCATGTTCAAATTATTAGTGGATGTTTGCAGCTGTTTCTTCTTATTTTGAGTTGTGCCACATCAGCAAATGAAGATCCTGGAGGCCTTACTCCATCCACGTCATTAACACCAACTCTACTTTGAGGAGGGAGCTGTTCCCCAGTCGTCTTCCGAGTGCCTTTCAACCTGGGGCTCATTTTCCAGCACCATGTCTGACAATGTTCTGCTGCTATTCATAAGATTTTTCCTGGCGAATTCCTTTCAGAAGTAGACTGCCGGGTCCCTCTTCCTCATCTGTCTTAGTCTGGAAGCTGAGCTGAAACTTATCTACCATGGTTGACCCTGTTGGTACCTCAATACCAGTGGCATAGCTTCCTGCATCACAGCAACAAGCAAGCCTCCATCAACAGACAAGTGGAGGCTGCTCACTCCCTCCTTACCTAATAGTGTTAGGCTGCTTACCTGATAGTGTTACCCCACTTACCTGATGGTGTTACCCTCCTTACCTGGTACAACTACCCTCCTCACCTGATGTTGTTCTCTGTCTTACCTGATGCTGTTACCCTCCTTCCTGATGCTGTTATGTCCCCTACCTGATGCTGTTATCAGCCTTACCTGATGCTTTTATCCCCCTTCTCGACGGCACTTGGCTTGGCTACCTGATGCTATTACGCTCCCCACCTGATGCTGCCACCCTCCTTACCTGATGCTGTTATCCAATAACACTGTCTGTACACAGTACATATTAATGCTGATGAGATGTACAAAAAAAAAAAAACAAACAAACAGAGAAACAGGTGGTTTTAAATGCAGTTCACCTAACTCAATACTGAAAGTATGTACTACCTGGTCTGTGCCACCACTTTCTCCCTTAAGTGGACTATTGGTAACAGCCTCTTAACCACCATTATGTATTAAATTTTGTCCTCCCAAAAATATGGGTATTAATTTGTCTAGGCCATGATTCCCAGTAATGTGTGATTGTTTACCACTCTGTTGTCTGATGTGATTTCCCCATGTGTTGTAAATTCTGTCTCTGTGATGATGGGACAGGATTAGAAGCAGTTATGTTAATAAGATAGGACTCGATCCACAAGAGTGAATTATGTCTTGAGCCAATCTCAGAGACATGGTGACCTCAAACCACCAACAAAGCAGCACTGGGAGCAGAGACGCATCCTTTGGACCCAGAGTTCCTGCACTGAGAAGCTTCTAGACCAGTGGAACATAGATGACAAGGACCTTCATCTACAGCCAACAGAGAAAGCAAGACTTACCCTGGAGGTGACACCCTGAATTTGGACTTACAGTCTACTAGACTGTAAGAGATGAAATGTCTCTTTGTTAAAGCCGTCTGCTTGTGGTATTTCTGTTACAGCAGCACGAGACCACCAAGCCAACTACCTCCTAGCTTCACCCAAAACAGTCTACTCTCAACACAGCCAGCCAAGACACAGCAACAGATGCTATTTTCTTAAAACTCTTAAAAACTTAAATCAGGTGACATCATAGTCCTATTCACAATGCTCTACCTTGTACAATTGAGAGAAATGCCAAAATCCTGACACTGATTTGTAAGGCTCCAATGATCTGGCCTCATCTTCTTCAGATCTCATCCCCACAATGGTCCCTTGTCACACTCTTCCAGCCTTATTCCTGCTGTTCTTCTCACAAGCCAGGCAGACTTCTGCCTCTGTCTTGCCTGTAGTCATCCACATAGCTTATTTCCTTTACTACCTTCAGGTCTCTCTTTGCTTGGGAACTTCTGAATGGCCTCTCTCTATCACCCTCCATAAAAGAGTACCCTCTTCCTCAACCATAAACATCCCTCTCCTCTTGTATTATTTATTTCATGCTTGCTTTCACACCACCTGCCATTGTATATTTTGTTATTTAGCTGATGCACTGTCTCTCAACAGAATACAAGCTCCTTGAATGCAGGGGCTTTTATACTTTGTCTTCACAAACTAGAACAGATCTGAATACATGCAGGTGCTCTGTAAATATTTTCTCATTAGATAATTAAATTAGAACAATTAAAATCCCAAAGGAAGATGGAGCCAAGAATAAAAACTTAAGAGTAAACCATCAAACATTACCACAAAATAAAGTCTTAATCTTCTCATTCTGTATGTTTTCCCAGACTTAACATGTGACGCAAAGTCTATATACAGACTGCATTTAAAATAAATTTATTAAAGTTTGGGTCAAAAATCTCACTCAACTGCAGATATACAAAGTATAAATCACTTTTAAACACTAAACCTTGACAAACTTTTGCCAATCTTCATGTGTACTATGGCTCTTATACATTTTGCACTCTCTGTTTCCAGTCACCAAACCCTAGTGGTGCAGTGTTAACTAATTGCTACAGCTGCTAACCAAAAGTTGAGCAGTTTGAATATACCAAGTGCTCCTTGGAAACTCTATGAGGCAGTTCTATTCTGTACTATAGAGTTTCTACGAGTTGAAATGTACTTCACAGCAACAGGTTTTGGGGTTTTTTTCAGTTTATTCCCAATCACCCTTCCCTCATCTTTCCCTTTCTAACTTTTGGCCTTTTCAACATGAACACATCTTTTGCAGAGATGACAGGATTATTTTTCCAAATTATAAATATGATTATATAATTACCCAAACTAAAACCTTACATAGCCTCCTAAACCAAAACCAAACCAAACATACTTCCACAGAGTCAGTTCTGACTCACAGCAACCCTACAGGACAGAGAAGGACTGCCCCATAGAGTTTCCAAGGAGCATCTGGTGGACTTCAGCTGCCAACCTTTTGGTTAGCAGACATAGCAATTAACCACTACACCACCAGGGTTTCCACGTAGCCTCCTAATGCCTAGAAACTAAAGCCCAAATGCCTCTGTATAGTCTGTAATGCCAGTCCAACCTACCAGGCAGGTGCACGTGCCACAATTACTCTCTACCTTGTGAAAATTTTACCCTTTTAGAACTTATACCAGGCACACAATTTTGTAGTACATTTTCAAAACCTCCAATAATTTGTGCACACCGTTCTTATCTTTGAATACACTATCCCTTTCTCACTCTAAGGAAATACTACAGATTTTTCAAGGGCAAGATCCTATCTCACCTTTACTGCAAGAACTCATGAACTCCCCTTAAAAACTTTAGTGTCTCACCAGAGAACTAGATGGTGCCCGGTGACCAACAAACGTAGCCCTGACAGAGAAAACAACGTAGAGTCTCTGAGATAGCAAGAGAGAAAAGCGGAGTGCAGATATACAACTCTACTAAAAGACCAGACTTTACGGTCCAAAAACCTGGAGGGTCCCCTGAGAACACAGCCCCTGGACTTGCTGCCAGCCCAGAAGCGAAACCAGTACTGAAGCCAACTCTTCAGACAAAGATTAACCTGGACTATGGGACATAGAGTGATGCCGGTGGTGTGTGTACGTTCTGTTTTAATATATAGCTGAGGCTGTCCAGCTGGTTCCTCTCTACAGGGAAAAAGAGTAGAGAGGAGGGGACAAGTGTTGGCTGAGTGGACACTGAAAGCACAGAATGGAAAGAAAGTGTGCTGTCACAGGATACAGAAAGCACAAAGAGTTGCACAGAAGCAGGGGCTTGGGGTTTTATATGGTAAACTGACTTGGATCGTAAACTTGCAGTTAGTTACAACACAAATAAAACTTTTTTTAAAAGCCAAAATTAAAAAAAAAAAAATTCAGTCTCTCCCTCCTCCACTTATTCCCATATAATTGGATGGACTATGTATTAGAGTTCAAAGAGTAAGAGTTTGTCTCCCCTAGCTAACTTTAAGTTCTAGAAGACTAGGGGCTAAGTGTTTACTCATTGTAGCGTACACAGTTGGTGCTCAATAAATGCCTGTTTGACGAGAATATAAACAAGCATCCTTTGGCAAACAGCCCACATAACGTAGAAGAAGAAATGATTTAAATGCCCTTTAGATATTGTTTCTAGGGTTTCTACAACATACATTTTTGAACTATAAAAGTTAAAAAATGTTTTCAGACTGCACAAGAACTTTATAAGGACTCTTTACATCTTAAAACCTATAAACGCAATTCAAAAAATAAATTCTCTGAATATGGTAAAATTATGTTTATATGGAAACACCAGTACCATATTTCAGTAGAAGACTTTTTTTGGCACTCATTCACAAGGAGCAATAAATCATTTCCTTCTTCAAATGAATGTTATTGTGGGTGGGCCTTTTACACAGAGAAAATATTTTGATTCAAACATTCCCTCCCTGGCATTTGGGAAAGCTGCCATGACCAAGGTATTGAAGCTTAGGGGTTCTTAAACTTAGGAATGTTATACTCAAGCATTCAGTAGAAAGCTGTTTTCTTTAAAAGCCATCAGTTCTCCTTATAATCAGCATAGCAGTACTAGATGCCACCGAATCAATTCTGATTCATGGCCACCCCGCCTGAGTTCCACAGGGTTTTCAGTGGCTGATCCTTTGGAAATAGATCACGAAGATTTTCTTACAAGATAACCAGCATAAACTCAAATACGACAATTATATTTGAGTTGCCTTATTCATAAGGAAAAAAGAAACAGTGAATTAAGAAAACTGCTGTAGTTGATTACCTACGGTCTAGCACAAAGGTGGACTACATTCCTCATCTCTTGCAGTTCAGTGAGGTCTAGTCAACTCAATATAGGCAAAAAATAACATGTATCACCGATGCATGGCCATGAGAACTTATGAAAAAGTTACACTGCTTCCCAGCAGAACGTGACACCTGGAGTACTCTTCTCTGACCTTGTTTGTGACCAACAGCTTCAAGAAACAGTTTACTGTGGCCTAGAGCAAAAAATATTGGGGTATAAAGTACACCTACCTATTTCTAAATACACTATATGCATATATGTATGTATATGTTAGCTCTACATTCCATATAAAATACAATTCAAATTTTATTTGCTTTGTCTCATGATGAAACATTCATAGGTTTGCACCCCAACAGAACGTAATTCACTATTACTCTTGACACCAAATTTACACCTTCTCCCCTGGCACTGACTTTCTAATTCAGAAAACGACTAAGCACTACTCTAGAAGACAGGAACAAAATATTCATAGCAACTACTGGCAGTACTTAGAGTGTTTAAGTTACGTACTTACAGTGTTTAAGTTACATTTTTAGAAATTTCCACATATTCCTTAGTATTCGGAGTATACCAAGTTAATGTGGCCCCCATTACAGACAGTGTCTGCTCAACAAATCGTAGCAAGTTTCCAACATAAAACCACAAAACAAACTTTGATCTGCTTGGTAGCAAACAAATACACAGACAAGGGAACATGCCTCAAATGCTCTACTTCTTACTCTGCAGAAGGCCTTTAAGCAGAAACATCACAAGCCAGATCTCTCAGTTCTTCTGTACGTAAGCATCACATGGGGGTCTTCTTAAATGAAGACTGTTTCCATAGGTCTGTCCATCAGACCTGCGCTTCTCACAGGCTCCTGGATGATGCTGATGATGCTAGCCCGTGGACTGCACTTTGAAGTGATAAAGGTTTAATCACTTTCTATACTAGATTGTGAGTCCTGCAACTAAAACAGTCTTGCATTGGAAAGAAATTTGAAATCTGTCTACTTTACAACGTTTATGAAAATTCATTCATTTAAAAAAACAATGCTCTACTTCTTTAGAGTGGGTCGACAGCAACAGCCTACATAGCTCGCTCTCCTTACTTCACGAGCATTTCATTCTGAAGCACATAAAACAGAGAAGGAACTAGGCCATTTGAATCTTGGTCCACTGCCACATTTTTTAGGGTCAAAAATAACTGTAAATTGACTCATTCAATTGTGGTTTCAGACAACAGGAAAACAACTGAGAAGTGGTATTGACAATGTATTTCCATTTTCTTAAGAACTCAGGTTTTAGAGCGAAATTACTGCTACCTGAGCCCCTCCCCCTCCTCGTGGACAAATGCTTGGCTCTTCTTTGGCCTCAAATCTTGGGAAAGCACAGAGACCTAACGGCATATCTAGCTTTATACAAAAACATTTCTGCCACAGTACCAAAAAAAAAAAAAAAAAACCTCACTGTCATCAGGTAGATTCCGACTCACAGTGACCCTATTGGTCAGAGTGGAAGTACCCCACAGAAGTTTCGGGAGCACCTGGTGGATCTCAGCTGCTGACCTACTGGTTAAAAGATGTAGCACTTAACCACTATGCAGTAGGAAACTGTAAAAAGAAAATTGGTATTCTTAAGTCCTTTAGATTCTTGGCCACTGTTACATAAAAGTCAAAACAAACATGCTTTAGAAACTATAAAAATTATTTATGTAAAGTATTGTTTCTCTTTTTACAAGTTGGCAGGAGGGGAAGAGTACACAAAAGAGAGGAAACAAAACACATGAATAAGAAAAGCACTTCACAAAAATATTTTGTAGTAGAGATTAAAGTGTCTATACTAGATACTTGTTGTCTATACCCTCTGACTTGCAGTCAGCATGATCTTCAGGCTTGTAAGGGGTATCATCTGAGCCTTATGCATTACTCAGGAGCTGACAGGCTGTACATTTAAAGGAGTAATAGTAACCTAATTTCTAAGTGAACTCACACTTGTTTTACTGTGACTCTGGTAACCCTGGTGGTATAGCGGTTAAGTTCTAGGGCTGCTAACTAAAAGGTTGGCAGTTCAGATCTGCCAGGTGCTCCTTGAAGACTCTATGAGGCAGTTCTTCACTATCCTATAGGATCACTATGAATTGGTATCAACTGGATGGCAATGGGTTTAGTTTTTTGGTTATGCAACTATGTTTAAAAGAAACAACAGTATTTTTAGCATAGTTTGATAACTTCAGCATATTTTCAAATTATAATGGAGTAAGAAGAAACATGTTGCCACTGAGTCGATGCCGACTCACAGTGACCCCAAAGGGCTGAGCAGAACTGCCCCACAGAGTTTCCAAAGAGCTCCTGGTGGATCCAAACTGCTTACTTTTTGGTTAGCAGCTGAGTTCTTATTCACTACACTACCCAAGTCAAGGATGTGAAACAAGGAAGTGTTCAATGACGAAAGTTTCATATAATGAAACTTACACTACTCAACATATAACTACTCAAGCAACAAGTATCTATTAAGCTCCCCACATGTGAATACAGCAAAGCGCTACTTCAAAATTTGATTAAAACAGTTACTTTAAAATTTGTTTTTCCAGGTATGACAAGTTTACTGCCTTTAGCAGGGTTTAGTTTTACCACTTTTCTAGCATTCATTTTAGTGGAAAACATTTGACAGGTTTCCACCATACAGTTTCCCGCTTTTGCAGGTTTATGGTTATGGGCACCATGTTTTGCAGAGACATCAAAGTCAATTGGCATATCTACTCTTTTTCTAAGAGAGTGTTCTGTACCCCATATTGGTGAGTGATGCCTGGGGTCTTAAAAGCCAGCAAGCTGCCATCCGAGGAACATCAATTAGTTTCAATGCACCTGGAACACAGGACAACTGAGGACATCAAAGACACAAGAAAAAATGAGCCCAGGAGACTGAAGGATCCATATGATGAGGAGATTATATCAGCATGAAACCAGAAGAACTGGATGATGCCTGGCCACCACCAAAGACAGCCCTGACGGGGAGCACAGTGTAGAGTCCCTGACATAGCACAAGAAAAAAGGGTGTGCAGATCAAGAACTCTATTAAAAGACCAGATTTGATGGTCCCACAACCTGGAGGGTCCCTGGGAGAATGGCCCTTAGACTAGACCCTAGCTAAAACTGATAATGAAGCCAACACTTTAGACAAAGAATGGACTGGACTCAAGGCCACAGAGTAACGCAGGTGGTGTATGTACTTTATGGTTTAATATATATATATTTATGAGACTGTCCTGGTTTCTTTCTCGAGGAAAGGGGAAAAGGTGGTGATGAAGGGACAGTGCTGGTTCAATCAACAGTGGAACAGAAGAGTGTGCTGTCACCTGGTAAGGAGAGCAGACAGAGTTGCAAAGAGGTGTATGCTCAGGGTTTTATATGGAAAATTGACCCGATTTTAACATTTCACTTAATCACAATTAAAAAAAAAAAATTGATTTAAATACAATGAGAAGTAAAATGACCAAAAAAACTCAAGTGTCAAAGGCATTTATAAAAAAATTCAACCAGATAATTCATCAAAGGAATGTAATTTTTTAAAGTTACTTTAATTACTCAATTTCCAAAACCTTTTAAAAACAAAAGAGATACAGCGCTGAACCAGGTGAAATCTAACAGGAACTCTGAATTGACAGAAATGAGCACAATCTTTCCAGGCAGTAATTTCACTGCATATATCTAGTTCTTGGAACCATTCAGATTTTACTTTAAGTGACTAATGTAAAGCAGTTAGAACTATGTATCTAACTTCTATATAGAAAGCAACTACTTTAGAGAAAGCTTTTATGTCCAAAACTGCCTATCTCAACTTTACTTCTAATATAAAATTTCACCAAACTAAATGTTCTTTACGGTACTAGCTGAGTAAATTATTATATACCAGCAGGATGTAACATTAAGTATCTGATGAAGTTACACACTGAAATCTGTGAAAAGTAGAAAGAATCTCAGTGAGTCTTTTTTTTTTTTAATTGTACTTCAGGTAAAAGTTTACAGAACAAACTAGTTTATCACTAAACAATACACAAATTACTTTGTGACACTGGTTGCTAACTCCATAACATGTCATCACTCTCTCCTTCTTGACCTTTGGCTCCCCAATACCAACTTTGTTGACTCCCCCTGCTTTCCTGTCCCTGCCCTTCGGCTGGTGTCCCCCTTCAGTCTTGTTCTGTTTCATGGGGCTGTCTCATCTTCAGCTGAAGGGTGAAACTCAGGAATAATTTCATTACTGAGCTAAAAGCATGTCCAGGGACCATTCACTCAGGGTTTCTATAGTATCTGTCAGGTGAGCAAGTCTGCTCTTTATTTTTGAGTTGGAATTTTATTCTATATTTTTCTCCAGCTCTGTTCAAGATCCTCTGGTGTGATCCCTGCCAGAGCAGCAGGAGGCGGTAGCTGAGCCTCATCTGATTGTGCTGGACTCAGTCTGGTGGAGGCTTTGATAGTTTGGTCCGTTAGTCTTTCGGGATAGTCTTTTCCTCGAGTCTTTGGTTTTCTGCATTCTCCGTTGTTTCAGACAAGGTGACCAGCGGAGGATCCTAGGTGGCCACTCAGAAGCCTTTCAGACCCCACATGCTACTCATCAAAATAGAAAGTAGAACATTTTGTTTATAAACTATGTCAGTTGAGCTACATGTTCCCTGAAACCATGGTCCCCATAGCCCTCAGCCCAGTAATTTGGTCCCTCAGGAGTTTGGACGTGTCTGTGGAACTTTCATGACCTTGCATTCATCAGGCACTGCCTTGTTCTTCCAGGTCTGACAAGTTTACTGCCTTTGACAGGGTTCAGTCTTACCACTTTTGTATCACTCATTTTAGTGAAAAACATTTGTGTTTTCCTTCTCTGACAGGTTTCCACCATATACAGGTTCTCGCTTTTGCAGGTTTATGGTAATTACATAATGTTGCTATATTAAAATTTAATAATGTAATAGTTACAACTAATCTAAAATATGTATAGAAAAATAGCAATAGCTAAAATACTAAAATCACAGGTGGTTTTCTTTGGATGACATGGCCATGGTTAATTTTTTTCCTGCCTCATTTTCTATAAGTTTCAAATTTTCTATATTGGATATAGATATCTAAAGGAAAATGCAAAATTGCATTAAGAATAAATTTGATGTTCATTTCACTTTAGGAATTCTACAAAGTACAAATTTCAAAATGCAAAACAAAAATCACAAATATTTACAACTATAACATTGCTCTTAAACATACAGTGAAACTTGTGAAAGACATAACTTGACAAGACTCTTCTTTTTCCTGGCTTTCACAAGTTACCTGTCATTCACAGGGAACAGTCTTACCACTTTTCTGTTACTCTTTTTAGTAGAAAATATTTTAATTTTCCTTCCCTGTCACGCTTTCACCTTATACAGGTACTGGCTTTTCCAGATTCTACTGTAAATTATTTAGTTTTTCATTACTACTTTCTCTTTTAAATAATGGTTGAAGCAATATAAAACAAAGCTCAATGCAACACAATGGCATGAGAATTTCCTCCCTATTCTGCCCAGTTTGATCACATTGTTCTCCCCAGTTCACAATGTCCCGGGTGTGGCTGATACATGTACGGGCTTTGCCATGACCACATGTCCCTCCTGGAAGTTAAATTATTCTTAACCACCTATGTGGTGATTTCATTAGTTAATTGGTTTTTAACAAAATGCACATTTACAATCTTCTCTCTACTAGATCTTTACTTCCTGGTTTCTCTTGATTTGGGGGAAGGAGGAAGGTGGTGGTACTGCAGGTTCTTTAATTCAATAATTAACACTCAGACATTTATAGTAAGATCCCTAACAAAACTTTTTCTACAAAAGCTGATTGATTTTAAACAGATGACTTTCAATTTCACGTGTCTTAGTTATCCAGCACTGCTGTAACAGAAAGACCACAAGTGAATGGCTTCATCAGAGAGAATTTCATTCTCTTATGCTTTGTTGGGGTTAGATGCCACCAAGTCAGCTCCAACTCACGGTGACCCTATATGCAACAGAATAAAACACTGCCTGGTCCTGTGCCATCCTCTTTTCCACAGTGACACTTTCTGCTTGAGCCCATTGTTGCAGCTACTGTGTCAGTTAATCTTGTTGAAGGCCTTGCTCTCTTTTGCTGACCTATTTTAGCCAGCATGATATCCTTCTCTAGAGACTAGTTCCTCCTGACAACACGTCCCAAGTATGTAAACTGAGGTCTCACCATTTCTGCCTCCAGGGAGTATTCTGAATGTACCTCTTCCAAGGCAGATTTGTTCATTCTTTTAGCCATCCACGGTATCTTCAATATTCTTTACCAACACAGTAATTCAAAGGCACCAAACGTTGCAATGATTATCAGAATGGTTCGGGACCATGCAGTATTTCTTTTGTACATGGGATTACTATGAGTCAGACCTGTGGCACCTTTATTTAAATTTTCCTTTTGTTCATTCACAGTTTTCCTGATTTCCTTCTTTGTGTTTTCCATTAGTCTCTTGAGTTTGTTTAATATTGTTTCATTTATTCTTCCAATCTGTTCATTATTTACTCTTCCATAAATATGTTATCTCCCCCTTCATTCTGTTCAATTAAATGGGCCATCATTTCTGTTCTCTTTGTCTGCTTTATGGTGTTTTGCTGAAACGACAACACGATACTTTTACAAGGTGTTAGCTGTCTCAGTTCTCCGAACTTTCCCTTGTTTTTGACAGTGGTACTTCCCGTAAGAGATGCTTAGGCAGGCAAAGCCTTGAGGTTTTGCTGACCTGTCTATGGTAACTCCATTTAAACAGACCAAGGTGTCTGCTGTTTGACAGCTTCTGATCAGAAGAGAGAACACATACTAATCAACCTATCCTCCTGTTAGTGACCCCTTCAGTACGAAGTGATGATTACTTCCTTTCTGCTCTGCGATGTCTTCCATCCAGACCAAGTTTTCAGTCTATCGATGGTGTTCAAACTGGTCAGAAGCCCACACTAAGTCAACTGCTCTCTGGTGGGTGCAGCCCACAGTCCTTCATCACCATTCCATCCACCCTCCTGTGATGGACCAGTTGTCTCAGATCAGGTTTAGGGCTGAGGCACACTATGCATTAGCTGGCGGAGAAGGCTCTGTGGCATCCATCAGTCTGCATGCAGCTTCAGTTACGCTTAGCAGGCTATCGTCACGCCAGGAGAAGCAGACGAGGGGAGACTGGACAAAGCACCTTTTCTACTGTTTGAAACCTGTCATTGACATGTCTCTATCTGCATCTCCATGCTGCTATCCTCTGCCCATCAGCCCAGAATCCGACACAACCAAGTACAGATTTCCTGCTATATTTCTTAAAGTACATGTAGGAAGAATTGAAAACTCAGGCTTGTTCATGTCATCATGTTCTCAGAATCTTTTAAGGAAACTAGGAGCTTTTTAGTTGCATGAAAAATCTTTTTCTGTTATACTGCTGTTACTGACTACAGTTTCCTAGGTCTATATTTATTCATTTATTTTCTTCATTTATTCTATATATAACTTTTCATCTGCTACAATATACTAGAATATGGACATTTCAGCTTAAAGAATAAAAAATCTAGAACAGATTTTAAAAAACAAATTCATTAATTGCACTAGGGCACTACAGGTGAAAATCAGAGTTTTGCCATTATCTCTCTCTATCCACACAGCTTTTCTATTTTTTACACAACTTCCTCGCAGTAACTTCCCCGCCCTTACTGGAATCTGGAAATCCTGGTGGTATAGTGGTTGAGAGGTACAGCTATTAATGAAAAGGTCAACAGTTTGAATCCAACAGGTGTTCCTCAGTAACCATACGGGGTAGTTGTACTCTGTCCTATAGGATCTCTATGAGTCAGAATCAACCCAACAGCAATGGATTTTTATTTTTTTAGTGGTATTTATATAACTGTTCCAAGGGTTTTATATTTAAATCATATTTTTATTGTAGGAAACAATAATATACATATGGCTTGCACACAAATTCATTTCATGTGTCCCACTGCTGTTGATTGTAACTCACAGTGACCCTATAGGCCAGAGTAGAACTGTTCCATACAGCTTCTACGTAGCACCTGTTGGGTTTGAACTGTCAACCTTTTGGTTAGTATACATAGCACTTAACCACTATGCCACCAGGCTTTCCATGGAAGAAGTCTTCTGCAAAAAACGTTTAGTGCGATGTATCCTCCTTTACCTTCAATCACAACCATTTTTATTTCCATAATAAATAAAAAAATCAAGGCTGTTCTTTCACATATTTGTCAAGTTTGAAGAAATACTTCTTTAAGCAAATAAAGAGCATTTCCTAGAGAAAAATGGGAGATTTAACACCTTTAGCAAGCACTCCATCAAGCAGTCAGATTCCTGAAGTTTCAGTGCAATGTTTTATCCAAAGATAAAGGGAATAACAAACTCTCACTGGATCTAACAAAAGGCTCACTGTTTAGGTACACATGTTGGCAAATACTTTGCATGTCACATAAATTATCTTATCAATAACTAGTTTCCAAGAATACTATTGCTACCTGTAGTTCAGTTCACAGTAAAATACTGAGTGAACAGGTTTGACCTACCCACTATTTTGAAAACCACTGTCATTAGTTTCAGTAACAGTCCTTGGAGAAAAAGGTACCACAAAGCAAGTTGTATGAACAACCATTCAAATTTCTGGTTTGATTTTGTGCTATTGCTGACATATTTATAACCCTGTTCTCTAAGTTGGGTACCAACCCACTGCTGGCGTGTAGATTCTGACCCACAGTAACTCCACAGGATACAGCAGAACTGCTCCATCAGGTTTCCAAGGATGAAATCTATATGGAAGCAAACCACCACATCTTTCTCCTGCAGAGCAGCTGGTAGGTTCAAAACAATGACCTTTTGGATAGCAGCCAGGAGCTGACCCACTATGTCACCAAGGCTCCTCTGAGTTAGGTAAAGTCTGGTTCAAAGCTGTTTCCTATTAGGAAATAGCAAGTATCTATACATTTTTTTTTAAAGGTTCATGGTCAGGATTTAATATTATTTTTGAAAATAAAATTTTCATAACTTCAGAACACCACTATTTGTAGTGGGTGTCTGAGAGGCAGATATTCTGTTTAACCGTAAATCCCTTTTGGAAAGAACCATTTTAAACATCCTGGTAACTAGTTCTGGAAAACCTGATGGTGTAGTGGTTAAGTGCTACCAAAAGGTCAGCACTTCAAATCCACCAGGTGCTCCTTGGGTACTCTTTCACACAGTTCTATTCTTATATAGTCTCTATAAGTCAGAATCAACTCAAAAGAGTTTGGTTTTGTGTAATCAGTTCTACAGGACATAGTTTGGGAAATCTGATTCCAATAAATTAGATCAGTTTTCTGAGTCACTTCTTCACAACCTGTATAAAATGTTAACGTGGTTTTCACCTTTTGACTTTTATGAGCAGATAACGTTTCACGAATCTGCCCAAAGCTTCTGACTACTCAAAGAGATTAAGATTTATCATAGAAGAAATGAGTTTGCAAAAATCAAGACAGGAAATATTCACCATCTAGTATTCAGAAAATAGGATTCTGCAGTAAAATAAGAGCTTTAAAACTCAAGTTATTACATCCTGAAGAGACTGAATGCAATTCTTTTGTTCTCCCCATTCTGCTGAAATAACCCATACAATCCTATATAAGGAAGATCTGTAAAGATAAGAAAGAAGAAACTCCTGTCCATTTTTCAGCAGTGAAAGAACTGTGGAAAAAAATAAGAGTAACGAGGCAGGAAACTGAGATGAACACGTCTAGGTCGATCCTCCTTCCCTGCACACAATTCCCACCCTGCTCACTAGCCCCACTCCCCACTGGACAGCCTGAGGCTACTTCGAACAACCTAGGATGCAGTCATACCAGAATACACATCCGAGTAGTCAGGGAGAAGAGATACTCAAGTTTAGCTTTCCTAACCATGCTGGATTACTGTGTGGGATAAACCAAACCCAGGTGTAGCTAAGAAAATGGCTAAAAAAGCATGTCCAAGAGAGATCACTGCTATAAATTGAAGTCACTCTGAAATACGGTCTTTATAGTAGACAGCACAGGCCAGGACCAAGAGAGCCACAGTCAAATCTCCAAAACCTCTGTGGTCTACCAAGAGCCAAACGAAGCTTGGGGTCAGACAGGCAGTACTCAGAGAGAGCACTGTCCAATGCAGAGCAAAGAGCCATGAGTTCCCCAGCTGCACGCATCAGCATTAGAAGACAACAGGAGAGCCAGCAACCAGGAAACAAGGGGTGCTGCCTCAGTGACAAGTCCAAGAACAATGGACACAAGGCAGTAACTCGGCCCTCACATGTGCTACTGACTAGCAGCCTATTTATCTTCCCAGCTTGAAGAACTGCTAGGGAGAAGGGTGAGATAACTGAGTGACTGAGCAACGTTTTCTAGAATACTTAACATTACCCTCCAAATACTGTTTAAATTATCAAATGACAGCTAATCCAGATTGGCTTACTAGATCTTTGTTTTCCTTGCTAAGTAGTTAAACTGAGGCTTATTAGAAGGTCCAGATCAATTATACATAAAAGTACCTATTTCTCTTTATATCTAAGCTATTAAATAAGTGAATTATGTAATTCCACAATTCTATCAGAATTTCCATTCAGATCCTCAATGAGTGTCAGTTCTAGGTCTTTTGTCAGGCTCTCTGTACAGCACATGTATGTAAATTCTACCACCCTTGGAGTTCAGCTCAAATACTACATTTTCCATAAAGCCTTCTCTATTTTTATCTTCTTTTTTCTCTCTCTTTATTAACCTCCTTGGTACAAGGATAATTTTAGGCTAGAATGGACTCCCAGGATGCCAAAGATCCCTAAAAGTAAGCCACTGAGAACTTTCTCAGAATCAGAGAAGTTTACCCAACTCCTCAGGAAATTTGGGGGCTTCTAGATCCTACCCAAGCCTCTGATCAGCCCTGCTGCCAATGGGAACAGTCCTCTGTCACAGCCCTAGCCCACAGTAACATAACACAAATCCTTGGGGTTCAGCCAAAATCACTGACCTGGGGAAAGCAGGAAGTCAAATATCTAGTAAACTCAGTGACTGCAGCACCTGTCTTCCACCGTAATTATTGTAGGCAAAGGACAATATACTATACCTGTAGCCAAATAAAAGCATTTCTTGCCAGCAGGGAAAGTATTCCTCTCAACTAAAAAGAAACAAAAGCATTTTAAGGGATGCAATCAATTTCCCTTGGTGTGCATTCAACTCATTTGTAAAATATGAAAAACAGAAGTCTGTAATCAGAACAAAGAATTCTTTGTACTTACACAGTGTAAAGTTTCACACAGTGAAAGGAAATAAAACAGAAAAAGCCTTCTTGAAAACCCAAGGCAGCTGCAGCTAACTCTTCATTATACTAAACATATTATCTATCCTTTAGTAAGTTTAGGCAGTGGTTTGTCAATTTTGTTGATCTCTTCAAAAAACCAGCTTTTGGTCTTTTCAATTTTTTCAATTGTTTTTCTATTCTCTAATTCATTTAGCTCTGCTCTAATCTTTATGATCTCCTTTCTTCTGGTGCCTGAGGGGTTCCTCTGTTGTTCTCTTTCTTCTTATTCAAGCTGTAGGGTTAGTTCCTTGATTTGGTTTCTTTCTTCCTTCCAGATGTGTGCATTCATGGAAATAAACAGACCTCTGAGCACTGCTTTGGCTGTATCCCATAGGTTCTGGTAGGAAGTGTTTTTGTTCTCATTGGAATCCATGAATTTCTTTATTTCATCCTTGATTTCCTCTATAATCCATGTTTTTTTGAGCAAGATGTTGTTCAGCTTCCAAGAGTTCCACTTTCTATCTATGTTTTTTCTGCTATTGATTTCAACTTTGATGGCTTTATGATCAGAGAAGATGCTTTATAGTAATTCAATGGTATGGATTTTGTGGAGCACTGCATTATGGCCTAACACATGGTCAATTCTGGAGAATGTTCCAAGTGCACTGGAGAAGAAGGTGTAGTTGTCTGCTGATGGGTGGAAAGTTCTGTATATATCAATGAGGTTTAGTTGGTTAATTGTGGCAATGAGGTCTTCTGTATCTTTACTGAGCTTTTTTCTAGATGATCTGTCCAGTGTTGAGAGTGGAGTGTTGAAGTCTCCCACAATTATTGTAGAGTCATCTAACTCTCTTTTGAGTGTAGTCAGTGTTTCTTCAACGTATTTGGGTGCTCTGATATTTGCTGCATATTTAATATAGTTAAGTCTTGCCTGTGTACTGAACCTTTGAGTAACAAATAGTGTCCATCTTTGTCCACGATGGTGGATTTGACATTAAAATTGATTTTGTCTGAGATTAGAATTGCCCTCCCTGCTCTTCTTAGTTCATTGTTAGCTTGATATATATTCTTCCATCCTTTAATTTTCAGTTTGTTCCTGTCTTTAGGTCTCAAGTGAGTTTCCTGTAGACAACATATGGATGGGTCATGTCTTTTGATCCAAGATGTCACTCGATGTCCCTTTACTGGAGCATTCAGTCCATTCACATTCAATGTAATTATTGATACGTATGTGTTCACTGCTGCCATTGTGATATGTTTACTTTTGTGTTGATGTTTTCTCTGTTGTTCTTAATAGTCTGTTCTGGGACATTCTTTTTTGTGAGTTGATTTTTCACCTTTTTCAGAGCTGGTTTTGTAGTTGTTGAGACTCCTGTGTTACATTTGTTGAAATGGTATGATACATCTTTGTTGTGCTTTACAGCTGGCCCTATGATCCCCCTTAATAAACTGTATATAAACTCAATTTTAATTACTACCAGTCTTGTCATCTTCCTCTCCATCTGGAAGGACTATAACAACTGTAGTACTCCCTCTTTTTAATATGATGGCACCATAGTTTTCATGATGATCACTGGATTGCTTCTTTCCATATCAAAGCTGTGATTGACTTTGGAGCCTTCCCTAAATGAGTAGAGTTTTGAGCAGTATGTTGTTCTAAAATATAAAGTTAGTGGTTTTGTTCTTCTAAGCCAGAGCCAAGAACTTCTTTCAGTATTTCTTGTAGTTTGGGTTTGGCTTTTGCAAAGTCTCTGAGTTTCTGTTTATCTGGGAATGTTTTAATTTCATTTTTGTATTTGAAAGATAGTTTTGCAGGATATATAACTCTTGGTTGGACATTCTTCTCCTTCAAGGCTTTGAATGTGTCATGCCACTGTCTCCGTGCCAGCATGGTTTCTGCTGAGAAATCTGACGAGACCCTACAGGGTTTCTCCCTGAATGCTAGCTTTGCTTTGAGTCTTGCTGCCTTTAAGAGTTGCTGCTTATGTTTCATTTTGTTAAGCTTAATTATAATATGTCTTGGAGTCTTTCGAGATCTATATTGGGTGGCGTACGATACGCATCTGAGATGTCTATATTCTTTTCCTTCCTGATTTCTGGGAAGTTTTCTTTCAGCAGCTCATCAACTGTGAGAACTCTCTGTGTTCTCAGATGTCTCACCCTGTTCAGGGACTCCAATTAATCGAAGGTTGTTCCTCTTAATAGAGTCCCACATGCTTGTTAATGCTTCTTCATTTTTCTTGTTTCTTTTTTCTAATTTCTGTTCATAGACACTGGCATCAGTAGCTCTGTCTTCCAAGTCAGAAATTCTATTTTCCATTTGTTCCATTCTGTTTTCTTGGCTTTGCATGGAAGTTTCTATGTCTTTGATTTTCTTCTTGATCTGTTGGATTTCAGAGTACTGGTGTTCCATCAGACCGAACAGCTTGCTTAATTTTTCACTTTGTTCTGCTGCATTTTGTATAAGGTCTACAGAGGCTCTGTATATAATCATTTTGTATTCACTTTCTAATGCTTTCATAAAAGTTTCTTCATCTGGAAAACTCCCTGGTTGCTTTGTTTGGGAGTTTTCTGAAGCCATGGGTGATTTCTTGTATGCCACAATTGTCTGTTGCTTTCTGGGTCCCATGTGAGTATACAGAGGCTGGAAGAGATACTGTGAGGATGGACAGCAGATGCTTCTCTCGCCGAGGCGAGTCTACGCTGTCTTAAATTGTAAAGCAAAAGGTATCAGACCACTTCCCAAGTCAGTCAGGTTTTCAGGTGTAGAGGTCCCTCTTCTTAACTGGCAAAGTAAGCACCACTATATCTAACTCCAGATGATACACACTAGTTCAGAATACAGCAATGCTACTGCCCTGTTGGCTTCTGCTGACAGGGCCTAGCCTTAGGCGACACTGTGTGTAGTACTGCTTTTCTGGTAGAAAAGCGATCTCCTGCAGGCAGGCTCTGGCTCCCAAGCTAAGAATTAGGTCCAGCTGTGGCCACCGTATCCAAGATGGCGTCCTCCACACAGGCAGCAGATAGAGGGGCTAAAGGTGCCCACAGGTAGTGATTCCTCTGCTTCTGTTGCAGAGCCCACAACGTAGGTGGCACTGTGTAATTTACTGCTTTTCTGTAAGCGAAGTGCTGTCCTGTTTGCAGGCGCTGGCTCCAAGGCTAAGAATTTGGTCCCGCTAAAATCTCCGTACCCAACATGGTGTTCCGCACACTTACTGTGAAATTCCGTACAAACCCTGCTGAGGTAGAGTTAAGACGACAGGCCGACAGTGGCTAGGTTTACAGAGTCCTAAGCCTGGCTCTCAAAATATGGTAATTTTGTCTGCCTATCCCCCCAGCAGCGCATCTGAGTCTAGCCGCTAGGCAAGACCCAGCTCTGCCCACCAGCCAAGACAGAGAAAAAATAAATCAAAATGGTGCATTTATCTTCAGTCCGTGAGAGCCAGGGCTAGCCAGGAGTTGCAGTCAGCAAAAGAGAGGAGGTTTTTCGCTCAGTGGTATGAAGTCGAAAGTAATAGCCCTGTGCCGTGTCCTGAGGCTGATTAGGTGATCAGAAGGCTCCGTTTCATTATCAATTCCAGTCTTGGTTTCCAGAGGGATATAAGGAGATGTGTGCTTAGTCTGCCATCTTGACTCCACCCCCCCCCGCTTATTTATCCTTAATGAACAATTAATCATAAAGTTCATTTCATCTACTGCTTAGCAGAATCCAGGGGAAAATAATAGTGAAAGGATCCAAAGTCTCTTTTAATCTCATTTATTTTTCTCATATTTATTTGCAAAAAAAAATTATCAACCAAGTATTTTAAAATTATCTTTAAAGTCTCCATCACTGGGAAGAGTAACTACACAGGCACAGTTCAAGTCTCAGCACTTAATTAGCCAGAGAACCTTGGACAAATTATTTAAACTTCCAAAGTGTCATGATTTTTTTATGATTTTTTGTTAAAAAAAAAGACAATAATATACCTGCCCTAGTCATCTAGTCTTGCTATAACAGAAACACCACAAGTGGATGGGTTTACCAAAGGGAAATTTATTTTCTCACAGTTTATTGGCCAGAAGTTCAAATGAAGGATGTCAGCTCCTGGGGAAGAAATGGTTTCTCTGTCAGCTCTGGAGGAAGGTCTTTGTCATCAATCTTACTCTAGTCAAGGAGCTTCTCAGATGCAGGGAACCAGGATCCAGAAGATATGCTCTGCTCCTGGTGCTGCTTTTCTGGTAGTACATGGTCCCACCTCTCCACATGCTTCCCTTTCATCTCTTATAAGATAAAAGATAGTGCAGGGCACAACCCAGGGAAACTCCCTTTACACTGAATCAGAGATGCAACTTCAGTATGGGTGTTACAGTTCCACTCTAATCCTCTTTAACAAAAGATTACAATCATAAAATAGAGGACAATCACTCAACACTGGGAATCATGACTTAACCAAGTTGACACATGTTTGGGGAACATACAACTCAATCCATGACAGTATCTAACTCAAAGTTATAAAGATGAAATGATAGATGTGATTATAAGTGGTTTAAACCTAACAATTACTAATGTGTTAAGTAATGGATTCTTGTACCATAGGAGGATCTTGTATTCATACAAGGACAGAGAAGGACAGCCTTAACTGTGGAGAAAGACACCAAACGGACAGCACCATATCCGTCCTGAGATATTTGACAGTCGACTGGAAAGAAGGCAGGAGGAAAGGAATTCCAGAAAGAGGAAGTAGTAAATCCACAGAGCAAGAAGGTGTGAATGAGTAATCTGAATCCCAGGTACCATCCCATAGACCTGCTGTTGAGGGCTCTGGATGACATATAAAGGCTGACAATTTTCCACTTCATGGCACTTTAGTGAAGTCAGGCCAACCAGCTGACCTGTCTTCCTTCCCACTGTTATGATTATCCTCCGGTCTCTGTTCATACTCTGTTCTACACAGCTTTAATCTCATCATTTCTTGCAAGCCTTCTCTGACTTGTCTGTCTACATCGATCTCCCTTTTTATGACTCCTTCTAAAGTTTATAATCTGCTAGAAAATAATTGTAGTTAGTTCTACCCTATTCTAAATTGCTCTCTAAATGTTTGTTTTATATAAGCTCTGTTCACACAAATGTTAAGTACACCAAGGACAGTGACAACATCACATAATAAGCAAGCAGTAACACTATCAACTAATTTTTGGAGAATTGCTTTGTGGTTTAAAAATATGCTTGATCTTTAAAACAATCCTAAAATTACAAAGGGAAATAACGTAGGCAACATTATATAATTTCTGTTTTGCAGCTGAGGGCACAAAAGTTCAAAGATAGAAAAGGACAGCCCTGAGGTTATATGTTTAATTAGTAGAGCTGAGCCCTATGATCAAGGTGTGCTGAATTCATTCCTTCCGAGCTGCCCAAACATACATAAAAAAGTACTTGACTCCTGTTAGGTGCTTACTAGCTCTTGCTGTCCCCTCTTGTCTGTCAGTTTGTCATACTGTGAGGACTTGCATGGTCCCATGATACTTGAAGCTGTGGCACTGATAGTGAGATACCAGCAGGGCTGCCCATAACACAAAGGTTTCAGTTGAGCTTCTAAACTAAGACAGACTAGGAAGAAGGACCCAGCAGTCTACTTCTGAAAAGAATTAGCCAGTGAAAACATTATGAATAGCAACAGAACACTGTCTGCTATAGTGCCAGAAAATGAGCCCCTCAGTTTAGAAAGCATCCAAAAGACCACTGTGGAAGAGCTGTCTCCTCAGAGTCAACCTTAATAACATGGTTGGAGTCAAACTTTTGGGACCTTCATTTGCTGATGTGGCATGACTCAAAATGAGATGAAACAGCTGCAAACATTCACTAATAATCAGAACATGGAATGTACAAAGTATTCATTTACGAAAATTGGAAATCATCAAATAGGAAATCAAACTCATAAACACCTATACCCATTAGTGAGCTGAAACGGGCTGGTATTGGCCTTTTTGAATTGTACAATCATATAGTCTACTATGCCAAGAATAACAGCTTGAAAAGGAACGGTGTTGCACTGACCATCAAAAAGAACACTGCAAGATCTATCCTTAAGTACCACTATGTCAGTGACAGCATAATACCTATACACCTACAAGGAAGGCCAGTTAGAATGACTATTATTCAAAGTCACACTTCAATCTCTAAAGTCAAAGATGAAGAAATTGAAGATTTTTATCATCTTTTGCAGTCCGAAATCGATCAAACATGCCATCAGGATGAAGTGATCTGTATTGGCAATAGGAATGCAAAAATTGAAGGATCAGTAATCGAAAAATATGGCCTTGGTGACAGAAACAATGCCAGAGTTCACATGATAGAAATCTGGAAGACCAATGACTTCCTCACTGTCAATACTTTTTTTCACCAATATAAATAGCAACTATACACACAGACCTCGCCACATATAATAGACAGGAATCAAGTCAACTACATCTGTGGAAAGAGACAGCAGGCAAGCTCAGTATCATCAATCACAACTAGGCCAGGTGCTGAATTCAGCACAGACCATCAATTGCTCATATGCAAGTCCAAGCTGACACTAAACAAAATTAGAACAAGTCCATGATAGCCAAAGTACAACCTTGAGTATATCCCACCTGAGTCTAGAAACTACACCAAGAATACATTTATGAATTAAACACTAACAACCAAAGACCAGACAAGCTGTGGAATGACATCAAAGACACTATACGTCAAGAAAGTAAGAGGTCACCAAACAGATACCCGACAAAGAAAAGACCAAATTAGACATCAGAAGAGGCTATGAAACTTGCTCTTAAATGTCAAGTAGCTAAAGCAAAAAGAAGAAATGATGAAGTAAAAGAGCCAAATAGAAGATTTCAAAGGGAAGCCTCAAAAGAAAAAGTAAAATATTATAATGACATCTGCAAAGAGCTGGAGATAGAAAACCAAAAAGGAAGAACATGTTCTGCATTTCTCAGACTGAAAGAACTTAAGGAAAAAGGTCAAGCCTCAAGTTACAATAGCAAATGATTCTACAGGAAAAATATGAAATGATGCAGGAAGCATCAAAAAATGGAAGGAAGAAACAGAGTTAATATATCAAAAAGAACTGGACTATATTCAACCACTTCAGAATGAAACAGATAATTAGGAACTGATGATGCTGATAAAGGACGTCAAAGCTGCACTAAAGACACTGATGAAAAATAAGGCTCCAGGAGTCGATGAATATCAACTGAACTGTTTCAGAAATATCATATGATTAAGCAATTCCACTGCTTGGAATATATCCTATAGAAATAAGGGCTATCACACAAACTGACACATGCACACAGATGTTTATCACAGCACTGTCCACAATAGCAAAAAGATGGAATCAACCTGGGTGCCCATCAACAGATGAGTGGATAAACAAACTATGGTATGTAAACACAGTGGAACAATATGCAATGATAAAGAACAATGATGATTCTATGAAACATCTCATAACCTGGAATCAACTGGAAGACATGCTGAGTGAAATCAGTCACTTGCAAAAGGACAAATACTGTACGAGACCACTAACTATTACAAGAACTTAAGAAAAGACTTAAGCCCAGAAGAAAATACTCTTTGATGACTCCAAGAGTGACAAGGGAGAGAGAGAGTTATTCATAGATTAGATGATTGATAAGAGGTCAGTTAGGTGAAGGAAGTAAGAGCAAGCAGTCTAAGGCAGGTTAGCACAACTGAACTATACCATAAGCTAAACAGTTTTGTAAATTCAACCCAACAATTCAAAGGACAGAGTAGCAGGGACTGGGGTCTGGGCACCTTGTTTTCCAGGTACATCAAGGTCAACTGGTATAACTAGTCTTTTTCAAAGACAGTGTTCCATACCCTATATCAGTGAGTGGTGCCTGGGGTCTTAAAACCCAACAAACTGCCATTTAAGGAACATCAACTGGTCCCATCCCAGCTGGAGAACATCAGAGACACAAGAAAAAATAAGCCTTGGAGACATAAAGACCCACATGAATGGGATGCTACGTCAGCTGGAGAAGCAAAGAACTAGATGGTACTCAGCCGCCACCAAAAACAGCCCTGACAGGGAACACAATGTAGAGTCCCTGCCGTAACACGACAAAGGGCTGCGCAGATCTGGAACTCTACTAAGGACCAGATTTGATGGTCTGACCCCCTTGACGGTTCCCTGGAAACATGGTTCAAATCTTGCAGCTAGCCCAGAGCTGAAACCAGTACTGAAGCCAACACTTCAGACAAAGAATGGACTGGACTGGGTGACACAGAGTGATACAGGTGGTTTTATGGTTTTATGGTTTTACATATGTATACATGAGTCTGTCCACTGGTTTCTTTTTTAGAGGGGAGCAATGAGGGTGGAGATGAGGGGATAAGTACAGGTTGAGAGGATACTAGATTACTGGTTGAGAGGATACCAGATGACTGGAAAAGAAGCGTGTGCTGCCACACAGTGAGGAAAGCACACAGAGCTGCAAAGAGGCAGGTGCTCGAGGTTTAATATGGCAAATTGTCTTCGATTGTACACTTCCACTTAATCACAATAAAAAAAATATGAAAAAATTAAACTTAAAAAGAAAATCACCTTCTACCTCCAACTGCTCTGACACAATATAGGATCCCCCAAAAAGCTGGAGGTAAATACAAAACAAAATCCCAGCTCACCAAACACCAGACTTGCTGGTCTGATAGAGACTGCAGAAATCCTGAGAGTATACCCCCTAGGCACTCTTTTAATGACTAAAGTCATTCCTGAGGTTTACCTTCAGCCAAAGATTACAAAACCTCATAAAAGAAACAATAATATACACAGCTTCACCACATGCACAAGGCTAAATGGGAACACTATCTCAGGACCAAGGTTAAGAAGGCAGGAGGGGAAGGGAAATGAGAAACCCAAGGTCAGGAAAGGGAGAGGGCTGACATGTTATGGGGCTGGTGATCTATGTCACAAAACAATATGTGTATTGTTTAATGAGAAACCGATTTGCTCTGAAAACCTACATCTAAAGTACAATTAAAAAAAGAAGAAAAAATCACTTCCTACACATTCTTTAAATATAAACTCTATATATAAAATCTCAAACCTAGATCCAAAAGCTCTTCCTGCATAAAAGATCTCTCTATTTATAAATTTAGAAATCTTGCTAAAAGAGCAATTGCTGACATAACACAAGCCAGTGAGAAACTGAAAATAGTCTGGAATTTCTTTCCGCAGATAAGCAAAAAAGAGCATTTTGCTAAAAAGGGCATGCACAAGATTCAAGATGGCAGCCTACTGAGATGCACCATATCATCCTTCTACAGCAAAGACCTAAAAACAAATCAACAGACACAGGTGAAAACCTGAAACCATGAGCAACAAATGAAAAGATACATAATTAGATCAAACACCAACTAGAAAAACAATGACATCAGCAAACAAGGAAAAGATAAAGAGCAGTGGTGTCCTACCAGACAGCCAGCAGCAACAATGAGCACAGGAAGAAAACACCACAGAACTCCCAAGAGGAGAAACAGAAACAAATCACCAGAGTGAAGCAAGGTGGGCAGCCCAGGAACTACAGCTACGGAGGGACAGTACAGTAAGGAGAATCAGAGCTTCAGGGATCTCAAGTACACAGAGCAGGGAGGCATCCAGGATGGAGAGACAGAAGCTCTCCAACGGTAGTGACTGAATGGCAGGGAAAGCAGAAACCCCACACCAATCGACAAAATTTCCTTTTTGTTTTTGTTTTTCTTTTTTCTTTCTACGCCTCTCCTGCCTTCCTCTCTGCTCAACTTGTGCCTCCCACACTAGACTGTACACCTACACTACCTCTAGCCACCTGCTCCAACCCTCCCTCACTCGACAGAATACCTGTGTTCCCTGCCCAGGAAAACACCTGTCCAGCCTTGACCCTCAGCCTCCCAGAGAATGCCTGCATGACTCCTGGATGCCCATTCCACCCTCCTCCCACACAGAAGAGCATTTACATGACTACCTGATGACTACCCAATCCCTCCCCTGCCATAAAGTACCTATACCCTGCAGCTGACTGCCATACACCACCCCTGTCAGAGAGAGCACTTGTGCCCCGAGATGACTACTCCACCCCTCTCCCATGGTCCCACACAACTTGGATGCCCACCTACTCACGGCTCATCATCTGTCTACCTGGTAAGCAACTGTGCATTCCTTTGCTTCCGGATAGCACAAGGCCAGTATGCCCTTCGTCATAAACACAGATGAGAGGTCATTCGTCCTGCCTGTCACTGCCTGCCATCCCTATGTCCAACTGAGGGCAGAAAGTGAACATCTCTGTACTGCCAGACAATCATCAAAGCACTCCCCTAATGCTCACACTGATAAAACAAAACAAAATCATAAATAAAACAACACTTTAACATCTTAGAGGCCACAGGTAATATCAAAATATACAAAGAAACAAGCAAGGTAGTTCAAGCAAATGACTAAAATAAAGGGGCAGAAAACCTTCCTAACGATGAGATGGTAACAAAATTGTCTGATAAGCAATTCAAAAGGCTCTCATACAGAGTCCTCAAAGAGATGAAGGAAAACACAGACAAAACTCTAAAAGAATTCAGGAAAACAGTACAAGAGCAAACTGACAAAGACACAACTAGAACTCATACCAAAAAAGCAATTAGAAATTCAGAAGATTAACAATGAAACATGAAATACAGATACTTCAAAGGACCCAAAGCCAAACCAGCTGCCATCAAGTCAATTCCAACTCACAGCAACCCTATACAACAGAGTAAAACTGCCCCAATAAGCTTCCCAGAAGCACCTGGTGGATTTGTACCACTGATTTTTTGGTTAGCAGACATAGCACTTAATCAGTATGCCACCAGGGATTCCAACTGAAGGACACAGAACTGAAATTTAAACAAGTGAAGAAATAATTAGCAAAATAGAGGGCAAATCCCTTTATACTAACTTGTTTGAGGAATAATCAGAAAAAATAATGAAAAAAAAATATGCAGAAAGTCTTATGAGTTATATGGGATGTTACAAATGGGAACAGTTTATGTATGACGGGAATCCAAAAACAGGTAGAGACAAGAAAAACAAAAAGGACAGAGAAAACTTTCTGAAGATTTGTAGCAAGAAAACTTCCCCAGTACCATGAAAAATATGAAGATTTCCATGCAAGAAACTCAACAAACTCCACATAGGACAAACTTCAAAAGAAAGTCTCCAAGATACATACAAATGTAAAAACATACCATGGTAATGGATAGGAAGACTTAACTTGTGAAAATGTCAATCACCTCAAAAGTCTACAGATACAGTGTAATCCCAATCTAGATTTCAACAATGTTCTTTAAAAAGATGGAAAAACTAATCACCAACTTCATACGGAAAGGAAAGTGCCCTTAGCTGAGTAAAACATTATTGAAAAAGAAGTACAAGGTTTCAAACTACCTGCTCTCAGAACCTACTGTACAGCCAAGGTAATCTAAACAGTCTGGGACTGGGACATAGATCAATGAAACTGAAGTAAGAACCCATAAATAAATTCATCCACCTACAAATACCTGATCTTCAACAAAGTGTCAAAGTCTATTAAATGGGGAAGCTATAGTCTCTTTCACAAATGATGCTGGAAAAATGGATATTCATCTGTAAAACACAACATTCAAAAACTATCTTAAGATGGATCAAAGACCTAAATATAAACTCTAAAACAATAAAGACATGGGGGGGGAACAGGGACAATGTTAGAGATCCTAATACATGGCACAAATAGTATACAAACCATAACTAACAGTACACAAACACCAAAAAGAAACTAAAAAACTAGGAAATCCTAAAAAATCAAAAACTTATGTTCATCAACAGAATTCACCAAAGGCATAAAAAGTGAACCTACAAACTGGGGACAAGGTTTGGGCTACAACATATTCAATGAGTCTGGTCTCTAAAATCTATAAAATACTGCAACACCTCCACAACAAAAAGACAAATAATCCAATTTAAAAAAAAAAACAAAAAAAGCAAAGAACAGGCAAAGGATACGAACAGATGCCTCACCAAAGAAGACATTCAGGCTACTAGCAGACTCATGAAGAAATACACGATTTGCATTAAAGACATGCAAATCAAAACTACAATGAGATACTCTTGCCCCAGGTTGATACTAATTCAAAAAATAAAAATAAATAAAAATAAATGTTTGATAAGTTGTAGAGAGATTGGAACTCTTATGCACTGCTGGTAGAATGCAAAATGATACAACCACCTTGGAAAAAGATATGGCACTTCCTTAAAACACTAGAAATAGCATATGATCCAGCAATTTTACTCCTAGGAGAAATAAGAGCCATTACATAAAGGGATATATGCATACCACTGTTCACTGCAGCACTATTCACAATAACAAACCAACTGAAACAACTTAAATGCTCATCAGCAAACAAATGGATATATTATAGGGCATAACACACAATGAAATTCTATGCAATGACAAAGAACAACTGCTGAGTGAAATAAGTCAATCACCAAAGGGCAAATATTATTATGAGACCACTGTAAAAGCAGGAGGTCTCAAACTGCTACTGTCATCGGGCACTGCTCTAACAGAAATACCACAAGTGGATGCCTTTAAAATGAGAAATTTTATTCTATCACAGTCCTTGTAGGCTACAAGTCCAAATTTAGCATATAAGCTCCAGAAGAAGGCTTTCTCTGTTGGCTCTGAAGGAAGGTTCTTATCATCAATCTTCCCCTGCACTGGGAGCTTCTCAGTCACAGGGATCCTGGGTCCTTTACAAAGGTCGGCTCTGCTCCCAGCACTGCTTCTTGGTGGTATGAGTTCCTCAACTCTCTGCTTGCTTACCCTTTCTTTATATTCCAAGAGATTGCTTCAAGGCACAATACACTCCTACACACTGTGTCCTGCCACACCAGCATAACTGCCACCCATCTTTCCTCATTAACATCACAGAGGTAGGATTTAGAACATGTAGGAACATTACACAATACCAGGAATCACAGTCTAACCACATTGCTACATCAATTTTTGACAGGACAAAATTCAATCCATGACAATTACTATCATCAAAACTCAAGAAAAGGCTGACAAACAGAAAGAAATAAACTTTGATGGTTATGAGAGAAGGAAGTGATCAGGTGAAGAACTCACTAACTGGATAGTAAAAACCAAAATCAAACCCACTGCTAATGAGTTGGTTTGGACTTACAGCAACCTTACAGGACAGAGAACTTCCCTATACAGTTTCCAAGGAGTACCTGGAAGATTCAAATTGCCAAACTTTTTGGTTATCGGCTATAGCACTACACCATCAGAGTTTCAAATTAGATAGTAGACGGGTGTTAATTTTGGTGAAGGAAAGACAATACATATATAGGGGGAGTCAGTACAACCTGAGAAAGGCAAAAGACGACACTTAAAGAAACACAAGGGAAAAAAAGGAGGCAACTGCAGTGAATACGGTAGCATATACAACCCTACAGCAACAGAAAAAACAACTTATAAGCAGATATATAGGCAGATACGCACGCTGAATACGAGAAGAGTGTGTACAGGAGTATACCCACCAAATATATAGCTTAGTCTGTGCATACTTTTACATGGATATTTACTTGTAGGTATGTATAATCACACACAAATAGAATACAAAGAGGGTACACTCATAACAGCTTCCTAAACAAATCCTATCACCTTGAGGGAACAATTTACTGGGACTAAGGCCTGAAGACGATGGTCACCAGGTACATCTAGGTCAACTGGCATAATATAGTTCATTAAAAAAAATGTCCTATATTCTACTTTGTTGACCAGTACCTGGGGTATCAAAAGTTTGAGAGCAGCCATGTAAGTTACATCTATTCGTCCCATTCTGTCCAGAGCAAAGGAGAATGAAGACAATCAACAACACATGGAAAGCATTAGTCCAAAGGATTAGTGCACCACAGGAAGCCCAGCCCCTAGGAGCCTGAGCGCAGAAGAACAAGACAGTTCCCAATACCACCAGGTACCACTGTGACAAGGATCGTAACAGAGGGAGCCAGACACATAGGGAGAAAAACACAGACGATCACTAAACTTACTGGTCTGACAGAAGCTGGAGGAAGCCCTGAGACTACTGCCCAGGACACCCTTCTGACTCACTCCCGAAGTTCACCTTTCAGCCAAAGACTAGACAAGCCTACAGAAGAAACAGTAACACACGCAAGGAACGTGCTTCTTAGAGCAATCAAATACAGGAGACCCAGTGAGTAATGCCTGCCCAAAAGCAAAGACAAGAAGGCTGAAGGGACAGGAAAACTGAACAAATGGACACAGGGGACTCAGAATGGGAAGGCAGACAGTGCTGACACATTGGAGAGATTGCAACCACTGTCGCAAAACAATTTGTGCACAAATGTTTGAAGAAACTAATTTTCTCTGCCAACATTCGTCTAAAGCACAATAAGAGATTAGATAGACAGACAGACAGACAGATAACACAGACATAGAGACAATCAAGCCACATGAAACTGCCAAGGAACTGAGGAACACCAGGGCTACAGAACCTGAGACAAGGATCTCTGACCGGGAAACTCTTTCCATACAGTTGGTGCCTTGAATTCTGATTTCCAACCTTCTAAAGAAGGAGCCCTGGTGACACAGTAGTTAACCTTTCAGCTGCTAACCAGCAGATCATGGGGCAGTTCTATGCTGTCCTGTAGGGTCGCTGCGAGTAGGAATCAACAGCAACGTGTTTTAGAAACTGTGAGAAAATTTCTGTTCTCGTGGGGGGGTTACAGGCAAATACGAGAGAAATTTGAAATTACCCTGTAGTTCTCTTTAAATAGCGAACATTTATTTCAATCGAAAATCCTACACTGCTCTGATAGAATTCTACTTAGGAAAAAAGGGCACTCATTAAATCAAATGCACTCAAAACAAGAGAGAAAAAAAATAGTTAATTAAAAACATATGGTCATTTTAAACTGTATCAAAATGAATTTTTTCTCTTTTTAAATTTGGCTTTTATTTTTCTTGTGTCTGGACCATCTCACAGTTGCCTGCCCCCAATCTCTACTCTCCCTGGGAGACCAAAGGATCAGTCTGCATTACTATTCATTGTAGTTACCACTCGAGCATTCTACTCAAGGCAACATCTCAGAGAGGATTTTTTGAGCCACCAAAAGAACAAATATGAAAGACAAAGAGGTTCTACCAAAACATTACATTCTAGAAGTAATTTTCGGAGTGCTATCAGTTGCTGTCAAGTCAGTTTCAACTACAGCAGCCCTGTTAAAGTAAGAACTGTCCTATAGGTTTTCCAAGGCTTTCAGTTTTACAGAAGTAGATATGTCTCTCCCACGGAGCAGCTTGTGGATTAGACCTGCTAACCTTCTGGTCAACCACTGCCCCATCAAGGCTCCTTTCCTGAGGGCTAGCTGCTGGGTTTTTTGTTTGTTTCCAGCTGGACTGGAGAGAAAAGCTTCGGGGTATTGTCTGAGAAACATGTATTGCTGGGATGCTCAACAGGAAGGTTTAGATAAAAATCTCCATGACTCATATAAGCCAAAATATCTTGTTCAGAGTAACACCTGTCTTCTGTTTTGTTCACTAGATGCTAATTTCTGGAAGAGCAACAGGAGTGAACACATTCTCAAGACTAAGATTAATTAATCTGATTTAAAACACACGTGTGCAGGTGGGGAACCTTCAGTATTCATAATCCTGAGGACTCAAAGGTTAAATCACACTTTACAGCTCTTGACCTCTCCCATAGGCAACACCTCAGATTATCAACATCCTGGCTAACCTCTGTGGCTCTGACTAATGGGCAGATGTCACCATAAACCCTATCACTTAGGACTGAGGCAGCTAAACCTGCCAAAGGTCTGTCAGTAAGTAAAAACACATGTGAAGGGTACTGCTGCATGGCTTCCGGGCAAATGACTACAGGAGCAAGAAAATGTGTGTGGGAGGCTGGATACTGCTGATTTTGCAGGTGGTGGTGATGTGGTCATTTTAAGTACATCTCTCAGCTGATATTCTGGAAACCAGTAACTTACAGTGGGGGTACCAGGACCTTGCTGGGCTATGTGCTGCTGCTTTATACTAAAACAATGTTTGAAAGCTGCAGGTACGTATCTAATAGGGAATGGTAGCAGTCCCTTCGCAAAGCCAGCAACAGCCAACAGTAATTCATACCGGGACTGTTTTCTCACTTATTACAGGGATGCCAGGGTTTAGAACCACAAAATAGTAAACTCTTAACAAAGGAAGAGAGAAAGCAGCATAGAATAAATATACCATACTTAGGTTAAGCATGCCAGTCAAGTAACAACAGACAGACTGGGTTTGAATCTTACCTCCCCCACTCACTGAGTCGAGTCAGTTAACTCTCAGGGTCTTGGTTTTCTTATCTCCAAAATTAGATTAAAACTAGATGAGCATAAATACTGTTCTTTGTTTGGCAGAGTCAGCTTAAAGTTCTTGGCCATCCTAACTCTTCAAGCCATGAGAGTGTTTAAAAAACAAGCTGAATAAGAAGAAACATCCAGGGTGCTTGTTAAAAATTCAGAGGCTGTCCCAACCCCACTCAATCATAATCTCTTTACAAAAGGAACAGAAATAATGTTTTAAAGCATCCACAATATATTCCACCACTCTGGAGAGACTTAGTCCCAGATTTACAAGAGGGTTCTGTTTCAACAACTCAGTCATAAGTTGGATCCTATGTAAGCCAAATATCATTCTTTTTTTTTACATTTCCATTATATTGCTTTTTATTATCAGTATCTTCGTAAATCTGATCTTTATTTGTTTGTGGGGTTAGAAACATATAAATTTATAGATATATTTTAATGAATATGTACATAAGAGTTTTATATATACAAAAAGTTTTAATGATGTAGAAGAGATGGATGATGCTGACATTTTGTTAGCTTTTTTGGTAATAACCACTTGTGGAATGTTTTGAAACATGTGGCTTAGCCCTGAGAATGGAGAGGCCGGCATTTCTAGTCAGAAAATTAGTGGCAGTTGTCTGTATAGTCTTTTTTTTTTCTTTTCATTTTTTGTCATCACACATATCACAGTCACATACCACTGCTTCCTGAATCTGCCCACTGGCTTCAGCTATACAATCAGCATTTGGGTTCACATTTCGAAGCAACTAACACCCCTGATTTAGTGTATAAAATTAAACCTGTATGACACTGTTTCTAACGGTAAGTCACAAAACTAAACATGAGCAAGTGAACATCTGAGAATGTTAATATCAGCAAATTACCACAACCCTGTGTGGAGAACATGCTAACTATAAGATATTAAAAAACAAAAGGGACAGTTGTGAGTGTGGTTGGTCATAACTTGAATGCATTGTAAATAAGGGACTATGAATAACAGGCAAGTTGGGAAAACACTGCATGGTTCGGCAAAGTCAGTATAAATCCACCTCACTGTTAATCACCAAGCCCCAAGCTGGTCACAAATTTGGCCTCAATAATTGCCATCACCATGTGATCTCATGCTTTAATATTTAGTTGAACCATTTCTTTGATCTAGCTGTCCATCACTTCAAATTATATAATAAGTGCTTCAGAAATACATACACTGTATATTTTTAATTTCCCTCAGTACTTTTAAATACATCTCCATTTTGGAAACAGCTAAATTATGTTTATTCCTTATATATCTCTTAAATTCTGTGTATTCCAACAGTGGTCAAACTATGTACACCCTTCCAAATTACATGCAAGTACATAAATAAACATGCCAACTCAACAGAACCAGACCACAATTAGAGACAAAAGAAAAATGAACTAAAAGCAAAAAATTACTCTGGAGGTTTTTGTTTTTTGTTTTAGCTTATGTTGCTGCTACTGCCTCCCTAGAGCACATTCAGTTAATTCAAGTGATACTGAAAAATGGTTAATGGAAACCTGTTCTCAAAAGAAAATTGAGGAAGCCCAACACAGACTTTTGAACAGCTTATAGGAATTGAAAGTAAAAACTGAGTAACATTCAGGGAACATCTACGTCAAGCAGCACAACCCAGTTCTTAAGGGCAGTGTTCTATATCCTTCTTGGGTGAGTGGTGTCTGGGGTCTAAAAAGCTTGGGAGCAGAGAAGAGAGCCCTCTCAGTCTCTCCTAGTTCAGAGCAAAGGAGAGGGGAAAATACCCAGGACTCAAGGGAGCAATTAGTCCAAAGAACTGATGGCCTACAAGAACCACAATCCATGAAACCCCAGGACAACAAGAACCGGATGGTTGGTTCCCAGCTACCTCTACCAACTGCTCTGACTGGGATTCTAATAAAGAGTCCCAGACAGAGTAGGAGAAAAATGTAGAACAAATGATCAAACTCACACACACACAAAAAGACCAGTCTTACTTGTCTGATAGACTCTGGAGGAAATCCCAGAGACTATGGCTCCTAGACACCCTTCTAACTCAGGCGTCAAGCCACACCAAAGCTTATCTTTCGGCCGAAGATTAGGTTGGCCTATAACCAAAAAGTCGACAGTTGAAAGCCATCAGGCACTCCTTTGGAAAATCTGTGAGGTGCTTCTGTTCTAACTTATAGGGTCGCTAGGAGTCAGAATCAACTTGACAACAGTGGCTTTTCAGCTATAAGACAATCACACATGTGAGCAATGTGCTTCTTAGACCAGTCAAGTAGATGAGGCCAAATGGGCAACACCTGCCTAGGAATAATGTTAAGAAAGTAGCTATGGACAGGAAAACTGGACAAATGGACACGGTGAACCCAGGATGTAAAGGGGAAGGAGTGTATGGGGAAAATATGAGACTGTAACCAACGTCATGAGACAATCTGTATATAAATTTTTGAAATGAAAACTAATTTTCACCTAAATCAAAATTAAAAAACAAAACAAAGCAAAAAAATCTGTACCGCAGTCAACTCCTCATACAAGAAGGGACTGGACTTGTGGACATGCCAAGTGCCGTCGAGTCGGACTTGTGGACATAGTGTGACCATATAGTGTGACCATATAGTGTGTGTTCTTTATGGTTCTAAGCATTTATAGGAGGCTATCTTACTGGTCTCTTTCTAGATGGTAGAGATGAGGGGAAGATACTTATTAATGGTATACTTGAAATACAGAGTGAAAAGGAAAATTGTGCTGTCACAGGGTAGGGAGAGCACAAGGAGCTGCAGATAGGAAGGCATGCAAGGCTGATTTGGAATATATACTTTCACTTAATCACAATAAAAAGAAAAAATACAAAAGCATTTTCTAAAAGTTTTTCTGTTAACATTCATCTTTAATAGGATTCAAGAGTAATCAAGAAATACGTTTAAATAATACATCTTGCTCCATTCATTATGTCCCGATCCTAACTTATCTCAAGCTTAAAAAACAAATAATAATAATAATAAACCCAAGGGTTTGAATTATTTCCCATTTTTATATAACCTCACAATGGCTTTGAATATGCTTTCTATGCGAATACTAGTTATCCAGCCTGTTCAGAACCCTGGTGCTATCACAAATATGCATCATAAGTCTGCAATTTTAAAAAGCCAAATCTGTTGTTAAAAACATGATCTCACTTAAAAATTATTAACTACATGGCACATTCCGATGTAAGACAGAATTTTTAGAAGCACACATGAGCCTGGGCTGGCAATGAATGAAGACTAGATGAGTTGTAGAATGACATCAAGAATACCATATATGAAGAAAGCAAGAGGTCATTAAAAAGACAGGAAAAAAACAAAAGACCAAAACAGAAGTCAGAAAAGACCCTCAGACTTGCTAAAGCAAATGGGAGCAATCATGAAGTAAAACTGCTGAACAGATGATTTCAAAGGGTGCCGCAAGAAGGCAAAGGAAAGCATTATAATGAAATGTGCAAAGACCTAGAATTAGAAAACCAGGATTCACATTTCTCAATCTGAAACAACTGAAGGAAACACTCAAGCCTTGAGCTGCAAAATTGAAAGATTCCACAGGCAAAGGAGTTGAATGACTGAAGAAGTATCAAAAGAAGACAGAAGGACTTTACAGAATCACTGTGAAAAAGAACTGATTTAATCATTTCAGAAGGTGGCACATGATCAAAAATCAATGGTACTAAAAGAGGATGTCCACGTTTGCACTGAAAGCATGGCGACAAACAAGACTCCAGGAACTGAAAGAATTCCAGTAAATGCTGGAATTGATCACTTGTCTACATGAAAAATTTGGAAGACAGAAATCTGGCCAACTGATGAAGAGATTTTAGTCATGCCTACTTCAAAGAAAAATTATTCAATGAAATGCAGAGATTATCCAACAATATAATTAACATCACATGCAAGTAAAATTCTGCTAAAGACAATTCAAAGATGGTTGCAGCAGTACATCAAAAGGGAGCTGCCAGAAATTCGAGGTGGATTCAGAAAAAGATGTGGAATGAGGGATGTCTGGCTGATGACTTTGGCTGAAAGCCAAAGAAAAAGGTTTACCTGTGTTTTACTGACTATATGAAGGAATCTGACTGTGTGGATGATAACAAATTATGGATAAGATTTCAAAGAATGGGAATTTCAGAACACTTAATTGAGCTCACAAGGAAAATGTACATAGACTAGGAGGCAATCAGTCAGTCAGAACAAGGAAATACTGCATGGTTTAAAATCAGGTAAGGTGTGAGTCAGCGTTCTATCCTTTCACCATACTTATTCAGTCTGTATGCTGAGCAAATAATCTGAGAAGCTAGATTATTTGAAGACAAACACAGCATCAGGACTGGAGGAAGACTTATTAACAACCTGGGATAGGCAGATGATACAATCTTACCTGCTGAAAGCGAAGAGGACTTGAAGCACTTAATGATGAAGGTGAAAAGATACAAGACTATATCACCTTTAGTTTGGACTATACCAAACTTCACATAAATAAAACTGGACCAATAAATAATCCTTGACAACTTTTTGGAGAAAAGGTTGAAGTTATCAAAGATTTCATCTTACTTGGACCCACAATGAATGCCCATGGAAGCAGCAGTGAAGAAGTCAGACAGCTTACTGCATGGGAAAATCTGATGCAAAAGACCTACTTAAAGTTTTAAAAAGCAAAAGACGTCATTTTGAGGACTCAGATGAATCTGATCCAAGCAATGGTGTTTACATTGCCTTATGCATGCAAAAGATAAACAATGAATAAGGAAGACCGAGGAAGAATTGGTGCCCTTGAATTTTGGTGTCAGCAAAGAATACTGAACATACCACGGACTACCAAAGGAACAAACAAATCTGTATTAGATGCAGTACACAGAATAATACTTAGAAGCAAGGATGGAGAGACTTCATATCACATACTTTGGACATGTTATCCAGAAGGATCAATCCCTGGAGAACGGCATCCTGCTTGGTAATGTAGAGGTTCAGTGAAAAAGAGGCAGAGCCTCAATGAAACGGGAAGACAAAGTGGCTACCACAATGGGCTGAAGCCTGCCAACGATCGTGAGGTTAGTGCGGGACAGAGTAGTGTTTAGTTCTGTTGTGCGCAGAGTGCTAGGCATGAGCAGGGGCTGCACAGCCCCCAACCACAACAACAGTGCGTGGTTCTTCAGTGAACACAATTTAAAAAAGGAAGCTATATCTTGTTTATGTTTTCATAATCAGTTCTGCTTCAAATGTTTCCTGTAACTGAAAGTTTTTTCAGTACAACATCTCAATTGATCTAGTCACATATAACTAAAAAATTCAATCTCCTGCATAGTCAAAGGCTGAAAACAAAACAAAGCTACTACACGACTAACAGAGATTGGTGGTGCTGGTTGCCACCGAGGTGACTCTGACTCATGGTAACCGATGTGTGCAATGTGTCACCCTTCAGAGGCATACTGTCAGGCCTGTCTCCCGAGCACTTAACTGTACGCACCACTGAAGGACTTATACAGTGAATATACTGAGGTTTAGGTGCTCACAGCAGAGTCTCCTGGTTTTAGCTTTTCCTGTCATGGATATAATTTTGATTTCTCAAGCACTAAAAACACCAAAAGAAGTGTGTGTGTGTGTGTGTGTGTGTGTCTGTGTCTGTGTCTGTGTCTGTGTGTCTATGTGCGTGCGTGTGTGTGTGCACGCACACACGGGCATATGGTGTCAGTGTGCATGTGGTATGTATCTGTGTTGTGTTGTAGAAAAATGGCAAACAAATAGGAGAGAAGGGGGACTGATATAGGCCTACTAGAGACAGCAATACACCACCTTTCTGATAACTGACAAAAATAAGAGGCCAAAAACAGAAGTGTTCAGTCCAGAGAATACTTACAGTGGGAAAAAAAGTCCCACATAAATCTGCTGTCCTCAAGAGTAGAGTTTACAAAATTATTTTCATAATAATAGTCAGATCAAGAGAAATAAATCATATTTCAATATAATCTATTTTATAAGGCAAGAAAGCATACATATTCAGTTGTCTATCAGTAATTAAAACATTTTAAAGGTCTAAAATGTAAAACTTAGTTATCTGAAACATTATCTTACTTTGAGTAATCCAGTATACAAATACGACAGATCATTGAGGAATCAAATCACTGAATTTAAAACCCATTGCCATCAAGTTGATTCTGATTCACAGTGATGTTATGGGGGTCAGTAGAGCTGCACTTATAATACATCTTTTAAAATTATGTTTCCAGTAATGAAAAAATACACCATGGATCAAAAGAAGCAAGAATAGCTTAAAAACAACTAGTAAAGATGAGGTTAGGAAACAATAAGTTTCATTTCAGGAAACCCTGGTAGTGCACTGGTTATGTGTTATGTCTGCTAACCAAAAGGCTAGCAGTTCATATCCATCAGGGGATCTTTGGAAACTCTGTGGAGCAGTTCTACTCAGTCCTGTAGGGTTGCTATGAGTCAGAACCAATCTGACCACAGTAGTTTGGTCTACTCAGTTTATAAAACAAACTGGAGAGTGGGACAGATACAGGAAAATTTAAATGCTCAAGAATTCAATTATTAAAATAGAAAAACTCTAGCTGATTTTGGTCTATTTTTTCCTAAAGCACTTACTTTGGGATAAGCTGCATTTTATAACCTAAAACAAGTGGCCAGTAGGAAAGGAAGGTGCAGAACTAAGTTCACCGTATTTACATTAATTCAATCATGTATCAATTCATATTTTAAGCCAAGTAAACAAAATGTTAACTTAGATAATGTATTTTTTATTAATTGTCAAAAGATTCAAAAATTCATGTGGAACTATTCTAAAATTTCACATGAGCATAAGCGAGACATAACTTTTTCCTAGGCATTTAAATAGTATGTAAATTTGGGGGGGTACTATTTTTGGAAAGTTAAAACACTATGAAAAGGACCTGGAACAGTGACTATCTCCAGACTTCATGGACTAATAAGTACCATCCTCCCACCTCAAATAAACTGTTGAACTTCTTTTTCACAACACAGAAAGGCTGAATAGAACTACCACACCTTAGACCAGTCTGTTGATAGAAGGAATGGTGAGCGACTGTTTTTGTCTTTCCTGTTTCTCTTATTACTCAAAGTTTGCTACCCCGTAGTGTTTACTTCCAGGTTGCACCTCCTAGTTCCTCTGAAAAGCTTCTGAGGAAGACATCCCACTCTGGCTGTCACTAGGCACAGGAGCTACTGAAAATCTATGGATGGCTGGGAGGACGCAGTAGACTAAAGGACGAGGTTTCGCAGAGATCAGTAATCACAATGAAGAAAGGAGACCATCTGCAGCTGTCCAAAGAGGAAGCAGAGAAAGCTGCTGAGGGACAGGCAGGCAGGACCACGAAGATCAGGGAGGGACATACAAAACAGACTTGATGAAATCTTCCTCTTGTGCTATTCAGACAGTCTTCATTCTCTTAGAACATGCAGATCTTATATGAGAACAAGGATTCCCTCAACTGCCTTTAAGAGAGGAAGTTCAAGTCCAATTCTCCATGGTGATGACTTGCAGTCACCTAACAAGAGATTCAGTGAACAAAGCTATGTTCTGTGCTATATGCAGCTGGTCCTGTCAATTTACGTTGACCTCTTCTCCCATTCTCCCATCTCAGATTCCCTTCACATTCAATCACTGCTGTGCATGGTGCGGGTTTTTCTTTATGGAGTTGAGACTGTAGTTGCCTTGCCTTTGCTAGGCTCTAGCTGCTTGAGTTGACCACATCTAGGGCTCCAATTCAATTTGTTTAAAAACACCTCTTGCCATTGAGTCAATTCTGACTCATCCAGTGTTACTTGCTATAACCAGCAAAAAAAAAAAAAGAAGAACAAACTCAGCGCCATCGAATCAATTCCAACTCATAGCAACCCTGCTTGCTTTATCTTCCTATAATTCGTGGAAGTATAAGGAACTTCTCTCTTAGTAACTTTTAAACAAAAAAGTCAGGACACATTTTTTTTGTTTCTCACTTCTTGTTATTTTTAGTTTCTTTACTTTTCATCATGATGGATGACTCTTATGTAACTTGCAGCATCTGTTGGGCAGAAATTTTATGCTTACTTAAATCGTCCTCTCATAGTTACCAGACAGAGACACAACAGAAGACAGCCCAGTGAATCCCCTTGGCCAGAGACACTCCTCTCTGTCTCTACTGGGTAGAAGTAACCTTAGTTCCTCTTAGTGTTCAGGTGGATGGATCTAGCCAGTACCCTAACCCAGGGTGAACATACGGTAGTTGCTGGTTTCAGTTGAAGAAATTCTTACTGTGTCCCCTGGATAATGTGTGTCCCCACCCCGTCTTCTAGCCTTGTATTTTTAGGCAAAAAAACCACACGTCCTCCCCCGTCTGTCTGCCGGCTGCACTATCCCCCCCTTGAGGTGATTTTCATAAACACACAATATTAAAATTTTTAACAGCAGCAGTGGAAACCTGGTGGGATAGTGACTGCTAACCAAAAGGTCAGCAGTTCCAATCTACCAGACACTCTTTGTAAACTCTGTGGGGCAGTTCTGCTCTGATCTATAGGGTTGCTGTAAGTCGGCATCAACTCAGCAGCAGTAGCTGACTTGTCTGTCATATGAAAGAGGATTAACACGGTGGAGTTTGTGATACCAGCTGGGTGGGAGGGGGAGGCAGCTGGCAACAAAAGCAGGAGGTGTACATCAGTGGTGTAAAATACAGTAATTAGGATCACTCATTCAGAAGATGCTGGCCTTCAGAAGAAACTAGACTTCAGAAACAAGAAGTTTGCAAGTGAGTCACTGTGACTGATGGTGAGAGATAAAGGCAAATTCCATCCTGTGACGTTCAGATTCTTTCATTCTATTACTAACTAAAATTACATACTGGTTATTGATTCAGGCACAATATCTAACCGCACAGTTGTTCATTAGCTGCTACCTTAATTGAACCTTTCCTTTCTCCACAGGCCTTTCCACCCTACTTTCAGGCTGCATCTGGGTGCTGAGGAAGGTAGTAAGACCCATGAATCGTTAATCTAAGGAAATGCCCCATGGAATACCACGCTGGTGTATGAGACACTCAGTCAATAAATGAAACACTCAGATGTAGATACAGGCAGGGGATCCGGAGGCAGAGAATTTTAAAATGTTTATCTGGTATGGAAGTACCAGATTCAAATCGATTCTGATAAAAACAATTCGCTACCTCTCCAAGCTCAAAGGGGCCCCTCTTAAGTGGATGACTTTAAGAAACAAATTATTTTCTCACAGTTTAGGAGGCTAGAAATATGAATTCAGGGTGCTGATTCTAGGAGGATGCTTTCTCTTTCTGTTGGATCTGGAGAAAGGTCCTTGTCTGTTCATCCTCTCTTCTTGGTTCCTTGAAGATCTCCTGGTGGGCTGGCATCTATCTTGCCCCATCACTTCTAGCTTACTTGTTTGTTTAAGCTCTACTTCAAAAGAGGTCAATTTAAGACATACTTTACACTAAGGCTGTCTCATTGACGTAACAAAAGCAACTCATTCCCAAATGGAATTACAACCATAGGCTCAGAGGTTTGGAATTACAACACATAACTGGGGGGACATAATTCAATCCATAACAAGGTCCAATTTAACCCGTCCACCATCAGGTGGCTGGTAAGGCTTCTTCAAGAATGGTGCTGTACCAAGGGCTCATTGTTACTTTCTGCTGCTATCAGATTAGGCATTCAGAGAAAGCACTTTTAGTTGCCCTGGTGAAGGAAATACCCTGTGAAATATAGGTAGCAGTTTTTCAAGTCTTACACAGTAAATTGTTTTTAATACTGCTATCTACTAAAGCTTTTTTATCTCTTCATTGACAACACGCCAAAGGACTGGTGATATTTCCATGTGTCCTTGCCAGAACATTTAACCTCAAATCACAGCTAAGTAATCAAAGGATACTGAATTTTCAATCAATACAGCGTGATATTTCACTCCCTCCCATCTTCTAACACCCCCAAGATACACTCCCATACAAGTTCCCAAATCACTTAAAGTACCTCTTAGCCTGCAATTACCTGGACATGGAATATGTTTCTTCTTGGAGTAGAGATCATGACTCAGTTGGCCTGTGCTGAGACCTTACTCAGGCCTTATAGCCTAGAAGTGCTAAGCGGTGATGCTGACAAATTTTGAGAATATGAATTGTCTTACTAGGCACTAACTTTCAGTGAGATCACTGCATGGAATCCAAAGAAGGAACAGCTTGTTGTCTTCTGGCTAAGATAACTTAAGGAAATTTGAGGGCTCAAAATTCTGAAGCATAGTTATTCAAATCTTTCTGTCTTTAGTCTCAAAAGTCCTACCCTTTCTCTAATAGAGTTCTTATTTTGACACAGCCAACTATCAAAACCGTTCCTTTAGGCTCACAGCCAGCCCTGTCACCCTTGTAACTATATGCTGGGCCTCATTTTCACTGCAGTCTTTCTTCTCCATGGCTACAGAAATGAGTCTCTTTTAAAGCAATTATAAAGAGCACTGACTTTCACAGACCCCTGGTGACAGAAGGGTTAAAAAGCTTGACTACTAACCAAATCCTAAGGGGCAGTTCTACTGTGTCCTACCTTATTCTGTCCTATAAAGGTCACTATAAGTCTGCATCAACTCACCAGCACTAGGCTTGGTTGGCTAGCTTTCACAGTGTGCCTTAAGCTGACAATCAGCTGCCCTGAGCCTATTATCTTTTGCAGTGTTTCTTCAAAACCAATCCAGTTGTTGAGTCAGTTCTGGCACACAGCAACCCTATAGGACAGAACAGACCCCCTATAGGACAGAATAGAACTGCTCATAGGGTTGCCAAGGCTGTCAACCTTTACAGAAATAGACTGCCATACCCACCTCCCAAGGAGCAGCTGGCAGGTGCAAAGCAAAGACCTTTTGGTTGGCTGGTGAGTGCTTTAACCACTGCATCATCAGAAAGCCTTGCAAAACCTCTAATGCTGGCAAAATTTCAAAGTCCTTATTGCTATTCATGCCTCTGTTTCAGTCAAGTACAACTAGTGCTTGCAACTAGTTCATTCCAGTTCAAACCTCTGCTGAGAATTCACATTTAGCAAGTTCCCTGCTGATTAGGGACCAATTCTGGGAACTGCTAACAAAGCACTGGTTCTCGAAATTTATTATACAAAAAAATCACCTGGGGAGCTTGTTAAAATGTAGATTCTGATTCAGTATATGGAAATACAAACTCTTAGTAGGGGCTGAAACCAGAATGAATCAGTTCAAAGCCCTAAATAAAATGGCTATAGGCTTAGGTTTCAACTACACCTCATCCCAAATAATCATAGTTGAAAGTTTCAGTCTCTGTAATGCATGCCAGGGGTCTGTCAACTCCTTTACCATTGATAATGGAGTTTTTATTTCCTTTAAAACCAAATCCAAACCAATCCACTTCTGTCAAATCAATTCCAACTCACAGCAATCCTACAGGACAGAGCAGAACTATCCTATAGAGTTTCCAAGTGGTGCCTGGTGGAGTCAAACCGCTGACCTCTTGATTAACAGGTGTGGCTCTTAACCACTAAAACACCAAGGTTTCTTACTGCCTTCAAAGAGGTAAATAATTCAGCCTTCTGGCTAAGATGATTGCTTAGACAAACACACCATAATGTCCCTTAAAATTAAGGCTTAAAAAATTAAGTGAACCAAATGCTAACAACAATCCTGTATACCTAAAACTTAAAAGTTTGAAGAACTGGACTGAGCACCAATTGGACAAAGTCAAAACAATAAACAGTCGGAATGAGGAGATTCTCAGATCATCCATACTCAACCTGCCAGCCTAGCACAGTGTGGCAGCAAACAATATCCTCATATGAGGAGCCTAGGAAGGCAACTTCACAGAATACACAGCCATAGACAGAGATACTGTGTAAACAAACCTGGAAAGAAAGAAGGTGGACAGGTCACGCACCAAGTCTAAGTCAGCCCAAGAAGGTGACATGCATGAGTACCGTAACTGTAAAACAAAGGAAGCTCAGGGAAGTGCCACGGAAGCCAAGCAAGATGGACTCAACCATTGGAGCCTCAGGACGGGAGACAGATAAGACAGAACACATCTCAAAATCGTCAAGGTAAGTACAGAAGGCTTGGAAGAGCTCCAGAGATTCTGACAAGCGCAGAGAAGGGAAGGACCTAGGAACTAGTAATAAAACCTCCTATCAGTGGTGGTGCCCATACACTTGACATCTACTGAATAGTAAAGCCAGAAGTCCCAACCTCCAACGAGTCTCATGCTTTCATCTCTCCCCATGGAAACAGTCACCACCCCACACATCCTGCCCAGCACATACAAAGTGGTAATCCTCGTACTTCATCCAATGTGTGACCCTCCAATACTCCAACACTCTGTCTGTTCTCTCAGTCTGTCCCAGCATACCCTCTCCCCTTCTACGGGACACTGACTCATGCCTAGGCAGAGGGCCTGTCTTGCCCACTTGAGTAGCACTACATCACTCTGACTGTGAAGATGATTTATCCTGCTCTCTAGCGGTCACAGTAACAGCTGACACCAATGTGGAAGGAACACATGGCCACACAAGAGCTTTAGAGGGATCATAGCTACCCAACACCTGGCATCCCTCCCTAATCAGGAAAGAGACCTGCTCTCACACCTTCACAAAGTCCTATAAGGGAAGACACATGCCAAACGTCAGAGGTTGCCATATATACACAATACTCCATACCCCCAGTGAGAGGACATTACATCCACCTAATCAAAAACACCAAAGTCATACACAGACAAGTATTACAAAACAAAAATTAGAATAATACAAAGGGAAGGAAAGAAGACAATGTAAAGAGAAAGAGAAGAAGTTCCGAATATATCAAAATAATAAAGACAAACATACAACCAATAACCCTGTTCTACCTCCTATTTACTGCATGGTGCCTGAGGCTTTAAAGTTTGAAAGCATCCATCCAAGGCACAAAAACTGGTTTCCATTTACCGGGAATAACTGACAAAGAAGGAGAGTCAGAAGTACTGCTGTTGATGTTAGCTGCCGTCTACTTGGTTCCAAATCACAGCGACGCTATGCACAACAGCACGAAACACTGCCTGGTCTTGCACCATATCCACAATCATTTTTATGCTTAAGCCCATCGTTGCAGACACTGTGTCGATCCAGTTCCTAGAGGGTCTTCCTCTTTTTTGCTAACCCTCCACTCTACCAAGCATGATGTCCTTTTCCAAGGACTGATCCTTCCTGACAATATGTCCAAGTATGTAAGATGCAGTCTTGCCATCTTGCTTCCAAAGAGCACTCTGGTTGTACTTCTTCAAGGTCAGATTTGTTTGTTCTTTTGGCAGTCCATCATGCATACATTCAGCATTCTTCTCCAACAGCACAATTCAAATGCATCAGTTCTGTCCTCCTTGTTCATTGTCTAGCTTTCACATGCACATGATGCAACTGAACATACCATGGCTTGGGTCAGGTGCACCTTGGCCTTCAAGGTGACATCTTTACTTTTCAAAACTTGAAAGTGGTCCTTTGCAGCAGATTTTCCCAATGTAATGAGTCTTTTGATTTTTTGACTGCTGCTCCCATTTGTGTTGACTGTGAACCCAAGTAAAATGAAATCCTTGACCACCTCAATCCTTTCTCTATTGATGACAATGTTACTTACTGGTCCAGCTGTGAGGATTTTTGTTTTCCTGATGTTGAGGTACAATCCATACTGAAGACTGTGGTCTTTGATTTTCATCAGTGTTTCAAACCTTCTTCACTTCCACTAAGTAAGGTGGTGTTGCCTTGTGTAACGCAGGTTGTTAATGAGTCCATCCTCCAATCCTGATGCCCTGTTCTTCTTTATATAATCCAGCTTCTCAGATTATTTGCTTGGCATACCAATTGAAAAGGATACAATCCTGAAGTACACCTTTCCTGACCTTAAACCATGCAGTGTCCCCTTGTCCTGTTTGCAAGACTGCCTCTTGATCCATGTACAGATCCCTTAGGAGCATAATTAAGTGTTATGGAATTCCCATTTTACACAATGTTAGCCATAATACATTATGATACACACTGTCAAATACCTTTGCAGAGTCAATAAAACACAGGTAAACATCTTTCTGGTACTCTCTGCTTTCAGCCATGATCTGTCTGACACCAATGATGATATCCCTGGCTCCACACCCTCTTCTGAATCCAGCTTGAATTTATGGCAGTTCTTTGTCAATATATCGTTGCAGCTGTTTTTGAATGACGAGTAAAATTTTACTTGCATGTGCTACTAATGATAATTGTTCGGTAATTTCCGCATTCAATTAGACCACCTTCCTTTGGACTGGTGTAAACATAGATCTCTTCCAGTCAGTTGGCCAGGTAGCTGTCCTCCAAATTTCTTGTCACAGACAAGTGGGCACTTCAGTGCCGCACATGTTTGTTAAAATGTCTCAGTTGACATTCCATCACCTAGTTTTTCTTGCCAGTGCCTTCAATGTAGCCTCAACTTCTTCCCTCGGCACCATCAGTTCCTAATCATGTGCTACCTCCTCAAATGGCTAAACATCAACGAGTTCTTTCTGGTATATTGTCTGTGTATTCCTTCCATCTTCTTTTGATGCTCCCTCACAGTCATTTAAGAGTTTCCCTGTAGAATCCTTCACTATTGCAACTCAAGGCTTCAATTTTTCGTTTAGTTCTTTCAGCTTGAGAAATGCAGAACGTGTTCTTCTCTTTTGGTTTCCCATTTTCAGCTTTTTGCACACATCATTATAATGCTTTATTTTGTCATCTTGAGCTGTCCTTTGAAATCTCCCATTTAGTTCTTTTACTCTGTCATTCCTTCCTTTTGCTTAAGCTGCTCAATGTTCAAGAATAAGTTTCAGAGTATCTTTTGACATCCAATTTGGTCTTTTCTTTCTTTCGTGTCTTTTTAATGACCTCTTGCTTTCTTTATGGATGATGTCTTTGATGTCATTCCACAAGTTGTCTGGTCTTTGATCATTAGTGGTCAACACACAAAATCCGTTCTTGAGATGATCTCTAAACTCAGGTGGGATATACTCAAGGTCATACTTTGGCTCTCATGGGCTTGTTCTAATTTTCTTCAGTTTTAGTTTGAATCTGCATATGAGCAATTGATGTTCTGTGCCACAGTCAGCACCTGTTCTTGTCCTCACTGCTGATAGGGAGCTATTGTTTTTCCCCAGATATAGTCAATTTGGTTCCTGTGTATTCCATCTGTTGTGTACAGTCGCAGTTTGTGTTGGTTAAAAAAGAATCAGGAATAAGAGGATGAAATGGAATATGTGGCTAACTGCTTCCACAAAAATTGTCCCCTTTCCAATGAGACCAGAAGAGCTGGATGCTACTCAGCTATTGTTATGAACATTTTTATCAAAAATTTTCTATAAAAGAGTCCTGATTAAAATCTTTGATTTCTGATCAAAGATTCTATAAAATATTCCGGATTCTATAGAAGACCTCAAAACAGAATTTCAAATTCTCAGGGAATTCAGTATTTCTGGAGCTACGCATGTTACATGAACCTCAAAATTACTTCTCTGAGATAATTTTTAAAACTTAAACAAAAATATCCCCTCAAGTCTTCTTAAAACCAAACAGTTTAGATTAACTAATAAAGAATGTCTGCCTTGAGAGCTGTGCTCTTTTAAGAACTCTCTATGGCATCAAATTGACTAAAGCAATTAGAAACATCATTAGATATAAAATTTAGGGAGCACTGAATTTATGTTAATGGGTAAGAAATAACTTGCAAAAAGAGGGGTGAAAATCATTGCACAACTTGAAAAATGTAATCACTGTCACCACACTGTATGTGCAGAAAACACTGAGCCAGTGTATGTGCTGTTGTGCACATTCCCAACAACAAAAATAATTATATACATATAAGCTGGAAAAATAATCAAAGTTGGCTGTAAGTCACAAGGAACATCTCCAAAAAGACCAAATGAAGGGAATATATCTCCTTTCTGTTTCCTGTCTCTCACTGGCCACTAGACTAAGACACAGAAGATATAAGCACTCAACTAACCAACTTGAGCTTACAGACATACAAAACATTCCACCCATTCCACAGCATAGTTTTCTCTGACATACAACACAGATCACTCTCCAGAGTGATCTTAGGCTGCAAAGTAAGCACCAATAAATTCAAAATAATACAAAGTACCTGTTCTAACCACAAGAATATAAAGCTAAATTAGAATGGGAGAAAAATCAAATACATGGAAATTGAATAACAAATTGCTGAAAAACCAGTGGGTAAAAGAAGTGAAAAATGTCCCAGAATCAAATGAGAATGAAAACACAACATACCAAAACCTGTGGAACTCAGCAAGTACAGTGCTCAGAGAAGAATTACTAACTATAAACAAACACATCAAAAAAAGTGCCAAAATCAATAGCTTAGCCTTACAGCTCGAACAAAAAGAAGAGCAACAGAAAAAGCCCACAGCTAACAGAAAAAAGGAAATAGCAAAATTAGAGCAGAAATAAATGAAAGAGGAAACAGAAAAACAATGAAAGGAATCAGCAAGACAAAAGTTGCTTCTTGAGAAGATCAATGAATACCTTTGCTCTGTATCTCTTCTCATTTGCTGATGCTGGTCAGCTTCTTTTCCATTTAATATCAATTTAATTCTGTACCCTTTCATTTGTTGCTCAGGGTTCCAGGGTTGTAATCTGTATCAGTTACACTTTATTTCTAAGGTGTTTACAACAGAGGGAGAGTATGGTACATCAGACTAGTCTACCACATTGAATCAGTGTACTTGGATAGCGAAACTGACCAAGGAAAAGAATGAGAACTTGCAAATAGCCAAAATAATAAACAAGATGGGTGACATTATAACAGAACCAAGTAAAACGAAAAGGATTCTATCAAAATACTATGAAAAACTGTATGAAAACAAATTTGAAAACCTAGAATAAGCAAATTTCTAGGAACACATTATCCACCTAAACTAACACAAACTGTGAAGTGGAAAATTTAAACAGACCCTTAGCAAAAGTAGAAATTAAAGAGATCATAACAAAGTTCCAACTAACAGCCCTGGACCAAGCAATTTCACTGAAGAATTGTATCAAATATTCAGAAAAGAGTTCACCACAACCCTACTCAAACTATTTCAGGACACAGAAAACGAACGAATACTCCAAAATTCATTTTATGAAGCCAGCATCACCCTGCAACCAATCTAGGCAAAGACTAGTTTTGTACTAACAGACCAGTGTCCTTCAAGAATTAGACATAAACATTTTAAACAAAACATTAGCCAACAGAATTCAACAGCATATCAAAAAACAATACACTATGATCAAGTGTGTTTCATTGACTATGCAAAGGCATTTGACTGCATGGATCATAACAAACTATGGATAACACTGCAGAAAATGAAAATTCCAAAACACTTCATTGTGCTCATGAGGAAATCTGTATACGGATCAAGAGGCAGTCCTGTGAACAGAACAAGGGGACACTGTGTGGTCTAAAGTCAGGAAAGGTACGCATCAGCACTGTATACTTTCACCATACCTTTCAATCTGTATGCCAAGCAAATAATGCAAGAAGCTAGACTACACAAAGAAGACTGAAGCATCAGAACTGCAGGAAGACTCATTAATAACCCGCATTATGCAAATGACACAAGCTTGCTTGCTGAAAGTGAAGAGGATTTGAAACACTTATTGATGAAGATCAAAGACCACCACCTTCAAGGTGAGTTGTTTTACAACATCAAGAAAACAAAAATCCTCACAACTGGACCGGTAAGCAACATCATGATAAATGGAGAAAAGACTGTGGTTGCCAAGGATTTCATCTATTCGGGTTCATGGTCAACACCAATGGGAGCAGCAGACAAGAAATCAAAAGATGCTCATGTTGGGAAAATCTGCTGCAAAAGACCTCTTTAAGTGTTGAAAAGTAAAGATGTCACCTTGAAGACTAAGGTGTGCTTGACCCAAGCCATGGTATTTTCAATCACATCATATGCATTTGAAAGCTGAACAATGAATAAAGAAGGCAGAGGAAGAACCGATGCCTTTGAATCGCAGTGCTGGAAAAGAATATTGAACACACCATGGACTGCCAAAAAACCCACCAGATCTGTACTTGGAGAAGTACAACCAGAGTGCTCCTTAGAAGCAAGGATGGCAAGATTGTGGCTTACATACTTTGGACATGCTGTCAGGAGAGATCAGTCCCTTGAGAAGGACATCATACTTGGAAAAGGAGAGTGTCAGCAAAAAAAAAAAAAAAAAAGGAAGACCCTCAACAAGATGGACTGACACAGTGGCTGCAAGAATGGGCTTAAGCAGAAAAACAATTGTGGTCATGGCACAGCACCAGGTAGTGTTTTGTTCTGTTGTTCACAGGCTCACTATGAGCTAAAAGCAATTCAGTGGCACCTAACAACTAGTGGGATTAATATCAAGCATGAAAAGATGGTTTAATATTAGACAATCAACATAATTCACACAGAAATAATACAAAGGAATCACATGATCATCTCAACTGATACAGATAGGCATTTGATACAGTCCAGCACCCATTCTTGATAAAAACTTTCAGCACAATAAGACTAAAAGGGAAATTCCTAAACGTAATTAAGGGTATGTATACAAAAAGGACAGTCAGCATCATTCTCAGTGGAGACTGAAAGCACTCTCCTTGAGAATAGAAACTAGATGAAGATACCCTTTATCACCACGTTTCTTCAACATTGTACTAGAAGACCTAGCTAAAGTAATACGGAAAGATAGGGAAATAAAAACTGGTAAGAAAGAAGTAAAAAGTACCCCTGTTTGCAAATGACATGATCGGAAACATAGAAAACCCCGGAGACTCTACAAGAAAGCTAGTGGTACTAACAGAAGGCTTTAGTAAAGTGGTGGTGTACAAAATTAACATACAAAAAGCAGTTAGATGCCTCTACACTAACCAACAGAACTCCAAAAAGGAAGTTAGGAAAGCACTGTCATTTACAATAACAAACTTCCCACTCCCCACCCCCAAAATAAAATATTTTGGAACAAACCTAACTAGGAGCATAAAAGACTTACACAAATTAAACTCTAAAACACTACCACAAGAATCAAGACACTCATATAAACAGAAAAAAATATCATGCTCATAGATAAGCAGGCTTAACATCATGAAAATGACAATACTACCCAATGTGATCTATAGGTATAATGCCAGGTGCAAATTCTAACAACATTCTTCAATGAAATGGAAACCTAATCACCAACTTTACATGGAAAGGAAAGAAACCCCAGAGAAGTAAAATATAACCAAAGAAGCACACAGTAGGAGGCCTCATACTACCCACTCTAAGAACCTACTATACCAGCCATGGCAATCAAAATTACCTGATACTGGTACAACAAAACACATGGGCCATTAGAACACAACTGAGAATCCAGAAATAAATCCATTCACCTATAAACAGTTATATGTTGACGAAGAGGTAAAATTCTTTAACTGGGAATGAGACAGTCTCTTTAACAAATGGCACTGGCAAAATTGGACATCTGTTTTTGACAAAAAAGAAAACAGTATCCATACCTAATACCATTCACAAAAATTAACTCAAGATGTATGAAAGACCTAAATATATAAAACCTAAAACCATAAAGATCATAGAAGAAAACACTCTGGCAAAACTAAAAACCCTAATTTATTCCATAAATACACTATCAAATATAACTTAAAAAGCACAAACAGGAGAAGATAAACTAGATGATTAGGGCCTCCTGAAATAAAGTATTTATATTCATCAGAACCACTAACTAGATAAGAGACACACAGAAACTTTTGTGAAGAGAGTGATAAGGCACCACATTACCAGGGAAGATAGCATCACATAATCAAGACAGAGGGTACACACTTGAAGGTACACAAGAGTAAAAGGCAACAACAGTAAATACTCATACATATGCAACCCTGCAATAGCAGTAATAACAACAATATACAGGCAGATACATAGATAGATATGTAAGCTGGTGGGAGGGCATATGGAAGTATACCCATGTGTATGTTGACGTGTGTATGCTGTAAAATTTTATACTCACAAAACTAAGAATTCATACAGGTGGTACAGTCATAAAAACTTAGCCATAACTATATACCTTCCAAGACCGGGATACTGAGCTTGAAGACTAGACACTGTAGTTTCAGGGGACATTTAGGTCAAATGGCATATCGTAACTCTTACAGCAATGTTCTATGTTCTGCCTTGGTGAGTAGTGACTGAGGTCTTAAACACTTGCAAGCAACCAAGACACAACAACTGGTGTCTTCCAGTCCAGAGCAAAGAGTGAAGAAAATCAAAGACTCAGGAAACAATTAGTCCAAAGGACTAATGAATCACAGAAACCATGACCTTCAATAGCCTGAAACCCAAAAACTATGTGGCGGCCAGCGACCACTACCAACTACACTGTCTGGGACCAGACTAGCAGGTCATGAACAGAATAGGAGAGAAATGTAGAACAAAACTGAAACTTATAAACAAGACCACACTTACTGTCTGATAGGGACAGTGAAATCCCTAACAATGGTCTTTAGTAATCCTTCAAACCTGGAACTGAAATCACTCCTACAGATCATATTACAGCCACACAACAGACAGGCCTGCAAAACCAACACCTGTAAGGAATGTACACCTCTGAAAAATCAACTATAAAAGACCTAAAAGATAGCATTTGCTGAAAAAAAAAGTTCAGAAGGATGATAGAGGCACAAAAGCTACGTGAACAGCCATGAGAAGCTGAGGGAGGAAGAAGAGAGATGGCTGACATACTCAACAATTTATAATCAATGTCACAAAACAAGTTATCTATAAACTATTGAACGGGAAACTGATTTACTCTGTAAACCATCACCTAAACCACAATAAAATGTTAACAACAAATATATATATATAGTCCATCCATGTCACTCAACAAATAAACATGCAAACAGTAACAAAAAGAGGCACTATATAGGGTGGGAAATCACATTTCAAAATTGCCATATTAATTAAATATTCAGTATGACTGCTATCATTACTTCTGTTACATGATGTATAATTCCTACTAGCACACTACAAGAAAGAACATGTATATATACACATGAGTTCTGACAATTAAGTCCACGAACTTAATTGTTCTAAGTGCTACATACCACACTGCTGAGTATCACTACAATCATCTTAGAGTTACTCCCCTTGGGAAGCTATGTACCACCATCAGTGCATAGTCCACCCTTCAAAGCAATTTCAGGACTCCCTCCGGAATGGTCATTGTGCACCACGGCAAGTTCACAAGCTTAATCACACAGCTGTTGTGAGAGAATTTTTAGCCAGTCAACAAATAAGTGTATTGGAACACTCTACTTACCTGATCTGGCCCCAGTGACACTTTTCTTTACTGGAAGATAAAAGGAAATACTGAAAGGACGTCAGTGGTAATACGATGCCTGCTTTGAGGATCATTCAGAAAAAAGAGTTCCAAAACTGCTTTGAAAGGTGGACTAGACACTGGAATCAGCATATAGCTTCCGAAGAGGAGCACTATAGTGATATTCAGTACTGAGGTATGTAGCACTTTTTCTAGGATGAAGTTCATGAACTTGTTAGTCCTCACACACACATACACACATACACACACACACACACACACACACACACACACACACACACACACCCCAAGAACTGAAAAGCAAGGAGCAGAACTATAACCAATTACAGATTATGCCAAGCCAAGTGCCATCGAGTCATAGATTATATGCACAATTATCCAAAATCAAAAGAAATAGTCTAACTTAATAACAATTTAGTAAAGTGACCATATATAAAATCACCATACTTAAAATAACAATGAATTTCTATTCAACAACAAATCAGAAAACACAATAACAAATTGATAGTGCTCACAATAGTGAAACCACACAAGGTACCTATAAATGAAATCTAATAAAACCTTTGCCAGATTTTTATAAAGAATATTTTCCTTATTTGAAATAAGCCATTTTCTTTAGTAAAAAAAAAAGATTCCATATAAAAAAGATGACTATCTAAATTCACTGCAGTTTCAATAAAAATTTGAGATGCTTATTACAAAATTTATACCGAAAAAGAAAGGATCAAGAATAGCCAAGATTCCAATACCAATCTTATATAAAATAAATTTTAATGTAAAATCCACCACCTTGGACAAGGACAGTAACTATTTATCATTGAAAGGTTCAATACATAAGCAGAACATAATAATATTAAATATTTATGCACCCAAATCAGAGCATCCAAATACACTGAGTCTACACTGACAACACTGAAAAATGAGATAGATCACTCCACAATACTAGCTGAAGATTTCAACACTCCACTTTCAGTAATGGACAGATCACCCAGAAAAAAGCTCAGTAAAGATACAAAAGATTTTATTGTGACAATTAACCAACTAGACCTCATCAACAAATACAGAGCTTTTCACCCATCATTAGATAAGTAGTACACCGTCTTCTTCAATGCACATGGAACATTTTCCAGAGTAGACTATATGTTAGGACATAAACCAACTCACTGCCATTGAGTTGGGTCCAACTCATAGTGATCCTATAGGTCAGAGTAGAACTGCCCAATAGAGTTCCAAGTACTGTCTGGTAAATTTGAACTGCTGACTTTTTGGTTAGCACACACAGCACTTAACCCACTATGCTACCAGGGTTTCAGTTAGGACATAAAGCAAGTCTCCTGGCTGGCAACAAAATGTAAACCACGGAATTATTACAAAGCATATTTTTGGACTATGAAGCCATAAAAGTTGAAATCAAGAGCAGAACAAAACATAGGTAGAAATCTGAACTCATAGAAACTGAACAATACCTTGCTCAAAAATCCATGGGTTACAAAAGAAATGAAGGACGAAATAAAGAAATTTATGAAATCAATTGAGAATGAAAACACATTCTACCAGAACCTAGGGGATACAGCAAAAGCAGTGCTCAGAGGTCAGTTTATCTCTATAAATGCACACATCCAGAGTAAACACATGGCCCAATCACAGAATTAACCCTACAGCTTGAACAAGTAGAAAGGGAGAAACTAAGGAACGTCTCAGACATCAGAAAAAAACATAATAAAGATTACAGCAGAACTAAATGAATTAGAGAACAGAAGAACAATTTAAAAAACTAACAAAACCAAAAGCTGGTTCTTTGAAAAGATAAACAAAATTGGTACACCATTGGCTAAACTCACAAAAGAAAAACAGGAGAAAAAACAAATAACCCAAGTAAGAAATGAAATGCAAGATGTCACAACAAACCCAGCTGAAATCAACAATATCATAACAGAATACTATGAAAGACTGTATTCTACCAGATTTGAAAGCACAGAGGAAATGGACAAATTTCTAGATTCATATCTAGAAATAAACACATCACAAAAGAAGTGATTGAAAATGTAATCAAAAAATTACCAACCAAAAAAAACCCTGGTCCATATGGCTTCACTAGAGAATTCTACCAAACATTTAAAGAGGAGTTAATTACAGTACTACTGCCTTCACAGCACAGAAAGGTATGGAATATTCCCAAGTTCATTCTATGAAACTAGCATAACCTGATACCAAACCTAGGGAAAGATCCCACAATAAAAGAAAATTACAGGCCAATATAACTCATGAACCTAGATGCAAAACTCTTCAACAAAATCCTAGCCAACAGAATTCAACAACATATAAAAAAATAATTTATCATGACGAAGTTGGAGTCATACCAGGGATGCAAGGCTGGTTCAGAAAAACAATTAATGTCATCAACCACATAACTAACACAAAGGATAAGAATCACCTGATTTTATCAACTGAAGCAGAAAAGGCATTGGACAAAGTTCAATAGCCATCCATATTAAAAACTCACAGCAAAATGGGAATGGGGGAAATTCCTCGATTCAATAAGGAACACATCTATGCAAAGCCAACTGTCTATATCATTCTTCATGGAGAGACTGAAAGAATTCCCCTTGAAAACATCAACTAGATAAGGATGCCCACTCTCACCACTTCTATTTAACATTGTACTAAGGGTTCTAGCCAGAGCAACTACACAAGACAAAGAAATAAAGGGCATCTGCATCTGCAAAGAAGAAGTAAAAATCTCCCTATTTGCTGATGATATGATTGTATATGCAGAGAATCCTAAAGAATTCATAAGTAAACTACTGGAATTAATAGAAGAGTTCAGCAAAGTATCAGGACATAAGACAAACATAATCAAATTGGTAAAATTCCTTTACACCAACAAGGAGATCATAAAATAAGAAATCACCAATTCAATACCACTAATCATAGCCCCCCATAAGATGAAATTCCTACAAATAAATCTAACCAGAGAAATAAGAGACATATATGGAAAGAATTATAAGACCTTACTGCAAGAAACCAAAAGGGACTTAAGTGGAGAAACATACCCCGCTCATGAATAAGACCTAACACTGTGAAAATGTCTATTCTACCCAAAGCAATCTATATGTACAACTCAATCCCAATATTAATTCCAGTGTCATTTTTTAATGAAATAGAGAAGCACATCACCAATTTCGTTTAGAAAGGGAAGAAATCCCAAATAAGTAAAGCACTATTGAAGAAGAGGAACACAGTGGGAGGCCTCACACCATCTGACCTTAGAACCTATTACACTGCCACAGTAGTCAAAACAGCCCAGTACTGGTACAAAAAGAGGCATATACACTATTGGAATAGAACAGAGACCCCAGAAATATCACCATCCTCCTAAGAATAGTGGATATTCAACAAAAGCCCTAAGATTGAAAACTGGGTTAAAAACAGTCTCTTTACCAAACAGCGTTGGCAAAATTGGATATTCATCTGCAAAAAAACTGAAACAAGACCCTATCTCACACCTTACACAAAAACTACCTCAAAATGGATCAAAGAGCTAAATATCAAACCTAAAACGATAAAGATCATGTAAGAAAAAACATGGTCAACAATGGAACTTGAATACACAGCTTAGACAGACTTCAAAATCTAACAAAACATTAACAACAGATGAGAAAATAGATAAATGGGAACTACTAAGAATCAAACACTACTGCTAATCCAAAGACTTTAGCAAAAGAGTTAAAAGACCACCTACAGAATGGGGAAAAATATTTTGAAACTACATGTCAGACCAATGTCTAATTTCCATGATTTACAAGGTACTGCAAAATATCTATAAGAAAAAGGTATATAACCCAATTACGTGATGGGCAAAGGAGATAGACAGATACTTCACCAAAGATGACATCCACACAGCCAAAAGACACATGAGGACATTCTCACAATCATTAACTATTGTAGAAATCCAACTCAAAACTTCAATGAGATACCATCATACCCCAACAAGGTTGGCCATAATCCAAAAAACACAAAACAACAAATGCTGGAGAGGCTGTGGAGAGACTGGAACTCTCCTACACTGCTGGTGGGATTGCAAAATGGTACAACCTCTTTGGAAAGTAACTTGGCACTTCCCTAAAAAGCTAGAAATAGATATATCATTTGATCCAGTAATCCCATGGCTCAGAATATATTCTACAGAAACAAAGGCTGTCACACACATGTTTACTGCAGCACAGTCCACACTAGCAAAAAGATTAAATCAACCTTGATGCCCGTCAACAGATGAATGGATAAACAAACTAAGGTACATATACTCAATGGAACACTATGCTATGATAAAGAACAATAATGATTTTAGGAAGCATCTCATAACCTGGTTCAATTGGAAGACATGCTGAGCAAAATCAGTCAGTGGCAGAAGGACAAATCCCATATGAGACTCCTTCTATCAAGACTTAAAAATACATGTATGTACAAAAGAAAAGCTGTTTGATGGCTACAATGGTTGGGAGAGAGGGAGATAGCTGGTCACAGATTAGATAGTTGACATAAACATGGTTAGGAGAAAGCACACAGTAGGAAGTAGATCAACTTAACTGGACTTTACCATAAACTGAAAGCTCTTCTAATCGCAACCCAATATTGCAAGGATAGAATAGCAGGGGCATGGTTCTTAGGACCATGCTTTTGGGGGACATCAAGGCCAGCTGGCATAACTAGCCTATTGTTAAGAGAGTCTTCTGCCCTCCATACTGGTGAGCGGTGTCTAGGGTCTTAAAAGCTAGCAAGCTGCCATCTGAGGTACATCAAATAGTCCCAGCTCATCCGGAACAGATGATCACTGAGAACAACAGACATGAGGAAAAAAGAGCCCAGGAGACAGAAGGACCCTTGTGAATGGGAGACTGTTATTAGCATGTGACCAGAAGAACCAGATGGTGCCTAGCCACCACCAAAAGCAGCCGTGATCGGACACACAATTTTGAATCACTCTGGCAATATGAGAAAAAGAGGCATGCAGCTCAAGAACTTTACTAAAAGACCAGAATCAATGGTCTGACAGCCTGGACAATCCCCTAGGATCATGGGCCCTCGGCCTGCTGCTGCCCCTGACCAGAAAACACTAGTGAAGTCAACTCTTCAGACAAGAATGGACTAGACTTGGGGACACAGTGTCAGCATATGGTGTGTGTTCTTCATGGTTCTATGCATCTATAGGAGGCTGTCCAACTGCTCTCTTTCTAGATGGGCGAAAATAGTATGGAGATGACGGAACAGGAGACTGTCAAGAGGATACCAGAAGTACAGACTTAAAAGGAGTGTGCTGTCACCGGGCAGGAAAAGCAGAAAGAGCTGCAGATAGGCAGGCATGCAAAATTGATTCGGATTGTATACTTAATCACAATAAACAAATTAATTAATAATAATAAAAGAATACCCAAGAGTATCCTTAAAAGAAAAAAAAAAGAAAAAGAAAACAGCTTGCCCTATTAGGTACCACGTCTTATACTTAAGTTGTTATATGAAGGTAGTGCAGTATTGCCACAGGAACAGAAAAATAGGCTAATACAACAAAATTTAAAAGCACAGTAATGGAATGAATGAATCAATGTATAAATCAATGAATAAATAAATATCTGGCATTCCAAATATACATGGAATTGGACATGAAAAATACATCCATCACTCTGGAATGCACTATTCAATAAATGGTACTGGGAAACTAGCTGTACAAAGAAAATGAAATTGAACTCTAATCCACAACTGACACACAAAAATCAACTACAGACCAAGGATGTAAGAGAGTATCATGATGACCCTGGGGTAGGCAAGGGTGATGTAACAAATGTAAAAAGCATAAAAGACTGATAAATCTGACTATATTGTAAGTGAGAACTTCCGTTTTAAATTACTACAAAAAGATTTTGAAAGTCAAGCCACAAATCAGATGTTTACAATGCATACTGCTGATGAAAAATTAGCATTCGTGTAAACAAAAAATTCCTACAACCACTAAGAGAAAAGCAAAAAAGTTAACAGGAAACAGGCAAAAGACATGAACAGGCATTTCACAGAGGGAGCACATAAAATCAATCAAGAAGACAGAAAATACTATCCCAGTGAGATATCATTACATATCTAGCAAATATTTAAGGAGTTTGACCCTAGCAGATATTGAAAACCAAAAGCCCATTGCCACCAAGTTGATTCTGACTGATAGCAATCCTACAGCAAATATTTAAGCAATATAAAGACTCTAGGTTAGGACGTGCCTGAACAGGAGTTATCATGTGCTGCTACTGGGGATTAAACTACCTTGGAAAACAATCTGGCATTATTTTGCGAAATTTAAAATGCACATTTTCTATAACCAAGCAATCCAACTTCCTAAGAAGATATTACAGAGAGCACTTTTTACCTGTGTAGCAAGATACAACACGAGAATCCCATTACAACATTCTTTATAACAGCAAAAATTCAGACATCACTGAAATGAACATAAAAATGAGCACAGGAAACTAAATGGTGATCTATTTACATAAGAGACTATCACAAAACAATGAAAATAAGTGAAGCACAGCTTCAGGCAACAGCGATGAATTTCAAAATCAAGTTAGAGAAGTAAAATATGGGACACTATTAACTTAAAAGCTAAAAAAATATACAGTATGTGTACAGGTACATACACAGTACAACCATTTCCAAGAAACAAGTAAACAAAGTTAACAGGGCTCACACATCTCAATTTCAAGTTAATACAAGGCTACAGTGATCAAAACAGTGTGATACTGGCATAATATGAGCATATAGACAAATGAAACAGAACTGAGCGTTCAGAACAAATGCATACATGTACGGCCACTAGATTTCAACAAACATACAGAGACAATCAACAGGTGGTGAAGAGTAGACTCTTCAAGAAATTGTGCTTGGAAAACTCGATACTCACATGCGTAAGAAAGAGACTGTACCCCTATCTCACACTGTGTACAAAAAATTAACTCACACTAGATTAACACTCTAAATATGAGAGCTACAACTGTAAAAGTCAAAGAAGAAAGCATGGGAATAAATCTTCATGACCTTTTACTTAGCAATGAATTTTTAGATATGGCATATAAACATAAGCAACAAAAGGAAACAAACTGGACTTCATCAAAAATTTTGTAATTGTACCTCAAAGGACATGATCAAGGAAATGAAAAGACAGCCTCTCTAATGGGGGGAGAATATTTGCAAATTATGTCTCTTGTAAGAGTCTAATATTCAAACTATGTTAAAACGACAACAAAAAGAGCAACAAGCCAGTTTAAAAAAAGACAAAAGACTTGAACAGATATTTTGATGAAAAGATGCTTAACATCACAGATTACCAGGACCTTACTTCCAAGGCACCTTTGCATGGGTTTGCACCTTGAATCTTTCAGTTAATAATCCAGTACTTAACCATTTGTGTCACCCAGGGACTCATATTAAATCAAAATCACAATGAGATATCTGGTTCACATTCACAAGAATGGCCACAATAATAGTATATATTATTATTATTATTTTTTAATTTAGTATGACTGAGTGAAAATGTACATTCCCATATAAATTTACATGCCCACCTACATGCAGCTTCCACTGCTCTCCCTGCCCGGTGACAGCACACTATTCCTCTCTGCTCTATACATGTCTCATCCTCCCAACAGTCTCCTTTCCCCTCCTCTCCACCCACTCTCCTTCCTCCAGCCAGAGGTCAGCAGGACGATATCTTATAGATGCATAAAGTGCATCCAATATATGGTCGCTCTGCGTCGCCAAGTCCAATCCATTCGTGTCCGAAGAGTGGACCTTTGTTATGATCTATGGGCAAGGGCAGCATCAGGCCAATAATAGTATTTTTTTTAATGGAAAATAAAAAAAAAAAAAAACACTAGTTACGAGGCAGAGGTGTAGTGAGAATGTAAAATGGTGCTGAGGCTATGGAAAACAGTTTGCTGGTTCCTCAGACGTTAAACACGGAGTTACCATGTGACCCAGTCATTACAAATTTTTAGGTACATACACAGAAGTAAACACAAGTACTCAAACAAATATTGGCACATAAATATTAACAGCATTACCATTCACAAAAGCTGAAACAACCCAAATGATCACCAACAGATGAATGAAAAAACAAAATCTGGTATATCCAATAAAATGGAATATTATCCCGCCATAAAAAGGAAGGAACTTGATACAAGCTACATGGATAAACCTTGAAAACACGATGCTAAGTGAAAGACACCAGAAACAAAAAAAGATCACATACTGTATGATTTATTTTCTATAAAATATCCAGAATAGGTAAATTCATATAAGCAGAAGGCAAACTAGTGGTTTCCAGAGGCTTCAGGGAATGAGGAACTGGAAGTGATCACTTAACGGGGATGAGTTTTCTTTTAGGGCGATGAAAATGTTTTGAAACTAGACAGGTGTGACAGTTGCAAGCACTGTAAGTGTACTGAATCCAGTGTATGCTCCCTGCACAACGTAGAAAACAAATCTTCTGATACCTGTCGAATCCAGCTGCATTCATTCATATATTGTTGCGCCTCAGTTTTGCTAATACCTATTTATTAAACGAATTTATGTTCAATAGAAACTGCAAAACATAGGAAGATGCTAAGATGTGGGGGAAAAAATTACCTGATGCTGTACTACTCAGAGTCTTTAAGGTTACCAAAAGTTTTCTACATATTAGATGATTCATTTTATGTGACATGACTCATTTTAAGTTACATGAATTTTGCCTTCATAAAAATAAAATGTATAACAGTTGAACGATACACACAAAATGTAGGCTAGTCTTAGTACAGATGGGGGAAAGGAGCAAACTGCAGTTGAGGCATGCATCTCCTGTAAGCTGATTGGGAGATGTGGAAGTATTCATTCAATTTATTACTCGGATCTGACTCGACGGCACTTGGCAAATGCATATACCCCTTATAGAAGAAATACCTAATTTTAGTACTCCATTTTTTTTTTTTTAGAGCACAACAGGAGCCATAATCAGACAACCTATTTGGGGGGCCAAGTTCTGTCACAACGTGAAAATACTTTGACGAAAGCACAAAACAATTTTAGCTCTCATTTTTACAGTGTCAGTATCAACACATATTATGTTTTTCCCAAAAATCACTTTGGTTCTGACTTCCAGAGACTTTTGTGTGAATAACTGTTTCCTTGAATCACTGCTACTGGGACAAATTTAAATTCAGAATCATAATTTACACAACGATTGTGATTAACTTGTATTTCCATTGTAAGATTCATGAAACTCTATAAAATGTAATGTTATATATAATCAGCAGGAATTCTTTATTCATTTAGTTACTTTTAAACAGAAATGATAGGAATCAAGAGCTCCCTTATTTGAAACTATTTTTGGCCTTTTCATGGGTTTGCAGAGATCTCATAGATATACCTGAAATGTTTATTCCCACACTTATCAAAAAATTGGGCTCCCAATGGTGCAGTAATTAAGTATTTTGGCAATTAGTTAAAAGGCAGAAATTCAAATCTGCCACCTGCCCCTTGGAAACTCTACAGGGCAATTGTATTCTGAACTACAGAGTCACTGTGAGTTGGAAGGGACTCCAGAGCAATAGATTTCATGTGAGTTTTTTTAAAAAAAACCTAAAAACATGAGTAAAACTAAAAGGATACTCTGCTGGTAAGATTATAAATTAAAAAGCAATTTAGTGTTGCATATAAAAATCTCTTTATAAATACTCATGAGTCGGATCTGACTTGATGGCACTTGGCGTGGCTTGGCTTGGCTTATAGATATTCAAAGATCCATGCGTGGAGATGTTCATTGCATCATCACCCATAATAAGACAATATATATATAAATATATAAAAATAAAACAATATAAAATATGTAGTAGTTTTTAAAATAATGTGAAGCATATTTAGTGACAAGGAGATATTCATAATTAAATTTTCAAGCAAAAATTTAAATATACAAAACTAGGCAAGTTATTTTCCAGTTTCGTTATATCTAAAAATGACAAATCAGAAACAATGAAGGAAATATATCAAAATGTTAAACAGCAGACTCTGCACAGTGTAACTTCATTTGATTTTTTCCCCCCACTTCTTGGCAGGGTCATTATGAGTCCGAATCAATTCAGTGGCAAAGGGTTTTATTCCCCTTCCCTCACTGGCCCCCTGGAATCTCTGTATATTTTGCAATGTTTTGTTTCTGTTGAACATGTATCCATCAGGTCTTGCTGAACCAAGGCGCAGTAATATACAAATGAATGGTTGTGAACTTTGGTGGTGTCAAAAGATTTGTTTTCTGTTATTTTAACGAGCACAGTTTAACAGACAACGTAACCCTTTTGTGTTTGGCCACACACACAGTGACCACAAACGTTTTCAGCCTCTGGGGATCGACTGAGGAAACCCTGGTGGCAGGGCGGCCACGTGCTACCGCTGCTAACCAAATCACTGGCAACGTGAATCTAGCAAACACTCCTTGCAAACTCTGAGACACTTCTCCTTTCTCCAACAGGGTCACTATGAGTCAGAATGGACTCAGTGGCAACAGGTTTGTGTTTTTTTGTTTGTTTTTGGTTGGGGGTCTACAGGACGCTGCTGTGCCAGTGACGGCCTCTAATCCTGCAAGACAGAGGACTTTGACTGCATGGAAGTGAAGGAATGAGTGTGTTCTAGAAACTACCACTTTTACGGGGTACTCTATGAAGTGTCTGAATTTGGGGGAGGAAAAATAGAAATTTTGTTATATATATGTACCAACACACTCTGGTGGGGACTCGGTATAGTTAATGGTACTTCATGTATACCACTAAACCATTAGGTTAGGCTTCTCTCACGGGGAAAAAAGTCCATACTACCGACCAAAAACTGAGACACACTCATTCCATTAATGAACACACATGGTATGAACAAAAACTTGAAGTAGAAAACAGTTAATTTCTGATTTTTTTCCTCTCTATACAGCATTAAATACATGAGTCGGATCTGACTCGACGGCACTTGGCTGGCTTGGCATGGTGAAGTATGAGTGAAATAGCAAGAATCCAGAATTAAGAGTAAAACACATTTGTGAATGAATTTTCTAATGTCATTGATACAAAGAAAACACTTAGAATTAGACCATTTTATGTTTACAGTGTAAGTGAGCAAGATAACACCAACATTTACCTAAAATTAGTCTTTGTTCCATGTAATGGATTGAACTGTATCGCCCACCAAATGTGTGTAGCCACTTGACTGGGCCATGACACCCACTATTTTGTGATTGTCCTCCATTTTGCGATTTTCTCCTGATGTACATTAGAGGTCTAGGATGGGGCCATGAATCCCTTCCTAAGTTCACCTCCCTGCTCCACTGTTAACTGAGTTTGCCTGAAGTATGGCTTGCACCAATCCTACAAGACATAAAAGGAAAGGGAATCAGGCAGACAATTGGGAGCCTCTCGCCATCAAGCAAAGGGCACTGGGAGAACAGCACATGGTCAAGATCCTCCCTGAACAAAGACTGATGCAACACAAAGACTTTCTTCCAGAGCTGCCATGGGGGAAAGCCTTCCCCTGGAGTGGACATCCTGAATTTGGACTGAACTTTCCTTTGTTAAAGCCATCTACTTTTGTCGTATTTCTGTTAGAGCAGCACTAGCCAACTAAGACAGAATCTGATACTGAGAGTGGGGTGCTGCTCTAACAAATAGCTAAACTGTGGAAGCAGTTTTAAAATTGAACGGATAGAAGGCTCAGAAGGAGTGGAGAACTGAACACTGAAGAAGCTGCAGATGGTGAGAAACAGCAGAGGGCTAGTGGCAGCAGACCAGCAGCCACAGAACTAAAGCAGCACAAGACATTGCTGGAGCCGACCCACACAGGAGAGAGCTGAGTGCCTGTGCGCAGAGATTTCCTTGCGGAACAAGGTGCCTCTGGGCACTAGAATCAGTGGAGCTAGGGATACAAACCCATGGAGCAGGAGAGCTCAGTGCCTCTGTGCAGGAGATACACAGCAGAGTAGGGTACCTTCAGGCACTTGAATCAGTGGAGCTACAGAGAACATTTACCCCAGCAGGGTAGATGCAGGCCTGAGGCCAGGCCATGAGGCCATAGGAAGCAGAAGCTGAAGAGACAAAGAGCATGAGAAGCTGAGCTGACTCAGTCTCAAAAGGTATGGCCATGACCTCACGGGTTTGAAAGGGTGGAGCCTGGGCTTCCTGTGTTGTAAAGGTGGAATCACCCCTCAGTTGGGCTTACAGTGCACTTAAAGCCAATGGGGCAGAGTTTCTGTCCAAGTGGGCCTAGAAGGCAGAGTTGTAGCATAGGGCTGGGGATCTCCACTCAGAATCCAGAGAGTGCGGTTAATACCCGGAGTCTGAACAGCAAAGCTATCGTGTAAAATGTCTGAGAACTAAAGATTATTTTCAAAGCTGTGAGGGCTATTGTAATGTGTTCTGCTAACTTGTTTGTTGCCTATTAATGCCTTCTTTGCCTGCAATTTCTCCCATTTGTAATGGAAACGTCTAGCTTGTACCTGCCATTTCCAATATTGTACTTTGGAGGCAGATAACCTGTATTCTTCATTTCACAGATGTAGAAAATTTTTGTATTTCAAACTTGGAACTGATTTAAGATTTCTAGCATATGGGATGGACATGATTTTGCTATGATGGGATGAATGTGTTACATGTCTCAAAGATGTGATTTTGGGGCACCAAGGGGTGGTATGTCATGGATTGAATTGTGTTCCCCCAAAAATATGTGTAATAACTTGGCTGAGCCAGAAATCCCTGTATTCTGTGACTGCCTCTATTGTGTGATTTTCTTTTGTTGTATGTTAGAAGATTAGGGTGGGTATGTAAATCTCTTCGCAGAATCACCTCCCTGTTCCACTGTAAAGGGAATTTACCTGAAGTATGGCTTGCACCACCCTTTATCTTTTCATCCAACAAGACATAAAAGGAAAGGGAAGCAAGCACAGACTTGGGAGCCTCATGCCATCAAGCAGGAGCACCAGGACAAGAGCGCTTCCTTCAGACCTGAGGTTCCTGTGCCATTATGCTCTCTGAACAAAGACTGATGCAATACAAGGACTTTCCTCCAGAGCCAACAAGGGGAAAAACCTTCCCCTGGAGTGGACATCCTGAATCTGGACTTGTAGCCAACCGGACTGTGTAAGAATAAACTTTCCTTTCTTAAAGCCATCCACTGTTGCCATATTTCTGTTAGAGCAACACTAGAGGACTAAAACACTTCATACGAAGTAAAAAAGGAGATGAGGCAGGAGGAGGGAGGGAGAGAGGCCCCCAAATAAGAAACCTGTATTACAGCTGTGATGGAACTTACAGTGTTGTGTCCCAGTGGAAACACAAGTAAAAAAATGGGGTACACCCTAAGAACTCCACTAAAAGACTGCAATGAATGTTCCGAAGGTCTGGGAGCTCCCCTGGGGGAATGGTGCTAGACTTGATGCTGCCCCTGATCATAAATCATTACTGAGGTCAACTCTTCAGATAGGAATGGATTGGAATCATGAATACAGAGTGACCATATTATGTGTGCACTTTATGGTTCTGTGCATCAATAGGATGCTGTCCTACTGGTCTTTTACTAGAGGGAAGTGGACAGGGTGGAGAGGAGGGGACAGGAGATTGTTAAGAGGATATGATATGTATAGAACGGAAAGGAGGAGTGTGCCGTCGATGGGCAAGGAGAGCAAAAGGAGTTGCACATAGGTGGGTACGCAAATTTAAATTGGCTTGTAGATGTTCACTCAATCACAATTTAAAAAAAAAAAAAAAAAAAACCTGTCTTAAATGATTCTGATGTGTCAGAATAGGAATTCTCTCTTAATATTAAACAAAGAGGAGTCTTCTTTTAGTAATGAAATACTTCCAAACATTCCCTTGCTTGTCTTCTGTATAGACGTGATACAGATTATGAAGCCAAGCCAAGCTAAGTGCCATCGAGTCGGATACATGAAAGTGATCTGAAAAATAGCCTACATCTCAATATTTAATGCACAGGAAGAAGTGAGTAGTCATAAACAAAAAAATTCTAAAGTAAAACATCTCAACTTTCAAAAAAATATTAATTTCTAGCTGTGGTAACAATATTTGAAACAGATGTCTATCCACTTACAAATCCAAACTTGATCATGGTTTACACAGTTTAATAAAACTTTAATTAAGATTCTGCAATAGTGTAAACCGATCATGTCATTCAACTAAACACTTACTTAATATTAACGTCTCTCCAAGCTCCACTAATGCTAAAGTTAACCTGACTTTTCATAACTTGTCCAAGGGAGAATGTCATTTAAATTAATAAAAGCATACAGTGTGTCTTCTAATTTCATTACACCAATTTGTTTTTTTGCTTAAATAAGCAAGCACTGGAAATAGAGACAAATGGATCCCTAAATGAATAAAAATGGAAGGAAATAACTGCTTCTAAGAGCTGTTTGTGTCTTATTTGACACTTTTATTTGACTATGGATACTTGTGACCTAAAAATTTTATACTTGGAAAGATTTAGCAAGAATACAAGTTCTCACTAAAACTGACCAATTGTCTTTGTAAATTTCCCCTACCCAATTTTACTAGGGAACTCTGGTTACCTGGTAAAGTAAGTTGAGTGTCACTGTCACTTAAGCCCATTGCTATCAAATCAACTCGAGCTTATAATGACCACACAGGACACAGCAGAGTCATCCACAGGGTTTCCACATCTTATTCCCACAGAGCAGCTGGTGAGTTCAAATTATCAAACTACTGGTTAGTAGCTGAGTGCTCAACCATGGCACCACCAGAGATCCCTAATGTTAAAGACATCTAAAATAAAAGACAAGCATTTATGGAACACCTACTATGCATCAGGAATAGTTTCAGGTACATTCTGTTTTATAGATGAGAACACTGAGTGGCAGAGCCAGGATACAAACTGAACCATCTGTCCCCAAAGGCTATGCTCTTATGTACCTGCCAAGCTATTGGAGTATATCTATAATCCTGATCAAAAATGAAATTAGAACATTCTACACTGGCAATAGCCAAAATAAAAAAAAGAATTCCTTTTTTCCTATTGCATGTCCCTTAATGTACTCTTAAAACAAATACAACAAATGATACATTACAAAATATCCTCAACTAAACCAAATCCAGTGCCACTGAGTCAATTCTGACTCATAGTGATCCTATAAGATAGAGTATAGAACTGCCCCATATAGTTTCCAAGGAGTGCCTAGCAGATTTGAACTGCCAATCTTTTGGTTAGCAGCTATAGTACCTACCACTACACAACAAAATATCCTAAGGCTTCTAAAACATTTTTAAAGTGAAATATCCACAATTATAAGAAAATAAAAGATTAGAGCTATACAAAACAGGAAATTCAACAGTCAGCATTTACCAGGCATCTTTTGGGTGTTCTATTCCATATTGTTAAATATACAGTGAAAAACAGAAAAAGAAGACAAGTTTTAGCATTTAATGCACTTAAAATTGCAGGTCTTAATTACACTAACAAGTCAGGAAACTGCTGTTGTGGTGCTTCAAGTGGATTCCTTCTGACTCACAGCCACCCTACTGGACAGTATAGAACCAGGCTATAGGTTTCCTAGACCATACTTTCAAGGTCACAGGTCTCCAAGTGTTTTCTCCTGAAGAGTGGCTGTTGGGTTAGAACCACCAAACATTGGGTTAGCAGCTGAGTGCCTTAACCACTGCACCACCAGAGCTCCTTTTCAGGAAATTAAAAAACAAATGAGATCAAACTGATTCCAGTTCATTGTAATCCCACAGAACAGCATAGAACTCCCCACAGGGTTCCCAAGGCTATAAATCTTTACAGAAGTAGACTACCCCATCATTCTTCAGCACAGCAGTTGACGGGTTTTGAACCACTGAAACTGATGACATCCTGAGTACGTATGCACAGGAAGGATGGGGACAGTGAATGCGAAGGACTGGGACAAACAGAGCAGCTTTAAAAGAAGGGAACGACAAGTTTTCAAGGAAGGGAAAGCCCAAGACTAGCATGCATACAAACTACCATTATGAGACAATCAGACAGTACCAGCATGAGAAATTCATGAACGAAGTGATACATGTCGGGAATGAATATCATATTTTTACATCTCAATCAAATTTCCACACAAAAACAGCTCATGGAAATAAAGACGACATGCTTTCTGTTGTTCCACATTTTTTTTCTGGTTTCTGATGCAAAGGTTTTTAGTATCATGAATCCTAATCCCTTTGCTATGGACAAGAACATTTTTAGCATTTCTTTTTAAAAACTTCAACTTTTTCTTTATCTCATATCTCCAAAGATGAAATAATATCACACAAAATGAACAACACTGTAACTTCCAGCAGAACCTTCCTACATGTATTAACAGCAAATGCTCTGTGATGAGTTTCTGGGAACTTTGAAGATCTGTCCTCTTGACTATATTTTACTTAGATTGACAGGCATAATGTTCCTATTAGTATAGATTCCTTCAGCACAGACTGACATACTACAGGGAAAGGTGGCACAGAAGCATGCTGGGATTAAAAATTTGCCATGGATAATTTAGAAAATACCACTGAAATCCCCATATATATAAAAATAATAAAGTGGACTGCTGTAGGAAAATACAGTGTCCTAAAAGGAAACATCTAATCAACTTGAGAAAAGTACAGAGTATATCAACTCTTCTGAACAATTTAAAGACATCTGCATATTCAGTCAATACTAGGACAATGTGGAAAAAGAGTATCTTGGGAAAAGTATAGAATGGGCATTGCCTTATTACAGAAGGAATCAGTTTAACTGCAAAATATTATGACCTAATTAAGTCTTTTATCATTATAGTGAGCCATGTTTCAAGAGATAATAATTAGAATACGAAGTAAAATGAACAAAGGTACCGAATAAAGCACACCAAGATTTACTCCATATTGACCAGAGACAATTTACAATTACAGAAACTGATTTATTCAATTTGTTGGCATGCTCTCTGTATATTTTACCTCTGGTCTTTTTTTTAAAAAAAAAAAAAAAAGGTCACAAAACAACAAATGCTGGAGAGGCTGTGGAGAAAGTAGAACCCTCCTACACTGTTGGTGGGGTTGCAAAATGGTCCAGCCTCTTTGGAAGGCAATCTGGCGCTTCCTTAAAAAAATGGATATTGATATACCATTTGACCCAGTAACTTCACTACTTGGAATATATACTACAGATTCAAGGCCTTTCACACCAACGGACACATGCACCAGAATGTTTATCGCGGCACAGTCCACAATAGCAAAAAGGTGGAATCAACCTAGATGCCCAACAATAGAAGAATGGATAGGTAAACTGTGGTACATATACTCAATGGAGCACTATGCAATGATAAAGAATAACGATGATTCCAGGAAACATCTCCTAACCTGGTTTCAACTGGAAGACATTATGTTGAGTGAGAGTAGTCAGCGACAAAAGGACAAATACTGTATGAGACCTCTACGATAAGATCTCAAAAACAGACTTGTGTATAGAAGAAAAGACTCTTTGACAGCTGCAAGGGAGGGGAGGGAGGGAGGGCAAGGGGAGGAGGGTTTAGTTTAGGTAGTTACTAGAAATCTAGTTGGGAGAAAGCGGTGACAGCACACATTAGGAACAAGAACAACATTAAGTGGACTTCAGCATAACTTGAGTACTCCTTCCATCTTAACTCAATACTGCAAGGATAGAGTAGCTGGGGTGAGGGGCGGGGGACCAAGCTCTTCGGAGAATTCCAGGCCAACTGGCACAACTAGCGTTTTGCTAAGAGAGCTCTCTGCACCCCACATTGGTGAGTGGCGTCTGGGGTCTTAAAAGCTGCCAAGCTGCCATCCGAGGACACAGCAAATGGTCCCAACTCAGCAGGAATGGATGCTCACCGAGGGCCAAAATGGCATGCGGTAAAGACAACCGAGAAGACAGAGAGACCCACAAGAGTGGGTGCCTACATCGACCTGGGACTGGAAGAACCGGATGGTGCCCGGCCATCACCAGTGATAGCCATGACGGAGCTCACAGAGAGGAGCCTCACTGGCAACACAAGAGTAAAAAGGGGTGCATCATGAGATCTCCACTAAAAGACTTCAATTGATGGTCCAGCGGTTTGGGGTTCCTCTGAGAGCATGGCCCCCGGCCCTGATGCTGCCCGTTCCCATAAATTATAACAAAGGTCCACTCTTTGGACAGGAATGGAATGGACTTGGCAATGCAGAGTAACCATATATTGGAAGCACTTTATGGTTCTATACATCTATAGGATATCATCTTGCTGACCTCTGGCTGGAGGAGGGGGAGTGGACGGAGAGGAGGGGAAAGGAGACTGTTGGGAGGATGAGACATGTATAGAGTAGAGAGGAATGGTGTGCAGTCACCAGACAGGGAGAGCAGTGGAAGCTGCATATAGGGGGGCATGTAAATTTACATGTGAATGTACATTTTTACTCAGTTATATTAAATAAAAAAAAAAAAGGTCACTGTCCTCAAGTCAATTCCAACTCATAATGATGCTATGGTAGCCATTATACTAGCCAAACATGAAACTACATATATGACTTCTGAGTAACACCTGTTTCAACAACTGCCTTACAATAATTTCAGAAAAGGAGAACAGTATTGGTTACACAGACTTATTTCCTACAAACCTAAACTGGAGCCCTGGTGGCTGAGAGGTACAGCAGCTAACCAAAAGGTCAGCAGTTTGAATCCATCAGTCATCCCTAGAAACACTATAGGGCAGTTCTAATCTGTCTCCTACAGTCACTTTGAATTAGAATCAGCAATGGGGTCACACTAGCCCAAATTATCCATCTTTCCCCCCAAGAAAGTTTTATTTATGACAGTACTTAAAACACAAACAGTGTAATTATTTGATAATGTGTATTTCATCATTACATACAGATTTATAAAAATTCATGGTTGACATGGTTGACAGTGGACTTAATTCTTGAATACCACACTCCCTTTTTTCTGTGAAATTCAAAAAATTCAAGAATCAGAAAAGATACAAAGAAGAAACAGGGTTTAGGGTGGCTTATTCTAAAGAAAGCACTCTACAATTCTTAACTGAACTATACCCACTAGAATTACAGAAACAGCCAAAAGGGTCTTAGAAAGCTTGGCTAGTTCATTTGAGTAACCAGCCTGAGGTTCCAGAACAAACTCTGGTCTTTCCTGACTCCCTGTCCTGTGTTCTTTTCAACACACTATTTACCTCTCTGCCCTGACAGAGAGAACAGATGTAAAAAGCTAAAATAGGAACAATCAGCACTGAAACCTATTACTCTATCTGATCCATTACTAGATGAGAAATTGCTAAAACAAGACTCATTTGACCTGAGAAATGAGAACACAAAGAAGATCTGAATTATATGAGATTAAGAAAGTTAAAGTAAAAAATAATCAACTAGTCCTTCCTTATTACATGGTTTCATAATAAAATTATGAAGGGTCATGCAAAGATTTAAATGGCAGGTAAAATTAAAACAAATAAAAGGAAATACCCTTGACATGCATAACAAGCTTCAGAATACACAAGGTCACAGAACAGAGGTCTCATCGTTAAATCCAGTAACATGATTTTAAAATAAACTGGATCATTAGTGTAGCAAATCTCTGATTATTTATATTCAACATAAATATAATTTTCCATAATGGAAAAATCATATTTTGGAATATAAAGAGTCACTACGGAAGCTTTCTATTTGTCACAAATTGTAATACTACAGCCTAGTATGTCTTTGTAATACTGACACTCCTTTTGAATATCAAGCAAGTGGTTACTGGACTAGCAAAATACATTGATTCAGCATATACATAGTATCTGTAAGACCAAATATTTAAAAATAAACTTACCATTTTATTTCAATACCAGAATCTATTTTAAAATGCTTGCTGTCCTCAGAGCACTTTGGCTCAATGTAAAATACACGTTTAATCTTTTCTTTTTGAAACTGAGGACTTCTTTTTTTTTTTTTTTTAACTCAATAACTCTGCCTTAGCTAAATGCCACTGCCACAGCCAGCAGGTCCCCAAATGCATTTTGCTCTGCAACGAAATAAATAAAATAATGACATTATACTTAAACCAAGGGGGAGGTTTTATAACTCTTTCCAGAAAAGACATTTATGAAGACATGAAGTGAACTATCTGATTAACACAAAATGACAGTTTGGGCAGCTTGCAAACACCTAGAAAACCACTGCAGTCATTTCATTTCCATCCACTCTGAGGCCTTATGACCAATCAGAATACAAGTGAAAAAACATAGGTGATACCACTATTGGAGACGATGACTTCGAGCCATTTAAATACTAGAGAAAGTTTATTTCCAAGACATGTCTCCCTGAAGGTTTTCACTGTGGTCTTTGGGTATGTGCGTCCAATTAGAGCTGTACTCCATGACTGACTTTTTGGAGTCAGGTTGTCAGACCTTTCTTCTGTGATGCCTCGGGTGGACCAGAACCTCCAACTTTTCAGGTAGCAGCTAAGCCTGTTAAGTGCTGACACCACTCAGGGAGCACCACTGTGCCTTAGGGTCCCTCACTGACTACAATGGGGGCAGCACACTACCTGGAATACAGGAAGAACTCAATCACCACATTCTTTTTTTTTTTTTTAATGCTGCGTATGGATATCTGTTATATACAGGGTCACTATACAACCAAATCAAATTCACTGCCATTGAGTCCATTCCAACTCATAGGCACCTACATAACACTTCAACCAGCCACATCAAAGCTCAATTTCACTTCTTTTTCCATAGACTTTCTAGTTTACCTAATTTAGTGCATGTCTCAGGTAAATCTAAAAGGCGACGGAAACCCTGGTGGCATGATGGTAAAGTATTACGGCTGATAACCAAGAGGTCACCAGTTCAAATCCACCAGATGCTCCTTGGAAAACTTTATGGGGCAGTTCTGCTCTGACCTATAGGGTCACTATAAGTCAGAACTGACTCAACAGCACCTAACAACAGCAACATAAAAAAAGAAGTGAAATTCAGCATTAATGTAGATGGCTAGAGTGCAATTACCTGTTATCTAGGTGCCGACTCATCGCAATTCTGTGTACAAGAGAATGAAATGCTCAGTTATCTATCAGCATCATTTTTAAAAGGTGTATTTTTTGACAATCTGCAAACTTTGTGAGTACTATAGGGCTGGTGTGAGTTGGAATTGACTCAAAAGCAACAGATTTCACTTTTCGGGATGTTTATATATGACCTGGGGTTGCTGTGCACAGGAATCAACTCAATAGCAACTAGCATCAACAACACTGAAGAATTTAGCTAACATAATCATGGGGAGGACTATCATACATTATTTTCAGGGGTTACTATTTCTTGGCAAATTAAAAACTGTGTGAACTTCATGGGAGAAACCAGTGCATATAATTCACTAGCTTTTTCTTTTTTTTTTTTTTAAGCCATTGAAATGTAAGTGCCACATGTTATTAATAAAATAAGTCATCATAATATTAGGTAGACTTTTACTGCAGAAATAAAGACAGCGAAATAAGCATTACTTTGGCAGGAAAACTATAAATAGGGAAGGTGTTGGAAGTGGTCTTATTTAATGTCTTTACAAAAAATGTAGAAGAGGAAATATAGATTAAATTTTCCATGTCTGCAAAAGACACTAAGTTTTTCCATTATGTGCAATGCCAAGTCAGTGGGATAACACAGAAGATTTCCAAAACTTTATGAGTTACTAAGGGGAAAACATCAAAGTTTCAAATTGCAGAACTACAGGTTATGCATGTAGGGAGGAAGTATCCAGACTGTACTTCTCAGGATAATGGGTCTTAGTTACCATAAAAACGAGATTAAGTCACCTCTGAGACACTGCTGTAATGTGCTCCTGCAGCCAAAAGAGCGAAAAGCAGTATAGACACCACCAGAGAACAGAAAACATCATCTTCTCTTATTTAAAGCTGCTGCTCCCCTTTACTTAACATTCTACATGCAATTCAGGTCTAACACAGCCTGAGGGTGCTGTTGTTAGCTGCCACCAAATGGACACTAATGGAGACCCTGCATATAACACAAGGAAATGCTGACTGGTCCTATGCCATCTGCACAACTGTTGCTATGGTTCAGTCTGTTGTTGAGGTTACTTACTGTGTTGTGCCTCCTAATCTAGGGGCTCATCTTCCAGCTCTTGTTGGTCAACATTGTATTGTGATCTATAAGGTTTTCATTGGCTAACTTTTAGAAGTAGGTCACCAACCCTTTCTTTGTAGCCTGTCTTAGCCTGGAAGCTCTGTTGAAACCTGTCCACCAAGGATGCCTCTGTTGGTATTTGAAATATCAGTGACATAGCTCCTGCATCACAGCAACACACAAGCCACACACACACACACACCACTGCCATCAAGTGGATTTCAACTTACAGCAACCCTATAGGACAGGGCAGAATTGCCCCATAGGGTTTCCAAGGAGCAGCTGATGGATTTGTACTCCCAAGCTTTTAGTTAGCAGCCAAACACTGAACCACTGCACCACCAGGGCTCCTGCAAGCCACCAGAGTACAACAAATTGATAGAGAAGTGGTTGTAACACAGGCTAACACTCTACAATTACCTGCTGTTAAATAGGAAAATGATAACCCTACTTTCACCAACAAAGGAAAAAAGAAAAACTTAGAACTAGAAGAAAATGCTAGCAGAGAAAAATATAATGATCGAGTTGACCACAGGATAGCCATATGAGAAAAATAATAAAGAATAGCATTCTTTCTGTCTAGAAACATGAGGACTACAAGAAAATGATACAGATACGAAGATTCTTCATTACAGATACGAGGACTCTATACTACGACAGGCATTATGGACAGAGCACACACAGGGCTAAAGAACTGCCAGTAAACTTCCACTAGAAAACACATTTTGGTTGAGAACAGAACTATAAAGCCCAAGAAATGAAACAGTCTGAAATCTCTAATGATATCTAAGAAAGGAACAGTTTCTTTAATGGCAGATTACCAGGGTTTATGATGATGAAAAACTAAAACTTCTGGAGTATACATAACACTGCATTTTGAAGGTGAGATCACGGAACACCAATCTTAGCCTTCCCCAGTATACTTCCTGATGACACTGTTGAAAGACAGAAAACAAGGCTCAATCACTTCAGCACTTCACAAGTGTTCTCATCAACTTCCCACCTTGTTCTTCCCATATTCATTCAGTCTATCTATGCTCTGCATTTATCTTTTTGGTAGTGTATCATCTCTAAATTTAAACAGCTTTCTCCTTTGAGCAAGGCCCAATTACCTCTTTTGACACACTTTAATTTTCCATATGGCATCACGTTCATCCATACTGTATAAATATTTAATAATTCCATTTGTAAGAAAGACATTTTTCACAAACTAAAGAGGTAAAATATTATTGTTAAACTGCATTATACTGTGCAGGTTTAGAAGAAATGAGCCAAAAAAGGAACTTACAAGCTCCTAGTAAGTCAGGCCACATGGTAGGAAGTTTGGAAAAAGTTTAGAGCATGTGTGATAACAGCTTTCCACCACAAGTATAAACACTTGAAACTTCAAATAAAAGAGGAGCCACAAAGGTTTTGATGAAAAACAATACAAATGCAATCACCAATTTTAGTATATCAAACTGATTGTATAAAGGAATGAAAATGGTCTAAAATAAACCAAAAAAAAAAAAAATTTGCTGACTAGTCGATTCCTACTCACAGCAAACCTAAAGACCAGAATTGCTCCACTGGGTTACGTAGGCTGCAATCTACAGAAGCAGACCACCACATCTTTCTTCTGCAGAGTGACTGGTGGGTTCAAACACCAAACGTCTGAGCTCTTTAACCACTGTGCATCAGGTCTCCCTGAGAATCAAGTAACATGTGCAATATATTTTAGTACTAGTTGTACCCACTGTGAGCTTCTTTGGCCACTGGAACACACTGCTTTAAATATTACCAAAACAAAAAGGACATTTCATAAACATTTTTCAGATAATTACAGAATTACTTAAGGGTAAAGATTTGAGGTTATAAATAACTGACTTACATATGAAAAAACTTAAGCAATTTCATAATAAAACGGAAGTGTGTTCTGCTGCTGTTATTAGTGAATAACAATACTAAATATGGCGGCTCCGTGGTTGAAGAGGTTGACTGCTAACGGAAAGGTCAGTGGTTCAAAATCAGCAGCAGTTCTGAGGGAGAAAGACACAGCGGTCTGCTTCCATAGAGATTTACACACAATGGGGTCGCTATGAGTCAGAACTGACTCGATGGCTGTGGGTTTAGGCTTTACTATTAAAATATTTTAAAATTGCGCTGAGAATGTCAAATCATTCCAGTTAAGCTAAGTTAGTCAAAACTCCAATCAGTCAATGAGTACTGGAGCCAGAAACCCTCTGCTGGTTAATCTTCTGAATCTGTAACATAAAGCTGATGCATTGTAATTCCTTTGGCAAAGAAAAAAAGTAGTCACACAGAATAGTACTTTCAAGTCACGTACAAAAGTGATCACAAAATGTTCATAAATTCACAGGATTGAGAAGAAAAAGAGCTGCAATTCTGGCATTCAGATTATGATAAACAAGGCAAAGGGTTAAAAAAAAAAAAAAAGGAGTGTTTTATCCTTACACTGTTAACCTGAATATTCAAGAAATAAAGGTATTAAATCAGAATCCTTGTACTAAGCATATAAAGTATACTCCCAGACTGCTGATTTCAAAGGACACGTTTTTACAGCTATGAAAACTGAAAAGAGAGTTTTTCAAAGTAATTTTCAGTTTCTTCATGGCTGTGTAAAACAACTCTTTGCAATGTGAGAGACAGTGAGGAAAATGTAGTGCACAAAATTCTCTGATGAACCTGAACTACAGATCATTTGAAGTCGACACATACGTAAGTTTTGAATTTTCTACCATTTCTAAGACAGCACCCACCTGTATCAGCAAAATCAGCAAAAGTTTCAAATATTGTGTATGAAGCATCTTAGGAAGAAGTTAATTTACGTATGGCTACATTTTGTCTCTGCTTTAATGCATTCACAAAAGGCTAAAATAACTTAGGTAACTCACAGAATAACAATTTTTTGGTATCATCTATATGTAAAAGGAAAGCACAGATTATTCCATAAATAATCATACTTATGGGGTAGGAAATGCCTAATTTGCTTATAAAAATCACAAGAGTTTGAAAGCTGAAGCAAAGAGTGAATCAGGTCCATTGAGAATTACTAAGAAAAACATAATCAAACATAAATACCACAAATACAAAGATCATTTTCCAAATTGGTTCCAGAAACAGCTCCTAGGTAAATTTCCATGAAAAGCTAATTTAATTCAATTAAACAGTGTAGCATGGTTTTCTTCTTCAGCGTTTAAATACTTTCAGTTGCTACAGATGTTCAAGATAAGTATTTAAAGTAGCGACTGATTTAATCCAGAATAAAGTGAAGATTCCAGATGGCTGAATAAGGATTCTGAAATGAAAAGAATCCACTAAATAGATATACTGTAACTACCACAGCATTCATCATTTCTAAAGTAAACAAAGTGCAACTCCATGATTTTTAAAATCTTTACATTTATGTATTAATTCATATTCTATACTCAAATCATAAAATATGATAAAACAATTCTGCCCTTCGTATCTTACTAGACAGCTTATTACAGATGACTCTTGTTGGAATCCTGCCTTCCATGTGAGATGGAGAAAACAGAATTATTGTTTAAAAATTAAGTATTAGCTAAATTTATTTGGGATAATTCAAGTTTCCCTGGATAACTATTTCTTGTTCATCTCAACCTTACATAAGTCCTCCCAGTCACTCAGGACAACTAAGGAAACCTCCAAAACAGCCTGGTCATGGATTCTCCTGCGTCCATCTGGCTGCTGGCTGCATCAGTGAAATGACTCATAAAAGAGAAGCAACCTGAGGTCACCTACTTCAGGTCTTTGAAACCGAACTGCCAACTGCTTACCAGGTGTTTCCAATTGCTGAGAATACTTAAAGTGGGAGAGCAGCTCATTCTAGATACACCATTTTATTTTTTATTGTCTCTCACCACAGAATTCGGTAAGGCTGGAGGGAACCACGTTTGAAATACAGATTACAAATCATCTGAGGGCCAGAAATCACTACACGTCTTGGAGTAAGACTATACATGAACAAAATCCGGTTAAGAAGAGAAAGGCAAAACTATATTACGCTTACAATCTGTAACAAAATAAAATGTTCATGGTGACTGCTTCTAGAAGGTAGAATAGCAAGTATTCTTTAATTTATTTGTTACAGCTTCCTACGTTTCCTAAAGCCACTTCAACAAATATGTATGCCTTGTAATTAGAAAAAAATAACAATAAGTAACTTTTAAAAAAATATATTATGCACTGTAAACACTGGCTGAAGCCCAGGGTATGGTCACCTCCAGACCACCAGTTCCATGCTTTGGTGAAAACATTTAGTCAGTTATTTGAGCCTTTTCCCAAAGTATGTTCTGAGGAACATTAGACTATTGACATACGCAGGGAAAAATACAAGTCCCAAGGTTAAATACCCCTTTAGAGGCCTGTCACCATGTACATTAATATAATAAAGACTCCAATAAAGCTTGCATTTGTTGCTGTTGTTTTAAGTAATTGTTAGATTTCCTTCCTCATTTACTTACCAGTGTTGACTTCATGCCTAGCACTGTTCTAACTACATTCACTTATCTGATAATCAAATATTCTTTGAATAAGGATTCCAAAAGGAATCTACTAAGTAGATCTATTTTAACTACCACAGTATTCATCACATATAAAGTACACAAAGTGCAGCTCACGGTTGTTTTTAATACATTTATGTATTAATGCAATGTTACTTCTGTACTCAAAGTCTGTCCTTATGAAGTAAAAACTATTATCATCTCCATTTTACAGATGCTGACGCAGAGACACAGAAAGTTCAGTAAGTTGCCCACGGTCGAGAGCTGGTAACAAAGTCAACATTCAAACTCCGGCCATCAAGCCCCAGTTAGAAGCAGCCTGCACTGCTGCCCCACGGGATCCTTCTCAGGCTGTGTTCCTATGAACATCTTACAAAAGCATTGTCCCACGGCACACATAGGGGAAACAAATCCAATTAAGGAAAGCACAGTACTATATGCTTATTGCTTAAGTGGAGTTGTTAGATAGCTCATACTACCTCAAATCCCAATTTGTCACTTAATATGTGATAAGATGGCTATAGCTACCAATAGTGTTATCAGTTGCTGTCAAGTTAATTCCTATTCACGGTGATCCCAAGTGTGTCAGAGTAGAACTGCACTCTGTAGGATTTGCATGGCTGTGACCTTTCAGAAGAGATTCATAAGTCTGTCTCCTAAGTTGCCCTGGATGGGCTGAACTGCCAACTTTCCAGTTAGCAGCCCGGCACCCACCCATTTGCACCACACAGGAAATCTAAGCATGGTTGGAGACCTAAAAATTTCTAGCACGTAATTATTTAACAAGAAAGGTTTGGATGAATGGTCTTCTCTATATGTTGTCCTACAGTTAAATTTGCCAGACATCTTAATTCGAATGAGTTTTGATGAATTAAAGAAAAACCTATATGACTTCAGCCATGTTTATACTCTCAGATTCAACAGTCTCCTAATTTCTAGAGGTTGTTTGCTAGGTAGGATTACACATTATTTTAAGTTTCTTCTTTATGCCAATTTAGCTTAAAAAAAAAAACACTAATACATACAATTGGCAGAGAAGACAGGGTATTTGGTGATCCTTAACTTTCAGAGCTAAATATTAAATATTAACATTAAACACTAGGTTTAGAAATGTATATGTTGACATGGAAGGATGTTATCAATGTATGGCTGAGCAAAAAATGCAAGGAGCAAAATTATACCTATCATCTTGTTTTTGTTTAAAAACTCATTAAAAAAAAAATCCCCAAGGATATATAGGTATGTAGATATGGTTGTGTGCACCGCTGAGTAGACTCTTAGTCATGGCGACCCTACAGGACACAAGAGAACTGGCCCATATGGTTACCTAGATTGTAATCTTTATGGGACAGATCACTAGGTTCCCCCCCACACACAAGGAGCAGCTGGTGGGTTCAAATCACCAAACTTTTGGTTAGCAGCCGAGCATCACTAGGGCTCCTTTAGCAAGGAATGGAAGAAGGAAAGAAGGGAGAGAGATAACTAGCTAGAGGACATCTAGGCAACTCCAATTCACATACACATATACACAAGAGAACAAAATACCATCTAGTCCTGTGTCATCCTCACAATTGCTAGCGTGATGTATGTCATACACACATGTGCCCTTATGTATAAGTGGAAACCCTGGTGGCATAGTGGTTAAGTGCTACATCTGCTAACCCAAAAGTTGGACATTCAAATCTTCTAGGTGCTCCTTGAAACTCTGTGGAGCAGTTCCCGTCTGTCTTATAGGGTCACTATGAGTCAGAACGGACCCAATGGCAGTGGGTTTGGGTTTTGGTATGTATAAATATGTGATGCTTATGCGTGTATTCAAACGTTATTTTGCTAATAATATAAAAAGTGTTTTTTTATTTATCTGCAATTTTTCCAATGCCACAAAGACAGATTATTTCTGTCATTAGGAAAATCTTTTAAAATTCACATACTGAAGACCTATGATACTCTAACAGACAAAAGCCCAACAAGAACTACCCAGACAAACCCCTGGCTTTCAGTTGCTTGTGATGTGAAAGCAAATGAAGGTCTTTCCTTTTATTGTCTATTACTATATTCTGTTTATTTCCTTTATAACCCTAATCAGGAACCTAATTTCTAAATATCTGTTATGCTACTTTTTTTTTTTTATTTCCTGGAACCTCCCCAGTCTTCACCCCAAGAAGGGCAAACTTGTCTGATCTTTTGAATCCACAATGCCTAGCACAGTGCCTGGACTTAACCAGTGACTTGATAAATATGTACTGTATTAGTGACTGAATAAATGAGTGGGGGGAATGATATATATGTGGAGGAGACACAGACAATCAAGTATTGGTTGGCAGTAGAATACAATACACATGTTAGGTTTCAATACCATCTGTGTGGATATTGTTAGCTGCTGTCAAGTCAGCCTCTCACTCACTTTGATCCCATACATAATGGAATGAAATGCTGCCCAGTCCAGCACCATCCTCCCAACTGGTTGAGACTCAATCACTGTGACCTATGCAGTTCTCACTGGCTACATTTCAGAAGCACATTGCCAAGCCCTCCTCACAGTTCGTATTTGTCTGTAAGTCCCGGTTAAACATGTTCACCATCACAGCAACACACAAGCCTCCAAGACAGACAGGTAATAGCTGAGCATGAGGTACAATGTACAAGAATCAAACCCAGGTCTCCAGGGAGAATTAACCCTAGACACACAGTGGTGAAGTCCTACAGCTGCTAACCAAAAGGTCAGCAGTTCAAATCCACCAGGCACTCACTGGAAACTCTATGGGAGCAGTTCTACTCTGTCCCATAGGGTTGCCATGAGTTTGAATTGACCTGACTGCAACACATTTGGGTTATGTGTTTGTTTGGGGGGTATATGAACAGAAATTAAAGTATATGTCCAAGAAAAGTAAGGAAGGCCAACAGTTCTTACCAATCCAAAAAGGTTCTCAGAAGGAGGTGGCTTTCAGAAGCTATAATAATTGAAAGCGAGACATTTACTGATACAGTTCAACAAGTTAACGAGGGTTTATTTACCAACAGATAACATGCTATGGTGTTGGAAGGAGTGTAGGATACAAAGGTAGTACAGCCAATCAGTTAGTAAAAGCCAAGTGCTATTCCAGAAACTTCTGGAATCTGGAAGAAGAAATCCGCGTATAGGAAGCTGCCTTGACAGGACCTTTAGTGGAAGGATGCAAGCAGCACAAGCAGACTCCACACGGAGAGAATCAAAAGAATAAACAAACTCATTCTCAACATTGTTTGTAATCTCTTTCTGGTGTTCCCCCAATGTTGCAAGCCATCTAGAAATTAGAGCGGTCCACACAGGTGGACCCTATGAAGACAGCGTAACTCAGAAGGGTTGGGTATGTATCTGAAAAGACTAACAGAAGACATGTGCCATAGAAATCAATGGTAATGATGCATGAGGCTTCTGCAGAATGGACTAAGACCAAAAAAAGGGGCTTCAGACACAGAAGGGACTCTAATTGAAAAGGATCTGAAGAAACAGTGGAACAAATTGCTAGACACATAAAAATAAGGGATGCCAAATTGTTTGCAACCCCATCTGAGTAAAGCACTACACTCTGTGATAAATGTAATAAGTAGGCTTTTAGGATAATCCTCCCATTATGTGGATTATTATGACTGAAAATGTATTAGACAACAGCAGAACAGTAGTTTACAGATAAAGAACAGATGAGAATTTAGTACCTTTTATAGATGGTTATAAAATGTATTAGTTAGATAAAACTCACTGATTTCTATTAAGAGATTAATTTAGACAAAGGCTTCATCATTACAGACTTCCCTGGAATCATTTTAGATTCATAAATCAACAAATTAACTAGTGACAGATGTGTCTTTACTTGTTTAAAGTCCATATCTATCTAACTGCTATAAAAATGACTAAAATGTTTATCTCAAGACAGCCAGGCAAGAAATGAAATAAAGAGATACACTGGATTGTTATCTTTTTTTCTTTAGCCAATAAGTAAATACACTCTTCAGAAAATCACTTCCAAACTTGCCACTTAGTATCATTTAAAGCTGAAGTCACATGGAGCCATATACTGACTGAAAGACAGGAAAGATAAAACTGGCTGAATCAAAACTGCCGTTAATCTAATAGACTACCTCCAACAGCACTCTGTAAGCATTTATTAAATGCCTACTGTGCACCAGCACTTTGCAAGGGGCTGGGATATTATGATGGGAGAAATCATAGTGAAGTCTTTGAAGAAACGTCAAAAGCTCTCAAAACTGAATGTTAAAGAAAAATCACAGACACTCAAAACTGCTTAGAGGAATTCTGACTTGTTTCCTCTCCTTTGTAACCAGAACACAAAACTTATCTAAAATGAGGTGATGCTATTTCAAACGTGCTCACGTGCTCTGAGCTCCACTTTCAGAAGACGCAAGCAGCAAGCATCTCAGGTAGACCAGAGGTCATCCCCCAGCCCTGAAGAACCTTGTCCCAACACTTTCTGGGGCATACCACCATCCCACAGAGCCAAGCTTGTAGCCCACACGATATTTGAAAAAAAGTAACATGTGGAAGCTGTAAGAAGGTTCCAAACTCTGAAATTTAAAAGTAAAGGCAATTGTTGGTAGTTTGCTACAATGTAGATCAAAACAAAAGATTCAATTCAGTGTTTCTATTATTGGGCAATAGGAACAACTTATCCATTTCCCCCTGCTTCCACCTTTGCCCAAGTCACAAAACTCATACCCAGATTATTGTAATAAGTTTCCACATGGTCTGACCTCAGATACTTGCTCATAATACAATCCAATATGCTAAATCGTATCTGTTCACTTGTCTGTTTAAACTCCACTAAGGTATTAAATTAAATTTACCTTGAACAAAACACAAGCTTTCAAATCAGGCCTCTCACCTATTTCTCCGATCTCATCTCCGACCTTTTGGTTAGCAGCTGAACTCTTAACCACTATGCCATGAGGGCTCCAGCATCTCCAGCACTCGCAATGAATTCTGCTACCTTGGACAGACCTCCTGGCCAGTGTGTGTCTAGCTTGCTGCTGCCTTAGGAATAGACCACTTGATGCTTCCTCTGACGGGATGCTCTCGTAGATCCTCACTGGGCTGGCTCTCACTACTCAAGGACACCTGCAGAGAGGCCTTCTTTACCACCCAAAGAAAGCAGCCCCATCATTCTCTATTATATTACCCCATTTTCCTGTTTTATTTTGTTTATGGCAGTCTTCACTATCAGAAATCATGCTGTTTATATCCTTGCTTGTATATACATTGCATTTTCACCCTCTAGAACATAAGTTCAACGATACCAAGAACCTTATGACTGTTATCACTGTAGCATCACCCTAGTGCAGAGAGTAGGCGCTCAAACATTTAAGTAAAAAAGACTGTAATTAGGATACCAGCATGTAAGTGCCAGCCAAGCCAAATGCTGTGGAGTCAGATCCGACTCATGCTGACCCTAGGGGCCAGGGTGGAACTGACCCCCAGAGTATTCAAGGAGCGCCTGGTATAAGTGGGTGTTCCAAAAAGCAGAACACATTACGGTAAATGTCAACAGTAGATTATCGGGTTTTTTTTAATCTTAATACTACGCCAAGCCAGCCAAGTGCCGTCGAGTCGGATCCGACTCATAGCGACCCTAGGGGCCAGGGTGGAACTGACTCCCAGAGTATTCAAGGAGCGCCTGGTGGATTTGAACTGCCACCCTTGTGCTTGAAAAATACTCATTTGTACTTCTTGCCTACTCCTAGATTCATTCTCCAGGTATTATCCCTAAAATTTTACTTTCCCTCAGATGTCATATTAATTTAATGTGAACGACTTTTAAATCTGCACTTCTAGCCCTAAATCTTGCCCTCAGCATTGATACTTCTGTTCCTGCCACCCCACCAAATTGGCATATGCAAAACTGACAGGATTCTCTCTCACAGAGAATCAGCGAGTCCTTCCAGCCTTAGTATTTTTCCCAGCTACCTTCCAGTTACCCAGATTTACAAGTTGGACATTATCTTGATTATGAAATTCAAGAACTAGAAGAGAGACTGGAGAAAATCAAGTCAAGTGGTCTTCAAACTTTTTAAAAGCTGTGTTACGGTTGTTTCAAACAAAAGCTTAAGGGCAAGTCTGATATGTAAAACAGATGAATTTACAGTTGTTCTGGGAGTTAAATTCATGGTCTCTGAAGAAAAACTTCAAAAAGACTCACTAATCTAGTCCAAACTTCCTTTCTCCCCACCCTCCAAACACCATGCACACACATACACAGTCACAGAGGAAAAAACTGAAATCCAGAGAGCTTAAAATTCTTTGCAAATAGAAATTATTCTTCTTGTCCAAGATCACACAGTTAACACCCAGAACAATGTCTAGCACATAAAAGCACTTAATGTTACCTTCAAGCATATGTAACAAGTGATTATCACTTACTGCACCAATGGCTTTTACCAAACAGAGATCTTCCACTTTTAAATTTTAGTTGTCAGCTTCTAATTATATACGGAAACGCTGGTGGTACAGTGGTCAAGTGCTATGGCTGCTAACCAAAACGTTAGCAGTTCCAGTATACCAAGTGCTCCCTGGACTCTCATTGGGACAGTTCTACCCTGTCCTACAGGGTCACTATGAGGTGGAATCGACTTAATGGCAACAAGTTTGGGTTTGAGTTTCATTATAGACCGAGTTACCCAGTTCTGGTCAAAGAAGGCAAGCATGAGTCCAGTGCAAAGAACTGTACTTGGCTTCCTGTCTATCTCGGAGCAAATTTTTCAAACTCTTTGGGCCTCGTCCTCTTCATCTTCAGTAATAATGTGTGAAGATTTTTTCATTCCTATGGCTATGATCACTACAACACCATGCTAAAGCTAGTGCATTTCAAAGAATTAACATCACAGGTTAGAGACAAACTAGGACAGGAACTCATTGTCCCCAAATGATTTTTCTGAGTTTTTACCATATGCCCAGTACTGTGCTACGCTCTTGAAATGCAGAGAAGAAAAAAGAATAACTCACTGAGATAATCAGTCTCCGGGAAGAGACAAGCAGAGAGTTGAGTGCTGAGAGATAGATGCAGAGAAATCAGAGAGACGAGGGATTTATGAAAATTCGGCAAGGTCTTGCCAGGTGGGAGTAGGTGACCTTAGTTTTGCATAATCATTAATATAAATTGGGTGGAGGGTAGTCTATGTACCCAAAATATATATTTTAAAATACCATATACATTTAAACAAAGAATAACAATAAAACCAGCATTTACTGTAACAAAAATACTTGACCACACTGTCTCACCTAGTTGCTAGTTTATGAGGAAAAATTTAGTCAATTTCCTTTTTAATAAATATTATTTAACAACCAGAACACTCTGAGACACATACACGAACACGCCTACCAGGGAGTTTCAGACAACTGTGCTAGACTAAACGCTGTGCAGCACCTGGCTGACAAGGTGGCAAAGTCTCTATAAATAATGATGATTCATTAACATGACATAAATCAAGATTTTTAACTCACCAAAAACTAACATTTTGATTTAATATCACAAATCAGTGCCATTAAAATTCATCGGCAGCCACCAGCACATGAGTAATGAGATCATATCAACTTATACCACGTGACCAAAAAGAAAAGGTGGTTTTCTAAACGGTAATTCAAATTGGACAAATAACACACTGTATCAAGTCTTGTAGCCCCAGGCCATATTTTGCTAAAAAACAAAGGTACATTATATATGACTAAAGAAAACAGTGAAAATCAGAGCAATTAATTTCCCAGCTATGTTTCCTATAAAAAACTATCACTACTAGTAGTTGCTTAAAGCACACAATTTTTTTCTTTTTTGCCTTGCACAATGATCTAAGTGTGTATTAACTTGCATATTTCACTAAGATGTAATATCCCTCAAAACATCCTTATAGTGAAAATTTTCCAAAGAAATTATTGATCCCTGGAATGTCTCATGTTTTAAAATTACTGACAAATCCTTTCCTATTTTCTTTGCAGTTAGAAGTAATTCTTCTTGATCACCAGTGTGTAAAGAGGTATAAAAGTACAAAGACTGAATGTTTTGTTAAACACAAATGTCGCAGTCGACACAGGACATTTCCCATAACGCCCAAAACAATAATTAGGAGACTTGTCACCGAATCCTAAAAATACATGTAGAAAAACAGACATTCGTTGGTTTCAATTTAAAAGACCAAGGGATTTCCATAAATGCTTTTTCAAATTATTTTCAAGTACTTTTCAGCTGAACTTTCTCATTATCAGCGGGACCTTTTTGTGTTTCTTCCCAGAATTCAGCAGCCTTTGCTCAGGTGGTTCTGCTTCACTGCAGGTACGTTGAGTACGTTCTCTTTACATGTTTTAGGCAATTAAAGTGCTCTCTTCTGTTTTCTTTCACTGCCACCTTTGTGGCTGCTCAGAGTCACTGACCTCACCTTGCTGATGCTGACTAAGAAACAGCAGTTCCTAATAACCCAAGGAAAGCAATGTTCTCATTCTTTGGGGAACAGATAAGAAGGACTCAGCATTCAGCTGTAGTGTGGCTTAAAAGGAATACGAACCTGCACTCAGACGACTTTCTGAGAATCTTCTCTAAGGAGCCCTGACAGAAACAGGAACAGGGATGAGCACACAGGCAGAGAAACGAGAGAGGCAGACAAGGAGGAGAAAGCCAGTCTCTTAAGCGACAGACACCTAAAGAGTGTGTGAGAGTAAGAGGAAACGGACAAAACTGAAAGGACCGAGAGACACAGACGGAGAGACGGAGGGACCGAGGCGGTGGAGAATGGGTTTGAGACAGAAAGAAAAAAGGAAAGGAGGAAGTGGGAGAGAGAGTTTGAAAACGTGAGGGGGTCCCAGACTGAACAAGACGCAGATGGACAGAGTTCACAGAGAGGCGTAAAGAAACCCAGAGAAGTTGAAGGAGCCAGATGGACCCGCTGCGCACTTTCTCTGCCGGGCCAGCCTGGGTCCCTGGAGGCGGACGAGACAGGTGGCTCCGCACTGAGCCGGGTGACCGCGGTCCAGCCTGGGTAGGCTCTGCGCCCCTCCGGCTCCAAGGGCTCCCTCCCATTTCTCGGATTCTGGGGCTGCCCTAGGCTCGCCCTCCCGCCCTATCTTCCGGAACGCGGGTCTCTTTTTCTCCAGCTCCTGGAGCACGTGTCCCTCCCGCTGCTACCCCAGACGCCTCTCCAGCGCGCGGGCACCGAGGCCTCGGGGTACCGGCAGAGCCGCCCGCGCGCACAAAGCCTCGGCGGCTACCGCCTGCTCCCCTCCCCGCCGCCCCGCACGCGCGCTGCCCGCGTTCCCCATCCTGCCCCGAGCGGCTGCCGCCGAGCCCCGCACTCGTCCCCAACTGCCCCGCACCTCCTCTTCCCGCTCGACCCACGCCGGCTCGGCCGCCACTCGCGCGCCCGAGGACGGGGCCACCCTCGTGGAGACGGGGGCCGCCAGCGCCCTCGCACGCCAAACTCACCCGCCGCTGCGCCCTGGGCACTGGCGTCCTCGGCGCGGCGGTTCCCGCACTGTCGCACCTTCCCGCCGCCTCTGCGCCCCACGCCTGCCGCGCCGTCAACTCCGGGCCGCCGCCGCGGGACTTTTTTTTTTTTCTTCCTCTCGCTCCTCGGCTGCCTCTGGAATTTTTTTTTTCTTTTCACTTGCCCTCTCCAGCTCCCACTAGTGATTGGAGACTGAGAGCCAAGTACTTAGCGGAGGGATTCCACTTCCCGACGCTCTTGGGGAGGCCCCAGAGCCCTGCTCTGTGTGTGAGCAGAGGGGAGCGCATTTGGGACAGCTGCCTGCAGCCTTCTCTTCCACAGCCCTGGACTGACGGGTGAAGTGCCAAGTCTTAAAGCATGGCTTCTGAGAGCATCGCTTTGGATTCAGTCATGTCTGTTTTCTTGGGCATGTTTAAGGAGTTTAAAAAATAAATAAAAACCCTCATGAATTGGAGGAGTAAAGATGCATAGAATCACTATACATTGAAAGCTGGAAGGGACAGCCAGAGATGATGTAGTGTATTTAAATTTTTCAGGATCGTCGACGCTTTTGAGAAGTTGATAAAACGTTGACACACCTCGTAAAAAATGCAGACTCACCTCACAATACGCGTGCAGCCTCGGATGGAGGCCTGGGAACCCCAGCAACGTATGGAAGGGCCCCCAGGAAAAGGAAATATTTTCTCTTTACAGATATTTTTAAACTACTGAAAACAAAAACTAACACACACAAATCCCTTGTGATTGTATCTGATGAAATTTCACCAATAAGTCAATAAATAAAACCTGTTCCTGCTTTCAGCTCCTTGATGAGGTTATACTGCCCCATAGAGTTTCCAAAGAGCAGCTGGTGGGTTTGAACTGCTGACCTTTTGGTTAGAAGTCACAGCTTTTAATCCCTGCTCCATTTAACATCTTTACTTTGTGGTCAGTTTCCTGAATCTTCAAGTGCTGAAGCATTTTTCTAAGGCCAGTGAGTATAAATTAGGCCAGTTCACAGTCTTTCAGGGGAAAATAGTTAGCTTCATTAAAAATCCGTTGTTTTGCCAACTCTATTTCCCAGGGAACCATCCAATGACTTCCAAACATCCTTCTTTCCTTCAGTGCCTTTCAGCTGCCCACCTTCCAGCATGATTTATTTCCTCCTTTTGTAAAATCTCTTCAACTTCCAAAAATATCGATACACTCTCTGTAGTCATCATTAAGCACGTGACTTAAATACTGTCTTAACACAACTCCATTCCGAGTAAATTTCCTCTACTCTTCTTTGCGTCTATTTCTAGTGCCTATTCAACTCTTAGCCTACTGCTTTCTTTCACCCAATTCATTTTCTTGACTTATTCCTATTAAGTCTTTTTTGTAGGCAGGAAATATAATCCTTTACACTTATCAGTAAGAAAATAAATTCAGCTGTGTTTGAATTTATGCAGCGTCCACTTAGGAGCAAGTGGTGCTCCAGATGTTTATTGATGAGTATACGAAATGTGGGCACATTTTTTTCCCATAAAAGCAATGTTAGGGTTTCCATCAAAGTCTTTTTACCCCGTAATGTATTAGAGCCAAAATATATCACAACTAACCTGCATTCTGATTCCAGGTGCCAGACAAGAGGAAGAAAATAATTCTGTTGAACATAACACTGGGGAGTTTTCAAAATAGGTGGCATTTGTCATTGGCATCCCATACTGGATCCTTGTACTCCGCATGCTCACTACATGTGTAACTGCATAGAGTTACAATGTAGAATCTGTTCATTTACCCTCACCCCACGTTGTCTCTGCTCCTAAACTGACTTCCTCCTGGTCATCAATTAAGTCTCTCATCATCTCCATCCTGTGACATCAGCTAGGTTTAGAAAAGAAAGAGCCTGGGTGGAAGAATAGTTAAACACTCTCAGCCACTAATCAAGAGGCTGACATTTGAATCCACTCAGCACCACTGCAGTAGAAAGACCTGGCCACTGGCTGTCATAAAGATAACAGACTAGAAAAGCCTATGGGGGCACTTCTACTCTGTCATATGGGATCGTCATGAATGAAAAAATCAACACTATCCCACCTAACAGCAACAAAGAGAAAAGAAATCTTATTTTCTCTTCTTATTTGTTGGTGCTGTTGTTAGGTGCTGTTGGGTCAGCTTCAGTTCACAGCAACCCTACGCACAGCAGAATGAAACACCACCCGGTCCTACACCATCCTCACGATCGCTCCTGTACTTGATCCCCTTGTTGCAGCTACTGTGTCATCTCCTTCAGGATCTTTCTCTTTTTCCCTGATCCTCTACCAACCATGATGTCATTCTCCAAGAACTGATCCTCCTGGCAACATGTCTAAACTATGGGAAATGTACTCTCATCACCCTTGCTTCTAAGGAGCATTCTGGTTGTACTTCTTGTAATGACTCTGTGTTTAGCACACCCAACGTGGAAATTTTAAAATAGTAACATAAACTTCAATATAAATACAAGGTCTTCCATAAGAGTGTCCTATCTCTGACAGTTCACAACAGCAATATTTGTGAAGCTGTAGCAACCATACTTACCATGTTTTATTGACTAGTCTTGACAAATAGCCATGAAAAGTTAGACAATTCCGCAATGTGTAGAAATTATTAAAGTTTATTATCAAAATGGGTGTTCCATTTGCCAAACATTCCATGTTTTAAGTGAAATTTACTATGCACATAACTCTCCCACAGAGAGAACAATTTGAATCTTACTCAAAAAAATTGAGACAACTGGATCTGTTGCCAATCAGACAATATCCATGCATCAGTGAACCCCACATTCCACAGAAAACCACCTCCAGTTGTCAGAGTGTGCATAGCAATCTATCCCAATCAATTTCTTGCAAGCACAAGAACTCAATCTTTCCTCAACCACAATTTGGCAAATTTTGCATCTAGACGTAAAGCTTTACTCTTACAAAATTGTTTTAACACAAGAACTGAAGTTCAACGACTATAGATTGTGCTGAACATTTGCTGATCGGGCTCTGCAGCAGCTGGAAGTTGACCCTGCCTTTGATTGAAAAATCATCTTCAGCCACGAGGCCCATTTTTGAATGAATGCTTTTGTTAACAAAACCGTTGCGTTTGGAGCTATAAGAATCCTATGGAGATTCAAGAACATCCACTTCATACCCAATAAGTTATCATTTGGTGTGGATTTGGGTCCAACAGAATCATTGTCCAAGATGAATGAGGAGAGGCTGTGACTGTCAATGACAAAAGATATTGGACTATGGTAAGTGATTATTTTGGGGCCCAGTTGGACGGTGTCACAGTGGCTATTTATTCGAAGTTCTTTTCCACATATAATGCCATCAAATGTACTTCAAAATAATAAAACAAATCTGTATCATTTACAACAACCTGTGTTATTCAAATTCAAAGATAGGACACCCTTACTGGAAGACCCTTTATAATTTACATAAACAGCTTTATAATCATATTAACACATTAATTAGCATTGATGTGTTGCAGATAAAGATGTCACTTTGAGGACCAAGGTGCAACTGATTGGAATAGCATTTTCCATAGTATTTTCAATCACCTCATATGCATGTGAAAGCTGGATGATGGAATAAGGAGAAGAAAAGTATTATGGTACTGACAAAGAACATTGAAGATACCAGGGACTGTTATAAGAATACAGATCTATTTTGAAAGAATTATAGCCAGGATGGTCCTTAGAAGCAAGGATGATGTGACTTTGCGTCATGTACTTTGGACGCGTTATCAGGAGGGACCTTTCTCTGAAAAAGGATATCATGCTTCATAGAGTAGATGATCAGCAAAAGAGAGGAAGACCTCAAAGAGTGGGGTTCACACAGCAGCTGCAATGAGCAGCTCAAGCAGAGTAACAGTTGAGAAGACAGCACAGGACCAGGCACTGTTTCATTCTATTTACATAGGGTCACAAAGAGGTGGATCTGATTCAACGGTCCTGAGGAACAACATACTGCTGACAATTTATCCTGGTGCATTATATGTCAGTGATAATCTCACTGTCAAAATATGCTTAAATTACACTGATATTCTAGACCTATGTTTTCTGCTGTAATTTTTATTTAATTTTATATAAAACATCTTTAATTTCATATAGGAAGGATTAACGTGTAGATTCTAGTTTCATAACAAATTGGTTTTGCCCAATATGTAAGTTAAAGAAAAATAGAATTCTTCAGTTAAACAGAAACAAGTCATGAAAAAAATCTGAAGTAGAAATGCTAAAATGATTTTCCTTTGTTTTGCTGCCAACATCATTCAAATTTTTCTTAACAAAAGCGGATATAATGTCTACCTATTTCTACGCTGCTAAATTATCCAGACCCTAATATGAATTAATCTCTTTGAAATCAAATTTTAATATAGTATCATTTCAATATTAATCTTACTAAAATTGTACAGGAATCAAATTTTTTATTTATAAAACCTGGTCATCTTTTTTTTTTTTTGTCCTGAACCCTTCTAATGCATGCACCTACATAATTCCTAAAACTGGAAAAGTAGGAAAAAATTCTGCAACAAAACTTATAAAAAGTAATTCTTACATCTGTTTCTTTGGAGTCTCATGTTCCTGCTGACTTTTTCCTTCTAAAATCATTTGCCAATCTTGGAACTTTTGGATGTTTTCCCTGACTCACAATATATTTACAGTGTGTGCTTCAGGAAGAAATGCACAGCAACTATTTCCTTCTACACTAGGAAAAGAAATATAAAAGTTAAGGAAGAAAAACAGATGTGAAGAGAAAATCCCCAATTAAACTACCTAAAGAGAATGGATATTGACTCTTAATTCACTAAAAACCTATTCTTTCCTTCATACCAAACCAAAAAAAAAAACAAAAAACACCAGTTGTCATCAAATTGATTCCAACTCATAGTAAACCCAGAAGACAGAGTAGAATTGCCCCATGGAGTTTCCAAGGAACAGCTGGTAGATTCAAACTGCCAGTCTTTTGGTTAGCAGTGTAATTCTTCACCACTGGGCAACCAGGGAACTCTGGTGGTATAGTGGATGAGTACTATATCTGCTAACCAGAAGATCAGCAATTCAAATCCACTAGGTGCTCCTTGGAAACTCTATGGGGCAGCTCTGCTCTGTCTATAGGGTCACTGTGACTCAGAACCAACTTGACGGCAGTTGGTTTGGTTTTTGATTTGGAGCCACCAGGGCTCCCTTTCTGCTGTACTTTCATAGAAATGTTTTCATCTAGTGAAGAAATTTAACTTCTATTTTATAAATGCTGAAGATTCACCCTTATATAAATTTGTGAAGATTTGACACCATGTTAATATCAGGAGAAATACTGAATATAAATATGTTAACTGTAAGGAGACATTTTAGGAGTCCGTTCTTGCTATTCTTAATTATGAGAGTATGTGCATGTTATATTGTGAAGATATTCATACAAGACATCTGAAATCTATACAGATATCCATTCCACATACTGCAGAATAAAGCCACATGCTCCCTGATGGTAGACAGCTAACCTCAAAGATTGCATGTTACAACTTTGTTTTTGTTGTTTTCTTCCATGGAGTCGTCTTCAACTCATGATGACTTTATGTGTGACAGAACAAAACATCACCCAGTCCTGGGCCATCTTTGTGATCACTGCAATGGTTGAGCCCAGTGGTTTGGCTGCTGTGTCAGCCCATCTCATGGAGGGTTTCCCTCATTTTCAGTGATCCTCTGCTTTATCAAGTATGATGTCCTGTTCTAATGCTTGGTCTTCCCTGATCATGTGTCTGAAGTCGGAGAGTTGAATTTTGCCATTCGCTTTTGGACAGTAATGGATTGGACTTGACAATACAGAGTCACCACATCTTGTGGGAGTTTTATGGTTCCATGCATCTATAGGAGTTCATCCTGCTGACCTCTGGCTGGAGGAAGGGGCGTGGGTGTAGCGGAGGGGAAAGGAGACTGTTGGGAGGATGAGATATGTATGGAGCAGAGAGGAAGAGTGTGCTGTCACTGGCAGGGAGAGCAGTGGGAGCCGCATATAGGTAGGCATGTGAATTTATATGGAAATGTACATTTTCATTCAATCATAATTTTTTTTAAAAAAAGAAATTTTGCCATTCTCTTCTAAGGAGCATTCTGATTGTGTTTCTTGTAAGATGCATTTTTGTTGTTGTTGTTGTTTTGTTTTGTTTTTTCATTTGTTTCTCGTCAGACCACAATATAGTCAATATTCTTCACAATTTGAGTGGATCAATTCTTCTTCTGTCTTCCTTTTTAACTGTCCAGCTTTGGCATGCGTATGAGGCAACTGAAAAGACCAGTACTTGGATCAAGTACAACTTAGTCATCAAAGTGACATCTTTGCTTTTTCAACCTTTAAAGATGTCTTTTGCAACTTATTAATGGGAAGGAAAATGACAGAAACAAAGTCTAAGGAGGAAGCCAAAGCCGTCAAGTCGGAGGAGGAAAAGAACCAAAATTAAAAAAAAAAATAGAAAATTTCCTCCAGAAAAAAAAAGAAAAAAAAAATGTTAGCAAGAATGAGGGAACAAGAAAACAAAATCTGAAGCAACTAAGTTCTAAAATATATCTCTTCTTTCTGATAGCAGAATTATTTTTTTAAAACACAGATCAGATTTGTGATTTTGTTAAATGGCCCTATTCATTAAGTTGAACTAGATATTTGCATGGTGACTCAAAATGACAGAATCACAATGTAAAAGATCCGATTGTAATTCACCTGCTTAAAACACTAATTCTCTTTGCCTTAGGGAAAAAAAAAAAAAAGGCCCTCCACAGGCCATTCAACCTGGTAGCAACATCCCTCCCAAGCCACTTCATTTCCCCACCATCCAGCCTCAGAATGTTTGCCACACATCCTAACACCTTTGGCCGTTTCTCCTGGCTGGTATACATCCTGGCCCCCTGACCGCTAACCTCTCCATGATCTGGAACTCTCCTTCTACAGCCTAGTTAAATGTCTTTTCTCCCATAAAATATTTCCTCATTTCCCCAAACATATTAGTCACTCCTTCTCACACTTTAGTGATAGTGTTCTCATATTATATACAACCTTATATTCTTGGTGCATAACGCTATGCCTAGCATACAATATGTGCTTAATATATCTTTGCTGTTAAATCAAGAGAGAACTATGAAACATCATGCTATTGTTAGGATCATGAGACCTGATTTTACAACCAGCTGTAGATTCCTAGCTGCCTCAGTAATTTAGTACCACAAGTATATGGCTTGAAGAAAGAGAAACTTATTCTCTCACAATCAGGAAGGTTAGAAGTCTGCTTTCAGGGTGTCGGTTCCAGGAAAAGGCTCCCTCTCTCTCTTCTGGCTCTAGGGGAAGGTCCTTGTCATCAGTCTTCCTCTGGCCAAGGAGGTTTTCAGCACAGGGACCCCAGGTCCAAAGGACAGGCTGAAGTTACAATGCTTCTTTTCTGATAGCATAAGGTCCCCATGTCTCTCTGATTGCTTCTTCTCTATCTCAGAGGAAAAGGAGGTGTTGCCTAATATTGTAGATTGAGCTTGTTAGCATAATCAACTCTAATCCTGCCTTATTAACATGATAGAGGTAAGAATTACAACATAGAAAAGTCACATCACATAACAAAATAGTGAACAATCACACAATACTGGGAATCACAGTCCAATCAAATTACTACACATTTTGGGTGACACAATTCAATCCATAACACTATGTTTCTCTCCCTCAAAAAAGTCTTTTGAGACAACGAAGAGCATTCTCCAAATGAATTGTGTAAGCACTGAATTTCATATGTAATTTAACAAAGAAGAAGAAACCATGTATTTACTGCGAGATCAGGGGAAGTAATTGCCAGGTCCAAACAGCACAAGAGCCACCTGAGTAGTAATTTGTGTTGGTCACAGGCGGGAGGGCCCAGATGACGCGAGTTCAGTCAGACCTTAAAGTTACTGTCTTGTGGGTAGAAAACATCTTCATTCCTAGCACAGGAACTCAAAGACCAGCTCCACATAGTAGAAAACAGTTATCAAATTATTATGTTGCTGAAAAATGCTATCACTTTTTCAGAGCACTCATATCTGTACACAGGGTGTCCCAAGATGTTTTCTGATATAAATGAAAGCACCTAGAGAACATAAACACAAAATTAGTAATCTGGCACCTGGCACCTGGCACATTATCACGTTATATTAATCGTTCTCTTCTCACGTGTTTGATACATGTGTGGAGTGAACAAATAATGAAATGTGATAATGTATATCAATTTCACAGCATAGCTGTTTTTGCCACCAAGGGCCCCTGGAGCAGAATAAAGACAGGCTGATTCTCCTGTCACATATTCCTATGGTAGATCAGATAAAAAGAATGTTGGAATGAGCTGAAACAACAAAACAGATACATAGCAGACTTAATAGCTATTAGTTCTTCATTGCTTACTACGTTGGGTATACTATCTTTACTTTGTTATCTCATTTAACCATGAGTACTACTAATACCATCATTTTACAGACGAAATAAGTGAGAGTTTGAGAAAATAACTTGCCCAGGATAGCAGAGTTACTGTATGATGGAGTAGATATTTAAAACCCTGGTTTTTTAAAGTTCTTACCCAGAATACTCTCCGAGATTCTCAGAAGAGTGGCACACATTTCTCAGTAGTTAAAAGTGTAAAATAATGCATGTATGGACTAAAGTACTTCTACTTGAATCTATCATTTTGCTCTTTTTACTGTTAGTAATAGATCTTTCTGGATCTATGGGCTTACTCTCTTCCGTTGCAGAACAAAAGATATAAAGAGTAACTGAAGATATTTTATCATGTTTCACTGTCTTAAAATTGTTTCTCTGTTTTTAGCTATAGAAGTGATACCACAAATCTCAAAATGTTAATTACAAAGCTAATCTATCCTGTCGACACCACACAAGACGTTCAATATTATTTGATGTTAAACATACAATTTTTATATTTGCTTACAACTCAAACATTAAAAGAGTAGAGAACTGCTATAACTTGTCATATTCCATCCATTGTGTTGAAACTACATTGAATTTGAAGGTTTTATTCCAGATTTCTTGTCTACTTATTGCTAAAAATCTCGAGGTATGGTTATATACTTGCATCTTTGTGTCTCCAGCATTTGGCACATGGATAGACAGTAAGTATATGTTTAATGAATACATGGAGCCCTGGTGGTGTAGTGGTTAAAAGCATGGCTGCTCACCAAAAGACCAGCAGTTCAAATCCACCAGCCACTCTTTGGAAACCCTGTGGGGCAAGTCTACTCTGACCTGTAAGGTCACTGGAAGTGAGAATTCTTTCTACAGCAATGGGTTTAATGAATACACAGAGACAAATCACACAATTTTAATCCCAGTTTGACACCATAATATGCTTTCCTGACCTATATGTACCCTACGGGCACAAACAGTTAAGCGCCCTTAAGTGTCTCCTAGCCAAAACATTGGTGATTTGAACCCACTTAGTGGCTCCTTGGGAAAAAGATCTGGTGAGTTGCTTCTGTAAAGACGACAGTGAGGCTATTCTACACTATCACGTGGGGTATGAGTCAGAATTGACTTGACAGTAACTAACAACCACAACAATGTATGTCTCAGAGAAATGCGTAAATTTAGAAATCATTGTTGTTAGGTGCTGCTGAGTCAGCTCTAACTCCTGGGGATACCATGTACCACAGAATGAAATGCTACATTGTTCTGTGCCATCTTTACAATTATTGTTATGATCAAGGCCATTGTTGCACCACTGTGCATTTTGACTGGGTCCCAACTGAGGGAGGTCATCTTCTAGCATTCTATCAGACACTATTTGGTTGTAATCTGGAGGATTTTCATTGGTTCAGTTTCAGAAGTAGATCCCCAGGTGCTTCTTCCTAGTCTTAGTTCAGAAACTCAGTTGAAACCTGCCCACCACCATGGGTGACCCTTCTGATCTTGGGAATACAAGTATCTCCTGCATTTTGAAAATTCACCTTATATCCCTTCACTTTTATGACAGAGATCTACATTGGTGGCTCTATTCACTAAAGGAAAGAAATGCAGAGAGGATCTTTGCTGCTACCAAAAAAAAAAAAAAAGTGAAACAGAAAGATGGCATAAAGCATTTGTTCAGCAGTGAGCCATTAAAGAGGCAGCTCATATTTGGAGAAATGAGAGTGGCACACTAATCAACTTCCCTGGGAACTGTAATCAGCATCTCAGCATCGAATCCCCATCTGCGAAACTACACCATATACACCTTATCTCTAAGTTGTTGTTGTTAGGTGCTGTTGGTCCACTTCTGACTCATGATGATCCTATGTACAATGTAATGAAACACCGTCCAGTCTTGAACCATCTCACAACTGTTGCTACACTTGCAGACCTTTGTTGCAGCCCATATGTTAATCCATGATGTTGAGAGTCTTCTTTTTTTCCACTGACCCACTACTGCACCAAGCCTGATGCCCTGTTCAGGTACCTGTCCCTTATGATAACAAGTCAGAGTAGACTTTATCTCACCACCTTTGCTTCTAAGGAGCATTCTGGCTATACTGCCTCCAAGACAGACCTGTTCGTTTTTCCAGTGATCAACACTATATTCAGTATTCTTCACTAACACCATAATTCAAAGACATCAATTCCTCTTCCATCTTTCTTATTTTCTGTCCAGCTTTTGCATGCATATGAGGCGACTGAAAATATCATGGCTTGGATTCAGTTTTGAGGATTTTTGCTTGTTTTATGTTGAGGGGTAATGCATACTGAAGGCTGTAGTCTTTGATCTTCTTTGGTAAGTATTTCAAGTCCTCTTCATTCTCAGCAAGCAAGTTTATGTCATCTGCATAACACAGGTTGCTAATGAGTCTTCCTCCAACCCTAATGCTGCATTCTTGTTCACGTGGTCCAATTTCTTGGATTATTTAGTCAGCATGCAGACTGAATAAGTGTGGTGAAAGGAAACAGCTCTGACGCACATTTTTTTTGACTTCAAACCACACAGTAGTCCTTTGTTCTGTTCCAGTGAGTGCCTCTTGATCTGTGTACAGGTTTCTCATGAGTACAGTTAAGTGTTCGGGAATTGCCACTCTTTGCAATGCTATTCATAATTTGTTATGATCCACGCAGTCAAATGCAATTGTGTAGTAAATAAAACATGGGTGAACATTTTTCTGGGGGTCTCTGTTTTCAACCAAGACTCAAGTGACATCAGTAACAATACTCCTTATTCTATTTTCTCTTTTGAATCCAGCTTGAATTTCTGGCAACTCCCTGTTGATGTACTGCTGCAACTGCTTTTGAATGATCTTCTGCAAATTTTTACTTGTTTGTGATTTTAATAATATTGCTCTATAATTTCTCTATTCTATGAGATCACCTTTCTTTGGAATGGGTACGAATATGAATCACTTCCAGGTGGTTGGTCAAGCAGCTGCCTTCCAAATTTCTTGGTGTAGACAGGTAAGCACTTCCCCTACTACATCTGTTTGTAGAAACATCTTAATTGATATTCCGTCAATTCCTGGAGCCCTGGTTTTGGCCAGTGCCTTCAGTGCAACTTGGACTTCTTCCTTCACTACCATTATTTCTTGATCATATGCTATCTCCTCAAATGCTTGGATGATGACAATTCTTTTTGATACTTTTGATGCTTTTGATGCTTCTAACATCATTTAATATTTTCACCATGAAATCCTTCAATATTGCAACTCAGGGACTGAATTTTTTCTTCCATTCTTTCTGCTTGAGAAATGCTCAGAATGTTCACCTTTTTTGGTTTTCTAACTCCAGATCATTACAATATTTTACTTCATCTTCTTGAACCACTCTTTGAAATCTTCTATTCAGCTCTTTCATTTCATCATTTCTCCCTTATCCTTAGCTACTTGATGTTCAGGAACAAGATTCAATGTCTCTTTGACATCCATTTTGGTCTTTTTTTTTTTCTTTCCTGTCTTTTAAGTGACCTCCTGCTTTTTTCATGTGTGATATTCTGATGTTTTACAACTCGTCTGATCTTTGGTCATTAGTGTTTAGTACACCAAGTCTGTTCTTGAGATGGTCTCTAAATTCAGGTGGGATATAGTCACGGTTGTCATGGACCTGTTCTAATTTTCTTCAGCTTCAACTTGAGCTTTTATATTAGCAGTTGATAGCCTGTTCTGAAGTTGGCCCCTGGCTTGTTCTGACTGCTGATACTGAGCTTTTCTATTGTCTTTTTCCACCTTTTATAGTTTTAAAAAAATGTATTTGCAGTGAAGAAGTCATTGGTATTGCCAAATTCTATCATGCTATGTCTTCGGTCAATAAAGCCATATTTTCCAACTACCAGTCCTTATTTGTTTCCAACTTTTGCATTCCAATTAGCAGAAATTGTCAAAGCATCTTGATTTTACGTCTGATCAATTTCAGACTGCAAAAGTTGATAAAAATCTTCAGTTTCTTTATCTTTAATCTTAGCGATTGGTTCATAAATTTGAGTAATAGTTGTACTAACTAGCTCTCCTTACAGATGTATGGATATTATGCTATCATTGACAGCATTGTATTTCAATAAATCTTGAAATATTCTTTTTGACCATAAATGCAATGTCATTCCCTTCATTTTTTCATTTCTGGCATAGTAGACCATTTAACTGTTCAGTTCAGAATGGCCCATATCAGTCCATTGCAGCTCACCAGTGCTTAAGATAGTGATCTTTATACAGTCCCTTTATATTTTTGATCATTTCTGAGTTTCAAGGTTAGTACTTCATACTTTTCATGTTTCCAACAGTTTCTTCTCATTTTGAGACATGTCATATTGCCAAATGAAAGTCCTGAGAGCTTAACTTTCTATAGCCTGTGTATTTATCACATCATTCCTGCTTTTGCTATACGTTGGTGTTATTTTAGGTGTTCTATGTTATTTGATGCAATTTATTAGGTTATTTGGGGGCTCTAGGAATACTCAAAACTTCTCATATGAATAAACTACACTGCTTCTTTGCTTTACACCACTTTGGATGACAAAAGGTTTTGTAGGAGTGTTCTAATTTTGAACAGTGAGAGAAACCTGTACCAGTCACCTAACTTCCAGCATCATAGCAACATGCAAACCACCACAAAATGATAAACAGACAGAATGGTGGTAGAACTGAAGGAATAAAAGAAGCTTAACTATGTCAAGATACTGTAAAACGAATCCTGAAGCGAGCAAATCACCCTCCACATCCCAAGTACTAGCACTGAAATAGCAAGAGAGAAAAGGAGAGAGAGAAAGACAGTGACCTGAAGCTCACAAGAAGTCAGGTGCCTCACTGGAAATAGTTTGCTGTGCACACGATACAGAAACCAGAAGCAATGGTCTGACTGGTGCTAACAGGTCAGGGGATGCTAAACAGGTGTGAGGATGCTCTGGACAGTGAGAAATCCATTTGAAGAAAGTCTTCTTTTGCCTTTCAATACTCATTGGTAACCAAAAAGTAAATTAGCCTGAGGGCTTTTAATAACTTTCAAATTATTCATAAGAATATCTCCCATGAATTATTATTGTACCTGCAAATACATCATAATCTGAAACTTACATTCATAATTTTTTATATTGAGCAACCTAGCAATTTTCTGTTTAGTATATATGGGGTTCATGAAGGAAAATTATATACATTTTTAATACATATAATTTTCATATAGAGGTACTTGAGATATTAATTTCAGTATTGTTGTGGTTTCTGCTGTTTTTATTACCTTCACCATCCAGTGTTATTTCCCCTTCAGTGGTATGATTAGCCATGTACATGAGTAGTTGTCATAACAAAGGGGCAAAGCGAAGAGTACAGGTACCTACAGGATGTACAGCCTATTATACCAAAGAGGTGGAAACCCTGGTGGTATAATGATTAGAAGCTATAGCTGCTAACCAAAAAGTCAGCAGTTGGAATCCACCAGGAACTTCTTAGAAACTCTACAGGGCAGTTCTACTTCATCCCTATTATAGGGTCTCTATGCGACAGAATCAACTTGACGGCCGTGGGTTTGGTTCTTTTTTTTAATTTTGGTGTGCCCAAAAGACATAATCTCAGAATGATCTGCCATTCCATTTTGTTACTTTGCTTCCTGTATCGGCTTTCTAGGGCTGCCTCAACAAAGAGCTGCAAACTGAGTGGCCTGAAACAACGGAAATGAATTATCCCACAGCTCTGAAGGCTGAAAGTCTGAAGTCAGAGTGTTGGTAGAGTCACGTTCTTGCTGAAAGCATAACTCCAATTTTCGCTTCTGTCTTCACACTCTTCATGTCTGGGTCTCTTCTCCTTTCTTATAAGGACACCACCCAGATGGGGTTAGGACTCACCTTACTTCAGTATGACCTCAAATTAACTAGTAGCATCTTGCAGATGTTGTTTGTAGATACTGGGGGTTAGGACTTCAAATCTTTTGTGAAAATACAATTCAATACATAACCTTTCACAATAGATAAATAAGGCTTGGCATCAACATCTTAGCATACTCAGGAGAGACAGATTACTGATTTGAAGATCCCCAAATTTTACTATGTTATATAAAAACATCAGTTCCCAGTTGCCACCACAGTGGCCACTCCAACTCCCATTATGCTTCATAGAGTTTTTAATGGCTGATATTCACTTTCTGAAAGTAGATCACCAGGTCTTTCTTCCACTAATCTTTAAGTTGGCATCAAGCACATTGTCTATTTGTGCTATTCAGGGCAGCTCTTTCTAAATGACCATCACTGGGCTCATCTGTTCTCTACCATATTCCATAGATATCATATAAATCTTGGTACAACAGCAGCTAGAAATGCTTGATTCCAAGATTTTCATTTCTTTAAAACTAACCATCAGGGAGTATCTAGGCCCAGGGTCTGCCTGATTGATACAATGCAGACCAAGACTACGTGAATAAAAATCAATAGATACGGAAAAGAAAGAAGATTCAGACAGTTGAATTACCTATAACCTAGCAGTGCAGTTTTGTAAATGCAGGGAATTTATTAAATAGCAATTAGCAAGATCTTTTCTGAATGTCTTGTTTGTTTTTATTTTTGTTTTCTTGTAAAACAAGGTCTAACCAAATGATTTGGTCAGGGCCTATTTTGTTGCAGTCATATGTTCCCATGAAGGTGAAAAGCTGACTGATGACTACAGTGAGAAAAAGAATCAGATGTGTCCTGAATTATGACCCTGTTTGCATGTGTACTTTAACCACAATCACCTGTTTAAACAAAAAGTTCTGCATTTGAATTTCCACAAGTGTGTGTATAGTAGAAACATCTCTTATTTCCCCAAGTCTCAGACAGATAGCACTTGCATTGCTGACAGTCATAATCAAGGAGCAAAATCTTATGCTAACAAATAATTATCATAAGAGGTTATAAACAGCACCCTGATTCATAGACTTACTAATTAACATTTCCAGCTACACATTAGCTTAAAATGTTGGAATGAGTAAAACTTACATGATATGTTAGTTATTCATTTAAAATCTTCTCTATTATCTCTCAGAGGCTTATCTTTTCTCATATTTAGTTTAGGTAGCTGATACCATTGATTATGCCTACAAAAAAATGTTCATATCCCTCATCTGTGGCACAGTAATACAGTCACTAAATATATATATCATATATCTTCTTCCAGATCGCATCTTAGTTCACATAATTTCCTCCTCTATTTTTTTTTCATAAAGGGATTTATAGGATTTAGAATTCACTTTAATGTACAACATGTCCTTTCACTTTGGTTTTCCTGCTGAGGCCAGTGTATTTTCATAGAAAACACATTAGTAACTCTACCTTTCTATGGACTACATCTGGATTTCAGCCTCATTCTGAATGAGCACTGTAATTACTTTATTCCCTGGACTTTATCAGAATTCATGAGCTTGCAAAACCAGTAAATGTAGCTTTCTCAGTAATCAAGTTCAACAGGGTAATCAGCAAGAATTTGCTAAGAAGTTTTTTTTAATCATTTTCTATCAACAGTAATTTATTCACATCTTTACTAGTTGCCTAACTCTAAATCCTTAAAAGAAGTGATAGTTTTACTGTGGTGTCACTACAAAGAGAAATAACCCAGAATTTCATGATACAAACTTACCAGAGAAACTGTGAGGACAAAGATGAGCAAAGACAAGTGATTGATGAGTCTAAGAAAAAAAGTTAAAGAATATTCACATCCAAGTTAATTCTCACCAAGGTCTTTGTCTGCCTAATTTATCAGCATTTGATTGATTCTTTGAATTTTAAGCATTTCACAGTTATTTTTTGTTACTTCTTTAATTCAACAAGTACGTGTTCAATACTAGATACTAGGTTGAATGTTGAGGATTCATTGGCCAAAACAAAAATCTCTGTTTCAACTGAGTTTATGGTCCAGAAAGGATGTTAGGTAAACAAGTAATAAATCACTAAACAGTGTGATTATTTACTCACGGTTCATTGGCCCTGGTGTTGGTGTCAGGTATACAGCAACTGACAAGACCGATCTCTGCCCTAGTGCAGCATGGTGCTAAGTCCTCAGACCGCAGCAAGCATTAGGTCTCAGCACACGTGGGACACCTAACCAGCATTTAGGGCACAGAGAAGTCCTTCTAGAGCAGTGACAGCTTAGCCGGGACCCGAAAGGCAAACAACAGACACTTAACCAGCAAAAGGTAAAGAAATGAGGAATGTTCTGGTGTGAGAACAGCACTACCTCAGCAGTCAGAGAGATGCAGTGGTCGGGGCCCTGGAGGTGGTTCCGAGTGGCCGAAGAAGAGGATGTACAGACAACAGGTAAGGTAAAAGCAGAGGCCAGCAAAGGAACCAGGAACCAGGTCATGAAGGGTACCGTGAGGCGAGATGTAATACAATCTAAGCCAGTTTTTCAGGGTTTAAACCCTCGTTCAAACCTGAGGTATGTCTTGATTTTAAGTGTATTGGACTATTCTATCATCAATTTAGTTAATCTGAGAGCCATCTGTCACTTACTTCTTCCCTGGATGGCTCTGTTAACATCAGCCACATGAGGAACTTTGTAAGACTTGTGAGGACCACGCGAAGCAGCAGCCACGACCAGCGACAGTCATCAGGGCTGACAGCGGCAGGGGCGCCCCGGGCGCTCCCCCTTGGCCTCGCTCTCCGCCGCACCGCTTCCAACTCCTTGTCTCTTCACCTCCGGCAACTCTGAGCAGCAGTAACCCAAGATCTGTCACCTGATTTTTGGCTGCAGACCTATCAGGGCAGCAGCCTTGCCTAGACTTCTCTACCAGCACTCTCAGCTCCACTGCAACAGCGGCACATGCCTCGGCGCTTTGTGTAACTGGTTGGTGACGCTGCTGATCCTCGCTCTCTCTCTCAGACCGCCCTTCCCCAGCATCTCATACGTACTGTATGTACTCATACTATAATGAACCACTTTTTCATAACACAAGATAGTTTTGCTACTCTGACTGACACATTCAGTATGTCACTTCAGTGCTCTGTACCTCAGTTCCTTTTCTTTCATTTTATTTTTTTAAAAATATTTTATTGTGCTTTAAGCTGAAGTTTACAATCCAAGTCGATTTGTCAAACAAAAACGTGTATACACACTGCTAGGAAACTCTAGCTGCCCTCTCTGCACTGTGGCAGCACATTCATCCTTTCCACCGTGTAGTTTCCACACCCATTTAACTAGCTCCTGTCTTCATCTGCCCTCTCATTTCACCTCTGGACAGGATCTTCCCAGTTAGCCTCATGGAAATTTGTATACTTAAGCCAAGAAGCAATCTTTGCCAGTATCATTTTATGGCTTATAGTCCATCCCTATCATTGTCTGAGTAATTGGCTTTGGGAATGGTTTCCATTCTGGGCTAACAGAGTTCAGGGACTATGTCTTCTGGGGATCCTCAAGTCTGTTGGATGATGTTTTAGTCATCTGGTACCACTCTAACAGAAATACTAGAAAGTGTGTGACTTCGACAAACAAAATTTAGTCTTACTCAGCCCAGTGGGCTGCACGTTCAAGTTTGGGATGCCAGTTCGAAGGGAAGGTTTTCCGTCTGTCAGCTCTGTAGGAATTTCCTTGTGTTACATCAGTCTTTGGTTGGGGAACATCTTGGCACAGAAACCTCAGGTGTGAAGGATGCTTTCTACCCCTAGTGCTGCTTTCCTGATGGTATGAGTCTCCCAATTCTCTGCTTCCTTCCCTTTCCTTTTACCTACGGTAGGATAAAAGGTGGTGCAAGCCACACTCCAGGGAAACTCCCTTTACATTGGAACAGGGAGATGACCTTAGGAAACGATTTAGAGCCCCACCCTAATCCTCTCTAATGTAATACACTCTGTTAACCAGAGATAGAGATTAGGATTTACAGTATAAGACAAATCGGAAAATGGAGGACAATCACACAGTACTGGGAACCATGGCCCAGCCAAATGACTACACACATTTTGGGGGGGACACAGTTCAAACCACGACAGATGATCAAGTCGGGTGTTTTTAATGGAGCTTGAGTTCTGCACACTCATTCTTCTCCACTATATCAAGAATCAATTCATTTCTTTTAAAAAGAAATAACAATGATTGTAAAAGTACTTACTTTTGGGGGTTGTCTTGAGGAAATGGTATCATTAAATGATAGATTTTGCATTTATACTTTACCTCAAGGTGAGTAGGAAGTCAATAAAAGATTTTTGGTGAGAAAGTGAAACGACAGATTTATATTTCAGAACAATCACTTTGAATGAGGTGTGGAATACACAACGGAGAGACGGAGAGAAGCAAGACTACAGACAGAAAGAAACCCGGTGACCTGTCACGGTCACCCGACTTTGAGACGCTGGTGCTCTGAACTAGGGCAGGGACTCTAGGGTTGGAAATTAGTGCACTAGAAATAGTAGGACTCGGTAAATTATTGAACATGGGAATGGAAGAGACAGAAGCATCAGGAATTACTACCAGGGTTCTGGTTTAACAGAGTGTGTAGACCACAATCCTACTTTCTGAAACAGTAATAATGGAGGCAGCACTTGTTTGGTGAGGCTATTACAAAATTCACTTCTAGACATGATGAGCTTGAGGTGCCCATAAGACATCTAATTGCAGGTATTAAGAAGGAAGTTGCATGTATGAATAGTTGAATCTAGAGATTAGACATGAAATCTTTACCCTTTTGTTCTTCCAGCACACTTACAAGTTAAACATATTTTCAACAAGGTCAAAGAACTGAGAGGCTGAGATACTAGATTTTTACTTGTTTGTTTGTCTAACTCACCAGTTCTCAAACTTTTTGGTCTCCAAAACCCTCTATATTCTTAAAATTTTTTGAGAAACCTGAAGAGATTTTATGTGTACTTACTGTTTTAAACATTTTAACTAAGTATGATGGTTAATTTTACATGTTAGCTTGGCTAGGCTGTGATACCCAGTGGTTTAGTAGACCCTGGAAAGCTTGCTGTTTGTAACATAATGTAACCACTTTCCACAAGGTGATCAGATGTGATCGACTAATCATTTGAGAGTTTGCTTGAGAGTGTGATCTGCCTCCAGACTATAAATGGATATTCTGGCAAAGTTTACACTGCTTGACCTGCAAATCTTAGGACATAAGCCTACAGAAGTCTCCACCCTGTGGCCTGAACTGCAGATTTCAGAATTGCCAGGTCCTCACAATCCTGTGAGCCAGCAGACGCCTCCAGCCTGTTGTCTGACCTATGAATTTACGATTAGCCAAACTCCATGACTGCATGAACCATTTCCTTTTAGTAAATCTCTCTCTCTCTCTCTCTCTTTCCATGTATTTACATATCTCACTGGTTTTGCTCCTTTATGGAATCCAAACTAAGACACTAGATGTTACCATAAACAGCATGTTTTCATGAAAATAACTATTTAAAAAAGAAAATCAGAGATAAAAGTAACATTATTTGATTTTTTTTACAGGTCTTCTTAATGTCTGATTTAATAGAAGACAGCTTGATGGATTCTCAGATCTGCTTTTACATCCAATCTATTGTGTTACTAGTCATCATATAATTTCTGGAAAACTCCACTGTACTCTGTGAAGAAAATGGCAGAGGGAAAGACAATAAAAATGGTTGGGAAAATAGTGTGACTTCATAGATTTCCTGATAGTGTCTCAGAGAATCCCAGGATCCCTGAGCCATACTTCAAAAATAAGTGTTCTTGGGGGACCATGACATTGTGAGATAGGATGTTCTCATTGAGCCTCAGCCATTTTTCTTCAATAAACACTTATCAAATTGTTTCAAGCTTTTGGTTAATTGCCAAAATTCTAAAGAAGATGATTGTTGACAATTTCTGCTGTGGTTTTCATTGCTTTCATGAACCAGCAGATTTCCAGAAGTCCTTTCTCTGATGTTCTGGAAGTCCTTCCACTGACAAATCTTTTATAGAAGTTTTATTCACGACGAAAACACAGGCAAACAAAAAACCTCAAAACAACTAGGTAACCATCAACAGCAGAACGGATAAATATGTTGTGATACATTCATATTATAGAATACTACACCACCAGAAAAAAGGATAAGTAAGGATGCATCTCACAGATACAATGATGAACTATAGAAGCTCATGGCAAAGAAGAGAAACTTCTCAAGTGCTAGACATGCTGTGTATGTTAGTTTGCACGGTAGTTACATGGGAGTTAACATACGTAAAAGTTATTAGTCTTAAGACCATCAAAACTTACCGTATATATTTTAATATAAAGATAAATGACAATAAAAGTAATCAGAGAAGAGGTAAAAACTGTATATTAATCACATGTATCCACTTTCTCTCCCTATTGAAGCCTCATTCAGTATAACATTTTTGCTAAAAGTTAAAAGCCCACACACACAAAAAGAAAAAAAACAGAGAGGATGAAAGAAGCTAGAACAGGAACAATCTACAGAAGTTGAAAAGCAGAAGACAGAATGTTAAATAATGTAGAAGACTTGAAGGAATTAAATCTTTAAATAGCAGTAAGGAAAGTTGAGAAGCAACCTAGTTAATACATAACCAAAGACTCTGCAGAAAACTCAGGAAAATGGGGCATGAACGTACCTCCGGCAGCAGGGGAAGAAGATGGGTTGGAAGTCTGTTTAAGAAGCAGTCTGTCTCTCAGTTTTCATCCCCATCCTTCAATGACACAAAGAGGTTGTTCCCAGGTACAAACCAAAAGATCAGAGGTCAGAACCCACTCAGCAGAAGGGCAGAGGAAAGGCCTGGAGATCTGCTCCCATAAAGATTACAGCCAAGAAAACTCCACGTAGAAGGGAAGAAGGCCTGGATAAGTATAGCATTACTGAAGAAGACTGAACTGGGAGGCCAGAAACTGCCTTTAAAATGTATTACACTGCCATGGTAGTCAAAACAGCCTAGTACCGGTACAAAAACAGATGCATAGATCAATACAACAGAACTTAGAGAATCCAGATATAACATCATCCAACTATGAGCAGTTGGTATTTGACAAAGGCCCCAAGTCTGTAAATGGGAGAAAAGACAGTCTCTTTAACAAAGGACACTGGCATAACTGGATATTTATCTGCAAAAAAAATGAAACAAGACACATATCTCATACCATGTGCAAAAACTAACTCAAAATGGATCAAAGACCTAAATGTAAAATCTAAAACAGTAAAGATCATGTAAAAAAAAAAAAAAGATGAGTACACTGGAAACCCTAAAACATGACGAAAACAGACTACAGAACATTACTAACAATACACAAACACCAGAAGAGAAAATAGATAACTCGGAACTCCTAAAAATCAAATACTCATGCTCATCCAGACTTCACCAAAAGAGTAAAAAGACAACCCACAAACCAGGAAAAACTATTTTAGCTGTGACAAGTTTGATCAATGTCTAATCTCCATAATTTACAGGATACTACAAAACTTTACAACAAGAAGACAAACAACCCAATAAAAAATGGGCAAAGGATTTCAACAGCACTTCACCAAAGAAGATATCCAGGCAGCTAAGAGATACGTGAAGAAATGCTAACAATCATTAGCCATTAGAAAAATTCAAATCAAAACTACAGTGAGATACAATCTCACATCAACAAGGCTGGCATTAATCCAAAAAACACAAAAGAATAAATGATGGAGAGGCTGCAGAGAGACTGGAATACTTGGACACTGATGGTGGGCATGTAACACAGTACGAACACTTTGGAAATCAATTTGGTGCTTTCTTAAAAAGCTAGAAATAGAAATAGCATTGATCCAGCAATTCCACTTCTTAAAATATATTGTAGAGAAACAGATATATACACACCAATGTTTACTGAAGCACTGTCCACAATAGCAAAAAGATTAACTCAACCTAGGTTCTCACCAACAGATGAACAGATAAACAAACTATGGTATATTCACACAACAGAATCGTATGCAATGATAAAGAACAGCAACAACCTTAGAAAACATCTAAGATAGAGGAATCTGGGAGGCATTATACTGAGTGAAATTAGCTGTAAAAGGACAAATATTGTACAAGACCATTATTATAAGGACTCAAGAAAATGTTTGAACATAAAAGAGAATAGTCTTACATGATTACAAGGGTGAGGAGGGAGGGAGCGGGGTATTCATTGATAGGAATTGGATTAAGTGAAGGAAGGGACAGCACGCAGAAGAAGGGAGATCAGCACAGCTGTACTGAACAAAAAGCTAAGAAGTTTCCTAAATATAGTTCAATACTCTGAGGGATAGAGTAGCAGGAACAATACTCTCGGGACCACGTTTTCAGGGGACATTTAGTCAATTGGCATAACAAAGTTCTTTTTAAGTGTATGTTCCGCATCCCACTTTGGTGAATGGTGTCTGGGGTCTTAAAAGCTAGTAAGTGGCCATCTAAGTAGCATCAATTAGTCCCAAACCACCTGGAGCAGAGGAGAATGAGGGTTTTCAAAGACATGAGGAAAATATGAGCCCAAGACACAGAAAGGGCCATATTATCCAGAAACTGCATCAGCAAGAGACCAGAAGAACTAGATGGTGCCCAGCTACGACCAATGAATGCCCTGGCAGGGAATATAATATAGAGTCCCTAACATAGTGGGAGAAAAATGGATGTGTAGAACAAGAACTCTGTGAGAAAGACCAGACTGGAGGGTCCCCAGAAGACATGTCCCGTAGACTCTCTGTTAACCCAGAACTGAAACCATTCCTGAAGTCAACTGTCCAGACAAAGATTAGGCTAGACTATAAGATATCAAATGATAATGGTGAAGACTGTGCTTTTAGGCTTAAGCAGGTATATGAGGCTAACTGGGTAGCTCCTGTCCAGAGAGAAGATGAGAGAGGGCAGAGGGAGACCGGATGCCATTGAATAGACACGGGAAACATAGGATGTAAAGGAGAAGTGTCTTGTCCCAGGGTGGGGAGCACATCTAGAGTTTCATAGCAGTGTGGTTACATATTTTTGTATGGCAAATTCACTTGGAGTGTAAACTTGCACTTAAAGCACAATAAAATATTAAAAAAGAAAACCCTATGAGGTTCAGTTCTATTCTGTAATACATGGGATTGCCATGAATTGAAATCAGTGGCTTTTCTACTACTCAATCTAAGTGGCTTTTCCTTTCTTACCCTTGCAAAATAAATACACAATAACAGAAAAAGGAGGTTCTCCCCACCCGGCTGTAGAGAGGGCAGAAACCAGAGATTTATGGACTAAGGATACAGAGTATAGTTGGGAGCAGAGGTAACCTTGGAAAGTGTCTCTCTCTCCCTTTTAAATTGAGGAATAATAGTAACTATTTAAAGAGTTTTGGTGAGGACTGAATGAGGTAATACAAGTATTAGCATATGCCTGCAGTATGAAGTAATAAGTAATAACAAAGTTTGCTATAATAATTATTTTTAAAATAAAATGAAATTTATTCGTTGTTGTATTTATATTGTTCTTTTCAACTCTAGGAAACCCTGGTGGCATAATGATTAAGTGCTATGTCTGCTAACCAAACAGTCAGCAGTTCAAATCTGCCAGGTGCTCCTTGAAAACTCTATGAGTCAGTTCTACTCTGTCCTGTAGGGTCTCTATGAGTTGTGTTTTTCTTTTTTTTATTGTTTGTCTGTCTGTTTTTTGGTTTATTCAACTGTAAGCTTCACCAGAGCAGTGTCTACATCACTACTTTATCCCCAGTGCTGAAGAAGCTAGTTAACACGCAGTAGGACTAAAATAAGTATTTATTTACTAATTGAATGAGTGAATGTTTATCTGATGATATAAAAAGTCAGTGGGACCAGTGTCAGCGAGATGAAAGAGAAATGAACTAGAATACAGAAGTCTAAATTCTAGACCTGGTTCTGCTAGATGACTTTTAACAAGCCACCATAAGCCTCTTGTCTCTCAGTTTCATTTTCTATTGACAGTCCTCGTCAGACTGAGCTTTCTGACGTCTCTTCCACTTCGCAATTCTTCCTATATCCACTGGGAAGAGCAGCCTAAGTGGTGTCCCTAATGGCTACTTTTTTTTAAGTAACATCGGACAGTGTTTTTTGTTCACATCTGGCCAGGGACTAGGCGTTAAACTGAATGCTAGGAAACCCTGGCGGTGTAGTGGTTACATGCTATGGCTGGTAACCAAAAGATGGGCAATTTGAACTGCTGGTTGCTCCTTGGACACTCTCTGGGGCAGTTCCACTCTGTCCTATAGGGTTGCCATGAGTCTAAATTGACTTGACAGAGATGGGTTTGGTGTTCTGGTTTGGGCTTAGCACTGACAAGGCAAGGAAACTAAAAATAAATATAGTTTGATTGCTAAAAACAAATAAAAACTTACAATTTCATTTGTTCTTGTTAGGTACCCTTGAGTTGCTTCCAACTAATAGCAGCCTTATGAAATGCTGTCTAGTCCTGTGCCCACTTGATCACATGCTTGACCACAGTTTCACAGCCATTCTGTCAATCTGTCTCACCGAGGGTTTCCTCTTTCCAGCTGACCCCTACTTTATGAAGCATGTGTCCTTCTCCAGGTACTGGTCTCTCCTAATACACATTTAAGGCATGCGAGACAAGGTTTCTCCATCCTTGCTTCTAAGGAACATTGTTTCTGTACTTCTTCCAAGACACATTTGCTCATGCTTTTACCAGTCCATGGTGTATTTGATTTTCTTTGCCAACACCATAATTCGAGGGGCATCAACTATTTTTCTGTCTTATTTATTCGCTGCCCAGCTTTTCTAGCTTATTTGCCCAATGCGGTGTGTTGCTTATTTTCTGTCTGCTGCTTCCATGGATGTTGTTTGTAGATCCAAGTAAAATGAAAACTTTGACAAGCTCAACCTTTTCTCCATTTATCGTGATGTTTCTTATTAGCCCACTTGTGAGGACTTTTGTTTTCTTTATGTTGAGATGTAATCCATGCTGAAGGTTGCAGTATTTGATCTTCATCAGTAAGTGCTTCAAGTCCACTTTCAGTCAGTAAGATAGTGTTATTCCCATATGACAGGTTGCCAGTGGCTTCCTCCAATTTTGATGCCACATTCTTTTTCACTTAGTACAGTTTTTCAGATTATTTGTTCCTCATACAGATTGAATCAGTGTGGTAAAAGGACCCTGATGCAGACCTTTCCTGACTTTAAACCACACGGTAGTCCCTTGTTCTTTTTGAATGACTGCCTTCTTATCTACATGCAGATTCCTTATGAGCAGAATTAAGAGTTCTGGAATTCCCAGTCTTTACATTGTTGTCCATAACTTGTTACGATCCACACGATCAAATGCCCTTGCTTCTGGTATTTTCTCCTTTCAGCCGGGATCCCTCTGACACCATCAGTGACACCCCTCATTCATGTCCTCTTCTGAATCTGGCTTGAGTTTCTGGCAGGTCCCTGTCGATCTCCTGCTATAACCACTTTTCAATGATCTTCAGGAAAAGTTTACTTGCCCGTGATGTCAGTGTTCTTGTTTGATGATTTCCGCACTTGGTTGTATGATCTTTCTTTGCAATAGGCATAAACATTTATCTCTCACAATTGGTTGGCTAGGTAGTTTTCATCCAAATTTTGTGGGCGACACCAAAAAGGAATTCAGCACAAGATATATCATTTTGTCCTCTGTAAATTTAACAAAGTTGTATCTATAATTCTATTACTATAGACAAAAGATACTATATGGAATACTATATTCTTATGTTAGTATGGGCTCATACATCTGAAGGAGCTTAATAGTCTAGAAAACCAAGTTCAATTGTTCATGTATCATAAATACTTTCAAGATTTATTTTCACGACTGATTCTTTTCACTAGATGTGATTTTGTGTGTCCAAACTGAATGACATGATCTTAAGAGAGATTATTCACAGGCATAACAGACAATAAAGTTAATTTTTAGGGTTTGACAATTTAAGAAAATCTACATATGCATTTACTTACTGAACTTGTGAAAATACTTAAACCTTAAAGCTTAAACTGAAAATACTCCACGAAGTCTTCTTTAAACCAAGCAATAATCTAGCTTAACTAGCATACGTTGCCTGTTTTGAGTACTGTGCTCTTTTAAGACCAAACTGACGACAGCATCTCTAAAGATTGGATAGAAAACTTACGGCTCAGTGAATTAATGTTAATGAGGGAGGAACAATTTGGAAAAGGAGGACAGAAAGGTTTCAAAACTCAAAGAATGTAGTCAGTGTCACTGAACTGTACATGTAGAAATTGTTGAGTTGGTCTTTGTCCTGCTGTGTATATTCTCCACAACAAAAATAAAATATACTAGTTAAAATATTTACTCACTGAAAACACTCCTCAACTCCTGCCTACCACTACCGATAACAGTAACAACATCTGAAAGATCTCCTTACTACAGACTTCATGCCATGGAATTTCTGCCCCTGTTAATACAGCTGATTCCGTTTATTGTGTGTGACTATTTGGAACTGTAAAACAATACGCTGTGTCTTGTCCATTGTGTCATTATGGATGTGGCCAATGTGACAGCACTACTGAGGTTCAATTTCCTAGAAAATTTAGTAAGTCATGCTTAAAATTAAAATTTACTCTAAGTATTCTCAGAATCACAGAAGCAACAGAGAGGAAATAGTAAATCAATTATGGAAACACTGAGCCCACGTTGTTAGGTTACCTCGCTTGAACCAGAAATTTAATCTTTCTGCAGTAGATGACCTAATTGTACTACTAGATTCCCTTTCTAGCAATAGAAAACTCTCCTCAGTGTCCTATAGTGATTAATTATATTACAGGGAACTATTTTTTAATCAGCAGTATTAAAGTAGAATTTACATACAATAAAATCTTCCCATTTAAGTCTATAGTGGAAATCATGGTAGCATAGTAGTTAAGACCTACAACTACTAACCACGAGATCAGTTCTAATCCACCAGATGCTCCTTGGAAACCCTATGGGGCAGCTCAACTCTGTCCTATAGGGTCACTATGAGAAGGAATTAACTCAATAACTACAGGGTTGTTTTTTTTTAAAGTATCTAATGCAATGTTTTGACAGACATACAGTAGTGCAACCACTACTGTAATGTTGTGATTAAACATTTGTCAATATTACCTTTTAAAGCATCCACTGTCATTTATCTTTTCATTTATTTAATATGTACCTTTTCAGCATATATTTCACAATAATACATAAAATATATGATTAGTGTATGACTGAACAGAATCTGGTCTCAAATGCTCCTAGTAACACTGTGTATGTATCAAAGCACTTCGGAAACACTGTGCAGAGAAAAGGCATCCTTGAACAGTGCAAATGTCTAAGTGCTTGGCTACTACCCAGAAGGAACCTCAGAGAAGAGGCCTGAGGATCTGCCTCTGAGAGGCCACAGGCTTGAAACTCCTACAAAGTGCACTCTAATCCACATATATGAGGTGCCATGAAGCAGAATCTCCTTGACAGCAACTGGGTTGGTTTTGGTATACTGGGGGGAGAGAGGACAGGAGGCCTATGTGAATGGAGCCAGAAGACCAATCTGGGGTAGACAATTCCAGAAATCCACCCATGAGGGAACTGGAACATTTATTGAGTGCTCACTTTGTTGAAGGCACTCTGCATACATGAAGTCTTTTAGTAAACAAACAAAAAACCCGCTGCACTTGAGTCAATTCCAACTCATATCGACTCTATGGGACAAAGTAGAACTGTCCCATAGGGTTTCCAAGGAGCACCTGGTGGATTTGAACTGCCAGCCTTTTGATTAGCAGCCATAGCACTTAACCACTGTACCACCAGGGTTTCCTTTAATAGATTATGTAATTTAAAGAAAGTAAGACAGTGTGAAGTAATAGTTAAAGGCTGTGGAGATGGCTAACTGGTTTCAAATCCCCAATTCTATCACTTACTACTGCCTTTGAAATCTTTAAAGTTCAAACCTCTTCATCCTTTGACTTTCTGATCTGTGACAAGTCAAATAATAATCACTTCCTAACAGGATTACTACACATGAAAGAGCTTTGCATATAATGTACTGAACATAAAACCTAGTATACAATAAGAACTCAGTAATTAATCTTTATGATATGTGGAAATATTCTTAGCCTCGTTTCACAGATGAGAAACTGAAGTATAAATTGAAATACCTTGTCTAGGTGCACACATGGAGGTTGCACTGGTTCAGTGATAGAATTCTTGCCTCCCATGTGGTAGACCTGGCTTCAAGTACACATTCCATGTACAACAGCCACCATCTGTCAGTGGAAGCTTTCATGTTGCCATGATGCTCAGTAGGTTCCCACTGAGCCTCCAGACTAAGACCCAGGACTAGGAAGAAAGCCTTGGTGATCTACTTCTGAAAATCAGCCAGTGAAGACGCTATGGATCCCAACAGTTGAATCTACACCGTATCATGAAGATAGAGCAAGATTAGGCAGTGTTTCTTTCCTTTGTGTATGGGATCACCATGGCAGGTAAGCAAACTCTATGGCAGCTAAGAACAAAAGGTTTGTATAGTGATGTGGCAAGATACCACCCAGATGGCCCCCTTAGGATCAAGGCACCTTGGTGGCTGCTTATGGTCACAGCTGTATCTCTCTCTTGGAATTACTTTTGATCCAAGAGAGTTGACTTACACAAGGTAATGTCCCACACTCAGAGGCATCTTGCATTCAATCACTGGTTAATTTGGGGGTTTAAAATCCTGGGCACCCCTTGCTTCAATGTGAGACAACTCTGAAGGGCTATCCTGCTTTCAGAGCTCCCTGTCGAATTAACTGAACCTCTGTTCCAACTGATGTCTCTGACTGGTCATGCTTTCCTCTCTTCCTTACAGATACTGCTTCAGAAAAACTCCCCAGCAAGACTCCATCCAGAAAAAACTAGCCTAAGACAGTTGGTACAGGAAATGGTAGTAGGAGGCAAACGCTATAACGGGAGTTTGAAAGTGCACCAGCAGGGGAGGTACTAGAAACCTGTGGCCAGCTGTAGCAGCACAGTTGTTCACTAGTGGTGAAGGGGCGTGGAATGCTAGCAGTGTTATTATTGCAAGCATTTGACAAGTATGGAGAAAGTAGTAGTTTTAAGGACTATAAAGGTAGATGATTCTTGCCGGGTGTCATTGATTCATTAGAAAAAGACAGTGAAGACGAAGATGGTTAATCACCAACATCAGAAGTATGGGAGCAGATGAAAAGATTCACCTCTATAGGCAGGGCATTTAAAAAAGTGGATGATCATACCTGGGGCATGTTTATAAAGGCAAAATCAAACTCATTGTCATTGAGTTGCTTCTGAGTCATGGTGACCCTCAGAGTAGAACTGCTCAACAGAGTTTCTAAGGAGCTCCTGGTGGATTTGAATGGCTGACCTTTCAGTTAGCAGCCATAGAGCTTAATCTACGCCATTATGAAAGCAGTGGAGTTCAAAAGTTTCGCTTTCCAAATCTGACAAGTCTGCTTAATTGTAGTGCCCTGATTGGAAATGACTTGAGAGCTGAGGTAGAAACATCTGGGTCAGTGTATTCAAGAACTATGAAATCTCATTTTCTGTCTAACTCTACAAGCATGCAGAAGTGATTTGCTCCTCTTTGGTAAACATAAGCACTCCTAACTTTCTTAAAGATAATGTATAAGCCTCTGCCTTTCTAAACACATATGCTCCAGAAGATAAGAGATGACATCTATTAAAGTTTAAGAGACTGCCACATCAGAGATGCTTTTAAGAGCATACAATGACATCCCTGCAAAAATAAAGACCAAATTGTTGCATCTCATCTCTCCCACCACTAAGAAAGAAGCACAGCACTTGGTGGACCTTTGTGGGTTTTGAAGATAGCTCATCAGCTCTCAGCCCTACTGTTTCTGCTGTATAATATGTATCATTTAGTACAGTATGATACTAGTTGCCATTGAGTTGATTTTAACTTATGGTGGCCCCACATGTTGCAGAATAGAACTGAATGCTACAGAGCTTTCAAGGTTGTGACTGGTTGTGACCAGGCTTTACTTTTGATGTACCTTCACATGGGTTCAAACTAAGAATCTTTCAGTTGGTAGTTGAGTGCTTAACTGTTTCACTACCCAGGGACTCCTTATCCCACTTAGTATCCTATTAAATATTAAATTAATCGGTAGTGTATCTTCACAGCACACATATTTAAAAATACTCAATATGATGTTGTAATCATAACTGAGGAAAAAAATACATAGTTCAGTATATAAATACTCTGATTTGACAATACTGAAAGACTTAATTAAGAAACCAGATTCTTGGACTTATAACCTTAACTCCAGTTATGACAACTACAAACAATGTAGTCTGATACATGTGTGGAATTTAAGTATCATGAGTGATGTCATTAATTATATGGTCCTGCAAAATAGCGAGCAACTCTTGGTAAAATTCCAGACGTAGAGGAGTAGAATTATTTATCAGTAGTGCATTATGGGAAAAATCAACTCTGGGAGAAAAAAATCATCTCTCTACTTATGAAATGAGATCAGATAATTAAAGACAAATGTCTATCTACATCAGTATCCAGTAAGACATTCAAAAGTTACGTACAATGTCCTTTCCTTGTGGGACACTGAATGCCAATAGCCCTGCCGGTCACTGTGATAACCAGAACTGCCTCTCTTGAGGCAAGAACCTCTGCTCATGTCTCTCTCGAGAATTATTTCAAGACAAAAAGAGATGTTTAAGCAACAGCACTTGGTGGCTTGACAATACCTCTCTACCTTTCAATCAACAACAACAATTAAAAGCTTGGCCTGATAACTTGATGAATTTCTCTTCCCTTGTCTGAACCTCTGCCCGAAAGTTACTATAGCACCAACTCTGGTTTATGCCTCACATGTGTCAGAGTAGAACTGTACTCCATAGTGTTTTCAACAGCTGATATTTTTGGAAAAACATAAGCAGGCCTTACTTCCAAGAGTCTCTGGGTAGACTCAAACCTCCAACATTTTGTTAGCAGCCAAGCACATTGTCTTATGCTGGGTTTGCTGGAGAAGCAAAACCAGTGAAGCGAGGATAATAAACAGACAGAAAAGCAGATATACACACATAGATTTGTTTCAAGGAAATGGGTCATGTGGTTGCAGAGGCTAGCAAGTTCCCAGTCCATAGGTCAAGCTGGAGGCTTCTCCTGACTCACGTAGCTGCAGGTGCTGGCAAACCCAAGATCAATGGATCAGACAGCAGTCCTCTGGCTCACTGACTGAAGAGGCTAATGAAGCTCAAGATTTGCAGGTAAGCTTCTAGCTTAACGTGAAGATGCAGAGTGAGCAAAAGCCATATGTATTGGATGGAGATTACATCCTTTCAAAGGACTGGCTGCTCATAATAGACCTCATCATGGAGGTGATTATATTACATCAGATCTCATTATGAAAGTTATTACCTCATTACATAGCTACCAAATCACTGGCAATCATGGCCCAGCCAACCTTAGCCATCACTCTTCAACCATTTGCACCACCCAGACACTACTGTTTGAACAAAACTGCTCTTACAAAAACACTGCCCTAACCATGAGAGGAAGGTATGTTTGCTGTTATCTTTTTCTTGTTCCTCGAAAAATATTCATTAAACGTCAACCATCACCAAACCATGTGCCAGAAAATGGGGTGGAGTGGAAGCCAGGGGAAGACAATAATACTGACCAAGCCATGGTCTCCCTTAGAGTGTTCAAAATATGACAGGGGAAATAATCATGTAAACAAAAATCACTATGCACTATAGTCATTGTGACAATTAAGTTATGTGCAAAGCATTATAAAACCACTGGGAGGGTTGAGATTAACGTGCCTTTGTGGAAGAGGTTATGGGGGCTTATTTGATAAACTAACATTTGAATTGTGTTGAGTTTTTATACTGGTCAGGGTAGGCGAGATTGTGCCATGGTAACAAACAACACCCAGTGTCTGTTGGCTTAGTATATGCACACCAGCTTGTATCTCATGTTACACAGACACTGCTGAATGACAGGGTACTACTGCTTATCATTGTCACTCAGAGACCCTGGTGACAGAGGTTGAATCTCCACACATGTCTATGTGATCACAGCAGGAAGGGAAGAGAAGTCAGGCAATCTTGCTCTCAGAATTTCTTCCAGGAAATTTCTGCCTTGTACATAGGACTCCTGTTCACATTTGATTGGATACATTAAGTCACATAATCACCTTTAATTTAAAATGGGACGGGGAAAAAGCAATCTTATCATGCACTCAAAAGCAGGAGAAACTGGTCACTTGTGACAAATTCTGGAAGATGACAGAAAAGGTAGAGGAGCATTCTAGGCAGAAGGAATACAGGGCACAGTGTCACAGAAGTATGAAGGATGACGTATTCAGTTAATGGCATTAAATCTCGTGTTGGCTGGCACATAGGGTATAGACAGATACCAATTTTTAAAAAAGAAATTGGAAAGATACAATTGGACTCACGTTGATAAGGGCCTTGTTAGCATGTCAACAGGAGTTCTTGAGTTATGCAGACAGTTAATACACTTGACTGCTAATTGAAATGTTGGCAGTTCAAGTCTACCCAGAGGTTCCTTGGAAGGCCTAGTAATCTACTTTTAAAGTACTTGCCAATGAAAATCCTATGGAGCACAGTTCTATTCTAACATACATGAGATGGCCATGAGTTGAAATCCCTCAAGGAAATCAGTTTGGTTCCTGTTTAGAGAGACTGTCCAGGTGGTAGAATTCTTGCCTTTCATGCAGCAGACCTGAGTTCAACATGTGGCCAATGCCTCCCAAGCACAGTTACTATCTGTCTGTCAGAGGAGACTGCTGTGCTTTCATAACACTTAATAGCTTTCAGAGAACCTTCCATGCAAAATTGGACTAGGAAAAAAGGCCAGGTGATCTACTTCCAAAAATAAGGCAATGAAAACCCAGTGGATCACAATGACTGTTGTGCATGGGGCCGCCACGAGTTGAGGGCCACACCTTTCAAAGGATTGAAACAACCACACTAAGACATACTTGGGGGAAATACCTGGTGACTGACTTCCGAAGATCAGCCAATGAAAACCGTATGCGCTGTGGACCTCAGTTGATCACAGACATGGCATGGGACCTGGCAGCACTCCTTCATTAGTACCTAGGTGCACAGTAACTGCATCTAGCTGCAACAGAGCCTGATTGGAGCATCTCTGTAGAAAAACGTAGCTACGTGGCTGTGTTCTTCAGGACCATGCATCTGCAGACTGGCTGGATGCAAGACTCTGGGATAAGTAGGTGTGGGAATGTACAGCAGCCTCCAGTCGGAGACGGTCAGAAACAATAGGGTGCTTTGAATGCTGTTTCAGCTTTAATAGAAAACTGGAATTCTCCATGTGACTTAAGGGTAATGAAAGTTGTATTTTAAAATTCAAAGTAATTTGCTTATGTTGAAGATGCTCTGAGACCATTAGGTATTCCTTTGGTTGGAGCAAACCAAACCAGAGCACAGTTGGTTTGGAAATTATTAGAGTTCCTCTAGGGAACACATGTAACTATCTTATTGTCTATTCAATGACCCATTTATTAGGAACTTTTGTGAGGATTCTGTCCCAAACATGAAGCTTTTCTGCTCAATGGCCATGCAAAGAGGAGGCCCAGGTAAATAGAAAACATAGGAATGACTCACTTACCTTTCCAAGAGACATTGAAAAGCGAGCTCTTGAGTGCTTAGGTTCCAACACCATTGTAGAAACTAGTGCCACACATAAGCTTTCATTCCTGCTACAAACCAAGTTCTTTAAATAAGTAATTCAAGAAGTTTATGTCTAGATATGAAAAATTCATTTATTCACTCATTTATTCATACTGTAGCACAGATCCAAACTTGATCTGAAAACCAGAAATCAATCATAAAAGGCATGTCTAGTGAATTACATATTAGCTGTCTACAAGTTGAATGTAAGTTTTCCATGGGTACTTACAGTTAGAGGTAGAAGAAAGACAGCAGTCTACCTTCTCAAACTTTAGTGCCACTACAATTAGTCCTGGGCCTTCTGTACAGAAGGGCTGTGTCCTGAAGTTGAGGTTGCTGTTTCAGGAAGGACAGGTTAAGGCAGCACTACTTCAGTGCTCAGGTGTCCCACTGTGTAGTAGTGCAGAGGGACTGAGCACTCCTTCCTGTTCTGTACTGACATGGGCATCTCCACACGTGGTGGACTCCTGGAAACACAGTGCTGTTTTTGATACACAGAGGGTGTGAGGCTATGAAAACAGAGACACCCACATAATTCCTGGGGGTTCCATTCACATTAGAGGTCGTTGAGGGTATAACCTCTATGGTCCTGCACAGCCCCATGGCAGCCCTCTTTGAAAGATCAGGAGCCTGCACTCTTAGCAAAGTCAACTTGGGCCTGGAGGAGGTGCCAGTGGTTAAGCAGGCCCTCAAGCAGTTCCTAATCAGCAGAAAATGAGATGAGAGGTGTATGGTAGAGACCACGAAAGACCAGCTCTTTAGCAAAAGTAAGACATTCCTTTCAAACTTCCAGAAATAAGTGTGTGAGATTTTAAGGGGTCTGAAGTTCCTACAGGTAGGCTAAGTTACCAGTAAAATTAATTACTGCTGTTGTTATAGCAGGCTGCTGGGCCTGGAAGAATCTGGGTTATAATTCACTCAAAAACATTTATTGGGTGCCAAATGTGCCACAGGGAGCCCTGGTGTTGCAATGGTGAAGAATTTGGCTGCTAACCAAAAAGTCAGCAGTTCAAATCCACCAGCTGCTTCTTGAAAACACATCAGCAGTTCTACTGTGTCATACAGGGATTGCCATGAATGGGAATCGACTCGATAACAAGTTTGGTGTTTTTGATGAATGTGCCAGACTACTGTGTATATATAGTACTTGTGTGTGTGTGTGTGTGTGTGTGCGTGTTTATGTATATATGTATATATATACCAAACCCACTGCCTTCAAGTCGATTCTGACTCATAGCTATTTTAGATGACAGAATAGAACTACTGTATAGATTATCCGTTGAGTGTCTTGTGGATTTGAATTGCCGACCCTCTGATTAGCGGACATAGCGTATAGAAACTCTGATGGGATTGTGGTTAAGAGCTACAGCTGCTGAGAGGTCAATAGTTGGAATCCATCAGGCACTCCTTGGAAATGTTATGGGACAGTTCAACTCTGTCCTGTAGGGTTGTTATGAATCAGAATCAATTCTGTAGCAATGAGTTTGGTTATTTGGTTACATATATATATATGTATTTAGATGCATACCTTTTAAAAAAGAGTCTTTTCAAGATATAAATAAAATTGAAAGGTCAATGTATTTTATTCCAGAAGTTTTGTCTGTAATCATAGATTTCCCTCTGTGTAGCATCCCATCCTATGCATCCTTCATTCTCACTAACAGCTATTTCTGGGGGGGAGGAAATATATGCGCATGCATGTAGATACACAGGGCTTCCTTGCTCTATTCATATTCTCATTTAAATGGAAATATTAAAATCTCCATGGGTGCTCTTTCTTCCGGGCTCTACACCCAGCATAAGTGATAAAACATAGACCATTTTTTCTGTTTCCTTCCAAATTCCAAGTGGTATTAGAAAACTTCCAATAAGTATTGTGGTGTGACGAGTGGGGGAGGTGTAATCTTTCCTTTTGTCTTCCAATTTATTGCCTACCTCTAACATGCTCTCGACTCAACAGCGGTGGGGTGAGTGGGCAATACACTGTAGTCACAGCACTGCCAAAATACGTGATAGCAAATAGAGGTAATAATTCAGATGATGTTTTTTCCTTACAACTTTACCCAAGGCTTTAAGATTACTTGATAAAGGCAGTATCTCCTTAAACATTTTTGTCTTACCCTGGGACTTTGATCATTTACAAGTATAGAACTAAACAGGTGAAAACTCCCACAGAAGTGAATTACTTTCCAGAAATTTGAAATCTCTACTTCGCTTGGAAGTACAGTTTCAGTCTTACAAATCAATACAATGTAAAAAGAAAATAAAGCTTTAAAATTTGCCAGCAGCCAAATTTCCCCCACGATTCAAATATTCCAGGTTCGCAGTACACATAAAAACCTTTTACACCATTGCATTGCAAAGGATATTTCCAGTGATCTACACCCCACCCTTTTTTAACCTTCAAATATCTTAATATCTTGGGTCGTGTTTCACACTTTAGATTTCACTCCAGACAAGAAACTTGCTAATCTTCAAATGACATATTTTTATTTTAGAAAAAGCAGCTCACTGTTGAACAATCTAAATCCATTTCCTCCTATAGATAAAGTCTGAAGGCTGCTCCTCCCTCTTTAGGACTCAGTTTCTAGACTAAGCTCATGTTTAAGCAGCAGTTTACTTGGTATTCTGACAAAAGTTACATCAGAGAGCCTTTGTGAAATGTTCTTTCAAAAGCGATAAACGAGAGAGCACTTTACCAGAAATTGATTTAAGCAACACTCTTGGCTCATTTAATGCTTTTTCTCACACCATTCCTTCTACTGATGTAAGGTCCAGGTTAAGAACTTGAAAAGGACAATAACATTTCAGAGACAAAATATTTCTTACAATACAGCCAAAAATATATAATATTGAGAACTGATATTTCTGTTCAAATTGTTTTGTTGATCTAATGAACTCATAGGACTATCTTAGAATTCATTTCTAAAAAGAAAAAGAGTTGATTCTAATCTGCTGTTAATAAGCTTTAGATGTAATAGAATTAGTTTACCTTCATAAAAATTTAGTTCTTTCTTTTTAGATTTAAGCTTTCCTTTTTTTTAGGAATTATTTTTTATGGAGGGGACAGGACACTGTGTGTGTGTGTGTGTGTGTGTGTGTGTGTTTATTGTGGTATATAATCAAACACTTGCGAATTCAATGGTTTTTACATGATAGTTTGATGGTATTGATTACATTTGTCATGTTGTGCAATCAATCATTACCACTATCCTCTTCCCAATTGTGGAACTCATCTTGTGTAATATGAAGAATATCTTTTTAATAACTGTTAATGACTCTGCCACTTTTTTATTTTTAAACTAGATGGTTATTTGACACATGGAAAAGTGATCTCTCAGGTTTAAATTTTCTGATGGAAAAACAATTACATTTTAAGTAATATTTCAATTGTTTCCAGTGAGACTTGTGGAAGTAAATCTGAGTTCTTGTGGCTTCTTAATGCCCACCACCACATATGAAATTGTTCTCATTAGATTCAATGAAGAATTGAATATGATAACATCATACCCCCAAGTTAGATTTAGAAAGCAGGAAATGGTTTCTGGCTTCAGCTGTGCTATCGCTATACCCACGTAAACAGTTTTACTGTTTGTAATTAAATTGAGTGAATAATTTAAAATAGTTACTTAAAATAGTCAAACTATATATCACTTGGAAACTCTGGTGGTGTGGTGGTTAAGGTTGGGAGTTTGAATCCACCAATCACTTCTTGGAAACTCTTTGGCACAGTTTCACTCTGATCTGTAGGGTCGCTGTGAGTCAGAATCAGCTCAACAGCGATAGGTTTGGTTTTTTTTTGTAGGGCCATCGTAAGTTGGAATCAACTCGACGACAAAGGGTTTTTATACATTACATGGTAGTGAGAAATTTAATTATAAATTTTTTCTTCTATCACATTGTGCAGAAATTTTTTAATCTTGAAAGGACACTAAATAAGTGATAAATAAAAACAGTCAACAGTGAAAATGGACTAAAAATTAATATTTGATGTGGTACAAGAACAGAGTGGGTTATGCTACAATGGGTGGTGATTACAGCCTGGTTCAGACGGTGTAAAAATCATACTGTAAGTATATTCAGAAGTTGTATTCCTAATAGAAAACATGTGAATAAGTTGTTGTGTTCTTACATGAACTTACATAAATATGCCAGAATCCAAATGGCACGTTATGGCAGGTATAGGATTCACAGCGTTTTGTGGTTTATCATATCTCCCTTTACAAGAAATGGGAAAGTGGGAAAGTGGGGAAAAAAAGTCGGAAAAAGTAGGAAAAAAAAAACCCCAAAAAACCAGAAGCAGAAGCTATGAGTTTGGTCAGGACAACTGATATCTAAAAACACATTTTTAACTTTCCTTTCTAGCATTTTACCATCTTGCCTGTATCAAAACAAACTGAAAGTCCCTTCTTCTGTTAGTTTTGTCACAATACAATGACACAATCCTATCCTCATTCAGGAAGTTGGCTATAGACAGGACAAGAGAGTAAGAAACCTAGCCCAATTTAATAAAAGGTTTATAGAATCTATTCTAAAGGAACTCAAGTTTTCTTCTTTTCAAGGTGTATGTGATGACAGGCTTAAACTACAAATTAGGCAAGAGGGATTCTTTAATGATCAGAATGAATAGTAAAACAAAACTTTGCTTTAATGAGAACAAAAGACAAATTTGCACTTTGGTTTTGTTCAGACAAAGAAAAACCTGTAACTAGGGCTGCTGAGTGCAGCAGGGCAGGCTGTGACCTCCATAGGAGTAAATGACCTAGGAGGCCAGGGGACACTGAAACCAGTTGGCACTCCCCTTGTCAAGCCATCTACCCCAGTGGGATTCTGTGTCTGCCCAAAGGAAGAAACACCTGTTTTAAATTCTCACAAAGCTACATTTTCATCTGTCCGAGGCCCTGCTAAGTATGTGTTCTCTAAATCTCCGGGAAATATGATGATAGGAGGTATAACTTAGTAAAACTCTCTGAAGCGCTATACAGAACGGTACATAAAAAGCATTGTTGTTGCTAGTTATGCTTGTGACATTGGTGTTCCAATTCACAGCAGCCCGATGTGATACAGTGGTGCAGCTCCACAGGGGTTCCTAGGCTGTAATCTTTGTGGGAGCAGATAGCCAGGTCCTTCTACAGAGCTTCTGGGTGAGTTCATGCCACCAACCTTTCACCAACCTTTCTGCTGAGCACTTAATCATTGTATCGCCAGAGGTCCTTACAAATTTTCTGATGGAAAAGCAATTACATTTTAGGTAATAAGTCAGGGACTGTACAATGTGCTCCCTGACAGGGATGTCTTGGTGGTACTGGGCGCCATCTAGTTCTTCTGGTCTCATGCTGATACAGTCTCCCAACCGTATGGACCCTTCTGTCACTTGGGCTCATGTTTTCTTCATGTCTTGGTTTTCATCTGCTCCAGGTGTGTTGGGACCAATTGATGTTCCTCATACGGCAGCTTGCTGGTTTTTCAGACCTCAGGTGCCACTCACTAATGTAGGTTGCAGAGCAATCAAAAAGAGCAAATTTATCTCATTCTCTGTCTCAGATCACCCTCTCTGGAGAGAAGCCACCTGCCATATTGTAGGCACATCCAACCAGTGCGGAGGGAGGCCCACAAGGGGAGGAACTGAGAATTTCTGCCAGAAACCAACAGTAACTTGCTAGCCATGAGAATCAATTAAGCTTGCCACCTTATATGGGCACAGTTCTTGGCACCCCAAAACAATTACAATGGTAACATCAAACATCATTGATCATAGACCATCATTACAGATATAATAATAATGATACAGTTTAAAATTCCACAAGAGTTACCCAAATGTGACGCAGAGACATGAAGTAAGCACATACTGTTGGAACAACGGCACTAGTAGACACTTGCTCAAGGTCACGGCTGCCACAAACATTCAATTTGTAAAACACCCAATATCCGCAAAGTGCAATAAAACAAGCTATGCCTGTACATGTATTAGCTGATTTAATCTGAATAATAACCCTTTGAGGAACAAACTTGGCAGAGGGAGAAACATCATGGTATCATGGTAGTTAAACACCTTGCTTCCAGTCTCACAGTGAATGTGGTGGTTAAGGTTGCGTGTCAGCTTTGCTGGGCTCTGATTCTCAGCGGTTTGGCAGTCACGATTAGTCTAGCAGCCATGTAATGACACTCCAAAAAAAAAAAAAAAAAAAAACCCAAACCTCTTGCCACGAAGTCAATTCTGACTCATAACTATCCTATGTATGTATAAATATATATATAATATATATAATGTAATGACACAATCACTTCTATAATAAGATCTGATATAATCACCTCCATGATGAGATCTGCTGTGAGCAGACAATCAGTTGAAAGGAAGCTTCCTTGGGGGTATGGTCTTCACTAATATATGTGGACTTTCTGGCAAAGCTTCCTGGCTTTTGTTCACTCTGGATATTTTATCTGACCTCTGATTCTTGGGATTGGAACAGCAGCTTCCCTTTTGATCTTTGTATTCATCAGCCCTGCAACTTACTTGAATCTGGAGAAGGTTCCACGGACTTGGTACTTTCCAGCTTCTACAACAGCATGAGCCATTTCCTTGATATAACTTTCTGTCTCTTTCACACATGTTCTTTCTCTCTCTCCCTCCCTCTGTCTCTCTATTTTACTGGTTTTGCTTCTCTAGCAAACCTAGCCTAAGAAAGCGAGAAAGTGGCAGAGGCTTTAGCCAGGGCATGTAACTCCAGAGTTCACACCTTTCACCATTCTAGTACAGCTGCCTTTTGCAGTTTCAAATAATGTAAATATCAAAAAAGAAAAATTCATTAAACTGAAAGCCTTGACATATTATAACAAGAAACAGAAGATTCTGGCATGAAATGATGATGAAATACATAGCTTGGCTCATAATCCAACCATTAACTTTCCAGAAACATGTTGGTGAGTTTACAAAAATCTGACAATTCTCACAAAAGCTTCCAAATATGGAGGAAAGGAAATGGAGTTGGTTTTATTGTCCTAGTCCTCTTCTGGTTGGCAGGCAATAGAAGGGCTGAAGGGGAGAAATCTAAAGCCCAAGAGTACTCCGCAACACGAATGGTATTCAGATCTAACTAATCAGAGTGAACTCTCATCAACTGTACATGTAGTAAAATCTCAGAAGTGCGCAGGACCTCAAGTTATCTACCATAGTCTGTACAGCAACTCCAAAGAATTGTTCTCCTTCTCCACTGTTCACTTAAGATTAATTAAAGAGGTAAGAACACAGAATCTCAAGTCGTAAGAGTAGGAGATGGAGGTGGTGGATAATAACAAGAAACCCAGATTGTGGGAAATGAGTTATGAAACCTCTTACCTATTATCAGAACAGAGTAAAGCGAGTCACCCAGGCATGAACAATACAGAAAGAAACAGCGCAATTGAGCTAAGTACAAATATGAAATGGCAAGAACAAAATAAACAAAATGATAAGGATGAACTGCCTAAAAGACAAAATAAAAAGCTAGAAAAAAAAAATTTCAAAATCCATAGATTCCCAGCTTTGCAGTATTCCCCTTAATAGGAATATCAAAATAATAACAACAATAAAATACTGGAAGATGTGATTACACCGCAAAATGAAATGGAAAAAGGATATAGCTATGAAATTAAACCAATGAAATCAATACAAAATAAGGATAAATGTGTATCTCAGATACAGAATTGACAAAAGGAATACAATATGTATTCATAGATAACAGAATATAAGAAAATGTGTCTAAAATGAAGAAAAAATCATATTTTCAAAACACAGATGTTATTTCAGGAAAATTGGGCACAAAAATCTACAATTATTACAGCCAATCGGGCTTTTAAATACAGATGCAATAGGCGGAATTTCTAAGCAAAATAATACAATCCTAAGAACTTTTCTTAAGAAAAATTACTTGACAATGAAATCCAGACTTTAAGCATGAAACAAAAATACAGACTAGAAAATAGAGCAGCTGTGATTGCAGGCTTGATGGTAGCACTAAGTAAATGTGAACTATAACATTAAGAAGAATGGAAATGTGTTCTATAGAACAGCAAGTTAACATTATAAATCTGAGCAATATAAAAACAATTATATAGATAACAAAAATCAATGGAGGAAAGAAGAGATTTCATAAGAGGGTTCATGTCCTTGTCTTTTGCAACAAAGTAGCAGTTTCTACTGTCTAAAAGGGAATGTTTTTAAAAAGCATGACAAGGACTTCCAGTTAATGTGGTGCCTTAGATACACATGTAACAGCATGGCTTCTCATGTGCAAAGTGAAATGCTTCCCAAGGGGTCACAATGAGACTGAGCGCTGCTACAGCATCAGAAACCATGCAAGTAAGGTAAAGGAATGAGACATACACAGTCCTGAAATGAAGAACTGGCAACCAAGAAACATGTATGTAGGTATTCCCAGACAAGCTAAAATGAATTTGTAATTACCAGACCAGACCTACAAGAAATATTAAAGAGTGCCCTTTGGAAAGGAAACCAAACCACATCAGACTATATCTTGAGATGAAGACATACAATAGCATCACCTGGAAGGCAAGCCACAGAAAGACTTTAAAAAAGTAAATGAAAGCTACAAAATAAACTAAAAGGAATCAGAGATATAAAGAAGCAGACAAAGACAACTTCAAAACAGGAGGAGGAATGAATGGTGTAGCTATAGAACTTCCACATGGGGAGGAAGTTAAGGTGATATCAAAATATAACTGACTGTTTCAAATTTAGGTGGACAAATCTCAGGTAACCACAAAGAAAAATGACAAAGTTACACACAAAAACTAAGCAAACGGAAATAAAAAGGCTAACCAAACACAAAAATGACAGTAACAAACGAAAGGAGCTCTCTGTATAAAAAGAAGTCATAATAGCAAGAAAAGAACATAAAAGCTGTGAACATCACAATAAAGCACAATAAAATGACAGCAGCAAATCCATGTTTTCGATAATCACACTGAATGTAAATGGATGAAATGCACCAATCAAGAAGCAGACTGGCCTTTATAAAATGATTCATCAATACGTTGTCTACAAAAAGCATGCTTGAGACTCAAAGATATAAACAGGTTGAATATTAAAGAAAGAAAAAAAAAGCTATACCAAGAAAACATAAAGAGTAGGACCAGCAATAACTAGTATCTGACAAAGTAGACTTTAAGTCAAAACTTATAATAAGAGACAAAGGACACTACATAATGATTAACAGGCAAATTTACCAAGAGGACATAATAACAGTTATAAATATTTATGCAACCAATGCCAAGTCAAAAGATGTCAAAGTCACTGCCATCAAGTTAATTCTGACTCATAGCAACCCTGTAAGTCAGGACAGAAATGCCCATTAGAATTTCCAAGGCAGATTTGAACTACTGACCTTTTGATTAGCAGACATAACTCCTAACCACTATGCCACCAGAGTTTCCTGCTAGTGCCAGAGCTCCAAAATTTATAAAACCAAGTCTTAACAGATTTGAAGGAGTGCTGTCACCAGACAGGGAGAGCAGTAGAAGCTGCAGATAGGTGGGCATATAAATTTATACGGGAATGTACATTTTCACTCAGTCATACTAAATAAATAAAACAAAAAAAGATTTGACGGAAATCCCTTGGATATAAGATCTAACAGTAATAGGAGATTTTAATACACCACTCTGACAATATACAGAACAACTATAAAAGAAAACCAACAAAGATACAGAAGGCATAAACAGCACTATTAACTAACTGGATCTCACAGATATATGTACACAGAACATGTCACTCAACAGTGGAAAAATACATATTCTTCTACAGTGCACATGGAAAATTCTCCACAGTAAGTCATATTTTGCACCATAATATCTAGCCTACAAGAATAACATGATCAGTAACATGAACAAGGAAAATGAGTACACAGAAAGTACACAGAAACTAAATAACATATTACTAAAAAAACTACTGGGTAATGCAAGAAATCAAAAGTGAAATTAAAAAAATTGAATTAAATGAGCATGAAAGCATAAGTTACCAAAATCTTTGGGACACAGCAAAAGCAGTGCTTAGAGAAAGTGCTTAGCAATAAATATATTTTTTTTAAAAGCTCCACAATAATAATATAACCTTATAGCTCAAATAGAAGAGTAAAAGAAGATTAAAACTGAGAGAAAAAGGAAAAATAGAGATCAGAAATTACACAAATGTAATAGAGAACAGAAAACAATAGAATAAGACTAGAAGGTCATTCTTTGAACAGATAATAAAATACACAAACCATTGGTCAAAATGACAAAAGAAAAAAGTGAGAAAATGCAAATTACCAAAAGAAGAAATGAAATTGAAGACATTACAACAAATCCAACTGAGATAATGATGACCATAAAAGAATACTATGAAAACCTGTGTGCTAGCAAAGTTGAAAAACCTAGAAGTGAGTGAACTTCTAGAAATACACTACTTACCTGAAATAACACAAATAGAAGTAGAAGATATAAACACACCCATAACAAAAGAAAAGAGTGAAGATGTCATCCAAAAGTTCTCAACAACAACAAAAAAACCCTGGTTCAGATGGCTTCCCTGGGGAATTTTCCAAAGTTTCAGAGAAGAGTTAACACCAGTTGTACTCAAACATCTGTGTATGCTAATACATGTTGTGCATGCTGTGCATATATTTAAATATAAAATAAAGCACAGTTATGGATACTTCCTAGACATAACCAAAACTTCTTCTGGGATTGGGGTTCTAGACTTGAGGGCTTAGGACCACTGGCTTAGGGTACAACTCAGTCAACTAGCATAACATAGATCATAAAGAAAATGTCCTATATCCTAGTTTGGTAAGTAGCATTGGTGATCTTAAAAGCTTGTGGGCATCTGTCTAAAATGTAACTGTTGGTCTCTAAATAGCTGGAACAAAAGAGAAAGAAGTAAACCAAAGGTTCAAAGAAAGTGACCTACAAGCCTAATAGTCAACATGAACCATTGCCACATCTACCTTGAGACCAGAAGAGCCAGATGGTACTCAGCTAGCAACCAGGGACACAGTAGATGATCCCATATAGAAGGACAAAAAAATGTAGAACAAAATTCAGATTCCTAAGAAAGCCACACTTACTGGACTGGTAGAAACTACAAGAGCCCTTGACACTGTCCCCCTGGGTTACCCTTTACACTTGGAGCTCAAATGACTACCAGTGGTCATCTATCAGCCCAAAGACAGAGTGACTCATACAAATAAATACCACCTGTTAGTACTGTACTTCTCTAAATAATCATCTAAATGAGACCTAATGGTCAACATCTACTCTAGACAAAAGATGGGAAGGTAAGGCAGACAAGGAAGCTAAATTAATGGAAACAGGACAGCTAGAATGGAAATAATGAGAATATGGACACATTGTGAAAAGTGCAACCAATGTCACTAAATAATCTGTACAGAAATATAAAACCAAAACTGAATTTGCTATGTAAATGTTCTCCAAAATCACGGTAGGCTTTTTTTTTCCTTTTTATTGTGCTTTAAGTGAAAGTTTATACTTGAAGTTAGCTTCTTATACAAAAATTTATGCACATATTGTTGTGTGAGCCTAGTTGCTATCCCTGTAATGTGACAACATATTTCCCCGTCCCACACTGGATTTCCTGTGTTCATTCAACCAGCTCCTTTCTCTTCTAGCCTTCTCATCTCAACTCCTGACAGGAGCTGCCTATTTAGTCTTGTATCTGCTTGAGCTAAGTAGCACTATTTCACAAACAATAAAATATTTTTTAAAAAGTCTTGAGAATATCAACTTTTGTAGTTGTTTATAAATTATTTTTTTAACTTTTGAAAAGGTTTTTTGTTTTGTTTTAAGGAAATAATACCCTTAATGAATATGTGTGTGTGTGTATATATACACCTAAATATATATATTAGAAGTTCAACAATTCATTCTCTTTCACTTCAGCTTTCTTTTTTCTTAACATTCAAGTAAATTTATACTTTCGTATTAACAGCTACATCTATAATGTTTCCAGTTTTGTAAAAGTATTTTTATTTATGTAGTTATCTTTCTTTACATGCTTGGAAGAATATTTCAACTAATAACTATGTAAAATGTTAAGAATGGTTGCTTCTGGTTGCAGGGGCATTTTTGTAGTTTTCAACATTTTTTTAATTCTTTCTAATGGATCTGTGTTATTTAAAAAAAGAATTAATTGAAAGAAGAAAACTAGAATAAAAGATAGGCAAAAAGGGAAGGTGAAAGGGAGGAAGAAAAGAAGAAATATGCTACTTGTTTAATTCTGAGTGGTACGGATGTGAAAAAATATACTCTTCTTTGTGTACTTTCATCTTTCATAAGTTTTCAGTAAATTCAAAGAAAAAAGGGAAGTAGAATTTCAGTCCTCTCATGCCACATACATTACAAGATTAGAGGATTATGTGTCAAGTTTCCTTGGTTGGAATTAACTGAATAATATGGATGTAATTCAATATTTTAGAATGTCAGGGATTGGAGACATTTTAATTCAATTCCTGTGTTGTGTGTTTTATTACCACCACTGTACCATCCCCTCACACACACACATACATATACATCTCCATGATGACTGCTTTCTTCTACCACCCCGCCAGGGCTCCCTCAAATATCTCAGCGAAGCACTGACCCTAAGGTTGTCTTCCCTTTAAGGATCCTCAGAATATGAGAAAAAAGACAAGGAAACCCTGGATTCGCTTGCTGTTTGCTCTGAGTCAATAGACCAAGACCAACCAGCAAGAACATTCTCGGTCTATCATACAAAACACAACCACATAAACAAACCAAAAAAAGAACAAACGCTCAGCAACATTTCTTCTTTCATAGCCCGACTTGAACTGAGAGTCACAAGTAACATTCAAAATGCTCAATTTCTTTTATCTGGTCTTCCTTCCTGGAGGCTTGTAAGAAGGACCACACTGTCCTGTTAGGTAAGGTGCTGCTATGAAAACAATTGTACATAGTTTGGAAATCTCTTTAAAACAAAACAAAACAAAAAATCAGCAGGCAAAGCAACTATCTTGTAGCTAATGGCTAATCCATAAGTGAAAAGTCACAGAGGCAGGATATAGAATTAGTGATATGTTTTTGGGTTCCTGGCATTTACTTCTTTGTCACTGTTTATCACAATGTCTTCCAATATTCCTGCAGCTCAGCTCCTGCTGAGGCTGCAATCTCAGTGCCACATGGGTGTTCAAAAGGGACTAAGAAGATGGACTAACAAGAACTTACTCACTTTTTTTAAAAAATCAGCAAGGAAGTAATTCTTTGAGTTGCTTTTGAAGATAACTATTTTCAGGTAAAAGTATATTTGCTTACTAAAAATTGTTACTAACATGGTATGGCATTCTTTAATATTAAGTATTTAACAATTGTGAATACACAGTTTACATTATTGTGGTCAGAGTTGAAACTCAGATGAAAAAATAATCCGTTTTATTTTCTACTGAATTTGTGTATGTATCTTCTTCATATAATTGTCATGATTTTAAGTTTAATGGAATTTAGTGCGTGAAAGCTGGTGGTGTGCCTCTGGAGAATGAAACTTAGATTAAAAGAAGGTAAAGTGTGCTAACTATTCCTTTTGCTTGCTTTGTAGTGGAAAAGGCATAGAATAAATATCATTCTTCCACTCACTTGTTCACTAAGTACACACTGAGTGTTGGTGAATCTCTGGTAGTTTTTTCCTTTCCCTTCTCTATTCCGGTAAGATTATCTGTATTTTCTCTTGGGGAATAACCCCTACCCCATTACACTCGGCTACACTGGGCACCAATTTCCTTTTCTGGCACATGACCCAGGATTGGTCCATCATTTTTTTCTATCACTTTGGTCATAATGCTTGTTTCAAGGATGGCAGATAACCAAAGACAGGCCCATGAGACTCAGCTCCAGGCTGTCACTGGAAATATTGGGAAAGAGAAGATTTATTCCACTGGGTCAGTCAAATTAAAAGGATATGAAGTTGAGATTGCCATCAGCCATCTTTCTACCTCCGCTTCAATCAGTTGGCAAGTGAGAGGCCTTGAGTTTGTAAAGCTAGGCCCTTTCTGAAGCCTTAGGGGATCATGACTGGTCTGCTGGGTGCAGTGTTCAAACTTGGCTGCATGCTAGAATTACCTGGGAAACTAGAAAACAAACAAAGCTGATGTCTGGGCCACATCCAGAACAATTTTGTTGGGATGTCTGTATGCGAAACTCAGACATCAATCACACTTAAGGTGATTTCAATGTGCCGTAAAGTTGGAGACACACTAGCCTATGTTAACAATGGTAAGACCCTTTCTTTTTGCTGGCAGTTGACCTGAATTAAACACGTGACCCAGTTTTAGCTAATGTGTACAAACCTAATTCTAGCCAAATGGATGTGTTGTTATTTTTAGGAGCTGTTGAGTCAGTTTTAATCCCCTGGAATTTTATGTATAATAGAACAAGATGTTGCCCAGTCCCATGCCATCTTCATGATCACTGGTAAGTTTGAAGTCATTGTTGCAGGAATTGTCTCAGTCCATCTTACTGAAGATAACCCCTCATTTTTGTAGACCTTCTACCTTTATGAAACATGATATCCTTTTCAGACACAGTCTAATGCTTCTGGAAAGCAGACTTTCACCACAGATGAAATGACAGTCTCATGAGACAGAAGCCTTTTACCACCATCCTTTTTTCTGCTTTTGAGTCTGTTGAGTGAGGAGCTTTGGCAGCCAGATTGTTACCATGAGATGGTGAACAAGATTAAGGACAATAAAATATTTAGACTTGAAAGAGAGAAAGAACCTGACTCCTTGATGATATTGTGCATTGCTTCACGAAATCTGGAACCACCTACCTTCACTTTTCTTGTTGTGTGAAGTAATCAAACGTCTTTGTTGTTTTAGGTGGAGTTAGTTGGCTTATGATCAAAGCAGTCCTAACAGATAAAAACCTGATAATGTGTTTAAGAAGTAGGTGTTTAAGGTATGCTTAGAGGTCAAATTCTAGCAATACATGCAAACACCAAAAAAGAAGAAAGGTACAATATCAAAACATTAACTACTCAACTCAAATGAATAGAAGGAGAATAGCAAAAGAAGCCCACAGCCACCGGAATGAAGGAAATACTTAAGATCAGAGCAAAGAATGAATGAAATTAGAGAACAGAAAAATAGTAGAAAGGATTAACAAAACCAAAAATTAGTTCTTTGCCAAAGCCAAGTGTCAGCAACACACCCCTGGCCACACTGACAACAGAAAATCAGGTGAGGATTCAAATAACCCAAATGAGAAATGACATGGGAAACATTACAACAGACCTAATTGAAATGAAAAGAATCATAATAGAGTATTATGAAAAACTGTAATGAATTTGAACACCTAGAGGAAATGGGCAAATTTATGGAAACACACTACCTACCCAAACTAACACAAAATGATGTCGAAAATATGAACAGACCCATTATAACAGAAGAGATTGGAAAGGTAATTTTAAAAAAGGAAAAAAAAAAAAAAAAAAACTCCCAGCAATAACAAAAAAACCCTAGCCCAAATAGTTTCAATGGAGAATTCCACCAAACATTCAGAGAAGAGCTTATATCCGCACTACTCAAACTATTGCAAAACATAGAAAAGGAAAGGATACTTCTGAATTCATTTTATGAAGCCAGCATAACCCTGATACCCAAACCAAAGACCTTACAAGAAAGAAAACCATAGACCAATTATCTCTTAAGAATATAAAAGCAAAAAAGAAGCACCATGACCAAGTAGGATTCATAGCAGGTATGCAAGGATGGTTCAACATTGGAAAGTTAATCAATATAATCCACCACATAAATAAAAGGAAACAAAAGAATATCATGAACATCTCCATCTATTCAGAGAAGGCATTTGACAGAGTCCAATACCCATTCCTGACAAAAAAATTCAATAAAAAGATATAGAATGTAAATTTCTCAACATAATAGAATGCTTCTAAGCAAAACCAGTGGCCAATGTCATTATTAATGCACAGAGACTGAAAGCATTTACCTTGAAAACAGGAAAAAGGCAAAGATGTCTTTTATCATCTCTCCTATCTAATATTGTTCTGGAAGTCCTAGCTAGCAGAATAAGGCAAGAAAAAGAAATAAAGAACATCCAAATTGGTCATGAAGACATTAAACTGTCCCTATTTGCAGATAATATGATATTAGTACACAGAAAATCCAAAACTCTGGGAGAAAATCACTGGAACTAATAGAAAGATTCAACAGATTAGCAGGATACAAGATAAACAAACAAACAAACAAACAAAAACCCTCTAGATTCCTATACACAAATAAAGAGAATAATGAAAAGGAAATCAGGAAAATTCCATTTACTACAGCCCCTAAAAATTAAAATAGTTAGGAATAAATCTAGACCTATACAAGCAGAACTACAAAATTCTACTGCAACAAACCACAAGAGATCTACTTACACGGAAAAATGGCTATCATAAATCAGACATAAGCCAAATCTCTAAAATCTAAAAGAAAATTTAATACATCTACAACAAAAAGATGAACAATCCAATTAATAAATGAGCAAAGAAAATGAACAGACACTTCAACAAGAAAGACACTGGGGCAGCCAATAGACACATGAAGAAAAGCTTGTGATCACTAGCCATTAGAGAATTGCAAACCAAAACTACAGTGGGATACCATCTCACAGCAGCATTACTGGCACCAAAATCACCAAAATAGGACAAAACAAATGTTAGGGAGGCTGTGAGGATATCAGAACTCTTATGCACCACTGGTGAGAATGCAAAATGATACAACCATTTTGTAAAACAATATGGCACTTCCTCAGAAAGCTAGAAATAGATGAACATAGGATCCAGCAATCCCACTCATAAGAACACATTCTAAAGAAATAAGAGTTGTCCCACAAATATAAATATGCACCGCCTTGTTCCTTGCAACACTGTTCACAGTATCAAAAGCTGGAAAACACCTAGATGCCTAACAGCTGAATGTATAAACCAACTGTGATGTACACACAATGGAGTATTATTCAACAATAAAGAACAACGGTGAAGCATTTGATAACAAGGAGAAACTGGAGGGCATTATGCTGAGTGAAATAAATCAATCTCAAGAGGACAAATATTGTATGAGACCACTACTGTAAAAACTCATGAAAAAGTTCATGCATAAAAAGAAACAGTCTTTGATGGTTACCAGGGAGAGGCGGGGAAGGGATGAAAAGACACTAAACAGACAACAGTTAAGGGGTAACTCAGGTGAAGGGTAAGACAGTACACAGACCTGGGGAAGACAGCACAACCCTCACAAAGCAAGGTCGTAGAAGCTCCCTAGACACATCCAAACTCCCCGAGGACCGCATTGCTGGGCTGAGGCCAACGAGGACCGTGGTCTCGGGGAACATTTAGCTACATTGGCATAATCTAGCTCATGAAGAAAATGTTCTACATTCTGCCTTGGTGTCTAACATCTGGGATCTTAAAAGCCTGTGAGGGACCCTCTGGGATGCTCCGCTGAAATTTCTCCTTCAGGAACAAGGAATACTGAAGGAAACTAAAGAAACAAGGGAAAGATTAGTCCAAATGGACCACATCTACAATGTCCTTCAGCAGACTGAATCCGGTACAACTAGACAGTACCTGGCTACTCTGGCAAAGATCACAACAGTGGGTCCCGGACAGAGCTGACAAAAAACGTAGAACAGAATTCTAACTCAAAAAGCAAAAGCCAGAATTGCAGGCCTGATGGAGACTAGACAATCTCTGAAAATATAGCCCCTTGGTCACTCTTTCAACTCAGTCATGAAATCACTCCTGAGGGTCACCCTTTGGCTAAATACTGGACAGGCCCATAAAACAAGATGAGACTAAAAGGACAGACCAGCCCAAAGGCAAGGACTAGAAGGCAGGAGGGGACAGGAAAACGGTAACTAGAAGCCAGTGTTGAGACGGGAGAGGGTTGACTTGTTGAGAAGTTGTTAATCAGTGTCATAAAATGTGTGTACTGTTTAATGAGAAACTACTCTGTTCTGTAAACCTCTGTAATTCCCTTTTATAAGTGAATATGTTATAGAGATAGCCAAAAGAGTCTCACCATACAGTGCTGTACATATCAAGTGTTTATAATATAGAAAAAGTAGAAATGAGAAATAAACTTGGAAGACTTATGGAATGCAATGCTGATAAATATTAAATGCTTTGTTTTTGTAAGAAGAGAATGGAATCGTCAAGACATATTTATTATTTATAAGTATGCTTTAAGTGAAAGCTTACAATTCAAATTAGTTTCTCATACAAAAATTCATACGCATGTTGTTGTGTTACCCTAGTTGTTGTCCCAATAATGTGACAGCACATTCCCATTTTACATCAGCTCCTGTCCCTTTAAAGCAGGATTTTTATTACTTGCTTTCATTTCTATTACCTCTGGTTCTCTTAGCAATGGTCTGTTCATTTCACATTCTTAGTTTTTAGATCATTTCAGGTTGAAGCCACTTCCACCTCAATCTACGTCCCCATATAGTAAAGCTAAATATTGAGTTGCTTTCCTTATTTGCTTGAAACAAATAAACAAAAGCCTCCAATCCATAGCCCTCAAGTCGACTCCAACTCACAGTGACTCTATAGGGATTTCCAAGGCTGTAATCATTACATATGCCAACTGCCACATCTTTCTCCCACTAAGCTTCTGGTGCCAACCTTTTGATTAGCAACAAAAAGCTTTGACCAGTGCATCACGAGGGTTATCTTCCTGAAGGAGGGTACAAATCCCTAGGTCAGAGCCTTATCCTCACATTCTCCCTGCAGTGTACCAGTTGTATTCCTCAGACTATACAAAGTCAAATAAAATCACAAAAGATGTAAATCTCTTCATTTAATATTTTCCCACATTGTTCAACCTCTTATACTTCCGCATTTACTTCTGCTTCAGTTTCCTTGTCTAAGTTTTTTTCCTCTGCATGCCCTAGTTCATGTAGCTAGTATTCTCTCTTAGTCCCTTCCTAAGTAATTTCTGATGCCTTATCTTGAGTTCCAGCCCACATCTGTTACATCAGTCCTATCTTGCTTTTATCAGTCATCTCCAGGATAAAAGAGCTGCCCTCACACTCCTGACTGAGGTCTGCTTTCTCTTATTTGAGCTTCTCTTACACAAATTGTCCAGATTTCCTATCTTAAGTTTTCTGTTATCGGGAATTCACTTCTTAATACCTCATTTACTATCAGACCTCTAATATTCACTGTCCAGTTCATCAGTAAACCTAAAACTCTTGACAAGAACTGAGAAGGATCTGAGATTCTATCCTACTTGAAAGTTAACTGGTTAATCTGTTACTGTTCCATGGATACTAGCAAAAGATACAAGCCTTGTGAGTTAGAGACCAAACCCACAGCTGTCAAGTCAATGTAAACTCATAGTGACTCTAGAGGACTGAGTAGAACTGCCTCATAGCATTTCCAAGGAGCACCTGGAGGATTCAATCTGTCAACCTTTTGGTTATCAGATGTAGCACTTAACCATTATGCCACCAGGGTTTCTTAGTTAGAGACAAAGGATTTTGTTACTCAGTTACAGCACTGTGGTTAATAGCTACAGCTGCTAACAATAGATCAGTAGTTTGAATCCACCAGCTACTCCTTGGAAACCCTGTGGGGCAATGTGGTGGTTAAGGTTGTGTGTCAACTTGCTTGGGCTGTGATTCTCAGTACTTTGGTGGTTGTATAATGTAGTGATGACTTCCTTGTCGAAGCTTGGTATGTGGTCACTCCCAAGATGGGATACCCTGTAAGTGGCCAACCAGCTGAAAGGAAGTTTCCTTGGGTGTGTGGACTGCATCCGAATATAAGTAGACATTTTGACTTTTGCTTTTTCTGGATCCTGCAGCTGAATACTTGTTTGTCACCTCCTGTTCTTGGAACTTGAATTAGCAGCTTATCTTTGGTCTTGAGTTTCTATCTTGGGATTTGTTGATCTTTGCAGCTGTAAACTGTCTTGTTCTCTGACCTGCTGACCTTGGGTTTGCAAGCCCTGCAGCAAATCATTTAGAAGAAAGCTCAGTCTTGATCCCTGGACTCAGGATGTTCCAGCCTCTACAACCACGTGAGCCATTTCCTTGATACAAATTTCTCTCTATATTGATGTTTATATACTTTACTGGTTTTGTCTCTCTAAAGAACCTAGCCTGAGAGAGGAAGTTCTATTCTGCTCTGTAGGATCCTATGAGTCAGAACTGACTTCACAGCAATGGGTTTATAGCCAGACTGTCTTATTTTCCTAGATGAGTTCCCCAAAGCCCATCTCCCAAAGGACAATGCACAGAGGGTGCATATAGCAGATAAATTTATATAAACGAATCTTGAGCTTAGAGAACACAAACCGGCTAGCATGGCACCAAGCCAAAGCCAAGTGCCGTTGAGTCGGATCCGAAGCATTCTTAAAAAGATAGTCCACAATAGTCAAGCCAAGTGCTGTTGAGTGGGATGTAGTCCACAATAAAGACCACAATTACTCTGCTGGCAAGACATGTTGATGAAAGGGACCAACAGAGAATTTTCTCCCAACACCTCTACCATATATTACATTTTCAAATGTTTATCACTTTTCTACCTTAATCAATACTACCACCAGCTGTCATTAAGACTACTGTCACATAGTAGGCTCTCTGTTCCCACTATCATTCCCCCACAATCCATTCTACACAGCAGAGTTAATACGTTCTGTTATTCTTAAAATTCAAATCAAACTTAGTCTTAAGATTTGTTCTCCAGTGGCCTCTCATCACTTTTTAAAATAACATCCAAACTCCATGCGACGTGGAGTCCTATGTGTTCCAGTCTCACTTCTTTCTTTGACCTTACCTTCCACCGTTTTTTCTTTCAGAATAGTCCAATCCCTTGGCCTTCTTCCCGTTTTCCTGAAATACTTTTCTTCTAGATCTTTCCAAATTCTTGTCCTTAATAACGTCTTCTTTGACTCTAATATACTTTGACTAATTCTGTCTTCTCTGGAATTGTATTTAAAGCTATTTTTGAGTTTTTAGTTTCTGTTTAGTTTTGTTTCTTTTCTAAATTGGCCAAGGCTTGTTAAAAAATGGTGTTCTGATTCATCCAGTTTTTTTTTTTAACTTCTATATTCCTTCTTTAAACATGAACTTGTTTTAAACATACAGTTGAATTTATACTATGTTATATTTACATTAAAGTCTGTCTGATTATGTCAACATCTGAAATCTATGTAGGTCTATTTCTTTTGTCTGTTGTGTCTGCTGGTTCTTGTCCATGGTACCTTGTTTCTATAGGTATTTCATTACATTTGATCCTTCTCCATTGGGGTTTTGATGTTTACTTCTGCTGTACATACAGGAGGACTGCTGGTCCTGGAATACTTCAGGTAAAATTGAAGGCTTGAGCTTTTTTATGGGGGGAGGGTAATGTTGGTGGCAGTAGTAACCTTCCAGAAGACAATGAATTTGACTTATAAAATCTCTTTTAGGACAAACTATTCAGGGATTGCAAATCCTGGTGGTGTAGTGGTTAAGTGCTATATCTGCTCACCAAAAGGTCACCAGTTTGATTCTTCTGGGAACTCCTTGGGAACTCTATGGGGCAGTTGTACTTTGTCCTATACAGTTGCTAGGAATCAGAATCAACTTGACGGTGGTGGGTTTGTTTTTTTTGTTTTTCAGGGATAGTTGTTTTTGCTTTTTCTCATACCCTGTTCTACCCAATGCAAGAGAACCCTGTTGCAATTCCTGTATTCCCTTCAAGCTGAGGAAGGAGAGGGAGTAGAAAGCATTTACTAACAGTTCACCCTTAGATGCTTACACTCAGGATATAATCTTTCGAGATTCAAGCTGTGTTAGAAATTTACTAATTAGAGCTGCCTTGATTTATGTTTAATCGATTTGTCTTTTGCCCTTCAGACCCTACACGGCTTTGATAAATCAAGTTAGGTTTAGTATCATAGCTCTGTTTATCTTTCAAGTTACTGCCTTCATTTATTTTTTCCTAGTATTTTCTTATTGATTTTCAGTATTTCTACGTGTTGATGTTTAAAACATGCACACACACACACAGCATCAATAGTTCTTTTTGGTGAAAAGGTTAGTGTCATGGGGTGAATGATGTCCCCCCTCCCCCAATATGTGTATATCAATTTGGCTGAGTCATGATTCCAAATACTGTATGATAGTCTACCACTTTGTCATTTGATGGGATTTATACGTACATGCTGTAAATTCTATCACTCTGGTTTAACAAGACAGAGTAGCAGCAGTTATATTGATGAAGTTTAAAAGGCTGGATAGTGTTATAAGCCAATCTCTTTGAGATATAAAAAAGAGAAGTGAGAAGAAAGATATCACGACCTCATACCACTAATAAAGCAGCACTGGAAGCAGAGCACGTCCCTTGGATCTGAACTTTCTGTGCTGAGATTCTCACAGATCAAGGGAAGACTGACATATCAAAAGGATCTTCCTCCAAAGCTGACAGAGATAGAAAGCCTTTCCTTGGAGCTGATGCTCTGAATTTGGTCTTGTAGTCTCCTGGACTGTGAGAAAATAAGCTCCTTTTTGTTGAAGCCATCCACTTGCAGTATTTCTGTTACAGCAGCACTTGATGACTAAGACAGTCACTTTGCCAGCCAAATTATAGAAATGAAACTCATAGAGGCTATCATATTTCCAAAATATTTATAAAATCCCTTCCTTCCTCTTTATCTCTATGGTTTCTGCTTTAGTAGAAATCACTGCTTCTTCCTTAACTCTTAAAATGGACTATACATAGCTTTTGCTATTTTTCAGTCATTCCCCATTAGTTCCATTTGCCACCCTGCTGACAAATACTTTGTAAAACATTGATCTATCATGGGACTCTTCTACTTAAAAATACTCAATGACTCCTTGTTTATAGTAGCTGAATTCTAGTCTTGTCCCAATTTAATTGTCTTCTTCACAAATCATAGTATAATACCCATCACCCACTGCTGTCAAGTAGATTCTGACTCATACTGACCCTAAAGACAGAGTAGAACTACCCCATAGGATTTCCAGGGATTGGGATTGCCTGACAGATTTGAACTGCTGAATTTTTGGTGGCATATGTAGAATCTACTCACTACACCACCAGGGTTTTCAGACTCATCCCTAAACTATCACACATTCTCATACTTCCATGCTTTTGTTCAAAGTCTTCTACCTGTTATGTACTTTTCATGGCTTGAAAATTTTCTTTTCATTTACCATGGACCAGATTTGGAGACTTCACCTCTCTGAGGCTAGCCCTAAACCATCCACAGAGATGAACCCTTCTTTCTACTACTTTGACACTACATTTCATATTTAATAGTCTGTTTTCATGGTAATCTCTCAAATTAGAAGGTACAACTGAGTAAACTCAGTGAGTGAATGTTATTTACTTAGTTTTAAATTTCTAGCCTTTAACACAGTGTCTGCTACATAACCAGCACTTAATAAACAGATGAATGGAGGCAGTTAGGTCTGCCTTTACATAAGTTCAATGTGAAATTTTCTGTTTTAAATCTCCCATCCATGGTGGTGTAGCCATAGCACTATAGGAACTTTAGAAATCAGTAATATCATCATTTTTCTAATTATATAAACTAAAGTCCAAAATGATTGGTGTAAAACTAGAAGAAAACTCAGTGAATGTTTGTTTGAAAATGAGTACTACTGATTCACTGCTTATGGAATACTAGCCATCACTAAGTGCTTTACATATTTATTTTATTTTCCCTATGACTGTATAAATTATTTTCTTCATTTTATACAATGTACTCATCAGCCATACCAACTAAACTTTGTGATCTGAAAGAATGTCACAGGTTCAAATTATTGGACCTTTTCACAGCCTCTGGCACTTTCCTCTTCAGCCAGTTCCTGGCTGCCATGTAAAGGAAAAGGTTTTATTGCCTCCTTAACACCTTCTGGTTACTCTAGGCTCTTAATTTTTCTCCCCTAGGGCTATTCCTGACATAGAAGCTACAGCGCACAGCCTCTGCACACAGTCTACTTTTATCAAAATGGTGGCAAATCATTTGTAGTGCTCATCCTACACTTATGAGAACCACTCCTTCCAGGAAAACAATTCCTACTTTGGCCACTCTGGTTTCTTAAAGGGGCAATATCCTTTTTATGTCTATTTTGATGTATTTTTAAATATATATTCTATCACACTGTCATGGTTTGAATTGTGTCCCCCCAAAAATGTGTGCAGCCATGTGGCTGGGATATGGTTCCCAGTATCTTGGAAATGTCCTCCATTGTGTGGTTTTGCTAACCTGTATGTTAAAGGATTAGGGTGGGGCTGTGAATTCCTGCTATGGGGGAAGTTTCCCTGGAGTATGGCTTGCCCCACCCTTAATGCTTTTAGCTTGCAAGGAATAAAAGGAAAAAGAACCAAGGACAATTTGAGAACCTCGCTACCATCAAGCAAGCAGCACCGGGAGCAGAGCGTGTCGTTCAGACCAGAGGTTCTTGCGTTAGGACACTCCCTGGACAATGACTGATGCAATACCGGACTTTCCAGAGCTATCAAGGGGAAAGTCTTTCCCTGGAGTGGACACCCTGAATATGGACTTGCAACCTACCGGACTGTGTAAGAATAAATCTTTCTTTGTTAAAGCCATCCACTCTGTGGTATTTCTGTTAGAGCAGCCTAGCTGACTAAAACACACACCGTGTCAGCCAAGTCTGGGCAATTAACAGATTCAAATACGCATCATTGAATTCAATTAGGATTCTATCATTCATAAAAGTTTGGCTACTTTCTGGATTTTTTTTTAATCACCTCTAGCTTTTCGACTCGACGGCACTCGGCTTTCGGCTAGCTTTTTAGGTCTTTTAATTATTTATTGCAAAAGTAATTTTCTAACTTCCCAGAGTTTACATATATATATTCTCATGGTATATAATAAGGCTAACTAGTTGGAAGCATCAGTGTCAGTAAATTAAGAATTGACAACAACTAACTGAAGATGGCTTCAAGAATTCACTTGGCTTTTGGGAGGCGGAGTCAAGATGGCAGACTAAACACACATCTCCTTAAATCCCTCTGGAAACGAAGACCTGAATTTGTAATTAAAAGGAGACTTCTGGACACCTAGTGACCCCTAGGACACGGCACAGGGCTGTTAATTTGGACTTCATATCACTGAATGAAAGACTTCCTCTCTTTCGCTGACCCCTGCTCTTGGTGACTGCTGGCTTTCACAGACCAAAGGTAACTCACCATTTTAACTTTTTTTTCTCCACTTTTGTTTCCCTCACTTTAGCTGCTGGCAGAGCTGTGATTTGACTAGCAGCTAATCTCAGATGCACTGCTGGTGGGATTGGCAGGCGAAATTGCCATATTTTGAGAGCCCAGCTTTGGACACTGTGTATCTTGGCACTTTTGGCCTCTCTTTCCACTTCTGCCCTTGACTAGCCTGTACTGAGACAGGTGGGGAGCTTGTGCAATATGCCATCTTGTTCCACTGGGAGGCAGATTTACCCATAAGGAAGCTTCAGTGGAACCTGATTCCTAGGCTGGGAGGCAGCTCTTGCCTGGAGGAGAGTGCTTTTCAAGCAGAAAAGCAGTATTCTACCCAGTGTAGCCTATGGCTGGGGCCTGACAGCAGAGGCCAGCAGGGAAGTAGCCTTCTTTTATTTTGAACTAGTTTCTAACATCTGGGGTTGGATATAGAGGGGCTTACTTTGCCAGCTGGGAAGAGGAACCTGTGCACCTGAAAACCTGACTCACTTTGGAAGTTGTCAGATACTTTTTAGCTCTCATTTTAAGACGTTCTAGAGAAACAACTGCGGTCCATGCTCACAGCATCTTTCCCAGCCTCCATTGACTCACATGGTGCCCCCAAAACAACAAACTCTGGAGAAAAGTATAACCAAGAAATCACCCATGGCTTCAGAAAGCCCCCAAAAGAAACAACCAAAGAACCTCCCAGATGAAGAAATCTTTCTGAAATTATTGGAAGGTGAATATAAAACCATTATATAGAGAGCCCTTCTAGGCCTTATACAAAATGCAGCACAGCAAAATGAAAAATTAAGCAAGCTGTTCGATCTAATGGAGCACAAGTACTCTGAAATCCAACAGATCAAGAACAAAATCAAAGAGATAGAAACTTTAATTCAAAGCCAAGAAAACAGAATGCAACAAACGGAAAATAGACTTTCTGGCTTGGAAGACAGAGCTATTGATTCTAGCATCTATGAGGCAAAATCAGAAAGAAGAAACAAGAAAAATGAAGAAGCATAAATCAGCATGTGCGACTCTATTAAGAGGAACAATCTATGATTAATTGTAGTTCCTGAACAGGGTGAGACACCTGAGAACACAGACAGTATTGTTGCTGAGCTGCTGACAGAAAAATTCCCAGAAAATATGAAAGAAAAAAACATAGATATCCAAGATGCATATCGAATGCCACTCAATATAGATCTCAAAAGAAAGACTCTAAGATGCATCATAATCAAGCTTAACAAAATGAAACCTAAGCAGCAAGTGTCAAAGCAAAGCTAACATTCAGAGGAAAACTCTGAAGGCTTTTGTTGGATTTCTCAGCAGAAACAATGCTGGCATGGAGACAGTGGCATGACACATTCAAAGCCTTGAAGGAGAAGAGCTTCCAACCAAGGACTATATATCTTGCAGTACTATCTTCCATATATGAAAATGAAATTAAGACATTCACAGATAAACAGAAACTCAGAGACTCTGTAAAAACCAAAGCTACAAGAAATACTGAAAGAATCTCTTGGCTTAGAAGAACAAAACCACAGACTTTATATTTTAGAAGCAAATACAGGACACATCATCCAGAAATCTACTCAGTTAGGGAAGGCTCCAAACTCAATCAAAACTATAATAGTGAAAGAAATGATACAGTGATGATATCATGTAAACTATGATGTCATCATATTAAAAAGAGGGATATACTATAGTTGTTATAGTCCTTCCAGAAGGAGATGAAGTTAATAAGACTAGTAGTAATTAAAATTGGATTTATAATAGTTTATTAAGGGGGATCATAGGGGCAGCAATAAAGCACAATAAAGAAGCAACATATCAAATCAAGAAACGTACTACAAGAGTCTCAACAACCACAAAACCAACACTAAAAATGGTGAAAAATCAACTCACAAAGAAGATCCCAGAACAGATTAGTAAGAATAACAGAGAAAACATCAACACAAAAATAAACACATCACAATGACAGTACTAAACACATACCTATAGACAATTAGATTTAATGTGAAAGGATTGAATGCTCCAGTCAAGAGACATTGAGGGACATCATGGATTAAAAGACATGACCCATCCATATGTTGCCTACAAGAAACTCATCTTAGACTTAAAGATAGGAACAAACTGAAACTTAAAGGACGGAAAAATATTTATCAACCTAACAATGAACAAAGAAGAGCAGGTGTGACAATTCTAATCACAGATAAAACAGATTTTAATGTAAAATCCACCAACATGGACAAGGATGGACACTATTGCTGGAAAGGTTCAATACACAAGCAGGACTTAACAATAGTAAATATTAACGCACCTAATACTAGAGCACCTAAATATGTCAAAGAAACACTGACTACAATCAAAAATGAGACAGATCACTCCACAATAATAGTGGGAGACTTCAACACTCCACTTGCAATATTGGTCAGATCATCTAGAGAAAAGCTCACTGAAGACACAGAAGACCTTATTGCCAGAATTAACCAACTAGACCTCATCAACATATACAGAACTTTCTATCCATCAGCGGACAACTACACCTTCTTCTCTAGTGCACATGGAACATTCTCCAGAATAGACCATGTGTTAGGACATAAAGCAATTCTCATCAAAATCCACACCACTGAAGTAATGCAAAGCATCTTCTCAGATCATAAAGCCATAAAAGTTGAAATCAATAGCAGAAAAAAACAGATAGAAAGATGACAACTGAACAACATCTTGCTCAAAAAGCCATGGGTTCTAGAAGAAATCAAGGATGAAACAAAGAAATTACGGACTCCAATAAGAATGAAAACACTTCCCACCAGAACCTATGGATACAGCCAAAGCAGTGCTCAGAGGTCAGTTCATCTCCATAAATGCACACATCTGGAAGGAAGAAGGAAACCAAACCAAAGAGCTAACCCTACAGCATGAACAAGCAGAGAGAGAACAACAGAGGAAACCTTCAATCACCAGAAAAAAATAGATCATAAAGTTTAGAGGAGAACTAGATGAATTAGAGAATAGAAGAACCACTGAAAAAATTGAAAAGACCAAAAGCTGGCTTTTTGAAAAGATCAATGAAATCGACAAACCACTGGCTAAACTTACTCAAGGAAAACAGGAAGAGAAACAAATAACCCAAATAAGAAATGAGAGGGGAGTTGTCACAACTGATCCAACAGAAATAAAAAATATCATAACAGAATACTATGAAAGACTGTACTCTAACAAATTTGAAAACCTAGGGGAAATGGACAAATTCATTGATTCATATCACCTATCAAAATTATCACAAGGTGAAGCAGAACAACTTAGTAAACCTGTCACAAAGGAAGAAATTGAAAAAGTCTTCAAAAAACCACCAATGAAAAAAAGCCTGGGCCCAGGTGGCTTCACTGCAGAATTCTACCAAGCTTTTAGAAAAGAGTTATCTCCAGTACTACTGAGGCTATTTCACAGTATGCAAGGGATGGAATATTCCCAAATTCATCCTATGAAACCAGCATAACCCTGATACCAAAGCCAGGGAAAGACCCAACAAAAAAGGAGAACTACAGACAGATATCACTCATGAATCCAGATGGAAAATTCTTCAGCAAAATTCTTGCCAGTAGACAATGCAGAGTAACCATATATTGGAAGCACTATATGGTTCTATACATCTATAGGATATCATCTTGCTGACCTCTGGCTGGAGGAAGGGGAGTGGACGGAGAGGAGGGGAAAGGAGACTGCTGGGAGGATGAGACATGTATGGAGCAGAGAGGAATAGTGTGCAGTCACCGGACAGGGAGAGCAGTGGAAGCTGCATATAGGGGGGCATGTAAATTTACATGTGAATGTACATTTTCACTCAGTTATGTTAAAAAAAAAAAATTCTTGCCAGTAGAATACAACAACATATCAGAAAAAATAATCCATCATGACCAAGTTGGGTTCATACCAGGGATGCAAGGCTGGTTCAAAATCAGAAAAACAATTAACGTGATCAACCACATAAATAACGCAAAAGACAAGAACCATCTGATTTTGTCTATCAATGCAGAAAAGACATTTGATAAAGTCTAGCACCCATTCATGCTAAAAACTCAGCAAAATAGGCATAGACAACAAATTCCTCAATACAGGAAGGGCCATTTATACAAAGCCAGCTGTCTACGTCATCTGGAATGGAGACAGACTGAAACAATTTCCCTTGAGCACAGGAACTAGACAAAGATGCCCACTCTCACCTCTCCTGTTCAACATTGTTCTAGAAGTTCTAGCCAGAACAATTAGAAACAAAGCGCATCTGTATCAGCAAAGAAGAAGTAAAAGAATTCAACTGGCTTTCAATAATGAAATTTTGTTGCTTCTAATAAAATATTATTTACTCTGAACATGAGTAGAGTATTCAGTATTGATTAAGCAATCATAGAATTATTACTAAATGGAGAAAGCATCCGGAAAATACAAAATTACTCTTAAAGCAACATTTTTTTGCGTTGATGCAGATACTTTTGCAAGCAAGAGTGATCGAGATAGGTGGATGTCAAAATTAACAAGCAAAAGTACAATGAGAAACAGTATATTTGTAGAGTCTTGAAGTATCTTCTCACAAGATGTTTTTTAATGACAAAGTGGGATATACTATCTTTATAGACAGAAACCTGGCAGATACCACAGTGAACAAGTGAATAACGTTAAATCACTAGTAATAAGACACACAGATACCACATATACTCTGATGTGACATGCCTAGAAGGGTACAGCTACACTTCTGTAGTATTCTTATCAAACATTCATAATCTCAATATAACCCTAGAAGATATCAGAAAAACTCAGGGAGAATATTCTGCAATATAATTGACAAGTATTTTTCAAACATGTCAAGACTATGAAAGACAAAGAAGGACTGAAGAACTGTCTTAGATGGGAGATGACAAATATATGCAGTGTGGGATTCTGGATTAGATCCTAGAATATAAAAAGACTTTAGTGGGAAAAAAAATGATCTAAATATCATTTGTAGTTTAGTTCATAGCACTGTTTCAATGTCAATTTCCTGGTTTTGATCATTGGATTATGGTTATATAAAATGTTAGTACTAGAGGAAGTTGGATGAAGGGTATACAGGAACTCTGTATTAGCTTTGCAGCTCTTCTGTAAGTTTAATATTATTTCAAAATAAAAAGTTAGATGAAAAGAAATAAAATTCCAAGAAACAGAATGTCTGGGCATTTCTTCGCTTCCATTACTTCCAGGAAGAAGGAAATAAAAATCGGGACAAGGCCAGCATCCTGCACTTCTATTGGCGTTACTGTTGCCTGGAAAGTCTCTCCAGTCACTCGTGCAGCCTAGATCTGATTGTTCAGTTTCTCTAGGGATCTTTGTGAGCTAGTTATTATCTTTTCAGTAAAGAATCTTTCTTTTTTCTCTTTTCTTAAAATCATCAGTTTATTTTTTCTTACTTTGTAAAATATAAGACTTGACTTAAATGAATTTTAAGATCACTATTAAACCCAGAAAATTTTCTGCCCACACAAGATGAAAGAAACAGATAAAAGTATTTCTCGTTTTAGGAGTTTACAACATGCCTGCTATCCTCACTACGTAACACGTAAATCTTTCTTCTTGGTTTTGGACTCATAAGGCCAGGCCCAGGCTTTCGCCTTCCCTCCTCAACCCAGCGTACCCATCCGTAGTTGGTTCTTGTTGCTCGTAACTAGACATGAAACCAAATCTGAACACACAGTCAGAGTTAGAGTTTACATCCTGCTTTCTTCTTTCTTTACACCCTGCTTTCCCCTCCGTTTCTTAGTATTTATATGTAAACGAATGTATATATTTGTTTGGTTTTGGCCTTCCTTCTCTTGCAGTTCTTACATCATACCTTTCAAGTGTTCTTGAGGAAACCTTGGTGGTTAATTGCTATGGCTGATAACCAAAAAGGTTGGCAATTCAAAGCCACCAGGAGCTCCTTGGAAACTGTGGGGCAGTTCTACTCTGTCCTATAGGATTGCTCTGAGTCAAATCAACTTCATAGTAATGGGTTTTTAGTGTTCTTTTTTGCTTTTCCTATGTGTGTCTCAGACTTCAAATTCCTTCTAATTGTGTTAGCTGGCAGCTCACAGGGCATACCAGAATACCTACATTCACAAAACAAAACTGCATTTGCATCTCAATTTCTGCTTTCAAAATCACATTTGTATAGATTTTTTTATTTACCCCGAGAAATAGGTAGACCTTTTATAATCTTATCTTGTTTACCAAACCAGGCCAAACTCGTAGCAACCCTCTTAAGACTGAGTAGAATTGCCCCATAGAGGTCCCAAGGAGTGCCTCGTAGATTCAAACTGCTGACCTCTTTGTTAGCAGCTGAACTCATAACTGCTATGCCATCAGGGTTTCCTGAACTTGTTGGAAAGTAACGAAATAAAAGACCCAGAGATGAGCTGCCCAAAGGACTCCAAAGCACTGAGCAACTCCGGCACTGGAGCTGCTGGCATCCGAAGGTGACTTGCAGTCCCCGGTGTGATAGCTAACGCGAGGAACTGAGCTGTGTAGGAGTGCAGCGAGACACCCATCCCCGAGTTTCCCCAGTAATGCCCCCGAGGCCCTGTGAGCACCCTTGGACCAAAGCCGGGAGACTCAGAAAATAAAAGAAGCCGAGATCTGTGCCCTTTTGCTCTTCTGATGAAAACTCACAGCTCCAGAACCCTCTCCATAATTACTCTTTCCAAAACAGAAAGTTCTCACAACTGTCAAAGTTCTTATTTTTCAAAACATAAACTAATGGGGAAAATAGTTTCGTTATTATAGTGCATTTGCTCTCAAAATACACAGTGACTAGAGCAAGCTATGTCATTTGGCAGTGAGCGCTGGACCACCCTTTGGTTTGGTCTGTTCCATTCTGGAAGGCCTTGGGAATTCTTGGCGCTCAGCTTTCTGTTTGCACAGCTTTGCCCCAGCACCTGTTCCAAAAGCAATTGGAAGGGCTTGACTGGATCCTGATTCTTAATTTTCAGCTCACAGGCAAGAATGTTTAGGATTTGAGGTATAATACTATATTTTACAGTGTAAGAACTGAAGCTTTTATGTGGAATTAAACCATAACACACTTTTCCCAATTTAGTGAAAACAGTACATTTAAAAGAGATTTTATCATCATTGAAGGAAGACAAACATAAACATATTTGATAACTGCATAAGGATGGAAAAATACGTATTTGGATGAGCTTTTGTTATTTTGCCCTGCTCATTAGCTCGTCAACTTTTCCCTTAGGGTCTCCTATAGAGAGCAAATGCCCTATAAATGTTGTTTCTTCAAATAATCAAAGTATAAATTAGCTAATAGTTATCTCAGTATTTTAAGACATTTGTGCCCACCTACATGCATCAAAGACCCTTTCAATCTTACCACTGTGTATGAATTATTCATTAAGGCATAAATAATAAAAATATTAAATTAAATGATAATTAATTCAGTGTACACATAAAATAGAGTCTAAAAACTGTTCCTAAGCATTCGTCAGGTTTCTCAAAAAAGGACTTACATCAAATGTCTATGAAAAGCAAGCCTTTTACAGGATTTTAGCTGATTTTGAGACCCAAACCAAAAGCAAACCCATCACTGTCCAGTTGATTCAGACTCATAGAGACCCTATAGGACAAGGTAGAACTGTCCCTCAGAACTTCCAAGTATCATCTAGTAGATTTGAATTTGCTGACTCTTTGATTAACAGCTGTAACCCTTAACCACCATGGCACCAGGGTTTCCAATTTTGAGACCAGTGGGGAGAAAAAAGAAATTAGTTTTAGTGAGTGTCGTGGATTAGACTATGTCCCTCCTCCCCTCAAATTATATGTATCAATTTGGCTAGGCCAAGATTTGTGCAACTGTCCACCGTTTTGTCATCTGATGTGATTATCCTGCGTGTTGTACATCCTATCTGTATGTTGCTATTGAGGCAGTCTCAGGGACACTGAGGTTATTGAGGCAGTCTCAGGGACACTGAGGTTATTGAGGCAGTCTCAGGGACACTGAGGTTATTGAGGCAGTCTCAGGGACACTGAGGTTATTGAGGCATGACTCAGTCTACAAGATTGGATTGTGTCTTCGGCCAAATTCTTTTAGGATACAAAAGAGTGAAGTGAGCAGAGAGACCGTGGGACCTCACACCACCAAAAGAGCAGTGTCAAGTGCAAAGCCTGTCCTTTGGACCCAGGGCTTGTGTGCAAAGAAGCTCCTAGTCCAGAGGAAGACAGATGGCAAGAAGCTTTCTCCAGGGCTGACAGAGAAAGCCTTCTCTCTGGAGCTCAAATCCTGAATTTAGGCCTCCAGCCTACTACTGTGAAGAATAAACTTCAGTTTGTTAAACCTGTCAACTTAGGGTATTTCAGTTATAGCAGCACTAAAGAACAAAGACAGGGAGTGTCTTCTGTCTTTCTTTAGACTAATCAAAGAATTTCAGCCTAAATCACTACATATTCACTTTAAAATTCACTTGAATATTTTTTTTGTTGTTCCAACTTCAGTCAACTTAAAAAAGCAACACTGTAAGTATAAGGATTTGGGTGGAGATTCCCTTCCTGAGTATGGTGGTGTCAAGGCAAGGAGAAAAGGCTGTTGCTGCTGAAGTTGGGACAAGGGCACAAAGTGGCCAGGAAGTCTGGGTGAGAGGAGGCTGGGCCAAGTCTTTGGGCCTACAGGATCTCACCCAAGACAAGGCAGGGCACAAAATTAGGATGAAGTCGAGTGCAAAGGAATTTAAGAACAAAAAAGTCATTGCCATTAAGTGGATTCTGACTTGTAGTGACATATAGGACAGAACAGAACTGTCCTATATAGTTTCTAAGGGGTGCCTGATGGATTTGAACCATTGATCTTTTGGTTAGCAGCCATAGATCTTAACCACTATGCCACCAAGGCTTCCAGTGCAAAGGAACAGGAACTGAAAACTTGAAAAAAAAATGTTATAAATTGAGAAAGGGAGAGGGAAAGAAAGAGGTCTCTGGGTGAGAGTCCAGGAGGACTTCCTGGGCAGCACCGCATAGGATTGTGGAGAGCTATCACTGTGACTCGATGGCAGTGGTGGGCCGATCACTGCATGGGATTGTGGGTAGCTGTTCACAGAGAACAGCCCCTGGCCACAGGGCTTGGTGATATAGTGAGTGGAACTAGGCGACTGTTAAAGACTGAATTGTGACTCCACCCCCAAGCTGTGTCTTGGAATTCCAACAGTACGGTTAAGCGCTACCTCTGCTAACCAAAGGACTGGCAGTTTAAATCCACCAGGCATGCCTTAGAAACTCTATAGAGCAGTTCTACTTTGTCTTATAGGGTTGCTATGAGTTGGAATCAACTCAATGGCAGTGAGTCTGGTATTTTTTTAATATACCTGTGAGAAAGCCCAGTGGTACAATTGTTAGAAGCTTGGCTGCTAACAAAAAAGTCAGCAGCAGGAATCTATCGGCTGCTCTTTAGAAATCCTATGGGGTAATTCTATGCTGTACTTCCAAGTTTCTGTGAGTTGAAACCGGCTTGAAGGCCGTGTTTTTCTGTCTGTTTGTGTTATCATCCCTATGGCTGTTACCCTATTTGGGAATGGGAATTTGTTATGTTAACGAGATCATATCAGCGCTGAGTGTGTCTTGACCCAGTCACTTCACAGTAGCTTAGGCACAGAGACAAGCAAGCAAAGTAGAAAATGCCCTCAGGGGATCATCAAAAAATCAAGAAATCCAAGGATATATAGAAGCTGAGATAAGGACCTTGTCACAGAACTTGGCAGAGAGCAAGCCTTCTCTTAGACCTGATTTTGGACTTTTAGTCTTCTGAACTGTGAGAAAATAAATTTCAGTTTGTTAAAGCCATGCACCAGTGGTATTTCTTTCATATGGGGTCTTAAAAGCCAGGAAGCTGTCATCTGAGGTATACCAAATGGTCCCACCTCAGTGGGAACAGATGATCACCAAGGACAACAACAAAATGAGGGAGAAAGAGCCCCAAAGACAGAAGGACCTACACAAATGGGTGACTATATTAATATGTGACCAGAAGAATCAGATGGTGCCTGGCTGCCACCAGTGACAGCCGTGATGGGGCTCACAATGCCGAGTCCCAGTGACAACAAGAGAAAAAGAGGGGTACATACTAAGAACTCCACTAAAAGACTGCAATTGATGGTCCAAAGGCCTGAGAGTTCCCCTGGGAGCATAGCCTCTAGACCTGATGCTGCTCCTGATTATAAATCATTACTGAGGTCAACTCTTTGGACAAGAATGGATTGGACTTGGGGACACTGAGTGACCATATTATGTGTGCACTTTATGGTTCTATGAATCTACAGGATGTTGTCCTACTGGCCTCTTACTAGTAGGGAATGGAGAGGGTGGGAAGGAGGTGACAGGAGATTGTTAAGAGAATATGACATGTATAGAACAGAAAGGAGGAGTGTGCTGTCACTGGACAAGGGGAGCAGAAGGAGCTGCAGATAGGCAGGCACGCAAACTCAAATTGGATTGTACTCTTTCAGTCAATCACAATAAAAAAAAAATAAAAAAAACAAATACTTCTCTAGTCTCTTACAGGAATTTACTTGCCTCATCAAGTAAAGTGCAGCATAATAAAAATTGCCAAGTAACTGAAAAAGAATTCATTTTACTGGCTTTCAGAGTGTGTGTTCTGATTTTCATATTGTAAGATTTTATTTAGACATAAAATTTTACTTTTTTAAAATTGGAAAATCTCAGCCTAGTCTAAACCAAGGCCCCAAATCACAGAGCCTCCAAACAGCAGTGTTATGACTAGAATCCGAATTTCCTGACTTCCATCCCAGAGCTATTTCCATGAGAACAGACTTGGGCAAGGAAAGCAGAGTTGATCAAACTGATGCTGAGCCTTCAAAAATTATAATAAAATAGAGTTCCAGCTTTTACCAGGGTGTTTGAAATAAGTGTCAGCTAAAGTTTAAAAACAAAACAAAACTACAATTTGATTGGCTTAATACAGAGAAAGTCTCTAATTTCATATATAAAGGCTGTGGTATACTCTAACATTCATATTTTATGCCTAGAAATAAGAGTGTAGTAGAAATACTGACACAACTGTAGAAGAGGAATTAGGCCAATATCATAAAATTCAATGCCATAAGTTTTTAATTTTATGCCCAAAGTATGAAAAAGTAAACAAATAAAAACACATTGAGAAATTATGCAGAAAATCATTTAATGTTTAAAAGAGAATAAAACTGCCACCAACTCATTAAATATTCTCTTGTAAGCATTAGATCAAGAGCCAGTTATATCCCTCTTCTCACAATTAAAAAAAAAATAGAGAGAAAGAATTCTAAGGATCAGAATCACTGAGGAATTATAAACATGGCTTAGTCATGAATGAGAAAATTAATTTATTTAATATTCTAAACATTATATCTCAGAGGTAGAGCCAAGGTGGTAGAGTAGATGGACACTTTCCATGAACCCTCTAACAACAAAGACCCCAAAGAACAAATGAATCCAGTATATATGATGTCCTAGGAGCCCTGAATGTCAAAGGCAAAACTGAAAAATTAGACTGAGCAATAGGGAAGGGTTGCCATGAGTTGGATCTAACTCAACGGCACTTGGCTTGACAATGGGGAAGGGAGAGTGGAGTCAGAGATACATAGGATCCCACAAATACGACCTGCTAATAAACAGATGTGGTCATCTCAGGTGAGCCAGGTGGTAGAGTTTGGTAGACAGTCTCCTCAGTGGGAGAAGTTTCCTGGAGGGTCTACTTGCACCTCTGGAGCCAGAGGGAGACAGCATCAGATTATCAAAAGCTAAGGCTCTGGAAGTAACCTGTTTCACACACATCTGAAATTTTCTGCCGAGATGGGCTTGTCTTCCTTCTCCCAGTACTTCCCACCTCCTCTCTGCACTGCACCCAGAGCTGGAGTTTGACGTCATTGACTGAGCCAGAAGATGGACTCTCCAATCCAACCCTGAGCTGTTCTTCCCAGCCTCTGTACTGTGCTGGGACCTAAAGTCTAATGCCTTCAACTGAGACAGAAGGTGGGTTCCTTAAGCCCATCCTGAGCCATTCTCTGAGATTCAGATGGGGAGCAATTTAGTAAACTGAGGGAAAGGGGAACAAAGAAAAAAAAATTCTGCCAGCTCCCCTAAGCTGGAAAATAGGGGCAGAAACTGTTTCCTCACCTAGATTCAAACATAAGGGTATACACCATCCTTACAGACACTCAGGGACAGATGTTAGCTCTATGCCTTTCTCAGTGGCTGCTGCCAGACAACTGTGCCTATACCAATCACTCCTGCACATCAAGGACAATAGATTGACAGTCTGCACCACACTTGGTGACTGACTACCTGGACACCTGAGCTGAATCCATATAAGAAAAGTAAACAGATTCGGGCTCCAAATAAATACAATATGCTGATGGCTTGTAGACAACAGACAATTTCCAATCACTTAAAAACTCAGATCATGGTTTCTTCAAAAAATTCCCAAAACAGTGGATCAAATATTCCAGTGGAAGAAAACTTCCTAGAATTACTAGAGGTGGAATGCAAAAGAAAATTATTTAGAACTCTTCAAGATAGGAGGAAAGAGATGGGGCAAAATACAGCAGAGCATAATGACAAATTGAACAAGCTGCAAGAAATCATAAGATTGGCAAGAAAAAGAAATTCAGAAAATTAACAAAAAGTGACAGAATTAGACAACTCAATATAAAGTCAAAGAGCAGAATTGAGGCAATGGAAGGCGAAATCAGTGAAAATGAAGATAAAGTTTGTGACATCTGCATATTTGAGTAAAAATCAGATTAAAGGGCTAAAAAGAATCAAGAGACACTAAAAATTACGTGTAACTTTATGAAGAGGAATAATCTGTGAGTGGTTGGAGTACAAGAAAAATGGGTATAATGGAAAATACTGAGAGAATTGTCAGATATTTGCTGACAGAAAACTCTGACATCATAAAAAAAGAGAATATACATATCCAGGACGCTCATCAAACTCCACACAGGGTAGATCCCAAGAGAAAGACAGCAAAACTTATTATAGTCAAACTTGCCAAAACTAAAGATAAGGAAACACTTTTAAAAGTGGCTAGGGATAGATGAAAAATAACCTACGAAGGATAGTCAGCAAGACTAAGCTCAGACTAACTAGGGGAGGCCATGATGCCAAGAAGGCAATGGGATGACATATACAAAGCTCTGGAAGAAAATAATTGCCAATGAAGAATTATATGTTCAGCATAATTGTCTCTAAAATATTATGGCAAATTAAGGACATTCCTGATAAACAAAATTTCAGGAATTTGCAAAGCTAAACCTAAATTACAAGATACACTGGAAGGTGTTCTTTGGTTAGAAAATTAATAATATCAGGTAACAACCCAAGACCAGAACACAAAACACAGCAATTAGACATCAACCCAAGTAAGGACCTAACAAAAATAAACATAAGTAAAATGCTGAAAATAGGGAAACGGAGTTGTTATTATGTAAACATTATAACAAAACAAAGGAACTCAAAAGAAAATGTAGTCATAGATCTTTCATATGGACAGGAAGTAAAGGTGATAGAAACAAATTAAAGGTTGGCTTTAATTTATAAAAATAGGGTAAATATTAAGATAACCACAAAGGAAGCTATCATTCCTACACATCAAAACAAAAAACAAGAAAACCATGAAGGCTCAGCAAATCCAAAACCACCAACATTGAAAAAGATGACAAGAAAACACATAAAGAAAAAAGACTCAGTATAGGACATTAAATGGAACAAATGAATTGTCTGTCACACCAAAAAGGGACATCAAATTACAGCACTAAGCTCATACCTATCAATAATCATGGTGAATATAAATTGACTCAATGTACCAATAAACAGATGGAGAATGACAGATTGGCTTAAAAAAAGAACATGGCCCATCTATATGCTGCCTACAGGACATACACCTTAGACTCAAAGACATGTACACACTAAAACTCAAAGGATAGAAAAATACGTATCAAGCTAACAACATTCAAAAAAAGAGCAGGAGTTGCAATATTAACCCCTAATAAAATATACTTTAAAATCTACCACAGTGGCTAATGAAGGACATAAAATAATGATTAGAGGATCAATACCTCAGGAGGATATAACCATATTAAATATCTATGTACCTAATGACAGTGCTCCAAAATACATAAAACAAGCACTGACAGCACTGAAAACAGAAATAGATAGTGCCATTCTTAATAGTAGGAGACTACAATACACCACCTTCAGTGAAGGACAGAACATCTTTAAAAAAGCTGAATAAAGACATGAAAGACATAAATGCCATAATCAACCAACTTGACCCCAGAGACATACATAGAACACTTCACCCGACAGCAGCCAAGTATACTTTTTTTCCCTATGTACATGGAACATTCTTTAGAACTGACTACATGTTATTCCACAAGGCAATCCCTAATAAAATTCAAAGTACTGATAAATTACGCAGCATATTTTCAGACCACGAGGCCGCAAAAGTAGAAATCAATGACAGAAAAAGGAAAAAAAAAAAAACTGAAACACATGGAAACTAAATAACACCTTGCTCAAAACAACTGGCTTTAGAATAAATCAAGGATAGAATAAAGAAATTCGTAGAATGAAATGAGAACGAAAACATGTGCTACCAGAATCTAGAGGACAAATTAAAAGCAGTGCTTGCAGGTTAGTTAATCTCAATAAATGCATGCATCCAAAAAGAAGAAAAAGCCCAAATCAAAAAATAACCTACAACTTGAACAACTGGACAGAGAGCAGCAAAAGAACCTCTCTGGCTTCAGAATAAAGCAAATAATAAAAATTAGAGCAGAACTAAATGAATAAGAGAATAGAAAAGTGATTGAAAGAGTTAACAAGACCAAAAGAATTATCAGAGATAGAATACAGAAAGAAGCCTTCTTGAACTTATCAGAGACTGAATACAAAAGAATACAAAATGGATAGGAAGAGTTAACAATGTAAAAATGTCTATTTCACTCAAAGCACTCTAGATATACAATGGAATCCCAATACAAATTCCAGTGTCATTTTTTAATGCGATGGAGAAACAAATCACCAACTTCGTATGGAAAGGGAAGAACCCCAGATAAGTAAAGCACCACTGAAGAACAGGAACACAGTGGGAAGCTTCACACTACCCAACCTTAAAACCTACTACAGTGTCATGGTAGTCAAAACAGCTTGGTACTGGTACGAAAACAGACATATATACCAATGGAATAGGATAGAGAATCCAGAAATATCACCATCCTCCTATGAATAGTTGATGCTCCACAAAGACCCAAAGGTTGTAAACTGGGGTAAAAACAGTCTCTTTAACAAATGGTGTTGGCAAAATTGGATGTTCATCTGCACAAAACTGAAACAAGACCCATGTCTCACATCTTACACAGAAACTAACTCAAAATGGATCAAAGACCTAAACATCAAACCTAGAATGATAAAGATCATGTATGAAAAAATAGGGACAACATTGGAAATTCTAATACACAGCTTAGTCAGACTACAAAATCTGATCAACCAGCACAAACAACTGAAGAGAAAATAGATTAATAGGAACTACTAAAAATCAAACACATTCAAAGACTTTATCAAGACAGGTAAAAGACCACCTACAGAATGTGAAAAATGTTTGGCAACTATGTATCAGATTGACACCTGATTTCCATAACCTACAAACTACTGCAAAATATCAACAAGAAAAAGGTAAATAACCCAATTAAACAACCAGCAAAGGAGACAGACATTTCACCAAAGAAGATATTCAGGCAGCCAAAAGACACATGAGGAAATGCTCATGATTATTAGCTTTTAGATATATCCAAATCAAAACCACAATTAGATACCATCTCACCCCAACGAGGCTGGCAATAATCCAGAAACACAAAACAACAAATGCTGGAGAGGCTGTGGAGGGATTGGAACTCTCCTACACTGCTGGTGGGAATGCAAAATGGCAAAACCTCTTATTGGAAAGTAATCTGGCACTTTCTTAAAAAGGTAGAAATAGAAATACCATATGATCTAGCAATCCCACTGCTTGAAATTTATCCTACAGAAATACAGGCAGTCACACGAACAGATACACACACACACATGTTTATTACAGCCATGAGTTGGATCTGACTTGATGGCACTTGCCTGGCTTGGCTATCCACAGTAGCAAAAAGATGGAATCAACCTAGGTCCACATCAACAAATGAATGGGTAAACAAACTATAGTACATATACACAATAGAATACTATGCAATGATAAGAACAATGATGATTTTAGGAAGCATCTCATAACCTGGTTTCAACTAGAAGACATTATGCTGAGTAAAATCAGTCAGCTGCAAAAGCACAAGTACTATATGAGACCTCTACTATAAGGACTTAAAAATGGACTTATGTATGGATGAAAAGATTCTTTGATGGCTACAAGAGTGGGGAGGATATGAGAGGGTTGTTCATAGATTAGATAGTCTTTAGGAATTCGGTTAGGTGAAGGGAATGACAGCATGCAGTAGACGGCAGATCAGCATAAATGGACTACACCATAATCTGAAAGGTTTTCTAAACTCAATCCAATATTTCAAAGAATAGAGTAGCAGGGACAGGGTTCTGGGGACTATGTTTTCAGGGGATATTGAGGTCAACTGGTATAACTAGTCTTTTGCCAAGAGAATCTTGAGCACCCTTTATTGGTGAGTAACGTCTGAGGTCGTAAAAGCTAGCAGGAACGCCAACTGGTCCTAACCCATCTGGAACAGATGATGACTGAGAATAACAAAGACACAAGGAAAAAGGAGCCCAGGAGACAGAAGGACCCACATAAACGGGAGACTTCATCAGCACGAGACCAGAAGAGCCAGATGGTATCCAGCCACCACCAAATGCAGCCATGATAGGGGACACAATGTAGAGTCTCTGATGTATCATGAGATAAAGAGGAGTGCAGTTTCAAGAACTCTACTAAAACACCAGAACTGATAGTCTGACATCCTGGAGGGTCTTCTGGGAACTTGGCCCCTAGACTTGCTGCTGGCTCAGACCTGAAACCAGTACTGAGGTCAACTATTCAGAAAAGAATGGACTGGACTCAGGGATATAGTGTGAGCATGTGGTATGTGTTCTTTATGGTTTTATATATTTATAGGAGGCTGTCCTAGCAGTTTCTTTCTACAGAGAAGAGGGAAGAGAGGAGGGCCAGGTGTTCATTAAGAGGATACTAGAAATAAAGACTGAAAAGGAAGAGCGTGCTGTCACAGGGTGAGGAGAGCAGATGGAGTGGCAGATAGGTGGGCATGCAAAATTGATTTGGATAGTATACTTTCACTTAGTCATAATAATAAAAAAAATAGGAATAGACTGGAAATTCCTCAACACAATAAGGAGCTTCCAGTAGCCAAAATTATCATAAATGAAGAGAGTCTGCAAGCATTCACCTTAAGAACAGAAACCAGACAAGGATATCTATTTTCACTGCTCTTAGTCAACATTGCTTGCAGTTTCTAGCCAGAGCAATCAGCAACATAAAGAAACAAAAGACATCTAAATTTGTAAAGAAGAAGTAAAAATATCTCTATTTGCAGATGACATGACTGTATATACAGAGAACCCTAAAGAATCCACAAAAAAAAATCTATTGGAATTAATAGAAGAGCTCAGCATACCAGCAGAATGCAAAATAAACATACATAAATCATTTGGATTCCTTTATACTAACAAGGAGACCATCAAAGAGGAAATCACCAAATCTATAACATTTACAATAGCTCTCAAGAAGATAAAATATTTAGGAATAAATCTAACCAGAGATGTAAAAGACCTATGCAAAGAAAATTACAAGACTTTACCACAAGAAACCAAAAGTAGCCTACATAAGTGAGAAAACTACCTTGCTCCTGGATAGGAAGACTTAACTTCATGAAAATGTCTATTCTACCCAAAGAGATCATAGTTACAATGCAATCTCAACACAAATTCCACTGGCTTTTTTTTTTTTTTTTTTTTTCAATGAGATGGAGAAACAAATCACCAACTTCAGACAGAAAGGGAAGAAGTCCTGGAGAAGCAAAGCATTACTGAAGAAGAACCAAGTGGGAAGCCTCACACTACCTGATCTTAGAATCTATTATGCTGCCACAGTAGTCAAAACAGCCTGGTACTGGTACAAAAATAGATACATAAACCAATGGAACAGAACTGAGAATCCACATATAACATCATACCCTTTGATCAGCTCATATTTGATAAAAGTCCAGTGTCTGTGAACTAGAGAAAAGACAGTCTCTTTAACAAATGACATTGGCATAACTGGATATCCATCTGCCAGAAAATAAAACAAGATCCATCTATCTTCCTACCACACACAAAAGCTAACTCAAAATGCATCAAAGACCTAAATATAAAATCTAAAACAATAAAGATTATGGAAGAAAAAATAGGGACAGTGCTGGGAGCCCTAATACATGGCATAAACAGACTACAAAACATTGTTAAGAATGCACAAACGCCAGAAGAAAAAAATAGACAAATGGGAATTCCTAAAAATCAAACACATTCCAAAAGAGTAAAAAGACTGCCTACAGGCTAGGAAAGAATTTTCAGCAGCCAATAATCTGATAAATGTCTAATCTCCATAATCTATAAGGTACTGCAAAACCTTAACAAGAAAAGACAGATAACCCAATTAAAAAATGGGCAAAAGATACGAACAGGCACTTCACCAAAGAAAACATCCAGGCAGCTAAAAGACGAATGAGATAATGCTTACCATCATTAGTCATCAAGAAATCCAAATCAAAATTACAATGAGATAAAATCTCACCCCAATAAGGCTGCCATTAATATAAAAAACACAAAATAACAAATATTGGAAAGGTGGTGGCAAAACTGAAACCCTACTACTCTGCTGGTGAGAATGTAAAATGGTACAATCACTTTGGAAAATGATATGACACTTGCTTAAAAAGCTAAAAATAGAAATAGCATATGATCTGCCACACAACTGGATACATGCACACTAATGTTTATTGCAACACTGTCCACAACAGCAAAAAGATGAAATCAACCTAGGTGCCATAAACAAATGGACCAACATACTATGATGTATTCACACAATGGAATATTATGCAATGATGAAGAACAACAATGATCTTAGGAAAAATCTGATAACATGAAGTCATCAGGGAAACATTATGCTGATTGAAATTAGTTGCAAAAGGACAAATATTGTATGAGACCAGTATTATAAAGACTTAAGAAAAGATGTAAGCGCAGAAGAAAATAATCTAGTATGGTTACAAGAGAGGGGCAAAGAGGGGGGAAAGGGATATTCATAGATTAGACAGAAGACAGGAATTGAGCTGAGTAAAGGGAGTAACAGTACACAGTGGAGGGAAGGTTAGCAAAGTTAGACTATACCAAACGCTAAAAGGTTTGCTATATACAAGCCAACATTTTGAAGAACAGCGCTGGTGACCATAGTTTCAGGGAACATCTAGGCTAATGGGCATAATTTTATTTTATTTTTTTAAGAAAATGTTCTGTATATCACTTAGGTGAGTGCTATCTGGGGTCTTAAAAGCTAACAAGTGGCTTCAATTGATCCCAATCCATGTGCAGCAAAGGCGAATGAAGGACATCAAAGACATGAGGAAAATATGAGCCCAAGAGACAAAAGGTGCCGTATAATCCAAGACTTCAGCATGGAGCTAGAAGACATTGATGGTATCCAGCCACTACCAAGGACTATCCTGATAGGGAACACAGTATAAAGTCCCTGGCACAGCAGGAGAACAATGAATGTTCAGAAGTAGAACTCTTTCAAAAGACTGTACTTGATAGTCTGTCAGACCAGATGTTCCCCTGAGGATATAACCACTGCACTCTGTTACCCCAGAGCTTAAAACAGTAGCAAAGCCTAGTCTTAAAACAAAGATTGGACATGACTATAAGGCATAAACTATAAGATGCTGGCAAAGAATGTGTTTCTTGGCTTAAATATATACATGAGAGTGTGCAGCTCTTGTCCGGAGGTGAGCTGAGAGGGTGGAGGGGCACAGTAGTTTGCTGAATGCAATACAGGAAGTATAGGGTGGAAAGTAGGAGTGTGTTGTCACAGGTAAGGAAAGCAGTGAGAGTTGAATAGTGTTGTGTGTGCAGGGTTTTGTATGACAAACTGACTTGGCTTGTAAACTGTTACTTACAGCACAATAAAATGATGCAGTGTATACCTACTTGCACTATCATACACCATAAGCAAAGTAATTATTTTAAGAAGATGAGAGTTGAAGATAGAAAGCTTTAATTCAGGATAAAATGAAGAACTTGGAAAATCTCCAAATTCCTTAGCATAAACCTAAGCGTATATAATCTTATGTATATGATATACAGTTTATTCACTTTAAACAAAGTTGGAAAGTGAATACACATTGTGTTCTTAATGAGACACAAATCTACTGTGGTTTCTTGATGAAGGGCTACAGCTTGGAAAAGAAAATTAAACCATTTTTAAGTGTGTTATGTTGTACAGAATATAAATGTGCTTTGTAAGCCAAGAAAGCATACTGATTTATGTTATACATTTGTGTATGTAATGTTAAAGTGAGCACAGCGTCATCATCTTGTACAAATATTTACTGACAACATGAAAGAGTTCTCTGACAGTATTTCTGAACTGTTACAGTCAGACTCGTCAGATTTCAAAGAAAAGAGCTGAACTAAAGATGCCTTTATTGTTAGGAGAAATGCGGAAATGCAATTTCTAACAGATTTTCTCAAAGGGGCACACGGTTTATAGACATACGATTGGCAGTTCAAATCTACCAGATGCTCCTTAAAAACTCTGTGGGGCTGTTCTGCTCTGTTCTATAGTGTCTCTATGAGTCGGCATCAATTCAAAGGCAGTGAGGTTTGTTTTATCACCAAGAGGTGGATGTTCTACCTTTTGATTAGTTCTTCTTTGTATCCACCAAACTTAGAAGTGTTCTCTGGAGTCAGGCTGTTTGAATTTGAATTCCGAGCTCACTACGCACTTGTCGTGAGATAACATTATCATTATTAAGATTACTTTTTAGCTGTAATTGGAAAATGTAACTTTTAACATTGCTTTCCTATGCTGTTCTTGTAACTACTTCTGCAAAAAATTCACACTTAAATAATATAGAAGACCAACAAGTACTTCCACAACTGTGTAGTTCCAGTCATCTGGCTAATGCCCCCTGTCATGGGTTGAATTGTGTCCTCACAAAAATACATGTAGCCATGTGACTGGGCCATGATCCCATTATTTTGTGATTATCCTCCATTTTGTGATTTTCCTATGCTGTATGTTAAAGGATTAGGGTGGGACTGTAAATCCCTTTATAAGATCACCTCCCTGCTCCACTGTAAAGGGAGTTTCACCCAACGAGAAATAAAAGGAAAGGGAGGCAAGCAGCGAATTGGGAACCTCACACCATCAAGAAAGCAGCACCAGGAGAAAAGTCCCTCCTTCAGACCTGAAGTTCCTGTGCCAAGACGCTCCTTGGACAACGCCAGATGCAACACATGGACTTTCTTCCAGAGTTGACGAGGGTAAAAGCCTTCCCTTGGGGCAGACATCCTGAATTTGTACTTGCAGCCTACCAACACTGTGAAAGAATAAACTTTCCTTTGTTAAAGCTGTCCACTCACAGTATTTCCATTAGAGTAGCACTAGCTGACTAAAACAGAATTTGGTACCAAGAGTGGAGTACTGCTCTAACAACTGTCTAAAACGTGGAAGTTTTGTTGAAACTGTGAAATGGGTGGAAGAAGGAACCCCAAAGAACTGCTAACACCTGAGAAGGTAGCGGATGGTGAAAAGAAGCAGCAGGAAACTGGCAACAGCAGAACCAGGAGCCGATCCACAGAGCGAGAGAGCTGAGTGCCTGTGCACAGAGTTTTCCGGCGGAGTGGGGTGATTCTGAGCACTTGAATTGGTGGAGCTAGGCTTGCTGACCCATGAAAAAGAACTCTGAGTGCCTGTGTGGTGAGGGCTCCTTGGCAGAGTGAGGTGCATCTGGGCATTTGAATTGGTAGAGCTTCAGAGCTTTGGAACCCTTGCCTCTGCAGTGCAGATACAGTCTTGGGACCCAAGCCAGGAGGCCATGAACTCTGAAGGTACAAAGTTGAGGAAAAGCTGAGCTGCCTCAGTCTCAAAAGGTATGGCCATGACCTCAGGGGCTTGAAAGGGTAGAGCTATGGCTTCCTGTGTTTGTAAGGGTGGAGTTGCCACTCATTTGGGCTTAGGGTGCACCTAAAGCCGAGGGGGCAGAGTTGCTGTCCACGAGGGCTTTGTTATAGCACAGGGCTGGAGATCTCCACTCAGAATCTAGAGAGTGGCCAATACCTGGAGCCTGGAGGGCAAAACTATTGTGTAAACTGTCTCAGAAATGGAAAAGTATTTTTGAAGCTTTGAGGGCAATGTAATATGTTTTGCTGACTTGCTTGTTGCCTGTTAAGGCTTCTTTCCCTGCAATTTCTCCATTTGTAATGAAAATGTGTAATTTTTGCCTGCTTATTATACCACTGTATTTTGGGAAGATAACACACCTGTTTTGGATTTCACAGCTGAAGAGAAATTTAGAGTTTGGATCTGGACTTAAGAACTTTTCTAATGATATGATTTTGGGTGGCCCAAAGGGCAGAGTGTCATGGATTGCATTGTGTCCTCCCAAAAAGTATGTACTGATTTGACTTGGCTATGAGTCCCAGTATGATGCAATTCCTCCTGTGTGTCATGAATCCTGCCTCTGTGATACTGATGATGGAGACTGGGCAGCAGTTGTGCTGGTGAGGCAGAACTCAACCTAACAGCTTGTGGGATATAAGAGAGAAAAGTGAATAGAATGTGCTGGGAACCTCCTACCACCAAGAAGGCAGCACTGAGAGCACAGAATGTCCTTTGGCCCTGAGGTTCCTGTGCTGAGATGCTCTCCTTGAATTTGGACTCAACCTGCTGGACTATGATGATTTCTCTTATTGAATGAACTTTTAATTCATGAACAGATTTGTGGCTTACCAGACTGTATCAAATAAAGCTTCTCTTCATTAAGCCTTCCTCTCGCAGCATTTTCTGGTAAGGCAGTACCAGGTAACTAAAACACCCCCTCATTTAAATATTTGTATCTGTAAATTGTTGCCTTGATAGCCTTGCTGGGCAAAGGGAAAAGAAACTAGAGACCTGGGTCCATTTAAATTTTCCTCAATCCTTTTTACAGTACTAGCTAGGATGCCAACAGGCCACACCACCAAGATGAAGCTGAAGCAGAAGTAAGCTGACTGTTGCCTAGATTTTCAATTCATCCAAGTTTGTAACACTTGGGTGGTCTAGGGACATCAAAGTGGCTCCAGAGTGGTAGTATTCCCAGCCTGGTGTAACTACTTTATATGCTGAAGTAAATAATAATAATAAATAAAATTATTAGGAAAAAATATTGAAATTCAATAATCACAAGATATTTATTTCACCAGAAACACCATTTTAAATTTGAAAGCACCTAATAGCATAACCTCAAAATGTATAAAACAAAATGACAGAAAATAAGAATTAATATCATGAATAAAAAACTTATTACATCAAAGAGAAAAATAAAATGAATTGAAAAAACGGACAAAGACACAAACAAACTGCACTACAGAGAAAACACGTATATAAAATAAATATGTGACTAAGATGTCCAGCCTCTTTATCAACCAAGTAAATGAAAATTAAAACCATAAGATACTACCATACTGACATAAAATTAGAAACATCAAATACTTTAGCAGTATCAAACATTGACAAAGATGCAACATTACAGGAGCTGTTATGTATTGGGGGTTGGCATATAAAATGGTATACCTTATACCACTTAACAGAGTAATTTGGCACAAGCTAGTAGTTCTTCAGGTGGTGCAGTGGTTCATTGTTCAACTGCTAACCAAAAGATCAACAGCTTATATCCATCAGATGCCTGGAAAGCCTGTAGGGCAGTTCTACTCTTTACTGCAGGGCTGCTATGAGTTGGAATCGATTTGAGAGCAATGGTTTCATTCTTTTGATTTAGTGAATTTGAAAAGACGCATACCTACACAGCTGACAAAAGAAAAAAATAGATAAATTAGACTTGCTCAAAATGAAAATTGTTCAAGTTTCAGAGGATTCTGGTAAGAAAATGAAAAGACAACCCAAATAACTGGAAAAAATGCTTGCAAATAATACATGTGATAATAGAATTGTATCTAGGGTATAAAGAGAATTCTTACATTTCCATAATAAATAAATAAATGTAATTTTGGTATTAGAGTTTTTCAGATACACGGAGTTGTCGTGAAGGATAGTTAAAACACAACTACATTTAGTCTTACTAAAATGCACTGAAGGACCAACATCAAATCGTTAACAATGGTCTCGTAAGTCGGGAGAGAGCAATTACAGAGGTTTTTTTGTCTATACAGCTACATTGTGCACCCTGTCATAGTAAACTTGAAATCTTAAGGGAAAAAAAATTACAGAATTTGTAATACAAAGAAAAACCAAACCAAACTTAAATTATCATTCTTGTTCTTTCCATGTTTAACTGTGTACTCTTGTGCTCCAGGTTTATCCATGTGTCACAGTTCATCCATTACTAAGGTAACGTCAACGATTGAATTGTGTTCACCCGAAAATGTGTATCAGTTTGGCTTGGCCATGATTCCTGGTATTGCATGATGTTTCACATGTGTTCTAAATCCTGCTTCTAAATGTGTTGTAAATCCTGTTAGAGGGGAAGAATGGGTGGCAGTTGTGTTAGTGAAGGGGAACTCAGTCTACAAGCTTGGATTGTACTAAGGCAAGGTCCTGAGAGATAACAGGAAGGAGAAGCAAGCAGAGAGCTGGGGACCTCACACCACCAGCAAAGAAGAACTGGGAGTAGAACATGTCCTTTGGACTCAGGGTCTCTGAGCCTCAGAAGCTCTCAGTCCAGGGGAAGACTGAGGTCAAAGATCTTCCTCTAGAGCCCTGAATTTGGATTCTTAACCTATTCTTTTTGTGAGAAAACAGGTTTCCCTTTATTCAAGCCATCCTTTTGTGGTATTTATGTCATAGCAGTGCTAGATGACTAGCACAGATAACATGTGGGATTAGTTGATGTCTAGGTCTTCTAGAAGTTCTGATTAAGAGTTGAGCTGATAACCAAGAGATTGATGATTTGAATCCACATAGAAGCCCCTGCAAACAAATACTTGCCTAACTGATGTGAAAACCCTATCAAGCAGTTCTATTGTGAAACACATATGGTTGCCATGGACTCAGTTCACTTCATAGCAACTGTTTTTCTTTTCTTTCTTTCTCTTTCTGACTTGCTTTTAGTGTGCTAACATTCTATAGGGCTATGCATAGTGCAGTTTTAAAATGTTAATTTTTAAACAGTTTACCATCCAAAATGTATTAACTTATCATGCTGCTAAGTATCCTGGAATTTGGGTAGTGTTGGTTTCGCTATTGACCAAATAGAGTACTATTAGTGCAGGAAGGGAAGTAATGAGAAATACTCTACTTCTAAATAGACCCCACGGACCACTCCTAGATCAAGCCAGAGTGGGAGATGAGCTTAATCCCTGGAGTTTAAACAGGGGGCCCACCAGTGGTGCCAGGCCTGAAGACTCAGAGGCTTTAGAGCTTCCAGTGTCTTTAGGTCATGGGCATCTGAGAGCTAGTGTGAAAAGAGAGGTGCATCCATACAACAGCTACCAGAACCATGGGGAGTCAAGTTTCTTACAGCAAAGAATATCAATTCTTCTTGGAGTTAAGTGCTAGTAAAGTGTCACCAAACCAGACTAAAACTTGGGTGCTGCAAAGTAGATTTAGTTCTGGTCCTTTGTAAGGGTTAACAGTCATTGTACATAATACAGTGTCATAAATACCATAACTAAAATCTAGTTATTAATATCCCCAAAATCATGTTCTTCAAACTTCAAAAAGTTAAAAAAAAAAACACTTTATCAGAAACAATTTTTTTTTTAATGGATAAGTGAGCATTCATTCACATGAGACTGGGGACTCTGAGTCCATCAGAGCCCTTGCTGATTAATTTCCCCTACAGTAGGTGGCTCCTGTTATCCTAGAGCACTGCCAATTCATTTGTCATATTATGAATATGCCTGGCTTTTAAAAAATGATACTCTTACCATGGGTGGTGAGGACAAGAGACAAAGAATTTCCCAAAGAACATGGTCTATGACCGTCTCCCCTGACAGGGAGGAGGCATGACAGAGCTTCCTACTCAGTACTGGCACATGTTAGGAATGAACGGTGTCCCCAAAACTATATGTCGAAAATCCTAACCCCTGTACCTGAGGTTTGTTTAGGAGCCCTGGTGGCACAGTGGTCAAGAACTCAGTTACTAACCAAAATATCAGCAAGTCCAGCAGGTACTCCCTGGAAATCTTGTGTGGCAGTCCTACTCTGTCCTAAAGGTTCTCAAATCCCAAACCAAACCCACTGCCGTTAAGTCAATTCTGACTTACAGCAACCCTTATAGGACAGGAGCCCTTCGGGGACTCGAACTGCTGATTTCTTGGTTAGCAGGTGTAGCATTTAACCACTATGCTGCCAGGGTTTCCTACTGGGTCATCATGAGTTGGAATTCACTCAATGGCAACAGGTGTTTTTTGTTGTTGTTGTTGGTTGGTTTTTATACCTGTGGTTACTATCTCTTTGAGAAAAGGATTCCTTTGTTACGTTACTGAGGCAGAGTGTGTAGCGTGTGTCTTCAATTTTTTCGTGTGTGATTGCGTGAAAGTGTAAAATCTGGTTTAAATTTGCATTTCCACCTGTGTGCAGCTCCTACTGCTCTCCTTGCCTGTTGACAGCTCACTCCGCCTTTCTGTACCATACAAGTCATAACCTCCTAACGATCCCCTGTTCCCGCTTCTCCATCCTCTCCACTCCCCTCTAGTAAGAGGTCAATAGGACAACATCCTACAGATGCAAAGATCCAACAGACGTTAGCCATCAGCAAAACGCAGATGGGGAAGACAGATGCAGGCCACTTGAAGATCACCAAGGAACCAAGGAGCAAAAACAGAAGACACAAGGAACTTCCTACACAGCTAACGTACAGAGAGAGCATTCCCCTAGAGCTAGTGCTCTGAATTTATGCGTTTAGCCTCCTAAACTGTGAGAAAATGTATTTCTGTTTGTTACAGTGACTCATTTGTGGTATTTATATCATAGTAGCACTTGATAACTAAGATACCACAGCAAGAGATACACAACAGCAAATTCTGTGTTTCAGTACAAAAGGAGTGAGTAGGACTGATACCAGCAACGACGATCCTGCTTCTGAGTGGGTCACTAGGATAAATAAGAGAATGAAGAACAATGCTCACTTCTGAGCTGCTTTAATGAATGGAGATGGACTAGTGGAGAACAGGAACCCTACTGACAAGGTCTTGGTAGTTTGGCAGAAGCAGTATAAAGTCTGAACTATGCTCATCTCATTTATTCAGATAATGATTAAGTCCTAATTCATATAGATGGCTTTTTCCTTTAAACCAGCCACCAAAGACTGGGATCAAATGAGGGAGGAGCAGGGTGACAACCAACATATTTAAATAATTAGTGCCAGCAGAAACCCTGGTGGTGTAGTGGTTAAGTGCTGTGGCTGTCAACCACAAGGTTAGCAGTTTGAATCTACAAAGCACTCCTTGGAAACTCTATTGGGGCAGTTCTACTCTATCAATAGGGTCACTATGAGTTGGAATCAACTTGATGTCAGTAGGTTTAGTTTTTTGGGGAAACTCTGGTGGCATAACGGTTAAGTGCTATGTCTGCTAACCAAAAGGTCAGCAGTTTGAATCTACTAGGTGCTCCCTGGAAACTCTATGGAGCAGTTCTACTCTGTTCCATAGAATCACTATGAGTTGGAACCGACTCTATGACAGTGGGTTTGTTTTTTTCTTTTTTTTCCTTGGGCATCAACAAATTGAAATGGGTCCCGGATATAGCTCTGAAGCAAGGACCCAGATGATTCCTATTGTAGCAACCGTTAACCTTTAAGTTTCTAGATAGCGAGGAGCTTCAGCAGCCTTGAGTTAGCAGAACCATGAATGCCAGGTGGCAAGGGACACTGGGCCAACAGGATAGGCCCTATGGCAGTAACTATACTCCAACCACCATGGACTAATTTCAGCATATCAGCAAGGGGTAACCATATGGCGGTGCATCAGCTGAGACCTAGTCAAGTGAGTAGACTGGAAGAGGGAGACCCAGGACACTTCCTTCCTCTTTCTTTATCTATCCCACCTTAAAATGGACCTCCTTTTCTTTTTCAACTACCCAGTGTTCAAAGAGCTCCGTTTAGCTATCTGAACAAGTCATGCCCCTTTTCAAACCAAACCCCTTTGCCACTGAGTCAATTCCAATTGACACCTACCCAAGTCATGGAGGGGTCCAACAAGCTGTTAGCTTTTGCCCCATTTTCAGTGGTCAACTCAGAGAGGTAATCTGAAACATGTGTGTCCTAGAAGAGTTCAATAATTAGTTATTTGAAATTATTGCTGTGGAGCTGATTCTAACTCATGGTAACCCCATGTGTGCTGAGCAGAACTGATAACTGCTCTGTAGGGTTTTCATTGCTATGACCTTTTGGAAACAGTCACCGGGTCAGCTTGAAATTGTTGTTGCTAAGTCTCATTCCGTCAATTCCCATTCACAGCGACCTTAGGTATAGCAGAACAAACACTGCTAATCCTGTGCCATCTTCACAATGTTTGAGCTCATTGTTGCAGCCATTGTGTCAGTCCATTTCATTGAGGGTCATCTACTTTTTCTGTCACCTGCTAATTAACTAAGCATGATGTTCTTCTTCTGGGCTGACCCTCTTGATGACACTTCCAAAGTAGGTAAGGTGAGGTCTTGCCATCCTTGCTTCTAAGGAGCATTCTGGGTGTGCTTCTTCTAAGGCAGATTTGTTCCTGCTTCTGGCAGCCTGTGGTATACTCAGTATTCTTTGCCAACATCATAATGCAAAGACATGAATTCTTCTTAGTTCTTCCTTACTCATTCTCCAGCTTTGTACATGCATATGAGGTGACTGAAAATACTGTAGCATAGGTTAGGTGCACCTTAGTCCCCTGTGTGAAGTCTCTGACTTTTTAAAAAAACTTTAAAGAGGTCATTAACAGCAGATTTACCCAGTGCGATATATTGTTTGATTTCTTGACTGCTGCTTCCTTGGGCATTGATTGTAGATCTAAGTAAAATGAAATCCTTGACAACCTCTTCAAATTTTCTGTTTATCATGATGTGGCAATCCGGTTGTGAGGATTTCTGATGCTGAAGTGTAATCCATACTGAAGGCTGTAATGTTTGATCTTCATCAGTAAGTGCTTCAAGTCCTCTTCACTTTCAGCAAGCAAAGCTGTGTTATTTGCATTATCGAGAGCTGCTAACGTGTCTTCCTCCAGTCCTTAAGTGGTCTTTTTATTCCTTTAGTCTAGCTGCTTGGAAATTAGAAAACATTGTGCTTCCAACTTTGTTTACTTAATGATGAATGTTTAAATATGTCTTTAAGGTGCATCAGTAGTTCAAACGCAGAGAGAATAAGTCAAACAGATCAAACAAATGCATTTTAGATAAAAACAATATTTAGCTATCTCTTTTAGTCCTGTCACTTAAAGATGTCAAGAGATAGGAGTTTTTATTTTTGTATTTATTGGACAAAATATCATTTAAAAAAAAAACTTATTAGATGTTTGCAAACAAATTCACATAGTCTCTGTGTTTTAATTTTCTCATCTATAAAACAAGAATGTCAAAAAATAGCATCTATCAAAATAGTTGTTTTGTTCTGTCGTACATCCAGGCAATGTTTTGTTCTGTTGTAACAGAGTCATCCTAAGTCAGAGCCAACTCAGTGGCTACTGTCATGGATTGAAGTGTATTCCCCTCAAAAACTGTGTGTGGCAATTTGGCCAGGCCGTGATTCCTGGTATTGGGGGCTGCTCTTAATGCATTGTAAATCCTGCCTCGGTGATGTTAACGAGGGGGGATGGGCAGCACATGTGTTGGTGAGGCTGGAATCATTCTGTAGGTTTGTATTGCACCTTCAGGCAATCTTTTGGGATATAAAGGAAAGGGAAACAAGCAGACAGTTGGGGATCTCATTACCACCAAGTAAGTTGTGGCAGGAGCAGAGCCTGTCCTTTGGGGCCAGGGTCCCTATGCCTTAGAAACTCCCAATCTAGGAGAAGATTGATGACCAGGAACTTCTTCAGAGCTGAGAGAGAGAGAAAGTGTATTCTCCTGGAGTCAGCACCCTGAATTTGGATTTTCAGTTTACTTTTCTGTGAGAAAATAAATTTTTCTTTGTTAATGACATCTGCTTGCGGTATTTCTGTTATAGCGGCCTGAGATGATGAAGACAGCAACTAACAGTAAGTTTGTATTAAAAAATGAGACAATCCACCCAGAGTACTTATCACGATACCAAGCACACAGATACCAACAACAGCAACAAAAAAGAAACCCAGTGCCATCGAGTTGCTTCCAATTCATAGTGACTTTAAAATAGCTATTATAATTATTAATGATAAAATTGTGGGTTTGTGACCTGAATCAACTTTGTTCAAGGATATATTCAGGAATTAATGTGAAAGAACATATGAAGAGGTCTTGAGTAAATAAAAATGGTTGAACATACATGGATAAAACCAGTAAAATGAACAGCAACTGTGAAAATGAGTTTGTCATTTCTTTACACAGTGAATGGGAACTAAATTTCAGTTTTAAAAAATGTGTCTGAATCACATTTCTAAAATATTTGTGTTTGTGTGTAATGGAAGATTTTTGAGAGTTTAATTTGTACTTAATTCACACACAATAAATCAACTTCTAGAGAATTTTGACAATTTTGATTTCTTTTTAAAGAAAATTGTCTTTTAAATTTTCATGCCATCATAAGCATTTTTCTTTTCTATTATAAACCTAGGAGAGCCCTGGTTGCACAGTGGTTCAAGCGCTCAGCTGTGAACTGAGAGGCTGACAGTTGGAACCTCCCCAGCCCTGCTGGAGAAAGAGGTGGCAGTGTGCTTCAGTAAAGATCACAGCTTTGGAAACCCTATGGGGCAAGTCTGCTTTTTCCTGCAGGTTCACTATGAGTTGGAAACGACTCAGAAGCAGTGGGTTTGGTGTTTGGGGGGTTATTATACACTAATATTTTTTCTAATTGATTTGTTGAAGTATGCTTCAGAAACACATTCCTCTAGACTGTGGCTTATCTTTTTGCCTTTGTGAAATGGTCTCCAGTGAACCCAAGTTTTACAATTTAATGAAGAATTTATTTACATTTTCTTTTGTACATATGTGTAAGTGTGTATGATGTTTTAAAGTTCTTTTGCTACCTCAAAGTAATGGAATTATTTTTCTATGCTTTATTCTAGCATTTTTGAAAGTTTACTTTTCACATTTAGGTCTTTAATAACACTGGAAATAAATCTGTGTAGAATATAAAGCAGAAATCTGATTTCTTCCCATACGGGAAATCAATAATACCAGCACAATTATTGAAAAGATTATGTTTTCCAGCTTATCTGCAAAGTCACCTCTGGTACATATTTTTATGTGTGCATGGATTCAAATCTGGTCATTGTGCTTGTTTTGACGAATCTGTTTGCCTATTCCCATGTCAATACTACTCCAATTACTGGTTTATAAATTGTTGGTTATACAGAAAGATTTGCTGCAAGAAAGCTTAAGATAATTAAACCATTTAGGGTATTAAAAACAACTCAATTAAAAAAAATCAGTATGTCAGATACCATCTATGCTAAAAAAATCATAAAGCTATATTTACTGATCACAAGTTATAACATTTCCTTCTCATGGGTGAAAACTCTGATCACTAACAACAGCTGTTAAATTCAATGCATGTAAGAGTAGTGAATGAATGGACGGTCAACAATCACTGGATGTGGATTTCTAACATGTTTGTCCCAAGCCAGCCACTTTATTTAATAATTATGCTTTTGATTTATGGCTTGGCTTTGATTTATAACTCACATGGGAAAAGCATGTAAGCTAAACATTGGCCTTATCCAAACCTTAGAGCTACTGTAAGTTGCCTCAAAAAAGACATGACTCCTTTTGTCCTGGAAATTCACTTCTGCTCTAGATTTCATGGGACTCTTCCTCGTACATTCTAGAATGTGTATGTGTGTGTGTGTACTATGTGTATGTGTGTGTGCACCTGTATACGTGTGAACACGTGTGCTAGAAGAGGGAGAAAAAAGGGGTTATATTTATCATTCTCAAGCTGTTTTCCTGTTCACTTTTTTCAAAATATGTACATGGACCAGTGTTTCTATCGAGGGACCCAAAGGCAGTCATCAGCAAAGAATAGAGCTCCTACTGCCACAAGTGGCCCTGCTCTCTAATAAGGAATAAAGAAATCAAAGATACAACAGAACCTTGCCTTAAGGCAGATTGAGGCTGCTACTAAAGACCATCAGAAAAAATTTCATGGCAAATTGGCATCTTCTTCTGAGTTTATAGGAAATTGATTGCACAAAAGTCAATTGAAAAGGAGGAAATGGGTCTTATTCTACAGGAATTTAGCTTTAGAGAGGAAAGTACTGTGTGCACAGTCTAAATGGCAATGTTTGCCCTAAATATGCCAAGATGATTTCTAAGTAAATGTCCTAAAGTAAGTTTTGCCAGAAGTCACAAGAGACTGACTCCCAAGACTGACTGGATTTTTAAATTCATTGAAACGGGAACAAAGTACTTTTAAAGTGTTTTCTGAGGGCACACTCCGTCTCACAATTCAATCAAGGTCTTGTTGGAATTAAAAGTTGTTTTTGAAAACTTGTACTGCTCCTGATGGCTATTTCTGAATTTTATTGAGTATTCTGTAACTTCCTTTTATAAAAGCCATCAAGTTTTAAGTCAATAGCAAAAGGACATACAATATATTAGTTCAAAGCACAGAAACGTGTAATGGTAAACCTTTGAAAACTTTTCCAGCTGAAAGAATAATGTATTATCAGGATACATACCCAAAGAAATAAAAACTAGCAGTGATAATGTCTAACATGTTAAAGTATATGCTAGGTGCAGGCAATGAGCTGAGCTCAACACACATGTAATTATCTTCAATCTTCATAACCCTGGGAGATAAGATAATATCGTTTCTATTTGACAGATGAGAAAACAGGCTGGGAAGAAGTCAATAACTTTCCAAGGCTATACTTCTAGCATGTGATTAAGAAAAAAGGAAGTTAAGTCTAATTTAACTCCAAACCCACGGGGCTTTCTCTACATTGATTGGTATAAGCACTACATAGTAGTTGTTGTAGGTAGAATAATGGCCCCTAAAGACATCCATCTCCTGAACTTTGGAACCCGTGAATATTTTACTTTACACAGAAAATGGTACACTGCTGGTGTGATTAAGAACTTTAACAAAGGGCCGCTAACCAAATGGTTCTTGTTTCAAATCCACCAGCTGCTCTGTGGGAGAAAGCTGTGGTCATCTGCTTCTGTAAAGAACACAGCTTTGGATACTTTTTGGAGCAGTCCCTCTCTGTCCTATAGTGTCACTACGAGTTGGAGTCAACTCAGTGGCAATGGGCTTTCTTTTAAGGCTCCTTTTAGACTTCTTACCTCTAGAACTATGAAATAATAGTTTTGCGCTATTTTAAGGCACTAAGCTTGTGGTAATTTTTTATAACAGAAAAAGGAAACTAATATAGTAGCCAAAGAAAATTACCATCTCTGCTCTGCAGTAATTCAGAAACTGATTCAATGCCTGGAAATACAAGTACTTAGCAAATGTGCATTGAATTGAATTATCAGGAATCAATGTGTAATCTGCTTTATAAACCCAAAACATGAGTTTGAATGGACATTAATATATAACAGCTTGGTGAAACTCATTTCAGTTCTGATGCCCTCCCAAAGCCACTCTGCCAAAGCAGCTACAGCATTAGTAATTGGTGACGGGGGCACGCTTATAATGAGGCCATGAGTGGCATAGACTGCCTAAGAGGAACTGTGATGACAGTGTAATGCCAACCTCAGGCAAAGTAGCATTAAGCACAGTTTCAATTGTGTACATCCTAAAAGTCTACTCTAAATTCTCATTCCCATGGCAGAAGTTTCACAGGTCCTGCCTCCTGCTCCATCTCCCAGTGACTATCTGCTGGAGAATAGACAGCATGACTACTCATCATGTGGCATTCCTTCATTTAGCCAACAAATATTTATTGAATATTTACTGTGTGCCCATGGCAGTCTAAGAATAAACAAGACAGACAGTGCCCCTATTACCAAGGAGCTTATATTCACCTAAAGGAGACAGCAAATAGAAAAACCACTGCATAACCGTTTAATAGGAATTAGTCCACATGCCATGGTGGATACCAACGTGGTTGGTCAAATCTAGTCTGGAGACCCCGAGTAAGTCACTTAACCTTTGGAGAAAATTAGAAAATATTTTTGAGCATGGTTTAAAACTTTAAAAAATATTTTTTAAAAAAATCTTGCTGCACAATGTGGTTATAAAGGTAAAGTTCTACAGTCATATCAAGACATGGTACATGAATATACAAAATTATTATTTTACGAGACAGAATGTTTCTGGAAAGGTAAATTTGAGGGTCACACACTTCTGCTTCAAACTATTGAATAGTTTACATCCATTAACCCATAAGATAATCCAAATTCTTTGACAAGACCCTCAAGGTACTTCGGGATCTGAGTTCAGCCTCAGTTTATGGTCCTCTCTCGTGCCTCGCTTCATCCCACCTTTCCGCTCCCATTCTTCTGTTGGTTAGCTCCTGTTCATCTCCCAGCAGGCACTGGCTTAGCCATCTGCCTCTGGGAAGTCTTCTCTGGCACCATGTCTGGGTTACAATTCCTTTCTCTGTGTGTCTGGAACTTCTGCATTCCCTCCTCTAGCACTTACCAACATGTGAAAAAGACTCACTGCCCTAAAGTTAATTCTGACTCACAGTGACTCTATAGGACAGAGTAGAACTGCCCTATAGGGTAACTAAGGAGCACCTGGTGGATTTGAACTGCCAACATTCCAGTTAGCAGTGGTAGCTCCTAACCACTCACCACCAGGGTTTCCACATGGGAAAGCACTGTTCAGTTAATGATTCATTAAACAAACTGTGATGTCTCCTAGAGAATGAATTCTGTGAAGGCAGGGTCCATTTTGCCTAGTTGGGAGGAGACGTAAACACACTTATGGAATAGGTAAATGGAATGGTCATGGGTGGAAAAGAAAGGAGGGAACAATGCCATGGTCCTCTGCACAAACAGTAGAGACAGCTGTCTATCACAGATTGAACTTCATCCTCCTTCAAATGTTTGTTGAAGTCCTGGCTTTAGACCTGTGAATGTGGCCATATTTGGAAACAGAGGTTTTTACTTATTATACTAATAAACAGACCCATGGTAATGAGCAAAATGGGTCCTAAACCTAATGTCTTCTGACTGGTCTCTTATAAAGAGAAGTACAGACACTGAGGGGTCGATACCATGGTGACAGCAGAGGCAGAGACATTTATGAGTAGCAAGTAGATGCCAAGGATTGCAGGCAGTCACAAGAAACTGGGAGAGAGGCCACAGGTGGAGCTGACATGGCCAAAACTCTGATTTGGGCTTTTAGCCTCCAGAGCAGTAAGAAAATAAATTTTTGTTCTTTAAAGGCACCTACTTTTGCTATGTTTTAATTATAAGAGCACGAGGTAACTAAGACACTGTCCATTAGGCTAGTCAGGGCTATTAAAAACGTGAAGATCAGGGAAGGCACAAAATAAATTAGCTAAGCATGTACTTGTGTGCCACACTGTCTGAGTTTGATTCCCAGGCCCTCTGCTTCCACTGTGGCAACGTAAGACAGTTGACATATTGCATCAGACCTGCAAAGGGTTAGGTAAGAATTAGGGCTATTACGTAGCTCACCACTTACCAAGCTTTGTGTCTTGGTGCACTGTGTCTGCCTTAAGTAAGACCATATTTTCTTCTCACAAAGATACTATCTGCTCTCCAAGATGTCCTGAGACTAGATTCCCTGGAGGAACTATTTGGACATGAACAATAGGCACTTTTTATAACTCTTTTGCTCAGTGAGGCACTTTCTGTACCTTGTTTACCCTTAAGTAGTGCTCTTTTGATTTGGTGTGAGGGCCAAATAGAGACTCACCAAGGCCTGAAAGGGTGAGACTTCAGACAAGTTGCCAACTTCCTCTAAACCTCAGTTTTCTCATCAGAATCTACATCTCATTGTACTCTCCCAAAGCATATGTTAGATGATCCATGTAGGATTCTTAGCCTACAGAAAGTGTTTGAGTCATTTACAATAGCCCACAACAAAATAAAATACTTAGAAATAAAACTAAACAGAAACATAAAAGACCTATACAGAGAAAACTATAAGATATGACTACAAGAAACCAAAGAAGCCACATATACGTGGAAAAACATACCTTGCTCATGGATAGGAAGGCTCAACAATGTGAAAATGTCTGTTCTGCCAAAAGAGATCTACAGATACAATGCAATCACGATTCAAATTCAAATAACGTTTTTAATAAGATGGAGAAACAAATCACCAACTTCATATGGAAAGGGGAGAATCCCCGGATAAGTAAAGAATTACAAAGAATAAAAACATAGTGGGAGGCCTCACACTACTTGATTTTAGAAACTATTAAACCACCGAGGTGATCAGAACAGCCTGGTACTGGTGCATCAGTAGACACACAGGCCAGTGGAACACAACTGAGAATCTAGACACAAATTCATCCACATAGGAGCACCTGACATCTGACAGCAGCTCAGAGTCTGTTAACTGGTGAAAAGACAGTCTCTGTAACAAATGGCATTGGCATAACTGGATATCTGTCTGCAAAGAAATGAAACAAAACCCATACCTTACACCATGCACAAAAACCAACTCAAAATGCATCAAAGATCTAAGTATAAAATCTAAAATGATGAAGATCAGGAAAGAAAAAACAGGGACAACGCATGGTGCAAATAGAATACATGTCCATCAATGGATGAATGGGTAAACAAATTTTGGAGCCTTAATGCATGGCATAAATAGAACACACAACATTACTAACCATGCACAAACACTAGAAGAGAAACTCCTAAACTGGGAAGTTCTAAAACTCAAACATACTCAACTACAGAGTGGAAAGTGTAGGTTGTCTTTTTACCTCACCAAAAGAGTAAAATACAGCCTAAAGACCAGGGCAAAAAAATTTCAGATACATGAAATCTGATCAGTCTATAATCTCTAAAGTCTATAAGATACGGTGAAACCACCACAACAAAAAACAAATAACCCAATTTAAAAAATGATTAAAAGGCATGAACTGGCACTTGACCGAAGAAGGCATTCAGGCAGCTGACATACACACGAGGAAATGCTCATCATCATCACCCACTAGAGGAGTGCAAATCAAAACTGCAAGAAGATACTCTCACCCCAACAAGTCTAGCGTTAACCCCAAAACCACAAAATAATAAATGTTGGAGATGTTGTGGAGAGATGGGAATACTTGTAGCTGCTGGTAGAAATGGATAATGATACAACCACTTTGGAAATAGATTTGGTGCTTTCTTAAAAACCTTGAAATGGAAATATCATGAGATCTAGCAATCCCACTCCTTGAAATACATTCTAGAAAAACTAAGAGCCATCATACAAATATATATATGCACCTCATGTTCATTGCAGCACTGCTCATAATAGCAAAAAGAGGGAAATAAGCTAGGTGCCCATCAGTGGATGAATGGGTGAACAAATTATGGTGTATCCATCAGTGGAATACTACACAACAATAAAGAATGATGAATCTGTGAAACACCTCATAACATGGAGGAATCTGGCAGGCATTATGCTGAGTGAAATTTGTCAGTCATGAAAAGACAAATTTCGTATGATACTATTATTACAAGACTTCAAGAAAAGGTTTAAACACAGGTGAAAACATTATTTGATGGTTACAAGGTGGGGGAGGGAGGGAGAGGAGTATTCACTAGATAGTAGACAAGAACTGTTTTAGGTGAAGGGAAAGACAATGCGTATTACAGGGGAAGTCAGCACAACTGGACTAAACCAAAAGCTATGAAGTATCCTGAATGTGACCACTTAGGACAAAGTAGCAGAGGCAGGGGTTTACGGACCATGGTTTCAGGGGACATCTAGGTCAACTGACATAACAAAATTTATTAAGACAATGTTCTTCACCCCACTTTGGTGGGCAGCCTCTGGGGTCTTAAAAGCTAGAAAGTAGCCATCTAAGAAGCGTCAGCTGGTCCAACTCAGTTGGAGCAAGGGACTGTGAAAAACCTCAAAGTCACAAGGAACATATTATCCCAAAATATTAGCCATCTAAACCGGAGACGCCAATAGTCTAAGGCCACAACTCGATGATGCCCAGCTACCATGAGCAACTTCCCCGACCGGGAACATAACAGAGAGTCCCTGACGGGGCAGGTGAAAAGTGGGGCACGGAACTCAAATTCTAGCAAAGATCAGACTTAGTGATCCAACTGTAGACTGGAGGCACGCCTGGAGACATGGCCTGCAGACTGTCTGTGAGCCCCAAACTAAACTACTCCCAAAGCCAACTCTTCAAAGGTTAGACTGGACTATAAGCCATAAAATGATAATTGTGAGGTGTGTGCATCTAAACTCAAGTAGATACATGAGGCTAAATAAGCAACTCCTGTCCAGAGGCAAGATGAGAGGGCAGAGGGGGACAGGAGCTGGTTGAGTGGACACAGGAAATGCAGAATAGAAAGGGGAATATGGTGGTGATATTACAGGGAGAGCTACTAGGATTACATAGCAAAGTCTGTACAAATTTTTATATGAGATCAACTTGAACTGTAAACTTTTACTTAGAGTACAATAAACTTGAACTCTAAACGTTTACTTAAAGTACAATAAAATAAAATTGAATAGAAAATGAAAGTGCGTGACTCTGGGTGCTTTTTTAAGTGTTGAAAATATCTAGAATTTGAAAACATTATGCTATGAGAAATAAGGACAAATATTGTATGATCTCACTTATATGAAATCTCTAGAATAGATAACTCTATAGAGATCAGTTTATTAGTGATTGTCAGAGGTGGAATGAGGGGAGGGGAAGAAGGGGACACCGTTATGAATGACGAAAAAATTTGGAAACGGATAAGGATGACAGTTGAAAAGTATGATGAATACAATTTATGTCACTAAACTGTACATGAGAAGATTACTGAAATGACGAACATTTTGCTACATATGTATTTACCACAAACAACTACCGCTGATATTTAGAACCCTGGCCACCGTTTTGTCTTTCACAGCAGAAACCCTGGTGGTGCAGTTGTTAAGTGCTACAGCTGCTAAACAAAATACTGGCAGTCCCAATCCATCAGGCACTCCTTAGAGACTATAGGGGGGTTCTACTCTGTCCCATTGTGTTGCTGTGAGTCAAAACTGACTTCGTGGCAAATTTTTTTAAGGATTTATACCCATTCCCAAAAGGCTTGCAGGTGTCAGCCGTTTCAGAGATGCCTTCTTTGTTTTCTCTGCTTACATTTCTTCTTAAGTTTTTCTGCTCACGCTGTTACGCCTTTGTGCATTATACACTCTAAGATCCACTTGTAAAATGACAGGATGCTGATTTCCTTACACATAATACAATTCTCGCAATGGATATTTCAAATTTATGACCAAATCTCCCACATGAAGGTGGTCTGACTTTCATAATTTTTTCCTCTGTACGTAAATGACTAGTAACTTGTTGGCATTTTCAGACAGGTTTTGATGACCTATGATATTTTGCTTAAAAGAAGTCCAAGAATAACATCCAACTTCATAATGGTGTTCCCCACGACCACCAGCAAGCAAAATCCCCCTCCATCACACAGTTTACGGTGAAAGGAATCAAACTCCAACTACAGACCTGCTGCAAACCCAAAGCACAGGGCAGGCTGCTCCATTCCTGCAAGGTTTGGGGAACATATTCAGAAATGGCCCAGAGACTATAAATATCTGCCCATCAAACTCTGCAATCATATGTTGTGAGAACGGCTTTTGTGTTTTCAGATAAAAATAATAGCAGATGGCATGACCCCAAAACAAAGCAGTAATCAAAATTCAGTCACAATGTCAATAAAAATATTTGTTTGGGTGCTGTATAGAACAAATATTCCCAAATGTCAGATCATATTAAAATACTCACTCATGCAGAGCAAAATCAGAGCAATTCATGTCTGTTTGTAAAAACAAACACATACATAGATGTCAGGCTTGAACTGCTCATATTCTTCTCTCAGGAAGTGGTGTCAACTATTCTGAGAGTACATCTTTTCAACCATTTTGTTATTAAAATATTCTTTCTTTGTATGATGGTTTCCATAGTAGACAATCATTGTCAATCCTTGGAAAAATTAAAAGTTGACAACTTCTGCTTTTGTTTTTCGGAATTGTTAATGCTACATGAAATCTAAAAGCCTGTGAAGTAAAACTTCCAGGTCACTGGTTTGCTCTCAGATAGACTGTTGCTGTCGTTCACTGCATTTAAGTGGGCGACTGCATGTACAATGCGATTGTATCATTGTGATCTGCAGGGTTTTCATTGATTAGCTTTGGGAAGTAGATCCCCTTTCTTTCTACAGGGTCAGATTCTTGAAACTCTGCTGAAACCAGTTGAGCATCCCAGCAACACAGACAGAGCTAACTGTGCATAAAGGGTGCTGAATCAAACCGGGATCTCCCACACTAAAGGTGAAAATTCTGCCACTGAGCCACCATTGCACCATTCACACAGGCTAGCCTGATTTACCTTCTGTTGAAGAATGGTTGGGGGCAGCAAACCTTGTACACAGGTTCTCAAACACAGTCCTGGTGCAAACAGAGAGTTACCCCACCGTGTAGTTAAGTTGCATTTCTAGAGAAGGGGATTATGTTCTTTTCCACTCAAGGGACATGAAAAAAAGTAAGAAAAAATAAGCATGATCATAATGTAGCATGGAGTTCTGTTAGTCTTTTTCAAAATATTTCTAGTACTTTGCATTATTTTATGCTGTCATAAATGATTATTTTTGCATCCATATACAACAGAGAACAACTCTCAGGCCATGCAACCCTGGGTAAAATGGCCCTTCTAGGTGGATCTTTCTGTCTTCAACTTTAAAACAAGAAAAAGACTGAATTGCTAAGAGAGTCCCAACACTAACACTACACATTGATAGACTCATGTTGCTTATAAATAATTCTTCGCTCCCTAAAATTATTCAAAAGATTTGTATGGAGGCTAGTGAATGTTAAGAACTGGTCTATCAGTTGCATAAACTGCTATAGGCACCAAATTTAGAACCAATTTTTGCTTGCTCCTTAACACTTTTTCTTTTTCTTGCTCCTTAACACTCTTCTTTCACCATGTTCCTTTCCTGCTATTTCTTCACTAAGCCAGTGACCTCACTCTCTATGGTTCATCAGGCCAAACTGGTGACTGAAGTGAGGGAGGCACCTTCAGGGGACAGAGCACTTGTCCATTGAAAGGGAAAGTGGTCATTCTGGTCCAGCTCTTTGGAGCCAAATAAGAAGGTCAGATGTTGCTGGTTCATCTTTGTTTGTTTTTTTTGTTGTTGTTGTTTCTTCTTAAAAAGGCTTATAGTGGTAGAATATATAACAAAACATTTGCCATTTTAATCATTTTCAAGTGTCCAATCCAGTGACATAAATTACAGTCACTATGTTGTATAACCATCACCATTAGCTGTTTCTAAATATTCATCACCCAAAGCAGAAATTCAGCACTCCTTAATCAGTTCACTCTCAGTTTTCTAGCCCTGCAAGCCCCTAGTTGTGTGTGTGCATTTGTTCGTTCTAGAAAAACCAAATCCAAACCAAATCTGTTGCTGTTGAGTTGATTCTGATTCATAGAAGCCCTATAAATAGAGTAGAACCGCCCCATAGAGTTTCCAAAGAGTGCCTGGTAGATTTGAACTGCTGACCTTTTGATCAACAGTTGTAGCACTTATCCACTATGCCACCAGGGTCTCTGGGTATCTCATGTAAATGTGAGCACTCAGTAGTGTTCCTTTGGTATCTGAATTATCACTCAGAATAGTGTTTTCAAGGTTCATCCATGTTGCATCATCTTATCAGAACTTCGTTTCTCTTTATGGCTGAGTCATATTCCGTTCTATAGATATAGCACATTTTGTGTATTCATTTATCTATTGATGCACACTTGTCGTTTCCATTTTTGACTATTGTGAATAACGCTGCAATGAACAGTGGTACATAAGTACCTGAGTTTCTGTTTTCAGTTCTTTTTTTCACTGTATTTTAGATGAAGGTTTACAGAACAAACTAGCGTCTCATTCGTGACTGTGTGTATTGTTTTGCCACATTGGTTACCAGCCCACAACGCGTCAATGCTTTCCCTTCTCGACCTTGGGTTCCCTATCATCTCTATCCTATATTTGAGACCAGAGAGAAATCTATTACTATTTTATTTATTTATTTATTTATTTATTTGCATGGTGTAATCTTTAGAATTCTGTTTGCTGACAATCATGTTAAAGATTTTTAAATCTGGTAGCTACATAAAACAATCTGCTGATCACAGTGACAGGAAAACAGGCTGCTTACCTACTGTTAATGAGATAAAGGACTTAAGACTCTGTCATGTAGTCTGAATTTACTTTTTTTTTAAATTATGATTGAGTGAAAATGTACATTCCCTTATTAATTGGCATGCCCACCTATGTGCAGCTCCCACTGCTCTCCCTGCCTGGTGACAGCACACTCCTCCTCTCCGTTCTATACATGTCATATCCTTCTAACAATCTTCTGTCCCATCCTCTCCACCCTCTCTCCCACTTCCAGTAAGAGGTCAGCAGGACAACATCCTATAGATGTACAGAACCATAAAGTGCACACACAATATGGTCACTCTGTGTTGCCAAGTGCAATCCATTCCTGTCCAAAGAGCTGACCTCCATTATGATTTATGGACAGGGACAGCATCCAGGTCATGGGCCATGCTTCCAGGGGAACTCCAAGGCCCCTGGACCATCAATTGTGGTCTTTTAGTGGAGATCTCAGGGTGCACCTCTTTTTACTCTTGTGTTGCCAGTAAGACTCAACTTTGTGAGCCCCATCACAGCTATCACTGGCGGTGGTGTGGGTACCATCTGGCCCTTCTGGTCACATGTCAATGTAGTCACCCACTCAGGTGGGTCTCTCTATCTTCTGAGTTCTGTTTCCCCCATGTTGTTTTGGTCCTTGGTGATCATCCATTCCTGCTGAGTTGGGACCATTTGGTGTACCTCAGATGGCAGCTTGGCAGCTTTTAAACCCCAGATGTCACTTACCAATGTGGGGTGCAGAAGATTCTCTTAGCAAAATGCTAGTTGCTAAGTTTGGTTGGTTAGCTAGTTGCTAAGTTGCTGCTTGGTTTCCCCTGAGAGCATGGTCCCCAGCCCCCCACCTCAGCTACTCTGTCCTTGAAATATCGGGTTAAGATGGGAAGAGTAATCATGTTATGTTGAAGTCCAGTTAAAATTGATCTTCTTTCTAATGTGTGCTTTCACTGATTTTACTCAGCCAAATTTCTATAAACTATCTAATCTAAACCCCACTCTTGCTGTCCCTTCCCACCCTTGCAGCCATCAAAGAGTTTTTTCTTCTATGCCTGAGTCTGTTTTTACGTTCTTATTGTAGTTCTCATCCAATATTTGTCCTTTTGCCGCTGACTACTTTCACTCAACATAATGTCCTCCAATTAGAACCAGGTTATGAGATGTTTCCTCAAATCGTCATTGTTCTTTATCATTGCATAGTGTCCCATTGAGTATATATACCATAGTTTACCTATTTATTACTCTGTTGTTGGGCATCTGGGTTGGTTCTATCTTTTGGCTGTTGTGGACTGTGCTGCAATGAACATTTGTGTGAGTGTATCAGTCGGTGTGAATGGAATTGATTCTGTAGGGTATATTCCAAGCAGTGGAATTACTGGGTCAAATGGTATATCTATTTTCGGCTTCTTAAGGAAACACCAGATTGCTTTCCAAAGAGGTTGCACCATTTTGCAATCCCACCAACAGTGTAGGAGAGTTCTGATTTCTCCACAGCATCTCCAGCATTTGGTGTTTTGTGTTTTTTGGATCATGGCCAACCTTGTTGGGGTGAGATGGCATCTCATTGTAGTTTTGATTTGAATTTCTTTAATAGGTAATGACTATGAGCACATCTGCATGTGTTTTTTGGCTGCCTGGATCTCCTCTTCAGAAAAGTATCTGTCCATCTCCTTTGCCCATAACTTAATTGCATTACTTATCTTTTTCTTATTGATATTTCGTAGTAACTTATAGACTATGGAGACATCGGTCTGACATATAGTTGTCAAATATTTTTTCCCACTCTCAGGGACTCTGACCAACAAGTTTGGTCTTTCAGTAGAGTTCTAGCTCTGCCCTCCCCCCACCCTTTCTCCCACTACATCAGGGACTCTAGGCTGTGTTTCCTGTCAGGGCGGTCACTGGTGGTGGTCAGACACCGTCTAGTTTTTCTAGTCTCATACTGCTATAGTCTCCAAATCATTTGGCCACTTATGTCTCCTGGTGGTCTTTTAATTCTTTTGATAAAGTCTTTGCACAAGCAGAAGTACTTGATTCTTAGTAGTTCCTATTTATCTATTTTCTCTTCTGGTGATTGTGCTTTGTTTGTCAGATTTTGAAGTCTGTCTATGTTGTGTATTAAAACGTCCACTGTTGGTGAATTTACTTTTGAGCCACGAACACACACTCTTTTCTTTCTATTATGTTCTTAGAATCAGCAATTGTGCCCAATGCCCCTAATTTATAGATGAGGACATGAAGTACACGGGCTCTGAGGAGGCAGATCTTGATACAAGTTGTATTCTGCCATTTGCTACCTTGTGAAAGACGGTTAACTATTTGAGCCTCAGTTTCCCCACATTTGTTTAAATTTGTTTTTAAATATTTTATTGTGCTTTAAGGGAAAGTTTAAAATCCAAGTCAGTTTGTTACATAACCCCCTACATACCTCTACGCAACTCGAGCTGCTCCCCCAACCCCATGAGATAGCACACTCCTCCTTTCCACCATGTACTTCCTATATTCAATCAATCAATTCCTGTCCCCTCCTTCCAACCCTCCTATCTCATCTCTAGAGAGGAGCTACCCCAACAGCTCCATGTAGGTATTTAAGTCATGAAGCACACACTTCGCCAGCATCATTCTATAACATATAGTTCAGTACAGTTTTTGTCTGGAGAGTTGGCTTTGATATTGGTTTCAGTTCTGGGCTAGCAGCAAGTCCAGGGGTCAGGTTCTCAGGGACTCTGACCAACAAGTTTGGTCTTTCAGTAGGGTTCTAGCTCTGCCCTCCGCCCACCCTTTCTCCCACTACATCAGGGACTCTAGGCTGTGTTTGCTGTCAGGGCGGTCACTGGTGGTGGTCAGACACCATCTAGTTTTTCGAGTCTCATGCTGCTGTAGTCTCCAAATCATCTGGCCACTTGTGTCTCCTGGGCTAATAATTTCCTCGTGTCTTTGATGTCTTTCTTCGTCCTCTGTTACAGGTGGACTGGGGCTAATTGATGCTCCTTACACGACAGCCTGCTAACTTTTAAGACCCCAGCCGGCACTCACCAAAATAGTTTCCCTGGACTTAAAATGAACTTAATAACTCTGACTTCTAATGTTATTAGTTTTTGTTTGTTTTTTGTTCCTACTCTTTCTAGGCAGGAAGTATTTCTGGACACATCTTTGTTATCTCTTTGCCTTTTACTGGAATTCTTCAGAGCCTTCAAGGTCTGGTTTATGTGGTCCCTTCAAATCAGGTCAGTTTGAAGTGGTTTTTTCTTAACCTCTGTAAACATTTGGTTTTGCTATCACTTATTTCTTTTTTTTTTAACCACATTTTATTTTGTAACAGCCATTTTTTTTAAAAAAATACTCTAGCTAAAGCTTATGATTTACTGCTGAGGTTTATTTTCCTACCAAAATTATGAAATACCTGTGCCAAGACACCCTTTGAAAGATTTCACCCCTCACCATCAAAATAAAAAAAAACAAAAAAACAAACCTTGCCACTGAGCTGAGTCTGACTCATACTGACCCTACAAGACAGAGATGAACTTCCGCATACAGTTTCTAGGAATTGCTTCATGGATTCAAACTGTAGACCTTTTGGTTAGCAGCGAGAGCACTTAACCACTAATCACCAAGGTTTCCACCTCCTTACCCTGGGCACGCCAAAATGTTCAGTGGTTGGTTTTATATTTATTAAAAGTCAATGATACATACTTTACCAAAACAAAATAACACCTCCATTTTTTTTTCTTTGTCATTTTTGGTTTACTTGTAGATTTCAGTAAATACATTGGAAAAATATCAACTCTTACTGCACTTTTAACCTAGGTTAGAAAAAATTAAATTATTTGAAAAGGAATGCTCTCAGAAATTGTAAAGCCTTCAAATTTTGATCAGTCCTTATATAATTCCCCTGAGGTACTATAAGAGCTCCGTGTAATATAATTCAGAGACTTGGAAAGGAATTATCCTTCTGACAGATGATTTTTTAATAACACTAACATAAGCAAGTTTAAAGAGCTATAACCAGGAACATCACCTGTCATATTGGTTAAAGACCAACAACAGCAACCGTAACAGTATTTATACCAATACGAATAGCCAGCGTACAACACCATAGCTAGGAAGAAAGGTCTGGTGATCTGCTTCCCAAAACCAGCCAGTGAAAATCCTACAGAGCACCTAAGCTGATGTGTCGCTCATGGAGATAACGGGCAGAGGATGAAGGAGGACTTTGCTGTCATGAGTCAAGGGCCATCTTAGAGGCATCTAACAGCAACGATATCACAGCTGCTTCCTCTTATATCCTAAAACACAACCCATGTCCTGAGCTGCTAATAAGATTGTGCTCTAATTTTGTCCTGGGCTTTGTCCAGGCTTGATGGTGAAACGCTTTGGATACACTGAGCTACACAGAAGCCCCAGGAGTGTTTTTCGTCAAAGCCTTGTTTTAGTGATAAACTCTGCTCTCTAAGGAGATAAGTCATACCCTCCTGAGGCAATCCATTTCAATATCTGTCCAGGGCAGGTTTCTCTGGAGATTTATTTGCACTAAGTTCCCGTGATGTCACAGAGAGGTGGCAATCTCGAAGCAGAATTCGAGGGAAGTGTTCGGGGAGTTATTCCAATGAATGATTGGTCAAGGAGGGTGGTAACGGCAGCCCAGTCCTGATGAGCCTTTCTTTCTTGTGATAAATGATCAACTGTCAGTTGAATATAAAACATCCTTACGCTTGCTTTGCAGAACTTTGCAAATTTTATTACATGGCCAGAAGGTAGATTGAAGAACAAGGTGAATGCTGTCCAGCTGGACAGTAGTGGAAGAAGACAGGTAGAATGTACAAGGGAGAGGGCAGCAGGGGAGACACTTTATTGATGGTGCTGGACTATGTCTCAGAGCCACAGCTGGACCATCAGTCCGTATTTAGGTCTAAGAGCCACAGCTGGACCATCAGTCCATATTTGCCATGACCTACAAACAAGTCCCCTGCATCAAGAAGAAGGCTTTTAAGATCTTCACACTCTTTTGATGAACAGATTCACGATCTGTTCGGGGACTCCCTTTACCTGTAAACTGCTCCTGATAAGTATTTCTCCAGGACAAAATGTTTGGGATGGGAATTACAAAGTGATTTCTCCAAAAGTTTTGCAGGTCTCTAAAACAAAAAAACTCTGCTGCCATCAAGTCAATTCCAATTCATAGCAACCCTATAGACAGAGTATAACTGCCCCATAGAGTTTGAACTGCCAACCTTTTGGTTAACAGCCATAGCACTTAACCATCATGCCACCAGGGTTTCCAAAAGAGTGGTTAGGCTTACTTTAAGACAACCAAGCATACAAACAAAAGACAAATGTCACAATTTTTTAATTTCAAGTGGAATTCTACAATATCTTTTCAGTGATCAAGTGAGAAGGCAGAAATTACCTGTAGACACACGGACATCTATTTAATCTCTGTGCCTTTTAGTTATATTCCTTAAAATCTGGTCTTTTCACTTATTTCCCACTCATCCTAGCCCTTATAACTCAGAGGAGAAACAAGTCTAGAAGACAGCCCACGATGGAGTCTTAGTCGCACTCACTATACACACCCATACATCAATGAACCAAAAAACCAAGGGAAACAGATACACGTGACAATCTGGGAATCCAGAACATCAAACGGTAGGATGAAGAATTAGAATGAACATCAAAGGGAAGGAGAAACTGAATGAAAACAATGAACGAGGAGACTTATCAACTGTAGGTACCTTTCCAGCTAGCCTGCTACAGTGTGATCATCTTGAGACAAAGCAAGCAGCATTCTAGATGAAAAACACAAGAAAGCAACTTCACAGAACCCCCAATAGGAGACAGAGGTATTGTGTAGACAAACCCGGGGTGAGGCCAACTGAGCAGAACATAAACTGGATCTAAGGAAGGAAAGTTCAGGAAGGTGGGTGAGAGTCCTGGGGATCCAGGCAATCAAAGAGCAGGGAGAGAGTCAGAAAATAAGAACAGAATTATTCGCCAGCGCCCGATCATTGGAGTGGATGCCACCAGAGGAGTGGAGGATCCTTGGAATGGCGGTAGAGACCTGCCATCTGACTGAACCCTCACAGCCCTGTCTCCACACATTTGGTCAAGGCCAGGTCTTGATCACTGGGTATAATCTGCGGGGAGTGTCTTGGTGCCCACAACAAGAACTGGGAGAACAAGCTTTCCCCTTCTTACCTCATCCTTCCCATGACCAGAAGTGTGTCCCTTGCCAGCACCAACAATCCCCCCACGCAGTGATTCACAGCACATTTTTCCCTGCCATCATACCCACGACTGGAAGCTCATGCTTGCCCTTCCCAGCCTGCACTGTACAATGTGTCTGGTGATCAATGACACAAGTATCTATGCCACTGGACCTGCCAATGGAGGCTTGTACTCACTCTACCTACTTCCATGTTGCCCACCTTCCCAGTAATTGGCATCATGCACTCACATCACCAGACTGGTGACCAGAGCTAGGAGACCTCTCACTTGCACTCATTGTGTCATCTGCCCAGTAACAGGTGGTGGGAATTCCTGTGCCACCCATTTGGTGACAAACAGCTTATACATCCTTGCCCTAATAACCTGAAAATTGCCAATGTACACACAACACACAAGCCAGAATGCTCCCTGTACCCATGCCCTAGTGACCAGTTGGACAGACATATCATTTCATCAGCAACACTAGTCACATTTGCACCCCTGCCAATAACAAGCAGGAAGTCTTAGTGCTCTCATTCAATGTCCACTCAACTGCAGTGACACATATTCTGCACCATAACAGTTCCCATAGGCCGTCTGCACTGAATTAAAACCCCCGACACCACAGTACCTCCTGAGGAGGTGTGTGCAAAATGAATGGACGGGGCCTACTCTGTCTATTTGGGGAGCACCGCCTTACAACAGCTATGAAACTGTTCTGCTCTAACCGCCAGAGAATACACTGACTGCCAGCACCAACCTGGAAGGAGCCCATAGCTCCACAATAGCTGTGCAGGCACACTCTCCACTCAGCACTTGTCACCCATTGTCAGCAAAGAGCTAGCTCTCCCACATCTACTCAGTCCAGTAAAGGAAGACATACTAGCCTAACCACAGAAGACTTACACGCAGATGACATCCGCCATACTCACCCACTAGCAAGAGGAAATTATGCCCAGCCAACAGGCATCACCAAAGTCACACAGAACAGAACCACAAAACAACAACAACTGAAACAATGTAAAGGAAGAAAGACACCCTACAGAGAAAGAGAAGAAATAAAACTCTGGATACATCAAAACAAATTTAAAAAATCAGCATAAAACAAACAGATATAATCAGTAACTCTGATATCAAAGATAGACAAACATACCACCACAAAAGAAAATTAGACTAATGTCCATCATGAATATGTTGTTGTTGTTGCTAAGTGTTATCAAGTCAGTTCCAATTTGTAGTGACCCTACATAAACAAAACTGTTCTGCAGTGACCTTACAGAACAAAACTCTGCCTGGCACGGTGCTGTCCACACAGCTGTTGCTATGTTTCAGCCCACTGTTGCAGCCACTGCATCAATCCGTCTCAATGAGGGTTTCTTCTATTTTTGCTGACCCTCTGCCTTACCACGCATGCTGTCCTTCTCTACATACTGGTTCCTGCTGGTAACCTGTCCAAAGTACGTGAGACTAATTTTCACTATTCTGGCTTCCAAGGAGTACTCTGATGTACTTCTTCTAAGACAGACTGGTTCGTTCTTCTGGAAGTCTATGCTGTATTCAATACTCTTCATCAACACCATAATTCAAAGGCATCGACTCTTCTTCAGTCTTCCTCATTCATTGTCCAGCTCTTGCATGCATCTGAAGTGACTGAAAATATCACAGCGTCCGTAGACACATCTTAGTCTTCAAAGTGACAATTTTTGCTTTTAAACACCTTAAAGTGGTCTTCTGCTGCAGATTTGCTCAATGCAATCTGTGATTTAGCTTCTCGACTGCTGCTTCCCTGGGTATTGATTGTGGATTCAAGTAAAATGAAATCATTGACAACTCAATATTTTCTCCATTTATCATGCTGTTGCTTATTGGTCTAGTTGTGAGAACTTTTGTTTTTATGTTGAAGTATAATTCATACTGAAAACTGCAGTGTTTGATCTTTGTCAGTATGTGCTTCAAGTGTTCACTTTTAGCTAACAGCCCATACAAACTACAGCCTCTTTTAACCTGAGACCAGAAGAACTAAACGATGTCCAGCTACCACTATCAATTGTTCTGACCAAGGACTCAATAGGAGATTCCAAATAAGTGAGCGGAAAATTACAGCACAAAAAACTCAGATTCCTAAAAAAGGTCAGACAGATCAGACCAATAGAAACTACAAGAAGCCCTGAGATTACCTCCCTAAGATATCTTTTTTGAACTTAGAATTGACATTATTTCTTTTTCTTTTGTTTTTGTGATTGAGTGAAAGTGTACAATCCAGTTTAAATTGCATGCCAGCCTATCTGCAGCCCCTTCTGCTGTCCTTGCCCAGTGACAGCACACTCCTCTTTTCCATTCTATACATGTCATATCTCTTAACAATCTCCTGTCCCCTCCTCTCTACCCTCTCTACTTCCCACTAGTAAGAGGCCAGTAGGACGACATCCAATAGATGCATAGAATCATAAAGTACACACACGATATGGTCTCTCTGTGTCCTCGAGTCCAACCAATCTATTCCTGTCCGAAGAGTTGACCTCAGTAATGATTTATGATCAGAGGCAGCATCAGGTCTGGGAGCCATGCTCCCAGGGGAACGTCGAGGCCTTCAGACCATCAATTGCAGTCTTTCAGTGGAGTTCCTAGGGTGCCACTAGGGAGTTCCTTCTGTTGCCACTGAGACTCAACACTGTGAGCCCCAGCACGGCTGGGAACTGATGCTATTTCTACAGGTCAACGTTCAGCCAAAACATAGATTGACAGATAAAGCAATCAATATAATCCATGAGTAATGTGCTCCCTTACACAATTAACTATTGTTTGAAACCAAATGGTCGACTTTTACTCAAAGACAAAGATCAGAAAACAGGAAAGGAAGCTAGACCAATGGAAACTGAACAAACAGGATAGAAATAATGAAGATTCTGACACATGGTAAAAACTGTAACCAAGGCGCAGAACAATCTACATAAAAATTGTTAAAAGGGAATCTAATTTGTTGTGTAGACTGTCACCTAAAACACAATAAAGTATTGTTTCAAAAAAAGAAAGAGAAACAAATCTGCAAGATTGATAACCTCCATGAGGCATGACTTCATTTACCCTGAGACCAGAAGAACTAGGTGGAGCTTGGCTATCACTACTGACTGATTAGATCAAGGCCATAATAAACGATCTCAGATAGAATAGGAGAAAAATCTAGAATAAGACTTAAATTCTTAAAAAAAAAAAAAAAAAATTCCAGAATAACTGGACCAGTTGCAATCAAAGGGCAAACCGAGAATGCTTTCCTGAGACACTCTAAACCCTGAACCAGAACTATACCCTGAGATAGCCACTTAGTAGTGTAGCAGAGTGATACACAAAACAAATGATATTAACTGTAAGAATGATGCTCTACTAAAAAGGTCATCTGCATAAAGCTGAAAAGCCAACATTTACTCCAAAGCAAAGATGAAAAGATAAGGGATCAGGGAAACTAGAGTACTACAATTGGAAAAACCAGAACACAATTAGAGCGAATGTTGATGTTCTGTGATAAGTGTAACTAGTGTCACAGAACAATCTGTGTATAAACTGTTAGACAGGAACCTAACTTGTTGCATAAGCTTTCACTAAAAACACAATAAAATATTATTTAAGAAAGCAAGCACTCATCTGTGGAATGCCTGCACACTGGAGCACCTAGGAGCTGATCTGAGGGAGCACTAGTCAGTGGCTTCTCTCACAGTGCAGCCAAGCTTGTGAGAATGAGCTTCCTTTAGGCCTGGAAACAGCAAGAAACAAGAAAGGGAAAATTGGAGACTACTAAATTTTGTATTACAGAAATTAGAGGGAATCCAGACTTGTGAAATTTCATCAAGATGAGAACTACATAATTTTTCTTCCAAGCCAAAAATAGAGCGTTCAGGAAGCCCTGCCCTGTGAGCAAATCACAGTAAAAGTCAAAGGTGGTTAGTCACACTACAGACACACTCAGGCCTTCATTCATTCATTCAGACACTGGAATGTGGTCCACCGGTTGCCAAAGAGCTGCCCCTGAAGTTGGAGGAGAGGGAAAGCGGAAAACAGAGAGAGAGAGAGAATGAAGAACAGAAATGGGCCCCAAGGACTTGCTAGCGATCATTAGAGTAAAAGCCAAAAACGGTGCACCAGGCCCTCCGACCGACATTACCTCCTGGTTTCTGTCTCTCTCCCTTCTCCACCGGCTCCCATCACACTGGCTCTTTGCTGTTCTTAGAACATGTTGAGCTCTTTCCCTTGTCTGGAACCATCATCGCCCAAATATCCATTGGGCTCCCTTCCATACTTCCTCCACGTCTGGTTCACCCGCTTTCATGCTTCCTGTCCTCTCAGCATTCTTTATTGTGTGTTGTCATCTGACAAAATCCATACTCATCAGTGGATTTGTTGTGTCTCTTCTGACCAGAATATAAGCTTTAGGTGGGTAGATACTTGTGCTGTGTTCCCTTTTAAATATCCAGGAACTACAATGATGCCTGGTGAATTCTACATGCTCAATACACATTTGTGTTAATAAATGAACATAAAAACAGTGAATGCGGTACCAACATATTTGGACCATATTCTTTCAACTCCCTGCAGAAATGTGTTCTGGGGTGTTAAATATTTTGCACTTAGAAGGATCTGCTATAAGATAAAACTTTATGTAAATGATGGTCTTTCCCACTCATTCAGAGCTCGAAAACATGGGCCATTTTCCCAGCCACCCAAGTCTCTCACATAAGGATCAAGACCACACAATCCAGAACCAGAGTATTTCTCCAGAGTCTTTTAAAACTGAACGTGCATACCACATAGCCCTTATATTTTAGCTGCTAGGAAAATAACCGAAAACTGTTTGCATTCCTGGGGCCCTGGTGGCATAGTGATTGAAGAGTTCAGCTATTAACCACAAGGCTGGCAGTTCAAATCCACCAGCTGCTCCTTGGAAATCCTACAGGGCAGTTCTATTGTCTCTTATAGGATCACTATGAGTCAGAATTGTTTTGAAGGCAGCAGGTTTGGTTTGGTTTCTTGTTACAAATTCATGCAAGTGTGTGCTTGTGTGTGTGTGTTGGGGGGGTGTTCTAAATAAAATTATTTGCCCTTTTTGTCTGCAATTTTGTTTTCAGAATAATTTTCCCTTGCTGGTTATACTTCATATTGATACAGGAATGTATTTCATATGTTGCATGGAATTAGAAGTAATGTTGTATTTCCATTTCCTAGGAGAACTTCTGATTCTTCTATCTCCTTGTGAGCCCTTCTGAGACAGAAGAAACTCAAAAACAGGGCCAAATATCATTGAGCTGGAGTAAACAGACAGCCATTTCCGAGAGCAGGGTGTTGGGGAGGGAGTCCCTAGGAAATTGAAAACTGCGAGAGTAGAATTATCACAAACGGAAGAGGCAGACTGCTTTACTCCATCGCCTCAAAACTAACCAAACCTATCCTGCAATCTCCATTACTCTGCTCAGTACAGCATTCGTGTTGGCCTGTGTTCAAGTCGGTTTAGTGGGAAAAGTATTAACGCCTGCAAGGTGGTCCCACAGCAAGGCCCCTGAGGACAGAGGTTGCAGTGTGGTTGGGGATAAAGCCAGAGGAACAGACCGATTCCAGCATTTAGAGTCTGCTGTTAAATGACAAGGCATTATATCACGTAACAAGCTGCAGCTTTAGAATGGGAGACTGAAGTCCATGTGCCCCACAGATGGATGGGAACCGAGTGAGCAGGGCTGGCCCCGGAGAACATAATCTACATACCACAACAGGCGTGCGTTTGTTTAGGTCTAAGCCATGGCAACACGTTTTGGCTCTGGCATCTCAGAACAGCTGTGCAGCAGGGGCTTGGGCACGGTCGGCAGTGGGGTTCCTGGACTCCCTACGCCGGGACGGGTTGTATTATATCTTCAAACAGCACCTAAGTGTTAAACCTTCACTTCATTTGCACAGTGCAGCTAAGAAAACAAAGCGACTCCCAGACCTCCCCACGTGGCTGCAGACAATCCTTCCTCTTACCTCAGGCTTGCAGACAGACTGAAGCAGTGTTCAATAGCCTGAAAGGGGTGGTGGGGGTGGGTGGAGTGGGGTGGGAATCTGCTTGCTAATTTTAAGGTGGAAAGCATTGAAGAAATGAGTTATGATTTGAAATAATGATGACAGCTAGTCTTTGGAGAAGTCAAAATCCCTGCAGGGAATGTGAATGGATTCTTTACAAACAGCACAGCTCCAGAAGCCCCACAGGTGGGTTAAATGTTAAGGAAAAAAAAAAAAAAAAAAAACCAAACATCACTGTTGAGTGATTCAGCCTCACAGCAACCCTATAGGAGAAGGTAGAACTTCCCTTATAGGGTTCCCAAGGAGAACTCGTAGATTCAAACTTGCCAACCTTTTGGTTAGCAACCATAGCTCTTAACCTGGACACCGTCAAGGTTTCTGGGTTAAAAGTTAGACTGGAAGAAATTTAGAGGGTCATCAGTTAAGTGCTTTACTAATCTCGTTCCTGAAAACCTGAGAAATCCAGTACTCCTTCAGCGGTTTTGCGAATTGAACGCACCTTCAAATTAAAGCAATTTTAAGTGCCTGATGCTTAGTCCTGGCCTATCTGTTACATTCTGAAGGTGTTTTCAAAAAATAGCTATTCTACTAAAATAAGGTGTAAAACAACAGACCTAGTTAATTTTTATAGAGAAGGTCTGGTCAAGACTGGTTACAGGCCTTTTCCAGGGTCAGAAGACTAGTTAGTGACTAACCAAGCCAAAGACTCCGATGTATTACTGCTGGTTCAGCTCTCACTCTTTCATGCCTTACTGTCCCACAGATTGAAGTTTTCACTCAAACAGTGGGGGAAATGAGCATTCCTAATCCGGAATTGAAGTCCCTGGGTAGCACAAACAGTTAATGCCTGCTGACCAAGATATTAGCAGTTTGAGTCTACCCAGAGGTGCGTTGGCAAAAAGGCCTGGCAATCTACTTCTGAAAAATTAGCCACTGAAAACCCTATGGGGCACAGTTCTGCTTTGACACACAGAGGGTTGTCATGAATCAGCACTGACTCAACAGCAACTGGTTAATCTGGAATGATGAAAAATATCTCCCACTTGAGATTTAATTTCTTTTCAAGTTCATTTGCAGAGCTGGATACCCACTGCTGGCATTTGGTGACCCAGCTCAGGCAACGTTTCATGCAGGATCTGCTAAATCTGTCCTACTTTCAATCTGTGCCATATAATTGTGCAAAGAAGAAAAGATGAAAGAAACTTGCCAAATCCCCAGAAGAGGTGTTTTTCCTACGTACCAGTTTTTGGAGCTCTATTTGAATCTCTGATTCTAAACCCAATACCAAAACCAAACCTGTTGCAGTCAAGTTGATTCTGACTCCTAATAACTCTAGAGGACAGAGTAGTACTGCACCAATAGGTTTTCCAAGTAGCCCCTGGTGGATTCTAAGGTCATCCTTTTAGTTAGCAGCTGAGCTCTTAACCACTGCACCACCAGGGACCCTTTAGACACAGTAGAAGGAGACAAAGTAACAGACTCCGACTGCAGGCTCCGCTCCACGGGCACCTCACCATTTTGTGTCAAATAGTGGCCTGTGGACCAACAGTGTCAGCAGCACCTGGTAGCCTGTTAAGAAAAAAGCAAAACAAAACACAAACCTAGTGCTGGCAAGTCAATTTATACACTGCCGCATAGGGTTTCCAAGGAGTGGCTGGAAGATTTGAACTGCCAACCTTTCAGTTAACAGCAGTAGTTCTTAACCACTGTCCCAATAGAGCCCTGGAGCTTGTTAGACATACAAATTTATTGTCCACACCCCAGTCCAGCTGAATCAGAATCTCCAGAAGTGGCCCAGGAATATCTTTTAACCAGATTCCCAGGTATTTTATTAGCATCTTACAGTCAGAAGCACTGGTCTAGATCCAGAAGGGTGGTCCTGCAAAGTGGTCCCAGATCCGCAGTATCCGCTTCACCTGGGAACTGGTTTGAAATACAAATTGTCAGTCTGCTTCAGCTTTACAAAATCAGGAACTATGCGGGCCCCAGAAACCTATGTTTTAACAAGTTTTCCAGGGAATTCTGATACCCAGTAAAGCTTCATAACCATGGACCTAAAATATGAAGAAGGCAGACCACAATCACATTAACAAAGAAGAAAGGGTAAGCCAGGGTTTCCCAGACTGTATCATGTAGAATCATGCATTTACAGGTGGTATTTAAAGGGTTCATGATCAAATACAATTGGTAAATATGTAGTTAAAACTGTTAATCATTTTTATTCTTCATGGCAAGACTATTCAGCTTAAATATATTTTGTGAGTCTTTGAGCTGGCTGATGCTGTCAGGTGTCCTGGTGTCTGTTCTGACTCACAGTGCCCCTAACTACAACAGAATGAGACACTGCTTGTTCCTGTGCCACCACCACAATCATTTCTAACTTTGAGCTCATTTTTGCAGCCACCGTGTCAACCCATCTTGTTGAGTGTCTTCCTCTTTACTAAGCATAATGTTCTTCGCCAGGGACTGGTCCCTCCTGAAAACACTTCCAATGGCTGCAGGGTGAAATCTCAGCATGCTTTCTTCTAAGGAACATTCAGACTGCACTTCTGCTGAGACAGATCTGTTTGTTCTCCTGGATGTCTACAGTATCCTCTTTGCCAAAGTCTAAGAACTAAGTTCATCAGCTTGCCACTGTGTGCTTGTGTTGGCAGCACTGTACAAATAACTTGGTACGGTTTCATAATCTTGGTGTATCAGTGTCTCACAGCTGTGCTCATGTCAATGTGTGGAGGTGTCTCCCAGTTGATTATTGTCGTGTGTTTTTGTGTGCCATTGCGAGTATGTTGGTAGATCAACGGACAAACATTAAATTTCTTGCTAAACTTGGCAAGAATGGAAGGGAAATCACGAAAATATTAGTCCAAATTTGTGGAGATAATGTCATGAAGAAAACAGCAGTGTACAAGCAGATTAAACATTTTCTGAAGGGAGAAAAAGCATCACTGATGAAGTGAGGTCAAGGTAGCCAATAATTAGCAGAACTGATGAAAACATTGCAAAACTTTATACCAACTGACAAACACTTGATCCAGTTTACTAGGTGAAAATGTGGAAAAGGCTGCATACAAAAGTTAGACAAAAACGACCTGAACTTTTCACCAACAACTCATGGCTCTTGCATCACGACAATGTGCCAGCTCATATGGCGTTCTCTGTGAGGGAGTTTTTAGCCAGTAAACAAATAACTGTATTGGAACACACTACCTGCTCACCTGATCTGGCCCCCAATGACTATCTACCTTACCTGAAGATAAAAGAAATATTGAAAGGAAGATATTTTGATGCCATTCAGGACATCAAGGGTAATACAATGACAGCTCTGATGGCCATTTCAGAAAAAGTTCCAAAATTGCTTTGAAGGGTGGATTAGGTGCTGGCACCGGTGCATAGCTTCCCAAGGAAAGTACTTTGAAGGTGACCATAGTGATTGATATTCAGTGATGAGGTATGTATCACTTTTTTAGGATAAGTTCACAAACTGTCAGACCTCGTAATTCAAAGGCATCATTTCTTCTTCAGTATTCCTTATTCATTGTCTACCTTTCCCATGCACATGAGAAATACTCAAATTGATTTGATTTGAATGCTTGTGTAATACTTGTGTCTCCTAGGAAAGAGACTGGGTGAAATGACCGGAGATCTGGTCCTTTCACACTGTCCGTTTAAAAGGAACTCTGATCACACATTGGTTAAGCGCTCAGCTGCAAACTGAAAGGTGAGTAGTTCAAACTCACTAGAGCTGTTCTCTGAAAGATGTGGCAGTCTGCTTCCAGCCTTGGAAAACCTATAGGGCAATCCTACTTTGTCCTGTAGGGTCACTAGGAGTCAGAATTAACTTGATGGCAGTGAGTTTCAATGGGCCTCATTTATATCTTCCTATACTACTCCAATGGCCGGTGGACTTTTTGGCATACTTCTCCAAGACACTCAAGAATCATTATCCCCCAAGACGGTGAAGGACACACTAGTGAAGACAGATAAGCTCAACCAAGTGATGTGGCTTTTCAAAGGTCACACATAAGGGAAAACCAGCTAAAGAAGCGAGTCTGACAGGCAGTTTCCCCGAGTGCCAAACTATGAGCAGCATTAATACTTCCCTGGAAATGTTATGACGTGGGAAAAAGTAACTTACAAGGCATGGAGAAAAGTAATTTATTTGGCATAAGGATTTCATGAAGCGGAGGGGCTACTTAGACAAGCTTTTTAGAATCAGGGTTTGAGACTCCTGTGGAAGATTTTAGAGTAATACCAGGTAACTCCTGGCTGAGGACTGCTTTACTGAGTGAGGTAGGCAAGTTTGGGGCAGTTAAATGGATCAGAGCATTTGAAGAGACCAATTCATTCTTCCAGTGATTCTTCAGTTCTCTTTCTCCCCAGCAAATATTTAGCCCCTCTTCTAAATATACAATGAATACTTTTTCTTTAAAGCAATTGATTTGGAGGTGGTCCAAACTCTGAGCCCACTTTGGGGCACCGCCATGTACAGGGTCAATCTGAGTGTGGTCAAGAGTCATGCTCAGTTCTATGCAGTAGGTTTCTCTTGAAGGAGCCCTGGTGGCACAGTGGTTACAATGCTTGACTGCCAACCAGAGGGTTGGGGGTTCTGATTCACCAGCAGCTTTGTGGGGACCAAGAAGTGGCAGTCGGCTTTTGTCAAGACTATAGCCTTGTAATCTTTGGGGCAGTTCTACTCTGTCCTGTGTGGTAATCACGAATCGGAATCCACTAGACAGCAATGGGTTTGGTTTTTCGGGGCTCTATTCCTCCCGAACAACCTCTTTTCTCTTTAATTGCTAACTGATGGCACCTAAGGTAGCCAATCATTTTTTTAGGCCTCTGGAGTCTTTGGGAAGGAGGTAGCCTGATTTTAACGCAAGTTAACCTCAAGGTGAGCACCTTTTGAAAAGTTCGAAACTCAAGAATCTTGAGTTGGAAACTCAGTTTTGTGTTTGACAATTTTCAGCACTTTCTCAGGTGATGCCTCCTGGATTTATGAATTTTCTGAGCTTTTTATATGTTTGCCTTTATTTCTGGGAGATAAGCCTTTACTCTATGTTTTCCAGTTGCTGCATCCTCATGAGAACATACTTATCAAAAGAGCAAGCTATCCCCAGTCATAGTGACCATTTTCTCCCTGATGCTGTCGTTTCCAGGTTTTACTGGCTCGTTGCTTCTCTAGCTTTAGAACAGTAAATAATGCCTGTGCAATGAGCAATAATGCACTCTAGTGGTACTTTTCAAAACACTTGAACTACTATATTCTTCCCTTCATTTAATCTGAAAACCTGTTGCCGCCATCTTTTAGGACACTGTAGAACTGCCCCATAGTTTCCAAGGAACACCTGGTGGATTTGAACTGCTGACTTTTCAGTTAGCAGCCATGGCACTTCACTACTATGCCATGAGTTTCCCACGCATTTCATCTTAGGGCCCAGTTATTGCTTGCACATTGAACAGACAGAATGCACCAGTGTGAGCAGTTTTACAGTCCTCAGGGCAGCTGTTTCTGCTTCTTAGCTGTTAGTACTGCTTTGGCTATAATGAACAGTGCATACTAGTGGTAATTTTCTTGAGATTCAAATTTTTTTAGTTTTATTTACTTGGCCTATCAGTGCTGCTTTTGCAATAAAGAAGGATGCATTGTAGTGGTAATTTTCCTGAGATAAAAAAATCCCTTGGCTTTATTAATTCAGGTTGTAAGTACTTCTTCGGCAGTAAGAAAGACTGCATTGTACCATGATTTGACAAGTCTCATGAAAGATAATGAAAAGGCTGAAAAGGAGACTAAATTGTATGACTAGCCATTTCCAGGTACTTTCATGTTTTACCTGTTTTGTGGATTTTCAAGGAAAAAAAACAAAACTAATTTACCATCGACTCATATGTGTAAGACTACATCCAGTGTCTGCTGGGATATACAGGGTCCCAGATAATGGGTCTCATAATTCATAAATTACAACAAAAAATTTTAATTGGCCCTTAAATCAGCATGCTTTCTGTCAGTGAAAACATACAGTATAAATAATACATTTAAAAGAGAAAATAATTGGGTCTTCAAAGGGTTAGCACCTTACTCATATATTTATATATAATAGCTATTGTCATGGATTGACTTGTATTCCACACAAAAAATGTGTGTGGAAATTTGGTTGGGCCATGATTCCCAGTACCGTGTATACTGTAAACCCTGCCCCTGTGACTTCAATGAGGAAGGATGGGCAGCAATTGTGTTGGACAGGACTCAATGGGTAGGACTGCTGTTTGCCTTGAGGCAGCAAAGAAGCTAACAGAGAGATTTGGGGACCTCTTAACAGGCACTCCGTGGAAACTCTATGGAGCAGCTCTACTCTGACCTATAGGGTCACTGTATGTCAGAATCGACTAGAGGCAGTGAGTTTGGCTTTTGAGGTTGGTACTATCAAGAAAGCAGCACAGAGAACAGAGCATATCTTTCAGATCTGAGGCTCTTAGACCAAAGACTGATGCACCACAAAGACCTTCCTCCAGAGCTGACGAGTTCCCTGGGAAATGGCACCCTGAATTTGGACTTCCAGCTTACTGGATTATGTGAGAATAAACTTTTCTCTGTTAAAGCCATCCACTTGTGGTATTTCTGTTAAAGCAGCACTCACTGACTAGGGCAGTTATATTCAGTTATTACAGGTTAATGCTCTAGTTTGACGACAGCTTGCGTTGGTCTTGAGATAAATTGTAGTTCTTGGACACAGTCCACTGGCTCCCCTTCCTAGCAGTGTGAGAATAAATGTATTAGTGTGAGAGTGAACTTGATTACAATCCTTCCAAAAGATTCTTTGGTGGTGTTTTTCCTTTTTTATTTTGGGTAACCCAATATTTTCAGAACACTTCTGTTGTGTCCAGGAACTCAAGCAATCACTGTTACCAAGTCATGGATCTCAAAGAAGTTTAATGTCAAGCCACAGAAGTTTTTGAAACATAATAAAGACCATTATTAGAAGTTTAAAAGTCACTCTATCCCATCAACATTTTAGTTCAAACTAGTTGAAGAACCCAAGCACTTAAAGATTTAAGCTGAAACAGTTTATTCACTTATTTCTTAATATGTCTCATTTTCTGAACAAAGGATTAACTTGAATGTAAAAAGCAGGTGTGAGTACTCTCGATAGGTCATCTTTAACACCAGCCAGACAAGTCTGTAATTTCTGGGCACAGTACATGGCATGCGTGAATTTTGTTTCAGTATGTTTTCCATTGCGATAGCTTAGAAAGTCACATAGCCATATTCTAACCATACTTCCACGCCTAGTGGCAGAAGTATTTGCTGATGATTGAAAGGTCATGCAAAACAGATGTGAGGGCAGCTGGATTTTCCAGCTATGCTTCAGTGGACTTAGTAGTGGTGCCTGCAATTACCAAATAGCAAAGAGATTTCATTTCAATTGCGTAAAAATAAGTATCTTATACAGCTTTGTCAGTATAATTGGACATGTATGCAATTTCTCTCCGCTCTCACTGAGGTCTCTCCCTTTCCTCATCCCCTCCTCAGACTCACAGCCTGGAACTGAACCCAGCACACTGCAAAGCTAACAATCAACCAGCTGTCAACCATTCTGTTTTTAAACATCTTACACGTAGGTATTATTGACCTCTGTATGTGAAATTTTATTTGCATTTCCTACCGTCTTCTCATTTGTTTGGTATCACGTTTGGTGGCACATACACTTCAAACCAACTTACTCTCATTACTCCTGCAGTTCTTTGTTTATATCCCTCATGTGTGGATTGTGAAATGTAGTGAAAACACAAAGAACAGCAAATGGTACATTGCAGAGAGGTCAGTCAAATCACAAATACTCTTGAAGAACAGATGGTCCAATTGCAAACCTCACAAATCTTGACATCTGTGTGGCAGGCAACTGCACAAGTCAGACGGATACAGCATTTAAGGTTTACATAGTCTATGAAAATGAAGTAATTTCTGAAACTGTCCTTTACTAGCAAAATGTATAGGAATTGTCCTTGTTAAAAGCAGGGATTCTAAGGCAAGGTGGATAATGTAATATCTCTTTCAGTCTACTAAAAAGTCAGTCTTGAATTTGCTAGTTAATAACTATTTCTAGCAAGTATTTTCTCTGCATTTAGTTTTGTCATCTCCAAAGTGTGGATTAAAAATAACTTGACTCCTAGTTTCTCCAATTATTAGAAGCTCGTCTTATGGTGTGTACCAGATATGTAAATATGCCACAAAGACATACAATAAATTATTGTAGAGTCTCTGGCTTGATCTCACGGTTCATTGTGAAAACTGTTAAATCTCCTTGGTTTCTGTTACTGAATATGAAATGATTTGTGTTTACACATAAGAACTTCTATAAACTGAAACCCTAATTAACACAAGCCATCAATTAAAAAGGCTTTTGCCATTTTGATTGTAGGAAATGCATAAAATACAATGAACTTATTTTTAAAAAATTCTTAATATATATTTAACTAAATATCTTAAATATTCAGAACTATTCAGTTGTTCTGAGTATTTAGATAGTAGACCTTAAAAAGCACAATCAATACAAAACTGTTTACTCTGCATAATGAAAGTATATTAATTCATCATCACAGGATTGTGACAATAAAGAAAAAGGAATCTGTTAACTTTCCACTTCACTAAGAATATGCATTCATGTTCTTGGTAAGAGACATTTCAATTCAGCTGAAAATCTAAAGTTTTATTTTGTATCCACATGTATCAATTACCAATTTTTTTCTTTCAGCTCGAAATCCACCCTTCAGGAGTACTTGCTCTGTAATAATGAACTGGACTCTAGTAAGTTCTTTTTCCCTTTCAATGAGCATGATACCAAGAGGTGCTCAGGCCATGCTGCAGGGTCAGGTGGCTTCTCTTCCGGTTGGTGTGTTCTGCTTTCTCATGTTCCCCCTGCATGGTCTGCCAAAGGTGCATGCATGGAAGGATACCCCGTGGCGCTCCAGCCCAGCTATGTCTCCAGAGTTAGCAGGTACTCCGGGACCTGGCCTGATGACCACCTTGCCATGGCTCTTTTGACCTAGATACTGTGTATTCCAAGCTTTGGGCAGGCAGTAACACCTCAACTCCTTTTGCACAAACGCCTATCAACCTTGGCTTGCTCCCTCCCACAGAGTTGTTTCCCCCTTGGTCTGGCCTCAGCTAACCCACACACATTATCTACCATTTAGTGGAACGCAAGCACGCTTTTGCCAGTAAGTTGTGAACCACAGCCTTGAGGAAGGGTCCCCTCTTCCAAGTAGGTCTTTCCCTAGGTTATCCCCTAGAGGCTGCTTTGTATTTTCATAGTTATTCTCTTACCACAGTTCAATAATTCTTTATCTTAAACTTCTCCTTATTGTGTGGTTTTATCTCCTGATTGGACTGAATTGATACCCCAGGAATAACTGAACACATTTGTTTCTAAGCCTGTATTTATCATCTAAGCTGTAGTGGTGCAATGGTTAACCAAAAGCTCAGCAGTTTGGCTACTAGCCACTCTTCACGAGAAAAAGACCTGGTGATCTGCTCCCATTAAAAAAATCCTAGAACAGAGACCCTGTTTTACAGGGTCACTATGAGTTGAAATAGACTCAATGGCAGAGAATACACAACAGCTTATTATCTATGTTGTACTACTAAAGATCATGCAGAACTCCTTGGATATGCAGGTATAACCAAACTATAACACTCACATCACTGATGCGTCTTTTTTCAGAAGCACTGGGTTCACTTCGGTGCCTCTGAACTTGTTAATTACGTTAATTTTCTTCCAAAGAGTTTGTACAGGCACTAGAACAATTATGAAGCAGTAGTATAATGATGTAGTACAGCCCAATGGTTAGTTCACGACGCCAGACTTAATTTAACTTACATTTCTAAGTCCATACTCAAGAAGCGCCACAGATTCTTCCGCGCTCCATTTCACTGAACTACGGAGGCCTGAGATGGACAGGTTCGTGAGCAAACAGCAATGACGAAAGCTTCTGGGTCAGGTGATGTTAATATCAGGTGATCTAAGCAAAGAAACTATGTTCCCCCAACTAACACTAGAGTGGTTAAGTTCATTTTACCTTCCTATTTACCAAGGGGAAACCCTTGTGGTATAGTGGTTAAGTGCTTGGCTGCTAAACAAAAAGTTGGTAATTTAAATCCGCCAGGGACTCCTTGGAATCTCTATGGAGCAGTTCAACTCTGCTCTACAGGGTCACTGTGCATTGGAATCGACTCGATGGCACTGGGTTATTTACCAAGGGAACAGTATGGCATGTTAGTGACACATCAGAAAAAAAAACTGAAACACACTCGAAGATACTATAGCGTATTAAAATATTTTAAACAAAAAAAAAGTTTTTGCACTATTTTGTAAGTTACAATAGCACAAACTGTGTATGCTTTACAAGCAAAACAAACGAAAAAAGAAAAGAAACCCAGGTGGATTTAAACTAGAGAGAAAAGGCGACAATTCAGAACATAAAGATGACAAAATAACTTGGATTTTGAGAGAGGAACTTTGTCCTTTGAAACACAGATGCAGTAAGAGACACTGCCATTCAATGCCTGATACACGAGTTTTCTTTGGGAACTACATTTGCCTGCTGAGAAATTGAAAAAATTCCTCTGTCTGTGAATTCTAAATTGCTTTATTTTTCTGAGGTCAGTGATCAGTGGTTTTCTGACATGGATATGTTTTTTATTCTTCTACGTTAGGCAACACCTCCAAGCTTGACTGTGTGTGAGTATGTGCAGTTACAACAGGGAAAAAGGCCGCCTTTTTGGCAAATTCTCACTTTAATAGGACTCCCACAGTGCTTTGCCATTACTGCCAATCCTAGACTCACCTTATTTCCCCAACTCTGTGTTCAAAGTGTAGAAGCCACACCTCGCTTAATCTTGCCACCTACTCAAGCATCTTCAAAAGTAAAAGTTCAATAATATAACACAAATGGTTTACTCTACATTTTCTTTATAAACAGTTGTATGTGAGTCTTACATTGGCATACATATCTCCTTACTGTGATAAATATGCAGGTCGATTTTTACTTTTGGAAGTAAAAGGGATTCTTCTATACATGTCTGAGGTTAGTACTTACATTCATATGTACAACATAAAACTTTATCAATCTGAGGTGGCTGTGAGGTAGCCCTGTGTCCTAACCCCTTTCCTCTTTTAAACTTTAAATACTGCAAAGGAACCCTTTTCCCTATGAGGCTCCCACACTTGGGATGGAACCTTCTCGGTGGAATGTTGACACCCTATTAATTAGTGGTTATGAGTGGGAGCTGCTCTCTCTCAGCAACTCCCATTCTGCCATCAGTCAAGTGTGATTCTGTAATAAATTTCCACAAAGCAAACTATTTCTGGTAATTCTCCCTAATTAACACCAGGCTTGCTAATAATACCTCAGTACCTATGTGTTTTTGATATAACCAAGATCTTGTGTGAGAGTACCCCAAAAAGGAAAACCACCAACCTAAGTTAAGCTTTTGCTGGTAGAAAGGATTTTATACAAAGTTTTGTAAGAAAACCTTTGAAAATCTTAGATGGGGGACATTTTGACCAGAAAACATTGAGCAACAGAGAGGCTTGTTCTGGTTTGAGTCCTGAATGGGGATTTCTTTTGAATACACACTGTTGAGTCTTAAGCCTATAAATCTTGTACTGGATTACTGTTTCTTAACGAAGGAATGACAGATCTCTTATTCTGTCGGTGCATTTTAATGTGCAATGACGTGATTGATAGAAACCAAACAGCAGCTATTAAAATGTCAGATGCAGACGTGATGCCTTTAAAAAGTTTGGCTTCTGGAGTTTAATATACTGTGAGCAAATAGACTTGAATTTGTCTTTTATTCCTAATATACAGCCTGCAACAGAAACACTTCTCTTAATTTATACAGTTGGGGAAAAAAAATCCTACTAAAACCAATAAACAAAGGAGAAAGAGGTGAGGCTACCTAGTTCTGGAATAGTTAGCTAATGAGATGAGTTAAGCATGAAGTAACTTAGTAACCAAGGCAAAAATGTAGATTATAAGTTATTTTGCTTTGAATATAACATTTAATATTGAGCAATAGGTATATTTTTTAAATTGTGCCTACTTACACATAAATATTTATTGTGCATATTCTACATATAGAGCATAAGAATGAATAAAAATAGAATAAATGTGACCGTATTTTCAATTTTTTTTCTGGGACATTGTGATAGGCAAATATAAAGAGGGATTCTCCTGAAAATTATACATCTCCTATTCTCCTGTGAATATGGATCACGGCTTTCTCATGGTAATTTTCAATGGAAACATTCACCACTCTCAAAGAAAAACCAGAAAGCTTGTCTACATCACTTCAGTCATTTATTTAGTATGTGCACATTAAGGTATTACTTTACTGATTATATTTCTCTTGTGATTTTTTCAGTCAGAAAAATGAATCCAAAAGCAAAACAGCAAAGACATATACAAATTCAAAAGACTTACAGAAACAGAAGTTAGAGGTTAACAGATATGGCAGACGGTACACTGACAATCCAAATCTATTACCTTGAAACTTTTGGGGGGTAAGTGGGAGAGTGACACACTGAGGCCAGATTGATCATTCAGTCTATTCTTCTTTATGTCTGAGAAGCCTTTCCCTTCAGTAAGGATGACTGACCTGCTGACGTCATAAAAATTATTAATATGATGCCAAACTGTCACTTGAACAGGGAAAAGAAAGGATTCTGTTCCGTGATAAGTGGTCTTAATACAGAATCCGTTGAAATGGTGCCATGAATACATTTTTATTGTAGGTAATTTTAAACATAACACTATTAGTATTTTAAAAATTTTAATTCTTTCTATTTGGTTTAATACTGTGACCATCCAAACGACTAGGTTTTAGTCTTAGATTTTAAATGTAATCTGACTTCACAGAGCATATGTCTGCTACCCTAAACATAAGCAGAGGGGAATCTGTCACTTTACTGGGCAATGTTTGATCCATGTAAGTCTACAGAATTTTTATAAATCTGAACCTATCAGTAAAATTCTGAAACTGGGAAACCCAAGTAAACTTTAGAGTAATGTGCTATGATTTTAGTATCAAGTACAGCACTCCAAAATATACATCTACAGTGACTAATAGTGAATGTTCTACAGTGAAGAAGGATAATAAAAAATGCTACTGACATGGAATATTTATATTCAGAAAATAAATATTCAAGGAGCTCACCAGAAGAATAAAGTGCTCTGCCAGTTATTAAAAGATTAACGCTGGTGTATTAAATATGGCAATCCCCACTGGGAAACAGAGAGATTCTTCTGGGATATGTTCAATATTTATTTCTCAGAATTAACTGCTATAAGAATAAATATAAAGCTTTGGCACTGAAGAGGGAGGCAAAGCACAGACAAAATGATTAGGAGGCATCATTACCTTTTACGGTTCAATTTAGAGAAAGGCACAATTATGCTCCATGAATAATACGTAGAAAGAAAGGTCTAATGGAAAATGAAATCCTTAATGCAAGATAACTTTATATGAAATCCAAGTCAAATTCTTTGAAGAAAACACCCCATGCCATTGACTTAACCAAATACTATCATGGCCTTCAATCTAGCAAGGCGAAATTAAGCAAGAAAATCTACACCACACCAAAACAAACCCACCAACTTATTCTATGTTACATAAAGCAAAAATTTGACATTAAGATACGTTACAATGGACATCAGCCGGTATGTCTTCTATAGGTGGTTTCAGCAGCAATAAGAAATAACGTACAATCAGTTCCAGAATGATACTGCAAAAGAAACTTCCTGCCTCCCTACAAGCTGCAGGGTGAGGAGGTAGTTTGGGGGTTGCTATTGGTGGAGCACTCAGTTTGCCACTTTGTGTGCTCCTCTCTATTCTTTTATCCTCAGTTAATTATTATCTGAATATGATATAAATTCACTAGACCATAAATTAACAGCTTTCAGGACAAATGCCTTGAAAGTTCTTAGAGAGGTTAAACAAATATTGTCACCTAAAACCTCCCTCTATAACAAACATGCACACAATGGCAGTGAAGTCATTAGTGACTGATGGGGCAGGAAGGACTTCAGGTTCTAACTCGTCTTTAAAAAGCACACTACCCCAGATTCATATTATAATTTAATGAGATCATAGTTTTCAATTCATTCTGGAAACGAAGAAAAATTACTCAATGCCATCATCTTTCTTCTCACTGGGCAAGAATCAATGGAATCCACTACTTGACCACAGTTATTTTTCTATCCCCATGAGGTATCTACATAATTCTGTCCCCAAAATAGGAAAACACATGACGAGCCAATCTGAATGGCTCTTGTTTAACACTACCAAACCTCTGTGAATAACAGCTTTCCAAACTTCATGATTACAATGGAAGTAGTTCACTTACCACTGAGACAAAACTACCAAAAAAAACTAGATTTTATCATATATCCAAGTCAATTGTGCAGTTGTTTTTCTAATTAGGATTAAAGGGTTAAAAAAAAAGATTATTCTGCAAAAAGAGCTTCAAACCTGGTCAACAGTTGATCTCTGAAACTGATCTAATTCATTCATTTTACGTAAAGGGGGAAATTTTTATTTTTTCATACAATGCTCTGATTTACCATAAATTCCCAACTACATTCTCTTCTACTTATTCTCTTTAAAGGAGAGAAAATTAAATTTCAGAGCCCAAAGGTAATTTAATTGCCATTCTACTTCAGCATAAGGGAGCAGGAAAAAAGGGGGTCTGAATAATAAGGTGATGAAACACACACAATGAACAAAAACATTCAAAGTCTAATAAAAGATAAACCTTTGAGATTTATAAGCTATAGGGTAGTTTGGGGGGGATGGAGGAAAAATATAAAATCTCCTACAAATATGGCACTTTGAAAAATCTTCACTGAAAAAAAGTCTCATTGGTCTTTCCTACTAGAATGGATCAACTGTAAGGGGGAAAAAGTATGTATTTTAAACAAATTAACACCTGACATTGATAAAATTTTCTGTTTAAACTCCTATTTAGTGTTTTAAAGATAAACATGTATTAGTTTTTAATACAATGATTCTCTTAATGACAAAGTATAAGGTACTTTCATTGTCTTTTACAGATTCACACAAAACACGAACCTATAATTATTTCAGCATTGAGGCTGAAGTTTTTATTCTAAAATTTAGTTCTTCACTAATTCATTCTAAGATGAATTTTACAGTCAACCAGGAAATTGGTTTTTATAAAAGCTATTTTATAAGCAGAAAATTCAGGGTAAAAAGCAATAATAAATGCCAAACTGTCTCTTTCCTTTATGAAGCCAAATGTTTTCCCATACACTGGTTTTTAAAGCTGGAACATATCCCTTTAGGGTCACTATTATTTTTCAAACTCCATATAAATATTACATCTAAAAAATTAATTGGTAATTTTAATTCTCCTCTTTCTCGTCAACTCTCTCCTCCTGAACTGTCGAATTTTAAAAATTCACAGAATGAGCATGTTTCTTGCAAAGTGGCTTGTCCTTTTTGGAGAAAAAGGTCTGACCTTCCAAACTTTCACAACACACCTGAAAAAGAAGCATTATTAAAGAGAATATCATTATTTTATCAAGTATGCTTAAGAGGAAGAACACGATTGTACCCTCAATGGATAACATCGCATAGCAATTTAAGTTGGACCTCTATGACATTTCAGGTAACCTTCCGAAAGTGATGGGGAGTGACTTTTTCCTGGAATATATTCTAATTTGCTTAAATCACTAATCATTACTTTATTGGCAGGAAAGCACTCATCCCTAATGAAAAATTTAACATATAATGAGGTCACATTAAATTTATTTTTTCTCCCTCAATTCTAATCAATACATTAAATCTGCTTCCTGTTGTACAGAACCAAAATACTGAAAACAAAAACCCAATTCAGCTATTTTGCCAAGCTTTCTGAAGGCCAATTTTAGCCTGCCCCCAAATGTACAGTCCTAAGTGATCTGTTACTACTCTTCAATTTGCCTCTTTGTCTCTTACAGTGAAGACTCTAGTCAACATCTGGCTGCTGAATTTTTATACAGTCAGCTAATCACATTTATATCTTCTTCTTGTCTTTCCTATTGCCTTTGTTAACTGTAATGTTTATAAGCAACTCAAACAGGCAATGGGAGAAGGAAAATCACCTCAAAGCAGTCGTTTTTAGGTTTTATGGAGTCTAAAGCATAGATGAGGTACATACAACAGGGTTCAAGGGTAATACCTGGACCTGGAGAAGTCATCTCACTTCAATTAACATATCATTTCTTTTTCCTACCATACAGTGGGAATTAGGAATTGCTAACCCACTGAGTCACTGCCGATTCATAAGGCAACAAAGGCAACAGGAAAGACAATGCTACTGGGCCGAACTTCCCCACAGGTTTCAAAGAGCATCTATCTGGTGACATTCAAACTGCCAAACTTTTGGTTAACAGCCAAAGTAGTTAACCACTACACCACCAGGTTTTCCTCCGAATTCTTAGCTACATTAAATCTAATAAAAAAATCCATACATCTAAAGAAAGTACCTTTATTAGAATTTATTTTCTAATTCAAAATAATTTTTAAAAATCTTAATGTTAATTTATAAATCTATCCACATTATTAAAAATAAGCAATATTAATAAAGTATCAAATCACAGAGGTCCATATTTTACTACATATATAGGATAAACTCAAAAAGAAAAACTATTCATTATGTATTGTTAATGACCGTAAGTATTCTTTTCTTTCTAAACCTGTGATAAGTAAAATATTTACTTATTTCACTGCTAAGGAAGGAAATGGATCAACATATGGTTTACTCCCAGTGTTAATTCAACAATTTTTAATTATTTCTACTTTAAGAGGTTCCTAATATTTCCTAAAACTACTAAAACACTTTACATGATAAAACAACTTAAAAAAGTAAAAGGATCTTACTGCTTTAAGAAAAATGTATCTTCTCTTTATAAGCAAGAGAAGATTAATACTAGTATTTTAAAGGGGTAAGCATATTATTGCATGCCAAATAATTTCAAAAGTTAACAGAAGTGTCTAAGAAACAACTTTCAGAAACACTGCAAAATATTTTTTGCTTCAGGTTTGAAGAACTGAATGATACAAGAGCCACTATTTGGATTACTTAAAGACTAGAACTGGCTGTGTTCTAGTGTTATGTACTCCATTACTTAAAAAAGTTTACTTACTGAGCATACAAAGCAAGTGTCATGCCAGGTATAGCCCAGAGCTTCCAGAAACATGTCTCCAGCTTCTATGGGAAATTCACAGCCACGGCATATGGTACCAAAGAGAGCATAATAATCTACATTGGGGGCACAAACAAGAAACATAAATACAACAGAGCGACCCACCTACCTATTCATTCACTCCATCAGATTCACTTCACAAACTGAACATACATCATTCGAACCCAAGGCAGACTTCAGTTCTGTTCTGAACTCTTAACTTGGAGCATTTGAGTATTTTAATATCTTATACTGGTTTACCATGCTGGGATACAAAAGAATTTTCTATTTGAAAGACAACTGAAGGAAATATATATACATTTGAGGGCCATAAGCAATTAGCAGATGTAAACAAAAGTAACAGGTTTCTGAAATATTAGCCAACGTGCTTAAAATGTCAAGACTGCAAGGACTAAAGCTAGGCCTATGTTCAAGCTTTTCTGTTGTTAAATAAAGTAGAGAGAACCTAATCATTTAAAGAGATGTGCAAGTTTACGTCTCTGACTTCTTTACTAGGCTGCAGGGACCCTGAGGGCCGGTACAGTGACTTTCTTCACCTTAACACAGCAGCTACTCAAGCAAAGGATCTTCCAATAAAGGGCATCCTATGGTTGTGTAAATGATACAGTTTTAATTGTTTTATTATTTTGAAGTACATTTGATGGCATTATGTGTGGAAAAGGACTTAGGGTAAACGGCTGTGGCAGCACCTTCGAAGTGGGGCCAAAAGAATCAGTTAGCACAGCCTGGTATCTTCCAATATTGACAGTCACAGTCTCTCCTCGTTCATCTTGGAAAAAATAAGGGCCAATGATTCCTCTGGACCCAAATTCCCACTAAACGGTCACCTCTAGGGGATGCAGTGGACATTCTTGAATCCCCACAGGACTCTCATTGCTCCAAACGCGACGGCTTTGTTTGTTAACAAAACCGCTCATCCAAAAACAGGCCTCTCGCTGAAGACGATTTTTTGTCCAAAAGCTAGGTCAACTTCCAATTGCTCTAGGGCTCGGACAGCAAATGTACAGTATAATCTGTAGTCACTGGACCTCAGCTCTTGAGTTTAAACAACTTTATAAGGGTAAAGCTTTGGATCCAGATGCAAAATCTGCCAAACTGTGGTAGACGAAAGGCCCAGTTCTTGTGCTGGGCCACAAACTGATTGGCTGGATCATCGCACACACTCTGACGAATGATGGCTATGTTTTCACTGGAACGTGTGGTTCGTTGACACCTGGGTGTTGTCTAATTCGCAACAGATCCCGTTGTCTCAAATTTTTTAATTAAAGCTCGAAGTGTTCTCTCAGTGGGATGATTATGTGAATCGTAAATTTTACCTAATGCACTGAATGTTTAGAGAACGGAATACCCATTTTGTTAATAAACTTTAATAATTTCTATGCATTGTGGAACTGTGTATCTTTTCATGGATTTTTGTCAAAACTAATCAAAAAAGCATGATAAATGTGGCTGCTTAACTTCACAAATATCACTCCTGTGGGCTGTCAAAAAATAGGAGATCCTTATTGGAAGACACTATATTACACAGCATACAATAAATACCTGTTAAACTCAACTGAAAATACAAAAGTGGTGGAAATGTTGACTTGGCTCACACTCAGTAAGAGAAATTCCTTTATTGTAAATGTGTCCATATATAGCTTTGCCTTTTGGTAAGTATTTAGTTTCATATAAAAATGTACTTTAGAATAAGTTTTAGAAGGCAGCAACAAAATCCAGATTAAATGAGGTTATATGTGAAAACTCTTAGTAAACTACAAAGCCATGTATACTTCTGTATGTATGAGATGATATTAGTGTCCAAAACTGATGACTAGAAACATGATAATATTAAAACTTTTAAGGAAATGGCATACCATAGTTGGAGATGCATGTTTTGTGTTTCACATGTCTCTTAGTAAAATTATTTACATGATTTAACATTTTTATTATATTTTCCCACATAGTATTCTCACTTCTCTCCAATTAAATGCCCAAATATATGTGACAAAAAAACCCCACCATTCTGATAGCTGTCATTAGACATAACTATCCAAAAAAAAAAAAAAAAACCCAAGAGGGTTTCTAGTAATTAGCAACAGTAAAACTAATTACCATAAATCAAGAATAAGTGTCAGAAATCGGCAAATTTTGTATTGTATCTGAATTGGTAAGAAAAAGAAATGTTATAGGAAACATCCATGAATAAATGTCATAATTGCGTTTTTATTGCACTGGATCACAACAACATTAGCTATATTTTCTTTTGAGTTTTATGACCTTAGGATGATTCTTACCTAGAACTTTACAGAGACTTTACAGAGAACTTTACAGTTATAAAACACTAACAGGGTCTCCTTCTGAAGAAAGAACTGCTGACGAGATGCTTCTCTATTACTGAATCAGAATGTATCAGCATTTTCTTTTCTTTTATGCGGACACTTTCACTACTGTGTTTACTCATGGTTCACTCTTTAGTCTTTGATATTTTTAATTCAAAGTGCCGGAGGAGAGTAGGTTATCATCTGCAATCTGATTCCTCGTACTCAGCAATCTTCAGTATTTTGAGTTCCTTAGTACTGTATGCTCAATACACAGCCACAGAGTCCTACTGCATTTCAAGCACTGGGGTACAGTGATGATGAAGGCAGATCTGGCTGATCCCTCATGTGGCTTATATGCTCAGTGAAAATGGGATATCCCACAAAAGAAAGAAAATAGCGAAGTGATGCAGAACAATGGTATGTGCAGAGGAGGGGTGAGGAGTACCACATGATACAGGAGGGCAATAGTTGTGATGAGACTTCAAGGGTGAGAAAGAACTCTTACAGAAAATCTGGAGAAGAAACACTTGAGTTAAAAGAAACAAGAAGTACAAAAAGCCCTGGGACAAAAGAAAATCTTAGTATGCTCTGACATAGCAAACAGGCTGCATATGGCAAGAACTAAGTGAAAAAAGTCAAGTGGTAGGAGATGAGGCTGGCAAAGCAGTGGTAAGGAATCTTGTATAGTTTTTACTTTAGGTACAAGAGGAAGCCACTGAAGGGTTTTAAACACAATCTGATTCAAATGTTAAAACTGTAAGTGCAGTGTAACTATTATCTGAGGCTGGGGGAAAGAGAGGTACCACTGAGTTGTCTATTACAATGCCCAGGCAAAAGGAAAGGGTGAGTTACACTGAGTGGTGGCAATTAAGATGGGGAGAACTTAACTAAATTCAACATATGGAACTGCAGGATTTACAAATGGGACTGGACATGGGGAGAACTAGAGAAACAGGAGACTCCAAGAAGACGCCTAGGCTTCTGATTGATGCATATTGAGGTCATTTATCGGGACAGGGAGGACTGGGTCAAGAACTGGTTTAGTAGGTTAAAGAAAAGCAAAACTAAGAACAGGCCAAAGTTGATCACCAGCAACATTTAAATAAACCTTTGATAATATCACTCCCTTTCTATAAGCAATTCTTCGAATTTTTAAAAGAAGGTTTTAAAGAATACATTAAATATGATATGAAAGCTGGATGGTTTTACACGTGTTTTGGGTAGACAGGGATCACATGACAGTCAAAATGTCCTGGAAGGCTTCTAAAACAAAACAAAACAAAACAAACAAAAAATTCTTATCTCAGAAAAAAATAACTGGAGTTCCAAAATATGGGATACTCGGTTTGAATCTGGGTAGGCAGCCTGCAGACAACCTATTCCAACATGGCCCACGGGGCACTTCACTGCAAGGCCTGAGGCCTCTGGTGGTCAGCATGGGATAGATTCAGGTTAGTCCTATGGGAGGTGAACACAGAATATTAAGTGGGCAGAGAAGAGTGATATCAATTAAAACCTGACTGCTCCTTTAATTTGACTAGTCTGTAGTATTTCCTTCTTTAAACACTACACCATAAACTAAAAGGAGGAACTGCGATAACCCTCAGTCATGGCAATGTAGTGGTAGTTAGCAGAAGAATGATAAGGGAAAAATGTTTTTTTTAATATGTATGTGTAGTACATACATACACACTCAAAATTCACTATTGAAGTATAAAAAGTGGCTTTAAGGTACACTATTAGATGAATTAATGTCCATAAATTACTGGGTATTCAAGCAAAAAAGTTTACATGCAAGCATGTAAAATCATGTTTGATTTCTGTGTTTCTGAGCTGCTTCAAGCTACATCACCCCTGTATTTCAAATACCAGCAAGGACACCCATAGAGGAGAAGACTCAGTGGAGCTTCCAGACTAAGCCAGACTAGGCAGAGCAGCCTGATGATCTACTTCTAAACGAAAAGTCCCCAGTTACAACCTTACGAAAGCAGTGAACATCATCTGATACAGCGCCAGAAGAGGAGTACCTCAGGTTGGAAGTCACTCAGAACATGACTGAGGAAGGGCTATCTTCTCAAAAGAAAGTGGACTTTAATGATGTGGAAGGCATAAAGCTTTTGGAACTTCATTTGTTGATGTGGCACTACTCAGAATAAGTCATTAGTAAAAGTCATGTTTACAAGTTCAAATCTTAAAATGAAGTTGGGAGAACGAGGTCTGACAATTAAGTCCGAAATTAAGAAGCTAACTGTTTTAAGCGCTACCCACGTCACTGGTGACTATAACTATGGTCACCTTTGCAGTATGCCTGCTGGGAAGCTGTGTGCCAACACCAGCACCTAGTCCACACTGCAAAGCAATGTGGGAATTCTTTCTGCAATGGCGATTGCACACAGTGGCACAGTGGCAAGTTTGCAAACTTAACTATATAGTTGTCTGTGAAGGAGTTTTAGGTCAGGAAACAAACAACTGTATTGGAACACCCTCCATATTCAGCTAATCTGTCCCTCAATGACTTTTTTCTTTACCTGGAGAAAAAATATTGAAAAGAAGACATTTTGATGATATTTAGGATACCAAGGGTAATATGATGACAGCTCTGATAGCCAATCCAGGAAAAGAATTCCAAAATTGCCTTGAAGGGTGGCGTCAGTGCACAGCTTCCCAGGGGGAGTACTTCAAAGGTGATCATAGTGATTTTCACCAATGAGGTATGCAGCACTTTTTCTAGGATGAGTTATCCAACTTAATTAGCAGTCCTCATATGTTCTCTGACTAAGTCACATAAAAAGTCTACATAGTTTTTTGTGTATTATTTAGAGTAAATTACATGTCCCAAACACGATTAGACTACCACTCTGCCTAGTATTTTCTTTCCACATAATAGCAATATAAGGGTTGTCATTTTACCTGTTTTCAAGAATTCAGAATAAAGATTTCATCTTACCTGTCTCGCAGTAGGGTTCACCATCCTCCAAGTGAAAAACATTGTTACGAATGGGTTTCCCACAGGCCACACACACAAAACAGGAAACATGCCAAGTTTGTTTCAAGGCATTGATGACTTCCTAGTATGGAAAGATAACTGGATGTCAAACAAGATCATAAACATATACATGATTAGTTTAATAGCTGTACTAACACAGACCTGCAAAACTCACCCAACGCAGGCACATACGCTTTTTCTTTGCCTTGAGTTCTTCCACTAAAGGACAGACCCACAAATCACCTCAATCAATTCATCATAATGTGCACATTTCTTATAAACACAAATCAGTAATTTAAAGAACGATTACTACATTATTTAAACATTATATACATGATAAATAAATCAAGCATTTCATAAATGTTTGCAGTATTTTCTGCTTTCTTTCAAAGGGTATCAGAAAACATTAATTTATAAAGGCTTCATAGTATTATCTTGGCAATGTGATGAGTGAAGCGGGAAACATTTTAAACTAAAACAAACCTATACTTTGGTGCATTACAGAAGCAATAATTGCAATCAGTGTAAGGGTTTTGGGACCCTAACTGCTTAGGGTTTTGGAAATCAGCTGTGACTTGAGGACTGTATTAAGTGTGTACTCAAATGACTTTAAAATTTGAACCATAAAATATGGATTCCAGTCAATACTGGTTCTATGGTTAAACACTCTGAGGATAACAGAACCGGGGCGGACTCTCATTAGTAAATTTTGGGGAGCTGGTTTGGCAAGGACAGATTTCTTTGGATTGAAAGAGCTGGAGCCACTAAAAATTACAATTTTGAAGAACAGTTACTAAGTAAGAATATATCCTTTCATAAAATTTACTGCAAGAAAACCTAGAATGCTATACACAAAACATAGTTACAATTTGAATTGTTTATTGTTATGGGCTGAATTGTGTCTTCCCAAAACATGTACTGAAGTCCTAGTCGTACCTGATCCTATTTGGAAATAAGACTTTCTTCTGTTATGTTAATGAGGTCATACCAGAGTAGGGTGGGTACTCTAAATACTTCTGAGTTATACAAGAAGCAGGACAAGAAGAAGGGGTGTGCAGATCAAGACCTCTATTAAAAGACCAGATCTGTCTGATAACCTGGAGGTCCCCTGAGAACACAGCCCCTTGACTAGCTGCTGGCCCAGACCTGAAACCTGTATCGATGGCAACCCTTCAGACAAAGAAAGGACTGGACCTGAGGACACAGACGGATGCACGCAGTGTGTCTACCGTTAGGGTTTAATATATATATATATATGTAGATATATATATATATATATGTATATGAGGCTGTCCTACTGGTTTCCTTTTAGAGGAGAGAAGAGAGGATGGAAAGGAGGGGTCAAGTGTTAGCTGAGGGGGTACTGTAAGCAAGGAGTGAAAAAGAAGAGTGTGCTGCCACAGGGTGAGGAGGGCAGGTAGAATTGCAGAGAGGCAAGTACCCAGGCTTTTCAATCAAAAATTTACTTGGATTGTAAACATAATCACAATTTTAAAAACTCTTAAAAAGGAGCAGAACAGAGAGACACACAAGGGAAGAGAGACACACAAGACAGCCACACGTAGAAGCACAGGAACAAGGATTGCTAGCAGCTACTAGAAGCTGAAGACGACAAAGAAGGACCTCCCTCTAGAGTCATGCCCTGCATTCAGATTTCCAGCTTCCAGTGATTAAGTACTACATCTGCTAACCAAAAGTTTGGCAGTTCAAACCTGCCAGGCACTCCCTGGAAACTATAGGACAGTTCTACTCTACCTTACCGGGTCGCAAAGAGTCAGAATTGACTTGACGTCACTGGGTGGGTAAACTGAGAAGAAACACTGGTTATACAGTAGTCAGCAGCTAATGCTGCCTGACCAAAAGATCAGCAACCTGAATTCACCAGGCACTCCTTGGAATCCCTGAGGTGTGGGCGAGGTTCTACTCTGTCCCACAGGGTTGTTATAAGTAAAAATTGACTTGACTGCAACTTTTCTGTTTTTCAAATGTGAGAAAACCAATTTATCTTCTTTAAAGTCATCCACTTGTATTTTTTTATTACAGCAGCACCAGGGAACTCAGAAAAAAAGAAAACTGGGCTGACATCTGGACCTATTTTTTCTGTGGGATGAACAGCCTGGTTTTCCATGGGAGCCACACTATAGATGATCTCCTTGGTGATACCCTTATCTATGCATAGCCCCTGTTCACTGCCACTTGGCCTGGTAAACTGAAGGTTCTTGGTGACGGCTCTCAGGAACATGGTGAGCCCATCAAAAGGTGCAAGTCCTAATCCTGCAAAGAGTTCTGAAAGTTCATTTATTCAATACATATTTACTGAGTTACTAGTACGTGCTAGGCCCCATGGTAAGTCCTGGGAACACATTGGTCACCAAAACAAGCCTGATTCTCTCAGCGTACCCTACTAATGCCTGTTAGGACTTACTCTCTCACAGTGCCCCCAGAAAACTTCCAATGGCCAGGGTACCTCTCTTAGTGTTTTTTCTTGAATTGCAGGGGACTGAGCTGAAATACCAGAGAGTTCATGTACCTAAAGAAGCCCTCAGCAAACAACACTGATAGGAAATAGTGTGTAAATTCCCTAGCTCCCTTGCCCCTTGGAAACATAATTTTTAAAAAAAAATTTTATTGTACTTTAGATGAAGTTTTACATAAGAAACTAGTTTTTCATTCAACAGGTAGTATGTACATTACTTTATCATAGTAAATCAGTACTCTCTCTTCTCAACTTTGGGTTCCTTATTACCAGCTTTCCTGTCCCCTCCAGCCTTCTAGTCCTTGCCCCTGGGCTGGCATGCATCTGTAGTCTTGTTTCACGGGACTGTCCAATCTTTGGCTGAAGTGTGACCTTCAGGAGTAACTTCATTACTGAGGTGACTGAGTGTCCCCGAGCCACACTCTCCGAGTTCCACCAACCTCTGTCAGGCCAGCAAGTCTGGTCTTTCTTTTTGAGTTAGAATTTTGTTCTACTCTTTTCTCCATCTCTGTCTGGGACCCTCTGATGTGATCCCTGTCAGAGCAAGCAGCGGTGGTAGCCACGTGCCATCAGATGTACTGCACTCAGCCTGGTGGAGGCCACTGCAGATGGGGCCCGTTAGTCCTTCGGATTAATCCTTTCCCCGGGCCTTTGGCTTTATTCTTTCTTCTTCACTCTAGACAGAGTGGAATCAGCAGAGTACCTTAGATGCCTGCTCATAAGCTTTTACAACCCCAGACACTACTCACCAAAGTAGAATGCACAACATTTTCTTTATAAATTATGACATGCTTCTTGAGCTAGATGCTCCCCAAGATCATGGTCTCCACAGCTCTCAGACCAGCAATTCAGCCCCTCGGGGTGTTCAGATGTGTCTTATGGAGCTTCCATAACCTTGTCTTGTAAAGTTGTGCTGACTTCTCCAGTATCATATACTGTCTTACCGGTAACCAAAGTTACCACTTATCTATTAGCTATTCAGTACTTTTCCCAGCCCCGGTGACCAGGAAAGATTGCTTATTTTTGTGTGTAAACCTTTCCAGGATTTTTTATAGCAGTGGTCTCATAAGATATTTGTCCTTTTGTGAGCAATCAGCATAATGCCCTCCAGTTTCCACCACGTTAGGAGATGTTTCTCAGAAGAGATGTTTCTCAGAATCATTATTGTTCTTTATTATTGTATAATACTTCATTGTGTGTATACCTCAGTTTGTTTATCCATTCATCTGCTGATGAGCATCTAAGTAGATTCTGTCCTTTTGCTACTGTGAACAATGCAGCAGTAAACACAGGTCTGCATATTTCTATTCCTGTGGTGGCTCTTAATCCTCTGGGATACATTTCTGGGAGTAGGACTGCTTGATCACATGGTCTTTCTACTTCTACCTTTCTAAGGAAGCATTATATTGTTTTCCAAAATAGTGGTATAATTTTACATTCCCATCAGAAGTGCGTAAGAGTTCTGATCTTTCTACAGCCTATCCAACATTTGTTATTTCCTGATTAAGGACAGTAATCCCAAGGTGAGAAGGTGTCTCATTGTGGTTCTGATTTGCATTTGTGTAACAGAAACCCTGGTGGCACAGTGGTTAAAAGCTACGGGTATTATCTAAGAGGCTGGCAGTTCAAATCCATCAGGTGCTCCTTGGATACTCTAGGGGGCAGTTCTACTCTATCCTATAGGGTTGCTGTGAGTCAGAATTGACTCAACAGCAGTGAGGTTTTTTTAAAGGCTTGTGATCACAAGCATTTCTCATGTGGCTGTTGGTGGCTTGAATGTCTTCCTTGGTAAAGCATCTGTTCAATTCCTTCGCTCATGTTTCAGTTGGACTGTCTTTTTGTTGTGGAGGTACTGAATTTTCTTATAGGCTTTTTAGAGACTAGACCTTCATCTAATCTGTAATAGCCACAAACTATTTCCTAGTCTGTAGGCTCTCTTTTTACTCTTTTGGCAAAATCTTTTGAGAAGCATGTTTAATTTTTATAAGATCCCTATTACCTAGCTTATCTTCTTACAGTTTGTCTGTTAACTTTTGTAGATTTTGTTTTTACTGAGACTTTATGTTTTCTTCTTTATTTTAATGAGTAGGTTCATTAACTTCTTTTGTGATTACATTGAAATTTACCCTTATCTTCTTAGCTTTGAACTGTTTTTGATTATTTGATATCACTTTGCCTTCTAATTCATTAGAAAGTTCTATATCTATACTGTTTATTTCCTCCTGTAATGCTGTGACATTGTTGTCATTTGCAGATTTACTTCTCTGGTTCCCTGTTATAATTCTTTTGGTTTTAAATAGTCCTTGGGAGTTCCTTTCCTAGATTGTTATCTGCCAGGTACAATCAAACATCCTAGATTCAGACTACAGTTTGATAGTCTTTGTTCTCAGACAAAAGGAGTCTCTTTAATAATTAAATAATTTAATGATGTCTTTCACTGACTATGCAAAGGCTTTCAACTGTATGGATTATAACAAATGATGAATAACACTGTAGAAAATGGGCATCTCCAGAACACTTAATTGTGCTGTTACAGAATCTGTACATGGATCACATGTGAAAAGAACAAGGCGACACTGCATGGTTTCAAGTCAGGAAAGGTGTGTGTCAGGGTTGCATCTTTTCACCATACCTTTTCAATCTGTATACCAAGCAAATATATTAAGCTGGACTATATTAAGAAGAACAAGGCATCAGAATTCAAGGAAGACTCATAAACAATCTGCACCATGCAGATGACACAACCCTGCTTGCTGGCAGTGAAGAAGATCTGAAACAACACTTATTGATAAAAATCAAAGACCACAGCTTTCAGTATGGATTGCACCTCAACATCAAGAAAACAAAAATCCTCAAAGCTGGCCCAGTAAGCAACATCATCATAAATGGAGAAAGGATTGAGATTATAAAGGATTTCATTTTATTTGGTTCCACAGTCAATCCTGTGGAAGCAGTAGTCAAGAAATCAAGACTCACTGCATTGGGAAAACGTGCTGCAAAGGATCTCTTTAAAGTACTGAAAAGTAAAGATGTCACTTAGAGAGTAAGGTATACCTAACTAAAGCCATGGTATTTTTAATCACATCACATGCATGCAAAAGCTGGACGACGCATAAGGAAGACAGGAGAAGAACTGATGCCTCTGAACTGTGGTGTTGGAGTAGAATACTGAATATACCATGGGCTGCCAAAAGAACAAAGAAATCTGTTCTGGAAGAAGTACAACCAGAGTGCTCCTTGGAAGTAAGATAGCAAGACTGTGTCTGACATACTTTGGATGTGTTGCCAGGAGGGATGAGTCCCTGAAGAAGGACATGATATTTGGTAGAGTGGAGGGTCAGTGAAAGAGTAAGACTCTCAACAAGATGGACTGACACAGTGGCTGCAATAATGGGTTTAAGCATAAAAATGATTGTGGGCATGGTGCAGGACTAGACAGTGGTTCACTTTGCTGTGCATCAGGTCACTGTGAGTTGGAACTGACTCAACAGCACCTTACAACAACAAATGTGGATTGCTGGTTTTTACATATTCCCTTAATTTCTATTTATCTGGAAATGTCTTAATTTTACCATCATACTTGAATGAGAATTTTGCAGGACGTTTTATTCTTAGTGGGCAATTTTTTTCTTTCCAGGTCTTATGTGTATCATTCCATTGCATTTTTGCCTGCATGATTTCTGCTGAATAATCGGAGCTTAGTCTTATTGTTTCTCTTCTGTACATGACTTTTTGTTTTTTTTTTCCAAGCTGCTCTCATAGTTTTTTTTCTTTGGTTTTACTGAGTGCAATTACGATATGCCTTGGGGATTTTTCTTTTAGGTTCTGTCCTACATAGGGTCCCTTGAGTTTCTTGGATGGTCCTCTTTCATAACATTAGAGAAGGTTTCTATCAGCAGTTCTTCAGTGGTCCTCTCTGTTCTCTCTCTCTGTTCTAGAACTCTGATCACTTGCAAATTTTTGCTTTTGACTGTATCCCACATCATTCTCAGGGTTTCTTCATTCCTCTTTGGTCTTTTCTCTGACATTTTCTCAAACAGTTGTAGCCAAGTGTTTGTCTTCAATTTCACTGATGTGGTTTTCCATCATTTCAGACCTGCTCCTCAACCCTTCTATGACACTGTATACTTCTGAAATTTTGTTGTTTATCTTTTGGTTTTCCGTTGTTTTTGTATGATTTCTAGCTGTGAATTTACTGTAGTATTTTGTTCCTGTAATATTTTCCTGAATTCTTCCATAAATTTGTTTTGATTTTCCATAATTTTGTCTATTTTTTCATGATTTTTGTCTGCTTTTTGTTTTAGCTCTTGGATAGCTCTGAATATTATAAATTTGAATTCCCTAGCACATAATTCTAGTGTGTTTTCGCCTGCCAGAGTCATCTGGTGTTTTATTTTGGATGCCTACTGGAACCATAACATCCTGTTTTGTTTTTCAAATAAGTTTTAATACTATCTACTGTCTTTGGACATTCAGTAGTTATTTTGTTCACCGACTGTACACTTACTTGGTTTATCCTGCTTTCTTGTTTTATCTGATTATGGCAGAACAGGCAGGCGGTGTGTTCTCTGTTGTATACTCATCAGTAGTCACAATATTTTTCACCACTTTGTTGTGTGGTCAGGGCCAGTAGCTCAGCTATGGTTTAGTCAGGCAGGTTCAGCTAAAGGGGAAGGACTGGTACAGGGCCTCCAGAATGGGCCAGGAATTAGTGCTGGGCAGGTTCTGGTAGGCCACGCCTGTGCTTCTTGGTGGTGTTATGTTCAATGAATGGTGCATGCAGGTGGGAAGGAGGAGTAGATTGTCATGTGTGAGCTAAAAAGGGTATGGGAGAGAGGTGAGACAAACAGAAGCCAAAAGCAAATAATAGACAAAAATAGTGCTAAAGGAGTTTGCCATCGGAATGGAAAGACAAGAAAGTAAGTAAAAACATCTGCAATAACACAGCCAAGATAAAGCAAAATTATGTAAAATGACTTACTGGTGTTAGGAAATGCCATAGTTCACTACTGAAGGAGAATGTCAAGAATTGACAGTCATTTAGATACAAGAAGATCACCACGGATATTTACAGCAAAGCACACTGCATCAAATCCACTTTCCAGGGTTTCTAGCATATATTTCCTTTTTCATCCTTGAGATGTATTACTATTTCTTCTTTGCTAGGTCATTAGACTACCAGAAGACAATCCAGAGAGTTCATTTAGTGAATTTCTGGTCCATCTCTGAAGCAATGAGTACAAGATTTCTATTTTCTAGAACCTTATTAAGTTCTAGGACTCATACTTTATTTTTAAATCATGTATCATCAATCCACAGAATACATTTATAAACTAAAACAGTATTCATTTATATTGACTAACTACTTGTCATCATTTAGGAGGTATACGTTAAACCCACTCTACACACAGCACCATCTAATAAGATAAAAACATTTCTAGTGCTGTATTTACAATTCTAGGATTTTCAATGTTTCAGACTTATTTAAAAATGTACTCTGTAATTAAAAATACTCAATAAATCCTATTAACATTGCTTCAATTGATACAAATGAAAATTTCATTACTATATTTTCATATTGAGAATGTTAGATTCAGAAATCCATTTCCGACTTTTAAATGAGGCCAGGCAACTTGGCTGCTTCTAAAATCAAATTCCAGCTCCTAGTCTCCCATAGGGGTAGACTGATCCTGACTTTATAACTGCAAACTGGATATTTCAGAGCAGGAAATTTATTCATTTATAATTATTTATTATGTATCTGATTCCTAAATTACTCTTTCTGGGGGGAAAAAAAAGTAGGGTTTTGAAACTATTTTTCCACATGTGTACTCTCATAAAACTGAGGTTATATTTTTAAACATTATATATACTCAAGAAAAATATATCACTTATAAGTCTCACATTTTATATATTCATAAGATCTGTGTCCTACACTTGAACTCTGACAAGTGGGGAAATGCTGCTCTTAAAAAGCTATGGAATTTAACTGAAAACAGTAAAGGTGTCAGTTCTGAGAACTCTGATGTGTGTGGTCCTATGCAACCACTGGATTACTGAGCAAACAGGGCCCTGTTGAAGTAGCACACCCACAGTCAATTATTTTTTCCCCACAGCAGCCAGATTTTCACCAGACATGCCAGTACTCAGTGTGACAAAACCAAAGACAACCCAACACCATGAGTCTGATGTACTCCTATAGAAGTCTATTTAGTTTTGTTTCACAATAACAAAATAGTGACAAATACAGCAAGGGGAAACAGAAAGAAGAAAATAAAAACAGATGATGAAAGAATGTCATAACAAAAAGTAACTCTGTTTCAAAACTGACTCAAAATAAAAACCTTCCAATACTTACTCCAAGAATCTTCCTTTGGCATCGCCCACATTCAGGAGCAAAGAATTTCTCATAACATAGCTCACAATACAGAGCTCCCTTTTCTTCTACGAATCCAATGTAGGCCATAGTATTTTTACAGTGAGCACAGTTAAATTCTTCTGGGTGCCAAGATTTCCCCAAGGCCACCAGATATGGTCCCCTGCCAGAAGAAAAGAGAAAGATTTGGCTCAAGAGTAATAGTTTCTTGAAGTTTGCCTGGATACCAAAACCAAAACAAATATGATGCTGTTGAGTCAATTCCAACTCACAGCTATCCTATGTAACAGAACAGAACTGCCCAATAGGGCTTCCCAAGAATGGATGGTGGGACCCATAACCACTAGGCCACCAAGGCTTAAGCCTGGACAAGACCTCTTTTATGCAACTTCTTATCAGTGAAATACTTAATTCCTCTTCTTAATGACTAAACACACAGGTACTGTAAATTTGCATAAGGACTCTGCATTTATGTGAACAGGAAACGGGAGCAGAGTAACAACATTTAAAGAACTGCTTCAAGAAAAGTTCTTTCTTCCATCGTTTTTCTTTCTCCAGGGCATCTGGTTAATACCAAATGTTTTACCGAGCACCAATGAGTGATTCTGTCTGCATTATATTAGGATTAAGAATAAGGATGTTAGCTGTGACACAAACTGAAGCAGCGAGAAAATACGGTTTAGTCAAGGATCAGAGTTTGATATTTCTACAAAATAAATAAGAGAAAAATCTGTTTAGTACATCAGTCTTAAAAACAGATTACCGGAGGAAACATTCTAGTCAATTACTTTTCCCTACACATTATTTCATATACTTATTTCTCAACTTTATTAAATACATCAAAGCCTCACTCTTCTTAAAATGACTATAGAAACTATAAACTAGATATTACAGATTACTTACAGTTACTTGCTAGGAAGTTTTATTTAACTCAAGGATGGGCAATCTTTAATGCATATTGGTATTAAGGCAATAAGTGTCTGTAAAGAGATTTTTCCCCATTCAATACTGTGTAGTCATGATACTATAGGATGTGCTTTGTTTGCCAGACAGGAATCCATCAAGAATCCTTATCTAGTCATGAGGTCTGCAGAGATTAACCATTCTAGTCTCTGCAACCCACTTTTCAGTAGCTCCATCACACTAATTTTTATTCACAGAGTGGCTTTACCTCCAAGGCACTTTTACATTTATCAAATTTGTCCAGGCCACATTCCTGTGAGACAGATCAGGGCTATGAGCTCTGCTTAACAGATGGAGAAGCTGAGATACAGCGTGTTCAAATGATAAGACTGAAATCATAAAATCAATGACTGAGCCAAGGCCAGAAGCACAATTTCCTGATTCTTGGTATATTGCTCTAGCCAATTATTACTTTCTTTGATCTCTTAACTGTCAATTATTATCACTAAAAGACCACATGGTAACTATTAGTAAGCACAAGACACCAACTTTAGGCAGATTAAAAACCAAGCCACTGAGTCAATTCTGAACCCATAGCGACCCCATAGGACAGAGCAGGACTGCTCCAGAAGTTTTCCAAGGAATGCCTGGTGGATTTCAACTGCTGAACCTTTGGTTAAGCAGCTGTAGCTCTTAACCACTACACCACCAGGGCTCCTTGATTATCAACGGGGCAAGACACAACAAGCATCACAAAGCCACACAGCACTTTTTAACCTCTGACAGTAAGAAAAATCTTTATATGTATCTTTGCATTGATAAATTCTTAGCAAATACAATAATGTTTATTTAGAAATAGCATCTAATCTGCAACAGTCAGGAAAGCAGTGCTTCTGTGGGGTATAAAAGCTATTTTCTAGTCTCACTAAAAAATTATGTTTTCCACCTAAACTCTGTAATTAACTCCTTCCCCAATCAGCTCAAACTAATGAAGAATTCTGTATTAACACTTATTCTACAAACACTAGAACTGAGTATATTCCAAATCAAACTTACTTCTTCTCCTCATTTCTTGTGCTCTATTCCCTGTTTCATTACAAATGCTACTACCTTTCATCCAGTTGCCTAATCCCCAAACCTGAACTCCTCAGGTTCCCTTTTCTACCCCCATATTAACTGGTCACCAAACTATGTCAGTTCCAGATCTTTTACTGTATCAGATCATCCCACTTCTCTACCATCATTGTAACTTGTCTTTTTTTTTTCCAAATGAACTTCAGCATTTCCTTTTAAACTAAATATTATTTTTTTCTTGTTGTACAGACTAGAAGAGTATCTTTTTAAGAACTGTATCTCCAACAAGAGTCTAATATACAAAATATTTATAAAACTTGGTGCCAAACACAGTGTTTGTCAATTTAACATTTTTCATGTGTATAATTAGGTGGTGTGCAGCCGCCACCCATAACCACTGCCCCATTTCCTGTCAGCATAAACAAAAACTCCTCACTTCCCCTCCGTTTTGATCCTACTGATAAACTCTGGTCTCTATACATTTGTCTATTCTTGTTATTTCACATAAGTGAGACTGTAAACCTTTGTCCTTTTATGATTTACTTATTTCATTGAGCAAGGTTTTTGAGGTTCATCCATGTTGTAGCATGGATCAAGACTTTCCTTCTTTATTCTGGCTGAGAAGTGTTCCACTGCATGTATATAATATGCTTTGTTTATCCATTCATCTCTTGATTGACACTAAGGTTGTTTCTACTGTTTGGCTATTGCCAATAGTGCTGCAGTGAACATTAGTGTAAGTGGGTCTGCTTTCACTGCTGCTTTTAGGTTTCCTGGGCATATATACCTGGTGGAGTAGTGGTTAGGTGCTACAGCTACTTATCAAAAGCTCAGCAGTTCAAAGCTACCAGGTGCTCCTTGGAAACTCTATGAGGTAGTTTTATTCTGTCCTACAGGGTCATTATGAGACAGAATGGATGGCAGTGGGTTTGGGTTTTTTGTGGAGGGAGGAGGTTGGATATATACCTAAGAGCAGAATTCTGTGTTACACTGTAGTTCTATGTTTAACTTTCCAATGATCCATCAAACCATTTTCCATACAGGCTGTACCAGTTTTCATTCCCACAAACAATAAAATAAGGGTTCCAATTTTTTCACATCCTTACCAAAATTTGTTGTTTTTCTTTTGTAATCTTAGCCATGAAGTGATTATTTCATCATGGTTTTGACTTCCATCCTTCTAATCACTAATGACATTCAGCATTTTTTTCAGGTGCTTATTGGCAGTTTGAATATCCTCTTTGGTGAAATATCTGCTCAAGACCCTTGTCCATTTTTCAATCGGTTTGTCTTTTGTGTACAGCTGAAGTTTTATAAATATTTTAGGTATCAGACCTTTGTTGGAGACATAGTTCCCAAAGATATTCTCCTAATCTGTACGTTGTCTCTTCATTTTTTTGATAAAGACACTTGATGAACAACAACAGAAAACCAAAACCCATTGCTATCCAGTTGATCCTAACTCACAGTGATCCTGTAACACAGAGCACAACTGCCCCATAGTGCTTCCAAGGAGCACTTGGTGGATGTGAACTGTGGACATCTAATCAGCAACTGCAGCTCTGAACCACTACATCACCAGGATTTCTTAATGAACAAAAGAATTTAATTTTTATGAGGTCCTTTTTGTTATAATATCTGATAATCCACTGTTAAAATTTAAAAACTAGGTCTGAAAGCCACATCCCTACGGTTTCAGTTTTCACATTAAGGGCCTTGACCTATTCTGAACTTTTTTTTTATGTATGGTCAGAGGCATGGTCCCTGACTCCTTCTCCTGCAAGTGGAAATCCAATTTTCCAAGCACCATCTGTTAGAGAGGCTTCCTACCCCACTGAATAGACTCAGCACTCTTGTCGAAAATCAACTGACCATAGATGTATGGTTTTATTTCTGGACTCCCAAATCTATTCTAATGGTCTGTGTTTTACTGTTGTTCTAGTACTAGACGGTTTTGATTATTGTAGTTACACAGCATGTTTTGAAATCAGGAAGTACCGGTCTTTCTACTTCCTTCTTCAAAACTGTTCTGGTTAGTCAGTCTATCCTACTTCTTGTTCACTCATTTCTTGTTAGTGTGATGCCGTTTAGTATAAGCTACTGCACACATCTCTCTCAGTGTTTATGACAAATTGTTTACTATTCTTTTAAAACATAAAAGGACTGTAAGATTTGTTATTATTATCCAGGAAACATCTTTGTTAACTAATTGCTGCTAGGGAAAAAAAAAAAAGGCTACAAACCATACTCTCCAACCAAATATACTTCTTTTTATAGGTTGTTCCCAAGCTAGTATATATATAGTTTGGTCTCACTCAACAAGTTCCTTCAATCCACTGTCTCGTTAAATGCGTGGTAATTAGTTTATCTTCAAAGATAAACCAGGAAGTTACATCACTCAAAGTCAGACTGAGTGCTCCAAACACTCAAGTAGAAATTATCTGGTTATATATAAATCATCCAAGCTAAATTTACTGACTATAACACTAGGTATAGTAGAACTCGTGGTTATATGTTACTAATGCTCTGCATATCAGATTAAACACTATTTACTAGGGTGAAATTTTTTATTCCAGCACATGTTTGGCTTATCTATAAAGCTGGATGGACCCTGAGGCTACTATTCTTACGTGGCTTCTCGTTTTCAAAAGGAATCAATTCAACTTCAAGCTCTGCATTGTGTTACAGGACAAGTGCTAGTATACCTAGAATAAAGAGAACAGTTTTACTTCCGGAACATGTCAAGCTGTGCTTCTGAATATTTAACAAAGTTCATCTGAGAAAAAGGCATTTAAGAACAACCAGGGTACCTCAAGTTCTGGCAATTAATTTTGCCAACTCATCCTAGAAGAAGTGCTACATATCACTATGGTTACTTTTGAAGTACTACTCTTGGAAAGCTATGCAATGACTCCTGTGCCTAGTTCATCCTTCTAAGCAATTTTGGAACACTTTCTGGAATGGCCATCAGAGCTGCTGCCACGTTACCCTTGATGTCCTGAATGTCATCAAAATGCACTCCTTTCAGCATTTCCTTTATCTTTAGCTAAAGAAAATGCCATCAGGGGCTAGATCACGTGAATAGCTATGGTGCTCCAATACAGTTATTTGTTTACTGGCTAAATGCTACCTCATAGACAGTGCTGTGAGCTGGTGGTGCATTTCTGTGATGCAAGCGCTATGAGCTGTTGGTGAAAAGTTCAGGTTGTTTTTGTGTAACTTTTTCACTCAGCCTTTTCAGTACTTCCAAATAGTAATCCGGTTAGCCATTTGTCCAGCTGATACAAATTCATAATGAGCAATCCCCCTGATACTAAGAAAGGGCTAGCAATACTGTTTTGACTCTGGATTTGGACAATTTGACTTTTTGGGATGTGGTAAAATGGCTGACTTCCATTACTCACTCTGTTTCAGGGTTGTACTGGTACACTCATATTTCATCACCAGTGGTACCATGGCCCAAAACATCGCCTCACCTGTTCAAAAGGTCCTAGCAAACTTTGACTCTTCTTTGCTTTTTGTTCATCAGTAAGCTCATCTGGGATCATTTTTGCACACATTTTTCTCATGCCAAGATTTTCAGTTAAGACTCTCCCAGCTGTTTCTCTATCAATGTTTACTTGGTCTGCTATGCTTCTCACAGTCAGCTGACAATTCTGATGCACAATTCGATGAATTTTTGCAATGTTTTCAACAGTTCTGCTCATTACTGGCTATCCTGACCTCTCTTCATCAATGATGCTTTCTCTTCCCTCAGAAAAACATTCGATCCATTTATACACTGTTGTTTTCTCCATGACATTACCCCTCAAGCTTGGACTAACATGTCCCTGATATCACTTCCACTCCTGTTAAGTGTTTGCTGCTCTAATTCAAGTTCCAACATTCTTGCCAAGACACACAAAAACACTCAATGGTGAACACCACTCCGCAAGACACTACTACAGGTTGACACGAACACAGCTGTGAGACACTGACATACCAGCCAAGCCAAGTGCCGTCGAGTCAGATCCGACTCATGGTGACCAAGGCTATGAAATTTTACAGAGTTGTTTGTACAGTGCTGCCAAAACAAGCACACAGTGGCAAGTTCATGAACTTGTCAGGCCTTGTACAATCTACTTTCCAGATTTTCTAAAATGTGTTGAGATCAAGTTAGATCAGCAGAGAACCGGGTTCCACGAATCACAGCATAATGGGCCTGTGCCATTTTACAGAAGTATTCCTTCTAGGAACAGTGCTCAGTGTGGGACCACTAGCCTGTATGGATAGTTTTTATAGGAAACTGTTGTTAGAGACTATCAAGTTGGTTCTGACTCATAGCTACCCCATGTACCTGAGGCCTGACAATGAAGTCCACAAACTTAACTGCTGTTAAGTGTAAGATCACTAAAGTTACCTGTGAAGTACTCCCCCTGGGAAGTTATGCACTGACGCCAGAGCCTAATCCATCTTCCAAAGCAATTTTGGAACTCTTTCTGGAGTGGTCATTGCACACAGCACATGTTTGCGAACTTAATTTTATAGTTGTCTGTGAGACAATTTTTAGCCAGCAAACAAATTACTGTATTGGAACACTCTCCCTATTCACCTGATCTCGTCCCCAGTGACTTTTTTCTTTACCTGCAGGTTAAAGAAACATTGAAAGGAAGACATTTTGATAACATTCCAGACACCAAGGGAAATATCCCAACAGCTCTGATGGCCATTCCAGAAACAGTTCCAAAATTGCTTTCAAGGGTAGACTAGGCTCTGGCATTATTGCATAGCTTCCCAAGGTGGGTTCTTTGAAGGTGACAGCAGTGATATTCAGCAACGAGGTATGTAGGACTTTTTTCCAGGATGAGTTTACAAACTTAATCAGCAGTCCTCGTAACAACAAAATGTTGCCCAGTCCTGCACGATCCTCAAGATCACCGCTATGTTTCAGTCCACTGTTGCAGCCACTGTGTCACTCTGTTTCCTTGACAGTCTTCCTTTTTTCACTCACCCTCTATTTTACGAACCATGATATCACTCTCCAGTAACTGGTCCCTCTTGACAACATTTCCAAAGTAAATGAGATGAAGTCTTTCCATTCTTGCTTCTAAGGAGCATTCTCGCTGTAATTCTTCTAGGATAGGACTGTTCATTCTTCTGGCAGTCTATGAGATATTCCATATTCTTTGCCAGTACCATAATCCAAGTGTGTCAATTGTTTTAATAGGAAAGATCAAACAAACAAAACTAAACTTGATGCTACTGAGTTGATTCCAACTCACAGTAACCCTAAAAGACAGAATTGTCCCACTGGATTTCCAAGGCTGTGATCTTTAAGGAACCAGACTACGACATCTTTCCCCCATGTAGCAGGGGGCTGGCTCGAACCACTGACCTTAACCAACTCACAACCAGGGCTACTTAATATGAAATAGCTCTGTGACCTTCATTCTTTCTCTTCCTGCTAATTGCTGTTTGTTTCTAATGACTCCTTGGAGAAATCCGGTAAGGTTTTTGTAACAAGAATATTTTTGTATTTCCTGAGCAACAGGCTTATGTGTACCATACTGCATAGAGAATTGCAAAATTAACTTTCTGTTTTGGCTGACAGGCTAGAAGGCTTAAAGATAAATTTGTAGTCTAACCATTGGCAAGTGTATAGGTGATTGCTAGATACTGCCCAATCTCAATGTTAGCTTATTTTTTAATGTTCTCATCTATGACTTTCATTCTCTTTTTGCTTATTTTATAGTTCAGAATATTACATTTCATGTACTATATTTTTAAGTCTTTTTATAAGTTTCTGAAATATGGCCCACTATAAATAAACAAAACTATATTCCACTGAAAGTATAATTTTAAAACATTTTATTAGCTCCTTCATCAAATCTGAAGAGTAAAAGCACTCTATGACAGGAAACAAACTGCTTCTGCATCTTACAAAAAAGTTTAAAATGGCCATTGTTCCTACCAGATCTCCTTCCTAAAAAATGATCAGTGCAAATATATACCTCACTGGATATTCCTCAGCTAGGCTGAGACAGCATCTTTCTCTACCAAAGTGCTTTAAGTTATGAATAGATTAAACAACACAATCTCTTACATGTAACAAAGTATCTTGTCATCCTCAGCAAAGACTAATTTAACAAATTCATTAACAGCGGATTAACACTGAAAAGGTTCTTGTCAGGACAGATTGGGTTTCCATTTGTCTGAACTGGAACAACAGGCTTGGATGACTGCAAAGTAGAATTAAGCACTCAGCTACCTCCTACAGAACTCAGCATCCTGAGAGCCCTTACTAAATGCTTGCTGACTGACAAATGTTTGAGGAGGAGAATTTGATTGGCTGAGGGAGAAGAGCTATGGTTTGAAACTTGTTACCCTGTTTATCTTCCGTGCAACTTAGGCCAAAAAGAAGAAACAAAACGAAAGAAAGATAGAGAAGAATGGCAAGAAAGAATACAGAAAAAAACTAGTCAGAAAAGTGAAAGAAATGGCAAATCTTGACAGGCACAATCTAATCAAGATTTAGTTTCAAAATAAAATTCTCACTGCTTGCTTCCCTTTGTTATTCAGTTTCCATGACTACAGAAATTACCTTCATCTACAGATGAAGAAATATCAGACAAGTCAGCCAACTTTCCTAAGATCATGCAGTTGATCAGCTGTAAAAGTGGAATCCTCCAAGGCCAAATCACTATAGGTTAAGCATTTTATTCTATTAGCAAGAGCAAAGGGCCTGATAAAAGCTGATAAAAATAGAGTCTGGAATGTTCCAAAAATAGCATGAAGGTAATATATCTGGTGTTGTGAAAACAGGAGGGAAATCTGTAAGTAACAAGTTCAAACACAATAAGGAAAAGGGGTGGGATAGAGTTGATGATACAGGGTCTTTAGACCACTGTAAGGATTCTGGTTTCTACCAACAGTGGATTCATCAGCACAAGGAGTGATGACATGAAGTGATTTACATTTTATCAAGATTATGCTACCAAAAACCCAAACTCAATGTCTCTAAGTCAATTATGATTCATAGGGACCTTGCAGGACATAATGGAATTGTTCCACAGAGTTTCCAAGGCTGTAAATCTTTATGGAAGCACACTGCCACGTCATTCTCCTGCAGAGTGGTTGGTGGGCTTGAACCATCAACCTTTTGGTTAGCAGCTGAACACTTAACTACTTTGCCACGAGGGCTGCTCCTTAAATTTGAAGGGAATGCAATTTTAACAACACTCTGAATGAGCTTAGAAGAGAACCCTGCTCTCCAGATGGGAACTGCAGCTTAGTATGACTCATTCAGCTCTCCTTCGGTTATTGTTTGCAGGGTTTATCTTTTTTATGCTCTTTTAACCTATTTGTGGCTCTTGTAGACAGCATATATTTACATTATTTCTTTAAATTCGGTCTACAAACCTCTACCTTTTGGAGTGTTTACATTTCAGTGAAAGAGGACTCAAAGGTCATTGAGCATGGGAAAGGAAGTGTTACAGTTTAAGATGATATGAAATGTCTTTCTAGGAGAGTGGAAAAGTCAAAATATTAGAGAAACACTGCAGACTTTTATTGCTACTCAGACATCTGAAACTAGCAGTTATGAATTAAAAGTGAGACTTGTTGGTATGGTGGAGGGTGTCCCTCCAGTCACATTAATCTGTTCAGCTATAGCTGATTTTATCAAGGAGAGGGGCTTTTTCAAGGAGTTTGATGACAACAGAGATGGGCAAACAAATTATGGATGTGTGCAAGGGATAGATTGGAACGATTAACTACAAAATTCAGACTTGATTAAAAGGAATGTAAGCATACCAGGACTTGATCAAGAGTGAAAATGTATTTGGATCAACACACTGGAGGTTTCCAGGGAGCGGTCTTTACAGGATTATTGCAGCTGGAATGTTAGACAGACTGGAAATATAGTTGGTGGTTCTTGAAGTAGAATGGCATGCTTGGAAATGCTATTACAGAGGGATTGTTGTCACTGGGACAGACAAATTCTAGGCTATGACTGCAGCAATGGTTAAGAGTTTAGGTGCTACACAAAAGTCTGGCAGTTTGAATCTATCAGCTACTTTGTAGAAGAAAAGACCTGGCAATCTGCTCCTCAAAAGACTTCTGCCTAGGACATCCTACAGGGCAACTCTCTATTCTGTTCTCTAGGGTTGCTATGAATTGAAATTGACTCAGCAGCACCCAACAACAATAAAAGATATGACTATGAAAATCAGTGACCAAAGCTGAGTAGAAGGATAACTTAAGTAGAGGCTATCAGGGAACTGAGAGCTCAGGACATTGGAATGATCGGGCACCTGGATACCAAAATCACTAAAAGAGCCTCTCACTTAAAATATCCTCCTCCCCAGGCCAAACAGATTTTCAGCTTTACATCGCTGACAATCTAAAACCCTACAGATATTCCACAATTTTTGCTAAGTTCTCATGATTCAAGACTTCTTACTACAAATATCTTCCTTTTTATAGTACTATAACCACACAGTGTACTTGTCTTATGATATTTATATTATTAAGTACCATTATTCATGCCACACCTTAGTTGTCTATCAGACGATAATGTACTGAGAAGAGTCTACACTTTAATCTTATGTAGAAATGGTACCAGTATAGAGATTTGCACAGTTCTCAGTGGATAATTTTCATAGAAAAAGACTGATTTGATAAGTAGACTACTGGATCTCATTGCTTACCTTAATTTTCACACAAAAATTGTGTTATTGAAGTTAATCTTATCATTCCTTGTTGCATCAATAGAATCCTAGATGTAGCTCTGTCAGATTTACCACAATAATGCTTGTCCGTATTTTCTACTAGAGGGAAAGGACCTGATCTTTGTTTTCTGTACCACTGGTGCCCAAAAGAGGTGCCTCACAAAACATTCAACGAGTGTTTGCTTATAACTGAATAAATTACTATATTGTCATTGTTGTTAGACGCCTACGAGTCAATTCCAACTTACAGCAACCCTATGCACAACAGGACAAAACAGTGCCTAGTCTTGCACCATGCCCACAAATCGTTTCTTTGCCTAAGCATGCTGTTGAAGCCACTGGGTCAATCCATCTTCTTGAAGGTCTTCCTCATTTTCACCGACCTTCTACTCTACCAAGTATGTTGGCCTTCTCCAGGGATTGATCCCTCCTGACAATTGTCCAAAGCATGTAAGATGTAGTCTTGCCATCTTTGCTTCCAAGCAGCACTCAGTTCTCCTTCTTTAAGTACAGATATTTGCTCTTGTGGCAGTCCACAGAACATTTCACATTCTTCTCCAACACAATTCAAAGGCATCAATTCTTCTGTCTTCCTTGTTCACTGTTCAGCTTTCACATGCATTATGATGCAAGTGAAAACATCATGGCTTGGGTCAGGCACACCTTATAGTCTTGAAGGTGACATCTTTACTTTTCAATTCTTGGAAGAGGTCTTTTTCAGAAGATTTTCCTAGGGCGATGCATCTTTTGATTCCTTGACTGCTGCTTCCATAGCCATTGATTGTGGAGCCAACTAAAATGAAATCCTTGACAAACTCAATCCTTTCTCTATTTATCATGATGTTGTAAGTATTTTTGTTTTCTTGATGTTAGGTACAGTCTATACTGAAGGCTGTGGCCTTTGATCTTCATCAATAACTGTTTCAAATCCTCTTGTCTTCTATCGAGCAGAGTTGTGTCTTCTGCATAATGCAAGTTGTTAACGAGTCTTCCTCCAATCATAATGCTTTGTTCTTCTTCACGTAGTCCAGCTTCTTGGATTATGTGCTTAGCATACAGACTGAAAAGGTACGGTGAAAGGAAGCAGCCTTGACACATATCTTTCGTAACTTTAAATGGCACAGTGTCCCCTTGTACTGTTTGCACAAATGCCTCTTGATTCATGTACAGATTCCTTAAGAGCACAATTAAGTGTTCTGGAATTCCCATTCTCTGCAATGTTAGCCGTGATTTGTGGGGAGCAGAGCATCCGGCCCAAGATGGCGCCCAAGGCCGGAGCCCCTCCTTATTCCACACCCTTGTTTACCAGACCCAGGGCTTTCATGACGCATGCCTGTGGGCAGTGATTTCCCACCAGCCTATTGTGAATCTCCATCTCAGGAGTGCGTGGCATTAGAGGATTGGAGTTGGCCTGGGGTATAAAAGTGAGCGAGTGCCAGGAAGCCGTGGAGTGGAGTAGGAGTAGTAGTAGGAGTAGCAGTAGCAGCTGGCAGTAGCAGTAGGAGTAGGAGTAGGTGTACAAAGAAGAATACAAGAAGAATAAAGCAAGCAACTTGCAAGGTGGCTCGTATCCATGTGTCCTGTCTTCTTTCCACGGGCGGACAGTTAGGCAGCGACAGTGATTAGATTACTTCTAAGTCATTTCCTAGGCAGAGGTAAGAACTTTAAGCTGTTCAAATGCTCTGTTATCTACTCCTTTCTGTCTTATTTATGCATTCAAGCATTATAAAGTACATTACCACTCTTAAATCAGCACAAGCACTCTTAAATAATTTCTTGCTGATTTAAAATAACATATTACTGTACACATTCTCATGATATACTTATGTATATGCATACAAACATGCCTTCTGTATGTAATAAATCAGAAAATGAAAAATGGCATACAGAGATAAATAAATATCACATCAAATCCACTTTCCAGAGATTATATAACATATTTTTGGGATATACTTTCTTCTAGTCTATATTCAGTGGTTATATACTGTGGTTATTCAGTATATATACTGTTTGTATACAGTGTTTGTTATATCCTCATAATATAAAACAGTATCTATGACCTAGTAGGACCCTCAAAGTATTTAATGAATAAATGAATGTGTTTTAAAATCAAACAGACCTAGACTCCAATCCTGATTTGTGATTTTGGGCAAAATAATCTAAACCTCAATAAAATGAGCATAATAAAAGCAACTCCATGGTGTTACTGTGAGGATCCCATAAAATAAAAGGATGAAGACATTGGCGTGACACCAAATGTGTTCAATAAACAGCTGCTGTCTTCTATATTATCATGCTTAAATATACATCTTGATGTATATTTTTTACACAACACCGACACTATACTTTATAGTTTCACACTTCCTTATTTCATTTCACTACAGTATAAACATTTTCTTATGTAGTAGTAAAAGCAAGAATAAAATTTGAAGTTACACAGACTTGGGATCCAACTCAGGTTTTATCATTTACTATCTACATGAGTGAAATCTTGGTGGCCCAGTGGTTAACTGCTACAGCTGCTAACCAAAAGACTGGCAGTTCAAATTTTCAAGGGGCTCTCTAGAAACTTCACGGGGCAGTTCTACTCTGCCCTACAGGGTTGCTGTGAGTCAGAATTGACTTGATGGCTGTGAGTTTGGGATCTATATCACTTCAGGCAAATATTTAATATCTTCCTGCCCAATTTCTTCATCTGTGTGAAATGGAAGTAGTAATATTAACTGTCCCATAGGCTTATTATGAGAATTACATGAGAATGTAGGTAAAGTTCCTAGCAAAAATTCTGGCATATGCTAAAACATACTAAATACTGTTATCAGCTGAAAACATAATTTTAATGGCACTATATTACATTAGATAGATGAATTTTTTTTCTAACTTTTCACTAAAATATACATTGTAGATAACTTTATATTATAGTTTTACAATATTCTTTTTTTCATAAATCATTGTCTAGATCTTTGGTTTGTTCCTTAAATACAGAGTCTAATACATTAAGCCCAAAACACCTTTTTATCTTCAAGTAAAATCTTAAACACAATAGGAAATAAGTAAAACTCACTAATGAGGAAGTACTCAGAGACTGAAGTGAATAATGAGATCACCAAAAACACTGTCTGCATCTCCTTGAGGTAACCTAAAGGGCACCCATTAGAAGAGAAGTCTGAAAATAACTAGGCAAAAAAAAGGATCAACAATGGTAAAATTCTCTCTCTCACTGAAATAAACAATGGTTTGAAAGTAGTTGCTTGCTGCTATACTGCAGAAAATAGTTATGAGACTATAAGCAGTCCCTATCTAAGAGAATATTCAAAATCATAAATTTTTTACCTTTGTCAAAAAGACTCAAAGAAATTGAACCTGAATGGTTCTGGTAACTAAATGTAATACAAGTGGTGAATCAGTTTCAATGCTGTTAGGTGTAACAGTCAAGACATAAGCTATAGTTTTGATGAAGCCCAACTCTACTGGAGAAATAAAAACATCGTTTGGCCTGTTAGTCTGATACTCTATGCTTTCTGTATTAGTCCTCCAACAGTCAATCTATTCACAGGTATGAGTTAAATAAAAGGTACTTCTCCAATAACTGCATTGGAAATGTTCCACAGAAAATTTAATCAAAGCTTCAACAGAATTTCCTAAATGTAACTCCCTACCCATGTGTAAAAGACAACTAACTAGTCAAAATAATGTCTAGGTATTACAATTTAGGTAAAACACTCAAATTTTTCTAGAGTCAAACAAACCTTTTTTTTTCTAATTTTTCATTGTGCTTTTAGTTAAAGTTCACAGCTCAAGTTAGTTTCTCATACAAAAGTGTAGACATTATCCTGTGATCCTAGTTGCAATGCCCATTAATGTGATACCGAACTCTCTCCTCCTATCCTGATTTCCCCTGTCCATTCAACTAGCTCCAATTCTGTTCTGCCTTCTCATCTTGCCTCCAGACAGGAGCTACCATTTAGTGCTATGCATTTACTTGAACTAGGAAACATGTTTGCAGCAAATATTACTTTATGTTTTGTAGTCAGGCTAATTTTTGTCTGAAAAGTTGGCTTTGAGAATGGTTTTAGTCCTGCATTAACACAATCTGGGTGCCATGTCTTCTGAGGTTTCTCTAGTCTCAGTCAGGCCATTAAGTCTGGCCTTTTTACATGGAAACTCGAAAATTTTAAACATTGGATCCAAATAAAATTTCCTATGAAATTTTAAGCTAAAAATGTTTTATAAAGATAGCTCAGCTCAGTACTAACATTCAGTAATTCACATGGCTGAGGTTTTCAAAAAAACAACTGGAAGATAAAATATACCCTTTTCTAAAAAAAAGCTTTGACTGGAAGACATGCTGAGTGAAATCAGTCAGTGGCAAAAGGACAAATATTCTATGAGACCCCTACTATAAGGACTTAAAAACAGATTTATGCACAATAGAAAACTCTTTGATGGCTACAAGAGTGGGGAGGAAGGGAAAGGGGTGAGCATAGATCAGACAGTAGATAGACATTTGCTTAGGTGAAAGCAGTGACAGCACACAGTAGAAGAGCACATCACCTTAACTGGACTTCACCATAAAATGAAAGGTTTTGTAAACTCAACCTAATATCGCCAAGGATTGAGTAGCAGGGACAGTGGCCTGGAGACCATGTATTCAGGGCACAATGAGGCCAACCAGCATAACTAGTCTATTGCTAAAACAGTCTTCTGCACCCCACATTGGTGAGTGGTATCTGGGGGTCTTAAAAGCTAACTAGCCGCCATTGGAGGTACACCAAATGGTTCCAACTCACTCATAACAGATGATCACAACAAAGATACATGGGAAAAAGAGCCCAGCACACAGAGGACCCATGTGAATGAGAGACTGTATCAACACGAGACCAGAAGAACCAGATGGAGCCCAGCTACCACCAGAGAGCCATGACAGGGGACACAATGTTGAGTTCCTGAAGCAACACAAGAAAAAGAGGTGTGCAGTCCTAGAATTCTACCAAATGACCTGAACTGATGGTCTGACAGCCTTGAGGATCCCCTGGGAATACAGCTCCTAGAACTCCTACCATCCCTGACCAGAAATCACTAACGAGTGAACTCTGCAGAAAAGCATGAGCTGGACTGGTGGCACAGTGTGCATACTTTAAGGTTTTAGGCATTTATAGGAGACTGTCTGTCATGGATTGAATTGTGTCCCCCCCAAAACAGGTGTAGCCACATGGCTGGGCCATGATTCCCAGTATCTTGTGATTGTCCTCCATTCTGTGGTTTTCCTATGCTATATGTCAAAGGATTAGGGTGGGACTGTAAATCCCTTTATAAGATCACCTCCCTGCTCAACTGTAAAGGGAGTTTCCCTGGAGTATGGCTTGCCCCACCCTTAACCTTTCATCCTGGAAGAGATAAAAGGAAAGGGAAGCAGGCTGAGAATTGGGAACCTCACATCATCAAGCAAGCAGCAGCAGGAGAAGAGCGTAACCTTCAGACCTGAGGTTCCTGCACCAACATGTTCCCTGGACAAAGACTGATGCAATATCGGACTCTCCTCCAGCGCCGACAGGGGGTAAGCCTTCCCCTGGAGCGGACACGCTGAATATGGACTTGTAGCCTACCGGGCTGTGTACGAAGAAAACCTTCCATTGTTAAAGCCATCCACTCTGTGGTATTTCAGTTAGAGCAGCACTAGCTGACTGAAACACTGTCCTATTGTTCTTTTCCTAGATGGGAGAGAATAGTGTGCAGAGGAGGGGACAGATGCTTGTTAGGAGGAATCTAGATATACAGAGTGAAAAGGAGAAGTGTGCTTTCACTGGGTAGGGAGAGCAAAAGGAGCTGCAGCTAGGTGGACATGCAAAACCAGTTTGGATTTTCTACTTTCAATTAATAAATAAAAACAATAAAAAGAAAAGATATTCTTAGAAAACTTAAAAGAAAATGAACACATTACAAAATAAATCTTAAACTTTTCAGTATCTGCCAAGCTGTAACATTCTGTATTGAAAGAATCAAGCCTCCAACTGCAGCATGCTGTTTTTAAAACAGGTGTCCAAGAGAGTATCACTTCATCTAACACCTCCTTGCTATGGCATATAATGCCAACACTTTGGTCAAGAACTAAAATTATGCTTTGACTAGATCTCGACACCCACCACAATCTAGTAAAGCTGCTTTAGCTTTTGAGAACCAGGCAAATGTGCTACATTAATTACTGTTACATGATTGTGACATCAACTAATCCCTGTTCCTATGAACTTCTCTAGTAAATGAAGCTTAAATGCTTAACTGGTAACAAGTGCTGGGATAATCCAGCACAATACAAAATTTAGCAGATGGGTCAGTAAATGATAGCCAGTCATGTTACTAACACAGTGCATACTTATTTCATATGGCAGGATGATTTATGCATTAAAATTGTATCATGGCCTAGCATTACAACTGAAATCAAAGCAGACAGAGGTGAGGAATGTAGTTTCTATTTTGATCTTCACATTTTCTCCATCCTAAGAGTTTTTCAGAATGCTAACAGTGATATGAGTCAGATCCGACTCGATGGCACTTGGCTTGGCTTAATAGTGATAACCAAAGCACAGAATTTGCTGATCAGATAACACAGGCTCAGCAACTGATGTGATTTGACATGTTGTTAATTGATCCAATAATTACTTGCTCAAAATAGCATCCAATTATCATCAGTGACTTCTCTCTCCAGAAAGTGTAGCTTCATTCAGAATACAGTATCCATAAACACAAGCGCAGGTAACCAAAGTACCACAAAATACAGAAATAATGTTGCTAATCAGATCTTACTTTTATTTTATTCATATTATGCCTAAAAATATAGCTACTAAATGTAAGTAAAAAAAATTAAATTATATATTTTTTGTGTTAAGTATAAGTTTACAATTTAAATTAATTTGCCATACAAACCGCCCCCACACAACTACACAACTCTGTTCCCTCACTCCCATGACAGTACACTCCTCCTTTCTACCCTGTACTTCCCATACCTACTGGGCCAACTCCTGACCCTCTCCACCCTCTCATCTCGCCTGTAGACAGTAGTTGCTCAGGCAGACTCGTATATGTATTCAAGTCAAGAGTATATTCTTCATCAGCATCACTCTATGTCTTATAGTCCAGTCCAATCTTTGAAGAGTTGGCTTCAGTACTGGTTTCAGCTATGGACTAACAGAGTTTGGAGGCCCAGTTGTGCTAATCTCCTTTCTACTTCAGTGCAAGTAAAAATTAAATAAAGAAACAAACAAACAAAAAAGTTTTATTGAAATAAAACTTTTATTTCTATGAAGTTGTAACCCTTCAGTACTACTTCTAAGAAAATGACTCTAACCAAACTAGGACCTGAGTGATGAGTTGCTCTACAGACACACATGATCTATTGAGGGCAGAAATAGCTGCAATCATTTTAAATGGCAAAAGATGGCATGAATCCAAATTTAAAACAAATACATCCTCGGCATAATGATCCAATAATTCCCAATTCCATGTCTAGTTATTTGCCCTAAAAAAAAAAATATTCATGAGTGACCTACAAATCATTGCTTTTAATATTTAAAAATTGGAAGCAATCTCAGTTTTCAAGAATAGAGTTCTTATTAAATAACTAATGGTATATTCCTATAATGTAAGTCATGGGAAACAAAGTGAATCCATGTTCACTAATACAAAGTTAGCCTCATTGTATTACTAAGTGAAAACTGACAGACTGCAAAACATTTTGAGTATCTCGATTTCATTTGTGTAGAACCAAATCTATTCTTACTTGTATTTGTGAAAATATGAACTAAAAATATTAGTAGTAGTTATCTTGGAAGGTAGGATTACATATAAACTTCACTTTTGCTTCTATTTTTATATACTTTCAAAATGTTGAAACGGGCATGGATTATCTTTCAAATTAAAAGTAATTCTATTCTTAATCATACATTATGTGCTGTATTCTTGACATATTATTTAATTAACACACGGTAGTGGAGAGGAATATGTATCTTCAGCTTTTAAATAAAGAATGGAGGCTTCTTGATCTCTACGTTCACTATTACTTAGAAACACTATCTTAAGCAATAATTATATCATTGTTATGTTTTTGGGCATGGCCGAGTCTGTTCCAACTCACAGCCACCCCTATACATAACAGAAGGAAACACAGCCTGGTCCTGCCTCACAATCCTCACTATGTTGAAGCCCATTACTGACACAGCCCACTGTGTCAACCCATCTCACTGAGGATCTTCTTCTTTTCCACTGATCTTCTACCTTACAAAGCATAATATCCATTTCCAGGGACTGGCCCTCCTGATAACATGTCCAAATTATATGAGATTAAGTCTTGCCATCCTTGCTTCTAAGGAGCATTCTGGCTGTACTTCTTCCAAAACAGATTTGTTCATTTTTCTGGCCCCAAAAACCAAACCCAGTGCTGCTGAGTCAATTTCGACTCAGGAGGACCCTGTAGGAGAGTGCAGTACAGCCCCATAGAGTTTCCAAGGAAAGCCTGGCAGATGTTAACTGCTGAACTTTTGGTTGACAGATGTAGCACGTAACCACTATACAACCAGGCTTTCTGTTCTTCTGGCAGTCTGTTGTACATTCAGTACTCTTTGTCAACAACATAATCCAAATGCATCGATTCTCTTTGGTCTTCCTTATTCGCTGTCATGCTTTCATACACACATGAAGTGGCTGAAAATACTACAGCTTGGGTCCGGCGTACCTTAGTCATCAAAGTGACATCTTTGATTTTTAACACTTTAAAAAGGTCTTTTGCAGATTTGCCTAACTCAACAGGTCATCTTATTTCCTGACTGTTGCTTCCAGGGGGGAGGGGGATTCTTAACTTTAGTCAACTTTAAAGTAGCCACTGTTTTAATTATTTCAAAACAGGATAAATAAGAAACAGTGGAAAGCTTGAATAATCATTTCAAATGACTTGTTACTGCGGGAAGGCAACTAACTCATCACAAATAGGTTAACAGTCTTTTTTGTGGGATCCCTATAATCAACATTTACACCTACACCTCCTAACACTTTAAAAAGCCACTAAGAAACAAGAGCCCTGGTGCTGTAGTAGTTATATGCTTGGCTAACTGAAAGGTCAGTGGTTTGAATCCACCACTCACTCCATGGGACAAAGTTGTGGCAGTCTGCATCCATAAAGATTTGCAGCCTCAGAAGTCCTATGAGGCAGTTCTACTCTGTCCTTTAGGGTAGCCATAAGTTGGAATCAACTTAATGGCAATCAGTTTATTAAGAAACATTCAGAGATGTAGTAAGTACCAGTGAAATATACTCACTTTAGGTCTCTGGACCTCTTTTCTTCTTGGAATTTAAGAGATAATATAATAAATTTGAACAAAAATATTTTAATGAAGCATAGGTTATGACTTAATCTAACATTTAAAATATTTATGAAAGAATCTGAAGGTCATTAGATACCTTTTCAGGGCTATCAGATGCCATCGTGTCAATTCCAACTCATAGTAACCCCACGCATGCCACAGCAGAATTGAACTCTATAGGATTTTCAACGGCCAGGTCTTTCTTTCAAGGTATCTCCGAGTAGACTTGAGCTTCTAATGTTTTGTTTAGCAGTTGAGCATGTTAACTCTTCATATCACCCAGGTATTTGAAAATCCAATCATCTTTTCTCTAAGGCTGTCTTAGTTAACTAATGCTGCTGTAACAGAATTACTACAAGTAGATGGCTTCTAACAAACAGAAATTTATCCTCTCAAGTTGAGAAAGCTTAAGTCCAAATTCAGGGAGCCAGCTCCAGGAAAAGACTTTCTTTGTTAGTTCTGTGGGAGGGCCCTTGTCATCAATCTTCCGTGGTCTAGGAGCTTCTCAGTGCAGGGATGCTGGGTCCAAAGGGCATGCTCTCTCGTAGTTCTTGCTTGGGGGCAATGAGGTCCCCCTTCGCTCACTTCTCTATTTTACATCTCCAAAGAGACTGACTCAAGATTACAACCTAATCCTGTAGATTGAGTCCTGCCTCATTAGCGTAACTGCCTCTAATGCTGCCTCATTAACATCACACAAGTACGATTAACAGCACATAGGAACAACACATCAGATCACAAAATGACAGACAACCATACAATACTGGGAATCATGGCCTAGCCAGTTGACACAGTTGATAAAAGTTTTTTGGAAAACATACTTCAATCTGTAATAAGAGTTTGAAGTTTCTTATTTTATGTCACTAGCTATTTTTCATCTAAGTCAAAGTCCTCACTTTTATAATTTGCAAAATAACAAAGTTGGGATATATGATCTTCAAGACCTTTCAAATTTTAAGTAGAATCTAACAGTATATAGTCATACTTAAACAAAACCAAATCGGTTGGCCTTGAGCTGATTACAACTCAAAGCCCCTCTACAGGACAGAGTATAGTTGCTCCATAGAGTTTTCAAGGAGCTGCTGATAGATTGGAATTGCTGACCTTTTGCTTAGCAGCTAAGCTCTTAACCACTGCCATTAAAGCTCCAAGGTCATATCTACATGTTTCAAGAAGTATTACACAGAAATACTGAAAGAATATTTTCACTAATAAAATTTCAAATCTTTCAAAATATAAAAAAGTCAACATTGGTATTACTTATGAGAAAATTTCAAACCACTGCCCACCTGATGACCTGGTTACAGTGAGCACACATTGGAGTTCGTTTCCCTGCTGGAATGTGCTCCGCTCTCTGCACAAAAGTATCCTGGTCACTTGGCTGAGGCTGCCCCACAGCTGAGTTTGTTGGTGCCACTGCTCCTGAGGAAGCTGGACTGTTTAAGATTCTTCCAGTGGAGGGTGCTACAAGTTAAGACACGAAAGAATCATCAGAGTAAGTACAAACTTTTTCTAATAATCATATAATAATAATTTTTATAATAATCTTTATTTCCTCATACATACGGCAATTGAAAGTACCAAAAATTAAGCTATGGCAACACAGATGAATAGAAAAGAAAATCAAAGATGACAACACAGTGAAAAGAATTATGACAGATGTATGTGCAGGGTGTTGTAAGGAAACAGAAAGTTAGCCCTTCTGAAGTGGTTAAAGTGAATACTGAAGCATTTCTAGTCATCTACACATCTCTGTGGGAAACCCTAGTGGCATAACGGTTAAGTGCTACGACTACTAACCAAAAGCTTGGCAGTTCAATTTCACCAGGTGCTCCTTGGAAACTCTATAGAGCAGTTCGATTCTGTCCTATACCATTGCCACGAGTCAGAATATCAACTTATTGGCAATGCTTTTTTTTTTTTGTCCTTTACATCAATTATACTAAAAGAATGAAGACAAACTATATACTTCTTTGTATCTACTGTCTATGAAAAAACTAACTTACTAATACCCAGAAAAACCACCAAACCCACTGCCATCAAGAGAATTTCAACTTAAAGCAACCCTATAGGTCAGAGAAGAATTGCCCCATAGGTTCCAGCACACTTGAACTGCTGACTTTTTTGGTTAGCAGACCTGAGCACTTAACCACTCTGTAACCAGGGTTTCCTACTTACTAATAGAAGGTACAGGCTTCACTGACTTTCATTCTGAATTAGACAGTCAGCCCTTTCTTTCAACTCTTAGTCTGGAAGCTCTACTAAAGCGTGTTCAGCACTGTAACAGCACACAAACTGCTACAGACAGATGGGTGGTAGCAGCGTATGAAGTGCAATGGCTGGGAATCGAGCTTAGGTTTCTCTCACACGAAAGGTGAAGAATCAACTACTGAACTACCAATGACCTCGGAGAAGACTAAAGCAACAGATATTTTAATATCTATACTTCGTTCAGGATTTCAAATAACAGACATGTTACCAACTGAAAGATCTGAAAATCAGAACACAAAGAAAATCAAATCCTTTCATCTACCATTTGCCTTTATTTTATCCTATTATCTGAGCATAAGCCCTTAAGCACTGAGTCAGAGATATTTTTAGCAATAAGAGTGTAGTAATTCTCTATCTGTCACTGTAAAATGGGACACAGACCATCCGGACCATGCCATTAAGATGTATATGGAGAACTAACTTATTTAACATGAGAAGCCATTCTGAAACACAAAACGTGACTGTGTCTCAAATACATATAAAAAGGCTCTAAGTTCTACTGCTGTTTCTTTATTGGGAAAAATGCCTTGCCTTCTGTTATTGCCCCATTTTAACCACTTTGGATATGACAGAAATTCTCACACCTCCACTCTGTTGCTGTGTTGCTAGCATACTGGCCGGCACCCAAAGCTGCAGAAGCCCTGTTGATTACCAAGGCCTGAACACTTTCAGGGCACGGTTATTTCCTGTATGAATAAAGTGATGTTTCATTTCTTCAGACTGAATTTCTCACAACTCTTAAGATACGAATGTACAACCTTTCAGCAGTTAAATCCCAACTCATAGGACTCCACTCAGCTTGCATACTGAGAAGAAGGCAATGTAAGAAGGTGAGGAATGGAAAAGGAGAAGCACCGCAAAATGAACCTTGCTTACTTTACATATTTAGAGAACTGCACTACCACCCAGAACCAGTCAGCCAAGGCAGTACAGTGCTCAAACGACTGCAGATTTACTGAACTATCATAAAAACTAACCACTTTTACGTAGAAAACAATACATATGTTTAATAGACAGAGGCTTAAAAATGATAATTTACTTGTAATCAAGAGTGTTTTTCTTTTAGTTTTAGGAAGACTTTAAATAGGAGTATTACGTTAGCCCTGTTTCATAATCTAAGCACCTAAATCTCTCTCTTTCTCTCCCCCCACCGCCCCCCACAAGTAACTTACTCAAACTAAAGAACTGGTCAGTAGTAAGTATCACAATTAGAATACATTCTTGAATCAAGTTTCTAAACCTTACTTTTGAACAACTTTCATTAAATTTGACTTCTTTGGAGCCCATCTCTACCCCAATGTAACCAAGTTCAAAAGTTATCTAACATTTCTTTCTCTTTTGTATCAAATACATTTCAGCACCACAAAATTCATCAGAAATTCAAAACCATCAGATATTCTTCTAATTGTGCTCGTCAGAGACTCTTATTTGTTAATTTAAAGCATAAGCCCTGAAGTACTGAAGGGTCCTGAATTTTAAATCACTAAAATTATCAAGTTTACACAAGTAACTTTTACACTAAAGGGCCATGAAACTGTACTGCTAGTTGTTTACACAGTATGTAATATATATCTATAATGTATACTATGTATTACAAAATATTCAGAGAATTAAAAATTTCTGATGAAATAACTCACTGCTGTCAAGTTAGTATTGACTCATAGTGATTCTAATGAATTAAGATTACCATTAAATAGGTATACCTAAGTAATGGGAAAACTTGGCCACATAGTACAATACTTTTCCCAGTATATTAATACACAAACTTGTCAAATTAAGCAGTAAAACTGACACATAATACATTGAGTTACCAGTTTTAAAATACTGTCAGTGATATATCAGAATTTTAAGGGCTTTTTAATAAAATCAAACCTGCAGCTTACTAAGTATGAATTTAAATTGTTACTATAAAGAAATAAAAAATAAAAAAGACACATCTTTATCTCTTTGGACTACAGACTACTAAATGGAAATTAAAAATGTAAAATAACTAAACTATATAACATTCATTAATACAACACCTACCATCTTATTGGGAAAATATTTGGGATATGGCATTTGGGACAATAAAGTAGAAATTCTCTTTTTTTAAAAAAAAAGGTTTTTTCTTTTTTGTGTGTAATTAAGGCAAAAGTTTACAACCTAGGTCAATTTTCCACATAAAACCCCAAACACCAGCCTCTATGCAACTCTATCTGCTTTCCCCACCCTGCGACTATACACTCTTCTTTTCCACTTTTTACTTTCAGTATCTACTCAACCAACACTTGTCCCCTCCTCCCCATCCTCTCCTCTCCCCTCTAAAAAGAAACAAGTAGGACAGCCTCAAAAATTCTTTACAAGGAACTTAACTGCATTTTTTTTCAAGCACATGATTCAAATCTGCATTATTTATCAAACTAGTTCCAGCCACATAAGCATACTAGGAGGCGTTCCTATAATATTACATTATAACATTATGTATGTCCTGAATACTATTACAAAATATTTAAGGAGTTAGAAAGTACTTACTGTATACTTTAAAAGTAGGTGTGCTTACTAAAAAGGACTTGTTTATACACACAATAGGGTGTTTTCATTAAGTAAACACTGATTAAGACCAACAGAATTCCTGATAGCATGATGTATGTTTTCTAAAAACAGATGTTTCCTAACTGTCTTAAGAATAAAGGGTGCATTATTTGGTGTTTTTACTTTCTATTCCTTTTCACAAATTGCTGTTAATTCTAAACCAATGCACTTAAAAAAAAGACAGAAAGTAGTGAGGATTATAATGCCCACTAAGCACCTGGCCAGACTGGATTTGAATAGGCCTGGAATGAGTCAGCCAACTCTTTTGGTTCATAAGTCAAGTTACTCATCTACCAATAAAATGTTCTTATTATTGAGAAGTACTAGGTGAAAAATTACTGTACTACATCAACTTCAGTTGGCAACTAAACGTAAATAAAGTGGTACCAGGAGATGACATCCCAAAGAACAAACTTAAGTAACAATAAATATTGTTAGTATCTTTCAGGTGTTCCATTCCTGTTAAACGCAGTGCTTTTGTACTGCTGAGCGCCTCACTCAATAGGGGAGTACGTTTGGTAAGGACAAGGCTGTGTAAGAGAAGAGAACTTGATTTCTCACTTCCTCCATATGACACCCTTGTACAAGCCACTGTCGTCTTTTGCCTGAACTGCTGATTGTACTGGCTTTCAGTACTATTTTTCCCAACAACAGTGAAGCCAGTAAAAACCATGTAAATAAGATCACGTTACTGTGCTGCTCAAAACGTTCCTAAAGCTCCTTCTAACTCCTAACTAAACCCAAAAGTCCTATAAAATCTACCTCCTGCAACCCACCTGACCTCATCTACTGTCATTTTTCCTTCCCTTGCACACTAGTCACCAAAAACAGCCACCATGTTTCTTATTCAAGGCCATTGTACTTTCTATTCCTTCTCTCTGGAAAGCTTTCTCCCCAGCTGTCTGCATGGCTTGCTCCCTCATTTCCTCTGGGTCTCTGTTTAAAAGCCGTTTTATCAACATAACTTTCATCAATCACTCTGCATAAAACAGCAATCCCCTCCCACACAAACTTGTACTCTCTACACTCCACTGCTTTTCTTTCTCTATAGCACTTATTACCATCTAACATGGTTTTCTTTTTTCTTTTTTTTAATTCCTTTTACAGCTTAATACGTGTCCCTTCTACTTATTAAAGGCAGGGACACTATTGTGGTCACTACTATAACCCTCGCACCTACAACCATCCTGGCATATTGCTCAAAAACCATTTATTTAAAAAGTGAATGACTCCAGCACCAGACTTGTGGTCTTCTTACAAAAGAAAAATCGCTGACTTAGGAAAACAATGAGAGTCTGCAGTAGCCTGTCAAACCAGAAAGCAAGGAAGCTTTGTACCAAAGACTACCAGGTCTGTATCATAAGCACGTGACGGAATAAGGATAATAATTACTCTGGATTCCCAAAAAATCCATTGCTGCCGAGTAGATTCCGACTCATAGTGACCCTATAGGACAGAGCAGAACTGCTCCACAGTGTTTCCAAGAAGTGCCGGGCAGTTTTGAACTGCCAGTCTTCTTTCCGGTTGGCAGACATAGCACTTAAACACTATGCCACCAGAGTTTCCAAACCTACTGCCATTCAGCCAATTCTAACTCACAGCAACACTATTCTGAAACACTTCAGATCTTTTTAAACTCATCAATTCATAATAGTTTTGGAATAAAAAAATGCACTGACCATCTTTAGAGGGCACTAAGGAATCAACTCATTTCTTTAAACAATAAATTTTAATAAAGGGAAAGAATCAAGATTTGACAATTTCAACTGCCACTTCTCATGCTTCATCTATAACCTACCCATTCCCTATTATCTCCGAATTATTTTGAAGCAAATTCCAGATATATCCTTTAATCCATAATATTTCAGTATGACCTCTAAAGCAGTATTCTTTTAAAAATCACAACTATACCATTATCGCACCTAAAACAAGCAAAAAACATTTGTTAATATCATCAAATAACAAGTAACTTTTAAATTTTTATTTTCTCTGATTAGGCCCTATGAATGTTTTCTAGTTTTCTGCCATTACAATTTACTAAAAACTTAGTGACTTCACACAACACAAATTTATTATTTACAGTTCTTCAGGTCAGAAAAATTACATGGGCCTTATGTAAAAAAAAATAAAACAAAGTCTCTTACTATCAAGTGAGTCCAACTCACAGAGACTCTATAGGACAGAGTAGAAATGCCTTACAAAGTTCCCAGGAACAGCTATGGATTTGAAATGCCAACCTTTTGGTTAAGCAGCTGAGATCTTTACCACTGTGCCACCAGGGTTCCCACCTAACACAATATTAATCAGGATCACATAAGGTCTATACATTCAATTTGGTTGTAAAGCTGTTAAATCTTTTCTAATTTATAATCTCTTCCATCTCCTCACTCCCATGTACTACATTCATGTAGAAGATACCATATATTTAGTATATATGTATATAAATATTTTCCAATAATAAAAAAGTTAAGAGTGAATAGCTGAACTGTGAAATAAAGATTTTCAGAAAACATAAAAATTATCTTATACATACTAAACCAAAATCCAAATCCACTGCCGTCAAGTCGATTTTGACTCATAGTGACCCTACAGGACAGAGCAGAACTGCTCCATAGAGTTTCCAAGGAGGACCTGGCAGACTCAAACTGCCAAACTTCCAGTTAGCAGATGTAGTATGTAAACATTAAACCATCCGGGTTTCCAATACAAACAAAATAAAATAAAAAGTAAAATAGTGAATAACTTCACAACAACATTATGAGGTATTATCACTGCTTAATGGATATGCAAACACAAAGCTCAGAAAGGACACATGACCTGCCCAGGAATGTGTAACCAACAAGATGAAGCAAATATTTTCTGAACAACTACTCTGTACCAAATAATATGCTGGTTTTACAGCTGTGAACAAGACAGATGTGGTTCCTGCTCCACATAATTTAGAGAACCTTACCTGACAGTAAAAAGTTATTATTTCACTCAGTAGTGAGGTATGTGCTATAATGATGGAAAGATGAGCTGAGCTGTAGGTATTTATTAGTTCATCAAGTGTTTACTGAAGAGTCTACAATGTGGCAGGTACTATGCACAGGTACACAGCAGACAACAAAACATGTAGGGTCCTATATGTCACAGAACTCAGAGCCTATTCTTTTCGACTTGAAGGTGCCTGTATGGCTTCTGTGTGGTCTACTGAATAAGTGAACTCAGAAGAAAAGATCTGAGCTAGAAGAATGACTGAAGAGTCATCAGTATATGGAGGAGATCTGACACAGTGGGAGGGAACGTGAGATTGTTCAGGGGAACTGTGGGAGGAAAACAGAAGAGCTCTGACAATAGAAGACAGTAACACACACCTTAGGGACAGAGGGAAGAGAAAAACCGGGGAACTGTGGCATCATGAGAGCCAAGGGAGGAGAGTGGAGAAGTTTGGATTCCAAACCATGTCCATCTGACTTCAAAGCCTGTGCGCCTACGTGTTCGTTCATTCACCATTCATTACAGACCCACTGTGTGCCGAGAGCTTCACCTGAGATTATGCCAAGGCAGATCTCCATCAACTGCAACCTAAACCTTAAGAGTACTAACTTTTGGACCAGTTTAGACGGAAAAGATAGTAGTAACTGAGATGATTAGCTTCTGCTATTTTAATTTCCTTACTAAGCCTGTTGGGACACATTTATAAATAATATATGAAAACAGTGCTTATTTGACCTAGTGTCCCTAACAGCTCAGATTATTACTTTTAAGCCCTACATATATTTTAAAAAAGGTTAGTTTAATTTCCTATAGAGGTAAATTTCTTTCTTTCCCTAAATACAGCTACCTATACTTTTCAAACATTATAATTAGCAGCTACAAAATTCCTGAAACAAAACATTAATATAAAGATGGATTCTTCATGTTCTGAGAAACATTTCTTTTAAGAATTATTTACAGATTTTGCTTCAGAAAGGAAACACACACACACATAGAAAGGGAAACACAATTGTAGATGTAACACTTCTGCTAAGGACAGACTTGAAGTAATGCTACAATGCAGAATTTATTTTGTTGCATAAACTCCATATTGCTGTAAATACATCAGCTGCTGCTTTGCATTAAAATAAAGCAACAGAAAAAATAAGGAGGCATATCTAGGGATGATCATAAAATACTGTTTTGATTCCTTTAAAATAATACTATATTTCATTCTCATTGTATCTGAGGTAAAGCTGATACTGAAAATACCAAAAATACTAATGCTCCCCTAAAAAAAGAAAAAAGACAGATGTTTATAGTTTCAACAAGAGAGAAGTTGCAATGTGAGAGTTTACGATGTGAAAGACAACTGGCTCAACTGCAAGGCATACTCCTACGGGAAACACTGATGCTAATGTAGTTATCGTATAAATAACTGGGCTACATCAAAGTGACACTCTGGGCCTCTTGGGAAGACGAAGTATTTTAATTCAATATCTCAGAGAGTATGTTCTCAAAGGTATGGAAGAAATTTTACACATACTAAATCGGATAGCAGCGACGGCAACATGCTTGAATACTATTGTGCACAACAAGTGCTTTCTTCTGTTTTGCCCAACTATCTCAAACAGATGGTGGCCAAGAGAAGCACAGAATCTGTGCTTTTTGTCTGTCAGTCCTCTTATGCTGCAAGCACAAACAACAGTCTACCCTTCATAATTCAACCATGAAATCATATCCAGCAGATATGGAAAAGGTTTAAAGTTAAGCCGAGATCTAAGATCAGAGAAAAGTACATTCTAGAGAAGTTTGTGCAAGTTTTATTAAATGGAACCAAGGATCTTTTTATTCAGTGATTAAAATCAAAAGTGGGCAGATTAAACTATTATCATTTCTCTTAGCGGAGAGCACTGGTATGTATGCCACAAAGAATTGCAACAGGTGCATCCAAGGTCATATATCAAATATTTCCACAACTTCAGGAGGTCAGTTTCTTCCATTAGCAAACAGCCTTTCAACTTTGAGAACCAAGATTAAACTGGATCTAAAGTATCTTAATTGAAGTGAGTGTGGGACCTGGATTGGGTTCAGTTCTCTTCCTTTTGTTACATCATACCACATCAAAATTTACTACACATTGAACTTTCCTTTTTCTTTTTTCCTCCCTAATAACTAACCTAACACAGAAAACTTCCATCTGGTCTGCGTTACAAGTAAAATGAATCCACTTTGTACCTTGCAGAGAGAGGATATCTTAAAATATCTGGCTTAGCCATCACTCAAGTGAAAAATCAACAAATTCTTATACTTATCAAGATATACTTAAGATTTTCTAAATAACCTCAGTAACACTGTTTCAGTGTCTAGTTTCATAATAGGACAAAGAGCTTATGCTTTAAGTTGTGAGAAATGAATGTGTTCATGTCAAAAAACAAATTAAAAGAAACTAAAAATATGGGAATGAGAAAAACTCATACAAAATACTTAAAAACACACACAAAAAAGGAGGCTCAAATCATGACTTCGGGAATGCTGAAGAAGATCATTGTGTAAGCTACTACAGGCTCTGTATAGTAAAATTCTGTCCTCTGACAGGGTCTCTGCCTTACACAGATTCCAGTTTTAAAGGTTTTACTGTATTTAGAGATCTGACATACCTTACAAATAATATGACCTCTACATAGGTTTGGCTTTCACTACTTTCCCACCACTTTTGTCTGCCTTCATGAATAAAAAGGCAACCAAATTTCAAAAATAAAGGATAAAAGTACCTTAAAGTTTATTGTTCATATTTTTTTAAAAAAAAAGAATTCTTATAATTTATAGTTTAAACCAAGGCTTTCATGGTTCAGCAGTAGAACTGAGACAGAAAGGGAAAGAAAATCTAAAATTTGTCAATGTCAAACATTATCAACAGTATCTTTAGTGATGAACACAAAATGCTAGAAAATTTTAAAACTAGAACATTTCAATTCTCTAAGATAACTCCCTCAATTAGAGTTATTAAATCTTTGGAATAAATGAAATTTTATTACCATTATCCAAGGTTATGTTTGAATTTCCTGTTTTTTTTAAAAGCAGACAACACTGCTTAGCTATTTTATCCTAGAGGTCTCAGCTATTTTATCTGAGAGGGCTCCTAGTTTTGCTACTTTTTAATTGTGTGACCTCAGAAATTACATCACTCTGGGTCTTAGTTTCCTAATCTGTAAAAGAGCAACTGTAAGAACTACATATATTGTTGAGAGTGCCAAACAAGGCTGTATGATAAAGTGCTTCATTACAGTTAGGGTTTTCACTGGCTAAGTTTCAAAGTACATCACAGGCCTTTATTCGCAGTCTATCTTAGTCTGGAAGCTCGGCTGAAACCTGTTTAGCATCACAGCAACATGCAAGTCTTCACCGTCATGTGAGTGGCAGTCGTGCGTGAGTTGCACTGGCTGGGAACTGAACCTAGTTCTCTTGCATGGTAAGTGAGGAACTACCAAGGCCTTGGTTTAAACTATAAACATCAATTAAAAAATTTGTAATAATTTTTTATAAAAATATGTATGAAAGAAACCTAGACTATCTTCTCCTTTATACACTGTTTAATATTTTACACAGTATGAAAGAAAAATTGAGAGAAAAAAGATTTTTCACAAATGTGAACTTCTAAGGTCAAAGTTCTAAGATGAGAAGCTTCTAAGATGAAAATAAATTTCAATAAAAAGATATTTGAAAGGGAAAAAAAAGCAGTTAATATTTGCTACTTTTACTTTTTCCTATCTGGGAAGTAACTATCCTAAACAAAAATGTACTTGGTATATAAGGAGATGAAGCACTTTCACATATTTCACACCCCCATTTTGAAAATGGGCAGCCTTTAAAGGCAAATGGACTGTTCAGTCAAAATGCAGGGGAGCAAATGGCAATAAAATATGATTAGAAGAGATGAAATATATGTAACTGGTAGCAGCTTACTTATTCATAGAAAATTTAAAAAATGGAACCAATAAATGTATCCATCTTAGCTAAGCAAATCTAGTTATTTCAATTTATTGCTCTAGCGTAAAGTCTACAATGAAATTCGGGATGGTTATAGAAGCGGTAATTTCCTTTCTCACCCGTATCTACTTTAGACTTCAAATAAAATATAAAATTTATATCCACTTACAACTGAGATACACATCACTCAGTCTTTGATCTAACCAGATCTCATAAATATATCTGAGTCTTCCTTAGAAAAGAACAAGCAAAAACTATTAGATCTCGCCAAACCTCTGTCCATAATGAACTAAGTAAGCTTTTCTTTACTGCTAAAACACAGCACCTATAAGAAGCAGGTTATGATAAAGGGACATGTTAACTAGAATCTTAGCTAATCACTCTTAATTTCAAAACTGGAGTTTATGGGCCCAGATGGCTTCACTACAGAATTCTACCAAACTTTTAGAGAAGAGTTATCTCCATTACTACTGAGACTATTTCACAGTATAGAAAGGAATGGAATACTCCCAAATTCATTCTATGAAGCCAGCATAACCCTGATACCAAAGCCAGGGAAAAACCCAACAAAAAAGGAGAACTAGAGACCAATATCACTCATGAATTTAGATGCAAAATTCTTCAACAAAATTCTTACCAACAGAACATAACAACATATCAAAAAAATAATCTGTCATGACCAAGTTGGATTCATACCAGGGATGCAAGGCTGGTTCAACATCAGAAAAGCAATATGATCAACATAAACACCACAAAAGACAAGAACCACCTTATCTTGTCTGTTAATGAAGAAAAGGCATTTGATAAAGTCCAACACCCATTCAAGCTAAAACTCTCAGCAAAATAGGAATAGATGGCCAATTCCTCAATGCAGTAAGGGCCATTTATACAAAGCCAACTGCCTACATCATCCTGAATAGAGAGAGACTGACACAGTTTCCCTTGAGAACGGGAACTAGACAAGGATGCCCACTCCTACCTCTCCTATTCAACATTGTATCAGAAGTTCTAGCCAGAGCAATCAGACAAGACCAAGGAATAAAGGGTATCTGAATCAGAAAAGAAGAACTAAAAATCTCCATATTTGCAGATGATATGATTGTATATGCAGAGAATCCCAATGAGTCCATAAGGAAACTACTCAAACTGATAGAGGAGTTCAGCAAAGTCTCAGGATACAAGATAAACATAATTAAATCAGTAGGATTCCTTTATACCAACAATGAGACTGTTAACGAAGAAATCATCAAGTCAATACTATTTACTATAGCCCGTAAGAAGACAAAGCACCCAGGAATAAATCTAACCAGGGAAATAACAGACCTTTACAGAGAGAACTACAAACCCTTACTATAAGAAACTAAGAGAGACTTACACAAATGGAGAAACCTACCCTGCTCATGGATAGGAAGACTTAACATTGTGAAAATGTCTATTTTACCCAAAGCAATCTACTTATATAATGCAATCCTTATACAAGTTCCAGTGACATTTTTTAATGAGATGGAGGAACAAATTATCAACTCTGTCTGGAAAGGGAAGAAGCCCTAGATAAGCATTACCAAAGAAGAAGAACACACTCAGAGGCCTCTCATTACTTGACCTCAGAACCTATTACACTGCCACAGTAGTCAAAACAGCCTGGTCCTGGTACAAAAACAGACAGATAGATCAGTGGAACAGAATCAAGACCCCAGAGACGACACCATCTTCCTATGAACAGCTGATACGCAACAAAGGCCCTCAGACATTAAATTGGGGTAAAAACAATGTCTTCAACAAATGGTGCTAGCAAAATTAGGTGTCCATCTGCACTAAATTAAAACAAGACCCATATCTTACACCTTATATAAAAACCAACTCAAACTGGATAAAAGACCTAAATATCAAATCTAAAATGATAAAACTCATCAAAGAAAAAGTAGGAACAACAATGGAAGGTTTAATACACAATGTAGACAGACTTCAAAATCTGTCAAACAAACCACAAACAATGGAAGAGAAAATAGATAAATGGGAACTACTAAGAACCAATCACTTTTGCTCATCCAAAGACTTTATTAATAGAATTAAAAGGCCACCTACAGAATGGGAAAAAATATTTGGCAACCCTATGTCAGACCGATGCCTGATCTACATAATCTATAAAAAATATCAATAAGAAAAAGATAAATCATCCAGTTAAGCAATGGGCAAAGGAGACGGACAGACACTTCTCTAAAGAAGAGATGCAGGCAGCCAAGGAAAAAAGATCACAACTTTGCTATTTACAGCTTACATAAGTTATGCTTATTCAAAACACACAACACAACTTACATCCTAAAAAAAGTTATTTTTTTAATCTCATTATCAATAGTCCCTGCTTTTACTACCTATGTCAAAACTATCAAAGAGAAAAACGCAATTCACTAACTAATTTAAGCTTATAGACATATTATGCTAGTCATATAAAGGGAATGCATGGACACATTTAACAATAAAAGTAAAAAACAAAAACAACACTATGATTATTATTATTTTGCCAACATCAGGGAACATAAGAGTGAGCGGTGTTCAACCAGGAGTTGTTTTGTACATACAACAAATGAAAGCATAAAGATAGCACTATTGTAACATGCTACAAGAACTACTAACAGAAGCAACAAAAGGAAAATTTTCAGAGCAGCTAGACAACACTAACCACTGTGAAAGAAACATAGAAGCTTTTTGTTTTTAAATGACTCTGATGCAAAGTGAAACTCTGATGTAGAAAATGATGACTATAGTATTAGCTGATACTGAGTATATAGCAATAATTTTTTATATAATTACTATTAAACATACATCATATTGCAAATGTATTATTATTGCAGATTATTACAGATGCTCTCAAAGTCACCATATTTTAAAAGTGAGAAAGAAGAAAAACATAGATAAAAAAAATTTAAAGCTTTAAAGACCTAAAAGCTTTCTGAATTACCTGCAAATGAGTGTTTAAATTATTTTAATTTTTTACTGTGATTACATGAAAGTTTACAATCCAAGTCAATCTGTCATACAAAACTCTTAGTACCCACCTCTATGCAACTTTCTCTGCTCTCCACACCCTGTGACAGCATAGTCTTCCATTCCAATCAATCAACACTTAGTCCCTCCTCTCTACCCTCTCCTCTCCCATCTAAAAAGAAACCAGTTGGACAATCTCATGTACAGACTAAACCATAAAGTACACACACCACCTGCATTACTCTATGTCCCATAGTCCAGTCCAATCTTCATCTGGAGTGCTGGCTTTAGTACTGATTTCAGCTCCGGGCTTGCTGCAAGGCCAGGGGCCATGACCTTAGGGGACCCTCCAGATTGTCAAACTATCTCTTAATAGAGTTCTAGATCTGCAAAATCCTTTTTCTCATGCTACATGAGGGACTTTATAGTGTGTTCCCTGTTAGGGCTTTGGTGGTGGCTCGGCATCATCTAGTTCTTCTGGTCTCCTGCTGATGTAGTCTTCCCATGATATGGATCCTTCAGTCAGATCTGACTCAACAGCACTTGGCTTTAGCTCTGTCTCCTGGGCTCCTATCTTGTTTAGGTCTTTGATGTTCTTGGTTTACATCTGCTCCAGGTGAGTGTCTAATTTTTGACTAAGTTCTACAGAATTTTTCTCCTTTTGTCTTGGGAGAAACCCTTTTTCTATTTCATAATGTTTATTTCCACGACAATATGTGCATGCTTTGTGCAAAGATAACCGATGCTATTAGGATAATGCCAAAGCCACTAATCTCATATTCACAACTTTATCTAAAAGCGGAAAAAAACTACCGATATTTAGAAAATGTTTATTTAAAGGAAGTGTACCTGTGAAAAAAGAGGCACAGAGTAGACTTGTTATAAGATTAAGATTTAACTTATTTCTCAAGTAAATTTATATTACAAGGTGTGATCCACCTATATTTTGTAACCTGATAAAAGTAACAAAACCTAAAGATATACTCAACCAATTTTCTATGCCATAAATTTGGCTTATTCAGCACCAAGTATAAACTGTTCCAGTCAAATACAGCCTTCTACTAGTGTTCTCATAAAGTCTGTATTAGTATCTGTACAAGCCGCAAGTACACTGGGAGAGGTATGGTTAAAACTACATCCCAGTCAGGTTAAAGTATAAATGCATTTACAGTTATCTTGCCACCAGAAATCTTTCTCTTCCCACTGTCACTATGCAGGGTAATACTACCATCATCCTAGACTACATTATCCTAGCAACTTCTTAAATGGTCTCCAATCTTCCTCTTTATACTGCAGTCCCAACAATCTTCTAAAACACTGAAGCTATAATGATCTTTTAACAAAGCAAATCTGACTGTGCTACTTCCCCAGCTTAAAAATCTTTGAATAGTGTGCTTTCAGAATCAACTCCACACTTTCTTTCTGACTAGGCCCTATTACCCACCCAGCTCTCTTTCAGGCCATTCAAACCAAAAAAACAAACCCACTGCTGTCAAGTCAATTCACAGCATCCCTATAGGATAGAATAAAACTGCCCCGCAGAGTTTCCAAGGAGCACTTGGTGGATTAGAATACCTGCAGCCCTATAAAACAGTTGTAGCCCTTATTCACTATGCAACTAAGGTTTTCCTTCAGACCACTAAGCCAAAAAAACCAAACCAGCTGCTGTCAAGTCAATTTTGAATCTTAGTGATCCAGTAGACAGTCCCTACTGTACTGACTACTTGCCCTTCCTCCAGGAAGGGAAGTTATCTCAGAGTTTTGGAATATGCTGCTCCTTCTCCAGTTTGGTCTCTTGCCCAAAATGTTCAAGGGTCATTGATTACATGTGGTTTTGGTTTAGGTACAAACATTAAAGTTTCATTCCTTCATAAAACAGGACTCCGCTATATGCAAATATTCCACTTAGGAGTTGTATAACTGGAACTTTACTCAAGCCTCTTTTCCCTTCTTTTCATTGATCCAGAACACCTCTGACATGGTCCTTGTCATACAATTTTCATTTAATTGTAACTCTTATTTGTACCCTTTTTTTGTTGATTTCTATTTTGTTTACTGATGTCTGCTATCCAAGTTGGGAGCCCTGATGCCACAGTGGTTAAGAGCTCAGCTGATAACCAAACGTCAGCAGTTTGAATCCACCAGCTTCTCCTTGGAAAGCCTATGGGGCAGTTCTACTCTGTCCTAGAGGGTCACTATAAGTTGGAATTGACTCTACAGCACCAAGGTTTTTTTTTTGTATCCAACTTAACTTGTTGACAGTGGTGAAACTGGTGGTCTTATATTTGTGACACTCCCCATGCCTTCCACTGCTTTGTTCCTTACACATCATAATTTTTTTTTTCAGGAAAAATTCTTACCACAGGGCTCCAGATCTGTTATTATCATTAAGTTTTTTAAATTATTGGAAATAAATAATTTCGTACAAGTAATAGTATTGCCTGTGCTTACAACTTTTAACTCTTTAAGGTAGTTTAATGCTTTAAGGAGACGGAAGTTCCCTTTTCTTAAGCAGTATGTAAATTTCTGAGAGAAGTTCCCTTTTCTTAAATAACATGTAAATTTTTTAATAGCTGACTTTGGCAGACAGTACTTTCATCTTTGTTCAATGACTGCTGTGGGAATTTCAAGCGGTGAAGTACAATATCTTGGCAAGTGACTAGCATATCCCTCAAATTATGTGAGGATGATGTCCAAAACAAGACCAACTAGCCTAGCCACACACTGACTTTCACTAAGGATCTACCAACTGAGCCAAGTATTGTACAGGTGCTGTTAAAATGAATATGATGAGTGCTATAATAAAGCCAACATCAAAATTTTTGTCAGTCCACACAAAGAGAATAGGTAACTATTGCGAGGGCTCAAGAAAGTGTCAAAAAGGAGATGACATCTGGTCCTAAAGGGTGGAAGGACGTTTGTGAGGGGTAGAAGGGATGAGAAAGCATTTCACATAAAAGGAGCAGCTTGTACAAAGCACAGAGGTGTTTGTTCAAGGCATCATACAAACTCATGAACTTGATTTTTTTTTTTCTTTCTACTCTCACTCAAGGCCTCCACTTTTCTCTGTGTTTCATTATTTCGATATGATGAGGGCAGTACTGGGGAGATATTTTTCAAAATATCTTGTCAGGTTGGATGTGTCTGAATCTTACCTATGATTAGATTCCAACTGTTTGAGTTTTAAGTTTTTACTTGAACAGACTTCAAACTCAGAAAAGCTATACATCAGAACAGTGCAATAAATTACAACATATCCTCCACAGATTCACCAATTGTTAACATTTAATTTTTGTATTGAGATATAATCCACATACCAAAATTTCACATAAAATTCACCTTTTGAAAGTATACAATGCAATGTTTAGCATACGTATGAGGTTGTGAAACGATCACCATATCAAATTCCAAAACATTTTCACCACAACAATAAAGCCCATATCCTTTAGCAATTACTCCTTACTTCTTTTCATAGGTTTATTGAGCATCCCTACATCTTCCACAGAGAATGTCCATTCAAATCCTGTTCCCGTTTTTAATTGGGTTGTCTGCTTTTGTAGTACTGATAATATATCTATGTTCTGAATACTAGACAATTTCATATAATGACTTGCAAATGTAATTTCTGATTATGTGGGTTGTCTTCACTTTTAATAGTGATCTTTGACACACAAAAGTCTTTAATTTTGATAAAGTCCAATTCATGGTGTTTTTCTTTAGTTGTTTGCTCTTCTGGTGTCATATCTAAGAAATCAACACCATAGTCAAGGTCATGAAAATTGACTCCCGTATTTTTTTCTAAGACTTACAGCTTCAGAACTTATATTTTGGCCACTGATACATTTTGAGCTAATTTGGGGGTATAGTATGGTATAAGGATTAAGCTTCACTCCTTCACATGTGGCTATTCTGCTGTCCTAGCATGATTTATTGAAGAAATTGTTATTTCCCCAATGAAGGTCTTGATGTTGTTTAAAATGAACAGCCCCTAGATACAAGAGTGTATTCCTGAACTCTGAATTCTACTCCATTGATCTATGTGTCTATCCTCATGCCAGTATCACAGTCTATTATAAACCGTGTCCCTCAAAAATGTATGTGAATTTGGCTAGGCCATGATTCTCAGTATTGTATGACTGTTCTCCATTTTGTGAGCTAATAATCCTATATGTTGTAAATCTTAACCTCTATGACGTCAATGAGACAGGATTAGAGATAGTTATGCTAATGAGGGAGGATGTAACCTACAGGATTATGCTATATTTTGAGTCAATCTCTTTTGAGATATAAAAGAGAGAACTGAACAGAGAGGGACTTCATTACCACCAAGCAAGAAGATCCAGGAGCAGACAGCATCCTTTGGACCCGGAGCCTCACGCTGAGAAGCTGCCAGATCAGGGAAAGACTGATAACAAGGACCTTTCCCTAGAGCTGACACAGAAAAACTTTCCCCAAAGTTGGTACCCTAAATTCCAACTTCCAGCCTTCTAGACTGTGAGAGAATAAATTTCAGCTTGTTCAAGCAATCCATTTGTGGCAGTTCTGCTACAGCAGTCCTAGACAATCAAGACAGATCTTGGCACTGGGAGTAGAATGCTGCTCTAACAGATACATACAGTGTGGCAGCAGTTTTGGAATTAGAATTCATAAACTTTAATATGTCTGTAGTATAGGGAACACGAGGAAAATATTACAAAATGGGTCTGGAGAAGAAGGCTAGCATAAAAATATATATCAGATAATTTAGTTGGCAGCAGGTAAACACTAAACATTTTCAAGCCAGGAGATCACATGAGGAGAACTGTTCTGCTGTATGGTAACAATGCTAAGTTTGCAATATTATCACTAAAAAGGATAAGAAGACATAAGTGATTTTCTGGAATACCCTCTAGGTATCAGACAACAATGCCATAAGGGTTATTACTTAGAACCTTATTTTAATAGATGAAGAAATTAGAGGCTCAAAATACTCCATTTGGGAACATCTCCAATCTTCCGGAACTCATACCCCATAAGGAAATTACTCTTATTCCTTAAGGCCACAAAAGACAGACAACTGGGTCTAAAGAATAATGGCCTAATCTAGAGAAAGGTGTTGCTTATATTCTGTTGAATTAATCATTCATATTTTATATGTAATTAAATTAAAATTAGAAAACTTACATGCTGCCAATACATAACAGCTCTTTATGGTTTCAAGACTGGAAATATGATAAAGACTATCATTAGGTAAGAAATTAGTATTGTATATTTGCACCTAATAAACTAAATTTACCTAACTCCGTACTCATAACCTAAACAAAATTTAGGAAAAATATTATAATAAATTAAGCCACATACACAAAGCACAGTAAAACACACAGAGACATAGATTTAAACTTTTTATCATTAAATTTACAGAGATTTTGAAAATACCTATCTAACCACTGGTGGCACAGTGGTTAAGTGGTACATCTACCAACCAAAAGATCAGCAGTTCAAAGCCATCAGGTGCTCCTTGGAAACACTATGGAGCAATTCTACTCTGTCCTATAGTATCATTATGAGTCAGAATAATCTCAAAGGCACAGTATGAAGGCTTTGAACATGAATAGATATACATACAAATATATTGAATTCAAATAACAAGTTTAAAAAGTACAAATATCTAATTCTGAAAAATAACACTCCCCCTCAAAAAATGTCACTTTTTATACATTGTTTCAGATTAAGCTAATATTTTAAAGGGATTGCTGCTCCTTAACCAGTAAAGTACTACCAAAGACACAGGACAAGTAGGAAGTAGTACTAGTAACTTACATAAACTCAACCTTGGGTTCTAACCTCATTTGTATCTTAGTAACTTCCATCAAGACTCTGAACTTCTGAACACTGAGCTTTCTAAATGGTTAGCTGTGTGTCAGTCACTGGCAAGCTTGTGTTTGTGGTAGTAGTGTATGTTGAACTACAGGCCTGAGAAAAAGATGATCCAATCTGAAGTCTAATGCTGTTAACAAACACATCTAGCTCCTATTTATCAACTGATACAGTATTACCGTGCCCTTGAAAGAGTTCTGGGTAACACAAGCTATATAATAACCGTAGGCAAATGATCTAAGATTTAAAGTCAGAATTTTAGTGAAGGTAACAGAAACCCATGGCAGGCTCAGAAAACACTAATCAGTCTTGAAATTTCAACAAGCTGATTCAATGTAGTCTTATTTTTTTCTTTCTTGGTCTTTTTTTTTCCTTCACTGTAATAAAACCACAAGCAAACCTACTACCACTGAGTTGATGCCAACTCCTAAGCAACCCAATAGCACAGAACAGAACTGCCCTATAGCTTCTAAGGAGTGCTTGTAACACATAGTAAGAAATGCTCTTAACCTTGTGATCTAAAATGTGAGTATATGTGTGTATATACACACATTTACTTATACACAGACACGTACACACACTAAAACATTTTCACAAAATATTAACCAACCAATAACCAACGAGTGTCAAGTTAACTCTGACTCATGGGGACTTCACGTGTGTCAGACTACAACCACACTATGTGAAACACACTCTGTTAGTTTCCATTCTGTTGTGTTCATTTTTTTTAAATGCTGATTATGATCTATTAACTGATTTCACAATCAAATACATGGATCATTGACTGTAATTTAGCAATTCTGAACCCGTGTCCATACCTTTACGCAAATGTTTAAAAATAACAATACTGTACATAGAAAATATTTGGTGATAGTGAGGAGTTCAAAATCTTTTTTCCCCCTTTATTTGCTGACACTTGAGTACAGTTATGAATTATTGAGAGAAAGGTCTGAAGTTCCCAATGTGAAAGAAGCAATGTCACCTGCACGAATGCTTTCTCTGAGCCCACACTAGCCCTGCAACTCCTCTCTCTAGCTTCTGCATCCCTGTGGTTGGCACTGTAGATTTCATATGTAACTGTGAAGAACACAAGAACCCATAATAAGAAAACTATCACATTCTCAATCAAGATAAGTTTTCCACTTGGCATTAGAAAGCTCTTGAAATTATTTATCACAAAGTCAGAGTAGATAGTTGTTTTTTGTTTTTGTATTTTAAATATGTTGCACTGTTAGGTAGGCAAGAAAAAAGTAATCTCAGTAGCTGGTCATTTTGTATTTATACAGAGTATTTTTACAAAATAGTGTAAATAAGTAACTTTTACATAGCACAGTAACTTATTAAATGTCAGTTTTAGGACTTAAAGCAAGATAAACAACAGAAGCTCAGCAAAGATTTTCTGATTTGAGTTGAGTGCCATGCTGTACTTCTACTGTGGCTTCATGATGTGAAAACAGACTTCATTTTTTATAATGTTAATGTTTTATACTGCCATAGCATTGCTAATATTAAATTTACTTATATTTTCTAGAAAAAATACTTTAAATTTTAACTATCTGCAACACGATTATTTGCCTGCTTCTGATTATTCCAACAAATAAGACTCAAAGAAAAAAGGATTCTATCGCCCTCTTGAGGTAATGTTGCTGTACTGTAGTTTCTAGGAGTCCCATTTAAAATTCAAAATTTTTTAAGAGGCAGAATGGTATTTTCACCATAAATTGCTGAACCTTCATAATTAGCACACACACACTTCAAACTCTCTCTTCAGCTTCTACCTAATAAATTGTCTTGTCCTCAAAGAATTATTTTAAGAAACATCTGCTGTTCCCTTCCAATTATTCTACCAAAGAAATTTTTTCTGAAAGTTACTTTGTGTAGTTAATGCCTACACAAAAGAATTACAGAAAATACTCATTTTCAAAAATAAGCTTAAGTAGATTAAAATAATTCAAAATGGATGGGGTTGAGCTTTTTTACCTTTTTTTTTTCCAAAGGAGAAAGAGGTCCTGCAAAGTCAATTAACAATTTAGAAATTTCAGAGCCTAATGATTTTTGTCTGAATATCTTCTTTTCCAAAAGTAGTCTTTCCTTTAAAATACTCTATCTCACATGCAATTAATTACCTATCATCTTTCCCTCAAAACACAAATACATCTCATCTCTCTTTGCAAACTGAGCAACATGGAACTGAAATTCAAAACTGCCAACAATGCACAATGAAGTAAACTGTAACTGTATAATTATTTTTTTCTAAAAGAGAATTTACTTAAATGAATGTGTTTAATATCTAAATGAACTCTTCAGAAAGTTTAAAAAAACAGAGACTTTGAATTGAATGATCTAAAAACCTAGTGGAAGATTATACCAATGTCAAGAATATTCTTAAAGAATAACAAATGCTCAATTCCTAAAGCTATCACATACTGAAAAACAGCCCCTTGTTCATTAAATTAATATTCATTCCCAAAACGATGAGGAATGGCTAGAAATTAGATAGGAAAATTAGGTAAAGAAGTGCATTCTACAGAGAGAGACAGTAACTTCAAATTGCACAGCAAGACGGCAAGTCTCAGTAATTGTGGGTGGCTTAGTATGACTGTAAGAGATTACAAATTAGGGAGCAGCAGGAGATTAGGTTGATAAGTTAGTAAGCGCCAAAATAAAAAGGATCTTAAATGATATATTAAAGATGGAGAGCTACAGTCAAGCATCTGCAGCAAGGGAGTAGAATGATCACACGACAGTCCTAGAATGATTGCTTGCTGCTTTACAACGGACAGAGTGAAGGAGTGAGAAGAAGGCAAATCAGTCAGAAGATGTTTGCAATGATAATGGTTTAAACCAAGGTAGAGTCTGATGAAAGGGAGGAGAACAGAAGTGATACACCAAAAAGTGAAGTCATTAACTGTTAGATATTGATAGAATGCATGAGTGTGATGGGGGTATCTTGTTTATCTTGTAGCTTTGGTAACAGAGAGGATACGCCATTCAGAGAGAAAACTAATGATACTGTGAGGTGGGCATGCTGTATTTGAGGTGTTACCTTGGAGACAGTAAGTAGGTCAATGAGTTTGGGGATATGGAGTTAGTATAGAGAAGTCGGTCAATAATCAATGGCTTGACAGCAATGGGTTATTTATTTATTTTCATTAGCTTAGATAGTGAAAGGAACCTGGATGAGAGTTCATCTAGGGAGTGTAGAAAGAAGTGACGGCTGAGTTTAGGAATTAGCAACTACTGTCTCAGTGCTACGTCTGCTAACCAAAAGGTCAGCAGTTCAGATCCGCCAGGCACTCCCTGGAAACTCTATGGAGCAGTTCTGCTCTGACCTATAGGGTTGCCATGAGTTGGAACCAACGCAAAGGCAGTGGGTTTGGTTTTTTGTTTCTCTCGGCGCATTCTACAAAGAGACTGCTAACTTCTGAGACGAGTACTTTAGTTAGTCAGACAATCATGCTTTGTTCATCTTGGGAGAAATCTGAGATCATTCAATTTCCCTTCAATTTGCAGATGAGAAAACTGAGGGTCAAAGAAACTAAGTGACTTTATTTTAAGCTATTTATATGCAGAAGTCAATGAGAACATAGATTTCGAGACTGAGCCCAAGTCTTTCCATTCAACTATGCAAACAGTCTCTTTCTAGTACTTACCCAATCCAAACCCAGTGCCAGAGAGTTGGTCTCATGGCAACATTGACTACGAACCTAAAGGTGAGTAAGCTGAACCCACTTAGAGGTACTGTGGAAGCAAGGCCTGGTAATCTGCTTCCATCAATTCTTCTGCCAAGAAAACCCCGCAGAGCAATTCTTTCCCAACACATGGGGTTGCTGTGAGTCCATTTTTCTTTCCCTATTGCTTCAAAAATCTTCAAACAGCAAGAATCACAAGATCCTTTCTTGTAACTGTTTGATGGCAACAGATACTTTTGTTATTTTGTATATATTATCAAAACTAATATATTTATAAGGATAACTGTCTGTGACATTAGTATTAGTGTGTTAACTTGGCTATGCTAGTGATTTCCTGGAGCCCTAATAGCACAGTGGTTAAGAGCTATGGCTGCTAATCAAAAGATGGGCAGTTTGAATCCAGCAGGTGCTCCAGCTCTATTCTGCTTCATACGGTAGCTAAGAACTGGAATCAACTCAGTGGCAATAGGTTTAGTTTTTGGTTTATTAATCACATTCTGTTTGTGATCTGATGTGAGCAGCCAGTCAGCTGAAAGGGGAGTTTCCTGGGCAGGCAGGTGGGCATAAGTGCATGTGTGCACGTGTGTATGTGTGTGTGCATGCATGTGTGTGGCCTGCCTCCATTATATAAAGGGGTGTTTTTGCAAAGTTCTTTTTCTCTTGACCCTGTACTCCTTTCACTGCCTGACGTTCTGTTCCAGCACATAAGCCTATAGAAGTTTGCCTGCTGTCTGATCTAAAGATTTAGAGTTCACCAGCCAGGGAGCCAAAACAGATCATTGGCCTGCCACCTGACCCACTGATTTGAGACTTTCCAGCCCGTATCACTGTGTAGATCATTTCTTCACAGTTGCAGAGCTACTCCCATGGAGTGAATTTGTCTCTATGCATACGCATAACTGGCTTTGCTCCCCTAGACAGCACAGACTGAGATAGCTTCCAACAACATAGTTCCTTCCCACTCACTTTCTGAACAGTCTGGGGAACAAGGAAACATCTAATTCTTTAATTACGAATAGCACATGGAATGGTATCAAGCACAGAGTGCATGCTTATAATATTACTCTAAGACAAAAAAAACAGCTACTGCTTTTCTTCACAGTCCTTTCTAACTAGTTGAGAATGGACTTCATCAGTAACGTCTATCATATATCTCTGAACACATCTTCATAAATTACACTTTAAAAAAGCAAAATAACAAGAAATTTGTTTTGAATACCTGCTTGATTTGGTGGTTGCTGACTTGGTGACTTGGTAACGTTGGTGGAAGACAGAGGCTTGAAGGAAGCAGCCGTTGTGAGGCTGGCCACCCCGGCTTTGGCTGAGGCTGAACTTTCCAGGCTCTCAGGCATGCTCCTTGTTGAGGTCACAGAGGAAGGCAACTGCTGAGAAGGCTCCTGGATGTTGCTGTAAATGACATGAGAAAACATTTTTGGTAATGTGGAAGTGTTCTAAGTTGACAATGATTTCTTATTTTCCCCCTCTCTCTCAACCCATTCTATTTTCAAGTAAAACTAAACAAAAAAAAAGTTAGCTTTTTTAAAAAACAAGAGTAAGGCTGCTTCCATTCTTTAAAATTCTCTTTAAAAGGTTTATCATGAGAAATTTGGCTACTAAAAAGTGTATATAGTCAATCCCTTTCATATAAGCTAATTTTCTCCCCCTATTACTCTGCATCTCAACATGACCCAACAGTCTTCTACTTAAAGCAATCACTGCAGAATCCCTGGTAACTTCTCTGAAATGGCATAGATGTTTTCCATTTCCACATTCTCCTGCTAATTTATGAACTAAGTTTCCCCAGTATCTCATGAGTTCATCATTCTCACTCAAATATTAATTCACTCATTCCCTCCATAAATATTTAAGCACCTACTCTGTACCAGACACTATAATGTGCACAGTCATAAAGCAGCAAAACAAGAGACATCTCTGCCCTAACAGACAGGGCTACCACTGCCCTCTTCCAGGCAGCACTATTTACTTAACAAGAGGCTTCATTTCCTCTGGCTAGTTTGGTTTACAAGATACTATGTCCTATATTACTAATATACGTTATATACGATTACATATACATCATTGCTAGACAAATAGTAATTTGAGGTAGATTAAATTATAACACACGCATTTGGGGATGATACATACTATAATGCTGGGTATTTCTTTTAAGTGAAGTATAGTAACACTTTGTTGTTGCCAGGTGCTGCTGATCAATACAGACTTACAGCGATCCTAGGCACAACAGGTCTCGTGCATGTCATTTAAGACTTGCCTTTGTCTTTTCAAGGTGCCCTTTGTAATTTTCTGTCTGGCTCTTTTACATCATCATGTCTTCCTCTCACTTTAGCTAGTCTACATTCTAGAGCAAGTTTCAGAGGTTCTTCTGACAGCCACTTTGATCTTTTCTTTCTCTTTTATCTTTGAGCTGACCTCATGCTTTCTTCATGTACATGTCCCTGAAGTCATTCCACAACTCATCTGGTCTTCAGTCACTAGTGTTCAGTGAGTCAAATCTATTCCTGAGATGGTCTCTAAGTTCAGGTGGAGTACACTTAAGGTCATACTTTGGCTCTTGTGGATTCATTCGACTTTTTTTTTTTACCTTCAACTTGAACTTGCATAACTGGTGCTTTGTTCATAGCTGGCCACTGACTTTGTTCTGACTGATGATACTAAGTTTTTTCACTGTTTCTCTCCACAGATATAGTCAGTGTGCTTTAGCAGTTCAAAAACACCAGCAGCTCTGCCAGATAAGGATGCGTGTTTCCACAGAGCAGCCTTGGAAACTATATGGGGTGACGATGAGCTGGGATCATTTTGACACCAACAGATTAGGAAGAGATTATTTCTTCAAAAATAAATTTTAAATTCAATCATGTCTACTATATTATCAAAGTGAACATTCTTCCAAAGCCTCTGGAATTTCTTGTAATACCTAACACAGTAGGCCTGAAACTGCCCATCTTTAGGAAAGATGTACTTACAAGGTTGGAATACAATTAGCACCCAGGAACTAACCTGCTAAACATTTCCCTATAGTGACATGCCACCACCTGTATGTCCAAGTGTCATACTGTGGTAGCTTGTCAATTAATCTCACAAATCACAACAAAACATTGTCTAATACAGTGCAGCAGTTCTACTCTGTCCTATAGCATCATTATGAGTTGGAATCAATGGCAATAAGAAGAATGGACATAATCAAAGTAAAAAGTATTGGCAAGTATGCAGAGAAACTGGAGCCTCCATCCACTGCTGCTACCAAAACAAACCAACCAACTCACTGCTGCCAAGTCAATTCCAACTCATGGTAACCCTATGGAACAGAGTAGAAGTGCCCCAGAGTTTCCAAGGAGTGTCTAACGGATTTGAACTGTGGACCTTTTGGTTAGCTTAACCACTACGCCACTAGGGTTTCCATCTATTCTTGATAGAAATGCAAAATGGTACAGGCTTCGGGGGAAACAGTTTCGACGTCCCTCAGAAAAGCTGAACACAGAGTTATCACATGCTCTAACACTCCCAATACTAGGTAAAAGCAGAAATACAACCCAAAATCTGTCCATTTCAGCACTATTCACAATATGTAAAAGGTGAAAACAACCTAAACATCTATCACCAGATGAATGGATAAACAAAATGTAGTAAATACACTGGAAAAGAACTTGGGCATAAAGAAAAACAAAGTCTTACCACACGCTGTAACACAGACGAACCTTGAAAACGGCTGGCTGAGTGAAACAAGCCGGTTTTAAAAAGGCTAATACTATACGACCTCATATATATGAAATACCTAAGTATATAAAAACCAAAGCTTTTTTAGGGCTTACTAGGGACAGACAAGAAGAGGAAAAGGGGAGTTACTGTTCAGGAGGCACTGAGTTTCTGTTAATGGTGGTAACATAATCCAGAGAAGAACAGTGATAACTGGTGCACAACAGGAAGAGTATAAACGATGCCACTGAATGATACTTGTAAAAACTGTTAAACTTGCAAGTGTTTTGTACATGTTTTTTTCCCCACAATAAAAAGCTAACTATGTATAAAGCTCTCAATTTATTCTATACACAGAATATGAATTTAATATACATAAAATATAATCAATGTATTCAAATAAACACTTTCAATATTGCTACTCGTTATATATGAATGATCCTTTAAAGTAATTTCTAAGTACACGGCATTTTAAGATTAAATTACTCACAGGTTTGAGAAAAATAACTAATAGTCCATATAGTCACAGTTTTGAGGGGGGAAAAAATCATGACCAAGAAATACCAGAAGTTACAGATGAGACAAAAATACTAGAGATAACAATAAATCGAAATTGTCATTATTTACGAGTTGAAACTGACTGAATGACAAGAGGGCTGGTTTGGCTCCAGTTTAATCAGAAATAACTAAAATTTAATTCCACAATAGTTGCAAGACAAGTTTACTTAAAAGAAAATGACTAGGATTATAAGAGAATTCAACGCCAAGACTAGTAAAGCTCTGTTGAGAGAAATGGCAATATTAGCCAAGGGTATAAAACAAACTCAGTAGGAAGATAAGAACAATTCTCAAATGTACAGTTATTCTTTAAGGTTAAGTTTTGTTTCCTTAAAGTCACTAAGTCAAGCCAACAATGAGAGATGCAGAAAGAAAAATCTGTTTCCTAACTACATCTTGCATGAGAGCCCTGTCACTAGGAAGGTACTTAAACAGAGGACAAAAACATTGTATAGAGGATTTAAACATTCTGAGACTGGAGAGCTAAACTACTTACAGCTGGACATTCAAAGCTTTCTAAGGTATGGCTCCAATCTACTCATTCAATCAGATCTGTTAACACTATGCTACACAAACCCATTGTCACCAGGGTTGATGTCATCCAGGTCAGTAACTCATGGTGCCCCTTCCTATGGTGAGCAGGGCCTGCCAGGAAACTGCAAACCCCCTCCCAAGTGGAGTGGTCTGACACTACTCCCAAAGCAGGACTTAGTGTCACATGACCCTGCCTGTCCCTTTAGCCTGACCTCTAGGCTCCTGCTGCTCCTCCCCTCTTCCACTGGCCAAGGTCAAGATCTTCCTTTCAGCTCAGTGGTGGGAGCCATGGACCAGCTGTCTGCACCCTAACTGGCAGGTGACAGGGAGTAATCAGTTACCACACTGGGTAATGAGTGACAATATCCTAGTGATGCTACTGTCCTCATAGCCCCTTCCACAATGGAGCCCAACTGCTGCCACCAACCACCCCAGAGTCATTTTGGTGTCACTCCCTCTGACAATGTCAGGACAATGTCACTCCCTCTGACATCCCTGGCACCCTTCTAGTCATGCCACTGATACAAAGTATATTCTGGCCACTCTTGCCCTCTGTCTACAATTCTCCATGTATTCTAGATTCTACAGAGAAGGTTCTTCACTCTCCCCCCCTTCCTCTGCATCCATCCAAATCTTATTTATAACTAATAGTAAACCAAAATACCCAAACCTGTTGGTGCCAAGTCAACTCTGACTCATAGCTACCTACAGGACACAGTAAAATGGTCCCATAGTTTCCAAGGAGCACTTGATGGATTCGAACTGCCAACTTTTGGTTAGCAGCCATTGCTCTTAAGCACTATGCCACCAGGATTTCCTAATTATTTTATTATATCGTTTGTATATAGGTTTGTATGTACTCTCTCCCAAAAGGTCTAAGATGTTTAAATCTTAACAGTATTCTTTAGACACAAAGCAGTGGGTTAATTATAAAAAAGTTACAGAGATCTATGTTATAAGCAAGACACTTTCCCCACATATGTTTACATATAAAATTGCTAGTCAGCTCCTTTTTCTCTGGGGAAAAAGATCTCTATCTACCTAGAACAGTTAATATAGCAATAGAAAAATATTAAGTTTTATACAGACAACTATCCAAATAAATAACGCCCAGGTGTCCAAAATTTTAACATGCTTTTCTTTTTCCTGATTTTTATGTTTTAGTTACTATTATTGTCTTTTAAACATTATGCTTGAAGTAAAAATTTATAATCCAAGTCAATTTGCCACATAACACCGTTACCCAAACCACTATACTATTCTCGCCGCTCTCCCCACTCTGTGACAGCACCCTCCTACTTTCCACCCTGTACTTCCCATAACCATTCCCATAACCTGTCCCCCTCCTCCTTGTCATCTCACCTCTGGACAAGAGCTGCTCAGACAGCCTCATGTATATACTGAAGTCAAGAAGCACACTCTTTGACAGTATCAGTCACACTATGCCTTCAGTCCAGTCCAATCTTTGTCTGAAGAGTTGGCTTCAGTACTAGTTTCAACTCTAGGCTAACAGAGACTGGGGGCAATGTACTTAATTGATCCTCCAGTCTGTTAGACCATCGAGTTTGGTTTTTATTAACAGAGTTCTAGTTCTGCACACCTATTTTTCTTCTACTATTTAAGGACTCTGTTGCAGTTCTTTGTCACGGTAGTCACTGGTGGTGGCTGGGTACCATCTAGTTCTTCTGGTCTCATGCTGATGAAGCCTCCCAATCATATGGCCCCTTCTGTCTCTTGGGCTCACATTTTCTTCTTGTCTTTGATGTCCTTCATTCTCCTGTGCTCCAGGTAGACTGTGATCAACTGATGCTACTTAGATGGCCACTTGATAGCTTTTAAGACCCCAGATGCCACCCACCAAAGTAGTATGCAGAGTATTTTCTTAAAACTACTTAGTTACGCCAACTGACCTAGATGCCCCCTGAAACCACGGTTTCCAGATCCCTACCCCTGCTCATCTGTTCTTCAAAATGTGGGGTTATATTTAGGAAACATCCTAGCTTTTGGTATAGTCCAGCTGTGCTAGCCTCTCTTCTAGCGTATGCTGTGACTCCCTTCACCTAACTCAACTTCTATCTACTATCTAATCTATGAATTTCTATCTACTATTTTATCTCCCTCCCTCCCCACCCTTGTAACCATTGAAGACTATTTTCTTCTGTGTTTAAATCTTTTCTTGCATGCATATAATAGGGGTCTCATAAAATATGCAATTGACTAATTTCACTCAGGCACTTTTGTGGAGAGAATCTAAAGCAAGTCATCACGGGGTCCTTTTACTCCAAGTATGATCAGTCACCTGTCCCTATACAGGTACCAACAATGAAATATTTCTGCTCATTTAACACTCATAATTCTGCAAATACAATTTCAGGTACTTTTTTCCTAGTGCAAAATGACACAATCCCGCTCCCTTTGTTTAAACACTTCTCTTAAAAATTACACAAAATTAAGTATACTGGAAACCTTTATAACAGTGCGTAGAGTAAAAATAGTTGTGTAAACACTAGATCAAGAGAGAGCCTAAATTATGTCACATATTTAATAATAACACAGGTTACAATAATGGTCTATGACAATGCTGTTGATGTATCATTATCCTAGAAAATTACAGAATGAATTATATACCTCAAATAATGAAAATTTTCTAAGCAAGCATAAAAATTACATTCTGCTATTCATTTTACATTCTGTAAAAAATTATTTTATTCTGTTATTTCATTAAGATTGTATCTTTTGGAAACCCTGGTAGCATAATGATTAGATGCTATAGCTGTTAACCAGAAGGTCAGCAGTTCAAATCTACCACGTGCTCCTTGAAAACTTTATGGGGCAGTTCTCCTCTGTCCTTTATGGTTGCTATGTAATGGGTTGGGTTGGGTTTGGTTTGGAGTTAGTAAGCATATTTCTATTTTCTGCCTAATAACACGGCATAATTGTTAGAGTTAGGAGATAATTTTTGTGCCTCACTATTTTCCAGATATAGTGAAAACTAAGCTACTGGCCCAAGCACAACCTCGTATTTAAGAACTCTAATACAGCAATCCATCAAAACCAATTGCAAGTAGTCTCTGACTTACAACAAGATTCTGTTCTTATGACTTAGTCTTAAGTTGGTCCTGATGTAAGTCAAATAAAAAAAAAAAAAATCCTACCCACTGCCATCAGGTTGATTCCAACTTAGAGTTGGAACAGGACATGAGAACTGCTCCACAGAGTTTTGAAGGAGCACCCAGTGGCTTCGAACTGCTGACCCTTTGGTTAAGCTCTTAACCGCTATGCCACCAGGGTTTCCAAGTCAGAGGTAAGTCATATTTTTGTTTTTGCTTGTTTTTTTTTTTTTTAGTGTTCATTATCATTGTCTTTTATTATCAATATCTTTTATAAATCTGGTCTTTACTTGTCTTTGGAGTTTGGCATGGTCATGCTAACACCAGCAAGTTACATGCTGCAACAATGTATGTATCACATATTACTAACAATAAGATGTAAGGGAAAGAAAAAAAAAGGAAAGTTGTTAACTGTAGTTTGCAGTAACTCAGAGATGTCCTAAGTCAGAGACTACTTGTTTCTTATTACTCTTTTTCAGTTTTTCACTTGTTCTTACTGAACAGATGATTCTAGCGGAGTTGCATGCATGCAGTCAACAACAGGTTTTGTCGTACTTTAAATATTTGTACAACTACCCATAATTTCATATCAAACATCAGAGAGGGTTAAAAGATGAATGAATAACTATACAAAATAATGTGCTTGTACTTAGCCCTGGATGGAAGTATTCCAGTTAAAACAAAATTTGGGACAAATCAGCTCTGGGATTTCCCCAGCTGGCCAGTTAATATGGCAGTTAAGTGTTAGCGAAAGCAGTACCTTTACCCAGTAAGTCACCACTTGCCATACCCTTTCCAACAGTACCTTGTTTTCATAACATGAATAGAAGCAGTTGATTTCCTCACGGACTGGAGACATGAAAGAGCTAAAGGCTTAGGAACAGGGCTGATGCAGAGTGCATCCAGGAGAGAATGATACTTTTCAGGACTGAAGAGCCTGGCAAGCATGTAGAAAGAGTTTTAAGTCCAAATATCACATCATAAAAGGCCTATAATTTGAAGCATCTTCTGCTTCACATAACTGAGAGTGAGGACAAAATAGTAGAAAGAGGATGAAAAGAAGGGTTAAAAGTCTATTACGTTATTTTACTAACTAATGTAGAGTGGATTCAATTTTCACCAAAACTGTTTTCAACAATTGTTCACAAAACATTTAAAGCTGTAAAGGCCACTAGAAATTATCTGGAAAAACAAAAACAAAAATTTATTCATTTTATTGGAGAAAAAGTATTTTCCAGGTAACAACAGGATTCTGCTCACCTTCAAGTGTAATCAGGTTGTGGGAAACATAAATTCAACAGAAACTTAAAATATTTATTTATTGTTGACTGTACTCTGGGTATGAAAATAGAAAACTGTAAAAACTGAAAAACCAGTAGTAGTACACAATGTGCAGTAACTCATGCATCAGAAAAGTACAGATAAGTGGCAGTAATATAAAGAGACAGAAGAATGATTTAAACAAATGTAAGTAAAACATAAAATTTAATGGGACTTCTCCACGATCTAGATAAGATATCCACTATAAAAATAAGAAGAGTTCCTGGTTTGGCATAAGCAGTTAAGCACTGACCTACTAGCCAAAGGTTGGCCATCTGAACCCACCCAGAGGTGCCTTGTAAGATAGGCCTGGTAATGTGCTTCTGAAGGATCACAGCCCTGAAAACCCACAAAACAGTTGTGCTCTGTGCACATGGGGTTGGGGTTGTCATGAGTTAGAACGGACTCTATGGCAGCAATCAACAATAACAAATACAATTAACAGCTCATAATACAGTGGTGAGTTTTTTCAGATGGGTATGTTTCCTTTGAGGTGACTCGTAAGACAGTGAGGCGTGGTGGCATCCCATGCAGACAGACACTGCACATGTAGTTCTACCTGGTTTTCGTAGCAATCACAGCAGACACAGTCGCAGCTGCACTGCGCACAACTGCAGCACTATATCTAGCAGAAGAGAAGGTAGAAAAGTTCTGAAGACCTTCCAAAGAACTTGTGGCCACATTTCTTGTACAACTGCTTAAATTAATATGTAGGAAAAGAAAAAAAGAGGAGAGGAAAAAAAGGAAAGTGAAAAAAAGTATAATAAAGATAGTTAACTAGCCCGTAATAATACTTTAACATTACAAAGGTGTGAAATACCAGAGGTGTAACACGGGTTCAGATCATTATTAAATTATTTATCAGAAATAAAAAATTCATGTATACTTCTCCAGAAAACATTTTCTTGTGCTTTAGGTGGAAGTTTACAGTACAAACTAGTTTCTCATTAAAAAAATTTATATACAGATTATTTTGTGACACTGGTTGCAATCTCTGCAATGTGTCAGCACCCTCCCTCTTTCCACCTCAGGTTGGCTGTGTCCATCTGCCCAGTCTTCCTGTCTATTCTTGACTTCCTGCTTTGGCTTTTGAGCAAGCACTGTTCATTCGGTCTTACATCATTTGATTGAATTAAGATGCACATTCCTCATATGTTATCGTTAGTTTATAACCCCCAAAACCAAACTGACTGTCATCTAGGCACCCAGAGCAAAGGGCAAAACAGAACTGCCCCATAGAGTTTCCAAGGAGTACCTGGTGGATGCAAACTACTGACCTTCTGGATAGTGGCTGGAGCTCTTAACCACTATGCCACCAGTGTTCCCAATTATTTTACAGGTCTGTCTAATCTTCACGTGAAAGTTGGACTTAGGAGTTGGCTTTAGTCAGAATATAGATTTTTGAGACACAAACACTTTTGAATGTATCTAAATTCACTGTCTCAAATCCTATTTAAATCAGTAACATGTAACAACATATATTAAGAGATTCACTAGGTAACAAGCAAGGAGAAGATACTTCTAGACATGAAGTACGAATTTGTATAAGCAGAGAAAGAAGGAAAGTTATGTCAATTTTCCCAAAATGTCTCTCTTGCAGAAGAAATACACAGATAGGCTGAGATTTTAATGAGACGTGTTTTCTAAAGAAGCAGGTACTACTAGCAGCCTATTCAGAAGCAGCAATATATATTAATGAGAACAAAAACTGTTTAAAATGCTGAAAGTAATACTTTGTAGGGAAGGCAAGCATCGGCATAAAAATAAACAGTAGTTAGATATATATATATGTGTGTATATATATATATGAGGGAAATACCATCTTCCCCACCTCTGCTCCGTATTTCATTTTCAGTTAGCCCTCTGATGGATTTGAAAACGCTGGGTGAAAATTGTATCATCATAATGGTTATTAGTTAAAATAGCAATTATTTGGCCTTGGTCTTTTAGAAACAATTGAGCAGAATAACCTGGACAAGAATTAATACTCTACCACATTAGGACTGTAATGGATATCAAATATAGAATTGACAGTTTCTTGTTAAGCAAAATAAAAAGTCCAAAAGGCACAGTGTGAAATCTGTAGTCTCTTCTTCATTTATGGTACACACTATTAAGGAACACCCTCATACTTTTAGAAGTCTGTGTCACTGGCCTCTAATACAAAATAATTATGTGCCAAACTGAGTCCAAGTAACATGATCGCAGATGTCTGAAACTGTGATGGTTGGTCTGAGCCTCCTTTCTGGCTCAAAAAAATCTACAAGCCATTATTCTTAGTTTCACAGGATATAACTTTAAAGCCCATAAGAAGGCAAATTAAAGAAACAATAAGATAACTTTTTTTTAAATTATACATAATTGTTTTACCTTTAGGTGTAATTTTCTACAAGACCATTCATTAAATTTAACTGTACGACTATATTTTAACAAGTGAAAGAGAAGAAAGACACCACTGATGGCAGAGCAGGCTAACATGAGCGCATTATGAAGTGGAAGACAGCTGGAGGAGGAATTCAACTCTGAGTTTCTGAATTATTTTGCATCTTTGAGCCAATGGCTCGGTAATAAATAAAAACTCAGTTTATTAGGAAAAAAACAGATAAATTATCCACCTCCAGTAAAAAGGTCACTATACTGAATTTTTTCCATCATCTTGTATCACAAATAATACCATAAATGCACTTAGTACTGACGAAGTCAAGCAAATCCTGTAAGAATTATTTACCTGAATGTACTTAGACTATGTCTAGATACCTGGTAACATATAACAAGCTCCCTCTCTCTGAAGCCAATGCTCTAATTCAGATAATCTCAGGAAGTTGAATTTCCAAATCACAAAGTGCATAAACAAAAGACACAGATTGCCAGAGTGTATACTAGAAATTAAAATAAATAAATAAATACAAAAGCAGAGTAAAGAGTGCTCCAAGACTGAGTGGTGAGCTTCCTTTTCCAAGTATTAATGATGTCAGTCCTGTTATCTATGCTAGTTATCGTTGTAGTCAGATAGTTTTAGTATGTAGTTTCATACCAACATTAAAATTCAAACACACCAAAAAGGAAAAACTCTACCTAGAGTAAGAAGTCGCTATTTTTGAAAGTGTGGCTACTTGGCTACTGATATTTAAAAACTGAGGACTAGCAGGTGGGTGAGGTCCATTCTTGGGTAGGTCTTCCAGAGAACTGTTTTCAGAAGCAAAATAAACAAAGTGAAGGAAATATTAATGAAAGTACAGATATGTATCCTGAACATCATCTTATAAATGTACATGGATTCAACTTTAGGAACACTGCTAGTTTTCTGTTGTGGTTTTTCCTTTATCTTTTTACTTCATATCTACAAAAGGTTAAATAAAGACAAAACCAACAAGCCTTATCACCATAAAATACAGACTGTTTCCCCCCAAATCCTTTAATATAAATACTTCCCTGCAATAAAATACTATATTTAAGAGAGGAGGAAGAAGAGTTCCTACTTCCCTGCAATAAAACATTACATTTAACAGGGAAAGAAGAGCTCGTATTTCCTGACTGTATTTTGTACTCAAGGCTTCAAGGAAACTTAGGCTTAAAGAAGTGAATTAAATTGCCTAACTTATCACATACCTAACAAGGGTCTGATGGGATTTGAATCTGGGTTGTCTACACAATTTCCACTACATAAAACTTTCCAGTATCTTGTGGAGCAGCTGCCTGAATGAACAAAAACCAAACCCAATGCTGTCTAGTCGATTCCAACTCATAGTCAGCCTAACAGACAGAGTAGAATTGCCCCATAAGGTTTCCAAGGAGTAGCTGGTGAATTTAAACTGCCAACCTTCTAGTTAGCAACTGTAGCTCTTAACCCTTCACTACTAGGGCTCTGCCACCTGAATAGTGCATTTCAGGGGAAAAAAAGCAACCAGAAATTTCCTCTCAAGTGTTTAACAGACCTGAATTACATGGACACCATTTATCTAAAAAGAAAGTTATTTTATTTAGTCTCATAACAGATGTTTGCATTCAACTGTGGTGTTTCAAGTAGTTTGGTTTTTCACTATGTCTATACAGGGTTTTCTTTAGAATGCCAGAATTAGATTTCAGAAGAATTATTACTGGGGGTGGGGGTGGGGGTGGGGGTAGGGATGAATGAAAGTATAATCAAAACAAAACGAAACCCATTGCCTTCAAGTCAATTCCAACTTATAACAACCCTGCAGATCAGAGTAGAACTGAGTAGAGTTTCCAAGGAGCACCTGAAGGATTTGAACTGCTGAGCTTTTGGTTAATACTGGTAGCACTTAACTGCTATGCCCCAAGTTTCCAAATGAATGTACCCAAATCAAAATATATTAGTAGTTCTAGGGGTGGAAAGGAGCTGGGAAAACAGAGTCAGTGCTAAGGTAATGGTACTCAGCTATTAACAGCAACTGAAAAATTTGGAAACAGAAATGGTGTTAGTTGTACAACGTGATGAATATAATTAATGTCACTGAATTGTACATATAAAAACTTCTGAAATAGCAAATATGTATTTTTACCACAACTGAAAACAAAATGATAAAAAAAAACCCTCAGTGTCAGGTTTGGAAGAAGAAAGCACGAAGTATAACATTTTGGGAAGAAAAAAATAAATTGTAAAATACTAAATTGTCTTTACAGAGGAGGGGGAGTCTGTGGATTAAAAAAATCAAATAGTCATGTTACACTGATTTCCAAGTGGAAAATAAAACACACAAATAAACAGACAAGGAATAGGTTTTCTTCTATTTTATTCAGCTCTGGTCACAACTTGAGCAGAGTACATATATATATTAAAAAAAAGATGTTGAAAACTAAAGAAAAAAGTCATGGTAGAGCTGAACTATTGTTTGAAAGGTAGTTCAGGAAAAGTTAAAGGAAATAACACAATGTAAGTCAACACAATGTAGAACAAGGGGTCAGTAGGTAAACCACAGCCTGAAGGTCAAATCTAGCCCTCCACATGGCTATGACCTGTGAGCTGAGAATGGTTTTCACATTTTTACATGGTTAAAAAACAATGAATAATATTTCATGACATATGAAATTTCAATGTCCATGATTGAAATTTTATTGGCAACACCACCAGGCTCATTCATTTACATATTACATATGGCTGCTTTCATGCTACAAAGTGAAAGTTGACTAGTTGTCAGGGACCATGTATGTCTATGTATGGTCTTGGATCTTTACATAAAAAGTTTGCTGACCTTGGTCCTAGATAATTTCTTCACACAGCTATAGAATGAACTTCAAAAAAGACAAACCTGATCCCATCTGCTGCTCAGACTTCCCTGCACTGCTTCAAGTGTCACTAATTTTCGGCGGCCCGCTCCCTGCATCACCTCCTGCGGCTCTTCCTCCGGCTTGTTTCAGTCTAGCTGGCCCTTCCTCTCCTTTTAAACAGGTCAAGCTTCCTCCTACCACAGAGCCTATGCCTAGTACAGTACTTTCTCACTTTCTATACTTCTCTCTCTACTATACTTTCTCTAAGATAACTCCTAGCATTCTTTGGTCTCAATTTAAAAGTCATTTCCTCAGACAGGCCTCTGCAGTCCTGCAAACCACTGTAAGCTGCCCTGTCATATGCTTTCATTAGAACCCTGTATGTTTTCTTTGTGGCATTTATTATTATAATTATATGATCATTTGTGTGGTTATTTGTTTTAATCCAGACTCATTAGATTAGAAATCTCATAAGGTCAGGGACCGTTACGCGTACTGGTACAAATAAAGTCTAAAAAAAGTTCTTATCACAAAGTAAACAATAAATGAATACATAAACATATAGATGAAACTTACTGTTTACAGATAAAGAACCCATTAATATACGTCTATTTCTTAGAACATATTTGCAACTTCAAGGGGACATGGTGCAGTTTCAACAGATACCTATTGCCTGAGTTAGGAGGGACACATGGGCAGCCTCACGGTGGGCAGAACTCCAAAAACACCTAAAACAAAGATATCTTTCATAATATACATAATTGTTAATATTCCAGAAGAAAACACAGTTATAAGGAATTATTAAATGTCTATATATTAACATAAAGAAGATGGGTAAGGAAAAAGAGGGTTGTGTTGAACCCTTCAAACACGTAAATGAATTATGCCATTGGAAAAACAGAAGTGCCATCAGAGAATAAAACTCATATAATTCATGAAATATCATTTTTAAAGCTAGGGCTCCAAATTTCAAACAGATGTACTTGGGAGATTTTCCATGTGCTATACACACATATATAGCTAACCTCTAAAAACACGCACTGTAAGACAAAATTTTAAAGTGCCTCATTTAATATGCAATAGATCTGTTCTCATCAGACATTTTCTAATACTGATTCCTTTTAGGGTTGGGAGAAGCTATGATTAATATTACCTTTGCAACAGCCTGACTTTCCGTTTTGTCTGTTATTTAAACGAGTTTTCACTTCTCACCAGAGAGAAATACAAAGCTTTTCTCCACTCCCAAATACATCTGGAAAGTTGGGCTGGCAACCATTTGGCCTGCTTTTCTCAGTGAAAATGAACAAAGAACTACTGGCTGCCAACTCTCTTTATTGTGTCTTTCTGTGCTTTTCAACGTGGACTCATGTTAACAATCTGTCTAGGCAAATTACATGGAAGATTGTCCATCTTACTAACGTACCATCCTTATCATCTTTCAAGACCAGAGGGAGGAATTCTCATTTCATCTCTTCCTCTCCACTGGATGCTTTGAATCTGTATTCACAAATGCTGTAATAGTCTCTCTTAAAACATACCATGTTCTTCCATTCTCCTTTTAACCTCAAGAGTCATGTTCTGTGAAATAACGGTATACTCACGCAGTCTCCACTCAAGCAGTCTCTCCTGACTTCACTCTTCAATTACTTCAACTTGGCCTCATCTCCCCACACTCCATAAAACCATATTCTTGTCAACATCACTAATGATCTGCTTGTAGATAAGTTCAATTGACAATCTGCATTTCTCATTTTACTTTATTTCAGCATTTGACCCAACTGACTACTTCCTCTCCCTGCCTTGACCCTATATACTTGCCTGTTTTTAATATTATTCACTGTCTATTAATTTTCCTTAGGACATCTCTCCTGAGCCTTACTTCTTTGTACTGTATTGTCACTACAGTGTCATTACCCTCTCCCATAGCTTTAAACACCATCATATATCAAATGACCCAGACTTATATTTTCAGCTCAGTTCTCCTCTATGATCAGCAACTCATGCTTTGGATTGCTTTATTAGTTCAGATGTCTCATCTGACTCAATGGCACTTGGCTTGTATATCCTAAGTGAATTAAGATTTCTCAGAATGAACTCCCAGATTCTCCAAAATCTTAAGATCTCTCCCAAAATCTATTCTTCCAATTTATGTAATTAATGTTACCAGACACCTGAAACGAAACCTTGATAACTCTGATACTTCCCTCTCCCTTACTACCTCACCTCACCCATCACCAGCTCCTGATGAGTCTATTTCTGAAGTATATCCTGAATCCACCGACTCTGCCATCTCATTGCCACTATCCTCTCTCATCTCGTAAGCACTACCTTATACCAATGGCTCCTGCTAATTCAAATCCTACACCACTGATTGCATTCTCTAGCATGATCTAATTTAGTCAGGGTGCCAAGATGAAAAATAATTTGATCATATCATTCTTTTGATCAAAGCCCAGCAATAGTGTCTTACTGCTGTTACCATAAAATCCAAAATCCTTAACACATCCTATAAATCTCTGAATGACCTGCTGTGATCTACCTCTTAAATATCTTTTCACATCCATTTTACCTTTATTCACTAAATTTTAGTCACATTTCATTAACTGTTCACCTTTCTGAACAATGCAAATTTTTGTACAACTGAGGATCTTGATCAATACTGATAACAATATTATTAATTTCATTTTACTTCACTTACATATAAATTTACTACTAATAATAAAGCTACTTTTTCATCACTTAACATATATAAAGTATAAGCTCATTTACTCCTTTCAATAATCTTATAATCCAAGTACCAAAATTATCCCCAGCAAATTTGCTGAACTCATACATTTGCTACATGCTGGAGTCACTGTGTGGGCTACCACAGTAAAAGTAACTTCAGTGGAGTGGCAAGAGCAGAACCCAGGCTGCAGAATACTAAAGCTTTCTAATACTAATAAAATTCCAAAATGTTCATTTGGCTCACCCAATCTTTGGAGAAATTATATGCAAACCATATCACAGAATTGATTCTTCAAAAATGATAAAGTGTAAAATATCTAAAATAAATGCAGAACTCTTTTTAGCATAACTTCATGTTCAATTAGAAATTTAAATGCCTTCACATTCTCCACACAAATCTCAAAAAATTATTAAAGAGAGCAACTTGCTACATTACTATAAGATGTCAACGAGAGAAAATATACATATATATACATATATAAAATATATATATATATATATATATAAACCTTAAAATACAGCTACATTTGGTAGCTCCTGGTATTTTCACTGTTCCACAAAGCAAAGTAACTCAGTAATGCGAGACCTGCCAACTAAATTAGTAAGCTGATCCTCGAAAAAGTGCCACGACACTATTGCTTAGTATCACCATGGTCACCTTCGAAGTATGCCCCTTGGGAAGCGAGGAACTGACACTAGCGCCTAGTCCACCCTTCAGAGCAATTTTGGAACTCTTCTTTCTGGAATGGCATCAGAGCTGCTGTCGTATTACCCTTGAGGTCCTGAATGTCATCAAAATCTCTTCCCTTCAACACTTCATTTATTTTCAGGTACAGAAAAAAAGACACTGGGGGCCAGATTAGGTGAGGAGGGAAGATGTTCACACATAGTTATTTATTTACTGGCTAAAAACTCCTTCACAGACAACTATACAACTAAGTTCGAGAACTTGCCATTGGGCCACCATATGCAATGGCCATTCCAGAAAGAGTTCCAAAATTTCCTCGAAGGGTGGACTAGGCACTGGCATTAGTGCATAGCTTCCCAGAGGGTGTACTTGGAAGGTGACTGTAGTGATGTTCAGCAATGAATTATGTTTTAGAACAATTAAGTTCAGGGACTTAATTGTCAGACTTTGTATTACTGTTACACTGGACTGCATCAGGGTCATAGACGGATTTTGCCCTTTGGGGGTTCACTGGCATAGTAAAGCTATTTATTTTAACTAAGGAAACTGCTCGTTTCCTAGAAGAGTGAGTATTTTCCTCTGGCTTCCTTGACAATAAACATGGCAAATGTGTTCACTTATAACTATTATCTCCCTTCTGGCTAATTAAATCATCTAAACCGTAGGTGGAAAATTCTGGCACTCTTAATACAAGCTAAAGTTATTAATTGATTTTAATAGTCTTTGTTTCTGTAGCAGCCTAAAAACTATCTGGATCTCCTAATTCTATAATTGTATCCACAATCAACACTCACAGAAGCAATGGTCAAGAAATCAAAAGATGTACTACACTGGACAAATCTACTCCAAATGACCTCTTCTCAGTGTTAAAAAGCAGAGATACACCCTTGAAGACCAAGACGCACCTGACTCCAGCTGTGGTATTTTCAATCACCTCATATGCAAGTGACAGCTGGGCAATGAATATGGAAGACTAACGAAGAACTGATAACTGTGAATTATGCTGCTGTCACAGTGTACTACACACACACACACCCCATGGACTGACAAAAGAAAAAACAAATCTGTCCTGGAAGTAGTACAGCCAAAATGCTCCATCAAGCAAGGATGGCAAGACTACATCATACATACTTTGGGTATGTTGTTAGAAGGGATCAGTCCCTGGAGAAGGGATCAACCTCTGGAGGACACCATGCCTGGTCAAGTAGAGGACAAGAGAAAAGGAGGAAGATTCTCAACCAGATGGACTGACACAGCGGCAGCAACAATGGGCTTTAGCATGACGACTGTGAGGATGGCGCAGGACCAGGCAGGGTTTTGTTCTGCTGTATATAGGGTCACTGTGAGTCGGAACTCACTTGATGGCCCCCAACAACAATAATTCTGTATTCGCTATACACGGAATTCTGTAAAATTCAGAGGGATCGCCTTGTTTTTCCAGGTCTCAAAAGTTTTCTGCCTTGGACAGGGTGCAATCACCATTTTTCTACTCCTTTCTATTTAGTAGAAAACATCTGCATTCTCCTTCTGACAGGTTTCTACCTTGCACAGGTTCCAACTTTCACAGGTTTTACTGCAGATGGTATCTTAAAGAGCATTTCAAAATTTGGCAAGTAGGGGTATCCTTGCTTTGTATATGAAGAGCAGAGATAAGGCGATGAAAAACTAGAAGAAAGTTGTGAAGGAAATCATCAAACATGAAAACACTGTTTACTTTGTATGACAGCAAAAGAGGATGACTCAAAGAAATTATCTACTACCTTCGCCATTCCTGGGAAGCAAGGAAAAGGGAAACAAAAAGAGTGTCTAAAGTGATTGGGACTTACTTTGTGTTGGAGGAAGAGTTTTCTCTTTGTTCATATATTATCTTCACATCTTTCAAACTCTGTCTAATGTCACACACATCTCCCTGCTGTTGGCTTTCCTTTGTGAATTTTGACCATTATTAAGTCTCTAGTCTTAATTATTATATGAATGTTTTGTTTATCTATACTATCTCTTAATCTCTCTTGAGAAAATATTCTAACTGGGGTCTAAAGAAAAAAGTAAAGAATAAGCATATATTAAGTCATTAAAAATATATATAAAGATTTCAGGGTAAACAGATTACTTAAAATCACCTGAAAAAAACCTGTGGATAAAAAGCCTGAGTTCCTCTACCATATCCCTGACTACTGGGCATGTCAATACTGTAGAGCAATTATCCTCTTTGCACTTCAGGATCATCCTTTTCTTCACCAGGTCATAACCTGTTTGGTGAGATTTCTATTTGTTAGAAACAGCTTCTTACATGAGACAAAAATCTACCATTTTGTAGTTTCATTGTCATTCTAATATTAAAATAAAAATTTATTCATGATAAAGACACTTTCAGATATAGGATTAAAGGATACAGTTGTCAATAAATACTATTTATTGTATAGTATTAAGTGAATCTGATACTTTCTAATAAAAAATATAAATCAATCTGACTGAATGTCTCCAGTCTGAGAGACCCTCACTGTGAGTCCCTGGTGAGGTGGCAGCTTTTCGAGAGTATCCTGCTAGCATGAGTGATCAATGACTAAGTCATCACATGCTTTACAGATAAATATTTAGCATTACATGTCCTAAAGCTCTTCCACTTATCACTCACTACATTCATTCATTCACTTAACAACTAATGATTTGGACTCCCACTGCCAGGTTTCCTTATACATTGATTGTCCACTGTAAATTCCTGCCCTTGTGAAGCTTACCTTCTACTGCCCACTTTTCTCTACGAGACCATGAGGATTAACCCTATCATGTTCTTCATCCCTGTTTACCTGCTACAGCCAGCAGTGCAAACCTCTCGGGTTAACTGCCATTGCCTGGACTCTATTTCCTTACTGCTTTGTACATCTCCTAATCTCATTGGTCTCCCACTCCTACCAGCTTTGTGCACCTCCTAACACAAGTGATCTTCCACTCCTGACAGCCTCGCACACCTTCTGTCACTCTCACGTACCATCAACATTTTGCACTTAGAGTCCCCTCAGACACTGATTACTCCTTTAGATCCCACACTTTTACATATTTGAAAACAGAGCAAGTGTCCTCTTCATAACTGTTTACATACTATCAGCCATTCTAGATCCTCCAAATTCCAACTTCTCTGAGATGCATGTCATCAGACACTACCACTAATTACCTCCCACCTCACCGCCCTGGCCCTATCTCATTCACTGTTTACTTTAGCCTCTCACTCACTGCCTTCCTCTTTAACCTATTCCAACAATCTTGGTGACTTCAACATCAGACTGAGTAACTAAGTAACCAGACTGATAAATACTTACACTTCTTCATTTCAATAATATATTCCTTTAGGGCTAAGTCTGAAGCTGGGAATATCCTCACGCATTCCTAAGTTCACAGCTTTTACAAGTGCAATATGTCCGAAACCTGGATTTTAAACACCCTTCCTTTTTTTCTTTCTCCTTTCCATCTTGATACTAATTGGCCCTCACCAATTATATTCACCCTTACCAAATTCACTGGCTCTTACCCCACTGTCCATCTCCCTGTCTCCTAGTTATCACCACACCCTTGTCAACTCTTCCACTAAAATATAAATTCATTCAGTTCCATCTCCATTATTACCACTGTGTCCTAAGCCACTGTCACTTCTTGCCTGAACCAGAATACTGGTCTCCTGCTTCCATTACTGCTCCCTTATCATTAATTTTTCCATATCATGTAGAATAAGCTTCAAAAACACAAATGAGATGTCATGCCCATGATTCAAATCCCATATTGGCCTTCCCATTTAATTGGAGTAACTGCTTAACCCTTTCAAAACCAAATTATTTTTCCCTTGTAACTTTTTGTTGATACTACATGTTTTCACTAATGAAGTCATGCTTATTCAAGGTCTCTTTCTAAACTTTTGTTACGAGATATGGACTTTGATATATATTATGTAGGACACATATGCCCAGCAAACATTTGGTGATACCAGACAAGGATAAAGCCACTTATCTTAGCCTTTTTATTTCATGAAACTTTTCAAAATATGGTATAATACACAAAGGCATCTGTTAATGCCTACATACAGACTTCATTCTAGTCTCTTCTGCCTTAATGCTGTAGTTTCTGCATTGCCTTCTAGATCTAGTGACTGGAAAATGGTTCCGCTTCTTTTGGAGTCATAAATCATATGGCATCCCCCTTACTCCTGGTTTGAACATTGCCAGAGATGAAGGTTTTACTCTTTTCTTCCTTTTGGCATGCAAAAAGTTGCCTACTTGGAGTGAGAACGAAGGATAGTTGGTCACGTCTTCCTCCACAGTTATAATTCCACATTATGGAACTGTTTAGAATGGTGAATGGCAAAGTCAGTAAGAAAATACAGCAATCGATGTCAGCATCTGAGACAGCATCTTCCCTTTACATACTTTTCACATCTCTGGTCAAAGCAGTCTACTTCTCCCACAGTGGCACTAGATGCTGCAACTGCTCTTGGGCAAGGGAGCTTTGAGGAGGCCCTACCTTGTTCTTTCTTTTTATAGCAGTAGTATATTTTGGATTGTGCAACACTGACAAAGCTGTCAAAGGTTTATTGGACTGCCACTTTACTGCTGACACACATCCTTTAATACAAAATGTAACTTCTCCAGGATGCAAATTATCTTTACTCTTCACCATGTCTGGTGGGTCCCTTTCTAGTTGCCCGCACTGTGTTGATTTTAAACAGCCCCCTTGTAAAATAATTTTTGAAGGAAATGAGCCAATGAGAACAGTACTATTCATGACAATCCAAACACAACATGCTCACTGAAGGAGAGAGATGAGTCACTGTCTATGCTTTTTTTCCCCAAGGTAGATACCAAACTGACTCACAGTGCCAGTTTCTGAGTCAGCCAAGAACCAACGTTTGTACTGGTGCTTGAACAGTTCTACAAGCATGTATCATTCTACTGATGAACAGTCCTTGAACATGGCACTATACTTTCAATAACTACCATGACACTTGAAGCCACATACACCTCCTTTAGGCAGCTACTGAGAGCACTGATAATTAGGTACAACTTGTGAAGCCAGTCCTAGCCAGTTTTCCTTTGGGCACGGTTTTTGAATTTTCATTGTAGTGCTTGTTTTCAGTTTCTTGAATCTAGTTTTAGTCACGAGGGATGGAACTGAAACAATACCCAGGCTGGCGTCACTGATGTTTATACCCATCACAATTGTGTCCACCAATGTATGTATGCCTTTATTTCTCCTACAATCGTAGGTTTCCAGTTTTTGAATACCTTTTTAATATCTTGCTCTCTAGATCTTGTGGAGCACCAACTGGTCACATAAAGATTCATCTGGGCAACTCTATATTCAGACTGACACCTGATCTCAATAATCACAAGGTACTACAAAATATCAATCAGAAGAAGATAAATCATCCAATTAAGTGATGGGCAAAGGAGATGGACAGACATTTCACTAAAGAGGAGATCCAGGCAGCCAAAAAACACATGAGGACGTGTTCACGATCTTTAGTTATTAAAGAAATTCAATTCAAAACTACAATGAGACACCATCTCACCTCAACAAGGTTGGCCATGATCGAAAAAAACACAAAACAACAAATTCTGGAGAGGCTGTGGAGAAAGTGGAACTCTCCTACACTGTTGGTGGGGCTGGAAAATGGTCCAGCCTCTTTGGAAAGCAACCTGATGCTTCTTTAAAAAAATGGATATAGATATACCATTTGACCCAGTAATTCCACTACTTGGAATATATCCTACAGAATCAAGGCCATTCACACCAACGGATACCTGCACAAGAATGTTTATTGCAGCACAGTCCTGGAAAGCAAAAAGATGGAATCAACCCAGATGCCCAACAACAGAGGAATGGATAAGTAAACTATGGTATATATACTCAATGGAGCACTACGCAATGATAAAGAACAATGATGATTCCAGAAAACATCTCATAACCTGGTTTCAACTGGAAGACATTATGTTGAGTGATAGTCAGAGACAAAAGGACAAATATTCTATGAGACTCCTACAATAAAAACTCAAAAACAGACTTAAGCATGGAAGAAAAGACTCTTTGATGGCTGCAAGGGAAGGGGGGGGGAGGGCAAGGGTTTACATTAGATAGTCGTTAGAAATTTGGTTGGGTGAAATCAGTGATAGCACACATTAGAAACAAGAACAACATTAAGTGGATTTCAACATAACTGGAATACTCCTTCCATCTTAACCCAGTATTGCAAGGTCAGAGTAGCTGAGGCAGGGGGCAGGGGACCATGCTCTTACGCAAAATCGAGGCCTAATGGCACAACTAGTGTATTGCTAAGAGGGCTCTCTGCACCCCACATTGGTGAATGGCGTCTGGGGTCTTAAAAGCTGCCTAGCTGCCATCCGAGGGCACAGCAAATGGTCCTAACTCAGCAGGAACGGATGCTCTCTGAGGACCAAAACAACATGGGGGAAAGGCAACCCAGAAGACAGAGAGACCCACATGTGTGGGTGCCTACATCGACTTGGGACCGGAAGAACCGATGGTGCCCAGCTACCACCTGTGACAGCTGCGATGGAGCTCACAAAGTTGAGTCTCACTGGCAACACAAGAATGAAAGGGGTGCAGCATGAGATCTCCACTAAAAGACCACAACTGATGGTCCAGCAGCTTCGGGGTTCATCTGGGCCCTGATGCTACCCTTGCCCATAAATCATTATGAAGGTCTACTCTTTGAACATGAATGGACTGGACTTGGCGATGCAGAGAGACCACATATTGGATGCACTTTATGTTTCTGTGCATCTGTAGGATATCATCCTGTGGACCTCTGGCTGGAGTAAGGGGAATGGGTGGAGAGGAGGGGAAAGGAAACTGTTGGGAAGATGAGACATGTATGGAGCAGAGAGGAATAATGTGCTGTCACCAGGCAGGGAGAGCAGTGGAAGCTGCATATAGGTGGGCATGTAAATTTATATAGGAATGTACATTTTCAGGCAATCATAATTAAAAAAAAAGGAAAAAAATTAATTTGGTCCCCATAGTTTCCAAACTCTTCCATAAATACAAACAAAAAATAATCTACTTCTCTGTATGGGTCAAGTCAAGGTATACGTTGGAATGGTGATGAAGTGAGACACTCAGATTTTCAAAGTAGGAAATTCTGTCACACCCTTCTCCCTTCATCGTCTTCATCCCCTGATTCATCCCTGTCCTCTGCAACATTCACTGCGTCCTCATTCTCTACTACCTCATCAGTGTTGTTCCCACCTTCAGAATGCACTGTGGATTCTACAGGCCTGGTCAACTCTTCTGAGGCATCCTTGTCATTTTCCTCATCTGAGTTATCTTTATTGTCAGATAAAAAAAATGAATAATCTAGAATTTCCTGAGGGTTTCTAAATCTCTTCTCTACTTCTAAAACAGATAGATGTTCCAGAAAAAAAGTAATTGTTGGTTCTGCAAAACTAGGGCAAAACTAGGATAACACCTATAGCATACTTCCCAACAAACATGAGAATACCCAAAGGGAGCAAACCGCCTAATTCATGCCTCCTGTCCAAATAATATGTTATCGAAGGAAAACTACCACTACAATGTACTTTTTCTGTTTAATTCAATAAAATAATTTTATGGTATAATTTACCTCTCTAAAGGTGAGGTGAAAAGAATTTCCCAAAACTGTATCATAACACAATGGTTGTTGGTCAGAAAATTCTGCTTCTGAGGAATTTGGTGAACAGTCTGGGCTACGGATATTTGACATATTCTCATCAAAATAGTAATGCATATTTTGATAAATAAAAGTATTTTTAAAGGAGTGAACTTCCCAATTTAGTTAAGGGAATATACAGAGTAACTTCCAGAAATAAACAAAAAAAATAACTTACATGTCAAATACAATAGATGGGAATTATGCTCCTTGATTCAATAATTTTAAAGTAGTATTTTTACACAGGGAGACTTGGTGGTGCAGTGGTTAAGCACTAGACTGCTATCCCAAAGGTCAGTGGTTTGAACCTACCAGCTGCTCCACAGGAGAAGGATATGGCAGTCTACTCCCGTAAAGATTACACTCACGTGCCATATGGCATCAGTTACAGGCAACACCTGACCACATATACATCCATGATGCCATACGGTTGTAACAGAGTTCAGAACTGCTAATCAGAGAATGAGACACAGGGACACAACCTGACACAGCAAACATAACAGTCTCACAAACACAACATGTGTATTTCATGTTTCTTGATACAAAGCAACTGAACTGCCAAACATATAAATGGTACAATACACATATAACCTGCCAAAGCCAAGTGCCTTATATCTTAATAGTCATAATAAAAGTCTATGTTACTGTCTTATGTACATACTGTACTGTACTTTCTGTCAACAAATTTAATGTGAGTTTTTCCCTACTTACAGGTAAAATCTTTACTAACAGTGTATACTGTGACTCACAGGCAGTAGCAGTATATATAATATGGTGTTTGCACAATGTCCAAATCACGTAATGTCCTATGTTACAGAATGTATCCCGGACATTAAGTGACATATAACGCAGAGCCCTGGAAATCTTATACAACACTTGTACTCTATCCTATAGGATGACCATGAGCCAGAATTGACTCAACAGCAATGCACTGGGTCTGTTTTGTATTCTTACAAGGAAGTGATATGCAGGAATTATGTACACTCAATAGAGGGTGAGCTTTATACCCAGTCACCAAGGCAGTATTTGCATAAAATATGATCCACTAGTAGAAAATAAAAGATTATAAATATACCATATTTTGCAATAGAAAAAACTATTAACTGCATAAATATACTTTTTTTTTTTTAACTTGGGTCTTTTGTCCAGGTTGGCAAACACAGTTAGTGGAAATGTGTATGATGGTTATCTGGCTGTTATTTTATACAAGATATGCTGTGGAAGCCGTGGTGTTTTGTGTTTCCTGGCAAGGCTGTAGGTTAATATCAACCATATGAAAATATGTAAGAATATCAGGCTAAAGAATGATTCTTGATTTTCTTTTTTCTTTAGCTTATGAAAGACTACTTCTTTTAAGTAACATACTCAACTGACACACATTTGAATGAGAACACATAAGGGAAGTCTCGTAAGTTTGTGAAACAGCAATAACGAAGATGTGGCAGGTCAGCAAACTGTTTCATTATTAATCAATTATACTGCATCCTATCTGTGAACAACCTAAAATTTAAAAAACTTTGCCATAAAAAGAATATATTGGGGAATATTTATGTAGTTTATTTTGTGAATCTCTAATGAATATACAAGGTCACAGATTTTTGTTCAAGAAGAACTGTAGATCTATTCTTCAGAGCCCAAATCCAATTTTGATGGGCCTTCAGCTACAAACCTTGTGGACATTATTTATTGCTATAAGACAGCCTGTGAAACAATAGTTTTTCTCCATAACTGCTTCAGTTCCTTGCAGTGTAACTGGTTACTCAAATTGGATTTCTTTTCCTATTCGAAGAGGAAACAATCACTACTCCTTCAGAGTATTTTATAAAATATTTACTTCTTTGAAAACTGGGAATCCATATAATTCCTAATCACAATATGAGAAAAATCAGAATCTACTACCCATTGACAAGGAGTTAACAGAGACACTGATAAAAGCACATTTTAATGATGATAGTTTTTGACATCATTTTGCTAAATTAAATGTTACCTTATGCCTACTTATATAAGCATAAAAATATAAAACTTCATTGTTAAATTTATTTTATTACACAGTAGAAACTGAGAAAACAGCGACTCCAATGTGATTTATACTGCATTTGACAATCTGATGTATTTCAGATGTTTCTATGTTTTTAAAAGACTTATCTTTAGATGAAATCTTCTATAGTCTCCCATATTTCTATATTCTGCTATGCTGCACATATTATTACTAGCTTTCTATTATTACTATGTTACTAATTGTATGATAGTTGGTCCTTTGTAACTGATGTTTCATATTAAATTTTCAACTTTAGCATTTCCTTTTGTAATGATAAAATTATTTACATTGCTTTCCCCAATTAGAATATCAACTAAGCACCTCATATACCTGTTTCAAAAATCAGGTACTGTCCTCATAGGAATCATTGTGCTTTTAATGTTGAAAAATAGACCAAAAACACAAAGGAAGATACATTAAGAAACAAATACTCATTTAATGAAAAAATATCTCCTACAACAACTTAACAAATAGATACCAGGTTATCAAAAACACAATAACAAGTCTCCTTTCAAGCAACTGAGATTATGGTTCATGCACAGGTACAATACAGCTATGAATATTTTGTCATTTTTATGAAAAATTTACCTTATGTTGAATTGATAGTCACATTATGCCATGGTGTTAATAATTTACAATGCAAAAATTTTTAAAACTGGAGAAATATGCAATTGTATTCACTAATAACTATTAGTGGGTGTGGGATATCCAAATTAATAACAAAATACTGTAATAGACACTAAAATTTTTGTGCTGAAAGAGCACACAGTCTAACTGGCACTATAGGACACGTACACAAGCATCTACAACACAGAGCACAAAAGGAGACACCACAAGAGAGAAAACAATAATGTTCTCCACTGGGACCAAGTCATTGACTCTACTTAAGAATAGCTTTTCCTTAAATGCTAAATGTCAAAACAACTGCAGAAAGGTCATTGGTAAATACTAATTTAAGAAGTACTTCACCAGAGATGGATCTTCTAACTCTACTCACCTACAAATTTAGGCATTTTATTTAATGTATAGATAGATATTTAGGTACATAGCTACAGCTGTATTAAGATGAAAGAAATATCACTTCTATTAGAATGCTTTTTAGTTCCAAGTTGTATCAGTGTACTAAGATGTCTGCCTTCAAAGAGCTTGCTATCCAGTTGAAGATTAAGGACATCTACATAAATGTCTTAACACAAATTAGAATATGAGGTGTCCAAAGAGAAAATAAAATAAAAATAAACTGTCAGTGTAGAAACAAGAAGATTATTCCCATGGGAGAGTCGGGTGTGGGTACACTCTCGATGAGAACTAGAGGTTGGAGTTACAGAAAGGATAAGAAAACTTTAGATGTGGGAGAATGTGCATTCAGACCAGCCATTTTCAGTGGCACATCATTGACACTGGCAGGATGATTCTTCATTGATGCGATGATTCTGTGAATTAGAAGATATTTAACATCCTTAACCTCCCAGCAACATCCTGTTGACCTTGTAAAATCTGCACATGCTCGTATACATTTCCACAGGTTCCTCAGCAACAGCATCTCCCGGGAGAGACCGGATCTTTCACTTTACAACAAACTAAACCCACTGCCATCAAGTCAATTCCTACTCACAGCGACCCTACAAACAGGGTAGAACTGCCCCACAGAGTGTCCAAGAAGCCCCTGGCAGACCAGAACTGCCAACCTCTTGGTTAGGAGCCAACAGCACTTAGCTACTACACCACCAATGTTTTCTTTCACTGAAAAAAAAAAGAGTTCCCTAAACCAGTGGCAGATTAACCAGTAAGCAAGGTACGCACAGGTTTGTTTTCCTTACTAATTTGCAGTGCACAATTTCACATGGGTGAGAAACACAGCAATCTGTCCCTGCTCTGAATGCTGTGTTTTTGGTCTGGGTTAAAAACTGAAGGAGTAACAAAATGAGAAGACCAGGACCATGCTGAAGATAACCTGTAAACCTAAGGTCCAGACTGGGATCTAAAACAGTATGAACCCATCATAGATCAAGTTGTCTAGGAAACAGACTGCAAGACTGAGTTCAACACAGAGGATGCTCATTAAGAAGCTCGAACATCTTAAATACAGAAGACAGAAAACAGGAGAGAGGAAAAACAGAAGTCGAGTTGTCACAGGCCCTATGATAGCTTCAGCCGACTCAACAGCTCTGGAGTTAGGATGGTCCTTCTGAGGCGGTCCTAACCGGGGCAAAATGGTTAGGCTTCTCATCCTCCTCACTTGCTCCATCAATCAGTTCACTGAACGTGGCTGTGGCTGAGGAATGCCGGGTTCTGCAACCAAGGAAATTTCTGAAAGGACTGACGGCTGAAGGCTCTCATCCCATCTAGCAACTGTGGTGCTGAGCCCATCATTTAAGCAGCATCTTGCTTGGCATCACAGTGTCACCACCGAGTCTAACTTCATATCTTAGTTGCATGGAAACTCTGGGACAGACAGTAGTCAGTCACAAATGTGAACCTAAGAATTTGCCACTCATGGTCTTATTTATTTTTTAATTACCTTTAAACCAAAACAAAAAAAAAATCATGTTTATTTTGGAAAGAATGATCAAGATAATAATTACCTGGTTTAAGGAAAGTTCTTGAGTATGATAAGTAAAAAGAAAGAAATCTGAATAATTCTGGATAGGTTTTTAAAGGAGGATTAAGTTATCAACCTCATCATTAAATTCTGAATAGAACATTATAGGTTACATTTTTGATGCATCAAGGCTTTATTTTTGCATGGTTTTATACATGAGTCATAGGGCATTCTGTTTGATGTTACCTAAAAAAAAAAAAAAAAAAAAACAACCCAGCCTGCTCCCATCAAGTCAGTTCTGATGGCATGGTATTTTCTGATTCATGGTAATGCCATGCAGTAGAGAGAATTGCTCCAGCCTCTCTTCTTTTATTGTGGTTCAGGTGATAGTTTACATCTCAAGTTAATTTCTCACTCAAATATTTATGCACATACTGCTCTGTGGCATTAACTGTAAGGCCCACAATGTGACAGCACACTCTCTCCTTCTACCTTGGGGTCCCTGTCCATTCAACTAGTTCCTATCCCTTTCTGTCCTTCCCATCCTGCTGCGGACAGGAGCTGCCCATTTGGTTTTGTACTGGCATGAACTAAGAAGCACATTCCCCACACATATTTATCTAAGCTTTGTCTAAGGATTGGACTTCAGGAACGGTTTCAGTTCTGGATTAACAGTGCACTTGGGATCACAGTTTAAGGGATTCGGCTAGTCTTTGTCTGATCATTATGGTCTTTTGTGTGTATGTGAATTTGAGTTCTGTTCTGCATTTTGTTTCTGCTTTGTCTAGGACTCTCTGTTTTGCTTCCTGTCAGGATGGGCACTGGTGGTAGCCAGGCACTATTTAGTTCTTCTGGTTCATGTGGACCTTTAGTCCTCTAGGCTAGTATTTTCCTTATGTCTTTGTTTTCTTCTTTCTCCTTTGCTCTGAGTGGGATGGGATCAACTGATACATCTTAGGTGATCATCCACTAGCTTTTAAGACTCCAGAAGCTACTTACCTAAGAGGGACATAGAACATTTCCTTTATAAACTGTATTATGCCAACTGACCTAGATGTCCCCCAAAATCATGGTCCCCGACTCCAGCTACTTTATCCCTTCACGTGTTTGGATGTGTCTAGGAAATTTTAGTTTCTCATCTGGTCCAGCTGTGCTGACTTCTGCTATACTGGGTGTTGTCCCTCCCTTAGTTAAAGGTGATCCTTGTCTACTGCCTAGTGATTTTCCTCCTCCTTTCCCTTCCCCACCCTCATAACAATCAATTATTTTTTTCTGTATCAAAACCGTTTTCTTGAGTTCTTATAACAGTGTTCTCAGGCATCTGTCCTTTTGTGAGTGACTTATTTCACTCAACACAATGCCCTCTATAACGCCTCCATGTTATGATTCATCCATGTTGTGAGATGTTTTGTGGATTCATCATTGTTCTTTATCATTATCCACTGTACGTACCCTAATTTGTTTACTTAATCATCCATGGACGGGTATATAGTTTTTTTCCATTTTTTCTATTGTAATGCTTCAATGAACATGGTATGTGTATTCATGTGATGGTTTTGATTTCTTTCAGGTATATTCCTGTGAGTGAGATAGTTAGATCATATGGTATTTGTATTTCTAGCTTTGTAAGAAAGCACTGTATCATTTTCCAAGGTGGCTGTACCATTTTACATTCCCACTAGCAGTGCATAAAGTTTCAGTCTTGCCAACATTTATTATTTTGTGTTTTTTAGATTAGTGTCAGCCTTGGTGGGTAAGAAGGTCTCTCACTATAGTTATAATTTGCAGTTTTCTATTGGCTAATGATCAGGAGCACTTTCCCCCGCGTCTGTTAGTCACCTGAACATCTTCTTTAGTGACTTGTCTGTTCATATCCTTTGCCAACTTTTCATTAGATTATTTGTCTTTATGTTTTTGAGGTTTTACAGTATCTTACAGATCTTAGAGATTCGACCACTATAGATAATTATAGCTAATTTTTTTTTTCCTGTCTACAGTTTTCTCTTTACTCTTCTAGTGAAGCCTTTTGATGAGCCTAAGTGCAGTTTTAGGAGCTTTTCCAGTTTCTTTTCTGGTGTTTGCGCACCGTTAATTATGGTCTGTATACCATTTATGCCCTGTATCAAGGCCCCAAGTGTTGTTCCTGTTTTTGTTTCCATGATCTTTTTCATTTTAGATTTCATATTTAGGTCTTTGATGCATTCTGAATTAGTTTTTGTGCACAGTGTGCAGTATGGGCCCTGTTTATTTTTATACAGATGGATAACCAGTTATGCCAGTACCATTTGTTAAAGACATTAGCTTTTCTCCAGTTAGTGGACTTTGGGTCTTTGTCAAACATCAGTTGCTCACAAGTGGACAGATGTATTCTGAGTTCTCAATTCTGTTCCACTAGCCTATGTGCTTGTTGCTTTATCAGGCTGTTTCAGCTACCATGGCAGGGTGACAGGTTCTACAGTCACGAAATATGAGGCCTTCCATTTTGTTCTTCTTCTTCAGTAATGCTTTGCTTATCTGGGGTCTCTTCCTTTTCCATATGACACTGGTGATTTGTATTTCCATCTCACTAAAAATGACACTGGAATTTAGATTGGGATTACATTGTATCTGTAAATCACCTTGGGCAGAACAGACATTTTCACAATGTTCAGTTTTGCTGTCTACAAGAATGGCATGTTTTTCCACTTCAGTCAGACTTGTCTCTTTTGGTTTCTTACAGCAAAGTTTTTGTAATTTCCTTTGTGTAAGTCTTTTATGTCTCTGGTTAGATTTATTCCCAAGTCTGTCTTCTTGGGGGCTACTGTAAATTGTATTGATTTGGTGACTACCTCTTTGAAGTTTTTTTCTTGGTGTAGAGGAGTCCATGGCGACCTTAGAGGCCAGAGTAGAACTGCCCCCTAGAGTATTCAAGGAGTGCCTGGTGGATTTGAACTGCTGACCTTTCGGTTAGCAGTGGTGGCACTTAACTCACTATGCCACCGTGAGTCAGATCTGACTCGACGGCAGTGGCTAGCTAGAGGAGTCCAACTGATTTTTGTATGTTTGTCTTACATCCTGATTTAAGCGGAAAAAAAAAAAAACACCAAACTTGCTGCTGTCACGTCAATTCTGACTAATAGTAACTCTAAAAGATACAGCAGTATGGCCCATAGAGAGTCTCCAAGGAGCACCTGGTGGATGTGAACTGCGACATTTTAGTTAGCAGCTGTAGCACTTAATTGCTATGTGCCACCAGGGTTTTATGTATCCTAACAGTATGTTAAAATCTATTAGTTCCAGTAGTTGTGTATTCTTTGGGGTTCTCAGGTATAAGATTGCATCATCTGTGAATATGAATCGTTTTACTTGTTCCTTATCAATCTAGGTGTCTTTTCTTTCTTAATCTTGCCTTACTACTCTGGCTAGGACCTCCAGCACAATGCTGAATAAGAGTTGTAATGGAGGGCATCTTTGTCTAGCTTCTGTTCTCAAGGGGAATGCTTTCTGTTTCTCTCCCATTTAGAATGATGTTAGCTGTTGGCTTTATACAAATGCCCTTTATTCTCTTCAGGAATTTCCCTTCTATTCCTCTTTTGCTGAGAATTCTTAATCACTGAATGGGTGCTGGATTTAGTCAAATGCCTTGTCTGTATCAAATGGTAAGATCATGTGATTCTTATCTTTTGGTTTATGTATGGGATGGATTATGTCCACCTAGATTCCAATGCTGAATCATCCCTATATATCTGGTATGAATCCCACTTGGTCATGATGAATGTTTCTTTTGCTGATATGCTGTTGAATTCTATTGGCTAGACTTTTGAAGATTTTTTTGCATCCATGCTCATGAAGGATACTGGTCTGTAATTTCCTTTTTTCTGGTGTCTTTGCCTGGCTTTGGTACCAGAGTATCCTAGCTTCACAGAATGAGTTGGGGAGTATTCCATCCTTTTCTAAGCTCTGAAATACTTTTAGTAGTACTGGTGTTAACTTTTCTCCAAAGAGTTTTCTGTCTGTAACCTTTAAAGAAACAGATGACCAAGTCTTTCTTCTGTGCTACCACTGGGTGGATTATTATGCTTTCAAATCATGCTTCCCCTCATGTACCACATGTCAGCCACATTGTCCTTTCTGTTATGTGTACCTGCCACACTCTTTTCCAACACAGGTCTTTCACATTTTTCCTCCGCCCTGAACACTGACTGCCCCAAATCATCATACGGCTAAACCCTTTTCCACTCTCAGTTATTGGCCTTAAAGCTACCACCTAAGAGACCCACACAATCTAAAATAATCCTTCCCTGTCTCAACCAGATTGTTTTTATATTAACTACCTTATTATACAGGTAACAGTCACAAATTATCATAGATCATCTTCTTTAAACATTTATGCTACCTGTTATTCACTACTATATCCTTAGCACATAGATCAGTGCCAGTATTCAGTAATTATGCCATCTGAAATAAATGAAGGAAGGCAATTAATAAGCCAAGCCAAGTGCTGTCAATAAATACATACGATTTATATGATTCTGAATATATGCCAGAAACACAATAATTGCAAAATATCTCTTTGGGTAAAAAATTCATTATATAACACCTAGGAGAATTACAGGACTGCTACTCTATGTGTTTTCTTTGACCTCCCCCATGCCCCACCCAGGAAACCTAGTGCTGCAACGATTAAGAGTGCAGCTTCCAACCACAGGGTCTATACCTGAAATCAATCAGTTGCTGCTTGGAAACTCTGTGGGGCAGTCCTACTTTGACCTCTATGGTTGCTATGAGTCAGAATGAACTCAATGGGAATGGGTTAGGTTTTATGTGATTTTGTATCTCTGTATCACAATTTTATGAAATGAGCTCTCCAAAACGTTTTTATATCTAAGTCTTCCCTAAAGGCACCATAATACAAGATGAGTGCATTTCGGTTTTCACAGATAATACATTTTTCTGGGTAATAAAAATGTATGACTGTATGGGAAACATCCTCTAACTACTAAAAACATAAGAAAAAAAAAAGCTGAAAATGTTTAAGAATAACTTCCCAATTTCACATTAAAAACAAGCCTATGAATTTAAAAAAAAAAAAAAATCTGTTCAAGAGAGACAAACAAAAACAAGCTATAAATTAAGTCACTAGACTTACAATAATATTTTTACAAGACGGTTTTATAATTTTAGGCTAGGCTTTAAGCTGGGAATATAAGACGTCCCAAGAGAGGCACTGAGTTCAGGAATTCAAGCTCTGACAGGGCCAAAAGCAATGTCCTTTGTAATCCTGTTGAACATCTATTAGCCTTGTGCTCAAATATGAAACATTCTCATATCTAAGCATGTGCCTTCAATGATGCATCAAATACTTTTAATTATGCAGTTTTAAAATTTTATTTTCAATTCTATTTCAATTTATATACAATTTTATATGTGTACTCCTGTCTGTATTAGGGAATCCATTTTTACTTAGCTAAAACTTTGTTTCAAGTGGTTTTCGCTCTCAGCTCTAGAAATCTGCTTCTTAGAGAAAAACATCACGTTGACCTATACCATTTATTTTTTATGATACTGACTGTATCTTCTCTCAGGCTTTAATTTTTTTAAAATCACAGAACAGCCTAGCCTAAGAAAGTAGATTTCCTTACAGAGGCCAGAGATATAGTAATAAAAGAGTCTGACATCAGGATCATAAAAGTAAAAAGCAGGCAAGACCTTTTAGTATTTGAAGAACCAAGGCAATAAAAGAAATGAATCCCAATATATTGTGAGGTATAGTGGAAATGAGCACTGATAAGTCTTATAATTATTTTTTAAACCCATGTCAGATAAAATTTTAAATAGTGATTGGTTAATCACTAACTGAAACAGATATTCATTTCTCCAAATTATCAAGCAGTTGTCATAACCTATTTTAAGATTAAAGAAAATCTGGAAAAGTAAAAATGGACACTTAAACTCAGACAAAACTAATAATAATTTTCACACAAATAAAGTCTACATTAGGCCATAGTCTAACTAATATTACATGTCACTCAGAAAGACTTATATTAAATAATATAGCAACTCAAGAGGAAAAAAACTAACACTGAGTCACTGTCATATTTCACATTCACATTTTAACAAACTCACAAAATTAAAAATGTTTTCTAAATAAAAAGTCAAGAAAATTACTTGTTTTACCCAGTGATATTGTAACAAGAAAATGGCACTGTCACTAGCCTGAATAACACAGAACAAGTACACAGCTAAGTTAAAGGTAACTTTATTACAATACTTTTTGAAACTCCAAAATGCATCTTTTGGGTGTTAAGTTTAGTTCTAACATATAATACATTATATTACAAGAAAGAATCATTTCTAGTTAGCTATTTAATGACTATATACTGCCCAAAACAGCTTCCTAGGAATAGCAGCAACACACAAGTAGCTTTTATCACTAAGTAAAATATTTCCTTGATGTTTCATGAAGAATCATTCATATTGCAAGTTATTTTATGTTCATATTCTCTGGTCTACAAGCAATGAAAAATTCTATTTTTCTATGTCTTACTAGGGAATGCCCAGAAACTGTCTATGCCTACAAACATTCAATAGCTTAGAAAGATTTCCTTGGTGGAAAACAAGATTTTGACCATAAAACAGTAAAAGAATACTGTAAAATCCCATGGAAAATAGGGGCAGAACTCTCTTCTTCTCTTTCGTAACATCCAAATCTGGGCCTACCCTGAATACAACCTGCTTTAAAAGATACCAAATCTACAATAAACTCTACTAAAATTTTCCCTGTTTAATCTTGCGTTGTCACGTTTCGAATAATTTACAATCCACAAGATTACTATAATAAGCGACTTAAAAAGTAATCTTGGAAAGTGTAATAACATTTTTCAAATTTGACAAGGACGTTATTCACTCATTCATCTTTGTTCAAACAACCTACAAGTACACAAACTCAACTTACAAAAAGAATTTCTTTTCCAAGGTTACTGCCCTAATAACAATGCAAACAGGTGTAAATCCACCAAATACATCTAGTCCCTTCATTTACATTCTCTTGTTTTACAGTTGTGAGCTACTGACTAGCACAAAACATACTCATCTTCCTTGTTGTTACAACAGTAGGAAGTTGTTAGAAAAGTATAGAAAAGATTCTTTTTTTTTTCATAAGGCAAATTTCATACAGATTTTGCTGTGAAGTTGGAAAAGAAAAAGTAAATGAAAAGATATGTGCTGGCTGCTTGGGGGCAAGGTGTGTAAATCATTGTACGTTAAGAGCACGTGCTGAAACTTCATGGTGCCAGTCACGTAATTTTGTGTATTTAGGACTAAAGACGTGAAGGGGTATCTTTTCCCTGTGGAAATAAAAACAAAAAAGGAGTAACAGAAGAGTCATAAGAAAGAGAAAGAAAAAAGTTTCTACACTTAATTCATCATGCAGAGAGCATGCGTTTTAGAAGCTTTACTTCACACAGTTATTTATTAAGTAGCACAGAATTTTTAAGAGTAGAGTACTTTAGAAATAACAGAGATTAATCTGTACAGCCTTCTTGGAAACACTGATTTTTATATCCAAAACAAAGTGACTGCAAGATGATGCATGAATTCGTTCACAGAGATCTGAACTGTTAGCAAAGCACTCCAAAATAACACCTTTTGACTGCATCTTATTTTGGTACTTAAGAATAAGCTTTACATATAAAATCCAGACAACGCTTACTAATTTAAAAATCCATAAGCTGTACATTTAGGTCACACGAAAGGCATGAAATTAAATGCTTAGCTTCTAATTGCAAAGTCAAAACATCATACCATTACACTTGAAAACTTGAAAAACCAAAAGACCATACATGAAACGAAAGCATTCAATTGACAGAGATGGAGAACTTACTTTGCCTTCTTTGTACTATCATTTTCAGATTCTTTCACTGAAAAATAGTAAGACACTCAATATTACTATGCTTTTCTTTAAACTCAAATCACTTAAGCAGTTACCTATAATAAAAAAACCCAAGCTAAATCCATTGCCATAGAGTTGAATTACAACTCATAGTGATCCTATGGACAGAGAAGAACCACTCCTTTGGGTTTCTGTAAATCTTTACACAAGTAGATTGACACATCTTTCTCCCATGGAATGGCTGGTGGGTTCCAACGGCCAACCTTTTGGTTCGCAGCCAAGCACTTAACCACTACACACCATCTGGTACCTTAATAACCAATACCAAATATTCTCAGCTTAATCAGTCACCAAGAAAAATGCCAAACCACATGTTATTGGCTATATAATATAGCCACTATCATCATACTTTTCAATGTAATTCTAGGTGGGTGAATGCCTTATTTTCAATACTCATGGCATTCACGGCATAACTTAAGAACAAACTTCTCCGGCTTGTTTTCTGGTAACGGTTAATCACTATACGTGTTTACTTTCTATGGCAAAGAATATTCACCCACTAGAATATCCAGGATTTTACTTACGGTGTTCAGTCCCAGTGATCTGGGCCAGAATTCGGAAAGAGCGAGACTGAGTAGTTCCAGTCCTTGGACGCCAGTCTTCAGTATCCTCCATCAGTCTCTTCTTACTGGCATCACTATGAGTAGGTATGTGATAAAACTCTGTATTGCGTTCCACAATGTGTTTCCTTGGTGGGCTAGGTGTAAGAAGGGGGAAAATAAATTTAAAATGTTAAAACTTTTATCAAGAGGTTAAAATACCTTGTGCTAAATTACACTCTCTCCTTACTTATTGACTATCATGTTATCTGACATTTCCAATTTACAACAACAGAAAATCTATCATTTAACTACTTTGTGCATTAACGACATACATCTGACAGTAACAAACATCAAGTGCAAGGTAAGAGTAGTGCTGGCTGTGATGATAAAGGTTTTATATTCAGCTTGGTTGGGCTATGATACTCAGTGGTTTGGCAGTTACATAATGATATGATTTGGTAGTTATATAATGATGTGGTCACCTTCCATTTTTCTGATCTGATGCAGCCATCTTCCATTTTCACATAACATTAATTTCACATAAACAATCTGTTCTTTGGATCTAATCATGTCAATAAGTGAAGAGAAAGTTTATTCATAAGTTATACAAGTAATCTTGAATGTTCTTTCTATATCTTTTTGCTTTTGCATATATACTAAGTCTATATTCTGCAAAAAGCACTATTCTAAAACAGAACAGACTTGGCTTTTTTAAATTGATTTTTTTTTTTCTCTAACTTCTTGGGTGGTACACATGATTAAAAATCATAGTACTAATTCAAAGGTTGGTAGTTCCCACCCACCCACAGGTGCCTCAAAAGATCACTCTGGTTACCTGTTTCCAAAAGGTCACAGCTCTGTAAACTACAACACAATTCTATTCTGCACACATGGAATCACTATGTGTTAGAAATGGCTTGAAGGCAATTAACAAAACAATGCTAATATGAAATAATAGTTTAAGAATGTATTCAACAGAAAAGATTACCGTTTAGGTGGAATTTTCCTTTTAATTGACAGAAGAAGGCAGCAGAAGAAAGATTTCCAACATAAAGAAAAGGAAGAGGATAATAAGAAAAAAGAAAGTAAAGAGAAATTGAAAAATCCAGGGTATGAATTAAATTAAATTAAAATCAGACTCAAACCATTTCAATTATTTCTATTTATCTTATGATACTGAAACACATCTGAACTATTTTTGTAAGCACTATGAAATATTAACATGGTGCTAGAGTGGACTGGCTTTCATTAAAGTAAATGCTCATACCTTAAATAAGCCCAGAAACCAAAAACGGTTTAATATAGACTAAACTTGCACTTTTAAATGTAATTTTGAAAAGAGTCAGTACTGCCAATTTCTGCAATTTCTCAGTTATGTGTGAAGATACCCCTCTTTCTAAAGCTGTTGTGTAAGATCAGTATAGTTACAGCAAAGCTGTAATATACTGGAAATCACTGAAATATTTATCCAAAGACATGGATTTAAATCTTGCTGTAGGGCTTTCTAGATATGTGATTTCCAACAAAGTCAATTACTCTGAGCCTCATTTTTTTTCATATACAACACAAGGATATCACATACAAAGCAAGGTTCTTATGAGGAATAAAATAATACTGTGAAAGAGATTTGCTAACTACATAATATGAGATTTATGAGTTTGCAAAGAAGCATTTATTTTTCTATCAACAAAGTATAAATATTAAAGAATTTACAATGCAGACTATTTTAACACTTTTTAAATCAAAGTCTATGGAACATTAATAAATACTCCCTACTTTTGCTCCCCACCTCAAACTATGTCAAATGCCAACTGTTCAGTGCTATGAGTGTAATTTCAGAGAGACAAAGGACATGACTCTGAACTAAGCCAACTAGTGGTACAAGACGACAGCAGAAAAAACATGTCAAGGGTGATAAGATGTGAGTGGCAACTTCTGTTAGGTGTAACACACTGCTAGAAGATCACAGTGTTCTCAGCATGTCACCAGATTCTTGTTTTCTTTGGTACTATTCAAGAATGAATGTAGTTTATGACCCTTAAATAGCACCAATTTCAGATGAAAGACTATTTAATCTTATATAAAAGATTTGGTTTACTGAAATGCAAAACAATGATGTCAAGCTACCACAAAAAACTAATAAAATGTCATTACCTAAATATATTTTTAGCCACTACACAGTAACATAGCACAGCACACTTTCAATTCCAGACATTTACTATAGCTTAGGGAGCTGTTCTAATGCTATGGGATTTCTAAACATTCACTTTCTGGCTCAAAACTACATTTTGTAGTAGATTCTATGATTAAAAGAGAATACTTTCAATAATTTTTTAAAAATGTATTTGAGATAGAAGATAAACAACTATAAGAAGAAATTATTTATTTGAAAACATAGCTGTTCCAAATTATGGTCATTCCCACTATTTAAACACTATACAAAAGAGTCTGACACTGTACACCTAACTGTGGTATACACTGTCTATAACCCTTATCTCCTGGAGGGTTTCCATAAGTTCTTCACTACAGATGTTTGGGTGTTCTAAATACACCCACTGATTCATGTGAAGTTCTCCAGTATGAAAAACATGTTTCTTATGCTTCTTAATTCATCCAAGAATTTTTAAATAAAAGATACTAAAAAAAAAAAAAATCGCTGGTGGTGTTAAAGCTGAAAGCAAGACAGAAAGTTACAGAGACAACGATGAAAATAACAAAAGGAATCACTGGTTAAGTACTTACACTTTGCCAGGGTTACTGAAGGAGAAATAGTACACAAAAAGAAAGATGTGAGAGAGCAGACACTGATGTTCCCAGGATGATGAAAAAGAGACAAACATGAGAACCACCCCCCCCCAAACAGACGAAAAAATGAAATGGCAAAATCCAAAACAATTTAGGTAAAGATGATACACAAACACCATGCTTTAGGATAATCACAGAAACACAGATGAACAAAAGTGGACGAATGTTAGTCAAAATTCTGTTACAAAATTATTAGGCAGGATATTATCTTTTTTTTGTTCCAAGAACACTGAAAAATATTTATTAGTACTAGCCCAGTTCTCAAGTTACTGAAAAACAAAAGGCTATGATTCACTTTTTTTTTTTAAGTTTTTATAAATGTACTGTATCAAAATCCTTATTATGGTCTAACAAAAAGGCAGAGAATACAATAATTACATGTTGATGGCAGAAACAAACCACTTCAAATCACTTTTAAAACCAAGAAAGAAGAAAAAAAAAACCTTTAATGTCACATAGTAGAGTAACAGTAAATTCAAACTCCTCACATAAATTGTCTGGCATCATGTTTTAAAAAAGTGAAGACTATTTTTGAAAATTCCTCTTATTTTTTAAAATACAGTGGCTAGGATAAAAAAATATATAAGGATAGTTTAAGCAGATGCTCGTCATAAATTAATGAACTATCACTTAATTTGAATTCTATCCTCATCTCTTGTTATTATCACTCTTATCCAGCAAATCCCAGTAACTTAAAACTGATTTGTGGGACTCCATAGTTCAGAATTACCAGTTGTATAATTAAGTGCCCAGGAAGGCATGTTTGATAGGACACAAAAAATGAACCGGGTTAGTTATATCCACAGAAAGAGAATCTCAAAACACAATTAATTAACATAGCTTATTTAAATACAGAATAGTTTAAAAACATACATATTTGGATTTTATTATGGATAAAGAAGAGTATGGTATAAACTCTGTGATGTCAAGAATACACTGTGGAACCAATTCTTTTACAATGTAGTTTCAGTAACTAATAATTCACTATATAATTAGCAAGAAACACTGCCATCTACTTTTGATACTAAGTCTGTGCACTGCTGCTTTACTTCTACATGCCAAAGTCAGTTTCAAACTCAAGAGGGCTAAGCTTCACTGCATGAGGGTGAGAAGCAGTAGTAAGTTGATCTCAATAGTTTATCTGCATTTCGACGGCACTTGGCACTTGGCTTGGCACTCTTCTAAGACCACAACAGATGCTTCCTATGTTTTTATGCAAAACTTAACCTCTCTTGAACACAGCAAATTTTAGATGCATATGTAAACATTTCAAAGATTACGGAAAATGTTTTATATCACATAAAGATAGGAGAGAAATGTTCAATTGTGCAGTGACGGACAGGGAAGTGGGGGCCAAATGGTTTCAACTTAAAGATGTCATTCTGCATACGTCAAACAAGCATTTTCATGTATTTTAGACAATGTGCCCAAATCAAAAAGTCCATCATTTACTATAGTATCAAAGGCGCAAATACCAAAGCCAGGTGACCTGGCTTCTCACCCTGGCTATCCTGTACCACAACCTACAGAAGCCTCATTTTCCTCAACAGTGAATGCACCCTTCCCCCCAAAAGAAGCCTAAACCTGTTGCATAGAGTCAATTCTGCCTCATGGTGATCCTGTACAAGGAGTGGCTGGCAGATTCGAACTGTAGATCTTTTGATTAGCAGCAACAGCTCACAGTATATCTTAACCACTGTGCCACCAGGGTTCCTGTACTGAAACTGATTACAATTTCCCTCTCTCTCAGGCTTTTACTAAGAACGTATGTTTAAAATATTTGAAAGCACTTGGAGATTACACAAATGTAGGTTTCTGTTATAAACAGATAACCCTTCCCCTCAAGGGCACACACAAAAAACTATCAGTAGTCTATGCAGATGAATTCATTCATAAAGCCTCAATTCAGTCAATTTACCCTTGTCTATATCATTAAAAACAAATAGCAACCCAAAATAACAGAAATGTAAGTCCAAGTCACAGGCAGCTGATAACAAGGAAGGACACTAACACTTAGCTTCAATAGACAGAGGCTTTACTTCTGGCTCTGTCACTGACAAGCTGCATGACTTAGGAAAATTAATAAAACTCTTCATTCAGAGTCTGAATGAGAATTAAATCACATAATGTGTTTAGAAACATTTGATACACAGTTTAATAGCTAATGAGTTAATGAATCTGAATTTGGAACTCAAAAAATATATCTTTAACCTAAATGTTTAAATTTGTTTCTCCACGTCTCACTTTTTATTTTTTTTTAATGTCCTTTGTTATGTTAAAATTTGATAACTGGTCAAAGTCTTTGTGTATAACAATTTAATTTTAAATAGATAAAACAATAAATCAGGTTTGGAGGAAGCTATACCAGTACACTGGTACGCAACAGTCCTGTGTTACATGTGATGTGAAACTTTTCAGTGAGACCACAGTCAAATTGGTATGAAGTTCCTTTAATAATTCAATAATTAAGTTTCTTGTATATTTTCGTGATAGAGATTCTCTGTCTCCAATTCTATTCTACAGTGTGATGGTAAAGAAACTCAACCACATAGAGTAGTCATAACAATATAAAACTTAAATTCTTATGTTTTTTTTCTATTTTTAAATCTACTAATAACCAACTAGTTTAATGCCAATACCTACATAACACAATAATCAAGCTTTTAAGTTATATCACAGTGACTCCCAATGTCTTAAGCTACCTGTGACATTTAATAAGTTGGTAATTATCTATCTTAAATCATTTCAAAAGGTTATAGACTTTGTATCATTCATTGACACACAACACTGCATAAGTTCTAAACTCACAATCAATACCGTCTGACTTGAAATTCTCTTGAAAATTCATGAAGATTTTTAGAAACTTTACCAAGAAAACACTGGTCTGTGATACTAATTTAGAAATCAACTCAGTTTAACATACGCTATTCACTGGTGGGACAAAGGTTTATGTTTCTCTCCTATCTTGTTTTCTAGCACTCTTAACACAAATTACACTCCCCCAAGCATTGCATCTTTTAAACTACTACACAGCCAACTCCACATGTATTTTATGAAATAAGTTAAACAATTTATTACCATAAAGCAATTCACCACAACATAGCAAAACAAACCAAACTTATTGAAACACTGAATGTAGTTATTTCAAATTATAGCTCTTTTGCAAAATGTAATTTTGCAAAAATTGGCATTCATGCTGTTTACTCATACATAAATCACCATATTTCCTCTGCTGTAATGTAGATACTAACTTTGTCACTTGTGTTTTCTGCAAAGAGAAAAGCATTTTATAACTGTTACTAGCGTAACATCAACTTTTTAATTTTCCAAGGCCAGGTTCTTCGAAATACCACATAGGAACTGTCAGAAGAAATTTCAGTCCAAAGAAGTTGAAATTAATACAGAGTAAAAGACTTACCTCTTGAAAGCAGTGGCACTTTATAACGCAAGGGCATATGGACAGGGAAAAGGTAAATCACTAAACTACCTGATGCACAACAGCAACTCCTCCAGTTTGGAATATGAAGTCCTATTTTGCTCTAAGGGTAGCAGTAAATTAAGAACACATTTCACAGCATTAGAATAAATAGCTATTTCTTAGTAAGCACTTGTTTGTTTCTTTTACTAACCCTACACAAATTTGGGTAGGATGTTTACTGAACAGGCAAATTAACTAACCACTTTAAATGACCTGAAAACTAACAGTTTTCAAAGGAAAAAAACAACTTTATGTGTTTAGCTTCATATTTTTCTGATATCTTAAACTTTTGTCCGCTTGGCATTTAATATTTTAAACATAAAAAGTAGTTAATAGAAAGCAACACCTCAAGTTTAAAAGTTCTGTTGAAGATCTCTAGCAGTGTTACAAATATATGAGAAAAATGATCACTACATAACTGGTAAAAAGTGACATCTACTTGTCTCTGATTTTAAAAAAAGTTTGATACCTGATACAAAATACGCATTTGCCAAAATCACCAAACACCTACTCCTCAAAATGACATTATCACTGACTATTACTATTGTGCGTAGTTTATTTTTAATTTCTGTAGTCTAAATGTAGTCAAAGCAAGGAGGCTGTAAATCTGTCTGAGCATTTCAAAAACACCACACTTGTTTTGGGAGCAGTCAAGTTCTCATTGTCCTAGCATCTGGACAACATTTGAAACCTATTTTTAAGTATTCCCAGTTTGCAAATGGAAAGCAGTTACTTGCTTCTTAATCATGCAAAAAAGGTAAAAATCCATTTTCTCCTGAATCTCGCACAGTGCTGCACACCAGGCATCTATTCAGTATTCTTGTCAGTTTATTAAGAGGCAAGCATAAAGGGTCTACAACTGTACCACTGCCTACAGTTTGTTAAAAAATGACACGCTTTAAATCATTTCAATGTTACAATTTAAGCTGAGCTTATAAAACACAAAAAATAAGCTCTGCATTTTCAGATATTTTTAAATGCAGAACTTTTTTACAACTTCAATTTGCCTTTGCGTCTACAATTTCCCATTAAGAAGCCTTTCTTAGGTCAACAGGGTTAGCAAGCAGAAAAAAATTTAGCTAAGACATTTCTTTCAATAGAATTATTTCTACTGAACCTACAATTTAAGAAACACAGTAGTTTTTGTTTTTAGTTTGTATAAGGCAAGCACTCGACAGGCATGAGTTTTTCTTTCCAGGGTATCTACCTTGATTACTCTAAAAATTATCTCTTAAAATAGGAAAGAAAAAAAAAAATTTTTAAAGTCATACTCCAAAACTACCTACTGTTTCTTGTCCTCACGTAAAAGAAGACATAACACTCTCTGACGGACATCAGCTCTCCTCAACATGTACATCACGATTTTCAATCACCACCCACGAGCACAATAAGGCCCAGTAGCTGTACTTTCAGACCTCTTGCTCTCTCTCTCACAGCAGCCTGGAACCCTGCCACCTTCTCTTTCAAAGCCCAACAGTTGCCATGGCAGCAGTGCTACAGAAAGCACAGTCTCTCCATTACATGAATTAACATTCAAAAGGGATTATCTCCTAGAAGGGACCTATCTACGCAACTATTTTCCTGGGAACTGGCACTGATGCAAACCATCATGCTCGTAGATTACTTCCCTTTGTTTTTGTTCTTTTAACGTACATGTTTGTCACACTAAATCAGATCAAAATAATTTCCTAGAAACTACTCTGGCTTTAAACAGTCACTAAATTCTAAAAAGAATCTACCTATAAAGGGAGGTTCATGAAATAAATGTGCAATTTTGTAGCTATGTGTAACTCAATTAATACTCTCAACAAATTTTTTAAGATTTTTTTTTTAAATTCTTTTTAGGAAAAAAAAATTAACGAATATGTTTTTTAAAACTCCGCTAACATATATTTGAAGTTCTTGGTTAAAATTCCCTCATTTTAGAAGAATCTTTGTAATGAAATTATTTTCTCATTTGCTTCTGGTGTTTTTGGTTTTCGTCATTACTGTGACTTGTTCTTTTAACTGTTGTGAAAATATATACACTACTGTCTTAAAGAATAAATTCTAGTTTAAGCTTATTTGAAAAGAATGTTGGTAGATATCTGCTCTAAGCTAATGGATCATACTTGATTCAAAACTAGACCTGTTTTCTTAAGATTACTTCCTAAAGAAAAAAATTGCTGATCAATGCCCCATTTCTTGTTTCCACAGGGTTAGCTAGCTACAAAAGCTGAGTACAACTGTGACCATTCTGTTTATTGGTAACCAATAAAAGGATGGAAACATTAAGAAAGAAAACAATTCAAGATTTGCCTTGCATTATGTGTGCCAGCTGCTCAATGTTGTGCCAGGACTTAAGAGTTACACAGTTTATGTGGCTCAGAGAATGTCAAAATGCATAATTACGTTTTGATTAACCTGTAATTGCCTTGCAGAAAGTGCTGTGTTGATATGTGCTACATGTTAATGAAGCAAATAAAATTTCATCTCCCCTTCTTCAAATAACAGCAGATGTTCTGTGGCTACAGATCAAGTGTTTCGTGGAAACTGCCTGAAAGAAGAGTCTTTCATAAGAGCAAAAAGCACCCTTGGCCACGTACCCATTTTGCTGTTTACTGTCACCCTGGGATCCTCTTCTTTGTCCCTCTGCTACCTCCTGAGCAGTCTCGGAACACACGCTGGTGACTGTGGGCTGCCGTGGGACATTAACTGCAGTTTTAACAGCGCTCAGTGCAGGTGAACGCTGCTCAGCACTAAGATTGGCATTAGCATGCAGTCCGGACACAGCAAATGAGGGAGGAGTGGCAGCAGCCACGGGTGGAGGGGAAGCATGTGATGAAGCGGTCACATGGGCTGTGGTGAAGGCAGACGATGGTGATGGGATGGATGTGACTTTTGGAGAAGACACAAAACCAAAGGGTCGTGGTGCCTTATTGTAGGCCATGTTGGTTGTGGAAGTGACTTTGGACACAGCAGGAGATGTAATGGGCACAGGTTTAACTACTTCTTTAGGTTCTCCCTATGTAAAATAAAAATAAACATACACAAAAACACACCAAATACATGCAAAATACATTCACTGAGAACACATAGCTGATTTTTAAAAACACAAACACAATCATGTTAGCAGTCCCAATTTCAAGTTTCTAGATAAAAACACAGAATTTATATAGCATAACATGCATGCGAATGGTCTAAACATGCACAGCACAGATGTACGCACTAAGTATTTTTTTTTATTAAAATGAAGGAAGTTTTAAAATATTTAGAAGATAGAGCAGGAAAACTACAAAAAAATAAATGCCATCATAGCTGTCCAATTTAGACATATTTCAAAGGAAAAACTCTAAAAAGTGCTAGCACATTTTTCTTATTTTAAATATGCAAAGCCTCAATTCTAATTCAACCTTTCAAGTATGTTTTGATTACTTTCTAGACTACAATTATTTGATTCATGCAGATGCAACAAAACATTTCTCATTCAATTTTAAAAAAATGAGAAGACACAAGGTAATTTTTATCAACTGGCAAATGTGTACATCTGATGTGCACATTAATTATCTCAAAGAGATTACTAAAAAAATCCATTAACAAAAAGCAAAACAACAAAACAAAATTAATCCCTGCTCTCTTCTGTAATCTACCTCTGTTTTTCTCTCTTTGGAAAGTTCTGAGATATGATTCAGAGATGAAATAAAGTTCTTTCCCTTTTCATTTCCAAAATAAATATTTAATATTTAGTAGTTACGTAAGGAAAAAAATGAACTTAGATACTTCCTCACTGCCATTAGGCAAAGCAAAAAGTAACTAGTAAGGAATGATCAATTCCTTCTCAAATTAACAGAATTTGTGTTTGCAAACCCCTATTTCAAAGCAAGTTTAAGATTCAGAAAAATCAAGTTAATCATCCATGATATTCAACAATAAATCCCTACTCACCCTACCACCCCAAAGGATAAATAACTGTAGTTTCAAAACACATACAATGATGCTATATTATATTTACTTTAAAAAAATAAGTGAATTGATCTTATAGGAATAAGAAAGCTAATGGAGAAAAACAGGAGCTTAATGTTTAGGCAAATCAGTATAATAAGTACCTTAACAGAAAGACAGCAAGTAAAACAGAGGGGAAAAAAACCCAAAGCAAAAACCAAATGTATATGGAAAATGGTTTAGGAACAACTGGGAACATATGTGAGTAAAAGGTTAACTGCCAATAAACTAATCCAAGAATACCCTGAAAATGTAATTAAGTACTTAATCAAATTTTGTTAAACATTTGTTGGGTTATGTATTTTCAGTAATCACTTATCTATTCCCTTTAGAAAACACATGTATATAAAGATAAGCAAATTAATGGGTGAATGTGAATACAAGAAATCTGGGAATAAATTATTGATAATATATGACTTTGGAAATAATGTTTTAATAATACAGGTATAATTATAGAAAGTAATTCTGTATGTGTTAATTTCCAGTTTTTTCCCTTATACTTTAAGTAAGAACTAAAAATCAAGAAAACTGTACTGAGATCAAATGAAATGTCCACGTAACCTGAGACAGAATTAGAAATTACTATATAATACCCTGGATGCTACATCAGAAACACACCTTCTGAACAGGAACTGGCTCAGGCTTAGGTGTAGCAGATGCTCTAGGGGGAAAAAAGAAAAGAAAAGAAAAAAAAACATTAATTTTGACAAACTATTAAACTTCTTAAAATAAAATCAATATACTATATCAGAATTTACAGTTTCACAATTCACATGCTTCGATTATTCATAATCTATTTACTAGTCTCCTGAAAGTCAAAGGCTACAAGACAAAACTGTCATACACTAGTTATTCACTGGCAACCTCTGGATCTCTACAAACTCAACTGAAGCAAAACAAACATCAAGTCTGCATGCTACTGCACCCACCTTAAATCCTTAAATTAAGGCTATTCCGCAACTACAAGGACAAAGTATAACAAACACGATTTTCTAATTCTTGAATGGTTCCTCAGCTATCTAACCTAAATCTTTATGTTTAATATTATCTGCTTTTTATCCTAACATCTATTTAAAAACATTCATGAATAAGTCTTTGGGAAAATATAATATTGAATAAATTCTAATTGAACTGGGTCACTGAGTTAGTATTTATTTCCTACAGTCTGATCTGACTCCAGGCACTTGGCTGGCTTATTTATATTCTTAAGTGTTTCTGCAAATTACTCCCTTTGTTATGGTAAAACTAAACCATAAATTCTTCCACTAGGCTATAATCTCATTGAAGGCAATGTCCATGTCTTCTTTTGTTTGTACCTCAGCACAGTGCCTAGCATATAGTAGGTCATCAGTAAAGAGCATGAGAAGAAAGGAAGAAGGCTAAAACTCAGGCACACAACTTGAAGATTTCTACACTCAAATTCGGACTCAACAGCACTTGGCTGGCTGGCTTGGCTATGTATCTGTAGTACCTGTGTACTGTGTTATCACTGTTCCTTTGGTTAACGTGGACTAAGGAAACAATAACTACTTTATAGCCATTATCTCATGTAATCCTTACAATAACCAAAGTGGAAGCTATGAATATTCCCATTTTTCAGATGAGGAACTTGAAAGTGAAAGTAAATTACCTAGGACAGAGCTAAAATCTACACTTCTTAAATGTTAACATATATAGCCTGTTTTCAAGGAAAGTAACTAAATAACTGGGACAGCTGTAATGATTTAAAAACTATTTACTCCATGTTAATGTACCTATTATGATTAATGATGTCAGAAGCAATCTGACTTTTTCATGTCACATAACTCTGACAGTAAAATACCAAGTGCAGAATTTGAGATTGTAAGCTCAGCGAGTAAATACTAAGCAATGACACACTGAAGCTTCAAATAATGTGATCACTCTATTCACAGAGACAAGTAGATCACAAACAGAAGATGCTAGCATAAAATAAGGGGCCTCTACCCTGGTGGTATGCTAGTTAAGTGCTACCGCTGTTAATCAAAAGGTCAGCAGTTCAATCTGCCAGGAGATCCTTGGAAACTCTACAGGGCAGTTCGACTCTGTCCTACAAGGTTGGGTATGAACAATGAATTCTAATCAACAATTCTAGCAGCATCTGAACTTTCCAATTACAACCAATTTAGTTATTTAGGACAGGCACTGACTGAATAATTAACTAACCTATCAGTCCACAATGGATGCTCACATTCAGTTACTGCAATACAGAATTACATTATATGTGGTTGCGTAAGTTTCCATGTTCACACTGAAGCATACAATTTCTTTTAGCTTTATACAGTTATTACAGCAAGCAAAGGAAACATGTTCAAGTACAGAACAGTGGAATCTTATGTTCACTGGAATTTCACAATATGACATAAAAACCACCCAAGACATTACTGAAATTTTTCCATAACAGAGAATACGGTATCTTTTTCATGTGGACACTTCAAGATACATGGAGCACTTCTAGCAACATAAAAATAATTTGTTAAAGAAAAAAAGTATGCTACTTAATAGCATTAAGTTTCCAAATTTAAAGTGCATATATCTTAGGTCTCAAAAACAAATGCCTTAGTTTTTTTACTAAGTCTTAGTTCTTAAAGAATGCAGGTGATTAAGGGGAAAAAAAAAATTCCCAAATTTGCTAGTTTTCACCAATTTTGGACTCAAACTCCTTATTTTGCTTAGAAGCACAGAATAATCAGGAGTCTATAGGTTGAAATGTCTACAAAACTAATGCTTCAAATTTTAAAATAAAAAAAATTTTTTTCATCTGAAATTTGAGTTAGCCGTCCCTGCTTGCTTGTCCTCTGACAAATTCTCACAAGCGCAACAATGTGCACTAAGGCACTAAGACAAAGGAAGAGCAACATGCCCACAGACTCCAAGGACAGATCCCACTATGCATTAAAAATATGAATATAACTGAATGTCAAAACACACCGTTGATGCTAGATGCACTACAAATTAGTTCTGTTGGTTTAAATACTTAAATAAATACCAAATAAGTCACAAAAACATCAAAAAGAGAAATGAAAGGTTCCTTAGAGCTACTTCATTGTATGTCAAAGAACAGGTTGGTCTGACCTCTATCATTTGAATGTTTACAGGAGTTCATAAGTTAAATCATGAACATTTTTGAGCCTTTTGTTAAAAATGTATTTATTTTAGTTTTATTTTGTTTTTCAGAGTAAAGAGAAGTCAAATAACTTTTTCACATTAAAAATATTTCACAAAACATTTTAAAATCTGCAATATACACTAGTTACATTACAAAAGAGATGTTACATGAATCATATTTAAGAATAACAACATACTCTTATGAGCTGTAATTACTGTGGCTCAAGAAATTTAGAATATATGATAAATGAAGGCTGCAAAATGAATGAATAACAATGGCATATTTGATAATCAAATAACTATCAATTATCAAAGAACAGCAGAATAAAAGGATATCACTTTTCCTTCCAAATGTGTAAAAAAATTTTTTAAATATTAATACACAAAGCTGTGAGAATAAAACTATACATTAATAGAGCTCTTTTAGGAAATGATCTAGTGTTGATTAATAGAAAAAAGCCTTTGGGAAGGCTCATGTTCTTGAAACGATAACCAACTTCTGGGAATCTATCATAGTAAAATTACCTGAAATATGGGAATTTATACAGTAAGACTTCAAATATAAAGATTATTTGTTCCCTACAGTGTAATTTATACTAGTGAAAAAATTAGAAACAATCTATTAAGTATACAAGAATGAGAAAACAGTTAACCAGAGCTACACAATACAATACACAATTAGGATCAGACTTAGAAAGAATTCTGAATAACAAGATAAAATGATTTATGATAAGAAGTAGAAAAGGAAGATACAAAATAGCATACACAGCATGACTAATGAATGGAAAACAGTAGACAGAAACACATCTATATGTCAACAGAGGTTTTCACTTAATGATATCTGTTCTTTCTCTTTGGTTCACGTATTTTTCTACATTCTATAAAACATTAATTGTGCAGCTTTTTACAACAAGGAAGAGTATTTCCCAAAGAATATTTTACGTAAAACTACTTTTTAAGAAACAAACAAAAAAAGTTCTATTGTCAAAAATGGCTAAAAAACAGAGCTAAAGTTACATAAGAAGCTAAACCATAGGACTTCTCAGGGCCTTTAATTTCCTGAGGAAGAAAATCCTGTGGATTGGTGCCCATACTTATTTGACGGAAATTTCTATATTTGGGAAACAAACATTTAAAGAAAGAGCAAATCTCTGTAAAGCCTGAAAATGTCTACTTTTGTCTCCTACAAGTCGTTCGAATTAAGAGAAACATTACAGTTCTTAAAATTCTTGAAATCATGTTATACAGAATATTTGTCTCAGAAAATCAGTCTTTCTTGAACTTGATATCTAATGAAACATTGAGATTATGAGCAAAATGTAATCAGTGTTTAAGGAGCTAAATCCTATTTCTTTTACCAAACTGCAATATACATTTCTTACATTTCCTAGGGAGAAAATACTAGGCTATGAAAAGGAAAATCAGTCCCTGAAGTTAAAAATTTTATTTATTTTTTCCTTTCCTTATAAATATAGTAAATATATCATATTGAACATCTGTCTTTTTATCTTAGAATGTCACGGACTATTAGAAAATGAGTAATTTTTAAATGATGTTTAAGTAAAGTTTTTAAAAACTGAGATGCAAATCAAAGTATTTATACATTACACTCTTCAAATCCTGGCAGATAGCCCATGGGATAACCTATTTCCCTTTCACCTACAGTGACTATTACAGTCACTTGTGTGTAGCATGAGTGCTAAACCAGCAGAGATCCTGGCGATGGCATAGTGCCATGGGCTCAACAATTGGCTTATTGTTCTCTTGTTTTTCAGTGTGAAGCCACTGCTGTTTACGTTAAGTCCTAACGGTGAGCTACCAGGGCCTTAACCCATTATTACCCTCAGCTCACAGAATCCAAAGAGCAAAGCTGGCAGTGTGGCTAGAAAGCTGACTGATTTCTGGAAAAGTGGTACCCAAATTAAAAATCCCTGACATATTCCAAATAGTTTCAAAACTTCTAGCTTAACAGTTGAAAGGAATACTAAATTATAATAGATTGTATTAAAAACAAGAGTGTGATGCCCTGATTAGAATACTTCATAGAAAAATAATACTGTAAAATAAGCAATCAATTTATCAATGATTATATTCAAAGAAACAAAACTTCATCCTATGAGCATCTAATAAATGGTACGTTTTTAGTTATTAGACAGTGCATGTTCACTTTAGCGTTTAAGAATGACGATTTAGGCAACACAACTAGACTGAAAATGATTACTCACATTACTCATTATGTCTGGGTGACTCCCTCAACCGTCTCTAACATATTCAACTCATAAATAATTGGAGAAAAAGGAAAAGAATTTTTGGTTCATCCTCTATGAAACAAGCTCTATCTAAGTTTCCCACAGCATGGCCATCTTTGGGTCCAGTGACCTCAGGACCCATAAACACTAGGGTACATCATTAATCACTTTAATTGCAAAGCTGTCAATTTGTAATAACAAAGCAACTGCAAGAGGAAAAAATGAGCACTCAAGTGTGCAGAGAGGGATATTTTTCTCAACAGTTTCTTCATACTTGATTGTCCTTCGGTCAGTCTACTTTCCTAAAAACTGAGATCTTAAACATTTACATTACTGATGGCAATTTATGAGTTATTTTTCCCAAATGATCTGAATATGGAAAGGCTGTTTTATTTCCTGTAAGCAAAAGTACTAAATAGTTATATATCAGCATAGCATATTTTCTAGCTTATATACTCACTCTCTTGTGCCATCTTCACTACATTACTATAAAAAATAATACAGCACATCTCCTTCCTACAGAAAGAAAGATGTAACTGAAAGCTGGACAGATTTTTTTTAAAGAGTGGAAGAAAGACAGAAGAAGGACAGTAGCCTAGGAGTGGCTCTAACCCACCTGAGTATCCAAGGCTCTTTCTGCCTGTGATTGGCCTCACGCCGAGTGTGGCTCTGTCCTTTTCTACCCAGAACAGGAAGTTGCTACTTGCTACTCACTATCCTACCTAAGGTTGAAGAGCCCTGGTAGAGTAGCGGGCAAACGCTAGGCTGCTAACTGAAAGGTTGGCAGTTCAAACCCATCAGCCACTTCATTGAAAAAGATGTGGCCATCTGTTTCCATAAAGATTATGGCTTTGGAGACCCTATACGGCTGCTCTACCCTGACCTACAGGTTAGCTATGATTCTCAATGGCAAAGGATTTGGTTTTTATAAGGTTAGGAGACCTTTCATGTCAGAAATAGCAAACACACTCAGCTTCTAAATGAAAGGGTAGAGATTTAAGTCCACTCAGAGGTGCCTCAGAGAAAAGACGTGGAGATCTACGTCCAGAAAATCAGGCACTGAAAACCCTATGCAGCACAGTTCTACTTGGACATACATGGATTCACCACAAGTCAGAGTTAACTCGACATCAACTGATTCACAGGGTGAAGCTGAGTGCTCTTACTGAAATGCTCCTTTTAGCAGTTGAGTAGAGTTTTAGAAGAAATTTTTATCAACCACTTATAAACCAATCTAGAGAGCTGACTGTGAAGAACAAAAAGTACTTCTCAGCTGCCCTTTCCCAAATGGCTACTCTATTTTCAAGGAAAAAAAATGGAGGGGAGGGGAGGGGCGAGCATTAGGCTAGATTTAAAAGGATAAAACACGTCCCACTATATAAATTATGAATGTATCAGCGTCAGTATTATAGCTACAATTTATTAGTGCCTTACTATGAGCTAAACATTGAATTAGGGACCTTATACATATTGCTTAAGTTCCTGAAACAAAGCTTAGAGATGTTTCAATAACTTGGACCACTAGTAAGTTTAAAGCCAATGTCCACCTATTTCCCCCTCTAATATATCTACCTCATTTAGCAAGAGACAACAGATACCAAAAAAATCAAATGCACTGTCATCAAGTTAAGGTCTGTCTCATAGTAACTCTACAGAACAGAGAAGAACTGTCCAACAGGATTTCCAAGGTTTAAATCTTTACGGCAAGCGACTGCCACATCTTGGCCCCATACAGTGGCTGGTGGGTCTGAACTGCCAACCTTTTGATTAATGGTTGACTGCTTAACTACTATACCACCAGGGATTCTAGTTAATAAATATTTCTTTCTGTCTTGGTATGTTGCTTTATTTTCCACAGATGAAGTACACCAATACAATGTTCTCTATTAGGATCTTCAGAGATGTAAGCTGAATACTGATTGATTCAAATTTTTGGTGACAATTCTATATCTCACATGACATCCTCAGTTGATCATTCTTTCATCTGTCCAACCATCAAATATTTAATGAGCCTCAGACATTGTTTCAGGGTCTGGAGATACAATGGTAAATAAGTGAAAGGACCCTGCCTAGAATTTACATTATTCTAACAAAGAAGGCAGATGATACACAAGTCAAAAACTTGAATAATTTCACATAGTTATAAATGCTATGAAGAAAATAAGGGAAGTGCTCAGTTACTATCAATGACTATCCTGACAGGGAATATAACATAGAATCCTTGATGCAGAAAGACAAAAACAGGGGTGCAGAACTCAAACATTATTAAAAAAGGACCACACTCATGGTCCAACAGACTGGAGGGTCCTTGGAAGATACGGCCCCCAGGCTCTGTTAGTCCAGAACTGAACCCATTCCCAAAGCCAACCCTTCAGACAAAGACTAGACTGGACTCTTAAGATCTAAAGTGTGCTTCTTGGCTTAAGTAGATACACGAGGCTAACTGCGCAGCTCCTGTCTGGAGAGTGGAGAGGGACAAGAGCTGGTTGAATGGACATATGAAATACACGGTGGAAAGAAGGTATGTGCTAGGGAGAGCAAGTAGAGTTATATAGCATGTATACATATGTTTTTGTAATGATAAATTGACTTGGATTGTAAACTTTCCCTTAAAGCAAAATAAAATATTTTTCTAAAAAACAAGGAGATAATATGACAAGAGTGCAAGCGGTAATACTCTAATTCTTACTTTACAGTTCAAGAAGTCAATGTCTAAATACCTAAAAATTTCTAAGAAGGAAAGTATTTAGTAAAGTAAAATGGCAAGTTAGACAAGTTTAAACAGCATAAGAGGAGCCACAGATTAAAAAAGAGCAGCTAAATAAATTTATTTTATGTGTCGGGTACTCTACTAAATGCCCACATACTATATTCTTCATTCGATCTTTATAACAATACCAGTAACACCCTCTCTTCTAACCTTTCACCAATGGGTAGCCATTTTGCAGCAGAAACTGGCCAATCTGGCTATATATAGAAACAGGTCATCTCTAAAAGTAACCCAAACCCGAAATTATACATAACAGTATCATGGAAGAGCTAAGATCAACTCCAGTATCATTTCATTTAATGTCTACAGAAAAAAAATGTTCAAAACAAAAATTAAATGTGGGTATGCCCCAAACTTGTGATACTTTGGGTAAACTGGCTTTGCCTTTGGGTGCTTCAGGTAAACTGGAGCCCTGATGATGCAGCACAAATGCTCTAGCTGCTAACCAAAAGGTCAGCAGTTAGAATTCACCAGCTGCTCCTTGGAAACTCTACGGAGGCAGTTCCACTCAGAATTGATTCAACAACAGAAGGTTTTTCAAACCTTCAATCTTCTTCTAGAATACTCTGACAAAGATGTAAAAATTCATTTGTTATTCTTAGGCACCTTTATAAAAACATTAATATATGACATGCTATTATAATAAGTGTATTTCTATGTCCATTATCTATCTCCAAACATCTTCAGTAAAAACTATTTTCAAATTGTATACAAAATGTTGTATTATTCCTACTGATTTTAGAGGAATAAAATGCAATTTCACTCAACTCTTTTCAATAATTACATTTCACCAGAAAAAGAAACTTTCATCTGCTCACTGTACGTCTTGTCCACCACTCAAAATAGCCTAGGGAATATGTAAGGAAAAAAAAAAACAGAAACATTTTTTCTAACTAGATTTTATAATTTCTATCAAAAACAGTGTTAAAGAGTGCTTAGTATTTTAGATGTGTTAATGGTTAAGTAGCAGAGTCCTAGCAGCGCAGTGTTAAGTGCTCTGCTGTTAACCGAAAGGTTGGTGGTGGTTGAACCTACCAAGCAAGAAAAAGGTGTGACGTCGCATCCATGAAGACTTTTAGCCTTGGAAACCCTACAGAGCAGTTCCACTTTGTGCTATAGGGTCACTACCAGTTATAACCAATTCAAAGGCTTTTTTTTTTTTTTTAATGGTTAAGTACAGCACTTGGCTTGGCTGGCTAACTAAAAGGAAATTCAGAGTTTGGGATAACTGACTCTTACTATGAGTGCAATTCAGTCTCAGTGAAAAATACCATTTTGATACAGGATTTTTATATAAAGTTTATTTTGGAAGCAGGGCATAAAAAATAAACTTTATATGAAACATCAGAATAGTGCATCACTGAGACTGAATTTCACTCACACTAAGAGTGACTAAACTCAAACTTTGAAATTCCTTTCACTTAACCATTAAAAATAATTACAGCTATTCAAAACCTGTCTCTTTCTGCTTTTAGCAAAAAACCCCTTCGTTCTATGGAGTCGATTCCAACTCATAGCAACCCTACAGTGTACACAGCAGTGCTGCCCCACAGGGTTTCCAAAGAGAGGCTGGTGGATTCCAACCACCGTTTTAGTCAGCAGCTGAGACCTTAATCACTGTACTATCAGGGCTCCTATATGTGTAGGATTATACAGTTATAATACATGTAGATATCTATCTATCTAGTACACATTTTAGTCTGGCCAACAGACACTCAAATAAGAGCTTTAGTTCTTTAAAATATTGTCAGTTACGCTTAATGAAAAAAAAGAAAAACTGCCATCAAGTTGCTTCCAACTCACAGCAACTCACAGACTACCACTGCCCCATATAGTTTTCAAGGAGTGCCTGGCGGATTTAAAGTGCCAGCCTTTTGTATGGCAGCCACAGTACTTAACCACTACATCACCAGGTTTCTAAACTTAATCTCTCACAGATGTTGAATTGATTCCAATTCACAGCAACCCTGTAGGGCAGAGTATAAGTGTCCCGTAGAGTTTCCAAGGAGCACCTAGTAGATCTGAACTGTTGACCTTTTAGTTAGCAACTGCAGCATTTATCAGAGCTTCCCCACACTTAATCAGCAGATCTAAAACGGAACAAACATGTGTCTTCAGTTCTTTCTTACTTTTCCAGAGAATGGACTGCCCCTTACCCCCAATATGAATAGGAAACCCTAAAGCATAGTGGTTAAGTGCTACAGTTGCCATCTAGACAGATGGCAGTTCAAACCTGCCAGGCACTCTTTGGAAACTCTATGAGGCAGTTCCACTCCCTCCATAGGGTTTCTATGAGTCAGACTACACTCAACGGCAGTGAGTTTGGTTTTTTTGGTTTATATGAGGAAACTTCATTTTCCAGTAGGATTGGGTCCTCCCACACTTCTACCACACGATCGGCAGGTTGTTTTATTAACATCTTTTGGAAACCCTGGTGGTGTCATGGTTACAGCTGCTAACCAAAATGCCAGCAGTTTGAATCCACCAGGCGCTCCTTGGAAACTCTATGGGGCAGTTCTACTCTGTCCCATATGATCACTGTGAGTCAGAATTAACTCAACCGCAACAGGTTTTTTTTTCCCCTGTAGCGCTGCACTGGGTGTTCTACTCAAAACAGCACAAGGAGGAAGTCATGGTTCAGTAGCAGAATTCTCACCTATGCAGGAGACCAGGGTTTGGTTTTACACTAATGCACCTCATGTGAAGCCAATCATCCACCAGTCAACACAGGCTTCAGTACTGCTATGATCTTGAACAGGCTTCCAAAGAGATTCAGACTAGGAAAGGCCGGGTGCTGCTCTATTTCAGAAAATCATTGAAAACCCTATGGTCTGATCTACAACTGATCACAGAGAGGGCACAGAACTAGGCAGCAATTCATTCCATTGCATGTGGGGGTGCCGTGGGTCAGGGACAGGCTTGGTGGTTGCTTAGAACCCAACATCCAAAATAACAACCAGCATGAGATAAGTGACGATGCATGCAACTTCTTGTGGGTATGTGTTGAGAACTTTACGCAGTCAAGAAGAACCTGGGGTCATGACCTGAATTACAACCACCATCGGAGATATGCTACCGAAGACGCAGAATTTACCCAGAATAAATTAGGCTGCAGTATTAATGTGTGCCCTGTAACACAGGGGACACATATTGAGCCTGCAAAATATCCAAAGTAACAGTGACAGTTCCATTACAAACTTGTTTTGACTACAGACTCACAAATAACCTAAAACCAGAAAAACCCATGCTGTTAAGTCAATCCCAATTCCTAGTGACCCTACAGAAAGAGAAGCACTGCCTACAAGGGTTCCAAGGAGCAGCTGGTGGATTCAGACTCCTAACCAGAAGTTAACTCTTAAACACTACACCACCAAACTTTCCTACAAATAATCTAGTCACTGAACAACACATTTCTGATAGTATTCATTATTGTTTGGTCAGTCTGTATTTTTTTTTAATGATTAAATGAAAACGTACATTCCCATATAAATTTTCATACTCACCTATACACAGCTCCCACTGCTCTCCCTGCCTGGTGACAGCACCCTCTTCCTCTCTGCTCCATACATGTCCTATCCTCCCGACAATCTCCCATCCCCTCCTCTCCACCCACTTCCCTTCCTCCCAGTTTGTACTTATAAACAGTAAAAATCATTAAATCAGAGCAAAAATCCAGCTCCTATTAACCACCATATTTATTATGGTAAAACAAAAAAGTTTCAAGTCAATTCCGACTCATGGCAACCTCACGTGCTGCAGAATAAAACTGCATTCTATGGGGTTTCCATGGCTATGATCTTTCGGAAGCTAGATGTCACGTGCCTCTACGTGGGTTTGAGCTGCCAACCTTTCGGTTAACAGCCAAGCATTTAGCCATTTGCACCATCCAGATAGTCTGTTATGATGAGCATGGCCCTCTGTGTTGCCACTGGAAACTGGCAGCGTAGTGGTTAAGTGCCTGTTACATCTACTAACTAAAATGTCAGCAGTTCAAATCTCCCAGGAGCTCCTTGGAAACTCTATGGGGCAGTTCTGCTCTGTTCTGAAGGGTCACTATGAGTCACCATTGACTCGATGACACCGGGTTTGGATTTTTGGCTATGTTACAGTAAGATAATTTAACCATGGATCTTCCTGATTAATAATGTATTCTACCCAAGGTCACTTTAAGAACAACACCGATGCTGCATGATTTTCTTAAAATATTTCATAATTTGTTAATTAAATACAGTTACTGAGCACCTACCACAGCAAGCTCTGTAGTAAGAGTTTAGGTTACCAAAAACTGAAAGAAAATTACAATAACCCAAACCACTCGCTATGAGTTGACTCTGACTCATGGCAACCCCATGTCCTGCAGAGTAGAAATGCGCTCCATTAAGTTTTCAATGGCTTTGATAATTCTGAAGCTGATCACCAGACCTTTCTTCCAAAGCATCTCACAGTGGATTCCATCTACCAACTTTCTGGCTAGCAGCCAAACACTTACCCATTTGCACCACCCAGGGACTACAAAGGGGTTACAGTAAGGAATACAGTCCCACTTTGCAGGTGCTTACATTCTACTTGGAAGAGCCATACTAAAAACAAACAAGTAAAATGTGTCTTGTGGTAAGAAACACTATGGAGTATAATAAAGACAGAGGCAAACATCCAAACCCACTGCCGTCTAGTCAATTCTAACACATAGTAACTCTATAGGGCAGACTAGAACTGTCTCACAGGATTTCCAAGGAGCAGCTAGTGGATTTGAAGTATTGACCTCTTGGTTAGCAGTCAAATGTTTAACCACTGCACCACAAAGGCTCCAAACACAGGCAAAGGCTTGCTACTTTATTATATAAAGAGTTTAGAGAAGGCCTCTATAACAAAGTAAAATCTGGACAGAAACCTAAGTTAAAAAAAAAAAAAAAAATTTCAGGCAGATCAAATAACAAGTGCAAGGTCCCTGAGGCAGAAATGTGGCAGGGGGCCAGAACAGGAGGGAAACTGGGGTGTGCAGCGAGACATAAAGCAGGAGAGAAAGCTAAGCATCAGAACATAGAAGGTATTTTAGATGTTTAAAGAACTTGGTCTTTCACCCTGAGTGAGATGGGAAAAGCATTCCTAAATATAGGACTTTATTTTGGAAGAAAAAAACCCACGGCTCAATGTACATAATACACCTACTAACTAATCAGAAGCAAAGAGAAAACAACTAAAACCTATCACAAATTTTAAATCTATCAAGATGAACAAAGCGCAAATGGAAAACAGCAAAAAAAAAATCTAATTTGCTTCTTACACTTTCAAATGGAAACCCTGGTGGGTGTAGTGGGTTAAATGCTACATGCGCTAACCAAGGTGCTCCTTGGAAATTCTATGGGGCAGTTCTGCTCTGACCTCTAGGGTCACTATGAGTCAGACTCAAACTTGATGGCAGCGGGTGGATACTTTCAAACTGTCGGATATCCTCTTTAAGGTCCACCCTTGTACATGCCCTGTCCTATACTAATATCGGAAAAGTAATTTTTTCACTAACTTTTTCCAGGCATATATCTTTTTCTATTCTTGTCTAGGTTAAACACATTTACAAGTGGTTTTTTTATAAAATAAGTATTTTTAGGTACTTCAAGAAAATGCAAGGAGGCAAACATTTCAGCATTAAATAGTCTTATTAGGGAAACAAAATTGGATGGCCATCTTTTGTGGAGAGGGCACATGAAATCTAAACTCACCTTTTTTCCCATTTGTTAGACATTTAAAATAATTTTGAGTAGGTTTAGATTTTTTTTCTTAAACCTGGAGGTAGTTACCTAGAATCAAGGAATTTAAAATTAACGACCCAATGTGACTATTTTAGTCACACACAGGCCAGGTCTATGTTCACTGGCATAGTGGTTAAGTGCTACATCTGCTAACAAAAAAAGTCAACTGTTTGAATCCTCCAGGCACTCCTTCGAAACTCTACGGAGCAGTTCTACTCTGTTCTATAGGTTTGCTAAGAGTTGGAAGCAACTTGCCGGCAATGGGGTTGGTTTTAGGATTCTTGTCCTTGTTGAAGGACTTCAGAATGAGCTCTTAACTTTTCATTCATCAGTTAAGAAGCAGAATCTTGCCACTCAATCTTGTTTCATTACTTTGAAGTATTCAAAGTGATAATATCATCTAAATCTAAAAAAAAAAAAAAAAAAAAAATTAAAGCCAGTTGAATTTTCCAATGTATTCACATTGGAGGAAACCCTGGTGGTGTACTAGTGAGGTGCTACAACTGCTAGCCAGAAGGCTGGCAGTTCTACTCTGACCTATACATCACTATGAGCCAGGCCTGACTGGATAGCAGTGGGTTTGGGTGTTGGTTTATTCATGTTGGAAAGTTTTTATATCATTTATGGTTAATTTTACATTTATACCATTAGGCAGAAAGTGCTGAAATTTGATCAGCTGTACCTTGTATTTATTAAAGGTTAATTTTGATTATAAAAGATTTCCTGGATTTCAGATGGAAAATGTAACAGACTGTGTTATAAATTTACGCTAAATTAGAGTTCCAAAACTTTCTGATATAAGGAAGTATTATCTTTTTTTTTTTTTTAAGAAAGGGACCATATAAAATGTTACAAATTATATAATTTATGTTCCCTAGTGGCATACTGATTAAGAGCTACAGCTGCTAACCAAAATGCTAGCAGTTCAAACCTACCAGGCGCTCCTTAAGAAGCCTACTGGGACAGTTCTTCTCTGTCCTCTGGGGTCATTAAAGTCAGATTCAATTTGACAGTAATGGGTTTGATTTTTTGGTTTTTAATCTAATGATCTGTCATTAACCAGGAGCCCTGGTGACACACTGATTAAGTATTTGGCTGCTAACTAAACTGCTGGTGTTTGAATCCACTAGTTGCTCCATGAAAGAAAGACATAATAGTGTGCCTCAGTAAAGATTACAGCCTTGGGATCTCCAGGAGGCATTTCTACTCTGTCCTATATGATTGCCATGAGTCAAAACTGCCTCGAAAGCAATTTACAGACAGAAAATCTGAAAGCACAATTAACAACAGATGATGCCAAACTTACCAAAAAGTAGGCATATTATCCTGTGATACTTAATGTGCCTCCCCTCCACCACTGTTTAAGTGTAATATATTAGAAAAGTATCTAGAAGGGTACTTTTTAACCATATAGAACTATACAGTCATAGCTTTTATTAGATTCTCCAGAGGACCTGAGACCTCATAATGTTGAACAACCAGTGCACAGAAAAGACACATTACCTTCTACTGTGATCTTTAAAAGTATATTTATAATACACGAAAAGGTGTGGCATCCAAGTTCCGATTCTTTCCAAGATAGCAACAATTCTTTATTCTTGCAGAATTATTTTGACTTTTAACTCTTTTAGCAACTTTTTCAAAATACTTTTGTCAAATATAGGCAGTGATATTTTAAAAGAACTTTCTCTTAGAGTAGTCTTAACAGAATGAGCTGTCCAGTGGTGACGTCCACCCCACAGCTGTATCACCATTCCAGCTATTCTTAAGCGGGAAAGGCTGGACCAAGTGACCTACAAAGTCTCTTCAAGATCAAACGGATATGAACAGCTCTGTCACACAGTATGTATCATAAAGCATTCTTTTTCATCCTGAACATTTGTCTATTTTAGCAATTTTTATTATTTGTGTTAGAAACTTATTATTTATAACAGAATTAACAGACTAAGAATTGACTAGAAAATTCACTTTACACATTAAGTCAGAAAGAAAAACAATAAGCATATATAAAAATCAACTAAGTATAGTAGAATGATCTGAAAAAGGACAGCAAGAATGGCTGAATGATTTGAATATAATCAGTGTCACTCAATTATACAAGCAGGTATTACTGAAATAGCATATGTCTTCTTATTTTCTTCCACAGTCAAAGAAAATATAAATGAAGCTAGGACTTAGTTTGGTCACTCTGATAAGCAGTGAAACACAATCCTCAGAGTGTCTCTGAGAGCCTATTAAAACTTTGTATCAAAGTATTTTCAACTGCTAGAATTGTGTCAACAAAAAAAGTTAGTTGACACAAATAGCCAAGCCAAAAACAATTGTTTTTCTATGTTCAGCTTGTTTCTTTCTCTTTCATTTGCATCAATGGTTAAAATAGAAGGCTTGATATACACAGCAATAAGATACAATAATTACAGATCTGAGTAGCAGCTGAGTTCATGGACCACACCCACAGCTGTGGGTGAGCTGCATACCCCAATTAATGTTGGGATCCATATTTAGGAAAACTAAACTGCCTTTGTAATCTTCACGCCTGTTTCGACACGCACAACATCTAAGAGTTAGGCCGCTTTCACACATGGCCTTGTTTTCACATAAAACTGCATTTTAACATGTCATTGATCTCCTGTTTTCCAGGTTAACCTACCCCAAAGCGAACACTGGCATGGTTATGCTTTAGTGTTCCAAGGAAAAAAAGATGCAGTATGACACTTACTGCCCTTCTTGTTTAAGTTATGCACTCTTCTTGAGTTCTGGAAAAAGAAACTAGTAGTTAAATGTGCTGGAATATTGATAAGCATGACTACAAGAAAGCAGTTCGTCACAAAGAACATTTGTAGACCTAGCAAAGCCTTGTAAAAAATAGCACTAGAAAGAAAGTTAAGCTCAGATAATGGCAACTTTCTGTTTCAGAGTCACCAAAAATAGTCACTGTAAACCAGAAAACGTCACTTAGCCTGTGTCTGATGAAGCCAGCCACTAAGAAAACTGGGTCATTTTTCAAAACTTGACAAAATCCTCAGCATAGTTTTGAGAAACCAGTGAATCATATACATCTTGACACGGCATCCAAACTAATTTTATACAATATTACATCAGGACCATAATATACTCTTTTAAAAATTGACAAGTTTTACAATGGTCTATGTCAAGTTATCACAACTTCCTACTCCTGTTGTCACTGCCATCAAGTAAACTGCTACTCTGACCCTTCAGGACAGAGTAGAAAATCTTCAAGGATTTCCATGGAGCTGCTGGTAGATTCAAATTGCCAACTTTTTGGTTAACAGCTTTAGCTCTTAATCATTGTGCCATTAGACTGCTCTTACACGTCTAATGAAAATCCCTCATTCTACAGCTGTAATTTTATTTTCTTCAGCTTACCAAAAACAATGAGATGATGAAAATCTACATATATATTCAAATGCATCAGTGCTATCACTGAAATCCCCACTCGTCTGGTCCCCAATGACTCAAATACATCAGTGTTATAGCTGAAATCCCCTCTCAAATGGCCCCCAATTACTATTTTCTTTATCCAAAGATTACGAAAATATTGAAAGGAAGACATTATGATGACATTCAGGACATCACTGGTAACACAATGAGAGCTCTGACAGTCATTCTAGAAAAAGAGTTCCAAAATTGCTTTGAAAAGTGGACTAGGTTGGGGGCACAGGTGTATAGCTTCCCAAGGGTAACTGACTTTCAAAGTGACCACAGTTATATTCAGTAATGGGGTATATAGCACTCTTTATAGGATGAGTTTGTGAACTTAACTGGCAGTCCTCATATATATCCACTGCATCCACTGTACCACCAAGGCTTACACGTGTGTGTGTAGAAAAACAAAGCAAAACTCATAGCTGTTCAGTCAATTCTGACTCACAGTGACCCCACAAAAGGTTTTCAGGGCTGTAAATCTCTATGGATGCAGACTGCCTTTATCTTTCTCCCACCACCGATCTTTTGGTTAGCAGTCACTTGGCTTTAACTACTGTGCCCACTAGGGTCCCATATATATAAAATAAGACAATAAAATCAGAATTAGAATAATAAATTATTTATGCCTAATAATTACAAATATCACAGAATAAGAACATTAGATTTACTAAAACCAAAACTCTGCATTAAAATGCACATATCCACCAACGCACATATCTTCATTACATTTCTAGCTACTCCCCTTCTGCGTCTGATACAGAGTGAACTATACTATCTGAAGGAATGCAATCATGCCCCACCCTTTCCAGACTCTATGACCATGTCGTAAGTTTCTCCCTTTCCCTGATAGTTCTTTTTCCTCCTGCCACAATTTAAAATTAGAGCAGTATTTTTTAGACAATTTCAAAAACCACTGTTTTATGAACTAAACTGTAAGACGAAAAAAATTGTTTCCCCTATGATTTTACCTATATTTTTTCCATGGAAAGTTTCATATCGTGACTTGTATTTTTATAATATTAGCATACAATAAGATTGGAATTTAACTACAGCAAACACGGCTACTAGAGAGTTTTATATCTGTTTTCAACAAGGCAACAAAAGCTCTCAGGTAATATAATGCATAATCAGAAGTCAATGTCAATACCATCTCTCCCAGTAACTCCCATTTAGATAATAATTTACAAAATCAGAAATTAGTCTCTCATTTTTATTTTAAAAACAGGCTCTATAGCTTAAATACAGTCTGTTTTATAACACAAACAGCTTTTAAACACTTTGATTTTCTCCCATTTGTCCAACCACAAAAATCTTGCCCACTTCTCAGCCCCTCCACTTGATAACCTGTGGGTATTTTTAAACTATACTAGACTATACATTACACTGTCAAGAAACAGTTGTCACTGCATGGAACATGTGACTATAAAGGGGATTAAGCTCTTCACATTCTCAAAATAGCTGCACTGATACACACAAAATAGTCACCGAAGTATCTGCATTACATATGCAATGAGAATACAACTACAAATCCATATAGATTATTTCAGATAGAGAATCACACTCTCAATGACATTAAGTAGCTACTGTGAATTTACCTTATTTTACGTACAGAGTCACTATCAGGTGGAATCCACTTGATGGCAATGGGTTTGGTTATTCTGGTTTAAGTAAACGTTACCACAGAATAAGATTTTGCCTGCTGTTGGGTGCCATCAAGTGGATTCCAATTCATAGAGATCCTCAGTGAAAGAACAGCAGTGCTTTGTAGGGGTTTTCTAGGCAGTAATCTTTGAAACAGAAACCCTGGTGATGCACTGGGTTAAGTGCTATGTCTGCTAACCAAAAGGTCAGCAGTTCAAATCCACCAGGCACTCCTTGGAAACTCTGTAGGGCAGATCTTGACCCTTAGGGTTATTATGAGCCGGACTCTACTAGATGGCAGTGTTTGCTTTTTTTTAAATCTATTTAACAGCAGATCATCAGGTCATTTCCTCCCCGAGTCACTGGGTGGGTGCAAGCCAGGAGTTTAGGATTAGCAGCCAAGAGTTTAACCATGGAGTTACCAGGACTCGTTGTCATTGAATATTTAACTATAAATTCATACATAAGAAAAAAGTCAATCAGTCGTTCTGTAGAAAAGAACTACATATTTTCTAAGCAAAAACAGAAAGCTTCTTCCATTCATCTATTTCCTCATAGAAGACGAAATACGCTCACCTACAAAGGAAGACTACTTTCTGAACTAATCTCAGTAGTCTTCACTTTTTCCTTTATAGGACAGATACTGGATATAGCAGCTAGTTGAGAAACGATTACACTGCCTGGATTTAATTCCTCACAGTCATGCATTATGTTAGCATTTCCTGTGTGCTGACACTGTCTCCTACAGTTACCAAACTGATAAGAAACGAATCCTTCTTTCAAGGATATTAACATTTATTCAGGGAGATGAAATAAACTTTATGAGGTGGTGGTTAATTAAGCATATGGACTGTGAAGTTACAAAGTCTTGACTCTAGAATTAGAATCCCTAAAGCAGGACCAAGAAATCTGTTTCCAGTTTTAAAAATGCAACAAACAGTTCCAGAGACCTTGAATTTGGAGAATCTGAGGGATGGCCTTTGATCTACTGCAAACTGATAAATTCATTGGCGTCCAATTTCAGTACAATTTATACGGCTCCTTGCAAACAATGTACCAATTTTTCTATCCTAAGCATGCAGCAGATATGTTTATCGTAAAAAAGGTGCACAGTAAGCTTACTAAATAAAGGCTAGTAAGTAAATTAAATAGCTTCACTGAAAAAAACTAGTGATTTAACTGAGCTAGATACTGACTACCTAGAAAACTCTAAGATGGGACTTTTCTTTGATGACAGAAACATACAGATTATTCAGCCTCATATCACAAACTCTACACTTTCCTTAGCTTTACATTCTGATATATGTGAGATTATCCCAGCACTTTAATCTTTAAAAAATTTTTGCCCTCTAAATTTTAAAACTGGAACACTAAGTGCAATCTTTTATTATTTTGTTTGGTTTTAGGTTTTTAGCATTTCTTGCTCTCATCTCTTAGTTCTTGATTCTTCTTATACGTAATTAATTTTATTCCACAAGGATCCTGATGTCACAGTCCAAGTAGAATGTATTTCCAAGAAAGGTTATACACTGTTTTTATACATTTCTTTCTAGCAATGTTTCTACAAATAAACTGCCAAAATGTTATGATGTGTAATATTTAACATGAAAAATAATAAAAACAATCGATTACGGCCTTAGTCATCCAGTGCAGCTATAACAGATCTATCACACGCAGACGGCTTTAACAAAGCAACATTTATTCTCTCACAGTCTGGTTGCCTACCAAGTCCAAATTTAGGGAATCAGCTACAGAAGAAGGCTTTCTCTTTTGGCTCTGGACCAAGGTCTTTGTCATCAATCTTCCCCTGGACTTAAGAGTTTTCCCACACAGAAACCCCAGATCCAAAGAACACGTTCTCCTCCTGGTACTTCTTTCTTGGTGGTATGAAGTACTCACCTCTCTGCTAGCTTCCCTTTTTCCTCTATCTTTTGTAAGATAAAGGGTGATGCAGACCACACCCCAGGAGAACTCCCTTTACAATGGATCAAGAACGTGACCTCAGTAATGGTATAATAATCCTACCCTAATCCTCTTTGAAGTAAAATTACAATCAGAAAATGGAAGACAACCACACAGTACTGGAATCATGGCCTAAGCAAACTCACGTGTATTTTGGGGGAGACACAATTCAATCCATGACAATTATAAAATTCTGACCTGTCCCCTTTTGCTCCTCAAATAAGTATGAAAAACTGCCGTTGGACACCTTAGAATTTCAAAAGCTATACGGTTCAAAATTTCTTAGATTTCCAAAATTATAAATATAATGAAATCACAAATCTTCAAAACTTAAGTCAATCTGTGGTTTCCCTGCTTAACATTTTGAAGTGTGACAACCAGGCGTACCCAAGTTATTCTGAGAAGTGATGATAACACCTAGCCAAAGTCACATTGTTTCCTTGCATCCTTCAGCATGTGACAACAGAGTTTAAAATAATTTTCCAAGGACAATTGTGTATGTCAAACATTCAAGAACAAGTCTTTTAAATTCCTTATCTTCTGTGATTCATTCTATTGTTATATATTAGAAAGTAACTAAAGGGTTCTACTAAAGTATAAATCTTTCTGAAGTGTCCAAAAAACATATTTAACACAGAGAAATAATTCATATGTAATTACAGGTTAGGACAAGAATATTTAAGACTAGAAAGATGACTTTGATCAAATCTTATAAATAAATTTTATTCAGACGATAATCCTACTGAATTATTATATAATTACATAGACTACAGTTATATAATCTCTATATAATTAATATGTGCGTGTTTTTGTGTATGCTAGATACTAAACCACTCAGTTCAGCAAAGTTGTACATAAAAAATAAGCTTTATATCTTGCAAATCATTACATAAATAGAAGATATCAGTATCACTACCATTTTACTTATTTTACTAGACAAAAGAACTTTGGAATCACCCCACATATAAGGCATCTCTATATGCCAAGTCCTTTGATCATACTACAATTTACCAATCGCAATTTTCCTAGTAGCTGTGAAATGCCTGGCCCAGGGATACTTAGCACATGTTTAATATTTAATAACACCTTCTTAAATAATATAGTAGCTACCTCTGACAACCAAAGCAAATAAATATAACTGAGAAAACTGACTTCTTCCTTCAGTAAGTCAAAAGGATAGGTGCTGTAATGACTTTAGAGCCTCCATACAATGCTAATAAGTGAGAGGTGACACAGATGAAAAGAACTTTAAAAAAGAAAAACAATGCTGGTGGGCAATAAGCTCTATTGGTAGGGACCCAAAGAGGGCTAAGTGGAAAAATGTTGGTACCATTTTCAGAAAAGAAAAGAAAATCATAAAATTTAAAAGTGAGTCAAAATAAAATCTAAATTTAGTATTCTGGCCATAAAGCATTTGTGTAGGGATTGTGTGTGTGTATTTATGTGTACACATCCCTGCGTAGTGTGTCAAGAGGGGCAGACAGAGACAGGAGACAGGACGATGTTATGCTGATAATCATTTTAGTAGCCCCCTAAAAGGAAACCCTGGAGGTGTGATGGTTAAGTGTTACAGCTGGTAATCAAAAGGTCAGCAGTTCCAACCCACCAGACGCTCCTTGGAAACTAAGGGCTATTCTACTCTGTCCTATATGGTCGCTATGAGTCGAGATCAATTTGACAGCAATGGATTTTGGTTTAAGAGCATAAAAATATCATATTAAAGAGCTAGCTGTTAAATTAAAGGTAGTATCATATAGAGGAGCCCTGCTGGTGCAATGGTTAACAGCCTGGGTGCACATCAAAAAGTTGGCAGTTCAAGGAAACCCTATACAGCAGTTCTACTCTGTCCCATAGGGTTGCTATGAGTCTGAATCAATGGGTATCATACAGAAGGGCAAAATAGGCTATACAGTCAGGTTGCCAAGGTTCAAAGCAGGGTGCTGACAGTTACTAACTTGGTGCCCTCAGGCAAGTTACCAAACTTTTCTGTACCTTAGCTTGCTCACATATGAAGCAAAATAAGAGTAACATTTACTTCACGGAGAGTTCTGTGAGTGTTATATGAGTTAATGAATATAAAGCCGTTAGAACAATGAGTTAGGCATTATTAATTATGTGACAGACATTCTAGAACACAGTTCTTATTTCCATGATCTTCCTTGCACTCAGTAGCAAGGTGTACCTAAGCCACGCCAAGTGCCGTCGAGTCGGATTCGACTCATGTACCTAACATAATATTATTAAAAAAGATTATAGTACAGGAAACATACAAAAGCCTCAGTCAATATGAATTATTAATGTATCTAATATCTAGCACTCAGGTCAAATTAGAAAATTTAAGGGAAGAAAAAAGAACTCTCAAGAGTTTTCTGACAGTCACATGTCACCAAAAGCAGCAGCAGATCTTCTGATGTCAAGAAAAATTTATCATTGGAATAAAGGGCAACTGAAATTCTTATGCTCATCAAGGACTATGTCCCACACTCCACAAAAAGTCACGCTGCAAGTGAGAGGCAACAAAAGGGGGACAAGAAAGTTCCCATTTTCCACTCAGCCAGTGATTTAACAAAGAAAAAAATATCAAAGATAGTGTTTTGAATCAAGGTATGACATGATGGCTTATCAGTAGACATAATGCAATTGTAAAGAATTTGATTTTGGACAAGGAGAAAAATATTTCAGAAACGTTTGCTTCCATCTAGGAAACACATACTACCTTTGGAGAAGAGTAGCCTTGTATGAATATCCAAAGTGATCATTCTACCTTTGTGGGGCAGAAGCAACAACAACAAAGCTGGTATTGAATGACATGTCAAGATGGCAGGGCTCAAGCTGCATTCACATAAACCAAGCCCCAAACAACATCCACACATTCTTCTGTACAAAAACAGAAATCCAAACCCACTGCTGGTGAGTCAATTCCAAGTCACAGCAACTCTACAGGATGGAGAAGAACTGGCTCGTAGAGTTTCCAAATAGTGCCAGGTGGAATGAACTGCTGACCTATCAAAGAGCAGCCACGGCTGTTAATCACTACACCACCAGGGTTTCCATATGCTTCCACAGGAGGGATAGAACATGCAATGTTAATTGAGTACAAACACCACTTTTTTCAAACAATACTCTGACTTCTCCAGGGTCTACTTTATTCCACAGATAAATAATACACATACTTCTTGGTCTACCAATTTCAATTTCATTTTTATAAATTTACACCACAGACATAATCACATATGTGAAAGAGTACTCTGATACTGTTAACAGCAAACTATAATGCTGATCAACAGAAAATGTACTTAATATATTTTGATAGTCATATAATGAGCCATCTATGCATCTATTAGAAAAATCATGACAAGACTTTATTACTGAAAGACCAAGATAAATTAAAATTTTAAAAATTGAGTTTAAAAAGCAATACAGACAGTATGCATAAAATTTACTATTTGAAGAAAAAAGGAAACGACATATATCTAACTGTAAAAAACTACAACTACACAATATAGCATTATATGAATCCACCAAAATCTAATTAATTGTCTTCTACTGGTGGCTTGAGAAGCTCAGGTGGTGCAGCGATTACAGTACTTTGTCTGCTAACCAAAAGGTTGGCAATTTGTATCCACCAGCTGCTCTGCAAAAGAAAAATGTGGGTGGCAGTCTGCTTCCACAAATATTTACAGTTGCGGAAATGCTATGGGGCAGTTCCACTCAGCCTTACAGTGTAGCTGTGAGTTGGAGTTCACTTGACGTTAGTGGGTTTGGATTACTGGTGGCTCTAGGGAGGAAAACTGAATGACTGAATAACAAGAGTAAGAAGAGGAAGGAGAAAAACATTTTCACTGCAATTTTGGATTTTTCTATTGTATACTGTGCTGTGATAAACATTCGTGTGCATGTACGAGTTGGTGTGAATGGCCTTGATTCTGTAGGATGTATTCTGAGCAGTGGAATTACTAGCTCAAATGGTATACCTATATCGAGCTTTTTAAGGAAGCGCCACATTGCTTCCCAAAGAGGTTGCACCATTTTGCGATCCCACCAACAGTGTAGGAGAGTTCCAATCTCCCCACAGCCTCTCCAGCATTTGTTGCTTTGTGTTTTTTGGATCATGGCCAACCCTGCTGGGGTGAGATGGAATCTCATTGCAGTTTAAATTTGAGTTTCTTTAATAGCTAATGGTTGTGAGCATGTCCACATGTGTTTTTTAGCTGCCTGGATCTCCTCTATAGAGAAGTGTCTGTCCATCTCCTTTGCCCATCACTTAATTGGATTCTTTATCATTTCCTTATTGATATTCTGTAGTACCTTTCAGATTATGGAGATCAGGCATCGGACTGACATATAGTTGCCAAATATTTTTTCCCATTCCACAGGTGGCCTCTTAATTCTATTAACAAAGTCTTTGGATGAGTAAAAGTGTTAGATTCCCAGTAGTTCCCATTTATCTATTTTTTCTTCTGATGACTGTGGTTTGTTTGACAGATTTTGAAGTCTGTCTACATTAGGTATTAAAACTCTCATTGTTGTTCCTATTTTTTCTTGGATGAGCTTTATCATTTTAGATTTGATATTTAGGTCTTTTATCCAATTTGAGTTGGTTTTTGTATAAGGTGTAAGATATGGGTCTTATTTCAGTTTCTTGCAGGTGGATATCCAATTTTGCCAGCACCATTTGTTGAAGAGATTGTTTTTACCCCAGTTTAATGTCTTAGGGCCTTTGTTGAATATCAACTGTTCATAGGAAGATGGTGTCATCTCTAGGGTCTCAAAGCTGTTCCATTGATCTATCTGTCTCTTTTTGTACCAGTACCAGGTTGTTTTGACTGCTGTGGCAGTGTAATAGGTTCTGAGGTTGTGTAATGAGAGGCCTCCCAGGGTGTTCTTCTTCTTCAGTAGTGCTTTACTTATCCAGGGCTTCCTCCCTTTCCAAACAAAGTTGGCAGTTTGTTTCTTCATCCCATTAAAAAATGTCACTGGAATTTGTATTGGGATTACATTATATAAGCAGATTGCTTTAGGCAAAATAGGCATTTTCACAACGTTAAGTCTTCCTATCCATGAGCAGAGTAGGTTTATCCATGTGTGTAACTCTCTCTTAGTTCGTTGTAGTAAGGACCTGTAGTTCTCTTTGTAAAGGTCTGCTATTTCTCTGCTTACATTTATTCCAAGATACTTTATCTTCTTAGGGCTATAGTAAATGGTATTGATTTGGTGATTTCTTCATTAACAATCTCGTTGTAGATATAAGGGAATCCTACTGATTTACTTATGTTTTCCTTGTATCCTGAGACTTTGCTGAATTCTTCTATCACTTTGAGTAGTTTAATTATGGATTCTTTAGGATTCTGTGTATACAGTCATATCATCTGCAAATGGGAGATTTTTACTTATTCTTTGTCAATGCAGATGCCCTTTATTTCTTGGTCTTGTCTAATTGATCTGGCTAGAACTTCTAGTACAATTTTGAATAGCAGAGGTGGGAGTGGGCATCCTTGTCTAGTTCTTGTTCTCAAGGGAAACTCTTTCAGTCTCTCTCCATTCAGGATGATACAGACAGTTGGCTTTGTATAAATGGCCCTTATTGCATTGAGCAATTGGCCATCTATGCCTATTTTGCTGAGAGTTTTTAGCATGAATGGGTGCTGGACTTTATCAAATGCCTTTTCTGCATCAATAGACAAAATCAGGTGATTCTTGTCTTTTGTGGTATTTATGTGGTTGATCACATTGTTTTTCTAGTGCGGAACCAGTCTTGTATCCCTTGCATGAATCCAACTTGGTCACAATGGATTATTTTTTTGATATGTTGTTGTATTCTATCTGCAAGAATTTTGTTGACACTTTTGGTCTTTTAAATTTTTTTCAATTGTTCTTCCATCCTCTAATTGGCTTAGTTCTGCTCTAATCTTTACAATCTGTTTTCTTCTGGTGCCTGAGGAGTTCCTCTGTTGTTCTCTCTCTACTTGCTCAAGCTGTAGGGTTTGGTTTATTTCTTCCTTCCAGATATGTGCATTTATGGAGATAAACTGACTTCTGAGCACTGCTTCTGTTGTATACTAAAGGTTCTGGTAGGAAGTGTTTTTATTCTCACTGGGATCCATAAATTTCTTTATTTCATCCTTGATTTCTTCTGTAACTCATGGGTTTTTGAGCAAGATGTTGTTCAGTTTCCATGAATTCCACTTTCTATGTTTTGTCTGCTATTGATTTTGACTTTTATGGCTTTATGATCTGAGAAGATGCTTTGCATTAATTCAATAGTATGGATTTTGTTGAGAATTACTTTATGTCCTAACACATGGTTTATTCTGGAGAATGTTCCATGTACAGTAGAGAAGAAAGTGTAGTTGTTCACTGATGGACAGAAATTTCTGTATATGTCAATGAGGTCTAGTTGGTTAATTGTGGCAGTCAAGTCTTCTGTGTCTTCACTGAGCTTTGTTTTAGACGATCTGTCCAATATTCAGAGTGGAGTATCGAAATCTCCCACTATTACTGCGAGTGATCTATCTCATTTTTCAGTGTAGTCAGTGTCTTCGATGTATATAGGTGCTCTAATACTAGATGCACAAATATTTAGTACTGTTAAGTCCTGCTTGTATATTGAATCTTTCAGCAATAGTATCCATACTTGTCCACAATGGTGGATTTTACATTGAAATTTATTTCATCTGAGATTAGAATTGCCACACCTGCTCTTCTTTCTGTATTGTTAGCTTGATATATATTCTTCCATCTTTTAATTTTCAGTTTGTTCATATCTTTAAGTCTAAGGTGAGTTTCTTGTAGGCAATGTATGGATGGGTCGTGTTTTTTGATCCAAGATGTCACTCAGTGTCTCTTGACTGGAGCGTTCGGTCCATTTACATTCAATGGAATTATTGATAGGTATGTGTTCAGTGCTGCCATTGTGATCGTTTTTGTGTTGATGTTTTCTCTGTTGTTCTTATTAATCTGTTCTGGGAGATTCTTCTTTCAGAGTTGATTTTTTACCTTTTTCAGGGTTGGTTTCATGGTAGCTGAGACTGTATTACGTTTCTTGATTTGATATGTTGTATCTTTACAGCTGCCCCTATGATCCCCCTTAATAAACTATGTATAAACCCAATTTTAATTACTACCTTTCTTACCAACTTCCTCTCCATCTGGAAGGACTATAACCACTGTAGTACATCCTTCTTTTTAGTATGATGACATCATAGTTTTCATGATATGAGCACTGGGTCATTTCTTTCACTATTATAGCTTTGATTGAGTTTGGAGCCTTCCCTATCTGAGTAGAATTCCAAGTGATGTGTCCTGTATTTGCTTCTAAAATATAAAGTTAGTGGTTTTGTTCTTCTGAGCCAAGAGATTCTTTCTTGTAGCCTTGGTTTAATTTCTACAAACTCTCTGAGTTTATTGATCTCCACGTCTTAATTTCATTTTCATATATGAAAGACAGTTTTGCAGGATATACAATTCTTGGTTGGAAGTTCTTCTCCTGCAAGGCTTTGAATGTGTCATGCCACCATCTCTGTGCCAGCATTGTTTCTGCTGAGAAATCCAATGAAAGCCTACAGGGTTTCCTCTGAATGTTAGCTTTGCTTTGAGTCTTGCTGCCTTTAAGAGTTTCTACTTAGGTTTGATTTTGTTAAGCTTGGTTATAATACGTCTTCTTTCTGATTTCTCCTCATAGATGCTGGAGTCAGGAGCTCTGCCTTCCAAATCAGAAAGTCTATTTTCCATTTGTTTCATACTGTTTTCTTGGCTTTGAATTTAAGTTTCTATGTCTTTGATCTTGTTCTTGATCTGTTGGACTTCAGAGTACTGGTGTTCTATCAGATCGAACAGCTTGCTTAATTTTTCATTTTTCCCTGCTGCATTTTGTATAAGGTCTAGGAGGGCTTTATATATAATCTTTTTGTTTTCACCTTCCAAGAGTCTCAGAAAAGCTTATTCTTCTGTGAAGATTTGAGGTGGTTTCTTTTGGGGGCCTTCTGAAGCCATGGGTGATGTCTTGGTTATGGGTTTCTCCAGAGTTTGTTGCTCTTTGGGCATCATATGAGCCAATAAAGGCTGGGAGGAATGCTGTGATGATGGACCACAGTTGTTTCTCTAGGTAGTCTTAAAATGAGACCTAAAAAGAATCTGACAACTTTCAACATCAGTCAGGTTTTCAAGTGTATAGGTCCCTCTTCCCAGCTCGCAAAATAAGCATCTATATATTGAACCCCAGATGTTATAAACTAGCTCAAAATACAGAAACGCTACTGCCCTGCTGGCCTTTGCTTTCAGGCCCCAGTTGAAGATGACATTGTGTAGAATACTACTTTTCTGTCAGAAAAGCACTCTCCTCCAGGCAAGTGCTGCCTCCCAACCAGGAATTAGGTCTAGCTGGGGCCTCTGTATGGGCATATCCTGCTACCAATAGATCCAGATGGCATCCCACACAAATTCGCCACCTGGTTAGGTCCAGCCTACTCTATAGCGGAGGCGGAAGGAGAGGCCAAAGGTGTTGAGAAGCACAGTATCCACAGCCTCTATTTCCAGGCCCCAGCCACAGGGGGCACTATGTAGAATACTCCTTTCTGTCAGAAAAACACTCTCTCCCAGGCAGATGCTGCCTCCCAGCCTACGAACTAAGCCCAGCTGGGGCCTCCGTATGGGTGTATCTTCCTCCCAAACTATCAAGATGGCATCACGCACAAGCTCGCTGCCTCATTGGGTCCAGTCTACACTATTCTGGAGGTGGAAAGAGAGGCCAAAGGTGCCGAGATGCACAGAGTCCAAAGCCAGGCTCTCAAAACATGGCAATTTCGCTTGCCGATACCACCAGCAGTGTGTCTGAGATTAGTGGTTAGTCAATTCCCAGCTCCACTCACCAGCTAGACAGAAAAAAAAAAAATTAAAACGGTGAGCTACCTTCAGTCCATGCAAGCCCGCACTCATTGAGAGTGGGGTCAGTGAAAGAGCATAGGCTTTCCATTCAGTGGTATGAAGTCCAAATTAACAGCCCTTTGCTGCATCCTAGGGCTCACTAGGTGTCCAGAAGGCTCTGTTTAACTACCAATTCAGGTCTTGGTTTCCAGAGGGATTTAGGGATACATGTGTTTAGTCTGCCATCTTGACTTGCCCGATTTGGATTTTAAACAATACAACTATATTACTTTTAAAATAGCTTGGCTGGCATATATAAAGTTACAGAAAGTGGTTTACAAACAAACAAAAATACTTCCTGTGCTAGTTAAGTGGCACAACAGAAACCTAAATCTAGGACAAAGCCCCAAATATAGTTTCCTTTTTTTTTTTAAATAATATGCTGCCACCTACAAATGCACGTTTGCCACCTTCTAATAACTTATTGTTCATAAAGAGGAGTCTTTGGGTGGTACAAACAACTACGCACTCAACTACTAGCCAAAAGGTTGGCAGTTTGAATTCACCTAAACGTTCTTTGGAGGAAAGCCCTGGTGATCCGCCTCTGAAAGGTCCTAGCCTTGAAGATCCTCTGGAGCAGTTCTGCTGTGTACACATCAGGTCACCAACAGTTGGAATCAACTCAATGGCAACTAACAAGTTGTCAGTGAATAGGCACTGAAACCTTAGAAATGCTAATCCATGCCATTCTATAATACAGAAACATCACCAGGCTTTAATTTTAGGTCCATCTGATACAACAGTCCATGTTCTTTCCATTGTACCATGCTGTCTCCTTCAGCTAAAGAGACTAATTCACTTACACAAGGGTTTTTACAAGGCATTAATTTATTATAGCCAAGAAATTTTCTGATGTTTTAATAGAATATTCTGAAGTCCACATTATCTGTTCCTAATACTGAAAACATTTTACCAGAGGCAGTGCTGTCATAGGTAATGGCTTGAATTTTCTTGACCATTTAGATTGGTTAGGTAACTTCAGCCATTCTTACAGCTTTAATCAATGAGGCAGAAAAAGATATACACCTTCTCTGAGAAAGTTCCACAACAGGAGCAAAGAGCACAAATCTGGCTTCCAGTGCAGTCTCCAAGTCAGAGATGACTTTTTACACATTCCCTTCTACAAATACAAAACTAAAAGTCTGTAATTATGTTAAAACGTAAGCTCCTACTGTCAGTTTAGAAACTCTGTTGGCATCGGGGGTTAAGTGCTACATCTGCTAACCAAAATGTCGGCAGTTCAAATCCACTAGGCGCTCCTTAGAAACTCTGTGAGGCAGTTCTGCTCTAACCTCTAGGGTCACTATTAGCTAGACCTGACTCGACAGTAGTGGGTGACTGTCAGTTTATATCCATCAAGAGCCTTTTCAGGGAATGTGTAAAAACAGGCACTGTAACAGGAGAATGAGGATACATACATTAAAATACAGATAAAAGACAAAGGAGGCATTTAGCAACTAACCATATACTCAGCATAGACTGACTATGAACCTTGTAGAAGTTATGCTGTCTCAAACCGAATGCTGACATGCAAATGATGCAAGTGAAGGTCAATTAACTCTGCATACAGTGGTTTAAACTTTAGGACCCTGGCAAATACACACAAAACTGCTATTTTCTGCATATAATCTTAGGCCAAAAAAAAAAAAGGATGTACAAAACTAAGAAGAGGATCCCTCTGAAAGCAAAATATGAATTGAAGGACAAAGTGGACATCATTATGCAGGTACTTAGTGCCTTGACTGGTCTTTTTCAGTTCAAAGAAGTACTGCCAAGGCCATAGAAAGTTTAAGTAAATTACTCGCTTCTGGTACCTAATTATAAACCAAACCGATCTCACTGCCAATGAGTTGATTCCAATCACAAACACCCTGCAAGACCCTGCAGGATACAGTACAACTGCTCCCTAGGGTTTGCAAAGATGTAATCTCTCTGGAAGCTGACGGCCACATCTTTTTCCCTTGGAGAGGCTACTGGGTTCAAACTGCCACATCTTTCTCCTTTGGAGAGGTTACTGGGTTCAAACTACCAACGCTTTTGGTTAGCAGTCTAGCACTTACCCAGTGCACTACTAAGACTCTTTATTTATTTAAGGAAGAAACTGAAAAAGAAGAGTTTGGCCAGTCACAGGACATCAAATAACCCTAGACAAGGTGATTGCATAGCAAAAGTGGTGAACTGAGAAAAACTTCTTTATCCATGAACTGTAGGAGGCTTAGAAGGAAGTGGGTGTGCCCTAAAGAAGATTAGATGAATTCCTAACATGTTTTAGAAGAGGAACAATATGAGTGATTCACAGAGAGTAAACAGGCACTTTAAATCTGATGTCTCTTAGGTCACCCTTTATTTCCTCTGTCTTGCCTTGAAGAATGTCATGAAAACAGTCCAATTCCTTATCTCCTCCTAAAGTGAAAACTGGATGTAGTTGAGCTGTTTTTAATGAATCTGCTAAACAAGGCAATATCCTTTCAATTTCCTGGTACAGCACTCCAAAGGGTAAGGCAGAGTGAAACTATCATTTTAACTTTCTGCTAGTAAGTCAATTTATGCTCAATATAACAATCTCCCTTCTAGGCCAAAAATGTCATGACAAATGGATTTCTAAAGTACAAAGCAAGCCCTGCTGTCTGGCAACTCAGTGGTGTGGTAAGCATGGGCTCTGGATTACAGAATCAGTTAAAACCTAAATCAGCCATTTCTGACTAATTCTGTGCAGGTTACTTAGACTTCCACTGTTTATTCATCTTTTTAAAAAAGTTCTCTCATACACAGCAAAGAAAAAAAAGTAAAAAAACAAAGGATGAACCAGCAGGCAACAAAAACACAAGGATGAGACTAGAAACTAATAAACTTCTATCAGAGATACCAAAAAGCTGATACCATCAGTGACCTGATTTTGTTGGACAAACTGACTACAGTAACAGTCAGAGAAATAATGACAGGTAAAGACGGGTGGGGGGACATTGCCATCAAGTCAGTTCTGACTTATACGACCTAACAAAACAGACTAGTTTCCAAGAAGCACCTGGTGGATTCAAACTCCTGACCTTTGCTTAGCAGCCTGTCTCTTAACCACTACTCTACCAGTGTTTCCAATAAAGATAGATGCCATCCTTTTTCCAGCAACAAAGTGAACAACTGAAGGATTACTTAATAGCTCTGCCCTTAGTAAGAGTGGGAAGGGATGTTAAAAACTCATCTATATTATAATCTCAATCCTTAATAACTCTGGCATAGAAATTATCTTCTTTGTTTGAAGAAGTCACCTGACATCAATAAGAGTTAAGTGCAAACCTAGCTATTTTAATGCTGGCTAAAGTAGTACAACATAACCCAGGCACAATCACCAATAGCTTTAATCCATTAAATATTTAGGTACGGAAAAGAATGATTCAGTACTGTCAAAAAAGCACTAGGATTGCATACATTAAGAAAAAGTAATAAGGAATATGTGTATTAAAACACTGAAACATAAAAATCCAGTATCTCTGATGTTTCTGGACTCTTGACACTACAGTTTGTTTTATATTTTAAAGTAACTCCAAACTATAGGTAGGATGTCAAAAGAATCCTGAACACCTACATGAGTTTCAAAATGCCTACTGATGATAGCAAATTTAATTTATATTTGGAATCTGATAAATATTTAAATCATGTTTCTGTATTTCCCTGAAGAAGAAGATCATCAAGAATCAGAACCTGTCTGGTATCTTTTCAGTGTAAATTTTAAAATTCCCAAATAGCTTTCACTTGATATCAATAAAACATAAATGCAAGGAAGGGAAAAAACAATAAACTCACCACATGTATTCCTCTAGGTAAAGGTTATTTTCTCTCTATACTGTTACTTCCATTTTTAATGTATTTTGTTTTAAACAGAGAAGTGAATGTGTATATATGAATATGTGGGGGAAGAGTCGAAGGAAGATAATTAAATGGTAATGATAGGAGAACAAACAATTGTCTACTCTAGGAAGCAATTAATAACAGGGGCAGTACTGGTTATGCAGTATCATTTAGATCCAACTATCTCTAAAAATCCAACACTGCATACAAGAGTGAGTGAGTGAGTGTGTGAGAGTGTGTGCATATGTGTTTGTAAACAAAAACCATTTCCATCAGGTCAGTAATGATGCATACTGACCCTGAAAGACAAGTGTAGAACTGCCCAACAGAGATTTAAACTGCTGGTTTTTGGTTAGCAAAGGAATACTTAACCACAGCATCACCACGGCTCCACAATACATACAACACTCCCCCCAAAAAACCCATCTGCCATCAAGTCAATTCTCAATCACAGCAACCCTACAGGACACAGTAGAACTGCTCCACAGAGTTTCCAAGGAAATCCTGCCAGATTCAAATTGCTAATATTTTGATTAGCAGACATAGCACTTAGCTGCTACACCACTAGGGTTTAGAAAGTATTTATAGGAATATATTATTCCTATAGCAAACATCATAAAAGCTAGTGATCAAAACAAACTCTGTATCAATCATCTGCATTATCTACACAAAAGTGCAAAACAAAATACTGACAAATACTCCACCAGGCTTACAACTTCACTGGCTTTTGCATTACATGGTTAATAACTTCATTTAAGGTAAACACATTAACGCTAGTGCTGGGGACATTTTTTAAAAAGCCCCAAAATAACAATTTTAAATGCTGTTTTCTAAAAACTGTGTTTTTAAAATTGCTCAGTAACCAGTAATTTAATAAAAAAAATTTAATCCTTTCATCAGAAGACAGATTAAAAATATATCTAATCATCATGAATTTATTAAACAGGCTTAGGCAACTGTGATAAATTAGAATAAGGAGGAATTAACTAGCGTGCTAGCTACAGTTTGTTTTATTCAGCAGCCAGCATTTTCAACATACATTTGCTAAAAGGGGCAATAAAAATGAAAAATGGTCCTTTTTCTTGCCCAAGAAGCATCACTCAGAAATGCAACACAGTGCTCTCAACAAGACTATCATCTTATGAAGGAGCTATTCCTTGAAAAATGTCAAAAGTACAATAATCCAATGATGTGATGTGAATAACATCCTTTCCTGTAATTTCTCCCTTTTTGGTATGCTTGGTAGGCACTGGGTAGGAGGAATGATCCTTTATAAACAACAAAACCAATGTGTGTTGAGGGCAATACCACAAACAGGCAAGGCACACATGGGATTCAAAAAAATACCATATATGTACACAGTTAATGAAAAATGATGACATACATTTTTTTTAAGGCCCAAGGTCCATCATTTGTAATGTAGAGAATAGTTTTAAAAGTTTAACTGTTATTGTTAAGTCAGACAAGCCTAAAAAAGTCTGAAGACATTTACAGACATTAGAATTCTATTTTTAAAGACCTTTATCGGATTAGACAATCAACTTATTTTATGCTCAGGTTTAGCTCATTCAACTAATTTAATAACTCTACAAAACAGAGATTTCTAACTTCTAGGTAAAGTGGAGTTCTAAAAACTGAGGTAACTTGCTCACAGCCCTAGAGCCAGTAAATGTGATCACCCTCATTAACAAAGAAAACACTGCAGTCAAAAGTAGTCAGCTCCCTTTCCTCTGCTGGAGTTAACTGTGACAAAGCAACAGTATTATGTATATCCTTTCCAAACAAAGGCTATGTAAACAGTAGAAAACAGTGACCAGGTACAACTTCATAAATAAGTGACTAGGTCTGACTGTGTGAACCATAACAAATTGCCGACATCATTTCAAAGAATGGGAATTTCAGAACACTTTAAGTATTCTTAAGCTGAACCTGTAAACAGACCAAGAGGCAGCCACTCGAACAGAATGAGTGGGTACTGCATGGTTTGAAATTGGGAAAGGTGTGTATCAGGGTTCTATCTTTCATTGTACTTATTCAATTTCTATTTTGAGCAAATAATCTGAGAAACTGGACCTATACAAAGAAAAATGTGGCATTAGGACTAGAAGAAGACTCATTAGCAACCTATGATACACAGATGACCTTCCTTACTGAAAGCCAAAAGAAAAGCCACCACCATCTCTTCTGACTCATAGTGACTCTATAGGTGACAGCCGTGAGTCCCACTTAGTTTCCAAAGACTGCCTGGTGGATCTGAACTGCCATCCTTTTGGTTAACAAAGGTAGCACTTAACCACTATGTCACCAGGGTTTCCTGCTTACTGAAAGTACAGATAACCCGAGGCACTTAATGAGGAAGATCATAGACTACTGCCTTCAGTATGAGTTACACCTCAACAGAAACAAAACAAAAATCCTCACAACTGGACTAATAAGCAACATCATGATGAATGGAGAAAACATTGAGGTTGTCAAGGATTTAATTTTACTCTGATCTACAATCAACATCCAAGGAAGCAGCAGTTAAGAAATCAAACGACATATTGCATTGGGCAAATCTGCGGCAAAGACCTCTTTCAAAGTGTTAAAAATAAAAAGATGTTACTTTGAAGACTAAGTTGTACCTGACAAAAGCCATGGTATTTTTAATCGTTGTATGTGCCTGTAAAAGCTGAACAATGAATAAGGAAGACTGAAGAACTGAAACATTTAAAATATGGTGCAGATGAAGAATACTGCACATAACCATGTATGGCCAGAAGAACGAACAATCTATTTCGGAAGCAAGACGTCATTTCACATACTTTGGACATATTATCAGGAGGGACCAGTCCTTGAAGGATATTGCACTTGGTAAAGTTGAGAGAGGGTCAACTAAAGAGAGGAAGACCCTCAGTGAGATAGACTGACACAGTGACTTCAACAATGTATTCAAACACAACAATTCTGAGGATGGAACAGGATCAGACAGTGTTTTGTTCTGCTGTATGCAGGATCACTATGAGTTGGAATGGACTTTATAATACCTGACAACAGCCATACCAGTAATTCATTCCAAACATACTGTGCTAATAGAGTAAAATAAATTAGCATGGCATACAGTACAGCACTGGACAGCCATGACTAAGAGCTGTACCTCTCCACTCTTGCTCTGTGATGCAACATGGGGGTAATAAAAGTATATGGACTAAGCAGTGACCCCAAAAAGATATGCCCCTGTCCTAACACGCAGGGTCTGCAAATGTAAGTAAGTTAAGGATCATGAGATGAAATCATTCTGGATTACTTGGGTGGGCCCTAAATCTATGGTAAGTATCCTTATAAAAGCCAGAAGACACAGACACAAGAAGAGAAAATCCAGGAGACTGCAGAGGCAGAGATCGAAGAGACACAATCCTAAAGAATGCACCAGAAGCGGCTAGAGGCATGTAAGGATTCCCCCTAGAGCTTCCGGGAACAATGAGGCCCTGCCAATACCTTGATTTCAGATTTCTGGCTTCCAGATTTGTGAGAGAATAAATTTGTCTGTTGTTCTAAGCCATCCAGTTTTGGGTAATTCATTACAGCAGCCACAGAAGAGAGTACCTAAGAAGAGTGCTGAGAGGATACGATGAGAGTGGATGCAAAGCACCTGGATCTGCAGGTATAAATAAACATCAGAGATCTCCATTAACAAACATACAAGGGACAGCCATTCTAAATGCAATTATAGTCTTTGTTGGTATTTTCTCAGAATGGAAAATGTCACATATTTCTTTCCTCATTTGTCTTTCTAGGGAAGTCAAATAGCTTTCTCTCTTAATAACGTCATTTACTTCACTAAGTCCGAGTAACACTAAACTTACCAGAAGCCTTGATATGTATGTACCATTCACTCCTAACCTGCTAAGAGATGAAGTAAAAGATTAGAAATATTTGAAACACACTTATATTCAGTAGCCTCACACATTTCTCGTACTTTTGTGTGCTTTGGTTTCTTAACTTATTGGTAAAAGTAGTATTAGGAAATCTTCACCTTCACATACAGTATTCAGTTCAACCAACTATTTTAGCACACACCATGTGGCAAGCCTGCACGAAACATCAGGCTGTACCACTGTCAACAAGATTGGCACTGCCTTTGTCTATAGGGAACACGTAAGTCAAAGAACAAATGTGAACAATGATTTACATAAGACATTGCTTTTCCTCCTAAGGCCAAGATATTGGGAGATTAACAGTATATATGGAGGGAAAGGAGAAGGTTGATACTAAGCATTCTATACACCTGAACACAGAATATATAATGGCATTAAGATGGGTCCAGCTCTGACCTTGAGGAAATTCAGAGTACAATTAGACTTCACCGGCCAAGGCACCTTGAGAAATATGAGAAAGAAATGAAGCATACAATCAAATTACACATGGCTCTCCCAGGAGTCTGTATCATTCTCAGGGCCTCTCTCACTCTGATTTATGGTAGGGGTTTTATTCTTATCTTATGTGTCATACTATATAAGACACTCCTGAAAGACAGGTCTTTTTTTTTTTTCCTGGTAACTGTACAGCAAGTAATATAGACTCACACCAACTAAGAATCTGAAAAATCACGGTTAAATGGATGAATTAAGTGTTACTAATCAGATGGAAGAAAGAAAAACTAAAGAAACAGAACAGAATTTTAAAAGGGAGATTAGCAACAGGAAGAAGACAGTGAGACAAGGATCAGGGTATCAGCTCAACACAAAGTTACTCAACCAGTCTGGGAACTTTCTGTCCTCACCCTCAGAACTCTCACTCCTGGCCAGGTCTTCATTATCTCTCGCCTACACTTGTAAAAGAGTCTCTTAACTGCTCTTCTCTTTCCTCCACCATATATATACTACACAAACACCTGGGCTATGGCTCCTGGCTGTGAAACCCTAGGCAAAGTATTCAGGCATTGTTCCTTTTCATTGCATCATCTTTAACAAAAAAAAAAAAAAAAAAAAACAGTAACAGCATCTATACATCACAGAATTTTTTTTAAAAGAATTAAGTGGACTGTATCCAACTGAAAGAATGTCTGACACACAGTATCTACTCAATAAATATTTAGTTACTTTACTAAAAAAAAAAAAAAAAAAAAAAAAAAACCTCATCAGTAGTTTCCCACTAACTATGGAGTGACTTTCAAAATTTTATTTATGGCAGTCTAGAACTTTTATAATCAGAACCCTCCTCACCCTCTAAACCATATCATACTGTTCCTAGCCCCTCAAAGCATACATTTCAGCCATACTGAACTAAGAACAAGTTCTCAGAACTGAATTTGGTTTTAAGACATCCTCTTCACCTAAACCACAGATGCAGCAGTTCAAATCCACCAGTTGCTCCATGGAAATCCTACAGGACAGTTCTATTCTGTCTTACACAGAAACAATTCAGTGGCAATGGGTTTGGTTGTAGTTTTCTCTCTACTTAGAAGGCCCTGTTTTCTTCCTATTGTTGACTTGACATACTCCATTCTAAACTAAAGCTTCAACTCAAGTATTATCTCTTGGGAAATCTTCTTCCTTGACTCCTTTAGACTCATGCTCCTATGATCCAGTTCCTACTTCTGCATACCCACATTCTGACAATCACGGACCTGAATTATAAGAACTGTCACTTTACGTGTCTGTTTCTTCCCAGTGGAGACTTAATGAGCTAAGATGCATTTATTTATCTGCCTATCCCCTGTCCCTAGCACACTGACTAACATACCACTGTACTTAAACAAATGTCTGAAGAACAGAGGAATAATGGGAGGGAAGAAAACAGGGTATTTTCTTGTTCACTTTGCATTGCCTCCATGGCAATCTTCCCTTACACTGCCTTCATTCTCCACATTAAATACTCTCTATCTAGCAGCTCAGTCAACAGCCTAACATACACATACAATTTACTACACTGTGGAAGAATATGGCAATATGAATTTATACATGCGACATACAGACACATATAAATCATCAGAAACTCATTTGACTTTGTCACTGACTCACATATTGTTAAGGCTTTTACAATACCTTCAAGCTTCTTTTTTAAAATTTTGCTTGATGCCACCCTCCTGCCCAGGTCATCTTATTCGATTCCTAGGAAAACTAAATACTTTTTGTTCAAGCTCAGATAACATCTGACCTACTCAGATCCCGACTTATCCTGGCCCTGAATTTTCATCCTGGACTTACTTTGAGCTACATGATCTCTGTTTCCTGGAACCCTTTGGAAACTTTCTCACATCCTCTAATCTAAAAGCTCCTCTCTTTTTCGGCCTTCAAACTTCAGGTGCTTCAACAATGCTACTTCCTGTTGTCATCACCACCTCACTTGTGTGGTGGGGATAGTATTTCAGTATTTTGAAGGTCTCTATATTCACCAAAAGGTACATTTTGGCGTGGGGGGGGGGGGGGCTATGATTTATTCAAGCTTAGGGAGAACATTTTGCCACCATAAAGCCAAAACAAGGGATTTTGAGATCCTAAAGAAAAGGTGTCCCTCTGTGGCACAAATGGTTAAATGCTCAACTACTATCTAAAAGGTTGATGGTTCAAGACCACCAAGGGGCACCTCAAAAAACAGGCCTACCAACCTGCTTCTGAAAGGCCACAAGCTTAAAAATCTTATGGGACAGTTTTACTTGGCACACACTGGGTTAGCATATGTCAGATTTGATCTGATGGCAACTAACAATAATGAAAAAACAAATGCAGGAAATTGAGCAACTTTAAGTAGGAGAAAAAGCTGGAGAAAATAGAAAACATGTTGGTCTCTTTAGCAGTTATGGTATTTGTTATAGACACGTTTTCTACTAAATACAGAATCCTACACTTTGTGCATAAAATGTTGATGAGTTACGTAAGACAACAAAGCAATTAGACATCAAAAATAAATGAAGAAGCAGTACAGTAAACAGGCACACAAGGCAGGAAGGTTACATTCATAGGTAACAACTATGCCCATTACTCCTTTACTCCTCTACAAAACAACTCCAATTCAGTGGCTTTCAACAGAGAACAGTCACAAGTTTTTTAAAACACCGATCAAAAAGGAATTTCAAAGGAGAAATGGCGACAAACGGGGTAGACAGACAAAGGTTCCTCCACTTCACAGCTGGCAATGCTTCGAACTCTAAAATGCTATGAATCTAGGAAGGCCATTCTCTATACTTGATCTTCACTAGACCTTTCAATTCAACTGGAAAACTGTTTCACAGATGAAGGCATTACTTAAAAGCTGCTTTATTTTATCCAAAGAATGCATATATTGGAGCAGCTTAAGGAATGAATGAGGTAATACTACTGCTGGAGTGTTTTGTAAGCTTCTAAAAAAGCAAATTTTTTCAACTACACTTACTCCTTGCAAGTATTTTCCTTGGAATTTAAAATCACTGGAATATCAAACACATGTCTCCATAATTCCATCTTTCTCTGCCTCCTATGGAACAAATTTAACAGCAAAAATTCTTACTGTGGTATATTTGGAAAGGCACAATGAACTTTTTCAGAAAAGAGGCATTTAAGATGCCTACACAACAGAATTATCATTTTTAAATATATTTAAGACAGTGTAATACTGTCAAAAACATAACAGAGGTTGAATTTTGGATTACTTACAGGTTGTATGATTTGACATAATTTACTTAACCTCTCTATAAAATGGGGTGATAATTCCTGACAAAGTGAGTTGTTGTGAAGATAAATAACTAACATATATCAAGTTATGAGTCAAAATCAACTTAACAGCAGTGGGTTTGGCTTGGTTTTTATATCAACTGCCTTGTTAAACAGTGAAAGTGCCAGTTTCCTTTTAATACACTCTACTTAGTAAATTCTTACTATGTATTAAGAAACAACACTGAAACTTCCTTCCTAACAACTTTTTTTCTTCAAATGTCTTATAAGAAAAACTATCATTTAAGACTGTCAAAAACACAGATATTCCTACATAAGTGACACATGGTTTTAAGCAATAAATTTAGAAAAAGAACCATTTTCTGTAAAATACTAAAATAGTTTCAACTGTATGTGCACAGCAAGAGAATTTCTATTAAAAAAAATCAAAAACATCATAGCAAAGTTCCACAAAAGTAACAACTCACTTCTGATCCCTCACAGATAACTGTCTGCCACTCTGGAGTGAAAAGGCTTATAATCAGGAAATAAAATCTACAAACATTATGTAAGCATTGAAATCTGCAGAAGAGATGTTATACTATATTTTAGTATATCAGAGAGATTAAAAGACTACTCTGAAAGAGGCAATTCACTCAACTAGCTTATCTTCCAAATTATAAAATATTTTTTTTAGTTTTAAGAATATAGTTGGATAATCAAAAATATTCTCAGAGTAACAAAAACATTTTGGACTAATAAAGAGTCCATTATTTCAAATCCACATAGTCCACATAATTCCAGTAAAACAAAAGAACCTGGGAAGTCCCTCACATTCATTTTCCTGGATGAACTGCACAGGAAACAGTGGTATAAACTTAAGCCATGATAAAGGCACACTCAGCTGCAGGAGAGGTAAATGAATTCAGTATCTGTGGATTTGTATTACAACGTGGAATTACATACTTACTATGCTACACAGAAAACTGAAATTCACACATAAAAATAATAAAAATTAACCAAAAATATTTTTTCATGTGTACTGTAAATTGCAAAGAAACACTGCTAAAAAGGATCATAGCTGGTAAAAGAAATTCCTAGGACTAGTAATGTTTGGAAATTTATCTATAAAGGTAACTTACCATTTTGATGCACACTTTAAAATACATTAAACAAAACGTGAACTTCAACAATTGATTGTATAAATACTCCATTACATTTGGTTTTTGCATAGCCAATCACTTTCATTTACTTTTCACCTCATATACACCTAAACTGTTTCAGTCTTTGAGACTGAACAGCAACAACAGCTACCGCAAACAGTTGGGAATGTCAATCCTTTACAAAGCTCTTAATGCTACAGACAAAAACATAACAGAGATTGCAGCCAAATACAGAATGACAAGCTCATCAATCTTTATCTCACTTATAATTTCTTGTGAATCATTTCTGAATTTATCAGGCAAGAGTAGCAAAAGTTACTATAATTTTCACAGTGGCACTGTCTACAAACCAAGGCAACAAATACTTATTGAGTATTCCTCTCCAGCCATGGTAGCAGGTATTGGAGTATGTAATAAATATGGTATTGTTTGCCCCTCAAAGATTTTAATATTATTTATTTAATGGGTGTGCATGCCATATGTTATCCAGCTACTTCTATACTTCTGTTAAACATGAAATTAAGCTTTTTTTCTTTTGCAAACTGTTAACGATAACACTAAAAAGATCAACAAAATGAATAAACCACTGGCCAGACTGACAAAAGAAAACAGGAGAGGAAGCAAATAACTCACATATGAAATGAGATGGGTGATACTACAACAGATTCAACTGAAATTAAAAGAATCCTAACAAAATACTATGAAAAATTGCACACTGATAAATTCAAAAACCTAGAGGAAACAGACAAATTTCTAGAAACACATCACCTACCCAAACTAGCACAAACAAAAGTAGAACAACTAAATAAACACATCACAAGAGAAGAAACTGAAAGGGTAATTTAAAGCCTCTCAACTAAAAAAAGCCCTGGACAATTCTACCAAACTAAAGGTAATTCAGAGCATAGAAAAGGATGGAATGCTGCCAAATTCGTTCTACGAAGCCAGCAAAACCCTGATATCAAAACCCAGTAAAGACAGCACAAAAAAGTAAAATTACAGATCAGTATCTCTCATAAAATCAGATGCAAAAATCCTCGGCAAAACTCTAACCAACAGAATTCAACAACACATCAAAAAATAATTTACCATGACTAAGTGAGACTCATATTAGAAATGGAGGGATGGATTAACACTAGGAAAATAATTAATGCAATCAACAACATATTTAAAACAAAAGATAAGAACCACTTGATTTTATCAATTGATGCAGAAAAAGCATTTAACAAAGCCCAACACCCATTCATGTTTAAAACTCTCAGCAAAACAAGAACAGAAAAAATATTCCTTAACATAATAAAGGGCATCTATGCAAAGCCAACAGCACACAACACCCTAAATGGACAGTCTGAAAGCACTTACCTTGAACAGAAACCAGAAAGAGATGCTCACTGTCACCAGTTTTATTCAACATTATCCTAGAGGTTCTAGCCAGAGTAATCAGCCAAGATAAAGTAACAAAAGGCATCCAAATTGGTAAGGAAGAAGTAAAAGTATATCTACTTGCAAATAATATGATCTTATACACAGAAAACCCTAAAGAATCCACAAAAAAACTACTATAACTAGCAGAAGAGTTCAGCAAAGTATCAGGATTCAAGATAAACACATACACATCAGTTGGATTTCTTTACATGAAGAAAGAGAACATCAAAGAAGAAATCACCAAATCAATACTATTGACAGTACCTCCCAATAAGATAAAATTCTAAGATAAATCTAACCAGAGATGTAAACGACCTATACAAAGAAAACTGCAAGAAACCAAAAGAAACCTACATACGTGGAGAAATCTACCTTGCTCAAGGATAGGAATATGTAACACTGTGAAAATGTTTATTCTACCCAAAGTGATCTATAGATATGAAGCAAACCAGTGTATTCCAGAGGCATTTTTTAACAAGATGGAGAAACAAATCACCAACTGCATAAGGAAAGGGAAGAAAAGCATTACTAATGAAGAACAAAGCAAGAGGCCTCACACTACTGACTTTAGAACCTATTCCACTGCCACAGTAGCCAAAGCAGCATGGTACTGGTACAACAATGAATTCATACATCAGTGGAATAGAACTAAGGTTTGAATCCAGATATAGCATCATCCATCTATGAACAGCTGATATTTGACAAAGGTCCAAAATCTGTAAACTGGGAAAATGACATACTGTTTTACAAATGGTGTTGGCATAACTGGGTATCCATCTGCAAAAAAGTGAAACAATTTTGGGGTTCCTCTGAGAGCATGGACCCCGGCCCTGATGCTGCCCTTTCCCATAAATTATAACAAAGGTCCACTCTTTGGACAGGAATGGACTGGACTTGGCAATGCAGAGTGACCATATATTGGAAGCACTTTGTGGTTCTATACATCTACAGGATATCATCTTGCTGACCTCTGGCTGGAGGAAGGGGAGTGGATGGAGAGGAGGGGAAAGGAGGTTGCTGGGAGGATGAGACATGTGTGGAGCAGAGAGGAACAGTGTGCAGTCACCAGACAGGGAGAGCAGTGGAAGCTGCATAAAGGTGGGCATGTAAATTTATACGTGAATGTACATTTTCACTCAGTTATGTTAAATAAAAATTAAAAAAAAAAGAAATTTCAAAACTAAAGCCTTAAAAAAAAAAAAAGTGAAACACGACTCTTATCTCACATCACACACAAAAACTAACTCAAATGGATCAATAAAGACAATGCTGGAAGGCCGAATACATGGTATACACAAACTCTAAATATTACTAACAATGTGCAAACATCAGAAGAAAAAAAGATAACTGGAAATTCTTAAAAACCAAACACTTAGGCTCATCCAAAGACTTCATCAAAAGAGTGAAAAAGACTATCTATACACTGGGAAAGAATGTTGGCTATCATCAATCTGATTGGCATCTAATCTCCATAATTTACAAGGTACTGGAAAACCTTAACAAGAAAAAGACAAATAAGCCAATTAAACACTGGGCAAAGGATAGGAACAGGTGCTTCACCACAAAAGACATCCAGGATGCTAACAGATACATGAGGAAATGTTCACGATCATTACCCATTACAGAATCCAAATCAGAACCACAATGAGATACCACTTCATGCCAAAAAGGCTACAGACTGGAACTCTTCTACACTGTTGGTGGGACTGTAAAATGGTACAACCACTTTGGAAATCTATTTGGTACTTCCTTAAAAAAAACACAGAAATAGAAATACCATATGATCCAGCAACCCCACTTCTTGGAATATATCTTGGGGAAACAAGGGCTATCACACAAACAGATAGATACACACAAATGTTTATTACAGAACTGTCCACAATAGCAACAAGATGGAATCAACACAGGTGCCCATTAACAGATGAACAGATAAACCAACTATGGTATATTAACACAACAGCATACTATGCAACGACAAAGAACAACGATGATCTTGGTAAACATCTCACACCATGGCTTCATCTGGAACATAGACACTATACTGAGTGAAATTACTCAATTACAAAAGGTCATTGTATGAGACCACTATTATAAGAACTTAAGAAAGGTTACACAGACGACAATAATCATTGATGGTTACAAGGGTAGAGAGAGAGAACAGGGGTATTCTTAGATTAGATAGTAGATGGGAATTGTGTTAGGTAAACAGAGTGTAAGCATGCTGTAGAAGGGAGGTTAGCACAACTGGATTACACCAAAAGCTAAAAAGTTTTCTAAATCCAAACTAACATTTTGAAGGACAGAGTATCAGGGACATGCATCTGGGGACCATGGGTGCAAGGGACATCTAGGGTAATTGGCATAACTGAGATTTTTTTTTTAAGAAAATGTTCTCCATAACCACTTTGATGAGTGCTGTGTAGGGTCTCAAGAGCTAGCAAGCAGCCATCTAAGTAAGATCAATTGGTCCCAGTTCACCTGTAGTAGAGGAGAATGAAGGACATCACAGACACGAGGAAAATATGAGCCAAGGAGACAGAAGGCGCCATATAATCCAAAAGAATGAGATGGTGCCCAGCCACCACCAATGACTGTCCTGACAGACAAACACAACATAAAGTCGCTGATCTGGCAGGAGAGAAACAGGTGTGCAGAATCAGAACTCTTACTAAAATAAAGATTATAACTGATGGCCCATCTGACTGGAGGGTTCCCCCTGAGAACATGGCCACGGGCTCTGTTAACCCAGAACTGAAATCAGTACTGCAGCCAACTCTTCAAAGGCAGAACTGGACTGTAAGACAGAGTGATGCTGTCAAAGAACGTGCTTCATGGCATAAATATATACATGAGGCTATCTGCACAGCTCTGGTCCACAGGCTAGATGAGAGGGTAGAGGGAAACAGGAGTTGGCTGAACAGATACAGGAAGTACAGAGTAGAAAGGAAGAGTGTACTGTCATGGCAGCAGAGAGCAGTTAGAACTGCATAGCAGTGTGTGTGCTGTGTTTTATATGGCAAATTTATTTGGACTGTAAATTTTCACTAATAGCACAATAAAATACTTTTTATAATAATGATGATGTTAATTTGGTAGAATCCAATGTTGTAGTATAATCATGTTCCTTTAATTTGCTAATAAGCAGATGTGGCTAGGATATCTTCTTATGTTACATTTGAAGAAGGCATACTTCAAACTCTACTCCTTCAACAGTGCAAGTTTATTATTTGCTGTATGAATATACAGAAACTTTTTTAAAAGGGGAGCACACAATTCTTCACAGTATGATTTTATCTACTCAATATTCCACTTTTTCTTATTATCCTGTTTTCTATTTTAAGCCCTCACTTAGCCAGGTTATTGCAATGGTTACCTGCCCAGTCTTCCTGTCTCTAGCTCTCTCCATATTCCAAGCAATCTAAATATTATTCTGAAAACATCACTTTTCTGATCAAAGCCTTTAATAACACTTCAGTGCTCAAGATCCAGCAAAACACTATTCTAACCTAACTTTCATTCTTAACTCTATTTCAACTGGTCAAAAAGCTCATGTCAGTAAATACCTGAGGATTTCTCATCTCCATATTACTCAGAAGGTATTCTGAGAAGTATTCTCAGAAGATATTCTCCTCAATTATACCCTCATTTGCTGACATACCTCTTACCTCACAAAGCCTAACCCAAGTTTCATTGTGTCCATTAAGTTTTTCCATGTGAATGGGATCTTTCTTTCCTTTGAACCCCACAGCGCTTTGTCTCTTCTTATCCAAAAAATAGACTATAAATTCCTTAAAGGCAGGGATTATAAATCACTCTTTGTATCTACCCCTTTATGGCTGTTAATGATAAAGTAAATCTGAAGGAAGAGTCCAAATGTTTGTTTTTTGATGAGCGCCATCAGATTTTCCAACTGAACTTCAGTAATTAATTGTAGTGTTGACAATGTTATTTTCAGAAACAAACAAACTTTCTCAGTATATCATAAAAACATAGTCCCCAAATTAGGAACTTTACTTCATTTTAATATTTTCCTCAGGAAATAGAAGGGCATATATGTTAGTTTGGATAAAAAAGTAAGACGAAAAATCTTAAACTTTGTCTTTTTTACTTCACCTTTTATCTTTCTGACTTAATCTATGGTAAAAGAAAATTACATCTGTATTTTTCTTCTAAGGAAAACAAGTGAAATGAGCAGACTAAATAAAACTAAGCGTGTACTGGTATCTCTTTGTTGCTGCTATTCCTGATGTCAGATAGGTCATAAATTATTGGTTAAGATAATACTTTTGAACCAAAACAGTAATTAGCTACTAATAAGCAAGCAGCTAGCTAATACCCAACTGGATTAGTCTATTTGCCTAGAGCAGCAGAGGAAGGGCAGCCAGGAAAACAATGAGGATATGGAATGTGGAGCTAATTGACTCCACGAACAAGTGCCTCCTTGGCCAGGACACTGGAAGAATTGGATGGTGCCTGGCTAATATTACTGAATATGATGATCAAAGATTTTATAGTAGAATCCCAATCAAACAGGGAAAATATACAACAGAACTTCAAATTCTCATAGACTCCAGACTTCCTAGAACCATGAAGACTGGATGACTCACTGAAACTACTACCTTGAGATACTCTTTAAACCTCAAAGCAAAAACATCCCCTGCAGTATTCTTAAAACCAAACAACAGTTTTAGCTTAACTGATTGAAAAAAAAAGAAAAAAGTCTGCCCTGAGCATTAACGCTCTTATAAGAACAATCTATATGTGATGAAACTGACAACATCATTTTGAAATATTAGGAACCTTCAGGGGCAGTGAATTTTTATTAATGGAAGAGGTAACACTCAAAAAAGGAGGGTGAAATTAGGGAAACAACTCAAAGAACGTAAGCAACATCACTAAATGGCACTCACAGAAACTACTGAATTGCTGTTATGTTTTGCTATGTATATGCTCAACAACATCAACAAAATAAAAACATTTTTAAAGTACCTTATGGATAGAGATGCTACTGATTCTAAACAGAAGAGTCAAAGGGTTATTCCTATTGTTTCATTATCCTTATCAAATAAATACTGGGAAAGTATAGTCATTACTTCCTTTGCTACAGCAAAGAAATGTGGAAAGGGCACAGGCTTTCAACTAACTTGGGCTTGTTAGGCCAATCAAATAACCTTCAGCTTTTACATACTCATCTGAAAAGCAGGGAAACTAATTTCTTCTTCAGTGGACTGATATAAGGATTAAATGACCTAATATATCTGAAAAGGCTTGCATAAAACAGACAGATGCTCAATACATGTGCGTCCTAGTCCCGTTCCTAAGCATCACTTCTAGTTTTTTCCATTGTGCTTTAGGTGAAGGTTTACAGATTCGATCAAGTGTCTCATTAAACATTTAATACACAAATTATTTTGTGACACTGATTGCTAGCTCCACGACTGTGCCAACACTCTGCACCTTCTCCTTTCCTGATTCCTTGTTTCCATTTATCCAGTTTTCCCACCCTTTCCTGCCTTCTCATCTTGGCTTTGGGGCTAGTGTGCCCATTTAGTCTCATACACATGATGGAACCACAAAGCACCTTTCTCACGTATGTTGCTGTTTGCCCTACTGACCGGTCTGATCTTTGGCTGAAGGGTAAATCTCAGGAAATACTTTATCGCAGAGTTAAAAGGGGACCTGGAGGTCACATTCTCAAGGATGTTCCAATCTATCAGACTAGGAAGTCTAGTCTTTTCTGTGTATGTAAGTTTCAATTTTGTTTTATATTTTTCTGAAACTCCCTCCAAGAGCATTATCTCTGATTTTAACATGGGGAGTAGGCCTGTAACTCGCTCCTTCTGAAAGATTGTAAAAAAAAAATTAACAAAGAAACAAACCAAAAACACAGTAAAAGCTAAACTCAAGAATACCTATGGGGGGGGCAGAGTCAAGATGGCGGACTAAGCACCCCACGTCTCCTTATATCCCTCTGGAAACCAAGACCTGAATTGATAATCACACGGAGCCCTCTGATCACCTATTCAGCCTCAGGATACGGCACATGGCTGTTAACTGGGACTTCATACCACTGAGCAAAAAATCTGCTCTCTTTCACTGACTCCCGCTCCTGGCTAGCCCTGGCTCTCATGGGCGGAAGGTAAACGCACCATCTTGACCTTTTTTCTCTCTGTCTTGGCCAGCAGGCAGAGCTGGGTTTTACCAGCAGATAGACTCAGACGTGCTGCTGGGGGATAGGCAGTCAAAATTCCCATATTTTGAGAGCCAGGATTAGGACTCTGTTAATCTAGCCACTTTGAACCTGTCGTACTTATATCTGCCTCAGCGGGGTTTGTACGGAATTTCGTGCTCAGTGTACGGGATGCCATGTTGGTACCGAGATTTTAGCGGGACCTAATTCTTAGCGTGGGAGCCAGCTCCTGCAAACAGGACAGCGCTTCTCTGACAGAAAAGCAGTAATTTACCGAAGGCCAACTACATTGGGGATCCCACAACAGAAGCAGAGGAATCACTACCACTCGGCACCTTTAGCCTCTCTATCTGCTGCCTGTATGGAAGACGTTATCTGGGATACGGTGGCTGCAGCTGGACCTAATTCTTAGCTTGGGAGCGAGAGCCTGCTCACAAGAGAGCGCTTTTCTATCACGAAAGCAGTACTCAACGCAGTGTTGCCGAAGGCTAGGCCCTGTCAGCAGAGGCCAACAGGGCAGTAGCATTGCTGTATTCAGAGCTAGTCTGTTATCATTTGGGGTTGCATGTAGTGGCGCTTACTTTGTCAGCTGACAAGAGGGATCTCTACACCTGAAAACCTAAGTGACTTGAGAAGTGGTCAGATACCTTTCGCTTTACATTTTAAGACACCCTAGAGAAACATTTGCAATCCATCCTCACAGTATCTCTTCCAGCCTCTACATACTTACATGGGACCCAACAAGCAACAGACAATTGTGGCATGCAAGCAATCACTCATGGCTTCAGAAGGCTCCCAAACAAAGCAACCAAGGAGTTTTCCAGATGAAGAAACTTTTATGAAAGCATCAGGAAGTGAATACAAATTGATTATATACAGAGCCCTTCTAGACCTTATACAAAATGCAGTAGAACAAAATGAAAAATTAAGCAAGCTGTTCCATCTGATAGAACACCAGTACTCTGAAATCCAACAGATCAAGAACAAAATCAAAGACATAGAAACTTCAATACAAAGCCAAGAAAACAGAATGGAACAAATAGAAAAAAGAATTTCTGACTTCGAAGACAGAGCTACTGATGCCAGTGTCTATGAGCAGAAATCAGAAAAAAGAAACAAGAAAAATGAAGAAACATTAAGAAGCATGTGGGACTCTATTAAGAGGAACAACCTACGATTAATTGGAGTCCCTGAACAGGGTGAGACATCTGAGAACACAGAGAGTATCGCTGCTGAGCTGCTGAAAGAAAACTTCCCAGAAATCATTAAGAAAGAGAATACAGACATCTCAGATGCATATCCCATCCCACCCAATATAGATCTCAAAAGAAAGATTCCAAGACATATTATAATCAAGCTTAACAAAATGAAACATAAGCAGCAACTCTTAAAGGCAGCAAGACTCAAAGCAAAGCTAACATTCAGAGGGAAACCCTGTACGCTCTCGTCAGATTTCTCAGCAGAAACCATGCTGGCATGGAGACTGTGGCATGACACATTCAAAGCCTTGAAGGAGAAGAACTTCCAACCAAGAATTATATATCCTGCAAAACTATCTTTCATATACGAAAAGGAAAGTAAGACATTCCCAGATAACTAGAAACTCAGAGACTTTGTAAAAACCAAACCCAAACTACAAGAGATACTGAAAGAAGTTCTTGGCCCTGGCTTAGAAGAATGAAATCACTAATTTTATATTTCACAATGACACACTACTTAATAATCCACTGCCATCAAGTTGTGTCCAACTCAAGGCAAGGCTCCAAAGTCAATCACATCTTTGATACGGAAAGAAGCAATCCAGTGATCATCATGAAAACTATGGTACCATCACAATAAAAAGAGGGATGTACTACAGTTGTTATAGTCCCTCCAGATGGAGAGGAAGATGACAAGAAGAGTAGTAATTAAAATTGAGTTTATATACAGTTTATTAAGGGGGATCATAGGGGCAGCTGTAAAGCACAACAAAGTTGTATCATACCATTTCAAGAAATCTAACACACGAGTCTCAACAACTACAAAACCAGCTCTGAAAAAGGTGAAAAATCAACTCACAAAAAAGAATATCCCAGAACAGACTATAAGAACAACAAAGAAAACATCAACATAAAAATAAACACATCACAATGGTAGCACTGAACACATACCTATCAACAATTACACTGAATGTGAATGGACTGAATGCTCCAGTACAGAGACATCAAGTGTCATCTTCATACAAAAGACATGACCCATCCATATGCTGTCTACAAGAAACTCACTTCAGACCTAAAGACAGGAACAAACTGAAAATTAAAGGATGGAAGAATATATATCAAGCTAACAATAAACAAAGAAGAGCAGGTGTGGCAATTCTAATCTCAGACAAAATCAATTTTAACGTCAAATCCACCATCGTGGACAAAGATGGACACTATTTATTGCTGAAAGGTTCGGTACACAAGCAAGACTTAACCATATTAAATATTTATGCACCTAATATCAGAGCACCTAAATATGTCGAAGAAACACTGACTACGCTCAGAAGAGTTAGATGACTCCACAATAATAGTGGGAGACTTCAACACTCCACTCTCAACACTGGACAGGTCATCTAGAAAAAAGCTCAGTAAAGATACAGAAGACCTCACTGACACAATTAACCAACTAAACCTCGTTGATCTATACAGAACTTTCCACCCATCAGCAGACAACTACACCTTCTTCTCCAGTGCACATGGAACATTCTCCAGAATTGACCACGTGATAGGCCATTAATGCAAAGCTCAACAAAATCCATACCACTGAATTACTGCAAAGCATCTTCTCAGATCATAAAGCCATTAAAAGTTGAAATCAATAGCAGAAAAACATACACTGAAAGTGGAACTCTTAGAAACTGAACAACATCTTGCTCAAAAAAACATGGGTTATAGAGGAAATCAAGGATGAAATAAAGAAATTCATGGATTCCAGTGAGAACAAAAATACTTCCTACCAGAACCTATGGGATACAGCCAAAGCAGTGCTCAGAGGTCTGTTTATCTCCATAAATGCACACATCTGGAAGGAAGAAACAAACCAAATCAAGGAACTAACTCTACAGCTTGAACAAGTAGAAAGAGAACAACAGAGGAACCCCTCGGGCACTAGAAGAAAACAGATCATAAAGATTAGAGCAGAGCTAAATGAATTATAGAAAAACAACTGAAAAAATTGAAAAGACCAAAAGCTGGTTTTTTGAAAAGATCAACAAAAAATTGACAAACCACTGGCTAAACTTACTAAAGAAAAGCAGGAAAGGAAACAAATAACCCAAATTAGAAAGGAGAGGGGAGTTGTCACCACAGATGCAACAGAAATCAAAAATATCATAACAGAATACTACGAAAGACTGTACTCTAACAAATTTGAGAACCTGGGGGAAATGGACCAATTCCTTGACTCATACCACCTACCCAAATTATCACAACGTGAAGCAGAACAACTTAATAAACCCATCACAAAGGAACAGATTGAAAAAGTCATCAAAACATTGCCAACCAAAAAAAATTCCGGGCCCAGATGGTTTCACTGCAGAATTCTACCAAGCACTTAGAGAAGAGTTATCTCCAATACTACTGAGACTATTTCACAGGATAGAAAGGGATGGAGTACTCCCAAACTCATTCTACAAAGCCAGCATAACCCTGATACCTAAGCCAGGGAAAGACCCAACAAAGAAAGAGAACTACAGACCGATATCACTCATAAATCTAGATGCAAAAATCTTCAACAAAATTCTTGCCAATAGAATACAACAACACATCAAGAAAATAATCCATCATGACCAAATGGGATTCATACCAGGGATGCAAGGCTGGTTCAACATCAGAAAAACAATCAATGTGATTAACCATATAAATAACACAAAAGACAAGGATCACCTGATTTTGGTCATTGATGCAGAAAAGGCATTTGATAAAGTCCAACACCCATTCATGCTAAAAACGCTCAGCAAAATGGGCACAGACGGCAAATTCCTCAGCACAATAAGGGCCATTTATACAAAGCCAATTGCCCACATCATCCTGAATGGACAGAGACTGAAAGACTTTCCCTTGAGATCAGGAACTAGACAAAGATGCCCACTCTCACCTCTCCTATCCAACATTGTGCTAGAAGTTCTAGCCAGAGCAATTAGACAAGACCAAGAAATAAAGGGCACCTGCATCGGCAAAGAGGAAGTTAAAATCGCCCTGTTTACAGCTGATGTGATTGTCTATGCAGAGAACCCCAAGGAATCTATAAGTAAGCTACTCAAACTGACAGAAGAGTTCAGCAAAGTCTCAGGATACAAGATATATTTGGCAACTCTATGTCAGACCGACATCTGATCTCCATAATCTAAAAGATACTACAAAATATCAATAAGAACAAGATAAACCATCCAATTAAGCAATGGGCAAAGGAGATGGACAGACACTTCACTAAAGAGGAGATCCAGGCAGCCGAAAAACACATGCAGACATATTCACGATCTTTAGATATTAAAGAAATTCAAATCAAGACGACAATGAGATACCATCTCACCCCAACAAGATTGGCCATGATCGAGAAAACACAAAACCACAAATGCTGGAGAGGCTGTGGAGAAAGTGGAACCCTCCTACACTGTTGGTGGGGTTGCAAAATGGTCCAGCCTCTTTGGAAAGCAATCTGGCGCTTCCTTAAAAAAGTGGGTATCAATATACCATTTGACCCAATCATTCCGCTACTTGGAATATATCCTACAGAATCAAAGCCTTTCACATCAATGTATACATGCACCAGAATGTTTATCGCAGCACAGTCCATGATAGCAAAAAGATGGAATCCAACTCAGATGCCCAACAACAGAAGAATGGATAGGTAAACTATGGTACATATACTCAGTGGAGCACTACGCAATGATAAAGAATAACGGTGATTCCAGGAAACATCTCATAACCTGGTTTCAGGTTATGTTGAGTGAAAGTAGTCAGCGACAAAAGGACAAATACTGTACGAGACCTCTACGATAAGATCTCAAAAACAGACTTGTGTATAGAAGAAAAGACTCTTTGACAGCTGCAAGGGAAGGCAGGGAGGGAGGGTGAGGCGGGGAGGGTTTAGTTTAGATAGTTGCTAGAAATCTGGTTGGGAGAAAGCAATGATAGCACACATCAGAAACAAGAACAACATTAAGTGGACTTCAGCATAACTTGAGTACTCCTTCCATCTTAACCCAATATTGCAAGAATAGAGCAGCTGGGGCAGGGGGCAGGGGATCATGCTCTTGGGCAAAACTGAAGCCAGCTGGCACAATTAGTGTTTTGCTAAGAGGGCTCTCTGCACCCCACACTGGTGAGTGGCGTCTGGAGTCTTAAAAGCTGCCAAGCTGCCATCCGAGGACACAGCAAATGGTCCCAACTCAGCAGGAACGGATGCTCACTGAGGACCAAAATGACATGCGGTAAAGACAACCGAGAAGACAGAGAGACCCACATGAGTGGGTGCCTACATCGACTTGGGACCGGAAGAACTGGATGGTGCCCAGCCACCACCAGTGATAGCCATGATGGAGCTCACAGAGAGGAGTCTCACTGGCAACACAAGAATAAAAAGAGGTGCATCATGAGATCTCCACTAAAAGACCTCAATTGATGGTCCAGTGGTTTCGGGGTTCCCCTGAGAGCATGGCCCCCAGCCCTGATGCTGCCCTTACCCATAAATTGTAATGAAGGTCCACTCTTTGGACAGGAAGTGATTGGACTTGGCAATGCAGAGTGACCATATATTGGATGCACTTTATGGTTCTATACATCTATAGGATATCATTCTGCTGACCTCTGGCTGGAGGAAGGAGAGCAGGTGGAGAGGAAGGAAAAGGAGGCTGTTGGGAGGATGAGACATGTATGGAGCAGAGAGGAATAGTGTGCTGTCACCGGACAGGGATAGCAGTGGAAGTTGCATATAGGTAGGCATGTAAATTTATATGGGAATGTACATTTTCACTCAGTTATGTTAAATAAAAAAAAAAAAGAATACATATTAGAAAAGCAAGGAAAAAAGGTAACCTCATGATATGCAGCTTTATTTCTTAAAAGTTATCCCACCAAAATCTTGTTTAATGCACATAAACTAAAATGTCAAAGAACTGAAAAATCTGATTACAATTAAAAAAAAATTTAATTCTAAAATAATGTCTCTATGCTACTAGTAAAAGAAATAGCAGAGTCAGACTCATATATTCCACAGTAATAAGATGTTAAGGAATGCGTCAAAAAGAAACAAATGATAGCTAACAGCTTCTGTCTGATACAGCAACTATTTTTTCTTTTTTCCTGTAACTTAATGTGTCTGCTGTATTATTCCAATCTGACATTCACTAGTAGTAGCTGCTGGCCCTTATTACTTTTTTTAAAGTAAGATTGGTGAAGGAGGGAGAAAGGAATGGAAAAAGAAATCACACCACTATTTTTCAAAACTGAACCCTTCTAGGTTCTTGCACCTCCAGTCGTAACAGCTTAGACACTACAAGAAGCCTAAGGAAGAAAAAACAAAACCCAGATACGCCAGTACTGACAATATGAAAAACAAAGATGATTAGAAAAGCTATACATATTCACTCTAATTTAACAATATAAGAATATATTTTGTATTTTTCTGAGGATTATATGCTTCTGGAATAGCCATCTGACCTACCTTTCACCTTAAAGTTAGTTCCACAGTACAAATCACCCTGCTAGCCTGGCACAGTTCAAGATAATACCAATGGAGAAATTCCAATTTCCTGATTTTCTCAGCCAGAATAAGCAAACTAAGTTAGTTTGATCTAACAGTAAGCTCTACGGAACTCAACCATTTTCAACTGAAAAACCAGAAGAACCAGAATTTTTACTGCAGAAAAGGAACTGAAAGCCACCCATGACCTCATTTTACAGTCAAGAAAATTAAAACTCAGTTTAGTGACCTGTTCCAAGTTATTCAGTAAGTTATTAAAAGGTTATCTACTTCTTATTTAGAGAATTATTGAAATAAAATGAAAGTTATAAAAATCTTATCCATGTAATTCAACCCTATTGTAGTTAAGAAAGTTGTTGTCACTACAGTTGCCACAAAATCCCCATTCCAACCAGTGGGGACACCACATGTGCAGAGGAGAACTACTCCAAAAAGTTTTCAGGGCTATAGCCCTTCAAAAGCACAGTGCCAGCCTGACTTCTGAGGTCCATCTATGAGGATTCACACTACGAACATCACATTTTGGTAAGTTGTGTCTGGAGTCTTAAAAGCTTAAGAGAAGCCTACTAAGATACAACTGTTAGCATCTACTCATCTGGAGCAAAGATAAAGAAGGAAACCAAAGACAGAAAAAAAACACTAGTCTACAGAACAAATAGTCTATGCAAACAACAGCATCATCTAACCCAAGACCAGAAGAACTAGATGGTGCCCTGTTACCACTGCCAACCATTCTCATCAGGCCTACAAACAGATGGGCCTGTCTTAGTCATCTGGTACAGTTCTAACAGAAACACCACAAATGGATGGCTTTAAAAAAAAAGCTTTATTTTGTCACAGTCTAGTAAGCCAGAAGTCCAAGTGTAGGGTGTCTGCCCCAGGGACAAGCTTTCTCTGCTGGCTCTAGAGGAAGGTCCTTGTTTTCAGTCTTCCCCTGCACTGGAAGCTTCTGAAAAGCAGGGACCTCGGAACTTTCTAAAGGACATGCCCAGCTCCTGACACTGCTGCTTGGTGGTATGAACTCCCAGAGTTCTCTGCTAGCTTCTTTTCTTTCTAGCTCAAGAGACTGCCCGAAGGCACAAAACAACCTTACACAGGGCGTCCTGCCCCACCATCACAGCTGCTGCCCATCTACGCTCATTCATATCTCAGAGGAGGGATTTAGAACACGGCAGACCACCACACAAACCTGGAACCATGGCCCAGCCAAACTGCCACACACATTTTTGGACAGGACAATTCAATCCATGGAAAGCCCTGACAAAAAGACAACATGAACCAGAACCTCAGATTCCTTAAAAACAAACACAGAAACAGATTTACTGGATTGACTGAGACTAACGGACTCCACTTGAATACTGCTCTGAGAAGTCTTCAAACCTTGATTGAAATTAACCTCTGAGGTCACCTTGTAGCTAAACAACAAACTAATTCAAAAGATTATTGATCTTACCTGTAAGTTTTATATCTTAAAAAAAAACAAACTATACCTAAAAAATCATCCACATAAGATCAAACAGTCAATAATTACTTTAAAACAGGGGCAGGAAAACTAGACTAACTGAAATGGGACAATCAAAATGGAAATTGTGAGACTGCTCATGCATTATAAAGAATGAAACCAATGTAACTAAATAATTTTTGTAGAAATTATCAAACAAGAACATAAACTGCTTTGTAAACCTTCACCAAAAACCCAATAAAATATATTTTTTTAATTTAAACAAAGTACAAAACATGATCTTTAAGGAATCCACTTAGAAAATCAGGACTAATATACACATAGTAATTACACATACTAATATACACATAGTAATTAGTTTAAAACATGGGCAGTCGGAAGCACGACTATTATCTAATTAGGTTTATCTGTATGTGCCTCATGGAATCACCCTTGTTATTCTTCATTATTCCTAGTATACAATTAAGTGCTAAACTGAATGCCATACATTGTGTACAATGGTATATAACTTATAATGGTATAACCTGTGACCTCTGTACAAGTTCAGATAGAAAAAAAGAATGCTGTTTAAAAGTAGGTGCAGACTGAGGGCAAGAAATGAGGTTTGGTATGAATTTTATGGATACGGTGTCACGGGCTGACAATGAAGTAGGGGATGGATACTTCAGATGAACCAAACCATGCCAGACAGAGAAGGCAAAAGGCAAAATACGAATTAGGAATTGTGAGGCATGACGAGAAACCAATCCTCAAACTGATGAGTAGTGGTGACCTGGGGAGGCTAATTTGAGTGGGTCTAGGTTAGAAAGAATCTCTCTTCAGAGGACTGTGATCTGGATGGAATCTTACATATAGTATATGCTACTGGTGCTCACAGCCTGGATCCTCTGGAACCCTACTACTGGTTAGTACACCCACCATCCAGTCTCCCAGTATTACCGCTAAAGACTCACAAGTCAAATGAGCAGCATTCTATGAAAAACTCCTTGGGTAACAGAAGCCACCTCCTACCCTGCCTCACCCCACCCACACTTCCCAAACAGCTGGTAGTCAGGACTAACAGATGTGGAGAAGGGTATAGAAAAGTCTAGCTGGCTTGCCTCAGGCAGGACAGACTCTATGATGCCAAGTTGTTTCCAAGTTCCCTCCAGGACCAAGCTAGAGGCTAGACCTCACCTGAAATCACATCCTCATCCATCTCAGTTTCTGCTTCTTCACAACCTAGCTTCTCTCACTGCCACACAAGTACTCTTTTGAAAGGACTCACTTAATACCACTTGAACATAAATCCCTATCTCAGGCTCTGCTTTTAGGGAAGCCAGACTAAGACAGATTTGTTAAGGAAAATACTCTATAATCATGATGAAAACTGCACTGTACAAGGAAAACTACATGGAGAAAATAACACTGTAGGTTTAGACGAATAACATAAAAGTTTGGCTGGCAGGGGATAAGATGAAGGGAATGCTGTTGCTGCAATTCAGAAATAAGTGGAAGAGTTAAATTTAATCAGTAAAAGAAAAACATTGCTTTGATGTGGGAAAGACAGAGAACTTAAGGAGAGAATAGTCTTAGTATATAGGAAAACTAGGAGGTAAGTCTTCAAAATTGCATCTTTTGTCTTAAAAGACCAAAGCATTTTCTCAATAGCACTGTCAAATGTTATATTTACGAATTTTCTCAAATGTACACACTATCAAAATAGACCAATGTCAATCTAACCCAAGTATTTAAAACCTAAAGAGAATTACAATTAACAGAAGGTCTCCAAAACTCTTCCTTGTGTTCTGAGTCCCTGAATATGTATATTCAGAAATATGAAGGCAAGATTTAGTACGGCCAAATGTTTCTAACACCTCAGTATATTAGATATGGCATTTAAGTAGCTTAAAAGAATTTTCACTACGCCAAGTGCCGTCGAGTCCAGCCAGGAGCAAATTACTAAAACTGGAAATGCATCAAAACAGGGTAATATTTGGTTTTCATCTTTTCTTACCAGTTCAGAAGTGTTCAGCAGAAAATAAAATACTAGTAGGTCTTGTGTCGTAACAGGTGGGCCTGACACAAAGAAGAGTGCTGCTGTGAAATAAATGATGCCCGGCCCAGGAGGAGTCTTACACACTACATAAATCTTCCATTGATAATGTCAGAAAAAGCCCAACATCATGTGTCTTGTTTTCTGATAGCTCAGACAGGTTAAGCTTCTTGACTTCTAGATTCTCTCTCAAAATTCCTATGTTTAGCAAAAATGCCTACATATAAAAATGACTATTTTGATTCAACAACTTTTATGTTACATGAATCAGTAAACAGAAGAATATTATTGGGAAAAAACTTTTTTTGTTGCTGTTTGCAACTTTTTTATTTTTTATTAATTATAGTAAAGGAATAAAATTTCTAACATCTATCAATTATCTCATCTATGATAAACCTTCAGCCCTCCACCCACTCATGTAGCCAACAGTCATTTTCTTCTGTGGAAAAGTCTCTTGTTCAGTCCTTGTAACTAGGGTCTCACACAAAATTTGTCCTTGTGACACTGATCGATTTCATTCAATATGATTTCTTCCAAATGAGACCATGTTATGAGATATTTTCTAAAACTGTCATTGTTTTCTTATCATAGCACAGTGTTCCACTGAGTATATGTACCATAATTTGCTTATCCATTCATCTGTTGATGGGCATCACGAATGATTCCAACTTTTTGCTATTGTGAACTGTGCTGCAACAAACATTCAAGTACATGTGTCTGTTCGTGTGACAACCTTTGTTTCTGAAGGATAAATTGAGAGCAGTGGAATTACAGTATCAAATGGCATGTCTATTTCCAGCTTTTTAAGGAAGCACCAGATTGTTTCCCAAAGATGTTGCACCATTTTGCAGTCCCACCAGCAGTGTACGAGAGTTCCAATTTCTCCACAGCCTCTCCAGCATTTGTTGTTTTGTATTTTTTGGATCATGGGGTGATCCCCTTGTTGGGGTGAGATGGCATCTCATTGTAGTTTTGATTTGAATTTCTTTAATAGCTAATGATCATGAGCAATTCTGCATGTGTCTTTCAGCTGCCTGGATATCCTCTTTGGAGAAATGTCTGTCTGTTTCCATCACTGATTACATTTCTACATGTTAAAATGTATAGCTAGTAGCTATCAAGATATAAAATACACATAACTTTTGATTCAACAGTTCCACTGAAAGGAATTCCTCCTTTTTTATTTTTTTAAAGGCCCCCCAAAAAAGTCATGATACATCGAAGTAGACTCATAATAGCTGACACACAAGCATGGCACAGAGTAACAAACTTAATTTCATTCCTTTTTTCTGTAAAGTAGTTTCCAAAAAAAAAATAAAATAAATTATTAATGCTTGTTACCAGGAAACAGAAACATATCTGGAAAGAGAGAAGATGTGACACAACCAACTTTTAGCATATACCTCTCTGTGTTTTAATTTTCTTATTACATATGCATATACTTTTAAATGGAAACCCTGGTGGCATAATGGTTAAGTGCTATTGCTACTAACCAAAAGGTCAGCAGTTCGAATCAACAAGGCACTTCCTGGAAACTCTATGGGGCAGTTCTTCTCTTTCTTTTAGGGCCTCTATGAGTTGGAATCAACTCAACAGCAGTGGATTTTATAGCTTTAAATATCAAAAAGAATACTAGGAGTCAAATTCTTTTTCTCCCAAATAAAGACTATATATTTTAGCCTTCCTATGTAATTATTCTCAAAGATAAGACAAGTAAAATCATTTTTGTTTTGGAAAAGAAAAGCACATAGGCTACACAAGAAACAAAGGGGTTTTTCTGGCACTGAATGCCTAAAAATTTTACAGCTCTTCAGTAATTTCCAAAAGGCCAAAATGTCTAAGACTCTGACACTTGAATTCAGTTTAAGTGTATAATAAAATTTTCCTATTTGGTTTTAAGACCAAATTGATACTCATCCAGTCTAGTACATATGATTTACACTGTAACTATAAATTCCCAGAAGAGCAACAGCAAAGAAAAGGGAAGTATTTTCCAAAACGTTTTCCATAGAACACTAGTTCCATCTGAGGCTCCAATTAAAAAAAAAAGTTTCATAGCTAAATACCTTGGTTTGAGAGGGACCACATATTTCATTCCTTTCTTAGATTAACGATACACAGTAATTCAAGAAACACTGCAAGACATTCTGGACAGAAAAAATGGTATTTTGTAAATTTAGTTGAATATATGCAACACTCTGTACTCATCAAAAACAAGACTCATTAAAAATCCTCCATGACCACCTGGTATGGTCAAGCTACCTTCTCAAACCTGAGTCAGAGTTAAACTCAATCACTCTCTCTCCTTCCTTTCCCCTGAACCCAAGTCGCTATAAGGATCCAACTACCGCATTCATAAAAATCACAGGGAACTTGTTAAAATAAAATACTTGATCATATTTCCAGAAATTCTGACTCAGCACAGGAATACACAGTCTTTACAAACACTACAGGTGATTTTAATACAGGCCACATGGTAGGATACTCAAAATGACTGATATATTGTAATCAATGACATAACTACCTGTTTTACTACTAAAGCCAGAGTAAATTAAAAAAAATAACTAACAACAGTTCAGAAAATTCAGTCTTCAAGTGAGAATATTAAAAAATAAATAAATTTACTTCTCTATGCAGGAAACAAAGGAAAAAAGACAAACTAAAGAAAGCTAAATCATATCCTAAACACAAACTTCCTGATAAGCTGCCCAGAATACTAGGCCCAAAAAGTTTTACCCTACGATAATAATGCTGGGTTCCACAAAATTCTTCAATTCCCTGAAACCATATACACCATTTTGTGAGTATATGCATACATGCTTTTTTACAGGGGAGCAATTAACAGCTTTCACCAACTCTCATGCGCTTGATTACCCAGTTTAACAGCCATTACATTTTTACCTGCAAGAGTGGTAGAAGAAACTACTTCTTAGTCAAGGCCAAGAATCAAACACACAAAAACATTACTCACTGGTGGTCTCTCTCTCTTTCTCAGAGCTAAACAAAAGGCAATTTACCTTTGCAGAGTCATATTCAAAGAGTCTGTACACCCCTTAATCTTGTTCTGGGCTTCAAGATGAGTCATTCCATGTGCACTTATTCCACCGATGCTGAGAACCACATCACCTATTCTCACATTTGCCTGGGATGCCTTGCCACCGTCTTTTAGCTGTAATAAATGTATTTTATTAGGAATGTCACTCTTTAAAAAAAGATTAAAAATAAGCACTAAGAATAAATTATACCAAAAGTTAATTAACATACTATTAGAGAAATTATTACATGGACCCAGAAAAATAATCTTGCTTAACATATACAGTTAAAACTCAAATGATTTTCATTTTGCCTTTAAATTCTTATTAGCTGTTTGAAAATCAATTTTCTGAGAAACGTTCTCCAATAATCACTCCATTTTTCAAACTGTGCAGTAGTAGTATATAATTGTTATGGATTACGAATAGAAGTAAGAAAAAGAATTTAAGCTGAATGGGGTATTTTATAGACTTTTATATATAATTTTTAAAAACCCTTTAGAAAGCTGTATTTTTCTTTGAACTCAAAGTGCACAAAGTGTAATATAGAGGGAAGATGTACTGAAATAACCCTTCCCGTTAAGTGCACACTCGAAAGACTACATTCTCTTGGATCACAAGCTCAAATGTCTTTTGTACTCCATGAGCTTCCTGCTCCAAAAATTCAGCAGAAGGGAAAGGAAACTAGTGTGTCTGAGACTGCCAGACTTTTCACAGTCCTTAATTTCCAAATTTTCTTCTTTGCTCAATACAAATTTCTATGGGTTTAAATTATTTACTTTGTTCTTCAAATTTCATGTGTATGCATTTCATTGCTCAAAAAAAATTAAAATTACAGTCAAATGAAAGATAGTGAAATTTGTAAAGACACCTAGACACAAGAAACATACAAATTAAAAAGAAACCCTTCTGAGCTGAATAACAAGTCCAGCAATCAATATGTACTAGTAGACATTGGTTGTTGGCAGACAGATGAGATCAGCCCAAAAAGCAAAGACATAAAATAATCAGTATCGTTAACATCAAAGATTTTAGAGAACATTTGCTAAAATTACTTTTTGGTTTTAAAACAGACACTTGTTCATTCACTGAACAAGAACTAAGTGCAAAAGAATAACTGCAAAGGACATTATATGTTTACTTAGATTTAGATTATCATCAATGGTCAAATTCTTTCCTTAAATATAATGATCAAACAGATCCATCCCATTGCATAGGAATAGGTATTTCAGATCTAAAACTGAGCAAATACTACTGACTGCTAGATCCATCCAAGGCAGGGATCATACCTATATCTCCTCCTCACTGTATCCCTAATGGCAAAAGTGTGCCTAACACTTTAAACATCTTCACAAAATACATGCTGAATAAAATAGAAGCCACATTACTTGCTGTTTAATGCTGTTAACAATCTACGGTTTGTGAAATCAGGAAAAGCTCAAACTTTATAAAAATAAAGCTTTAAATACTGTATAACTAACAATATTTTAGCATGTAAAACTATCCAGTGATTGACACAGTTCCTGAAATGAATAAGAAAAACATTTATAGCAATGCCATACAAAACATAACAGGAAAAAATGTAAATAACATTCCAAACCTCTCAAATTAAATTACTCTTTATCACATACACAGCACTGTATAGTGACTTTCTTTTTGTCTTTGTACTAATAGAAACATACAAAACAATCCTACTCAGCTACCCAAATAACTTACAGAGAAAAATGTTAACAGTAAAGAAACAGTATTTACAGAGTAACAAAACAGAACAAAATTTAAATCACACCAACTTATCATCATTACTATATTATATACCCATGCACACACACCTCTTATTATAATATATATAATTAACAAAGTAGTTCTAAAATTAAATGGTTTGGATTTCTGAATCACAGAAGTCAATTCAAGAAGAAAGTAAAAATTCTATTAAGCACACTTAAACTATGTAGGTGCACATATTTATTCAAATATGAAAGCAATATATATGCAGATTTTCAAGAATAGGGAAAAAGTCTTTAAATAACTACATTAGATGAATATAGTTTCACTATATCAAGTAACAGTCATTGCCTTTTAATACTTTTTCCTAATTGAAATTTAAAGGATATTTTAAATTAATAATCGAAAACATTAACTGCTCTTCCCTACTGCATATAACTAAATGTATTTACATCGTGAAGTATACTTACCCAGAAAACAGGTTCTAAAGCCAGCAACCCCACCATTTTCTATGGGCCTTAGGAAAAGTCACTGCACTTACCTTACAGGGTCATTCTCAATCATTACATGAGATGATAGCTCAATAAATGTCAGCTATGATTACCATTCCTTTTGTCTCAGATTACTAATCTGAAAAATATGAAGGCTACACCAGATGATGTCAAAAGCCTCCAAAGGTGCCTTCCAGTTTTACAAGTTTATCTATCTGTGCATTATTTACACAAAGGTACAGCTCTATGGATGAAAGACTTTGCTGGTAGGACAATAGGACATCTATCCTCTGCTAAAATAAAATGGATTGAAATCTACAGTCCTGACAAGAAAAAAGTGTCATGGATTGAACTGTGTTCCCAGATAATACGTACAGCCACGTGGCTGGACCATAATTCCCAGTATCTTATGACTGTCCTCCCTTTTGTGATTTTTTGATACATAAATTCTAATCTCTGCCTGTTTAGGGTGGGACTATAAATCCCTTCATAAGATCACCTCTCTGCTCCAATGTAGAGGCAGTTTCCCTGGAGTGGGGCTTGCACTGCCCTTCATCCTTTCATCCCAGGAGAGATAAAAGGAAAGCAAAGCAAGCAGAGAATTAATTGGGAACCTCACACCATCAAGAAAGCAGCACCGGGAGAACAGTGCATCCTTCAGATCTGAGGTTCCTGCACTAAGATGCTCCCTGATCAAAGACTGATGAAACATATGGACCTTCCTTCAGAGCCAACTATGGGAAAGCCTTCCCCTGGAGTGAACATCCTGAATTCAGACCTGTAGTCTACTAGACTGTGTAAGAATAAACTTTTGTTTGTTAAAGCCATCCACCTCATGGTATTTCTGTTAGAGCAGCACTAGTTGACTAAAACAGAAAGCATAAATATAATTTATCCAAGATTTTAATTTAGCCAAAAAGCAAGCAAAATAATAACAACCAGAAGTAGAATAGTGCTCAATTAGCTCACTATCCCTGACTCAAAAGCCTTAAAATTGAAACAATAAAACCTACTGGCATTTTCTTTGAATGGACCTAAAAGAAGCAATCTAAAGGTTTGTAATCTATTAGTCATGCAATGCCAATTAACAATGTAGAAAAAAAATAATCCATTATAACTAAACAAAATTTTCTTACTCCAGCTGTCTACTAGATTTTGAGATTCTATGATCTTTAAGATGTCCAAAGCTAACTTCTCAGAATAAGCTATCTTTCAAGGGCTATTTTTACTGCAACCACTATCCTCATTTTCAGATCACGGAGCACAGTTAAGTCTACAGCCTCCTGTGAATTCTGCTTCTTCCTTCAGTAACACATACAGGGAAATCATTCTATTTTGTTGATCCTTCTAGTTCTCTCACTGTCACCACCATATCCATCTGTCACCTGGTCTACTGTTAACAGTTGTCTAATGAACTTTTCTACCTTTAGACTCTTCATACTCTCCTCCCTTTATTCCATCTTCACACTTCCAAAACAGTGACCCTGCCACCACAATGCACACTGGAGAGTTCCAATCATGTCAATTACCTATTCATAAATGAAGGGAGAAAACTTCAAGTGTCTGATGCTTCCTACAACATAAAATAAAACTGAAGCCTGAAAATATAAGCCATATATAATTATCATCTACTTGTTTCCAATTTTAAAACAAGCTCCATATGGTCAGGGACCATGTTTTAGAATTTGCTCTTTTCCAAGAGCCTTTGCTATTATATATATTAGAAAAAAAATCTTTTATTCAACCATGCTAAGTAAGAAAAAGTTAGGGTATTAGCTTGACATGTCAAATTCTAGTAAAAATACTCTTAACTCACCAAAAAAGAGAGCAAAGTATAAAATCTTCAGTGGACTGATAGGTTAAACTGACCCAAAGTAAAAAACCAAATCTGTATCCAGCAGAGCAAAGTAAATCAATTTTGGAGAGTTCATAACACATGGTAGTTTCCAGGCCCTCCAGAGATGCTATACCTTCCCTTGGTAGCCTTCATTATCTAAAAAGTATTAGGAAGCACTTAACTGTATGTAACCTCAATTCTTTCTCAGTTAACAAGTAATGGTGGAACCAAACACCCATTACCACCTATATAACCTTGCATGTATTCAAACTGTCATACTAACTTTCTGTGTAATTTTTTTCAGCTTAGTAATGTTGTCTCAGTGTTTTCTCCGCTGAAAGGATTCCCTAATTCTCCAGCCATCTTCATTATTCTACACTCAGGCTTCACACTTAACCCAAGAGCCTCAACTTCTACAGTACATGCTATAAAATGGTCAATGAATGTAAACACATCTAAGACTGGTTTTAAAAAAAGTTGCATTTCACTCACTACTCCTAGAGCTTCACCTATCCCCAGAACCATGTCTGTCAAGTTATCCACCCATTAGAAAGACAAATCTTCCTTTTTCCATAATTGGGTAGGATGTAGCATTATGAATTGTGAGCAGCCAAGAAAAAAAGACTATAAGGTTACTCATTATTTGCATAGCTCAGTTTTTACTGGCTTGGCTTGGCTTTGCAAGTCTAAATTGATTGCATTTGTTTGAAGCAGTAACAACTTTCTGTCACCAGTATGTCTTCTGCGTATTATGCGGCTGCCCTAAGTGCCCATGTATTTCATAAATGTACAAAATGTAGGAAGGAAGCAGCCCTGGAAGGCTCCTGGGTCAAGCTCAGTATAAATCAAACTAATCACAAGCAAATGCTTCCCCTTTGATCTTTAAAGGCATTTTTCAGTATTGTTAGCCAATTTTCCATAGACTTAATTGTAGCTGTATGCTTCTTAAAAACCATACTTTGTGGTCTCACTTCAGTTGTAAGTATTAGCGACTACATGTGATGGAACTCCCTCTGAGTTCAACTTAGCACTGCAGAAACAGAGGATGCTCTTTGAGCGACTGGTATCTTTACTGGGTCTCCTTAGTAATTTTGGAAGGATCTAATATCAACTACCTACATTAGGACTAAATAAAATTCACTCCTATGGATAGCTGCACTCTAAGGCTTTTACTTTATGAATGACTCTCTTGAAAAGGTCTTGGTGGGGCTGGAATACAGGAAGCTATAAGGGATATAAGCAAAAAAGGTATCAGTCTTCTGGCTCCTCTCATTTTGACTAGGAAATATCCAACGGGTATTTGCTTTAGTCATCTTAGGATAGCTCCCTCTCCTCAGACAATTTTTTACTATCCTGAGAAATAAATGGCCAAAGAAAAGTAATTAGTATGACTTACTGAGCACCAACAGAAAAATCAAGCACTGTGGAGTTCCTTTATTACTCTTCACTACTATAAGGTAGTTTTAGTTGTGTTTTACAGGTGGGAAAACAAAGTTTCAAAGTAGTTAAACGACTTGTCTGTGTCCATACAGCAAGTAAGTTACACAGGGTCGAGATCAGGCTTTGAAGTTAAGCAAACACGGCCTCTTTAAGCCACATTTAGCTCGCCTCAAAAACTGGGATTATAATTCCACCTGCCTCACAGAGTTACTGAGCCAATTAAATAAAACACAAGCACAGCACACTGTACATAATATACAGTAAAAGTTGACTATTACTATCCCTTTTGATTATTATACTACACCAACTCAAACTGAGACAGTGGTAAGCAGGGAAGAGAGGGCATAATGAACTGAGGTTCTGAAACTATGGCATATCAAGCTCTGTTGCTGAGTGAGGAAATTTAGACTTGCAGAAACACAGTGGCTAGAATCCTACTTCCAGGACCTACAAGGCAGTGAAAGGAGCTTTTCAAAGTTATCAGGCAAACCTTTCGGTGGCTTTTCCCTTCACTACCCAAAGGAAGGCCAACATCTGTCCTTCATGGATTCTCTTTCTTCTGTTTCTGTAAGTCTAAACTTCTCCCTCACTCAGCAACAGAGCTTGATATGCCACAGTTTCAGAACCCAAGCTCACACTGCCCTCTCTTCCCTGCTTAACACTATCTGAGTTTGAAGTGTCCAAACTCCACTCCCACAGGATGGTGACATCATGTCACCACTTTCCAGGAGAATTACATACTGCCACTATACAAAGAGAGGCACATAAGGATTGCACTGTGTACTCAAAATAAGATATGCTGAAGTCCTAACACTGAAGTCCTACCTGTGAATGTGCCCTTGTTTGGAAATAGATGCTTAAAGAAGTGACCAGTTAAGTTAATGAGCTTCGATAGAAGTAGAATTAGGAGGACACACATGAAGACAGAGACCCATAATAAAACACTTTATGTGAAGACGCACTAAAAGCCAACGAATCTCAAGAAATGCCCAGGGCTACTGGAAGCTAGAGACAAGAAAGGATCTTCCTCTAGAGTGAACAACAGAAGATGGCCTACTGACCCTCTGAACTGGGACTCCTAGCATCCCAACTGTTAGACCATAAATTTCTGTTCTTTAAAGTCACTCACTCTTGTGGACTGAATTGTGTCCCTACAAAAACATGTGGAGCAATGTGGCTAGGCCACCATTACCAGGACTGTGTGATGTTCCTAAATGCTGTAAACCCTGCCCCCACAGTGCTATGAGGGAAGACGGGCCACAGTTGTGGTGGTGGCTCAGGACTCAATCTATAAGGCTGTATTGTGTCTTGAGGCAATCTCTTGGAATATAAAGGAAAAAGAGATAAGCAGAGAGCTGGGCGATCTCATACAATCAGGAAACAAGCAGTGCTGGGAGCAGAGTGCATCCTTTAGACTTGGGGTCCCTGCACCACCAAAGCTCCCAGTCCAGGGGAAGGCTGATGATGTGGACTTTCCTCCAGAGTCAGCAGGGAAAGCTTTCCCCTGGAGCTGATGGCCCCAATTTGGACTTGTACCTACTGGACTGTGACAGAATAAATTTCTCTTTGTTAAAGCCACCCAATAGTGGTATTTCTGTTAGAGTTGTATCAGATGACTTAGATACCCACTTTGTGGTATTTTGTTACCATAGCCCTAAGAAACTAAGGCAGAGGTCAAAGAATAAAAATCAATAAGGTGATGTTGGTGAAGAAGTCTACATTGGGGGTCAGTGAAGGATGGGAATGAAACAAAAGAGAGAGAGAACACAGCAAAGGGAAAAAAAGGAGTGTACAGGTACAGAGAACCTCTATAGAGAACCAAGCCCACAGGAGAAGGCAGGGTCACAGGAAGTGCCATGTGTTGGTAAGCTAGACAGATCCCCACACTACATCTCTAGGTGTGTTGTACATGCATGTGTACATGCACAAAATGTCATTTAAAGGGAATTACCATCAGAATAACCAACATTAATTATAGGAGATTTTAATTTTTTTGTGGACTAGTAAAGTAACATAAATTGATATAATTAGTAAGTAGGATTTAGAGCCACTTATCACACAGTATTGACTACCTGTGCATTAAACATTAACTTAATTATTATCAAACAAAATTTATAACTAAACTCCAAAAAATATTTATTAAGCCTTCATACAAATGTGGGGTTCTAACAGTTTTTCTTCCTACAACTTTTTTTTAAAAGAGAAAATTGCATTAGACATAAACTATTACCTTCTCAAGATAGCATGCCACTTAGACAAGGATCACAAAAATGCACTGGATAGACATTTTATCTTACCTATAAAGAAGTATGCTATTTGGGATTCGTAAGGACTTAGACACATACCTGTTACACTAACTCTTACCAGTAACTATTACCTCTTGAAAGTGCCTACAGCACATAAAGAAACCAATCACTGAAGGCACAGCAAAGTTAAGACAAGAAAAAATCTTTTCAGAGCTTTCATTTTTAAACGTTGGAACCCATTTTGTCAGATCATTTTAAATACATCTAGCTGTCTATGATTTAATACAATTATTTAATAGAGCAGTTATATTACCCTATATTTTTCTATAAACAGGCAAAATGATTAGCCGGAACAGTGGGTCCAACATTACCTGAGACTCTTTAATAAAATTTATGCTTCTAAATCACAGGAAGTATTCAATATGCATATAAAACTCTCATATGTACAGTGCCCTGAAAATAGACCAGCACCTACAAGACTCAAAAAAGAGGTGCTGATAACAGAAATAATGTACTGAAAACACATATACCCAGGTACATTATAGAAATCAGTCTTGTAATAGCAATAATACCATTTTAATAGATATATACTAAATAGAACTACTTATGTTGGTTCAAAAGACACTAACTTTGGTAACAATCTTATAATGTACTATGAGTAGCACGCAGAAAACATGCACATACTTATACACTACTACCAAAATACAAGTTTTCAACTTTCTGCATATTTTCCACAAATATGGAATACTTGGAAAGCCATAACCCTAACACCATGGGTATGACAGGAATGCCACCAGACTTAGTAAATGTAAAAAAAGGAGCACACAAATACGACAGCTACAGGAAAAAAAAAACACTAATAGCAATTTCCCATGACCTAAAACCATGAGAACTAACCCATGTGAACATAAAGGCTGTTGCTTTTCTAACAGTGCTGTTACCAAAATTTGAAGACACATGCCAGTAAATTTATACCAATTCAATAAAATTTTCATTGAATCAGAGGACAGTAATAAATAAGAGTTCCTTAAGAGAAACACTTAAGACAAACACTCACTTAAAGAGAAAATTTAACTTTTGTTTTAACGTATTTGCTACTACCTACTGATCTGACAGAACGAAAAAATTGGACCCAGACACATAAGCATATGGCTGAAAGTTTCTAGATACTAACCTCCCCTACACTTTCCAGGATACCATAAATGTAACTTCTTGCACTCTCTCTCAAGAATGTATGAGTATGACATCTACCACAGAGAACTTGCACAGAACTTGTTTCCTTGCCAACAGTTAAGTGCTCACCAATCACCCCTAACCATTTCAAGACAAACAAAATTACGGTGGAGTTTTAGCCACCTAAAGGACTAGTGAAGTGAGAAGAAAACCTGAAAAGCGCTGATTGTCAGGAGGGGGCGGGGGTGTAAACGTTCTGTAAGACCTATTTCAAATTCTAATTTGTTTACTATCATTCCAGTGGCTCCTTAATTTATGCTAAAATTTTATACTTTAGCACGTAACATTATTCTTTCTCAGGCAATTCATTGTTATGAACTGTTCATGTTTCAACTAGTCTGTAAATGCTACTCAATCACATTTGAAAACAGCAAGCTCTAGCTTGGGTGTCCCATGTGAGCATGTCTCTTCAAACCTAGAGGCTGTTTTGGATTTCTCAAAAGATCTTTTTCTCTGAAATGAAATAATTTGGCTAAAATAAAATTTGGTTAAAATGATAAAGAAAATGAGCCATCACTGTTTTTTCTGAGAGTAAATTCGTAAAATCCTGAATCATGTGAGCACTGGTTACTCTAAACTCAAACTCATCAATTTTACCAAAAAGTTAGAAAATATACCTTATATGGTAGCAAATGAGGAAAATGCCTTGACGTTTGCATCATCACACCTTATAAAACTGACTGAAGTAAGAAAGTGATTGCAACCTTTTCCTTACCATAGTCACTAAGCTACTGGATCAAACATTGGTTTCCACTGTACGTTTTAGTTGTATAAATACATTTCCTATGTCGAGGCTTTATTGAAATACCATCTTACTTACACTACTAAAGTTCTAATTGAATAGTAACATATCCTCTTAAACTGTAATTCACTATTATGATACCAAGGAACACAACCATTCTACAGGTAATCCATACACATTTAAGCTCAGAAATTTAATGCCTCTTATAGCTAATGTGGAAACACTGGTGGTGTAATGGTTTACTGTTCTATCTGCTAATCCAAAGCTTGGCAGTTCAGATCCACTAATTACTGCCCAGAAGCTCTATGAGGCAATTTTACTCTGTCCTGTAGGGTTGCTATAAGTTAGAATTGACTCGAGAGCAGTGGATTATAGCTAAAGTGTGCATATGATCCTATCAAAACTGTGAAAAGAATGGTGGCTTATAAAAACAGCCACCTACAAATATCTCATTCTCAAGCAAAGCTACTAATTATACAGAAATTAGTTGTCACGGACTGAACTATCTGCCCCCCACAAACACGTGTGCAGCCATTTGGCCAGGCCATGATTCCCAAGATTTCATGACTGTCCTCCATTTTGTGGTTTTCCTATGCTTTATGTTAAAAAGGATTAGAGTGGGACTATAAATCCCTTCCTAAGGTCCCCTCCTTGCTCTACTGTAAAGGGAGTTTCCCCAGAGTGTGGCTTGTACCACCCTTTATCCTTTCATCCTAGGAGAGATAAAAAGAAAGGGAAGCAAGCAGTGAATTAATTGGGAACCTCACACTGTCAAGCAAGCAGCACCAGAAGAGCGTGTCCTTCAGATCTGAGATTCCTGCACCACGATGCTCCCTGACCAAAGACTGATACAACACAAAGACCTGCCTCCAGCACAGAGGTAAAGTCTTCCCCTGAATTCAGACTTGTTGCCTACCGGACTGTGTAACAATAAACTGTCCTTTGTTAAAGCCATCCACTCATGGTATTTCTGTTACAGCAGCACTAGGTGACTAAAACATTAGTGCTTCCAGGTAGTTCACCTTAGAATAGTAAGAGAAACAGGAAGCAGTGTTACAGGTATTTAAAATGAAGTTTAAAGTGGAATCAGTCAGTTTCCCCCTAGCTGAGAAAAGATTCACACTAATAAATGCACACGTCAACCCTCTCTCCCCACTAGGTTCTGTTCAATAATAAGATGAATCCTTTCTAATTGTATGCAACTGGTGTGACAACATACATGTATTTCTCACTGTAGCTTTCTCGAGATTCTCAAAGGCATCTGTGACCAAGAAATTAAGTTACTATATTTAATTCTAATGTTTTCATGAAACCTCAGGACAAAGTTTCTCCAAATATGGTTCCTAAAACACTATTAACTTGCTTCTGTGATGGGGAGAAAAAAACTGTACAGGTCTTTTTTAACAAGTTAAGCATGTTTCAAAACAACAGCTCTATCAGCACAAGACAATTTAAGAGTTCATTAAGCACAATGAGTACTTAAAGTGGTACAAAATTATGATTTCACATGTTACTGTCAGGTAAGTATAACTTAAAAAACAGGAACTCACTTTTTAAAAACTTTTATAATCTTCAAGGTATAAATAACTAACAAACCTTTAATAAGGGCATTCTGAACCCACCTAGCAATGCCTTGCAAGGCCTGGCTGTTTACAGGAAGTCACAGCCACAAGAACCCAATGGTTCACAATTTCACTGTATAATACATAGGGTCACCAAGAAGTGGAAATGACTAGATGGTAACTGGTTTGGTTTTGGTTTTTATTCTAATAAGTTACTATATTTAATTCTGAGAAAAGATACAAAAGAACAGGCATGGCCCTCTTCATGTTTTATACTATTTCATTTTGAGGCATGCATGCAACTTTGCATAAAACAGTGCTCTTCAAAGTATCTGTAGTGAAAGACTAATTTTTACTTCCCCAAGCTATCATGTACCAAATCTTTCTAAGCTATAAAAAAAAAATAAAACTTGCTGTCATCAAGTTGATTCTGATTCCTAGCAATTCCAATAGGACACAGTATAACTGCCCACACAGCTTCCAAGAAGCACTTGGTGGATTTGAACTGCCAACCTTGGTTAGCAGCTATAGCACTTAACTACTATACATTATCAGGGTTTACTTATTGTAAACTATTTTAAAAAACTTAAAAAAAAAAAACCCCACCGCTGTTGAGTTGATTTTGACTCATAGCAACCCTACAGGATAAATTACTGAAAAAAAAAATTTAAACAACCGAAACAGAAGTCCAAACTTTCATTTATTAGATTCAACAGACATAAAACTACACTGTCAAATTACTACAAAAGTTTCTAAACATCTTCCATTTCTGTATTTATTTCAATTCCAATTAGCAACCAATGGGGGTGGAGTCAAGATGGCAGACTAAACTCATGCCTTCCTAAATCCCTCTGGAAACCAAGACCTGAATTGATAATTAAACAGAGCCTTCTGGATACCTAGTGAGCCCTAGGACGTGGCATAGTGCTGTTAATTTGGACTTCATACCACTGAAAGCAAAACCTCCTCTCTTTCATTGACCCCACTCTCAGCAAGCACGGGCTTGCACAGACCAAAGGTAACTCACCATTTTGACTTTTTTTTTCCTCTGTAGTAGCCGGCGGGCAGAGCTGGAACTTGACTAGCTGCTGGTCTTGGATGCACTGCTGGTGGGATTGGCAAGTGCAATTGCCATGTACTGACAGCCTGGCTTTGGACTCTGTGCAACTCAGTTCCTTTAGCCTATCTTTACCTCCGCCATGTGATAGCCGTATGGATGCGGTGGTAAGCTTGTACGGGATGCCATCTTGATCCACTGGGAGATGGACACACCCAGGCGGAGGCCCTGGCTGGACTTGGTTCCTAGGCTGGGAGGCAGTGCCCAGCAGGGGAAGAGTGCTTTTCCAGCAGAGAGACAATGTCTTGGCAACTGTCACCTGAAGCTGGGGCCCAGCAACGAGACTGTGTATACTCTTACGGGAGCCTCAGCTGGACCTAATTCCTTGGCCAGGAGGCAGTAGCTGCCCAGAAGAGAGCACTTTTCCTGCAGAAAAGCAGCATTCTACACAGTATCACCTACAGCTGGGGCCCAACAGCAGAGGCCAACAGGGCAGTAGCCTTTCTGTGTTTTGAGCTAGTTTATAACATCTGGGGTTCAATATAGAGGTGCTTACTTTGCCAGCTGGGGAGAAGGACATATATACCTGAAAACCTGACTGACTTTAGAAGTTGTCAGATACTTTTTAGGTCTCATTTTAAGACGGCCTAGACAAACAACTGGGTCTATCCTCACAGCATCTCTCTCAGCCTCTATTGACCCACATGAAGCCCAAAAAGCAACAAACTTGGAGAAAACCATGGCCAAGAAACCATCCATGGTATCAGAAGGCCTCCAGAAGAAACCACCTCAGAACTTCCCAGAAGAAGAAGCTTTTCTGAAACTATTGGAAGGTGAATACTAAAGGATTATACAGAGAGCCCTCCTAGACCTTTTATAAAAGGCAGCGGAGCAAAATGAAAAATTAAACAAGCTGTTCAATCTGATGGAACATCAGTACCCTGAAGTCCAACAGATCAAGAACAAAATCAAAGACACAGAAGCTTCAATTCAAAGCCAAGAAAACAGAATGCAACAAATGGAAAACAGACTTTCTGATTTGGAAGACAGAGCTATTGACTCCAGGATCTAGGAGGAGAAATCAGAAAAAAAGAAACAAGAGAAATGAAGAAGCATTAAGAACCATGTGGGACTCCATTAAGAGGAACAACCTACGATTAATTGGAGTCCCTGAACAGGGCGAGACACCTGACAGCACAGAGAGTATTGTTGCAGATCTGCTGACATAAAACTTCCCAGAAATTATGGAAGCAGAGAATACAGATATCCAAGATACATATCCAATGCCCCTAAATATAGATCTCAAAAGAAAAACTCTAAGACATATTATAATCAAGCTTAACAAAATGAAACCTAAGCAGAAACTTTTAAAGGCAGCAGGACTCAAAGCAAAGCTCACATTCAGAGGAAACCCTGTAGGCTTTCATTGGATTTCTCAGCAGAAACAATGCTGGCACAGAGACAGTGGCATGACACATTCAAAGCCTTGAAGGAGAAGAACTTCCAACCAAGAATTATATATCCTGCAAAACTATCTTTCATATATAAAAATGAAATTAAGACATCTGCAGATCAACAAACTCACAGACTTTGTAAAAACTAAACCAAAGCTACAAGAAATACTGAAAGAATCTCTTGGCTCAGAAGAACAAAATCACTAACTTTATACTTTAGAAGCAAATACAGGACACATCACACGAAATCCTTACTCAGTTAGGGAAGGCTCCAAACTCAATCAAAGCTTTAACAGTGAAAGAAATGATCCAGTGATCATATCATGAAAATTACGATGTCATCATACTAAAAAGAAGGATGTACTACAGTGGTTATAGTCCTTCCAGATGGACAGGAAGTTGACAAGACTGGTAGCAATTAAAATTGGGTTTATACATAGTTTATTACGTGGGATCACAAGGGCAGCCATAAAGCACAATAAAGATGCAACATACTATATCAAGAAATGTAATACAGGAGTCTCAACAACCACAAAACCAACTCTGAAAAAGGTGAAAAATCAACTCACAATTAGCAACCAATAAACCATGCTGATCTGCATATCACACATAGTAACACCAAGCATGTTCCTTCTAAACAATACTGTAAAATAAACTGCTCATTAGGTCCATGACACACAAACTGCAATATGCACATAATAAATACACAGTAAATAACTGATGGATTATTACACTGGAAACTATGAATAGGCTATTGTTTATTATGTCACTTTCTTTTTGCTTTGATACATAAAATGATAAAACTATACACTTATTTTGGAAAACTTTATTATTTCTTCAGACATATCTTCTAAAAGGGTATACATATTTAAATTTTTGATCTATGACCGGAATCTGTGGCCAGTTAAAACTAAGCAAACCCACAGGGAACTCCTTGAAAACTCTACAGGACAGTTCTAATCAGTCTATAGGGTTGCTAGGAGTCAGAATCAACTTGACGGCAATGAGTTTTTTCATTTTTGTTTTATCCTATGCCCTTGCACCCTTTGGTATAATACAGCAAAAATTTAGGACTACCCTAGCCCTGCCATTAACAATGTGATCTTAGGCCAGTCACTTATATCACTGCCTCACTGGCTCTGATGACTGATCAAATATTTCTACGGTCTCTTTCAACTCTAAATTTATAAAGATGTTACAATCTCTCATTAGTGTAAAGAGTTTTTATAATCAGTATCCCTGGATGTCTAGAAGTCAAACTGTAAGTTACTAAAAGATCTGGGTTTTGACATAATCATCTAATGCACACACCCATACACATACACAGGTGCCATTAATTTGACTCTCACTCATGACAACCCCATGTGTGTCAGAGAAGAACTGCACTCCATAGGGTTTTCAGTGACTGATTTTTCAAGAGTAGATCACCAGCCCTTCCTTCCCTGGCACCTCTTGGTAGATTTGAACTTCCAACCTTTTGGTTATCAACTGATAACATTAATAGTTTGTACCACTAAGAAGCTCCAATCCAACACACAGGAAGACATAAACAGAACAGTACACACAGCTCAAGAGGAGAACCTGTTAAGAAAATCACTAAAAATGCAGAGATTCTAAACAAGGGAAGACACAAAACAACAAAATAATCTAAGATGCTATTAAGCAAAGAATTTAAAAATGCACTGTAGATATACAGTTAAACACATTTTAGAGGTTTTCTCTTATCTATTATACTGTTACATGGCTACCATATGGCAAAAATATAGATGCTATATCATATGGCAAAAACCCAAGTGCTTGATGAAGACCTAAAATATCATCAATATTAAAAATCGTAAAGGCTGAGTTTTAGAGCTAAAGAATCTACCTTTTAAGACCTCAAATGAGTATTTTTTTTTCTTTAGTCTTACAATGAATTAATCTAAAGGAAGAGAATCTTCTTTTTATTGATAACAGCTAACCCCTTTGATATCTAATGAATTTACTCATTCATTAAATATTTACTGATTATATGTGGGCCAAATGCTGGTGGTTAAAAGAAGAATTATTAGGCTATCACAGGATATAAATATTCCCTCATTCCATCATTTAACAAACACTTGCTGAGTGTCTAAATGTGTCAGTCACTATTCTGGGCAGTGGTGATACAGCAGTGAACAGAATCAAGTCATTGACCTATGCAACCTAAATTTAGTGAAGAGGAAAAGGACAACCAACAAACAGACACGTAATAAAATTTCAGGAACTGATAAGTATTACAGAAGAAAAATTGAGCAGAAGGGGACAGAAAGTTCCAGGAAATCTTACTTTAAGGTAGAGTGGTCAGGAGAGGTAACATTTGAACAAAGACAAGAATAAAGGAAGGCATATCTAGAACCTTCAGGTAAATGGATCATTAAAGACAAAGGATACATTAGGACACTATCGAGTAATGATGACACAGACAAAAGTTATCTGTAACACAAGGATTGAAACAACTAATTTGCCTAGACAGCTTGAAGACAGTTTCTCATAGAGAATGACACCATCCTTAGTACAGAAATATACACTGGAATTTGTAGAAACAACAGGAGAGAAATAAACGTACTCTAGGTAAAGGCAAAAAAAAAAGTGACAGAAACGATGATGAAAGCAATCTCATTTCCAAAGAACAGCAAGTAGTCAAGTGTGCCTATAGTCCAGGTAGAAAGGAATCTGGGAGCCAAGGCTGGCAAGGTTACCAAAAGTGATACAATGAAGGCACAGTACGTGACAATAGATAATTTCTGAAGAATTAGAAGCATTTAAATTGTTTCTACATCAACTAGTGTCATCTCCTGTAAAAATTCCATTCCGTAGAGCCAGCCAAGCCAAGTGCCATCATTCCTTAGAACAGACTGCTTACATTATACACAGTGATCACTCCTGGATGCTATACTGTTTCCAGGAAGTCTATGCTTACCCAATCCCATTTCTTTTCAGGGCTTTTTCTACTGTGCGCTTTCTTCCTATCTTTTAGAAAAGATAGGGAAATCTGCAACCCATTCCCTCCCTAGGAGGTGTGGCCTCTGTTTCATTCATACATCTGTCATCTTACAGAACCTAGACGCAACAGCACACAAACTCAAGTAGCTAAGTTTCTGACTGTTAGGGATCCTTTTCTTTCCAGGTCTCTTAGTTGAGGTCAGAACTGAACCCTCTACAAGTCTCCTGCATCTTCTCTTGCAGTTCTACGTTTATTTTTATAAGCCACTAAAACAGTCTGCACAGTTAGCTTTTATCATTTAACACCAAATGTTAGTAGGGTCCTTCTAGAACTACAGTCTGTAATGCTCACAAAGCACGGATTTAGTCTATGTTCCACCCCCTACACAGAAACCAATGCACAATCTTTAAGCAGCAGCCACAAATAGAAATGTTCTTACATTAGTGCTGCCATTTTTTTTTTTTTTAACTAAGTGAAGTAAGTTGTAAAAACACTGAATGATTTTTGTTCTTCTGGTGGGGTGGTGCAACCATGTCCTTCTGAGCTCTGGGTAATACTGAACTTGGCAGGGGCAAAGTGCTGACAGGCGGCAGGAAAGTCTATTAGGCAACATCACTAGCTCTTGCCTGCACAGAGATGGGAGTGAAGGAATGGAGCGGACTAAGATTCTAGTTTACCTGGTATAGTATGTCTGAAGTATACCATCTGCTGTTTCATCCTCTCAGTTTCTGCTGTAATATTGCTCTGATAAATTGAGTCCCATCTGCCTTTCAGAGTTACAGCCCAGAGTCATTTAAGCATAAGGATTAAAGCATTGCTAGAGGAAAAAAAAGAATTTGCTACAAGAAGTTACAGGCAAATTTAAGAACTTATATATGGCCCGAGCTGATTTTTCTGTGCAAATAAAAAATTGTCAGTATTACCAATTGTTGATCATTATTAGAAGCCAAGACTCAATGCTTTCTTTATAGTAGCATTAAAAGTCTTTGCATTAGGTAAGGATAGTTAACACGTGATTCCATTCTTGCAGCAAATGGTTAGTGGGTACACTACATATACCATCACATAACATCTGTGTGTGTATATACGCACATGTGGGAATGAGTGAAGGTCACATACAATTGATCTTTTTAGCAGTTACAGGTATATATAATTAATAAACTTTATAAGAGAAGTTACCATTTACTGAGAACTCACTACATGCTAGGCATTTTTCTAAATTATCTCTGTATACCTTTCCATGTAAGATATAAGATGACAAAAATTAGATAACAAATGGAAAAACACTACACTACAAAATCACCTGCCATTCTCACAGGCTGTTTTAACATTTCTTGAACATGTACAAAAATATGGCCAAAAAGTTAAAGATTAAGAGTACACTTCCAAAATAAATCCATCTGGCTATTTCATGGTTAATGTTCTCTGCCATCAATTTTTACAAGCCATTTCCTGACCTTCCAAGCAAGGTGGAAAATAAGACACAATATCAAATACCATTTGAGTTAGAAAATTCTCATTACAGGAGCAATGACCTCTAACTATTTCATGAGTTATCCAGCTACATCATTCAACATTACAGGCAAAAATCAGACACTAATATGCTGACAAGGAGCTCTGGTGGTACAATGGTTAAAGTTCCTGGCTGCTAACCAGTCAGCAGTTCCAGCCCACCAGCAGCTCCACAGGAGAAAGACACAGGTAGTCTGCTTCTGTAAAGCTTTACAGCCTCAGAAACCCTCTGGGGCAGTTCCACTGTTATATGGGATCGCTATGAGCAGTAGGTTCGGTTTGGTTCGGTTCGGTTTGGTTTTGAATGTGCTGAAATGTAATGTCTAATACCTCAGACACACTCAGGTGGGAAACCTATTCCTTGAACCAGTTTCTTTAATTACAGGCATATTTCATAGACTAAAAATGGTTGGGGCACAGAAAACACTAGAGTGGAAACAAATGTTTACTAAGAGCGAAGCCTTTTTCAAATAACCGCTTTCATTTTGTTTAGAAGAAATGACAGGACGGTCTACGAGGCATTTTGTCCTATCAAGGTAATCTGTAAACCAAAACCTTTTCTCTTTAAAATAATGTAAATAAATAAATGAAGCAAAAATACTGACAGACATGACTCGTCCTAATTCAAATGGTTTTTCAGTACATTTATCTTCTTTACCCCTAAATCCAGATACGTGACTGAAAGTATACAACCTCCTTTGTCGAATCTTATTAACTACTGAGCAAGCAACTGTTATGGTTTGAATTATGTCCCTCAAAAGACACGATTAAGTTCTAACCTCTATCTGTGAAATGTGACTGTGTGTAGACATGGAGGTTTTCTTTTGTTATGTTAATGAGGACACACTGTAAGAGTTGTTAGGTACTGTGTAGTCAGTTTTGACTCAGAGGTGAGTCCTAAACCTAATCCTTTCAGAGTGGTGTCTTATAAAAAAAGGAAAAACAGACAAAGTTAACATACTCAGAGGGGAACGTTACGTGAGAGCCAATCTACAAAAGCCAAAGAATACAAAAGTGCCAAATAAACAAAAAAGTGCCGACAAACCCCCAGGGCCGTCCGAAGCTGAAAGACACAGAAGGATCTCTACTGCAGTGGCAGAAGACAGTTCTCCCAGTGCCCTGAATTCAGACTCTTGGCCTCAGAAACTGGGGGACAATAAATTCCTGTTCTTTAAAGCCACCTTCTCTGTGGCGTATTTTTTCTAAAACTTGTACCCATGAACCTTTAATTCCTACCTAGAGGATTATTAAATTCTTCAGTCATAACTCGGATTTTCTAAATTGGAATTTCTCTTAATGAGCCTCCATAATCAGTGTCCTTAAAAACTATCCTGAGATAAGGCCCAAGAAACAAAGAAACCTATGATGCCAAGCCAGCCAAGTACTGTTGAGTCAGAAACCTATGATAACAACCATAAAAAATCAGTAACACAAGCTGGCAGAATTCAAATCTGATACAACTCTGAAGTCCTGACAAACCCACAAAAACAAAATCTGGGAAGCTTTAGAAAGCTATGTTATCCTTATGACTCAACAGTCTAACACTCAATTTTTTAAAAAAGTACTAATACAGTCTTAGACTGCATTAATAAAGAACAAAAACAAAGCACTATCCACATTAAGGAAAGTATTGATCCAACTCTACCACATATGTTTACACCATAAGGGGAATATTATGCTTAATTCAGTACCAAAGAAACAACCACAATTACAACAGTAAGAGATCCAGAAAATACATCCTACCAGGCATGACTTAAAAAATAGCTGATGTTTGAAAAATTGAGTGTAAAAGATGAACTACAATTATTTTACAAAGCAGTGATTTCTATACTTGGCTGATTAACAAATCCTCTCAGGGGACTTTTTAAAAAGTACGTACTACTGATGCTCATTAACAGAGATTCCAATTCAGAACGTCTGAGTGACCAAAGAATCTAATAATCCTCCAGATGGGAATTAGGGTTCATGGGTACAAGTTTCAAAAAGAAAATTTTAACTCAGTCCAACTGGACTTGAAAACATTCAGAACATTCTAGAAATAAAATGGACTTCTGAGTAAAATGGACAAATTCCTAATCCTTATTACATCTAAGAGGAAGACAGCCACCTGCCATGAGGACTATATAGGAAAAAAAGGAAGTACTCAATAAATTACTGGTGAGTGAAGGACTAGACACAGTAAGACCACGAAGCTTTTAGCTACAAACTGTAAATGGACTGTCTCCAGGAAAGCAGTATTTCCACGAAGTTTTAATTCTCATTACATATCACAGTCATTTCAACTAGATTGCAAACATTTCTGCTTTTCTGCAGCTGATGTAGCAGAAATGTGAGTTTCACTCTAGCTAGAGTTTAGATATCTGGTTTTTATATTATTAAAATAAGCACTAAACATACCTTCAAGAGTTAACGCTGAAATAACTTTCTATCAGACTGTGATGACACTGGTAAATGAAGGAATCAAGAGGATAGGTCATCTCCTATGCAAAGCAGGATTCTGATTACACAAGGCACTTAACTGATTTCTATACAAGATATTTAAATTGTCCCAGAAAGAGGTAATATTAACCATTCCAAACATAAATGAAAAAGTGTTGTGAGAACTAAATATAGTCAATTTCCCTATCATGTTAAGTAACTTGGTATTAGCCTGCCACTCATGAGCTAACAAAAGGAAGCAAAACAGAAGGAGAATAAAGGCAGAACTGTGAGTGGTCATCTAGAGTTAGATGTTCATATTATCTTTCTTACTTGTTTGACAGATAAAAAGCAAGTCTGAAGTATCAAAGCAATTGCAGGTAATCCAAACATGCAGGACTATCATCAGAGACTGAGTGATTTAAAAAAAAAAATCCTCAGTCAAAAAATGAACACATAGGAGCAGAAACTGGGCAGACGGCTAAGACAAATTCACATGTGACCTGCACAATAGTACTGCTGTTCTTATTCCCGTAGGAAGCTGTACCATTAAAAATACCTTCCTCTTACTGAAAGGTCATTTGATAAAACAGTGTTATTTTAGGAGTGCCCACTGGATTTACTAAAAAGTGCTGTTGCTACAGACAGGTTACAAGAGCCTCTTGCAAAAATAACTCAAAAGACTGAACTGACCATCAAGAAAGCTGTTTTCAACCAAAGGAGGATCAACACACGAGACATGACCACTGTGACCACCTAAAGAAGATTAACATGTGACAAATTCCTCAGATTCAGAAACTCTTATCCCCTCTCCTACAGAACCTCCAGCTAGCCTCATTTCTGGGAGTTAGCTTTTGGAGGAATGTATCCTTTCTGTCTCCTTGGCTCCCAGTACACAGTAAAATTCCTGCTTCTCTTCTCACCCCCTTCTCAGAGCCTGGCTGTTTGCAGCAGGTGGCATGAACTCCATTGGGATGTGCAGCAGCAGAAAACTACTCTCCATGGAGTGTTCAAGGGCTGTGGCCTTTCAGAAAAGGACAGCCAGAGCTTTCTTTCTCTAAGGTGCCTCTGGGTACTTTCTCCAAGTCTGCCTTTGTTTTTCTCCTTCACTGTTTAGCTTCATAACAATTTGGCTGGGGGGTGGGGGAGAGAAGGGTGCTTTGATTCTGGAAAACTCTTATTTTGGGGCTCAGTTACGCATTTTTAAAAGACAAAAAAAAGTATTAAACTTCACCTAGAAATTCCAAAAAAAAAGAAAGCTGTTTTCAAGCCTGAGTTCACCAGTTACTGAACTCTTCTGCTCTGGCTTGCTCTGTTGTTGTTAGCTGTCCTCCAGACAGTTCCCTCTCAAGGAGACCCGTGTGAGCAAACCGCTCTACTGAGTTTTTCAAGGCTGTGACCTTTTGCAGGCAGATCACCAGGTCTATCTTCTGAGGCACCTCTAGGTGAGTCTGAACCTCAAACCCCCTGTCTACTATACCAGCACTTATCTATTTGTACCACCCAGGAGTCCATGCCATGCTCTACTGTTTAAGGAAAACAGTGGTGGTGAGCTATGGGTAGGTCAGCCTACATAATCTAAGGTAACCTGCCACCCCAGTAATAGAGTTTTCTATGCCTCTATTTTGTGACCATCAGTTTCATAGGAACATGAAAAATAATTAATACCCAGAATCTTTTAGTAACTCCAACCTTGAAACCAAACAGATAATCACTGTCAATTTTGGTTACTGATTTAACACACACACACACACACACACACACACGCAATCAAAATTGTCAAAATCGCAAACAACCAGAAATGAAGAGATCATACTATCTACCCATCTCTGCAAAGTATCATGGTCATTTTTACACCAGTGACAACAGCCACAGTGATACCTATTGTAACATGTTACCCTGATACAGACTTAATGCTAGTAATAATAGAGAGGAGAAACACCATTTAAGTTAAATATTTTACATGTATTCATCAAACCTTATTCAAAAAAACTCTCATAGCGAAAAGATAGAATCAACCCAGATGCCCAACAACACAGGAATGGATAGATGAAATGTGGTATATATACTCAATGGAACACTATGCAATGATAAAGAACAACGATGACTTTAGGAAACAGTTCATAAACTGGTTTCAACTGGAGGACATTATGTTGAGTGAAAGTAGTCCATGACAAAATGACAAATACTGTATGAGACCCCTACAATAAGACCTTAAAAACAGACTCATGCATAGAAAACAATCTTTGATGGCTGCAAGGGTTGATGGGGGGGGAGGATTTACATTATATGGTTGATAGAAATTTGGGTGGGTGAAATCTGTGACGACGCACATTAGAAAGAAGATCAATATTAACTGGACTTCAACATAACATGATTACTCCTCCCATCTTAACCCGATACTGCAATGACAGAACAGCTGAGACGAGGGGCCAGGGACCATGCTCTCAGGGGATATCAAAGCCAATTGGCACACACAACATTTTGCTAAGACAGCCGTCTGCACCCCACATTGGTGAGTGGCGTCTGGAGTCTTAAACGCTGCCAAGCTGCCACCTGAGGGTACAGCAAATGGTCCCAACTCAGCAGGAACAGATGATCACCAAGGACCAAAACGACATGGGGGAAAGAGAACCCAGAAGACAGAGAGACCCATGTGAGTGAGTGACTACATCAACTTGTGACCGGAAGAACCGGAGGGTGCCCAGCCACCACCAGAGATAGCTGTGATGGAGCTCCCAAAGTTGAGTCTCATCAGCAAGACAAGAATAAAAAAAGGTACCCTGAGATTTACACTAAAAAGACCGCAATTGATGGTCCAGGAGCCTCGAAACTCCCCTGGGAGCATGGCCCCTGGCCCTGATGCTGCCCCTGTCCATAAATCATAATGGAGGTCAACAATTCAAACACGAATGGATTGGACTTGGCGACACAGAGTGACCATATCATGTGTGCACTTTATGGTTCTATGCATCTACAGGATACCATCCTGCTGATCTTCTCACCGGAGGAAGGGCAGTGAGTGGAGAGGAGGGGATAGGAGATTGTTGGGAGGATAAGACACGTACAGAGCAAAGAGGACGAGTGTGCTGTCACCAGGCAGGGATAGCAGTGGGAGCTACACATAGGTAGGCATGCAAATTTATATGGGAACATTTTCATTCAATCACAATTAAAAAAAAAAATCTCTGGGGCAGGTACTTGCATCTCCAATTTATAACTGAGGAAACTAACGCAGAGACAGCTGACATTACTAATCTAAAGTAGGTAAAACTAGAAGGTTACAGAGCTAGAACATCACAGGGCTGGGGCCAGAAGCCAGGCAATCTGGTAATCACAATCTGGGTGGCCCTCCTACCAGGGCACATTATCTATTACTCCCCTCCTGAGGCAACACATTTCACATCGTTTATATTTTATGAATTTTTTTTTCCAATAAACTAGGCTGGATAATCCGGAGAGAAATCTCTCTCCGTTAAAGCTTAATGCTAACTTGCTACTCTCACTAACTCTGTATCTAAGCTTCATCTAACTTACAGAAGGATCACAAGGTAGTTCCAAACATCAACCAAGTTACCAAAAAAAAAAAAAACTTCAATAAAAAATTCTAATCATTCAGATCAAAACAGAAGAGAGACAGCTAGAGAAGAGAAGAGATCCAAAAGGGGAGAATGAGGAAAGGGAAACTAAAGAAGGGAAGGAAAAGGGGCAGGAATACATGGAGCCCTGAAGTCTGCTCCCTTTATTTTAAAATCTCTTGAGTTCTCCTACTGAATCAACCTTATGTCATAATCCATCGATAGGCTCATGTGGGAAGAAGAGAAGCCTGTCTACCAAATTTCTGCCTTCCAGGGTAGAGTATTACTTTATTTCATCCCAAAGCTTTTATTTTAGTTCTAGGATCTTCCTCCACATGCTCTAAATTAATGACAATGAAGGCCTCTCCCTGAAGAGGTTAAGGTTAGAGGGGAATACAAAAAAACTCATGTATGACTAATCAGTAAAGTAACACAGACTTCTTAAATGAAAATACCATGAAGAACCAGTTTTTTAGAATCCCCAATTCTGTTTATAATCAATACCTTAAGTAAATAAAAATGAATTACAAGAAAAATAGAGTTTAATACATAAAATACAAGCCTATAATTTTCTATTAGATTTGACAAATACAAAATTACTGTCCAATTGCTATAAATATTCCTAAAGCCTTATGTTCAATTTCTGAATTTAATTTGCCACAGACTCAGAAGTCCACCAATAACACCAAAGACAATTTTTCATGCACTAAATGCTATAAAATCTGAGAAGGCTTAAAAACTTTCTATTATTTATTAAGATGATAAAGAAATTGCCTGACATTATAAAATGTATATAGGGGTTTTTGCCTTACGTATTTTTCCTTAAGTATCAACAGGAATTACCAGAAGAGATTATAATAACATTTTTTTTTAATTTTTGCTTTGTATTCTTTATTTTAAAAATCACTACAAATGATTAAAAAAAAAGTATAATTTTAGTTGCTATAGTTTATTTTATGGCAAATAAAAACCTGAATACCCAAAGTATCCCTTCTGCTCCTACGTATATTTTTGTATTCTCCTTCCACTCTGTACTCAGCCACCAATTCCCTAGTATGAAAAGAAAATGTACAATTTATATAAAATTTCCTGAGGCTATACATTATGGATATTGGTTCCTAATTTTGAGGATCTACTGAAATGTTGATTGTGTTTATAACTAATGCCTTGTCTGAAAATTAGTAGAAGAATTCACAGACATATATAAAGTTTAGAGTTTTTCCTTAGGACCATGGTCTCATGGGACAACAGAAGCAATTGACACAACTTAGTTTATAGGAATCACAATCGGCATCTTAGTGAAGTAAGCAGCGTCTGCGACCTTAAAGGCTTGCGAGCAGCTATCTAAGACACATCTACTGATCTCTACTTGCCAGGAGCAAAACATTAAGAAGATAATGAAATGCTCAGAGATACAACAAGTCTACATGAGCCATGACCTCATCTACTTTGAGACCAGAAGAACTACATGGTGCCCAGTTACCACCATTGACCACTCTCCCCAGGGTCACAATAGGTGATCCTGGATAGAATGGGAGAAAAATGTGGAGCAGAACTCAAATTAAAAAAACACGAAAACTAGGCACAGTGGAACAGTAGACAACAAAAGACTCTGAGACTATTGCCCTGAGACACTCCTTAAATCTAGAACCTAGCCTATCCTCTGAGACGACCTTTTGGTGAAAAAGCAGAGTGGCACACAAAATAAAGGCTATTACCCATAAGATAGGTGCTCTACTTAGAAACCTCAACAACTTCTCAAAATCAGAGATAAGAAGATAAGCATGTTGGTAAACTAGAGTATTGGAAATGGTATCAACAACACAATTAAAGACAATGCTGATACATTACAATAAATGTAACTAACGTCACCAATTTGTGCAGTAGTGAACAAATGAGAACCTCACTGCGTAAACTTTCACCAAAAAACTCAATAAAATACTACTTAAAAACAAAACACAATAAAAAGTTCACAGCTTTTTCTCTTGCTCTTAACAAGGCTTCAGATGCTCTGAAAGGGGCTACTTTCGCTGACAGAAAAAAAAAAGTTACAGGTGTGAACAGTCCTCACTATGAAAGCAATATCAAATCTCAGTTCTTTATTATGCACATTTTTATATTAAAACAGTTTGTCTCAAAACATAAACCATAAGGTTCTTAAAACATGGTAAGTTTCTAAATACTAAGATCCTGTTTTTCACTGGTTAGAGAGCTAAACTACAAATCTGATAACACAGCATGTGCTAAGAGTGTAAAAGTAAATAAACAGCACGCTCATACACGACTGGAAAGCAAATGTTTTAAAATTACAAATAGATATATACTCTTTGATGCAGCAATTCCACCTCTGAGAGTTTATTCTACAAATACCTTCACACGTAGAATAAAATGATGTACAATCAGTTCTGTTATGATGCAACATACGTGGTCCCAAGTCACTGCATTATACAAAACTGCAACAAAAATCACAGATTTATGGGGGAAAAGATACTACTACAATACTCAAAAACTTCAACAGAGAAATATTAGAAAAAGAAGAAGTCTAATGAAAACATTAACAGTTTCACACATATTAAACAGTTAAGATACACAGAACTTTACCCTAGAACTGGCCTGAGGTTTGCTTGTAGAAATCTGTGGAAGTAATGTGCAGCTTTAACAGTAACTTTGAAGCGCAGCCAAGGACGGCTGTATGAAATCAGCAGAAAGTTGTTAATACCAGCTGTGAAGTGAAGTGGCTCATGACACACTCAAAGGCTGAGCGAATCAAGTTTGAGGTGTGCATTTTGTGTATTCCTACACAGCCCAGTTCACCTGGTTGCAGTTTTCTGCATTCACCTTTCTGTTTCTCTCAGACAAAACCATGTGTAAACAAATGAAAAATTCAGATTATGCTCAAATTGTTCCCTAATATATCATCACTCTTGCTGGAACAAATTCATATTTTAAAAATAAGCAAGATGGTAAAACTGACCATATACAGCATTATATTTAATAGTTGATAAGTTACGTGACATTTATACAATGAATTCATTTGCAGTTGTAAAAAAAATGAGGAAATTTTTTACATGATCACAGTGAAATCTGCATTTAGGCACAAATTGTTAAGGAAAAAAAATTCAGATATAGAACAGTGCACAACAGGCTGCCATTTGTTTATGAAAGGGGGAAACAAAAATAAATTCATATCTACTTCTATATGCATAAAAAATTCTGAAAGGATACCCAAAAAAACTACTAATTATGGTTACCCATTTGGGCAGGAGACAGAGATTGGGAGCCAGGCAAAGGGCAGAGGTCAGAAACACTAGTTATACTCGTTTTTCATCTGAACTGTGGAAGCGTATTGGTGGTGGCAGTGGCGGTGCTGTTCAGTTGATTCTGACTCACAGTGGTCCTGTCTAACAGAGCAGAACTGCCTCACTGGTTTCCTAGGCTGTAATCCTTATGGCAGCAGATTGCCAGGTTTTTCCTCTTACAGAGCTGCTGGCAGATTCTAATGTCGATCTTTTGGTCAGCAGATAAGCACATACCATGCTAGTAAATAAAAATATTAACAAATACACAAATGAATGAGTGAAAGTCTGCCTTTACTCTCAGAAAAAGGGAGAGGAGCTTTGAATAATTAATTTTCCCCCTCCATTTTAGGTTTTCTATCTTCTGTAATTGAACAAAAACCTGTGGGCATGAAAGTAGAAAAAAGATACATATTTAAGATCTTCTGAAATAAAATAGTAATAACCTACATGCCTCTTAACTATGAGAAATATATTTTTCAGAGAAGGCTTCACTTTTTCCAGGGAAACGTATCAACAGCTGTTCACCAACTGATCTATCTTTAATTATTTTTAAGGTGTTCTCTCTTATTCATATGAACTGAATTTCCTTTAACCTTCTAAAGTAGACCACAATTCCATGAAATCATTTGCAATAAAATTGTAGACCCTGCTTCCATGAAAAATTAGTAGACCCTAATTCCATGAAATCATGAGCAATAAAAACCTCTGGGCAGAGTTTTTCCTCCCTGTCTTATACCAATAAAAAGGTTTTATACCCATTGCTTGAACTGTCTGCTGTCTAACAACACAGTATCAGACAGTTAAAATTATGAAGTCGTATAATGACACAAAAAGTTTTGATCCAAAATTTATTTTGTAAAGAGTCACACACTGAAGATCTGAGAACCTTTTGCCAAAACGAATGTTTAAGAGGAAAAAAAATTAAAACTATGTATTAAGAGACCTTCTCTCTCACATCAATTTCCCATTCCTCATCTTAAAATGGATACATGTATTCATTCGTTCATTCCGTATCTATGAAATACCAAGAAGGCAACAGGAAATGGGCAATACAGCAGTAAACAAAACTGCAAGCTCTACTTTCCTAGAAGGTGAAAAGATTAAATAATGAAATTACAGTATCTATATACAATTCTGAGAAATGTGCTACAATTTTTTATTGCAAGTTATTAGGAAAGTAAACCATATGAATACCTCACCTAATCTAAAGGTTATCCTGGTCAGGTACTCAGAAGTACTGGTGTTAATCAGACAGAATTTCAAAAAGGTCAATATATATGAAAGTCCAGAGTTGAAAGATGTCATTACAACAGCAAAATACATCAAAAGACAATGAAATGTATGAAAACTCTAGAGGACTGCAAATATTAAACTGAGCCATTTAATTTGATACAACATCCATTTATCTCTGTGGATACAATTCCACTATTTTCAAGCACAAATATTTGGTTTCTCAATGCCCAGAGGTCAAAGTCTTATTTGCAATACCAGATGAACATGTAGGGTTTAGCTCAGCAGAGACAAAATAACTCAATTCTCCAGGAAGTATTTTTCAATAACTGATTTGATAATAATGTGGATTTTACTCCCAAGTGATCAAACAAGTTAGAACTTCCTTCACAAAACAGGTTCCTGAGTTCCTTCCCTCTGGTGCCAAGGCCCTCCCAAAGGGCCACCTGCTGACCACCATGAAGCTACACACTCACATTGGCACCTTTGAAAAGAAAAGCACCCCGAGTAGCATAAATACCTATATAATTTGTACTGGAGGATGGCCCACTAGATACACACTCCTCTATGCTGGACTGACACATATATTGTTAACGTAACAGGTTCCTATTTTACTAAATGAAACTGTATCATGATCTCCAGATAAATCTTTCTGATATGTAGACAAGCCACACTACCAGCAGGCATTATTTATGTTTGAATTCCAGAATAATTCACTTAAAATGTTTCTCCCTTTATCTGTTCAATAAGTAAATGAATTTGTATCATAAACTGATATTCATATTTCTACAATTATCGTATTATGTTTTATATAGTTTACTAGGAGTAAGTCCTTTCTGATGACAGAGCAGTTAAGAGCTTGGCTGTTAACCAAAAAGTGTGCACTTCCATTCCACCAACACTACAGGGCAGTTCTACTGTGTCCTACAGGATCACGATGAGTTCAAACTGACTCAGTAACAATGAGTTTTTTACTTTTTACCTCTATTAGGATACTTACATTAGGGGCCTGAATTACTTACTGCTTTTACTTCTTTAAAATGAAAGTAAGTGGGTGATTACCAGTAAGATTATATAAAAAAAATTATCTTCTCAAGTTTAAATTATTGAGCAGACATCTTATTGACACTTTGTGTTAAGACATGTCCTCATAACACTAAGCAACATCACAGAGAAGTGTTAATACAATTAAATTCAATGACAATGCCTTCTTTTGAGATAACGATATACAACAAATAAACACACAAAAAATGAAACCTATACCCAACAAAGATTATTTTTAAGCATCTCAAATCCCAGTTCACTCCCTGAGCTTGAGAGTGTCACATCTGCTGGGTATAAATCTTCTGAAATCAGGAGGATTCAAACATTAAGGACTTTTCATTTACTATTGTCAGTGGAAATCTACAGATAAACTACACTATAATGAAAAAATAATTTTAGGTAAATCTGATTTTTCTAGAACTATTTCAGTGTGTAGGCTGGTTATACGCTTATTTAAGATTAGGTCAAATGGCACCTGAAATTGGCAGAGAATGAGTATTTGATTTCTATTTTATTAAGTCAAATGTACATTTGGCAAGCATCAGCCTAGACACTTCACTTTCTGGACATCAGTGTGCTGGCCAGAAACACTCCTAAAATAATTCAACCTGTTACATTAGAACTGTTCAAGCTGCAAGAAGAAGAAAGCATTTCTCCAGGCTTAGCATTGATAACAGCCTATACTAACCTTCATAAGAACAACCTGTCACATATTCATCAATTTAATAAGACAAGAATACTGCCATATTTTACGCAAATAATACATGCGCTATTTTTTTCCTGCCAACCGTACCACTTCCTTGTACATTATTTTCCTAGGTGCACTCTGTGCATTGTATGTGGGAGGTGTGTTACTTACAAGGGTGCACTATTTGCAAAAAATAGAGTATTACCAGGCAAAATAGAATAATCATTTTTGTTTTTACCCACAAATCAAGTAGTCTATTTACTACCTAATTTCAATTTAACATTCAAATGATTCTGAATTTTTTAAATTTCCTCAACATTTGATTATATAGAAATTGTGTATTTTCCTTATTGAATGAACAAATCTGCAAGCCTAGAAGGGAGATATGAAAAATAATGCTATGCTATTTAAAATAATGGCACAGTATTATTTTAAAAACATGTAAGCTCCATCTTAATTTTTGCCATACTACCTGAACAGATGTTATTAAAGTCAACTTGCAACACAACTTTAAAGATTACTGCCACATAACAAGAAATCTTAAAACAAAATTTCAGTTAAAGTACACAAAATACTGTTACTGTGCAATTCTAAATACTCCAACAAAATAAGACCATGCTGATTCTGTTGTCATTTGAAACTACTGAATTCTGAAACAAAAATTATTTTAGTATGTGTGATGTCACCTACATTCATGATCACAGGTAGAGCCTTTAGTATTATGCTAGTGGTTAGGAATATAATCACATCAGTAAGTTTTTCAAAAACCCCAAGAGTATGGTCCCCAGACACCCATTCAGCTCAGTAACGAAGTCACCCCTAAATTTCACCCTTCAGCCAAAGATTAGAGAGACCCATAAAACAAAGCAAGATCTAGAAGGCAGGAAGGAACAGAAAAGCTGGTAATAGGTAACCAAAGGTTGAGAAGGAACACTGAAATGTATATTAATTGTTTAATGAGAAGCTAGTTTGTACTGTATACATTCATATGAAAATAAACATTTTTTAAAAAATAAGCTTTTCAAGTTAAACATTACATTAATATGGAAGATATACTATAGGATACAGTATTGTTGTTAACATCCATCTAGTAGAATGCAGAGAGGCAACTTGATTTGATTTTACCATAATTTATCCAGTTTCTATTAGGAAAAACCACTATAATTTGCAGACATAGTGGTAGGTTCTAGAATTCAAAGACAAGTAAGTAAAATAGTGTGTACACCCAGTAAAAACTTTAGCTAGGAGTTGTAATAGAGAAAGATTTCACGAGGAGAACCACGTTTGGCTTGAGCACTAATTAAAAGATGGGTAGAAAGCCAATGACAACAGAACACATACTGTATTACATTTATATTGAATATATTAAATATCTAAAAGAAACAAATGTACAGGAAACGAAAGTAGATTTTTTTTTTCAAATGTGCCATCAAGCTGATTCCAACTCATGGAGACCTCAAATATGTCAGCACAGAACTGTGCTCCAGAGGGTTTTTACAGCCAACTTTTCAGAAGTAGATGACCAAGCCTGTCTTCTAAAGTGCTTCTGGTTAGACTGAAAACTCTAACCTTTCAGTTTGCAGCCAAGCACCTCAATGATCTGCACCATCCAGGAATCCTGGTAGTAAGTAAGTGGTTTCCTGAGGGTGGTGAGGAAATGGGCAGTGCCTACTAAAAGGTATGGAGCTTGGGGGTGGAAGGCGATAAAAATGTTCTAAAATTGATTGTGTCCTAAAAATCGTTGCACTAAAAACGAATGAATTATAAATTTTAAATAGATAAACTGTGTGGTTCATAAACTGTATCTCTATACACCTATTACAGCAAAAAAAAAACTTAAAAAGTGCATTACATATTACATATTACACATACACACACACACAACAGATAAACTATAAACATCTATTAGAATGGCTAAACTCCAAAATACTGACCATACCAAGTACTGGCAAGAAGGTGGAGGAACTGAAACTTGCATACACTGCTAACAGGAATACAGATGGTAAAACCACCACTTGGTAATTTCCTAGGTTAGACATATACCTACCATATAATCCAATCATCCTACTCCCAGGAACTTAACCAGAGAAAAATGAAAGCACATGTCTATAAATTCAATTAATTACAACATTTTGTTTTAACAATGATGTGGACTGTCTTCAGGATAGCAAACACATACAACAGATCCTGCTTCGTAACATTAAATTGTCTTCTCTATTATCCTTTAGCCAATGTCACATGGGGACATTGTTATACCCAAAGAACTTCCAAATGCATGAAGGAATAGCAATATAACATGCAAGCGATGTGTTCAAGCAAATCATCCAGACACTGAAGATGCACTCCAAAGAAATTATTCAATATTCAATTTGTTTTAAGTCTAAAAGGAAATTGTGCCGGGATTTAAATATGAACTGGCAACAGAACAATTCTACAATATGAAAATGTTAATTCAAGATAGGATAATCAATGTCAGAGTTTAGTAAGTTCTTCAGGGAAATCATATAGGCATACACCTAAACAGCTAAAAAAGAACTGAGAAGAGTATTGTTTTTTTGTCTTAAGTGCAAATATTAAACAACAGTTAAATTAATCCTGTCAGCAGCCAGAATCAGTTTCTGGATTTTGTTCTAAAGAAGGTAAAGATGATCAATGCGTTCTTTCCCCAATAAAAGGAACCATGGCTCTAAACCAATGTATCAAGGATCTCTGTCAATATACATAAACAATACACAAACAAATTTCACATTAGCATGAAAAATTCCCTGTTGGAAAACATAATACGACAAAGATGGGAAATAAAGAAGTGGCAGATACAGAGTTTTTTAAAAAGAAAAAAAACTATTCACTAATGGGTAATAACCAAAAAAAACAAAACAAACCCACTGTCAGGAAGCCAATTCTAACTCAGAGAGACTCCCAAATTCCATTGAGTTTCCAAGGAGCACCTGGCAGACTGAAACTGCCAACATTCTGGTTAGCAGCTGTAGCACTTAACCATCATGCCACCAGGGTTTCTAATGGGCAACAGTTATTTAATATTATAAAAAGAATGAGTCATTGAGTCGAGTTGTTCTGGACAGAATCCAACTTGATTTACTGAATTCCTCTGCATGGCGACATTACTATATATAAAAATAGTAGTCTAGAAGTATCATTTAACTTTTGAACCATCTCTCAATTTTTCACATTTGGATTATATTAGCAAATCAGCCACAACAATTTTTATTTAATCTAAACTGGCTTCCCCGACATTCAGCATAACGGTTGCATGTTTCATTTCACAATTATTAAGAACAGACATATTTTAATATCATTCTACATTAAACAATTACAAATATCAAACTTAAGCGACGTTTTAAAAAATACATGCAATATGCAAAATAATTTTTATCTGAGTCATTTTGCCAGTTCTTTATCTACTACTACATGAAAGGAAATAGTCAGGAATTTTCTGTGCTGTGAATAAATGGTAAATACTGTATGGGAATGTAATTCTAGCAATTTTATTTAAAAATCTTTACATAAGCTTATTTTTATTTTTGAGAAAACATGGAAAGTTTGTTTGCAGATAACAAGCAGTCCAAAATTTTAAAACACAATCTAAAATGAATTTGAATATTATTTTACACAGAATTAATTATAAACAATGTATTTATGAAAAAAGTTTGTAGTATTTTAGTCACTGTTGACAAAAATTTTTAGGTCGTTTTCAAACTGTCAGATTATTCATTTTAATTGAAATCTCCATTTAATTGAGTATAGCACTCATTAATAAAATTATCCTTAAGATTTTTTCCTGATTTTTAATAGCCATACAGATTTGTATTAGATAAAGAAAATAAGAAAGCATTAAAAAAAAAAAATACCCGATATAAAGAGCCATAACAAGCTTAACATTTATCAATAAAAAGTTTGATACAAAAATTATGTTACATCAATATTATGAACTCCTATGTATACTGACTGAGAAACATACACACATATATATGTACACAAGAAACATACACATGCATGTAGAAAAGGAGAAATAAAGTTGCAAAACTACATGTATTTGTGTAGAGAAGGCCATATACATTATAGCACACAAATGAAGAGTAAAAAGCTGGCAAGGTTATACATGAAAAGGAGAGAGGATGCAAAAAGGATGAGGAAATTTTACTTTACACTTTGTATGCTTCTATATTGTTCGAATATTTAAGTATCAGTATTTAAGTAGGCCAACCCAAGCCAAGCCAAGTGCCGTCGAGTCGGATCAGTCCATCATTTATACCACTGGTTAGCATTCATATGCAAGTGTTTATCTAAGATAAACACAAGCATATGCAAGAGCCACAAGTTGTAAAACCCAAGACGATCGGACATTCCCAGTCAGCTTGTGAAGTTCCAGAACCAGAAGCAGAGTGTCCCAGACTGACATAAGCCTAACTGACCACTGCTTGTAGAGCTACCTATCTCAAACATCCACTTTATTTTCTCATGACTAAAAAGTGTCCACATACTACTTGAGACTAAAGAACTGCCCAATAGTTGGAACTGCTTTTTATTTCATCAACGGGGGGGGACAAAAAAAAAAAAAAAAAAAAAACACCACTTTTGGGACTATTCCAAAAAGGGGAATCTTCTGAAATGCCTGACTCTTACAAGGAGGTGCACAGTAATTCTTCCTGCAAAATTACTTTCCATAAAAGGAGATGACTTGCACTTTTACTTCACTTCCTCAATATTCTTACTCTACCTTACTCATAAGTAAATAATTGCCCTTAAGGCAGATTCCTTATGGCACTCCTGTTAGTAAAGAGCAAAGTCTTTTATGATTCCTAAAGTAGTCCAATAAGAGGGGGTGGGATGGTGGAAAATGTGGAATGCAAAACACACACTCAACTAAAAAAAAAAAAAAAACACCAAATGCTGCAGAGTCAACTCCATCTTATGGTTACCTACAGGGCCAAGCAAAACTGCCCCATAGAGTTTCTAAGGAGCACCTGGTGAGTTCTGTTGGGTCAGCAGCCATAGCATTTCACCACTCAGGCACCAAGGTTTCCCACACTCAAGTAAGAGCCTTCAGAAACTCCTACTGGCAAACTGCACTGGGCAGTGCTGCAGAACTGTCTCAAAAGGAATGCTTCATAATGAGTAAGAATTCTATTTAAAATATGCACAGATTCATGTTCATAGAAAGGTATCTTTTGTATTTTGCATTTCACTTAGAAGTAAAATTTCTATACCAAAAAAATAACATGATGTTTGTTTCAAGGCTACTACTTAAACTCAAAGTACAGACTCAGTTCCAAACCATAGAGATGTTAAAACCCCTAGAGATGATTTAAACCTAACACTACATTTTTCACAACGATTCCAAGGTAGAAAATCCTGGTGACATAGTAGTTAACTGCTACAGCTGCTAACCAAAATAGCAATCCAAACCTACTGGATGCTCCCTAGAAACTCTATGGGGCAGTTCTACCCTCTCCTATGGGGTCATTATGAGTCAGAATTTAACTGAACAGCAATGGGTTTAGTTTCATTTCCATTCCAAGGTAGAAAGAAGAGTTAATTTAAAAAGCCACAGAATTTACTTTTAAAGATTTCCATTTTTAAAGGGTTTTGGGAAAGAATGACTAAAAAAATTAACACCTATGAAAGGAAAGAAAAGTAATTTCCTCAATAAAATGAACCTAACAGGAATTTCTGTAAAACCTAAACCTGAATTTTGCAAAGGCAAGCACCATTAAAGGAGAAACAGGTCCTTGGCTATTTGTAGGGGAAAAATGTCTCTATTCAAGAATACTATCAGTCACTCCAAGACAAGATACCTTCCTCAAACATTAAACACTCACGTAAAATCAATCTAGGAGTTGACTTCACATACAGAATCACCATTCAACAAATAGGAGTGCACTAGTGTCAACAACAAATGTCTGTAGTGAAGGACACAGGGACCAAAAATGGACACAATGATTCAACACCGTAACACACACACACAATTTAAAGAGCTTGATTAGCAGACTAAAGAACTTGGGGAGGCCTGAATTTAGGAGACAGGGATTCTGAGATGATACGCATTTCTAAAACACATGTATCCCTGAATCATTTGCCCTGCTTGTTAAAAGTACAGACACAGTTCAATCCCTAGAGATGTTAACTCAGCAAATGTTGTGTGAAGTACAGGAATCTGCAGTTTTATCAGGAGCTCTAGGCAATTCTAACAGAAGTGGACCAAGAAACACCATTCCAGAGACCTGCCTAAGCCCTCCCAAGTTTCTTAGGAAGCATGTTCACCCCAACTATAAGCACCCAAAAGAAAGCCTAGATACTTTATCTCTTGTTCCCACCACAGTCATAAGAATGACTCCTGTGTTACAGTCCATAATCTCTGAACGCTAGCAGCAAGTGACCAATAAATACAATGGAGTCCCCATTCCTAAAGAGTGTTCTAAAGCAAGAACAGGCAAATTAAAATCGGCGAGGAAGACGACACCGGCTTTTAGGATAAATGCTTGTGCCATCCATTCCAGCTGCTGTATCTTTTAAAGAATGGTCAGGTTGCAAGCGGTAACAAAGCTGCTAACAATATTCAGGAACCAAACTGCAAGACTGCATCTAAGTCCATGGCTTTCTTCAACTTTTGTTCAGGAGAAGAGCAGTTTTGAATTGCGTAAATCCTGATACTATATTATGTTCAAACAACATGAAGCTTTTTCTTTTATCATCAATATCTTTTAATCCAGGTGGTCAGTTTCTTTACTGGTAGAAGTTCACTGGCAAAATCTTTATCTAGGAAGTAACAACAAACTGTCAGTAACAATGGCTCTAGTACAAAATAATACAATAAAATGATTTTGATACAACAGAGGTACAATTCCATTCAACTGCACATACTGGAAATCCTTCTTCAGTGATTTTAAGAAAAAAGATTTTTCTTTGTATACAGAAACATCCACAGGTAAACAGTCTAAGACAGTTCTACCAGGAAATCACTGTGTTAAGCTCTTTTACTCTTTCATCTCAGCCACTCCTGTGCAGACTTCATTTCCTTTTAATTATCATGCCCAGTAGCAAGAAATTCCAAGCACCATGTCCACCTTCCAGACAGGGACAAGAAAGAAACTGTGAAAAGGAATAAACAGATGGCACCTGATTCCAATAAAAAAGAAAGGTTCCCCAATAAACTTCCACTTAGCCTGCATTCCAGTGAGTCTAGAAGGGCAAACCTTCCACAGAGCTTATTTATCATCTCAAATGTCAACACAATGGTACTCACAAAGGATCTTTCTTTTATTTCCCAGGGCCTCTACCCACTCTTCAAAGGCTAAAAAAAAATAACAAAATAAAAAAGTGAAGACTATCTTAAGGATAAAAATGCTACCATGAAGTTATATAACCATATCACCTGTTGCCATTGAGTCAACTCCAACTACAGTGATACTCAACAGTCACAAGTGATAATCTATAACCTATATTAAGTGCTGGAGCATAAGGTATATAACTAACATCTGTTAGCACCACTCAAGAGGCATCGGATTCATCTAGGAGGTGACTTCTCAGTTCAGTCTTTATGACCTTGAGGAAGACCTTGGAGACCTCCTATTTATCCTTAGCCTAAATTCATGATCTACTGGACTTTTATCACACAAATGTCACATGATTCATTTTTTTAAGAGCCAGAAAAACCACATGAGGCGATATTCCTTTAAACACAGGCTTATGCAAACAAAGAACTTCCTGTTCACTCATTTCAGCCACATAATGGCCTAAGTGGATACACATTAGTCATTTAGTGTGAAAAAAGTTTTTATTTATGGAATACTTTATTACATTATTTGACCACACAGTTCTAGCACAATCATAATATATAACCAAAGAGAGAAATGTTGCAGTCAGAATTCTAGAGTGCTAACAGGACCACACAGCATAAGCCTCAGAGAAATAAGCTGGGATGTTAGCGGTGACAGATGAATAGTTAGAGAAATGGAATGCCACTAAAGTCAAAAGAACAAAGGCAAAGCACTCTAACTTCTTTCATCCTTGTAAAGACTGCTGCCATTACTCTCTGCCAAGAAACAGATCCCATTTTAGCATGAACGACTCTGTTTTCAAAACATTAGTTTCTCTTTGCCCTTTTCTATACTGCTTTCCTTCACCCCCAGAATAGGACAGCCACACATGGTAGAGAAGAGTGCCTCTGTATTCACCTAAATCCCCTTTTGTTTAGACATCTAACTAATCACATGACACTTTAACAAAACCACTCATGACAGCTTATTTGGACATGTCCAACAGTCCCACTGGGCATAAACTCATCACATCTAGATCAAGTATTGCTTGGTACATAATAGCATGCGGTTATAGCTGCTCTCTCTCAAAACCCTCATGGTACTGTTTCATCATCTACTACAGCTTTTCAAAGATCTGCAGAAATTCATCTGTTTTTAAGTTTGTACTCTCCATTTGACTGTGCTCTCTCCATGGAAACAAAATATATCTTACTTACTTTTGTATCCTAACAGGCTATCAAAGTTAACCATATGAATGAAATGTACATTAATTTCACAATTACAAAAAAGGGAGAACCACAGAAACTAAACAGTACTGGAAAACAAGAATGCCTTTCAGTTACTATTTTATTGTTTTGTCTTAAATAACTTTTTTTAACGGATATTTTAATTCTTCTAAAGTATTTATTGAATTTATTGAAGATTATATTACTAAGATGGATACATTAACTGAACTCAGAAAACTTATTTTGTAAATTTATTTTAGTTTTTATATTGCTTTCATTTTCACGTTATTTAATTTTGTTCTCAAGAAACTTCTGTAGCAAATTTATCCCAATTCACAAGGAGAATGATTGAAGCTTAGCGACATGAAATAAATCACCCAAGCTTATACAGATTAATTAGTGGATAGCAGCAAGTCCAGAATATTTGAATTCCAGTCCAGTGCCCTTTCACCACAGTATAAAGGTCTCAATATACCTCTGACTACCTGTGCCTAGGGACAAGTCACTCAATCTCCCTGGGCTTTCCTCAGCTTCATAAAGTGAAGATAATATCCTTACAAAAGAGCAGGAGATATAACCAAGAATGCATATGAAAGAGCTCTTTATTTATAGCATAGTTACTTTGACAAATACAAGCAAGAATCCTTACATATAAAAAAACACAGTTAAATATATACTGATCTATAATCAGTTTTATTTTAACAAGGTTCCTACCTTCAAACAAATTATTTTACTGAACTGCTTTTCCCACAAATTTTTAAAATAAAAAATGAGCTCTACAATCTTAATTTTTATCATTTTCAGATTTAACTTTTGTTAAAAATTAAACAAATTTTATTCAATAGAAAAAAAGGTTTTTAGTCATCACCTAAACCCATTAAGAGAAGAGTTCAATGACAATTCAGAAGCAATACTTTTCTTCTTCTGTAAAGCTACATGTCAAACATGATGGAATTTGAACCTGAAAGACAAAAGTGCTGAGCTGGCTGGACCATGATCTCAGATTGGTAACACAGCTCACTAGCAGTGCGCTAGTGAAACCACACTTCGTACAGAACGTACTTTGTTTCTGGAGACACGCAGAAAACATATCTAAGGTTTCAAATTGGTCCCTCATGGGGCCACTGATTAGATTTCAACACAGCAAGAAAGTGGAAGGAAAAAGCTGAGGAGGAAGCAGCGTTAGTATTAAAGATCTGCTTCCTAATATGTGGTGTTTAAGACAATTTTAGATGATACACATAGGAAGAACTTTACCGTAATACTAATATTTTTCTTAACATACATATTTAAAAATATAACAAAGATATTAAATCCACTATTCTATACATGTACTAAAGTATGAATTTGTGTTTTAAAATTGGGGCAATAATCATGAATGAAGTAAGCAAACAACAAATTCGGAAAACTGATATTGAACTATCTGTTTTATATAATAGTGTTCTCTCAAAATACACTCACTTCTCACTTATGAACATAGTTAGGTTCCAAAGACCTGTTCATTATGCAAAAACGGATGTCAGGCAACAATGGAAAATGACCACATAAGTCACAAAATGGAGCATGAGTACATCAATTACATAGCAGTGAAAGTACATCATTACATAACTGCCAAACCATTGAGATCCACAGCCTAGACAATGTGACATGACCTTAATCATCAGAGCCAGTGTTATTCTCAACTAGCACCTTGGAGTTCATTATTGTCTGATGTACATATTTAATGTGCAAAATAGTAGATCTGTTACTACTGTAGTAAATACAGTGTCAGACAAGAAGAGGATCAATAAGTGAGGAGTAGGTGTATATGCTTTATAACAAAACAAGTGACCCAATTTCTTTAAAATAAAATCGTTACAGGGAAAAAAAAAATATCAAAAGAGGAATTTAACAATTAACATAGATAATTCATCAACCAACCCTTAGTATGGCCCTTGTTATAATCCTGACTCAAATAAACTGTTCAAAAAATAATAACTGCACACATACATAATAACTGTACCTTTGAAGTCTTGGTGGCAAATCCAGGAAACACTCTCTGGAAGCTCTATGGAGCAGTTATACTTTGTCCTATAGCATAACTGAGTCAAAATCCACTTGACAGCAGTAGGTTTGCTTTGACTTTAGTACATAATACCATGTTAGATATTTTCCACTGACACTCAGATCAATTTTAATCCAAGTTCATGACCTGACCCACCCCACCATCACCACCCAACACGCTCTGCATGGCAGGTACTGTCGTTAACTGCTACTGAATCTGTTCTGACTCAGTGACCCTATGTACAACAGAATAAAACACTACCCAGCTCTGCACCATGCCCATAATTATTTTTACGCTTAAGTCCCTTGTTACAGCCACTATGGCAATCTATCTTGAGGGTCTTCCTCGTTTTTGCTGACCCTCCACGCTACACAAGCATGATGGACTGATCCCTCCTGACATGTCCGAAATATGTGAAACACACTCTCACTATCTCTGCTTCCAGGGAGCACTCTGGTAGTACTTCTTCCAGAATAGATTTGTTTGTTCTTTTAGCAGTCCATGGCACATTCAATATTCTTCTCCAACACAATTCAAAGGCATCAATTCTTCATCTGTCTTCCTTACTCAGTGTCCAGCTTTTGCATGCATATAATGCAACTGACAATACCATGACTCAGTCAGGCGCACCTCAGTCTTCAAGGTGACATGTTTACATTTGACTGCTGCTTCCCATGAGCACTGACTGTGGAACCAAGTAAAATGAAACCTTTCACAACCTCAATTCTTTCTCTAATCATCACGATATTGCTTACTGCTCCAGTTGTGAGGATTTCAGTTTTCTTAATGTTGAGATGCAATCCACACCGAAGGCTGTGGTCTTGGGTCTTCGTAAGTGTTTCAAATTCTCTTTACTTCCAGCAAGCAAGGTTTTGTCATCTACATAATGCAGGTAGTGTGTCTTTCTCCAATCCCGACACTTCGTTCTTCTTCATACAGTCTAGCTTCTCCAATTATCTGCTTGGCATACAGATTGAAAAGGTATGGTGAAAGGATGCAACCCTGACGCACACCTTTCCTGACTTTAAACCACACAGTGTCCTCTTGTTCTGTTCACACGACTGCCTCTTGATCCATATACAGATTCATCAAGAGCACAACTAAGTGTTCTGGAATTCCCATTCTCCACAATGTTAGCCATAATTTGTTATTATCCACACAATCAAATGCCTTTGCATAGTCAATGAGACACAGGTAAATATCTTTCTGGTATTCTCTGCTTTCACCCAAGATCCATCTGGTATCAGCAGTGATATCCTTGGTTCCAGGTCCTCTTCTGAATCTGGCTTGAATTTCTGGCAGTTCCCTGTCAATATATTTGCTTTTGAATGATCTTCAGCAAAATTTTACTAGCAAGTGATACTAACGATATTTGAAAATTTCCACCACTTATTAGATCACCTTTCTTGGGAATAGGCATAAATATGGATCTCTTCCAGTCAGTTGGCCAGGCAGCTGCCCTCCAAATTTCTTCGCACAGACAAAATGAGCACTTCCAGCACTGCCCCAGTTTGTTGAAACATCTTAATTGATGCTCCAACAATTCCTGGAGTCCTGTTTTTTGCCAATTCTTTTCACGCAGCTTCGACATCTTCCCCCAGTACTCTCAGTTCCTGAAGGGGCCAGAGGACTAGAAACAACATTCTGAAGACTCCCTTGCAAAAGTTCTGGATGTGAATTAAGTTTCACAATGAGAGGCACTTACATGACATTTGGAAGGTAGAAGAGAGTATCAGTGGTGTTACTCCACTGGAAGGTGGACTACAGCAGATATGAAAGGCAATCTGACTCATAGCATTCCATTATCTTGCCACCAGCTTTGTGGAAATGGACAACCTGAAGTTGACAGCATAGAAATCCTGCTGGAAATCCTGACCTTTATATCACAGCTAGAAACTTAGTAGAATTCCTTAAACCTGTAGGAGGCCTCCAGACTTCTTTCCCTTCAGCCCATCCTATTAACACCTAAATCCTTACATTAAACCCCTTTCTGAATAAAATATAGAATGGTTTCTGCTTCCCACACTTACTAGTAAAGGTATCTAGTATCAGCAAAGGTATAATGAACCTGGTAGTATTCTCATATACTGCTGAAAGCAAGGTAAAAACCCCTTAAGAAGTCATTTGGTAATATGTAACAAGTTATAAAACTATTCAGGTTCTTTTAACTAGAATTACTGTTTTGAGAGTCCATCTTTTTTTTCTTTTCCACATTGCTGATTAGGCAAAAAAAAAAAGTATGACTTTTCTTAACAAATGGGGGTGGAGCAAATTAAATATCCATAAGAAGAAATAAGGAAATATATGTTATTTAAGTGGAACTATAACCTATTGTAGGATATGCAATTAACAGAATACTACAGTGCCACTAAAAGTAGCAATTATAAAATGCAGCAACATGAGAAAAAAAGCTTATAATAAACCCAAAACTGTATACATATAATTATAAAAATATAAAGAATGTGCATAAAACTAAAGGTGTGACAAAAAATGAAACTGTTAAATTATGAATAATTTCTTGTTTTTCATTATTTCTTTATTGTAATTATTCTACTTTCATCACTTTTTAAATACTGCAAAGTTAAAAAAAAAATTCAGTATTAGCAGAGTAGCCAAAAGTGAGAATGAAATCTGAAAACATTACCATCTTTATGAGGACAAAGTACACAATTCTGAAAATCAGCAACAGTCCTAGAGATTCTAACACATGTGGCTGCAAGACTCAGATGGAAAGTTTCAGAGAAAAAACAAGACAACAAGCCAGCAGCATTTCCTCATTAAGCTACATACAAGGCCACACCCACCACAAAAGCAATGACATGAATGATCTTTCAAACCATTCTGAAGTAAAGAAGAAACAAAAATCCTCATGATACACGGAAGAAAATAAGATCATTCTGTTAGGATCAACAATCAATGTCCTCAGAAGCAACAGACAAGAAATAAAGTACTATACTGGCAAATCTGTGGCAAAACATCTCTTTAAAGTACTAAAAAGCAAAGATGTCCTTTTGATGACTGAGGTGCACCTCAACCAAGCTACAGCCTTTTCAATCACCTCATATGCATACAATGCTGGATAATGAAAAAGTAAGACAGAAGAATAACTGTGATATTGGTGTAGAATGGTGAATATACCACCGACTGCTAGAATGAACAAATCAGACTTGAAAGAAATATAACCAGAAAGCCCCTTGGAAATGAGGATGGCGAGACTTGACCTCACTTACTCTGTCATCAGGAAAGACCAATCGCTAGAAAAGGACATCATGTTTATAAAGCAGAGAGTAAAGGAAATAAGGACAACTCTCCAGAAGATGGACTCACACCATAACCATGATAGCAAATTCAAACATACCAATAACCATGAAGATGGCACAGGACTGAGCAATGTTTTGTTGTTATACATAAGACAGTCATGAGTTGGAGCCAATTTGACAGCAATTAACAACACAATAGACAGGATGTGACAGAGTAAAAACCACGAAAACAGAATGAGAATGTATTTGGGGGAACAATCCAGAAAAATCATTCTAAATTATAAAATAGCAGAACCAAGATTCACAGCTAGGTTTCTCTGACTCCAAATCCATTCTCTTTCCAGAATCACAGACTGCCTGAGTTCTAGTTCTGGTATGCCATCCCACTGGGCAATTACTCCGTGTAACTAGAAAAGCAACTCAACTTCTTTGGGCCTCAAAGTTACATGAATCTAAATTATTATGATGAAATGTGCCAAGAGTTAGAGTTAGAAAACCAAAAAGAAAGCAGATTGTCACATCTTCTCCCAAGGAGAGGCTGGTGGGTCACACCAACAATATTCCAGTTAGCAATCAAGTGTTTAACCACTGCGCCACCAGGGTGTCTGAAAAATAATAGGTTACATACATTTGGCAGAATAAACCAATTGCCCTCAGGAAGTCTGAGTAGAACTGTGCTCATAGGGTGTACAATGACTGACTTTTTAGCAGTAGATCACCAACCCTGTTATCCATGCTGAGTGGACTGAAAATACAAAATTGATAAATACATGACAACTATGGAACTAGAAATTCTTTTTTAACTCCGAAGGTTTTTAAAGTACTTACAAACATTGAAAACACTGTTACGTGAATTTACTTATTATTTTTAGCTTATACTAGAGATTCTGAGCCATAGAAGAGGAACATCTTAGAATATGAAAGCACCAGTGATGTGGTTATTGGTTTCAAAAGAAAAATCAACATTCTTTTTAGCTTTGGTGCTGGTCCTTTGTCAGATCCATTCTTTACCTTTCTGTTACCCTCTCTATGACAGGGAACTACATTCTCAAGATTCCTTTGCTCTCTGGCTTCCAGATAGGTTCCACCAATAAGAGAGGTAATAGCAGAGGCCTAGAGGATAAGAGGGAGAAAGCCTTGGTTCTTCACCTCCTTTCAGCATCTCCTCCACTGTCCCAACTCTGCCACTCCACAGGTAGCCCCCTTGGCATTTGGAGCTCCTGCCAGAAGACTGCAGTTTCCATGCTCTGGTAAGGTCACATCCTTCTCTAAAAAGGGGAATGATCTCCTGCTATTGCTTATCTCTAGGTTGCCCCACCACACCCTGTTTGGATTTCTACTCTACCAAAGCCTGTTTTACTAATTCTTTGTATTAAAATCTCTGTATAAAATACCTACAGTGTTTCTGTACTTTCTGACTTACACATCAAAACCTACCAACTCATATTAAACAGCCTTTGACTAACCCTGTGTTGACAACCTTTAATTTCCCAGATTTCAGGATATCATAGGGTTGGTTCTACTTAAAGCAGTTACAGTCAAAGGCCATCCAAGATATGCCAAAGGAAACATGCCAAAGGAATAGCACAGAAAACAGCCAACAGTAATTCTACCCAGGTCTCTGAAACCCCAAATCTTCTTTTTATACCCTCCCCTCACCCCATATCTCTATCTAACAAACTGGAAGCAATATAATGCACAGTCTTTGAAGAAACGGGGAACATAAGCAGGGAAGGAAGCAATACTTGAAATATACCTCCAGCTTGAAATATTAACAAACATAACATCTACTCTTGTATTTAAACTGCATACTCTTTGCCAGTTATGTTTCAAGTGCTTGAAAATTATGAACTTAATTCATCTTCACAGCAACATTACAAAGCAAGCACACTTAACAATGCCACTTTAAAGCTGAGAAAACAGACTGGCAGAAGTTTTATAAATTGCTGCAAGTCAAAATAAACTACCAAAATTGTGACTGGAACCCACAAGGGCTAACTTCAAAATCCATGTTCTGGAACATTATGAGAGCCTGCCTCTGTATCCCTATATTTCTTACTCTCTCCTTCAAACTGTAACATACAGACTGTTAAAATTTAAGTATCAGATTAATATTGTGGAACAATAAAACCAAACCCAACCCACTACCATCAAGCCAATGCCGACTCACAGTGACCTTATAAGACAGAGTAGAACTGCTCCAGAGTTTCCAAGGAGTGTCTGGCTGATTTGAACTGCCAACCTTTTGGTTAGCAGACATAGGACTTAACTGCTATGCCACCAGGGTTTCCTATGGAACAATATACAACCCCCCCAAAAAAGGAACTATAAAGGTCTTTACATACCAATGATGGGAGCAAACCATAAAGGTACTGTTAATATGAAGAATGTCAATAATGCTTCTGTTTTTAAGGATATTTACCCACAATAATTTTCAATATATTTCAGGTGTGTGTGTCTATGTTTGTGTGTATAACTTCTGTTATTGTTTTCTACATGATTTCAATTGGAATATATACAAAATGCTCATAACTACGTTGGATTATAAGAAAGTAAAATTTCCTTTTGAAAAACTGCTATTCACAAAAGAGAGGGAGAAATGGACTGAGCCTTTATTAAAATGTAACAATTTTTCAGACTATATTTTTAAGTGACTAAGTAGATATGGGTTGCCTATGAAAGAAAGTGACATTCTTATCATCCCAACTAAAACACTCAAAATACTGGAATTGAATCCAAGCAGAAATAACATATTACAAAACTACAAAGGACACAAAGCACACAATACCACATGGTCTGGAATGAAACACAATATTGCCTTCCCTATGTCTTTAACATGTATATTTGTACACAATGTAACTGGGGAGAATCAGCCTTCAGAATGTTAGTCACTAAACTGTATATCCATATCTTCATTGGCATCATTTACATACCTCATATTCATGAAGTATATCCATACTTCATACTCACAAGGTATGCAAGCATGTTTTAACTTAGGACATTTGTTTTAGTTTAGATGTGATATAATTTCAAGATTAAGAGTTAGCTTTACCTGGGTGCAATATGTATTAAATATACTATGATGTTGGGGGAGGTATATAATAAGGCAGAAATGAACTGCCTTCAAGTTATCAAACTGGGAGGTTTCAATTGCCAACTTCGATAAAAATGTTATACGGTTTTTAAATATAGAAGTTATTTCCTGTAAACCTGTTCAAATTGAAAAATTATGTTACCATAGCTACACCAATCACTGAGGTTAAATTTTAACTCCCTCATTCTCAAGTAAAATTTAGTAGCAATTTGCTGGCAACTCATTCTTGTCTACTGAAATTTCTTTTGTGGCTTCAAGAAAAAACATTTACTGTATATTTATGTTATCTGTAATGTGTGCGGTACCAAAAAGAAATAACAAGGGTGTCATGGATTGAACTGTGTCCCCCAAAAAGAGGTGTAGCCATGTGACCATGACTCCCTGTATTCTACGACTGTCCTCCACTTTGTGATTTTACTGTGCTGTATGTTAAAGGATGAGGGTAGGACTGTAAACGCCTTCAGAAGATCACCTCCCTGCTCCACTCTAAAGGGAGTTTCTCTGGAGTATGGCTTGCCCCGCCCTTAATCCTTGCATTTTACAAGAGATGAAAGAGAAGGAAGCAAAGAATTGGGAACCTCACACTATCAAGAAAGCAGCACCAGGAGAAGAGGGCATCCTTTCGATCTGAGGTTCCTGCGCCAAGATGCTCCCTGGACAAGGACTGATGAAACACATGGACCTTCCTTCAGAGCTGACCGGAGGAAAACCTACTGCTGGAGCGGACACCCTGAATTTGGACTTGTAGCCTACCGGACAGTGTATGAATAAACCTTCCTTTGTTAAACCATCCACTCTGTATTTCTGTTAGAGCAGCACTAGCTGACCAAAACAAAGGGTTTTAAGGCTCATCAATTTGTATTGTCCTCAACGTGTTTTTATGTGATGAATTTAAAACACAGAATTCAGCAATTCAGTATGCTACTAGTTTTCTCCTACTAGTTTTTATTTTAAATAGTTTCTTTCCTAAAACAAAATCACTCAAGTTTTAAAAGGATGAACCTTAATGCAAATAATAATTACAATTTCTGGTGAAGGCCAAATTTGACCACGAAATTCAAGTCTATTGCACTTGCAAAAGCCTCAGTTATCAAAAACCAAACACAAAACCTTATTTAAACAGGCTGTAACCTCTCAACTTCCAAACTTTATCAAAGCAAATACTTACTTCACCACATCATGAAAAATAAGTTTATTATTTGTTGTCAACTCTAGCGAAGCATATCATCTGTCTCATGGCTGAAATATTATCATTAAAATGAATTTTTAAAAAGTAGCTCTCCGTTTGAATAAATCCTTCCTCTATACAGCAATCTCCTCTGTGGAGACAATTTCTGTTTATGTTTCATGCTTCCCCTTCAGGCATAAGAAAAAGAGAATGATTTCAGTGATTATAAAATTTTAATTGGGGTAACTCTGATAATTGTCTAAAGATAATAAAACTGAAGTCTTAAAAAGAATAAAGATTTAATGACAATAATAAAATAAACCTACTTTAGAAAACCTGCCCTCCCCAGGAAATGTTTAGTTACTTTTATTTGAAGCACAATCTAGTGACTCGTAACAGGAGACAAGCAACTGGATGATGGTTATACGTTAGACAACTTCAAAAAGACATTCAGATTAAGTGCAAATAAAATGTTTTACTGGTTATGTATTGTAACAAGTCCAAATTTTCCCAGGAAACATTTTCTAACAGTAAAACTTAAAAACCACCTTCAAAGACAATCAAAATTCTAGTAGCCTTCTTCGCTGAAATGTCAATCTTCAAATTTATATGGAACTACAACAGGCCCCAAATAGCCAAGTCAATTTTGGAAAAAAAAAAAAAACAGGAAAGCTACACTAATCAAAGCAGTCTTATACTGGCATAATGATGGATGTCAGAACAACAGCACCAAATTGAGAATCCAGAAATAAACCCATACATCTACTGTCAACTGATTTTTCAACAAGGGTGCTAAGTCCATCCAATGGTTAAACAAGGGTCTAGTTCCTTAATAAATGGTGCTAGGACACTTAATTTCCATACCAAAAGAATAATGTCGGGCCCATACCTCATGCTATATATGAAAAATAACTCAAAATGGATCAAGAACCTAAATGTTAAGAACCAAAGTCATAAAACTCTTAGAAAACAACATAGAAGTAGTGTCTCAGTACCTAGATTTTAAAAATTAGTTTTTACATATAACATCAAAAGCATGAGCAACAAAACACAAAACGGAAAAATGTGATTCCATTAAAATTAAAAACTTTGGTGCATCAAAGAACTTGATCCATTCCTGAAGAGGGACTTTAACAATCTGTAGGTCTAAATAGGCACATCATCCCAAGAGTAAAGACACGAAGGCAGGAGACAGCAAAGCTGGTAATGGAGAAACCAACACTGAGAACGGGGGAGCGTTGACATGTCACAGAGTCAGCAATCTGTTAAAAACAATGTATGTATTAACCGCTTAATGAAAAACTTTTGCCCTGTAAACCTTCATCAAAAAAAAAAAAAAAACTGTATGTAAATCTGAACAGAGCGCACGGTTCTTATTTAGCCTTACTTTAGTAAAAGAAACGATGCAAAATGATGTCAATGATTTAAAAGCTGCAGTTGCAGCAAGTAAAGGTGATTGTGATGATGAATTTGTTGAGAGGAGGACATGGTTCAACTGTTTCAAAGTAACAGCAAATTTATGTATCATTTAAGGGCAAGTATGAGTTATCAATAAGTCAGTGATACATATATCCACAAAAGCCTGGTAATACAGTGGTTAAAGCATTCAACTGCTGACCAAAAGGTCAAAACCACTAGCAACTCTGTAGGAAAAAGATGTGGCAGTCTGCTTCTTCAGACATTTACAGCCTTGGAAACCTGTGGCACTGCTATGAGTAGGAACTGACTCAAAAGCAGTGGGCTGGCTGGTTGGCCTGGACCCAAATAAACTGAAAGCAGAAATGTTCATAGATAGTTGCATACCAATGTTTACTGCAACACTATTCCCAATAGTCAAATTTACAAACAATCTAAACATCCATCAACAGATGAACTGATAAACAAAATGTGGTATATACATACAATGGAACAGTATGCAGCCATAAGGAGAAATGGAGTCCAGATCCATGCTACAACATGGATGAACCCTGAAAACATACTGAGTGCAATAACTAAGTAACAAAAATGACAAATTCGATGTACTCCTACTTCTATGAAATATCTAGAACGGGCAAATATGTAGAAGACAGTTAATTGACGGTTACTGGGGGCATCAGGAAGGAGGAAAGGGAAGTCACCATTTAGGAAACACTGAACGCCTATTAAGGCAAGAAGAAAATTTGGAAATAGTAGCGATGGCTGCATAACATGATAAACAAGTAAAAGAATGCTGAAATTGTTTTAAAAAAGCCTTTTCAAAAATTACTTAACAGCGCTCTAAACAGACTGAGACATGTTATATATGCCTCTAACACTCTGTAAATGACTTTAGCAAGTACCCTCCAGGTAGCAAAATGTTTAAGCCCGAATTTTTCAAGCTAATAAACATAAAGTCAAAATCTCAGAGTAACAACAAAAGTCATTTTAATTCACCTGAGTTTTCTTTTAAATCTGCTCAACCAACATTTGTACCCTTCTCTCGACCCTCTCCTCTCTCATTTAAAAAGAAACCAGTAGGACAGTCTCATATATATATTAAACCATAAAGTACACCCACCACACGTATCACTGTGTCTCCATGCCCAGCACCCCTCCTTACTTTTTAAAGTGAATGTTACCATAAGAATGAGGGCAATGAAACTAACTAGTCACCATTCCAGACAAGTTACTATCACTGAACTATAGAGTTAACCTGTTCTCTCATTCATAACCAATTTCTGATCCTACATATAAACAAATAGTACCAAGAATACAAATACCAGTATCTATAACCTTTTAAATCCCAAATACTATGAAAAATTAATCAGTCTTCAACGAAATAACATATCAATCAGCCGTCTTCAAGCTTCCCAAAGATGTTTACTGTATACCAAAAACTAAGAAACTCACTATGTTGAAAATACCTTACTTGAATCTAAAGGCAATATGCTATTGTGCTACGAACTAATCATACTAACACGTTTTAACCACTCATCTTGGGACATAGCTAAGCTTACCTCTCTAAAATCATTTCCCACCACTCTCTCCCTCATTCTGTCTACTCCAGCTACTTACATCTTTCTGTTCCATGAACATGCCAAGCAAACACTCATTTCAGGGTTTTTACACTTCACCGAGAATGCTACCCTCACCCCTACTTTACCCAACTCTCTGTTCAAATGTCACTTATCTGTGAGGCCTTATTTGCTCATCTTATATAAATTATCACTCCTGTTCCCAATACTCCTTTTGTTTTGCCCTGCATCATTTCATCGACTATTTTTATTTGCTCATTGTCTCTCCTCTGTCCCCCAAAATATAGGCTAAGGCAGCACAGACTTTATTTACTGCTGCATCTCTAGGACCTGATACAGTATCTGGTATACAACAGACGTTCAGTACATATTTGGCAATGAGTAAGTGAATCAAAGAATGAGAATTTATACTTGTTTGTGTACCTGAAATTCAGACATTAGATTTTATATTTTGTAAAATTCAGAGTTTGAAAATCATGTGACCATATTAATTCTGTCTACAGATGGCTACATTTGGTGGGGCACCTATCCCAAGTCCCACTGGCTGTGGCTAAGAGGGCAGGTTGGTAAGGAGCACAGAAACCTACACACAAAAGCTACTGATGATGCAAAACACTCCTCAAGAGAGTGCAAACGGTGGACACATTGTTTAGCTTGTCTGTCTAGTCTACACGGTGCTTATATATTGTCTCTTACAATCACATTTACCCTTCACTGGAGAAGAAAAACTGTGCCTACATCAAGTGCCTCTCCCAATAGAGGTTATCATGCCACTTTAAAAGACCAAAAATAAAGCCACCATGAATGACAGTCATTGTGGAAAGAACGTCTAAACTGGAAGCACTGTTGGGGCCCACCCTCCTTTAAGTCTCTTCCATGACAGATGAAAGAAGGAAATGGCCCACTCACTCAACAAATATTATGTTCCTACTATAAAGAAGATACTTAATGACCTAACTCAATTCAAACTACAGATTGTACGTGTATACTGAGAAGGGTACTTCTAAAAGAACCCTAAATAAAGGCATACAAAAAAGAAAACTAGAACTGAATTTAGATGATTTTATCTAAGCTAAACTACTATTTCAATACAAGCTTCAAAACTGTCTCAACTAGATATTAGTAGTAAATACTCATTACTATAAGGTAGTCTTGATCAGTTAGTAACCTAATGCTTGCTGTATATTGTGCACTGTTAAGAATTTTACAGGTATTAATTTATTTAATTCTCTCGACAGTCCTATTATGAAAATAATATCTTTACCCCCACTTGAAAGTTGAAGAACCTAGGGTACAGAGTTAGGTAATTTGCCAAAAAATATACTGCTGATGAATTCCAGAGCCAGGATTTACACACAGGTGTTCTGCTCCCGGGCTTGATAACAACTACATCAAACAGTACATACAGCACAGCATAGCTCAGTGCAAATATATTTCTCCAATGGTACTGAGAAAATATAAGACCTGAAGGATCAGTGAAAAAAATCTATATAGACTATACACAGATGTTTAACAATTCATTATTATTAATTCACCATTAATCACAATAGCCTATTTTCATTTTCTTCTTTCAATTTAAAAACTTTAAAAAAACTGTATCTAAAATAATGTTTTCATACACTGCTGTTGTTGGGTGCCCTAGAGTTGGTTCTGACTCATGGCAATCCTACAGGACTGAGCAGAACCGTCCCCACAGGATTTCCAAGGAGCAGCTGGTCGATTTGAACTGCTAACCTTCTAGATAGCAGCTGAGTTCTCAACCATTGCACCACCAGGGCTAGAAAATTTAATGTAACACAATTTATATTAAAATTTAAGGTAATGCAATTCCCAAGTAGGTTATAAAGCATTATTTCGCAAACATACTGCATAATGCATACGAAAACTCATCTTTTCCCTAAATTTATAAAAAGCTGACTTTAAATATAAAGTATGAAGTACATTATTTACTAAGACACTGTGATTTACTACTGCAGGCCTTCATCTATACGATATTAATGAAACTTCTATCCATAAACAATGTTTTAGGCACAAAAATGTGAATTTATTAACTGTCAGCCTTCTCTCATTAGATGCTAACCATAATCAAGTGACCCCTCTGACAGGTTCAGAAATAAATACCTCATATCTTGTAAACTCCCTCTACTTGAAATAATAATAAGGTCACAAAATGTAATTCCTGGCATTGGGTATATATAACCAACCAACAGGGTAAAGCATACTTTTTAAAAATAGACACATTTAAAAATCCTTTTCCAGCTCAACTGATCTGACTTAGAATAAACATTCTAACACTCGCTTTGTCCTTGAGGCCAACTCTAACAAATGTGTTACCAGTATAATTTGTAAACAGCTCCTGAATGTGTATACAAAGTTTTTTTATTAAAGTAGAAAATGTCATAACATCACAAGAAAATGAAAACAGAAGCCATCTGGAAAACATGCTGCTTCTTACAATGAAAATAAAGAATTCAAATGAACATAATTAAAAAGAAAAAAGTAATCAGTATGCAAGTAACAATGCAAAATAGTAAATATGTGTTATATAAAACGACAAATAACTTTTTAAAACAGACACATACAAATAAATGTTTTTATTTAAAAGTAGTCACCCTGCAAGGTTATATACTTGTTCCTTTGCTCAAAACATTTCTAGAATTCTTCCACTGGAATTTCCATCAAAATCAACATAACAAAACACAACAGCCTGTAGATATGGTCATCACGGTGCTAATGAACTCACTTTCTCTAGCTCAGCTCTAATCTACAGGAATCAGAATCTCTCAAATCCCCAGGGATTGCCCCACCAGCCCCCAAATGTTCTCCTTCTCACTACCATCAACCTCTATCTTTGGGTGGGGCATGAGATACACCTACCCTCTCTCATCTTACTCAGTCTTCCTTCTTTGTTCTCTATATTACTTGAACATACCAAACTCTTTCCTGTTTCCAGGCCTTTGTCCTTGCTATTGTCTATGCCTGGAATGTTGTTCCCCTAGTGTTTCCCAGGGCTGGCTTCTTCTTCTTATATTAATGTTGCTGTGCCAGCCAGTCCGTCCTTCCTTGACCATTTAACCTCAAGTAAAACCTTTACCCTGAGACCCCCATCCACTTCCCCCAGTTACTCTCTATCACATCACCTAATAAAATTACACTGCTTATTTCTTTACTTTTGAGTTATCGATTCTCCTTAAAAGAATGTAAGGTTTATAACACTAAGGAGTTTGTTTTGCTCACCTCTGTACTTTCAGTGCCTAGATCTGTACTGAGCACATAGTAGGTGTTTAATAAAGATAATAAATAAAAGACTCCATTCACAGATGTTAAGTATAGCAAACTATTTCAGACACTGCTACTTCTGTGTTACAACCTTCAGACATTTTCACAGTCTAAAAAGTTCCTGCTACCTTGACTGAGGACATATAGTCAAGGAACGTCACTGTGTTCTTTTCCTCTCCTAGAGCTGATTACATGTATGTAACTTTCTATGTCCACACTCCTTCTTACATTCCACATCACATTCCATGTGCACGTATGTCAGAAAAGGGAGAAACAGTCTCTATACCCAAGATGTAATACATAGTAATACATCAATACACACCTGATAACTAACAACTCATGGCTCTGACATGAGTCGTAGCCCTTCAGAAGGGAAGGGCCAGTAAAGAACACCAAGAGGACATAATCTTGCTATAATAACAAGAATCTACCTACCCTTCCTAAAAATAATAATCACAGATTCATGAAGGACTAAGCTTTAATACACTTCAATTATCTCTTTCTTGAATCCTTTCCCTTGAAGCTCCCGAATCTTTCATGTACGCAGTGGGTGTGCACGGGCACACATACAGAGGTACCCTTTTTTGGCTCCCCTAACCTCCATATATGCCCAAACAAGCCTCAGTTTGCTGCCATACTGAGCATAAGCCAGGTTTTGTTTTACTTGTCGTTGTAAACAAAAGGCACACTATAAAAATTTCAAACAGTACAGATGTGTAGGGGAAAAAATGAAAGCTCCATCAAGTCTTCTGCCATGAGAAGCTTCTAAACCTGGCAAAAATTAGTTTACTTCTGGAACAGCTATACTTTACCGATTGGTCTTAACATAATTGGGTGCTAGGTTCAGTCTGAGAGCCACACATAAAAACTAAACTACTTTCCATTGCAAACACTCAGAAGGGGAAAGAAAGGCAAACCATAATGAGAGGAGTATTTGAAGAAATAGCTTCCTAGCGAAACATAACTCATACACCTATAAGAAATGTGAAGTGAGAGAGGGTTATCCTTTGCTGTACAAGACATTAAAGCACAGGAGTGGGACCGCTGGGTTCAATACAGAGAGAACACATTATGGCTGACACACAGGAGGATTCTGTACCTGAAGGCAGGAAGCTATTATACAATATAGCCTCTGAGATATTTCTTACAAATTTAAAGCCTGATTAGGACTAAAAGTAAAGAAAACACAATGTTTCACCAATGAATTCTCACCTTCAATCACAATACATTTATCCTGTTATCATTATAATGATCAATCAATATCTACCAAACATGTACTAGAAATTCCAGTATGACCCTGAATAAATGACATCCACAGTGTATGTTTTCTTTCCAGCTTGGGGGTTACAGTTTAACAATGTACACGATATTTAGGAGTCCCTGCAAATGGTTAAGTCCCATGCAAATGGTTAAGTGCTTGACTGCTAACCAAAAGGTAGGTGGCTTAAACCTATCCAGAGAAGCCTCAAAAGAAAAGTTTAACGATCTGCTTCCAAAAGGTCACAGCCTTGAAAACCTTACAAAAAACACAGTTCTGTTCTGCAACACATAGATCACCATGAGTTAGAATCAACTTGATAAACAAACAGAAAACTGGAAAATTTCCCAATTTTTTACTTAAGCACGTGTTCTTGTGACCTGGTAGTGTCAGGTCGGTTCAGACTCACAGAGACCCTATGCACATCAGAATGAAACACTGCCCAGTCCTGTGCCATGCCCACATTGTTTTTATGCTTAAGACCATCACTGCAGCCGCTATGTCAACCCATCTCATCAAAGGTCTTTCTCTCTTTCACTGACCCTCCACTCTACCAATCATGATGTGCTTCTCTAGGGAATCACCCTTCCTCAGTACATGTACAAAGTATGTAAGATACAGTCTTGCCATCTCTGCTTCCAAGGACCACTCTGGTTATACTACTTACAGAACAGATCTGTTGGTTCTTTTGGCAGTTCATGATACATTCAACACTCTTTTCCAATACCACAATTCAAAGGCATCAATTCTTCTGGCTTCTTTGTTCACTGTCCAGCTTTCGCATGCATATGATACAACTGAAAATATCATGGCTTGAATCAGGCACACTTTAGTCTTCAAAGTAACGTCTTTACTTTTGAATACCTGAAAGAGATCCTTGTAGCAGATTTTCCCAACACATCTTCTGATTTCTTGAATGCTGCTTCCATGGGTGTTAACTGTGGACCCAAGTAAAATGAAATCCTCAACAACCTCAATCCCTTCTCCATTTATGATGGCATTGCTTACTGGCCCAGTTGCGAGGATTCTTGTTCTCTGGATATTGAAGAGCAATCCATACGGAAGGCTGTGGTCTTTGGTTTGCATTAGTGTTTCAAATCATCTTCATTTCCAGCAAGCAGGGTTGCATCATCAGCATAATGCAGGTTGTCAATGAGTCTTCCTCCAGTCCTGATGCTTCATTCTTCTTCATATAGTCTAGTTTCTTGGATTATTTACTCAGCATACAGACTTAAAAGGTATAGTAAAAGGATGCAACCATGACACACACCCTTCCTTACCTTAAGTCATGCAGTGTACCCTTGTTCTGTTCACATGACTGCCTCCTGATCCACATACAGACTCTTCATGAGCATAATTAAGTGCTCAGGAATTCTCATTCTCTGCAATGTTTTCTATAATTTGTTATGATCCACACAGTCTAACGATATTATTGTGAAATCTAATACTGAAACCAAAAAGTGACTTGACTTCTGGTTCCTGGTCTTAGAAAGATTGTACTGTAACTAGTTCTTTTTAACTTAAAGGTTATCACTTTAGCTTAAATCGTGAGGTTCAAAACAAAATCTAATATAACTAAGAATTCCTCCAGGAGACTTTGGTAAATTTAATATTCATATAGGATCCCAACTTCAAAGTCCTCTAAATCTTTGTATTCGTCACAAAGGTAATCACAGTATCACCTACAAAACTATGGTCACTGTTTTGTATTACTAGTAATTTATTTCCAAAAAGGACTCGATCAGCGGTGACTGGACTCTGAAAAGCACAGAAAGACTGGCAGTTGGGGAAACGTTAAGCATGTCACAAATACGTCTATAACAGTTTAGATTCTAGGTTGAGCCTTAATCTTTTCACCGAAATGATCTAAGCAATTAACAAAAATTGCATAATAAAACTATTTTTAAAAAAAGCAAAAATACAATATAGAATACAACTAGTATAAGAAACACCCAGAGGAGCAGAGAGGAATAGTGTGCAGTCACCGGACAGGGAGAGCAGTGGAAGCTGCATATAGGTGGGCATGTAAATTTATATGTGAATGTACATTTTCACTCAGTTATGTTAAATAAAAATTAAAATTAAAAAAAAGAAACACCCAGAAAATACACGTTAAAAATAACAGGTTCTACAAATCACTATACAGTCATGATTCAAACTATGGGCAGGCCCTGGAATCTGTGTTTTTAAAAGCTTGTCAATAATTCTGATGATCAGTTTGAAAAGCCATGATTTTCTTCTTTTCTGAATCATCTCAGTTACTCCTATATTTAAAAGTTTTTCGATAGCATCTATTCTCTTTAAGAAACACACATATACACTAGGCTGTCCCTAGTGAAGGTTGTCATCTATTTCAAAGAAAGAGAGTATAATGATTATTGCTACTCATCTTAGTTTCTGACCCTAAACAATCATTAGCTGTGCAACTTTGGGCATGTTAACTTAATTTCTCTATCCCACCCTCTTCATGTGTAAATCAGAGATTCGGGATTATACTCCCCAGAGAGAAGTAGGAAGGATGAAACAACTGATTATGTACAATGCATCTAGAACAGAGACTAGTCGATAACAAGTATTCAACAAATGCTAGCATATTATAATTATCATTTAATACAGACTTGTAGAAAAAAGGAAAGTCAACTGACGTAGAGGGATCAAACACTTCAAGAAGCACTTGCAATATCAGCTCTGTCTGGAAGGATGGGTAAGACTTCAGGGATGATTACAACAAATAAAAACAGCATGAGGGGAAAAAAGAGACCAAGCACTACTGGTTCAAAATGAGCAATAGTGGACCATAAACTCAGCTGCATAATATGGGTCGATTTAGATGCAGTCTTGAACATCAGGCATAGGAGTGAAGCAACAATGCAACAGATAAAGGAAAGCCCTTACATTTCTTGAAAAGGGCAGGAATGTATTAACGGTAGGATTTCAGAATATTTGGCTGGCAACATGCCAACCAAAGGATGAGGAACCAGCCTAAGAGGAGATAAGCCATGACAATGTTTGGAAACACGCCTTTGCTAAAACATCAAAGATTTACCCTGAGAACTACATGCCAACTAACCAGAATCTTCCAGAATGGGAGAGGAAAATACAAATGAAACAAAAATATCTATTATAAAAAGATCAAAAGAATCATTTGTAGGATATCTGGAAGTTAGAGGAATAAAGATACTTCAAAGGAATAGCCAAAAGCACGAAAATTACATGCAAAACTGCTTGTATTTATATATAAACTTCTTCCTCCATAGCATGTTTTGGGGTCCTAGTTTTTTGTTTTGTTTTGTTTTCCCTAAATAAGATCTACACTGCAGACTCTTTTTCCAAGAAGAAAACTTACTTTCAGAGCATATTCACAATCTCCTTACTAAATGTCTTAATTTCCACATCTGTGAATGTTAATATGTTAGGTAAGACATCAAACTCAGAAATCATTTGAAACACATTAAAATAGTAACTGGATACTAAAAAAAAAAAAAAGAATCACAATCCTGTTTGATTTAACTGTAAATGACGATCAGTAATTAATGTCATTAAGCTAGCAAGCACTTCCTCTTTTTGTAAAACAAAATCTACTCTACCCAGAAATAGTAAGGTAGCTATGGTTAAATCAATTTTTGAACCCTGGGAAAAGGTCTAACAATTCACAGAATTCAAATAATCATATTAACGGTATAAACATTTTTATAAAAAAGGGGTGATATGCACCTATTGGAATGTACTTACATGGCTTATGGCAGGAAGTATACACAAGAAAATGCTAACATTGGTTGCACTGGTAATGAATGGCAAGGCAAAAGGATAGTCTTCACTGCATACTCTTATGTTTTTTAGATTTCCAACCATATAAATCTTACCTTAAAAAAATAATAATAATCATCTTTAAAAGTGAAGTGAAGAGTTTAAGCAAGAAGATTTCTTAAGTATCCAGTATGACTCAATAAATCTCTCTTCCTATTACAGACTTTTGAAAAGTGCCTCTTTCTTTTTCTCCTTCCATCTTAGTTTTTCTTTTTCATTTCCTCCTATTAATGTTCCCGCTTCATTATACTCTCCTCCACTTCGGCCTAACAGACACTGGCTGCAACTGCTCAGTCCTGCTGGGAATACTAAACACCAATGAGGTTGATGAACTTTGTTCCAGTAACTGTCACATAAAATGGGTGACATCAACTGATGAAGAAATCTCAGTATTTACGAAAGTGTAGGAGACTTCACTAATGCAATGAGAAAACAAAAAATAAGAAGGGTGAGGCAAGACAGGCAAAGTAGGAAAGCAAACACAAGATTTGGGAAATTTCAGTTTTAACAGGAATTATAAAAAATTCTTCCAAACCTAACTTTAAATACTAATCAGCTATTGTCTGCCTTGTCCATTCATAAATATTTTATTAAATGCTCTTAATAAAAGCCAAGTATTAAAGTTAGAAAAGTGATTTTTCCCTGTTAATCAGAAACAGTAAACCTGTGTTCCCCATACAGCTATGCAGTAGCTCTACACTTACAATATCCAAAGAGTTAGTGTTCAACTCAGTTAATGCTCACTAATTGCTCAAACTAATTTTTTCCTTTCATTCTTATTATTATATCATTTACTTGTACATGCATACATGTATTACTACTTCACATACCTGGACTTCACTGTCATGTTTTATATTACATAGTCAATACGTCTGTATGTTAAAAATTAAACTATAGGTCTACCAAAGCTGAAAAAATAATCAAATCTTATAACACACCAAAGAAACAACTTTTTCATCAACAGTAATGTTGGTTTCTATTAACTAGTCAAATCTCTTCTGTGTGTTATTAACAACTGAGGGAAAAAGCATATGACTACTTTTACGGTATACCTAAAACTGGTAAACACTACTACAAGCAAGTTATTACAAAAACAGCTGCTTAGCTGTACATTCACACGTGGTCTGACCAACAACTGTCATAATGTCAATCTCTTCAGAAATTATTAAAAACATCTGAAAATAAACCCATCAATTTCAATATTTTCAGTTTAAGTGAATATGTAATTACAGGCATTTTACATATGAAATCTTTACTTAGATCTGAAGTGTTACCCTTACTGCACTAAGACCCAGAAGTATTATTTCTTCCATCAGACACAAAAGCCCTGCATATCAGTAAAATTCATCTTAGTAAGTAAATTTTCAAATATATCCAACATCTAATAAACTCTAAATAAGCAAGACCCTTTTTTCTAGAATCATCCATTGGTAGTAAAATTTACTGATAAAGTTTTTATTTCTTTACAAAACAGACCAAAGAAATAGCTTCGGAATTGTCTTGAGATTCTTGATTCTTGTGACCACAAATGACAAAACTGCCATGCAGGAAAAGGCAAGTCTCTGAGGACCACATAAAAGGTAAATTAAGACTTTAAAAGCAAAGAGTGAACATACATGTGCAATATACATTATGTAGTCATACAAACTAAATTATTAACTTGCTAGCTTGGCAAAATGACAGGGTAGTTGGGAGGGAACGCAAAAGAAAATACTCAACAGCTTAACACTAACAATGGGCTCATTCATTCAAGGTAGGATAGTTCTCCCATTTCAGTGTGAGGAAACTGAAAGTATCTTCTGTCCTCCTCCAGGAGACAAACTCTGCAGCTGGCCTGCCTGGAGAATCACTCAACTGTACTCACAAATGTACTCGGAGTCAAGCAATGGTAAGGTGAGTCTTAGTCTTCGCTATGCAGTAAAATTCAACGAAGAAAAGTTAACTTTGAGTGGTTCAAATTTCATCCTTCAAGGACCAAGTTAATTCCCTAGGAAGCCAACCCCCACAAACAGCAAAGAATTATGCCCAATGAAATTAAGAAACACTTATCTGTATCTCTGGCATCTCACCAAGTATTGCCTCACGACAGGTCTTATGATGTTGTCTAGTACTGTCCTTATTCCCTTTCTTCCCAACCTTTGTACTCCTCGATACCTTATACTGTCTTCAATATCTTCTTAGGAAGTATTCTTATAACTGCTGAATGAAGGAGCACACAGCAAGTGTTTCACAGCTTTTCTCTGTTCTGTGCTATGCTCACAAACAGGGTCCACACTCCAGGAAAAGAGTAAATCTCTTGAGCTTTTCAAATCCAACTACAATTCTATCTCAGCTTGTGACAATTAATCTTCTCCTAACTCTTAAGTGTCAAAGTCATCATTATTTCAGCATTAAAAGTGTAACTAATTCTTATTTGCTAAAGACTTCTAAAATGTGCTCACGGAATATTAAGAGGTCACCTTCAGAAAATGCAAATATTAAAAGTTAAGAAAGAATCTTTTACATCACAGATCAGAAAATAACATCAGAATATTTCAATCTTATGTTGTTTCTTAAAAGATGTTATTCACAAATATATAATGCTTCTAATTCCATCTTGGGGAGTATCAACTTGACAAAATATGACTTTGAATTACACTGTAAGCCCGTTTCTTCTTATAAAATATGTTGGCATTAACCAAACACCCAAATTGCTACAATAAAACCCATCCCCACATTCCATGGCTTCAGAGCAATTCCATAAATATAGGGTCATAAAAAAGAGAGCCTGAAAACTCCTGTGGACAACTCCATTTTAAGAATAGGAAATTGAAGACAATGACATGTGATCATGCAGTTACAACAATCTGAAGATCTTTTGAAGTCTGCAAAAACTGCCAAAGTTCATGTAATATATACAGTACACAAATCTGAGTAACATGTTAACATTTCATAGTTTGTATGCTCAAAGATACAAGTCATATTCAGAATACTCATAGTCTGGTGCAACAAAATATCAAGAAAACAGAATTTTCAAGTCCTGGCCAAATGTCTCCTTTATTTTCAAATATATCTGATACCACTGAGTTCTAATGTAAAGGAATATAAACAGCTCTTTGGAGATCAATATAGTAATACCTGCCTACACAGGAAAAATTTTCACTTTCAAACTCTAAATACGAAGATACAAGTTCCTGGCAAAGCAAAATCTTCTGATTTTCTTCTCTTTTTCAATTTCAACAGATTGTAAATAAAAAAATCTAACAACTGTGTTCCCTTACAAGGCATTTAATGTTTCAGGTCTCTAAATAATATTTTTTATTAATTTTATACTATTATTGTAGAACATGCAATTTATGTGTCAAACTTTGCTAAGTATTTCATAGGCATTAATAAAATTAAAGTGCATGTAGTGGTCATGCTTCCAGATTTTAACCGCTTCTTGATACTAGTAATTGAAGAATACAATGATGACTGAATAATACCCAATTAACTCTACATAATTAAGCCAGTCTAAGTAAAACCACAAAATTAATGAAGATGAGAGAGTATGTAAGTTAAAAACCTATATGCCATAAATAATCTTTATAACAACAATATAAATTAGTTACTAGGTACAAATCTTTATTAGGCAACATTACGAAGCGCGTTTAAACTGAGCCACACAAGGGGTTAAAAATAACTACAATGAAAGGCCAACAGCCTAGCAGCACAGTTGAGCCAACATTCCCTTCTCTCCTCCCCCTCCCGTTCCCATCCTCTCTAGTCCACTATGAATTGCGTGCCCCACTGCACAAGGCCCAAAAAGGTCACAGTAGATGGCTGAGACTTTTGTAAGAGAACAGAAATAACTCAGCAGCTTTGTTACCATAGTCTCTTTTAATCAGTATGTTCAAAATCCTTTAATTAGCACTCTGTCTACACAAGGAAAGCATTTCTTCTGTGCCAGGGGAGGGCACATATGTATGTACACAGTGTTCTGTTGTATCAGCATCACAATGTGGTGCTAGCTCCTCAAATTGTCTGCCAGGAAACTGAAGCATACAAAACTCTTTTCAATTTAAAACAAAATTTACATATTTTATTTGCATTTCTATTACCCAACAAGAGAGTGACAGTTAAGTGTGTTTCATTTAGGTGTCAATTTGTTTCTGGAAGTTTTCCAGCAAAAAGGAAAGTATTTACACGAAACAATAACTTTTCTTTAGTCAATTATAATAAGTTTATGTAAAACAATATAAAATAATATTTAAAAAAGATAATATTCAAATATCATATTGTCCCTTTCCTAGTAGATCTTCAACAAGAGATTTAAGGAAAAAAAGCCTCCCTCAAACAGGAAAAATCACAAGAAATATTTCCACACAGATGATGTATATTTAAATACCCATCCAACCATGAAAAGTCTTAAAATTTGCAGGCAGGATTGCAAACACAGATTTCCTTGCAAAATCTGATTAAATGGAATCAAGGCAGAAATTAGTGATAAATTAAAGATATCCATTTAAAAACCCACAGCCAAGAAACACGGGACACTTTAGTAATAAAATGGTAGTTGCATTTTTAATAGGGATATATAGGTGTTAAAAACTTACTTTCAATCTTTCAAAATTAAGTTGGATATATACACTGTTAGATGCAATACACACATATATATATCACATCATTAAACAAAACAACGACCCTCTAACTATCTGAGTAGAGAAACTATCCACTAAAATTTAAGATAAAGTGAAATATCAGGCAGGCAACACTATATAATTGCTTAAAAGCCAGCTCTTCCATATTAGCAATGGAAGTTCTCAACACAAATGTGTATAACAGGAATAATATCACTATTAGACTATAACATGACAGGATGCATTTAAAGTGCTTGGCAAAAATGGAAAAGTCTGCTGATCAGACTTTCGAGTGAATAGGTATTACCAGGCACTGCACAAAACTGGTACCATATAAAATGTACACATACACACACACGCGCGCGCACGCACACACATATGAGGGATTCAATGCAGCACTGCTTGTAACAGTAACACTGAAAACAATATAAATGCCCTTCAATCCCCAAAACCAAACCCACCACTGTCAAGTCAATTCTCACACACTGCAAAACTACAGGACAAAGTAGAGCTGCTATGATATGCCACCAGGGTTTCTACCCTTCAACAGACGATCAGTTAAATAAATGCTATAGTCATATAACAGAATACTGCAGAATATGGAAAATTCTCCAAGATAAATAGTTGAGGTAAAAACCAAGGTGTAGAACAATGTATATAACATGCTACCATCTGAGGAGAAGGAAAGTAGACACTCATATTTATTTGAATATACAGTTAGAAAATCTCTGGAAAGTTATACAATTAATGGCAATTACTACCTACTAGCCGACTGGACTGCAGTTGGCTTTGGCTTGGCAGGGAGTACAGGGTCAAATGGTGTCTGACACATAGCTTCCTCAATAAATGGAAGCTATAATTAACCCCCTCATAAGTATGACCACTATGAAAACATATCCTTAAAATATATACACAGAATACATTCAAACAAAATCTATAATGAGGTAAACAGCCAAATCGGTATTGTCCATGCTTTCTGGCTAGAGATCCCTGCCTTCCATTTCCTCTTCAAAGGAAGTAACTTTTTACTGCTTTTCAGTTCACTATTAACTCTATCACAAAGTACACTCAGGAAACAACAGAAGAAACAGCTACTTTATTCAATACTGATCAACAGTTTTTGATAAACACTGCAGCTGATAAGGACCGTGAGAATTCCACAGTGTAGTCACCCAATATGAAGAAACTAAGGTCCAGAGAATTTCCCAAATTAATGACAGCTGAAGATTTGAAACCTACCCTCTAAATAAATGTTTTTCCATTTTATTACTGGTAAAATACGGTGAAACCGAAAGTAAGCTAAACTGAAATTGCTAATACTTCTCCTCCCATCCTTTATTATAGATAACTCAAGTTGTTAACATCAAATCCCACAATCTCTCAATGAATTGGACAGCTCAGCCCTGAAGTTTCCAGGACCACTGCATGAACATCTGTAATAAAATCTGTAAAATATGCTTACACTGGAGATAGTCAGAGGCATGTTGAAATCCTTGCCACCTTGCAGCCGGAAACCCCAAGGAGCTGGGCCAACCAGTGACACACTGTAGTTGCTCATGGTTCTTTAATGGCTCAAAGTCCAGTCCCAGAAGATGAAAGAAACTGAAAGAAAATTAGATGGTTAACAAAAATGTTTACTTGAAACTCGATGTACATATATTTAATACAAAACCAGGGCCCTGGTGGTACAGTGATTCTGCTTCTATAACGAATGGAGCCCTTCTGGCACAGTGGTTAATTAAGAGTTTTGCTTCTAACCAAAAGGTAAGGAGTTCATAACCATCAGCAGCTCCTTGAAAACACTATGGGGCAGTTCTACTTTGTGCTATATGATCACTGTGAGTTGGAATCAAATCCCTGGAAACCCTATGGTGCAGCTCTGCTCTGTGCAACAGGGCCACTGCGAGTCAGAATCGAATCCTTGGAAACCCTAGGGCAGTTCTACTATGTCCTACAGGGTCACCAAGAGTCAAAATGAACATGTTGCCTGACGGTTTGTTTACTATAAAGCCAACTAAATTATGTTTTCTTGCATCTTGTGGCCAGACTACAGAAGATACAAGTCAGTATTAAATTCTCATTACTTTCAGTCTAAGAAAAAATCTATGAGCTAATACAGTTTTTACAGTCATGCCAATTTCTACAGTATAAATATTCTGTCCAATTTTGTGGCTTCTTACATATAAACTTAAAGTACTTTACAACACTCCTTTATGTATATGTATGTAGAAAACAACAAGATTTTACTCCCAGTTTAATTCAAAATGATAGTGTCCTCCTCACCACCTTACGCATTCACTTGGCAAGAGTACTTCAATTTTACTTAAATTCTAAATTTCACTAACATAAGAAAGTAACTGCAAATCAATATAGTCTCATTCCAAATAATGAATAAAACTAATTTTTTTTAACACACAAAACTATTCTCTTCAGTCATTAACTATAATCTGTACTTACTCCTATAGTAATACGGTTTTATCCACACTTGAAGTAACATACCTTCTCTTCAGATAGACAATGACAGGCTATACTTCAGCACAGTAATATTTTAGTTAGGATCTACTGCTTTTACTTTACACACACGCCTCATCCAAATAAAGTATTAACTACATGGTGAATAAAAAACGCTGCAGGAGTACACTGAAAACCAAACCCACTGCTGCTGAGTCTATGCTGACTCACAGCAACCCTATAGGACAAAGCAGAACTGCCCCATAGAGGTTCCAAAGAGCAGATTTGAACTGCCGACCTGTTGGCTAGCAGCTGTGGCAGCAGGGTTTCTGCAAGAGTGTACAGTTAATTCATGAAACTGAACTGGAGTTTTAGAAAAGACTCAAGGTTTCAGGATTTCATTTTATTTCCTCCCTTCCCCTCGACCCCATGTTTTGGTCTAAGGGTAATACTTTTATAACATAAAAAACTACAGCACAAAAAATATCATATGGCAACTGTTATTGGTTGTTATGTGGTTTTATGTGGGTGGAAGAGCTTGGAAGGAATGGGACTTTTTTTAAAAATACGATACTAAGGAATGTAATGCTTCCTTCTTTGAAAGTATCAAAAATAGAGTAGGCATAATATCTAAAACATATATTTTTTTCTAGAGAAAAGGCTGTTTAAGACTTCCATCTTGGAAAATCTGAGCTATTCAACCAGATCACCTTATATTATCACTACCTCTTCTTAAAATGTTTATCCATTTGTTTAACCCATTCAAATTTTCTATTGTATCACACCAAATTCACAGTGACAGGTGCAGATATCCAAACCACTATGTATATTAAAAGCAAACAGATTCTTTCTTCTTCTAAAGGGAAAATGAGGCAAAACTTTCAAGTAAACCTGATTCTTAACGAAAAATTTTATCAGTGAAAACCTGTATAGCACCTAAAACCTGTACAGCACCTAAAACCAAATTTGCTGCCATCATGTAAACTCTGTCTCGAAGCAACCCTAAGAACAGAGCAGAACTGCCTCACCGAGTTTCCAAGGAGCACCTGGTAGATTTTGGTTAGCTGACTTAGCATTTAACCACTACGCAACCAGGGTTTCCATACAGCATCTGCCTGGGAATTAAAAGTGCTCTTCCACTGATGCAGCAGTACACTGAACAACTATGCAATAATACGTTACTTCACCACTGAAGTAACACACAGAGGGCACTAAAAAGACCTACAGGCCAAGCCAGAAGTAAATCATTATTTTAAAAAAAAAAAAAAACCCACTGCCATAGAGTCAGGTCTGACTCATAGCAACCCTATATAGGTCAGAGCAGAACTGCCCCATGGAGTGTCCAAGAAGCGCCTAGCAGATTTGAACTGCTGACCTTCTGGTTAGTAGACTGTAGCATTTAACCCACTATGCCACCAGGGTTTCCAAATCATCTCTAGATACATGAAAATAAGGAACCACACAACTAATTTGTTTCTTGTGGCAATAAAGAGATTTTCATAGAACCGTGAAAGAAAAATTTTAGTATCAGCACACAATACAAATCAGAAGCAGGTAAAGCCCGATGATATGCAACAGGCAATCTGATATCTTTTCTAATCTTTATAACCTAAGTTAGGTTCAACTTCCTCTGTCCCCCCGTCGTTCCTACAAGAATATGTATTTCATTTCTGTCAGCCCCTGTACATGCAACTTCCCTTTATTTGGGACTCCCTTCCTGATTTTTCTTATTTGTCACTAAAATTTCTAGGATGGGCAGGTCACAGCCACAGTACAGAAACAACGTTTCCCTTCCTTTAGTTCTCTCCTTTAGCTAGCTTCATTCAGAATTCATTTGCCTTAAAACATTCGGATCCCTAAGCAATGGCAATATTATTATTGGCCTTTTCTAGGTCTTCTTGAAAATCATCTGGTTATTAGGGCCCAAACTCTTGGCAGGAAATAGTGAGCAGCTTACTCTGCTTTCAAACTCATGGAAAATACTGGAATTTCTGTTTTCTTTTAGGGAAAAGTAAAACAGTATCTTCAGTGCCTTTGCTCTAATACTAAGGAAGAAAGCTTGGTATTTCCTACACTTGTACTCCAGCTTCTTGGGGTCGAGGGAGGCTTGTGATGAATTAGACAAGATGAGCCTGAAACTAAAGAAAAGTAGCTTGAGATTCTTTTTCCCCAGATTCAGAGAGATGATGGAGGTAGAGCTCAAGCGCCACAGCCACAGGCACAGGATGAAACGCGGCCGGCGGGACAGTTTTCCAACAGAGGGTTCACGCCTAGTCCTGTTTGCCAAATAAGGCTCAGGAGCCGGCTGTTTCCGTGGCAGGCGGGTTCAGACGTCCTCACGGTCTGGACCGAGGACTTGGGATAGGATCGGTGATCACACCCTAGACCTGCCCTACCCAGCGCAGCTACGACTTTTCTTTCCCAGCTCTGCCCTGTCCACACGCCCTTCCTTTTTCCACTTATTGTCAAACTTACCAAACGCACAAAAACGCCAACTTGTACACAAGTACTAATAAATTTGGAGCTCATGATGTTAATTATTGTTTTAAGGATCTTTATTTCACGGCCCACGAAAGCTTTCCCGAAAACAGGTTACACTACCGTAAATATCTAGGGGCGAAATACTTGCTTCTCAGTATCCTGAGAGCAAACAAATTAAAAAAAAACACGTTTTCCCGTTGGGTCCCGCTTCCTCAGCTCTCTACGAGGTTAGCGCCAGACGTGGGTGTACACCAGAGCAAGGCTGGTGCCTAGTGACGCCCGGCAGCCGGACCGAAGGCTGGCGCGGGGGCGTCCGGGAGTCCTCCCGCGCCCGCTCTCGACTCCTCCGAGTGCGGACCGGCACCCCGCTCCCGCGACCGCGCTAGCCCCGCGCGCCCCGGCTGGCCGGGCTCCGGGACTTCCCGCGCTCCGCCTCCGGGCGCTCCTCTCTCCACCTCAGCCTCATCCGCTCGCCACCGAGAAAACACCTGAGAAGCCGCCCTTGGGCGAGGCTCGTCCCCTCCTTCCCAGCTGGCTTCCCTCCTCGAGCCTTGCGCTGAGCGACCGCTTCTATCTCTCTTGCCTGCGCACAGGAGAGCCCATTTCCAGCAGCCGGCAGCCACCTACCTCGGGTCCGGCTCTGCGGTGCCTCCTCCTCAGACGAGCGCTGACAAGTGTCTCGCGGTGCGCGCGCCGTCCCCACGGCCTGAGGGAACTTCCGCCTCCTGGCTCTCCCCGCCCCCGCCCCGAGCTGGGACACGCCCCCTGGGCACCCGGCCACGCCCCTCGGCCTGGCAGAGCCGCGACCGGGCGGAGAAGGCTGCTGGAGACACCGATGCGTGGGCTTGCTGGGACGAGCTGAAGGCGTCCCCCAAAACAATCCGTTTACCGAGTTTCGGTGGGAGTAGTCTTAGGGGATTTCAAACAATACCTAGCAAAGGTCTAACCTACCGGGTTTCTGTTATATACTAGGTGCGTTTCTCACTCCAGAAACTTGGATTTTGCAAGCAGTTGCTGTATCTAAAAATAGAAGGAGCTTTGGATAAATCCATGTCTTCGCAAGTTCCACAGATACTGCCCTGTTTTGTTTTCTGAGGCTACTTTATGGACTTTTAGAAGTATAAGAGCCTGAAGTATGCTTGCAAGAAAGGTAAAAATCAATAACCTTGATATACCTAGAAGTTAAATGCTGTCATCACCCTAGAAAACAGTGATAAACAGCAGCAACCGAAAGTGATTCAATCCCTGTATCTTTGGCTTATTTTTAAAAATCCAAAACAGCGCCTACTTTCTATAATGTTGCTTGATTTGATCCAAGACATGTATTCACAGAATATATAAATAATGCTCAGTAAATACAGTAAAAGTAACTTGTTGACCTTTCAAAATTGTGAAATGATTCATAAAATATTTAAAGGACAACTCATATCCAAGGAGAATATAAAACAAGGATGAACTTCAAGAGGACTATGAATCCTCTAGAAATATAAGCAGAATTCTAGACAAGAAGGTTAAAAACTGCTGTGTCCAAAACGGTGGCTACTAATCACATGTGGTTGTTAAGCATTTGAAATGTGGTTAGTATGACTGAAGAGCTGCCTAAGGGAAATTTTCTTTCATATCACTGTAATGGATTTACATTTGAAAAGTGAAACTGAGTAAAAGGTATTTCAATAAACATACCTTATTTTTGGAATACAACTACATTTCACTTTTCCATTTGAAAAATTTAGTGCCCTAATTCAAACACCTCGAAGTGTAAAATGCATATTGGATTTCAAAGACTTAGTGTAAAAAATGTAATGTAAAATAGCTCATTAATAGCTAAATTGATTACATATTTAAAATACAGTTTTTCACATATTGGGTTAAAGGTTGTTAGGTGCCATCAAGTCAGTTCCTACTCATAGCAACCCTATAAATAACAGAATGAAACACTGCCTGGTCCTGCACTATGCCCACAATCATTTGTATGCTTAAACTCCTTGTTGCAGCCAATGTGTCAATCGTCTGCTTGAGTGTCGTCCTCTTTTTCGCTGACCCTCCACCTTACCGAGCATGTTGTCCTTCTCCAGGGATTCCTTCTTCCTGACAACATGACCAAATTATGTAAGATGCATTCTTGCCATCCTGACTTCCAGGGAGCACTCTGATTGTATTTTTTCCAGAACAGATGTTTGTTCTTTTGGAAGTTCATGATACATTCAATATTATTCTCCAACACCACAATTCAAAGGCATCAGTTCTTCTTCTGTCTTCTTTATTGGTTGTACAGCTTTCACATGAGTGTGATGCGATTGAAAATACCATGGCTTGAGTGAGGCACACCTTTGTTCTCAAGGTGACATTTTTTCTACGTTTCAAAGAGGTCTTTTGCAGCAGACTTTCCCGATGCAATGCTTCCTTTGGTTTTCTCTCTGCTGCTTCCATGGGAGTTGACTATGAAACCAAGTAAAATTAAATCTTTGACAACCTCAATCCTTTCTCCATTTATCATGACATTGCTCACTGGTCCAGTTGTGAAGGTTTTTGTTTTCTTGATGTTGAGATGTAACCTATACTGGAGGATGTGTTCTTTGATCCTCACTGGTGTTTCAAATCTTCTTCACTTTCATCAAGCAAGATTATGTCATCTGCATAAGGTGGTAAATTATGTTAATGAGTCTTCCTCCAATCCTGGTACCTCATTCTTCTTCGTATAGTTCAGCTTCTCAGATTATTTGCTCAGCATACAGATTGAAAAAGGTATCGTGAAAGGATACAACCCTGACACACATTTTTCCTGACTTTAAACCATGCAGGGTCCCCTTGTTGAGTGTGCATGACTGCCTCTTGATTCATGTACAGATTCCTGATGAGCACAATTAATGTTCTGAAATTCCCATTCTCCAAAATGTTATCCAAATTTGTTATGAGCCACACAGTAAAATGCCTTTATGTAGTCAATGAAACATAGGTAAACATCTTTCTGGTATTCTCTGCTTTCAGTCAAGATCCATTTGACATCAGCAGTGATATCCTTGGTTTCCTCTCCTCTTGTAAATCTGGATTGAATTTGTGGCAATTCCCTGTCAATATAATGTTGCAGTCACTTTTTTGAATGATCTTGAGCAAAACTTTACTAGCACGTGATATTAATGATAACTGTTCAATAACTTCTGCATTCAGTTGGATAACCTCTCTTGGAATAAGTCTGGGGCTGGATAGCTGTCTTCTGAGTTTCTTGGTGTAGATATGTGAGCACTTCGAGCACTGCATCTGTTTGTTGAAACGTCTCAATTGATGTTCCATCAATTCCCAGAACCTTGTTTTTGCCAGTGCCTTCAATGCAGCTTCAGCTTCTCCCTTCAATACCATTGGGTCCTGATCATATGCTACTTCTTGAAATGGCTGAACATTGACCCATTATCTGGTACAATGACTCTGTGTATTCCTTCCATCTTCTTTTGATGCTGCTATGTTGTTTAATATTTTTCCTGTAGAATCCTTCACTTCTGCAACTCGTGACTGAATTTTTTTTCTTCAGTTCTTTCAGCTTGAGAAATGCAGAGCATATTCTTCCTGTCTGGTTTTGTAACTCTAGGTCTTTGCACATGTCATTATAATATTCTACTTTGTCCTCTCAAGCTACCCTTTGAACTCTTCTGTTCAGTTCTTTAACTTAACCATTCCTTTTCCTTTTCCTTTAGTTACTCAACATTGGAGAGCAAGTTTCGGAGTCTCTTCTGACATCCAATTTGCTCTTTTCTGTCTTTTCTGTCTTTTTAATCACCTCTTGGTTTTTTTCGTGGATGATGTCTTTGATGTCATTCCACAACTCATCTGGTCTTTGGTCATTAGTGTTCAATGCATCAGATCTGCTCTGGAGATGGTCTCTAAACTCAGGAGAGATATACTCAAGGTCATACTTTGGCTCTTGTGGACTTCTAAGTCTCTTCAGTTTCAATTTGAAGTTGCATGCCAGCAGTTGGTGGTCTGTGCCACAGTCATAACCTGGTGTTGTTCTCACTGCTCATTCATCTTTCCACATATGCAGTTGATTTGAATCCTGTGTGTTCCATCTGGCAATGTCTCTGTATATAGTTGCCGTTTATGTTTGTGAAAAACAGTATTTGCAATGAAGTGATTAGTCTTACAAAATCCTATCATGTGATATTCAGCAACATTTCTGTCACCACAGCTGTATTTTCAAACTATGGGGAACCCTGGTAGCGTAGTGGTTAAGTGCTATGTCTGCTAACCAAAAGGTTGGCAGTTTGAATCCACCAGGCACTCCTTGGAAACTCTATATAACAGTCCTACTCTGTTCTATAGGATCACTATAAGTCAGAGTTGATTCAATGGCAGTGGATTTGGTTTTATTTAGGGGGGATCCTTCTTCTTTGTTTCCATCTTTCGCATTCCAATCAACAGTGATTATCGTTACATCCTGATTACACATTCAATCAATTTTGGACTGCAGAAGCTGGTAAAAATCTTCAGTCTCTTCATCTTTGGCCTTCGTGGTTAGTGCATAAATTTGGATAAGAGTTGTATTAAGTGGCCTTCCTTGTAGATATTCCTTCCATGTGGATATTATCCTGTCACTGACAGCACTGTACTTCAGGACAGATCTTGAGATGTTCTTTTTAACAATACATGCAGACCATTCCTCTTCAAATTTTTATTGCTGGCATAGTAGAGTGTGTGATTTTCTGATTCAGAATGGTCAATACCAGTCCATTTCAGCTCACTGATGCCTAGAATATCCATGTTTATGAATTCCATTTCATTTCTGACTTTTTCCAGTTTTCTTAGATTCATACCTCATACATTCCACATTCCAATTATTAATGGATTTTTGCAGCTGTATCTTCTCATTTTGAGATATGCCACAATGGCAAATGAAGGTCCTGAAAGCTTTATTCCATCCACATGATTAAGGTTGACTCTACTTTGAGAGGAAACTCTGGTGAGGTAGTGGTTAAGTGCTACCGCTGCTGACGTTATGGTCAGCAGTTCTGATCCACCAGGCATTCTTTTAAAACTCTATGGGGCAGTTCCACTCTGACCTATAGGGTCATCATGAGTTGGAATTGACTCAGTGGCAGTGGGTTTGGTTTTTTTTATCTCTTAGGAGGCTTTAAGGAGGGAGTTCTGACCCAGTCATCTCTTGAGTGCCTTCCCACAGAGGGGGACTCATTTTCCAGCAGCGTATCTGACAATGTACTGCTGCTATATAAGTTTTTCATGAGCTAATTCTTTTCAGAAGTAGACTGCTGTGTCCTTCTTCCTAGTCTATCTTATTCCAGAAGTTCAACTGAAACCTGTCCACCATGGGTGACCCTGCTGGTATCTGAATACTGGTGGCATAGCTTCCAGCATCACAGCAACCTCAAGGCCCCACAGCGTGACAAAGTGACAGACAAATGGTGGATTGGGTTAAATAAAACATTAAATTAGTATTACTATTTTTTTACATTTTAAATATGGATACTAGAAAATTTTAAATTATACATGTGGCTTATATTAAATTTTCATTGGACAGCAGTGATCCATAACTGTTACTACATCCACAGGAGGATTGTGTTGAGACGGGGAAGGAGTTCCCTATTTGGTTTACAGGGTACTTATGTTATCACAATTGATATCTCATCAAAAATAAATGAAAAGCACTAAAATTTACAAATACCTACCATATGCTAGGAAACTCTGGTAGCATAGTGGGTTAAGTGCTACATCTGCTAACCAAGAGGTTGGCAGTTCAAATCCGCCAAGTGCTCCTCGGAAACTCTATGAGGCAGTTCTACCCTGACTTCTAGGGTTGCTATGAGTTGGGCCTGACTTGACTGGCATGAGTTTTTGCATTACCATGAAAGAGGGAGAAAAAGCTTTTAGGAAGATTCCACTTAAAATTCCAGAAGCCCAGATGCCCCTGTCTGGGGCCAGCACAAGAACACTCCCCTCTCCTCTCACAGAATTTCTTGAGATAAGCTCAGCTTCTAAGGAAAAGGTAGCTTCTTTTCATGTAATTTAATGCTAACTGCTTATCTAGTGCTTCTTCAAGTGTGCTGTGCCAATGGAAATGCACTATGAAAATCTGTATACCTGTAGGTGCCAATTAGAAGGATGTATGGGAATTCCTTTGTCTACTTTCTTGAGAAAATGTATATATAGAAATATCTGATAGGAATAACGGGAATGGGGTGTGAGGATATTTAGGACCTGAGTCCAGCCACTGCACCACTGCCTCAATAAAAAGTGTCTTCTTCTTTAAATAAAGTGGTGTTCGAGGTGTTTTCTCATCTGCAGGCTGTACTTATCTTCTTCCTGCTATAACCATATGCTAGACACTGTGGTAATCACTGCAACAATTTTGTAAAGGATTATGTCATCATTTACAGATAAGAAAATTGAAGTTGAGACAGATTAGTTTGTGACAGTTCCACAGGGTCATAGCTAAACATATCTTGTAATAGTCCCATCTCCAGACTTTCTCATCTGTTTGCTGCTGAAATGTAGTTAAATTGAGCATGAATCAATGAAGGCTTGATTAAAGGCATTAAGAATTGCAATTATATGTAGAGATACCACTAGAGGGTAAGTATTCAACGAACAAGATTTGGGAGTGAGAGGAATATTGTTAATGTACACAAATTCAATTTTAGGCAGAGTTTCAACCTGCCTGTAGATCCTCCTCCTCCTACTACACAGTGTAAAGCCTCAGGCATGGGAATAAGAACCATTTGATGTGAAGTTATTCCAACTCACATTGAAACTATGTGTCTCTGTACAGAGCTGTGCTCCATGGGATTTTCAGTGGCTGATTTTGGGGAAGTAGATCCCCAAGTATTTCTTCCAAGGCACCTCTGGGAGGATTCCAACCATCAACCTTTTGTTAGCAATGAGCACTTTAGTAGTTTACACCACCTGAGGACTTCCAAGCTATAAGGTCAAATGAACAAAAGTAAAGTACATAACATATGGAATGGTATTTATTTATCAAAGTGTGTTCCGAAGAACAAACAGTGTCAATTGACACAGACAGAGCCCATTAAAGTTGTCTTTACATAGCACCCACCCAAACTCCAAATCCTTGGAGGAGAAATCCAGGAATCTGCCTTCTTGGCAAACATCCTACCTACATCGTTATTAAGCTATGATGTTTAAAAACCACTTCCCTGGAAATAGCCTTGTATTCTCAATTTATTGAGTGCTCTGGTTAGGTGAAAGCCATAAATCCCAGGTAGCAACAATTTGTTTCAGTTTCTTCATCTTAAAGGAAATAATAATATTTACCTGTGAGTTTATCCTAAGGAGGAGAGATAATATATATAACCATAACATACAGAATACTTGCCACAAAGTAGGTGTTCAATAAATGGTAGCCATATGAAACATTTCTAGCCAATTTATTAGATCGATTAATTTACAATAAAAGTCCAGTAGAGAATTTTAGCATTCATTATACATGTAGTATCTATTTGGCAATTGTTTTAGTCAGCTAGTGCTACTTTAACAGAAATATCATGAGTGGATGGCTTTAACAAAGGAAAGTTTGTTCTTACACAGTCCAGTAAGCTACAAGTTCATATTCAGGGTGTCTGCTCCAGGGGAAGGCTTTCCCCCTTTCGGTTCCAGAAGAAAGTCCTTGTGTTGCATCAGTCTTTGGTCAGGGGGCAGCTGGGCACAGGAACCTCGAGTGTGAAGGATATGCTCTACTCCCAGTACTGCTTTCTTGATGGTGTGAGGTTTCCAAATCTGTCTGCCAGGTTTTTGACTTTATAGCTCAAGAGACTGACTCAAGGTATAAAACAAACTCACACATTGAATCTCTGCCAACACAACTGCTGCCCATCCACCCCTGTTATCATCATAGAGGCAGGAGTTCCAACACGAAGGAACATCACACAATACCAGGAATTATGTCACAGTCAAATTGTTACAGATTATTTAGGGAACACATTCAATCCATGACAGCAATTTATGTACATCATCTTGTTTCATTCTTACAACCATATCACATATGTGTTTTTCCACTGGCAGAAACAGACTCAAAGATTAAGAAATTTAGCAAATGCACACCGCTAATAAGCCTGACAGCTTAGAACACGTTCTTTTCTTTTCAAAACATTGCCTCCTGGTAAATTCAGTAATCCACCCAGTTTAAAAGATCACAGAAAGACAGTGGAAAACTATAGCAACTAACACTGTTGAGGGTTATAAAGGTACAATCTGCAGCAAATTGGTGAAGCAAAATAAACGTAGGATTATTTGTATATGAGAGAAGGTGAAACTACTAGTCCACTTCCTTTAGGACATGTGCTTTAACTTGTTCAATAGCGAGCTGCCACTGAGTCTACTGACGCCCCTTCTTGGTCTCCCTCGTGACTAATGTTTATCAAATGGTTGGCCATGGTTTGAAGAACAGCCCGTAACTACAGACTAACTGCATGGTGGCTGATCCAGTGGGAGATCAAAACAGTGTCTTCGGCCTTGGTAACTCCACAGCTAACTGGTGAGATGCTGACCACAAAGAAAACCATATAAAAAGCCTCAGTTTATTATCACCACTGCACCAAAAAGTTGCAATAGGAAAAAGAAAGTAGAGCAAAACTGATTTAGCAGGAAGAGTATTTAAGAATATTCCATCTAAAGACAGTATTTACCTCAATCTATAAACATTTTTTCTGTCATTTTTATTATCCAATGTGTGATTCAGAATCCTCTGTGGTACTACAGAAACAAAAGAAACTTTTAATTACAAGATGACATGGCTGTGACAAGTTTTCTCAGTTGCAATAAACTGCCAGTCTTAAAAAAAGAAAGAAAAAAATTCCTACGTTACTCTAAATCTTTTAATCCTGAAATGTAAATAAACCACTCATAGCTCTAAGTATTTAATTTTTAAAGCCTAGAATGGAGGGGAAACGTGGACATCAGCGTTTAGCAATCTAGCACATAATTTATGCATTAGTGTTGACCTGTGAGATGTTGCCAACGTGATATTAAAGACTGAAAACTTCATCACTGTTTTAAGAAAGAATTATGCTTTAAGTGTCTGAGATGAGCAATGATGGAGCTCACAAAGTTGAGTCCCACTGGCAACACAAGAATAAATAGGGATGCACCATGAGATCGCCACTAAAAGACCACAGTGGATGGTCCAGGGGCTTCAGGGTTCCCCCGGGAGTGTGGCCCCTGGCCCTGATGCTGCCCCATCCATAAATCATAATGGAGGTCAACTTTTTGGACAGCAGTGGATTGGACTTGGTGATGCAGAATGGCCATATTTTGTGGGCACTTTATGATTCTAGGCATCTATAGGATGTCATCCTGCTGACCTCATATTGGAGGATGGGGAGTGGGTGGAGAGGAGAAGATAGACTGTTAGGAGGATAGGACATGTATGGCGCAGAGAGGAAGAATGTGCTGTCACCGCACAGGGAGAGCAGTGGAAGTTGCGTATAAGTTAGCATGCAAATTTATATGGGAATGTATATTTTCATTCAATCATGAAAAAAAAACTTTATATTTCAACCACAAATTTGCTACAATGGACAAATTTTTTAGGCTTTCCTGTCATGCTTACAAGACTTCATTGTACTTTACAGTACTTAAAACTGTTTTCATTTTAAGGTCCTTATATCAGAAATTCTACAGCACTTAGTCTTTAAAGTTGTTCATTCTCATGCCCTCTAGCCCATCACGTGCAGGCAAAATCTAGTTTAAATGAATATTACAAGAAACAAAGTCTGAATACTAAATATCTAATAAATAAGCAGTAGATGAAAGTGTTGGAATAGAGAAAATTTCAGAAAATAAGGTTGGCAGTTCAAATTCACCAGGTTCTCCTTGGAAACCTTATGGGGCAGTTCTAGTTTGTCCTTCAGGGTCACTATAAGTCAGAACGGATTCAATGGCAATGAGTTTGGTTTGGTTTTGTATATACACATATGTAGGTGTACGGGTGTATATACATACACACACATGTACATGTGTATATGTACATACATATATGTATATATATGTGATTTTGCTTATTTATCTACTGTTAGACGTTTGGGTTGTTTCTGCCTTTTGGTTATTAGGAATACTGCTACTATGAACGTTTGAGTGCAAATGTTTGTTTGAGTACCTGTTTTCAACTCTTTCATGTATAACTAGGAGTGAAGTTGTTTATTCATACAAAAATTCTATGTTTAACTTTTTGAGGAATCTAAATTAACAGACTTTTCATTTTCTGTTTCTTCGGGTATGTTTTTGGTCCTAAATCCCTGATCTCCTTTCTATTGATCTACTAAGTAGTCTTTCACATTGTCTGGGTTTAGAATTCCTCGTGCTTCTCTGTGTAAATCTTCAGTCAATTGTGTGTCTACAATGATGTAATAATTAACACGTCAAGTATCCAAATAAGGTCATTTAACAAGTGGTATTTTGTGGATTGAAAAGGCCTTTGGGGAAGTCTAATCTTAATATGCTTTATTTACGGTAGAATTTTCCCACCCAAAAGACATTACCTCTAATAAGTGTTTTTAAATCCACTTTACATGCCCTGGGAAAAGCAAGGAAACTAGTATTTTGGTTGGAACATGCCTAAATGTGTAGTCACAGTGGAATGCATTGAGGTATGTCATTCCTAACCAAAATGTTATGGATACAGTACTGAGAATGATGAATCAATTAATCAAAAATCTGATCAATGCATAGAATTGTTTTTAAAAGATGGAATAATATGAAAGAATGAATATGAATGAGTAACAGTTACCAAAACGGATCTAATTTCACTGACAGTGTCTCATTTATACATCACATCAAAACTGCCCGTCTGTGTAATATGTACACACCTATTGACATTTAATTTTATAAAATTATTCTAGAATATGCTTTAGAGCCACTTTCACCCAGAAAGGAAAGGTGATGAAGAAAATAAACTAGATACATTATTTGAAGCTATGAGATGTGAAACAGGAATCTTCATGTATTTTTATTATCTGATTATTCCACAAGACAAGATATTTTTTAAATGCTATCCAAAATTTGAAGACTGCTTCTTCTCAGAATGTGAAAGCATTAACAAAGTAATTGCGGTTTTGCTATGTATAAGTAAATCTATACACTTTTGTTAAAAATCATAAATTAAAAAATTAAAGATCATATTTTTTAATTCATAAAAAAATCTGGAAATAATGTTATTAATGGCTGTCTCTAGTGGTAAAAGCTGGCATGACTTCATTCCATTTATATTTGCTTTTTGTACTTTTCAAAAAATTTGTATGAGAATATATCTTCTATAATTAAAAAACTAAAAATTACAAGTAACATTAATCCACATAACATTGATAATATGTACATAAATTGTTATATACACTGGCATACAAACAATCAGATATCTTTGGAACAGATTGGAATTTTTAATAATGAACATTCCTTATTAAACTCTTAACCCACAGCCAGACTTTTTTTTGTATAATGTTTGCAATCACCGTTATCAGCTAACTCCGAACTAAAATCCTACCGCCATCAAGTCGATTCCAACTCATAGTAATCCCTGCAGGGCAGAGTGGAATTGCTCCATAAGGTTTCCGAGACTATCATTTTTACAGGTCATCTGTCACATCTTTCTTCTCCAGAGCCATTGGTAGGTTCCAATCACTGACTGCAGTTAGCAATGCAGCACTTACTGCACCTCCAGGGCTCCTTCCCTACCAGTGAAAGCCAAAAAAACCCACACCTACTGCCCTTGAGAGGAGACCGTGGTGGCCTAGTTGTTAGGTGCTAAGGCTGCTAACGAAAAGGTCACTAGTTCAAATCCATCAGGCAGTCCTTGGAAACTCTATGGGGCAGTTCTACTCTGACTTACAGGGTTGCTGTGAGTAGGAATCGACTCAATAGATTTAGGTTTTATTGTCTTCGACTGGATTCCAACTCTCAGTGATCCCATGGACAGAGTAAAACCGCTCCATAGAGTTTCCAAGGATTGCATGGAGTATTTGAACTGCTGACCTTTTGGTTAGGAGTCATAGAACTTAAGTACTACACCACCAGGGTTTTAGGTGCAGGTAAAGTCCTTTGTCATTAAGTTTATTCCATCACACACGGACCCTGCAGGACAGAGTGGAGACAGAACTGTTTCATGGAGTTTCCAAGGAGCACCCGGTGGATTCAAATTGTTAGCCTTTCGGTTAGCAGCCATAGCATTTAATCAGTACACCTCCAAGGTTTCTATTATTTTCAGACAAGTGTAACATGAGTAACGTAACTTGCTCATAGTTGTACAACTATAAGCAGAGACAAGTTTGCACCCAGGCAATCGGACAATAGAATACAGTACTTAACTAAAACATGTGGCTTTATTTAGAGTATAGTGTGGAAGTTTGTGTCTCTCCATGAAAGTTTGATTCAGCCTCATTTGATTCTAACTGAGGATGTTAAATTTCTCTTGACTACAGTATTTTGGTTTCTGTACAACTGACAAGGAGGATTAGGTAAGTATGCTACAACAAAGTAATAATGATAATAAAAGTCATCTCAGTATTAAAACATAAATCTCCAAACCTGATCTTAATGAATATTTTCTTCATACATTTTAAGCTGAAACTATTATGTCTATTAACAATTAAATTGTTATTTCTGTTGACAATTAAATCCACAAACATAATTAATCTCAATGCATAATCTTATTGCAGAATATCACTACGGCCACCTTCAAAGTACTCCCCTTGGGAAGCTGTGCACTGAGGCAACACCTAGTCCACCCTTCAAAGGAATTTTGGAACGTTTTCTAGAATGGCCGTTGCACACAGTGGCAAGGTGGCAAGTTTGTGAACTTAATTGTGTAGTGGCCTGTGAGGGAGTTTCTAGCCAGTAAATAAATAATTGTATTGGAACACCCTCACAACTACTAATCTGCCTCCCGGTGACTTTTTTCTTTACCCAAAGATAAAGGAAATACTGAAAGGAAGATATTCTGATGGCATTCAGAACATCAAGGGTAATAGATGACAGCCCTGATGGCCATTTAGGAGAAAGAGTTCCAAAACTGCTTTGAAGGTTGAACTAGACACTGGCATCAGTGCACAGCTTCCCAAGGGGAAGTACTTCAAAACTGACCATAGTGATATTCAGCAATCAGGTATGTAGCACTTTTTCTAGGATGAGTTCATGATCTTAATTGGCAGTCCTCCTAGAGGCTTGTCTATAGAAAGGATCCTTAAATAATAGGAACTTATTTTCTCAGTACCTGGAAAATAATTGAAAATTAAATTAAAAACTCTGCAGAATATTTGATTTCTCTGCATGAATTTCTGTCAGGAAGGAAAATATGGAAACATCAAGCCAGGACAAATGCGGTTGCTCTATCAATACAGAGTCAAATATCCAGATTAAATCTGAAAAATAAAATGTTCATAAATCTGGTTTAGGTGAAACAAGTCTTAGATGTTTTGAAACAAGGAATTGTAGTTACTAATTTAATTCAGATTCTTGATATACACATGCCTTAATCAGTCTTTAATAGGGAAGTCTTAATCAATGCTAAAAGATGAATTTGATAATTATTTCAACAAATACACTGAACACACCAGTTAAGTACTATAACAAAATGTACCACGAAAAAAAAAAGATGAAAAGAATACAACTTTGAAGTAAACAAAACACGTTTTTCAAGTCAACCTCAATTAAGTATTTCCTGTAATAAAATCCATCATGTTGATAAATTTCTGTATGAAGGTTTTAATCTTTAGAAAAAAAACTAAAGACATCACTAGCTTTCTTTATCTGGTCAGATTCCCTGACAAAATTCTAGTAGTGTTGTAATGTTTATGAAGTTATTACATCAGTGAGTCATTGTTTGAAAAATTTGAAGATATAACACTGATGTGTGTCTGCCCAAAGGATAGGAAGGTATATAAATTTTGAACAAGAGAGTCCGTAACAGAGACCTCAGAGTACAAGAACTTGTAGCTCTCTTATGAAGAGGAAAGAGTAGAACTTCCCCATAGAGTTTTCAAAGAGTGTCTGGTAGACGTGAACTGCTGACTTCTTCGTTAGCAGCTATAACACTTAGACTATAGGGTCATTGTGAGTCAGAATCAAGCCCACAGCAGAAACATTGCTAGCAAAATAAAAATTTTATTTCATAGATATTTCTACATAACCACCAGTAGCAGAGCAGTATATCAGTCTCTCCTAAAAAAGACAGGAGTTAGTTTGTTGTAACTCGGGCCAAAGTATCAACTGTTACCCACAGATCCAAATATAGTCTACCCTGGCAAAGAAAAGCTGAGAAGGCAGAGCTGGTGGACACTAGATAACACTGCCCAAGTAACACGAGCTGAAGTTTCGCTTGTTGTGGAGACAAATACACTGAAAATCCAGGCAGAGAACAAATCCCATAACCTCAACTTTAGAAAGTTCTTTGAAGATGTATTTTAAGCCTCTTGGTACTTTTTTCCCTTTTGGTTTTACTTTCTATTATGAAACCTTTTTTGTTTTCATTTTATCTTTTATTGTGAAATTTTCAAGTATACACAAAATATAATATTATAAGGAACTTCCTATGGATCCATTGCCCAGATTCCTCAATTATCATCATTAATATAATCTTAAATAGTTTTATATACAGTTTTAAATAAAGGTTAACTATATATAACAGAATTTCAAAAACTATTTTTTAGTTAAAGGAAGGAGTGTTGGTTTTAGTTCATTCATGTTGCAGTTAAAGAGTCGTTGAAAACAGAACATTTGGTAGATTTTTTTTTCAGATTGAAACTTTCAGGACATATAAATCTTTGTGAGGTCCCCATCAGTTAAAACTGATTGTGAGTAAAGAGTGAAAAAAGCAGAATGTAAAGAGGGTGAAGAGAGCAGATAGAGTTGGAGAGAGGCTGCTGCTTGGGGTTTTATGTGACGAACAGACTTGGGTTGTAAACTTTCACTTAATCACAAGAAAGAAACTGATTATGTTCAGAAGTTCACTTTCATTAGTTCGACTACAAAGTAGACTCTGACTAATTTATAGTAACCATCTCGTTAGACTCTGATGAATAAATAATGAGCTCGCTGTATTAATTTACATTACATTTGTAAAGCAATCTGGAACATTCAGGTCATTTTATTTCCGGGAAAGGCTAGCTGGAAAAGAAAAATTTGTTAGAAGCTTACTCAGCAAGTGTATAATCAGAGTACAGAGATGAATGAAGTTAAACAGGAACCTCATTCTGTTGAGGTAACCGGATGAAACTTTCTTTTGTAGGGTGATTCCTTCTGTGAGCTGGGAGAATCCTAAGACATTCTTGCCAGGTCAAAGAGAACACTCACATGAGTTAGTGTCAAACTGTATGTCAAAGTTCCCAACTAATTTCCATTGTTTGCCTATGATTATGTCACTTGGTTGTGAAGATATCCAATTTCTAAGATCGTATCTTACCTACATGAGTAGCATTTTAAATTAGTCTTCCGTTTTAAGGAAGTTTTGGAAGCAACCTATTTAGAAACTATTGACTCCTTGATGTGCTACCTACCATCTCACAGGTCTTTTATACTTGAATCCTGGCAAAACACAAATATAGTGCTTTCCTGTTTTTCCAGATTTCAGAGAACGGACTCATTTGTGTCTCACACTGTTAGAAAGACTGGCATATAACCCGATCTCTGTGTGATGGGGTTCCCAAAGAAGCGAAGTTCTCACCTAGAATTTTTTAAATCTGAACACCACAAAAATACTTTTTTCTGCCTTTTTGCAAGCTTCTTGACTCTGCTAATACTTGTTTCTATACAAATATGATTAAAAACAGTCTATTTTTTTCCTCTTGCATGTGTAGTCTATCAGTTTTTTATTGCTGTATTAGTTTGTCAAGCAAAGGGTTGATACTTGAGACAATTTTCAAGAATTATCACATTATACTATTAGAATTTATATTTCATTAGCTCTCTCTTATAATAAATAATGAAGGACTATATGAGAAGCTTTAGTGAACAAAGCCAGAGATTTCATGACTTCCTTCATTTGTTCTAAGCGGCTTCCTTTCTAAACTAACACAAGTCAATCCATAAGGATTGTGCCATCCTGTCTACTGACAGGAACTCTTAAAAATCAGTACCAGCCAAACTATTAAAATTGGAGAACATTCCATTCTACTCTATAGACTGCCAAAACGTTCTGATTCTGGAAGTAAATACCTGTTTGCTCCTTTCTGATATATTCCAAGGTGAATGTCTAAGAAGACCATTTAGTGACTTAATGGTGAAAGATTTCGTTGCTGTAGTTTTTAGTTATTTATAAACCAAAAGAAAACCAAAGCTGCCATCAAGTTGGTTCCTACTCATAGTGACACTACAGGACAGAGGACAGTTGTCCCATAGAGTTTCTAAGGAGCATCTAGTGGATTCAAATTGCCAACCTGTTCACTTAGCAGCTGTAGCACTTAACCACTATACCACCAGATTTTCCATTTGTTAATAGTATCTCCAAAATAATGATATTCAATTATTTTGTATATAACTACATGTGCCAAGTACAAATAATAATTAAAAAAATAATAATTCACTACCCTAGTTTTTAAGTTAAAAACTCTGGTTAATTCCACAAACTGTAAAACAGTCTTCTATCTTTATTTTTTTCTTCAGATTAATTTAATCTGTTACTGTTGAGTCAGCTCAGACTTACAGTGACTCCACGTCTGTCAGGTTAGAGCTAGGTAACATAAGGTTTTCAATGGCTGATTTTATTTGTTTTTTTTCCAAAAGTTGGTTGCTAGGCCTATCTTCTCAGCTACCTCTGGGTAGACTTGAACTTCCAGCTTTTCAACTAGTAGTATAGTATGTTGCCTTTTTTACTACCCAAGGACTCAGTGTTTATTTAACCTGTGCTAATTTTCTTATGTATATAAAAACCAAACCAAACCCACTTCCATTCAGTCAATTCTGACTCACAGCCACTGTAAGTACACCATTATGGCTTAACAAGTAATTTCTTTGAAGTACCCACTGACAAAGTTACAATAAAAATTCTAGACAATATTAGAACATACAAGGTTGCCTACTGATTGAATGAAGATAAATAAATTCTTATCAAACTTCACACTTACTCCCTTAGAAAACATTGTCATGTACCAACATGTACCTACCTATCGGTTGTATACTATTTTCTTGCAAATGGAAGTCTTGCACTTAGTGCTGGATGATAATAGAAATATCTTTTGGGTGTTATTTGCTGGCAAGTTTAATATTTATTAAGTAATGATAACTGATTGTCATTTTAACGGCTTTTATTAAAATACCTGTTTACTTCGGCTACTCAAATATTTTTTAAATATTTTATCATGTTTTTAGGTTAATGTTTACAGAGCAAATTAGTTTCCCATTCAACAAATTGTACACAAAGTGTTCTATAACATTGCTTGTAATCCCTATACTGTCAATACTTTCCACACTTCTGCTCTGGGTTCCCCATTTCCTTTTGTCTGGTTTTTTTACCCCACACTACTGTCTTTTTCTCGCTCTCTTTTTTCCTTGATTGTGACTAAGTGAAAGTATACAATCCAAATGAATTTTGCATGCTCACCTATTGCAGCTGTTTCTGCTCTCCTTGCCCAGTGACAGCACACTCCTCTTTTTCATTCTATACTTGCTATATCCTCTTAACAAGCCTGTCCCCTCCTCTCCACCCTGTTCTCTCCCATCTAGACAGAGGCCAGTAGGACAACCTCCTATAAATGCATAAAGTACGCACACAATATGGTCACACAGAGTCTCCAGATTCAGTCCATTTTTGTCTGAAGAGTTGACCTGTGTAGTGTTTTCTGGTCAGCAGCAGCCTCCTGGTCATCAGACCATCATCCGTGGTCTGTTACTAGGGTTTTTGAGCTGCACCCCTCTTTTTCTCATGGTACCACAGGAACTCTACATTGTGTGCCCCGTCATGGCTGTCTTTGGTGGTGGCTATGCACCATCTGGTTCTTTTGGTCACATGTTGATACAGTCGCCCATTCACACGGATTCTTCTATCTCTCATGTTTTTTTCCCCTCATGCCTTTGTTGCTCTCAGTGACTAACTGTTCCTGATGAATCGGGACCATTTGGTGTACCTCAGATGGCAGTTTTTAAGATGCCACTCACCAATATGGGGTGCAGAAAACTCTCTTAGCAATAGGCTGGTTACGCCAGTTGGCTTCAACGTTCCCTGAAAGCGTGGTCCCCAGACTCCCTCCACTGCTACTCTATCCTTGAAATATTGGGTTGATATCCTGCTCTTATTATGTGCTTGATCAAATGTTGCCTTTTGAACTTGTATAATTGTTCTATCTATGGAGCAAATTCTTTTGGGGTGTCATTATTTATTTTATAGGCCTACCTATTGCTTGACTAGAATGCAATTTTGGGGAACTGTTTCAGTTCCAAGTCAGAAGGATATCACAGGGCTGTAGTCTCCATGGCTTCTCCAGTCTCTATCAGGTCAATAAGTCTGGTCTTTCTTTTTTTAAATGAATAATATATTCTTCTACATTTTTTTCCTGCTCTGTATGGGCCCTCTCTTGTGATCCAGTCACAATGGTCAGTAGCAGTAGCTGGGTACCACTAGTTTTTCTGGTCTTGGGATTGTGTAGTCCATGATGTGTATATGCTCTATTATGCTTTGAACTAATTATACCCTTGAGTCTTTGGTTTTCCTCACTCTCTTTTACTCCATGAGGGATGAGACTACTAGTTTTATCTTAGATGACCACTTATGAGTTTTTAAGACCCCAGAAACTACTCGCTGAAGTAAGATGTAGAACATTATCGTTACACACTGTGTTATACAAACTGACATAGATGTCCCCTGAGTCTGTGGTCCTCAGCCTTCAAGTCTAGTATCTTCATTCAGGTATGTATTTGGTTCTGCATAAGAACATTCCATGATTGTGCACCTTGTATGTTCTATGGTCTGGGTTAGTCTACATACAACATCTATAAATATGTACATAGAGATATCCACTACCTAACCTGTATCTCCTGGCGCTTGGCTTAACCTGTATCTACAGGTGGGTGTGCTTCTTTACATTCTCCCAAGCCTCTGTTGCATACCTATCTACCTGTGTACTCTTTTGTAATTAGTGTTTGTTAATACTGTTGTTGCAGGATTGTCTATGTTACAGTAATTGCCTTTTGTTCTTGTGTTCCTCTCAGTGTCTTCCTTTGCCTTTGTCATGGTTTTAGTCAGCTAGTGCTACTTTAACAGAGATACCAAGAGTAGATGGCTTTAAAACAGAAATTTTATTTTGTCATAGTCCAGCAGGCTTAAAGTCCAAATTCAGGGTGTCTGCTCCAGGGATTAGCTTTCTCTGCTGGCACTGAAGGAAGGTCTTCATTGTCAATCTTCCTCTGGACTGGAAGCTTCTGAGGCACAGGGACCCTGGTCTTTCTTAAAGGAGGCACTCAGCTTCTGGCATTGCTTCTTGATGGTATGAGGTCCCCCAGTCTGTCTGTTAGCTTCCTTCCTTTGCATCTCAAGAGACTGACTCAGGGAACAAAACAATCTTACATACTGAGTCCTACACCACCACCACAACTACTGTCCATCTACCCACATTAACATTCAAGAGGCAGGATTTACAAAATGGAGAAACAGAACACAATACCAGAAATTATGGCCTAGCTAAATTGGTGCACAGGTTTTAGGGGGAACACAATTCAATCCATGACAATCATATTGTGTTGACTTTTCTCATACAGCATTTCACCAACATCACTGCTCTCTTCTATGTAGTAATTTACCCTACCTCCTCTCAAAGCCTCCCCAAAAAACCTCACTGCCATAGGGTCACCCATGGTGACCCTGTAGAAAGAGTGGAACTGCCCCATAGAGTCTCCAAGGAGTGCCCGGTGGATTCATACTGTCAACCTTCTGCTTAGCAGACATAGCACTTAACCGCTATGCAACCAAGATCTCCCTCCCTGCTGAATGTCTGTCAATTTGTTGCACTGTGGGTGCTTATGTGTTGCTGTGCTCCTGGAAGCCATGCCACTAGTATTCAGATACCAGTAGAGTCACCTGCGGCGGACAGGTTTCAGCTCAGCTTCCGTACTAAAACAGACTAGGAAGAAAAACCTGGTGGTCTACTTCTGAAAAGAATTAGCCTGTGAAATCCTTATGAATAGCAGTGGAACACTGTCAGATATAGTGCTGGAAAAACGGAGTCCCCTAGGTTGGACTCAACGACACTTGGCTTGGCTTGGCTAGGTTGGAAGGCACTCAGAAGATAACTGGGGAAGAGCTGCCTCCTCAAACTGGAGTTGACCTTAATGACACAGATACGATCAAGTTGGGGGACTTTTATTTGCTGAGGTGGCGTGACTGAAAATGAGAAGGAGTAGCTGCAAACATCCATTAATAACTGGAATGTGGAATGTATGAAGTACTAATCTAAGAAAATTGGAAGTTGTCAAAAATAAAATAGAACACCAAAATATCTACATCATAGTATCAGTGGGCTGAAATGGATGAGTATTGGCTGTTTTGAATCGGACGGTCACATGGTCTGCTATGTTGGGGATAACAATTTGAAGAGGAATGGCTTTGCATTCATTGTGAAAAAGAATATTTCAAGATTGATCCTAAAGTACAATGCTGTCAGTAATAGGAAAATATCCATACGTATACATGGAAGACCAGCGAATATGACTATTATTCAAGTTTACAACCCAACCACTAAGGCTAAAGTTGAAGAAACTGAAGCTCTTTAGCAATTGCTATTGGAAACCCTGGTGGCATAGTGGGTTAAGTGCTATGCCTATTAACCAAATTGTTGGCGGTTCAAATCCACCAGGCACTCCTTGGAAACTCTATGGGGCAGTACTACCCTGATCTATAGGGTCACTATGAGTTCGACTCGACTCCAGTGGGTTTGGTTTAGCAACTGTTGCAGTCTAAGATTGATCAGAAATGCCATCAGGATGCATTAATAATTACTGGTTATTGGAATGCAAAAGTTGGAAACAAGAAGGATTAGAGGCTAGAAAATATGGCCTTGGTGACAGAAATGATACTGGAAACTGCATGACAGAATTTAGCAAGGCCAATGACTTCTTCATTGAAAATACATTTTTACACCAACATAAACAGTACCTCTGCACTTGAACCTCACCAGATGGAATACACGGGAATCAAATCAATTAGATCTGTCAAAAGAGATGCTGGAAACACTCAGTGTTATCAGTCAGAATAAGACCAGGGATTGACTGTGAAACAGACCATCACTTGCTTAAATGCAAGTTCACGTTGAAACTAAGGATAATCATAACAAATCAATAAGAGCCAAAGTATGACCTTGTGTATATCCCACCAGAATTTAGAAGCCATCCCAAAAAACAGATTTGATGCATTGAACACTAATTACCAAAGACCAGACAAGTTGTGGAATGATATGAAGAAAGCCAAAGGTAATTAAAAAGATAAGAAACAAAAAAAAGACCTAAATGGATGTCAGAAGAGACTCTGAAACTTGCCCTTGAACATAAAGTAGCTAAATCAAAGGAAGAAATGATGAATTAAAACAAATAAACGAAAGATTTCAAAGAGTGGTTTGAGGAGACAAAGTATTAAATGACATGTATGAAGAGCTAGAGCTGGAGATAGAAAACCAACGTGGAAGAACATGCCTAGCATTTCTCAGCTGAAAGAACTGAAGAAAAATTTCAAACTCAAGTTGCAAGAGTGAAGGACACTATTGAGAAAATATTTAATAATGCAGAAAGGTACACGAGAAGGTGAAAAGAACATGCAGAGTGATTATACCAGAACGAATAGGTTGACATTTGAACCATTTTAAGAGGTAGTATATGATCAGGAACTAATGGCACTGAAGGAAAAAATCCAAGTTGCACTGATGACATTGGTGAGAAACAAGGTTCCAGGAACTGATGGAATACCAATTGAGATGTTTCAACAAAGAGATACAGTGGTGGCAACGCTCATGTCTATGCCGAGGAATTTGGAAGAGAGCCACCTGGTCAACTGACTGGACAAGATCGTATTTATGGCTATTCCCAAGAAAAGTGATACAAATGAATGTGAAAATTACTGAAAAATATCATTATTGTCACATGCAAGTAAAATTTTGCTGAAGATAATTCAAAAGCAGCTGCAGCACTATATCAACAGGGAATCGCCGGAAATTCACACTGGGTTCGAAAGAATACACAGAACCAGGAAAATCATTGCTGACGTTAAGTGGATTCTGCCTGGAAGCAATAAATACCAGAAATACGTTTACCTATGTTTTATTTACTATGCTAAGGCAGTTGACTGTGTGGATCCTAACAAATTATGGATAACGTTGCACAGAGTGGGAATTCCGGCACAATTAATAGTGTTTATGAGGAACCCGTACATGAGCCAAGGAGCAGTCATTCGAACAGAACAAGGGGATGCTGCAAAGTTTAAAGTCAGAAAAGATGTGTGTCAGGGTTGTATTCTTTCACAATACCTATTTAATCTGTATGCTAAGCCAATAATCTCAGAATCTAGACTGTCTAAAGAACACGGCATCAGGATTGGAGGAAGACTCATCAACACTCCGCATTATGCAGATAACACAACCTCGCTCGCTGAAAGTGATGAGTTGAAGTACTTACTGATGAAGATCAGACACTAGTACCTTCAGTATAGATTACGCTTCAATGTAAAGAAAACAAAAATCCTCACAACCGAATCACTAAGCAACATCATGATAAACAGAGAAAAGATGGATGTTGTCAAGAATTTCTTCTTACTTGGATCCGTGATCAACACTCACGGAAGCAACAGTCAAGAAATCCAAAAATATCTGGTGGCATAGTGGTTAAGTGTTATGGTTGCTAACCAAAAGGGTGGCAGTTCAAGTCTACCAGGTGCTCCTTGGAAAGTCTATGAGGCAGTTCTACTCTGTCCTATAGGGTCACTGTGAGTTGAAATTGACTTGAGAGGAGTAGGTTTATTTTGTTTTTTAATTGTATTGGGCAAATCCGCTGCAAAAGATCTCTTTAAAATACTGAAAAGCAAAGATGTCATAATGAAAACTAAGGTGTGTCTGACCTAAGCCATGGTACTTTTAATTGCATCACATGCATGTATAAGCTGGACAGTACGTAAGGAAGACCAAAGAAGCGTTGACACCTTAAAATACGTTTTTTCTGAAGAATATTGAATATATCATGGACAGCCAGAAAAACTAACAGATTTATCTTGGAAGAAGTACAGCCTGAGTGCTTCTTGGAAGCAAGGATAACAAGACTACACACCTTGGACAGATTATCAGGAAGAGTCAGTCCCTGGAGAAGGACATCATACTGGGTAAAGTACAGGATCGGTGAAAAAGAAGACCTTCCGTAAGGTGGATTGACACAGTGGCTGCAACAATGGGCTCAAGTATGACAATGGTTGTGGGCTTGGCTCAAGATGGGGCAGTATGTCATTCTGTTGTACGTGGAGTGGATATGAGTCCGAACTGATTGGATGGCACCTAACAACAATGGCAACACCCTTCCCTTCCCTGGTAACCATCAGATATATGTATATATTTTTCCTGTGTGTGAAGGTTTTCTGTGTAAACCTTTTCTTGTCTTTTGTAACAGTATCTTACAATATCTTTGCTTTGGTGATTGGCTTATTTCACTCTGCATAATGTCCTCCAAACTCATCCATGTTTTGAGATGTTTCAAGAACTTGTCCTTTTCTTTCCCATTCTGTGATATTCCACTGTATGTACCAGGTCTGACAATGAAGTCCACGAACTTAGTTTTCCAAGTGCCAGAGACCTCATTGCTGAATATCCCTATGATCACCTTCAAAGTCCTCCCCTTTGGAAGCTAGGCACTGTCACCAGTGACTACTCCACCCTGCAGAGCAGTTTTGGAACTTTCTCTGGAATGGCCGTTGTGCACAGTGGCGTGGTAGCCAGCTCATGAACTTCACTGTATAGCTGTCTGTGGGGAACTTTTCAGCCAGTAAGCAAGTAACTGTATTGGGACACCATCCCTACTCACCTGACCTGTCCCTCAGTGACTTTTTTCTTTACCCAAAGATAAAAGAAATACTGAAAAGAAGACATTTTGCTGACCTTCAGGACATCAAGGGTCGTACAAAAACAACTCTGATAGCCATTCTGTAAAAAGATTTCCAAAATTGCTTTGAAGGGTGGACTAGGTACAGGCATCAGTGCATACCTTCCCAAGGTAAGTACTTCGAAGGTAACCACAGTGATATTCAGCAATGAGATATGTAGTACTTTTTCTAGGATGAATTCACAGACTTAATTGGCAGTCCTTACGTGTACCATAGTTTGTTTATGAATTCATCATTTGATGAGTATTTAAATTGTTTCCTTCTTTGTGTTATTGTGAATAATGCTGCATTAAACATGGATATACAAATGTCTGTTCATGCCACAACTCTTACTTCTCTAGATTACATGTGTGTGTGTGTGTACACACATATGGTATTTCTATTTATAGTTTTTAAAGAAAGAACCATATTGCTTTCCACAGTGCTTGTTATACTTTACATTCCCACCAGTAGTAGAGCGCTGGTCTACCCACAACCTTGCTAGCTTTTGTTGTTCCTTCCTCCCTCCCTCCCTCCCTCTCTTCGTCACTCCTTCTATCCCTCCCTCCCTTCTTTTTTTCTTTTTCTCCCCACCCTTCCCCTCCCCCCTTCCTTCCTTAAGTGCCAATGATGCTGAGTGACATGGTCTCTCATTACAGTTTTAATTTGCATCTGTGTATTGGCTAGTGATCATTAGCATGTCTTCAAGCATTTGTTAGTCACCTCAGTGTCTTCTTTGGAGAAAGATGTGTTTATGTACTTTGCCTATTGTTCAGCTGAGCTGTTTGGCTTTTTGTTGATGAGGTATTGAAGTTTTCTGTAAATTTTAGAGATTAACCCCTTATTGAATATGTCATAGTCAGAAACTTTCTCCCAGTCTGTAGGTTCTCTTTTTATCCTTTTGGAGAAGTCTTTTGATGCTGTCTTTAACTTTTGGGAGGTCGCAGGCATGAAGTTTATCTTCTGCTGTTTGTCCATCTTAGTCCTGATTCTCCCTAATTTTTCTTCTATGATCTTTATAGTTTTAAGTTTTGAGTTAGTTTTTGTGTATAGTGTTAAGGTACAGGTCCTGTTTATTTTTCTACAGAGGGATATGCAGTTTTGCCAGCACCGTTTGTTAAATAGACTGTCTCTTCTCCATGTAATGAACGTTGGTCCTTTATCAAAGATTAGCTGTCCATAGGTGAATGGATTTACTTCTGGGTTCTCAATTGTACCAAACCAAAAAAACCAAACCTGTTGCCATCAAGCTGATTCCAACCAGGCATTCTTGACTGTTGTGGCTGTGTAGTAGATTCTGAGGTCAGGACACTAGAGATTTTCTGTTTTGTTCTTTTTCTTCAACAAGGGTTTATTTATTTGTGGACTCTTTCCTTTCCATATAAATTTTGTGATTACTTTTTCCATCTTGTTAAAAAATGCTGTTGAAGTTTGGATCGAGATTACATTATGTCTATAGATTGCTTTGGGTAGTATCAACATTTTCACAGTGTTCAGTATTCCTGTTCATGAACGTAGCATGACTTTCCACCTATGTAGGCGTTTTTTGGTTTCTTGCCATTGTGTTTTGTTGTAGTTTTGTTTATATAAGTCTTTTACGTCCCTGGTTAGATTTATTCCTAAGTATGTTATCTGGGGGGAAGCTATTGTAAATAATACTGTTTTCAAATGCACCAGGCACTCCTTGGATACTCTATGGGGCAGTTCTACTCTGGCCTTTAGGGTCACCATGAGTGGGACCCAACTCAAATCACTGAGTTAATTTCTCTTTCAAAGCTTTCTTTGTTGGTACAGAGAAATTCAGCTGTTTTTGTATGTTGAGCTTGTATCTTGCTATTTTGCTGAATTCTTCTGTTAGTTTCAGTAACTGTTATGGATTCTTTAGGATGTTTTATGTATAGGACTGTATCATCTATGAATAGGGAGTTTTACTTCTTCATTATCAATCTGAATGCCCTTTGTTTCCTTCTCTTGCCTAATTGATCTAGGTAGGATTTCCGACACAATGTTTACTAGGATAAGACGCATCTTTGTCTAGTTCCCATTTTCAAGAGGAATGTTTCCGTCTCTGCCGGTTGAGGATGGTGTTGGCTGTTGGGTTCTGTGTAAATGCTGTTTATTGAGGAATTCTATCCATATTTTGCTGAGAATTTTTATCAGGAGTGGAGATTGGACTTTAGCAAATGCCTTGTGTGTGTCAAGTGAGATGACTATGTAGTTTTCTTATTTTATTTATGTGATGGATCATGTTGATTGATTCTGTAATGTTGAACCAGCCTTGCATACGTGGTATGAAGTGCACTTGGTCATGAAGTATTTTTTTAAATATGTTGTTGAATTCTATTGACTATAAATTTGTCAAAACCTCCTGGGTGTCTGTTCACAAGGGATTTTAGTCTGTAACAGTCTTTTTTGGTAGTGTTTTTGCCTGGCTTTGGTATCAGGGTTCTGCTGGCAGCATAGAGCGATTTCAGAATTCCGTCCTTTTCTACGCTCTGACATAATCTGAGGAGTCTTTGTGTGACCTGTTCTCTGCATCTTTGGTAGAGTTTTTCAGTGGATTCATCTAGGCCAGGGCTTTTTTTAGTTAAGAGTTTTGTTTGTTGGTTTTATTACCTCTTCAATTTCTTCTTCTGTTATGACTCTCTTGAGACTTTTTGCTTCAGTTTGTGTTAGCTTAGGTCAGTAGTATATTTCTAGAAATTTGTTTATGTCCTCTAGGTTATCAAATTTAATGGAGTATATGTTTTCACAATTCTATTTTTTTTTTTTCGTATTCTGTCATGATCCTTTTTATTTCAGTGGTTCTGCTGTAACATCACCTATCCCATCTGTTATTTGAGTCATTTGCATTTTTTCCTGTTTTTCTTTTGTCAGTTAAGCAAAGATTTCTTGATTTAATTGATCCTTTCAAAGAATGAACTTCTGGTCTTGCTGATTCTTTCCTTTTTTTTTCTGTTTTCTATTTCATTTATATCTACTCTAATCTTTATTATTTCCTTTCTCCGGTGATATGGTCTTCTTTGTGGCTTTCTATTTGTTCAAGTTACAGAGTTAATGATTTCATTGTTGTCCTTTTTTTTCTTCTTAGATGTGTGCTTTTATAACTGTAAGTTACCCCTGAATACTGCTTTTATTGTCTACAAAAGGTTTTAATATGTTGTATTTTCGTTCTACTTTAATTCTAGGATTTTTTAAACATTCCACCTTTTAGTTCTTCAATTACCCAGCAGTTTTTAATCAAGGTGTTATTCAGGTTCCATGTAGTTTATACTGATATTTTTTCCTTGCTCTTACGATCATTTGTATTTACTTTTGTAGCATTATGTTCTGAGAAAAAACTTTGTATTATTTCTATGTTCTTGAATTTTTTAAGGCTTGCTTTGTGACCTAAAATGGGGGCTCTTCTGGAGGACGTTACCTGCACTGGAAAAGAATGTGTACTTTGATGTCTCTGGGCAGAATACATCACGTGTTTCTATCAGGATGTGTTGGTTTATTGTGGCACTTAGATCTTCCGTATCTTTGCTGAATTTCTTTCTAATTGTTCTGTCTTTCACAGAAAGTGGTGTTCCTAAAATTGCCAACTATTAATGTGGAATTGTTTATTTCTCCTTTCCATGGTATTGGAGTTTGTTTTTATGTATTCTGGAGCCATGTCATTGGGTGCCTATATATTTATGATGGCTATGCCTTCTTAGTGGATTGACTTTGGTCATTAATATAATGTTCTTCCTTGTCTTTTGACTTAAAGACTTTTTTGTGAGAAATTAATATTATCATACTTGCTCTTCTTTGGTTACTGCTCATTTGATACACATTTTTTTCATCCTTTGCATTTTAGTTTACTTGCATCTTTGTCTTTAAAGTGTGTCCCTTGGAGACAGCATACTGACAGGCTGTGCCTTTTTATCCATCCTGCCATTCTGTAGCCCTTTACTGGTGCATGTTTAAATATTCTTAAGGATTTTAGTTTACTACATATGATGTTATTATGGACTACAGCAATCAAAAGGGGAAAGCAGAGGGAGTAGAGAAATAGACTAGCAACAGAAGAGACAAGAAAACAAAAGAGAAGAAACAAATTTTTAAAGAAAGGAGAATTGGATAGGTAAAGGGAACACAGTTGATTAGGGAAAAGAACAAGGTGAAAGAGGAGAAATGGTGACAGAATGAGAAACAGTTTGGTTAGTTCTTGTAGTAACATGGTTATCTCTGGCAACTGAGCCCCAAGTACCACCAAGCAGTTAAAAGACTACCAGGTACCTGGAGTGAGTAAATACTCATACCCCATCATGGCTTCTTGACTCCCGAGTTAATCTTGGCTCCTATTAATTATTTGTTCCATAACTTCACTAAGAACTGCTCATCTTTTCTTTCACTGTCCTTTTTGTTTGATCATAAGGTAATATGTCTTCTGATCTTTTATTGTTGTAAAGTCAGAAAAGAAGAGCAAACTGATGTTTTGGTGAGAGGAGAATGAGGTTCCAAAAATGCTTTCAAACCTAATGCATACCATCTCCTGAGCTAACATTGCTCCTCTCCTAAGCTTCTAGAAGCCAGGACTTTTGTGAGTAGTATCTCCTTCAACAAAAGAAGAAGTAATAGTTTGAGCTCCTGCTCTTAACTCCCAGTAAGTGAGTTAATAGTCAGAATCTAGACCACCCAACATCAGATTTCATGTTCTTTCTTTGCCCAGATGATGTCTAAGAACATAAACAAATAAAAACTTCCCCAAAGCAATAAAACCTTATCTACCCTGAAGATTATATCTCAGAAGCCTGAAATTTACTAAAATAGATTTTTCTTAAATTCTAGCCTTTAATGTATCACTGTAACTGGTTAAAAAATAATCCATCTTAATGTGTTTCACTACATAAGATTTTGTTAATTTTCACATTGAGTCTTACATCTAGTTCTAAACAAGCAAACAAAAACAAAACAAAAAGCAAACTTGTTGCCACAGAGGTCCTCTGGCTAGCGGTAACCCTAAAGGACAGAGTAGAACTGTCTGATAGCGTTTCCAGGGAGCATCTGGTGAACTAAAATTGCTGACTTTTTGGTTAGCAGCTGAACTCTTAATCACTTAACCACCATGGCTTCCATATCCGGATAATAGCTTGTAATAATAGTTTCAAACTGTACAGACCCTTTGGAAGCTTGTTTGTATTAATGAAAATGTCTTTAGCTAAGATCTTTGTGTGGTTTTTGTTTTACATTTGTAATTACTCCGTTGTATTTCATTAACATCATCCTTACTAATTTGTCCTTTTGACTTTACATCTCAAATGTTACCTCTGTGGAAAAAAAACTTCTCTGACTTTTCAGAGTAAATTATCCCTGGCCCCCCACCACAGTATTTATACTATTATAGCATTCTGCATCCATCATAGCCCTCTTTATTACATTAATTTATAAGAATTTGAGTGATTATTATTTAATTGCACTCTTGCCTTTCAGATCATAAGCTGTCCAAGGGCAGAATTTGTTTGTTTTGTTCACTAATATATCCACAAGACTCATCACAGCTTTTGTGCAGCTGTGACATATGCAATATGCAGGAATGACATATGCAATAATAACCTTTATTGTGTGCCTACTTCACACCATGCACTGGGCTAGGTTTTTTAACTCAGCGGCACTTGGCACCTGGCTTGGCATTTTTGTAATGACTCTATGAGGTAGCTATGATTTTGATTCACACTTACAAATGGAGAAACTAAAATTTAAGTGGATTAAGTAAATTGTCTAAGGTTACTGCACTAGTGGTTGAAGTTTGACTTGTATAAGGACTTAGGGGCAAAAAAAGCAAGGAAAGTATTGTGTCGTTTCTTTTTAAAGGGTAACCTCTGTTCCTGTCTTTTCATTAATATTATACTTAATACTGGAGAAAAGTGGAATAAGAGAGCCACTTCTTTTCCTAATAATCAGACAGTGTCAGATTCTTCCACTTTGGTGTCTGTATAATGGATTGCACCCGCCATACTTTGGTTTTTATGTGGACATGTTAAATTCAAAGCTTGCAATGTACGGCCTATACAGCAATTAAAAACATATCTGAATTTCTGTGTATTCAAAAACATAAATGATTTATCTGCTGTCTGTTTTTCCTAAGAGTGCAAAGAAAAACTGGGAATGAAATAATAATAAAGAATGAGTTGTTAGGGAAAGCTGGAAAGGCAGTTAGAAAACAAAAAAAATGTTGTGTATTTTTATACAATAATAAACAAAATCTCCCCCAAACTGTAATTTCTGCTCTTACTTTGTAGTGCTGACTAGTCCTTCAAGAGAATAATTACGGTGGCTGCAGCTAGACCTAATTCTTAGCTTGGGAGCCAGAACCTGCCCACAGGAGAGCGCTTTTCTACCAGAAAAGCAGTACTCTACACAGTGTCACCCAAGGCTGTACCCTGACAGCAGAGGCCAGCAGGGCAGTAGCATTGCTGTATTCTGAACTAGTTTGTATTATCTGGGGTTGGATATAGTGGTGCTTACTTCGCCAGTTGAGAAGAGGAACCTCTACACCTGAAAATCTGACTGACTTGGGAAGCAGTCAGATACCTCCTGCTTTCCATTTTAAGACAGCGTAGAGAAACATCTGTCGTCCATCCTCACAGTATCTCTCCCAGCCTCTACTTACTCACATGGGACCCAAAAAGCAACAGACACTTGTAGCATACAAGAAATCACCCATGGCTTCTGAAGGCTCCCAAACAAAGCAACCAAGGAGTTTTCCAGATGAAGAAACTTTTATGAAAGCATCAGAGAGTGAGTACAAAATGATTATATACAGAGCCCTTCTAGACCTCATACAAAATGCAACAGAACAAAATGAAAAATTAAGCAAGCTGTTCGATCTGATGGAACACCAGTACTCTGAAATCCAACAAATCAAGAACAAAATCAAAGACATAGAAACTTCTATGCAAAGCCAAGAAAACAGAATGGAAAGAATTCCTAAATAATTTTTGAGAGATAGTTTGTAAGTCAAAGCTTTCCTATTTGTATTTATTTTGAAACTGATTTCTAATCAAATCCTGCATCTTTCATATGTAGTTTGTTAGCCTGAGAAACTCAAACAGTATGTACTTAAAATTGTTCTCTCACTAATTTGTTTTGGTAGAAGGGCTTAATTCATATTCCTAATCCTTAACTATCATAGTCATTTGAGTCTCCCTTTATCTTGGAATGTGTTTTCAGAGTTCAAAACCATTAAACCTGTTATCATATTATTGAATATTTAAGTTATTATAATCTTGCTGCTCATCAGTCTCAGTGCTGTTCTGCCAAATATCCACCAGAAAGCAAGATGAGATCCTTATGGAAACCCTGGAGGTAGCTGAGTAACAAAGACCTTTTGGTAGTGCTCAAGATATATCTCCACCTTCAAGAAGTTGGTAAGGACAAGGACTTGTTTTGTTCTTGTTGTATCCCTGGGGTCTAAGAAAAGTATCTGGCACACAGAAAGTGATCAATAAATATCTGTTAATTTAATGAATAAATCATTGGATTTAGATTGAATATTTTTTCTAAAAAAAGAAAACAACAGTGATTGGCTTATTAAAATAATTTACAGTACAGTTATATTTACTTACATAGAGGGAGAAGACATTCTCATTTTTGCCAAAAGATCCTTAAAGAAAAAAATTATAATTATGGATCAGTTAATCAAAATTTCTTTTTCTTTCACACTGCTTCCTCCTTTTGGGCCTTTCCCTAGAGTTCCAAGTAGTAACCACTACTTAATCTCTATTAACTATGACCCTTGAGACAAGACAAACAATAGAATTTTGTTGAAAGAGAGATAACATGCTACAGCAGAAGATAGCTATTTATTTAGCCAATTTTTTTAGTATGAAATTGTTTTTTTTAAAATAGCATCACCAAGTTTATTTTGAGTATAACTCTGCAGCTCTACTACTCATTGAGTAATTTTTACTTTTATTTTATTTGAAAATTATAAATAATTCTTAGTGAAAGCTATACATATTGTAACAAAGATACTTTAGGATTACAAACATTTCAATATTTTCTATTTATTCCAGGGCACTTTGTAGCAACTACAAGACAACATGATATGGTCTCCAAACTTGAATACAAATATCACTTCAGAAATAAGAAAGCATGGCATGTAAAACGAAAGAAAGTGGGATTTATTGAGTGCCTGCTTTGTGCCCTTGGAACGAAAGTCTGATGACCTACTTCTGGAAATCAACCCATAAAAACAGTATGTTTCACAATGGTCCTACCTCTTATAAAGGAGAGTCAGGGAGTCGCTGTGAGGGAGTTGACTCAAAGGTCGCTGATGGCAATCACTGTGTCTAGATCAGAGGGAGGGAGGCCTTACTTTGTTAAGCAGTTTTGATAAGACCCCAGAACATTTTTTCAGTTTAAGGAGCAGTCAGTATAGGCCACTACCAGAAGAAGCATTGAAGTAGATATTCCAGCTGACCTCACACCAAATGAACTGAATCAATACAATAAAATTTATCTTTATTGAGACCCATTATTAAAAAGGAAAGCCTAACAGCATAGCGTAAGAGCTACAGCTGCTAACCAAAAGGTCAGACAATTAAATTCACCAGGTGCTTCTTGGAAACACTATGAGAAAGGGTGCTAGGAGCCAGAATTGACTGGACGGCAACAGGTGTTTTTTGTTTTTTTTTCTTTTAAATTATTAAATGAGCAGTCTCTGGGTGGTACCAACAGTTAAACACTCAACTATTCATCAAAAAGTTGGTGGACTGAACTCACTCAGAGATGCCTCGGAAGAAAGGCCTGGTGATCTGTCTCCCAAAGGTCACAGCCTTGAAAATCTCACGGACCCCAGCTTTACTCTGCACACATGGGGTCACCGTGAGTTGGAACTGACTTAACAACAATTGGTTTGGCTTTTTGGTATTATTAAATGAATTGTGACATGAATCAATTGGTAAGTCCTCAAATATAACAACTATATCCAGAAAATAGTCTAGGATCTTTGTTATTGACCTCTAAGACAGTTTTGAGGATTCACCACAGATTTTCAGCTGTCTCACCCTTGCTTCACATTTGCACCACTGACACTGTCATTTTAGACAGATTTCTTGTATTTTAAACTCTGGATGAAAAAATAAAAACAGTTTTTGGCATATCCATTTTTCGTTTTCTTGGTCTCCTCATATCCAGGAATCCAAAAACGTTACATATGCCAAGATTAAGTTATTGACATATTTGAAATTAATATTGTTTTACTTGTTAAGTGAAGGCCACTTGAGTGTGTGAAACCTGCAAATAATATCCAAATCAAAGCATTTGTTCCATAATCCGAAGTCTTAGAGACTTTATTTTGAGATCGTCTATATTTCAGGAAAAACTGTGAACAGAGTAATAAGTTTTCCTTAATTAGCTGTCTTCCTTGATTGTTAGGTATCATCTTGCCAAATGATTTGTGGAACCAGAGTAGTAATTGATTAAACTGTTACATAGACTGAGAGAGAATATAGAATATCTTGATGGTGTTTATGAATCTCATATTTTGATTATTTTTAACTGTATGATGTAAAAATGACATTAAAAGTTTTCCCTCATTGGTTAAATGGTGTGTCTTTACAAATTTAGTATATTGAAACTGCTTATTCATAATGTCTGAAGTTAAGAACACCATGTATCTTGTTAAAAAACAGAAGCAAACTCTTAGAGAGCACAGTTTTACCCTGCAATTTGAAGAAGGCCTTTGAAGATGCCCATAGCTTTGGCAGTGCTCCAAAACCAGTTGAATCAGAGTAATCCAGCTTAACATAGAATGTGCACCCTGAAGATTTGCAAAAGTTGGTAGACTGGAGCAAATGAACTTGTGGTTAAGGCTGATGAATCCAATCTTGTATTAAGACACACTTGTCAAGAGTTCCTTAGGAATAAGATTATGCGTCTAAAAAGAACAGGTCAAATAGACTCTGACATATACAAACATTAACTCTATTTTCTCTAGTTTTTTGTTACATACTTTGAGGCTAAAGTTCTAACATATAACTAATCACCCAGTCTGGTGTGTTAAATCATTCACAACATTTAAAAAACCAATTCTAGACTTAATTCAGTTATTTTTTAGTTAGCTCTGTCTTTGCTTCTCTGTTAGAGAAAAATGATGGATGACTCTGACTGATTAGTGATCCCTGGAGGTGCTAATAGGCAGACAGGACAGTAAGTGACAAGAAGCACTTCATTCAATGATTTAGATAGCTAAAGATGATGAATGATCAGTCATTCATTTGAAAATATTTATTGAGCACTTACTAAACTGCAGGGACCGTTCTAGAAATGTGACTATAGTGATATATAACAAAGCTCGTAACATTCTGTTGTTACCAGACAGGCAGTAAAACAGGTACATGTCTTACTTTCAAGTGGTGTCTTATTCGAGAACTTTTCAAATGCTATAAAGACTGATAAAGCAGAGTGAGGGAATTGTGGGTAATGGTGTGGGGAAATCATGTGATATTTTAGGACTAGTTCTTTCTGAGGAGGTGACATGAAAGCGAACAGCTGAGTGATATAAAAGAGCTGCACAAGCATCTCAGGAAGAGCATTTTGGACAGAACAGAAAAAAAACACAAAAACTCTGAAAAAGAAATGAGGAAATTCTGTAAACTTGTTTCTAGAATAACAGGGATGTAAGTTTTACTTAAGGGATAAAATGAACTAGGAGAGAAAAGTTTGATCTGAGGTCAGAGAAGTGGCCAAGGGCCAGACAATGTAAGGACTAGTAGACCATGAAAAAGGTCTTTGAATTTCATTCCAGTGTGAGAGAAAGTCATTGGGAAATTTTAAACAGGTGCAGAACAGAATCTGATACACATACTTTAAGAGATACAAGTAAACCCAGGAAGACCAGTTAGGAGACAGGTGGTGGCTTGGAGCTAGGGCAGTAATAGCAGATACAGTGAGAAGTTGTATAAAACCGCAAATACTAGGGGAATGGATCTGAAAAGATTAACTGATGGCTTAAATGTGAAGTTAAAAAAAGAAAGAGGGATAGTCAAGAATGATCCCATTTCTTCTTACTTTCCTCTTTTTGATTTTTCTCCATTTCTCTGCTTCCCTTCTCTCCACTCCAATGGAAAGCCCCCTCAGAACTCTTCCTATTTGTCTGGCTTGGGCTCCTTTTTCACTCTCCTCTCTCTCCTGTTTTCCATTCCTATTCTAGCTCCACACACCATGACTTCCCTCTTCCTTTCACCCTAACTGTGCCATGCATTGAACATCACAATCCTGAACAACATAGGAATGGCCTACTGGAACGGGTGCAATACTGATTCCAGGCCCACGCTGACAGCCCTAGTATGTGTCACAGAGAACCCATCTCAGCCCCTCTGCTTCAGTTTGACATTCCCAGATGCACCATATCTAAGTGACTGGCCCATCTCACTGGACACGGAAGTAAAAAGTGTCATGATCACAGACAAGCAAACAACAAAGAATATCCAACCTTCCTGCTCAGCAATAGCCAAAGAAAACAAAATATAACAAGATGACACAAGCAGATCTACAATCAGTGAACAAAGAAAGTAATTACTGAATGTTCCAAAGACAGCAGACGATGTCAAAACATATTAAAAAACAGACAAACAAAGCAGGACAGTTCCAGCAGGTGTCCAAAACAAAATACCAGATGACTTTTGAATTGAAGAAAAGACACTAGACCTACCTGACAGGGAATTCAAGTCTAATGTTTAAAGCTTTCCAAGAGTTGAAGCAAAAAAGCAGACAGAAATGAGGGGAAAAAATGAACAAATTCATGGGAAGTCCAGACGAATAAATGGAAAAATTCAGAAAAATAATACAGGAACAAAATGCCAAAATAAATTCACAACTAAAAGTCATACAAATACAACAACTAAAAATCAAAAAGATAATAAGATTTCAGAAATCCGCAATGTCATAGAAAGGACGAGGAGCAAGCTTAAAATGATGGAAAAGGTATTCAATGAAACTGAAGCAAACACTTTGATATAACTCTGAGGGGAAAAAAATGAAGATACTTGAGAATTACATAGTATACAAGTAAAAGCAGATATTGGTGACCGATCAAAGTTCCAGAATAAGGGTAAACACAGAAAACATAGAATCGCTGAAGAATTGCTGATGGAAATCTTCCTTAATATAATGAAAGATGAAAAGTTGACCTTCCAAGAAACTCTAAGAACCCCATACAGGATACACCTCAAAAGAAAATCACCAAGGCACATCATAACCACACTCTCTGAAGTCAGCCAGCCAAGTGCTGTTGAGTTGGATCCAACTCATGGTGACCCTAGGGGCCAGGGTGGAACTGACCCCCCTCTGAAACCAAAGACAAAAAATTCTGAGAGCAGCTTGAGAAAAACAAAAAGTCACATATAGAGGAGAAATAATAAAACTAAATTCATGTTATCTGGCAGAAATCATGCACGCAACAAAGCGATGTGATGCCATAGATACCAAGCAATAATAAACTGGTTCCAACCTAGAATATGAAGATAAATTTCATAGTGACCACAAAGAAAGTCAACCATTGCTGCTCATCAAAAGAAGAAAAACATAAAGTCTCAATAAAATCAAAATCTACAAAAACAAAAGAAATACACAAACAAAGGGAATTCGGCATAGGAGACTAAGAGGAACTAAGAAAATGTCAGGACTGCAAAAAGAAGCACTGCAAAATGACAGCCATAAACTCACACCTATCAGTAATTACAGTGAATGTAAATAGCCTAAATGCAGCCATAAAGAGAAACAGGGAACGGAGTGGAAAAAAAAAAAAAAAAAAAAAAGATCTGTCAAGGGATACACCTTAGAAACAAAGTTGTAAATTTAATAACAATGAAATGATGGAAAAATATATCAAGCAAATATAAAAAGCAGGAGTGGCAATGTTAACCTCATATAAAATAGACTAACAAAATCTAGTATAAAAGACAAAGAAGGGTTCCGTATAATGTCTTGTATTACTCAAACTATTTCAAAACATAGAAAACAAAGTGATACTTCCAAATTCATTCTGTAAAGACAGAACGACCCTAATACCAAAGCTAGGCAAAGACCACATAGAAAAGAAAATTACAGACCAGTATCTCTCATGAATATAAATGTAAAAATTCTCAACAAAATTCCAGCCAATAGAATTCAGTATTATATCAAAAAAATAATATACCAGGACCAAGTATGATTCATACCAGTCATGCAAGGACGTTTCAACATTAGAAAATCCACATAATCCACCACAAAGGAAATGAATAAACACTTCACCAAAAAAAGACATGCTCACAATCACCAGCCATTACAGAAATACAAATCAAAACCACAATAAGATATCATTTCACTCAGCATTGCTGGTACAAATCAAAAAACAAACAAACAGAAAGAGAAAAAACAAACACTGGAGAAGCTGTGGGAAGATCAGAACTCTTACACACTGCTGGTGGGAATACAAAGTGATGTAACCATTTTGGAAAACAATATGACACTCCCTTAGAAAGCTAGAAATAGAAATACCAAATGATCCAACAATCACACTCCTAGGACTATATCTTACAGAAATAAGAGTCATCACACAGACATATGCGCATTCATATTCACTGCAGCGTCATTCACAACAGCAAAAAGCCAGAAACAACCTAGATATGTCCATCAACAGAAGAACGGATACACAACCTGTGGTACATGCACACAACGGAATAGAATGCAGCAATAAAGAACAAGGATGAATCTGTGAAGTATTTCAATAGGGAGGAAACTAGAGGGCATTATGCTGAGTGAAATGTCCATCACAAAAGGGCAGATATTATACAAGACCTCTACTGCAAAAAGTCATGAAAAGTTTACACCCCAAAAGAAACAGTTTTTGATGGTTACATAGGCGGGGAGGATGGGGATGGAAAAACACTAAATGACACTAGGTAAATGGTAACCTTGGCGAAGGGTAAGACAATACACAGTGCTGGGGAAGCCAGCACAACTGTACAAGGCAAAGTCACGAAAGCTCTATACACACATCCAGACTGCCTGAGGGACTAACTTGTTGGGGATCACGTCTTGGGGAACATTTAGTTCAGTTGGCATAACACAGTTTATAAAGAAAATGTTTTATATTCTACTTTGGTGAGTAGCATCTCAGGTCTTAAAAGCCTATGAGCAGTCCTCTAAAGTACTCCCCTCATCTCACTTCTTTGAGAGCAAGGAAGAATGCAGAACACTAAAGACAGTAGGGAAAGATTAGTCCAAAGGACTAATGGACCACATCTACAGTGGCTTCTGGCAGACTGCAACTAGTACAACTTGATGGTGCCTAGCTACCACCACTGATTGCTATGACAAGAATCACAACAGAGGGTTCCAGCCAGAGCTGCAAAAAAATGTAGAACAAAATTCTAACTCAAAAAGAAAGACCGGACTTGCTGGTTTGACTGGGGTTGGAGAAACTCTGAAACTATGACCTCCAGACACCCTTTTGGCTCAGTAGTGAAGTCACTCCTAACATTTACCCTTCAGCCAAAGACTGGACAGCCCCATAAAACAAACTGAGACTAAAGGGGTGTGCCAGCCCAGGGACTAGGACTAGAAGTCAAGAAGACACAGGGAAGCTGGTAATAGGGACCCCAAGGCTGAAAAGAGAAAGTGTTGATGTGTCATAAGGTTGTTAACCATTGTCCTAAAATAATAACTGTTTAATGAGAAACTAGTTTTTTTTTTTTTTCTGTAAATCTTCATTTAAAGCACAATGAAAAAAAAAAAAAAGAAAGACCTCAACATTTTAATCTGGAGTGTGTGAATGAATGTCATTTACTGAGATGTAGAAAGAATAAGAAATCTCAAAATCTCTCGGACTCTACAGCACATTCATACAGAAGTCAGGAATACTTTAACAGTCATGTTTCTGGTAGGGAACAGGCATGGGTATTGGGAAGAGACACTTCCAGTTTTCATTTTTAGACATTTCTGTGATTGTTCAAGTTTTTAAAATTATTTTTTGTAACCTTGGTAGTATGTTACTTCTGTTGTAAATACTTTAAATATGCCAGTAATGAAGTAATAAAAATTTAGTTAAACAAGTTCATATCATAAGCAGAAAGAAAGAAAAGCCAATTGTGTTTGCCTGCCTAGGGAGGTTTTAAAACTACCCAATCTCTAAACCTTCTAATGAGCCTTTAAAAAAAAAACACTGCCATCAAGTCCAGTCCAACTCATAGTGACCCTATAGGGCAGAGTAGAATTGCCCCATGGAATTTCCAAAGAGTGCTTGGTGTATTTGAATTGCTAACCTTTTTCGGTTAGCAGTTGTAGCTCTTAAGCACTACATCACCAGGGTTTCCTTAATGAGCCCTGGAAGCTCATTCAAGCATCTTTAGCTGCTGCCTCTAATTTTACTTTTGCCACTAATTTCCATTTGTTCCTTGGTTTAAAGTTTGCTTTCTTTTCCCAGGTACACCTCATACCACTCCACTTCTAGTATAATGTGCTCTGCCTTAGGCTGTAAAATGGTTTGTACACATCTATCTCAAAAGCATCTGTCATCTGTCCTTAATCCAATGACTGTTCAAGACTGAAACCAGTTGGCTTCAATTAGTTAACTGAGCCCTGTTTGTTTGCTCTTTGGAGCTAGGTAGCAAATAGGAGGGTATTTCAACTTGCCATATTACCTGATGCCTTTGAAATGAAATCAGCTAGTGTACTAACTGTGGTGAAGTCACTCTTTCTGTTTAGATAAGAGAGTATGTTAAGCTCTCCGGAACATTTTAACAGACCCCTATAGAGAAGGGATTAAGGTCACTATTAATGTGCTCAGCCCAGGGATTCCTGGAACATGGGGCTATTCTACTGACCTTTTTCCCTTACGTTATTCCAATAAACTTACCCTTCTACTCCCCACACCAGGGTCTTATTTCAAGGGTAGGCAGTAGATTACTTACAATGTCAACCTGTTATTTTTAAAGACCAAAACCACTGCCATTGAATGGATTCTGACTCATAGTGATCTGGCAGGTCAGAGTGAAGTGAGCCATAGTTTCCAAGGAGTGCCTGGTAGATTTGAACTACTGACCTTTTGTTTAGCAGACACAGCATTTAACCACTATGCACCAGGGTTTCCATTTCTGAAGAAATGATCATGAAATCATTAATTCATTTTAAAATCAGCTTTACCGAATGGTAACTTTAAATGTGCAATTCAGTGAGTCCTGAAAAATGTAGTTATATAATCTCCAGAGCAATCACAATGTATTTGTTTTAAAAAAGAAACAAAACAAAACCAAGCCTGCTGCCACTGACTTGATTCCGATCCATACAGACCCTAAAGGCCAGAGTAGAACTGCTCGGTAGAGTTTCCAAGGAGCATCTGGTGGTTAGAACCACTGACATTTTGATGAGCAGCCATTGCATGTAACCACTGTACCACCGGGGCTTCCCATGACACAGAACACCTGAAGTTGTCTAGTTGTCCTGTTTGCAGTCAAGCCTTTCACTGCGCCCTGAGCTCCTGGCAACCACTGATCTGCTCTCTATTGCTAGTTTACTTTTTCTAGAATTTCATGCAAATGGAGTCAGACAGTACGTAACCTTCAATGGCTGACTTCCTTTCTATAACACAATAATTTTAAAATTTGTACATGTCCTTGTATATATAAGGGAATGCTGGTGGTCCAGTGGTTAAGAGCTAGACTGCTTACTGAAAAGTTGGCAGATCTAATCCACCAGTGGCTCCTTGGAAACACTATGGATCAGTTCTACTCTGTTCTGTAGGGTCACTGTGAGTCATAGTCCACTCAGTAGCAATGATGTTTGCTTGTATAAATAGTTTGTGCCTTTTTAATGGTGTAATAATATTTCATGACAGTGGAACGACCATCTCCATCTATAAAAGATTTACAGCCTTGGAAACCTTACAGGGGCAGTTTTACTCTGTCCTTCAGGGCCGCTGTGAGTTCAAATCAACAGCAATGAGTTTGCTTTGGGGTATGTTGTTGACGTGAGGTGCTGTCAAATTAGTTCTTACTGATAGTAACCCTACGTGCAGCAAAACAAAACACTGCCCAGTCCTGTGCCAACCTCACTAGTATGGCTAAGCCTGCTGTTGCAGCTCCTGTGTCAGTCCACCTCATTGAGGGTCTTACTCATTGCTGCTGACCCTGTACTTTACCAAGCATAATGTCCTTTCTAGGGACCGATTCCTACTGACATATCCAAAGTATCTAAGACACATTCTCACTGTCCTTGCCTCTAAGCAGTATTCTGGTTGTACTTCTTCCAAGACAAATTTGTTCATTCTCCTGCCAGTCCAAGTTATATTCACTATTCTTCAACAACATCATAATTCAAAGGTGTCAATTCTTCACTCGTCATTATTCACTGTCTGACTTAAAATCTACATGTGATGTGATTGACAACGCCGTGGCTTGGCTCAGGAACTCCTTAGTCTTCACAGCAGCACCTTTACTTGATAATGCTTTAAAAAGGTCTTTTGTAGCAGATTTGGCAGGTGCAATGTGTCTTTTGATGTCTTCATTTCTGCTTTCATGAATGTTGAACGTAGATCAGATTAAAATGGAATTCTTCACCACTTTAATATTTTCTCCATTTATCGTGATATTGCTTATTGGTCGCGTTGTGAGGATTTATATTTTGTGTGTGTGTGTGTGCTGAGGTGTAATCCATACTGAAGGCTGTAGTCTTTGATCTTCATCAGTAAGTGCTTCACATCCTCTTCACTTTCAGCAAGCAATGGTATTTCATTATATGCATATACAAAAATATGTTAATCTGCTTACTGGTTGATGAATATCTGAGAAGTTTATAGATGTTATGAACATATGTTTAGCAGTCTTTGTGGGGCCTTTTTTTTCAGTCGATAACAAAGGACTCCTGGTGGCATAATGGTTAAGCACATGATTGCTAATTCAAACCCACCAAGGCTCTGATGTGTTTGGGAGAACTTTTTATGTTTATTTTGCTTGGGTTTTTTTAGTGTTCATTTATTCATCAAAATATTTTATTAAATTGGAAGAACTTTCAACCAATGCTTCTACAAATAGCTTGTCTATTCTTCCTTTCCATGGAACTTCACCTACATGTATGTGAGACTACTTAGTCTTTTGTGCAGTACCTAGTCTGTTGTCAATTGCATGCAGTGGAGTTATTTCAAGGATTACATTTTTAGAAACCCTAGTGGCACAGTGGATTAAGAACTATGTCTGCTAACCAAAAGGTTAGTAGTTTAAATCCACCAGGCACTCCTTGGAAACTCTATGGGCCAGTTCTACTACGTCCTGTAGGGTGACTATGAGTCAAAATTGACTTGACAGCACTGGATTATTACAATTTTATCCTCGAGAAATTTCATTTGGATCTTTTTAGTATCTTCCATTCTCTCCTTATTATGTTCATGTTCTCCTTTACCCTCTTGAGCATGTAGAGCGTGTTTGGAATTGTTCTTTTAGTGTTCTCACCTCTTATTCCATCATTTCTGTCATTTCTGGATCTCTTTCTATTTACTGAGTTTTCACCTGTTTATGGACCATGTTTTCCTGCTGCTTTGCAGGCCTAATACTATTTTATTGACTACTAGACATCATAAATTTTACATTGTTGGGTGCTATGTTTTGTTGTATTCCTTTATATGATATAGGAATTCATTTTGAGACTGGGTTAACTTACCTGGAGTGAGGTTGATCCTTTCAACCTTGCTTTTAAGCTTTCTTAGGATATATCAGGAAACCCTGGTGGCACAGTGGGTTAACTGCTATGTTTGCTAACCAAAAGGTCAGTAGTTCAAATCCACCAGGTGGTCCCTGGAAATTCTATGGGGCAGTTCTACTCTGACCTATAGGATAGATGTGAGTAAGACCCAACTTGACAGCCGTGGGTAAGATATATCAAGAACAGCCTTTGTAGGTCTAAACTATATTTGCTGTTAAGGGGATAACTTTGAAAAACCTCTATATAATACCTATGACTTGAAAGGTGTTTTCATTCTAGCTAGTGGAGATACAAACTATTCCCAAACCAATGTGACCCTAAAAATTGTTTGGTTTGCTGCTTTCTAATAGTTTTTTTTTTTTCCACAGCCATTAGTAAGTGGTTTATTATCACACACATGGTGATCAATATCCAGCCAAAAACTTGAGGAGAACCTTCTGAGATATTTGGAACTCTCTGTCCCACAGTGCAGCTGACTTCTGTCTAAAAAGTTTTTATGTGCTTTGGCTTTCCAGAACTCTGATCTCTGTCACGTCAACTCACTGAGACCTCTAGGCTCTGTTTTGGGTTTCACTTTCATACACTGTGACTTAGAAAATGCTTCTATGAATGACTAGAAACCTAGGAGTGCTTTTATTGATGTAAAATGACAATTTGACATATTTACAATTAATTTGTTTATGAGCTATTTGGAAAAGACGAAAACACCAATTACCAAAACACAAAGCATCAAAGAGAAAAACAAAATCTGTGTTGTCAAGTTGATTCCAACTCATATCGACTCTATAGGAAAATGCAGAACTGCCTCACAGAGTTTCCAAGGAGCAGCTGGTAGATTTGAACTGCTGGCTTTTTGGTAAGCATCTGAAGTTTTAGGTCCTTACTATTCCTTCAATTCTGACAAAATCAAATACACAAACATGTATACACACATGATCCTTGTTCCCTTTGTTATTTTGAGATAGTTGTTTATGGCTCTCTCTTAGTATCTAAAAATAACAAAAAATCAAAACTTTAGAAGTTTATTATAAAAAATGATAATTCAAGATGATGGGTTACTTAATTTTTCAGATGGTCAACAATTTTTCTTCACTACGAGCCTATTGCTGTTTATAGCCCTGCAACACTCACATCCAGAACTCCACGCCGTGCCACCAAATTTCGTTTTCTTCCTAGTCACATAGCTAGACTGTATTCCTCAGTCTCCTTTGTAGTTAGGCGTAGTGATGTGACTGAATTTTGCAAGCAGGAAATGAAGAGAACAAATATGTGCCACTGTCAGGCCTCTTTATAAAAACTCCGCAGTTGACTATACTTTTCTGTCTTCTTGGGTGTCCTTGAAAACCACCTATCACAGATGACACAGTCATCAGACTGACAGAACTGAATTATGATTTGGAATAAATCTGCCCACCTATGAGGAATTCCTGTTTTGGACTTCATGTTAGCAGGAGAAAAACAAAACACCATGTTAAAGCCTCTGACTTGGGGTGATTTGTTTGATTGCTTAGTTAGTACTTAAATGGCTGCACTGTTTTTCCCTCTCACAATTCCTCTTCTAGGTTCTTTTCTAGCCATAATACAAATGAGATATATTAAAAAAAAATAATAATAATATTATAATAATATAATAAAAGATTCTTCCTGCTACTTATGTTTCTTCATGACACTGATGCTGAGAACCTTTAACGTGGAAAGACACTGCAGGGTGAACACACAGACTAGTCTTGGTGATCTAGCAGACCTTGGTTAGTCCTGGTTAGTCAAGTACTAACTGTTGGGCCATATTACAATTTTCTTCTCTGTATTGTCAAAATAATAATACTCACCTCAGTGATTTTTACAAGGCTCATATAAGATGCTGTACAGAAAATGCTTTTCTCAGGGCCTGATACAGAAAACATAACAATAGCAAATATTATTCCACCTCCTGTGTATTTTGTTGATGCAGCCCACTTAATAGTTTTGAAAATGTTCTACCTGAGACTAGCTATCACCAAAGAATGATTGGAGTTTTCCATTTTTTGTTAATCATTTCTCCCTGTACCAGAATATTTTTTACACAGATTATAACCAGGTTATTTGTAGATGAATCAGTTAATAAAGTAAGGAAATATGATGTTCCTTTCTACACAAATTCCTAGGTTTTATTGATTTTCAAATACAGAGGAAGGTTCAGATGTGTCTGTAGTCTTGTGGTTTGCAATCTAACTTGTGTGCCAATGCAGAGGATTATTTAGTCTCTGAAAGGCCCACTAATTTTAGATAGATAGGTAGGTAGATAATCAGAATAGATAGCCAGAGTGAGGAAGAGATTTTCCATAACTTTGGCTTTATGCTAAAATGCAACTAATGGATATTTTCTAACAAACTGTCTGCTCTAATGTCTGGTTCTTAAGAGTAAAATCTTACGGAATGTGTGAAAACTATAGATTACAGTTAAAATATTCTAATTTTTTTTCCAGATGATTGCTCCAATTGAGTTATCCATGACTGTAAGCCTACACTTACATTTTAACATTTAAAAAATGTTTTTTAATACTCAAGTGTATCATTCTCTTCCTTTAATCACACAGTAAAATTTTATTTCATATTCAATACTGGATTTATTTCTCTCTGACTTTAGGAAAGATACAATTCTAGAGTAATAAACTTAAATCACTTTCTTATTTACACTGGTCACGCTATAAAACAACTTAGAACAAAATAACAGTGGTACCCTTAGCACACACCCATATGCACATACATTTTGTTTAAATATAATTATAAAATTTTTATCTAATTATTACTTGGGACTTGCAAATGAAGAACAACTTAGTTACATAGATAATAAAGTAAGCAAATTGCAGTAGAGATAAAATGCTAATCTGGAAAAGAAATGCTCTGAAGAGAAAAGAACATTCAGTGTGTGTGTTGGTGTGTGGGTGTGTGGGTGTGGTGGGGAGTGGAGGGGACAGAGGGAAGAAAGAAATAATATGAATGGACTGCAAAGAAGTTACATCTTGACCATTTCTGGTTGAGAAAAAGTAACAGCATGCTGAAGATCTTATTCTTGATATTGAACACAAATTTCTTGCAACTCCCATATGGAAAGAATGAAAAACTAACATAATCAGCCAGTAAGAAAATTATACAATTCAGGCTGTTTTGTGGTACACAATAATTAGCAAGGATGAAAAAGAGTCTGTCTTAATTTATTTAGGTATCTCCCCAAATACCTCATTCAAATAAATCAGTAAACAGTAGACATTTTAATTTAAAAATTACAGATCTGACATAACACAGGCAGACTTTAAAATCTGTCAAACAAACCACAAGCAACAAAAGAGAAAATAGATAAATGGGAACTATTAAGAATCAAACACTTTTGCTCACCTAAGGACTTTATTAATAGAATTAAAAGACAATCTACAGGATGGAAAAAAATATTTGGCAACTATATGTCAGACCAACACCTGATCTCCATAATCTATAAGGTACTACAAAATATCAATAAGAAGATAAATCATCCAATGAAGCGATGGGCAAAGGAGATGGACAGACATTTCTCTAAAGAGGAGATCCAGGCAGCCAAAAAACACATGTAGACATGTTCAGGATCTTTAGTTACTAAAGAAATTCAAATCAGAACTACAATCAGATACCATCTCACCCCAGCAAGGTTGGCCATGATTCAAAAAACACAAAACAACAAATGCTGGAGGGGCTGTGGGGAAAGTGGAACTCTCTTACACTGTTGGTGGTGTTGCAAAATGGTCCAGCCTCTTTGGAAAGCAATCTGGCACTTCCTTAAAAAAGTGGATCTAGATATACCATTTGACCCAGTAATTCCACAACCTGGAATATATCCTACAGAATCAAGGCCATTCACACCAACGGATACATGTACAAGAATGTTTATCACAGCACAGTCCACGATAGCAAAAAGATAGAATCCACCCAGATGCCCAAAAACAGAGGAATGGATAGCTAAACTATGGTATGTATACTCAATGGAGCACTATGCAATGGTAAAGGACAATGATGATTCCAAGAAACATCTCATAACCTGGTTTCAACTGGAAGATTTTATGTTGAGTGAAAGTAGTCAGCAACAGAAGGACAAATATTGTATGAGACCCCTACAATAAGAACTCAAAAACAGACTTATGCATAGAAGAAAAGACTCTTTGACGGCTGCAAGGGAGGGGAGAGAGGGAGGGTGAGGGTTTAGATTAGATAGTTGGTAGAAATTTGGTTGGGTGAAATCGGTGATAGCACACATTAGAAACAAGAACAACATTAAGTGGACTTCAACATGACTTTAGCACTCCTTCCATCTTAATCCAATATTGCAAGGACAGAGTAGCTGGGGCAGGGGGCAGGAGACCATGCTCTTAAGCGAAATCGAGGCCAATTGGCACAACCAGAGTTTTGCTAAGAGGGTTCTCTGCACCCCACATTGGTGAGTGGCGTCTGGGGTCTTAAAAGCTGCCAAGCTGCCATCCGAGGGCACAGCAAATGGTTCTAACTCAGTAGGAACGGATGCTCACCGAGGACCAAAATGACATGAGGAAAAGACAACCCAGAAGACAGAGAGACCCACATGAGTGGGTGCCTACATCGACTTGGGACCAGAAGAACCAGATGGTGCCCAGACACCACCAGTGATAGCTGCAATGGAGCTCGCAAAGCTGGTTCTCACTGGTAACACAAGGATAAAAAGGGATGCACACTGAGATCTCCACTAAAAGACCACAATTGATGGTCCAGCGGCTACGGGGTTCTCCTGGGAGCATGGCCCCTGGCCCTGATGCTGCCCTTGTCCATAACGAAGGTCCACTCTTTGGACAGGAATGGATTGGATTTGGCAACACACAAACCACCAAAGTACAACAAACTGACAGAGAGGTGGTAGAATTATAGCAGAAAACCAAACCCGCTGCTGTCAAGTCAATGCTGACTCATAGTGACCCTACAGGGCAGAGTAGAACTGTCTCATAAAGTTTTCAGTGAGTGCCTGGTGTGTCTGACCTGCTGACCTTTTGGTTAGCAGGCATAGTGCCTAACCCCTGCATCATCAGGGTTTCCAGCCACAACATAAGGTAATTTAAATAATGTCTTCTATTTTAAGGGGATAATAATGAGGTTGCCTCCCCATCTTCCTCACGAGAAACTTCAAGGATCTCAATAATGTGAAATACTTATTGCTCATGGCAGCTCATAGATGAAATATGATGACTGCAATCATTGGCCATACATTCTCCACTCAGATATTCTCAGCATAGAAGGGACACCACACTGTAGAAGTTACAAAATGGGCTGTGATGTCATGCTGCCTATGTTTGAATCCTGACTTCACAACTTATTCCCAGGGTTGCTTTGGATATTACTGTATGCATTTGATTCTTAATTAGTTACTTATGACTAAAACTAGTTCCTACCTCATGCTGTTATTGTTACTGCAAAGAATAAGTGAAATATTACATATAAAGCACCTAGAAGAATAACATACACTAAGAATTCTTCAATAAGATAATATGCTGCCCGAAATTCTTTTTAAAAATCATTGTTGCATTTTCCTGTCTTTTACACTTGATTTTTGAAAGTTTCACATATAAGTTGAAAATTTTTCATTTGTAGCAACAGAAATTTTCCTGCAAGATGATCAATAGCTAACTATTTTGACACATAGTGTAAATATATTTTATATAAAATGTGTATCTATATTGATTGACAAATATTTGCTATATATCTGTTACATGTCTCTTATCAAGTGAATACAAAAAAGTAAGAAGAACAAGATATGTTCCTTTTCTCAAAGAATTTTCAGCTCAATTGAGAAACAATAAAATATACTAGACTTAAAAAAGTACTGGAAAACAGTTCAGGACAAGGCAGTGGGCATAAGTCTTATTGTGCTATGTGGGGACAAGTATTTCCAGCCTTCCCTCCTCATCTCCATCTATAAAGAGCTATGTATTTGCAAAACTGGACATTATAAAATCAGGAGAAAGGGAAAAGCAGACAGAAAGCTTAAAAAACAAAAAGCCCACATAAACTAGCAGAACAACATAATAAAGGGGAAAAAGAGGCAGTTAATAGACATCAGAACAGTGTCACTAAATCTTACATACAGAATTATAAAAAATAAAATAAAAACTTCACCTTATGTGTCCAGAGTGAGTGGGTAGTGGTAAAAAAAGGTTTAAGGAGCTAGAAGTGAAGGAGAATTAATGTGGGTAGGTTGGACACGTTGGTCACTTACACTTCATCCCATTTTTTTCTGGCTTTATGGGTCACCCACTCTCTTTGATTTGGCTGACACACAGCTGAAGCTTTGATCCCTTGTTGTACTTGTATTAATCCCCCTAACTGTTTTAAGCATGTTCATGGCTGGACTCCTTCATCCCGTCAGGAACTGTGTTATTCAGGGAATCATCTGTTGGTGTGACCCTAGAAATGAATTCTGCATGTGACTCTGCCCTTAGCGGACAGCAGACTGGGCTGGAAACTGAGCGCCCACACTCTACCCTTCCAAGCCCTGCCGTCAAGTGTGTTTGGGTAACAGAGTAAGAACACAGGTTAGTTAACATGAATTACTCAATGAGACTGTACAATAATAATTTCTTACATTTGTTTTTAACTGTAGCTTAGTTATAAATATTTTCTTATATATGACTGTATAGACAAGTAGAGTTTAGAATGATGAAAGGGGAGAGAGGTTGAAGGGCAAAACATTGTTTAACAGTTACATAGTGAATTTAAAAAGCTTGTAGAAAGAACTGCTCTGGAAGACAAACGGTGTCAGAGACATGTCCACAAAGAGAGTCAGCAGTACTTAGGAACCACAAAGATAGCAGGCAAAACACAAGCAGAAAGAGGCAATAGTGGCGCTGAGATTTTCTAACAGTAGCCTGACAGAAAGCAAGAGGTTTGGTGGATTCTAAAGCTTAAACACCCTCCCTCACCTTTTAGTTTGTCACACTGTGGTGGCATGCATGCTATTGCTACGAGGCTGAAAGCTGTGCCACTGGTGTCTCAAATACCAGCTGGGTCACCCATGGCGGACAGCTTTCCACAGAAATCCCAGGCGAAAACAGACTAGGAAGAAAGGTTTGGTTACTTTGGAAAATCAGCCAATGAACATTTTACGGATAGCACCAGAATGTTGTCCAATATAGTCCCAGCAGATGAGTCCCCAAGGTTGGGAGGCCACATACAGTATCCATGAAACAATGGACTCAACTACACCACTGATGTTGAAGACGGCGTAGAACTGGGCAGTGCTTCATTCTTTTCTACATGAAGTCATCATGAGTCAGAGCCGACTCAATGGCAACCAGCAGCAACAATAACTGAAACAACAAATGTTGTGTCTCCCTTGAGTCAGCTGGACTCAGTGTTAATATATATCTTGCAGAACTGGAGTTACTTTGAAGACAGAAAGTGAGACAAGCAGTTTATGTGAGTATCTTTTAAATGTTGTCTGAAACCATAGGATGAGAATCTCTCCGTCGCTAAAGAGAAAGTGAAAACAATTTTATTCCATCAGCACAATACCTGTAAAGATATCCAAACAATTCTGGATTTATGAAGAGCTACATGAAGTCTTAAAAAAAAAAAAAAAAAAAAAAGGTTTGTAATTCCCACAGTGAAAAAAAAAAAGTAAAATAAATTCTAGCTCATTGACCTTTTCCTGACCTTGTCACTCAAGATGTTTCTGGACTTCTTAGTTGAGGGTAGTTTGTTTATACAAGTGAAATGACCATGAATCGTCACCTACTGTGTGACTGTATGTTTATTTTTTAATTCAGGTTTCAAGGATAAACTTTAAATCACAGTTAATCATGTCTCCTACTAAATCTAATAATCTAAGTTGGTGGGGAGGATCAATTTCACAAGCTAAGAAAAGTAAGCCAAAGTCTCTTTGAAGTGTTGATACTGGTTCTGTGGATCAGAGGACTGCATAGCCTGAGTGTTAAATAAAACTAACTCTTAAAGAGATTAAATCTCGCACCCAGTTCCAACAATCCCTAACAGTAACACTTTCATAATGGAGAGTTGAATTTCTGGGTTTGACTTTTTTTTTGTAATCTGTGAAATTCGTAGTGGAATATCTATTTTGAAAGGTTTTCAAAATAACATTTATTACATGTCCCCATATTCAAGACTCTATGCTTGGTATTTCTTAAGGGGTCAAGTTTTTTTTACACCATTCTTTCACAATGTCAACAGGAAAGATGTTGAGTGGGTGGATTAGTCAGGGGATGGAACAGGGAAAGGGTTTAGAGCTGGAGACTTATTATGGAAGTATGAAGCGAGAGAAGTGACATTTCTTGGCTCCATTCCCAGTATTGTTTGCTGGACATATTTCGCATGTGAAGCAGCCAGCGTTCACACCCAATTGTCCATTTTCTAATCAACTGGTAGTGCGTTTAAGTTTTATGCATAGCCATATTTCAGAAATTAAAACCCCACAAGTTTTATCAACTTTTGATGTGCTTGCCAAAGACAAAGGATATAAACAACGACAAAGAGCCTCACTATATTCCTCTCGTCATCTTGAGAAGATGAAAATGCTTTGCCAAAAGCAAACCAGGAAACTTTCCTAATGCTATTTTAAAGACTAAAAACTACCTGTTCCAAGTTATCAAACATACCCCCAAATAATTTGCAGTGAGTCATGAGGTGTTTTTTTTCTTTTATGTATATCTCATTTGATAAGTGTTTCTAAATCTTAGGGCTAACTTTCTGTATTAGCATGTTAAACTGGGTTACCAGAGAAACAGAAAATACAAGAAAAACAAATCATATCTATCTGTGACCATTCTGTGAACTTCTACATGACCCTAGAGATGTTTATAAGGCTGAGAGGGTTCAGGGAGCATGGTATGAAAATCACTGCAAACTCTTATTTACATTAAAATCCCCAGTAAGAATCTGAAACAGCAATAACTGGGAAGAAAACAGGAAAAGAGAGTTTTTGTTGACATTTCACCTCTGCTGCTCTCCATGACAGGGTATCAGAGGAAGTAACACGGATGATTTGTTGGAGGAATTTTAAGAAGTTTTTACATTAAAGTTTAGTGATTTCTCTGAACTTGCTAGCTAAGATTATCCCTATAGCAGTGACGCATAAAAAATTGTGAGAGGAGAGGCATTAAAAAAAAAAACAAAAAACGAATATGAGAGAATTTACAAGATTAAAAACATGATATTTAGTAAGGATGGGAATGTACATTTAAGACATGGAAGAAAGATGTTTGGGTCTAAAGAAAATGCAAAATGAGATTCTAGAGATCAAAAAGATTAGAAAAATGATTCAGGCTCGGTTCCGATCCTGCTTCCAAGCTCCGGCCTCTTTCTACTTTGTGTTGTCTGCTACACACACTGACTGAATCATAAATTAAGAGCTAAAGTGAGTCTTCTAAGTGCATTGAAGGAGGGAGTTAAAGCATGTTACATTTTGATAAGAAGCTTTCAACTTTTTAATTTATTTCCTTGAAGCAATTGGCCCATTAATTGGCTTTTCAAGTAAATAAATATTTATCTTATATAATAAATTAAAAGTCACATGAATCAGACCATCATTCTGAAATGTTGCCAAGTAGTGTCTTAGTTACTTCCCTGCTCTGTGTTTCTCAAATGAATGTGGGAGAAGGCTGTAAACTCTCCTCCTAATTCTCAAGTTGCTACTGAATGAAGAACTGGAAAGCATTCTCCAGCTGCCTTGAGTGAGACGCGTATTCCTTATATGGACTTGAGTAGAGTGCTTCTAAAAGATCTGTGTTTGGTGGTATTGTGCCAGCTCAGTATTGGCTGCTCTCAAGGGAAAAAATTGTGAAACTTCCCCAACCTGAGTTAGGATTAGAGATCATAGCTGCCAAGTCATAGTTCATGGGTGACTGCCAACAGTTGGCACCGCAAGCAGCTTATATTAAATAAAGGACATCTTATTGATATGGATTTCCAATGTCAGAAAGGTAAACTTTCCCTCCCAGTTCCATACACCCACTGGAAATGTTTACTCTAAAAATAGACTGCTAGGCAGTGAAGATTTCAAATTTAGATGGGAAAATGCAGAAGAAAAAAGACATTAAAAAAAATAATAATGAGAGTAAAGTTTGAAGCCACAGGGCTTCCTACGGGTGAAGAAGCCCATAGGATACAAATATGAGAAAAGACACAATCATAAACATTTCAAAAATAAACAGAAAATAATTATATAAGCTATAATATTGCTATAATTGTTCTTTCTTTGATTTGTCTTTTAAGTATTAACTATATTTGAAATATTTCTAGTGAGGCTTAATTTAATATTTTTATTGGTAACTGAAGTTCTTGGCCAAACTTCCTAATGCTATTTATGGACATTTTCCCTTGCCTGCCTATAAAAAGACATCACTGGAGTATTTTTAACAGCAAAGTTTGTACAAGACAGTCTACTCTCTTGACTTGTCAGATAGCTGTGGTTGTTTTGAAGTAGCCTCACTTTTTTATCCCCCCAATTGACACAATCTTTATTTAAAAAAAAAAACAAAAAAACTTTTTTAGACAGTGGAGTACTTTTTAAGGATACATTAAAAAAATCCGCTGTAGATCCATTGATTGCAACCCCATAGGACGGAGTAGAACTGCCCCTTAAAAGTTCTAGAGCTGTAATCTTTACAGAAGCAAACTGCCACATCTTTCTCTCACTTTTGAGTTGGCAGCCTAAAATTTAACCATTGCATCACCAGGACACATACATAAGGCCAAAACCATCCTTAACAAAATTCCATGCCACTGCAGGCATTTTTGTTACTTTTGAAAATATGTTAATGTAAGTGATCCTGAGAATCTGCTGAATGAAAAGCATTAAAAATACTATTGCTAACAATCTTAGCTTTTTTAGAAAATGAGCCATGGAAGGGTATGTGTATGTATTTGAAAAGTCATAAATCATCCTCCACCTCCAAGCAGGATGGATAAGCACTTAGCTGCTGCTAACCAGAAGATTGATGGTTCAAATCCACCATGTGGCTCTGAGAGAAAAAGACCTGGCATCCTACTTCACTGAAGATTACAGCCTAAAAAGCCCTATAAAGCTGTTCCATTATGTCACGTGGGATTACTATGACTCAAAACTGAACTCGACAATACCTCACAATCATATGGATCAGAAGAGGCATGTAAGTTTCAATGCATATACCAGTTCTCATTGATCAGCTGCTAATGGCTGCCTGAAGAATCATACTGAGGAACCTGAGGTATAAGTCAAAAATCAGACTGAGAAGCCTGAGGTGTAAGTCAGAGTGCTCTAATATAGACAGCCTCAACAGTGCTTTTCAAAGATGTGAATGAATTTAGAGTCTGGCTGTTCTTGTCAGTTAGAAATGTTCTAGAATCAGTTAAGCAGCAGAGATGTGTGTCTCCATCTATTTAGCAGTATTCTTTTTGATTAATGAACACATTTTTTTTTTTTTTTAATTATAAGTCTCTAAGAAACCTGGGCTTCTGTAAAGATTGATAACCCTGGAATCCCTCTGGGCCAATTCTACTCTGTCCTATGGGATCCTATCAGTCAAAATCAACTCAATGGCAACAGATAAACTGTGAGTGACTATGACAAAACAGCTCTTCCAAATGCCTTACTCACTCACCACAGTCAAAGTTGATCCCAATTCAAAGCAACCCTATAGGACAGAGTAGAACTACCCCAGAGGGTATCTAAGGAATTCTTAGTGGACTCAAAATGCTGATCTTTTGGTTAGCAGCCATAGTTCTTAACCATTACACCACTGGGTCTTCATTTACAGCTTGATGGTAATTAATAAAGTAATCTAACTCTTAGTTGAGATTGACTGAACAGGGAGGAATGAAATGGTAGCTTGATTATGGGAGGAAAGGGGAAGGAATGGTAATTAACTGGTGGATGACACTACAGCCAAGTCAAGTGCCATCGAGTCGGATGACACTATAGGGCTTTCTAAAATGAAAAATTCTTCTGAGAGGTTCTGGCTCTGTAGGTTGCCTGAGTCTTATCTAGGTCACTGATGAAAATATCAAACAGAACGAGGCCTTGGTTTGACACCTGCTAAACATTATTTATGTCTTAAGACTGACATCAAACCATTTGTAACCATTCTATTTATAAGTTTCCTCAGTACCCATATGAGTTTCCAGATACTAAATGTAGTAGTGCTTTTAGCACTTAGCTGATAGATTTGCCTAAACGTACAGTTCTCTGAATTAGCGTAAGAACTTTCTTTCAATGACTCTATGTAATTACTTTCGTCTCTAACTCTAGGATAGTGGAAATTGTGTGAGCCAAAGATCGAAGAGACTTGCCCTGTAGCATTGACTGCACCCCTAGTTCATTGTGTGATTTTGTACAGATCACTTCATCTCTGTAAACCTCAGGAAATGAAAGTTAGGCCAGGTCAAAAATGAGTTGCCATTCATTTGACCTCTACTCATGATGAACTTGGCTTAAACCAAATTCTCCTTATGTGTCAGAGAAACATGCTCTGTAGAGTTTTCAGTTCTAGAAGATCACTAGAGCTTTCTTTGTAGGAGCCTGTAGGTGAACCCAAATCTTCAACCTTTCAGTTACCGACTGAGCATGTTAACTGTTTACACCACCCAGGAACTCAGTGACATAAACCCGTTGTCACCGAGTCAATTCCAACTCATAGAGACCCTATAAAAAGAGTAGAACGGCCCCAGAGGGTTTCCAAGACTAGTGTTTACAGAAGCAGACTCCCACAGCTGGCGGATTTGAACCAACTGTCACTATGAGTCAGAATTGACTCGATGGCAGTGGGGTTTTGGGGTTTCCAGTTAGCAGTTCAGCAATACCATCAGAGTTCCTTTTCTTTGACAAATAGACTCCTTCAAATATTTGACACGAGTAAAGGTAATCACTTCTATTCTACAATAAAATAAACTTGAAACCTCAAAAAGTGTAATTAATTTTCCCTTAGTATATATGATGGCTTCTTAATCGATGTGGCAATTGAACATTTTGGAGTAAGCTGGAGTAAGCTGAGGTTTAGTACTGTGTACATGCTTATTATATCTGGTGTCTTGCTTTGATAAGAATTAAGCTGGCATAGATGTATTCATATATTTGATTTAATTAAAACTTTGTCCTTTGTTTGATAAATCCCAACTAGAAGCTGGAGCAGAGTATACGTAAGTTACTTTTATAAAAGAGGCTGTAATAAGTTTCACTCTCAGCTAACACGAGCTAAGAAACGTTGGCTAGCTGGACAGCTACTTCATGCCAGATACTCTTCTCATAGTGCCAGGAGATAGTTCATCTATGATGTCAAATCACGCAGGACATTTGAGCTAAGAATGCACGATACATTCTCAGTTGGAAAGCAAAGAAAGATGCTCAGGTCACACAGACAAACTGTATCTGGGATTGACGTATTTGAGGGATGCAACTTCCATAGATATTTTAAAAACTTGCACCACAGTAAATCTTCGCAGGAAGAACATGGTGTAGGCAGTTACATACAACCTTATATCATGTATATTAATTGGTGAATATCAGGAACGGTGGCATTTCTCAGTTATCTGCAAAAAGATACACATTTTTCATGTCAACTAAGGGCTGGTGAGGTTTAAAAAAATCTAACTAAGAAAGTATGATTTGCATGTCTTAGAAGTGTAGGTTAGGTAGGCTGGTAAATAAACTGAGTGATTTGCTTCTTGTGATCGCCTATTCTTGGGCTTTAGGTTAGAAGACTAAGGGTTTACTTATGGGGTTCATGAACCTGCTTAGCAATGAGCCTTACCTGGTAAAAGTACAAACATTTTATAAAGACAGCAATGCAAATACACAAAATATTTATTTATTTTACTATTCTGTTTTATTATTTTATTATCCTGTTACCAGGATAAATATTTTGTGTATTTGCATTGCTATGTTTTAAGTGTATGCTGCTGTGGTTAGTACAATGTTAAGTCATTAAGAAGTATCACTATAGTTGTGGAGTCTTTGATTTTATAAATGTTTTACTCAATTTATCTTAAGCATTTAAGAATTATCACTTGGAAATCTGTAAGACTCCCAAGATTTTGCTTGTGAAGAGCCCTCACTTTTAAAAAGCTAAGAACCACTATCTTAATGGGTTCCAGGTAGAGTGACAGGCTGGTAGAAAGCTATTTTTGGCAAAGGGGTTCTCTTATTGCAGCTTCTTGTGTGCTAGGGTAAAGGACAAAGTGTACCTTGAGAAGAAGCGATCATAACTGGCATTCGATAGGCTACAGACTAAATTTTACTGGTTGGGAGTATACTTAGTATGAGAAATAATTTCACCCCAAATCCCAACCCTTGCTTCTGTTACTTCACCAAAATAACAATAAACAACAAATTCTAAATGTTCTATTTGTACTCTCACTCCTAGTTATTATATCTGTAAATTAATGGATTTCAAAGTTAGTGAAGCCACATAACAGGTATTTGTATCAAGTATTGGCTGGCAGAAATATCCAGCAGCCATGGTTACAGAAAGTAACATTTAAGTAAAACTTTCATTATTGCTACCGCCCTCTGCTGGTACCCTCTCTGTTTCTCACCTCTGGTGCCTCCCAGAGATTTTCCTGAGAAGTTTGTTTACATAGTCTACAGCTTACAACTGGGTTCCCTTCTGATGATTTTGCCGTAAGTTGGTTCTGATGTAAGTTAAATACTTCTTTTTATTTTTTTAGTTTTCATTATTATTTCCTTTTATTTTGTAGTGGATAAGTGCTACATTTACTAACCAAAAGGTCAGGAGTTCAAATCCATCAGACACTCCCTGGACAACATGGAGCAGTTCTACTCTGACCTATAGGGTTACTAGGAGTCAGAATGGACTCAACAGCAGTGAGTTTGGTTTGGGGTTTTCATCATCGTACTTTTAAAGATCTGATCTTTGTCTTTAGATGTTGCCACGGGAATGACAACATCAGCAAATTACACAGTGCAACATTGTATACAGTTCATAGTATCCCCCCACTCACTTCCCCACTGCACCCTTCCCCAGCAAAAAGATGATTCAAATCCACTGGCAGTGCCTTAGAGACCCTATAGGGCAGCTCTACTCTGTCCTACAGGGTCGCTATGAGTAGCAACTGAGTTGATGGCACACAACATCAATAACAACATAGAGAATTCCTCACAAAAATATTACAAGACAGTTCTTACCCTTGCAGAAGTTTTTAATATAGGTGATATGTACAAACACAAAATTAATGGTATACATTTTTACCATAAAGTTCAAAGAGTAATTGTACTTCGTTGATTAGAAAAACAATTCTGTGATCTCCTATACCTGACCTCGTATGTTGATCATTGAGATGAGACGATTTTCAGTGTTTCAGCAATTGCTTTTTTTCAAAGAAAAGTATAATGTTAGAGACATTACCAATGTTAAATAAAACTGGCATACAGTGTATATGACAGGGCAGGATGAGAAATGGGTTATATCTCTGTCTTGTCTTTGTCCCTTATTTACACCTGTTTTTAAATCATCATATTCACCTCGTTGCCTTGCTTCTGAGAAAACTGAAGGCTGGTTAGCTGTCGCTGATAGTTTTCATTCCTTTTCTAGGTCACTAAAAGGACATTACGTGCCTAATTGTCATTGTAGTGCCATATTTAGTAGTGGCCACATTGTCATGTGTGTGAGTGTCCAGAATATGTTTGGCTTTCCAGTGTGTTTATATCTCATGGCTTCAAATTCCTTGCTCTCTAGGGATAAAAGTGTTTGTCAAGTAGGAGACTTGTTCGCATAACCATGTTTAGTAAATTCTTGCATATAAGTAAAGATACACAGTTTGTGCCAAATATTGCATGTGAATGGAAACCCATACATTATATGACTGTGTAAAGGCAGTCAGAAATAGTAAAACAGGCACATTTATACAATTGGAAATATCCCTAAAGTTTTAAATTTTTTACCCATGAAGAAGATTTTGAAATTCTTAAGAATTTCGTTTTACATGGATTCACAGTCAGTTCCCCTGGAAGGAGCAGTCAAGAAATCAGATGAAGTACTGCTTTGCACAAATCTGCTGCAAAAGAACACTTTAAAGTATTGAAAGACAAAAATATCACTTTAAGAAAAAAGGTGCATCTGAGCCAAGCCGTGGTGTTTTTAATTGCCTCGTATACATGTGGTTATTATTTTCATTTAATGCGTCTCCTAGATGTGTCCCAGTCTATTTTCAGTGTTATTACTTTAATTTGGATTACAGCAATAAATGTGTGTGTGGTTTCATGCTTAATGCCCGCCCTCTTCCATCTTTCATTCTGTCACTAAATGATTTTTCCTAATATATATCTGAATATCATAGAGTTACAATAGTTCTAAGCTATCCCTGACCTTTGAATGACCTAATTCATAATTTATACAATTTTACCTATTTAATGCTATTTTCTGTGTATCCTGATGGGTCATCTCCTCTCTTCATGCTTATAGCTTCAGCATTTAACGCAGACACCATGCTTTTTGTCTGTTCCATGTCTTTCCTTGTCAGAGCCCTCATTTACCCTATCCTTAACCGTGTATCCATAAAGTCCTCTCCACACATCCATTCTCGTTCATCCTCTGAAAATAACTACATGTGATTCTTTCCTTAAGACTTTTCTCAAACTATACTAGTTGTAATAGAAATCCCCATGGTGTAGTGGTTAAGAGCAATGGCTGCTTACCGGAAGGCTGGCCATTCAGATCCATTAAGTTCTCCTTGGAAACTGCATAGGGAAGCTCTACTCTGTCCCAGAGAGTTGCCATGAGTTAGACAGTACTCAAATTAATTTTATCTCAAAATCTCTATAGCATATTTTTACCACTCATATCTTTTGGAATTTATTTTTAATAAGACGTAGTTACAAAAATAATAAGACTGATCCTATGATATTGCTCATCCGTCTCATTCTAGTCAAACATTTATAATATAGGTGTAGATTTTTATAATAATGGCCCTAATTTGTTTATTCTTTTTGCATCCACAGCCTTGGACAGACCCTCCTGTAATGACTCTGGACTTGGTCATCTGACTTAATTTGGCTAAAAAGATAATAAGCAAATACGACACAAGAAGAGACTTGAAAGTATTGGGCACTGGAGCTTGCCTTCTCTTGTTATTCTTAGAAACCTTGAGACTGCCCAGATAAAGATGCTCAGGAAAACCTATTGAAGACAGGTAAACTAGTCACTCCTGTCGCCAGAGTGTAGGTCCAGTACCAACCAGCAACCAACACGAACTGCTAGACATGTAAGTATGGCCGTCCTAGAACAACTAGTGCCCAGGCAACTCAACCAGTGGATTGCAGCCACTTGATTGAGTCTAAGTAAGATCAGCAGAAGAACTGCTCAACTGGAAACACACACTGTAGGCTCACAGAATTGAGAACTAAAAAAATGTCATTGCTGTTAAGTCACTAAGATTAAGGTTGACTTATGTTACACAAAAGTTGACTGATATAATTATCTTAATTTATTAGCCAAATGTACTTGAGTATCATGGTAAAGCTGCATTGATACTGTGAGTTCTTCGGTAGCAAGAATTGTGACATCTTTTCTAAAATCTTCAGAATATTATTGACATAGTTCTAGACTATTTGATTTAAAAATGTATCTAATAATTTTAATATTGTTCTGTTGCTACCGTAAGGATGAGATTAATGGTCCTTATATAGGATGATATTATCTGCATTTTCTAATTTTAGATAAATAGTTTTTCTTTGAAAAAATATAAATTCTATGATATGCACGATCCTAGATTGGATTTTTTTTTTTTTAATTGTTGTAAAGGATACTGCTGCAACAATTAGCAAGGTCTATGTAGGACTGTTTATTGGATAGTACAAATGGTCAATATAAAGTGAGTTTAAATGTCAACCACTCAGCTATCTCTTAAATGTTTAGAGAATTGTTTTCTGCAGACTGAGCTATGAAATCCTCGAGAATTTAGAATACTGACCACAGTTAACATTTTCCTGAAAGTCAGTGACTTCTCTACAATCGTTTATGGTGTGCACATGTGAAGAACTATCAGTTTTTGGAAAAACTCTGGAATACTACACACTAATATGAGGTATTTATTATTTCAGAGAAATTTGTACAGTAAAAGTTTAGTCTTTAATTACAAGCTGTTAAAGGGACTATTTTGTTATTATTTATTGTTATTTGTTAATAAAACAAGCAAAACAGTTTAAAACAACCCCCCCATACTTAGTTTCAAATGCTGTCAGAGAGTCATTATTTATCAGAGGCACTTAGACACTGACTTCAGATCTCTTTCAAAGTATCAGTTTTGGTAATAAGTAGGACTGAAAAAGATGAACTCATTTTGTGCGTAAAATAGAGATTGAAGTCAGTTAACATCAGGGGATCTTTTCTAAGATATTCTGAAATAGAAGCATACAGCACTGAATTCCAAGAAATGTTCAATTTCTTTGCAAATGTCATTATTTGGAAATAAGAGATAAATAGCCCTGTGATAAAATTATTAGTTAAATAGCCATCAAAGATGGAAAATTTTGGTTAGAAAGAAAACTTTCTATAAAACTATGCTATGTAAAAAAGAAATATGCTATACTCTCAATTGCTGGTGGAAAAATTTGGTCGCACATAAGATAACCACCTCCCAGCTCCTTCTCTATCTACCGAGATTGCGGAATGTAACGGAAAAGGGTTCTAAGAGGACTGGAATCCTTAGTCAACATCAACTAGCAAAATCGTGATCAGAACACACTTGCATGAGAATTCTGTTAAGATATATAGCCCAAAGCATATAGTTCTAGAGAAGAATAATCAATGATTAAGTACTCGAAGAATAAACTCTCAATTAAAAAAAAAATAATAAATGAAAGTTTCTCATTTGGAGTTTTAAAATATTTACCTTGTAACATGAACTAGGGTAAACAGAGACAAAATGTTGCTCTTGAAATGTTCAAAAATCGGACTGAGTTATACGTTTTGTGATGTCCCCCTGTCCCGGTGTATAAATGAGATAATAGGATTGCAGTGCTTGTTATGTTAAAAACCTTCCAACGTTTCAGACTGAGCCCAGGCCACACGCACTTAATAGTCTCTGGTTGAGCTCCATTCCTTAGCACCGCGCCCTGCTAGGGAGTGGAGGTGATGAAGTGTGTCCTGGTTGCTTCCTATTTATAGAAAGGAGGCCAGGATCAGAAACAACAGCTGGGCTTGTATTAGTTCAGGTTTCTGCGAAAGCCTTCAACTGCAGATTTGTGTGGAAGAGATGTTCGTAAGAAAGAGGCATGAACTCTTGAACGACATCCTCCTCTGCCTGGCTAATCACTGTCTATCAATCAACTGTCTATCTGAGAACTGACGAGGCAAATTATCTTCTCTTGCCTAGTAAATAAAAACTTGTAAAGAAATGAAGCTTCACATATCCTTGCATCTGTTGTTTACGGAGCTCCCCTTACCTGATGCAGCTTCAATCATTAACTGTCAAGTTTTAATAATTTGTATCTACTTAATGAAAGACCCTGGTAGCGTAGTGGGTTAAGTGCTACACCGGCTAACCGAAAGGTCGGCAGTTCAAATCCAGGTGCTCTTTGGAAACTCTACGGGACAGTTCTACCCTGACGTATAGGGTCACTATGAGTTGGACATGACTCTGTGGCAGTGGTTTTCTTTTTCTTTTTCTTTTTTTTTTTTTGAGAGACAGTTCATTATCCTGTTCAAACTCATTCACATTTTGCCAGGATTAGAATAAAACAAAATAAACAGAAAAAAAATCCAAACCCACTGCCATCAAATAGAGTCCAACTCGGAATACCTCTCTTTAAATGAAAGAATATGGTTTCTGTTCATCTCAAATGATTCTAAATTTTTAAAAGGTTAAGTTGGTTTTTCGTTTTGGGGCTGTGCCATTCGTTCTGCCATTCAAAAGATGTTTGTTTCAGGAGAAGTTCCCAGGTAGAATGAGAAAAAATGTAACCAATGGCATGAAACAATTTGTTCAAAAAATGTTAAATGGAAATTAGGTATAATGGAAACCTAACACAATAAAATTTTATTTTAAAATATTTACTATGTGCCACGTGCCTGACATAAAAAAGACATACATCTGACTTACATGTACTTTATATCTTACACCTAGCCCAGTGTCATTGAGTCAATTCCGACTCACAGCGACCCTAGAAATCAGAATAGAATTTCCCCATAGAGTTTCCAACAAGTACCTGGCAGATTTGAATTGCTGACATTTTATCTTACAGGGAACGCAATTACCTCTGCAGACAATTATAATATGGCCCTGTAAAGGAGTACAATAAAGTATAGGATTAAGGGGAAGGTGCTAAGGAAGCATATTGGAGGGCCACACCACTCAGTCTTTGAGGTCAGGGAACTCTGTAGAGGGTAAAATGAGGTAAACACAAAAGTCAGTAACAGTAGTCATTTTAACTTGAACAAGTGATTGTCCCTCTCTCTTCCGGTCTCAAATGAAGACTGGTGGTACTAATACAATAAACTTTTGGTTAGAGGTTCAACCTTGTCCTAGAACAGAGAAAATGACTCTTCTGTAGAGTGACTGGGTTATGAGGCTAACTAATTAGAACTCAGATTTTGGAATTAACAAGGTAGCTTTTATATTTTACTACACATTTAATAACTATATGATAATGGTTAAAAAATTTTATCAAGCTTTAATCTACTTATCTGGAAGTTGGAGACAATGACAGTGTCTACCTTTAAATGTTGTTATAAAAATTAAATGTAATAGTTCATGTAAAGTGATTCACATACTAATTAATTACTTAACAATTGGTCTCATTAACACATATATAACCAAATGCACTAAATACCAAATATTTTGGTAACTTTGTGGCTGGTGATTATTTTTCATAAAAGCTGAAAATTATGAAAAAAAACCCTAAATATCATTTGTCTGATGTTCACAACTTACACTGAAATATATCACAGAAACCAGATGAATTGATGAGTGCATACGAGGACTGAAAATTAAGTTCATGAACTCATCCTAGAAAAAGGACTACATGCCTCATTGTTGAGTATCACTACAATCACCTTGAAGTACTCCCCATGGGAAGCTATGCAACCACGCCAGAGCCTAGTACACCCTTCCAAGAAATTTGGGAACTCTTTCTCTGGAATAGCCTTCAGAGCTGTTATTGAATTACCCTTGATGTCCTGAATGTCAACAAAATGTCTTCCTTTAAATATTCCTTTATCTTTGGATTAAAAAAAAAAAAAAAAGTCATTAGAAGCCAGATCAGGGAATGTGCTCCAATACAGTTATTTGTCTAACTGGCTAAAATTCCCTCACAGACAACTCTACAATTAAGTTCAAGAACTTGCCACTGTGCCACCATATGCAATGGCCATTCCAGAAAGAATTCCAACATTGATCTGAGAGGCGGACTAGGCCCTCGTGTTGGTGCATGGCTTCCCAGGGGAATACTTCAAAGGTAACTGTAGTGGTACTCAGCAATGAGGTAGGTAGCACTTAGAACAATTAAGTTCACGGATTAATTGTTGGACCTCATAAACAGACAGATGTCTGATAAAGCAAGTACACCAAATATTTATTACGGAATTTAAGTGATGGACGTATACGGATGTTCACTTAAATGTGAGAATAATCATACTGATATTGCCAAGCCAAGTGCCGTCGTAATATTAGAAAAATAAAATATAAGCAGTTTTCTGAACCTATACACAGACCACGAGGCAGTCACTTAAGCAGAACAAGGGGACACTGTTGTCATTGTTGTTAGCTGTCATCAAGTCAGTTACAACTCATAGGGCTCTGCAAACAACAGAACAAAACACTGCCTGGTCCCGCGCAATGCTCACAGTCACTTTTATGCTTAAACCCACTGTCGCAGCCAATGGGTCAATCCATCTCTTTGAGGGTTTTCCACTTCTTCACTGACCTTCTACTTTACCAAGCATGATGTCCTTTTCCAGGGACTGATCCCTCCTGACAACATGTCAAAAGTAGGTTAAGACACAGTAGTGGCATCTTTACTTCCAAGGAGCACTCTGATTGTGTTTCTCTCAGAACAGATCTCTTCGTTCTTTTGGCAGTTTGTGGTTGTTCAACATTCTTCCCCAATGCCACAATTCAAAGTCAATTCTTCTTATGTCTTCCTTATTCACTGTCCAGCCATAGCATGCATATGATGCTACTGAAAGTACCATGGCTTAGATCAGGTGCACCTTATTCTTCAAGATAACATCTTTACTTTTCAACACTTTAAAGAAGTCTTTTGCAGCAGATTCTCCCAATGCAATGCATCTTTTGATTTCTTCACTGCTGCTTCCAAGGGTGTTGATTGCGGAACCAAGTAAAACGAAATCCTTGACAATGTCAACCCTTTCCACCTTTATCATGATGTTGCATGATGTTCGGTTGTGAGGGTTTTTGTTTGCTTGATATTGAGGTGCAACTTGTACTGAAGGCTGTAGTCTTTGATCTTCATCAGTGTTTCAAATCCTCTTCACTTTCAGCAACAAGATTGTGTCTGCATAAGCCAGGTTGCTAATGAGTCTTCAATCCTGATGTTCATTCTCCCTCATGTAGTCCAGCTTCTCAGATTATCTGCTCAGCATACAAATTGAAAAGGTGTAGTGAAAGAATGCAACCCTGTTGCACACCTTTCCTGACTTTAAACCACGCAGTGTCCCCATGTTTTTTTGGCATGACTGTCTCTTTATCCATGTACAGATTCTTCATGAGCACAATTAAACATTCTAGAATTCTCATTCTCTGGAATGCTGTCCATAATTTGTTATGTTCCACATGGTTGAATGCCTTTGCATAGTCAATGAAACACAGGTGAACATCTTTCCAGTATTCTCTGCTTTCAGCCAAGATCCACCTGACATCAGCAATGATATCCCTGGTTCCATGTACTCACCTGAATCCTGCTTGAATTTCTAGCAGTTCCCTATCAATATACCATTGCAGGCACTTTTGAATGATCTTGAGCAAAAATTTGCTCCCATGTGATACTAATGATATTTGTTAATAATTTCTGCATTTGGTTGGATCACCTTTCTTGGGACTAGGCATAAATATGAATCTTTTCCAGTCAGTTGGCCAGGTAGCTGTTTATGTGTTTTAAAATCATGAAAAGTATGTGTCAGTGTTATATTCTTTCAAAATACTTGCTCAGTTTCTATGCTGAGCAAATAATAAGAGAAGCTAGACTCTATCAGTATTGTAAGACAAGTCATAGACAGCTTGTGATTTGCAGATTCACAACTGTGATTGCCAAAAGCAAGAGGAGTTGAAACACTTACTGATGAACATTATAGTGGACAGCCTTCAGTGCAGATTACATTTCAACATAAAGAACAAAAATCCTTAGAACTGGACTCATAAGCAACATCATGACAAACTGAGAAAAATATTGGAGATGCCAAGGATTTCATTTTACTTGGATCCACGATCATCACCCATAGAAGCAGTAGTCAGGGAAGAAAATGATGTATTATATAGGGCAAATTCGCGGCAAAGGACTTCTTTAAAATATTAAAAAGCAAAGGTGTCACTTTGAGGACTAAGGTATGTTTGACCCAGGCAAGCAATGGTGTTTTCAATCACGCATATGAGGTAATTATAATTGCTTAAAAATTAAACCAAACCCGTTGATCTTGAGTTGATTCTGACTCGTAACAACTCTATAGGACAGAGTAGAACTGCCCCATAAGGTTTCCATCGAGCAGATGGTGGATTGAACCGCTTGGTGTTTTGATTAGCTGTCTAGCTCTTAACCACTTTGTCAACAAGATCCCCTACCTGCTCAAAGTGTAGAATATTGAATGGTCTTCAGACTGCCCTGGAGGAAAGGATAAGGGTGAAAGGGCACTCATCTCACCCAAACATAAAAGGTTTTCCTTTGTAATTTTCCCTGTTTTCTCTTTCATTCAGTTCCTTGTATCCTCTCTCTTTCCATAACCCTCCCCTCCACTTCTGTCTTCTATTCTTTTCTTTTTATTCCACTTAAGATTTCATTTCAGTAAAATATTCAGGATGAGAAACTAGTTTGAAAATGCTATTACAAATAAATAATGAAAATTAACATAAAATGCTGTGAAGCATTTATTCACAATGTTTGAGACACTAGTATCACAGAAATTTTTTTCATTATATAAATGAAGAAAGCAATAAATAAAACTATGTTATTAAGGGCTGAATTGGGGCCTTGTCACAGACTGAATTATGTCCGCCTAAATCATGTGCAGTCATTTGGCTAGGCCATGATTCCTGGTACTGTGCAATACTCCTGTATGTTATAAATTCTGGCTGTAAGGGTTGATGTTAGTTGATGTTAGGGAAGGAGGATGGGTGATAGTTGGGTTAGTGAGGCAGGACTCAGTCTATAGGATTACATAGTCCCTTGAGCCAATCACTTGGGGTATAAAGGAAAGGGAAGCAGGAAGAGAGTTGGAAACATCGTAGCATAGGGAAAGAAGCAATGCCAGGAGCACAGTGGTTCTTTGGACCTGGAGTCTCCATGCCTCAGAAGTTCCCAGTCTGGAGGAAAGTTGAAGACTTGGGCCTTCCTCCAGAGCCAAGAGAGAAAATGACTTCCCCAGGAGCTCATGCTCTGAATTTGGATTTGTAATCTTCTAGACTGTGACAGAATAAATCTCTCTTTGTTAAAACCATCCACTGGTGATATTTCTGTTATAGCAGCACTGGATGACTAAGACAGCCCCCTCAAAAGATGTGCTGAAATGCTAACCCCTGTACCTGTGGTGTGAAGCTGTTAGGAAATAGAATCACTCTTCTGTTACGTTAATGGGGTCATGTTAGATTAGGGGAGTTCTAAACTTGATCTCTTTTGAGCAATCTGTCATAAAAAGGGAAAATAGATGCAAAGGGACACCTAGGAGAAGACAGACTCTGTGTGAACATGCATCAGCAAGTAGACCAGAAATGCCTGGGACTACAGAAGTGGGAAGAGGCAAGGATCTTCCTCACACCTAGCGCTGTATGGTGGTCAGGATTATGTCACCTCGGCTGCTCTGTGTTTAGCTGCTGCATTAAGTGGCAGGGCGGGGTCTGCGGTGGCTTCCCACCCCTCAGCTCTCTTCTCTCCACCTTCCACCACCTGCTGCCGGTCTGCTCACATAGCCAGCAGCTCCTGCTTGCTTCTGGCATCTGGTTCCTGGACTTGAACCAGTCATTGCTGGATTCATCAACCCTTACAGAGGGCACTTGAGAGTCCTGTTCCCTGACCTGCTGATCCTGAGCTCGCCAGCCTCTGCAGCTCCATCTCGCAGGCAGATTGGATCTGCCGACCTACACAACCGGTGATCTAGAACTCTGGTCTCTGACCTGCTGACCTTGGGTTCACCAGCTCCTGGGGCCACGTGAGGCTTGTGCCAGGACTTGGGACATTCAGCTTCTGCAATTGTGTGAGCTGTTTCCTACATATACCTATATATGTATGTATATCTTTCCTTGTATTTTATTTATATAAATCTTTCCTTGTACATACATGCCTTACTAGTTTTGCTTCCCTAGGAAACCCATGCCCTAAATTCAGAACTAGGCTCCAAAATGGTCAGACAATAAATCCCTATTCTTAAATTAAAGCCATCTAGTTGTGGAATATTTTTGTTATGGTAGTGCTGGAAAATGACAAATATTTGAAAAATGCTCTTAATATTTTGTACACATACACAAACACATACTAAAAAAGACAAGAAGGAAATGCGAGAATATTAATGTGACTATCTGTGCATGGTAAATTATAGAAAATTTTAAATTTTTTATGCTAAAATTTCGGCTACAAATGTATACTAATTTTATAATCAGAATGAAAAGTGTTTTTAAAAGTAACCATTGCTTACATTGAAATTTTTGTAGAGGAAAGAGTTAGATGGCTTCCCTGGGCCAAGAGCTAAACAAAAATTAACTATCAGGTTATTTAGAAGAAACAGAATTAAATTTAAGCCCATTTTCCTTACCAGCGAGAATCAGTATAAGTAGGCAGGACTTGTCAGCATGATCTAGCAATGCCCATTCAATCAAGGGAAGCCAGCTTAGTATTCAGTGACCAACTTTCCAAAAACAAAAGGCAATGGAATGTGACTAACAGTCAAAGCAAAGGACAAGCTCTCGTCTAAGCTTTAAAATAGCTTTGTAACTGTGTGGAACCTCGCAGGTTTCATTTTAGTGTGCTGTTCGCAAACCGTGTTTTACTCAAGAAATCCTGTTAATTCAAATGGATTCAGTCAAATTTTTCTTTCTGATGTTTGCAAAACAAGTCGTAAAGTATGGTTTCAATAACAGCTTTTAGTCTTAAAAATTTGGTATACATTTTCAAAGAGCTTTGGTTTAACAAATACCTTTCATGTGATTTTAACTTGTAAGGTTACTTTTTTAAAAATCCATACAATTCTTAACATAACTAAATAATAATATAGTAATGCAGATCCAGCACATTTTGAAATTTGAATGTTTGGGGATCCTTCCTTTAAATAGGGCAGGGGGAAAAATGCATCATATTAGCATAATTTAATTGAGCCAAGGTGCAGCCTATGTGACCATTTATTGATGCCCAGCTTCTCTAGCAGACGTTCATCAATGAAAGCCTTATTATCTTCCTGTTATTTTGCTGTATCTTCCCAAAATGTTTACTGCTGCTTCTCTTGAAATAGGTTTGTACTAAAGGAAATTAAAGGAAGAAGCTTAAAATTTTAAAGAGAAACTGAACTGTAAACCGATAGTGATTATATATGATCATGAATTTAGAAAAATACAATATTATTTTAATTTGGGTGAAAAGCTTTTAATGAGTACTACCTGATGGAAATACAATCCTTGTGCTAAAGAAAAAAAAGGAAGTGGGAGAGAACAATGATTTTAATTTAGTGAGAAAACTCCTGTAAGAGAAATAGAATTCAGTTCCTTGAAAAAAATAAATCTACTTAAATGCATATTTCCTGCCAAATCACCTGCACCTTCTTTGGAAACAAAAGAATGATGGATTAGACAGAGTATATGCTATAAAAGCCCCTGCTGCACTCCAAGGACAAATCTTGTCCCTTTCTCTGTTTTGAGCTAGATGACTGGAACAGACCTCCAAAGCTGCAGGGAAAGTGGCAAGGATACAGGCTGGAGACTGCTAAACTGTCACATCTATGGAATCTTGATTTAGGAATTAGAAAGTCTTCATTAAAGTGGTTAATGCCCATAGAATGCAGGAATTTTATTTCTTTGCCTTTGATCGAGAACATGACATGTAACACTAGGTATGCTCTGTGAGAGTTCCACAGATGTCAACTCCATCTTTACAACTACAGAAAGCTTTTCCCCTTGAATAATTTTATGAGTACTTTTATTTCAAATGACAGAGAAACATAAATTAGACTTTGTATCTATTTTTACATTCTTTAGGAATATACTAAATTTAGTCAAAATCAGTCAGCTATTTTTAAAGCTCTATGGAATAGAAAAATGTGATTCCAAATAATTCAGAACACTATTACTTGGATATATTTTATATCAGATATAGTATACAAATATGGCAGATCATTGAACTATGCAACCAACAAAACCAATATCAAGATTATGAAAATAGACTATAATATACTCCAAGTTAGAATTCTATGCTTTGCATTTTGCTAGTAGTATGAGAAAACTAAATTTCAATAGTTTTCTGTTTTTATAGTTTCTTCTCTCCAACTGTAGTCTAAATCAAAAAGAAAAGTTACGGGTTGTAAATGATGTAAAATACCATTGTAAGGTCATAATCTTTACTGTTTTAATGCCAAAAATGTTTATTCAATCATGAACACAAGTTATATTTTGGAAAAGACAATATAGTTCTTTATTATTACTTGAAGTATAATTACTTCTTAATACATTTTCAGACTAAATATTAGCTAACAGAGATAATGTATGGCTACTTAGACCACTTAAAGGAATTTTTTAAAAGTGTAAATTTAGGAATGGAAAGTTTTAATGGCTTGTGATGAAATAAAACTGGAAACTAGTATCATTGAAGAAATTCTATGTTATGCTAACTGTAAACATCAGAGTGAATGACCCAAACAGCTGTAATTGCAGGCATCTTAAAATATTGGCTTACGCTTATTTTGCTAATGACCACAAGATTGAGTAACTAATGTAATGCACCAAATGAAGGCATTTATGGTTTATAAAGATTAAATTTTGGGCCCAATGCAACCAAGTAGTTATAATGTGATTTCTTTAACTGTAATGTTTATGCTTCTGTTAGTGGGTATGACAGGTGAACTATACATGATGCATAACTATTTGTTGAATAAATAAATGCCCCTAGTGTATAGATATGCAGATATATACATAAATACAATTACACAATTTTTAGTATTCTAGGAAATTTTATGTTTTGTCTTCTTGAATTCCTTTTTCTTTTGAATTTAAATTTTTCATTCTAATGAATTCATACTTCATATTTTTCTACTAGTGAAATAGTGGAAATGTCCTAAAGAGAAATGTTATTGAAAATATATTATCAACACTGCTCTTGTTTCTAATACCTTATACCTAGGTTTCATATTAGAGTTTTCAAATTATTTCTTGTGCTTTGGTTTTACCAAGAATTCTATTGGTAGAAGTAGGCAATATGTTATTCATTTATTTTACAAATGAGGAGACTCAGAAATATTAAGTGGCCTATCCAATCTTATATAATTAATTAGAGATAAGCTTCTGTTAGAATCAAGATCTTCTTTCATCAAAGGAAACACTCAAGCTGCCAACAAATGCAGGAGAAAATACTTGTCATCGCTAGCCATGAGAGAAATACAAATCCAAACCACAATAAGATACCAGCAGTGCTGGCAGGAATCAAAACAAAACAGGAAACAACAAATGTTGGAGAAGCTGTAAGGAGATCAAAACTCTCATGTCCTGCTAGTGGGAATGCTAAATGATACAACCATTTTGGAAAAGAATATATGGCTTCCTTAGAAAGCTAGCAGTCCCATTCCTAGGAGTATATCTTAGAGAAATAAGAATCATCACATGAATAAACATATGCACACACATGTTCACTGCAGCATTGTTAACAATAGCAAAAAATGAAAACCTAAATGTCCATCAGCAGATGAATGGATAAGCAAACTATGGCACACAGATATAGTGAAGTATTATGCAACGGTAAAGAACAATGATGAATCTGCAAGTGTCTCATAACATGGATGATTCTGGAAGGCACTATGCTGGATGAAATAAGCCAATCACAAAAGGACAAATGTTGTATGACAGCACTGCTGTAAAAACTAGTGAAAAGGTTTACACACACACACACACACACAAATCTTTGATGGTTATGGGGGGGGTGGAGATGGAAAAAACATTAAATAGACAATAGATAAGTGGGAACTTTGGTGAGGGGTAAGACAGTACACAGTACTGCGAAAACCAGAACAACTTGTCCAAGACGAGGTCATAGACACTCAATAGACATGCCCAGACTACCTGAGGGGCTGAATTTCTGGGATGAGGACTGTGGGAATCACAGTCTCAGGGAACATCTAGCTCAACTGACATAAGATTGTTCATAAAGAAAATATTGTACATTCTACTTTTGTAACTAGTGTCTAGAGTCTTAAAAGCCTATGAGTGATCATCTAAGATATTCTACTTGTCTTACACCTTCACAAGCAAGGGAGAATGAAGAAAACTAAAGATACAAGGGAAAGATTAGCTCAAAGGACTATGGGATCACGATAGAGAGTCCCAGACAAAGCTAGAGAAAAACGTAGAACAAAATTCTTATTCACCAAAAAAAAAAAAAAAGACCAGACTTACCAGCCTGACAGAGACAGGAGAAACCACAAGAGTATGCCGTATATGCCCTCCCAGACACTGTCTCAGCATAGGGATGAAGTCCCTTCTGAGGTTCACCTTTCCACCAAAGATTGGACAGGCCCATAAAATAAAACAAGATGAAAGGGGCATGCCAGCCCAATGGCAAGGGCTATCAGGCAGTAAGAAACAGGAAAACTAGAAATCGGGAACCCATGGTCAAGAAGGAAGAGTATTAACCTGTTTGGAAGTTGTTAATCAATGTCACAAAACAATGTGTGTACTAACTGTTCAATTAGAAACTAGTTTGTTCTGTAGAGCTTCATCTAAAGGACAACTGAAAAAAAAAGATCTAAATTTCGGAAAAAAAGTTAATTCTAATAACAATGGAAGTAGCATTTGTATAAATTCAATTGTGGTGATAGTTTCATATATTTCTATAAAGGTAAGTATCCGTAAATGAGCATAATTTAAATAACAAAATGGTAGATTATTTTATATAGTAATTTTACTTGCAATTGGATATTTATGCAACGATTTTCTTTTTTTATTGATTGAATGAAAATGTACATTTCAATATAAATTCACATGCTCACCTATATGCAGCTCCCACTGCTTTCCCCACTCGGTGACAGCACACTCCTCCGTTCTGCTCCGTACATGTCTCATCCTCCCAACAGTCTCCTATCCCCTCCTCTCTACCCACTACCCTTCCTCCAGCAAGAGGTCAGCAGGATGACATCCTATAGATACATAGAACCATAAAATTCCCACAAGATACGGTCACTCTGTGTCACCAAGTCCAATTTCTTGCTGTCAGAAAAGTTCCCCTTCATTATGATAAATGGACAGGGGCAGCATCAGGGCCAGGGGCCATGCTCCCAGGGGAACTCTGAAGCACCTGGACTGTCACTTGAGGTCTTTTATTGAAGATCTCAGGGTGCACTCCTATTTATTCTCTTGTTGCCAGTGAAACTCCACTTTGTGAGCTCCATCACTGCTATCACTGGTGGTGGCCAGGCATTGTCTGGTTCTTCTGGTCAGGAGTTGCTGTAGAGACCCACTCACATGGGTCCCTCTGTCTTCTGGGTTCTCTTTTCCTCATGTCATTCTTGTCTTTGGTTATCATCCATTTCTGTTGAGTTGGGACAATTTGCTGTACTCTAATATGGCAGCTTGGCAGTTTTTAAGACCCCAGATGCCACTCACCGATGAGGGGTGAAGAGAGCCCTCATTAGCAAAACACTAGCTGTGCCAATTGGCCTCAGTTTTGCCTGACAGCATGGTCCCTGGCCACCCACCCCAGCTACTCTATCCTTGCAATATGGGGTTAAGATGGAAGGAGTACTGAAATTATGCTGAAGTCCAGTTACTATTGCTCTTATTTCTAATGTGTGCTGTCACCAATTTCACCCAACCAAATTTCTATTAACTATCTAATCTAAATCCTCCCCCCCCCCCACCGTCCCTCACCACCCTTGCAGCCTTCAGAGTCTTTTCTTCTATATATGAGTCTGTTTTTAAGTTCTTATCATAGGGGTCTCACACAATATTTGTCCTTTTGTTGCTGGCTACTTTCACTAAGCATAATGTCCTCCAGTTGAAACCAGGTTAAAAGATGCTTTCTGCAATCATCATTGTTCTTTATCATTGCATAATGTTACACTGAGTATATATACCATAGTTTACCTATCCATTCCTTTGCTGTTGGGCATCTGGGTTGATTCCATCTTTTTGCTGTTGTGGACTGTGCTGTGATGAACATTCATGTGCATCTATCAGTTGGTGTGAATGGCCTTGATTCTGTAGGATATATTCCAAGTAGTGGAATTACTGGGTCAAACAGTATATATAGATCCATTTTTTTAAGGGAGCGCCAGATTGCTTTCCAAAGAGATTACACTATTTTGCAATCCCCCCAACAGTGTAAGAGAGTTCCAATCTCCCCACAGCCTCTCCAGCATTTGATGGTTTGCGTTTTTTGGATCATGGCCAACTTTGTTGGGGTGAAATAGTATCTCATTGTCGTTTTGATTTGAATTTCTGTAATAGCTAGTGATCATGAGCATGTCCGCATGTGTTTTTTGACTGCCTGGATCTTCCCTTTAGACGTGTGTCTGTCCATCTCCTTTGCCCATCGCTTAACTGGATGATCTCTTTTTCTTATTGATATTTTGTAATACCTTATAGATTATGGTGATCAGGCATTGGTCTGACACAGAGTTGCCAACTAATTTTTCACATTCTGTAGTTGGCCTTTTAACTCTATTAATAAAGTATTTGGATGAGCAAAAGTGATTGATTCTTAGCAGTTCCCATTTATCTATTTTCTCTTCTGATGATTGTGGATTGTTTGACAGATTTTGAAGTCTGCATTGTGTGTTAAACCTTCCACTGTTGTTCCTACTTTCTCTTGGATGAGCTTTCTTGTTTTAGGTGTGATATTTAGGTCTTTTATCCAGTTGGAGTTGGTTTTTGTATAAGGGGTAAGATATGGGACTTGTTTTAATTTAGTGCAGATGGATATCCAGTTTCGCCAGCACCATTTGTTGAAAAGATTGTTTTAACCCCGGTTTAATGTCTTAGGGCCTTTGTCGAATATCAGCTGTTCATAGGCAGATGATGTCATTTCTGTGGTCTCAATTCTGTTCCACTGATCTATCTGTCTGTTTTTGTACCAGAACCAGGCTGTTTTGACTACTGTTTTGACTACTATTATATAATAGGTTCTAAGATCAGGTAATGAGAGGCCTCCGAGTGTGTTCTTCTTCTTTAGTAATGCTTTATTTATCCAGGGCTCCTTGCCTTTCCAGACAAAGTTGGTAATTTGTTCCTCCATCTCATTAAAAAATGTCACTGGAACTTGTATAAGGATTGCATTATATAAGTAGATTGCTTTGGCTAAAATAGACATTGTCACAATGTTAAGTCTTCCTATCCATGAGCAAGGTAGGTTTTTCTATTTCTCTAATTCTCTCTTAGTTTCTTGTAGTAAGGATTTGTATTTCTTTGTAAAGTTCTGTTATTTCTCTGGTTAAATTTATTCCTAGGTACTTTATCTTGTTAGGGACTATGGTAAATGGTATTGACTTGGTGATTTCTTCCTTAATAATCTCATTTTTGGTATAAAGTAATCCTACTGATTTACTTCTGTTTATCTTGTATCCTGGGACTTTGCTGAACTCTTCTATCAGTCTGAGTACTTTCCTTATGGATTCATTGGGATTCTCTGCATATGCAATCATATCATCAGCAAATAGGGAAATTTTTAATTCTTCTTTGCCGATGCAGTTGCCCTTTACTTCTTGGTCTTGTCTAATTGCTCTGGCTAGAACTTCTAGTATGATGTTGAATAGCAGAGGTGAGAGTGGGCATCCTTGTCTAGTTCCTGTTCTCAAGGGAAACTGTCTCAGTCTCTCTCCATTCAGGATGACGTAGGCAGTTGGCTTTGTATAAATGGCCCTTATTGCATTGAGGAATTGGCCATCTATTCCTATTTTGCTGAGAGTTTTTAGCATGAATGGGTGTTGGACTTTATTAAATGCCTTTTCTGCATCAATAGGCAAGATCAGGTGGTTCTTGTCTTTTGTGGTATTTATGTGGTTGATCACATTAATTGTTTCTCTGATGTTGAACCAGCCTTGCATCCCTGGTATGAATGCAACTTGGTCATGATTAATTATTTTTTTGATATGTCGTTGTACTCTATTGGCAAGAATTTTGTTGAAGAATTTTGCATCTGGATTCATGAGTGATATTGGTCTGTAGTTCTCCTTTTTGTTTGAGTCTTTCCCTGGCTTTGATATCAGCTTTATGCTGGCTTCATAGAGTGAATTTGGGAGTATTCTATCCTTTTGTATACTATGAAATACTCTTAGTAGTACTGGGGAGAACTCTTCTCTAAAAGCTTCGTAGAATTCTGTGATGAAGCCTTCTGGGCCCAGGCTTTTTTTGGTTGGCAATTTGGGGATGACTTTTTCAATCTCTTCCTTTGCGATGGGTTTAAGTTGTTCTGCTTCACCTTGTGATAATTTTGGTAGGTGATATGAATCAAGGAATTTGTCCATTTCCTCTAGGTTTTCAAATTTGTTAGAATACAGACTTTCATAGCATTCAGCTATGATATTTTTGATTTCTGTTGGATCTGTGGTGACAACTACCCTCCCTTTTCTTATTTGGGTTATTTATTTTCTTTCCTGTTTTTCTGTAGTAAATTTAGCCAATGGTTTGTCAATTTTGTTGATCTTTTCAAAAAAACAGCTTTGGTCTTTTCAATTCTTTCAACGGTTCTTCTATTCTCCAATTCATTTAGTTCTGCTCTAATCCTTATGATCTGTTTCCTTCTGGTGCCTGAGGAGTTCCTCTGTTGTTCTCTCTACAATTGTTCAAGCTGTAGGGTCAGTTCTTTGGTTTGGTTTCTTTCTTCCTTCCAAATGTGTGCATTTATGGAGATAATGTGACCTCTGAGCACTGCTTTAGCTGTATCTCATGGGTTCTGGTAGGAAGTGTTTTCATTCTCATTGAAATCCTTCAATTTCTTTATTTCATCCTTGATTTCTTTTATGGCCCATGATTTTTTGGACAAGGTGTTGTTCAGTTTCCATGAGTTCCACTTTCTATCTATGTTTTTTCTGCTATTGATTTTGACTTTTATGGCTTTATGATCTGAGAAGATGCTTTGCATTAATTCAATGGTATGAATTTTGTTGAGAATTGCTTTATGTCCTAACACATGGTCTATTCTGAAGAATGTTCCATGCGCACTGAAGAAGAAGGTGTAGTTGTCCACTGATGACTAGAAAGCTCTGTGTATGTTGATGAGGTCTAGTGGGTTAATTGTGGCAATAAGGTCTTCTGTATCTTTATTGAGCTTTTTTCTAGACGATCTGTCCAATATTGACAGTGGAGTGTTGAAGTCTCCTACTATTATTGTGGAGTGATCTATCTCCTTTTTGAGGGTAGTCAGTGCTCCTTTGACGTATTTAGGTGCTCTAATATTAAGTGCATAAATATTTAATATTGTTGAGTCCTGCTTGTGCATTGAACATTTTAGCAATAGTGACCATCCTTGTCCATGATGGTGGATTTTACATTAAAATCTATTTTATCTGCGATTAGAATTGCCACACCTGCTCTTCATTGTTCATTGTTAGGTTGATATATATTCTTCTGTCCTTTAATTTTCAGTTTGTTCCTATCTTTAAGTCTAAGGTGAGTTTCTTGTAAGCAACATATAGATGGGTCATGTGTTTTCATCCAAGATGTCACTCGATGTCTCTTTACTGGAGCATTCAGTCCATTCACATTCAATGTAATTATTGATAGGTATGTAATCAGTGCTGCCATTGTGATGTCTATTTTTGTGTTGATGTTTTCTCTGTTGCTCTTATTAATCTGTTCTGTGACCTTCTTCTTTGTGAGTTGATTTTTCACTTTTTTCAGGGTTATTTTTGTGGTTATTGAGACTCCTGTATTACATTTCTTGATATGGTATGTTGCTTCTTTATTGTGCTTTATGGCTGCCCCTATGATCCCGCTTACTAAACTATTTGTAAACCCAATTTTGATTGCTACCAGTCTTGTCAACTTCCTCTCCATCTGGAAGGATTATAATGACTGTAGTACATCCCTCTTTTTAATATGATGGTTTCGTAGTTTACATGATATGATCACCAGATCATTTCTTTCACTATTATAGCGTTGATTGTGTTTGGAGCCTTCCCTAACTAAGTAGGATTCTGGATAACGTGTCCTTCTAAAATATAAAGTTAGCAGTTTTGTTCTTCCAAGCCAAGAAATTCTTTCAGTATTTCTTGTAGCTTTGGCTTGGTTTTTACAAAGTCTCTGAGTTTCTGTTTATCTGCGAATATCTTAATTTCATTTTCATATTTGAAAGATAGTTTTGTAGGATATATAATTCTTGGTTGGAAGTTCTTCTTCTTCAAGGTGTTGGATATGTCATGCCACGGTCTCCGTGCCAGCATCGTTTCTGCTGAGAAATCCGACAAAGGCCTACAGGTTTCCCTCTAAATGTCAGATTTGCTTTGAGTCTTATTGCCTTTAAGAGTTTCTGCTTATGTTTCATTTTGTTAAACTTGATTATAATGTGTCTTGGAGTCTTTCTATTGAGATCTATATTGAGTGGTGTTCGATATGTATCTTGGATATCTATATTCTCTTCTTTCATAATTTCTGGGTGGTTTTCTGTCAACAGCTCAGTAACAATACTCTCTGTGTTCTCAGGTGTCTCTTGTTCAGGAACTCCAATTAATTGTAGATTGTCCATCTTAATAGAGTCCTACATGCTTCTTCATGCTTTTTCATTTTTCTTGCTTCTTTTTTCTAATTTCCCCTCATAGATGCTGGAGTCTGTAGCCCTGTCTTCCAAATCAGAAATTCTCTTTTCCATTTGTTCCATTCTGTTTTCTTGGTTTTGAATGGAAATTTCTATATCTTTGATTTTGTTCTTATCTGTCGGATTTCTGAGTACTTATGTTCCATCAAATTTAACAGCTTGCTTAATTTGTTGTTTTGTTCTGCTTCATTTTGTATAAGGAGGGCTCTCTATATAATCTTTTTGTGTTCACCTTCTGATAGTTTCAGAAAAGCTTCTTCATCTGGGAATTTCTGAGGTGGTTTCTCTTGGGGGCCTTCTGATGCTATGGGTGGTTTCCGGGTTGCCATCTTCTCCAATGTTTGTTGCTTTTGGGGCTTCATGTGGGTCAACAGAGGCTGGGAGAGATGCTGTGAAGATGGATCACAGTTGTTTCTCTAGGCTGTCTTAAAATGAGAAGTAAAAAGTATTTGACAACTTCCAAAGTCAGTCAGGTCTTCAAGTGTATACGTCCCTCTTTCCAGCTGGCAAAGTAAGCACCTCTATATGGAACCCCAGATGTTATAAATTAGCTCAAAATACAAAAAGGCCACTGGCCTGCTGGCCTCTGCTGTTGGTCCCCAGCTATAGGCGATACTGTGTAGAATTCTGCTTTTCTGCTGGAAAAGAAGTCTCTTCTGAGTAGGCACTGCCTCCTAGCCCAGGAATTAGGTCCCACTGAGGCTTCCATATGGATGACTCCACCTCCTAGCAAAACAAGAAGGCATCTCCCAGAGGCTTGCCAGCTGGCCGGGCCCAGGCTTCCTCCAGAAAGAGAGGCCAAGAGTGCTGAAATGCCCAGAGTTCGCAGCCTCTGCTACTAGGCTTCTTCCCCAGGCAACACTGTGCAAAACACCACCTGCCTGGTGGAAAAGCACTCTCCCCCAGTCAGGCGCCACCTCCCAACCTAGGAACCAAGTCCAGCTGGGGCCTCTGCCTGGGCTTCTCTGTTTCCCAATGGATGAAAATAGTGTCCTGCACAAAGGCATCTGTATGGCTACCACTTAGTGGAGGCAGAAAGATAGGCCAAGGAAGCTGAGGTGTATAGAGTCCAAAGCCAGGCTCGCAGAACCTGGTAATTATGCTTGCTAGTCCCACCAGCAGTGCATCCAAGACCAGCAACCAGTCAAGTCCCAGCTCTGCCTGCCTACCAATAAAAAGGAAAAAAATATCAAAATGGTGAGTTACCCTTGGTCTGTGCACGCCTCTCCTCATGGAGAGTGGGGTCAGTGAAAGAGAGGAGGTTTTTCATTCAGTGGTATGAAGTCCAAATTAACAGCTCTATGCTGCATCCCAGGGGTTACTAGGTGTCCAGAAGGCTCTGTTTATTGTTTTAGGTCTTGGTTTCCAGAGGTATTTAGGGAGACTTGTGCTCAGTTTACCATCTTGACTCTGCCTCCCAAGGATTTTCTTAAGCCAGGAATAAAAAGTCTTTAGAGAAAAATCTACCCAGTTGCTGTTGAGTCTGATCCAACTCGTGACAGCATCATGTGTTCTGAGTGGAACCATGCTCCATAGATTTTTCAGAAGCAAATCACGAGTTCTTTCTTCTGTGTAATCTTTGGTAAATTTTAACCTCCAATTTTTTTTTACCAGCTTAGCATGTTAACCGTTTGCATCACCTAGGGACTCTGAGTGACAAATCTGAGATTCAACATGGCAAATCTGCAATATGCTCCAATAGTGTCCCAATTTTCAATATACCCTTCAAAGAAAGTATAAATATCTAACATGGATTGCTCCATAAACACCATATCCTTCCTGTAAGAGTCTCAACATGTGTTCACACATGAAAAATGGTTTTTATTACTTATATTAAACAGTGGGCAGTGTATAACAAATGAGCAATCTCCCTGGCTCAAGAGATCACTGGGCAGAAATGGTGATTTCTCCATGCACACCTCACTTCATATTGTGAGTGAGAAACTTCAGTGTTCAGTTATATGACAACAACAGCCTCCTCCTGGCTTCTAGAATCAGTCCCAGTGGATATAGATTCTTCCATACCTGCCCTCCAAATAGCATCATGGCTGATGAACACAATGGGAGCCTCCCTTCTACCTTCTGCTAGTCTCCCTCTGGCCAAGTAGAGCTAGGGATGTGGGCTGTAAGCTCAAAGCTCTGTGAACCCCACTAGGATTAAGGAGGCAAAGAAAACTTCCTCTCCTACCTGTTTTATACCCCCAAGCCTACAAGACTACAGTAATTGTATCTTTTTAACCACCCTAATTTAAAGGATAGGGCTTATCCCTGAATTAAATATTTTTAACTCCACTAATAAATTTCAGGCCTCAGTACATGTGTGAGTGTGTGTGGTCTCAATTGTCCCGAGGCATAATGATGCCAGCAGGGAACAGAACAGTGAAAACTATGGTCCCCTAGCTTGTCCAGAGGTCTGCCTTCTTACAGGCTCCCAAAAGCATTTGCTGTTGTGTGCTGTTCAATTGATTCTGACAAATAGAAAAGCTGTATAACATAGTAGAACTGTCCCGTAGGGTTTCCAAGGAGTAGCTGGTGGATTTGAGCTGCCAACATTTCAGTTAGTAACCTGAGTTCTTAATAACTTTGGTACCAGGGTTCTGACATGTAATTTAAAAACAATGACCATTTACTTACTATGATAAGTGCCTGTTTCCAATGTACTATATACTACGTTAAGATGTAGACACATATACACAAACCACAAACCCACACATATGAGTTTTGACAATTAAGTTCATGAACTAATTGTTTTAAGTGCTACATATCTCACTGCTGAATATCACTATGGTCACATTTGAAGTACTACCTTTGCAAAGCTATGCACCAATGCCAGCACCCAGTCCACCCTTCAAAGCAATTTCAGAACTCTTTCTGGAATGGCCATAGTGCACAGATATCTCACTGCTGAATATCACTATGGTCACATTTGAAGTACTACCTTTGCTATGCACCAATGCCAGCACCCAGTCCACCCTTCAAAGCAATTTCAGAACTCTTTCTGGAATGGCCATAGTGCACAGTAGCAAGGTGGCCAGTTTGTGAACTTAATTGTATAGTTATCTATGAGGGAGTTTTTAGCCAGTAAGCAACTATGTTGGAACATCCTCCATCCTCACCTGACCTGGCCCCCAGTGACTTCTTTCTTTACCCAAAGGTAAAGGAAATATTGAAAGGAAGATATTTTGATGACATTCAGTACATCAAGGGTAATACAAGGACAGCTCTGATAGCCATTCTAGGAAAAGAGTTTCAAAATGCTTTGAAGGATGAACTAGGCACTGGCATGGGTGCATAGCTTCCCAAGGAGGGTACTTTAAGAGTGACTGTAGTAATATTCAGCAATGAGGTGTGTAGCAATTTTTCTAGGATGAATTTGTGAGCTTAATTTGAAGTCCTCACACGCACACACACATACATGCACACACACAAATATATTACACAGTCTCTCTGCTCTCTTACCTCAGAAGTTGGTCTGTTATCTACACTGGAAAGAAGATATGGGCAAGTGCTTGAACTTAGCTTTAAAGAAACCGGATTTAGAAAAAGTAGTGGCAAGGTGGAATTTAGGTGGTGCAGTAGTCAGATGCTTCCTGTGATCCCTCTAACAACAAAGATACAGAAAAAAATAAATGAGTGGATTATATATGATATTCTAGGAGCCCTAAACATCAAAGGGAAAACTGAGAAATCAGACTGAGCAACAAGGAAGGGAAAGTAGATCCAGAAGTACCCAGGACTGGCCTACCTGACCACATAGGAATCTGCCTCTTCAGGAGGATCTGTAACTGCCAGCATGGTGAGGAAATTGGCAGCATTCAGAGAACATCTTCCTCAGTGGAGAAGCTGAGTTGTGGTCACTCACACCTACAAAACCAGAGAAGAGTGGCATTTGATTGTCTAAAGCTTAGTGGCTTACATCAAACTTGCCACTTACAGATCTAAAAGTTTCCTTTTGGCTAAACTTCTTTCCCTTTCCCCAATTCTTCCTGTCTCCCTTTACTGCACTGTACCAAATTCTGAAGCACAAGGCAGATCCCAAAAGAAAGACATGAAAATATATTATAATCAAACATACCAAAAGTAAAGATAAATAGATGCTTTTAAAGGCTGCTGGGGTTAAAGAAAAAATTACCTACACAGGAGAGTCAATAAGATTAAGCTTAGACTACTCAGCAGAAACAATGCAGGCAAGAAGGTAACGGTATGGCATAGACAAAGCCTCGAAGGAACATAATTGCCAGTCAATTACATATCCTGAAAAATTATCTCTAAAATATAATGGAGAAATTAGGACATTTCTAGATAGAGGTTTAGATGATTAGCAAAAACTAAACCAAAATTACCAGAAGTACTAAAAGTTCTTTGATTAGAACACCAATGGCATCAAATAAAAACTAAAGGCTACAATGCAGGACAGAGTACTAGATATCAAATCAGATAGGGAAATCACAAAAAGAAATTAAAGCTAAACCACTGAAAAAAGAGCAACAAAGTTGTCAGTATATAAAAGATGACAACATTAAATCAAAAAGAGAGATTAAATTATGTAGTCATGTTGTTGTTGCTGTTGCCAAGCCAAGCCAAGTCATGTTGTTGTTGCTGTTAGCTGCCATCAAGTCTATTCCAACTCATAGAGACCCTATGAACAACAGCGCAAGACACTATCCGGTCTTGCGCCATGTCCACAATTGTTTTTATGCATAAGCCCATTGTTAGGGCCACTGTGTCAATCCATCTCATCGAGGGTCTTCCTCTTTTTCTCTGACTCTCCGCTCAACCAAGCTTGATGTCCTTCTCCAGGGACCGATCTTTCCTGACAACATGTCCAAAGTATGTAAGATGCTGTCTTGCCATCTTTGCTTCCAAGGAGCACTCTGGTTGTACTTTTTCCAGAACAGATCTGTTTGCTCTTTTGGCAGTTCACAGTACATTCAACATTCTTTTCCAACACCACAATTCAAAGACACAAGCTCTTCTTTTGTCTTCTTTGTTCATAGTCCAGCTTTCACACACGTACGATGTGACTAAAAATACCATGGCATGGGTCAGGTGTGTTTTAGTCTTCAAGGTGACATCTTTACTTTTGAATACTTTGAAGAGGTCCTTTGCAGCAGATTTTGCCAGTGCAATGTCTTTTAATTTCTTGACTGCTGATTCCAAGGGCATTGATTGTGGATCCAAGTAAAATGAAATCTTTGACAACCTCAATCCTTTCTCCATTTATCACAATGTTGCTTACTGGTCCAGTTGTGAGGATTTTTGTGTTCCTGATGTTGAGCTGCAATTCATATTGAAAGCTGTGATCTTTGATCTTCATCAGTAAATGCCTCAAATCTTCTTCATTTCCAGCAAATAAGGTGGTGTCGACTGCATAACACAGGTTGCTAATAAGTTGTCCTCCAATCCTAATGTCTCATTCTTCTTCATATAGTCTGGCTTCACGGATTATTTGCTTGGCATACAGATTTAAAAGGATACAACCCTGATGCATGCCTTCTCTGACTTTAAACCATGCAGTGTCCCCTTGTTCTGTTTGTATGAATGCATCTTGATCTATATGCAGATTCCTTAAGAGCACAATTATGTGTTCTAGAATTCCTGTTCTCCACAATGTTAACCATAGTTTAATATGATCCAAACAGTTGAATGCTTTTGCGTAGTCAATGAAACACAAGTAAACATCTTGCTGATATTGTTTGCTTTCAGCCAAGATCCATCTGACATCAGCAGTGATATCCCTGATTCCACATCTTCTTCTGAACCCAGCTTGAATTTCTGGCAGTTCCTTGTCAATATATTGTTGTAGTCACTTTTGAATGATCTGTTAATGTAGTCATAGTCGTAGATAGTTCATACGGAGAAGAAGTTAATGTGATACAATCAAAGACTGATTTAAATTTAGAACAATGGGGTAAATATTAAGGTAATCACAAAGGAAACTAACTAGCCTACACATCAAAATAAGAAATAAAACCATGAAGCCTTAGTGAACACAAAACAGCGAGAAAAAAGATAAAGAGAAAACCCTTAAAGAAAAATGACTTAGCACAGAAAATTAAGCAGAACAAAGGAACTGTCAACAGCACACAAAAATGACAGCACTAAATTCATACCTATCAACAATTACACTGAATGCAAATGGGTTAAATGTACCAGTGAACAGACAGAGAGAGGGAGAATGGATTTAAAAACCGATCCATCTATATGGTACCTAGAAGAAACACGCCTTAGACTTAAAGGCACAAGCAAATTAAAACTCAAAGGATGGAAAAATATATAGCAAGCAAACAGTATTAAAAAAAAGAAAGCAGGAATGGCAATATTATTTTCTGATAAAATGGACTTTAAAGTAAATTCCACCACAGTGGACAAGGAAGAACACTGTATAATGATTAAAGGATCAATATAGCAGGAGGACAGAACCATATTAAATATCTATGCACTCAATGATAGGATCTCCTAAGTTCATAAAATGAACTCTAACAGCATTGAAAAGTGACATAGACAGCTCCACAATAATGATGGGAAGCTTTAACACACCACTTTCAATGAAAAACAGAACATCCAGAGAGGAGCTCAAGACAAAAAAGGTCTAAATACCATAATCAACCAACCTATACAGAGCACTCCACCCAACGGTAGACAAGTGTACCTTTCTTTTCCAGTATACATGGAACGTTCTCCGGAATGGGCCACATATTAGGCCACAGAGCCAGCCTTAACAAAATCCAAAGCATTAAAATACTGTAATGCATTTTTTCACACCATAACATAAAAGTTGAAATCAGTAGCAGAAAGAGTAAGCAAAAGAAATCAAACACATGGAAACTAACCAACACCTTGCTCAAAACTACTAGATTATAGAAGAAATCAAAGATGTGATAAAGACATTTACATAAACAAAAGAGAATAAAAACACATCCTGTTAGAACTTTGGGAGTCAGTAAAAACAACACTCAGAGATCAATTTATTTCAATAAATGCACACATCCAAAAAGGAGAAAGGGCTCAAATCAAAGCATTAACCCTACAGCTCAAATAACTAGAAAGAGAGCAGCAAAAGAACCCCTTGGGCACAAAAAGAAGCCAAATAATAAAAATTAGAGCAGAATGAAATGAATTAAAGAACAGAAAAGTGATCAAAAGTGTTAACAAGACCAAAAGTTGACTCTGAAAAGATCAACAAATTCAATATACCATTGGCCAAACTGAGAAAAGAAAAACAGAAAACAAATAATCCAAATAAGAAATGAGATGAATGACATCACAACAAACTCAACTGAAATTAAAAAACTCATACCAGAACTTTATGAAAAATTGTACAAGTTGGAAAACCTATAGGAAATGGACAAATTTTTAGAAAAACACTACCTACCTAAACTAGCACAAACAGGTAGAACAGCTTAATAAACCTGTAACCAAAGATGATACAGAAAAGATAATTTTAAAACTCTCAACAAAAAAAGAAGCCCTGGCCCTAATGGTTTCACTGTAGAATTTTATCAAACTTTCATGAGATGCATTAACACCATTATTACTAAAGATACTTCAAAGAACAGAAAATGATAGAATACTCCCAAACTCATTCTATGAAGCCAGCATAACCCTGATACTAAAATTAGGTAAAGACATCACAAAAAAAGGAAAATTACAGACCAATGTCTCTCATGAACTTAGATGCAAAAGTCCTCAACAAAATTCTAGTTGATAGAATTCAACAATATATCAAAAAATTATTCACCACAACAAAGTGGGATTCATACCAAGGATGCAGAGACAGCTCAATATTAGAAAAACAATCAATGTAATCAACCACATCAATAAAAATAAAAAGACAGGAACCACTTGATTTTATCATTGATGCAGAAAAGGCATTTGAAAAGTCCAACACCGATTCATGTTAAAAACTCTCTGTGAAATACGAATAGAATGGAACTTCTTCAGCATAATACAGGGCATCTAGACAAAGCCAACAGCCAACATCATTCTAAATGGAGAGATTCTAAAGGCATTCCTCTTCAGAACAGGAACCAGGAAAGCATGCTGTTTGTCACCACTTCTACTCAACATTGTGCTAGAGGTTCTAGCCAGAGCCAGAGCTGTCAGGCTAGAAAAGGAAATAAAGAGCATCCAAATTGGTAAGAAAGTAGTAAAAGTATTTACAGATGATGTGGTCTTACATGCAGAAAACCCAAAAGAATCCACACACACACACACACAAAAAAAGAATTCTACTAGAGCTAATAGAAGAGTTTAGCCAAGTAACAGGATAAAAGATAATCATTCAAAAATCAGCTGGATTCCTCTGTACCAACAAGAAGAACACCAAAGAAGAAATCACCAAATCAATACCATTTACAGCATTCCACAAGAAGATAAAATATTTAGGAATAGATCAAACCAGAGATGCAAAGACCTATACAAAGAAACTATGAAACACTACTGCAAGAAAACAAAAGAGACCTACGTAAGTGGAGAAACCTACCTTGCTCATGTATAGAGGACTCATCTTGTGAAAGTATTTATTTTACCCAAAGTGATCTATAGGTACAATGCAATCCCTATCCAAGTTCTAATGGCATTTTAATTAATTTATTTATTTTATTATGACTGAGTGAAAATGTACATTCCCGTATAAATTTACATGCCCACCTATATGCAGCTTCAACTGCTCTCCCTATTCGGTGACAGCACACTATTCCTCTCTGCTCTATGTATGTCTCGTCCTCCTAGCAGTCTCCTTTCCCCTCCTCTCCACCCACTCTCCTTCCTCCAGCCAGAGGTCAGCAGGATGATATCCTATAGATGCATAGAACCATAAAGTGCATTCAATATATGGTCACTCTGCATTGCCAAGTCCAATCCATTTATGTCTGAAGAGTGGACTTTCGTTATGACTTATGGGCAAGGGCAGCATCAGGGTCAGTGGCCATGCTCCCTGGGGAACCCCAAAGCTGCTGGACCTTCAATTGTGGTCTTTTAGTGGAGACATCAGGGTGCACCTCTTTTTATTATATGAGACCCCTAAGATAAGATCTCAAAAACAGACTTATGTATAAAAGAAATGACTCTTTGATGTCTGTAAGGGAGGAGAGGGAGGAATGGCGAGTGGAGGGGAGGGTTTAGATTAGATGGTAGAAATTTGGTTGGGTGAAATCGGTGATAGCATACATTAGAAACAAGAACAATATTAAGTGGACTTCAGCGTAACTTGAATACTCCTTCCATCTTAACTCAATATTGCAAGGACAGAGTAGCTGGGGCAGGGGGCAGGGGACCACGCTCTTAGGCAAAATCGAGGCCAATTGGCACAACTAGCATTTTGCTAAGAAGGCTCTCTGCACCCCACATTGGTGAGTGATGTCTGGGGTCTTAAAAGCTACCAAGCTACCGTCCAAGGGCACAGCAAATGGTCCCAACTCAGCAGGAATGGATGCTCAACAAGGACCAAAATGACATGGGGTAAGACAACTCAGAAGATGGAGAGACCCATATGAGTGGGTGCCTACATAGACTTGGAACTGGAAGAATGAGATGGTGTCCGGCCACCACCAGTGATAGCTGCGATGGAGCTCAGTAAGTTGGGTCTAATGGCATTTTTTAATGAGATGGAGAAACAAAGCACTAACTGCTCATGGAAAGGGAAGAATCCTCAGGTAAGTGAAGTAATACTGAAGAAGCAGAAGATGGGAGGCCTTACAGTACTGACTTCAGAACCTATTATACTGCTATGGTAGTAAAGACAGCCTGATACTGATACAACAATAGACACATATACCAGTGGAACAGAATAGAGACTCTGGACATAAAATTATCCACGTATGAGCAACTGATATTTGATAAAAACTCCAAGACCTTGAATTGGGGAAAAGACAGTCTCTTTAACTGGTAACTCCTAAAAATCAAACATTTATGCTCAGTTAAAGACTTCACCAAAAGAATATAAAGAAAACATACAGACTAGGAGAACTCTGGGGCTACAACGAATCTAGTTAACACCCAATCACCAGAGTCCACAAGATACTGCAAACCTCAACAATAAAAAGACAAATAGTCCTATTAAAAATGGGCAAAGGATATGAACAGATACTTTGCCAAAGAATACATTCAGGTGGCTAATAGATACATTAAAAAAATGCTCGCAATCATTAACCATTAGAAAAATGTTAATTAAAACTACAAGGAGATACCACTTCATCCGCACAAGGCTGGCATTAATAAAAACACACACACACACACACAAAATAATAAGTGTTGGAGAGGGTTTGGAGAGACTGGAACACTTATACACTGCTTATGGGAATGTAAAATGGTGCAACAACTTTGGAAACAGATTTTGTACTTTCTTAAAAAGCTCAAAATAGAAATAACATGTGATCCAACAATCCTACTTCTTGGACTATATCCTAGAGAAATAAGAGCTGTCTCATGAATGGATACAGGCACAACAATGTTCATCACGGCATTGCTCACAGCAGCAAAAAGATGGAATCAACCTAAGTGGCCACTGAAAGAAGAATGGGTAAACAAATTATAGTACATTCACATAATGGATATTATTCAATGATAAAGAACAATGATGAATTTGGCAGCTGTCTCATAAAGTGGAAGAATCAGTATGCTGAGATTAGTTAACTGGAAAAGGGCAAATACTGTGTGAGACTATTACAAGAACTCAAGAACTTGTTTGAAGATGAAGAAAACATTCTTGTGGGTGAGATGGAAGGGACAGGGGTGTTCACTAATTGACAAGAATTATTTTAGGTGAAGGAAAAGACAACATACAGCAGAGAAGAAGTCAGCGTAAATGGACTAAACCAAAAGCTTAAAAGTATTTAGAAAATAAAACCAAACACTTCCAGGAACAGAGTACTACTCAGGGATCTGGGAACAATGGTTTCAGGGGACATCTAGGTCAGCTGGCATCATGAAGATTGTAAGCAAATAGTCTGCATCCCACTTTGGTGAGTGGTGTCTGGAGTCTTAAAAACTGCCAAGTGGCCATCTAAGAAATATTAATTGGAGCAAAGGAGAAAGAACAGCCTCAAAGACATGAGGAAAGTGTGAGCCCAAGAGACAAAGGAACAACAACAATTAAAAAAAAACAAATCCACTGCAGCTGAATTGACTCCAACTCATAGTGACCCTATAGACAGGGTAGAACTGCCCCATAAAGATTCCAAGGAGTGTCTGGTGGATTTGAACTGCCAACTTTTTGGTTAGCTGCCGTAGCATTTAACCACTATGCTACCAGGGTTTCAGAAAAGGGCCATGTCTATTGAGACCACATCAACATGAGACCAGAAGAACTAGATGGTACCCAGCCACTACCAAAGACTGTCCTTGCAGGAACTGAGTAAAGAGTCCCTGATTGAATGGGAGAAATGTGGGATGTAGACCTGAAACTCTACTAAAAAGATCAGACCTGGTGGTCTGACAGACTGTATAGTTCCAGGATGACATGGCCCCTGGAGTGTCTGTTAATATAGAACTGAAGCCATTCTGGAAGCCAGCTCCTCAGACAAAAACTGAACTGGTATACAAGTCATAAAATGTAACTAAGGAAGAGGGTGCTTCTTGGCCACAGCGAATACTGGATACTAACTGGGCAGCTCCTGTTTGGAGGTTAGAGGAGACGTCAGAAGGGTATAGGAACTGGTTAAACGGACACGGGAAATACCGATGCAAGTGCAGGAGTGCATTGTCCCACTGTGGGGAGAGTAGCGAGGGTCACCTGACAAATACATGTAAGTTTTTGTATGAGAAACTTACTGTAATCATAAACTTGGAGTTAAAACACAATGAAAAAACTCATAATTAAAAACAAAAGTCTTGGAAAAGAAGATCCAGTAGGATAAGCAAGCCCGCGCCTCAGGAGAGTTGTGTAATTTCTGCTCAGGTAAACAGTCAACAACAACAAACAATTTAGGTTGAAGTGTCAGATATGCCCAGTGTGTAGAAGAGCGTAACAGAAGAAAATCAGAAGTAGACAGTACTCACATAGGTCCTAGCAGGCACCCGCCAGTGCCGACTAAAGGAGACAATGTTCGCAGTGCACCCAACACACTCTCTAACCTTGGAAGTGCTTCTTAAGTGTTAACCTCGCTCTTTCCTGTTAATGGGGAGAACAAGACCTATCACATATGACGACATGAAAATAATCTAAAGAGTGATATATATACATATGAAATATGAAGTCCAAGGAGACAATTTTTAGTTGGGGTGATCAGAGAAAGCTTTGCAGTAGTTACAGCATTTAAACTAAACCATAGAACTGTAACAGTCAACATAGTGGAGTTTTACTTTGTACTATTGTACAATTCCATTCACTTTATTTCAGCTTTCTTTTTGAAAACACGAAAGATTTTGATGGTGTGGAGACTAAGCAGCGAGATGAGCTTCGGGTCTATTGTATCAGTAATGATATAAATGGGCTCCAAGATCACAAAGTCTGTAAATTTAGTGGTTAGAGTGGAAAATTATGACGTCTAAAGCAATTAATTTTGTGTCAAACTTAAATAGAACCCACAAACAAAGAAAAATAACAGATCAATCAATATCTTTTATAAAATGAAGTCAAAATAAAAGCCTCAAGTTAAGGGTGATTATGTTTACAGTATTTTACCATTAAAAAAACCTCACTACAATATACTTCCAATTTGTTATAACTTATTGATACATTACAAGAAAAACTGTCATCCGGTCAGTTCCAACTCATAGTGACCCACCCTATAAGATAGAGTAGAACTGCCCCATAGGGTCTTCGAGACATGGCTGGCAGGTTCCAACTGCTGATCTTTTTGGTCAGCAGCCAAGTGCTTACCACTTTGTCACCGTAGCTTGATGAGTTTTTATAAACACATGGTCATATAATTACTCCCTGCAGGGTGACTGGGGGTTTAAATTGCTGACCTTTTGTTAGTAGCTGTACACTTAACCGCTGTGCTACCAGGTCCTTGGTCCTATCCTCAGACCAAGGCACCCAGATCTCCTAGGCGCCACTCAAGTTTTGCCTTTTCTAACTGGGATCATATACTGCGTACTGCTTTTAATCTGAGTTCTTTCACTGTACGTCATCCATGCTGTCGTGTGTATCAGTAAAGTTAGGCCCAACTTGGGATTAGGTTCCACCCTGACTACTCTATTCTAAATCAGTTCTGACATAAGTCAAAATACATACCTCTGTTTTCTTCAAGATTATTGTGTTTTATTATCAATATCTTTATAAATCTGATCTTTATCTTTGCAAGCTGAAAATAATGCATATACACTTACAAATACATTTTTGTATATACATTCATACCTAAAAGGTACACATATCATAAAATTTACTCTGATAGAAGTCATACAGTGAAAGCATTTTGTTAGCTAAAGTAATAACTCTGCTTGTAGAAGGTTCTGGATCACCTGGGCTATCAATAAGAATGAGGATGGTGTGTCTAGTCAGAAAATTAGAGTCTTTTGTACATTCTTTTTCTTCATATATGTCACAGTTAATATCTCCCTGGTTTCTAAACCTGCCTATTCATTTTTAGGAAAGCTATTAGCATTTGGGTCCGTGTTTTCAAGCAACTGACACCCCTGATTTAGGATAGAAAACTAAATCTATATGGCCATGTTTTGCATAGTAAATCATAAAGATTGAACATCTGCAAATTACATGTTGCAACATTGTATAGTAACAATAAGAAAAAAAGGATTTTAACTTGAACAGGTTGTCATAAGCTGGAAACTACTTGTTTGCTCATTTTTATACCTGGATGGTATTCCATTGTGTAGATATACCACACTTTGTTCATCCATTTATGATTGATGGGCGTTTGGGTTGTTCCAACACCCCCTTTTTTTCTTTTGCTATTATGACTACTATGGCTATGAACATTTAGGTAGAAGTCTTTGTGTAGACACGTGTTTCATTTCTCTCAGGTAAATGAAATTGCTGGTTTAAGAAATGTGTGCTTAACTTTTTGAAAACCTGTCAAGTTTTTCCATATTTACTGAACCATTTTACATTCTCACCACAAATATATGAAACCTCTAGTTGTTGACTTCGTTGCCAACACTTGGTAGTCTTCTTTAGTTGATTCAGCAGGTAAGTAGTAATGTTTCAGAAATTCTGGTGGTGTAGTGGTTAAGCGCTACAGCTGCTAGCCAAAATGTTAGTAACTTGAATCTACCAGGTGCTCCTTGGAAACTCTATGGAGCTGTTCCACTGTGTTCTGTAGGGTTGCTATTGACTCAGTGGCAGTGAGTTTTGTTTGGTAGTGTTTCGTTGTCTTTTAAATCTGCATTTCTCCAATGACAAGTGAGCTTGATCATCTTGTACTGACTGGCCACTTGTACCCCCTTTGGTGAAGGGCTCTAAAGAAGCAAAGATTGTGAGGACGGCTCGGGACCGGGCAGTGTTTGTGCTCTTCAGCATGTGGGGTTTCTGAGAGTCAGAGCTGACTCAGCGGTACCTGATGACAGCAACAATCTTCCTTTGAGAAACTGTTCACATCTTTGTGCCCATTTAAAAAAAATGTTAGTCTTATTGAACTGTAGAAGTTTATATTTATGTATATACATATATACATACACACACTCTGGACACAAGTCTTCTCTTAACATGATGCTGCAGGTGTATTGTACTCAGTCTGTGGTTCGGTTTTTCTTCTTACCAGACTCTTTCAATGATGAAATTATTTAAATTTTATAAAGTACAGTTTTCTCTTTTGTGTATGTGTGTGTTACATTCTAAGAAATCTAAAACAAGCTCGCGAAGGTTTTATCCTGTTTCACTTAAAAGTTTTGTGGTTTTAGTTTTTGACCCATTGTAAATTAATTTTTGTATATGGTATCAGGTAAAAGATGAGGTTAATTTTTCCCATGCTGATACCCAGCTTTTGAAAACACTATCATTTCCCCATTGCAATGCTGTGACACTTTTGCCAAAACTCAGCGGGCCATGTGAGTATGCATCTATTTCCAGATTCCATCCCATTCCACTAATTTATATATCTATCATCGTATTAATATTCCAACAGTAACATTTTCAGTACAGGTAATAGGCTTACAAAGTAGAAACTCCTTAAAATATTTTGAGTCCAACCCTATCAGTTTCTCTTCTCCAGCGCACTTAAATCCAACTGCATTCTGTTTTCAAGATTAACTGGCACCCTACTGCCAGCAGGTGGCTCTGTGTCAAAAAGGAAAAAGGTAAATTTAAAAATAAAAATTCTAAGAGTCTAAGATTAGAACTCAAGTCTTGGTCACTGCTAGTTATTCTGTTTATACCTTAACAACTAACACCTGAAAGCTTTTTTTTTTCCTGTCTGGAAAAAGGAAAGCATCTTAAAGTAAACAAATAAGTAAAACACTAAGATAAATCAACATGCATAAATCATGGTGCATTTCAAGGGACCTCTGGATTGGTAATGAGAAGTGTTTTCTCTTAATACAGCTCAAAAGATAGGAGGGGAATAAAATTACAGATACACTAAAGGAAGCTATTATCTTAAATGGGTTTTTATGTAGCTGGAGCAGTTGTGTGTGTGTGTGTGCGCGTGCGTGCATGTGTGTGCGTGCACATGCCCACACATGTTTAAGGCTTAATGATGTCTGCTTGTCCTTAAAGCAGTTTTCTTACCAAATGCAAAATTCCTGACGTAATTGAATGCTTCTTAAACCAAATATTGTGTACACTCCTGGGTGATAATCTTGACTCTTGAGTCCTAAGGATATGCAAGTGTGTCTCATTAAAGTACTGGTAACATATACATATATGTATGTATGTATATATGTCAGTTACATATTTCACTATATATATGTATATATACTTAAAATAACTTAATTGTTCCTTGATTAAAAAAAGTAAAAGTGATATGATTAAACTGCAAAGAAGACAGGAGTTTAACAAACAATACAGTGACTAAGAAATAATTATCTATCCATGACTGCCTCTTGTTGACCTTTTTCCTGAGTTTAGACCTATATAACGAAAGGCTTTCTAAAGATGTCTCCTTGTAAAGACACGTCAAGAATCTTAAAACTGTAATCATCATTCCCAGATCTTAGTCTTTGCCTGCCCTCCTAATTCTGGATTCGTGATCTCAACTGAGAACAACACCATCCACTCATACAAATGATGTGGTAGGCAGAATAATGGCCTCTCGATGATTTCCACATACTAAATCCCCAGAACCCGTGAATGTGTTATCTTACACATAGAGTATTTTGCAGATGTGATTAAGTTTAAGGACCCTAAGATGGAGACAGTCTTGAATTACCTGAGTGAGCCCAATCTAATTTAATCACACAGGTCTGCTGATCAGAAGGAGATGAGACTGTTGGCTTTAAAGAAACAGATTCTTCTCTGCAGCCTCCAGGAAGTAACACAGTCCTGCCCAGACATTGATTTTATCCCAGCAACACCTGTGTTGCACTTCTGGCCTACAAAATCACAAAATGATAAATCGTATTGTTTTAAGCCACTACATTTAAAGTGACTTACTCCTCAGTGGTAGGAAACTAGTGACCTGGTGGCACAGTGTTCAAGAGTTAGCTGCTGACCAAGAGGTCAGCAGTCTGAAGCCACTAGCCACTCCTTGGAAACCATATGGAACAGTTCTACTCTGTTCTATAGGGTCACTATGAGTTAGAATTGAATTGATGGCAAAGAGTTTAAGTATTTTTTAGTACAAACAAATACAAACCAGAAAACTAGAAAATATCATAATTTCCTCCCTCTCACTATTTCTGTTAAATCAGTTAATCAGCTGCTAATTTTTATATTCCAGATACTTCTTGAGACTTGACTTTTCATCCTATCCTGTTTTACTATCATTTTGATTCAGCCCTTGTTGACTCTTGCTCCATGTGTTGTAATAGCCTTCTGTTTGGTTTCTCTGGGTCTAATTATCTCACTACCAAACTTAATGTTCCTGCTCAAATCAAACACTCTACCTAAAGCAAAGGTGGCTGTTCAATTACTCTGTTTAAATTCATTACATGTTCCCCCATGAACTAAAGGCTCAAGTCAAGGCTCTTGAGCCTTAGAAGAACTCACCAGAGACAGAACTAGATAGAAAAATGATCTTTTGGATCCCCCTTATCACCTGACTCCCACTGGTTAACATTTATCTCAAGAAGCATTCAATTCACTCCCAGGGTGCATCACCTCATACTTTCCAGCAACCTTTGGGAAATCGGACCTCTTACCTTACCATGTGGAGTTTCAACAGAGTCCATTTAAAGTGCCCAAACTGAATAGTAATCTTTAGTTCTATAAAAGTAAACCCATTGCCTATGAGTTGATTCTGACTCATAGGACCCTATGGGACAGAGTAGAACTGTCCCATAAAATTTCCAATGAACACCTGGTAGACTTGAAAGTCGACTTTTTGGCTAATAGCTGTAACACCTAACCATTACACCACCAAGGTTTCTCAAAAGAAAAAGTAAAAAGCTCATTTACTTGGAACCTAAGAACAGAGAAGGAAGAGATAACAGCAAATGTCAAATTCTCTGATGTTTTGCTCTCAGCCCAAGTCAGGATGCTCTCAAAGTTTAGACATTTTCCCTTTTAAAGGATGGTCCTGACAACAGATATTATACATGTTACGGTTTTTAGATTGTCCCTCACCTATATTTGCTTGCTTCAATATATAAAGACAGAGAAGAGGTAGTTTTCAATGTATTAAATAGGATGTGTTCCTACTTGCAAGCTTACAAGTTAACCTGCCACAGTTTCAAGGGTGTTGGTAGAAGACACAAGACTCCTGAGTCAGAGATAAAGAACAGTTTATTATTTACATTGGTAGCAGTAGCCAGAATATTGAGCATTTTGGGTGCTGGTTTTCTGAGCCTTGATTCCCGCAAGGTGACCCAAAGATGTCGGGTGACACCTGAATATGTCGTGAGTTAAGTTTTGGGAAAATAATCCTTAGTTTACCGAAACTGAGTCATTTATACTGAGCAGGAAACAAGCCTGCTTACTGTACCATCTTCAAAATTCTTTACTATACAGACATTCTTGAAAATAAGAGCCATCAGAGATCCCAAGTGTTGTGCTAAATTCTCACCCCTCTGGGTGGCATACCACAGGTGAAAGCCTGGGGAAGTACTGCTAAGTGTAATGCCATAAGCAAGCGAGCTGGCTGGGATGCTCAGTTTTCAATGACACGGAAGGAAGGTGTTGGTAGTGTCGAAGATGGTACACTGAGTATCATCAGTCTATGCGTAGGACTCAGGGTCACAGTGCTTGGCATCACTAGGGATATGGGAGTAACAACTGAATTTAGTTGTGATAATCCACTATAAATCTTCAGCTTTTTTAAAGCTAGCAATACGGGGCTGTTGTATTGAAATGTTCCATCTATTATTACAGTAACTCCTGCCTTAAGGTCTTAATTAAGTTTGTGATATTTATTTTTTTTTCTTGGGTTTTATATCTATCTACCAGCTGAGAAGAGACAAGAAGATACTGTGAATCCCCTTGCTCGACATCTATGCCAACTCTTCTCTAAACTAAGCTTACATTTGGCCTTCAACTTGTAGCTCGTATTTTAGGGTCTTTGAGGCAGGTAGGACTGGGTTAAGGTTATCGGCATCATTGGTACAAACGAGGTCAACAATTTTGTTGAGCACACTCTCTGTATAATGGCACTGGGCCTGCAAAAGTAGCCACGTGGTCAGGACCAATGGGGATGGGAACAAGGAGGCAGATTATATGGTTAGGAAACTGATTAAAAAATGAAGATAAAAAAATATATTTAAGACAATGGGGGTCAATCTCTCTCACTACTGGAAAAGAGGGGAATAAATGGGAAAGGGGAAAACTAGAATAAACCCAAAGATATGGAACAGGAAAGAGATAAATAGATACAAATACGTTGTCTGAGTATGTGCATGTATGTGTCTATATCAATTGTGTATTCATATGTGAAAAAGTGAGAATGAAAAGCAAATGTATAAAATGCTAACAATTCGCCGATTGGGACAAAGTAATAAAGTGTATACTGTGTAACTTTTAGAAAATTTTATATTATTTCACAATAAAAAACTTAATATGTTTGTTGTAAAAAACAAACAGAAAACAGTACATTGCCACTGAGTCTGTTCCAGTCTTATAAGTTCACTATGAGAGAGCGAACTTATAAGATGGAGTACAACTGCCCCATAGAGTTTCCAAGGAGGGCTTGGTGGATTTGAACAGCTGACCTTTTGGTTAGCAGCTGCAGCCCTTCACCACTACTCCACCAGGGTTTCCATGTTTGCTATGGGCTATAGGTTATCCAGTATTTAGATGGATTCTCCAGTATTCATACAGCTAGGACAACACCTTTGTTCTAGTCACTACAAGACACTAAAAAGAAAAAAGCTACTGCAGTTGAGTCTATTCCAACACACAACTGACCCAGTAGATCAGAGTAGAACTGCACTATAAAGTTTCCAAGGAGCTCCTGGGAGCTTTGAACTGCCAGCCTTTTAGTTAACAGACTTAGCACCTAACCACTGCCCTACTGGGGTTTTCATAAGATACCACCTCATAATAATTTCAGTAGCTGCTCCTTACTATTATTTTTTTTAAGGCAGGTATCAACATTTAATACCTAGGTGTATTAATTAAGATGATGAGGTAGTGTCACAGGGCTAGAAAAAAGACCAATGGGACACAATGCAGAGCCTAGAAATAAATGCTTTTATATCCAGACACTTGATACAAGACATATGTGGTGCTGCACAGCATATACAAGCTCTATCAATTGTATATCCACATTGAAAAACAATAAAATTGCCTTCTACCTCACTCTATGCACAAAACTCAATATGCTCTTAGAAGATACGAGATTATCTTTATGATATCTGAGTGGGAAAAATCTTTAATCATAAAGAAAAAGATAAGCACTTAAAAAAGTTCAAACTTACAGTAAAGTTGCAAATTCTTTAAAGACACTGTTGTCTTAATAATGTCTTACAGCAAAAAATGCAGCCCAGAACTGGATGTTGCACTTGATCTTTATGTCAGAGTAGAACTGTGCTCCATAGGGTTATCAATGGGTGATTTGGGGGGATAGATTGCCAGACCTTTCTTCTGAAGTACTTACAGATGCACTTGAACCTCCAACTTTTCCTTTAGCAGCTGAGTGTATTAACTGTTTGTGTCACCCAGGGACTTCTATGTCACTTTAGTCTCTTTGAATCTGGAACAGTCCCTGGACTTCACTTGACCTTCATGGCCTCAACACTTTTGAATGCTGTTGTTGTTATTTGCTGTGACTTGGACTGGTGGCAACCCTGTGTATAACAGAACCAAGCTCTGCCATTCTTGTGCCATCTTCATGACCCCTTATATGTTCTGATCCTTTGCTGTGGCTATTGTGTAGTTCCTTCCAATCAAGAGGACTCATCGTCCAGCACTATATTCCACAATATTCCGTCATGATCTATAGGGTTTTCACTGGCCAGTTAGAATGAGATCACAAAGTCTTTCTTCCTAGTCTGTCTTAGTCTGGAAGCTCCACAGTCCTGTCCACCATGGACGACCCTACTGGCACACGAAGCACTGGTGGCATAGCTCCCAGCATCACGGAAGCGTGAAAACCGCCACAGTACAAGAAACTGACAGGCGGTGATTATTATGGCCTATCATTTTATAGGATGTCTTTCTCTCTTTTTCACCCTCCCTTCCTTCCTTCCTGTCTCTTTCTTTTTTCTTTCTCTCTCTTTCTTTTCTCTTCCTGTCTTTCTCTCCTCCTCTCTTTCTCCCTCTCTTCCTCTCTCTCTTTCATTTCCTTGCTATTAAAGTCTTTCTGGCAGTATTATCACAGAAGTGATGCTATGGCTTTGTGATTACAGAGGAAGGAAAGAGCAAGGGAAGAGGAAAAGGCAAGGATAATTTTTGTAAAGTTTGATAGTACAGATGTATTCCCTGTGACAAAGAATTTTAGCTACACTTACAGAGTTTCTGAGTTCTAGGTCTGACTTCTCCAATTACTAGCCATGTGGATTTGGGCAAGTTACTTATTTGAGATATGTTTTATAAAGTAGCAATTTACTAATTTCTCAAGGATATTAAGAATGAGGTAAGTATGGAAATTTATAGTAGACAATAGTAAACATGACATTTTTGCATAAGCAAAACAAGTCTTCCTCTAATGTTGTGACTTACATAATAATAATTTGTAATAATAGTAGTAGCTATAGCCAATACATGGGGACTGACAAGTTCACGAACTAATCCTAGAAAGAGTGCTACATACCTCGTTGCTGAGCATCACCACAATCACCCTCCAAGCAATCCCCTTAAGAAGCTATCCACCGACGCCGGCACCTTGTTCAGCCTTCAAAGCAATTATGGAACTCTTTGTAAGAAATGGCCATCAGACCTCTCACCGTATTATCCTTGATGTCCTGAATATCATCAAAACGTCTTCCTTTCAATATTTTCTGTATCCTCAAGTAAAGAAAAAAGTCATTGGTGGCCAAATCAAGTGAGTAGGGAGGTTTGCTCCAATGCAGTTATTTGTTTACTGGCTAAAACCTCCGTCACAGACGACTACAGAATTAAGTTCAAGAACACGCCACCGTGCCACCGTGTGCAATGGTCATTCCAGAAAGAATTCCAAAATTGCTCTGAAGGGTGGACTAGGCACTGGCATTGGTGAATGCCTTCCCAAGGAGAGTACTTCAAAGGCGACTGTAGTAACAATCAGCAACAGCACTTAGAGCAATTAAGTTCACAGACTTAATTGTCAGACCCAGTACATTGCTTTCCGAGAAAAGTAAAACTGAACATTAAACGTTTATTTATATATTTATTTTCTGCATAAAAAACTTACCTTGCCTTATTTACTTAAGAGCAGATGTACAGAGCTAACTTCTTATGTGCTAGGACCTAAGATACGTTTTATCTTCCCTTCATTCAAAGGAAGATAAGGGCTTCAGATCATGCAAACTCAGATAAAACACAACGGTTCCTATCACCATGAGTCAGTCTCAGGCCTCCTCCCTTTTATGTGCAGTTGAAATAATTCCAAGATGTGAAAATAGACTAATTCAGGTCTGCTGGAAACAGTGTTGCAGCTATAGCAAAATAAAAACACTGAGGTAAAAACCATCTGCTCCTATAACATCTCTTCTTGACTGAACAAAACAGTAATACTCAATTGTACCCACTAGTTCTACAAGGCTTTCAGGGTTACTTTTAAAGACCAGTCAGTGGAAGTCCATACGCATTTTAAAGCAAAGTAGAGAGTATTTTTGGCTTTACAAGAAAAATGTATGGGTGTGAGTAGAATACTAAACTACTGAGTCATCACTTTCAAAAAGAAAAAACAAACAAACCAAGTCCCATCATGAAATCTTAGCTGGGTGGAAATACCATGTCAGATTGTGTTGACTCATTAAGACAGGGTTTTTGTTAGTGCCTATTTTGTTCTTCGTTTCTCCATAACTCTACAGTGCACTCATTCCCAGCAAATGCTAAAGCGTTTTGTCTTCTTAAGAGAAATCCAGGGAAGGAGATTCTATAAATGCCTTTTAGGAATTTGTTCAGTATTTTACAATCTTTGCTGTCAGGAAACAGTTTTTCACGTTTAACCTAAGTCCTGTAAGCCAAAGTTGAGACAGACCCATTTCCTTTGGTTCAGTCCTCCGTGGAAATGGAGGGTAGCTGGTCATCATCCGCATCCAAGCCAGCCAAGTGCCATTGAGTCGAATCACCATCTGCATAACATTCTTTTATTAACTAAAAGGCTAAGGTCATCCCACAGTCCTCCCTTCTACTGGGTAATGATCTCAGTGCACTTAACCTGTGCTCATGTCTCCTGTTGTCAACCTTTAATCATTTCAACTCAAGCATATGAATTCTAAGTTTTTCATGTCTATCATAAATTGTGTACAACACATTGTAATATTTGTACCTGTGTTGAGAGTATTTTCTTGTATTTGTTCCATATATCTCCATAAGATTCTGACATCATTAAAAAAAAAAAAAAAAACTCAGTTGTGAAGTCAATTCTGACTTACAGTGACCCTATTGACAAAATAGAACTGCCCTATAGAGTTTCCAAGGAGCACCTGGTGGATTTGAACTGCTGACCTTCTGGTTAGCAGTGATAGCACTTAACCACTATACCACCAGTGTTTCCTCTGAGATCATCAGAAAAACTAAAAAATAAAAATAAAAAACCCAGTGCCATTGAGCTGATTCTAACTCACAGCGACCCTGTAGGTCAGAGTGGAACTGCCTCATAGAATTTCCAAGGAGCGTTTGGCAGATTTGAACTGCTGACTTTTTGATTAGCAGCTGTAGCACCTAACCGCTACACCACCAGGGTTTCCTCTGGTATCCTAGACACTTTTAAACAATGTTACACATTTCTAATAGGTTATTTGTGTTCTCTGTGATTACTTTTAATTTTTTAGCTAATTCACATATTTTTGAATTGTGTATGTCCTTTTTTAATTCTTGTCTAGGACTCTTCATGAACATGAATCTTATCATTAAATTGAACTCCTTTTTTTCTGACTGTGCCAAATATCTTATGCGTCTAACATTAAGTTCCATGTACACAAGTTCTATGTACATGCTGTCTATTACATTAGTGTGACCATCCAATAAAATATGAAATAACAGCTGGATTCAACCTAAACCCTGTAATATATTTGGCTTTGAGGTCAACATTACCTTTGAGAACAGTCCTTCTGCAGGAAAGTGTTTCCACTCAGCATAGCATTAGCTAGGCAATCTATGGGGAAAGATAATACACATTCCATTTGACGTGTTGATTTCCATTACTGCTGCGCTGAGTCAGAAGCATCATTTTCTTTACCTTCTGAAGGCAGATTAGAAATGGCTCACTGCGAGCTAGAGCCTTTGGCCTCAGTATATGCCAGGCAGGTCTGCAGCATGGCTTTGTGGGAGCATCTCACTGCTTCTTTTGTGTGGCACCAAGCCATGGCTGCTAGCTGTCTCCAACAAAATTCTTCCCATAACCACAAAATGTAACGTGCAAAAAGTTCGCTTAGGGTCTGACTGGAAACTGGCTGAAAGAAGGAGCTGATGCTCGTGCCAGATTGTATTTTTCTGGGCTTATGACTGCCATTTTTTGCAGTAATCCTATTGAAGTCAAGACAAATTATACCTGTTCTGTCATTCTGGTCTGCAGAAATGAAATTGGTCTCACAGAAGATTTTTCCACCAGGTCACGCTGCATACTATTCTGCCATTCCTAAGACGTTTGCCAATTGATTTTCTAATGATTAACTTTAGTTATTTAGAGGGACTAGAAGTTAAACTTTTAAGCCTACCATTTTTGAGGGGTATTTAGAAGGAGCATAAGTTGAACTCTGTAATTTCTATGAGGCCTTTTCTTTTCTAAGATGATATGCACTACACTGCTTCTTATAGGCAAAAAATAATTAGAGTTAACAAATAAATATTAAAATAAATACTGGAATTTATCAAAAAATTAAGACAATAAATCAATTCTTGATTTGGGGTCTGAAAAAAAATGTAACCACATAGTGTGAAACTTTCCCCTGGTGTGGTTCTCCATTCCCCAATAGCAGACTTACAGAGAATGTCATGAATGATCATTAAGTCTAAAGATAGGCTGTCTTTTAGTTTTCATTCACAACTGAATTTCAAACAATGATTCAAATCTGTTTCACAATTTAACATGATTAAATTAAAAAAAACAGACCATAATTTGGGGCTACAAGGTTTTTATTTAGACACATCTCATTTAAACCCCAATTTGTTAGCGATTTTCCCATCTTTTTTGGCACCTTCTATGAACAGGTGTTATCCTATGTTCTTGGGATACACCAGTACGCAAAGTCAGCATAGATCCCCACCTTCAAGGAGCTGACATTCTAATGGGGAAACACTAGACAATATACATAAGTTAAATTGTAAGTTAGAAAATATGCAGTACGAAAGAAAAAGAAAAAGTGGATGAGGAAGCTAGAGGTCAAGAATGCAAAAGTTAGGCGAGACGACTGGGGACTTTGCAATATTAGTAAGATTTGAGTAACAGTTTTAGAGAGGGAAGAAGTTAGCCTAGCAAGGGAAGAACAGTCAAGGCAAAGGGAACAGTCAATACAAAGGCCCTAATGTAGAAGCTGGCATGGTATGTTCAAGGGTGCCACTGGAGTGTAGGTGGCAGGGATGTAGCAGCAGAGGTCAGGGAAGCAATACAAATCCAGATCATGAGGGAGTCTGGAGGTGATTGTATGGTTTTGGTCTTATCTCAGAGTCAAATGGGGATGGGCATTGAAGGGTTTTAAGGAGAGGAATAACATGAACTAAATGATATTTTAAAAAGATTTTTCTGGTTGCTTTGTTGAAAGCAAGGATAGAAGTAAGGAGATCTCTAATGAGGCTGTAAGACAATTCAAGTGAAATTCTTGTGTCCTGAAACAGGCTAGTAACAAGTGGTGTGACCGTGGATTTTCTCCAAGATGAATCACAGATTTCTAGCCACGTTAGATGTGCAATGTGAGAGATAAAAAGAGGAGTGAAAGACGCCGTGGGGCCTTCAACATAAGTAAGCGGGAGAGTGGAGCTAGGCTAACTGAGATGGGCACAACAGATGCAGAGGGACGACTAGATGCTCATTTTAGGCATGTTCAGTGTGAGGCGACTATGCATTGAGAAGCCAATTACACATCAATGTCCATAACTCAAGAGAGTGGATTGGGCTGGAAATACAGATTTGAAAGTCTTTGATGTACAGCATATGTTAGTTAAAAATAATAAATTTGGATGAGATCATAAAAGGAATGGGCATCAAGAAGAATGAAAGACCAAGGATTGAATCACATGGCAGACCAACATTTGAAGGAGAGTGAGGAGGAAGAAAGAAGAAAGAAGAAGGAGAGAGCAACCAATTAGGGAGAAAGAAAGCCAAGCATGTGGCAAGAAAACATTTACATAAAGGAGGAAACATTGATCGACTATTAACCCTGCTGACGGATCAAGTAGGATGAATACTTAGGACTGATCACTGGGTTTAGACACTGAAATTAACAAACTTGACATTGAACTTTTAATGGAGTGACGGGGGTGAAAGAAAGATTGATCATGTAATTCTTGTGAGAAAAAGAGAAAGTCAAAAAAGGAGATGAAGCAAAGTCAGGTACAATTTGAGGAGTTTTTATACAAACGAGCACACGCATGAGTGCCCCCCCCCCCGCCACAGGATGGTAGTTTTCCAACGCTGCAGTGTAGGAACTCACATGTGTAGATAGCTATCTGTGTTAACAGGTGGGTAGACAGAGTATGTGGTTCTATACACTGATAGCTCAAAGACTGTGAGGGTATAATAGCTATTACAAAAAAACAGGGCTAAAATGTGATTCTGGAGATTAACGCCTGAGATCGGGTGAAGCAAGAGGTCACTGACGAAGAAGAGTTCAAAAAACTGAATTTACTGACTGAATGAAACAGGGCTGGCACCTTTAGTAGGCATTTCTAATCTTCCCTTGTTCTGCTCTAGTTGCACTTTCCTTTGGATATAATGCACTTTTTATTTGCCTATAGTTGTTGTCAGGTGCTGTTGAGTTGATTTTTCAACTCATAGCAACCTCATGTGACACAGTAGAACTGACTCATAGGGTTTTCTGGGCCGTGGTCTTTACAAAAGGGATCTCTGAGTCTTTCTCCTATGGAGCTGCTAGGTGGATTTGAACTGCCAACCTTTCGGTTAATAGTCCAGTTCTTAACTGTTGCACCATCAGGTCTCCTTGGGCTATAACTATGGGTGGGAAAAGGAATGATCATTAAACAAAAGTTATCATCACTCTTTCTACCTCTACTTTATAATATATGCTGAATTAAGAATGTCCCAAAAGGGCCTAAACCCTTCATTTCACATATCGTGTGCAGAGATATGTATAAGTCAGAGAAATATGTAAAATCCTACCACGGATTCACAGTATCCTGTTTAAATAAAAAGAGTCTTTTATTTCAGTAGTTAAAGCACTCAGCGACTAAAGAAAAGGTCAGTGGTTTGAACCCATCTCTCACTCTGTAAGAGAAAATGTTGCAGTCTGCTTCCATGAAGGTTTACAGCCATGATAACTCTACAGGACAACTCTACTCTGTCATATATGGTTGCTATAAGTCGGAATCAACTTGATAATAACATTTGTGTGTGTGTGTGTGTTTAAACAAAACTTCACTGACAGCTGTATTTTAAGATTTTCTTAAACTTAGGACTCCTGAAAATTTTTACACCCTGTCACAGTGTACACAGTAAGTTTGGGGTTGGCTGTTTCTCTCACTTTTGTGAAGTGAAAAAGGAGGTAGGAAAGGAAAATTGGCGTGCTTCCTTGACCACAGTCGTGTTCTCAGGCAGATTTGTTTTAAGAAACAGTACATATGAAAATTGAGAACAAGGAAATTGACTCCCTCAAAACTTTCCATGCTCACATCACCCATGGAAATTTTTTGGGGCCCTATTTTGAAGCCTACTGATAAAGATTGTTAAAAATGTAAAGGAATTTGATTATTATTATGCTCTCTGGAAAAATACCTATCACATCTCAGCATGTTCAGGATGAATATTCAGTTCAATTAATACAGAGAGCAAACGAAACAAAAAGCAGTTTAAAGATAACCAGAAAATAAGGGACATTCATTTTCTAGATGAAGAACATAACTATCCTAGAGACGATGTTTGCATTTAATGTCTATCCCTGTACTTTCAGGACACTGTATGGCATTTTATGGACTGGGACAGTAGATCTAAGGATGGCAACAAACCCATCTACCAAAGATGGACGGAATTGAAGAAACCTGCCCCAGTGGAAGGTTAGTCTTGCAGGAAAACCTGGGGGTTCAATAGTCTTCAATAGTTTCAATAGTCTTCAAACGCAGTTCATGCTAACACAAATAAGGGCATTAGCGCAAGCTGAAGCACCTGGATATTCCAGCAGGCTGATGGTGTTTGAGACAGAGATCAAAGTAAGGCTATTTAGAATTTGGGTCCTATAACCAGACTGAGAACACCGTTCTACAGCTATTACCAAGATATGTTAGTCAGTACAAGGAAGATGACAACACTCACTGATGAATGGAGAACATCGGTAAAGTCTATTTGCTTAAATTATGGACCTTTCCAGGGTACCTATGCTTTCGACTGCACCAACTTCTCCTCTACCTGTGCTCTGCGAATGGGTGTAACACAGATTCTTCTTGAAGGTACTAAATGCGGGACAGATAGTGGCAAGTGCTACCATGAGTTCAGCGACACTTCGCAGTGTGCTACTTTTAAGAACATCTACATCAATTTGAGAATTATTAATATACACATTTAAGACATTTTCATTATTATGAATAATGATGGTGTTTAATGTACACATAGATGACTTGGAATCCTGGCAGCACAGTGGTTAAGACCTAAGGCTGATAACCAAAAAGGTTAGCAGTTTGCATCTGCTCCTTGGAAACATCGTGAGACCATTCTACTCTGTCCTGTAGTATCTCTATGAGTCAGAATCAACTCAGTGGTAATGGTATGTGGTATACTTAGTGTAGCTTCAAAATCCCCTACGATCAAGTGGACTAGAGTTTGGAAATTAGTTGTCTAATCCAGCTTCTTCTCACCCTTTTATATTATCTTGCATCAAGGAAGTCCCAGTCCCCACTGGTCAGTCTTGAAGTATAGTAGGCATACTTATCACTCAGAAACTAGGGTTTCTGGGAAGATTACAATAAAATCATTTCTACATATCCTGAAATATGGTAATGGGCACAAAAACTGTTTACAAATCTGATCATTCCCAGAGCTTTATGAAACAAGCTTTATAATCTGAGATTTTCTCTTCAGGATGAGACAGTATAAAAATTGTGAAAGCATAATTCAATGAAATGCTTAAAGATCTGTATTTTAAACAGTGTTTTGTCAGTTGTTCCAAAGAAAATAAAGATTACTTTGATACTGAAGACACTTAACAAAAATCAGGACATAAACTGGTTTCAACAGTATGACATATAAAAATAGGCATTTCTTCAGTTTAATTGACAGTCTTCTAACAAATGTTTTTCCTTATAGAAAAGAGCAGAAGTTATGAATAAAATATTGAGGGAAAAAATGATTACCAGTATGTTCTTGTTTCAAATCAGATCACCACCAGAGAGCTATAAAAGCTGCTTTTGTGTTTTCCAAAGCATTGGTAAGAATGTTTGTGATTAGCAAATTTCCTTTCCAAATACTATTATGTATTTGTTTTGCCACGTGTTTGAAACAAGTCTTCTAACTGTGTCTCTTGACATACCAATGAATTTATAACAGTGCTCACTTCCAAAAGAATCTTGGAGAAATGCAAGAAAAATAACAGTAAAAGAAACAAATACATGTGTGGCTTTCAAATGTGGACATATTTTACAAAAATTGAAGTGCTTGATTTGCTTTCATTTTCTCAAAACCCTAAAAATAATTCTAATTGTAAAAATTAAAGTAGTTAAATAAAACACGCCATTTTAAAAATTTCTATTGCTGTGAAGTTGATTCTGACTCATGGTTATCTCACGAGTTAGAGAGTAGAACTTCTCCATGAAGTTTTCTTGGTTACAATCTTTAAAGAAGCAAATCTCCAGGTCTTTCTTTCGTGGTGCCACTGGGTGGGTAGAAACCCCCCAACCTTTAAGTTAGTAGTTGAGTACAATTTGTTTCAGCCACCCAGAAACCTAGAGAACATCTAATAGTGTTTATTATTTTAGCAGTAAGACATACCTGGGCAGCCCACAAAGTTTTTGTGAAGTGCTGGCACGTTGGTTCTGACTCTCAGTGACACTACATCAACAGAATAAAACACTGCCCCATCCTGTGCCATTCTCACCATCTTTGCTGTGCTTGAGCCCGTTGTTGTAATTCTGTGTCCATCCGTCTCTTTGAGGGTACTCCTCTTTTTTGCTGACCCTCTACTTTATCAAGCATGAAGTCTTTCTCCAGCTTTCCCAAGCATCTGAGATGATTGAAAACACCACCATTTGAGTCACACATCTTATCTTCAAAGTGGCATCTATGCTTTTTAACATTTTAGAGAGATCTTTGGCAGCAGATTTATTCAATGCAATACTTCACTTGATTTCTTTACTTCTGCTTCCATCAATACTGATGTGGACTCAAGTAAAATGAAATTTCTTTACCACTTCAATATTTTCTCCTGCTATCATAATACTGCTTATCAGTCTAGTTGTGAGGATTTTTGTTTTCTTTAGGTTGAAGTGTAATCCATATTGAAAGCTGTAGCTTTTGATCTTCATCAATAAATGCTTCAAGTCGTCTTAAATTTCAGCAATCAAAGTTGTGTTATCTACATGTCACAGGTGGTTAATAAGTCTTCCTCAAATCCGATGCTCCATTCTTCTTCATACAGTCCAGCTTCTTGGATTATTTGCTCAGCATACATATTAAATAAGTATGTTGAGAAAGACACAACCTTGATGCACAAATTCCTAGTTTTAAGCTACACCATATTCCCTTATTCTGTTCAAATGACTGCCTGTTGGTCTGCATACGTGTCCTGCATGAGGTCAGTTAAGTGCTTTGGAATTCCCATTGATCACAATGTTATCCATAATTGGTCATGATCCACGTCGTTGAATGCCTTTGCATATTCAATAAAACACAGGTAAGTGTCTTTCAGTGAACATCTTGTAGGTGTTCCATGCTTCCACCAAGATCCATCCAACATCAGTAATGATATCTCTCATTCCACATCCTCTTCTGAATCCAGTTAGAATTTCTGGCAATTCCCTGTTGATGTATTGCTACAACCATATTTGAATGTTATTAAGCAGAATTCTACTTATGTATGATATTAATGATATTGTGTGATAATTCCTGTGTTCTGTGGGATGACAGAAGTAATTTACAAATAGCCCTTACACAGGAAATACTTCCAGTTAATGATTTTACGAGCACTTTCCTTCCTCCCTCTGCCCTCTCCCCACTTATATTAGCCCAGATTCCTCGTTGCCCTTCTCCCCAAAACCAAAGCATCAAACCTATTGCATTCATGCCATCCTCCCAATACTCCTTTAATGCTGAGTCACTACAGGGCTGGTCTTATCTGTAGCGTCTCCAGTGCTGCCCGAATACTCCCTGTCTCATCCAGACTCACCATCCTATCCTATGGCTTAACTGTGGTTCTAACTCCAATAGTGAAATGCCTAGGATGGCTTCTTTTGCTGGAAAAGGTTGGAGGAACAGTTTTAACTTTCCTCTGAAATATAAGTGATCTCATTTCAAACCATATGAACAGTACCTAAAAAGCCAACATTGTCACTAGTATGATCCTGTATTGCCTAAGTAAAAAAAGATAAATCAGACACAGAGAAGGGAGATTTTCTTACAAAAGAAACGGTGCTATTGCTAAAATAAAGACTTGTACATAGAAGCTCAAGAGTTCAAATCTACCAGCTACTCCTTGGAAACCTATGGGGAAGTTTTTCATACAACCAAGAATTGGAATTGATTTAATGGCAATGAGTTTGGTTATTTGGGTTTAGAAGGGTTAGAGTGAACCTTTCATGTAAAAGTTTCATTCATAAATTTTCTTTCTATTCTTTCACTGTTTTGACAAATAATTACTGAGTTCTACTATGTATCAGGCACTGCACTATACTCTAGTTTACCACCTGTTTCTGTTAGGTAAAGCAGCAGCTAGGAGTGTGAGTGTGGGTCTCTATTCACCAGTCATTTGAGGCAGCTGAGGTGAGCTGGGTGGACATTGACTACCAGCTGTTGTCAATCCAGTTGTGCATAAGCAGGCAGTGATACCCTCTGAGTGAATGGAGTGGCAGGTGTAGTGTGTGATGGGTGAGCAGGATGCATCGTTATCACCACTCACTAGTCAGGGATGGGAGTTGGGTGTGCTTGAATTCTTGTGGTCACCACCACTTGCTGGGCCAAGGGGGTTTGTGGCAGTAACTGCCTGTGGGGGTACATGGTTGCTGCTACATGCCAGCCTAGGTGAGTGAGTAGGGGTATGCTGTTAACACAGCTCATCAGGTCTAGGGTGTCAGTGATGGGCTGGTGCATGTACAGTCACTGCTGCTCACTGGTTCAGGGAAAGGGAGTGCATGGTTGGTGTACATACACGTAACTTGTCTGGTTGGGTGGTGAGATGGCAAATGGGCATGGTTGCCATTGTTTTCTTGATTGGGTAGCTGAGTGGTGGGTGGGTAAGCATGTGGGGATATACCTGTTGACACTTCAGGTGAGTTGGGGGATAGTGGACAGCTGTAGGTGAAGGGGGCTTGTGTGATGATCTACTGTAAGGCAAGGTAGCCCAGGTATGAGATCCTGCACTGCTTCTGATCTAGAGGACAGGGGAAGGGAACGTGTACCGCTTCAGCTAGCAGAGATGGGCGGCCAGGCGCTTTAGGTCTGCTGCAGCCAGGAACAGGAAACTGCCCTTGACCAAGTGCAAGAGGGGCAAAACCCCTCTTAGTGTAATAAAATCTGATGGGGAACTTCCCACCAGTGCTGCACCACCTCATACTTGCCTCCCATCCCAGAGGCCAGAGACCATTAATCGTGCCCAAATCTGACTCTAGATCCTGCCTCCATCCCTGCTCTGTGGACAGCAGAATCCCTGAATTTCTTGCCCTCCTCTCTCTTTTGTCCTTCCTTCAGTCTATATCAGATCCACTCACCTTGCTTCTTTCTGGGTGTGCTATACAGTTTCTCTGTCTCTTGTGGGAATACCTTCAAGTTGCCTTTCTGTGTGCCTTATGTAAGGTCATTACTGGCTTTGAAGTGGTCACATCCCTTCACTCCTTTTCACTCTTGTTTCGTTGCATTTGTTCAATTTTTTCTTCCAGTGGTATTCAATTGAGTTCTTTATCCTTCTTTTGATGTTTAAGTTTCCAGGATTATTACCTGCAACTATTTCCCTTGGTATCTCAGGTCTTTGCTGTAGAAAAGCAGTCTGGTATTGCTGATGAAGCTGCCCTCTCGGCTCCTCTCCAGTGTCAGTTCTGAATCTCAGTTACTGTATTTTTCATTGCTTGAAGTTTTTTTAATAAATCTGCTTAATCAGTTTTAACAATCATTTCATAATTCTGATGCACTATGTATTTTAAAACACGCTAAACAGACTTATATTTCCTTTGCTATTAATTCCAGTGTCTGTAGGCTCTCAGATATGAATATAGAAGTTTGTTGTTTCTGTTGACTTTCTAAAGGCATCTTTTGTGTATATTTAGCATTTTTCTATTGTGAGCTTATTTTCCTTGAAATTTTATCTGTAAGAATTCTTTGACACTTGAGTTTGATGTGTCTTCTTTAAGGCCACTTTAAATTAAAAATTTTATCTTTTTGAGAGGCAAGAGGGAACACAAGTAATGTGATTTTAGGCAACAGATTCATGTGAGCACCTACTCGTGGTTAGAAATTAAGAGAACTTTCCATCTACCACTTCCTCTCCCAATCTTTGGTACAAAGCACTGTGAGAGTTCAGCTTTTTTTCTATTTCATATAATAAAGATATTGCCCTTTAACCCTTTTAAGACTCAATTACTTTCTGCTATGAAATTTTTGTTGATGCTGTGTGTTTTCGGTAGTGGAATACATGCTGAATCACTGAATTTTTTTAATTTTGGGTTGATAATAAAGATTTTGAGAAATATGTGAAAATACGTGACTTGTGGAAAGACTATCCAATCCATGGAAACCCTGGTGGCATAGTAGTTAAGTGCTAAGGCTGCTAACCAGAAAGTCAGTAGCTGAAATCTGCCTGATGCTCATTGGAAACTTTACGGGGCAGTTCTGCTCTGTCTATAGGGTCATTTTGAGTTGCAGTCAGTTTGATCCCTGTGGGTTTAGACACATTGCACTAGTCTTGCTTAAAACCAAACCAAACCCACTGCCATTGAGTCTTTTCTGACTCATAGCAACCCTATAGGTCAGAGTGGAAAAGCTCCACAGTTTCTGAGGAGAGCCTGGCGGATCTGAAATTGAAGGGTGACTTCCATATGAGCACATGGGCTCCTCTGGTTTTGCCTAATAGCCAGCTATTTTGCTCCAAAGAATATGTCTTTCAGCTTTCCCTCTTACACAAGTCATCACTGGAAGAAATCCAGTACTTTCGGCAGGAAAAGCATACTCCTAATGAACTCTAGAAGCATAAAAAATGGGTGGAATATTATATGTTCCACAAGCCATGAAAGGCTTAAGTGTCAGATGTGATGCCATGGTCCCTGTTCTAAACTTCCATACTGTTCATGGTGCCAGACTAGTATCTTTACCACAGGAGTGGTCCATCAAACCCCAGTGCTCACTTTATGTTTTCTAATTGAAGATTTTTTTTTAGTTCCTCTACATTAATCAGCAATTAAAAAAAAAATACAATATTGTTAGATGTATTGTTTAAGGAAGGATCTCTCTGAACACTGTTACTGTATGCCAACAAGTTGTTTTTGACTCATAACAGCCCTATGATGGGACAAAATAGAGCTGTGCCATAAAATTTCCTATGCTGTTGTCTTTATGGGAACAGATTTCCAAGTGTTTTCTCCCGCTGAGCCCCTGGTGGGTTCCAACTACTGACCCTTCCGTTAGCAGCCAAGTGCTTTCATCACTGTACCAGCAGGCCTCCTCTCTGATGATTAAACTGCTGTATTTCCAGAAACAGAGACCAAGATTGGATACCTCTGTCAGGGACCAGTCCTTAAAGTACTTGGCATGCTTCATGTTGTAGGACTGTCTATATGAATTTAGGGACTAGATATGCTAAAGAGGAAACCCTGGTGGCATAGTGGGTTAGATGTTACATCTACTAACCGAAAGCAAATCTGCCAGGCACTCCTTGGAAACTGTGGGACAGTCCTACTCTGACCTCTAGGGTTGCTATGAGTTGGACCTGACTTGAAGGCAGTGGGTTTTTTTTATATACTAGAGAACTGTAAATTACATAATGTAAATTATTAAAGACCTTTTAAACACTTACAAATCACAATTCTATGAAGATGAGCTACAACAAAGCCATAAACTGAAAATACTAAAATGCACAAACAACAAGTTTATGACAAAGTTGACTCTTTTGCAGCTTCTTTTACAGCTCTGTAAGGAAGTAAGAAAGCAATGATAATCTAATCAGACCTACCAGGAGATAGTGTAATAAAATTAGTCAAACCATCAAGAAGACCATTTGAGACTTGAATTTAAACCAGTATCTTTAGCAATGAGGTAGGGGGTAACTACACCACAAGATACTAAATAGCTAAAGAAACATATTTATGAAATTCTATAGGGAGAAAATGCATGCTAGCTGTTCACATGCTTATTTTTTTCTTTACAGTCTAGGCATGGTTAAATTTTTAAAAGTTTGCAGATCAGTGCTGTAAACACTGAACTGCTTTTTTGTAGACAATAAAGAATTACTAAAGACTTTGAGCCAAGGAGTAATGTGATTATATTGCTATTTAGAAAGATTAATCTAATTTTAAATTCAAGATTAATTTGAAGGAGGAAGTATGCAGGCAGGAAGGTCAGTTTCCAATGACTAACTTAATGTTTTAGACAACTTCCTCTTCATGCATTCTCAAGTATGGCTTCACGGCAATTTTTATCAAAACTGAAAGGTCTGATACACAGTTAAACGAGGATTATCATCAGTTGTGGGGTGTCAAGAAGGTAACTTACTTAACAGTGCTTCATAAATTATGATCCAAAACAATTGCTCAATCATATTTAAAAATATATCTACTGTCAGCAGGACCAGAACAAAGTACAAATTAATTTAAAAATTATAATTGTTGGAGCCAGCATTCTGAGGCCCTGACTAAAAGAATAATATCCCTAGTGGTAAATTTAGTAATCTCTCTCTCTGTTTTGATTTCTTACATGGTGGTCTTTCTTACTCCTTCACAAAATTTACTATTCCTGTTCCTTTTAGGAGATTAAGATTGGGCACTTAAGGACAAACTTACCAAATTTGTTCTCACAGCATATAGTGAGACAGGTGAATGCATATCCAGCATCACCATTTTGTGCCTTCTGTTTGTGCATTACTTTTATCACTGAGAGGGTTAACAGACTCAGTGTGTTGCTAAGCATCTTTATCTTTTCTCTGAAATGAAAGCTATAATTGATAAAAGAGTTGCAGTTGAGAGATAAGAGAGAAAAAAGGCACAAACACTAAAAGAGTCTAGAATAGATTGAATTGGGGAGGGGGAGAGGTGAAGGACCGGTAAAAGAGGTCTCTGCTTGACAGCCTGCTAAACATGGTAACAACAAGGGTGGTCACATTCTTGGTCAGTCATTAAGTATTTCGGAAGGCTAAACATAAGCAAACACATCTGGGACATCAATAGAATATTTTAGTCCCCTTCACAGAGAAAGTCAATGATTCTCAATCAGCTAAATAATTCAAACATGTGTACCCTGAGCAAAAAGTTTTAGTACTTGTTCTATGTAATGTGGAAGCTATCAGGTGAAACACGGAATTGCCTAGCAAATCAATGGTACAAGTAAACAGAAACTTCCAATTGTCTCTAAAATCCCTATTTTGGTTTAAAAAATCAAGTGATTGTTGTACTTTAATGATTAGCTAGGTATTGTAATGCAACTACTTAAAAAAATTTTTTTTTCACTCACTAGGAGTTCTGAAAATAAATGCTTTAATCTTTATTTTTTTCTAAGATGTGGCCAGGAACCACATTTTATTCATCTTTTTTTTTTTAGTGCCTACTACAGTGCTTGAAACACAGAAGTAACTGTCAATGATTTTTTTTTTTACATGAATGTTTTGGATTGAGTTGTGTCCCCTTCAAAATATGTGTTGTAAATTCTGCCACATATGCGCTGTGAATCCAGTACCAAGACTAGAGGAAGATGCATTAACAACTTGTTATATACAGAGGACTCAGTCTTGCTTGCTGAAAGTGAAGAAGAGTTGAAACACTTACTGAATAAGACCAAACATTGCATAAAACAAAATCCTTACAAATAGACTAATAAGCAACATCATGATAAGCAAAAAAGATTGGAGTTGCCAACACGTGCAAGGAGAGCAGCAAAAGAATACCTTGGGCACCAGAAGAAAGCAAATAATAAAAATCAGAGTAGAACTAAATGAAATACAGAATACTCATATGTTTGTCAAAGCTGGAAAATGAATAATGAAGATTGAATAACTGAGGCATTTGAATTATGGTGCTGGTGAAGGACACTGAATACACCAAGGAATTCCAGAAGAGGAAAAAAATTTGTCTTGAAAGAAGTACTTCCAAGATACTCCTTAAAAGTGAGGTTTGGAAGACACGTACAAAAGGGGAGTGTTAACAGGAAGGCCCAGTCCTCAGGGAAGGACATCACGCTTGGTAAAACGTCAGGTCAGTGAGAACCAGGAAGGCCCTCAATGACACAAACTGACACTGGCTGCCACAATCAGGTCAAGCATAGCAAGGATCGTAAGGATGCCACAGGACTGGGCAGGGTCTTCATCTGTTGTGCACGGGGCAGCTATGAGTCGGAACCAAAACCAATAAATTGTTGTTGTTTTTAAAGAATACAAAAAAGAATTGTCACAAAGAACAGATGAGACAAGATGTGGTAGGTTTCCCAATACAAAGCTGCTGTGTCCCCTGAAAACAGTGTGCCATCCTCCCGTGTGTATTGATATCTTTTACCAAAGAGGAAGCTTCTGGAGCATTTGTGTTTATAACCTTTATTGATTTCATCGAATAGTGTCTTAGTCATCTAGTGCTGCTATAGCAGAAATACCACAAGTGAATGGCCTTAAAAAGTGTCAGTTATTTTGTCTCAGTCCAGTAGGCTACCAGTACAAATTCAAGGAATCAGTTCCAGGAAAAGTCTTTCCCTGTTGGCTCTGGAGGAAACGCCTTGTTGTCACTCTTCCCCTTGACTAGGAGCACCCGAGGTGCAGGACCCAAACAGCACACTCTGCTCCCAGCACTGCTTTCTTGGTAGCACGAGGTTCCCAACCCCGTGCTTGCTTCCCTTTCCTTTATATCTGAAGAGATCGCTTCAAAACACAATACATTCTTACAGGCTGGGTCCTCCCCACCAACCCAACTGCTGCCCATCCCCCCTCATTAACATCATGGAAGCAGGATTCACGTTATATAAGAAGAGTGCACAGTACCAGGAATCACAGCCTAGCCAAATTACTACACACTTTTTTTGAGGGGAACAAAATTCAATCCACAACAAGTAGTCGTGACTGGGGTCTCACTGCACATGCATGGCTGATCATGCTCCCCTCCTTCCCTGAGGTAAGGCAATGTCAGGCCACTAGACCGTCCTTTTGGCTTGGCAAGCCCCATACTCATTAGCACAAATCCTGAGGCATTGTTTAAATTAACAGTACCTCAGTTACTCAGGATGTTTCAAGTATGTAGAATTATACTGTGTAGCACCAGAAGAATGAACCAATCTATCTTGGAAAAAGTACAGCCAGAAGGCTCTTTAGAAGACAGGATCACTAAATTTCATCTCATGTACAAAAGGGACTTGTAGTTAGGTGGGACCAGTTCCTGGAGAAGAACATCATGCTTGGTAAATGTCATGGATTCAATTATGTCCCCCCCAAAATGTATGCATTGATTTGACTTGGCTAGTAGTGTCAGCATGGTGCCATTCCTCCCATGTGTTGTGAATCCTGCCTCTGTGATACTGAAGATGGAGAATGGGCAGCAGTTGTGTTAGTGAGGCAGGACTCAAGCTACAAGCTTGTGGGATATAAGGGAGAGAAGTGAGCAGAGGAAGTTGGGAACCTCATACCACCAAGAAGTAGAACTGAGAGTAGAGCACGTCCTTTGGACCTGAAGTTCCTGTGCTGGGATGCTCTCCTTGAACTTGGACTCAGCCCACCAGACTGTGATGATTTCTCTTATTGAGTTGACTTGCAATTTGTAAATGGATTTGTGGCTTACTGGACTGTGACAATAAAGATTTCTCTTTATGAAACTTTCCACTCATGGTATTTTCTGTTGGAGCAGGACCAGGTGACTAAGACGTAAAGGAGAGGGGAAAAGAGGAGGACTCACTCGGTGAGATGGATTGATACAGTGGCTGCAACACTCACTGTAGTGACGACTGTAAGAATGACAAGGACAGGGCAGTATTTCTGTTGTACATAGGGTCACCATGAGTAGGAACTGATTTGATGACACCTAACAATAATAACAAAGTTATTCCTCAGGAAGCTGTACCAGGCTGCATTACTTCAGGTAAAGTTAACTTCTTTTTATACCATAACACAGTATGCCCCTAATGACTTAGATGCATAAGCTATACTGGAGAATACTATGGGATTTTTCTTTGGGGGGAAAAAAGGAAAGAGAACCATCACTGACCAATAACTGAAATGTTATGTCTGCAACAAGGCTTTTGAATTCATTTACACAGTGTTCAATCGACCTATGCTCAGGATTGTGCAAATGGCTCAGGGTGCACATAAGGGGTCTTACTTTCTGCCAGGGGGATGCATCAGTCTGTAGAGCTGGAGCAGAGAAGCAAGGGGGAAATGACAGTGAAAGGGAGAGAGGTTTATCCCAAAGGAAAGTTTCAGATCTATTAGACCCAAGCTATTTAACTTTTAATTATCGAATACCTTTCTTCCCTCATTCTGGAGGTGTCAGTGGCTCTGCTGTTCAGCATCTCCTGCTATGGAAGACACTTTCTGAATGCCGCTGCTCCTCTCACTGTGTTCTCTGTTGCCTACCTGCCTATGGGTACTGATTACTGCTGGGTCAGGTCCAGTCAGCCCTAGGTACTTCTGGACCTACTCTCCCATCCCTAGAGCTCAATCTGATTTCTCAACTGTCTCTCTGATGTCCTAGAATGTCATATATAATTGGTTCATTTGTTTTGGGGGGTATTTGGCATTAGAGAGATCACAGAAAGTGTCTGACTACTCTGCAATCTTAGGTCTATCTCTGTGATGTACTTCTAAAGGATCTGTCAGTAAAAATCCTATGGATCACAACAGAATATTGCTTGATGTAGTGGTGGAAGACGAGCCTCCTAGCCTGGAGGTCTCATGGTGGCCAAACAATGTATTCCAGCGTAACAACGACTGTGAAGGCCGCACAGGGTAAAGCAACATCTGGTTCCGAAATGTATGTGGTCATGGTGAGCTGGAGCCCACTCTGCGGCAACTCACAACAATAACAAAATGAGTGTAATAACATCTAAACTACAGAGTTCCTGTTAGCTTTAAACAGCCCCCCAAACTATCATTATTACGCAATATACTTGCCAAGTATTTGAATTTACTATAATTTTTTACTTTATTTAAATTGTTATGCACATTATTTAAAAATTATCTACATAAGAAAATTATTCAATACTTAGAGTATTCTCTTAACAATTATGATTGACACTTCATTCATTATGAAGATAATTACAATTTTTACTGATTCTGAGGAATTTTTTTTTTTCTTTTTTGGCAAAGTTACTTCCAGAAAAATTGACTAGAACAGCAAAGTGAGACATACACTGCAGTTGTCAGGAGTCAACAAGTCATCTCTAATTTTCAGTGATTCTGTATTCTCCATCTGTGCTGTCCGGGCCAAAGATTAATAAATTCAATAGTGATTTTAGTGGAGCCCGATGTGAATCAGGTCTGACCAAGAGTCACTGAGAACTTGTTTTGTAACCCTGTATTGTTAGCTTCCCAAAGGTCCTTTCCTTCTTTCCTGCCTGCCTCTTTCTCCCCTTCCCTCCCCTCCCCTCCTCTTCCTCCTTCCACTCCCCTACAACTTACAGCAATTAAGTTCAAAAACTTAGTTGCCGGACCTCATACATACATTTAATTGGAGCGTTTCCATCATGCAGCTCAGAAGCCCTTGTGGCTAGTGGTTAAGTGCTAGTCTACTTACAAAAGGTCAGCATCTCAAATCCACTAGGTGTTCCTTAGGAACTGTATGAGGCAGTTCTATTCCATCTATAGGGTTGCTATGAGTTGGAATCGACTTGACTGTGGTAGGTGTGATATCATACAGTTCTTAAGACAAGGAGACAAGGCTTAAGAAATGCTTGAACTTTTGTAGAAAGAAAAATACATTCTTTTTCCAGTAAATTTTCTGTGTACAACCCCATTCCTGAAGTTAATAAATAAAACAAACAAACAAAAACCCAGCCAAACACCAAACCCACTACTGTCGAGTCGACTCCACTTATAGTGACCCTATAGATCAGAGTAAAACTGCCTCACAGAGTTTCCAAAGAACACCTGGTGGAATCAAACTGCCAATAGCAACTATAGCCTGTGACTACTAGACAACCAGGGTTTCCAAATAGGGCTTAATAAATAGGATCCAAAGAATAAGCATTAAAACTAAGAACTCCAGTGGCTTAAATTCAAACTTTATTTTTTGAAATTCAAAGAATGTTAAAAGATGCTTTTAACTTTGATATAAAATAAAAGATGTGTTTGATTTTTAAAAAGAAAGTTATACTTTGCATTTGCTGAGACTGGAAAAATGAACCATGAACAACAATTTAATTTTAGTGTCTAAAATGCATCAGAATATCATTTTGCTTGAGCTGTACAACTGCAAAGGCTTCTCGGCAGTCAGGAGTGTACTTATCTGTAATTTGCTGTTTTGAAACAGGAAACAAGTAGAAACATTCAATTGATGCATGATTACCAGTACATACAAAAAAAAAGGTAAAAGAAATTTTATTCTGACCAAACAATTACAAAACTGTAGTAGCATATAACATGATGTTTAAGTCAGCATAATTAATAGATGGTTTCATGTCAATTTTTATTTGTAGATAAGAAAATTTGTCTTTTCCAACTGGACCTAATAAAATACCTGTTATTAGTGAGTCTTCATTAATCTAGTACCTGCTCTCTAATCTGGCATTTTTGGACACTTTACTGGTTCAGTTAATATTTCATGACCCACTAAAAAGTCAAAACACAATTTTATTAATGTAGAGTAAGAAATATATCTGCCAAATAAAGCACAAAATATTTCTAAGCTGTTTAGCAAATCTTCTTTTCAAGGGCTGCATCAGGTTGTAGAGAACTGGAGTGTTTTAATGACTAGCATGATCAATAGAGGAATAAAGCTGTATGGGAAAGGGAACACTTACTGTCAATTAAAGCACTATTTACCTGACCCAGGGGTGGAAGCTTGAAAACAGTCTTACAAGATTTCTTCTTCTCGGTATTCTTATTAGGCACAAAAAGCACATGTCGTAAAAAAACCAAACCCCCTGTCATCGAGTTGATTCCAACTTATAGTGACCCTGTAGAAAAGAGTAGAAGTGCCCCACAGAGATTTCAGGAGCACCTGGTGGATTCAAACTGCTGACCTTTTGGTTAGCAGTGGTAGCACTTAACTACTATACCACCATAAGAACAAATAGTTACAGGTGACAGTTGCCAGTGCTGCCACAGAGCTCAACATATATTTTGTTGCAGAATGTTGAATGTTAGCCTCATGTTCACAGCTCACATGTGAATTCTTGTTGAGTTGGTTGGGCCCCGTTGCGTCAAGTTTCCACCCATAGCAATTGCATGCGACAGAGTAGAACCACCCCATAGGGTTTTCTAGGCTGTAATTTCTATGGAAACAGATCACCAGGTCTTTCTCCCTTAGAACCATGTGATGGGTTGGAACTGCCAAGCTTTAAATTAGCAGCCAAGTACTTAGTTATTGCACGTTCATACACAGGGTAAACTTTTTACTTGTTGATTTAAAATCAGTATTTGATTGAGGCAGATTGCTCCCTTGAAAGAATGTAGAACTTTGGGAGGAAACAAATGGATTTTGAGGGAGGAAAGGAGTAGCTTAATGATCATAAACTGGTGGTTCCATCTTAACCGAGGCCTGTAAGTTTCCATAAGCTATTTAAATTGCTTGTAACAACAAAACATACATGTTGACAAAAGAGATACCATTTCCCGCTTTTGCGGTGTGGGTCCTCCCAGTGTGGAAACAGCTGGTATTTTCTCTTTGTTCGGCACAAACTTATGAAGAACGAAGATGCTTATGCAGCAAAACCGTATCTTGGAGGCCAGAAAAATATTTTTTAGCATAGTTTGTTTATTGCTTTCTGGATCTTTTTATTACTTTGCTGTAAATGAAACCTGCTTCTCCTCTGGTGACACAAAGCTGTACATGTTTTAGATTCTTGGATAAGGCTGTGGGCTAAGGACCAAAGTGTGAGCTAAATGCTATAGTTGTTTCTTAGAACTCACCTTCCACGAAAGATGTTTCACTTATATAAACAGAGTAGCACATATTCTGTGTGTCAGCAAAATCAAGATGTCACAGTTTCCTTTGTTTCAAGCAAATTCTGCCTTTGCCATCACAGCCCAGACTGCAAGAATGCTGCCAGATGTTCTACACATTTGATAGGAAGGCATGCAAAATCAAGCTCAGGAGGAAGAGTTTAGATAAAAAATTCACTTGCTATATATGGTCAGGCTAAAGAAAGTTGAATAATTCTAAGCAATAATGTTAGTAAGAAACAGTAGCGTTTCTTTTTCTTTGTTCTGCATTTATCAGGCAATCTAATGCCTGTTGAATAGCTAAAACTCTGAAGGAGGTGGCCAATCAGCTGCCCTTGTGTTGATTCTGCCTCATGGTGACTCTGTGTGTCCTAGTACAACTCTGATTCACAGAGTTTTCAGCGGCTGCTTTTCTGGAAGTAGACTGCCAGGCCTTTCTTCTGTGACACTTCTGGGAGTGTTTGAACTTGGCTAGCAGCCAAGGGACTTTAAAGGCACCTACAACGCAAAAACCCACTGCCATTGAGTCAATTCTTACTGATAGTGAGCCTATAGGACAGAATAGAACTGCCTCATAGAGTTTGAAGGAGTACCTGGTAGACTTGAACTGCTGGCCTTTCCGTTAGCAGCCGTGACACTTAACCACTGTGCCACTGCGGTGAAGGCAGAAGAGTCGGGTTCATATACGGAATCTGCTGCTTGCTGGCTCTGAGACCTGGACAAACTTTCGTTTGCTGCTAGGTCCACAATAGGCACAAATGTCAGTGTTCGCTGTTTCTATTTCCCTGTAGAGTCCCGGAAAGGAGTCCTGGTGGCCCAGTGGTTAAGTGCTCAGCTGCTAACAAAAGATGGTTGGAATTCACTGCCTGCTCTGCAGGAGAAAAACCTTGGTGATCTATTCCCATAAAGATTACAATGTAAGAAACCCTATGGAGCAATTCTGTTCTGTTCTATGAGATCGCTATGAATTGGAATCAACTTGAGGGCCCACAACAATAGCGTCCTGGAGATTTTCTGGCACACTTTTATTCTGCAACACCTCCTTTTTCTAGATTTCATAAGAGAAACACATCTCTTCAGGTTAACATATTTTTTGAAATATATAAAATTGCAAATACATGAATCATTTTAATAGGCGTATTCTGACTGCCTCCTTCTTGATAACTTTTAGGCAGTCTGTTTAATCGCACCCCCCCCAAAAAAATCTCTAAATTGTGCTTTCTTCTCCATTACTTTTTTTCTCACATTACTTTAGTATCCAGAAACAGTAAATCCATCCTGTGATCTGGGATTATCAGAGAGGATGGTCTCCCTTTGCATCTTGCCCTAGTTGCTAGATTTAGCGGCAAAAATGACTTTTTGCGTATAACTCCTATTCACAAATTTGATGTCTCTTTAGACTTAGTTTTCATTCAAGCATCAAATAAGACAGAGAAATGTCTCTGGGGGGAAATTATGTCATTGAGTCATAGTTTAGGAAATGACTGTAGAGGTCACTAGGACAGCTCCTTTATTTTTCAAGAACTGAGTTTCAGAGAGGAGATGGAACTCTTTAGGGTCACAGAGCAGGATAAAGGCAGAGATGAGGCGGAGTGCATAGTCCTGCATCATGTTGTAACAATACACATGTGACAAGACTGAGTCTGGAGTAATCTTGAAAAATGAGATCACTTACTGTACTTCAATATTTATTTTTCCCATTCTAGACAGAGGACTAAAACAAAGTTGCATGAGTAAGATTCAAACACTTGAGAGACTTTATGCCATGCTTTCCTGCCACCCTGTACTCAGTTCTATAACGGTATTTACGGGTACCTACACCGTTGCTTATGTTGTTTAGTGGGCGCTGGTGAGATAACAGAGGGCCAAGACTGTGTTCCGTGCCTGGCCTCCAGGGACCAAGGAATAAGTATTAGCTGTTGTCTTAGTCACCTAGTGCTGCTATAACAGAAATACCACAAGTGGATAACTTCTAAAGGAAATCTTTCATTCTGTCACAGTCCAGTAGGCTACAAGTCCAAATTTAGGGTGCCAGCTCCAGGGGAAGGCTTTCTCTCTCAGCTCTGGAAAAAAGTCCTTATCATCAGTCTTCCCCTGAGCTGGGAGCTTCTGAGACACAGGGATCCCAGGTCTAAAATACGTGCTCTGCTGCCCATGTTGCCTTCGGGTGGTATGAAGCCCTCAACTCTCCGCTTGTTTCCATTTCCTTTATATCCCAAAAGATTGCCTCAAGACGCAGTGAGTCTCGCCCTACCGACACAACCACCACCCATCCTCACTCATTAGCACCGTAGAGGCAGCGTTTACAGCATATAGGAATATCACACAATACCAGGAATCATGGTTTAGCCAAATTGCTATGTACATTTTTGGGGAGGCACAATTCAATCCTCGATATCTGTGATTACTGTTTGCTTACACTTGGGAATTCTCTTGTAGCTAAAAATCTAGGTGAAACCAAAAAAACCCACTGCCATCAAGTCAATTCTGATTTATAGCAACCCTGTAGAGCAGAGTATGACTGCTACATAGAGTTTCCAAGGTATGCCTGCAGATTCAAACTACCAACCTCCTGGTTAGCAGGTGTAGCACATACCAACTATGCCGTACAGGTTTCCAAAAAGACTAGGTAGAAAAACACTTATTTACTCATAATCCTGGAGATAATTACTATGCCAGGTACCTGAAGAGCCAAGTAAGAAAAATGAGGCTATTGTTATTTAAATCTGGGAAAACAAAGACAGTGAATGACTTGCAAGTACATCTAAATTATTCAAATAAATTAGAAGCAGAAACTCAAAAACCAGACTCACTGCCCATAGAGTCATTCCCCACTCATAGTGACCCTACCGGACAGAGTAGAACTGCTTCACAAAATTTCCAAGGAGCACCTGGTGTGTTAGAGCTACTGATCATTTGGTTCACAGCCAATGACACTTAACCACTACACCACTAGGGTTTCCTAGAAGTAGAAAGAGAAGCATAGTCTTTATTTCCTACTCTGTCTACCCTGCGTTTAAATAATTTGGTTTTAAATGTTTCTAGTTTTTCTAAATAATTTGTGATACAAATGAAACTTTTATGAAACAAAATAAATCAAATAAAACCTTAGAAACCAAACAAAGGAAATTTGATGTGTTTCTCCTGGAGACTTCCTCCTTTCTCTACAACAAAACAGATAGAAGAGTGGAAACTGGTTGGACACTTCCTCTTAACCAAAATAAACAGATAAAAAGGAACCAATAAAGGGATTGTTTTCGAGAGTGTCTATTTATACTTCCTTTATTAAAAAAAAAAAAAAAAACTGTAATATCAGCTAATGCTTACCAAGCAGTAATGACTTGCCAAACAATATACTAAGTGTTTTAAATGCATTGACTCATTTTATCCCTTCAATCCTGAGAAGTAAAAATTGTTATCATCCCTGCCATTTTATAGATGAGGAAACTAATGGCTAAGAGCAGGATGTCTGCCTGGTGCTACAGAGCTTGGATGGGAGGCAGTTGTGATTGCATGCTAAGTAGTCAGGACTCTAGCTGCACCTCTTAATCATGATTTTCTACAACCATATGACTACACAGGTTGCAACATAAACAAGAAGGAAATTGCAATGGGAACTGAACATCAGAGGCCACATAGATTTGCTGACTAAATAGCAAAAGTTTAAAAGTTTTCTAATTAGGGAGTGGCTGGAGCAAACAAAAGATATATTCATATATAGTCCAATCTGGATGTACATTGTTATTGGGTGCCATCGAATTGGTTCCAAATCATAGTGACCCTATGAACAACAGAATGAAACACTACCTGGCCCTGAGCCATGCCCGTGATTGTCAGTAGGATTAAGCCCACTGTTGCAGCCACTGTGTCAATCAATCTTCTGGAGGGTCTTCCCCTTTTTTACTGACGTTTCACTTGACCAAGCACGATGTCCTTCTCCAGGGTCTGATTCCTCCTGGCAATGTATCCAAAGTAAGTAATATGCAGTCTGTCCATCCTTGCTTCTAAGAATTACTCTAGCTGTACCTCTTCCAGAACACATCTGTTTGTTCTTTTGACAGTCTGTGGTATATTCAATATTCTTCTCTAACACCACAGTTCAAAAGTATCAATTCTTCTGTCTTCCTCATGCATTGTTCAGCTTTCACATGCATATAATGAGATTAAAAACACCACGGCTTGTGTCAGGCACACCTTAGCCTTCAAGGTGACATCTTGTCAACAGTTTAAAGAAGTCTTTTGCAGCAGATTTTCCCAATACAATGTGTCTTTTGATTTCTTGACTGCTGTTTTCATGGGCATTGACTGTGGATCCAAGTAAAATGAAATCCTTGATAACCTCAATCTCCGTCTACCCGTGATGTTGCTGACCGGTCCAGTTGTAAGGATTTTCATTTTCTTGATGTTAAGGTGCAAATCATACTTAAGGCTGTGATCTTTTATCTTCATCTGTAAATGTTTCAAATCCTCTTCACTTTCAGTAAGCAAGGTTGTGCCATCTGCATAACCCAGTGAATCTTGTTAATGAGTTTTCCTCGAACCCTGATGCCTCATTCTTTGTCACATAGTCCAGCTTCTCAGACTATTTGCTCAACATACAGATTGAGAAAGTATGGTGAAAAGATACAACACTGATGCTTATGTTTCCTGACTTTAAACCACGCAATATTCTCCTGTTTTGTCCGAATAACTGCCTCTTGATCCACGTACAGATTCCTCATGAGAACAATTAAGTGTTCTGGAATTCCTGTTCTCCATAGTGTCATCCATGATTTATTATGATCTACACAGTCAAATACCTTTGCATCATCCACGAAACACAGGTGAATATCTTTCTGGTATTCTCTGCTTTCGGCCAAGATCTATGCGACATCAGCAATGATACTCCTGGTTGCATGTCCTCTTCTGAATCTGGCTTGAATTTCTGTCAGTACACTGTTGCAGTTGCTTTGGGATGATCTTTAGCAAAATTTTACATGTGTGGTGTTAATGATACTCTTTGATGATTTCCACATTTACTTGGGTCACCTTTCTTGGAAATAGATATAAATATGGATCTCTTCCAGTCAGTTGACCATGCAACTGTCTTCCAAATTTCGTGGCATAGATGAATGAGCATCCATTTGTCGAAACATCTCAAATGATAGTCCATCAGTTTTTGGAACCTTGTTTCTTGTCAGCGCCTTTAATGAAGGTTTGATTTCTTCCTTCAGTACCATCAGTTCCTGAACACATACTACCTCTTGAAATGGTTGAATGTTGACCAGTACTTCTTCTTTTGATGGTTCCAGAGTCTTTTAATAGTTTCCCTGTAGAAAACTTCACTTATTGCAACTTGCAGCTTGGAAGTTTTTCTTCAGTTCTTTCAGCTTGAGGAAGACTGATCATCTTTTCCCCTTTTTGTTTTCTATTTCCAGCTCTTCGCATGTGTCATTGTCATACTTTGTCTTCTTGAGCTTCCCTTTGACATCTTCTGTTCAACTACAGCTACTGGATGTTTAAGAGCAAGTTTCAGAGTCTCTTCTGACATCCAATTTTTTTTTTTCTTTTTTTCCTGTCTTTTTAAAGGCCTTTTTCTTTCTTCCTGAATTATGTCTTTGATGTCATTCCACAACTTTGGTCTTTGGTCATTACTGTTTGACACATCAAATCTTGTTCTTGAAGGACATAAAGGAGGAATGTGCTGTCACCAGGCAAGGAGAGCAAAAGGAGCTGCAGATAGGCAGGCACTTAAATTTAAATTGGATTGTACACTTTCACTCAATCACGATAAAAACTATATGTATATATAAATCTGTTTTTGAGATGGTCTCTGAACTCAGGTATAATATACTTAAGGTTGTGCTTTGGCTCTCACGGACTTGTTCTAATTTTCTTCAGTTTCAGTTTAACTTGCATACGAGCAGCTGATGTTCTGTGCTGCGGTCAGCACCTAGTCTTGTTCTGACTGCAGCTATTGAGCTTTTCCATTGACTCTTTCCACAGATATAGTTAATTTAATTCCTGTGTACTCCATCTGGCAAGGTCCATGTGTATAATGACCATTTATGTTGGTGTAAAAATGTATTGGCAATGAAAAAAATCATTGGTCTTGCAAAATTCTGTCATGTAATCTCTGGGATCATTTCTCACCAAGACAATATTTCCAACTAGCAATCCTTCTTTGTTTCCATCTTTTGCGTTACAGTCACCAATAATTATCAATGCATCCTGGTTGTATATTCAATCAATTTTAGACTGCAGAAGCTGGTAAAAATCTTCAGTCTCTTAGTCTTTGACCGTAGTTGTTGGTGAGTTATTTTGAGTAACAGTCGTATTAACTGGCCTTCCTTGTAGGCATATGGTTATTATCTTATCACTGACAGCATTGTACTTCAGCACAGATCTTGAAATATTCTTTCTGATGATGAATACAAAACCATTCCTCTTAAAGTTTTCATTCTCAGCATAGTAGACTGTATGATTATCTGATTAAAAATGGCCAATACCAGTCCATTTCAGCTCATATAATGCTTAAGATCTGGATGTGTGTGTGTTTGATTTCATTTTTGATGATTTCCAATTTTCCTTGATTCATACTCCAATTATTAATTCATGTTTACAGCTGTCTCTTCTGATGTTGAGTTATGCCCCATCAGCAAATGAAAGTTCTGAAGGCTTTACTACATCCACATCATTAAGGTCAACTCTACTTTAGGGAGGAGGCGACTCTTCCCCAATCATCTTTAGAATGCCTTCCAATCTGGGGGGCTTATTTTGTGGCACTATATCTGACAATGTTTTGCTGCTATTCATAAGGTTTTCACTAGCTAATTCTTTTAAGAAGTAGTCTGCCAGGTTCTTCTTCCTAGTCTTTCTTCGTCTGGAAGCTCAGCTGAAAAACCTATTAGCCATGGGAATCCTGCTGGTAGATGAATATCGGTGGCATAGCTTCCTGCGGCAACCCACAAGCCCCTGTAGCACAGCCAAGTGACCAGACAAGTGGGGGACAGTGCACATGGTCTTTCCACAGGGCCACACAACACGAAGAAATAACTGCAGGAGACTGAGGAGCGTATTGTGAGATAGAGATCACCCCTAAATTCCCATGCCTTTCTTTCCCTTCATTCAAGCAGATACTTGACTGTGTGCTCGTTTTCTCCGGAAAGGACCAAGCAGGATGAAAGATAAAATTTGCTTGACAGTTGCTTCTTGTTCAGACTTTTAGTTCCAAAAGCCCAACAGCAGAGAAGAAAAGAATTCTTGATCACACACTCCTACGGTGAAACATGAAGAAACACAATTTGACTTCCCAGGAATTGCTACCGACATCACTAATTGCTACCCTCATAGATCTAAAGATGACTTAGATACCTATCTAAGTACATTGTTTCTACATGCTTGTTTTATTTTCTCAAAAATCTGCTAGGGAGTTATTACTAATTTCTTTAAGATGTTTCACTAGAGCAGGGATATTTGTTTTTTTGCTTACTACTTTGTTTTTAGTGTCTTCGGCCAAAACCAAACCATAGCAAACCTACTGCCATCGAGTTGATTCTAACTCATAGCAACACTACAGTTTAAGAGTAGAACTGTCTCACAGAGTTTCCAAAGAGTGTCTGGCAGATTTGAACTGCTAACTTTTTGGTTAGCAGACATAGCACTTATCTACTATACTAACAGGGTTTCCAGCATCCACGGCAGTGCCTGGAAAAGATGAGGTACTCAGACAATATTTATTGTTGAATAAATACTCATTTAAAGATAAAGAAACTGAGGTACAGAGAGGTTAAGTAACTTACCCAAAGTCACACAGGTGGTAGTAGACCAGGAGATTGCACAACAGTCTTATCTGGGTGGAGGACAGAGAGGAGAAGAAGGGAAGTCTGGCTCTTGAGAACAGAGGGACCCTGGGGCCCTTCTACCTGTCCTTCTAGTAAGGTGGCAGGACTACAGAAAGGAAATTACAGGAGAGTACTAGGCAGTTGTGACTTTAGACAGCACCAGAAATTAAAAGCTGCCCCATTTTTGCAAGAAAGTGGCAAAATAAAGATGGTGCAGAGGCAGCAGAGAGCTGTCTAGCATGAAAGACTCACACACATGTACGTAGGGCAGACACCATAGCAACATGTGTTGATCTACCTGTGTTGATCTATGCCTGGATCAGATAGCCACTCCTCCCCCAATTAGTTAATTGTTGCTTTGTTGCTCTCCAACCAAACAAAATGAATTAAAACAAAGACAACTATTAAAGAAAATGAGAACAACGTTACTTTTTGTATACTGTAGTGGTATTATTATTTTAACTGAGACAGTCTGTTCTTACAGACAGAAAATATTATGCAGCAAAAGAATACTGAATGTGTTATTAGAAGACTTAAAGTTTAGCCCAAGTTTGTCCTGTCCAAATTTCCAGGTCGATTTACCTAATTTTCCTGTATCCCTCTTTCCTCATCTATAAAATAGGGACTAAAGATTATTGGGGTTACCCTCCCAAAAAAAACCAACACTGTTGAGTCAATTTCAACTCATAGTGCCCCTATAGGACAGAGTAGAACTGCTCCATAGAGTTTCCAATGATCACCTGGTGGATTTGAACTGCCAGTCTTCGGTTAGCAGAAGTAATGCTTAATCGTTATGCCATCAGGGTTTGTTTTAATGTAAGACTCACTGAAAAGGACATCACTAAGAGATTATAAATGCATGTACAGCTCCTATTTCAGTTACGTTTAATTTGGACTTGCATGTATTCTTTTGGTGGCTGTGCTTCCTTAATGTTTTTTTTTTTATAAGCAACCAGTTTTCAACATTAAAAGCTTGTTAGAAATAAGAACTATTATTATATCACTGATAGGTTGCTAATGCTCACTTATGGGTGTAACGTAACGTATGAGTGTAATATTCCAGAAGCTGAAAGCCAGACTGCTTTAAAATACTTCACATATAATCCACAGGCTAAATGACATACTAGATGTTTTCACCGAGCTATCATAAACTATAACCAGAAATGCCTCTTGCACAAGGAGTAAAAAAATAATTTTTTAACACTGAAAGGTATTTGCTATTAAATTGTACAGGAATTATCGACAAGATACACATGAATCTTCCCCACCAGCCTAACTCCAAACAATATGGGTTTTCTGAGTATAAATGAAATAATACCAGCAGAATGAAAAATTGAAGAGTTTTTATAAAAAGGTTGTGAGGAAATACAAATTACGATCATTCATTCATTAAATATTAGTGCCTACTACATGCCCAGAACTCTTCTCTGAACTAAGGACAGTCAACAAAATAGTGAGTACTGGTCATCATGGAGCTTCCATTGTACTGGAGGAGACTGAAAACAAATAAATAAAACATACTCTGTTCTCATATGGCTGGCGTTCTCATATGGTGGTACAGTTGTTCAGCTCTTGGCTTGCAGCTGAAGGTTCGGCAGTTTGAACTCCCCAGCCACTGCACCAGAGGACGATGTGCTGGTCTGCTTCTGTAAAAGCACTTGTTGTTAGTTGCTGTCACGTCAGCCCTGACTCGCAGCAACCGTACCAGCAACAGAACAAAACACTGCCTGGTTCTGCACCATCCTTGCAACTCTTGCTAAGTTTGTTCCCATTGTAGCAGCCACTGTGTCAGGCCATCTCACTGAGGAGCTTCCTCTTTTTCACCAAATATCGACTTCACCAAGCCTGAGGTCTGTCTCCAAGGAATGGTCCCTCCAAATAATGTGCCAAACTAAGGGAGATGAAATCTCACTATCCTTGCTTCTAAGAAGCTTTCTGGCTGTACTTTTTCGAAAACAGATTTGTTCACTCTTTTGGCAGTTCGTGGTGTACTCAATATTCTGTCCCAACACCATAATTCAAAGGCATCAATTTGTCTTCAGTCTTTCCTTTTCATTATACAGGTTTTGCACGCATATGAAGAGCACCATAGTCTTCGAAGTGACATCTTTGCTTTTCAACAGTTTAAAGAGGTCTTTTGCAGCATATTTGCCCAATGCAATATGTCATTTGATATCTCAACTGCTACTTTCGTGAACACTGACTGTGGATCCAAGTAAAATGAGATCCTTGACAACTTCAATCTTTTATTCACTTATCATGATATTGCTTATTGGTGCAGTTGTGAGGATTTTTGTTTTATGATGAGGTGTAATCGATACTGAAGGCTGTAATCTTTGATCATCAGTAAGTGCTTCAAGCCCTCATCAGTTATAGGAAGCAAAGTTGTGTTGTCTGTATTAAGCAAATTGCTAATGAGTCTTCCTCCAGTCCTGATGGTGTGATCTTCATATAGTCTGGCTTCTCAGATTGTTTGCTTAGATTGTATAAGTATGGTGAAAATATATACCCCTGATTCATACCTTGCCTGATTTTAAACCATGTAGTATCCACAGACTCCATGAGTACAATGAAGCATTCTGGGATTTCCATTCTTTGCAATATTATCTACAATTTGCTATAATACACTCAGTCAAACACCTTTGCATAGTTTGGGAACTAGGACCTGATGATCTGTTTCTGAGAAAATTTGACCAGTAAAACCTTATAGGTAACAGCAAAAAAATGTTTCATACAGTGTCAGAAGATGAGTCCCTCAGATTGAAAGGCTCTCATAATAATTAGGTAAGTGATGCCTCCTCTAAGTAGAGTCAACCTTAATGAAATGGAAGGGGTAAACCTTTTCAGATCTTTATTTGCTGACATGGCATGACTTAAAACAAGAAGAAACAGCTGCAAACATTCATTAGCAATTAAATGTGGAATGTACAAATCAGGGAAAATTAAAATCATCAAAAATGAAATGGAATACACAAATATTGATATCCCAGGCATTAGTGAGCTGAAATGGACTGGCAATGGCCATTTTGAATCAAACATTCATATCATCTACTATACTGGGTGTCATGGATCGAATTGTGTCCCCCCCAAAATGTGTGTAGCCGTGTGGCTGGGCCATGATTCCCGGTATATTGTGACTGTTCTCCATTTTGTGGTTTTCCTATGCTATATGTTAAAGGATTAGAGTGGGACTATAAATCCCTTTATAAGATCACCTCTCTGCTCCACTGTAAAGAGAGTTTCCCTGGAGAATGGCTTGCAACACCCTTAATCCTTTCAGCCTGCAAGGGATAAAAGAAAAGAGAAGCATCAGAGAATTGGGAACCTCACACCATCAAGAAGGCAGCACATGGAGAAAAGCGAGTCCCTCAGACCTGAGGTTCCTGTGCCAAGATGCTCCCTGGACAAAGACTGATGCAATACCGAACTTTCCTCCAAAGCTTACAAGGGGAAAGCCTTCCCCTGGAGCGGACACCCTGAATATGGACTTGCAACCTACCAGACTGTGTAGGCATAAACCTTCCTTTGTTAAAGCCATCCTCTCTGTGGTATTTCTGTTAGAGCAGCCCTAGCTGACTACAACACTGGGAAAGACAAACTGAAGAAGAATGGCATCACGTTCATTGTCGTAAAAACATTTCAAGATTTATCCTGAAGTACATACACTGCAGTCAATGATAGGATAATATCCACACATCTAAGAAGGAAGACCACTTAATACAACTATTACTTAAATTTACCCACCAGCCACTAGTGCCAAAGATGAAATTGAAGACTAATACCAACTTCTGCAGTCTGAAGTTAATCAAAACACAATCAAGATGCATTGATAATCCCTGATGATCTGTAAAGATTACAGTCTTAGAAACCATATGGAGAAGTTCTATTCTGTCTTTCAGGGTTGTTATCAGTCAGAATCCACTGGGCAGCAGGTAAAAGATGAGATCATTGAAAGATATCCAGTGAGGAGGTGATTGAGGGGACTCTGTCTCTGAACTTCAGAGAGGTTTAACATAAGCCATCTTCTCCTGTCATGTCCCTGGATTTCAGAGAGGCTTTAGCATAAGCCATTTTCCCCTACCATTACCCAAAAACATCCCACAGGAATTTGACCACAGACAACAAAACTTTATGCCTGCACCCTCCTAAGTAGAGCTCTTCCCTTATCGAACCATGACCATAAACAAAGCTTACCCCCACCTCTTCTAACCAACACTTGTCCTTACCAGACCACAAATTCCCTCACCAGAATTTCTTGCAAGACTCTCTCCTATCTTAATTAACATTCTTCCCTTATCTAACCATAAACCCTCACACCCCACTTGACCTCGATGAAACTAAAAAACCTGCTCTGCTGGCTAGGGACAGGATGAGCCACCCTCGGCTCAGACCCCACTCTTTCTCTTCAAATAAACTTCACTGGTGTGTCTCTGCCTCTGTTTTGCACCATTTTCCCCCCAACAGTGGTCAGACAAGATTTTCTGGATAAGCCCTAATGAATTAGGAAGCAAGACATATACAGGGACTGCCAACTAAGTTTACAGACTCATCCTAGAAAAAGTGCTACATACCTCATTGCTGAATGATCACCTTTGAAGTACTACCCTTGGGAAACTACGCACTGATGCCAGAGCCTAGTCTACTTCAAAGCAATTTTGGAACTTTTTTTCTGGAATGGCCATCAGAGCAGTTGTCATATTACCCTTGATGTCCTGATTGGCATCCAAATGTTTTCCTCTCAATGTTTCCTTTATCTTCGGGCAAAGAAAAAAGTCACTGGAGGCACGATCATGTGAGTAGGGAGGATGTTCCAATACAGTTATTTGTTTACTGGCTAAAAACTCCCTCATAGACAAATATACACTTAAGTTCACCAACTTGCCACCAAGCTGCTGTGTGCCATGGCCATTCCAGAAAGAGTTCCAAAGTTGCTTTGAAGAGTGGGCTAGGCACTGGCATTAGTGTGTGGCTTCCACAGGCATTTACTTCAAAGATGACTGTAGTGACATTCAGCAGTGAGATATGTGGCCCTTAGAACAATTAAGTTCATGGATTTAATTGTCAGACCTCATGCATATCTGTGAAGAAGATTTAATTGTACACAGATTTTTCATTCTCCAGGAGCCAATAGTGGACAACTTCAAAAACAAATGAATTCATAGCAATAGGAGAATGTAAGCAACTGTAACTCTGACTTTATCAGTTGTGTGCAAATATTTTCGAAGCTACATGGTGCAGCAATTAAGAACTTGACTCATAACTAAAAAAGTCAGCAGTTTGAATCCACTAGCGGTTCCTTGGGACCTCTATGGAGAAGTTCCACTCTGTGCTATAGGCTCACAATGAGTCAGGACTGACTCGACAGCAACAAATATGCATATCAGGTTTTTTTTCACACAAAGATCCTATAAAATACCAAGAATAACCAGAAGCCTTGGCAGGCTTAACCTGTTCGGCACATATACTTCATCACAGTAAATAAAGGAAGAGATTTAAGTGGAAGTAAAGCGCCTCTTCTCTCATTGGTTTATGACCAACCATCAGATACTAACCCAAGTGCAGAGATATTCCAGTGCATAGACGACGCTAGAGACTGCAGTTACAGCACAAGTAAGTGATACGACTGAGCTCCACAGAGACGAGAAATGAACTGTTTTTCACTCTTTACTTTGTAGTTTCATTTTTACTAGTAACGTCCTATGTGTGACTCAGCCAGTGTTTTGTGACCTATTTTTGCCGTTGCCTTCTAACCTGTGTCAAATAGAGCCTCTCTATATCTGTGACCGTAGTTACATCACCAGGCACTCCTTTCTTTTCATTGTCATGTAGGTAATATGGGTATAGGAGATTTTAAAAGATTCCTTCAAGTGGATTTTAACATAGAAATTATAGTGAATATTGGAGGATAACCCTACTTAGGATTTGTGAATTTTTCCAGAATTTTCCCAAGTAGTTTTTCAATGTGTGACATAGTAAGGAATTTTATTTCACAGTTCTTTACTTTCTTTCTTTTTTTGATTTAAAGTTCAGAGATTTTGTTGGTAATATTTTCTGTAAATTTAAAACACATTTTGCTAACACATCTCCAGGTTTTGCCAAGAATTGTGTCAAGCATTACCTGGGTTCAGAGATAGTTTAAGGAATTCACCTCAGATAGGGAATTTGAACTCACAGTTCCCAAAGGCTACTTTTAATAATGCCTTTTGTTTGGGTTTTAATGTGAGGAACCATTTAAAATGACATTTTGTTGATCTTTAATAGAAAAATAGAGATCCAGCTTGCCAATTCAAAACTTAATATACAACATTTGACTGAAATCTCTCAGCAAAAGATTCTTATGTTTCTTCTACAAATAATATTAGCTTACAGTTTCACTCTAGCCTGCTAAGTTTTCCAAAACTGAGCTAGAGGTGCTCAGGGACACCGCAAAATGCGAGAAGGCAGCCTTCTCCACTCCTTGCTATAAGCATGTAGTATAGTGTTATTTCATGTCAATATGCACAAGAGTTTCCATTGTAAATGAATTGCTGTCTGAATTCAAATTTCCCATTTTCAAACATTGTAGTCTGTACAATCAGAGTGCAGGCATTTATACTCTGAGCCGAGACATTTTCTACAGGTTTATTATGGGTCTAGCTACAATGTAGCAAAGAACTATTGGTAAATTCACGAATAATCTTTCTTTTTATACGGTTTTAAATTCATAGGTTGTTGAACACTTACTGAATATGTAGATGTGAAACTGTCTCACATTCCCAAGTGTGTTTAAAGTTTTCAATGTCTTTTCCTAAAGTGTAAGAGTTCAAGTTGATCAATGCTTTCATGAATAAAGTAAACCTGGATAAATAAAATTTAGGTTTAAAACTGAGTTATAAAATGATTAACACTTTTCTCTTTATTTGTAAAGTTTTGTATCCATCAAAATTAATCCAGAAATTCTCTTTTTTTATTTGCCTGTTAAATCTTTATTAAATGTGTAACAAATCAATTGGTTAGCAGCCTCTTTTGCTAGAGAGGTCAGTTTGGATTTTTGGTCGTCTTTCTGGCACTGAGAATAGAACATTTGAGACTGTTCTTTACTGTGCCCATACAGCAATCTAAAGAACAAAATCTTGGTTTAGTTAAGAATCAACAGATTTTGTCATGGTAGTTTGTAGTTGGAAAGCCTGGCGTCGTAGTGATTAAGTGCTAGTTTATCAACAACCATGTTAAAATTAAGTCTAGGATTAAAATCTTTTGTTTTCCTTTTTTTCCTTAGTCAACTAAAGTGTATCAGTGCTAGTGTAAAAAAGAGTTACAAACCTAGGATACAGAAATACAATAGCAAGACCGACTTCAAATACACTACTTTTTCCCATTTAAAGCATTTGTGATTCATTAACAACAAACTCTTCTGCTTTTTATGGCTGCTTTCATATGAGTTTATACATTATAGTTCCTATCCAGTAAATTTGTATATTGAGATTTCTATCCAGGGTATTTATTATTCACCCATTCATCTGTTCTTTGAGAAACTGCATTTTTGACTCTTCGAACATAATTCTAGATAGGGTTTTCTCTGTCCGCTGGATAAGGAACTTGATGTGACTTTCTTTGGAATGAAAGGAAGCTAGTGGTTAGCTTGAGGTGTAAAAGAGGCCCTTAAACAAGCTCTATCTTTTCAGCTTCCTGTCTCTGTATCATTTCAGGAAATACAGGCAGCTTTCATGCATTCTCTGCTCAGAGTTCTTAACATATAATGGTGATGTGAGGGCTCAGAAATGAAGTGGGCAGGAAATACGAGTCCAGCATAACACTGGGATTTTCTAGGACAGTCAAACCATTTTTAGATTTATAATCAATCTGGTTATTATTTCTGTTTTGATGTGAAGTTGGAGTCTAGTAATGTACATTTCCCTCTTTTGTCTCAGGACCATTTTAGTTCAGCTTCCTTACGTCCCCACGGTGACGTCATCTGTTTCAAATATGTGTAGCTATAATTTGAGAGTAGGAGACCCTGGTGCTATATTGGGTAAGAACTCCGGCTGCTAACCAAAAGGTGGGCAGTTTGAATCGACCAGCTACTCCTTGGAAACTCTAGGGTAGTTCTACTCTGCCCTACATGGTCTCTACGAGTCAGAATCAATTTGACCAACCAGTTTGGGATTTTAGAGTTTGAGACTGTACTGCCTTAAATCTTGCTCAAACCAATATCATGTTATCTTATTTACAAGGCTTTTCATAAAAGTCTTGCTAGAGGTATGTGTGTTAAACCTTACCTTATTTTATACAAAAACCCTGGGGAACCCTGGTTTCACCCCTTTAGCCTCCAATCTTGTATACCAAGAAGCACTGTCCTCAGGTTGATTCCAACTTATAGCAACCCTATTGACAGAGTAAAACTGCCTCGTAGAGTTTCCAAGGAGTATCTGGTAGATCTGGACTGTCAACTTGCTGCTAGCAGCTGTCGCACTTAATCACTACACTACCTGGTGTTCCCCCGTCGCGTATGACGTACTGATGTTCTCCTTTCTTCTGAAGGAGCTAAGCACCTGACCGATTATTGCCTACTTCTAAACCAGCATCTTGCATTTTGTTTCTGTTCATTTTGGTCCAAGTGATACGAATCTTACTTTCAAATCTAAGTACATATTTTTCAGTGTTCTCTGTTGTATTTTTAATATGTCTTTCAGCAGGGTGGGTTTATCAAAGAATATGATTTTTATAATCTGAGTCCAGTTAAATCACATAAACCTAATGTCTTAGTTATCTAGTGCTGCTGTAGCAGAAATATCACAGATGGATGGCTCCAACAAACAGAAGTTTATTCTCTCACTTGGGGAGGCTAGAGGCCCAAATTCACGGTGCTAGCTCCAGAGGAAGGCTTGCTTTCTCTCTTGGCTCTGTGGAAAGGTCTTTGTTATCCATCTTCCCCTGATCTACGAGCTTCTCAGCACAGGGACCTGGGTCCAAAGGCTGACTCACTTGCTCCCAACTTTTCTTTCTTTTCGGTAGGAAGGCTCCCAAGACTCAGACAGGTCGCCCTTGCACTTCAGACAGACTTCCCTCAGAAAGGCCTCCTGGGTCTTCAAACAGAATCCCTGACCTTGAACAGGACCCCTCTGCCTCTTTCAGGCCTCTCTTTTTCACGAGGCGCTTCTGCTGCTGCCTGGGCCAGGGAAGCTGCCTGTGGCCTCATCTGCCTCCAGTGCTATTGCAGCCCCAAGCCTGTTACAGTTCCCAGCCCACTCCTTTCAGACTGCTCTTCTGCTACTTCTCCATTCAGCAAACTCTGGCTTCTGCTTCTTCTGACATCTACAGCTGTTTTCTCCTAGCTTTATCTTTTACTGGGTTCAGGGGTTTTGTTGTTACTGGCATTGGTCCCTTCACATGAGTCTTCCAATGTCTTGTCTTCTGGCTGACAACTCTACCCTGAAACATGGATTGAGTGAAGGGAGTGTTTTTCAGCACAGAACTTCCACATCCCCAGGGAACATTCTCATCTCCTATTTGAAGAACCCAATGTTCAAATTCGCCAGCCCAGGAAACTCTTAAGACCAGAGGAAGAGTGATGACCAGGGCCTCCCTCAGACCCAACAGAGAGAAAAAACCTTCCCCTGGAGCAGGTACACTGAATGTGGACTTCTGGTCTTCTAGACCATGAAAGAACACATTTCTCTTTGTCAAAGCCATTTCTGTGGTATTTCTCTTATAGCAGCACTAGATAACTAATACAAAGTTTGGTACCAAGAGTGAGTTCTGCTCTAATAGATAACTTAAATGTGGAAGTGACTTGAAACTGTGAATACATAGAGGTTGGAAGAATTTTAAGGTGACTCATGGTAAAAGCCTAGGTTGCCTTGAAGAGACTGTTGGTAAAATTAACACATCAAAGATAATTCTGGTGAGGAGCCACATTGAAGTGAGGAGAGCTGTAACACGGGAGCCTGTGCAGATGACGGGGGAGACTGCAGGTGAGATGCTAGGTCAAGTTCCAAGAACTGGAAATCAGATGGATAGGAGCCACCGGCAGGCTCCAGAGCTGTTGGAAACCAGCCCACACCCCCAAGGAAACTCCTTTCAATTGACTGGCCTTTCACAACAGATCTTGTCCTGGAGATGATCGCATTGTATCAGATCTCATTATGGAGGTGATTACATCATTAAAAAGACAAACTATATCATAACTGCTAAACCACTGCGGATCAGGGTCCAGCCAAGTGGGCACACAACCTTAACCGTCAGACCTGGACTGTACATCACACTAAGTTGGAACCCAATTTTTTCCTTCCTCCCTCCCTCCCCACCTTCCTCCATCTGCCTTTTCCTGCCTTCCTGTCTCCGTTCTCCTTCCCTTCATTTTTCTATGTTTTTTTCTTTGTTTTTGAGCAGTAATATGTTCAGCCACTGTGCTGATACTTTAAACCTATGCTATTTTCATTAGTTACCATTTTATAGGTAAGAAAATAAAACTCACAACAGGTGACTTGCCCAAGGCCATTTAAACAGAAACTGATAGAGTGACTCCAAAACCACACATTCCCTTCTACCATTCATGAGCTCATAAGCTTACCCTTCACTGCACACTTTGGTGTGGGTGGGAATCCCTTTACCATCACTCTTTTAGTCCATCCTTCTTATGAAATAAACAAAACAGGATATTGTAAGAGAATCACATTGCTAAGTGCAACAAGAGCAGTCTGTTTTCTTCTAAATTGTATTCTCTACACTTATTTTGGTCATTGGTTTCAAGTTTTCCTTTCTGCTCTCATTGACCATGGAAACATCTGCTTGGAATTCCTTCTGCTTGTTTTTATGCAAAAGCTTTATAAAATGCAGAAGGGCTTTTAAGATCACTTCTAACTTTATTTTTCTTTGTTATAAAAATGTGCCTACACAACCTGAAAAATGTAAATCTTCAAGTTTGGGAGTTTTGTGGCTATAGGAATCAAGAAAGCTGGTTTCTGCAATGTAGCTATGAACAAATTAGATTTATGTGCAGTAGAAAATGCAATTATGCAAGTAACTACAGGAATGCGATATTAAAGTGCAGCTTCATTAATGAGTTATGACTGCTGAAAGGATGTTCTAGAGGGAAAGATAGCCTTTGTCAGACATTCAGAGAACTGGGCCAAATCTCTAATTTAAAAATACATTTGCAGAGAAACACAGATAGCTCTCAACCTCTGCTAAAACTTTAAATATCTTCTTAAATTCAGTCATATGTAGTATAAAATAGCATGATTTTGCAAATAGCAACAACAGAAAACCCTTTGTTTTTATTTAGAATTCAGAAAGTACATATTAATAGTTACTTGGTGGTTGACCAAACAGATGTGATGTTATATGGTAAATTCTTATTCTTATGATAATGGACAAAATGAATCTATACACACATACTGTTTATAGGGAAAATGTATATACATTTATGCTGTGGAAACATTAACCTCTGACTTCAAAAATTAATAAAATCTTCTATAGAAAAATTTTCAAATGGAAACTAATTTGGAATGATACTTTTTCTATTTGGATGGCTTTTTTGCTTGCTTTCTTTTGTGACTTTAAAGAAATAGGTCAAAGTATTGTAACAATTATGCTTTTCCTTTCTTAGATAAGAGGAATCTCTTAATAATGATATCATCAAATGCTTTCTTTCTTCAAGAAGAATTTTATTCCTCTGCATTAAAAAATATACTACTTCCGTACTGTCATTTCTTCTAAGCTCAACATTTCTAAGTAACTGGGAAAAGCTCAACATTTCTAAGTAACTGGGAATGCAGTCCCACGATTCAAGTGGTCACTTAATTTGTTTCCCCCAAACTTGAACTTCCTCTATGCATATTTGTCCTCTAAAGGAATTTAGGGTCATAAATCTTGCTATTTCCATTAGTTGACCCTGTCAATTCTTCTCTCTGTGGAGAACATTTTCTCTCATATTGATATGAGTGGTGCTTTCCACATATCATTTGGGCGGGGACTGGATGGGCCAATCGGACCGAGGCAGGGCAATAAATGATTACGATTAGTTCTCTGTTTTGTAAAACAGCACCACCTTGCTCCACAACATCTAGGCATGGAAATCCAGGGGTCAAGGAAATGGAATTATTATCATCAGTGTTATGGGAGAGAATTGTGTGCCCCAAAGAGAACTGTGGAAATCCTCACCCCTATACCTGTAAATATGACCTTCTTTGAAAAAAATGTTTTCTTTTATTATGTTAATGAGGTCATACCAGAAGAAGGTCAGCCCTACTTAATCAATTCAGAGTGCTGTCTTACCAAAAAAAAAAAAAAAAAAAAAAACAGTAACACATAGGGGGAAGATGCTGTGTGAAGACAAACAGGCATGGCAGGAGCATCTACAACCCCAGGGTCACCAGGGATTGCCCACAGCTACAAGGATCTGAAATAGAGACAAGGACTTTTCTCTAGAGTTAATACCCTGAATTCAAATATTTACCTCTTTCACTGTGAAAAAATAAATGTCTCTTCTTTAAAGCCACCCACTTGTGGCATATTTTGTGATGGCAGCACTCGATAACCAAGACAAGCATCATCTTCTGGATCTCGAGCAGAGCTGGATAATGCTTCCTGGCTATTCTCTCCACTTGTAAACTCTACAAATACATGAATTTGAGGTCTGAAAATTGCAATCTAGAGTTTTATGATTTGTGTTTGACCTTTTATATGACAAAGTTTCAGATGAAACTTGTTTTGAGGCTAATTCCAACTTTTCCTTTATGTGACACTCTTAAAAAAGCTGCTGCTGTCAAGTTGATGCCACCTGAAAGTGACACTGTAGGACAGAGTAGAAGTGCCCATAGAGTTTCCAAGAAGCGCCTGGTGGTTTTGAATGGACAACCTTTTAATGAGCAGCTATAATGCTTAACCACTGTAACACCAGGATTTCTACTCTATTAATAGTCTTGGAAAACTTCCTTATAAGAGAATAAACTATTTATATTCACCACTTTAAATAAGTAATTATTATATTTTTATTCACTTAATTATTATTAATGTACTTTATTCTATGTTTATTTTTGACAATTAAACAAAATAATTATTAATAACATAATTTTGTTTACATGGTGTTAAGTGCTTTATAGGCATTACCTCATTAAACTGCTAAATCTATATTAATTTCTCTATAAAAATGGGGAGAGGCTTTTAACTCAGGGAGATTTGGCTTATCTAGCCTCAAAATACAGCTAAGTAGCAGAACTGAAGTTCAAACAAAAATGCTTTTTTTCTCAGTTGCTTGATCAATATAAAATTACAACACATTCCAGTGTAAGATCTTAAAAATCATTAACTGGTTATGAACAATAAAATGAAATGATCTCATCTTAGGGAACTCACAAAGTTATAATTACAGACATCTAACCAACATGGCTGGGGTTTGCAAACTTTCTGAAATGACAAGGGGGTCTATTTTCTTTCTCTAGAGAGGGGTTGGAGGAATGTTTGCCGCTATCCCATATCAACAGAAGGCACTAGACTGGAATGTGTTTGTATGGTGTGCAAGCAACCCAGTAAAATTCATCTGCATGGATAGTGTGAGAGAAAAGAGAGGCGTGTTTTCCTAAGCCTTTGATTCCTAGAGGGAAAAGCCATGGCTGGTGGAACGGTGAGGGTGGCAAGTTGGTGTGACTGCCTCTCATTGCTCTTGCCTGTACCCAGTTTCTACCCAGCTGTCCTCAAGAACTCTGAGCTAACTGTATCACCAAAGCAACCATACAACACCGCAAACATGACACATGATGAGAGACTACTGGCGCTGCAGAAACATCTTAAAATGGAAAGATTTTTGTTTTTTTTTTACTCAACATTCTCAAGGTTAGCATGCAGGTATGCTGTTAATCTGAAGTCTTTTTCATAAATAAAATTTGAATTTGGTTATTTCACCAGAATATTCTAGCTAGTGCTGAGAGAGACAGAGACATGGTCTTATTTCTATCAAGTCTTTACGTATGTTATTACATTAGTGATTTATAATTTGGGTTTTGAAATAACCTATAATAGCCCCAGTTATCTCAAAAGAGGTCATAAAGTTTTCAAAACAGTCCAAAAAGAAAAATGCTGAGACATCTCTAGAGGGTTGTTGAACTAATTCCTCCCTTTTTCTCTTTCCAGTATTACAATATGCCAAACTACAAGCTCATTTATTTTAATATGAGGGGGAGAGCAGAAATTATTCGCTATATATTTGCATATTTGGGCATAAAGTATGAAGACTACAGAATAGAACCAGCTGACTGGCCTGAAATCAAATCAAGTAAGTAATACAAATAATAATTCCTAAAAATATACTTGCAGAGACTTTGGAGTTTTCTCAGGAAAAATGAAGAAATAATGGCTTATTTGAGCCTCATGTAGATTTAAGTTGAGAAGCAGCAGTTTACACAAAGTGAATAAATGCTGTATGACCCAGTAATTTTACTATTAGAGGTAAAAGCACAAACCTCACAAACAGAGAGTATAAAATACCAGCCTGTAGCTTTAGTAGAAGAGCTGAATTGGAGGAATACTGAACATAATATTCTTAACAAGTGGAATTCTATGGGCATGCTGCAAGTATCCAGTACGTTTGGGCATTATTTCAGTTGTGCTATTCTAACAGGAAACCAAAATCAAAATGGTGTAAATAATCAGGAAATCAATTGTATCATGTAACTAAAAATACATAAGGAAGGCAGATCTCAAAGGCTAGCTTTATCCATTTTCTCCTCCTGCATGCTGGCTGTATTGTCAGGCTGGTAGCTAGATGTTTCCTGGAATTTCGTCCTCACAGCTTCCAGGTGCAACATGGAGAGGAGTAGTGAGAGAAATAAAGATAAAAGGACAAGGTTTCTTCCATTGGTGTTCCCAGAAAAGAAAGACGAACCTTTCTGGCAGACCTTTTGTATCTCCCTGGCTCAAACTGAGTCACGCACCATTTCTGAGCCAGTCACTGAAAAGCAAGTGAGAGCAATGTTAGAATGCTCTGGTCCACCTCTGGAGTTATGAATGGGTCCATTTTCATGAGGCATATGACTGTATGAAAGAGGTCTGGCTATATGAACAAACTTGGGGTCAAACCAACAACAGTGGATGACAGTAAGCAGGAAGTTGTCTTCTACATACCTGTTATGTGTCTTAGTAATAGTAACAAAATATATTAATTACCTTATGTGTCTAAAATTCACATTTTCATGACTGCATTGTTACAAATTCACAAAAAAGTGAAGGAAACACTTAAGACTGAGCACTTAAAGACTAAGTGGCACTATGATAGATCTTCTAGAGACTCAATTCCATTTAGTTTTTCCAGCATCCCAGCATGGGAAGAATCATTGTTCTTTCTTTGTAGTTGGAATAGCTGAACCTCATACAGCTGAACCTTTCCAGGTTCGCAACTCTAGCAAAGTAGAGCTCAGTTTTAAATCAAAGTTACTTTAACTACGTAGTCTGTTTCCAGTAGACAGTGGTTGCTCCATTAGCTTTTAGAAATAAATAATAATGGCAATGATAAAAATATTACGATCATTGGTATGTTAATAGTAAATATTGCCACATGTTTTCTAGAGGTGTAATTTACTGAAACGTTACTGAAATACAGCCACTCTTTCTCTTATTAAGAACACATCTCTGGTGGGATAGACCATCTTATTCTTGTTCTGATGAAACTTTACTGTTAAAATCCAGATTTTTATTCTGATGTCACAATTTGTACTTGAGATTTTAAGAGCATGGACATAAAATAGGTGGAAATTAACTGAATAATTAAGTGAAAATAGCAACAGATGCAGAAATAGCATTGCCTTATTTACTTAGCACTGCCATAACAGAAATGTCATAAGTGGGTGGCTTTAAAGAACAGAAACTGACTTTGTCACAGTTTTTAAGGTCAAAAGTTCAAATCAAGGTCTCAGCCATGTCAGTCCCTCCTGCATGCCTCTCTCTCTTAGTTTCCTAAGTTTGTTCGTGATTCTTGGCATTCCTTGGCCTTTGTCTTCCCCTATATGTGTATGTTTCTGCATCTATTTTAGTGTTTTTATAATTCAAACTAATAAGGCTTAGGATTCACTCTACAATGATATGTACTCTTTAACATAACAAAAGAAAACCGTTTCTCAATGGAATCCCATTCACAGGTACAAGGGCCAGAAACTGAACGAATATTTTTGAGAATGCAATTCAATTCATAAAAGTATATATAACAAATTTTGATTTTTGTCCTTGTAACCTGTTCCACCTTGATATTTCATCATTTTTTGAAAACAGAATTGTTTTATTCACTTAATATTTTATAGGTTCTTAGAGTTGACAGGGATTTTAAAATACGTGATGGCTAAGATGCAGTTTGAACTGCTTTGCTAGACAGAGATCTAGCATGAAAGTGGCTTAAAGAGAACAGAAGTTTATTTCTCTTAAATAGAAGCCCAATTCTCCATAAAATTGTCAGAGATTAGGCTCCTTCTTCCTTGTTGATCTGCTGGACTCATGAGTTGCCTTATTTTCACAAAGAATGATTACTCACTCATTTCCACAATACAGCTCACAGGAAGTATAAAATAGCTTGACGAGGAATTCACACACACCATGTTTTCTTACATTCTGTTGGCAAGAATTTAGGCACATGGGCACACCTGACTGTAAGACTGCTGAGAAATGTAGACCAAATGGATGGTCCTTTGTCCAGCTAAAAGTCTAGGGTTTTCATACTTTGGGAAAGAAGGGGAACATAGATTTTAGGAGATAGTTCCTATTGCAAACGTTGTCTGGTAAATCTCTTGCTCAGCTAAAGAGTGTTCTGTAGTATTTGAAATCTTCCATGACATCCCTTCTGCTAGAACCAAGAGCTAACTAAATCTCCAATCAACACATTCCATCACTGGACATGTCTGTTAAAAAGTTCTTCCTGGTCAAACCTGATAGATTATGTAAAAATATTTATATTTCATTTCACCTAGAAATTTAACAGACAGTAAACACCCACGAGAGACAGAGGAATTCCCACAAGGACAAAGAAATGAAGCTAGCACGTGACAGCACAAAAATTCAGAAGATAGAAAGTAAGCCAACAATGATAAGGTGACTTCATTGGCTACTGAGACTCAAATATAAAAGCATGGAGGAGAAGACCAGCTGAATCACTCAGAGACTGCCCAGCAGACTGAGGAATTAGTGACAACGGATAGCTCTCAAAGCTGAGCTGACAGAGAACTGAATGAAGGAATGTGAGGCGGCAGCACGACCGCCAAATCCCTTTTCTTCCCCAGAAGAAACGTGGTGGTTACAGCTCTCAAGAGAAAGAACCAACCAGAGGGTTCTAGGGTACCAAGTATGCCTGAGGACAGATCGTTGTCATGGAGATGGGATTCATTTGAAGACCAGGACTAAATGGCAGGACTCTTTGCCCTGTTCTCCTTTGCTACAAACAGAATCCTGTAACCGTGCTGCTATTCAGGCAGAATCAGAAAAATTTTCTCTGGGGAAGCTGACCATCCCAAGAAAAACATCTAAGAGATCCTGAGCAAATAGAGGTCTCTCAATAAAATGGCCCAGCTCAATCAGTTGGCCACTCCCTCCTGTGTACGAGCTTCCAGTTAGCTTTTTACTGTGAAAAACAGGAATGGAAAGTCAAAAATCAATAGATATTTGCAAGAAGCATCCAACTGGAAGTGGAATTAAACAAAGATGCCATAAATCTGGAGAAACCAAGACTATGTAGGGAAAATAAAATTTCAAACGTATTGTGCAATTCTCAAAGAAAAAGGAGATTTTTGTGCATGAAAAAGAAGAGGATGCTATAAAAAGAAATGTTCAGAGAAAAAAAAGAGTTCTTGAAAATTAAAAAATACGATAGAAATACAACTAATAAACAATGTGATGAAAAATGAAGAAATCACCCAGAAAGTAGAACAATGAGTCTAAAAGAAGAAAATAATAGGAAAAGTATAAAGATACTTGCAGGCCAGTCAATGTAGGCGATGTAACTCCTGAATGAAATTCTAGGAAGAGAGAACAAAGAAAACAGAAGGGAAGCAAATTTCTGCAAGCATCTTCCTTATGCACAATTGTCACCTTGTGGTCTTCATACACTGGTCTTATGTTTATCATTCTAATGTACAAAAAATAGATTATGCCTTCTTTCACATCCAAATATTTAAAAGAAAAAACTTAGTATCTTTAAGACACCATAGAAAAAAGTCAGTGCTGTGTGGTGAATCCACTAAAAACACTCTGAGCAGAGGTAAAGATGTGTTTGGGCAGGATTCAGAATTGTGCCCCCCTACTAGGAATTTAGATATTCCCACCTATACTTAGACATCAACTTTAGGAACCTGATGTTTCTCTGACCCTCACTGTAAATTTCAGTCCGACCTACCTATCCTTGAATTTCTCTATAATAAATTTGTGTGACTTTGTGACAAGAAAACAAAGTAAGATTCACAAACTGTTAGGATGATGTCTTAGGCTGGGTTTTCTACGGAAGCAAAACCAGTAACACGTGTAGGTACAAGGAAAGATTTATAATATATATATAGATAGATAGATAAAGATATAGGAAACAGCTCATGTAATCACAGAAGCTGAATGTCCCAAGCTCTGGCATAAGCCTCACATGGCCACGGAAGCTGAGGAACCCAAAGTCAGCAAGTCAGAAACCAGAATTCTAGATCACTGGTTGTGTAGGTCAGTGGATCCCAAGCTGGTGGCGAGACAAAAGAGGCTGGCAAAGCCAGGATCAGCAGGTCAGGGAGCAGGAGTGACAGAGGCTGCCAGCAGGTCAGGGAGCAGGACTCTCAAGTGCTGACTGTAAGAAATGATGAGTCCAACAGCTGCTAGTTCAAGTACCAGAATCAGACGTTGGAAGAAGAGAGCAGGAGCTCCTGGCTACGTGAGCGACCAGCAGCTGTAGTAGAAGGTCGTGAGATGAGAGCCAAGGGGCAGGGAGCCACCAAAAACCCTGCACTGCCACTTAATACAGCAGCCAAATATGTAGTAGCCAAGTTGACATAATCCTGACCACCACAGTCCACCCCTTGTCAACTTGGCATCTGCACACGTCTCACCTTACCATGCACAGTCTCTGAAGGAGTACAGTTACAAAGTCATACTTACATCAACATGATATAACTAACACATGTACAACTGAAAATGCACTAGCCCATTTACATCTTATGTTTCATAAGTAAACAAAATATCCAATACACACATACAAAGCAGAAATACTCAAAGCAATTACAGTCCTCGTCTCTGCAACTGGTTGTGTGGCCATAACTGATATTTAGAACTACCTTCTTCTACAACCCATTCTGTATTCCCTTTGCCCTCAGCAAGCACCTCAGCTGGTCGTGGTTCCTTGCCTGGTGAGGTGACCCAAACCTTCATTCCTGAAGGGTCTGGGCTATTATCACTCATTTTGGAGTTGGGTTGCTGTAGTTTTCCATTGACCTTAATCACAGGACATGGTAGTACTAGGAGGCGTCCTAAGGGATCTCCTGCATTTCAAACATACTCTTCTTTACTTCTGTTATGTAATGTCAATCCAATTTCTTCTTCATAGTTAGGATCAATCACACCACCCAGTATTGTAACTCCCTTCTTTGTCTGTTGATCCAGAGGTACAAGGAGCCCAAAATGGCCTGGTGGCATTTTAGCTTCCAGTTCAGTGGAATCGTTGATGAGTCTCCAGGTGGCAGCATTCCACCCTTCAGAACTAAGACATTTAATCCTGCAGAACATAAGGTCATGGGGACAGGAAGCAAAAATCTTGCAAGTGGGTCACTAGTGTAACAGTGAGTGGTGCCACTCCCATTTCCACCCCTTGATTCCTGGACCCATGAATCCTGGTGATAGGAGAAACAGCACCATATACTGGACGCTAGTTTAGAGCATACACAGCCTCCTGGAGAACACTTCACCAACCCTGCAAGGTAGTGCCACCTAGCTGGCAGCGTAATTGTGTCTTCAGGAGACCATTCCATCGTTCTATCAAGCCAGCTGCTTCAAGATGATGGGGAACATGGTAAGACCAGTGAATTCCGTGAGCATGGGCCCGCTGCCGCACTTCATTTGCTGTGAAGTGAGTCCCTTGATCAGATGCAATGCTGTGTGGGATTCCATGATGGCATTCTGTAAGTCCACGGATGGTAGTTTTGGCAGAAGCATGTCGTGCCGGGTAGGCAAATCCATATCCAGAGTAAGTATCTATCCCAGTAAGGACAAAATGCTTTCCTTTCCATGATGGAAGTGGTCCAGTGTAATCAACTTGCCACCAGGTTGCCGGCTGATCACTTCAAGGAACACTGCCATATCGAGGACTCAGTGTTGGTCTCTGCTGCTGGCAGATTGGGCACTCAGCAATGGCTGTAGCCAAGTCAGCCTTGGTGAGCGGGAGTCCATGTTGCTGGGCCCATGCATAACCACTGTCCCTGCCACCATGACCACTTTATTCATGGGCTCACTGAGCAATGACAGAGGTAGCTGGAGAAAAAGGATAATTGGTTCCCACAGAACAGGTCATCCTATCCACTTGATTGTTAAACTCATCCTCTGCTGAGGTTACTCTTTGATGAACATTCACATGAGACACAAATATTTTCACTTCTTTGTCCCATTCAGAGAGGTCTATCCACATACCTCTCCCCCATAAATCCTTGTCTTCAATCTTCCAATCATGTTCCTTCCAAGTCCCTGCCAACTGGCCAAGCCATTGGCCAAAGCCAGTGAATTGGTATACAGCCGCACATCTGGCCACCTCTCCTTCCAAGCAAAGTGAACAACCATATGCACTGCTCGAAGTTCTGCCCACTGGGAGGATTTGCTTTCACCACTGTCCTTGAGGAAGGTCCCAGGAAGGTGCTGTAGTGCTGCTGCTGTCCACTTTCGAGTGGTGCAAGCATATCACGCAGAACCATCTGTAAACAAAGCACAAGTTTTCTCTGCCTCGGTCAGGTGGTCATAAGGAATTCCCCAAGAGGCCATAGGTGCAAACTGGGAGACAGGAGGTAATGTTACAGGAGTGGAGACCATGGGCATTTGGGCCACTTCCTCATACAATTTACTTGTACCTTCAGGTCCTTCACGGGCCCGATCTCATATATACCACTTCCATTTAATGATGGAGTGCTGCTGTGCTCATCCAACTTTATGACTCTGTGAGTAAGACAATACCCAGTTCATGATAGGCAGCTCAGGACGCATGGTGACCTGGTGTCCCATGGTTAAACGTTCAGTCTCTGCTAAGGCCCAGTAACAAGCCAAAATTTGGTTTTCAAAAGGAGAGTAGTTATCTGCAGAGGATGGCAGAGCTTTGCTCCAAAATCCTAAAGATCTGTGCTGTGATTCGCCAATAGGGGCCTGCCAAAGACTCCAAACATCATCTCTATCTGCCACTGACATCTCAAGCACCATTGGATCAGCTGGATCGTATGGCCCAAGTGGCAGGGCAGCCCGCACAGCAGCCTGAACCTGTTGCAGAGCCTTCTCCTGTTCTGGGCTCCACTCAAAAGTAGCAGCCTTTCTAGTCACATGATAAATAGGCTGAAGTAGCACACCCAAATGAGGAATATGTTGCCTCCAAAATCCAAAGAGACCCACTAGGCACTGTGCCTCTTTTTTAGTTGTCAGAGCAGCCAGGTGCAATAACTTATCCTTCACTTTGGAAGGGATATCACAACATGCCCCACACCACTGGATGCCTAGGAATTTCACTGAGTTGGAAGGTGCCTGAATTTTTGTGGGATTAATTTCCCACCCTCTAGCATGCAAATGTTTAACTAATAAGTTCAGAGTCGCTGATATTTCTTCCTTACTAGGTCCAATCAGCATAATGTCATCTATATAATGGACCAGTGTCACATCTTGTGGAAGAGAGAACCAATCAAGGTTCCTGCAGACTAAATTACCACATATGGCTGGAAAGTTAATGTAGCCCTGAGGCAGGCAAGTAAAAGTGTATTGTTGGCCTTGCCAGGTGAATGCAAACTGCTTCTGGTGGTCCTTGGAAACAGGTATGGAGAAGAAAGCATTAGCCAGATCAATAGCTGCATACCAAGTACCAGGAGATGTATTAATTTGCTCAAGCAGTGAAACTACGTCTGGAACAGCAGCTGCAATGGGGGTTACCACCTCGTTAAGTTTGCGATAATCTACTGTCATTCTCCAAGATCCATCCGTTTTTTGCACAGGCCAAATGGGTGGATTGAATGGGGATGTGGTGGGAATCACCACCCCTGCATCCTTCAGGTCCTTAATGGTGGCAGTAATTTCAGCAATCCCTCCAGGAATATGGTATTGCTTTTGGTTCACTATTTTCCTAGGCGGTAGCAGTTCTAGCGGCTTCCATTTGGCTCTTCCCACCATAATAGCTCTCACTCCACTTGTCAGGGATCCAATGTGAGAGTTCTGCCAATTGCTAAGTATATCTATTCCAATTATACATTCTGGAACTGGGGAAATCACTACAGGATGGGTTTGGGGACCCACTGGACCCACTGTGAGACGAACATGAGCCAAGACTCCATCAATAACCTGACCTCCATATGCCCCCACTCTGACTGGTGGGCCACAGTGATGTTTTGGGTCTCCTGGAATTAGTGTCAGTTCAGAGCCAGTATCCAGTAGTCCCCGAAAAGTCTGATTATTTCCTTTTCCCCAGTGAACAGTGACTCTCGTAAAAGGCCGTAGATCCCTTTGGGGAAGGGCAGGAGAAAGATTAACAGTGTAAATTTTTGGCAGGGTATCAGAATTCTTCCTCAAAGGGACCTGGCCTCCCCTTCATTCAAGGGGTTGTGGGTCCTTAAACTCGCTCAAGTCTGGGAATTGATTGAGGGACAGCGGCTCTCTCTTCTGGCGATTTGAGTTAGACTGCTGTTCACCTGACCTAGAATTCATCCTTTCATACATATCAAGTAAATACTTAGTAGGCTGATCATCTATTGCACTGCTAGGGACACCATGACTAAGGAGCCAGTTCCACATGTCCACATGAGTCAGATTATTACGGTTACTATTTTGCCTCTGCTGTCCATTACTATAAGCACGCCCACCTCGTCTTTGTTGGCTGAATGCAGCCACTTGACCCCTACCCCCATGGGATCCAGTCAGCCCCATTGTAGTTAGGTGTCTTAATTCAGCAAGGGCAGCTCCCACTGTTATATCTGATTTACATAAAATGGCAATCACAGCAGTCTTCAAGGATCCCAGAGCTCCCTTCACAAATTTGTTTCTCACAGTTGTGGTAGAAGTTGTGTCCTCTGGACATGCTAGTGTGGATTTGAAGGCCTAACTGAATAAATCCACCCTAGCATGCCGACGGCACTTGGCCTTGGCTGAGCATGCCGATTTCCCTAAGCCTTTGGATACCCTCTTCTACAGTACCCCAAGACAAGTCTGGCAATTCAACGTGATTTAATGTAGGCCACCGCATCAGCCATGCTTTAGCAATCCAGTCAAACAGGTCCTTTCCTAACTTCTCGAGCTGAAACACTGAATGAAAAGTCTGTGCTCAGTGGACTCAGGTCAAGAAATTCAGACTGATCCAGCTTTATGTGCCTTGCACCATTCTTCCACACCCTTAACAGCCATTCCCAAGCATATTCCCCAGGTTTCTGTTTGTATGTGTTAGAAAAGTCAAGTAGTTCCTTTGGAGTACAGCGTATTTCCTCCTGGATCACACTTTGTACTTCACCTTTTGGAGCTTGCTTGGACTTAAGCCTATTTACAGGTCTAGAAGCCAAAATTGGCAGTGCCGAAGTGTTTTTAGAATCTTCAGCATGCTCTCATAAAGCCTCTGCCTTAGGCCGTGCCCCAGGCAATGACTCTAGTAAGCACTCTTCAGCGGCAGTGGGGCTACAGCTAATCTCATTAGGTTGGAGCAGAGGGGATAATGGCTTTACTGGGTGGGGTGGTTTCACAGACAAAGGCGAAGTAATCCCTTCACATGGGTGTGGTTCAGCTGGCAGGAGTGATTTACTAGAAGTGAGGGGCTCAGCGTCCCCAGCTTCCATATCATCCTCCCATATGTCTCCATTCCAAGTTTCAGGGTCCCATTTCTTCCCAATCAATGCCCTCACTTTAATTTCAGATACTTCTCGAGATTGGCAATTGAGCTGGCATTGCAATTCCGCCACTCTAACAATAAGCATCTGGGTTTGGCTTTCAGCAGTATCGGCTCTGCTATTACAGGTAATGAGGTTTTCTTTTAAAGCACAAGCAGAAGCTTTGAGGTCTTTTACATGACATGACAGCTTGGATTCCAAGGCCCTGAGCTCATCTTTTTCCTTCACCAGCTTATCTAATGCAAGTAGGACCAGCCAACCAACTTCCTTATACTGCTCATCCGCACATAATTTCGAAAAGTTATCACACATGTTTTCACCCTGAGGGTCACCTTTCACCAATATCTGATCTATTGGTGGGGCTATTTTGCGGATGTGTACCGCCACCTCAGCCCACGAACTAGCAGGGCACTTTTTACCGGTAGGAGCAGAGTTAGCAACAGTGTTACTATTAGCCAGACTCAAGAACCACTCAGAAAGGATTCATTTTTGCAATTTTGTTTCCCTAGAACCACTCCTGGTACCAAATTCTGTTTTAGTCAGCTAGGGCTGCTCTAACAGAAATACCACAGAGTGGATGGCTTTAACAAAGGAAGGTTTATTCTTACACAGTCCAGTAGATTGCAAGTCCATAATCAGGGTGTCTGCTCCAGGGAAAGGCTTTCCCCTTGTTGGCTTTGGAGGAAAGTCTGGTATTGCATCAGTCTTTGTCCAGGGAGCATCTTGGTGCAGGAACCTCAGGTCTGAGGGACGCGCTCTTCTCCCGGTGCAAATTTCTTGATGGTGCGAGGCTCCCAATTCTCCTTGTTTCTCTTTCCTTTTATCTCTTGCAGGCTGAAAGGATTAAGGGTAGGGCAAGCCATACTCCAGGGAAACTCCCCCTACATCAGAGCAGGACATAATCCTATGCAGGAATTTACAGCCCCACCCGAATCCTTCAACATACAGTTTAGCGAAACCACAAAATGGAGGACAGTCACAAAATACTGGGAATCATGTCCCAGCCACATGGCTGCACATAGTTTTGGGGGGACACAATTCAACCCATGACAGATGATATGATCTGTGAGTCTGTAGGGTCACTGTCAGTAGGAATTGACTCAACAACCATGTATTTTTTTCCTGTTCTTTTTTGATGAGTCTGTACTACAGCTGTGTTTGTATATATTTGCGTCTGTTATGGGCTGAGTTGTGTCCTACCAAAACATGTGTCATAAATCCTAAACTCTAAACTCTGGTTATGATCCCATTTGGAGATGGGTTTTCTTTGTTATGTTAATGATGCAGGGTTAGTGGAGTGTATTTTGACTCAATCTCTTTTGAGATATAAAAGACAGTAAACAAGTGAGCAGAGGAGGGATAGAGTAAGATGTCAAGACACACAGACATCTTTAAGGAACCAGGAAGCAGAAATTGAAGAGACAAGCAACACAGGGAACAGAACTGCCTCGGTCTGAAAGGGTAGGTGCATGACCCCTGGGGTCCCAAGGGTGGAGCCAAGGCCGCTGTGGTTTCAAAGAGGCAGATCTTTACCACTTGGGTTCCTGACTATGATATTGCTATTTATGAGGACCAGAGGGATGTCACTGGATCTGCTACCCAGAACAGGTGGGGTGGCATTGCCGTGCCAAGCAGCTGAAGATCAGGCCCTGCTGGGCCCTAGGGTAAAGTCTTCACTCAGATGGACTAGAAGAATAGTGACCTCATACCTCCAAGAAAGTAGGCAGAGTTAGTATTTTAGGGGCAGAGTTAGTATTTTAGACTCAGGATTCTCATGCTGAGAAGCTCCTAGACCAGGAGAAGATTGATGACATAGACCTCACCCCAGAACTAGCAGGGAGAAAAAGCCCTCCCCTAGAGCTGGCACCCTGAGTTTGGACTCCCATACTCCTAGACTGTAAGAGAATCCATTTCCGTTTGTTAAAGTCATCGACTTGTGACAACTCTGTCTTAGCAGCACTAGGTAACTAAGACAGGATTTTTTGTGTAAGTTAAGAAGTAAGTACGTGAGATGATAAATGGTATAACATGTAGATAACAAATTGTGTACTGTATCACTAGAAACCTGAATTTTAGACCCAGTTCAGTCACTAATTCCATAGCAAATCTTTGAGAAATTATCTTTTTTGAAAAACATAAAATGTGAAGACTCTACTAGCTGGTGTCTAAAATCTCTTTCAGAATAAATATTCAAGAATTCTGTAGTTTAATTGCTGCAGCAAAAAACTGCCTCCTTTGCCATGAGACCAGAAGGACTAGATGGCACTTGGCTACCATTACTGAATGTTTTGAGCAAAGATTCTACAGCAGAATCCTTGGTCAGAAGGGGGAAAACGAAGAACAGCATTTCACATTCTCATGAAAGCTTGCATTTCTGGAGCCACAGAGACTGGATAAACCCCTGAAGTCTTTTTGTTTTTCTCTCTCTCTCTCTCTTTTTATGAATTTGAATTTTCTCTCTCTCTTTTTTTTTTTAAATTGTGATAGAATGAAGGTTTACAATACAATTCAAATTTGCATTCCTGCCTATCTGAAGCCCCCTCTGCTGCCCTTACCCAGTGACAGCACACTCTTCCTTTCTGTTCCATACATATCATATCCTCTTAACAATCTCCTATTCTCTCTTCTCCACTCTCATAACTCCCCTCTATTGAGAGGCCAGTAGGATGACACCTATAGATGCATGGAACCACAAAGTGTACACACAATATGGTTACTCTGTGTCCCTGAGGCCAATCCACTCCTATTTGAAGAGTTGACCTAACCAATGATCTGTGATCAGGGGCAGCATCAGGTCTAGGGCCCATGCTCCCTGGGGAACTCCGAGGCATTTGGACTGTCAGTTGTGGTCTTTTAGTGGAGTTCTTAGGGTGGATCCCTTTTTTTCTTGTGTTGCCAGTGGAACTCAACATTGTGAGCTCATCACTTCTGTCATTGGCGGTGGCCAGGCAGCATTTGGTTCTTCTGGTCACATGTTGCTATAGTTACCAACTCACATGGGTCTTTCTGTCTTCTGGGTTCTTTTTCTCTCCCATCATTGTTGTACCCCTGAAGTCTTAAAACAAATAGTTTAACTTAACTGGTGAAGAACATCTGCCTTGCGCAGTGTGCCTTTTAAGAACTATTTATGTCACACTAAATTGACAACAGCAATTCAAAAGATTAGATAGGAAACTTAGGGGACTGTGAGCTCCTGTTAATGGGGGAGGAATAGCTTAGAAAACGAGGTGAGAATGGTTGTACAACTTGAAGAATGTAATCAGTGTCACTGAATTTTACACGTGGAAATTGTTGAATTGGTGTGACTTCTGCTGTGTATGTTCTCAAACCAACAGCAACAAAAAAAAATGTAAAAAAAAAAAAAAATCCAGAGCTTTAAAACTCATGTTTTGTTTCCAAAAATTGTAGAAACTGAAGTATTGCAAATTTTCTATGGAAATTGATTTTTTTATTTGTTTTATTTTAAGCTCTTCCATTTGGGAAAATTCCCATTTTAGAAGTCGACGGGCTTACTCTTCACCAGAGTCTAGCAATAGCAAGATACTTGACCAAAAACACAGGTAAAATGTTTGTTGTGTTTAACACTTTTTGATAAGTGAACAAAAATGTTATCTAGTCAATGTTGATTAAATAACTTTATTAATGAACACTATAGTGAAAAGAAGGGAGTCCCTAGTTGATAAAAACAAATAAGAGCCCAGCTGTTAATTGAAATATTGGCAGTTAAACTCTATTCAGGATGATGGTGCCACAGAAGAAACCCCTGATAATCTGCTTCTGTAAAATCAGCAACTGAAAATCTGTGGAGCACAGTTCTACTGTGAGGCACACAGCATCACCATGAGTTGGAACTGACTTGACAGCAACTGATTTGGTGCCAAAAAAAAAAGGAACTAAATGTTATAAAATTATAAAAACATCCTCTTTATTGGTTCTACTTTCCATGAGTTCCCAGATAACTAATTTTGTGTTATATTTTCCAACCACCTCCTCCTGCCCCATACCTCTTTGCTCTACTCTCAAGCCCTTATAGAAATTCACCTGGAAATTGGACAGGTATGTGTCACCCCCAAACATTCACAAGCATGAGTATCATATCAGAGACTAGTTAACAGGAAATACACATGGTATACAGAAGTTAAAATTCCTCAGACCATTAAAATCATGTTCTGCGTGATGTCCTTCATCCTAATGCAGCTAAAAAAATAAAAAGGGAGCTTTTTTGCCTCCACAGAGCATCATCTGAGGCATTCTAACATGAGTAGTTGACTTTTGGGTGGTTTGGTTTGTGGATGCACCGAATGACATTGAAGAAGAAAAATAGAAGAAACCTAGTTCTTTCTGTTCTTTGACTGATGCTCTTTCTACATGCCCTTTCTTCACTGTCTTTTCTTCCCTCACATTCTTTTTAAGTAAAAAGTCATTTTTGGCTTCTTTGAAAGCTCCTTGTTTCTAATCAAGCTCAGATCACCAATCCTGAACCTCACTTCCTATAACCTGTCACTTCCACCACCACTAAGATACATGATTAGGTCACAAGGTAAGACGAGTTCTAATTATTAGACATCCACTCCTTTTTAAAATACAGATATGTGTTTAAAAAGCATTAAATTCTCTTTTAAGCTAATACGCTTCAACAAATGAAGTTCTTCTGAAATGCAGAAGGCTTGGAGATTATTTGTGACTATAGATGTTAAATTTCAAAGTGAAATGATATTTGAGTTGAGCCATAAAAGATGGCTATAATTTCAAGGGAAAGGCTTGTGGTGTAGCGGTTAAGTCCTATGGCTGCTAACCAAACGGTCGGTGGGTTGAATTCATCAGATGCTTCTTGGAAACCCAGTGGGGGCAGTTCTACTCTGTCTATAGGGTCGCTTTGAATCAGAATTGACTTGACTGTAGTGGGGTTTTTTTGTTGTTGTTGTTGGTTATGATTTCAAGACTTGGAACTGGGCAGTGGATTTTAAATTTCAGGTGCATTAGAATCACTTGGGGGGCTTTAAAACACAAATTGCTTGACCCTAACCCTGGTGGCACAGTGGTTACATGGTAGGGCTTCTAACCAAAAGGTTTGAAGTTCTAATCCACCAGGTGCTCCTTGAAAGCTCTATGGGGCTGTTCTACCCTGTCCTGAGGCTTGCTGTAAGTCAGAATTGACTGGACAGCAGTGGGTTTGGGTTTTGGGACTTCAGAGATTTGAATTCACTTGACCTCAGTTGGGGTTTAAGAATTTGTATTCTTTGTTTCCCAGATGATGCAGATGTAGCTGGTTCAAGGACCTCACATCCAGAAATCACCAGTAGGAATATTCCAGGCAGGGAGAAAATTAATATCAGAAAAGAACTGCAAATTTGTACAGTGCAGAAGTAGAAAGAAAAGCATCTAGAAAAGTAGATCAAGGTCTGATTAGACCATTGAATGTGGACTTCATTCTTTATGCAGTTGCAGGTTTTTATGCTTTTCTGCAGTGTCACTGCAGATGTGACTTTAGGAAGGCTATTCTAGTTATACTTTATACTTGATGGAAACCCTGGTGGTGTAGTGGGTTAAGTGCAACAGCTGCCAACTGAAAGTTTGGTAGTTTGAGTCCGCCAGGTGCTCCTTGGCAACTTTACGGGGCAGTTTTACCCTGTTCCATAGGGTACTACGACTTGACAGCATTGGGTTTGTTTATTTTATTTGTTTTTTTGTTTGTTTGTTTTGTTTAGTATCTGATAGACATCACAAGAAGCAGGAAAGTCATTACAACAGTCTGAATGACAACAGACAAGAAGAGGGACAGAGAAAAATACGAGAATGCGTGTAACAATAGAATCATTGTACAGAGTAGATCACAGATATTGAGGAAGGGCAGTTTATGTGACCAGGAGAGCAATAGCATCACAGGTGACAGCCTGGACTTGGTTAGTTCTTCTCATAGGACTTAAAAAAAAAAAAAAAACTTTATCAACCTTTCCTCAACCCTCTTCAGTGTTCATCTTCACTCAGTCCTAAGTGCCATCCATGCAGGCAGGAGATTTGTCTGATTTTTCACTTTTGTAGCCTGACTTGGTACTGATCCACAGTCAGAGCCCTGTATTTTTTTTTAAATGATTGAAGAAGGAAGAGCTGATTTGAGGTAGGCTTGTGGGACGGCTTCCTTTGAGATTTGTTGAAGTTTCAGAGCCAAGAAGATACTCGGAGCAATATCCAAAGTGAAGATAAGAATATGGCTCTGCAGTTTAAGGTTAAAAAATGTGGAATCAGAAGTCATCTGCACGAAATTAGTAGCTGAAATCCTGAATGTGAAGTCCAGGTAGAGATGAAACTGAGTGAAGAGAACCCATGACACAGTTCTAGAGGAGTTTTCTATGTCAGAAAGAAGAATCCCCCTTTGAACATCACAGAAAGTATAGACAGATAGATAGTTCATAAAGGAATTAAAAATCATCAAAGAATTTTCTTTCACTTTCACCAGTTTTATTGAGGTACAATTTACATACAGTTCACTCATTGCTGGTATACTGTTCCTTGATTTGTACTGTGAAAGCAATTTACTGTAGAATGCTTTTACCCTGAAGAATTTTAAATTGATATCAGTGAGAAAATATTTATAGAGATTTATTCCATTTTTTTAAAACAAAAATTCTCTACAAATGAAAGGAAAGGGGGAAAAAAACCCTCATTAGTTGAAACTTACAATTTCCAGGCAGAAAAGAAATGCTCCTGAAAACACTATCAAAACTTACCTGCAAATTATATATATATATGTATATATATATAATTGGTTTACAAAATAAGTTATTCTGCTTACACAGGTTATGTATTGCAATACTGCTTGTATTAGTAGAAGCCTGAAAAGGAAACCAATCAGTTGAGGACACCTAATTAAATTATGGCATATCTAGACAGAAGAACCCCACATAACTGAGAAACAGCGTGAACATCCTGAAGGTACCTGTAGGGAAAGACCTCTGGGATATAGGGAAGAGGGCCTGTCAAGGGTGACATACTTTCTTATTTGCTTGTATTTCCATAAAGAAGCAGTGGAAAATATACAGGAAACTAATAAAAGTGATTACTGATAAGGCAGGTCAGGGAACGCGATGAGGTAGGTGGAAATTGGCCTTCACTGGATGCTGTTTTATATTGTTTTGGATTTTTGAACCACATGACTATATTGCCTATTAAGAATAAGTAAATATTTTTATATACTAAATACAATTGAGCATTCTGATGGGCATAGAACATGCTCTCTCTATTTTACAGATTTGGCTGGAAAAACAGACTTGGAACAATGTCAAGTTGATGCTATTGTGGACACACTGGATGATTTCATGTCACGTTTCCCGTGGGCAGAGAAAAATCAAGATGTGAAAGTAAGTGATCAGTTTGCGGTAACTGTAACTGATCATATACCACTTGCCATGCATTGCTTAAGACATTCCCAGTTATCAAAGTGTCATACATATGATTTTAAGACATCAAATTATGCTAAAAAGTTTACAGTAAAGTACAAGATTTTCTGTCCCATCCCTTCACTTTAACCCTTTCCCAGACACAGCCCATTTTAACCCTCTTGGCAGTTTCTTCACAGAGCAGCTAAAGCAAATGCAAGAAACGATGAAGTAAAAGATCTGAACAGAAGCTTTCAAAGAGCAGCTTGAGAAGAAACAGTGAAGTCCTAGGAGGACATGTGCGGAGAGCTGGAGTTAGAAAACCCAAAGGGAAGAACATGCTTGGCATTCTCAAACTGAGAAGAACTGAAGAAAATACTCAAGCCTCAAGTTGCCATACTGAAGGATTGTATAGGCAAAAAATTGAAAGACACAGGAAGCTTCAAAAGATGATAGAGTTAACACATGGAATCACTGTACCAAAAAGAACTGGCTGGTGTTCAACCTCTTCAGGAGGTAGCATATGATTTTAAAAAAAAAAAAAAAAAAAGATGGTCTTGAAGGAAGAAGTCCAAGTCACACTGAAGACACTGGTGAAAAACAAGGCTACAGAAATTTTTCTTTCTTTGTTTACTTCCTTGTTTATCTGAAGCATAGCCTTCCAGGACTCCAGAGGTTAAAATGAAACATTGATGACAGACGTTTGAACAAATAGAGACAACGCTGGAAGTACTCCATCATCTATGCCAAGAAATTTAGAAGACAGCTACCTGGCCAGATGACTGAAAGAAATTCATATTTGTGTCCATCCCAAAGAAAGATGATCCAACAGAAAGCAGAAATTATTGAACAATATCATTAATATCACAAGCAAGTAAAATTTTACTGAAGATAATTAAACAGTGTTTGCAGTGGTACATGACAAGGAATTGCCAGAAATTCAACTCAGCTTCAGAAAAGGATGTGGAATGAGGGTATCACTGCTGTTGTCAGATGGATCTTGGTTGAACACCAAAAGGATATTTACATGTGTTTTATTGACTACGCAAAGGCATTCAGCTGTGTGGATCATAACAAATTACGAACTATTGTAAAGAATGGGAATTCCGGAATCCCTAATTGTGCTTATGCGGAACTTGCACACAGGCTAAGAGGCAGCTGTCTGAACAGGACAAAGGGATATGATTTGAACAGAACAAAGGGATATGATTTAAAATCAGGAAAGGTGTGCATTGGGTTTGTATCATTTCACCACACTCATTCAATCTGTATGCTGAGCAAATAATCCGAGAAGTTGGATAACATGAAAAAAAAAAAAAAAAAACAGGGCAGCAGGACTGGAGAAAGACTTTTCAAAAAACTACATTATGCAAATGACACAATCTTGCTTGCCAAAAGTGGAGAGAATCTGAAGCACTTTCTGATAAAGATCAAGTCTTCAGTATGGATCACACTTCAACATATAACAAAAGTCATTACAAATGAACAATAAGCAGCATTATGATAAACGGAGAACACACTGAAGTTGACGAGAATTTCATTTTACTTGAGTTTATGACTAATGTCCAAGGAAGCAGCAGTCAAGAAACCAGATAAAGTATTGCATTGGGCAAACCTGCTGAAAAAAGATGTCTTTAAGGTGTTAAAATGCAAAGATGTTACTCTGAGGATGAGGTCACCTAGCTGAAGGCATGGTACTTTCAATCACTTCATGTGCCTGCAAAAGTCAGTCAGTGAATAAGGAAGACAGAAGAAGAACTGATGCATTCAACACATTTGACACACCACCATGAAATTATGGTACTGGTGAAGAATAGTGGATATATAGATCATAAACTGCCAGAAAAATGAACAAACCTATCTTGGAAGAAGTACAACCTGAAAGTTCCTTAGAAGTGAGGATAGTGAGACTGTCTCATAGCCTGACTCTCTCTTTGACACTTTACCTGGAGGGACCAGTTCCCGAAAGACACCACGCTTAGTAGACAGGAAGTGAGCAAGAGGAAGGCCCTTGGCAAGATGGATTGACACAGTAGCTGCAACACTGAGCTCAAACAGAGCAACAGTTGTGAGAAGGGTGTAGAATGAGGCAGTGCTTCTTTCTGTTTTGTACACCCAGTCACTATCGGTGAAAACAGACTTGAAGACACATGATAACAACCAGCTGTTTCTTAGGAAATTACACATCTTGACTGCTAACCAAAAGGCCAGCTTTTCAAATCCACCCTCTACTCCTTGGAAACCCTATGTGGCAGTTCTACTCCAGTCTGTAGTGTGGCTATGAGTGGGAATGGACTTGACAGCCATTTCTTGATCCATTTTGAGTTAGTTTTTGTATAAGGTGTGAGACATGGGTCTTATTTCAATTTTTTGCAGATGGATATCCAGTGTTGACAGCAATTTCTTTTTCTTTCTTCAGGATATGTTCAAGTGACTTTATTTGCCAGCTTTAGCTACTTTCTATAGATTTCTTGTTATACTCATCCCCTCTGCTTCTTTTCCTTTAAACTTTCAGTAGAGTGATATTACTTTGTTTAAATCAGTATTCAGCAATTCCATTAGTTTGCCAATGAAAATATTTTATATAAAACTGTGCAGTGTAGTATACTTTAATTATATTTTTTCTTAAATTCTTTGCCTCAAAATAAATAACTGCCATATTTTTTTAAATTCTTTTTATTTTTATTGCTGATTCTCCCCACACCAACGAATAGCCTGCCAACACAATTTTCTTCAAGGTCAGTAGGCATCAAACGATCGTTATTTCCAACACGTTTTTCGAGATATCTGGCCTAGAGTCCTCCATTCTCCTTTATAGAACTCTAGGTCTTCTGCACGTCACTCATCTCATTGTCAGATTTCCCTTGACTCTCATCCCATAAATTCCCTTTCCCTTTCTCTTGCCTTGCAGTCCTGTATCCTCCAGGATACAGACCTTCCTCTTTCCTTGTTTACTCTCCTTTATTAGGAGCATATCCTTCCAGTACTCCAGAAGAAGGACTGAAGACCGATTGAATGAGGATGACAGACGTATAGACATGTCTGTGTAGTCAGTCATGCTACTTAAATCTGCTTTGCTTGCTCTAGACACTTCAGTTTCCTTTTATTCCTTCCTGTGTTCATTCTCTTGCTTTCTGCCTTTGTTTTGTGGAGTAATCTTTCAATAGCTTACCAAGCATCTTACCAAACTTGGGTTCTTGTCCTGCCTTGTTACCTGATCAAAATAAAGTGGAAACCACACCACCAGTTGTAAGGGAAAACTCAAAGCGGAAACAAGGAGCTATGTGGGGCCTAGCAGCTGAAGGCCTCCAAGCTCCCAGCCCCATAGGAGTGCTGAGCTTTTAGGTCCTCCAGTCCCCTGGGGTTAGACACCAGCGCCTGAAATCTGAACTCCGGGCTGCATATGCCCATATTTGGAGATCCAAGAGCTGAGTCATGCTGGACAAGAAAGGTCTTCTCACTCCTTAAATAGGTCCAAGTGCAGCTGTGTTTCGGAGAGCACCTTTCCCTCTGATGAAGTTCAGGTCTGGGGTCAGGTCAGCTCACCGCTCTTACGGCTCTGCACCTGCGCTGAGATTCTGGTTTGCGCTTGCTCGGGGGTTTCCACGCCACACTCAAAGCGCACCAACTGAGCTTGGAGCCGCGATGTGGTCCTGCTAAACTGCAGATGGAAACACCAGCTCGGCAGAGAGCAGGAGGTAGGGAACTTGGGGGAAACGTCGGGGGCGGTTAAAAGGGTAGAGAATCGAAGTAGGGGGCCTTATTTGTCTGCAATTTTTGTTTGTTTAATCCCAATACTTTTTTCATAGCGGCGTTCTTACCCAATTAGGGTCAGTACCCTGGAGCAGACTAGCCACTGAAATACACTCCAAGTCAGAAGGAGTGAGAAGGTTTATTGGGAGGTATGGTGCCAACGGAGACTAGACAGCAACGCAGGCTATTTTTATGGAGTCTCAGAAGACAGTTTTTCCATCCAAGTGTATACATCATTCTGGCAAGAATTGTTGCATGTTTTTAAGCGCCTAGTCCACAGATAATTGTATATATCACAAAAATAACCACAAGAAACTCTTTATTAAACTACAGATATGTATGTCAGATACCTGAACTCTAATCTGTATGTTTGTAACAAAACAATAAAAATTCCTTGGATACTGAAACTGGCTAGCCTAATCACTCGGACTGAGATAAGGCACAAGAAAGAAAACTGTGGATTAAAAAACGTCAGGCAGCTTTCCAAGCTGCCGTCTCACAGGCTGAAGGCCGTTTCTCAAGAGAGCTATGCAGGAGAGCTAGAGGAGGGCCACAGAAGCTGACAGGGATCCACCTCCCTTTGGAAGGAGGCAGTGCAGAGGCCAGTGTGGCTGGTGCAATTAAAAAAAACACAGATTAGAGTATATTATGTCAAGCTCTTGATCACCCAGTTTGAATACAAGAAAATATGTTGTGAGATATTAGGGTCACCATGTTGAAAGTAATTTTTCCCCCAGTATCTGGAAGACATTTGTTGTCTCCCAGCTGCTGAAAAGTCTGAATCCAGTCTAATACTTGATTTTTGAAAAACATGTGACCTATTTTTTTTTTTCCTCTTTAAAAGATTATTTAAATTTGGCCTTAATGGTCTAAAGTTTTACACTGATGAGTCTTGGTGTGATTTTCATCTACTGTGCTTTCTCCTTGTTGAACCACTGAAATCTGGAACTCATGTCCTTCAGTTCTAAGAAATTCTCTTCAATTACTGCACTGATGATTTCCTTCTGTTTTCCTGTTCTGTTACACTGGAATTCTTCATATCCAGATGTTGGATCTTTTCTCTACTTTCCATCTCTTTATGTTTTTACATTATGTTAAGAAAGAATTCCTCAAGTTTATCCATCAGTCCTTCGGCTGAGTTCTAAATTCCTGATAAAACCCTTGCCAAAGTTAATTCTGACTATAGTGACCTTACAGAATGAGCTAGAATTGTCCCATAGGGTTTCCACGGAGCAGTTAGTGGACTCAAACTGCTTGTCTTTGGGTTAGCAGCCAACGTCTTAACCACTATGTTACCAGGGTTCCAAATTCTTGATAATGTTTTTAATTTAAAAAGAGCTCCTTTAAATTAGTGTAGTGTTTTCCTTCTTAAAATACTCTTTTAAACATAAGAGATGCAATATCATCTTCTTGCTTAGTGCCTGTTTGCCCAAAGTTGCTTTTCTCCCCCTTTATTTTGAACTCTGTCGTTCCTCAGAGGTTAGGTAATTTTCTTTTATAGTCTGTAGTAAGCAGTACAGACATATAAAAAAGTTTATTTAAAGTTCTAAGCATGTGAATGGATAGGTTTTGTTGATTTTGAGTATTACTAAGGCATTTGGGGGAATTCTTTCCAGTATCACTAGCTTCATTAAGTCCCTCTTGCACTGAAGAGAGTCCCTATAGAAAAGTCCCAATTTCTTATAAATGCCTGGCTGCCAGCAACCGGAGACAAGCACAGAATTAAGTATTAAGTATGCAGATGTTCATTTAATCTCCCTGTTTTTAACATGGAAATCCTGGTAGTACAGTGGGTTAAGTGATATGTCTGTTACTCAAAAAGCTGGTGTTTCAAATCCACCGGGTGCTCCTTGGAAACTCTATGGGGCAGTTCCAGTCTGACTTCTAGGGTCGCTATGAGTCAGACCTGACTCGACAGCAGTGGGCTTGGGGTTTATTTTTAATCAAGATGTGGGACACTCCCTAGGCCAGAGACTGACTGTTCTATACCCTCTCTAAGCTTCTGGAAGAACCTCTGGGTGAGACAAATGACTAAGTTGTCGACAATAAACCGTAAGACCAGCAGTTAGAACACACCGATGCACCTTGAAAGACAAGCCTGAATATCAGTCTCCAAAAGGTCACAGCCTTGGAAACCCTATAGAGCAGTTTTCCTCCGCAGGCATGGGGACATCATATGTGGGAAGTGACTGGCAAGGTGCTTCTACTAAGAGTGCAGAAAAGGCAGTTATCTAGGTGCACGATATGGAGGAAATCTCAAGTGTACCTACTTCCTTTAACAACTTTCCATTGATCCTCTTGTCTACTCCATCTCCACCTCCTTCACCCCCAAGGCCAGAAGTCCCTATCCTGCCATTTCCCGAGATAGCTGAGGACTAGATGCTGCAGACAGTCTGGGTGCTGTTTTCCCTTTGTGAGCAGTACACATTCATCTGCTTTCCAGCTTCATTTTGTTGACTCTTTTTCCTCTCATTCTCCACCCCCTTGTGGTTCCATCTTCTTAAAAACACTCATTTACTGTAGGTCTGAGAAGAAAATAAAATTATATATGTGTCACATCCCCCATGTTTATCCAGAATTCTAAATAGACTTTCTCTGTTACTCCTGGCATTATAGTATGCTAGGCATTTATTTTTTATTACAGCACTTTAGGGCACTTATCACCATCTGTATTTTGGTACTCCAGTGACTCCTATGTTATTCCACTTGATAGAATCTCACATAATTCTCAGTGTTTCTTCATTTTTAAATTCTTTTATCTGAGTTTTCCTCAAATATGTTGGTGTCAAGTGTTTTATCTTCAGTCTTACCAATCCTGCTTTCCATTACCTGAATTCTGCTCTTTTGACTTTGCATTAGACTTGTCTAATTCTGTAATTTTATTAGACTTGTCTAATTCTGTAATTTTATTAGACTTGTCTAATTCTGAATTTCTGAATGTTGTTTCTCTGTGCTTTCTTATAGCCTGTTCAATTTGTCATTATGCTCTGCAGTTTTGCCTGATTTCTTTCCTGATCTCTTCAAGAGTTCTAAATATTAATTAATCTTTTGTAGTCTACCACCACTAATTCTAGGGAGTTCTCTTCATCTGGAAAATTCCTTGCTTCTTTCTTCTGGGAGCTTTCTGAAGCCATCATGGGTCTCCCTCTTTAAGTGATCTGATATTGACTGTTGTCTCCAAGCCACCGGGAAATTGTTGTATTTGTTTATTTTGTTTGCTTACTGTGTTCTAGTTTCTTTGTTTTGTGTTGAAATGCCCAAATAGTTTGGTAGTGTGAGCTAGTTTGATTATTCTTGCCTTTCAGGATCCAACATCCTGTCACCAGATGGTTAGAGCTGTTCCTAGAAAGATGAGCCTAGGCATCCATTTACTTTTTTTGTTGTATTCAGTTCATGTGCCCAAATAGCCAGTCACTGAGTGTGGGTTCAGATTCTGCCCTGCAGTGCCAGATAGGCAGGAGTGATTGGCATAGCCACAGGGATCTGGCTGGATGCACTGAGAAAGGCAGGGGGCTGACAGCTGTTCCTGAGTGTCTTCGGTCAGTGAAGAAGGTGTGTCCCCTTATGCCCTGAGTTCTCAGTTTAGGAAAGCCAGCAGATTACTTACACTCCACCCTCATGCCTCAGTTTTTGTTAAGTGGTTTCCTCTCCAAGTCTGTGAGAGGGCTCAAGGCACACATGAGGAGTCCTATTTCTGACCCAGATAATGACTCTGGAGGTGGGAACAACGCAGAGGTGAGAGGAGGAAGCACTGGGAAAAGAGAGACAGGTGTATCGCAGAGGAAAGATTTAGGACCCTGTGTGGTAGATTAGATTCAATCTACTTAGCTTTTGATGATGAAATGCTGTTTTTTACTGATTCTAGAGGTGTGAGTAGGCACTCTCTGCTGCTCAGTCTCGTGCTGAGGAAGACACTTTCTGAAAACCACTGCTCTGCTCACCAAGCTCACTGCTGCACCATTGTATCAGGTTATAGACTTCTGGTCCTACTTTCCCTTCCCTGTTGCTTAGTTCAATTTCTTAACTTTCTCTTTGATGTTCAGAGTTCCTAGAATGTCATATTGATTCATTTGTTTGGGGGGATCTTTCTTATTAGAGGGATCACAGGAAATATCCAACTACTCCATCCCCTAAGTACTGCCTCACAGTCGATGTTTTGTTTTGTTTAGAATGCATTTACTAATTTGCTGTCTGTCTCCTCCATAGAATGTATTATCAGGGCAGGAAGCACATCTGAATTATTCACTTTATCATCATGCCTCCCATCTCTTACAGTACCTTTCACATCCAAAACCAAAACTTTTGGCACTGAGTTGATTCCAATTCATAGTGACCCTATACGACAGGGGACAACTAGCCTGTAGCCTTTTCAAGACTGTAAATCTTTATGGAAGCCAACTGCCAGATATTTCTCCTGTGCAGTGGCTGGTAGGTTTTAACTGCTGACCTTTTAGCTAGCAGCCAAGTACTTAACCACTACACCACCAGGGCTCCTGCCTTTTACATAAAAAACAAAACTGATTGTCATCAAGTCAATTCTGACTCATAGCGACCCTACAGAACAGAATAGAACTACTCCATAGAGTTCCAAGGAGCCAACCTTTTGGTTAGCAGATGAGCTGTTAACCACTATCCCACCTGGGCTCCAAATGAGAATAGGACAAATTACACTTACCATGCCATGCCGTGTGCTGCATTAGAATCTGTACATATATTATCTCTGACAGTCCTCACAACCCTCCTTTGACGAGTGCTTTTCACTGTCCCGTTCATTTTCACGATGAAGAAACAGAAATGTTACATGTTTGCCCAGACCTTACAAGTGACAGAGAACTATGATCTGAACCAAGACACAGCCTGGCTCTGGAACCCACAGCCTCATCACCTATCACGCTCTCTCTTAAGCAACTAACGAATGCCCACAGCATCCTTTTAAGAAGAAATTGTTATCCTCCTTTTTAAGATGAGGAAATAGAAGTTCATGGAGTGTAAGTAACTTGCCTGAGGCTGTTTAGCTGGTCAGTGGTCCATCAGGGATTCAAGTTTCAGTTTGTTACTCAGACCTTCTGCTTTTAACATGAGTAGTCCCAGCAGTTGCTCAGAACAGCTCCATGCATGGATATTCATGTATGTGTCATAGCTATAGGCCAATTCCCACAAGCCATAGCACAGAACAAACTGCAGTCTTACTAATTTGCTTTGCGTCTATGTATTCTACATACAATTTACTGAAGACCTTCTGATGTGATTCGAGATATTTGGTCATAAAAGTATCTCTATTCATTGGCTTTTTAATGTAAGTGGAAAGCTTACGAGGGCTAGAGTTATATATACAGCCTTACATGCACACAACCCCTACAACGCCGTAAGTGAAAGCTTAGCTTTCCTGATAAAATATGACAAATCTTTTTGACATGAATATATTGGAGCTCTGGAGTTAGATGGTCAGGCTTGAGTTCTGACTCCCTTTTTATTAGCTGTTATTTAACTGTCTACAGTTCAATTTTTTTTTTGTGCGCCCATTTTTTTTTCATCTTTTATTTTTATTTAACTGAGCGAAAATGTAAATTCACATATAAATTTACATGCCCACCTATATGCAGCTTCCACTGCTCTCCCTATCCGGTGACTGCACACTATTCCTCTCTGCTCCATACATGTCTCATCCTCCCAACAGCCTCCTTTCCCCTCCTCTCCGTCCACTCCCCTTCCTCCAGTCAGAGGTCAGCAAGATGATATCCTATAGATGTATAGAACCATAAAGTGCTTCCAATATATGGTCACTCTGCATTGCCAAGTCCAATCCATTGCTGTCCAAAGAGTGGACCTTTGTTATAATTTGTGGGAAAGGGCAGCATCAGGGCAGGGGACCATGCTCTCAGAGGAACTCCAAAACCACTGGACCATCAATTGAGGTCTTTTAGTGGAGATCTCATGATGCACCTCTTTTTATTCTTGTGTTGCCAGTGAGACTCCTCTCTGTGAGCTCCATCGTGGCTATCGCTGGTGGTGGCTGGGCACCATCTGGTTCTTCCGGTCCCAAGTCGATGTAGGCACCCACTCTTGTGGATCTCTCTGTCTTCTCGGTTGTCTTTACCGCATGTCATTTTGGTCCTCGGTGAGCATCCGTTCCTGCTGAGTTGGGCCCATTTGCTGTGTCCTCGGATGGCAGCTTGGCAGCTTTTTAAGACCCCAGATGCCACTCATCAATTTGGGGTGCAGAGAGCTCTCTTAGCAAAACGCTAGTTGTGCCAATTGGCCTGGAATTCGCCTAAGAGCATGGCCCCCCGCCCCCCCCCGCCCCAGCTACTCTATCCTTGCAGTATTAAGATGGAAGGAGTACTCAAGTTATGGTGAAGTCCACTTAATGTTGTTCTTGTTTTTAATGTGTGCTGTCACCGCTTTCTCCCAACTAGATTTCTAGTAACTATCTAAACTAAACCCTCTCCCCCTCCCCTCCCTTGCAGCTGTCAAAGAGTCTTTTCTTCTATACACAAGTCTGTTTTTGAGATCTTATCGTACAGGTCTCATACAGTATTTGTCCTTTTGTCACTGACTACTTTCACTCAACATAATGTCTTCCAGTTGAAACCAGGTTAGGAGATGTTTCCTGGAATCATCGCTATTCTTTATCATTGCGTAGTGCTCCATTGAGTATATGTACCATAGTTTACCTATCCATTCTTCTATTGTTGGGCATCTGGGTTGATTCCATCTTTTTGCTATCGTGGACTGTGCTGCGATAAACATTCTGGTGCATGTGTCCATTGGTGTGAAAGGCCTTGATTCTGTAGGATATATTCCAAGTAGTGGAATTACTGGGTCAAATGGTATATCAATATCCATTTTTTTAAGGAAGCGCCAGATTTCTTTCCAAAGAGGCTGGACCATTCTGCAACCCCACCAACAGTGTAGGAGGGTTCCACTTTCTCCACAGCCTTGCCAGCATTTGTTGTTTTGTGTTTTCTGGATCATGGCCAATCTTGTTGGGGTGAGATGGTATCTCATTGTTGTCTTGATTTGAATTTCTTTAATAACTAAAGATCATGAACATGTCTGCATGTGTTTTTTGGCTGCCTGGATCTCCTCTTTAGTGAAATGTCTGTCCATCTCCTTTGCCCATCGCTTAATTGGATGGTTTATCTTCTTCTTATTGATATTTTGTACTATCTTATAGATTATGGAGATCAGGCGTCGGTCTGACATAGAGTTGCCAAACATTGTTTCCTATTCTGTGGGTGTTCTTTTAATTCTATTTAATAAAGTCTTTGGATGAGCAAAAGTGTTTGATTCTTAATAGTTCCCATTTGTCTATTTTCTCTTCTGTTGATTGAGGTTTCTTTGACAGATTTTGGAGTCTGTCCTCATTGTGTATTAAAACTTCCATTGTTGTTCCTACCTTTTCTTGGATGAGCTTTATCGTTTTAGGTTTGATATTTAGGTCTTTTATCCAGTTGGAGTTGGTTTTTGTATAAGGTATAAGATATGGATCTTGATTCAGTTTATTGCAGATGGATAACCAATTTTGCCAGCACCATTTGTTGGAGATACTGTTTTTACCCCAGTTTAATGTCTTAGGGCCTTTGTCGAATATCAACTGTTCATAGGCAGATGGTGTCATCTCTGGGGTCTCAATTCTGTTCCATTGATCAGTCTGTCTGTTCTTGTACCAGTACCAGGCTGTTTTGACCACTGTGGCAGTGTAGTATGTTCTAAGGTCGGGTAATGAGAGGCCTCCCAATGTGTTCTTCTTCTTTAGTAGTACCTTACTTATCTGTGGCTTCTTCCCTTTCCAAACAAAATTGGTGATTTGTTTCTCCATCTCATTAAAAAATGATGCTGGAACCAGTTCAAATTCTTTATCTTAGAATGAGATACAGTTCAAACTCTTTATCCTAAAAATGGGATATAGTCTAAATTCTTGATCCTAAAATGGGATATATTAGTATCTACTTTGAAGCCCACTTGGAGGACTAAATGGTAGCTGATGTACTGTAGCTAGGCAGATGGTGTTCAATAAATGCTCTACATCCTCATAAATGTAGAGGCAAATGGCATAATTTCCAATCCAGGCAAAGTATTTACAAGTCTTTGCTCCACTTGCCAAAGACCTCACTGATTGCCAGTCTACTAGGTCATCAAATTTGCCTCTTATTTTCCTCTCTTCTGTGGCTCAAATGCCATTACAAAACCTGTTTCCCAGAGGAAAATATTCCCTGAGCTTTTATGAGAGTTAACAAACTATCCTTGTATTAGAATAACAATGTCTTTATACCTATCACCTACTTCAAAGGACAGTTGCATAGGACATGGTAATCCAAGTTTATGATTTAATCACAAGAAGAGTGAACATGCTGCACATATACTGGTGATAGTCAGGCTCTCGGATTAACAAGGACTTGGTGAGGATACAATGAAAAAAAATGCATACCTCTTTGGTTAACTTTTAGTCAGTGTGTAATGGGTTGCATTGCTGCCACCTTGTGGTCAAGTGAAGCATTAATACCTAATTGAAAAGCAACATAGTAACACCGTTGGATTCACAGCAAAAACACAATTATCACGTGCTTTATCAAATACATACTAATTATACATGTTTCAGTATCTTTTGCTGAAATATTCCATTTCCAATTTAAAAAAGCTAAACAAAGGAGAAACATGCTTCTAGATGTTATTTGCCCTGACAATCCCTGAATTTACAACTAGTACTGTTTTGGTTATTCAGTGTATTCGTGTTTCAGTTTCCTCATCTGAATAATGGGATAGGGATGGAAAGTGAGTAGCACTGAGGGATTCCTGACAGCCCACTTCCAACACTAAATAATTTTGGTGGTGCAGACTTTAAAATAATGCTTTGGAGAAATACATAACTCTCTCCATGTCTCCTACAAATTACTCATTAGAATGCTACAATAATGACTTCTCAGGGTAAAAAAAAAAAAAAAAAAAAAAAAAAACTTCCTCTCTTATAATTCCTTGGAAGGAGAGGCAGGAAATTTTATGAATTTTATGACTCCACCAAGTATAACAATAGTTGTATAGGATTTATCAGGAAATGCATTTTTAAAAGCACACACAGAAAAAACATACGTATAATCAAAATCCATTTATCTTCATATTTTAGTGAGTTTCTCTAAAATTAATCTTTGTTGTTAGTGTCCACTGAGTTGGTTCTGACTTCTGGTGACTAATGTACACAAAAGACCTTAAGGTTGCTTGGTCTTGCACAATAACAAAGAGTATTGGTGTGTTTTAATGTACTGTTGTAGCCACTGTGTAATGTCTTCCAACCTAGGAGGCTCATCTTTCAGCGCTCTGTGACACAGCATTCTGTTGTGATCCATAGGGTTTTCACTGGCTGTTTTTCAGAAGTAAATTGTCAGGCCTTTCTTCCTAGTGCTGCCTTAAGCTTCCATAAAATCTGTCCACCGTGGGTGACCCTTCTGGCATTTGAAATACTGGTAGCTCAGCTTCCAGTATCATAGCAACATGTGAGCCACCACAGTAAGACAAACAGATGTATACTGAAAACGAATCTTAATTGCCATATTTACTAATTTTCACTTTATTAAACTTAAATGATTCACCTAACATATGAAGACAACCCGTGCTAAAGGGTAGATTAATAGCACATAAATTACAAACATTTTTAGCTGGAACTGCACATACAAAGCACTGGCATACCTGAAGTTGTAGAAATTCGCATTAGAAAAGTAAGTTACCCAAAAGGACAGACAAAAGCTTTTGGAAAGCTTTCCAGCAGCCATATCCTGTTCTGCTCAGTTACCTCTGGTTCTAGCTATCCCTTTCCTGACTGACATCGAGCTCATCTCAGCTGCAGGAGGTGTCAGATGGCTCTGGGCTCAATCCCTCTCAACTCACAAAGTTTGTGTGAAGACTACAAAATTAAAACCACTGCCGTCAACTCCAAGTCATAGCAGCTCCGTAGACACAGTAGAACTGCCCCATAGGATTTCCAAGGAGCACCTGGAGGATTTGAAATGCTTACCTTTTGGTTAGCAGATTTACCACTATGTCACCAGGGTTTCCATGATGGCTACAAAAACTCATCAAGACTTTGTACTTAAAATTTTGAACATATTAACATAGATGATCTTACGTACAAAGATGAAATAAGACAGTGGAAAGAACATACAAAATAAGACTTCTAAGTTGCAGTTTGTAAAATACATGTAAACATATAATGATGCTTTTACAAACTGCACTCCAGAGTTATAAGGCATTATGTTATATTAATATACATTATGTAGCTAAGTTATAACCATAGCAGGAAATCAGGTAATTGGTGAGATGATTATCCATCATCTGACTTAATAGAGTAGGATGTTATTAAAGGTTATTTATGAACAGTAGCAAATGAAAATACACATATTTTATGATAGTTTGGCTTAAATTGTATGAGACAAAACTAGGCAGAATTTTCATACATAAACAAATACATCTTATTAAGAAATAGGTCTTCAGAGCTTTAAGTACAAAAATCACAAGGACAATTTAAAAAAACACTGTTAATTTTTATCTTCTGGTAAGAATATTTTGTTAGCACTAGTAACTTACATAAAAAATCACAGTGGACACTGAGATGAAGGATTTTGTAGACAGTATTCAAAGCGGACAAGTCTCACACTAAGCAACAATGGCAGACTAGAGACAGAAGATCCGTAAAGACCTGAGAACACAGATTCATTATGAAGTTACACCCATTCAGCACAATGGGGAATTGAAAAACTGCAAAACTGGAGGACTCTAGCCACACAAATTATTTTTTTTCTTTCACTTATATTATTTAACATTAGCTAAGTTAGGCTAAGAAAAGGGGCCCTGGAAGCAGTGCTCAGCTACCAAAGGTTAGACTTGAACCCACTCAGCAGTTTTGAGTGAGAAAGCCTTGTCGATCTACTCCTGTACAGATCCAGCCAAGAAATGCAATTGTCACATGGGTTGCTGTGAGCTGAAATCAACTCCATGACACTCAGCAACAAGCTGATTTTAGAAATCTGAAAACATAATGGAACTGTTTTTTCTTTTTTTAATTAGTGAAAGTTCACAGTCCAAATTAGTTTCTCATTAAACAGTTAGTACACTGTTTTCTGACACTGGTTCCACCCCGTATGTCACCTTTCTCTCCTTCTTGACTTCCAGCTCCCTGTCACCAGCCTTCCTGTCCCCTCCTGCCTTCTCATCCTTGCCCCTGGGCTGTTGTGCTCATTTAGTCTCATTTTCTGGGTTTGTCTAACATTTAGCTGGTGAGTGAACCTCAGAAGTGACTGTAAGATAATGGAAGTATTTTTCAGTAACAACAAAAAAGATAAAAACGATGAAGTTGTGGGTGAAATCTTTAGTCATTATACACGAGAATTTATTTTTTAAAAAAAGTATTATTTAAATCCATGAGTAATAAAGGGATGACTAACATCTATTGAGAATATCAGACCTGAATCTCCATGTTAAATCTGAGAAAAACATGTAGATATTTCTTTTTCATTTCTAAATTCATGTGGGAAAATCTACTTCCTCTTCAAACAGTATCGAATATCCTCCCATTATTTTTCGTTGCTGAGAACACACATAGCAGTACACACACAATTCAAGTTTCTATGTCTACAATTCATTGACACTGATAGCATTCTTCCAATCATGCAAACATTCTCACCCTCCTTTTCTGAATTATTCCCCCTCTATTTAGCATAAACTCACTGCCCCCTAGCTGTTGCCAGTTTGATTCCGTGTAGATAGAGTTTTGTCTTATACTGGGTTCTCTACAGAAGCAAAATCCATCAAGTGTATAAACACACAGAGAGATGTGCACCAACAGCTCACGTGGTGCTGGAGGCAGGCGCGTTCGTTTCGGGATCAGGATACAGGCGTTTCTTGACCCACGTAGCCGCGAGGGCTGCCACACCGAAGGTCGGTGAGCGGGACAGCTAGAAAGCTGCTGGCGCAAGTCCCAAGACCTGGAGGTCGGTGAGCAGGAGCCTGCTGCAAGACCCAGTGTGAGGAACCGCCCACGTGTCTCACCTGAAAGCCCACTGATATTCAGTGCAGGCCACATCTCCAAAGAAACTCCCTTCCAACTGACTGCCTCCTCACAGCAGATCCCATCAGAGGTGATTACATTGTATCAAATCTCATCAGGGAAGTCATCACATCATCATACAACTGACAGATGATATCACCACTGCCAAACCACTGATACCTATGGCCCAGTCATGGCCATGACCTCAAGATTACAAACCTTACATGAGCACAGTGGTTAACAGCAGATAGTTTTCGTTTATTATGTTACTGTTTGGTTTTAAAAAGACTTCACTGGGTATTTTGGTTTAAACTTACTCCTCAATAAATGTCTGGCACCTAGATTATCTCTGGGCAGTGATTTCAGGGTTTAGCTAGCTTCAATGGCTCCAAGAAGTCTAGATTCCATGAGAACCTCCCATGATTTTTTTTTTCTTATTCTGCTTTCAGTTTACAGTTTGTCATACAAAAACTTACACAAGACATGACCCTAGTTGCTGTCCTCCTCACACACTGACACTGGCACACTTGTCTCTAGCCTGTGTCCATTCCACCAGCTCCTGTCCCCCTCCACCCTCTCGTCTCTGGATCGGAGTTACTCTTAGCCCCCTTTATCCACATAAGCCAGGAAGCACACTCTTCACCAGGATCATTTTACATCTCCGAGTCCAGTCTATCCTATGCTGGAGCTGGCTTCACAAATGGTTTCAGTTCTAGGCTGGCAGTCCAGAGGGTGAGGTCTTCTGTGGACCCAACAGTCTGTCAAACCACCAACTCTTTTCACTAGTTGAGTTCTGCAGCCCCCGTTCTCCCACCCCATCAGGTTATACTTGGCTGCATTCTGTGAAGGCAGTCTGGTGGTAGCCAGACCCCATCTAGTTTTTCTGGTCTCATTAATGCATTCCCTGGTTTATGTGCCCCCTTCTGTCTCTTGGGTTCTTACTTTCCCTTATCTTTGATGCTATTCATTCTCCCTTCCTCCAGATGGGTTGGAACTGATGCTTCTTAGAAGGCCACTTACTAACTTGTCAGACCCCATACACCACTCACCTAAGTGGGTTGCAAAACATTTTAATACACTGTTATGCCAATTGGCCAAGGTGTCACGCCAAACCATGGTTCCCAGACTCCTACTCCTTGAAATCTTTAGTTGTATTAGAAGTGTCAGGAAATCTCATTTTTGGTTTAGCCCAATTGTGCTGACTTCTGTACTGTGTTGTCCTTCCCTTCACTAAGATAATTTTTGTCTACCATGGAAGCCCTGGTGGTATACTGGTTAAGTGCCACATCTGCTAACCAAAAGTCTGGCAGTTTGAAATCTGCCAGGGCTCCTTGGAAACTCTACAGAGCAGTTCTGCCCTGTCCTACAGGGTCACTATGAGTCAGAATCCACTCGACGGCACTTGGTTTGATGTTATCAAGTTAGTGATTACCTCTCCCTCACCTGATAACCATCCAAGACTGTTTCCTTGTGTCTAAATCTTTTCAGTTCTTCTAACAGTGATCTCATACAACATTTGTTCTTTTGCAACTAATTTCATTAGGCACAGTGTCTTCCAGATTGCTCCATGAGATCTCCTAGTATTCTTAAAATGATTTTTTTTCCACTTCTTCTAGGATAAGATGTTTAATGAGCTGCTTACACATGATGCACCTATTCTTCTGCAAGACTTGGAGACATATTTAGAGGGAAAAGAGTGGTTTGTTGGTAACTATGTAAGTATGTTTCATATTTTAAAAACTGAGCGAGCTTTTTTTAAAGAAAATGATAAAGCAAAAATAAAAACTTATTGAAAAAAATTTTACTCATAGGGAGGTACTGTTAGAGGGCAGAGATAAAAGCTAAAATTGTTTGGCTAAATATTTAGCAGATCGGACATTGGAGACATAAAATCTATTTATGCAATTATTTAAACAAAAACCTGTCACTAAAAATCAAAACCAAAGTGCAGTAACAAAAGAACCTATGTCAGATTGGTGCAGAGAGTTCCACAGAGAAACATAAAATGAAAAACTACTTCAAGAAATTTGACTATGTATTTTAAAACAAGTATTTTCTCAGGACAATAGTTAACAACTGTACACCATTCTCAGTGACCATATTGCTGGTGACATTGTTGGTATTGTTCTTTTACAAACATTTTTATATCTATATTGCTGGATAAAGCAACAAAAAGTTATGTCACTGAAAGACAAATTTTCACTGTAGGGAAAAGAAAATACTTAAGATCAAAGAAATAATGATCCTATTTATACATTCATGGTGTTTTATTTTAAAATAAACAGCATTTTCTGTCTGTCCTGAAACAATGAACCATCTCAGACAGTTGTCCTGAACAGTCCTAGCACCCAGATGCTGGTCTCTTTAATACTAAAAGAAACCAGGGTTCCTTACAGCAATGGACCATCTCATCAACCCACTTTTTTCCTCACAACACTCACCAACTTACAGATCTGTCTCCCCCTGATTATCCTCCCCCTTCTAAAATAAAAGCTGCACGAGAAGGGGTTACTTACATCGCATTTTACTCCCCAGTAAATGCCTAGTACACAGACCTGTGCATGGTACACAGTAGGTGTTCACTAAATATTTGTGACGGAATTCTGAATCCTGTAACCAACAGCCTCTCTTGGCTGACAGGTGCTCAGTAAGCAAGTTCATAGAACAATAGCTATAAGCTTTATTGAACTCCATACAAAAAGAGCACTAACAGTCCACTTTTAAATTTCACTCTTTAATTGACACTCATCCCAAATCAAATAACATTAAAGAAATCAGTTCACTGAGTCATAAAAGAGAAAGAACACACACCAAACAACTGTACAAGGAGGGTAGGACCACACTATCACCACTATAATCCAGTGATCAGTCTTGGCAACCCACCAAGAATGGTCAGACAACCACAGATTATGTCTCCTGATGAAATGTAGTATAATGCAGTTTAGCATAAAACGTTTCACTTGAAACTATCAACCTTTCAGCTAGAACTTCCATTCTCTTTCTTCATAATGGAGCAAGGTAAACAAGATGAAGTAATCATAGAAATTCCAAAGACAGGCCTAAAATGGGACTGCAGACAGTTCAAGGACATAACCAGATGAAATACATGGTCCTGGGTTGGATCCTGCTTTGCCCTGTAAAGGAAATTTTTGGAAAAAAAATATATATATATATATATATATATATATATACACACACACACAGTAATATTACACACAGAAAAATATACACTGAGATATTAACAAGCAGAATCTTATTGATGGAACTATATGGTGTTACATGTTATTTTCCCAATTTGCTGTAATACAACCTTAGTCATCTAGTGCTGCTGTAACAGAAATACCATGAGTGGATGGCTTCACCACAAAGAATTTATTTCTTCAACGTCAAGTAGGCTGTGAAGTCTGAGTTCAGGGTGCCAACTGCAAGGGAAAGACTTCTCTGTTGGCTATGGAGGAAGGTCTTTGGATTGCATCATTCTTCCTTTGGTCTAGGAGTATCTCAAGTGCATGAACCTCAGGTCCAAAAGACGTGCTCTATTCCTGGCTCTGCATTCTTGAAGGGTGAGGTCTCTGTGTCTCGGCTCACCTCTTTTATATCCCAAAGAGTTTGGCTTAAGACACTATCCAATCTTGTAAACCTCATCAATATAACTGCCGCTAATCCATCTTATTCAATCTTAGCGATTGCATTTATAACACACAGGAAAATGTCACCAAATGGTGAATAATCACACATAGGAATCACAGCTTAACCAAACTGATACACACATTTTTGGGCAGACACAATTCAATCCATGACACACACATTCTGCTTTTGTTATACAAGACTGTTTTGAATGAAAAATCTTTTACATTAAGAAGTTTAAGCTTCATTTTAGAATTCTGTTACACCTTTTATATTCCTGTGAAAACAGTTTTCTGTTTCTTTTAAACTAGGTAACTTGGGCAGACTTCTACTGGGATATCTGCAGTACCACGCTTTTGGTCCTTAAACCTGACTTGCTGGACATCCATCCCAGGCTACTAACTTTAAAAAACAAGGTCCAAGCCATTCCCACTATCACTGACTGGATACAACGGAGGCCCCAAACCAAACTGTAGATGATGCACACTGCCAGCACGCTCCTTTGTTCTTCACAGCACTGGTCCCACCCGATCAGACAGCTACACTAGCCTGCCAGATCATTCACATTCTCCCCCAGCCAGTTCACCAAGACTTACACTTCTACCAGCATCTGTTTAAAAAACAAACACCAAACAACATTTAGTTTCCAGTGTATTTTTCTCAGAATAGCTGCACTTATTTACAAATGAGCAAGAAGAATTTACAAAACACACAGGCCTCCCTTGGCTCTGGTTTGGACATGCCTGAACTTTGGTTATGGGTTTGTTAACACCAGTTCCCCCCCAGCACTGTTCAGATTTCCTTTTCTGCAGTGTATTAACTGTAACTGCATAAAGTTTAACTCTACTGCCAGCTCTTCAGACCACAAATCATGCTACGAATACCAACTGTACATCATGACCAGGAGACTAATCATGGCAATTGTCCAGGTGTGTCCGTGACTGGTCACTGACCAACTGTGCCTCATTATTTCCCAGTGATAAACTCACTTAATATTTTACCAAAAAATGGATCACTGAAAAGAGGAACTGCCAATCAAGATGAAAATGCAACAAAGAAAAGAAAAAGTGGTAATCCTGGTGTGAAATTCAAACTAAGCATAAACTAAATAGAGTTAGAAACAGCTGACTCTGAGAATACTGACACCATGGCCACTCCAGAGTTTCCAAACATACAGCCATAAAAATTTAGAAAAGGTGAACTCAATCAAACTAAACCAGGAGCGACTGTGACAAAGGAAAAAAAAAAAAAAGAAGAAGATATCCCAGAAGAGGAGACACTTGGAGAAACACTTCACACTACAGGAACAGAGAGATTTCACACCACTGAAAGACCAAAGGATAAAATGCTGGCAGCTAATCCAAACTTAGAAAGGGTGTGACAATTTACCAAAGCAGATAAATTTTATAAAGAAGAGTAAGCACTGTTTAAAATGCTTTTAGTAAGATTTAAAGATAAAATAAAAAGCCAATACTTTAACTCTCAGTTATTTCCAACAGTTTAAAGCACAGTGTACTGAAAAGATCCTGGTGGCACACTGGTTAAAATGCTCAGCTGCCCACTGAAAGGTAAGAAGTTCAAACCCACCAACTTCTCTGAAACAGAAAATGTGGCATTCTGCTTACTGAAGAGTTCAGCCTTGGAAACCTACAGGGCACTTCTACTCTGTCCGATAGGGTTGCCATGAGTTAGAATAAACACAATGGCAGCGGGTTTTGGGTTACGTATGTATTCCTTTGCTAGTTTTCATTTACTTAGACATTTATAAAAAACAGTTTATCATGCTTGGACAAGAAATTTTTAAAGGTCATGGGATCATCATAAATTTTCCCCTGGTTATTAAGATTGTCTTGTACAGGTACAGGGCACAGTCATTTTTACAATCCCATATCCACAGAAAGTGAGAACTGGCTGGATAAACAAGTAATTTCAAAAGAAATCTTTCAAATAATTATACATTCAGGCCCTCCCCTCTGAACATCAAATTTTGGTTTAATGTTCATGCTATTATTAATATTGTCTAATCTGAGTATGTTACATCATTTTGGAAACAGATGGCTTCTATGTGAAAAGCTGTGCAGAGAAAATAAAGAGTTGAAAAGTCAGATGGGGGTGTGGTGCAAGAATAAAGAAAAGTGGGAAAAAAGCCCAGCTAAGCATGATCTTGTTTAGGTGCTTCCTTCTTTCCAGCAATGCTTTAGGAAATGGACAAATATGTTAAATATTTTATAAATTACAATGGATTGCACAGAGAATGTTTCCTAGTAAGTACCTTGCTTGTTTGGATTAAATTTTCTTGCCATAATTGGTTAATAAATATAAGCAATAAGTGAATCTCACCACAAAGCACTCTATCACATGACCAAGGCATTTTAAAGAAAAAAAATTTACCAAAAAAAAAAAAAAAAATCAAATAATACACTAGATTAAAAAAAAAACAGTCATCAAGTCAATTTGAACTCACAGTGATCCTACAGGACAATACAGAACTGCCCATAAACAAAGTCTCCAAGGAGCACCTGGTGGATCTGAATTACTAACCTTTTCACTAGCATCCACAACAGCTAACCACTATAACCACCAGGGTTTCCACCGCAGACAAAGAAGGTAGTACCTTTTCCTGACTATTAGATATGGCCACTTCACTCTACATAATTATACACTGACAAGCTTTAATGAACATAAAAATTACTAAAAGTGATAAATGCTTATCCAAAATCATGAAAACTCAAAATCAGGCCTGCTCATTTACATAAATCATAATCAAACTGTAAAATCCAACAGGTTTCTTAAGGAAATATTTCAATAGCATCATCAACCCAACTCCCCCCAATCAAAAGCAAACCCACTGCTGTCAATTCCAAATCACAGTGACCTACAGGACACAGCAGAACTGCCACATACGGTTTTCAAGGCTGATCAATTTCATGGAAGCAGACTGCCATGTGAAGCAACTGCTGGGTCCAAACCACCAACTTTCTGGTTAGCAGCTGAGCACTTTACCACTGTGCCATGAGGACTCCTACAGCATCAACATAACCTTTAAAATCATCTTTTTGCCCTGAAGGAAAAACAAGTTCCATTATCCTGCCTAAATTAAATGTCTCCTTGCGTGCTCACATGCACAGAGAGACAGAGAAACAGAGAGACAGAGGAATGAGAACTGGAGCAGGTATTTAATGGTACATCACCTTTACAGTCAGGAAAAAACAAAAGCATACATTGTAGGAAGAGTGAAAATATCCAAATCCTTATTTTGGGGACTGGTTAAAAGTCTTGCTTAAGATCACATAAATAGAAACCAGAGATCTCTCCATGATACAGTAACACTAACTACCAGAAACAAGAAACAAGTCTAGCTAATGTTTCAGTACAACTATCTGCTGGCATAAAGCTGCCAAATCTATGGAGTCAGGAATAGTTATAAAAAAACACGTTAAGGTGTGTCTTCTATTCCTCTATGGTCTGCATAAAAATGTTACTTCACTGTCAAAATATCACCATGAGACTGGAGAAAACCAGAGAGTATAGTCCCCAAACACCCTTTCACCAGCTCACTAGTGAAGTCACTCTTGTTGTTCACCCTTTAGCCAAAGATTGGACAGGCTCACAGAATGAAATGAGACTAATAGAGCACACCAGACCAAGAGGGCAAGGACTAGAAGGCACAGGAAAATCGGTAATCGGAAAACCAAGGTCCGAAAGAGCAAGTGTTGACCTGTCGTGGGTTTGTTAACCAACGTCATAAAGTAATGTGTGCACTACCTGTTTAATGAGAAACTAGTTTGTTCTGTAAACCTTCACCTAGAATGCAATAAAATAAAGATATGGCTTTATGTCCTCCTTACTAATGGCTTTACTGACAATTCAGTAAAGGGACGAAGGATTATACATAATCTCAGTTTGAGAAACAAGACAATATTGAGCGCATACGATCTCATTTATGTTCAATATTATAGTTTTTACTGCTGAAGGGAGAGAGAGCTGGAAACTACTAAAAAGGGTGCGAGGAGGGAACTTACGATGAAAAATATTTATTAAGCCCAAGACATAACAGAGTATTACACGGAGAAGCCAACTACCTTTCATCAGAGATACAAATATGGATTTAAAAGAATTACCCTATCACTAAAGACACATTAAAACAGAAAAGCTCTAAGAAACCCATTATGAGATTTTAAAAAGGTAATAGTCTCAACAACTTGGTTAAGTGATCTGGGGACTGTGATACCAGAGAAGGCAGTAATAACATTTGCAGAGTCCTTCTGGTCCTACTGCACTAAAAGATTCTCAGTACACTCAATATACCTTCAAGACTGAGTAATCCATTGAGTTGTAAGAGCTTTCAGATTCTAAAACATGTAAAGAATCACTTGAAGAACTTCTTTTGCCTTCTTAAATACAGAGGGTTACATTATCTAGCATCTTAGCAAAGGATGCCTCAAAAGGTGTGATCTCCAATAACAAACCAATTTTTGATTTATAAATAAGTTTATTTATACTGATATTTACATAATAAAAACAAAACATGTAAAACTCCCAAGTTATACGAAGAAAACTGATGTATAATAAAAACAGCAATATAGACTGACAGGCAAAAACGTAAAGACTTAATAAGGAGTTAAATATCAAACAGACAACTTTACCTCTAAATTTCACTTTGTCACCCACAATGAATTGGAATTGAACAATGGTTCTCTCGTCAGGAGGTCCTGTACCGGAAATTCTGGAAACTGGCAAATTATATTTTGATAAGGGTTTGAAGTTAATGACCTACTTCCATGCAGTACCTAATGCTGCCTTAATATGAAGTCACTTTCAGTCTGCTTTGAAACGAAACTGCTTTAGTTACTCTTTTTCACCAGTTAGGGAAATGGCACCAACATTTTGCTGAAGCATCAAGACGTGGCAGGAATGACGTGTTGTGTAGAGAGGACTGGAGCAGAAGTGACTGGGCAACAGTTTTAAGAGAAGCAAACGCCAAGGGAGGGAGATCAACGAAAACATGCACAAGAATAGAACAGGCAGACAATTAAGCACAGTAAGTGCAGCTGGAAAATGAACCTAAGGAATTAATCCATGGAGCAAGGTAAGGTCTTCTTCAGCTACTACTCACTGGAAAACAACTTAGTGCCTAGCCAAAGAAACACGTTTTAACAGAAGTGCTTGAGAGGACCTAGGGGATATTAGTATATGGATTGCCACCTTTAAATTCAGGTTGAGTTCTTGTCGACAGTGGTGAACATCTGCTTCAAATAGCAATAAAACTAAAGCTATATAATCTATAAAGCCATATTATTTAAACTAACAATCAAAAAGAACTTCAAATGACACAGGCAAAAACAAGACATAAGCATTGTCAAATAAGGCACATGTAAAAATCTACACACATTATCCAGTGAAAGACAATATATATATATTTGGAGGTAGAAATAATTACAAAAATACTGACATTTCTAAAGCATTAGCGTATTTGTTACAAACAATCACCAACTAATCCCCATTCAGAAAACTGCTTTGTAAAATGATTATTCAACATCTTAAGGACTACATATTTGTGGCTTCTTTTTCTGAAACTGCATGTGTGAGTGTCTGAAGAATTCAGTTAGTGGCAAAAAAGTTGTCCGTACTATGAGAAATGCAGTATGGAAATTATAAAAAGTTATAAATGTTCATAAACCCCATGGTCATCACAATGTAAATGTCCTTGGGTGCACCAAGTTGATACTTCCTCATTGATTAGGAACTCACAATTTTACAGGCCCATCGACGTTTTTAATAACGTGGCTATATCTGCTGGCATACTCCCTTCATCACCTGCAGGACAGAGAGCAGCATTGAAAGTTTATTAAATTTTTTTTGTTTCGTGAAACACACTGTCCCTCCTCAAGGTTCTACACTTTTGGTGAATTCCTATTTATCTTTTAAGGCTCAGGTTGATTCAGTATCACACCATCTCAAAGACCTTTCCCAACCTCTTCGCACATCAAGGATACTGCCTCTATGGTCTTCTTCATACTGCCAGCATGTTTCTTAAATTTTATAATTTACAGATTGTATTTCTGGTTTTATATAGATAGACAAAGACAGATGTAGACTGTATCTAATTCACGTAGCACAGGGTAATTATTACTCTTCCCATTTACTAAAAAGGAAAAACACTTTGTAATGAACAGAGTAGGCAAAACAAAAACTCCCAAATCCCAACCAAATGGAAATAATTTATTTTTATATCTTTATGTTTTATCAAATGACCCAATTACTGATCTAAATTCACCCAATACAGATGAGCAAAATTTTGAGTAGGCATACCATGTAAGTGTTAAATTGCCTACTGAAAATTACCTTTTGTTTAGTCAGTGTCCTATCTTTCAGTAAAATGGGACCTCAGCATCTAGACAGTTAGAGGAAACATCCAGGTTTTCTAAGATGGGAAAACATCTTGGGTGGTGGTGCAGAATCTAGCCATCCTGGATTTAATTAAATTTTACTCAGAATAATTTTAGATGCACTGATTAATTTACTGATATGGACAATGACACAGCTGGCAATCAACCAATATTTGCTATGAATAATTTAATACATCAGATGTAACCAAAGTACAGCAAAACTTAGCACTTCTCTCTCACACACACACATCTCCCAGTTATTCTTAAAATTGTAACAGTACTTTTATATCTACTTTGTCCAGGGACTGCACTTGAAGAACTAAGGAAAGCTTCAGAAACACAAAAACTTGATAACCATAAATGAGAACAATTATGCCCTTTATTTAACCTTTCATTGCAAACTTGCAGGCTATACCAATGTAAAGCATATACACATTCATTAAAATTATGTATGTTTTGTTTACAGAGCAAAAAGACCTCACTGAGAGATGGACACAAGGGCATATACACGTACTCTCTCATCAGTTCAATGGCAAAACTATTCCATGCTATCAGATGCACAAGTGAAGACAAAATGATTTAGATCAAATAAAAACCTAAACCAAACCCAATCCAGTACTGTCGGGTCCTATATAACTCATGGTGACCCTATACGACAGAGCTGAACTGCCCCATAGTTTCCAAGGATTGCCTGGTAGACTGAACCACTACAGAACTTAACCACTTTTGGTTAGCAGCCATAGCACTTAACCACTATGCCACCAAGGTTTCCAAGATCAAATAAAAGACACCAGTATATCCTTAAAACCTGAGTCTATTGTCACTGGGTCAATTCCTATAGCAACCCTATAAGATAGAGTATAACTGCCCCATATAGTTTCCAAGGAGCACCTGGTGAATTTAAACTGCCAAACTTTGGTTAGCAGTCACAGTTCTTACTCACTACACCAACCATGGTTTCCAGTATATTCTTAGTCTACTGTTTCTCCTCTTAAATAATACTTACTGAGGAAAGTGGTACTAAGTAGTTTTAAGGAGACAAAGAAAGAAAAGTTCCTAGAGAAGGGACCAGTAATTAAGTGGAGGAAAATTCTTTACAACTAAATATTTTACCAGAGACCTAGCGGCCAAAATTAAGTGTTTGGCTACTAACCGAAAGGTTAGGTTACACATCCATCTAGTGGTCCCACAGGAGAAAAGATGTGGTGCTCTGCTCCACTCAAGACGACAGCCTAGTTCTACCCTGTCACATGAGTGTGGGTTGAAAACCCAGTGACACCCGTAACTACAACCAACATTTTAAAGCTAATGGCCTGAGAGCATTTAAACAGCTGCTATTAACAGACACTCGAGGGGAAAAAGAAACTCGAGTAGCACAGTGGTTAAGAGCTACGACAACTTCCAACCCAGAGGTCAGCAGCTGAAATCTCTAAGGTAGTCCTTGGAAACTCTATGGCGCAGTTCTGCTCTGTCCTCTAGGGTCACTATGAGTTGTAATGAGGTCTGGTGTTTGAAAGGAAAACACTGGGTAAACTACTGAGACTGAATGTCTTTATATCAATAAAATTTACATAAATTATGATTAAAGGTGACTGACTGAAGACTTATTAACATCTAAGATCCCATCTGAGGTTTTACCATTCATTACAATGCCGCACCAAGAAGAGTTGCAGGGCACATGAAACAAATGAGAGACCAGGAAAAAAGACAACAGCAGAGACAGAGCTATCCACAAATTCTAGAAATGAAAAGCAGACAGAAGAAAGGAGTCTGGTTTTATCAGAAAAGAGAGAAAACTTAAGCACCTACAGACGGAAAATACAAGAAAGCGACTTCACACCCACAATACCTTCACCCCGCAGAGCTCATACAATGTATGTAATGATGCTTCTGAAATGAGGGCAACAGGTGTAGCTAAAACACATTAAAGGGATAGGATGTCTACAGCTTGCTCCTGTAGCCAGCTGTTTACCCAAGATGCACAAAATACCAAAAATGATCTTTGGATAATTTTAAACAAAGAACTTCAGATCTGGGAATAACAATGGAGACTGAAGCTATACTGAAAACAGGAGAATTAACTCCTTGAAATTACTGCTTCCCCCATCTTCACCTCACCCCTTCCCCACGGTTCTGAGAATTTGGTTAGTTAGCATGTTCCACCTCTCCTCACCATTCTAATCTTACAAGAGATGGAGAGTATATCCCTGGGAAAATTAACTAGCCTATGGGAAAAGACTTACAGTTTAAACAGCTGGAAGTTGGAAAATCAAACAGCTGAGTTCCTGATTGACAAACTATTATGGTTCTATTTAGAGACTTACTGTTGGGAAAAAAATATAATCCATGTGTCACAATATTTGCCAGCATTCTTGAAAGGGTATTTTACCTAGGTATTTAATTGCTCTACTAAATTCTTAAAGTTGCTGTTACAAAATAAATCACAAAAAAATTGTTGCACAAGTGGAATTTACCTTATGTATCAGCACTATTGCTTTTGTTCTGGCACCTGACATCAGTAAACTGCCGCATCTACGCAAAGTCCTGCTTAAGTTACACTCACCCACTCATCCTCACCTCAGAAGCCTAACTGTATTTGCTCTTTACTCAGTTAAACTTTTCATCATGTCTTCCTTCCCAAGCTCACACAGCATCCAGAAACATGTGCTATTCAGGAAGAACAAGCACTGATTTGGATCATACACCATCTAGCTCTCCTAAGGAGCACTTTAAAATTTATGGATTTCTATATACTACAGAGTGCCTAGCAAAGTAGTAGGATATTGTAAACGTTCAACAAAAAGTCTGCCAAACTGAAATAAACTTTTATCAATACTAGAAATATCCTTGTTCCTAAAATATCTTGTTCCTAATTAAGCTTAGTATTAAATTTAAAACAAGCAGGGTGGAAAACAAAGCATGCCAATTCATATAGAAAGGGAGAATAATACCTATACTAATCTGCTTCTATATCAATAAAATAAATGGCCACATGCACAATAAAAATGGTAACACTGTCATCTAAAGTACAATTAAAATAAAAAAGATAACACTAGTTACCTTTGTGGGGAAGCTAGAAGACAGGATGAGAAGACTTTGTCTTTCCTTTCATATCTTTTCAGTTCTGAACTCAGCGAATTTCAAATATATATAAATAAAAACTGTTCACTTTTTTTTTTTTTTTTAAATCTTTCCAATTATTCTTTCCAAATGGGTAGGGTGGGGAAGGGACTCTTAGCTGAAAGTTCTGTTTAGGGCCCAAGTACATCAATTTGAAAAATTTAAATTATTTTTAAGTCTTTAAAATGCATTTTCTTACATTCTAGTGTAATAAATATTATTCAAAATAAAATTAATATAAATAATAGGACTCCCATGTCAATATTGTTCTATGTATCCTAAACTTTTGGTTTCATAAATATTAATTATACAGTTACTGCAAATCATAAAATTGTGTATCCAAACTTCATTTTACTTCTGGGATGTTCTGGCATCTGAGACAAGGTAAGAGATCTAAGAAAGGACTTTTCAAAATTCAAGTGTTTATATTCATGCTGCCCAAATGGACCTTACTTACCCACTGCCACTGAGTCGACTCTGACTCCCAGTGACTCTACAGAACAGAGTAAAACTGCCCCATAGTTTCCAAGCAGTGCCCAGCGCATCTGAACTGCTGACCTTTGGATTAGCAGCCAAAGCACTTAGCCACTACATCACTAGGGTTTCTTTAGTTATTACAACACTTTTGAAATGAGTTTGCTTATCTTATCCCATGCCATGCCTAAGCTATAAGCTAGTTAAGGATTCAGCCATCTTTGTTTTCCCCTTACCAAAATCAAACCTGATGCTGTCAAGTCCATTCTGACTTACAGTGACCATATACAACAGAGTAGAACTGCCCCATACCGTCTCCAAGAAGCGCCTGGTAGATCTGAACTGACAACATTTTGGTTAGCAGATGTAGTACTTAACCACTATGTCGTGCCTTAGTACTGCTAATTTGATGCCTTTTTATATATTACTCCATAAATATTTATTGAAAATTCTGCTTACAAACAGTTTACCTTCATCTACTGTGGTCATATCTTGTTCTAACTTCAATTTCTGTTGGTTAATTTTCAGCATGGATTCCTCGATCGTCCCTTGGCTTATCAATTTTATAACTAGTACTTCCCTAAAAAGTAAAAAATATGTTTAGATTACTTAAAATTATTTGGATACATGAAAACAGTATCATTCATCTTAGAGGTCAATAAGAATGATTTGAAAATTGTGTGACAAGTCCTAAAATTGAAATCCTCCTTTTACTGAAACTATTTGAGATTGACATCATTTAAGCACTCAAGTTTTGAGTACTCTTTCCTATACAGATCTAAGAGAAGAGAAAGACACAGGAAAAGGGACAGTTCAGAATAGGAAGAGAAGATGGAATGTGCGACTAACTGCCTACTCTGCCATGAGACCAAAAAGGACCGGGTGATTCCAGACTACAATTACCAAACATTTTGATAAAAGGTGTTACAGAATAATACTGCTCAAAATGGAGAAAACGCGAAACAAAAAGTCCAAATCTCCTGGAATCCTGCATTTCTGGGGGCATGCAAGCTATATGAACCCCCAAAATTACTGTCCTGAGAAAATTTTTAAACCTTAAATCTTAAACAAAACGAATTCTTGAAAATCTTCTTTAAAGCAAACAAGTTTAACTAGCAAAGGATGTATGCTTTGACTACTGTGCTCGTCCTTTAAAAACTATACGGGATCAAACTGACTACAGCAATTTGAAAGATCAGATAGGAAATTCAGGAGGCAGTAGTGGGGGAGGGCAGTTCAGAAATAAGGGTGAGAATGATTGTGCAACCTGAAAATGTAATCAAAGTCACTAAATTGCACCCTTAAAAACTGGAACTGGCGAATGCTCTGCTGTGTGTACATTCAGAACAACAAAAATAAAAAGGTACGTGAAAACATTACTTAGTAAAGCTATATTAATACAGAGTTCTGTGTTAAGATAGAAATTCCACATTTTTTCACTTTAAAAAAATACTCTGCTTATTTGTTTCAAAGAAATAATTCTGTATGAAGACAGTGTAGTGAAACAAACATTACATGAGAAGTTTTAGTTTGACATGAGTACTGATAAATCTCTGTTCCATAAATGAATATATTAATGTCCTTTTAGAAATATAATACCCTATTATAAAAGTTAATTGTTCCTGTTTGACAGTGTGCTGGAAGTCCTTGCTAGAACAATATGACAAGATTTTAAAAAAAAAGGCATTATAATTGGTAATGAAGTTTAACTGTCCCTATTTGCAGACAATTAGAATACCCAAGACTCTGTGAGAAAACTACTGGAAATAATAGATTCAGCAGACTTGCAGGACACAAGAGAAATATGCAAAAATCAGCTGGATTCCTATACACCAATTGTCATGGACCGAACTATGGCCCCCCCAAAAATGTACATAGCAATTTGACTAAGCTATGATCCCCAGTATTGTATGACTGCCCTCCATTTTGATTTTCCTATGTTATAAATCCTAATCTCTGTCTGTTGTTAACACACAGGATTATGTTAAAAGAGGATTGAGAGGAACCACAACACCCTTACTTAAGGGAGTTTTCCTGGAGTGTGGCTTACATCTCTTTTTATCTTTTACCTTACAAGAGATAAAGGGAAGCAAGCAGCGAGTTGAGGACTTCATACCAACAACAAAGCAGTGTCAAGAGCAAACCACATCCTACAAACCTTAGGTTCCTACAGTTAGATGCTCTCAGACCAAAGAAAGACTAACACAACAGAAGGACCTTCCACCAGAGCTGACAATGACAGAGTACATATTCCCCTAGAGCCAACACCCTGAAATCAGATTTCCAGGCTACTGGATTGTGAAAACTAAGAAAACTACTACCAATTGTGAGACTATACTTTGTCAAAGCCATCCACTCATATTTCTGTCAAAGCAGTACTACATGACTAAGACACAAATGAAGAGAATGATGAAATCAGGAAAACAACTCTATTTATAATAGCCCCTAAAAAAAATAATATACACACAAATGAATCTAACAAGGGATGTAAATGATCTATACAAAGAAAACTACAAAATCCTACTGGAAGAAACCACAAGAGATCTATATAAATGGAAAAACCTAACATGCTCATGGATAGGTAGACTCAGCATTGTAAATATGATAATTCTACCCAAAGCAATTTACAAATACAATGCAATCTTGATCCAAATACCAAGAACATTATTTAAAGAGATGGGAAAATTTATCTTTAACTTTATATGGAAAGTGAAACAGCTCTGGGTGAGTAAAGCACTACTGAAGAATAAAGTAGGAGGCCCCATACTACCTGATCTTAGAACCTCCTACAGCTACAGTAGTCAAAACAGCCTAGTACTGTACAACAGATACAATGACCAATGGAGAACTGAGAACCCAGATAGAAATACACCTACCAAATGTCACCAGATCTTCAACAAGGGCCCAAAGTCCATCAAATGGGGAAAATCAGTCTTTTTAACAAATGGTACTGGCAAAACTGGATGTCCATCTGCTAAAAACTGAAACAACCTATACCACACACTACACACAAAAACTAACTCAAAGTGGATCAAAGACCTAAATATAAAGTCCAAAACTATAAAGTTCACAGAAGAAATAGGATCAATCCTAAAAGCCCACATGACATTAAGAGGATATAAACCACAACCAACAACAGACAAACTCCAGAAGATAAGCTAGATAATGAAATGTCTTTTAAAAATTAAACACTTAGGATCATCAAAAGACTTCACCAAAAGGGTAAAAAGAGAACCTATACATTGGGAAAAATTTTTTGCCTATTATAAATCAAACGCCTAATCTCTAAAATCTGTAAGAAAGTCCAACACCTCTACAACAAAAAGACAAACTATCCAATTAAAAAACAGGCACAGGAAATGAACACACTTCATCAAAGAAGATCTTTTACCAGCCAAGACACACATAGCAAATACTCATGCTCAACAACCCTCACAAAATTCAAATCAAAACCACAATAAGATACCATTCCGCCTCAGCATTACTAACACCAATCACCAAAACAGGAAATAACAAATGTGGGAGAGGCTACAGGGAGACTGGAACTCTTGTGCCCTGTTGGTGGGACTGTAAAATGATAAACCATTTTGGAAAAAAAATACAGTGCTTCCTTAGAAAACTATAAACAGAAATACTGTACGACCCAGCAATCCCACTCCTAAGACGATCTCCTAAAGAAATGAGTCCTTGCACAGACAGATGCTTGTACTCCCACGTTCACTGCAGCGCCATTCACAACAAGAAGCTGGGAACAACCCAGACTCCCATCTACAAATGGACGGATAATCAAACTGTGATACCTACACACATTGGAGTGCACACACATTGGAGTATTTTACAGTAAGAACAATCATGAACCTGAAAAGCATGGAGGAAAGTGGAGGATGTTATGCAGAGTGAAATAAGTCAGTCACAAAAGGACAAATATTGTATGACCCATCTACCACAAAAATTCATGAAAAGGTATACACATACACAAAAAAACCCATCTTTGATGGTACTAGGGAGGGGTGGGATGGGGATGAAAAAACCCTAATAGACAATAGGTAAGTGGTAACTCTGGTGAAGGGTAAGACAGTACACAACACTGAGGAAGCCACCACAACTTGTATAAGGCAAGGACATGGAAGCTCCACAGACAAACCCAAACTCCTTGAGGGTCTAATCACTCAGATGAAAGGCTGTAAGACCATGATCTCAGGGAGCACCTAGCTCAACTGGGGTTAACTTAGTTTATGAAGAAACTGTTTGACTTTCTACTTTGGGAGTAGCACCTGGGGATGTGCAACCCTGTGAATGGCTATCTAAGATACTCCACTGGTCTTATCCCTTCATGGGGTAGGGAAGAGTGAAGAAACTAAAGATACAGGGGAAAGATCAGTCCAAAGGACCACATTTACCACGGCTTCCACCAGACTGAGTCCAGGGTAACCAGATGGTGCCCCAGCTAACCGCACTGACTGCTCTGACAGGGATCATAACAGCGGGTCCTGGACAGAGCCGAAAAAAAACACAGACCTAAATTCCAACTCAGAAAGAAACTCCAGGTTTGCTGGCCTGACAGAGACTGAAGAAACCCTGAGAGTGACAATCATTCAGCTTACTAATGAGGTCATCCTTCAGCCAAAGACTGGACAGGCCCATAAAACAAAATGAGACTTCAGCAGAACACCACCCAAGGGGCAAGGAATGAAAGGCAGAAGGGGACAATTAAGGTTAACAGGCAACCCGTGGCTGACAAGGCTGACAATAACACCTATTGTGGTGTTATTAGTTAATATCATAAAATACCTGTACTAACTGTTCAATGAGAAACTACGTCGTTCTGTAAACCTTCATCTGAAGTACAATTAAAAAAAAAGTTCTCACCGAGGACCAAAATGACACGGGGTAAAGACAACCCAGAAGACAGAGAGACCCACATGAGTGGGTGCCTACATCGACTCGGGATCGGAAGAACTGGATGGTGCCCGGCCACTACCAGTGATAGCCACCACCAGTGATAGCCATGATGGAGCTCACTAAGTTGAGTCTCACTGTCAGTAAAAGAATAAAAAGGGGTGCATCCTGAGATCTCCACTAAAACCTCAATTGATGGGTCCAGCAGTTTCGGTGTTCCCCTGGAAGCATGGCCCCTGGCACTGATGCTGCCCTTGCCCATAAATCATAACGAAGGTCCACTCTTTGGACACGAACGGATTGGACTTGGCAATGCAGAGTGACCATATACTGGAAGCACTTTTTGGTTCTATGCATCTATAGGTTATCATCCTGCTGACCTCTGGCTGGAGGGGTGGAGAGGAGGGGAAAGGAGACTGCTGGGAGGATGAGACATGTATGGAGCAGAGAGAAACAGTGTGCTGTCACCCGATGGAGAGCAGTGGAAGCTTCATACAGGTGGGCATGTAAATTTATATCAGAATGTACATTTTCAGTCAAGTCATATTAGATAAAAAAAAAGTTAATTGCTTACATATAAAAGTAGACTTGTAGCTATTTTTAACCTCTTTATTGTTCTCCTAGCAATGTCAAAATTTATCTTCACCTAAAACCTGTACAATTGAAACTACCTACTTACTAAAGGAGCATGTAGAACAGAGATAGTCTATATAATTATTAAATCTGTCTCTGGTCTCTGGTCTAACAGGCAAGACGTTCCAACGACCGATCCTCTCCAAAGGGACTAGGCCACTGATAATATTTCAACTATTTGGGGTATGCTTTAAAACTATTTGCTGAAAGGAACTGAAAGTTATTTTAATTACTAGAAAAGGAATAGGTTACATAGTGGTGTTCCCTTTTCAACACTAGTATATAATACATCAGCAGCTGTGTGTCACTGAAAAGATACAATCAAAGACAGGTTATCAATAGGCTACATTCTATGCAAAATAATTCTGATTAAAAAGAAATGTCAACTCAAAACACTTACTTAGTCTGTCCTACTCTATGGCATCGATCTTCTGCTTGCTTGTCATTGTAAGGATTACAGTCAATATCATGCAGTATAACAACATTTGCTGAGGTCAGATTAATCCCTAGTCCACCAGCTTTTGTTGACAACAGAAAAACAAAGATATCCATATCAGTATTAAACTCGTCGATTAGATGAATCCTGTAAGATTAAGACATTATGTTAAATCTCACTTCAAAGTATGCATCAAAGATAGAAAAACTTATTTTCCTGAAAATTTAAAATAACACCAAGTGGATTTATTTATTCATTTATTTTTGCCAGTTAAGAGTGTTAATGTAATTAATTAATCTGATTTAAGTAGAGTTTGTACTGTTGGAGTAATAAAGATGATAGTTCTAAGCTTTGGTCACTGACCACATGAAAAAATGGATGAGAACATAACTTTAGCTGTTCGCAAGTATCTGTTTCCTGGTTTTAGAGTGGTTTTTACAGTATGACAATTATGTGAAATAAAGAACACAGAATACAAGTGTTAAAATTTTAATTTTTTGAACGTAGAATTGTTAAATGTAATTAAAACTGAAAACAATCACATCATATAGAACAGAAACTTACATATGTAAATATATTCCTGCAGCTATTCACCAACTTCCTTTCTCTACTACTCTTATTTTACAGCTAATTCTACAATTCAGATTTAATTGAATCCTAAAGAACTGTCATTTCTTTAATGATTTCTGGCTTATTTAAATTGTACACACGACTTTTCAAGTTTTAATGTTTTCACAAGTTTTCTGGATGCTACTGGTAGAAAACATACTTGATGAACCAAGAATCTCAATACTAAACTGTATCATTGTGTTCTCTTTTAATATTATACTAAAGCAAATGACAAAACTACACTAAATGATGAAAAATAAATCAAAAATACAAAGCAATTATAATTTTAATCACATCTAAGAAAATGTTCCTTCTTTTTTTAAGACAATCTTTGGGAGTATTTTTAAAACTTAATGACTCTTAAAATACGGAAAGTCTGTGGTTTTAACCCAGTCTTGGTTTAAACATGAGGTTTTAGATTACAAATAGTTTATAAAGGTGAAAACCTTTAAAAAATATATAACTCTAAAAGCTGTTTCAAAATGTATTTGCAATTTAGAAAACAAAAATTTGTTCAATAAAAAAAATTTTTCTCATAAAGTAATGATTCAAATTAGTAACCACAGGACTAAAGCAATTAAAATTTTACAAACAATCTATACATTTAAAGTCTATTATTTGTTATTACTTGGAGGTAAGGTAGGGAGAGATTTTCAAGAGACTGAAGTATAGTATACCAACCTTTCAGAAATTTGAGTCTTCCCATCTAACCTGAGATACCTATGCTGATGATGTTTTAAGAGAACCTCTAAAATATCCAGCATCATGGTAAACTGGCTAAATAACACAACTCTATTACCCTGTGAAAAAAACAAATATGAATTAGAAACATAGAAAAAGAGAACTATTCCACTACTCAAAGCTTTAATGCATCCCAACAATAAGAATTTATACCCTTATCACGGTGAACACTTGGCAGCAAATTATTATTTCACAACTATCTAACGATCAATTGCTTTTTATCAATAATGGCATTGAAGATAAACCACTCATTTTAGCTTACATATGCATAAATTACATTTACTTCTAATTTAAATTCACTAAGAAATTTAACTCATTGGAAAAACACAAGAATAGTACCACTGTGCTTTAATACCTTCTGTTTCAAATCAGACAAGAGGTATCCTAAAGCTCGGAATTTTCCAGAATCTAAAATCAAATCCATGTCTAACTGGAAGCTGTTAATGTGTCGATACTGTTTACAAAGTACATGTAGTTCAAAGTCTGTCATAACTTCCATATCTTCAAAGATCAGGTCAGGGTTAGCCTCACAATGAGTAGGTTCCTCGAAAAGAAAAAAAAAAAAAAGTAATCACTTTGAAATGGAAATATAAGCTACAATGAGATAAATTTAATACAAAATACCTAAACCACAGAAGATTTAAGTAACAGATTCAGTCAAGGAAATTAATATTAATTTCTTTTAGTTTCAATAATGAAAAAAAAGCCCCTGTTTTCTGAGAGACAACATGCTGAAATACTTCCAGATGATGTAACACTTGTCTAGAAATTATTAAAATAATCCTGGGGAGTAGACTGGGGCTGTGGTTTAAACAAGTAATAGTGTCACACCAGATAATACCTGGATAAGCTAAATTAAGGGTATATATGGGCAGAGGGGTTCATTATATACTTCTTTCTATTTTAACATTTGAAACTTTCCGTAAGTTTCAAATATGTAAGAAATTTCTAGAACAAACAGAAGTACAGGTAAGGTGCTATGGAAGAATGAGGCAAAAAATGAAAAGTAACATCAAAAATAAAAATAAAGAACACTAGTGATGTAATAAAATATGACCAGCTATTTTTCTCAAAATCATGGTGCTGCAAATTTTCTTTTTTCCTGTCTTGTGACCCAAGAATATACCTTAGAACATATAAAACAAACAAATAAGTGGGGAAAATGATTCATTAAGATATCCCAAGACATAAAATTGGAAGGCTTTTTTGTGTTTAAAAAATATATACAAAAGGGATGGCGCATAAAGACAACCCATCTGGCCAGTAACTTGAGAGACGAGAGTCAGCACTCTGAGAGCATTATGCTGGGCGGAGTAAGTCGACAGTAAGAGAACATACACTACATGAGAACACTACTGTAAAGACTCATGAAGAGGTTTACACATAAAAATAATCTTTGATGGTTATGAGCGGAGGAGTAGGCAGGAAAACCACCAAATAAATAGGTCAGTGCTAACTCTGGGGAGCTAAGACACTATACAACACTGGGGAAGCCAACTTGTACAAGGCAAGGTCACTGGAAGCTCCAGAGAATCCAAATGCCCCAAGGACTAAATTACTCAGCTGAGGACAGTAGGGACCATGGTCTCAGGGAACATCTAGTTCAGCTGGCACAGCACAGTTTATACAGAAAATTTTCTACATTTTACACTACTGAGTACTGTCTGAGGTCTTAAAAGCTTCAGCGGCCATCTAAGATACTCCACTGGCCTCACCCATTGAGATCAGAGAATGCAGAAAGCTGAAGCCTCAAGGACAACATTCAACGCACTAATGGACCACAAATAGCACAGCTTCCACCAAAAACCTAGATGAAGTGTGATGACCACCACCAACTGTCCTCCCAGGGATCCCCACAGAGGTGGCGACAAGTGTAGAACAAAATTCTAGCTCACGCACACAATAAAGAGCCACACTGAGACTGAAGAAACTCCAAGAATATAGTATGGCCCCCAGACTTCCATATAGCTCAGTAAGGAAAAGTCATTCCTAAAGTTCACCCTTCAGCCAAAGATTAGACAGGCCCATAACACAAAATAAGACTAAAGGTCAAGGAGAAGACGGAAGGAGGGGACAGGAAAGCTGGTAATGGGGAACCCCTGGTCAAGGAGAGGAGAGTGATGACATGTTGTGGGCCTGGCAACCAACGTCACAGGAGTATGGATATTAATTGTTTAATGAGAAATCTACCTTGCTCTGTGAAGCTTCATCTAAAGTATTAAAAGAAAAAAGTCACCATTCTGAGCAAACCACTGTGAGGATGACCAAATGCATTTTCTAGGAGCATGGGAATTCATATAGGAGAAGTTACAGACTAAGAATCAGAGGCATAGATACAAGGAAAGAATCCAACTGGACTGGAAAATCAGGAGAATATTTAACAGATGTTTGACAAGACAATGTGGGAGAAGGGTTGGAGGAGGTACAATTTGGATTTGCATAATATACTTTATTTGTACTTAGAAACTAGAATATAAATGAAGTGTATCATAGAAGTCTAGGTCAGGTGTTGGCAAACTTCTGCAAAGGGCCAGAGGGTAAAGATTTTACGCTTCTCTGGCAAAGATTATTGCTATTCCAACTATTCAAGCCTGTCATTATAGGAAAAAGCTGTTACACACAACATATATGGAATAGGTATGGCCGAGGCACGGTAGTTAAGTGGTAGTGCTGCTCATCAAAAGGCTAGCAGTCCAAACCTAACGAGCAGCTCCTCTGAAACTCTACAGGGCAGTTCTGTCCTATGGGGTCGCTAGGAGTTGGAATCTAGTAGACTGTAACTTTAATTTATAAATCAAGGCTGGATTTGCCTGATGCCATAGTTTGTTCACTACTAGTTCTTGCTTGGCTCGTCTACTTTCTGAAATTGTCTGTTTTGAGTTTTTTTCTTCTTAAATATAGTTATAGGATTTGTAGTAAGTTCATAAGGTTCAGCAGTCTTATTTTTGGCATAAAAATTTTATTTTCTGTTTAATATAGTCCCACATTAACATAATAGGAAATTCTTACCTTTAGCATAAGCTGAGACATTTCCTTGAGTTTCTCAGTTGTGTAGTATTGGCGATGTAGCAAAGGGTGATTGGCCATTTTTCTCAATTGCATCATGACATTGCACATTTCTGTGTTTTTTTCTGTGATCCAAAAGGTACACATTAAAACAATCAAGCTGATAACTGTTTTCTAAAGTATATCTCACCTTACACAAGAAGCTTTAAAACTATTTATGTAATTCCAACTAGTTTATCAAAATTGGCAGATGTCATTATCATGCAGCTAAACAAATGCAGTACAGGATTATTCTTCACATAAAACTGTAAAATTCAAATTCTACCTAGGTTATTGATAGATTTTTTCAATCTGCTGAAAAGATCCAAATAGAGTTGTTCCTGCTTCTCTGACATTGCACACAATTCAATTTGGTCCTTCTTGGGAGGCAGCTGCTTGAGAACCTGAGAAACGAAAACCATTTTAGATCATTATTCTGAAAGAAGAAAAACACAGGGAGGAAAAAAAAACCCTGCATATATTTACCTCTTCTTTTACTCTTCTGAGAATAAATGGCTTTATGATTTGTTTCGCATGTGCTATTCTCTCCTTCTCATATATACTTTGCTCATCTGCTGATTTCTAAGAAAAACAAAAGTAACCTTTTCACCAAATTATTCTAACATATAAATGACCCATCTACAGTTTAAGTTATTTTCCAAAGAAACTCAACTCATTCTAGATGGAATGTCACAGTTAAATTCTAGGCTCTAGTCTTTTTTATTTTCATGGAAATACACCAAACATTTACCCATCTGACAATTTCCTCATGTGAAATTCAGTGACAACGGTTACAGTCTTCATCCTGTGCAGCCATTATCACGATTCTTTTGCGAGTTATTCTACCAGTAACATAATAAATTCAATGACTCCTAGGCAAAAACTCCCTTTCCCTTCCCTTCGTAGGAACCAATAATAATATTTGTTTTCTATATATCTGCTTATCTCATATAAGTGAGATCTTAAGAGTATTTGTTCTTCTGTGACCAACTTATTTCATTTAACAATGTTTCGAAAGTTCTGTTTTGAAATACTGTTTGACATTTATGGGGACTTCATTTCAATTTATGGCTGAGTAACAGTCTACTGCATGTATAAGAGGGCTTACAAGTCCATCAACTTAACTGTTGTAAGTGGTACATACTTCACTGCTGAATATCACTACAGTCACTTTCTAAGTACTCCCCTTGGCAGGCTATGCAATATCAGAACCTAGTTCAGCCTTCAAAGCAATTTGGACTCTTTCTGGAACGGCCATTGCACACGGTGGCATACTGGCAGGTTCACGAATTTAACTGTATAGTTATCTGTGAGGGAGTTTGTAGTTAGTAAACAAGTGTAGTGGAATACTCTACCTACTCACCAGATATGGCCCCCAATGACTTTTTTTCTTTACCCAAAGATAAAGGAAATATTGAAAGGAAGACATTTTGATGACATTCAGGACATCGAGGGTAATATGACAACACTTCTGATGGCCATTCCAGAAAAAGAGTCCCAAAACTGACTTGAAGGGTAGACTAGGAGCTGGCATCAGTGCATAACTTCCTAAGGGGAGTACTTCAAAGGTGACCACAGTGATATTCAGCAGTGAGGTATGTAGCACTTTTTCTAGGATGAGTTTGCAAACTTAGTCATCAGACCTCATAGACCACATTTTGTTTACCCATTCATCTGCTGATGGACATTTTGATTTTTTCCACCTTTGGCTACTGTGAGAAGTGCTGTAATCAAGTCTGCTGTACAGGTTTCTGAGTTTTTGGTGTATACCTATGATTCAGACTGCTGTGTCATATGGGAGTTCCATTTTCAACTTTTTGAGGAAACATCAAACTGTTTTAGCAGTGTCCGTTCCCTTTTATATTTCTACCAGCAATGAGTAAGAGTTCCAGTTTCCCCACACCCTTGCCAACAGTCATGGTTTTCAATTTTATTGATCAGTGCCATTCTAACGAGGTGAAGTGATACCTCATTTTGATTTAGATTTGCAATTGCTTAGTGGCTAACAACACCGAGTACCTCTGCAGGTGACTGTTGGCTATAATGGAAACCCTGGTGGTGTAGTAATTAAGTGCCAACAGCTGCTCACCAAAGGGTTGGCAGTTTGAATCTACCAGCCTCTCCTTGGAATCCCTCTGGGGCAGTTCTACTCTGTCCTACGAGTCAGATGGCAGTACGTTTGGGTTTGGTTTGGGGGTGCAGTGGATAAGTGCTAGCTACAGATACTAACCAAAAGAAAAGCAGTTCAAATCTACCAGGCTCTCCTGGGAAACACTGTAGGGCAGTTCTCTGTCCTATAGGGTCATAGTGTGTTGAAACTGACTCGACAGCACTTTATGTTTAGGTTTTTTTTTTTTTTTTTTTTTCTGACTGGTCATTTCAACATATTCTTTGATGAAATGCCTGTTCAGGTTCATTGCCTAGTTTCTGAAGGAGCTGTTTATCTTTTTGTTAAGTTGTAGAAGATATTTTACATATGTGTGTGTGTGTGTGTGCGTGTGTGCATGCGTGTGCGTGCATGATATGATATTAGACCTTTTTCAGATATCAGTCACAAACATTTTCTCTGATAAAGTCCTTTGATGAACAGAAGTGCTTCATTGTGATGAGGTCTCATGAATCTACTTTGTCTTTTGCTACTTGGGCTTTTTTTTTGTTATAATCTATTTCTTAAAGCTACGTAATGAGGTCTCATGAATCTACTTTGTCTTTTGCTACTTGGGCTTTTTTTTGTTATAATCTATTTCTTAAAGCTATGTATGTATTCTGAAGTTTCATCACATGTAACGGTGTAATGTGCTGAAGTACTGGATTTGAACTGTACTAGGCTGGTGTTCAAGAGTGTCATCAACTGATTGACCCAGGTAAACAAAAGGCTACTGATGTGTACATCTGTAGAAACATAGCCCCCAAAGAAAACTAATGCTGTTGATGCAAATAATGTGCTCTAAAAAGGGGGAACAGTCCCTAGTCAGAAACCAGTAGTTCTGGAAAACCTGAAAGCAGAATTTATTTTACAGTTTGAAACAGTCCTTCAAATGCTATGATGTAAAGCTAGAGTAAGCAGTTCATAAAATGTGGTAGATGTGTCAAAAACTGTACATCAAGTGGAAGGAAATACATTACTGAAAGTTAAAAAAGCCGTTACTTTGTAGTGTAAGAATATCGTAAAATTTTAGCAAATGACTAGTGATTCAGGAGGCAGTCAAGAATCTATACTACCGTAACTGGAAATCTGGGAGTTCCCGAAAACTCAACCGTACTTTTTTCTAGGCAATAGAAAAATTTAACAAACTTTTCTTCCACACAGACTTTATTGGTTGCAGTTTTCAGAAATTCTACTTTTGTTATTTGAAAACATAATTCCCAGTATACATTATTTCCTGGATAGTCTAGCTTTGCCCAGTTTTACTGTTTGTTCAAAAAGAAATTACACACCAGTTTACCTGTCAATCAAACTTCCTCCACAAACAACATCTGAAATCCTTTCCAATGTAAAATTATTCTTCTGAAAATCAATACTGGAAACTAAAACTTTTGGACATCAGTTATGGAAGTCAAAAAAATTTTTTTCCAGATTTTGCAGGACTTCTCCATACATCGAGTACAGAAACAGCAACTACTTAAACTTGCTTTATAGAATACATACACCATGAAAACAAAAAGAAGACAAAACAGAAAAATGGTGCACATAAAATGCAAAGTACTGTATTTTCAAGAAAACATGCATTTATACTTACTGTCTTAGAAGAAAACATTCTTCGTATTTCACTGGTGCTACTACTAAACATGTGCGGCATAACGAAATTCAATAGCGACATGAGTTCTAACAGATTATTCTGTACAGGTGTGCCTGTGAGCAGCAAACGATTATTTGCCTGTAAATGAAAGTAAAATTTAGTTGTTGTTTTTTTTTTCCTTAGAAAGAGCCACTTCTTCTTGTCTATCTTCCCCAAGGCAAATAGAAAAATTAATAATAATTTGCCATCAGTAATAAAGGACTACTAAGAGTTAAGACAATTTACCTCTGCTATTATTATCTACAGAAACTCTAGTGGCCTAGTGGTTAGGTGTAAGGCTGATAACCACAAAGTCGGCAGTTCGAATCCATCAGGTGCTGCCTGGAAACTCTGTAGAGCAGTTCCACTCTGTCCTAGCAGGTCATTATAAGTCAGAATTGACTCAACAGCAGTAGGTTTGGTTTACTGTTATGTACTATACTCAAGACAGAATGTGTATACCTACTGGTTTCATTTTAAAAACACTTACGTCTTCATATCACTTTCATGACGTAATGAGAGAAGATAAGCCATTTTTGATGGTGATGCCATTTATTACATAGAATGGGTTGGCAAACAATGACTAATGAGGTAAGAAAGGATTTTACTTTTTAAATGGGTTAACAAAACAAAACAAAGACAAAGAAAATGTGATAAACACCCTATGGCCTATAAAACATGAAGTACTTATTATCTGGCTCATCAGAGACAATTTTACTGACTTCTGATACAGAATAATATATAGAATAAATTACATAACCTAAATTTTATAATTTTAAAAAAATTAAGAAACCCTCTTACATTAATAGTCATAAGGTGCTGGTAGCGGATGGAGCCCATGTTCTTCAGCATATGGCCCTCATCAAAAATTGCATAATTAAGCTTCAGTCGTCGAAATAGACTACGGTCGTCAGAACTGCTGATTGCACAATTATAGCTATCACCGAAAGAAAAACAAATCTTGTTAAGATTATACATTTCATGTTTTGAGCCTAGTAAGATTCAATGATTTTTTTCAAAACTACTCTCGACTCATTTTTAATATGCAGTGCCAAGATGGTAGCCCTAGGTACAGTTTGTGCTGAAATAATTATTGATACATTTGTAATAAATAATTACTGATGGACATGTAATCAAGTAATAAGACTGTAAATTGAAATTAAAATAAAAATTAATGTTACAATATAATCAGATAATTTCTATACACTTGAAAAGAGACCAGTTGGGGTGTAACTTAATATGGAATCTGCTACTGTTATAGAAGCAGGAAAAAAGACACAAAACTAAGTAATATTTATGCTTAAAACATAATGTGATTAGATCAAACTAGCAGAACAGATCCAGGAAATAACAGCTGATAGCTAGTTCAAAAATATATATAAAAAGATAGCCTAGTTTATTAAGAAAAGATATATTTTGGTTAATTCTTTTAAGGATGGACTCATATAGAAAGAGCAAATAGTGGAAACTAACAACCAGATACTGACAATACAGAGCTTCACATAACCTATATAACAAGATAATGTAAGTGTATTACACAAATTCTGTCAAATATTTATACAAAATAATGATTAATGTATTCAGAGTTGTATTTTTCAGCCTCCCTTCTGTCCCAGCTCAGACTTTTCCCTGAGAGAATGCATTTTCACTCAATTCTAACAATTACTTACAAGTCAGAAATACTATAAATCATTCTGATGGGTTGTTTTATATTTAATTTAAAGCTTATCAGAGTGTCTTATCATAAGACTGTGCTTTCAAGCAAATAAATAGAAGCTATTCATATGCACTCTCAGTGACCTGACGTCCTAGCAAAAGCTCCATCTACGACACGTAATGCCAAATGAAAAGAATGCCTGAATCCTCAATTTAATTCATGCCACGACTTCTGCTGCAAAAGTCCTATTACCAACTTCCCCACTGATTAGTATTATAAAACACATTACTTTTCAAATTTGGAGGCTGTACTTACGTGGTCACAATTACATTATACTCTTCATATCCACTATGAATGTTGTATCTAATTTGTTTACGTTCTTCCTGAGAACCTAAAATTTGAAAAGAATGTACTGATTTCACTTACCATTTTACTGTACTTAATATTTTCAAAATTAAAAGCAATTTGATATACTCTTACCATAGTAACAGAGCACACTTAAAGTGGGGCACCATAAATTAACTTCCCTTAACCAGTTATCTATGAAACAAAAGACACATTACTTGCATCTGGTACAATAAAGTATGCATATATTGTGAAATAAACAAACTCTACTTAGAAATTATTGTTTTACATGACAAAATGACACAGGATGATTTTTATCACAGACTGCTCAATCTTACTCATAGATGAATAAAATGATTTTGAAGTTTTGAGGGGGCATCAAAACAAAAAGCTCACGACCAGCCTTGATATCTATTCATAACTATTAACTTCTGATTTAAAGAAATGATTTTCTGTAAGACTCACAGGTATAGATATTCTTACTCTAAGAATATTCAATCAAGAATGAATGAATGAAACAGCAATTTGAATACAGATTAGTTACATACTTTCTGACTCAACAGAAGTCTAATTATAAATACCTACTTTCTGTTGGTCACTCTATGATCATAAGTACTATAAAAACAAATCATCTTATCAAATGGATCTTGACTTATAATGAAGAAGTTAAATCAAGATTGTCTATAAAAGAACTGCCAATACAATCAAACATACTAATATACCAAGGGGGATAAAAGTTTAAAGCTACCATAAAAATATTCAGCTCCATTAGCCATTACATCTAAGAAATCTCTCTCACACACACACACACACACACACACACACACTTTTCTTCTATCTATCCTGTTTAAAACACTAGCAGTCTGAATATGCTTTTCCCCAGTATTACAAACCTATAGTTGACGCTGGAACAACGATCAAATGAGGACCTTTGTTTCCCTCCTGATAGAGGTATGCCAGGAATGCAATAGCTTGAATAGTTTTTCCTAGGCCCTAAAATTTAAAAGTTTAAAATACACGAAATTTAAAAAGAAACAAGAAACAAATACTGGAAAAGGAAAAGGAAAAAGAAATATTTTTGTATCTTATTTTTGATTTCACATAATGCAACTTTGTTCTTAATTTTTAATTATTGATAAAATTGATCAAACTCTCCAAACTGATGCTATACTTGTTTTAGACAGCAGGGCGTATCTTAACTGCTAGTTCATAAATGACAAACATTAATACCAGCACCTTGTAATACTGCACAGAAAGGGCATAATTTTGGTTACTGTTAATATACACCACATATTTAATGCACAACGAACAGACTGAGGAAAATGTTCCTATGACTTCTTGGAGCTGAACATACACCACTCCATTACCCAGCAATTCTGAGCCTTAGAATATTAAAAAAAAAAAAAAAAAAAAAATGGAGGGCAAATGTCCACGAAAGAAGACTTTGATAAAAATGTTACCAGTACACAAACAAGATCCATTCCTGTATCTTTAAAAATTTGTAGCTAATTTGGAATTGATGCATTTTAGTGAAAAAGAAAAAGCTGATCTTTTCAACGAGTTAAAAGCTGCAAGTGAAGCCAATGAAGGTGACTGTGATGAAGAGTTCAATTTGAGCAGGGTTGGTTCCATAGTTTCAAAGGAAAGGTAAATTTACATAATACTAAAGGGCAAGTATAAGCTGGAAACTTGGTGGTGTAGTGGCTAAGTATAATGTCTACTAACCAGCAGCAGTTTGAATCCACCAGCACTTCTTGGAAACTATATGGAGCAGTTCTACCCTGTAGTATAGGGTCACTATGAGTTGGAATCAACTTCATGGCAGTAGGTTTGGTTTTTGGTTTGATTATGAGTTGTGAGTAAGCGGGATATCTGCAAAGCAGGGACTACTTGTAGTTTTACTACCATAGCCAAACACTGGAAATAACCCACATGTCCACCAATAAGAAAATGGGTAAAAATATTTGTACTACAAATATTCCAAAAAAAAAAAAGGGAAAAACTGCCATGAAGTCAATTCCATGAAGTTCAAACCTATCAGTCATTCCCTTGTAATTCTATGGAACAGTTCTATTCTGTCCTATAGAGCTGTTTTGAGTCACAATCAACTCCATGGCAAAAGGTGTTTTTTTTTTTTTTATTTTATATGCTAAGCAAAAAACTCTAGAAAGAGATATACTAAAACAGCACTTACTTCCAGGTGGTATGATTATGCACAATTCTGACATTTTTTCTTTATTTTTATGTAGAATCTAAGTTTTTAACACATGCATTTATTAATCTGACAATCAGAAAATATGTATTTTCCCTTTTGAGGAAGACTGAAGAGGCTACAAATAAGACATGCAACAGAAAAGTTGTACTTAAGTGAGAGCAGTAAACTACAATAACAAAAGATTCCATGTTTTAAGAGACATCAAAGATGTTAAATCTGAAATGTCTTTTAATGAAGATTAAAATCCTACAAGTAAGAGAACTACTTACCATTTCATCTGCCAAAATGCCGTTAAGTCCATGTTTATGTACCAGTGCCAACCAATTCAAACCAACTTTCTGATAGGGCTTAAGTGACAAACTGGTAAAGAGAGAGTTACCACATATTATAGATTTATTCTTCTATTAGTTTTCTGTACTAGCTTTCTGATATGAGACACAGGTTTACAATGCACATGAAAAATGAAATACCTAGGTCTAGCCTTACCATGTAACTTTTTACAGCTAGTTACATCTACCTAAAAAAACGAACCCACAGCATAATTATTTTTTAATTTCAAACTTCATTCTGAATCTGCTGATTTTGTCCAGCAGTAAGAACTCCAAAAGCTACAATTTCCATACACAAGCATAATGTAGTATCACTAACTCATATAAGATCAGAATACTAACTAAGATAACACATTATTAAGCAGATACAGTGAAACCTGAGTTGGAATCCAACAAGGCTGCCCTGTTTTTCCTGATCTTGGAGGTTTTCTGCCCCTAACAGCATGCATTTGTATCACTTTTCTGTTGCACTCTATCAGAAAATATTCACCTTTTACTTCTCTGCCAGTTTCTGCCTTACAGACTGCTGCTTTTGCAGGTTTTACTTTATTTGTATTAGAAAATTACATTGTATCTATCTGAATTTTAGCACATTAAGGAACTTAAAAGTTAGTAACACTAGAAAAATATAAACATAATAAGGTATTCTGTCAGACTGGTTTAATAAACACTTTCTGAATGTCTGCCAAATCACTTCTAATAACAGTGCATGTTTAATTCTAGGATATGTACACAAGTGTTTATGTGGTATATGTTCTGCTGCGTATATTCTGACCTATGTAGAAATGTAAATTTGTTAGACTTAAATGAACATAAGTGAAAAGAAAGCAACACACAAGTATCAAAAATCTAATCTGGAAACACATATAGACTATACTCCCAGGGAATGATTTGCTTGAAAGACATGGAAGGGTCTAAGAACAGTTTAGCTAAAAGCATGAGTAGTTAAAAACTCATATTTAAAAAGCATTCAATACAGACACACTTAATCTTTAAAACATCTTAAAAAGTAGCTATTATCATTTTGACAGATATAAGCAATCTCAGATTCAGTCATCTGCCTATGAGTCTGCATACTTCTAAAGTGATACTGTAAGATTTTAATCCTTGAATTCCACCTCTATACAATGCCCAGTGTCATATTCACTAGGCTAGCATAATCCCTGTACAAACAGCATAAAGACCCAGCACAAAGTCATGTTTCTTCTTTTCCAGCTTCTATCCTGTCCCCTTAGTTTCCTATTATTCACTATGTCTCCACAAAATAAAGAGGTCTGGATATAGCTACAGTGTAATAAACAGTCAAGGGGTCAAAGTATGAAATCAAGGGTGAGAGGTAGCATGGAAAGATGCACCTCTTAAATTAGAATCTGTTTCAACTGTGTAGTATGCAATCCACTCATCACTTGCAAAAAATAAAAGTATAGGCTAACCCATCAAAAGATGAATGGACAGGGGGCAGAGTCAAGGTGGCAGACTAAACACACATCTTCCTAAATCCCTCTGGAAACCAAGACCTGAATTGATAATTAAATGGAGTCTTCTGGACACCTAGTGAGCCCTAGGAAACAACATAGGGCTGCTAACTTAGACTTCACACCAGTGAACAGAAAACTTCCTCTCTTTTGCTGATCCCCACTCTTGGTGAGTGCTGGCTTTCATGGACCTAACATAACTCGCCATTTTAACTTTTTTTCTCTGTCTTAGCCAGAGGGGGAAGCTGGGACTTGACTAGCAGCTAATCTCAGATGCTCTGCTAGTGGGATCAGCAGGTGAAATTGCCACATTTTGACAGCCCAGCTTTGGACTCTGTGCATCTGAGCACATTTGGCCTCTCTTTACACCTCCACCATTGAGTAGCCTGTACTGAGGCAGGTGGGGAACTTGTGTGGGACACCATGTTGTTCCACTAGGAGGTGGATATACCCACAAGCAGGCTTCTGTGGAACCTAATACCTAGGCTGGGAGGCAGCACCTGCCCAGAGAAGAGTGCTTTTCCGGCAGAAAAGCAGTATTCTACACAGTGTTGCCTACATTGGGGCCCAACAGCAGAGGCCAGCAGGCCAGTAGCCATTCTGTATTTTGAACTAGTTTATAACATCTGGGGTTCAATATAGAGGTAATTACTTTGCCAGCTGGGAAGAGGGATCTGTACACCTGAAAAACTGACTTTTGGAAGTTGCCAGATATCTTTTACCTTTCATTTTAAGACAGCCTAGAAAAACAACTGCAGTCCATCCTCACAGCATCTCTCCCAGCCTTTACAGACTCACACGATGCCCGAAAGGCAAGAAAGTCTGGATAAAAGTGTAACAAAGAAATCACCCATGGCTTCAGAAGGCCCCCCAAAGAAAGCACCAAAGAACTTGCCAGACAGAGAAACGTTTCTGAAACTACTGGAAGGTGAATACAAAAGGATTATATACAGAGCCCTCCTACACCTTATACAAAATGCAGAAGAGCAAAGTGAAAAGTTAAGCAAGCTGTTCGATTTGATGGAACACCAGTACTCTGAAATCCAACATATAAACACACAAACAAATGTGGTACAATGGCATATAACTTAAGGAAGAACAACTCAGGGAAGACAGTGAAAATGGTAGCACAATTCAAAGAATGTAATCAATGTGACTGAACTAACTATAGAAGAAGAAATCTGTTGAACTGGTGTATCCTCTGCCATGTATACTTTCAACAACAAAAAATAATATATTTTTTAAAATATATAAGTAGGTAAAAAATCAGGAGCATTGTGATGTCTTTGCTGCTCTTTTCAAGACTTTTAAAATACTTTTTGCCTTCTTGGTCAGTGTTATCTCTGTTACTACCAAAAGCAATACTAAGTACAACATATATCAGAAATATTTTTATTTCCACTACATTAGTGGTTAGAGTAGGAGTAACAATGCAGTATTTGCCACATGCCTAAGACTATGCCAACAGCGTGTTATGGACAGAATTACGTACCCTAATTCCACGGGGAATGAAATGCCTTTGTTATGTTACTAGGCAGAATTACTGTGCAGTGTGTCTTGAGTAAATCTCTTCAGATATATAAAGGAGATTAAACAAGCAAGGAAGCCAGTAAAAATGGGGGAAGACTGTTGCCAACCCATGAAGACATCAACAAGGCACCACTCGGAAACAAGCTGAAGAGAGGAGCACCTTCCCCTAGAGTTAGTAAGAGACAGAAACCTTTCCCCTAGAGGCAGCACTCTGAATGTCCAAACTGTGATGGCTTTGATAAAGCCATTCACTTGTGGTATTTGTTACAGTAGCAGTAGACAACTAAGTGTTTTACATGTATTGTTTCATTTAGCATATTTTTACACAAACAATGCATTTGTTCAACTTTTGACAACCATGGAAGCCTCCCCCACGCCGCCTCCTTTTTGTTTAAGTATGCTATGTCATACATTATGTGTGTCTGGTGTAACATTTCCACGGGTGCCTTATTTGCAAGACAATTCAATCACCTCCATTATAAAGTTGACAGTATACATTATTACAACCATTTTGCAGATGAGAAGTCCTCTGGGGCATCTTATTGTTGTTAGCTGCCCTGGAATCTGCCCTGACTTACAGTCACAAAGACGCTCTAGTAAGGTGTTTTGATCAGGACATTAAACAGCTTTATGATACTGAAATAATTGTTTTAAAAATATCTAAGCGCCAATGCATATACACACACACTTGACCTTTTGCAAAATCTGTCTAAATTACAATGAACATTTTCTTGTTAGTATCACAAAAGCCCTGCCCACCACGGGTGCTTTATTCAGAAAGTAAAAGGATCAATGAAAATCCAATTCTGACAAAGCCCTCTTACACTGAATTCATTTATTATGACAAATTTTTAAAACAGGGGCAGCTACATTCTTTCTCTAGCAGGCCCTAATATTTAGATGCTACATTTCTTTGGACACTCTAAAAGTTTCCTTACAGCTTTTACAACTGGATTATGAACCCCAACCACCAGTTTCACAACGAAAATGTAGTGATTTACTCAGTTATTCCATGGTACGAACTACCACCTATAATTTCTCAGTTAAGTGTTCTCAACAGGGTAGGGGAAGAATGATTTTAAAGATTTTGTGAGATCATGAAAGAAAACGAGCCACCAAGTTATTCTTAAATTATTTGTTCTGTTATGGGTGAAAAAATGCTTTCAGAGTTACCATGATTTATTCACAGAGTAAATTTTAATCGTATTTAAATCTTCTGACAGAGAAATAGTTTCAAAGTTCCTTTGAAAGTTGTGAAACAGCTGAAATAGAAAAGATAGAAGTACAAATAAACGTCCTCAATGTGAGTTTAAAATGCAGAAATACAGGGCTAGAAAGACCAGTTTCAGTAGTTCATACAAAGCACACTGGGGATAATCACTGACAAAAGTTTATCCTGTCCTGTAAGTGTGACATGGCTGCTGAAAATACTGCATTTGTTTGTATCCAAACTACTCAAGTTTTTACATTTGAATACTCTGAGTGTATCGAACCACAACTTCAGTATTGGTTTGCATTCACACTACTGTCATACAGTTTCACATAATTTATTTATGGACAGGATAAGGAACGATCCTGTCAGGTGCAAGATGGATGAGATCAGAGGACAAAGCTAGACTTCACCAGAAAAGACAAGAGACAGGGATTAAAAATACAGAGGAAACCCTCCTGGCACACTGGTTAAGGGCTGGTTAAGGGCTATGGCTGTTAACCAAAAGGCTGGCATTTCAAACCCACCAGGCATTTGCTTCTTAGAAACTATATGAGGCAGTTCTACTCTGTCCTATAGAGTCACCATGAGTTGGAATAAACTCGACAGCAATGGGTTTGCTTTTCTTGGTTTTATGTTGAACAAATAACACATTTCTTCCAGTTAAAACTGTCTTCCAGTTAAAACTGACAGAATTTTTAAAAAACGCTCAAGTTTTAGAGATTGCTATATATCTATAAACCAAATAAACATTAAACCCACTGCCACTGATTTGACTCATAGTGATCCCATAGGACAGAGTAGAACTGCTCCACAGAGCTTCTAAGGAGCACCTGGAGGACATGAACTGTCAATCTTTTGGTTAACAGTAGGAACCCTTAACCACTACACTACCAGGTAAAATAGGAGATATACTCAGATTTTTCCCACTTACTTTATTTATTATCTTTTACCTGAGGCAATTTTAATTTTGACATTTTCAAATAAAGATTATCAACTTACCCGTTTAAGCATGCATGTGAGTTTTCTTTTCCTCTACAAAAGCTTTATTTTTAAAAAGGATTTATGCTATGTCTCTACTTACTTTACCTCTTAAAGGTAACTTTCTTTTTACAATTCACATAAAATAAAGTTAATAGGTCTTGCTACAGAGTAAACTTGGCTACAAAGAATTTGTTCTCTTACGAGAAAAATGCAAGTACAATGGGTTATTGATCAGTACAGTGTAACAGTTTCTTCTGTGCTAATACTTTCCAAAGGCATGGAAACGACTTCAAATGTCTCTATAACAAGCAACTATATGCCTGGCCAGTATACCAAGTAAAAATTGCTTATGCAACTCTTAGCTTGGCTAAAACAAAAACAAATTTCACCCCCTAAAAGTGTATTTAAATAAACTCTAAAACAACTATCTATACAGATTTTGGAAGCTAAAGTTTGGAATTGATCTGATGAGCACTTAAAAAAAAAAAGAACAAAAAAATAAAACTACTGTTTTCATTTGTTAAGTATTTCATTAAAAAAAAAAATTCTTAGTCCAATGGAAAGGATAGTTTATTACCTGATCATACTATTTTACAACAGGCTTTTGTGAGTGTGGGTTTAGAGAAATTTTTTAAGTAATGCAATAAAGCACTTGATTTTTTAAAATCCAAATTATGATAAAGGAGACTCAACTGGGTAAGTCTTGTAGAGTGAAGAACTCTCCATATCCAATGCTGGAGAACAAGAAGCAGCAGCTCCAACTACACTTTTAGGAGATGAATTTGCTGAAATGGCCATAGTTCTTTCTACGCAACAGAGAAAAGAGCTTCTTTGTTGGAACTGCATCACGTTTCCCTACACCATCCCATAGCACCCTAGAAGGGTACAGAAAAGATTGTAGCTTACTATAAAGGCCAGTAACCATTCTTTGATTTTTAATTATTAACCAATGATCAGGCAAATATGCTTTGATCATTAAGTAAGAAATATATCAGTGGAAATATATATAATCATCAACTAATTTTACTGAGACTCTACTCTAATCTTATTAAAATATCTATCAGAAACACCTGAACAGATGTAATTCACTTTAAAACTTGTATAATGCTGCATAGTATGGATACACCATAATTCATGCAACTATTCTCTGATTTTGTGAACTAAAATTATTTCCATGTTTTTGCCACTATAAACATAGTAAACAAGTTTGCACTATTTAAAAAAAAAAAAAAAATTCTGAACAGTTCTGAGTCCACAAATTGCGTAAAAGTAAGTTTTAAAGAAATTCAACACAATTTCCCCCACTCTGTTAACAACAAGCAAACAAGAATGTCCATAATTACAAAATGTTATTTTAGTATGTACTGGCTATCAGACAAACGTTTCAGTGAAAATAATTTAGTGTTTACTTTTTTTGTAAAAATTCTCCCAAACTATTTTACTGAATGTAGCAGTTTGGGGGAGTATCTGTAATTATGTAACCTATTTAATAAATGTGTCCACGTTTTCCTTTTTGATGTTTCCTTCTCTAAAGATTTAAAAACCTGAGCTTTAAAAGCACATTAAACATACAAATATAGTATTTTTAGTCACTCCATTTTACTTGTGATTAAAAAGAAACTGGGGCGATGACAGAAATTTCTAAACCTAAATTTTATATATAGAAATTGTCAAAACCACCTTTTCAGTTTTTTTGTGATTATATACATATTATCTACTACCAAACAAGGAAGACATAGGTTATATTAAGACTGCAACAGTTTTTTTCTTCCAATTTATAATAATACTATGAAGCAAAATACCCTTGGGGGGGATACAAAAAATCAATGAAAAACAACTCATATACCATTTTATGTGCCATTATAAGAAACACTGGATTTCTCTGCAAATATTAGTTTTCATTTCACTTCCACATTTAATTGCCCCAGCCACACTATAAAAATAAGGTCAGAAATTTTATCAACAATTCAGATACAATAAACATTACCTTTGGTTTAGAATTGAGGGTTGTTCTATGTTCCATCCACCTCCATTTCCAGTGAGCATGGTAACTTGTTTCGTCAATTTATTTGAAATGTCTTCACATTTGTTCATGAGCCTTATAACAACATCCCTTTCTTGGATCAGTGTTTTACAATGCCATATCAAATCTTCTGACAAGCCATTAGTTTTGGACATCTTAGTAAACTATAGTATAAAAAAATAATATTATTTCAAATCCAGAAAATAAAAGTACCAAACTCAGTTCTTTTCTTTGTGAGAAAAAATATTTCCTGTCAAACTTTTACTAACAAGCTTAGCTAGGTGCCACAAGGAAAGCTGGTTTTTCACTTCATATCCATTCCCATTCCCATCTTTCATTTTTGCTGTGCCACTGTCACCTGAAACTTATTGTTCTGAAATAAAATACACACTTTCCCCTTCAAAACTGTACAACCCCAAACTTGTTATTTTGTTCCAAATAGCTGTTATCTGAAATAATTGTTATTGTCTCCTATCACATTTTCCCTTCAAACTCTGATTTACTCTTCTTTGTCACCAAAGGTGATACTCTGAAGTCACCTCCAAGTGGAATTACTGTAGTAACTACACACCCAAGTTGTCTCCACTTGTGTTATTTTCCATGACTGTTACATATTATAAGAATAATCTTTCTAAATCATCACTTTCTATACCCAAGTGCAAACCCTTAGAGGTATCAAATCTCCAATTCAGTCACTTGATATTTCACTCTTTGAAATCACTTGAAAAGTGACTAAGAATCCAAAAGTTTACTATGACCAACTCAGTAACTAGAAGCTTCTTTAAAAAACCAATTTCAATGTAACACTTATAAAAACAGTTTTGCATATGGCTTCCAGGGGCTGGAAGTAACAGGGCAGGAAGGATAGTTACTTCTTAGGGAGTACTCAGTTTCTGTGTGGGGTGATCAGAAACATTTGGAAATCGATAGTGGTGATGGTTGTACAAAATGTTGAATATAACTAATGCCAACCACACACTCAAAATGGTTGCAATAGCAAGTTTTTTGATATACGTATTTTTTATCACAGCAAAAGTTTCAAAATGTGTTTGTATTTATTTTTCAAAGGGAGACACTGAATATTTCACATGTAAAAGCTATACCAGAATTAAAATTCTTCACATAAACACTTCCCGAAAAAAAGTATCTTCTAAGACCACTATAAAAGTATTTTTAACAAAGACTAGAAAGCCCAATAGTTGTTTGACAGTCACCTACTTTGGTGGTGGCAGGAGTGCCCAAAGCAAAAAGCCACTACACTACTGTTGAGTCAGTTCTGATTCACAGCGACCCCATAACTCAGAGGAGAACTGCCCATTGAGTTCCAAGGTGTGCCTGACAGATCTTAACTGTCAAACTTTCCATTAGCAGGCATTGCACTTAACCACTGTGCCACCAGGGTTTCTAGTGGTAGGAGCGTATCCCACAGTCCAGAACTGAATAAATTAAACCACCTGTTATAATAAAACTACACATGAATTTGACTCTTGTCATTTTACTTAGTGTATTTGCCCAAGTTATAATAAGAATCACAACTCCAAATAATTCCTGTGATCAGTTATTTTTAAATTCACAAAGTTCAAGTAACAGAAATTCAACATCTACTAACAAGATATACTAAGCTCATTTCATAAGACTATGGTTTAGAACAGTGTTCATTTTTACACATTTAATCTAGATTAGTAAGAAACAGGATATTCAATATATTCCAAAGTCATTTCATTAACTCACCATGTGAATAAACAAAAACATGAATTTCACAAAATGACAACATAAATAAGTTACTTGCATACTATTTCACATTTTCAAGGACAGCATTCAGTCGCAATGTGACACCCCCTGATGCTATGCTTTCTAAAGAAAGGCTCTACAGATAAATGCCGTCATTGTCGTTAGGCGCTTTCGAAAGTAGGAGGATTAAAAAAAAAAAAAGAAGAAACCAGTGCCTTTAGAATTTAAGGGGACTACAGTACAGCTTTATTTTAAAAAGGAATGAAAAAAAACTACAGGTCAGAAATCAAATCTCATCCTATTGTGATGTGTATGTGACATACGTTATATGTAAAAGAGAATCAACAGGGGAAAAAAAACAGGAAAAATGGGGACATACACTGTGTCTGTACATGCCAGAACTACAACATCCTTTTATTCACTAACTCAACAGTCTGAACAGTCTGGCAAGGTGAGTTTACCATTAATTACAAGCCCACCTGAATAAACGAAGGTTCAGTTTCCATGGTTATAAAGCTGAGTAAGAGATTTTAAGTCTATACACATTTTACTATACCAACTGGTTCCCTTAATCATTGTTAAGACCTTCAGTTCAAAAAATAGATTTCTGAGGAAGCATTACCTAGCTGGTGAGGTAACACAGCCTGTCTCATGTAAGTTTATGTTTACCGAGAAAAATAGCAAATTTAAATGCTAACAATCATTATTACAAAGTAGAGAATTTCATGGACACTTAATGCAAAGATACTAATCTAATCTAGGAAGTTCTTGCGGATTAAAAAGGTCAGATATACACAGAACACAACAGAGAGTCCCTGATACAGTAGGAGAAAAAAGGAACACAGAACTTGAACCCTATTTAAGACCAGACTTGATGGTCTCACAGACTGAGGGATCCCCAGAAGATGCGGCCTCTGGGCTCTCTGTTAACCTAGAACTGAAACCATTCCCAAAGCCAATTCTTCAGACAAAGACTGGACTGGACTATAAGACATAACATAATATTGGCAAATAACATGCTTCTTGCCTTAAGCAGATACATGAGACCAGTTGGGAGACTCCTGTCCAGAAATGTGACAAGAGGGAAGAGGGAGACAGGAGCTGGCTGACTGGACACAGGAAACCCAGGGTAGAAAGGAGCATGCCATCAGTGCAGGAAGTGCAGCAATGTATGTCTAAGTTTTTATATGACAAACTGATTTGGCTTGTGAATTTTTACATCAAGTACCATGAAGCATTTTTTTTTAAGTTAGAAACAAGAAAAAGCTTTGACTCAAAGATCAATTTATCGTGCCAGAATCTACACAAGAGAAGACAAGAAGGGCCAGAATCATTTTAAAGAGGTCTAAGTTTAATGTAAGGGCACTAGAAAGTGATAGAAGGCTCTTAAACCCAAAAGTGACAAGATAGATTCTTTAGAAATGTATGAAGACAGTATAAAGGTCTCAAAGAGAAGACACAAATTATTTTTAAAAGTTATTATTATTATTATTTTAAACAGTGGTCTGGGTAAGACACAGGCAAGTTGACTGATTCATAATACTTACGGATAAAATTCAGTAAATGTTGGGAGATAAGTAAAGAGTTATGACTCTTGGACTTCTGGCTCAAGCAACTAAGTTGGTGGTGGTATTAAACATTGTGATTCACCCAAATAAAAATGCAGGATGTCTGCTTCTAAATACACCACTCAATCTGAGGTTGCTGTAAGATTCTGAAGTAGAGAGGACCAACTGGTAGTTAAACAAACCAACCTAGAACTTAGCGATGAGAAAAAGGGTGAAGGGAGAAAAAAGATGTCTACATATTTAGCCATCAAAACCAGAGGTCTTACTGAGATTACTTAAGGACAAAATCAACCTTTGGTCATCACATCGATTGTAACTCAGCAACCCTACAGGTCAGAGAACTGTCTCAGTGAGCGACTGGCAGATTTGAAATGCTGACATTTTTGATTAGCAGCTCTAGCTCTTAATCAGTGAGCCACCAAGGCTCCTCTTAAGAAGAAGCACATGGAATTAAAAAACAAGGAACAGAACCTTCAAGAGTATCAACACTTAAGAGTTTCAAAACATACTATGACTGAATAATTTAACTGCGTGTAAGTTACAAGTTTTTATACCTGTAAATAGCTGAACTGGCAAAAGCTGTGACACAGATATTTACAACATAAAAAAAGAGAGAGAGAAAGAGAGAGAACTTAGGAGAAACCAAACACCTCATGGGATCTGCTTCCTTGTTTTAGATGTTTAGGGTCATAGTTTTACCAGACATCCTAGTTAACTAGCCTAATATTGTGTGTAGTGTTTCTATTCTATCTCTAACATTACTGCATACAGTACCCGAGTTCTTAAAAGCTTTTATCTGCCTGGAGCAACAGAGAAAGGAATCAGAAATAAGAGGAGAAAATGGAAATGTGTAGCTAATTGTCACCAAGAACATCTGCTCACTTGAGACCAGATGAACTGGATAACACCTTGCTACCATTACTGAACATTCTCATCAAAGATTCTATAGAAGAATCCTTATCAAAAGGGGGAAAATGCAACATAGATTGAAAACTGTCATCAAGTCCAGCATTTCTGGAGCCACTGAGGCTGGATAACCCCTTGAAACTATAGCACTGGTGTAACCTTTGAACCCAGAATCAAAAAGAATCATGATGCCTTCTTAAAACCAAACAACAGTTTAGCTTACCTATTAATGAATGGCTGCCTTAAGCATTGTGCTCTTTTGAGACCTAAATGAAAACAACTACTCAAAAGATCAGGGAGGAAATTTAGGGGGCCATGATTCTATGTCAATGGGGGAGGAAAAACTCGGAAGAGGAGGATGAGAATAGTTGTACAGCTTGAAGAATGTAATGTCACTGAAGCAAGCAAAAGTAGTTGAATAGCTATATGTTCTGCTATGTGTATTCATAACAGCAACAATATTAACAAATTAAAAAAACAAGACTATGAAAGAGGAAGAATACAGAATGTGCCATGAATTTTGAAAAGGAGAATACACTTTCACCTGTCTAAAAATCAACTCACCTGATTTACATCACCAATTAAAATAACATAAAAAATATACAAGGTAAACACTACTGTTAGCATTTCTGACAGCTCATAAAAATTAAATGTATACATACTCATCATGGTTATATTTAAGGCATATGCAGAAGCACATGGACAGGTAAATACTCATCTAGTAATACATCAACTCTCAGCAGAAATCTAAAGACTTTCCTGTATCTTTCAGGGTTAAGTGTCTACAATTAGTGGTAAGTTAAGCATTTACTATCTATATTATCTTTACTCGCTGATAAACAGATACGGAAATGACTTATGTATACACTATGAAGACTTCTCATATATACATCATATTTGTTAAAAGACAAAGAAATTACAAAACTGATGACCCCAGACTGCATAATCTGCCCCAACCTGAAAAGATGTAAAAATATTTTTTTCTGATGACATAGGGGGTTAGGTCATAGCACTTAGCCACTATACCACCAGGGTTTCCTCCTTTTACTTACCTTTTTAAAAACAGAAATTAGCTACAATCATTCTGAAATCATAACAGTTAAAAAAGGAAGGGCAACAGAACTGAAACCATCCCAGAAGCCAATTCTTCAGACAGAGTCAATTGTTCCGTAAGACATAAAATGATACTGGTCAAGATTGTGCTTTCTGGCTTAAGTAGATACAGGAGACTAACTGCGCAGCTCCTGTATGGAGGCAAGATGGGAAGACAGAAGTGGACAGCAGCTGGCAGAATCGACACGGGAAATACAGGGCACAGGAGTATGCTGTCACAGCGTGCGGACAGCAGCCAAGATCCCATAACTAAGTGTTGTGTTAAGTTTCTCTATGAGAACTGACGTGAATTTCAAACTTCCACTTTTAACGTAATAAAAAATAATTTTATAAAGGAAGCGGGACGTGTAATTATTTTGAGAGCTAAGAAAGGGAAAGAATTGAGCATGTATCTGAATTTTGTATATGAACAGTAACATTGCAAATGGCAATATGGAAGTCTGTTTATAGACAGCTTTCATGAGAAGTAATGACAGGATTGGAATATTAATTTTATAATCCCTAATGAACTGATGGAGCCCTAGTGGCACAGTGGTTAATGTTTGGCTGCTAACCAAAAGGCTGGCATTAGCTGTTTGCTGGAAATCCCATAGAGCAGTTCTACCATGCCCTGCAAGGTCACTATGAGTTGGAAACTACTTGATGGCAACTTTTTATTTTATTTTTTAAATGAACCGTTAGAGCTAAGTGTGGAATAGCAATAGCTGCTAACATTACAAAACAGAAACAATCTGTCATTACTGTCGCCTTAAGAAAGAACACATCACCAACTATGTTAATAGTATTAAAGAAGCTATTTAGCCTTCTAATGATCATGTTCCAGAAGAACATGGTATAATGAAAAATGTATAAGCCATGATATAATCCAGATGACAGGAAGTCACAGGACAGAAGAACACATTGCTTCACAAAGACACATGTAGGAAGAGAGGGAGTTACATAAATTAGGACTTACCAAGAAATCTCAGTACATGGACCTCACTTAGATCCTAACTAAAACCAATTAAAACTAACTATATACATATATATGCATATATATGTAACAATGTTTAGTATAAGACAACTGGAAATTTGATAGTGAATGAAATTTCATAACATTAAGGAAAAACTGATAAAATTTTATAAGGTCTAAGAATGCTATTGTGGTCTTGTGTAGGAAAAACCCTTTTGAGATTCAATTTTTTAAGGATAAAATGATAAAAATTCTGAACTCTGCTTCAAACTAATGTAAGAATCCCACTGTGTTGATTCAGTATCTGTAACAAGTGGTTTGTACCATCACACAGAGATTTCAACCAGTAGGAAGAAGAGCCTTTACAGACACTTCTCACTAGTCTTCCACGTCTGCTTACATCTCGCTGGACAGGGTCTATCACATTACCACAGCCAAAAGCCCAGTGCCGACAAGGAAAGCTAAAAAAAACACAGTCAGTAAACTGTGGTGGAGCCCTGGTGAAGAAAACAGTAAAGTAGTCCATTGCTAACAGAAAAGTCGGCAGTGGGAAAGCACCCAGCAACCAACTCCTCCAGAGAAGAACCAAGTGAGCAGTTTCTGTACTGACGACAACCTTACAGGATAGTTCTACTTTGTCACATGAGTTGCTATGAGTCAAAATCAAAAAGATGGCATCTAACAAGAGCTACATCTTCTTGGTAGTGGGCCCAGTAAGAAGTCTGATAGTCCAGGGAGAAAAGATAGAGACTAAACTGATTTGGCCCAGAAAACTTCAATTTAATAGGGCTATAACTGCTATCACATTACTGCCATCTGAAGGCAAAAGGCATTTAAAAATCCTATTACTTGCCTTCACCAAAAAAGTATTCAAGAAATACAAAGTACTTTTTAAATACAGCATCTATTCATAAATATAAAGCTGCTGATGAACACAGAAAACATAACATGAAATATATAAATCTAGGTACGAACAGATTAGTGCTCAAAAAAGCCTTTTGCAGTGAGTACCATTACAGAATTCCAGGTGATCTTTACTTTGTTCTTGCAAGTGCTGTTTGTATTTTAGACAAAGGGAACACATCATTTTTTTAAAAAATGATAAAGCTGTTTTTTTAGGGGAAGAGAAAAGACACTTAATTGTTACTTGTTAGATAACCATAAGAAAAAAGAAGTCAGTTACTAACTCTAGTGTTACGCTGGAGAATTTTCTTTTAAAACAAAGCAACTGAAGTACCTCTCTTTTGCCACTCTGTGTCACTCTTACCATACAATTTTAAATTTACATAGGAAGGGAAATTTTAAAAAACTGATTAAATGCTCAAGTTATTTACTCTCCATCTAACACGAACTTTATTGAGGGCACAGTTTTGATCTCACTTCTTATAAATACCTGGCTTCTCATTGTGTACCAATGATTCCAACTCTGAGCAACCCTACAAGACAGTGAACTGCCCCACAGGGTTTCCAAAGCTGTAATCTTTATTATCTTTCTCCCTCCGAGTCATACTTGTGGGTTCAAACCACTGACCTTCTGGTTATTAGCCAAGTGCTTAACCATTTAACAATCAGGTCTCCTTAAATACCAGGCAGCAGTGTGCAAAGCACTTGGTAGGTGGGAGATCACACTAGTCGAATGCATTTATTACTTTTTTAAATAAAAGCTTATCGAGCTTATACAAATTAGATCAACGTGTGAACACAGCAATCTTATGCACAAATTTACTCGTCATCCCCTTGGAAAGGAAGAATCAGGAACATCATGTTTACACGACAAATGTAAACAGACATTTAACAGCAATTACTAAGTAAAGCAAAAAAGGAAACCCATGGTCTCAGCTGTAGTAGATGGGAATAGCACAACGCGGAGTGTGAGGTGTTCAATACGAACCAAACCTGGGTCAACTGCTTCACAAGCTAGGAAAACTGTAGTCACAGCCATCTAAACGGTACAGCAGTAGATACATACATGAAACCTTTTTAGGTTAAGTTATTCATAAATTAGGCTATTCATAGATGTGCACTGCCCAGTCTAAACAATTCTTTTTGTATGCGTTTATGCACAGAAAGATGTTATACAGAAAGATAAAATGCAACAAGATTATCAGAGACATAATACTATCCTCCACCTCACTCTGCACCAGTCTAGACAAAAATTCATTAAGTGGCTGGTGAACTGATGGCACTTAGTATGTAAAATTTGCAATAAAACTTCCACATTTACCATATTAACAGTCTAGGTTTTAAAATGAATGATAATTCTTGGTTTGTTACGTTTCCAATGTTTACATGATATAAAGATGTGGCTTACTTATGGTTAGCACCTACAGAAAACACTATGGGTAAATGAGACAATTATCAACAAAACTTTACAAGCAATACTTAAATTTTATACCAAGAAATATGAAAGAATGAAAACATAAACATCCTCTTATGTACTACTTCAATGTATCTATGTTTTAAACAAGTTTTCTCATGTAAACTACTTCAATGTATCTATTTTTTAAACAAGTTTTCCTCACGTAAACTGAACATGGATAGACACATATAAGATCATTTTTTGAAAAAAAGGGTAATTCTCTGAGAAGAAAAACAGAATAAAGTGTGCAATCTCTAGATTTAGAAATAATTAAGATTAGATCACTCTAAGCAGCTGAATAGGGTAGCTATCAGTCAGAACTGACCAGCTCATATTCTTGTATCTTAAAAATTAATGATCTCCAATGGTTTATTTAAAAGGTACTCTGCTTACATAACTGTCACAGCAAATTAGTTTTACAATAAAATAAGACAATAAAATACTAATGATTACATTTAACCTGCCTAGGTTTAAAAAAATTCAGTTTCCACAAAAATTGAATGTGACTCAGTATGCTTTTTTTAATCAAACAAATATTTACACATCTTTGAGTTCTGCCAAATTCCTCAATCACTAAGATTAAATTTCAATAATTTTGAGTTTACTAAATATCTGTAAGTTGTTCTAAACACATAAAGCCATATCATTTTTGTTAAAATATGACTGAGTAACATGATTTAGCCTCAACTAATTCTTACAGGAATTTTAAAATACAGCACCTGTGAAAACAAATAGATGTTTTTCATTTTCATTTCTTTTCAAAGTTCTTTGGAGGTACACATGGTATCTCATCGATTAATAGGGACAGAGTAAATTACACAGCTGCTTGTAAAAATGTTCACAATATTAACTTTTCCTTTGATGACTCTGTTATTAGTCCCACTCAAAATTAGCCACTGAAGGTAGAAATTTTTTAAGAAAATCAAAAGTCAAAGCTTGTATACAATTAGTGCTTAATTTTAGCTGTTTGTTTATAAAAACTCATCATTTATCTACTTGGCTCATACACCAAAGTATTGCTTTCACTGAGCTCAAGTAGTAAAGTTTGATTTTAGCATACTTTTCTACCATGTAAACTAAATAATCAATGTTTAGGCGAATGGCTAAAACAAAGAACATGGTCTTTGTATTCATCTTGTCAAAAAGAGTTAAGATGCTATAGGAGGTGTATGTAGGTAATACATAACCTACAAAGTCATGTCAAGACTAATTCAAACTATGCCAGTTAATCAGTAGGGGATGTATAAAGCTTTCCACATGTTAAGTTACTTACTATTCTTAAAAGCATCTGGCATATATACCTGTGATAAAATTGTATAATTTACTTTTACTGTTAAGATATTTGGGCAAGTAGTTACAGTGACTAAACACACTAGTACAGATAATTGCATTCCTTAGTAAATAGGTTAGAATTGCAACAAGCTTGAGCAACTCCACCCTGCAATAGCACAGGAGACATCAAAGACTGGGGAAAAAAAAAAAAAGAAAGAAAGAAAAGAAGAACAGGAAAGCCTTCAGCAAATACTTTCACGAATAAATCATTCAGGCAAAGCCAAACAAGTTTTGAAAGGACTTGCTTTGACAGATGTTCTCTGTAAAAGCAATGGCTTCAGGCAAAACAATTTTTTTAAGCTATAAACCACTAGTAATGTCGTTTCTATATTTTTAAATATTTTAATTTTTTTAAGAACGCTTTTTGCAGCCATTGTACAGAGACTTTGCCGTATTGCCACTACAACACATTTAGTAAGAGCACTAAGGTTCATTTATATTTGACTCCACTATAAAATTAACCACAAAAGTAACTCTGCTTTATAACTCAGGGAATAAAACTTTCCCCAAATTTTATAAAGCACAAAAAGTCGCTTCATCTTCTAGGGTTGTAAGAAATCATCCATACTGCATTCATGGAAGGGCCTATATATAATTCCTGTTACAAAAGCACAGCCTCACAAAAGTCAAATCTAAATTAGAAAGACAGAGCCCTTAAAATTTCTCTGTATAATTAAGATCTGATGACTACTGAAATTTATAAAACTCAAAATACAAGTATTCTGGATAAAACTTTATTACAGGATAGCAAATTCCAGATAATAATCATGCAAATTGTACTTACCAGTGCTTATTCCTTCCCTTCACCTAATGCTTGATTTCTAGGCTTCCATACATTTTTCTAGCTTTCCAACTAAAAATGCTGCAGCCTGTTATACTCCATAAAATGGCCACGTTGTTTAACCAAGAAAAACATGTCAGACTGAGCTGTGACTTTTGAAAGAGAAAGAAAATAAACAGTTGCTTCTTTTGTGATGAAGCCTAAAATACTTAGGCTGGAATTTTGAATCATGGAGCTCTCCTGGACTTTGCTATTGCTCTTCAAGTAGTTGTAGTAAAATTTCTGCCACATTCTTGCTTTCTGCATGGTGTCTCAGCAGGAACAGAACAGGCTAGCAAACAACTCCTTCCTAAATGTAAGCTCTAATTTCTTCTTCTGCAGTGAAATGAACCAAGTTTCTATGCAAAAGAATGAGTGACAGTGTTCTCAGCCAATCAGCTTGGGTTTTTTCAGGAAAATCACCCCTTAATTCATTCAAAATTAGGTCATATGACACTATTTGAAATACTATTGGCTTACAATGAAAGTAATGTTTGACACTACACAGGATAAGGCCACCCATCTATGCTTCCCAGGGCTGAAGATACCTTGACTATAAACGGTACTGTGAATTAAACACACAGACACACAGGGGAGGGAAAAAAAAGAATGTAGTCTTACCAGAGCTTCCCAACTATTAAAGGGCCGGAGTTCTGTTATCTTCTGAGCCTTTTTCTGGGAACACTGAGGAATCAAAGTAAGTTCACCAACTGAAGCATCCTGAAGGAAGTGAAGAATTTTACCTTTATAGCCATCCTCCATCACCTCTTCACTACTACTATAGTCTTCATCAAGTGAGCTACCGACATCAGAACCTGAATCATATTCAGAGTCTTCAACAACTCTCTTAGGGTTAAATACATTTTTTTTACGTTTCTTGTTAAAACCATTTTGTGGTTTCATGGAAAATTTCTGTTTCAGTTTTGTTTTAGCTGCGTTTTTAGGATAATTTTGATTCTTTGAGGAAACTTCTTTTCCATATGGAGTCTCACTTTGTGAAGCATAGTGTGTATCTGTGTACAAAGACAAAAAAAAATTAGAAATATACAAATTAAATACAAAGATCTAAGACTCAAATAAGGTAAGAACTATATTTAAGGATGTGTATTTTTCTTCTGAATACAGAAAACTGAGTTACAAATTACTGTTAAATTTTGCTACACATTTAAGAGAAATAATGAAGTATAATTTGGAGTTACAAAACAATCAGAAATAGTTTCAAAAGCTTTTTAAAATGAATTAAATATAAACTTCCATTTTCTAACAAAGGCCCTGAAAACACAGATGGCAGTTGCTGCATATCTGCAAGATGCCAGATGCTACTTAGCTGCCCCACCCCTCATGTCAAAACTGGTGAGTACAGCACAATAATGCTATCCTACTATGAAGTTTATTAGTGAAAACTGTCTATATTTCAATCTTCCATATTATAATTAATTTTTTCCATCACTACTTCCAATACTCTAGTTTACTTTTATTTAAAAAAATCATTTTAATGTTATAGAAAAAGCATTAACTACTTATCACTGATCAAGCTATCACGTTTCCTGAATTCTAAGCAGCTCAGGGCTGAAAGCCCACTATTATTTTATGTACCAATGAGAAAACAAGTACTGATCAACACATAACATAGTACTGTTATTACTGAGAATGATTTTTTTTTTTTTAACTCAAGAGATTCTATGGTGCTTAGCCATATATTATCATTCACTCTTTCTTATGTATACCTAAGAAATACAAGCAAAATAACCTGGACAAGGTATTCCTCAAAGTTCTTCACATTCATAATCTATCTTTTCTGAGATTATGGCTATGAGAGTTTCTGAATAAGAATTGGTGATATTGGTGGTTTTCTTTTTGGCAAATATATCATTTTCTGTCCCATTAAGTGCTTTGGTAGCACAGCATTTCTCAAGATAATTCCTCAGAGACTGGAAGTCTTTGTGCAAGGGGGGAGTAAAGATGAGAGTCTTTTCACTGGACTTTTAAGTTGGCTTTGCAACTATGAAGAGTTAGTCTACTTGATTCTTGCTTAGGAACATCACTAAACATAGGTGATTCAACTCTCCTTTACCACCTCTCCTTTTATCATTTCATTCCCAAAGTTAAGAGTATTCCACTAAGGGTTCTGAACTTTCCTCCACATCAATGATACCCATCATCTGTGGTACTTTTCAAATTCATGAAAGTACATGTTGAGATGCCCACATTACAGGGAATGTAGACACCCTGCAACTCTAAGATTCATCCAGACTGAGAGCTGTTAAATATAAAACATATTTTATACTTGATAAAATGTGGTAGTTTAAAAGAAGCCTTAACTATCAAGAAAAGGTATAGAAATAAAAGAAGGTATGATTTTGTTTTACTCTACCATAAAGAACAGGTCAAAACATTTGGAAACTAATACTTAAAGAAATTCAAACTATTATTTCCAATGTTTTCTGCAATCTTATTCTCTGGTTACTGATAACCCACTACCATCCAAGTGATTCTGACTCAAGAGTGACCCTACAGGACAGAGTAGAATTGCCTCATAGAGTTTCTAAGGAGCACCTGGCAGATTCAAACTACTAACCTGTTGGTTAGCAGCCATAGCACTTAGGTGGCAGTTCAAATCCACAAGGCATTCCTTGGAAACTCTATGGAGCAATTCTCTTTTGTTCTACAGGGTCACTATGAGTTGGAAACAACTTGACAGCAGTGCGTTTCTGATTATTGAAAAGTTTTGTTATTTTCTTACATATTACCACATAGATTACAATGGAAAGTATATGTTTTCTACAATTACCTTGGTCTTCTGCAAATACTTTTAAAGATTCTAAAGCTTCTGTGTACATCCATTCGTGTTCCTTAAGTACTTCTCTTAGCTCCTAGAAATAAATCATAGATTTTTTTGTTGTTGTTAAAAAACTGACATTAGAAACTTGGAAAAAAGAAAAATGCAATGTTCTTTTCAAAATAAGGTCATCTATCATCTTGCTGACCTCTCGGTGGAGGAAGGGGAGTGGACGGAGAGGAGGGGAAAGGAGGCTGTTGGGAGGATGAGACATGTATGGAGCAGAGAGGAATAGTGTGCAGTCACCGGACAGGGAGAGCAGTTGAAGCTGCATATAGGTGGGTATGTAAATTTATACATGAATGCACATTTTCACTCAGTTATGTTAAATTAAAAAAAATAATAAGGTCATCTGCTGAAAACTTAGTACAGAAATCACATACGATTCTACCCTTTTGTTTCACATTTGTTTTATACATGCTCTTGTATATATAGATTTCACCTCTGAATGATACAATACTCAAAGGGAAAGATGCCTGATTATTTTTGCATTTCTAACTCTCTCTTCGCAGTGCTCAAAGTACTAGAGGATAAAGAAAGGTCTGCTCAATTAAAAATAATGCTTTAACATGTAGTTGGGCTTTTAAAAACTTCCAACTTTAAAATACATAGTTTCAACATACCTACAGAACTAGCATAACAAGATTCTGCATTTGCTCATTAGGATTCAGCAGGTATAAGAGAGCTCTCTGCACCCCACATTGGTGAGTGGCGTCTGGGGTCTTCAAAGCTGCCAAGCTGCCATACGAGGACACAGCAAATGGTCCCAACTCAGAAGGAACGAATGCTCACCAAGGACCAAAATGACATGCGGTAAAGAGAAGACAGAGAGACCCACAAGAGTGGGTGCCTACATCGTCTTGGGACCGGAAGAACCGGATGGTGCCCGGCCATCACCAGTGATAGCCACGATGGGGCTCACAGAGAGGAGTCTCGCTGGCAACACAAGAATAAAAAGGGGTGCATCATGAGATCTCCACTAAAAGACCTCAATAGATGGTCCAGCGGTTTTGAGGTTCCTCTGAGAGCATGGCCCCCTGCCCTGATGCTGCCCTTTCCCATAAATTGTAACAAAGGTCCACTCTTTGGACAGGAATGGATTGGACTTGGCAATGCAGAGAGACCATATATTGGAAGCACTTTATGGTTCTATACATCTATGGGATATCATCTTGCTGACCCCTGGCTGGAGGAAGTGGAGTGGACGGAGAGGAGGGGAAAGGAGGCTGTTGGGAGGATGAGACATGTATGGAGCAGAGAGGAATAGTGTGCAGTCACGGACAGGGAGAACAGTGGAAGCTGCATATAGGTGGGCATGTAAATTTATACGTGAATGTACATTTTCACTCAGTTATGTTAAATAAAAATAAAAATAAAAATAAAGAATTCAGCAGGTATATTACTTGTACATATACAAAACAACAAGTATAAAGTATCCCAAATGTCAAAAAAATATGTGTCTACCCATAAACATGATTAAAAAACACCTGTTTAGCACTGGGACACTTGGCACTGGCTTTTAGTGACACTGAAACAGTCTTATGACATAAGAAACAGAACAGATTAATAAGAAAATGAAAGGCACTAGCAGACTTAATAGCCTTACTTGAAATTTATAGAAAGAAAACATAAAAAAACTAAAGCGGTTTACCTGATAGGGAGCATGGTTACAGATGACTTTCTAAACAATTTGCACTTCACAAATGAGTTAACTGTTACCATGATTATGTTTGTTATGGTTCTATTTAGAATGCTAATAATATAATCAGCAAACAAGGTAAGTAAACAATAAGTCAGCAGTATAAATATGTAACATTAATGAAAGAGAATATGTAACTGGAAAAATGAAAAACATTAAAAAACAAAAGATACTCCTTTTTTAGTAAAAATACAAACATTTTGGGCCCACTGATTAAGTATTCTAAAGACATTACTCACCCGTTTATCAAAATTGGGAAACTCCTTTTGTAATTTCAATACTATACTTTCCTGTTTTTCCCAATTATTGCTCGATTCTGCAGACTCATTTGACTCTTCACCCTAACAGGAAGAAAAAAAGAGAAGTAATTTACGAGTTTATTAATATCAACGGTCTTAAGGCAGTTATATTTGTATTCTGACTTGATGTGGAAATCAGCACATTTATTCCATAATTCAAAATTACTATTTTTGTGTGAAAAAAGATTCATATCTTAAGCCTTAAAAAAAATACTCCTGGTTTACGACTACTGAAAGACTCTGATACATATACAATAACTCAAACTTTATTCACAGTACTCAAAATGAATTAATTATTTTTCATTAATCTGATGATAATATAAATAAGTACTTTGCTGTCATTTAAAGTAACAGCATCTGTGAAAGCATCAGTGGGGTGGTACTGTGGTGGTGGTGCCGCTACTGATCAGTCAGCCCCTCGTTCATGGCGACCTCATCCACGACAGAAAGAACCCTTGTGCCAGTCTGACAGTCAGGTGCAGGTCAGCTGTGATCTACAAGATTTTCTTTTTTTTTCCTTTTAATACATACAAAAAAGGATGTTTTAAAACATTAATTAACAAGTTTCTGTTGACTCTTATCTGGGACAAAGGGCAAAAATAAAACAGTGCTTCTAGAAATTTTCTTTTTAACCTTCTGTTTTTCCACAGGGTTTTATTGGTTAATTTTTAGACATACATCACCAGGCCTTTCCTAGTCTGTTCTAGTTTTACAGCTTGGCTGAAACCCACTCAGCATTACCGACGACATACACGCTCCTGACAGATGGGTGGTGGCTTTGCATGAGGAGCACTGGCTGGGATTCTAACCCGGGTCTCTGCATGGAACAGAGCTCTATCACAGAACCACCAAATGCTCTCCTTTTCGAGTGGGGCTAAAATATTCAAAGTAAATATTGCCTAAGTGACTACCTGTACATTCCTTCAATACTTTGGGAAACACGGCATATAATGCTCAATATTCTACCTGAGGATTAATTCTTTGGCAGTAGTATATAGATGGGTGAGAAAATGTTTTAAGGATAGTGGAGATGTCTAGCTCCAGTGGAAGCAGGAATTAAGGAAGAAATCTAAGTGATGTTATTTACTACATTTTTAATATATTAAGGTTCAGTGCTACATATTCTCTTTAATTTTCCAGAATAACCCAACCTAGTATTGTCGAGTTGATTCCAACTCATAGTTACCCTATAGGGCAGGGAAGAACTCCCCCATAGTTTTCAAGATGTGCCTGATTGATTTCAGCTTCCGACTTTTTGGTTAGCAGACACAGCACTTAACAACTATGCAACCAGGGTTTCCAAAAATAGAAATTATTATTTCATTGTAAAACTGTACAGTGGAATAATAACTGAGGCATCGAGACACTGACTAAACCACCCAAGGTTATACAGTTGTAAGCAGCTAACAAAGGATTCAAAGTCAGTCACGGCTAACTCCAGAACTCAAACTCATCTAGTATCCAGACAAGATTAAAGGATGGAGGAATAAAAAAAGCACAGGAAAAGGAAACTATTCTTTTGAAAACAGAAAAATAAAAACTGTGACTTAAAGTAGTGCCAACGTTCAAGTCAGATAACCTTATGATAGAAAAACTGTATTCTGTGTGAGAAAGGGGGAAAAACTGCTGAAGCTATAATGTAACAACTTCCCAAACAAAGGAAAAAAGGTGTGGGTTAGATTAAGAAGCACTGCACCACACTACTAAAAACAAAAGCTTTGTAACAGAAAAAAAAAAATGCCAAAAAAATCCCTCAAAATCTTAATATTCCTAGTTGACTAGGAGGATTTATAGATTAACAAGCACCAAACAGGGTTAAGTCCAGAATGCAAGTCTGATCCAAGGTAGATAGATCTGAGTTTAACACAAACTGAAAGATAAATTACAACTGTCCAACACTGGGAGTTGGGAAGACAAGAATGACTTAAGAGAAAGAGTCTACATTGTTAGTGATCTAGTTCCTTACAGTGGATTTATCCCTTTCTCCCCTTCAGTTTTTGGAACACCCACAGTCTATTCTTTACTCAAAGGAAGTAAGAAAAACCTTTTCTGGTATTTCTGACGAAGCTAAGAAGTCATAAAGATATGCCAACAGAGATCTCCTATCGGCAGATCGTTCAGGAAAATAAAATATAACATCTTCAGAAATAATATGTTAAAATCATAAAACAAGAATACGATCACATAAAAGACAAATACTTAAAGAACTTTAAAACAGACATCTCTCCAAAGAACACAGCTTGGTAAAGTAGAGAGTCAGTTAAAAAGACAAAGATCTTCGACAAGATGGAATGACACAGTGGCTGTAACAACTGCTTCAAGTACAACAATTGTGGGCATGGCACAGGGATGGGCAGTCTTTCTGTCGGAAAAAGGGTTGTTATGAGTCAGAACTGACTCCACGGCACTTAACAGCAACAGCAATGACAACAAAGATGCATAAATGGCCAAAAAGCACATAAGAAGATATGCAACACCATTAGCCATTAACCAAAAGCCAAATCCATTGCTGTCAAGTAGATTTCAAGTCATAGCTATCTTATAAAGCAGAGTATAACTGCCCCACTGGGTTTCCAAGAAGTAGCTGGTGAATTATGCCTGTTAACACTTTGGTTAGGAGATGAGCTCGTAACCACAGAGCCACCAGAACTTCTTATCAGTCATTAAACCCAAATCTACTACTGTCCAGTTGACTCCAACTCAACAACCCTAGAGGACAGAGTACAACTTCGCCAAAGAGTTTCCAAGATTAGGGTTATGAAAATCAAAATCACAGTGAGTTACCACTCTATACCCACTAGGATGGCTTAAAAAATGGAAAATAAGAAGTGTTGGCTGAAGAATGTTTGTACATCACTGGTGGGATGGTAAAATGGTCTGGCTGCTATGGAAAATAGTTTGGCAGTTCTCAAAAAGTTAAACAGAGAAGTACCATAAGATCCAGTTATTTCACTCCTGCATATAAACCCAAAACAACTGCAAACTGGTCCTCTAACAAATACTTGCATTTGAATAGTCACAGCAGCACTATGCCAAAATGTAGAAATAACCCCAAATGTCCATTAACACACGAACAGATGCAGCCAAGTGTGGTGTACAGATACAGTACTATTGAGCCATAAAAAAGAAATAAATACTAACACTTGCTACAATGCAGGTGAACCTCAAAAACATTATGCTAACTGAAAGAAGCCAGAAGCAAATGGTCACATATCATATGAAACATCCAGAAGAGATAAACTCACAGAAAGAGAAAGCAGGTTGGTGGTTACTTAATGGGTACAGGATTTTATTTATGTAGTGGCTAGTCATCTACTGCTCCTGTAACAGAAATACAACAAATGGGTGGCTTTGAAAAGAGAAATTTTATTGATTTTGGCATAGTACAGTAGGCTATACGTCGAAATTCAGGCTATCAGGTCCAGGGGACGGCTTTCTCTGTTGCCTTGGAAGAAGATCTGTCCTATATCTTCCCCTGGACTGGGAGTTTCTGAGGGACAAGTAACTTGAGGTCTTGACACTGCTTCTTAGTAGTATGATGTCCCCAAATCTCTCTGCTAGCTTCTCTTTCCTTTAGATTCCAACGCATTGCCATAAGGCATACCACAATCTTACTGAGTCATGACACAGAGTCTTACCCTGCCAACACAACTGGTACCCATCCTCTCTCCATCATTAACACCATAGAAGAACTTCTCAGGTTTACAGCATGTCAGGAATATCACACGCTACCGGGAATCACAGCCTAGCCAAACTGCTACTCCCATTTTTAGGACAAAACTGAATCCATGACATGTGGTGATGAAAATGTTTGAAAACTAAACAGAGGTGGTGGGTGCACAACACTGTTAATGTAGTAAAGGCTACTGAAATGCTCACTTGAAATGATTAACGTGTTATGCGAATTTCACCTCAATTTAAAAAAATGTGTGAAACAGTGCATAGCTCCCTGATCACTTCTCTCTCTTCTTTTCCCTTGTAAGACAAAAGGTGTGACTCAAGTGATGTGACTTGATAAGGGAGGTAACTTAAGTAAGAGTGGGAATCATACTGCCTTGTAAAGCAGTGACTCAAAATACACCCCACAATAATCTTGCCTTGTCAACATATAAAACCTTTTACCACTGAATCAATTCCATCTCCTAGTGACCCTATAAACATAAAGAGGATAGGATTTATAACATATCACCAAACAGAGGGTAGTAAGAGAATAACAGTCTAGCCAAGTTGACACATATTTTGGGGGGACATAATCTAAGACAAGAGAGTGAAATCTGAAAAGGGACAGAAAGCTGTAATATCAAACATAAAAGTGTGTGAGGTTTGTATTGGCTGAAAATACAAAGCAAATTTCTGCTGCTTGGCTAGCCTCCTCTTTCATGCAGCTGTTGCCTGTGCAGTTCCAAATCCATGCACGATTATCCTATATGCTCAGCAAAAAACACATTATCTTCAAGCTAGCACAACTATTTTTCAGTAACTTTTCACACATCTAATAATTTGATGTTATGCTGTCCCAGGGTAGCCCTTTTTGGTTTCATCATTATCATCTTATGTACATAATGGCCACCAGTCAGCAGGCTGCAAGAATTCTACAGACAGAACATCAGTGTGAAACTCTAGGTCTTCAACAGGTCCCTTTTCTACCTCCTCAAAGCTGTCAGTCTAGATACACACAGCCTGTTTCAATTTTTTAAAGTTCTTCTTAAGGATCAGGTATCTCAAAACAAGTGAACTCTGCAACTTACTTTCTACGACGTCTTCCAAAACTCTGTAATCATTCTTGCATTCTCACCTTCAGTAACCGTCGTTAACATCTTAAATGTTCAACATAAATAGTAAATCATACTGTTACCAAGTTTTTATCAAGAAATTCTATTAGAGGATTCTTTTTTGAAGCAAAATGACAAATCTGATATTTGAATGGCGTTTACAAAGGACAGACTGAAAAAATACTGTAATCATAAAAGCTATTTTATAGCTCACTTTTTTTTTTTTTTTTGCAATAGTCCTCTATAAAAGGGAAGAAGTCAGTAAAAGTATCAGTGCAGATTTGGACAGGCATCTGTTCTTTTTTGCCATATTGCACTAATTCCAACGTTGAATTCAATAATTCATTTCAAAAGGCTCACAGGTTGGTGAGTGATAAACCACTAGTGGACTCAGCTTCCAGTCTCCATCTTGCATTAGTGCTGAATACCACATACACTACCTTTCACAGCCTAAAATCCTGGACTATGATTTCTATCTTTGAGAAGTAGGTTCTCTAAGGCATGTAATCATAATATGTATCTGTTTCATCAAAATTTAAAATCTAATATATAGAGAGATCTTCAATTTATTTTTGCAGCACTGCTGGAAAATTCTTTTGCAGCTTTCTCAGCTGCACTCAGTGCTTTTCCTTACAGTGGAAGGCTCTGGAGGTTTTAACAATCTTTGAAAACATTAAACCAGCCACTAGAGCACAAAAAGGAGCTACTTCCGCAGGATATTTCTGTTTAAGGTTTTCTGGTACAGATTCAAAGAGGTATGTAAGAAAGGTTGTTTCAGTTTGTTTTTCTTCACAGTTTGGTCTTTAATCCAGAAAACAATGTTTCCTTTTATTTCTTCAGGTCTTGTTCTGATTTCACAGCACTGTGCTGTTCCAGCCATATGCTTTTATTTCCACAGTATTGTCTCTGATGGTTCACAGTGTGAATTCCTTTATGCCAGCTGTTCAAGATAAACCAAATGCTCTCATTTCTTTAAAACATTGTGTTTCAAGCTTCTCAACATGTAAAATTTTCTTTTTGCATGTGTTGAGTTTTTAGTTGTGCTGTAGGTGTAAGTTTACAGTTTGTTACTTTTTCATACAAAAATTCACATACATATTACTATGTGACAGTAGTTGCAGCCTCCGCAATGGGACAGCACACTCCTCCTTTCCACCCTGGGTTTCCCATGTCCGTCCACCAGCTCCTGTCCATTTCTGCCTTTTCATCCTGCCTCCAGGCAAGAGCTGCTCATTTAGTCTTGTTCATCAGCTTGAACTAAGAAACACACTCTTCATGAGTATATTACGTTATGTTTTATAGTTCAGTCTAATCTTTACCAAAGAACGGGTTTCAGAATGGTTTTGGTTCTGGGTTGAGACCATCTGAGTGCATGGTTTCCAGGGTTACTCCAGTGTCTGTCATACCATTAGATCTGACCTTTTTACGTGAATCTTGAGTTCTGCACCACACTTTTCTTCTGCTCCGTCAGAAACTCTCTGTTGTGTTCCCTGTCAGGGTAGTAACTTGGTTGCCCGGCAGCGTCTAGTTGGTTTATGTGGCCCCCTTTATCGTCTGAGAAATGCTGGTGGTGTAGTCATTACATGCTACAACTACTAACCAAAAGCTCTGCAGCTGGAATACATCAGGCAGTCCTTGGAAACTCTATGGGGCAGTTCTACTCTGGGATCTATAGCATTGTTATTAGTTGGAACTGATTTGATGGCAGTGGGTTTTAGAGTTTGCCTCTCGGGCTGATGTTTTTCTTGGTTTTTTGGTGTTCTTCATTATCCTTTCCTCCACGTAGGTAAAGACAAAGTGATGCATCCTAGATGGCCGCTCACAAGATTTAAAGAACCCAGATGCTACTCACCAAATTCAGATGCAGAGCATTTTCTTAGTACACTTTGTTACACCAATTGACCTAGATGTCCCTTGACACCTTCGTCTCCCGCTCCTGTCCTTCAAAATGTTTGGTTCTGTTCAGTAAAAGTCCTAGCTTTTAGTTGAGGCCAGTTTTGCTGACTTCCCCTATAATGTGTTGCTGACCTCCTCATCTACAGTGATTCTTGTCACTATCTAGTCAGTGGGAAATACAGGTAGTCTAGTGGCTAAGAGTTTGGCTGCTAGAGAGGCAAGTACTCGGGGTTTAATACAGAAAATTGGCTTTGACTGTAAACATTCACTTAATCACAATAAAAATACTACCAAAAAAAAAACCCACAAGTTTGGCTGCTAAATTAAAAAGGTACACAGTTCAAATCTACCACATGCTCCCTGGAAAAGTCTTGGGGCAGTTCTACTTTGCCCTACAGGGTCATTATGAATCAGAATCAGCTGAATGGCAATGAGTTTTTGTTTTGTTTTGTTTTAGTCTAGCTAGTGCATCCCCCTTTCCCTTCCTGCTCCACCGTTCTAACCACAAAAGAGTTCTTTCCTCTGTTTAAACTTTTTCTTGAGTTCTTCTAACAGTGGTCTCATACAACATTTATTCTTTTCTAACAAGCTAATTTCACTCACCATAATGCCTTCCAGATTCATCCATGCTGTGAGATATTCCACACATTCAGCACTGTTTCTTATCACCGCGCTGGATTTCACTCTGTGTGTGTGTGTGTGTGTGTGTGCCATAATTTGCTCATCTATTCATTTGCTGATGGACACCTAGGTTGTTTCCATCACTGCTTCACAATTTTGAACTAGGAAGCTTAGGTATGTTATGTGTTGGTAAGTCTTTTTTTGAAACAGAAAAGTTCACAAATGTGAAAGTACAGCAAAACACAACCTTGTGGGATAACACACATGGAAAAATAAGGAAGCCAGGTGTTTGAGGTGTGTGTATTCCTATATGGTTCAGTTAGTTGGATGTCATTTCTGTGTTCACTCACAGCTCTTCACAGACAAAATTACACAGTGGCATGCAAAATTAGGGTTGTTCTCTAATACATGTTAAAATGGAACAAATTCATATAAGAAGTATTATAACAGAACTGACTGTTTCCTTTTTGAGAAATGCTTTGACAGTGTGTCCTGTTAGAAATACTGACCATGGGACATCAAGTATAAGTCTTCAACTGCTTGCTATGTGATCTAGCTATCTGTCATGGACTGAAATATATCCCTCCCTCCAAAATATGTATCAACTTGATTAGGTCGTGATTTCCAGTACCGTATGACTGCCTCCTTAATTTTGTCATCTTATATGATTTCCCTATGTCTTAGAAATCTTATCACTATGGTATTAATGGATTAGCAGCAATTACATTAATGAGATCTACCAGATGAAATAGTGTCTCAAGCCAATCTCTCTTGAGATATAAAACTTAAAGAAGTGAGAAAAGAGACACAGTATCATGGATTGAACTGTGTTCCCCCCTAAAATCTGTGCAGCAATTTGGCTAGGCCATGGTACCTGGTATTGTGTGATGTCTCCCCATGCTGGAATTCCTGCCTCTGTGATGTTAACGAGGATGGATGGGTGGCTGCTGTGTTGGTAGGGCAGGACTGAATGCGGACGTTTGTCTGGGGCCTTGAGTGGTCTTTTCAGATATAAAGGAGAGAAGCTGGCAGAGACATCTGAGGACCTCGTACTATCAAGAAAGCAGTGCTGGGAGACAAGCACATCCTTCGAGAAGGACTAGAGTCCCTGTGTCTCAGAAGGTCCCAGTCCTGGAGGAGAATGACAACACAGACCTTCCTCCAGTGCCAGAAGAGAAAGCCTTTCCCTTCAGGTGACACCCAGGATTTGGACTTTTAGATTACTGCCACTGGGACAAATAAAATTTCTCTTTTTAAAGTCATCTATTCGTGGTATTTCTGTTAGAGCAGCACTAGATGACAAACACACCAGGACCTAATAAGCCAAGAAAGAAGGACTGGAAGTAGAGCGCATCCTTTGGACCCAGAGATTCTGCACCGAGAAGCTCCTAGTCCAGTTCAAGATTAAAGAGAAGGACCCTTCCTCCAGAGTTGACAGACCAAGGTTACCCTTGGAGCTGACACCCTGAATTTGAACTTCTGCCTACTAGACTTGAGAAGATTTCTCTTTGTTGAAGCTATCCACTAGAAAGCCGCACTAGATAACTAAGACAGTATCTGATCAACCAAGCCTAAAGTGGACCACGCAGTAGAAGCCTATCATCAAGTGGAAATGGTATGCTTGAGACTGAACATGGTCAGATATTATCAAGTGGAAATGGTATGTTTGAGACTGGACTTGAACACGGTCAGACACAAGTAAGTTGTACGTGCAGGTGGCTCATAAGGTTCCTAAAGTACCTACCCCTGCTTCACTGCTGCTCCTCCTTCAACTAATATCTGCAGTACTATGGGAATTCTGTATGATCAGATAAAGGGGGAAAGATCTTGATCGTAATTTATAAAGGGCTTTTGCATAAATGCTAAAACTAGCCAAAAGCAAATTGCTGTTCACGCATTTGACAGTACACTTTGTTGACTATCGTGTGTGGCAAAGAGATGGCCAGAGGTACAGAGCAATATGATTATCATGGACAGTGATAAAAAGATCATGATTAGAAGACCAACTGGCAGGAAGTCTAGGCAAGAAGCACAGAGTCAAACATCTCAGAATGAAAATATACAATAAATAACTTTAGATGTGAACAGTCAGCAAAGCACATCTACTGCAAAGATGTAAAATAATTAGGTTGACGGGATAATTCACTCTGTGAAAACCAGTACGACTACAGCCACTTAGAGGCTTATTCAGTGGGTCCATATAAAAAGTGATCACGGCGAAAGGAATACAGGCAGTGCATCATGATGAACAAGGTTCAACTGTCCTACAGCAATATTTATCTAGCTCTCACCACTGGTGAGTGCCTAACCTGCCAAGAGCAGAGACCAAGAACCAATCTCCAACAGAACTCTATTCTTCAGGAGGTTCAATCAATTTCCTGGTTGATTAACACAGGACCATTTTTATCATGAAAGAGACAGTAATGCATCTATTCTGAGAATGAGTGTGCCTTCCCTAGATATCTGCTTCTGGTAACACCACTATATACAGATTTACAACTTTACTCACAGTCACAGTGCACTGTGACACAACAATGCTTCTGATCAGGGAGATAATTTCACTGGAGAAAAGTATATCCATGGATTCACGCCCATGGAACTCACTTATCTCACCATTTGCCCCTGTACCTACAAGAGATGGCTTAGAGTACAGTGAAATACCTTGCTGAAAATTCGGCATGTGAGCTTGCAGATAACACTTGACTAGGTTATAATGCTGTTCAACAGGATGTATATGCAATGTACATGATCTCAAATCAACAATCAATGTGTGATACCACCTCTCCTATAGTTATTATGCATGGATCTGGAACTCCACTGTGGGACTACTTGATGCTACAGCTGCTCTTCTCACTTAAAAACTCACTCGCAGAACTATTATTTTTCCATTAGTACCAGTTCCCAAGGGAAGAATGTTTCTACCAGAAGACACAATAACTGTTCCATTAAATTAAGTTAGAAATTATACCTGGTTATTTTCAGTTTCTTATGCTACTACAGTAGAAAGGTGGTGGTATAGCAGTTAAATGCCATGCTTGCTAACCAAAAGGTTGGCAGTACAAATATATCAGGTGCACCTTGGAAAGTCTATGGGGCAGTTTTACTCTGTCCTATAGACTCAACAACAATGGGCATACAGATATGCCACTAAATCTACAGGAAGGGGCAAAAATGGGGCACATGGCGGGGGAGGTAACTGCTCTTGTTTGGGATAACTGCTTCTGATTACTAAAAAGAGACTGTGTCCTTGTTAATGTAGACAGGGAAAGCTGTATCTAAAAACAAGTGATTCTCTGGGACGCAGCCTAGGAATTCCATTTTTAAAGTTAAGGGAGAGGTAGAGCAACCCAGTAAAGGCAAAAATCACTATTATTTTTAGATATGAAGGTAAATATCCTAAGAATCATCTAGAGGAGTTATACCATCTAATTTAAAAATACACTTCCCCCAAAAATTACTTTACCACACCACTAGGATACCTTTTAAAAATTAACTTTATAACTTGGCAATGTACAGTCACAAATTAAATGCAAGTACAAAGTTCCTGAATTGGCAGTAAAAAAGAAAGAGAAAATACAAAGTTGACTTTGAGGTCTAGCTATCCACACTCAACACACTCTTTAGTTAAGCAGCTAACTCTGATACTGTAATTCAAATATAACTTACATGATCTAGCTTTTTCTTTTTTATAGATTGATCATCATTATATTCATCATCCTCATACGGCTCTGAAGAAGAAGATACTTTTCTTTTCCTGGGTCCACCACCTTTAAAAACAGAAGGAAACTCAAATTTTGCACAAAAATAGTAACAATCAATTTAATGTAAAACAAAGATAAAATCTTGTTATTATAACAAATACATTTAAAAGCGGTTCTCTTGACTTTGGGCCTTTTCTTTCTCACAATACATAGTATTTGAGAAGTAACAGCTGAAATTTCAGAAAAAGTGAGCAATGACTCTTTCTAGCCTTCTAAAAACAGAAATCATTATAATGCTGTATTTGTAAACTACATTAATTCTACAGAGTAGTGCTGTGCGGGAAATGTAACTGAACACTGAGTGCTGGGCAGCGAAGAGAAGCTGAGCTCATCAGCTCGGACACCACAACAGCATCACTGACACCAACAATCACTACACAGGTACTAAGTGCCAAGCCTCTACAAGGCCTTTTACAAGTAGTTTCACTTACTTTTTATGACAAATCTACAAGCTAGATAGTATTTTCATTTTACAAATTAAGATCTGAGATACAGAGAGCTTGATGATGCAGTAGTTAATTGTTTGGCTGCTAACCAAAAGGTCAACAGTTTGAACCCAACAATGGCTCCTTGGAAACCCCATAGGCAGACGTATTCCATAGTGTGACTATGAGGTAGAATCAACTCAATGACAATGGCTTTTGTTTTTTTAAGGCAATCAATATTCTTACGCTAAAAATAAGAGTATAACAAGAAATGTGCACATCCTATTATAAAATAGAAAACTATACGATTTTAAGAATCATAGTCCCCCAACTGCACTCTAACAATGAATGGCCACTGCAGCTGCTTATGTACAACCAAATACCACATAAGATTTGCTTTCCTGGTTTCCATGTTTAGGGTTATGGTTTCATGGAGCATTCCATTTAACTGGCTTCTGTTCTACCCCCTAGTTCTTGCCCAGTGCCTGGGGTCTTAAGAGCTCCCAAGTGGCTAAAGGCAAGACAAACCACTAAAGGCCAATCAATTGGTCTCTACTTGACTGGAGCAGTAATAACAGGGAGAGGAAATGGACCCAATGGCTAAATGCTTCCAGGAACAACTGCCACCTAAGCTATGAGACCAAAAGAACTGATGACATCCCGCTACCATTACTCAACATTTTAATCAAGATTCTATAGATGAATCTTGATCAAAGGGGGAAATATACAACAGAATTTTAAATTCTCATGAAATCCAGCATTCCTGGAGGCAGGGAGGCTAGATAAACTCCTGAAACTACTGCCTTGAGATGATCTTTAAAACTTAAACCAAAAATACTGCTTAACGTCTTTAACAGTTTATTTTACCTTCACTAGTAAAGAACACTTGCCTTGAACACCATGTTATTTTGGGATCTATCTCTATGGGATCAAACTGAGAACAGCAACTCAAAAGAATAGAGAAGGCACTTCAGCAGCAGTGAGTCAATGTTGATACAGGAGCAAAGACCCAGAAAAGAGTGAGAATGGCTGCATAACTCAAAATAATGTAATAGATGTCCCTGAACGGTACACATAAAAAGTTTCAAAATGGCAAATATTCTCCTTTGTACACTCTCAACAAAAACAATTTTTTTAAAAACCACATTATATATTCATACTTTCATGTATTACTTATTTACTTTCACTTTCAAGAGCTCTGAAATCCACCATATGCTCCTTGGAAACCCTTTACAAAGCAGTTCTACTCTGTCTTATAGGGTTGCTATGAGCTGGAGTAGACTCTATGGCAACAGTTTGGGCTTTTTCCCCCCTCACTGTAACAGGGCAAATTACTCAGACACACTGCTGTACAAACATGAAAGCACCTGCAAAAACTAAAAGTTTATAATTTCAACTATATAGGTACTTCAATTATGAAGGAACTCTGACAGCAAAAGGGTTAAGCACTCAACTAACCAAAAGGTCAGAGGTTTGAACTACCAGCAGCTTTCATGGGATACAAGCCTTGGTGATCTGCTCCCATAAACATTACAGCTTAGGAAACTTTATGGGGTAATTCTACTGCATCCTATATGGTTACCATGAGTCAGAACACATTCAATGACACAGAACAACCACAACCCTATTTATGCACTTAGAATACATTCTGTAGAAATACAACATTCAAAATACATATGTATATGACAACTTTATAAACTGTAAGCTTAAAATTTTCATAATATGGCTACTATATATTCCATTAACATTTTCAAATTATATATCAGTAGCAATACTTAATTTTTTTCCATATCCATTTCATAAAGTTAATAAGCACCATGCATATACTGACCATTTCCAGCACTCACTTTAAAAGGGGGAAATACAACCATCAGTCTTCACTGCTACCCACAGGTTGGTCAGGGTTAGGTAAGCATTGTTAATAATAGTCTATACTTGAAAAAAGCATCAATCAGATGATTTATGTGAAACCGAGCAGATATATTTCATTGTTTCTTAAAATAATTAAAACTCTGCTCTTCCCTGTGTTAAATATATACTTACACATCCTTTTCCATCCGCACTACGGCACCATATTCTCACACATATAACATGGCTGCACAGTAAAAACCTACATTTAATGAGTAAATGCAAATAAATATATGCAAAACTAAAATTTTAAGCTTACATAAGAGCACAAAATACTTAGCTATCCACATCTAAATCTAGTCTGTTTATAATTAAATTTATATACTTAATATTCTGCACTAAAACTTTTCAACTATTACTTTAATAAATTCTCATCCTTTACTGAGAAAACCCTGTATCAGTTTCAGAAGAAAAAAACAAGTACATTAGGGCTGAACTTTACATACAGGGTGGAAAGAAATTCTGTCTAATTTACTGCTTTACTCAAGAGAGAAGAACATAAACCAGAGACTGCTCAGATGAGACCAGCAGCACTAGACAGCACCAGGCTACAGCCAATGCCTGCCCTGACAGAGAATACACCAGAGTCCCACTGAAGGAGTGAGAGAAGAATTTACTCAACTCTAGGAAAAGAAGACCAGACCAGATGGTCTGACAGATTGGAGGGTTCCTGAAATACCTGGCCCCCAGACCAAGGAGGAATATGAAGCCAAACAGCAAAAAGGGCAAGTAGGGTTATATACCAATGTGTCTGTAAGTTTCTGTATGAACAAATGAATTGTAAAGTTTCACTTAAAGCACAATAAAAATAAAAAAAAACTTCCTGCTTAAAACATAAAAATGTTAAGTATCTTAAAGAACATAAATCAACAGAAAAAAATGAAAAGATACTCAAATCTAATTACTAATTAAAGACAAGCAAGACAACATAAAGATGCTGTTTTTCCATTTTCAGATTGTCGAAGATGAAAAACAAGTAGTAAATGATGAGTCCAAGCGTGACGATGGGCAGTCATATTTAAACCTTATGATTTACGGCACTTCTATGATACAGCTATAACAGATCTCAGAATTTTAAAATATGAACATCATTTAGTCCAGTGGTTCTTTCCCTACGAATTTTTTCACAGAACTGATAGAAATCATTTGCTTAGCTATACATACAGAAATTTTATCAAAATGTCTACCAAGATATTAAACAAATTAGGATACAAGATAGAATGCCAGTTATAAATAAATCAGTAATTAATAAAAAATGAGATGGAAAAATGTCTTATATAAAAATCAAAATGGTTACCCAACAGCACTGAAGTAGGGATCACTGTCAGACAAAAATGCTGCCTATACATATACTATACTTTCACAAATAACGAATACATGTAATAGTGCCTGGCATAGCTCACCAATATAAATATCAAGACGGGGTGCTGTGAGGTTGACAAAAAACACACACAGCATGCATTATTTGCATAGAGGCATGATACATATAGAGATGGAAAAATAGGAAAATCTCCTTAAAACAACACTATATCCATATTTTTTACCTTCTAAAGTACTTGTATAACATATATATTTGCAACTTAAGTATTCCTAAATAAAAACTTACAAAAGTACGCTGTGCATAAAAGATACCCTCACTGCTTAATATGCAGGGTGATACCATCCACAGAAGACTATAATCTGGGGTAAAACCAACATCCAGCATCACAACATGAAATGTCCAAGATTCTGTATGAATTTTCAAAATGGACTTTTGTTGAAAATGGTCCTAGTATGCCCCAAATACTTTCTTGTCTTAATTGTACTGTACTTTGAAAGTTATCTTACCCTGGTAAAGTACAGTTGTCATCCTATACATTACCTCAACATATATACCATACTAAAAACAATGATTTCTAATTTGGCTGTCCTTCCCATTCCAAAACACTGCATGGATGTTTATTTTAAATAGTAAAACCCACATTTCGTTTCCTTATAATTTGCCATTTGACTAAATTTTTGAAACAGAGTTAATGCAGAAGTACAGTGCAAGACTGAGAAGAAAAAACAGAAGATGTTCAAATTTCATAAGGATTATAAACTCTATGATAAAGGTTTTGTCCATTCTGTTTTCTCATGTACCCTCAGTGCCTAAAATAGAATGTGATGTCTTAACAGGAACACAATAAACACTTTTTAAATTAATGAATAAGTTGTATCATGTGAATCAGTCAGGAGAAAAAAGATTAGGTACTACAGTGGAAGTTATTCTACAAACTGTTTTTAACAGAAAGATTATGGAATACTGAGACGAAGTGAGAGCAAGAAAGAATATGTCAATTTTCCCAAACTATTTTCTAACTCAGCAAAGTTAACAGAGCATATTGTTTTTCAGGAACTTTTAAGTAAGTGCTGCTGTTGTTGGTACATGCCTTTGAGTCAATTCTAATTCACAGTGACTCTAAATGTGTGACAGAGTAGAGATGTACCATAAAGATTCCTATGCTTTAATCTTTACAGGAGCAGATTACCAAGTCTTTTCTCCAAAAGAGTTGCTGATGGGCTTGAACCATCAACATTTTGGTAAGCAGCTGAATGCTTAACCAATGTACTACCAGGGCTTTGGGTCTAATAATGAGGAAGACAAAAATCTTCTTCAGGACCATTTTCAATCATGAGATGGCCCTTAAGAAGAAATAACTGGTAACATTTACCAAGTGCTTATTATATGCCAAGTAGTACAGGAAGAAATTTATACTACATTACCTCACTTTTACAATAACCTATGATAATCAGCATGTTTATGCTACTACCGCTAAGGAAACAGACACAGAACAGTTAGGCAACAGTGCCCAGGTTACACAGCTAATGACTGACAGACAATAAGGAATCTTTACAAAAAATAATAATAATTTTAACACTCTGTGTACGCACAACACACATAATACGAAACTGTTCGTTTAATCAAATAAGGGTTACAAAATGAGGCAGAAAACTGAAAAGGGATGATAGGTACATCAAAACACATTGTACTATTTTCTATTTAAGTCTTTAAAAAAACAGCTACAAAAATCCATCTGGGGAAATAAACTTGCGTTCACTCACACTATTGACACCATAAGGTCACAAATCCTTTGAAAACTTAACACAGCAGTACATATTAAAATTGAAATGTGTATACTCTGATTCAGCATCCTGGTTTGTTATTTATTCTTTAGAAATAATAAATATTTGTAAGGGTACAAATCTGTAGTCTTTCTGGAGAATTATCATAAAACCTTAAGAGCCCTGGCGACCCAGTAATTCAGGGCTCAGCTGCTAAACTGAAGAGATGGTGGTTTGTGCCCATCAATCACTCCTCAGAAAAAAGATGTGGCAGTCTGCTTCTGTAAAGCTTTACAGCCTTGGAAACCCTATGGGGCTGTTTTACTGTGTCTTATAAGGTCATTAAGAATCTGAATGACTAAACAGCAATGTGTTTGTAAGGACATGTACTTCAGCACTATAATAAATAATGAAAATATAAATGCTGATTGATAAGGAAATAGTAAGCTAACCATAGGTAGTCACAGAAGAATGCAGTAGTTCATTTTTAAATGAAATACATCCAAGGTTATCTTATGCTGGTGATTATTTATGATAAATCTTCATTGACTTTTAAATGCAAAACTATTATCGTTATCATTACATTTTGCAGTGTAACATGTACTCACGTTTTATACTGCTGTGTATAAACTTAGCAAAAAGTTGAGAAGGATAAGCAAACTTAACAGTGTAGCGAGACTTGCTTTTATCCTGTATGTAAAATATTTTTTAAATTAATGAAATCACAGATGAATTTTATTATTTTTTAGTATGTTCAATGGGAAAAAAAGTATAAGATATTATCTACTTAAAAAAAAGATCATGTTATATTTCAAGATCTTTCAAATCCATTTATTTTTGTATCTGAAGCCTAAAACATGGCATAGATATAAAAGCATGCTGATTACCACCTAGGAATTTCCACAAGACTTTATGTCCCTCCTAACTCAGATTCATATACCTGTCAATAAAACTACAATGTTAATTACAAAGGATCTTTAGGAAACAAAATAGACTCTCAAGATTTGACTATACAAATCAAGCAAAAGTACCAATGAGAAAAGACCCATGCCCCTTTTCTGGGGGAAAAAAAAGAAAGAAAACTCAACACTAGACAACCTCGTCCCCAAACAGCTACATGACCTCAAGTAAGTAAACTAACTTACTTAAGCTTCATCTTCATCTAAAATAATCCATAGGTTCCTATAAAAACTCATGAATGTGCTTGATAAAACTGGAGAGCAATACTGAAAATGATACTATAATAACATAAATGAATGTAGTTTGACACTAAGTCAGACATACCTGCATCACCAAACATCAGCAAGGCAGCAGCAATTGCTCCATCCATGGTGCTTGTTGATTCAATCAACTATCAATGAAAAAAGAATAATACTTGAAGAACTGTTTCACTAAATTACTCAGATATTTAAGTACAAATGTATTAAATATACACAAGATGAGGGAAACATGTATACGTAAAGTAGGAAAATGTGTAATAGTTTAAATTGTACAATAAAATATCAGAAAACCTAATTTATCTAAATCTCATCTAAGCCTATTTTAAAATGTATGAGATTAGCTTTTCACTCCAGTAAAGGAACATTGGAAAGATAATAAATACAGTCAGCATATTCAAACTTTCTGTTGTTAACTATAAGGTTTTACATACATTGTGTCTAGACCCAAGTAAGAGACAAACAGACAGACAGAAAGATACAAAGACACAGGAAAAGAGACTGACACACTCCCATTTAGGGTAGAGGGGAAGAGAGCACAATTCTGTTCTCATTTTTTCAAGAATATATTCATTATTTACATAACTAAGTTTCAACATACTGTTTTTATATTGCCTATAAATATTTCAGACTTCACAAAAAACATCCCACACTTTTCTCTTGTTAGTTTCCCGTATTTCCAATGAGTTACTTATTTCTAAAAGATTTTACTTTCCTAAATACCCTATGGTACTCATAATTATGGTTGAAATGGCAAATGTTTTATCATATGTATTTCTTACCAAAATTTTTAAAAACGGTCTCAAATCTACTATGAGAGTGTTCTCATCTATACTACTTTTCAAATTCTTGGATCCTCGAGGTCTTATGATCTCATTTTAAAAATACCACTCTCTCAAAAATAAAAAATAAAATACCACACTCTCACTAAGCCAAGGACTAAATTTATATTTCATAACTTCCTGAATTCTTTTCTATGGGCCTAAAAATCTTTGTAAACTAATTTGTAAATGTTAAGAATCTACTGAAATGAAAGGCATCATTTGAAATACAGACTATTTCAAGAGACAGTTTCACTCTGAAGCGAATAATATGCTAAGTTCTCACAATTATTAAGTACTAGTTAATGAAGCATTCAGAAATACTCTGTATATCAATTTTATTTTCCCAGTGAAATTAAAAATTACATGAAAATATTTCCAGAGAGAGAGAAACGCCACTGAACTAATATGAAAACTTGGCAAGCAAGCTGAAGCTTTTCAATGAGACCTGTTTCCTTATGATGACTATTTCATCACTCCACCATGTTTCTTCTTTGGAAGCTTCCCTCTTTCCAACAGTAGAAGTACCCTCCCCTGTAGCAAACAGTAGCTACACTCGTTCTTTTTCCTTTCCTTTGTGTGGAAGAAAAAACATCAGCAAGCAAGTAACACTACTCAGGGGAAAACGCAGACTCAATGTATCCCTTGAGTTTTATCTTGCTAATAGTAAGATTCCCAGAAATTTAGAGGAAAGAAAATCTTGTTGGTTCATCTGAAAAAACAACATAAAATAACAGGAGTAATGTAATCCACTCTTTAGAGTTCAAATTCTAAGACCAAGACCACCACTGGTTCACAACTATGTTCTCTTTGGCCTAAATGGTGTTTTTTGTCTTTTATCCTTTTGATATCATTAAAAGGAAGGAAAAACAGCTGGGACGACATAGATGAACCTCAAAACTTAGTTACACTAAGTGAAAAAAGTTAGTCACAAAAAATCATATAACATGTGATCTCTTTGAATGAATGTTCAAAAACGTCACACTGATAAACACAGAGAGTAGACTGGTGGTTGCCTAAAGCTAGGAGACAAGAGCCATGGTGGCAGAGTGGTTAAAGTGCTTGGCTGCTAACCAAAAGATAAAGCATTCTGAATTCATCAGCCACTACGGAGAAGAAAGCTGCGGCAGTCTGTTTCCATAAAGATTCACAGCCTTGAAAACCATATGGGACAGTTCTAGTTTGTCCTATACTATTATGAGTTGGAATCGACTCAACGGAATGGAGATTTGTTTGGGTTTTTTTGCAGGAGAGGAAGGGAAACAAGGAGTGTCTGCTGGTGGTGTCAAGGCTTCTTTTTTGAGATAAATAAATAGTCTAAAATCACATTATAGTGATGACATACAAATCACATTGCAATAACCAAACCAATTCCCTTGCCACTGAGTTGACTCTGTCTCACAGAGCTATTACAGGACAGACTAGAGCCACATGACAGTTTCCAAGGCAATATGTCTTTACAAATGTAGACTGCCACATCTTTCTCCCACGGAACAGCTGTTGAGTTTGTACCACAGATCTTTTGGTTACCACCTGTTTACCCACTGCACCACTAGGAATCATCCTACAATAACACTGCTAAATAAATTAGTTACCAACATTAAATAAAAACCCAATTCATTCGAAAATATGAATAGCCACTTAAAAAAAAGAGAAAACCCACACAGCTATATCTACCTGGGGCTGAGCAGAAGTCATTTGTTTTAGAAAGCACTGTATGTACTCCATGTCAGTGCCCACCACTTTCAAGTTATCTGTCTAACCCACAAAGACATGCTTAACTCTTAAACTTCCGCCTGAGGTGTGGACTGGGGAGGAGTATGCTGTTGGGGCTTGCTATTGGTGTTGATTATCAACACAAAGGTGAAAAAAAGTAAATCTGCAATTAAATTACTCCCCTAAGATCACCCAAATATTAAGCAGCAGAATTAAGAGTAAATTATTCTTCACAGATGCATTCTGTAACTAAAATTTAATCAAAAAAGTTAATTTTTACTTGCTTTTATAACAAGAATCACCCACGATAAATCAAACATCACATATTCTGACTACAGTAGCAGCTTATTTTGTTTCTGTAGTTAAACTGATTTTTATCACGAAGAATGTGATTGACAGGCAGATTTTAATTTGTCTGCTATGCAGGATTATCCTCAGTATTACACAGCTGACATTGCACAAAATGTCAATAGTGATCACTTATAATTACGGGTGAAAAAGTGTTTCCAAGGGTGGTAAGGGGGTCTCTCATTTCAGAACCACTCAGACACAGACAACCAACCAACCCCACAAACTGGTATCACCTATTGAGGCTCAAATTATTGTATCATTTATAGGCTGATAAACTAATGTGTTAAGATTCTCACCAAATAATCACTGGCATTCACCTTTTTATTACATAACAGTTAACAGTTATCTTCAAGTATAATTTTAGAAAAATGACTATCCACTAACTACAGCAGTGAATGCATCAATACAACCACCACAACCATCAGTTACTATAAAAGGGTATACATAGCCAACCTTAAGTAAATCGTTGTCACTTCTTTGTGGAAAAAGTTCCTTCAAGGTCTGAAGTTTAGCATCTTTAAGGTCTTCCAATTCTGAAAGGTCTTCCAATTCTGAAATAGCATCATTATTTCTATCTGCCATAGTAGGATGGCCTTGGGAATCTTCATCTTCAGATGGCTCAGAACTATTTCCAGAAGAAAAACCCAACATTTTAAATGTACTACTGTCATCAGTATTATCTACATATGTATATATAATATAGAACATCTCCAACTCCTTTCAATATTAAATGTAAACCACACTTTTCAAAAGGGTGAGAGTTTTTTTTTCATTGCAGTATGGTTATATATATAAGTCTACATTCTCAAAGTCAGTATATTTTACAAGTATCTCGAATTATCTAGACTTGGACACAAAAGCATAGCCAGGAGAACTATGTGTCATTTATTCATTACACATTTATTGCATACTCATCTTCTTCTCTTGTCTTTTACCTATGCTTAGCTCCTTGATGAATTACAGCCTATACTGACACAAAGTAAAATAATTTTCAGTCAACCTAGGTGATCAGTACCTAAACATTAAAATTACAGTAGCCCAATTCAATTATCAGAATCTCTTCCAGGGACAAAACATTTCCTCAGCAAACAGCATTTACTTCATGAGGCATTATTTTCCAGCAACTAACTATAAATCACATTCCATTTTACTTTACATGTTTATCCTATATAAAATAACAAGTTTTATGTGAAAACTTGACTCACGTATTCCCTGAACAACAGCAATGATTAACAATCTCATTTTGAAAACCTGACTTTCTGAAAGGCTAGAGATTCTGGAATTCAGAACTAAAACTGTACCAGTAGGCAGCAGTTATAAAGATGAGTTATATAAGTATACTTGCCAATGCAGCTAGACCTATTTCTAAGCAACTCTAACTCTTGGACCTACCGAGAAACCGATAAAATAGCTTTTCTATATCCATTCATGTTAGTATGGTTGTCCTTCAGGGTATTACTTAAGCCTAGGACCTGAAAACTTTTAAAAGCAGATGACTTCAAATTATAAATACGTATTTTAACAAGCTCCTAGGTGAATTCTTGAACCTTGCTCTCAGAAAATGCGTTGAAGTTAACAAAGTAAAAACATCTCCTTCCTTCACCACGTACAACCTTCAAATATCTGAAGACAATTACACGTGTCTTCCCTGCTAGTATACTCAGACTTCTCATTCCTAATGTACGAACCTCTGAAATCTTACTCTACACTTCACTACTCCCATTCACCACAGAAATTAAAGCATTCCTGCCCTAAAAAACCACTTTCAAAAACACATGCAATATGAGTATGAACTGAGAAGCTGGTAGTTGGACAATATTAGGGAACTGCTGTATTGATAATAATGTTGTGATTATTTGGGAAGATAGCACACGAACCCAAGTATTAAGAGGATAAACACAGGGATGTCTGTAATCTACCTTAAAACGCTTTATGAAACATAAAAAAAAAAGTTAGTAATTAGTAATGAGGGTATTATGTTTATAAATGTAATACACTGTTTCACGAAAGCTTAAAACTTTAAGAAAATTGGGGAAAAGAACCCTACAATATCAGAGTTGACCAGTTTGTGGGTTTTTTTCCAACCGAGTTTCAAATACAAAAAGCAAATTCTCTTCCCTACTGCTAATGTTAGGAGACTTTTAATTTCCTACTTTTTCATTTCCTATATGATTCCCAACTCACTGTTTAATACCTCTACTACATGACTTCAGTGAATCCGCTCTCAGTAAGACAGTAATACTCACCTTGCCGAACATGATGAAAAACTTTTTACTGCCTATCTCAAGTTTTCCTCCACGGTTTCACACTGCACTGACAACTGTTGCCCTTAACGTTCTTCCAGTCCAACTCAATGAGTTTTAAAACATTAGTATGTCTGACTTTCCTTTCACTTCTCAGGCCTCCATTTTTTATCAGTCTCTTCTTCCCTAAGGCCTCTGTAACCTAAGGTTTGGCCTAGCTCTTTTTCATCTATAAACGCTTCCGGAGGTGGGGGGCAGGTGTCATCAACTGCTAGAGTTTCTGACTAATAGCTACATTAGCAGTTTTCACCTAGAGGACCCTACGGGACATCTGGCAATGCCTGTAGACATCTGACACACTACAGAGGATACAGCGGGCATCTAGCAGGTAGAGGTCATGGATGCTACTAAACATCCTATAATACACAGGACAGCCCTCCACAATAAAGAACTGTCTGGCCCAAACTATCAATACTGCGAAGGTTAGGGAACCCTGACAACCAAGTGCCTATATATAAGGCACATAAACTATGGAATGTTCATTCACACAGTGCAGGACTATGGAAAACAAGATTTCTATGAACTGATATTAAGTGGTTTCTAGGATATACTGCTAAATGAATGAAACAAAGAATAAATGAGTATATATACAGGGTTCTATTTTTTTATGTAAGAAACAAAACAAGGTAAAAGAAAAACAGAAAGTAGCGTAAGAAATTAAATAAATGAGGAGAAAAGTTCAAGTTCTTCACAAACAGAATACCAAATAGTAAAGGAGAAAGAAAAAGCCACCAACCATCACAGTAATAAACTAAGTTAGGCAATCCTCATTAATGAATCCCAAAACTATTGGGTAAAAGTCTGCTGGGGAAGAGGACTGTAAATTCAGTCTTAAATTATCTCCCTACAGATTACTTAATCATTACCAAGGGAAAAGTCTTAACTCACAGTGACCATGCTAACTGGGTGATGAAAGTTAACTTCACCAATAATGAGGCAAACAGTGTGCTTCCTGAAACGACATGTTGAGGACACAAGATCATTCACACATTTATTTCATATTCTTGCCACTGAACCCGCATCTAATCATGAAGAACTGTTAGATAAATCTACACTGAAAAACACCCTAAATAACTTTCTTGAAAAAAAGACCTGTTCTCTTCAAGTGAAACTAAAAAGGCTGAGGAACAGTTTCAGGAATTGCTGAGTCAATTTTAACTTGTAGTGACTATGTATAATAGAACAGACTAGAGACTAAAGAAACATGACAAAATAAAGGCAACCCAGGACTGGATCCTGGGGGAAAAAAATTACTTTCAAGACGTAATAATCAAAATATGGCCCAAAGGCTGACCTCTCATTACTCATCCTCAGACTTCAACTCTTACCTGTCCACGGCAAAGTAAGGAACCACTACACAACATTAACACAACTTTCCTAGCCACATAGCTCAGTTCACAAATGCTCTCATTTTTAATTTTCATTACAGTACTTTCTCTGCGAAGGAAGTAGCATGTCGATTTGCATTCCAGGACACCTTCCTTACCTACCAACCAACACTGTGAGTGGCAGGCCCATAATGAAATTACTGGGATAACTCATAAAATATACATGTGGACAGTATATTAGACACAAGTTTTGTGCCAACGTTAACTGGTAATTTCTGAATTTGAAATAAATATCACTCAGTGGTTATATAGAAGAATGAATGTCCTTGTTCTTTTTAGTGACAGTAAAATACTAGAGACAAAGGGCTTACCAATTATTTATGAAGTGAGTGATAGAGCAAAGTGGTGAAATGTTAGCAATGGGAGAATCCATTTGAAAGGACTCTGCAAGTTGATGAACTTTTTTACAAGTTTTTTAAAAAGCCGAAATTATGTATTTTTTCCTCCGGAAGGAACCATACAAAATCTTCACTATTTCTCATTTCAGAGTCAACTGCAACACTTAAGTGTCTAGAAAAAAAACACAATTTACTTTCTCCTGACCTCAAAGACTGCTTCTTCTCATAAATTTCTGCAGGCTGCTTCTCATTTCCTTGATCCTAAAACCTAGAGTTCTCCTGGACTAAGTCCTTCCGCCAAGAATCTTCTTCTCTAGCTACACCAGTGGCCCTTGTTGGTATCATCACATGGCTTCACACAGCAAGTCTATACTTGGTTGTTGTTGCTGTTGTTAGGTGCCATCAGGCTGGTTCCGACTCGTAACGACCCTATGAAAAGCACAATGAAGCACTGCCCGGTGTTCCAGGTGTCCACAGTCGTGTTTGTGCTTAAGCCCATTGTTGCAGTCACTGTGTCAACTCATCTCATCAAGCGTCTTCCTCTTTTTCACTGACCCTCCATTCTACCAAGCATGTCTTTCTCCAGGGACAGATCATTCCTGACAATATGTCTAAAGTATGTAAGACACAGTCTTGCCATCTCTCCTTCCAAGAAGAACTCTGGTTGTACTTCTTCCACAACAGATCTCTTTATTCTTATGGCAGTCCATAGTATATTCATCATTTTTCTTCAACACCACAATTCAAAGGCATCAATTCTTTCTCTGTCGTCTTCTTTCATTGTCCAGCTTGCACAAGCGTATGATATGACTGAAAATACCATGGCTTGGGTCAGGTGCACCTTAGTCTTCAAGGTGACATCTTTTACTTTTGAATACTTCAAAGAGGTCCTTGGCAGCACATTTTCCAAATGCAATGTGTTTTGTGATTTCTTGACTGCTACTTCCACGGGCACTGCATGTGGACCCAAATAAAATGAAAATCTTGACAACCTCAACCCTTTCTGCATTTATGAGGACGTTGCTTACTGGCCCAGTTGTGAGGATTTTTGTTTTCTTAATGCTGAGGTACAATCCATACTGAAGGCTGTGGTCCTTCATCAGTGTTTCAAATCTCTTTCACTTCTATCAAGTAACGTGGTATCATTTATGTAACGCAGGTTGTTAACAAGTTGTCCACACAATCCTGATGCCTCGTTCTTCATATAATCCAGCTTCTTGGATTATTTCCTCAGCATACAAATCAAAAAGCTATGGTGAGAGGACGCAACCCTATCGCACACCTTTCCTGGCTTTAAACTATGCAGTGTCCCTTTGTTCTGTTCACACAACTGCCTCTTGATCCATTTACAGATTCCTTAAGTGCACAATTAGGTGTTCTGTAATTCCCATTCTCGGTAACATTAGCCATAATTTATTATGATCCACAGAGTCAAATGCATTTGCACAGTCAATGAAACACAAGTAAACATCTTTCTAGTATTCTCTGCCTTCAGCCAAGATCCATCTGCCACCAGCAATGATATCCCTTGTTCCAGGTCCTCTTCTGTAACTGGCTTGAATTTCTGGCAGTTCCTTGTAACATACCATTGCAGTCACTTTTGAATGATCTTGAGCAAAATTTTACTTGTGTGTGATATTAACCATATTTGTTCAGTCATTTCCCCATTCAGTTGGATCACCTTTCCTTGAAATGGGCATAAACATGGATCTCTTGCAGTTGGTCATGTAGCTGCCCTCAAATTTCTCGGCACAGATGAGTGAGCACTTTCAGTGCTGCATCTGTTTGTTGAAATATCTCAACTGATATTCCATCAATCCTGGAGCCTTGTTTTTGCCAATGCCTTCACCACAGCTTCAACTTCTCCCTTCAGTACCACTGGTTCTTGATCATATGCTACTCTTCAAATGGATGAACACTGACCAGTTCTTTCTGGTGTAATGACTCTGTACTCTTTCCACCCTCTTTTGATGCTCCCTGAGTCAATTACTAGTTTCCTTGTAGAATCCTTAACTATTGCAATTTGAGGCTTGAATTTTTTCTTCAGTTCTTTCAGCCTGAGAAATGCAGAACATGTTCTTCCTTTCCAGTTTTCCATTTCCAACTCTTGGCATATGTCATTATAATACTCTGTCTTCTTAAACTGGTCTTTGAAATCTTCTGTGGAGGTCTTTTATGTTTTATTCCTTCCTTCTGCTTTAGCTGCTCGATGTTCAAGACCAAACTTCCAAGTCTCTTCTGACATCCAATTTGGTCTCTTCTTTTTATCCTGTCTTTTTAACGACCTTTTGCTCACTTCATGGATAATGTCTTTGATGTCATTCCACAATTCATCTGGTCGTCAGTCATTAGAGATCAATACATCAAATCTGTTCTTGAGATGGTCTTTAAACTCAGGAGGAATATAATCGAGGTCATACATTGGCTCTTGTAGACTTGTTCTAATTTTCTTCAGTTTCACTTCGAATTTGCATATGAGCAACTGATGATCGGTGCCAGTGAGTACCTAGTCTTGCTCTGACACTGACAAGGAGCTTTTGCACTGTCTTTTTACACAGATGCAGTTGATTTGCTTCCTGTGCATTCCACCTGGTGAGGTACACGTGTACAGTCACCATCTGTCTTGGTTAAAAATGGTATTTGCAACAAAGAAGTAGTTAAGTCTTGCAAAATGCTATTGCACAATCTCCAGCATTATTTCTACCACCAAGGCTGTATTGTCCCATTACCGATCCTTCTTCATTTCCAACTTTTGTAATTCCAGTCACCACTAATTATCAATGTGTCCTGATTGCATGCTTGATCAATTTCAGACTGCAGAAACTGGTAAAAGTCTTCAATTTCTTCATCTTTGGCCTTTGTGGTTGGTATGGAAATTTGAATTATGATCATATTAACTGGCCTTCCTTGTAGGCATACGGATATGTGATGACTTATATCTCTGGGGCTCTTCTTAATCACAACATGTAGAAAATTGACTTGCTGATGTTCATTTCTTAAAATATTCAAGAACACTCAAGACAATTTCCCTATTACAGTAAATGGTAACTCCCTTCTTTCAGTTGCTCAGGCAAAAAACTTTCGACTCATCCTTGATTTATTCCTCTTCACCTCAAATCCATCCGCAAATAATCTCTGCTCTACATTTTAAGTACATCTGGAATCTAACTACTTCTTACTACTTCCACTAGCCTGGTCTAAGCCTACAGTATTACTTGACTGTAATATTACAACAGTATTCTTGCCTCTACACTTGTTCCCCTACAGCCTGACTCTAAAAATAACTCAGATTTTACCCCTCTGCTCAAAATTCGTTAGCTTTCCATTTCATTCTGAATAAAAAGTCAAGGAAGCCTATGGTCATAACACGATCAAGCCCCTTACCCACCTGATCCCTCACCTCTATAACCTCAAGTCTTCTATGCATCATTTGTCTCTCATTTACCTCAAAAATATCACCTAGGGTCACTGAGAGTGCTATTCTCAATGCCTGGAATATTCCTTCCCCATAGTTCAGCCTCTTACCCTCTTTAGGTTTTTGTTCAAGTATCATCTTTTCAATGAGACCTTTTTCACTGTCAAAAATGCAAAACCATGCTACTACCTTGGCTGCAAACTCTTTATTTCCCTTCCTTTTTGTTTATAAAACTTATCATTTGACATACTACAAGTTTTACTTCTTAACAGTCCTTCTACCTGAATATAAACCTGATCTGTGGGTTGTTTACTGCCTAGTTCACAGAATACAAAATAATCTGACTCATGAACTAAAGAAAAAAAATCTCAGAGCCATTATAAATTATCAAAGATAGCTGACAAAAATAAATTCTCTCTTAAAGGGACAGGAGCTGGCTGAATGGACAGAGCAAACACAGGATAGAGAGGACAAGTGTGCCGTCACGTAGGAATTCAATGGGTGTACAAGCTTCTGCAGGAGAAACTGACTTGAACTGTAAATTTTCACTTAAAACAATTAAAATACACAAATTTCCCTCTCTGTGTAGGATTAAAAAATCAAATTTCTGCTTAGTCAACTTTTCACCGAAAATCACGATTGTCCAAGAAACAAAACAAAGCTACATTTTACTTCTCTACACCTTTAACTTGTAAGAGAAAAACAACTAAACAAGGCAATTCACCAAAATACTTAAAATTATCTCAATTCTTCTTGAAAAACCTTTTATGCATGCAACTAGAATGAATCAAGTATTTAGTGGCTTACACTATAATAACTGTATCTTTGCTGAATTTTTTCTCTTCAACTGTACTGGAACAATTTGGGGATATAACATCCTCACTATCAGAAGATAAATCGATATACTGGATTCCTCTTTGATTCTTGAAATATGATATACTTGCTTTTCTTTCATTTTCTGGAGTATCTGGAACACTAGAATCCTCTGCAAAACAAAACAAAACAAAGACAAAAAGCATTTTGAAAACAAAATAAATTTGATTTTAGTAATTACAATCATGTACTGAAACTTCTAACTTTATTTACTATTTTCATTATAAACCAAAATTCCTACTACTAAAAAAAAAACAGAAAATGAATAGTTAATAAAGGCAGGTGTGAGATGATGTTCTATTTCACAAGTTGTCTACTATTACACCTTAGCAAAATGTGTAAAACAGATTACACTTTGTGTTTTTACATTCTATTATAGTTTTCTTCTATGCTTTTATTTCCTAGTAGGTACTAAGTTCTTATCTAAGAAAACATGAGCTCTAGAGTGCACACAAAATCAGATATATATATAAAGCACTTACTTCAGTAATTGACACAGAACCAGTATCTAATAAAACATTAGCTAATATGTAAGCCTCGGTGGTGTAGTGGTTAACAACTACAGCTGCTAACCAAAAGATCAGTAGTTCAACTTTACCAGGCACCCCTTGGAAACTCTACGGGGTATTTCTACTCTGTCCTACAGAGTTGCTGTGTGTTGAAATTGTTTCCACAGCAAAGGCTTGGTTTTATATTATGTAAACACTGGTACCATCAGGCTGTCCACAACAGGTCAGTACAGTGTTTTACCAATGTCTCCTCTGACTCTAAGGGGTGAGTTTCAAAATTATCCTCCTCATACGTATCACCCTTCTGTCTTCTAGTTCCTAGGCAGAGATCAGATTAATTTCACATTATAGTACCCTCACTGGTCTGTCAGTCTGTTGTACAGTGGGGCTCACATGCTGCTGTGATACGGAAAGCTATGCCACTGGTATCCAGGTATCAGCAGGATCAAAGAGTTTTCAGCTCAGGTTCCCGACTAAGACAGACTAGGAAGAAGGACCAGGCAGTCTACTTGTGGACAGAATTAGCCAGTGAAAACCTTATGAGTAACAGCGGAACACTGTCAGATATAGTGCCAGAAAATTAGTCTACATTTGGGAAGGCACCCAAAAGATGAGTGGGGAAGTGCTCCCTCCTCCCAGTAGAGTTAACCATAAAGATATAGATGGACTAAAGCCTTCAAAACCTTTAGCTAAAAGAACAGAATGGGAAAAAATATTTGGCAACTCTATGTCAGACCGACGCCTGATCTCCATAATCTATAAGATACTACAAAATATCAATAAGAAGATAAACCATCCAATTAAGCGACGGGCAAAGGAGACGGACAGACACTTCACTAAAGAGAAGATCCAGGCAGCCAAGAAACACATGTGGACACGTTCACAATCTTTAGTTATTAAAGAAATTCAAATCAAGACAACAATGAGACACCATCTCACCCCAACAAGATTGGCCATGATCCAGAAAACACAAAACAACAAATGCTGGCAAGGCTGTGGAGAAAGTGGAACCCTCCTACACTGTTGGTGGGGTTGCAAAATGGTCCAGCCTCTTTGGAAGGCAATCTTGCGCTTTCTTAAAAAAATGGATATCAATATACCATTTGACCCAGTAATTCCACTACCTGGAATATATCCTACAGATTCAAGGCCTTTCACACCAACGGGCACATGTGCCAGAATGTTTATCACAGCACAGTCCACGATAGCAAAAAGATAGAATCAACCCAGATGCCCAACAGTAGAAGAATGGATAGGTAAACCATGGTACATCTAACTCAATGGAGCACTACACAATGATAAAGAATAACGATGATTCCAGGAAACATCTCCTAACCTGGTTTCAACTGGAGGACATTACGTTGAGTGAAAGTAGTCAGTGACAAAAGGACAAATACTGTATGAGACCTCTACGATAAGATCTCAAAAACAGACTTGTGTATAGAAGAAAAGACTCTTTGACAGCTGCAAGGGAGGGGAGGGAGGGGGGAGGGGAGAGGGTTTAGTTTAGATAGTTACTAGAAATCTAGTTGGCAGAAAGCGGTGATAGCACACATTAGAAACAAGAACATTAAGTGGACTTCAGCATAACTTGAGTACTCCTTCCATCTTAACTCAATACTGCAAGGATAGAGTAGCTGGGGTGGAGGGTGGGGGACCACGCTCTTAGGCGAATTCCAGGCCAATTGGCACAACTAGCATTTTGCTAAGAGAGCTCTCTGTACCTCACATTGGTGAGTGGCATCTGGGGTCTTAAAAGCTGTCAAGCTGCCATCCAAGGACACACCAAATGGGCCCAACTCAGCAGGAACGGATGCTCACCGAGGACCAAAATGACATGCGGTAAAGATAACCAAGAAGACAGAGAGACCCACAAGAGTGGGTGCCTACATCGACCTGGGATCGGAAGAACCGGATGGTGCCCGGCCACCACCAGTGATAGCCACAATGGAGCTCACAGAGAGGAGTCTCACTGGCAACACAAGAATAAAAAGGGGTGCATCATGAGATCTCCACTAAAAGACCTCAAACTGATGGTCCAGCGGGTTTGGGGTTCCTCTGAGAGCATGGCCCCCAGCCCTGATGCTGCCCTTTCCCATAAATTATAACAAAGGCCCACTCTTTGGACAGGAATGGACTGGACTTGGCAATGCAGAGTGACCATATATTGGAAGCACTTTATGGTTCTACACATCTATAGGATATCATCTTGCTGACCTCCGGCTGGAGGAAGGAGAGTGGGTGGAGAGGAGGGGAAAGGAGGCTGTTGGGAGGATGAGACATGTATGGAGCAGAGAGGAATAGTGTGCAGTCACCGGACAGGGATAGCAGTGGAAGCTGCATATAGGTGGCCATGTAAATTTATACGTGAATGTACATTTTCACTCAGTCATGTTAAATAAAGATTAAAAATTAAAAAAAAAAACCTTCAGCTGATGTTGCATAATTCAAAAAGGGAGGCAACAGCTGCATGCATGCATTAATAACCAGGATGTGGAATGTACTAAGTATGAGTCTAGGACAACTGGAAATGGTCAGCAAAATGGAACGCATAAACACCAGTTTCTTAGACATCAGTGAATTGAAACGGACAAGCCTTGGCCATTTTGAATTGGACAATCATATGGTCTACTACGCCAAGAATAATAACTTCAAAAGGGATGGGGTTGCACTCATCTTCAAAAAAGAACACTTCAAGATTTGTCCTGAAGTACAGTGCTGTGAGTGATATGATAATACCCATATGCCCATAAAGAAGGCCAGTTAGTAAGACTATCATTAAAATTTACACACTAACCACTGAGGCCAAATGAAAAAAAGTGAAGATTGTTAACAGCTTCTGCAATACAAAACTGATCAAACATACAATCAGAATACTTGATAATTACTGGTATCAGAATGCAAAAGCTGGAAACAAAAAAGAAGGATGGGATGTCAGAAAAATACAGCCCCGGTAACAAAAATGATGCCACAGATCACATGAGAGATTTTGCAAAACCACTGACTTCTTCATTGCAAATACCTTTTTTTCACCAACATAAACAGCAACTATACACACTGAACTCACCAGACGAAATACACAGGCATCAAATTGCCTACATTTGTGGAAAGAGACAATAGAAAAGCTCAACATCATCAGTCACAACAAGATCAGGTGCCAACTATTGCACAGACCATCAACTGCTCACATGCAAGTTCAAGTTGAAACTGAACAGAGACTATCTCAAGACTAGATCTGATGCAGTGAACAGTAATGAGCAAAGACTAGCTGAGTTGTGGAATGAATCAAAGGCATTATACAAGAATGAAGTCATTAAAGAGACACAAAAGAAAGACCAAATTAGATGTCAGAATAGACTCCAAAACTTCTTGAACACAAGGAAGCAATGATAAAGAACTGAACAGAAAAGTTCATAAGGCAGCTTGAGAAGACAAAGTATTACAAGGACATTTACAAAGAGCTAGAGATAGAAAAGCAAAAGGAAAGAACACACTGCATTTCTCAAGTTGATGGGACTGAAGAGAAAATTTAAGCCTCGAGTTGCAACAATAAAGGATTCTACAAGGAAAACATTAAACAACTTGAGACAGATCAAAAAAAAAAAACAAGGGAGGATATTGGTGAGTGGCACCCAGGGTCTTAAAAGCCAACAAGCTGCCATCTAAGGAACACTGATTGGTCCCAACCTACCTGGAGCAGATGAAAACCAAGAACACCAAAGACGCAAGGAAAACATGAGCCCAGGACACAGAAGAGTCCATAGGATTGGAAGACTACATTTAGCATAAGACCAGAAAAACTAGACAGTGCCCAGCTACCACCAAAGACTGCCCTGACAGGGAACACAATGTAGAGGCCCTGATAAAGCACAAGATAAAGGGGAATGCAATCTAGAACTTTATTCAAAGATCAGACTAAATGGTACAACAACCTGTAGAGTCCCCCTGAGAACAGGGCCCCTGGATTTGCTGATAGCCCAGAGCTGAAACCAGTACTGAAGCCAACTCTTCAAAGATTAGAATGGACTATCTGCCACAGAGTGATGCATGTAGTGTGTGTTACTTCTTGGCTTTATATACAAGTATATATACATACACATATATATGTACACATACATATATATGTATATATGAGGCTGTCCAATTGGTTCCTCTTTAGGGGAAAGAGGTGAGGGTAAAGAGGAAGGGACAAGTGCTGGCTGAGTCGGTATCAGAAGTACAGGGTGGAAAGGAGGAGTGTGCTGTCACAGGGTGAGGAGAGCAGCTCAAGTTCCACAAAGGCGTGTGTTCAGGGTTTTATATGACAGAATGACTTGGATTGTACACTTTCACTTAATCACAATAAAAAAAGATGGAAGGAACACAGAGACATTATATAAGAGTCCAACAATTAAGTCCATGACCTTAATTGTTCCAAGTGCTACATACCTGTTGGCTGAATTATTATCACAGTCACCTTCACAGTACTCCCCTTGGGAAGCTATGCCCCAATGCCAGCACCTAGTCTACCCTTCAAAGCAATTTTGGAACTCTTTCTGGAATGGCCATTGCACACTATGGCGTAGCAGTAAGTTTACAAACTTAACTGTATAGCTGTCTGTGAAGGAGTCTGTAGCCAGTAAACAAACAATTGTACTGAAACACCCTCCCTACTCACCTAATCTGGCCCCCAATGACTCGTTTTCTTTACCCAAAGAGAAAGACAATACTGAAAGGAAACATTATGATGACATTCAGGACATTGAGAGTAATAAGACAACATGGAATGATGGCCATTCCAGAGAAGAGTTCTAAAATTGCTTTCAAAGGTAAACTAGGCACTGGTGTCAGTGCACAGCTTCCCAAGGCGACTACTCTGAAGATTACCATAGTGCTACTGAGCAATGAGGTACGTAGCACTTTTTCTAGAATGAGTTTGCAAACTTAATTGTCACATCTTGTACCATAAAGAAATGGTAAACATTCAACCATTTCAAAGACAGGGCGTACAATCTGAAACAATGGTACTGAAGAAGTCCAAGCTGTACTGCACACACTGGAAAAAACCAAGGCTCCAAGAACCAACAGAACATCATCTGAGATGTTTCCACAAACAGATGCAATGTTGGAAATGTTCACTCATCTATGTTAAAAATTTTGGAAGACATCTACCTGGCTAACTGATGGAGAAGAGATCCATATTTATGCCTATTCCCAAGAAAGGTCATCCAACTGAATGTGGAAATTATCAAACAGTTATCATTAATGTCACACTCAAGTAAAATTTCGCAAAAAATTATTTAAAAGCAACTACAGCAGTATATTGACAAAGAGCTGCCACAAATTCAAGCTGGATTCAGAATATGGATCTTGGCTAAAAGCAGAGAATACCACAAAGATGTTTACTTATGTTTTATTGAATATGCAAAGGCTTTGACTGTGTGGATGGCAACAATTTTTTTCCCAAAGAAAAATTACGGATACCACTGGAAAATGGGAATTCCAGGACACTTAATTATGGTCATGAGGAATCTGCACATGGATCAACAGGCAGTCACACGAACAGAAGGAGACTCTGCATGTTGGGTAAATAATCTGAGAAGCTGGACTGTATAAAAAGAATGAGAGGAATTGGATACCATTAAGAAAGCAGCACCAGGAACAGAGCGTGTCCTTCAGACCTGAGGTTCCTGTGCCAAGATGCTCCCTTACCAAAGACTGATGCAACACAAGGATTTTCCTCCAGAGCCAATAAAGTGGGAAAGCGTACCCCTGGAGCGGCCAGACACCCACAATTTGAACTTACAGCTTGCTGTACTGTGTAAGAGCAAACATTTCTTCATTAAAGCAAAAAAAAGAATGAGGCATCAGGATTGGAGGAAGCATTATGCAGACAACACAACCTTGATTACTGGACATATGAGGATTTAAAACACTTTCTGATGAAGATCAAAGAACACACCCTTCAGCATGGACTGCACTGCAACAACATCAAGAAAACTAAAATCTCACAACTGGACCAGTAAGCAACATTGCCATAAATGGAGAAAGGAGTGAGGTTGCCAAGGATTTCATTTTACTTGGGTCCACAATCACTGCCCATGGAAGCAGCAGTCAAGAAATCAAAAGACTCACTGCACTGGGAAAACATGCTGCAAAAAAAACCTGTTTAGAGTATTGAAAAGTAAAGATGCCACCTTGAAGATTAATGTGTGCCTGCCTGACCGAAGCCATGGTATTTTAAATCGCATCACATGTATGTGAAAACTGGAAGGAACCGATACCTCTGAATTCTCGTGCTGCAGAAAAATATCAAGTGTACTACAGACCCACAAAGAACACAAAGATCTATTTTAGAAGAAGCACAACCAGAGTGCTCCTAGGATACAATAATGGAGAAACTGCTTCTTACATATTTGGACATACTGCCAGGTGGGATCAATCACTGGAAGAACATCATGCTTGGTAAAGTACAGGATCAGTGAAAAAGAGAAAACCTTCAACAAGATGGTCTGACAAGTGGCTGCAACAGTGAGCTTAAGCATAAAAACAATTGCAGGGATGGTGCAGGACTGGGCAGTGAGCAGTGTTTTGTCTGTTGCGCATAGCGTTGCTACGAATGGGAGAGGACTGGAAGGCAGCTAACAACATTATATAGTAAAACAGCCAGTACCAAGGTCTTTGTATTTAGGGTTTAGAAAAGAAATGACCAGAATGAATCTCCATTTCAAAGGCACCAATTAGAAAAACAATTGTTACCATTAACTACTTTCTATATCCTATCAAATCCTCAAGGGAAACACAAACATTTAATACTCATAGTGACTCCTACAGCACAAAGCATAGATCAACATTTTATAGATAAACTAAGGTTCACAGAGAGAAATCAACTTGCCCCTAGCCATACAGAAGACAGCAGCACATCTGAAATCCAAGGCTAAAACTTTTAGCTTCCCATAACTGAGACAGAACTACTGCAATGGTTAACATACCACTCAAGAGCTGAATGTGTCAACATTAATAAAACTACATTAACTACTGCTTGCTTTGGAGGACACTAAAACATGAACACGTCTTTACTTCCTACGACACAGTCTAGCAATGAAACTGAAAAGCAAATTTCATATTTTTTCCCAAAGAACCATTTTATATTTGTTGAATGTGCCCTTAGTGAAGAACTCTGCATTGGTACAAATTATAGCTATTTTTAACTGCCATTAAAATGAAACCAGACCTGCTGCTGTCAATCCACAGTGAGCCTGAGAACTGCCCCACAGGATTTTCAGTGAGTGGATGGTGGATTTGAACTACCAACCTTTTAATCGGCAGTCTGAGCTCTTAACCATTGTGCCACCATGGCTCCTGTTAAAGTGCAGCAACAAACAAAACTCACTGTTGTCAATTTCATTCTGATTCATAGAGACCCTACAAGACACAGCAGTACTGCCCCTACTGGACAGAAGAGAACTGCCCCACAGGATGTCCAAGCAGTACATGAGCTGCTGACCTACTGGTTAGCAGCCACAGCTATTAACCACAATCCCAAGGTTTCCATCAAAGTGAAGACACCTGCAAATTCTGATGCCAAGTGCCGTCGAGTTGGATCCGACTCATGGCAAATTCTGATAGTCATGTAAATTAATGAAAGTATAAATCAACTCCTGTGAAGTGTTTCTGATATACCACAAATCACATTAAAAACTATACAAAAGTTTAGCGCCTAACTGTATCAAAATTTTTATCTGAAACTAATGTGTATCAGTTAAACACTTTAATAATATTTTAGAAGGAGTATGGGATACAATTTGGATTGTGCATGTTTTTAAAAATGCCTCTTATTCAAAATAAAGAATAATCTTTTTAAAAAGTCATCTCAATGCCTACTGGCTTAGGGGAGTAGGTGTAAAGATTTCTATTAGTGAGGGTTTGGAAAGTTAATGTTTCCTGAATCTCTTTATACATTTATTTACCTTTTCTTTGATTTCCTTCCCTTATTTTACACAGACAATATAAAAATACTGTATATTTGTGTATGGTAAAAATATACCAATTTTTTGTATATGGTAAAAATACACCGAATTTTAAAATTAATTCTTGAAGTGGTTAGTTAACAAAACAGAAAAAGAATAAAAGCTTATTCTCCATCTTGTACTTATTTAAGAGCTTTTTCCAGCTTTTATGTCATACAACATAAAAGAAAAACCAAGTCAGTTGCACGGAATCAACTCTGACTCATGGAGACCCCATTTTGGTCAGAGCAGAACTGTGTTCCACTGAGTTTTCAACGGCAGATTTTTCTGGAAGTAGAAAGCCACATCTTTTTTCAGAGGTGCCTCAGAGCACAATCAAATCACCAGCCTTCTGGACAACTTCTAAAGCTTAACTGTCTGACCTCCCAGGGACACCTGTCTTTCCATATTATATATTAAAAATGTGTACTGCCGTGAACCAAGTGGCACCATCACAGCCTGACTGGTGTCAGGACAAACAGAAATTGAAAACAAGGGGTTTAAACTTCTACTGCTGAAAATACAGAACAGATTTCCCTCCTGTAAGAATGTCTTTCCCGAAAATCTGTAATTGTAAACTCTGTCTCATTCTCTTTGAAAAGCATGCAAATCATTGCAAGTGTATCCCAAAGAAGATCAAAGCCTCTACCTCCCAGTTTCCTTCAAAGAAATTAGCAACTTTATCTTAAACAGGAATATAATGGATTGTATCCAGTTGACTATGCAACAGATAAGATTTCTGCCTTTCTTTGTAATCTCTTTGTGCTGCAGCTGCTAACAGAGAAGGTCGAAAAGGTCGGCAGTTCAAATCCACAAAGCACTCCTTGGAAACTCTATGGGGCAGTTCTACTCTATAGGGCTGCTATGAGTCTGAATCAACTTGACAGCACTGGATGTAGTTATTCTTTAATTTGTAATCTCTTTAGCAGACGGTCTGTGATGCATCACATTCTGATTTAAAACATATTCAATAACAAAACGTTTCTATCTTTGTGGAGAGGTTTTCTGGATTGGGATTAACTTTTAGTAACCTCTCCCCAACACTGGCAAGTGACTATATAATATGAGGCAGAGTAAGGCCACTAACACAAGATGGAGTAACATTTCTTAAAACTCAGGGTTATCTTTGTACCCTTAAAAACTGAGAGCCCCAAACAATTTCTGTTTATGTGTGTTGTATCTACTGATATTTACTGCATTAGAAAATAAAAACTAAGAAAATATTAACTTCAAAAGAATAACTGATTATATGCTAGCACAAATAACATTTTCATGAAAAGGAATTACATTTCTCTTCCCCAAATGCAGTGAAATTCAAAAATAATGAAAGCAAACCCAGTGATCAAGTAGACTCCAGACTCAGAGTGACACTGTAAGGTCAGAACAGAACTGTCCCACACTGCTCCCACGGAGCGCCTGCAGGATCTGAATTGCCAACCTTCTGTTTAGCAGAAATAACACTTAGTCACTATGTCACCAGGGTTTCCTTAGTGAGATCAGCATTCCTTTATTTCATGAAAATCTCTGGTTATATGGATAGCTGGATTCTCAGATGTGCTTCTGCATTTAATCTGTTCTACTACATTTTAAGTCTAATTTATTATTGTATGTTTTAAGTCTATGAAGACAATGAAGACTCACAGAAGAAAGGAGTATTTTAATAAACCTTTCAGACTGCTGTGGGTATTTCTCTTTGATGCTTAACCCGTATTTGATAGGTGGCAATTTCTTAAAAGTTAGTTCAAATTTGGAATCTGAAACCATTTGTGAATAAACTTTTTTACTCTGTTACATTAAAATGCCCTGGTTATCTTGCACTTCATTATAACTTTAACATACACATGATTTTTATAACATTGTGCACTGGACAATTGCTAAGTACTGGCTCACTGAACAATGATGATCTTCCAAATGGTGACACCTTTTATGTGTGACACTGTATCAAAAAAATAACACTTGTTAATGTAACCACTAGCCTCTAGAAAAATCTTTCAAGTATCTGGAAGTTGCCAAACTCACAGTAGTGGATACAAGTTTCCCAGAAGTTTCTCTTGAAAACCAGAATATTATCAAAGGCAATACTGTGAATTGTTTTCCCTGACATCACTTTGTTCTTCAGTTTTCAAAAACTGTCTGCCAAATACCTAATCTTCACAGCCATAGCTTGTAATTCAAGCACTCTTTCAAGTACAACTGGTGTTCTGTGAGAAAAGACTAGTTCAGCTAAAACTCCAAGCAGCCAGTAAATGCTTTCCTCTGAGATACTCACTCTCTTTTGGCATGCAGCCAAGTGTACCTGCCATTTCATTTCACAGAATATTAAAAACATCTACTCAACAGATAAGATTTAATAAAATGATTACTTTAGAGTGCTTCACCAAGGACCTTCTTCGGTTAAATGTTAAGAATACAATACCATTAGAACAGTCTGGAGGCCTGGCCTGGAAGGTATTAAAGCCCCAGCAGGTTTACCTACAATGGCTTTTGCCCCATCAGTACAAGCATCAACATAGTGACAAAGACAAGTAAGGTCTTGACATCACTTAGTTGATTCTGACTAATAGTGACAGTTGTCGGAGACCCTTAAAAAGTTGTAGGAATCGCCCAAAGGTCCATAAATCACACTTTAAGAACTAATGGAATACAGTAAAAGCTTGTTTATAAAATATCAACTTTCCAATATACCCAATAATCTAAAACTATAATAGTTCTGAATAGTGATATTTGTTTGGGATTATTTTTGGAAGCGGCAAAACAAAGGAAATAGAAGCTAAAAAGGGAAATACAAAAATAGAGGCAAGAAAAGTAAAAAGCAGAAATATTTACGAACACACCTGCTACTGCTCCACTCTGACATTTGCTGACACTTTCTGTGTTTAACCTACTGTACCAGGAGGCAGACTTAAAAAAAAAAAGTTACACTTCAACTTACCCTAAAGAGATTAGTAACAGAAGTAATTATGTACACAATTAGCTGTGGTGATAAATGATTTGAGCTGAGAAGAACACACAATTTTACTGAACAGCTTTTCCTTTTGTATGGGGGAAAAAGCTAACCATTATATTTTAACAATAGAAAGCAATGGGTACATACATCAATACATGTAAAAACACACTAAGTTTCCAGGGAGTATCCCAAGGGAATTCTCCCATTAGTAGTACAAGAGAAGACAATCTTACATCAGCACGTTGTACCCATTCTCATATCTAACTCTACAATGAACATTTGAAAACAAAACAAAAAAAATAACTACTGAGAGATTATGAGCTCACACAGAAATTTTGTTATTAGCTGCCATGAAGTTGGTCCCCACCTGATGAAAAATGGGACTGAATCCATCACAATATAGTGGGGTTCAGAAGTAGATCCCCAGGCCTTTCTTCCCGGTTTGTCTTAGCCTGGAAATTCTGCTAAAACATGTTTAAAATCACAGCAACATGCAAGCCTCCACTGACAGATGAGGAGTGGCTACACTAGAGGTAGAGTGGCTTACAATGGAACCCAGATCGACCACACAGGAGAGAATGCTACAATGAACTACCACTGCCCTCTGTGTAGAAATAGCCTAAATCAGTTTGATAATCTGTAAGTAAGGGCAATCTCCCAAAGCAGAATGAGAAAACAAACCTTATACCTATCCTGAAGGCAAAAGTCTATCATTTGTTACATTCCAGTTGTTTATTGCTTCCACATGGTTCAATTCTCCCCTGATTTTCAAGGCAGTTCCTCAATCACTTCATGTGTCTACCCTTTAAAGGAGTTATTAACCAAAAGACTGAAGAAAGTCATTACTACTAATACAGAACAAGGCAAAAGTGTTATTAACCTATGAGAAGTACTATTTTTAATAACAGAACTTATATCTACAATAAAAGTATTACCTGACATGTATCTCAACCATCTACCAATAGCAATGAAATGAACCAATACTACAGGAAACAGACAGTAACAACTCAATAGAGACCAGCAAGAGGGCTTAAAAGAGCAAAGAGCTCCAAAATAGATATGCAGCTTTTGTGATGTGCCATCAAGCTGTTTTCAACTCACAGCCACCCTACACAACAAAGCAGAACTGCCTCATACATCTCCTAGGCTGAGATCTTTACAGAAAAGGATGGTCTGGTCTCTTCTCCAAAAAGCTCCTGGGTAGGTTGGAACCGCCAACATTTTGTGGCCATTTTTCAAACTTTTTTCACTCTGACTGCTGTTAAGAGATACATTTTAGACTATACTTGAAACACACAGATCCATAAATGGAGAGGCAGAACTGAAACAAAAGTTTCAAAAGCCAATTTTAGACCTTATCATATAGCTGGGCTGCTAACCAAAAATGTTGGGAGTTCAAGTCTACCCCTATGGGGCAGTTCTACTCCATTATACAGGGTCTCTGGGTCAGAATCAACTCATCAGCAAAGGTTTATGATTGATACCTGGGTAATTTTCTACTTTACACCATTAAAGATATGTACATATATTTAGTATAGACAATTTGGTGGTCCAGTGGCTAAGGCATTCATCCACTAACTGAAAAGTTGGCACTCTGAACCCATCAGCTGCTCTGCAAGAAAAAAGATGCTGTTCCCATAAGAATTTACAGTTTGGGAAATCCTCTGAGGTGTTTTACAGTCCATACAGGATAGCTATGCCTTGGAATCAACTTGATGGCAATGCATTTGGGTTGATTTCTGCCATTTAATCAGGACCCAAGAAACAGACACAGTGTTTGTGATTCAGTTTTGAAAACAACAGTGTAAGTAATAAAACTCATTTATTTTTGGCATATAATTAAATCTATACACACATTCTATCTTTTCAATCTCCTGAGAACCTTTACAGAAACATATTATGGATATGGCCACAAACAAAAATCTCATTAAACATCTCCCAAAACTGTACATGCTACATTCTCTGGTCACTAAATAATGAAACTAGAAATAAATCTTAATAAAAACATACAAAGCTTCAAATCAAGACTACAATCAGATACCATCTCACCCCAACAAGATTGGCCATGATCCAAAAAAACACAAAACAACAAATGCTGGAGAGGCTGTGGAGAAAGTGGAACCCTCCTACACTGTTGGTGGGGTTGCAAAATGGTCCAGCGTCTTTGGAAAGCAATCTGGCGCTTCCTTAAAAAAACGGATATTGATACACCATTTGACCCAGTAATTCCACTACTTAGAATAGATCCTACAAAATCAAGGCCTTTCACACCAACGGACACATGCACAAGAATGTTTACTGCAGCACAGTCCACGATAGCAAAAACATGGAATCAACCCAGATGCCCAACAACAAAAGAATGGATAGGTAAACTATGGTCCATATACTCAATGGAGCACTACACAATGATAAAGAATAATGACGATTCCAGGAAACATCTCATAACCCGGTTTCAACTGGAAGACATTATGTTGAGTGAAAGTAGTCAGTGACAAAAGGACAAATACTGTATGACACCTCTACGGTAAGATCTCAAAAACAGACTTGTGTATGGAAGAAAAAACTCTTTGACTGCTGCAAGGGAGGGGACGGAGGGAGGGTGAGGAGGGGAGGGTTGAGATTAGACAGTTGGCAGAAATCTGGTTGGGTGAAATCGGTGATAGCCGATTTCATTAGAAACAAGAACAACATTAAGTGGACTTTAGCATAACTTGAATACTCCTTCCATCTTAACTCAATATTGCAAGAATAGAGTAGCTGGGGCAGCGGGCAAGGGACCATGCTCTTAGGCGAAACTGAGGCCAATTGGCACAACTAGCATTTTGCTAAGAGGGCTCTCTGCACCCCACATTGGTGAGTGTCATCTGGGGTCTTAAAAGCTGCCAAGCTGCCATCCGAGGACACACCAAATGGTCCCAACTCAGCAGGAACAGATGCTCACTGAGGACCAAAATGACATGGGGTAAAGACAATCCAGAAGACAGAGAGACCCACATGAGTGGGTGCCTACATCGACTTGGGACCGGAAGAACCGGATGGTGCCCAGCCACCACCAGTGATAGCCGTGATGGAGCTCACAGAGTTGAGTCTCACTGGCAACACAAGAATAAAAAGGGGTGCATCATGATATCTCCATTAAAAGACCTCAACTGATGGTCCAGCAGTTTCAGGATTCCCCTAGGAGCATGGGCCCTGGCCCTGATGCTGCCCTTGACCATAAATCATAACAAAGGTCCACTCTTCAGACACGAATGGATTGGACTTCGCATGCAGAATGACCATATACTGGATGCACTTTATGGTTCTATACATCTATAGGATATCATCCTGCTGACCTCTGGCTGGAGGAAGGAGCGTGGGTGGAGAGGAGGGGAAAGGAGACTGTTGGAAGGATGAGACATGCATGAAGCAGAGAGGAAGAGTGTGCTGTCACCGGACAGGGAGAGCAGCAGAAGCTCCATATAGGTGGGCATGTAAATTTATATGGGAATGTACATTTTCACTCAGTCGTATTAAATGAGAGAAAAAAACCATACAAAGCAAAATCTTAGCCATTTAAAAAGAAAAAGAAAAAAGCATCAAAACCAGTTCTACACACAATTCAGGTCAAAGAGGAAGACTACCATAACCACAAAGAATACAGTCAACACTAGGGCTATATCGTCTTAACACTGTTGCTGCTATTAGGTGTCATCAAGTGTTTTAGTCACCTGGTACAGCTCTAACAGAAAATACCACAAGTGGAAGGATTCATGAAGAGAAGCTTTATTGACAGTCCAGTAAGCTGCAAATCCATTTATAAATTGTAAGTCCATTCAGTAAGAGAATTTATCTCAGTCTGGTAGGCTGAGTCCAAATCCAGTGAGAGCATCTTGGCACAGGAACCTTTGGTCCAAAGGATGTGCCCTGCCCTCGGTGCTTCTGTCTGGTGGTATGAGGTTCTCAACTTCCTCACCTCACTTCTCTCCCTTATATTACACATGCTTGTAGCTTAAGACCTGCCTCACTAACACAACTGTTGTCCATTCTCCATCATCAATCTCACAGAAGCAGGATTCACAACACATGGGAGGAAGAGCTCCATAACAGAACACCTAACCAAGTCAAATCAACACATACATTTTTGGGAGGGGACACAATTCAATCTATGACATCAAGTCAGTTCCAACTTGAAATACTGCCTAGGCCTACACTATCTTCACAATCATTGTTTGAGCCCAACGTTGCAGCCACTGTGTCAAGCCACCTTCTTTAGGGTCTCCCCCATTTTCTTTGACTCCCCCGCAACTTTACTAAGCATAATGTCCTACACTCCAGAGACCAGATTTTTCTAACCAGAGATCCAAAGTATATGAGACATAGTGTTACCCTTGCTACTAAGGAGCATACTGGCTGTACTTCTTCCAAACCTGTTCTGCCAGCCCATGGTAGTATATTCAATTCTACATTCTAACACCATAATCCTTCAGTATTTCTTATTCATGGGCTACCTTTCAAATACATGAGGTGACTGAAAATATCACAGTTTGAGTCAGGCACATCTTAGTCCTCAAAGTGACATCTTTGGTGGTGGTGGTGGTTGTTTTTTTTTGCCACTTCAAAGAGGTTTTCTGCAGATATGCCTGCCTCAGGCAATACACTGTTTGATTTCTAAACTGCTGCTTCCATGGGCAGTGATTATGGATCCCAGTAAAATAAATTCCCTACAAGTAAAATCTTTTCTCTGTTTATCACTATGTTGCTTGTAAGTCAGGTTGTGAGGAGTTCTGTTTTCAGTATGTTGAAGAGTAATCCATACTGAATTCTTTCATCTGTAACAGTAAATGCTTCAAGTCCTCTTTGCTTTCAGCAAGCAAGGTTGTATCGTCTGCATACTGCAGGTTGTTAATGAGTCTTCCTCCAAGGTTGATGCCCATCCTTTACACAGTCCAGCTTCTCATATTATTTGCTCAGCATATAGAATACGTCCGGTGTACGCTTCCTGCCTCTTGGTTTATGTACAGGTTCCTCAATGAGCACAGTTAAGTGTTCTAGACTTCCCATTCTTCACACCGTTATCCATAATTTGTTATGATCTACACTGTCAAATGCTTTTGCATAGTCAATACAACACAAATAAACATCTTTCTGATATTCTTCCGGGATTCATCTGAAAGCAGCAACGATATCCATCATTCCTTGTAGTCTTCCAAATCGGGCTTGACTTTCTAGCAGTTCTCTGCTGATTTCTTGCTTCAGCTGCTTTTCAATTATCCACAGTAAAATTTTCTTGCATACAATATTAATGACATTGATGATTTCTGCATTGCACTGTGTCACTTTTCTCTGGAATGCATATAAACATAGACCTCTTCCAGTTATTTGGTTAAAGAGCTATCTTCAAAATTGCTTGGCACAGATGAGTGAGCTCTTCCAGTATTGCATCTATTCATTGAAATATCTCAGCTGGTATCCCATCAACTCCTGGGGTCTTATTTTTCATCAACAACTTCAGTGCAGCTAAGACTTCTTCCTTCAGTACTGCTATCAGTTCTTGATCATACTACGCTACCTCCTAAAGTGCTTGAACATCATCCACTTGGCACAGTGACTTTGAGTATTTCTTTTTATCTTCTGTTGATGTTTCCTGGGTCAGTCAGTATTCTGTCCACAGAATCCTTCAGTATTGCATCTTAAGGCTTGAATTTTCTTAAGTTCATTTAGCTTGATAAATACCAAGCATGTTCTTCCCTTCTGATTTTCTAACTCCAGGTCTCTGCATATTTCATTATAATATTTTATGTCATCTAAATGCCTTTTGAAATCTTCTGTTCACTCTTTTACTTCATCATTTTTTTCCTTTCACTTTAGCTACTCTGTTCAAGAGCAAGTTTCAGAGTCTCTACTAACAACAATTTTGGTTTTTTATTGACCTTTTACTTTCTTCATGTATGATGACTGATGTCATCCCACAACTTGTCTGGTCTTTGGTCATTAGTATGCAGTGCATCACATCTATTCGTGAAATGCTCTCTAAATTCAGATGACATAACTCACAGTTGTACTTTGGCTCTCATAGACTTGTTCTAACTTTCTTCAGCTTCAACTTTAACCTGTGTACAAGCAATTGACAATCTGTTCCACCATGGGCTCCTGGCCTTGTCCTCATTGAAGATACTGGGGTTCTCCATTGTCCCTTTCCACACATACAATCAATTTCATTCTGGTGTGTTTCATCCAGCAAGGTCCATTTTGACAGTTACCATTTATGCTGCTGAAAAAAAGGTCTTCACAATGAATAAATCGTTGGTCTTTCAGAGTTCTATCACATGATCCCTGGTGTTGTTTCTATTACCAAGGCCATATATTCTAACTACTGATCCTACTTTGTATCAGACTTTCACATTCCAGTCACAAGTAATTATCATTGCTTCTTGACAGAATGGTTAGTAAATTTCAGACGGCAAAAGCTGGTAAAATCTTCACTCCAGTGTGCAGATTTGCGTAACAGTCATATTAATTAACTGGTCTTCGAGTCAGGTGTCATCAAGTCATTTCCAACTCACAGTGACCCTATATAATGAGAGAATGAAACACTGGCCAGTCCTGGGCCATGCATACTATCACTGGTATTCTTGAGCCCAGTGTTATAGCCACTGTGTCACTCTATCTTGTTGAGAGTGTTCCTCTGTTTTGCTGACCTACTTCATGAAGCATGATGTCCTTCTCCAGGGACTGATCCCTCCTGACAGCATGTCCAAGTACATAAGACACAGTCTCACCATTCTTACTTCTAAGGAGTATTCTGGCTGTACTACTTCCAAGACAGATCTATTCACTCTTTCAGCAGTCTATGGTGTATTCAATATTCTTCTCCAACATCACAATTTAAAGGCATCAATCATCTTCATTCTTCCTTATTCACTGTCTAATTTTCTAACACATATGATGCAAATGAAAGAAAATACCACGGCTTGGGTCAGTTGCATCTTACTCTTCAAGGTGACATTTGCTTTTGAACATTTTAAAGAGGTGCTTCTGCAGCAGATTTTCCCAATGCAAAACATCTTTTGATTTCTTGACTGTTGCTTCAATGGCTAATAATTATGGATCCAAGTAAAACGAAATCCTTGACAATCTCAACTTTCCTGTTTATCATGATGTTGCTTATGGGCCCAGTGGTGACGCAGAGGTGGAATCTATGCTGAAGGCTGTGGTCTTCAATTTTCATCTGTAAGTTTTTGAAGTCCTCTTCACATTTCGCAAGGTTATGTCATCTGCATAACGCTGGTAGTTAATGTATCTTCCTCCAATCCTGATGCCCCATTTCTTCTTCATATAGTCCAGCTTCTTGGATTATATATTCCATCAATGACAGCACTGTTTTTAGGAAAGACCCTGAAATGTTCTTTTTGGCAATGAATGTGACATCATTCCTCTTCAATATGTCATTCCTGGCATAACATGACTGTCCAATTCAAAACAGCCAATACCAATCCATTTCAGCTCACTGATGCCTAAGATACTGATGTTTATGTGTTCCATTTCATTTTTGATGATTTCTAATTTTACTAGATTCATACTCCATACAGTCTACATTCTGATTATTACTGGATACTTGCAGCTTTTTCTTCTCATTTTCAATCATGCTGTATCAGCAAATGAAGGTCCTGAAAGGTGTACTCCATCCATGTAATTAATGTTGACTCTACTGTGAGGATGTAGTTCTTCTCTATTAATTATTTTGAGAGTCTTCCAACTCGAGGGGGCCCTGGTGACACAGTGGTTAAAGCCTGACTGCTAAGCAAAAAGGAGAGTAGTTCAAATCCACCAGCTATTCCTTGGAAACCTTATAAGACAGTTCAACTTGGTCCTGCAGGGTCACTCGAAGTGAGAACTGACTTGACAGTAATGAGTGTTTTGTTTGTTTTCAACCTGAGGGACACTATATCTTCTGGCACTGCACCAGACAATGCTCTGCTACCATTCATAATGTTTCTGCTGGCCAATTTTTCAGAAGTGTCTGTTTTAGTCTGGCAGCTCTGCTGATCTTGTCTACCCCATGTGACCCTGCTTGTATTTGAAATATGGGTGGCACAGCTTCCAACACTGTAGTAACAAGCAAGCCATCACAATATGAAAAACTGATTAAGTCAGTGGTGGGTCCTATTACCATAAGAATTAAACTAATGTGGTAAATTAATGTAAGATTAGAGAAACAGGTAACAAACCAAAGACGCAAATAAATATACATGGGAATTTAGGCTATAATTATGACACCTCAAATGTAAGAAGAGGAACTTTTCAGTCAATAATTGACTAACATCAAAAAATAATACAAACCCACTGCCACTGAGCTGATTCTGACCCACAGCAACTCCACAAGACAGAGCTGAACTACCCCGTCGGGTATCCAAGATGCTGCTGGTGGATTTGAACTCCTGCCCTTTTGGATAGCAGCCAAACTTAACCACTGCACCACCAGGACTCCAAATAATTGACTAGTAACTGATAAACTGGGAGAGAAAACTCAATCAGCCTTTGGTCTTTATACAAAGTTCAATTCCAGACGACACCTGACATTAAACCAAAAAAAAAACAAATCAACTCAGGGATATACTGAGTAAAGAGATTTGTACAGTGTTAGACGGAGTCCCTGGGTAATGCAAAAGGTTAAGTTCTAGACTACTAGCCAAAAGGTTGGAGCTTCAGACTTGACAGTGGTGCTTTGGAAGACAGACTTGGCAATCTGCTTCTGAATACAACCTTGAAAATATTAGGGAACAGTTCTATTTGGCAAAGGGGGCATCACCATGAATCGAAATCAAAGCATCACCATGAATCGAAATCAACAGCAGCACCAACAAGGAATGCATGTCTAATCAGGACCCAAACTTCAGAGTCCTTAAAAAAAAAAGATGAATAGACTGACCACACAAAAGTGTAAAATTTACTTAGAGCAAACAAACAGGAAATTAAAAAAAAAAAATTATAAATCAACTATTAGAAAAAGACAAAGGTACTCAGGCAGAAAAAATATCCAAGTGGCTAATATTATGAAAACACATTTAAGCTTAAAAATAAAGCAGCTGTAAGATATTTCTAGCTATTATCCTGATTACAAAAATTACAAAGCTAGATAAAACCTTGGCGAGGACAGGAAAAACCAGACATAAGAAAACTAAGCTATAGTTTGCTATAAACTAGTAAATCTGTTATGGAGCATGATTTGGCAATCAATAAAATACTACTTAAATTTCCTTTAACAATTTCATTTCCAGAAAACTTTCCCCCCAAAATGCATATATTCAAAAATATCTTTGTAAAGGGATAGTTACTACAGCTTTGAATAACAGCAAACTGAAGGAAAATCTCACAAAACTAATGTCCATAATCAGGGAACTATGTGAATGATAATATACCTATGTAAGAAAACACTACAGTCATTTAAAAAAATGAGGTACAGCATCTATCTCAATTTATATGCTACACATACTGACACATGAAGTATAGAAACCATACGATTTAATTTAAAAAATAAGTTGCACTGAAGCATATATATAACAATGCCGTTTCTGTTCTTAAAAGCAATATACATACATGTAGGAAAAAAATCAGAAAATATAAACACCAAAATTAAGCAAAAATTAATACTAATATTATACAGTGGGTCATCACTTAATTTTTTATAAAACATGTGTTATAAAGATAACAGGTAAGCATGCAAAGTAAAAAAAGTGGAAAAGATACAGCCAAAAGAAGCACACTAGAACATACCTAAGATTTCCACTGAAGAGTAAGTACTCATTGTACTTTGTAACCCTTCTACCAAGTATTTTTTTCAAATAACAATTAACAGATACTAGGAAGTCAGAGCAACCTTTCAAAGATGCATCAGTAATTTATTCTGGTAACATACACCATGCGAGAACTAAGTAAAACCTAATGGTTACAAAAATTTGAGGCTAAAGTGACACAAGTTGTACATTTATTCATTCAAAATGATAAACTCAGTTTCATTTTTCAAAGGATTACAGGCATTATACTGCTGGCAGGGACTTCAGAGCATCTAGGCAAAAGCATACAAGGAAAGTGAAGATCAAAAATAAATAAAACAGACTAACAGCACTGAAAAGGAAAATAATTTTTAGACTACTACAGAAGCCTTCAACACACCACTTTATGTGAAAAGACAGAACACCCAGAAAAAAGCTCAATAAAGACATAGAAGATTTAAGTGCCATAATCAACCAACCAACTTGATCTAACATACACAGAATATTCCACCCAACAGCAGCCAAGTATACTTTCTTTTCCAACACACATGAAACATTCTCCAGAATGGATCACACATTAGGCCACAAAGCAAGCCTTAAAAAAATTAAAAGCACTGACATACCACAAAGCATCTTTTCTGACCTAAAGCCATTAAAAATAGAACAGAAAAAGCAAAAAAAACACACACACAGAAACTGAATACCTTCCTTAAAAACTACTCAGTTACAGAGGAAATTAAGGATGTAATAAATAAATTCATAGAATCAAGTGAGAATGAAAACACATCCTACCAGAACCTTCAAAATACAGCAAAACCAACGATCAGAGTTCAATTTACAGCAATAAATGCACACATCCAAAAAGGACTTAAATCATAGCATCAGCCCTGCAATTCAAACAACTAGAGAACAGCAAAAGAAGCCCTTAGGTACCAGAAGAAATCAAATAATAAAATTTAGAACAGAATTAAATGAAACAGAAGAAGGGGGGGGGAAAAAAAAAGAAGCACTGAGTTAACAAAAGCAACAGCTGGCTCTTTTAAAAGATCAAAGACATTGATAAACCACTGGCTGAAATGACAAAAGACAAACTCAAGAGGAGACAAATAATCCAAATTATGAAATGAGATGGGTGATAACACAACAGACCCAAATGAAATTTAAAAATCATGACAGAATACTGTGAAAAACAGTACTCCAAGAAATTTAAAAATCTAGCGGAACTAGACAAATTTCCAGAAACATACTACCTACCGTATCTAACACAAACAGAGAAACAGAGGTAAAACAACTAAATAAATTATGACAAAAGGAGAAATTGAAGAGATAATCTTAAAATTCTCAACAAAAAAAGCCCTGGCCCCAATGGCTTCACTGGAGAACTCTACCAAACTTTCAGAGAAGAATTAACACTGTTACTGCTAAAGAAATTTCTGAGCAGAGAAAAGGATAGAATGCTCTGAAATTCATTCGGTCATCAGCATAAAATCCTGATACCAAAATCAGGTTAACACAGGGAGAGAATGAGGGAGGGAAATACGGAGGAAGATAAGAAGGAAGACAGAAATAGAAGGAATTAATGTAATCCATAACATAAATAAAAGACATGACATGTAATCCATAACATAAATAAAAGACATGATTTGGATCAACTGTCATAGAAAAGGCATTTGACAAAGTCCAACATCCATTCACGTTAAAAACTGAGAAAAACAGAGAAACCCCTCAACATAATAAAAGGTATGTATACAAAGCCAACAGTCAACATCATTCTAAACAGTCTGAAAGCATTCCCTTGAAAACAAGAACCACACAAGAAAGTCCTTTATCAACACTCTTATTCAACACTGTGCTATAGCAATCAGGCTTGAAAAAGAAATAAAGGGCATCTACACCGGCAAGAAAGAAGTAAAAGAATACCTGTTTCCCAAAGATATGAACTTGTATACAGAAAGCCCTAATGAATCCACAACAACAAAAAAAAAAAAAACAAACTCCTGAAACTGAAGATTTGAAGCAAAGTTATCAGGTTAGAAGATTTAAATAAAAAAATCAGTTGGCTTCCTCTACACCAACAAAGAGATCTTCCATAAGGAAATCACCATATCAATACCATTTACAGTTGCCTCCAAGAAGATAAAATACTTACAAATGAATCTAACCAGAAACATGTAAGACCTATACAAAGAAAATTACAAGACCCTCTGAGTTGGACCGGACTCAATGGCAGTGGGTGGTTATTGCAAGGAACCATGAGATCTACTTAAGTGGAGAAACATACCTTGAAGACTCAAGATTGTGAAAACGTCAATTCTACCAAAAGCAATTTACAGACACAATCCAATCCTGATCAAAATTCCAATGACATTTTTTAATGAGATACATAAACAAATTACCAACTTCATATGGAAAGGGAAGAGGCCCTGAATAAACAAGGCATTACTGAAAAGGAACAAAGTGGAAGGCTTCACACTACATGATTTTAGAACCTACTACACTGCCCTGGAAATCCTGGTGGCATGCTGCATTAAGAGCTATGTCTGCTAACTAAGAAGGTGACAGTTCAAATCTACCAGACACTCCTTGGAAACTTTGGGGTACTTCTACTCTGACCTTTGGGGTCACTGTGAATTGGACCAAACTCAACGGCAGTGGGTTTGGTCTTGGTTATTACACTGCCCTGGCAGCATAGTGGTTAAGTGCTAAGCCTGCTAACCAAAAAGTCAGCAGTTCAAATACACCAGACACTTGTAGGAAACTCTATGGTGCAATTTTATTCTGTCCTATAGGGTTGCTATGAGTAAAAACTGACCCAGATGCAATGGGTTTGGTTTTTGGTTTATTATACTTCCACAGCAGTCAACACAGCCTGGTACTGGTACAACAACAGACACAAAGACCATTGGAAGAGAACTGAGAATCCGGACATAAATTCATTCACCTATACCAAAACCCAAACCAAACCCACAGCCATTGACTTGATTCTAACTTGTAGTGACCCTACAGGACAGAGCAGAACTGACTCATGGAGTTTCCAAGGAGCGTCTGGTGAATCCGAACTGCCAGCCTTCTGGTTAGCAGCCATAGCACTTAACCACTACACCACCAGCATTTCCTCACTGAGCATCTGACAAAGGCCTGAGAAAGAACAGCCCTGAAAAGTTACATTCTGATCTGCCGGAGGCCCAGACGCACCTTTGCCCCCCTCTCACAGCATTTCCTGTGACAGCCCAGGTCCTAGGAAAAGAGGAACTTCAGATCCTGCAACAGGCCCAAAGTTCATTACATGGGTGAAAGATAGTCTCTTTAACAAACGTGTTGGCATAACTGGATATCCATCTGCAGAAAATGATACAAGACTCATACCTCACATCACACACAAAAATTAACTTAAAATGGATCAAAGTCCTAAATATAAAGTCTAGAACAATAAAGATCAAGGAAGCAAAAACAGTGACAATACTAGGAGCCCTAACACATGGCATAAACAGAATATAAAATATAACCAACAATGTACAAATACCAGAGGAGAAACTAGGTAACTGGGAACTCCTAAAAATCAAACAATTATGCTCATAAAAAGACTTCACCAAAGAGTAAAAAGACAACCTACAGACTAGGAAAAAAGTTTGGTTATGACTTATCAAATCAGGGTTTAATCTCTAAGATCAACAAGATACTCCAAAACCTTAACCACAAAAAGACAAATTACCTAATTAAAAAAAAAAAAAGGAAACAATATGAACAGTCACTTAGATGTCCAGGCAGCTAACAGATACATGAGGAAGTAGTCAGGATCATTAGCCATTAGACAAATGCAAATCAAAACTACAATGAGATTTACTGTCTCATCCCATCAAGGCTAGCATTATCCCAAAATATACAAAAGGATAAATGCTGAAGAGGTTACAGACAGACTGAAACACTTACACACTGCTGATGGGAACATAAAATAGTATAATCACCTCAGAGATCCATTTGGTACTTCCTTAAAAAGCTAGAAATAGAAGTACCACAGGATCCACTTATTTCACTCCTTGGAATATATCCTAGAGGAGAGCTGTCATATGAACAAAATACAGTCACAACCCTGTTCACTGAAGCACTGTTTACAATAGCAAAAAAGACAGAAATAAGTTAGATGCCTACTAATGGACAAATGGATACACAAATTATGATATATCCACACAACGTAATTATACAATAAAGAACAATGATGAATCCACAAAACATCTCGTAACATGAACGAATCTGGAAGGCATCATGCGAAGTAAAATTAGTCATAAAAGGACAAATTATTTTAAGAACTCAAGAAAAGGTTTAAAGACAAAAGAAAACATTCTTCGATAGTTACCACGGTAGAGATGGAGGGGAGAGGAATTCACTAACTAGATGTGCCCCAAATCAAACCGAATGCCATCCAGTTGATTCCAACTCATAATGGAAACCCTGGTGGCATAGTGGTTGAGTGCTACAACTGCTAGCCAAAAGCTGGCAGTATGAATCCACCAGGGACTCCCTGGAAACTCTGTAGGGCAGTTCTACTCAGCCATATACGTCGCTATGAGTTGCATGAACTAGACAGCAGGTAAGAATTATCTGAGGTGAAAGCAACGACAACAAACAATACAGAGAGTCAGCAACACTGGACTAAACCAAAAGCTAGGAAATTTCCTGAATACAACCAAACACTGTAAGTCAGAGTAACAGGGGCATGAGTCAGGACACCATGCTTTCAGGGGACATCTAAGTCAACTGGCATAACAAGTTTTATTAAGAAAACACTCTGCATCCCACTTTGGTAAGTCTCAACCCACCTGGAGCTAAGGAGGATGAAGGGCACCGAAGATAAGGAATATCTTAGCCCAAGAGACAAACCCCAAAACTGACTGCTGTCAAGTTGATTCTGACTCACAGAGACCTTAAAGGACAGAGTAGAAACGCCCCCATGGTTTCAAAGAGTGCCTAAGGGAACTGAAATGCCAACCTTTTTGTTAGTAGCTAGAAAACTTAACCACTACACTAAAAACGTTTCTTAAAGAGACAAAAAGGGGCCACATAAACCAAAGACTCCATCAGCCTGAGACCACAAGAACTAGATGATGCCTGGCTACCAAAGCCTGCCCCGACAATGGAAGAGAAAAGTAGACTGACTGCAGAACTCAAATTCTAGTAAAGATCAGATTTAATGGCCTCACCAAGACCACAGAAACCCCAATAAGACATGGTCCCCAGACTGCCTCAGTGCAGCCATTCTGAAAGCCAACTTTTCAGACACAGAACAAACTACACTGTAAGACATAAAACGATACTCATGGAAGAATGTGCTTCTACTTACAAGTAGTAGGAGACTAAATGGGCAGCTCCAGTCCAAAGGTAAGATATGAAGGCAGAAAGCCATAGGAGTTGTTGTATGGACATGGTAAATTCAAGGTGGAAAGAAGACATTACAGAGACAGCAAAAAGGCATCACACAACAATGTGTGTAGAAGTTTCTGTAAAGTTTGACCTAAAGCACAATTTAAAAAAAAAAAATGCTAAAAAGCAGACATCTAGTCTGACAGACTGGGGACACCCCAAGAATATGGCCCCCAAACACCCTTTCAGCTCAGTAATGCAATCATTCCTGAGGTTCACCCTTCACCCAAACAAAGATTAGACAGGGCTACAAGAAAAAAGGCAATTAAATGGGCAGAGCAGGTCAGGGACACAGAGGAAAAGGCTGGAATGAACAGGAAAGCTAGTAACGAGGAAACTATGGTCGAGAAGGGGAGTGCTGAAGTGTTCTGGGGTTGTCAACCAATGTCACAAAACAATGTGTATTACCTGCTTAATGAGAAACTAGTTTGTTCTATAAACCCTCACCTAAACTACAATTAAAAAAAAATTGGGGAGGGGGTAGGTAAAGATGTCATCTTAAGGACTAAGGTATGCCTGACCCAAGCCATGGTGTTTTCAACTGCCTCACATGCATGTAAAAGCTGGACAATGAATAAAGTGGACAGAAGAAATGAAGCCTTTGAATTACAATGTTGGTGAAAAATACTGAATACATCACGAAGGGCTAAGCCAAGAAGGGCTAAAAGGATGAACAAATCTTGTTTTGGAAGAAATACAGCCAGAATGTTCCTTACAAGCCAAGACTGTTTTACATACTTTGGATATGAGATCAGGAGGGATCCATCCCTGGAGAAGGACATCATGCATAGTATAGGGTCAGTGAAAAAGAGGAAGACTCTCGACAAGACGGGCTGACACAGTGACTTCTATAATGGGCTCAAGCACAGTAACAACTGTGAAGAAGAGGTAGGACTGGGCAATGTTTGTATAGTAGCTGTAAGTTGGAACAGACTTGATGCCATCTAACAACAAGAGCAACCAGTTACCAAACTGGAAACGCTAATTTCTCTTTGGCTTCTAGGACACTATCGCTTCCTGTTACTATTCTGGGTCATCTTTGATATGTTTCCTTGTCTTTCTTTCCTTTGTTCACCAGTAATGGTTCTCACTCAACACCCTGCCTAGGACATTTTTTTCAGTATCTACCACAACAATGACTCCCAAGTTAATTTGCAGGTTCTGACCATTATCTTAGCTGCAACCTCTAACATCCAACTAATTCTCTCAACTGAAATATGGCAGGTAATTCAAACTATGTTTCAGTAACTTCTTCCGTAACCTAATTCCTATTTTCACTCCTACTGCCAATTATGCAGCTGCCCAAGCATGAACATTTAGGTTACTATCTTTAAATTATCTATATTTAAATGATCACATCCTGTCAAATGCATGTCTTATAAAATTCTAAACCACTTCTCCTTCCCTGTTGTTATTTGCCTGTATTTAGGCTTCAATTAATGTAATAGCTCCAATAATGGTCTTCTGATAATGAAATGCTTTATGGTATTTAGTAAATAAAGTCCATCTGCTCTGGAGTAACATATGAAGACTCTTCACAACCCAGAAGTCTATAACTCTATCTTTGTAGTTTTACCTATGGTGCCTTAAACCTGTTTTTCTACAGATAATACCCCCATACACATACTACATACCCTTTCTTAAAACCAAAGTATAAATTTACTTTTATCACTTTTTTCCCATATCTACCCAAGAAACAATGACTTATTATGTAGGGTCCACTGCAAGGGTCACCTCTCTGTAACTTCTGACTCTTCTAAGTATGGATAATCAATAATTTATAAATCATGCACTGTGATACTACACTGCTTAGTATTTTCCCTGATTATGACTTCTCTTATTGTACTAGTTTAACCATGTATTTAATAGTTTAAACATGTATTTACACATTTTTTCCTCCTGATGCACCTAGAGGATATTCCTTTCTTCTTTTTATCCAATATGGCTAAAGCATAGTAGTTTCCCTTTCTCACTCATCCACCATTAACAAACTGCAACCCAAACGCATTGCACTCACAAAAAAAAAAAAAAAAATCAAAGGGAAAAAAGTGTAAATAACAACCACTGATAAATCTGGACACTATAAAAGCAAAGTAAACCTGGGCGGGGGGGGGGGACAGAATAAATGTATGCCTTCAAATCCAAAAGATGGTGTGGATTTAGACAGTGTTACCAAGTTTATCTTATGGAAGAGCAAGTATCCCTGGCTAAGAAAGCCTAATGGCTAGGAGACCACTTTAAGCTCACAAAAAGGAAGAAGGATATACCAAGATATGTGTAAAATACTAACATTACCCACTTAACTAGCCATCCATTCAGTATTCCTCGCTTCAACACATACTTACTGGGTGCTACTACATGCCAACGGCTGTTTCTGAACGCTCCAGATGATTAGGTGAACAAGACAGACAAGGTCTCTACTCTCATAGATCTTAACATTCTAGTGACAGAGACCAAAAACACAAATTTGTCAGCTAATAATAAATACTATGAGGAAAAATAAAGTGGGAGATTTTTTGAGTTCTGTGGAACCAACTTTTGACTCTTAGCAAAGCCATGTGATAGAGCAGAATTGCCCCATAGACTTTCTAGGCTGTCTTCCTGAGGAGCCACTGAGCGGGTTCCGATCACCAACTGTTTGGTCAGCAGCCGAGCTCGTAATTGTTACAACACCAAGGGCTCCTGCAAGTGGGAGGAGGGGGAATGTATTTCAGAAAGAATGATTACGGAAAGCCTTCTAATAAAGTAAATGTCACCAATACTAAATGAAGTGAAAGCTTTATACACCAATAAGAGCATAAAGGGTCTTTGAGGCAGGAGGAACAGCAAATAGGAAGGAGCACAGACAGGACAATGCTTGGCATACTCAACAGCATCAACTGTAGCACAGTAACTAAGTGCACTAGGAAATGAAGTCAGGTAACAAGATTAGCTTAAAAACAAAAAGTGATCACAGGTAATTCTGATTATGTATACAATTTCTGTGCTATAAACTTCAACTCTAACACAGTATGATAAAGGAAGAAAAATCAATACTCAAACCCCACTGATGATTCTCCAATCTCCATCTCCCATCATGACTTCAATTCCAAACTTAGCATCTTATCCTTGCCACAAGCACACCAAATTTAACCCTCCCTCCCAAGCTACACCTTACAATGGGTTCTCAACACCTATTACGATACACAGCACCACTACTGTTTCTTCAATTACCTAAACTAAGTATTGTGAATATCTTATTTCATTCCTATCACAGATCTAGCTGTAAAGTCTTATTCTTTCTTACTGTGCAATCTTGGTTTTTCCCCTCCATTTCCAATCTCATCATACGTTCAGATTGTAAAAGCGTCTTGATTTCTTTACATTCAAATTCCACTCTCTAGTAATATATAGTACTCACTATTGCCAGATAAACTTTTTTACAAAACAACTTTCATTGTTTTACCAACCTATCCAGTCTTTAATGGATCTCCAGTATGAGTAACATAAAGTCTAAACTTCTAAGCCTTAACTTTCAAGACTGTCTGAAATTCACAGAATCACCTATAACAATCTTCTCTCAAAGGAAAGCCCTCTACTCACATTAGGCTTATCACCATCCCTAGAAGACACTTGCTTTTCATTTATTTCCCAGTGTCATCAAGACTGATCGTAAGAATCCCCTGGGTACATGGACCCCTAGACTTGCTGTTGACCCTGACTGGAAACCAGGAATGAGTCCTCTACAGACAAGAATGGACTGGACTTGGGAACACAGTGTGACCATGTGGAGTGTGTACTTCATGGTTCTAGGCATTTACAGCAGGCTGTCCTACTGATCTCTTTCTAGATGAGAGACAATAGGATGGGGAGGGGGGACAGACGCTTGTTAAGAGGATACTAGTTATACAGAGTGAAAAGGGGAAATATGCTGTCACCAACTGGGAAGAGCAGAGAGAGCTGCAGATAGGTGGGCATGCAAAACCGATCTGGATTGCATACATCCATTTAATCACAATAAAAATAAAAAAGGACTGGCCATGAGATTCCTATATACTTTGTTACTATTTTATCCTTTATGTCTAAATCAAGGGTAATAAATCTGTTACTAAGAAAAACTTCTCAAATGAAAATACAAGGCACAATCAAGAGGAGTGACATCTACTAAGAAGAAAAGACTTAAACAAAAAAGTATCTGACTAAAAAGGCAATGAAAAATTTCACACTATGAATACTGAAAAATAACTAAAACATTTCACTGTATTCCAGTTTACAAAATGCTTTTAGAGATGAAAAATGTCCGGATCCCAGATTTTAAGTGACTTAAAATAGTGGTTAAGTGTTACGGCTGCTAACCAAAAAACTAGCAGTTTGAATTAATAAGCTGCTCCCTGGAAACTGTATGAGACAGTTCTATCTGCCCTATAGGATCACTCTAGGTCAGAACTGACTTGACTGCAATGTGTTTTGTTTTGTTTTGTTGTTGTCTAAATGTTGCACATTTAATTAAAATGAAGCAAAGGTTTCTAAGGACTCAAAATCCCATCCCTATTCCCCAGCTTTCCTTGCCCTCTCTGACTACATAGTAAACAAATTAACATATTCACTGTAGAAAAATTATTTCAATACTTAAATGTTCAGACATCAACCACCAGCCTCTGTAATGCAAATTAAGCATCTGTTGAAAGAATAAACAGCATTCACAGCTGAAAACTGCTTACAGTCAAAGCCTTTCAAAGTTTGGCTCATAGCCTTCTGCACCCCACATTGGTGAGTTCGTTTGGGGTCTCAGACGCTGCCAAGCTGCCATCTGAGAGTACAGCAAATGGTCCCAACTCAGCAGGAACGCATGATCACCAAGGACCAAAATGACATGGGGGAAAGAGAACTCTGAAGACAGAGACCCACGTGAGTGGGTGACTACATCAACTTGCAACCAGAAGAACCTGATGGTACCTGACCACCAGCAATGATAGCCATAATGGAGCTCACAAAGTTGAGTCTCACTGGCAACACAAGAATAAAAGGAGTGCACCCTGACATTTCCACTAAAAGACCACAATTGATGGTCCAGGAGCCTCAGTTTCCCTAGGAGCACAGCCCCTGGCCCTGATGCTGCTCCTGTCCATAAATCATAATGGAGGTCAACTCTGTAGACAGGAATGGATTGGACTTGGCGACACAAAGGGACCATACCATGTGTGCACTTTATGGTTCTATGCAACTATAGGATGTCATCCTCCTGACCTCTTACCGGAGGCAGGGGAGTGGGTGGAGAGGGGGATAGGAGATTGTTGGGAGGATAAAACATGCATGGGGCAGAGAGGAAGAGTGTGCGGTCACCGTGTAGACAGATCAGTGGGAGCTGCATATGGCTGGACATGCAAATTTATATGGGAATGTACATTTTCATTCAATCATAAAAAATAAATAAATAAAGGTGGGTTGGCTCATAATTACCACTTAATCGAAGCCACCAAATCACTCCAGCATTATTTCAACTCCACAGAAATATTCAGAAATGTTACACTAACGATAATCTGTGGACAATCTAATCCTAGATGACACTACCATTAAATATGAGAAGAAAATAAGGCTACATATGTGTTATTATCCATTTTTTCAGGGCCACATTCATTTAGTAACTGCACATGTAACACTGGATACTGCTTAAAAATGGCCTCATCAGAATAAACATTAAAACATCTAACATTCCTTTCATGCTAATCAGAAGAGTGTGTAATCTAACAAATTACGAGTTTATGCTCTAGGATGTGATCACACAGATTTGAGTTCTGCCTAACAAACAACACTGCGCAAGTTACTTAACCTTTCTAGGTCTCATTTCTACAAAATGTGGATAACAATACCTATCTCATAAAACTGCCATGCAAATAAAATGAGAATGTGAAGCTCTTGATACTATGCATAATTGATACATATACCTCTGTTAACTTTTTGATGAATAGACTAAAATGAAAAACTTAACTTTCAGTTTTTTTCTCAAATTCTATTGCAGTGACAAACTACTAAAGAAATAAAAAAGGGTTTGTTCACCATAAAGAATACCAATTCATTTGCACTCTGGGGATGTCCACCAATCTGGTGGTGGTGACATGTGAATGTAATTTGATCTCCACTGTGCATAGATGTCTTCTTCAGGCACCAGACATTATGTCCAACACAAACTAAGTGATTAATATGCTATGAAGGAACACTGGAATGAATGAATATTTCTAGTCAAATAACAGCCACAGAATCTGTCAATGGGATGAAATGCATAAGGATGCAACAAAACAGAAAAAAACTGTTCCACAGGGTTTCCAAGGAGTCACTAGTGGATTCGCACTGCAGACCTTTTGGTTATCAGGCAAACTGTCAGTACTGTGCTACCTAAAGATGAACTACATGCTATGTTAACTTCCATCCTTGAGCCATCTATCAATAATTCTTATACAAAAGTGAAGAAAATATGGATAGGTTTTCATCTGGAGGTTACGCGCGGTGCATCTGACAATCCCAGAGCTGTTTTGAAAAGGGCACCATAGGAGGCATTATACCATATACAAGACATCAGCAAGAAAATACAAAATCCCTTCTGCCTTTTATTTCTTTTAAATATCCCTCAATGTTACATCAATTTGTAACACTGTAACTCACCTGTTTTTTCAGTTATATCGGAATCAGGAGTGCTTGCCCTGCTAACTTCACCTTCAGCATTCTCCTCTTCCGCACTAAGAGAAATGGGTGAAGAAGGGCCAGGCTGGGAGGGTGGGGGGGTTGCAGCGGGGGCTTCCTCAATCTTACTTCTTTTCTCAAAGCGAAAACGGTCCAAGTTGAAAAGATTCATATTGATAGAAACCACCAGGTTGTGTGGCTGGGACTCTGATTAAACTTTCTGCAAGGGAAAAAGAAAAAAATAGACCTTGAAACAATACAAAGCCATACCAATGAAGGCTACAAAGGGCCTGCAAACATGCTCGTGTCTCAGGATTACTATTATGGCTGCGCCTCATTGTTAGGCCACAACAATCAGAAGGTGGACAGAGCATCTCTTTTTATTTTCCATTGCTCTTTCCAGTCCCCTTCGTCCTCCACCCCTCCTTCCTCGAACCACAGGCTGACCCTCGTGCAACCTCCTCTTACCCCAGCATGCGCAGGCACGTTCCCCACTCTAACCCCGCAGCGGGCCGCGCGCCCGCCCACAGCCAAAGACTCCCTGCACCACGGAGCCCCCTGCCTCGTGAGAGGACGTGCCAGGGCCCGAATTTCCACAGTGCGGGGACACAAAGGGGCCAAAGAGGGGGAGCGGCGGAGGCCGTGCTGGCGGGCACCCGCCCGGAAGTTGACGCGGCACGATCCCGGCTGAGAGGAAGCTGATAGGATCAAGAAGCCACAGGAAGGTTCTGCTGTGGGGGATGTGCCGCGGCGTCTTTTTCAGTGGTCCCTGGCTCAGTCTCTTTTTTTCACCCCTCAGTACTTACGGTCTGGCACCTCTGTGCGGTGTAACAGAGACTGAAAAGAAAAAAAAAAAAAAACTGCTGGCGTGAGGCAACGATAGCCGTACCCGGCCGTTCTACGGTTTAATACAAATGAGCGCGTAGTGATGACGCAACACGCAACCTGGGCTTTTCTTCTCCAGCGACACCGGAGAGGAAAAGGTCTGGGCGCGCGCTGTTGTCATGGTAACTCGTATCAGCCTCTGCCTGGGAAGCAAGCATTTGTCCTGTTAGTCTGGGTTAGCAAGAGACTTGTTAAATAATGCAGCAATAAATAGTTTAATAATAATATACAATGTGTAGTACATGGATAATTAATGTGATATTTTATGTATTATAATAAACCAAAAAGCCCAGTGCCATTGACTCCTACTCCTAGCGATTCTGTAAGACAGAGTAGAACTGTTTCATAGTTCCCAGGAGCGCATGGCAGATTCGAACTTCCAACCTTTTAGTTAGCAGACATAGCTCTTAACGAGTGTGCCACCAGGATTTCCATGTATCTTTACAGTATATAAACAGCACAACAGTAGTAATGTGCTAAATGCCTTATGTGTCAGTGAACCCCCAAAACAGAGGCATTCCAGCTCAGATCATGCAATGGTTTGATCTAAACTGACACTGAAAGGACAGAGAATAGGGGCAAACATGGCTGTTCTCGGAAGGTGTGTGGTTAAAACTACAATCGCAGTGTTTCAGGAAGCCTGTGACAAGAACGTTTTCATAAAATGCACCTGCTCCAAGAGGTCTATAGGTTAATTGATATGGACTTTAACTGAAAAACAAGTTATTTTTAAAATACTCCTATCTTATGACTGGAAACCACACACCTTTATAGTAACTTCAAAGCTGCTTGCAGAACAGTGTAAGTTTCATCCGGTCAGAAAAAAGTACCTGTTAAATTCCTAATGCTTCTGTATGTAACACCCTGAGAAATCTGTCTAATCTGAGCACACTGCGCTTTCACTATTATATTGCCCAATTTGAACCACTGTTTTTCAATAAACCCTTTCCTTTCACTCTTAACAGAGTACAGCCTTCTTAAATCTAAATCTTTACAAGAAACCTATTTTCTCAAAATAAGGAAACTCAGAATTGTTAAGTAGTTAATTAAAACCTACTACATCGAGTAGATTTTGACTCGTAGCAAAACGACCTCATAGGACAAAGTGAAATTGTTCCATGGAGTTTCCAAAGATCACCAGGCAGATTCAAACTGCCAACCCTTGGTTAGCAGGCTAGCACTTTACTACACCACCAGAGTTTCCAAGTAGTGAATTAGTAAATGTCAAACGAATTCCAAAGCTTGTGAATTGCCTCCCCAATGCTGGCTGGATTGTTCCTACAGTGAACTATGATAATTAATTCACCTGTCTTGTTGAAAACGTTGTTTTAAGAATATTTGCTCCCTTAATTGTAACAATAGACTAAACCAGTGTTTTTGTGAACTGTAATTTGATCTTCTGATTCGCATTTCTCATGAAGAAGAATTAGTACAAATAGTTATTCTGCCAGATATATTGACCATTGTAAACTTAAATCTACATTGTTTTAGAAATTATTCTTGTGAATAGTATAATTACAACACAATTCCATGTTTTTTCAAATATGAGCACACTAATAAAATTAAATGTCTGAACTCATAAAATGTAGATTCAAAGCTAAAACAATGAGAATTTCCATTATATCTATCTTTGATATCCCATAAAATGCATCCGCTTGATACATGCTTATTAAATGATGTGATCTAAACAAATAAATAGTGAATTATTTTTGGTTGATTATGTGTATAGATTTGCTTTATGTACAGACAGATCTGAGATTAAAAATAGGTTCCACTAAGTGAATAACTTTGAGTAAGTTATATAACCTTTCTAAGCCTTAAGTTCCTCATCTTTTAAATGTGTTTAATAATCATAGTAGCCCATTAGTATGATTTTCTGTAAATGTTGGTGAATATAAGAATCTAACAGAGGTCACTTAGGTTATTAAACTACATTCCATCCCATGCCTCAGTTATCACCCCAAGCTAGATTAACAGGCCTGCGTTCCTCTCCCTGTCTCCAGGGTAAAAAGTCAATTATCCCAAAGACCTCAGAGAGATAATGATATTTTGGGAAGTTTATACTGTTTGGTAAGAAGTAATGGAATCTTAAGACTCCCTATTGTTGTTCTGTGACAGTCTTTAGATGCCAATCTCTTTGAAATCTGGCTATAACAACTGCTGAAAATGTAACCCAAGGGGGGCAGTTTTTTGGAGAAGCTATTCTCGCTGTTCCCCCAGGTTCACTGGCTTATCTGTTAGAAAGCATTCCTTGAACCCTTCACCATCTTTGATTTTTTGGCTACAGTGACAGGCAGAACAAACTTGCTTTGGTTTGACAACATGACTGGCTAACCCTCAATGTTTGTAGAATTGGAGAAGATTAAAAATGTAGATACACATACTCTATGTCTAAATATTTAGACATAACTAACAGAGTATTTTCTATTCTGTCCTATTTTGAAAATGACATAGAAGTCCACGTTAATATTAAATTTCTCTTATCTCAGAATGTGGATGATTCGAGGAGAAGTGGTTGACCCATGTATCCTGCCTCATGTAATGCCAAAAGGTTGAATAAATCTGTTTTGCAAAAAGTACAACCGGAATGCTCCTTAGAGGCAAGGATGGTAAGACAATGGCTCACAAATTTGGGACATATTAACAGGAGGGATTTGTCCCACTACATTATGATTGGTAAAGAGTGTGTCAGCAAAAAACAGTAAGCACTTCAGTGAGATAGATCGACCCAGTGTCTGCAACAGTGGGCTCAAGCATAGCAACAAGTGTGAAAATGGTACAGGAGCAGGCAATGTTCTGTTGTGCATAGGGTTACTAAGACTTGGAACCAACTCAATGTCATCTGACAACAGGGACATTATAGAAACCATGGTAATGTGGTGTTTAAGAGCTACAGTTGCTAACCAAAAAGTCAGCAGTTTGAATCTACCAGCTGCTCCATGAAAACTCCATGGGGCAGTTCTGCTCTGTCGTATAGATTTGCTGTGAGTCAGAATTGACTCATCAGCCACAAGTTTATAGACTCTTTCCTATAAAAGTTATGGCATAGGAGATTCTATGGGACAGTTCAACTCTTCTTGTGTATGTTCAACGCTGAGCCCACCTAGGGTTGCCGTATTCATAAAACAAAATATAGGATGCTCGGTTAAATCTGAATTTTAGGTAAACTGTGAATACTTTTTTTAGTTTCAGTATGGGCCATGCTATATTTGGGAATTACTTATACCAAAGCAAAAAAGAAAAACAGTGTTATTTTTCTGAAACCTAAATTTTACAGTCTATCTTGTATTTTATCTAACAGCTGTACCCTGACCCATCCCTTGATCACCTCTTTGGCTAGTGCCATCTTGGCTGTATGTCAGACCTACCAAAACCAAACCAAACCTACTGCCATCAGGTTGATTCTGACTCATAGCAACCCTACAGGACAGAGTAGATCTATCCAATAGAGTCTCCAAGGTGGCTTTGAACTGCCAACTTTTTGTTAGCAGACATAGCACACTTAACCAGGCACAGTTTCAGAGTGGCCACATCTTCTTGGCCCCACCGATTTCTTGCCTGTTGTGATAGGGAACAACTGAAAGAACCAGACTGAGCTCTTGAAAGCACTAAGTTTGCTACAAAAACTCCTCTTGTCCAATTCTAAGGGTAGGCTTGTTATGCAGTATTCACTGACTTGGGAAAATTGTATTAATTCATGATTACAGTTTTGCTTTGTAGCAGGAAAAAGATAAGTTCGACCTACAGAGCAGACAGCACCTCAAACACCACTTTGTTTGTAGAGGAATATGCTGTTTATTAGCTAGCGGTGCAGTGGATGGACTCAACTCCAAAAAATAGCCCTGCACCCCATTCCATTATCAGACATATCTATTTATACGTTTTTCCAAGAAAGCAGACAAAGGAGTGTCCATATATTCCCTTAATTGGCAGTTACAGGTATACAGATTTTCATATTGTGTTCTCATTGGCCCAGCATACTTAAAGAGGCACTAGATATGCAGTTAGCATTAAGTTACATGGGAAGAAGCTACGCTCTCTTTAGAAACTGGGTTTACCAAGGATTTCTGTCAGTGGGAGGAGGGAGTATCCTGGGCTGGCGCTGAAGAAAGGCATCTGGACTTTCACCTTCTCGTTAGAAACTGAAGTTATCTTAGGATTTCTGTGGGGGTCGGGGAGGGGAGGAAGCTGGTACCTGGTGCCGCAACCCTAATTTAGGCATCAGACAGAAAGCAGGCATTGATTTGAATAGGGTTTGGGAAGTTCCTCACAAAGCAAACTGGTGCCTTCTTATCTAAACGGTATTAACAAAGGCTACTTCGCAGGTGAATTCACCTCTCAAGGAGGAATGCAGGTAGGCCTGGGTGTGGGTCACATTCAGCTGGCCAGACCCACCGTTTTGGAGGATCTGATGTCATGCATTCCAGCTCGGCTGTTTACAGTCACTCATTCACATGCTCACAAGCCCTGCATGCAGGGCTTCCGGAATTTAAGTGGCATCTTCTTAAAAGCTTTTTCTTCCTCTCTCAATTGATGGTGAAACTGAAGGTAAGTAGGGGAAGAAAGTGAAAGAACATTCTTATGGGAAGGATTCTCCACATGTACTTGAAATCTAGAGTTAGGGCTGAAAAGAAGACGGTGAACCATTCCTCAAATTCATCTACCTTCTGACCCTAAATATTATGATTCTCCAATATTCACTCCTTTGTCCTCTCCTGCGAACCTCTATTTTTCTCCCCGAGTGGTCTGATGGTGGTTGTAACTACATATGTTTGTCAAATCTCCTTAAAAGGGGTGAATTTTACCTCATATGTTATACCTCAATAAATCTAATACATTCATATCAAAACAGTAAACTGCATTATTGTCATGAGAGAAATGCTTGAAAATCACGCTCCCTGCTTTCACACCCCCTAGAAAGCAGGGAGAGAAGACAAAAATCAATAGGAGTTAGGTGACTGAGAGTCAATCTTTTGAGTAATTTGTATAACTAAAGAAGCACATCCACATACACACAGGCACACATAAATACAGGAAATGAACAGATAATGAAAAATACAATAGACACTTCATAAACTTTCATTAGTCTGTAGGTAAAGATATTTACTGAATTCAACACAGGATTAATTAAAAGACATCATATACTAAAATATACAAAACAATATTTTGTATTTAAGAAATGTAGGAGGAGTGTTGCTATCATGGTGAGAGATCAGGTGGAGTTGCAGATAAATGGACATGCAAAATTGATTTGGATTGTATACTTTTACTTGGTCATAATTAAAAAAAAAGTTTTGCAAACATTTTGCAGAAAGAAACCTACACCCTAAAAAGGCACACACACACAGTCAAAAACTTTTTAGTAAAATAAAATGTCTGAAAGTAATGATACAACATCTATGAAGATCTGAGGGGAGAAGCATGTGTTTTAGTCATCTAGTACTGCTTTAACAGAGGTACAAGTGGATGGCTTTGTAAAGAGAAATTTTATTTTGTCACAATCCAGTAGGCTAAAAGTCCAAATTCAGAGTGTCAGCTCCAGGGCAAGATTTTCCCTCTTTATTGGCCATAAAGGAAAGTCCTCATGTTGTATTAATCTTTGGTCAGGGAGCATCTTGTCGCAGAAATCTCAGGTCTGAAAGACAATGTCTATTCTCGGTGCTGCTTTCTTGATTGTATGAGGTTTCCTCTCTGCTTACTTCTCTTTCCTTTTATCTCTTGGAGAATGAAAGGATAAAATGTGGTGCAAGCCACACTCAAGGGAAACTTTTTTTACATTAGAACAGCGAGTTGATCTTAGAAAAGGTTTTTACAGTCCCACCCTAATCCTGTCTAACATAAATACTGTCTGTTAGCCACAGACAGAAATTTGGATTTACACCGTAGGAAAATTGCAAAGTGGTGGGCAATCACACAATTCTGGTAATGACATTCCAGACAGATTTCTATGCATATTTTCTGGGGGGTGCAATTCAATCCATGACAGTGTGTGCTACAATAATTGTATGAATCACAAAAAGAAAAAGAATCAAAAGAAAAACAAGTTCTAACTGAATTCCTTCAAAATACATCTTACTTAAAAGGTTCTTGAAACATAAATTCAGCTGACAGTATAAAATGAAGTTTCTGAGAACACAGAATTCATGGTATAAAATATTTGAAATAGAGTTGGAAGAATAATTACAAATGTAGTATATTAATCACTTATTGTTGGATAACAAACAAACTGAAATCTTGCATAAAGCAATAAGTATTTCTCCTGTGCATATCTAGTGATTAACTAGTGTGGCTCTGTTTACTTCAGGCTGTAATACCTGGCACATAGAGATGCTCAATAAGTATTTATTGAGTAAATGAGTGATATTAATACTTAGATAAATTGTTTCTATGTACACATAATCACAGATAAAACTTAAATTATGCTAAGATATTCCTAGTGCCGTGAGAGGACAACATAAACCAGAGTTAGAAAATTTCATGAAAGAGGTGACAGAACTTAACCAAAAAAGAAAAAAAATAGAAGTTAAAAAAAAAAAAAAAAAGCCCTTCAGAAGACTAAACTAGGGAGAGGAAAGGGTACAAAGGAGGGGACAAGTGTTGGTTGAATGGATACTGGAAGTAAAGAGTGGAAAAGAGGAGTCTGTTATTACAGGGTGAGGAGAGCAGATAAAGTTGCAGAGAAGCAGCTATGGAAAATTGACTTGGATTGTAAACTTTCACTTAATCACAATAAAATAAATGTTTTAAAAAAGAACATTAAACTAGTGCACATAGATAAACCAACATAACAGATAATGCCTTGAGAGAAATAAACTAAACCACACCTGTTGCCATCAAGTTGCTTTCAACTCACAGTGATCCCATAGGACAGAGCAGAACTGTCTCATAGGATTTCCAAGAAATTCTTAGTGGATTTGAACTGCTGATCTTTTGGTTAGCAATCATAACTCTTAACCACCGCACCGCCAGTTCTCCTAAAGAGAAATAGAAAGTGAAAAGGAAGAAAGCATTCAAAATAAAAGTATTCTATTCACCCGCAGCAACAGAGGAAGGAGAGTCAGGAATAGGAGGAAGATATGGAATGTTTGGCCAATTGCCTCCGTGAACTGCCTCAGTTGCCATGATAGAAGAACTGGTTGGTGCCCAGCTACCATTACTGAACATTTTGATCAAAGGTACCATAGAAGAATCCTGATTAAAAGGCGTAAACTGTAGAACAAAATTTAAAATTCTCACAGACTCCAGACTTCCTATAGCCTTGGAGGGTGGATGGACCCCTGTAACTATTGCCCTGAGATAATCTTTAAATGATAAACAAAAAATATCCCCTGAAGTCACCTTAAAACCAAACAGTAGTTTAGCTTAACCAGTAAAAAAGTTGTGGCTTGAACATTATTTTAAGATCTTTATGAGATCAACTTGATGGTTGCAACCTGAAAGGACAGACAGGAACCTTAAGGGGTGTTGAGTTTTGTTAATGAGGAAGGAACAATGCAGAAAAGTAGGATGAGAATAGTTGCACAGCTTGAAACAATGAGTGTCACTAAACTGTGTGTATACAAACTGTTGAATTGGTGTATATTTTGCAGTGCATAATCTCAACCACAAAAGCAAAATAAATAAAATTTGGAAAAATAGTAAGTAGATTTTGAGATAAAATAATAAATACTGAGGTTAAGGAAAGAAAGTCTGATATAATTATAAAAGAAATTTCTGTGAAGGAAATCAAAAGAATGGAAGAAATAAGCAAAAAACTTGTAATTCAAGAAAACATTTCTGACATAAAAATTGGAAAAAATTTAGTGAAAGAGCATATCATTTACCCAAGAATATGAAGCCTGCTGGCCAAGACCAGGACATGTTTTACTAAAATTTAGACTTTAAAGAAAAATAGAAATGTTTTTGGGACATCTAGACAAAATCAAACAAATGGTTTATAAGAGAAAGAAAACTATTATCAGAGTTATAAGACTTACACCAAATAAAGTGGAATATTGTATTTAAGATACTCAAGACATGGAAGCTTAAGCCATTCACATTATGTAACAACTCTATGGATATTGTTCCCATGAGCATTCCTAAGGAATGTGTTAGAAAATGAGCCTCAGAAACCTAAAATTTCTATGATCTAAGTGCATATATTGAACAGTAAATATACAGTTAGTTGTAGATTAAAGACAATATGGGGGTAAAAGGAAGAGAGTATAGTATGTAATGTCTATATGGTCTATCAATGTACAACTGTTAAAATGGAGAGAGAATGATGAGCATATGCATGAAATTTTTTCAACTCTTCAGTAATTGGATAAAATATATTTGTATTGCCTATTCTAAAACTATTACTGTTGTTCATTGACATCAGGCTGTATCTAACCCGTGTCAACCTTATGTATAATGGAATGCAATATTTCCAGGTCTTACACCACCTTCACAGTCATTGATACGGTTGAGTACATTGTTGCAGCTATTATGTAGTATCTTCCAGCATTATATCAGACAGTTTTCCATTGTGATGCATAGATTCTCCATTGGCAAATTTTCAGACACATATCTGCAGGTCTTTCTTCCTAGTGTCTCTTAGTCTGAGCTCCACTGAGTCCTATCCACCATCAGTGACCTTGCTGGTATTAGAAATACAAGTGGCATGGCCTCTAGCATCACAGCAACACACAAGCCACAATGGAAGACAAATTGACAGATGGGTGGGAGGTAAAGCAAGTATTTGTGGGAATTGTATTCCCTGTTTCATTGAGAGCCAAGGTTCTCAGAATAGAAGAAAGGAGATACAGATGTCATGGAGAGAGATTAGAATGCAGATCCTTTATTCCTTAAAATGAACTGGAAATAGCAGTATGAACATATATATATGTTCATATACATATATATGTATATATATATATACACATACATATATGTATATTGTTAGGGTCCACGACACTGTTACTTTAAAGGTTAAATTTTATTAAAAAATATGCCCAATAGGAAAACCACTGGTGCACCAGGGACACACCCCAAGCTACACAGAGCAGGGGGCGACGACGAGTTTCCTCAGCGCCCAGTATTTAAGTCGTGAGATTGCAAAGCAGGGAGGGTGAACTGACCTTTACATTGATTGGTTAACTCCTATTAGTTGTAAAATGTGGTCAAGGTCTAGGGGTCACTTGCAGGCTGTCACTTGCAAGGTTGCCCCCAGGCTTGTCTTGTGACAGTGTTTTGTAAGATAAAGGTAAGATTATTCTATGGTATTTTCTGCTATTAAGTTGTTTCCTGGGGCTTTCTTCAATACCTCCAATTTTTACCGGGCCCTTCCTTATTTCAACATTCTCCCCTTGAGTTCTTATTCCAGAGTCAAATCTTAGACTCTGAGTGGGTGCCAGGCTGATCAAGGTCCTGGCTGGTCAGGGGGTGGTAGGTCTGGTGTTGGGACTGATGTTTTAGGACCAGGAGCTGGCTAGTTTTTCTCTTAAGTAATTTAGAATGTAGGGACCCACAGTTTTAAAGGTAAGGTGAAGAGGACAAGTGGTCCTGTTAACGCAGTGACAAGGGTGGTCAGCCACGGAGACCAGGAGAACAGAGACTCAACTGATCCTAATGAGGTCCCCTATTTTCCCTGATCCTGGGTGCATTGGTTTCACAGCCCCATGCATAACAGAAATAATCATTTGTTCCTCCATATGATCCATAAACATTAGCCCCGGGACAGACGTAAAATTGTTTCTTAGCCAGTTGTTGCATGAGGCAGTTAGTAGCACACCCCCACCCATCGGCATGTATACATCCCCCAGTATTTATGAGTGTTCGTGTGGACAAACCGGGTATGGGTCTTTCTTAAGCTGTGAGCCTATAGAACCCCCCACAAGGTCACATGAATCAAGGTGAAAAACTGGTGAAGTCAACTCGGGAGGGCCAGTTAGGGTAAGTTCTTGAACTTGCCAGCGAGGTTTCTTGGAGTCGCCTCAGGGCCAGTATGTGGTCGCACCTTCCATTGAAGGTAGATGGGAGTGACAGACCCAGGGCCGGATCCTGTCAACCTTGACGGCAGTGGGGGTTGTCAGGATTACTGTGTGGGTTCCTTTCCAACGGGGCTCCAAAGTCTCCTTTTGGTGTCTCAGGACCCAGACTAGACCCCCGGCTGAAACTGATGTGGCTTTACAGGAGGGAGATCGTGGAGGCATCTCGACAAGGGGAAAAGCAGATCTTGAGTTTTCTGCAGGGCCTGGAGGGACTTAAGCAGGTCATGATTAGAAATTTCAGCAAGTATGTCTTCCCTTGGTTTAGGGCAGAGGGGTGTGGCCTCCCGAAAACAATTTCACAGGGCATAAGGCCTTGGGGGTAGGGAGAATTACACAGACACATTAAGGAAAAGGGAAGCAGGGCCCTCCAGTCACCGCCAGTTTCTAGGGTCAATTTGGTTAAGGTCTCCTCAAGGGTCTGGTTCATCCTCTCTACCTGTCCTGAACTCTGGGGGTGATAGGCACAATGTAGTTTCCAATTAATCCTCAGAACAGATGTTACTCACTGAGAGACTATGGCCATAAAGGCAGGGCCATTGTCTGATCCTAGCATCAACAGAACCCCCGAAACCTAGGTATGACTTCTTCCAGGAGTTTTTTTTTTTTTTTTTGAAACTACTTGTGCTGTCTCTCTCCCAGAGAATGTGTCTATGAAAACTAAAAGGTATTTATATCCGTATCTGCTGGGCTTAATTTCAGTGAAGTCCAGTTCTCAATGTACTGCAGGCATAGTGCCTCTTTCTCTCTTACCTTGGTGGGCCTTACCGGAGCTGCTTGCATTAGTGGCCTGGCAGGCTTGGCAGGTGTGTGTTATTCCTTTAGCCAACCAGGGTAGCTAGGGTATATAGTACCTTGGAGATAGAAGTTCTTGGATTCTGTTGCTCCCAGATGGGTGGTCTGGTGGATCTGGCTGACGAGCTTCTCTTCCAATTTTTTTGAGGGAGAATGGGGAGCCCTCCCCAAGTATAGTGTCATCCTTTCTTCTCTTCTAGGTGGGCTCCTCGGGAAGGGTTGGCTCAGGGAGCTGGATAGAACTGATCTCCAGGAGGCTGAGGGCAGCTTCCTTAGCTGCTCGGTTGGCTAGGTTATTGCCTCAGGCTTCCATTGTTTCAGCCCGATGATGTGGTAGGCATCTCGTAGCCAATGGTCACGGGCATTGTGCGTCTGGGGCACAGTGAGGGGTGGCGAGTCAGGGGACAGGCTGGCGTCAGGAGGCTCCTCGTCATCTGAGAGGCCGGATCTGGTGGGTAGGAGCTGTCAGAGTGCAGGGACAAGGGCAGTTCCTGGCACAGGCTCAGGTCTTGGCACAGTTGCTTGTAGTCCTGGATTGACTCATACAGACCTCACAGCTGGCACAGCAGCGACATGTCCAGTTCTCGTAGTCCCACCTGTAGGCAACATCTCCTTGTACAGCACCGCTAATGTAGTGTCAAGATTGACTGGGCAGCGTGGAGCGACGAGGCCGGCGACGGGGCCCGCGTTGGCAGTGCCAGTGCTGTGGCGGGTTCTGTCCAGAACTCGGGCTGTGTGGCTCAGCTCGTCATGGGTGCAGCTGTGCTGGCTGTAGACGCGCTCCAGCTCCCGCCATGAGCCCCCGCTGGCATTGAGAAGGCCGCTGAGGCCGCGCAGCAGGGGCAGGCGCCCGGCCAGCGCAGCCTCCGCTGAGGGCAGCCTGTTGCACGGATGTTCCCGATCGTCGGCTACCACCGCTGCCCCTGTGTGCCTGGTGCCATCCCTGATAAAACTGCTCCCGTCAGTGAACAGAGTGAGATCAGGGTCCCTCAAGGGAACGTCCGTAAGATCTCGGTGAAGTCCATGCTGTTGGCTAAGCATCTCAGTGCAGTCATGCGGTTCGGCCTCCAGGTCCAGATCAGGCAGCAATGTTGCTGGGTTAAAGGCTGAGCTAGAAGCAAACACAGCTGGGGGCTGATCTAGTAATGAAGACTGGTAGTGGGTTAGCTGGGCATTGGAAATCCATTTATGAGGCGGCCTATGCAGGACTCCCTCGATGGCATGGGGGGTAGTGATGGTCAGGGGCTGTCCCATACTCAGTTTTATCATAGTCTTTTGCTAGTTGAGTGGTGGCTGCAACAATTCTAAGGCACCTTGGCCATCCTGAGGCCACTGGGTCTAGCTGTTTAGACAGATAGGCCACCGGCCTTTTCCATGGGCCGAGTGTCTGAGTAAGGACTCCCTGGGCTATTCTTTTATTTTAATGCCAATGCTGGTGCCTCCAGGAGTGACTTCTTTATAGTCTGGAAAACCTGTGGTTTCTTTAGTCCATATAAAATTCTTTTCCTTTCCTCGGGTCAGCTCGTATAGGGGGCACATTATCTCTGCAAATCCTGGGATCCAGGGTTGGCAGAACCCAGCGGATACCAGGAACTCCCTCACCTGCCGCGGCGTACACGGGGTGGGAATCCCAAGGATAATCTGTTTTCTTGCTTTGGATAGGGAGTATTGTCCCCCCTTGAATTGGAAACTCAAGTAAGTCGCCTCCTGGACATAGACCTGTGTCTTTTTAGCGGAGACTCGATATCCCAATTTCTCCAAGAGAGTTAACAGGGACTTGGTATCCTTTAAACAAGTGTCTTCATCGGGTGCCCCGAGTAGTAAGTCATCTACATATTGTAGAAGGGAAATGTCAGGCCACTGATACCTGTACTCACGTAAGTCCTGATGAAGGGCCTCAAAGATGGTGGGAGAGTTCTTGAACCCTTGTGGCAGGCAGTCCAGGTCAGCTGCTCGCTGGAGCCATCTTCTGGGTCCTGCCATTCGAAGGTGAAGAGGGACTGACTCTGCGGGCTCAGAGGTTTACTGAAGAATGCATCCTTTAAATCCAGCACTGAATACACCCGGTGTTCTGGTGACAGAGAGCTCAGGGGAGTGTACGGGTTAGGACTGGTCTGGAGTCCAGCTCTCCTGCCTTCCTCACCAGCAGGAGAGGAGTATTCCAGGGCGACTGGCAGGGCATCAGTATTCCATGTTTTCTGAGTCTTTGAATGTGGGCCCTGATCCCTCTCTTCACTTCTGGCACAATGGGGTACTGTGGCACCTGAATCGGGCTGGAAGATGGTTTTAAAGTGTTTTAGTCAGCTAGGCTGCTCTACCAGAAATACCACAGAGTGGATGGCTTTAACAAAGAAAGATTTATTCTTACACAGTCCAGTAGGTTGCAAGTCCATATTCAGGGTGTCCGCTCCAGGGAAAGATTTTCCCCTTGACGGCTCTGGAGGAAAGTCCAGTATTGCATCAGTCATTGTCCAGGGAGTGTCCTAACGCAAGAACCTCTGGTCTGAACGACGCGCTCTGCTCCCGGTGCTGCTTGCTTGATGGTAGCGAGGTTCTCAAATTGTCCTTGGTTCTTTTTCCTTTTATTCCTTGCAAGCTAAAAGCATTAAGGGTGGGGCAAGCCATACTCCAGGGAAACTTCCCCCATAGCAGGAATTCACAGCCCCACCCTAATCCTTTAACATACAGGTTAGCAAAACCACACAATGGAGGACATTTCCAAGATACTGGGAACCATATCCCAGCCACATGGCTGCACACATTTTTGGGGGGACACAATTCCAACCATGACATCAAGTCACTATAACCAGTGGTTGGTGTTTGGCCAGCCCTGGGGAGTTGTTTTCAGCCCAAACCTGAGGAATCTCTTTGATCAATTGATTGACTGATATTACGAGGCTAGAGCAGGGGCCCCTGTCAGAACCATCATAAAATCTGTATTCTTCCTCTAAAGAGGCTATCACATTGACTTCGGGTGTCAAGTAAGCATGATCCCCAGCGAAGCAGATAGTCACCTGCATTTTTGATAACAAGTCTCTTCCAAGTAAAGAGTACAGGCAGTCAGACATTACAATAAAGGAGGGGGAAACAGTCTTAGCTCCCAGATCGCTCGTCAGTTCATGAGTAGGCATTAACCCCAGTAGCTCCTCATGCTAGGGTTTTGGTTTCAGTTACAGGTCCTAGGGGTTCAATTAGAACTGAGTTGCTAGCCCTGGTGTTGACCATGAATTCTACTGGCTGTCCCCCAATTTTTAAGGTTACCCTGGGCTCGGGGGCGGGCCTGGAGAGCCCTGACGCCCTCAGGCCTCTAGGTTAAGAACCTTTGGAGAGGGCTTTCTTTAGGGGCACTCACCCTTCCAATGTCCAGTTTCCATGTAGTAGCACACTGGTTTCTCTGCAGGGGAGGGTTTCCTGGCTTCCTCGTCGGATCCGGTTTCTTCTCCCAAGGGCGCAGCGGCGTGTGGCCCTGGGCTTCTGCCAGGAGGATTCTGCTTACCTTTTTGGCTTGTTTGTCTTCTGGTAGTTCGCGGTTCAGCTCGGATAGATTCTTTCCCTCGAATCCTTCTATTTTTTTTTCTTTTGATGTCAGGGCTGACTGTCTCATGAAGGCTATGTTAATGGCCCGTTGATTTTTGGGAGACTCAGGGTCAATGGGAGTATCTGTGCGGTATGTCTCCATCAGTCATTCTAGAAAGGCTGCTGGGGATTCTGAGGGTTCCTGAATTACCTGTGTTACTTTAGACAAATTTGTGGGGCGCCCAGCGGCGGCCCGGAGACCCCCCCATAAGAATCTGGCAGTAGACAGTTAGGCGCTGCTTACCTGCAGTGGTGTTTGGGTCCCAATTTGGGCAGGTCAGGGGAAAAGCGTGGTTAATCTCATCTAAACCACTAGTAAAGTTTCCATCATCTCGTGGCACGTGTTTTCTGGCTAGGGAAACAATGTTAGTCCTCTCCTCAGTGGTAAAGAGGGCTTGGAGAAGTTGCTGTATGTCTTCCCAAGTGGGGCTGGTGTGTTACAAAGATGGTTTCTAAGAGATATCATTTTCCAATTGTAAAGATCAGAGGTTGTAGAAGGAGTATAGACCAAGAAGGGGGTCCCAGCCTCAGTCATGTGCCCTATAGCTCGCAAGGGGAAAATATGAGGGAGGCTTCTATAAGTGGTTTAAAAGATCGACCTGAGCGGGTATGGGCTGGGCTCTGGAGATCAGAGGAAGGTGGTGCTGCAGAAGTGGCGGGGATCCATGGAGCAGTCGGGACTGGAGGGTCTGCAGGGACCCTATACAGGCCACGGAGACTGGCTTTGGCTCCCTCAGCCCCGGTGGCGGCAGGAGGAGAAACGGGAACAGGGGGGTTGGAAAGTGGGAGACTCAGTCAGAGGAATCAGACAGAGGAAGGGAAGCTGGAGGGGGTTTTGAGGAGCCCTGAACCGCCAGGATTGTAGGAGGTTGTTTAGGGGGAACATAGGGTTGCAGCCACACAGGTGGCCGCCTGAGGAGGTCTTGCCAAGCAACAATGTATGGCATTTGGTCAGGGTGACCCGGATCACCAAAGATGACCTGAAAAACAGAGTGGGTTTGTTTTAATGTCTAGGGATCCCGTGGGTGGCCATCCAGTACCAAAAGACGGCCATTCTAGTTTACAAAGTGTGCAGAGTTTTCCTGATCGCACCTTGCCGAAGTCTCGGGCTCGTTTCTGGAAATCTGAAAGTGGTTAAGGAATAGGCCTAGGGGTGTTACAGAGTGAGAAGAAGATTGCCGCATGGTGGCAAAAGTAACAATCAGGACTGTCGGGAGCCGTGGGTGAGCCCCCAGGCCCCGACATACAGGAAGCTTTTAGGGCTGAAAAAGCCCGCGCGCGCCAAGTTTGAAAAAGCCCGCGCCCGCGAAATTCAAAAGGCCCACGCGCGCGGGAAAAACTTCCTGCCTGATGTCACTGCCTTAGTCCTATGTATATCCAATCCCCAGCCGACAACTACCTCACTCCAAATGTCACTCCATCCCTACGTCACTTGATCCCTCCCTTTATTCCTACCGCTATAAATATACCTCATTTTGATAATAAAACGAGGGCTTGATCAGAATTTTGTCTTGCCTTCCATTTTTCCGCCTTTCCTGTTTACTTTCACAGGCTTCCCCTCGTCCTTTCGTTGATTTGTCCCGCGGGCCGGGGCACAGGACAAACAACACAATCAAACAGACAACGGAACAGACACAGACCGGTCACGGAAGAAACAAAACAAAAACCAGATGCGGGATTTACAGGCTGCAGAACCAAAAAAGGAACCAGCGGTGCCCGCCCAGATGGAGAGCTGAGGCGTCCCCCAGCCTCCGACTCAGAGAGCAGTTCTGCGTCCAGATTCTCTCTTAGTGAGTCCCAGAACCAGAGCTCGAGCACAGACAGACAATATCCAGAACAGACACAGACAGACAATATCCAGACTCACCGGTGAGGTCCAAACCAGATCGGCCGGCTGCGGAGGTCACTCTTGAAATCCCGGACGAGCCCCCAAATGTTAGGGTCCGCGATTTTCAAGATGCGACACTGTTACTTTAAAGGTTAAATTTTATTTAAAAATATGTCCAATAGGAAAAATACTGGTGCCCTAGGGACGAACCCCAAGCTACACAGAGCAGGGGACGATGGGGAGTTTCCTCAGCGCCCAGTATTTAAGTCGTGAGATTGCAAAGTAGGGAAGGTGAACTGACCTTTACATTGATTGGTTAACTCCTATTAGTTGTAAAATGTGGTCAAGGTCTAGGGGTCACTTGCAGGCTGTCACTTGCAAGGTTGCCCCCAGGCTTGTCTTGTGACAGTGTTTTGTAAGATAAAGGTAAGATTATTCTATGGTATTTTCTGCTATTAAGTTGTTTCCTGGGGCTTTCTTCAATACCTCCAATTTTTACCGGGCCCTTCCTCATTTCAACAGGGGACGCCTCAGGTCTCCATCTGGGCGGGCACCGCTGGTTCCTTTCTGGGTTCTGCGGCCTGTAAATCCCGCATCTGGTTTTTGTTTCGTTTCTTCTATGACCGGTCTGTGTCTGTTTGATTGTGTTGTTGGTCCTGATTGTTACTTTTGCCGCCATGTCTGTGTCTGTTTCGTTGTCTGTTTGATTGTGTTGTTTGTCCTGATTGTTACTTTTGCTGCCATGGGGCAATGTTCTTCTCACTCTATAACACCCCTAGACCTATTCCTTAACCACTTTCAGAGTTCCAGAAACAAGCCCGAGACTTCGGCAAGGTGCGGTCGGGAAAACTCCACACACTTTGTAATCTGGAATGGCCAGCCTTTGGTACTGGATGGCCACCCACGGGATCCCTAGACATTAAACAAACCCATTCTGTTTTTCAGGTCATCTTTGGCAATCCGTGTCACCCTGACCAAATGCCATACATTGTTGCTTGGCAAAACCTCCTCAGGCGGCCACCTGTGTGGCTGCAACCCTATGTTCCCCCTAAACAACCTCCTACAATCCTGGCGGTTCAGGGCTCCTCAAAACCCCCGCCAGCTTCCCTTCCTCCATCCTATTCCTCTGATTGAGTCTCCCACCTCCCTACCCACAGTTCCCGTTTCTCCTCCTGCCGCCACCGGGGCTGAGGGAGCCAAAGCCAGTCTCCATGGCCTGCATAGGGTCCCTGCAGACCCTCCAGTCCCGACTGCTCCCCCGACCTCCGCCACTTCTGCAGCACCACCTTCCTCTGACCTCCAGAGCCCAGCCCATACCCGCTCAGGGCAATCTTTTCAACCACTTATAGAAGCCTCCCTCATATTTTCCCCTTGCGAGCTATAGGGCACATGACTGAGGCTGGGACCCCCTTCTTGGTCTATACTCCTTTTACCTTGATATCCCTCTTAGAAACCACATACAACAACTTCTCCAAGCCCCCTTTACCACTGAGGAGAGGGCTAAGATTGTTTCCCTAGCCAGAAAACAGGTGCCGGGAGATGATGGAAACTTTACTCGTGGTTTAGATGAGATTAACCACGCTTTTCCCCTGACCCGCCCAAATTGGGACCCAAACACCACTGCAGGTAAGCAGCGCCTAACTGTCTACTGCCAGATTCTTGTGGGGGGTCTCTCGGCCGCCGCTGGGCACCCCACAAATTTGTCTAAAGTAACACAGGTAATTCAGGAACCCTCAGAATCCCCAGCAGCCTTTCTGGAACGACTGATGGAGACATACCACACATATACTTCCATTGACCCTGAGTCTCCCCAAAATCAACGGGCCATTAACATAGCCTTCGTGGGACAGTCAGCCCCCGACATCAAAAGAAAAATACAAAAAATAGAAGGATTCGAGGGAAAGAATCTATCCAAGCTGATGGTAATTGCTATGAAAACCTTCAATAACCGCGAACTACCAGAAGACAAACAAGCCAAAAAGGTAAGCAGAATCCTCCTGGCAGAAGCCCAGGGCCACACGCTGCTGCGCCCTTGGGAGAAGAAACCGGATCCGACGAGGAAGCCAGGAAACCCTCCCCTGCAGAGAAACCAGTGTGCCTACTGCAAGGAAATTGGACATTGGAAGGGTGAGTGCCCCTAAAGAAAGCCCTCTCCAAAGGTTCTTAACCTAGAGGCCTGAGGGCGTCGGGGCTCACCGGCCCTGCCCCCGAGCCCAGGGTAACCTTAAAAATAGGGGGACAGCCAGTAGAATTCATGGTCAACACTGGGGCTAGCAACTCAGTTCTAATTGAACCCCTAGGACCCATAACTGAAACCAAAACCCTAGCACGAGGAGCTACTGGGATTAATGCCTACTCATGGACTGACGAACGATCTGGGAGCTAAGACTGCCTCCCTCTCGTTTACAGTAATGCCTGAATGCCCGTGCTCTTTACTTGAAGGAGACTTGTTATCAAAAAATGCAGATGACTATCCACTTTAATGGAAATCATGCTTATCTGACAACCCAAGTCAATGTGGTAGCCCCTTTAGACGATTCTGACAGGGGCCCCCACTCCATTTTCCTGGTATCAGTGGATCAATGGATCAAAGAGATTCCTCAGGTTTGGGCTGAAAACAACTCCCCAGGGCTGGCCAAACACCAACCACTGGTTATAGTGACTTTAAAACCATCTGCTGACCTGATTCAGGTACGGAAGTACCCCATTACACCAGAAGCAAGGAAAGGGATCAGGGCCCACATTCAAAGACTCAGGAAACATGGAATACTGGTGCCCTGCCAGTCACCCTGGAATACTCCCCTCCTGCCAGTGAGGAAGGCAGGAAGGCTGGACTCCAGACCAGTTCTAACCTGTACACTCTCCTGAGCTCTCTGTCACCAGAACACCGGGTGTATTCAGTGCTGGATTTAAAGGATGTATTCTTCAGTATACCCCTGAGCCCGCAGAGTCAGCCGCTCTTCGCCTTCGAATGGCAGGACCCGGAAGATGGCTTCAGTGGGCAGCTGACCTGGACCCACCTGCCACAAGGGTTCAAGAACTCTCCCACCATCCTTGAGGCCATTCATCGGGACTTACATGAGTACAGCCGTCAATGGCCTGACATTTCCCTTCTACGATACGTAGACGATTTATTACTCGAGTTACCCGATGAGGACACTTGTTTAAAGGCCACCAAGTCCCTGTTAACTCTCTTGGTGAAATTGAGATATTGCGTCTCCGCTAAAAAGACACAGGTCTACGTCCGGGAGGTGACTTACATCGGTTTCCAACTCAAGGGGAGACAACACAACGCTCCCTATCCAAAACAAGAAAACAGACTATCCTTGGTATTCCCACCCCATGTACGTCGCGGCAGGTGAGGGAGTTCTTGGGGTCCGCTAGGTTCTGTCAGCTCCAGATCCCAGGTTTTGCAGAAATAGCGTGCCCACTATCCGAGCTGACCCGAGAAAAGGAAAAGAATTTTATATGGACTAAAGAAACAGAGCAGGCTTTCGAGACTATAAACAAGTCGCTCCTGGAGGCACCAGCATTAGCATTACCCAACCTGGAAAAGCCCTTCCAACTATACATTGATAAAAATAAAAGAATAGCCAAGGGAGTCCTCACCCAGACACTCGGCCCATGGAAAAGGCCGGTGGCCTATCTGTCTAAACAGCTAGACCCAGTGGCCTCAGGATGGCCAAGGTGCCTTAGAATTGTGGCGGCCACCGCTCAACTAGCAAAAGACTGATAAACTGACTATGGGACAGCCCCTGACCATCACTACCCCGCATACCATCGAGGGAGTCCTGCGTAGCCCGCCTCATAAATGGATTTCCAATGCCCGGCTAACCCACTACCCGTCTTTATTACTAGATCAGCCGCCAGTTGTGTTTGCTTCTAGCTCAGCCTTCAACCCAGCAACATTGCTGCCTGATCTGGACCTGGAGGCCGAACTGCAAGACCGCACTGAGGTGCTTAGCCAACAGCACGGCCTTCGCCGAGATCTTGTGGACGTTCTCTTGCAGGACCCTGATCTCACTCTGTTCACTGACGGGAGCAGTTTTATCAGAGACGGCACCAGGTACACAGGGGCAGCGGTGGTAGCCGAAGATCGGGAACACCAGCGCAACGGGCTGCCTTCTCAACACCAGTGGGGGCTCGTGGCGGGAGCTGGAACGTGTCTACAGCCAGCACAGCCGCACCCATGACGAGCTGAGTCGCACAGCCGGAGTTCTGGACAGACCCTGCCACAGTGCCAGCACTGCCAACGCAGGCCCCATCGCTGGCTCCGCCGCTCCACGCTGCCCAGTCAACTTTGACACTGCATTAGCAGTGCTGTGAAAGGAGATGGTGGGACTGCAATAACTGGACATGTCGCTGCTGTGCCAGCTGTGAGGTCTGTATGAGTCAATCCAGGAATATAATCACCTGTGCCAAGACCTGAGCCTGTGCCAGGATCTGTCCTCATCCCTGCACTCTGACAGCTCCTACCCACCAGATCCGGCCTCTCAGGTGACGAGGAGCCTCCTGAAGCCAGCCTGTCCCCTGACTCACCACCCCTCACTGTGCCCCAGACGCACAATGCCCGTGACCAGTGGCTACGAGATACCTTCCACATCATCGGGCTGAAACAATGGAAGCCTGAGGCAATAACCTAGCCAACCAAGCAGCTAAGGAAGCTGCCCTCAGCCTCCTGGAGATCAATTCTATCCAGCTCCCCGAGCCAACCCTTCCCGAAGAGCCCACCTAGAAGAGAAGAAAGGATGACACTATACTTCGGGAGGGCTCCCCATTCTCCCTCAAAAATTGGGACAGAAGCTCGTCCTCCAGATCCACCAGACCACCCATCTGGGAGCAGCAAAAATCCAGGAACTTCTGTCTCCAAGGTACTATATACTCCAACTATCCCGGGTTGCTGAATGAATAACACATACCTGCCAAGCCACTAATGCAGGCAGCTCTGGTAAGGCCCACCAAGGTAAGAGAAAGAAGCACTATGCCTGCAGTACATTGAGAACTGGACTTCACTGAAATTAAGCCCGGCAGATATGGATATAAGTACCTTTTAGTTTTCGTAGACACATTCTCTGGTTGGACTGAGGCATTTCCCACTAAGAGAGAGACAGCACAAGTAGTTTCAAAAAAAAAAAAAAAAAACTCCTGGAAGAACTCATACCTAGGTTTGGGGTTCTGCTGATGCTAGGATCAGACAATGGCACTGCCTTTATGGCCATAGTCTCTCAGGGAGTAACATCTGTTCTGGGGATTAATTGGAAACTACATTGTGCCTATCACCCCCAGAGTTCAGGACAGGTAGAAAGGATGAACCGGACCCTTAAGGAGGCCTTAACCAAATTGACCCTAGAAACTGGCGGTGACTGGAGGGCCCTGCTTCCCTTTTCCTTAATGTGTCTGTGTAATTCTCCCTACCTCCAAGGCCTTACGCCCTATGAAATTGTTTTTGGGAGGCCACACCCTTCTGCCCTAAACCAAGGGATGACACACTTGCTGAAATTTCTAATCATGACCTGCTTAAGTCCCTCTAGGCCCTGCAGAAAACTCAAGATCTGCTTTTCCCCTTGTCGAGATGCCTCCACGATCTCCCTCCTGTAAAGCCACATCAGTTTCAGCCGGGGGTCTAGTCTGGGTCCTGAGACACCAAAAGGAGACTTTGGAGCCCCGTTGGAAAGGAACCCACACAGTAATCCTGACAACCCCCACTGCTGTCAAGGTTGACAGGATCCGGCCCTGGGTCTGTCACTCCCATCTACCTTCAATGGAAGGTGCGACAACATACTGGTCCTGAGGCGACTCCAAGAAACCTCGCTGGCAAGTTCAAGAACTGACCCTAACCGGCCCTCCCGAGGTGACTTCACCAGTTTTTCACCTTGATTCATGTGACTTTGTGGGGGGTTCTACAGGCTCACAGCTTAAGAAAGACCCATACCCGGTTCGTGCACACAGAACACTCATAAACACTGGGGGATGTATACATGCTGATGGGTAGGGGTGTGCTACTGCCTCGTGCAACAACTGGCTAAGAAACAATTTTACGTCTGTCCCGGGGCTAATGTCTATGGATCATGTTGAGGAACAAACGATTATTTCTGTTATCCATGGTGCTGTGAAACCAATGCACCCTGGATCAGGGAAAATAGAGGACCTCATTAGGATCAGTTGAGTTCTCCTGGTCTCCATGGCTGACCACCCTCATCACTGCGTTAACAGGACCACTTATCCTCTTCATCTTAACTTTAACTGTGGGTCCCTACATTTTAAATTACTTAAATTCATACGAGAAAAACTAGCCAGCTCCTGGTCCTCAAACATCAGCCCCAACACCAGACCTACCACCCCCTGAACAGCCAGGACCTTGATCAGCCTGGCACCCACTCAGAGTCTAAGATTTGACTCTGGAATAAGAACTCAAGGGCGGAATGTTGAAATGAGGAAGGGCCCTGTAAAACTTGGAGGTATTAAAGACAGCCCCAGGAAACAACTTAATAGCAGAAAATACCATAGAATAATCTCACCTTTGTCTTACAAAACACTGTCAGGAGACAAGCCTGGGGGCAACCTTGCAAGTGACAGCCTGCAAGTGACCCCTAGACCTTGACCACATTTTACAACTAATAGGAGTTAACCAATCAATGTAAAGGTCAGTTCACCCTCCCTGCTTTGCAATCTCACGACTTAAATACTGGGCGCTGAGGAAATTTCTCGTCGCCCCCTGCTCTGTGTAGCTTGGGGTGCGTCCCTGGTGCACCAGTATTTTTCCTATTGGGCATATTTTTTAATAAAATTTAACCTTTAAAGTAACAGTGTCACATCTTGAAAATCTCCGACCCTAACAAGCAGCAGGACAGGATTTATTGGTGCGCTCCCAGGGGAACTCTGTGAGCTCCAAGGTAGGAGTCAGAGAAGTCGAGCTTTCAAGTTGGGGAAGGGGGTTTACATAGAGGCAGATGGTTCCACCTAGCGCAGACCTTAGTGGGGACATGGGGCAAAAGACAGGAGCCAATAGGATTTAGGTACAACGAGCTGTCTGATCAGCATATAAGGAAAGGAACTGGAGACTTTCTGGGAAGGGAGGGGTTCATCACAGTCTGTTGATTTCCAGAATTGAGGTGGGGACTTTCCAGAAAGAGAGGGCCTCACCCTGCTTTGGTTTCCAGGAACTGCATCCTGGTTGCGATATCCAGGTACAGCCCGGCCCGTCTGACATTCCGGGCCTTTTTGGTGATAAGGAAGAAGAAGTCTGTCTTTGGCTACTTCCTGCTGTGTGGGGGTGGAGTAGGGTTACAGGCTGGAGTCCGCCGAGGGGTGGGATGGTGGGCCGACAAGTATAGGGATGCAGTAGTAGTTGATTTACAGTGACTCTGGACATCTCTTTCGTGTGGTTTTTCAGGAACCTGAGAAAGCAAGCGGCCAAAAAGAAAAAAGAGGCTTATTAGTATTAGCAGGCCAATAAACAGGGCAAGCCACGCCATCAGTGGTGACTGGAGCCAATCGAATGGGGATGTTTTGGCTTGGTGTTCCTTTTTCAGCTCTTCACTTCGGCGAGTTAAGGTATTGAGGTTCTGCTCTATTCGGCCAGTTTCACTGATGTAGTAACAGCATTCTTCTCTCAGGAAGAGGAAGGTTCCTCCTTCTTCAGCTGTAAGTAGGTCCAAGGCTCTCCAATTCTGTAAAGTGACTTGGGCCAGAGAGGTTAGTTGTCGCTGTAGAAAAGCTAGGGAGTCAGCAGTGGTTTCAATGGCTATTTGTAGGCTATTTTGGAAGTCTTAAGCTGAGATTATGCTGTGTCTGGGGACTCCACCAGAGAGTGCGATAGCTGAGACTGCAGATGCAAAGGTGAGGCCTACCATGATGGGTAGAAAATTGGCCCTTTTCTTCTGGGATGTAGGCATTAGCCAGGCTAGTTCAGAATCTGTGTATAGGGTTAGTGGGGCACTGTGGTGACTGAGAAGCGAGGCCCTGGAGTGGTGGAGTCTAAGCACTTCTGTAGAGTTCCGTTGCACCAAAAGTAGGTACCTGCTGTTGGGCCAGCTTGGTTTTGTATGGTGACATTTTGAGTGCAAGTGTGGAGTGTTGTGGTTATGATGTGGTTGGTAATGAGGCAGATTCGAGGAGGCTGTGTCTGATTATTTATTTCGGGCTCCCAAAGTGGTACCTGCAGTGTAAGGGTGGTGCAGTAGTAGGCATTTGAGGAGGTATGGGCTTGGGGGCGTGTAGCTAACTGCGACTTCTCCAAGTAGGGGGCGGCTGGAGCGAAGCACAGAGAAAGCAGTTGGTGATATCGGGTGGTGTCAGAGGATGATTAAAAAATGATCAAATGTGTTCGATGACCCGTGTCCAGGGAGACAGCTGTGTTGTGTGGCTTGTTTAAGATCTGGTCTTCCAAGACTTGCACTGTTTGGATAATACTTTAGGATACTTGTGATAGAGTTGGAGTTGCCTGCAAGAGTTATTGAGATATGTATATGGTCCTGTGTAGTTTTGAGAACCACATTGTTCAGTAGAGTTTGCCCTGGACCCCTGTGGCCCACCTCGGATCCCACAGGTCGGGAATGTGGATGTAGTATTGGTGGTCTGTGTTGAAATGAGGAAGGGCCCGGTAAAAATTGGAGGTATTGAAGAAAGCCCCAGGAAACAACTTAATAGCAGAAAATACCATAGAATAATCTCACCTTTATCTTACAAAACACTGTCACAAGACAAGCCTGGGGGCAACCTTGCAAGTGACAGCCTGCAAGTGACCCCTAGACCTTGACCACATTTTACAACTAATAGGAGTTAACCAATCAATGTAAAGGTCAGTTCACCCTCCCTACTTTGCAATCTCACGACTTAAATACTGGGCGCTGAGGAAACTCCCCGTCGCCCCCTGCTCTGTGTAGCTTGGGGTGCGTCCCTGGTGCACCAGTATTTTTCCTATTGGGCATATTTTTTAATAAAATTTAACCTTTAAAGTAACAGTGTCGCATCTTGAAAATCACGGACCCTAACAATCTGTGCTGTTATAGTAGGTTATGCCGGACCGTGGACCATGTATTTTGCAGCTGGAGTATGGGCACCCCCTGTATGTTTCAGGCCACCATCTGCAGCTTTCCTTGGTCTGATCATACGGGAAGGAACTTATGGGACCAAATCCCTCGATTGATTTAGGGTGGATTTGGATTCTAATGGGTGATTGGCAGCCTACCGGGGGGCAGTTTTTTGAGCCTATGATGTGAGTATGAGAGACTCGGCCTGTTGAGTATGTTTCACAGACTCTGAACTTCCAGACCAAGCCTGTAGATGTTTCAGCTCTTACTAGGGCCTGGAGGGTTAGTGACCCGGCTAAAACAAAGAAAGGTGGGGCCCATGGGTTGGCAGGTATATGAGTCATGATTGTCTGGGGCCCTCTTTATGCTTGGCAGGTGGTGCCATGACAGGTCTCCCAGGGGTTTTACGGTGGCAGGAGTGGTTAGGATGACAGTATGTGGGCTGTCCACTGGGGTTGTAGGAGTTTGGGGTGTAAAGTTTTTAGAAATACCGCGTCTCCTGGGTGTAGGTGGTTTGCTGTCTGTGTCGTAGAGTCCACGGGTAGGGGTTGTGGAAGATATCTGTCTGCATGTTCTCGCAGGAGCTGTCTAAGGAGAGAGATAAGGGAGGTAATCAGCCAAAGGGGGATTTTGAGAAGGTAAGTTGTGACTGAGGAGAAAAGGTCCATTATTCAAAGGGACTAAGGAAGGTGGGTTTGCGAGGTGTGGACCTTATTCGAGTTAGGGCGAGTGGGAGGAGGTTTACCCAAGATTGGCGGAGTTGTAGTGACAGTTTGGTAAGATGGGTTTCGATGAGGCCATTGGCTCTCTCTATTGTGCCTGAAGATTGTGGTCGATAGGGGATGTGGAGTTTCCACTGGATTCCCGGGGTGGTGGAAACCTGCTGGACCGCTTTGGAGGTGAAGGCTGGCCCGTTATCGGACCGTTATAGAGGAGGGTAGTCCGAATCAGGGAATGATGTGAGTTATTAAGATGTCAGCAGCTATGGCAGCAGTTTCGCCTTTAGTTGGAAAGGCTTCTACCCAGCCAGTAAGGGTGTCAATTAGGGTGAAGAGATACTTTAAAGATTTGTGTGTTGGCATGTGGGTAAAGTGGATTTGCCAGTCTTGGCCTCGCAGGTGTCCTCTCATTTGATGGGTAGGAAATGTGCATTTGAAGCCCCCCCTGGTGGTTGGCGGTCTAGCAGGTGACACAGGAGGAACAGACAGCTTCCATGGCTGAAGTGAGGGAGGACGAGAGGAATAGTGGTTGTAAGAAGTGTTTTAAGGCCTCACTATCTATGTGTAGTGAGTTGTGTATTAAGAGACCCTTTGTGAGTAGTCTTTGGATGACGGGTTTTAGTCCCTGTCTGTGAGTCGGAGAAATGGTAAATTGCAGTCTGGACGGGAAGGGTGAGAGGTCTTTTAGTTGTATGATGACAGGCTGGTGATGGGCAGCAATAGCTGGGGTTGAGGTATCCCAAACTTTGGGGTCTACCCAGTCTGGGGGTAGATGAAGTTTGAGTAGGTGAGGGGGTCAGCTGTTAAAGAGAGTATGAGAGAAGCTGAGGGGTCTGAGGTAATTTGTAGAGTGGTTCCTAGTTTAGAGAGGAGGCTTCTGCTGAGATGCAGAGTGGGGCAAGAGGGCATTATTAGTAAGGAGTGTGTTAGGATTTTATTGTCTAACGGGCATGAAATGGGTCCCGTTGTTGGTGGGTTAGAGGGCTGTCCATCAATTCCCATAACTGGGATTGGGAAAGAAAAGTTAGGCCTGAGTAGGAGGGGAGAACAGAATAGGTAGTCCCTGTGTCAATTAAAAAGGATAATGACTTACCCACTACCTTGAGAGTTACCCTGGCCTCAGTGACAGTGATTGGGGTTGATGAGCTGGGGCTCCTTCAATCTTCAGCTGCCAGTCCCAGGACAGCCAATGGCAGGTCTGGGGATGGAGAGGATGGCCCCCCATGGTTCTTCACAGAGGAACAGTCGCTCTTCCAATGTTCCCGCTGACCACATGGTGGGCATGGAGTGGTGGGTGGCTGTGGTTGTGGACAAAGTTTGGCCCAGTGTCTTTCTTTGCCACATTTGAAACAGACTTCTGGTGGAGTGCGACTTGGAGTGTTCTTCTTTATCTCATTTGCTGGCCTCAGGGCTGCCACCAAGGCTTGGGCCTGTAAGTGTGCCTTTCGGTGGGTTTTTCTGCCTCTGCTCGCTCCTCTCGGGTGTTAAAGACTTTGAAGGCCATATTTACCAGATCTCGTGTGGGAGTTTGGGGACCATCCTCAGCCTTTTTTAGTTTTTTCCTGATGATTAGGGCGGATTGTGTTATGAAGTGGGTTGCTAACACTGTGGCTCCTGCTGGGGAGCTAGGGTCTAGGCGAGTATATTGGGTAAGTGCCTCGGTAGGGTGATTGGGAAAGGCAGCAGGGTTTTCATCTACATGTTGGGTAATTTCTCTTAGCTTGTTAAAGTTTACTGCCTTGTGGGATACGGCTTGTAATCCAACCAGGACACATTGGATCATTTTATCTCTCCGGGTGCAGTCACCGCGCCCGGATTGGCTATTTGGTAATCCCAGCCTAAATCTTGTCCTGGGACTCCCTCTAAGCCTACTGGCATGGTGGGGTCTGTTAGGTGGACTTGACTGGCATGTTCTCGGGCAGCCCCGGGGACCCTTTCTCTCTCATCTGTGTTTAGGGTAGAAGAGAGAAGGACCCACAGGTCGTGCCGAGTTAGGTCTTCGGCCTGTGTAAGGTAACGGAATTCCTTTATGTAATTGGTAGCATCATTTGAGAAGGAGCCTAGTCTCTTTTCAGTTTGGGAAACGTCAGTTAAAGAGAAAGGGACGTGAATTCTGACCACTCCCTTAGCTCCTGCTACTTCTCGTAGGAGCTAGCTTTGGGTAGGCTGGCTCTGCTGCTGGGAACACGTATAGTTGCTGACTGGGGAGGGTAAAGGAGGACTGGGTATGGTGGTGTCTGGGCATGTGGGTGGAGGTGGTAGTGGGAGAGCCATTGGGTGTTTTGGCTCAGGGAAGGGTGGGAGTCTCTGGGGTGGAGGTGAAAGGGACTCTGGTGAGTCAGAGAATGAAGAAGTTGGCTCTGAGAGGTAGGATTCGGCGTTGGGGTTTGTTTGGGGTTTGATGAGCTAGGAGGATTTGAGTAGTGTTGCAGGTGAAGTGGAGGGAGGGACGGGAGCACAGATAGAGGAAGGCTTGGACATAGGGGACTTCTAGCCATTTGCCTGTAATTTGTCTCCATAATCAAAGGTTCCCTGTTCGGGCCATTTAGACCCATTATCTAGTGGATACTGAGGCCAGGCAGTGTTGAAATAAAAGATTAGATGCTTAGGGCGCAAGTCTTGAGCTAACCCCAGAGCCTGGAGGTTATGCAGGAGGCAGCCCAAAGGAGTGGACAAGTCAGGCTTTGAGTTCTGGTTTCCCATGGTTTTGGACCGCATGGAAAGAGCCTGCTGAGGAGAGTGACGTCTCCCTCTTTCAGGAAGGGTCTCATGGACGGACGGTCTCAGAGGGTACAGGGGACGTCTCCCTGCTGTACTTGTCTGAGTCATCAAGCCAAACGGCTGGGAGAGTGGGGCATTCGGCTTCCCCGTCTGCCCTGTCTCTAGACGTGGAGGTGTCTCTGACATGGTACCACGGTTTGACACGGATTAGGCGGACAGAGACACCGAAAGGGTGGGAACCAGGTTGTCCAGAACTCAAGATTAAGGAGGGGATAGGTTTTAAGCCTGGGTGATTTACCTAAGGAAGACTGTGGTGGGTGACGTTGGCAGGAGATCCCTGGTTCGCTGGAGAGGAGAAGCAGAAAGAGAGGGAGGGAAAGAGAGAGAGAGTAGGAAGGTTTTTAGGGGCGAGGGATGTCTTTCCCAGACGCATTCTCCTCCTAGGTTTTGGCACCATATGTAAAGCGAGGTAGGCTAAACGTATCTGTATCAACTGTAAGGCGAGGTAGGCTAAACATATCGGTGGCAGTTAGAGAGAAAGACAGTGAGAGTCAGCAGTAGGACAGGATTTATTGGTGTGCTCCCAGGCGAACTCTGCGAGCTCCAAGGTAGGAGTCGGAGAAGTCGAGCTTTCAGGTTGGGGAGGGGGGTTTACATAAAGGTGGACCGTTATGCCTGGTGCGGACTTTAGTGGGGACTTGGGGAAAAAATACGGGAGCCAATAGGATTTAGGTACAGCTAGCTGCCTGATTAGCATATGAGAAAAACAACTGGGGACTTTCCAGAAAGGGAGGGGTTCATCACATTCTGATGATTTCCAGGAACTGAGGTGGGGACATTCCGGAAAAGGAGGGGCTTGCCCCGCTCTGATGATTTCCAGGAACTGCATCCTGGTTGCAATATCCAGGTACAAGCCCGCCTGCCTGACACCAGCAACGACAGAGAAAGTCTTCCCCCGGAGATGACTTATTATACTAGATTGTGACAAAATAAAATTGCTGTTTTTATCATCCATTTGTTATATTTATGTTACAGCAGCATTAGTGCTGAAATCGGAGGCGGAAAAAACCCAGGGTTAGGAGTGCTTAATATGAAGGCATTGTTTCAGATCACCCACTACTAACACACAGGGAAAGGCAGGAACTCCGCATTCCACAAGCCCCAGTTGGCGGGGGAGCCCTCTTAGGCTCCACTACAGATTTCAGTGAACTATAGGCAATGAATGACTCCTTTTGTCTTGATAAAACCAATGATCAAAGAAGCAAGCCTGAGGAGGAGAAGCAGGATAGAAAAGTTAACTTCTACATTACTGGCCAAACGAGGTCTAGCACCACCTTGTTTTCCTCCATGGTCACTGATGGTCTGTAAGATTGCAAAACAAACCTCAGCGCAGTCAACCTACTCCACCCAGTTGACCTTCACCCAATGGACCTCCATCATGCTCCCACCTGACCAGATTGTTCCCTGCATAAACGTGTGGTCTTTCCCTTTAAACACTCAGACTGCCTGACCAATAGGGATGGGCAATGAGGACCCGAACTACCTCTGCCCCTTACCTGACAATGAAAAATAAACTCCCTGGTCATTTACTTCACTCCTGTAGCCGCTTTTGTAGCAGGTGGGCTGAATGCAAGTTTTATGGTTACCTATTGACAAACACAATTCTTTTTCAACTAAGTTTACTTAGCATAATACCTTCCAAACTCCTTCCTGTCCTGAGATGTTTCCCAAATTCATGGTTGTTGTTTATCTTTGCGTCATATTCTATTGTGTGACTATACCACAGTTTCTTTTTATTTATTTATTTATTGTGAATTAAGAACAATTTTACAGTCTGTCATGTTGTCGTGCAACACTCTTAACTTTTACCTCTTTACTAGTCTAGATACCCACTGTCATGGTTTGAATTGTGTCCCCCCAAAAATGTGTGCAGCCACGTGGCTGGGATATGGTTCCCAGTATCTTGGGACTGTCCTCCATTGTGTGGTTTTGCTAACCTGTATGTTAAAGGATTAGGGTGGGGCTGTGAATTCCTGCTATGGGGGAAGTTTCCCTGGAGCATGGCTTGCCCCACCCTTAATGCTTTTAGCTTGCAAGGAATAAAAGGAAAAAGAACCAAGGACAATTTGAGAACCTCGCTACCATCAAGCAAGCAGCACCGGGAGCAGAGCACGTCCTTCAGACCAGAGGTTCTTGTGTGAGGACGCTCCCTGGACAATGACTGATGCAATACCGGACTTTCCTCCAGAGCCGTCAAGGGGAAAGTCTTTCCCTGGAGCGGACACCCTGAATATGGACTTGCAACCTACCGGACTGTGTAAGAATAAATCTTTCTTTGTTAAAGCCATCCACTCTGTGGTATTTCTGTTAGAGCAGCCCTAGCTGACTAAAACACCCACCTTGCCCTGCCCACACGACAGCACATTTCCCCTTTTGTTCCGAGTTTCCTTTTGATAAAGGTCTGGCCCTCCTCAACCAATCAACTTGGCTCCAGCAAAGTGTCCCTCAGACAATTCCATGTACATTTTTACAGGTTTGTTCACCTCTAGTATCACTGTATGTTTTGTACGGTCCAGGTCAGTCTCTGTCTCCGGAGCTGCCCCTGGTGCTGGATGCAGTTTGGGGTTAGAAAAGCCAGGGGCCATGTTCCCAGGGGCCCCGCCATTCAGAAGGTCCACGAAGTGTGGGCTGTTGGTAGAGGCCTGGCTCTGCCCTGTATGCCATCCCCTGCTGTGTCCAGAGCTCCATTCTGCATCCCCCACCCAGGCTGTCACTGGTGGTGCCCAGATAGCGTCTAGTTCTTTTGGACCCCTGTTGAAGCAGGCTATGGCTCATATTCATCTGGTTCTTGATGTCCTCTATTTGCCCCAGGTCTAGGTGGATTGGGACCGTTTGGTGCTATTTAGATGGCAGCTTGCTAGCTTTTAAGACTCCAGTTGCCACTCACCCAGGTGGTATGTGGAGCGATATCCTGAGAAAGGGAGAGAGAAAAAGCCTGGCTATGCCAGTTAGTCTAGATGTTCCCTGAGAACATTACTCTGAGATCCCAGATCCCATCTCTGTTCTTCCAATTTGGTTTTGAAGTTGAGTAGTTGTGGGTACCCCACTTGTAGTGTGTGCTGTCACTTCCTATGCCCAGCCCAATACCCATTCCTGTGTAATTTGTGAAAAATCCATCCTCCTCCCTACCGTTCCTACCCTTGAAGCCATCAAATTGATTCCTACTGTGCTTAAATTATTAATTATGTTCTTATAGCAGTGGTCTCACACAAAATTTGTCCTTTTATGTCTGGCTAATTTCACTCAGCATAATTTCCTCTAGATGGTCCCATGTTGACAGGTATTTCTCTAAGCCATCATTTCTTGCCATTGTGTAGTATTCGGTTGCATGACTATACCACATTTTATTTAACTATCTATCTGTTGAGCATCTAAGTTGTTTCCAACTTTTTGCTATTGCACAGAGATCTGCAATAAACATTGGTGTGCATGTATCTGTTTGAGTGGTATTCAGTATTTCTTTTTGATATATTCCAAGGAGTACCACAGTTTCTTTATCCATTCATCCATTGATGGTTTCACCTAGGTTGATTCCATCTTTTTACTATCGAGGACAATGCCAAGAAGAACATTGGTGTACATGTATTTATTTGTGTCACAGCTCTTATTTCTCTGGGATATATCCCAAGAATTGGGATTATTGAATGATGTGGTATTACTATTTCTAGTTTTTTAAGAAAGCACCAATTGAAAGCACCAATGGTTGTACCATTTCACATTCCCACCAGCAGTGTGTAAGTGTTCCAGTATCTCCACAGCCTCTGTAACATTTATTATTTTGTATTTTTTGAATTAATGTCAGCCTTGTTGGGGTGAGATGATATCTCATTGGTGTTCTGATTTGGATTTCTCTAATGCCTAATGGTCATGAGCATTTCCCCATATATCACTAAGCTGCCTGAATGTCTTCTTCAGTGAAGTGTCTGTTCATACCCTGTGCCCATTTTTTAATTGAGTTATGTGTCTTTTTGTTGTTGAGGATTTGCAGTATGCTGTAGATTTTAGAGATTAGATGCTGATCAGTTTTGTCATAGACATTTTTTTTTTCCCAATCTGTAATTTGTCTTTTTACTCTTTCAGTGAAGTTTTTGGGTGAGCGTAAGTCTTTGATTTTTAGGAGTTCCCAGCTGTCTATTTACACTCTTGGTATGTGTGTGCATTGTTAGTAATGTTTCGTATTCTGTTCTTGCTGTGCGTTATGGCTCCTAGTGTTGTCTCTATTTTTTCTTCCATGATCTTTATCATTTTAGATTCTGTCCTTAGATCTTTGATAATTTTGAATTAGTTTATGTGCATGATGTGAGGTATGGGTCTTGTTTCATTTTTTTGCAGATGGATATTCAGTTATCCCAGCACTGTTGATTGAAGAGACTGTCTATTACCCAGTAGGCCTTTTGTCAAATATTAGATGCTCATAGGTAGATGAATTTATGTCTGCATTCTCATTATGTTCCATCGGTGTATGCATGTGTTGCACCAGTACCAGTCTGTTCGAACACTGTGACAGTGTAATAGATTGTAAAGTCGGGTAGCATGAGATCTCTCATTTTGTTCTTCATCTTCAGCAGTGCTTTCCTTATCTGAGGCTTTTTCCCTTTCCATATGAAGTTAGCAATTTGTTTCTCCATCTCATTAAAAAACAAGATTGGAATTTGCATTGGGATTGTCTAATATCAGTAGATTGCTTTGGGTAGAATAGACATTTTTACAATGTTGAGTCTATTCATGGGTAAGGTAGTTCCTCTACTTGTGTAGCTCTCTGATGGTTTCTTGCAGTAGGGTCTTGTAGCAGTTTTTTTGTATAGGTTTTTTATGTCTTGGGTTAGATTTAATCCTAAGTGTTTTATCTTCTCGGGGGCAATTGTAAATGGTATTGATTGGGTGATTTTGTCTTTGATACTCTTTTTGTTGTTGAGGAGGAATCCAAGTGATTTTTATATGTTTATCTTGTATCCTGATCTTTGCTGAATTCCACTGTTAGTTGTAGTGTTTTCTGCATTCTTTAGGGTTTCCTGTGCATTGAGATCATGTTATCTGTAAATAAAGATACATTTGCTATAAAGTCCAACACCCATTCATGCTAAAAACTCTTAGCAAAATAGGCATAGACGGAAAATTCCTCAACACAATAGGGATCATTTATACAAAGTCAATTGCCTATGAGATCCTGAATGGAGAGAGACTGAAAGACTTTCCCTTGAGAACAAGAAATAGACAAGGATGCCCACTCTCATCTCTCTTATTCAACATTGTACTAGAAGTTCTAGCCAGAGCGATTAGACAAGACCAGAAACAAAGGGCATCTGCATGGGCAAAGAAGAAGTCAAAATCTCCCTGTTTGCAGATGATATGATTGTATATGCAGAGAATCCCAAAGAATCTATAAGTAAACTACTCAAACTGATAGAAGATGTCATGGTTGGAATTGTTGTCCCCCCAAAAATGTGTGCAGCCACGTGGCTGGGATATGGTTCTCAGTATCTTGAGACTGTCCTCCATTGTGTGGTTTTGCTAACCTGTATGTTAAAGGATTAGGGTGAGGCTGTGAATTCCTGCTGCGGGAGGAGTTTCTCTGAAGTATGGCTTGCCCCACCCTTAATGCTTTTAGCTTGCAAGGAATAAAAGGAAAAAGAAACAAAGGACAATTTGAGAACCTCGCTACCATCAAGCAAGCAGCACCGGGAGCAGAGCACGTCCTTCAGACCAGAGGTTCTTGCGTGAGGACGCTCCCTGGACAAAGACTGATGCAATACCGGACTTTCCTCCAGAGCCGACAAGGGGAAAGTCTTTCCCTGGAGCGGACACCCTGAATATGGACTTGCAACCTAGCGGACTATGTAAAAATAAATCTTTCTTTGTTAAAGCCATCCACTCTGTGGTATTTCTGGTAGAGCAGCCTAGCTAACTAAAACAGAAGACTTCAACAGAGTCTCAGAATACAAGATAAACATAAGTAAATCAGTAGGATTCCTTTATACCAACAACAAGACTCTTAATGAAGAAATCATCAAATCAATACCATTTAGTGTCGGGAGCCGTGGGTGAGCCCCCAGGCCCCGACATACAGGAAGCTTGTAGGGCTGAAAAAGCCCGCGCGCGCCAAGTTTGAAAAAGCCCGCGCCCGCGAAATTCCAAAGGCCCGCGCGCGAGAAAAACTTCCTGCCTGATGTCACTGCCTTAGTCATATGTATATCCAATCCCCAGCCGACAACTACCTCACTCCAAATGTCACTCCATCCCTACGTCACTTGATCCCTCCCTTTATTCCTACCTCTATAAATATACCTCATTTTGATAATAAAATTGAGGCTTGATCAGATTCTTGTCTTGCCTCCATTTTTCCGCCTTTCTCGCTCACTTTCACAGGCTCTCCCTCGTTCCTTCGTTGATTTGTCCCGCGGGCCGGGGCAATTTAGTATAGCCCCTAAGAAGATAAAGTACCTAGGAATTAATCTAACCAGAGAAATAACAGACCTTTACAAAGAGAACTACAAGCCCTTACTAAGAGACTTAGAGAAAAGGAAAAACCTAACCTGCTCATGGATAGGAAGAATTAATGTTGTGAAAATGTGTATTTTACCCAAAGCAATCTACTTATATAATGCAATCCCAATGAAAGTTCCAGCATCATTTTTTAATGAGATGGAGAAACAAATCACAAAATTGTCTTGGAAAGGGAAGAAGCCCCGGATAAGTAAGATACTACTAAAGAACACAGTGGGAGGCCTCTCATTACCTGACCTTAGAACATACTACATTGCCACAGTGGTCAAAACAGCCTGGTACTGATACAAGAACAGACGGATCAATGAAACAGAATTGAGACTCCAGAGACGACACCATCTGCCTATGAACAGATGATATTCAACAAAGGCCATAAGACATTCAACCTGGGTAAAAACAGTATCTTCAACAAATGATGTTGGCAAAATTGGATATCCATCTGCAATAAATTGAAACAAGATCCATATCTTACACCTTATAGAAAAACCAGCTCCAACTGAGTGAAAGATCTAAATATCAAACCTAAAACAATAAAGCTCATCCAAGAAAAGGTAGGAACAACGATGGAAGTTTTAATACACAATGTAGACAGACTTCAAAATCTGTCAAAAAAACCACAGTCAACAGAAGAGAAAATAGGTAAATGTGAACTAGTAAGAATCAAACACTTTTGCTCATCCAAAGACTTTATTAACAGAATTAAAAGGCCACCTACAGGATGGTAAAAAATATTTGACAACTCTATGTCAGACCGATGCCTGATCTCCATAATCTATAAGATACTACAAAATATCAATAAGAAGAAGATAAATCATCCAATTAAGTGATGGGTAAAGGAGATGGACAGACATTTCTCTAAAGAGGAGATCCATGTAGCCAAAAAACACATTCAGACATGTTCACAATCTTTAGTTATTGAGGAAATTCAGATCAAGACTACAATGAGATACCGTCTCACCCCAGCAAGGTTTGCCATGATCCAAAAACGCAAAATAACAAATGCTGGAGAGGCTCTGGAGAAAGTGGAACTCTTCTACACTGTTGGTGGGGTTGCAAAATGGTCCAGCCTGTTTGGAAAGCAATCTGGCGCTTCCTTAAAATAATGGATATAGATACACCATTTTACCCACTAATTCCACTACTTGGAATATATCCTACAGAATCAAGGCCTTTCACACCAACGGACACATGCACAAGAATGTTTATCACAGCATAGTCCATGATAGCAAAAAGATGGAATCAACCCAGATGCCCAGCAACAGAGGAATGCATAGGTAAACTATGGTATATATACTCAATGGAGCACTACATAATGATAAAGAATAATGATGATTCCAGGAAACATCTCATAACCTGGTTTCAACTAGAAGACATTATGTTGAGTGAAAGTAGTCAGTGACAAAAGGGCAAATATTGTATGAGACCCCTACGATAAGATCTCAAAAACAGGCTTATGTATGGAAAAGACTCTTTGATAGCTGCAAGGGAGGGGATAGAGGAAGAGTAGGGGGGGGGAAGGTTTAGATTAGATAGTTGGTAGAAATCTGGTTGGGTGAAATTGGTGATAGCACACATTAGAAACAAGAACAATTTTAAGTGGACTTCAGCATAACTTGAATACTCATTCTATCTTAACCGAATATTGCAAGGATAGAGTAGCTGTGGCAGGGGGCAGGGGACCATGCTCTTAGGTGAAATCGAGGTCAGTTGGCACATCTAGCATTTCGCTAAGACGGCTCTCTGCACTCCACATTGGTGAGCAGCATCTGGGGTCTTAAAAGCTGCCAGGCTGCCTTCCGAGGGCACAACAAATGGTCCCAGCTCAGCTGGAACAGATGCTTGCCGAGGACCAAAACGACATGGGGTGAGGACAACCCAGAAGATAGAGAGACTCACATGAGTGGGTGCCTACATCAACTTGGGACTGGAAGAACCAGGTGGTGCCTGGCCACCACCAGTGATAGCCGCGATGGAGCTCACAGAGAGGAGTCTCACTGGCAACACAAGAATAAGGAGGGGTTCACCCTGAGATCTCCACTAAAAGACTTCAAATGATTGTCCACTGGTTTCAGAGTTCCCCTGGGAGCATGGCCCCTGGCCCTAATGCTGCCCTTGCCCATAAAACATAACGAAAGTCCACTCTTTGGACATGAATGTATTGGACTTTGCAATGCAGAGTGACCATATATTGGGTGCACTTTATGGTTCTATGCATCTATAGGATATCATCCTGCTGACCTCTGGCTGGAGGAAGGAGAGTGGGTGGAGAGCAGGGGAAAGAAGACTGTTGGACAGATAAGACATGTATGGAGCAGAGAGGAATAGTGGGTTGTCACCAGACAGGGAGAGCAGTGGAAGTTGTATGTAGGTGGGCATGTAAATTTATATGGGAATGTACATTTTCACTCGGTCATAATAAAATATATATATATCTATATATAAAATAAAAATTAAAAAAAAGATACATTTGCTGCTTCTTTGCCAGTTTGGACATCCTTAATTTCTTTTAGTAATCTGATTGCTCTAGCTAGAACCTCCAGGACAATTTTGGATAAAAATAGTGATAAAGGGCATCCTTGTCTGGTTCCTATTCTTAAGGAGAATGCTTTCAGTTTCTTTCCATTTTGGATGACATTGAGTCTTCCCTTCTCTGAGCAAGGTACGTTTCTCTACTTACGCAGGTCTATTTTGGTTTCTTTCAGTAATATGTTGTGGTTTTCCTATATAAGTACCGTTTATTATGCTGAAGAATGTCCCTTCTATTCCAATTTTGGTGAGAGTTTTTAACATGACTGGATGTTGGAATTTGACAAATGCCTTTTCTGCATCAATTGATAAAATCATGTAGTTCTTGTCTTTTGTTTAATTTATGTGTTTGAGAGCATTGATCTTTTTTCCTTGTGTTAAACCACCCCTGTGTCTCCAGTGTAAATCCCATCTGGTCAGGAATAATTTATTTGATATGTTGATGTGTTATTAAATTCTATCACCAAGAATTTTCTTGAGAATTTTTGTATCTAAATTCATTAGAACTATTGGTCTGTAATTTTCCTTTTTGTGCTATCTTTACCTACCTGGTTTTGGTGGCAAGGTAATGCTGGCTTCATAGAATGAATTTGGCATTATTCTATCCTTTTCTATGCTCTGAAATACTTTTAGTAATAGTGATGTTAATTCTTCTCTGAAAGTTTGGGTGAGTTCTTCAGTGAAGCCATCAGAGGCAAGACTGTTTTCTCACTTGAGAGTTTTTAAATTTTCTTTTCAATCTCTTGTTGTGTTATCTGTTTATTTGTTTTAGCTCTGTGTCTGTTAGTTTAGTTAAGCAGTATGTTTCCACAAATTTGTGCATTGATCTTAGGTTTTCAAATGTGTCACAGTACAATTTTTCATAGTTTTCTCTTAATGGTTTTTTAAAAAAGTTTTGGTTGGGTCTGTTGTGGTATCACCCGTTGTGTTTCATATGTGAGTTATTTGCTTCCTTTCTTGTTTTTCTTTGGTTGATTTGACCAGTGGTCTACTGATTTTTTTTTGTTTGTGTGATAAATAAAAGCTCTTTCTAACTCTTGATTGTTTTTCTATTTTCTAATTAATTTACTTCTTCTCTAATATTTATTATTTGCTTTCTTCTGGTGCCCAAAGGTTTCTTTTGCTGATCTGTTTCTACTTGTTTGAGTTGTATGTTTATTGTTTTGACTTGGACTGTTTCTTCTTTCTGGATATGTGTATTTATTGAATGCACTACCTTTGGTGTGTTCCAAAGGTTTTCATAGGATGTGTTTTCATTCTCATTTGATTCCATGAATTTTTTTATCCTGTCCTTGATTTCTTGCATAACCCAGTAATTTTTGAGCAAGGTCGTTTTCAGTTTCCATGTATTTGATTTTCTTTCTTTGTTTTTTCTGTTACTGATTTTTACTTTTATGCCTTTACGGTCTGAAAAGATGCTTTGCAATATTTTGATGCTTTGAATTTTGTTAAGTTGTCCTTTGTGGCCTAATATGTGATCTATTATGGAGAATGTTCTATATGCATTGGAGAAGAAACTATACTTGGCTACTGGTATGTAGAGTGTTCTATTTATGTCTATGAGGTCAAGTTGGTTGATTGTGGCATTTAATTCCTCCGTGTCTTTATTGAGCTTCTTTCTGGATGTTCTGTCTTTCACCAAAAGTGGTCTGTTCAAGTTTCCTACTATTATTGTGCAGCTATCAGTTTTCAATGCTGTTAGAGTTTGTTTTAGGTATTTAGGAGCCCAATCATTAGGTGCATAGATGTATTGAATATGGTTTTGTCACCCTGGTATACTGACCTTTTAATCATTTTGGACTGTCCTTCCTTATCTATTGTGGTGGATTCCACCTTGAAGTCTATTTTATTGGAAATTAATATTGCCACTCCTGCTATTTGTTGAGTACTGTTGGCTTGATATATTTTTTCATCCTCTGAGTTTTAGTTTGTTTGAGTCTTTAGGTTAAATCTAAAATGTGTCTGTTGTAGGTGGCACATGGATGGATCATGTTTTCTTATCAATTCTGCCCATCTCTTATTAGTGCATTTATTTCACTTACATTCAGCATAACTGTTGATAGTATGGGTTTAGTGTTGTCATTTTAATGCCTTTTTTTTTCTTTTTGTGCATTGCTTATAATTTCTCTGTTCCACTTAATTTCTGTGGTGAGTCATTTTTCTTTACGTGTTTTCTTTCCATTTTTTTCATTGTTACTGGGTTTATATTTGCTTTAGACTTTGTAGTTTTCTTGTTTTTTATTTTGATGTGTAGGATTGCTAGTTTCCTATGTGGTTACCTTAATATTTACTCTATTTTTCTAAATTTAACTCTGCCTTTAATTTATTTGTATCACTTTGACTTCCTCTCCACATGAAAGATCTATGATTACATTTTTAGTTCCCTTTTTTTGTTATAATGTTGTCACCTTTTACATTAACGACATCTCTGTTTCCTATGTTCAGTGTTTTAACGTTGATTTATATTTGTGATTGTCATACTTGGGTTGATAACTGGTTGCTCTGTCCTGTGTTCTAGCTTTGGGTTGTTATCTGATGTTACTGATTTTAAAACTGAAAGACTCCATTTAGTATTTCTTACAATTTTAGTAGAAATTTCATGAATTTCTAATTATCTGAAAATATCTTAATTATGCCTTCATATTTGAGAGACTATTTTTCTGGATATAAAATTATTAGCTGGTAATTTTTTTCCTTGAAGACTTCACATATGTTGTCTCATTGGCTTTTTGCCTGCATGGTTTCTGCTCAGTAGTCTGAGCTTAGTCTTAGTGACTCACCTTTGTGAATTATTTTTCTTTATCCTTTGCTGTCTTTAAAATTGTCTCCTTAGCTTTAGTTTTGACAGATTTCATTATAATATGCCTTGGTGTCTTTTGAGAATCTACCTTTTGTACAGTTTGATGAGAATCTTGGATATTTTCTCATCTTTTGTTATATCAGGAAATTTTTCTGTCAACAAATCTTCAACCATTCTGTCTGTGTTTTCCATTGTCTCCCTTCCCCTCTCGTCACCCCATTCTGGTACTCCAGTCACTCACAGAATATTCTTCTTGATAGAGCCCCACATAATTCTTAGTTTTTCTTCATTTTTTATTTTATCTGATTTTTCTCAAATATATTGCTGACAAGTGTTTTGTCTTCAGTTTCACTAATTGTGGATTCTGTTGCCTCAGTTCTGCTTCTATAGGATTGTCTAATTCTGTACTTTTGTCGTTAATCTTCGTAATTTCTCTATGCTGTTTATCTGTACTTTCTTGCAGCTCATGTAGTTTGTCATTATGCTCTGCTGTATTTTACCTCATTTCCTTCCTGATCTTTTCAAGATTTCTAAATATTAATCTTTCATGTTCTACCTGAAATAGTTCCAGGAATTCTCTTTATCTCTAAAATTTCTTGATTGTTTCTTTTGGAAGCTTTCTGAAACCATCTTGGTCTTCCTATTTAAGTGATCTGATGTTGACTAGAGAACCAAGCTAAGACATGTAAAAAGATTCAGGAGTCTACGTGAAGAGGCTCCCATTTGGCGAATGATGGAGCAATGTAAGTTATTAGTTAAGAGCCAACAAATGTACTTAGATCTATTCATTTTTAATGGTATTTTACATATATGTATATTTTAAAAGTGTGGTTATCTTTAGAAAATTAAAGGAAGGCAATACATAATCATGAAAACTGGAAAGAAATGGAAAAGAATCAAGTTTTTATCTTGTCTTTCCTCTATGAAAGGTTTCACTAGGCAATCAAATAGGTGAGGGCAAGCAGGGGCCTTGGGGTTCCCTGGGAGCATAGGCCCTGGCCCTGATGCTGTCCCTGTCCTTAAATCATAATGGAGGTCAACTCTTTGGACAGAAATGGATTAGACTTGGTTACAGAGAGTGACCATGTTGTGTGTGCACTTTATGATTTCATGCATCTATAGGATGTCATCTTGCTGACCTCTTACTGGAGCAAGGGGAGAGAGTGGAAAGAAGGGGATAGGAGATTGTTAGGAGGATATGACATGTATAGAACGGAGAAGAGGAATATGCTGTCACCAGGCACGGAGAGGAGAGGGAGCTGCATGTAGAAGTGCATGCAATTTATATGGGATTGTACATTTCCACTCAATCATTAAAAAAAAGAAAAATCTTGAGCACTCAAAAAAAAAAAAAGTGATGGCAAGAGTTTCCTTAGAAAAGTATTCCAACTAGTAAACAAGAAAGAAATGATAAAATTTAAATCACTCAGCAGAGATTGGCACAAGCAACTTAACTACAAAATTATGAGTAAAAAAAGCAGATGACTATTGTTTTCAGCCAGTAAGTTTTGGGATACTATGTTATGCAGTAGTGTGTAACTAAAATATATCTAAGAAGTTAACTGCATTTTTGCCTTGGTGTATTCTTCCACTTAGAATTCAAATGCTCTTTGTTTTCCTGTTTTAAAATTCCTAAACTCAGAAACTATCTGGAAATCTTAGACTCTTCTCTGACTTAGCTCAAGCTTTGAGTACCTGAGGCAAAAAAATTATCTTTTAATAAAATCAATTTATATGTCCTCATACTTTCTCTGTGTTCTTTGCCAGAAGAAGTATTTTCCACCATGGCATCTAATTCCTCTTAGGAGTATAAAGTTATATTAAAGGCACCTATTTTCTAGAAATAATCACAGAGAAACAAGATTGTTTGTAATTTGTGTTAAGGTGCTTTGCATGGTTCAATGTGTAGTCAAGATAAAGTTCCAAGAGTGTGAATCATGAAGTAGCAATTTGTTAGGAGAACTACTTAAATGTGTTCTCTAAGATTCCAGAAATGCATTATTGTTCAGTGGTCTCAATAGAGATAGAATTCACCTTTTAAATTAAAATAAATATTTATGTAGGGCTGCCAAATTTCTGTTAATTACCAGTGCCACCCCCCTCCCTTTTTAAATGAGCTCAGTGAAAATAGTTGATAAAAATCCTCATTTTTTTTCCTGTTAAACAGGAGGAAAATTTTGTGGAAACTTTATTTTTATTTCTTTTTGCTTTGTGCTTAAAAAATAAACAAACCATGAAATAATTTGATGAGGGAGCAACCATTCCAAAACTTGATTTGAATTGATTAAGACACCAAACAAAATAATGAACAGCAACAGAGATTAAAAATTGGATTTGCAAACCTGGATCCCTTCTTAACTTAATACCTTAGAAATGTAGACCACACATGGCTGGTAATGGAAACTTGTATAAATTAGTTTTTACCTCCCACATACAAATATAGTGAAATAGACAAGATACTGAGTCACAAAATGAAATAAATCTTTCTTCTTTTGTAACAGGAAAGTTAGCCAAGTATTACCATTTGTAAGTTAATGCCTTTTTGCCCAGAGTAAAGGCTCTTAATTTGGAGGCAGAATGGAGAAGAAGTTAATGAATCTCTTTTGGGAATCTTATCTTTAAACAGCTGTGGAAACCCTTCCAGGAAACTGCACATGTACAGGAGGATTATACACATTTTCAAATGGTTCATAGACCTCACTATTACTTTATGGACTTCAGATTAAGAAATTGTGACATAGAGCTACTCAGTACTCACAGCTCTGGTAAGATTCATGATGATTTTGTCCCTGTGTACGCCTTGTTGAACATATGATTTCCAGCAACTACCATTTCCAGTTTAGAGGATTAATAAAGATTGAGTGTTTTTCATACTTTTGAGAATTACCTACCATATTTTGCTACCATTATTTCTTTTCTGGACAAAGGTAAAATTTAAATTCTGAATACAGCACATGATACTTGATATTTCAGTAACTTCATATCAGAGAATGAATCTCATTTTATATCTCTGCTTGAATTCCCTGATTTTTTATTCTATTTTTTTTTCCTTCTTTTGCTGACTTATACCTGTTCAACAGTCCTTAGGGTACTCTCAGCCGGAAACATGAGTTCACACACCCATATTGTCAAAAACCTACATGCACAGAGAAACACCAAAAGTGAGTGTAACAGAATATTTGTATTGTGAGTAGATAGGATTTGAATCAGACAACTTCAACTTGTATGATTGTTCACCATTTTGTCATCTAATGTGAGTTTTCTGTGTTGTAAATCCTACAACTTGCACTTAATCATGTCTTAGTTATCTAAACCAAAAACAAACAAACAAACAAACAAAATTCAGAGCTGCTGAATTGATTCCAACTGATACCAATCCTATAGGACAGAGTAGAGCTGCTTCATAAAGCTTCCAAGGATCACCTGGCAGATTCAAACTGCCAACCTTTTGATTAGCAGATATAGCACTTAACCACTACATCACCTGGGTGTCCAGTGCTCCTATAATAAAAATACAGTAAGTTTTAACAAAGAAAAATTTATTCTTTCACAGTCTAGGAAGCTAGAAGTCTAAATTCAGGGTACCAGCGTCACAAGAATGCCTTCTCTCTCTGTCAGCTCTGGGGGAAGGACCTATCATCAATCTTCTCTGGTCAAAGAGCTTCTCAGGTACGAAGAATGAGCTAGTCTCCTGGCTCCTGTTTCTTGGTGGTCTAAGGTTCTCATGTCTCTTTTACATCTCAAAAGAGATCAACTTAAAACACTACCTAGTCTTGTAGATTGTGTCCTGCCTCCTTAATGTAATTGCCACTAATCCCAGCACATTAGCATCATAGAGGTAGGATTTACAACACAGAAAACTCACATTAGATGACAAAATGGTGAACAATCACACAATACTGGAAATTATGGCTTAGCCAAATTGATACACATTTTTGAAAGATGCGATTTAATCTGTAACACACTCTGAAGAAATAAGTAATCCATCACACTTTAATTCAACATCAGTTTCATCTGTTGTGAGATTGCTACCATATTAAAAATATTTAAAGATAGTTCACTGTCTATATAGATACATATATAGATAGGTAGGATCCCTGGTTGCTTAGTGGTTAGCAGCCACTAATCACTCTGTAAGAGAATGATGTGTCAGTTCATTTCTATAAAGATTTACAGCCTCAGAAACTCTGTGGGGATAATTCTACTCTGTGTAATAGGGTCACTGTGGATTGGAACCCACTTGGTGGTGGATTTACATATAGGTAATCTTAGAACATATAAAAGTATTATAGACTGAATGTAAAAAAAAACACAGTAGGCAGAATACTTTATAAATTCTACACATTTAGACTTCGACCTCTCTTGAAATTTTTGTTAGCGCAACTGTTTTTCCTTCTGAATGTCAGTATAAAACACTGAGACTTGCTGCAAAAGCACTTTTACATTAGTGTGCCAGGGTGGATTATTTTTATTTTTTCTTACTGACTTGTACTATATTAGGAACAATATCAAGGGTAATATCAAGTAGAGGGTCAGTGAAAAAGAGGAAGACCCTTAACAAGGTAGACTGACACCGGGACTGTAACCATGCACACAAGGACAACAGCAATGAGGCATGGGACAGGACTAGACAGTATTTCATTCTGTTGTACATAGGGTTGCTGTGAGTCAGAACCAACTTGACGGCACTAATAATAGCAACATCAAGATTGCCTCTGAATGATACAGACCAGCTAACTTTCTACTTAGAGAAGACAGAAAACCAAAGAATTCTTAAAAGTACCTCCATTCAAAAGTCTCACTCAGCTTGCCTAAAATGCCTACTGTAAAGATTTATTTATGTTAAGCATTGCCTTGGTTTAAGATGATGATCTAATTTCCAGGAAGAAAATTAAGTCTCAGGTAAATGTGTCAATATGTCTGTTTTAGTCAGCTAGTGCTGCTTTAACAGAAATACCACACATTAAAAAGAAAAATTTCATTCTGTCACAGTCCAGTAGGCTAAAAGTCCAAATTCAGGGTTTTACTCTGGGGGAGGCTTTCTTTGCTGGCTCTGGAGGTGGTGTTTGTTATCACTCGTACACTGGACTGGAAGTTTCTGAGGAGCAGGTCCCCAGTCCTTTCCAAAGGATGTGCTCAGTTCCTGGCACTGCTTCTTGGTGGTTGGAGGTCCCCAAATCCCTCTGCTAGCTTCTTTCCTTGTATCTCAACACACTGCCTCAAGAAGCCAAACAATGTCACACATAAAGTCCTGCCCCACCAACACAACTACCACCCATTGTCCCTCACTGACATCACAGAGGCAGGATTTATAGCATACTTGGACTCATGGCCCATCCAAATTTCTAAACACATTTTTTGGGGAATACAGTTCAATCCATGACAATGTCTTTTATTCATTTATATGGTCATTTCTTTATTGATATTACAGCTTTTTTTTAAAAAAAAAATGTTTACTAAGGTAAAATTTTAGGTACAATAAAATTCATCCTCTTTTGGAATACAGTTCTATAAGTTTTGACAAATACAAGGTCTAACAATGAAGTCCGTGAACTTAATTGTTCCAAGTGCTACAGACCTCATTGCTACACATCGCTATGGTCACCTTCAAAGTGTTCCCCTTGGGAAGCTATGCACTGATGTCAGAGCCCAGTCCACCCTTCAAAGCAATTTTGGAACTCTTTCTGGAATGGCCACTGTTTTAGTCAGCTAGGTCTGCTCTAACAGAAATACCACAGAGAGGATGGCTTTAACAAAGAAAGATTTATCCTTACACAGTCCGGTAGGTTGCAAGTCCATATTCAGGGTGTCCGCTCCAGGGAAAGACTTTCCCCTTGACAGCTCTGGAGGAAAGTCTGGTATTGCATCAGTCTTTGTCCAGGGAGCGTCCTCACGCAAGAACCTCTGGTCTGAACGACGCGCTCTGCTCCCGGTGCTGCTTGCTTGATGGTAGCGAGGTTCTCAAATTGTCCTTGGTTCTTTTTCCTTTTATTCCTTGCAAGCTAAAAGCATTAAGGGTGGGGCAAGCCATACTCCAGGGAAACTTCCCCCATAGCAGGAATTCACAGCCCCACCCTAATCCTTTAACATACAGGTTAGCAAAACCACACAATGGAGGACAGTCCCAAGATACTGGGAACGATATCCCAGCCACGTGGCTGCACACATTTTTGGGGGGACACAATTCAAACCATGACAGCCACTGTGCACGGTGGCACTGTGGCAAGTTCACAAACTTAATCGCGTTGTTGTCTATGAGTGAGCTTTTAGCCAGTAAACAAATAGCTGTGTTGGAACACCCTCCCTACCCACCTGATCTGGCCCCCAATGACTTTTTTCTTTACCCAAAGATAATGTTTTGAAAGAAAGACATGTTGTTGACATTCAGGACTTCAAGGGCAATACTATGATAGCTCTGATGGCCATTCCAGAAAAACAGTTCCAAAATTGCTTTGAACAGTGGACTAGGAACTGATGTCAGTGCATAGCTTCCCAAGGGGAGTATTTTTAAGGAGTATTTCGACTGTAGTGATATTTAGCAATGAGGTATGTAGCACTTTATTTAGGATGAGTTCACAAAGTTAATTGTCAGAACTCGTATGCATAGTCGTGTACTTGCGAGTACAATATGGGATGCAGAGCATTTTCATCACCCCACAATTTCCCTTTTGCCCTCCTGTTGTCTTTCTGCTATTCCCTTCCCTCCACCCCCGTCACTAATCTGATTTCTTTCCCTAATATTTTGTGTTTTGTGTTTTGTTTGTTAGTTACAATAAATGTGTGGTGCTAGAGATATACAGAAAATAAGATCTATTCCCTGCAGGAAAGAAGTTTATTGTTAAGTGATTGAGACAAGACTTGTCAAACGAATATTACCAAAGGGTAAATTATATTTCAAATACACAAACAAAGCACTTTGGTAGCACAGAAGACATCACAACCAGTCTTCGGGATCTTGGAAAATGCTTCCTTAAGGTGATAGCACCTGAGTTATCTAGTTTTAGTTACGTAGTACTGCTGAAACACAAATTATTGTTAGGTGCCATGGAGTCAGTTCTGACTCATAGTAACTCTCCACAATAGAGTGAAACACTGCCGTGTCCTGTACCATGCCAATGGCTGTCATGCTAGAGCCCATTATTGCAGCCATTTATTGAGAGTGTTCCTCTTTTTGGCTGATCCCTCACTCAATCAAGCATTATTTCCTTGCCTAGGATCTCTCTTGACAACATGTCTAGGGTATGTAAGCCATAGTCTTGTTGAAACCAGAGGCTGAAGTAGCCTTCATGTCAGGGGTGCTCAAAACTAAGGGGGCCTGGGTGACATTGTTTCAGATCACCTCTAATATGCGGGGGAAAGACATGACCACCACACTGCACAAGCCCCAGGGGGTGACGCTAGGGTGGGGCCCTCTGTAGGCTCCACCATAGATTCAGTGAACTATGGAAAATAAATGACCCCTTTTGTCTTGATAATACTAATAATAAAAGAACCAAGCAGGAGGCCCAAAGGAGGGAGAAATAACTTGTGTTTGACTATTCTTCTTTTTTTTTTTTATTTATTATGACTGAGTGAAAATGTATGTTCCCATATAATTTACATGCCCACCTATATGCAGCTTCCACCGCTCTCCCTGTCCGGTGACAGCACATTATTCCTCTCTGCTCCATACATGTCTCATCCACCCAACAGTCTCCTTTCCCTTGCTTTCCACCCACTCTCCTTCCTCCAGCCAGAGATCAGCAGGATGATACCCTATAGATGTATATAACCATAAAGTGCACCCAATATATGGTCACTCTGCATCACCAAGTCCAATCCATTCGTGTCCGAAGAGTGGACCTTTGTTATGATTTATGGGCAAGGGCAGCATCAGGGCCAGGGTCCACGCTCCCAGGGGAACCCCAAAACCGCTGGACCATCAATTGAGGTCTTTTAGTGGAGATCTCAGGATGCACCCCTGTTGGGAGCCAGCCCTGGCAGGGTTTCGAGACCATGAAGGGAGGGCACAGCATCAGTGGGAAAGAGAAAGAAATCAGACAGAGACAGAAAAGAGTTTTGAAGAATGGTAGCCCCATAATGTCTGTCTGTCTTTATTTTTTATAGTTGAGGTGACATGATTTTCACCCTATTTTTTTCATCGCATAAGCTATTGGCTAGCAAGAAACTGACCCCTCATGGTCTCCTTTTTCTCATGTTAATTGTCAAGGCCTTCTAGATAATGGCCCGAGGCAGGCACATTTAACAGTAAAAATAAAGTTTAGCAGTGAATACAAAGTTATGCTATAAGCTTAATAGCTCTATTCATGCCTCAAGGTCAGGGGCACAGAAGGGTAGACTCCTCAAAGCTTCATTATTTAGCTGTCTCTATTTGCTTCTCTAAGTTCTTGTTTTATCTCTCTCTGTGAGGGTAGTAGGCACCTACCGTCCCCCAACCTAAGCTGTTCTAAGAAAGATGTTTCTTTAGTGTTTATTCATTTGTCATACCAATTATAATAAACTTGGGAGTCTGTCCATCTTCCTGATGTAGGGAGTGGGATGTTTGTATAGCTTTAAGGGCTGTGTGGAGAATTGTCCTTGGGAAGCCTTCCAGGGGATTTTCTGCAATCCTGTGCTTCACATGTAGAGGGGGGGAAATGCAGTTGAGGGAAGCCAGTGGAGCCAAGCTGGCCTTAGTGTTCCCGGGCTGAACATGCCGTGTTGGAATTCATTAAGCCAAGGGGGTTGTAAAACCCTTCTCAGAAAGCATCTTCTTTGGTCCTAGTGCCAGGAGATAACAGGGTACTTTTGAGGAAGATTTATTTAGGGTGCCAAATATCATTAGGGAGAATCGGCCCAAAAAAATATGTCAAGGGTGAAATGCATCCACTCATCATCACATAGGCATATAGCTTTGCTCATGGGGGCCCTTGTGGGTAACGGGCCTCGGCACACCCCTTTTATTCTTGTGTTGCCAGTGAGACTCAACTTTGTGAGCTCCATCGCATCTATCACTGGGGGTGGCCGGACACCATCCAGTTCTTCTGGTCCCAAGTTGATGTAGGCACCCACTCATGTCGGTCTCTCTATCTTCTGGGTTATCTTTACCCCATCTCATTTTGGTCCTTGGTGAGCATTCGTTCCTGCTGAGTTGGGACCGTTTGTCCTCGAATGGCAGCTTGGCAGCTTTTAAGACCCCAGACGCCACTCACCAGTGTGGGGTGCAGAGAGCCCTCTTAGCAAAGCACTAGTGGTGCCAATTGGCCTTGATTTCACCTAAAAGCATGGTGCCCTCCCCCCTGCCACAGCTACTCTATCCTTGCAATATTGGGTTAAGATGGAAGGAGTATTCAAGTTATGCTGAAGCCCACTTAATATTGTTCTTGTTTCTAATGTGTGCTATAAGCGATTTCACCCAACCAGATTTCTACCAACTATTTAATCTAAACCCTCCCCCCTCCCTCCCTCCCTCCCCTCCCTCGCAACTGTCAAAGAGTCTTTTCTTCTATACACAAGTCTGTTTTTGAGATCTTATCATAGATGTCTCATACAATATTTGTTAGTTTTATGTTTAGGTGCAATCCATACTGAAGGTTGTGGTCTTTGTTCTTCATTAGTAAGTGCTTCAAGACTGCTTCACATTCAGCAAGCAAAGTTGTGTCATCTGCCTAATGCAGGTTGTCAATAAGTCTTCCTCTAATCCTGATGCCCCGTTCTTCTTCATATAGTTCAGCTTCATGGGCTATTTGCTCAGCATACAGATTAAGTAAACATAGTGAAAGCATACAGCCTTGACACCTTTCCTGACTTTAAATCGTGCAGTGTTCTCCTGTTTGAATGAATGCCCCGTTGTCCATGTACATATATATATATATTCCTCATGAGCACAATTAAGTGATCTGGAATTCCTGTTCTTCACAACGTTATCTGTACTTGGTTATGATCCACACAGTCAAAAGCTTTTTGCACAGTCTGTAAAACACAGGTAAACTTAATACCCCAAGTGGGTGACTTTAAAAAACCAAAAGAATTCCTTTCACACTGCTGGAGGCTAAAAGTCCAAGTCAGAGTCTCAATCATGTAGATTCCTTCCTTATCTGTAGCCCAGGGCCTTCCCTGGTTCCTTGGCTTGTATGACATCCGTCTTCCCTATGCATGTGTCTGTGTCCAATTGGATCTTTTCATAACTCAGAAGTTATTAATACACACCCTAAACAGATACAGCCTCATTAACATAACAAAGTTCTGTTTCCAAACAGGATTACTTTCTCATGTTTAGAGGTAAAGACTCTGATACATATTTTGGATAGACACAACTCAGTCCACAACAGGTCTTAAAAGGATGAGTTATAACAGGGAAGACAAAGGTAGGTGGAATAAAGCTTTCCAGACAGAAGCAATATCTGCACCTAGGCACTAAGTCATGAATATTTCTGGATCTTCTAAAAAGTAGGTAAAGTAAAATGTGGATGAAATCTATTTTTATTCAGAGTGTAAGTAGTAAAGAATCAACATTCCAATCCTTATGCACTTATACCCCAAATTTACGCTTCTAGGACTCAGCTCCTAGATGTCTGAGAGAAAGAAATCATCTGTCATTAGCACTTTGTGTGAATTTATATCAGTGGTTCTTTTTGCAATGTGTCTTTGAAGTTTAAAATGATTTTTAAACTTAAAGAAAGGCTTGAGTTTGGAACATCATCAAACGGGGGAGGCAGTTAACTGAATCTGACAAATTAGCAAAATAGATAGTTTTCATACTCGGGGAAAATTTTTGGTTTTCCACGATGTATACGTAATGACAACCTTGTAAAACACAAGACATCTTGTTTTGGTGTCAATTTATTTTTTCCTGTCATCCTTTTCCATATTTATTTCCAACTGTGCTGTTTCAGTTAGAAATTCTTTGGGTTACAAGAAACAACACAGAACAAAAAGACTAATAGTGATTTTAAGCCATGTATAGAGCTCCATAATTGAGGTGCCCAACTCATATTACAACTAGTCTATGTCTGAGCTCTGATTCATCTTAGTTTTGTGTATGTCCCCAGCAACCCTCCCACCTATGGTTAGACTTAAGTACATAATGAAGGGCTTCCCTTGCAACTGTCAGGCACTTAACATCAAGTGGATTCTGACCCCTAGCCACCTATAGGACACAGTAGAACTGCCCCATAAAATTTCCAAGGAGTGTCTGGTGGATTCAGATTTTGACCATTCAGTTAGCAACCTAGCTCTTTTTTTTTCCTTCTTTCTTTTTTTAGGTATTATTTTATTTTCATTGTGAATTAAGAACAATTTTACGGTCTGTATCATGTTGCCGTATAACACCCAGAACTTTCACTTCTATTTTAGATGCCTTCCCACTTCCCCTCCATCCCTGTTTCAGGAAAAGAGGAGAAACAAGGTTCAGAGAGCAAGAATCACCCAAATACCTGTGGTTATAAGAGAAAGGGGCTTCATTTCAGCTGGCAGAGCAATGGTGGACTAGTGTCCAAAATGGCCACGCTCCCTTATCAGCTTTGCCTCTGTCTTTTTAGAGATTCTACACAAAAAGCAGACAAAGGAATTTCCATACTGTTTCTTTACTGGCATCAGCAAGTTTATAAATTTCTATGCTGCTCTCTTATTGGCACCAGTGGATTTACAGAAGCAAAAGTGAGCTGTTTTAGTCAGCTAGGGCTACTCTAACAGAAATACCACAGAGTGGATGTCTTTAACAAAGGAAGGTTTATTCTTGCACAGTCTGGTAGACTACAAGTCCATATTCAGGGTGTCCGCTCCAGGGGAAGACTTTCACCCTTGTCGGCTCTGGAGGAGAGTCCAGTATTGTGTCAGTTTCTGTCCAGGGATCATCTTGGTGCAGGAACCTCAGGTCTGGTTGACACGCTCTTCTCCCAGTACTGCTTTCTTGATGGTAGGAGGTTCCCAATTCTCTGCCTGCTTTCCTTTCCTTTTATCTCTTGCAGGATGAAAAGATTAAGGGTGGGGCAAGGCATATGTTTTAGTCAGCTAGGCTGCTGTAACAGAAATACCACAGAGTGGATGGCTTTAACAAAGAAAGATTTATTCTTACACAGTCCAGTAGGTTGCAAGTCCATATTCAGGGTGTCCGCTCCAGGGAAAGACTTTCCCCTTGACGGCTCTGGAGGAAAGTCCGGTATTGCATCAGTCTTTGTCCAGGGAGCGTCCTCACGCAAGAACCTCTGGTCTGAAGGACGTGCTCTGCTCCCGGTGCTGCTTGCTTGATGGTAGCGAGGTTCTCAAATTGTCCTTTGTTACTTTTTCCTTTCATTCCTTGCAAGCTGAAAGCATTAAGGGTGGGGCAAGCCATACTCCAGGGAAACTCCCCCCATAGCAGGAATTCACAGCCCCACCCTAATCCTTTAACATACAGGTTAGCAAAACCACACAATGGAGGACGGTCCCAAGATACTGGGAACCGTATCCCAGCCATGTGGCTGCACACATTTTTGGGGGGACACAATTCCAACCATGACAACATACTCCAGGGAAACTCCCTTTACAGTGGAGCAGGGAGGTGATCTTATAAAGGGATTTACAGTCCCACCCTAATCTTTAACATACAGCATAGGAAAACCACAAAATGGAGGACAGTCACAAGATACTGGGAATCATGGCCCAGCCACGTGGCTACACATATTTTTGGGGGTACATAATTCAATCCATGACACAAGCATTAGTCTCGAGATGCAGAAAATGAAGTTCCTCTTGTCTATTTCTTTCTACAAATTCCTAAGGGCTGGGCTATCACAGGAAATTCTGTGAGGATATGTCCTTGGTGTCTGTGAGAGACCTCTGGATCTCTGGCATTTCAGAGTAGAATGTAAATTTTCAGGGCTTCCTCTCTCATTCCCCCTTTGAGACCCCATGTATATATTCTCAATTGGGAGTCTCATCGTTTGTCTGTTCTTGTATGAGCTGGTAATGTCTTACATAAAACATATAGGATGTTTCTTTCTGATTAACAACTATCTCAATCATAGAGTGTATAGCCCTTACTGCTAATGGAAGGAGGCAAGGAATGATTAAACACAGTCTGATGATGGCCAGTACTCCTCCAACCAGGGTTTTAAATCCACCAAAAGCTGAGAACCAGCTTCCCCATAGGCTATGGGGGCTCCATCCACTCCAGGTTTGTACCAGGATGTGAGCTAATGTCTGGATCTTTTTTACTGTATCTTCTACAACTTCTCCCTGGTCATCAGTCTGCAGGCAGCAGTTGGTCAGATTGAATTTTCCACATAATCTTCCTTCTTGGGCTAGTAAATGGTACAAGGCCAGCATATTGTGATAAACAGCATTTTGAATTTGGGTCTGCTGATGTGCTAAGAGTGTCAGAGCACTGCCTGTTTCATTGGTTATGGTTTCCAGCACTCCTTGTAGTCTAGTTATATGATTTAGCATGTAAATGGGGGTTCAGTATTCCCAAGACCCATCCTCAGCCCATGCGGCTAGCCCATAACATTGAATTATTTTCTCAGGGAGCCACTCGTCATCCTTCCAGTCTCCTATTTTAATTTTCCTTCTCTGACGTGTAAGGGTGATGGAAAATGGATAGCCAAGCAATTCTCCAGTTCTAAGGTGCAGCAAAAAGAATGAGGGCCTAATGATACCTGTTACACAGCTCCCACTCCAGTCATTTTGGAGACGGACATGTGTTCTATTCCCACACATCAATATAGCTCAGCTGGGGCTGTCAATCTCTTGGACTTCCTAAGTCCTCCCAACCTTCCCTCAGGTGGGCAAACCTGTTGAGTGGGTTTTGTTCAGTCCTATTTTTGTCGTCACCACTCAGTTTTTCTAGTTGAGGCGTTGAAGACCTTTTGTCCCAAGCAAGTCAATTCTCTGACAAATGAGATAAAGTTCTTTCCCTGTCTGGCTAGGCAGTACTAAACTATTATGGAGCACTTTAGAACCCAGAAGGCCTCATCATGAGACAACATTTTTTGGCCTGACATGTGAATAACCAGATTCCTGGTTGTCTCAGTCTCATCATTTCTCTTTCGCCGACGCCACCCATTCCCTCCATGACTCCAGACTCCGCCAAGGCTGGCTCCCGGCAGTGGAGGCTCGAGTTCTTCTGGCTCAGAGACAAGGCGTTCACGGGTCACTGGCAGCTGAGGTTTCTTGGGCTCGGCAGAGTTCTTCCCTGTCCTAACTACCAATACTCTGGAAGCTTGGCCTCTTAGCCATGGGGGCAGCTGTAACACTAGTTGGAGCCAGCTATCTACGTAGGGGAACTGGTCAGAATGCCCTGTGACAATCGATCACACCTTCTGTAGGAAAGCTTTATCTAAGCTCCCTTCAGCAGACCATCCCACCTTAAATGCTGTCCACTCCAGCTCACATAAAGATTTTAGTTTCCTTGGGGACATAGTTACTCCATAGTCCCCTGTAAACTTTTCTTAAAATATTTTGTTAGGGTCTGCGATTTTCAAGATGCGACACTGTTACTTTAAAGGTTAAATTTTATTAAAAAATATGCCCAATAGGAAAAATACTGGTGCACCAGGGACACACCCCAAGCTACACAGAGCAGGGGGCGACCGGGAGTTTCCTCAGCGCCCAGTATTTAAGTCGTGAGATTGCAAAGTAGGGAAGGTGAACTGACCTTTACATTGATTGGTTAACTCCTATTAGTTGTAAAATGTGGTCAAGGTCTAGGGGTCACTTGCAGGCTGTCACTTGCAAGGTTGCCCCCAGGCTTGTCTTGTGACAGTGTTTTGTAAGACAAAGGTGAGATTATTCTATGGTATTTTCTGCTATTAAGTTGTTTCCTGGGGCTTTCTTCAATACCTCCAATTTTTACCGGGCCCTTCCTCATTTCAACATTCCCCCCTTGAGTTCTTATTCCAGAGTCAAATCTTAGACTCTGAGTGGGTGCTAGGCTGATCAAGGTCCTGGCTGGTCAGGGGGTGGTAGGTCTGGTGTTGGGGCTGATGTTTTAGGACCAGGAGCTGGCTAGTTTTTCTCTTAAGTAATTTAGAATGTAGGGATCCACAGTTTTAAAGTTAAGGTCAAGAGGACAAGTGGTCCTGTTAACGCAGTGACAAGGGTGGTCAGCCACGGAGACCAGGAGAACAGAGACTCAACTGATCCTAATGAGGTCCCCTATTTTCCCTGATCCTGGGTGCATTGGTTTCACAGCCCCATGTATAACAGAAATAATCATTTGTTCTTCCACATGATCCATAGACATTAGCCCCGGGACAGACGTAAAATTGTTTCTTAGCCAGTTGTTGCATGAGGCAGTTAGTAGCACACCCCCACCCATCAGCATGTATGCATCCCCCAGTATTTATGAGTGTTCGTGTGGACAAACCGAGTATGGGTCTTTCTTAAGCTGTGAGCCTATAGAACCCCCCACAAGGTCACATGAATCTAGGTGAAAAACTGGTGAAGTCACCTCGGGAGGGCCAGTTAGGGTGAGTTCTTGAACTTGCCGGGAGAGGTTTCTTGGAGTCGCCTCAGGGCCAGTATGTTGTCGCACCTTCCGTTGAAGGTAGATGGGAGTGACAGACCCAGGACCGGATCCTGTCAACCTTGACGGCAGTGGGGGTTGTCAGAATTACTGTGTGGGGTCCTTTCCAACGGGGTTCCAAAGTCTCCTTTTGGTGTCTCAGGACCCAGACTAGACCCCCAGCTGAAACTGATGTGGCTTTACAGGAGGGAGATCGTGGAGGCGTCTCGACAAGGGGAAAAGCAGATCTTGAGTTTTCTGCAGGGCCTAGAGGGACTTAAGCACGTCATGATTAGAAATTTCAGCAAGCATGTCATCCCTTGGTTTAGGGCAGAGGGGTGTGGCCTCCCGAAAACAATTTGACAGGGCATAAGGCCTTGGGGGTAGGGAGAATTACACAGACGCATTAAGGCAAAGGGAAGCAGAGCCGTCCAGTCACCACCAGTTTCTAGGGTCAATTTGGTTAAGGTCTCCTCAAGGGTCTGGTTCATCCTCTCTACCTGTCCTGAACTCTGGGGGTGATAGGCACAATGTAGTTTCCAATTAATCCCCAGAACAGATGTTACTCACTGAGAGACTATGGCCATAAAGGGAGGGCCATTGTCTGATCCTAGCATCAACAGAACCCCCGAAACCTAGGTATGACTTCTTCCAGGAGTTTTTTTTTTTTTTTTTTTTGAAACTACTTGTGCTGTCTCTCTCCCAGAGAATGTGTCTATGAAAACTAAAAGGTACTTATATCCGTATCTGCTGCGCTTAATTTCAGTGAAGTCCAGTTCTCAATATACTGCAGGCATAGTGCCTCTTTCTCTCTTACCTTGGTGGGCCTTACCAGAGCTGCTTGCCTTAGTGGCCTGGCAGGCTTGGCAGGTGTGCGTTATTTCTTTAGCCAACCAGGGTAGCTAGGGTATATAGTACCTTGGAGATAGAAGTTCTTGGATTTTGTTGCTCCCAGATGGGTGGTCTGGTGGATCTGGCTGACAGCTTCTCTTCCAATTTTTTTGAGGGAGAATGGGGAGCCCTCCCGAAGTACAGTGTCATCCTTTCTTCTCTTCTAGGTGGGCTCCTCGGGAAGGGTTGGCTCGGGGAGCTGGATAGAATTGATCTCCAGGAGGCTGAGGGCAGCTTCCTTAGCTGCTCGGTTGGCTAGGTTATTGCCTCAGGCTTCCATTGTTTCAGCCCGATGATGTGGTAGGCATCTCGTAGCCAATGGTCACGGGCACTGTGCGTCTGGGGCACAGTGAGGGGTGGTAAGTCAGGGGACAGGCTGGCGTCAGGAGGCTCCTCGTCATCTCAGAGGCCGGATCTGGTGGGTAGGAGCTGTCAGAGTGCAGGGACAAGGGCAGATCCTGGCACAGGCTCAGGTCTTGGCACAGGCTTATAGTCCTGGATTGACTCATACAGACCTCACAGCTGGCACAGCAGCAACATGTCCCGTTCTCGTAGTCCCACCTGTAGGCAACATCTCCTTGTACAGCACCGCTAACGTAGTGTCAAGATTGACTGGGCAGCTGGAGCAGCGAGGCCGGCGACGGGGCCCGCGTTGGCAGTGCCAGCGCTCTGGTGGGTTCTGTCCAGAACTCGGGCTGTGTGGCTCAGCTCATCATGGGTGCGGCTGTGCTGGCTGTAGATATGCTCCAGCTCCCGCCACGAGCCCCCGCTGGCATTGAGAAGGCCGCTGAGGCCGCGCAGCAGGGGCAGGTGCCCGGCCAGCGCAGCCTCCGCTGAGGGCAGCCTGTTGCACTGATGTTCCCGATCGTCGGCTACCACCGCTGCCCCTGTGTACCTGGTGCCATCCCTGATAAAACTGCTCCCGTCAGTGAACAGAGTGAGATCAGGGTCCCGCAAGGGAACGTCCGTAAGATCTCGGCGAAGTCCATGCTGTTGGCTAAGCACCTCAGTGCAGTCATGCGGTTCGGCCTCCAGGTCCAGATCAGGCAGCAATGTTGCTGGGTTGAAGTCTGAGCTAGAAGCAAACACAGCTGGGGGCTGATCTAGTAATAAAGACTGGTAGTGGGTTAGCTGGGCATGGGAAATCCATTTATGTGGCGGGCTACGCAGGACTCCCTCGATGGCATGGGGGGTAGTGATGGTCAGGGGCTGTCCCATAGTCAGTGTTATCAGAGTCTTTTGCTAGTTGAGCGGTGGCTGCAACAATTCTAAGGCACCTTGGCCATACTGAGGCCACTGGGTCTAGCTGTTTAGACAGACAGGCCGCCGGCCTTTTCCATGGGCTGAGTGTCTGAGTAAGGACTGCTTTGGCTATTCTTTTATTTTAATGCCAATGCTGGTGCCTCCAGGAGTGACTTTTTTATAGTCTTGAAAACCTGTTGTTTCTTTAGTCCATATAAAATTCTTTTCCTTTCCTCGGGTCAGCTCGTATAGGGGGCGCATTATCTCTGCAAATCCTGGGATCCAGGGTTGGCAGAACCCAGCGGATCCCAGGAACTCCCTCACCTGCCGTGGCGTACACGGGGTGGGAATCCCAAGGATAATCTGTTTTCTTGCTTTGGATAGGGAGTATTGTCCCCTCTTGAATTGGAAACTCAAGTAAGTCGCCTCCTGGACACAGACCTGTGTCTTTTTAGCAGAGACTCGATATCCCAATTTCTCCAAGAGAGTTAACAGGGACTTGGTGTCCTTTAAACAAGTGTCTTCATCGGGTGCCCCGACTAGTAAGTCATCTACATATTGTAGAAGGGAAATGTCAGGCCACTGATACCTGTACTCACGTAAGTCCTGATGAAGGGCCTCAAAGATGGTGGGAGAGTTCTTGAACCCTTGTGGCAGGCAGTCCAGGTCAGCTGCCCGCTGGAGCCATCTTCTGGGTCCTGCCATTCAAAGGTGAAGAGGGGCTGACTCTGCGGGCTCAGAGGTTTACTGAAGAATGCATCCTTTAAATCCACCACTGAATACACCCGGTGTTCTGGTGACAGAGAGCTCAGGAGAGTGTACGGGTTAGGACTGGTCTGGAGTCCAGCCCTCCTGCCTTCCTCACCAGCAGGAGAGGAGTATTCCAGGGCGACTGGCAGGGCACCAGTATTCCATGTTTTCTGAGTCTTTGAATGTGGGCCCTGATCCCTCTCTTCACTTCTGGCACAATGGGGTACCGTGGCACCTGAATCGGGCTGGCAGATGGTTTTAAAGTCACTATAACCAGTGGTTGGTGTTTGGCCAGCCCTGGGGAGTTGTTTTCAGCCCAAACCTGAGGAATCTCTTTGATCAATTGATTGACTGATATCACGAGGCTAGAGCAGGGGCCCCTGTCAGAACCATCATAAAATCTGTATTCTTCCTCTAAAGGGGCTATCACATTGACTTCGGGTGTCAGGTAAGCATGATCCCCAGCGAGGCAGATAGTCACCTGCATTTTTGATAACAAGTCTCTTCCAAGTAAAGAGTACGGGCATTCAGGCATTACTATAAAGGAGAGGGAAACAGTCTTAGCTCCCAGATCGTTCGTCAGTTCATGAGTAGGCATTAACCCCAGTAGCTCCTCGTGCTAGGGTTTTGGTTTCAGTTACAGGTCCTAGGGGTTCAATTAGAACTGAGTTGCTAGCCCTGGTGTTGACCATGAATTCTACTGGCTGTCCCCCTATTTTTAAGGTTACCCTGGGCTCGGGGGCAGGCCTGGTGAGCCCTGACGCCCTCAGGCCTCTAGGTTAAGATCCTTTGGAGGGGGCTTTCTTTAGGGGCACTCACCCTTCCAATGTCCAATTTCCTTGTAGTAGCACACTGGTTTCTCTGCAGGGGAGGCTTTCCTGGCTTCCTCATCTGATCCGGTTTCTTCTCCCAAGGGCGCAGCGGCGTGTGGCCCTGGGCTTCTGCCAGGAGGATTCTGCTTACCTTTTTGGCTTGTTTGTCTTCTGGTAGTTCACGGTTCAGCTCGGATAGATTCTTTCCCTCGAATCCTTCTATTTTTTGTATTTTTTTCTTTTGATGTCAGGGCTGACTGTCCCACAAAGGCTATGTTAATGGCCCGTTGATTTTTGGGAGACTCAGGGTCAATGGGAGTATCTGTGTGGTATGTCTCCATCAGTCATTCCAGAAAGGCTGCTGGGGATTCTGAGGGTTCCTGAATTACCTGTGTTACTCTAGACAAATTTGTGGGGCGCCCAGCTGCGGCCCAGAGACCCCCCCATAAGAATCTGGCGGTAGACAGTCAGGCGCTGCTTACCTGCAGTGGTGTTTGGGTTCCAATTTGGGCGGTTCAGGGGAAAAGCGTGGTTAATCTCATCTAAACCACGAGTAAAGTTTCCATCATCTCGTGGCACGTGTTTTCTGGCTAGGGAAACAATGTTAGTCCTCTCCTCAGTGGTAAAGAGGGCTTGGAGAAGTTGCTGTATGTCTTCCCAAGTGGGGCTAGTGTGTTACAAAGATGGTTTCTAAGAGATATATCAAGGTTTGAGGTTTTTCAGAAAAAGGGGAATTCAGCATTTTCCAATTGTAAAGATCAGAGGTTGTAGAAGGAGTATAGACCAAGAAGGGGGTCCCAGCCTCAGTCATGTGCCCTATAGCTCGCAAGGGGAAAATATCAGGGAGGCTTCTATAAGTGGTTCAAAAGATCAACCTGAGCGGGTATGGGCTGGGCTCTGGAGATCAGAGAAAGGTGGTGCTGCATAAGTGGCGGGGGTCTGGGGAGCAGTCGGGACTGGAGGGTCTGCAGGGACCCTATACAGGCCACGGAGACTGGCTTTGGCTCCCTCAGCCCCGGTGGCGGCAGGAGGAGAAACGGGAACAGGGGGGTAGGGAAGTGGGAGACTCAGTCAGAGGAATCAGATGGAGGAAGGGAAGCTGGTGGGGGTTTTGAGGAGCCCTGAGCCGCCAGGGTTGTAGGAGGTTGTTTTAGGGGGAACATAGGGTTGCAGCCACACAGGTGGCCGCCTGAGGAGGTCTTGCCAAGCAGCAATGTATGGCATTTGGTCAGGGTGACCCGGATCACCAAAGATGACCTGAAAAACAGAGTGGGTTTGTTTTAATGTCTAGGGATCCCGTGGGTGGCCATCCAGTACCAAAAGCCGGCCATTCCGGATTACAACGTGTTCAGAGTTTTCCTGATCGCACCTTGCCGAAGTCTCGGGCTCGTTTCTGGAAATCTGAAAGTGGTTAAGGAATAGGTCTAGGGGTGTTACAGAGTGAGAAGAAGATGGCCCCATGGTGGCAAAAGTAACAATCAGGACAAACAACACAATCAAACAGACAACGGAACAGACACAGACCGGTCACGGAAGAAACAAAACAAAAACCAGATGCGGGATTTACAGGCCACAGAACCAAAAAAGGAACCAGCGGTGCCCGCCCAGATGGAGAGCTGAGGCGTCCCCCAGCCTCCGACTCAAGAGAGCAGTTCTGCGTCCAGATTCTCTCTTAGTGAGTCCCAGAACCAGAGCTCGAGCACAGACAGACAATATCCAGACTCACCGGTGAGGTCCAAACTAGATCGGCCGGCTGTGGAGGTCGCTCTTGAAATCCCGGACGAGCCCCCAAATGTTAGGGTCCGCGATTTTCAAGATGCGACACTGTTACTTTAAAGGTTAAATTTTATTAAATATATGCCCAATAGGAAAAATACTGGTGCAACAGGGACGCACCCCAAGCTACACAGAGCAGGGGGCGACCGAGAGTTTCCTCAGCGCCCAGTATTTAAGTCGTGAGATTGCAAAGTAGGGAAGGTGAACTGACCTTTACATTGATTGGTTAACTCCTATTAGTTGTAAAATGTGGTCAAGGTCTAGGGGTCACTTGCAGGCTGTCACTTGCAAGGTTGCCCCCAGGCTTGTCTTGTGACAGTGTTTTGTAAGACAAAGGTAAGATTATTCTATGGTATTTTCTGCTATTAAGTTGTTTCCTGGGGCTTTCTTCAATACCTCCAATTTTTACCGGGCCCTTCCTCATTTCAACAATTTCAACATTGTTCCCAATGGGATTGGCTTTCCAGGTGCACTCCCCATATTCCTCCCTCAGACAAACAACATGCACACCTCGAAGTGCGTGGGAGAGGGTGAGGGCAAGGGGAGGTAGCACAAAAACTTCATTTGTCGCTGGCCGCTTCTCTCTTGGGAATGTCAGACTCTCTCAGCTTTGGCAGGCTCATATAATCCATCAGCATGCTCTACCCTGAGCTGTATGAGTTGTCCTATGAACTGTAGCTTGGAACTCCTCACTCGCTTTGGTCCTGTGAGGTGGGGTCAGAACCACGCCTCATGGCCCATCTCAGTCAGCTTCTAAACACTCACATACACACATAATTCCACCCTTTATCCTATCCTGGGCAGTCTCAGTTTCCCTCTTGTACTTTCCTAAGCAGTACTAAGGAGATGCCGGGAGGTGATTACTCTCCTCTTCTGCTCTCTGAGTGGAGCAGACCCCTTTTACTTCCTGGACCAGTCCTACCATGATTCAGACATCTCCCAGTTCCAATTCCTCTTGGCATTCAACTCCTTGAGGGGGTCTCTCCTTCCCCCTGCCAAGGCCTCCACTCAGGGAAGCAAAATTTTCTGTCCCTGGCGTGATTAGTGGCCCATGTTTCCGCAGGAAGATTGGGCCCACCAGTGGGTGCCCAAATGGTTGGTGGAAGTCACCAAGTAAGTCAGCTCTCCACAGGCAGGCTCAGTTCCCAGTCAGGGAACCAGAAATGTTGCAGGAAAAGAGGAAAAATAAGAAATGTTGCAGGAAAAGAGGAAAAACAAGGCCCGGAGAGCAAAAATCACCTGAATACCTTTGGTTATAAGAGGAAGGGGCTTTATTTCAGCTGGCGGAGCTGCAGTGGACTAGTGTCCAAAATGACGACTCTCCCTGATCAGCTTTGTCTCTGTCTTTTTATAGATTCTACGCAAAAAGCAGACAAAGGGATTTCCGTACTGTTTCCTTATTGGCATCAGCAAATTTACAGATTTCTATACTGCTCTCTTATTGACATTAGTGGATTTACAGAAGCAAAGGCAAGCATTAGTCTTAAGTTGCAGAAAATGAAGTTCCTCTTATCTATTTCTTTCTACAAATTCTTAAAGGCTGGGTTATCATAGGAAATTCTGTGAGGATGTGTCCTTGGTGTCTGTGAGAGGCCTCTAGATCTCTGGCATTTCAGATTAGAATGTAACTTTTCAGGGCTTCGTCTCTCATCCTTACTCCTACCTGACAGCATGCTTCCCCTTTTGTTCAGAATTTCCTGTGACCTTTTGATAAAGTTCTGGCCTTCCTTACCTAATCAACTCCGTTTTTAAAGGTTTGTTCACCTCAGGTATCACTCTGTGTTTTGTATGGTCCAGGTGAGTCTCTCTGGGGACATGGCCCTGGTGCTGGACGTAGTTTGGGGTTAGACAGTCCAGGTGCCACACTCCCAGGGGCCCTCCTTCAAGAAGGACAATCAAGTGTGGTCTTCTGTAGAGTTCTAGCTCTGCCCTGTACACCATCACCTGCTGTGTCTGGAGCTCTGTTTTGTGTACCCCATCTGAGCTGTCATTGGTGGTGGCCAGGTATCATCTAGTTCTTCTGGTCAACCTTAGCTCTTAATTTAACTACTATACCACAAGGAGTAGACAGACCTAAGCACATAACTAAGGAAAAGTTTTTTCCCTGTGGTTAAAATTAAGATATGGAAGAATATTCCTAAGAGAGGGTCTTAACACAAGACTATAATCAGGAATCCCAGCAGTCCTGAGGAAATGATTTAAGATAATTCCATTTTGACCACCCTGTGGAACTCCCTTAGTCTTGTGTTGAAACTAATGTAACCATGTCTCCCACATTTGTGTCTCTAGATCTTCTGAGAAGAAATCCATCCTTCTCAGTGAAGCCCCACCCTTCATTTTGCACTGCTTCCTGCTTATCTCATAAATATGCCTCCATACTGCCACAAATTTTGGAGCATTTGGTTTCACTTCATGTGTCCCTAGTAGAAATTGTTTTGGAACTTCAGTTAATCTCTTTGCTTTCATTTCTAATCAAGTATATGTTGTTACTCATTGACAATCATAAGGCTATTATTTTCTTTGTTGTTGTTAGATGCCATCCTATTGATTCTGACTCACAGTGATCCTATGTTCAACAGAACAAAACATTGCCCAGTCCTGTCACAACTGCCTGGTCATAGTTATTGCTATGTTTGAGTCCATCGTAGCAGCCACTAGATCAGTCCATCTCAGTGAGGGTCTTATTCTTTTTTAGCAGCCCTCAATCTTGCCAAGCATTGTGTCCTTCTCTAGCGACTGCTTTGTTTACAAGAAGTCTACTGGTTGTTGATCACGCCCTTGGTCAAAATGTCATCAAAGACCCAGAATTTTGTAACTTTTGCTCCAGCATCTTTAACTTTTCATTTACAATGCTTCACTTCTGGTTGTTTTCCAGAAGGCTAACACAATTCAAGACATCATATCTGCATTCATGACAAGGAGAAGATAGAAATAGTAATGCTAGTGAGCTTTATTCTCTGATTATCACTTTTATCAGAAAGCCACTCTGAAGATTGTGTCTATCAGTTCATTGGCTCACAGAGGTAGATCACATGCCTACCTCTAGATCACAGAGGTCAGGAAAGCAAAGGCTTGATTTTCCTGACTTCACTTTAGAAAGTGACAAAGAGAAGGGCGAGTTAAGCTGACAACAGTGTTGGCCACATTTCCAGAGAGTTCCCTTACTTTCTCCTAGTCAGCCTAAGTCATTCATTCATTCAAAAAGTACTCACTGAACAACAACTCCATTTGAGGAACTGGTCTGGGTATTAAATAACAGATCATTCTGTACTCTGAGCACCTCCACTGAAATTCACAAACAGTACTGCTTAACTTGGCTGGCTACCATTTGTGAATGTCACAGACTTGCCTTTTGGTTGCTGTTTAGTAGAAGAAGTAAATTACCAGCAATAAATTCATGAATTTCAGATGTGCTCCCTGTCTGCAATGTGCTTTCTTCTCCCACTTCTTTTGACCAAAATCATTACACTCTTCAAGTCTATTTTATATGTCATTTTTATTCTGCTCAATTGGATAATACCCTCATGACTTCAATTTCTTTCTCTGCTATAAGCCACAGTCTCCTAACTGGTCTTTCAGCCACTGATCCATTACCTAGAAAGATTATATTGCTTCCCAGCTTTATCTATTTATATGACTCTCCATTGCCCTTAGGACAACATACAAAATCTTTAATGGTGGTCATAAGATTCTAGGTGTTCTTGCTCTTGATCCTTGGGTTCCCATTCACCCTCATCTTTAGTCATAATTTGCTCCACTCATACTAAACTTTTAGTTCCTCATGTGACCCATTTTTTCTTTCCCTTCTTGGCCTTCAGACATGCTGTTTGTTGCTCCCAAACACTCCTTTACATTCTGATGATGTCCTGACCCACTTTACCTAAATTGACCTCTGTTCCTAGAACATGCAGTGTCTTTCCCCTATTTTATTTTGTTTTGTCACTTTGTGTCGTAATTGCTTATATAATTCTCTGTCACTTCTCATAGAGTCTAAGCTGCATAGAAGAGCCTATCAAAGTGCTCTTTGAAACAGGATCTCTATAAATATTCTGGAATTGAGTAAATAAGTGAATTCAGCTCAAAGTGAAACTCGCTAAGCTTAACTAGATTAAACGATAAATACTTAGAAAAGCTAGAACATAATGTCAACAATTTGCTATGCAAACACTTAATATTTTGGGTTGAATTTTGGCACTAAATTGTAGGGTGAAAGTACAGATCAAAATGTAATCGATTAAATGTAAGCTGTTAGTGAGAATTCTGGGAAGATAGGTTAAAACCATAATCCCACATCTGGTTTTACAAAATTCAGTCTGCAAAAGTTAAGCTACTTAAGTGTACTTATTTATTTGATAAAGCATTTCCAAAGTGGGAAGAAAATTATTATTCTAGCAATGATTTGCCATTACAGGTCTGAACTGCCAGAGGCATGAAGCCACCCAAAATCTATAGAGCATGAGTCACAAACAGAACAGGTCTATACTGTGTCCAGATTTCAATTTCAAATTATGAACTCAACGGTGAAACTGTGAACATCTTAAGGAACTAATTCTCAAATTTCAGTATAGTTATGAAAAAGTCATAAAATAGATCAGTGTTTTAATAATAAAATAGTTCACTATTAATATGGATTCATATTTTAAATACTCTAAGGAAATGAAACTTTTGCAATCATTTCAATAGACTTTTCCACCTGAAAAAGTTTATATTCACTTTTTCTTTTTAGGTAAAGAGCACCCATTGGACCTTTGGATAGATTGTATGTGTGGTATACGATAGGCACACAAATGTTTGTTGACTGGATTGATTGGTTTACATGTCAGAAAGTCTAGATTCTAATCCCAGTTTGAGCTACATTGGAGTAGCTGTGGCATGTGAAACAAAAATAATCCAAACCCACTACTGTCGAGTCAGTTCTGACTGTCAGTGATCCTATAGATAGAGTAGGACTGCCCTTGGAATTTCCAAGGAGCACCTAACAGATTTGAACTTCTGACCTTCTGGTTAATAACCATTGCATTTAACCACTGTGCCACCAGGGTTTTCTGTGGCATATTAGAAAGTGATAATTGCTTTGGGAAAGTAGAGGCTAAACAAGTTTGGGAAGATTATGGGTAGAGAAGTAGATGTTTGACATGTAGGATCCCTCAGTAAAATTCTGTTGCTGTGTGTCATTGAGCTGATTCTGACACATAATAACACTACAGGACATAGCAGAGCTGCCCCAGAGGGTTTCCTAGGCTGTAATCTTTACAGCAGCAGATCACCAGACCTCTTCTTCCATTTGATATGGTGGGTTCAAACCACTGACATTTCATTTAGTAGCCAGTCACTTAACCTTTGTGCCACCAGGGTTTCTTCAATGAAATACTCTGGTGGCAGACTAGCTAGGTTGGTAGTTGGAATTCACCAGCTGCTCCTTCTCCTTGGAAACTCTAAGACACATTTCTACTCTGTAGCTATGAGTTGAAATTGATTTGATGGCAATAGTTTTGGGTTTACCATAATTATAACTTTGATTTTCTCATATATAAATGGAAATATTAAGTTGAATAACTTCTAGTGCTTGAAAATTTTGATTTATTTTAATGAATTTATAGACAATGAGGTCTGTTGCAAATTTCTTGGAGTTCCAAGTTTCACAAAGTTCTATTTCTGTTCGTTGCTTTAAGGTTTTTGTTTTCATGTACTGTGTGATTTCCATAAAACTTTGTCTCTAATAACATAGAGATTATCAAGTTAGTTTTAATAATACATTAATTAATTTAAAATATTTTATCCAAGACGATTTTTTTTTAGCATATTTGGAGAAAATAGATAATAGTATGAAATAGCATTCTCTAGGTCTGTTTCCTTTAAAGCTTATCTTTTTGGTTATTGATTCATGATTATTTTAAATATTTCAACAAATGGTAATGATGATGTCTTAGTCACCTGGTACTGCTCTAACGGAAAATACCACGAGTGGAAGGTTTCATGTAGAGAAGCTTTATTGAGACAGTCCGGTAAGCTGCAAATCCATTTACAAACAGAAAGTCCATTCAGTGAGAATTTATCACAGTCCGGTAGGCTGAGTCCAAATCCAGTGAGAGCATCTCGGCACAGGAACCTCGGGTCCAAAGGACGTGCTCTGCTCTCGGTGCTTCTCTCTTGGTGGTATGAGGTTCCCAACTTCCTCTGCTCACTTCTCTCCCTTATATTCCACAAGCTTGTAGCTTGGGTCCTGCCTCACTAACACAACTGCAAACTATTCTTCATCATCAGTATCACGGAGGCAGGATTCACAACACATGGGAGGAAGGGCACCATGTTAGAATGCCAAACCAATTCAAATCAACATATATTTTTGGGGGGACACAGTTCAATCCATGACATCCCACCCTTTGGCACCCCAAAAATCATATCACTAGAACACACAAAATATAGTCATTCATAGCACAGCAAGTCTTCATTCCATAACATAGCAACAGTTTTCATTTATAATATCGTAACAGTTTTCACTTATAATATAGCAATAGTTTTCACTTAAAACATACACCAGGCAGATTATCAGAACACATTATATTCAACATCATGGCTTCAAAAACATTATTTCACACTCAGACATTTTATAACCATTCCATTCAAACGCTTGGTATTGGCCACACTCTCCAGATTCTTAGTGGAGACACCTGGGCTTCATCTCTTGGGTGCCTTCATTTATGTGCTCACAATTTCAAAAAAAAGCTTCCACATTTTAGGTATTTGTTAGAGCAGTACCCCACTCTCAGTACCAAATTCTGTCTTAGTCACCTGGTACTGCTCTAACGGAAAATACCACGAGTGGAAGGTTTCATGTAGAGAAGCTTTATTGAGACAGTCCGGTAAGCTGCAAATCCATTTACAAACAGAAAGTCCATTCAGTGAGAATTTATCACAGTCCGGTAGGCTGAGTCCAAATCCAGTGAGAGCATCTCGGCACAGGAACCTCGGGTCCAAAGGACGTGCTCTGCTCTCGGTGCTTCTCTCTTGGTGGTATGAGGTTCCCAACTTCCTCTGCTCACTTCTCTCCCTTATATTCCACAAGCTTGTAGCTTGGGTCCTGCCTCACTAACACAACTGCAAACTATTCTTCATCATCAGTATCACGGAGGCAGGATTCACAACACATGGGAGGAAGGGCACCATGTTAGAATGCCAAACCAATTCAAATCAACATATATTTTTGGGGGGACACAGTTCAATCCATGACAGATGACATGCAGCCTCATTCTAACACACTTCTGTTTGAAATTCACAGGGTTATCATTGCTGTCTTGGCAACAGGCATTTCTCAGCAGATGTGTTAACATGTTAACACCTATCCCCAAAGGTTATTGAACATTATTAGAAGTAGGTGTTCTGCATTGATATAAATTATAAACTAGAAGATAAGCTGTCATCCGCAAGAGTTTCTAAATGAATATTAATTTTTAAAAAAGGAGAAAAAGAGAAATCCTTAAATATTTCAATCCATATAATTTTCTATAATATAGGACATAAGAAAAGTTGTATGTAATACTTGTAGTTTCTTTAGCAATCTCATTGCTCTTTTATCTGCACAATTGTCTAGATGCAGGCAAAATTAAAATGAACAACAGGCCTAAATGAAGGTCACGTTCTCACAATCTTTCCTTCTCCCTACTCTTTCATTCCTTTTGTTGTTTTTAGGTCCCATGGAGTCAGTTCCAATTTACAATGACCCTATGTACTAAGAAGGAAACAATGCCCTGTCCTGTATGGTGCTCACAATCATTGTTATGCTTGAGTTCATTGTTGCAGTCATTATATCAATCCATCTTGTTAAGGGTCTTCTTCTTTTCCACTGACCTCTTTTTTTTTTTTCATTTTTATTTAACATAACTGAGTGAAAATATACATTCATGTATAAATTTACATGTCCACCTATATGCAGCTTCCACTGCTCTCCCTGTCCGGTGACTGCACACTATTCCTCTGCTCCGTACATGTCTCATCCTCCCAACAACCTCCTTTCCCCTCCTGTCCATCCACTCCCCTTCCTCCAGCCAGAGGTCAGCAAGATGATATCCTGTAGATGTATAGAACCATAAAGTGCTTCCAATATATGGTCACTCTGCATTGCCAAGTCCAATCCATTCCTATCCAAACAGTGAACCTTTGTTATAAGTTATGGGAAAGGAAAGCATCAGGGACGGGGACCATGCTCTCAGAGGAACCCCAAAACCGCTGGACCATCAATTGAGGTCTTTTAGTGGAGATCTCATGATGCACCCCTCTTTATTCTTGTGTTGCCAGTGAGACTCCTCTCTGTGAGCTCCATCATGGCTATCACTGGTGGTGGCCAGGCACCATCTGGTTCTTCCGGTCCCAAGTCGATGTAGGCACCCACTCTTGTGGGTCTCTCTGTCTTCTCAGTTGTCTTTACTGCATGTCATTTTGGTCCTCGGTGAGCATCCGTTCCTGCTGAGTTGGGACCATTTGCTGTGTCCTCGGATGGCAGCTTGGCAGCTTTTATGACCCCAGACGCCACTCACCAATGTGGGGTGCAGAGAGCTCTCTTAGCAAAACACTAGTTGTGCCAATTGGCCTGGAATTCGCCTAAGAGCATGGTCCCCCGCCCCCTGCCCCAGCTACTCTATCCTTGCAGTATTGAGTCAAGATGGAAGGAGTACTCAAGTTATGCTAAAGTCCACTAAATGTTGTTCTTGTTTCTAATGTGTGCTATCACCGCTTTCACCCAACCAGATTTCTAGTAACTATCTAAACTAAACCCTCCCTCCACACCCTCCCTCCCTCCCCTCCCTTGCAGCTGTCAAAGAGTCTTTTCTTCTATACACAAGTCTGTTTTTGAGGTCTTATCATAGAGGTCTCATACAGTATTTGTCCCTTTGTCGCTGACTACTTTCACTCAACATAATGTATTCCAGTTGAAACCAGGTTAGGAGATGTTTCCTGGAATCATCGTTATTCTTTATCATTGTGTAGTGCTCCATTGAGTATATGTACCATAGTTTACCTATCCATTCTTCTATTGTTGGGCATCTGGGTTGATTCCATCTTTCTACTATAGTGGACTGTGCTGCAGTAAACATTCTGGTGCATGTGTCCGTTGGTGTGAAAGGCCTTGACTCTGTAGGATATATTCCAAGTAGTGGAATTACTGGGTAAAATGGTATATCGATATCCATTTTTTTAAGGAAGCACCAGATTGCCTTCCAAAGAGGCTGGACCATTTTGCAACCCCACCAACAGTGTAGGAGGGTTCCACTTTCTCCACAGCCTCTCCAGCATTTGTTGTTTTGTGTTTTCTGGATCATGGCCAATCTTGTTGGGGTGAGATGGTATCTCATTGTTGTCTTGATTTGAATTTCTTTAATAACTAAAGATCATGAACATGTCCGCATGTGTTTTTTGGCTGCCTGGATCTCCTCTTTAGTGAAGTGTCTGTCCATCTCCTTTGCCCATCGCTTAATTGGATGGTTTATCTTCTTCTTATTGATATTTTGTAGTATCTTATAGATTATGGAGATCAGGCGTCGGTCTGACATAGAGTTGCCAAATATTTTTTCCCATTCTGTGGGTGTTCTTTTAATTCTATTAATAAAGTCTTTGGATGAGCAAAAGTGTTTGATTCTTAATAGTTGCCATTTATCTATTTTCTCTTCTGTTGATTGAGGTTTCTTTGACAGATTTTGGAGTCCGTCCTCATTGTGTATTAAAACTTCCATTGTTGTTTCTACCTTTTCTTGGATGAGCTTTATCATTTTAGGTTTGATATTTAGGTCTTTTATCCAGTTGGAGTTGCTTTTTGTATAAGGTGTAAGATATGGATCTTGATTCAGTTTATTGCAGATGGATAACCAATTTTGCCAGCACCATTTGTTGAAGATACTGTTTTTAACCCAGTTTAATGTCTTAGGGCCTTTGTTGAATATCAACTGTTCACAGGCAGATGGTGTCATCTCTGGGGTCCCAATTCTGTTCCATTGATCGATCTGTCTGTTCTTGTACCAGTACCAGGCTGTTTTGACCACGGTGGCAGTGTATGATCCTCTTCTTTACCAAGCACTATGTCCTTCTTCAAGGACTAATCCTTCCTGATAACATATCCAAAGTATGTAATAGTAGTTTCGCCATCCTTGCTTCCAAGGAGCATTCTGGTTATAGTTCTTCCAGGGTCAATTTGTTCAATCTTTTGGCATTCCATGGTATACTCAATGTTCTTCTCTAACACCACGATTCAAAGGCATCAGTTCTTTGGTGTTCTTATTTGTTGTCCAGTTTTGCATGTGTATGATGCTATTTAAAATACCACGATTTGGATAAGGTGCACCTTACTCTTCAAACTGATGTCTTTGCTTTTTAACACTTTAAAGAAGTTTCTTGCAGCAGATTTGCCCAGTGCAATGCATGGTTTGATTTTTTGACTGCTGCTTCCATGAGTCAATTATGGATCCAAGTGAAATCAAATCCTTGTAAACTTCAGTATTTTCTCCATTTATCATGCCTTCAGTGCAGTTTGGACTTATTCCTTCACTATTATCAGTTCTTAATCATATACTACCACCTGAAATGGTTAAACACTGGCAGATTCTTTTGTGTTAATCAAAAGAATGGTTGTACATTCTTGCATCAGGAAGAAGTACAACCATATACAAAATTATGACTCTGTGTATTTCTTCTATCTTCTTTTGATGCTCCTTGCATTATTCAGTATTTTACTCATAGAATCCTTCAATATTGCAATTTGAGGTTTGAAGTTTTATGTTGCTTCTTTTAGCTAGAGAAACACTGAGCAGTTTTTCCCTTTTTTGGTTTTCTAACTCCACATCTTTGCATATTTCATTGTAATGCTTTACTTTGTCTTCCTGTGTTCCACTTTGAAATCTCCTGCTCAGCTCTGTTTTTGACATCTAGTGCTGCTGTAACAGAAATACCACAAGTGGATGCCTTAATTTTTTTTTTTTATTCTGTCACAGTCCAGTGGACCACAAGTACAAATTCAGGGCATCAGTTTCAGGGGAAGGCTTTCTCTGTTGGCTCTAAAGGAAGGTCCTTGTTGTCACTCTCCTTTGGACTGTGGCATGGGGACCCCAAGTCCTTTTCAAAGGACAAACTCTGCTCCTGGAAATGGTTCTTGGTGGAATGAGGTTCCCATTTCTCTGCTTGTTTCCTTTTCTTTTGTATCTCTAGAGATTGCCTCAAGGAACAATACAATTTCATATATTGAGTCCTGCCCACCAACACAACTACTGCTTATCCTCCCTCATTAACATCACAGAGCATGTAAGAATATCACAGAACACAGGGAATCATGGCCTAGCCAAACTGCTGTACACATCTTTGGGGGGACGCTATTCAACCCATGAGAAGCTCTTTTCCTTTATCATTTCTTCCTTTGGCTTTAGCTACTTGACCATCTAAGGGCAACTTTCAGAGTCTCTTCTGATATCTTTCTTTTTTCTTTTTCCTATATTTGTTTAATGATCTTTTGATCTCATATGATGTCCTTGATGTCATCCCACAAGTCATGTGGTCTCCGGTCATTATTGTTTGATGTGTAGGATAACTTTGGCTCTTATGGACTTGTCTCAATTGTCTTCAACTTCAAGTAGAACTTTGCATGAGCCGTTTGTGGTTTGTTCCTCAGTTGCCCCTCGCCTGGTTTGACTGATGATTTTTAGCTTCTCCATCATTTCTTTCACAGATGCAATCTATTTGATTCTGTGTTTTCCATATTATGATGTCCACGTGTAGAGGTACCATTTATGTTATTGACAAAAGTTATCTTCAGTGAATAAGTCAGTGATCTTGCAAAGTTTTGTTATGCAATCTTTCACATCATTTCTCTCACCAAGATTGTGTTTTCAAATGACTGATTCTTCTTTTTTCCCAACTTTTGCATTCCAATCACAAGTAATTATCAATGCATCTTTGTTGCGTGTTTGATCAATTCTAGACTGCAGAAATTGATAAATAGCTTCAATTCTTTTATCTTTGGCATTAGTGGTTGGTATGTAAATTTGAATAAGAGTCATATTAACTGGTCTCCTTTGTAGTATATGGACAGTACCCTGTCACTGATAGCACTGAAATGCTGTCTGGAAATTTTCCTTTTGGTAGTGAATGCAGAACTGTTCCTCTTCAATTTGTCATTCTTGACATAGTAGATCATATGATAGTTTGGTTGAAAATGCCATATACCAGTACGTTTTTAGCTCACTAATGCCTAGGAAATAGTGTTGAGTTTCAAGTGTTTCATTTTTGATGACTTCCTCATTTCCTTAATTCATAATTTGTACATTCCACATTCTGATTATTAATGCATGTTTGTAGCTGTTTCTTTTCTTTTTGTTTCATCCACATCAACAAATGAAATGTCCCCAAAGCTTTATTTGAACCATGTCATTAAGGTTAACTCTACTTTAATGAGGCAGTTCTTCCCCAGCTGTACTTTGAATGTCTTCTATCCTACACCTGTGGGGTTCATCTTCTGGCTCTCTATCAGAAAAATGTTCCACAGCTATCCATAAAATTTTCACTGGCCTTTTTGTCAGAAGTAGATGGCAAAGTCCTTGTCTGGAATCTGTACTGAAAACTATCCACCATGGGTGACACTGCTAGTATTAGAAATATCAGTGGCATAGTTACCAGTATCACCTAACACACACGTCACCACATTACAACAAAGTGACATTCACTGGCTAGTGAAGAATCCTTAGTCAGGGAACATCTAGCTCAACTGGTGTAACAGTTTATAAAGGAAATGTCCTACATTCTACTGTGGTGAGTAGTGTCTCGGGTCTTAAAGTTGATGAGCTGCTGTCTAAGATACTCCGCTGTAGATACCCCATCTCAAGCAAGGGAAAAGGAAGAAAACAAAAGACACAAAGAAAGACTTGTCCAAAGGACTAACAGACCACAGCTACCACAACCTCCACCATACTGAGTTCAGCATGACTAGATGCTGACTGGTTACCACCACTGAGTGCTCTCATAGTTCCCAGACAAAGCTGTAGGAAAATGTGGAACAAAATTCTAACTCAATCACTCTCTCTCTCTCTCTCTCTCTATCACACACACACACACACACACACACAAAATAGGACCAGATTTACTGAACTGAGAGAGACTGGAGAACCCTGAAAGCATGGCCCCTGGCACACTTGTAGCTCAGTAATGAAGGCGTTCCAGAGGTTTACCCTTTGGCCACAGATTAGCCAGGTCCATAAAACAACAGGAGACTAAATGGACACACCAGCCCTGGGGCAAAGGTGAGAAGGCAGGGAAGGGAAGTGGAACAGGAATGCCAGTAATGGGAAACCCAAGGTCCAGAAGAAGCTAGTGTTGACAAGCTGTGGGGCTGGCAACCAATGTCACAAACACAATATATTTATTAATTGTTTAATGAGAAACTACCTTGCTCTGTAAACCTTCATCTAAAGTACAATTTTCTAAAAAAAGAATTCTTATATCTACCTACACAAAATAATGTGCCCTTGGATTTTCCATCTATGAAACATCTATGAAATTTGATCATGTATTTAATCATAATGAAATTTTTAATAAGGTAAAAACCTAGGGAATTTCTGAACTTAAATCAGTAAAATTAGAAACAATAAGTTTACCAAAAGTATCTTAAATATTTGGAAAGAAATTACAAGTAAAGGTACAAAAAGAAAATGAAAGTAAAAATATTTTATGGTATATTCTTCTGTACTTGTTCAACATTAGAACATGTGCATATATTATCAGTTCAGAATGAATCAATTGATATTTAAAAATCTGGTATCTATTGCTGATGGAAATGAAAGAGCCATGAAAAGAAAACTACTCCAACACAAAACCTATGGATCTAGAAAAAACTTTATTCACAGGAAAAAATACTCTGAAACTTGGCCTGAGAGAAAATATTTTTGTGTTATGCAATGAACAATCTCTTTCTGAATGTTACAGGCCTTATAAAATATTAGTTTTCTGATTAAAACGGATGCAGCTTACATTGTAGTACGAAAAGGCTGTTAACAATAAATGCAGTAATAAATTATATCAGAAGGTGATAATTTCTGAGAAAAATAAAAAAAACAAATGCACTGCTTTTGAGTCAATTCCTACTCATAGCAATGCTATAGGTCAGAGTAGAACTGCCCCACAGAGTGTCGAAGGAGCACCTGGTGGGTTTGAACTCCCAAGAAAAAATACGGTAGAGTAATTAAAGGGGATAAGGAATGCTGGGATGAAGATTTCATTAATCAAATGAGGTTTAGCAAAATTTGAAGGTGAGGGGGCTAACCATCAGGGCAAGGCAAAGGGAATAGCTAGATAAAGACCTTAGGACAAACACACACCTGGTATCTTAAGGAAGATCAAGGAGCTAGTGTAATAAAGTGGAGTGGGCAACCAGAGAGATTCACAAAGAAGTTAGGGAAGCAACTGGACCAGACTATGTAGGTCCTTGTAAACCAGCACAAGATTTTAGGCTTCTAATCTCAGTCAGATAGGGAGGTATTGCAAGATTTCATTCAGAGAAGTGACATGATGTGACTTGTATCATAGAAGTATTGCTCTGATTGCTGAAGTGAGAATAAACAGAAAGGTAGAACTATGAGGATCAGTTAGGAAGCTACTGTAATAATCTCAACAAGAGATACTAGATTGGATTCTAGTGGTAGGAGGGCAAGTGGCGAGAAGAAGTGGGATTGTAGATATATTTTAAGTAGGTTTACTATAAAGATAGAGTCAACAAAATGTCCTGATAGAGTGAATGTGAGGTGTGAGAAAGAGAAGAATGAAGATGCCTCAAAGTTTTTGTTCCAAGCAGCTGGAATTATGTGGTTGCCAGGAACTGAGACGTGGAAGATAGAGCAAGCATTGCTTTTTTTCGTTTAAGACAAATGTATGGTTTCTTATTTGAAAGTTTGTAACACAGCATGTATAATATCCATCTTTGTACAACTACAAATTTACACACAAACATACCTGAAGATGTATGAAAGGATGATCACAAAAAACATAATGTTGGAAGATTCCTCAAGTATCGTTGTGAAGTAAAACACTAAAGTGCAGAGCAGAAGGCTGGCATATCAAAAACATGGTTGGGAGAATCAACATGTATTTGTGTTTACTTGGACATGCGTGCAATGCCTTTGTTAATTTACCTCAAAACTAATTCCTTGATTTGCTTTGAGAAAAAAGAAATGACTGGATAGGGATGGGATTAGGAGGGGATTATTTTGTTGCATATTCTTTTGTACCTGCTCACTGCTGAAACATGGACCTCTTTGAAACATGTTACATCTTTGGAATTAATTAATTTGATATTTAAAATCTGATATCTGCTTATTGAAATTAAAGAAAGAACATACACTCTCAGACTGATGGAAACATGAATTATATATCTGTGTTGTAATGCAGTTTCGCCACAGCATTGAAAACAGAAGTACACAAATATATGTCATAGAAACAAAAGTACTAACAAGTAAAAACTTAGTGAAAGAACGTTTACTGTGGATTTGAAAATAAGATGACTGCTTGTATTTGAGAAAGAGAAGATGCAGGAAACTGTCTCTAAAATCCCATTTTTGTGACGGCAGACATTTCCTCTCCATATGTGTATATTCATGTGTATATTAGTATACATATTTGCATATTTGTATGTGCTTGTGTATGTTGTTATGAGCATGGAGAAAAAAATGGAGGCTATCTTAATTTGAGAAGGGTTTAGAATAATGGTTAAAGCATGGATTTGAGATCTAGACTACCTAGATTCAGATGTGTCTCTGACAGGTACCACCTATGTGACCTTGGGAAAATTAATCTTTCAGTGCTGCAGTTTTCTCACCTTTTATGTGAACAGTAGTATCTACCACATAGGGTAGTTGTGAGGGTTGAGTTTTTTTCTTCTCTTTTTTTGTTTTGTTGTAGGTGGTAAAAATACACACAGCAAAACATATACCCATTCAACAGTTTCTACATGTACAATTCAGTGACACTGATTACTTTCTTTAAGTTGTGTAACTATTCTCGTCCTTTTCTTTTTTGACTGATGTGACCATTTTATTTAGTCAGAAAAGTAACAGAGAGAAAGGGATACAATTCTTTTAAACATACTTTCTCATTTCTTGGTATAATTTTTGTCTCCATAAATGATGTCCAAAATAATCTCTCTCAGGTCTGTGCCACTTTCTTTTATAGTAAAGACTGTTTCTGTACACAGTCTGGTAGATGTGAGCAAATATTGTACACAAAGATTTCCTTTTTGTTTTTTTTCCCTCATTGCAGAGTCATCAGCTAGCAAATATTTTGAAATACCCAAATTTAGCTTTTACATCCTTGGGGTTTTCTGGAGTAGATTAGGGTTTTCTGGAGTAGAAAGCCACTTCAATAATTTCGGCCTTGAAGACGTGGTAGCTAGTAGCATTCCACGAGACGTTTCTTGGCTGTGACTTCTAGATCTGCTTACCTACATTTCTCCTTTCCTAGGCTGAGTGGGAACTTTGAAGTTACAGTAAGGACACTCTGAATGCTGGTTCTCACCTTCCTCCCCATTCTGTTTATAATTTCACTGTCCTTTTCTGAACTGGAAACCCTGGTGGCTTAATAGTTAAGTGTGACTGCTGCTAAGGAATCGCCAGATTGCTTTCCAAAGAGGTTGTACCATTTTGCAATCCCACCAGCAGTGTAGGAGAGTTCCAGTTTCTTCACAGCCTCTCCAGCATTTGTTGTTTTGTATTTTTTTGGATCATGGCCAACTTTGTTGGGGTGAAATGATATCTCATCATACTTTTGTATTTCTTTAGTAACTGATGACTGCAAGTGATTTCACATGTGTCTTTTGCCTGCCTAGACATCCTCTTTAGAGAAGTGTCTGTCCATCTCCTTCACTCATCACTTAATTGGATTATTTATCACTTCCTTGTTGATATTTTATAGTAACTTATAGATCAGATGTTGGTCTGACATATAGTTGCCAAATATTTTTTTCCCATTCTGTAGGTGGTCTTTTAATTCTTTTGATAAAGTCTTTGGATGAGCCTAATTTTTCTAGTTGTAAAGTTAATCTAATAGTGACATTTCTTTTAAAGAGCACAGTGCTCAAGGCAGACATTCTTCACTAATTAAGCCAAACAGTTTTTTTTTTTTTTGGTTTAAAGGAGATTTCAGGGGATATTTTTGTTTTAATGTTTAAAAGATTATCTCAGGTCACTATCCAGCCATGGTAGCTCCAGAAATTCTGCGTGCTATAGAAATTTTAAATTATGACAAAATTGCTTTCAAAATATGAAGTTATTTTGACCCTTTTGATCAAGATTCTTCTACATGATCTTTGATCAAAATGTTCAGCAATGCTTACCAGGCACCATCCATTCCTTCTGATCTCAGGACAAAAGAGGTAGTTGATCATAGAGGCAATTAGCCACACATTCCATTTCCTCCTCTTATTCCTAACTCTTCTTCTTGGTTGCTCCAGGTGAATAGAGGTGAAGTGTTATATCTTGGATGTCCAGTTTAAACTACATTAACTAGGAGCTGGAACAGAAGCACTAAACACAGTTTTAGGCCAATTAACTGAGATGTTCCATAAAACCATGACCCTAAGCTTCAAATCAAGACATTACAACTCATGAGGTATTTGGTTGCACATAAGCAGCCTCAGCAGTTACTCTTTTCCTTCTTCCTTAAGTGAGATCATGTAGTATTTGCTCCCTTGTGTGACTGATTTATTTCACTCAGCATAATGTCTTCAAGCTCCTTCTATGTTGTAGCATGTATCAGTGCTATATTTTCTCTCTCTTGCTCAGTAATAATCCATTGATTGTGCATAAACCAAACAAAGCTAAACTCATTGCTGTCAGGTTGATTCTGACTCGTAAGGATCCTGCAGGACAGGGTAGAACTGCTCCATAGGGTTTCCAAGGCTATAACCTTTATGGAGGCAGACTGCCACAACTTCCTTCCACCGACAGGCTGGTGCACTCCAATCGCTGACTTTTTGGGTAGCAGCTGAGTGCTTAACCACTCTGCCACAAAGGCTCTATATGTATATACCACATTTTTGATTCATTCATTCACTGATGGTCATTTAGGCGGTTTGTGCCTTTCAGCTACCGTAAATAGTGCTATAGCGAAAACTGGTATACATACGTCTGTTCTCATCACTACTTTTAACTTCTTTAGGTATGTTACCAGCAGTGGAAATGCTGAGTCATATGGTAGTGCTATTTTTACTTTTTCGAGGTGCTACCACACTATTTTCTAGCTGTACCATTTTGTATTCCCAGCATACATAGGATACGTACACACCATATGTGCTGCCATTGAGTCAATTTTAACCCATAGCAACTTTATAGGATAGAGTAGAACTGCCCCCACAGGGTTTCCTAGGCTGTAATTTTTTAAAAAAATTTTTATTGTGATTAAGTGGAAGTATACAATCTAAATCAATTTTGCATGTCCACTTGTCTGCAGCTCTATCTGTGACAGCACTTTACTTCTTTTCGCTCTATACGTTTAGTATCCTCTTCATGAATACCTGTGCCCTCTTCTCCACCTTCTTCCCACCCATCTGAAAGGAAACCAGTAGGACAGCCTCCTGTAAGTGTATAACACCATAAGGTATACACACCACATGCTCACTTTGTGTCTCCGAGTCCAGTCCATTCTTATCTGTATTGCTGACCTCAGTACTGGTTTCCAGTTAGGGTCAGCTGTATGTCTAGGGGCCATGTTCCCAGGGGTTCCTCCAGGCTGTTGCACCATGACTTCTGTTGTTTAAGTAGAGTTCTTGAACTGCACACCTCTTTTTCTCGTGTTGGTTCAGGGACTCTACATTGTGTCTTCTTCACGGTTGCCTTTGGTGATGGCCAGGCACTATCTGGTTCTTCACATCTCATATTGCTACAGTCTCCCATTCATATGAGTCCTTCTGTCACCTGGGCTCTTTTTCCCTCATGTCTTTATTGTTCTCAGTCATCATCTGTTGCAGATGAGTTGAGACCATTGGTGTATATCAAATGGCAGCTTGCTAACTTTTAAGACCGCAGAAGCCACTCACCAATATGGGGTGCACAAGACTCTCAGCAAAAGGCTAGTCATGCCGACTGACCTTTGTGCCCCCTGAAAACATGATACCTAGATCCTCGTCCCTGCTACTCTATCCTTTGAAATATTGGGTCAAGTTTAGAAAACCTTTCAGTTTATGGTATAGTCCAGTTATGCTGATTTCCTCTCTATGGTATGCTGTCACTGCTTTCACCTAACCAAATTTCTATCAACTATCTAATCTATGACCAACCCTCTCCTTCCCTCCCCACCCTTGTAGCCATGAGAGACTTCTCTTATGTACATAAGTCAGTTTTTAAGTCCTTATAGCAAAGGTCTCATACGATACTTGTGCTTTCTGCAGCTGACTGATTTCACTCAGCATTATGTCTTCTAGTTGAAATCAGATTATGAGGTGTGTCCTAAAATCACCATTGTTCTTTATCATTGCTTAGTGTTCCATTGAGTGTATGTACCATAGTTCATCTATTCATATGTTGATGGGAACCTGGGTTGATTCCATCTTTTTGCTATTGTGGGTAGTGTTGGAATTCGTGTGCATGTATGTTTCTGTTCATGTGACCACCTTTATTTCTGTAGGATATATCCCAAGCAATGGGATTGCTGGATCATATTGTATTTCTATTTCTAGCTTTTTGAGAAAGTGCCAAATTGCTTTCCAAACAGGTTTTACTGCTTTGTACTCCCACCACAAATGTAGGAGAGTTGTGATCTCTCCACAGCCTCTCCAGCATTTGTTGTTTTGTGTTTTCTGGATTATGGCCAATCTTGTTGGGGTGATATGGTCTTTCATTGCAGTTTTGATTTGGATTTCTCTAATAGCTAATTAATGGTCATGAGCATTTCCTCATATATCTTCCGGCTAACTGGATGTCTTCTTTGGGTAAGTGCTTGTCCATCTCCTTTGCCTATTGCTTAACTGGGTTATTTACCTTTTTCTTGTTGATATTTTGCAGTACCAGGCTGTAATTTTTATAGAAGCTGACTGTCTGTCACATCTTTCTCCCGTGGAGCAACTTGATGGTTTCAAACTATTCACCTTTTGGTTAGCAGCCAAATACTTAGCCATTGCATGGCCAGGGCTCCCTCCAGAATAGCCAGGGTTCCAATATCCCCACATTCTCATCAACATTTATTATTTTTCTTAGCTATCCTAAAATCAAAAAAATTAAAAAAACAAGACCACTAAACCCATTACCACTGAGTAGCAATTTACAGCGACCCTACATGCAGCTGGGAGTGAAATGCTATCTTATTGTGGTTTTGATTTGGATCTCTCTGATTATCAAAGACATTGAACATCTTTTCATGTGTTTTTTGACCATCTGAATATCCTCTTAGGTGAAACGTCTATTAAAGTTTTTTTTGGTCAATATTTTGATTGAGTTGTCTTTTTTTTGGTTTCTTTAGTTGTTGAAATTTTAATGTATATTTTGGTTGTTAGATTCTTATCAGGCATAGGGTTAATAACTTAATATGTAATAAAATAGTTTGAACAGTTTATCGTGCATGGTAAGTGTAAAATTTTAGCTCTGGAATTGTGTTATTCTGTGACTTCAGTTGTTACTATGAATTGGAGAGGAACACAGAAAACACAATAGAAACAAAACCAAAACTGAACAGGGTTAGAAAGAAAGATTGAGTTTATGGTTTCATATATGCATTTCTGTAAAATTAAATGCACACGTATATACTGATATACATAAAAATATTAGCCTTTCTCTGATTAAGATAATTTGCAAGGTTGTTAACCAATGTCGTAAGGCAATACGTGTACTAACAGTTTAATGAGAAACTAGTTTGTTCTGTAAACCTTCATCTAAAATCCAAAAAAAGAGAAGAGAGATAATGTATAAGGGCAACAAGAAAAAAATAAAAGGATTAAAAAAAATAAAATAATATATGCCGCAAAGCAGTTATGGAAACTCTCATTGCACAGTGGTTGTGTGCTACAGCTGCTAACCAATAGGTTGGAAGTTAAAATCCACCATACAACCCTTGGAAAATCTATGGGGCAGTTCTACTCTGTCCTATAGGATCTCTGTGAGTCTGAATCAGCTAGACAGCACTGGGTATAAGCAGTTACAGAAACATCACCTTAAATCCCCATTTTCAGGGATTAGCTGTCTGGAGCTATCAGAAAGCAGTAGATTGATAAGTGGTAGAACCATCTGATGATGAGAGAGAGAGGGAACATTTTATATATATGTGTGTGTGTGTGTGTGTGTGTGTATAAAACCCAGTGCCGTTGATATATATACGTATATACACACACACATGCATTCACCGAAGAATCAGGACTAACCTGGAACTTCTAGGGAAGTTTCAATCTATTCTTTTTTTTTTCTTTCTGCTTTTTAGTCAAATGTTTGCTTATATAAGACTATAACAAAAGGAAATGGGAAACTCAATGATTGAGGATAAATTTGCTCAGGCTCAGTCCCTGGAATAAATGCTCATGCTATCATATTTAACCATAGACAAACACATACATACATGTATACTAATATATATGTCCGTATACCAAGAGTGTCATAATTTTTCCAATCCTAACTGGTATGGATTTAATTGTGTGCTCCAAAGGTTATGTTGATATCCTAACCCCCAGTACCTGTCCACTTGGGCTAGAGTCCTTGAAGATGAGATCAGTCAATGTGAGATTATACCGGAGTTGGGTGGGACCTAGATGCAGTTTGAGTGGTGTCCTTATACAAGAGACACAGAGACCATCTAGTGGAATTAAACTGGAGCTGTAAACCAAGGCTCGTCTTGGGCTACCGGAAGCCGAGAAAGACAGTAAAAGATTTTCCACACATTGCCTCTCTTCTAGTATGCCACTAGATTTGTGGTATTTTGTTATGGTTGTCCTAGGAAATAAATACAGAGACAGTTGCCTACATTTTGCATTTCCTATCAAGAAATGCCTCCCAGAGATCTTCCCATGTCAATAGCTCCAATTTATTATTTTTAATTACTGGATTGCAATTTTGTTTCATGTTTCTATATTGTCCTTGAATCCTGTAAGTATAAGGCATTATTATACAATCAAATACATAGTGTAAGCCCTCACAATATGAATTTAGAAATACAACTGTGCTTACCTTTGTAACACTCTCTGTTAAGTCGTTAGAAAGCTGAAAGTCACTAGAATGTTACTGAGAAAATTTCTGAACTTAGATAGAAACATAGTAACATGTGAACTATGCCAAGAATGTAAACAACTTTCAAGTTGACTTTGACTTGATGTGCTGTGATAAAGAAGACAGTTAATCTTTGTAAACTATCTTTGAGATGTAAGCCTAAACAGCCTCTCTAGTCCCTAACTTAAAAGAAAAAATGTGACATTCCACACACACATGCTAGTCTTTGACATCAATCTGACCCTTACTATGTGAGGCCAAAATGAAAATTTCACATATAAATCTTTGAATTTCGACTTATTCACTGAGAGAAAGCAGAAATGGAAAAGAAATTTTGTCTGTCACTGCCCACCTTAGACCCTAACTGTGAGGCTCCCACAGGGAGTTTGAGCATTGATCAAACCTTCCTATCAAGACTCCTCATGAGTTTAAAGATTTGCACTCTAACCACTGACCTAACATTATAATTGCTATTGTTGATTCTGATTCTGGGATTCTAAATCAATGTTTTGAGGTCTTACATGTGTGCCTTGTCATGACAAGCTTGCAACATGCATGACAAGCTTCTGTATCTCTTTATTAACTTTCTAAGGAGAAAAACTCAAAAGTGAGAGCTTTACTCACTTTCCTTAAGCCAGGCTTGGAAGCTGTATTAACCAAGACGGTTTGTCCGTGTGGGCACTGATTATCACTGGGTGGCTCTTTTCACAGTAGGGAAAATGGTGAATCCTTGGAATTAATAACTGAAGTCCAGAGAAATCATAAGTATAAAGATTTGGGAGGTTCCTTGGTCTTGAGAAGTACCTTAAGGGGTGAAAAGAACTACTTAATCTTTCTAAAATGCAGGTCTTATCTTGTTTTAAAGCTTAAAACTCTTCAAAGACTTCCATTGCCCTTAGAAGATCCAAATTTCTTAAAACAGCTTATTAGGCATTTCAAAACCTGCCTGGTTCTCTCAAGCCATGTCTCTTCCTTTGCTCAATTCTTGGACCATTCTGAAAAGTTGGATAAGTTCAAAAGCATCATCGTGTCACTCACTTTCGAATATACTTTTTTTTTCCTCCTTTGACTACTCTGCTTTCTGGCTCCTTAACTTGAATTCATTGTCCAAGTCTCAATTTCGACATTACCTTCTTTGAAACTCTTTAGCCTGTTACTCCTGTTCTAGTCTCTCCCAGTTATGTGCTCCATGACGCCTATGCTTTTGAAATTATTTATTCAATTATATGTCCTCCTCGGATTCTTTATTCCAGAGATGTCATCTTATTTTTGCATGCTCAGTCAAGATTTGTTGAATGAATACATGAAGAACAAGGGCTGTTAAGAAGAATGTGAAACTGAAAAAGCAAATCCACTGCCATCAAGTCAGTTCCAACTCATAGCAACCCTATAAGACAGAGTAGAACTGCCCCAATAGGGATTCCAAGGAACGTCTTGTAGATTCAAACTGGTGACCTGAGGTTGGTTAGCAGACAAGCTCCCAACCATTACTCTATGAGTTTCCAAGAAGAACATAAGTGCCGGGAGCCGGTCCCAACACTTTGTAGGGTCCCGCACGGAGGGAGGGAGAGGCGCGGCGGGAAATGAATCAAGGAGACAGGAGAGACTTTTCTGGTTTATGGCAGCCCGACCCAGAGAGCAAGAGAGAGAAGGCTGTCTGTCTTTATTGTTTTTATAGTAAGAGTGACGTGAATTTTACCCTGCCCACTGACCACACAATCTATTGGCTAGTTTAAAACCAAAACCTCGTGGTTGGCAAATTTGAAACCAAAGATCTCGTGGTCTTGAGGTGATGTAATTTTTTACCCTGCCACATGAGCTATTAACTGAAACCTGGTGATCCTTTTAACTGTCAAAGCTTTTTAGATAATGGCCTATGGATGCCTCGAGCTCAATCAGCCCTACTTATACCTCAAGGTTAAAAGGTTCACGAGGAAGGGTCTAAAGTTTATGATCTCTATTTGTTCCTACTTTGCTCTTTATCTCCTCCTGCAGGGATAGTAAACATCTACCGTCCCCCACCCTATGTTCTTCTCAAGCTGTTCTAAAGAGGATAATTCCTTTCACATGGGTGGGGATGTGCAGTTGGGGGAAGTCAGCAGGGGTTGGGCCAGCCTCGTTGCTCTCAAAGCTGGCTGTGTTAGAGATCATTCCTCTGAGCTCTTTTTCCTCAGAAAATTCCTGTACAGTTTTCCCGATATTATTTCATAGACCAAGGGGGTAGTAAAAGGGCCCCTCTCAGAAGGCATCTCCCCTGATCCTTGTGCCAGGAGAGGAGGGGGTATCTTTTTGAAGAAAATTTGATTAGGAAGCCAAATAATATCAAGGACAGTAGGCTAAAAAACATGTCACAGGTGAGATGCTTCAGCCCGTCATTTGCAGGAGCTCGTGACTTTGTCTACAAGGCTGATGGAGGACTTCCGCACATAAGTGTGACTGATTTGAGAACTAAGTCTTGGGCCTAAGACATAACAGTAGAAAGTCCTCAGGAGATGATCTGTCAAAAGGGCTATGGGTGCCACACCTTGAATTTAATGTTTAGCCATATATCTGGAAGAACTTTGTTAATTTTTGTGGCAATGATTCAGCAGTATTTTATAAATAATCAATAATCATAAAATTTTATAAATGAGCATGGACCAAAGAGAGGGCTAAAGCATCAATGTCATGTAAAAATATTAGTATAGAGCAGAGTTCATTATCTGTTGCTGTCAAGTCAAAAGATCAGTAGTTTAAATCTACCAGCTGCTCCTGGGAAACATTATGGGGCAGTTCTGCTCTATCCTATAGGGTCATTATGAGTCAACTTGATGGCAGTAGAAAATTCAGCACAGTTTGTTTTAAATCACTTATAAGACCCCAGCGTCCAAGGCACAACTACCAGCTTCCAGTCTGTAAGTAGAGTAGTGTGAGCTACCTCCACTTCTAACTGGTTTCTGAAGATACTTTCTATGCACTTGGCCAGCTTATTGCCCAAGATAAGAAAAGCAAGAAGCTGGGATCTGCAGACCACAGAACCAGTGAAAAACAAATCTGGCAAAAATGACAGGTGGAGAGCCATCAACCCTGTCCTCTGGGTGACCTTGGACAACAGCCAGAATCAAACTTTAGCAGCCCCAGTTTAGAGAAAAACATTCAGAAGCGAAGGGTCCAACTTTCAGATCCTGTGTGAGAAACCCTCCCATACATCTTAAACTAAGCAAACTTAGACAAGGAGACTGACTCAAAACATCTTTTTCATGCCAGACCAAATGACCTTGTTCCTTTCCCCAAGCCCTTTCCTCTAACATTGTTTTACCCATTGTTCAGGCAGATATCTTGGTGATACAAGTCCTGGTATGCTCCTTTGCTTGACCAACCAAGTAAAGCTTCTGCTTTCACTTTTTTTATTTTATTTAATATGACTGTGTGAAAATGTACATTCCCGTATAAATTTACTTGCCCACATATATGCAGCTTCCACTGCTCTCCCTGCCCGGTGACAGCACATTATTCCTCTCTGCTCCATACATGTCTCATCCGCCCAACAGTCTCCTTTCCCCTCCTCTCCACCCACTCTCCTTCCTCCAGCCAGAGGTCAGCAGGATGATATCCTATAGATGCATAGAACCATAAAGTGTATCCAATATATGGTCACTTTGCATCACCAAGTCCAATCCATCTGTGTCTGAAGAGTGGACCTTCGTTATGATTTATGGGCAAGGGCAGCATCAAGGCCAGGGGCCATGCTGCCAGGGGAACCCTGAAACCACTGGACCATCAGTTGAGGTCTTTTAGTGGCGATCTCAGGATGCACACCTTTTTATTCTTGTGTTGCCAGTGAGACTCAGTGAGCTCCATAGCAGCTATTGCTGGTGGTGGCCGGGCACCATCTGGTTCTTCCAGTCCCAAGATGAGGTAGGTACTCTCTCATGTGGATCTCTCTATTTTCTGGGTTGTCTTTACCCCATGTCATTTTGGTCCTCAGTGAGCATCCGTTCCGGCTGAGTTGGGACCATTTGCTGTGCCCTCAGATGGCAGCTTGTAAGACCCCAGACGTGACTCAACAATGTGGGGTGCAGAGAGCTCTCTTAGCAAAATGATAGTTGTGCCAATTGGCCTGGAATTTGCCTAAGAGCATGGTCCCCTGCCCCCTGCCCCAGCTACTCTAGCTTTACAATATTGAGTTGAGATGAAAGGAGTACTCAAGTTATGCTGAAGTTGTTCTTGTTTTTAATGTGTGCTATCACCGATTTCTCCCAACCAGATTTCTAGCAACTATCTAATCTAAGCCCTCCCCCCTTGCTCTCCCTCCCTCCCCTCACTTGCAGCTGTCAAAGAGTCTTTTCTTCTATACACAAATCTGTTTTTGAGATCTTATCTTAGAGGTCTCATACAATATTTGTCCTTTTGTTGCTGACTACTTTCACTCAACATAATGTCTTCCAGTTGAAACCAGGTTATGGAATGTTTCCTGGAATCATTATTATTCTTTATCATGCGTAGTGCTCCATTGAGTATATACACCATAGTTTACCTATCCATTCTTCTGTTGTTGGGCATCTAGGTTGATCCCATCTTTTTGCTATCTTAGCCTGTGCTGCGATAAACATTCTTGTGCATGTGTCTGTTGGTGTGAAAGGCCTTGATTCTGTAGGATATATTCCAAGTAGTGGAATTACTGGGTCAAATGGTATATCTATATCCACTGTTTAAGGAAGCGCCAGATTGCTTTCCAAAGAGGCTGGACCATTTTGCAACCCCACCAACAGTGTAGGAGGGTTCCACTTTCTCCACAGCCTCTCCAGCATTTGTTGTTTTGTGTTTTTTGGATCATGGCCAACCTTGTTAGGGTGAGATGGTATCTCACTGTAGTCTTCATTTGAATTTCTTTAGTAACTAAAGATTGTGAACATGTCCGCATGTGTTTTTTGGCTGCCTGGATCTCCTCTTTAGAGAAATGTCTGCCCATCTCCCTTGCCTATCACTTAATTGGATGATTTATCTTCTCCTTATTGATATTTTGTAGTATCTTATAGATTATGGAGATCAGGTGTCGGTCTAACATAGAGTTGCCAAATATTTTTTCCCATTCTGTAGATGTCTTTTTAATTCTATTAATAAAGTCTTTGGATGAGCAAAAGTGTTTGATTCTTAATAGTTCCCATTTATCTATTTTCTCTGTTGATTGTGGTTTGTTTGACAGATTTTGGAGTCTGTCCACATTGTGTATTAAAACTTCCATTGTTGTTCCTACCTTTTCTTGGATGAGCTTTATCATTTTAGGTTTGATATTTAGGTCTTTTATCCAGTTGGAGTTGCCTTTTGTATAAGGTATAAGATATGGATCTTGTTTCAATTTATTGCAGATGGATATCCAATTTTGCCAGCACCTTTTGTTGAAGATACTGTTTTTACCCCAGTTTAATGTCTGTCATGGTTTGAATTGTGTCCCCCCAAAAATGTGTGCAGCCACGTGGCTGGGATATGGTTCCCTGTATCTTGGGACTGTCCTCCATTGTGTGGTTTTGCTAACCTGTATGTTAAAGGATTAGGGTGGGGTTGTAAATTCCTGCTATAGGGGGAGTTTCCCTGGAGTATGGCTTGCCCCACCCTTAATGCTTTTAGCTTGCAAGGAATAAAAGGAAAAAGAAACAAAGGACAATTTGAGAACCTCGCTACCATCAAGCAAGCAGCACCGGGAGCAGAGCACGTCCTTCAGACCAGAGGTTCTTGCGTAAGGACGCTCCCTGGACAAAGACTGATGCAATACCGGACTTTCCTCCAGAGCCGACAAAGGGAAAGCCTTCCCCTGGAGCAGACACCCTGAATATGGACTTGCAACCTACCGGACAGTGTAAGAATAAATCTTTCTTTGTTAAAGCCATCCACTCTGTGGTATTTCTGTTAGAGCAGCCCTAGCTGACTAAAACAATGTCTTAGTGCCTTTGTCGAATATCAACTGTTCACAGGCAGATGGTGTCATCTCTGGGGTCTCAATTCTGTTCCATTGATCAATCCATCTGTTCTTGTACCAGTACCAGACTGTTTCGACCACTGTGGTAGTGTAGTATGTTCTAAGGTTGGGTGAGGAGAGGCTTCCCAGTGTGTTCTTGTTCTTCAGTAGTACCTTACTTATCCAGGGCTTCTTCTCTTTCCAAACAAAATTGATGATTTGTTTCTCCATCTCATTAAAAAATGACGCTGGAACTTGTATTGAGATTGCATTATATAAGTAGATTACTTTGAGTAAAATAGAAATTTTCAGAATGTTAAGTCTTCCTATCCATGAGCAGGGTAGGTTTCTCCATTTATCTAAGTCTTTCTTAGTTTCTTGTAGTGAGGGTTTGTAGTTCCCTTTGTAAAGGTCTGTTATTTCTCTGGTTAGATTAATTCCTAGATACTTTATCTTCTTAGGGGCTATAGTAAACGGTATTGATTTGATGATTTCTTTGTTAACAGTCTCATTGTTGGTATAAAGGAATCCGACTGATTTACTTATGTTTATCTTGCATCCAGAGACTTTGCCGAACTCCTCTGTCAGTTTGAGTAGTTTCCTTATGGACTCATTGGGATTCTCTGCATATACAATCATGCCATCTGCAAACAGGGAGATTTTAACTTCCTCTTTGCCCATAGAGATGCCCTTTATTTCTTGGTCTTGTCTAATTGCTCTGGCTAGAACTTCTAGTACAGTGTTGAATGGGAGAGGTGAGGGTGAGCATCCTTGTCTAGTTCCTGATCTCAAGGGAAAGTCTTTCAGTCTCTCTCCATTCAGGATGATGTGGGCAATTGGCTTTGTATAAATGACCCTTATCGTGTTGAGGAATTTGCTGTCTATGCCTATTTTGCTAAGAGTTTTTAGCATGAATGGGTGTTGGACTTTATCAAATGCCTTTTCTGCATCAATGGACAAAATTAGGTGATTCTTTTTTGTGTTATTTATGTGGTTAATCTCATTCATTGTTTTTCTGATGTTGAACCAGCCTTGCATCCCTGGTGTGAATCCAACTTGGTCTGGATGGATTATTTTTTGGATATGTTATTGTATTCTATTGGCAAGAATTTTGTTGAACATTTTTGTATCTAGATTCATGAATGATATCGGTCTGTAGTTCTCCTTTTTTGGTTGGGTCTTTCCCTGGCTTTGGTATCAGGGTTATGCTGGCTTTGTAGAATGAGTTTGGGAGTAGTACATCCCTTTCTGTACTGTGAAGTAGTCTCAGTAGTGTTGGAGATAACTCTTTTCTAAAAGCTTGGTAGAATTCTGCAGTGAAGCCATCTGGACCCGGACTTTTTTTGGTTGGCAGTGTTTTGATGATCTTTTCAATCTCTTCCTTTGTGATGGGTTTATTAAGTTGTTCTGCTTCACGTTGTGATATGATTGTATATGCAGAGAATCCCAGTGAGTCCATAAGGAAACTACTCAAACTAATAGAGGAGTTCGGCAAAGTTTATAGATACAAGATAAACATAAGTAAATCAGTCGGATTCCTTTACACCAACAATGAGACTGTTAACGAAGAAATCATCAAATCAGTACCATTTACTATAGCCCCTAAGAAGATAAAGTATCTAGGAATTAATCTAACCAGAGAAATAACAGACTTTTACAAAGAGAACTACAAACCCTCACTACAAGAAACTAAGAAAGACTTAGATAAATGGAGAAACCTACCCTGCTCATGGATAGGAAGACTTAACATTCTGAAAATTTCTATTTTACTCAAAGTAATCCACGTATATAATGCAATCCCAATACAAGTTCCAGCGTCATTTTTTAATGAGATGGAGAAACAAATCATCAATTTTGTTTGGAAAGGGAAGAAGCCCTGGATAAGTAAGGTAGGTGGTATGAGTCAAGGAATCTGTCCATCTCCTCTAGGTTTTCAAATTTGTTAGAGTACAGTCTTTCATAGTATTCTGTTATGATATTTTTGATTTCTGTTGCATCTGTGGTGACAGCTCCCCTCTCCTTTCTAATTTGGGTTATTTGTTTCCTTTCCTGCTTTTCTTTAGTAAGCTTAGCCAGTGGTTTGTCAATTTTGTTGATCTTTTCAAAAAACCAGCTTTTGGTCTTTTCAATTTTTTCAATTTTTTTTCTGTTCTCTAATTCATTTAGCTCTGCTCTAATCTTTATGATCTGGTTTCTTCTGGTGCCTGATCGGTTCCTCTGTTGTTGTCTCTCCACTTGTTCAAGTTGTAGGGTTAGTTACTTGATTTGGTTTCTTTCTTCCTTCCAGATGTGTGCATTTATGGAGATAAACAGACCTCTGAGCACTGCTTTGGCTGTATCCCATAGGTTCTGGTAGGAAGTGTTTTCATTCTCACTGGAATCCATGATTTTCTTTATTTCATCCTTGATTTCTTCTATTACATCCTTGATTTCTTCTATTACATCCTTGATTTCTTCTATTACCCATAGTTTTTTGAGCAAGATGTTGTTCAGTTTCCAAGAGTTCCACTTTCTATCTATGTTTTTTCTGCTATTGATTTTGACTTTTATGATGTGAGAAGATGCTTCACAATAATTCAATGGTATGGATTTTGTTGAGAATAGCCTTATGTCTAACACAGGGTCAATTCTGGAGAATGTTCCATGTGCACTGGAAAAGAAGGTGTAGTTGTCTGCTGATGGGTGGAAAGTTCTGTGTATATCACTGAGGTTTCGTTGGTTAATTGTGTCAATGAGGTCTTCTGTAGCTTTACCGAGCTTTTTTCTAGATGATCTGTCTAGCATTGAGAGTGGAGTGTTAAAGTCTCCCACTATTATTGTGGAGTGATCTAACTCTTTTTTCAGTGTAGTCAGTGTTTCTTTGACGTATTTAGGTGCTCTGATATTAGGTGCATAAATATTTAATATGGTTAAGTCTTGATTGTGTACAGAACCTTTCAGCAATAGTGTCCATCTTTGTCCACGATGGTGAATTTTACACTAAAATTGATTTTGTCTGAGATTAGAATTGCCACCTCTGCTGTTTTTTGTTCATTGTTAGCTTGATATATGTTCTTCCATCCTTTAATTTTCGGTTTGTTCTTATCTTTAGGTCTCAAGTGAGTTTCTTGTAGACAACATATGAATGGGTCATGTCTTTTGATCCAAGACGTCACTCGATGTCTCTTTACTGGAGTATTCCGTGCATTGACATTCAATGTAATTATTGATAGGTATGTGTTCACGGCTGCCATTGTCATATGTTTGTTTTTGTGTTGATGTTTTCTCTGTTGTTCTTATTAGTCTGTTTTAGGACATTCTTTGTTGTGAGTTGATTTTTCACCTTTTTCAGAGTTGGTTTTGTAGTTGTTGAGACTCCTGTGTTACATTTCTTGAAATGGTATGATACATCTTTGTTGTGCTTTACAGCTACCCCTAGGATCACCCTTAATAAAGTATACATAAACCCAATTTTAATTGCTACCAGTCTTGTCATCTCCCTCTCCATCTGGAAGGACTATAACAACTGTAGTACATCTGTTTTAGTCAGCTAGGGCTGCTCTAACAGAAATACCACAGAGTGGATGGCTTTAACAAAGAAAGATTTATTCTTACACAGTCCGGTAGGTTGCAAGTCCATATTCAGGGTGTCCGCTCCAGGGAAAGACTTTCCCCTTGACGGCTCTGGAGGAAAGTCCGGTATTGCATCAGTCATTGTCCAGGGAGTGTCCTAACGCAAGAACCTCTGGTCTGAACGATGCGCTCTGCTCCCGGTGCTGCTTGCTTGATGGTAGCGAGGTTCTCAAATTGTCCTTGGTTCTTTTTCCTTTTCTTCCTTGCAAGCTAAAAGCATTAAGGGTGGGGCAAGCCATACTCCAGGGAAACTTCCCCCATAGCAGGAATTCACAGCCCCACCCTAATTCTTTAACATACAGGTTAGCAAAACCACACAATGGAGGACAGTCCCAAGATACTGGGAACCATATCCCAGCCATGTGGCTGCACACATTTTTGGGGGGACACAATTCAAACCATGACAACATCCTTCTTTTTAACATGATGGCACCATAGTTTTCATGATAATCGCTTGACTGCTTCTTTCCATATTTAAGCTGTGATTGACTTTGGAGCCTTCCCTAACTGGATAGAGTTTTGAGTACTGTGTCATTCTAAAATATAGTTACTGGTTTTGTTCCTGTAAGCCATAAGCCAAGAAATTCTTTCAGTATTTCTTGTAATTTTGGTTTGGCTTTTACAAACTCTCTGAGTTTCTGTTTATCTGGGAATGTCTTGATTTCATTTTTGTATTTGAAAGATAGTTTTGCAGGATACATAATTCTTGGTTGGAAGTTCTTCTCCTTCAAGGCTTTGAATGTGTCATGCCACTGTCTCCATGCTAGCATGGTTTCGGTTGAGAAATCTGATGAAAGCCTACAGGGTTTCCCTCTGAATTTTAGCTTTCCTTTGAGTCTTGCTGCCTTTAAGAGTTGATGCTTATGTTTCGTTTTGTTAAGCTTGATTATAATATGTCTTGGAGTCTTTCTTTTGAGATCTCTATTGGGTGGCGTACGGTACGCATTTTAAATATTCTCTTCCTTCATGATTTCTGGGACATTTTCTGTGTGCAGCTCAGCAACGATACTCTCTGTTTTCTCAGGTGTCTCATCCTGTTCAGGGACTCCAATTAATTGAAGGTTGTTCATCTTAATAGAGCCCCACGTGCTTCTTAATGTTCTTGTTTCTTTTTTCTGATTTCTGTTCATAGTCCCTGGTGTAAGTAGCTCTGTCTTCCAAATCAGAAATTCTTTTTTTTCCATTTGTTCCATTCTGTTTTCTTGGCTTTGCATTGAAGTTTCTGTGCCTTTGATTTTGTTCTTGATCTGTTGGATGTCAAAGTACTTGTGTTCCATCAGATTGAACAGCTTGTTTAATTTCTCCTTTTGTTCAATGCTGCATTTTGTATAAGGTGTAGAAGGGCTCTGTATATAATCATTTTGTATTCACTTCATGATGCTTTCATAAAAGTTTCTTCATCTGGAAAGCTCCTTAATTGTTTTGTTTGGAAGCCTTCTGAAGCATGGGTGGTTTCTTGTTTGCTGCAAGTGTCTGTTGCTTTTTGGGTCCCATGTGAGTAAGTAGAGGCTGGAAGATATACTATGAGGATGGACTGCAGATGTTTCTCTAGGCTGTCTTAAAATGTAAAACAAAAGGTATCTGACCACTTTCCAAGTCAGTCAGGTTTTCAGGTGTAGAGGTCCCTCTTCCCAACTGGCAAAGTAAGCACCTCTGTATCCAACCCCAGAAGATACAAACTAGTTCAGAATACAGCAATGCTACTGCCCTGTTGGCCTCTGCTGACAGGGCCCAGCTTTAGTTGACACTGTGTAAAGAACTGCTTTTCTGGTAGAAAAGCACTCTCCTGTGGGTAGGCTCTGGCTCCCAAGCTAAGAATTAGGTCCAGCTGTGGCCACCTTATACAAAATGGAGCCCTCCACACAGGCAGCAGATAGAGGCGCTAAAGGTGCCCAGAGGTAGTTATTCCTCTGCTTCTGTTGCTGGGCCCCCAGTGTAGGTGACACTGTGTAAAATACTGCTTTTCTGTCGGAGAAGTGCTGTCCTGTTTGCAGGCGCTGGCTAGGGCTAAGAATTAGGTCCCGCTAGAATCTCCATATGCAATATGGTGTCCTGCACACTGTCAGTGCAGTTCTGTACAAACCCTGCTTTGGATGTGATAAAAAGACAGGCCCAAAGTGGCTAGATTAACAGAGTCCTAAGCCTGGCTCTCAAAATATGGGAATTTCGCCTGCCTGTCCCCCCAGCAGCATGTCTGACTCTATCCACTAGGTAAGATCCAGCTCTGCCCGCCGGCCAAGACAGAGAAAATAAAGTCAAAATGGTGTATTTACCTTCAGTCCATGAGAGCCAGGGCTAGCCAGGAGCGGGAGTCAGCGAAAGAGAGCAGGTTTTTTGCTCAGTCGTATGAAGTCCAAATTAACAGTACTGTGCCATGTCCTGGGGCTCATTAGGTGATCAGAGGGCTCTGTTTGGTTATCAATTCAGGTCTTGGTTTCCAGAGGGATATAGAGAGATGTGTGCTTAATCTACCATCTTGACTCCGCCTCTGCTTTCACTTTTTTTGTGTCTCTGTGGCTGTGCTGAGCCAACCCGAAACAGTTCAGTTACACTGTGAAGGAGCCCTGGTGGGGTAGTGGTTAAGAACTCTGCTATATGTTGGAACTGATTAGACATATCAAACAGCAACAGTAATGGTGGTACTATGCAATAGGAAGCCCTCGTGGCTCCATGGTTCAAACTGCTCAGTTCAGCCGCTGGAACCCACTCAGTGGCTCTGCAAGAGAAAAGATCTGGCAATCTGTCCCTATCAAGCTTATACTCTAGGAAATTATATGTGGCAGTTCTATTCTGTCACAGGTAGTTATTCCAATTCAGAATCCACTTGATGGCACACAGCAACAGTACTATAAAATAAGTAGATTATAAGTGAATTCACGTGATATTATGCTTCCAAGACAAAGGACAATGAGTATTACACCACTGTGTCAGTATTTTGCGGAGGTCCGCCATCAGCCTTGTAGACAAAGTCACGAGCTCCTGCAAATGACGGGCTGAAGCATCCCACCTGTGACATGTTTTTTAGCCTACTGCCCTTGATATTATTTGGCTTCCTAATCAAATTTTCTTCAAAAAGATACCCCCCCCTCTCCTGGCACAAGGATCAGGGGAGATGCCTTCTGAGAGGGGCCCCTTTTACTACCCTCTTGGTCTATGAAATAATATCGGGAAAACTGTACAGGAATTTTCTGAGGGAAAAGAGCTCAGAGGAATGATCTCTAACACAGCCAGCTTTGAGAGCAACGAGGCTGGCCCAACCCCTGCTGACTTCCCCCAACTGCACATCCCCACCCATGTGAAAGGAATTATCCTCTTTAGAACAGCTTGAGAAGAACATAGGGTGGGGGACAGTAGATGTTTACTATCCCTGCAGGAGGAGATAAAGAGCAAAGTAGGAACAAATAGAGATCATAAACTTTAGACCCTTCCTCGTGAACCTTTTAACCTTGAGGTATAAGTAGGGCTGATTGAGCTCGAGGCATCCATAGGCCATTATCTAAAAAGCTTTGACAGTTAAAAGGATCACCAGGTTTCAGTTAACTAATAGCTCATGTGGCAGAGTAAAAAATTACATCACCTCAAGACCACGAGGTCTTTGGTTTCAAATTTGCCAACCATGAGGTTTTGGTTTTAAGCTAGCCAATAGATTGTGTGGTCAGTGGGCAGGTAAAATTCACGTCACTCTTACTATAAAAACAATAAAGACAGACAGCCTTCTCTCTTGCTCTCTGGGTCGGGCTGCCTTAAACCAGAAAAGTCTTTTCTGTCTCCTTGATTCATTTCCCGCCGTGCCTCTCCCTCCCTCCGTGCGGGACCCTGCAAAGTGTTGGGACCGGCTCCCGGCAGTATTTAAAAAAAAATTAATAGTCCTTCTAAATCAATTACACAAATAATTGATTTTTCATCTTTTCATGGTGAAGGTTGAAAAACAGAAATTATCTGTAGTAGTCGATATAGGATTTGAAATACTTTATAACGTATCTTAATACATTGCTGACATTGATCAGCTAGTTCAGCTTAATCCTCTTAAATAGCTGAGGAACAAACTGAAAAAAGGTTTATTGAAATATTATGTTCATATACTATACTTTATTCACATACTATACAGTTTACAGATTTTTTGTGTGCAGTTCAGTATTTTTAGTATTACTCACAGGGTTGTATAGCTTACACTTCTGTCTAATTTTAGACTATTGTTATCCCCTGTAAGAAACCTTGTACCCATTATCTGTCACTCTCCATTCCGTTCTTTCACTTCCCAAGCCCTGGCAACAACAAATCTACTTTTGCCTGTATAGATTTTGGTACTGAGGACATTTCATGTAGTAGAATCATATGATGTGACTGTCCTCTGTCACTTACCAAGATTCATCTTTGCTGTAGCATGTATTAGTACTTCATTCTTTTTCATATCAGAATAATATCCTATTATTTGGATATACCACACTTCATTTACTTATTTTAAAAATACAGTGGACTAAATTACCTTAATCCTTAGCTATAAAAAAATCCACTACAGAAGCGGATCCATCTACGAATGTAAAATAAAAATAAAATAAAATGATTAGCAAAATTCCATCAGTCTGGGCTAGTTAGGCAAGTTTCTGTAATAACAATTTCTAGAAAGAATATTTTCTCTATAAGATCTTGGATTCTGTTATTTATAAAATGTTACCTTATCTTATAAGGTTGATACGCAGAGTTGATTGTAATAATTTCACCTGAGATTATGAGTTGGAGTAGTTTTATCATTCCAGTTTTTTTCAGTTCTCCACCATTTCTACTTTCGGCTGCTCCAAGCCCTTTACTCTTTTAATTCCCTGTTAGTTTATTGTATCTTTTTAGGTCTTCTGCTTTGATACTCAGACCTCACATTACCAGACCTGAAAATCTATTACACTGCCACAGAGTCAAAACAGCCTGGTACCAGTAGAAAAAGAGATGTATAAACCAATGGAACAGAGTTGATATCCCAGAGATGCCACCATTCTCTTACGAATAGCTAATAGTCAACAAAGGCCCTAAGATCGTAAACTGGGGTAAAAACTTTGTCTCTTTTACAAATGATGTTGGCAAAATTGGATTTCCATCTGCAAAAAATTCAAACAAGACCTGTATCTCACATCTTATACAAAAACTAACTCAAAATGGATCAAAAACCTAAATATCTTACCTAAAAGGATAAAGATAATGCAGGAAAAAAATATGGTCAACAATGGAAGTTCTAATACACAGCTTAGACAGGCTTCAAAATCTGACAAACAAAGCACGATCAACAGAAGAGAAAATAGATAAATGGGAACTACTAAGAATCAAACACTTTTGCTCTTCCAAAGACTTTATCAAAAGAGTTAAAAGACCACCTACAGAATTGGAAAACGTATTTGGCATTTACGTGTTGGACCAATGTCTGATCTCCATAATCTACAAGGTACTGTAAAATGTCAACAAGAAAAAGGTTAACAACCCAGTTAAACAATGGGCAAATGAGTTGGACAGACATTTCACCAAAGAGGACATCCAGGAAGCAAAAAGACACATGAGGAAATGCTCACGATCATTAATTATCAGAGAAATCCAAATCAAAACTGCAGTGAGGTTCCATCTCACCCCAACAAGGTTGGCCATGATCCAAAAAACACAAAACAACAAATGCTGGAGAGGCTGTGGAGAGATGGGAACACTCCTACACTGTTGGTGGGATTTCAAAATGGTACAAATTCTTTGGAAAGCAATTTGACACTTCCTTAAAAAGCTGGAAATAGATGCACTATTTGATCTAGTAATCCCACTGCTTGGGATATATCTGACAGAAACAAAAACAGTCACATGAATAGATACATGCACATGAATGTTTATTGGAGCACAGTCCACAATGGCAAACATATGGAATCAATCCAGATGCCCATCAACAGATGAATAGATAAACAAACTGTGTTACATGTGCTCAATGGAACACTATTCAATGACAAAGAACAGTGGTGATGTTAGGAAGCATCTCATAACCTGGTATCAATTGGAAGACAGTGTGCTGAGTAAAATCAGCATCACAAGGACAAATATTGTACGAGACTCCTACTATAAGGACTTAAAAACAGACTCATGTACAGAAGAAAAGACTTTTTAGTGGCTGTAAGGAAGGGGATGGAGGAAAGGAGAGGGCTGGTTATAGATTCTAAAGTTGATAGAAATTTGGTTGGGTGAAATCAGTGACAGCTCACATTTTAGAAAGAAGATCAGTTTAACTGGACTTCAGCATAGCCTGAAAACTCTTCCAAATTTAACCCAATAGTGCAAGGACAGAGTAGCAGAGGCGGGGGTCTGGGGGCTATACTCTCTCAGTGAGGCCAGTTGACATCACTAGCCTATTGCTAAGAGAGTCTTCTGCACCCTTTATTGGTGATTGGCATCTGGGGTCTTAAAAGCTGGCAAGTTGCCATCTCAGGTACACCAAATGGTCCCAACTCATCAGGAACAGATGGAAAAAAACAGCTCAAGAGGCAGAAAGACTCATGTGAATGGGAGACAGTATCAACATGTGACCAGAAGAACTAGATGGTGCCCAGACACCACCAAAGACAGCTGTGATAGGGCACACAATGTTGAGTCCCTGTGTCAACACGAGAAAAAGAGGAGTGCAGCTCAAGAACCCTGCTAAAAGACCACGAATGATGATTTGATGGCCTGGGAGATCCCCTGGGAGCATGACCTCTAGACCTGCTGCTACCCCTGACCAGAAAACACTACTGAGGTCAACTCTTTGAACAAAAATGGTCTCGACTTCGGCACATAGTGTGACTGTATGGTATGTGCACTTTATGGTTCCATGCATTCATAGGATGCTATCCTACTGGTCTCTTTCTAGATAGGAGAGAAGACGGTGGAGAGGAGGGGACAGGAGGTTGTTAAGAGATATGACAAGTATAGAACGAAAAGGAGGTGTATGCTGTCACCAGGCAAGGAGAGCAGAAGGAGGTACAGATAGACAGACATTTAAAATTCATTTGGATTATACACTTTCACTTAATCAGACTGATATCTCAGGCTGAGGGTAAACTAGAAAAATTACAATGACTAACCTTGAGACTGAAGTTATTTTTTTTTTCCCAGAGCTTGCCCAAGGACCTGAGATTATTCTTCTTAATCACTGACTGGAAAACTACAAACTACCATCCAGATAACATCACAGAACAATGCCCCAAGAGTGTGAGGTTGGGGTGGCTGCCTGCTTTACAATACAGTGGGAGCCTTCCTGATATCCCACGGGTGGTTATGGGCTTGTGGATCATATGATTGGCCATACTTGTCATATAATTGGACTGACAGGTGCATGTGGGGACAAATTCTCTCTCCTCTGCCTAGAGGAATACCCTACTTGGTTTCCTGGGTCTGTCTGTGCAGGTTTGGGATCCTCTATGCTACAGTCAGTATTGTTGCTGTGGACTCTGGTTAAAATTCACCAATGCCCAGGCTCGAGGGACAATGCAGAAGAATGACAGCCAGATTGCAAGGGCCATTTAGGGTGCTGGGGTGGAGTGTATGGAACCCAAACAGTAAGAGTCTATAATGACCCTTTGGGATGTACCTATCAAAAAAAATCTTGACCACAACCCTTCTTGCTTTCCAGTCAAAGTAGTTAAGACAAGGGTATCGAAAACACGAGCCGAAAAAACCCCAGGCAGCTCATGATCACATTCACTAGCGCATGTCCCCACACTAACCCTTTGATATAGAGCAGGTTATTACAATAGCTATCAGGCAGGGACCCACCTCACAGTTGCTGACATTTCTAACACTTAAGTGGCAACATATTGTCAACACCGCCGCTGGACCATCAACTCAACACTGTTTAACATACCCTGGACCAGAGCTAGTATGATGCAGGGGTAGGGACATCCATAAAAAACCTAGCTGACCCTACCAGCACGCAGTTGACAGCCTGTCCAGCCAGCTGCTATTGGATACAGTACTGCTGTCCCAATTTGTAAGTTTCCTTGTGATGTATAAACCCATCTCTCTTGGATGGTTTCCTGGTCGGTTTTTTAGTCTTTCAGCACCCCCATAGTCAGCATTGTTGAGAATAAATCCTGCTTTGGTCATGTGATACTGGCTTGGCTTGGTCATCTGACTCTGCTCTAACAAAAATACCACAGAGTGGGTGACTTTAACAAAGAAAAGATTACTCTTACACAGCCCAGGAGGCCACAAGTCCAAATTCAAGATGTCTGCATCATGGGAAGGCTTTCCTCCTTGTTGGCTCTGGAGGAAAGTCCTTGTGTTGCATCAGTCTTTGTTCAGGGACCTTCTTGGTGGTCTTCACCCAGTGCTGTTTTCTTGATGGTGTGAGGTTCCTAATTTCTGCTTGCTTCTCTTTCCTTTTATCTCCCATGGGATGAAAGGACAAAAGGGTGATATAAGCCATACTCTAGAGAAACTCCCTTTATAATGGAGCAGAGGTGACCTAATGAAGAGATTAGTCCCACCCTAATCCACTCTAACATATTCCGCCCCATTAACCACAGGCAGAGATTAGGATTTACAGCATAAGAAAATCACAAAATGGAGGGCAATCACAGAATACAGGGAATGCTGGGCCAGTCAAATTTCTACACATATTTTGGGGGGGACACAATTCATCCATGACAAATCCTAACAATCCAAACATCGGATCTGTACAAAGGTCACTGTCATCTGTCTTTGGCTGGATTAGGAATTTCTCTGCGCGGGAACCCCGGATCTGAAGAATGAGCTCTCCTCTTGGTGATGCTTTCTTGATGGCATGAAGTCTCCACTCTCGCCTTGCATCCTTTTCCTTTTATCTCTTGTAAGATAAAAGGTGGTTTAGGCCACACTGTAGGGAAAACTCCTTTTGCATTGGAACAAGGATGTGACCTTAGTAAGGGTGTTACAACCTGACTGTCATCACATTAAATTATAATCACACAGTTCTGGGAATCATGTCCTAACCAAGTTGACACACATTTTGGGGGGAAACATTTCAATCTATAGCATTAGCGAAGTTCTGAATGCAAAGGAAAAGTTCTTGAAGGAAATTAAAAGTGCTACTCCAGTGAACATGCAAATGATAAGATAATGAAATATAAGATGGTGAAACAGTTATTGCTGTTATGGAGAAAGTTTCAGTGGTTTGGATAGAAGATGAGACTAGGCACAACATTCCATTAAGCAAAAACCTAACCCAAAGGTTTCCAATGCTGTGAAGGCTGAGAGTGGTATGGAAGCTATGGAGGGAAAGTTTGAAGCTATCAGAAGTTGGTACACGAAGTTTAAGAAAAAAAGCCATCTTCATGAGAGAGAAAGACCTGAAAAGTTACATTCTAATCTAGAACACTGGAGGTTTCTTGGAGAAACTCAAGGACACTCGTGGCAGAATCCCCCATGTTGTCCCAACTCTTAGGAATTTGTAAAAACTTCACTTCCTAGAAATCTGAGACTAGAAATGCTTGCTTTTGCTTTTGTAAATCCACTGATGCCAACAAGAGAACGGTAGGGAAATCTGTAAACTTGGTAATGCCAATAAGGAAACAGTATGGAAATCCCTTTATCTGCTTTTTGTGTAGAATCTATAAAAAGACAGAGACAAAGCCGATCCAGGAGCATGGCCATTTTGGACACTAGTCCACTGCAGCTCTGCCGGCTTAAATAAAGCCCCTTCCTCTTATAACCACAGGTGTTCAGGTGATTCTTGTACTCCAGGTCTTGTTTTTCCTCTTTTCCTGCAACATCCATAACATAAAAGTACAAGGTGAAGCACCAACTGCTGATGTAGAAACTGCAAGTTATCCAGAAAATCTAGATAAGATAGTTGATAATGGTGGCTACACTAAACGTATTTTCTATGTAGATGAATCACATTAGATGAGGATGACATTTAGGACTTGGGTAGCTAGAGAGGAAAGGACAGGCTTGACAAAGTTAGCTAGGAAGGCTGATTACTGCCACTTGAAGGATAGTTACAGATACAGTGGTTTATTCCTGGCAGTTTGTGATGCAAATATACCATTTGTCTCCTGACAGTTGTAATGCAAATATAACAGTTGTCCTGGCAGTTCTGAGGTGGCCACATTTAGCCTTAAACCCAGAACTAAGAACCAAATGACTATGTCTCCCTTCCATCTATAACATCACTCCTTGTATTTGCCAATAAAAAGCACCTCCCAAATCTATACTAGGTCTTTTCCCCACTCCTGGAGACTGACCCATACCCTCTTTGGACCTTTCACTTAATAAAACATTTCCACTATTTGCTACCAAAAATGTTTCATCTTTGTGTGCTCTGGGGAAAGGGAACCCAATTTGCCATCCATCAGGAGACTGGACTTTCTAGCCCTGTCTCCGGAACCGAAGCGGGTCACTTGGAGTATAATCGGTTTCAGGACTTTGACAGACTGACAAATCTCTTGTCAGGGGGCTAATGCAGCTGGTGACTTTAAGGTGAAGCAATGTATGTGTACCACTCTGAAAACCCTGGGACCTTTAAGAACTACACTAAACCTGCTCTACCTGGGCTGTAGAAATGTGCGACATTTTGGGATTACATGTATTCTCTAAATTGGTGTAGCCTTTCTCTATTGCTCTCTTCAATTTCTTCTGAGGCTTCTCCAGAATTGCCTTTGACACCCAATGTGAGATTCTCCATACCAAAGAGCAGGACAATATAGGACCAACCCCCTCAGAGTTCCAGGAACTTACCCAAAAAGGCTGGTTTCGGGAATAACAAGAAGTTCCAGGAATTTACCCAAAAAGGCTGGTTTCGGGAATAACAAGAAGGAACTTACCCAAAAAAAAGGCTAGTTTCAGAAATACCAGGAAGTAAATGCACCTGAAATATCCACCCTAGCCCCCAGCTCTGAGCTAATACAAATCACAAAATTGCCCCACGCGGAACCTTTCCCCAACCCACCTCCCCTAGGAATGTAAGACCCCACCTTTATATACTCTGTAATTCTCTTGTTCGGGGCTCATTCCCTCTACTCTGACAAGAGTATGGATTGAGCCCCAGCGCTCTGGAATAAAACCTCTTGCTGTCTGCATCAAGAACCATCTCTTGTGAGTGACTTGGGATGGCGTTGGCACTCAGGACCTTACACCATAATTCTGTCTATAGTCTTTTCAAGGTAAATAGGCTTTTACTCTTAGGCATAGCTGAAAACTCTTCTACTTTCCAGTCATTATTTCCTTGATGGCTGGTAATAGCCCGTGAGATTGTGAACCAGTCGGCCTCCACCCAGTCAGCCTCCACACACCCACAACTGCCCGCATGTTTACCCCCTACCTACCCATGAAAATCTTGGAGTTTGCCTGAAGAAGGCAGACAGGCTCTAAGGACTTGAACGCCCCCGGTCCCTTGACTGCTGGCATGTAATAAACCTCTTGAGCATTTGCTTTACCCCTGTCTCAGTGTTGGTTTTTGGGTCACGTGGCCTAAATTGTGTTTTGCGGTATCATTTTCTCGCAGTTTAGGAAGCTAGAAGTACAAATCCAGAATGCCAGCTCTGGAGGAAAGCTTTCTCTGTTGACTCTGGCTGAAGGTTCTTATCTCTTCAGCTTCTGCTTCCTGGTTTCTTGGGGATGTCCAAGGCTCTTGGCATCTGTCTTACCCCATCTCCACTGTGCTTGCTTGTTTAATCTTTTTCATATCTCAAAAGAGATTGACTTACGATACACCTTACACTAATCCTGTCTCTTTAGCATAACAGACATTCAGTCTCAAATGTGATTATAACCACAAGCACAGAAGTCAAGATTTACAAATATTTTGGGGGACATAATTCAATCCAGGAAACCCTGGTGGCATAGTGGCGAAGTTCTGCATCTGCTAACCAAAAGGTAGGTCGTTCAAATCCACTGAGTGCTCCTTGGAAACTCTACAGAGCAGTTCTACTCTGTCCTATAGGGTCGTTGTGAGTTGGAGTCAACTCAGCGGCACTGATTTTGTTTTTTTTTGGCTTTAATTCAATCCATCATACAGAAGATAGCAGCCATTGATAGGCAGTTTCTCTATTATTACTATGAAGACCAAGTAAAATTTCATTGGGGGAAAATCCTCAAAACTTTCATTAGATGAAACAATTCAGTGTTACTGGGTGTCACAGTGGTGTAGTGGTTAGGTGCTATGGCTGCTAACCAAAAGATCAGCTGTTCAAATCTACCAGGCACTCCTTGGAAACTATATGGGGCCGTTCTACTCTGACCTACAGGGTTGCTATGCATCAGCATTGACTCAATGGTACTGGGTTTGATTTGTGTTTGGTATGGTGTCACTGTATGTTTTAACTCAGAACAGGGATCTTTTGAGAAGACTTTGAAGATGGCCATCTTTTCCAACTAAATATGAAAGGGATAATAGTTGTAAAATATTGATTAACAATCCTTGCCTGATTTCTCAGACTGACTAGAAAAGTTACAATGACTAACCTAGCAACTGTGAGGATTCTTTTCAGATCCTGTCTAGGGAACTGAGCCAGATAACAATCAGCCACCTTGCCCTGTGACCTGAGAAAGCAGAGCCCAGACAACGTTGTTACTAGACAAGTCTCCAGGGTTCGTGAAAAGGAGGATATGTACACGTGTGTGTGTTTGTGTGTGTGTGTCTGTGTATATGTATATGTGTGTGTATATATGTATATGTGTGTGTGTATGTGTATGTATGTGTATATGTGTGTATATACATATAGTAGAGTCTCATCATAAACGTAGTTAAAATTGGCTAAACTATTAAAGCAGAAAATGACTGTGCTTGAGCCAAGTAAGGTGATGAGAAAATATAAAGTCCTGGTGAAGAAGCAAAAGTGAGAAAAACAACTGCCAGGTGGACGTGGCAGCAGATGGTCAGAAAGATGATAAAGAAAATAGCCAATCAGACAGAAGTCAACAACTGAAGGTATCAGAAGATAAGATTTACTGACTTACTGATAAAACAGCTGGACCCAAGCCAACAACTTGTTTTAAAAACTCAGTACTCTGGATTTGGGGCGTGCAGTCCACTCAGGGGTCTGCGCCTCATCCTCAAAGCCTGGGCTGCGCATTGTCCTCCAAGGGTTGTGCGCACAGTCTGCTGCTGTGACCTCATTTGTCTCATCCTTGAAGGGCTCGGATGTGCAGTCTCCTCTGGGGTTCTGTGTCTGCCAGTCTGTTGCTGTGAAGTAACCTGATCCTAAGACCTTGGCCTGCTGCTGGGATATGACCTGAACCTGAAACCTTGTCCATTTTGCCCTCAAAAGGCCTGGTTTGAGTGGCTGTGACTATTTCCGGTTGTCCTGCCTGCAGACCTACTTCTGAGACGACTTGTCATTCTCCTGGTGTCTGAATGGCCTGGTTCCAGAGACTGTGATTACTGATATCTGAGCCTCTTGTGCTGTCCCTTCCAGTCCCACCCCTGAGATGCCTCACATCGAAATCAGATTCTCCTGACATCTAAATGGTGAGAACAGCCAGTCCCTAAATTTTCTAGAGTGAACCTCACTTTTAGGAAAGTGTAAGTGGTGATGTTAAGATTAACTGTGGTCCCGGTGGGACCAGGTAGAATCTGTATGGGTCTTCACTATCATAAATGAGAGTTCTTAACTAATATAAATGTAGACAAGGCTTCTTAAGTAGTGTAAGTAAGAGTGCATTTGTGTCCTGGTGCTAGCACCTCCTCCCCACCTGCTTAAACGTGAATGTGTAGTTTGATTAAATAAAGCTTATTACTGACTTCAAGCCTTATTAGTACCTTTTTTCCCTCTCATGACCCCCAACATTTTCTGGGTGCTCCCAACAGTTCGTGGCTACCTGTTGTTAAAAAGCCAATCTCAGAGACAGGTATAGGTGAACGATCAAAAGTTTACTTGCACACCAGTATGCAAAGGGACAGGGAGTATCATGGATTGAATGTGTTCCCTAAAACATCTGTAACAGTTTGGCTGTGCCGTAATTCCTGGTATATTGTATGATGTTCCTCCATCTTGACTGTCCCTATGATGTTAGTAAGGTTGGATGGGCAGCACTTGTGTTGGTAGAGAAAGATCCAGTACGTAAGTTTGTTTTGTGCCTTGATGAAGTTTCTTGAGCCATAAAGGGAAAAGTCTAGCAGAGAGATTTGGGAAGCTCACACCATCAAGAAAGCAGCACCAGGAGAAGAGCACGTTCTTCAGACCTGAGATTCCTGGCCGAGATGCTTCCTGGACAAAGAGTGATGCAATACTGGACTTTCCTCCAGAGTCGACAAGGGAGAAAGCCTTTCCTTGGAGCGGAAATCCTAAATTTGGAGTTGTAGCCTACTGGACTGTGTAAGAATAAACTTTCTTTGTTAAAACCATCCACTTCCTGGTGTTTCTGTTAGAACAGCACTAAAATAAGGAGATATTCGCATCCTCAAAGCCTGTCTGAATTTGTCAGGCAAGGCCAGACTATTTAAAAGGAAATACCACAGACAGATGCATGGAACAGTGTGGGCATTTTGGGGGGCGTCATCTGGGTGGAAGCTGACTGGGTGGAGGTTATCTGCTTCACAATCTCGCAAGACATCACTGGCTGTCAAGGAACAGTGCTGCTAGATGTCATGTGGCCAGCAATCTGAAAGAAGAATGCTCAAATACAAGTTACTTCTTGTTCTCTCTAACCACCTGCTTAACTCTTTTATCATTGGTTAGAGTTCAGTTATCAGGACAAGGGGAGTCTCTGTCCCTGGAATTCAGGGACATCATCTTACCCAATGATCAGGTCCCACCATTAGCTGAAAACAGCCTTAGTACGTATTCCCCACATACAGCTAACTATAAAACCGTAAATAACCTTCACACCAGCCACCCCGCACTTTCTTATTGAGCTTGCTTCTATAAAACCACAAATAACTTTTGCATCAGTCACCCCCTCACTTCTTCATTGGAATTTTAAAACTATAAGAACTGTCTCCACTTGCTTTTGGGTGGGCTGAACCACATCTCGGTTCCAACCCCATTTTCTTTCTTTTTGAATAAACTTCGCTGGACTCTTGGACTGGTGTGTCTCTGCCTTTGTTTCACACCACTCTATTCCCAACAAGCACAATCTTTCCCCGTCTCTATGTCTGGCATTGTGGTAACAGGCAGCGCAAAGCTGAAATCGGGTTTTCTGGTTAGGCACACAGATGTTCATGGGACTTACATGTTGCTTGCACAGTTAGTTTTCCAAGTCACAAGTAACATCGATGCCAACCTTAAGTAAGCTATTGTATCTGCTGTGGAATTTTACATACAGCTTAAGGAGTAAAAGCATTTTCTTATTTAGATTGGCAAGCCTGCGTGGTGCACAAACATAAGGACTAATATTAAAAAAAGAAGTGAAAAAGACTATGACAACTCAAAAATACTCTTTGAAAAAAAGGAAGCTGCTTAATCTTTTATCATTATTGTACTTTACATGTAAGTCCATAGAACCAACTAGCTTCCTATTGAATAGTTACTACACATAGTATTTTGTGACATTGGTTACCAAACCCAGTGGCACATCAGCACTTACCCTTCTCAGCCTTGTGTTACCTGTTACCACCTGTCTTATTCCTTGCTGGCTTCTGTCTTTGACGCTGGGCTGCTGAGCCCATTTATTCTCATTTTGTTTTGTGTCCCTGCCTAATCTTTGGCTGAAGAGGGAACCTCAGAAGTGACTTTATTATTGACTTAAAGTGTGTCTGGGTTCACACTGTTATTGGGTGAAAACTCCAGAGTTGCTGGGCATGACTTATTTCAGCCAATCAACAAGAAGCTAAGGTAGGATATCAGAAAGATGCCTTTATTTTGTTGTACAAGGAAAGGAACAATTGGGGCTGTTGCTTCCAAGAGTACTTGCCAGGAGCCTGGGGAGATGGGATTTTACAGAAGATACACAAAGAAAACCTTCTCTCTCTCTAGCCTCTGGAAGAAACTCCTAGTCTTTTCAGCTTTGCTTCCTGGTTCCTTGGCTATTTCCATGAATATTCAGGATTGTATCATGTAGACAGCAGAGTTTGGAGATGAGTATGCATTTTGTTTAGACAAGGGTTTGATCTCCCAGGATAGAAGAAGACGTTGATTTTCTTCCATTAGGATGTTAAGTCTCCACCCAATTGCAGACCAAGTCCATCTAAGGCCCATTTTGTGGTTATCTTGTCAAGGACAATTTCAGAAGAATGTGCAGTTTATTATGTTCCACATAAAATTAGTCAAAGCAAGTGTTCCTTAGAAGGTTTTGTTAAAATGAGGCATAAGTGACTCCATTTTGAGCCTCAGACTCCATTTTGAGGAAGGGTGCAGTAAAAATTCAATGTATTAAAGTAGAAAGCCCAGGAAACAATTTAACAGAAAATAGCAGGAAATACCATAGAGTAATCTCACCTTTGTCTTGCAAAACATCTGTCTGTCACAAAACAAAGCCTGGAGACAGCCTTGCAAATGACCCCTAGACCTTGACCACAGTCTGCTAAAACATTTGCTAACGACCACATTTTACAACTAACAGAAATTCCAGGTGGCCTCAACCAATCAATGTAAGGATCAGCTACTCGTCCCTGCTTTTTGGTTTCATGGCTTAAATACTGCGTGCTAAAGAAACTTGGGGTCGCCTCCTGCCCTGCGTAGTTTGAAGTGCATCCCTGGTACACCAGTCTTTTTCCTATTGGGCACATTTTTCATAAAACTTAACTTTAAGGAGAATCTGTGTTGCGTCTTGAAATCCAGACCCTAACAGTTTCAGCTCTGGGGCTACCCTGCCTCAGTACTCTTGAGATTTCTCCAGTCTCTGTCATGCTAGTAAGTATGATTTTTTTTTTTTTTGTACACATTAGAATTTTTTTCTACATTTTTCTCCAGCACTGTCTAGGACCCTTGATTGTGATACTCCTCAGAGCAGTGAGTGGTAGTAACTAGGCACTATTTGGTTGTGCTGGACTCAGTCTGGTGGTGGCCATGACAGTTGTCATCCATTCATCCTGGAACAGGCAGAGTAAAATCAGTGACTGCATCTTGAGCATGACCTGTGCCATTTTGTTTCATAATTCTGTCTCGAACACGAATCCATTGTTTCCTTATTTTTCTCTCAAAGTTAAGGACCAATCTATGCTCTCTTTAGGACTATGGAAAAACAAGTGATAATAATGTAAAGATCCTAACAACAGCAACACCAAAAAGGAATCTTCCAGGAGATTGTGAAACCAGAGGCTGAAATAATTTCCGTGTCAGTGGTACTCAAAACTAAGTGGACCTGAGAGACATCATTTCAGATCACCTCTAACACAAAAGGAGAGACATGATCTCCACACTGCATAAGCCCCAAGTGGTGATGCTAGGGTGGAGCCCTCTGTAGGTTCAACTATAGATTCAGTGAACTATAGACAATAAATGACTCCTTTTGTCCTGATGAAACAAATGATAAGCAGGAGGCCGGGAGGATGGATAAGCAACTTGTGTTTGAATGTTATTCTTCTAAGTTACAGGTCAGATGATGACTAATACCATTCTGTTTTCCTTGGTGGCCTGCGAGATTGTGAAGCAGACCTCCACCCAGTTAATTACCTCCACCCAGTCAGCCTCCACCCAGTTGAATCCCATGTGCCCCAACCTGCCCACATCGTTCCCTACATCTGCATGTGGTCTTCCCCTTTAAATACTCAGACTTTGCCTGACCAATTTGGACAGGACTTGAGGATGAGAATATCTGCCTGTCCTTTTACAATGATGGCTTGCAAATAAAACCTTTGATCTCATCCCTCAAACTCCTATTTCAGTGAACTGGCTTTTTGTGGCAGGTAGCCAAACTCCTGGGCTTTTCTGGTAGCAATTACATGATAGCCAGGCCACCTCTGGGCCCCAAACATCAATTAAGATGTCAGCACACCTGAGATGTGACCACTGTGACTATCTAAAGAATGTTAACTTTCTGTAAATTTCTAGAACTCACAAATCCTTATGTCCTCCTAGCTAGTCTCCATTTTGGGGAGGAAGATTTTAGAGGAATAATCCCCTCTGTCTCTCACGTAGTTTTTGTTAACAGTCCTTTGGACTAATGTTAGCCTTGCGTCTTTAGTTTTCTTCATTCTGCCTTGCTCCCAAAGGTAAGAGGCCAGTGGAGTATTTTAGATAGCAGCTTACAAGCTTTAAAGACCCCAGGTGCTATTCAGCATTTTCTTTATCAGCCAGGTTATGCCAGTTGAGCTAGACACTCCCTGAAGCCATAGCGCCCACAGCCCTCAGCCCAGTAATTTGGTCCCTCAGGGAGTTTGAATGTGTCTATGGGGTTTACATAATCCTCCCTCACACAAATTAATCTTATGTATGTCCTAAACTACTTTTATGTGCTTTGTCTAGGGAAAGCAAATTTTTCCATAGTAGAAACCTTGGCCAGAAAAATGTCTGGTAAATCATAGTTTTCTAAAAGCTGCTGAAGATAAAGGAAAAAGTTAGTAATATAGTGCTGGTGTTAAACTGTCCATCTAATTAATTCTGGGCATCACTAACAGTTTTTTTTTTTTTTGCTGTTTTTGGCAGAGAGTTGCCCTCTTTTTACTAATCCCATCTCAATCCATTTCAGGAGAGTTCCACTAGTTGTAAAGGCAAGAAAATGTTCTTTGCCTCCTTTCCGTAGTTTAATGTCTCCAATTTAAATAAAGTGCCTTAAGGAAATAAAAAAAAAAATGAGGTAAGACGAGAGACAGGAACCAGCATAAAGGATTTGGTTTTAACAGGCATCTACAAGAGAACCCTTACAACTCAGGAGCTTCTGGAGGGTTGGGTGGGGTTATCCAGGGATTAGTGATGAAGAGATCCTGTCACCTTTGAGTGTGAGCATTTTCTATCTAAGGCTCTACAACAAAGAAGCTCTTGTGCTTCAAAACTGGAGCTCCAAAACAATGACGCGGAAATGAGTCAAAGGGGTGGTTGCTTACTGTTGCTTACTGTAGGATTCTGTAACATTTTCAAGATAATTGCCTTTACTACATGCCCAAACTAAATTGAAATTTCAAAGGCACCATAATTAACAGTGATTTGTTTAAAAGTTCTACCAGTAGTTATTTGTTCTTTCTTACCCATAAATAATCTCTGAAGGGTATAAATGAAATGGGTAAGACTTTGTGAGAAAAGACCTCTCAGACCCAAAGATCATTGGAGATACTTGCAATCAGAAATGCGTAGCACTCTGGGAAGGAGCCCCGGTCTCTGCAATGGGTAAGCACTGGGCTGCTTTCTGAGAGTTCTGTGGTTTTGAAACCAGAGGCTGAAAAAGCCTCCATGTCAGTGTCAGGGGGTGCTCAAAACTAAAGGGACCTGAGAGACTTCTTTCAGATCACCCCTAACACACAAAAAAAGACATGACCTCCACACTGCACAAACCCCAGGCAGCGACACTAGGGTGGAGCCCTCTGTAGGGGCCACTATAGATTCAGTGAATTATAGACAATAAATTACTTCTTTGGTCTTGATAAAATCAGCAATAAAAGAATCAAACAGAAGGCCTGCAGGATGGAGAAGTACCTTGTATTTGAGCATTATGCAGGTAGCTGAACCCCTAGGCTTTTCCACTAACAGTTTAAACCGACCAACGAATCCAAGGGAGAAAGATATGGCCTTCTGCTTTCAGGAAAACAAAACCAAACACTTTTGGTAGAATTGATTCTGACTCATAGTGGCTCTATACGACAGACTAGAACTGTCCCACAGGATGTCCAAGGAATGGCTAGTTTTTTCGAACTGTCACCCTTTTAGTTAGCTGCATAACAATCTGCCTCTGTAGAGATTAAAAACAAACAAAAACCCAAAAAACCTACCGCTACTCAGTCGATTTCTATTCCTAGCAACTCTATAAGACCGAGTCCAAACTGCCCAATGGGGCTTCCAAGTCATCTTTATGAAAGCAGACTGCCACACTTTTTTGCACAGATGAGCTTGTGAATTCCAACCTCTGACCTTTCAGTTAGCAGCCAGTGTTTTTAATCTTTATCCAATTAGGGCTCCTTTCGCAGAGATCATCACATTGGAAACCCTATGGGGGTCCAATAGGGTTACTATGAATTGGAATCAACTCCACAGGAACTGATCTTATAGTCACTTTGACTATGATAGGTAAAAACTAAATAAATTCTAGGATTATTAATTTTATTATATTATTATATTAGTTTTATATACCACTTCAAATAAACCCCTTTTTAAACTTGTTGCCCTTAAGTAAATTCTGACTCAAGGATCCTGTAGACAGGTAGAACTGCCCCCTAGGTGTTTTCAATGCACTACTGGTGGATTTCAACTGCTGACCATTTGGTTAGCAGCCTAAGCTCTTGTATCAGTTTACCAAAGCTGAACCAAAATGATTGTTATCCAGCGGATTCTCACTCAGAGCAACCTTGAAGGACAGAGTAGAACTGCACCATAATTGGTTTCCAAGAAGCACCTGGCAGATTCGAATGCTTGACATTTTGATTAGCAGCCAGACTATTAACCAATGTACCACCAAAACTAACCCAAACCCACTGCCATTGAGTCAACTCTGACTCTTAATGACCCTATAGGACAGAGTAGAACTGCCACATAGAGTTTCTAAGGAGCACCAGGCAGATTTGAACTGCTGACCTTTTGGTTAGTAGATGCAGCACTTAATCACTATGGCACCAGGGTTTCCACCACGGGGTTTCCTAAATTAGTTAAACAAAGAAACCTCATTGCGAGAGGTTGATTATCACTTACAGTGACCGTATAGAATAGAGTAGAACTGCCCCATAAGAGTTTCCAGGGAGCACTTGGCAGATTCAAACTGTAAAACTTTTGATTAGCAACCATTGTGCCTAACCACTACAGTGAGTAATTAAAAGCCCAGTGTGTTTAGAACAAATAAAAAACACCTATTATCCCATTTCTTAAGTTAAAAGCCCAGTATGTTTAGAACAAATAAAAAACACCTATAATTCCATTTCTTAAGTAAGCAGGACCACTGCTAACCACAAGGTTGGCAGTTCAAATCCACCAGGCGCTCCTTGAATACTCTGGGAGTCAGTTCTACCCTGGCCCCAGGGTCGCCATGAGTTGGATCTGACTCAATGGCACTTGGCTGGCTAAGTAAACAGGAAGTATTTATAGTAATGGAGAGTACTATAACAAGTTTAGGTTGTTCCTGACTGGTGTGAACAGTCACCATAGCTGAAAGATAGGAGCTTTGAATCCAACAAGCAGCCCTTGGAAGACAGGCCTGAAGATCTACTTCTGAAAGGTCACAGCCTTGAAAACAGCTCTGCTTGTATGGAATCACAAGGGACTAAACTGCACACACCACATCACAAGGGATCATTATGAATCCACTTGACAGCAATTGACAACAACAAAATAATCTGGGTGTTGCTGAACCAAAAACAAGTTCATTCTGCCTGTCACTGTAGCCAAATTCAAAGACACAGAAAAAGGTTCAAGTATGCTTTATTAACAGACAAACATGTGAGCCTGGGAGACAGTGAGAGGGATTTCTCCAAGATTGTCCCACTTGGGCTACAATTCCAGTGGCTTTTATAGCCAGATCACAGAGGGATTTGCATCTGGAAAATGTCAAACCTCACCACAGGGCAGAACAGGGGAGTCACCAGATTCTTTTATGTCTTATCGAACAATGTCATGAGCTCTCTGAAGATTTGAAATAATTGATTTACTACCCTAGAGACAAGGAGAGGAATGCAAGCCGGCTGATTCAGTTTGGGAAAGTGATAATGGGACAAGCGGTGGAACATAGGTGACCTTTGTTAAATTTCATATCTATTAACATGTGCTAAACACTATTTTTAATTAGTGCAATCCACTCTCTGCTGGGGGCCAGCCTCGGCAGGGTCTGGGATGGGAAGGGATGGGTGGCATCGGTGAAGAAATAATGAGACTCAGACAACCAGAAATCTAGAGGTCAGCAGCCTGTTAAGGCCTGTCTTTGTTTATTTTTTATATAATCAGTGAGGTGACGTGATTTCTCTTTGACCACATAAGCTGTTGGCTGATACCTTGTATTCTTTTTTCATGTTAATCATTAGGGCCTTCTAGATAATGGCCTGAGACAAGTGGTCTCTTTTCATGTTAATCATTAGGGCCTTCTAGGTAATAGCCCGGGACAGCCAAGCCAAGTGCCCGGGACAAGTATATGGTTTTTATAATCAACAGTGAAAACAAAGTTATGCCTCGAGCTCAATCAGCTCTATCTATGCCTCAAGGTCAAAGGTGCAGGAAGAAGGGTAGATTCATCTAAAGGTTGTTATCTGGCTGTCTCTATTTGTTCCTTCTTTGCTCTTATTTTCTTCCTGATGCAGGGAGCGGGCTGTGTGTGGGGTCGTCCCTTGGGAGTTTCCCAGGGCCTTCCTGCAATCTTGTATTTCACATGTGGAGGGGGATGTGCAGTTGGGGGAAGACAGTAGGGCTGGGCCAGCCTCGGCATTCCCAGGCTGGGTGTGCTGCGTCGGGATTCATTAAGCTCAGGGGGTTGTAACACCCTTCTTAGAAGGCATCTTCCTTAATCCTTGAGAGGTACCCTTGAGAGGGTACTTTTTTTTTTTAATTTAACATGACTGAGTGAAAATGTACATTCCCATATAAATTTACATGCCCACCTATATGAAGCTTCCACCGCTCTCCCTGTCTAGTGACAGCACACTATTCCTCTCTGCTCCATACGTGTCTCATCCTCCCAACAGCCTCCTTTCCCCTCCTCTCCACCCACTCTCCTTCCTCCAGCCAGAGGTCAGCAGGATGATATCCTATAGATGTATAGAACCATAAAGTGCATCCAATATATGGTCACTCTGCATTGCCAAGTCCAATCCATTCCTGTCCAAAGAGTGGACCTTCATTATAATTTATGGGTAAGGGCAGCATCAGGGCGGGGGGCCATGCTCTCAGGGGAACCCCGAAACCGCTGGACCATAAGTTGAGGTCTTTAAGTGGAGATCTCAGGATGCACGCGTTTTTATTCTTGTGTTGCCAGTGAGACTCAACCTAGTGAGCTCCATCGTGGCTATCACTGGTGGTGGCCAGGCACCATCTGGTTCTTCTGGTCCCAGTCAATGTAGGCACCCACTCTTGTGGGTCTCTCTGTCTTCTAGGTTGTCTTTACTGCATGTCATTTTGGTCCTTGGTGAGCATCCGTTCCTGCTGAGTTGGGACCATTTGCTGTGTCCTCGGATGGCAGCTTGGGAGCTTTTAAGACCCCAGATGCCACTCACCAATGTGGGGTGGAGAGGGTACTTTCGAGGAAGGTTTGATTTGGGTGCAAAATATTATCAGGGAGAGTACAGCCAAAAATATGCCAAGGGTGAGATGCCTCCGCCTGCCATCACGTAGGAATGTGGCTTTGCTTACAGGGGCTTCTGTGGGTGATGGGCCTCGGCAACTCTCCATATAATATTATGAATTGTTCTTAAATGGCAAATTATATGTTTGTACTTATGTCTTTGGGACCAGCCACAGGCTTCCTATTGCCCTCAGAATAAAATTTAAATATCCCCAAGTTGGGCTACAAATTTTGATCTACTTCTTCATTTTCATCTCAATGTTTTTCTGTTTTCCTCATCTTGTCATAGCCACATTGTTTTTCTTTCAGTTTCTCTCAAATGTGAGGCTCTCTACTTTTCTCCTTGCTCTTTACCTTGATAATTTTTTTAACACTTCAGTGTCCATTTTAATGCCACTAGCCATGAGGCCTCCAGAGACATTCCACTTTAAATTCAGTCTCCAGTTTTACTTTCTTTGTAACCAGTAGCTTGCACCTATAATGCTTATCCTTCAATGGTTATAATCATATAGGTATATAAGTTTCCAATTGTAATCCCCCCTTTAATCTTTGTCTCTTCAGTTCTCACTTATTCTTCAGAACCCAACACCATGCCTTGCTGCTAGTATTTTTTTTTTTTTTAATTATTGAATAAATGAAGCAACATTTGAACAAATACCTCAGGGATAAATAAGACTCAGCTTGATAAAGGCCATGTGTGGGAGGGAGGCCTGGGGATAAATTTTCTTTAAAAAGCCTCTGGAAACTATCAAGGAAGGAAGGTCACCTGGCAGGAGTGTCACAACCACTAGATTAGAAATTTGTTTTGCTCTGCTCTGTGTAGCAGAAAAATTCTTATTTAATTTTTAAACAGTATTTTTTGGGATACATTGCCCTATTTAGTTATTAAGTCAGGATCATTAGAGGTGTAGAAAAATGAGCCAGATAAAAATCTCAGTGGAATTAGTATTGGGGTGATCCTATTACATGCAGGTGTTGGGTAAGGTGATTCACTCCCTGACAGAGACATTCGGCTTTGGGAAGTTTTAGAGAAGGTAGAAAGTAGGTGTCAGGATGAGTGGGCTGCTAATATGACCTGTTATTTTGTTGAATAAAGGAAAACAAACCAATTTAAGAAATACCTTTTTTCTCTCTTGTTTTTGTATTATATTTTGAACTTAAATGTTTTCTGTGCCTTTTTGCTAGCAAAGTTGTTAGCAAATTAGGCTAACAAGCTGCAAATAATTACTGACAATTTTAAAAGGAAATCTGTTGACAAGGCCATAATAAAAAGACCATACAAGCCCATTGTGATCTGAGGGTGTCTTTTGCTCCAGTATTTCATTTCTCTGCTATGCCCAAATCCAAAATGCCTGTATCTTATGGTATTAAATTATCATAAAAAAGAGAACACAATTTTAAGCACAAGTTATCCATGAATTTAAATACTAGGTCCACTACTTACTAGTGGAAACATTAGGATAAATTTAGAACATTTCCATCACCCAAGAATGTCCTTCATGCCCAACGGTAGTCACTCTGTTCCCACTCTAGCTCCAGGCAAACATGAATCTACTTGTTGTCTTTCTGTATTTTGCTTTCATACAAATAGAATCATATACTATATGGTGTTTTGTGACTTTTTCAACTAGCATAATGTTTTAAGTTTCATCTATATTTTAGTAGTTTACTCTCTTTATTGAAAAACAGAAAGTCAATACATAGATTACATTTTGTTCATCCATTCATTAATTAACAGACATCTGGACTTTTCGGATATTTTCACTTTTTGCCTATTTTGAATAATGTTGCAATAAACAAAACTGTGTGAACATACGTTTTCATCTCTCTTGGACAGGTACTTAGAAGTGGAAATGTGGAGTTCTATGGTAGCTATATGCTTAATTTTTAAAGAAACTGCCAAGATTTTACAGTGTGTTTACTTTTTGAGGGTTTCAGGTTCTCCGTATCTTCTTCAGCACTTGTCATTGTCAGTCTTTTTGGTAAATAGCCTGCCTGGATGCTGTGAAGTTGTTTAATCTGCACTGACTTAATGGCTAATAAAAGGGCCCTGATGGTTCAGTGGTTAAGTGCTCAGCTGCTAACCAAAAGTTCCCACTCTGCAGGATAAAGATGTGGCAGTCAGCTTCTGTAAAGATTATGGCCTTGAACACTCTATGGGGCAGTAGGACCCTGTTCTTTAGGGTCACAATGAATTAGAACAGACTTGACAACAATGGCTTTGTTTTTTTGGTTTTAATAACTAGTAATGTTGAACATCTTTTGTTTATTGGTCATATATATATCTTCTTTGGTGAAATGTTTTTTTCAAATATTGTGGCTGTTTTTAAACTGAGTTATTTTCTTATCGTTGAGCTACGAGAATTCTTAATTTTTTTTTTTTTACATATCCTGAATACGAGTCCTTTATCAGATACATGATTTACAAACACTTTTTCCTAGTCTGTGGTTTGTTTTTTGATTTTCTTTGTAGTGTCACTTGAATGGTAAAATTTTAGATTTTGATGAATTTCAAAATATCAGTTTTTCTTTTGGTGTTATATTTTTTAAAAATTTGCCTAATGCAAAGTCATGAAGATTTTCTCTTGTATTTTATTCTAAGAGTCTTAAATTTAGGACTCTGAACCGTTTTGAGTTAATTTCTGTGTGTGGTGTATGTTTAGACTCAAGATTCATTGTTTTGCACGTGGATATCAAAGCACCCATTGTTGAAGAGATAATGCTTTTTCCATTGAATTACCTTGACACCTTTGTTGAAAATTAACTGACAATAAATGTAAATATTTATTTTTGTAATTTCACTTTGGTTCAATTCTTCCCTCTCATACCAGTGTCTCACTGTGCCAATTATAGTGACTTTACAGAAAATTTTGAAATTAGACAGGTAAGTCCTCCAATTTTGTTTTTATTTCAAGAGTGTTGTGAGTATTCTGGGTCTTTTGTATTTCAGTATAAATTTTAGAATCAGCTTGACAGCTTGAGAAAATTGCCCAAATCAGAAAAGCCTGCTGGAATATAGATAGGGATTTGATGAATCTATTGGTCTATTTGGGGAGAATTGCCATCCTGATAATATTTTCTGCAACTGATGAACATGGGGATGTCTCACCATTAATTTAGATTTTTAATGTCTTTCAGCAGTGTTTGTAGTTTTCTGTCTTGCTGTCCTTTTCTTAAATATATTCCTAAGTGTGTGTGTGTGTGTGTGTGTTGCTTTGAGTAGAATTGCTTTCTTAATTTCATTTTGGGATTTGTCTTTTTGTAGGATACAGAAATGCAATTGATTTTATATATTTAACTTTTATCCTGTGACTAGCACTTACCCTACAGGACAGAGGAGAACTGCCCCACAGAGTTTCCAAAGAGAACTGGTGGATCTGGACTGCCGACCTTTCGGTTAGCAGCTGAGCTCTATAGCACAAAAACAAATTCATTGTTGTCAAATCAACTCTGACTCACAGCAATTCTTTTCTGTAAGACAGAATAGAACCGTCCCCATGTCAGTACCTGGCAGCCGTAGCTCTTAACCATTGTGCCATCAAGGTACTATCAATCAGTACGACCTAAATGATGTCGATGGAACAGTTCACCCACTTAACAGGTCATGCATGGCTGTCTCACTCCAGGCTGGAGGGCTCCCTGGTGTCAGTTTGGTTCATAAGGACATGAGAGCGCTGTGCCTCAGGCGGACTAACCTCCAGTTTCCGCTGCCCAGGATGGTTTCCTAGAGGCCATGGGTACCCCTTCTCCCCTCCCTAAGCTCACAGACATGGGGCTTTGCAGAACAGGTGAGGTGCCATGGGCATGGCTTGAGCGGGCACTCCATTGTTTGCCCAACATTCAGATCAAATAATGTCTTACTTCACAGAAAGTATTGTTTCTTTGAATTTAGAATGTGCCACTTATCGACAGCACATAACTGGTTTTCTTTTTATGTGCAGGTATGTCATTGGAGGAAACACTGGTAGAGTAGTGGTTGAGTGCTACAGCTGCTAACCAAAAGATCTACAGTTTGAATCCATCAGGCACTCCTTGGAAACTCTATGGAGTGGTGCTACTCAGTCTTGTAGAGTCCCTATGAGTTGGTTCCCTCAGCCCCTCTAGAATGTTGTTTAACCTTCGTTTGTAAAACAAAGATGTTATTAAATTCACAGGGTCATTAGGCGATTAGAAGGATTAATGATGGTGGGTGTTTTAGTTACCTAGGGCTGCCTGTAACAAAGTACCACAAGTGGCTTATAACCACAGACATTTGTTCTTTCACAGTTCTGGAGCTAGAAGTTTGAATTCAGGGTGTTGGCAGGACCATACTCTGTCTGAAAGCTCTAGGGGAAGAGCCTTCCTTGCATTTTCCAACTTTTGTAGCCCCAGATGGTCCTTAGTTTGTGGTAGAATAACTCCAATGTCTGCCTCCACCTTCACATGAGTGTCTTTTCTCTGTCTCTTCTCCTTCCAATAAGCACAGCAGTCATACTGGATTAGGGTTTACCAGTCATATTAGATTAGGGCCAGCAGTCTACCAATAGGACCTTTTGTTAACCAGTTATGTCTTCAATATGTACATTTCCAAATAAAGTTACATTCACAGGTACTAGGGTTAGGACTTTAGCATTTCTTTTTTTGGATGACAGCAACACCCAGGACAGAGAACTTGTTGAACACTGATTACTGCACTATGCACCCAAAGTTTCAAATAGAATTGGTCTGAAGTGGAACAGAGGATTGCATTTCTAACAAGTATCCTGGTGATACTGTTGCTGCTGGGCTGGGCTTCACACTTTGTTGTTGTTGGGTGCCATCGGTCAGTTCTAACTCATAGCGACCCTATGCACAACAGAGTGAAATACTGCTTGGTCTTGTTCCATGCCCATAATTGTTTTAATGCTTAAGCCCATTGTTGCAGCCGCTGTGTCAGTCCATCTTGTTGAGGGTTTTCTTCTTTTCTGCTGACCCTTTGCTTTACCAAGCATGACATCCTTCTCCAGGGACCAATCCCTCCTGACAACAAGTCCAAAATATGTAAGATGCAGTCTTGTCATCTTTGCTTCCAAGGAGCATTCTGGTTGTACTTGCAGAGCAGATCTGTTTGTTTTTTTTTGGTGGTCCATGGTACATTCAACGTTATTCTCCAACACCACATTTCCAACGCATCAATTCTTCTATCTTCCTTATTCATTATATGGCTTTTGCATGCATATGAGATGTGATTGAAAATGCTGTGGATTGAGTCAAGGGCACCTTAGTCTTATTCAACAACTTAAAGAGGTCCTTTGCAGCAGATTTTCCTAGTGCTACACATCTTGACTAATTTCTTAACCGCTGCTTCCATGGGTATTGATTGTGGTACCAAGTAAAGTGAAATTCTTGAGAAACTCAATCCTTTCTCCACGCATCATGACACTGCTTACTGGTCCAGTTGTGAAGACTTTTGTTTTCTTGATGTTGAGGTGCAATCCATACTGAAGGCTGTGGTCTTTGATCTTCATCAGTGAGTGTTTCAAGCTGTCTTCACTTCCAGCAAGCACGGTTGTGTCATCTGCATAATGCAAGTTGTTAATGAGTCTTCCTCCAATCCTGATGCCTCTTTCTTCTTCACATAATCCGGTGTCTTAGATTATTTACTCAGTATACAGATTGGAAAGGTATGGTGAAATGATAGAACCCTGACACACCTTTCTTGGCTTTCAACAATGCAGTGTCCCCTTGTTTCGTTTGCAAGACTGCCTCTTGATCCAAATATAGATTCCTCATGAACATAATTAAGTGTTCTTGAATTCCCGTTCTTTGCAATGTTATCCAGAATTTATTATGATCCACACAGTGAGATGCTTTTATATAGTCAATGAAACACAAGTAAACACCTTTCTGGTATTCTTTGCTTTTAGCCAAGATCCATCTAACATCAGCAAGGATATTCCTGGTTCAAGTTCCTTTTTGAATCCAGCTTGAATTTCTGGCAGTTTCCTGTCACATACGGTTGCAGTAGCTTTTCAATAATCTTTAGTAAAAGTTTACTTGCATATGATATATTAATGAAATTGTTTGATAATTTCTGCATTTGGTTGGATCACCTTTCCTAGGAACAGGCATAAATATGGATCTCTTCCAGTCGGTTGGCCAGGTAGCTGTCTTTCAACTTTCTTGACATAGACAAGAGAGCATTTGTTGAAACATCTGTATTAATAGTCCATCAATTCCTGAAGGCTTATTTTTTGCCAGTGTCTTCAGTGCAGCTTTGACTTCTTCCTTCAGTACCATCAGTTCCTGACCATATGTTACCTCCTGAAATGGGTGAACGTTGACCAGTTGTTTCTGATAAAATGACTCTGTATTCCTTCCATCTTCTTTTGATGCTTCCAGAGTAATATAATATTTTCCCTGTAGAATCTTTCACTGTTGCAACTCAAGGCCTGAATTTTTTCTTCAGTTCTTTCAGTATGAGAAACGCAGAGCATGTTCTTCCCTTTTGATTTTCTATTTCCAGTTGTTTGCCCGTCATTATAATACTTTACTTTGTCTTCTCAAGCCACTTTAGATCTTCTGTTCATTTATTTTACTTCATCCTTCCTTTTGCTTTACCTAGTGGGCATTTGAGAGGAAGATATAGAATCTCTTCTGACATCCAATTTGGTCTTTTCTTTCTTTCCTGTCTTTTTAATAACCTTTAGCTTTTTTCATATACATTGCCTCTAATGTCATTCTGCAACTCATCTGATCTTTAGTTATTAGTGTTCAATGCATTGAATCTGTTCTTGAGATGGTCTCTAAACTCAGGCGGGGATATACTCAAGGTCTTACTTTGGCTGTCATAGACTTGTTCTAATTTTCTTCTCTTTCAGTTTGAACTTGTATATAAGTAGTTGATCTGTGCTGTAGTCAGCACCTGATCTTTTTCTGACAGATGATATCGAGCTTTTCCATCATCTCTCTCCACAGATGTAGTTGATTTGATTCCTGTGTATTCCATCTCATAAGGTTCATGTTTATAGTCATTAGTTGTGTTGGTAAAAAATGGTATTGCAATGAAGAAGTCATTGGTCTTGCAAAATTCTATGATTCAATTTCTGGCATAATTTCTATCACCTAAGTTGTATTTTCCTACTGCTAAGCCTTCTTCTTTTTTTCTAACTTTTGCATTCCAATCACCGGTAACTATCAATGCATCCTGATTGCATGTTCACTTAATTTTGGACTGCAGAATTAGGTAAAAATATTCAGTTTCTTCATTTTCAGACTTAGCGGTTGATGTGTAAATTTGAATAAGTAGTCTTATTAACTGGCCTTCCTTGTAGGCATGTGGATATTATCCAGTTACTGACAACACTGTACTTCAGGACAGATCTTAAAATGTTCTTTTTGATGTTGAATGCAACACCATTCTTCTTCAGGTATTCATTCCCTGAATAGCAGACCATATGATTATCCTATGGCCAATACCAGCCAATTTCAGTTGCCCTATGCCTAAAACCAAACTCACTAGAGGAGAGGATAGAATAGAACTGCTCCACAGAGTTTCCAAGGAGCACCTGGTGGATTCAAACTGCCAACTTTTTAGTTAGCAGACACAGCACTTAACCACTACACCACCGGGATTTCCCATCTATGCCCAGGCTATTGATTTTCAGGTGTTGCATTTCATTTTTGGCAATTTCCAATTTTCCTGATTTTATACTTAGTATGTTGCACCTTCTGATTAACCATTGATGTTTGCAGCTTTTTTTTCTCAATCTGAGTTGTGCCACATCAGCAAGGTCCTGAAGGCTTTACTCTATTTACATCATTAAGGTTGACTCTACTTTGAGAAAGCTCTTCCACAGTTTTCTTTTGAGTACCTTCTGTTCTGGAAGCCTCATTTTCTGGCACTATATGTGAAAATGTTCTGCTGCTTATCATAAGGTTAGCCCAAAAGCCAAAGCCCCTGCTGCTGAGTAGATTCTGTCTCATAGCAACTCTATAGGTCAGAGTAGAAGTGCCTCATAGAGTTTCCAAGGAGCACCTAGTGGGCTTGAATTGCTGACATCTTGGTTAGCTGACATAGCACTTAAGCACTATGCCACCAAAGTTTCCAGTCATAAGGCCATCACCGGCTAATTCTTTTCAGAAGTAGGCTGCCGGGTCCTTCTTCCTAGTCTTAGTCTAGAAGCTCAGTTAAAACTTGTCTGCCGTGGGTAACTCTACTGGTATCTGAATACCAGTGACATAGCTTCCAGCATTGCAACAACACAGAAGCCCCCATAGTGTGACAAACTCACAGATAAATAGGTGTCACACTTTGGGAACTACTGAATGAAAATAATGGATGCAACACACATAGAGCAGTTCCATGTAATCACTGGAGTTGTTTCTGTTCCTTTCTTCTTCTTCTTTTTTTTTAATCTCGAAGGTGGTTCATTCTTTGAATAACCTGCTTTGTTGTGATACTGCTGCTGACTTTAAGACATTACTATTTGTATTTTTGAGATATAAACTCATTGTCCTCAAGCTGATTTGGACTCATAGTAGCCCTATATTCAGTAAAAAAAAAAAAAAAACAAAAAAAAAACCCTACTTATAAAGCATTCAGAAACATACAAATTGCAAAAAATAAAAAGTATATGAAAGATCAATATTTATCTTCTCTGGTTTAAATTCATATAATTGGAACTTTGTAATTATTAATATAAAATCATGACACTAAAGTTAACAGTCTAGAAGACGGAGATAAATCATAAAATAGAAGATACTTTCATTTAGGAGAAAGTAATAGTGTTAAAAACTACAAAGATTGGTACTGAAGTATATTAAATGTGCTATTATGGCAGATGAAAATACTTGATATTTTAACCTTTACAACTTCAAGAAAAACTTCAAGAAAAAATTTATTTAATACTTTTTGTAGCTAATCCACTTCCAAACAACTCTGAAGAATGATATTACACTTGTACACATGTGCATCTATTATTACCCAGAAATGGGCAACTTCCAAGTCTTTATATGTGAGCTGTTTTTGAAGAAAATGGTAAATCTCTTTTTAACCCAGTGCCTTTGAAACATTATAACTGACTCACCACTTTAAAAGGTATTTATCTATTAATTAAAAAATAAAATGAAGATCTTGGATTAAGTCTACTATTTCCTTTTTACAAGTTGGTGCAGAACCTTGTCATTTTTTCTTCTTTCTAAATATTAACCTACAGCAACAACAGATTCTGCAAGAGGGAAGTTTTGGCTACTTATTTCCTCAAATCTAAAAATCTAATGAAGTACTGCTACATGCTAAAACACAGATGAATCTTGAAAACCTCTAATTAAATGATGGAAGCTAGACATAAAAGGCCACACACTGCATATTTTCAATCATATAAAATGTTCTTCAGTTAGATGCTGTTGTTGGTTGCACAACATTGCGAACATACTAAAACCCACTGAAGTATGTACTTTACAGTGGCTAAAATGGTGGGTTTTATTTTAATAAAAATATTTAAAAAATAGGATAGTATGACATCAGTACTGTTTCATAGGCATTTCAGTGATGATTGTAATGCTGAAGTAGTATTTACCCCAAATTGAGACTAACCTAATTTGGACTCAGTCATTATATTTCCTTGACAGATTCTTATTACATGTTTGTTTCTCTTACTAAGGTTACTAATGTCATTATCATAGAGGAGTTGATAGGTTAAGCACATAGATTTAGGAGTTAGGACTAGTGGTTAACATCTATCATTTCCTAATTGTGTGGCACTGGGCAGTTAAATTCTCTCTGTGTCTCATTTTCCTCATATTTAAAAATAAGTATAAAATTAAATCCATTGAGTAAGAATCATTGCTGGTAAATACAGCAATAATAATTGTGCATCTGTCTTACATTTCTGCAGCATTTCAGACATTGCAGAAAGAGTTCACAATACTGGTAAAAACACTGTGAAACAGTACTTCTGGTATAATTTATACTGAAATCACTTGGAGCTATGTATACATAATATACTTGAGTCAAATTTCAGCGTTTTGACCTGTATACTTGCCTACTACGGTGATAAATCCCTAAACAGAGAAACATTCGCTGCTTGCTGAGGCTGCAGAGCAACCTTATTCAATCCTTCCTTTCTCTTGTCTTCTTTCTCTTCTTCCCTCTTTCTCTTTCTTTTCTTCTTGCCATTTTTCAGCTATCAGTATTTGCTAGGTGTTTGTATTTGTGGCTCTTGGAGGATCTGATTCTGAACCACGTAGGCCTTGCCCTCCTGACACTTAGAACCGACCTTTTGGAAACCAGGTGGCATGTGATTTGTGCATCAAGAGGACATCAGTGGTAGAGGCTTCATTACACCTTTAGCTACAGAAACGCTGACCTTCTGGTACAGAGGAAGTCCACTGAATATTGCTGGAAAGGTAAGCACTTTTGCTACTTACAAAGATCCTTCTGGATCTAAGCAGCTTATATTCTTCTCCTCCTCTTCTTTATCTTCAGGAAACCAAAAGAAAGCAATGAAAAGAAAACATATACGCATACCCACATAAAAAATTTCAAATTTACATCCAACGAATTGCTTGTTTTTACTTTTTAATGTACTCTTTTATGACACTATTTAGTCACTTATAGTTATTTATATAAACTTAACTTTCTCCCACAAAGCACATAAGATTCTTCTTTTGTTATACAAGTTGTTTCTAATGACATAGTCTATAAATAGTGTTTCAGGGAACATAAATCCAAAGAAACCAAATCTGCTGCCAGTGAGTCAGTTCTGACACACAGGGACCCTATAGGATAGAGTAGAATTGCCATACGTGGGGTTTCTGTCTATAAATCATTACCGGAGAAGTTTGCCACATCTTTATCCCATGGAGTGCCTGGTGGGCTTCAAGAGACACCCAGCTTTTCTTTCCATTAGTTGGTGAGAGCTTTTAAGCATTGTACTACCAGGGCTCCTGCAAAGAATGTACAGGTCCCTTAAAAAATGTGTATTTTCCTGGCTCAAGAGATTGTCAAATTGTTTTTCAGTATGTATTTTTGCTGGCATTGTTACCATTATAGTCAAGCTTTGCTGATATTAATAAGCTTGCAGTTTTGTTGAAGGAAATGTTTCCAGCTCTAAAAGACAAGACCCTGATGTACAAGGATTATCATCATAAAATTTTAGAAAATTTTGGTAGTCTTTTCCAAATATGTGAATACCCAGAGGCACTGAAATAATCAGAAAACCTAATTTTCACATTTGTTGGTAAATTTTGCTGAATTTTTAAGTCATTTATTTACTCCTGAAAAGACTATTATATCCTAAGATTATCACTGTATGAGAAAGAAGAGCTTGTCACTGTTATAAGCTTTACAATTTCTGCAAAATCTTAAGAGTAAAGTATCTTTTAGGAAGTATAAAAAGGAACATTTCCAAACTCACAAAAGTCTCATGGACCAAAGTGGTAATGACGAACTTACCTGCCTTTGAAATAGTTTCCAAATAAATAAATATTTTATTTCAATGTTTTTCCAAGACAACAAGACAATTAATTTTGGTACCTGGTCATTTTCTTCTGGGATTTACAGATTTTTAAAGTTTTTTTTCCACGGGTGTTCCCAAAATTTTAGAAGAGTGGATAGTTAAATATCAAGTTACGTGTGAACTGTAAGATTTGAACATGTCACAAGAACCAGGTCAACTTAAGTATCCTTGGTTGAAACTAAAACTAGTCTTTATTATGTTGGCCAACCACTGGATTCTCATGCAGGCACTTTGGTTCACAGTGTTACCTGATGTCCGCTAGGGGGGACCAAACCAGAGCAGAAGTATAAGCTTCTATTGTTCCCCCAAGTGAGGAAAAATTCATGCTGTTTCAGCCTGGCCACTAAAATTAAAAAATTATTCTCTATGTGTCCTATTGCTTAAAAGGCTAACTATATTAGGATAAACAAGCAAATTGATGGAAACATTAGAGGTCGGTATTAGACAAACACTATTTTAGAATAGAATAAAAGCTTGCCAGAGTTTTTGATAACTTGAAAGTTTAGTCCACTGTTAGAAAAACACTAAAGTATTTTGAAATTGTTTAACTTCTAATAAATATCAAATGAAAACTTACATGTTTTTTTGAGAAAAATGTTTGAGTGATTGACAAGAGCATCAAGGTAAATTTTGACTTATGATCAATACTCTAAAGTACATTTCTGTTGGAACAATGTCCAACTGTTTATCTTATCAGTGAATAAATACAACTGAATGAAATCCAAAAGTCAATTTTAATGTGTAATTTAAAGGGCAACATTTTGAAATATTTTTCCAGAACAATGATCAATATTATCAATTTCAAATTCAATATTACTTGAAACACTGATTTGCAAAAGATTTCCGTGTCATGAAGTAACATATTAATTTTCCTGTTCCTTCTTTCTTAAAGTCTTTTCACATTTTGTAAAATTTTGTATTCCAAGAGAGTCAAAGGATTTTATTTCTTGTAAATATGGTTTAAGACTCTTTCATGGCAATATTTAAAAAAATAAAAAAATTTGTACATTGAGATAAGAATCTGCATAGAACTATCAATTAAAAGCAATTTTTTTTTCATGTGGGCAGTCTGAATTCTACTGGCAAATCAACATGAGCAAAAAGTCACATTTAACATGGTAGATAAAAGCATGACTCCAAATGACAATAACAATAATTACTACAAAACAGCTAAACTGCAAAGATCTGCTCTATACCACATCTATTTGTCTGCAAAGTATGAGACGGTGTTGTAGGAGCTGAATGTCCACTAGATGCCACACTTCCTTTACGGAGTGAAGTAGTACTTTGATTTCTGGCAAGCTACATGCAGATGCTATTGTATATGGTAATAAGACTTCAACTCAATCCTCTTTTCCTTTACATTCTCTTCTTGCTGCCCTCTCAAAATGATATGTCTCATCACATAAAATTCGTATAGTAGTTGTAGCTTGTAAAATTTACTATTACTTTTTGGAGTTTCGGTGAGTTTGTGTGTGTGTGTACGTACGTGTGAAAGTGTAAGGTACAAATTAGTTTCTATTTTCTTTTTTTTCAAGTTAGTTTCTGACTCAACAATTAATACACAGATTGCTTTGTGATACCGACTGCCAACTCCATGATGCCTGAACCCTCTCTGCGTTTCCACTCCAGGTTTCCTGTTTCTATTCATCCAGTTTTGCTGTCCCTTCCAGCCTTCTTGTCTTTGTTTTTGAGCTGGTGTGCGCTTTAGAGCTGGTGTGCACCGAGGCATGTCCTGTACTTGGGTTATTTTTGGCCCTATAGACTAATGTTCAGCTAAAGGGCAAATTTCAGGAGTGATCTCAGTACAGCATTAGAAAAGTATCTGGAGGCCATACTCATGGAGTTTCTCCAATTTCTGTCAGGCCAACAGCCTGGACTTGTGTGCATGTGTGTGTGTGTGTGTGTGTGTGTGTGAATTTAAGTTTTGTTTTACATTTTTCTTCTGATATGCCTTGGATGGAAGGAATACACGTAGTCATTCTACTAAAAAGAACTGGTTGAGGTTAAACCATTTCAAGAAGTAGTTGTGATCAGGAACCAATGGTATATTGGGAAGAAGTCCAAGTTGCAGTGAAGGGATTGGCAAAAACAAGGCTACAGGAACTGACAAAATATCAATTGAGGCATTTCAACAAACGAACGTAGCATTGAAAGTGCTTATTCATCTATGCCAAGAAATCTGGAAGATAGCTACCTGGCCAACCGACTGGAACAGATCCATATTTATGCATATTTGAAAGAAAGATGATCCAAATGAGTGCAGAAATTATCAAACAATATCTTCAATGTCACATGCAAGTAAAATTTTGCCGAAGATAGTTCAAAAGCAGCTGTAGTAATATTTTGACAGGGTACTGCTGGAAATTCAGACCATATTCAGAAGGGAATGTGGAACCAGGATACCATTGCTGATGTCAGATGAATCCTAACTGAAAGCAGAGAATATCAGAAGGATGTTTATCTATGTTTATTGAATATTCAAAGGCATTAAACTGTGTGGATCATAAGAAATGATGCACAACATTATGGAGAATGTCAAGTCCTGAACAGCGATTGTGCTCATGAAGAATCTGTACATGGGTCAAGAGACAGACATTTGAACAGAACAAGGGATGCTATATGGTTTAAAGTGAGGAAAAGTGTGCATCAGGGTTGTATCCTTTCACCATATCTATTCAAACTGTATGATGAACAACTAATTGGAAAATCTGGACTAAAAGAAGAAGAATGGGCCGTCAAATTTGGAGGAAGACTCATTAACAACCTGCATTATGCAGATGATGCAACCTTGCTTTCTGAAAGTGTAGGTGACTTGAAACATACACTGATGAAGTCAAAAGACCACAGGCTTTGGTACGAGCTACACTGCAACATAAAGAAAACAAGTCCTCACAACTGGACCAACAAGTAACAACATCATGATAAATAGAGAAAAAATTGAGATTGTCAAGGATTTTGTTTTACTTGGGTCCACAATCAACACTCACGGAAGAGGTGGTCGAGAAATCAACAGACACATTGCTCTGGGCAAATGTGCTGCAAGACATCTTAAAAATGTTGAAAAGCAATGATGCCATCTTGAAGACTAAGATGTCTGTGACCCAAGCCATGGTATTTTCAGTCATGCAAAAGCTGGACAATGAATAAAGACAGAAAAAGAATTGACACTTTCGAGTAGTGGTGTTGGAGAAGAATGTTGAATATATCATGCATGGGCTGCTGAAGAACAGATCTGTTTTTGAAGAAGTACAACTAGAGTGCTCCCTGGAGGCAATGATGGCCAGATTGCATCTTATATACCTTGGTCATATTGTCAGGAGTGATCAGTACCATGCTGGGTAAAGCAGAGTCAGCAAAAAAGAGGATGACTTTTAATGAGATGAATTGATACAGTGGCTGGAACAACAGGCTCAAACATAAAAACAATTGTGGGATTGCTGAGGACCAGCTAATGTTTCCTTCTGATTTGCAGCTCTGTTCTCTGCTTGTAGGCTGCAGGTGGCATAAATGGTTTGTATTCCACTCACCAAAAGGCTGGAGATTCAAAACCGCCTAGCATGCCACAGAAGAAAAGCTTGATGATCTGCTTCTGTAATGATCGCATCCAGGAAACTTCTATGGCACAGCTCTATTCTGACACATGGGGCAGTCATAAGTCAGAGTCGACTTGTGGGCAACTTGTTTTTTCTCTACTGATATCCTTCTTGCCCTCCAGTAGTCTGGAATCAATCAAGGGATTTTGTACATTCATCCTACAACAAAAATGGTGAAAAAATAAATTTAAATTTTAAGCTTTTCACTCCATAAATTCAAGACTTGGTTAGTTCTCAAAGTTATCCTTGAAGAAGAAATACTCTTCCTTCTGAGACTATCAGAAACTCTGATGGCGTAATGGTTAAGTACTATAGCTGGCAACCAAAAGGTCAGCGGTTCAAATCTTCCAGTTGCTCCTTGGAAACTCTATGGGGCAATTCTACTGTGAACTATAGGGTTTCTATGAGTCGGAATGGACCCTACAGCAGTTTCTTTTTTGTTGTTGTTTGTTTGTTTCCAAGACCATCACTAAACTAAGGATGAGCAGGTTGGTTGTCTCCCAGAATGGGGACTTGCATTTATCTGAAACAGTACCTTGCTATTGGGTGGCAATCTCACAGTTTCTCTGGGATCTGTCTAGGTGAACCTGGGAACTGGGCGAAATTCTCATTTTCTAGTGCGATCACTGTTAGTTTTTTCAGGTTTTTTCTTTCTTCCTCTTCTGGGGTTGATGCTCAAATTCTTTCAATTTCTTGCCCAATTTTAGGTCCACCCTGGAGATATTAACACTGAGCAATCACGTCCAGACTTCCTTTATCTGTTAATGGATTTCTACTTTTATGGCTTTATGGCCTGAAAATATGATTTGTAGTATTTTAATACTCTGAATTTTGTTAAGCTTGTTTTATGGCCTGCTTTGTGGCTTGTTCTGGAGAGTGTTCCGTATGCATTGAAGAAGAGAGTATACTTGGTTGCTGTTGAGTGAAGTGGTCTATATATGTCTAGCTGGTTGATTGACATTTAGATCTTCCATGTTTTTATTGAGCTTCCTTCTAGACGTTCTGTCCTTCACTGATAGTAGTGTGTTGAAATCTCCTACTATTATTGTGGAGCTGTGTGTTTCGTCTTTCAAAGCTGTTTATGTACTTAGGAGCCCTTTCACTGGGTACGTAAATATTTAATGTAGTTACGTCTCCCTGGTGTATTGACCCTTTAATCATTATATAGCATCCTTCATTATCCATTGTGGTAGATTCTACTTTAAAGTTTACTTTTTTAATCAGAAACTAGTATTGCCTCTCCTGCTCTTTTTTGCATGTTATTTGGCTGACATTTTTTAATAGAGTTTTAGCTTGTTTGAGTGTGTGTTGTGTCTCATACAAACAAATTATGCTTTCTTATCCATTTTGCCACTCTCTGTCTCTTTATTGGCGTGTTTAATCCATTTACATTCAGTATAACTATTGATATGTGTGGAGTTAGTGCTGTCATTTTGATGTCTTTTTTGTACATTGTTGACAAGTTCTTTGATCCACTTAGTTGTCTGTGCTGAGTCTTATTTCTTTATGTATTGCTTTTTCATCGTTTTCATTGTTGTTAGGTTTTGCATTTGCTGAGAGTTTATGTTTTTCTTCGTTTTTATTTTGATGGGCAGGATTGTTTCCTTTGTGGTTACCTTAATATTTATCCCTATTTTTCTAAATGTAAACTCACCTTTAACTTATTTGTATCATCTTGACTTCCTCTCCATGTGAAAGATCTATCACTACATTTTATTTAGTCCCTCTTTTTTGTAATAATATTGTCATCTTTTACATAATGATGTCTCTGTATCCTTATTTTCAGTATTTTAGCCTTCATTTATTTTTGTGATTTCCTTATCTAAGTTGATGTCTGGTTGCTCTGTCCTGCATGATAGCCTGTGTTGTTACCTGATGTTAAATGGTTTTCTGACTGAATGATTCACTGTAGTATTTCTTGTAATTTTAGTTTGGTTTTTGCAACTTCTGTAAACTTCTGTTTATCTAGAAATGTCCCAATTTCATCATTATAGTTGAGACACAGTTTTACTGGATATATAATCTTTGTTCTTTCACAGCTTTGTAATGTCATCCAATTTCCTTCTTGCCTAGTTGGTCTCTGCTATGCAATCTGAGCTTAGTCCTATTGACATCCTTTGTAGAGTATTTCTCATTTACTACTGGCTACCTTTAAAATTCTCTCATTTTTAGTTTTGGCAAATTTGATTGTAACACATCTTGGTGTCTTTCTTTTGGAATCACTTTGTGTAGAGTTTGATGAGCATCTTGTATAAATATCTACTCATTTTTCCTGGTATCGGGGAAGTTTTCTGTCAACAAACCTAGTTATACTGGATTCAATCTGCTAGAGGCCATTGCAGATGTGTTCTATTAGTTCTTTGGACTAATCTTTCTCTTGTCTCTTTAGTTCTCTTCAATATTCCCTGTTCCTGAAGGGGCAAGATCAGTAGAGTAGCCAAGCTGACTACTCATAGGCTTTTAAGACTCTGGACACTACTCACCAAAGTAGAAGGTAATTTTTTTTTTTTTTATCAACCACTTTATGCTAATTGAGCTGGATGCTCCCTGAAGCCATGGTCCTCACAGCTCTCAGCCCAGCTATTTGATCCCTTAGAGAGTTTGGATGTGACTATGATCTTGCCTTTAACAAGTTGTGCCAGCTTCCCCTAGTGTTGTGTACTGTCTTACGCTTCACCAAAGTTACCACTTACCTATTGTCTGTTTACTGTTTTTTCATCCTCACCACGCCTTTCACTGGTAACTATCAAAGATTGTTTCTTTTTATGTGTGAACTTCTCTGTGAGTTTTTACAGTAATGGTGTCACACAGTATTTGTCTGGCTGTGACTGATTTACGTCACTCAGTAAGATGCCCTCCAGTTTCCCTCAAGTTATCAGATTGTTCATAGATTCATCATTGTTCTTTATTGTTGCATAATATTCCTCAATAAACACAACTTTAAAAAGCATAGTTTAAAAGAGAAAACACCACATTGTTACTAAGAAAGGACCTAAGTTCTGATTATAGATTAATTGATTATTTGACCAGTCTTAGACAGAAATGTAAGTATGTATAAGTGTGTATGTGTGTTTTCGTTACCTGCATATATACATGTGACTGCTTTTTAAGAGTAGAATAAGTATTCACATTATATTCTGTTACCACTTACCAAAATTGTAGTTGTTATAATTATTTTCTTTCATCTGCTATACTTGTGAGTTCTAAGAGAAGGACTGTGTGTGTTTTCTGTTTCCTTCTAGGCCTCTAAGTTCTTGTCAGTGCTTGCTGCACAGAATGAATGCGACAACTGAGCTAGGTGCTGTACATATTTATCTTATGTGATCCTCAAAATAATTCTGAAGTAAGTACTCGTACAGTTTCAGAGCAATTAATTACTTAATATGGCCCTTCTAGCCACAGTTTGTGTAACTTTCACCAAATGACTTAATGGAACTATGCAAATAAGGTACTCACTAATAATAAGGTACCCACCCTCATGGTGGAGAGATCGTGGAAATAAGGCATATGGAAACCTCGCAAGAGGATTGGTCAGTTTTGCTATCCTGTTACGCTTCAAGGGACATATGAGCAGAGAGAAAGAAAGGAGCTATAACAGGGAAATGAGTGGACAGTGCAGCAGTAGCAAGAGCAACAGCAGTGCAAGACGGTGAGAACCAGAAGACTGGCAAGAAGCTGTTGCTGTGGAACTTGTCAATCCACAGAGCTAATAGTTGTAACACTTGCCCAAGATGTCCCCCAGCAGGGATGGTGGCAGAAAACTCTTGGAAGGACCTGGGAACAACAGGACCCCAGCAGGGCATGGCAACAAAGGGCAAGAAGAAGCTATCCTGATTGATGAATCTCATGTTGAGTTGCTCCTATCACGTCCAAATTGGTTTGTATCCTAAGGTGTACCCTGTTGCTTCCCTAATAGAACACTTAACAGTTCAAAATGGTTTGTGAGTTCTGTGGGATATTGTAGCGAACTACAAATTTGAGGACCACCGGGAGAGTACTGAGGGGAGGCACAGTAGCTGATGTTAAGATGATGGAGTGGTATAGCATATTGGAAAGCTGGATATTTGAAACATCTTAAACCTCTGTCTTAAAGGGACTATCTCTGTACTGATTCTTATAAAAGAAATTATTCATATAGTTGCTATTAGAATAGTAGAGTTTCCTACAATGGCCCAGTGTAATCAGTAGAATATGAGGATTGGGGAAAAAAAGAGAGAATGAGAAAACTCTGGTTTCTAACAAACATACAAAAGCCATTGCCGTTGAATTGGGTCCAACTCATAGTAACCCTAGAGATCAGAGTAGAACTGCCCCATACAGTTTCCAAGGAGTGCCTGAGAGATTTGAACTGCTGACCTTTTGGTTAGCAGATGTAGCACTTATCCCATTATGCCACCAGGGTTTCCTTTGGTTTCTGGATGGGATTAAAAAAAAAAAAAAATCCACCGATTGAAGCAGCTGTCGTGTTGTAACCACTTACTCAAGGCAAAATTTATTCATGGGAGTTAGCGGTGCTAGATCTAACTCCTTAGCACACCGGCTAGATGGATGCATAAGAAAATACAGGATGATAAGCAAAGGGTGAGATATACAATTCCTTGGTTGCTGTTATCAGATTTAATAGCTGCAGGGACAAGGAAAATGAATATTGAGGAGGATTGTAGTACTGAACCAAGCTAAAATCTGATCTGGTCAGAGGGTATACCTGCTAGTCTCAGCACTGACCCAAAATGGAACAACTGTGTCTAAACAATAGGAAGTACTCCTGTGACCACTGGTCAACAAGAAGGAAGTCTGGGAGGACAGCGGGCAAAATCAAGAAATTATTGAAACCAGGAAGCATAGAGTGAAGGAGTTGCTTTGGTTTGTAGATTGGTACCATTAGCTTCCTGAGGAAGCATTGTTAAAGAAATTATGACGGTGACTACTTTAGGAGCAATGTCTTTGGTTTTGAATGACGTAGAATGGAGAGTATGTTTGGGTTGATGCAAGATCCACAACTTACTTAGGAACAGTCACAAATGATGATACAAAATCCAGTTACAGAGCAGGTTAACCCAGGGATGGGCAGCCTGCTGAAATGAATAAAGTTTGCAGAGAGATTTGTTTACCCTGAGAAGGGAAACTGCCCCTGTTCCATTCTAAATACCCAGTAGGACACTCCCAAAGAAGCAGTGATTCAGGCCATGCTGAAATGGCTTTACGGGGATCAGGATATTCATCCAACGAGTATATCTAATGAAGTCAAGGTCCATATGGTAACAAAGGCAGCCCTTCTACATGGATATCCCATGTAACCTTGATGCTATGGAGCAAAGAAACAATTTAAGAACCTTGTCAGATTTGTTGGCATGGTTTCACTGCCAGAGCTTACAGATGTAAGAAACATATGGGTGATTCACAGGAGAATAGGAAAGGGCAATGGGGAAAGAATTCATTCCTGCAGGAGAGAGATTTTTAGATGACTACTAAGAAATGGGATGAATACTGTAGACATGGATGAAATTGAGACAAAGGTTCTAATGCAGCACCTATACGGGATTGGATGGACCAGTGGAAACCCCATTGGGTCCCCCAATGTTAAAGAGGCCTAAACAAATCTACTCACCCTTTGGAAGACATTAAATGAGCAGAACTTCTATCTGGGACCATTTGAAGCAGAGGCTCAAGTAGTTAATGAAGACAAGGGGGTCAGGGTTTTCTGGTCCAAATCTCAGCAGAGGACACAAGGTCAGGCACACATGTGTGGGTAAACTGGCACAAGAGATCTTCTTGGGGCTCCTGGACATAGGAACTCAATGTACTATAATCCAAAAACCTGTCAACAAAATCTTGAAGCCCCTAAGGTTAGGCTAGGGGGATATGAGGATCAAACAGTTGGTGAAAGTTTGGATGAGAACTGGAAGACTTAAACAGATCTTGTATGAAGTAGATGCATCTCCATTACCTGAACCTATTACTGATGTAAGTATTATCTTTAATTGAGAAATAGTCCCTGTACCTGATACTGTAAAACTGAAGGCGTGTGTGTGTGTTTGTCTTTCGATCACTATTAGTTGGATATACTAAATGGGGACCATTACTGCTGTCTGAACTCACTCAGGTTGTTAATTTGAAACGGCAAAGGATACTTGTTGGACAAAGGGAGATTACCATTTTGATTAAAACCTAAAAAACAGTGACAAAAGACGATTGCTATGGAGATGATTCTGACTCACAGAGATCCTGTAGGACAGAGTAGAACCACTCTAAAGGGTTCCCAAGGAGCTCCTGGTGGATTTAAACTGCCAATCTTTTGGTTGTAGCTGCAGCCCTTAACCGCTATACCACAAGGCTTACCTAAGGACATGCTAGGTGCTAGAACATTGGTGCCAACAAATTCTCTGTGTAGCAGCCCTGTGTGGACTGTGAAGAAGGCAGATGGCTCCTGGGGGCTGATAGTAGATTACTGAGACTTGAGTAAAATACTGCCACCTGTGGTTTCAGTTGTTTCAGACACGGTATCAACAGCACAGAAAATGCAGCAGGCTAAAAGAGACTGGTGCTAAGTGAGTGATCCCACAAATACCTTTTCTTCAATCACAATCTCAGAAAACAACCAGTCACAGTTTGTTTTTAAGCAGGACTATTGCTACAGGGCTGCTTGACTCACTGTCATGTTTAGTTAGAAGAGACTTGGATGTGGTACGTATCTCAAGTGTTACGTAACATTGATGGTATTGCGTTAATGTCAAAGACTGAAGTGTAGGTAGAGATGATTTGAGGAAATCTAGCGAAAACCTAGGACTCTGCCCCAAAAGTGAAATTCTTGGGAATAATTTAGGTAGGAGCCACATGTGACATTCCACAGGCAACCAAGAATGAGACATCCTATCCCCAAAACTAAGCAGGTGGCCCAATGTTTGGTTGGTCTATTTGGAATTTGGAGAATGCATTGCCCACATGTCAGACTACTATGGGCTCTGATCTGTTAAAATCATCTAGAAGAAAATTGCAATTGAATGGGGACCGTAGCAATAGCAGGCTATGTCTGAATTACAGAAAGCAGTCCCATTGTCCTTGCCATTAGGCCCTTATGATATGCATTCACACAAGATTTTGGAGGTGTCTGACACATGTGCTTATAGCTTATGGCAAAAATCTGAGTGAAGCCCTGCGATGACCACTGGGATTCTGGACTAGGAAGTTTCCAGATACTGCAGCACAACATGCTCCATTCAAAAGCCACTTACTGAGTGTTGATTGAGACTGTCTCAATGATAGAAGGACATAAAATTGTCATGAAGCCTGAAATACCTATAGCATCTTAAGTGATATCAGAGAAACACTCTAATAAGGAAAGTGGTGCCAAAAATAATTTCATAAAAAAATGGAAATGGTATGTAAAAGAATAAGCTGCCAGAGGAAATGCAGGAAGTTAACCACTGTATTTGTGAACAGGTGGCCTCTGTTCCCATATGTCTTACGCTGGAACTACCTTAGAAACTTTCAGAACTCGTTGCTACACAGACAATGCCTTATGAAGACTTCCTTCTGATGAGCAGAAGCCTGCTTGGCTCACAGATGGCAATTCCAGGGTGTATGGACAACACTGTATGTAGAAAACTCTTGCATTAAGATTGGCAGATAGAAAGACCCTGACTGAAGAAGGTAAGAACAAGTCAGCTCAATTGGCTGAGCTGCTTGCTATTTTCCTAGCTGTGATGGAAGAATTGGGCAATGATGAAAGCTCATTTGTTTGGATTTCTACCAGTTTCTGGTCAGTGGCCAACAGCCTAGCTATATGGTCAAGCAAATGTGCAGTAGAAAATTGGACCATTAAGGGGCCACCAGTGTGGGGCTAGATCTATGGAAAGCCCTCTGAGAAGTCAGAGGGCGCATTAGAGTAAGATGTGTTAATGCCCATCAGAAGAACACCTTCTCTGGACTGGAAGGCAGCTGGAATTAGCAAGTGGACCTGTCACTCACTTGAGGTGGCCAGTTAGGCCCATGAAATTAGCAGACATGGGGGTGCTAAAGCAATACAGAAAAGGACTGAACTTAGATACATCTCTCCTGTACCTTCTGAGGCCCAAATAGGCAATAAATGACTGCTCTGTCTGCTGGCAAGGAAGACAGAGTTTGCAGATGGCGAGGGTACAGAGGCCTTGAGGGGAAGGCCCAGCATACAGCTAGCAAGTTGACTATTGGACTAATGATGTAGGTAGTGTCAGGTGGCTACAGATGGGTCTTTGCAGAAACAGATACTTATTCTAGTCTGGGTTTTACATATTCTGTGACAGACGCAAATGTCAAAAACATCACTAAAAGGCTGGAACAAAAGGTAGTGTCCCAATTTGAGCCACTGAATTCTATTTCATCAGCCCAAGGAACATACTTTACATCCTATAGAGTATCAGGATAGGCCAAAAAGCATGTTAAATGGACATACCTGATGGATGAACTGCATCTTGAGTTGTTCACATTACTTTCAAGGTGATCCATATCTTGAGTTGTACCCTACTACTTTCCTAATAAAACACTTAACACTAAATATGGTTTGTGAGTTCTGTGAGACATTGCAGTGAATTATGAATCCAAAGACAGGGGTGAGAGTACTGCAGGGTGGAGGAGCAGTTGATGTTAGAGATGATGGAGTGTCTTAGATGATGGAGCATATCAGATGATGGAGTGTACAAGATGATGGAGTGTATTAGATGATGCAGTGGTACGGCAGCTTGGAGAAGTTAGACATTGGAGCATCTGTAACTGCTGCCACGTAGGGAATAGAATTGTGCTGATTCTTACAAAAGAAATCATTCATTTACTGTATATTTTTATTTTTTATGGACAAGGAAACTAAGAATTGAGCAGGATATGTGATTTGCTTAAGATCAGTCAGATAAGAAGTAGCAGAACCTAATTCAAATCTAGGCTTTGCTGACTCCAAAGCTCATGCTCCTTCCCTTCACTATGCTGCTTTAACTTTGAATTAAGCACCATGCTGTCGCTCTTATCTCCAAATTTTCAGGGGTACGAGTGCATTTTTATATTAGACCCTGGAATGTATTTTGGACCATACTTTTACTATGAGTGTTTATGTTATTCTTACAAATTTGAATATTTCAACAAAATAATAAAGCTGGTATTTGAGTACCAGTACCTCAAGAAAAACTCTAAGTCTTTATCAATGTGTCTATTGGAATGTTTCCTTGCTTCCTGGTCTATTTGGAAGTCAATATCAGGGACAGTAATTAAATTGTATTTGACTGTAAGTAGGGAATGTTATCATTTATCTTCAAGAAAAAAAAGGAATGCATATATGTACTTTTGTTACTCTGTTACGAATTATTTTTTAATTTGCAAAACATTTTAGTCCAGAGAAAAGTCAAAAGAATAGTACAGTGGTACTAGGACTCACCTCATGTCACCAGCTATTTCACATCTACCACAGCCTGTCTCCTTCACTCTTTCCTGCCTTCCCTCTCTCAACACACACACGCGCGCGGGTGCTCACACACACACACATACACTCTTCCCTTTTTGACAATATATCACTAAAAAGATTGCAGGCACCATGGCATTTCATCCCTAAATATTTTGATAAGTATCTTCTAAGACCCAGGATATGCTTCACTGCACCACCATCACCCTTATCAAATCTAGGAATAATAAATATTTAATTCCATAGTATCAACCAACATACAAATCATATTCAGTTTTCTTCAATTAGTCTCAAAATGTTCTTTATAGCTGTTTTTGTTGTATTTTTTTATTCTTGATATTCAAGTATGCATTTCAATTCTCTGTTCTCTCTAGATTACAACAGTCCCACTGTTCCCCTTGCTTTTAATAGCACTGAGTTCTTAAGACAGTTTAGGCTGTTGTCCTCTGCCCTCCATTCTGGGTTTGACTGACTCCTTACTTGGAATTTGATTCACTCAGACCTTTGTGGCTGACTTACAACAGTGGTGATGTGCGTCTCCTACTACATCACAGCAGCAGGCCTATGGTGTCAGGTCATGTTGCTACTGGCAATGCCAACTTCACTATCCGGTTAAGCTCTCCTCATGGTAAAGCTTCATTTTCCCCTTTGTAATTCATAGGAAAGCCATGCATGATACTTTAGGATTATGTGACTACCTTGTGACCCAGAACTTTAACTTAATGGTTACAGCAACTATTAACGATTTTGGTCCAAAGCCACTACTACACTGGAGATTGCAAAATGATGATTTCCTACTGCCTTTCTGTGTTTACTACCTGTGATTCTTTTGCAAAGATGTATTTTCCATTCTCACTCCAGTCACACCTCTTTTTAGTAACTCCATGAGCTCATACTTTGTTTAAACTTATTTCATCTTTCAAAATTATTTCAGATGCTCACCATACACCTCATTTTGCCTTAAAAACCTCTTCAGCTTGATACTTCCATCCTTTTGACATAACTCCATTATTCCTTGATCATCCTCTCGCTTTCTGGGAGCAGCTTGTGGATTCTAATTGCAGACCTTTCGGTTAGCAGCTGAGAGCTTAACTACTGTGCCTCCAGGGCTCCTACCAAGTTTGTATAGTAGTATCTAAAAAATTCATAGTTGGTAAATATCCAGTATTTACACAGTGGGGCTGTATAATGCAACATTTAAGAGAAGAAGGATTTTGAAGTCAACTAAATGTGAGTTCTAGTCCTACTCCATCACTTGGGACCTTAGACAGTATATTTAGCGTATATAGTCACTGATTTCCTAATTTATAAATTCAATTGTGCCACCTTACAGATTTGAGAAAAGGAGCCCTGATGGGTCAGTGATTAAAGTACTAGACTGCTAACTGAAGGTTAGTGGTCCAAAACCACCAGCAGTGCAGGAGGAGGAAGGTGTGGCAGGCTGCTTTCATAGATTTACAGCCTTGGGGTTGCTACACCTTGGCATCAGGTTGACAGCAGTGAGATATAGATTTGAGAAAGTAAGAATTTAATAATTTGATAATAATGTGCAGTGATTGGTACACAATAAGAATTCCATAAACAGTAGTTATTATAAATATGTAGGTTATAGAGTCATTGAAAACATGCATGTTCGTGATGTTTGACAATCCTAGTCATGGTCTTGGACTGAATATTTTCTATTGCTAGTTCAGATAGAGTATAGAATAAAAAGCAGACAGCCTAATTCTACCTATATTATGCATCATTTTCCCTTGTTCTGTAACTGTCATGAACATTTACAGATGCAATATCAGGAAACGAAATGTGGCAATGTAATTCTATTTTTAATAACTTGTTTTCTGTAGATGCATAGTTTGAAATGCAACCCCCATTACACACAGATCTTAATTAAAAATTTATTGATCATTTTAATTTGCATTTTTTGTCATTTTAATGTGTAAGAATTTCAAATAATTATAAAGGAGTATAACTAAGGTTATCACATTAAAAATATTAAACATTAGGAAAACCAACTTTAAAAATGTTTAAGTGGTGGAGGGTAACTGAGAAACCAAAAGTCACTAAAATATTCTGATTGAGCTTAGTGCCACAATGAATGGCAAGCGGTACAGTTTAAGAAGCAGAAATCCATTCAGGTAAAAAAAAAAAAAAAGGCACCAGCTGTAAACCCAGCTGCAGATGGAAGAAAGAAGCATTACAGAAGAAGCATCTTAAACCGTACTGTAGTTTTTGTGAATGACCATTGTGATGTCTCTGGTATGGGAGCACATTCAGAAGAAAAGACAAGATCAACACCGTGACCACACCATAAGTCTCAGGAAAGGCATTGTCAGTTTATTGTTGAAGGCACATTGTTTAACATTTCACTGAGGAAAACATCCCTTGATATTTCAGGGGCAAAGTTGCATCTCCAAAGCTTCCTCTGTGTACAGTTGTCGTCTCATAAATTCCATGGTAATCAACCTAACTCTCTGTGAGATGATATCACTGTAGGAGTCTAACTTAAAATAATCAATATGTAGTACTTATATGGAGATTTAAAAAAATAGAAAAATTTAGAATCTGTAAATTTGACATGAGCATCCTTTCACATTATGGAATAACACTGCATTTAAGAAAATTCTAGATGTGCTTTTATCTCAGTACGTAAAATTTTACTAGAATTTAATGTACTTTGGCTTAAATTCAAGCATTTTCCTTTTTGACAACTTCCAAATTCCTAGATTTATACTTTGTGTATTCTACATTCTGATTATTAATGGATGTCTACAGTTGTTTCTTCTCATTTTAAGTCATGTCACATGAGCCAGTGGAGGTGCTGAAACCTTTACTCCACCCATGTGGTTAAGGTTGATTCTATCTTGAGGAGGGTAGTTCTTCCCCAGTCATGTTTAGAGCATCTTTTGTCCTGAGGGGCTCATCCTCCGGACTGTAGCAGACAATGCTCTGCTGCTATTCACAACATTTTCATTGGACAGTTTTAGAAGTAGATCACCACGTCTTTCTTCCCAGTCTTAGTTTGGAAGCTCGGCTGAAACTTTTCCTCTACGGGTGACTCTGCTGGTATTTGAAATACTGGTGGTACAGCTTCCAGCATCACAGCAACACACAAGCCACTATCGTAAAATAGATAGATGAGTTGTCTTAATGAAGAATATTGAATATACCATTGACTCCAGTGTTTTATCTGTGTCTTATTGTTTATGCAAAGGCATTTGACTATATGGATCATAACAAATTATGCATAACATTGTGGAGAACGGGAGTTCCAGAACACTTAATTGTGCTCTTGATGAATCTGTATATGGATCAAGAGGCAGTCGTGGGAACAGAACAAGGGCACACTGTGTGGTTTAAAGTCCATGAAAGGTGTGCGTCAGGGTTGTACCCTTTCACCGTTGTATCCTTTCACTGTACCTGTTCAATCCGTATGCTGAGAAAATAGTCCTGGAAGCTGGACTATATGAAAAACAAAGCACTACGATTGGAAGAAGACTTATTAACAACCTGCAATACGCAGATAACACAACCTTGCTTGTTGAAAGTGAAGAGAATTGAAACACTGACGAAAATCAAAGACCACAGCTTTCAGTATGGATTACACCTTAACATTAAGAAAACAAACATCCTCGCAACTGGACCAATAAACAGCATCACGATAAACAGAGAAAGGATTAATATTGTCAAGGATTTCATTTTATTTGGATCCACAGTTAACACCCATGGAAGCAGCGGTCAAAAAAAATAAAAATAAAAATAAAAAATACATTGCACCGGGCAAATGTGTGGTGAAAGACTTCTTTGAAATGTTGAAAAGCAAAGATATCACCTGGAAGACTAATGCGCACCAGACCCAAGCCATACTCTTTTTAATTGCTTCATATGCATGCGAAAGCTAGACAGTGAGTAAGGAAGATGAGAATTGATGCCTTTGAACTGTGGTATTGGAAAAGAACATATCATGGATTATCAACAGAAGTAACACTAAAAGATCTATTTTTAAGAAGTCCAACCAGAGTGTTCCTTAGAAGCAAGGACAGTGAGACTGCATCTCACGTATTTTGGACATGCTGTCGGAAAGGATCAACCCTTGGAGAAGGACATCATCATTGGTAAAGTGGAGGGTCAGTGAAAAAGGGGAAGAGGCGCAGTGAGGTGGACTGATACAGCCGCTGCAGCAGTGGGCTCCAGCGCGGCATCGACTGCAGGCGGGGGCAGGACCAGGCAGGGTTTTGTTCAGTGGTGCACAAGGTCACTACGAGTCAGCACTGACTCAACGGCAACTCAAAACAGCAACAACATGGACTCCAGAAGAACCAGCAGATCTGCTGCGGAAAAAGTATATCCTGAATGCTCCTTAGAAACAAAAATGACAAAACTTTGTCTCACATACTTCGGACATCTTATCAGGAAGGATCGGTCATTGGAGAAGGACATCATGCTTAAATAATGTAGAGGGTCAGCAAAAAAAAGAAGTCCCGCAGATAAACGAATTGGCATAGTGGCTGCACCAGTGGGCTCAAGTATAGCAGTGATTGTGTAGACAGTTCAAGACAGGGCAATGTTTCATTCTGTTGTACGTGAGACTGCTGTTAAGCTGGAACCAGCTCAACAGCACTAAGAACATAACAACAGCAACTGATTTAAATTAGAGTGCAAACAAATTTTTTTTTTAATATACTTAATACTATTACTCATGGATTGCGTTGTGTCTCCTCCAAAAATGTGTGCATAAATTGGATTTGGCCCTGAGTCCCAGGCAGTGTGTGTGATGTTTCCCATGTGTTGTGAGTGCTGCCTCTGTGATGTTAATGATGGAGAATGGGTGGCAGCTGTGTTAGTGAGATGAGACTCAAGTATAGATTTTGATTGTGTTTAGGTCATTTCTTGAGAGAGAAAAGGAAAGTGATTAGAGTGTTGGGAACCTCATACCACCAAGCGAGCAGCACTGAGAGCACAGTGCCTCCTATAGAAGTGAGGTTCCTGCTCCAAGATGCTGTCATATTGAATCTGGACTCTTAGCCTACCAGACTGTGATAATTTCTCTTACTGAATTTCAACTCTTAGCCTAAAGGACTGTGGCACAATAAAATTTCACTTTAAATCCATCTATTTGTGGTACTTCTGTTAAAGCAGCTCTAGATGACCAAGACACTCTTAAATAATTGTTGCTAACCAGACTAGAACATAAGGAAGTTCATCTACATCTTTGCTTTGAAGGCAAGTACAAAAGAATATTTCTTTAGCCCTATGTGTGCAAAACAAATTACTTGGTGTGTTAAAGGTGCTTAAGTGTCTACTTGCACAGAAGGAAGCTCTTTATATGCAGGACAGGTCGAAGGCACAGTAGGAGCAGGACTTGCTTCTCCAAGTAGACTCACTAGGGAAACTTCATCTTTCCCTGGGGAGAAGAGAGCAAGTTGGTGGTTCAAATTCCGTTGCTCCCTTCAGTCTCCTGAGACTTCAAACAAGGAAGCCATTTAGGACGATGGGTGCTGGGAGGTAAACTTGTGTCCATGATTAATCAAACTGACTGTGACTCTATTTCATATTATAAATGCCAGGGACTTACACTCAGGTGGCAGGGAGTTTTCAGTTAGGTCTGTGTGCACTAGATTGAACTGATGGACGGACATTCTGCCAAGGAAAGCTTGTTACTAGTCCCCTGAGTGTATCAAAAGCCACCAATTAGTTCCTTGCTGAATTATTTTACGCAAAAGCTAGCATTTACTTTTACACCACCTTTTAAAGAATAAGGTCTGATATCATTAAAAAGATAAGAAATCCAATATGACCCCTAACAAATGTAAGACAATATGGATAAATAATAGCATGTTATTTAGATAACATTATTTGATAGTATTACTTAAAGTGAAAACCACATGAAGTTTGAATTTTAATAATCTTAACAAACATATTAACGAGTTAACCAGGTAGAATATATTTGTGGGAAAAATTCCACACACTTAAGATATTTACCCAGGACAAGGAAAAGCGTAAATTTAGGGGCAGGAATGAAGTTACATTTCAATAGAAGACAATGTAGGAGATAAAAATGGTCAGGTTGCTTATTATAATGCCTGTTTGCTACCTCTGAACAAGCAAGCTTTATGGGTTAGTAGGTTTTACCCAGAAATGTTACATACCATAGAGAAGCATGATTAAATCTCTAGTCAATGGCTTTCGTTTTAAAGGAAATAGGAATGGAAGAAAATTTTCTGCTAAACTCCTTCCGCAATTAGTATTAAAACATTTAACTTCAAACTGATTTTTAAATTAAGATTGTGAGTAGATCTTTTACTGTGAGACTAGCAGTACAAAATCGTACTTGCAAAAGACATTTTTCTTCTTATTTTTAATGTATTATTCTTGCAAAACCTAATCAGTGATCAAAAGATTTCATCGGTTTGTTCTTCTACTTTTGCCCTCAGAGCACGCATGTGCGTTTTGTGTACTGATGACTCTTTTAATCTTGTAAGAACCACATCCAGCAATGAATCACATTCTTTGAGTGAATAATTCAGTCCTTGACGCCAACCTCTGAGGGGGAATATTGTGGTCATGCTGTCTGAACAGTGTGGTAGCTATGGCTACCTATATAATTCTTCGCAATGAAAAAAAGTGACAATGACATTAAATTTAATCAGGTTCCCCTTTTCTGAGGTTCCCACTGGGATGAGCCACTAGTGTCTTGCCTTAAATATTCAAAGGCTTTCCTGAGTAGTTTGCATGTGCTCATATACTGGGACAATGTCCTGCTAATACAGAACAATAGATCTGTCATGTATTTCTCCCACAAGTGGATGTGAGTCTGAAGTTACCAAGTATAGGGTTTAAGGGTTGTTTTCCCCTCGCTGACCATCTTTGCTTAACTCTTAGCAAGCAGCAGCAGGAAATGTACATACACACTAAAGTGTAATGAACTTGATTATCTGAGTTGGAAACTCAAGTGGGGTAAAGAATTGTGACTGCCAAAATAATAATAAAGCTGCCGAGCATTATTTTCAGTCACACTTCATCTGATATGAAAGACACAGTACAGAATATCACATGGCTGAATACATTTGAAAAACATAGCTTAATAGATAGAATCTACAGCCTATATTTATACTTTTGTGCTTCTCTACAATGCTCAGAAGGGTATTACTTTCTTCTAACTCACAGTTGAAAAATCCTAAGAAATTTGTATGTTATATGCATTGTGCATACCTGGAAAGATGATTAGCTAGTGTTTAACCTTCAAAGGATGAAGAAAACAAAAAGATGCCCATTCTGATCATCTGTGAATGTCTATAGAACATCTGTGCCATTCCTTTAAAATCTGTCTGGCTGCTCATGAGTGATACTTGGAGGAACAGAAAAAGGAAAATGCAATTTTTCATCCCTTTTTTAGGTAAACAAAGACATATACTAGCAAACAGAATTAATTTTTCCTAGGAAATAATTGCATTTCGGGAGTAATTAAGAATTACAGATGACTCTGCTATCCAAACAGAGTAACCCTGACTTGGGTTATATTTAGTCATACAGTATATGATATTAACAAATGACCCTGATGGTCTGTAGATACCTTTACTTATTTGTGTTGTATGTTATAAATATAGAAGATATATTTAAGTGGTACACAAGATCCATAAAATAATGAAAGATGAACTTTACAAATCTTTCAGACCTGTGAAGATGCTGTATACGATACTATTTGTTAACTTTCTTCAGTTATGTAAAAATAGAGGTGGAGTTGGAGTTTGTATTAAATCTTAAACTTTTTTTCCTGTTACTTGTCTCTTTTTTTGTTATTGAATTTTAGCTTCTACTGAAGTCTTAGAGTTCTTTGTCTTGTAGACATGCATGTATAACTCCTATTAACATCAATTTCATTGCATGAAATGATTACTTCACTGCATAAGTGAAAGGAAGATTGATTCCTTTGTAGCTTTATATTATCATTCACTAGGTAGGTGTTTGAAGACAGACAGCTTTAAATTGTTTCTAATGTTTAGATCATACTCAAAGAAGTGAGCTGATCGTAAATGTATAAGAAATTCTTTCCCCGATGACTATCGTTGACCTCAGAGTCATGGAGGAGTTCAAGGTCAACCAGTGAGACAGTCAAAGTGGTCAATAGTTTTTGACTGACTGACACTTGTTTTTTAACCTTTGAAAATGTGATTTCATGTTTATCAAATTTTGACATAAAGCATTGTGTGCAATGTAGAAATAGGGACCTTGTGCTATGGTTTTCTAATACAAAGTTGACAGACAATATATTGGCATCTTCTTCAGGAAAGATCAGGTCAGGAATGAACAGTCCTAACTGAATAGGTTTCAATCAGAGACGACAGGTTCCACAGGAAAAACGCCTTTCCAAATGGAGCCATTTTTAGACCCAAGACATTGCAACTCAGCTCTCCACTCTTCCAGTTGTTTGTTGGTCGGGAGCTAGAACAAATCTGTAACTTGTGTACACACACCACAGATGATGTGAGGTCATCATTTAGTGGACAAGGGAGGGGGTTCCAGAAGGAACATTATGTGGATGCCAGAACTGATTCTAGGAACAAACTAAGTAGTAGGTAAAATTTGTCTATATTATGACTTACTTAGCCTCTGTTATCAGCACCTTGTATTTCCCTTCTTGTGGTTACTTGAACATTGTTTCCGTTATGCTAGGAAGATACTAGCTGATAAAAATTTAGCATTTGACCCATTCCAGGATATCTGCAAGTTTCTTGAAATCTATTATTTCCATTTTTTTAAACTGCATGGCACACATCTGGTTGTTCACCTTCCCCATTTCAGTTAATCCCATTCAGTCCTTGTTTTGACTGCAGGAACCAAAATTTGAAGAAACTTTGTAAATGTCTTTATGTGCTTTTGCTAATGTATTTATTTGCATGCAATCATTGAATCTGAAGGAGTTAATTAATGAGAAGTTGGAATGCTATCTCAGAAATTCACTGGTCTTTGTATTCACTTTGGCATACTTTCTGTTTCAAGAAAATCATGTTAAAATAATTTGAAAATTATTTTTAAAATAAAATAATTGAAAAAACAATCTTTTATTCCCTTAAATAATACAAGGTTTTGGTTTTTGGCAGGGAGAGGAATGAAAAAGTTTAAATCTATTATCCTCCTATATAGAGATTGCCAGTATGGATTTGCATCACTGCATTTATACTATAACCATCATTTTGTTATTACAGGTTATGTTGTGGTTGATGCTTTGTATTGGAATCTCTTGTTGCTGATCTCTTTTGCATATGTCATGATATTTTAATTAAATATATTAGTATGTGACTCCTAAAAGCAAGGACAAAAATGTATTGTCACAAGAATTTAGCATTAATATAACAATTTCTCATATACAGTTAATATTCCAATTTCTCTAATTATCCCCCAAATAACATCTACAGCTATATATCTGTTATTCTTATACCTTAATGTTCCTTATTTCATAATAGATATTGCAAAGCCATTAGTTATTAGTAGACATTAGTAAGGTGTTCAGTTAAAGCTTAAAAGGGAGCAGTGTCCCCGTCAGAAACCTATGATGTCTCTAAAAGTGACAAATATTTTGGTGAGTCTTATCCTTAACTTTTCAGCCTCAGACAAGTATTTTGTCAACAGATAAAAGAATAAGGACATACCTGTAGTAGAGTTTATCAACATTCATTGTTCCTTCCTGAATTAAGATTATTTGTCCCCACCTCGTTGAACTGGTGGCGTAGTGGTTAAGCACTACATCTGCTAAACAAAAGACCAGCAGTTTGAATCCACCAGGCACTGCTGGGAAACTCTGTGGGGAAGTTCTGTTCTGCCCCATAGGGTTGCTATGAGTTAGAATCGACCAGATCGCACAGGGCTTGGTTTGGTTTTGGTTTTGTAGAACTCTGTGAGGCTAGATGACTTGCTTTGTGGATATCACTCTGGACAGAGGTTTGCCATGCTCTCTTTCTCTTGTGCTTCAGTAAAAATCTACAATATCCTCAATGGGAGCTATTCTATAAGCCTGGGCTTCCAGAGTGAAGATAAATTGTTCCAGATCCAAAGAGGCCTGTGTTGTAATCACTGAAATTTTGCGGGATGAAGGGATCTACTTGTCTCAGAATAATTATACCCATTCTGATAGAAGAAAATTTCTCAAGGATTTACTCACATTAAACAAGACTGATGTATACACCACAAGGCAAATTTACCCGTTTAAAATAAGCACAACAGCATTTAATTGCACTAGTATACATCTAATCACACTAGCATACTTTTGGAAACCCTGGTGGCACAGTGGTTAAGAGCTACTGCTGCTAGCCAAAAACTCAACAGTTCAAATCCATTAGGTGCTTCTTGGAAACAGTATAGGACAGTTCTACTCTGTCCTATGGTGTTATTGTGAGCTGGAATTGACTCGTCCCCTATGGGTAAGGGTATAATATATTTCTGTGGCTATCACCATTTATTCTTCCTATTGAGGTAGAGCTTCAGTGGAAATTGTAACTATAATCAAAATAATCTTCTCAGTCACAGTTTTTTTCCCTTTGAGGATACATTTTGTTTCAGAGAATAGCCAAAACTGAAAGTCACTAGGAACCAAATGCAGTGAATAATGTGGTTCCAATCTTCTACATTTCTCAAGCTGAAAGAACTGAAGAAAAAAATTCAAGTCTCAAGTTGCAATAGTGAATGATTCTACAGGGAAACTAGTAAATGACTTGGGGAGCATTGAAAGAAGATGGAAGGAATACATAGAGTAATTATACCAGGAAGAACTAGTCGATGTTCAGCCACTTGAAGAGGTAGCATGTGAACCAATGGTACTGAAGAAAAGGTTGAAACTATATTGAAGGCATTGGCAAAAAACAAGGCTCCAGAAGTTGATGGAATATCAACTGAGATATTTCAACAAACAGATGCAGCACTGGAAGTGCTCAGTCATCTGTGCCAGGAAAATTGGAGGACAGCTGCCTGGGCAACTGACTGGAAGAGGTCGATACTTATGGCCATTCCAAAAAAAGGTGATCCAACCAGATTTGGAAATTACTGAGCAATGTAGTTGATGTCACATACAAGTAAAATTTTGCTCAAGATCATTCAAAAGTGACTGCAACAGTACATTGACAAAGAACTGCCAGAAATTCAAGCTAGATTCAGAAGAGGACATGGAATTAGGGATATCATTGCTGATGTCAGATAGATCTTGGTTGAAAGCAAAGAATACCAGAAGGATGTTTACTTTTGTTTCATTGACTATGCAAAAGCATTCGACTGTGTGGATCATGCCAAATTATGGCTAATGTTGTGGAGAATGGGAATTCCTCAACACCTAACTGTGCTCTTAAGGAATCTGTATATGGATCAAGAGGCAGTCATGAGAACAGAACAAGGGGAAACTGCATGGTTTAAAGTCAGGAAAGGTGCGCATCAGGGTCGTATCCTTTCACCATACCTTTTTAATCTGTATGATGTTCATATGATCTGAGAAGCTGGGTTATATGAAGAAGAACGAGGCTTGGAGGATGACTCATTAAAAACTTGCATTAAGAAATCAGAAAGAAGAAACAAGAAAAATGAAGAAGCATTAAGAAGCATGTGGGACTCTATTAAGAGGAACAAACTTCGATTAACTGGAGTCCCTGAACAGGATGAGACACCTGAGAACACAGAGAGTATCGTTGCTGAGCTGCTGACAGAAAACTTCACAGAAATCATGAAGAGAACATAGACATCTCAGATGCATATCATATACCACCTGATATAGATTTCAAAAGAAAGACTCCAAGACCTATTATAATCAAGCTTAACAAAATGAAGCATAAGCAGCAACTCTTAAAGGAAGCAAGGCTCAAAGCAAAGCTAACATTCAGAGGGAAGCCCTGTAGGCTTTTGTCAGATTTCTCAGCAGAAATCATACTGGCACAGAGACAGTGGCATGACACATTCAAAGCCTTGAAGGAGAAGAACTTCCAACGAAGAATTATATGTCCTACAAAACTATCTTTCAAATATGAAAATGAAATTAAGACATTCCCAGATAAACAGAAACTCAGGGACTTTGTAAAAACCAAACCAAAACTATAAGAAATACTGAAAGAAGTTCTTGGCTTTGGCTTAGAAGAACAAAACCACTAACTTTATATTTTAGAACAACACATTACTCACAACTCTACTCAGGGAAGACTCCAAAGTCAATCACAGCTTTAATAGTGAAAGAAGCAATCCAGTTATTATCATGAAAACTATGGTGCCATCATATTAAAAAGAAGGATGTACTATAGTTGTTATAGTCCTTCCAGGTGGAGAGAGAGATGACAAGACTGGCAGTAATTAAAATTGGGTCTATATATACTTTATTAAGGGGGTCCATAGGGGCAGCTGTAAAGCACAACAAAGATGTATCATACCATTTCAAGAAATGTAACACAGGAGTCTCAACAACTACAAAACCAGCTCTGAAAAAGGTGAAAAATCAACTCACAAAAAAGAATGTCCCAGAACAGACTAATTAGAACAACAGAGAAAACATCAACACAAAAATAAACATATGACAATGGCAGCCATAAACACATACCTATCAATAATTACACTGAATGTGAATGTACCGAATGCTCCAGTAAAGACACATTGAGCGACATCTTAGATCAAAAGACACGACCCATCCATATGTTGTCTACAAGAAACTCACTTGAGACCTAAAGACAGGAACAAACTGAAAATTAAAGGATGGAAGAATATATATCAAACTAACAATGAACAAAGAAGAGCCAGCCGAGGTGGCAATTCTAATCTCAGACAAATCAATTTTAATGTAAAATCCACCATCGTGGACAAGGATGAACACTAATTATTGCTGAAAGTTTCAGTACACAAGCAAGACTTAACTATATTAAATATTTATGCACCTAATATCAGAGCATCTAAATACATCGAGGAAACACTGACTATACTGAAAAAAGAGTTAGATCACTCCACAATAATAGTGGGAGACTTTAACACTCCACGCTCAATACTAGACAGATCATCTAGAAAAAAGCTCAATAAAGATACAGAAGACCTCATTGCCACAATTAACCAACTAAACCTCATTGATATATACAGAACTTTCCACCCATCAGCAGACAACTACACCTACTTCTCCAGTGCACATGGAACACTCTCCAGAATTGACCATGTGTTAGGACATAATGCAATTCTCAACAAAATCTATACCACCAAATTACTGCAAAGCATCTTCTCAGATCATAAAGCCGTAAAAGTTGAAATCAATAGCAGAAAAAACATAGATAGAAAGTGAAATTCTTGGAAACTCAACAACGTCTTGCTCAAAAAAACATGGGTTATAGAGGAAATCAAGGATGAAATAAAGAAATTCATGGCTTCCAATGCAATAAGGGCCATTTATACAAAGCCAATTGCCTATGTCATCCTGAATGGAGACAGACTGAAACAGTTTCCCTTAACAACAGGAACTAGACAAGGATGCCCATTCTCACCTCTCCTATTCAACATTGTACTAGAAGTTCTAGCCAGAGCAATTAGACAAGACCAAGAAATAAAGGGCATCTGCATGGGCAAAAAAGAAGTCAAAATCTCCCTGTTTGCAGATGATATGATTGTATATGCAGAGAATCCCAAAGAATCTATAAGTAGACTACTCAAACTGATAGAAGACTTCAGCAAAGTCTCAGGAAACAAGATAAACATAAGTAAATCAGTAGGATTCCTCTATACAAATGATGAGACTCTTAATGACGAAATCATCAAATCAATGTCATTTACTATAGCCTCTAAGAAGATAAAGTACCTAGAAATTAATCTAACCAGAGAAATAACAGATCTTTACAAAGAGGACTACAAGCCCTTACTACAATAAACTAAGAGAAACTTAGACAAATGGAGAAACCTACCCTGCTCATGGATAGGAAGACTTAACATTTTGAAAACGTCTTACCCAAAGCAGTCTACTTATATAATGCATTCCCAATACAAATTCCAGCATCATTTTTTAATGAGATGGAGAAACAAATCATGAAATTTGTTTGGAAAGGGAAGAAGCCCCGGATAAGTAAGGTACTACTAAAGAAGAAGAACACACTGGGAGGCCTCTCATTACCCAGCCTTAGAACATACTACACTGCCACAGTGGTCAAAACAACCTGGTACAGGTACAAGAACAGACAGATCGATCAATGGAACAGAACTTAGACCCCAGAGATGACACCATCTGCCTATGAACAGTTGATATTCGACAAAGGCCCTAAGACATTAAACTGGGGTAAAAACAGTGTCTTCAACAAATAGTGCTGGCAAAATTGGATATCCATCTACAATAAATTGAAACAAAATCCATATCTTACACCTTATACAAAAACCAACTCCGACTGGATAAAAGACCTAAATATCAAACCTAAAACGATAAAGCTCATCCAAGAAGAGGTAGGAATAACAATGGAAATTTTAACACACAATGCAGACAGACTTCAAAATCTGTCAAACAAACTAGAGTCAACAAAAAATAGATAAACAGGAACTATTAAGAATCAAACACTTTTGCTTATCCAAAGATTTTATTAATAGAATTAAAAAGACACCTACAGAATGGGAAAAAATATTTGACAACTCTATGTCAGACCGACGCTTGATCTCCATAATCTATAAGATACTACAAAATATCAATAAGAAGAAGATAAATCATCCAATTAAGTGATGGCAAAGGAGATGGACAGACATTTCTCTAAAGAGGAGATCCAGACAGCTAAAAAACATATGTGGTCATGTTCATGATCTTTAGTTATTAAAGAAATTCAAATCAAGACGAAAATGAGATACCATCTCACCACAACAAGGTTGGCTATGATCCAAAAAACACAAAACAACAAATGCTGGAGAGGCTGTGGAGAAAGTGGAACCCTCCTCCACTGTTGGCAGGGTTGCAAAATGGTCCAGCCTCTTTGGAAAGCAATCTGGCGCTTCCTTAAAAAAATGGATATTGATACACCATTTGACACAGTAATTCCACTACTTAGAATATATCCTACAGAATCAAGGCCTTTCACACCAATGGACACATGCACAAGAATGTTTATTGCATCACAGTCCACGATAGCAAAAAGACGGAATCAACCCAGATGCCCAACAACGGAAGAATGGATAGGTAAACTATGGTATATATACTGAATGGAACACTACACAATGATAAAGAATAATGATGATTCCAGGAAACATCTCATGACCTGGTTCCAGCTGGAAGATATTATGTTGAGTGAAAGTAGTCAGTGACAAACAGCAAATATTGTATGAGACCCCTATGATAAGATCTCAAAAACAGACTTGTGTGTAGAAGAAAAGACTCTTTGACAGCTGCAAGGGAGGGGATGGGAGGAGGGAGAGGGGGGAGGGTTTAGATTAGATAGTTGGTAGAAATCTGGTTGGGTGAAATCGGTGATAGCACACATTAGAAACAAGGACAATATTAAGTGGACTTCAGCATAACTTCAATACTCCTTCCATCTTAACCAATATTGCAAGGATAGAGTAGCTGGGGTAGGGGGCAGGGGACCATGCTGTTAGGTATAACTGAGGCCAATTGGCACAACTATCATTTTGCTAAGAGGGCTCTCTGCACCCCACATTGGTGAGTGGCGTCTGGGATCTTAAAAGCTGCCAAGCTGCCATCCGAGGGCACAGAAAATGGTCTCAACTCAGCAGGAATGGATGCTCACCGAGGACCAAAATGACACGGGGTAAAGACAACCCAGAAGATAGAGAGACCCACATGATTGGGTGCCTACATCGACTTCGGACCATAAGAACTGGATGGTGCCCAGCCACCACCAGTGATAGTGGTGATGGAGCTCACTAAGTTGAGTCTTACTAGTAACACAAGAATAAAAAGGGGTGCACCCTGAGATCTCCACTAAAAGACCTCAATTCATGGTCTAGCAGTTTTAGGGTTCCCCTGGGAGCATGGCCCTTGGCCCTGAAGCTGCCCTTGCTCATAAATCATAATGAAGGTCCACTCTTTGGAAACGAATGGATTGGACTTGGCAGTGCAGAGTGACTGTATATTGGATGCACTTTATGGTTCTATGCATCTATAGGATATCATCCTGCCGACCTCTGGCTGGAGGAAGGAGTGGAGGTGGAGAGGAGGGGAAAGGAGACTGTTGGGCAGATGAGATGTGTATGGAGCAGAGAGGAATAGTGTGCCGTCACCAGGCAGGGAGAGCAGTGTAAGTTGCATATAGGTGGGCATGTAAATTTATACGGGAATGTACATTTTCACTCAGTCATAATAAAAATAAAAAAATAAATAAAAAACGAAAACCTGCATTATGCAGAGAACACCACCTTACTTGTTAGAAATGAAGAAGATTTGAGACACTTACTGATGAAGATCAAGGACCACAGCCTTCAGTATGGATTGCATCACAACATCAGAAGCACAAAATTCCTCACAACTGGACCAGTAAATAGCATTGCTATAAATGGAGAAAAGATTGAGATTGTCAAGGATTTCATCTTATTTGGGTCCACAATCAACACTCACGACAGCAGCAGTCAAGAAATCAAAAGATGCATTCCACTGGGAAAATCTGCTGCAAAGGACGTTTTTAAAGTATTCAAAAGTAAAGATGTCACCTTGAAGACTAAAGTGCACCTAACCCAAATCATGGTATCTTCAGTTGCGTCATATGCATGTGAAAGCTTGTGTGAACAGAGAAGACAGAAGAAGAACTGATGCCTTTAAACCATGGTATTGGAGAAGAATGTTGAATGTACCATGGTTCACCAAAGGAATAAACAGATCTGTTTTGGAAGAAGTACAACCTGAGTGGTCCTTGGAAGCAAAGATGACAAGACTGCATCTTACGTACTTTGGCCATGTTGTCAGGAAAGATCAGTCCCTGGAGAAGGACATCATGCTTGGTAGAGTGCAGGGTTAGTGAAAAAGGGTAAGACCCTCGACAAGATGGATTGACACAGTGGTTGCAACAATTGGCTTAAGCATAAAAATGATTGTGGACGTGGAACAAGACTGGACAGTGTTTCATTCTGTTGTTCATAGGATTGCTATGAGTTGGAACCATCTTGATGATGCCAAACAACAGTAACAACCACCACCTTTTCACAAAAAGGAAATTCTGCTCCTTACCCGAAAGGTTACTTTAGAATAGGGTAATAAGCACAATCGACTTTTCCTATTGAGTGGACTTTTCCCATTTTTGACAGTTCAGCCTCCAATCTGTCCTGAATAGCACTCTCATCTTCTCTTTTAAGAACCACCATACTTTGCATATTTGATGAGAGGAAGAACTCACTTCCCACTGTGGAAATAGCAAGGATCAGTTTTCCTTACTGGTATAGCCAAGAAGCAGGCATATTATGCAGCCTTGACCAGTCACATACTTTCAGGATTTTGAAAACTGAGTAAACTAAATCTGTCAGCATTTTGCTACTATTTAGTGGCAGAATGTTGTTTATTTGTATCTGTGACAATGTGCTGATCTTGCTAAGAGACCACTGCTGTAGTTCTTGTGGCCTTGTCTCCAGGACTTCTCTCTCTTCCCCAGTTTTAAAAGTGATTCTCCAGTCATCTATAATTTTATGTCTGTCCTGATATGCTTCCAGTACATTATCTTCTGCTACTGGAAACGCTGATGGCATAGTAGGTTAAGTGCTACATCTGCTAACCAAAAGGAAGGCAGTTCAAATCCTCCAGGTGCTCCTTGGAAACTCTATGGGGCAGTTCTACTTTGACCTATAGGGTCACTATGAGTCTGACCTGACTTGGTGGCAGTGGTGGGAATATTAGTTACCACCACTTGTCTGTCACGCTGTGGAGGCTTATGGGAAAGCCTGTTGGGAGAGTGGTTGAGTGCTATGTCTGCTAATCTTACAGTCGGTAGTTCAAATCTCAGAAGTGCTCCTTGCAAACTCTATGGGGCTCTTTTGTACTCTGACCTACAGCGTCACTGAGTCAGACGCGACTCAACAGCAGTGGGTTTGGTTTTTTGGTTTGGTGGCTTGTGTGTTTCTGTGGTGCTGGAAGCTATCCCGCTGTATTTCAAATACCAGATAAGTTTCAGTGGAGCTCCCAGATCAAGAGTAGGAAAAGAGATCTGGTAATCTATTTTTAAAAATTGGCCAGTGAAAACTCTATGGATCACAATAGAACATTGTCTGCTAGAATGCTGAAAGAGGAGTCTGCCAGGCTGGAAGCCTCTTGAAATACACAGTGGCCACAACGGTCTACTCAAGCACATTAGCCATTATGAAGATGGTGTAGTGTTTCATTCTGTTGTACACAAGGTTGCCATGAGTTGAAATTGACTTGACAATAACTAATGACAATAAAAAAAGTTAGTTTCCAGCAATTTCTATGGCTTATAACTAATAATACCCATGAATTCATTGTGGTTTCTGTAAAATTTAACCTCTTTTCCAATCCTGTAATTAAGAACTAGTCTCCTAAAATATTTCTACTGACAAGAGTGGGAAAAGTTAAAGTTTTGTGAATTCACAACATAATCTGAGAATGTAACATTCAACATGAAGGTTTTAGGTGGTTATAAACGAATGCCATTAAAGGCAACAAGCCAAGCCAAGTGCCGTTGAGTTGGATGCTAAGTTTTAGTCCATCAAATTAGCAAAGAAGAAAAAGATAAAATCCCACACTGAGCAGAGGACACATTTGCTTCTGCACTGCTGGCTGAGTATAAATTAATATAACTGTCCTGTAGTATGGTTAATCAACATTTAAAATTAGTATATCTTTTGATTTAGTAATTCCACTCCAAGAATATATTCTAAAAAGATAATTGCTCATGTTAAAAAGATAATTGCAAAGTTGTTTACGAAGCTGTTTGACGAGAACATCGTTGGCAAAATCCTGAATGTCTATCAACAAGAAATTGCTTAAGTAAATTAACCAAAAGCAAAGTCATTGCCCTCTAGTTGATTTTGACTCATAGTTACATTGCAGGTCAGAGCAGAACTGCCCCATAAAGTTTCCAAGGAGCACCTGGAGGATTTGAACTGTCAACTTTTTGGTTAGTGGCCATAGCACTTAATCACTATGCTGCCAGGGTTTCCAGAGTAAATTGTAGTACATATATTATGTTGTATTGTGTAAGTATTAAGATATATATGGACATCTGTATCTGTAGACAGAGAAAAGTATCCATGACATTTTTGGTAAACTTAATTTTTGAATAGTTATAGATGTGCAAAAAAAAAAAAAAAAAAATTTGCAAATATAGCACAAAGAGTTTCTGTTTATCCCTGACTGAGTTTTCTATGGTCTTAACAGTACTGGTACGATAAGATTTGTTATAAACAAGGAATCAAAATTGACAGATTATCATCAATTAACTTGCACAGTTTATTCAGACTTCTTTGCTTTTCCCTAGTGTCCTTTTTCCATTCCAGGATGGGATGCAATATTATATCACATTTAGTTGTCATGTCTCCTTAGCAACTTTGGTATGTGACATTTTTTTCAATCTATCCTTTATTTTAATGATCTTGACAGTTTTGAACGGTGCTTTTTGTTGATAATGTGTTTTATGGAACATTCTCAGTTTGGGACTGCCTAATATATTTCTTATGGTTAGACTGGAGTTATGGTGTTTGAGAGTATTGTTACAGAGGTGAAGTGTGATTTTCGTCACACATCAAGATGTGTTTGTCTCATTTCTTTATACTGCCCTTTCATACTCTACTTTTTTTGCAAGCAAGTACTAAGATCAGTCTGACTTAAAATCTAATTCAGTACCACATGGTTCAATTCTTCTCTCCTTACGTATCAGTAACTCCATTGTCAACAGTGACAAATATGACTCTTATCTGTCTTGGTCATCTAATACTGCTTTAACATAAATATCACAAGTAAATGACTTTAAAAAGAGAATTTTATTTTGTCACAGTCCAGCAGGCTAAATGTTCAGATTCAGGTCCGGGGGGAGACTTTCTCTGCTGGCACTGGAAGAAGATCCTTGTTGTCAGTCTTCTGGACTGGAAGTTTCTGTGGTACTGGGACTCTGGTCCTCTCCAGAGTACATGCTCCTTTCCAGCACAGCTTCTTGATAGTATGAGGTTCCCAAATCTCTCTGTCAGCTTTTTTCCTTTATATCTCAGGAGACTGCCTTAAGGTGCAAAACAATCTTACACAATAATTCCTGACTCCCCAACACAAATGCTGCCCATCCACCCTCATTAACATCACAGAGGCAGGATTTACAATATCGAGGAATATCACATGGTACCAGGAATCCTGGTCCAGTCAAATGCCCACATATATTTTGAGGGGAACACAAATCAATCCATAATCATACACTATTCGTTTGTTTATTTTTTAAATGCCAGCGTATATGTACAGCAGTTTGAGATAGAAGTCACTATTCCCGTGAGAAATAACTTTACTAGTTAGAATGCAGGTTTTTATACAGAAGCTGTGACACAATGGTTAAATGCTACAGCTGCACACCAAAGGTCAGCAGTTCAAATCCACCAGCCGTTCCTTGGAAACCATGTGGGACAGTTCTACTCTGTCCTGGAGGATCATTGACCTGGACTTCACCTGACCTCAGTGGATTGGTTTGGGTTGGCTTATATGCAGTTCCATTTGCCTCTTGCCTTAGTTTCCAGCAAAAAGTATAAAATTACAAAAAAATATTGTCCCCAAAGTGCCTAACTTTTTATTTCTTTATTTTATTGTGATACCATTTTTAAAAATTGTATTTTAGATGAGGCTTTGCAGAGTAAATTAACTTTATTAACCAATTAACACACATATTGTATTGTGACGTTGGTTGCCTCCACGACATGTCAACACTTTCACCTTCTAGACCCTGGGTTCTCGGTTACCAGCTTCTTTGTCCCCTCCTGCCTTCTCATGTTTGCCCCAGGGCTGGTGTTTTATGGGCCTGTCTCATCTTTGGTAGAATGGTGAAACTCAAGAGTGACTTCATCACTGAGTTAAAGGGGAGTCTGGGGGCTGTATTCTTGGGTTTCTCTGTAAATCTGTTTTTTTTTTAATTCCTCATCCCCCGGTAACTGTGTATTGTTACAGCCTTCACCAAAGTTACCACTTATCTATTGTATGTTTAGTGTTTTTCCATCCTACACTTGTAACTATCAAAGATTGTTTCTTTTTTTGTGCAAACTTTTTCACGAGGTTTTATAGCAGTGGTCTCATAGAATACTTGTCCTTTTTGCAGTTGACTTAGTTCACTCAGTGTAATGCCCTTCAGATTCATCCATGTTGTAAGATGCTTTCCATAGTTTTTTTTTTAATTGCTGCCTAGCATTCCACAGTCTGTATGTGCTGTAGTTTATTTATCCATTTATCTGTTGATTGGCAACTAAAGGGTTTCCATCTTTTTGCTGTTGTGAACAATTGCTGCAGTGACCATGGGTGTGATCCATTCACGTGATGACCTTTTTTTCTTTGGATGCAGTCCTAGTAGTGGGATTGCTGGATCATATAGTATTTCTATTTCTAGCTTTTTAAGGAAGTATCATGTCATTTTCAAGAATGTTTATGCTGTTTTGTAGTCCCATCAGCAATAAGAGTTCCAATCTTCCTGTGGCCTTTCCAATGTTTGTTATTTTCTGTTTTGTTGATTTGTACCAGGAAGACTGGGGTGAGATGGTATTATCTCATTGTGAATTTGATTGCTATTTCTCTAATGGCTAATGACTGCAAGCATTTTCTCATGTATCTGTTAGCCATTTGAATGGCATTTTCGGTGAAGTGTCTGTTCATATCCTTTGTCCATTTTTTAATTTTTTTTTTTGTTGTTGTTGCAGAGGTTTTGGATTTTCCTGTAGATTTTGGAGATTAAGTCTTTTTTGAATTTGTCATATCCGTTTTTTCCCCCAGTCTCTGGGTTCTGTTTTCACTCTTTTGGCAATGTCTTTTGATGAGCATAACTGTTTAATTTTAGACAGCCCAAGTTATCTAGCTTATGTTCTGGTGTTTGTATATTTTTAGTTATCATTTTATTTCCTGTTAATGCTATGTATTAGGGCCCTTAGTGTTGATTCTATTTTTTTCTTCTAAGATCTTTACAGTTTTAGATTTACATTTAGGTCTTTGCTCTCTTTTGAATTACTTTCCATTTGAAAATTCTATCCCTGCACCATTTATGCCCTCTTTTATTGTTCTGACGTTATTGTCATTTATAGATCAATTCCTGTTGTTCCATGTTGTAAATTTCTTAGTTTGGGTTTATCTTCAAGAGTTCATTATCTGTGTTGGTATCTGGCTGATACAGTCTTTCATCCTAGATTTAGGCTGTTGGCAATTGTTGATTCTCTAATGAAGAAATTCCTTTGATAATTCTTGTAAATCTAGTGTGGTTTTTACACATTTTCTTAATTTCTGTTTATTTGGAAATTTCCTAATTTCACCATCATATCTGAGCTGCAATTTTACAGAGTATATTATTGGACATTTTTTTTCTTTCAAACTTTTATGTATGTCATCCTGTTGCCTTCTTGCTTGCATTATTTCTCTTGAGTAGTCAGATCAGACCTTATTGTTTCCCTTCTGTGTGTGACCACCTTCTCCCTCCCTCCGTCCTCACCCTTGCAGCCATCAAAGAGTCTTTTCTTCTATGCCTGGGTCTGTTTTTAAGTTATTGTAGGGGTCTCGTACAATATTTGTCCTTTTGCCACTGACTGCTTTCACTCAACATAATGTCCTCCAGTTGAAACCAAGTTATGAGATGCTTCCTGAAATCATCACTGTTCTTTATCATTGCATAGTGTTTCACTGAGTATATATACTATAGTTTACCCATCCATTACTCTGTTGTTGGGCATTGTTGATTCTATCTTTTGGCTGTTGTAGACTGTGCTGCAATAAACATTCTTGTGCATGTATCAGCTGGTAAGAGTGGCCTTGATTCTGTACAGTATATTCTAAGCAGTGGAATTACTGGGTCAAATGGTATATCTATATCAAGTTTTTTAAGGGAGCACCAGATTGCTTTCCAAAGAGTTTGTGCAATTTTACAATCCCACCAGCAGTGTAGGAGAGTTCCAATTTCTCCACAGCCTCTCCAGCATTTGTTGTTTTGTTTTTTGGATCATGGCAAACTTTCTTGGGGTGGGATGATATCCCATTGTCATTTTGATTTGAATTTCTTCAATAGCTAATGATTGTGAGCATGTCCACGTGTGTGTTTTGGTTGCCTGGATCTCCTCCTTAGAGAAGTGTCTGTCCATCTCCTTTGCCCGTGGCTTAATTGGATTGTTTATCTTTTTCTTATTGGTGTTTTGTACAGTACCTTATAGATTACAGTGATCAGGTGTGGCTCTGACGTACAGTTGCCAAATATTTTTTCCCATTCTGTAGGTGGCTTTTTAAATCTATTGATGAGCAAAAGTGTTTGATTCTTAGTAGTTCCCATTTATCTATTTCCTCTTCTGTTGATTGTGGTTTGTTTGACAGATTGTTTTAGTCAGCTAGGGCTGCTCTAACAGAAATACCGCAGAGTGGATGGCTTTAACAAAGGAAGGTTTATTCTTACACAGTCTGGTAGGCTACAAGTCCAAATTCAGGATATCCACTCGGGGAAAAGATGTTACCCCTTGTTGACTGTGGAGGAGAGTCCGGTATTGCATCAATCTTTGTCCAGGGAGCATCTTGGCACAGGAATCTCAGGTCTGAAGATGTGCTCTTCTACCGGTGTTGCTTTCTTGATGGCATGAGGTTCCCAATTCTCTGCCTGCTTCTCCGTCCTTTTATCTCTCATAGGATGAAAGGATTTTAAGGGTGGGGCAAGCCATACTCCAGAGATACTCCCTTTACAGTGGGGCAGGGAGGAAATCCTATGAAGGAATTTACAGCCCCACCCTAAACCTTTAACATACAGTTTAGGAAAACCACAAAATGGAGGACAGTCACAAGATACTGGGAATCATGGCCCAGCTACATGGCTACACATATTTTTGGGGGGACACAGTTCAATCCATGACAGATTTTGAAGTCTGTCTGTGTTGTGTATTAAAACTTCTATTGTTGATCCTAATTTTTCTTGGATGAGCTTTATCATTTTAAAGTTGATATTTAAGTCTTATTCAGTTTGAGTTGGTTTTTGTATAAGGTATGAAATATGGATCTGGTTTCAATTTACTGCAGATGGATATCCAGTTTTGCCAGCACCATTTGTTGAAGAGATTGTTTTTACCCCAGTTTAATGTCTTAGGGCCTTTGTCAAATATCAGCTGTTTGTAGTAGGATGATACCATCTCTGGGGTCTCAGTTCTGTTCCATTGATCCACCTGTCTCTTTTTGTACCGATAGCAGGCTGTTTTGACAACTGTGGCAGTGTAATAGGTTCTAAAATCAGATAGTGAAAGACCCCCCAGTGTGTTCTTCTTCAGTAGTGCTTTGCTTACCTGGGGCTTCTTCCCATTCCAAACAAAGTTGATAAATTGTTTCTCCGTCTCATTAAAAAACATCACTGGAACTTGTATTGGGATTGCATTATATAAGTAGATTGCTTTGGGTGAAATAGACATTTTCACAATTTTAAGTCCTTCTATCCATGAGCAGGGTAAGTTTCTCCATTTGTGTGACTCTCAGTTTCTTGCTGTAAGGGTTTGTAGTTGTCTTTGTAAAGATCTGTTATTTCTCCGGTTAAATTTATTCCTAGGTACTTTATCTTGTTAGAGGCTATGGTAAATGGTATTGACTTGGAGATTTCTTCCTTAATAATTTTGTTGTTGGTACAAAGGAATTCTGCTGATTCACTTATGTTTATCCTGTATCCTGACACTTTGCTGAATTCTTCTATCAATTTGAGTAGTTTCCTTATGGATTCTTTGGGATTCTCTGCATATACAATCATATGATCTGCAAATAGGGAGATTTTTAGTTCTTCTTTGCTGATGCAGATGCCCTTTAATTCCTTGGTCTTGTCTAATTGCTTTGGCCAGAACTTCTAGTACAATGTTGAGTACGAGAGGTGAGAGTGGGCATCCTTGTCTAGTTCCCGTTCTCAAGGGAAACTTATTCAGTCTCTCTCCACTCAGGATGATGTAGGCAGTTGGCTTTGTATAAATGGCCCTTATTGCATTGAGGAATTTGCCATCTATTCCTATTTTGTTGAGTGTTTTTAGCATAAATGGGTGTTGGACTTTATCAAATGCCTTTTCTGCATCAGTAGACAAGATCAGGTGATTCTTTTGTGATATTTATGTGGTCAATCACATTAATTGTTTTTCTTATGTTGAACCAGCCTTGCATCCCTGTTATGAATCCAGCTTGGTCATGATGTTTTATTTTTTGGATATGTTGTATTCTATTGGCAAGAATTTCATTGAAGATTTTTGCATCTAGATTCATGAGTGATATTGATCTGTAGTTCTTCTTTTTGGTTGGGCCTTTACTGGCTTTAGTATCAGGGTTATGCTGGCTTCGCAGAATGGATTTGGGAGTATTCCATCCCTTTCTATACTGTGAAATAGTCCTAGTAGTATTGGAGAAAACTGTTCTGTAAAAGCTTGATAGAATTCTGCAGTGAAGCCATCTGGGCCCGGGCTTTTCTTGGTAGTTTTTTGATGATTTTTTTTCAATGTCTTCCTTTGTGATAGGTTTATTAAGTTGTTTTGCCTCACCATGTTATAATTTTGGTAGATGATATGAATCTAAGAATTTGTACATTTCCTCTAGGTTTTGAAATGTTTTAGAGTACAGTCTTTTGTAGTATTGTGTTATGAAATTTTTGATATCTGATTGATCTGTTGTGACAATTCCCCTCTCATTTCTTATTTGGGTTCTTTGTTTCCTTTTCTGTTTTTCTTCAGTAAGTTTAGCCAGTGGTTTGTCAATTTTGTTGATCTTTTCAGAAAACCAGCTTTTGGTCTTTTCGGTTATTTCAGTTCTTCCAGTCTCTAATTTGCTTAGTTCTGCTCTGATCTTTACGATCTGTTTTCTTCTGGTGCCTGAGAGTTTTCTCTGTTGTTCTTTCTTGACTTGTTCAAACTGTAGGGTCAGTTCTTTGATTTGATTTCTTTCTTCCTTCCAGGTGTGTGCATTTATGGAGATAAATTGACCTCTGACCACTGCTTTGCCTTTGTCCCTTAGGTTATAGTAGGAAGTGTTTTCCTTCTCATTGGAATCCACAAATTTCTTTATTTCATCCTTGATTTCTTCTGTAATCCACATTTTTTTGAACAAGGTGTTGTTCAGTTTCTGTGAGTTCCACTTTCTATCTATGTTTTTTCTGCTATTGATTTCGACTTTTATGGCTTTATGATCTGAGAAGATGCTTTGCATTATTTCAATGCTACAGATTTTGTTGATAATTGCTCTATGTCCTAACACATGGTCTATTCTGGAGAATGTTCCATGTGCATTGGAGAAAAAGGTGTAGTTGTCCGCTGATGGATAGGAGGTTCTGTATATGTCGATAAGTTCTAATTGGTTAATTGTGGCAATAAGGTCTTCTGTGTCTTTACTGAGCTTTTTTCTAGATGATCTGTCCAACATTGAGAGTGGAGTGTTAAGTCTCCCACTATTATTGTGGAGTGATCATCTCCTTTTTGAGGATAGTCAGTCTTTCTTTCACATATTTATGTGCTCTAATATTAGGTGCATAAATATTTAATATTCTTAAGTCCTGCTTGTGTATTGAACCTTTCAGCAATAGTGCCCATCCTTGTCTACGATGGTGGATTTTACATTAAAATCGATTTTATCTTAGATTAGAATTGCCACCTCTGCTCTTCTTTGTTCATTGTTAGCTTGATATGTATTCTTCAATGCTTTAATTTCCAGTTTGCTCGTGTCTTTAAGTCTAAGGTGAGTTTCTTGTAGGCAACACATAGATGGGTCGTGTCTATTGATCCAAGAAGTCACTTGATGTCTCTTTACTGGAACATTCAGTCCTTTCACATTCAGTGTAATTATTGACAGGTATGTGTTCAGTGCTGCCATTGGGATTTGTTTATTTTTGTGTTGATATTTTCTGTGTTGTTCTTATTAATCTGTTCTGTGACCTTCTTCTTCGCTAGTTGATTTTCCACCTTTTTCAGGGTTGTTTTTGTGGTTGCTGAGACTCCTGTATTACATTTCTTGATATGGTATGTTGCTTCTTTATTATGCTTTATGGCTGCCCCATTATCCTGCTTAATAAATTACATATAAACCGAATTCTGATTGGTACCAGTCTTGTCAACTTCCTCTCCATCTGGAAGGACTATAACAACTGTAGTACATCCGTCTTTTTAATATAATGATATCACAGTTTACATGATGCTATCAGTAGATAATTTCTTTCACTGTTATAGCTTTGTGTTTGGAGCCTTCCCTAACTGAGTAGGTTTCTGGATAATGTTTGCTTCTAAAATATAAAGTTAGTGGTTTTGTTCTTCCAGGCCAAGAGATTCTTTCAGTATTTCTTGTACCTTTGGTTTGGTTTTTACAAAGTCTCTCAGTTTCTGGTTATCTGCAAATGTCTGGATTTTGTTTTCATATTTGAAAGATAGTTTTGTAGGATATATAATTCTTGGTTGGAAGTTCTTCTCCTTCAAAACTTTGAATGTGTCATGCCACTGTCTCCACGCAAGCATCGTTTCTGCTGAGAAATCTGAAAAAAACCTACAGGGTTTCCCTCCGAATGTCAGCTTCACTTTGAGTCTTGCTGCCTTTAAGAGTTTCTGCTTATGTTTCATTTTGTTTGGCTTGATTATAATATGTCTTGGAATCTTTCTATTGAGCTCTATATTGAGCGGTGTTCAATATATATCTTGGATTTCTATATTCTCTTCTTTCATAATTTCTGGGAAGTTTTCTGCCAGCAGCTCAGCAACAATACTCTCTGTGTTCTCAGGTGTCTTGACTTGTTCAGGAACTCCAATTAATCAAAGACTGTTCTTCTTAATAGAGGCCCACATGCTTCTTAATGCTTCTTCATTTTTCTTGTTTCTTTTTCCTGATTTCTCGTCATAGATGCTGGAGACAGTAGCTCTGTCTTCCAAATCAGAAATTCTCTTTTCCATTTGTTCCTTTCTGTTTTCTTGGCTTTGAATAGAAGTTTCTATGTCTTTGATTTTGTTCTTTGTCTGTTTGATTTGTGAGTATCGATGTTCCATCAGATCAAACAGCTTGCTTAATTTTTTGTTTTACTCTGCTGCATTTTGTATAAGGTCTAGGAGTGTTCTTTATATAGTCCTTTTGTATTCACCTTCTGATAGTTTCAGAAAAGCTTCTTCGTCTGGGAAGTTCTGAGGTGGTTTCTTTTGGGGGCTTTCTGATGCCATGGATGATTTCCAGGTCACCATCTTCTCCAAAATTTGGTGCTTTTTGGGCTTCATGTGGGTTAATAGAGGGTGGGAGAGATGCTGTGAAGATGGACCACAGTTGTTTCTCTAGGTTATCTTAAAATGAGAAATAAAAAATATTTGACAACTTCAAAAGTCAGTAAGGTTTTCAGATGTATAAGTCCCTGTTCCCAGCTGATAAAGTAAGCACCTCTGTATTGAAACCCAGATTTTATAAACTGGCTCAAAGTATAGAAAGGCTACTGGCCTGCTGGCCTTTTCTGTCAGGCCCCAGGTGTAGGCAATACTGTGTAGAATTCTGCTTTTCTGCTGGAAAAGCAGTCTTTCCTGGGCAGGCACTGCCTCCCAGCCCAGGAATGCAGTCCAGCTGAGACTTCCGTATGGATAATCCCACCTCCCAGCAAAGCAAGATGGCATCTGGCACAAGCTCACCAGCTGGCCGGGACCAGGCTCCTGGTGGATAGAGAGGCCAAGAGTGCCAAAATGCCCAGAATCCACAGCCTCAGTCACTGGGCCTCAGCCCCAGGTGACACTGTGCAAAACACCACTTCCCTGCTAGGAAAGCACTCTCCCCACAGCAGATGCCACCTCCCAGCCTAGGAACCAAGTCCGGTCAGGTCCTCTGCCTGGGCTTCTCCATTTCCTAGTGGATCAGGATAGCATCCTGCACAAGTGCATCTGTACAGCTATCACATGGTGGAGGCAGAAAGATAGGCCAGTGGAGCCAAGGTATATAGAGTTCAAAGCCAGGGTCTCAGAACCTGGAAATTACACTTGCTGGTTCCACCAGCAGTGCATCTGAGACCAGCAGCTAGTCAAGTCCCAACTCTGCCCGCTGGCCACAATAGAAGAAAAAAAAATGGAATTGGTAAATTACTTTCAATTTGTGCAAGCCTGTACTTGCCAAGAGTGGGGTCAGTGAAAGGACAGAGGTTTTGCATAGCTAATAAAATGAAACACAGAGTTAAAACCAAGTTGTAGAAAATAGTCAATCCAAAAGAAGTCTGAGAAAAAGAAGAGAACAGACAACAGAAGGAACAAATAAAAGACACATTATCAAGATGGTAGTCTTGAATCTAATCCTGTCAGTAATCACACTAAACATAAATGGTCTAAAGAATACAGGGCATTGTAAAGCTAAAGATATTAGTATCCTTTCTCTCAAATAAGAGAATTCCGGAGTTTTACCTGTGTACATGATTGCCCAGTAGAGACTACATTCCCCAGCCACTCTTACAGCCAGGTATAACTGTGGGATTAAGCCCTGGCCAAAGACTCATGAACATAAGTGACGTGTACCAATTCAAGGGTATGCTCTTAAAAGGAATTGTCTTGTATATGCTTTACATTTGCCCCTTTTCCCCTAGGCTAGGTTGCAGTGACAGATGGAGTAGCCAGCTTGTACCATCCTGTAACTGGATAAAGAAACCATATACAAAGATGACAGAGCCATCTCATATGTCCTTGATTATACACATCTGAAATGTTTCTAGAAACAATAATAAACTGGTTTTCTTAATTTGTGTTACCCATTGAATGCACTCTGGGACAAGGACTTGGTTGCAGTTAATGTATGTGGGAAGCGAGACCAGGAAGCACAGATGAGTCAGACAGACAAGCAAGAAAGGGCAATAAAGGATGCACTAATGTCTGGATATCTGCTGCTGATACATTTAACTAGGGACCCTCTGAGAAACTCACCTTAAAATCTATCAGTAAATGAGCTGGTACACTTATAGACTGACTCCCTTACCCATTGGATGAAGATATCTCCTCCTTAGGATATTTAATTCCCAAATACATCAGTGTTCCAGAAACTATCTTCCACCCTTGTAGGTGAAGTCAGAGAGGCTACATAAGTAGTGCCTGAGTAATGTAGCATTCTTGTATGATTTCTCATGTGAAAATAGTCCCTATGTTGTAATAAGATATAACAATTTTAATTGGAAAATTCTACTTATTTACCAATTTCCTCTTCTGATACGGCACTCTCTCTTTTCAGGAAGTATGTGTTGAATCAAGAATACAAAAACCAATTCAAATTTGATAAAAGACCTAAATATAAAATCTAAAATGATAAAGCTCATCCAAGATAAAATAAGATCAACAGAAGATTTAATATACAATGTGGACAGACTTCAAAATCTGACAAACAAAGCACATTCATCAGAAGAGAAAATAGATACACGGGAATTATTAAGAATCAAACACTTTTGCTCATCCAAAGACTTCATCAAAAGAATTAAAAGACCACCTACAGTATGGGAAAAATATTTGGCAACTCTAGGTTAGACCGATATCTGATCTCTACAATCTATAAGGTATTACAAAATATCAACAAGAAAAGGATAAATAATCCAGTTAAGCAATGGGCGAAGGAGATGGACAGACATTTCTCTAAAGAGGACATCCAGGCAGCCAAATGACACATGCAGAATTGCTCACGATCATTAGCTATTAAAAAAATTCAAATTAAAACTGCACTGAGACATCATCTCATCCAAACAAGGTTGGCCATGATCCAAAAAACACAAAGCAACAAATGCTGGAGAGGCTATGGAGAAAGTGGAACTCTCCTACAGTGCTGGCGGGATTGCAAAATAGTACAACCTCTTTGGAAAACAGTCTGGTGCTTCCTTAAGAAGCTGGAGATAGATATACCATTTGATCTTGTAATTCCACTGCTCAGAATTTATCCTTCAGAAACAAAGGTTGTCACACAAACAGACACATGTACACAAAAGCTTGTTACAGCACAGTCCACAATAGCAAAAAGTTGGAATCAACCCCAATGTCTATCAACAGATGAATGGGTGAGCAAACTATGGTACATATACTCAAATGCAGCACTATGGTATGATAAAAAATGACAATTTTAAAAACATCTCATAACATGGTCTCATTTGGAAGAGATCATGCTGAGTGAATTTAATCAATGTCAAAAGGACAAATTTTGTGTGAGACCCTGCTATAAGGACTTAACAAGAGAATTATCCATAGAAGAAACTGTGTTGGCTACATTGGTGGGTGGGGGCTGAGGGTTTATCATAGATGAGCTAATTGATATATATTATAAATTTTATTCTTTTATTGTAATTAATAAAAAAGAATACTATATTACATTTTTTTTTCATCTATACAGTCTAATTTATTGATGTCAACTGCTGTTTATGAATTTGGTGTGAAACCATTTACTGTGGCCTTCATATTTCTAGTGATTAAAAATTATTGCTTTATTTGATTAAATTTTGTAGAACCCAGCGGGTCACTTCTTTCACTATTGATTATGGGCATTCCAGCATCATATATTAGCTGATAATTTTACCATAAATGTTCTGGTTCTTCACTTACTTGTCACTTTCCAAAATCAGAGGCATCATACCTTAAATATTTTTACTAGTAAATGTAAAATCTGTTTCACATTAGGGTTGTAAGTTATGTGCCCAGCATGTGGCCTTTGGCTTCTCATTTAATAGCACAGTAGGTGTAAATTAATGTATCACAGCACTGCTTTTCTGAGGGCTATAACTAGACTGTGCCCACAGCTGGTTTGCAGTACAGAAATTTCACTTCTCAAACAGGCACCACTTTGTACTTGTGTCCAAAATTTAAAGGCTTCCTTCTTGGATGAACCATGTTTCACAAATTCCTCTTGGTACAACCTTGTAGAGAGGTAGTGGAGAAGTTCAAAAATTTCAGGTAAGAAACTGTTTCCTTTTACATTGGGAAGTATCAGGAATGTAATTTTTAATTACTGAAATACAAGAAGTACGTATTTTAGGTATTAGCATAAGATATGGTTGACATTGTCTCCAAGTTATTTTCAGGGAGGTGTGAGAAAACACCCCAAAGCTTTCAAGACTTTATTTTGAAAAAAATATTATGAATGGAAATTAAAGAATGTAATTAAAAAATGAATGACTTCTAAATCAATATATTTCTTATTTTTAAAAAGTGTTTCTTTAATGATTACATTTGAATCTTCCATCAAAGCCATTTTTAATACACCTAAGATTCTGGAAATAAGATTATTCCCTCCTTTACAATAAGGATGACAAAACCCAGTACTACTGGATACCATACCTAATGCCCAGACCAGAAACTAACAACTAAACAATTATGTTAACACCTTCAATGGCAGGGGTGACACGAAAGAAGACGTGATCAAAGTCCTGTGGTGTGATGACTAATTTCAGTTGAAATGGTGCTTATTTTCAGGACATGTGCTTTACATTTACAGAATATGCTACCTGATGAGGTTGTGGAATAAGATTGATTTCCATACACTGTTCCTAGGATTATCAGTCAGTGTAACCTTTTGTATAGGACAACTTGGTAATATCTTTTAGAAATTTAAATATATGTGACTTTGATTCAGTGATTTAATTGCTAAGAGTTTATTCCACTTGAACTAATATAAATATTATACATACAGGGATGCCCATTTCATCAGTTTATAATGGAAAAATGAAAACAACTTAAATGTATATCAATAGTAAATTGTGATACCATCACCCAATATAGTAATATTCAACTGTTATGAAAAAAAAATTTACCTTGCTTTGCCAGCATGAAAGATACAGTTTTTGTAATGTAAGTTTTCTAATCTGCATTATTAAAGAATAAAAGCTCACATAGGACAGCAGGTATATCTTATTTTGTATATGCATAAAAATGTGTGTGTGTGTGTGTGTGTGTGTGTGTGTGTGTGTGTGTGGTATATCTATATTCCTGGACATGTGCAAGAGTTTTGTGTAGTGAGACCCAAGAAACTGTTCATAAAGTTTATCTCCAGAGAGTGAGACTGGGAGTTGGAGTGGAGGGAGATATATTTTTTTAATTTTATAGCCTTCAGACTATCTGAACTAAAAACAAAAAAAGATACATGCATGCATTGTCTTTATTATAAACCATTACATGTGAAAACCTGAACTATTTTTATAGACTCCTCAATTATTAATAAAGAAAATATGGAGAATCGTGGCTTCATTGGTATACTAACATGACTCAAGTAGACTGACAGGGTAAATTGATAGTTTTCTGTTCTAACTGTTTTGATTCTTTTAGTTTTGTTTTTTAAGAGAGTAATTATTTGTCCTGATCCTTTCCTTGTCAAATAATGCCATTCTACTAAAGAAGTCTTATAGGAGCTACAACCAAATTTAGTATTTTTCTATTCTGTTATATTGCCACCAAACAGTAAATGACATAAAAACCAAAGGCACTCTCTAATTTGGCAAATTCCGTAGTATGAGTGTTGGGAGATGGGAGAGGGCTCTGGCTGGTATTTGCTGGTGTCTTCCTTCGTAGGAATCACTAGCTGTTGTCTCTTCTTAATATGCTTAGTCTCTGAGGATGATTTAAATATGATGTGGATAAGATTTCTTAGCAAGTTAGTGAAAAGAGGCCCTGCCTTAGTAGCTTGAGTTGTATGTGCTTATCTGTGAGGGGTTTCCACAGAATCAGAACCAGCAGATAGATCATCTATCTGTCTGTTTATAAATTTATTTTTTAGAAACTTGGCTCACACGATTGTAGGGGCTATCAAATTTGAAATTTTTAGGGCCAGTTGGAAAGCTAGAAACTCAGCAGAAACTGAAGCTGCAGTGCTGAGGCAGAGTTTCTGCTGAAAGCCTCTCCGTTTTGCTTTTAAGGCCCTTTACTGATTGGATTAGGCTCACACACATTGTGAAGGGTCGTCTCCCTTATCTCAGGTCAACTCACGTGACTAACCACATTTGCAAACTGCCTTTACAGCAACACATAGGTTAGTTTTTGATTAAATAACTGGATACTAAGACCTCGCTGGAGCTCTGGTTAGATAGTGGTTAAGAGCTCAGCTGCTAACGAAGAGAAAAGTTTGTAGTTTGAACCCACAAGCTGCTCCTTGAAAACCTTGTGGAGCAGTTCTACTGTGCCCTATAACGTTGCTGTGAGTCAGAACTGACTTGATGGCATCTAACAACAGCAACAGCAAAGACCTAGTGAACCTAACAGATAAACTAATCATCATAATGGGTCATTTGAGAACTGCTTCTAGTTTAGAAAGAGCAGCTTATTTGATTTTTGCTATTTCATTTGAAAATCCTTTGTGGGGTTGCTACGAGTCAGAAGTGACTCAATATAATGGCTTTTTTTTTTTTTAAATTAGAGAAGTATTTTAAGTCCTTTTACTGTAATTTGTCCTATATTTTGAAAAATGCTGACAGCATAAAGATACAAATACAACTGATTACCTACCAATCTATCAGACACTTAAATTCTGCTACCCAGAGACAACTGTTAATATTTTGGTATCATTCAACATCTTAGTGCATTTAACAAAGTAGTCATAGTAAATATATCAATTTATGCAATATTTTTGTTTAAATTATCATATGTATCCTCTTATTGTTAAAAAATTTTCCTAAAAATAACTTTCCATGGGTGTTTTATATACCACTCTGAATCTGTCATACTTTGCACAGCATTCATCAAATTTAGATGTTTAGGTCAATTCCATTTTAAAAAAAATTTAGCCATTGTGTAGAATGACCACACAAACCCCTTTCTTCAATAATTCTTATCTTACAGTTCTTGTTCTCTTTTTCATTATTTTATTCTCCTTTTTATTTTGAAAATGAAGTTTAGTCATTCTAGGACAAGAAACTATAGTTAATGCATATGAGTGTCTTAAAGTATTCAAGCGCGTGCACACACACACAAGCACACACATCCACTCTTTTAAGGTTAATTTAATGCATCAGTTTAGCTGGGTTATGGTTTCCAGTTGTTTAGTCAAGTGCTAGTCTAGATGTTGTTATAAAGTACTTATATGTGATTTAATCAATAGGCCTTAAGTAATGCAGATCACTAAAACATCTTGCAGCACAAAATAGAATCCCCTCCCCCTCCATAGGGTTTCTAAGACTGTAACCTTCATGGTCACATTGTCGCATCTTTCTTCTGCAGAGTAGATGGCAGGTTCGAACCACCAACTTTTCTGTTAGCAGCTGAGTGCTTAATGACTTTGACATCATAATGCTGGTGGGTCTCATCCAGTAAGCAAATAAGGAGGCTTCCTAAGGGCTCTAGAGTATAGATGACATCTTGCCAGAATTCCCTCTCTACCCCCTCTACCTGATCTACCGATTTTTGGACAAAGGCTGTCACAATTTCTAGCCTACAGATGACCTACAGATTTAGTGGTTAAATGCTACGGCTGCTAACCAAAGGGATAGCAGTTCAAATCCACCAGGTGCTCCTTGGAAACTCTACAGGGCAGTTCTACTGTGTTCTAAGGGTCACTGTGAATTGGAATTGACTCAACATCAGTGGGTTAGTCCCTATAATCAAAATCTCTCTCTCTCTCTCTCTCCCCCACACACATCCTTCTAGTTATTTCTCTAGAGAACTTTGGATAATACTGTCTATCATTGTGTCTGCCTGTATGTCTATCTGTCTACTATCTATCTAGTCATCTCTGAATTCCTTCCCAATATAAATATATTAATTTACACCCTATTGATAGTGTAGATCACCATCTCATTATATATCCTTTTGTCAATATTTTTTCCTAAACCAATAAGCAAAAATATATTAATTTTGGTTTTAATAAAGTTTGACTTTGATTTTCATTTATGCTTCTTCTCCCTATCTAGTCTCATTGTGCCCATCCCCTAATTAAGAAAGTCTATATAGCTCAGTTGTTGGTTTTGCAGTTACTAGTAACTTATAAAAGACAATACTGAAAAGACTGTGATAGACCAAAGGCTTAACATTTTTAATTCCCGAGTTGCTCTATCCTTGTCTTAGGTAGAAAATAAAGCACTAGTAAGTGAAAAAGGCAGAATAACACGTAGAAGTTCATATCTGACATTTTTAAGCCATTCAGAGTAGTCAAATGGGAACAACTAAAGGAAAAGCCAATTTAGAAACAATAATAGACGGGTGACGCAGATGCCTGTCAGATCTTTAAAAACACACACACAGAGAGAAACAATCTGTACTTTTATTAAAATCATGCTACTTGTCCTTTGGAAACCCTGATGGTATAGTGTTTAAGTCCTACAGCTGCTAATCAAAAGGTTGGCAGTTCAAATCCTCCAGGCACTGCTTGGAAACCCTATTGGGCAGTTCTAGTCTGTCCTATAGAGTTGCTATGTGTCAGAATTGACTCAATGGCAGTGGCTTTGAGTGTTTGTTTCAACTAGTCCTTTAGATTTAAGAAGCCCATGTTTCATATTTGGTAATTATGTAATACCTCCAGTCCAAAATTTGGCAAGCCTTATGACATTATCTTCTATTTATATTGTTGCTGTTTTATTCACTTGTGAAAGAATGTTGATAACAAGTCTCAAAGTCTCAAGCAATTTGGAATTAAACCCACTTTAATTCATCTTTTATGATGAGTCTAAAACTTAATGTCATCTTTCAAATATCATTTTCTTGAGCCTTGGTCAGCATTTTTAGCAGTGTAAAAATTATGCAAAGTCTGACAATTAAGTCCATGAATTTAATTGTTCTAACCGCTATATAACTCATTGCTGAATACCAACCACTGTGGTTACCTTTGAAATACTACCTTTGGTAAGTTAAGCACCAATGCCAGTGCCTAGCACGTCCTTCAAAGCAATTTTGGAACTGTTTGTGGAATGACCATTGCACGGGTTGGCAAGGTGGCAAGCTCACCAACTTAGTTAATTGCACAGTTGTCTGTGAGGGAGTTTTTAGCCAGTGGACAAATAACTGTGTTGGAAGATGCCCCTACTCACCTAATATGGCTCCCAATGACATTTTTCTTTACCTGAAGATAAAGGAAATATTGAACAGAAGACATCTTGATGACACTCAGAAAATCAAGGGTATTATGGTGACAGCTCTGATGGCCATTCCAGAAAAAGAGTTCCAAAACTGCTTTGAAGGGTGGACTAGGCCATGCGGTTGGTACAAAGCTTCCCAAGGGGAGCACTTCAAAGATGAACATAGTGATATTCAGCAGTGAAGTATATAGAACTTTTTCTGGGATGAATTTGTCAACTTAGTTGGCAGTCCTCATACGTAAGAATGCCTCTATAAATTGAAGTTCTCAATTTATTGCTTCTCCCCCTCCAAACTGTATCCTCTCTAGGTATAGAGACAAAGCCTATATGCATGATTTTGCCAATATGGAGCTACTGCTGTTGCTTTGAGTCTTTTCTTCCACTAAAAACAAGTATTTCTACTAGGATGGCTAAGATTAAAAAGAAAAACAATTCTCCATAATATAACAGTTGTAAAGAAAATTTAAAACAAACCAAAACAAACCCATTGCAGTTGAGTCAATTTTAATGTGCATCAAGCTAATAGGACAGAGTAGAACTGGCCTATAGAGTTTCCAAGGAGTGCCTGGTGGATCTGAACTGTTGCCCCCGCCCCCTCCCCGGTTAGCAGCTGTAGCACTTAACAACTATGACACCAGAGTTTCCATTGTTGGCAAGGATGCGGATAAACTGGAACCCTTATCCACTGCTGACGTGAATGTTAAATGGTACAGCCATTATGGCAAATAGTATGGCAGTTTCTCAAAAAAACTACAAATAGAACTACTGTATGACCCAGTAATTCCACTCATAAATATACGTATATGCAGAAGAGTTGAAAGCAAAGACTTAAAAGGACTTAAACACCGAGGTTCCTTGTAGTATTGTTCTCAGTGGCCAAGAGGTAGGAACAATGTAAATGCCCATCAACAGATGAGTGGATAAATAAAGTATGGTAAGTATATACAACATTCAGCCAGTAAGAGAAATGAAATCTCAATACATCGATAGACCCTGAAGACACTATGGGGAGTGAAATAAGTCAATCTCAGGAAGATAATTGTTGCATGACGTTACTTATGTAAAAGACCAGACAAATGTATAGAGGCCAAAGTTTATTAGTTGTTACCAGGGACGGGAGGGTAAGAGTGGGGTGATGGTGGTAGTTATTGCTTATGGGGTGTTGAATTTTGGTTTACGTTGATGGAAAAACTGCATTGATTAAGGTTAGGGTTTCATAGCCTATTAATGTAATTGCTGTCAATAAGTTGTATACCTGTAAAAGTTGAATTGACAAAAGTTATGTGATTGATATATTTACAACAACAACAAAAATAAAGGCTGCTTAGACACACCTCAGGGGCTTTGGTTTCTTGGTTTGGATGGTTTCATGGGACATTCTAGTTAATTGGCCTAATATTGTTTATAGTCCTTCTGTTCTATCTCCGAGTTCTTTGTGTAGTACCTAGGGTCTAAAACACTTGCAAGTAGGTACAACAATTAACCTCCACTTACCTGAAGAAACAGAAAGGACAGTCAGGAATAAGAGGAAGACAGGTACGGCTAACCGCCTTCATAAACAGTTGCCTCCTTTGCCAGGAGACTAGAAGCACTGGATGGTGTGTAACTACCATTACTGAATGTATTGATCAAAGATTCTACAGAAGAATCATAATCAAAAGGGGGAAAAATCCAAAACATAATTTAAAATTATTGTGTAGTCCAGTCTTTCTGAGGCATTGGAGGGTGGATGAATCCCTTAGACTATTGCCCTGGGATAATCTTTAAGCCTTAAACAAAAAAATACCCCCTAAGATCTTCTTAAAACCAAATAATAGTTTAGTTTACTTAGTAAAGTTTGGAAACCATGGTGGTGTAGTGGTTAAGTGCTACGTCTGCTAACCAGAACGTTGGCAGTTTGAATCTACCAGGTGCTCCTTGGAAACTCCATGGAGCAGTTCTATTCTGTTCTATAGGGTCTCTGTAAGTCAGAATCGACTCAGTCGATTAGTAAGAATATCTTCCATCAGTACTGTTCCCTTTTACAACCCATCTACGGGAGACCATATAGATCTATATGAATAAGGGAGACTGAAGAACAGTTGATGCCTCTGAATGACGATGTTGGTGAAGAGTACTAATTATGTCATGGGCGGCCAGAAGAACGAACAAGTCTGTTAGCCAGTGTTCCTTGTAAGTGAGGATGCTGAGACTATCTCACGTACTTTGGACATGTTATCAAGAGGGTCCTTTTGCTGGAGTAGGACCTGGTGTTTGGTAAGGTAGAGGATCAGAGAAAAAGAGGAAGACCCTTGACAAGACAAACTGACACAGTAGCTACAACAATGGACTCCAACACAGCAAGGATGGTGAGAATGGCACAGGACAGGGCAGTGCTTCATTCTGTTGTACTTGGGGCCACTATGAGTCGGCAGTGGCTTGACAGCACCTAACAACAACGCATGGAATCAAACTGACTGCAGTAACTTGAAAGATTAGATAGGAAAGTTAGGGTGCAGCGGGTAATGTTACTGGGAAAGGAACAAGTCAGAAAGGGAAGGTGAAGTCTTTACATGACTGGAAGAACGTGATCAATGTCACTGAGATTGCATACGCAGAAACTGTTGAATTGGTGTGTGTTTTGCTTTGTATATTCTCAATAATGACAAAAATAAAATAGATTATATATACGAAATGCAGCAAGAGTATAAAGAGTATTAAGAGTAGTTTGAACAGTGTTTGCTTTCTTGTTGTATAACTCATTATTTAAAAACAAAACAAAACAGAGCAAACTTATCACTGTGGAGTTGATTCTGACTCGTAGCAACCCTGTAGGACAGCATAGAACTGCCCTATAGGGTTTCCAAGAAGTAACTGATGGATTCAAACTGTCGATCTTTTGGTTAGCAACCATGTTGTTGCTCAGTGCTGTAGAATTGGTTGTGACTCATAGTGACCCTACGGACAACAGAATGAAACACGATCTGGTCCTGTGTCTTGCCCATAATCGTTTTAATGCTTAATCACATTGTTGCAGCTACTGAGTCAATCCATTGTGTGGAGGATTTTCTTGCTTTTCACTGACCCCCTGCTTTACCAACTGTGATGTCCTTGTCGCAGATTGACTCCTTCTGAAAACATATCCAAATATATAAGACACAGTCATGCTTTCTCCTGGAGCTTGCACTGATTCGGACTTCTAGTGTCTTAAACTTTGAGAGAATAAATTTCTGTTTGATAAAGCCATCCACACTTCTGGTATTTCTGTTACAGCAGCACTAAATGACTAAGACAAAAAGTAAAAATAGAACCATTAACATCCGCATGCCCACCTTGTAGATATGCAGACTGAATAATAATTCATTGACTTCTTGCAATGTTTTGGTCTCTCTCTTTGTGTACACACACATGTGATCCCCTGCCCCACGTAGAGACACACAAGTTTTTACTAACTGAGTAAAGAATACATTTACAGACATCATGCTCCTTCAACCTGAATCCAAATACTTTATCATGCTTCACTAAGAAGACTGTCGTTGTTACATGAAGTCAAGCAGATTTTCGACTTGTGGTGACCCCACGTGACAGAAGAGGACTGACCCTTATGGTTGCCTGGGCAGTAATGTTTGTGGGAACAGATCACCATTTGATCCTCCCGTGGAGGTGCTGAGTAGTCCTGATACACTAGCATTTAGGTTAGCAGCCAAGCTCTTAAATGTCCTACCACCAGGGCTGCTTAATATTAAGGGTCCAAAAGCAAACCAACAAAAAACACACAAACCTGTTACAGTGAACTTGAATCCAACTCGTAGCAACCTTGTGGCCCTATAGGACAGAGTAGAACTGCTGGAAAGGGTTTCCGAGTTGCATCTGGTGGATTTGAACCCCTGACCTTTTGGTTAGCAGTCTAGCTCTTAACTAGTACTAGTTCCCAGCATACCTGTATATAAAACTGCATTGTTGCTGTTGCTAGGTGCCGTCAAGGAGGTGCCCATCCACTGCGACCCTTTGTACAACAGAGCTGAACACTGCTAGGTCCTGCACCATCCGCACAGTCCACTGTGGAAGCCGCTGTGTCAGTCCATCCAGTTGATGGTCTTATTCTTTTTTGCTGACTGTCTACTTAAAATTCCCTTGTAATATTATGAAAAATTATAAGTAATACACTTTCTAATATCAATATATATTCAGGTTTTGTCAATTGTTTAAACTGTTTTTTCTTAAACCAGGGTCCAATTGAAAACAACACAGTCATTCCCCTGTTATGTCTTTTAAATTCTTTTTAACCAAGCCTAGTGCCTCTCCCTATTTTATTTTCAAAACTTTGACTTTCAAGTACTAGCCTAGGTTTTTTGGAGAACGACAACTTTTTAATTTGCTTACTTCCTTCCTCATGGTGTCATTTAATTTGTTTCTCTCTTCCCTGTGTTTCTGTGATGTGAATCTTTCCACGTTGGGGTGATCTTTTGTGTGGGTACAGAATTATAGGTTGATTTTTACTTCAGTATTACCCACAAGCCACTATTCTTGGCTGATGGTACAACTCTATCAGTCAGATTATTCTTTCTTTGCACATAATCTGTATTTTCTTTGTAGGTTATTTAGGAGCCCTGTTGTAAGTGGTTAAAGGGCTTAGCTGCTAGCCGAAAGGTTGGTACTTCAAACCCACCACCCGCTCTGCAGTCTAATTTTGTAAAGATTTGTAGCCTTGGAAGCTCTGTGGGGTATCTGCCCCTCGCCTTGCAGGGTCACTGTGAATCAGAATTGGCTTGATGGCAGTGAATTTGGTTTAGCTTGGTTTTGCTTTTATTTCTTTATTATTTGTATGTTAACGCATTTTGGGTGAAAGTTTACACAGCAGATTAGACTCCCATTTAACAATTTGTATACACATTGTTTAGTGACTTTGGTTACATTTTCTGCATTGTATCATTTTCCATATTTCAGTTCTGGCTGTTTCATGCCCATTAATCCAGGTTCCTCTCTCCCCAGACCCTCTCATCTACACTTTAGGGGAAATGTTGATCATTTGGTCTCATTCGGATGATTTTTTTTTTTTTCTTTAAGGATCACAGTAGTCTGTTTTTCAGCTGAAAAGTGGTCTCAGGGGTAGTTTCGGTTCTAAGTTTAAAAGGTGTATCAAGATAGTTGCCTTGGGGGTTCCCCTAGTCTCTATCAGTCCAGTTAATCTGCCCCTTGCCCCGCCTCCCCCGGTTTTTTGAAATGGGAGTTAGAGTTTCAGTCTACTGTTTTCTCCTATTCTATCCGATACCATTTAGTGTGTTGCCGGTGAGCATAGTTTGTAGTGATAGCCAGGCACTGTCTAGTTCTTCTGGCTTCTGGATAGACGAGGCTATGGTTTGTGTAGGCAATTAGTCCTGTAGACTGGATTCTTCTTTTAGTCTTTAGTTCCTTCTGTCTCTTTTTGTCCCGGTATCAATTTTTGTCCAGGTATCACTTGTACCTTTAGATGGCTACTTGAAAGCTTTTAAGACTCTGGATGCTACTTACCACACTGAGATGTAGAACCTAAACCTTATCTTAGTCACCTAGTGCTGCTTTAACAGAAATACCGCAAGTGGATGACTTTAAAAAGAGAAATTTTATTTTGTCACAGTGCAGTAGGCTTCAAGTCCAAATTTAGGGTGTCAGCTCCAGGGAAAATCTTTCTTTGCTGGATCTGGAGGAGGGTCCTTGTCATCAATCTTTCCCCAGACTGGAATCTTCTGAGACATAGAGACCCTGTCCTTTCCAAAGGACATACTCAGCTTCTGGCACAGCTTTTTGGTGGTATGAGGTCCCCCAAATCTCTGTGCTAGCTTCTTTCCTTTATATCTCAAGAGACTGCCTCAAGGCACAAAACAATCTTACACACTGATTCCTGCCCACCAACGCAACTGCTGCTCATCTACCCTCATTAACATCATAGAGGAAGGATTCACAACGTGCAGAAACATCACACAACGCCAGGAATCATAGCCCAGATGAACTGTTACACAGATTTTTTGGGGACACAATTTAATCCCTGAAAAAGCTTACAAATTATATTTTGCCAATTGACTGAGTTGTCCCATGGGACTATGGTCCTAAATCCTCAAATCCAGACATAAAGTATGTGGTTATGTCTGGGAAACAGATGTGACTGTGTCCCCTCTCAGCACACACATATCTATGCCTATAGATAGGTTCATATATACAGAGGTGGATACATGCCTTGCTGTAAACATATATGCATATATGTACCTACGTAACCACTCATGTATTTTTTGTTGTTACTACTGCTGTTCTTAAGTGTGCTATAGTATTTCCCAATAGTGTCACTTATTCTTGTGTATTTCTTATGGTCATCGTTTGTCTCAGTTAAGTTGTACATGCTTCACCGGTATTTGGCATTGCCATTTTCTCTGGTTGCTTTAAATATTTTCTTTCTCTTTTGTGTTCTACAGAAGTGTTTGTTTTGCAATGGATTTATTTTTGTCTTTGTGCTTGAGCCTATTTGTCATTTTAATATCAAATAATTCTTGTCATTCATTATTTTCAGAAAATTATCAAATATCATATTGAGTAAGTTTCTATTAGATTATTTTCATTTTCATCTTTTGGAACTCATATATTCCAGGCGTTAGGCACTTTCCTTTTATTTTACAATTTTTTTTCCTATTTCTTTCACATTTCTCATTCCTTTACTTCCGACTCCCTAGATAATTTCCTCAGAACTGTCTTCAGTTCAGGGCAATCCTGGTGGTGTAGTAGATTATGTGTTACATCGGCTTACTAAAAGGTCGGCAGTTCAAATCTCCAGGTGCTCCTTGAAACTCTATCAGGCAGTTCTGTCCTGACCTCTAGGGCCTAGGGTCGCTATGAGTTGGACCTGACTCGAAAGCAGTGGGTTTGGTTTGGGGTTTTTTGGTATCTTCAATTCAATAAAATGGTAGCCCGTTCTATTCTGCTAATTGACCCATTTTGTACATTTTTAATTCAATTTCAAAATTAAGAGTCCTTGGGTGATGCAAGCGGTGGATAACTCAGCTATTACAGGGTCACTATGAGTCGGAATCTAATCGATGGCAGTGGGTTTGGTTTGGTTTGGGTACCAGCCGAAAGGCTGGGCATTTGTACCCACCCCGAGTTACCTCAGAAGACAGGCCTAACAACAAGCGTCTGAAAGTTCTTGACCTTGAAAACTGTATGGAGCAGTCTTACTCTGCACATGTGGGAGCCTCATAAGTCGAAATTGATATCAGCTAAGAACCACAGCCATTTTAAAGTTATTCTGTTTCGGCACCCTAGAGTTCTATTTATTTATTCTTCTATCATGGTTTTTGTGGGGGAGAGTAATATTTTTTCATTGTCTTATGGTTTTTATTCTTTCTCTTTTCTCCTTAGTATTTTAAACCGTCCTTTATGGTTTTCTTGTTATTTGCATCTGCACTCCTCAGATTATAACCCATTTGTTGTATTGTGAAAACACTGGTAGTACAGTGGTTGAGTGCTATGCCTGCTGGCAGTTTGAATCTGCCGGGTGCTCCTTGGACACTCTGCAGCAGAGTTCTACTCAGTCCTACAGGGTTGTTCCTTGGAAACTCTATGGGACAATTCTATGCTGTCCTATAGGGTCGCTACGAGTTGACTGACTTCATAGCAGTGGGTTTCGTTTTGTTGTTTTGCTAATGGACACTCATATTCAATTATCATCTCTTATGATTTGTACTTTTCAGCTTTATTGGTGCGCCCGTGTGTGTGTGTGTGTGTGTGTTTGTGTGTGTGTCTGTGTGTTTGTGTGTGTGTCTGTGTGGGTATCTATATCCATGCTCTGGTGTTTGAAAATGTTGCTACAGAGTAGCTCTGCGTTTTCCTCTACCAGGTGTTTCAGAGGTTTCATTGTTGGGAATGAGTTTTTATGTTACTTTACTGGCTTTGGGATTTCTATGTCACAAAGTAACATAGGCTGAAATCTTCACTTTTCTAATAAATGATTGTTTTAAAACCCTGAGAAGCCCATGGGAGAGATAGATTCTCTGTCACTCTATCCCTTGAATCCTTGTTTAGAGTCGTTGTCTTTCGATAAGCAGAAAGCCCTTTTTAAGAAGGGCTTCATTTCTACCTCCTTACAGTGCATGGGTTCAAGGCCATGTTTCTTCGCTGAGTAGAGATTAGAACTACAGCCCCTGGCCTGTAGGTTTTTTTAACTTGCCTGTATCTCTTTGAATCAGTTCGCTTTGTAAGCTGAGTGCTCTGGCTCTTCTCAGGCACTTGAATGTTTCTTTCGTGTAAATCCATTGCCCTCGAGTTGATTCTGACTCATAGCAACCCTACAGGACAGAGCAGAACTGCCCCATAGAGTTTCCAAGGAGCGCCTGGTGGGATTTGAATTGCTAGCCTTTTGGTTCACAACATGGCACTTAACCACCACGCCAGCAGGGTTTCCAAAAGGAACAAGGAAGGTCATAGGCATACACATATATGCACACACTTAGGCATACACATACATATGCGTACACACATACACACATATGGGGACACATACATACATGTACACACATGTACACACACATATGTATACATATACAGCACACTCACATTCATATACTTTCATTTAGTGCCATTTGTCTTTTTTAAAAAAAAGATTTTAAAGACTTTTTACACTTTTATTTTGCATTTCATTTTTTTGCTTTTTTATTTATATCTTATGTTTTGAATGTTATGATGTAAGCCACCATGTTTCAAAATCAAACCCATTGCCACTGAGTTGATTCCAACTCCTAGCAACCCACATTACAAGGTTAGCCAAATATTCTTGTTGTATGGAAATACTGAGATAAGTGAATATTTACTTTTCATCGATGTCTTTGACATTCAAAAATTGGAGTAAAAAAAGTCACAAAATGATACAAAACCTCAATTCATAAATACTACAAATAGAGAAAAGAGAGAGGAAAAAAAAATAAAATGGGAAAATAACGTTCTTGGATTTTAAATTTGAGATGCTGAAGTTACAAAAACACAGTTCTGGATATTCTGATTCCAGCAAATCAAATGGTGATTAAGTCCCATGGTTGTTCTGTAAATCAGTCTCATTTGTTTTAACCAAGAATTGGGCTGAGGATGAGAGATAGATTATCCAGATTCTGAGTTTTAGTTACATTTCTTCTTTTGACACTTGTTTTAGTCAGCTAGGGCTGCTCTAACAGAAATACCACAGAGTGGATGGCTTTAACAAAGAAAGATTTATTCTTACACAGTTCGGTAGGTTGCAAGTCCATATTCAGGGTGTCTGTTCCAGGGAAAGACTTTCCCTTTGTTGGCTCTGGAGGAAAGTCCGGTATTGCATCAGTATTTGTCCAGGGAGCGTCCTCACGCAAGAAACTCTGGTCTGAACGACACGCTCTGCTCCCGGTGCTGCTTGCTTGATGGTAGCGAGGTTCTCAAATTGTCCTTGGTTCTTTTTCCTTTTATTCCTTGCAAGCTAAAAGCATTAAGGGTGGGGCAAGCCATACTCCAGGGAAACTTCCCCCATAGCGGGAATTCACAGCCCCACCCTAATCCTTTAACATACAGGTTAGCAAAACCACACAATGGAGGACAGTCCCAAGACACTGGGAACCATATCCCAGCCACGTGGCTGCACACATTTTTGGGGGGACACAATTCAAACCATGACAACACTTGTGTCCTTTATTTTCCATGTCAGGGTACATGTACAGTAGAAATAATTTTTTCCATGTTTTCCTTCCTGTGGAGGAACAGGTCCATGAATAAGGGACAAGAACACAATGCCTGAGAATAATCTTTTTTAAAGACAAGTGAATTTAGACTAAATGATAAAACTGCTTAACTCACTAAATAATTTTTAGCTCTGTCACTAACAAGATGGAGCTAGAGATCCAGGAGCTGAATTTAGTCTCTTTAGAATCAGACTGAAAACAATTTGACATTATACAAATGAAATGTAGTTTGGAAATATTCATTGGTAAGAAAAAGACTTCTGAACTTTTAATTTTGAGAGACAATGTATGAGTATGTATTTTTAAATTGTAGTCTCTGGGTGGTGCAAACGATTAACATACTTAGCTTCTAACCAAAAGTTTGGAGGTTGGAGTCCACCCAGAGTCACCTTGAAGGAAGGTCTGGCAATCTATTCTAGCTGCCATGTATCAGAGTTAACTTAAAGGCATTTCTTTTTCAATTAGGATCATTTGGTTTGAATCTAAGTTTTGCCGTTTGCACAAATCAGTTAAATTCTTTGAGCATCAGTTTGCTTATCTGTCAAATGGCAAAAACAATTGCAAACTATCCTATTTCTAGTGAGAATTACAGTGGAACAATAATTCAGTATACTACATAAGCACTTAGTACTGTGTCTGCATATAGTGTTCACTAATAAACAGCAGCTATTATTTTTAAAATATAATTTTATTTATTTTTTGTTGTTCAGAATATACACAGCTAAACATACACCAATTCAACCATTTCTACATGTACCACTTGGTAATACTTACAGGTTTTGAACTGGGTAACCATTCTTGCTCACTTTTTCTGAGTTGTTCCTCTCCAGTTAACATAAAGTCACTGACCCTAAGATAATTAACTAGGATTTCAAATTGCTATTGTTAATTAGAGAGTTGTTGTAAAAGCATAATGTTCAAGGCAGACATTTTTTCCTAATTAGGTTAAGCTATTGTTCAATTTTAAGAAGACTTCAGGAAATTTTCTTGGTTTAAATTTTAAAGATTATCTGAAGGCAATAGTTCCAGGGTTTTATTTACCTTCCGCAGCTCTAGAAAGTCTAGAGTCCTGAGAATTTGAAATTCTGTTCTGCATCCCCTCTTTTGATCAGGATTCTTCTGTGGAATCACTGATCAGTAACAGTAGCAATTATTATGGTATCAACACACAGATTTCTAGAATGAGGTTAAACAAAGCTCTAGAAGACTAGAAACGTGATGGGCTCGTCTATTTTAACTAATTACCGAGTTCAATTTGGGGTGTTTCTAAGACACAACAAATGAAAGGACAATACTATCTCCATGACTTCACAATATTATAATGGAGATTTTCATGTTGCATGAGCCCCAACTTACAGTAAACTAACCACTGTTTAAGAAGAAATGAGTACTATTACTTTATGTAAATTACCCTCTGTGGTTGCTCTGTGTTAATGAGTTGGTGCTAGTAGACATGCTTTTAATCTCTTTTATCTTCTCATGAGAAAGACTGTAACAGGAAAAAATTTTCAGGAAACCATAAATCCTTTTTTTCTTTGATGAAAATATTCCAGGTCCGGATAATTTTTGTAATGCTCAGGAAGCATATTCCCTACACGTAAAACATTCTATTCCTTGCTTGTAATTTGCTTGTTTTTCTCAGTCAATTTGGATCTTCTGGCCTAGGTTTAGAGAAAGTTTATAAGTATCCTATTCTTTTGAAAAGACAGTGGTGACATTGAGTCACCTGAGTTCCATCCCTGGGCAGCAGTGACGAATGGTCACTTGCAGTGCAAAGATCAAGTGCTGAGAGTGCAAGGTCAGCTGCTTTACACGACACCTAATGGGGCTGTCATTTCTCAGGGTCCCCAGCAAAGGCAGGGTGGCGACACGGTGTACCCATCACTAAGGGGCCATGTCTGGCATCTAAATGGAGCTCAGCAATTCCAGCGGAGCCAAGTTATTAGAGATCTAATTGTCATTGTCTAATAAATTCTTTTGAGGTCTTTGCGTGCTGGTTCACTTGAACATTCAGTGCATCTAGTTAGAAGCAGCTATTAAAAATGTAATTGTTTTATAAATTTCTATATTTCAGTTCAAAACTGCTCTCATGAATTAATGAACAGTATTCATATAAAACAAGAATATTCATCAATAATGCAAGATTTTCTGTGTCATTGGGGGTGTAACCTTACTGCACTGCTGATCAGAAACTCTGGGGAAATAACGTATCTGTCACTGGTATTACACTCTTCTCTTGGATATTCTAGGTCATATTTAGTTGGAGAGCTTTTACTTGGAATGAAAATATTTTTATTCATATCTTCTTTCCAAAAGCATTTATTCGAACTCATCATCATCCTAAGTTTATTTTACGTTATTACTTTCTTGTTTGCCTTTCTGAAGCTAGCTGTGAATACCCAGTGGACTTTATAATAGGAAGGACGTTTTGGTTTAAAGTGAGCAGTGATGCTAGGGAACCATAGCACAACCTTCCCAAGACATTTAGGTGTTCCTCAAAAGATTGACCCATAGTCAACAAAGGAGAGGATATACAAAGTTATCCAAAAGACGGGTTAGTGCCTCCTTAAGTGACCTGATTGACAGGTCTAGACTTGCCCACTGACACTGTCATTTGAGGGACCCTACACTTTTTTTCCCAGGTTTTCTGAAGTCTCTTTGGTGTCACAAGGGTACAAACCCCTGTGGTACTGCCAGGCCCCTCTCTGTCAGAGGGCTAAGACCTGGACTAATTCATTGCAGTGCAGTTTAATTAAACTGCACTGGAGTTGTTTCCCTGGTAAAATAAGTGTGGGAAGAGAATGTGTGTCAAAAGGGACATACCCCTTACTGTGTGTGCTTTATTGTTACACCACAGCTAATATATTGTGGGAATTCCCATGGAGTCAATGATAAACTGTATTATTGAGCTCCATAAAATAGGCATTCTACTAGTGCAGGTTACTGTAGCTCGCAATTCTATTAATCCTTCTAATTTATTGTATTATGGCTGTATGTGAGGTCTCATAAATTTATTATACCCCTTTCATCTAAAACACATACACACATACACGCACACTTGTTTCTCCTCTCAAATAAAACCTCTTGTTATTTGTTGTCTGTCTCTAAAAATGTAATAGCCACTTGTAAGAAAATATAATTACTGCCCGAAAATGTGAACTGTATTTGACATGTCTTCTACTCTAAAATTAAAAAATTCTATTATACTTTGCTCTGTGAGTACAAATACTGGTACATGAAGACCCATTGGATTTTTACTTCCAGTTTTTCATCTATGTGTTCACATAGATGACAACTTTATAATACTGTTTTCCCTCACCTTGTTTAAGGTAAAATAATTTGTTCGCACTACCATCCCTTTCAGCCTTACACAGGAAAACAGCGATAACATCTACTTTGTTTCTACATTTCCAGTGCCAAGTAAAATGCCTGACACTTATTACACGCTCAATAAATATATTTTGAAGAAATGAGAAAGAGAATGGCATAGACAGTTCTGTAACTATAAGTAACTAGTTCTTTGCTGAGCAAACCTACATATAAAACTTATCTGTATAGACGAGTTGCTAAAGTGTTTATGAATATCAGCTTATTTTTTTATCAGCTACACTTGCACAAATAGTTCATTGTTTGAAAGGACGGCAAATGCAAAATACGCAAGAATAACGTCATTAAGCTATGCAATTTCAGTTGCTGCTTAATTTTGGAAGCCAATATGCTACTTAGTTTTGGAAGCCAATATGCTTCAAGTTAAAGGACACTTTGGGGGGTTAGAACAAGCTGAAGATTCTGTGGGTTGGCCCTCAGGAGATAAAAGAAATCTAAATGGAGTTGTACTTTATGTTTGCTGTGGATCAGAACCTCTTCTGGGCTGTTTGTAAATAAGCTAAGTGTTGAAATATTGAAATTATAATTAGGGACCCTGGTTCTGCCATCCTGAAGTACAGAAAACAGGTACTAAAAGACACAGCAGGACTGGATATAGATTACAATTTGGCCTGTTTTAGTCACTATCTCAAATCCTAGGTGAATAGGGAAATAACCAAAAGCCTTTTTTTTTAAAGCAATTCTTTCATCAGAGCACTCTGCATAGAAGTAAACGATGATTTGTTTCAGTACAGGTGGTACAGGTGGTCAGAAACGGCAAAGAGGGATGCAAACAACTGATACACACCATAAACACTTTGCTAAAAACCTAAGAGACCAAGTCAGGTTTGAAAACACAAGTTTTATTGAAAAATAATTTATCTCATATTGGAATGGCAGTAATGAGGTTAGTTAGTGACATTTCTTGTATCTCTGATTTGCTAATGAAGATAAACATTCTCAGTTTCCTTTGATGTCATTCTTTTTTTCCCATTATCAGCTGGGAAGAAAAGAAATGTCTTAAAACTAGTGTAGAAAAATGTACCTGGAACTAAATAAACATCAGCAATCTCCATGCCACCAGTCATCTTACCCTTTTCTCCAGTGCCAGGGCAAAAGGATAGGTGTCTTACCATGTGAAAGATCACAGTTGTACGACGATTATTAACAAGGTGTCCTGTGGCACTGCAACAAGTACATGATTGTTAGAAGTCATCATACCTGATTCTACTCCCACTTCTTACTAACTGTGCAAATGCAAGATAAAGATTTAATTTTTCTGAGCCTTCATCATGAGATTGTAATAAAAATTAAAATATATGCCATGTACCTAACATAATTCCTGATGCCTAGTAAATTTCCAGTAAATAGTTGCAATTACTTAGCATTCTTTCTTTGCTCCTAGAGTGTGTAGGATAACGTGACAAATGTTCCTGGAGAGATGACTTTTTGAATATGTTTCTCCTTTTCAATGACTGGGTTATCAATCAATTCTTGTATTTTAATTTACACATTAATAAGACTCCAAAAGTACAATGAACCATACTGCAGATTATAAGAGGAACAACTCTGCTTTGAGGCTTCTACTACCCTCCCCTCTTCACTTGTTACATTTTTGAAATGGGTCAAATCTAACTTCCCACAAAGGAATTGTAAATTATGTGTTTAGAGCATGTTTTAGTCAGCTAGTGCTACTCTAACAGAAATACCACAGAGTGGATGGCTTTAACAAGGGAAAGTTTATTCTTATGCAGTCCGGTAGGCTACAAGTCCAAATTCAGGATGCCTACTCCAGGGGAAGGCTTACCCCCTTGTCAGCTCTGGAGGAAAGTCCAGTATTGCATCAGTCTTTGGGGAAAATCTTGGCACAGGAACCTCAGGTCTGAAGGACGTGTTCTTCTCCCAGTGCAGCTTTCTTCATGGTGCGAGGTTCCCAATTCTCTGTTTGTTTCTCTTTCCTTTTCTGTCTTGTAGGACGAAAAGATTAAGGGTGGTACAAGGCAGACTCCAGGGAAACTCCTGTTAGAGTGGAGCAGAGAGGTGATCCTATGAAAGGATTCACAGTCCCATCCTAATCCTTTAACACATAGCATAGGAAAAATCACAAAATGGAGGGCAATCATAGAATATAGGGAATCCTGGCCCAGGCAAATTACTATACATATTTTTTGGGGGGACACAGTTCCATCCATGACAGATCACTACTCCACTTTTTTTTTTTTTTAAATTGTGGTGAGAATATACATAACAAAATACCTACCATCTAAACAATTTCTTCCCGTACAGTTCAGTGACACTGATTCCATTCTCTGAGTTATTTTTTTACAAATCCTTCCTCTGTCATTAACCTAAACCCAGTGCTTTCTAAATAAAAGCTCCTCCTTATTCCCTTCCTCCTATCCCTGTAACCACTAGTACTCTTTGGACTACACATGTTTGCTAATTTCATTGAGTTCTGCCCAGCCAACACAACTGCTGCCATCCACTCTGTAAGCTGATCAGCCTTTAGCACCAGGGGGTTGGGAATCACCACTGAAATAGTTATTTGAAGATAAGAGTCTGCAGATTAGAAGCTAGCACACATTAGGTTCCTATTGTAACTTAAAATACTATAATTCAAATATACACATGAGTAATTTCTTACACATTTGCAAGTGTTACTTTGACTCTTTTTTTAAAAAACAAATTTAATGGCAGGATTTATAACATGGAGGACATTACACAATAAAAGGACTCATCGCCTAGCTACATTGCTAAATACAGGTTTTTGGGGGGAACACAAGTCAACCCATGACAAACGAGATGATCAGTATTTGCCCTTGTGTGACTGACTGATTTCACTCAGCCTGATGTTTTCAAGGTTCGTCTATACGACGGCTTGCATTAGGACTTCGCTGCTCATCCTGCCTGAATAACATGTGTAAATAGCACATTTTGTTTATCCATTCCTCATTACTGGTCGTTTTGTCTGTTCCTGCCTTTGAGCAGTTGTTAAAAGTGCTACGATGAACCCTGGAGCCCTGGTGGTGCAGTGGTTAAGAGCTACAGAGAGCTATGTTGCTAACCCAAAGGCTGGTTTTCTCCTTGCATTCCGGCACTTCTCCACTTTTCACCTGCATGTATTTACAGGCTGCTCTAAGGGAAGTGTGCATTCTCTGCTTACTGAATTAATCTTTCTGTAGAAATAAAAGGGCTCTGGTGGTGCAGTTATTAAACATTTGACTGCTAACCAAAATATCACAGTTTGAATCCATCAGCTGCTCCCTGGGCACTCCACTGAGGAGTTCTACGCTGTCCCTTAGGGTAGCTGAGTTCATATCAGCTGGATGGCACACAAGTTTAGAGCCAAAAGGGACTTGGCACTTAAGTCTTTGATTTGATTAGCACCTTCCCTACTTGGCCAATTTGTAGTTTGTGCCAAGCATGATGCCAGGTGTGGTACTTCAATTACTTCATTGCATCTTCACATTAAGCCTATGGGGAAGTGCAGTTATTACTTCCAGCTGATGGAGGAGGACACTGAAATTCAGAGACACTGCACAGCTTGTTCTGGATCATGCATGTAGCAAATGGCAGAGCAGGGGTTCAAGAGTTTCAGTCCCTCCAGGTCTGTGCTTCTGGTTATTTCACAGCTCCCGGTAGTCCACAGGCCCTTTCTGCTGTTCTGCAAAATGCCCTGTCAATACAAGCTTTTGACATAGACATTAAGCTTTGAGGAGGTTATGATTTGTTAGCACTAGGGAAGCAATTTGTTTGGAACCAATATTGTAACAGTTATTTGAAGTCAAGATTCTCCAGTCTTCAAAGCAAGTACACATTTAGGTTAATGAAACTTAAAATATTCTAATTTAAATATAAACATGAGTGATTTCTTACACATTTTCAAGTGATGCGTCAACTCACTTTTTAAAAAAGGAAGTGCGGCCTAAGAGTAAATAAATAAATAAACCCTTGATGTATTATAATAAAAATGTGTTTAGAAATAACAGTAATCTCTGAAATTAAAATATCTAAGGACTTTCCACATGTACAAAGCTAGCAAAGTTATTAGAAAATATCCAGTGTTTTCAGTCTTGACATGAGAAATACCATAAAGTGAAATGAAAAGATTTTTTTTGCCAGTGCTGTGTTTCATGTTGATGACAGAAAATAGAATCAGTATTAACATGCTTGTATATTTAAGGATTTTTAACACTATGGTACTGATGTTACGGAAATTATCACTCTGTCTTTTAAGAACATACTACGTAAGAAAACTTCACTGATTCTTGTGGTTGAGAAAAAAGAGCCATTTTGACCCTGTTAATTGTAGTATTCTAGAAAACTGAACAGAGTATTTTTCACATTTCAGCAGATATTATATCAGACTGAGAAATTGTGTGTGAAATATTCTATGGAAAAGTTCAAGGATTTTTTCCATTGTGTGTGATCAGAATAACGACAATTAGAACTGTACTGAAACCAGTTTACCACCGTAGTTTCAAAATATATTTTCACTACTCTGAAGTGAAATGAGGTTAACGTCCCAATTAATATTTTAACTTTAATTTCAAAATTCATTTCTTCAAAATGTCAAGGGATAAAGGTTGAAATGAAAACTTTAAATCATATGGAAGTATTATAAGGTCATGCTATGTCATATACTGCAGACACCATGGAAATAACATTAATTCTTAGGAAAGAAGGGAACTGGTTTAGTCCTATTTTACTCATTTGCTAAAATAACTGTTTTACCTTCTTCAGATGTTGAGGCAGTCTGAGGGTACCCTGCAATTTGCCCAGTCAAGGAAACCCACGCCACTCAATATTACTGTTAATTTTGCACCACAGCTTGTCTCTGAGTTGATATGTGTTGCTGGATTCTTAGGAAACATTATAGCTACAGTTTAGGTGTCTGCTCCTTAGGACATTTCATGTGACATACTCATATACTAAAACTCTCTGAAGTCTCCTGCCTTTTTCGGGCATACAACCTTAGGGCAAGAGTGAGCGTCTTCAAATAGAAGGCCAAACAGATGAGTAACATGATCTTTGACCTGCTTGTGACATACTGTATAAAGATTTGGGGAAATGCTGTCTCGGATCATCCATCATCGAGTAATTTAGTATAACCTTGATGACCCTGAAGTGCAGCACAAGTGTTAACCCGGTGCAGTTTAAGTTTTAGGAAATTTGTGCTTACTGTGTGAAGAGCTACACTGCAAAGAGAAATAAACAAATAAAACTGAGCTTATCCAGTAAACAAAGGAGTATATATGTGAAAGTGTTTCTTTACGTAAAAGTTGCTTACTAGCTGTTGAAATTTAAACATACTGGGAATAACTTTTCTAAGTGAGTCAGCAAGACCTTCCAAGCAAGGGAAAACTCCTGTGTTTTTCTTGTTTGTCCATATAAGCATGACAGTCATACACATCTCCAAATACACTGTAGCTGCAAAATACAATCATTTTTCACTTTGGTGTGAAGATCCTTTGAACAAAATGAAAAACAGAATTTAAGCTGAATTAAGTAAAAGCAAGAAGATAGAATCAAACAAGGGATAGGAACATTCTGCAGTATGGTAAGTGAGCAATGAGAAGCAGTAGTTCTGATAGTGATTCCTGAGGAAAAGGGTGGAGTGGGGAAGGGGAAGGAGGGCAGGAATATATAGAGAGAGACAGACGAGAAAAAACAAAAGGGACAGATAAAGAGAACAAGAGAAACAAGAACTTTTAATTGTAGTATAAATTACGTAACCTATTATCAATCCATAGAATGTTGCTATTTTAGTATTTTTTTTTAATATGCAAAGCTGCTACTCTGAGAGAAACAATGAGGTGCTGTGGGATGGAAAAGAACGAGTTTGAAAGTTTCTGCATTTGACATGCTCAAACATTGAAAAGAAAAATGTGTACAGAAAAGAGACTTAATACGTAAAATTGGTAAGTGCTTTAGGGAGTAATGAATATCCACTCTCAGAAACCACACTTTTGTAGTTTTGTTTTGGTATTTAAGCCTTCATGCATTCTTAAGTAGTTAAAAAGGAGAGAGAGGCAGAGGCAGAGACAGAGACAGAGACAGAGCCCCTGAATGTGCAACAATGGGCTTAAACAGAGCAATGATTGTGAAGATGGCACAGGACTGGGCAGTGCTGTACACAGGCTCTGTTGTACATAGGATTTGCTTTGAGTCAGAATCTGCTTGATGGCACCTAAGTTCAGCAACAAGCATGTAGAATGAACTGTTCATTAACGACTCACAAACTAGCCACGTTCGTGAAACATGTTTGAAATGTTAGTGACAAGTTAATATGCTGGGAAGAAAAGCTGTATTTGGCTCAACCAATGTATAAGGGAGGGAAATTTACAAGCATGGAGCAAGGGGAACAAATTTCAAGTAGACAGTAGTACAATACTCTGTCGAAAACCAATGTGGCAAATTCAGAAATAATCTGAGTAAACTATAATGCACAGAGGACAAACTTAGCTCCAAAGCCAAATTTCCCATTCATCAGTTTCAGACATTATTTTCAGTAATGAGAGTCCCTGGGTGGCTCAAATGATTGAGGGCTGAGCTATTGAAAGGTTAGAGGTTTGAATCCACCCAAAGGCACCTCAGAAGAAAGGCCTGGCACTGTACTTCAGAAAGATCACAGCCACTGAAAACTCTATGCAGTAGAATTCTACTCCAAACACATGAGGTTGCCATGAGTCAGAATCAATTCAATGGCAACTACTCATTTTTAATGATACAATCCGTCAAACAGCTTAACAACTTATAGTTATTGAACTCTTGTGTTCAGAACTGTAAGAAACACAGAAGAATGGTATATAGTCCTTTTCCTCAAAAAGTGTACATTCTAGTTGAAGGGACATGAGTAACACATATGGAATGGCAAGAACACATGACCAAACTTTGTGATTGAAATAAAGGCAAATTTTTTGTACTTTTGAGTTTTTCATTGTGAATATTTTCAGAGAGTGTGAAATTTTTTGAAGAGAGAGATCAATAAAGGTTTGCTTGCCCGGGAAAGTCTTCATAAATGTGCAGGAGAAATGGACCTGAAAGACTGAGTGGAATTCAATACAAAGAATAGGGAACGACCTTCTAGCCAAAGAGCATGACCACAGAAGCAGAGGAAAGTCTGAACAAGACCTGATTACAGCGGCAGAGATGGGCTAAACTAGAATAGTGTGAAGGGACTAGCAGGGTGTAATTCTGGTGAGATATATAGTTTAAGAAGGGTCTTGCAAAGCAGGCAGGGAATTTAAGCTGTGCTACAGAATTTAGCAGTTAAGAGCTATGGCTACTGACAGAAAGGTCGACAGTTCGAATCCACTGGCTGGTCTTTGGAAACTCTGTGGAGCCATTCTGCTTTGGTCTTGTAGGGTAACTATGAACTGCAATCAATTCAAAAGTAGTGGGTTTTGAATAGGTATTTTCTCATCTTTCACAGCGTCAGTAGAGTTTCTTACCGATGAATCTTCAACAATTCTCCCTCTATTTCCTGTTATCCCCCTTTGTCCTGGTAATACAGTCATTTGTAGGTTATTACTTTTGATAGAATCCCACATGATACTTAGTGTTTCTTCATTTTTAAAACACTCTTTCATCTGATTTTTCCTCACATACGTTGTTGTCAAGTGCTTTAGTTGTCAGTCTCACTGATTCTGACTTTCATTGCCTCAGTTCTGCTCCTTTGACCTCCTATTGAATTGTCTAATTCTGAAAATTTATCATTAATCTTCTGAATTTCTATTTGCTGTCTCTCTGGATTCTTTCAGCCTGTTAAATTTGTCACTGTGTTCTGCTCTAAACTTCTTAGGTTCCTCATTTGCTTTATCTTTCTTGGCTTGTTCTGCATTTTGGGTCATATCTTGAAGAGTCCTGAATACTAATCTTTTGAATTCTACTTCCAGTAATTCCAGGAAATTCTCTTCGTCTGGAAGATTTCTTGATTCTTTGTTCTGGTGACTTGTTGAAGCTATCACAATCTGCCTCTTTACGTCATTTGATATCGGGGATTGTCTCTGAGCCATCAATGAGTTATTGCATTTATTTGTTTTATGTTTGCATACTGTGCCCTAGCATCTTCTTTTGTTTTGATGTACCCAAATAGACTGATCTTGAAGCTGGTTTCATTACTGTGGGCTTTGAAACTCTAATGCTCTATCACCACTTTGTTTGAGCTGTTACCGGGTACTTGAGCCCAGGAGTCTGTTTACTTCTCTTGCATGGTATCTGCTCAGGCGTCCGGGCAGGCAGTCACCAACTGCGTGATGCAGGCTGTCACCTACAGTCCTAGAATGTAGGGGGGGTTCGTGCAGGTCCAGGTATCTCGCTGCCGTGTGTGTTCACGTGCTGAGCAAGGCAGAGAGTTGACAGCCACCTCTGAGTGTCTGTAAGGAAAGTGTGACCCTGTTCTGTAGACCACATAGGGTAGTGGGTTTTGCAGCTTAATTATGGGTACCAAGTGCTGTTGACTGTGAGGACTGAGAGGTACCACTTATTCTTGGACCACTGTTGTTGGTGGACAGGAAGCATGGGTGGAGCCATCAGTCTTCAAGCCCCTGAGATGGGTAGGTGAAGATTCTGCTTGATAGACAGAGCAGTGTTCAATGTCCCGAACCCACATCTTCATCAAATAGCTGAAACCGTCAAGGTTAGACATCATATATAAATCCTGTTGTGTTGTGCTAATGAGAGACTCCTCTGTTCATATTAGGTCTACACAGGGAGAAAAGCATTCAAAGTCTATAGACCTCTTATGCCTGTGCCCAGGCAAAGGAAATGTACTGCTCTGTCTTCTTGGTTTAGGGAAGCTTGCAGACTATTTTTTCCCGTTTGTTAATTTCTTCCCTCTCCAAGGCCGGGAGAATGGCTCAGGGTGTATGGCTGGTACTACTTTCAGCCCAGCAGACACGTCAGTCTCTGAAGTTGGCTGAGATCCTGTGCAGAGTGGGTAGGGCTCGTCTGAATGGAAGAGAGGTTTGTCCCCGAGGGTTACTTTGATCCTTGCGGTAAGATAGACGTGAGTTGCTTACCTTTTGCTGTCCAGTGGCACTTTTCACTGACTCTGGAGGCCAGGCTGGATTCTCCAGTCTTGTCTTTCCTAGTGTGGAAGGTATGTCCCTAATGATACTGCTTGTCTCACCATGCTTATGCCAGCAGATCTGCCTGTGGGGTGCCAATTACTTCCAGGTCAGGTCTGGCCACTCCTCGTTGCTTCTGAAAGGTTTTTCACTTCTTCTGCTGCTCAGCTGTATTCCTTAACATTGCCTTTGACATTCATGGCTCCTGGATTGTCATATATAATAAATCCACTTGTTTTTTCAGGTCTTTTTTGTAAGAGTGATCATAAGCATCTTACTAGTGACCCCATCCCTTACTATGGCACTCTTGAAGAGTTAGAAGAAGAGCACGTGTGTGGTTCCTATGTGAGTCAAATGTTTATCCCCAGTAACCTCAAGGTTGGCTGTTTGAACCCATCCAGCAATGCCTCTGGCCACCTGTTTCAGCAAAGATTGCAGCCTAGAAAACTCTACGGCACAGTTCTGGTCTCTAACAGATGGTATGGCCGTGAGTTAGGCTGACTTTATAGTAACACCTTCTTTTTTTTTTTCTTAATGGAACATGAAATAGCAATAGCGAAAAATGAGGCTTCAGTAGTAGGATCATAGAAAATCTTCAGTCAAGACTTCAGTAGATGGACTAGCCGTGAAAGACTGAGAAATTGTTTTCATTGGTCTGCTTTTGTTTTGCTTTGATTTTAAAGCAAAAAAGTGACAGGATGAGATTAGTCCTTTAGAAGGATGGATCATACTGCTAACCAAAAGGTAAGCAGTTTGAGTCCACTGGCTGTTCCATGAGAGAAAGATGTGGCAAAAACCAAAACAAAAAATAACAAGACAAACATATAGAGACCAAAGTTTATTGGTGGTTACCAAGGGTAGGAGGGAGAAGAAAAGGGGAGTTAACAGTGGTGGAAAAAATCACATTGACTCAGGGTAGAGTTGCATAGTGATTATTGTGACTGCTGTCAATAAATTGTACAGTTGTGAAAAGTAGAACTGGTAATAGACATTTTTATAACAACAGCAAAAAAAAGTAGTTGCTGAGGCTGCTTATATACAAGCAAATACTTCTGGATTTGTTTTCTTGGCTTGGAGGTTTAGGGTCATGGTTTCATAGGATATTCCAGTTAATTGGCCAAATAATGTGTTTAGTGCTTTATTGTACACTGCCTTGTGTCTTAAAAGTTTTTAAGCAGCCATTCAAAGACAAAAATAGTCTGTATTTGTCTGGAGAAACAGAGCAAGGAAAAGAGTCAGGAGCAGGAGAGGGAGGTGGAATGTGTGGCTAATTGCCTCCATGAACACCTGCTTCATCTGCAACGATTCCAGAAGAACTAGATAGTGCCTGCTTACCGTGTCTGAACATGCTGATCAAGGAGTCTATAGGAGAATTTTGATCAAAAGAGAGAAAATGTAGAACTGAATTCTAAATTCTCATGGAATCTAGACATTTGGGGGCCATGAGGGTTGGCTAAAATCCTGAAACTACTCTTCTGAGATAATCTGAAAAACTTCAACTAAAAATATTTCCCATAGTCTTCTTAAAACTAAAGGTAGTTTAGCTTTACTAGTAAAAAAAAAAAAAATGTATGCCTTGAGCATTATGTTCTTTTCAAAACAATCTGTATCAGATACTAGTGATAACAGCAACTTGAAAGATTGGATAGGAAATGTAAAGGGCAGTGAGTCTGCACTAATGGGGGAGGAAAATTTCAGAAAAGGAGGTGAGAATAGTTGTACGACTTAAAGAATGTAGTCAGTGTCACTGATTTTTACCTATAGAAGCTGTTGATTTGTATATATTCTGCTATATGTATTTTCAGTGAAAATAACACAAAATAAAAATGCAATATGGATTAGGAGTCAGAGATTCTTCGATTTGAATTTTTGTTTCATCCTTTAGTAGTGGTATAAACTTGGACAAACCACAAAATCACTCTCTCTCATCCATAGCCAAAAGCCAAGTGCCGTCGAGTAGGATCTAAACGCCATATCCTACAGGGTAGAAAATACAAAATATGATAATTCTGAATCTGGTAGATCTAGCTCAAGAGGAGATAGCTTCCTTCTCCTTCTCCTCCTCTACCCTATGGATATCTTTCTCGTTTTTGCCTCCCATATCCTGGTTTGATTAGAAACCCTGGTGATGTAGTGGTTAGGTGCTGTATCTTCTAGCCATGAGGCTGGAAGTTCAATTGTTAATAGATGATGAAATGCCTCAAAGGTAGGGAATGACAGGGAACACGAAAGTAGCTATATAATGACCCCTTCAACGATTTGAGTCAGATCTGACTCAACGGCACTGGGCCTTTTTCAGTGGCTTGGGGTGAGGAGCCCATACTTAAAGTGCTGGGGAGTCTGTCTTGAAATTCTCTGTAAAGCTTAGCAGTGCACATTATAACAAGGTGTATGTGTGTGAGTGTGTGTAGTTTGTGATGTTTCACGTTTGCAGTTCATTCTTTACACTCTATCCTTTGAAAATCCCTAATCCCAAGAAGGCTTCTAAGCTTCTCTTTAGGCCCTAAACCAGTAGTTCTAAATGCTGTCTGCACATCAGAATTATCTGAGGCACTTACAATAACGATTATATTAAAAGAAATTAAAAACATCCAGTTCCTGAGGCTCCAGGCTAGATTTATTAAATCAGAATCTCTGGAGAGCAGGACCTGGAATCAGCACGGAAACCGATTGTCTATGTTACTGTGGTGGCAGTTGTATACCTCAGACTCCACGATAATGTTGCTACGAGGTGCACACAATGTCTGATTAGTTCCATAAAGCCAAAGCCAAGTGCTGTCGAGTCGGATCAATATGATAATAATTGCGCTAAGTGACATATAAAAAAGACATAAACCAAGAGGAAATTGAATTGGCAACACGAAGAAAAGATAAATACTACTTGAAAGCGTTGTCTATGTCAGCTGAATTCTGTGATAAAAAAAAAAAAAGATTTCCTAATTTAGAGATCTGATAAATTCCACAGTGAAAGGAGGGTCACATTCTTTTTTATGACTCAAACGGTGGTGACACTGTAGAGATTACCAATCAGATTCAATGAAGGGGTTGAAAATTTGCCTTTTCTAATTGGAGAAATCAATTATAGAGTCAATATATCTCAGAATAAGAAAATAAAATTAATAAAAATATCACAAGCTATATTTAAGCAAGTGGCTAAAGAAGTGTATTTATTAGCTCACCTTGAAATATTAACCCTTTGGAAACTGCAGACATCTATTTAGTCAGAAATGGAAAAGAGTTATCAGGTAACAGAGACTATCCTCCTGGCAGGCCCAAGGACTGTGTCTAGTCCCAGAGGGAGGATAACACATTCCTCCCGGCCTGAAGGCCAGCCTCCTAAGTACTCACTTGGCAGGCATCCTGGAAAATGGTTGTGTGGTTAGAGCTAAGTTACTCTTCTCAGAGATATCTGTTGGATATGATAAAGGAAAAAAGAAAGTCCAAAGCACAAATTGTAAACAATCTAAGGTACAGTTTAAAAGATGTACCCTGGAGTGTTTACATAGTGGGTCGGATTTTCATGCTGCAAGATTCAAAGGAAGAAAAGAACCCTTTGAGTGGAGAATCTACCTTATTGTTAGTGGTGGGGTTTACATACAAGTGATCCAATAGCCTCAACTTTTGAAGATTGTGATTTTGTAAGTGCTAGCAGTTTCAGGTGTCACTGACCCCTGATGCACTGGTTTGACAGTTATTTAAAAGTCTTTTAACACTGTTATTTGCAGAAAGTAAATCAGATGTAAGGTGTTGCCTGAAATAGAGGTCTTCCTTTTCTTAATTATATCAGCAAACATTTATTGTAAATGCATTGACAGTAAAAGGAAAAACATAAACACAACTCAACCTTGTCCTGGAACTTAGCTGTCTGATTTATACTGTAAAAGCCAGACTTGCCAAATAGATAAAAGCCTGTTGAAAACCTTTGCCATCAAGTGGATTCTGACTCACAGCAACCATAAAGGACAGAGAAGATAGACACTTGCAGTTTCCAGTGAGTGGCTGTTGGATTTGAACTGTAGATGTTTTGGTAAGCAGCCCAACTTTTAACCACTTTGTCACCAAGAGTCCTTGCCAAATAAATAGGATCATTAATTGAAAACGTTATAGCACTTTCTCAAAAAAAGAACTTCCAACTGTCTCTGCTGTAAAAGCCTTGATAGACCATACACTTTACTCAATTTATTTTTTTATTCTTTTTTCCTGCAAAGAAACACCATCAGGAATACCAGTTTGAGAAAAAGGTATATTTCTCTATGAGTTTATTATTGTGCAAGTTAGTATTTTCAGGGAAGATATCCACAATCCTCAGATGGCATACAAAACAAATAATACCTTTTCAGAAACAGGTTTATGAGTATATAATTTTGTTTTAGGAAGATACAGACCCTCAGCCAAGTTTTTGAGAAGGAGAATTTAAAAATCACCCCACAAGGCAGTTTATGTGTTCAGAGATTCTGATAACTTTTAGTATTGTCTCTCCTTCACTCTTGCTCAGTACCCAAGAGCAAAACAAGCAAACCTGATGCCACTGAGTTGATTTCGACTCCTAACAACCCTGCAGGACAGAGCAGAAGCGCGCCATGGAGTTTCTAAGGAATGGCTGGAGGATTCCAACTGCCCGCCTTTTTGGTTAGCAAACGTAGCACTTACCTACTGTGTCACCAAGATTTCTATCTTAAATATAATGACAAATACTACTGTTAGCTGCAAAGTGTATGACTCCTAATCGCTCTTGGGAAAATGTCAGTTTCTCTGAGCTATGGCTCAGAACAAGAGGTCATTTGGAGGAGACCCTACTGTCTTCTATGGAGGGGGAAAAAGCAACAGATCTGAAGCCCATTCGCCTGCCCTGCCTGCCTGCTGGAGTCAGAAGCGCAGTGTCTGTGACTTACGCTCTGACAAAGGATGCCTAGAATTGAATTTCATACTTAGTAAGTTCTGACTTAGCTTCCTTGTTACAGCCCTACATTTTAATTTGAGTAGAGGCCGAGTTGCTTTTTTTACTGTATAGCCAAAATTTCAACAAGTTAGAACCCTCTAAAGGAAAATACTTCAGTGTATAAAATACAGAGGTTAAGTTCTTATCCCAAATATCTTTTATAAGATATATTATTCCACAGTTTCTAACTGTATTACAGGGTTATTCTACAGTTTATAATTTGGCTATTTTCCCATGTTAAATACTTGCCACATATATTTCAAAACAAACTTCAATTTATTCATACCATCCTTCATGTCGGAAAGGATTCAAGTTGACCTAACAGAAATAGCAAATGTGGTAAGTCAAACATAAACATGAGCAGATAAGGAAAAGAAGATGTAAAGCACAGAGGGGAATAATTATGCATATGTAAAACCCCAGTGCCATCGAGTCAATTCTGACTCATAGCAGCCCTATAGGTCAGAGTAGAACTGCCCCATAGAGTTTCCAAGGAGTGCCTTGCAGATCTGAACTGTTGACCTTTTGGTGAGCAGCAGTAGCACTTAACCACTATGCCACCAGTTTCCAATGCATATATATATATATGTACATATAAAACATAGTACTTATGTAACATACGCCTTATATATATGTTATACATATTTTGTAAATTATGCGGTGATGATTATATATACGTATGAGTCAGATCCGACTCGACGGCACTTGGCTTGGCATAAGTTATACGTAATAATGTATATGACACATGACAAGTCCATGAACTTAATTGTTACTTAAATGTATCTCACCGCTGAATATCACTATGGTCACTGCTGAAGTCTTCCCCTTGGGAAGCCATGCACTGACACTAGCGCCTAGTCCACACGTCAAAGCAAATTTGGAACTCTTTCTGGAAATGGCCTCTGTGCATGGTGGCAAGGCGGTAAGTTTGTCACCTTAATTGTGTAGTTGTCTGTGAGGGAGCTTTTAGCTGGTAGACAAATAACTGTATTTGAACATCTTCCCTACTCACTTTTCTTGGCCCCCAGTGACTTTTTTCTTTACCTGAAGATAAAGGAGATGTTGAAAGGAAGACATTTTGATGACCTTCAGGACATCAAGGGTAGTACAGCAACAGCTCTGATGGCCACTCCAGAAAAAGAGTTCCAAAATTGCTTTGAAGGGTGGACTAGATGCTGGCATCAGTTCACAGCTTCCCCAGGGGAGTACTACGAAGGTGACTGTAGTGATATTCAACAATGAGGTACGCAGCACTTTTTCTAGGATGAGTTCACAAACTTTGTTGGCAGTCTTCATATATAAGCAACATCTTTAGAGCCTAACTATAGTAATATATATCTGTATATATCGTTGCTATATGGAATATGAAGAATATTTCAACAAACGTGCAGCACTGGAAGGAAGTGCTCACTCATCTATGCCAAGAAATCTGCAGCACAGTGACCTGGTCCGCTGACTGGGAGAGATCCATATTTATGCTGATTTCAAAGAAAAGTGATCCAACTCAAATGTGGAAATTACTGAGCAATGTCATCATTATCACACACAAGTAAAATTTTATTCAAGATCATTCAAAAGCAACTGCAACAGTATATTGACAAGAAACTGACAGAAATTCAAGCTGGCTTCAGAAGAGGACATGGAACCAGGGATATCATTGCTGATGTCAGATGGATCTTGTCTGAAAGCAGCGAATACCTCAAAGTTATTTACCTGTGTTTCATTGACTGTGCAAAGGCATTCGACTATGTGGATCATAATACATTATGGCTCATATTGTGGAGAATGGGAATTCCAGAACACTTAATTGTGCTCTTAAGGAATCTGTATATGGATCAAGAGGCAGTTGCACAAACAGAAGAAGTGGACCTTGCATGGTTTAAAGCCAGGGAAAACGTGCATCAGAATTGTATCCTTTTACCACATCTTTTCAATCTGTATGCTGAGTAAATAATTCAATAAGCTGGATTATACGAAGAAGAGCAAGACATCAGGATTGGAGGAGGACTCATTAACAACTTGCATTACTCAGATGACACCACCTTACTTGCTGGAAGTGAAAAGATTTGAAACACTTACTGATGAAGATCAGGACCACAGCCATCAGTATGGATTGCACCTCAGCATCAAGAAAGCACATGTCTTCAAAGCTGGACCAGTAAGCAACATCATCATAAATGGAGAAAGGACTGATGTTGTCAAGGGTTTCATTTTACTTGATTCCACAATCAACACCCATGGAAGCAGCAGTCAAGAAATCAAAAGACACATTGCACCGGGAAAATCTGCTAAAAAGGACCTCTTTAAAATACTCAGAAGTAAAGACGTCATCTTGAACAGTAAAGTGAACCTGACCATGATATTTTCAATCGCATCATATATATGTGAAAGCTGGACAGTGAACAAGAAGACAGAATAAGAATTGATGCCCTTGAACTGTGGTGTTGGAAAAGAATGTTGAATGTACGATGAACTACCAAAAGAACAAATGGATCTGCTCCAGAAGTACAACCAGAGTGCTCCTTGGAAGGGAAGATGGCAAGACTGCATGTTACATACCTTGGACATGTCAGGAAGGATCAATCCCTGGAGAAGGACACCATGGCTGGTAGAATGGAGGGTCAGCAAAAAAGAGTAAGACCCTCATCAAGACGGATTGACACAGTGGCCACAACAATGTGCTTAAGCATGAAAACGATTGTGGACATGGTGCAAGATCAGGCAGTGTTTCATTTTGTTGTACATAGGATTGCTATGACCTGGAACTGACTCAATGGCATCTAACAACAACATATATATCAAGGTATTATTTTATTCAATACAAATAGAATTTGGAAATAATGATAGGCTTTGCTTATGAAATAAAAATAATTAAGAATTATTTTATTGTAAAATCCCAATTTTAATTAGGTATTACTATTTATATATGTTTTATAATAATACATAACAATAGAGTGGCCTTTAATTTGTCTTGCTTTTCCAGGGCATGGAGGATGTTACAGCATAAAGAAATATCATATAGGCTAGTGTTTACCAGAATTTTCTTAAGAAATATTAACTACAGTCATGTTAAGAAGTATTTGAGGAAATGGGACTATCCTGTAATACAAACACTATCTGTATTCCTATGCACTTTTGTAGAATAACATCAAGAATATCACCTGTGAAGAAAGCATAAGGTCATAAAAAGTCAGATAAGAAAGAAAAGACCAAAATGGATAGCAGAGACTCTGAAATTTGCACTTTAATGTAGAATAGCTAAAGTGAATAGAAGAAACAATGAAGTAAAAGAGCTGAACAGAAAATTTCAAAGGGCAGCTCTAGAAGATAAAGTAAAGAATTACAATCAAATACACAAAGACTTGGAGTTAAAAAGCCAAAAGGCAAGAACACACTGAACATTTCTCAAGCTGAAAGAGCTGATGAAAAAATTCAAGCTTTGAGTTGCTGTTCTACAGGGAAAGTACTGAATGATGCTGGAAGCATCAAAAGAAGCTGGAAGTAATATATAGAATCACTGTAACAAAGTACTGTTCTGTGTTCTACCATTTCAGGAGGTAGCATATGATCAAGAACGGATGGTTCTGAAGGAAGAGGTCCAAGCTGCGTTGGAGGCACTGATGAAAAACAAGGCTCCAGGAATTGACAAAATACCAATGTGGATTTTTTAACAAACAAACGCAGCCCTGGAGGCACTAGCTCATCTATGCCAAGAAATTTGGAAGATAGCTAGCTGGCCAAACAACTAGAAGAGATCCATATCTGTGTCCATTCCATAAAAACATGATCTGACTGAATGGAGATATTGTCAAACAACATTACTAATATTAAAATTTTGCTGAAGATCATTCAAAAACTGTTGTAGCAGTACACTGAGAGAGAACTGCTAGAAATTCCAGCCAGATTCGGAAGAGGATGTGGAATGAGGGATATCACTGCTGATGTCAGATGAATTATGCTGAAAGCAGAGAATGACAAGAAGATGTTTATTTGTTTTATTGGCTATGTAAACGGCACTTGGCTTGGCAAAGGCATTCAACTGTGTGGATCATAAAAAATTATAGGTAACATTATTAAGATTGGGAATTCCAAAATACTAAATTGTGTTTACGAGGAACTTGTACATAGACCAAGAGACCATTGTTCAAACCCAACAAACCTACTACTTGGTTTAATGTCAAGAAAGGTGTGTGTATTGTACTTTTTCAGCCTGCGGTGTTCTGGTGGTCCAGTGGTTAACAGCTAAAGCCAATAACTAAAGGTTAGCTGTCAAATCCACAGCTGTCCTCCAGGGTTGCCATGAGTTGGAGTAGACTTGATGGTAACAGGTTTAGGTTTGGTTTGGTTATTCAATCTGTCTGCTGAGAAGATAATCCAGGAAGCTGGAGTGCATGAGAAGAATGTGGCGTCAAGATCAGAGATTCATTAACAATCTGTGAGATGCAGATAACAATTTTGCTTGCTGAAAATGAAAAATACTTGAAGCACTGACTGATGAAGATCAAAGAACAGAGCCTTCAGTATGGATTACACTTAGATCAGGGGAAAAAAAAATTCTCACGACTGAACAAAGAAGCAACATCATCATAAATGAAGAAAATACAGAAATTGTCCAGGAGTTTCTCTTACTTGGATCCACAACCAGAGTCCATGGCAGCAGCAATCAGGAAATCAAATGACTCATCACTTTGGGCAAATCTACTGCAAAATGCTTCATTCAAGTTTTAAAAAGCCAAGATGTCACTTAGAGGACCAAGATGTACCTGACTCTAACCATGGTATTTTCAATCACCTCGCGTGAAAGCAAGACAATGAATAAAGCAGACTGAAGAAGAATTGATGCTTTTGAATCAAGGTATTAGAAGACAATGTTGAATATACATGGACTGCCAGAAGAAGCAAAGAATCTCTCTTGGAAGAGGTACAGTAAGAAGCAAGGGTTGTGAGACTTTATCTTATGTTCTCTGGACATGTCATCAGGAGGGATCCATCCCTGGAGAAGGACATCATGTTTGGTAAAGTAGAAGGTAAGTGATAAAGAGAAAGACCCTTGATGAAATGGGTTCACACAGTGACTTCAGCAATGGGCACAAGCATGACAGCCACTGCGAAGATGATACAGTACCAGGCTGTGTTTGGTTTTGTCGCACAAAGGGTCACTGAGTCAGAACTGACTCTATGACACCTAACAACAACTAACAACATAAAAATACATGAAATCAACATAAAATGTTGATGCATCTCCTATTATTACACACATGTATATTGTAAGTAGCAAAATTCTGTTGTCACCAATGACTTCCAGAGGAAATGTAACATGTAACTACCGTAGCCAGTGTCCTTGCAAGTGTTTTTCAGATCTGAATGTTGTTCACAGGTAAAGGTAAAAATGGAATTGCAAGAGGAAAATATAGAATTACAAAAGGAAAGTAGTAAGTTAAACAACAGATAACAATCTTTTATTTATTAATGTATAGGCTAGTTGTGGCTTTTAAAATCTGCTTCAAAAAATAAATAATTCTGCTTCTCACTAATGCTAAGAAGCAATGACAACCTGAACTGTCCTAAGTGGAAAATTTTCATGGGAAGAAAGGCAATGTAATGAGATTTTTTTTTCCCTCAGATAGTAAATGTTTCTCTCCCTAGTTTTAGACTTTTTTCTCACCATATAGCTTGTTATATAAAATAAAATACTATGTAAGATATGTCTAGTCACAATCAATGACAAATGCATACGTATTGAATTCTACCAAGTAGAATTATTTGTTGTTGTTGCTGGGTAAGAGAAGTAACAACAAATTCCTGCGGCCCAAATTGCTAATCGAAATGTCAACAGCTCTAATTCATCAACTGCTCCTTGGAAACCTGATGAGACCATTCTATCCTATTCTATAGGTTCATTATGAGTTGGAATCAACTTGATGGCACGTAACAATATAGGGATAGATACAGGACATAGGAAAAAATATATAGCACTATAAGGGCCAGGCTGTGAAATACAAAGCATTTAAGCGTTGCAGTGAATAACTGCCTTAAAAAATAAATAAAGAGGAGTAGCACCCAACTTGATGGCAGTGAAGCATGTATGTTAAAGAACTGCTAATAAAGGCTCAGATTAATAGTACATAATTCCATAAGAATGAGTTCTTCTGCACAGAAATACTGTCTGAAGTGTCAAAGGAAATCATGTAACTACATGAGCAATCATGGGCAAAAGAAAAGATGAGGCCTGCATGAAATAAGATTATAAAACACAAAAGAATCCAAGCAGCTAACTACTCAGCTGCTAACCGAAAGGTTAGGATCTGAGTCCACCCACTGATGCCAAAGCAGAAAAACCTGGCAATCTATTTCTAAAAAATTGCCATTGAAAATTCTGTGAAGTACGGATCTAGCCTGTAACACGCAGGGTCACCATGAGTCAAAATTAACTTGATGGTAGCTGTCACTGCTATAAAACATGATTTTGGATACAGCTTGATAAGACTCTAGCTATAATAGGGCTAGAATGCACCATGGACTGCCAAAAGAACAAATGGATCTATTCTGGAAGAAGTACAACCAGAGTGCCCCTTTGGAAATAAAGGTAGCAACACTGCATCTCATATATTTTTGACAAGTTGTCAGGCGGGATCAGTCCCTGGAGAAGGACATCATAACTGGTAGAGTGGAAGGTCAGTGAAAAAAAGGCAGACTATTGATGAGATGGATTGACACAGTAGCTGCAACAATGGGTTTAGGCACAAAAACAATTGTGGACATGGCATAGGACCAGGCAGTGTTTTGCTCTGTTGTACATCAGATCGCTATGAGTCAGAACTGACTCAATAGCGCTTAAGATCAGCAACAAGATCAGTAACGTATATTCTGTCTAATAGCCTCTGTGTTAGGGGAAAGAGTTTACCTTAAATGATCACCTTCAGCCAATAACTAATGGGCGTTATTGCCAAAGGATTTCAGAAAGTACATGATAGGTTAAACACTAAAATAAATTCTTCTTAAATACTGTGTTAGTCATCTGGTACTGCTGTAACAGAAATACCCCAAGTGGATGACTTTAGCAAAGTAAAGTTTATTCTTACACAGTCCAGTAGGCTACTGGAATTCAGGGTGTCTTCTCCAGGGGAAGGCTTTCCGTTTGTCTGCTCTGGAGAAAAATCCTTGTGTTGTATCGTCTTTGGCCAGGGAACATCTTCGCATGGAAACCTCTGGTCTGAAGTATGCACTCTGCTCTCAGGGCTGGTCTTTTGGTGCTGTGAGATTCCCAACTCTCTGCTTGCTTCTTTCCTTTTGTTTCTTGTATGGTAAAAGGATAAAAGGTGGTGCAGGCCATGCTCTGGGGAAACTCCCTTTACAGTGTAGGAGGGAGGTGATCTTAGGAAGGGATTTACAGTCCCATCTTAATTGTCTTTAACATACAGTGTAGGAAAAAGCACAAAATGAAGGACAGTAATAAAATATTGGGCATCATGGCCCAGCCAAATGACTATCCACATTTTTAAAGGTATATAGTTCAATCCATGACAGATACACAGGATCAGGAGAGACTATCCCTGAAGTCAGCCAGCAACTGAGCAACCTTGATTTTGGTTTCACAGAAGCCTCTGGCTGGAAGTGCTGCAGTTTTCTTCTTTTTTCTTTAAAGCCTGCCATCAATAGGCAGAAACATAATTTCAAAGCTGATTCACTCTGAAATGTTGAATAAAGAATGGGAATAATTTGAGTGAAAAAAGTACAAGATTCCCAGGAAGATCTGATGTATGATTGAGAAGAAAATGAATTCAGTTATTTTTGTAAGCAAACATCTTTCAAAAGTCTAATCAGTGTTGTATTCAAGAGGAAAAATGAGAAAATGTTAATTTTACCAGTGTAAAAAAAGAACAATGTTATCAGTAACTACTCATTTCATGAAGAAGACCAAACCAAATGGCAGACATTTGTCAAGATGGGTTCTAAACATTCTATTGTATGCATCACAAACATTACAAGGCTTAGGAAGAACCAGATTTCACTAGGGGTATTAAATGTAAGCTGAGATGAAAAACATTGAGATAGTTATTCTGCATAAACATGCTGAAAATATCTATAATTACTTCTATTTTATGGAATATTTTCTTGACAATCTAAATGTTAGAATGAACAAAGTTTATGTAATGGAATGCTTTCCAATTCTACTTTCTAAGAAAAAGTAAGAGCAATTACAGAAGGAAAGAAAATATGGAAAACAATGAATATGTGGCACATGTTCTAATGGTGGGAACATGTTCCCTGATGTTTCAGTTTTGGGCTTGATGGTTGTTGCTGTTGTTAGGTCCCATCACATTGGTTCCAACTCATAGCAACACCGTCCACAACAGAACGTGATACTGCCCGGTCTTGCACCATGTCCACAATCGTTTTTATGCTTAAGCCCATTGTTGCAGCCACTGTGCCAATCCATCTCATACGGGGTCTTCCTCTTTTTCCTACTAAGCATGATATCCTTCTCCAGGGACGGATTCCTCCTGACAACCTGTCCAAAGTATGTAAGATGTAGTCTCGTCATCTGTGCTTCCAAGGAGCACTCTGGTTGCACTTCTTCCAGAACAAGTCTGTTTGTTCTCATGGCAGTCCATGGTACATTAAATATTCATAAGGTTTTCACTGGCTAATTCTTTTCAGAAGTGGACTGCTGGGTCCTCTCTTCCTAGTGTGTCCTATTCCTGAAGCTCGGCTAAAACCTGTCCACCATGGGTGACCATGCTGGTATCTAAATACTGGTGGCATAGTTTCCAGTATCACAGCAGTGTGCAAACTCCCCTAGTATGACAAACTGACAGACAAGTGGTGGTTGAACTTGATTAGGTGAGCAGAAACAGATTATCAGAATGCTTTCTAAAAATAATATACAAAATTAAAAGTTGGAGGAGAAAGACCTAGAAGTAGAAATTCTTTAAAAAAAAAAATCATCTGAGCTGCCATAGTGGCTTATTTTCAAAACAACACATTCATCCATGAGAGGGTTAATGCATGTCGCTGGCCAATGACTTAATCCTGATACATGGCAACCCTATAGGACAGGGCAGAACTTCCCAATAGACTTTTCAAGGAGAACCTGGTGGATTCAAACTGCTGACCTTTTTGGTTAGGAGGTACAGCACTTAACCACTATGCAACCAGGGTTTGCAACTGATGGTTACAAGAGTAAGTAGCTTCAAGAGTAAACATGGGAGTCTTACTTGTTAGCTTATATAATGATATACAGGAAAGCTTTGAGATATGGAATAATTCCTGTTTTTAACTTGAAGTTTATTCTCTCATAAAAGCTTTGTGACAGCAGAGCAAGTTCTCAGGAGTAAGGCATGAAAGCCTAGAGGGGAAAGAAAAAAATCAATAAAACAAGTTGGAGACCTCACCAGAAGTAAACCTGTAGCCATAAGAAAGTTATTGGTTTTTGAAAATTGTTATTCAACAATCCACCCTGTGCCCTCACAGTGTCTTCAAAGTAAAGAACAATTTACAATTTTTTTTAAGTACAATATTTTTCTTGACAATTGTGAGGATGGTGCAGGACATGTTAGCATGCCATTCTTTAGTACCCAGGATCACTGTCAGTCAGAATGGACTCAATGGAACGTAACAAAAACAAGTATGATAGGTAGTATGTTATGTGCTTTACATTTATAATTTCATTCAATTTTGGTAAAAGTTTATTATAGTCACCTCATGCTATTGTAACAAAAACACAAGTGGTTGTCTTTAAAGAACAGAAATTTGTTTTCTTAAGATTCTGGAGGCTAAAAGTCCAGGTTAAGGTCTGAACTGTACCAATTCCTTCTGTGGGCTTTGGTGCTAGTTTCTGATGATTACCAGTAATCCTTGGTATTCTTTTGCTGTTTATCCCATTCAAGAATCATGGGAACAACAGTGTCCTACCCACTTTTTATGCTTCTAGATTTCTTTGGAAAGGGGTAGCCTTATTTTAAAGTCTTTAGACTGACGATGGGAGTCTTCCAAAATGCACAAAAAATCCTGAGTGGGAGACTGAGCACTGTGTTAGGTGATGTCTCCTGGATACGTGACTTTTCTAAACTTCTGTTTGCCTTTGTTTCTGTGACATGAACCACTTCACCGTGTTTTACAGAATACTATGTTCTTATAAGAATGTACTTGTTAGGAGAATAAACTACTGTCAGTCTTCACCCGTAGTGGTCATTTTCTCCTTTACGCCATTCACCGTTGCCAGGTATTCCCGGTTCCCTTCTTTTCTAGCTTGTGAATAGTAAATAATGCCTCTCCAGAAAGGAGTACTGCATTCCAGTGGTACATTTCAAGAGACTGGAACTCCTCTAAGATACTCCTACCCTGCATTCAATCTTAAACGGCTCACACAGCAAGTGGAACACACCCCTGTGAGCAGGTCTGCAGTATTCCAGGGCAGCTGTTTCTGTTTCTTAGCTGTTAGTACTACTTTTGTTAAAATGAAAAATATACAGTAGTGGTGCTTTTCCTGAGATTATTAAAAAAAAAATTTCTTGGCTTTATTTATTTGGGCTGTAAGTACTGTAAGAAGAATACATTGCACTGTATTTTGAAAAATATCATGAAAAATAATAAAAAGACTAACCAGGAGACCAGCATAAAATGTGTGTGCAATCATTGTCATGTGCCTTCAGGTTTTACCTCTTGTGTTGCAGATTTTCAAGAAATTAAAAAAAAAAAGAAAAAGAAGACAATTCTATTATTGACTTATATAAGCAGGAGTTCCGTTGTCCATGGTCCACTGACATAAGACCCCTGACAATAGACATAAAAATTCATAAATAGTAACAAAAATTTTGAATTGGCCCTTCAGTCAGCATACCTTCCTTAGTGAAAGCATAAATGTCAAAAAATGAAACTTGGGGGAGTCAAGATGGCAGACTAAGCACACGTCTCCTCATATCCCTCTGGAAACCAAGACCTGAACTGATAATCAAATGGAGCCTTCTGATCACCTAATCAGCCTCAGGACATGACACAGGGCTGTTAATTGGGACTTCATACCAATGAGCGAAAAACCTCCTCTTTCTCACTGTCTCCAGCTCCTGGCTAGCCTTGGCTCGCACGGACAGAAGGTAAATGCACCACTTTGACAGTTTTTTCTCTGTCTTGGCTGGCAGGCAGAGCTGGGCCTTGCCTAGTGGCTAGACTCAGATGCGCTGCTGGGGGGACAGACAGGTGAAATTCCCATATTCTGAGAGCCAGGCTTAAGACTCTGTTAATCTAGCCACTTCGAGCCTATCATTTTATATTTGTGTCAGCGGGGTTTGCACCGAATTCTGCAGTCAGTGTGCAGGATACCATGTTGGTACCGAGATCTTAGCAGGTCCTAATTCTTAGCCTGGGAGCCAGCACCTGCAAACAGGACAGCGCTTCTCTGACAGAAAAGCAGTAATTTTCCCAGTGCCACTTACATTGCAGGCCCTGAAACAGAAGCAGAGGAATCAGTACCACTCAGCACCTTTAGCCCCTCTGTCTGCTGCCTGTGTGGAGGACGCCATCTTGGATATGGTGGCCGCAGCTGGACCTAATTCTTAGCTTGGGAGCCAGAGCCTGCCCACAAGAGAGCGCTTTTCTATCACAAAAGCAGTACTCGACACAGTGTCACCTAAGGCTAGGCCCTGTCAGCAGAAGCCAACAGGGCAGTAGCATTGCTGTATTCTGAACTAATTTGTTATTATCTGGGATTGGATATAATGGTGCTTACTTTGTCAGTTGCGAAGAGGGACCTCTGCACCTGAAAACCTAACTGACTTGTGAAGTGGTCAGATACTTTTTGCTTTACATTTTAAGACAGCCTAGAGAACCATTTGCCATCCATCTTCACAGTACCTCTTCCAGCCTCCACATACTCATCTGGGACCCAAAAAGCAGCAGACAATTGTAGCATACAAGAAATCACCCATGGCTTCAGAAGGCTCCCAAACAAAGCAACCAAGGAGTTTTCCAGATGAAGAAACTTTTATGAAAGCACCAGGAAGTGAACACAAAAGGATTATATACAGAGCCCTTCTAAACTTTATACAAAATGCAGCAGAACAAAATGAAAAATTAAACAAGCTGTTCAATCTGATGGAATACCAGTACTCTGAAATCCAACAGATCAGGAACAAAATCAAAGACATAGAAACGTCCATGCAAAACCAAGAAAACAGAATGGAACAAATGGAAAAAAGAATTTCTGACTTGGAAGACAGAGCTACTTAGGCCAGCATCTATGAGCAGAAATCAGAAAAAAGAAACAAGGAAAATGAAGAAACATTAAGAAGCATGTGGGACTCTATTAAGAGGAACAACCTTCAATTAATTGGAGTCCCTGAACAGGGTGAGACATCTGAGAACACAGAGAGTATCATTGCTGAGCTGCTGACAGAAAACTTCCCAGAAATCACGAAGGAAGAGAATATAGACATCTCAGATGCATATCGTACACCACCCAATATAGATCTCAAAAGGAAGACTCCAAGACATATTACAATCAAGCTTAACAAAATGAAACATAAGCAGCAACTCTTAAAGGCAACAAGACTCAAAGCAAAGCTAACATACAGAGGGAAACCCTATATGCTCTCATCAGATTACTCAGCAGAAACCATGCTGGCACGGAGATAGTGGCATGTCACATTCAAAGCCTTGAAGGAGAAGAACTTCCAACCGAGAATTACATATCCTGCAAAACTATCTTTCAAATATGAAAATGAAATTAAGACATGCCCAGATAAGCAGAAACTCAGAGACTTTGTAAAAACCAAACCCAAACTACAAGAAGTACTGAAAGAAGTTCTTGGCTCTGGCTTAGAAGAACAAAACCACTAACTTTACATTTTAGAATGACACACTACTCAGTACTCTACTCATTTAGGGAAGGCTTCAAAGTAAATCACAGCTTTGATACGGAAAGAAGCAATCTAGTGATCATCATGAAAACTATGGTCTCATCATAATAAAAAGAGGGCTGTACTACAGTCGTTATAGTCCTTCCAGATGGAGAGGAAGATGACAAGTAGTAATTAAAATTGGATTTACATATAGTTTATTAAGGGGGATCCTAGGGGCAGCTGTAAAGCACAACAAAGATGTATCATACCATTTCTGGAAATGTAACACAGGAGTCTCAACAACTACAAAACCATCTCTGAAAAAGTTGAAAAATCAACTCACAAAAAAAGAATGTCCCAGAACAGACTAATAAGAACAACAGAGAAAACATCAACATAAAAATAAACATATCACAATGGCAGCAGTGAACACATACCTATCAATAATTACATTGAATGTGAATGAACTGAATGCTCCAGTAAAGAGACACCAAGTGTCATCTTGGATCAAAAGACATGACCCATCCATATGTTGTCTACAAGAAACTCACTTGAGACCTAAAGACAGGAACAAACTGAAAATTAAAGGATGGAAGAATATATATCAAGCTAACAAGGAACAAAGAAGAGCAGAGGCGGCAATTGTAATCTCAGACAAAATCAATTTTAATGTCAAATCCACCATCATGGACAAAGATGAACACTATTTATTGCTGAAAGGTTCAGTACACAAGCAAGACTTAACTATATTAAATATTTATGCACCTAATATCAGAGAACCTAAATACGTCAAAGAAACATTGACTACGCTCAAAAGAGAGTTAGATGACTCCACAATAATAGTGGGAGACTTTAACACTCCACTCTCATCACTAGGCAGATCATCTAGAAAAAAGCTCAGTAAAGATACAGAAGGCCTCATTGACACAATTAACCAACTAAACCTCATTGATATATACAGAACTTTCCACCCATCAGCAGACAACTACACCTTCTTCTCCAGTGCACATGGAACATTCTCCAGAATTGACCATGTGATAGGCCATAATGCAAAGCATCTTCTCAGATCATAAAGCCATCAAAGTTGAAATCAATAGCAGAAAAAACAGATAGAAAGTGGAACTCTTGGAAACTGAACAACGTCTTGCTCAAAAAAACATGGGTTATAGAGGAAATCAAGGATGAAATAAAGAAATTCATGGCTTCCAATGAGAACGAAAACACTTCCTACCAGAACCTATGGGATACAGCCAAAGCAGTGTTCAGAGGTCTGTTTATCTCCATAAATGCACACATCTGGAAGGAAGAAACCAAATCAAGGAACTAACTCTACAGCCTGAACAAGTAGAAAGAGAACAACAGAGGAAACCCTCAGGTACCAGAAGAAACCAGATCATAAAGACTAGAGCAGAGCTAAATGAATTAGAGAATAGAAAAGCAATTGAAAAAATTAAAAAGACCAAAAGTTGTTTTTTTGAAAAGATCAACAAAACTGACAAACCACTGGCTAAATTTACTAAAGAAAAGCAGGAAAGGAAACAAATAACCCAAATTAGAAATCAGACGGGAGTTGTCACCACAGATGCAACAGAAATCAAAAATATCATAACAGAATACTATGAAAAACTGTACTGTAACAAATTTGAAAACCTAGGGGAAATGGACAAATTCCTTGACTCACACCACCTACCCAAATTATTACAACATGAAGTAGAACAACTTAATAAACCCATCACAAAGGAAGAGATTGAAAATGTCATCAAAACACTCCCAACCAAAAAAAGTCTGGGTCCAGATGGCTTCACTGCAGAATTCTACCAGGCATTTAGAGAAGAGTTATGTCTAATACTACTGAGACTATTTCACAGTATAGAAAGGGATGGAGTACTCCCAAACTCATTCTATGAAGCCAGCATAACCCTGATATCTAAGCCAGGGAAAGACCCAACAAAGAAAGACAACTACAGACCGATATCACTCATGAACCTAGATGCAAAAATCTTCCACAAAATTCTTGCCAACAGAATACAACAACATATCAAGAAAATAATCCATCATGACCAAGTGGGATTCATACCAGGGATGCAAGGCTGGTTCAACATCAGAAAAACAATCAATGTGATTAACCACATAAATAACACAAAAGACAAGGATCACCTGATTTTGTCCACTGATGCCGAAAAGGCATTGATAAAGTCCAACACCCATTCATGCTAAAAACTCTTAGCAAAATGGGCATAGACGGCAAATTCCTGAACACAATAAGGGCCATTTATACAAAGCCAATTGCCCACATCATCCTGAATGGAGAGAGACTGAAAAACTTTCCCTTGAGATCAGGAACTAGACCAGGAAGCCCACTGTCAAATCTCCTGTTCAACATTGTACTAGGAGTTCTAGCCAGAGCAATTAGACAAGATCAAGAAATAAGGGGCATCTGCATCAGCAAAGAGGAAGTTAAAATCTCCCTGTTTGCAGATGATGTGATTGTATATGCAGAGAATCTCAAGGAATCTATAAGTAATCTACTCAAACTGATAGAAGAGTTCAGCAAAGTCTCAGGATACAAGATAAACATAAGTAAATCAGTAGGATTCCTTTATACCAACAAAGAGACTGTTAAGGAAGAAATCATCAAATCAGTGCCGTTTACAATAGCCCCTAAGAAGAAAAGGTACCTAGAAATTAATCTAACCAGAGAAACAACAGATCTTTACAAAGAGAACTACAAGCCTTTACTACAAGAAACTAAGAGAGACTTAGAAAAATGGAAAAATCTACCCTGCTCATGGATAGGATGACTTAACATTGTGAAAATTTCTATTTTACCCAAAGCAATTTATTTATATAATGCAATCTTAAAACAAGTTCCAGTGTCACTTTTTAATGAGATGGAGAGACAAATCACCAATTTTGTTTGGAAAGGGAAGAAGCCCCGGAGAAGTAAGGTACTACTAAAGAAGAAGAACACACTGGGAGGCCTCTCATTACCCGACCTTAGAACATACTACACTGCCACAGTAGTCAAAACAGCCTGGTACTGGTACAAGAACAGACGGATTGATCAATGGAACAGAATTGAGACCCCAGAGATGACACCATCTGCCTATGAACAGTTGATATTCGACAAAGGCCCTAAGACATTAAACTGGGGTAAAAACAGTATCTTCAACAAATGGTGCTGGAAAAATTGGTTATCCATCTGCAATAAACTGAATCAAGATCCATGTCTTACACCTTACACAAAAACCAACTCCAACTGGATAAAAGACCTAAATATCAAACCTAAAATGATAAAACTCATCCAAGAAAAGGTAGGAACAACAATGGAAGTTTTAATACACAATAAGGACAGACTTCAAAATCTGTCCAAGAAACCACAATCAACAGAAGAGAAAATAAATAAATGGGAACTATTAAGAATCAAACACTTTTGCTCATCCAAAGACTTTATTGATAGAATCAAAAGAACACCCACAGAATGGGAAAAAATATTTGGCAACTCTGTCAGACCCGACACCTGATCTCCATAACCTATACGATACTACAAAATATCAATAAGAATAAGATAAACCACCCAATTAAGCGATGGGCAAAGGAAATGGACAGACATTTCACTAAAGAGGAGATCCAGGCAGCCAAAAAACACATGCGGACGTGTTCACGATCTTTAGGTATTAAAGAAATTCAAATCAAGACAACAATGAGATACCATCTCACCCCAACAAGATTGGCCATGATCCAGAAAACACAAAACAACAAATGCTGGAGAGGCTGCGGAGAAAGTGGAACCCTCCTACACTGTTGGTGGGGTTGCACAATGGTCCAGCCTCTTTGGAAGGAAATCTGGCGCTTCCTTAAAAAAATGGATATTGATATACCATTTGACACAGTAATTCCACTACTTGGAATATATCCTACAGAATCAAGGCCTTTCACATCAACAGACACATGCACGAGAATGTTTATCGCAGCACAGTACACGATAGCAAAAAGATGGAATCAACTCAGATGCCCAACAACAGAAGAATGGATAGGTAAACTATGGTACATAAACTCAATGGAGCACTATGCAATGATAACGAATAACGATGATTCCAGGAAAGATCTCCTAACTTGGTTTCAACTGGAATACATTATGTTGAGTGAAAGTAGTCAGCGACAAAGGGACAAATACTGTATGCGACCTCTACGATAAGATCTCAAAATCAGACTTGTGTATAAAAGAAAAGACACTTTGACAGCTGCAAGGGAGGGGAGGTAGGGACGGTGAGGTGGGGAGAGTTTAGTTTAGATAGTTGCTAGAAATCTGGTTGGGAGAAAGCGGTGATAGCACACATCAGAAACAAGAACAACATTAAGTGGACTTCAGCATAACTTGAGTACTCCTTCCATCTTAACCCAATATTGCAAGGATAGAGTAGCTGGGGCAGGGGGCAGGGGACCATGCTCTTAGGCGAAATCGAGATCAATTGGCACAACTATCATTTTGCTAAGAGAGCTCTCTGCACCCCACATTGGTGAGTGGCGTCTGGGGTCTTAAAAGCTGCCGAGCTGTCATCTGAGGACACAGCAAATGGTCCCAACTCAGCAGGAACAGATGCTCACCAAGGACCGAAATGACATGCGGTGAAGGCAACCTAGAAGGCAGAGAGACCCACATGAGTGGGTGCCTTCATCGTCTTGGGACCGGAAGAACTGGATTGTGCCCAGCCACCACCAGTGATAGCCACGGTGGAGCTAACTAGGTTGAGTCTCACTGGCAACACAAAAATAAAAAGGGGTGCATCCTGAGATCTCCACCAGAAGACCTCACCTGATGGTCCAGCAGTTTCGGGGTGTGAGAAAACAAAATTGTTTTTGAAAGCCATCCATTTTGAAGTGTTATTGCTACCACAGTAGTAGAAACTAAGGTGACCTGCAAAAAACGCTGTCCGCTCTGCATATTCTCATTGTTGTTTTCGACCTGCTGTCAGGGTTCCTAAGAGCCTTCTATGGGGAATGACGACACCTCTCAGTTAAAAAGGTAACTCTATCAGGAGTACGTCACAGGGAATTCTGTGTGACACGGTCTTAAGAAGCATGATCTGAACTGAGGGAATCAGGACAGTCAGACAAGGGTACAAGGAGAGGCGACATTAATTCTCATCAGCAGACAGTCTCCCACCACGGGTCTGAGTGAGAACGAAATACGGAGTATATGTTTAATTACCAGGAAGTGAGGGAAGTTCAGGGAGCAAAGGCATATAGTAATAATTCAGTTAAAGGGTGGTAGCCCAGTGAAGAAAGATGGGAAATGAGTAATTCCACTCGATTCTAACACATTTAATTTGTCTTTTGGCTACTACACACAGCAATCGTTTCAGACAATAGAACATTCTGTTTCAGTCTCTGATTAGGGCTTACCACTGGATTTTTCTCCTCCTAGGCTTAATAAGAATCAGTCACAGCAGTAATTTCCTATGAAAAAGAAATCCTATCAGGCCCATGTCTGAGTATGTGGAGCTGATGGATTGCTTCTTTTTTTATAGCGCCAAATCATTTTTGTAGGAATCAGCTTTCAAGTGTATAAATTTCAGTGTGGAAATTATTTCTTGCAATATTTGCTTTCAGCAATTCTTTTAAAACATTAATTAGCTGAATAAATCCCCAAAGAAACATAAAGTGTTTCTGCAAAATAATACGATAATTTGTTTTGAAAATGCGATTGAATACTGGGAAGAAATAAAAGAAACAAAAGAATCACAAAGGGAATAACTCTACTATAGCTATTCAAAATATGAGATAAAAATAGTGATTTCTGTTTGATCTAGTATATCTAATTTTCATCCCATTTTCCGTTTGTATACCTTCCTTCTCTCAGTTTAGACAGTGTCTCTTCCGCTGATTTGTTAAAAAGATTTCACTTGTGACTCACAATTCAGAACAAATGCTGAGAGTTTAGAGAAAAAAAAAGTTTCAATTACTGATATAAAAGTTTTAACATTAACAGAAAGCACTCCTTTTCCACTGGGATGTTTTTGATCATTGCATGTGTAGTCAATATTCTTTCACACAGGCCAACATATCTGTGTTGCTCTAATATTTATATTTTTATCATGCAGTCTGCTAGAATATTCAAGTAAATGAAGTAAGAAGATAGCTATTTTAAGTGCTAAGCAGGTGAGGATATATAAAGCTTGCTTGGTGAGCGACATCTGAAGGATTTTCTTGGGAGGCAATATTTGAACTAAGTAGCTAGTTGACTAGAATGATGAACTTGAGGAGTTATAGTCTAAACAAAGTGAAAAGCAGCTGGATGGCACGGAGATAATGAACAAAATCATAAGTTTTACCTAGATCAAGCTATGGAGTCTAAGTTTTATCCTGAAAGTTAAGAAGCTATTAAAGAAATTTGAGTTGGGAATGTGTTAGTTATCTAGTGCTGGTATAACAGAAATACCACAGGGGTGGATGGCTTTAACAAACAAGTTCATTTTCTCATGGTTTAGGAAACTAGAAGCCTGAATTCAGGGCAGCAGCTCTAGGGGAGAGTTTGTGTTCTGTAGGCTCTGTAGGAAGATTCTCGTCTCTTCTGACCGGCTGCTCCTGGGCAGTCTTCACAGGGCTTGGCATTTTTCTTCCTTATCTTGCTTGTCTACTTTATTTCACACCTCAAGAGAGATTGAGTAAGGACAGATGCAACAATAATCCTGTCTCATTAGCCGAACAAAGACAACCCATTCCTAAATGGGATTATAATCACAGACATAGAAGTTGGGATATATGACACGTATGTTTTTAGGATACAATGCAGTCTATAACAGTGAGTGACACAAATGGAACTGAGTTATAGGAAAATTTCTCTGCCATCAGCACCAATAATAAAAGTGAGGGAAGTAGAAATCAGAGAGAAAAGAGTAAAGGTAAGGAGATTAGTTAGGAGTTATGCAGAGATTAGAGTAAGAATAGATGAAATAAATAGTAGTTTAAAAGGGTATGAAGGTTTGAGACTGACTAACCAAAGCATTCCCTGCCATCAAGCTGATTCCGACTCATGGTGATTCTATAGAACCAACCCATAGAATTTCCAAGGAATAACTGGTTGATTTGAACTGCTGACCTTTTAGTTAGTTGTCTGAATACTTAACCACTGCACCAGGGCCCCGAGAGTGACTAAGGAAGCTGCTGACAGATGAGTTAGAAAGTGAGTTAGAAGAAACAGTCTAAGATGACTACCAGGATTTTTCTCAAACCTCTATTTTAGCAAATGTGATGCCCTTCTCCAGGGACTGCTACTTCCTGATTAACATGTCCGAAGTACCCGAGGTGCAGTCACATCGTCTTTGCTCCTGAGGAGCACTCTGGCTGTACTTCTTCAAAGACAGATTTATTCGTTCTTCTGGCAGTCCATGACATTCAGTGTTCTTCACCAACACCGTAATTCAAAGGCATCAGTTCGTCCATCTTTATTCATTCCCTAGGTTTCACATATACACAAAAAGTGACTGAAAAGACCACGGCTTGGGTCAGGTGTAACTTAGTCCTCAAAGTGACATTTTTGCTTTTTAGTACTCCAAAGAAATCTTTTGCAACAGCCTTGTCTGATGCATTATGTTGCTTGATTTCTTGACTGTTGCTTCCACAGACATTGGTTATGGATCCAAGTAAAATGAAATCCCTGACAACTTCAATCACTCTTCTTTTATCATGGAGTTGCTTATTGGTCTTGTTACGAGGATTTTTGTTTATTTCTTGTTGATGGGTAATCCATACTGAAGGCTGCGGTTTTCTATTTTTACCAAATTTTTCTTTTGCTTTCAACAAGCTATGTTGTGTTATCTGCATATTACAGCTTGTTAGAGTCTCCCTCCAGTTCTGATGCTGCGTTCTTCTTTACATACTCTAGCTTCTTGGATTATTTCCTCAGCATACAGATGGAATAAGTACAGTGGCAGGATATAATCCTGACTCACATGTTTACTAATATTAAACTACACAGCATCTCCTTGTTCTGTCCTAAAGACTGCCTCTTGGTCTATGTATAGGTCCTCAGGAGAACAAGTAAGTGTTCTGGAAATCCCATTCCTCACAAAGTTGTTCATATTTGAATGTCTTCCCATAGTCAATAAAGCACAAGCAAATATCTTGCTGTCATTCTTTGATGTCAGCCCAGAGTGTTCTGACGTCAGCAATGATATCCCCTATTCCAGAGCCTCTTCTGAATTTCTGGCAGTCCCCTATTGGTAGGGGACTAAACTGTAAAGATTACAGTTTAGAAACCTGTAGGGCAGTTTTGCCCTGTCCTAGAGGGTTGCTGTAGGTTGGAATCCACTTAAGGGCAATGAGTTTTCTTTCTTTCTTCTTTTTTTATCTTTTCAGAAGGAGACCTTGTGCTGTAATACTTAAGGTCTCAGCTACTGTTTTAGTCAGCTAGGGCTGCTCTAACAGAAATACCACAGAGTGGATGGCTTTGAGAAACAAAGATTTATTCTTACACAGTCCGGTAGGTTGCAAGTCTATATTCAGGGTGTCCGCTCCAGGGAAAGACTTTCCCCTTGTCGGCTCTGGAGGAAAGTCCGGTATTGCATCAGTCTTTGTCCAGGGAACGTCCTCATGCAAGAACCTCTGGTCTGAACGACACGCTCTGCTGCCGATTCTGCTTGCTTGATGGTAGCGAGGTTCTCAAATTGTCCTTTGTTTCTTTTTCCTTTTATTCCTTGCAAGCTAAAAGCATTAAGGGTGGGGCAAGCCATACTCCAGGGAAACTTCCCCCATAGCAGGAATTCACAGCCCCACCCTAATCCTTTAACATACAGGTTAGCAAAACCACACAATGGAGGACAGTCCCAAGACACTGGGAACCATATCCCAGCCACGTGGCTGCACACATTTTTGGGGGGACACAATTCCAACCATGACAGCTACTAACTTCAGTGCTGCTGATTGGAACTCATCAGCGGCTTCTGTGCAGGAGAAAAGACCTGGGGATCTGCTGCTATAAAGATCTCAGCCTAGGAAACCCTATGGGGTACCTCTGCTCTGTCATATAGCATCTCTATGATTTGAAATTGACTTCATGGCACATAACAACAACCCTCTTTTTAGATGCTAAGCTTTACTCACATGGTGCTACTGTTGATGTTGAACCAGCAACCTGTCGGATAGCAGTCCTTCAGCAATTTTTAAACTTGTTTACTTTTTATTGTTCAGTTGTAGGAATGTTTTTATATGTTTTTAATACTAGACCCTTATCAGATATGTAATTTGCAGACATTTTCTCCCATTCTGTTGGCTGTCTTTTGATTTTCTTGATAGTGTCCTTTGAAGCAGAAAAGTTTTTAACTTTGATTACATCTGATTTATCTATTTTTTCTCTTCGTTAATTGAGGGTTTGGTGTCATATTTAAGAAATTGTTGCTGAATCTAAGGTCATAAATGTTTGTGCCTATTTCTGTATAAGATTTTTATAATTTTAAGCCTTCTATTCAGGCCTCTGAACCACTGTGATTTAATTTTTGCATATATATATATAGTGCAAATCCAGTCTTGCCAACATCAGTTGTTGAAAACACTATCATTTTTCCATTCAATGGTTTGGCACCCTTACCAAAAATCATCTGACCATAAGACACATAGTTTTATTTCTGACCTTTTAATTCCAGTCCACTGACCCATAAGTCTGTCTGTAAGCCAGAACCATACTGTCTTGATTACTGTAGTGTTGTAGTAAGTTTTGAAATTGGAAATTGTGAGTCTTTCAATTTCGTTTTCAAGATTATTTTGGCTATTTTGAATCTCTTGCATTTGCACATGAATTTTAGGATCAGCTTGACAGTTTCTGCAAGAAGACCTTTGGAATTTTGATAGAGATTGTGTTGAATCTGTAAATCAATTTGCACAGTGTTGTCATCTTAATAAAATTAAGTTTCCCTTTTATGAACATGGGATGTCTTTCTATCTGTGTAAGTTGTCTTATTTGTTTCAATAATATTTCATAGTTTTCAATGTATGAATCTTAAACATTCCTTTGCTTAAGTTTATTCCTAAATATTTTATTCTTTTTGATGGTATTGTAAATGGAATTATTTTCTTAATGTCATTTCAGATTGTTCTTTGCTGGTGTATAAAAAATCAACTGACTTATTATTATTATTATTGATCTTGTACCCTGCAACTTTGGTTAAGTAACATTTTTTCACTCTAATATATATATATATATATATATATATATAGGTTCAAATCATATTGTCTGTAAATATACTTTTTCTTTTGTAACATGGATGCCATTTATCTCTTTTTCTTGCCTAATTATTCTGGCTCAAACTTCCAGTACGGTGTTGAATAGAAGTGGTGAGAATGTATATCCTTGCCTTATTCTTGATCAAGTGGGGAAATCTTTCAGTCTTTCATCATTAACTATGATACTAGCTGTGGTTTTTTTTTTTGGTAAATAGATGTCCTTTATCAGGTTTGGAAACACTGGTGGTGTAGTTGTTAATTGCCACAGCTGCTAACCAACAGGTTGGTACTGTGAATCCATGAGGTGCTCCTTGGAGACTCTATGGGGGAGTTCTACTCTGTCCAACAGGGTTGCTATGAGTCCACATTGACTTGCTAGCATCAGGTTTTTTTAAAATCAGGTTGAAGAAGTTACTTTCTGCCTTTAGTTTTTTGAGTGTTTATATCATGAAAGGATGTTGGATTTCATTAAAGACTTCTCAGGTTCTGAGATAATCAGTTGTTCCTTTTCCCTTTTGTTCTGTTAATATGGTGTATTAAATCAGTTGATTTTCATGTGTTGAACTAACTTTTCATTCCTGGGATAAATCCCACATAGTCATGGTGTATAAACCTTTTAATATACTGCTAAATTTGGTTTATTAGTGTTTTGTTGAGGAATTTTACACATATAACAATAAGATATGTTGGTTTATAGTTTTCTAGTGATGGCTTTATTTGGCTTGGCATCAGGGTAACAGTGGATTTATAAAATGAGTTCAGAAGAGTTCCCACCTCTTCTATTTTTATGGAAGAGTTTGGGAGTAATTGGTGTCAATTCTTCATTTAATATTTGATAGAACTGCCTAGAGAAGACAATTGTTCTCGGGCTTTTATTTCTTGAATTTTTTATTGTTCTTCCAATCCCTTTACTTGCTACAGATTTATTCACACCTTCTATTTATTTTTAAGTAAATTTGTGGATGTGGCACATCTGAAAATGAGAAGAAACAGGTGCAAACATCCATTAATAATTGGAACATGGGATGTTTGAGTATGAATCTAGGAAAACTAGAAATCCTCAAAAATTAAATGAAATGCATAAACATCAATATCCTGGATATTAGTGAGCTGAAATGGACTGGTATTGGCCATCCTGAATCAGACAATCCTATGGTCTTCTATGCTAGGAATGAAAACTTGAAGAGGAATGGTTTTGCATTCATTGTCAAAAAGAAGACTTCGAGATCTTTCCTGAAGTAGAATGCTATCAGCGATAGGATAATATCCATACGCCTACAAGAAAGGTGAGCTAGTATGGCTGTTATTGAAATTTACACACCAACCACTAGGGCCAAAGATGAAGAAACTGAAGATTTTTTATCAGCTACTGCAGTCTGAATTTGATAAAATGTGCAGTCAGGATGCACTGATAATTACTGGTGATTGTAATGCAAAAATTGGAAACAAAGAAGAATAGGTAGTTGGAAAACATAGTCTTGGTAATAGAAATAATGCCAGAGATTGCATGATAGAATTTTGCAAAATTAGTGACTTCTTCATTGCAAATACCTTCTTTTACCAACACAAACAATGACTATACACATGGACCTCACCAGATGGAATACACAGAAATCAAATCAACTACATTTGTGGCAAAAGATAATGGAAAAGCTCCATATCAGCAGTGAGAGCAAGACCAGGTGCTGAATGTGGCACAGACCATCAATTGCTCATACGCAAGTTCAAACTGAAACTGAAGAAAATTAGAACAAGTGTACGGGAGCCAAAGTATGACATTGAGTATATCCTATATGAGTTTAGAGACCATCTCAAGAACAGATTTGATGCACTGAACACTAATGATTGAAGACCAGATGAACTGTGCAATGACATCAAGGACATGACACATTCAGAAAGGAGGAGGTCATTAAAAAAGACAGGAAAGAAAGAAAAGATCAGACTGGGTGTCAGAAGAGACTCTGAAACTTCCTTTCAAATGTCAAGCAGTAAAAGAACTGAATGAAATAAGAGAACTGAACAGAAGATTTCAAAGAGAAGTTTGAGAAGACAAAGTACCGTAATGATGTATGCAAAGAACTAGAAATAGAAAATCAAAAGGGAAGAACATATTTTGCATTTCTCAAGCTGAAAGAACTGAAGAGAGAATTCAAGTCTCGAGTTGCAATAGTGAAGGATTCAAAATGTTAAACAACTCTGGAAGTATCAAAAGAAGATGGAAGGAATACACAGAAAAAATTGGTTGATGTTCAACCATTTGAAGAGGTAGCATAAGATCAGGAACTGATGGTACTGGAGGAAGAAGTCAAAGCTGCATTGGAAGGCACTGGCAATAAACGAGGCTCTAGGAATTGACAGAATGTCAACTGAGACGTTTCAACAAACTGATGCAGTGCTGAAGTGCTAACACATCTATGTCAAGAAATTTGGAGAACAGCTCCCTGGCCAACTGATGGAAAGAGATCCGTATTTACACCTATTCCCAAGAAAGGGAATCCAACTGAATGCAGAAATATTGAATAATATTGTTAATATCATTTACAAGTAAAATTTTGCTAGAGCACATTCAGAAATGACTCCAACAGTACATTGACAGGGAACTGCCAGAAATTCAAGATGGATTCAAAAGAGGACATGGAACCAGGGATATCATTGTTGGTGTCAGATGGATCTTGGCTGAAAGCAGAGAATGCCAGAAAGAAGTTTACTTGTGTTTCACTGACTATGCAAAGGCATTCAACTGTGTGGGTCGTAACAAACTATGGGTAACATTGCGGGGAATGAAAATTCCAGAACCTTTAATTGTGTTCTTAAGCACTCTGTATATGGATCAAGGGGCAGAACAAGGAGATATTACATGTTTTAAAGTAGCGGGAGGTGTGCATGAGGATTATATCTTTTCACCATACCTTTTCAACTTCTATGCCAAACAGATGGTCTCAGAAGCTGGACTACATGAAGAAGACTGAGGCATCAGTATTGGAGGGAGACTCATTAACAAACTGCTTTATACGGATGACACAATCTTGCTTGGTGGAAGTGAAGAGAGAGTATTTGAAACACTGATGAAGCTCACAGATCACACAGCCTTCAGTATGGATTGCAATTCAAAATCAGGAAGATAAAAGTCCACACAACTAAACCAGTAAACAGCATCATGATAAATGGAAAAAAGACTGGAGTTGTCAAGGATTTCATTTTACTTGGTTCCACAATCAACACCCGTGGAAGCAGCAGTCAGAAACTGAAAGACACATTGCGTTGGGAAAATGTGCTGCAAAGGACCTCTTTAGTATACTGAAAAGTAAAGATGTTACCTTTAAGAGTAAAGTGCACCTGACCCAAGCCATGATATTTTCAATCACATCACGTGCATGCAAAAGCTGAACAATGAATAAAGAAGACAGGAAAAGAATTGATGCCTTTGCATTGTGGTGTTGGAGAAGAATACTGAGTGTACCACAGATTGCCAAAAGAACAAACAGATCTGTTCTGGAAGAAGTACAACCAGAGTGCTACTTGGATGCAAGGATGGTGAGATTGCATCTTATGTACTTGGGACATGTTGTCAGGGTGGCTCAGTCCCTGGAGAAGGACATCAAGCTTGGTAGAGTGGAGGGGCAGTGAAAAATAGGAAGACCCTCGGTAAGGTGAACGGGCGTGGTGGCTACAGCGATGGGCTTAAGCCTATAAATGGTTGTGGGTGTGGCACCAGACCAGGCAGTGTTTCATTCTGTTGTACATACGGTCCCTCTGAGTTGGAACTGACTTGATGGCACCTAGTAACAGCGTATTTTGTAAGTGATTAGGTTTAGGATCCATCCTATATGGATCTCAACTGATTGGCTGAGTACATCACGTTGCATTTACATTAAGGAAAATGATTACATTACATCACACAGCATGCAAGGTAACCACATTCCAGCACATGTTTTGTGGAGAAACAGTTCTATCCAAAACATTTTCATATAGCCCCTCCACTGCAAATTCATGTCCTTTCTCAGGGCAAAATATATTCACCCTATCATAGCATCCCAAATGTTTTAACTCATTCTGGTACCAACTCTGTATCCAAAATCTCATCTTATTTATCATCTAAATCAAATGTGAGTGAAAACTCTGGGTGTTTTCATTCCTAGATATGTTACCTGGGGTCGGGGTGGGGTTGCAAATTTATGGTGGTACTTTGAGTTTTGGCTTCTTCAGCTACTCTGTTCATCTGTCTAGGGTTTTAAGTTACCTTTGATGCATAAGACTTGGTGGAAGGTGCTTGCTTCATCTTGAATGGAACCTGACTCTTTAATTTATTTTGTTTCTGAGAATTGGGGCAAAGTGATGATGAAGGAGATTAGTGCAGGGTTAAGAGGAAGAAAATGTGAAGGAAAAAAAAAGAGAGAGAGAGAATACTTACTGCTCATTCCTCCTAATACAAATACAACTGGATTTTATTCTGCATTTAAGAGATGCTTTTATAAAATAAACATGGATATGAAACAATCTGATTTACATTTTAGAGATACTATTTTTGCTGCTGTATTAAGAATGCATTGCTGGGAGATGGGAGTCTAGGAGTGAAAGCAAGTGATTTCTTTCTGGGTTTTGCTTGAGAAATAAATTACATTTTGATAGAGGACTATTTGATCTCTTTGTTTGACCCTACCGTTTTGAGCCTAACTATGCTTAAACTTTGTATTTAAATTTTAAAAAAGGCTTAAATAAATTCATATTATATCTTCTGAAGCAAAGTCAAACAAGCCAAATTAATTCCTTAGTTAGTTTTTCCAGAGAGGTGAAATTGTGTTATATACTTCACATTTAGATTCCAAAATATTGAAATTATTTTAACCAATGTAAATTTTATAGGGAAGATTTGTTTCTTCTCTTTGGGTTTTGATATCAAATTTAATGATAAACAATTTTCCTCAATTCAATAATATGCTACCAAGTTGAATTTCAAAAGATTTATAGATCAAATTTTTATTGTATACAATGTAAGTCATCATGAATGTTATTTTGTCTTTATGAGCTTTATTTACTGTGGCATTTTAAAGTGAGTAAAATATACTTTGTATTTATTTCTTAGCTAATGAATGAAAAATTGTCAACAATTCCCGTAGGACTGTCCCCAGTTTTTCCTTTTCCAGTATTTGGCTTATTTCAGTGCTAAATGATTATTTCAATACACTCTTGACTACTGAATGCAGAGAATACTAAAGTGGCCAGGCCTTTAGTGGAGTTAAATCAGTAAGATCAAATGTCTTTAAGATCAACTTGACTAAGGTTAAAACTCTAAGACAAAACAACTCTGCTGTTGAGTCAACTCTGACTCACAGTAATCCTACAGGGCAGAGTAGAGCTGCCCCAGGGAGCAGCTGGTGTGCTCAAACTGCCGACTTCTTGGTTAGCAACAGAGCTCTTATCCATTGAACCAACAGGGCTCCTAAGTGACAGCAAAAGTTTTGTTCTATCTTCGGTTTCATGTTAGCAGAATTAATTATTATGGAACTTAGGGACTATTTTCTTTGAAGTTTCAAGCACTGTATTGTTTCACAGTCTTTCTGTAAATAGCTTCTGTTCTGGAGAATTTTTGAATTCTGTAGAGATAACAGAGAACTTATGAAGCACTGAGGCTTCTTGATTAACTTTTATTGTTCTGTAGTTGTTTGCATATACTGTATTTACATGGTACATGTAAATATAATGCATTGAATTGTGTCCCCTAGAAATACGTGCCAACTTGGTTAGGCTATGATTCCCAGTGTTGTGTGGTTGTCTTCCATTTTGTGATTTTCCTACATGTTATGAATACCTTTGTCTGTGGTTCAGGAGGATTAGGGTGGGATGTAATATCCTGATCAAGTCACATCTCTGATCCAATATAAAGGGAGTTTCCCTGGGGTATGGCCTGCACCACCTTTTATCTTGAAAGAGAGAAAAGGAAAGGGAAGCAAGCAGACAGTGGAAAACCTCACACCAACTAGAAAGCAGTACCAGGAGCAGAATGCCAGGGTCCAAAGCATCCACAAGCGTGACTGAAAAAACTGGACAATGAATAAGGAAGACATAAGAAGAATTGACACCTTTGAATTGTGGTACTGGAAAAGAATGAATACACTATGAACTGCCAAAAGAATGAACAAATCTGTCTTGGAAGAAATGCAATCAGAGTGCTCTTAAGAAGCAAGGATGGTGAGATTCATCTTATGCACTTTGGACGTGTTATCAGGAGGGATCAATTCCTGGAGAAGGACATCATACTTGGTAAAGTAGAGGGTCAGTGAGAAACAGAAAGACCCTTAACGAGATGGATTGACATTATGGCTGCAAAAATGGGCTCAAGCAAAACAATGATTGTGCGCCTGGCACAGGACTGGCCAGTGTTTCATTCTGTTGTAGTAGGGTTGCTGTGAGTTGGAACTGACTCGATGGAACCTACAACAGCAACAACGCAGCAAAACATGCTATGTTGTAGAGAAACCTTTTGCGAATTCTGCAGTACAAAGCGTACTCAAACACTGGATTTTGAATATTAATACTAAGTCAGAAAGAACAGCATGCTTTGATAACTTTTACATTAATTATTACTATTCTATTTAGTAATAACAGTACAAGTAATATTTATTCATTCAAAAATATTTTCTGTTACCTATTATTTGGTAGGAACTGATTTATGTAAATAGACTAAGACAGTGAGTGAGATAGCTTTCAAGATCTGTGTTGTCAAGAAGTTTATATTCCATAAGGAAAGAAAATAGGTAAGAGTTTTAAGATATTTTTAGATAATAAACGCTTTGAAGAAAATAAAACGTTGTTGTTTCATGTAAGTGACTGTAGAGGAAGTTCACCTTAGATATGTATTTAGTGATGCTCTCTGGTTATGTTGTATTGAGTTATGAATGAATAGAAGGAATCTGCTGTGGGAAGATCTGGATAGAAGAGCATTCTAGGCAAAAATAAAAGTAATTTCAAAGGGTGTGAGTTGAGAAGAGGGTTGGTGAAATTGAAGAACAGAAAGAAGACCAGTCAGTGTGGCTGGATCATAGTGAGGAACAGGGACATGGAATGCATTGAGGTTGGAGAGATAAACTGGGACAGAACATAAAAGGCCATTTGGAAAAGAATAGGAGTTTTGCATTCAGTTTTAAGTGCAAAGTGAATTTACTGGTGAGTTTTAAGAAAGGATTTAACCTTAACTTATTTACACTATAGAAAATTCACTTGTGTTGCTGTGTGGAGAATAGTTTTTTTTTTTTTTTTTTTTGGTTGAAATGATTAAGATTGTGTGTCAGCTTGGCTGGGCCACAATTCTCAGCATTTTTGCAGACATGATGTGGTTTGGCAGTTAAGTAAGGATGTAACTAACTCTGTAATAAAATCTGCTGTGAACAACCGATCAGTTGAAAGGGAGTTTCTTTGATGATGTGGCCTACCTCCCATATACAAACGGATGTTCCAGCAAGTCCCTCACTCTGGATCCTGCATTGGGCTCATTATCACCTGAGCCCCAGTTCCTGGGACTTGAGTTAGCAGCTTCCCTGTTGATCTTGTCTTCTTCAGGTTCTGCAGCTGTGTGAGTCAGGAGAAGCCTGCAGTCTGATGCCTGATCCATGGGCTTGGGACTTGCCAAACTCTACAGCTATGTGAGCCAGTTCTTTGAACTCCCGCCCCTCCCACCCCCAGTGTATATGTACACTTTTCACTGGTTTTGCTTCTCTAGAGAACCCAGCCTAAGACAGGGGTCCAGAAGAGAAGTAATAACAGTGTTTAGAAGCTTCTACAAAATATGGAAATGGCATCGACAAGGGTAGTAGCAGATAGCTGAAGACAAGTGAACAAATAGAATACATTCTTGAAGTAGAGCTGATACAACTTGATGCTTGACTAGAAATTGTGTATGCAAGTAGAGTAGGAAGGATAGAGAATAGTGAGGAGTCAGTGATGACCTCTAGGAATCTTGCTTGAAGCATTGGTTTAAGGGTGATGTATTTTATTAACTAGAAAGTCTAGAAGAAAATTTAGGAGCACATGGGAAGAAGTCAAGGCTAGGGATTCAAAATAAAGATCAACAGTACAGACAACAAAGCCATGGCATTAGATAAGATGTCCCCAAAGAGGGGACAGAGCACAAAGCTCTGAAGGATGCTCAGCACCAGACCCTGGGCTTCTTAATCATTTAGTAAGCAAAAGAGGCTGAGAGTCTAGTTCTAGAAGGAAACAAGGTCAATGATACGACAGAATTCAAGAGAATAAAGTGTTTCAAGGAGCAGTGAAATTTCTGCAGTGTCAAGCCAGACGAGAACAGCTAAGTAACGATAGTCTCACATCCTGGATATTATTGTGACTTTGACGAGTTCGATTTCCAAGAGTTGGAAGGGAGGCAAACTTGATTATCTAATGCTGAGGATAAAAGGTGAATTGACAAAGTAAGTAAATATAGACAACTTTTGACAGGTTATGCCATAAAGCAGTCAAAAAATTAGGTAATGATTGGAGGGTAATATGCAGACAAAAAGTTTATTTGTTGTTATTGTTTTTGAATGGGTAGTTTGTATGCTTAAGTTTACTTGAATGATCCATACAGAGTCTAATGACACAAAGAAGGACATGAGGTACTTGCAGGCTTGCATTCTTGAACACACCAGAAGGATGAAGTTCGGAAAGGGGAGGGACTGATGTTTGTTGGCACTGGGAAACTTTTTTCACTGTACCAAGAAGAAAGGCAGAGAATGTGAGTGTAGATGTAGATAAGGGAACACAGTTGGTGGTGGGAAGCTAAGGGCATTCCCATCAGATTGCTCCTTTTTTCTCAGGGAAGAATGAGCTGCGTTTATGAGCCACGGTGGGGAGGGGCTTTGAAGGTTTGCAGAGAAAGGGTGATCTGACACTTGTCTCAAAAAATGTGAAGTATAGTTAGAATTCCTTGGCACTGGTGAGTGCTCATCAAAGATGCCAGCCAAGCCAAGTGATGAGTGGACATAAATTTAGAGAACTGTCCATCTGCCTGATTGTTGATTCTTGAGGAACATTAGCATCAGCAGCAGTGGTGTAGAGCAGGTGAAAAGTCGAGTTTAACTCAGTGTGTTTGATTAAATAGGTATCCTCAGTCATCAGAAAATATCACAGTGGATGGCTTTAGAAAGAGAAGTTTTATTTTCACAGTCTAGTAAACTGCAAGTCCATTCATAAGCTACAAGTCCATTCAATGTGAAAAACTACCACAGTTTGGTAAGTTAAGAGTCCAAATTCAATCGGAGAGCATCCTGGCACAGAAACCTCAGGTCCAAAGGGTGCACTCTGCTCTCAGTGCTGCCGTCTTAGTGGTGTGAGGTTCCTGACACCCTGCTCGCTTCTCTTTCCTTTCGTCTCCCAAGAGAGAACCTCATCACAGTCCAAGCTTGTTGACTCAGTTCTGCCTCGTCAACACAGCAGCCCCCGTTCTCTCACTACCGTCACATATTCACAATACATGGGACGACTCACACCATATTGGGACTCACCGCCAAGTCAAATAGGTACACATGTTTTCTGGGGGAACACAGATGCAGTCCATAACAATAGGTATCACATAGGGAAAATGGGACAGGAGTTAAAAGTAGGTCCATTTTAATGATCATCCATCAAGTCTAGACTGGAAGGAATGAAAATAGTGTGCAAAACAAAACAAAACAAAACCTTCAGTTCTCTCCAGTTACTGGACTGGAGGTTTCTGTGTACAGGCAGCCCCCATGTTATGAATGTCTGTCTTATGTATAACCCTTAGTTATGAACCAAGCCCCATAAAACCTGTTACCTAAAAAATTCAAAGATGTACAGTGGTCCATAGTAACAAACAGGTGTTACTTTGTCACTTGCATCTAAACATTATTATTGTGTTAAAGGCATTTTAGTGTATCTGAAAGTATTTACTTTATTTTTTGCATAGACAGGTACATTATATGTTATATACTAAGACAAACATTTGACTAACTGACATTAGATACAAACTGTAACTAACTGTTCAATTTACTTGCAAATTCTACTTAAAGATGGATTTAGGAATGGGATTGGTTCCATTCCTAATGGAATGGTTCCTGACACTCTGCTCTCTTCTCTTTCCTTTTATCTGAAGGACTGGGATGACTTTCTTTAAGTGTCCTAGTGACTTTTTCCTCTCTGGACAGACCAGATGACCAGTTCCCTTCAGGAACCCTCTCCCTCAGGCAACAATTGCCCAGGCTATCCCTTTCCCACCTGCAGGAGAATAATTGTTGGCATTGGAAAACGGAGAGGAAGAAGAGATATAGAGAGAAAGGGACACAGCAGCACTCAGATTTATTTGTTTATTTATTATCGCAGCATATTTATTAGTGATATCAAGGCCAAGGCTTATGATTTTGGGAATGGGTGAGCTGTAGGGTAGAGGAGAAGTTTGGAACAAAGATCTAAGACCTGAGAAGTCAAAGACTTAAGCCTTTGCTTTTCTTGAAATCTTTCCGGTCACTATGTGCACTTTAAAAAAGTCATCCCACTCCCTCATTTTCACCACTGAAATCTGCACTTGGGGCTTTAACAATACGTAGGAGCTGGGCTGTTTGAGGCCCGTCTTATACAGCACTGCTCACACCCACCTCTCTGAGACAGTGTTCCTTCCTAGTCAAAAGTTTACCAATTATAGCCACCAAGGACAGCTACACAAGAGATTATTTTTTGAAAACTTCAGACTCTGAAGGTCATGAGACATGCTGTACAAAATGTGCACTAGTCTTCAGCTTTTCTCTAGGGTAAATATTTAATTACATAACTCAACACATTCTTATTTTGAGTAAGTGCCAAGCAATGTGAGATTGTAGCAAAAGGTACTCAGTAGAGCAGCCCTTCGATTCATACTGGAAAGCAAAGTTTTTGTCTACATTACAGTATGTGGAGGTCAGTAAAGTTATCTCACAGTTTTGAAAACTCTTGAGATCCTTTTTCTGCCTATTAATGTAATTCAGAGTAAGAAAACAATGACAGGAATCACTTGTTAAAAACTTCTATAAGTGAGTCTTAGGATGGTCTTCTGTTATATGAGAAAGAGTGAACACCTTTTTATAGTGCTTTTATTTGTCTCCACAGGGAAGGTCTCAGGCCCGGGTGAAACTGTATATCATTCACCCAACAAACACACATGGGGGCCTACTAAAGGCCAGCCACAAACAAAACTAAGGTCCCTGCCCTTAAGGTAAACATTTGGGTGGGAGGAGGCAGGTAATAAAAAAATAAACAAATAAATGTTTAGTAGATTAAAGCTGATAATTGCTATGGAGCAGAAAAAAGGCAAGGTAATGAGGAAAGGGTGTGAGGCAGGGATGAGGTACTCACTTTGCTCTAGGGTGCTTCAGGTAGGCCTCTGATGAGGTGACAGTTGAGCAGAAACATGAAGTGAGAAAGAATAGAAGCTGTAGTTGAGAACTTAAAGGTTAGGGCATTAATATCTCAATCTCCCTCCTTCTAGCTGAGTTTCTTAATTTTCTCAAAACATAATGTGCTCGTCAGCTTGAACTTCAGCTCAGCTCCCAGAGTTCTGCCCTAGCTCTCCCAGTCCCTCAGCTCCAACACGAAACCCTGACCCTTTCATAACAATAAAAACAAAAGCAGAAAAACCCAATGTTGTCACCTGAATTCCAACTCACAGCAACCCTATAGGGCAGGGTAGAACTGCTTCATAGAGTTTCCGAGGAGTGCCTGGCAGATAGCAACTGCTACCCTTTTGGTTAGCAGAAGCAGCACTTAACCACTATACCACTACAGTTTCCAACCCTTTCATACTAGGCGAAAAATCCACTTTTCCTTTCTTTTGTGCCTATATAGACTTCTATTAAAATAAACTACAAAATGTTATTGCCTTTTTTGTTTACTTGCTTTGTTATGTACTTTTCTCTTAAAATGCTGGGTAAAAACATCCTTGAGGGTGAGAATTGTGCTTTCTTCACCTCTGTATCCTGAGTGCTCATCACAGGGCCTGGAATATTGTTGGTACTAAATTGTTATTTTTGGTTGAAAAAATGAAATTTAGAGTGAATAAAAGAATGAAGCATCAAGCTGTGAAAAGACATACAGGAATCTGAAATGCATGTTGCTAAGTGAAAGAGGCTGGTTTCGAAAGGCTACATACTGTGTAATTCCAGTTATATGATGTTTTTAAAAAGGCAAAACTATAGAGGCAGTAAAAAAAAAAATGAGTGCTTGCCAGGGGCTCAGGGGGAGGGAGGGAGATGAGCAGGTGGGACACAGGGGAATTTTAGGAGCCCTGGTGGTACAGTCAGAAATCCTGTTGGCACAGTGGTCAAGGGCTATGGCTGCTAACCAAAAGGTTGGCAGTTCAAATCCGCCAGGCACACCTTGGAAACTCTATGGGGGCAGTTTTACTCTGTCCTATAGGGTCACTATGAGTTGGAATCCACTCAACAGCAACGGGTTGGTTTTTAGTTCAGTGGTACAATAGCTAAGAGCTCTGCTTCTAACTGAAAGGTCAGCAGTTTGAATTCACCAGTCACTCCCTAGAAATCCTATGGGGCATTTCTATTCTGCCCTATAGGGTTTCTGTGAATCTGAATTGACTCAAAGGCAATGCACTCAAAGGCGATGGTTTTGATACTTTTGGAAAACTCTTCTGCATGATGCTGTAATGGATGAGGCACGTCATTATGCATTTGTCAAAACCAGTGGGACTGTACAACACAAATAGTGAACTTTCATGTTTCTGCGCAACTCTCACCTCATCGGAGGCCTACCTGGAACACCCTAGGACAAAGAGACAGCATGTCATTCCTTACTCACACCTTTTCCCCTTACCCTCCCCTTTTTTTCCTCCATAGCAGTTATCAGCTTTAATTCACTAAATACCTATTTGTTTATCTTTTTATTGTCTGCCTCCTCCCACCAGAATGTTTGCCTTGAGGGCAAGGACCTTAGCTCTGTTTATGGCTGCCCTCTAGTAGGCCCCCATAAGTGCTTGTTGGGTGAATTGATGTGTAAAACAGAGTTTGCCCAGGGCCTGAGATCCTCCCTGTAGGGATAAATAAAGCACTTTTGTAAATAATAATACTCTCTATTGGTTCAACAACTATAGCAATGTACTCTAGTATACTAATGCAAGATACTGTAACAGGAGAAGATGCCCTCAGGGCAGGGTGGTGGGCTGAGATTGTATATGGAATTCTATGTACTATTTGTTCAATTTTTCTGTAAATTTAACACTGTAGTAAAAATAAACCAAGATAAAATGCATTGCTATCAAGTCAGTTCTGACTGATTGCAACCCTAATAAAGCTCAGTAATTGAAAAAATGAACTTCGGCAGCTCAAGCAAAGTTTGATTCAGAATAGCTGATTGATGGGTCAAATGACTGCTTTTTAGAAAAGTAATGCTTGACATGTCTTAATAAGAAAAGTGTAAAATGTGTGATGCAATTCAGAAACACCCACTACCTTTCTTATCCCTTGTCTATACTATGTACAACGGAAGGGGCCAGCCTGACAAAGAGTGGCGCTGTGCTGTATAGAGAACATCATGTTCAGACTGACACCAGTTGGAACCCTATTTTGCTGTGAGACCTTCCTGAGCCTCAGTTTTCCTGTCTGTATGTTCCTGATTATATGAGACACTTTTAGCAGAAGGACAATCAGAATACTCATCAGAAGCAAAGATGGCAAAACTACGTCTTATATACTTTTGACAAGTTGTCAGGAGGCATAGTCCCTAGAGAAGGACATCATGCTAGGTAAATTAGAGGGTCAGTGGCAGAGAGGAAGACCCTCAGTGAGGTGAACTGACACTGTGGCTGCAACAATGGGTTCAAGCAAACAACAATTGTGAGCGTGGTGCAGCACTGAGCAGTGTTTTATTCTGTGTCACATACGGTTGCTATGAGTCAGAATTGACTCAGTGGTACCCAACAACAACAACGTAATATCTAAGATGCTTGCACTGTGGCTGACATAAAGAACGTCCCTAAAACATGTTAGTTTTCTTTATTTTTTATATTCTTTTGAGTATAAAAATTAGAAATGATTGATGAGAAAAATTAAGAAAAGGGTGATCACATGTTGGTATAGCACCCAACTTCAAGTTTTTTACCTTCAAAGCCAAGGGCCAGAGGTAGAAACTACCTATGAGGTTCTTTTCAGACAGGCAAGTAGAGCCTTTCTCTGCCAAGTTTTTAATTTTTAATTTTTTAACTTTACTTTAATGATAGTTGATGTTGGCTTTTTTCACACTGAGTTTTCTCAGGTAAGAGATGACACTGTGCATCATACGTGAGGAGATTTGAAGGTGGAACTGGTAAATCAGGAAACATAGGAAAGACGTGGAAGTGACCTACAGGGGAGTGTGGTGCTGACAACAATCGATCATGACTCATCAACGTTGGGCTCCAGGTTTCAGTTTTCTTACAAGAAGACAAGCGACCTCATTATGTTTTGGTCATCTTTCTATCTGTCTCTCTTCCAAGACACAGCATAATATTCAATAGCAGGCATTCAATAAATATTATTGAACTGAGAGTTTATATTGCTCTTATAAAAAGCTATCTTTATAAATAAATAAGTAGATAGGTAATAACTAAATGACCAATTAATTAATTTAAAAAAAAAAAGGAGCCCCTGAGTGGAACAAGCTGTTAAGTGTTTAGCTACTAAATAAAAAGTTGATGGTGGCACCTAGGAAGAAAGACCTGACAATCTTCTTCCAAAAAATTGCAGCCGTGTAACACCCTGTGCAGCACAGTTCTACTCTGAAACATGTGAGCACACCATGAGTGGAAATTGGCTTGGCAACAACTGTCTTTTTAGAAAAATAAAAGAAGCTTACCTATTAGATTCTCATACACGTATATATAGTGAAATAAATGTGTAGGAGGACGGCCAATTAAGTTTCCAAACTCATCCTAGAAAAAATGCTACATACCTAACTGCTGAATATCACTGGGGGCACTTTCGAAGTCCTCCTCTTGGGAAGCTGGGCACTGATGCCAGTGCGTAGTCCACCCTTCAAAGCAATTTGGGAACTCTTTCTGGAATGGCCATCAGAGCTGTCATTGTATTACCCTAGGTGTCCCAAATGTCATCAAAATGTTTTCCTTTCAACATTTCATTTGTCTTCAGGTGAAAATAAAAGTCACTGGGGACCAGATCAGATGCACAGTAGTGTGTTCCAATGCAGTTATTTGTCTACTGGTTACAAACTCCTTCTCAGACGACTATATAATTAAGTCTCTGAACTTGCCACTGTGCCACCGGGCACAACGGCCCTTCCAGAAAGAGTGCCAAAATTGCTCTGAAGGGTGGACTAGGCACTGGCACGGGTGTATAGCTTCCCAAGGAGAGTGCTTCAAAGGTTACTGTAGTGATATTCAGAGAGCACTTAGAGCAATTGGGTTCACTAATTTAATTGTCAGAACTTACCCACAGCAAAATATATATATTTGATACATACTTTCAAGTCCAGGACTGCAGAATACACATACACACATCCTCCCCACATGTGCGTAAATAAAATACTAATCTGAGAACATACTTTTCTACGTTTTTCTTTACCAGCGGTTTAGTCTGGACAGCTCTGCCAAACATCTGTAGGTTTAAAAAGAGTTCAAGTTCAAGGTGGGTAAAAGAAAAGAAATCCACTTAAAATATTTCAGCTCAGCTCTCAGCGCTGTCTACAAGGCTTGACTGTGATTTGGACGCCAACACTCCAAGCTGATCTTTATGTGAGGAAGTAAATGTTAGGCTGAAACAGGAAACTGAAGCAGGTCATTCTCCTTTTGTTGAGCTTCTCCTTCTTGTCAAACCACTGGGCCGCACGTTGTCGTTCTAGTTTGTCACTGATAGCCTATCACAAAGCCTCTTCTGTTAGGATGCCGTACCTGAAACTCCCACCAGTCAGCAGAGCATAAACACCAAGGTGGAGCTGCCTTCCAAAAACCTGGCACAGACAATAGCTGCTGCTGTGGCAGCGGGACAATTGAGTGGATCTCATGGTGGTATATTTTTCCCCATCATATGCATGACAGAAACTCTAATGGACCTTGCTGGTTTCTTGAGTAGCTTTTAAGACCCTGTAAAATGGCCTGTTATCAGTTCCATCAGTGTTCCCAAGTGTCTCCGTGGATGGCAAAGAGCACCAGCCGTAGCTGTGTTTTCAGTTCTTCAATCACCCAGGAACAGATAGATGAGCAGTGGAAAGTTACAGACAGGAGAACTACTTTCACCCCAGAAAGAAAGGCAAATACTAACACCAGTTTGCAATGAGTAAAAATTCTTTCAAATCCTTTTTGATTAAGTTTTATTTTATCACTTTTAAAAGTTAAAGGAGTAAGTGGACTATACTATTTTGTAAGAGACTTTACTGTGATTCTTAATAAAGATTTTGGAACAATGCACTGAACATTAAAAATGTTAACAAATAAATAACTCAATAACTTGATGTGATCATGATAACCAGTTTTCGGACACATTATTTTCTAAGTGCAGTGCTAGTTACAAGCTAGTATTCCTCTTTGAAGGAATATAAGGAAAACTGTTCTGAGTAAATAAATAACAACATTAGACAGGAGCAGTTTCTTTTTTTTTTTTCAGATAGGAACCTTTTTTTCCACATAGGGACAATTTTCAAAATCACCTCTTCAAATTTTAAGTAGGTATCTATCATTTTCTTTGAATTAAAAGTTGATGCAAACAGAGGTGAAAAGACTTTCTCACATGCAAAGAAAAGCTGTATTTGATCCACATAATGCAATCCATCTAGCAGGTTTCTTGTAAGAATCAAAACTATTTTTCATATGTCTGCTTCTAGTAACATTTCCTAGAATTCCTAAACATTTTTATGCCCAAGACAAACAATAAATGTTTAGGGCTCTTTACTAAGTACCAAAATTTGATGGGCGATGTAAACGATTAAGCTCTGGACTTCCAGCTAAAAGGTTGGTGCCTTGGATAACAAGCCTGGTGATCTACTTGGAAAGATCACAGTCCTTAAAACCCTATGGGGCAATTCTACTCTTCACATTTGGGGACATGATGAGTTATAATGACTTCGATGGCAACTAATAACAGTGACGTGTGCAAGCTCAGGCTTCTCTTGTTTTACGTTGTTACTGAATATAAATCTCATTCAGCAACTCAACTGTGAGAGCTAATTTCTAAGGCTGTAGAGAATTAATCTTGGCTAATTTAGGGTTTCTACTGTTTGTGCTGGGGATGCTTAAGTTTCATACAATTTCACACAGTCCAAGGCACAGCAATGTGGTGCACGTAACCAATGAATCACTCCTGGAATAGTGGCATCTTCCCACTCACTCATACAGGTTGTTAACCACTGAGTTTCCCCTGTTTCTTGTCTTCGTTGTCCCTGCCAGATTGCGCAGCTCTCCTGCCCACTTTCCATTGTGCTTTATAGTGTACAAATGGTTCTGGTGTTCTTAAGCTACCCCACAGTGTGGAAATTTGTGGACTTGATGGTAGCCTATCTTCTTCCAAGTTCTGTCCAGCATTTCTTTTCTGGATTTTGCTGATCTCACAGGGTTCTGCCCAAGAACAGAATATAGGATAATTACTTCCAGGACCTATGTTCTTGTAATATCTGCTTGATGATTAATTCTGCCATGCTGAGGGAACCTTCTTTTAGGAGAAAACCTTCCCTAATTCCATCATGATATTTTGCTTTGGAATCACCTTGAATTTTCTTCTGGCTTTGGGAAACCAAAGCAGTAAGATTAGTCAGCTTTAATATATTTTTCATCACAATCTCATAGAATTAGCTATGCCAGACATTACATAACAGTAGGGTCCAAGTCTTGTTAAAACTGTTTGCCATCAAGTTGGTTCTAACTCATAGCAACCCTATAGGACAGAGTACAACTGCCCCACAGTGTTTCAAAGGAGCCGTGGCTGGTGATTCCAAACTGCCAAACTTTTAGTTAATAGTTAAGCTCTTAACCACTGAACAGTCAGAGATCCCAACTCTTGTTAGTGACTTATAAGAATCCAATCCAATTCAAACCTACTTCTGTCTAATCAAATCCAACTCAGAAGGACCCCATAGATTCTCCAAGGCTGTAAATCTCTGTGGAGGCAGACTGTCACATCTTTCTCCTGTGAAGCTGGATAGTGGTTTTGAATCATCAGCCTTTTGATTAGCAGTCCATTGCTTTAACTACTGTTCCACCAGGTCTCCTGGTGAAACAAACATCATGTCTGCCCTGAAAGAACTTGTTATCCAAATAGGAAGAACTACACATGCAAAGCATATAATCTCAAAAGATTACATGATTATGACAGTTTCGATAGCAGCACTTGGGAAAAATGGGCACAAGAGTGGGACAAGCGGTCTTGAAAGAAGAGTTCAGGAAAGTGAGCAGATTCATCACCATATCTTTTGGAAAGTTGACAGATGGATCGTAATACAGTCATAACAAAAACACCAGTCATTAATATCAGTCAACACTATTCCAGACCCTGTGTATCATCTCAATCTTCTCAGAACACCTACAACGCAGGTATTTATGTTTTCTCAACTTTACAAACTGAGAAAATGGATTTAATGAGGCAAAGTAAATTGCCCATGGAAAACCACCTACAAATGTGGAAGCCCGTCTGAGAAAGTTACTTTCCTCAGGATTTGTTTATTAATCAAATAAAGACTCCTTTGAGATATTTCGGTCTCTTCCAACACTTATTTTTTGTTTCATAGATTTTAATGGTGGAAAAACCACCTGGAAGAAATGAAGTGATTTGTATGCAAAATATGATAGAGCAAGGACAGTGATTTACAGCCTTGCCCTTCCTTCCATCTCCCTTCTATCTTTGTTTTATTAAATTAACCAAACTGTCACCATTTTCTTAATCATTAAAAAACAAAGCAAAACAGAATATTATACAGAAATAAGTCACCTTTCTGAAAGTGAGAGAATCCCTCAGAAACCATGAGACCGAGTGATGCCTGAGATTACGTGGTGGAGCCGAGCTACTTAAAACAAGCAGTGAGCAGATTTCCCTGCTCTGAGTGTTGTGTTGCTAGGGGACAGCTGTCGAGTCATTTCTGACTCATGGGGACCACTTGTGCACAGAACAGATCAGCTTCACAGGGATTTCAAAGCTGTGACTTTTTTTCCACAGTTTTTTCAAGTGCACAGTCTAAATCAGTTTTGCACACCCACCCATCTGCACGTCCCTCTACTCTCCCCACCCGGTGACAGGAGACTCCTCCTTTTCGCTCTGTATATCTAGTATCCGTGTAACAAGCGTCTGTTCCCCCATCCCTTCTCTCCCACCTAGAAAGAGACTAGTAGGACAGCCTGCAGTAAATGTTTAGAACTGTAAAGTGTGCACACTATACCGAAGGCTGGGACCTTTGAAAGCAAATCACCAAGCTGCTTCTGGGTAGATCTGAACCACCAACGTTAACGCTGGTAGGAGAATGACGCTTCACCGTCTACACCATCCAAAGACTCCTCTTGAGTGTTAGCATTAATCATCTCGTTTCTCTCACAGGAAACCTGGTGGTGTAGTGGTTAAGTGCTACAGCTGCTGTCCAAAATGTTGAAAGTGAACATCTTCCAGGCACTTCTTGGAAGTTCTACAAGGTTGCTGTGAGTCGGAATCAACTCAACAGTGGTGAGTTTGGTTTTTCTTTTCTTTCATGACAACATCAACTTTCAGTCATTTAAAGCTTTTCCCTGTTACTTCCATCTTAGTTTGAACAGCTGCTTAGTCTCATCTAAAGATTCTCAATTTTTGAAAAAAAAAGAATACAAAAAATTGTTGTCATGAAATAAATAACAAATTTGCCTGACAAATAGTTTCAGTCAAATCATTCTCTGTATAGGAAATAAGCTTTGAACAGATAAAACAAAAATACTTTGTCAGTGAGCGCACACACACACACACAAGCGTTACTTGGTGTAATGTCTTAAGGAAAATAAATTTTTCATCAGACTCTCACAAAAGCCTGTATTTGAGAGCACATAAAGAAGAAGAATAGCAAAGATTTATAGCATTAACAGTGTACTGAAAGGAGCCCTCGTGGTGCGGTGGTTAGGTGTTCAGCTGCTAACCAAAAGCTTGGAGGTTCGAACCCATCAGCCTTTCTGCAGGAGAGAGAAGTGGCACGGTGCTCCCACAGAGACTTCAGCCTTGAGAATCCTGCAGGGCCATTCTACTTTGTCCTCTGGGGTCTCTGTGAGTTGGAATTGACCCAATGGCAACAGATGTTAATAATGTGCTGAAATTCATTGGAAGGTAGATGCCACCTTTGAAAATGAAGACTAATGTTGATTGGCTTCCCTGTTGTGTCCCCAGAGGAGAAATACGTAAACCCTGTGTATTTCCCCTTGGTTTTGAGACAGGTACAATACATAGGTCAGTAAAGTCAACGACATTTAAATTGTTAAGGGATTTTTTTCTGAGTCTGCTGGGAATGGTAAAACAGGATACAGCCTTTTCTTCTCATTTCCCTTCATGAAATGTACTCCATTCTTTGGAAACACATGATCGTTGCTGTGCACAGAGATAGGTCCTAACAAAGCTGCTCTGACATTTAAGCATTTCACCTTCTATGCAGTACAGCCTGTTTGTCCTTTTAAACTTGGCTGCTGGGCCAAATGCAAAGGAACCACTGTGTGACTTTCTGCTTATCTTCTGTACCCAGGCCGACAAAGTCAGTGCTTGAGTGAGTCAGGTATCATCCAGGGACTTAAGAATGAGGCTTTTTACAGTTAACTCAATCTCATGACCTGTACTAGGTTGCCTTTGATTTGAAGGCAGTTTAGTCAACTACCAAGACTGCCTCCTACATTCATCGGAATCAAATTCACTTGAAATGTGGGCACACAATAATTCCTAGCTTGCTGCACAATGGCTCTAGGCGTACTCCATTACATACTGGCGTAAATTTCCCAATGGGAAACAGGAATGCTTTTCTTCTGTATGTGTTGCTTCATCAGAGCTGTTTTTTTTCTTTAAATTAATTTCACAATTTCAGAAAAGTTGTAGGAATAAAAAATAATTCAAAGAACCAGATCCTGTTACTTATTTTACTTCATTTGCTTTATCTTTAGTTTCTTTTCTCTGCATTTCCCTCTCTGCTCATACACACAAACACATCTATTTTGTACTGTTTTAGGGTGAGTTACCTGTATCACAGCCTTAAATATTTCACAGGATGTTTCTTATGAATAGAGATATTCTCCTACATAACCACAGTTCAGTTAACAATTTCAGTAAATTTAACACTGATAGAATACCTTTATCTAATCTCTTGTTTCAATTTTGGCCACTGATCCAATACGTCTTCCTTTTCTAGTTGGGTATCAAGTGTAGGGTCAAGCATGTCATTTAGTTTTTGTATTTCTAGAGTCTTTATTAATCTGGAAAATGTCCACAGCGTTTCTGTCTTCTATGATACTGACGTTTTTGAATAATAAGATGCCCCCCCATTTTATAGAATGTTTTTCAGTTGACATCCATTTATTTCTTTGAGTTTCTACATTTTTATAACATTGTAAACATGTATATGTAACACTATCTGCCAACTCAACATTTTTCAGTTGTACAATTTAATGATATCAGTTACATTAATGATATTATGCAATCACGCCCTATAGTTGTTGACACATTTCTAATCACTGTAAACAAACACTCACTAACAGAAAGCTCCTTCTTTTCCACTCTCCCTAACCTGGTAACCACTAATAAACTTTAGTCTGTATACATTTACCTATTCTTGTCATTTCATATAGCATTGATCTTTTTGTGAATGACATTTCACTGAGCGTAAGATTTTTGAGGTTCTTCCATGCTGAAGCATGGATCAGGACTCCCTTTTTCTTTAAGGCTGAGTAGTACTTTATTGTATGTGTGCGCCACATTTGGTATTTATTTGATGTTAACTTACTAGATTCATATAACATGCTCTTAAGAAACCCTGGTCTCATAGTAGTTAAGCAATCAGATGCTAACCGATAGATCAGCAGTTCAAAGTCACCAGCCACTCTGAGGGAGAAAGATGTGGCAGTCTGCTTCACTGAAGAAGACAGACTTGAAAACTCTATGGAGGCAATTCTACTCTGTCTTGTAGTGTTGCTGTGAGTTGGAACTGACTCAACGGCCACTTGTTTAACACATTTTTGCTCAGACTACTCCACAGGTAATATTATGGCCCTCTCAGAGTATCACATCTGAAGGCACATGATGTCTTTTCTGCTCATTGGTGATGTTGATTTAGATCATCTAGTCAAAATGTTGCATAATTTCTTCACTGTGTAGTTATCATTTTTTCCTCTTGCAACTAATAAGCCGTTTATGGGAAGATGTTTTAAGACTACAAAAATATCCTGCTCTTCAACATTGCTTCTTAGATATATAATGCAATATGATTTTTTATCCTTTACTATGATGATTACAAAACACTCAATTTCCAACTGCTGCACTCTGCACATTTACTAACTGGCACTTGGCATTTTAATGCAAGCAAGAGAACTCCCTTTTCCCTCACTGATTGATTATTGATATGATCTCATGAATTTCAAATTTTCTGAGTGGTTTTTAATCCATTCCTGTACTTTATTATTTTGTGTTCACACCATCTCAGAGGTGGCCGGTGAAGCTCCTTGAAGACATCTCTTCAGCCTGTGTAACATACCCCATTAATTATTACAATGGTTTGGGTATTTCTTTACTTTTTACCATAATAAGATGTTCCAGGCTCACCCTGTACATTTCTTGCCCAGCACAGGCTTCAGTCATTTGTCCAAAGAGCCTTGATTCTTTTTGGTGCGGATGGTATGATAGACCAAAATCTGGGTACAAGGTGCACCATTAGAGCTATAGAATGGAAGCTATTAGGGGATTGCACTTAATTGAGCAAAGATATCATTAAATCAGTTCAACTTGGTTATGTCAAATGTTTAGAAATTTTACTGGCTTTAGAGCTTATATATTAAAATATTGAAAAGAAAAAAGTACACCCAATTCAGAATACTCTCTGGTTACTTTCTTTAACTCTTTGCAAAAACAATGTAAGAAGAATTCAACTCCAGCACCCTGGAGTTACTTTACTGTAACTTGGTTTTCAAGCAGTATGGGAAACTTATGAACGTGGTTTCTGGCAGTGCCGTTAATATTTGGCACACAGAAAACCTGACCACATTTTGAACTGAGGATGCTCTCATCACAGGCCTGTGTTTGAAAGGGACGGGCCACAGGAGTGGCAGATCAGTGGACTACTGTGGCTTGTGCTGTAGTGTTGCTAACACACAGTGGGTAAACAGAATTATTGTTTTTAGGCTTATTTTTACCAATACTTTAGATCTGATTTGAGTTTCAAATACATATGGATTTTTTTCCAGCTAAAACTCTCAACTCAGTTCTCCAAAAGTACAGCTGCAATGGTAGCTTGGGAAGACAGTCTGGTTTCAGTTCAAATGTTTTATCGAGATGAATTACAAGTAAAAGATTTTTCCAAACCAGAGTTTCTCTATCTGCAGTATACCAATGTCTTTTCTTATGTTAATTTACAGTCAGTTAGCTAATAGTTTCTAGTGTTAAGATGACAAACCATATAAATTTAGATTACAACAAAATTATAAATGCCACCTTTTAGACATTAACTTTACATACAAAGCAATTTAATTAATTTTATAATTAACTTCACATGGTTTGGGTAAAACAGATTAATATGGTTAAAGTATAACAAGCAACGAATGATCTGCTGTATGATCATGACACAAAGTTGAGCCAAACAAAAACACCGCAGTTGTGAATGCATTCACAAAGCCACAGGTGGATATACAGATGTATTATTTTCCTGGAAACATTACTTACCTTTCTACTTTATGGACCCAACCCCCGTCTGTCAGTTTTCTGTATTGTGGTGACGTGTGTGTTGCTATGATGCTGGAAGCTATGTTGGCAGTATTTCAAATATAATCAGAGTCACCAATGTTGAATATTTTCAGTGAAGCTTCCAAACAAAGACAGACTAGGAAGAAAGGCCTGGTGACCTACTTCTGTAAATTGGTCAATGAAAACTTCAAGGATCATGACAGAATATTGTCCAATATGATCCTGGAAAATGAGCTCCCTAGACTGGAAAAGAACCAGAAAATCAGACCCACTGTCATCAAGTTGATTCTGAATCATAGTGACCCTGTGCGACAGAGTAGAACTGCCCCATAGAGTTTCCAAAGAGTGCCTAGGAGATTTGAACTGCCAACCTTTTGATCAGCAGCCACAGCACTTAACCACAATGCCACTAGGGTTTCCCCTAGATTGGAAGGTCCTCAAAATACACAGTGAAACAATGGACTCAAGGATGCTAACAATCAAGACGATGGTGCAGGACCCGGCAATGTTTCTTCCTGCTGACTTTCTCAGTAGGCTGCAAAGTAGTGGAACAATTCAGGACTCATAATATGCCGTGACCATAAAGATGTCTAGTGAATGGTACGCTACATCTTTGGACTTTGGACTCCTGTTGGGATTGATTTGAACACCTTTCTAAATTGGTCCAAGAATCAATGAAAATGTTAATTAAAAGTTACACACTTGTATTAACAATGAGGAAAAATACATACCAGAGAAAAAACTCAAAATGTGTAAATTTTAAAAGAAAAGTAGTTTAGATGTGCCAAAGATTTGAGTTTTAATGACTCTGAAGTATGTTTTAAAAATATTGATATTACAAATATTTTTTGAATTCTTTCTTGTTTATTGTTTCCAATGAACTCTTATCTAGCAATTTTAAAAATAAATCTCTGAGGTAAGAGGAGTTTGTGTTGTTATGTTTACTTACTATGTTCTAGCATATTGTTTTCTTTTGTTTTAAAATGTCAAGATATGCTGGTCGTGTGTGCTAATTTGATTATCGAAGACTTTGAAGCTCTAAGAGGCTCTCTAAGCTCTACTTGGAGCTGTTACTAGACGTGTGAGCCTAGGAGCTCATTCGTTTTTCTTGCACGGATTCAGTTCGGCTGATGAGCTAGTCAGTCACCAAGTGTGCCGTACAGGCTCCCGCCTACTGTCTTAAACAGGCAAGAGTGATGCGTGCAGGCCCAGGTGCTGGCTGCAGGTGCTAAGAAAGGCAGAGGGGACTAATAGCCATCCCTGAGGGTCTGTGAGGAAGCTCTGTCCCCTCATGTCTCGTTCTAGATGAAGGAATTGTTTCTGCCCTGAATATCTGGCTTAGGGGTCAGCAGAATTGTTTTTTCACTCTTTCACCCAGTTGGTTGAATTGTTTCCTCTCCGGGTCTAGGAGAATGGCTCAGAGCACCAAGGACTTCTACTTCCTGCTCAAGTAGAGGTGTCTGACTCTGGAGGCAGGCACGGTGCAGAAGGGGGAGAGGGGAGAGCTGGAAGACAGAGAGGCTTGTTGGGGAGGAAAGAATTACATCCACACACGCAGTAGGTTAGATGCAAACCATTTAGCTTCTGAAGATCCAGTGAAGCTTTGCCCTGGTTCTGGAGGCTTGGGTGGGCTCTCCGCTGTCCCGTCTCCGGCTAAGGAGGACGCTCTCCGAATGCCGCTGCAGCTGATTCCCGGCAGTCAGGTCCGGCCAGTCCCAGGTACTTCTGGACCCACTCTCCCTACCTGACACTCAGTTCAATTTCTTAACTTTCCTTTTGATGTTCAGTGCTCGTAGAATAGAATATAATGAATTCATCTGTCCTGTTGGTTGTTGGAGGAAACACAGGAAGTATCTGATGACTCCACTACCTTGGGCCCACCTCAGGAGAAGTTTTGCTGTTCACCGACAATTTCACTTTACTTCAGTGCTGCCCACTTTCCCCAAACACTGAGTAAATATATTACAGTGCTATCACAATTTGTGGCAGGTAGTACTTTCCAGTAATGACCACAGTAATATCTCCTATTCCACTGATTTCTTCAAAGCAGACTTACCACTTCTTGACCAAGAGGTGGTGTCTATTTCACTAGATCATTAAATCGAGGCAACTGTGACCATTAGAACATGGTGAAGATGATGCTACGCCTGTTACTTGTGTTACTCTTAACTGGCCTGGAAATTTCTGCCTTGTTTCTTGCGTAGTAAATACCATTTGAGAAATATGACTGCGCTGAGATCACCACACTGTGGAAGTCTGAATCACACAGAGAGGTCCTAGAGAATGAGAACTTAGTTGAAGACACGCAGAGAGAGAGAGACTGAGATGCTACAAGTCACCAAAATATGAATAAAGCAGTCGTTTTACGAGGATCCTCTTGCCGTGACCACACAGCTGTAGCTGAAGCCGTGTGGATCAGAGATGAACTACCTTGCTGAGCCCTTTTCAGATTTCTGACCCACAAAATTGAAAGCAAGATAATCTGGTTGTCTTAAGTAAGTAAGTTTTGGGTTAGTTTCTTTTGCAGCAATAGAGAAAACAGATGAGGGGAAAAAGGGAATACCAGCTTGCTTGTCATTGCCATTTAAATATAAAATAAGATACTGTTTGTATTTTGTTTAGATTTTAGGAAGGTTTCAAAGACCATTAACCTAATTTACTAGACAGTCTTAGTTTGCATTAATTTGCTGTGGTATGTGGAAAGATTCTGGGACTCCCTACGTAGTTAACTGTTTGATTAACAATGAATTAATGAATTCATTATTTACTTATTTATTTGCTATGCAATATCTGAAAATATGTCTAAGTGATATTCATTCTTTAAAGATTTTATCCATATTTAAAAAAATACAAAAAACTTGGAAAGGGTAACAAGAAGAGTTGAAGCATTTTCACTTTGTGTGTGTTTATATATACGTATACACACACACATGCAAATAGGATCTGATAGGACAAAGAGCACATTTAAAGGATAGGAAAAGGGACGACACTGAAGCCAATAAAGACATCACAATTTTTTTTCATTCTTTTTCTTTTTATTGCGTTTAAGTGAAAGTTTACAATTACAGTCAGTTTCTCATAAAGAAAACTTTACATACACGGTTTGCCATGTGACCCTTGTTATTCTCGCCACACGTTCCTCCCCTCCAACGCGTATTTTTCATATCCATTTGGCCAGTCCCTGTACCCCTCTGATGTTCCCTCTGGCCTCCGACTAGGAGCTGTTCAGTTAACCTCCTTTACGCGCCCAAGACAAGCAGCACAATCTTCACCACTATTATTTAATGTCTCATATATGACTTCAGTCTTTGAAGAGTTGACTTCTAGAATGGTTTCAGTTCTGGGTTAATAGAGAGTTCAGGGTCATGTCTTCCAGGGGCCTTCTAGTTCATCAGGCTGTCAAGTCTGACCCTTTTATAGATTTCGAGTTCCTGATTCCACATTTTTCCTACTCCATCATGTGACTCTTTGTTGAGTTTTCTGTAAGGAGAGTCTCTTGTAATGTCTGGGGTACCATCTAGTTCTTCTGGTCTCCTATTGAAGTTGTCCCTCTTATATGTTGTCCTTTCTGTCTCTTAGGCTCAGACTATCCTCTTGTCCTTGATGCTCTTCTTACTTCTTTGCTCCAGGTGGGTTGAATCCAGTTAATGCTACTTAGATGGCTGCCTGCTAGCTTTGAAGACCACAGACACCACTCCCCCAAATGGGATATGGAATATTTGGTTTAAAAACCTTGTTATGCTAATTAACTTAAGACATCATGATTTTTTTAATGGATCTTAGTCTATCCTTCGTTGTTTACCAATATTTAAGTGATTTTGAAGAGACCGTATCAGGCATTGAGGAAACCACACACATATACAAAGAGCCGGAAAACATGCATTCTGTCTACAGGGAATTTAGAGGAAAATGGTAGAAACAGGGCAAGCCCAAACATGTATGTAAGCCCAGTATATGTGCAATTCATATGAAATGAGCATTAAATAAACTATAAATGTACCAGGAACTCTCTCTGTCACTTACAGAATTGGAATTGCTTCCTCTGAGACAGTTATGAGGATCCACCTGGGAATGGTGAAAGGATGGCCCACTGCTACAACACTGTAAAAAATAAAACAAAACACCAACCTAACTGCTGCCAAGTCATCTCTGGCTCATGGCAACAGCATGTCTAGCAGGGAACAACTGTGCTCCGTAGAGTTTTCAAAGCTGTGTACTTTCAGAAGTGGATTGCCAGAACTTTCTTCCAAAGCACCTCTGGGTGAATTCAAACTACTAATCTTTTGGTTAGTAACTGAGTGCTTAGCTGTTTGTTTCACCCAGGAACTCCTTACCCGAACATTAAAGAAGATAATTAAGAAAAATAAGAGGTGTATGTACAAGTCAAAGAACAGCAGTATACCCAAGTAGAACTCAAGGATGAAGTAGGTCAATTAATACTAAATGATGAAAGAAGTTAATAAATCCTGAATAAGATATTTATTATACATTTGTTTCAGACATCATTGTAGAATGAATATGATCTATTTACTATTTTTAATTTCTGGCATGCCATTTTTCCTATGAGTGAATGATCTTTTTCTGACAAAAGGCAGATTCTGCCCTGTACCTTAGTGAAAAGTACCAATTTTTGAGTTAAATTACATTGAATTATGGTTTTATCATAGGCCAAGATTTAAATAGTCAAAATTGATAGGGCTTGGGCCCTAATACTGAACACCTCCAATTATCATGGCTAAATGGCCTTCAAGCAAGAACTTGGAGGACAATACATGAGGTCCTATCATAAGAGATAATCACTAGCATTAAATTTTATATCATTCCAGTGAAAGGCTATTACAGTAAGCAGGTGACTTGACTCTATTCTTAAACATGTCTAGACTGTAGAATCAACTGCCTTATGACTGTGATAGCTGTTTAGGGTGGTTACTCATTCATTGATATTTGGTATGAGTCCCACTGCTGTTAGCAACAGGTGTTGGTTCTGTAATCTCTGCAGAGTCAACATTCCTATTTTGCTTTATCACAGCCAGTGGATTCTACCGTTGAGTAGAACTTTTTGAGGCTTGTGACACTGACTGGAAGGCGGCAGAGCATTTCTGAACATAGTTTTTTCTAATAAGAATAGCGAACATTTCTTGAGTATTTACTATCTGCCATTGTACTGCATATTTTATAAGCATTATATAATTTAATTCTGTAAGTGTTATTGCCATCTCTGTTTTATGTAAAAAAAATCTGAGTCACAGTCACACAACTATCAACTGATCAGAAATTCAAACCTAGGTATACTCCCAAGTATCTGTTCTTTTAACCACAGTGTTGACATCAGGCAGTGAACAAACACTGGGGTAGTTGTTTTTACAACACTAAAACTGCAAAAGAAGCCCTGATGTGCAGTGGTTAAACCTTTAGCTGCTAATCGAAAGGGAGGAGGTTTGAACTGCCCAGCAGCTCTGTGAGGGGATAATAGGGCAGTCTGCTTCTGCGAAGACTTACAGCCTTGGAATCTCTATAGGGCAGTTACACTCCACCCTGTAACGTTGCTGTGGACTGAATCTATTTGATGGCAATAGATCTTTATTTAAATAACTACATATAAAATGAAGATTATTGTTGGACATTGTGTCTTAGAATTAACATAGGCTGGTTGTAGGAAAATAGAATTTCTACTGCTGATTCGAATGGACTGTCTATGACAATCATAAACAAGCAAACTTCCCAACAAATGAACAGGATTGGATTTTTTTAAAAAATCACATTAACATTAAACATTAAGCATGAAAACTCTCAACTTCACAGCAACTATTTCAAATAACAGAACTCCATTAAAACCCACCAAGAGTAGATACATAAGCACTGACGAAATGATGTTCTGCTACCTGTTTCTTAAACTTCTTACAATAGAATGATCTAATATCTTTCACTGGAGCAGCCTTCAGTTCATAATTTAAAACTGCTTGCAAAGCAATTCAGCTTTTAGGCTGCTTTTCAGGCATCCATTGTCCTCACTGGCACATGCCCTTTTCTAGTTCTTCTTTTTCCAGTTACTTTAAAGAATATTATAAGTACAATACTAGGTATGTAATAACTGATGAAATGTTTTCTGCTACCCAGGCAGGAGAATAACAAATATGAATCAGAATGCTGCCTTTTAAGTTAATGATTTTAGTATGAAGAAGTTGGATGGACGGAGAAAAGAAAAAAGAGCATGCTTCATAAAATAGAGCAATAAAAATACAATTCAAATATCTGAAAAAACAGGCAAAATTTAAACAGTCTTGACACAGAGGTCAGTTGAGAAGAAATTTTAGGAAATTGGTTATAAAATTAAAAGCACTGTAAACATGAATGTTTTCTAGCACCAGATACATAAGTATCAACCCATAAGCAATCTGATTTATTATAAAATCTTACAGCACAACACCAATAAAACCATTCTCTATCAAAAGGGACAAACTCTAGTACTTCCCCCATATGCCATGTGTTACAGGCAGTTTCTTGCACCTGGTGTGGGTGTGTTTTCATTGTTGAAGCAGAACATTCATGCACTGAAAAGCCATCATAGATACAATTTATCTAGACTTTAAAGCTTTTTTGGATAGGTATGTCTGGCCCAAATCAGAATATTGAAGCCAAAATAAAAATGCTAAACAAAAGACAAAAGGACTGTAATATTTTGAAGAACTAAAGTAGTTCTATCGGCATCTTATGGAAATTTATCACTTAACTTTATTTGTGTAAATATCAGACATTGATAGGTGATCGGTGTTTTGGTAATGTTCACTATCTTTGTGGGACCATTAATGCATAAACTTAGATTAAATTATATAAAATCTTTACTACATATGTTGCAAGGAATAGCTTTATATCTAATATTATTTTTATGTGGAAAAGTGATCTTAATAATTAAGTGAAATACACATTTGAAATTAAAAAATTGCAATGCATAGGAAAATATTGCAGTGGTAAGGAAATATCTGTGGTCAGCAAATGATGAACAGCGACATTCCACAAAAAATTCTACTAACATTTCTGACATGACCTAGGTAGAAACTCAGACTTCCAAATGTTCTTTTTAGAACAGAGTAAAATGACTTACTCTTCTATTGAATTGCTAAAGAGAATTGCCATCTCTAACATGTTCTGATGAGAGTGACTGTTCTTAACAGAATTTGAATATTGATTAACTTGATATTTTTACTGCTACTACTGTCGGTTTTTATTTCACGAATCGTATTGAAATCAGGAAGGGAGAGCTCCAATAAAGCCTTTTCAGTTGTGGAAGAATTATTTGAAGTGTTAACCTCCAAAGAATAAAACTATTGTCTTTTTTTTTTTCCTCCGAGTCTCTTGCTCTTTAGGGATTGTTTCTCTTTTAATTTATTGCTCTGTGTTCTAAAAACTGGAGAGAGATTACAAACTACATTTAAAAAGTGTATTAAATGTAACTTGTGGTAAATTAGTAACACCTCTTGAAAAATACTGCTATGAGCTCTCCCATGGTGCTTCCTTTGGGGAAGGTAACTCAATTGTGTTGATTTAAAGGTTCTGTCTAGTTCTTTTAAATATTCCTTTGATGTTGTATTGCTCTGCTTGTAATAGACTGTTATTGCCCTATATTGAGTTTGTAGAGTGAAGGTAAATCTTTTGTGATGTGATTGTGCCACCACAAACTCAATATTGTTCACAGGGCCTTTATAACTCTCAGCTACATTGCCGCAGAACGGCACACATTTTCATTTTTACTCTTTTAGATTTTTATTCTTTGTTCTGAAGCTGAAAGTTTGTACACTTATAGACACTGTGCAATGCTTGTTCTGTAAGTGATAACTTGTAAGCAAAGAGAACACCGTCAGTTTTTTTTTTTTTCTTTTTCTGAAATTGTTGGTGCTGTTGATCTTTTTTTATGATGTTCTATTAGGCACTCAACAATGTTATTGAAGAACTGCCACTACTCTGAAAAGCTAGAGTCCAATTTTCTGGTTTCAAATGTTTTCCAAGGGCATATAACGACGCTATTAAAAGAGATTCTCCCAAGGAGTCCTACTCAACCTTGAAATACAAATAAGTGTGATTTTCTCTGGTGGCAGATCACACACGTTAGACCTACAGGATCAGAAGTATTAACATAGATAATCTAATATCTATTTGATAGAAAGTAGACATTCTATGTAATGGCATAAGTTATTATTTACTTCTTTGGTTGAATCTCTGGAAATTAAAAGTTGTGATATTGTTCACTAAGGAGAATTCAGCTCACAGTTTGAAACTGTTGGAAAGTAAAGCAGTTCTAAGACTATTGTTTAGACATTCATATTCTTTGGTGTATGTCCTGTTACAGTTTTCTTTTCCCCTGTAATGTTGAAGAAAGTGATCTCATAATTTTTGGATAATCATTAGTTGATACAAAATTTTGAGAAAAGGAAGAGTGTCAAAATGTAAGGCAGGATATTTACATGTTACAGAGGACTGGGGTTTATATAACCACATACTTTGAATATGTTGTTTTTCTCAGGTAGCAAATGATTATTGCTCCAAAAAAGGCCAAAATTTTCCCTACTACAAATATGTGTATATATACATATATATATATAATCCTCTTCCCAGTTAGCAGAATAAGCAAAATCAGCAGTCTTCAGTTCTCAGAACTTTGTAAATGTTAGTTACACTGGAAAATATCTCTTGTATTTGCATTTCTGATTATCTTCTTTCCAATCCCTGCTTCTTGACATTTCTGTATTCGCTCTAGACCTCTTGCAACTGAAAGGCTTCTTGATTTATGAAAGGCTACAATGATTTATGAGGAGAATCAAAGGCAAAATTTATAGGAAGAAAATTTCTGAGGCATGTTAATAAGCAAAATTTTAAAAAGATTAACATATATTACTCAATGAGAATGGGGTTCATGGTTGAAACCTGGCTTTCTTAGGTGAGTGAGATCTTACAGGGTATCTGACCCAGAATTTGCAAACTGATGGTCATTGAGCTGTATCTGGGAACTCTGGTGACTCAGTCGCTAAGAGCTCAGTTGCTATGAAAGGTTGGCCATTCAAATCTGTCAGTTGTTCCTTGGAAATCCTATGGGACAGTTCTATCCTGTATCACAGGATTGCTGTGAATTAGAATTGACTCGATGGCAGTGGGTTTGGATTTTTTTGGTTCATTGGAGCCTATCTGGCTATATATTTATATGTTTTATATATACATATGTGTTTGCAATGCTTTGGAGATTTGTTCTCAATAGTTGTTAACATTGAAAATTATACTTTTGTTTTACAATATGAATTTCCACCGTTACTGGAACAATCAAAAGCTCTAATAACACTGGACCAACATTTCCACAATGCTGGAGCCCTCTTTAGTGGGTCTGTGCATTCTTCTGCGGTCCACAGTCCCCACACAGCTTCTTCACTCATTTGCTGTCACTTCGAGCCCTGGAGGCCTCTGAGTTTGTGCTATGTGTCTCTAGTCTACGTCTGGCAAGTTCGTACAGCTCCTCGCTTTGCTCACTCTGGCGTCGTTTCTCGACGTGCTCATCCCTCCATCTATCAGAATCTTGTACCTAAAACAGCATCTCCTGCCTGCAACTTTCTTCAGTCCCGCAGTGCCTCCTAGAATCTGTCCTGCTCTTCATCTTTTTGTTAGCTTCACTCAGTCTGTGCTGGATTACATTGGCTGCATTTCCACCTTTCTCTCCAACAGTTTCTGAACATTTGGAGGATGGTGACATCGCTGCATTCCATGCAGTACTTTGCAGGGCAACACCTGCACCTAGTATGCTTTCAATACATTTGTGGAATTAAACTTAGTTGAATTAATCTGGCTATAGTCAAAAAAGTAGAAACCCTGATGGCATAGTGGTTAAGAGCTTCGTATGCTAACCAAAGTATCGACAGTACAAATCTACCCGGTGTTCCTTGGAAATATTATTGGGCAGTTCTTCTGTAACCTATAACGTCGTATGAATTGGAATCAACTTGATGGTGGTGGCTGGCTTTATGGTCAAAATGAGACTGCATACGGGCAAGAATCTCAAACTTCTTAAACCCTACTCAAAGTCTTTCCCTTTTCAAGTAATCTCTCTTCTCTCCTTTAATATGTTCTGTGAAATATTATATTCTTTATTAATAAGAAATGAAGAAGTTCCTCCCCTTGTCTTTCCCTCACAGGACTTTTCTCAAAAAAGCCTAAAGCGTATCCTGTATTCTTGTTATATCTTTTCTGCTTTAGTTGCTTAGAAGCTCAGACATAAATTTAAGAATTACCTGTAATATTTTCCTGAATCTGGGTTTCTGATCTAATGACTCTTTTTCTTCTTGATTATCTGATTTCTCTCTCTCGTTGGATGGAGTCAGTGGTTAAGTGCTGGCCTCCTGACTGAAAGGCTGAGAGTTGGGACCCACTCAGAGGTCTCTTGGAAAACAGGCCTGGCTTCCAAAAAGTCATAGCCTTAAAAAGCCCACGGAGCGGTTATACACTGTGCGTATAGGGTACCATGAATGGGAACTGAGTCAACCGCAACTAAAGACAACTTCCTGCTTTAGTAGATTTTGGTTTTCTTTATTTAGGAAACAAAAAACAACAACAGTCTTGTGAAACTTAATGGGACAATAAAGCTACTCTCATGGTGCAGATTGTATAGTGGATTCACAATAGCTGGTAATTTATTTTATTGTATTTTGTGCTGTGATTTTTATTTTAAGTCACTTCTGTAATTCCTCCTTCTTTTATTGAAAGGTGAATAAATACCTGAGATGAGAAACTTATAAAAGATAAAGAAAGGCAGTTTTGATCAGACCTTATTTGCAAGAAGATAGTATAAATCTTGAGCAATGAAATCCAGTACCCACTGCTGCCTTCAAGCTGATTTTGACTCACAGTGATTCTACAAGACAGAGGAGAACTGCCTCACAGAATTCTCAAAGCTGTAATCCTTATGAGAGCAGGCTGCCACATCTTTCTACCATGGATCCACTGAAGAGTTCTAACTGCCAACTTTTCAGTTAGCGTTGAGCACTGTAATTACTGCACCACCAAGGCTACTTCAGTGAGATCTACAGGTATTGTATATTTTTTAAAATCTAATTTTAATTTGTGGCTTTATCTCTTAAATCATTGAATTTTAGCTTTCTATCAAAGTGGTTAAGAAAAGTAGGAGGATCAAAGAGCAAAATTCTCTAAATATTAACTGAGAGCTACTTGTGACTCTCATCTACCTCCGTAGTTATAAGATGAAAATCACAAAACATTAAATCACAGCCTGAGTGTCTTTCACTAATACAAGCAAGAAAGAATTTGCTTCAGTTCTACCTGGTACCTAGAGATGTTCGGTTGCTGTTTGACATCGTTCCCCCTTCTGTGTTCTCTTTCGCATGGCAGTGAGGAGTGGTTGGGTGCTACGGTTACCATGCTGTGAGTTAGATTATGCACGGAGACATGTTTGTGTCAAATCTGCAAGGCTGAAGAGAAACAGAAGCCATGCTTTTCTTCCTCCGGCAGTAGCAAGCAGATATATGGGCTTTAACAGATATGAGATTTTGGTGCAGCCTCTGGGCCATTTTTCCCAGAATTACTTGCCTCAGTACTAGAAGCAGCTGTGATGTTCTCCATGGATACGAGGTCTGAGAATTAGGTTTGTGATCTCATGCTAGAGAGAGTGCTGCATACCTCATTGCTGAATATCACTACAGTCACCTCCAAAGTACTCCCCTTGGGAAGCTGTGCACCCATGCCAGCACCTAGTCTACACTTCAAAGCAATTTTTTAAAACATTGTGATTAAGTAAGAGTATACTACAAAAATCAATTTTGCATGCCCACCTATCTGCAGCTCCTTCTGCTCCCCTTGCCAGTGATAGCACACTCCTCCTTTTCTTTCTGTACTTGCGGTGTCCTTTTAACAATTTCCTGTCCTCTTCTCTTTACCCTCTCCTCTCCCATCTAGACAGAGATCAATAGGACAGCCTCCTATAAATGCATAGAACCGTAAAGTACACACAGCATATGGTCATACTCTGTCCCTGGGTCCAGTCCATTTTTGTTGGAAGAGTTGACCTCAGTAGTGTTTTCTGGTCAGGGGCAGCAGCAGATCTAACTGTGACACTCCCAGGGGATCCCCCAGGCTGTTGGACCATCAACTGTGGCTTTTTAGTAGAGTCCTTAAATTGCACCCCTCTTTTTTCAGGTTGTCACAGGAACTCCACATTGTGTGCCCCATTACGTCTGTTTTTGGTGGTGGCCGGGCACGGTCTGGTTCTTCTGGACACATGTTGATATAGCCTCCCATTCACTTGGGTCCTTTTAATTCCATTGTGTCTTTGTTGTTCTCGGTGATCATCTGTTCCAGATGCACTGGGACCATTTGGTGTACCTCTGATAGCACCTTGCTAGCTTTTGAGACTCCAGGTGCCACTTGCCAGCATGGGGTGCAGAAGACCCTCTTAGTAATAGTCTAGTTGTGTCAACTGGCTTCAGTGTCATCCAAAAACATGGTCATCAGACCTCCCACCCCTGCTCTCTATTCTTGCAGTATTGGATATTGGATTGAGATTAGAAGAATTTTCAGTTTATGATGAAGTCCTGTTAAGTTGATCTACTTTCTACTGTGTGCTGTCACTGCTTTCACTCAATGAAATTTTTATCAACTGTCTAATCTATGACCAACCCTCTCCTTGCCTCCCCACCTTTGTAACCATCGAAGAGTCTTTTCTACTGCACATAAATCTATTTTTCAGTCCTTATAGCAGGGTTCTCATACAATATTTGTCCTTTTGCTGCTGACTGATTTCACTCAGCATAATGTCTTCCAATTGAAACCAGGTTTCAATTGTTCTTTATCATTGCATAGTGTTAACACTGATTATATGTACTGTAGTTTATCTATTCATCTGTTGATGGGCATCTGTGTTGATTCCATCTTTTTGCTGTTGTGGACTGTGCTGCAATAAACATTCGTGTGCATGTATCTGTTCTTGTGACAGCCTTTGTTTCTGTAGGATTTTTTCCAAACAGTGGGATTGCTGGATCAAATGGTATATCATCTATTTCCATGTTTTCAAGAAATTGTCAAATTATTTTCCAAGGAGATTGTACCATTTCACAATCCCACCAGCAGTGCAGGAGAGTTCTGATCTCTTTGCAGCCTCTCCAGCATTTGTTGTTCTGTGATTTTTGGATTATGGCCAACCTTCTTGGGGTGAGATAGTATCTCATTGTAGTTTTGATTTGGATTTCTCTAACAGCTAATGATCATGAGCATTTTTATCCCAATTTATAATCTTAGGCCTTTGTCAAATATCAACTGCTCATAAGAGGATGGTGGCATCACTGGGGTCTCAACTCTGTTTCATTGGTCTGTATATCTCCTTTTGTATCAGGACCAGGCTATTTTGACTACTGTGGCAGTGTAATAGGTTCTAAGGCCGGGCAGTGTGAGGCCACCCATTGTGTTCCTCTTCTTCAGTAGTGCTTCACTTATCTAGGATTTCTTCCCTTTCTAAACAAATTTGCTGATTTGTTTCACCATCTCATTATAAAACGTAACTGAAATTTGTTTGGGGTTGCATTGTATACGTAGATCACTTTGGGTAAAATAGACATTTTCACAATGTTAAGTCTTTCTATCCATGAGCAGGGTAGGTTTCTCTACTTACGTAAATCTCTTTTGGTTTCTTGCAGTAAAATCTTGTAATTCTCTCTGTATAGGTCTCTTATTTCTCTGGCTAGATTTTCTCCTAGGTATTTTATCTTCTTGGGGGCTACAGTAAATGGTTTTGCTTTGGTGATTTCTTATTTAATGAGTTCTTTGTTGGTGTAATGGAATCACACTGATTTACTTATGTTTATATTATATCCTGATACTTTGCTGAACTCTTCTAGTTGTTGCAATAGTTTACTTGTGGATCAAAGCAGTGTTGGCACTCTTTTTCCAGAATGGCCATCAGAGCTGTTGTCATATTACCCTTGATGTCCTGAATGTTATCAAAATGTCTTCCTTTCAATATTTCGTTTATCTTTGGGTAAAGAAAAAAATCATTGGGGACCAGATCAGGTTAGTAGGAAGCGTGTTCCACTACAGTTTTTTGTTGACTGGCTAAAAGCTCCCTCACAGACAAGTATAGTTTGCAAACTTGCCACTGTGGCACTGTGCACAATGGCCTTGACAGAAAGAGTTCCAAAATTGCTTGGAAAGGTGGACTAGGCATTGGTGTTGGTGCATAGCCTCCCAAAGGAAGTACTTCAAAGGTGACTGTAGTGATATTCAGCAATGAGGTACGTAGCTCTTAGAATAATTCAGTTTGTGGACTTAATTGTTGGGCTGTGTACACCTTAGGCCAACAACTTCCTAAGTCCCTGAAAGCTAGTGGCAAACCTGAGGGCTTGTGAGAAATTCTCTGACCTTTGTATCTACAGACTTTCCGAAGAATTTTTTTTAATTCCAAGTATTGAATCCCTTCCTAATTGAAATATTTAGAGCAGTTTCTTCTTTCCTAGCTATTTTTCTGACACAGCTCTGGCTGACATACTCTGGGAAGGAAAAACCCAGCAGGATATCATTTAGTAAGTTTCACTGTGGGCAAATGTTTAAAGTCATAGTCTCAGTGAATAGAAAATTGTATGGATAAATATCTCCAGGATAGAAAGAGTATATCTTTCCCATAAAAGAAATAAATGACTTTTTTTTTTTCCTAAAAGAAAGATAAAATATCACAAAACTTCATTAGGTCACCTGTAAGAAAAGTTTGTTTTCTTATTATTTAAGAGATTGTTTGTGAATACACAGTATTTTGTATAAATAACTTAGACTACATTTAACAGACAGAAGTGCTTGTAGTAAAAATATTTCAAAGTTACAATGAAAAACCAGAAATATCGTTTACCCCCAGCCTAGCCATAGATATTTCATATGTATTTACTGATTTAAATATGAAGAAAACCTTGGTGGTGTAGTGGTTAGATGCTGTGGCATCTAAGGTCAGCAGTTGCATCTACCAGGTGCTCTTTGGAAACTCTACAGGGCAGTTCTGCTCCGTCCTATAGGGTTGCTATAAGTTGGAAGAGACTTAATGGCTTTGCGTTTGTTTTGTTTCAGTATGCCTATAAAATATACAGGTATTTTAAAAACTGAAATGGAGTAACACAAGTCATACTACTCTATAACTGTTTTTGTTTTGCTAAAAATATGTAGAAATAGTGTTCTCACATCACACACTTCGAGTCTCTCTCCTCTCAGGTAAGTGAATGCAGGCTGATTCTGTGCAGGTTACAAGACTTTTGTGAGATGTTACTGTGTCTTGGTTGATATGTGTAGTTGGAGATGTGAGCATCCTCCTGTGTAAATACGTGTTGTTAGATTCTGTCAAGCTGGTTCTGACCCTTAGTGATCCTACATACAAAAATATAACACATGGCCAGACCTGTGCCATCCTCATAGTTGTTGCAACTTTTGAGCTCATTGGTGCAACCACTGTGTCAATCCATCTCGTCAAGAGTTCCGCTGACCCTCTGCCTTACCACGTATGATGTCCTTCTTGATGGACTGGTGCCTCCAGAATAACGTGTCCGGGTGTATGAGAGGAAGGCTTGCATCCTCACTTCCAAGGAACATTCTGGCTGCATACCTTTTCCAAGACAGACTTTTTCATTTTTCTGCAAGTCCTTGGTATATTCAGGTATATTCAACATTCTTCACCAACACCACAATTCAAAGTCATCAATTCATCTTTGACCTTCTTTTTTTCAATACCCAGCTTTCACAAGTGCTTGAGGCAAATGAAAACACCATACCGTGGGTAAGGTGAACCTTAGTTCTCAAAGTGACAGCTTTACTTTTCAGCATTTTAAAAAGCTCTTTTGCAGCAGATTAGCTCCTACAATGCATTCTGTGATTTCTTGACTGCTGCCTCCATGGGTGTTGATTGTGGATCAAAGTAAAATGAAATCCTTGACAATTTCAATCTTTTCTCTGTTTATCATGATGTTGCCTATTGGTCCAGTTGTGAGGATTTTTATTTTCTTTGTATAGAAGGGTAGTCCATCAACAAATTTTGATCTTTGCCAGTAAGTGCTTTAGGTCCTCTTCACTTTCAGCAAGCAAAGTTGTGTCATCTACGTAATGCAGATTGTTAATAAACCTTCCTCCAATCCTGATGCCCCATTCTTCTTCATATAGTCCAGCTCCTTGGATTACTTGCTAGACATACAGATTCAATAGGTATGGTGAAAGGATATAAGCCTGGTGCATGGTTTTCCTGACTTTAAGCCACACAGTATTTCCTTGTTCTGTTTGAATGACTGTCTCTTAATCTCTGTGCATGAGCACAGTTAAGAATTCTGAAATTTCCATTCTTTGCAATGTTATCCATAAGTTGTTATGATTCACACAGTTGAGTGTCTTGGCATAATCAATAAAACACAGGTAAACATCTTTCTTTCAGCCAGAATTCTCTGACATTAGCAATGATGTCATTTATTCCATGTCATCTTCTGAATACAGCTTGAATTTTTTGACAGTTCCTCTGTCAGTGTACTGTTGCATCTGTTTTTGAATGATCTTCACCAGAATTTTATTTGCATGTGCTATTAACAATATCGTTTGATAATTTCTGCAGTTTGATCACTTTCCTTTGGAATGGTCAAGATCCAGAATTTAAAGAAGTTAAATTAATGCATAGTGACATTAATGCCATTCATAATAATCTCTATTATGTATAAGGCTGTGTTATGAACTTTGGGGAAACCTTGGATAAAATAAAAAAGATAATGTAGTCAAGAAGTTATTGTTTAATTTAAAATTAAAGATGAATTCTAAAGTGACTTAGATGAAAAGATTTTTAAGAGTAATTTTCAATGTCAGAATTTGTCACAGGGTAAAACATAGTGAAGAAATACTTATTCCTGTAGGAGTTTTGAATTATATTGAAAACTATGTATGTTTCAAATGTAGGCAAAAGTAAATCTTGGTAAGAACTTCCATTTGTGTACCCACACAGTTTAATTCAGATCAACCTGTTCATTCACTTAACTGTGTTAATTAATCATTTAGTTATACAAGATGCATCTATTAAGTATCTGTTATGTGTCAGGAACTTAGTAGATGGCTAGAAGAAAGGAATGAGCAAACCAGTCCCACTGATGGCCATGTGCTATATCATCTGTGCTACTCATCCAGTGCTGCTGTAATAGAAATTCCACCAGTGGATGGCTTTAGCAAGAGAAACTTCTTCATAGTAAAGCGGGCTAAAAGTCCAAATTCAGGATGTCAGCTCCAGAGGAAGTCTGTGTCTTTCTGTTGTCTTTCTCATCAATCTTTGCCTGGACTCAGCACTTCTCAACACAGGGAACTGATATCCAAATGACACACTCTGCTCCGAGCGCTGTTTTCTTGGTGGTATGAGGTCCCGACTCACTCTCTGCTTGCTTCACTTTCCTCTTATGTCTTGCAGGGTAAAAAGATTGTACATGCCATGCCCCAGGGAATCTCCCTTTGCATTTTTCAGGGATGTGAATTTAGTATGGATGTTATAGTCCCACCTTAATCCTCTTTAACATAATCCTATCTTGCTCTATTAACCACAGGCAGAAATTAAGGTTTACAACATATAGGAGAATTACAATTACAAAAGCGAGGATAACCACATAATATTGGGAATCACAGGCCAGCCACATGGATACATATGTTTTTGGGGGGACATAATTCAATCCACGACATCATCTAAATGGTACATAGAAGACAGTAATCAAACAGTAACTGATAAACATAGTTTCAGAACTGTGAATGTTTTCTGAAGGTGCAGTAGACAGGCTCTGAAGTTTATGACTGGAGGATCTGATCAAGCTGGGATTTCTGTAAATCCCCCCTGAGAAGTTAATATTTGAGCAGATCTTTGAAGGTTATGTAAGAAAAAGGGTGAAGGAGACTGTCATGGATGATGAAGTGGTTGAGAAACAGAAAGGTCCATGTACTGAATTTACATTAAATATTGGAAGAGACTAGTGAGGGTGATCATCAGTCCCTGGAGAAGGACATCATGCTTAGCAGAGTGGAGGGTCAGTGAAAAAAAGGAAGACCCTCAATGAGATAGATTGACACTGTGGCCGCCCCGATGGGCTTAAGCATGAAAACGATTGTGGTAGACATGGTGCCAGACCCGGCAGTGTTTCGTTCTGCTGTTCGCAGGGTCTCCATGAGTAGCATCCAACTCGATGGCATCTAACAACAACAATAGTGAGGGTGATCACAGCCAGGTATTAGTCTTCAGTGAAAGAGGAATGTTAAGAACACAGTTTAATTAATAAGAGAGGGTGGCTGGCAGTTGTCTTGCTGGGGCAGGATTTAGCCTGTACGATTGTATTGTGCACTGAGGCAATCTCTTGAGATATAAAGGAAAGAAGCTAGCAGAGAGATCTGGGGATCTATCACCAAGAAGCAGTGCTGGTAGCTGAGCGCATCCTTTGAAAGGATGATGTGAATGTTATGAGCGTGAAAGGACCTGGGTTTTGTCCTGCTTTGGTTGTTGTTGTTAGTTGATATTGAGTCCACTCTGACCCATGGTGACCTTACATGTAACAGACTGAAGTATTGCCTAGTCCTTGAACATCTTCATGAGTGTGGTATGTATGAAGCCATTATTATGGTTATTGTGTTAGTCCCTCTTATTGAGGGTTACTCTCATTTATGCTGATCTTCCACTTTACCAAAGATGATGTCTTTTTCTAGAATTAGTCTTTCCTGATTATATGTCTGTTTTAGTCATTTAGTACTGCTGTAACAGAGATACCACAAGTGGATGGCTTTAAAAAGAAAAAATTTATTTTGTCACAGCACAGTCCAGTAGATTAAATGTTTAAATTCAGGGTGTCAGCTCCAGAGGAAGGCTTTCTCTGCTGGCTCTGGAGAAAGGTCACTGTCAGTCTTCCTGAGATGGAAACACCCTGATCCTTTCCAAATGATGGACTCAGTTCCTGGCAATGTTTCTTGGTAGCATGAGGTTCCCAAATCTCTGCTAGCTTCTTTCCTTTGTATTCCTAGAGGCAGCCTTAAGGCACAACACAAAGTTACACATTGTGTCCTGCCACACCAACACAACTGCTGCCCATCTTCCTTCATTAATATCACAGAGGCAGGATTTATAGCTTATAGAAGTGCTACACAATCATGACTCAGCCAAACCACCGGCACACAAATTTTTGGGAATACAATTCAATCCATGCGGTGTGCAAAGTAAGAAAACCTAAGTTTTGCCATTCTTGCTTCCAAGGAACATTCTGGTTGCATTTCTTGTAGAACTGATTTTTTTTCATTCTTCTAGTAGTCACATAGGTGTGTAGCTTTGCTCACGATGCTTCTGTGGGTGATGGGCCTCAGCATTCTTTGCCAATATTCTGTCTTTCTTTTTCAGTATACAAGTTTTTTCATTCATATGAGGCAACTGAAAAGACTATGGCTTAGACAGTTGCACCTTAGTAATTAAAGTGATATCTTTGCTTTTTAAAATTTGCCTTGATCAGTTTATATCTTTTACTTCAGTCTTAAAAAGAAAATAGAGGGATAATTGTCTAAATACGATACTGAGGGAGCAAATTACACCAGACCAATTCTGAGTGTATGAGAGACAGTGAAAATTTAGGAAGCCACACAGAGTTACAGTGGCCGTGACAATGTGCCTCACAGACTTCCAACTACATAGAAATTAGTTGACCCAGGGCTCCAACCACTAAGATTTGTCATGTGTCTCATAAGCTTCTCTTAGCATTGAATGAGCATGGCAGAAATACTAAGGCAAGATGACTTGGGAGACATGAGACTTTGATGACTGGTTTTGTCTTACAGATTAGGTGCTGGTCAACTTGGCTGGGCCATGATTCTCAGTGTTTTGACAGCTGTATAAAATGGTTACATTTGTGACAGAATGTATTGTGGTACTGGCAAGGGGCAAGGCCTGGGGTGTCTCACTGCCCCCCTCAGCCATCTACTGCCACCTACTTCCCGTCAGCTCACCTTGCCAAGGTTTTGGCCTGTTGGCCGATTCAGCAGCTGCTGCTCTCTTGTCTTTTTAAGTCCAGTCCTTGGGACTTGAACTAACTGCTGTTGGGATTCATTGATCTTTGCAGCCTTAGTGTGAGCTCTGTTCCCTGACCTTCCAATTCTGGGTTCACCAGCCCCTGGAGCTATGTGAAGTAGCAGAAACCTTGTGATCTCTGCCACCACCTTGAGATTCACCGACCTTCACAGTCTGTCAATGGGAACCTTGCTCTCTGACCCCCTGACCTTGGGTTTGCCAACTTCTGCAGCTGTGTGAGGCTTGTATCTTGATTCAGGACTTTTAACCGCTACAGTTTCATGAGCTTTTTCTGATGTAAATCTCTTTCTGAATATATTTATATGCATTACTGGTTTTTTTCTTCCCTAGAGAACCCAGCTAAGACAGATTCCCTGGTGATCTGGTTCCCTAGATGACATGGAAGTCTATCATGCTTGTATCTAACCTTCTTTCCCAACCTTATTTCGTACCCTTCTTCACTCAATGTCAGATTCCCATCACAGAGTGTGATAGTTTTCTCAGCCTTTACTGAATCCCTCTCTATTTCATCTGACACACAAAAATAAAGTAAAATCTTCGAATGTTTAATCCTCCCATCTTGATGTCTGCTTCTTAGAAGAGAAAGACTACCATGAGAATTAACTACAGTGGAAGCTCTTCAGTTCAGGCAAGGACGTGTGTTGCAGGAAAAACAGGAGTTTGCAAGTAAGCTTTAAGTTTCAGGGGAGCAAGAATCACTCCAAACACCAAAGTTCTTATAAAAGAGAAAGGGGCTTTAATCCACCAGTGGTGCACAGTAGACTGAGTTCAAAAATGGCTGCGCTCCCCGTCTCGCTAAATTCCAGGGTTTATAAATGTTTCACGGAGACTTCAAACAAAGAAATTTTCATACAGAATTCTTATTGATATTAGTAATTTTACAACTTATCATTCTACCTTCTAACTGGTGTTCACATGGTTACAAAGACAAAGGCAAGCAAATTCTTAAGTTGCAAGGAGGGGGCTCCTCTTTCTCTGGGTGTCGAACTGATCACAGGAAACACTTGCGTGGGAGTTTCCTTGAGCCAAGAGTCTTTACCGGGCTCCTGGTGCTTTTAAAAAAGGCTATAACTCTTCAGGTTTGAAGCCCTCAGGCTCCTGATATTTTAGGAAAGGCTCCAATTCTTCAGGATTTCCTCTCTCAAGTGGAAAAAGTATCCCAAGTGGCTGTACTGTCTTCTGATATGGCTTAACAGTTCTCAAGGGCAAAAGGAGAAAAGTTGAGGGGAAGTACATTTTTTAAGACATTTTTTGAATCATTTAATAAAGTGTAGTGTGTTTATATACTGATAATTGTTAAGATGACATAGAAAGGTGTCGTAAGAAACAATATATTGAATCATGAATAAATAGCGTAAAAAGCATGGCTTCCTTTAATATTCTCTATAATCAGTTAAATAGACCAAACCAAAATCAAACTCATTGCCCTAGAGTCTATTCTTACTTATAGTTGAATCTGTAGGACACAGTAAAACTGCCTCACAAGTTGTTACTATTGGCTTTGAACTGTCCACATTTTGGTTAACTGCTGTGCATCTAGGGCTTCAAAAAGCCTACAGCTCTTGGTATTCCCAGGCTGTCTCCCATCCAAGTACTAACAGGCCTGACCCTGCTTAGCTTCTAAGATCAGACAAAATTGGTCACATTCAACATGGTATGGGCATAGTCTACAAGATGAGAGGACACAAACACACACGGGGAAGACAGTCTTGTTTAGACAGAAGGAGAGATTGGAATGATGCAGCTACTAGCCAAGGAATGCCATCAGAACCTAGGCAGAAGCAAGGAAGGGTTCCTCCTTAGATACGTGAGAGGGAGCATGGCTGTCATGGATTGAATTGTGTCCCCCGCAAAATAGGTGTAGCCGTGTGACCATGATTCCCTGTATTCTATGACTGTCCCCCATTTTGTGATTTTGCTGTGCTGTATGTTAAAGGATTAGGGTCGGACTGTAAATTCCTTTATAAGATCACCTTCCTGCTCTACTGTAAAGGGAATTTCCCTGGAATATTGCTTGCCCCACCCTTAATCCTTTCATCCTAGAAGAGATAAAAGGAAAAGGAAGCAGGCCGAGAATTGGGAACCTTGCACCATCAAGCAAGCTAGCAGCACCAGGAGAAGAGCGTGTCTTTCAGACTTGAGGTTCCTGCGCCAAGACACTCCCTAGACAAAGACTGAAGCAATACCGAACTTTCCTCCAGAGCCGACAAAAGGGAAAGCCTTCCCCTGGAGTGGACACCCTGAGTATGGACTTGTAGCCTACCAGACTGTGTAAGAATAAACCTTCCTTTGTTAAAGCATCCACTCTGTGGTAGTTCAGTTACAGCAGCACTAGCTGACTAAAACAATGACTTTGTCAGCACTTTGCTTTCAGAATTTTAGCTCCCAGAACTGTGATAGGATAAGTTTCTGTTGTTTTAAGCCACTAAAGTGTGTGTTACTTTGCAGCACTAGTAAACTAATCCAATCTCTCTTACTGACAAGTGGATATTTACCAGACACCACGCCATTCTCTACCAGACTAGTCACCAAACCAGTTGCCATCAAGTAGACTCCAACTCATGGCAACTCCAAGTGTGTTAGAGCAGAGTTGTGCTCCATAAGGTTTTTATTGGCTAACTATTCAGAAGTAGATCATTAGGCCTTTCCTTCAAGACACCTCTAGGTGGGCTTGAACCACCAACCTTTTGATCATGAGCCAAGTGCGTTAACTGTTTGCACTACCAAGAGGCTCCTTCTTTGTGTGTATCAAACTCAAACCTAAAACTCATGCTGTTGAGTCAATTCTGACTCACAGTGACCCTATAGGACAGAATAGAACTGCCCTGTACGGTTCCCAAGGAGCAGGTGGTGAATTTAAACTGTCGACTTTTGGGGTCACAACCAAATGCTTAACCACTTTGCCATCAGGGCAGGTAAAAACTCCTTCAACCTCAACTGAATGCTGTTGTTTGGAGTTCTGCTGTCAGATCTCAAGTCCAGTGATGTTCGAAGTCAGGGTGAGGATGAGGGTGGGGCAAGCAAGGCCTACAGTGTCAACTTTGCGGATGTGATATATTGCAAATGCCAACCTTGAACTGACAGAACTGTGAGTGTCTCTTTAAATACTGTGCCTTAGGCACCTCACTTGCCTCACTGACTTCCAGCCTTGTGAGGCTATCTAGAGACTCAGAAGAGGGGGCTCAAAAGCTATCTGTAAGAACTGTAAGCTCCAAGATTAAGCCCTTTCAAACTGCTTACTCCTCTCTTCAGGCCCTAGTATTCTGATGCTCTGTCTCTTTATCTACCACTAATTTTAAGCAAGCAGATTTATACGAAATTGGACCTCAAAATTTAATGAAAAGGAATTCCAGTGAATTAGCACAAAGCTTCAAGAATATTTTTGTCCAACAGACTGGGAAGATTGGGGAGAATTGTCTGTATAGATGCTACAGCTCTTTTGTTTTTTTGGAAAAAGAATTAATTGGTAAAGCCCCTTATTTTTCTCTTACCACCTGCTTGCCCGAACTGTTATCCTTTGCCAGTGGTTTCAGTTCTCCAGTGTAACAACTTGAGAATGATCGCGCCGCATTATTAAGGGTTGCTATACTGGTTAATGGAAACCCTGGTGGTGTAGTGGTTAAGTGCTGTGGCCATTAAGCAAAAGGTCGGTGGTATGAATCCACCAGGCACTCCTTGGAAACTCTATGGGCAGTTCTACCCTGTTCTCTAGAGTTGCTATGAGTTGAAACTGACTTGAAGGTGGTGGATTTGGTCTTTTAGTTTTGTATTGGGTAATATGAATATGTACTGATGTGGGAACATTTTGGAAAACTCTAATTTCATTATTTGGTAGAAAAGACAGCTAAGGGTTTATTTTGACAGGTAAGGAGAAAATTAGCATAGTTAATGAGATCAGAGTGAGTATAACAAAGAAAATTCCGTCAGGTATGTATATATATATATTTTAACAGGATTAAAAATTTCGAATTCATATTTAGAGTAGTAAGGAACTGATAATTTTCCGTGCCATTTGAAAGTAAACAGCAGTTGTAGCAGAGTAAGAACAGTTCAGTTACATTTGATGCCCAGCATTTCTGCAGAGCCACCTTCAACATGACAGACCTGATAGATGAAAACTTTCCTAGATGTATTCATTTCTCATTTCAGAAGGGCACTGACAATGGGCTTGGTATAAACTTTCTGGCAAGTAAGGACATTAAAAGAAAATCAGCTACTACCATATGTTTTCATGATCATTTCATTTCCCAAGGGTAGTAAAACAATGGCAAAAATCCCAGAGGAAAGGAAGGTCCTGCCTGGGAAGGGTGTCATCTGCACTCTGACATTGCTCTCACTTCCCCTCAGTCTTCACCACATTCCCTGTCTCTCCTCCTACTGTCCACCACGCACCTTTTATGTTGTCCTTAATATTAATTTTCTCTTTTCAATACAGGCTAGTTAAAGCTCTGCCACAGACTGATACTAGTTCACAGATAAACACTGGAGAGTCACACATTATCCATTTTTCTACTTTATATAAAGCCAGAAGTTAAGACATTCTCGAAAGTTAGGTGTTTATTTCATTCCTTAAAATTTTTACAGATGGATATTTACAGACTTTTTAAAATATATATATACACTAAGTATTTCATGCTTGAATATACATGCATTGTATACATACATTGATTTATTTTTAATCATCTCCTGTAGCAGAAGACTAAAACTTTCCTTGCCAGAGGCCCGATCACTTTTATTCCTATGTTCCTTGAACAACTGCTCTGTTGATAAAATTTGCAAATCTTTATATTGAGAAATCGGCAGCAGACAACTTGATGATCTTTTTGTCTTAAGAAGATCAGTGCCTTATATGGCCGAATACTAGACATAACATAACCTGTTCGGTGAACAGTGAGAATAAAGCATAGGGAAACACCAACAACCGTCATTCAACCTGAGTCATTTATAGTTCTCTTTTATAACACACCTGTCACTCCAGATGAAATTTTGCTGTTGCACTCATTTGCATGGACCCTCAGTGACCTCTCTGTAAGCACACAGCAAGTAGACACCTGCCTGGAGTGTTGGACCTTCTATCTCTTGGTCATTACTTACTGCAGGGAAGTATAATAACGTAAGACAGCAGAGATAAGAACTGCAGACATTAAAGGTGAAATAAGAATAGTAAATGATCAGATTAAATAATAGAAGGCATGTGGTAATGAAAAGATAAGAAAACCAAAGGTCAAATAAATCGATTTACCTTCAGAAAATTAAATTAGACAATTTCCTTCATGGAGTTCGTCTAAGGGCAGCAAAGTAAATTTTTTCTTTTTATATGTCTTGCTAAATAATGAGCTCAGGCTGTTGTAGAAAAGTCTATGCCACTGAGCTTGAGGCCCTGACTGAACAGTGAGTCAGTGAGCTCATTTTAGAACCAGGGTGGGCACCAACATGATGAGCACAGGAGCCCAGGGGCATCTGGCCTGTCCACAAAGACACTCCTTTCCACTCTGCCCAGTGTCTCAAACCTTGGTCGAGAAATACGAAGGTGACAGTTACATCTTTTCAGTCGCTTTTGTACTGATTATTTTAGAATATAATGTATTGCTGTTTTGAGATAAAATAAAACCAGTGGCTGGTGAACTGATTCCAACTCTTGGTGACACCAACTGTACCCCACGAGGTTTTCTATGGCTGATTTTGTGGAAGGAGATCAGCAGTCCTTGCTTGTGAGGCACCTAGGGGTGGATTGCAATCTCCAGTGTTTCAATTAGCAGTTGAGTGTGTTAGCTACTTGTACCAGCCAGGGACTGCTAGAAATATAATAGGTGCTACTTATAATAAGACTATAAACAGGAATTACACCATGGTGAAGTGGAAAAAACCGATGGGCAGTCAGGAAACCTGAGTTCCAACCTCAGCTTTGCTAAAAAACCAGCAATGAATTGCTATGAAAAAACTGCAAGTATTTGTAGTATCACTTTGATTTATTTGGTCCTTGCTTGCAAAACGAAGATGTTAGATTTTACCTTTCGAGTCTTTTCCAGCTCTAAAATGCAGTAAAACATGGTATGTTTTCTTTCCCCAAAGGAAGCATTTCCCATAAATATTAATTTCATTGCAATGTGTTCTTTGGTGTTAAGAGAATATTTTCAGACTAGAATCAATATATAACTGTGCACAGTGTTGGCAACATTTTAAATAGAAAAGTGATTTTGAAGAAAATGCACGATGCTATCTGATACAGCTATAACAAGATTTAAAAAAACACTACTTCTTATAGGTATATCAAAATAAAAACCACAGTATGCTGAACTAGAATAAAACAGATTACGTGTGCCATTGCTGTGGATAAAGTCGACAAGAAATAAAAATCTTTCCACATATTATTTTCTCATTGCTTTTCTGAAACGTTTTTCCCAATGGCCAAATGTGTGATACATCACAGTTTAGAGGTCGCTGCTGAGAGCACAGCAGAACAAAATCTCACGAGGAGTGTCAGAAAATTGACTCCTCTTACACTGAATACTGTGATGTGAACATCTTACCTTTCCTGTTCTTCACCTACATTGGAAGGAATTTGTCTTTTAATATCTTGGTTGGCCATTCTTTGTTTGCAATCCCCACCATCAATTTTTTTCTGTCTTTGGTCTGACTGGTGCTTTGGGGAGTAAAATTGCGGGTGTTGAAACTTGAGACAGCCTCACCAGGTTCGTTTATCTGGTAGAGTTTGACTACTGGGAGACATGGCATGAAACGCAGGGGCTAGAGGAGAGAGAGATCAGGGTGTTTCTTGCCTGTCTCTGGCTTAGGCTCTGAGACTCTGCCCCTCTCACCTGGCTCCATCTCCCACTGGACTAGAGAAACAGATTCTTCTACTTGCTTAGTAACCCTGAGGATGGTGACAGCCACTGCCAGTCCCTGGCTGACTTAGCATCTCTGACTCCGATAGTGCCCATGCCTCTAAAAAATGTACCTTCATTCAGTTCTCTTCAAGAGACCCCAGAGGAGGGGCCTTCTGCCAAGACCCTGACTGCTACACTGCCATTCAAGGATGTCTAAAGTAATCCTCTCACCGCTTCAGCAAAAGTACGTTCTTCTTCCAAAAGGTGTGCTTTGATTTTAAAGTGAAGTTTAACTTCCTGTAATTCTTCATTGTTGACTACAAACATTTAGTTTCTATAAATTTTTAAAATAAAAATATGACAGAATGGGAAACAGATTCCTTTGTAATTTTAGTAGTAGTAAGTTTTTAATTTAGTTTTCTATACACTGGGACACCAGGCTAGTGGGAAATACCAAAGAGTGAATCATGAGAGAGTCTCCGTTATGTCTTTTTCTTTTTCTCAGACCTTCCTTCTCACTCTACTGAAAAATAAATCAATGCCTTTTCCACCCCATCAGAAAAGGAAACCTGCCCAAATCTTTTTAGATACATTAATTCTTATCAGTGCCACTTTATACCTGAGAGAGTAACAATTTCTGTTTTGTGATTTTTCAGATTCCTTAGCATTTACGCAGCGATTGCTGGTATAAGATTGACTTTTTAGTGTCACCATACAACACTTCATAAGGCATCCACAAAAGACTAAAGATGCTAGAATAAGCCAACTGATAACTGAGCTTTGATATACTGAGCTGCCATCATCTCTCTTTTCACTTAACGAATTCTTTGAAAGGAAGTTGGAAATAAAAGGCAAGGAGCAAAATGCCCAGTTACCCAACAGAGATTTCTTTAGACTATAAAGATCACCTAACACATTTTGTTTCTCTTTGCTTTTTTGTTGTTAACTATGTCTGATCCTGCCATACAGGTGCTGGTAGATGCATTTTACCTGTGCTGATCTTCCTTTCTTCTTCCAGCTTTTAACTTTGCCTGGATTCTTGCTATTTATAAAAAAACTCTTTTTTTTTAATCAAATAACCGCATCCTTAGATTGAGCCTTGGAATCTCCAGTCACAAAGAAAAAGTAAATAACAATTAAACTCCATAATTCTTTAAAATTAAAGTAATGACACTGTGGCATTTGGTTTGGTCTATTGTATGTAGCAAGAAAAACTATTTTACTTTTGATGGATACATTTTGGTCACGTGTACCTGCTCAAAGCTGTGGAACTTGTAAAGGCAAAAGAGTACATCTCAAAAATCAATGAAATCAATGCCTGTGGTATACTATCTGAATTTTTTTTTCCTCTCCCATCCCACTCTTCCACTCTCTCTTTTTTTTTAAGGGTTAAACTGGGCAGAGTTTTACAAGAGAACTATTAGTGAAAAACAATCTGGTACATTCAACTTACTAAGGCCCTACTCTTTTCCCTCTAATCTTTCAGCAGGACCCAAGGGAGGCTAAAGTTTAGATCAGTCTATTCTCCACAAGCACTTTGATTCACTATTAAATTCCGTCTAATGAAGATGACTTTGCCATCCCACGGCCATCAGCAGGCTATGTGTGGGACAGTGCAAAACCCACCTTGTATAGAGGGACATTGTTCTTTCTTCTTAGTTACCCCAGTTGAATAGAATCTCATGGAAATTCACATGCACAACAGACCTGTGAAATCAGTAACAGTATTAATCTCTAGGGTGCCATGGTGAGTCAAGTTAAAGAAGTAACTATTTTGTTTAAGTACACATTCTCATGTCCTACAGCTTGTCATGTTCATGATAAGAGCAAACAGGAGAGACAGAGAGACAGAGACAGAAATTCTTAATGGTAAAAATAAGATTATAATGTAAGTTATCATATAACCAGTTGTAGAGAAAGCACTAGTCAGATTAAACCCTATTGCCTGTACTTTTTGCTTTGCAGACAATAAATTAAAAAGAAGAGTGGACAAATGTGAGTATTTTGGAGCTTACTTTAGTACATAGAGAATTTCCATCAGTCATACAAACTAAATAAAGTCACAAATTATGAACAGATTGATTATGAAATGAATCTGATTTTTAAATAAAATCTTTCACTTGCAGTTCGTTTTATTTACCTTGGAAAACACATCAGGCACAATTACACAAATATGCCCTTATAAATAATTTTTTGATGGTTAATAATGGTCCAAGCCACTACCAGAGACAATGATTTGTGCTTTTAGGAGGCAGTATAGCATAGTGGGAAACCCTCGTGGCGTACTGGTTAAGTGCTACAGCTGCTAACCAAAAGGTAGGCAGTTCAGATCCACCAGGCACTCCTTGGAAACTCTATGGAGCAGTTCTACTTAAGTCAGAATCGACTCATTGGCAGTGGGTTTGGGTTTGGTTTGGTTATAGCATAGTGGTTACACATGTAGGCTTGTTCATCCAACCATATGAAATAATTACTGATCTATGAAACTGCTTTGGAGTCATAGAATTGATGTGAAGATTTACTGTGCTAACATTTAGTATAGCTGAAGCTAAAAGTAATAAATATGTTCTGTTATTAATGTTTTATCCATCACACACTGTACATATTGTTAGGCAGTAAGAAATTTGACTAACCTAATGGGGAAAGCCAACTTCAAAGCTGGTGATGTAGAAATACCTAACATGTTAGATACAAAACAATGGTTCTGAAATACAGGTATTTCCAGAGTTCTGATAAGTTTCATTCCAACAGCTGTGTAGTAAGTTGGTTCTGACTAAAGTTGAATACTTCCTTTTATTTTAGTTTTTATAATTATTGCCTTTTATTGTCAATATCTTTGTACATCCTTTTTGAAAAAATAGTTTTCATTATTGTTGCCTTTTATTACCGATATTTTTATGAGTCCCATCTTTATTCATCTTTGGGGGTTGGCGTGAGAAGGGTAACACTGGAAAATTACACGCTGCAATGATACGTGTGGTACATACCACCAACAACAAGATACACTAAGGAATGGAGACGGTGCCAACGTGGTGCTGTAGACAAATACATCATACTGACCTTCTGTAGCAAAGACCCCAAAAGTAAGTCAAACAGATACAAGTGTCAGTCTTGGAACCCTATGCATCAAATCAAACAGTAAAGAACAGACCAAAACCAAAAAGAAGAAACTGACAGAAAACAGAAAATGAGGAGAGATACAGAGTAGGAATTCCCGGGAAACTAATACAACATAGCATCACCATCCGGACCCAGCTGGCAACGACCTCAGCTAGGGAGTACTGGCAGCAACCTCACGGAACTTCCAACAGGAGGCAGAGTACCTGGCAACCAGGGAAACATGCTTTACTGCCCTCGATCTTCTGCTGTGTACATCACCTCCATCTTTTCCTGACGAGCCATGCTTCCTGGCTCAGCTTGAGAGCCACTGGTTCATTGGCATTCCAGGTCCACCCTCCCCCCCAATTCCTGTCACTTCATTTATTTTCCTTTTCTTACTTTTCTTTCCCCCTCCATTTAGCTCTGTGTGCCACCTCCATGCCTTCACATCGGGCCACATCATGCTGCTAGGGTAGAGAGCCGCTGGCCTCCCACCACTGCAGCTCAGCCCAACCCCACCTGCTGCCTCCCAATGCATCTTCTTTGTTTCTTTCTGCTTCTTCCTTTTCTTTCTCCCTCCTACCTTGGCCTGTGCACCATCTCCCATTTCCGCTCTGGGCAACACTGCACCCTGTGGTGAGAGGGCCTCTGTCCTATGGCTGCCCCAGGCTCACCCTCCTCTGACTCACTGGCCCATGCTACACCATATTTTAGACGGCACTTGGCTGATGTGGCTTCCTTATTCTCTTTCTTACTTTTTTTTTGTTCTTCCCACCAGGCCTCATACAACACCTACACCCCTTCCTGCTGGGCCATGCCACATCACCTTGGCTAAAGTGCCACCACGCATCACCACCCTGGTCTTACCCTGCTCTAACCCACCGGCTCCTGCCACACCATCTTTTGTTCTCTTTCTTCTTGTTCTTTCTAACTCCTTTTGGCCCCCTATGTTACCTCCTTGCCTTTTCCCCAGGCCATATTGCACTACTGAAGCTAGACAGCCGCCAGTCTGCTGCTGCCCCTTGTCTGCCCCGCCCTGACCCTCTGGCCCCCACCATGCCACCATTTTTTTATGCTTTCCTTTCTTTTTTTTTCCCAAATACCCCATACTTCACCTAACACCCCTTTCTGACATCCAGATTTGGCCCCTCCCACCAGCTTCTTTTTTTTCTTTCTTTTTTTCCCTTCAACCCACATAACTCTGTATGCCACCCCCCTTTCCTATCAGGCCCGCTGTGACGCCATCGCTAGACAGCCCTGGTGCTCAAGCCTGCCACTGCACTATGCCCACACTGTTCCCTCTGTCCTGTCACTTGACCAGCTGCTGAACAGTGGGAAGTAAGCCCATAGCACTCCCCATCTGACATCTCTGTGTATCAGCAAGGAGCTGTGAATCCACCAACACCACTGAACCTGTATCAGCAGAGGAGTAGTGCCCAGCTGGTTCACTCTCAGCCACCTTACCAAACCAGTGTACGGTGAATATGGCTTGCCTTTCCTAGTGCTAACTTATTTCCTGGACAAGGTGGCGAGAGCTGTTGTGCCTGCAGAGGAGCAAGCAACAAAGTGCAACTGATCCATCTACTCCAATATATCAAAATAAAACAGCAAAGGAAGGCAGGAACAAACAAAGAAAGATATAAGCAATGAACAAAGGTAATAATACCTTAATATCTCAGAGACAGCAATCAGTATTACAGCATATAAAAAAGCAGGCCAAAATAAAAAATCAGATTGACATTCTGACAGAAGAAAAGGCAGTGAGCTACCTGGTATGGAATTCAAAAGACTGACATTTAGAGCTATCCAGGAGATTAGGAAAAAGATCAAGGAAAGCCCACTGACAAAACCAAGGAAGAAAAAAAACAGAAAAGATCATGGAAAACAGACAAATCCAATGAAAACAGGAAAATCAAGGAAAACACAGACAAATCAATAGAAGACTTCAGCAAAAAAATACAAGGATAAAACACCAAAATATGCACACAATTAGAAATTATACAGAAACAGCAGCTAGAGATACAAACAATAAACAACAAAATTTTAGAACAACAAAATTTTAGGAGTAACTTTGAAATCAAGGAAGACAGAAGCAGCAAGATGAGAAGACAAATCACTGAATGCCACTTTGAGAAAAGATCACAGGAGAATGAAGGAAAGTGAAGAAAACCTAACAATTACTGGAACATAACTAAAGAACAAAAATTTGGGCATTATCAGAGGTTTAGAACAGGAGGGAAACAGAAAACAAAAGAGAGGACTGTTAAAGACTGAGTGGCAGAGAATAACTCCAAACATCATGAAAGTAGAAAAGCTAACCACCCAAGAAGCTCAAGGAACTCAAAACTCTGGGAGAAAAACTGGCAGCCCAAGACCCTACATTCAGCGAAAATATGAAGTATTTGAAATTCCCTCTCCAAATCTGGAAAGCAAATAATATACTCCTAAATACTCCACAGGTCAGACAAGTACTCACCAAGAAATTTTAAACTGATTGATAATGAAGACATGAAATTATCAAATTGTCTGCAATGCAGCAGAAACTGACTGATAATGAAAACACAAAATTATCAAAGTGTTTTCAATGGAGCTAAACTAGTGCTAAAAGGAAAACTCAGAGTATTAAAACGCTTTTATAAAAAAGAAGAAATGTGTAGTAGTAATCAAAAGTAGTTAAATAGAAATTTAGCAAAGTTGAAAGTTTGCTTTTGAGAAGACCAGCAAAACTGATGAACTCCTGGCAAGCATAATCAAAAAATGAAGAGAGGAGATTCACATTCTACCTGTCTCAGAGACAAACAGGGACTATCGCTACAGATGTTGGAGACATTAAAAGGATAATAAAGGAATATATAGACAAATTTATGTCAAATAGGTCTAACAATCTGAAATGGATAACTCCATTAAATGAAGAGCTCTCTCTATTTTTTTAATTATGATTGAATGAAAATGTATATTCCATTTTCATGCTCACCTATATGCAGCTCCCACTGCTCTCCCTGTCTGGTGAGAGCACACTATTCCTCTCTGCTCCATACATGTCTCATCCTCCCAACAGTCTCCTTTCCCCTCCTCTCACCCACTCCCCTTACTCTAGCCAGAGGTCAGCAGGATGAGATCCTATAGATGCATAGAACCATAAAGTGCATCCAACACATGGTCACTCTGCATCGCCAAGTCCAATCCATTCGTGTCTGAAGAGTGGACCTTCATTATGATTTATGGGCAAAGGCAGCATCAGGGCCAGGGGCCATGCTCCGAGGGGAACCCGGAAGCCCCTGGACCATTAATTGCGGTCTTTTCATGGAGATCTCAGGGTGCACCCCTATTTATTCTTGTGTTGCCAGTGAGACTCAATTTTGTGAGCCCCATCACAGCTGTCACTGGTGGTAGCTGGGCACCATATGGTTCTTCTGGTTACTAGTCGATGTAGAGACCCACTCAAGTGGGTCTGTTCCTGTTGAGCTGAGACCATTTACTGTGCCCTCAGATGGCAGCTTGACAGCTTTTAAGACCCCGGATGCTACTCACCGATGTGGGGTGTGCAGAGTCCTCATTAGCAAAATGCTAGTTGTACCAACTGGCCTCAATTTCCCTGGAAAGCACGGTCCCTAGCCCCCTGCTGCAGCTACTCTGTCCTTGCAAAACTGGGTTAAGATGGGAGGAGTACTCAAATTGTCTATATTTTTCTTGAAGCCTATCAACTGATTAGAAAAATAAACACTATTCCTTTGTATTTTATACCTGGTGTTTTTTACAGGGCACCCTTCTGTTTCTCTCTCTATGGAATCCCATAAACCAAAAAGCCAAACCGACTGTCTTTGAGTCACTTCTGGCTCATAGACTCCCAGTGTAGAACTGTGTCACGGGGTTTCCAAGGAGTGGCTGGTGGGCTCCAACTGCCAGTCTTTTGTTTCACAGCTAGAGTTTGTTGTGGCTCTCAACCACTGTGCCACCAGACCTCCATATATATACATAACATATATACATGAGTTTTTTTTAAATACGATATTGAGTCGTCGACTCGACGGCACTTGGCTTTGGCTTGGCATTTTATGCAAATAGTATGTGCCTTCTATGTTCGTTTGTCAACTGCTTTCTCCACCTCAAGATATTTTCATAAGCACTGCTTTGCTAAATTTTTTATATGTTGGGGTAAAAAAGTTAGCATAGTATATTTACAAAAATACTGAAGGTGGAAGAAGTGGTTGCTGAACAAACTCAGAAGGTATGCCTCATTTGTGTAAAAATAAGACATGTACATATATACACACACACACACAGACAGACACACACCATATCTCTACACATGTGTTGCCGTGGACCACGTCTTTGCCAGTAAATGAAACTTGTCCTTTATAAGAACAATGCATAATAATGCATTTACGCATAAATATGCCTTAAAAAGTCAAGATTACAAAGGAAAATAATCCTATTGAAAGAGTTTTTGAATATTTTTAATGTACTTTATGTGTCTTGTCACGAACACATCGAATAAGATCTATTGGTGAATCTAATAATGATTTTAATTTGAAAATAGTGATGAGAGTAAAGGAGATACCTGTGACATCAACGATAATAATAAACCCCAAACCTGTTGATGTCAAGTGGATTTGGACTTATAGTGACCACATAGGACAGAATAGAACTGCCCCATCGGGTTTCCAAGGCTGTGACTCTAGATGGAGGCGTACTGCCTCATCTTCCTCCTGTAGAGTGGCCGGGTGAGTTTGAGCTCCCAGCTCTTCCCTAAGCATCTGCGCATTTTACCCACTGCATTACCAAACACCAGTAAAAGAATATAAAAATATCTGTGATTACTACTTGAATTTTATACCTTATTTTCATGTACTTATCACCACTTTTATCAACAAGGGTGTTTGTGTGTGTGTGTGTGTAACTGATGCCTTCGAATTATGGTGTTAGTGAAGAATACTGAACACACAAGGGACTGCCGAAAGAATGAACCAAGCTGCTTTGGAGGAAGTAGTTAGGGTCCTTAGAAGCAAGAATGATGAGACTTCATCTTACATGCTTTGCACGTTTTATCAGGAGGTCAGACCCCGGAGAAGGCTGTCATGCTTGGGAAAGTAGAAGGTCGGTCCTAAGAGGGAAGACTCTCAAAGGTAGTGGATTGACACAATGGCCGCAACAGTGGACTCAAGCATCGCAGTGATTGTGAGCACGCCACAGGGCTGGGCAATGCTTCATTCTGTTGTACATAGGGTTGGTATGAGCTGGAATTGACTCAACCGCTTGTAACGACAACATACACATATCCACAATTAACTGATTAAAAGAACATGGTCTTTTTTTATTCCACAACTGATTTTTTTATTCTTGGGGGTCTTTGTGTTTATGTGTCTTTGTGTGTGTTTCTGGGTGCGCGTGTCTATGGAGTCATGGTAGCAAGTGGTTAAGAGCATGGCTGCTAACCAAAAAGTTGGCAGTTCGAATCTGCCAGCCTCTCCTTGGAAACCCCGTGGGACAGGTCTATCCTGTGCTGTAGGGTATTTACGAGTTGGGATCTATTTGATGGCAGTGGGGTTTGGTTTTGGGTATATGTGCACATACACAGTGAAGTCCCTGTTTTCTTTCTGGCTGTCAGCTGGGGATGACTGTCAGCTTGTAGGAACCACCCAGCATTCTTGGACTCATGGACTTCTACATAGACCCTCCGATTACGCAGTCATTTTCCCTTCAAAGCTAACAGGACAGTCTTCGCACTCTCTATGTTGTGTAAAAATATTATCTTTTCCTTCTCCTTATTTGGATAGAAATGACACAGGTGGTTGCTGTTGTAAGTTGCTCCTGAGCTGGCTCTCACTCATGTGGACCTTAGGCACAACAGAACAAAATATTTCCTGGTCCTGTACCATTTACATGATCATTGATGTATCTGAGTGCAGACAATCATAAAATTGAATTGGCTATTTTACTTTTTGTCACTGATGAATCTTTGGAAAAACCAAAATGGATAAACATTCACTAACAGAGATGTTTAGTAATATAAGCACAAGATTATTTATTGACAAATAATGGCAACAGTAGCTAAAACAACTGTAAGTTTATTGTTTTAGTGGAAATATTTTATTCAATAAAAAAATAATTTTTTAGAAATGAAGGGATGGTTATAAATATTAGGGTCAATTATATGACCTCTCCTAACCAGTTATAATCAAAGTGTATATTCTCTCATATATATACATAATGTAGTTGATGCACTGAATTATTTGTTATCATTGTATCAATCAAGAAAAATTGAGCTCTATTTCCAGGGAGCCTGTGTTTGAATGTTCCTCACCAACCCAGCAACTTTTAAACAAGTATTTTGTTGTCAGATCTGACTCGACGGCACTTGGCTTGGCTTGGTTGTTTTTATTTATTTCTTGAATGTCCAACTTCTGCCTGGTTACGTCAGTACCTGGCATCAGTCTATCCAATTAATTCAGTTTTAGGAGTTGCGATAATTCTAAATTGAAGAGTGATATGTGTTTAAGTTTAACTTTGTTTCTAGAGTGTCTGTTTTTCATCCTTCACTTAGACTGACAAGTGTCTCTTATCCTTTACTTGGACTATTGCAACTGGTCCACATTCCAAAAATTATCTAGCATTTATTTTTCCTTACTGTAGTCAGTCCAGTCTCTTCACTGACGTCATAAACACCACAGATGAAACCTTGTGGCAGCAAGTCATTTCTGACTCATATCAACCCTACAGGACACAGTAGACTGTCCCATAGAGTTTCCAAAGAGCAGCCAATGGATTTAAACTGCCAAGTGTTTAACAATTGTGTCACTGGAGCTCCATCATAGCTGTCTTAAAAAAAGAGAGAGAGTGAGAGAAAAAGAGAGAGAGGAAAAGAGAGAGAGAGAGAGAGAAAGAGAAAGAGAAAGAAGAGCCTTATGAAATGGAGATGGTATCAGCATGAGACCAGAAGAACTAGGTGGTGCTTGGCCACCACCAAGGACTGCCCTGACAGGGAACACAATATAGAATCCCTGAGGTAGCAGGACAGAAATTGGTGTGCAGAACTAGAACTCCATTAAAAGATGAGACCTGATGCTGTGGCAGACTAGAGGGTCCCTGAAGACATGGCTCGCAGACTCTGTGGTAGCCTAGAGCTGAAACCAGTACTAAAACTGAACTGGACTAAAAGACACAGAGTGATGCTGGTGAAGAGTGTTCTTAAATACATACATGAGGCTGTCTGAGCAGTTCCTGTCTAGAAGAGAGATGAGAGGGTGAAGGGGGAGACGAGTTGGTTGAATGGGTATGGAAAGTAGGAGCATGCTGTCACACGGTGCAGAGAGCTGCTAGAGTTGTACAGCGGTGAGTGTGTGTGGAGGTTTATATGGCAAGTTGACTTGGATTATAAACTTTAACCTACAGTTCAATAATATATATATATTTTTTAAAAGAATGTTTTATTTTTCTGTTATAAAAATTTTTCCATTGGTCCCTGTTTATATGGTAAAGTCATCTCTTTATGTTTCCGTACACACTATACACACACACACATGCTAATTTACATTTTAAAAATGTAAACAAAAAGGTGGTTCTTGCTCTTGTCTGACTCTCTTCAGCTGGTCAGTTAATTATAGTGCCTACTATCTGCCAATTCTCATGTTACATTGGATGTAGTGGGTGCAGCCTCCACGTTCTTAAAGCTCTCATTCTGGTGCAGAAAGATAGTGATTAAGAAAATAAATAATTGCAAGTGTGGAAAAGACTTACTGGCCATTAAATATTCATTAAAAATGGACCAGACTGCTGGAACAGAACCCAAAAAATAACAATAATTTTGCTCCCAATGTTGTGGATTTAACTCCCACTAATCTAAATCAACCCTTCCCTATACATTGTCTCCCATTCTTCTTATTTTTATGTGGTCAGGCGGTACCCCAGAATGGCAGTAAGAGAGGAGATTTGCTATATCATTTGTCCCTGTATCTTTTCCAGCTTTTTTATCCCAGGACACAAAAGTGTTAAATATATACTTGTTTATTAAAGTTATATTTAAATTCTGTTTAAAATGTACAGAAATATTTTAAAATTCACAAAATGATGACACAGAGTCCTAATTTCTCTATTCATTTTAGAATGGCAATCTTTCAAAATAAGACACCATTTACACAGTTGTATGTTTGTCCATGCATTGCCATGGACATTGATAGTTGATTACTGACTGAATATGCATTTTTGTTATATTTAAGTTAAAAACAAAAAAGGAAATTTGAGTATCTAGTGAGCAAATGTGCTAATTTTTCCTTGTAGAAATTACTCTTCCCTTATCTCTGAAAGACATGCATCTACAAAACAAACAGATAATCACATAACCTGGACCAAATCCCTATGTAATTAAGTCCAAATAAGTAATATGCACTTGATTACATTTTATCATTATAAGGCTGTCAATAAATGATTATGAAATTGCAGTTCTGAGGTTCACTGCCTGACTCAGTCTTCCTTGTGATCAAGGTTAACATTTTTGGTGCTGTCTATGGTCACAAAACTTAATAATATAGGACTTATTGTTGTTTTTCTTGTTAGGTGCTCTCAAATCACAGTGACCCTGCAGGATACAGTAGAATTGCACCATGGGATTTCCAACGAGTCGCTGGTGGGTTCAAAATACCAACCTTTTGGTTAGCAGCTACAGCACTTAACCATTGTGCTAATAGGGCTCCTTAGCCTTACTAACAACCAAAATAACCCAAATCTGTTGCTGTGGAGTTGATTTCAACTCACTGTGACCCTAGAGGACTGAGTAGAACTGTCCCACAGGGTTGCCAAGGCTGTAATCCTCACAGAAGCTGGCCACCATGCCTTTCTCCTATAGAGCAAATAATGGGTCTTTTAGTTAGCAGTCAAGCATTCAACCTCAAGTATTTTAGTCCTTTTTTTAGCAGCATTCTCTGATGAATTGAGTTTGACAAACTTAATATAGGATGCCTTATAGCACAGAGATATATGGAAAACTGGTATAAAAGCAGGAAATGTCACACTGTAAAATTCTGCCACTGGCTCTGTGGACACTGCCTTTGGCCATCATGAATTCACATAATGATTTTGGAGAAAGTGCATTGACATTGAAAGTTCAAAGAATTTAATGGCATATTTTCTGATCCAAGTAACAAATGACACTATAAAGACAGGATTTCTTCAATCTTAACAGACAAAATGTCTTTTTATAATTCATGGTCCCCAAATTTCTTAAGGATGAACGTTTTAGTCTGTTAATGCTAATCTTCATATTTTAAACTTTGGATCAATTGTTCACTGTGAAAGAGAAAAAAGTTAAAGATTGCAGTCCTATCATATTTTCTTCCGCTTTTCACTAAGCTTTCAAAACTCCTTGATATGAATAGACTTTTTCCCTCTCTCAGGGCCTTTTAATTTTTAAGCACTTGTTGTCTCAGTGCTGATCATATTTCTGAGAAATTGCTTTATGTAAAAGATGGAACAAGATAGAGTTGCCACATACCTTTTTATCTTTTCTGTGAAATTATTGGAACCTAGATTGTGGTGACAAGATTGCTTCTCTCTAATAGGCCCTATTGCCATGGAAGTATGCTGTTGAAAAGAACCTGACCCATGGCCTCCGAGCCTTTGCACATTTATGCCCATACTCACAGATACATAAATCTTAGTTTAGATGGCGAAATGTACAGACTGACAGTTTAGGTATTTTTCAAAAACAAAGGTCATAGACTTCAATGCAGCAGAACGGTGAGCCAACTGCACACAATAGGTGATAACTGGGTGATTTGAAATAAATATATGTATTTTTAACTTCAATCTTTTTTGGTCAAACATTTTGATCTTTTTAGAAACTAGAGCGAAGTTGTCACTAACTATCTAAAATAACCAAATTAAAGAAATGATGAAAGAACATATCAAACTACTTATTAAACCACCTACATAAAGATAGGATCCGTGTCTATCAAGTTTATATCCTATATTGTACATACTTTACACAGTGCATACCATATAATAGGTGCTTAATACGTATTTATTGAATGACTGAGTCATAGTATCAATGTGAATAGCAAAGAGACTTGACTAACGATGGCATAGAGATTCCAAGGGATAAAATAGTAGCCCACAGAGCAAGACATGTGTGGAATCAGCTGGACTCAGCTAGATCTTCCCATTAGGATAAGAGAAGTACCAGGAGAACTTACCCACCGAAGGTGTTAAAATGAAACATACAGTACCTGTGTTTAAATGCTATTTGTGGGGAGGGGTCTATGAGAGAGCGCTGGGTGCCCCACCAGCTGAGGAGATGGATGAGGACTTAACCACGACTCCTCCAGAGTTTTGTACAAGACCAAATGGAGCAATGCCGCCTCCCGAGAGGGGAGTCCTCCACGTGCTATTTGAAAATCTAGGCTGAGTCAACTCATGGGAGGCAGACAACTGTTCACAAAGCTCCTGGCAGTTCCAGAAGGGCCTCTGTACAAACATTATTATTGTTTAGGAATTGATATTTAACAACAGTCTTTTCCAGACCATGGATATTGTTTGTTTAATTTTTCCTCTATGGATACAACAAAATAAAAATTCGGGATCTCTTTAAAACTATGTAACATTTTTTTTGAAATAATGTAGACATTATGCAAAAATAGTATACAGAGTTCCTATACACTCTTTACCCAAATTTCCCTAATGTTACCATCTTGCATAACCATACTGCAATGATAAAAACCAAGAAATTACTATCAGCACATTGGTGCTAAGTAAACTAAAAGCCACATTCAAATTTCATCATGATCTCATAAAGTATTAGTTTTCATGTCTTCCTAGTCTCTTGTAGTTTAAAATTAAAATCTCTTAAGGGACAATTTTTTTTTTTTTTTTTACTTTTACTCAGGTGTTTTAGTCAGCTAGGGCTGCTCTAACAGAAATACCACAAAGTGGATGGCTTTAACAAAGGAAGGTTTATTCTTACACAGTCTGGTAGGCTACAAGTCCAAATTCAGGGTGTCTGCTCCCAGGGAAGGCTTTCACCTTGTCAGCTCTGGAGGAAAGCCCAATATTGCATGAGTCTTTGTCCAGGGAGCATCTTGGTGCAGGAACCTGAGGTCTGAAGGACACGCTCTTCTCCTGGTGCTGCTTTCTTCCTGGCACGAGGTTCCCAGTTCTCTGTTTGCTTCTGTTTCCTTTTAACTCTTGTAGGATGCAAGGATTAAGGGTGGGGCAAGCCACACTCCAGGGAAACTGCCTTTACAGTGGAGCAGGAAGGTGAGCTTCTGAAGGGATTTACAGTCCTACCCTAGTCCTTTAACATACAGTACAGTAAAATCACAAAATAGAGAACAATTGTAGAATACAGGGAATCATAGTCACATGGCTACACCTATTCTGGGGGGCACACAATTCAATCCATGACATAGGTAATATGTTAAAAGATATGTTAAAAGTAAACTCTGCAGCCACTATTATTGCTGCTTCTTAGGTCCCCCTCTACTTTAAGAGCAGAGCCAAGAAAATGAAATAAGAGACTATGTTTAATTGGGGAAAAGCTTGTAGCTCTTTATACCACAACCTACCTTTCTTCAAAGTATTAACTTTGCAGACACCACAAAAAAGGAAAATTACAGACCAATATCTTCCATAAACTTAGATCCAAAAATCCTCAACAAAATTCTAGCTGATAGAATTCAACAACATATCAAAAAATAATTCACCATGACCCAGTCAGGTTCATACCGTGGATGCAGGGATGGTTCAACATTAGAAAACAATTAATGGATTCAATCACATAAATAAAACAAAGGACAATAACCATTTGATTTTATCAACTGATACAGAAAAAGCATTTGTACAAAATCCAACAACTTTTCATGTTAAAATCTCTCAGCAAAATAGAAATAAAAGGAAAACTCCTCAAAATAATAAGGGACATCTATGCAAAGCCAATGGCCAACATGATCCTAAATGGAGAGAATCTGAAAGCTTTCCCCTTCAGACTGAGTACCAGACAAGGATGCCTGTTGTCACCACTTTTATTTAGCATTATGCTGGAGGTTCTAGTCAGAGCATTCAGGCAAGATGAAGAAATAAAATTACCAAAATTGTTAAGGAAGAGGTGGAAGTATCTATACTGGCAGATGATATGATCTTACACACAGAAAATCCTAAGGAATCCTAAAAACAAACAAACAAACAAAAAACACTACTGGAATGAATAGAAGAGTTCAGCAAAGTATCAGGATATTAAAATATAAACATACATAAATCAGTTGAATTCTTATGTACCAACAAAGAGACCATCAAAGAGGAAATCATCAAATAAATGCCATTTACAACAGCCCCCAAGAAGATGAAATACCTAGGAATAAATCTAACCAGAGATATAAGAGACTTACACAAAGAAAATTATAAGACCCAACTGCCAAAAAAAAAAGAGAGAGAGAGAGAGACTTATATAAGTGGATAAATCTACCTTGCTCATGGATAGGAAGACTTAACATCATGAAAATGTGTATTCTACCCAAAGTGATCTATAGATACAAAGCAATCCCAAACAGCACTTTTAATGAGATGGAGAAAGAAGTCATCAAATTCATATGGAAAGGGAAGAAGCCAAGAACATGTAAAGCATTACTGAAGAAGTCACACCACTGACTTAAGAACATACAGTCGTCAAAACAGCCTAGTACTGGTACAAAACCAGATACATAGACCCATGGAATGGAACAGAATGGAGAATCCAGATACAATATCGTCTACCTATAAGCAGCTGATATTTGACAAAGCCCGAAAGTCCATAAACTGGGGAAAAGATAGTCTCTCTAACAAATGGTATTGGCATAACCAGATATCCAGATATCATCCTGCTGACCTCTGTCTGGAGGAAGCGGAGTGGGTGGAGAGGAGGGGAAAGGAACCCGTATGGAGCAGAGAGGAATGGTGTGCTGTCACTGGGCAGGAAGAGCAGGGAAAGCTGCATATAGGTGGGCATGTAAATTTATATGGGTATGTACATTTTCACTTAGTCATAATAAAAAAAAAAAGAAAGAAAGAAAAAAGACCTGTATCTCACTCCATGCACAAAAACTAACTCAAAATAGGTCAAACACCTAAATATAAAAACCAGGACAATAAAGATCATGGAAGAAAAAATAGGGACAATCTTGTGAACTCTAACACACGGCATAAACGACTACAAAATATTACTAGCAGTGCACAAACACCAGAATAGTGAATAGGTAACTGAGAACCTCTAAAAATCAAACACTTATGTTCACCCAAGTACTTCACCAAAAGAGTAAAGAGACTATCCATAGACTGGGAAAAAAATTTGGCTACCACAAATCTGGTCACCATCTAATCTCAATAATCTACAAGGTATTGTAAAACCTTAACAAGAAAAAGACAAATAACCCAATTAAAAGAATGGAAGAAAAGGCACTTCCCTAAAGAAGCTATCCAGGCTGCTAACAGATACACGAGGAAACGCTCATGATCACCAGCCATTAGAGAAATCCAAATGAAAACTACAAGATACCATCTCACCCCAATAAGGTTAGCATTAATCCAAAAAACACAAAACGATGAATGCTGGAGAGGTTATGGAGAGACTGTAGTTCTTCTACACTGCTGGTGGGAATGTAAAATATGATTCAACTGCTTTGGAAACTGATTTGTCACTTTCTTAAAAAGCTATAAATAGAAATGCTATATGATCCAACAATCCCACTGCTTGGAATATATCCTAGAGAAATAAGGGCTGTCACACAAGTAGATACATGCACATCAATGTTTATCACAGCACTGTCCACAACAGCAAAAGATGGGCTCAATCTAGGTGCCCTTCAACAGAAGAATGGATAAACAAGTTGTGGCATATTCACAACATGAAATACTATGCAACGATTAATAACAATGATGATCTTAGAAAAAGCTTCACAACCTGGAGTCATTTGGAAGACATTAGGCTGAGTGAAACTAGCGAGTTATCAAAAGACAAATATTGTATGAGACCACTTTTATAAGGACTCAAAAAAAGGTTTAAGCACAGAAGAAAATAATCTTTGTGGTTACATGAGGGTGGGAGGGAGATGGATATTCATAGATTAGATAGTAAATAGGAACAGAGGTATGAGTAAGTGAAGGAAGGGACAGTAGAAGGGAGATTAACATTGTTGGATTACACCAAAAGCTAAGAGGTTTCTTAAATGCAACCCAACACTTCAAAGGTCAGAGTAGCAGGGGTCTGGGGACTATGGTTTCAGGGGACATTAAGGGTAGTTGGCATGACTGTTTTTTTAAAGAAAATGTTCTGAATGCTATTTTGGTGACTGGTATCTGGGCTCTTAAAAGCTAGCAAGCTGCATTTAAGGAGCATCAATTAGTTCCAATCCACTTAGAGCAGAGGAAGATGTAGAAAATCAAGGACATGGGGAAATTATGACCCCAGGAGACACAAAGAGCTACATGATTAAGAGACTACATCAGCATGAGACCAGAAGCACTAGACAGTGCCTGGCCACCACCAGTGACTATTCTGACAGGCAGTACAACAGATCTGGAATTCTGTTACAAGACTAGACTTAACGGTTCTGCATCATGGAGGGTCCCGCGAGAACACGGACGCTGGACTTGCTGTTAGCCCTGAACTAAAACTAGTGACAAAGCAAATCTCCAGACAGAAATTGACTATAAGGCACAGAGTGATGCTGGTGGTGTGTGCTTCTTGGCTCAAATATATACACGAGGTTGTCTGAGCTCCTCCTTTCTAAAGCAAGATGAGAGGGTGGAGACGAGGGGACAGGAGTTGGCTGAATGAATATGGAAAGTGCACGGTAGAAAGAGGAGCATGCTGTCACAGGGCTGGAAGAGCAGCCAGAGTCGCACAGAGGTATGTGTGCTGGCTTTTCTACGGCAAATTGATTGTAAGCATTCACTTAAGGCATAACAAAGTATCTAGGAAAAAAGAAAACCATTGCCTTCTAGTTGTTCTGACTCATAACGATCCTATAGGACAGAGTGAAGGTTTTCCAAGGAAGAGCCGGTGGATTCAATCTGCTGACCTTTTGGTTTGCAGTTGTAGCTCTTAACCACCGTGCCACCAGGGTTCTAATTGTTAAGCTGAGAGAGGTGAAGAAATCAAGTAGACTTCCTTCAGCAGGACATTCTGCTGATGAGGACTCAAGTAGGAATCAAGATTATAAATACCACGCAGAGGACAAAGAGTCTCAAATAGAGCTTATAAGCTTACGTGCCAGGCAGATACAAAAAATAAAATGGACAAGGTAGGTGAAGCAGAAAATGTATGATGATGAAGTGCCCTAGCACTCTGTCTCGGTGTCAAGGACACAAAAGGATGTGGTGGGGACTGTGGTGAACTACACACACACAGTCCAAAGGACTCAGCTCCATTTGGGGTTTACATCTAGGAACGGAGACCTGATCTTGCAAGATCCCTCAAAACTTGTTCTTAAGAGAAGTCAAAACTTTGAGATTTTAGTAAAAAATTCTTATTTTAAAATGTTGGTAACAAATTGGCCTGTGTGGGCCAAACAAACTATGACAGTAGGTTGGGTCCTGCCACCAAGGCCACCAGTTTAGAGCCTCTCTTCTACCAGAACAATGCATTTCTGTTCTTCATCTTCTGCTAAGCCGCCTCATTTTCAAAGCTACTGAAATAGGGCAACTTCCCTGGGAACAGCGGTCTGCCTCTAAGGGAAGAGGCATATTAAACATGTCATCTTATGCATTTGATAGTGTGTGTGTGTGTGTGTGTGTGTGTGTGTCTGTGTGTGAGAGAGAAAGAGAGAGAAACAGAAAAAGAACAAAAAAGAGAAAATTAATGTTTAAATAAATATCGTGAGTATTTTGATTAATGCTGAGGACAGCTACAGTCAAATAAGAAGGAACTGAGATAGGATTACCAAGTCAGAACTATTGCAAAATGGACCAAGGCAGCAAGCCAGGAGTCATTTACTAGTAATGCCTACTAATGATAAGTATTAAACAAAGCAACCAATTATAGAGGAAAAAAAAAAAAAAAAACCTGAGATAAGGATAGTTTTAGAGAACCCCAGGCAGGAAAATTTTTTATGTTTCTTTACAATGTCATTTATATTATCTCTGTCATGAGTGTGTGTATGTCTTAGAAAATAATAGAGAATAGAAAGTGAAAAAATGACTAAGATTAATAGTGACAGCATTATCACAAACGATGCAGTGTATCTCTCTTAAAGTTATGTTAAGGAACCTGAGTATTGGTGGACGTGGTGCAGGACTGGGTGGTGTTTTGTTCTGTTGTGCATAGGGTCGCTATGAGTTGGAACCAACTCGGCAGCACCTAACAAGCAACAAAATTACTTGCAAAATTGAATGTATATTACCTTTAGGCACACTTTTACACAGAAGTTCTTAACTTTTAAGGATTTTCAACAGACTCTGTGACCTACCCCTCAAAGTAAGAACACCTCACACAAATTAAAAATGTGTTTCACTGCTATAAAAAGCTTTTTATATTGAAGACTTTAATATAATATTTGTAAAGTATTTATCATAAAATATTTGTGGTATCGCCACATGTGGACACACTTCACACTGTGGCAGGTATATTCTCCAAACTGGAATAAAAATAGTTTCACGCTTCTTTGATTTTATCCAATTAATTGGACCACCGTTTTCCCATGTAATTGTGGGTGGTCTATATTCTTTCTGAGGCTCTGTCAACTCTTGGATTTTCCAAGAATCCCAAAGCATTTCTAAAATAATTGGTGGTAGTCTTCTTGCAAATGATACAGAAAGAGAAAAAATAAGTCTGATCAGCCTATGCTTGCTCTTGCTTCTCTCTGCCATCAAGCGGTCATGGTGGAAGACAGATGTGAACAGGTGCCAGTCCATTGCAATCGTGTGGTCTACTTGCCAGTTCAGGCCTCAGCCAGGCTTCAACTCTTTGTCTCCTTGAACTCTAACATTACGTTTCTCTCCAGTTCAGATTCTCACCTTCAACCATTTTCTTCCAAAGCCCTGCAACCGTGTTATACTGACTGGGTCCAGAAGAGCTTCCAGATCATCAGAAGCTGTTCCCATGGTAGCCTCTCTTGACAAAATCTTTGGCCCACTTACTGAGCTTATTTTTGGCCCAGAATCTGCTTTCCTTAGGGTAAATTTATTTTAACCTATCCTTTTATCTTTTCTGTAGTACCTGAGTAGTACAAATGGTTAACACACTTGGCTAAATATTGGAGACTCAAGTCCACCTAGAGGTACCTCAGAAGAAAGTCCTGGTGATCACTTCTGAAAAGTCAGTCGTGAGATCCCTACAGAGCACTGTTTTACTCTGACACACACGGGGTTTCCATGGGTTGGAATCAACTAGACAACTCAACTTTTAACCTTTTGTACTCTAAGGCCTTATCCCAGGACACTGTGTCTATGTCAACAACATTTCTCAACTCTGAATTTTGAGAATTAGAGACAACAAAGGTTAGAAACTTCTTTTTTTTCTTCTGGAGAAATGAAAGCTTCTCACATAGATTCATCTTCTCCCCAGTAGTCTACCCTGGTAGCTTTTTCTTAAAAAATGAAAATAAAACAAATCAACAACAATAACAACAATTGCTCTTGAGTTGATTCCCACTCGTAGTGAGCGACCCAACAGGACGAACAGAACTACCCCATAAGGCTTTCAAGACCACAATCTCTTCAGAAACAGACTGCTGAAATATTCTCCTGAAGGGTGATTAGCAGGCCTGAACTGCTGACATTGCAGTTACTAGTTGAGCCCTTAATCACCACTCTTCCAGAACTCCTAGTTTACAAAAGCACCAAGTAAACAAAATAACAAACAAACAAGGAAATAGCAGTCCGGTTACAACCTTCCTGCAGGGCAAAGAAAGCAGCTTCCATTACATCAAGTTATTCAACACAAAACAAAGGAAAGCATGGTCAAATAAGTTCTGTGGTTCTCATCCGTGGACCCAGGAGAGGCTGCCACAAAGTGTCACTTTTCATTCAACTGGCACAATCTCTGCCTTTAAAATAGTCACCCTGTTTACCCAGATTTTAACAGTATTATAAACTTGAAGCAATTACTTATTGAAAGCCAACATGGAAAGTCAAAGTAAAGAAATACAGAGTTATACAGAAAAATTTTACTTTCCCACTCTGAAATTGGTATTGGAATTGAAAATAAGCAAATTTACAACAGTTCTTTGGTATATAGAAAGTATAACTAATGTATCTAGTTTAAGGGGTGATACATACATACATTTGCAATTATAGTTAACTATATGTATGAGTATCTGCAAGAAATCTTCAGCAAGTACTTACTTTCTATACCTAGATACTGCATTGTTGTCATTTAGACCTTCCTTTAACCTGTGCAGAGAAAACAGTCGAATAATTCTTCAGTCCTCAGTGAATCTGTAAACCCTGGTGGCCGTAGAGGTTGAGTGCTGTCTCCTAATGGAAAGGTCGGCAGCTTGAATCCACCAGGGGCTTCCGTGAAAACTCTGTGGAGCAGTTCTACTCTGTCCTATAGGGGTTGCTATGAGTTTGAATCAACTTGACGGCACTGGGCTTTTCAGGGAATCTGCACCAATTCACCTGGGCTTTTAGTGGGAATTAGACAGGATGGCATTTACAGCAAGGTTACAAATGGTTCATTTGTGGGAGTGTATGTTTTCAAAGATTCTTCAGTGCAGAATCACCTCATGGTTCAGGAAAAAGATTTCATTTTTTTTTTTTTTAACCCTCTTTTCTCTACTACTTTTTCCCAGGGAGCTAAAGAACAGTTTTGAACTTGTACCACACATAAACTCCCTGGATAGATGGTGACAACCACTGTGCTACCAGGGTTCCAAGGAATAAAAAATAAATTGAAAATTCTAGACAGCACAAGTATAAAATATTATTTTAGGGTGCAAAATTTCTTAAGTTTCAAGGTTAAAAATATCAACACCTATTACACTTTTCCCAGATACACAATAATTTTTTTCCTTATCTCAGTTGCTGAAAAGTTTACCCTTTCCCCACTAATTTGAAATGCTTTTATACCATTCTAAATTCTCACATATATGGGCCTTTTGTGGTACTCTCTTCTCAATGTTTTCTGAGTATTTAATTCTTAAAGACATCACTATTTCTAGGCTATCTGTTCTGTCACAGTGATGTCTGATTTTTCTCAAACTGGTGCCATATTGGTTCATTATTATAGCTTAATAAAGGCAATGTTGCTATCAAGTAACACCTGCATGGACTGGACTTGGCGATGCAGAGTAACCACATACTGGATGCACTTCATGGTTCTATGCATCTATAGGATATCATCCTGCCGATCTCTTACTGGAGGAAAGAGAGTGGGTGGAGAGGAGGTGAAAGGAGACTGTTGGGAGGATGAGAAATGTATGGAGCAGAGAGGAATAGTGTGCTGTCACTGGACAGGGAGAGCAGTGGAAGCTGCATATGGGTGGGCATGTAAATTTATACGGGAATGTACATTTTCACTCAGTCATAATAAAAAAAGTAAAAAAAAATCAATGCTGTTGTTTTTAAGTCACTATATGATTGTATTTATTAGTGTGCTTAAAATTTTATCATTCGCATGAAAAAATCATATATGATATGGTTAAATCATTCATACTGATAAACTATTCATCTAAGGATACCATAAAATACTCATATTCACCATGGAAAACCTGGGCCAAAGTTGTAATTATAAACAACTAAATTACTTCTTTCCTCAGAATAAGAACACTTGCAAATATAGTTGTAGCTTCAAACAATACTTCTTAAACAATGTTGCTGTTGTTAGGTGCTGTTGAGTTGGTTCCGACTCATAGCAACCCTATGAACAACAGAACGAAATGCTGCCTGGCCTTGTGCCATGCCCACAGTTGTTTTTATACGTAAGCCCATTGTTAGGTCCGCTGTGTTGATCCATCTCCTCAACGGGCTTCCTCTTTTTCACTGACCCTCCAGTCTACCCTGATGTCCTCCTTCAGGGGCTGATCTTTCCTGACATTTTGGAAGTATGTAAGATGCTGTCTTGGCATCTTTGCTTCCAAGGAGCACTCTGGTTGTACTTCTTCCAGAGCTGTTCTGTTTGTCCTTTTGGTGGTCCATCATACACTCAACATTCTTCTCCCACACCACAATTCAAAGGCATCAGTTCTTCTTCTGTCTTCTTTGTTCATAGTCCAGCTTTCCCATGAATATGATGCCATTGAAAATACCATGGCTTGGGTCAGGTGCGCTTTAGTCTTCAAGATGAAGAGGTCCTTTGCAGCAGATTTTCCCAGTACAATGCGTCTTTTGATTTCTTGACTGCTGTTTCCAAGGATATTGATTGTGGACCCAAATAAAATGAAATCCTTGACAACCTCAATCCTTTCTCCACTTATGACAATGTTGCTTACTGGTCCAGTTGTGAGGATTTTTGTTTCCCTGATGTTGAGGTGCGATCCATACCAAAGGCTGTGGTCCTTGAACTTCATCAGTAAATGTCTCAAATCTTCATTTCCAGCAAGTAAGGTGGTGTCGCCTGCATAACGCAGGTTGTTAGTGAGTCATCCTTCACTCCCGATGCCTCGTTGTTCTTCATATAATCCAGCTTCTCGGATTATTTGCTTGGCACACAGATTAAAGAGGTATGGTGAAAGAATACAACCCTGACACATGTCTTTCCTGACTTTAAATCATGCAGTGTCCCCTTGTTCTGTTTACACTACTGTTTACACTACTGCCTCTTGATCCATATACAGATTTCTTAAGAGCACAATTAGGTGTTCTGGAATTCCCATTCTCTGCATTGTTAGCCATAGTTTAATACGATCCACACAGTCTAATGCTTTTGCATAGTTGATGAAACATAGGTAAATATCTTGCTAGTATTCTTTGTTTTTAGCCAAGATCCATTTGACATCAGCAATATCCCTGGTTCCACGTCCTCTTGTGAACCAAGCTTGAATTTCAGGCAATTCCTTGTCAGTATATCGTTGTAGTTGCTTTTGAATGATCCTAAGCAGAATTTTGCTTGTGTGTGAGATCAATGACATTGTTTGGTAATTTCCACATTCGACTGGATCACCTTTCTTTGGAATGGGCATACATATGGGTCTCTTCCAGTCAGTTTGCTGGGATGAAATAGGTCTTGGACACGAACTCCAGTTTGCAGTCTGTGTTCTCTAGGTACTGTGCTTCATTTTGGCCTTGAAATTCTATAGTTGTCTTTTCTTCCTTTGAAGGTCCACATTTGCATGTTTATGCGGATGTTTTGAGAACACCATTCTTGAAATGTTAACTCTAGGAGTGGATTTGAAAAGACACCATGAAGGATCAGTGATTCAGTAAGTGAAAAACAAATTTTACCACCCACATGGTGTCCCAACCTTGATAATAGAAAATAAATAAATGTTGAGAGCAAATGAACTGAAAATGTCTATAAGATTTCTAAATATAGCTAAACTCCATTAAGAATGCTTGCAATTTTTAAAAAATTGGTATTTCATATTAACAAGCTGATGTTCCTTAAGAGCCTGAAGTCAGAACTATGTAGCTGAGCTCCATCATCTGTGAGAACTAATCTTAAAAATTTAATACAGGATATTATTAGAGATTGGTCACAATAATTTCCATGATGAAAATTGTTATAATAAAACTGATAGCAAACCATGTAAGTCCCAAATGGAATGAGACACTACAGTGAATGTCAAGATCCAGGATACTACATTCTAAAAGTTTATTATCAAAGTTTTCCTGATAAGAAAACATTAATGTTATTTTTCTAGAATCAGTTTTTGTGCCACTGTCACACATTCATTTAAAATAAATTTCACTTGAATAGCATCATTCCACACTGATCATTTAATTATCCCATTGCTCTCAGCATTGGTGTTTTCTGCTACATTAATTTGTACCTGTTTTCATGTCATCTTTGCACATGTTATTGTATCTTTTCATCTGCGTCTTGTTCCCCTATTATGTCCTTGAGAATGAGGACAATGTCTTTAACTCTATTCGCATATCTCCAAGGCAAACAGTAGAGAATGCCTTTGGAAGACAGCACTCATTAAATCACATTTTCGATAACAAAATCATGTCTAGGTTTGAAAAATAAGGTTTTATGCTACATTCAAAATAGTTATCATATACACATTTTTTCCTTAAAAAGTTGTTGGGAAATATGTATACAATGTATTATGTAGAAGATACATGCTAATTGGCTCCACATAAAACTTACAACCCTATGTACTGGGATACAATTAATTTTTTAAAAAGTTTAAAGTGGCATGTAACAAAATACCTTTGCTTCCTATACATAAATGCAAAGGTTAGACATACAGTATTAATTCATTTCAATAACATTCAAGATAAACAACACAATTTTATTGTACAGTCTTTCCTTTTACATCTTAAAAAATGGTGTCAGCCTGAGTTTATATTTTTATGTAAAAATGTGTGTTAATAATTTTTAGAAGTTTTACTAGGTTTGGCTTTTATCATATTCCAAATATACACAACCTCTTTAGCTGGCTCTTTCGTAAACTTGCCTCAGTCTCTATTTTCAATCTTGTCAAAATTGTGTCAAATTCTCCGTTCCAAATATAGCCACACATTAAATTCAGAAAGGAAAAATGGAGATCCAAGGCCCTACTTCCAGAAATTTTCATTCAAGGCATGGGCCTAGAAATCTATAATTTTAACAAGCAAAAAAAAAAAAAAGGAACTCATAGTAGTCAAGTCAATTCAGCTCTTAGGTACCACACAGGATAAAAGAGAACTGTCTCATAGGGTTTCCAAAGCTATACATCTTTATGGAAGCAAACTGTCCCATCTTCCTCCCAAACAGTGGCTGCTAAGTTCAGATCACTTATGTCTTGGGTTAGCAACTGAGCATTTAAAGTTGTTTATGATGCATTAAGAAATCACTGATTTAGGCCGGTTTCTTCATTATATATACAAATGAAGATATTATTACGTGTATACATGTATGTACACAGATGCCAATGTGTCTGTGTTCATACATGCATATGTGTATGAGAGCTGACAATGAAGTTGACAAACTAAATTGTTCTAAGTACTATATATAGAAGTACTGGAATGGCCATTAGATACAGTAGCATGATGGCAAATTCACCAGCTTAATCATACAGTTGTCTGTGAGGGAGTTTGGGACCAATAAACAAGTAACTGTGCTGGAACATCCTACTACTTGTCTGAGCTGGTCCCCAATGACTTTTTTTCTTTACCCAAAGATAAGGAAATATTGAAAAGAAGACAATTTGATGACATTCAGGACATAAAGGGTAATATGACAACAGTTCTGATGGTCATTCCAGAAGAAGAGTTCCAAAATTGCTTTGAAGGGTGGATGAGGCACTTACATTAGTGCATAGTTTCCCAAGGGGAGTACTTCAAAGGTGACCATGGTGATATCTAGCAGTGAGGTATGTAGCACTTTTTCTAGGATGAGGTCACAAACTTCATTGTCAGACCTCCTATATGTATGTATTATAAACATCGTGGTGCTCCTCAGTGTCAGGACTAAGATCTAGAATGTTAGCTGTTGTTGAATTGATCCCAGACTCATGAGGACCCCATGTACAACCAAACTCAATGCTGCCCAATCCTGCATCAGCCTCATGATCTGTTGCAGTCAGCTTGCCGTGACCAGTAGGCTGATTTTCAGAAGTAGACTGCCAGGCTTTTCCTAGTCTCTCTTAATTTGGAAGCTCTGTGGAAACCTGTTCAGCACGAAACATGCAACCTTTTGCCAACAGAGATTGGCTGCACATGAGGTGCACTGAGTGGGCATTGAACCTGAGTCTCCTAAGTGTGAGGTGAGAATTCTACACTGAATTACCAATGCTCCCAAAATCCAGAATATGAGCCACCTAATTCCTGATTTCCCACTCATCCCTGGGGCATACTTCTTTTTTCTTTTTTTCCCATTTTTGTTGTACTTTAGATGAAGGGTGATGGAACAAACCAGTTTCTCATCACACAATCAGTACCTACATTGTTTTATAACATCAACAAACCCACAGCAGGTCAACACTCACCCTTCTCAACCTTGGCTTCCCTATTACCAGCTTTTCTGTCTTCTCTTGCACTATAATCCTTGCCCCTCAACTGGTGTGCCTCTTATGTCTCATTGTATGGGCCTGTCCAATCCCTGGTGGAAGCATGAACTGTAAAAGTGAATTCACTACTGAGCTGAAGGGGTGTGGGGCCATAATCTCAGGATTTCTCAAGTCTCTGTCAGGCAACACATCTGGTTTTTTGTTGCTGTTGTTAGAATTTTGTTCTACATTTTTCTCCAGGTCTGTCTGGGACCCTCTGTTGTGATCCCTGTTATAGCAGTCCTTGGGGTAGCCAGCCACCACGGAGTTGTACTGGATTCAGTTTGCTGGATTTGTTGTAGAGGTGGTCTATTAGTCACTTAGACTAACTTTTCCCTTGTTTCTTTAGTTTTCTTCATTCTTCCTTGCTCCTGAAGGGGTAAGACCACTGGCATATCCTAGATGGCCACTCAGAGGCTTTTAAGACCCCAGATGCTACTCATCAAGTGTGACGTAGAATATTTTCTTTATCAACTGTGTTATGCCAACAAAGCTAGAAGTTTCCTGAGACCATAGGGCCCATGGTATACTCCTGCCTACATCTTTTCGACAACCCTGTCTGCAAGGCTCTGCATGTACTCTTTCCTACACAGAATGCCCTCTCTTTTCCCTTCTGCCAAGTCAAAGTCTTTAAGGTATATATTTGCCTTGGTGCCTTTTCTGATCTCACAGTCATACAGCCATCTTTCTTCACCAATTTCTTTGTTGAACCATTTATCTGACATTCAGTTAGATACTCCCAGTGTGAAGATGGAACCCTGATGGTGAAGTAGTTAAGAGCTTAGCTGCTGACCAAAAGGTTGGTGGTTCAAATCCACCAGTTGCTCCTTGGAAATCCCATAGGACAGTTTCCTATAGAGTGCCTGTGAGTCAGAATAGACTCAACAGCAACAAGTTTTGTTTGGTTTTTGGTTAGTGTGAAGTTATTTGAGAGTAATATTGAATTCTACTCTGGCATGTGTTCCCATCAACATTTAGAAAATGAAACTTATCCATGGCAAACAAACACTACTTAGAGGTGGGGTCAGGTAGTGGAGTAGTCAGATGATTCCTGTGATTGCTGTAACAACAAAGACGCAAAAGAACAAGTGAATCAGTTATATATGACATTTAGGAGCCCTGAACATCAAAAGTAAAGCTGAGAAGTCAGATTGAGCAACAGGGAAGGGTGAGTAGGTCCAGAAATATCTGGAACTGGTCAGACCTGACCCACCAGAAATCAGCTGCAGCCAGCATGGTGTACAGAGTAGTGGCAGTTGGAGGACTTCCTTCTTAGCAGGAGAGACAAAGTGGAATCCACTCATGCCTCCAGAGCCAGTGAAAAGCAGCACTCAATCATCAAAACCTAAGTGACTTAAACCAGAGGATCTAAAACTTTCCTTCAGGAAAAAACCTCTCTCTCTTTTCCCAGTGCCTCCCTCTCCCTTCTATACACTGTGACCAGCTAGGAAGTCTGGTGCTATTACCAAGCTAGAAGCAAGACTCTGTAGGCCCTCCCTGAGCCATTCTCCAGAGTTGAAAAGGAACATTTTAAGAAACTGGAGGAAATGAGGTGGGGTATCTGCTGACTCCTCTGAGCCAGAAATTCAGGGAAGAAACAATTCCTTTAACCAGAATCAGACATAAGGAGACATATAATCTGGCCCCTGCCTTTCTAAGCACGTGCACCTGTGCCTACACCAATCACCCCTGCCTGTCTATGACAGTATAAGGTAGCTGCACCATACACTTGGTGACTGACTACCTGGACACCTGAGCTGAGTCCATACAAGAAGTTGACTCCTGGGCTTGCAAATCTAGAACATTTCTACCCACCTAGCAAGAGGATGTTAGAGCTTCAAAAGTACCAATAACCAAACTAGCACACCACACACAGCCAGCCTATTTGGACATTTCAAAACAAAAAAAGAAGCTCGAAGATGGTAAGCAAACATAAAATAAATAAATTCAGCAACTTACCGACAGCTCAGCAACCACAGTCAATATCAAATCACTTAAAGAGGTAGACCATGGTGGCACCAGAAAGCTCCCAAAACAAAGAATCAAGACATTTTTCCAGATGAAGATAACTTCCTGGAATGGATGCAAAATAAACCCGAAACAAACAAACACACTGCTGTCAAGTCAATTCCCACTCATAGCAACCCTATAGGACAGAGTAGAACTGCACCACAGAGTTTCCAAAGAGGGTCTAGTGGATTCAAACTGTTACCCTTTCCATTAGCAGCCATAGCACTTAACCACTACCCCAATACAAAAGATTACCACTTAGAACTCTTTAAGAGATCAGAGAGGAAATGAAACAAAATGCAGAGGTGCACAAAGAGAATTGAACAAGCTTCAAGAAAGCACACAGGACAGCAATCAGAAATTCAGAGAACTAATAATAAGATTACAGAATTAGACAACTCCATAGAAAGTGAAAGAAGCAGAATTCAGGCAACGGAAGACTGAATTAGTGACACTGAAGACCGAATTAGTGACACTGAAGACCCAGCATGTGGCACCAACATGTTTAAGGAAAAATCAGATAAAATAATTGAAAAGAATCAAAAAACACTAAGAACTGTGTGGGACTCTATCAAGAAGGACAACCTAAGAGTGACTGTAATACCAGAACAAGGGGAGAAAACAGAAAATACAGAGAATTGTTGAAGATTTGTTGCCAGAGATCTTCCCTGATATCATGAAAGATAAGAAAATGTCTATCCAAAACTGTACATCAAACTCCATACAAGGTAGATCTCAAAAGAAAGACACTGAGGCATATCATAATCAAACTTGCTAAAGCTAAAGATGAGATAATTTTAAATGCAGAAAGGGATAAACAAAAATAATCTACAAAGGAGAATCAGTAGGACTAAGCCTGGACTACTCAGCAGAAACTAGGTAGAAAAGTAGGTAATGGGATGACATATACAAAACCTTGAAGGAAAATAATTGCCAGCCAAGAATTATATATCCAGCAAAATTGTTTCTCAAATGTGATGGCAGGATGTTTCCAGGTAAACAGAAATTTAGGGAATTTGAAAAATCTTAACCAAAATCAAAAGAAAGACAAAAGGGAGTCCTTTGCTTAGAAAACTAATAACATCTGATAACCACCCAAGACTAAAATGCAGAAAAGAGCAACCAGATATCAAGTAAGATAGGGAAATCACAAAAACAAATTGAAGGCAAAACATTGAACATAAGGAAACAGAGATGTCATTATGTAAACATTATAACAAAAAGAGGGCCTTTCAAAAATGTTGTCATAGATCCTTCACATGGAGAGGAAGTCAAGGCGGTATAAAGACATTGAAGACTCATTTAAATTTGGAAAAATGGGGGTAAATACTAAGGCAACCACAAAGGAAACAAACTATTGTACACATCAATACAAAAAACAAGAAAAACATGACATCTCAACATATCCAAAACCACCAACAATGAAAGGAAAACATAAAGAAAATCAACTCTGCACAGAAAACTAAGTGGAACAAAAGAATTATCTATCAGGCTTTAAAAAAAGACATCAAAATGACATCACTAAACTCATACTTATCAATAACTGACACTGACTGTAAATGGATTAAATGCTGCAAGGGAGAGATGGAGAGTGGCTGACTGGATGAAAAAATGATCCATCTATATGCTGTCTATAGGAGACATACACAAACAAAAACTCAAAGGATGGGAAAAAAATGCATCAAGCAAATGACGTTCAAAAAAGAGCAGGAGTGCCAGTACCAATTTTTAGTAAAATAGACTTTAAAGTAAAGTCTAATGCGTTGGATAAGAAAGGACAGTATATAATTGTTAAAGGGTTAATGCTCCAAGAGAACATAAGTATATTAAATATTTCCACATCAAACAATGGTGCACTAAAACACATAAAAGAAACTCTAACTGCCCTGAAAACAGGAATAGACAGCTCCACAATATTAGTAGGAGACTTCAAAGCACCACTTTCAGTGAAGGACAGAACATCCAGAACAAAAGCTCAATAAAGACATGGAACATCTAAATGCCACAATCAACTAACTTGACTTCATTGGCATATACAGAATACTCCACCCAACAGCAGACAAATATACTTTCTTTTCCAACACACGTGGAACATTCTCCAGAATAGATTACATATTAGGCCATAAAGCAAGCCTTAGCATATTTCAAAGCATAGAAATACTGCAAAGCAACTTTTCAGACCATAAAGCCATAAAAGTAGAAATCAATAACAGAAAAAGCAAGGAAAAAAATCAAACACGTGGATACTGTACAACACCTTACTCAGAAACTACTGGGTATAAAAGAAATCAAGGAGGTAATAAAGAAATTCATAGAATCAATTGAGAATGAAACAGTTCCAACCAGAACCTTTGGGACACAAGAAAAGTAGTGTTCTGAGGTCAGTTTATCTCAATTAATGCACATTCAAAAAGAAGAAAGGGCCCAAACCAAAGCGTTAAACCTACAACTCAAGCAAATAGAAAGAAAGCAGAAAAGAAGATTTTGGGCACTAGAAGAAAGTAAATAATAAAATCAGAGCAGAATTAATTGAATTAGAGACTACAAAAATGATAGAAAGAGTTAATAAGACCAAAAGGTAGTCCTTTGAAAAGATGAACAAAATCAATAAACCACCAGTCAAACTGACAAAAGAAAAACAGGAGAGGAAGCAAGTAAACTAAATAGGAGATTAGATGGGAGATACCACAACAGATTTAACTGAAATTAAAAATAAAAATAAAAATAGAAAACTACAAAAAATCGTACTCAAACAAATTTCAAAACCTAGAAGAAATGGACAAATTTCTTAGAAAAACACTACCTACCTACACTAACACAAGTGGAGGTAGAACAACCAAGTAAACCCATAACGAAAGATGATATTGAACAGGTAATTGAAAAACTCCCTACCAAAAAAAAACCTGGCCCTGATGACTTCACTGGAGAGTTCTACCAAACTCCTAGAGAAGGGATAATACTACTGTTACCAAAAGTATATCAGAGAATAGAAAAGGATGGAATACTGCCAAATTCATTCTGTGAAGCCAGCATAACCCTGATACTAAAACCAGGTAAATGCAGCACACAAAAAGGAAAATTACAGACCAGTATCTCTCATGAACTTAGATGCAAAAATGCTCAACAAAATTCTAGCCAATAGAATTCAACAATACGTCAAGTACTACTAATAATAATTCACCATGACTCAATGGGATTCATTCCAGGGATTCAGTAGTGGCTGAACCTTAGAAAAGAACTCAATGTAATCAACCACATAAACAAAACAAAAGACAATAACCACTTAATAATGCATGGAAAACCCTGAAGAATTCACAAAGGAAAAAAAAAACTACTAGAATTAACAGGAAAATTCAGCAGTGTACCAGGATATAAAATAAACATCCTAAATCAACTGGATTCCTTTACACCAACAAAGAACATTAAAGAGAAAATCATTAAATCATTACCATTTACAATAGCCTCCAAAAGATAAAACAATTAGAAATAAATCCAACCAGAAACATAAAAGACCCATACAAAGATAATTACAAAACACTACTGCAAGAAATCCTAAGAGAGCTACATTAAGTGAAGAAATCTATGTTGCAGGTGATAGGAAGACTCAACATCATGAAAATATCTATTCTACTCAAAGCAGTCTATAGATACAATGCAATCTCAATACAAGTTGCAATGACATTTTTTTAATGAGCTGGACAAACAAATGACTAACTTCATATGAAAAGAGTAGAAGCCCCATATAAGTAAAACGTTACTGAAGAGGAAGAACACGGTGGGAGGCCTCATACTACCTGACTTTAGAACCTATTACACTGCCACAGTAGTCAAAACAGACTGGTACTGGTACAAAAACAGACACATAGAACAATGGAATGGTATTTAGAATCCAGACAGAAAACCATCCTTCTCTTTATCAGCTGATATTTGACAAAGACCCAAAGTCCATTAACTGGGGAAAAGACAGTCTTGTTAACAAACGGTGATGGCATGACTGGATATCCATCTGAAAAAATTGAAGCAAGACCATATCTCACACCATGCATGAAAACTAACTCAAAATGGATGAAAGAACTGAATACAAAAACTAAATTGATAAAAATCATGGAAGGAAAAATAGGGACAATACTGAGAGCCCCATTACACAGCATAAACAGAACACAAAATTTTGCTAAGAATACACAAACACCAGAAGACAAAATAGGTAACTGGGAACACTTAACAATCAAATACTTATGCTCATTCAAAGACTTCACCTAAAGTGTAAAAAGGCAACCTAGAGACTGGGAAAAAATTTTTGCTATGACAAATCTGATCAGCATTTAATATCAATAATCTACAAGGTACTGAAAAACCTCAATGAAAAAAGACAAATAACACTATTAAAAAATGGAAAAGGTATGAACAGGCACTTCACCAAAGAAGATACTCATAGAGCTAAGAGATACATGAGGAATTGCTCATGATCATTAGCCATTAGAGAAATTTGTATCAAAACTACCATCTCACCCCAACAAGGCTGGCATTAATCCAAAAAATATAAAATAATAAATGCTGGAGAAGCTATGGAGAGATTGGAACATTTGTGCACTGCTGGTGGGAATGTAAAATAGCATGACCACTTTGAAAATCAGTTTGGTACTTTCTTAAAAAGCTAGAAATAGAAATACCATTCAATCCAGGAATTCCACCTCTTGTAACATATCCTAGAGAAATAAACACTGTTGCAGGGTCAATGGAAATAAGTTAAGTTTTGTTCTGTTTTTGTAAGAAAATGTTCTGATCCAGGCAGCCAAAAAACACATGCCAACATGCTCATAATCATTAGCTATTAAAGAAATTCAAATCAAAACTACAAAGAGATACTATCTCACCCCAACAAGGTTGGCCATGATCCAAAAAGCACAAAACAACAAATGCTGGAGAGGCTGCACAGAAGTTGGAACTCTCCTACACTGTTGGTGGTATTGAAAAATGGTACAACCTCTTTAGAAAGCAATCTGGCACTTTCTTAAAAAGCTGGATATAGATATACCATTTGACCCAGTAATTCCACTGCTTGGAATATATCCTACAGAATCAAGGCCATTCACACCAATTGATATATGCGCACGAATGTTCATTGCAGCACAGTCCACAACAGCAAAAAGGTGGAATCAACCGAGATGCCCAACAACAGAGGAATGGATAGGTAAACTATGGTATATACACTCAATGGAACACTATGCAATGGTAAAGAACAATGATGATTTTAGGAAGCATCTCATAACCTGGTTTCAATTGGAGGACATTATGCTGAGTGAAAATAGTCAGCAACAAAAGGACAAATACTGTATGAGACCCCTACGATAAGAACTTTAAAACAGACTCACACATAGAAGAAAAGATGCTTTGATGGCTGCAAGGGTGGGGAGTGAAGGAGGGCGAGGGTGGGAGGATTTAGATTAGATAGTTGTTAGAAATTTGGTTGGGTGAAATCAGTGACAGCACACATTAGAAAGAAGATCAATATTAATTGGACTTCAACATAACGTGATTACTCCTTCCATCTGAATCCAATACGCAGGGACATAGTAGCTGCGGCGGGTGGCTGGGGACCATGCTCTCAGGGGAAATTGAGGCCAATTGGCACAACTAGCATTTTGTAAGGGGGTCTTTTGCATCCCATATTGGTGAGTGGCATCTGGAGTCTTAAAAGCTGCCAACCTGTCAACTCAACAGAAATGGATGATCACCAAGGACCAAAATGACATGGAGGAAGGAGAACCCAGAAGACAGAGAGACCCACATGAATGGGTGACTACATCGACTTGTGACTGGAAGAACTGGATGGTGCCTGGCCACCACCAGTGATAGCTGTGATGGAGCTCATGAAGTTGAGCCCCACCGGCAACAAGAGAATAAAAAGGGATACACCCTGAGATCTCCATTAAAAGACTGCAATTGATGGTCCAGGGGCACTGGGGTTCCCCTGGAAGCATGGCCCTTGAACCTGATGCCACCCCTGTCCATAAATAATAATGGAGGTCAATTCTTTGGGCAGGAATAGATTGGACTTGACAACACAGAGTGATAATATCATGTGTGCACTTTATAGTTCTGTGCATCTATAGGATGTTGTCCCGCTGACCTCTTACTGGAGACAGGGGAGTGGCTGGAAAGGAAGGGATAAGAGATTATTGGGTGGATAAGACTTGTGTGGGTCAGAGAGAAAAAGGGTGCTGTTACCAGGCAGGGAGAACAGTGGGAGCAGCATACAGCTGGGCATGCAAATTTACATGGGAATGTAAATTTTCACTCAATCATAATAATAAAATAAAATAAATAAAATGTTCTTTATCCTATTTTGGTGAGTGACATCTGGGGTCTTAAAAGCTAACAAGTTGTCATCTAAGTAGCATCAATTTGTCTTCATTCACATGGAGCAGAGAAGAATGAAGGATACCAAAGACATGAGGAAAATATGAGCCCATGAGACAGAAGAAGCCATATAACATGAAGACTATGTCAGCAGGAGACAAGAGGAACTAGATGGTGCCCAGCTAACATAAATCACTGCCTTGACAGGGAATAAAATGTGGAGTCCCTGACACAGCAAGAGGAAGATGAGTGTGCAGAAGTAGAACTTGATTTAAAGGACAACACTTGAATGTCTAACAGACAGACCAGACATGGTCCCCAGACTCTCTGTTAGCCTGGAACTGAAACCATTCCCAAAGTCAAGAGAAGATTGGACTAGACTATAAGACATAAAATAATCCTGGTGAAGTGTGCTTCTTGGTTTAAGTAGATACATGAGGCTGTCTGAACAGCCTAGAAATGAGATGAGAGAGTGGATGTGAATACAAGCTCATTGAAGGACTAAGAAAATTCAGGGTAGAAAGGAGGAGTCTGCTGTAACAGGGTGGGGAGTGCAGCTAGAGTGAATAGCAGTGTGTGTGTGAGAGTTTTTGTGTGACACATTAACCTGGCATGTAAACTTTCACTTAAAGCACAATGAAACATAAAAAAACCTGAAGAAAAAAAACATTATCACAGAAAGAAAATGTTCAACTATCAGAAAACTCATATGACACTATAGTGTCTCTATTTCTTAGAAAAATGATTCTCCAAATTTAATGTATAGAATAATCACCTGTCTGTAAATTCTAATTCAGTAGGTCTAGTGTGGGGGCTGACATTCTGCCTTTCCAGAAGTACTGATTCTGTTGGTCTTTTTGCCAAATTTTCGTTGTTGTTGTGTGTCATTTAGTTGATTCTGACTGAGGGCCACACTATGGGATAGAGTAGAACCGCCTCACAGGAGTTTCTGGGCTGTAATGTTTACGGAAGCAGACCAGCACAACTTTCTCCAGAGAAGCTGGTAGGTTCAAGCTGCCTACTTTTAGGTTAGCAGTCAAATGCTTAACCACTGTGCCATCAGGGCTCCTTAAATTTTGTGTTAACAATAATAGAAACCAAACCCAGTGTCTTCGAGTCAATTCTGACTCATAGTGACCCAATAGGACAGAGTAGAACTGCTCCATACAGTTTGCAAGGAGCACCTGGCAGATGTGAAGTGTCAACCTTTTGGTTAGCAGATGTAGCGCTTAACCACCAAACCAGCAGGGTTTCCAAATCGTGAGTAGTAAGGTAAGAAACGGTCTCAATGGCTATCATCCTAAATCATTGATGACATCAAGAAAGGCGAATTCTGTCTCCAATCTTTCATGTTGTTATCCTTCTTGGCCTATGTGGCTTACGACTGTCCTCTGCCATGATCTTTTCAGCAAGAGTTGAGCTCACCAACACTTCCAGACCTCTTCTGCCTCTAAACCTTCCGAAGTGTTATCACAAAGTCGTTACAGTGTCTTCTTCTGGTTTGTATGTTTTTCTCCATGTTCAAAACATCTCTTGTCTTCAGACACTTTCATTACTTCATGAGGATTGCCAGTTAAGTTTGTGAGCTCGTCCTAGAAAAAGTGCTACGTGTCTCATTGCTGAATATCATTATAGTCCCCTTCAAAGTACTTCCTTTAGGAAGCTGTGCGCCGATACCAGCATCTGTCCACCCTTTAAAGCAGTTTTGGAACTCTTTTTCTGGAATGGCCATCAGTTGTCATATTGTCGTCATATTACCCCTGGTGTCCTGAATGTCATAAAAATGTCTTCCTTTCAATATTTCCTTTATTTTCCGATAAAGAAAAAAGTCATGGGGACCCAGATCAGGTGAGTAGGGCTGGTGTTCCAATACAGTTATTTGTTTACTGGTTAAAAATTTCCTCACAGACAATTATACAACTAAGTTGGAGAATTTGCCACCGTGCCACAGTGCGCAACGCCATTCCAGAAAGAGTTTCAAAATTGCTTTGACGGGTAGACTAGGCGCTGGCGTTGGTGCATAGCTTCCTAAAGGGGACTACTTTGAAGAGGACTGTAATGATATTCGTCAACAAGGTGTGTAGTACTTAGAAGAATTAAGTTCGCAGACTTTTCAGACCTCCGATACCTCCTGTGTAATTCCTCAGTTTGCTGTCTTCTATCCTTAAACAGTCCCGAAAATTAGTATTCCCTCCTCCTGTCTCCATTTTTGCTTATCAGCCCTCTGTACTTGATAAGGGGTGCTGGTGGCACAGTGGTGACGAGCTCAGCTGCTAACCAAAAGGTCAGCATTTCGAATTCACCGGCCAGTGCTTGGAAACTCTACAGGGCTTTTCTGCTCTATCCTGTAGGGGCACTGTGACTCAGAATCTGCACCAGATTTGGTCTGTTTTTTTTTTCTTTATCCTTGATAAAATCGTTATCAAACAAGTTTACATGCGTTGGAGGCATAGTTCCTCTTCTCCTGAGGAAAGAATAAATCGACGTACCAGGGAGAAGTGGTGTGCGCACACCCTTCCCTCCTCTGGAGCTCTTCCCCCTTACTGTGTTATACTGCTGAGATGAAAGAGCATAAACAACGGTCACCCATAATATTTTTTTAATATCTCAAACATACTTATTTAGTGATTGTGAGATCGTTACTAAGAGATACAAATGCTCAACTAGATCTTACTAAGTCCATCTTGTAAGTAAGTGCAGAAATAATACTCATTAACTCGAGGAATCTCTGGAGCAATTATACAAGATGCTTAGCTTGGACAGTCCTGTAAATAACTTGCTAATAAGTGAGTCATTATGTGTATCTTCAGTTTTTCCCTACACTGGAGTATGCTTGTTTCCAAAGACCATTGTCTTCTCACCGATGTGACAAGGTCTGAAACATTTGCACAAGGATTTAAATAGCATTTCCTGTCTTTTAGACATTTTTGTAACCATTTGAAGTAAGAATTCCATATTCTGTCAAAAGTTACAGAAGGATTGTACCAGAATCAGGCTACTCGTTTCATCTTCCGATTATAAAACAGTACATTCTTTTCCCCAAATCATCTGATGTGTGGAAACAAAATATGATTAAATTTAAATAAATAAATTTTAAAAAGACTAGTAGCTAAGCAAACAAGATTAGAAAATTAAAGACAAAAAGATCAAAGGCAAATGTATTATATTCTAATTCATAAAAAAAAGTCTTAAAAGTATACATTTAAATTCCTTTTCGGCAAACTCTGTTTTATCTCTGCTATCTCATTCTCCATATTCATGATCCTCAAAATCCAGTGAAACCTGTGAGGGCTGGAACTTAATGGAACTGCCTCATTTGGGGGTTTCACAAGCTTTATGCCTGTGACAACATGCAGTCTTAATTCTTTTTAATTGCTCTTTTCAGTGGAAAACACTTCAGCTTTCCCTCCCTGACAGATCCTGGCCTTACATAGGTTCTGGCTTTTGCAGGTTTTACTGTATTGTAAAAGCATCTGACTGGTTACTGGATTTTTACTTTAAAATGGGCCTGTAAATATTTTTCTGTAATTTAAGTTTGCAGCACCACTGTAATGAAATCTTTTTTCAATTACAGACTTGCACACTTAGGCTCAATAAAGAAAAAGGCAGCTAATATCCACCTAATTTATATTTTAAATTTGTTTGTGGTGCTTTGAAAGACAGAATACTTGCTTATGGCAAGCGTACATCCTCAACAATTTCTTGTACACTGATAAGTTAGAGGGACAAATCATTCAGCCTCTCTAATAAAGATATTTGTACACCATTGCAGTGAAGAATACTTGATTCTATATGCCTCGGTTCAGCCATCAGAGATCAGAGACTTGGCGATTCACTTGTTATAAACATACACATTAAAAGAGATTACACAAAGGATTGGACTATTCAATTGAATTAGGTCAGAGAAATTCCATGGTGGCAGGTTATAGGCTGAATTACCAGGGGCATCAAATCACTGACGCTTCTTGACCTTAGTCCATGAAGAACCTAACTATGATAATGCAATGTATTCCAAGACCATCGAGAAAGGATGGGAAGAGTCAATCTTGGGAAGAGCCCAGATTTAAACACCTGAAAAATCAGCACACTCAGAAAAGCATAAATCAGAGCATTATTTCTGTGAACGAAGCTATAGGACATTCAAGTTCCAATAGCTACTTTTTTTTTTTTTTTGCAAGCCTAGCTATATGGCAATTTTATACTTACGAAATTCAAACTTGTATTCAAACAAAGTATAGAGAGTCTGCAATAAAACACTGCAAATTGTAAATAAGTGCTGTATAATAAAATGGAGCTTTTTATTCAGGTGATGTATTTGGTGATGTACAGGTAATAGAAAAGGTAACTAAGGATCCTGAAACACCAGTGGTTGTACACTGGAATATTCTCCATAGTGACAAGGTTCAGTGTAGACTATTACTGTGCTTGGCTGCTAACTGACAGGTTGGATGTTTGAGTCTACTCAGAGGCACATTAGAAGAAAACCCAAACACTTTTCATACTGAAAAAATCAGCCACTGAAAATGCTCTAATGTTAAGTTTTCTAATATATTGGACAATTTTGCTGATTTTCCTGTGGCAGCCACAAAATTTACTAGGAAAAAGATGGTTAATAGAAGTCTAAAATGCTCTTCTTTGTTTTCCTAATTAAATAATTTTAATGTAAACCCATAAGAAAATGTGCCTTCATTTTAATAAATGAATTATGAAATATAAGTATATTTCTTTAATAAACAGTATAATCTTAGCCTTGTGACAGATGAAGATGCAGTAATTATAGCTGCAAAGTTAACTTGCTGTCCTACTTAACTCCTTATGTCACACAATTAAGTATTATCGGAGTAAGAAAGGTATTCAGAAGAAAATTACCTTGGTGCGAAAAGATTTAACCATTGACATCTAAGAACCAAAATCCCTGGGTGTGTTCTATGCCACCAAACTACAGATGCTTTCCCTGTTGTATCCTGCAGCAACTTTTCAGGCACTCCATATGGCTAGCAGAATTGTTAACAAGTACATGCAAAAATTGTGGGACGAAGTGTTGTCCAAATTAGAAATTTTATATTATTTATTTCAATTAAATAATTGCAGGACTGTACAATGAATTTAATTTCAGCTATAAAATCTGTGGAATGACTGTAATTTTGAAACTAGGTTTAGAAATCTTAAAACCCACACTTTTCTAGAGATTATTATTATTACTTTGTAGATCTTAGGCTGATGATAATCCCCAGTTTTTATGGTAATGCACGTTTTTGGGTAATTTTACGGTAATGCTTGTTAATAAAAAAGAGCAACAATATTAACCATTCAATTATATGTAACAAGGAGTGACATATATTGAGTAATTAGGCTACTTTTACTGAATATAATCTGTTAAGTAGAAAATCTGAACAGAGTGTTATACACATAATCAGACAGCCTGGCGTGTTTATAGAACAGCACAGGGCTTTGAAAGCTGAGGAACTGAGAATCCGGATCTATTTATTTATTTTGGATTAAGTCTTGTGGAATTCTTTAGCTCCTTCAGGTTTAACATTTTCGATCAGAAATGAGGGGAATGGACTACATGATGTCTAAAATCTATTCAGCTCTAAAATTTGGCCCACCACCTCTTTTACATTTGTTTCTGTTTAACAGAGAGAGTTTGTATCAGACAAATAATGCTACAGTAGATGAAGACATTGTGTAGAGCAACAAGATGCTGTGAATACGAGGTCCCACAGTGAAGGCCACGAACTGTTTTAAGCGCTTCGTGCTTCACTGCTGAGTATCACTACGGTCACCTTTGAAGTATTCCCCTTGGGAAGTTATGCACCGATGCCAGTGCCTAGTCTACCCTTCACAGCAATTTTGGAACTCTGTCTGGAAAGACCATTGTGCTCAGTAGCATGATGCCAAGTTCAAGAACTTAATTGTATACTTGCCTGTTAGGGAGTTTTTAGCCAGTAAACAAATAGCTGTATTGAAACATCCTCCCTACTCACCTGATCTGGCCCCCAAGTGACTTTTTTCTTTACCCAAAGATAAAGGAAATTTTGAAAGCAAGACATTTTGATGACATTCAGCACGTCAAAGGGCGACATGACAGCAGCTCTGATGGCCAATTCAGATAGAGTTCCAAAATTGCTTTGAAGCATGGACTAGGCGCTGGTGTAGGTGTTATAGCTTCCCAAGGGGAATATTTGCTCCCTAAGGAGAGTACGTCGAAGATGGCAGTAGAGAACTTAACTGGCAATCCTTGTATATTCAACTATCTGAGCCTGGACATATTTTTTTCTCAACTGTTATCCAATAAATTTGAAAAAAATGTAGAAAACAGAAGTGATACTTCTTTCCTTGTGTTTTAGTCAGCTAGGGCTCTAACAGTAATACCACAGAGTGGATGGCTTTAACAAAGGAAGGTTTATTCTTACACAGTCCAGGAGGCTGCAAGTCGATATTCAAGGTGTCTGCTCCAGGGGAAGGCTTTCCCCCTTGTCGGCTCTGGAGGAAAGTCTAGTATTGCATCAGTCTTTGTCCAGGGAGCATCTTGGCACAGGAACCTCAGGTCTGAAGGATGCGCTCTTCTCCTGGTGCTGCTTGCTTGATGGTGTGAGGTTCCCAATTCTCTGCCTGCTTCTCTGTCCTTTTCTCTCTTGTAGGATGAAAGGATTAAGGATGGGCAAGCCATACTCCAGGGAAACTAACTCCCTTTACAGCAGAGCAGGAGGTAATCCTATGAAGGAATTTACAGCCCCATCCTAATCCTTTAACATACAGTTTAGGAAAACCACAAAATGGAGGATAGTCACAAGATACTGGGAATCATGGCCCAGCCACACGCTACACATATTTTGGAGGGGACACAATTCAATCCATGACACCTGGGGTAAGAAGACACACTGTCAGATACAGACTGAGTCACTTGTCCTTCTATCAGGAAGTCAGAGAGCACTTCTTACCCCCATATTCCAAGGGCCTACCCAGAAATCTTCCTGTGAGTGGATTCATTTGTATACTTAAGGTGGGTCAAAGGGAATTTTTTTACTTGCAACTAAAAATAGTTGGTTAAAGAATTCCAATTGCAAAATTGGTGAACAACACAAACAGCTCTCTTACAATTGAAAAAATTCTCACAGCTGATTTTGTTGCTGTAGTTGGCACCAGTCATTTCTGATTTATGGTGGCCTTATGTGTGCAGAGTTGAACTGCTCCGCAGGGTTTTTAGCTGCTTCATCGGGTTCCTGAGGCTATTATCATCCACAAACAGAACACCAGGCCTTACCTCTGAGGTGCCTCCGTGTGGAATTGAACCAACAATCTTTTGATTAGTAGTCCAGAGGTTAACTGTCTGTGCCACCCAGAGACTCCTCTCTCGGGCAAGAGACACAGGAAAAGGTATCCTACCTCATTAGAGTTGAATGAAGCAGAGTGGAAACAGTGGGCTTCTCTCTGTTTTTGCTCTCCTGAGTGGGAACTCCGGTGTCTTAAGCGCTGTGTCTGCTAAACAAAATGTCAGCAGTTCACATGTGCCAGGCACACCTTGGAAACTTTATGGAGCAATTCTCCTCTGACCTGTAGGGTTATTATGAGTGGGAATTGGCTCGATGGCAGTGTGTTTGGTCTCGTTTGGACTGGCAAAAATTAAACTTTGTGCAGAACCCAGATTTTGTAAGAGAGGGAAATCTGTTTGGGAGTTCATACATTTCTACAACCAATATGGAGGGCAATTAAGCCACAGGTATCAAAACAAATTTTATGTACCCTTTGAACTATTATGGCACTTCTGGAAATTTACATTAAGGTGAAAATTGTTCAAGAAAGTTTGTGTTTAAAAATGTTAATTACAGCATTGACTAAAACAGTGAAAAATTATCAATAGAAGGATATTTAGTAAATTATAGAGTAGTATGTTGATGTTTTTTAGGTGCTATCAAGACAATTCTAGTGTATGGCAACCTCAGGTTGCAAAGTATAACTGCCCTACAGAATTCTAGTCTGTAATTTATGGGAGCAGATCATCAAGTCCTTCTTCCTTGGAGTGAGTAGGCGGATTCTGTTAATCTTTGAGTTAGTAGCCAAGTTTGTAACAGTAACACTACCAGGGCTCTTATGCAGTAGTGTATGATAAAATAATTTATTATTATCTTATATAGTATGATAGTTTTGTTCATCTGTCTGCTATTTCCTGTCTCATCCCATTAGCATATAACCTTCATGAACGCAGAGGCTTCGTTGCTTTGGGCACTACTTTTCTGTGTCTCTGACAATGACTGCCATATTTTTGGGGGTACTTAATAAATGTGATTGGATTAATTAAGAGTGTCAGAGTATAGACATGAAAATGTATTCACAGTCTTCTGTGGAGAAGTTAGAAAAAAAGAAACTCCAGTAAATAATTTAAAAGGAAATGAAGATAAAGATGAAATTAATGCATTATAAAATAGAAAAATAGTTAACAGAGTCTCAAAATTTCAATGGGATTTAATTTTCAGACCTTGAAAATAGGACTCTAAAGTTTATCTTAGAAAGTAATTGGGTGATAATAGCTATAAAATTTTTGAAAAAGAAGGTTAATTGGAGCATGTGTGGGTGTGGGAGGTATAAAGGAAAATTTTCCTTTATAAGATGTGAAACAGATTATCACATTAAAGTAATTTATGCATTATACTGGTACAAGAATTGATTGACAGTTCAAAGGAATATACTAGTTTGCCTAACAATTTACATAGCAGTGCCATTATGAATTAGTCAGGGAGAGAAACGCTAATTCAATAAATAGAACTGTCGTGATTAGTTAGCGATTAGTAAAGTATCTTTTAAAATTTCTCTGTTATATCAAGCCCCTAGGAAACTCTGGTGATATCATGGTTAAGTGGTGTGGCTGTTAATCAATAGGTCAGCAGTTAAAATCCACCAGGCTTTCCTTGGAAACCCTATGGGGGTAGTTCTACTCTGTCTTTAGGGTTGCTATGAGTTAGAATTGACTCCACAGCAGTGGGTTTGGTTTTGGATTAAGCTCTTAAGAACTTTTAGGCAATTAAATGTTAAATTAAAAAATGCCCAAAATAACCCATAAAAACAAGAGTTACTTATGTGTAATGGATTGAATCATCTTCCCCCCAAATATACGTTGTGAATCTTAATCACAATACCTGTGATTGTATCTTGGGCTGACACACAAACTTAATGGTCACAGTTCATGCCTTGTCAACTTGGCACCTGTACAAATCTCCTTAAACTATGCATGAGCTCTGAATAAAATTACACCTAGCTCGATACAACTACAGACATGTAATTGAAAATGCACTAGCCCTATTTAAGTTGTACATTTTATAAGTGAAGGAAACAAAAGTATTTGATGAGCACATACAAAGAAGAACTACTCATAACAATTACAGTCCTGGTTTCTAACTGGTCTTGCAGTCATAAGGATATTGAGAACTACCTTCTCTCACCACCGCTCTGTATTCCCTTGCCTTCATCAAGCATCTCAGGTGGTCATCATTCTTTGTGTGAAGGGTCTGTGTCATTAGTAGACATACTGGAATTAGGTTGCTGTAATTTTCCATTGACCTTAATCACAGGGCATGGTAGCTCTAAGAGATACCCTAAAGGATCTTTTGCATTGCAGACATACTCTTTCTTTTCCTCTATTATGTAATACTCATCTAGTTTCATCTTGGTGATCAGGATGAATTTCATCAACCAATAAGGTAACTACTTTCTTTGCCTATTGATCCAAAGGTATAAATAGCCCAAGGTGGCTCGGTAGCATTCTTAACTTCCAGTTCAATGGAATCAGAGATGTGTTTCCAGGTGGGAACATTCTTTCCTTTGAAACTAAGACTGGTAGACCCACAGAGCATAGGGTCATTGGAACAGGGGACAAAAATTTCACAGGTGGGTCCCTAGCGGTAATAGTGAGTGGTGTCACTCTAATTTCTGTCCCTTGATTCCTGGGCTCATGAGTCTTGGCTATGGGAGAAACAGTTTCATATATTGGATTTTTTTAATAGCATATACAGATTCCTGCAGAACACTGACTGAACCCTGCAAGGTGTTAACACCTAGCTGGTACCACACTTGCGTCTGTAGAAGACCACTCCATTGTTCTATCAAGCCAGTTGCTTCAGGATTATGAGGAACATGGTTAAGACCACTGAATTCCGTGTTCCCTAGATGGGACAGTAGCTTTGTCAGAAGCATTGCATGAAGGGAAGGCAAATCTGTGTCCAGAGTGTCTATTCTTGCAGGAACATAGAACTGCCCTTACCGTGATGGATATGACCCAATACAACCAACTGTCACAAGTTTTCTGACTGATCACCTCAAGGAAGAGTGCAATTTTAGGAATCCCCCCAGCGTTGTTTTCTACGGCTGGCAAATTGGGCACTCAGCAATGGCTGTAGCCAGGTTAGTCTTGATGAGTAGAAGTCCGTGTTGCTGAGCCTGTACATAACCTCTGTCTCTACTACCATGGCCACTGTGTTCATGATTCCATAGGAAATGTGGGGGAAAAGGGTGAGTGGTTTCCACAGAACATATTATCCCATCAACTTGATTGTTGAAATCCTCCTCTGCTGAGGTCACCCTTTGGTGAGCACTCACATGAGACACAATAGCTTCATTTCTTTGGTGCATTCCAAAAGGTCTACCCACATACCTCTTTCTTATACCTCCTTCTCTCTGTTTTTTTAAATCATATTCTTTCCAAGTCCTCACCATCCAGCAAAAACCAGTGCCATATACTATGAATCAGTATACAGTTGTGTATCTGACTATTTCTCATGCCAAACAAAGTAAACTGCTTGAAGTTCTACACACTGGGAGGATTTCCTTTTACTGCTGTCATTTAAGGAGGTACCAGAAAGGAGCTATAGTGCTGCTGTGGTCCACTTTCCAGTGTTGCTTGCATGTCTCACAGAATCATCTGTAAATCAGAAACAAGCTTTTTTATCCTCTGTCAGATGATCATAAGGAATTCCTTGTGAGGCCATGGGTACAGATTGGAGATGGAAAGTAATGTGACAGGAGTAGAGACCATGGGCGTTTGGGCCACTTCTTCATGAAACTTACTTGTGCCTTCAGGTCCAATCTAGCGTATACTACTTTCATTTAATGACAGAATGCTAATGTGTACACTCAGCTTTATGGCTCTGTGAGCCAGACCATGTCCAGTTCATCATGGGCAGCTCAGGCCAACAGTGACTTGGTGGCCCATGGTTAAACATTCAGGCCCTGCTAACAAGCCAAAAGTTGTTCCTCAAAAGGTGTATAGTTATCTGCAGAGGATGGTAGAGCTTGTCTCCAAAATCTCAAGGGTCTGCAATGTGATTCACCAACAGATACCTGGGAAAGACTCCAGACAACATCACTGTCTGCCACGGATACTTCAAGCACCATTGTATTAGCTGGATCACATGGCCCAAGAACAGAACAGCTTGCTTGGCAGTTGGAACCTGTTGTAGAACCTTCTATTTGTCTAGGCCCCACTCAAAAGTAGCAGCTTTTCAAGTAACTTGATAAATAGGCTGGAGTAGCACACTCAAATAAAGGATGTGTTGGCTCCAAAATCCAAAGATGCACCCTAGGCTTTGTGCTTCCTTTTTAGTCATGGGAATGGCCAGGTGCAGCAACCTACAATTCACTTTAGCAGAAACATCTTGACAGGTGCCACACCACTGGGCTCCTAGAAATTTCACTGAGGTGGATGGTGGCTAAATTTTTGTATGTTAATTTCCTACCCTGTAGCATGCAAATGTTTTAACGATATGTCCGGAATCATTGAGACTTCTTGCTTGTTAAGTCCAATCAGCATAATGTCATCAATGTAATGGATCAGTGTGATGACTTGTGTAAGGGAAAGGCAATTATGTATTTGAAGACAAATTTATATCTAGAGTAGGGCTGAATAGTTGATATACGACTGAGGTAGGACACTGGTGGTGTACTGCTGGTTTTGCCAGCTGAAAGCAAACTATTTCTCTTGGTCTTCCAAAACAGGTATGGAAAGAAAGACATTAGCCAGATGAATAGCTATGTATCAGATACCAGGAGATGTTTTAATTTGGTCAAGCAGTGAAACTATGTCTGGAATAGCAGCAGCAACGGGAATCACCATCTAGTTAAGTTTTTGATAATGTACATTCTTTCTTCAAGATCTGTCTGTGTTTTGCATAACCTAATGAGGTGAGTTGAATGGGGATCTTAATCACCACTGCTGTAGCCTTCAAGTCCTCAGTGGTGGCAATAATCTCTGCAATACCTCAAGAAACATGGTACTAATTTTTGCTTAGTATTTTCCTAGGTAGGGGCAGTTCTGATTGGCTTCCACTTGGTTTTCCCTACCAATGATTATAACCCTTACTCCACTTGTCATAGATCTAGTGTGAGTGTCCTGCCAGTTGCTGGATATATCTATGCCAATTATGTATTCTGGAACCAGGGAAATCACTAGAGGATGAAGTTTGGGAAACCACTGGATGTACTGTAAGAAGGTCTTGAGCTAACATTGTATTAATAACCTGATCACCACATAGTCCCTACTCACTAGTGGGCCACAGTGGCATTTTTCATCTTATGGCGTTAAGTTCAATTCAGAGACAGTATGCAGTAATCCTTGAAACATCTGATTATTTCCTTTTCCTCAGAGAAGAGCCACTTTTGTTAAAGGCTGTAGATCATTTTGAGAAAGGCTGGGAGAAAGACTTGACACTATAAATTTTTGATAGTGTAGTAGGGTTCTTCCTCAAGGTGATCTGGCCTTCTTTCATTGGATGAGTTGTGGGTCTGTAAACTGACTCAAGTCTGGGAGTTGATTTAGGGGCTGTGATCTTCTATTTTGGCAATTTAAACTAGATAGCTGTTCATCTGACCTAGAATTCATCTGCTTGTACAGACCAAGTAAATATTTAGTAGAATGTTCTCTCTATTTCACTCATAGGGACACCATGACTAAGTAGCCAACACCCCGTAAGTACATACAAGTCAGACTATTTTGATTACTGCTTTGACTCCACTGTAATAATGTCTACCTTATGTTTGTCAACTGAGTGCTGCCACTTGGCCCCTACCACCACAGAGTCTGATCAGCCTCATTGTATTTAGGTATCTTAATTTGATTAGGGCAGTTGCCACTGTCAAATCTGACTTACATAAAATAGTAGTCACAACAGCCTTCAAGGATGTTGGGGCTTCCTTTGCAAACTTTTTTCTCACCATTGTAGTAAAAGATGTGTCCTCTGGACACTCCATGTGTGGGTCTGTGGGTCTAACTTGATAAATGCACTCTAACATGACAATTTCCCTAATCCGTAATCCATTGGATACTTTCCTCTACAACATACTGAGTCAGGTCTGGCACCTCAAACTGATTTAGTGTAGGCTACAGTGTAATCCATGCTTTAGCAACCCAAGCAAATAAACCGTTAGATCTTTCCCTGACCTTTCAACATGAAATATTCAAAGAAGAAGCTGTGTTTAATAGACCTATATCAATAAACTCAGACTGGTACATCTTTATGTTCCTTGCATACTTAATAGCCATTCCCAAGTACATTCTCCGGGTTATTCCTTGTACATATTAGAGATGTCTAGCAGTTCTTCGGAACGTAATGTACCTCCTGCAGGGTCACACTTTGTACTTCACCTTTTGAAGTTTGCTGGAACTTGAGTCTAGTTTAAGGTCTAGGAGCCAAAATGAATGGAAGAGATGTGTTTTGAGAACATTTAACATTGTTTGGGAAGGCATTTGCCTCACTTCATACTCCCGGTATTGACTCAAACAAAGGCTCTTCAGACACAGCTGGGTTAATCTCATCAGATGGGAGTGGAGGGGCTAATGGTTTTACTAAAGGAAGGTAACTTAGCAGACAAAGTGTAATCTCTTTGAATGGGAATGAGAGGGCTGGTTCTATTGGCAGGAGTGATTCAACCAAATTTAGGGGCTCGATGTCCCCAGCTTCCTGATTATCTGCTCCTAGCTCCCCATTCCAAGTTTCAGGATCCATTTCTTCCCTGTCAGCTCCTTCACTTGAACTTCAGAACTCACTAGAGCTTGCAAATTCTGTTGGCACTGTAATTCAACCATGCTGGTTTTCAGCAACATCAACTCTATTATTATAAAAAATAAGAATGTCTTTCAAGCACACGTGGAAACTTTGAGCTTGTTTGTGTGTCACTTTGAATCTGAAGCTCTGTCTCATCCCTTTCTCTCACCACTTTGTCTAGCAAAAGTAGGACCAACCAACCAGCTTCCTTGTTCTTCTCATTGTCACAAAACTGTAGAAAGATATCAAATACCCAACAGCCCAAAGCCCCACCTATTGCCAATACCTGAACGACTGGTGGTGTTATTTTGCATATTCCTATTGTTTCCTGGTGGTGTTATTTTGCATATTTCCATTCCACCAGGCACTCCTTGGAACCTCTATGGAGCAGTTCTACTCTGTCCCATAGGGTTTGATTTTTTGGCATTGCTGCCACAAGCCCGTGACTAGCAGTGCCCTCTTTACTGCTAAAAGCAGAGTCATCTACATTTTTAAGACTAATCAGACTTCAGAAGCAGTTTAGAAAATTCTTCGTTACAATTTTGTTTCTCTAGAACCACTCTTGCTACCAAATACCTTAGGCTGGGTTCTTTTTTTCTCTAGATAGTGAAATGTCTATATGTGGATAGAAAGACAGAGATTTATATCAAGGAAATTGCTCCTGGGTTGTAGAGGCTGGAAAATCCCAATTCTGTGGACTGGCTTCTCCTGACTCATGTAGCTGCAGGGTCTAGGGAATCCAAAACTGGGAGGTCAGACAGGGTGCACAGACAAGGCTCACAGACTGTGAAGGCTGATGTGTCCTAAGATCAGCAGGTGCATTGCTTGCTCAACTCCCAGGCACTGACAGTTCAGATGAACAGGAACTAGCTGCAGATCTAGAGTGAGCAAAAGCCCACTAGCCTGGCAAGAAAGTTCACCTATATTCCCCAAGGGAGTTTCCTTTTAACTGATTGGTTATTCATCATGGAGGTGATCATATTGTATCATATCTCGGTATGAAGGTGATTACATAATTATGTATATAACTGCCAGACTGCATCATAACTGTTAAACCAATGAGAATTGTGGTTCAGCCAAATTGGCATACAACCTAAAATATCATAGGTTAGAATCCTATTTGGGAGCTGGCTGTCTTCACTGTGTCAACGAAGCAGGATCAGTACAAGGTTTTTCTTGAATCAATTTCTTTTGAAACACAGAAGAAATTAAATAGAGGAGAGACAGGGTAAGATACATACTAAGATACATGAAGATCTTCAAGGAAGCAGGCAGCAGAAGCTGAAGAAACAAGGACCCTCCTTCAGAGTTGACAGAGAGAAAGCCTTGTTCCAAAGACAGTATTTTGAATCTGGACTTCTAGCTTCTTAAGCTATGAGAAAATAAATATGTGCTTGTTAAAGCCATCTGCTTGTGATATTTCTGTTATAGCAGTGGTAGTTAGACAGTAGCTGACCTCTCAATCTTGGATTCACCAGACCCTGCAGCTACATGAGTGAGGAGAAGCCAGTCCACAGAATTGGAACTTTCCAGCCTCTACAACCCCAGGAGCAATTTCCTTGATAAAAATCTCTGTCTTTCTATCTACATATAGACATTTCACTGTCTACAGAAAAAAGGAACCCAGCCTAAGATATTTGGTAGCAAGAGTGGTTCTAGAGAAAGAAAATTGTAATGATAAATTTTCTAAGTTACTTCTGAAGTCTGATTAGTCTTAGGAATGTAGATGATTCTACTTTTGGGTAGTTAAGACACTATGTAATCTTTAGATAGTTAAGGTCCTCCTAAGTAAAAAAGACTGAAGAGAATTAAAAATGATAACTTTTGCTACAATACTTAAAAACTTTTGAAACTGAAAATAAGACAAAAATAAAAGGAGAGGGATAGAATGAGAAAACTATTTGTAACAAAAGTAGTAGACATGGGTTATAACACTAAATATGTATGTAATATCTCATAAAAATCATTAAGAAAGCTATCAGAAATCTAGAAATGACAAAGAAATGACTAGAAATGACAAAATAATCAGTGCAAACCAAAAATTAATAAATAAGAATAGCTAACAAATACATGAAAATGTCCTTTACTTCATCAAAATCAAACGTACATAAACTAAACCAGATACCTTTTCATTTGTTAACAAATTATCAGAGGTAAAAAAAATAATCAATATTAGCAAGAATAGGGTGAAACAAATACTATCATACACCAGTAATGGAAATGTGAATTAGCACATAGGTTTTGCAAAAAATAACTTGAGCTATTTACATCAATATTACTAAATATGTTACATCTTTACAAGTTTGTTTTAGTAGTATTTATTTTCACATTATTCTTTATAAAATAATTTACATGTATTCTCTAAACACATTAGCATTGTCAAGTCATTTAAACAATATTGCAGAGACAGGTATCTTTCTATCCTACTCCATCCCTTCTTTGAAAAAAGTACTCTCATGTTCAATATGTTTCCTTGCAGGACATTTTTGCTGCCTTTGCTGTCTAAATAGAGACATATATTGCTTTGCCATATGCATTTTTTTGTACTATTAGTAATATTTGTATTATTAGTCTAAACCAGTCCAAACCAACTATTCTGTGGTAACAAACTACCACCCAAATTATATACGACTCTGCGTATAAAAGTGTATTGCTCACTTACACATGCAATGGTGTCAAAATTTAGATTACCTGCTTGTTGGAGCTATGCCATCCAAAATGTAAGATTTCAAATTTGTGATGCAAGGAAATAGAGAGAGGGTCATGCATTATAATTTACATGTATTTAGCCCCTAAATAGCCAACATTTCTTTGCATTAATTCAATGGTATGGATTTTGTTGAGAATTGCTTTATGTCATAACACATGGTCTATTCTGAAGAATGTTCCATGTGCACAGTAGAAGAAGGTATAGTTGTCCACTGATGGATAGAAAGCTCTGTATATGTCGATAAGGTCTAGTTAGTTAATTGTGACAATAAGATCTTCTGTGTCTTTATTGAGCTTTTTTCTAGACAATCCACCCAATATTGAGAGTGGAGTGTTGAAGTCTCCCACTATTATTGTGGAGTGATCTGTCTCTCTTTTGAGTATAGTCAGTGCTTCTTTGATGTATTTAGGTGCATAAATATTTAGTATTGTTAAGTCCTGCTTGTGTATTGAACCTTTCAGCAATAGTGTCCATCCTTGTACATGATGGTGGATTTTACATTAAAATCTATTTTATCTGAGATTAGAATTGCCACTCCTGTTCTTCTTTGTTCATTGTTAGCTTGTTGTATCTTCTTCCATGCTTTAATTTTCAGTTTGTTCATATCTTTAAGTCTAAGGTGAGTTTCTTATAGGCAACATATGGATGGGTCGTGTCTTTTGATCCAAGATGTCACTTTATAGGAGTGTTCAGAACATTCACATTCAATGTGACTATTGATAGGTATGTGTTTAGTGCTGTCATTGTGACATGTTTACTTTTGTGTTGATATTTTGTCTGTTGTTCTTATTAATCTGTTTTGGGACATTCTGTGAGTTGATTTTTCACCTTTTTCAGTGTTCGTTTTGTGGTTGTTAAGACTCCTGTATTATGTTTCTTGATTTGATATGTTGCATCTTTATTGTGCTTTATGGCTGACCCTATGATCCCCCTTAATAAACTATTTATAAACCCAGTTTCAATTACTAGCAGTCTTATTAACTTCCTCTCCATCTGGAAGGACTGTAATGACTGTAGTACATCCCTCTTTTTAATATGATGATGTCATAGTTTTCATGATATGATCACTGGATTATTTCTTTCACTATTATAGCTTTGATTGAGTTTGGAGCCTTCTCTAACTAAGTAGGTTTCTGGGTGATGTGTCCTGTATTTGCTTCTAAAATATAAGGTTAGTGGTTTTGTTCTTCTAAGCCAAGAGATTCTTTCAGTATTTCTTGTAGCCTTGGCTTGGTTTTTACAAAGACTCTGAGTTTCTGTATATCTGTGAATTTCTTAATTTCATTTTCATACGTGAAAGATAGTTTTGCAGGATATATTGTTCTTGGCTGGAAGCTCTTCTCCTTCAGGGCTTTGAGTGTGTCATGCCACTTTCTCTGTGCCAGCATCGTTTCTGTTGAAAAATCTGACAAAAGCCTACAGGGTTTCCCTCTGAATGTTAGCTTTGCTTTGAGTCTTGCTGCCTTTAAGAGTTTATGCTTATGTTTCATTTTGTTAAACTTGATTATAATATGTCTTACTTGTGAGATCTATATTGAGTGGCATTCGATATGCGTCTTGGATATCTACATTTTCTTCTTTCATAATTTCTGGGAAGTTTTCTTGCAGCAACTCAGCAGCAATACTCACTGTGTTCTCAGGTGTCTTGTCCTGTTCAGGAACTCCAGTTAATCATAGATTGTTCCTCTTACTAGAGTTCCACATGCTTCTTAATGCTTCTTCATTTTTCTTGTTTCTTTTTTCTGATTTCTCCTCATACATGCTGGAGTCAGTAGCTCTGTCTTCCAAGTCAGAAAGTCTATTTTAAATTCGTTCCATTCTGTTTTCTTGGCTTTAAACTGAAGTTTCTATGTCTTTGATTTTGTTGTTGATATGTTGGGTTTCAGAATACTGGTGTTCCATCAAATCAAACAGCTTGCTTAATTTTTTGTTTTGCTCTGCTGCATTCTGTATAAGGTCTAGGAGGACTCTCTATATAATCCTTTTGTATTCACCTTCTGATAGTTTCAGAAAAACTTCTTTGTCTGGGAAGTTCTGAGGTGCTTTATTTTGTGGACCTTCTGAAGCCATGGGTGGCTTCTTGGTTATGGTTTTCTCCAGAGTTTGTTGCTTTTGGGGCATCATGTGAGTCAATAGAGGCTAGGAGAGATGCTGTGAGGATGGACTGCAGTTGTTTCTCTAGGCCGTCTTAAAATGAAAGGTAAAAAGTTTCTGACAACTTCCAAAGTCAGTCAGGTTTTCAGGTGTACAGGTCTCTCTTCTCAACTGGCAATGTAAGCACCTCTATATTGAACCCCAGATGTTATAAACTAGTTCAAAATACAGAAAGGCAACTGCCCTACTGGCCTTTGCTGTCATGCCCAAGCAATAGCTGACACTGTGTAGAATATTGCCTTTCTGCCAGAAAAGCACTCTCCTCCAGGCAGGTGCTGCCTCCCAGCCTAGGAATTAGGTCCAGCTGATGCCTCCATATGGGTTTTCCCACCTCCCAGTGGAACAAGATGGCATCTGGCACAAGCTACTCACCTGTCTCCGTACAGGCTACTCAATGGTGGAGGTGGAAAGAGAGGCCAACAGGTGCTGAGATGTATAGAGTCTAAAGCCTAGCTCTCAAAATATGGCAGTTTCACCTGCGAATCCCACCAGCAGTGTGTCTGAGATTAGCTGCTAGTCAAGTCCTAGCTGCACCTGCTAGCTAAGACAGAGAAAAAAATGTTAAAATGGTGAATTACGTTCAGTCCATGAAAGCTGGCACTCATCAAGAGCAGGGTTCAGTGAAAAAGAAGTTTTCTGTTCAGTGGTGTGAAGTCCAAATAAACAGCCTTATGCTATATCCTAGGGCTCACTAGGTGTTCAGAAGGCTCCATTTGATTATTAATTTAGGTCTTGGTTTCCAGAGCAATTTAGGGAGACGTGTGCTTAGTCCACCAGCTTGACTCCACCCCAACATTTCTTCTGCTCACAGTTCAGCAGAACATAACTAGTTACATGGGTACATACAAGGTGACTGGAAAATGTGGTGGAACCTATAGTAAATGTCTCTGCTGTAACATAGTATGTCTTTTTCCCCTTCTTTCTTCACTTAAAATGTATATAGTAAGGTAACCACTGACTAGGTTTCAAATACAGGTCAAAGAGATTAAAGATTGTTCAGCAATTAAGGTCTATATAGCTGAAACACTCAACTGTTTCTGAACACTGAACTAAGATGTAAGATAGAAAAATATTTTGAGCAACAAACATCCAATAATTCTCAGAGTGAATCATCTGTGAAACAACAATCACCTTAAGGTTATTGCCTTCCCACTGAAGCCTATTATATCTGTAAACTTAGAGTAATCATCAATAATTTCAGAGAGAGAGAGAAAGAGATGGGGATGAAAAAGCAAAGCAGAAAAGCAGGCTTGTAAACTATGTGTATTAAATAGCTTAAGTGATGTTCACTAGCATATGACACTGACTGGAAGCAAATACATAGATCAAAGTTTTTGAGATGATTGTATTATCAAAGATAGCTTGAATCTGGCCAAAAAAAAATCTTGTTTCTGTATAACAACTTCCTACTCGACGGCACTTGGCTTTGGACTCCCATACTTGCATGAGCATCATATTCTCTGCAGAAGCTACTTAGTTTCTCTGCAGGGTCTTCAACCCAATGCATACTTTATAGCCGTGGAAGGTACTTGATAAGAAAGTCCTCCCAAAGCATAGTCAGTGTCCAATTAAGGGCCTATCTATTATACGGAAGTGAAACATCAGAGTGCCTGCCCAGTAGGATTTTGTTAATCTTGTGAACCAATTACTACTTTGAAGCTCCACTTTTTCCCATTTTCTTATGGGAAAGGTCTGAGGGGTGGACTGAGAGAGAAAGATTTCTATTATATCAAGACCCTCAAATTCTAGGGTTTATTTCTTCAGCCTTTAGTTTTATCCTAAATCAAGGGCTGAAAAGCTGTGGCCCACAGGCTAAATTCATCCTGCCATCTATTTGTGTACTGAAGAAAATTAGAAGAAGGCATTAAGAAACGAAGTATGACTTTGAGTATATCCCTCATGAATTTAGAGACCTTCTCAAGAGTAAATCTGAAGTATTAAACACTAATGAAGGACCAGAAGAGTTGTGGAATGACATTATACACAAAGAAAGCAAGAAGAATCAAAAAGACAGGAAAGAAAGAAAAGACTCAAATGGATGTTATTATAGGCTCTAAAACTTGCTCTTGAATTTTGAGTAGCTAAAGCAAAAGGAAGAAGTGATGAAATAAAAGAGATGAACAGACAATTTCAAAGGGTGGCTTGAGAAGACAAAGTAAAGTATTATAATGTCATGTACAAAGAGCTGGAGACAGAAAGCCAAAAGGAAAAAATGTGTTTGGCATTTCTCAAGCTGAAAGAACTGAAGAAAAAATTTAAGCCTCAAACTGTAATAATGAAAGTTTCTATGGGGAAAACAGCGATGTTGCAGGAAGAAGAGTTACCATACCAAAAAGAAATGGTTGACTTTCAACCATTTCAGGAGGTAACATATGTTCAGGAATTGATGATGCTGAAAGAAGAAGTCCAACCTGCACTGAAGACACTGGTGAAAATCAAAGGCTCTTGGAACTGATGGAATATCAGTTAAGGTGTTTCAACAAAAGGATACAGGACTGGAAGTGCTCGCTTGTCTATGCCAAGAAATTTGCAAGAGAGCTACCTCGGCAACCAACAAGAAGACATCCATATTTAGGCCTATTCCCAAGAAAGATAATTGAATGAAATGTGGAAATTATTGAACCATATCATTAATATCACGTGCAAGTAAAATTTCGCTGAAGATTATTTAAAATCAGCTGTAGCAATGCATCAGCTGGAAACTGCCAGAAGTTCAAACCAGTTTCAGAAGAGGACGTCGGATTAGGGATATTATTGTTGATGTCAGATATATCTTGGCTGAAAGCAGAGAATACCAGAAAGATGTTTACCTGTGTTTTATTTACCATGCAAAGACATTGGACTACATGGTTCACAATAACGTTGTCAAGAACAGGAATTCCAGAACACTTCATTGTAATCATGAGGAACTTGTCCATGGACAAAGAAGCAGTTGTTCAAACAGAACAAGGGGTTACTAGATGGTATAAAATCAAGGAATATGTGAATTGAGGAATGTGTCCTTCTATCACCTCCATTCATTCAATGTGTATGCTAAGCAAATAATCTAAAAAGCTGGACTAGGTAAAGAACGAGACATCAAGATTGAAGGAAGACCCGTTAACAACCTGACTTTTGCAGATGACACAAAATTGCTAGCTGAAAGTGAAGAGGACTTGAAGCACTTACTGATGAAGACTAAAGATCACAGCCTTCAATATGGATCACACCTCAGCATCAAGAAAACAGAAATCCTCAAACTGAACGAATAAACAATATTATGATAAATGAGGAAAATATAAGAAAATTCTTATCAAATAACTAATTGTCAGGGATTTTGTTTTACTTGGATCCACAATCAACACCCATGGAAGCAGCAGTCAAGAAATCAAAAGATGCCGTGCATTGGGCAAATCTGCGGCAAAAGTAGTGTAGAAAAATAAAGATGCTACCTTGAAAATTAAGTCCCATCTGACTCAGGGCATGGTGTTTCCAGTCACCTCATATGCATGCAAAAGCTGCATGGTGAATAAGGAGCAATGAGGAAGAACTGATGCCTTTGAACCGTGGTGTTGGAGAAGAATATTGAATATGCCATGAGTTGCCAAAAGAGCAAACAAATCTGTCCTCAAACAAGCACAACCAGAATGCTCCTTAGAAGGAAAGATGGTGTGACTTATCTCACATACTTTGGACATGTTATCAGGGGACCAGTCCCTGAAGAAGGACATCATGCCTGGTAAAGTAGAGGGTCAGCAAAACAGAGGAAGACACTCAGTGAGATGGATTGACACAGTGGCTGGAACACTGAGCTCAAATAATGACTGTGATAATAGCACAGAACCAGCCAGTGTTTCATTCTGGTGTACAAGGGTCACTACGAGCTGGAACATGCTAGTATCTAACAACAACAAAAACCACAAACCTATTTCTGTATGGCCTGTGAGCTAAATATGATTTTTATGTTCTCAAATCATTGGAAGGAAGTAAAAAAGTATAATATTTTGTGGTATGTGAAAATTATATGAAATTTAAATTTTAGTTTTAATAAGTACAATTTTTATTTGGAGCACAGCCACATGCATTCATATATGTATTTTCTATAACTGCTTTTGCACTACGTTAGCAGTTTAGTAGCTGCACCAAAGAACATTATGAAAAAAAAAAACAAAAACCAGCAGACCAAAACTATTTACTGCCTTACCCTTTACAGAAAAGGATTTTCAATTCCTGTCCTAAACTAAAATAAAAAATTTAGAACTCATTCCATGTCAGTACAGGGGTTCTCTTAGTAATTATCTCTCAGCCTTTTTCACTAATGTTTGGGATCCTCTCTATGCAGAGATATCATTTCTACAGGATAAGCTCACATAAATTAAATCCAAGGAAAAATGTATAGACTTAATGTGCTTTGGCCTTCATACTTCTTAAGATGTGGTAGAGGTCAGCAGTTTGAATCTACCAGGCTCCTTGGAAACTCTGCGGAGCAGTCCTACTTTGTCCCATGCTATCACTATGAGTCTGAATTGACTGAATGATAATGGTGTTTTTTTTTTTTTTTTTATGTCTACTTACAGGAGGTGTCTACCTTAGTAAGAGAACTGAAAATAAAACCAAGACTAAATCTTAAATCTTAAAAGTTGGTAAGACAATTTACAGAGCAGTACATTTCCTGATGACAACTTCCTTTTTTCTTCTAAGTCAAATGTTTATTAAAACCACCATAAATCATGTTCAAATAATACAATAAAATTATCATAAAATCTTCCTGAAATAAACTAATAAAATGAATACTCTTACATAAATAATTCTTATCAAATAATTTATTTAACTAAAGAAAATGAGCAATACTATGTACTATTTTTCAAGGTATTTATTTTAGCAATAAAAAAACTTTATACTCTTTAAGCTTATTAAAATACCTGCTTTCAACAGTGTAAATAACAACTATGCATGTGTACATGATTGAATGGAAAACACAGGAATCAAGTCAACTACGTCTATGGAAAGAGGCAATAGAAAAGCACAGTGTCATCAGCCAGAACAAGGCTGGTGGCAGACTTCAGAACAGCCCATAGGTAGTTCAAGTTGAAGCTGAAGAAAATTACAGTAAGTCCACAAGAGCCAAAATATGACCTTGAGTATTCTGATTTTGGAGGTGGATCTGAAGCACAGATCCAATGTGTTAAACACCAATGACTGATGACTAGATAAGTTATGTGACGATATAAAGGACATCATGTTTCAAGAAAGCAAAAAGTCATTAAAAAGACAAAAAAGAAAGAAAAAGCCAAGATAGATGTCAGAAGAGGTACTGAAACTGGCTTTTAAATGTAGCGTAGCTAGAGCAACTGAAAGAAATGATAAACTAAAAGAAATGAACAGAAAATCTCAAAGGGCAGCTCCAGAAGACAATGTAAAATATTATGATGAAATGTACTATCATATTTATAAATTTGTATGAAATATTATAATGATCTGGAATCCCTGGTGGCATAGTGAGGTAAGTGCTACATCTGCTAACCAAAATGTTGGCAGTTCAAATGCACCGGGTGCTCCTTGGAAATTCTATAGGTTCAGTTTTACTCTAACCACTAGGGTCGCTATGGGGACTTGACAGCAGCAGTGGTTGGGTTTATTATAATGACCTGGCATTAGAAAACCAAAAGGGAAGAACTACTCACTTCTCAAGCTGAAGGAACTGAAGAAAAAATCCAAACTTTGAGTTGCAGTTTTGAAGGATTCTGTGGACAAAATATTGAAAAATAAAGACATATCAAAAAAAGATGGAAGAAATACGTACAGTCACTGTACCAAAAAGAATTTGTTGACATTCAACCATTTTAGGAAGTAGCATATGATCAAGAACCAGCGATACTGGAAGGAGAAGTCCAAGGCGCACTGAAGGCCCTGGTGAAAAACAAGCTCCAGGCATTAACTGACTATCAAATGGTTCAACAAAAGGATGCAGCACTGGAGGTGTTCGCTTGTCTGTGCCAAGAAACTTGGAAGACAGTGACCTGGACTGAAAGAAATCTCTATGTACATCCATTTTGAAAAAACAGGATTCCACAGAATGTGGAGATTATCAAACAGAGTCATTTATGTAACAAGTAAAATTTTGCTGAAGATCATTCAAAAGTCGTTGCAGCAATACACTGATAGGAAACTTCCAGAAATTTAAGCTAGATTCAGAAGAGGATGGAGGACAAAGAAGATCGTTGTTGATGTCAGGTGGATTCCGGTTGAAAGCTGAGAATATCAGAAAGATGTTGTCTTAGGCTGCATTTTCTAGATAGCAAAACCAGTAAAAAACAAAAAAAGAAGACAAAAAAACATTGCTGTCAAGTCAATTCCAATTCATAGCAACCCTATATACAGAGTATAACTGCCCAATAGAGTTTCCAAGGTGCATGTCACAGATTTGAAATGGTTAGCAAACATAGAACTTAACCAGTAAGCCATCAGAGTTTCTAAAACCAGTAAAGTGTATAAATATATAGTTGTTGTTAAGTGCTGTTGAGTCAATTCTGACCTACAGTGACCCTATGTACAACAGAATAAAATGCTGCCTGGTCCTGCACCATGCCCACAATCATTTTTATGATTGAGTGCATTGTTTCAGCTACTGTGTCAGTCCATCTTGTAGAGGGTCTTCCTCTTTTTCACTGATTCTCTACCAAGCACAATGTCTTTTTCCAGAGATGTATCCCTCCTGACAACATGTCCAGAGAATGTAAGACATAATCTCACCATCCTTGCTTCCAGGGAGAGCTCTGCTTTACTTATCCCAAGAAAGATGGGTTTGTTCTTTTGGCAGTCCATGGTATATTTAGTATTCTTCTTCAACACCACAATTCAAAGGCACCAATTTTTCTTCTGTCTTCCTTATTCACTGTCTGCCTTTAGCATGTATATGATGTAATTGAAAATGCCGTGGTGTACTTGAGTCAAGTACACTTTAGTCTTCAAAGTGACATCTTTGCTTTTCAACACTTTAAAAAGCTCCTCTGCAGCAAATTTGCTCTATGCAAGGTATCTTTTGATTTCTTGACTGTTGCTTCCATGGGTATTGATTATGGATCCAAGTAAAATGAAATCCATAACAACCTCAGTCTTTTCCCATTTATCACTTATGTTGCTTATTGGTACAGTTTGAGGAATTTTGCTTTCTTGATGTTGAAGTGTAATCCATACTGCAGGCTGTTGTCTTTGGTCTTCATGAGTACGTGCTTCAAGTTCTCTTCACTTTCAGCAAGCAAGGCTGTGTCATCTGCGTAAGTCAGATTGTTAATGAGTCTTCTTCCAGTTCTGATACTCCGTTTTCATGTAGTTCAGCTTCTTAGACTCATTACTCAGCGTACAGATTGAATAGATATGGTTAAAGAATACTACCCTGACACACGTTTCCTGACTTTAAACCATACAGTGTCCCCTCATTCTATTTGCATGACTGCCTCTTGATCCATGTACAGATTCATGAACACGAATAAATGTACTGGAATTTCCAATCTTCAAGATGTTATCCATAATTCTTTATGATCCACAAAGGTCAATGCTTTTGCATCAGTCAGGAAAATTCAAGTAAACGTCCTCCTGGTATTCTCTGTTTCAGCCAATACTCTCCTGATATCAGCAGTGATATTCCTGGTTCCACATCCTCTTCTGAATCCAGCCTGACTTTCTGGCAGTTTCTTGTCAATATAATGCTGCTTTTGAAAGATCATTAGCAAAATATTACTTGTGTGTTATTAATTATATTGTTTGATATTGTCTGTGTTTAGTTGGATCACCTTTCTTGGGAATAGGCATAAATATGGGTCTCTTTCATTGGGTTGGCCAGGTAGCTGTTTTCTAAATTTCTTAACAAAGACAGGTCAACACTACCAGCACTGCATCTCTTTTGAAACATCTCAATTAATATTCCATCAATTCCTGGAGCCTTGTTTTTTGCCAGCGCCTTCAACGAAGCTTCGATTTCTTCCTTCAGTGTCATTAGTTCCTAGTCATATGCTACCTCTTGAAATGGTTGAACATCTATCTACCAATTATTTTTGCTATAATGATTCTGCGTATTCCTTCCACCTTCTTTTTGATGCTTCTTGAATTGTTTGACATTTTCCCGGTAGAAGCCTTCACTATTGCACTCAAGGCTTAAGTTTTCTCTTCAATTCTTTCAGCCTGAGAAATGCAGAGGGTGTTCCTGCTTTTTGGTTTTCTATCTCCAGCTCTCTGCACATGTCATTATAATACTTCAGTTTATCTTCTTGAGTAATCCTCTGTTCTATTCTTTCATTTATCATTTCTTCCTTTTGCTTTAGCTACTCAACATTGAAAGCAAGCTTCAGAGTCTCTTCTGACATACAATTTGGTCTTTTATTTCTTTCATTTTTAATGACCTCTTGCTTTCTATCATGTCCGTGATGGCATTGGACAATGCATTTGTTTGGTCTTTGGTCGTTAGTGTTCAGTGCATCAAATCTGTTCTTGAGATAGTCTCTAAACTCCAATACGATATACTCAAGGTCATATTTTGACTCTCGTGGACTTCTTATAAATTTTTTCAGTTTCAATTTAAACTTGCACATGAACAATTGATGATCTGTCCCACAGTCAGCCCCTGGCCTTGTTCTGACTGATATTATTGAGCTTTTCCATCATTTCTTCCCACAGATGTAATCAACTTGATTCCTGTGTATCCCATCTGGTGAGATCCATTTGTATTGTTGCAGTTTATGTTGGTGAAAAAAGTTATTTGCTATTAAGAAGTCATTGGTCTTTCAAAATTGTATCATCCCATCTCTGGCATCATTCATGTTACCAAAGCCTTATTTTCCCACTATTGAGCCTGTTTTGTTTCCAACTTCTACATTCCAATCATCAGTAATTGTCAATCCATCTTGATTGTGTATTTGAACAATTTCAGACCACAGAAGTTGGTAAATATCTTCAAGTTCTTTATCAGGGTTGGAGGAAGTCTCATTAACAATCTGACTTAGGCAAATGACACAATCTTACTTGCTGAACGTGAGAAGAACTTGAAGCACTTTCTGATGAAGATCGAAGACCACAGACTTCATTATGAATTACACCACAACATGAAGAAAACAAAAATTTTCAAACTGGATCAATAAACAACATCCTGATAAGTGGAGAAAAGACTGGTGTTATCCAGGATTTCATTTTACTTCGGTTCACAATCAACACTCATAGAAGCAGCAGTCAAGAAATCAAAGATGTGTTCCATTGGGCAAATCTGCTTTAAAAGATCTCTTTAAAGTGTGGGAAAGTAAAGACATCACCTTGAAAACTAAGATGTACCTGTCCCAGGCCATAATGTTTTCAATCACTTCCTGTGCATGCAAGAGCCAGATGATGAATAAGAAACATGGAGGAAGAATCTATGCCTTTGAATTGTAGTTGTGGTGAAGAACATTGATTATACCATGGATTACCCAAAGAGCAAACACATCGGTCCTGGAAGAAGCACAACCAGAATGTTGCTTAGAAGCATGATTAGTGAGACTAGATCTCACATATTTTGGACATACCATAAGGAGGGATCAGTCCCTCAAGAAGGACATATTTGGTAAATAGAGGGCAGCAAAAAAGAGGAAGACCCTCAATGAGATGCATTGACACAACCCTGCAATAATGGCTGCAGCACGGGGCTCACACATAACGATTGTGAGGATGGCGCAGGACCAGACAGTGTTTCTTCTGACCAGGAAGATTTCCCTTCCCTTTTATGTGAAGTTCTCTCTACTTACCACATCTGGCAATTAATTCTGGGAACTTAATTGTTCTAAGTGCTACACACATCATTACTGAATATCACTACAGTCACCTCTGAAGGACTCCCTTTGGGAAGCTATGCACTGACACCAGTACCTAGTCCACCCTTCAAAGCAATTTTGGAACTCTCTTTTTCTGGAGTGGCCATCAGAGCTGTCATCATATTATTTTTGATGTCCTGAAAGTCATCAAAATGTCTTCCTTTCAATAATTCCTTACCTTTGGGTAAAGGAAGAGATCACTGGGGTCCAGATCAGGTGAGTAGTGGGGGTGGGGGGTGTCCCAGTCTGGTTCTTTGTTTACTGGCTAAACTGTCCCTCACAGACAACTATGTAGTTAAGTTTGTGAATTTGCACCTGTGCAATGGCTGCTCCAGAAAGAGTTCCAAAATTGCCTTGAAGGGTGGACTAAGCTCTGGCTCCAGTGCATAGCTTCCCAAGGGGAGTATTTTGAAGGTGACTGTTGCGATATTCAGTAATATAGCACTTAGAACAATTCAGTTCCTGGACTTGTTTGTCAGACCTCATGTATCACTGTCACCTAATCCACTATTCTAGCCTCAGTTTCTCCGGTTGCATCAGTGATGCCATTTATAGCAAAACGACCCAGACTATCATCTCACATTGCCTTTAGTTTACCTGCCTCTTTATTCTCTTTCAGATTGGAGCAATTTGTCAAGTTTTCCTTGCTCATTTGATTAAGATTTAAAGGGCACAGTACTCCATACTTCCAAGTCTACCCACAACTTCAAATCCCTGTGTCTAGCCTCGGGGTCCCCAGGCTCCCCTCACTTCTGACTTGCTGACTCCAAGTACTTGCTTGGGTTTGACAAGTTGTAGGTGCAACTCACAGAGCTAGCTCATGGGAAGCACTATACATACGAATAAAATTTTACTATGAGAAAAAAGACACAAATGAAGAGACACACAAGACAAGATCTGGGAAGATTCCCAATGTAAAGTTTCCATGTTCCAAAAGGAACGTGCTACCTTCCATGTGCACTGATGTCTTTCACAAATCCAGAAGCCTATGGATCTTCATTTACCTAAAACCTTTGTTAGGGATCTAATTATGCAAATATAATTGATTGAATTAACTGTCCTACCCTGGATTGGGCTGATAACATATGGTGGGTCATTCTGGCCGAGAGATCTGTCATTAGCATGAACTTTGAAGTATGTTCTAGAGGTCTCATTAAAGACACTTGGATCACTGGGAAAATTGCAAGGATTTGGAGGTTCTCTCTTAGAAATCAATGAGAAAAGTGAAATTCTTTGGGGAAAGTTAAATTCTTTAACTTCTTTTTTTTAAAGGTAGTTTTAATCATCCATGCTATTGTATCCTGAATTTTTGAAAATTATTATTATCATCTGAACTGGATTGAACTGTATCTTTATAAAGATACCTTCAAGTCCTAACTCAAAATATACGTGAGTGTGTCCTTATTTGGAAACGGAATCTTGAGATGAAATCATGCTGAACATAGAATAAAGAAAAAACTCACTGCCTTGGAGTTGATTCTGACTCATAGTGAGTCCATAGGACAGAGTAGAACTGCCTCATAGAGTTTTCAAGGACTGCCTGGTAAATTCAACCTGCCAACCCTGAGGTCAGCAGCGTAGCTCTTAACCTCTACGTCACAGGGTTTCCGCTGAATATAGGGCAGCTCCTAAATTCAATGACTGTTGTTGTGGTGTGCTGTCAAGTTAATTCTGAGTCATAGTGATCACATCGGACAGGGTCAAACTGCCTCACAGGGTTTCCTAGGCTGTAATTTTTATGGGAGCAGATCATCAGCTGTTTTCTCCCTAGGAGACTCTCTGGTGGGTTTGAACCACCGACTATTAGGTTAGCTTAACCATTATGCCACCAGGGCCCCTTAAAATTAAATGACTAGTGTCCTTATAAGAAAAGACAAAGAAGAAACACTAAGAGGGAAGACAGCCATGTGGAGCAATTAGAGTGATGCAGCTGCAAGCCATGTAATTCTAGAAGATCAGAAATGAGTGAAGGTCCTCCTTTAGAACCTTTAAAAGGAGCCTGGCTTTGTTGACCTTGATTTCAAACTTCTAACCTCATGAACACTGGGAGTATACATTTCTCTTGTTTTAAGTCATCCAGTTTGTGGTAATTTGTCATGCAAGCCACAGGAAACTAATACACCATCATCAATGACATCAGTCATATTCTCATGCTCCATCTCAGACTGCTTGGCTGGGACCTGTGACAAGTGAAATCAGAAATTCCTCCTGTCTTCATGAGAGTATTAGTCAATCACTCAACAGTGAAATAGAAGAGTTCAATTTCATTTTTAATGATGATGTAGTCCAGGCAAGATAAAACACTCTATACAAAGGATTACGTTACTAAGTAACAGCAATTTTGAATTTTGAGGAACATGGAAAAATTACGGTAATAGTCACTGCTCTTGACTTCTGTTGGTAATATCAGTGATTTTCAGCGGGGCAGTTTTGCCCCCCAGAGGACATGTGACAACATCTGGAGACAGTTTTTATTTTTTAAAAACTTTAAAGAAAAACAAAGTTTTATTGTGCTTTAAGTGGAAGTTTACAATTCAAGTCAGTTTATTAGACACAAACTTACACGCCTGTTGTTACATGACCCCAGTTGTTCTTCCCACCTGGTGACAGCTCACTCCTTCTCTTCACCCTGCATTTCCCTTGCCCACTTAGCTACTAGCTCCTGTCCCTTTCTGCCCTCTCATCTCACCTCTGGGCGGGAGCTGCTCATGTAGTCTCATGTAGACAAGTATAGTTGAGCCAGGAAGCACACTCTTCACCACTATCATTTTATGTCTTCAATACTGCTTCAGTCTTTGTTTGAGTTAGTTTCCAGAATGCTTTGAATTCTGGGCTAACAGAGATTCTGGGGCCATGTCTTCTGGGATCCCACTTGTCTCAGTCAGACCACTAAGTCTGGTCTTTTTACGTGAATACGAGTTCTGCACCCCACTTTTCTCCTGCTTCATGGTGGGCTCTCTGTTGCACTCCCTGTCATAGTGGTCATGGGTGGTAGCCAGGCCGTATCTAGTTCTTCTCATCTTAGGCTAATGAAATCTCTGGTTTATGTGTCCTTTTCTATTTCCTGGGCTCATATCTTTCTTATGTCTTTGGTGTTCTTCTTTGTTCTTTGCTCCAGGTGGGTCTGGACAAATTGATGCATGTGAGGTGGCCACTTGCCAGCTTTTGAGACCACAGATGTCACTCATGAAAGTGAGATGCAGAACATTTTCTTAATAAAGTTTGTTATGCCAGTTGACCTAGGTGTTCTTTGAGACCATGGTTCCCAGATCCCCACTCCTGATACTTTGTCCTTCAAAGTGTTTGGTTGTATTCAGGAAACTTCTTAGCTTTGAGTTTAATCTAGTTGTTCTGGCTTCCCCTGCACTATGTGATGTCATTCCCCTCACTTAAGATAATTCTTGTGGAGACAGTTTTGATTGTTGTGACTATGAAGGATGCTACTGGCATCTGCTGGGTGGAGGCCAAGGATGCTGCTGAACATCGTATCATGCACAGGCTGGACTTCTCCTGCCCTTCCCAACAACAAAGAGTTGTTCAGTCCAACGAATCAATAGTCTTGAAGAACCCTGCCTTAAATTATGACGGGGAAGAGCTTCTTTTTATAATGTAGCTTAATTCATACTTAAAAACCAAACCAAAATAAAATAATTGAAACCACTACCAGGTAGAGGAAATAGAAAACAAAACTGGCAATTTGCATTTCACATTATAGTTAAGTGTTGTTCGAACTGTTCCTGCTGCAGTTATAGAATTCTTGATATAAAAATGCCATCAGAGGTGTATCACGCTCCTACTTAAATTACTGATCAAAAGAATAAAGCCAGCATCAACTTTATAGTTGTTCTGAACTCCTAAATATCCGTAGTCTTGGTTTTTACCAGATTAAATACCAGATGTTTTCTAGGTATCTGTTTTCCTGACACCATCATCAGAAGTGAGATGAGTCCACAGATCACCTTCTAGCAAACAAGAACCCTCAAAACATATACACACGAATAGAGTCTAAACCAGAAAAACCTATTGCCCCCACTGAGTCAGTTCTGACTTGTGGCAACCCTATAACAGAATTGAACTGACCTGTAGAGATTCCAGGAAACACCTGGTGGGTGTGAGCTGCCAACATTTTTGTTCACAGCTGTAGCTCTTAAGCACTATGGCACCAGAGCTTCAGGAGAGAGTCCCTAGTGCTGGAATCAGGACTAAACATAGCTGGCGTGACTATAGGGGCTTGCGGGGAAAAAAAATAAAAATCTCTTGGCGTTGTTATCACAGTATTGCCAAGCCTTCACAGCTGTTTTGGATGTATGAAATGACATCTAGAGCCTGCACGCATCCGTAGTTTGCCCTAGAGCTTCTCTCAGATTAGGCAGAATTGTGTGAGTGTGAGCTCATAATACAAGGAAGTTGTGTGATGTACTTTCCCACTGCCTTAGCACAGTCTCTATGGACTTCAGTGAACCTCACCCTGTTCTCTCAAGCTTGGCAAACATGAAAAACAAAACAGCCTGGCTCACCTGCTGTGTGTGTGTGTTTCTTCCCCAAGCATATTAGGAGGCAGTTCAGAACTTGTTAATCAGGAAACAAAAAACTGCTGTATTTTTCCTGTTTAGGGCAATGTAACTGACAATCCCCAAAATGTACTCACATCTGAGAAATAGATGTAAAACTGCATTTCTGAAGGATATGATACTTCTTGAACACGTAGGCTAGAGAGAAGACACTTAAAACAAATTTATTGCTGTTTACATTAAATCTTATAATACTAAGTGGCTTTGTTTGACATTTATAAATGCAGTTAAACATCACGGACGTGGACTAATTACAGGCAATAGCAACAACCACCACCTCCAGTTGCCATGGAGTCAATCTCAACTCACAGCCACCCCACATGAGTCAGAAAAGAACTATGCCTCATAGAGTTTTTAAGGCTTGATTTTTTAGAAGTAGATCACCAGGACTTTCTTCTGAGGCATCTCTGGGTGGACTAAAACAACCAAAGTTTCACTTGGCGGCCCAGCACATTAAGCAATTACACCACATGGAGACTCTCACTCAAGACTGCTAAAATCAAAGAAGTACTTAAATTAGCTTGTATTAATTTTTACTGGTAGATAATCAGATAATCACAAGAATAGAGAAAGGACAATAAAAGAAAAAAATACAAATAGAGACTTAGTCAAGTGCATGTTTTTATAATTTAACTACCTATTTAAAATAAGGTCCTGTTGATCCAGAATCCACTAGTTAGTAATATTCCAGTAGGTCCTTGATTTAAGTATCTTTAACGAGTCAATGAAGAAAGGATAGCTTAGAGAAGTTAATAGTATAAACACAATTATAGAATGAAAACTAAGTTATTAATGAAGTTAAACTATTTTAACACCTCTTCAAGAATTTAACGGGTATTCACAACATACAAAACTGTGCTAATGTAAAATGACCCAATACTACTTTCACTTGTTTCAAACTGAATGCGTAGAGCCAATAGTGCAGACAGTCAACAACGACGCCTTATTTGTATAACCTGGGTGGCTTTTTAAACCACTAATCTCCAGAGATCCTAATTTCAGTTAGATCAAATGTCTTCTTAGTTAACACCTCATGCACTCAAACCTTTAAATTCATTTGTATCTTTTATTCTAGCACATTGAACGTTTTAATATTTAATAATGAAATTATTTCTATTTTAGTCCGAGTTAAATGATACGCTGCCTCCTGGGTGTTGTGTGTACATCCTATAACCTTTTAATGCAGCGATTCACTTAACCAAATGAAAGATTCCCTGGAAGATATTTTGCTTAGCGCTTTGATGTCCCACATAAAGCACCAGAAGTAAGAGGAGTGAGTAAACTTTCAGGTCTTGTAGTCACCGAGGAGATGTCAGTTCTGGATTTGGGAAATTATAGGCTCCATGATAAATATTTCAGGCTGCTGACTACAATGAAAAGTAATTAACCCAGCTATGACAACAGGTGCCGGATGGGGAAAACGCTGCCTTTTATCATGTGGTTGTGGACTCACATGCTACATGTGCTCATCCTTTTCTCTTTTCTATTATTCACTCAATGCCCTGGGGAGATTACTCTATTGCCAGCATTTATAGGATATAATGAAACCACATTAAATATGTATCTGATTGGTACCAACTGTGTAGAAAGAGCCTGCTAACTGTGGTTATGTACGACTAGTTAGACGTGGAGACCGGTAATGTTCAACTTCACTGGGGCTTCTTTGTGACTGACCCACAAGCCCTCACTGTTTCGTTGACCTTTAATTCAAGCATCAGATATCTTTTTATTTGCTTGTTTGTTAAATTAAAATTTTAAGACGGTTGTAATAAGAGATACACTTCTTTCTGAATTAAGTGATTCCATGCAGGGAACTCCTTAACATATGGCATATGAGCAACCACAGTGGAAAATGATTTTAATCTTATCAGTTTCAATTACATATTTCTTTGGAAGATCGAGCACTGCGTTTCACAACACATTTTATTTTAAAGCCATCCAACTTGTAGAATTCCACCTTAAAAACAAAAAGGTGTTTTAAAAGATGTAGTTGTTTAATTTTGGTTAACAAGGAATTACATCCCTATTAAACATCTAATAATATTTCGTATGGACATAATTGAGGCAGTGAATGTCAGGACATTGTGCTTTGTAAAGTAAAAGTGAAATTCAAATGAGTTACATTAATAGCTTTTTAAAAAACTTGATTTTGCTAAGATTAAGTTTCTAATCTTTTATTCTCTGATAGTATGAAATGAGTATAATTGAACGATAATCAAACAGCTGCTTTAAATGTAAAAGTAACTTTTATGTATATATTATTCCTTTTGTAAACTTCTCCATTATACAAGGATACTGTTATAAGATTTTAAAGGGTCCAGAATTCACCTCTGTGTATATGAAGACTAGTGCTTGTGCAAAAATGGTAAATTAGTGTCATGTATTTATGCCTATTGATCTCAGAAGAAAAAGCAATTAAATCTGAGGTTCCATAAATCCAAATCAGTTGCTGTTAAGCTGATTTTGACTGGTCAGGAACCAATAGGACAAAACAACGTTGTCCTATAGAGTTTCCAAGGAATGCCTGGTGAGTTCAAACTGCCAGCCTTTTGGTTGGCAGCGGTAGCACTTAACCACTACCCCACCAGGGTTTACTAGTGTTGTGTTAACAACAACAACAAAAATTCACTGCTGTCAAGTCAATTCCAACTCATAGTGACCCTTTAGGACAGAGTAGAATTCTTCCACAGGGTTTCCAAGGAGCGCCTGGTGGATTCAATCTGCCAGCCTTTTTGTTAGCACTGAACCACTGCACCATCAATGTTTCCTGATACTGCATACCTAAAACCAAGCACAAACCAGTGCTGCTGAGTCGATTCCATAGCAACCTTATAGGTCAGAGTAGAACTGCTCCAGAGAGTTTCCAACGAGTGTCCGGTGGATTTGAACAGCTGACTTTTGGTTAGCAGACGCAGCACTTAAGGTTTCCCTGATGTTGCGCAGTTATCTTTAATTATTTTAGCTGCACGTTATATGCAATGTAACCTAAAGATTAAATGTCTTAAATTTACATACACTGTTGATATTCTTACAGAAATACTGATGGCATAGTGGTTAAGAGTCTGGCTGCTAACCAAGACGTAGGCAGTGCTCCTTGGACATCCTGTGAAGCAGTTCTGCTCTATCCCTCCGGGTTGCTGTAAGTCATAATTGACTTGACTGTACAGGTTTTTTTTTTTTTTTTCTGGTTTTGCTGATATTCTTGCAATGTTTCAAATAAACTTTCAAAGTACCTGAAAGCTTTGTTTGGTAAATGACGTATTAAATTTGACAAGAAACTACCTTGTAGACATTGTTGTTTTATGAATATAGGAAATACCTTCAAATTTTTATTAAAATGGGAGGTTTAATTGTTTCATTTAAACAAATGTTTACTATTGAATGCTACTATATGCTTGGCACTAGGCCAAGTATTTGGAAAAAACAGGCTGAATTAAGATATCTTTGTGACCTGAGGTCTGAGGAGTCTACAGTGGTGAGAGCTGTCTTCCCACCTCTCCCAAATGTCCAGCATTAGTGATCTGAAACTCCGATTCTCCACGGCTGTAGCTCTACTTTCTAGGGAATCACTTGACGTGAACTCAGAGTCCATGTGTCTCTCAATTAAGCAGGAGAATAAAACAGGTTTTAAATTGAAATCTACTAGAACTTTTTAGTGTTTATAGGTATCAGAGAAGAATTCTACAATAGAGTCAATAGGACTCCAGGATTTGGTTGCCAAGAGACTATTTAAGTAGATTCATTCATTCATTTATTCAAAACCCATGCATTGAATGCTCTTTCTGAGCTACGGAATGTACTGGGCAATGAGGTTACAGGTCACTGAGCTAAACACCACACTTGTCCTCACAGAGCTTACTCTTATCTAGATGGGAGGAAGATAAAGGAACTAATTGTAATACAGTGGGAATGCAGAGGTGGGGTGCTTAACTCAGCCCTTTTGTGGTGGTGAGAGGCACCAAGGAAAGGGTATGTTGAGAAATTAATATCTGAGTAAAGGTCTATAAAACAAGTAGAAAATCCAGCAGAAGAGATTGTTTCATGCAAACAGGGTATCAAGTGTTCTCTGAAGAGGACTGCAGATAAGAAAGATCATGACTTGAAGAAGAAGAAGGTATGTTTGCCTGGACCATAGGGTTTGATGGCAGCTGTGCCGATGATGTGGTGGGAGGGAAGGCTTATAATTAGTGCTAAGGAGTCTGAACTTTGTCCTAAGGGCAGTGTAGACATATGAGTGTTATAAGTAAGGCAAAGATGTTAGCAAAATCACCTAAGCTACAATGAGGAAAATGCAAAGGGCAAAGATAGGTGACAGATCGTTACAAGGTGACTGTGGCAATACTCTAGATGAGAGATTTTTAAAGGGCTGAACTAGTATAGCAGCAGCGGGGATTAAAAGAAGACTTGGGAAGATATATGGAGCACTTAAAACCAAAACCCAGTGCCATCCAGTTGAGTCTGACTCATAGCAAACCATTTAGGAGCTGTAAATAGAGAAGAATTGGAGATTTGAGAACAGGAAGACAACCACAAGAGCTAGGAAGAAAGCCGTGAAAGTTCAGGATTGTGGAAACCAGCAACAGAATTTGAAAAAAAAGGAGAAGATGGTAGAAAACATCCAGTGTTGCTAAGGAGTTCCCAGTAAAACTAGTAAAAGTATTTGGAAATCCTCATTAGATATTAGATCTAGCCACGGGATGTCTTCTTGAGTCACCAAGAGTATATATACATATAATGTGTTACATTCTAGGCATACTTTTTTGTTTGTGTCCTAATTCCTTCAGGCTCTCTTGCTGTCGTGCATCCAGTTAAAAAAACTCGGCATTGTGACTCACAGTGACACTACACACAACCGGGCAGAACACTGCACTGACCTCACAAGCTCAGAAGTTCTTGAGCCCCTCATTGCAGCCACTGTGTGAATCCATCTTGTTGAGGATCTTCGTCTTTTTTCCTGACCCCACGTGTAACCAAGCATGATGTCCTTTTCCAGGGACTGATCTGATAACATGTTCAGAGTGAGTTGTTGCTTCTGGGAAGCATTCTTGCCGTACTGCTTCCAAGACACAGTTGTTCTTCCTTCTGGCAGTCCATGATCCGTCTAATATTCATCACCAACACCATAATTCAGTGTATCAATTATTCCTCAGTCTTTCTTATTTATTGTCTAGCTTTCACATGCATATGAGATAATCGAGGATATCATGGCTTGGGTCAGGCTCATCTTAGACCTCCAAGTGACACTCTTGCTTTTTAATATTCCAGAGCAGTCTTTCGCAGCACATTCATCTAATGCAACCCATCATTTAATTTCTTTACTGCAGTTTCCATGGGTCTTGATTGTGGATTCAAACAAAATGAAATCCTTGTTGCATATTGGAGGTTGTTCATGAATCTTCCACCAACCCTAATGGTGCATTCTTGTTCATTTAGTCCAGCTTCTTGGATTGATTGCTCAGCGTACAGATTGAATAAGTGTGGTGAAAGGATACAACCTTGCACACATTTCCTGATGTTAAACCACTCAATATCCCTATTTTCTTTTCAAATAACTCCTTCTTGGTCTATGCATAGGTTCTGCATGAATCCATGTGGTGAAACTCATGTCAACTTGTTGACTGCACAGAAGCTACTAAATACAATTAAACGTACATGTATACATACACACCAAAATAATAATAATGGTATACTTTGCTTGCTATAAACTGACAAGTACTGTGCTTACTGGTTAATTCACTGCTGCTCGTACTTTATCACCATTGGCCTCCTGACTTGGGTTCCCCTGGATGAACCGCTGCTGGGCTCCACCAGTCTACAGGGAAAGAGTGTTCCACCACCTAGGACCTCGTGCCTGATGGCCATTGCCACAGGCTGTGTCTCCTCCAGTCTGTTGCTGACTGGATTTCACTCCTGCAGTCAAGTGACTGCCTTTTTAAAGTCTATTTTCTTGTCCTAAATATTTTCCATCTGTCTATTCTGTTAGAGTTAACCGGAAAGTTTCTGTCTGTATTCTAAGATACAAATCCACGTAACACTGATAAAGACACAAAGGTATATTTAAGGAGAAAGAGTACAGCAGCCCTTATGACATGACTTCAAAAACATGTCTACTTTTCTTCAAAAAAGATGTTTCAGGTTCAATACTTAGTTTAAACCTCTTTCAAACTGTATCTTCTATACTATCTGCGGGATGATATATCAAAATAGTACCTTATTTAATATTCATTAAATTGCCTCTTTCAAATTTTTAGGGCTATCTACTAACTTTGGTACCAAGCATTTTCGTAAATAAGATGACATTTGTCTGAGGCTGGGTTTTCTAAGGGAACAAAACCAGTAACACATGTAGGTACAAGGAAAGATTTATAATATATAGATAAATAGATAGATAGAGATACAGGAAACCGCTCATGCAATTACAGAAACTGAATGTCCCAAATTCTGGCACAAGCCTCACATGGCCACGGAAGCTGAGGAACCCAACGTCAGCAGGTCAGAGACCAGAGTTCTAGATCACTGGTTGTGTAGGTCAGTGGGTCCCAAGCTGGTGGTGAGACGAAGCAGCAGAGGCTGGCGAACCCAGGATCGGCAGGTCAGGGGCTAGGATTCTCAAGGGTTGACAGTAAGGATTGATGAGTCCACAGCTGCTAGTTCAAGTCCATGAACCAGACGCCGGAAGAAGAGAGTAGGAGCTCCTGGCTACGTGAGCAGACCAGCAGTAGTAGTGGAAGGTCGAGAGATGAGAGAGCTGAGGGACAGGAAACCACCACAAACTCCCGCCCTGCCACTTAATACAGCAGCCAGATATAGAATAGCCAAGCTGACGTAATCCTGACCACCACAACATTCTTTGTCATATTCTGATGTATGCATCCAGTCATTAACTATCACTCCAGAGGCTTTGTGCTCTCATGCTTGGATGTTTCTTTTCAGAAACTGTTTTTCTTCTTAATTATTTTGTTTGCTATGAGCTTGACATTCTCTGGTTTTATTATTTGAGTTTTAGGCTTGGCAAACAAGTTGCATGCAGTATTCCAAATAGAGATCCACCACGGTTTTTTGTTCATTTTCATAAGTAAAGTAACATATTCTGTTATATTGTAAACATTCTTGGCTTTGATGCTGGTTTTGAATACTGGGTTGCATCAGACTATTCACTTAAAAAATAATTCAGGACAGCTTATTCAGTGAAGTACTCAGACATATAAATTGGTGAGATTGTCTAACAAATTCCTTCTTCAATATCAGATGATTTGTTTTCCTAATTTATGTAATAGGCCAAATTTCTTATGTGTGTATTTCTAATATGACTACTAGGGCTATTTTGTGTGTGAGATGATAATTATCCAGCTGTGGCCTGTAAGTAGGTGTTATCTCCATGATTAGTCTTTACAACATCAACTAGTATGTTCTAAAATTAGTATCTTTTGAAAAGGGGTCATTCCAAGTGAGGGAATATCTACTCTTCTTAAGGTTTTATTCTCTTAAGTCTAAATGTGATAAATTTAAGAATAACAAGGAGAGTCCCATGTAGTAGAGGTAAGGGTATGTTGTTGTCAGGTGCTGTTGAGTGGGTTCCAACTCAGTGACCCCATGAACAACAGAATGAAACACCACCTTGTCTTTTAGTGCCATGTCCACAATCATTTTTATGCTTAAGCCCGTTATTATGGCCACTGCGTCAATCCACCTCGTCCAGGGTTTTCCTCTTTTTTCCTGACCCTCCATTCTACCAAGCAAGATGTCCTTCTCCAGGGACTGATCCTTCCTGACAACACATCCAAAGTAAGTAAGACACAGTCTTGTCATCTTTGCTTCCAAGAAACACTGTGGTTGTATTTCTTCCAGAACAGATCTGTTTGTTCTTTAGGCTGTCCATGATACGTTCAACATTCTTCCCTAATACCACAATTCAAAGGCATCAATTCTTCTCCTGTCTTCTTTGTTCATTGCACAGCTTTCACGTGCATACGATGCAATTGAAAATACATGGCTTGAGTCAGGTGCACTCTAGCCTTCAAGGTGATGTCATTACTTTTGAATACTTTGAATAGGTTCCTTTGCAGCAGATTTTCCCAATGCAATGCATCTTTTGAGTTCTTGATCGCTGCTTCCATGGGCATTGATTGTGGACTCAAGTAAAATGAAAGCCTGGACAACTTCTTTCTTTCCTCCATTTATGACAAAGTTACTTACTGGTCCAGTTGTGGGGATTTTTGTTTCCCTGATGCTGTGGTGCAATCCATACCAAAGGCTGTGACCCTTGATATTCTTCAGTAAGTGTATCAAATCTTCTTCACTTCCGGAGAGTAAGGTGGTATCGTCTGTGTAACGCAGGTTGTTACTGAGTTGTCCTCCTATCCTGATGCCTCGTTCTTCTTCATAGAATCCAACTTCTTGGATTATTTTCTTGGCATACAGATTAAAAAAAATATATGGTGAAAGGATACGACCCTGATGCACACCTTTCCTGACTTTAAACCATGCAGTGTCCCCTTGCTCTGTTCGCAAGACTACCTCTTGATCTACATACAGATTCCTTAAGAGCACAATTAGGTGTTCCGGAATTCACATTCTCTGCAACATTAGCCATAATTCAGCATGATCCAAACAGTCAAATGCTTTTGCATAGTCAATGAAACACAAGTAAACATCTTTCTGGTATTCTCTGCTTTCAGCCAAGATCCATCTGACATCAGCAATGATATCCCTGGATCCATGTCATCTTCCAAAGCCAGTTAGAATTTCTGTCAGTTTGTCAATATGCTGTTGCAGTTGCTTTTGAATGATCTTGAACAAAATTTTACTTGTATGTGAGAATAACTATGTTGTTCAGTAATTTCCACATTTGGTTGGATCACCTTTCTTTAGAATGGGCATAAATATGGATCTCTTCCAGTCAGTTCACCAGGTAGCTGTCCTCCAAATTTCTTGTGAGTCAGTTCTGACTCATAGCAACCTTATGAAGTAAGGGTATAAATCACACTAATTGCAACTGTACAACTCTTACGGAAGAGGCATATAAGAAATTTATGATTTCAATTAATCTTTAAAGTAGCCATATGAAACAGTTAGGTACTATATTGTTATCTCTATTTTGTAGCTGGGGAAACTGAGGCATACCAATTTTGAGTAACACGTTCAGTCAGTCAACTAGTGTATAGAATAACCAGAATATAAATTACCATTGCCATCAAGTTGATTCTGACTCATAATAACCCTAGAGGACAGAGTAGAACTGGATTCTCAAAGATGTAATCTTTGTGGAAGCAATCTACCACATGTTTCTACTGAGCACTGGCTGGTAGGCTTGAACTGCTGACCTTTTTATTAGCAGCCAAGTGTTTAGCCACTGTACAACCAAAGCCCTCTCAGGGTATAAATTAGATCTGCTTAAACCCCAAATCCCAGTCTAAACTAATGTATTCCTAAATTTCTACAATGGCAGCAGGCTGGGTTCAACACAGGAAGGGATTATCAGCACATTTAAAAAACAAAATCAAAACTGTGTAGTAGAAATACAATGCCGCTTATATATGTAATTTTATACTTTCAGTAGCCTTTCAAAAGCGGTGAAACTAATTTTAATACAATATTTTATTTTATTTAATACAACATTTTACTTTATTTACTAATATGTATAAAATATCATTATTCAACATGCAATCAACACGAAATTATTAATGAGATATTTTACATTATTGTTGTTACCGAGTCTTTGAAATCTTGTACTTTATACTTGCAGCACATCTCAATTTGTATTAGGCACATTGGAAGTGCTCAGTAGTCACATGTGATCAGTGGCTACCATGTTAGCTATGATACCTTAAGAGGATTGCAAATCGAATTTCAGTAATCTATATTTTAAAGTTACCTTGTATCATGACATTTTGTCTATTAAGCTTTTCTAGTCTTGAGTAGTGGTTTTGTACGTGAATGATCTAGCTTTGTCTCAGCTGTGTTATGAGGACTTAAAGGGTCTTGAAAGTAGGATGGTAATCCTCGTGGCATAGGGGTTAAGGGCGATGGCTGTTAAATCTAGCAGGCACTGCTTTGAAGCCATATAGGGCAATTCTACTTTGTCCTATCAGGTTGCTTTGAGTCAGAATCTACTCAATGGTAACGAGTTTGGTTTTACATGTTCTATTGATTGGAAGGTGGAATGAGGACCAGTTACACACACTGTTTGTCCTGCCAGCCCACCTGCCAATATCTACCCACCTCTACTAAACCTCTATTAGTGGCTGTCGTTATGAAGGTGAGGGAAATTATCTAGAAAAGTTCCAAGGAAAAGGAGAAACTCAAGGACAGAAGTCAGGATTTTAGGTGTAGTGGCTCTTCCTTCATTGCAAATTCTGGACTTTTCTTTTCTTGCCAGAAGAGTGATTGTCTTAAATTTGTTACAACAGCTCAGGATTTGAGCTTGAGTGATTTTCAGTGTATTAGTCTTTTGGTTTTCTTTTGCCCAGTGTTGTTTTATTCACCTGGTGAATTGGTAGGCAGATTGCTCCTTGGAAAGTGTAGAATCTTGTGTCTTCATTCTTCCAAAGCCTCAGTCCAGCGAGTTATCTAGGAGGAGAGACTAGACTCTGCCCACCAGCATCTTCATCAGCTTCTCTAGCCAAACCAATGCCTAAAGCAACAAATACCCAAACAGATTGCTAGGTGTCATGGATTGAATTGTGTCCCCCCCCAAAATATGTGCAAAAATTTGGCTGCACCAAGATTCCCTGTATTCTGTTATTGCCCTCAATTTTGTGATTTTCTTATGCTGTAAATGCTTATCTCTGTCTGTGATTAACAGAGTGGATTATTTTAGAGAGAATTAGGGTGTAACTGTAAATCCCTCCTTGAGGTCACCTCCGTGCTCCATTGGAGTTTCCCTGGAGTCTGGCTTTCACCACCTTTTCACCTTTTATCCTACCAGGGATAAAGGGAAAGGGAAGCAAGCAGAGAGTTGAGAACCTCCCATCATCGAGGAAGCAGCTCTGTAAGTAGAGCGTGTCTTTTGGACCTGAGGTTCCTGTGCCATGGTGCTCCGCTACCAAAGATTAATACAAAACAAGGACTGTTCTCCAGAGGCAACAGAGGGGAAGCCTTCCACTGGAGTGGACACCCTGAATTCAGACTTGCAGCCTACTGGACTGTGTAAGATTAAACTTTGCTTTGTTAAAGCAATCTACTTTGTGGTATTTCTGTTTGAGCAGCACTAGATGACTAAAACGCTGTGTAATAGTCAGTTTTATTTAATAATTCTGGCACCATCATAATTTAAGCCAATTGTAGAATCACAATTTTAGTTTGACACACATGGGAGTCACTGAGGCAGAATCAACTCAATGACCACTGTCTAATCTGTCTGATCTCAGAAGCACAAACAAGAGGTTAATAGCAGATAGCTAGGTAAGAAAATCAACTTTCCATCACAGTGAAAATGACTGGTGAGCAAGAATTGGTTAATAAAAATGGACACTAGAGATAATTATTGAGAAGAAAAAGAATGAATCTGCATATTTATAGTGAAAAGCTTATGTTAGGAATGCTGTGCCATCGAGTTGGTTCCAACTCATAGCAACCCTGTACATAATAGAGTGAAACACTACCCGGTCTTGTGCCATGTCCACAATTGTTTTTATGCTTAAACCCATTACTGCAGCCACTGTGTCAATCCATCTCAACAAGGGTCTTCTTCTTTTCGCTGACCCTCCACTCTACCAAGCATGCTGTCCTTCTCCAGGAACTGATCCTTCCTGACAACATGGCCAAAGTGTGTAAGACTCAGTCTTGCATCTTTGCTTCCAAGGAGCACTCTGGTTGGCCTTCTTCCAGAACAGATCAGTTTGTTCTTTTGACAGTCTACAGTACATCCAACATTCTTCTCCAACACCACAATTCAAAGGCATCAGTTCTTCTTCTCTCTTCTTTGTTTGTTGTCTAGCTTTCATATGCATATGATGCAACTGAAAATATCGTGGCTTGGATAAGGTGCACTTAGTCTTCAAAGTGACGTCTTTACTTTTCAATACTTTAAAGTGGTCTTTTGCAGGAGATTTTCCCAATGCAATGCATCTTTTGATTTCTCAATGGCTGCTTCCATTGGCGTTTTTTGTGGATCCAAGTAAAATGAAATCCTGGACAACCTCAGTCTTTTCTTCATTTGTGACAATGTTGCTTACTGGTCCAGTTGTGAGGATTTTTGTTTTCCTGATGTTGAGGTGTAATCCATAAAGAAGGCTGTGGTCCTTGGTCTTCATCAATAAGTCTTTCAAATCTTTTTCACTTCCAGCAAGTAAGGTGGTGTCCTCTGCATAATGCAGGTTGTTAATGAATCACCCTCCAATCCTGATACATTGTTCTTCTTCATGTAATACAGCTTTTTGGATTATTTGCTCAACACACAGATTGAAAAGGTGTGGTGAAAGAATACAACGTTGATGCACACCTTTCCTGACTTTAAACCATACAGCGTCCCCTTGTTCTGTTCACAAGTCTGCCTCTTGATCCATATACAGATTCTTTAAGAGCATAATTAAGTGCTCTGCCATTCCTGTTTTATGCAATGTTAGCCCTAATTTGTTATGATACACATAGTCAAGTGCCTTTGCATAGGCTATGAAACACAGGTAAACATCTTTCTGGTATTCCTTGCTTTTAGCCAAGATCTATCTGATGTCAGCAGTGATATCCCTGGTTCCATGTTCTCTTCTGAATCCAGCCTGAATTTCTGGTAGTTCCTTTCAGTACACCACTGCAGTCTCTTTTAAACAATCTTGAGCAAAATTTTACTTGTGTGTGATATTCACGATGCTGTTTGGTAATTTTCCCATTTGGTTGGATCACCTTTCTTTGGAATGCACATAAATGTGGATCTCTTCTAGTCAGTTGTCCAGGTAGCTGTCCCCTAAATTTCTTGGCATTGACGAGTGAGCACTTCCAGCACTGCTTTTGTTTCTTGAAATACCTCAGTTGATATCGCATCAATTCCTGGAGTCTTTTTTTTGTGTGAGTGCCTTCAGTGCAGCTTCAACTTCTTCCTTCAGTACCGTTGGTTCCTGATGATATGCTGTCTCTTCAGATGGCTCAACGTTGACCAGTTCTTTCTGGTGTAATGACTCTGTGTGTTCCTTCCAACTTCTTTTGATGCTCCAGAAGTCATTTAAGATTTTTTCTGTAGAATCTTTCACTATTGCAACTGGACGCTGATTTTTTTTTCTTCAGTTCTTTCAGCTTGAGGAATGCAGAACATGTTCTTCCTTTCTGGTTTTCCATTTCCAGCTCTTTGCATGTGTCATTATAATACTTTAAAAAGACAGGAAATAAAGAAAAGACCAAACTCAATGTCAGAAGAGACTCTGAAACTTGCTTTCAAAAATCCGTCAGCTAAACCAAAAGGACAGAACGGTGAAATAAAAGACTTAAACAGAAGATTTCAAAGAGCAGCTCAAATCAGTAATACTAATAAGCTAGTTCAAGACAGGATACCTTGGTGGTATACTGGCGAAGAGCTACAGTTGCTAAACAAAAGGTTAGCTGTTCAAATCCAAAAGGTGCTCCTTGGAAACTCTATAGGCAGTTCTACTCTGTCCTATAGAGTCACTATGAGCTGGAATCACATTGACAGTAATGTTGTAGTCTTTTGTTTGGGGGAAATATGCAAAGGATTATCATTGTAAATTATGTAATAAGTAAAATTTTTCAAATGCTGAGCTTTCTGAAATTCCATTAAGAACAGATGTATGGAAAAACTAGATTCCACCAATCAAACTAAGACAATTGGTAGCAATCTGATACACATAAAAACATGGATAGCAGGATATCTTTAGTGTTTATATTTACCACTTGATTAAATCTTTAAAAGTTTTTCTTTTTATGTATTCTTTCTTGTTCACATTGTATGTATTTTTTTTAATGCTTCACAGATTGGTGGCAATTTAAGAGATAAGCAGACTGTGGAGAATACGGCCATGGTTTATTGTCATTGAGGCAATAAGAGCTAGAATTATGATTTGGAGAATGATGAAAAACAAAGCAATGACAGAGTACAGGACATAAGAAAGTAAAGTAAGCATGCCTTCATGATTAGTTACATGTCATAGATTCAAGTGTGTTCCCTTAAAATGTATGTTAACTTGGCTAGGCCACAATTCTCAGTATTGTGTAACTGTCTTCCATTTTGTGATCTGAAGTAATTGTCCTCCATTTCATGATCTGAAGAAATTGTCTTCCATTCTGTGGTGTTGGGTAACTATGTGTTGGAAATCCTAAACCTTTGTGTGTTGATGAGGCAGGATTAGTGTGAGGTGTATTTTGAATTATCCCTTTACTGAAGCAACCACCTTACTACTTAAGTCAACACTATTGTTTGAATTATAGCTTTTATCTTACAAGAGTTAAAAGGAGAGAGAAACAGGCAGAAAGAGACAGACTTCATTATCACCAAGAAAAAAGATCTGGGAGTGAAACATAATCTTTAGACCTAGGGTTTCTGTGCTGAGAACTTCTTACACCCAGGGAAAGACTGATGCCAAGACACCTGGAGATCTCCAAGGAACACTGGGCCCACAGAGATAGAAAGGAGACAAGGAGATTACTCCAGAGCCAACCAAGAAAGAAAGCCCTCTTCTGGACCTGGAACCCTGAATTTGGACTTCTAGTCTTTTAAATTGTGAGAAAATAAATTTTTGTTTGTTAAAGCCATCCACTTACGGTATATCAGTTACATCATCACTAGATAACTAAGATGGAATTTGGGGCTAGAACAGCAGGGTGCTACTTTAATAGATGCCTAAAATGTGGAAGTAGTTTTGGGTAGAGGCTGGAAGAATTTTAAGATGCCTAATGGTTGGTAAAACCTAGATTTCCTTGAGGAGACACTTGGTAGAATTACGGGCATCAAAAGCAGTTCCAGTGAGGCCTCAGAGGGAAGTGAAATGAGCTATAGAGAAGCTATATAGTCTTAGAGGATACATATGGAGCCAGAAAGAGATTGTTGCTAGAAATGTGGACATTAAATATGCTTCTGATTAGGCTTTAAAAGAAAACAACTAACTTCTAACTGGGCAATAGAGGAGGGGCAATGTTTTTATGCAGCGCCAAAGAGCTTCTCTGAATAATGTTCAATGTTTGGTGTAAGGTAGAACTTTTAAGCAATGAACTTTGTATCCGAATAAGGAGATTTCTAAAGAAGATCTCAAAAGCACCATGTGCTTTCTCCTTGCCACTTACAGTAAAATGCAAGAAGAAAAGGATGGACTTAAAAATGGACTGTGAAAAATGAAAACAAAACTTAAAGATCTGGAAAATTTCATTGTACAAACTAAGGACATACGGCTTAGAAAGTTCACGAAGGATGTGACTACACAATCTTTAGTTAAAGAGATTAAGCCTACAATTGATGAATCTAACAAACTACCACAGCAGATAAAAAACACAGCTTATACTCAAAGTGATGGAGAAATAGCAAAAAGAAAGACTGCTGTCTGCATTTTGGAATTCTAATGGAAGGGAAGAAGCTAAAGGAGCTCCATCTTTTGCCTTCCTAGAAACAAAAAGGGCTTTCGCTGGAGCAAATTGGAGATCAGTTGAGCTGCTGGAAGGAACATGAGAAGCAGAGCCTTCTCGATTTCAAAAGATGGGGCCACAGCCTCCTGAATCTTCAAGGGTGGGGTCTAGCCTTGTAGGTTACAAATAGATACTGGCCAGCTAGTTTCCAAAGTGTGGCGCTGCTACCATAATGTACTAGGAATCTGGGGTTACTGCCCCAAAGATGAGAAGGTGGGGCTTCCATGCTCAAGGGGCAGAAGAACAGGGACTGCCAGAGCCCAGCGGGTGGGGTTGCAACTCAGATGGACTAGGAGAATGGGGCTGCCCCAAACTGAGAGAGCAGAGTTACCATCCGAGAGGTCCTGGAAGGTGAAGCTGAAGCCTGAGAATAAGAATCTCACCTGGAATCCATATAGCATGGTCAACACTCAGAGTCTAGATGACCTCGCAGAACAGAGGATTAAATGTAAGCTTTGATAGCTAATGGAAATTGTTCTACTGGATTTTAGACTTACTTGGTTCCTGTTATCTCTATTTTCTCTTCAATTTCTTCCATTTTTTCCATTCTTTTTTTATTGTGATTAAGTGAGAGTGTACAATCCAAATCAATTTTGCATGCCCACCTATCTGCAGCTCCTACTGCTCTGTTTGCCCAGTGAAAGCACACTCCTCATTCTCATTTTATACTTGTATCCTCTTAACAAGCTCCTGCCCCTTCCTCTCCACCCTCTTCTCCCCCATCTAGAAAGAGACCAGTAAGACAGCCTCTTGTAAATACATAGAACCATAAAATACACACACTGTTTGGTCACATTGTGTCTCTGAGTCTGTGACCTCAGTAGTGTTTTCTGGTCAGGGGCAGCAGCAGGTCTAGGGGCAATGCCCCCAGGGGATCCCCCAGGCAGTTGGACCATCAATTGAGGTCTTTTAGTAGAGTTCTTAAACTGCCCTACTCTTTTTCTCATGTTGTTACAGGGTCTCTACATTGTGTGCCCCATCACAGCTGTCTGGGGTGGTGGCCAGGCACCACCTGGTTCTTCTGGTCACGTGTTCATGAAGTCTACTATTCACCTGGTTCTTTCTGTCTCCTGGACCCTTTTTTCCTTGTGACTTTGTTGTTCTTGGTCATCATCTGTTCCAGCTGAGCCGGGACCATTTAGTGTACCTCAGAGGGCAGCTTTTAAGACCCGAGACACCACTCACCAATATGGGGTTCAGAAGGCTCTCTTAACAATAGGCTAATTATGCCAACTGACCTTGATGTCCCCCAAGAGCATGGTTCCCAGACCCCACCCCTGCTACTATATCCTTGCAATATTGGATTGAGATTAGAAGAGCTTTCAGTTTATGGTGAAGTCCAGTTAAGTTGATCTACTATCTACTGTGTGCTGTCACTGCTTTCACCTAAGCAAATTTCCGTCAATTATATAATCTATGACCAATGCATGCCCTCCGTCCCTACCCTTATAGCTGCCAAAGAGTCTTTTCTTTGATATCTACGTCTATTTTCAAGTCCTTATAGCAGGGGTCTCATACAATATTTGTCCTTTTGCTGCTGACTGATTTCACTCAGCATAACGTCTTCCAGTTGAGACCAGGTTATGAGGTGTTTCCTAAAATCATCATTTTTCTTTATTATTGCATAGTGTTCCACTGAGTATATGTACTTATAGTTTGTTTATCCATTCATCTGTTGATGGGCATCTAGGTAGATTCCATCTTTTTGCCGTTGCAGACTGTGTTGCAATGACCATTCATGTGCAGGTATCTGTTCATGTGACAGCATTTGTTTTTGTAGGATAAATTCCAAGCAGTAGGATTACTGGAACAAATGGCTTTTTAAGTAAGTGCCAACTTGCTTTCCAAAATGTTGTACCATTTTGCAATCACACCAGCAGTGTAGGAGAGTTCCAATCTCTCCACAGCCTCTCCAGCATTTGTTGTTTGTGTTTTCTGGATCATGGCCAACCTCGTTGGGGTGAGATGGTATTTCATAGTAATTTTGATTTGGATTTCTTTAATAGCTAAGGATTGTGAGCATTTTCTCATGTGTCTTTTGGCTGCCTGTATGTCCTCTTTGCTGATGTGTCTGTCTGTCTCCTTTGCCCATCACTTAATTGGGTTACTGACCTTTTTTTTGTTGATATTTTACAGTACCTTGTAGATTATGGAGATCAAATGTCAGCCTGACGTGTAATTGCAAAATATTTGTTCCCATTCTGTAGGTGGTCTTTTAACTCTTTTGATGAAGTCTTTGGATGAGCAAAAGTATTTGGTTCTTTGTAGTTCCCATTTATCTATTTTTTCTTCTATTCATCATGCTTTGTCAGTTTTTGAAGTCTGTCTAAGCTGTGTATTAGAACTTCTATTGTTGACTCTATTTTTTCTTGTATGATCTTTATTGTCTTAGGTTTGATATTTAAGTCTTTGATCCATTTTCAGTTAGTTTTTGTGTAAGATATGAGACATGTGTCTTGTTTATGTTTTCTGGAGATGGATATCCAATTTTGCCAGCACTATTTGTTAAAGAGACTGTTTTTACCCCAGTTTACAGTCTTAGGGCTTTTGTCAAATATCAACTGTTCACAAGAGGACGCTGGCATCTCTGGGGTCTCAACTCTGTTCCCTTGGTCTATGTGTCTCTTTTTGTACCAGTACCAAGCTGTTTTGACTACTGTGCCAGTGTAATAGTTTCCATGGTCGGGTAGTATAAGGCCTCTCATCGTGTTTCTCTTCTTCAGTAGTGCTTTACTTACCAGAGGTTCTTTTCCTTTCCAAACAAAGTTTGTGATTTGTTTCACCATCTCATTAAAAAATGTCACTGTAATTTGTATTGGGATTGCATTGTGTATGTAGATTGCTTTTCATAATGTTAAATCTTTCTATCCATGAGCAGGATAGGTTTCTCTGTTTACATAAGCCTGTTTTGGTTTCTTGCAGTAAGGACTTGTAGTTCTCTCTATATAGCTCTCTTGTTTCCCTGGTTACATTTATTCCTTGGTATTTTATGTTCTTGGGAGCTATAGGAAATGGTATTGATTTGGTGATTTCTTCTTTGAGGATCTGTTTGTTGATGTAAAGGAATCCTACTGATTTACTTATGTTTACCTTATATTATGATACTTTGCTGAACTCCTCTATTAGTCCTAGCAGTTTACTTATGGATTCCTTAGAATTCTCTGTGTACACAGTTATATCACTTGCAAATAGGGAGATTTTTACTTCTTCTTTGCCGATGTGAATGCCTTTTATGTTTTTGTCTTGTCTGATTGCTCTGGCTAGAACCTCCAGCACAATGTTAAATAGAAGTGGTAAGAGTTTGCATCCTTGTCTAGTTCCCATTCTCAAGGGGAATTCTTTCAGTTTCTCTCCATTCAGGATGGTGTAGGCAGTTGGCTTTGCATAGAAGCTCCTTATTGTTAAGAGGAATTTCCTCTGTATTCCTATTTTGTTGAGTTTTTAACATGAATGGGTGTTGGGCTTTGTTAAATGCATTTTCTGCATCAGGTGATTCTTAACCTTTATGCTGTTTATGTGGTTTATCACATTGTTATTCTGATATTGAACCAGCCTTGCATTCCTGATATGAATCCAACTTTGTTGTGATGAATTATTTTTTTGATATGTTGTTGAATTCTATTGGCTAGGATCTTTTGGGCATTTTTGCATAGATTCATGAGTGATATAGATATTTAATTTTCTTCTCTTTTTTTTTGCTTTTTGTGGGATATTTCCTTGGCTTTGATATCAGGGTTACACTGGCTTCACAGAATGAATTTGGGTGTTCCACACTTTCTGTGTGGTGAAATAGCCTCAGTAGTATTGAAGTTAACTCTTTTCTAACAGTTTGGTAGTGTTATGGGTTGAATTGTGTCCCCCCCCCCCAAAATATGTGCAGCCATGTGGCTGGGATATGATTCCCAGTGTCTTGGGACTGTCCTTCATTTTGTGGTTTTGCTAAACTGTACGTTGGGGGATTAGGGTGGGGCTGTAAATTCCTGCATAAAATTACTTCCCTGCTCTGCTGTAGGGGGAGTTTCCCTGGAGTATGGCTTGCTCCACCCTTAATCCTTTCAGCCTGCAAGAGATAAAAGGAAAGAGAAACAAGGAGAATTGGGAACCTAGCACCATCAGGAAATCTGCACCGGGAGAAGAGTTCGTCCTTCAGACCTGAGGTTCCTGAGCCAAGATGCTCCCTGGACAAAGACTGATGCAATACCGGACTTTCCTCCAGAGCCAACAAGGAGAAAGCCTTTCCCTGGAGTGGACACCCTGAATATGGACTTGCAACCTACTGGACTGTGTAAGAATAAACCTTCCTTTGTTAAAGCCATCCACTCTGTGGTATTTCTGTTAGAGCAGCCCTAGCTGACTAAAACAGGTAGAATTCTGCAGTGAAGCCATCTGGGCCAGGACTTTTTTGGGTTGGTAGTGTCTTGATTGCTGTTTTAATCTCTTCATTTCTCATACATTGTTCCACAACTCTTGGTGATAATAGTGGTAGGTGAGATGAATCTAGAAATTTGTCTACTTCCACTAGGTTTTCAATTCTGTTAGAGTACAGTCTTTCATAGTATTCTGTTAAAATGCTTTTGATTTCAGTTGGATCTGTTGTGACATATACCATCTCATTTCTTATTGCCGTTATCTGTTTCCTATCCTGTTTTTCTTTGTAAGTTTAGCCAATGGTTTATCAATTTTGTTGATATTTTCAAAGAGTCAGCTTTTGGTTTTGTTAACTTTTTCAGTTGTTCTATTCTCTGATTCATTTAGTTCTACTCTAATCTTTATTTTCTGTCTTCTTCTGGTGACTGAGGAGTTCCTCCGTCTCTTTCTACTTGTTCAAGCTGTAGGGTTAATTATTTAGTTTGGGCCCTTTCTTCATTCTGAATGTGTGCATTTGTAGAGATAAATTTACCTCTGAGCATTGCTTTTACTGTACCCCATAAGTTCTGGTAGGATGGATTTCATTCTCATTTGATTCCATAAATTTCTTTAATTTTTCCTTGAGTTTTTCTGTAACCCATGGATTTTTGAGCAAAGTGCTGTTCAGTTTCCATGAGTTTGAATTTTTACCTATGTTTCTTCTGCTATTGATTTCAACTTTTATGGCTTTGTGGTTCAAGAATATGCTTTGCAATAAATCAGTGATTTGAATTTTGTTGAGACTTGTTTTATGCCCTAACACATGGTCTATTCTGGAAAATGTTGCATGTGCATTGGAGAAGATGGGTAAAATGCTCTGTATATGTTGATGAGATCTAGCTGGTTAATTGTCACAATAAGATCTTCTGTGTCTTTACTGAGCTTTTTCTGGAAGATCTGCTCAGTACTGAAAGTGGAGTGTTGAAATCTCCAAGTATTATTGTGTGGTGATCCATTTTATTTTCCAGTGCCGTCAGTGCTTGTTCAATGTATTTAGATGCCCTGGTATTGTGTGCATAATTATTTAATGTTATTAAGTCCAACTTATGTATTGAACCTTTCAGCAACAAAGTGACCATCTTTGTCCATGATGGTGGACATTACATTAAAGTGTATTTTACCGGAGATTAGTATTTCCACTCCTGCTCTTCTTTGTATGTTGTTGGCTTGGTCTATGTTTTCCTTTTCTTTGATTTTCAGTTCATTTGTATCCGTGAGTCTTAGGTGTGTTTCTTGTAAGCAACATATTGATGGGTCATGTCTTTTGATCCAAGATGTCACTCACTGTCTCTTTACTAGAATGTTCAATCCCTTTACATTCAGTGTAATTACTGATAGGTACAATGTTTAGTGCTGTCATTTTGATGGTTTTTTCTTTGTGTTCTTGATGTTTTCTTTGTTTTTCTTAATATTCTGTTCTGGGTCATTACTCTTCATGGGTTGAATTTTCATCTTTTTCAGAGTTAGTTTTGTGTTGTTGAGACTCTTGTGCTATGCTTCTTCTTTTGATGTGTCTCACTGTTATTTTACTTTGTGGCTGCCCCTGCGATTCCCCTTACTATTCTAAGTTTAAACTGGACTTTAACTTCTGCATATATTTTCAATTTCCTCTACATCTGAAAGGGTTATAACCACTGTAATATATCCCTCTTTTTAGTGTGATGATGTCATAGTTTTCATGTAATGATCACTGGTTCCCTTCTTTTAATGTTGTATCTTTGATGTTTCTGACTTCCCTAAATGAGTAGTGTTCTGGATGCAGTGTCCTGCATTGCCTCCTTAAGTATACACTTAATGTTTTAGTTTTTCTAAGCAAAGAGCTTCTTTCAGTATTTCTTGTAGCTTTGATTTGGTTTTTGCAAAATCTCTCAGTTTCTGTTTACCTGCAAATGTCTTAATTTCACCATCATATTTGAGAGACAATTTACAAGGTATATAATTCTTGGTTGGAAGTTTTTCTCCTTCAGGGCTTTGAATGTGTCATCCCACTGCTGTCTTCCAACATTGTTTCTGCCAAGAAGCCAGGCAGGATTTCCCTCTGAAGTTTGGCTTAGCTTTGAGCCTTGCTGCCTTTAAGAACCTCTGTTTATGTGTCATTTTATTAAGCTGGATTATAATATGTCTTGATTTCTTCCTTTTGGGTCTACCTTTTGTGGTGTTCAATAAGTATCATAAATATCTATGTTCTATTCTTTCATGATTTCAGGGAAGTTTTCTGTTAGCAAGTCTACAACAATGGTCTCTGTATTTTCATCTATCCCTCACTGTTCAGCAACACCAATTATTCCTAGATTATTCCTCTTGATAGAGTCCCACATGTTTCTTAATGCTTCTTCATTTTTCTTATTTCTTTTCTCTGATTTCTCCTAATAAATGCTGTTGTCAGTGGCTCTGTCCTCAATCTGACTTCCATCTCCTGAATTCTGCTCTTTTGGCTTTGGATTGAATTGTCTAATTCTGTAATTTTTTTATTGATCTGCTGGATTTCAGATCATTGACATTCCATTGTTCAAATAGTTTACCTAATTTTTCATCTTGTTCTGCTGCATTTTGTTTAATCTCTAGGAAGGCTCTATATACAATACTTTTGTACTCAACCTCTGATAGTTTTAGAAGGGCTTCTTCATCTGGGAAGTTTTTTGATTCTTTAGTTTTGGAGTTTTCCAGGGCCACAGCAAACTGCTTCCTTATATGGTTAGCAATTGACTTTTGTCTGCATGCCATCTAGAAGCTGTTCGATTTCTCTGGTGTTATCGCAACAGAAGCTGAGGCATAGTTCTGAGAGGGGAGTTGATCACCAGCTGTCTCTGTGTACTCTAGTGACTGGCCCCAGGTGGACTCCCTGGGGTGGCAGCCTCTGCCTCCTGGATGGTAAAGATAGTGCCCCACTTATGGAGTCACTGAGGGGCCATCAGCCAGCATTATGATGTGGATCAGTGAAGGGTAGAGAAGATGCTGCTGGGCCTCTCAACAGTCCATTCTCCAAATGGTCTTATTTTTTAAAAGTACTGTTGAGTGGGGAGCTGTCCAACAACTGCTGAAAATAGTCAGACTCTCAGACGTAGCAGGCCCTGCCTTCTGGCTGACAACAGAAGTACCTCATCAGAAGTCCCCAGATGCTGTGACATGGTTCAAAGTAGGCAGGGGTTAGAGCCTTCCTGCCATCCTCAGCCAGGCCACATGTGTAAATCTAAACACTAATCATGTCAAACACAACTTTTCTGCTGGTGAACACTTCCCAGACAGGGGCTGCTGCTCTGCTTGAGAATCATCCACAGCTAAGGTACCCAGCTGGATGACTCTGCCTCCCAACTGACCAAGATGGTGTCTCAGCAGAGTTGCCCTTCCTGCCATGAAAAAGTAGCCTCAATGGTGCAACTCAGAAAAGAGAGAGTGGAGGGTCAGTGATGTCCTCAGTCAGCAGACAGGCTCTCAATATATGGCTATCCCACATGCAGTTTCTCTGCTGCACTATATGCTGTTTACTTAAGCACTGCAGTCCAATGTATTTGCCAGCTCATGGCCATTTCTCACCTCCCAGAGAACAAAGAAGGCATCTGTACCTGCAGTCCTCTGCAATGGTGAGTCAGCAGAAGCAAGACTCAGTAGCTATTGGTTTGTCTTTGAGAGAGGTAGTTTAGTCCATTACTCGTGCTTAGTTATCGATGGCAGTGGGTATGTAGTTTGTGGGTTTGTAGTCAAATCAGACAAAACTATGCTAGATCCTAGTGCTTTCTGGATGTCCACATTGCTTCATTCAATTATCATTCCAGGCATTAGTTCTCAAAGGGAATTGAGAAGATGTGTATCTAGTCCACCATCTTGGCACTGCCCCTCAGTTTCTTCCATCTATAATGGAATTGTCTACCTTGTACCTGTTCTACCATTGTATTTTGGAAGGAGATAACTTGTATTCTAGACTTCACACTGTTTTAGTCAGCTAGTGATGCTCGAACGGAAATACCACAAAGTGGATGGCTTTAACAAAGGAAAGTTTATTCTTACACAGTCCAATAGGCTACAAGTCCAGATTCAAGATATCCACTTGAGGGAAAGGATATCCCCCTTGTCGGCTCTGGAAGAAAGTCCGATATTGCATCAGTCTTTGTCCAAGGAACATCTTGGCACAGGAACCTCAGGTCTGAAGGATGTGCTCTTCTCCCGGTTCTGCTTTCTGGATGGTGTGAGGTTCCCAGTTTTCTGTTTGCTTCCCTTTCCTTTTATCTCTTCTAGGATGAAAGGATTAAGGGTGGGGCAAGCCATACTCCAGTGAAACTCCATTTACAGTGGAGCACAGAGATGCTCTTATAAAGGGATTTACAGTCCCACCCTAATCCTTTAACATACAGTATAAGAAAATCACAAAATGGAGGACCATCACAGAATACAAGGAATCATGGCCCAGCTGCATGGCTGCATATGTTTTGGAGGGTACACAATTGAATCAATGACACTCACATTCTCAGATGAAGAAGATTTATTTTTCCCCAGGATGGAATACTCCTAAAGTCTCACCTATGTTTGATTTAGATGATTCAGAAGATGAGATTTTAGACTTGGAGTTTATTTAAGACTTTGGTGGTGATGTGATGGGCACAAGTGGTTTCCATGTAGCAAAGACATAACTTTTGGAGGGCAAAGATGTCAAAAGAATGTTATGGACTAAATTGTTTCCCCCAAAATGTGTCAACTTGGCTAAGCCATAATTTCCAGTATTATATAGTTGTCCTCCATTTTGTGGTAGTGTGTAAGTATTGTAAACCCCAAATGTCTATATGTTAATGAAGTGGGATTAGTGTGGGGTGTATCTTGAGTCACAATCTTACTCAAGTCCTTGTCTTACTGTTCAAGTCACTGTTATTGCTTGAGACTCACTTTTTTATATTAGCCTCAAAAATCTGACTTTGAAATTATTATTTTTTATTATGATTGAGTGAAAATATGCAACCCCATATAAATTTGCATACCTGCCAATCAGCAGCTCTCACTGCTCTCCCTGCCTAGTGATAGCACACTCCTCCTCTCCATTCTGTACATGTCATATTCTCCTAAAAATCTCCTGTTCCCTCCTCTCCACCCTCTCCTCCATTCAGTAAGAGGTCAGCTAGATGACATCCTATAGATGCATAGAACCATAAAGTGCACACATGATATGGTCTCTCTGCTTCACCAAGTCCAATCAATTTCTGTCTGAGGAGTTGACCTCCATTATGATTTATGGACAGGGGCAGCATCAGGGCCAGTGGCCATGCTCCCAGGGGAACCCTGATGCCCTTAGACAACCAACTGTGGTCTTTTAGTGGAGATCTCAGGGTGCACCCCTTTTTGTTTTCATGTTGCCAGTGAGTCTCGAATTTGTGAGCCCCATCACAGCTATCACTAGTGGTGGCCAGGAACCATCTGGTTCTTTGGGTCACGTGGATCTAGTCACCTGCTCATGTGGGTCTCCCTGTTTTCTGGGTTCTCTTTGTCCCATGTTGTTTTGGTCCTTGGAGATCATCTGTTCCTGCTGGAGACTCACTTTTTATCTTACAAGAGAGGAAAGAAGAGAGAAGTGAGCAGAGAGAGCAGGACTTCACTACCACCAGGAAAGAAGAGCCCAAAGTGGAACATGTCTTTTGGAGCTAGCGTCCAAGCACTGAGAACCTCATAGATGCAGGGGAAGATTAATGCCCAGGAACTCTCCAAGGAATGTTGGGTACACAGATGTTTGAAGGAGACAAGGACTTTTCTTCAGAGCTAATAGAGAGAAAACTTTCCCTTAGAGCCAGCATCCTGAATTTGGGTTTCTAGCCTCTTACACTGTGAAAGAATAAATTTCTGTTTGTTAAGGACATCCACTTGTGATATTTTTATTATATAGACACAAGACAGCTGAAACAGTACACACTTGAATTTGTACCATGTAGTAAACAAGCCAACAACTGGAATTTGGAGCTCCCTCTCTACTGTTTCTTAAACAGACTTAAAAATGGGATGGAGTTGACTGTATAGTAATAAAATTACTTGGTTTAGTTCATTCTTTGAATGCGGCCTTATCTTCTAAAACAGTATGTACGTTAATATGAGAAATATTTCACCTGAAGTTCTAAGCATGTGATGTGTTCTGTTTTGACAGTTGTCCTCTGTTAGTCTAAATATGCATCACTGAAGCTGGGCCCTAAACAAAATAATAGTTCTAACAAAAATCACAATGGAAAATGCAAGTGGAGATCAGAGACATTTTTTCTTTGTTAAACTGAATAAAAGTGTTCTCTCCTGCCAAAGAACAGACTGTAAACCCAGAAAAATAGAAATATAAATGAGGTACTTCTAAGTGGTTCAATAGGAGGAATCTAGTATAGTCTGATTTTTTTTAAAAAAGAAATATTATTTGATCTTAAAGAAAGGAGAAGTTTAAGAAGTCTAGAACCAGAAAATTTCACAGAGAAGAAAAACACAGGAAGCTCTTAATGGTAGATTCTTTCTTTTCTTTCGTGCCTTTATTTCCTAAACTATGGAAGGGGAGAGTGGGTGATGTGTATGAACATCTCTCCACCATGATAATGTTTTTAAGGTAATCTTATGTCATTTTATCCCTGCTCTTGTGGTTGTTGTTTTTTCTTTTTACTACCATTGAAATGTTACAGACAAGATTATATTTAATAATGTCAGGCAAGTTTTTTAGTTCTCTGTACAACAGCTTTTTGCCTAGACTATTAGACATCTCATTGGGAAAATATTTTGCTTCTATTGAAGAAGAAACTTGATTTTACCTGGATAATTTATCCCTTGCCCTGGGCTTACAGCAAAAAGGCCAAGCTTTCCATATGTTGAACAGCATTCCACAAAGGCGTAAGCATACAGGCAGGTTTTGTGGATGTTCTTACTTGTTCCTGAGTCAAATAGGGACATTTACCCTGTTGAAAACTTTCCTGAATTTTTTCTTTCCTGTTCTGTGTACTTTTTGTTGGTCTATAGCTATATTGCTGGCTTGGCTATAGCTATATTCCGAGATAAATTTACTAGTACCTATAAAGTCATGAAAACCCTGGTGGTGTAGTGGATAAGTGCTACATCTGCCAACCACAAGGTCGTTCATTCAAATCCACCAAGTGCTCCTTGGAAACTCTATAGGACAGTTCCACTCTGTCCTACAGGATTACTAGGAGTCGAGAACTGACTTTATGGCAGTGGGTTTTTTTTTTTTTTTTTTTTTTGGTATAAAAAAGTCTGTCTCATTAATCTGCTTCCTAGATAAATTCTTAATTTCAAACCCTTTCTTTCACTTGAAATAAGTAGGTAGAGACGCTGTCTGTGTCAAGCTACTGTGTAATTCGGTACATCCCAAACCAAACCTCTTGCCATGAAGTTGATTACAACTCACAGTGACCCTATAGGACAAAGTAGAACTGCCCCATGGTGTTTCCAAGGGGCACCTGGTGAATTCGAATTGTTGATGTTTCGGTTAGCAGCCTAGCTTTTAACTACTGCTGAACACGTAGCTTGTATAGATACAAATAATTTTCCTCAACTCACTTTTGTAATGGTATAACAGTGAATAGTGTGGAGCACGAGACTTACACTCAGTTACATGGCCATGCTAATCACCTTCCTCAGTCTACCTTATAGGAAGAGGTGATTTTTAAGACAGAAACTAAGAGGCATTATAAATAGCCGTACCCAACTCTTTATGGAATATTTGATCCTGCTGAAATCAAAGAGTTACAGGTCTGAGGCACCATTAGCCAACCTTGACATCAGTCTATCTTTAAATCTTCATGGAAACATAAGCAGTTGTCCAATTTAATGTGAAGTCTGTTGAAGCAAAAATTCTGAGAGTAACCCAAGTTTTGTAAATCTTCTCCCCCAAATTTTTTTCCTATACCCACAGTACATTTAAAGCCACAGTAAAATAACCAAGAAAGATTTCTCCCATAAAGGGAAAAGTCACTACATGCTAGGAAAGTCCAGCTGTAAAATTTCCTTGTTGACAAATGTATAGCCCAGAATTTCTTCAAATTCAGTAATTAAAAGTTCACATGTTTTTCAGATTAGCATATACTTGAATACTGCCCGTAACAGTGACATCTGGTGGTTTTTACTATAATGTTGTGGTGTCTTTTATACAGACCCAGGCCATAATTAAATAAAATTGTAACTCAACTTTGTGCTTCATGCATGCAAAGTGAACATATGTACGTATCAGCTTTTGCCCAAGTATTCCTTATGAAGTTGACATAGCAAAATGCTGGCTGTTTCACAAGTTCACAAGTGACAAATTTTCAGATAAGGTATACAGATCAATAAAGAAACCTTAAACTTTTTAGTCACACTTGCTGGCTTTAAATTTATATATATTTAACTTTCATTCATTTTCCTTGTGTTGATGGAGCACAGGCACAGACTGGCATACTCTTTCATAGCTACTTCAAACACCAGTCTGTCACTCACAGTAGCTAAAACCCCATGCCGTCTGGAATAAATTTAATTCATTGCCCTCTTGAGCTCCACCAGGGTTAAATGGAAAGAGAAGGGTGAATAGGTGAATCTCACTCTTTTTCTCAGAGTGTTAAATGTTAATGATGACCTTGATTCGTCCAAGTGCACTTCCTCCCTCCCCGCAATTCCTGAGCTCTAGAATCTCATACTCTGAAAAACTTTCCAAATCAAGTTTAAAAAAGAAGTGAGCAAGAAGATAAATAGTAGCCAATAAAGAAATATTGTACTGTGGCTCCATAGCATTTTAGATATCATCCTTTGGTTTGCACTGTTTTTTTTTTTTTTTTTGATTGCTTGGGAAGCACAGTCAGGAGGCTGATTTGTCTCGGCAATTTCCATCTCTTAAACTTCTTTGAGAGTCAGTCTCTTCTTATAAGTTGCCTGATGCAGAACTCTTATGCCAAAGTTCTACCGTAACAGGATTTTTAACTCTGTATATTTTAGTAGGCAGATCTTCAGATAAATGAGGTGATCTGGTTTAATTTGCACTGGTGTGTCTAGAAAAGACATGTGCAGTAATATTTGCACTTGTGTGTGCCAGTTGCAGGTGATGGAAGCAGCACTCCAAACTGATGGTCTGATTACTATTTCTGAATGGTAACATGCTATATTTAAGTATGTCTAAGTAAACAACTATACTGACCCATTTCAGTAACTTGAAATTTCTGTTTTCTGCATCTGTGTCAGTACATGTGATTTGCAGTAGATATCAGCACTGATGAGGAGGTACACTTTTTTTTATGTCCAAAGACTAATTTTCTTTTGGTTATTAATTTTTTTTTTTTGTACTTTAGTTGAAGGTTTACAAAAAAAAAAAAAATAGGTTCTTAGTACACAGTTAGTGCACATACTGTTGTATGACAATAGTTAATGAACAGCCCTTCAGTGTAACAGCACTCTCCCTTCCCAAAATCGGGTTCCCTATCACCAGGTTTCCTATCACCTCCTACCTTCTAGTCCTTGCCTCCGGGCTGGCATGCCCATTTAGTCTTGTTATTTTATGGGGCTGTCCAATCTTAGGCTGAAGGGCAGACCTCAGGGGTGACTTCTTCACTGAGTTAAAAGGGTATCTGTGGGCCATTTCTCTCGTCTCTGTCGGCCATGGATTGAATTGTGTCCCCCAAATTATGTGTAGTAATTTGGCTGGGCCAGTATTCCCTGTATTCTGTAATTGCCCTACATTTTGAGATTTTTTCATGCTGTAAATCCTAACCTCTGCCTGTGGCTAATAGATAGGATGATTATGTTAAAAGAGGATTAGGGTAGGGCTGCCACACGCTTGCTAAGGGAGTTTCCCTGCAGTGTGGCTTGCACTGCTGTTTATCCTTTCATCCTATGGGAGCTCAAAGACAGACAAGCAAGCAGAGAACAGGGAACCTCACACGATTAAGAAAGCAGCACCAGGAGAAGAGCATCCTTCAGACCTAAGGTTCCCGTGCCAAGATGCTCCTTGACAAAGACTGATGTAACACAAGGACTTCCCTCCATAGTTGACAAGGGGGAAAGTCTTCTCCTGAAGCGGACACCCTCAATTTGGACTTGCAGCCTACTGGACTGCGTAAGAATAAACATTTCTCTTTTAAAGCTATCTACTTTGTGCTATTTCTGTTAGAGCAGCACAAGCTGGCTAAAACAGGACTCTCTGTTTCAAGAGGCATACTTTATTAGAGTTAAGTAGAGAAGCAAATTACACTCCAAAGAAAGATTTTGTTCAGAGAAATAAACTGCAATCATAACAACTGGATGCAAATATATTCGGGCAAAGAAGATATAAGGTACAGATATTATTTTGTGAATCAGCTATGCTGTGGCAATATAAATTCAAAGAATAAATACATATTAAATAAATAATAAGTCAGTTTTATTATCCTTATTGCCCCTTTGTGAAGATAAAGATTATTTTTCCAGGTTTATCTAATCTACAGGATAATGTACCAGTACTAGTATCAGTCTGCCCTTTATGACTGTTGGTTTCAGTCCCCACAAAAACCACAAGACTCTTTGGTGAAATTTTCTAGACTGATGAACCATCCATACATGGAAAACTCCCAAACTTATAATTCCATATTTCAACTAAACTCCAGGTTTTGATAGCCTATCATTTAACAGGATGGTTAGTTAGCAAACTTAACATACTCGAAGAATTTCTGATCTGCCAACTGAAGTCACTTCTCCTACAATATTTATCATCTGACAAGACACCTTCCTTCTTCTAGTAGTTCAGGCTGAAATTCTTGAGTCATCCTTGACTTCTTTCCTTTGTTTATACTCTGTGTAGAAAGTAAGTTAGTATATCAGTACACCAGTAAATCTTATTGGGTTTCTAACAGCAAAATACATCCTGACTCAAGTACTCATTACCATTACACTCTTTACCCAAGGTACTTTTTTTTTGGTTGATTATGTTACCCTTTTACTGAGCTGTATGAAGTCAAACAATTAAATTCATGAACTCACCTTAGGAAAACTGCTACATCCCTCATTACTATCACTATGGTCATCTTTGAAGTACTCCCCTTGAGAAGCTATGCACTGATGCCAGTACCCAGCAATTTGGGAACTCTTTTTCTGGAATGGCCACCAGAGCTGTCACCATATTACCTTTGATGTCTTGACTGTCATCAAAATGTCCTCCTTTTAATATTCCCTTTATCTTTGGGTTAAAAAAGAAGAAGAAGAAGAAGAAGAGGAAGAAGTCATGGGGGGCCAGATCAGGTGAGTATGCAGAGTGTTCCAATACAATTATTTGTTTACTGGTAAAAAACTCCCTCACAGACAGTGCCGTGTGCTGAACCATCCTTACATGGAAAACTCCCAAATTGATAATTCCATATTTCAACTAAACTCCAGGCTTTGATGGACCATACATACATGGAAACCTGATCTAGTGCGTTATCGTGATGCGAGGGCCATGAATTGTGAGTGAAAAGTTCAGGTCGTTTTGGTTTCTTTCACTGAGGCTTCTCAGCAATTCCAAGTAGTAAACTTGGTTAACTGTCCATTTGGTACCAATTCATAATGAACATCAAAAATGTTAGCAGCATCATTTTGACTCTCGATTTGGATTGATGGAAATTTTCTGGTCGTGGGGATTGGCTGACTTCCATTGCACACTTTGACACTTTGTTTCAGGGTTGTATTTCGTACCTCCGTGTTTCATCACCAGTGATAACATGGCCCAGAGCATCATTTGCCTCTCCAAACGGTCTTGGCAAACTTCAACTCTCTTTTGTTCTTTGGTGAGCAACTTCAGGACTGTTTTTTGCACATATCTTTCTCACGTCAAGATTTTCAGTTAAGACATTCCTGTTTCTCTATAGATGTTTCCTTGGTCTGCTATACTTCTCATGGTCAGCTGATGATTTTGACACACAATTCAACAAATTTTTGTAATGTTTTCCTCAGTTCTGCTCTTTACTGTTTGCCCTGACCTCTCGTCATCACTGACACTTTCTCTCCCATCAGGAAAATGTTCAATCTGTTTGCACACTGCTGTTTTCTTCATGGCGTTACTGTCATTAATTTGGACTAACTTGTCCCTGGTTGCCATGAGTCAGATCCGACTTGACAGCACTTGGCTTGTCAAGTTTAACAGGAAACTGAATGTTTGTCTAATTCAAGCTCCAACGTTCTAGCGACAGCACACGAAAGCAGGCAACAACAATAAGAAATGCCACTCAGCAAGACACTGCTACACATCAACACAAACACAGCTGTGAGACAGTGTTATACCAACGTTATGAAACCTTACTGAGTTGTTTGTACAGTGCTATCAACATAAATGCACAGTAACAAGTTTGCAAATTTAACTATCAGACCTCAAATATTCTCAATCCAGCAGCCAAAAGAATTCTTTTAAACCTAAATCATGTTTTTGATTAAATATCTCTAAAAGAGTCATTTCTTGGGCAGTGTAAAATTCTGAATTCTTGTGATTGCCTGGAAGACTTTGTACAGACTGGTTCTTTCTTGATCTCCTTTGTCTTTTACTATTTGCTCCCTTGCTTGCCAACACACTGGCTTCTTTGCCTGTCCTAGAACAATGCTATTGTTTGAGGCCCTCTACAGTTTCTTTGTCTTTTATTGCACTTTATATGAAGGTTTACAGAGCAATAAGTTTCTCATTGAGCAGGTAGTGCTCATATTGTTTTGTAACATTGGTGGCCAACCCCACAACACGCCAACACTTTCCCCTTTTTGACCATGGGTTCCCCATTACCAGCTTTCTGTCTCTTGCTACATTGTTGTCCTTGCCCCTAGACTGATGTGCCCCTTTGGGGTTTGTTTTACCAGCCTGTCAAATCTTTGGCTGAAGGGTAAGCCTCAAGAATGACTTTATTACTGAAGCACAAAGCTTTTTAGGGGCCATGCTCTTGGTTTTCTCCAGCCTCTGTCAGAGAAGTAAGTCCCCCTCCTGCTCCTTGTGAGTCAGAATTGTGTTCTACATTTTTCTCCACCTCTGTCAGGACCCTCTAATGTGATGCTTGCTGTCAGGGCAGTGGATGGTGGTAGATGGTAATGTTCCATCTGTGCTGGACTCAGCCTGGCGGAGGCTACAGTAGCTGCGGTAGCTGTGGTCCATTAGTTCTTTGGACTAATCTTTCCGTTGTATCTTTAGTTTTTTTCTTTCTCCCTTTCTCCAGACAGGGTGGGGCCTCAGTGCTTTCTGTTTCCTCTGCCTAGAATATCTTTGCCTAGATAACTTCTTTGCTACCTCTTTCATTTCCTTCAGTTTTTAATTCAAATCTCATCTTCTCAATAAAGCTTTATTGACCTTCCCATATATAATTGTCTCTCTGCACCTGTCCCCATGCTCCCTACTTCCTAAAGATTAACTTGGAATATTTGTCTTGTTTTCTTCCAGCTATTGTCTGTCACATACATTTTATTTATATATTTGCCCATTGTTTGTCTCACTTTTGTCTCAGAAAATAAATTCCACGAAGGGATTAATGCCTGCTTTGTCCACTGTTCTAGCAACCTAGAACATTGCCTGAAACATAGTAAAAGTTCAGTAAGTGTTTCTTGAGTGAATGAATGGATTATCAGTGCCAGCATCTTGTAGACAAACTATCTAGAAGAAAAGAACATTTTCTCAGGTTAATCTGGTATGTGGCATCGTGTTTCTGATGAATCTGATATAGGATTCTTTGGTTGGTGTCATAGAGATTAAAAACGACTAAATGCACCACACTAAATTTATTCAGCTATCAAGGCTACCCAGTGGACATGTCATCTATAAATTGACAGCCAATCTGTTTTTATTTCCAGTGATTCCAAGAGATATTTGAAATCCTTTCTCTGCTTTATACCTGAGAACAAACAGAGATTAAGGTGAAATGTTAGATATTTCTTTCATTTTTAAAATTTAGAACATAATACTGTTTAGGTCAGAAATCAGCAGTTATTCTGGTTATTTATTACTCCATATCAAACCACCACATAATTTAATGTGTGATTTAAAACAACAACATTTAATTTGTTCATGAATCTCAACAGAAGTAAAGCTTGATGGGAGACAGTTTGCCTTTGGTATACTTTGCATGGAGAACTTGGTAGCGGTAGCAGCTACTGCTGCTAACCAAAGGTTCAGCAGTTCAAGCCTGCCAGGTGTTCCATGAAATCTCTAAGGGACAGTCCTACCCTGTCCTATATGGTTGTTGTGAGTCAAAATCGACTTGATAGCAAGAAATTTTGTGGTACAGTTAGCATCATCTGGTATGGGTTAAAAGCTGGGAATTAGAATCATCTGAAAGCTCTCTCGCCTAGGACTTGATGTTCCCTGTTAACTGAGAACTTATCTGAACACCTTGACATACATGACTGAGTTCCAAAGGACAAGTGGTTCCAGGAGCTATCTCACATTTTACAAACCAGCCTTGGAAGTTGTGCAGCACCAAAGTGCTGCACGCTACTTGCCAAGTCTGCCACAAAGGCCCACTCACCCAATGTCGAGGGAAGGAGAAAGAGATTTAACCTCTTGATGGAAAAGTGGCAAGGTTCTAAACGATCATATGGGACCAGAAATATTACTGTGGCTGTTTTTGCAAAACATTACCTCCCATGTCCATGACAAGATCTTTGAGATGTTTTGAGTTCTATGTGGATTCAATTTACGTTGTATTGATAGAGTTCACTGTAACTTTCTAGGATTCCCATGTAGTGTCTTAAATAATCTCTATACTGCTGTCACACAGAGAGCAGTACAACAGTTCTAAAATATATCTACAAAACTATCGCAGTCCTCCCATCAAGAAGAGGCAACAGAAACACGGTGCCATATACCAGTCTCCTCTTTCTGAATCTGGGTTTGTAATTAATCCAGTGCAGCAGAAGTGACATCTGTGTATTACAAAGCAGATTTTGCGTTCTTCACTAGAATACTTGTTGAAACTGTGAGCCACCAAGTAAGAAGTTCAACTACCTTGAGATCTCCTACCTGTGATGAAGCCTAGGCCGTTCTCAAGGGGCCATGTCTAGGTAAATTGGATGACAGTGCACTTGAGATCCAGGCTGACAGCAAGAAGTAAGTGTTATTTGACTGCTGTTTGTGAACCGTGTGGGATGATGTCTGGCCTAACTGAACCTTCAGACACACCTACATCTGAATGCAACCACAGGAGAGCCCAAGTGAGATCCACACAGCCAAATTTTTCCTGAATTTCTGACCCACAAAACCATCAACAAAATAAAGAAGTTGTTTTTAAGCCACCACGTTTTATAGTAAACTGTTACTTAGTAAAGGATAACTGAACAGGTAGGGATAATGGCCAAAAGAGTATAATTTTTTGCCTGAGAGAGAAAAATCAAAATCTTTAATTCTCTATTTGCTCAGAGAACTATATTATGGTGTTCTAAGGACTCAACAGCACTTGGCTTTGGCTAAGTTAATGTTAAATTTTGTAATGCTATATCTAAATGGTAATATCTGGAGGTTTTCAAAGCTTTATATTTTCTGGAAGTTTATTTTGGCAAGAGGTTACTAGAATATGAGACCTCAATCACAGATGTCAGATTGCTAATGCATTTTTATCACAAGAAGTTACAAGATACAACTGAAAAAAGATATAAACACCTCAGGAATTTCACAGTGGCTGTTTCCTGTGCCAGGAGTTTTCTTCTTGGATTTTCGCATAGCTTTCTCTTACACATTAATCCTATCTTCAGCAAGATATCACTTCTTATCAGAAGTTCTCCCTAGCCATGCTGTGTATAACAGCCTACCCCTTCCAGTCATCCCCTACTGCTCCATCCTGTTTCTTTTTTTTACCCAGCATTATTCACTATCTAAAATTGTCTTAGATAATTTATTTTTTGTCTCCTCTCCTACTAGGAAAGATTGAAACTTCTTGTCTCCCAATATTTAGGATATTATATGGCAAAAAGTTGGCTCTCAATCAATACTTGTTTCATAAATGCATAAAATATAACTCTGGAAAAGTCACAATGAAAATATTTATATTTGCTGTAAATCTGCATGTGAATGTTTTCAAATAAAATGACGCCCTTTTTAGTCTGAAACAAACAAAAAAATAATTAACTTTTTAATATGTCTGAGAGAACCCTTGGAATTAAAGATTATTTTAATGAAGTTGAAAACAGAATAAAAATTATTTTCTAAACTTTCTCCTCTCTTGCAGAAAACGACAAAACACACTCTCTAAAAATAAAAATTGCCTTCTAAGCGTGCACCTCAAGAACTCCACTAAAAGACCGCAACTGATGGTCCAATGCCCTGGGACTTGCCCTGGAAGCGTGGCCCCTTAGACCTGCTGCTGCCCCAGATCGCTATTCATCACTGAGGTCAAATCTTCGGACAGGAATGGGTTGAACTTGGGGACATAGGGACATGGGGTGACCACATGGTGTGTCCACTTTATGGTTCTATGTATCTACAGGATGCCATCCCACTGGCCTCTTACCAGAACTCAGAGGAAAGGGTGGAGAGGAGGGGATAGGAGATTCTTAGCAGGATATGACATATATGGAACGGAAAGGAAGAGAGAGCTGTCACCGCGCAAGGAGACTAGAGGGAGCTGCACATAGGCGTGCGCGCAAATTTAACTTGGATTGTGTACTACTTTCACTCAGTCACAATAAAAATAGTGGAAGCTGCGTACAGGTGGGGATGTAAATTTATATGGGAATGTACATTTTCACTCAGTCATAATAAAAATAAAATAAAATAGTTTTCTAAACTTTCTCTTCTCTTACAGAAGACAACAAAATACACTCATTCTGAAGAATTAGTGATACAGTTTTATTCATTCCTTGCTAAATAGTGACTGAGCGGCGCCAATGGTAAGAGCTTGACTATTAACCTGAAGATTGGCAGTTCAACCCCGGTGCGTCTTGGAACAGCACGGTATGGAGCTGTTTCTGAAAGGTACTAGCTGTTGCAAATCCTCCTGAGCACAGTTCTGCTCTGACACATATGAGTTCACCATGTGTTTGAGTCAACTTGATGGCAATTGGAAGAGATGACAAACAGAATTCTTAATTTAAAAAAAAAATCCAAATGTATTACTGTTGAGATGATTCTGACTCACAGCGACCCTGTAGGGCAGAGTAGAACTGCCCCATAGAGTTTCCAAGGAGCATCTGGTAGGTTCAGACTGCTGACTTTTAGGCTGGCAGCTGTGATTCTTAACGACTACGCCGCCATGGTTTAGCATGTTTGGGCGTATATTTTAAACATTTAAAAAGGAGTAAGAGATTTACAAAGACATACAAGTTCCATGAGACCAGAATATTGATATTAATGAAGGGAAAGAAGGACGGGAGATAACATTTATGATGTCAGCCGCATGTCATACACCAGCTATGCCCTCAGCTTTCTTTCCCATTCTTTCTTGGCAACAATGCTTTGTGATAGATACATCACTTTTATTTTAGCTATGAGTAAACTGAAACTCAGAGACTCTAAGAAAATTTCCCAAGGTCAAAAAACTAAAGAGTGGTGGAATACACACTGATATCCAAGTTTATTTCTGAAGTCAGTTCCAAATAGCCACAATAGAAAAAGCTCATAACAATTACTGTACAAGACATACAGAATAAGTGTTACAAAAATTATGAGAATGGAGAGATTCTACAACTAGTGTATTTTCAGAGAAAGTTTTATCAAACTTTCTATGGTCATTTTTCACAGGTATATATTTGCTAGGTTGAGTAATTGCTATAAAAATGTTAGTTTGAATTCAGTGATTAAACACATTCCTTTGTAGTATGATAATTGAAAATAGAGTAAAAAATTTTCAAATTATTGAATCATTGATTATAATTCTTTTTCAAAACTGCGACCATGCTGGACTGGGCTGTGCGCAAGTAAACATGAAGACAGTCTTTTATAAGTTTAATGAAAGTTACTCTATAACCCGAGAAGATTATCAGAATGCATTGAGTTCGTGGATGTAGTTGAAGTCAATTGCTTAATATTTTAGGTTTCAACTGCTTAATTGTAATAGATCTTGCAGTGTTTTGCTGTCAGGGTTTACTTTTTTATACTATGCTTAATGCAATGTACAGTGAGATTCAACATTCTGTTAGATCTTTTAAAAAGTTGCAGTGTTAGTAAATGTTGATGAAATGCATATCAAAGTCAGAAAAACATTGGAGTGGAAGACTGAAACCAGAGAAATAGATAATTTAAAGAGAAAATAAAGGTAAGAATTAGTTTTAAAAGTCAGTCTCATTGTTTCTACTGAGGAAAATTACGAAAAACCATAATAGCTAAGTACATATTCACTCTTTTTTCGTTTGTTTTTGTTGTTGTTCTGATTCTGGGTTGAAGTGTTACAGTGTTTCCAAATTATTTTTTCTAAGTACAATCTATGCATTATTTACTTAACTTTTTTCTTGATAGACAGACACGAAAAGTGTGACTAGAGAATACTACTGCAATTAAGAGAATGCCTTCCTGGTGTGCTTGTTAAATACCTCTGCCCTCTAAGAACTGTCACTTGGTTACGTGTACAGCAAAATTCAATGGTTACAGATATTAAAGAGAAAAGCAAGTATGCAATTATCCAACTTCTCAAAAATCAAAGAGCCACTATAGATTTCAGTAAAAAGTGTATGTATATGCATAAAATTTTAAGATTCAAAAAGATCTGTGCTCAAATTTTGTCTATTTTTGACTTTTAAATATATTTGAGCTTTCCCTCAAAAGTTTCTGTCTTTAACTTCTAGGCATAAAATACATCTTTTGTGACAATCTTGAGATCATTTTCTTAGCATTGGAAAGTAGCTCAAATGGTTTACAGTTTCAAACAGCCCCGAATCTCGAGCTTGTGTGTGTGTGTGTGTGTGTGTGTGTGTGTGTGTGTGTGTGCCTGCACGTGTATGCCTGTCTTTGTGGGTAAGTAAGAAGCATGCCAGGCAGCATAAAACATTCACTGAAGAAAGGTCCTGAATCTGGTTTGGCAAATCAGGGTGCCACTGTGTGTGACGGTATTACTTACACGAGCGGCAGCTGTTCTTGTGACTCTAAAGTTAAACACGTTGGCGAAGTATATTCTGAAACCAGTGATAAACAAGTGTCTCAAAGATACACCGCACAACAGCACATGTTTAGTCTTTTATACACGACAATGGGTCTCCCACATCAGCTTTCTTCTTCTTCAGGTTTCCTGCAGCCCCCCTGACTGTCCCTGTCACCCGGTGCCAGATGGGAAGTGAGAGCTCAGCTGATCCACCTCTTTGTGGTGGAAACCCCCAGAGCTTCAACTCCAGGCTACAGGTTACCGAAGCCGTCATGAAAAATTCAGAGCTGATATTAACAAGTCGGCTGAAAGTAAAGCGCATGTCACATTATCCACCCTGCCTTTCAGTTAATACTAAGGCTACTGTCGCCAAAGAAAGAAATGCATACTTGCTGTCCTTGTGTTCAAAACTATTTGGGCAGTACCATAGCCTCTTATAAATAAGAAAAAAGATATTATAAAATAGCAAAAAGAAAAAAAAAAGAAGAAGAGAGAGAGAAAGATAAGAGTGGAATTACTAAGAGTCCTAAAGAACAACTGAGACGTACAACAGCAAGCTGGATGAAGACATGGCCTGTTAATACCTGGAGTAAAATATGAAAATTCCAGTTCTGCACTTCATTAAATGATTAAATATGTTTATCACTGTCTTATAGGTACATTATTTCTCTATTTGTCCAGTAATTGATTTCAGAGAAGTTCTTTTAATTAAAAGACTCCTATGATCATACAGAGAAAAATCTGAGATACTAAAAAGTTAACTAATCATAATTTTTGAATACTAGTTAAATGTCTAAGATGGTTTTAAACACTTTCATGTATTATCTGATTTTCTTCTCACCATAAACCAATGAAGTAGGCACTATTTATAATTAACACCACCTTACAGATTAAGAAACTGAGATACCAGAAATTAAAGTGATTTGCCTAAAGTCACATAGTAAGTGGCAAATTTAGATCCAGGCAGTCTCTCTCCAGATTCTATACACTTAACTCCTTCTGCACGGCTACTGTTTAAATGGTATATTTTAAATAATATGGAGAAGTTCAAAGGATATTATAATACCTCGCCTCCCTTCCCAGGTCAGTAGTTTCACTTCTTTCTTTAAAATATATATGTATATGTATATACAGGCACTTGGCTTGGCTGGCTTATATATTTAATTTTACAGATGAAGTTTCCTTTGATAATCATCTCAATCCTATTACCCTTGAATATTCCTGAGAGGCAGCTATTATCATGTGTTTGGTGTGTATTCTTTCCATGTATTCTTAAAATATAATTTTATGCATATATATATATGCTATGACACAACACTATGAAAAGCTCTCTACAACTTCTGGTTTTTCCTCAGTGTTCTGGTTTCTGTTATGATCTATACATTTTAAATTTTGAACTTCAAAAGGAAAGCCAAATGACTATATGAGTTTGTGAGAATTTAGGGGAGGGGGACCAAGGATAACCCAGGCATAGTCTACAGTACATATATTACCTCAAGGGTTGAATGGGATTTAATGGGAGCACATAGGAGGTCCTAGCATGAATGCAATGATTTAGTAGCTAGACATACACATCAACCAACTGTCAACTTCCTTTGACTCCCATCTCCATTTCTAATGAAATGGGGGAGCTGTACCTCATCTGAAACTTTAAAGAAAATATTCTATCTCTTTTCAATTAAAAATTTTCAAATTTTCCTTTCCTTACAAAATGTATTCATTTTTATTATCTGATTATAAAATCATTCTTGAAATTTAGGCAGAGCATAAAATGTTTCTCAACTATCGAGTGAGAATACATTACAATTGAAAGAAACTAAGTATTGTGAAAGTTTCATACTGAAGTTCCCATATAGCTGGGACTGTAGGCAGATATAGTCTGCTAACAGATAAAAGTTAATCTGTATCAAGGAAGAAATATACTAATTGGATTCACTTCATACAGTTTAACACAACCAAACCCTCTTGGTAATCTAAATGAGAGCTATTTAATTGTAAAATCCCAGCACCTTATCTGGGTTGTATTATTCTTAGTCTAAGCCTTTCACTGCTCTAAATTACTCCTTTAAAAAAGGAATAAGAGGAGGTAGCAGAGTATTCACAATATCAGTGGATAATTTGATTATTATTCTCTTTTACATGTGAGGTTTTTAGTAATAAACAAATGCTATAAGACAGGTGAACTATTATATGCAATAAAATATTTATCAGAAAATTATTCTAAAATCTAGGTTGTAATGGTTAGTACTATTTACTCGAAATCTGTCCCTTGAATGCCAAGTGGTATATTTACTGGCATTAACTAACACTAGAATTTCATACACGTTTATCTACTACCTAGTTTCAATCTCTAAATCAAATTAATTGTAATATGTTTGACTTTAAGTGGATAATTGCATCTGATATTAAAGTAAAATTTCACTTTAATTGCAAGAACGGTACAGATTGCATGATACTCAAAATCTTGCCATGGTTTTGCAAGAATCGTATAAGCTATGATGCCAAAATTATAACAGAATAAAAAATTTTAAGACTCTTTTGTCGTCATTGTGTGGGTTTTTACCCTTATGTATTTGTCAGTTTTTGTATTTTACAATAATGTCACAGTGTGAAATGATCATCCAAGTACAAACTAAAAATTTGATAATTAAGTGGAAAAAGAACATGCTTTGCTTATTTTTCACTTCATTTAATTAAAAGTTTTCAATTTTTCTAATGCTGAGTGATGCTGGCAGGATAGACATTTTAAATATTGTTTAATAATACACAAATTAGAGTATAATCCCTCAGCATTGAATGTATCACCTGGCTATTTCAGACTGGTGATCAACTTCTGGAAAGATAACTTTAAAAATGCAGACCCTGTCTCCAAGATTTAAAACTCAAAAAACTTCAAATCTTGGAACTAAATTGAAACTTTTACATATAGCACTATTTATGATAGGAATTGTCTTTCTTCTTTCAGACATCTGCAATGAGCAACTGTTTCCTTGTGAATCTTGTTGCTCAGATGACCCCCTTGAGGAATCTGATGTTGTTGTGTAGCTAGCTAGACTGTAAGTTGCATGAAGGCAGCCCAGACAGTGTTTATTTTGCACATAACAGACGCTCATCAAATTTTGGAGTCTCAAGAAATTTTATTGATTTGACCTAGACTTAAATTTTGTATTTGATTTATATTTTAAATTAGTACTAATAGTAACAGAATTTTCAAATCAAAATTTCTGTGATAAGTTTTCAGATTTTGGAGTTTTTCTACCTATTACATAACTGACTTAGAATAACTCGCCTTGGTGCCATTGAGTCGATGCCAGCTTGTAGCAACCCTGAACGACAAAGTAGAACTGCTCTGTAGAGTTCCCAAGGAGCACCTAGTGGATATGAACTGCCAACTTTTCAGTTAGCAATTGTAGCACTTCACTGCTCTGCCACTGGAGTTTCCTAACTTAGAATAGATACGCCATATTATTTTATATGATAAATAACAAGTCTTAATTTATTTCCTCAGAATTTAGGTTTGCAACTATCAGTTCCTAGTGCCCTAATTGCCATTACATGAGGATCAGATGGAGAGGCATATCATTTTACTTTTTTAGATGGGAAAGCAAGTCACAGAGAAATCCAACAACTTATTTAAACAATATCATAGGTTCATTCTTCCTGGAACCAGTTATCTTTTGCTTTTCTGTAAAGATTTAATTTTGAAATGTTTTAGCCAATAACTGTATAATAAAGCTAGATTATTGTTGCTGTTAAATGTTTTCCAGTGGACTCTGACTCATAGCCTACCTTACGTATAACAGAGCAAAATGTTGCCTGGTCTTGTGCTGTCTCTAAGATCTTTGTTATGTTTGATCTCATTGTGTGACTACTGTGTCAATCAATCTTACCGAGAATTCCCCTTGTTTTCACTGATTACATCCAATATACATAGGAAATTAAAGCATTATTTGAGAGCTTAGCTTTACTACTAACATAGCAGCCTTATTTGGGGTGTAGTTTTACTACTAGTACAACAACCAGATTTCTATTATTAAAATAATTGTTTATCTGGAAAATCGAAACATGTGTTAACTCATTTTTTGATGTGAGGGCATATTTTTACTATGATTCTTAAACTATTACATTTTGTAAGTGATCTTAAGAGATGAGGAATTGAGTATGGCTGTGAACACATGTTTGAAATGTGGCATAATTTGGTAAAGGAAGATGCAGGGAAAGATTCATGCTTTGAAGGACAGTAAAACTAAGGAGTAGCCTTTTTAGAAATGATTTGGCAGTGCAAAAATGCAGTCTCAAAATGGGCTTTCTGAAGTCATTTCATTTCTATAGATTTTGAAAACAAACATATTCTCTTACCTACTTAGACATATTTTTACATATGGTACCAATCAAAGGCTACAGGAAAAAAAAAATTGTTAACCTCTGCTGTGCTGGCAGAACCCTGGTAGGAGATGTCAACAGCTACTGAGAGGTGACAGAAATCTTTTCTTGTCCAACTTTTTGAAAAATTAGTTAGTAGTTTGGCTTAAAATGTCTTCTTTTTTTGAAAGATTTACTTAAGACATGGAGCCAAGATGGCAGAATAATCAGATACTTCCTGTTGTTTCTCTTATGACAAAGATCCCAAAATACAAGTGAATCAAATACATGACAGTGTAGGAATCCTACTCATCAAAGACAAAGAAGAAGAATTTGACCAAGCAGCAAGTGGAAAGAAAATTCAAAAGCAGCAGAAACGGGAAACCACAGATCTAGATTTACTGGCATCCTGCTAGCTAAATCTTCACAATGCCCACAGGCTGAGGCAAGCAGCAAAAGTCTAAGTGTAAGTCCACCACATCTGGTATAGCCAAGAAGAAGTGAATGTGCACAGCTCTAAAACTAAATAGGAGCAACATGAAAACTGCAAACATTAAGTATAAGCTGTCAACTTACTGCTTGTACTGACAAAATAACCACTCTCCCACAAGAGGCTCTTCCTTCCCCTCACGCATACCATGCCCCACCCTGACTCTAGTTCCTTGCCATTCACCAACGCCATGTCTGCTGAGACGGGAACTGAGGGCTGGTCAGGAGGCCCTGCCTGTTTACCCAGCCACTAGAATACAGGGTCCACATACTTGCAGCACCACTTACTCCTATTTAGTCCCTTGTGGGCCAGTTCATCAACGCATGCCCTCCTTGGAAACACATGCTGTCATGGATTGAATTGTGTACTCACAAAAATTTATGCAGCAATTTGGCTGGGCCATGATTCCCAGTATTGTGTGATTGTCCTCCATTTTGTGATTTTTCTCTGCTATAAATTCTAATCCCTGCCTGTGGTTAATAAATTGTATTATGTTATAGAGGATTAGTGTGGGACTGTCACACCCTTCCTGATGTCACCTCCCTGCTCCAAAATAAAGGGAATTTCCCTGGAGTGTTGTTTGTACTACCTTTTATTGTATAAGAGGTAAAAGGAAAGGGAAGCAAGCAGAAAGTTAGGGGATCTCATACCATCAAGAATGTAGTGCCAGGAACAGTGTTCATCCTTTGGAAAAGACTCGGAGTTCCTGTGCCTCAGAAGCTCCCAGTCCAGGAGAAAATTGACAAGGACCCTTCTCTAGAACCAGCAGAAAAAGCTGTCCCCTGGAACTGACACATTGAATTTGTAGTTTTAGCCTACTGGACTGTGTCAAAATAAAATTTCTCTTTTTAAAGCCATCTGTTTGTGGTATTTCTGTTATAGCTGCAGTAGATGACTAAGAAACACATGAAGCCCATTTTCACCTGCAGCACTCAGGGAGAGCTGTAAATTTGTGACATCTGACATTCTTCTATCCCCCAAGAAGGGGCTGCACAAACTCACATTTGGAACTTGAGGGCAGGTGGTACCACCTGCTCATATTAGCTGTCCACATTAGGGTTCTCAGAATTAACAAAGCCTCCCAGTCTCACCAACCAATGGCACTGAGTGACCCAGAGACAGCTACAGTACTCCCCTGCCACACATTCTAGGGGACAGGGATATATCCTCCATTCAGGCATCCAGGGACAGCCATCAGCCCCCCTGCCTTACTACACACATCACTTCCTACAGTAACTAGACACTTGTGCCTCCTCTGAACACTCTCACACAGACCTGCCCATGTAAGATTGTAGGAGAGAGTCTGTACCACATACTCAGTAACCAAGGACACAGACAACTGTGCCCTGAATAGCCACATCCCTGCAAGAACATTGAATAGATTTCTGGCTTCACAAACATAGTACCTTCTCTGATCACCTGGAGACAAGACATAAGAGCTTCAGTAACACCAACAACCAAAGTAGCTCACAATCCTGGCCAACCTGGGCATACAAAAACAAAGTAAAACAAAAACACAAGAAGCTGTAAACAAAAAATATGATAAATTAATAAACATTATAACTTACTGATGCTTCAGAGGCAATAGTCAATATCACATTACATAAAGAACCAGGGCAAGATGGCCCTAGCAAATGACCAAAATGAATAATCAGGAAACCTGGAAGCAGACAAGTCAATGGAACTACCTGAGAAAAGACTACCAAACAGAACTCTCCAAGAGATCAGAATGGAGATCCGGCAAAACTCCAACCAATCTAAAGTGCACACAGACAAAGCTGTAGAAGAATTCAGAAAATAATATGAGAATAAAACAAAAGAATAGGCTGCTAGAAACCATACCGAGACAGAAACTAGAATTCAGAAAGATTAACAATAAAATTTCAGAATTAGACAATGCAATAGAAGGTCTTAGAAACAGAATTGAGACAATGAAAGTCAGGATTAGTGAGACTGAGGATAAATCCCTCAATATCAATTTGTTTAAGAAAAAGTAGAAGGAGAATTTAAAAAAATCCTACAAATTACGTGAAATATTATCAAGAGGAAAAATCTATAAGTGATCAGTGTAGAAAATTTGGGAGATGCGAGCAACAGAACACACAGAAATAATTGTTGAAGATTTGTTGGCAGAAAAGTTCTCTAATGTAATGAAAGAGGAGAAGATATCTATCCAAGCTCAACAAATCCCATACAGAGTAGGCCCCAAAAGACAGTCCCCAAGACATTCATAGTCAAACTTGCCAAAACCAAAGACAAAGAATCTTGATAGCAGTGAGGGGGTAAAAGAAAAGTTACCTGAAAAGGAAAATCAGTAAGACGGATCTCTGATTATTCAGCAGAAACTATGCAGGCAAGAAGACAATGATATGATATATGCACATACATACATACATATATACATATATATTTTTTCAGTCTTGTATGAAATTGATGGAATACAATTTCATTGCCGTATTTGAGAAAAAATTTTGCTGGATACATAATTTTTGAGCCTTTAAAGGAAAACATTGACAGTCACAAATTATACATCCAGCAAAATTTTCTCTCAAATACAATGATGAAATTGGGTTATTTCCATATGAACAGAAATCAAGAGAATTTGTTTTTTTTTAAAAAAGAGAGACCAAAACTACTACAAGAAATATTAAAGGGACTCCTCTGTTTAGAGAACCAACAATATTGAATAACAATACAAGAACAGAACACAGAACAGATTGATCAGTTTTCAGCCCAAACAGGGAATTCACAAAAACAAAGCTAAAAGATTGCAAATAGGTAACCAGGGACACCAATACATGAATGATGATAACATCAAAACAACAAATAAAAGGAATAAACGATGTACTCGTAGACTTTCTTTATGGAGGGGGACTTAAGATAATGTCAAGAAATGAAAGACTGGTTTAAACTTAGAAATATTAAGAAAAATTTTCAGGTTTTAGCAAAAGACGCTAACAAACCTACCAGCCAAAATAAAAATAAAAACAAAGACTTGGCAAACACAAAATCAATAATAATGAAAGAGAGGAAAAGAAAATACATGAACAAAAGGAACTCACTACAGAAAATTAAGAAAAACAAAGAAATTGTCAACACCACACACACACACAAATATGACAAAATGGTAACAGTAAACTCATACCCATCAATGTGAAAGGCCTAAATGCACCAGTAAAGAGACAGAGTAGTAGAATAGATTTAAAAAACTCTGTCTATATGCTATCTTCAAGACACATCTTAGACATAAAAACATAAAGAAACTAAAACTCAAAGGATTAAAAACATGTATCAAACAAAGAATAACCAAAAAAAGGAGCAAGAGGGGCAATATTAATTTCTGATAAAGCAAAATCCAGTGTAAAGGATAAAGAATGATATGATGCTTAAAGGATCAATATACCAGAAGGGCATCCATATAATCAATATATACATACCCAATTATAGGGTTCAAAAATACAGACAGTAAACTTTAACAGCACTGAAAAGAGAAACAGCATCTCAATAACAGTAGAAGACTTCAACAACCACTTTTGGTGAAGGACAGAATATTTAGAAAGAAGCTTAATAAAGATCTAAATGTGACAATCATCCAGCTTGATCTCATATACATGTACAGTACACTCATTCTTTTCCAACATGAGTGGAACTTCCTCCAGAAGAGATCATATTTTAGGCCACAGAGCAAGGCTTAGTACACAATTCAAAACATGCACATAGTACAAATGTCTTCTCTGATCATAATACTATAAACATAGAAATCAATAACAAAAACAAAACCAAATCAAATATGTGGAAACTGAACAACATCTCTCTTAAAAACTACTAGGTTATAGAAGAAACCAAGGATGGAATGTGAAAATGGACAGAAGCAAATGAGAATGAAAAGACATCTTACAAAGACTTTTTGGACACAGCAAAAGCAGTGCATAGAGGTCAATCAAAACATTAACTCTGCTAGTAGAACAAATAGAGAGAAGCCAAAGAAGACTTTAGTCATCAGAGTAAAAGAAATAATAAAGATTAGAACAGGAAAAAAAAAAAGACAGAAAAAAGAAAAACAATCAAAAGACTCAACAGGACCAAAAGGTGGTTCTTTGAAAAGATCTAAGAAGCGAACAAACCACTGGCTAACCGATGAAAGAAAAACAGGAAAGTACGCAAATAACCTGAATGAGAAATGAGATGAGTGATATTATAATACACCCAACAGAAATAAAAGGGACTGTAACCAAATGCTATGAAAATTGGTACTCTAACAAACCTGAAAACTCAGAGGAAAAGAACAAATTTCTATAAACACACTACCTACCTAAACTGACACAAGCTGAGGTAGAAAATCTAAACAAACCCTAACAAAAGAAGAGATGGAAGAAGTAATTTAAATAAAAAAAAATTAAAAAGTCCTAATAACAACAAAAAGAAGATCTGGCCCAGATGACTTCATTGGAAAATTCTACCAAATTTTCACAGAAGAGCTAACACTAATACTAATAAAGAGATTTCAGAGCACAAAAAAGGCAAGCGTATTCCTGGTCTCATTCTTTGAAACCAGCAGAACCCTGAAAGGAAAATCAGGCAAAGATATCACATACAAAAAGAAAACTGGACTCAAATCCCTCATGAACACTGGCATAAAAATTCTCAATAAAATTCCAGCCAAAGGAATTCAACAGCATATCAAAAAAACAATACATTATGACCAAGTAGAATTCATACTCAGTATGCAGGGATGGTTCAACATTAGAAAATTAATGTAATTCACCACATAAATCATACAAAAGAAAAGAACCACATGATCTTATTGATTGATGTAGAAAAGACATTTAATGATGTCCAACACCAATTCCCAATAAAAACTCAGCAAAATAGGAATAAAAGGGAAATTCTTCAACATGGTAAAGGGCATTTATACGAAGTGAAACATCATTCTAAATGGAGAGAGACTGAAAACGACCCCCTGAGAAGGAAAACCAGACAAGTATGCCCTTTATTGCCATTCATATTCAACACCGTGCTGGAAGTTCTAGTTAGGGCAACAAGGTAAGAAAAGGAAATAAAGGGCATCCCGACTGGTAGGGAAGAGACAAAATTATCCCTATTTGTGGATGATCATATTCACACAAAACCCCGAAGAATCCACAGGAAAGCTACTAGCACTGATGAAAGATTCTGGCATTGCTAGAGACGCAGAACAAAGTGGGAGGTCTCATGCTACCTTATTTTAGAACCGGTTACAACCAAGATAGTTAAAACAGACTTGTACTTGTGCAACAACAAACTCGTTAACCAGTGGAAGAGAATTGAGAGTCCAGATGCAGATCTATGAACAAGTGATAGTTGATGAAGGCGTGAAGTCTGTTAAATAGGGAAAAAAAAATCTCTTTAACAAATGGTACTGGAATAATTAGTCATCTTAAAAAATAAAGACGAAACAGGACCCATACCTCAAAACCATACACAAAAAACTGACTCAAAATGGATCAAAGACCTAAATCTAAAGTGATAACAATCATGGAAGAAAAAAATAAGCACAGTGCTAGACACTTAGGCTCATCAAAAGACTTAATCAAAAGAGCATGAAGAGTACCTACAGACTAGTAAAAAAAAAATTTGGCTATAACATGTCACACAAGAGTCTAATTTCTAAAATCTATAAGCTGTGGTAACACATCAACAAAAAAGAGACATAATCCAATTAATAAATGGACAAAGAATATAAACTACATTTCCTCAAAGAAGATATTAGGGTAGTTAACAGACAGGTAACGAAAATTGTGCAGTCACTAGCTATTCATAAAACATAAATTCTAAGTGTAGTGGACACCATTTTACCCGCTACAATACTGGCTCTAAACTAAAACCAGAAAATACCAACTGTTAGAGAGGTTGTGGGGAGACTGGAGCTCTTATGCACTGCTGATTGAGAATATAAAGCGGTACAACCACTCTGGAAAACAATATGGCACTTCCCTAAAAAGCTAGAGATAGAAACACTAGAGGATCCAGCAATCTCACTCTCCTAGGAGCATACCCTCCAGAAACAAGAGCCTTCACACAAACAGATATATGCACATCATTTTCATTGCAGCACTATTCACAAAAGCCTAACTGCCCATCAGTGATGACTAGATAAACAAATTACAGTACGTACATATAATGGAATGCTATACACAGATTTAAGAAAAAAAAAGGCTGAATCTGTGAAGCAAAATCACAACAGGGATGAATCTGGAATGAATGCTGAATGAAATGAGTCAATCACGAAAGGACAAATACTGTACGTGACCATTATTATAAAACCTCATGAAAAGGTTTACACACAGGATAAAAAACAATTCTTTGATGACTACAAGGGTGCGAAGGAAGAGAGAGGGGAAATTACTAACTAGATAGGAGACAAGTATCAACTTCTGTGAATGGAAGGAGAATTATACAATATAGGGGAAGTCATCATAACTGGACCAAAGCCAAGCCAAGTGCCGTCGAGAAGCAATAGCACAAAAATTTCCTAGCTACATCCAAATACTTTGAGGGACCGAGCAGCTGGGGCTGAGGCCTGGGAACCATGGTGTTGACAGACATCTAGAACAATTGACATAACAAAGTTTATGAAGAAAATGTTTGACATCCCACTTTGGTGAATAGCATCAGTGGCTTTAAAAGCCTGTGAGCAGCCAGCTAAGATTCGTCCATAGGTCCCATCCTACCCAGAGCAAAGGGAAATGGAGAAAACCAAAGACACAAGAAAACACTGGCCCTAAGGACTAAAGCACCACATGAAGCAGAGATTCTAGCTGTCTGAGACCAGCCGAACTGGACGATACCGGGCTACCAACAATGCCTGCTCTGATGGAGATTGCAGTAGAGATTATTTGACAGAGAAAACTGTAAAACAGAATTCAAATTCACATTTAAACAAAAACAGAGCTACTGGTCTGATAGGGACTGGTTGAATCCCAGAAATTATGATCCCCTGATGCTCTGCTAAACCAGAACTGACGCCATTCTGGAAAACCACTCTTCAGACAAAGATTATCCAGGCCTATGACACAAACTTCATACTTTGGCTCTCTCGAACTTGTTCTAATTTTCTTCAGTTGCAATTTGAGTTTGCACATAAACAATTGACGGTCTGTGCCGCAGTCAGCACCTGGTTTTGTTCTAACTGCTGATATGGAGCTTCTCCACCATCTTTTTCCACAAATGTAGTCACCTAGACAATGAGAAAGGAAGACAGAACTATTGACACCTTTAAATTGTGGGATTGGAGAAGAATGTTGAATGTACCACAGACTGTCAAAAAAACAAAAACAAAAACAAAAAAACAGACCTGTTACAGAAGAAGTACAGCCAGAATGTTCCTTGGAATCACAGATGGCAAGATGGCATTTCACATACTTTGGACATGTTATTAGGAGGTTTCAGTCCCTAGAGAAGGACATCAGTCCTAGGTAGAGTGGAGGGTCAGCGAAAAAGAAGATAACCCTCAGCAAGATGGGCTGACACAGTGACTGCAACAGTGGGCTTAAACATAAAAGCTACTGTGGGTATGGCACAAGACTGAGCAGCGTTTCATTCTGTTGTGTCTAGGGTCACTATGAGTCAGAACCCACTGGACAGCACCTAGCAACAACAGCAATGCAACAAAGAAAAACACATGTGAGGAACGTACTTTGTTTTTCTTTTTATTGTGAATTAAGAACAATTTTACAGTCTATCTCAGGTCGCCATGACTTGGATCCGACTTGATGGCACTTGGCTGGCTTATCATGTTGCCATATAACACCCAGAACTTTCACCTCTGTTCTTTTCTAGCTGACCCTCTCCCCACCCACATGGCAGCACACTTTCCCTTTAGTTCGGAACTTTGTATGACTTTTTGATAAAGATCTGGCCTTTCTCACCCATCAACTCGAGCAAAGTGTTCCTCAGACAACACCATGCACATTTTTAAAGGTTTATTCGTTTCCCATATCACTCTATGTTTTGTATGGTCCAGGTCAGTCTTTGGGGAGTTGGTCCAGGTGCTGGATGCAGTTTGGGGTTACAGAGCCTGGGGGTTATGCTTCCAGGGGGCCCTCCATTCAGAGAGACCATCCAGCATCAAGTGTGGTCTTTTGGTAAAGTTCTAGCTCTGCCCTCTACTCCACCACCTGCTGTGTCTAGAGCTCTGTTTCATGTACCCCATCCTAGCTGTCATTGGTGGTGGCTGGACACCATCAAGTTCTTCAGGTCCCATGCTGAATTAGACTACAGCTCATATGGCCCTTTCCATCTGGTGAGCTCATATTTTTCTCCTGTCCTCGATGTCCTCCTTTTGCCCCAGGCCTAGGTGGATAGGGACAATTTGGTGCTACTTAAGTGGTAGCTTGGTCATTTTTAAGGCCCCAGTCGCAACTCACTTAGGTGGCATGTGGAGCGACGTCTTGAGAGAGGAAAAGAGAAAAACCCTGGATATCCCAATTAGTCTGGATGTCCCCAAGAGCGTGCTCCACCCCCACCAATCCCAGACCCCATTTCTCTGTTCTTCCAAAGAGGTGGTCCACATTAAGCGGACAATTTGGTTTTGAAGTTGAGCAGTTATGGATACCCCACTTCTCGTGTGTGCAGTCACATCCTATACTCATCCCTAGTCCTAACCACTATCTAATTTTTAAAACACCACTCTCCCTCCCTGTCCCCCCCCCCACATAATGGTCAAACACTGATTTCTACTGTACCTAAATGACTAGTTGCATCCTTCCAGCAATGGTGTCATACAAAACTTGTCGTTCTGTGTCTGACTAATTTTACTCCACTTAATTTCCTCTAGATGATCCCATGTTGACAGGTATTTCTCTAAGCCATCATGGTTTTTCATCACTGAGTAGTATTCCACCATGTGAATGTGCCACAGTTTGTTTAACCATTCATCTGCTGATGGTCATCTAGGCTGTTTCCAACTTTTTGCTATTGTGGAGAGAGCTTCAATAAACATTGGTGTTCAAGTGTCTGCTTGAGGGATACTTATTGTTTCTTTGGGATATATTCCAAGGAGTAGGATTGCTGGATCCTATAGTATGTCTATTTCTAGCTTTTTTAAGAAAACACAGAATCGATTTCCATAGTAGCTGAACCATTTCTGAGTCCCACCAATAGCGTAGGAGAGTTTCAATCTTCCCACATCCTATCCAGCATTTATTATCCTGTGTTTTTTGGATTATTGCCACCTTATTTGGAGTGAAATGGTATCTCATTGTGGTTTTGATTTGGATTTCTCTCATGGCTAATGATTGTGAACATTTTCTCAAGTATCTGTTGGCAACCTGTACATCTTCTTTGGTGAAGTGATTGTTAACTGAGTTGTTTGCCTTTCTCTTGTTGAGGTTTTCTGGTATCTTGTAAATCAGAGAGATCAGGTGGGTTGGTAGCATGGTGGGCTAATACTTGTTCCCACTCTGTAGGTAGTCTTTTTACTCTTTTGTTGAAGGCTTTGGATGAGCATAAGTGTTTACTTTTTAAGAGTTTCTAATTATCTATTTTCATTTCTGGTGATTGAATGTTGGTTGTGGTTTTTGGTAGACCATTGGTGCTATGGGTTAGCACTTTCATCCTCTTCCCAACTTTTCTTTCCAACAATTTTATTGTTTTAGCTTTTATATTTAGGGTGTGGATCCATTTTGAATTAATTTTTGTGCATGCTGTGAGATAATGGTCTTGTTTTTTTTTTTTTTGCAGGTGGATATCCAATTAGGCGATTACCATTTGCTGAAGAGAATGTCTTTACCCCAAATCACTGTCTTTGGGCCTCTATCAAATATCAGCTGTTCACGAGTGGATGAAGCTATATTTGGATTCTCAATTCTGTTCCGTTGGTCATGTCTGATTTTGTGCCAGTATCAGGCTGTCTTGACTACTGTGGCAGTGTAGTGGGTTTTAAGGTCAGGAATGGGGGGGGGGCTTCCCACTTTGTTTCTCTTCTTTAGTGACAATTTACTTATCCATGGCTTCCTTACTTTCTGTATGAAGTTGGTGATTTGTTTCTCCATCTCATTAAAAAATGCCATTGGTAGTTAAATTGGGATTGTCTAGTGTGTATAGACTGCTTTGGGTAGTATAGACATTTTCACAATTGTTTTAGTCACCTAGGGCTGCTCTAGCAGAAATACCACAGAGTGGATGGCTTTAACAAAGGAAGGTTTATTCTTACACAGTCCAGTAGGCTACAAGTCCATTTTCAGGGTGTCCGCTCCAAGGGAAGGCTTTCCCCTTGTCGGCTCTGGAGGGAAGTCCGGTATTGCATCAGTCTTTGTCCAGGGAGCATGCTGGCACAGGAACCTCGAGTCTGAAGGACGCGCTCTTCTCTCAGTGCTGCTTTCTTGATGGTATAAGATTCCCAATTCTCTGTCTGCTTCTCTTTCATTTTATCTCTCGTAGAATGAAAGGATTAAGGGTGGGGCAAGCCATACTCCAGGGAAACTCTCTTCACCGTGGAGCAGGGAGGTGATCCTATAAAGGGATTTACAGCCCTACCCCAGTCCTTTAACAGACAGCACAGGAAGACCACAAAATGGAGGACAGTCACAAGATACTGGGAAATCATGGCCCAGCCACACGGCTAACCATATTTTTGGGGAGACACAATTCAATCCATGACAACAATGTTAAGTCGTCCTATCCAGGAACAAGGTAAATTTCTCCGCTTGTGTAAGTCATTTTCATTTCTTCCAGGAGGGACTTGTAGTTTCTTTGTATAGATCTTTTACATCTCTGGAGAGATTTATCTGCAGATATTTTATCGTCTTGGGGGCTATAGCAAATGGTAATGATCTAGTGATTTCCTTTTCAGTTGTCTGTGTCTTAGTATATAGGAATCCCAATGATTTATGTATGTCTAGCTGGTATCCTGGTATTTTCCTGAAGTCTTCTATTAAATCTAATAGTTTTTATGGTGGATTCTTCAGGGTTTTCTATGTATAAGATCACGTTATCTGCAAATAGCAACACTTTGACTTCTTCTTTGCCAATTTGGAGGCCCCTTATTTCTTTACCATGTCTAATTTCTCTGGCTAAGACCTCCAGCATGATGTTGAATAGAAGTGGTGACAATGAGCATCCTTGGAATGTGCTTCTTAGTTCAATCAAATATATGGGATTAAACGGGCAGCTCCTATCCAAAAGCAGGATGAGAAAACAGGAGGGGACAAGAACTGGATGAACGGACATGGGGAACTTGGGGTAGAAAGGGAGAACACACTGTCACCTGTGGGAACTGCAACCATTATCACAATACGTGCGTAAGGTGACTTGAGCTGTAAACTTTCAGCCAAAGCACCATAAAAAAATAAAATTAAAAGGATTTACTTTCATGTTTTCTGTATATAACATAATAGTCCCCATGATAATCATTAAAGTGAAGAACCTGACTAAAAATGTTGTTGTTGTCTTACCATTTTATGAAACTGTATTCACAAAAATATTTTTTCAACTGTGTTTAATAACAAAATTCATGACAAGAATCATCGTGATTTTAATCCTAATGAAAACATGGGCTGAAGGAAAAACCTTCTATTACAATATTTCACTTTTAACTAATTACACAGTTGCTTTTTTTTTCTTTTCAACATTGTGTCTTGCTATTATAAGAGTATTTGAAATGTTACCTTTCAGTAATTTCTTTGATAATGAAACATCCAGTCGAAAGGCAATGGATGTGCCACCAAGATTGTAAAACTTTTGTTTTTTAATAAAAAATTTGTGTGATTCATCTCACATTCTTCTCTCAAATGCTGGCACAATTAACTTAATGACACCAATTAATAATTCACTGACTTTTTCATTTGTCAAGTCCATGGTGGTTGAGAATAACATCCATTTATTTGTTTTTTGATTTTCTAAGTCTTTATTTCCTTACAAGCTAATCTTTTACTAACATGATCCTGGCTCCTTTTATGCCCCTTTATTGTTTACTGAATGAATAATTGATGGGTGAGCTGTAGAACTTGCTTTCCCAGTTAGGCTTCCTTTCTGAGAGGGATGTCATTTTTCAGTTTCTTTCACTGGTTGAAAGTTTATTCCTGGGGATAAAGACGAGTTTGGGGAAAATAAATGAATAAACAGAAACAAAAAAGAAATAAAGTTAATATTCTAGTTGATGCTTTTATTTTCCTGAAAATATAATTATATGTTTGTTACAAAGTTACTATTTGAAGGTCTTTCTCTTTTCTCCAAAAAAGAATGTTGTCGGTTTTAGTTGGCTTCCTGTTGGCAACTTTTACGTATGATAGGGCAAAATACGGCCTGATCTTGTACCATCTTCATAACCATCGCTGTCAGAGTCCACATTTCAGGTGTCAGGTCATCTCGCTGAGGATTTCCTTGTTTTTGCTGACTCTCTGCTTTAGCAAACAAGAAGTCTTTTTCCAATGATTGAACTTTCCTGATGACATTCCCATAGTGAGCCAGCTGAAGTCTTGTCATTCTTGTTTCTAAGGAAGGTTCTGTTTACATTTGTTCCAAGATTAATTTGTTTGTTCTTCTGGAATTCCATAACATATTGGATATTGTTCACCAACATCACAGTTTGAACACAAACATTCTCCATTTTCTGTCTTCTTCATTGTTGAAGTTTTGCATGCATGTGAGGCAACTGAAAAGATATTGGCTTAGGTCTGGCCCACCTGTCATCATAGGATAATAGAAACTTCACGTGTACATTTATCTCAGTTCCCTAGGTGGCATGAATGCTACTAACTAAAAGGTTTGCAGCTCAAAGCTTTTCAGAGCTGTGGAAGAAAGATCTGGTAGTCTCCTTCTGTAATCTCAGTCAAGGAAACCCTTCTGAGCTCAGTTTTACTCTGTAACACATGGGGTTGCTGTAAGTCGAAAATGACTAGAGCACAAATACAAAATATTAGCACATTAAAAATAAATGAAGTATCTAAGAATATCAAGTAACAGCTTAAAACAGTTTAAAAATACTTTTGTGCCATTTGAGAAGACCAAATGGAATAAACTGTCAGTGTTAGTTACTGTCAAGTGGGTTCCAACTCGGGGTGCCCTAATGCATGACAGAATGAAACATTGCCCAATACTGTGTCATTCTCATGATCATTGCTGTATTTGAGTTAACTGTGTTAAGCAATCTTACTGAGGGTTTCCTGGCTTTTGATGACCCTCTACTTTGCTTCTCCTGATATTCTTGTCTGGCGATTGAAATTCACTCATGAAATTGTTGTCATTAGCTGCTGTTGTGGTGGCTCCTGACTCATCGCAACCCTGTGGAAAATGGAATTGTATCATAGCAACACGTAAGTCACACTGGAAGATGGATAGTGTCTGCACGTGAGGTGCATTGGGCAGGAATCGGACACAGGTCTCTTACGGAAGGTGACAATTTTACCATTGAACCACCAATGCTTCATAAATGGAACAGAAAGAAGAAATTTAACAATCCAAATTGTGGATTCCTTGGTGTTAATGGCTGTTTTAAACAATCTTTTATCAACTCCAGAATCTCTGGCACACAGTATTTGCTTAGTGAGCATTGGCTAAGTGGAAGAGTGCATGAGTTAAAATTTAATCTCTAAAGAAATAGTTCATAAAGAGACAATTTATTCTTTACTAATTGCAAAGTAATTAAAGGTTACAACTCTTCAGGGAAATCTGTCCCTCCCTTAATAAAACTCTTATTATGCATAAATGTTTGGGAACTTCTGTGCATGCAGAGAGATCTAAGGATTTGTTTGCTAGACAGGATTAGCCTCATAGTAGTCCCAATATTCTCTCTTTGCTTGGCTGAAAATATAAAGAGTGACCTTCTGTCACAAGAAATACTGATTTCAAACAAGAGTGAAGTTTTTATGTTTCTGTAGAACAGCAATCGAGTGCCAATATCTTCAATTCTCAGATGCCAGGCTTAGGCAAGTTCTACAAGATCAACTGGTGGTACTTTCTTAAGCTTAGGAAAGCGTGAAGCAACAGGAAGCATGCAGTCCTAACTTTTTTTATCTTGAGATTTCCTCATATGTTTCTGAATTTTTTAGCAGCTTCATTTCAAGTGCAACAGTTTTGTTTTGTTTTTATGGTGGAAGGAAGCACTCTATTCTTTCATTGACCTGTCTATTCCCATGCCATTGCTAAACTGCTTTATTTACTGTGGTTTTGTAGTATATTTTGATATCTAGTGTGATAAGCCTCTTTGAATTACTTGACTTGATTTTGAAATAATTTATGTTGATAAATTTGAGGATATATTTGGGGGAGACAGAATTAGTGGTAATTAGTCAGAATTGAAGTGAGTGATGTAGACTTTGGCAGTAATTTAAAGGAGAGACACTGAGGCAGAAGCACAAGCAGAGACGATTAGAAGCCAAGGAAGAGAATGAAGAAATAATAAAAGTAAAATAAATATAAGTAATAAGTAAAATACAAATCAGCACAACATGATAATAACTAAATAACAGTATTTTGTTATCACAACACAGAACCCGGGCTGATGTCAAGTAGGTAAACAGGCGAGTCATGATGAGTTCTGTTTGAACACAGTGACTTTGTAATGCCTTTTGGACAATTAGGTGGAGATGTCCACCAGACAGCTGAAAATATTTCTGAAAATTTAAGGGAGAATTTAACTACAAATGTAAGTTCGGGAGTCAATAGAATTAAGTGTAGTCGCGATTTCACGTAGGAAATTATAAACAGGAGGTGTTGAAGAATGGAATCTTGCAGAAAGCCATCCATAAGGAAGCTGATGAAGACAAAGTTCCAACAGAAGAGACAGAACAGGAACGATTGAAGAGGCAAAAGATCACGTGGGTATGAGCTGCAGTGGAACTCAGCAGTAGAAAGAAACAACCTGCAGTGTTATGTAATGGTGCTCAGTAGTGTTGTCTGAGTCATCTAGAGCTGCTGTAACAGAAATAGCACAAGTGGGTGGCTGTAAAAAGAGAAATTTTATGTGTCACAGTCCAGTAGGCTACAAGGCCAAATTCAGGGCATTAGCTCCAGGGAAAGACTTTCTCTGCTAGCTCTGGAGGAATGTCTTTGACATCAATCTCCTCTTGGACTGTGAGCTTCTGAGATACAGAAAACTGATCTTTTCCAAAGGACTCTCTCTGCTCCTGGCACTGCTTCCCTGATTGCATGAGATCACCAACTTTCTGCTTGCTTTCCTTTCCTTTATATCCCAAGAGATTGCCTCAAGACACAATACAATATTACATATTGAATCCTGCTCACCAACACAGCTGTTGCCTATTTTCCCTTATAACGTCATAGAGGTTGGATTTACAACATGGAGGAACATCACACAACACTGAGTATCATGGCCTAGCCAAATTGTTACACATATTTTCTGAGAGAAGACATAATTCAATTCATGACAGGCATCAAATGCAGTAATGGAAGGACTGATAATGTTCTTTGGATTTGGAAATGTTTAATACATTGGTGACACTCATCAGAGTTGTGAGGATGCAGCAGACTGAAAAGCAAAAGACAGTTGAGGAAAAGTTAAAAATTAAATTGCAGATAGTTCTTTAACGAATTTAGATGGGAAGAGAAGGACAAGGGAAGAGTATCAAAAGGTAGGCTTTCTATGAAACTAGATGAATTGAGAGAGACTGGGAGTAAATAACTGGTGGTGCAGTGGGTTAAGTGCTACAGCTTCTAACCAACAGGTCAGTAGTTTGAATTCACCAGGCACTCCTTGGAAACTCTATGGTGCAGTTTTTATCCACTTCTACAGCCTGAAATCAATCAAACATTCACTCAAGATACATTGAGAATTACTGATGATTGGAATGCAAAAGTCAGAAAGGAGAAGGATCAGTAGGTGGTACATAAAACCTTAGTGATAGAGGTTATGTTGGAGATCACACAATAGGATTTAGCAATATCAATGATTTCTTCACTGCAGATACCTTTTTTCAACAACATATATGGTGATTATACACATGGACTGCACCAGAATTCACAGGAATCAAGTTGACTACATCTGGGGAAAGAGACAATGAAGAAGCTCAGTGTCATCATCAGAACAAGGTCAGGGGCCAACTGTGGGATGACCAATTACTCAAATGAAATTTCAATTTGAAGTTGAGAAAAATTGAAACTAGTCCACAAGACACATGATGAGTGTTTCTCAACTGAATTTGGAAGCCATCTTACAATTAGATTTGACATGCTGAACACAGATGACAGAACACTACATTGGTTTTAGTATAATACCAAGTGTATTGCATACGAAGAAAGCAAAAGGTCATTAAGAAGGCAGGAAAGAAAAAATAGACCAAAGCGAATGTGAGAAGAGACTCTGAAGCCTGATCTTGAACACAGAGTAGCTAAAGTGAATGGAAAAATTAATAAAGTAGAAAAGCTGAATGGAAGATTTCACAGGGTGACTCAAGAAGACAAAGTAATGGATTGTAATGACATGTGCAAAGATGTGGACCTAGAAGAATGTACTCAGCATTTCTCAAGCTGAAAGACTAAGAAAATATTTAAGCCCTGAGACACAATATTGAGACATTCTATGGGCAACATATTGAGTGACGCGGAAAGCATTTAAAGATGATTGAAGGAATAGAGTCATCCTACCAAAAACAATTGGTTGTCGTTCAGCCATTTCAGACTGTAGCATATGATCTAGAACCCATGGGATGGAAAGAAGCACAAGCTGCACAGAAGTCATGGGCAAAAAGCAAAGCTCTGAGAATTAACGGAATACCATTTGAGATGTTTCAGCAAATGGATGCAACACTAGAAGCTTTAAGTCATCTATGAAAAGAAACTTGGAAGATAGCGACCTGATCTACAGTCTGGAAGACGTCTATATCTGTGTCCATTACAAAGAAAGGCAATTCAGTGGAATGTAGAAATTATTGAGTGAAGTCACTAATATTTCATCCACGTAAAATTTTGCTGAAAGATAATTCAAAAGGAATTGCAGTGGGACATTGACCAGGAACTGCCAGAAATTCAAGCTGGATTCACAAAAGGACATGAAGAGACATCATTGCTGAAGTCAAATGGATCTTGACTGAAAGCAGAAAATACCACAAAGATGCTTACTTGTGTTTTATTGACTGTGCAGAGGTACTTGATTCTGTGGATCATCACAAATTATGAGTAAAATTGCTAAGAACGGAAATTCTAGGACATTTAATGGCTTTCTTGAGGAATCTATACACAGAACACAGACCAAAAGGTAGCCATTCAAACAGAAAAAGAGGATACCACTTGGTTTAATATCAGGAAAGATGTAGACAAATATATACCTTCACTATACTTTATTTCTGACATTTCCTTTTATTTAGAGTAGAATTTTCTTCTACATTGAACAATAAGCCACACTGTACTAACGCATAGTGCCAGTCCAGTAAATTGTATTATTTAAAATCAACTTATATAAATTCAAAGAAAAATAGAAACACATATGAAATTAACATGTTTGTATGTCTTTAAGGAGAATTTGCACACATTACATGTATTCAGTTAGGATTTTACTAACCCTCCAAAGAATATTGCTGTGCTTTGTTGATGTTAGGAAAAGTCAACAGACGCACCTTCAAAGTTCTCCTACTGATACAAACACAAATAATGTTTTTGCTCCTGGCATGAACTCACAAGATGTAATTTAGAGATAATAAATTTCTGTTGAATGACAGTTACAGAGATCATTGGCTAAAAAGTACATCAGTACAAAAAGGGGGAAAAACATCCAGTACTGAAACTGACGTCTATTGAAATAATCTTATCTAAATTGCAGACACAAAGATTAGTTTACAGCATGCACTTTACATAAGAAGTTGGAGTCATCCATAATCTAACCAACAATGAAAGAGCTCTTGACTGAGGGTGTTCTTTGTTCCTAGTGTCCCTTCCTTCTCGGCTTCCTTGGTGTCTAAACATACGTGAAATAGTTATTTTTAAAAAATTGCAAAAGCATGAAACGTTTGATATCCAGGAGACTGAAATCATTGGTAAACCCTGGGGTCTTCCTTAGTTTTTCTGCTGCTGGTTGTTGTTTAATCTCATGAAATCTACAGGAACAGGATTAAACAGAAACACAGATATAAAGTATAAGAAAAAACTAGGTACACTTGTAGTTGTGCCCTTCAAAGCACAAAAGACTGTATTAATTACATTTGCTTGAAAAGAGGGAAAAATGTAAGGAGGACAATGTAGAAGTACATATAAGAAGTCTGGAGCAATTTGGACTGGTGATCTAAAAATCCAAGAGTTGTCTTTGTTCTTTAATTGACTCTTTCACGGCTGAGAGAAAGCTGAGCCTCTCATCCCTGCTGTGTGACACCTCCGTGTGAGCTTTTGTGCCATTTTAGAAATGTCCTTACAAAGCTGGCAGAGAAACTGAGCAACACTCAGTTAAAGAAGAAGAATCTAAATTCTACACTTCCTCTCTCCCAAGAATGAGCAAGAGACGTACAAAATCAGAAGGGCTTAAGGTCTAAATCAATGATGTTGTTTCTAATTAACATTACTCACTGTTAAAGAAAATGATTATCTAAATATTGATCTTCACTGAACAACAGATTTAGCTTGCTTTTATTTATTTCAGTGCCTACATTTTAGTGTTTGTTCAGGGTGAGTCTGAAGAATCTACAGGAAAAAAGACAGTGGATCGTGACGGCATCGATAGACTTCAGCCTTGCAGCGAGGACGTGAGCAGCCTCGTCGAGCTCCAGGCGTTTGTTTGTTGTGTATACCTTCTTATCCTTTACAGCCCTTGACAACGTGCTCGCCTTTTCCTCCCTGTAATCTTTTATTTGCTTCCAATGGAAAACAGAACTGAAAGTCGTGGCCCTGATAGACATGGATTTAATGGAAGCACTTTAAAGATGAATGGAATTGTGTTACTTTTAAGCAGCGTAAACTTCTGTCGAAGAATACAGAAGTTTTTCCCTCAGAGAAATCATTATCAGCTTGGGTATGCGAGACATTTCCAATAAGATTTTAAGACTTACTATAATTAAAATATAATACTTTACACTTCACAAAGCACTTTAAACTGCTGACCTTCTTGTTAGCAGCTGTAGCACTTAATCACTGTGCCACTAGGTTTACCACATACAGTTCTGTTTAATTTTAACAGTAATGTCATAACACAGTTAAAACAGAAATTATTATCCCTATTTTACAGAACATAAAACTGAGGTCTAAAGAAATTATGTAATTTGTCAAAAGTCCATCCAACTGGTTAGTTTGTAGTACAAATTTTGGGACTCAGAGAAAGTCTTCTGTCTTCAAATCCATGCCCTTGTATTACAATGTCTCCTAAAATGACTTACTTAGCTCACTTTAATTGATATTCTTCACATGATTTTCTTTGTCTACTAACAGAAAGCATACCTATTTCTTTAAGCTCTTCCTTAGAGTTTAAAAACAAATTTCTCATATGGAATTTTGTATAGGAAGTACTGGTGGATATGGTATGTAGTATCCTCAACATCATCCATGTCATAGAATAATTTGTCAGATTTTCTAAGTTGCTTTAGAGTTTTGGTTAAATTTAAGGGTTTAATGTTGAAGTGCAACTTAATAAAAAAAAAGTTAAGAGTAATGAAGACAATATTACCCAAATAGATAGCTTTCTACCAGTACTGCTTAGGGCAAAGAGAAAACTATTGTAGTACAGCCTAAGAATATGACTGTTTTAGTCTAGCGATGTTTGTAGCACAATTTGTTTGTTTGCAAGAGACAGAAATTAAACTCAAAGAGCTCAGGCAAAAAGAGAATTTAGTGGCTTATGTAGTCAAGCTGTATAAAAGGCAGGGATATCACGAAGTGAGGATCCCAGTGTCGTAATGATTCATTGTTTCTCTTTTACCATTTGTATCTCTAAACCTCTTCACTCTCTGAGACTGGTATTTCTTCCTGTAAGGGAACATGGCTACAGGTCTGAAGCTCATATTCTCAACTATTCCTCAGAGCAATAGATAGAACTTCAAGACTCATTGCTCCATTTAAAAAAAGAAAAAGAAATCCCCAGGTGCCTAGAGTCTTAAGAGCTTGTAAGCAGCCCTTCCAAGTTGCATCGGTCTCCATTCACCTGCAACAACAGAGAAAGGAGAAGAGTCAGGAACAGAAAGAGAAAACGGAACGTGTGGCCAGTTGCCTCCAAGAATGACCACCTCCTTTGCCCTGAGGCCAAACTGGATACAGTGCTCAGCGACCATTATGGAATGTTTTGTTCTACTCAAAAGGGGGAAGCAGATATCAGATTTTCAAATTCTCATGAAATCCAGACTTTCTGAAGTCACGGAGGCTGTATGAACTACCAAAATATGGCGCTGAGATAACCTTTAAACATTAAACCAAGAATATCCCCTGAAGTCTTCTTTAAACCTGGCAGTAGTTTAGCTTAATTAGTAAAGAATGACTACACTAAGTGTTATGTTCTCATAAGAACTATCCAAACGATATCAAGGAACGCCCTGGTGGTATAGTGGGTAAGTGCTGTGTCTGCCAACCAAAAGGTCAGCACTTCAGATCCACCAGGCGTTCCCTGGAAAATGTACGGAGCAGCTCTACTCTGTCCTGTAAGGTTGTTATGACTCCACTGCAGTAGGTTGGTTTATGAGATCAAACTGACAGTAGTAACTGGGAAGATTTGACAGGACACTTAGAGGCAGTGAGCCTACGTTAAGAGAAGATGAACAATTTGGAAAAGAAAGGTGAAAACGGTTGCACAACTTGAAGAATGTAATCAATGTCACTAACTTATATATGTAGAAATTGTTGAATCAGTATACCCATATGTTCTGCTGTGTATATTCTCCACAACAACAAGATTTAAAAAAAAAAAAATCCAGGGAAAATTTTGATTTGGCCCATCTTCCGTCACGTGCCATCCTTCGTTGAGTCATTGTGAGAAGACATTTAACTACCACACTTGATCCAGTTTGGGCTAGGTGTTCACTCCTGGACCAATTATCAAAGCCAGGGGCTGGGGTTATGTGAGATGTTGATGATTATATTTTAGTCTTTTTTTTTTTTGATGGAGGGGAGGGCATACAGTTTTCTCCAAATGGGAAAGACTTACAGGTAGAAGAAACAATGGATGTTGAATATTCTGCTACAAACATTAACATTATTCATAATTTTTTAAACTGTTTTCACATGAAACAATCACATGATTTCTTCTTTTTTTCCTTTTGTTTTCATTAATTTAGAAAACACTTATTTGCTTATTCCACTACCATGTTGATGTGATGATTTAAGCCATGTCAATGGTATTTCAGATACCCATGATTGACAGGTTTCCCCAGAGCTTCCAGGATAACACACACTGGGAACAAAGGCTGGCAAGCTACTTGCAAAAATTAGTCAATGAAAACCTTACGGCTCACAGCAGAACATTGTCCAGTTCACTTGGTTTGGACATGTCATCAGGAAGGATCAGTCACTGGAGAAGAGCATCATTTTGGCAAAGTAGAGGACAACTGGGGGCAAAAGGGAGTTTCTGTGCGATGGATTGGCACAATAACCACAACAGTGAACTTCAGAGATTGTGAGGATGGCGTAGAAGAGGGCATCATTTCATTCTATTGTACATAGATTGCTATGAGCTGGAGTCATCTTGACAGTAGCTATCTATCTCTATTTGTTTATTGATTTACCCCTTTCAATGTTCCCAGAAAGGTCTAAGGTAGACCATAGATATTTTATGCTCAGAAAATAGTAAATTCTCATGTAGACACTTGTTTATTTTAGCAGTTAATACCATAAGCTCTACAGCAAGTATTCAAGTTCAACACCTGCCTCCATCATTTGCTGGCTGTATGGCCTTGAGCAGGTTGTTTAACCTCTTAGTGTTTCAATGATCTCTGTGAGAATGAAATGAAATGAAGAAAACTGATATTATCTATAATAATCCTTGTTTGGAGGGTTATGAAGGACAATGCTCATAAAGCACTTAAGATAATGGCACAAAATAATAATATTATTGATATCATTGGTGGGAAAGATTTAAAGCCCCAGTTTTCCCTGTGGGACAGATTTTGGCTTTGGTGAGGTCTTTTCATCTTATCTATGCCCAGATTTCTGGGTCACGATATCTTTGACCCATTGCGAAACTGAGATGATGCAAACTCAAGGAAAAGCAAAGCTTGACCTCATCCTCAGTGCTATTAGGTAGTTACAGCTACTTGAAAGTCAGGAAAGGGAGAAGGCAAAGTTTCAACCTCGGCTTTACTGGTGGGGTTTGTTTATGGTTTGATTGTATGCATATAACCTTAGTGTTTTGTATTTTTTCATTTTCTGAAAAAATACTCTTTTCCCTCTACTGGTTGCCTCATTGAATCACTATCCAGATGACTTTGATGGTGTCAACAATCTGTCTGCCTCTAGCCTCACTGCTTTCCAATAAAATTAAGGTGGATTATCAGTAATAAACTTCAAATCAGTTTTGCTGCTCTCTTTAAATTCAGAAGCCATTAGTTAAAATTCTCTACTCTGTGAAAATAAAGTGGTGGCCCAAGAACTTGAACATCTGTCAATGCTTAGTCATGTATTCTATCAACATATTCAATAAATGCTTTCATTTCCAAGAGTTTGTGGTTTCTCCTAACCTGCCAGATAAACACATCTGTTTTTCCTAGTATTACTACTTTTTCTTTTACCTCTACTCTATCCTTACAGGTGGTGATGACATTTTAAAATACGTACATTATGTACCAGATACAGTGCTAAGCACTTATATGTAACACCTTTTTTAAATCTCACTGATTTTACAAACGCTCAGAGATTTTTCTGATTTTATAAAGGCTCAGAGATTAAATGCCTTGTCAGAAGTCATGAATCAAAAACAAAACCCAGTGCTGTCAAGTAGGTTTCAACTCATACAAACCCTATAGGACAGAGTAGAACTTCCCCATAGAGTTGCCAAGGAACATCTGAAGGATTAGAATTGTTGACCATTTGGCTGGCAGCAGTAACACCTAACCACCATGTCCCCAGGGTTTCTGAAGTCATGAATAAACTCACTGCTGTTAAGTAATTCTGCCTCATAGCAACCCTACAGGTCAGACTAAAACTGCCCCACAGAGTTCCCAATGAGCACCTGGCAGATTTGAACTGCTGACCTTTTTGGTTCAAAGCCGTGGATAGTAAGTGGAAAATCTCGAGGTCACACCCAAGTCTATTTGTTTCTAAATTCAATATTCTGTGTATGCACATTTCTGATGACATTAATGAAATGCCCATCGTATTTCCAAAGGACCTTAGTCTGGAGTTGTAATCTGTGGATAAATACAACCAAAATTTTCATAGGCTTCAATAAAAGTCTGATAAAAATGGGTGACAATGAGTGTAAAGTTCTACACTGAAGTGACAGGTGTTTGAAATGATTTTATGTAACAGAGATGAAGTCTCATACTCCATTGCCATTGAGTCAGTTCTGACTCACAGAGACCATACGTGACGGAGTAGATAGAATTGCTCCAACAGAGTTTCCAAGGAGCAGCTGGTGGATTCAAACTGTCAATTTTGGGATTAGCAGCTATAGCACTTAACCACTACAAAGTCAGATAGGCATAGCTGACAATGGGTTTAATTTTAGTCCATTCTGAAGACCAACATAGGCAGTTTCTCAACAGGGCAAAGTGATGCCAAACAAAATAATGAGGTTGGTTAGTTGATTGGTTTTCACATGCTTGTTACTGGGAAGACTGGGTGACTATTTTTAAGGATTCTATCAAAGAGATTGAGTTGTTAGGAAAGAACATCGTGGTTAACCTAAGGTAAAGGGTTAGCAAAAATGAAGGAAATTCAGCAGGATGAAGTGACACAGTAGCCACAACAGTGGACTCAAACATACTGACCATCAAGAAGGTGGCTCAGGAGTGGGCAATGCTTTGCTCTGTTATACGTAAGACCAGATCACCAAGAGTTGGAGCCAATTTGACCGCAACTCACAATTGACAATCAATGAGATTATCGAAAGCCCTCTAGCCAACCACTTTATACAAGGAAATTGAACTAAATGATTTCTAAGTAGCCTTTCCGACACTAAGATATTGAAAGACATTTTTTCTTGCTAATTATATTTCACAATAATAACTTCTATTATTTCACCTGGAATGATATGTTTGTTATTCATCCTTAAATAACACCTTTTCCCTCCTTGAAAGCTCCCTCAAATGCTAGCATTTCAATAGAATAGTTCTAAGCTGTTTCCACCTCGATTTATCCACTTGAATCACTTCCCAATTTCCCCGCAACTATTTTGTTTTTCTTTTAAAATTTCCGTCCTAAGTTGAACCTGTCATTTAAACTGCAATGATTTGTGTGTATTTCTATAAATTAAATTGAAGAAGATATGATAATGTGTGTTAAAATGCAAACTTTCCATAACAATAACTCACTGCTGGTAGTAATATTTTTATATATTTACGTTTATTATTCAACTATCAGTTTTACCCTGGCCCCTAGGGTCGCCGTGAGTCGAATCCGACTTGACAGCACTTGGCTTGGCTATTCAACTATCAGATGCTAAGTTTTGGAAAGTAAAGGAGCTTTCATTTTAAGTTGAGTCCAATGATTTATAAAACATATCTTAGTGATACGAGGAATATTTTATAAATAATGACGATTAAGGCATAAGTCATGTGAACACACAGAGATCATCTCACATTTTTAGAAAAATATTACTCTTGGAAATATTTCTACCACATTTGTTTTGCCAGTTTAACAGAAAACATGTATCCTCAGAAAACTCCTCTACAAAATTGTCCTACAAATTCTTGCAGATTTTCGAGTTAGACTCTGTGAAAAATGAAAATGTTTGGAATGGTGAATTTTTAATGAACCATATTCTGGACATGGAAAACATGTAGTTGAACCATTTTGAGTACTTTCAAATGCTGGAGGTTAATGTTTAAAATTACACAAGAAAAGATAAAGTCTTTTTTTCCCCCTAAAGCTATAAAAGGAATAATTGTGATGACATACCACTGTGCATTTTATACTGTTGAATGATGGCAGCTTCCCTTCTGGCTCCACGCCTCAGAGGCCTAGCACACCCGAGGAGCATTGTAAAAGCCGCCTAACGCACACCCTGGCGTGTGTGTGCCTACTTTTACAATGAGCAATAATTTTAAAGGAACGTACAGTACCTACTAGAAAGCTTATTCAGACGACAAGATGTTATAATGTCAATAGGAACATAGACCCTTTGTATTATATTACTGCTACTTCTAATAAATAGCAATCCTGTTTTGAAATGTTTAACCAAAAAGAGATTAGAAACCATTTTACTGCTGAGTTCCTGTTGGGAAAACTCTAAATATTTCCTGATGATGATAAGATGGTAAAGATTTAGGTATCTGGTTTAAGTATTTGAGATTTAGGTGTTTAGATATAAACATATAATCTCCATGCAATTGTTTTTCTGCTACTTTTCAGTCTAGAATCATTTTACTGGGACACAGGGCACCATACTTCCTAAGTAAGAATGCATCAGCTGCTCTGTTTTGGAAGAATAATGTTCTATGTCCTACGATAGAATTACTAGTACTCCTTAGAGGTAACACTGTTCCAAATCAGAGTGGCAAAAACATGTAAAAAAAAAAATCTGTAAATTATACCAAAAATAATAATCTTTTAAATTCTGGTAGTCATTTTGACATTTGAGCTGACTTCATGAAGAAGAACAAGAAATCTCATTATCATGGATAATTTTTGATTCTCTAGCCCTTGGGTGAACAATCTACAATATTCATAAGCATTAGCTGTTCATCTGGGACAGATTAAAGTTTGAGTGTGACTTGACTTTATATAACTTGGTGGAATTAGAAGTGGCCTCTTTTAAAAGTATGTATATAAAATGACAAATATAAAATTGGATAAGAAAGTGAATATATAATTAGAATAGGAAAGGAAATTCCAAAAAGTTACTACAGATTCAGTTTGTTTTCTTCTTCCTATAGGCAATTTATAAGAAATGCTTCCTGGTTGTGGCCTGAAATACCCTCCCTACCAGGAGCCTCTAAAACCTCCCACAACTCCAAGCACTCAGGGTGGCCTGCGCAAGTGAGAGGCCTTTTGGAGCTTAAGCTTCATTTGTTTCATGGTGACACTACCTCTGCTGTCCTTGTTTAATGTTGGGGAGAAAAAGTGGTTAAGAAGTATTGTTTCTGTTCCTTTGTTCTTTGGACTTCTACGGAGCTAATATTTCTAGATTCAGTTTAAGACTGTAGTCAAGAGTTGGGTCAAGATTTAAAACCCTCTCCTGCAAGGAAATTGCTGAAATGTTCTCTTTCACAAATTTGATGTTGTATTTTATGGCCTTGCATCCCATCAACTGGTAGAAATCAACACACAGAAATGTGAGTAATTCATTGTTTCAAGGGCTCTGGAGCAAAATGAGAAGCAAAATGAGAATTAGTAATCTTGGAAGCATTTTTATTCCCAGCAATCCATAACATACACACTTATGAACGACTTCATCATTAAAGCAGCAGACACTATGCATTTAAAAAAAAAATTGTCATGGAGTCAATCTGCTTCATAGGCTTTCCCAGGCTATGATCTTTACCAGGTAAACCCTGCTGGCGTAGTGGTTAAGTGCTACAGCTGCTAACCAAAAGGTTGGCAGTTCAAATCTGCTGGGAGCTCCCTGGAAACTCTATGGGGCAGTTCTATCCTGCCTATAGGGTCTCTGTGATTTGGAATCTACTGGAAGGCAGCAGGTTAAACCTTTACTGAAGGAGGCTGCCACACCTTTCTCCCACCAAGCAGCTGATAGGTTCTAACCATTCCACTATCAGTTGAGTGCTTAACCAGTACACAACCAGTGGTTTGTAACTCCTTGTCAATGAACCCTGAAACAAACCAGATACCATCTGGGTGCTGTAAACACATTTAAAATGAATTAAACTTTTGTAGGTGTTACAATAAGGTGGGTTCTCGGGACTGCAGCAGATCCCAAGGAATCAGATGATTTATCTCGTTACTGCCAACAGGATTATACATACAGAATCCAAGACAGATGGCTGCTGCCTCATCCTGCAAATGGCTTTCCAAAATATTAAGTCTTCAGAAATCTATTTGGCCAATGAAATTCACTTTTCTCTCTTCATGTTTTTGTTAGACAGACTTATTTTTGCTAATTCATTTCCATAAGTTCTTACTCTGTAGTAATTTTTAGGAGTAGAATTTAAACAACTATCTGAAAAAAGTAAGCTTGGCTAGTGTTTATACAAGAGGAATTGCTGAAACTATTTCCTCCTCCAGGAGAGAAAAAAATGATAATGCAAAAACACTTGCTGTAGATTTTCATTCTTTGCCCAAAACATTTTTCACTATTCTCAAAACTAGTAATTTCCTTATTTCTCACATAAACATTCTATGGGCTTTATTGCTCACATTCCTAGAGCCATCGTGGTCTTCTTCAGTACTGAGTAACTCACTGTATGTCTTTTCAGTCAAAAGCGCATTTCTCTGCTGATTACTACAGCCACTCAAGGGAAAAAAGATGGAGAGAGAGAAAAGCAAAAGCTACCCTGCAAGACAATAAAATAACTTGGTGGCATAGTGGTTAAGTGTTACATCTGCTGACTGTACGATCAGCAGTTCAAATCCACCAGGTGGTCCCTGGAAACTGTATGGGGCAGTTCTACTCTGTCCTCAACTCAACTGCAGTGAGTTTTAATATGGACAATGAAGATATGCCAGGCTTTGTATAGTAACATAACTTGTTGCTTTTGACTTGATTCCAACTCAAAGTGACCCTATAGGACAGAGTAGAATTGTTTAGAACGCTGCTTCTAAGGAGTGGCTGGTGGATTCAAACCTCTGACCTTTCACTTGGTAGCTGTAGCTCTTAACCACTGCACCACCAGGATTCCCATCTAGTAAAATAAAAGTTAATAAATTTTATGTTTAGTATAGATGAGTCATGGGAGAAATCATTCATTCATTCAGCAAATAATTTTTGAGTGTCTACTAAGCACCATTTAAATATGTTGTGTAAGCAGTGTGACGGTTCCTCAGAAAATTAAAAATAGGACTACCATATGACCCAGCAATCCCACTCTTAGGCATACATACACCCAAGTGACTTAAAAATAGCTACATGAATAGAAAGTATACACCAACATTCACTACAGTACTCTTAACAATAGCCAAAATGTAGAAACAACCCAAATGTCTATTGATGAATAAATGGATAAGTTAAATGTGGTCCATATGTATAATGGAATTCTATTCAGCCATAAGGGGAGATGAAGTTCTGATACATACTACAACAAATATGAACCTTGAGAACATTACACTGAGTGAAATAAGTCAACCACAAAAGGACAAATGAAATGACAAGTTTATTAGTGGTTTCCAAGGGTAGGAGGTAGAGGAACAGGGAGGAAGCAATAGATTCTGTCTGTTCATGGTGGTGGGAAATTTGGCACAGATTAAGGGTAATGATTTTACAACATGATTAATGTAATAGACATCACTAAGTTGTACAACTGAAAAAGATTAAATTGGTAAATGTAGCATTTGTGTGTGTGTGTATGTACTTTAAGCAACTGCGGAGGTTGCTTGTGCATAAATACACACTGCATGAGATTTGTTTTCCTGATTTGGAGATGTAGGGCATCCCTTTTCAAGGACATCTGAGTAAGGAGTCCTAATATTATTTTTAGTATTTCTGTTCTACCTCTTACTTTATTGCACAGCGCTTGGGTCTTAAGAGCTTTCAAGTGGTCGTCTGAGGTACAACAATTGACTTCTACTCACCCAAAGCAACAGAGGAAAAAAAAGTAAGAATCAAGAGAAGAGATGGACTACATGCCAAACTGTCCTCATGGAAACTACCTCCTTTGCTATGGGACAGGAAGAAACGGATAGTGCCTGTGTACCATTACAGAATGTTTTGATCAAATATTCTATAGAAGAATCTTGATCAAAAAAAATTGGGGGAATGGGACTGTGGGATAGAATTTCAAACACTCATGGATTCCAGACTTTTTGGAGCCATTGGAGCAGGATGAACCCCCAAAACTATTGCCCTGAGGTAAATACCTTGAGACTATCTACTGATGTCATCATTAAACCCAACAATAGTTTATTTATCTTAATAGCGAACAATGTCTGCCCTGAGCAGTATGGTATCGTAAACAATTATCTCTATGGGATTAAACTGATAACAGCAACTCAAGAGGTTGGATGAGAAATTTAGGGCACAATGGATTTGTTCATCGGGGAGTAATTTGAAACAGGATATGAGAATGGTTATACAACTCACAGAACATCATCAGTGTAATGAAATTGTTGGTATATGTTTTGATGCATGTATTTTTATATAAAATATAAAAATATTTTGCATAAAGGTAATCTGCATACAGCAGTGAACGAAACTCAAAAATTGTTCCCTTCCCAGAGTTTACATTTTAGGTGGGATAACAGGGGGATAAACAGTGAACTAACTAGCTAAATAATGTAGCATATTAAAAGATAAAGTGCTTTGAAGTAAAACAAGGCATGACAACAGGATAGGAAGTGCTTTGTGTTGGGAGTAGATACCAAAAATTTTATCTAGCTCTAAAAAGGCAGCATTCCTCAACAAGGAATGCAGATACTGAGGGAAAGAGTGTTCCCAGAGAGAGGGAACAGTCAAGTACAAAGACCCTGTGCAGAAGTACACTGCCATATTCAAGGAAGGGCCAGGCTGCTAGTGAGGCCAAAAGGGAGGCAAGAGTAGCAGTAGATGAGATCATACAAATGACGTAGGATTACAGTGTAAAGGGCCAAATAGTCAATTATAATAACCTTAGCTTTTACTCTGAGTTTAAAGAAAGCCATTAGAGAATTTGGAACAAAAGTTTGCATGATCTGTCTTATGTTAAAAAAAAAACCTCACTCTACTGCTGTATTAAGAATAGACTGTAGGAGTCAAGGTCACAGCCAGGAAGCAAGCATTTAGGAGGACACTGTGGTAATTCAGACAAGGGATGACGGTGGCATGGATCAGGCAGAAACCAGCCCAGACAGTGGGGAGAGGTGGTATTCGGGATACACTTTACAAGTACAGTAAATAGGGTTTGTTTGATGAGTTTTTGCTGACGTGTGAAAAAGAAAGAGGAACGTCAGAAGATCTCAAGGTTATTTGATCTCAGTCGTTGGAAAGACGGAGCCGCCACGAGCTAAAATAGGGAAGCCTGCTTGTACAGAATGTTTAGGCAGGGACAGTCAGAACGGCAGTTTTTGATATATTGAGCTTGAGTTGCCTGTTTGTTAACGAAGTGGAGATAGGGAATAGGAAGTATCATGGATGAGACTGGTGTCTAGGGAGATTATCTAGACCTGAAACACTGGTGGCATAGTGGGTAAGTGCTATTGCTGGTAACCAAGAAGTTGTCAGTTCAAATCCAACAGATGCTCTGCAGAAACTCTATGAGGCAGTTCTACTCTGCCCTGTGGGTCGCCGTGAGTCAGAACCCACTCGATGACAGTGGATTTGGCTTTTGTTTTGTTTTTTAATCTGGACTAGTGGTTCCAAACTATGGATAGTTTTTAAAACCAAGTGACAGAGGAACTCATCAAGTGAGTGAAGGTCGATAGAGAAGTCCAAAGACTGAGTGGCAAAGTGGCGAAGATAGGAGGAAAAGCAGGACAGTGGGTTTTGAGAAAGAGGGCTTTGGCTTGATTGCAAAGGAATGCTAGCCTAGAACAGCATTTATTGAGGGAAAAACAGTAGCAAGTTACTGTCACATCTGGGACAGGGCACAGAAATCTAAGAGCACCAGGTGTTCTATTCCAGGTAAAAAATACAAGCTTTTGGGCTGTAGACTTCACAAACTTCCTGTCTAGGGAAACACCAGCCATTCCTCTGTGTTTCAATCCCTTCCAACGCACCCTTTGGTAAGGAAGGGACTCCTGTCCTAGTGTTGTAGGGAAGACCAAATATAAAAAACCCCGCACTGGTAAGACGAGATTAGCATCACCTTATTAGCTACGTACACTCACAGCTGAGGAAACGAAGACACTGCCAGCCACACGGGCAACATGGGGATCACAGCCACAAACAAAGGGATAACTGGGGCTGGGCAAGATTTGTAGTATTTAAGAAGATAGGGCATCCCCTGGTCCTGTGGGAGAATGTAATGCACTTGATTTCAAAATTTTATTGGCAGGCAGTGAAATGAAACCCCACTACTTTGGGATAAGCAGGAACTGCATCTGATCCATTTCATAAGGGGAGTTGTTTTCTTTGAGGGCATTATCAGTAGGAACAGAGAGGCAAAGGGAGTTGCAGTAAGACCATCTGAGGGCTTCCCAACTTACTAGATATCAAGACGATACATAATATTGAGCCTTAATTTTAGGAGTTACATCACACTCTGATGGAATTACAGTCTATAACCTAACTCTGTAGATTCATCTATAAAATGTGACAAAGCATCCAAGACTTTTTAAAAAAAATATATTGTTGTTGGTGTTGCTGTTGTGAAGAATACACACAGCAAAACACAGCAATTAAACAGTTTCTGCATGTGCCATTTAGAGATGTTGGCCATATTCTTAGAGTTATGCACCCATTCTCAACCTCCTTTTCTGAGTTGTTCCTCCTCCACTGATATAAATTCACTGCCCCCTAAGGTCCTTATCTAATGATTCCATTTCCTTTTGTCACTGTGATTCCATGTAGATAGCTTTGTAAAAGAGCATAGTGATAAACGTCATTTTTTACTATGTACTCGGCGGCACTTGGCTGGCAATCTGTTGTTTGGTTTTAAGAATATTTCAGAGGTTTAAAAATGATCCCACGGCAGTAGTTTCAGGGATTCATCCAACCATCATGACTTCAGGAAGTCTGGACTCCATGAGAATTTGGAATTCTGTGCTGCATTTTACCTCTTTTGAGCAAGATTCTTCTACAGACTCTTGGATCAAAATGTTCAGTATTGGTATCCAGTTCTGGCTTCATGGCAGAAGAGGCAGTTGTTCATGAAGACAATTAGTCACACATTCCATATCCTCCTTCTGTTCATGACTTCTCTTCTTCCTCTGTTGCTCCAGGTGAATAGACGCCAATTGTCATGCCCTGGATGGTGCTATTAGCACATACTTTAAAGATCCCAGGCACTACACAATGAGCTAGGAAGCAGAACAGAAGCACTAAACCTATTATTAGGCCAGTTGACTGAGATGTTCCATGGAGCCATGAGCCTAAACCTAGAAACCAAACTGCACAAGGTTTTCAGCTGTACAGCCCTTTTCTGTGAGTGATCAACCAAGAAAGGTCCTCAGGGAGAAAGAATGTGGTAATAAGTGCACGTGTGTGTGTGTAAGCAAGAGACAATGAAGAACAAAAGAACTGTATGCTGGTAGCAAGAATATTAAAGAGCTCTTTGGGGGCATGATTAAGAGCTCAGCTGTTAAGCAAAGGCTGATGTTTGAAACCCACCTTTTGGCTTAAATACTCCTAGGCAGAAAGACGCAGCAGTACGCTTCTATAAAGACTGCAGCCTTGGAAACCTTCTGAGGCAGCTCTGTGTCCTTTAGGGTCTCTTCATGGAGCACAACAAACAAAAAGAATTATAGTACAAGAAAGTATGAGCATCAAGAACACATATACTCTGAAGATTCCATTCATACTCATGGCTTTGTAACTTCTAAATGTACTTACAGACTTACCCTTCATGGATCACATTTGAAGTCTCAGAGGCACGTATGACTCAGTATGCTGAGAACTGAACTTCCTCCCACCCATCCCAGCATACCTCCCCAATTGTGTTCTCCAGGTTTGTATATGGTAGCTATTTCAGTGTTTCTGTGCTTTTTACAAGAACCAGAAAAATCTCAGAGGCATACACAATAAGCATTTATTTTTCATTTAAGACTATCATTTAGTAAGAAAATTCTGCTTCAGGTTGTGGGTTACGTTTAAGGTCTGTTTCATGAGTTGCATCTGGGACCTAGGTTAGAGGGAAAGTGGCTACATGGAACATGTTCTTCTCATGGTAGAGGAATGAGTGGATATGTGTCATCCTCTAACGTCCTAAAGTCACTGGGAACTCTGTCCTTTTGCCCACATTTCATGGGAGAAGGCAGGTCACAATGCCAAGGCCAATTCAATTACAGGGAAGGAAGTTAATTCTGCTGTTGAGGATGGATGAGGAGAATCAGAGAATATTTCCTGAACGTTAGTCTAATCTTTTGCAACATCATTGTCTACTCACTACCCACGGTGTTTCCCTTAGCCTTCTCCTTCCGATACCCATCACCTGCTCTGAAATGCACTGCTAGTGACTGACGTTGCTTATCGTCTGTCACCTTTGTTCTCTTACTCAGTTTTTTTTCTATGCCTTCTTATGCTCAGTTTCCAAAACTTCACCCAGAAGCAAGATTAGAGCCTCGTTACCCTCAGATCTTAAAAACATGTTTGAGGAACCTGCTGTCCTTTCCCCACTCCAGCAACTCTAGGGAGCATTCAACAATGACGCCACCACATTATCATCACCTAAGTTTATGCTGATTAAGAAATTACCACATGCAAGTCCTTAGGCTCAGGAACCCTGCATATTTCAGTTCATGCAAGCCTTAAAAGCACTTTAACTGGTAAACCGGTTGTCTATGAGTCAATTCCAACTCAGAACTATGCCAGTGTAGAACTGTCTGTAGGGTTTCCAGTGACTGGCTTTTCACAAGTAGATCACCAGACCTTTTTCCCAGGTGCCTTAGGTAGACTTGAACTTCCAACCTACCAGTCAGCAGCTGAGTGGGTTAACTGCACCACTTAAGGATTCCTATAATTCCTTTCAGAACGTATCATTGTAGAATAAATCGCAACTCATGGTGACCCTAAAATGGTAATAGCAGTAGTGGAGCCCCAACATTATTTTTCTGATTCTAGAATGCTTGTTCCTAACTACTATACTCTGTTTCTTCCTGTTAATGTATTTTCACAACCAGCACTAAGCATAATATTCAGTTAGGTGGATCTGATTAGTTGACTATGAAGTCTAAATTGACCTAAGTAATTGCACAAATTTCTACTTTCATATATTTCCTGAAGTACTAGTGTGTTACTTTTTCCCTCCATAACAGTGTAAGTAACTTTTTATGCTACATACTCAGTATCAAAACTTTTTGATTATGTTTTCTGTAAACCAAATTTGCTTCAGGATAGTCAATACTCCTTTGTAAAGCAAATGAGAATACGGTTTCATTTTTTTTGTATCAAAGGTAGAAAAGGATGCACAGAATTAGATTAATACTGGATATTTTTAGTTACATGTCCCTGATATTTTGTTTTAGGCCTTTATTTCTCCAACAAAAGAGAGTCAGTAGTGTGTTGATCAATAAGTAGCAAAATAGATAAAAAAGAGAAAATCTTATCCTGAAGTTCAGATGATTTAACTTTGTATTTCAAATGAATAAAAAGTAATTCTTTATAAGGAAAACAACCACTTTGTGAATTTTTGTCTTAAAAAAAGGAGCACGACTTAATTAATTTTCTGCTGCACATACGCAGATTAGAACCTTTGGGGAATCACTATAAAGTATGGGTCCCCAAATTCTGTGAATATGCTAAAAACCATTGAATTATAAACTTCAGTTGGGTGTGTTTTAATGTATGTAAAGTACATCTCACTAAAAATGTTCTTTTTTTGTGGTTTGTTTTTAATGTGGGTGCCCAGGTCTATCCTGGACTAGTTAAACTTGCATTCTTCTACAAAGAGCCTAGACATCAAGTGATTTTAGTGTGTAGTCTCAGTACAAAACCACTGTTTTAGCTTGTTCTATTGTTAGCGTTAATCATTTCTAGGATTTATTCTGGCAAATGAAGAGTTTAAAAAACTTTGTTCATGTGGCTTGATTGTAACATTTCAAAATTAATATGAACCAAAATAAAACAAACTAATTGCAGTCTCAAGTTGATTCTGACTCATATCAACCCTATGGGACAAAACTGAACTGCTTCATACAGTTTCCAAGTATGTATAGCGGCAGACATAAACTAGCAATTTTTTGATTAGCAGCCATTGCTCTTAATCGCTACTCATTAGGATAAAATTCTTTCTAAATAATGGAAAGTAAGTCCTTATTTTTAAGTTCAGTGTGGCAAAGGCATGTTTATTTCAGGAAATGACAAAAGTTCAGGGACAAAAATTTTGTTAGAATCACATTCAGGTGATTCATGTTCAGCCAAAGAGACGTCTTTTGAAGAGATGGTGGTGCCATTTGCTTTCATGATAGCACAGAGGTTGATCAAAATCTACCAGAAGGTTCTGGAGAGGTAGGCAAGTTAATTTTTTCTGTCCACATACAGATAATACAGCTTTATAATGACCTGGCTACAATCACTGTTTTAGTCAACTAGTGCTGCTGTAACAGAAATACCACAGGTGAGTGGTTTTACTAAGAGAAATTTCATTCTGTCACAGTCCAGTAGGCTGTAAGTCCAAATTCAGAGAATCAGCTCCAGGCAGAGGGTTTCTCTGCTGGCTCTGGAGGAAGGTCCTTGACCTTGCCGGTCTCCCCCTGGTCTGGGAACTTCTGAGGCACAGTGACCCCGGGTCGTTCCTAAAGGATGCACTCTGCTCCAGCACTATTTCTTTCTTGATGGTATAATGTCCTCAAATCTCTCTGCTAGCTTCTTCTTTTCATATCTTAAGAGATTGCCTCAAGGCACGATATAGTCTTAGACATAGAGTCCTGCCGCACCAACACAACTGCCACCTAGCCATCATCATTAACGTCACAGAAGCATGATTTGTCACATTAAGGAACATCATACGATATGGGGAATCGTGACCTAACCAAACGGCTACCCACATTTGCAGGGTCAGGGGTACACAATTCAATCCGTGACAATCATCGTGATCACTAGGTTGAGAATATGACAGTTGTGTCCACGAAATGAATTCACTGCAGGAAAGGGAAGAACCCTGCAGTGGAAGATGCTATTATACTCTTCTTTTTGTCCCATGGCATTACCTCCCCTGCCGGGTATGAGTCTATTGTCTGCGTGGTGTACCCAAGAAAGCAGTGCTTCCCGCTGAGAGAACTTTCTGAAGTTTTGCCTCAGTGTTCCAGCTGTGGATTTACCTCACTACACATTAAAGTCCATCATGTGGTCTGCATAATGAATACTGTTGTTGCTCTCCCCGCGTTTAGCCTCTTTCCGTTATAGTAGAGATGAACTGTATGACTTAAGTCGATAGTCCTGACACAGTGACTGGTTCAAAGCATAAGTGTGTGCCCTAAGTTAGTACAGTCAGTGTGGAGCTCAGAACTTCTGTGTGGTTATAAGGAAAACACACTTTGGATGTGCATAAGGAGACATGCAGCTCTGCGGCTGTTGACAATTACATGGTTTCTATTAGAGAAGATAGGCTGAGAATAAATTTGACCCATGGGTGGTGGGCAGAGTTGAGAAAATTGCCAAGAAACTGATGAAGACCCTCGAAGACATTGGAAATTTGGATGAAACCAGGCCCCAAACGTGTCTTATATTCGGGCTTCTCTATTAGGTGAGCTGACAAGTTTCCTTTATGAGCTCTGACTGTGTAATCCTGTTTGAGGAGGAGCTTTCCATTCCTTGGAAATAGAAGCACCTTAACTGATTCAGGTTTTTGATGTAGAACTTCTTTGAATTAATTAGTTCACAAAATAAAATAGGAGCCAATTTAATATTTTGTCATAATAGCAACTTTGTCAAGATATTGGAGTTTATACAGGGAAATGCTAAAAATTAAAAGTCATTAAAAAAAAAAAGGATGTTTATGACCTTCAGTCTATTAGGGTTGGATAGAGAGGTTTCCCAAATCAAATTCCTAAGGAAGACCATCTTGCCTGTATTTTATGTCCAGAAGAAACTGTTCTTTATGTCAACTATATCTTTCATTTCTATGCTGATGCCTAGTCTTCCAACTATCTCTAGTACTCTGATCATCATCAAAACAATTTATCATCTGTCTATTTGCCTACCTACCTACCTACTTACATGTTTTCATTTTTTCTCTCCCCTTTATAAATTTCTCCCTTTCATTTTGACTGCCACTGTTTTTCCAAGAACTAGGTTGAGTATATGCTCTCAATTCAAGAGGCTCCTAAATGCCATCCATTCAGGGCACTAGATGACTAATAAATTAATTCTAGTCAATATTTTAATGGCTAAAAGCGTCTTCCCAGATTACACATTAATTTTTAACCACACCCCAGAATTTTCATTATTGATTGTAAAGGTTACTCTTGATGGTGATGATCTGGTGGGAGAAAGTGCCAAGAGATGAATAAGGACAGCTTCTGAGGACATCCTCAGACCACCTTGCAGAAGCTGATGTAGTCAGGAGAAAAGAATAGGAAATTGTGGAAGAATGAAAGCAGGAGGCAGTTCAGAGGGAGCTTGGTGTGTGGGATAATGAAAGGAGAGGAGAACACAATTCTAAACTGAATGGAGGAAGGGAAATAATTTTGCTCATTAGGGAGGAGGGCACTTTATAGAAGAAAATATGTGTGGGGTGTAGATAGATTATTGTCATACTGTCAGAAAAATCAGCAATAAACTCAAATTCTATAGAAATTGAACCAAGAGTTTATCACTTCTGTATATAAATATTAACACAAAGAAATAGAATAAAAACCATGTAAAGATTATGGAGCTGGCAGAGGCCATCAGTCGATGTGATATATTAAATATAGACATTTAAGGGAACAAAAACCAAACCAAACCTAGTGCTGTCAAGTCTATTTTGACTCATAGCAACCCTGTAGGGCAGAGTAGAATGGCTCCATAAGAGTTTCCAAGGAGCGCCTGGTAGAATTGAACTTATGACCTCTGGGTTAGCAGCTGTAGCATTTAACCACTATGCCATTCTGGCTTGCTTTAAACGAAAGACCGCAAACAAATTTAGAAAAAAAAAACACGTGACTGCCAATTGTTACCTTTCAATTTTCCACCTTTGACTTTTTCTTCGCATCGACATATATTTTTCCCCTTCAGACACACTAGAATCAAACAGTTTTATCTTTATACTTTTTACGATGATTTAAAAACTCTTTAGACTTCACTCTGTAGAAGGGCCACATCCTTGAGAACACCTGCCCTGAGCTGTTAACTGATCATTATTAAGTAAGAACAAATGTCATGAAGTCAGTTACAATAAAGTGTAAATAAAAAAGTTTATGGCAGGGTGTGTAAAGTAAAAAATTGAAATTAATCACCCAGGCAAAGCAATGACAGATCCAAAGGTCATTGTTTTGTTTACTTAAATACTTTATTAGATGCCTTGATCAAAAATTGTGTTCATGTTTCCAGATCTTTAACTTGTTGGACTTATCATTGATTAACTTTTGCATGCATTCTGGTAAAACAACTGCATTCATCCTCAAAATTAATGTATTTTTTAAACTATATAATAAGATTTTCTCCAAGATGAGTCTGAGAGTAAATATCAGCCCAGAACATTTTCAACCTCTAAAACACTGCATCTTCTTTGCTGTTGAAAATTCTGCCAAATGGATAAAAAAATTTAGCTTTCTGCATTTATGTTGAGCAGCAGCTTAAGAATTCAGTCTGAGAGAAAGAATCATTCTTCAAGTGGCCTTTTTTAAAAAAAATATATGTTTTGTGCTCTCTATTTTATAAGGACTAATTTTCTCTGGGAATCTAAGAGACAATTTAGAGTTGGAGAAAAGATTCTACTCAACTTCAGTTGAGCAAATGTTTACTAAGCATCAGACCCGACTTGACGGCACTTGGCTGGCTTGGTTTGCTGTTATTACTGTTAGGTGCCCTCAGGTGGGCTCCAACTCATAGCGACCCTATGTACAGCAAAACAAAATAGCCTTCCCCTTGTGTCACTCTCACAACTGCTGCTATGTCTGAAGCCGTCATTATCGCCACTGTGTCAGTCCATCTTGCTGAGGGCCTTCCCCTCTTTCACTGCCTTTCCACTTTATCAAGCATGATGTCCTTCTCCAGGGACTGGAATCTCCTGAAAACACTTCCCAAGCACATGAGATGAGTGTTGTCCTCACTTCTAAGGAGCATTCTGCTTGCACTTCTTCCAAGACAGATTTGTTTCTTCTTCTGGCAGCCCGTGGTATGCTAAATATTTTTTCCCAATACCATAATTCAAAGACATCAATTCTTCTTTGGTCTTCCTTAGTCATTGTTCAGCTTTCACATGCATATACGAGGTCACTGAAAATACTACGGCTGGATCAGGCACACTTTAGTCCTCAAGGAGACATCCTTGTTTTTCAACACTTGAAAGAGGTCTTTTGCAGAAGATTTGCCAAACAATAGGTCCTTTGATTTCTTGACTGTTGCTTCCACTAGTGTTGACTGTGAATTCCAGTAAAAAGAAATCCTTGACAACGTCAATCTTTTCTCCATTTATCATGATGCTGGATTGGCAGTTATGATGCAGTTTGATGGAAAATGATGTAATTTGATGCTTGTGTAATGATGTAAGCAACTCCACAAGGAGATCTACTATAAGCAATGAATCAACAGAAAGGGAGTTTCCTTGAGGACATGGCCTGCCTCCAGTATGTAAATGAATGGTCCAGCAAGGATCTAGTTGAATCCTGCATCTGACTCATCATCATCTGACCTCTCATTCTTGGGTCAGATTGTCAGCTGGCAGCTGAGCTGACGACCCTGGATTCACCAGCCCTGCAGCTACATGAGTCCTGAGAAGCCTCCAACCTGATACCTGACCCATAACATTTCTAAGTAGTGGTTGGTAGATTTTAACTGCCAATCTTTTCTTTTACAGCTGAGCTCTTAACCACTGTGCCACCAGGCCTCCATATATGTGTGTATATATGTGTATGTGTGTATGTGTGTGTCTATATACATATATACGTATGTATGTACATATGTGGGTGTGTGTATGTACATACAGTTCACTCATTTTGCTTCAGTAGAAAACCTAGCCTAAGTAAATATTTGCATATATCCACATGCAGATATATATGCACACATGTACATGCATGTTCACATACACATATATGCAATCTATAGCTGTCAAGTTGATTACAAATCATAGTGACCATATGTATGAAAACCAAAAAACAAACTCATTGCTGTCAAGTTGATTTTGACTCATAGTGACCCCATAGAGCAGAGTAGAACTACCCCATTGAGTTGCCAAGGAGTGCCTGGTGGAGTCAAACCACCAACTTTTGGTTAGCAGCTGTAGCACTTAACCACTAGGACACCAGGGTTTCCAACCACACACACACACAGAGAGAGAGATAGAGAGAGAGAGAGAGATTTAGCTCAGTAGAGGCTGGTAAGTCCCATGTCCATGGGTCAGGCATCAGCCTGGAGGCTTCTCCTGACTTATAGCTTCAGGGGCTAATGAACCCAAGATCAGCAGGTCAGACAGTAGGCTGCTGACTCACAGGCTGTGGAGGCTGAGGAATTCAGGGTTGGTAGACTGTTAGCTCAAGTCCCAAGAACTGGAAATGAGATGATGATGCGCTGAACGCAAGATTCAGAGTGAGTAAAAGTTGAAAAGAAGACATCAAAGAGTGACTTGAGAAGACAAAATAAAGCATAATAATGAACTGTGAAAACTCGGAGTTAGGAAACTAAGAGAGAAGCATTTCCCAAGGTGAAGTAATTGAAAGAAATAGTCAAGCCTTGGGACCCAATATTGAAGAATTCTTTTTTTTTTTTTTAATTTGAAGATACTTCATGTAAATATTTACTGCAATGGCAATATACATTTTGTTTGTGAACTTTGTTACTTTTTTTCATTTATTTTATTACGATTGATTGAAAATACACATTCCCATATAAATTTGCATACCCATCTATACGCAGCTCCTACTGCTCTCACTGCACCGTGGCAGCACACTCTTTCTGTCTGCTCCATACATGTCTTATCCTCCGAACAATCTCCCATCCCATCCTCTCCACCCCTCCCCCACCTCTAGTAAGAGGTCAGCAGGACACATTACATCCTACAGATGCACAGAAGCATAAAGGGCACTCATGATATGGTCACTCTGTGTCACCAAGTGCAATCCACTCCTGTCCGAGAGTTGACCTCCATTATGATTTGTGAACAGGGGCAGCATCAGGGCCAGGGGTCATGCTCCCAGGGGAACCCTGAGGCCCCTGGACCATCTCAACTGCAATCTTTTAGTGGAGATCACAGGGTGCACTCCTTTTTATTCTTGTGTTGCCAATGAGGCTCAACTTCGTGAGCTTCATCATTGCTATCACTGGTGGTGGCCAGGCACCATCCAGTTCTTCTGATCGCAAGTCAGTGTAGTCACCCACTCACGTGTGTCTCTCTGTCTTCTGGGTTCTCTTTCCCCCATGTCGTTTTGGTCCTTTGCAATCATCTGTTTCTGCAGAGTTTGTTGTACCCTCAGATGGCAGTTTGGCAACTTTTAAGACCCCAGACACCACTCACCAATGTGGGGTGCAGAGGACTCTCTTAGCAAAATGCTAGTTGTGCCAATTGGCCTTGGTTTCCCCTGAGAGTGTGGTCCCCAGCCCCCTGCCCCAGCTACTCTGTCCTTGTAATGTTGGATTATGATGGGAGGAGTAATCAAGTTATGATGAAGTCTAGTTAATATTGATCTTCTTTCTAATGTGCACTGTCACTGATTTCACCCAACCAAATTTCTATAAACTATCTAATCTAAACCCTCCCCGTCTCCCTTTCCCTCTTTCTCCACCCTTGCAGCTGTCAAAGAATCTTTGTGTCTACGCATGGGTCTGTTTTTAAGTTCTTATTGTAGGGGTCTCATGCAATATTTGTCCTTTTGTTGTTGACTGCTTTCACTCAGCATAATATCCTCCAATTGAAACCAGGTAGTGAGATGTTTCCTGAAATCATTGTTGTTTTTTATCAGTGCATAGTGTTCCACTTAGCATATATACCATAGTTTACCTATCCATTCCTCTGTTGTTGGACGTCTGGGTTGATTCTGTCTTTTTGCTATTGTGATCTGTGCTACGATGAACATTTGTGTGCATGTATCAGTTGGTGTGAATGGCCTTGATTCTGTAGGATATATTCTGAGCAGTGGAATTACTGGGTCAAATGGTATATCTATTTCCAGCTTTTTAAGGAAGTGCAACATTGCTTTCCAAAGAGGTTGCACCGTTTTGCAATCCCACCAACAGCGTAGGAGAGTTCCAATTTCTCTGCAGCCTCTCCAGCATTTGTGTTTTGTGTTTTTTGGATCATGGCCAACACTGCTGGGGGGAGAAGGTATCACATTGTAGTTTTGATTTGATTTGAATTTCTTTAATAGCTAATGATCGTGAACACGTCTTCATGTGTTTTTTGGCTGCCTGGATCTCTTTAGAGAAATGTCTGTCCATTTCCTTTGCCCATTGCTTAATTGGGTTATTGATCTTTTTCTTATTGATATTTTGTAGTACCTTATAGATTATGGAGATCAGGCATTGATCTGACATACAGTTGCTGAATAATTTTTTCCTATTCTGTAGGTGGCCTTTTAATTTTATTAGTAAAGTCTTTGGATGAGCAGAAGTGATTGATTCTTAGGAGATCCTATTTAACTATTTTCTCTTCTGTTGTTTGTGGTTTGACAGATTTTGGAGTCTGTATACATTATGTATTAAAACTTCCATTGTTGTTCCTACCTTTTCTTGGATGAGACTGTTTCAGTCTCTCTCCATTCAGGATGACATAAGCAGCTGGCTTTGTATAAATGGCCCTTATTGCATTGAGGAATTTGCCCTCTGTGCCTATTTTGCTGAGAGTTTTTAGCATGAATGGGTGTTGGACTTTATCAAATTTCTTTTCTGCATCAATACACAAAATCAAGTGATTTTTGTCCTTTGTGCTATTTATGTGGTTGATCACATTAACTGTTTTTCTGATGTTGAACTAGCCTTGCACCCCTGGTATGAATCCAACTTGGTCATGATGGATTATTTTTTGGACATGTTGTTGTAGTCTATTGAAAAGAATTTTGTTGAAGATTTTTACATCTAGGTTCAAGAGTGATACTGGTCTGTAGTTCTCCTTTTTGGTTGGGTCTTTCCCTGGCTTTGGTATCAGGTTTATGCTGGCTTCATAGAACGAATTTGGGAGTATTCCATCCCTTTCTATACTGTGAAATAGTCTCAGTAGAACTGGAGATAACTTTTCTCTAAAAGCTTGGAAGAATTCTGTGGTGAAGCCATCTGGGCCCGGGCTTTTGGGGGTTCTTATTTTTCTGATGAGTTTTTCAATCTCTTCCTTGGTGATGGGTTTATTAAATTGTTCTGCTTCACCTTGTGATAATTTTGGTAGGTGATATGAATCAAGGAATTTGTCCGTTTCTTCTAGGTTTTCAAATTTCTTAGAGTACAGTCTTTCATAGTATCCTGTTATCACATTTCTTATTTTTGTTGAATCTATTATGACAACTCCTCTCTCATTTCTTATTTCAGTGATTTGTTTCCTTTCCTGTTGTTTTTCAGTAAGCATAGCCAGTGGTTTGTCAGTTTTGATGATCTTTTCAAAAAACTAGCTTTTGGTCTTTTCAATTTTTTCAATTGTTCTTCTGTTCTCTAATTCATTTGGTTCTGCTCTGATCTTTATGATCTGTTTTCTTCTGGTGCCTGGGGGGTTCCTCTGTTTTTCTCTCACTACTTGTTCAAGCTGTAGGGTTAGTTCTTTGGTTTGGTTTTTTTCTTCCTTCCAGATGTGTGCATTTCTGCACACATAAACTGACCTCTGAGCACTGCTTTGTCTGTATCCTGTAGGTTCTGGCAGGAAATGTTTTCATTCTCTTTGGAATCCATGAATTTCTTTATTTCATCCTTGACTTCTTCTATAACCCATGGCTTTTTAAGCAAGATGTTGTTCAGTTTCCGTGAGTTCCACTTTCTATCTATGTTTTTTCTGCTATTGATTTTGACTTTTATGGTTTTATGATGTGAGAAGATGCTTTGCATTATTTCAGTGGTATGGATTTTGTTGAGAATTGCTTTATGTTCTAACACATGGTCTATTCTGGAGAATGTTCCATGTGCACTGGAGAAGAAGGTACAGTTGTCTGTTGATGGATGGCAAGGTCTGCGTATGTCGACGAGGTCTAGTTGGTTAATTTTGGCAATAAAGTCTTCTGTGTCTTTACTGAGCTTTTTTTCTAGATGGTCTGTCCAATATTGACAGTGGAGTGTTGAAGTCTCCCACTATTATTGTGGAGTGATCTATCTCCTTTTTGAGCATAGTTAGTGTTTCTTTGATGTATTTAGGTGCTCTGATATTAGGTGCATAAATATTTAATATTGTTGAGTCCTGTTTCTGTATTGAATCTTTCAGCAATAGTGTCCATCCTTGTCCACTATGGCAGATTTTATATTAAAATCAGTTTTATCTGAGATTAGAATTGCCACCTCTGCTCTTCTTTGTTCATTGTTAGCTTGATTATATATTCTTTCATGCTTTAATTTTCAGTTTATTCCTATCTTTAAGTTTAAGGTGAGTTTTTTGTAGGCAACGTATAGTTGAGTTGCGTCTTTTGAGCCAAGATGTCACTCGATGCCTCTTGACTGGAACGTTCAGTCCATTCACATTCAATGTGATTGTCGAGAGGTATGTGTTCAGTGCTCTCATTGTGATATGTTTGTGTTTGTTTTGATGTTTTCTCTGTTGTTCTTATTAATCTGTTCTGGGACATACTTCTTTGTGAGTTGAGTTTTCATCTTTTTCAGGATTGGTTTTGTGGTTGTTGAGTCTCCTGTATTATGTTTCTTGATTTGATATGTTGCATCTTTATTGTGTTTTATGGCTTCCCCTATGATCCTTCTTAATAAACTATGTATAAACCCAATTTCAATTACTACCATTCTTATCAACTTCCTTTCCATCTGGAAGGACTATAATGACTGTAGTACATCCCTCTTCTTAATATGATGACATCATAGTTTTCATGGTATGATCACTGGATTATTTCTTTCACTATTATCGTTTTGATTGAGTCTGGAGCCTTCCCTAACTGAGCAGGATTCTGAGTGATGTGTTCTATATTTACTTCTAAAATTTAAAGCTAGTGGTTTTGTTCTTCTAAGCCGAGAGATTCTTTCAGTATTTCTTGTAGCTTTGGTTTGGTTTTTACAAAGTCTCTGAGTTTCTCTATCTGTATGTGTCTTAATTTCATTTTCATATTTGAAAAATAGTTTTGTGGGATATATAATCCTTGGTTGGAAGTTCTTCTCCTTCAAGGCTTTCAGTGTGTCATGACACTGTCTCTGTTGCCAGCACTGTTTCTGTTGAGAAATCTGACAAAAGCCCACGTGGTTTTCCTCTGAATGTTAGCTTTGGTTTGAGTCTTACTGCCTTTAAGAGTTTCTGCTATGTTTCATTTTGTTAAGCTTGATTGTAATACGTCTTGGAGTCTTTCTTTTGAGATCTATACTGAGTGGTGTTTGATATGTATCTTGGATGTCTGTATTCTCTTCTTTCATAATTTCTAGGAAGTTTTCTGTCAGCAGCTCAACAACAATACTATGTTCTCAGGTGCCTTGACCTGCTCAGGAACTCCAATTAATCATTAGTTGTTCCTCTTAATAGAGTCCCACATGCTTCTTAATGTCTCTTCATTTTTCTTGTTTCTTTTTGTTTTGTTTCCCCTCATAGATGCTGGAGTCAGTAGCTCTGTCTTCCAAATCAGAAAGTCTCTTTCCATTTGCTCCATTCTATTTTCTTGGCTTTCAGTAGAGGTTTCTGTGTCTTGATTTTGTTCTTGATCTGTTGGATTTCAAAGTACAGGTGTTACATCAGATCAAACAGCTTCCTTAGTTTTTCATTTTGCTCTGCTGCCTTTTGTATAGGTCTGGGAGTGCTGTCTCTATATTCCTTTTGTATTCACCTTCCAATAGTTTCAGAAAAGCTTCTTCATCTGGGCCTTCTGAAGCCATGGGTGATTTCTTGGTTGTGGTTTTCTCCAGAGTTTGTTGCTTTGGGAGCATCATGTGAGTCAGTAGAGGATGGGAGATATTCTGTGAGGATGGACTGCAGTTATTTCTCTAAGTCTTCTTAAAATGAGGGGTAAAAAGTATCTGACAACTTCCAAAGTCAGTCAGGTTTTCAGGTGTATAGGTCCCTCTTCCCAGCTGGCAAAACAAGCACCCCTGTATCAAACCCCAGGTGTTATAAATCAGCTCAAAATCCAGAAAGCCTACTTCTCTGCTGGCCTGTGCTGTCAGGTCCTAGCTGTAGGCAACACTGTGTAGACTACTGCATTTCTGCCAGAAAAGCTCTCTCCTCTGGGCAGGTCCTGGCTCCCAGCCCAGGAATTAGGTCCAGCTGAGGATTCAATATGGCCATATCCACCTCCCAGTGAAACAAGATCATGTCCCACCCAAGCTCGCCAGCTGGCTGGGACCAGACTGCTGGCAGAAAGGGAGGCCAAAGGTGCCAAGATGCACAGAGTTCACAGCCTCTGATGCCGAGCTTCAGCCATAGGTGACACTATATAAAATGCTTTTCTGCCAGATAAGCACTCTCCTCTGGGTAGGCTCTGCCTCCCAGCCTAGGAACTAAGTCCAGCTGGGGTCTTCATATGGATGTCTCTACCTCCCAGTGGATCAAGATGGCATCCCACACAAGCTTACCATGGCCTCAGTGCTGGCTAGTATATGGTGGAGGCAGAAAGAGAGGCCAAAGGTGCCAAGATGCACAGAATCCAAAGCTGGGCTCTCAAAACATGGCAATTGCACTTGTCAAACCCACCAGCAGTGCATCTGATATTAGTGGCTAGTCAAGACCCATCTCCTCCCACCAGCTAAGACAGAGAAAAAAGAAGTTAAAATGGTAAGTTACCTTTAGTCCGTACAAGCTCGTGCTTGCCAAGAGTGGGATCAGCGAAAGAGAGGAGGCTTTGCTTTCAGTAGTATGAAGTCCAAATTAACAGCTGTATGCCACATCCTAGGGCTCACTAGGTGTCCAGAAGGCTCCGTTTAATTATCAGCTCAGGTCTTGGTTTCCAGAGGGATTTAGGGAGATGTGTGTTTAGTCCACCATCTTGACTCTGCCCCCAATATTGAAGGATTCTTAAGGGCAAATATTAAATGAAAACAGAAGACAAGAACACGCAGAGAAACTTTACCAAAATAATTGGTGGACATTGAACTATTTCAGGAGGTAGCACATGATCAAGAACTAGTGGTACTGACGGAAGATATGTAAACCACGCTGAAGGCCTTGGTGAAAAACAAGGCTCCAGAAACTTATGGAAGAGTAATTGAGAAGTTCAACAAATGGATGCAGCACTGCAGGTTCCCACTTACCTGTACCAAGAAATTTGAACGTCAGCTACCTAGATAACCAACTGGAAGTTGGTGTCCATTTCAAAGATAGATGATCCATCAGAACACAGAAATTATCAAACAATATAATTAACATCTCACTCAAGTAAAATTTTTCTGGTGATAGTTCAAGAACTGCTGTAGGGACATGGAACTGCCAAAGAGGCAGTTGTTTGAGCACAATAAGGTATACTGCCTCATTTAAAATCAGAAAAGACATAGTTCAGGGTTGTGTATTTCCACCATAATTGTAAAACCACTGAGGATCATGAACCGGCAAGTTGACAATCTTCATCATCATAGTCAATCCCTTGTCAACTTGGCACCTATACACGCCTCCTTAAACCTTTCATAATGTCTAAATAAAGACAACTATGTAGTAATATTTCCACGTAATGTGATACAACTAATACTGCACAACTGAAAATGTGCTAGCCTGCAAATGCTCACATGATCGTAGGTAATATTTAGAACTATCTTCTTCCATCACCAACTCTATAATTCTTCCACCTTCATCAAACACCTCAGCTAATTGTGGTTCTTTGCCTAATGGGGTAACAAAATCTTCTATGATGATTAAGGTTGTTTGTCAATTTGTCTGGACCATAATTCTTGGTGGTTTGACAGTTATGATACAGTATGGCAGCTGTGTAATGATATAAGCACTTCCACAATGAGATCTGATATAATGTAAGTATCTCTGTGATGAGATCTGTTGAGCGGCCAGTTAGTTGAAAAATGAGTTTCCCTGGGATGTGGCCTACATCCAGCATAGGAGGACATTCTAGAAAAGCTTGCTGATTTTTGCTCACTGTGGAACCCACAGCTAGTTCTTCATCTGACCTCTGGTTATTGAGACTTGAGCTAGTAGCTTACCTGCTAATCTTGGGATTCATTAGCCTCTGCAGCTGTGAGCCAGCAGCTTGCCTTCTTACTCACTGATTTTGGGTTCAGCAGTCTGCAACTATGGGTCATAAAAACACTCCAATCTGACCTATGGGCTTGGAACTTTCTAGCCTGTACAACCACAGGAACCATTTCGTTGATGGAAATCTCTCTCTGCATAAATACACTTCATTGATTTTTCTTCTCTAGAGAACCCAGCTTTAGATACTTTCATTCCTGAAGGATCTGGGCCATAAGAAAGTGTGTCAGTTTTCCATTGACTTTAATCACAGGGCATAGTCGTACTAAGAGACACCTAAGGGATCTCCTGCAATCCAGACATACTCTTCTTTACCTCCATTGTGTAATAGCAATCAGATCTTCCCTTGGGAATCACAATTATCACATCAGCCAACAGGTTAACTTCCTTCTTTGCCTGTTGAAACAGAGGCATGAAGAGCCCAAAGTGGTCAGTTGGCATTTTTAAGTTCCTGTTCAATGGAGTCCATAATACTTTTTCAAGTGGGAGCATTCCTCTGTTTGCAACTAAGATCTCTAGGCCTGAAGAGCATCGTGTCATAGGGACAGGAAGCAGACACTTTATGAATGGCTCACTAGGGGTAATAGCGAGTGGTGCCACTCCCATTTCTGCCCCTCAATTCCTGGACCCATAAATCCTGGCTTTGGGAAAAGCAGTAACATACGCTAGAGGGTGGTTTAGAACATATACAGCCTCCTGGAGAACACGGCCTCAAATCTAGAAGGTATTGCCACCTTGCTGGCACCATAGTTAACGTCTTTATTAGTCTATCATTCTGTCCAGCTAGCTGCTTCAGGATGGTGGGGAACATGGTTTTTGTTGTTGTTGTTACATGCTGTCGAATCAGTTTCGATTCACAGAGACACTACGAACAACAGAACAAAACACTGCCTGGCCTTGTGTCATGTCCGAAATCCTTTTATGCTTAAGTCCATTGTTGCAGCCACTGGGTCAATCTACCTTGTTGGAGGATCTTCTTTTTCACTGACCTTCCACTCTACCAAGCATGATGTCTTTCTCCAAGGACTGATCGATCTCTCCTGACAACATGTCCAAAGTATGTAAGATGCAGTCTTGCCATATTTGCTTCCAAGGAGCACTCTGGTTATACTCCTTCCAGACTAGATCTATTTGCTCTTTTGGCAGTCCATGGTACATTCAATATTCTTCTCAGACACCTCAATTCAAAGGTATCAATTCTTCTGTCTTCCTTATTCATTGTCCAGCTTTTGCACGCATATGATGTGATTGACTTGGGTTATGCGCACCTTAGTCTTCAAGGTGACATCTTTACTTTTCAATATTTTAAGGAAGTCCTTTGCTTTCTTAACTGCTGCTTCCATGGGTGTTGATTGTGGACCAAAGTAAAATGAAATCCTTGACAATCTCAATCTTTTCTCCATTTATGACAATTTTGCTTACTGGTGCAGTTGTGAGGATTTTTGTTTTCTTGATGCTGAGGTGCAATTTATACTTAAGGGTATGGGCTTTAAGCTTTGTTTCAAATCTTCTTCACTTTCAGTAAGTAAGGTGGTGTCATCTGCATAACTCTGGTTGTTAATGAATCTTCCTTAAATCCTGATGCCTTGTTCTTCTTCATATAGTCCAGCTTCTTGAATTATTTGCCTGGCGTATGGATTGAAAAGGTGTGGTGAAAGGGTATAGTCCTGAAACACACTTTTCCTGACTTTAAACGATACAGTGTTTCCTTGTACTGTTTGCACGTTTGCCTCTTGATCCACATACAGTTTCTTTAAAGGCACAATTAAGAGGTCTGGAATTTCCATTTTACACTACGTTAGCCATAGTTTGTTATGATCCACACAGTCAAATGTCTTTGCATAATCAATGAAACACAGGTAAGCATCTTACTGATATTCTCTGCCGTCAGCCAAGATCTTTCTGACATCAGCAATGATATCCCTGGTTCCACATCCTCTTCTGAATCCAGCTTGAACTTCTGGCATTTCCTTGTCAATATACTGTTGCAGTCACTTCTGAATAACCTTGAGAAAATTTTACTTGTGTGTGATATTAATGGTACTGTTCCCTAATTTCCACATTTTGTTGGATCACTTTTCTTGAGAATAGGCTTAAATATGGATCTCTTCCAGTTAGTTGGCCAAATGGTTGTCCTCCAAATTTCTTGGCATAGATGAGTGGGCACTTACAGTGTTACATCGGTTTGTTGAAATATCTCAATTGATATTCCATCAATTCCCTGGAGCTTCGTTTTTTTGTCAATGCCTTCAATACAGCTTTAACTTCGTCCTTCACTATCGTCAGTTCCTTGCAGTATGCAACCTCTTGAAACGGTTAAACACTGACCAGTTCTTTCTGGTATGATGACTCTCCAGGTTCCTTCCATCTCCTGTTGATGCTTCCTGAGTCATTTAATAGTTTCCCTGTGGAATCCTTCACCATTGCAACACGAGGCTTGAATTACTTCTTCAGTTCTTTCAGCTTGAGAAATGCAGAATGTGTTATTCCCTTTTGGTTTTCTATTTCCAGATCTTTTCACATACCATTATAATACCTTATTTTGTCTTCTCAAGCTGCCCTTTGAAATATTCTGTTCTTTTTTTTTTTTTACTGAAAAAACTTCATGGTTCTTTCCTTTCGATTTAGCTTCTCAACATCTGAGAGCAAGTTTCAGAATCTCTTCTGACATCTAGTTTGGTCTTTTCTTTCTTTCCCATTTTTTAAATGACCTCTTGCTTTCTTCATGGGTGATATCTCTGATGTCACTCCACAGTTTGTCTGGTCTTGAGTCTTTAGTGTTCGACTCATCAAATGCGTTCCTCAGATGGTCTCTAAACTCAGGTGTGTTTATACTCAAGATCATACTTTGATTCTTGTGGGCTTGTTCTAATTTTCTTCAGTGTCAATTTGAACTTGCATGTGAACAAATGATTGTCTATGCTGCAGTCAGCACCTGGTCTTGTTCTCACTGCTGATAGGGAGCTTTTCCATCACCTTGCTCCACTGATGTAGTTTATTTGATTCCTATATATTTCATCTGATGAGGTCCATGTGTATAGCCACCATTTGTGCTGATGAAAAATGGTATTTGCAAAGAAGAAATCATGGTAAGAACAGTGATTTCCATAAGTATGGGCCCAGTGGTGAACTTCATTTGCTCTGAAGTGAATTCCTTGAGCCAAGGCAATGCTGTCTGGTATACTGTGATGGTGGATAAGGCATTCTGTAAGTCCCTGGATGGCATGGTAATTTGGGCAGAAGTATTGTTTGGAGGGAAGGCAACTCCATAGCCACAGTAACTGTCTTTTTCAATAAGAACAAACCACTATCCTTTCCATTATGTAAGCATTCCAGTGTAATCAACCTGCTACCAGATTTCTGTCTGATTACCTTAAGGAATGATGTCATTTATTTTTGGTCAGTTTTGATAAGTTATAGTCTCTGCTGTCAGGAGATTGGGTACCCACCAATGTCTGTACTGAAGCCTTGGTGAGCAAAGGTCCACATTGATGAACCCATGTGTAACTTGCAACACTGCCACCATGGCCACTTTGTTTATGAACCCACTGGGAAATGACGGGGTAGCTGAGGAAGAGGATGACTTATTTCCACAGAACTCATTATCTCATCCACTTGTTATTTGAAATTCTTCTCTGCTGAGGTCACCCTTTGGTGGACATTCACATGAGATACAAATAACTTCTCTTCTTTGGCCCATTAAGAGAGAGTTACTCACATACCTCTTCTCCATATCTCCTTGTCATCAATTCTCCAATCATGGTCCTTACAAGTTCTTGACTATCCAGTCAAACCACTGGTGACAGCCTATCAATTACTATACAGTTGTGTATCTGGCCATTTTTCCTTTCAAGCAAAGTGAACAACCAGGTGCACTGTTTGATGTGCTGCATGTTGGGAGAATTTCTCTTCATTATGTCCTCCAGAGAGGTCCCAGAAAGGGGCTATAGTTTTGTCACTGTCTACTTTTGAGGGGTGATTATGTATCTCCCAGAACCATCTCTAAACCAAGCATGAGCTTTCTGTTCCTCAGTCAGCAGACCATAAGGAACTCCTCATTAAGTAACAGTGTAGAGTGGGAGAGAACAGGTAATATGACAGAAGTGGTGACCATTTGGACAATTTCCTCATGCAACTTGTGCTTTCAAGTCCTGCCCAAGCCCAGTCTTATACATGCTATTTTCATCTATCTGATGATGGAGTGCTGCTATGCACATGTGATTTTGTGACTCTGTGGGTCAGACAACACCCAAATCATGATGGGCAGCCAGATTACATGGTGACTCGGTGGCCCAAGATTAAGTGTTCTGTTTCTGCTAAGACCCAATCACAAGCCAAAAGTTATTTCTCAAATAGAGAGTAGTTACCTGCAGAGGATGGCAGGGTTTTGCTCCAAAATCCTAAGGGTTTGCACTGTGATTCACCAATAGGAGCCTGCCAAAGACTCCAAAGGGTGTCTCTGCCAATGACACTCCAAGCACCGTTAGATCTACTGGATCACATGAATCAAGTGGCAGAGCATCTTGCACAGCAACCTGAACCTGTTGTGGAGTATTCTCTTATTCTGGGCCTTACTCAAATCTAGCAGCTTTTGAATTACTTGATAAATAGGCTGGATTTGCATACTGGAATGAGGGATTTGCTGCTTCCCGAATCCAAAGAGGTCTACCAGGTGTTGTACCTTCTTTTTAGTTGTAGGAGGGTCTAGGTGTAACAACTTACCCTTCACTTTAGAAGGGATATCTTGACATGCATCGAATGCCACTGAACTTCTAGAAATTTCACCCGAGTAAGCAGTAACTGAATTTTTGTCAATTTAATTTCTCACCACATGGCACACAAATGTCTTACCAGTAAGTGTGGAATCTTTGATATTTCTTTCTTACTAGATCTGATTAGCGTAATCTCATCAATGTAACAGACCAGTGTGATGTCTTGTGGAAAGGAAAGGAGATCAAGATCCCTGTGGACTAAATTATGACATACGGCTGGAAAGCTGATATCTCTCTAAAGCAGGACAGTGAAGGTGTATTGCTAGCCTTGTCAGATGAAGGCAAACTGCTTCTAATGGTACTTGGTAAGAGGTATGGAGAAAAGGTATAAGCTGTATCAATAATTGTGTACCCAGTAAAGTATCAGCTATATCAATAGTTGTGTACCCGGTACCAGAAGATACATAAATTTGTTTAAGCAATGAAACAGTATCTGGAACACCAGCTGAAACTGGAGTCATCACCTGGTTAAGTCTTCAATAATCCACTTTCATTCTCCAAGATACATTCCTCGTCCCCACCCCCTAGGCCAAACAGGCTAGCTGAATGGGGATGTGGTGGGGATAACCACCCCTGCATTCTTCAAGTGCTTCATGGTGGCAATAATGTCTGAGATCCCTCCAAGAATGCAATATTGCTTTGGGTTTACTATTTTTCTAGGTAGGGGCAGTTCTAAAAGCTATTTATTCCATGAGATTTTGTACATGTCATTTGTAAATGGGGGCAGATTAATTCTTACTTTCCACACTGTTCATCTGGCTTCATTGCACTGACTAGGAATTCTAGAGCAATGTTTAATTAACAGTGGTAAGAATGGACAGCCTTGATTATTTCTCTGTCTCAGAGGGGAAAGCATTCCTTCTTTCATCATAAAGTATAACATTAGTTGTTGGTTTTTTGTAGATGCCCTCCATCAAGTTAATGAACTTCCTTCTTCATTACTAGTTTATACATTTTGAAGCAATGTTGAACTTTGTTAAATGTTTATTCAATATAAGTTGATATGCTTATGTGAATTCTCTTCTCTCTTTTGTTACTATTGTAGATCATATCAATTGATTTTCAAATATCAAACCAGCCTTAAATTGCTAGGAAAAATTACTCTTGTCATAGTATATTAGTCTTTTTATATGTTATAGATTTGATTTGCTAGATTTTGTTGATGATTTCTACATCTATATTCACCAGTGATATTAGTCTGTAGTTTTCATTTCTGGTATTATCTTTGTGTTGTTTTGATAGCAATTAATACTAGGTATGGTTTCTTGGGGTGAATATACTACATGTGCTTGAGAAGAATATTGTTCTATTTTTGCTGGGTGGGTGAGCTATAAATGTCAGTTAGTTTTAGTTGCTTAATGACATTGTTTAATATCTATATATACTTGTCACTTTTCTGTCTATCTTGCTTTATCAGTTATTGAGAAAAGAGTGTTGAAGTGTCTAAGTAACATTATATATTTGTCCATTTTTTCTGTCAGTTCTGTTCACCTTGACCTTTACGTGTTTTGAAACTCTATTGTGATGTGAATATACACTTTAGTATTTTTTTGTTTTCTTGTAATTTTAGCCTTTGATTATTCTGTGATCTGTCTCTTAATCTCTCATAATTATCCTTCTTTTAGAGTCTACTTCATCTGATACTAATATAAGTGACTCCAGCTTTCTTTTGACCTGTGTATACATGATATATCTTTTCTCATTTTTTTCCATTTATCTTACTGATACTCTATTTAAAATAGGTTTCTTATAGATAACATATAAATAAGCTTTGCATTTTCCTTTTTTAATCAATCCTAACAAACTCGTCTTTTAATTAACTTATTTGAACCATTTTTATCTTATGTTTGCCATGTTTGATATTAAGGCTACTGTATTATTATTTGTTTTCTGTTTGTTTTATTCCTGTTTCACCTTTTATCCTTTTGTAAGATTATTTTAATTTTTTTGTTATTTTAATTGACTTTGTCAATTATGTTTTTGACTGTGTATTTTTATATAGCTTTTTTACACGCTTGTTCTAAAGATTAAAATAGATTTTTAACTTTTTATTGCCTACTTAGAATTAGTCTTTTACCATTTCATAGAGAATGTAGAAACTTTACTGTCTTACACATTCCTTTTGCTTCTTTCATTCATGTTATTAATGTATCACTTCTGCATACACGGAAAATGCCATCAGACAATGTTACAATTTTTGTTTTACAAAGGCAGATATATTTTATAGAATCTCAAGAAGCAGATGCTCTTCCTCAGGGCCAAATTAAGGGTTAATACGGTTAGGAGCTAAAGCTGTGAACCAAAAGGTCAGCAGTTTGAATACACTGAGTGCTCCTTAAAAATTATGGAGCAGTTCTGCTCTGTCCTATAGGGTTGCTTGTGAGCTAGAATCAACTCAGTGGCAATGTTTTTTTCTTGGTTTAAGGGCCTTAAACACTGATAATCTGTGGTGCCCTCTCCTCTGCTCACTCACACTGTAGAGTGGGCTATGTCAGTTTTATACATACTGTTTTAGTCACTTGGTACTGCTCTAAGAGAAATATCCCGAGTGGATGGCTTTAACAAAAGAAGTATATTTCCTCACGGTCAAGTATGATAAGAATCCAAACTCAGGGCATCAGCTCCAGGGGAAAGCCTTCTCTGTTGGCTCTGGAGGAAGATCCTTACTGTCAATCTTCCCCTGGACTCCGAGCTTCTGAGGCGCAGGGATCCTAGGTCCTTCGCTTTGTTCTCGGCACAACTTCTTGGTGTATGAAGTCCCCAGTTGTGGCCCCGTTTCCATTTCCTTTATAACTCAAGGGGCTGCCTCAGGGTTGAGTCTTGCCTCATCAACACAACCATCCATCCATCCTCCCTCAATAACATCATAGAGGCAGGATTTACAACATATAGGAACACGACACAATAGAGGGACTCATAATCTAGCCAAATCACTACATACACTTTTGGAGGGACACAGTTCAATCCATGACAAATACATACATACATATGTAACTGCCTGTGATGTAACTTTTTTAAAAAATACAACTATAATATCAGCAATTAAATGCAATAGTGGCATATGCCATTTTAGTGGAATGAGATGGGTAAGATTATAAAATTCTTTGTGAATCTAGGGTAATAAGATTTTTAACATATACTACGTAGATAAAAAAAAATTCTTTAAAAATTTTTTGCATATCCTGCAACAAAGAAAACAAATCAGCTAACTTAGCCGTTCCAGCAATTAATGTAAAATTCTGTTGCTCTCCCACAAGGAAAAACTGATTTTCATCAATTTTGATTTCAACAGACCATACTTCAGTTTTGATGCCTATTTTGCAATAAATGTTGTAATAGGAAATCTTGACGGAATAGTAGTTAAAAACTATGGCTACTATCCAGATGATCTGTGGTTCAAATCCATTTGGCACTCCTTGGAAACTACAGAGCAGTTCTGCTCTGCTCTATAGTATCTCTATGAGTCGAAATTGACTCAGTGACAACAGGTATTGCTTGTATGTTTATTTTTTGCTATGATCATAAATGAACAAATGAAAACATGTCATAAAATAAAATTTGATGACCATCGAATAAACATTACAATGAATTACTGTATTTTATTCTTAGGTAGAGCTTTCATCTGTAACATGTTATGGCTGAAAACATTTTTTCTATTATTTGCTCTTGTATATCCTTAGTGTGTACTTTTATACACAATAAGGATAATGAATAGAGTCTTTCTTGAAGCATTGTTGTACACTGAGGGGTTTTTTAGTCCTTTTAGGGGAAAAGTAAGCATTCTGTTCAGTTTGTGATCAGTAAAGTTAGGAATATGCATGAGGCAATTTCAACACTGGGAACTGCATGTTGTTTTTTATGTTCTATTGTGAAATCATGAATAAAATTTGTCTTTCCTGAATTTGTAAACTTAGTTCAAAGAATAAAATCACTGCATATCTCTGTAAAGATATGTATTTAAGTCATTGGGATACGCTTGCTAATTTCTTAGACACCTTCATTGCATTCTTCGTGATGAAGAATGTTCACATTGTTTGAGGAGAGAAGCCTAATTGAAAGATTGTCAGGCACTTTTGCCCTTCTTTTTATGGTGTAACTTGGTTATGCAATACTGATCTCTGATAGTCAGTACTTTCGGAGCATTGTCATGGATTGATTTGCACGTCCCAAAAATATATGTGAGTTTGGCTGGGCCATGATTCCAAGTATTGCATGATTATCCACATTTTGTCATCTGAAAGCGATTTTCTTATACATTGTAAATCTTCCCCCTACGATGCTAATGAGGTGGGATAGGTGACAGTTATATTAATGAGGCAAGATCAACCTACAAGGTTAGTTTGTGTTTTATGTGAGTCTCTTTTGAGATGTGAATGAGAGACAGAAGCAGAAAGACATGGATACCTCATACCCCTAAGAAAGAAGAGCCAGGAGAATAGTGAGTCATTTGGACCCAGGATCCCTGAACTGAGAAGCTCCTAGAACAGGCGCAGATTGATAAAAAGGACTTTCCCCAGCACCCACGGAGAGGGAAAGCCTTCTCTTGGAGTTGCAGCCTGAATTTGAACTTGTAGCTTCTTGGACTGTGAGAGAATAAACTCTGTTAAAGCCATTCACTTGAGCTATTCCTGTTATAGCAGCACTACATAACTAAGACCAGCACTTCTATCACTTACCAGTTTCTTTCGAATGCTTCTGTGATAGTGAACTACTTGATAATCAATATCTGGCTGTATTTGTTTTACTGTATTTTCAAATTTTTCAGAATCTTCTTTTAAATTATGTAACTACCCTGTGAATGACTGGTGGAGATCTGTGCATGTCTTCAGATTGTCTTCTAAATCTTGGAGAGCTTAATTCATTTGATGAAAGTGTTGCAATACATTATTCGTGTAACCAATGTAACTACATACTCTAGTGTTTGCGTTTTTCTGGGAATGACTTCAGTTTCTCTTTTGTTATCTCCATTTTGTGTCTGGTATTCAGAAATATTTTCTAAGGAATCTAGATGTGAATGCATGATTCCAGGATTGCACCAGTTACTGCAGTATATGCTTCCCAACATGCATTAGAAAGATATTTTAATACTTGATTATTGCCTAAATATATTTTAAGAACTGACTCTTGATAAGTAGAAGCACCACAAAATGTGTAGAGTAACTGAAGAGTAAAAAAAAAATCAAGTGCTTCTGGACACACACTACTGAGCTACATCATAGAAAGTTAAGTGAATACTCAGGGCATGTTATGAAAAAGCATTTTCTCTACATTGCAGAATTTTTTGTTGCATGTCTTTATAATGGCCTGATGTATTATTGGTAGCATTGTTGTAAGATTCGCTTCTGCACAAAGAAAAATCAATTTTGCGAATTTCACTATATAGTGAAGTTCTTGATGTGTAGTTTCTTCATTAGTATGACTTTTTAAACTAATGAATGTGATACATCTCTCAATGAGTTTTTCATCTTACAGAGATACATATCTTAAAATAAGCTGATCTATATGAAAGTAATTGATTGAACTTTACCGCTGATTAAATTTATTAGATCTTCACACACTGTTTTAGACACATATAAGTCACTCTTTCCTGTGTTGCCACATTTTGAAATGTGACCTGCTTAAAATGGATCAAACCGAGCAACAAGTTCCTGTTCTGTGGGAACCAAAACACTACTTCTGCCTCAAAAAATAGTACGTATTTAGTGATTGTAACAACGGCAGCAACAAGATATTGCGAAGTGACTTTCCAACAGTGATGTTGTTCCTTAATTCGTGTTACAAATTATGAGTTAAGCCAAAACTGTCTTTGGTTTAAACATGACAACATGAAATCTCCGTAAATTGAGTTGTTTTAATGTTTATCAGTTACACTTAGGTTGTACCGATCACTAAACCAGTATGTAGCAAATTAAGAAATAAATGATTTATAACTGAACAGTTTGCAAACAAACAAAATACAGAGCCAATAGACTGAGAACACAGTAGCTACTCTTGTAATTTTCACCACTAGCTTTACATTCTTAGAAGTGTACTATGGCTACAGAAACTTGTTTGTTTGCATCTAGAAATCTGTAACACAAAAAAACGATCTACCGTGATGTGGACAATGATTTGGCCTCTTTAGATCTAATAATTTGCATCATTAGAAAAAAACTAACTCAACAAAGCAGGGTCTATATTTTTGTTATTTATAGGATCTACAGATTTGACACTTCCAGACTAGAAAACAGTTTCACTTTCTACACCTTTATTATTGGTTTTTTTACAACAGTGAGAAACGAGTGCAGAATTTGTAACAAATTGTATTGTATTTGTATAACAGAATATGTTAATAGTGCAATGATCTGAATCCTTTAAACTCAAGCATTCGATAGAAGAGGTTTCTTCTGATTCATTACATTTCAAAAGGAAATTCATTTTGGAATTGTTTTTTAAGAATTAGCAAATCATATCCTTTTTCTCTTCTTCAAGCTGTCCTTTTTACCATCCACTTGGTTGTCCTGTTTCATTCTACCTGGGTATAACATTGTGTTACTTTTTAAATTTGATTCTGCCATAACGAATAAATTTGAATAATTGAACATACACACATTTCATAAAATTTATGAAATAAACTTTACATTTGAATTTGTACATTTTTTAGATGAAACTTAGCAAAAAATTGATTTGGAACACGTAATTTTGTCCTTCAAGTTTGAGGTAGTCAAAAGAAGTGGTATTTAAACGTAGTTGGGAATAACTGTATTCATTTGTCCCAAGATGTTTGTTGGCAGGCCCTTTGCTGATCTCGATGAATGTTTTTCATCCTGTACTAGTAATTAAAAACTTGCTCACTCACTGTCTGTCCTTTGATGCTGAATCTTCTCAGTTCGCTAGACTACTGCTGATACCCAGCGGGATGACAGCAACTACAAGCAGCACGTTGCAACCACGATGGCATGCTCAATATGAAGACACATTTTGGCTTGCTTTGCGCCGGACTAGAAATGTCCCAAGTCACGTGACAGCAGTGCTGGTGGTGCGTTCATAAGTAGTCCAAGAGGGACAACGGAATGTGAGGTCATACCTGATTCGTACACAAAAGTTATAAAACAACAGCAGTTTTGTTCAGTGCCCTGTCAGTTTCCTTCCACTGTGGGGCTCATCTTATCTTGTCGGCTTGGCATCACTGCTTTGGACAGCTGTCGGCTCCGTTTCGTCGATGCCCTCAACGCATGCTTACCCTGCTTACTGGATCGTCTGTCCCCGCTCTTCTCTCATTCCTAGGGTTCCCTGTCTATATTCACCTTCGGTTTGACTAAGTTCCTTTGCAGGTTTATGATGACAAATTCTTTACTTTGTTTTTTTCTTTGTTTTGCCTTCATGCCTAAAGAATATTCACTGAAGACAGAATTTTGAGTTGACAATACTGTTTTTATCTGGTTGCTTTCGTGGTTTATTCTTTGTCGTTAGTGGTCAGCTGTTTGATTATGATGCATCTAATTTCTTTGAATTTATCCTGTTTGGGGCTTATCATGCCTTCTGAATTTGTACATTAATGTCTTTTACCAAATTTGGAAAGTTTTCAGCCACCATTTCTTCAAGTATGCTTTCTGCTAAACGTTGTTTCTTCTCTTTAGGAACTCTGGCAGTGCAGAGCTTTTGATACTTAATTCTCCAGTAATTTGTTTATTTATTTATTTTTATTTCCAACACTCAGTTTTAATAAGTTTTGGCTGTCTATTTTTAAATTCACTGACTGTATTCTGTCATATCCACTTTGTATCAAGCACATCTAGCAAATTTTTCAGGTTATTAAATATTTTAATTCTATAATTTTCATTTGGTTCTTTTTCATGTTTCTCATTTCTTTGCTAAGACTACCTATTGCTGTCTATTTCATAGTGATCCTACAGGATAGAGAGAATTGCCCGATAAGGTTTCCAAGGAGCAGCTGGTACATTCAAACTGCCAACCTTTTGGTAGGCAGCTGAGCTCTTAACCACTTTGTTACTAGGACTCCAGGAAATCCATTATTTTAAATTAGCCTTTTTCTCTCCTTACCTGCCCCAGCCTCGAGTCAACACAATGGTTACAGTGGCTAGAGAAGCACCTAAAACTTTGAGGGAAAAGAACTTCTTTCTCTGATCAAGGAAGCTATGGCCCCAAGAGTGTGGAGTGAATCTCCAATATCCTTTAAAATTTTTTTTGTATTTCCCTGTCCTTTATCCACTTGGTCCCAAATGCTGACACAGTCCCAAAAAGAGCATGGCAGACAAAGGAAATTAAAGACCCAGTTTTCTGGACAGAGGTTTAAGAAGGGAGGTCACAGAGAAACAGAAAGCGCTGTTTCTATCATGGAGACAAGGGAAATAAAAAAGATAATGTACCGGTGGACTGACCTACAAGCTATACATGTATAGATCTGGCCCTAAAGAACATACTAGGAGCTTTGACAATTGAATAGTAAGAATCACTATTGCTTAGGTCTCAGAATGGCCACTTGGAAGTCCACACTGATTTCATAGCAGTTCCACAGACCACGGGAGGATGTCGAGAACTTTGAGCTTCCACCTAACCTGACTCAGCACCTGCAGAAACAAACAAAAATCCACTTTATTTTTAATATTGAAGCAAGACCCAGAGTCAACCTACTATCGAAAGTCTAGGATACCATTCAAAAGTACTTGGTTCTCTATACAGGAAATGCTTTTGAATGGTATCCTAGACCCTTTGAATAGATTTTTATTTCCCTTTTCTCCATCATATAACTCTCTGACATATCGGATACTACTTCCCCACTTTCCTTTTTCCAGAAAGAGAAGGTTTTCTTTGTAGTACTTTCTCTCCTTGCCCATTTTGCTCTTCTAGATTTAAGACTTCTCTTGAGTTTCTGCCAGGGGCTAACAGAGAGTAAAAAAGGGAAATTCAACACTCGTTGTCTTTACCTTCGGATTCTGACCTCCTCCTCCAATCTTTCTGCTAAAATTTACTTTCAGTGTTTTCATATCGCTGCTTCAGCCTTTATACCTACAGACAGCGAGGCACTGAAGCCATAGGCAAAAAACATATCTTCAGGGACTGACAGACATCATCTGAGATGTTTCAACAAATGGATGCAACACTGAAAATACTTAGCTATGCCAAGAAATTTGGAAGAAGTGACCTTGCCAACTGACAGAAGAGATCAATATTTGTAACCACTCCAAAGAAAGATGAGTCAACAGAATGCAATAATAAACAATATCATTAATACTGTACATGGTAATTTTGCTAAAGGTAATTCAAAAATGCTTACAGCAGTACATCAACTGCCAGCGATTCAAGCTGGACTCAGAAGAGGATGTGGACTGTTGCTGATGTCAGATGGGTCCTGGCTGCAAGAGAATACTGGAAAGATGTTTAGCTGTGTTTTATTGACTATGCAAAGGTATTCAGTCGTGTGGATCATAAAAAATTATAGGTAACATTGCAAAGAACCGGAATTTCAGAACACTGCATTGTGCTCCTAAAAAACTTGTAGGTAGACCAAGAAGTAGTTGTACCAACGGAACAAAGGATTGCTTCATGGTTTAAAATCAGGAAAGATGTGCCTCACTATTGTATCTTTTCATCATACTTATTTAGTCTGCATGTTAAGCACATAACTGAAGAAGTTGGACTTTATGAAGAAGAGTGAGACATTGGGATTGGTGGAAGACTCATTAACGACCTTCAATATGCAGATGACACAACTCTGCTTGCTAAAAGTGGAGAGGACTTGAAGCACTTACTGAGGAAAATCAAAGACTGCAGTCTTCTTTATGGATTACACCTCAACATAAAGAAAACAAAAATTTTCACAACTGGACTGATAAGCAATATCATGATAAACAAAATACTGAAGTTGTCAAGAATTTCATTTTACTTGAATCCACAATCAACGCCCACGAAAACAGTGGTCAAGAAATCAAAAGACACATTTTGTTGAGCAAGTCTTCTGCAAAAGACATCTTTCAAGTGTTAAAAAGTAAAGATGTCACTTTGAGGACTAAAGTGCACCTGATTCAAGACATGGTGTTTTCAAATGCCTCATATGCATTCAAAAACCAGGCAATAAATAAAGAAGCCAGAAGAACTGATACCTTTGAATTATGATGCTGGCAAAGAATACTGAATACATCACAGACTGTCAGGAGAACTAACAAACTTTTCTTGAAAGAAGTACAGCCAGAGTAGTCCTTAGAATCAAGGACGGCAAGACTTCTTCTCATGTACTTCAAACGTGTTATCAGGAGGAACTGATTTCTGGAGAAGGACGTTATGCTTGGTAAAGGAGGAGATTTGCAAAAGAGAGGAAAACCCTCAGTGAGATGTACTGACACAGTAGCTGCAACACTGTGCTCACACAGAGCAACAATTGTGATGCTGGTGCAGGACGTGGTAGTGTTTCCACCTGTTGTACATCAGATCTACATCAGTCAGAATTCACTCAACGGCACCTAAAAACAATAATATGTTGGGCCTATATTACAGGTCTAATCTCCATGAGTCGGATCTGACTTGACGGCACTTGGCTTGGCAATCAAGTGATAAGGAACCTGCAGAAAGAGAGTCCTATGCAGAAATGTCTGCATTTCTTTACCTGTCAGGTGCTTTTTTATCCAATAGTTTCTCTCATAATTTTACAGCCAAAGGTCTCTTCAATCTTCACTAGTTATATGAAACTGTTCCTATCATTTCCACCTGATCTTGGCTAGAATATAACTAAAGGGCCAATGTTAGGGGGCAGGATTGATACTGCAGCAATTTTAAGCTACATTCAGCTGTAAATTCTCATTAACTTTTATTATATTCCAAATGCTCTGCTAATGGTAGCAAATAAAATGAGATTGATTACCTGTATGTAATGAGCTGCCAGTCTAGCCAGAAAGACAAGCTACACGGCTGCTTCAGCAACTACTGACTAAGATCAGACCATACGGTAAAGTGATGATGCCTGGAGTTAAAACAAGATAGTCTGATGCTAGAATCCACACGCTTAACCACTGGGTGACTAGAACCCAGGTTTTCTGATGATATATTGGATTGACGCCACTAAAACATCCTTTGCATTCATCAAACTTCTTTCCTTTTTTGTTCAAACATATTCATCCTTCTTGAAAATCAGCAGAGAAGTCGCTATTTGTTCCTTAAGGAACACTTAGTGTGTCCAAAACTGGATTTCTTTCCCACAACAGCGAAGCTATTTCCTTCTGATATCTTTCCCTGACTGAGTTAATGACAATTCCACTTGTCCATTTGCTTGGATCGGACAAAGACTTCTGCATGATCTTAGTTTCCTCTCTGCCTTACATCTCATTTCCATTGTGTCAGCAAATCCTGTTGTCCGTAATTTTAAACTATGTCCAGAATTTGACCAGTTCTCAACATTAACACTGTTAATTGCCTGATTCAAGCCACTATCATACTCTTATCTGTATTAATGCAATAGCCTCCTAGCTACTTCTATAATCACCTTTCTGCAGCCCATTCTCACTACAACACTCAGAGGGGACTCCTTAAATCAACCATATCCTGTGACCGGAATCCTGAGATGCTTCCTAGTTTCACTCAGAGTAAGGGCCAAATTCTTTTTGTAGCCTACAAGGCTCTAAGAGATTTAGCTTCTTCAAAGTTTTCTGACTTACGAGGTCCAGCAATTAAGTCTGTGAACCTAGCTGATCTAACTGCTGTATGGCTTATTGCTGAATATCACTGTGGTCACCTTCAAAGTACTCCCCTAGAGAAGCTCTGCACTGATGCCAGTGCCTCCTCCACCTTGCAAAGCAATTTTGGAATTCTTTCTGTAATGGCTTTTGTGCATGGTAACACGGTGGCAAGTTCATAAACTTAATTGTATAATTGTCTGTAAACAAATACTGTATTGGAACACTCTCCCTACTCACCTGATCTGGCCCATACTGGTTTTTTTCTTTAACCAAATAGAAAAGTAATACTGAAAGGAAGACATGTTGATGACATTCAGGACATCAAGGGTAATATGACCACAGCTCTGATGGCCATTCCAGAAAGAGAGTTCCAAAATTGCTTTGAGGGGTAGACTAGATGTTGGCATGGATGCACATCTACCTTAAGGGGAGGACTGCAAAGGTGACTGTAGTGATATTCAGCAATGAGGTATGCAGCACTTTTTCTAAGATGAGATCAGGAACTTAATTGGAAGTCCCTGTATCTGTTACTTAATCTTGGAGATCGATTTATCCATAAATGATAAGCCAAAAGCCAAGTGTCACCGAAAATAAAGCAATTATTAATCATCATTTTTGACACCTTTAAGAAGATAAAATGAATTTTTATTGTTGCATCAAGATTGTTTTTTAAATCATATATCTCAGTGAACGGTTAAAGATTTGCATGTTTAAAAAAATCTCTGATCTGGCTGAGAGTCAAGTAAAATATCAAACTTCAATTTAGGAACCTCTTGGTCAATGTTTTCTGTAGCCCCAAGGAAATTTGTTCATATCACTTAATTTCCTTACTTCCAAATAAGTTCAGTTTAGAAAATCAAATCACAAAAGAGCACTGTTACTTCTGTTAGCTGCTATCTAGTCAGGTCCTGATTCATGGCAACCCAATGCATTGTAGAGTAGAACTGCTTCAATGGTGTTTCCTTGTGTGTAATCTTTATGGAAGAAGTTTGCCAAGTCTTCCCCCCGTTCCCTGCAGAGCTGCTGGATGATTTTGAACCATCAATCCTTAGGTTAGCAGCTGACTACAAACTGCTAGTACTACCCAGACTCATTTAAGTTAGATTTTCCAAAACTTTCCGGTGTACTTTCAATAAATACTATTTTTCACCTGTAAGCCCTTTGCCGTTTGTAATTTTCCTCCACAGACTGTAGTGCTCATTAACACTATATTTCTACTATTCCTGGTTCTCTTTCATGGTACAATTATACTTTGGGGACTCTTTGTGAGTAGTAGGGCCTTGTGAATAATTGTGGCCAGTGAATTGAGGGCAGAAGTGACATGTCTCACTTCCAAGCAGGTGATATAATTTCCTCCAAAGCTTTTTTCCTCTGCATTTGGTAGCTAGCAATGTTTGAGACTGGGGTTGCTATGTCAGTCTGGGTCCCTGAGTGATCACAAACCAAGCTCCAGCTAACCTGTAATAGTTTTGTATTATGAACCAGGAATGAACTTTTGTCACATAAGTCCCTGAGATCATGGTCTTGTTTGCCAATCACAGCCTAACCTGGCCTAACCTTACTGATAGAGCTTTGCTACCTTATATGATCCTCTGAGGTAGGAGCCTAGAATTTGTTGTTCTTCCCCTTTTCATAGATGAGGAAGCTGAGGCTTAGAGAAATAAGTATTTTGCCTCAGGTACACAAGACTATTAAGTGACAAAACTGTAAGCAAAATTTAGATTTGCTAACTTTGATTCTACCTTTATTCAAGTAATAACTATAAATTCATGTGCTTCTAATTCTAGAAAGAAATGTTCTTTCTTAATTTAGTTGAACATTACATATCAAAATTTCTGTTAAAAATTGTGGTTTATCATAATATTTTGTGTCATTACACATTTGTGATAATTTACCTTGTTCTCTTATGTGATCAGAGTGGGAATGAGAAAGAGAATATAAGGAAGATGATAAAATTCACTTTTTAAAGTTCATACTTTGAAATAAAGACTGTGATTATTTGCATAAACTGTTAAAATAGTGTTTATTCATGCAAAACAGATATTTGATAACACTAACCCTGTAAAACATCCTATGACAGTCTTACATTGTAAAGCTTCCTTCTCCTGAATGGAAAACTGCACACAGTTCATTTCAATCAGGAAAGAAATATCTTAAGAGATTCCTCAAAGTCAGGAAAAAGTGGTTTATGATGAGATACATTACTTAAAATGAAAAGAGAAACAGGAAAAAAAAACCCTAATATCTAGAATTTGGTGCACAAACAGAACTCAAAGACATTTTGGGGCTTGGATCTTTCAGTAGTCCTTGTTTCTGAAAGCCTACACCCTGTAAAACTATTCTAGACCAATTATTAACCACACAATGAGCTTGTGAGACAGCAGATGCTAGGCTCCCCTTTCCCTCCCTTTTTACCTCCTCAATCAAACATATTTGTAGAGTACATATTTATCTACTTAAAAAAGAAAAGGAAAGCCCTGTTGCCTCCCATCTAAGAGGAAGTAAGGAGGACTTCTTATAGGCTATAAAAATATTGACAGTAGATAATTGGCCTGCATAAGATACTGGTGGGAAGTGAGTTAATAATCACAGGATTGAACTTCAGGGAGCTTCAGATGCTGCCTACAACCAGAATGGCAATGAATACTTTTTTTGTTAATAACTACCTGGTGACAGAACTCTTTCAACCTCACTTTCCTGGAATTGGAAAGTGCAATGACAGAGGGATATATGGTAATAAGATACACCTATCTTATTTATATCCGTGAATTAATTTTCAGTAGATACAAGAAAGAAATGAGCATCCACTCTTTCAGAATAAAAGGTCAGCTAATTAAATTGTTGTAAATTAAAATGTGAGAAGCAGTAATTAGAAATATTAGAGAATAAATCCCTCTTTTTAAACCTACTGCAAGAAATTGAAACTAATTTAGGCAAGCAGTATTATCACCTAATTTAATGAATGTCTAAAGAAGTTTCTCCTTTAAAAATACTTTACCTTTGGAGCTTTGGTGACTGTGGTTAAGAACTCAGGCCGCTAACCAACAGGTCAGCAGTTTGAATCCACAAGTTACTCCTTGGAAACCGTGTTGGGCAGGTCTGCTGTGTCCTGTGCAGTTCCTATAAGCTGGAAGTGACCTGATGGCAAGCAGATAGTCTAATTTTCCTATAAACTTTATATGTTAGATGTTTACAGAAACCTAAGAAGTTTTTATGTAGCCTAAGAAATTCCAGATATTTAAAGTACCAGGATCAGAGTTCTTAAGGAGAGCTAGGGATGTTCAGTAAGTAACACAGGAAGGGCATCTATCCATTTCCTCAGAAATCACACTTTCAAAAGAGCCAGTCATACTCTGAACGTAGCAGTTTTATCCTTCTCTAGAAGCATGAATCTTTACTGCCCTTCTGTACAAACCAAACTGAAATGACATGATGCATCATTTTCCTGTAATGATTAACCCCCTGTTTTCCAGCTGTTCTGGAGAATACCTCTAGACTTGAACAAATATCAAGCAACCACAAGTCATACAGGTACAGGTTCATTGCAAATTCATTCTTCGAATTTCACCCTAGAAATCTCTCTCTCTCATCTCTAGAAGCATCATTTTAGCCGCTCATTTTCACATGTTCATTTTTTGAATTAGATAAAGGTTGAAATAATTTAAAGTTTTTTGCTCTCTGGGATGTACCCTGGTGATGTAGGGATTAAGAACTTGGCTGCTAACCAAAGAAAGCAGTAGTTTGAATCCACCAAGTGCTGTCTGTGAAACATATAATAATGAGAGACCATTGGTTGGAGATGAACTAGTTTACTGCTGAAAAATGCAAGAGGACCCAGTGAAAGGATCAATTACCTTGGTAAACTTGAGGACTCCATTATGAATGGTTTAATTTATCCCCTCAATTGTTCTTTCTCAACGTCCAGTAAACCAGTTTACAAACACAATGAACAAAAATGACTGTGTCTTTTTGGGGATTTGAATGAGGTAACTTTGTTTCTTTCCTAGCTGAAAATAAACAGAAATGCCAGCATGGTGAAAAGAAACAAACAAATAATGTTTTTAAAGAGAAATTATGATGAAAAGCTACTGCCTAGTGCCTATGGGTGCCGAAAGCAGCACCATGACTTTTGGATTGATGTCAAGGTGAATTTAAAAAAGGTATTCCTCAAAGCTCCGCCTATCCTGAGATCCTTTTGAGGAAAGCCATGTGCTGAGCTCAGATGCTAAGGATAACGGGAGTATTAAAAGAAGGTATAGTAAGGTGCCTGCCCAGGGAGAATTCTGACAGTGAAAGAAATACAGATCTCTGACTCTTGATCAAACAGATGGGCTAATGAGGACTTTCGTCAGTGATCCAGACTTGATCAATCGAGATTAGGAGGTGAAAGTCAACTGCATAGCCACCAAACCACGGCTGAGTATCTTTGTTAAGAGAGAGGCTGGAGGGAAGGAAGAACAAGGGAGCAAGAACTTGCAGTCCACACAGGCAGGAGAGCAGATTTCCTCAGCTTTCAGCTGACTTCCCCAGCATTGCTGGGTTCCTGGCCTGGGGTGATGCTCTTAGCTGCTCCTAGAGGAAGCGCTGCAGATAGTTGAATGTCTGCAAACTGACGTTACACGGCTTCAGCGGTACTCTTGAAAGGAAGTGGTTCTGGCCTTGCCTGACTCGCATCAAAGTGGCTGCTCAGGTCTTGACCTGACAGTGTGAGGCAAGAGGCAAATAGGACAGGAGAGATCCCAGAAAGGAAGGCTGCTGCAGTAGGCAGATGTTAGTTAAAGGAGCAGAGAAAGGAAATAAATCCACTGGTTAAGGAGGACCAGGACTGGGAAACAAAGATCTAGCGAGTGAGTAGGGTAGGAAAGAAGGAAAAATCGGACCAAAGGATGACCTAAAGACTGGAGGAAATGAGAAAAACCCACAAAGCCAAACCCACCGCTGTCGAGTCGATTCCAACTCATAGCGACCTTATAGAGTGGAAAAGACGTGCACCACGGAGTTTCCAAGGAGCGTCTGGAGAGTTTGAACTGTTAACCTTTGGGTTAACAGCCACACCACCAGGATTTTCATGAAAGTGGAGCGTGAAAGAAGAGACTGAAAAGCATTTGAGACCTGATAAATAGGAAGAAAATGTTGGGCCAGAAGGGCATAATGAGCTGGGAAACCTGGCGAGAAAGTGAAAGGAGGACAGAGGATGGGATGTCACCTCAGCTTTGCAGGGATCCTATGGGGTGGTGCTCAGGCCACATAGGGCTGCAGCAGCAGTGGCAATGTCAAGTTCTAGGGTTTCAGCAGTGTGGCCAGCACAGAAAGCAGCTTTCCCATACTGGCTTCATAGCATCAACTTGTCAGGATAAATCCTAGAAAGGCAGAATGGGAGGTTTATGGAATGCCCTGCGGCCAGAAAGCCACCCCACCCCAAACCAAACCCAGGGCCCTGGAGTTGATTCCAATTTATAGTGACCTTATGGGTTGGAGTAGAACTGCCCCACAGAGTTTCCAAGGAGCACCTGAGAGATTTGAACTGCCTACTTTTTGGTTAGTAGATCTCGCGCTTAATGGCTATGCCACCGGCATTTCTGTCGAACTCTTCCAAATGGGCCCAACTAAGCAAATAAATTGCTACCTCCTTTCTACAGGCCCTGAGAAGTCACAGGATCCCTCAGAAGAGTCTTTGGCTAAGTAAGCATGCTTCCCCGGCCCTACTCTTCCAGTCCCCCGATCAACTGTGTGATGTAGGGTGACTGACAGATGAGAAAATAATGAATCAAAGCCAGCGCCTTCATCTGGGTAGATAACACACCTTTGTGTTGATGGCCAAAGGGACACTGTAGAGGAACAAGGAGAAACACATTCAACAAAATATTGAAGTAGGCCCCCACTTACAATGAACTTAAGATTTTTTTCAAAGTAAGGCTAAATAGAAAAAGTCTTAGGTCGCATCTCCATGGTTCTTAGAAACAGGAGTCATATCCAGTTCAATCCAGTTAATTGTGACTCATAGCAGCCTTATAGGGCAGAGGATCTGCTCCACAGGTTTTCCAAAGAAGCAGCTGATTGATTCGAACTGCCAACCTTTCGGTTAGCAGGCGAGATCTTAACTCCTGCACCAGCAGGGCTCTGGGGAGTCACACAGCTCCTCCAAAATGTCAGAGGGAAGTTTGGCTAGGTGGGTCACAAGGCGTAACACAGTAGTTTGTGTTAGGGAGTAGTCAGGGCTTAGGTCTATGCCAAGAGGGCTCTGAACTAAATCCTGGAAACCTTCCTGGTATGTACATGGGGAGAAGAGACAACGCAGGGCTGTATCCCATGGGGCAATACTGCAAGCGCAAAAATTATTCATTGCGGATAATGGATCTGTTTGCAAACTTTCCTTTTGTGATTAAGAAATACATATGCTGCTTTTCAGATGCCCCCTACTCTTCACTTAGGAGTCTAAAAGCATTTAAATCAGAGGCAATGCAGAGGAGATTGCCTTAAACCAAGGAACATAAAGTGTTATATAACAGAGTACTGACCGTGATTAGGAAAGAATCGAACCTTTTAAAAGAAAGAAATATGTTTCAGGTATTGGGCCACTCAGGACAGTGACAAATGCTTACATCGAGGAAAGTTTAAAGGAAAAAAGCTGATAGCTCAGATGACCAGGTGAATATAAATGTATGTTCTTGCTGAATGAATTCTTGGCTGCAAATACAGTAGGTTAATTTCATGTTTCTCTCCAAGACAAACAGTAAAGATTGCAGTCCTGTATTCTTACTGTCCTTAAAAGGTAGGAAACAATTTGGGGAAATGACCTGCTTTCAGGCCAATAGTCCTCAGGACACATTTTCAGTTCAGTACCATTTCTTAATTGAACTGTATAATCTACATGTACCTTGCATTTAGTGTAGAGAAGGGTTTTCCTAGACAAGCATAGAAATGAATTTCTGTGTAAAATAGTAGGCATTTATACCCAGAATCTATAGCATAGGAGGGGTCTTTGGGTGAGTTCAAACCACCAGCCTTTCTACCATGTACTGAACCATTTCTGCCTCACAGGGACTCTTCAGATACAAGATGTTGTTACTGCAGATCAAGTCAATTCAGACTCATAGCCACACTACAGGGCAGAACAGAACTGCCTCACAGAGTTTCTCAGGCTGTAATTTTTATAGGAGAAGATCACCAGCTTCTCCACCTCACCCCTCCTCCCTGTGGAGCAGTTGGTGGTTCCAAGTCCTTTTTGGTAGTAGAGTACTTAACCATTGCACCATCAGGGTTCCACTCTGACTCATAGTGACCCTATAGAACAGAGAAGAACCTATCACGGAGTTTTCAGGGAGTGCCCGGCAGATTTGAACTGCTGACTTTTGTTTAGCTGATGTAGCGCATAAAGACCACGCCACCAGGGTTTCTGCAGGGTTCCTGGATGTGGGGTAACTGATACAAACAGCCGCCAGAGACAGGTGAAGATCACATCGACCCTGGACTCAGGGCAGGTCTAGGTGTTCATGACCATGGCTCTGCCAAAGCTGCATTGTCTTTAGCAGGCTGTTTAATTTCTTTTAGATCTTCAATTTCCTCTGCTATGAATTTATGACTACATTCTCACTGAAAACTTCATAAGAAACTGAATATATCTATCCCCTAGGTTTGCAATGGAATAGATGAGGCCGGTGATTGATTTGAAGACTAGCATTTATGGCTTCAAACCACACTATATTTGAAAGGAGAGAATGAAGGCTATGAACTAGGTATACCTGGAACAGCAGGTGAAATAGTTTGTTGACACAGGTATGACTAGAAAGCTGGTCAGCCCACTTACAGCCAAAATGTCACCTTTACATGGAAGATGGAGCTTCTTTTCTATGCTTCAGCTCTGTGATTGTAACCAAGTTCTAAGTTCTTTAACTGTTTTTTGTTGTTGTTGTTTTGTGTATCTCTCCCAGTGATTAACTCCAGTGTCGCTCCACCATCAGCACCTGGTAAGTAGCCATTTGTTGATGAAGAAAAGAGGTAGGTGGGAGAACATGAACAAGTAACAGCGGTGTGAGGGTTTAGAAGGAATGCAGGAGTGAGTCAGCAAAGGCAGTTTGTTGTCTTGCATAGGATCGTGGCCTTGTAAATCATAAAACTGGTTCCTTTTGTATTTTCTGATTGTCACTACTAAATCCAGAACATCTATGCGTTTATTGTTGTACTTTAGATAAAGGTTTACAAAACAAACTAGCTTGTCATTAAGCAATAACACACACTGTTTTGTGATGCTTGGTTGTCACCAATCCCACAACATGTCAACACTTTCTCCTGCTTGAACTTGGATTCCCAATTACAAGCTTTCCTGTGCACTCTTGCATTTTAGTTGTTGGTTCTGAGCTGGTATGCCCGTTTAGACTCCATCTGTTTAATTTAATGAGGTTAATCTCAGGAGTGGGATGGGGTGACTTTAGTGCTGAGCTAAAAAGACGTTTGGGAGCCATGCACTTGGGGTTTCTCCAGGCTCTGTCAGGCCAGTAAGCCCGTCTTTGTGAATTAGAATTTTATTCTACTGTTTCTCCAGCTCTGTCCAGGCCCCTCTACTATAGTCCCTGTCAAAGCAGCCAGTGGTGGCAGCCAGGTACCATCTAGTTGCCCTGGACTCAGTCTGGTGGAAGCTGTGGTAGCTACGGACCCTTAATCCTTTTGGACTAATCTGGGACCACCTACCTTCTTCAGTCAAGATATATTTAAATTAAAGCCAGAGTACAGAGTGCTACGACTTAGTCCACCTATGTTAAACCAAAGGGTTCATCACAGCTATATCCACCTCAATTTCCCTAGCTCTGTTTTAGTGTTTATGTAGACCAAAGCAGTTCTTGTTCCTTGCTTTTCACAAGTAACCCACTACCTATTTTTTTTTTTTTCCACTGAGCCTCTTCTGTTTGACGGTTACCCAGGTGGCAAATGCCTTGTACCTTCCAGACTAATGCTCTTAGGCTTCCTAGGGCAGCTGGTATTACTGTAGAGTTGGGATGCCTCAGGCTTAAAGCACATTGTCCCAGTTCCCATTGCCTGAAAGCAACAAAGTTAGGTTCATGGCATCCAGAAAGCTAAGTTGTCTGCTTTGCTCTTCTTAGAAAAATGACCAAGTATTGTAAAAGTAGGCAAAAGGAAACAAAAAGCTAATGTCTGTCTTTCACAGGCAATCTCAAAAAAGGATCTAATAGAAACTCACTTAGGTCAGCACTTTTTACAGTGTGTTTTCTTGACCCACTTGCAAGAGATTCATCTTGGGATCCACATGCTGGTTCCTAGGATTCTTCCTCGACCTGCGGAATCAATTTTCTTTTCCTTTTTGGGTGGCAGGGGAGAGTGGGTTTAGAAGAGAATTTAGAGAAAAGCAATAACCTGTCTACATTTTTGCTTGGTGGTTTTCAGCAGATAAATGTTACTGAAAATAAAAAGTGGTTATCTACCATCCTCATTAACTGACGGCCCTATGGCTTCATATGTGTCCAAGCTTTGTGGCTTCTAAGGTATATAAAAAAAGATACCTATTCCTTTTCTACTTGTCACGCCAGATAGATGTTACCCCAGGTGGATGAAGATTCCTCCCAGTCCTGATCCCTGGCCCTACAAGCAACCAAGCTCTAAGAGTCTGCAGGGGCTAGAAGTTTTCCTCTACCAGGAAACCCTGGTAGTGCAGTTTAGAGCTAGTATCTACTAACCAAATGTTTGGAGTTCAAATCTACCAGGTACTCTATGAGACAATTCTACTCTGCCCTGTAGGGCCTCTTGGAGTTGCAATCAACTGGATGGCAAAGAGTTTTGTTTATCTCTCTAAAATGAGTCGAGTGGCCAGAGGTCAAAAAGAGCAAGACATCTGTTGTCTAGAGAATTTGCAAGGAGCCAACTCAGATCCTAGGCCACATTTTCCTGATGGTATCTGAGCTCTATAGCCTTCTAACCATCAGAACACCGTTTCCTTTAACCGGATCTTTTACCTCTTTCATCAGATAGCTTAAAAAAAAAAAAAAAAAAAACCACGATAACAGTTATATTGAATAGCATCACATTTTTCATCCTTTGGAGGAATATTCCAGTTTCTTTAGGGGAGAAGTATGAACCCGTAGAATCGGCCTGGCCTTGTGGTTCATGAGGCAGCCAAAGTCTGATTTAGTTACTGGCTTGTTCTGGAGTAGCGATAGCAGGACTGAAACAGCACTGAGAGGAACTCTGGGATGTAGTAAGGTCTGAAACTTTTGTACTGAAGTGCCATCATTTTTCTTAACCGGCTTAAGAAAAGACAAGCACTGGTGTCAGTGCCCTGGATCAAGAGAGAAAATACCTGATACCCAAGCACCCTTTTCAGTTGTCACTTAAACTCTGAGGACTTTTAACACCGTTCCAGAAAAGAAAGGAAAGGAAAAGGAAACATTCCCCCCTCTTTAGGATAAAGGAGGGACTGAAGAAGTGTATCTTGGCTCGAAAAGAAGAGAGGCTCTTCCAGGACCAGCTCTGGTCCGACGGTGGCGCGCGTGCGGGGCGCGCTCGTGCGTCGCGCAGCTTCTCGTTCCGCTTCAGCGCTGCGGTGCCTGAGCCCGGGCCGCCCAGCTTTCCCGGGGCAGCCCCACGGTCCTCCTGCCGCGGCCGCCGCCTCCAGTGTCCCCTCCTTCGGCACTGCTTGGCTTTCACTTTGCGCCGCTTCTTGTCTTGCCTGGCTGGTTGCTGGGAGGTGCAGTGGGCAGTGGCCGCTCCCGCTGCGAAGCCGGGGGCCGAGGGGGCCGAGGGGGCCCCGGGCGAGCGCGGAAGGCGGCGGGCGCCACTCGCTTCTGTGAGCTCGGCCGGCGGGGGGCCCGGGGAGGCTGTCGGCGAGGAGGAGGCCGAGGCCGAGCAGGCCGGGGAGGGCTGGTGGTGGGGTTCAATGTGGCCGCGCTGCTCCCCGGGGAGCTGCCTGAAAGGAGAGCGCGCTCACCAGCTGACAGCGCGTGCTCCGCTCCAGACGCTCCGCACTGCGGCCAGGAGCCTCTGCCAGCCCCGCTATTGTCAGACCTTCTCTAATTAAGAAACACTCACGTTACGGCAAACCACCCCCACGCTTCTGGGTTCCTGTCCTTTTCTTTATCTTGCCCGACTTCTCGCCTCCCCTGCATCCTCAGATTTAACCCATTCTCTGCTCCTTTAGCCCCCTCTGGTTGAGGGCCTAGCGGGAGTGCAGGGATCCTAGGTGGTCGCTGGTGTCTGGAACTTTGCCTGGCCTGGGGGTGAGGGTGGCTAGTGAGAGCAGATTCACAGTGAAGAAAACTTTCACATTTATTATAAAATTCCCTCCACCCATGTCTCCTTCGAACAAAACCCTCTCTGTAAGCAATGCAGCTACTAGATGTCACTTTTAAATACCAGTCCTCGCTGGTTTGTCTAGACTGCAATTGAGAAATCTAGATTTCACTAACCAATCTTCTGCCACTTTTTGGTTTACTACTGCTAATTTTGTTTGGGATTTGGAACTGGCAAGAAGTTGATAATTTCTTTTCTGAATGTTCAAAACAGTAGATGAGGGAAACAAGTACAAGACATTCTTTAATAAAACACCACTTACTTGATTTAGATTTATATCTCGAAAATTAGGAGGAAGCTAGGCCTCAGGAAAGCATTGGAAAGACTAAGAAAATCAGGGTGTTCCCCTTTTTATCCCTGGTCAAGCTGGACCCCCTAGTTAGCCATGTGCCATAAAGAATGTCTATAAACTTGCCAATTGCCAAAAAAAAAAAAAAAATTCTTCATCTCTCCGTGAAATCAAATAAGTTTCCCCAAGTGTAGCGAGCCAAAACCTTCCACAAATAAAAGTGGTGGTGGGTGGGAGGCAAAGATAGAATATAAAGCAAGCTGCTTAAAGTAGACAAAACTCGAGAAAGCACCAGCAGTGTCGCAAAAGACTAAACGGATTTATTTATCTTCATTACTTTAAGAAATGCTGCCTCTCTGTTTGTTTGGGTGATATTAAGCATGCTTAACTTGCATACATAGTTGATTCCTTTGCTAGTATCTTGGATACTTGGATCTGACTTTGGAAGGTAGAAGCTAATTGCTAATAATGGAGAGAAAGGAACCAGTCAGCATGGCAGGAGTGGTCTGGCATATGGGGAATGAGCCCTCAGAAATACTCAATATTCAAGTTTCCAAAATATTAATGAGATTATAGAAACCTGCAGCTATATGTTACAGCTTGTTAATGGAGTGTAAGAGAGTGAGCTGCCAAGCATTTGTTATGCAAACTTCATGGCAGAACCTTAAAATAGAAATGCGACTGTGCATCTCTGTCAAAGAAATGCCAGCATTAAAGAAAGAAAGGAAGAAATAGAACCAAGAATAGAGGTTGAAGTCCTCATTTGAACTCTGAGCACTTAATTTATCACAAAGTGATTTGGCTTTTTGGGCATGCCTTGATGAGTTTAGAAGAATTCACCCTCACTTTTCAACCACTGTGCTTTAGTATTTCCAATCTGATACCTCTGTTATGATTGATTTGCTCTTGAGAAGAAATGGAAAGTGGTTTCCTTAACTGACAATGAAGTCATCTCCAATTCACTGATATTTAAAAGTGTCAGTATCTGCCTAGTATTGGTGGTGCAGGAAAAAACAAAACAAAACAAGAATTTGGATAGTTTTTACATTTCTTATCCTATCTATCAACTTTCTTAGACGCAAAATTTGTGAGAGTGTTGACTTGGTAGACCGGAGGGTGCACATCCAGTTCTTGACAGGAGACTTTCTGTCTGTGTTATTTGCGGGCAAGCTAAGGGCAGCAGGCTCTGCGTTTATAAACTAAGACTGAGGAAGATGTTCCTGAAGTTTCCTCTGTTTTAATTTTCCGGTAGTCCTTGGAGAGTAACAATTTTAGAAGAGAGAGTGCTATTCTTTTTCTGGGTGACATAAAATGAACATAAATGGGTTGGAAAGATAACAATATACGTCTTTTTTCGTTGAAGGGGGAAACAATCACAATTTCCCCCTCCTGTCTTTACTCAGGCTCAACAGGTAAAGTAATTCTAGCTTATCTTCTTTCTCTGTCTACACACACAAGCAACCACACCAAGCCAAATAACTGTGAAAATACATTTACCGTCATCCTACAAGGATGCTGAATGTTCTTGCCTGAGTTTGCTGGTTAAGAACGAAATGGAAATGTGATGGATGCAATCGCTTAATTTATTCAGCAGCCTGAAGATTCCTGATGTTTATCAAGAGCAAGGCAAACTCGGCGGGTGAGAAAGGTTATCTAAGGGACAGGTGCATTGTTTCTGCCCCTGGAAAGTGTTGCCATCCACCGCTAGCCTATCCCGAAGAGCTGATGAAGGCTCTCAGCTTTCCTGGACCGCTTCAGCTGAATGTCAGGGATACCTAAGTGGTCATTTAAGAGCTGGTTCCTCGATTCCGAGTCCAGACCAGAGCCTGCCCTCTCTCACTCGTTAATTTTCTGCAAACCAATTGTATGCTGCTCTCTTTCCAAAGGTGCGAATAGGGTGCAGGGGCGATTAAACTAACCTTCCCCCTCTTCCTATGTTCTGCCTTGTCTCCCTCAATTTGACGTCCCCAAAGAAGACCCAGAACATGTGGTATTTGGTTTGTAATCACTCTCTCAAACTCGGAGATGCTTTATTCGGTGCAACGTCGCAGAGTCATTAACTTAATAAATTGTTCTATTCAAATACGCCAATATACATAAGTGTAATTCTGCTTTCTATGCTCTCAAACCACAAACTGTATTGCCCTTTTCACAACCTGTGATCCTGAGAAGCAGAACAAAGTTTTTCTTAAGAGGGGATACCTGCCGTGGGAGGTTCTGCAACTGACTAAAAAAAGTGGGTATTTTCTGCATAGAAGCTAATGCAGAAGGATAAAATTAAAGCAAACATTAGCTCCTATATCGAAGAAGATGAGCTGTTTAGAAAGAGAAAATGAGAAGTCAACAAATTCCCCGCACAATTGAACCCCATTTCCCCCTTCCCTGTCAAGTTCTTTTCCATTGTCCACTTTCCCTCTCCACCCCCACCCACCTCATAAAAGAGAGAGAGACAGTGAGAGACTGAGGAAGAGGAGAAAGAGAAATGATACATTTGACCACCTGATGAGTTTTCTACTTGGCTAACGTTTCTGTGAAATGATAATAGCAACCCTGGTAAATGTCCACAGTTTCTGGCTAGATCCTAGAAGACCTGAAAGTCTTGCAGAGATTGTTGGGGTTAGGAGTAAAGAAAACTGTAAAGGCACTGACCATCCAAGCCTTGAGTGTTTTTTTTCTAAGGTACCTGGTACAAAGTCAGCAACGTTTTCCTCCCAAATGCTTAGATTGCATACATTCATATCTAACCGAAGATTTAATTTAAGTCTTCGAGGTCATTTAGAAACATTTTCAATGCTTAATGCTAGAGTGGAATAAATAAAAGACACATAAGTTACTGTTTACGTTTATTTTCATCATTTGCAAAAGGAAATACATAAAACAGTAATTGGCTTTGCTAAATTAAAATAAAATGATTTCGAGTAGAAAACGTAAAAAAAAAAAAAAAAAAAAACGAACCAAGGTAAGTAGAAATGGTGGCGAACACTCAGTAATAAATATGTTTTCTAACATTAACAAAGCAAAATAAAATTGAGCAATTTTTGACACCACTAATTTTTTTTTTAGTTTTTCATTTTTTTAAAAACAAACATCTGCGAAGAGCTTAAGGATTATAAGTGGCTGTGTTTTTAAAAAATTGGTCTGCAGTTGGCAGTTGAATTTCTCCTGGAGCCGCCGCGACAGCGCCTGATAAAGTGCGTGCGCCAAGTTTCCTAAAGGACGCCAACGTTCTCACGATAGGATACACATACTGGGTATGTTTATGCAATATATAAACCTTAAAGTTCCTAACAATTTCATTATTTAAAAGTTACTCACGTTGTAAGCATTAACTGTGCGTTTCAAACGCATGTTGGGAAACGACTTTGAAAGATTAACTCTCACACAGGAGAGCTCGCAACGCAAAGGGATGGATGCCCAGGGCATAAAATAAACCCAAACCAGCGACAGAGAAGATGTGATGTTTTAGCAGCGTATTGGCAGGGGGGCACTAGAATAATGATGTCATAGATGGGTAAATATAATTATGCTGTTATCTATCTACAAGGCGAGCAGAGGGTGGAAGAAAAGAACAACTTTAACAGCAAGTTTTCATCAGTTCCGGCCATTAGACATTTGGAATAGTGGCAGCATTTGTGAAACATCAAATGTAGCTGCCATTGGAAGCCAAGTCGTTGCTAAACAACGACCAAAGCTGAAGAAAAATTAAATGGTGCGGGAGTCGGACGCGTCCCGCCCACTGGGATAGGGTAGTTTTGTTTCTGTCTCCGTTTTCAGGGTTCCTGTCACCTTCCTAACTTGCCTCATCCGAGTCACTGTAATGGGAGTGGGGAGAAAACTCTCCGTCGCTTCTGTGGGACCGGGGGGAAGTTTTGCTACTTTCCTCCTGCACCGGCTGCAGGATGCCCCCGGGCAGAGAAGGCGACAGGTTCTTTTGCGCCATCATCGCAGTCAGAGCACTGTCCTCGAAAGTCGAAAAGTGAAGAGCGTCCAGCTGCACCGAGTAACCCCCAGTGGAGGCAGGGGCCGTAAAACGAGTCCGGCAGCTCCCAGGAGGAGCGGGCCGCTGTATCCCTCCTGAGGCCGGCGGGGCTCCAGCTGCGCCAGAAGTGCCAGCGCCACCGTCGTAGGAGGCGGCAGCGCGCAGGTGGTGGTGGTCGCCCTTGCAGGAGGCTGGCGGCGGTGGCTGCTGCTCCCCGCCGCTGGGCGTTTGCAGCAGCTCGGACAAAGCGTTGATGTAGATCTGGGCCATCTGCAGGGTCTCATACTTGGACAGCTTCTTGTCGTTGTTGAAGGACGGAATAACGTTGCGCAGCTGGTCGAAGGCGTGGTTCAGCCCGTGCATTCTGCGCCGCTCCCTGGCGTTGGCTGCCAGCCGCCTCTGCTTCTGCACCCCGTTCACCTGTTTGCTGGAAGGAGCACGCTGGCGGCTGCAGCCTAGCTCGTCGATCTCAACCCCGCCTTTCAGCTTGCACAGCTGTTCCCGCACTTTCACGGGGCCCGGGCTCTTGCTGCTGCCGCTGCCACCGCTGCTTCTCCTGCCCAATTCTCCCCGGGTGTCCGCCTCGTCCCGGGACGCCGCGGCCTCGGAGGCACCCAGCTCTGGGGTGTGCAGCAAGTACTGGGCGGCGCGTGCCGTGCAGATGCCCTGCAAGGTGGGAGCCAGCCAGGCGCGTGGGTCTGTACCGTCCAGGAGGGACAGCTCGGCAGGGTAGACGGCATGATCTCTCGCTTGCAGGGTCGCAGGTGGTTGTGTCGGCTGTGTCGGCTGCGGGTTGTGGTGCGGTTGGGGATGGCGATGATGGTCCCCCAAGTCCTTCACTTCTACCCACTCTTCAGCATGCAGCAGGCGGGACATTGCACTGCAGAGGATCGGAGGCGCAGGGCTGGAGGACGCGCTTGCAAAAACTGTTCTATTAAAAAAAAAAAAAAAAGCCTTCCCTGGTCTCTTCTGCAACGTCTTATTTATTTATTTTTCCCCTCCTCAGCCCTCCCCCACCCGCTCCGAGATCAGACACCAGGTCGCGTGCAACGAAGCTTCTCCGGTTGCTGAAGGCGCTGCGCCCCTTTAAAAAGCGGCACGCGCCAGTGTGTCTCCCCCGCTTCTCTTCCAGCCCCCTCCTCGCGCCGGTCGCGTGTCTGCTCAGCCAATGGAGGGCGCGGGCAGGCGCGTGCGAGCAGCCAATCAAAGAGTTTTTACACCCGGAGAAAAGTTCTGCACACGGAGGAGTCGGGCGCGGGCTGGTGACTTTTTTTTCCTCCTTCTTGCCTTTAAGTTCTTCCTGTTCATATGTTAATTAAGGGGCTGTAATTCGATTCCGGTGTCTTGTCACAGCCGGAGCGGCGGGGCTGTGTGCGCTGGGGAATAGCGGGTTCTCGGCTCGAGACTCCACCGACTCGGTCAGACTCGTGCGGCTGCTGGCGGGCAGGAGGCTCCCGGAGAGGCTGGGTGCGTGCGCCTGGCCCCGGGAGGCCACTGCTGCCAACGGAGGGAACAAGGCAAGGATCGCAGCTCCTACTGCTTGCACCCAGACATTTAAAATTATGTGTGTGTGTGTGTGCGCGCGTGTACACATACATATATAGACATGCATATATATGTACGATTCGACTCGCCGGCACTTGGCTGGTATATATGTACACATGTATGTATACATGTATATATGGAGGAAACCCTGGTGACTTAATGGTTAAGTGCTGCGTCTGCTAACCAAAAGATCGTCAGTTCGAATCCTCCAGGAGCTTCTTGGAAACTATGGGGCAGTTCTACTCTGTCTAGGGGCGCTATGAATCGGTATCGACTAGACAGCATTGTTTTTATATATACTTCTATATGTAATATATATCATACATGAGGGCTGATGGAGCAATGGTTAAAACGGTGGGTTGCAAACACCAGCGGGATAAAGATGAGGCAGTCTGCCTGGAAACCTTATGGGACACTTCTTCTCTGCCCTACAGTGTCGCTATGTGTCAGAATGAATCCATAGCAATGGATTTGGCTTTGGTGTTTTATAGCGCTGTCAATATGTGTGATATTAAATATATATATCATATGTGCCAAACTCATTGAGTCGAGTGGATTCTGACTCATAGAGATCCTATTATAGGTAATTGCTAAATGATGTCATTTAAAATAACTGTTACAATAAAGAAAGAAACATATCATCGTAACTGCCTCCAAGTCGTCTCTTAATTTTACTATGTCTTTTCATCTTTCCCTGCCGACCTCTTAGTTCAACATTGTTACTAACCTTTTTCTTAATGGAAAAGTAAAACTGTGTCGTATTTGTAGAACAGAGTTCCAGAGCCTTCAGTCCTCTGGGTTCCCTTTCCGCAGCCCCTGACTTTGGGGCCAGGTCATCTTACCGTATTTACGCAGAACCCCTCACTAAATGTCGGAGACCGGGAAGGGTGCCGGAAGAAAAATGAAAACCGCCTGCTCCTCTTACGATTAGGAACATCTCTAAGGCGTAGAAGCCATGAGTCACCGACCCATCTGCCTGGTAAAAACTGTGTTCAGTACCGGTACACGGCTTCCCGAGGAAGCACCCAGCAACCACAGCCTCTCTGCCCTACATCTCTCGCCCCTGTCCTTCTAGTTAGAGTGTACCCTCTCCTAGCACCCCCCTCTCCCAGCCAGAACCTCTAAACCCGGTAGGTCCCTGCCAAGGGTGTGGCCATCTCGCAGGTGAGCACCCACCACCCCCTCCCGTTTTGCAGGGCTCGCATTTAGCGAAGAGCCAATCAGAAGAGCCCTCACCAGGAACACTCCCCGCTGGTGCCCAGTGATCCCCAGCTCTTGGGGCTCTCCAGCATCGCCCCGGGGGTACAAGAACGGGACGCCACCAGATTGTGCTACTGTGGCTTTCGATTTACCTGACTTCTGAGTTTCTGCAAGGGGGTTCGTCGGTTAGGAAAGAGTGAAACTAGGAGCCGGCACAGACAGGTTCCTTGGAACCTACCGTTACAAATCCCAGAGATAGCGGAAAGCTATTCTCCTTAGTATTCTTAAAGACTTGATCTAAACCTCCCATCTAGAACTCCTTGGACAGAAGACTCTGTGGGGCTAGATTGAATTAGTTTTCTGTGTATGTATGCGTGTGTATTCCATAAAGAGATAGGAGAGTAGAGCACAGTGCTAAAGTGATGCTCAATAGATTACGTTGATTGGTGTCTCCTTTCTGTTTGCAGTCCTAGGTCTTAACAAGCTTTTCGAAGACATGCATAAGCAAAAGCAAAAATAGAAGATCTGACAACCACTGATGAAAAGAAAGTGAAAAAGTAATCTTTTTTGAGAGAAAATTCTCCCAGTCTTTGGTGATTTTGACTGAATACTCTGGGCATCAACTAATGATCCTACTGTGCAATATTTGCTAGTTTTAAAAATAATAACTAATGATAGCTGTGGGTACCAAAACTGAACTTTCAGAAAAATTATGGTCATCATGAGTCAGAGTCAGCTTGATGGCAATTGATTTACATCCCCGTGGGTGGCTAACTGTTAAGTTCCTGGCTACCTTACCGGCTGGAAAACTGGCCCTTTGAATCCATCCAGAGGTGTCTTGGAAGACAAGCCTGGTGATCTGCTTCCAAAATGTTATAGTCTTAAAAAACGTGCAGAGTTGTTTTACTAGGTACACATAGGGTAGCCATGAGTCAGAATAGATCTGTTGGCAACTGCTTTAGTCATCTAGTGCTGCTGTAACAGAATTACCACAAGGAGACGGCTGTAATAAAGAACAGTTTATTTTCTTCCAGTCCAGTAGGCTGCAAGCCCAAATTTATGGTCCCAGCTCCAGGGGAAGGCTTTTGGTCTTTTTGTTGGCTCTGGAGGAAGGTCCTTGTGATGCATCAGTCTCTTCTTGGTCTGGGAGCAACTCAGTGCAGGAACCCCAGGTCCAAAGGATGTGTTTTGCTCCCAGCATTGTTTTCTTGGTGGTATGAGGTCCTGGTATCTGCTGGCTTCTCTCCCCTATATCTCAAAAGAGTTTGGCTGAAGACAATATTCAGTCCAGTAGACCTGCTGCTAGTCCATCTTACTCAATTGTAGTGATATAGAATTTACTACACATAGGAAAACTCCATCAAATGACAAAATGGTGGACAATCATATAATACTGGGAATCATGATCCAGCCAAATTGATATTCACATTTTTTGGGATGATATTATTAAACTCATGTCAGTGGCTAACAACAACTATATATGCAAGTAGTATCAGTATAAATAGCTGGAAAGAGAAGTATCACTTGCCAGTATTGAATTTTCTTCCACATTTTTATTTTTCCCAGCTGTATTAACTGAAAGCTACTACTGGAATTCTTCCACATAGTATCATTACTAAATTGTGGGCAGCACAAGTCTACCTTCACCACTATCTTTGGAGGAAATCCTGGTGGTGTGGTTGTTAAGTGCTACTACGGTTGCTAACCAGAAGTTGGCAGTTCAAATCAGCCAGGCACTCCTTGGCAACTCTATGAGGCAGTTCTACTCTACCTATAGGGTTGCCGTGAGTCAGAATTGACTCCAAGGCAGTGGTTTTGGTTTCCTTGGGGTATGGTATCTGAACTTTTTGCCTGTGCCTTAAGATTTGACTGTGTAAGTACAAAATATTCATTTTCTTTTGTGCTTAAGCTGTCTATGGACTTCAGACAAGTTATTTGCTAGATGCATAGAATGCTGGTCATAACTTTCTAGCTGTACAAGTAGTCATTAATATTATTACTTTTTTTGGAGCATCTCTCAAGTTTTGGATGAGTGAATTAGAGTTTCCTGATAACAAGAGATTTTCTGTTGTTTGTAGTGACATACTTTTCTTTTGCCTGTAAAGTGAGTAAAACCAAAACCCCAACTTGTTGCGATCAAGTTGATTCTGATTCATAGCGTATCCAAGGATCACCTGGTGGGTTTGAACTGCCAACCTTTTGATTAGCAACCAAGCTTTTCACCACTGGGCCACCAGGGCTCCATAAAAGGAATAGGAAGCTGTTTTTCTTCTCATTCCTTCCCTTTCTTTGTCTTTCGTCTGTTCAGAAGCAGTGCAGAGAAAGCTAGCTGTCTGGGCTCGGAAGCGGCACCTAGCAGATTTGCTGGACCTCGGTGGTGTCAGCAGGGTGCCCTTATGGAGGGCCTGTGCGTAAGGTGCTGAGCACCAGCTAGAACCATCATCCAAGTAGACGTGATGGTGGCAGCAACTAAGGAGCGTGGAGTATTGGCTTTCTCACAGGATGAAGAAGGCTTCTGTGTGTGAGGGCAGCCTGCTTATTTACACAGAAAGATTAATGGGAAGAGTAATAATTGAGGACAATGGGAATAAAGTTTCTCACTGTCAGAAGGAAGTAACAAATATGGAAATAAACAAAGCTTTGCTGTTGGGGTTGAATCTGAGATTTTAATATGCGTTTACGGTTTTCAATACATATAAATAGGGTATAGATATAAACAGAAGAACTAGTAAATGTGTGTACATGTACCTGCATTACCTATCTTCACTGACAAATCTTGGGTCAACAATGAAAACATCCCAATTCAGGTATTAGTTTCTAAATATTTTGCCACCAGAAAGAACTTGGGTACTTGTAAAGATGGGCTGATTCCAGAGATAAGATAGAAAAATTGTAAGATGAACCTAAAACATCTTGTGTCAGAAATAAGTAAGAGTGAGGTAGACATGTTAAACACAGAATTTTGCTTGAAGGGGTTCCCACTGACAAAATCTAGGAAAATTTGGTCACCAAAATAAGTAACGATTTTTGACAGATTACCTCCTATTGAAAAACACAAGAATCTGTGAATCCTCACTAATACAAATAAAATAAATGAATGCATTGAAGATTTGAGAAATGCTGATTAGTTACAAATGTGCATTATTACAAATAAGACTGACTCTACCAGGGAGAAATATTTCAGACACTAACTTAAGTAATCAAAGTTAACATCATCACTGTAATAGGGAACATTGAAATAATATGCCATTTCTTAAAATGCAGAACCACATAGCATGACTTCTATGACGTCCCTGTCAGAGATGCATGCTCTAGATTCAGTCAGTAGAAGACATCAAACCAGCCCACAGTGAGAGATGTTCTAGAAAACAGTCTGCAATCTTTAAAAATGTCAAAGCCAGGAAAAGCAGACAAAATCTCAGAGTCTATTCTAAACTGGAGGAGGATAATGAGGTTCTGCACGGGGTCCTTTTCTCATAAATAAGCATCTCTGGAACAATTGATAAAAGTCGAACGGTGTCTGAAAAGCGATGGTAGAACCGTAGCAATGATAATTTCCTGATTTTGATAGTTGATACTTATGGCTATACAGAAAAATGTTCTAACTTGTGGGGCATTCTTGGCCAGCTGTTTGGGAATGAGAGGCAGTTAACTGATCACATGGTTTAGTAAAAGATTCTGTGTATTCCATATGCGACTTTTTAGTAGGTTTGAGGTTGATTCAAAATGAAAAGTAAAGCAATAGCAACGATAGATGTCTTGTCATTGTTAGCTCCAATTGAAGTGCTCGCCTACTCACGGCTGTCTCACACACAGTGGGAGAACAACCTCTCAATTCTGCACCATCCTCACAGCTGGCTGTGGACTGACTGTTGTGATCCACTGTGTTTTCACTGGCTTGTTTTGAGTAGATTGCTAGGCCTTTCTTTCTAATCTGTCGTAGTCTGAAAGCTCTGGTGATAGTAACATGCAAACAACCAATGTAAGAAACGTGGCAGCTGCATCTGAGGTGTGTTGGCAAGGGACCTGGGTTCTCCATACGGAAGGTGAAAAAGCTACCATTGAACCACTGATGTCTCCCTTTTCAGATGTCTGAAGTTAATAATTCAAATTAATTCAAACATTATGCTTAGTGCATGGAGGCCCGTAATCATTGCCAGAACTTTAAGTTAAATTTTTCTGAAGCATGAGTGGAACAAGTAGTTTGTGACCAGCTGCTAACCTAAAGGTTAGTGTTTTAAGCCCACCTAGCAGCTCAGTGAGAGGCCCAGAGATCTGCTTGCATAAAGATTAGAGCCTAGAAGACCATGTGGGAAAGTTCCACTGTGTAATTCACGAAGTCACCAGGAACTGAAACCAACGTGACAGAAGGCAACATTGGTAACAATTACATTTGCTAGTCTTCAGGTATTTTATGATTATTCCATTCATAGAAAATTTCTCAAGATGTTCCAAAAAACAAAGTATTGGTTGAAATGTATTCTCTTACCCTTTGCCATCAAAGGGATTCTAACTCATAACAAACCCCACGGGACAGAGCAGAGTTGCCCGCCAGGGTTTTGAAGGTGGATTCAAACTGCCTACCCTTGGGTCAGCAGCTGTAGGTCTTAATCACTACACCACCAGAGTTTCTACATTCTCTTACTGGTTACTTAAAACAGAATCTGTAAATCATGATAAATCATGAAATGTTTCTTTGTTAATCTTCCTGTCTTAAAAATCAGATACTTTTTTTTTTTTTTTAAGGAAAATCATTTCCAAATTGTGCCTTCTACACTGATTAAAAGTAACATTAGTGAATCTCCCAGAGCGAAGGGCCTCCGGTTTTTGGATGTCTAATCTAAAAGGCTTTCCATATTAAAATCTTTATCTACCTTATATATTTGAAACTGTAACAAATACCCCTTGAGCCTCAATTTTAAAATCACAATGGAAAATAGGTCTGTAACTCTATTGTCACTTCCAAAAAACAAAGACAAAACAAAACAAAATAAAAAGGCTACAAAATGTGGTTAAGGTACCTTTAGGTATGAGTTAAAAATATATGCTGATAAAATCTCTGAAGAGATTTTTCAGAAAAAGCTAGTATGCCAGTTTCTGCACTCACAAATCGAATCTACTTCACTCTACTTTACTATCTTTAATTACTGAAAAAGTCGTACCTCTTTTGTTTTTGAGTTCTTATATAGATTGTTGTAGTGGTTAAGTGCTGCAACTGCTAACCAAAAGCTTGGCAGTTGAAATCCACCAAGCACTCCTCGGAAACTCTGTGGGCCGGTTCTACTCTGTCCCATAAGGTGAATACGAGTCGACATCAACTCAAAAGCACTGGGTTTATATAGCTTTGATGAGGAACAAAAGAAATTTCTGAATAGTTTACTTGTCTGGAATTACAAAGCAAGAGATGTGACCACCACCACATTAATCACTTTATAATAAGCTAAAATATTTTCCGAAATCTGGCAACTTCATATTAGTGTAATTCTTGCTCTGCATTCCCAGCGGTCAGCCTCTTAGAGGAACACCTGAGACTATGGCCTCAGACACTTCTCTGACTTGAAACGGCAGCCATTCCCAGGAACTACTTTTCAACCTTGCAGAGACAGACCTATAAATTAAACAGTAATACCCCAAAAGAACATGTTGCATAGAACAATTATACAAGACCAACGGGCAATATTTGCCCAAAGTAAAAATTAGAAGGCAGGAAGAGGTAAGAAAACCTGACCAAAGAAAACGGGGACTCCAGGATGAAGTAGGGACAGCATTCACACAGTGTGGGGATTACGACCAGTGCCATGCAATACTTTGCCTACAATTTGTTGAATGAGAAACAACTTTGCTTTGTAAACTTTCACCTAAAACACAACAAAAAAAAATTTTTTTTTAAAGCTTACTGAAAATGGCAGTCTCACTGCTACCACTTATCAATCACGTATCTATATTAACACTGCAGTCTTGGTAATCTGTTCCTTATCTGTGTTTCTGGGTGGAGATTTTATTATTTCTTTAACAAAGCATTCCTCCAATTGTGGTTGAAAGACTTTCTGTCTGTACAGACTCACTTGGGAGATTTTTTAAAAAGGTAAGTTCCTGGACCCTTCCCAAATCTACCAAATCAACTCTGTAAATGTGGTCTAGAATGTATAAATAAACATTCTAAGGGATGCTTGTTTAGGCATATCCCATATGAGAACCATCATCCTGAAGTTTCTCTGTTGTAGCTAGTTTAATTTATAGTCCTCAGAATATGTGTGTCATGAATTGAATTTTGTCCCCCCCAAAATATATGTAGCCATATGGCTTAGCCCTGATTCCCTGTATTCTAAGACTGTCCTCTATTTTGCAATTTTCCTGTGCTGTATGTTAAAGAATTAGGGGAGGACTACAAATCCCTTCCTAGGATCCCCTCCCTGCTCCGCTGTAAACGGAGTTTCCCTGGAGTATGGCTTGCATCAACTTTAATCCTTTCATCCAACAAGAGATGAAAGGAAAGGGAAGCAAGCAGAGAACTGGGAAACTCACACAATCAAGAAAGCAGCACCTGGAGAAGAGTGCCTCCTTCCGACCTGAGGTTCTTGTGCCAAGATGCTCCCTGGACAAGGATGGATGCAATACTGGACTTTCCTCCAGAGCCGACAGGGGGAAAGCCTTCCCCTGGAATTGACATTCTGAATTTGGACTTGCAGAATACTGGACTGTGTAAGAATAAACTTTTCTTTGTTAAAGCCATCCACTTTTTGGTAATTCTTTTAGAGAATCACTAGCTGACTGAAACAATGTGTTATAATTTTATGACCATAAATAATTCAGACACCTGTTATCCAGTCCTGCCTATTAAAATTGAAACCATGCTTCATGGTCTAAATCAAATAGTTCTTACTTTTGGCATTTGTTTTTCTCTTCATGTCTGGGAAGGATCTATTGGACCACCATATATCCTTCAACAAGGAGGTGAAAACAAAGTGCTCTGCACAAAACAGATTTCTAAAGGAATTCAAAATTACATTCATTACCATTCAAAAAGTTGTCTAAGAATCATCATTTACTTAAGGAGTCAACTTATAGAAATGCTGTTGGACAGAGTAGAACTGCTGCACAGGGTTTAAAAGGAGTGGCTGGTAGATTGAAACTGCTGACCTTTGGTTAGCAGCCTGAGTCCTTTTTAACCATTGCACCTCCAGGATTCTAATTATCCACTAGGTACTATAAACTCCTTCATCATTTTATGCCATCTTGTATGGAACTAAAACAAAAAACTCTGTAAGACCCCTCGGAATGTACCTGTCAAAGGGATCTTGACCACAACTCTTCCTACTTTCTGCCTAAAGTCATTAAGACAAGGATACTGAGGACCTGAGTGGCAAAACTCCCAGTAGCTCATGCACAGATTCACTAGTGAATGTCTCCATGGTGACCTTTTGATGTAAAATGAGTTATTAACGTACAATGATCATACCCTCTGGGCAGGGACCCATCATGCAGTTGCTGATGTCCATAAGCAAGACCTGAGTGGCAACAGGTTGTCACTACTTCCATTGGACAATCAACCCAACCCAGATTAATGTTTGATGCACTCCTCTGGACCACAGCCAGTATGACCCCAGAGGAGGGGGGAATCCATAAAAAACCTGGCTTCCCAGGTGTGTGGTTAACAGCTTGTCCTTTTGGCCACTACTGGATGCAGTACTGCTGTCTCAGTCTGTGTCTCTTTGATAAGTAAACTGATGTCTCTTGGATTGTCTCCTGGTTAGTTTTTCAGTCTCTTGGCAACTACATATTAAGAAACATTTGCATTGTTGGGAATAGATCCTAACAATCCAGACACATCTGTATTAGTTATCTACTGCTGCACAGTAGACTTATCCCAAATTTTGTAGCTTAAATAAATAAATATTTATTATATCAGAGTTTCTGACAAAGTTAATAGTTTGGTGGTTCTGACTCAGGGTCTCTTGAACTTGCAGTCAAGACATTAGCTGGGCTGTAGTCATCTGAAGGCTTGAATGGGGGTGAAAGATTCATTTCCAAGATAGCCCACTCACAGAGATGGCAAGTCAATCCTGGCTGTTTGTAAGAGGCCGCAGTTTCCTACCTTGTGGATCTCTCCATAAGGCTGTTTAAATGTCCTACAACACACGGACAGCTGTCTTCTTGCAGAGAAAGTAACTCATAGGAGAGAGATGAAAGTATCAACAACTTTTAGGCTTATACTCAGAAGTCACACTGTCACTTCTATCATATTCTGTACACTAGAAACAGGTCAGTAAGTCAAGATCATACTCAATGTGAGGGAAATTAGACTCTGTTGAAGGGAGGAACATCAAATAATTTGTGGACATATTTTAAACTACCACAGTATATTTTTGTTTCATGTTGATTTTCTGTTTCCTTTTGCAGAACTCATTTTTATTAAGCTAAGTGGATGGAGGAGATGTTTCAGTAAAGCTAAGCAAAGGAAGTAGCAGAATGTGCCAGATGTTTATGTGTGAAGTTGAAAGCAGATGAGCCCATTTAACGGAACTTGGGATGAAGAGAATACTCAGACTGTTTTTGCAGCAACACCAAATGCATGTGTTTCCAAATTGTGTTTGTAAGTCAGTCATTTAGACACTTCCACAGAAACCAGTCTTCCTTTTTGATTTTCAAACTCCAAATCTTTGCATCCTCAGTGAGATGAACTGATGTGGTGGTTGTAGCACCAGACTCAAACAACAATGATTATGATGATGGCATGGGACCAGTCAGTGCTTCATTCTGCTGTTGACTTCACAGCACCTAACAACAACGACAAGGAGAAACCCATGCTGTTGAGTACACGCATAGCCTCCATCTCTGCAAGCATAGCTACTCTTCTCATGTGCACATTGGATAAGTACGAGGGCAGCTGCAGAGTGCAGCTGCTGCCTTCTACTAGATGAATTGTTTTTCTATCTGGCTATTCAGTGCACAGTGCAAAAACAGTTCATGCTCTGTGTTAGGTGGTTTCTGGTGGGCCTTGACATAGGACCTAAAGATCTGTGCACTTTGTACTCTACTGCTATATGACACCTATGTGTGTCTTCCCCATATATGTTTGTCTCAACTCTTTCAATTTTGACCCTCTAGGTTCCCACTGGATATTGCCTGGAAATCTATGTATATTCTTACTTCAGGCCATTTCTCTCTTGATACAAAGCAGATGACAAGGTGAGCCTTGTGAATCTCTACCCCTGGCAGGACTTCTCGTAATTGTCAGGTTCTCCCCTGAGGGCAGCTGCAGTATAACAGTAGCCTATATTCAGTTTTACAATTTATCTTGCCATTCTATCTGTGAACCAAGTCTGAGTTTATCCTTTGTTGGCTTGCTATAGGGAATCCATAAATGTGTCCTGAGAGTGAGACATTAATTTAACTAATGAAAAAATCCATTGCTGTCGTGTTGATTCCAACTCATAGCAACCTATGGAACAGAGTGGACCTGCCCCATAGGATTTCAAAGGAGCAGGATTCAAACTTCTGACCTTTTGATTAGCAGCCACAGCTCTTAGCTACTGTGCCACTCAGACTACGTCATGAAGGGCTGTGATATCTGCACATGTAGCTTGCTTATGCTGTCTGAATCAGCTTGGATTGAATTCAGAAAGTACTATTTCCATAATACGATAGAAGAATATTTTGCCTCGCCCCAACTTATGACCTCATGTGAAACATAGCTCAAGCTGTGTAGTCTCAATTGCACAGTCACTTAATATTCCTTGGTTAGGTGTTAGTCTCTTTCTAAAGCCTAGTAATGAGCTAGGAGTTGATTTTGGAATGGCGAAGTTCTCTGTGGGAGATGGCATAGTCTTCTGCCATACCTCTAGAAAGTCTGCTATTATGCTTGTTTTGGGACTTGTCAGAGACCCCACATGGCATTCTTTTCTTCCACAGTTAACCCTGTCCCTGTGGGTTCTGCTGAGTCATGCAATCTACGTGGCATAGATTCTTGTTTCACAGTTTAAATCTGCTGCAAATACCCACTCAAAGTAGTTGCCTTCTGAATCAACTAATAAATGAGTCAGAGCTGTATTCTCCAATGTGGCATGTGCTCTCTCCCAAATCCAAAGATCTAGTAGCAGGAGGTACAAGGAATAATAACTTGCCCATTTACTTAGAGACAGTGTTTTAGTACACCTTGAATTTCTGGGATCATAGATGCATCACAAATTTCATAGAATCCTGGATCTTTGCAAGGCTTATCTCTTACTTTCAGGCCCACATATATCTTACAAGGTCTGTTCTGACTACTCAGGCCTCCTTACACGATCCTCCTCCCAGGACCACTTAAAAGGATGTCATCAGTACAGTGAGCCATGATGTTCTGCAGAAGGTCTAGATGATCAGGGCCTTTCAACAAGAACTGTATTGTGGCAGAACATTAACATAACCCTTGGGACAAGATCATGACTGTGTACTGTTACTCATTCTTGCAAACATTCTTTCTAACAAACTCACTAGATCAGGAGCTGCATAAAAAGTGCAGCAATAGCTCAGCATCAGACACTGATGCTGCCACTTGGTTAGACTCACAACAATCTACTGTCGTCTGTCATCATCCACTTGATTTTTACAGGAATTAGATCAGCACATTAACTGGGGGTGTGATCAGGGCCATGCCTCTTTGTATCCTTTAATAATGCTCTAAAGAAGACACTACATCTCTTAGTTCCATTCAGCATTTTTTTTTTCAGCTGTCTTGGAAGGGATGCATTTTTGGAGAGTATCACTTGGCTTTTTCTCCACTAAAGTTTTAATCCATAGGATTAAGAACAAAAGTGAGGTTTCTGACAGTTGCTAAAAATATCCACTTAGATTATGCACTCAAAGATTGGGGGTATGACAAGGGGCTGGGTCTTTGATTGGCCTGACCTCCTGTCAGATGAACTGTTGTAGGTCTCTACATGCTCTCACTGTAACAAAAGACCCAGATGAATTGTAGTTCTCCTGGTATCAGTATCAATTCAGACCCTATATACAAAAACTCTTAATGATATACATATTTTCTTTCCTAAGTATTTTCTGCTAACTAGTTATGAAATAGAAACCTTGGTGGTGTACTGATTAAATGCTACGACTGATAACCAAAAGTCAGCAGTTGAAATCTATCAAGAGCTCTTTGGAAACTTTATGAGACAGTTCTACTGTGTCACAGGGTTGCTCTGAGTAGGAATTGACTCCACAGTCATACAAGGATTGCCATCTATTTGCAAAAGAATTTGGGAAATTCTTAAGCACGTCTGGTATCTCTCTTCATTGATTGCCTCAAACTTGCTCAGGTGTAGAAACAGGGAAAAGATTGGAAAATTTCTGTTGTGTTTACTGACATAAATATTTGGCTTATCTACTTTTGGTTATTTTGGTTATCTACTCTTGGCTTATCTATAGGCCGAGTAATAACCTCGTCTACTTGTGTTAGTCTCTTATTATTGCTATAACTTCTTACTGCAAGTATAATAGTTTAAACCCACATAGATTTGTTATCTTACAGTTCTGGAGGTCAGAATTCTGAAATCAGGGTGTGAACAGGTTGTATTCTTTCTGAATGTCTAGGTAAGGAGGTATCCTCAAGTGCCACACTCTATTATTCAAGACCATCGGCCCCCATTGGACTGAAGATCATGGAGAGACCTTAAATGAGTAAGATACTCCTCAAGATAATACTTGCCCCTAACAAGACTTACCCGAGTCCAACATCCTGGCCCCTGGATTCCCTGCTGGCCCAGAGCTGAAACCAGTGCTGAAGAAAAGTCTTCAGACAATAATTGGACTGGACTATAAGACATGAGGCTGTTGGAGCACCATCTGTATAGAAAGGAGTTGGGAGGCTGAAGAGGGGACAGGAGGTGGTTGAATGAATACAGAAAGTACAGGGTGAAAAGGAGGAGTGTGCTGTCACAGGGTTAAGAGAACAGCTAGAGTTGCATACAGGTGTGTGAATGGGGTTTTGTACGGCAAATTGACTTGGATTATAAACTTCCACTTAATCACAATACAATCTTAAAGAAATATAAAGAGATGCAATGTATGAAGTATGCAGCAATAATGAAAGAATGATTTGCCCCAAATTTCCTCATAATGTCTAGACATAAAACTAAGTCAAGTCTTAGTATGACCCAAACTGGCATTGCTGAGAAAGTCAGTGAGTCGGTCTTCTTTAGACCAGAATTCACAGTGAGGAAAGCTCCCATGATCTGAGCTCTTTAGTGTCAATGGGATCATAAACCAAAAACCAAACCCATTGCCATCGAGTCTATTCTCATAACAACACTGTAAGACAGAGTAGAACTGTCCCCATAGAGTTTCCAAGGAGCACCTGGTAGATTTGAACTGCTGACCTTTTGGTTAGCAGCTGGATTAACATAGGCCAGGTGATATCACTTAATTGTCACAAGCCAGCTGAATGTTACTGCACTGGGAAGCAAAGCTAGAAAGGAAATCAGGGACCCTGACTCGTGGGAATCTGTGGCCATAGCTAACAGACTATAGTGCCTCCAGGGCCACAATAGATGAAATGTGTGGTGGGCTAAGTAATGGATCCCCCAAAATTTCCACATCCTAATCCCTGGAATGGTGAATATGTTACATTACATGGGAAAAGGGACTTGCAAATGCGATTAAGAATCTTCAGATGAGGAAATCATCCTAGATTATCTGTGTATGTCCAAAGCAATCACAGGGGTCCTTATGAGGGAAAGCAGGAGGCAAGAAAGTCAGAGTAAGGGAAAGAAACATGACAACAGAAGCAGAGATCAAAGAGAGAGAGAGATTGTATGAAGATGCTGCATTGCTGATTTTGACAATGGAGGAAGAAGCGAAAATCTAGGAAAGCAGAGAGAATCTAGAAGCCGGGAAAGGCATGGTTCAACAGAATTGGGGGTTCTCAAGCCCATCCACTCATATGCTTCCATTTCACTTCTCAGGGCCTTAAACTCAGAATAGTAGACTTGCAAAGGAAAAAACAAAACAAAACAACACATTGCCATCAAGTTGATACTGAATTGTAACAACCCTGTAGGTCAGAGTATAACTAACTGCCCCATAAGGATTTCAAGGCTCCTAGCAGATTTGCCTGGCTGTATATTAAGCTTTTGCTGCAATTCTTCTTCTTTCTCTGTTAGGCCTGGCTTTCAGTCTGTGTTGTCCTTTGACGGCGGTAGATGTGAATGTTGTGGAGATCTCTGGAGTTTACCTTATACCCTGAGTTGGTTGGTGACTAACTTAAGCCTGACATTTTCTGTCATTCTTTGGCCCATTGGCATACTATCTATCTATCACCTCCACTACCTCTGCTGGCTGCCATTGGCACCATATCTCTCAGAGGGCAGAGCTGTTGCGTATGACTAGTACCATGTCTTCCTCCTTGACCTTGTTCCCACTCACTGCTGTCATGGATTAAATTGTATACTCCCCAAACCATGTGTAGCACGTTGACTAGGCCATGATGCCTGGTACTGTGTAATGTTTCTAAGTGATGTTAACCCTGCCTTTATGACGTTAATGAAGGGGGATGCACAGCATTTGTGTTGGTGGGGCAGGACTCGGTGTGTAAGACTGTGTTGTGCTTTAAGACAATCTTTTGGGATTGAAAGGAAATGGAGGCAAGCAGAGAGTTGGAGACCTCATACCACCAAGAAATATGTCCTGTGAAAAGGATCCAGAGTCCCAGTACGCGAGAAGCTTCCAGTTTAGGGAAAGACTGATGTCAAGGACCTACCTCCAGAGCCAACAGAGAAAGCCTTCCTCTGGAGCTGATACTCTGAATTTGAACTTGTAGCTTACTGGACTATGACAGTATAAATTTAACTTTTTAAAAGCCATCTACTTGTGGTATTTTTGTTATAATAGCACTAAATGATTAAAACAACTGCTGATGAAAGTCTTAGTAATACTGATCCACCTGTGTGCCAAGGCCTGTCATAATGCATCTGTCACTAACAACAGTCTTGCTTGCTACCTGGCTGGTGAGTGAGCTCATTTCAAAAATCTATATGAGGAAATGCTTCCTACAAGCACTTCCATTATGAATTATTTTTCTTTTGGTTCTTCCAAAAGCTGTTCCTCACAGACAAGGATTAGGAAGATAGTTGATGGGTATCTGATTTGGAATTTTCGTAGAATTGTATATTTATGCTTTCTGTACTTAAGTTGTATTTGCTATATTTCACAATTGATTGTTTCAACTCTTTCCTTTACTGTACCCCAAAATAAATTGCTGACAGATAAAAAAGTTAAAAGTGAAACACGAGCTATAAACATATGTAGAAAGTTACATTAAAAATCCACTGATGTTGAGTTGGTTCTGACTCTTAGTAATCCTCTAGAGCAGAATAGAAATGCCCCATAGAGTTTCCAGCGAGACCTGGCAGATTTGAACTGCTGAACCTTTGTTCAGCAGCCATAGTAGCTCTTATCAATTATACCACCACATTAGTACATATTAAACTGATTTATCAGGCTAAATAAGGGTAGTCTATGCATAAAAATCACCGAGAGATGTAATAATTAAATGATTTTAAAAGGACAAGTTTTAAAACAATTTTAATAATTAAAAATTCCAAAACTATAGTGCATAAAAATTAAAAAGAAAAAATTTTGTGTACAAAAATTCATGAAAGTTAAAAGTAAATGACAAACTGGAAAAATATTTTCAACCAATTTTACCCACAGTGAGTTAATATACATTATATATATAAAAAAAAACTATTAAACTTGGTAAGTAAGCAACTGGTATCCGAATACAAAAACAATGAAGAGATCAGGTAATTTATGAAGGAAAAGTAAAAACGGTGTATAAAGATGAAAAAAAATCAACCAGGAAATGCAAATTAAAGCAATATGACAGTTTTCATTGATTGTTTCTGATTAAGTACATAAACTCCCTCCTCAAATGTCATTAATATGACAGAATAACACAAAAGATAAAAACCCACAGGACAAACAGAGAGGCTAAAAATACAATAGTGAATGAGAGATAGTCACAAATTCTTATAAAGTGGAAACAGACGAACAAGTGCTCATTGATTTAGGAAAACGAAGCAAGCCAACACCTCAGTATGCAGGGCTAGTCAAGAAGCTGCAGACCGACAGATCACCTCGTGCCGTAGCGCTCTGAAGGGGCTTGGTTGCTGGAGGCACCCGCTACCTGTGAAGGCCAGGGTGAGTGAAGTGTTGCTGACACACTGCAACTTAACATTGCTACTTGACGTGTTTGCACATTGGGACATTTCTGTATTTCTGAGGCTTTTTTCATTCTAAAGTGAGCCTGAGTCCCTTTCTGAGTTAGTAAGTAGCGATGATCTCACTTACTCTCTTGGAAGCTTCCCAAACATGTTGAATCAGTGCCTGTTGTTGCTAGGACAGCTTTTGTATCTGTTTTAAAGAGAGAATACCTGTATACACCAGCACAAGTTAAAGCTACCGTTGCTACTTTCGTGTTGCCACTTAAAAGGCGGCAAATGGAATTGTTCTGCAGGATATTTTGTGGGAGAACATTTTCAAAATTAATTTATTGTGTATTTTAAGACAGTAGGGTCGTCATGAATCAGATCCAACTCGACGGCACTTGGCGTATGTACACCCCTACAACAGTCAAACAAATGCAAGAGTTGGCTGCTGCTGGAAGGTGCAATAGCTTTCTAATTCTTTAAGGCTAAAGCCTAAGATCCTGTAACACTTGGCACAGATTGGTTACTGCCGACCTGTACAATTAACCTCCTACCAATCTTGTTTAGAATATCTAGATTTCAATGCTCAGGGAAGCTTTGTTTTCTCTTACCAAAGGGTGACTGTTGATTCCTCTTTCTGAAATGTTCTAGATTGTCCTTCTTTATTTCCTAAACCTGGTTAACTTCTGCTCATTGTTATATCTTAGTTCAAGCTTTTCTTTGACCAAGCTTCAAGCTAGGTCAAGTTTCTTTGTTATATACCCCCTTTGAGTGTTGTACTTTTCCTTAAGGGGATTTATCTCAGTTGGCAGATACACATTTATTGGTATGCTTAGTTAATGTCTGTTGCTGACCCGAGAATGCGAACTCTGTGAGAACTGAGATTGTGTCTGATTTTGCTTGTTATATTACATTTGTTGCTTAAAAATGTCTTTGAAACATGGCGGACACTCCAGACCAAAAACCAAACCCACTGCTGTTGAGTCCATTCTGACTCCTAGTGAACCTAGAAAACAGAGTTAGAACTGCCCCATAGAGTTTCCAAGAAGGGCCTGGAGAATTCAAACTGCTGACCTCGTGGTTAACAGATGTAGCACTTAATCGCTGAGCCACCAAGATTGACACTCAGTAAACAAACTGAAAGAAAAAATACTATAGAAGAATTTAGACTGGCTTTGCCTGCTCCTTCAACAAATGGGTTAGTTGCTGCCAAATTTTGGTCTAAAAGGAAAAAAATCATGTGGATTTTCAACTTCCAGAAACTTAGTTTTGTTTATAGGAAGTGGAAGATAAGAAATCTGAGGTTATATTTACACTAGGGACTTTTGTAAAAGGGATGGCCTCATCACATCTTTCTGCTGTGCTTTGTATATATTCAGCTGGAAATTTTTTTTTTTAAGGACTTGCAGTTTATTTGACCTGGGCATTCTAGAATACTGGTGGCAATTATCTTTGGGGATGGAGCCACGGTGGTGAAGTGGTTAAGAGCTTGGTTGCTAACCAAAAAATCAGCAGTTCAGATCTACCAGGTGCTCCTTGGAAACTCTACAGGGCAGTTCTACTCTGTCCTGCAGGGTTGCTGGGGGTCAGAATCTACTCTGTAGTGACAGGTTTGTTTCGGGCATCACTTCGGATTCTTTTATTTTAGATGCTAACAGGTACTCAGATACTTTGAAGGGTTATTTAATTCTGGACTTTGTAAAGATAATAAGGAAGCACTGAACTCACACAAAAGACCAAGAACCAATTGGAATTTACTAAGCAGTCAAATGAAGCGTGATTATAGATACAGCGGATCGGAAAGAGTACACCTCTTCACTAACTTCCAGTCGCTTATGCTACTTTCTCATGAATCTGTTTCCTGCTGAGGTTCAGATTATCTTCTTTGCTAACCTCCAAACTGTAATTCACTGGCTTCCAACATTGACTCAGACCTTGTCATGTTCAGTTAGAATAAGTATTAAGAACAAAAAAAGCCAGTCCTGTCACCAATTGTAGGAAGTTCTTAGTCTGTTTGAAAGTGTGCAGAGTTCAGACTTCAGCTACAGAAGCTCTCCCCACCATTGTGTCTCCTGGCCCAGTTCCATCAATTGCTGGAACCTCTAACGTGAGTTCTCTGAAAGTCTGGCACACTTGCAAGCTATGCGGAGTGGCTGGTATCTGTATTCAGCTACCTCTTTCTATACAATACCGTCTGGACTATGCTTTCTTGTGTGTCTGTTTCTCATTCAGCAGTCTCTTCATCCTGACATGGAGTGGGAAAGTTGATCTCCTCTGACTTTTTGAAGACAGGTACAACTCACAGATTGAGCTCAACTCATAGTGCTTGTTGTAGGCACTGTCAAATGTCTCCTTGGTTATCCTTGCCCAGTGTTTTGTTACAAACATTCACTTCCTCATATATAACCTTGGGATGTAAGGAAGGGCAGACAAGCTGTCACCTAAAATGTTTCATTTGATTATCAATTTTAATAACCAAAGAAGGACCTGGAATTCAACCAGGGAATTATTGATTAAGAAAGTTTTATTGATAAAACAATTTCTCAAAGACTTACGGAAAATTAAAAAATTCTCTCAAGAAGAAAATTGCATCAGCCAAGATAGTAAAGGATATGTCTGTGTATATGGAAGAGTTTTCTACTGGGAGCTAGCTATGTAACTGACATCAGTTATACTGAGGAGTTTGCAGCCCTAGCTGAAACTATAATATCACACTGCAATTCACAAGAAACATTACTATAAGACAAATGTAGTGGTGGTTGTAGGTGACTCCGTCTCCTGCCTGGCTTCATTCACCCTGATACCTGTTTCTACATCTTAATCTGTTTTCCATCTTGGATATACATGTTCTTCTTTCTCAGCTGCCATGACCTGGAGATCATCTTGTTTCATACGCTTGATCTGTCATTTTAGCAACAGCTTTTCTTCCTGGCGTGGGTCTTCTTTTTGCTGGATCCTTTGGCTCAGTGCCCCTGACCTTGGGTGGCTGGTACTCTGAGACTCGCTGGCTCCCTTCCCACAGCAAGTGCTGATTTTAAACTATAATGGAAGACACGGTTCGATTTTTGAAAATTTAAAGCAATTAAAAGGAAGTTTTTAACATTATATCCTCAGGAAAAGATTTAGGAATTTTTCAGTTTTCACAGTCGGTACATTAGAAAAGCTGTTTTGATGTATAGCAAGGAGAAGGTTGTATTTATTTCCCCTACCATTTAAAAATATTTTGGAAACTGATAGAAAGATTGCATTGACATTTCTCCTTTTTCCTTGCTTTAGGAGCTTGGTGAACGGGCTATAGTTGAAATTTTCTATTTTAGATTTATGAACTCACCCCAGAGCTTCAGGGGTACCAATCATATCAGACATTATGGTATATTGTCATCATTCTTTTCACTCAGCTGAGCTTTTATAGAAACGTTCTGCAGTTCCTGGAGGTACATGCTAATACATCCTTAGTTTGGGAGGAGTTCCTGAATTCTAGATAGAAAGTCCTCTCTTTGCTTAAAGGATTGTTGGGTATTAGTCTCTTCATAGTAACTCTAGTTACACTTCTGCCCAGGACTGGCCTCAGTATGAGAGAGATCAAGACTGCGCTGCTGAAACTGAAATCAAATCAGATCAGCCAACTTAGAATTCATACCAAATCACTAGAAGTGGTAGACCAGGTTGTGTGTGTAGATGGGAAACATGAGCAGGATTCTTAACTATTGTGTTGGTCTGTGGGTGTGTGATATATGATAGGGAGATCTGTGGAGCTTATAAGCAAAGAACACATTTTATCGTGTGTCTGTGGTACCAACAGGGCTTACACAAATCCTAATCACAGGCTAGAGCCAGGTTGGCCTGAGGGATGAATGGAGATAAAAGAAGGATGTGTTACTGAATCCTGGCTTTAGATGAGCAGTCCAATTTTAATAGGTCAGTCGGTCAGGGATGGCTTGTAGTTTTGTTTAAGTGGGTCAGCATCTCCTTTAACCAAGTCTTATTACACAATTTTAGGAGACATACTGTCTACTACAGAGCCCTGGTTGCTCAGTGGTTAGGAGCTATGGCTACTAACCAAAAGGTCAGCAGTTTGAATCCACTAGCAGCTCCATGGAAACCCTATGGGACAGTTTGACTCTATCCTACAGGGTTGCTACTTGTTCAAATTAACTGGACAGCAACTTTGTTTGTTTTTTGCTTTCCACTAGAATTGCTAATCATTCTTCCAGCAGGTAGAGCACAAGTGATTCCCAGTATCACTTCCATTTAATTATGTTTCTGGGCCCAAGAATGGGTTTTCCACAACAGGCTTTTGGGACGTTCCTTCCTAGATGCCATCAAGACGGGGACTCATGTCTGTGGTGTGCTAATGGTGTCTGTGGTGTGCTAATTTGCATGTGACAAGTAGGGCCTCAGTTGTGGTCCTCTGGATTATAACCCCGTTATTCTCTGAAGCATCAGAATTCCTATGCTGAAGTCAGACATCCAGGAAGGCATGAACTTCATCTTCTTTACCCCAGTCGCTTCTGTGCGAGGAAAGAGTACATCCTTCTGTTAAATCGTAGTACTGTGTTTGATAGGTGATTAAAAACGGACGAAGTTTACAGAATACTGTCACAGACATTGTCACTTGTTTCTCACAACAACCCTGTGAGGTAGGTACAGTATATACTGTTTCTATTTTTATTTTGCAAAAAAGACTCCAAAGACTAGAAAATTTAAGTGTTTTTGCAGTCATAACAAATGGCAGAACCCAAATGCAAAGTCGCCTTTAAAATGTCACAGCTTGATTTTATCTCTGAGCAGCTATATCTTCAAGGTCACCAGTTTGATGGCCCAGTTGAGAAGGTATGCAGTAAGTGAACATCTAATGTCTTTAAAAGTCAGAGGGTTTAGAAATAATATACTAGTAACCAGAATCCATCAGGTCACCACCTGTGGGAGTTCCCAAAAGGGACTGCTGCTTGTTGGTTTGAATTTTGTAGGTGGCTTTGGCATATTAGAAGATCATCTTGGAATTAGCCTGGGCAACTAGGAGTTCCCTGGGGTGGTCAAGGAACAGAGATGAGGGAATTATTATACAACTCTAGCAATCATCTTACTGTCTAATTGTCTGACTTCTCCACTGGAATACAGACTTCTTAGGGGCAAGAACCGTAAGTTTTTTCGCTATTGTATTCCCAGAATTAGTGCTTGGCAAACAATAGCTGCTCAGTGAAAATTTGTAGAATTCATGAAGGTCTGGGATGTTTCAGATGCTTCCATGTTTTACCTGGAAGACGTATTATAGATGAATGTGGAAGTGTGTATAGGGAAAAGTCAGTTATCTTGGTGGTAGATGGTATATACAGGCACTGCTAGTCCAGGGGGTAATCTCATGATCTAAGGGATCTTTGTTACAAAGACAACTCCACGAGGCATGGATTCACACTGGAGACTCTACCCTAGTCAAGAATCCATGCAAAATGCAGATATTTAATGGCCACTGGGAATCCTGATGATGCAGTGGTTAAGAGCTCCGCTGCTAAACAAATGGTTGACAATTCAGATCTACCAGCTGCTCCTTGGAAACTCTAAGGGGTGGTTCTACTCTGTCCTTTGGGGTTGCTATGAGTCAGAATTGACTCAGCGATACCGGGTTTGGTTTTTGGTTGGGGGATAAGGGAGGAATCCCTGGGCAGTTGAGGCCCACTCAGAGATGCCTCAGAACAAAGAGTTGGGCTACTTCTGAAAAGTCAGCCATTGAAAACCCAATGAAGCACGGTTCTACTCTGATATACACTGGGTTGCTGTGAATCAGAATTTACTTAACAGCAACTGGTGGTGTAAGGACAACATCTATTGGCATCGACAAAAATGGTCAATAGGAAGATGACCTTGCTTGAGTAATACTGAGAGAGTTCTACAATGAAATCTTCAAAGAGCACTAATCACAATCACCAGTGATTCCATAAGAACTGAAAGACACCTGTGTCTTTTTCCAGTGCAGTTCTGCCAAGGCACACTTTCCCTGGTTCTCCATGTCTCCTGGCCCCTTGGCCGTCAGAGGCCCAGAGTTGAGACTAGTGAATCTTGACCAGGTAGAAGCTGGAGGACAAAGCTGTTGTGGTACAGACACAGACCTCAGTGTCAGTGCTGTTGGCCAGGACCCACAGGCAAGCTGGCTGCATAAAAACATCCCTCCGAAGCCAAATGAGTGGGCTTAGGCAGGACCCATGACTTGTGACCCAAAGTAGCAGTCCCATTGTTGTTCTTCTATGAGAGGAGCACAGCAAAATTTTCTGGGTGTCACAACCTGGTGAGGAGTTCGGCTTCCTTGAACTGAACAGGAAATTTTAATTTAGGAGATACTACCTCAGCTCACCAGTTTTGGGTACTCGGGATCTACTGGGTCCTGAAATCAATAAGTAGAAAAAAGTGATCAGCAGCTGGTAGAGGTTATGGGTCATCCAGAGGTCCTCCCAGTTGTGATGACTGGTGCAGACCATGATCAGATGCCTGGCTTCTCCAGGTATTGCTGCTAAGTTTCAGACAGGGCCTTAATGGCCAAGCACTCCGCCTTTCAGATGTTGTGGTTTCATTCTGCAGGGATGAAGCCTGTAGGAAAAATAAAGCACAACGTCACATCAAGCTGAATTTTAGACAAGGTTTGACTTTCTTTGCTCCTACCACTATTTACAAGGCACTGATTCCTCTTTAACAGTTATTTGTAAATAAATTGGAGCAGGATTGACAGCTGTTGCAAACCTCTGATGTAGCGCTTCATAACTTTTCTAGATCTCAGGCAGCCAGCTGAAAGCAGAGCACTGCTACTAAGGAGGTGGAAGCTGTTTCCAAGATGGCCTTAGAGTTTAGTCAGATGTCAATTAGAAAATTTTAGGATTTTAGATTTTGTAAAATCCTGGACACCTCCATCAGAAAATGGCATCTCCCTCAAGTGGAGAGTGACTAGAGGGTTTTACTAAAGTTTGTCGCATAAAAAATCCCGGTGCCTGCTCATATCTTTAGTCTACTCAAGATATGAGTCTTGACTTTCAATTATGAGTTCCAGACCATGCACACATTTGATACTACTGATAATTACTGATAAACATATACATCTTACTAAAGTTATCACTGCTGATCAAATTTTGGTATTGCTAAATGCATTTTAATCTGTCACTTAAATATGTACTCTTAAAGAAGAATTCTTTTTTCTTGAAATCTAAGGGCTAGACTTAGTAATTTAGCTGGTAAATAACAGAATCATAAGTACTTATGTCAGCAGCAGGAATCTTAAATCTAGACATTAATATGATTCTTAACTGGGGCCAACTCACCAGCCTTGCAAGGAAATCAGTGTGATCCTTACCTCTATGTCCTTTTAGGAGAACTCTTGTCCAGGCTTTGTGTTTATCAAAATAGTTGCTAATGTTATAGAATTTAAGAATTGATGGAGTGTTTCTAATGTTAGTGGATTGGTAGCATTCACCAGTTAATTGAAATAATAACCAGTTATTCTGCCATTGCAAATGGTTTGAATCAGTTTTCCACTGACTGATTAAAAATATGAATTGCTCGAAAGACCTTAGAATCCCTGGTGGTGTAGTGGTTAAGAGCTAGGCTGTTAACCACAAGGTAAGCAGCTGGAATCTACCAGCTGCTCCTTGGAAACCCTATGGGACGGTTCTACTCTATCCTATAGGGTCACTGTGAGTCAGAATTAACCTGACAGCAACACATTTTTGTTTGCTTGTTTGTTTTAAAGATTTTAGATGACATCAGAAATTCAGAGTGAGCTCTTTGAGTGCAAATTCCAAGAAAAGTATTTTGTTATCAACCAAATTTGAGAAACACCAAATTATGTCTATTTCTATTACAGACCTATATTACACAAATTTTAAAGCTCTGAGATGTCCTGTAGTAAACACACTTGCTTTACTGTGTTTAAATTGTTTTTTTCCAACACTTAAACTAGTGTTAAATGGAAAAAAAATCGCTTTAAATTTACACATATTCTCCCTAAGAGATTAGCAAATTAAGCAATAACTAGTTAGTTATTACTACAGTTGTCTTATAATTATGCTACATACTTTGGAAAATAGGAAATTCTACCCTTAGTTGATGAATAATCTAGCTAGGGAGACAAATCTATTGTTAACAAAATAATCTGAGATTCCATAGAACTAAAGATTCCGTAGAACTAGGTACTAAGTTAAATACTGCAGACTCTAATAGAATAGTTCCAGAAAGGAAGATGAATATTGAAATAATGAAGGAAGAAATCATGAACAAGATGGAACTAGTTTTGTGAGGATGGCTAGGATTTTGATAGGTTGAAAGCATTTTTAAAATAAGGGGCAAGAACACACAAACATTGTTTCCTTACTGTTCCAGTGAATAACAGGGGGTTGGACAAACAATACTTTATTACATTGTAGTTATTTAATTCTAACATATCTGAGGCTGTCTCAGGATGTTACAGAAGAATAGTTATTTTTCATTTGTCCTACACATTTTTACAGTTCTTCTTGCATGGTATATTATAATGAGTTATCTTATTGTCTACTGTCTGTGATAGTCTTTTTGATGGCAGGGGTAATGTTTTATTCAATTTTGCACCCATTGAATCTAGTATCTTTGCATATGTACTGTCTGGTACATGGTAGCTTTTGATAAATATTTGTTTATTATGTGATGGAATACAAAACTACAAGAAAATTTTATGGGCCAAAATAGATTTTGTTTTGAAGAATAATGCACAGGTTGAACAGAATTTGAATGTGTAGTCAGAAAACTAGGATTGTAACTGTTTGGAAGCAGTGTTTATGAAAATTCAAATGAACAATGAAACAGAGGTTGGAACAGGGTGAAGATGAATCAAGGAATCAGTTGAAATCATTGTTGAAGCTACCTACTGTGGAGGAGATGAAAGTCTAGAATCAAGTGAGGGTACCCAGAAGAATAAAGGAGAAAAAGAAAACAAAAACACAAATGCAAAGTAAGTGTGTCTCTACTGCTGACTCAAAGAGAAGATACATGAGGCAAAAAATGCTTTAAGTTTAATAATAATAGCTAAATTTATTGTACGATTATTATAGATTGAACAAGACACTTTGGTTTACTATATATTTATACAAATAATACACACTTTCTACTTTGATTTGCTAATCATGCCCTCCCTTTGCAAAGTATTTTTATCAGTATGCTATGCTAATTTTTTACAGCAACATGTAAAATTTAAAAAATAGACATAGTGCCACTTATGATGCACTTTGACAAGCGAACATAGAAAATGCACTGCTTGTGTAAGCATGATGCTCTTCAGCACAATCTCATTTATTCTCCACAACAATTTTGAGATGAGAAGTGTTATCATCCTCATTTCCCCAGTAAGGAAGCTGGTTAGCGAGGTTGAGAAATTTGCTGAAAATCCTACTGCTAGTATGTGACAGAATGAGGATTTGTACTGGTTCTAGCCAGTTCTTGAGCCCTGGCAAGCAATGGAGTTGGGATGAACGTCTATTCTTTTGAGAGGTAAAACCGGAAGAAGAGATTGGTTTTAAATGATTATAAAATACATCACTGGAAAAGGCTAGCATTCTTCCTCCAACAGTTTGGATCTTAACTTAATAATGAATTAGTTGTTGAGTGGGTGGTGTTGTGGTTCAGAGCCATGGTTATGGCTGCTATCCAAAAGGCTGGCAATTCGAATCCATCAGGTGTTCCTTGGAAAGTCTATGGGGGAAGTTCTGCTATGTCCTTTAGGGTCTTTGTGAGTTGGAATCCACTTGATGGGATTTTTTTTTTTAATTGTGATTGAGTGAAAGTATACAACCCAAGTTAAATTTGAGTGCCTACCTATCTGCAGCTTCTTCTGCTCTCCTTACCCGGTGACAGCACACTCTTCTTTTCCACTGTATACATGTCATACACTTGATGGGAGTTTTGGGGGTTTTGTTTTATTAATATGGTGACTAAAATATAGCCATGTCAGTCACGTAGAGTAGAACTCTCTGTGAGATTAGGGCAAACTTAAAACTATGGCCTCGAGTTATTACAAAAAATCACATCGCAGCCTCCTAAGAATAGCATGCCATCCAGGATGTCATTATAGACAAGTCTAGCCTGAGGTTTGTAAACTTTACAGTTAAAGTGAATTATCCATGGAATCCCTGGTTGCATAGTGATTAAGTACTACAGCTGCTAACCAAAAGGTTGGCAGTTCAGATCCACTAGGTGCTCCTTAGAAACTCTATGGGGCAGCTCTACTCTGTCCTATAGGGTTGCTACCTGTCAGAATTGATTCACTGGCATTGGGTTTTGTTTTGTTTTGCTTTTATCCATAGAATCTAGTATTTTGACATGCCTCAGGATTCTGAGCAAAGAGCCCTGGTGGCACAATAGTTAAAGGTTCACCTGCTAGCTGAAGGGTTGGCAGTTCAAACTCATCAGTCTCTCCATGGAGGAAAGATGTGGCAGTCCTCATCTGCAAAGATTTATAGTACTGGAAATCTTGTGGTGCAGTTCCAACTCTGTCCTATAGGGCTACTGTGAGTCGTAATTGACTTGATGGCAATAGGTTTGGTTTGGTTTTGGGAGGATTCTGAGCACCCCACAGAGGCTCTGTGCTTCCTCTTTTTTTCTACCTAACCAAATCATGGAAACCCTGGTGCCATACTGGTTAAGGACTACATCGGCTAATCAAAAGGCTGGAAGTTCAAATCCACCAGGCAGCCAGGGAAACGCTATGGGGCAGTTCTACTCCATCCTGTAGGGTTGCTATGAGTCAGAATTAACTCAGTGGCAGTGGGTTTTGGGTAATGGAACCAAATCATGGAAGCTAGAGTAGTTGTAGTGTAGTGGTTAAGTGCTACAGCTGCTAACCAAAAGGTTGAGCTACTGATCAAAAGTTTGACAGTTCAAATCCACCAGGTGCTCCTTGTAAATCCAGTGGGGCAGTTCTAATCTGCCCCAATAGTGTCCCTGTCAGCCAGAATTGGTGGCAGTGTTTTCTTTTCTTTCAGTAGGAGCTGTAAGGGGCTCTGGTCACCCAGCGGTTAAGGTGCTGGGCTGCTAAAAGAACGATCAGCTGTTGGAACCCATCAGCTGCGCTGTGGGAGAAGGATGAGGCAAGCTGCTTCCGTAACGATCTACAGCCTTGGAAATCTTATGAAGTGGTTCTACTCAGTGTCGTTGTGTCAGCTGCCCTGAGTACGAATCAACAGTGGTTTATGCGGAGGGGTATATGAACTGTACAGCCTGGAATCATCACACACAACCTTGGATGCAGCATGGTGGTGTTTGTTAATATTTCACATTGTTTTATTTCTAATCTTTAGGAACTTCTCCCCCCCCCAATGTTGTATTCATACTTTAGGTGGTTTGAGTTGTTAATCAGAAATAAGGCATGCCAAAAAAAAAAAAAAAGTATCCACATAACATTGTATGATGGAATTATGCGGTGTATTTGTGGAAATTAATGACGTAAAGGCAGAAAAACTTGAACCAGAACTGATGCTCCAAATTATAATCTATGTTTGATTTTATCACTGTTTTTCTCTCTTTCTCTCTAGGCTTTAGGGATAATTCATTGTTAAAAAATGATAGCTAAATCATGGAATTTTATTTTGATATTAATGATGTGCCACAGATCAGCACTGTGACTGCCACCAACCTCTAAACTGTGTGAAATGTTTATTTGCTCAAGAAAATGGAAAAATCAAAACAGAAGAAAAGTGTGTAAATCGTCTTAAAAGATGACTATAGTTATTTAAGGCTAGAGAATTTTACCACATGTAAGCGGATCACAGGGATTGTACCTTTTCATTCCAGATTGCTGGCTGCTGGCAGATGAGACCCTTTTGTCTGTTCAAGCAAAGCCCTTGGAGCAGTGCTTGGCAAAGACCACTGAGAAAAGTTTCCAAAGTCACATGATGGTAACATTTTGCATGCATCTTTTTAAAAAAGTTTACTGCCTATGTTGAATACTGATTAACAGCAATGCTATATGAGAATGACTGTATTATTTCAACAGTGTATGCATTGTCTAGAGAGAGGAAAACAATGCAAAATCAGTAAAGCTGAAATTAGAAAGCCTCAGACAAGTAAAAAATAAAATTAGTAAGATTTTAGTTGGTATATACTATTAGTAAATTCTGTATATTTGGAATCAGTATCAGAACACTAGATGAAAGAGTCTTATGAAATAATCGCAAACCTACTATTTATAATAGCCATTTTTGATAGTGAAAACTATGAAGTTCTAAATTGACCTCTTATATAGTACTTCTGTATCTGTCTAATTAGGAAAGTCTACATGAAAGCACCTTCGTTTTTCACAAGTTCATTTCTTTGCCTTCACTGTTAAATGAACTTACCGTCAAATTACCAAAACTTAAAGCCATTCCACAGTACTAGAATTACAGTTAGGTCAAATCTGACATCAGATTCTCTGTACTGTAGAAAAACTTGTGCAGCCATTAAAGACTATGGTCCCAGTGGCATAATAAAAGTTGTCAGTAATGTTTTATAAACTGGAAAATGCTTTTAAGGAACACGCAAAGTCAGAATTTGAGAGTATTCATTTCAAAAGTGTAATTAGTGTGGATTTGGAAAATGTTTCTCTTAGTCCTTCAATTATTTTTACTGTTTATAGGTTAAACATTATTATTATTATTTTACTTATCTTGCAGAATCTGGTTTATCACATGGAACTTTGCTGTGAGTTTTGTTCCCCAAGTATTAAACACATACCAATCGCTGCAACCAGAAGCTGAAAATCTCACATGCTTTATAATAACAAGTACAGTATAAATGCTCATATAGATGTTAAAGCAGTGCACATTTAGAGGATTTTGATAGAAACATTCTGGATTAATTAAATGAAAACCATGCTAGCTTTATTTAGTTGGGCCTTTGGCAATTCATGTTTTTAAATGTTTCCTTTTTAATTCTTAGGAAGTAACAGTGTTATCTAAAGAAATCTGTCCCTTTTTATGTACAATACACACTACAGACGCTCCCTGAGTCTCTCTGTCTCTCTCTCTCACACACAGAGTCAAAGTCAATGGCAGTGGGTGGCTTATGTCAGGGCTGGGTTTGACGCCCCTCTCCCAGCGTAAGATAAATGTAAGCGATGAAGCTCCTGGGGTTGGTTGAACTCATTTTGTATTCAACACTCTGCCTGGCCCCTTTCTCATCTCTTTCTCCCTCTCTTTGTGTGTTCAAGCCTACTTGAGTTTCTTTTTTCTTTTGTAGCACTTGGTTCTTTTGATGTGTTTCAGGGCACGCCCTGCAGCAAAGAGAACTTCCCAGGAATCGGAAACATAAGCACACAGGTCTGAAACAGCTACTGTACAATAGCGGGAAAGCTTCAGACCAGCAAGCTGGGTTTTTCTCTCTCCAACAACTTTGAAATATGCAGAAAGGAGACACAAGCAATGTATTTTACAGACATAATTTTGAAGTGAGATAAACTCTAAAATGTATTTGCAAAGTAGGCATTCACCGAAGTTTGTAACCTGGGTTGAGCCTATGGTACTGATTTGCCATGAGATGTGTCCACATGCATCCGTCTATTCTTTAGTTTAACCATGTCTCACCTAGAATTACAAATGCATTTTTTCCTGTTTCACTACTTTTATGGCATTGTATATATGAGATTTTAAGTGGTGTGCAACTCTTAGGGATCCTTTTCTAATCATTAACTTCCATTAGAAAATAATGGGAGTGAGTGCAATGCTTTAACTTTCTATTTGCATGTTTATAAAGCTAATGGACATGTTGCTATAAATATTGTAAAACTACTGTTAGAAGACACTATATTATTAATAGAATGTCTAGCTAGAAGTTAATTACTTTTTACTCAACATCATTATTCTATTTTTAGAAATTAAAAATATTTAATGAGTGTTACGTTTTATTTAAAATATCTCTGTTTACTCACATATTATACTTTATTTGACAAATCTTTCAGGACTAGATCACTGAATTAGAACTTGGAACTGAAAATAAAAAAACAAACAGAAAATAAGTAAAAACAGTGCACTTTAAAATTATTGTAGACATGAGAAAACTCACTTTTTAAATTAAAAAGCAAAGTTAAATTTTGAATAATAGTTAAATTCAAATTATTTGCCCAGGTCCCTAAAAGAAGCATTTTTATTTTGAAAACCAGAACAGGTGAAAAAGCAAACTAAACTAGAAATTTGGTAATAATCTGGTTTGTTTGAGCAACTAAGAAAATCAATCTGTATAGATTACATATATTTTTCACTTTTGAGGTCCCCCTCATGCTTGTATATTGCTAAACTTACTGAAAAATAGTATATTATGAGACAAGTAATAGAAACTCACTACCATTGACTGATGAGTAATAGATGTATGAAAAACTAGAAAGAAATTTGACAGAAAATAACCATTTTCATTACATTTGATTCAGTTCACTAAATGCATCCAGCACCAATTACATATTTACTAATGACATTACCTAGTAACTCTTGGAAAAATAATTAGCAGAGCCATTGAATTCATTCAACATTTTCAAACGTATTTTATGCTGAGGTAGTAAACCAATCAGCTAACTGCATAACGCCTTTTAACTTTGATCTGACCTTCCACAGCTTAAAGCACAAAACAAAAGAAAAATGATTTCTGGCATTTAGATACTTATAAAATGCATATTTTAACAATATAATGTGAGATTTAGTGGACCAAACTGGGAGTTCTAGAAGCCTTTTATAACTCAGTGTCTCTTGAGTTCTCTCTATAGGTAGCTGTTGCATGGTTTACAAATATTTGTGCAAATTCCTACAAACAATATAAGGAAAATGTCTTCGAGAGTGTTAAAGGTTTGGGTTTCACAGTACTCATGTAAAGGTTGTCTGAAGTTAAGTGGGAGCCTTGTTACTTAAACAAAATCAAATTCTTAATGCAACACAAATTTATACAAAGGAGTACAGAGGAAGTATTTTAGTCTTTATGATGCACATAAATTAACCCTGTTTTTTTCTCTTTTCCTTAATGATAGATGACATTGCTTGATGCTAGTCATTTCCAAATCATTTAATCCTAAGTTTGAGGAGACAAGCAAGTGTGTATCAGACACTGCATTACTCTCCAGCTTTGACAAGTAGCTGCACGCAAAGGGTCATGTAGGTCTCCATCACGGTTTTTAAATGTCAGTGAAAGCCAAAGATTTTGAAGCAGAAATGTGCAGGGCCTCTCAGTCTACACAGGGTTGCTGTTATCACACTGTAGCACACTGATGCTCGTATCATATGTTTTAATTGTGCTACAAAGCTCATCTTGCTTTGATTGCAGTTGTTTTCTCTCCCTTCCTTTCTGCAGAAGCATGTGTGACCTTTAACCTCTACAATTCAATGAAAATTTGACATGCCAGGTGTCAGATTAACACATATTCTACATATTAACCCACACTGAGGAAATAGAGGTACTTTATTTAAAAATACCTATGTCAAATCAGACAGAAACTTAGCTTTTGAGAATGCATGGAAGAATTTCTAGCCCTAACTAGCACTGTTTCCGTTCATCTCGCTAACGTATTACGTGGATGGCTACAGTAAAATGCCATTAGTGTCTCACTGAAAATTATTACAGACATTTTCTAGAAATCACTTAAGAAAACACTTGTGAATTTATTAAAATGTTTTAATGTTTAATAACAAGGCACAGAGGCAACTAGCTTCGAAACTAGTTGAATGACTTATATGTGCAGAATCAAAGGATATATTTGAGATCCCACTTCAGTTACCAACTGGTTACCTTTATTGGTTATGTTTATCAGACAGCTGCATGATCTCTATTAAACTAGAGATTATATGAATTATAAAACAATTCAGTTATTCAAAATGTTCATTATTAGCTAGTTTCCAAAAGTTCTATTTGTTTGACAAGTAGTTGTTTGGCTAAATTTTTGTGAATCCTTCTTCTTCCCCTGCTCCCTAAGTATATATATAATCTAAATATTTTTGTAGATGGTGTTATGCTGAACACATGATCAATTTTTTTTCAGAGATTTTTAGGAGTTATGTCTTCAAACCTCTCATTCAAGAAAAGAGACAGTCTTTGAGAGGTTACCTGGTTTTCATCACTCAGCTTGGGGGACATAGCAAACAAACAACCGGTTGCCATACAGTCACCTCTGACTCCTGGTGTCCCATATGTATCAGATTAGAACTGTTCTCCAGAGGGTTTTCGGTGACTGTGTTTTCAGAAGTAGACTACCAGGCCTTTCTTGCAAGGATTCTCTCTGTGGAGTCAGTCTTTCAGCCTTTCTGCTAACTGCATGTACCACCTAGGGACTTCAGGGAACACAGCAGGCCTTGGAAAATGTGTTAACTGGAAGAATCAATGTAAAAAAACCAAAACCCACTGCTGATAACTCGATTCTGACTCACAGCAACCCTGTAGGACAGAGTAGAAGGGCCTCATAGGGATTCCAAGGAGCACCTGGTGGATTACAACTGCTGAGCGTTTGGTTAGTAGCCGTAGCAATTAACAACCATGCCGCTAGGGTTTCCACGCAGTTACATAAATAAACGCAAGTGCTGTGATAGTTAACAGGTTATACTGGAAAAGTTTATTTATAATAAGAAGCCTTTATAAATGCTATGACATGGCCACAACGAGGAACTACTAACAGCTTCTATCAACGGCAGAATTTTTTCACCGGTGAGGTAACTGAAGTTGAGGATCTTCAAACAGTTTGCCCCAGATCAGACGCCGCGCAGTGTAAGCGTCAATGTCTGAGCTCCTGTTTCCTGATTTCAGAACCCTGGTGTACAACCACGGTACTGCACTCCCTCTAACCTGCCTTTCACACTGTCTTTGTCTTCCCCACCTCAGGACAGTCAAGATAGGAGCCAGTCTCTCTTATCTTTGCAAGCCCAGTGCGATGCCTGCATAATCAACCGTGCTCAGTGAACAGTTGCCGAAGGAATAAACCCATGCTTCCAGTTTCTTGCTCTGGCTCTCTTTTTGCTCCCCCAGGCTCCATTCCCATGGTGGGAAGCAGCATCTGAGAAGGTGCAGGGTGAGAAAGAATCTCTCAAGTTTAGAAATGCTTCAAACCATTTAAATTGCTGAACATTTCTCCATGTTGTCTGTAACTATTTTGCAGAACAGTTCTGCTTCGTGAACGTGGGCTAAGGAGGACAGAATTTCATAGCAGCTTCCCGATACACCTGGCACATAGTGAGTACTGAGCAGTCTGTGCACACTGCACCGTCTGCAGCCTCACATGCAGAGATCAACGTGATTCAGGGAATTCACTCGCAGTCCTTAAAGAGGGTCTCCTCCAACTCTATACCACGTGTCCTCCAACCGAGCTTTGGGCTAACACAGTCACAGTATCCAGAAGCTTCCTCTGGCCACAGGGTCTGTGCTTATTTTCTACAGAGAGGCTCTTTGTCACGGGCTAGAGAGGGACCCTTTTCAAGTCTAACGGCTTTGGTGCTGCTGGTCCTGTTCTGGGAATAGGATTACATGGAGAGACTGGGGTCCCAGCAGAAGGTCCCTGGGAGACGCAAACAGTTTACTTGACTCCTAACCGGGACAGGATGGCCGTTCAAATGTATCGTGGAAGGAAGGCCTGCGATGTGCTTTCGTTAAGATGACTGCTAAGAAACCCCTGTGGAGCAGTTCTGCTTGGTAACACGTGGTGGTGCCATGAGTTGGAATCAACTCAGTGGCAAGGGTTTTTGTTTTTGGTTTGGGGTCTCAGTGCCTATCACGCCACAGAGTCTCCCCTCTGAAGAAGTGAGACCTCTCCAGAGTCCCCTGTCACTGACAGCCAGCACTTTCCAATCTACTGAACTTTCAAAACTATTTCTGAAAATTGATGGTGGTCCTTTCTCCTCTTAGTGATTTAGAAGTGACACTTTAGCTTCTCTGCCTTTCCAAGTCTCCTGACATTCTCTCTCTGATCACGTTCAGTTTTTACCAAGGAAGGGCAAAACGCTTAACAGTTCTGCTTCCCACTCTGCAAAATGCCCAGAGAAACTTGAGGGGTTTGACCCTGCACTCGGAGTAGGAAAGGACAGAAATAGATACTTCAGAACTCTTCAACTGCAAATGCTTTTTGAATATATGAAGGAATGGTTTTAACACAATCCACCCCAAAGATGAAACTGTATTATTACTTTGTAGGGGACTTTTCTCTGCATCTTTGTAAAGGCAAGCCATGTCAGTATCTACCGCCCATAGCTACTGAGTTGCATTGCTCTATGGGAATTCTAGAAAAGGTAGCTCACAGTTATGTGTTCAAATACATTAAAAGTTCTGTGTTTGGGAGAAAAATAAGTTTTATTTAACTTTATAAATTTGAAGTAGGAATGTTTTTAATTTAAAATCTCAAAAAAATTAGTATCTCTGATGCATAAATGGGACTGTAACAGTATTTTGTGATAAATAGAATTTTCATAGTGAGATAATATCTCTTGAACAATAGCATTATCAGTGTTGGTGTCACCCAGTGTTGTAATTCATGGTGTCACTCTTCCCCCAAGGACCACCTTCTATACCAGATGTTACAAAATCCTTAGTGATGTTTTTCTTTTCTTTTTGTGCTAACCTTACTCATAAATAGTAATTCCCACTCATCCCCCCTTCTTTTCCTTTAGTTGCTAATTGATTCTCAAAGAAGTTATAGATGTAAGCTCACAAACACTAATTACCACAATATTGTAGCTAAAGTAGCAGAAAAGCTGACAAACCCAGCAACTATAGAAATACCAGCAACAACTAAAACAGCAGCTTGTGCCTGTAGAGCCTGCAGGCAAAACCAGTGATTCAAAGCATCTTTGTAACTGGGTGGAGACAGCTCTGACCTGAGGGTATTAGAAGGTTCAAAAAGCAAGTTAGCATAGTGGTTTAGCTGCGTAGGTGTATTTGATGCACGTAAGCCCGGCTTACAAAAAAAAATGTTTTTGTTGTTATTACTAACTACAGGAGCATTAAGAAAAACTAAACAAAAAATGCTTCTGCTGAAATACTGCGCAAAAATTTTATAGACAACAATTTTGGTGCTACCCTTATCTGACAGTGTCACCAAGGGTGGGCCACATCTCCTGTGCACCACAGTAACTCCACTGCTCTTGAGGTCCATTCCCATGACTGGCTCATCCTGCGCCCTGCAAGTCTGAGGTTGAATGTTACCATTTCAGAGAGGACTTTTCCGACCACTCTGTCTAAATAGGTTTCTCTTTCCCTATCCCCTATCACCTGGTTTCTTTCCTTCCTAGCAGTTTGACTATGTATGGTTGGAAACTCTGGTGGTGAAGTGGTTAAATGTGACAGCTGCTAAACAAAAGGTCAGCAGTTCAAATCTATCAGATGCTTGCTCCTTGGAAACCCTACTGGACTGCTCTACTCTGTCCTATCAGGTCACTATGAGTCAGAATTGACTCTATGGCATTAGATTTGGTTTGGTTTCTATGTAGTTAGGAATAATTCTAAGGTGGCCATGGTGATTCTCATCCCCTTGGGTAATCATCCTGTATAATCTTTTCCTTTCTTGTTGTTGGCTGTTGTTAAGTCAGTTCTGACTCATAGAAACCCTACACACAAGAGAACAAAACACTGCCTTGTCCTGTACCATGTGCCCATTTGTTTATATGCTTAAGACCATTGTTTGCAGCCACTGTGTCAATCCGTCTTGTTGAAGGACTTCCTCTTTTTTACTGACCCTTTACTTTCCCATGCAGCAAGTGGGACATACCGCTTACGATGGGACATCACTTTCGTGATTAGAGTACTAATAAGTTGACTCTAGGTTATTCAAAAGCCTGGTTATCTTGGCGAACTGACCTAATCAGATGAGCCCCTTACGGGACTGGGCTTTTTCAGAAATCAGAAGAACTGGAAGCATGAGAGGACCTACGGAGACAGCCACGTGGAAAGGACTGCGGGCAGCATCTAGGAGCTCTAAGCAGCCCTCCCCTAACAGCTGGCAAGTGAACAGCACACCGAGTCCTACAACCACAAGGAACCAAATTCTTCCAACAAGACTGTCTGCATGACAGAGAATCCTGGGCTTCAGAAAGGAATGCAGTCTCATTGAAACTTTAATTTCAGCTTTGTGAGAACCTGAGCAGCAAACAAACTTGGTTTCCTCCGCATACTCCTCCACCTCTCTCCTGCTAGCTGTATCACATTGCCCCGTTCAAAGCTTGTGAGGTCAAAACAATCTACATGTGGTTTGCACATGAACTATTTGCTGTTAACACACTTGCATTCAGGATTCTTAACTGACTGTATCAGACACATATTCCTGTGAAAATCATATTTTCATATCTCAAGGTTAGTAATATTTATATTGTTTTATATATAAATTTGTAGATGTCATTATTTAAAAAGAATGTTTTCATATTGGAAATCCTGGTGATGCAGTGGTTAAGTGCTACAGCTGCTAACCAAAAGGTTTGCAGTTCAAATCCACCAGGTGCTTCTTGGAAAGTCTATGAGGCAGTTCTACTCTGACCTATAGGGTTGCTATGAGTTGGAATCGACTCGACGGCACTGTGTTTGGGTGTTTTATTTTCACATTATTTATACTGCAGTTGTATGAGCACACTTCAAATATAAATTTGGAATGACATATTGTTATCAATTTATGAATAATTATTTAAGTAAAAGATAAAAGTCGATTCATTTGGGAGGACAATGGTGATTATTTGGAAAACTTGCAAACAAAAAATAACCAAACCCATTGTCGCTGAGTCAGTTCCAACTCATGGTGACACTATAAGACAGAGAACTGCCCCATAGAGTTTTAGGGACATAGGAAAACCTATTTTAGACTACTGTTGGGAGGATTTAAAAGGAAGAAAACTGTGAAAGAGACAATAAGGAGGTTGTTTCACGACTCTGAAAAGGTCAATGGTACGAATTTTCAGTGCAGGAGCATGTCTCGTAGCAAAATAGACATTGGTAACTTTCAGTGCCCCTCTTTTCTCCCTCTTTATCTAATCTCCTGCATAACAAAGATCTGTCATTCAAGTGGAAATCCAATGAGTTATACATGGTTTCTTTTGGCAAGTAGTATGCATATATATGGAAACCCTGGTGCCGTAGTGGTTAAGTACTATGGTTGCTAACCCAAAAGGTCAGCATGTTAGAATCTGCCTGGCACTCCTTGGAAACTCTATGGGACAATTCTACCAATAGGGTTACTATGAGTTGGAATTGACTCCACAGTAGTGTGTTTGAGTTTTTGACTTTATACATATACGTGTATATGTTATACATATACATACATACACATATATACATATACATACATGTACATATACATACATATATATATACTTATACGTGTGTGTGAGATGTATGTATATAAAACAAACACCTTGCAGCTCATAGAGATTCATGGATACCATATAGGACAGAGCAGAACTGCCCCACAGAGTCTCCAAGGAACACCTCTGGATTTGAACTGCCAATCTTTTGGTTAGCAGCTGAACTTTCAATTGGTGGGCCACCAGAGTTTCCATATGTATAACTGAGGATTGCCAGTTAACTTTGTGAACTCATCCTAGAAAAAGTGCTACATGCCTCATTGCTGAATGTAACTATAGTCACCTTCAAAGTACTTCCCTTGGGAAGTTACACTCTGACACCGGCCCTAGTCCACCCTTGAAAGCTATTTTGGAGCTCTTTCTCTGGAATGGACATCAGAGCTGTCATTGCATTACCTTTGATGTCCTGAATGTCATCGGAAGGTCTTACTTTCAATGTTTCGTTTGTCTTTGGGTAAATAAAAAAGACACTGGGGGTCAGATCGGGTGAGTAAGGAGGGTTTCTAATACTGGTATTTGTTTACCGGCTAAAAATTCTCCCACGGACCGCGATGTAATTTAGTTCACGAATTTGCGCCGTGCCACCGCATACAACGGCCATTTCACAAAGAGCTCCAAAATAGCTTTGAAAGGTGGACTAGGGGCTGGTGTCGGTGCACAGCTTCCTAACAGGGGTACTTTGAAGGTTCTGCAGTGATATTCAGCAGCGAAGTATGTAGCACTTAGAACGATTAAGTTTGCAGACTTAATTGTTGGACCTCTTGTGTACACTCGTGTAATACACGTTTTTTCCTTACGTGATGTTCTTTAAATCTCTAGGCTTTGTTGTGTTTTTTTTTTATTTAAAAATTTCGCTTGGGTTTGATTTTTTTCTACCAGTCATAGTCATGTTACTACGGACTATGATAATATGGTGTTATCAAAGAAAAAATTATTTTAAATATTTGGAGTTCACTATATCGTAACTTATGATTGTGCTCGACATATCTCTTAAATATTTCAAGCGCTTTATACATCTATATATCTTCATAATGAAAACGTGACAGTTATATTTTTCAGTTTAATATGGAGCTTAGTTACCAATTGAGACCTACTAGGTCATTTGAGTTTTTTTTTTAAAGTAAACAAGGTTTAAAAGCAATTAAGAAGTATTTAATGGAAGCCTGAAAGATCTTGAATTGGGAAATATGAAAATTATTAGTTCTTCTCATCATCCTCTCATTATCTTCTCATACTGAAGCTTTCTCCTGGGTCTTCGTTTGTGAAGAATATCCTAGTAAAACAACAGATGCCAAGAATTGTAAGGAACGGAGGGGGAGGGGCAGAAAAAATAAAGGAAGATGCTAGCTAGGCACAATTAAAATCCGAGGGACATGTGGCTGTGTTATTTAATTTGAGCTGAGTTATGCAGAACAAAAATCATCTGCAAGTGGACCAGTCTCGTTGAAAGTGCAACATACGTGACAAACTGAGTTACAAAGCAGCAGATTTAAGAAATACTAGCTGAGTAGCTTTGAAGAAAGCAAGCTGCAAGACCTCCATCATAAAGGCGTAAATAAACTCCAAACAGACTTATTTGCCATGAAGGATGAAATGTGGAGGTGCCGTGGAGGCTGTGTCTCTGCCTCTTGATGTCTCCTTTCCCTAAGTCGTTCTGGTGGGTTTTTGTATCCCAAAGTTGTCCCTATGCAAACAACAGGTTGAATATTGTAGGTGTGGGTTATTAAAGTGTCCCTGGGACAATGGCAGTCTGTGTCCCATTTGTAACGCTTGGATTGATCTTTGGAAAGTGCACACAAAATGTGACATGATGTTGGCTTCCAACATTATTCAGTCTGCATAGCAGCAAATCCTGCCCTGTCTCCCTGGAAATAAAACTCCACAGACATATCGCTGCCATCTAAAAGAACCTATCGTTTATGCTCAGGATTAGGGACACCCTGATATAATTTCTGTAAATAGTTTAATTTCACAGTTTGGAGAAACACTGACAATGGAAACAGATTATATTCTACCATTTTATTCATAGTCTCCCTAAAGAAAATCTATAATCAGGTAAATCATATTCCTTTCTGCTGTAGATTAGAAAAATAAGATAGCTTTTGTCTTTTAAAGAGAATTCTGTATTAGTTTGGGATTATATAAACCAGAACTGGTCCCTGACAAACAGCAAGTCTCTTAGCACTTTCTTTCTTTCCCACCCTACTTTGTCTTTGTTAATTTTAAAAGTTCTAGAGGAGCACACCAGATATGAGAACTGAATAAAAAAATGCCTGCTGAGAAGAGAGTGTTTATCATGTTTCCTTTCCATTTTCTTCCATCCTTGAAGCTTCTGAAGTTTCCAGGCCTGTCTTCATCTCTTTGTGCTTTAGAAATCCTTGACTTATGTCAAGTGCTAAGTAGCATTGTGAAATATGGAAAGATGTTCTCTCAGATCATTTGTTTTTGAAGTGCATCTCAATATTACACTTTTAGAAGACAATGAGAACTATGATCATAGAAACAGGGCATGTTAAATCACAGACATCCACTAATTATGGCTGGAATTTTTATAGAACCAGGGTGGAAAATATTTTCTCTCATGACAGCAAGACCAGCTCCGTAAACGGGAATGATTAGAAGTTTCCTAACAAAATGACATTAAGTTAAGAAAAAGAAAAGGCATGATGTTGTGAAATAACAGTTTTTAAAGTGTAAGTTTTTTATAGGGTCACGGTGAGGCAGCATGGACTGGTCAGCAGTAAGTGGTGGGTAGGAAAGCAAGGAAACCCTAGTGGCGTAGTGGTTAAGTACTATGGCTGCGAACCAAAAGGTCAGCAGTTCAAATTCTCCAGGCCCTCCTTGGAAAAGCTATGAAGCAGTTCTCCTCTGTTGTCGTGAGTTGGAATTGACTTGATGGCAGTGGGTTTGGTTTGGTTTGGTTTGGTAGGGAAGTAAGGCAGCATCTAAAAACTAGCCCTCTAATTCTGTTGCAGACAGTTTGCTACACTGCATGTGTGTGGACCCATCAAGAAGGTCAAAATAAACAACTGAATACTTAGTCTTTGGTTTTATAAGTAATCTATTTTCCTTGTGTATTGTCTTTAAATTTGAAACCTGGTGGCATAGTGGTTAAGTGCTACATCTGCTAACCAAAAGGATGGCAGTTCAAACCTGCCAGGGACTCCTTGGAAACTATGGAGCAGTTCTACTCTGTCCTAGAGGGTTGCTATAAGTTGGAACTGACCTTGACAGTAGTGGGTATTGTCTTTAAATTGGGAAGTTTCGTAAGATTTAAGTTCTAAGGTAAATTCACGTTTACTGCCTTTATTTGTTTGGCACGTATTGGGAGTTAGTATAAAGTTTTGTTTGGATGAGAACAGTTTCTATTTAAAAAAATGAGTTATAACAGTAGTTGCAGAGTACGAAGCTAAGTTCTGTAAGCACTGTTTTACACTTTACTCAGAAGAGTGGGAAAAATTTATGGAAACTGCAGTCCAATGCTTTGGAGGCCTACCTGGAGCAGTAGAGGTGGCAGCTGATGGAGGGAGAGGCAGTACCTTCAGCTGGGGCACTCAGACTGTCATGAGCACTTCTTCCCTCTTTGTTCCTCATTCACCAAGATAACACTGGTGATGCTGAGCCTGTACCTTGGGTCATAACAAGCCTCTGTTGTAAGGAGGCTAAAAATTGCACATTGCCTCTTCTGATATGTCTTCCTTCTAGAGCTTTGTTTGTCACCTGCATTTTCTCTACTTGGACCTGGCATTCCAATATTTGTGTTGTTTTGATGTCACCTCTATTATGTGTTAGGGATGAGGTGGGAGAAGCATGGTAGGATCACCCAGTAAGATTTTTGTCCTTGGTAGGGTAAAGGCAGAAGGAAGAGAACATGGATAGCAAAGTAGATGAGGTAAGAAAATGGCCCTATTAGCAATTTTTCAGCCAGCTGTTTAGTTTTCAACTTTTGGGTGTAAATTAAATTAAATTTAAATATCCCAGAAGAAGGTGGTTTAGTGACATCAGAGGGAAAGTGTTCAGGACACTCAGAGGCAGGGTGTGTACATCACCAACTTAACCTAAAAACACTACTTTCAAGAAGAACAAGCATTCATACGGAAAGAGTTGAGAGGTCACGTCCCTGCGACCCTATAAAAAACTTACACTTTAAAAACCGTTATTTCAGAACATATGGAAAGAGAGAGAGACAGAGGTAGATTACACTTTAATGAAGATGTTGGGTGTGGATGTGATGTTTGAAGATACTGTAAGATCTTTAAAAAAGACATAATTGATAACAATATGCTGTTTACAATGGATAATAACATACCTGTTTATCTTCATTTTTATTCTCATAAACAAACAAAACAGCAACAGTGTTTCAAGATACTGTTACATAGTCACATCCTTTAGAGCTACTATTGCTGCTAACTGTTTATTTCCAGCTACTGACCCCGGGAGGGCGAGGGGCGAGGGTTTAGATTAGATAGTTGCTAGAAATTTAGTTGGGTGAAATTGGTGACAATACACATTAGTAAGAAGATCAATATTAATGGGACTTCAACACAGCTTATGTACTCCTCCCATCTTAACCCAATATCGTAAGCATAGAGTATGTACACTTTCATTTTGTATTTAATAATAATAATAATAAAAGCCTAGGATGAAAAGGAAAACAAAACTAAAAAAAAGGAAAGAAAGTAAATATTAAAATTACCTAAGGACTTCAAGGTTGAGCTTAATTAATGCTGAAGATAAAAACTGCGCGTGTTTAAAAGATTATCTTTTTCAAAAGAGGGCTTGAGCCTTTTCCAGGAATGTCGTTACTTAGGAGCCCGTGGATTTCAGGCGCAAGGTCGACACATGGTACCACAGCGCCACCATCTGGTCTTTCTAAACACAGCCGGGAGTTGGACTGTAACCGAGTACCAAAGCTGGCACTTGGTCTTTCACGCAGGACATTCAAGGGAGGGGGAAAGAAAGCACGCTCTCAGAATAACGTCGTACCTTTGCCTACTTCAGCTAACACCAAAGGTTCGTGGTGCCAGAAACTGCCTCTGTTTCCCTTTCTATTTAGACTTAAAAAATAAATACATTTCCAGTGGACAAAACCTTGAAAAAAGGAACCTCTTTAAAGTTAACAATCTTTTTTTTTGACAGAAAACAAAGATACTTTAACAAAAATTAATAATCTGTAGTGTTCATGTTGGTTTTGTAGCACTACTATTGATTTTCAATTCGTGATTACCTTTGGATATTATCTTTTTATAGTATTGTGGAAGCTTCTTTGAATCATTACAGCATTAGATATATTTGAGATAGATATATGCTAATGAATAATCAGAAGAACAATTCTGAGCCTGAAGACATGGAGTAATATTTTATTTTGCATGTATTCAAAGTTGTGCTTTGCTTTATGTACTTCTAAAATCCGAATGTTTTAACACGGTTTTTACTTCCGTGTAAGTAATTAGTTTTGTGTGTGGCCTTTCTAGCCAGGATCTTGTGACTCCCACCCAGGTGGTTGGGTAGGACTGTGCCAATAAGGTAATTGTGGTCTACTGAGGGAGTCAGCGAGTTTTGCCTTAAAAGAGTGTCAGTGCCAGAGCAGAGAGGAGACCCTGCCGGCTCCACCAAAGATGGAGAGACCCGCAGAAACAAGCGCAGGGGGCTTCCTGGCCCTCAGAGTGAGAAACTTCAGTGCCTTTGGGCAGAGACTGAGAGCCAGGGGGAATTCCAGGCCTGATTTGCAGATGTGGGGCCTGCCAGCCTCCTCCACGGTGGGAATCATTTCTTACATAATGGTCTCTGAGTTCTATGAGGCCCTGCAGCAAATCAGGAAGTGCAAACACAGGAGACAAAGTACTGAGGAGGGACAGTAGTTGAGGTCAGAGAGAGTGGAGCAGTACAGCAGCCTGGAAAAGTTATCAAACACTTGGGACATCTTTACCCTCTGCCTCATAACCAGATTTGTGCTGATCCTTGTAAAAGAAATGGTTGACTTTCTTTGTGTTTCAAAGTTTCAAAAGATTGAAAAAAATTACTAAGTCATAGGGTGGCTGATACATATTTTTTCATGGGTATGTTTCTTTTTGTAAAAATCTTTTGGGATGGATGTGGAAGAACCCCAGCTGTTACCATATTTTGCACTCCTGCAGCATCGAGTCTTTTATTCATTCTTGCATTATATGAAACCCAAACCCAAACCCACTGTCGTGCAGTCGGGTCCAACTCATAGCGACCCTAAAGGTCAGAGTAGAACTGCCTCATAGAGTTTCCAAGGAGCCCCTGGCGGTTTGAACTGCGGACCTTTTGGTTGGCAGACATAGCACTTAACCTACTGGGCCCCTTGGGTTTCCGTATATGAAACAGTGTGTCTATAAAAATAGTATTATAAAATTATTCTGAGCCTACTATCAATGAGGCAGGAAGCCCTGGGGGCTTAGTGGTTAAGTGCTAGGTCTGTGAACCATGAGGTTGGTAGTTTGAATCTGCTAGGCGCTCCTTGGAAACTCTAGGGGGCAGTTCTACTCTGACCTGTAGGAGCTGCAGAAGTTGGTGTCAACAAGCGTAGTGGGTGTTGACTAAGGAGGCAGAGCTGGTGGGTGGTGACGGTCTATTAACTGAAAGACTGGCAGTTTGAAACCATTCTGATGTGCCTTGGAAGACAGGCCTGGAGGTCTACTCCAGAAAGGTCCTAACCAGGGAAAATTCCCCAGAGTGTAGTTCTTCACTGCACTCAAGGTGTCACCGAAAGTCAGAATCAGCTCCACGAAACTTGGTGGTTGTTACCGTTACCATTAACATTCTAAGTGCTGTATATATATTGAGATGAGGAACATCCAACTGCCTTTTCCATTTGATGGACAAGGAAAATGAAACGGAGACTTTCAGCAACTTCTCTAGGATAGGACAGACCTCAAATGACACATCTGAACCCTGGCCTCTAGGAGTTCATGTCTTTGATCATATACTAACTCGTTTTTCTTAGGACTCCAGTGTTCAACATTTGATGTTCTTTCTGCACAGATTGTTCTCTTTGTCTACTATTGTCATGGGCTGAATGATCGCCTCTCCTCAAAACTTGTGCCTTAATTTGGCTAGGCCCTGATTCCTGGCATTGTGTGATTTTCCTATCAATTATGCCTCTTTGATGTTAATGAGGGAGGATGGGCAGTAGTTGTGTTGATGAGGCAGGACTTACCTATAAGGTTGTATTGTGCCTTGAGGCAATCTCTTGGGATAGGAGAGAAAGAAGACAGTAGAGAGATAGGATCGAACTCACACTGCCAAGAAAGCAGTAGCCAGAGCAGAACACATCCTTTGGACTACACCAGAGAAGCTCCTGGACCAGAAGAAAATTTAGGACAAGGACCTTCTTCTGGAGTTTACAGAAGAGAGAAAGCCTTTCTCTGGAGCTGATGTTCCGAATTTGGATTTATACCTCACCGTGAGGAAATAAATTTTTCTTTGCTCAAGCCATCCACTTGTGATATTTCTGTTATAGCAGCAATAGATGACTAAGACACATATTTAATATGAAAAATATTGCTTAAAATCTTTTATATAAAAAAATTTTTATCAAAAAAATTTTAAGTGTCAATGACTACATAAGATTCAGAGAGCTAAATTCAGAAGTAATACATCTTTTCTTCTCTATGAAATAATACATTCTATCTTCAAAAGAAATAACTTGTGCATGGACTTCTACAAATGAAGTCAGTAAGCTGAAGACTATGTTCAGTCTCAGATTCAAAACAGTCACTTTAGATAATTATTTTGAACTATTCATGCTTATTGTAGTAAGCTGTAAAAAGTCAGTATGAGAAACGATTGACTACATTTTGGCTGTATAAAAACAGAGAAACTGTTCAGTTTTTCTTTTATTTGCTTACACATTTGGAATTTTCTAAAACATCCTACAGGTTAACATAGTTCTTAAACTGATGACTCATCAGTTTTAGGGAATCTGTGAATACGTTAGTCTCATATAAAAACTTTCAAAACTACTCTCAGCTTAGAATATATAATAATAAATGTTACTTTCATAAACTTCATTTTCTTTGAAAAGTTTAATAGTAATTTACATAAAAATAAATTTAAAGTGATGCTTAGTTATTAAATTTCTAATGAACTGTTCTTTTTTCCCACAAATACAGTACAGTTTGTCCTATATCATTTTAATAGTGATAGAAAATATGAGGCCATGCAGAATATTTTACTGTAATTCTAATCAATGTTTTACAAAGATAAAGTTTGAAAAAATGTAGCACCAAAGACATAATAAGAGTGAATTTATTATTGTACTGTAGGCTGGACTAGAAAAAAGAATTCTGACCAAGATCATGGAGATACTGAAGTGTCTTCTAAGTTATTTTTTGGTGTATTAGATAGTAGGAAGCATAGCTCAGTATAAAGCTAACTATTCTATGAAAGTCACAAATGAAATATTAACAATTTCTTTGTTGAAAACAGTCTTCACTTTTAATTGTGAGTTTGGAGACTATTATCAAGTAAGAATTTCTAATATTTTAGCACGTAAGTATGGTATTAATATTTTGCTATTTATTCATAAGTTAATTTAGATAAGTCAAAAATAAACATTTAGTGTGGCAGTTAAAATTATTATATGCCTATTGAGTATAAACTTGAATTATAAATTACCGTCGATCTAACAGTTCTAAGTGTTTGCTGATTCTTATTTTTGTCAGCCTAATCACACCTTAGCTTGGCAATCACACCTTGGAACGTTCCGGAGTGATAAACAACTTATTGTCTCTCTCAAACCCAGGGACGAGTTGCTTAAATTATCCCCAAAGTTGTTTTTCAGAGCAGCTAGTTTTGACGCAATTTAGAGGTATGCACAGATGAGATAGAGATGACTGCTGTAAGTCCCTCTGAACAGGTCACTGGGGAGCTAAAATTGGGACTAGCGAATCAAACCAAGGGAGCAAGAAACTGCACAGGCGCAGCATCCCGCAGTAAGTCCTGCTACCAGTCCCAGAAGCCCCAGCGGCAGGGACAATGCGTTTGAGGGAGCAGCCAGGGGGACAAGTAGCTGCCCACCATCCAAAAAAGGAAATTCTTCAGATCCTCATCACTGATTCATTGCCCCCAGCTATACTCTGGGCATAAGGCAAGCCAATGAGGCAGGCTATAAAAACCCACTGAACTTGCTCAGTGCCACAGCCTACAGAAGTACTGCACGCTTTGCTGCTGCCTGACTCGGAGTACTTTCCTTTTCCAATAGATTTCTCTCATAGACCAACCGAGCCTCCTAAGAGCAGTTCTGTCTCGGGGGTCTGGCAAAGACCCTTGAGGGTTCTCAAAGATCCCCGGAAACACTACTACTGTTATTCTTGTGTTTTATCTGTTGCTTTGGTGGTGGGTAGGTATTAAGAGGAAGATTATAAAGAGAAGAAGTTATTTCTCCTCAAGAATACAAATCAGAATAATTGAATAATTTGGAAAGTATAGGCTTGTTTCTATCCAGAATAGGCACAGAAGGCTTAGATGCAGATCATATTTGGTCAGGAGAACCATAAGGATTTCTACTGTTTACATTGTACACTTTATAGAAATACAATGGTATTGATTTAATGAGGCAGTACAGGGTTTCCTGGGAATACATATATGTATATACATTTTTTTTCAGAATTAAATTGTGATATCATTTTAAACAATAGGAGGCTACTGGATATTTTCAAACATCCCTTGAATCATGTAATTCCTCTACCCAAATTTCACCGATTATTAATTTCTATCATCTTATCCTGAGAATGTTAATCCCTGATTATCAGTTATTTGCCTAAACTCAAGTTCTGCATTGTAAATGTCCTGCTGCACGTATCTACCAGGATGTTTTAACTTCAACTCAAGTGTGCCATTTCTGAAACCAAATACCATTTTCCTATCAATATAGGAGATATTTTTTCTAGAGTTTCCTGTTCTTCCATACATCTGTCCACTTTTTATATTTCGTTGGCTTGCATGTTGCTATGATACTGGAAGCTATGCCACTGGTTCAAATACCAACAGGGTTACCCATGGTGGACAGGCTTCAGCAGAGCTTCCAGACTAAGACTAGGAAGAAGAACCTAGCATTCTACTTCTGAAAACAAACAAACAAAAAAACAACCACAACAAAAAACCTTATGAATAACAGCAGAATACTATCTGATACAGTGCCAGAAGACTAGCCCTTAAAGTTGGAAGGTACTTAAAATACAACTGAGAAGAAATGACTCCTCAATGACTTTAAGGTCATGTGACTGACCTTAACAACAGGGATGGAGTCAAGCATTCAGGATCTTCATTTGCTAATGTGATGTGACTCAAAAGAAAAGGAAAACAAAAGGCTTCATACAAGAGAAAACATTCTTCTTTAATAATTGGAACGTTGAATATATGAAGCAGGAATCTAGAAAAATTAGAAATCTTAGAAAATGAAGTGGACCACATAAAGATCTATATCCCAGGCATTTGTAAGCTGAAATGAACCGGTATTGGCCATTGTGAATTAGACAATCATAAATTGGGCTACTATGCCAGGAATGACAATGAGCAATGATGTCACACCCGTTGTCAAAAAGAACGTTCCAGTATTTACCCTGCAGTACAAAGGTTGTCAGTGATAGGATAATATCCATATGCCTACAAGGAAAATGAGTTAATATAACTATTATTCAAACTCATGCACCAACCACTAAGGAGAGTGATGACAAAACTGAAGATTTTAACCAACTTCTGCAGTCTGAAATTGATCAAATAAGCAAGCATGTTGTATTGGTTTTTACTGGTGATTGGAATGCAAAAGTTGGCCACTAAGAAGGATCTGAGTTGCAAGACATTGCTTTGGTGATAGAAAAGATGCTGGAAATCACATGATAGAATTTTGCAAGACCAATGACTTATTCACTGCGAACACCTTTTCTCAGCAACATAAATGGTGACTATACAGGAGGTCCTCACTGTACGGAAAGCAGAGGAATCAACTCAACTACATCTGTGGAAAGGGACAATAGAAAACTGAATTATCATCAGTCAGAGCAAAGCTAAAGGCCCAACTGTGGACAAAAGATCAATTTCTCACATACAAGTTCAAGTTGAAGCTGAAAAAAATTAAAACTAGCCCATGAAAACCAAAATGCAAAATTGCCTATAACCTCATGAGTTCAGAGACCATCACAAGAGAAGACTTGACATTTTGAACACTAATGACCAAACAAGAAACAAGTACTTTAGGGGAGGGGGTGTTGTTGGGAGAGATCAGTCCCTGGAGAAGGGCATCGTGTTTGGTAGAAGTTCATCAAAAAACAAAAAAAGGCAAGATGGATTGACACAGTGGTTGCAATAATGGGCTGAAACAGCAATGATTGTGAGGATGGCAAAGGACTGGGCAGAGTCTCACCCTGTGGGATGTCGCGTAAGTTGGAACTGACTTGACAACACCCGACAACAGCTCTTCTTCCAGATGCCCAGCCTTGAATCTTTTTCATTACGTTTGCATTTTTCTTCTCTTTCTGTAGCTAGTCCAGCGTTATTAAATGCATGCGTACACACTCCCACTTCACCTGGACTTCACTGAAGAATCAAGCATAGCACTCAGCCATTTAAGAAATAGTAATTCAGTGACCTCCTAATGTCGGACCCTGTCTTAGATACTGGAGAAAGATCAGGGAACAAAAAAGTTCTTCCCCTCAATTTACTTACAGTATAATGGATGAAAAAAGACAACAAGTAAGTATACAAAATGTTAGAAGGTGATAAAAACCTTTGCTGTTGAGTCAATTTTCACTCACTGCGACCCTGTATGACAGAGTAGCGCTTCCTCACAGGGTTTCCAAGGTAGGAATCTTTAGAGAAACTGACTGCCACTTCCTTCTCCCACTGAAGAGCTGGTGGTTTTGAACTGCTGACCTTTCAGTTAGTGGCCAGGTGCTTAACCACTCTTCTATCATGACTTCTTTAGAAGACAATATGTGCTATGTAATTAAGATTTTTTTTTAATAGCAAGGAGTTGCAACTGTAATGGGCTGAGTAGGGTAAGCCTTAGTTTCCTGGGTGGTGCAGAGATGTGCTCAACTGCTAGCCCAGAGGGTGGTGGTTAGAACCCACCAAGAACCACCTTGGAAGACAGGCCTTGTGATCTGTTTCAGAAAGATCACAGGCGTGAAACCCTAAGGAGTAGCCCTACTCTGTACACTGGTGTTGCTGTGAGTCAGAAGCGACTCAACAGCAGCTAACAGAATTCTTTTAAATTACTACTGTTATTTAGACAGATACTTTTTGGTCACCCTTGACCTAAGCAATCACCAAATTTTGTTGATGTTCTTCTAACGTGCCTTCCTTTTCCTTTCTGCTGCTTTTTGCCTTGTTTAGCCCTTTCGTTCTTTAAGCCTGACTCTATGGCTCTATGGCAGTCAGGTCAGATGCTCACCAAAACTGTTTTGATGTAGCCATAAAGTTCCTAGGCAATGGAAATGGGTGGAAATGATGCACCTTGCTCCCAGGACTGGCTCGTCAAAACACTCAGAGTTTTCTGCATTCTGACTCTACTGTATGTGCCAGCTGGATGCAGAAGATCCATTGGAGGACTCCAAAGTCCTAGGGTACAACCGAGCCCCTAGATAGGCAGAATCTGGGTGCTGAATCACTACATAGAAAGTGACCCTTGGTTTGCCCTTTTATACTTTATGTGACTGAAAAATAATCTTTTGCATTATGCCACTGAGATTTTAGGGGACTTCTTTTGAATAGCAGGGAGCATCATTACCTTAACTAGAGTCACCTCTGTCCGTATTATATACCACTGGGATGTCCTATTGAGGTAAATTTCCTTTTTGATCCCTCTGTTTTTTGTCTTCAACTTCGGTTATTTATGTCTTCAAATTAAATCCAACTTTCTGTTTTCCTGTGCCTGAATGAAGGCTGCTGAGGATGGTGGAAAAACCTCACAGTTGGACCGATTGGTGCCATGAAAAGCTCATGGACTCCAGCCTCAGCTGAACCTCAAAGCTGGACACCAGTCCCATCATGTTGCTCTAGCCAGCTCTCCCATTCTTGGTTCTTATAAATCCTTGTTCTAAAATCTCTGACCCACTCTTATGAGTGATTTTCCTCTTCTGTCACATAGAAAACAGAACCCAACAGAACTCTCACTAAACATCCTTTTATTAAACGTAGGCATTAATTGCATTCAGGCTTATCTCTGAAGGAACAGACTCAGCCGCACATAACAGCAACAACATGCAGTTACAACAAAATACGTGTGCCTCCGTCTACTGAAGACTCATGGTTTTATCTGGGCCCTGGATCTTACGCCCTTGTACCTTTTCCGGGACCTCATTTTACAGAATGTCCTTATCTGCTAGCATATTCTTTAACTGTACCTCACTACTGTTTCCTTTCTATTTGACTTTAAAGGGTGCAAGTCTGTCCCCACAAAAACCAACCAAAAACTCCCCTTGGATTCCATTGTGTCTTCTGAGTATAGCTCCTTTGCTTCTTTTCCTTCCTCACCACACTCCTTAGAACAGGGCATGTCCTTTCCCTCAGTGTCCCACCTACTACAGTCTGCCTTCAGTCTCTGCTGTGGTCTGGAACACCACCATCCTTGCCCAGGTCCTGAGAACCTCCTTGCTGAGAATTCGAACAGGTACTTTCAGCACTGGAATGGCACTTGCCAGTATTAACCACTCTCTACTCAAATACAGGCAGTCCCTGGATTATGAACAAGTTCCTCTCCTAAGCCTGTTTTTAATAGAATTTGCGCATAATTAGAGTAGTTAAGTACACTTCTTGTCCAACATCAGTTAGTCATGGGTTTGTCTTAGAATGTAGTATACTTTCCTATGCATAAAAAGATTAGGGAAACACTTCCAGATGCGTAGAAAGATCTTTAACATGATTGCCTATTGCTGATGAGTCAATTCCAACTTATAGTGACCTTGTAGGACAGAACTGGACTGTCCTTTAGGGCTTCAAGATGTGGCTGGTGGATTCAAACTGCTGATCTTTTGGTTAGCAGCTGAGCTCTTAACTGGTGTGCCACCAAGATAACATGATAATATAATAATTAATATTTAATATGATAATACAATAATTTAAACATAATATAATAATTAATAATAATAGTAATATTTTGATGCACATAGTGCAGTAGCCATCCATTGTATGGACCTTGAGGTTTTAAAGGAACAGACTTTACAGGTAGTGGTTTGAAACTATGGGTTGTGTGTAAGCCGGATGTTAGTAAACTGGGAACTTGCCCGCACTCTCTTCCTTTAACTTCTGTGATCACAAATTCTCATTGTTCTCTCCCTACTTCTCTTTTAGCATATCTTTTTTTGGGGGGGCACTCTTCTGTCTTAGTTGATCTTCTTCATGAGTCTGCAACCTGGACTCCTGTTTGCCTTGGGTGATTCTGTTGCCTCCTATGGCTTCTGTGAAAACAAATCCGTATCTCATACTGAGACCTAGAGACGTCCTGTACCGTTCTCCTGGAATAATTGTCTCCAGAATCTTTCCACCACCCTCTTTCACAGCTGCTCCTGCCTAGGACTTAACCACTCTGCCATCTTGAAAGATTGCCACGTGATATTCCTAACTGGTCTGCCTTTCTCCGGTCCTTTCCCATTCCCCAGTGTTCTCCTTCGGGCAGTTAGAGCAATTCCTTTTAAGTAGGAAGCTGATCAGCTCACTGCTCCACTTCAAACACTTTACTGGCTTCCCAGTGATGCTTGAAACTTCTTTAAAAGTAGAAGTTCCTTAGCAAGGTCTGTGAAGCATTTCAAGGCCCTCTCCCTTTATTTTGATTTTATTCTCTTAATACTATCTCTCCACTGTCTGTTCCAGCTCTGCTCACTGGCTTCAGGTCTGGCCACGTGCTTGGTCTCCTGGTCTGAACTACACCTATTTCCTTTGCTTGCCTAACTAGACTTTGCTCTTTGGTCTGCTTTAGAATCCCATTCTCTACAGTGCCTTTTCTATCCTTGTTCTGGATTGTAAATCACTTTGGATTTTCATTACTATAGCACCTACCACAATTTATTGTTATACTCTATTAAATTCTCTGTCTTTCCCAATAGGCTGCAAATGTCATCAAATTTCTAATATTCACAGCTGTTCAAAAATGGAACGGATTGTAAGATGGATGAAATTCAAACGTTAGATAGGTGGTTGCACTTTATTTTTCTAACTTTTGTTCTTTTATATTCTTACTGCTCTTCGCGGACCATATGTTCCTTCCAAATTATTTGCTCTTTCTAAAATACGCTTTATGCCTTCCTCCTTTGGAACTTGGATCATATCACATCATATCATTCTTTTGCCTAAAAAAGTCTGTCCCCACTCTAGACCTATGGAAATGATCCTCTTCTTTCAAGGCCCACTTTGAGTACTATCTTCTCTGTGAAGGCATTTTTACTACCTTGGCGAGAATCTTGACTTCCTTTAAATTTTCAAAAATTGTCGACTATTTTTAAGAGCTTACCATGTATCATATTAAATTGTAGTTACTGCTTTATTTCAACTAGAAGATAGCTAATCTCTCTTTTCTGTAAATTCCTATAATTCATTGCATCTCTTTTATGGAACACAGCACACTTTACCTAATGTTGGAGGTACAGCAATGCCTAGCATTTTGTTTATACATATTGGAAACTCAACATATAATTGTTGAATGCATCGACAAATTGGTTCTTCAACTTTAGTTTCTCCCACTTCTCTAAAAACTTCTCTTTCAAGCCAATATCCTCATTTCCTGTTCCAAAATTGTCAATTCTATTTTTCCATTTCTCCTTTGATAAATGCTTGTAGACTCTATATTCATGTCTCCAATTGCCAAAATTCTACATGCTGGGCACACATGTTGCTTCTCTGGGAAGGCAGATTTATTCTCACCAAAAGAGATCTGATAAGTCTTCGCTAAGGTCATCAGTTAGTGGGTCGCAGAAAGATAATAGGACATAATTGAATCATGAATCAACATGACCTGAAAAGTCACTTAATGAGATTATCTAGTAGATGACTGAGAGGGATGTGAGTGGGTAGAGTGAAGTTTGGGAGACCTACTGCAGTGGCTCAATGCTAGTATATGTTTCATTTAGTCTAGTAGCATCATGGCTAGAAAAATAAAGAGATCAGATATTGTGCAAACTGACTCAATAAGAGTTGGTAATTTATTGGAGACAAAATCTAAAAGTGAAGGACAGTCAGAAAGGTGGTGTTGTTAGCAGAATGGGACAAGCAGTTTTGCTGGTTGTCATGGATTGAATTGTGTCCCACCCCTCCCAAACATGTACCAACTTGATTAGGCCACAATTGCCAGTGTTGTGTGGCTGTCCTCTATCTGGTGGTTGTAATTTTATGTTAACTAGGATTACAGTGGGCTTGTAACACCCTGACTAAAATCAGATCCCCGAAGTATGGGCTGTGCCACATTTTGCCTTACAAAGGGAAAGGAAAGAAATCAGAGCGTGGAGACCTCATACCACCAAGAAAGCGGTGGTAAGAGCAGAACGTGTCCTTTGGGCCAGGGGTTCTTGCTGAGTTTTTGTCACTATTAGTATGGCTTTGGTGAAAGTCACTTCTCTGCCATAAGGTTTGTTTGTCTTTTACAGTTGTTCAATCAGTATTGACAATAGCAAACTTAGAGGTTTTATTGTGAAACATCAATGAAGTCTGTATAGTAAAAGGCACTACATCTGGCACATGACACACAGCACATTCTTTCTCCCAGTGGTTGTTATAACTAGGAGAACATAAATATTTACCTGCAAAAGACAGTAATTGAAGCATAAATTAGTAAATTCCTTCTTCAATGAGAAAGAATTAAACTTTCCCTACCCATGAAGTAATTCTAGCTCAAGGCTACACTGTATATTTTATTAATTTCAGTTCATTAACATGTCTGTGCAAATTTACTAAAATTCTTCTCCTGTATAGATACTCAACGCAACATGTGTACACAATTTGTGTGCTGTTTTTTTAATGAGACAAAAGATTGTGTGTGTGTGAGAGAAAGAGAGAGAGAGAGAGAGACTTGTGCCTACTATTTTAAGATTTTTGTTTTTGTGAAACAAGATGCTATTACTGGGAATTATACTCTGTTTGAAAAGTAAGCTTTACAAGTTATTCTCAATTCATAAAGACACATATAATCTATCTCTTGTTTTGTCTTTGACATATGACTTTTCTTTTTCCTTTAGAGTTTGGAACTCATCATTGACCTCTTAAAAGGGGACCGTTGTACTGGCTTCAGCGTGATGACAGGTAGTTAAAGCAGACAGAGCAGATCCAGAATGAAATCCATGTAGTCTTGCTGATAGTGATTGCTTGGTGGAAACTCACCTCTTAAACTGTCAGAGGATAGGATTGGTGGCAATGAGTGTATCAGACACGGCTTCTAGTCTCTGTTAGTGCTCTTCACTGTGTTAGTGGATACTCTCTGAAGGCTTAAGTCAAAATAGACCCAGAACTAAAAGCACACAGCAATGATGGAGAAACAAATATAGTTAGCTCCAGAGATATTTGATTTGATTTATAGTGTCTGCACACAGCAGGTATTTGTAATGTTGAGTTTTTCCTTCGTAAGACAAGTCTATATTTGAAAATAAATTTCGGATTTCTCTTTAGGTGTGTCTGTTTCAGAATTGTTCCAGGGACTCTAAAACAATGGACTTCGGTCAGGTACATACTTTTCTTCAAAAATCTTGAAGATACTCAGTCTATTTGAAGCCCCAGTTACAGGATTTGAGTCGCTGCTACCACCTTACAGCACCACTTGATAAATTCCGGGCATTCTCCATGTGGCAAATATGTCCATGTCATGTGAGCAGAAGTGGGTAACTTCCAACACAATACAAAAACCAAATATCAGGAAGAACCACCTGAAAATTTGATCATTGGCATTGTTGAATGCTATTAATGGCTGCCTCAGAAAACATTCAGATTGAGGTTTGGGTCCTCTGTCAACGATGTGCTATCTGGAAAGTCAAGGAAATTATATGAAAATCAAAACTATGAAGAGATCAAAGCAGAATGGTTCTGATTTAAACCCAGTGGACCTCACTTCAGCCCAGCAGCATCTCCTTACGTCTAGGAGACACCCTTAAGGATCATGGACTGTAAATGATTCCGCCTAATGAAAGAAATTAAGTAAATTAAGCAGTTCTCAATTCTATTTCATTTCCATAAGCCCTGTAGTTTTAAGAAAATTGAAATTTGGCCAAACAGACACTTTCATAGCTTTACCCCATTCTGGTAAATCATTTCCATTTTTCCAGCATCTGATTTTGAAAAGTCATTTTGACTTAATTTTTCTATATTCAGATCATATTCAAGTTCTCTTGATTTGTTTATCAAAACACATTTACCATCTGTAACTTTTTTTCTTTTTATGAGCTACCATAGAAATTGAGCTCCTATCTGATCCATTGTAATGGACTGTTGGTCTACATTCCATTCCAAAGGATTACTATCAGCTTATTTTTTCTAAAATGACCTTTTAAGAGCACGTTTCTCCCTTGATCAACCCCTTCCAGTGGCTCCCCACTGCCCATGACGAGTCTGCATGCATTCCGTGCTAGTGAGCCCAGCTTCAGCCTCCCTCTGACAGCCCGAGGGCTCAAATTCCAAAGAGGTGGTGGCCAGGAACTGGTACCACCATACCCCTGTCAACCTGACACTTCGCTTAAAATGGCAGCAAGTAAGATCCCCCAGACTGGCTTAGATCTGGCTTTGCAATCAGCCTGCTAGAACCCTTTGAAATCAGCTACGCATTCCACTTTGCTCAAAACACTCCAATAGTTTTCCATCGCCTTGCAGAATCAGAGCTAAAATCCTTATAGTGGCCTGTGAAACTCCGTCAGGTGGGTCATCTGTTCTCTCTGAGCCTTCCTCCTGATAGGTTCCCTTCCCATCACTCACTCTGGTCCCACCACATTGATCTTGCTGTTCTTCAAACATGATCAGCATTCTTCTTTTTCAGAGTCTTTGTATTGGCTGTTCCCATTGTCTGGAATGTTTGTTCAGATAGCAACATCACTAACTCCTTCACCCCTTATGAACTTGAATCAAATGTCAAATTATAAATGAGATCTACCCTGACCATCTTACTCAAAATTGCAGTTTTCCACCCCACTTTGACATTTCTTCTCCTCCTCCTCTGCTTTGTTTTCCCCACAGCACTTATCTTCCAGTAGGCTATATACTTCATTTGTTTGTGCTGCTTATTGCTTATCTGCCCAAAGAAAACAAAATCTCCAGGAGGGCATGGATCTCTGTGTTGTTTACTTATGTGTGCCCAACTGGATAGTGTTTTGCATGTATTGGGAACTGAGTGAACGTACGCTGAATATGGGAGTGAATGGCTAAGTGAATGAACAGAACACAGTTTAACTTCCTGAGCCTTGCCTTCAGGCCTCCCACAGCTTCATCTAGGTTTACCTCCAGCTGTTCCCTGCCATAAAACGCATATTCCAGCCTTTATTGTCTACTGCAACTCCAAGCAGTCGTCCCCATCCTTAGCTCTTTGCTTGCCCATGTCCCTCACCAGAAAGTTCTCTTGCGTTCTTCTGACCTTTCCATATTCTCTGAGATTAGGCTGAATTTACACTGATTCCATGAAATCATAACAAGTCATGGAACCTGTAGTAGTATTTTTTCTTGTTGTTCATAGAATGCTTTAGCTATACCATTAATATGAGAACTAAATACTATGATATAATTTGCATTCATATGTTCTAATACTAGTTAAAGCATGACCTTGTGTTTAGCTTTTAAAATGTGAAAACTTCATTTTTCTAACTTTTGGAAGCTCTCTGAGAAGCCCAGGTATAAATAAAAAAGGTTGCTGATGGCCAGAAATTCTAGCTCAGAGACCCATCCTGGGGAATAAGAGGGTCCGATATCTCAGCACACTGGAACCACTGGTGGCCAAGGAGTGTGTGTTGGCACATTGGTTTGGGACACTGCCCTCAGATGCCTTGGTGATAGTAAGTGCTCAGTAAGTATTAGATGATGGAATGATTGATCTTCTGTGATTATTTTTTTCCTCAGTCTTTCTGTATGTATATGTAATAATACTAGTTAAAAAGAGAGAGACACACAAAAGCATCACTATAGAGTAAGAATAAAGTTTCATTTAATAAAGTTAAACAAGAAAAATTAATTAGAAATATTGTTGATGACTGAACTGTAAACCTTACCGTGTTACTCCAACACACCAACAACTTAAGAGAATGTACATGTAAGAAGCATTTCTACACAAGTGTTACATAGTTTATGAAGAATAATTTTGTCATGACATTTTGATGGAAAAATCTGAATAGGTGTGCAGTAAGTCTTAAAATGTTTGGTTACTGTAGAATTGAATCTTAGAATTCCAATTCTGTGTGTATCTGAGTAGACTTAGTTATTTTTAGTTTTCATTTTGACATATTGATTTGGAAATAAGTGTTATACTCATTAAAAGTACATTATGTATGCATGCAGTTCTATATTTGATACCTAGTGTTCGTTATGTTAATTAGATAAATAATACAGTTATAATTCATCTAAAAACAAATGTTCAAAACTTTCCTTGATGATATCTAGAGAAATACATGGCCATATTAAGTACTCAATAAATATTTGTAGTATCAAAAAGTCAAAATAGATAAACTGGAAATATGGTACCTCTACTTTCAACTTAATTTTAGTGTATTTCTAATTCTAAAAACAAATTTTGTAGGCAGTCCTTGTAAACAGATAACAAACATATGGCTAGAATTAATTTTGAAGCCAACTTTAGAATAGTTCTGGAAAGGAATCAAACATCAAGCCTGAGATTTTCATTTATGTAACGTGGAACACGTACTGCACCCTTTGCTCCAGGAAATGGCTATGATCCTGAAAAGTTTGAAACAACTTTGAGTTTTGTAAATTGAATCATATTTTATATGTATTAGGAAAACTCATTTTCAAAGACATCGTATTATAAAACTTTCGATCAGCAAATAAGTAAGCTGTAATTTTGTTATTTTAAAAATTCAGGATGATAGATACTATCTTGGAATATGTAACTGCATGGTCTTTAAAAAAGAAACTACTGATGTCCAATTTTTAAAAATTAAAAATAGCCACAGACATAGGCCACTTAATTACTAAAAATGTTCAGTAGTCACAGTTAAAAATAAAACATAATGATTTTTAACTTTAATCTTTGCCTTCTACACATATTTCAAATCTTGAGTCAAGCAAAATACTTAAGAAAGGCAGTGCTTTCCTCCCTTTTCTGGTTCTGATGCTGTATCTATTCCCTGATTTTGGGACATGTGTTTTCTTCTTACAAAGCAGCTGTTATGAAGTCTTAATTTGTTTTTCATTAATGATAATTAACGTTGTCTTGAAAATTTTGTGAGTTTTCTGTCACACGCCAGATAGCTCGAGATCTTTGAAACATAGTGCCACTTCAGGATGGGAACCTACAGGGTTTCTCCAAGAGGAACAAAGGTCTTCCCTTCTCACAAAGCCTAGATGGAAAGGTCTATACTAAAAGGTAGATAATGTGTCCAGATAGCACAACCAGAGTGGAATTTCTCCTCTCCAATCAGAAGGAATTCTATGAAATGTGCAAAATGAGACAAAAGGTATCACTTGGCCCTCAGTTATATGTAATAGTGAATCATGATGGAACTTTTAAACGGGAAAAGTGTTCTCAAGGTGGAATGTGTTTGTTTTGTCATTAATATTACATGGAAAGGAAACAAATGAATACTGTTGAAAAAATAGGAATTTGGAAAATTCAGGTACGAAAATAAGAGACAGTTCTTCCAGTTTCTTTTCCATTCCCATCAGAGGCTGAATCATTATGTCCTTTAGCTGTACCATGCTTCTGCACAGCTCCATAAAATGCAGCAAAAATCTGAAGGATCTCTTCTTCTGGAGAACTGTGTGGGGTGGAGGCCATTGCTGTGGTGGGCAGCTTAGATTACATTTTACATTCACTGGGCTTGTACGTAGAAATGTATTGAGTATTAGATGAAAGGAAAGGTGGCCAGGAGCTTTAGCTATGGTAGGTTCACCATAAAAAAGGACCCTGGATGAGCAATACTCTCTATGATCCTCTGAAGAAAGTTGTCTAAACCTTGCTGAGATCTAATTACCATTGCTAGTCCTGCAGAGATGTGGATCTCGGAAGGTAGAAGTCGGTCTCTAAGCGATATGCAGGTTTTGATAAAAATGAAGGGTTAGATAGTGATTTTTGGTAGTTTTCACTTTTCTGGAAATTTAACCTAGTATGGTCTGGCATTTTTGAAAATTCTCAAGTCTTCTTTGAGGAAGAGGTCCAAACCTAAGAAGACAGTCTAAGTTAGGCTTTGTGAATTTTGAGGATAACTTGTTCCAGTCAGCTGGATTATTCAGGTGCAGAGATGGCTACATTGATTTGGAGTGGCTCATTCTGCCCTCTTGGAATGTCTGGAAAGCAGCCTCTATATTTTGCATTTCTAATGGGAAACCCTGGTGGCGTAGTGGTTAAATGCTACATCTACTAACCAAAAGGTCGGCAGTTCGAACCTGCCAGGTGCTCCTTGGAGACTCTATGGAGCAGTTCTACTCTGTCCTATAGTGTCACTTGAGTCAGAGGCAACTTGATGGCACTGACTTTGGCTTGGTTTATGTGGCGTGAGGCACAGTTGAGGTGTGGGACATATTCAGATTCATTTCTGAATATATGTATTTATTTACATCATGTGTAACTGTGTAGGAGGAGCCCTGGTGTCACAGTAGTTAAGCATTCAGCTGCTAACTGAAAGGTCGAGGTTTGAGTTCACCAACTGCACCTTGGGAGAAAGATGCAGTCTGCTTCTGTAAACATTACACCCTTGGAAGTCCTATGGGGCAGTTCTACTCAGTTCTACAGGGTCACTATGAGTCAGAATTGATTCAGTGGTGATAGATTTGGTTTGTTTTATTTGGTATACTGTAATGTTTTCAAACAACATACCCACACATATAATGTGCATAGTACACCTAGGAATATAATTCTTGGTTGGCAAAAAAATGCATACTGCGCATGTTATTTGTGTAAAAATACGGTAACTACTTATCACAGTCTCATAGGTTCTTAGCAAAGACAAACACAATTAAATTAGACCCATCAAATCTATGAAGCTTTATTTTCTTATTTTCCAGTGTCAGGCAAGTCATTTCTACCAAAGGAGCTCACATAAGCTGCTTCATGAGAAGATGTTAAGTAAAATATTTGTTGAAATTAATTATTAGGGCCATAATCACTAGCCATCTATTCATGTTTGGTCTCAAGGGTTGACTACAGGATTTATTTTTAGAGATAAAAATATTTTAAAAAGAAGCTAATTTTTAGAGAGTTTATTGTATTTTATCAAATATTGAGATGTAAATTTAAAGATAAAATGAATATTTCCCAGAAAATAAGCTCTTAGTTTTGTTGGCCTCATTTATTATATCCAGCAATCCAGACTGCTTCACCATTCCAAAATTCTGATTGTATAAAAAAGAATATTAAATACTACCAAATCATCATGCTTTAGTAGTCATGATTATGTAGAAAAGTAATACTTGTTATATAATAATTGCAATCGTGTGGCTCAGAAGGTCATGTAGGGTGAAATGGATCTTTTCATCTGTGTTGTAAAAATTCCTTTCAAGTGACAGAGCAAAAATGCCATTCAACAAGATCTATTTTTACAGTACTTATTCAAATGATAACCAATCCCAAATCAAAGAAGGTGAAAAAATAACATAGTTAAAAAAATGACAAATTGCTTATAGTTTGAGAGATATGAGGAAGGGATGAAATCTTATAGTTTTTAAGACATGTGTGATTAAACCCAAATCCTCATATAAGCTCTGAAGTGGTGAAAGTGACCATCCAGTATCTTTGTCATTCACTAATGGAGTAAGTTGGATATTTAAGTGACAGGAAAGTCCTTGGCCACAAGGCATTCACCCTATGTTGAAATAGCAGTGTTAGTATAAGTAGCACAAGCCAGAGCAAACAAGGAGCTAAAGGGGCTAGCACCAGGCGCAAGCATGTTCTGGCCTTCATTCTGATACCAGCTGGCTCGATGACCTTGGGTAAGTAACCTCGGGTGTTCATTTCTTGTCTGTAAATGTTGTTGGGTCAAATGATTCCTGTGCTCCCAGATAAGAAGAAAGTTTCTAGAGATTTGCAGTCTAGGACTTGTGTGAGGATCAGTAAAAGCATCATGTATGAGTCATCTATAAGTTTGCAGTCCACAGGGATCTGCGTGAATGTATCTGAAACACAGCATAGCTAAAAAAAAAAAAAAAAAAGACCCAATGCTACATCTTTTGTTGTCAAACATTTGGGCAAGCCACGGCTTTGGCATCTTATGTTCCCTTGTTTGTAAAATGAGGGAGATGATCTAGATCTCAAAATTTCATCCCAGTTCCCACATTTGAAGAATTGTTTATTATGAAATTTTAGAACAGTAGAGAATTTAATCTCAACTGAATGTATTTTCAAGGTTATATCCACTGGGAGACTTCAATCCTACAAGAATTTAATATTGTTCAAATGCAGAAAATAACTCTTTATTATAAATAACCTTAGAGTCCAAATTAATTTCCAAATTAGTAGCTTCGACAGATGAATTTCTCTAACAGCAAAGTGATTATAAATAAAAAAATTCTAAGTTTAATAATTATCATTAATATTTGTTTTTCTTTTTATAACAAACCTTTATCCTGCTATTATTATAATGGTTGCATTGTATATACGAAATACGCTAAAGAGCTTCCCCCAAAAGTGCTTACAGAGACTTTCCAGGAGGAAATAAAATATATTGTTTCAAATAGTCCCAAATAGCAGAACAGCAGTCTTTCATTGGTTTAGAACATTGCTTAGTACTGTTTTTAGAGACACCCTCTCTTGGGCATAGTATTGCTAGTAAAACTTCATGTGTTTTATGCTTTAATGAACTCAAGATACACTTTCAGGAAAATTCAGCTTGATCTGTGAGAGAGGAAGCATTTTCAAATTTTACAGTTAAGACTTGAATCATATGAGAGCAAGTTTAGAAAACATTTTTATTAGACAAATTATTTAGACAAATTATACACAGAAAGCTCTGCCACTCATAACTGAGGCCTCCAAAAAGTGTTTTGTGTATTCATATAATAGGCTATACATCAAAATAGGCCTATTTTAAATATTATACATGGTTAACAGTTTGTCGATAGCTAAAATCACTGCAACATCTGGTAGGTCCCTATATAGCTTGTTGTAAAGATTTTTGTTGTTGTTGTTTGTTTTGTTTTTGTTTTAGAATCAGAGTTGAGAATGAGATCATGGATGTTACAAGGGACAAGTTGTGCATGCACTTAGGTACTTGTTACCTTGGAAACAAGATGATTTTTGCATGATAAGAAATTTTTCTGCCTTACACAGTAGACAATATTTGAAGATTTAGTACAAAACATTGACAGTACAAGATGCTCCCCAGAACAGAATTAGCATCAAAATATAATATGCCTTAAGAATATACCTTGTAAATGTCTCCTAAAGCAAATCACATAGGCTGATTCCTATATCAATCCTAACCACAGAATGAATTAGAGTAACGTAAATGCATAACTGCCTAAACACACAGGATAAGTTCTTGCTTCCTACTTAACACGTTTTAATTTCAAGATTGCAAACAAAGTTCATTCTACATTTCTAACAGGTATGAATGCTACTTTAACAGGGTTGTGCGCAAATAGGCACTGTTTTTGTTGTCATCCTTCTATACACTTGGCACTAATGTAAAAAATACATAACTCCTCCAAACAGAACTGAATAGAAAGGGGGTGGTGGTGGTGGTGGTGGTGTTAAGCTGAGAGCCCAGTGTAGTCATTTGATTTTCTTCTTTTAGGATAACGTATGATGGTAATTAAGGCCACATGAGTATTTCATAAGGGCTCCCTCGCCCCCACTACAGTTACTGTATTGATTGGCTTACTTCTTGGAAGAGAATTTATTAACCTTCAATGATCTATGATTAAACTCCTCTAGAGCTCTATGCGCTGCGGTGGATGTGATTCAGCTAACAGCATTTTCCATTTAGATAAGTAATTAAAAGTAAAATTATCAAGGTTAGCCTTATACACAAATGCCAAACCTATTCAAATGAGTTACATCTAGGAACAAATATTAAATCGCCCTGGATGTTTTAATAACAAAAGTATAAAATATTCTCTGTTGGCAAACAATGCACGTCAGAATAACATTAAAGCAACCTGCCTTTTCTAACTGAAAAGACCCCCTGCACTGTACATATTTCTTGTATACAATACTTTATTTTTTTTAAAAACTAAAGCTTTATTAAATGAATTGCAATAGCAATGGCCGCCTTTTTATATATATACACATCATATAGGTGCATATATATGTATATATATATATGAGAGACTAATTTATTTAACACAATAGAGGCTTGTGCCATATGATAAAGTTTACTGTACATAAGAAAAAACTTGCATACTGTACAATCACATAAAGGTCATATGCACTGTTGCAGTGCAAGCGTAGTTTTAACTGTAGTCTTGACTGGCGCATTAATGGCTTTTTTGTAATCCTACAAAATTGCATTCTCATATTATGTGGCCTGAATGATTTTTAAATTGTTTCATAAACACTGCAGGGGTTGCCTTTGGTCCACAGTTAAAGGACACTCAACAGCAATGGAGCATTGTATGGATGCAGCAGAAGAAGGTCAAAAGACTGAAGTTATTGCAGTTATTTATTTTAAAAATAGAGAAATGTTCTGTGAGAGGCCTTTATGTAAAATTAATCCTGCATATACTTTTAGTATACTCAGTGCACATTTCCTATACTTGAAGTACAGTATATGAAAAGCGGACTAATAGGATTCTAGTATACTATATTCTGGGGGAACAAGTTGGATAATGAAAAAAAGTAGACGGAGATGTATGGGAAGAAAAGGAAAGAAGCGAAGGAGGGGACAGAGGAGGGAGAGGGGGAGGAGAAAGAGCTAGAATTGTTACTAATAATTCTGATTTTTTTTAATGTTACATCCATGTTAGTCCCACAATATTACAGTTGCTCCTTGCAAAGGGAGTCCTAAAAAAGAAACAGTGAAGAGATTTTATCTGATGCTCATATGGAGGTGCCTCGGTCTGGGTCATTGCCCAGATTGAGCCCCAGAGAAGGAGTTGGTTGATAAGGAATAGATGACATTGTTTTTATAGGACTCCTGAAAAAGCCCCCATTAGGTGCCCGGTGCCTAAAAGGGCCAGTTCGGTGCTCAGGCACGTTGCCAAAAGCGAAACCAGAGGCAGCTTTAGCGGACAGTGTGCGGCTAAGAGTCTGGATCTGCTCTGGGATAAAGGTTGTTGTGGTAATATGAGTGTTCCTGAAATCACTGATTTGCTCCAGTGCTTGTCGTGTTGGCAAAGTGTCAATGTCCAGAGGGGTCAAGTCAATTGACGAGGTGGAAAACTGTTTATGGGGGCTGTCGTCATCTGTGCACAAGCTATTTACACGTCTATGGAGGTGCTCCAGGTCAATTTCCTTGTCATCCTGGAGATGAAGAAAAAGAAGATAAGGTTCTCATCAGTACTAGCTCTCATGGTTTAAAAAAAAAAAAAAAGTAGTTCAGCAAACATGTTATGTAATTAACTGAACTTTGGGATTTATTAATTTTACAAATGTTTATTGAGCACCTAATATGAGACAGGCACCGTGTTAGGTTCTGGGGAGTACCAACACGATTTTAAGGTGATCCTTGTGCTCAAGGTTATCTATAATCAGTATTTTTCTTCTGTTAAAAATTCTAAAGTGAGCATATACCACATGCAACTACAAAGATATGAGAGCCACAGATGGGTAATTGCGGGGACAGGCCTAGAAAAAATTTAGAAAGAAAAAATACTGTTTGAATAACTTACACCCACCCCTTTGACCCCACCTTATTTACACATGCTTCCTCTTTTCCAGAGTGTCTCATGCCAAGAGGGGTTTGTGTTCCTTGCCACCACTCATGCTGTCATAGGCCAGAGATACAGGGGATTATTTACAGAGGTCACATTCAACACAAAACATTTAACTTCTAATAGTGAGATCTGATATACTCTAGCTATCTAGCACTGCGTGAGGCAATTTTGTGAGGTCAGCAGGACTTTCAGAGACCTCTTCAAGTCAAGATACGCAGTCAGGATATGTGGGGGACAACCTTAATTTATGGCCTGATTTATGTTAAATTAAACGGCCTCTAAAGCAAAGATTTTTTAAGCTATGCTCATGGTATCTTGGTAAGCAAAGACTTTAATAATAAAAATAAGAATAAAATCTCAGATTATTTTTGTTATTGTTGAAACCAATTCACAAATCTTAGGATTTTTACTAAAAATAAGTGCTAATGTCCGATACTTGAAATAAAAAAGTCACATGAAACAAAGTTGTCTTTGTTATCAGTCTCATTTATAGCTAAGCACAATCACATTTGTAAGGATTTAAAAATAACTATTAATCATTATATATTCAATTGTTGTAGTTAGTAAGAGGCGACAGTATTTGTTCACGGTGTCCGTGTTAGCTGTCGTAAGTTACCATGGAGTATGTATTTTTTCATTGCACTATTATAGTGCTTCTCAGTGAAAAGTATTTTAATGTGCATCCCTGTTTTTCCTTCTTCTTTCTCATTTCAAAATCCAATAAAAGATATCCACTAATGCAGTATTATCACTGAGACTTTAGAAGACTGAGAGAGATAATTTTATAGTTCCCACAGCAACTGTAATGTAGTCATCCATCAACAGATATAATAATGCAAAAATTTAATATCATACACAGTAATTCAAGATATAAGGAGCTTGGGGAGTCCTTATTTCCAGATTTTTGAGAATATGAAGCCTCAGCTATACTGCTCCATTAATGTGGTCATTTGCATTGATTCGGTGTCAACCCAGATCCCCAAAGAAGCTTGTTCCACAAAACAGACCCTACAATAAAACCTTAGTAATTTTTAACTCACACTCCACTAAATTAGAATTTGTGGTTATTTGAACAGGTAGAGGTCTGAAACTTATCCTTGATAAGTCAAACTTTTCCTTATAAATAGAGCTGAACAATTTTGAATATAAATAAGGTGGTAGGAAGGAATCCTTAGACTATTTTAGAAAACAGTGCTTGAAAGAACACACTAGCATGCAAAAATTCATATGCAAATGAGAAGTCATTTTGATTTATGCATTAAAGTCATTTCCTGGAGGATCCTGGCTATGGTGTCTGTGAGCTACCCAAAGTTCAAGTTACAGTGAATATTAAAACTGTGCTTCTTTGAAACTATCTAGCAAATCAAATGATTAAGCAAATTCAGGCTGTGTTTTCCTTTCTATCTGTAAAGTTGTGGTGGTATAATTTCATGATTAAAAATACTTTCACCTTTTCCTTGTGGTAAGATAAATGAATCTAATTGTTAAATGTTGGATTGTCTCTGATAATTTATAGGTCTCGCAATCTTTGATGAAAGCACACCATATGCCTCCTTAAAAGCAGATTACTGTGTGTAATTTTTCAGTTATTCTTTTGAGGCTCTTCATAAAAATGAATATGACTCTGGAGTTAAGCTGAGTCCAGAGTGAAGGACAAATATTGACTTCTGGATGATACAACATTGCAGCCTCGGTAAATCTGGGCCATCAAAGAGCCCAAAATATAAGATCATTTTTAATAGGTTTACCTGTAGGTAGAGAGAAATAGCCACTGGTGGCAAAAAGAAAATCCTGATTATTGAATTTCAGTATTGCATTTCTTAGGCACCAGTCTTAAAGACATGGGCAGTTTACCTCCAGGCAAATAACTAACTGAAATAAAATGGTAAACATTCTGTGAATTGGTCAAGGGAATCAGAGCCTTTAAAAGTTACTGGTTTGAAGTATATCCTGAGACATGGGAGAATTTCAAGACCCTGTCTAATGCATGAATCTGTCCACCTTCAGAATACTAGAGTCTCATCTTTGTTTTGTTAGACGTCCTAAAGTGGACATCAGTCTTTGTCTGACCATTTTAACATTTCACAAATTTATTTTCACTCTGCCAAGAAAGAAGAAATAATTTCCCATCAGCTACCCTCAATTCATTATCCTCTTCCCTTTGATTCCCTCCCTAGATATACAGCCTGTTTGTTGATTCAACTTATAGAGGAAGCTGTCAATCAAGTACCTCTTTTGATGGGACCCGAGAGCCCTTCCTCTTGTTCCACCAAGTCTCCAGCATGGCTATCAAGCAGGAGAGGACAATTCCAGCAGCCAGGATGCAAAAAACTCCTGCAAAGCTCTTTATGTCCAGGGCACCTCCTTTCTGCTTTGTGTCCACTGAGGAGTACAGGTCACACTGGCCATTCTTAGGCCACCATTTGTGCTTCAGAATGTCCATGTCACCATTCTGCTGAAGTTCCAGAATCCTTGGGGTGAAGAACACAACCGTGTGTTACTACAGGCATAGATACTGCCTTGGCCCACAACACATGTTTATAATCCCATCTTTAAGGGATGGCAGCTGTCAACGGGAGACAAATCTATAGATCAGCTTGCAGAGGGAAAGCTAGGAAACCAAAAACATCATTGTATTGATTCTATAGACATTAGAACCAAGCATTATGGCAATACAAATGGTTAAGGTTAACACACTTGGTAGCCAATCAAAAGGTTGGAGGTTGAATCCACTCCAAGGTGCCTGGGATGAAAAGTCTGAGAATCCACTTTCAACACATTGGCCATTGACAATCCTACAGCACGCTGTTGTTTTCCAGCACACAGTGGGGTCATTGTTCTTTTTAGTGGTCAAAGTTGCTTCTCTCCCTTCTCTCTTGTCCTCTTCCTTTCTCCCCTCCTCCTTCTTCTCTCTCTCTCTCATTTCATTCTATGATTTTAAATATTTGCCCACTGGTTTGTTGCAGTGTATTTTTACAATTACATTTCAGAAGCACCATTTTTATGTGGTTTCATGCTGCGCCCATTCTCTGCTCCCTCCTCACAGAAGGATGCTCTGGATCTTAGTGCTTTTATGAAGAACATTTTGCTGCTTAGAGCGAGATGCTGACATAATGTCAACTAGCATATGCTACACACAAAGAAATTCAATAAAAAAGACTTCTATTATTTAACAGAGTGCAGGGGAAGGCCTTGGGACAACTTTGAAGTTGATAAAATGCATCTTTTTTTGGTTTTCCACACAGCTGATCTAGTTTCCCTTTTAATGCCAAAGGGAAAATAGTCTTACCTTGGAGAGCAAGAAGAAAAGTTGGCTAGAGGTTTTGAGAAGTAGTTAAATGCAAATAAGAAGTGGCCCCAACCCCCAGCTGCAAAGACTGCAGCTTTGCAAGTGTCATTTCCACAGAGGTTCTGTTCTCTATTCCAACTGCTTGCAACCCATGTGAGACTTGCCTAACTTTGGCCTTCTTCCAGGTGCATCTTTTACACAGGACGAGGAGGGTCAGACGATGTGCCCACTCTCAGTCCGCACCATCCTCAGGGCACCGTGGAATTTCCCGCCAAAGACTTCAGATTGAGCTTCCAAGGCCAGTTTCTCTCACACTTTCTTCTGAGCGCAGACCCCTCAGTTAAGGCTGCTCCATGAAGGGTGTAGTAGTTAAGTGCTATGGCTGCTAACCAAACAAACAGTGGGTAGTTTGAATCCACTCAAGTGTTCCCTGGAAACTCTATGGGGCAGTTCTACTCTGGTCTATTGACTCACTATGAGATGGAATTGACTCGATGGCAGTGAGTTTGGTTTTTGGTATGAGGCTAACAAGTAGAGCTTACAGGAAACACAGACAGATGTCGCCTGTGGGGGCTCAGGTACACACAGCTTAGTGTGGGAGACACTTTACTGTGCATGACAGAGGTGGAGGTGGGAAGAAGCTGGGCTCGAGGCGGACTGCCTGTCTGTGGGTCAGCAAGAATCCCACTTTCTGCAAATCCAAACTCAAGCCTGGCCTCCAAGTGATTGTGCAGATATATTTGTCAAGATTAAGAGACCAGCATAAATTTTTACATAGTTAGGATCTGCATACCTGTGATTTTATTCTTGCTCTGGATCCCGAATTACTGGTGGCAAGAAGGCTTAGAACTTTAGAGAGAAGAACCGTTGTTTTTAGGAGCCATGGACTCAGTTCCAACTCACAGCGACCCTATGCGCGACAGAGTGAAATACTGCCTGGTCCTGGCCACACCCACAAGCGTGTTTATGCGTAAGCCCTTTGTGGCAGCCACTGTGTCAATCCATCTTGTTGAGGGTCTTCCTCTGTCACTGACCCTCCACTTCACCAAGCACGATGTCCTTCTCTAGGGACTGATTCCTCCTGACAACATATCCAAAGTGTATGCGAAGCAGTCCTGCTATCTTCACTTTAAAGGAGCACTCTGCTTGTACTTCCTCCGGAACAAGAGAGAAGAACTAAACCACCTGAAAAACTCATAGCCACTCAGTCAATTCTGATCCCTAGTGACCCTGCAGGACAGAGTAGAACTGCCCCACTAGAGTTTCCAAGGAGTATTTGGTAGATTGGAATTGCCAACTTCTCAGTTAGTAGCCGAGCTCTTAACCACTAGGCCACCACGACTTCAGAGGGGGCAAATTACTACAGTGATGGATGACCTTTGTGACTGTTTCATGCCATCCATATAGCTAAAGGAATGAGCAAAATGAGAGAGGGAAGGCGATTTGTCTGTCGGCAATGGGGATAATATTCAGCCTGAGTTAAAAGGAGTAAGACCAGTTCCAGCAGATCTGGTCTCTCCTGCTTGGCTATTTCTACCTTTTCCCCTTAGTACTCCCTGCAGACTATTCCAGGCCCTCCAGAATTGGTACTATACTGGAGCTTTCCTCACGCCTGGACTTCCCCTCCTTTCTTCTAATGAAATTGATTTGGCTAAGTGTTCTGTTACCTCAAAGTGAACTGATGAACTGAATTTACTAATTATGAATATGAATGGATTACCTTTTATCCTTATTTGAGCCTCTATTCCTAGCTCTAAATTTGTATTTCCAGAATTCCAAAGTGTGTTTTATAGGGAACTAGTCTCTAGAGGACTCTTCAAGAAAAGAATACTGTGGTTCTTAACTCTGAGAACATCCTCCCAGAGATTTACAAACAGATGGGCCGATTAGAGGCTCTGTGATGTCCTGCAGAAAGACAACCTGTGTGATTTTGGTTAATTCAGCATCTCCCAAACTTTTCTGACCTTCTTGTCTCCTTTCATGACTTTTCTCTTTGAGTGACATACATTAAGAACCTAAAACCAAAGAAAGAAAGAAAGAAAGGAAATGAGGAGGGAAGAAAGAGAGAAAGAGGAAGAAGGGAAGACAGAAAAAGAAACCCCACTGCTGTCACATCAGTTGTGATTCATAGTGACCCTATAGGATGCAGTAGAACTGCCCCATAGTTTCCAAGGAGTGCCCAGCAGATTTGAACTGCCAACTTTTTGGTTAGCAGATGCAGACTTAACCACTACACTGCCAGGATTTCCTTGAAGAACCCAGAAGCAGGATTTTAAGGAACACACCTGAGTAATAATGTCTTAATTCAAAAAAATGACTCCTTATAGGATTTCTGGCACTGTGTTAGGCATCTTACACACACGCAATCATAGCATCAAAGTTGCTTGCTGGGCCATCCATGAATGCCCATTCACCAGAGGTTGTAAAATCCTTTCTGTATGCAAAAATCTTCAGTTTGGTGCTTATTCAGGGCACTGTTGAATACCTTGAAGGAAAAAGTCAGTTATCTCCGAAAGACTACTTTTGCTTATATTTAAGACTATAAACACAAGTAGAAAAAAGGAAACGGTAGCAGCATTTATTTACAAGAATATATGTGGGCACAAAACGAAGTCTCTAGTTTTTCTGCCTTTCTACTGCCACTGTATTATATTGGTTGGCATCTGTGGAAGTGTAAGATTACTCCTTCATAGTACTTCTTATCATTTATTATTATTTGATTAATGTCTGCTCTTCTTCATAGAATGAATGCATACCATCCTTCATATTGCCTAACACAGGGCAGACACATATTTATTGGCTAAATGTGCTCAATAGTTTATGATAAATGGACTCTCCCCTCATGCCCTACTCTCATTTCTTATCATTGATGCAATTTTCTAATTTACACCTTCCTTGTTCATCTGTCCATTCAATAAATATTTAAAGACTGACTTTGAGCTACGTGTTTATGTTACAAGGTTACCTTGAGCTACAAGATTTATGTTACTCTATGATCATGTATGTATTCAGGCAGGCTGACCTGGGCAACAAACTGCTTTTATGGTTTTAATTTTAATATCCTCCATTCATATTCAGTCACTCATTCATTCATTTATTCACATATTCATTCAAGACCACTATTGTCCATTCATACGTTTTATTCAATTACTCTGTCTGTTTACTTTTTCTTAGACCTGGAAAATATTTTGGTTTAACAAAGTTATGGAAGTGTGCACACTATACTTCACCTATTTCAATTCTAATAGGGATTATGGGCCTTAAACCAAAAGAATTTGTTTAATTGCTGAACTTTAAGTTTGGCAAACTAGGTGAGCAGTGTTTATTGTGGGTGTGGAGACAACATGAAATGTTGTCTTGCTCAGGCCTTCTGGCTGAGAGTGATGCAGCAATAATTATATAGCTTGTTTGTTACCTTGAAGCTCATGTTTCTGGCTGCCAATTACCTTTGTTTAGGCCTGTGTATTAGTCCATCGTGCCATGAAGTGGGTGCAACTGCTCAATACTGTACCTGCCTGCCACCACTGCACCAAGGAAGCTGGTAGGACTGCTATTGCACCTCCATTGCTGAGTCCGCCTGAATCACACATCAACATCACTGGCCTTGAGCACCTATGTTACGACAACTGGCATAGTCCCTGGCACGATTTGGCACAGATTGGTATGACAACAGAGTGGGTAGCTGGAGGGCTGGCTGCCCTCTAGTTGTAGTTCTTGGTGGTGACAGTCCTGTCAGTTTGGTCCCCACCTCAGGACTGGCCAGATGTAGACTGGGCACTGGCTAGTGTTGAGAAAGCCCTGCATGCTCTGGGGGAAACTCTGGTAAAGAAAGGGGCCACTTGGGACTGTTTGGAAGAAATGCAGACAGCCTTTGGGGCAGCCAAATGGGCCTTACAACAGGTCCATGTTCCTAACATTTTTGATGCTTCTTTGCTGGCTGAACTCACGGTGCATGTGACATCTCAGAGTTTTGGCTGGAAGTTGTGGCAGTGGCAAGGCTGAATTAGAGTACCCACTGGGTTTTGGTCACAACTGTGGAAAGGCATTGAGTAGTGCTATACTTTAATAGGAAAACAGCTAGCTGCTGTATATATGGCCCTCCAGGCCACAGAAGCCATTACCTGAACTGCTGCAGCTACAGTGTAGGTTGACCTACCTCATAGCAGTGTGGGTACGGGATTGGACAGCCAAGTCTCAGAGTGGGGTCACCTAAACCCCTACCCTATCAAAATGGGGAGCATACCTACAACAAAGAGTTTCTTTGTCAACATCCTCTCTGAATAAAGAGTTTCAAGAAGTATTGGAGCCCCTGTCCTTTAGGATTGATAAAGATGCTAGTGGAGAGGACTCTGTGCCACAACAAAACCACTGCAAGGTGGTATTATCCATCGGTCTTTTTCATGCCCCATACTGCTACTATAGTCACCCAGACATAGGTGACAGCACTGGCGTTACACACTGCCAGGGCTTTGAATGCCTTGCACAGGGCCCTCACCCTACTAGATGGGTGGTACACCAGCTCTGAAGCATAGTACTGCAAAATTGCATGGCCTTGGATATCTTGACTGTGTCCCAAGGAGGTGCTTGTGATCTCCACATGGAATGTTGGACATATATTCCAGATGCCCGTAACAATATTGGTCAGGTATTACAGCAACTGACCGAGGAGATGCAGTCTATTACTAGCCTTACTGGGGATCCCCTGACCAAATGATGGCATAAACTAGAATATCCTTGGCAGGCCACGTTAGAGATCACATTGAGGGTGGCCTGCGGGCTTCTGCTTGTTTGCTGTTACCTGTATTGTTGCTGTGGCCTATGGATCAATATAGCTCCACGCCTAGTACAGGGACCTTTGCAAAAGAATTAATGCATAGATTGTATGGTGACCACCCTTTGGGGTGGAGCACGGGGACAACATGAAAGGTTGTCTTGCTCAGGCCTTCTGGTTGAGAGTGATTTAACAATAGTTACGTAACTTGTTTATAACCTTGAAGCTCATGTATCTGGCTGCTAGCCACCTTTGTTTAAGCCTGTATATTATCTCATTGTGCCACAAGGTGGGTACAACTGCCAAATGCGGTACCTGCCTACCACAATTGCACCAATAAAGCTGGTACAACTGTACCTACTGTGCCTCTGTTGCTGAGTCTGCCTGAATCACGCATCGATATTCCTGGCCTTGAGTACCTGCAGTACAACAGAAGAGAAGGAGTGAAAGGACATCTCTGGTGCCTTCAGGTATCATCACACCATATGGATCACTTCATAAGTTGATCTTGTAGTCACCAGAGCACCAACCAAACCAAACTCATTGGCACTAAGTTAATTCTGACTCATAGTACCCCTGCAGGACCAAGTACAGCTGCATCATAGGGATACCAAGGAGTGGCTAGTGTATTTGAACTGTTGCTGTTTTGGTTAATGACCTTAGTAACCTGAGATCTTACCCAATGTGCCATCAGGGCTCCCACTGGAACACAGTTAGCTAAAAAACTGCAAGAAATCTCCATCTTTTGGAATACACAGGACAGTTGAACAATATAGTTTCTCTATCAAGCTCTGACTAACTTAACAACAGATTCCAGGAATAAAGGTTAGCAGAGGATGGAAGTGTTGGAAAGAATTGGACTTGATCTCTAAGCCTAGAATTCACCAAGTATTGCAACACAATCTAATACTCCTGGAGATTCCATCACAAAGGTCTTAGCACACTCCATTTTTATTATTAAGAGATACTATAGACACTCTGTTTAAGGATTATGTGGAGAAAGTTTACCAAAATATCATGCACTGACTTAAACACTAAGAGGATAAAAACTTAGAAGAGATACTTTCTTTTTTCAGATGTTAAAAAGGCAAGGAAACCTTTAAGTAAGACTTCAAAACAACTCAATGGAAAATTCTGCCTTTTAATTGCAAGCAACATTGTGTGTGTGTGTGAGAGAGAGAGAGATTACTAATGCAAGAACGTAGTTGCAAAATTCCATTGAGCAAGAGGAAAATATGAATTTTTGACTCCATGAATTGATTGTGATCTGGTTGTATGTATAATATCCACAAGGTGGCAGTCTTTGCTCATGGAATGCAACATGTTACTGCAGTTTTCGCTACCCTTATGAGAACTGAAAAATGCATATAGGTTTCTTGACGCTGTGAAAGCTTCAACTGTTAGAAATATAGCCACGTATTAGACGATAATGGCTAAAAACTTCTTGAATGGTAGCCAGGAAAACTCCTGCTATTTTACCCTAAAGTAGTAATAACAATATTTGCTTTTGAGGGTTATTGTGGTGAAAATTGCTGAGCTCATACATAAAATCACCTTTACCATTGTTTGGCACTTAGTAGGCTACAAATACTCAAAAGCTAAAATTACTATCATCAACACGTGTGACTGCCACATTGCTTGGATGTCTGCTACACACTTACTACTGCCAGTAAAAGCGGCCTGTCGCGGATTTAACTGTGTTTCCCTCATAATGTGTATAGCCATTTGGCTAGGCCTTGATTCCTGGTGTTGAGTGGTGTTCCTATATGTTGTAAATCCTACCTCTGTGATGTTAATAATGGAGGATAGGTTGTGGTTATGTAAGTGAGGCAGGACTCTGTAAGATTGTACTATGCCTTGAAGTAATCTTTAGGGATAAAAATGAAAGGGAAGCGAGTGGAAAGTCGGGGACCTCACACCACCAAGAAGCAGAGCTGGGAACAGCACGTGTTCTTTGGACCTGAGGTCCCTGTGCCTCAGAAGCTCCTAGCCCAGCAGAAGATTGATGACAAACAGCTTTTTCCAGAGCCAACAGAGAAAGACTTCCCCTGGACCTGATGCCCTGAATGTGGATTTCTGGCCTACTTTCCTGTGAGAAAATAAATTTCTCTCTGTTAAACCCATTTACTTGTGGTATTTCTGTTATGGCAGCAAGAGATGACCAAGACACTGCCCTTGAGTGGACTCTGGCTCATGGCCACTCCAGGTATGTCAGAGGAGAACTGCACTCCGTCAAGTTTTCTATGATGGAATTTTCAGAAGTAGGCTGCCAGGCCCTACTTATGAGGTGTCTCTGGGTGGAGTTGAACCTTCAAGCTTTTGGTTAGCAGCCAAGCATATTAACCATCTATTGAGTTATGGTACCATACAAGTCAGTGAATGATTGAATCACTGCCTTTTCTTTCTTTTGTCTAGAAGAGTTACAGCATCTCCAATCTCATTGAACAGAAAAATTTTGGTTGATCATAAAAACTAACTTCAGTTTTGAAATGGTTAATAGATCAGTACTGCATCTATTAAATTCTTTATTGCCACAAATGAGCAAATTTCAGGAGAAGGAGGTAGAGAAGTAAAAGAAGGTTTTCAAATTCAAATAAACATGCTCAACAGGCTTGAGATATTCATCTGGAAAAGCTTTTTACTTACCTTGGAAAATAATAAGCTCATCTGTGTGTGAGAATTGCAGTAATTATTGACCACTTGCCATCCTGAGTCATTACTCTAGGAATTGATTTTTAATTAATTTATTTACAAGAGGTTGCTGAAAGATAGAGGCAAATTTTGAATCCCACATAGGTAACTTTGATTTTGCCTTTGAATATGTTAGCAGTCAAGAGAGTCCTTCCTCATTTTCTTGCGTTCATGGCCTTAAGTAAACTTCTGAGGAATCACTGTGAAAGCAACAATACTGGTTTTCTAAGAAGAGTGACACCAGTCTTTTGATTCCTTTCTTCAAAGAAATAGCTGGGGGGTAATCAGGGATTTTTTTTTTTTTAAATAAATGTAGCAATTACTTTTTCAGATTAGTTTTATGGAAACTCCTGTGATCCTCTTGTGACTGGGATTCACATTATTATCACCCCAGAGAAAGAATTATAATATTTACTTTTGAGGTTATTGTAGTGAGAATTAATAATGCCACATATAAAAGTATCTCGAACATTGCTTGGCACTTAGTAGGCTACCCAATCTCAAGACCTAGAATTATTATTGTCAAGCATGTGTGACTGTCGTTCGTTCTTGGGACCCATTCTGTTAGTCACTTCTTATCATTGCCACTATCCCACGCTCTTACACTCACAGACGCCTGAACGATTACAATGCAAAAGACTACAGATATCATTTATTCTGTCTGCTTCCCATTTCCCACTCTTTATAGGAGGCAATGACACCCCAAATTTTCACATTACAGCACACTCAACTGCAGTTTGTATAATATACCACCCTGGGGTGATCAGAGGCTGTATGCAGCCAGAGATGTCAGGACTGGGCCTCAGCTGCCTCAGGCCCTGCCTTGGCTGTCCCAAGCATGGACAGGATCAATATTTTAGCAATATCCTGGTACATCAGCCAACATCTGTTGGAAAGCTGTAATGAGGGATTAGTGACTTTTTTTAGTGATTCATGCAGATACTAAATAGTCAGTTGGGCCAGAAGTCAGATCTGTCTTTCAACAAATTTTCCTCGATTATCCCACACTGCCTCTAATATGTAACTATTTAGGGAAGAGCCAACTCTTTTAGTTTTAGAGATTTGGTAGAACCCAAGTGAAATTTTCTCGTATGTTTCTTCAGGACCTAACAACAATACAATTGTAGCATGATTGCAAATTTATTCACGCTACATAGTTAGAGTGTGAAAAGAAAACGTAGCTTTCTCCTATAACTTAACTGATCTTCTTCAGGAGGTCTGTGCCTGCCGAACAGTGGGAATGAAAATTAAATTTAGCCCTGTGTGATTTAAAATTTAATCTGATCTAATAACTGAAAATGTCTCTTGAGCTTTAGTTCAATGTTCTTTAGAGAATTACTCAACCCTTCCCATTCCCCTCCTTTTCCCTTGTTCTTCTCTGAGATGACATTTGGATTTATGGAGGACAACACGTTCCCCATACTGAGGTCTGGAGGAAAGGGAATTGCTAGCCTTGTGGTGGCCCTTGGATTTGTTTTTGCGATTTTCTTTAGAGGTGTGATGTGGATAGGCCTAATCCTTTGTCAGTAATTGGTGACTGCTGCTGACATCTGTGGAGGTTTTAAGTTTGCTCAAGTTGGCTACTGTCTTTCTTAGCCACTTCAGGGCTCATGGACTGCACTCCGTTGACTTGGCCTCCATTGGCTCTCTGAGCTGCAGTGGACTTTCTGTCATTTTCTTCATTCAGCTCATGAGTAGGTGGCTTAGTGGGTTAAGTGCTACGTCTGTTAACCAAAAGGTCAGCAGTTCAAATCAGCTAGGCGCTCCTTGGAAACTCTACAGGGCAGTTGTACTCTGACCTCTAGGGTCGCTATGAGTCGGAATTGACTCTACGGCAGTGTGCTTTTTTGTTTTTTTGTTTCAGGCACGAACATGGCATCATCTTTTCACTTGCAACAGAGGATTCCAAGTCAGGTCCATTTACCGCATGGAAGTAAAGGAGACCTAGGACTGAAGACTGAAACTTTGCTTTGAGCTGACCATGCTGCTCTGGTTTCTCAACCTTCTGAGGCCTTCGCTGTTGGTACAGAGGTTAGTGTGCCCAGTAAGTTCACCTCTGTGGCCCTCACAGGAAGGACATAATGAGACCCTTTCCTTCTGGTATACCTTGCAGTCTATCAAAGGCCCCCCGACTTGCCCACACCACACTCCCTGCCCTCTGCTATGGACAGGCTAGGGAAGATGGATTTTTCACCCCATTTCTGCATATCCTTAAATCCTAGGTCCGCAGGCTTCTTGGACTGTAATAATGCAAAGGAATTCTTGTTAAACATTGATTGAAGCTTCGGATTTCAGACCTTCAAGCATCTCTTTGATTTGGAAGTACTGAGGCAAATTGGAGGTAGGGACTGGTGAGAATGAAAGTATATTTTTTAATATATGAAAATATTTTTAGCTGTTATGTACTTATGAATTTTATGTGACCCAAATTAAGAAGATACTTAGAATCCATGCCAAAGCCAAGTTCCGAGAGTGTCATTAATGTTTAATGTCACTTATCATTGTGAAACAAATTTTGGAATATCTGAAAAATTTTTTTTTAACACACTGAAATCTATTTTGTCCTAGAACAGCCATATTGTTAAATTTGTTTACTGGGTTTTCACAAATCTTTCCTCTCCATGGTTACTGAGAAGGAATTAAAAATATTATGGAGACTACTTTGAGGAAAAAGTCAGCTCAGTAGGTTTTTCATTCATTCTTGATTTCCTTCACTTTGGTCTTGGAAAATGTAGGTAAACTTGGATTAAATCAAAAACTCTTATCAAAGATTGGATTTAAAGGTTCATTTAAGTGTAGTGATGTTCTGATTGGCATATCTGATATCTTGGTTTGAACATTGGAGCTGTAAAAACAAATTCTATCAACTTCCTATTAATCAGGCATTAGTTGATTTTTTTCTTTTTAAGGAAGATCTCTTAGTGATCAGTTAATAGCATTAGAAGCAACAACCATATATTGATAACATCTAATACCTTACTAATACCGTACAGCCTAAGGGAGACATGGAATCTATTTCCTTTGTTTAAATTGAATTTGTAACTAATTCTTATAGCTAGTTGAACCAAATGTCATTTGCTTTAAGTACAACCTGCTAAGATTGCCTGATATCATAAAAATGAATAGTACTTCATGACATTTTAAATAAGTTCATGAATATTATCTTATACTCCATAAGCTTATACGGTCTATAAAAGGCAAGACAGTAAATATGTGACACTTTATGGGCCATATAGTATCTGTCACAGTTATTTAACTTGATCTTTGAAGTGTTAAACCAGCCATGACAATATGTAAATAAATGGGCATGGCTATGTTCTAATAAAACTTTATTTACAAAACCAGGCTATGATCTAGTTCTGGCTCAAGGGCTGTGTTTGCTGACATGTTAGACTCTTGCAATATATAACTCTGTGAAGTTCAGAGGGCTAAGTGACTTGGTCAAAGTCCTTTCATTAGAAAGTCTGTTTCAGAACCAGAGATAATGACTTGAATTCAAGTGCCCTTTCATTTAAGTATATTAGTGCACCATAACTCATCTGTCAGCTTATGTTCTGTGGCAGCTATGCCACTGTAAGTTATGACACTAGTACGCCACATACCCGTGAGGTTATTCATAGTGGACAAGTTTCAGCACAGCTTCTATCATAGAAGTAGGATTTATAACACAGAAGAAATCACATCACATGACAAAATGGTGAACAATCACACAATACTGAGAATCATGGCCTAGCCAATTTGACGTACATCTTTGGGAGACACAATTCAATTTATAAAAAGATTATACTACGAATACGTATGGGCCTTTAAATAAGTACAGAGATATATGTTTTACATTTGTATTTGAGGCTATGTTGAGAAAAAATTTCATGCACACGCTGTATATTGACAATGGCACATAATCCATCAAGTGAATCTTGCATTTCTTTGGTTCATCTTAGAGTACCCTTCTGACCCTTTATCCTAAGATTAGGACTGTCTCATGTACCAAAAGACTGAATGCCTTAATTGGTTTTTGCAAATTCCCTTAATTTCTATTTATCTGGAAATGTTTTAGTTTCACCACTATATTTGAGAGACAGTTTTGCTGGATAGATAATTGCAAATTGGCAATTTTTTTTCCTTCAAGGTTTTGTATATGTCCACTTACTGCCTTCTTGCTTGCATGGTTTCTGCAGAGTAGTCTAAACTTAGTCTTATTCACTACCATTTGTAGATTATTTTTCATTTATTATTAGCCACTTTTAAAATTGTCTCCTTTGGTTTTGGCAAGTTTGATTGTAATATGCCTTGATGTCTTTCTTTTGGGATCTAACATGTGTGGAGTTAGATGAGTATCTTGGATAGATATCTTCTAATATTTCATGATCTCGGGGAAGTTTTCTGTCAACAAATCTATGACAATTGTCTCCATATTTCCTGTTACCCACACCTGTTCTGGTACTTCATTCATAAATCATTTCTCTTAATAGAGTCCCATTTAATTCTTAGTGTTTCTTCATTTTATTAAATTATTTTGTCTGATTTTTCCTCAGACACGTTGGTGTCAGATGCTTTATCTTTAGTCTCAATAGTTTTGGCCTTCCATTGCCTCAATTCTGTTCCTTTCGTTTTTTATTTAATTTTTATCATTTTATTATCAATCTTCTGAACTTCTGCTTCTGATCTTTATATGCTTTCTTGGAGCCTGTTCAGTTTGTCATTATGCTCTGTTACATTTTGCCTCACCACCTTCCTGATCTTTTGAAGAGTTCTAAATATTAGTTGTTTGCAGTCTACCTCTAATAATTCCAGAAAGTTCTATTCACCTGGAAATTTTCTTGATTCTTTGTTTTGAGAGCTTTCTGAAGCTATCACGGTCTGCCTCTTGAACTGATTTGATATTCACTGTTGCTGTATTTATTTTTGTTTAAATATTGTGTTCTAGTTTCTTGATTTGTTTTGTTTTGACACATCCAAATAGTATGGTCATGTGCGCTTGTTTGGTTATTGATGTCTTGGGAGCTCTAACACTGTGTCACCAAGTGGTATTACTGGGCATGTGAACCCAGGAGTCCATTTACTTTTTTTGTATGGGTTCAACTCAGGCATCCAGATAGGCAGCCACCAAGTATGTGGAGCATGCTCTCCGCTATAGTCCTAAATGGCCAGGGGTCACTGGTGTAAGCACAAGTATCTGCTGCACACACCAAGAAAGGTAAGGAGCTGTCCTTGAGTGTCTGTGAGGAAGGTGTGTCCCCTTATGCCTGGTCCTAGGTAAAGGAACTGTGTCTGCTCTGAATTCCTAGCTCAGGGGAGTTGGTAGATTTTTTTTCCACCTTTCTCCCTGTTTGTTAAATTGTTTCCTCTCCAAGTCTAGGTGAATGGCTCAGGGCATGTGTTAGGAGTCCTACTTTCAGCTCAGATAATGGCATCAGACTCCAGAGCCAGGCACAGTGCAGAGAAGTGATTTGTCTTGAAGGGAAGTTTTAGATCTGTGAGTGGTAGGTTGAATGTCAGCCACTTAGCTTTTGACAATTTACTGTCATTTTTCACTGGTTCAGGAGGCCTTAGTGGACTCTCTGCTGCTCATTCTCTCCCACGGAGGAGGACACGCTCTGAATGGCACTGCTCCACTCACCACAATGGCTGCAGCTGATTCCCAGCATGTCAGGTCTAGCCAATCCTAGATACTTCTGGACCTACTCTCCCTTTCTGTCTCCTAAGTACAGTTTCTCCAATTTCCCTTTGATGTGCAGGCCTCCCTGAATGCCATATAAAATTGATCAGCTTGTTCTTTTCTTTTTTTTGTGTTAGAAGGATCACAGGAAGCGTCTGACTACTCCGCCATCTCGGCCCCAGCCAAGTCCTTTTTCAATTTTGAAAATGATAATTTGATAAAATTTTTAACTGGCCTGCTCTCATTTACTTATTAACGAAGCAGTATCCATATCCTCATGTAGTAACTAATGTCTTCCTAAGGCAATCATTTTTCTACTTACGGGAAATAAACTGTGCACCTTATCCAGAATACTTGTTTTCCAAAACAATACAAGTGATAATGCCAAGCCAAGTGTAAATACATATTAAATGTTGCAAAGATTGTAAGGAACACATCAAAAGTGTTTTGTATTATTTGATTTACCACTGAAAATAATCCTGGACCAGAAGAACTGGATGGTGCCCGGCCACCACCAGTGATAGCCGCAATGGAGCTCACTGAGTTGAGTGTCACCGGCAACACAAGAATAAAAAGGGGTGCACCCTGAGATCTCAACTGATGGTCCAGCGGTTTTGCGATTCGCCTGGGAGAATGGCCCCTCACCCTGACGCTGCCCTTGACTATAAATCATAACAAAGGTTCACACTTCGGACAGGAATGGATTGGACTTGGTGATGCAGTGACCATATATTGGATGCACTTTATGATTCTATACATCTATAGGATGTCATCCTGCTGGCCTCTGGCTGGAGGAAGGAGAGTGGGTGGAGAGGAGGGGAATAAAAGATTGTTGGGAGGATGAGACATGTATGGAGCAGAGAGGAATAGTGTGTTGTCACTGGACAGGGAGAGCAGTGGAAGCTGCATATAGGTGGGCATGTAAATTTACATGGGAATGTACATTTTCACTCAGTTATATTAAATAAAAATAAATATATATATATATAAAGAAAATAATTCTGGGAGGGCGCGGTTACATTTATTTACATTTATTGCTCATCCCTTTAGTCTTGTAGAAGGTTTTAAGGAGGCAGATTTTTGAGAAAATTGGGGCTCAGAAGGAAGAAAATGTCTGAAAGGCAACAGTTTGATAGTGGTCCATCCAGCTCTGAATCCCAGGACTCTGACTTCTGTGCTTTTTCCAAGAGCCCATCAAAATTTCTATCCCTAAGGGAAACCTGTATAAATGGAAGCTGCCTCTTTGTTTCCTGCTTCTTTATTAACTGAGGGTTTGACTACTCAAGTCTCTTGGACAACACATATTCCACTGTATCCACTTAGAAACACTGCACTCCATGTAACACATCCAGTTGTCCCCAGAGAACCATATGAATATTGCATGAGTTCATTAATCTCTGTGTGATTAGAGTAAACGTCAGATGAATTCATTATCATGAGGCACTTAGGGGACTTCACCAATGTTATTCAAACAAGAAAGTGTGCTCAAAACAGAGAATTAGTACTCCAATAGCATGTCTTTATTAGTGTAAGCCAATATGTGGTGATGTTTCCAATCTATATTATGTAGGCTTCCATAGTTACCCTGCGAACCTTTTCCTTAGAGCTTAAACAATATCTATTATATAACACTAACTATTTTGAGGGGCCCTGGTGGTGTAGTGGTTGGATATTTGGTGTTAACAAAAAAATATGGGCAGTTCAAATCCACCAGGTGCTTCTTGAAAACACTAAGGCGCAGTTCTACTCTGTCCTATATGGTCACTAAGAGTCAGAACCGACTTGAGGGCAATGGGTTTTGTATTTTTCTTTTTGGTAACTACTTTAAACACTGTGTAATATGTAATCTTTAGTGCTTAAAACAAGTTTTATGCTGAAATCTTTCATGATATGCTTGTTATCCTACCTTATGGGCATGTATTTGGTTGAAGATGAAGCTTGAGTTGAAATACAAGGTATTTGTTCAAACTAACCTCTCTAGGTTAGCATCACTCCCTTTCCCCACAAGGCTCCCACTGTCTAAGTGGGCAAAAGCAGCCTTGTTCACAGGGATGCAATTGCTTGAAAAATCAAATTAGTTACATGACAAATCTCAAGACTTTGGTGACTAGTGAACTTTAATTATTATATATTTTATGTGTTTATGCTGGCAGTAAAAGTCAAGCACTCATTATAGAAATGGCAGACATGATCTTGTCATAAAATGAGTGCTGGGTGGCAAATGAATAGATAATCACGATAATGAAAGCAAGCCAGAAAGACATTGAAGAGCTGAGAAGGCCCAGACAATGGCTCCCACTGAGATAGAGGGCATAATTGCAATTGGAAAGAGGACACTTTTGGTGATCTTTTAAAATGTCAGCTTCATCCTTAAGCTCAGTGTGATATTTTAGGTTATAGGGTAAAGGGGAAGAATTCTTTCATTCTGCAGTAAGAAGCTGGCAGTGATCATCCCTACTTAGAGTTACTCTGCCAGCAACACACAATCTTCTTACGTAGCCCACTCAAATGCCTATTTATGAAAAATGTCATCAAGTCAAACTTATTTGACTTTGTTGTTGTGTATATTTTATGAACGTTTTTATATCTTGGAGTATGACAACTAAACCTCCAACTTAGTAGAATTTTGCAGTGTATGTGTAAAATGGGATAAAGGTTGTGATGTCTATTTGTGAATGGCACAGACTTAAGATAAAGATTATGGAAAACGATGCTTTTTAAGGCACAAATACTCTGCTGCCCATTCGTGTAAACATTCAACTTTTCAAAAGTTGACTCACAATTTAAACATAATAAAGGGATTCATTATTCTAAGAGTTGCTATCATAGGTACTTTTACAACTGCATAATTGTTTTATCATGCAAATGACATCTCAGTAGCCAGCCAAGCCAAGTGTGGTTGAATCGGTATATAATGATATATAATAAAAAAAAAAAACATAGGGCACCTTTGTATGTAAGGTGGTAGATAAATTCAGTGTGCCTAATTAAAACTCTCAGTCAGGAGTTAGTAATAGTATGACATTAGCAAAAGAATTTTGGTATAATTTGCCTGTAGTTTCATAAATTCTAAATAACTCTTAAAAGCCTTATTGCAAATTTTTAAATGTATCATATTTATCGTTATTGCAGCCCTACTGGAAAAGCATTACCATTTAGTAAAGTGTTAAGAGTAATGTGACATAAACTTTTCTCAAGATGATTAGAACCATAAGAAAACAATTAGCTTCTCTTCCCTTAGACATTTTCAGTGTGAATTTTACTTTACAATTTCTTTCAATTATGAATGTGAACATGCTATAATGTTTTTGTAAATGGAAAAAATAAAAACAAAAACTGTTTCTTGGACATTAACCTGCAGTTACTCTTCTTTGAAATACTGTTGCAGTATGATGATGTATTCTGAAAAGGGGCCGTGCAATGAAGGCAAAAGGGACACCAAACTTACAGAGCAGTTTAAGGCCAATCTTTCGGAGTGTTACCCAAGCTGCACTGGAAAACTTTGTGACACAGTGGTTAAGTGTTACGACTGTTCATTAAAAAGGTCAGCATTTTGAATCTACCAGGTTCTCCTTGGAAACTCTATGGGGCAGTTCTACTCTGTCCTATAGGGTCACTATGGAATGATTCGATGGCAAAGAGGTTTGGTTTCTTGTTTGGGTAAGTTGAATTGATGGAACTTACATTGTTTCACAGAGTCATGGTGGTGCAGTGGTTAAGAACTCAGCTGTTAAATAAAAGGTCAGCAGTCCAAATCCACAAACTATTCCTTGGAAACCCCAGGGGATAGCTCCACTTTGTCTTATAGAGTTGGAATTGACTCAGTGGCAATGAGTTTCTGGTTAAAGTGACCAAAGAGTTCTTAAGTAGCACAAATAGTTAAGTGCTGGGCCATTATCTGAAAGGCTGGCAGTTTGACCCTATCCAAAGTTGCCTTTGAAGAGAAGTCTGGTAATTTGCTTCTGAATGGTCACAGCCATGAAAACCCTATGGAGCAGTTTCACAGTCACAGCCATAGATTAGACTTTATTATGAGTTTATTGACGTTTTTCTTTCCCCTTCTTGGTGCTAGACTTATTGAGGGCAAATACAGTGAATTATTAATTTCGTAGCCCCAGCTCCTGGCTGATAATATATCTTAGTAAATTATGACTAAATAAAGGAAAGTAGTACATTCCTCTTGTGTTTCTCAGGACTCAAATTCCATCTTCCATGATAAAATGTCTCCGAGGTTGCCCATTCTGCCTTGAACCACACACTGCCTGTGATGTCTCCATTCTCATTCTGAATTATTACATAGATTTTATGTATGCGTTTCTACTCGTCTGCTTCTTGCATTTCCAACCAGACTGCAAACTGCTTGAGGGCAAGTATCTTCTATTTTTCTTTTTGTATGTTTTATTGTGCTTTAAGAGAAAGCTTACAATCCATGTCAATTTGCCATACAAAAACTTACACACACATTGTTCTGTAACGCTAGCTCCTCTGCCCGCACAGTGACAGCACACTCCCCCTTTTCACCCTTTACTTTCTGTCTCCATTCGTCTAGCTCCTGGCACCGCTGACCCTCTCATCTCACCTCTGGACACAGGCTGCGCCGTTAGTCTCATGTATCCACTTAAGCCAAGAAGGATACTCTTCACCAGTATCATTTTATGTCTCACACTGCAGTCCAATCTTTGTCTGAAGAGTTGGCTTCAGGAACGGTTTCAGTGCTGGGCTAACAGAGATTCCAAAGGCCACATCTTCTGGGAACCCTCCAGTCTGTCACACCATCAAGTTTGGTCTTTTTAATAGAGTTTAAGTTCTGTACATCCACTTTTTCCTTCTTTAGGGATTTTATGCTGTATTATCTGTCAGGGCGGTCAGTAGTGGTGGATGGCCGGGCACCATTCATTTCATCTAGTCTCGTGCTGATGTTGTCTTTGATACATGTGGCCCTTTCTGTCTTTTGGGCTCATGTTTTCTTTATGTCATTCTCCTCTCTTCCAAGCGGAATGGGATCAAGTGATGCTATTTAGATGGCCTCTTACCACTTTTAAGATCCTAGACACCACTCACCCAAGAGGACAGAGAATATTTTCTTAAAGAATTTGTTATGCCAATTGACCTAGATGTCCCCTGAAACTGTGGTCCCCAAATGAGGGCAGGGGTCTTAAATTTTGTAGTTTGTTTTATTTCCCACCCATAAAAGGTTGTGGCTTCTCTGCAGTACTACTTTGATAAATATTTCTTAATTTGATTTGTCAAGTATGTAAAAGAAATTGCACTCAATTGTATGGACTGCAAACAGAGCACAAGAGCAGTGTCACGGTTTCAGAGTTGTGGCTGTCTCTTCTGACTCTCTCCTCTCTCTGAATTGTGTCTGGGATAGAATTGTTCTTAGACTCAGAACCTTCAAAATGTATGCTTCTTCCTTTCCTTACCAATATTTAAAAAGCATTTTAAATATTGGCATTAAATGCAAATATTACCTTACAATTTACAAAACATTTATATTATCATTATCTCATGTTTACTGCAAGATTCACAAATTAAAATATATAAATCCCTCACTTTATCAATTGAATTAATAAGCAATGTCTTCATTCATAATCTTTTATTGAAGGAACTTCTATGACTTCTAGTTTCTGAATTCAGGATAGCGTTGTCTTTGATAAAAACTTTTGCTACTAAACATTAATTGTCTAAATAAGAGTGTGGGAAGTGTGGGAAGGATATTTAAATTACATAAGAAAACAAATGTTCTCAAGTGCTTCATGTACAAACAACTTTTGTTCCAAGCTAGGTTTATTGGCACTACAAATACTTAAACTAATTACATTTTTTTTTAAACACAAAGTATGCAAAGACTTTGTTTTCAGTGTTAATAGCTAGCTTTATTTTAGTGAGTGGAAGCTAATCTTTATTAAAAATGTAATATTATCAGAAATGTAGCATTTGTTTTTAGGTTGGTATTAAATATATAATCTTTGGACACATGGTAGTAAGAGCATGAATTTTTAATGGAATATCTGGATTCCTTAAGTAATTTCAGGAATAAGTTTGATTACAAAGCCATAATTGTAGGAAGGTCTTTTTTTTTTTTTTTTTAAAATGAGGCAGCAAACTGAGGAACTCTGATACAAATGGTTATTTATAAGAAATTACATAATGTGGTGTAAAGCAGCGGTGAGACTCATCTAATTCCATGCAGTACGGATAATTGATGTGTTACTGCTATACTCCACAATTTAGTTTTCCCACGCAAGGAAGATATGCTGGGAATTAGTCTATTCCATCTTCTTAATGAGACTTATCTATTACCTCAGATAATATATCTATTTTCTTCAACCAGCAGGACTAACTGCTTACTGGAGTGAAGTTTTCGGCAGTTATTAGAAAGAAATTTTACCCACAGATATAAAGGGAATACTCTGTCTTTTCATGTATCTACGTGGCTTGATAAAATGAACTGGTGTGGATACACAGCTGTTAGGAAATGGATGTTGACTCCCACAGTTCCCTAGCAAGCTCACGAAAGCAGCGTGCTATTATTCTCCGTGATGATACCAACAGCTATCTGCACCGCAATGTTTACTCAATTGATGATATTATGAGAAGCTTCAGTAACTCAGAGAAGAGGCTTCATAAAAACTGACAGCCACTCAGAACTGATAACAATTGTCAGAGGGACTGAGTGGCTGGTCTCTTGATTCAGAAATAGGACTGGTAACATACCATATGTATGTTTGTATGAAATGTAGACATTTCCAAAGCCTGTTATAATTTTACCCTAAACCTGACACAGTCAGTCTCTCAAATCCGCTCCAAATCTCGGTGAATTACAAACGAAAGCAATTTAGCTAAGTGGGGATATGAAATACTTTGAGAGCCTTGACGACTAACCGTAGGAAAGCTATGTTTTCTATGTTTGGATAGTTAGCTTTAGCTATCAGCTACTAACCCTGGTGGTGTAGTGGTTAAGTGCTATACCTGCCAACCAAAAGATCAGCAGTTCAAATCAACCAGATGCTCTTGGACGCACTATGGGGTAGTTCTACTCTGTCCTATAGGGTCGCTGTGCATGGGAATTGACTCACTGCCAGTGGGTTTTGATTTTAAGTTGCTCAGAATATTGAAAAGTGTAGGAATCTTCACCTTGGGTATTATATAATGGTAAGAAATACCATTTTCTACTGTACGTTTGTTTCTAAATGAGAAAGAAAAGAAAGATAATATCTCTTCTTAAAGGGATTGTTGAAGTAAATAAAAGTCAAGCTTTATGGGTTGCTGCAAGTAACGGCATTCTTTATGCAACTAATAGGCGTACAACCACAGGAACAGGAGTCATCTCAGGAACAGACCCACTCGGTAGATCTCCTTCGCATGCGGGCTTATCATGCTACTGCTTTACTGACAGTGCTTTGAAGCGACTTTCCTGTAGCTGCGATCGAAGGGGAGGACTGTACTCTTACCCAGTTCTCCCAGTGAGACATGGCCTGCAAGCACAAACCAGAGGAAATTATAACATGAGTTATGGGAAGATGGTCTGCCTCTACATCTCCTGTTCAGGCTGCCTCAGCAGAAGTCATTGGTGCAGAACACTCTCCAATAAGAAGGCTGGGAATTGGGTCTCTCTCTCTTTCTCTCTCTCAGATTCTTCTCAAAGAAGGCTTCCTCCATATCTGTCCCCAGCAAGGAGGACACAGGTTCTCTCTCGACTGGGGTTAGGAAACAGACCTGAGCAGAGAACCTGCCCTGTATCTGCTGAGAGGGACAATTCTCTGGGCATGGGAAATTGGGGTCCACAATTTTAGCTGACCTTATTCTGCCTTTTCTCTATGTGAGTATAGCATCATCCCATGCACTGCCTGTGTGTGCAGTGTGTGTGTTTTGTTGGCGACCTCTCACTTTGTTGTGACAATAAGAATTCAGTGGAGATCTTTTGTTTCGTGAAGCACGAAGTTACATCTCAGGGAGTCCGGAGAGCTCTGGAGATTCCTGAGGCTCTTTTCTATATAAGAATCAGTCTCAGATGCAAGAACAAGTTGAACTGATACCTGGGTGAGAAATCTCAGGTACGGAAGAAGGAGGAGAGAGGACATCAGTGTTGAACATCGCTAATCCTACCCTGAGAGCATTGAGCAGTGTTCCTGGGTTGCTGAAAAGAATTTTTTTTCTTTTAAACTTTGGGTTAAGTTTTCTTTTACCTCTGGGCAAGGGCTACTTTTAGGCATGAAGAAGAGACATGGGTCTAGGGTCTATCAGTGTATCAAAGGAGATCATATGTAACAATCAGATGGACAGGTTCATTAAAGCCCAACATTGCCCTGAGAATCAACGGTAAAAATGAGCTTTCGCTCCCTCTGTCCTGCTCCTATGCCTGTTGTATTATTTTTACTCATGACAAATCAGAATCAGATCCATATAGAAAACTGACATATGCAGGGTCAAAAGTAACTCCAATATAGTAGGTGTTGTAGTGGACACAAAATATATGGATGATATGAATTCTACTGATAAAATTTATTTGCAAGTATGCAAATGGATGAAAGGCGTAAGTGTATAAAATGGCTAGTGACAAATGAGAAGTTAAAGAAGGATGGTGAGGTACAGCTAAGGGGTTAGGAAACATGAAGAAGAGGAAATACTTTAAGGGCTGAGACTTCTGCATGAAGAGCATTAGTAGTTACGGATGTGAGAATTAATGGACAGCATCCTGGTTTCATTACTTCCTGAATCTTAAGAAAACAAAATGCTGCCATCCAGTCAATTCCAACTTACAGAGGCCCTTTCGGACAGAGCAGAACAGCTCCATAGGGTTTCCAAGGCTGTAGTCTTTATGGAAGCAGACAGTGATTTTCTTTCTCCCGCCTAGTGGCTGGTGGGTTTGAACTACCAACCTTTCAACTAGCAGCCGAGGACTTAACCTTTTCAGCACTAAGGCATGGTCCCTCTCAGCTGCAGTCTTTCTCATCAGTGGAATAGAATGGCAAGGTCGCTGTTACAAGTGGCTGCCAAATTGCCTCTGACATACGGCAACTCTACGTACAACAGAACAAAACACTGCCTGGCCCTGAGCCATTGCATGATCCTTGGTATGTTAGAGTCTAATGTTATGGTCACTGTGTATTTTGAGTGCCTTTCATGCTTGGAGGCTTATTTTCCAGCGCTGTATTGGACAATAAACTGTTGTGATCTACACGGTTTTAGTTGGCTAATTTTCGGAAGGAGATCACTAGGCATTTTTTCCTAGTCTGTTTTAGTCTGGAACCTCTTCTGAAACCCGCTCACTGTGGGCAACCCTGCTGGTATTCAAGCCACCAGCATCACAGCATCCTGCTTTTGTGAGGGGCATTTGGGGGCTTAAAAACTAGCAAGTGCCCATCTAAGATGCATCAGTTTGTCCCAAACTACCTGGAGCAGAGGAGAATGATGAACATCAAAGACATAAGTAGGGTATGGGACCAAGGAACAGAAGGGGCCGTATGAACCAGAGAGTACATCAGTCGGAGACCAGAAGAACTAGAAGGTAGTTAGCTAGCACTGGTGGCTGCCTTGACAGGGAACACAGCAAGGAGTCCCTGAGGGAGCAGGAGACAAGTGGGGTACAGAACTGTAACTCTGGGAAAGAGACCAGACCTGATGGTCTGACAGACTGGAGGGTCCCCGGAAGACACGGCTCTTGGACCTTGGACTCTCTGTTAGTTCAGAGCGGAAACCGTTCCTGAAGCCAACTCTTCAGATCAGGTTTGGACTGGACTATAAGACATAAAATGACACCAGGTAAGAGTGCGCTTTTTGGGTCAGTTAGATACAGGAGACTAAATAGGCAGCTCCTGTCCAGAAGTAAGATGAGAAGAAGGCAGAGGGGGGCGGGAAGCTGGCTAAACAGACACGGTAAACACAGGGTGGAGCAGACAAGGGTACTGTCACAGTGTGAGGAGAGCAACTAGCGTCACCTAGCAATGCATAAGTTTTTTTAATGACAAACTTATTTGAATTGTAAACTTTCACTTGAAGCACAATAAAACAAATAAAGATAGACTTGTAAAAGAAAAAGTCATCATAAAAGACCAGTAGCACAGCTTCCAGCATCATAGCAACTCTCAAGTCACTACAGCAGGACAAACTGACAACTAAAAGGATAATATCAACTTTAAATCATATCTTTTCAGTAAATTGCTTGGTAAAATATTTCACATATCTTACGTGTTCAATATCAGGTAGCTAGTACTGTCACCATCATAAAGACTAAAGCAGCCCATTTACCAGGATATAGTAGAATTCATTTACAATAGGTTTCCAATTTCTCTTTTCAGAATTGAACACTGATACAGATAGTAAACATCGCCCCATCCCTCCCCAAAACACAAAAACAAAACAGTTGATTTGAAGTTGATTCCAGCTCATGACAGTTCCATGTGTTGAACGGTAGACCTATGCCCCATGAGGTTTTCTGTGACCTTTCAAAAGTAGATCATCAGGCTTTTCTTCCAAGATACTTACAGGAGGGTTTAAACTGCCAGCCTTTTGATTAGTAATCAAGCTTAACAATTTGTGCCACCCTGGAACCGATACAGTTAAATCTCACTGTGCTACCTATATTCAAATGCCTAGTCTGTCATCCTAAACAAGAAAACAAGCAGAATGCTGGATGGTGAAATGCTGAAAAAGTGAATAAGGCAGCAGGCAGCTGCAAGAAGGCCAGGAAAACAGGGATGTAGTGGGGATGACACATGAAGCTTTCAGGAGGCCAACCCGGGGGTCAGAGACCTGGCAGAGGCATCCTCAGCTCCGTGCCACCGCTTAATACATTCTTCACAGTGTTTTCACTAACCCGTCACTGACCTGGGTTTAGTTTGAAGGACAGAAGGCAATTTGGGGTGAGAACACTTTCATGTCAATCCAGCTAGCTCACTCTCTAGATCTCATGACAAGTTGAGACCAAGGATGCCACAGAAGGCCTTGTCACCATACAGCAAATTTAGAGCCGCACAGGAAGCCATATAGTAAATCATTGTCCTGCCCATGAAGGCTGCAATCAATAATGCCACGGGAGCATTTCTCCCCAAGAACGAATAACTGCCTGGGACTGTGGGAGACCCATTATGACGCTGAGGATTTGATGTGGAAAAATGAGAGGAATAAACCAGTTCACTCGCCAAAACGAAAAATACATGAAAAGCAACAGGCAACATAAGTTTAATTATAACATCTTATTCCCACCCTAGAGAATTCATATATTCAGATGCCAGGCAAAGATCAGAGAGAACACAAAGGGTAGATTTGGTAGGTGGATTATTTATGGGACTCTAACTCCCTGACATTTCATGAGATCAAACTTCAAACTTCACCCTGGGTAGTAAAAACAAGTTTTGTAGTTGATACTCAGAATTCACAACACTTGATCCTGTTGTCAGTAATATTAAAACTGCACCCTTATTAGCAAAATCAACATATTTTCACTCATTGAGCTTTTGGGAATTTGACAGGAATGATGGTGGCCCATCCCGGATATTAACAGGACTTGGCAATTCTAGCTAGAGATGATATGTATCATAATGGGCTCTCAGTTTAATTCACTTCTAGTTATGTTTTTTAACTCATTCCCCACAGCAAAGTTTCCACCCTCTCCACACATCCCAGATATTGAACTCCTCTTTTTTGTGTCTCATTCTTAGTAGAGGGTTTCATTTTCAGTTTTATTGAGAAGGCTATGTCACTGACTAAAAATATCCTCAAGTCTTTTAAATGACATTACTCTCTTTTCTGTCCACCTTAACTTAATGTCTCTACTAGTGGTCAAAGCTGTCTTTTAACAGAAAGTCCCCAGGTTCATGGGACTACTCTAAACATTCTTCCCTTGGATTGTCATCAGAATCACTTGGATTTCCTTTGCTACACACTAGCAATTCTGATTCACTAGTTCTGTGTTGGCATCAGAGGATCCTATATTTCTAAACAGCCCTTTCCCTAAGGGATTCTGATACTAAAGAAGATTGAGAGGAGCGGGGAGGAGGGAACCATTGATTTATCCATCTTTTGAACTCTCCCCCAAAGTTTGCTTATAACTCACTAATGAAACTATTCCAAGTGATTTAGTTTAACGCCTCCAAAGAATTATACGCCCCTTAGGTCAGGTAATCGTGCCTTATGAATCTTGTATGCTCTGCATACTGACCGTAAGATTTTGCACACAGGATGCCTTCAATCAATAAGCTGAACAAAAGGCCAAGTTTGAGAAGTGGAACTATACAACTTGTACCCACTAGCTGGCAGCAGGCAGTCACAACAATTAATAGTTTCCCACATTTATTGAGAATGCACCTAGTCTCCTGGACTGTCATAAGCATTATACAGCTATTTACACATATAATTCTCAAGATCACTCTGCAAGGGAGGTACTGATTCCATCTCCATTTTTATGTACTAAGAATCTGAGGTACAGAGAAGCAATTTGTTTAAAGTCATGCAGTTACAGATGGTTGTTTTTCGGCAGCGAGTCGGAAAAAAAAACTCACATAAATAAAGCTTTATGTTTAAGGTCTGTTAAAATGATCACTTAGTTCTTTAAAAGGAGGGTGAGGTCACTTTGGTGTTATACCAAGCCAAAAGCCAAACCCGCTGTTGGACTTGTTTCCTGCTCATAGCAACCCTATATAATAAAGCAGAACTGCCCCATAGATTTTCCAAGCAGAAGCTGGTAGATTTGAACCGCCAACCTTTGTTTTGCAGCTGTGGCTCTTAACTACTATGCCACCATGGTTTCCAACAGGACCTGGCTATTTGAACTCAAGATTCTGAGCAACCTTCAAGTTTTGAGTAAAAGGGTGGATGAACATTTTAGGGGAGAGAATAGATGAACTGAATGGTGGTAGATTAGTGGTCTCAGTTTTCCTCTCTGGTCTCTTCATCAGCTGGAGGGAACTCAGTGCCACTCATTCTCCCTTCCCTGGGTATTCCATTCCAGGAGTAGAAAACAGGGGATGAGTGACAAACAGCCCTATGACTGACAACTGTGGAAGCCAACTGTGACTATTTCTCTCATCAATCACTGAGCTTTCATTTTCCTCTTGAAAAGCCATCCCAAATCCACTAATTTTTCCTTCCTACTCAATACCTTGTCGTTTATACAACCATTTCCCTTATATCTTGCAGTATTTGTAAACCATCTTCTAACTTATATAACCCTCTAAAAACTCTTGTATCATCCAGGAAACAAATACATTTTGAATAATAGCAAACTAACACACACGGTGAAGAAGAAATAAAATGTAGGCATCCCTGCCCCTCACTTCATTTACTTAGCCTACCTACTAGAATGAAGAAAGTTATTAAGACAAAGGTAGTACTTTGAATTGAGGCCAAATGTGACTATAGCTTATGTATTGCTGTTTTGAGTGCTGACAAGTCAATTTTGACACACAGAGACTCTAGATGACAGAGTTGAATTGCCTAGAGTTTATGAAACCAGGTATACCTCTACCAATTCAACAGTTGCTCTGGTTTACTTAACATTTATTATTTGGCAAGACTCTTGACATCTACAGTGAAATATGAAGATACAAGCCATTTATCATGATGATCTATGTTTTCCTGTGGCCCTTTTTTGTTTATGGTTGAAAAATAGAAATAAAAAATCATGGGGTATTTTTAGGAAAGTCTATGGCTTTAAAGAAAGTCTTGGTTTAGTTTTCTATAACCATTTAGTACCTTCAGGCATTTTTTTTCCACTGGCAGAAATGACTTTCGAATCTTGTTCAAATACAAGTTCCAACTAACTACAACTAGCCTCCCTAACGCTCCCCTAGGAATCTTTTGCATGAGGCACAGAGGTTGCTGCTCCAAAATTCTTTTCTGCTTTCAGATTATTGAGTCTTGTGGAATCTTTCTGAGTGAAAAATATTCTATTGATGTTAGTGTTCACAGGGAGACTAAAAACAAAAAACACACGTAAACTAACTGTTGACCATACTTATAAGATACAATGTTTTCAGGATGGTTGCCCATACACTCTTCTACATATATATCATTTGCAAAATTCTTAGATAATGGCTTATACTGACCCTAATAGCATGTCTGTATAATGCCTCAACTCAGACTTCATAATACACTTGCATCATTTTTTGTGTCTGTGTGTGATAATTGTAATTAATTTTATAGGTCATTTTTCTTGATAATAAATTATGTTTTCAGTCATAGCACTGTTTACACTTAGTAACTTTTCTAGACATCAAACTTCCTTAAGTTGTTAGATACTATATACTCAAGGAAGCTTGCTAATCTAGAAACCAATGTAATCAAATAGTCTTTTCTTTTGACTAAAAAACATCTTTTCTACAACTTGAAAAACAGTACTTACTTCATAAGTGACACTGTAGAAATTAAAATAAAATGTCATAATGCTTTTGAATGCCTTTGGTCAATGACATTAAATACCAAACAGTATTTAATGAAACTGTATTTTATTACATATCAGATTAACGTGAGAATATACTACTTGTCTGAATCACTTAACTTATTTTACATTTAATACTTTCCTTGAACAATAGCTATATACATATTTTAATGTTTAATGTGACAAGAAAAAAATAAGAAACAAATCTGTTGTCATCAAGTCTATTCTGGCGCACAGTGACAATAAGGTCATTAACTTTGCTCTCAGGGGTCACTGAGTCGGTTCTCACTCAGTCACCCCACGCACAGCAGATGAAACACTGCCCAGTCCTGCATCATGCCCACAATTGTTTTTATGCTTAAGGCCACTGCTGAAGCCACTCTGTTAGTCTGTCTTGTTGAGGGTCTTCCTCTTTTTCGCTGACCCTCTACTTTCAAGCCTGATGTCCGATTAAACTGTATAAAAGCAAAACTAAACCAAAAGGTGATTAACCAGTATTTCCCAAGTGCCCAAGATGTTCATTTAACAACTATTGAACACCTACAACACACCAGGTACTAAGCTCACGCTGGAGAACAATTCCAAGCAACAGGTTATAGTCTCTGCCCTCTCCCAGCATCAGTCTAATAGGGAGCACAGACATCAACCAGATGTGATATCACAGCATAGATAAGTGATACACATGGGGCTTATACTGTAATAAAACTATCTGACTCATTCAGAAAATTCCAAGAGTTAGACAGAGATAAATATATTTTGAAACAGACTTCTAACTCTTTAAGAAGCCATTTGCTTTCAAGGTTAAATTAAATGAGGTAGTATAGAAGAAGTAAGTTTTTATACACAGAAGCATTTTGGGGTAACTCCAATGAAATTGCATGTCCTTTTAAACAATTGCTCCCACTTTGCTTCAGCAGAGTCATAAGACTTTAGATAAATATTTCAAAAAGTGTTATGATCATATTTAATGAATGTCAGGTCACATGTTTTTTGAAGTATCACACACCTTTGTAAGACACAGTTCGAGAAGAATACACTATTGCCTTACGTAGTACACATTTGTATTCAAGCAAAAAAGCAAAGATAAAAAGCAGTACTTTCTCCTATCTCCCTGTATAAATTTCTGACTCCCTTTATTGCCAATACTTGCAAACATGTCCATCAAAAGTGAATCAGTTTCTTAGGGATCTGTCAAGTAAGAAACAGACTGGATAAATTAGGAGAATTCTAGTAGACATTATCACTGGATCTAGAAGTTTACCTTACTTACTAAAGTAAGTAAATGAAATGTCCCACTATGTAACAGAAAAGCTCTGAAAATATGCTAGCTTATCAGCAATATAATACATTGGTTTAAATGATGCTGAAACATAAAACATAAAGCAAAATGGTCACAACTATCAAAATGCATTGAATCTTCTTTATTGAGTGGTTCATGCTGTCTCCCAGTCTGGTGGTAGTCCCGCTGAGATCAAATTCAGGAGTCAAAACGCACCTTGAAACAGTTGTGCCTGAGAATGATTGCTAGTGAACTGTAAAACTTTCAGGAATTTGTAGACAAAAATCAGTATTGGTCTGCATACTTCAAGAGAGTCAATAGTCTTGCCTGGTGACTAGTACTCAAACAAGTCACCAGAGTCACTCAGCTGGGGTACCATGAAAAGGCATGAAATAAAGCATTCTTATGTCCTAGCTTTATGTGCTGTGACTCTAATAGTACTACTCTTCAAGAGCAGCCAGTTGTATCAGATTTTCCTTCGTTACTATTTTTTTGTGCAGTGACTGGGTATCTTGATACACAACAAATGTTTTGTAATTTCTCCCTTTTCATTACAAAACAGCTTTTATGGTTCAGGAACTTCAGGATGCTTGCCCTTTATTTTTTCTCAACTTAAAAAATAGCTTTTATTTCAAGGCTGTAGTTTCAGGGGGTTCATCCAGCTTCAATGGCTGCAAAAAGTCTGAATTTCCCTGAGAAACTGGAAGAAAAAATTCTTTCTGGAGTCTTCTTTGTCCCCCTCCCTCCCCAAACAGCTTACTTTAATTAGTTAAGTATGTCTGCTTTTAGCATTGTGTACTTTTAGGCATTACACATATGAGAGCAAACTGACAAAGGCATCGAGAAAGGAGGGGAAGCTTAAGGGGCAGTGAATTTAAGATAATGACGGTGGATAACTTGGAAAAGGATAGTGAGAATGGTAACACAACTTAAGAGTGCAGTCAATGTCACTCTATTTTGCATTTAGAAAATACTGAAATGTTATTGCCTCGTATACTTTCCCCCTTCCAAAAAAAGAAAAAAGGAAACCTTTTAAAATCCAACAAGAATGTATACATGGAAAATTTTCTAATCCTTTGATACAAAATAACCCACTGACCACGGCTATGCTATCTGCAGTAGTTCTAGTTACTCTGGGGTTTCTTTTGGAGTTAAGAGAAAGAGCTAAGCAAGCCCCTGCAGCCAACATGGGGTAGGCAATCAGGAACTAACTTGGATCACTCCAAAAAGTCTGCTAAATAAACACTGTGCAATTTGTTTTTGATGAAAGAGGAGTCAGCTCTGTCTGTAACCACCACCACCACCACCACCACAAAAAGAAAACATATCACAATATAGCAGAACTAAAGCAATTGTAATTTTGATATTTATTGTACGGCAGTGGGTGGGTTTTATTGTAATTGAAAATGAAATTGTTTTAGTTTACAGACACTACATTTAATTTGGTAGTTAAACTTGGTTCCACATTTAGCTTCTGAGTCATTGCAAAAGAGAAGCCGTAACTGGCTTCATCCATGTTTTGCACTTTTTAAAAGGCAAATGTAAATGCAAAATGAAATCCGTGTCTACAGCTTCATAAACTGTGACTTTTGCTCCTGGGAGTATTGGCTGTAAGGACTAAGGAGCCACAGCTGCCTTTGAGCAATCTTATCTCCCAAATTGATTCCTCCTCTTCATGGACATGAACAAAATATCATGTACGTTCAAAAATGTGCACCAGACTCTGTTGTGTAGTGAACTTTGTTCAACTAGGAAATTATAATTCTGTGGTGGACGGATGTAGTAAATAACTAACTTACTCAAGTGACTTCTGCTTTCCTTTGTCATTAAACCTTCTAAAATCTGCTGTGATTCAGCAAAGAGGCATTTCAAGTTGTTTACAAGGTGGATGGTAACAATCTCAAGATGACATTTAGCTTTGGAAGTTTTTCTTTTTTCAGCAAATTCATACTGGATCAAGGACAAAAGGAAGAGGACGATGATGGTGAGAAGCGTTACTGCAGCTCACGGTTACTGAGCGATTCTCTGGCTCTTGGCTCTATGTTAAACACTCCATGTATACTATTCGATTTCACCTCAAAAGTCTTATGGGAAAGTTACTAAGAATATCCACATTTTATAGATGAAAGGACTGAGGATCAGAGAAGTTAGGATGCTTACTCCATGAGGGCAGGGCTTCAGCTGGTTTGCTGCCAGTGACTAGAGTAGTGCTTGGCACATAGTGGGTAGAAGCACTCAGTCTATATTAGCAGACTAAAAAAATGAATGAATTAGTGGTTGGAATGTATATGGGGAGGTTTAGGAGGGTGTTAAATGACAAAACTTGCAATGACAAAAAGAAGAGGATCATGAATAACAGCTCTAAAAATCATCAGGAGGGTAAGAATAAAGAAGACCACATAAAGGAAGGAAACCCCGGGAGCATAATATGCTACTCAGTCAATACTGTTTCGGATATGACAGCTCATTAAAGGCACTTGGGAACGATTTTTTTTTAAAAAAAACTTACAATCCCTTAAGGCAGCATAGAAATAAAAACTGTAAAGAAATATAAATTGGAAAGCAAAAGTTGTACCTCTCCTTTGTTCTTCCCCTTTGCCTGTTCTGCCACTGTTAACAGTTACATCTGTCTCTTTTGATAAGGAAGGCAGGTGAAGAATTGATGCCTTTGAATGGCGATGTTGGCGAATGATAATGAATACACCATGCACTGCCAAAAGAACAAACTGATCTGTCCTGGAAGAAGTACAACCAGGGGGCTACTTGGAAGCCAGGATGGCAAGACTGCGTTTTACATACTTTGGACATGGTGTCAAGAGAGATCAGTCCCTGAAGACGGACATCGTGCTTGGCAAAGTAGAGGATCAGTGAGAAAAAGGAAGACACTCAGCAAGGTGGACCAACACAGCGGCTGCACCCAAGGGCTTAAGCAGCAAAACAACAGTGGGCATGGTGCCAGACCGGGCCGTGTTCATTCTGTTGTGCACAAGGTCACTGTGAGTCAGAACCAACTCAACGGCCCCTAGCAACATGTGTTTCTTTTATATCATAACACAAACATATATACCACAGTTTTTATATTTCACTAAGAAAACTATATCATAACATGATTATGCAATTTGTTTTATTTATGTATGCTAGGGTCGCATGAGTCAGATCCGACTCGATGGCACTTGGCTTGGCTGGCCATGGACATTTGTTAATGTTGGAAATTCATTCTTTAACAGTTGCCTGAGTCTCCATGTATTGACATTCCAGGTTTTTTTTTACATACTATACATAAAGCTACAGTAAACATCCTTACATGTATATGCTTCTCTACCGGTTCAAATATATTGGTAGAATAAATTTCTACAAGTAAAAGCTACCAGGTCAAAGTGTTAGCCATACTGCATATGTTAGTACCCATTCCAAATTTTGTTGCTCCAAAAATGCTACAATAATTTATTTGACAAGCTTTCAACAACAAAAACAAACAAAGAAACAGACACTCTTCAACCTGTACCTATGTCCAGTGAATTAAAACTTTTCAAGTAGCCTGTGAATTTTATATGTTTTTTAAAAAAGCTTTCCAGGTAATACTGGTAACGGTTGAGGAGTGGGAACCACTAATGTGGATCATTCTCCTTTTCAGCAGACATGAGTTTGAGATAGGAACTGAAATTAGTCTTAATACATACAAGCAGGTTGTTGAAATTATATAATAACTAAGTTATGAACAATTAGACATGAATAGTAATTTTTATTGCTTCCAAATCTCTTATTTCAGTTTTATAACAATACCTTGAGATAGCAGAAAAAAGAAAGTGAAGCTCAGAAAACTTAAAATCATTCAAACAAAAAATAGTAGAAACAAAGATTGGAATCCACATCCTTAGAATTTACGTTGTCCCTCCCGCTACACTATACAGCAAAGTGGAATTATCATTGCATTGTTTCATCCTAGAATTTATGAGTAAAGGAGAAGCATAAGTCCAGGTTAAGCCTTATGGTTCTGAAGACATGAGTGGATATAACCATGACTAATAAACATCTGTGTTAATATACATTGAAGGAGCCCTGGCGGTACAACAGTTAAATGAGTTAAATGCTTGGCTGCGACCCGGACGGTAGCTAAATTGAACTTACCAGGAAGGTCACTGGTTTGAACCCATCAGCTGTTCCGTGGGAAGAGACCTAGCAGTCTGCTTCTGTAAAGATTCTAAACTCTAACCACACCGATGGCAGTGGAGTTAATGCCAACTCATAATGACCCCGCGGGACAAAGAAGAAACCTCCCACAAGTTTCCAAATCTTTACAGAACTAGACTGCCCATCTTTTTCCCATAGAGCATTGGAATTGCCAACCTTTTGGTTAGCAGCTGAATACTTAACCATGGTGCCACCCAGGTTCCTCCTGTAAAGATTACAGCCTGTTAAAATTAATAGGGCAAGACTACTGCGTCCTACGGGATCCCGATGAGTCAGAATTGACTTGACGGCACACAACAACGTCTGTTTACTGCCTGTCCCCGAAGAGCTGAGTCTGGAACAACATCAGCTTCAATGCCCAGGTTGCTGCTATTAATATCTCAAGAAATGTTTTTCTTAAAAGTCAGTGATCAGGAAAATTGGAATAACAGAACTGGCTAAAGATGAGTAAGAGAGTTAAATCTAGCCAGACTGTGGCGGACGGAGAGGCCAGTGCCCAGGAGCCACCCCGGGTTCTGCCTTGTTTATTGAAGGTGGCACCGCTCCTCCAGCTCTGAGAGATTTCTTCTAAAGCACCGATCAAGGGTAATGTAAAACCTGTCTTTCAAAAAACTCCCCTTCTGAACAAGGATCAGCATGACATTTTCCTCTTTTTTTTCTTGCAGGCAAATGTTATAGGGTTGCTATGACTATTAAATGAGATAGTGAGTAAGGGACTGACATTTATCATTAAGATTCGTAAATGCAGCTGGAATTCAGGAAAATTATCAGGTCAGCCAGAAAGTGAGATCCAGGCATACAAATAGACAGGAGAAGGAAAAACTAATATTTGTTAAGCCCTTGAAATTTAATAGGCATTATACTTCCTACTCTCTGAGGCTCGTGCCTAGGACAAGGAGGGTAGTTATGGCAGAGAAGTAAGTCAGTATAGTCAAGGCAGACTCAGAGGGTTTAATGTAGAATCAAGTAAGACCAGGTTGGTAGTAAAAATCCAGATACTCCCTAAGGATTTGTTAGCAGGTGCTGTCACCTTAGCTGGGTGCAGTGGGAGAGATGGTATAGTTCTTGTGAACAGTGGCCACATTTCCTCCAAATTACCTGTGTATTCTGTCTCAAATTAGAGACAGTTGCCTGACCATAGTGGAAACAATGCATTTATTTGTTTATTCTTGAGCACTGGGGTAACTCTAAGTTTTAGGAAGTTTACACCTGTTAGGAGTGCTGGTCTACAACCACAAGTAGCTTGAGGCCCGCAATTTGCAGAAGGTGAGAGCACCTGGCTTTAGTATGCATAAGGATAAGAGCAACCAAGAGGATTTCTAAATAGAGTTTGCTTTTTGGACCATGAGACCACCACTGAAGAAGTGGTAGTGACTGAAATTGCTGATAAGACTTCTAGAATGAGATAAGCAGAACTTAAGTAAACTCGTGCTTCCAAAGCAAACATACTGAGTCACAGTACAAGTCTTATCTTTAGAGGAAGCATCGTTAGCGATCAGGAAATAAGTAAATAAATAAAACTCTGAAGTAGTTGAAGCTTCTTCAGTTCCTGGGGAGACTGTGCTTCTCCCTCCGACTTCTGTAGCCCTGCCTATAGCTTTTGGAGGGACCAGGTTCAGAAATCATCGGCTCTTTCCTGAAGGAAAATATATCTGACTTACATCTACAGAAGTAAAGACTCAGTTAAGTGCTTTTCTATGTGCAAGTATTCCATCCTTGTTATAAACTTTTTTTTTTTTTTTTTGCAAATTTTCTGTTTCATTTCTCTTTGGCTAAATATAAGAATTACTCAGGCCTAGATATTAGACAGAACTCTGGTGGTGCAGTGGTTCCATAAGAACCATGGCTGCTGTCATGGATGAAATGAGGGCCCCTAAAAAATATATGTCAGCTTTGTTTAGCCATGATTCTCAGTATTCCGTGGCTGTCTTTCATTTTGTATTTGCAGCTTTACGTTAAAGAGGATTAGGGTAGGATTGTAACACCCTTATTAACGTAATATCCCTGATCCAAAAAAAAAAAAAGAATTTCCCTGGGCTGTGGCCTGCATCACCCTTTGTCTTACAAGAGATAAACAGAAAGGGAAGCAAGCAGAGAGTTGAGGACACCATGCCACCAGGAAAGCAGAGCCAGGAGCAGAGTAAGTCCTTTAGAGCTGGGGTCCCTGGGTGGAGAAGCACCTAGTCAGCTAGAAGATGGATGAGAAGGAGAGAGAGAACCTTCCCCCAGTGCAGATGCCCTGAATTTGGACTTTCAGCCTACTTTATCGTGAAGAGATAAATTTTTCATTGTTGAAGCCACCCACTTGTGGTATTTCAGTTATAACACTGCTGGATGACTAAAGCAGCTGCTATCCAAAAAGTTGGCAGTTTGAATCCACCAGGTGTTCTTGGAAAGCTATGGGGGCAGTTCTACTTTGTCCTATAGGGTTGCTCTGAGTTGGCATCACCTCCTTGTCTCCACTGCAGTGTTTTCTTTTTTGTTGGTTTAGGTATTAGCTGGTCCTCTTTTCTTCAATATTCCTTTCCAAGGTATTCTCCTTAATTCTGGTCGTGTTAAATACCATCTATCTGTTGCACCAAACAAAATCCACGTGACTTGTCTGTTTAGTTCATTCTGACTCATGGTGATCCCATGTGCTACAGAGTAGAACCACTTAAAAGGGTTTTCTTGGCTATAATCTTTAAGGAAGTAGGTTGCCAGGCTGTTCTTCCCCAGAGTTGATGGCTGGGTTTGAACTGCCAACCATTAGGTTCAAGTTGAGCACAAACTGTTTGTGCCACCCAGGGACCTTCTACATGTTGATAAACTCAATTTTGGGTCATGCATGCTAATTGCTTCTGTAAGTACCAATAGAACAGTGAGCTGGCTTCCATATTATGTCCTCAGTGTGAATACATTTGATCTTCTCTGATCTTGAATGTGTGAGTCATTCCTTTGCCATAAATGAAGTTTCCTTCTACCTAGTTGCTTATTTTAGAGGCCAAGTCAACCTCTTCTCCTTTTCCCATCTCCATATTATATACATCATTAAATCTATTAGTCATAAATCTGTTAGACATCTATTAAATCCACCATCTTTCTACTATGTCACACTCAGCCACTTCGTGCATTGCTTTCTAATTCTCACTGCTTTCGAATTCTCTAATTTTCTAACTCTTTGTGTCCAAAGTCTGCTTCCCAGGAGCATTCTGGTGCATCTCCACAGCCTTTGGTCTAGGTCAAGTAACTATCAATATCATCCTAGATTGCCATATTAGCTTCTTATTTGGTCTAAAAGTTTACATAATCTTCTCTAATTTATTCTGCATACAAAATCCTGAGGGGGGCCCCTTTAGAAAACAAAATCATAACATTTTTGGGCTTATAATACTTACATGGAAAACCTGATGGTGTAGTGGTTAAGTGCTGTGATTGCAAGTCAATAGGTGGGCAGTTCGAATCTTCCAGGCACTCCTTGGAAATTCTAAGGGGTAGCTTCGCTCTGTCGTATAGAGTCACCGTGAGTCAGAATCAACTCACCAGAAGTGGGATTGGTTTGCTTTATTTTGAATCTTTACATAAGGACTTCTAGTGGCTTAGTAGTTAAAGCAGTCAACTGCTACCCAAAAAGTTGATGATTCAAAACCACCAGCAGCTCCTCGGCAGAAAAATGTGGCAGTATGCTTCTGTAGAGATATATAGCCTTGGTTGGGAAACTTTATCTAGCTTTGTGATGTACTCGGTATAAAATACAGAATCTTTGATATGAACCAACAAGCTTGCATGATCTAGTCCACCTTCCTAACACTGCAACCTTATTTCTCATTGCTTTCTAATTCTCTAATCACACTGATCTAAAGTTTTGAATTTTCCAGTCTCTGTCCTGAGGCTTCTCACATGTTGGACGTCAGAAGAGACTCTGAAACTTGCTCTGAAATGCTGAGCAGCTAAAGCAAAAGGAAAGAATGATGACATAAAAGAACTGAATGGAAGATTTCAAAGGGCATCTTGAGAAGACAAAATGAAGTACTATAATGACATGTGTAAAGAGCTGGAGGTAGAAAGCCAAAAGAGAAGAACACGTTCTGCGTTTCTCAAGCTGAAAAAAACTGAAGAAAAAATTCAAGCCTAGAGTTGCAATAGTGAAGATTCTAGAGGGAAAATATTAAATGACTCAAGGAGCATCAAAAGAAGGTGGAAGGAACACACAGTCATTTCACCAGAAAGAGCTGGTTGATGTTTAGCCATTTGAAGAGTAGCATATGGTCGGGAACCAACGGTACTGAGAGAAGTCATAGCTGCATTGAAGGTGCTGGCAAAAAACAAGGCTCCAGGAACTGACGGAATATCAATGGAGATATTTCAACAAAAAGATGCAGCACTGGAAGTGCTCACTCCTCTGTGCCAATAAATTTGGAGAACAGCTACCTGGCCAGCTGACTGGAAGAGATCCATATTTATGCCCATTACAAAGAAAGGTGATCCAACCGAATGTGGAAATTACCGAACAATATCATTAATATCCCACACAAGTAAAATTTTGCTTAAGATCATTTAAAAGTGACTACAACAGTATATTGACACGGAACACCTAGCAATTCCAGCTGGATTCAGAAGAGGTTGTGGAACCATGGATATCATTGCTGATGTAAGGCAGATCTTGGCTGAAAGCAGAGAATGCCAGAAAGATGTTTACCTGCATTTCATTGATTCTGCAAAGGCATTTGACTGTGTGGATCATAACAAATTATGGCTAACATTGCAGAGAAGGGGAATTCCAGAAACTTAACTGTGCTTTTAAGGAATCTGTACGTGAATCAAGAGTGAATCACGTGAACAGAACAAAGGGATACTGTATGGCTAAAAGTAAGGAAAGGTGTGTGTCAGGGTTGTATTCTTTCACCATATCTTTTCAATCTGTATGAGGAGCAAATAATCTGAGAAGCTGACTATATGAAGAATGAGGCATCAGGATTGGAGGATGACTCATTAACTATCTGTGTTATGCAGATGACACCACCTTACTTGATGGAAATGAAGAAGTTTTGAAACACTTATGGATGAAGATCAAAGACCACAGCCTTCAGTGTGGATTGTACCTCAACATCAAGAAAACAAAAATGTCATAATGGAGCTCACAAAATTGAGTCTCACTGGCAACACAAGAATAAATAAGGGTGCACCCTGAGATCTCCAGTAAAAGATCGCAATTGATGGTCCAGGGGCCTGGGAGTTCTCCTGGGAGCATGGCCCCTGGCCCTTATGTTGCCCCTGTCCATAAATTATAATGAAGGTCAACTATTTGGACAGCAGTGGATTGGACTTGGCGATGCAGAGTGACCATACCTTGTGGGAACTTTATGTTTCTATGCATCTATAGGATGTCATCCTGCTGACCTCTTACTGGAGAGGAGGGGATAGGAGACTGTTAGGAGGATAGGACATATATGGAGCAGAGAGGAAAGGTGTGCTGTCACCAGGCAGGGAGACCAGTGGGAGCTGCATATAGGTGAGCATGCTAATTTACATGAGACTGTACATTTTCACTCAATCATAATCATAATAATAATAAAATAAAAGAAAGAAGGAAAGAAAACAAGAAGTTCTCACAACTGGACTAGTAAGCAATGCTGTGATAATTGGAGAAAGAACTGTCAAGGATTTCAGCTTACTTGGGTACACAATCAATGCTCATGGAAAAAGCAGTCAATGCATTGGGAAAATCTGCTGCAAAGGACCTTTTCAAAGTATTGAAAGGTAAAAATAGCACCTTGAAGACTAAAGTGTGCCTGACCCAAGCCATGGTATTTTGAATTGCATTATATGCATGCAAAAATTGGACAACGAATAAGGGAGACAGAGGAAAAATTGGTGCCTTTGAATTGTAGCATTGGAGAAGAATATTGAATGTACCATGGACTGCTGAAAGAACAAACACAGCTGTTCTGGCAGAAGTACAACCAGAATGCTCCTTGGAAGCAGACTTTGGACATGCAAAGAAGGCTCAGTCCCTGGAGAAGGACAACACCCTTAGAAGAGTCAAGGGTCAGTGAAAAAGAGGAAGACCCTTGATGAGATGGATTGATATAGCAGCCACAATGATGGACTTAAGCATCAAAACAATTGCGGACACGATACAAGACTGGGCAGTTTTTGTTCTATTGTGCATAGGGTTGCTATGAGTTGGAAATGACCTGACGGTACCTAACAACAACAGTAATTCTTTTCCTGGCTAATTTTCCCACCTTTAGTTTCTCAGCTTCTCTTAAATCTCATACTGGAAACCAGCATTTTCTACATATGCTCCTATTTTTTGGCCCAAACATGTCATATGGCCTCATTTGAGTCTAACAGGGCAAGGAAATATAATCTTCCATTAGGGACATACTGAATATTGGTGAATAATAACACAATCTATAACAATCTGCAAGAAGACTACAAAGATGAACAAATATGTCAAAGGCCTTTGATTAGAATCATAGCAACTAACTCTATGAATATTATGCTGATAAGAAACATAATGATATTTGAATATATGATTTTAATAAATTAAAATGGGAACTAAATTATGTATTACCAGATAAATTCAGTTTTATTGAGAGGTAGTATCTTTCAAAATACGGGCCAATGAGGGGGACATTAATAAGCAGGGGAGAATTTACTATTTACTGAACTAAACAATCTGAAACTCTTAATTTAAATATGCTAATGGAAATTAAATGTATTAAATGTGATAATGCTCTTGATGTTACTCTCTGTCTCAAATCTAGTGGTAAACATTTAAAATGTAGTAGATTGGATCATGATCCTCTATACTGGCCATATTTAGGACACATATAACCAAAAAACCAAACCACACCCATTGCTGTTGAGTCAATTGCAACTCATAGCAACCTTACAGGACAAAGCAGAACTTTAGAGTTTCCAAGGATAGTTTGGTGCATTTCAACTGCTAACCAAAAGGGAGGGTATACAGCTGGACATTTTCATATATGAAAACTAACTTTCTGTTTCTTAAAAAGAATTCTATGCAGAAATTTGCAAATGGTCCCAAATGTCATCAAACCCCACTTTACTTAGATGTATAAGTACAGCCATAATTGCCTGCCTCATTGTAAAGGAAAAGGAAATAACATTTTTTGAGCTTTTACCATGACCTCATGTGAAAAATTCTTCACATAACTCCAAGAGATTACATTATTAAGTCCATTTTGCAATTAAAGACTATTAAACTTTGAGAGACTAAAAGTGTAGGTCTACATAAGATGGTAAATGGCAAGGTAAGGATATGACCTCAAATTAGTCTTATTCCAAAGTTCAGTCTGCTATCTTAGTAACGATGAGCTGCTGGCACTTCTAAGTCCCTTCAGCAAACTTCCTGCACAATTTTAGTTTTTGGACTCTTTGAATCTTTTCAGCAAATCTAGGCAATAATAAAATGTAACCTATGGGCTTACCATAAACACAGTCTAAAAATTAGAGAGATAACTTCTTTTCAGAGTTTTGATTTGGCTTGGCAGAGTTTTGAAAGTCTTTGTTATTAACCTTTGTCTCTCATGCTTAGTTCTAATATTTAAACTACTTAAAAAAAAAAAAGCCACATGTTCTTTGCATTGCCAGGGAGAGAGTCAGATAGGAAGTCAGGAAGGAGAGAATAGTAATCCCCTGTTATTTTAGAAGCCTTAGTAGATTACTCTCCTTCAAAGTTGGGGAGATTATCAATATAATTTTAAGGCTCCCTGTTGGCATAGTGGCTAAGTGCTCAGCTGCCAAGTGAAAGGTTTGTTTCTGCTCTGGGGGAGAAAGATGTGACAGTGTGGTTGTGAAAAAATTACAGTCTTGGAAATCCTATGAGGCAGCTCTACTCTGTCCTACAGGGCTGCTATGAGTCAAAGTTGACTTCATCACAGTGGTTTTGGTTCAAGTAAGTCAGCACTACAGTCTGAGCAAGTTTAACTCAGCTCTCATGCAACACAGCACAGAGGCAGCATAGTTAACAGTGAGAAAGCCATAGACTTGGAGTCATAATGCCTAGCCTAAATCTTGGCTCCACTATTATCAGGTGTGTGACCTCAGACAAATGAGTTTTCTTTGCTTCAGTTTCTTCACTGGTAAGATGGGATAATAAAAGAACACATCTTCTGCAAGTGTTACAAGGATTATAGGAATTAAAGTTTATAAGGTGCTTAGAGCAGTATCTAGCATTATAATATGTTATGGAAGAACAAAACAAACTCATTGTCCTTAAGTCGATTCCAACTACTGTGTAGGGTTTTCTTGGCTGTAATCTTAACAGATGCAGATTCCTAGGCCTTTCTTTCATGGTGCTACTGGCTGGCTTTGAATTGACAACTTTTAGATAAATAGACTGTTCATACTACCTGGGGACCTGCGTGCTACATAAAGTCTTGAAAAATAAACAAAATTTTTTATTGGATCATGTTTATTGATTTGTTCATTATGTACTGAATACCTAATGTGTGCTACTCACTGTCATACATAACTGGCCAAAACAGGGAACCTAAAGAAATAATTCCACTCTTAAATATATATTCAAAAGACTTGAAAGCTGCCCCATGAACAGACACATATACCCCGTGTTCCTTGCAGCATTATTCACAGTAGCCAAAAGGTGGAAACAACCCAAATGCCCACCAATGGATGAACATGTCAACAAAATGTGGGATACACATATGATGGAATATTACTTTTGGAGCCATGGTGGTGCAGTGGTTAACAGCCTGGCTGCTAATCAAAAGGTTGGCAGTTCAACTGCACCAGCCACTCCTTGAAATTTCTGTAGAGCAGTTCTCTGCTGTCCTACGAGTAACAATCTACTCAACAGCAGCAAATATAAACATAAATGAAGTCCTGATACATGCCACAAGAAGGATAAACATTGATAATATTATGTTGAGTGAAATAAGTGAAGCACAAAACATAAATTGTACAATTTCATTAAGATGAAGCCCTTAGAACAGGCAAATGTATAGAGATCAGAGTTTTAACAGTGGTTACCTGGGGGCAAAAGGGATGGGGAAAAGGGGGAATTTTTGTTTAGCTGACATTGAGTTTAAGTAGTGGGAAAATACGCCAACGGATGGTGGTTAGGTTGTACAACATGACTGATATAATTGTTTCAGTGAATTGTACACATAAAAAATGTTGACTTGGTAAATATTGTTGTCTACCTTTTTACAACAATAATAAACAGAAACTTCAAAAGAGAAATTTTAGAAATATATTAGAATGTGTTTAGTAAACACTGAATTTTTCGCTAGGTGAACAGTTCCTTTATTTCTTCTTCTTCTTCTCATTTTTAAGCAGAGAGTCTCAACACTCAGATTATACCAAGCTAAAAAATGATTTTTCTATGTATCCTCTTTCTCAGCATCCCATTTTCTGCTGAATTCAATCTCTTCTTGCAGAGTACACAAAATGCTAGGTATTTGCCAGTAAATGTCATCAAGAAACACAAAACAAAAAAACTGGGAAAATTTTATTGCTTCTCAATACTTACATGTGGGTTAACTCATTCTTTTAAATGAGTTAATACAGAAGAAAATATAGGTAATTGCATCATTGTTCTTTAAAAAAAAAGTTGCTCACTTTCTCTAATGGGACCCGTCATTTACTGCCTTTTATATTTTAAATTATAATCTGAGCTGTGAACATTTCCATCCTTTTTATAAAGAACTAGAGTTACATTGATTAATGTAGAGAAAATTACATGACACAAAGACACAGTGTCATTTTTTTAAGGGATACTAGAGTGTTCTAAAAATGAAATGAAAAGACTTAAGTAAATAGTTGGTTATTTTATTTCTTTTTCTACCAGAGGATTTGTTCTTTGAAAGAAAAATAAAGTTATTTGTGGAATATAAATTGTCAGTTTTGTAAAAAATAATTTATCATTTCATTGTTGAGAACATACACAGCAAAAACGTATCCCAATTTAAGTTTGTACATGTACAGTTCAGTGAGACTGACTACATTCTTCAAGTTCTGCAATTCTCACTCTCTTTTTCTGGTTTGTGCATCCCTCATTATCACAAACTCACAGCCCCCTAAGTTTCCTGTGTATCTTTGGAGTTGCTGTCAGTTTGATCCCAGATAGGTAGATCTTAAAAAGCATGACACTCAAGAACAACATTTTTTACCAGTTAAGCTAAACTATTGTTTGGCTTTAAGTCAGGGATATTTTTGGTTTAAGGTTTCAAGATTATTTTAGGGCAATAGTTTTGAGTATTCACTCAGCCTCCCTGGTTCCAGAATGTCTGGATTCCATTAGAATTTGAAATTATGTTCTGTATTTCCCCCTTTTTGATCGGGATTCACCTATATAATCTTCAATCAAAGTGTTCAGTAAAGGGTAGCAGGGCACCATCTAGTTCTTCTGGTCTCATGGCAAACGTAAACTGTTAGTTTTACACATGCTACTTTCTTTAGGTTGTATAAAGTGTTGAAGGTAGGGGTAATAACAGAAAGGCCAAAATTCTCTTTGAGTAACTAAGGCTCAAGATTACTGGGAAGCATTGTGTGAACCCAGTGACTCCTTTGAGTAGTCACATGTGTGCATGGAGAAATGGTGGCTTTGCACACTGAATTTGCTAAGTAGAGAGCAACATTCTTTTTCTCTGTTCTTTGATCTTTTCCTTTTTAACTCTTCATTCAGGCCTTGTTTCCTACTGGGTCAGCAGCTCTACATGTTGATTTGGCAACACATGCTCTGGTCTCAAGACAAGAGGCAGGGATACTTTCATGAACTCAGATTTTACTGATCTTCCCAAAAGTTCTATTAACAATTGTATATTGCAGCGTCATTGACCTGACTACACTTCAGAATGAGTTAGTGGCAATAACTTATTTATGTTTAGTATTGTTTTTGCAGTCACATAAAATATGGTATTAAAAGCTTCAAACTTTTTATGCGTCTTCCCAGGGATGAAAGGTGCCATGTCAGGACAAAAATTAATAGTTTGCAGTGTTGTCTGCCCAACCTCTCCGAAGACTGCTTTAAAAAAAAAAAAAAAAAAGATTTAAAAGAAACTTTTCCTGTAGGATATCCTGACATCATTATTTGTTACTACTTGTGTTTTCTTACTAGCCTGATCTACTCCCACCACTGAGATAAATAAGATTAAACACAGTTTGTTGTCTGGGCTGTCAGCCACAGGATTCTCCAAATTCACTCCTCTGAGGAAATTTGGCAAACCAATTTAAAAAGGAAACATCCTGTTTTGTGATTCCAAATTGAATTTAGCATGGGAGAGACTGTGGATGTTCACAGCAGTGATCTTAAATATTATCAAATATCACGGTTTTAGATTTGATTAAGGAACACCAAAAGCCTATCGCTGACAATCTTGGAGTCTGTAGCTCAACTTGTCACATCTATGAAAACGACTTACAAAAATGGATGAGCAAATCAGGAAGCTGAACATCATCTCAGTACTAGCTATTCTAAAGAAAGAAGACAGTGAGAGTCGGGAATCATGGAGAAAAAAACATTCATGGACAATTTAGTTTCTTCCTGTTACAGAGCTGGATGTTTTTATTGTCTATTAACTCAAATATCCTTCTAAGCTACCCTGTGAGGGAGGACTATTGTCACACTGGTTTTATAAATACATGCTTTGAGATTAAGTGAGTTTGAGCAATATGCAGAAGGAAGTCCTGGTGGCATAGTGGTTAAGTGCTATGGCTGCTAGCCAAAAGGTTGGCAGTTCAAATCCACCAAGTCTTCCTTGGAAACACCACGGGCGCAGTTCTACTTTGTTCCATGTGGTTACTATGAGTCAAAATCAACTCAACGGCCACAGATTCTTTTTGTTTTTGGTTTCCAGCAGAAAGGAGGAGAGCTAGGATGGAAAGCTACGGAGGTTTAATTCTTGATCTTATCATCATGGCTAAAGGACTATGTAGATGGAATTCCCTTGGGAAGGGTTTTTTTTAAAGGTTTTGGTGGGGAATGGGTAACTGGCAAGACAAAATTCAAATTTTAATGCTGGCTAATGAAAATAAGGTTTGCTGTTTTCTCTGTATCAGAACATCTCTATTCTTATTTCTGCCCTGTGTTTACCATCTCATCCTGAGAGCTGCAGAGGGAGATAGTAATTTACATGCATAAAATGCACCTAATGTTAGTGTAGATGGATGGCATTGACACAACCAGCCAGGTTTGGAAACATAATCTTGGGTTCTCATTAAAAGGGATAATTGAAGGAAAACAACAAACACAAAGCAAAACTTAAGCTATGAGTTCTGTGGAATTTAACAGGGAAATGGGTTCTTCCAATGCATATATGTTTATATAGAGAGGTAGACTGAAATAGCCATAAAGAGACAGAGAAAGGAATCTGAATGTCTATAACTGCCATTCAGGTAGATATAATTTTAATGGCAAGTAATATCAACGTGGAAATAACTGCTTTAATAAGGAGGTCACTTCAGAGACAAGCAGTCAGAGAAAATGCCTGTACTAAAAACTAGCTTTGCTTCATCTTATAAACAAGGAAGACAGAGAATCTTTGCACGCCTGATAGAAGGTCTTGTACAGGAATCTCTGTTGCTTTAGCACAGTGGGAACACATGGAAAGCAGACTGAAGGGTCCTTATGCTGGTTCTGCTCTAGGGTACCTTCTAGGAGGAAAAATAGCAGAACATCACTGTGTGAATATTATGCAAACAAGACATCAGCAATGTGTGCACATAATTGCGTTGCCTGACAGTGATCAATTGTTCAGAGACAACTAGTATCTGTAAAACTTAAAGTAAGCATTCTAACAAACCTCCCAGGTTAGTGATAGGTGGAATTACAGTAACAACAAATTTTTTAGAATAACTGCATTGATTTTAGTTGTAAAAATGTTATAAATATATTGTAAATCAGGATCTTTTTCCCCACTTTAGTGTGAAGCTTTCAAATAGCAATTTGCTTCTTCTTACTGATAATTTCTTCTACTTCCTTGAATTATTTTTCTTAAATTGCCCCCATGTGTGCATGCAAAGCAAATGTTTGCTCGGGTGTGCTGTTTTCTTGCCACCATTATGGAGACAAGGTAAGGAAAGGACGTTTGTACCAAAGCAGTGTGAGAAGCTGTCTTTTTCTAAAGCATTTTTGCATCGTGGCCATTAGCTACTGATGGAGTTGCCATGGTTATAAGAGGTCTACTGTGGGAGAAATCTTCATTTGTTATTGGATTTTGACAGTAGCCGTCAGAATGCTTGATGCCAAAAAAATAAGAACAACACTAAAGAGCCTCAGCCGTTTTAGCCACATGAAGAGTTGAGTTACAATATTAAAAAAATACTCAATGATAAAGCCATGGTGATTTGAGGGCCAAGAAAACTCTTGCTTTTGAAATAAAATGTATTTCCATAAACAGCAGAGGCAGAAAATGATAGTTTACTCAAGAAACAGGGAGAAACGTCAGTAGGCAGAAACCTACTGAGTTGAGCATGATTAAATTATTTCATGTAATAGTTTACACTGGCTTTGCTGCTCTCTTTTAAGTTCTTTTTTTCATGCAAAATCTGGGTGATTTAAGCTATAACTTCAGGAGTTATAGAGGTTCATGTTTCTCTCCTGGTATTTTAGCACAAGGAAAAAGCCTTTGTATGAAATGTATCTGAAAGCCCTGGAAATACTACTCTCATATAAAAAGTATAATAAATCCCATTACATGGGTGTCACTCTGCTATGGATTCATATCCTCCATGGAAAGTATTTGATATGCATGTTAGCTTTCTCCTTTGGTCTTAGTGCTAGATGTTTTGCCTCTTCAGAGAACACATGATTTCTCTTAATACTTCAGTGTTTAGGGATGGACCATGGTTTGTTGCAAGTCTCCCAAAATATAAATATAGAATACACTTTGTAAAATTGACTTCAGGTTAGAGCAGGAAGGCAGAAGAGATCCTCCCTCTGCTGGATGCTTGTGAACGTGAATCCGTGATGCCTATGAGTCTGTTGCAGAGAAGCCAAGCTTAGCTTATAGAGACAGGGAGCCGCCAAAGATGAGCACTGACACGGCTCCCGCTTGGGGGATAAAAGCTGGCAGATTTATAGAAAGAGAGCTAGTAGCTGTGGAAAGTGCTGTTTTTTTTTTTTTTTTTTTTTTAGACAGGATAAACGATAGATGAGGGATCCTGAGGGGAAGCGTGCACACCTGGGAAGACAGCCGCCAACTGCAGGCTCTGTGGTTCTATCCCCGTTGTCCCTCTGCCTGAGTTGCAGCTCCCCCAGCCAGGGCTCCTTTCAGACGTCGCCTCCCCCCCAGTCCTGGGACGTGTCTTCTCCCCTGCCCTGACATAGTCTCCTTATTTTCTAAAACAATTTTCTCGGTCAGATTTTAAGCTCACACGAATGGTTTTACGGCAGTTCGAGGGCATGTGGGGGACCAGTTTCGTACACATCAGATAGTAGCTGTACCGTCTCCTATGTCTTAATCAGCTGCACACAGGTTCTTATTCTCACAGACATCATCACAGACGAGCTGACACTTGGTGTCTCATCTCTGTTGCTTTCCATTTGCTGGTAACCTCTTGCACTCTGATTTTCATCATCTTTACTCCGCTGAAACTACTCTCTTGAGGTCATTAATGACTCAGTCATTCAATGCAATGGATAATTTTCAGTCATTGCCTTATTGGCCTCTTCTCTCTTAGCCTCATTGGTGATCCTCCTAACTTGTTTCGATAGCATTTCCATTGCCGAAGCACTGTAAACATGACAGAAAGCCTGGTGCCATAGTGGGTAAGTGCTATGGCTGCTAACCAAAAGGCTGGCAGTTCAGATCTGCCAGGCACTCCTTGGAAACTCCATGGAGGCAGTTCTACTTTGTCCTGTAGAGTTGCTACGAGCCAGAATTGGCTTGACGGCAACAGGTTTGTATTTTTTGTTTTTGCTATATGTGCCAAGCACATAGTTAAATTTTTAAAACAATCCATGAGATAGGCAAAGGTCAGGAAACTGAGATTCAGAGTTCATGTAGTTATGTGATTTACCTAGTTCATATATTAAGAGTTGAGCTAAACTAAAAGTCAGCCTGTTTGACTCAAAATCTGAGCTATTACTCAGTATATGGGCCACACTCGCAGTTGTGGTGCAAGTTTTCTGAATTACTTCTGTGGGATTCATATCCCTTTGTTTGTCTTCAGTTTTCTGCATTTACTTTTCTTAGGAGTTTTATTCTCTCCCATGAATTTCTTCACCTCTCAATGACTCCCCTATTTTTATTGCTAACCCCAATCTCTCTTCTGAGATCAGTGATAACCCTGTCTAGCAGATATATTTCTTTGGATGTTTCAGATGCAGCCTTTTCATTTATTCATTCATTTACTCATTCGTCACTTACATATTTAATAAATATATATTGAGCATCTCTTACATGCCAGACTCTGTATGAGGCCCTGGAGATAAATGGGTAAGAAACCATAGTCTCTTTTTAAATGGTCAAGAGCTCAGGATGCTATCCAGATGATCAGCAGTTCTGATCTACTAGCTGTTTCTTGGAAACCCTGTGGGGCAGTTCTACTCTGTCCCATAGAGCTTCTATGAGATGGAATTGACTTGATGGCAATGTGTATTTTGGATTATATTCTTCATCATCCACATTTCAACAGTAACTCCTTTTATCCCTGCACCCTTCTTCAGCAAGGAGGTTCTAGTAGAAGGAAAGCTAAACCTATTTGCAGAGTCTTTGAAGCGGTATAGTTAAGCTCTGCCTGTTCTCTCTGTAAATTTGAAAGCACAAACTTGAAAATGGACTCTCCCTTCAAAAGGACAAGTTAATCACAGACACAGTGAAGAAGACAGGTTACCATCAACCAGTTGCCAGTCTAATTTTAGTTAATGATGGAATAAAAATGGAAAAAATTCTAGTCTATAGTTCTTAGAAAACAGCGTTTATGTCTTATTCAACTAGAAATTCTTTGGTATTTCAGAGAGTGCATCACACATAGAGGGTAGGAATAAATATTTGCTGTTGTTATACTGGAAACCCTGGTGGTGTAATGGCTAAGGCTGGCAGGTCAAATCCACCAGGTGCTCCTTGGAAACTCTATAGAGCAGTTCTACTCTGTCCTAAAGGGTCACTATGAGTAGGAATCGACACAACCACAATGAGTTTTTTTTTTTTTAATTGAGTTGTTATATTGATTCATCAAATACTGAATTTCACTAAAATTATACAAGTTGAGGACAATTCTGTATTGCCTAGAGGAACAATAACATTTACAAAAGTCACTAAATATATCTTGAATAGAACTAAACATCTTGGGCTGTGCCTAGGGCTAATACTCAGTAAGTGTGGCCCAAACAAGCTATTCATAGTTAGCATCCATTCTGATTGATCCACATCCATTTCTGCAAGGATCGTGACTCAATTTTTTTGGTTTATGCTTACATTCTGATTGGTCTGCACCTCTACCATACAGTTGTGAAATATTAAAAAAATCAATCATTTGTCCTAGTGATACTAAGATTTTTAAACTATGGTCTCCATTCATGAATTCTTCATATTGTAATGATCAGCTCTAATGCTACAGGTTGAATGTTCTATCAGCAACAGATATAAAATAATATGGGAAAACATATGAAGCCATGTGTAGGGAGTAGAGAAGGGTTGGGTTTTGAGAACTGTGTGGAAGTTAATTCTAACCAAAAGATAAATGGCATATTGAACATGGGAAAATTAAGGAAAGAAAAAGCAGGTGTAAACATGTTTAGGAAATGCCATTTCCTTAGGGTACCCAGAACACTGAAAAGCTGGAGTAGGATAACCTGGAATTAAAAGGACTGACTAAAGGATTTTCAATATGCAAAATAGTTGGGTGTTTATTTGTTTTACAGGAAAAGATACTGAAAGCCTTTTAGCAGGAAAACAAATAGTTAGCTCTGTGCTTTACAAGAATAGCTATGACTGCTGTATTCTTGTTGGATCAGAATGCAAAGATACTCAATTCTCAGGAATAACAATCGAGATATGTAAAACATGAGGTAAGCGATAATGGAAATTTTGGATTTTGATGTTGAGATGGAGATGAGCAGACAGACGTATAAGTCCTCATGGAAACAGAACCCATAGGACTTTGTCACTGTCATAGATTGGATTATGCCCACCCCAAAATGTGCAAAACAATTTGGCTGGGCTATGATTCCCAGTATTTTGTGATTGCATTCTATTTTGTGATTTTCCTAAGCTGTAAATCCTAATCTCTTCCCATGGTTAATGGATAGGATTATGTCAACAGAGGATTAGGGTGTTACTGTAACATCCTTGCTAAGGGAGTTCCCCTGGAGTGTGGCTTGCACCACCTTTTATCCTATGAGAGATAAAAGGAAAGGGAAGCCAGCAAAGAATGGGGGACCTCACATCATCAAGAAAGCAGCATCATGAGATGTGGAACACATCTTTTGGGCCTGAGTTTCTTGTGCCAAGATGCTCTCAGACCAAACAAAGTCTGGTGCAACAAAAGGACCTGACTCCAGAGCCAACAGAGAGAATGCGGAGGTGTCCTGAGTTTGGACCACTGGCCTACAGAACCGTGAGAGAACAAATTTTGTTGGAGACATCCAGTCATGGTATTTCTGTTAGAGCAATATTGGATGACTAAAATGATCCCTAAACAGAAGATTTCAGAGAGAAGCTCAAGAAGACAAAATAAAGTATTATCATGACATGTATAAGGAGCTGGAAATGGAAAACCGAAAGGGAAGAACATGTTCTGCATTTCTCAAGCTGAAAGAACTAAAGAAAAAATTCAAGCCTTGAGTTGAAATCATGAAGGATTCTACAGGAAAACCATTAAACGACTCAGGGAGCATTTAAGGAAGATGGAAGGAATACACAGGGTCATTATACCAGAAAGAACTGGTTGATGTTCAGCCATTTGAAGAAGTAGCAAAAGATCAGGAACGGATGGTTCTGAAGGAAGAAGTCGAAGCTGCATTGAAGGCACTGGCAAAAAACAAGGCTCCAGTAATTGATGGAATATCAATTGAGATATTTCAAGAAACAGATGCAGTTCTGGAAGTGATCATTCACCTATGCCAAGAAATTTGGAGGACAGCTACCAGGCCAACCGACTTGAAATGATCCATATTTATGCTCATTCCAAAGACAGGTGATTCAACCGAATGAGGAAATTACTGAACAATATCGTTAATATCACATGTAAGTAAAACTTTGCTCAAGATTATTCAAAAGTGACTGCAACAGTCCATTGACAAGGAACTGTCAGAAATTCAAGCTGGATTTAGAAGAGGATGTGGAACCAGGGATATCCTTGCTCATGTAAGACAGATCTTGTCTGAAAGCAGAGAATACTGGAAAGATGTTTACCTGTGTTTCACTGACTATGCAAAGGCATTCAACTGTGTGGATCACATTAAACAATGGCTAACATTGTAGAGAATGGGAATTCCAGAACACCTAATTGTGCTCTTCAGGAATCTGTATATGGATCTGGAGGAAGTCATGCAAACAAAACAGGACACCACATAGTTTAAAGTCAGAAAAGGTTTGTGTCTGAGTTATATCCTTTCACCATACCTTTTCAATCTGTGTGAGGAGCAAATAATCCAAGAAGCTGGATTATATGAAGAGAAAGAAGGATTGGAGGACAACTCACTGTCAACCGGCATTATGCCCACGAGACCACTTTACTTGCTGAACGTGAAGAAGACTGGAAACATTTACTGATGAAGATCAAAGACCACAGCGTTCAGTATGGATTGCACCTTAACATCAAGAAAACAAAAACCCTCACAGCTGGACCAGTAAGCAACATCGTCATAAATGGAGAAAGGACTGAGTTTGTCAAAGATTTCATTTTACTTGGGTCCACAATCAACAACCATGGAAGCAGCAGTCAAGAAATCAAAAGACGCACTGCATTGGGAAAATCTGCTCCAAGGATCTCTTTAAAGTGTTGAAAAGTAAATATGTCACCTTGAAGACAAAAGCGCACCTGACCCAGGCCATGGTATTTTCAATCGCATCATATGCATGAGAAAGCTGGACCATGAACACAGAAGACAGAAGAAGAACTGATGCCTTTGAATTGTGGTGTGGGAGAAGAATATTGAACATACCACTGACTGCCAAAAGAACAAACAGATATGTTCTGGAATAGGTACAGTCAGAGTGCTCCTTGGAAGCAAAGAGGGCAAGACTGTGTCTTACATACTTTGGACATGTTATCAGGAAGGATCAGTCCCTGGAGAAGCACATTGTGCTCGGAAGAGTGGATGGTCAGTGAAAAAGAGAAGACCTTTGATGAGATGCATAGACAGTGGCTGTGACAATGGGCTTAGGCATAAAAATGATTGTGGACACAGCGCAAGACTCAGCAGCGTTTGTGTTGTCCACAGAGTCACTATGAGTCAGAACCAACTTGACAGCACCTAACAACAACAACAAAATGATCCCTAAATAGGGAATCTAAGTCAGAAAATTCTTTTTTTTTTTTTTTTGGCAGAAAGTTTTGGGGATATGAAGATTATGAATTTGATTCTAGACATAATGCTTTTGAAGCAAAAAAGATAGCTTGGTTCATGATAAGGCTAGAATATATAACAGAAAGCATATAAATTCTGAGTTTAGATAATTTCAGCTAAATTCCTAATCCATAATTCAGTAACTATATATTACTAAATCATTTTCTTGGTCTCCTCATCTATAATTTGAAAATAACTACCTCATGAACTGAGATGGCATTAAGTGACATAAGGAATATAACCCAAAATCTCACTGCTGTTGAGTTGATTCTGATTCACAACAACCCAATATGGCAGAGTAGAACTGTTCCATAGTGTTTCAGAATCAAACTCCTGACCTTTAGGTTAGCAGACATAGCATTTATCCACTGTGCAACCAGATACTTACTTAAGTACTAGGATGTGATTCCTAACCTCTTGTCTTGATCTTGAGTTTCTTTAATTTTAGAATTAGAAAGAGAATCTACTTATCAACTTTACACTGAAATCTGCCATTATGAAAATTAAGCGAAATAACAGCTGAAGCAAAAAACTGCAGACATATTTGGAGACTGAAGTAAATGATTAAGTTACAGATTTTCTGAATGAAAACAAATGCTGAAATTATATGGTTGCAACAGTAACTAGGAGCCCTGGTGATGTAATGGTTAAGAATTTAGATAGATCTTAACTGAAAGATTGGCAGTTCAAATCCACCAGCCATTCCCTGGAAACCCTATGGGAGAGTTTTTATCTGTCAAATAGGGTCATCATGAGTCGCATCAACTTGACAGCATATAACAAGAGTAATTAACTTTTATTGAGTCCTTATGATCTACTAGACAATATGCTAGCTAAATATTTTATTTATATTATGTCATTAAAACCCACAGGAACTATTAAGAGTTGTTGTTAGGTGCCACGGAGTAAGCTCTGAGTCATAGTGACTCTGTGCACAACAGAATGAAACATTGCCCCATCCTGTGCCATCTGATGATCACTGTTATGTTTGAGCTTATACTCAGAGCAACCATAAAGAGTAAATACTGTTATTATCTCCATTTAACACAGAAAGGAGCTGAAGTATAAACTGTTTGGTACTATATACAAGATCAACAGCTAGCATGTGGTGGAGTTGGGATTTTAATGCAGGCATTCTGAGTCATCCAGGAAGAAAGATGAAGAAGTTTGTTTCTGTCAAGATTTACAGCCTTCAGTATGCAGGACACCTCTGTCCTGGATACAGGATACAGATACCTCTGTCCTGTAGGGTTGCTATGAGTTGGAATCAACTCATTGGCAGTGAGTTTAAAATTTTGTTTTTAGCTTGATTCATGTGGAATGTGTATGTAGACCAAGAGATAGTTGTTTGGGCAGAATAAGGGAATACTGTTTTGTTTAAAATTAGGGAAAGTGTGCATGAGGGTTGTATCTTTTTACCACATTTATTTTATCTGCATGATCAGCAAATAACCTGAGAACCTGGACTATATAAAGAAGAACAGAGAATCATGATGGGAGGAAGACTCAGTAACAAACTATGATATACAGATAACACAACCTTGCTTGCTGAAAGTAAATACAACTTCAAGCGCTGACAGATGATGATCAAACACCACAGCCTTCACTTTGGATTACACCTCAACATAAGGAGAATGAAACTCCACACAACTAAACCAATAAACAACATTGTGAAAAATGGAGAAAGTATTGAAGTTGTCAAGGATTTCATTTTATTGGAGCCTCGATCAGTGTCCACAGAGACAGCAATCAAGAAATCAAATGATGCATTGCATTAGGCAAATTTGCTGCAAAAGAACTCTCTAAAGTGTTAAAAAGCAAAGATGTCACTTTGAGGACTAAGATGTGCCTGACATTTTCAACTGCCTCATATGTATTCAAAAACTAGAAAATAATAAGGAAGACCGAAGAAGAGTTGATGCTTTCGCATTATGGTGTTGGTGAAGAACAGTGACTGTACCGTGGATTGCCACAAGAATGAATGTCTTGGAAGAAGTACATCTCCAAGGCTCCTTAGAACCAAGAATGGTAAGACTTGGTTTTAAGTTATTTGTCATGTTATTAGGAAGGACCGGTCCATGGAGAAGGACATCCAGTTTGGTAAAGCAGAGAGTCAGCAAAACAGAGAAAGTCTTTCAATGAAATGGATTGACACCGTGACTGCAGCAGTGGGCTCACACAGAGCAACGGCGACGGTGAGGACGGCCGAGGCCCAGGGGTGCTCACTGCTGCACCGAAATGCAGACGGCGCAGGCCCAGGGGTGCTCACTGCTGCACCGAAATCCACACTGCCGGCCTTCCTCCCCCCAACAATGTCCTGACTCCACATTCTGGGGCTAAAAGCTCTCTTTTATAAAATCTGAATATTTGGCAGTTATTAATTTGGACTTTCCTAAAATACAAATCTTTTTAGTTACGAATAACTGATAGTCCAGTTGCCAAGTTTTCAGCCATCCAATCCAGAGAATTTAAGTTGATGGAAAATGTCTTCAGTTTTCATAGATACTTTGGTTCATTCATTACCTAATTTATACTTTCTCTTTTACATTCTCCCCCATTTTGACTGTGCTAATTTTAAGAGATATACAGATCATTTTAATTTTAGCTTCAGCAATACCACCATAACTTCTAAATGTACTGAGAAAATACTACAAAATATATATTATGAACTTTAAGACACACCTGAGTTTAACTGTCATCAGTTATTGAAACCAAAGACATCTGTTTCTTCTAAGACTCATTTGAATAATGAAATATGATCAGAATGATTTGAACTTTAAATAAAGGGGGAATAACAAATAACATGAAGTGTGCTTTACTGGAGAATCTCATGATGTAAACTTTATACCCTTGCATCATTCTGTAAATCTGACAGACAGACTGAACTGGAAGGAAACAAAACAAAACAAAAACAATTATGCCACTCTTGCTATAGTCTGTAAACATGAAGCACTTGAAAAGGCCTGTAAACCCACCAAAGATCCTTTATGATTACACAGAACTCTGTTAAGAGATTATTATGTGGGTCTAACTTGGCTATTGGGCAAGCTTTACCACTTTTGCCATTTTAACTTTGAGCAACAAAGAAAAGGCACAAGGACTGATTCTTACACAATAAATAATAGTGTAAGGGAAAGTGTTTGGAGTTTGCTTTTTGATATCATTTTGTAGTTATCCTGATAGTTAATTCCAAAGGATGCTGAATGCTTAGTACAATACTTAATGTAAGGAGAATACCAAACATGTCTGTGACTATTTTACTCCCTCTTATTCTATATTATCTTCTTGACCATTTTACTAATTATTACCATTTCATTTAGAGGGCAAAAAGATAAAATTACTGGAGGCAAAAGTAGCAAATTATGCAGACCATTAGCATACTTGGCCTAAAATTTTGGTAGTGGAGGAGATCAAGATAAAGTTTTGTGACTGCCTAAGGAGTTTGACTGATGTACAATTATTGTTCACTATCCTCCTCATTATTTTACCAAAAGTTGGTTGAAGCTACCTACTCACAGGTATAAGGTGGAAGGCTACTATTAATGAATTGACTGCCTGTAAAGCAAGATTTGTTCCATATGCAGTTGTTTTTGCTGGGCTCTACCTCCCTTAAGCAACTACTGAAATTTGTTCTTTTGTATCAGTAAACTCAAAAGTTTTACTCAGAGGTGAGGTACATTTACTTCTATGAGACATGGTTTTTAACAATCTTGTGATAAACTGACTTCACCAAAGAGTAATACAAAGTGGTAGAAAGTCAAGCACGTAGTATGTGAATAGAAACGGCAGCTGAGACCAGGGAGAGAAAGCTGCAGTTTCATGAGGGAGGGAAAGCGCAGCTGGGAGCCGATGGGAAACAACAGGGAGCCAATCAGGCTGCAAAGGGATGCCCAGGAAAAGATGGTCTTCCTGTCTGTCAGAACTAAGTCATTCCGAACAGTGCACTTGGTTTAGGAATCTGGGCTTTGTGTTTTTCCCAAGCTGCTTGAGTCAGGCAGAGGAGTCCAGTGACCTGGTGACAGATGAGTATGATGTTATCATTGTTACGTTTGTCTGCTAAAAAACTGGTACAAACTCACTCTCTATATGGATGCAAAAACAATACACAATCTCAGCCAACTTTTGGTGCAATATTAATGAGGACAGAGAACAATGACTGTCTATCAGTCAAGTTCCTTAGGCAGTCCCCAAACCTTACAATTTCCCATTGTCCAGAGATGTGCAGCAACACTGTCTGGTAGGCAGATGCAGTCCCACTTTGAGTGGAGAATGAAAACCCCAGATACCTGAACAGCGGTGATATAGGCGAGAAACAATATTTACCTATAAAAAGACTAAGTTTGGGAAGACTCACCAATCTTTTACAGTTATATAATAAAGTCCCCTGGATTGAAAATAAATTCTACCATCGTTTCTGGTTTTGTTGTAACCTAACATTAGGGAAAAAAACAAAAACAAAACAAAACAAAACTAATTTGTCACAAACTTGAAGTTGCTTAATCAACTTCAGTGTGCATCAAATTCTTCTGTTTGTCTTGTCCAATTTATAAGACTGGGTTGGGTAGATTCAACACAATATAAATAGAATTTAGCTAGATCTACAGGGATTGAAAATGAACATTAAGCATTCTTGTCTCTTTAAGTGCTTATGTTAATGTGGAATATTTTCAGTCTATTATCAAAAGTGAAACCTGGTGGGAAAGAAAAAGTGTTACATAACTGAACAGAATTGTCACATTTTTCTTGAACTTTGTGTAACTAGTATCATCAAAAGGCTTTTGTAAGCATTTGTATGTTTCCTGAGCATGATCTGCCATGATCAGCTATGATTTATCTTTATCACAAGGTAATTTTGATGCTGAGAAGCTTGGATAACCTCCTGTGAGTTTATGAGAGTTGTAAGTGATGCTGAGAATAGACTGATAGTATTTGAGAATCAGAAAGATACGAGTATTAGTCAAACGGAGACATTGGAGAGAATAAATGACTTTGAAAACCATTTGACAGCTAGCTCTTAGCAGTCAATTCCAAGTGTCCTGACTTACTTCCAGTTTTGTGTATCATCGACCACACTGCATTGACTTCTGTGGATCTATGTGTAAAAATTTAGTCTATGACTCTAACAAGGTGTCTCAGTTTTTGTTCATTGGCTGACATGCGTGGATTAAGGCTAATATTTGCACCTGGAATTTCATTCAACATTTGTCCAACAAATATACATTGAGTATCTACTCTGGGGAACCTTGGTGGTGCAGATGGTAAGTGTTTGGCTGCTAACAGTTCAACTCTGTCCTACAGGGTTACTATGAGTTGGATTAGACTTGAGGGCAATGTTTTTGTTTTTTGTTTTTTTCTTTTTTAATGGTTAACCTACTCCTGTCCCGTGCCCTAATCTGAATGACAATGTCATTTTTGACTCCGTGCCTTTATTCATAATGCATTTATCATGGAGAAGCATACATGTGTACACATACAAACATAAATCCATATATACCTATTTTGAAATTCTATGTAAGTCTCTCACCGGTCATCTAAGAACTGTTTCTGAAAACTTTGAATTCTGTTTCAACAACCACCATATTCTTTCTTGTTTCACATTCTCTTGCATACACATTTGCCTCTTAGTCTATAGTTAAAATTCCCTAGATAGAGGCAATAGGGAGAAGGTCCTGACAGTCTGTTCCTGTAAATATTTACAGTCCAGGAAACCCTATGGAACTGTTCTACTCTGTCACATGGGGTCACTATGAATTGTAATTGACTCAACAGCACACAACAATAACAGAAACAGCAAGTAGCATGGACCAGAACGTTCTCATTAAATTATGGTTGAGTTATTTTAAGGCGTCAACTACTCTCCATTCTAAAAATTCAAATAGCTTTTTAGTATTCTTAAACCCAGCACTTGATTTTATAAAAGACTTTAAGCCACCATTTGAAGAACATTGCTGAATAGAAATTTTAATTAGAATAAAGAGCAAAAAACTTACAAACCAGATACATGTAATTATTATGATCTTGAATATATATGTTTATGAATGTTGATAGAAAGAAAAGGAAAAAATGAATACAACTGCATTAGGGAGGTAGGAAAATGGGAGACCTTTTCATTTAAATTTCTTTTAACACTGCAGGCAGTCCCCGGGTTATGAATGTTCAACGTATTTACAATCTGTATTTATGAGCCAACCCCTGTAAGGCCTACAATATTAAAAATTCAAGGTATATTAGGTGCTTCATAATAACAAATGTACTACTTTGTAATTCACATCAAAACATCATTATTATTACTGTATTATTATGTTAAAGATGTTTTGGTACAAATGTTTCTTTAATGTTTATATATATATAAAGATAAACTATATAATATATACTATGATAAACATTTGACTAACTGACATTAGACATGAACTGTACCTGATTTGACTTACATAAAAATTCAACTTAAAGATGAATTTAGGAATAGACTTGTTGGTAGTTGGGGACTGTTTGTGCAACAAATATATCTTTAAAAGAAAGTTTAACGGTGCTTAAACAATGATCACAAGGGGAATGCAAGAGCTCTGATGTGTTCAATTTCAACTCTTCATTAGTCAATTATTCTAAAAACCTCTGACAGCATCAATACAGGAATCAAGGAAGAAGTTATCCACATTGCATCCCAAAGGCATTTAACACTGAAAAACTAACAGTAAGAAGCCAACTTTAAAAAAGCCAACTTTAAAACTAAAGTACCTCCAATAAAATCTCAACAGGATAAGAATTAAAAAAAAATCCAATATTGCCATTTAATTAGTTACTTTAGCATCCAAGCTCAATGTAGAAACACAGGATCAACAGAAAAAGCTTTCTGCCTTAATTAGACTTTACTAAAGGAGAGAGATGAAGAACTGACTCTGCAAAGCAGGGCTACAGAGAACACTGTCACTGAATACTCATAAAACAAAACCAAATCCATTGCCATTGAGTCGATTCAGACTCCTGGCGACCCTGTAGGACAGAGTAGAACAGCTTCATAGGGTGATTAAAGTGCAGCTGGTGGATTTGAACTGCCAACTTTCTGGTAAATGTTGAGTTCTTAGCCAGCAACTCTTTTAATTTCTGAAGCTGATAAAGCACTTGGTAAAGGCTCCTTCACGAAGTCCTGGTGGGACCGTCGTTAAGCACCAGGCTACTAACTACAAGGTTTGTGGTTAGCCACCAACTACTCTGCAGGAGAAAGATGTGGCAGTCTGCTTCTGTGAAGACTACAACCTTAGAAAACTGAGGGGGCAGTTCTGCTGTCTGGGTGGGTTATTATGAATTCAGTTGACTTGGTAGCATTTCCCCCATGCCAAAACTTCTTTATTTAGTTGAGACAGTTGTTTTCACCACTTACTTCTTAAGTTTACAGGTAAAAAGGACCTCAGTTCTATTTTGACCCAGACTACATTTTACAAGTCATGATCTAGAACAGAAGAAAAAGTATTATTCCAGCAATCTTTCTTTTTTGAATATATTTATAGTAGTTAATTGTGTATATGTAATTTCTTGGGATCTGAACAATAATTTTTAAATTCATACAAAGTTGAAAGGAAGTCAATAGATAAAAACCATGGAAGAAAAGTTAGTATTAGAGAAGGAAGAAGGAGGTGGCTTGTTAATATTTAAGTACACTCTTGATTGCAAAAGAAGAAAGTATCCTTATGTCTTATAAGTAAAGGTTAGCCATTTTAAACAGACAGCATTTAAAAGCTGCACTGCATACATATAAGCAGTATAAAATAGCTGCCAGTATTAGTGTTTTGTTGTCAGAGTGCCTGATCTATTCAGCTGATGGCCTTATTGAAATAATTAGTTACATATCTGGAATACATTGAATGATTTGTTCACAGATTACACAATAGGCACTGCTGACCCAGAGGAATGCTTCTGAACTCTGGCCTCAATTGTATCTTAGCTCTGCAATGATAATTCTATTTTTGAAATAATTCTTTAAGTAATATCTAGGAATGCTCAGCAGAATTCCTTTCCTTAACCTTTTCTAATTTCTCATCCTTAATGCGTGAGTGCATGTATGTGTACAAAGTGATGGCTGTTTCTCTTGTCTTTGTGTTTCTATACATACATTTTCACATACAAATGCATACACAGAATTATATAATCTAAACAAATGAGCACATATTTAAGAAGGTTAGGAGACGACTAACTATAAGATAAAGTACATGGATACCAATATAGATTGAGAATTGAGTATTAGAAAACATATAAAACTCCAAACTCACTGCCTATTGAGTGAATGCGAACTCGAGGCGACCCTATAGGACAGAGCAGAACTGCCCAATATAGTTTCCAAGTAGTTATTGGTAGACTCACACTACCAATCTTTTGGTTAGCAGCCATAGCTCACTTAGCTCGTGACTAGTTCTTAACTACCACAGCTCTGGAATTGTGTGGAATGGGTAGAGAAGGAACAAGAGGGAAGTAGTTAAGTTAAAGCTCTGGTACAAAACTTCAAGTGAACTGGAACATTTACCAGATTTTATCTTGATCCCTGTAAATTACATAGAAACTCTTATTCTGTGGCTTATGTTTTTCTAATGTCTTCCTTGACAACCATAGCACCCTTCTTTTCGGCCTCTCTCCTTTCACCCTGCTTTATTTCTCTCACTACCTAACATTAAACCACGGTGGTGTAATGGTTCAGTGCCACAGCTGCTAACCAGAATTTCAGCAGTTTGGATACACCAAGTGGCAGCTCAAATCTACCAGGCACTCCTTGGAAACTCTTTGGTGCTGTCCCAATCTACAGGGTCGCTGTGAGTCAAACCAAGTTGACAGCAGTGGGTTTAGTTTGGGTTTGGGTTAACATTAAGCGGAGAAAAGACTGAAGCTGTCAAGGATTTCCTTTCACTTGGATCCACAACCAACACCCACAGAAGCAGCTGTCAGGAAATCAAAAGATGTATTGCACTGGGCAAATCAGCTACAAAAGATCTTGTTAAAGTGTTGAAAAGCAAAGAAGTCATCTTGAAGACTAAGATGCGCCTGATCCAAGCAACAGTGTTCTTAGTCCCTCATATGCATGTGAAAGCTGGACAATGAATAAGGAAGGTGGAAGAACTGATGCTTTTGAATTGTGGTGTTGACAAAGAATATAGAGTATGCCACAGACTTTCAAAAGGATGAACAAACGTATTTTGCAAGAAATGCAACCAGAACATTCCTTGGAAGCAAAAATGTTGAGACTATGTTTCACATACTCTGGACATGCAATCAGGCAAGATCAGTCCCTGGAGAATGACATCATGCTTGGTCGAGGGCCAGCAAAGATGAGGAGAACTCGCAAAGAGATGGACTGACATGGTGGCTGAACAATGGGCGTATGCGTAACACTGATGGCGAGGATGGTGCAGGACTGGGCAGTGTTTCCTCTTGTTCTACAGAGGGTTGCTCTAAATTGGAACTGACTGGACTGCCCCTAAGAACAAGAGAAGCCTAACATTAATAATGTCATTATTTCATTTCTTTTATTATTTATCTACATGAAACAATACAAATCCATTAAAAAACCACACCCACTGACATTGAGCTGATTCCAGGTCATAGTGATCATATAGGACAGAGTAGAACTGCCCTTTTCGGTTTCCAAGGAGTAGCAACTAGTGGGTTAGCTGCTGAGCTCTTAACCACTGTTACCACCAAGGCTCTGTGAAATAATGTAAGCTCCGTTAATTCAGGCTTTTTGTGCACACACAGACACACACATACACACACACATAACCATTGAATCCACAGCACTTAGAGTAATGACTGGAAAAGAGTACACATTAATGAAATACTTGTTGAATGAACGAATATAGGAACAAATATGATATTAAAGATACCAGTTTGTTATAGTTAGGAAAGTCATCCCAACTTCTCAACTATTTTTAAAATGGCAGAAAATGTACATAAAAGAAACACTATTACTTTAAGACAAGCTTAAAATGTCTAAAACTGATGGTCCAAGGTTTTGGAAACATTATTGTATTCCAGGCTGGAAGTAACTGCTTCTAGAAAGAATTAATATTCTACTGCAAAAGAAAGTATTATATGTTCTCTCCTTCAGTTCTAAAGAAGGAACACTCTGGGAATTGTTAGAGAATCTCATCAAATGAGAAACACTGCCAACTTTCTGTAAGTCTATGTCATTTAATTCTACTAGAAGGCAGACTATTCAAGAATCCAAGAGGTAAAAAAAACCTCTTGCATTAATGAAAACTCTTGCATATTCAATTCTATGTAAATCTAGATAAATTTGTCAGGTGGGAGGTCAGATGACACATTGCTGAAGACGCAGATTTTACATGTCTTACTGACATTTATATCAGAAAAACTGGTGGCACAGTGGTTAAATGCTATAACTTCTAACCATGAGGATGGCAGTTCAAATCTATCATGTGCTCATTGGAAACTCTATGGGTCAGTTCTACTCTGTCCTATAGGGTCACTATGAGTCAGAATTGACTCATTGGCAATGGGTTATTTCAGTAACATCTGTACCTGATACCAGTGGTGCTTTTCTATCTTTTCATGGTGGGTATAATAGACCAGTGACACCAGTTGTAGCTTTTAAGGAAAAGAAATAAAAAAGAAATAAAGAAGCAACAAAAACAAACCCCCATTGTTATAGAGTTTAACTCATAGTGATCCATAGGACAGAGTAGACTGATCCATAGAGTTTCCAAAGAGTGCCTGTTGGATTCAAACTGCCAACATTTTGGTTAGCAGATGTAGCACTTAACCACTATGCCACCAGAGTTTCTATACTTACATTAGGATCACATAAACATTGGAACATTTATGATTATTTTCAAACTTATTGTTTGAAGTATCAGAAATAAATGTACTATTTTATCTCTAATATTACCAAAATAAAATATTTATTCAAAATACATTTATATCACTGATTCTGAACTAGAAACTATGGCAGAAATAAGGTTACAGTTTTAAGAGAGAGATGCTTATTACCTCCTGAAGTGCATAGTTTTGGTGAGGAAGTAAGGTAAAACCAGAAATTAAACAAATAATTACATGGAAAATTAGTTATTTTAAAATCATTTTAAACCTAAGGAGAATTATAGCAGTGTAATATAACCCAATAAGAACAGTCAAGCAAATCTCTTTTGCGCAAATGACATTGAAGTGAAGCTACATTGTGCACTTTAAAAAAGTAACTATGATGGCAAGGTAGTTTGTTGTCCACACGGAAAAAAACAAAATTGCATCCCTAGCTTATACTGTAGACAAAAATAGATTGCAACTGGGTTAAAGACCAAATGCGAAAAACAAAGAAACAAAAAATAAGAATCATGAAAAAATATTTAGGATAGAGAACAATTATTGAAAAAAGATGCAAGTACAAATGATTAAGGAAATGACTTGCAAATTTACTAACGGAAATCACAACAAAATTATGAACTTCTCGTGTGACCATGGAAACCCTCGTGGTACAGTGGTTAAGATCTATAGCTGTTAGTCAAAAGGGCGGTGGTTCAGATTTACTAAGTACTCCTTGGAGAACATATGGGGCAGTTTTACTCTGTCATACAGGGTTGCCATGAGCCACAATCGACTCAATGGCAACAGATTTGCCATGTTGGTATGTAGTTAAGAGCTTGGCTGTTGACCAAAAGGTCAGCAGTTTGGATCCAGCAGCCATTCCTTGAAAACCTCATGGTTCAGCTTGACATTGTCCAATGTGACATGTTTTCACTTCTATTTGGTCTAATGCAAGTTATAAAGTGTGATGATACCACCATAAACAAGGATGTTCGCCTTTCTCCCTCCCTTTCTTTGGTTCTTTGCTTAAAGAGCACCTTTTCTGTGCTTTCCCTTGTCCTTTCTATGTAAAAGTGACCCCCCCCATTTCAGCATTTCCTAGTCCACTCCCTTCTTTATTTTTATCTAAAGGAATTTTCTCTTCCCACATATGCATTTTATTTATCTATCTCTTTACTGTCTGTCTACCTATATTAGAACCCAAGACCTACTTGGGGAGGGGGTTTTATATATTTGATTTAATGCTATGTGCTCCCTCTCTCAGGACACTGTCTCAGGAATAGTGTTTGTCATGTGGGCACTCAGCACATATTTATTGACTGGACAGATGAAGCCAAGCCAAGTGCCTTCGTGTCGGATCTGACTCATGGCGACCATGTGAAGGGAGTAGTGGAAACTTCTGTAAATTGCTGATAAATTGTTGTCTACTGATACAAACACTTTGAGGAACTCTTTGCCAATAATATTGAAGATGTGATTGGCACAAACACAGTGTCTCCAGCCCAGGTATACTCTCTAAATAGACCAGCTAAACTCACGTACGTACAATAATGCTCTTTTTTTCATTATGTGTGATACCAAAATGTTGGGAACAATACAAACATTCATCAGTCAAAAAATGAACAAAAACATTCTAATGGCATTCTTACAATGGAGTACTACGCGTCAGTTTAAGTGAATGAGCTGGACCCGCTTGCATGTCAACTGGGACAAATCCCCAACACACAATAGTGACATAAAAGTGAAAACTGTAGATCATTGTACATAGTTTGACACCATGTTAAAAAGGTACAATGTATTGTTTATGAACACACTAGTAAATAGTTGTTGCTGCTGCTGATTTGATTCTCACTGATGACAACCTCATTTGCGCAGAGTAAAAACTGTCGCATAGGGTTTTCAAGGGTTTATTTGAGTCACCAGCATTTTGGCTAGCATATAGGTGCTTAACTGTTTGTGCTATTCAGGGATCTCTTAATAAACAGTACAAATTTATAAATTTACATGGAAATATAAAGCATCTAATTCATGATAAAGGTTACTCCTAAGGAGAGAAAAGAGAACAAAATTAGGTAAACTACAGTCAGCAGATAAGCCTAAAAAGTCACTTTTTTTATTAGTAATTTCTGATTTCTTAAGGTGGATATTGTTTACATGGATATTGGTTATTTGACTTTCTCCATTTTTTGTTTTAATGAATCTGATGAAAAACTATGAGGTAGTAGCAGTAGGATTTGATGATGGAATAAAGATAAAAGTATCTGAGTGAGATTTAGATACTCCAATTCATTCAACTTTGAGGGAAAAAAACAGGAAAACATTCAAAAATGTAAACATTCAAATAATTACTGCACAAAAGAACTCTCAAAAACTAGTTGCCATTAAGTCAGCTCCAACTGACAGTGACTCTATAAGACAGAGCAGAACTGCCCCACAGGGTTTTCAAAGAGCAGCTGGTAGATTCGAACTGTCAGCCTTTTGGTTAGCAGCCAAGTTCTTAAATACTTCAAAAAGGTTGAATGTATGAATTCTTTAGATCTAGGCATTCTTGGTATCTGGAATTTATACACATAAAATCCAATGCATACATGGAGTAATAGGTTAATTGTGTCGAGTACAATATATCTAGATTTGGAACTTGTCCATGTGTTTACTTTATTGGTAGACATTTGGAAGAATAAGAATCAATTTAATAAGAAATAATCTACTCAAGTATCAGCAAACCAATGTAGCCTAGAATAACTCTTCTTTGGGAGCACTCTAATAAACTTAGTTAATAAATTCCATTAGAAGTTGCTTACAGCTAGAAACATAAGATTAACTTTTATTCATCATCTAAAAGTACAGGTTGCTCTTGTAGAATATGAATTAATAAAAACGTTTTAAACTTGCAGAGTCTTCATACATTTCTAAAGTAAAATCCATTGAAGAATTTTTATGTAGGATTTGTAAAGAGAAAATAGGTAATAGTCTTGACTTTAACAAAATGCTTTCTCTTTTCTGTGCTCAAAATAATATAAATTGTAAAAACTACTATAGATCAAATTCGCATTATATACATGCAAGACTGTGACAATTAAGTCTGTGAAGTTAACTGTTCTAAGTGCTACATACTTCACTGGTGAATATCATTATGGTCACCTTTGAAGTATTCCCCTTTAGAAGTTACGCACTGACACCAGCACCTAGTGCACCCTTCAAGCAATTTTGGAACGCCTTCTGGAATGACCCTAGTGCATGGTGGCACGGTGGCAAGCTCACAAACTTAATTGTATAGTTGTCTGTGAGAGAGTTTTAGCCAGTGAGCAAAAAACTCTATAGGAAACACCCTCTTACTCACCTGATCTGGACCCAGTGACTTTTTTCTTTACCCAAACATAAAGGAAATACTGAAAGGAAGATATTTTGTGGCATTCAGAACATCAGGGGTCATGATGACGACAACTCTGATGGCCATTCCAGAAGAGTTCCCAAATTGCTTTGACGGGTGGAGTAGGCGCTGGTGTTGGTGCACAGCTTCCCAAGCGGAGTCCTTCAAAGGTGACCATTGTGATACTCAGTAACGAGGTATGTAGCAGTTTTTTTCAGGATGACTTCATGAACTTAATTTTCAGACTTCATATATATATATATATTTAATCAAGTCACAAAACATAGAATTATTTTCTAAGCATTTGTTCATTCTAATCTAGAAAGTGAGTTTATAGGATATACCGACTTTTATAAAAGGAGTCAATCTAAAATCCCTTGGTTCATTTTAGTTATTGTTGAAGCAGATAAAAAGCCTTCTCTTTTAAAAGGGAAAATTAAAAGAGACAGTTGAGATTAAATTCTTTATAGAATTGACTTTTTTACTTGGTTTTTTCCTCTTTCCCTAAAACTCCTGGCTTCCTTCACCTAGGCTGACAGGAAGTCACACTTTAAATTGACAGGAGCCACTGAGATAATAATTTTTACAGCCTTTTTAGGTACATCAAACAGGCAGAGAGACAAGTGAAGAAGGGCAGGCATTTTTCTGAGGTTGCCCCTGGAGACAGCCGGAGCATCCGGACCAGCTTGCTCTTGGACCAATGTCCCCCACAACTGCTCTCGTGGTTCCCTGACCACACAGCCAGAATGTTGCTTCTCTTATAAAACTCCCCATTTTCTCCTGACCATTTCAAACAGGTCTGGAGAACAAACATGCTATCTGTTCCCTGTGTATTTTTGCTATAAAACGTGGTTAATAATAATAATAATAATAATAATAATAATATAAAGCCTTTGATCACTCACCAAATACCTGTGTCAGAGGCTGGCTTTTGGGGGGCCAGGTAAAGAGAATCTGCTCAGGATAGCAAGAAATAAAATATATGTAATACCAATCAAATTACTTTTTATTTCTCATTCTTCTTAGCATGCATGAACTGAACAAAGCTTCCTTTACCGGGGATAAGTCTACACCTAAATGTCAAAAACTACAACTTTCATGAAGGTTGCTTATTAAGACTTCGGTATGGTTCCTTTTACAATGACACCTTCATATTCAGTGGTGTCAGCATTTGGAGCAGCAATCGGGATCAATTCACCCTGACATTAAAAGGAGAGGTGGGCGGGGCAGGGAAGGAACTGGTAGCTTTCCAAGAGCAGACGGAATCACTCAAAGATCAAACAGATTCATTATGGCACACCCCCACAATCTCCTTCCAAACTGCCCTTTCTGCCCTCCTCACAAGCAGCAAGTATCACCGCACTGACAGTGCGAACACGGCTCACCCGTTCTCATTAGCTTAAGCAGCAAGACTATCCCACATCCTTAGATCAGGGCTGAACACTTAAAGGACCCTCAGGGCATACAGCTTGGGGTGAGAAAAAGAAGACAGAAAACGTTTCAGAAACACTTTCTTCCTAGATTCACACTATTTTAAGACGAAAATCAAGCCCTTGAAGGACACTGTTCACGGGCTCTGGAGGACAAATGATGAAGTAAGTTTTGAGCTACTGGCAACTGTCAGTCATAAATTACAACAATCGTTTTTCTTAATCGGAAGTTCTTCAAGGTGACGAAAAAGTGACAACCCCCAAAAAACCCAAACCCACTGCCATGGAGTCAATTTTGACTTAAATAGCGAGCTTGTAAGTCAGAGCAGAACAGCCCCACGGAGTTTCCAAGGAGTGCCTGGCGGATTTGAACTGCAGGTCTTTTGGTTAGCAGACAGAGCACTTCACTACTAAGCCACAAGGGTTTCCAGAGTACCACTAGTCATTAATAATGTTGAAACATTACAAAGAAAACTGAATGTTATTCAAATGTAAATGCAGACACTATAGATTTCTAAGAGCACAGACTTTAAACTATCTTGGGATAATTAAAAAAATATGTAGCATACTTGATATTGTTGATTTTCTAGAGTCTTTTTTGTGTCTAGAAAAAATCTTTTTGGAAATACTGCATTACAAATTTCTGCCTGACAGATTCATTTCAATATCTAGAAAGCCAATGAATGTCTGTAGATTAAAAGTATAGGTGCAGAGCAAATACATTACTTTAGAATGTACACCTAACTCTTATTAATAATATTTGCATCTCAGTTTGCAAGGTGTTCCACCACATTATAATAGAGAAAATTTGATTATCATGTAATGTCTTGAACTTCACATCATAAGTTATCAGTTTGTAGAAAAAAATTGAGTACTATGCAAAATCTTTTATCAGCTGTGTAGCTTTTCATATACCAGGAAGGTCCCTCTCACACACACCCATGGTTCAGACCGTTGCAATCATGCAGTCACACTGCTGAAGGCAGCACTGTGAAGGGCTTCTGGTTTAGAAAGACCACAGTTTTAGTTACAGCTTCCAACTGATCAGCTATATGACTCTGAGTAAGCTACTTGGCCATTCTGAATCTCAGGTTTTCATTTGCAGAATATGGTTAGTAATGTTTTATGCTTTTTTTCTGAGGAGCATATTGAATGACCCCAATTTCTGTGCTGTGGAGTTGACCACAGCTCATAGCAATGCTATAGGACAGGGTAGAACTGCTGCATGGGGTTGGTGAATTGAAACTGGTGACCTTTTGGTTAGCAGCTGAGATCTTAACCACTGAACCACCAGGACTCCACTGAATGACCCAGGAAGCATCAAAAGGAGAAGGGAATACAGAAGCACTGTTCCCAAATGACGTGATGTTCAGCCATTTCAGGAGGTAGCATGGGATTAAGTAGCATGATACCGAACGAGAAGTCCAAACTGGACTGGAGGCACTGGTGAGAAACAAGGTTCTTGGAAATGATGGTCTATCAGTTGAGATGTTTCAAAGAACAGATGCAAGTGCATACTTGTCTATGCTAAAAAATTTGGAGAACAGCTACTCGCCAACTGACTGGAAGTGATCCACATATATGTACCTACTCAAAGAAAAATGATACACAGGAATGTGGAAATTATCAAACAATATCTTTAACATTACATACAAGTAAATGAAGCTGAGGACCACTGAAGATTGTTGCTGACGGTGATCCATAGAGAACTGACGGAAATTTAAGCTGCGTTCAGAAGAGGATGTGGAATGAGGGTATTACTGCTGGTGTCAGATGGACCTTGGCTGAACACAGAGAATACTAGTAAGGTGTTTCCCTGTGTTTTACTGACTATTCAAAGGCATTTAACTGTGTGGATCACAACAAATTATGGATAACATTGTGAAGAATAGGAATTCCAGAACACTGACTTGTGCTTAGGCGAACCTGTACCTAGACCAAAAGGCAGTCCTTGAAACAGAGCAAGGGGATACTTTGTGGTTTAAAATCGGGGAAAGGTGTGCATCAGTGTTGTATACTTTCACTGTTCAATCTGTATTCTGAGAAAATAAGCTTGAAGAAAATAGCAGTATCAGGACTGGAGGAAGATTCATTAACAATCAGCAGTGCACAGATGACACAATCTTGTTTGCTGAATGCAAAGACGACTTGAGGTGCTTACTGATGAAGATCAAAGACTGCAGCCTTCAATACGGATTACACTTCAACATAAAGAAAACAAAAATTCTCATAACAGAATCAATAAACAACATCATGATAAATGGAGAAAATACTGAAGTTGTAAAGGATTTTGTTTTACTTGGATCTACTGCAACCAATTCCCATCAAAAACAGCAGTCAAGAAATTGAATGATGCACTGAGTAGATCTTTGCTTTCTAACTCTTTAAAGACACTTTAACCTTTAAAGAACTAGAAAGCAAAGACATTACTTTGAAGATCAAGATATACCTGAGCCAAGCCATGGTATTTACAGTTGTTGCACGTGCAAGTATAAGCTGGATAAAGAATAAAGAAGATCAGAAAAATTGATGCCTTTGAATTACAGTGTTGGAGAAGAACAATGAATAGACCAAGAACTTCTAGAAGAATGAAAAATTCTGGTCTTGGAAGAAATAGCAACCAGAATGTTCCTGAGAGGGAATGATGGCAAGACTTTTTCTCAATTATTTTGGACATGTTATCAGGAGAGACCAGTCCCTGGAGGATGTCGTACTTGGTAAGCAGAGGATCAGCAAGAAGAGGAAGATCCTCAGTGACACTGACACAGAGGCTGCAGCAATGGGCTCACAGCAATGATTACGAGGAAAGTGCAGGGCTAGGCAGTGTTTTGTTCTGCTGTATACACACATAGCCCCTTTTCATCAGAACCAACTCCATGGCATCTAACAACCACATTCTTACGTGTCACTGCCCAGCATGGTGCTTGCATAATAACTGCTTAACACCTGCATCTTTCCCACAATCTCATGCCCTGAGAAATTTTAAGAGAACATACACTTCTTCTCCCTCCTTAAAGATAGTAAATAACTCAATTAATAATAAAAAAGTAGTTACATTAGGGTTAACATGCTTGAAGTGGTGTGACTGTATCTCAGCTGTGAAATTATTTTTATTTCACCCAAATTATTTAACTCCAAATAATTTAATTTCGTCTTTCTTGATCTAACCAAAACATTTTTTTAAAAGATCCTTCTCTTAATGATTTTTCAAGTCAGTTCCTCAAATACTTGTAGCAAAAATAGCATCTCTTCACTGGTGGTACAACAGTAGTAACATGCTGATGAGCTGATACCAGTTGAACCTTGTATTTAGGAGAGAGGCACTCTGCTTAGCATTTGCTTTGCTCTCCGTTGTACTTCTTGTAACAACCCCTGACAAGAGAAATTGTTACAGCCTCAGATGTACCAAGTGAGGGAATTAAGCCCTAAGAAGATGCAGGAACTTGCTCAAAGTTACACAGCTAACAAGCCATCAGAACAAAGATTTGAACCTATATTTGCCCAGTACCAAAGTATTTGCATTTTTACCAATTTTGTGTTAAATAAGATAACTTTAGTAGAAACATGATCTTTAAATATACTGATGATGAATGCTTTTAGAGTTAAAGAGACTTACACAAAGGTATCAGAAAACTTTAAAACTTTTAAACTTAACTAACTCCTAATGAAATTGAAATTTACTCTTAAAATTAGTGCCTTAGGAGTGCAGTACCATGTGTTAATGCTTTTGACATTTCTTACAATGATATGTGCAATCCAATTTGAAATTACAGTGTTTTATAACGTTAGCTTATTGTTAATTAATCTCCAAACCTAATTTTGCTTGATCAACAGACCTCTTCTAGAACATAAAAGCCCATGGGACCTCAGCTCAAGTTATATTTCTGTTACTGAATTTCACTCCTGTGAATAGAAATAGAATCTACATTTAATTTTACTTATTCATTTTCATGTGCTTATTATAAAAATAATACAATACATATCAGAGTCTCTTCTGTTTTTCTCATACACTGGGGGTAAGAATGGCTTATTAAGCCCTGCAGAGACAAGCTACTGTGTTGGCCTGTTAAATGTTACTGTAATACAGGCTTGTACATGCTTGTTAGTCACATGTACTAATGTAGTATAATGATGGATTGTCAGTAAAGTGTCTAGTTTAATAGAGTAGAATCCACATGCATCTGGAAATGGAAGGTGATTCTGATAATCATTTTCAAGTAGGAGAGAAGAAATGATCCATATAGTAGTTTATAAAAATACATAACAGAGTTGAAAAATGAACCTAAAAAATTCAACTAATTTCTTTTCTCAGAACTATAGAAAGAGCTGTAATACAAAATTATGAAAGTGTTGTGTAAAAATATTCTTTCAAATATAGTCAGTGTAGATGTAAAATAAGTGGAAATCAGTGATTTTTAAAATAGAGAATAGAAGAATAGTGTTTCTTTTTGAAGTGAGAAATTGACTCATATTCTGCAGCATTTACTACCATAGCTTCCTCTTGACAATAAATTAAAATATAGATGGTAATTAATTTCCAACTTGAAAGACATTCACTTCAACTTCCAATAAAAGCACTTATATGCAAAAGGAACTGAATGGACCAAATTTCTGTAGTCTTAAGTAAACGTGACAACAATTTGCTATGTCTGTTTTTTACATTAGATGATATAATGTGAAGTCTCAAACTTGATACACAGCCTACAAACCCGCTGCCTCTTCTTCATGAGAATCAGAATGACATAACCAATGTGCATAATTAAATCACAGTGCATGATGGGCTTTAAGATTAAGACTAGTAAACTGTTGTTGTTGTTAGGTGGTGTCGAGTTGGTTCTAACTTGTAGAGACCCTATGCACAACAGAAAGAGACACTGCTGAGTCTTGCGCCATGTCCACAATTATTTTCAGGTGCAAGCCCATTGTTGCAGCCACTGTGTCAATCCATCTCGTCGAGGGTCTTCCTCTTTTTCGCTGACCCTCCACTCTACCGTACTTGATGTCTTTCTCCAGGAACCGATCCTTCCTCACAACATGTGCAAAGTATGTAAGAAGCAGTCTTGTCATCTTTGCTTCCAAAAAGACTGATTGTACTTCTTCCAGAAGAGATCTGTTTGTTCTTTTGGCAGTCCCTGATACATTCAACACCCTTCTCCAACACCACAATTCAAAGGCATCCATCTTCTGTCTTCTTTGTTCACTGTCCAGCTTTTTCATGGATATGATGAAATTGAAAATACCACGTCTTGTGTCAGGTGCACTTTAATCTTCAAGGTGACATCTTACTCTTCAATAATTTAAAGATGTCCTTTGCAGCAGATAATATGTCTTTGATTTCTTGACTGTTGCTTCCATGGGTGTTGACTGTGGACCCAACTAAAATGAAATTCTTGACAACCTCAGTCCTTCCTCCATTTACACAATGTTGCTTACTAGTCCGGTTGCGAGGATTTTTTCTTTTCTTGATGTTGAAGTGCAGTCCATACTGAAGGCCATGGTCCTTGATCTTCATTAGTACGTGTTTCACATTTTCTTCACTTCCAGCAAGTAAAGTGGTGTCATCTGTGTAACACAGGTTGTTAATGAGTCATTTTCCAATCTTGATGCCTCATTCTCCTTTGTATAATCCAGCTTCTTGGATAATTTACTCAACATACAGATTGAAAAATTATGGTGAAAGGACACACCCCTGATGCACATCTTTCCTGATTTAAAACCATGCAATGTCCCCTTGTTCTGTTTGCATTACTGCCTCTTGATCCATACACAGATTCCTTAAGAGCACAATTAGGTGTTCTGGAATCCCCATTTCACACAATGTTAGCCATAATTTATAATGATCCACACAGTCAAATACCTTTGCAGATTCAATGAAACACAGGTAAACATCTTTCTGGTAATCTCTGCTTTCAGCCAACATCCATCTGACATCAGCAGCGACATCCCTGGTTCCATGTACTCTTCTGAATCCAGCTTGAATTTCTGGTAGTTGTTGGTGAATGTACTGTTGCTGTTGCTTTTGAATGATCTTGAGCAAAATTTTACTTGAATGGGACATTAATGATATCGTCTGGCAATTTCTGTATTTGATTGGATCATCTTTCTTTGTAATAGGCATAAATATGGATTTCTTCCAGTCAGTTGGCCCAGTAGCTGTCCTCCAAATTTCTTGGCATTGATGAATGAGCACTTCCAGCCCCGTATATGTTTCTTGAAATATCTCCATTGATATTCCATCAATTCTGGGAGCTTTGATTTTTGCCAGTGGCTTCAATGTAGCTTCCACTTCTTTCTTGAGTACCATCAATTCTTGATCATATACTACCTCTTCAAATGGCTGAACATCGACCACTTCTTCCTGGTGTGCTGACTCTGTGTATTCCTTCCATCTTCTTTTGATGCTCCCTCAGTCATTTAATATTTTCCCTGTGGAATCCTTCACTATCGCAACTTGAGGCTTGAATTTTTTCCTCAGTTTTTTCAGTTTGAGAAATGCAGAATGTGTTTTTTGCTTTTAGTTTTCTATTTCCAGCTTTTTGTACATATCATTATAATACTTTATTTTGTCTTCTCAAGCTGTCTTTTGAAATATTTTGTTTAGGCCTTGTACTTCGCCATTCCTTCCTTTTGCTTTAGCTGCTCGACATTCGAGAGTAAGTTTCAGAGTCTCTTCTGACATCCAGTTCGGTCTTTTCTTTCTTTCCTGTTTTTTTCAGTGACCTTTTGCTCTCTCCATGGGTGATGTCTTTGATGTCTTCCCACAATTCATCTGGTCTTCGGTCTTTAGTGGTCAACATATCAAATCTGTCTTGAGATAGTCATTAAACTCAGGAGGGATATACTCAAGGTCATACTTTGGCTCTTGTGGACTCACTCTAATTTTCTTCAGTTTCAATTTGAATTTGTATATGAGTAATTGATGATCTGTGCTGCAGTCTGCACCTAGTCTTGTTCTGAAGGCTGATACGGAGGTTTTTCATTGTCTTTTTCTGCAGATGTAGTTGATTTTCTTCCTGGGTATTCCAACTGGTGAGGTCCATGTGTACAGCTGATGATTGTGTTGGCTTAAGAAAGTATTTGCAATGAAGTTGTTAGCCTTACAAAATTACATCAGGTGATCTCCTGCATTATTTCTATTCCTAAGGCTGTATTTTACAACTACTGATCTTTCTTCTTTGTTTCCAACCTTTTCACTCCAGTCACCAGTAATTATCAATGCATCCTGATTGTATGTTCAATCAATTTCAGACTGCAGGAGCTGGTAAAAACCTTCAATCTCTTCATCTTTGTCCTTAGCAGTTGGTGCATAAATTTGAATAACAGTCAGATTAACTGCCTTCCTTGTAGGCACATAGATATTATCCTATCACCGACAGCATTGTGCTTCAGGACAGATTTTGAAATGTTCTTTTTGGTGATGAATGCAACAGAGTTCCTCCTAAAGTTTTCATTCCCAACATAGCAGCTCATGTGATTGTTGGATTCAAAATGGCCAGTACCTGTCCATTTTCAGCTGACTAATGCCTAGGATATTGATGTTTATGTGTCCCATGTCATTTCTGAAGATTTCCAATTTTTCTAGATTCATACTTCAGACATTTCCTGTTCTGATTATTAATGGATGCTTGCTGCTGTTTCTTCTCATTATCAGCCACGCCACATCAGCAATGAAGATCCCTAAGGCTTTACTCCATCCACTTCATTAAGGTTGACTCTCCTTAAGGAGGCAGCTCTTCCCCAGTAGTCTTCTGAGTGCCTTCCAATCTAGGGGGCTCTTTTTCTGGCACTATATCTGACAGTGTTATTCTGGTACTTCTTTTCAGAAGTAGACTTCTGGGTCCTTCTTCCTAGTATGTGCTAGCCTGGAAGCTCAGCTGAAACCTGTCTACCGTGTGTCACCTTGCCAGTACCTAAACCCTAGTGGCATAGCTTCCAGCATCACAGCAACAAGCAAACTTCCACTGACAGACAGGTGGGAGTTGCTCACTCTGTCTTTACCCTGACCAGTATACTAGTCTATTTCTTTTGTGAAAACAATTGCTTCTCACTGCTTAATGGAAATAATTATATTCTTCATTCAGTTATGCAATCCTGAAAAGTTTAGAATTACTTGAGCTCATGTACATTAAAATGGTGACATTCAGGTTCCTGTCTCCAAACTTTATAAATCAGTTTTCTTCAAGTATTCAATGATAAGCTGATTAATATTAATAATTGAATAAATGGAAGTCATATATTCATTTTCTTACAAGAACTTTGCTATTTTTACATAACAGAATGTTTAGAAACAGCAATGTAGAATAAGTTAATGAACTCTAACATTGATCCTTTCTTAAAAAATTATTATTAAATATTTAGTGTTCTAGTGTGATCTTCGAATAAGTCCATGAAGATAGATTTATATGCAATTAATGCAATTCCAGTTACAATAAGTGTTATAATAAAAGGAAAAAAGAAATATTTGGAATTATACAGGAGGAAGTGATAAATAGAGAACAGGAAAAATATTGTGGATACAACTGATATTCGAGCAGGGCCTTGAAACGTACTGAAGATTTTGACAAGAGATAGGGTAGAGAGTTGTACTTTAGTTTCAAATTTGATGTGAAAAGTGGGCCTAGTATTTCGTGATCATTTCAAGCTTTTTACTAGCATTTTAAGACAATTTCAAAAATTTTAGTCTCATTCATTCATCAATGTGAGTGTCAGTTTAGTTTTATTCATATTTGTAAAGTCCAAGGGAGAAGAAATTTTAAAGACATGTCATATCCTACAGCAATACCAAATAACATGAGTACTGGAAAGAGATTTTTGAGTAAGATCATTAGGAAGTCATTTCTATTTTCTTCATGACAGGAGATTTTGTTATTAAAAAACCCATTGCCATTGAGTCAATGTTGACTCATAGCCACACTGTAGGACAGAATAGAACTGCCCCCATAGAGTTTCCAGGGAAAGCATGGTGGATTTGAACTGCAGACCTTCTGACTAGCAGCCATAGTACTTAACCACTACTACACCACCAGGGTTTCCTTTGTCGTTAGGTTCCTTTGACTGGTTCCAACTCATAGTGACTCTACATACACCAGCATAAAATAATGCCTGGTCCTGTGCCTTCTTCATAATTATTGCTGTATTTGAGTCTATTGTTGCAGTGGCTGTATCACTCTATCAGGCTAAAGGCTCTTTTCTCTTTTTTGCTGATCCTCTACTTTACCACGCGTAATTCAGTCACAGTGTGTGATGCCTTTTCCAGTGACCTGTCCTTCCTGATAATACATTCAAAGTATGTGAGACAAACCTCACTACTCTCACTTCTGAGAAGCATTTTGGCTGTTCTTCTTCCAGGGAAGAATTGTTCATTCTTCAGGCAGTCCGTGGTATGGTCCCACATTCTCTGCCAGCAAAAGGCCTCGCTTCTTCTCTGGTCTTCCTTATTTGTTGTCCAGCTTTCTCACGTACACGAAGTAACTGAAAATACCAAGCCTTGGCTCAGGCATACTTTATTCCTCCAAGCGACACTTTGCTTTCTAAAACTTTTGCATTATATCTCTTGATTTCTTGACTGCTGTTTCCATGGGAACTGATTGTGGATCCGAGGAAAATAAAATGCTTGACAACGTCAATCTTTTTTCTGTTCATCATAGTTTTGCTTACTGGTCCAGTCATAACAATTTTTATTTCTTTATGTTGAAAGGTAATCCATATTGAAGGCCATAGTCTTTGATCTTCCTCAATAAGTACTCTAAGTCCTCTTTGCTTTTAGCAAGCAAGGTTGGGTCATCTGCATATCACGGGTTGTTAATGAATCTTCCTTCAACTCTGATGTCCTGTTCTTCCTATTTTCCATCTTCTCAGATTATTTGCCCAGCATACAGGTTGAATAAGTATGGTGAAAATACACAACCCCGACGCACACCTCTCCTGATTTTATACCAAGCAACTGCCTCTTGGCCTATGCACAGGTTCCACATGAGCTCAATTAAGTGTTTTAGAATTCCTCTTTTTAGCAATGGTATCCATAGTTTGTTATGATCCATACAGTTGTATGCTTTTGAATAGTCAACAAAACAAAGGGGAGCATTGTTCTGATATTCTCTGCTTTCAGCCAAGATTCATCTGACATCTGAGAAGAGCTTTAGAGATGCTGTAACTGATGAAGTTGATTATTGTGAATAGTAAGAACTGAATGGAAGATGAGGAAATACTGCCAACTGAACAGAAACAAAATGATAGTTTGAAGAAGAAAGCAAGCTAAGGAAAGGGAGGAGACCCAAAGATTCAATATTAGCAAAGATGGGACAAATTTAGGTAAAGAATGAAAGATGCAAGGACAGAGATGTGGTTAGTGTACAGATCTGAAATAGGTTACACTCCATAAATGGGGGAAATGAGTCAGGAATCTGTTGCCTTTTGAAATAGAACTTAGTAACTACCAACACAGAATGGTTACAGTTACTGATTTACATAAGAAGTCCACTCAGCTCATCTGTAAATCACAGTCTGTGTGTGTGAAATTATAGTGTTGTTTTACCAAGAAATCACAGTAGGTTTTCTGGCTTGGAATGTTTCAAAACAAATGAATTTCTATCTACGGTATCTACTTATATATTTCACAGTGTTTTACAAATTACAGAGTATTTTCAAATTCATCATATCCTCAAATGACCACTTAACCAAGCAAAGGAAGACAATATTACTTCCTTTTTATAGCTGAGAAGAAAAGTTAAGCGATTTGGCAAAGGACAAACTAAGCAATGACAAAATGGATTCTTCTACTTCTAGTCCAGTGCTCTCCAGCTGTCTTCTAATCAGATGGTTTATTCTCTGTCAGTGGTAACTGCCCAGGGGAGTGCTGATACAGATGAAGGAGGGAGAGTTAAAGAAAGACTGCATTAGTGAGTCTTCTAGGGAATGTAACACAAGCATTTCCCGACCTCAGCATAAGAAAGGAGATGGAGTACTAAACTATCTCAATTTCATGATGGTAGTCATTATAATTCACCCCAGTTTTATTCCTCTTCTAGTATTTGCGAAAGCAAAATTTCTGTGATTCTTTGACATGTGCAACAGAAAATGTAAACTGACAACTATACATAAGGATTCTGGTCTCTTGCCTGTAAATTTCTCAAGATAATCTAAGTTTATTGCATTTTGATTTAGTGCATTTTGGTTGTATCACTATGAACCAGGACCACACTACATAAGTGTTAGGTAAATTCTGACTGAATTTAAAATATTAAAAAATAAACTTCATCTATGAAGAATGCACACAGATTTTTCCAACCTCAAGTACTCTGCTGTAGCACTCAGTCAGTCTCCACTTACAATATTTCTTTGACACAAATATTTGGACTTTGAGATATGGAAGTGAGTCTTTCAAGTGAGTATGAATTAATGATACCATCAGGTATGTGTGAGTCCCTGAAGTGAAAACAAAAGGACCATCAATCAACAAATATAAAGGGATGAAGTAATTCAGGTTGTTTAATCAACATTAAAATAGATGAGGAGAAAAATAAATTGATTTCTCAATACCACCATTTAGTGTACAATGTCAAAGAATATCTGCAAGATGGCAAGGATGGAGAAGGAATTATACAATCAAATATATTGTGCTTTACAATTTTTTATGGGTTATAAAAACTGTTAAAGGTGAATGATGTTAATACATTGGCAATATCAGTGGAAAGCTTATAAATGAGTGAAACTGTATGTTATGTAGACTGGAAGACCCAGAGGATGATACCTAGAGAGTGTTTCAAAGGAAGTGCTGTCATAAGTAGAGTGTAAGCTTTTAAGAAGTTTGAAAAGATGGAAGAACTACTAACGTGACAGAGTAAAGATACACATGAGTTTGATAATGAAGTGGAGAGTCAGTGAAAAAATTGTGGGGTATTTGGCCAATGTGGGGGCAGAGTAAAGTGTAGGATCAGAAGTGTATGAGAAAGCTGTTGTTAGGTACCGCTGAGTGGACTCCTACTCAAAGCAACACTATACATAACAGGACAAAATACTTGCCAAGTCCTGTACCACCCTCACAATAGATGGTAGTTTGGCGCACAGTTATTTGGAAGTAGATTGTCAGGTCCTTTCTTCCTAGTCAGTCTTCAGCTGGAAGCTCTGCTGAAACCCGTTCTCCCCAGGTCAGCCCACTGGTGTTTGAAATCCTAGCTCTAGGCTTTCAGCATCACAGCAACGTGCAAGTCCCTCGCACTACCACGCACTGACCGACAGGCGGCGGTATGGGAGAGCACTGGCGGAGAAAGGGAAGCGCAACTGAGAGGAAGGGGAACTGACTGCGAAGGAAGGTAGGCTTACGTACCACGATTGATGATCCGAACATTTCGTAAATTATTAATTTTTTTTTCCTGACACTCACTTAGCCCTTGTCTTTTCTTTGTTGGTCCAATACTTGACTACCATTTGACTGAAATCATCTCAGTGCTCCTTGTGCCTTTTAGGGCATCTTTAGCCATTTCTATTTTTAACTTGTAGTTCTTTGTTCTCAAACCATATTTCCAATACTGATATATTTCTTGGATCCTCTGGGACTGAATATCTCCCAAAGGCCATACACAGAAGTTTAGTTTTGTAATTGTTTTGGCTCATAATTCCACAACACTTTTTTCAGATTTTTATGGTCCTAAAGTATTGATGCTGTGGCACTTTGTGTCCTTTCATAATACGATTGCTGTGGCCCGTGAGTAACGGTGGAAAAAAAAATTAAACGTCTGTGTTTGTCTCACAGAGCAGTATAGTATTAACAGTAGCTTACCACAGCATTTCAGTTGCTTAGTGTGGACTTTTAGGTGCAGAGGAAAACTTGTCCACTGTCACTCTTAAACTATGCTCAGAACAACATTATCACAAAATATGTACTTGCTCCTGAAAATTGCTTAGAATGTTTTGCCAGCTCATTGCTACATAAAAAGAAGAATTTTTTGCTGTCAAATACTTTAAATGGAAAGCAAAGCAGCTTGGTAATTTTGCAGAAGAACCACCCTTAGGGTCTGTCTAGTGTGCAGCTCGTAATTCTTTAAGTAATTTTCATTTGCGTCAAACAGATCTATCTTTGTCTTTTTGGATTTCAGTATTATCTTCACAGAGTCTCACTGGGTGAAGCCAGTGTCAGAGATGCCAACAAATGTTCAATTTACTTCAACCAGATAACGTTGTGAATTATACAAATTTCAGCTGCAGCACTAGGTTTGGCCTCATGAGTTTCTCTTTGCTTTTGGAAGCTAATAATATAATAAACTGCTTTAGAAAGTTACACATATTCAGGTCTGTACTTTTCTAATTTCCTCTTAATGAAAAATCAAGCTCTAGCACCAGATAAAAGAAAACTCAGGGCCAGATGGATTGATTTGTTGAAATATGTAGCATAATACAGCAAGTATTCTTTGAACTGACAGTTACTAACTAGCTAGTAACAGCTCTTCCTAAATGAATAGTATCTTCTTCCTTTTTTAAAAATTATATTTATATTGCATTAATGATACTTGTAGACAATTGTAAAAACTATTGAATGAGCTAATGAGGGCATTACAAATTATAATCTGCATAATAAAACACAGTTAACTGGTTTAGCAATTGAGGCCATTCTGCAAAATTGTAGCTGTTGAATAATAACCTGCTCATTTTCTCATTCAATGAAGAAAGCTTTATGAACACATATCATGTGTAAGTGCCATACTGGAAGAATAAAGACTGTAAATGCAATAGAAGAGACAGAAGATGTCTTATAAGAATATAAATATGTCTATGTAATTATTACATTGTATATGATCAAAGCTAGAAATTATTTATACAATGGCTGAAATGATCAGAGACTAAATGAGTATAGATGATTCCAAATTCTTGATTGAAAACTGTAAACTGACAAGAAATATTATTTAATAACTAGTAACTAAAATGACTCATGCTAAGAATTATGTATAATAAGTAAATTTATAGAGCTCTCTCTATACAGCAATTGTGTTTCTGTTCTCAAATTTACTTCTACTAAACTCACTCAACCCTCACAGTAACTTCAGTAGTGCTTTGTTCTAGGCATGTTACCACTTAAGGACATTTGAGCTTATTACTCTTTCTTCCTGGAAAGATCTTACCTCCTCGAGGTTTACTTCCTCATTTTATGGTCATTACTCAATGTCACCTCTGTAAGGCCTTCTCCCATGGCTCCCATTCTAAATTTGCAACCCAATCCCTTAAGAAATTCGTTTTACCATACTTTAGATGAAGGTTTACAGAAGAAAGCAGCTTCTCATTAAACATTTAATACACATATTATTTTATGACATTGTTTGCCTATCCCTCAACATGTCAACAGTCACCCCTGCTCGACTATTACTACCTTTCCTGTCTTCTCCTGCCTTCTCACCAATGCCCGTGGGCTGGTCTGCCCCTTTACTCTCGTTTTGTTTTCCAGGCCTGTCTAATCTTCAGCTGAAGGGTGAACCTCTGGAGTGACTTCATTACTGAATGGCAACAGTGTCTGGGAGTCATACACTCAGCATTTCTCCAGCGTCTCTCAGGCTGCTAGGTCTGGCCTTTTATTTTTTTTATTTATTAATGAGTTAGAATTTTGTTATACATTTTTCTCCAGCTCTGTCTGGGGTCCTCTACTGTGATCCTAGTCCAAGTAGTTAGGGTTGTAGCCAGGCATCATCTAGCTGTATTGGACTCAGTCTGGTTGCGATGGTGCTGGTCCTGGTCTGTTAGTCTTTTGGATTAATCTTTTCCTTGTGTATTTTGCACTTTTATTCTCTTTTGTTCTGGAAAGGGAGAGACCAGGGGAGTATCTTAGATGGCCGCTCACAGACTTTTAAGAACCCAGATGCTTCTTTTTAAGAACCCAGATGCTTCTCACCAAGTAGAATGTAGAACATTTTCTTTATAAGCTGTGCTATGCCCATTGATCTAGATGATCCCAAGACGACGGTAATGTCCAGCAAAGCCTGATTTTCCTTTCAGACTAAGCCTTTTTTCTTCTCACCTCTTTTTTCATTGAGGATATCACTGCTTCTCAGATGGGAAATTATTGTGTCACAGAAGGCCACTATGAGCCCAAATCAACTCTTTGGCACCTAATGAAAGCAATAACCATTTTTATTTCTATGATTTCTTCATGTTGCCAGTTGAGCTAGATGTTTCCTAGATCATGGTCCCCACAGCCCTCAGCCCAGCAATTCCATCCTTCAGGGCAATCCCTAACAACTTTTATCTCCCTTTCTCTTCTTAGTACCTATTGTCTTTAACTCTATAAATTTTGGATATTTGTCTTTTTATTGCATCTTATCCCACAATTCCTATAATAATACTGTACATACAAGTGTTCAATGAATACTTGTTGAATTAATGACTGTAACAGTATTATAATGACCCATAATATATATTCTTTACATATTAGTGAATCTCTTTATATTTTATGTTGAGATCTACAACAAAAATGTGGGAATGCTGGAATATGTGTTAGGCAGAAACCTGTCAGTGAAAGAAAACTCAAATATTTTCCACTAACAGAAAGTGATAGAAAAGTACTAAGGCTGCACTGTGTCAACGGTGAAAAACTCGACAAGGTCAGAAAAACAGGGGGTGCCACTGAGTTACAGCTTGCTCAGGTTTTGGTGTATAAAGATGAGAGGTATATTTCAGAACACTAACATGAGTTTATATATATAATCCTTGTGATGTAGTAGTTAAGACCTTGGCTGTCAACCCAAAGGCTGACAGTTTGAATCTGCCAGCTGCTCTTGGAAACCCTATAGAGCAGTTCTACTCTGTCCTATAAGGTTACTATAAGTTGGAATCCACTTGCATTTAGTTTATATGCACAGAAACACACACGCACACAGACACATGTGCATCCTTACATTGTGTGAAAATAAAAGGCTCTGGTATGTGACCATCCCCACTTGTCTGTCAGTCTGTCCTATGGTGGGAGCTTGCATGCCGCTGTGGTGCTGGAAGCTGTGCCACCAGTATTTAGATACCAGCAGGGCCACCCATGGTGGGCTGGTTTCAGCTGAGCTTCCAAAGTAGGAAGAAGGACCTGGCAGTCTGCTTCTGAAAAGAATTCGCCAGTGAAAATGTTATGAATAGCATCTGCCAGAAAATGAACGCCACCCCGCCCCCGGCAGGTAGGAAGGCACTCAGAAGATGATTGGAGAATAGCTGCCTCCTCAAAGTAAAGTCAACCGTAACAACATAGATGGAACAAAGCCTTTAGGATCTTCATTTGCTGATGTGGCATGACCCACAATGAGAAAAAACAGCTGCAAACACCATTAATATTCAGAACATGGAATGTATGAATTCATTCATGAAAGTATGAATCTAGGAAAACTGGAAATCACCAAAAATGAAATGCAACATGCAAACACTGATATCCCGGCATCAGTGAGCTGAACTGGACTGGTATTGGCCATTTTGAATCAGACAGTCACATGGTCTACTATGCCAAGAACAAAAACTTGACGAGGAATGGTGTTGAGGTCATTGTCATAAAGCATTTCAAGAACTATCTTGAAACACAATGCTGTCAGTGATAGGATAATATCCACACACCTACAAGGAAGACCAGTTAATATGACTATTATACGAATTTATGCACCAACCACCAAGCGAAAGATAAAGAAATTGAAGATTTTTACTGGCTTCTGCAGTCTAACAGTGATCAAAAATGCAGTCAGGATGCATTGATAATTACTGGTGATTGGAATGCAAAAGTTGCAAACAAAGAAGGATTGGTAGTTGGAAAATACAGCTTTGGTGATAGAAATGATGCTGGAGATAGAATGATATAATTTTATAAGACTAAGAACTTCTTCATTGCAAATCCTTTTTCACTAACACAAATGGTGACTACACATACAAGTGAATTCAATCAACTACATCTGTGGAAAAAGACAATGGAAAAGCTTCATATCAGTAGTCAGAACAAGACCTGCTGCTGACTACAGCACAGATCACCTACTACTCGTATGCAAGTTCAAATTGAAACTGAAGAAAATCAGAACAAGTCCACGAGAGCCAAATTATGACCTTAAGTATATTCTGCCTGAGTTTAGGGACCATCTCAAGAACAAAGTTTATAAGTTGAATACTAATGACCAAAGACCAGAAGAATTGTGAAATGACATCAGTTGTAGAAAGTAATAGTTCATTAAAAAGACAGGAAAGAAAGAAAAGACCAAGTTGGATGTGAGAAGAGACTCTGAAACTTGTTCTCAAATGTTGAGCAGCTAAAGCAAGAGGAAAGAAGGACAAATTAAAAACTAAACAGAAGATTGCAAAAGCAGCTCGAGAAGACAAAATCAAGCATTATAATGACATGTGCAAAGAGCTGGAAATAGGAAGCCAAAAGGGAAGAACACATTCTGTGCTGATCAAGCTGAAAGAACTGAAGAAAAAATTCAAGCCTTGCATTGTAGTAGTGAAGGATTCTGTAGGGAAAATATTAAACAACTCAGGGAGCATCAAAAGAAGATGGAAGGAATACACAGAGTCATTATACCAGAAAGAACTGGTTGATGTTCAGCCATATGATGAGATGGCATTTGATCAGGAACTGATGGTACTGAAAAAAAGAAGTTGAAGGTGCATTGAAGGCAATGGCAAAAAATAAGGCTCAAGGAATTTACAGAATATCGATTGAGATGTTTCATAACACAGATGCAGTGCTGGAAGTGCTCACTTGTCTATGCCAAGAAGTTTGGAGGACAGCTGCCTGGCCAACTGACTGGAAGATATCCATATTTATGCCTATCCCAAAGAAACGTGAGCCAACCAAATGCAAAGATTACCAAATAATATAATTAATATCACTCACATGTAAACTTTTGTTAAAGAACATGCAAAAGCAACTGCAATGGTATAATGACAAGGAATTGCCAGAAATTCAAGCTGGATTCATAAGAGGACACGGAACCAAGGATATCACGGCTAACATCAGATGGATCTTGGCTGAAAGCAGAGAATACAAGAAAGATGTTTACCTGTGTTTCACTGACTCTGCAAAGGCATTCCACTGTGTGGATCATAACAAATTATGGCTAACATTACAGAGAATGGGAATTCTGGAATATTTACTTAACTGTGCTCCTGAGGAATCTGGAGCAAGAGGCAGTTATACAAACAGGACAAGGGGATACAATGTAGTTTAAAATCAGGAAAGGTGTGTGTCAGGGTTCAATCTTTTCACCACAACTTTTCAGTCTGTATGTTGAACAAATAATTTAAGAAGCTGGACTACATGAAGTAGAACAAGGAGAAAGGCTCATTAACAACCTACATTATGCAGGTGACACCGCCTTACTTGCTGGAAGTAAAGAGGATTTGAAACACTGATGAAGATCAAAGACCACAGCCTTTGGTGGAAATCGCGCTTCAACATCAAGAAAACAAAAATCCTCACAATCGGACCAGTAAGAAACATCATGATAAATGGAAAAGGGATTGAAGTTGTCAAGGATTTCATTTTATTTGGTTCCAAAATCAATGCTCATAGAAGCAGCCGTCAAGAAATCAGAAGATGCACTGCACTGGGCAAATCTGCTGCAAAGGACCTCTTGAAGGTATTGAAAAGTAATGGTGTCACCTTGAAGACTAAGGTGCACCTAACCCAAGTCATGGTATTTTCAATTGCATTACATCCATGTGAAAGCTGGACAGTGAACAAGGAAGACAGAAGAAGAACTGACGCATTTGAATTGTGATGTTGAAGAAGAATGTTGAATGTACCATGGACCTCCAAAAGAACAAACATACCTGTTCTGGAAGAAGTACAGTCAGAGTGCCCCTTAGAAACAAACACGGAGAGACTGTGTCTTATATACTTTGGACACATTGTCAGGAGGGATAAGTCCCTGGAGAAAGGCATCATACTTAGTAGACTGAAGAATCAGTGAGAAAAAGGAAGACCCTTGGCGAGATGGGTGGGTACAGTGATGGGCTTAGGCGTAAAATGATTATGGATACAGAATGAGACCTGGCAGTGTTTTGTTCTGTTGTGGGTAGGGTCACTATGAGTTGGAACTGACTCAACAGCACCTTACAACAGTATGTGATCATAGGCAGCCAGTTCAGATAATGGCTATTATAATTCATTTTATATTTTAGGAATATGAAATAAATAGCACACATCTTTTATTGACATCAGCATAATAATATAAACAACAACAATAAAAAAGTTCATTGAGTCAGTTCTGACTCATAGTAATTCTAGAGGACAGAGTTGAACTGCTCCACAGAGTTTCCAAGACGTGCCTTGCTGATTCAAACTGCTGACTTTTTGATTAGCAGGTATAGCATTTAACTATTATGCTGCCAGGGTTTACATAGTAACGATAACAGCCCAAAAGTTACTGCCTTTGAATTGATTCCGACTTACAGTGACCCTATTGGTCAGCAGACCTGTTCCATATAGTTTCCAAGGAGCACCTGGAGGATTTGAACTGCCTACCTTTTGGTTACCAGATATTGCAATTAACTACTATGCTACCAGTGTTTCCATAACAATGATAGCTACCATTTATTTAGCATCTATTATGTTACAAAGATGTCATTTTGAGTTCTAAAATATGCCTGACCCAAGCCATGATATTTTCAATGAATTTCTATGTACGTGAAAGCTGGATAATGACTCAGGAAGACTGAGGAAGAGTTGATGCCTGTGTGTTATAGTGTTAGCGAAGAACACTGAATATGCTGCGGACTTTTGGAAGAACCAACAAATCTGTCTTGGAGGAAGTATAGTCAAAATGTTCCTTAGAAGTGACGATGGTGATTTTTGCCTCATACTGGACATGTTATCAACAGGGACCAGTGCTTTGTGAAGGACGTCATGCTTGCTAAAGCAGAAGGTCAGGGAAAAAGCGAAAGACCGTGAATGAGATTGATTGGCACAATGGCTGCAACAGCAGGCTCACACCCAGCAGTGACCGTGAGGATGGCACAGGACTGCACTGTACCTTATGCTGTTGCACACAGGGTCACAAGGAGTCAGGACTGACTCAATAGTACCAAGTTACAAACTTAGGAAATCATTGCAGTTATTGCCTTTGTTTGTTCGATAGATGAAAAGTACAGAAAGGAAGCAAAGCTAAGTAACTTGTTAAGGGTCAAAGGCTAATAAGCAATAAGGCTGGGACTGGGACTCAGGTCTGCCTATGTTCAAACTGGACACTTTGTATTATTCTTTGCAGCTGTCCTTGACTTACTACTTAAAATGTAATGAATTATTTGCATTTTAAATTATTTCCTTTTTTTTTCTTTCTCAACTTTTGTACTCAAGCCTATTGATCACGTTAAAACAAGTCAGTAGCTCGTTTGTAAAATGTCCTTGGCTTTTTTGAAAATTACCTTTTGAGAAAATAGCAAAAGAAACATTTAATTATTTCATGCTCCAAATAAATTTTGTCCTAATCATCTGCCATTTGTTCACATTTAAAAAAGATGATTAAGTTTCATTTTAGAATGTTCAAAGTAAGCAATTAAATCAACTTATAAAGAGATATTTTGTGATAAAGATGACATTCATTTGTATTTCACATTTGAAAAAACAAACTAACTTGATGTTAAAAACTGTTGCACAAATTCTTCATAATCAGAAAACATTTTCCAAGTGATTATAAAAGTTTTGAACAGATTAAATACATATTTCTTTAATAAAGGTCTTACAAACTTGCATTCATATATTTTAAAAATGACATTAAATTAGAAGGCTTATTTTACTTAACTAATACATTTTATTGCAATGATTATGAGATTTAACTTTCCCAGTAGGAGAAAAGCTGGGAAAGAGTTAAGAGAGTGTGTTTAGAATTAAACTTTGATGAGCCAAACTCATTTAAATTTGTGATGAGAGTGTTCCTTTCTGGTTTAATAGTTTACTCTTTTTCTCAAGATCTTACTTATGACAGCTAATTAGGAAAGCAATTTACCAGTTTTTAACAAAAGGCTTCAAAATGTTCAGACCCTTTGATTTAGTAATTCCATTTCTGGAAATTCATGCCAAGGCAATAATCTAAAATTTAGAAAGCAATTCATATACAAATGTGTTCATTGCTGTGTTGTTACTATCTTTCAAAATATTCCTAATTACAGAACTAATGCATGTTCCTTCAATAAAGCAAAAGTAAATGCACTAGAGTGACAGTGTGACTTCTCAGAAGCCCCTTCATCCCTGTCCTTCCCCAGAAGTTTGTTCTTTAGAGCCTCCATGAGTTAATTTGTAGCCGATACAGGGTATGTATGCATTTCCACAGTGTCACTTCACTAAAATGGTAAGGAGCACAGAATCAAGGACTTTTAGTAAAACAAAAAAGCGAGATGCCTACTACACAAAGTTTGATAGATGTTGCTGTCAGGTGCTACTCCGTCACTTCTGACTCATTCATAATGACCTCAGGCACAATAGAATGAAACACTACCTGGTCCTGAGCTTCTGCATAAATTGCTACATAGGCTTTAAGGTGTTTGTAAATAACCTGTAACATCAAATTTGTTTACCTTCAGATCCGACTCGACGGCACTTGGCTTGGCTCTAGTTTTAAGATAGAAGCAAGTTATAAAATTATATATGGAATTATAGTTATGGATCACATGTACATAGAATGTAATGAACTCAAGTATTAAAGTATTATCTGTTATCTTTGTGCAGTAGGGTGTTGGATGACTGCTTCTATCTCTCTAATTTTCCTATAGTTTTCAAATTTTCTGTGGAGAATGCAGTGTGTAGTTAGATTATTAAAAGATGTTAAGAAAAAGGGGTGATAGAGTCTATGTGTTATCCACACACTCCAGAATTAACGGTTTTTATTTCTTTATCCATTGCTATTCATAAGGTTTTCACTGGCTGATTCTTTCCAGAGGTAGACTGCCAGGTCTTTCTTCTTCGTCTGTCTAAGGCTGGAAGCTTAGCTGAAACCTGTCCACCATGGGCGACATCTGAATACTGGTGGCACAGCTTCCAGCATCACAGCAACGTGCATGTCCCTACAGTGCCACAAACTGCCAGATGAATGGAGGAAGACTAAGGTGCACCCGGCCCAAGCCATGGTATTTTCAGTTACATAATACGCATGTGAAAGCTGGACAGTGAATAAGGAAACAGGAGAAGAATTGATGCCTTTGAATTGGTGGTGTCAGAGAATAATTTTGAATGCACCAAAGACTGTCCCAGAACAAGCAGCTCTGTTCTGGAAGAAGTACAACCAGAGTCTTGCTTCTTGGAAGCCAAGATGGTTGAGACTCTGTCTCACATATTTTGGACACGCTGTCAGGAGGGATAAGTGCCTAGACATCATGCCTGGTAAAGGGTCAGTAAAAATGAGATGGGTTATCACAGTGGCTGCAACAATGGGTTTAAGCATAAAACAATTGTGGGCATGGCACAAGACAGGCAGTGCTGACCAGTAGCTTCCAGGTGCTGCGTTAGGCATTTAAAGATCTAAATGTTTAGCACCCCACAGGTTCACCTTTCTCAGCAATGGTACTTTACCTCTTGAAAAAGACAATTTTCACCATAGCTTCTCAACTATTATGCATTATTTCCTGTAGATTCAAAATCTGTTTGACAATATGTTCAAAAACTACCAAATTATGTAAATTTTATAGGATTATAGGATAGCCCTAGGTGTTCTAATCTGCTGAATCATAGAGAGCTTGCAGATAGTATATTCTTCTTTCAAATAAAATAGATGATGTCATTTTTAATTTTAAAGTGTGAAAGTATGTATTTTGACATATTCCATAAGAGACAATGAAACAAAGTCATGTATAGGTAGCACAGCCACTGGTGTACCTGTTGCCACATTTCATTGTTTAGGGAAAAAAACCCCACAAAACCAGTAAAGTTGTAAATATTTCATCTAAAGGAAACTAAGATAGTCCTCTAAAATAGCTCCCTACTTTAGTATTAATAATATCTTTCTGACAAGACTCAAAACACTAATATTGATAGAAAAACAATTACCAATATCATAGTTCAAGAAATAATTGAAATCATATACATCTATAGTGAGTGCAGCTTAAAAACAGTTTGGCTTTTTACTTTCCTGGTGTAGAGTCTCATAGGATCATATTTACAAACGTGTCTTTCTTGTTTTTAGGTGACTTATAGTTAAAGGGAAACCCTGGTGGTGTAATTGTTAAGTGCTATGTCTGCTAATCAAAAAGTTAGCAGTTTGAATCTGCCAGGTGCTGCTTGGAAACTCTGTGGTGCAGATCTATTCTGTCCTACCAGGGTGCTATGTGTTGAAATTGACTTGATGTCATTGGGTTTTTTTTTTTTTTTTTTTTTTGGTTTTATAGTCAAAGAGTAAAACTCTCTCTTCATCTTGTATCTGCTCTATTGTAGATAAATGGACTAGGCCTCAAATATCATGATAAAAAAATCACTGTGCCACTACTGAAGGACAGATCTTCAGTGGGGTGTAATTTGAGAGTTGCAAGGGTTAGAATATAGATTAGAAGTGGGCTTATGTGTGGAAATGGTTTCCAATTCAAATACCCAAGAGAAGCCAAGGGAAAGAGCTCTGTTGATGAGAACAGGTAACTATTAGAGAGCTTTCTGAAGTTAACACCTAAATGGAAAAACAAAAAAAGCAAAAAAAAAAAAAAAAAAAGCCAAAAAATATCAAGCTCACTGCCATGAATTATAACTTACAGTGACCCTACAGTATAAAAACATAACCATTCCATAGGGTTTCCAAGGTGTAAACCTTTACAGACATAAACTGCTCTTTTTTCCGTGCGTTCAAACCACTGACTAGCACCTTAACAAGAACACTTTAACCAGACCTCATCAACAACTGAAAATATGTTAAAAAATTTGTTTTTGCTATTACTGTGAAAGGTAGCTGAAGCCTATTTTCTAATGTTTTTAACCTAGAGGTTTTTTTTTTTTTCCTTCTGAAACAGATACTGCATGTTTTAGTTGGAAAGTCAAAAAGCTAAGCTTCCGTTACAATCACACCATGTTCTACCATCCCTTATTTGTACTTACAAAGCTAAAGGAAGAGGGGGTGGCATGTGTGTGCTAACAGAGGACATACGTAATACGTAAGATGATCATCACCATTAGTAAAATCCATCATTACTCTAAATATCCAAGTTTACTTTCAATTAATTGTATGTAAGTGCCAGTCCACATCTGTATAACATGATACAGTATATTGCTGCCAGGTACAGTCAGATTGCCATGTCTCAATGAAAGTTGTACTTCTGATTCAAATTTCAGTAGGATTGATAAAGTCACAGGACTTCTCTTTTTTCACACACACACAGAATTAACAAAGCTTTTTCATTCTATCTTCTTCTTATATAAAATGGTCTAAAATTCGTAGAAAGTCATTAATTGATTTTAGGGTTCATTTGATGCCTGAAACTAGTATTTTTCATACTTCTATTTTGGCACATGCTTCAGAACTTTATATCTTTTCAAACAGCAATTTACTCAACACATTTCTCAGCATCAAGAAATTGATAGCATGCATAGAGGGTTAATTGACTTGCCCAAAGTCAAAGGTCTTCAGGAGCCAGTTTCACACATGTGACTAAAAGTTTCCTTGGCCTATCTGACCACTCTCCCATTAGCAGCAATGAATACTGATGAGCTGTGATGTGCACAGCAATGAACAATTTATTTTGAAATATGGTTACTCTTCTCTAGTGTATTCACATTCTGCTTACCTCAAATTACTCTTGAATTTCAAAATACTGTCCTGTCTGGGGCTATTAATTGCTAATAAACATGAGCATTATTCTGTTGAAGGGAGATACCGTTCAGTGATGCATGCAAAGTGTTTCCAACCTCTGGGTAGAAAATGCTTTGGGATGGAAAGCATACGCCATTAAGATTGCCTGTACAATTGTATTTTTACTTTGCAATTTAACCTTGAAAAAACAATATCTATACAATGCACAAGTATAACAGAGTTAGGAATCTTGGTGAGGAATGCTAAAGATCAATGTGAAACAACAGCCCATTTCTAACATTCTCTCCTATCTTTTCCCCTGCAGTGGAGAGCAAGTAGGACAGCAGGGTTAAATGTGTGCGCTGCGGGTCCAGACTGCCTGCAGAGAGGTCCCATTACCCCTTCTCTTTCAGTGTGTGACTTTGGACAAGTTACTTTATTTAGCTCTCTGGCCTCAGCTTCCTTGTCTACAAGATGAGGGAATTGCAGTAGTACTTATTTCAGAGAGTGGCTGGGAATATTAAATAAATCCACACAGGATAAACACTTAGGAGAATGTGTAATACATAGTAAGTGATGGATTCATCTCAGCTACCACTATAATAATGGATGCCTCTTCTTTTTAAAGTGCTTTCAGAAAAAGCACTGTGAAGGCATAAGGTGCACTGAATAACTACTCTCAACAAATTGCTGTATGTTTTCAGTTATCTATGTTGTAGGCTGTCTGTACAAAAACTTTTAGATAAGGTACTATAATTTTAGTTATTTAAAAGTCAAGGTCTTAGCCAACATTTCATTTCCTTCTCTAACCGATTTATTACTTTTGAATATAAAAACAAACACAGGCACTATATATGATATATGTAATATGTAATATGGATTGATACAGTGGCTGCAGCAATGGGTTTAAGCATAAAAGTGACTGTGCACATGGTGAAGAGTGGGCAGTGTTTCGTTATGTTGCACGCAGGGTCATAATGAGTTGGAACTGACTTGACAGCACCTAACAACAACATATGTAATAAATTCATATGAGTGTGGGATGCTTTAAAGAATTGAAGAATTAGCCAAAAGTATTTTTGGCTCTATTATTCTATATTATATGTGACTCTCTTATTATGTATTTTGTAGAATAATGTATAGTAGAGTCACAATAGGTTTATAACCAATATATTAGTTAAATCTCATGTAGTATAATAAACATAATGATAAACTGAGATAAATCCACTCATGCATCCTTCTGTTTCTCCATTCATCTGAATATCTACTTCCAACACATTTCTTAAAGAAACTTTGAGCATTAAATGTTTTAACTACATAGAAGATATGCATATTGTATAGTTGAAAATGTCAAAGAAACTGGCAAACTGACTTTCAGATCTCTATTGGCAATAAAGAAGATATATTCACTGCATTTCCTTAAAATTACTTACATACCACTTAGGCATTTTATTTAAAGGAACTAAATTTTATAAGCATGAAAGTTAACAGTGAAGTGACCTATTGTGCCTTCTACTATTTCTAGAAATCTGAAAAACATTCACCTTTATGTTCTAAAAGGTCAAATGTGATCAGACATTCTGTTCATTATCCATGATGGGAGAGTTTAAATTACAATCAAAACAGGGAAGGAAATGTTAATGAGTCCTTACATATTCATACTGATCACTGATTTTAGAAGGAAAATTTGAAGGCTGGAACAGAGCAGATTTTGTGTCCTTTTTTTTTTTTTTTCCTTTTTCTTTCAAATGAAATAGATTAGTCTGGGAGCTGTAAACCACTTTTCTTGACCACTAAACAGCAAAGCATGTTAGTCCAACATGAGCTGGCACACAAATATAATTAATTGAAAATGAATGTGAATGCTTATAGCTGGTGGTAGATTATTCTAAAATTTTTTTTCTTTAAAATTTACTTTATCTTTGTTGTTTGAGAATATATACAGCAAAACATAAATTCACCAGTTTGTACATGTATCATTTAGTGACATTTATTGTATTTTTTAAGTTGTGCAACCATTCTTACCCTCATTATCTGAGTTGTTCCTCCACAATTAACACAAACTCACTGTCCCCTAGGGTTCCCATCTGATTGTTAAAGTTACTGTCATCAGTTTGATTCTATATAGTTTTTAAAAAAGCATAATGCTCAAGGCAGCCCACTTTGCTAGTTAAGCTCAACTATTGCTTGGTTCTAAGAAGATGTCAGAGGATGTTTTTGAGTCAAGTTTCAGACATGATCTCAGAGCAATAGTTTGACGAGTTCATTTACCCTCCATAATCCCACAATGTCTAGAGTCCATGAGCATTTGAAATTCTGTTCTTCATTTTCCTGTTTGTGATCAGAATTCTTCCATGAAGTCTTTGATCAAAATGTTCAGTAACGGCAGCCAGGAGCTGTCCATTTCTTTTGCTTATGGAGGCAATTCGCCACGCATTCCGCATCTTCCTCCTGACTCTCCTTCCTCTGTTGTTACAAAGGAGTACAGACTGATTGCTGAACCTTGGATGACTGCTTGCAAGCTTCTAAGATCCCAGGCACTAAATAATGGACCATAAAGTAGAAGAGAAGCACTGAACATGTTATTAGGCCAGTTTACTGGGATGTCCCGTGAAACTATAAACTTAAACCTTCCAAAGCAAGGAACCAGATCTCATGAGGTGTTAGATTGTAGGTAACCAGCCTGAAAAGTCTCTCTCTCTTTCCCTCATTACTGTTGAACTGTGGTAGTTGTTAATAATGGCTGTCTCACAAGGGCAGGAGGTAGAAAACAGGATAGATCTGCCAGAAGTACTGACGGCTAAGATATAGATGATTTAATTTTGACTCTATTACTTCCAAGGAAAATACCTATCTGTAAAAGGCAAGAATGTAGGCAGAGGTCACTTCCAAACTGTATCTAAAATACAACACCAACATATCAAGAGTAGAGAAGTCAAATATGCTTTGAGTTCTAATTACATTAAAGTCCAAGGAGCATTCTTGGAGTCTAGAATGGAAGAGAAAGTCAAAAAGTTTGTAAAATTGCAGGCTTGAAGTAGAAGGTGAAGAGGAAACGAGGAGCAAGGACAACTAGAGGGTGGTCACCATTTGGTACTTTGAAGTATGTATATTATACATGGAGTTTTAAAAGCAACATAATTAGGCAAATGTTAAGTTTTGGCAGACAGAAAGAACCTAGGACTTAGAGTGTATTTCATGAGTTTAGTTATCAGCCACTACGTGTAGGCATTTGAGTTTGTATCTTCTAGGAACTTTTGCTTAAGAGAGAGTTAGAATACCTGTTATTTTCATTGAATGTATGTTGCTTGGTTCATATATGGATGAGTTGAACTTGTTTAAAGAACAGTTTAAGGGTTTTGACAAAAAGAGATCTGTGTATATCACTAGAATTTACTTGGAATGGCTTATTTGTCAAGAAATTACAGATAAAAATAAAATAGAAATCGTTAGTGGAAAACACAAGGTGACTATGAGATATTCATGAAAATTTCAGAATGTTTACCTAGTACATCAAGTTTGTCATGAAAGAAATGAGTTAACAGATATGAAAGCACAATCTTGGAACAAAAACAGGCCCTGCACAAATGCAGCATATGGCAATAATGGTGATTTTTTCACATCCTTTTGTCCTGAGAAGGCAAAGTATTTTTTTGACATTTTTTATTGTGAATTAATAACAATTTCACAGTCTATGACATGTTACCATACAACACTCAGAACTTTCACTCTGTTCTATTCTAGCTGCCCTACCCCCCTTTCCCTATGTGAGAAGGTAAAGTATTTAAGGGCTTGACATTATTTTCAAAATCAAAGATGGACAACTGAAATAATTTTCTTTCAAGCATAAAATATTCCCATGTTGACTTTCCATTTTCTTTGGATGCTGGTGGCATATTAAGCATTTCCTGATACAGGGAAGCACTGAAGAATAAAATGATATCCCCAGTTTCAGTGAAAGGGAATGATAAAGTGATAGACGTGCTGTGTTTAATTTCTAGGCTAATAGCCTATCTAATGAATGTAGGCAGGTGAATACTGTGACTATTTGTCAGCGCGCATGTTACCCCAATGCCAGTTTGGATTGCACTTCAGTACATACATATTTCTCTTTAAGGCTGAAAGGTATTTAAATAGGTTCTTCTGATGGTAAATTGTATTCTTTGCTGTTTACAGGTATTATGTAAAAATCATTACTGGGTTCAATACAGAAATTTCAAATATTAGACTTTAGTTATCTAATCTTATCAGCCTTTTACATTTCATTTTTTAAGAAGGACTTATCTTTCAGTACCAAAGGAAAGAGATTATAATTTTTATTTTTCAAGTTGATGTAGGAAGAAGATTGTGCCTCTAAGGCAACACTGTTCCGGTAAGGAATACGGAATGCCTAACAGGCTTGCAGTGTGAACGAGAGCACAGTAGATGGCACAATAGTGGAGAAATAGTTGTGACTTTTGCACTGATACCAGAAAACCAAACCCACTGCTGTGGAGTAGATTCTGACGCATAGCGACCCTGCAGGGCAGAGTGGAATCGTTCCATAGAGTTTCCAAGGAGCACCTGGGGGATTCAAACTGCCGACTATTTGGCTAGCAGCAGTAACACCGTCACCAGAGTTCATACAGATAAGACAACTCAAAACATATTTCAGTACATAGTAGCGTACTTTCATTCTCCAGGTGTGTGTGTGTTTGTGGGGGGGGGGGTGTTCTAAAGCTAGAAAAAAAGATTTTGTGGGAGTGAATTATAAATCCAAAAAAGGATTCATGACAGCAACTGTGAAACAGGTCTCTCCTCAACATTTATGCAACCTGTGGCCAAAGTACAAATGAAAGTCGACATACCACATTTTCAAATATTTCAAAGTTATGAGCCAAGAGATCAAATGTTCTAGCCTTCTACCTTGACAAATAAACATTCATAATAAACTAGTTCTCAACTAGAATTCTCAGAACTATTGACATGTGGCTGTCTGATTCCCTCTTCCCAATCAAACTCTTTCCTGCACCACAAGAAGTCTTGCAACGTGCATGGAAACATTCTAGGTGTCTGCCATGGATTGTACTGTTTCCCACAAAAATGTGTTGTAGCCATGTGGCTAGGCCACGATTCCCAATATTTTATGATTGTCCTCCATTTTCTGATTTTCTTATGCTGTGTGTTAGAGGATTAGGGTGGGGACTGTAAATCTCTTCATAAGATCACCTCCCTGCTCCACTGTAAAGAGAGTTTCCCTGGAGTGTGGCTTGCACCACACTTTATCCTTTCATCCTGCAGGATACAAAAGGGAAGCAAGCAGAGAACTGGGAACCTTACATCATCAAGAAAACAGTACTGGGAAAATAATACGTTCTTCAGACCTGAGGTTCCTGTGCCAAGATGCCCCCTGAACAAAGACTGACCAACACAAGGACTTTCCTCCAGAGCTAACAGGGGGGAAAGCCTTCCCCTGGAGTGGAAATCCTGAATTTGGGCTTGTAGCCTAGCAGACCGTGTAAGAAGGAACTTTTTCTAGTTAAAGCCAGCTGCTGTGTGGTATTTCTGCTAGAGCAGCACTAGCCGACTGAAGCAGTGTACATGTACGCTCTGTCTGCACATCTCCTGACAGACATTTCATTCCCTGACCATTCTCAGGCTCAGGTGACGGCACCAGCAGTGCAGCTGCTGCCCTGCCGGAGACAAGCGGTCTGCGGGCCGACAGATGGATTCTGAGTAGACTGGGCAGCGGTTACAGCTGGGCTACTTAGAGCGCGATGGCTGAAAGAGCCACAGACTTCTGACAAGCATGTGTTCTTGAGGCTGAAAACTAGTGGGCAGTGGAGTGGTGAACAGTGCGGAAAAGCAACTTGGAAAAGCGAAGTCCAGGGTCAGGGTCTCTCTTTCATGGGTTTAGGAAAGGTATTACTGACATATTTTAGTAAGAACTAATGTGTATGGTGTTTTTCCATTTACACTTAACTTTCTTGCTCCTAATCTCATTGAACATTGATAAACATCCCCGTGACGGAAGTCAGAAATCATTACTACAGTCTCACAGAGGTTTAATCGTGTGTCAGGTTCCCATGACTAGTGATAAGTAGTGGCCATACTCATACCTGTTATTCTTAATGTCGTGTTCATCTCATTTTAGCACACTAGGCGGAGGCTGGCCAAGTGTGCAACAGGATTCTATTTCATAAAGTTAACTCAGAGCTCATGTTCTAAGATTTTTGAATGCTTAGAAAAATACCTCTGGAGATAATATTTAACTTCCTCCCACTGGCATGATAAAGATAAAATCCTTCTGTTTACATCAAAGTACATTGGCCTATGGTTTGGATCTAAACCTTTCTCATACCCAGGGTTTTAGGACCTTACTCTACTCACAGTGGTTTCTGCCAGTGCAGATTAAAACATGGTGGAGGGCAGCGAAATCTGATTACGCATTCCTCCCATCTCAGCATCGTCTCTATTAAAAATCATAGAAGCATAGCTTCTAATTTAAGGTATGTTTGACTTAGCTACATCACCTTCCTAAGATCCTATGGCAAAAATAAGAACAAAAATAATTTCCACTTACTCTTGTCACATGGATAAAGTCAAACTTTCAAGACCTTCATTTGCTGATATGACAAGACTCAAAATGAGAAGAAACAGCTGTGAATATCCATTAATAATCAGAATGTGGAATGTATGAGGTAGGAATGTAAGAAAACAGGAAATTGTCAAAAATGAAGTGGAACACAGAAACATCAATATCCTAGGTGTTAATGAGTGGAAATGGACTGGTACCGGCCATTCTGAATTGAACAATCCTACGGTCTATGATGCCAGCAATGACAACTGGAAGAGCAATGGCATCGCATGCACTGTCGAAAAGAACATTTCAAGATCTGTCCTGAAGTACAATGCTGTCAGGGATAAGACAATACCCATATGCCTATAAGGAAGGCCAGATAACACAACTTTTGCTAGAATTCACTCACCAACCACTAAGGCCAAAGATGTAGAAACTGAATATTTTTACCAGCCTCTGGTCCTGGAAATCCTCCATCATGTGTGGCAAGAAAGTTGGAAGAGAGCTACCTGGACAAGTGACTGAGATCCATATTTCCACCTACTCTGAAGAAAGATAATCCAACTGAATGCAAAATTATCACATATCATTAATGTTACATGCAAGTAAAATTTTGTTGAAGATTACTTTAAAGCAGCCACAGCATTACATTGACAGAGAACTTCCAGAAATTCAAATGAGTGGAATCAGAAATACCATTACTGATGTCTGATGGATCTTGGCGAAAAGCAGAGAATAGCAGAGAGATGTTTACTTGTGTTTTATGGACAATGTAGAGGCATTTGACTGTGTGGGTAATAACAAGCTATGGATAACAATGTGGAGAATGGGAATTCCAGAATACTTAGTTATGCTTAAGTGAGGAAATCTGTACATGGATCAAGAGGCAGTTGTTTGAACAGAACAAAGAGACACTGGATGTTTTAAAGTAATGTGTGCATCAAGGTTGTATTGTTTCACCATACCTATTCAATCTGTATGCTGAGGAAATAATCCAGGTAACTGGATGGTGTGAAGAAGAACAGGGCATCAGGATTGCAGGAAGACTCAACCTGTCTGATGCAGGTGACACCACGATGCTTCCTTAAAGTGAAGAGGACTTGAAACACTGGTGAAGATCAAAGATCACAGCCTTCAGTATGGATTACTCATCAACACAGAGAAAATAAAGATTCTCACAACTGGACCAACAAACAATATCAAGGTAAACCAAGAAAAGACAGTATGTCAAGGATTTCATTTTATTGGACCCACAATGAATGCCCAGCAAAACAGCAGTCAGGAAAGCAAAATACACATTGTGTTGGGCAAATCTGCTCAAAGACCTCTTTAAAGTGTTGAAAGCAAAGACATCACCTTGAAGACTACGGTGCACCTGACCCAAGCCATCAATCACATCACATACATATGAGAGCTAGACAACAAATAAAGAAGACAGAAGAAGAACTGGCTTGTTTGAATTGTGGTGCTGCAGAAGAATATGGAATATACCATGAACTACCGAAAGAAAAAACAGATCTGTCTTGGGTGAAGTACCACCAGCGTGTTCCTTAGAAGCCAAAATGGTGAGACTACACCTTACATGCTTTAGACATGGTGTCAGCAGGGATCAGTCCCTGGAGAAGGACATCACAGTTGGTCAAGCAGAGGGTCAAGGAAAAGAGGAAGATCGTCAATGAGATTAGATTGACACAGTGGCTGCAACAATGGTCAAGCTTAACAACAATTGTGGGCATGATGCAGGACCAGGAATGTTTCATTCTGTTGTACATAGGGTCACTGTGAGTCAGAACCAACTTGATGACACCTAGCAACAACATATGAAGCAAATGTACACTGCGTGGTGTTTCATTCATGGTCTACTCTGATCCTTGAACTTTTATTTTTTTACATTTGCTTTTGTGATGTTACCCCATTAGATAGATTCAGAGTGATTTTCAAACCATAGTAGTAGTAGATTCTACTGAATATGAAATCAATGTGGAAATGTACAAGCCAGAAAAAAAAAACCCAAAAAACTCAGTGCTGTTGAGTCCATTCTGACTCATAGCAGCCCTATAAGACACAGTAGAATTGCCCTGTAGGGTATCCAAGGAGTCCCTGGTAGATCTGAACTGTTGTCCTTTTGTTTAGTAACACTTAACCGCTCTGCCACCAGGGCTTCCAAAATATGTCTAAAATACGTACAACTGGAGCTGTCTTTAGTAGAAACAAAGCAGTGAGATGACTAGAACTTCAGCTAGCCTATCTTTCCTTGTCTCGAGGGACAATGACATATGCTAAACTCCTCTAAACATTCTATGAAAGTATCAATGTAGCTCAGTTGTTAAACTGGCAAATTATTCAATTTATGGGCAGTCCAAGTTTTTGGTAAGTTAGAAATCTATGTTTGATGGACTCAGGTTTTCTCAAGCAGGGCAGATTAGCACTGGTGATGGTTCTTTACCAGTATGTCAGAAGCAATACCACTTTTGCTGCCCTGTCTTAAAACCAGTTGCCACAGAGTCAGTACCAGCTGATGGCAACCCCATGTGCGTAAGAATATAACTGTGTTGTCTAAGGTTTTTCAAAGGTTGGATTTTTTGAAAATAGATCACCAGGCCTTTCTTCCGTGGTACCTCTTAGTGGACTTGAACTTCCAACTTCTCAGCTATCAGCCAAGTATGTTAACTGTTTACACCACCTGCTCTCCCTCTGGTGTTTCTTATTGGACAGAAATTGTTACATGCTAAGAGACATGAATTCATCACAGGGTCTCAATTTCCTCAGGTTCAGCTTAATATCACCTTGGGTTTCAAGGCTGTAGAAATAGTCTCCTGACATGATCAGATATTGATGCTGAGACTTAAAATTTCATATAATCATTGGCTGCAACTAAAAAAATAAATAAATAAAAAATGTCCTGGTGTTATAGCTAGTGCAAGAAAATGATGGCTTGAGACCACAACTGTAAAACAGAAAATCATCATTTTTGGCAGCTCTCTCCCAAATGTGTACTGGCTTTTATGCAAAGACTTTATACATGGCACAGAAATTAAATCACTAGGCCCCCCCCTATTTTGCCACCAACCTATTACATTAGTTACTTCAGGCTGCTGTAATGAAATACCACAAACTGGGTCGCTTGTAAGAACAGATGTTTATTGTCTTACAATCTACAGTATAGGAGTCAGAATTCAAGATGTTGTTATGGCTTTTTTCCTTCAAGAGATCCTTCCTTGTCTCTTTCAGCTTCTAGTAGCCCCTAGTGTTTCCTGGCAGTCCTCATTCTGAATGCGCATCTTCAGGTGGTCCTCTCCCTGCTGTGTGTCTCTCTGCTTTCTACTTTTATAAGGCCAGCACTCAGAGCAGATTCAGACCCATGCTGCTCCAATATGACCTCATATTAACAGGTAATATCACAAGAGACCTTATTTACAAGCAAGGTCATGTTCATAGATACTGGCAGTTAGAACTTCAACATATCCTTTTTGGAGGATACAGTCCAATCTATAATACTCATATTCTACAGAGTTCACCAGTAAATTGCCCTACTAGAAGCTAGATGTTTTAAGGGTATGCCATTGGGATTAAAAACAACAACAAAAAATCCACAATAGACAATTCAGTAACTACTGCTGGGAAAAACTTCCAGTCTCAAATCATCTTCAAATTTATAGTAGTGATTTCCTTACATGCTTGCTTGTATGTGAGGCAAGGAGGGTGAAAGCCTAGTGGAAGAAATATGGAGTAGAAATATAAGAATCATGAGTGGCAGTGGCTTTTACAAACTGCATGTAATACTGGAGAAACTAAGGGTTATCTTCCCCATCTATCTCCTTGAAGATGACCTATTCCCTTGCAGATGAAATAAAAGAGGTAACTGTTGAGAGATGTTATGTAAATTTTATGCAAGGGAATGGTGTGGAAACAGACAAAGGTTAAATCGAAATTCAGCAAGCTCAAAGATGGAAGGAATATATGGCAGTGAGTTTCATTATTATTTTAATGTTATCAGTGTAGTTAACTTCATGAATATCACTACAAATTTCTTTCAAAACGTGTAGAAATATAGGTTTCCACTGAAATTATGGTTTCCAGAATAAGCTTGGCAGTGTATTATTTTTCATTAAAATACTATAAGGATTAGCTGGTATTTGTTGTGCCATACATAACTGTAAGATGGTTATTTTAAATATTAAAAAACTAGTAAGTGTGTTTGCCACTGTACATTTTTAGGAGGTTGACAAATGCTCAGAATTGTATTTTCTGTGCATGATTATGAGGTTCACATCTACAGTTCTATCATAAAAACAAATACACAGAACATTACATTAGATCAAAGTCTGTATACCTAATATTAGTTTTGGAAAAAAATTCTATTATAAAATACTAGCCATAGTAGAAAGGTTGTAGTAATAAAATATGATATGTGATAATTGATACATTGTATCAAATAATTAAAATCTCACAGTAAATATGCTGACATTCCTTTTATAGGGATATTACTTAACAAGCACTTCAAATTATCATGTATATGCTGTAGAATCAGAAAGTTAGCAAAATTAGCCTCTGGTCAAAAGGGGTGTTTCAAGGTAAATCTAAAACTCATATAATTGGACAATCTTTTGTGTATCACTAACAGTAATTTTCTCTTATGGTAGACAAAATGTTGATAAAGGTACTGGTCTCCAGGTGCCGCAGAGGGTTTGCCCTTGACTGCTCATTCAAAGGCTGCAGTTTGAACCTGACCACCTACCTGCACTGAAGAAGAAAGGCCTAGTGACCTGCTTCTGTCAAGTTTATAGGGAAGAAAACCCTACAGAGCCATTCTATTCTGTACTTATGAAGTTACCAGACATTAGAATTGACTTGATAGCAAGGGCTTTTTCTTTCGTTTTTGGTTTGCAAATTTATTTATCTTATATTTTATTGTATGTATCTTTCTCCATGGGAGATGCATTCCCACGCATCTTTTAAAATCTTTGAATGACTTTGCTTCAAATTGTTTCCTGATCCATGAAGGGTGAATCCTTAAATCCTGTACTGAGCCATCCATGTTCAGCAAAGTCAGTGTGCTAATTTCCTATTACTCTCCAAACAAAAATACTACATGGGATGGCTTTAAAGAACAGAAGCTTATTCTCTCAGAGTTCTAGAGGCTAGAAATCTGAATTCAGGGTGTTGGTTCTAGGGAAAATTTCTTTCCTGTATCTTTCTGCTTCTGGCAGGTCTGAGCATTTTTTGTTATTCTGTCACTTGCAGATGGATCCTCACATGGTCTCTTCCCCCTGTGTATGTCTCTGTGTCTACTGTGCTCTTGTTATCTGATACCACTCAGAAGAGATGAAGTTTAGGACCAGTCAAACTCCTATATAACTATTTATATAACAAAAACTCCCTATTTTCAAACAGGGTCACATTCACAGGTTCAGGGGTTAAGATTTCAGTGTATCATTCTAGTGGACATAGTTTAATCCATAATAGCCAGGGGAAAAAAGTCCTTTGTCCATAAAATAAAATCCTAATAATTCCGTTTAGCACATGGACTTGTAATTACTTCTCGGTGTTTTGACTTCACAACCTTTTACAGGCTGAGATCATATATATATATCTTTGTATGGCACCCTAACACAATTAATATTTGCTGAATAAAAGTTGGGAACCCCTGGTGGCATAGGGGGTTAAGAACTACCTCTGTTAACCAAAATGTTGGCAGTTCACATCTGCCAGGGGCTCCTTGGAAGCGCTCGGGGGAAGTACTACTCTGACCTCTAGAGTCGCCATGAGTCGGACCCTACTCGACGCCAGTGGATTTGGAATAATAGTTGTATTTGAAATAGCATGTTATAAAAAGGAGTCTTCAGAGGAAAGGCAGCCACAATTATAAAAAGCCAGAGCAAAGAAAGAAGACAAAAATCAATGAAAGTCAGATACTAGAACTCAAATTTCAATGAGTGCAGAAGAAAAACATTTTGAACCTCCGAGTAGTACCTAATGGTGTCATAGTGTTACAGTACAATAACACATTTTTATAATAATCATTCTCAGATTAGACTATCTAGTATACTGCATATAAAAGTGGGGAATTAAATAACGCTTTAGAGTAAAACTTCAGATATATAGAAAATTATAAAACATTGCCTGATGGTGGCAGAAAACTGAAACATTACTAGGAAGTGTTATTAGCCATAATCAGTACATACCGATTCATTCTGTCTCTAGGGCATACAAGGATAAACAGCAAAACGCTAATTTTTTAGGTACTCAAAATGTAAAGAAATATTTCTTAAAGGGATAAAATATAACAAAATGAAAATGAAAAGCATAGATATATTGGATCACCTTGAAAAGAAACAGCTCCCTAAAACAATGCTGCTTTTCAAGTACACAGTGAGATATATCTGGAACCCATCTTGAAGTGCTCTGCTCGTCCTATGCTGTATTATGCTAAATCTTGATTTGCATGGTGAATTAAACAGAAGAAACAGTGGCTACATAGCTCAATACATTCAGCCTTTGATCTCATCTTTGTTGGTGAATAAAAGCTATTATGCTATTTACATCGGAATTTTACTTTATAAAATTTTTGGATAATTCTTAATTGGTATGTTCACTCAAATCTTAGTTGAAGAGTGCTACTTTCATTTTCAGAAACTAGAAGTAACAGTGATTTATTTTCATAGCACCTCAGTGACAGATGAGATGATTTATCCTGACTCTTCACTCTTGAAGTTACTGCTCTCTATGAAACCTATCTTTGTAGGCTTTTCTTTTGATCATTTAAGCCCATAAAAGGCACTTCATGTTAGAATTATGCCTTCTCAAAAGCAGTAGAGATAATTCTGCTCCACAGGTGGTACCTTCTGGTCATCACTAAGACCATGAGGAGAGCAGATTAAAAAAAATGAATTAACAGTTATAATGTGAATCTGGATGTACTTGTTCAAATGGCTCTACTGTTTAGTAGTTTGGTCATACTAGCTTTCCTTTGTCCTTCAAAATCAGTGCAGGCACACCATTTTCTCTGAGAAACTTTCTGTTTCCTAATGTGACTCAGATGCTCTTCTTCTCTGTGTCTCCCTGGCAACACATGTATACATCTGATGTAACTGTAACCTGACATACTGAATTATTTTATTTTTCATGTCACTCAACCAGAATAAGCAAATTAAAGGCAAGGGCTAACCTGTGTGTCTTTGTTTCTCTGGATACAAGGCAAGATAACATCACATGAAAGATTTTCAATAGATGTTTGTTCAGTTAACGAGTAAATTATTGGCTGATGAATAAAACATTTCTATTTTCATTACAAATAAATTAGAGCTCCTGATCTCCATCTGAAATTTGAGTCATTTGAAGATGTTTACTAATAGTACAAATAATTTCACAAAGATTTTCTCTCTTTTCTCCTTTCCTGTATTAATGGCACAGGTCAGTTTCAATGGTAGCTGTATTTTCTAAAAGGTTCTAGAAATTGTTGTTAGGAATTTGTTTTAGTTACCTGGTACTGCTCTAACAGACAATACAATGAGTGGAAGGCTTCATGAAGAGAAATTTTATTATCACTGTCAGGTAAGCCACAAATCCGTTCATGAGTTACGAGTCTACTCAATGAGAGAAATTATCACAGTCTGGTAGGCTGAGTCCAATTCAATGATAACATCTTGGCACAGGAACCTCAGGTCCAAAGGACATGCTCTGTTCTTTGTGCTGCTTTCTTGGTGGTGTGAGGTTCCCAGCTTACTCTGCTCTCTTCTCTCCTTTATATCCCAAAAGCTGGTAGCTTGAGTCCTGTCTCACCAACACAAATGCTGCCCATTCTTCCTCATCACAGAGGCAGGATTCACAACACATGGGAGGAACAGCACCATACTGGGACTCAGAGGTGAGTCAAGTCAATACAAACATTTTCGGGGGGGAATAAAATGCAATCCATGACAGAAGTCATCCTCATCATTGGAAAACTACTTGGTCTCATTTTTTTTTTCATCAACTGATACATGTGAGACTCAAGGAGTCCTCATATGAGGCTAAAGGTGACTGGAGACTAAGATTTATGACAATGCAGGAAAACCTAGCTGACAACATTATACTGAAACTAACATTGCCTTACCTTTAATGATGCTCTTTTACTATCCTCTGAACTTATACTTTCAATTCAACAAACAGCATTTATTGAATGCCTTGTATTTAGTATGAACGCTATTGCATTCATTGAGTTCTTGAAATTTAGGATAAGCACTATTTATTGCATCCTTTAATTCCCTTAAACCCCATATAATCACACCCCTAACACTACTTCTTCTGGAAAATATCACAACCATGGCATAAATCACATTGTATATTAATTATTTGTCAGTTTTCCTTCCACATGACACATTTATCCTGGGAAGGCATTATGTGATAATCCACTGTATTTCCACGTCCAAATTCAATAAAAATCATAAAGAAGATGGTGAAATTTGTCAAGTACATGACACTGTGTATAGCAACACAAAGCTTATACGGTCTGTTTTGCTAGAGCAATGTTGACAATGGGGACGGCAGGTAACAACTTAAAGGAGACTATAAAGAAAAGAAGAAAATTATAACAGCAGGTATTTACTGATCAACAACTACTGTTATATTTTGAGAAATAAAAAACAACTCAGTTGTTGTGCCTGCCTTTCAGGAGCTGATGGACAACTTCAAGAACTTATGATATGCATATAAGAACATGATTATAGGATTGCTCAGATAAGTGGAGCATGAATGAAAATGCAGAATATAGTAACTTCATGGAAGAAGCAGTATAAGAATTGAATCTGGAAAGTGGAGTAAGATTTTGTACGGATGAGGAACAGAAATATTTTAAGAAAGGAATACTAAAAATAATGTGACAGGGAATTCAAGGCTTTTTTTAAGGAACACTAAATATAAACCCCAAACAGATTCTGGGGTAGAATAGCTGTGGGAATGATGGCAAGCGAAATTGGAAATTTAAGAGAAGACATCTTTAAGGATATATAGAAAACATGGCACACGCAAGCAGCCTAATGAATGTGAATCTTAGTACACGCAGAGTTATCAAAAACTGTCTGTAAAAGGCATTTCATTAGCTGTTTAACTTTGATGCTAAGTGTAACAACATAAGAACTGGTTTTGAACTTCAAAATCTGTCAAACCACAATCATCAGGAGAGAAAACAGATAAATGGGAACTACTAAGAATCAATCAGTTTTGCTCATCCAAAGACTTTATCAATAGAATTAAAAGGCCACCTACAGAATGGTAAAAAAAGTATTTGGCATAGATTATGAATAAGAAAAATATATGTCAGACACATGGCACTTGGGTATATGTCAGACAGACACCTGGTCTCCATAATCTATAGGGTACTACAAAATATCAATCAGAAAATGATAAATCACCCAATTTAGCGATGGGCAAAGGAGATGGACAGACACTTCTCTAAAGAGGACATCCAGGCAGCCAAAAAACACATGCAGACATGCTCACGATCATTAGCTATTAAAGAAATTCAAATCAAAAAGAAAATGAGATACCATCTCACCCCAACAAGGTTGGCCATGGTCCAAAAAACACAAAACAACAAATGCTGGAAAGGCTGTGGTGAGACTGGAACTCTCCTACACTGTTGGTGGGATTGCAAAATGGTGCAAACTCTTTGGAAAGCAGTCTGGTGGTCCCTTAAAAAAATGGATGTAGATATACCATTTGACCCAGTAATTCCACTGCTTGGAATATATCCTACAGAATTAAGGCCATCCACACCAACCGACATGTGCCCACGAATGTTCATGACAGCACAGTCCACAGCAGAAAAAGACAGAATCAACCGAAATGCCCAACAACAGAGGAATGGATAGGTAAACTATGGTATATACACTCAACGGAGCACTATGCAATGATAAATGACAGCAGGAAACATCTCTGAACATGGTTTCATCTGGAGGACATTATGCTGAGTGAAATTAGTTGGAGACAAAAGGACAAATACTGTATGAGACCCCTACAGTAAGAACTTAAAAACAGACTCATGCATAGAAGAAAAGACTCTTTGATGGCTGCAAGGGTGGGGAGGGAGGGAGGGTGGGGAGGGAGGGTTTAGATTACATACTTAATAGAAATTTGGTTGGGTGAAATCAGTGACAGCACACATTAGAAAGAAGATCAGTAATAACTGGACTTCAGCACACACACACACAAAGAACTGGTTTTGAAGTGATGGAGCAAATGGGAAGCGAAGCTGCTTTCTGTGGACCAGGTATGTGAGGAGAACGGAGGACAAGTATGTATAAAAGCCTCACCTTCAGTGAACCGAACCATGTCAACGTAAACAAGTAGGACAGATGAATGAAGTAAGGACACACTGACGAACAGTTTGCAGTGTCGGCAGCTGACAGGTCCTGATGTTGCAGATGGAGTGACTGAGTTAGAATCAAAACACATCATTGTCTATCTGCCAGGGAGACACATAAGGTCAGTCTGTTCATTTGAGAATGAAAATACTTTTTCAAATTCTAATTTAGGCCAATTATGCCAGGTACTACCACAAATTTAAAATTATTTAGGAGTAACAAATATTTTGTTTTGTTTTGTTTTTAAAAATAAGAAAAAGAAAATAAATTCTTAATTTAGGGAAACAACATGAGACAAACAGAACAGTCAGAATCTTGATAGTCTGATGATTTGAGGCACTGCATAAATTCCAAAGGGGCAAAGCTAAGGCTGCATTTATTGGTTTGTACAGAAGTTTCTTCCAGACTGATTGATGCTTTAGCTTTCTGGCCAAATGATGAGAAAACAACTCAAGCCTGTATGAAGGAGCATAGAATATCGACATTAGTTAAGCCAGAAAAACAAAAAACAAACCCAGTGTTGCTGAGTGGCTTCTGACTCACCATGACCCTATAATACAGAGTAGAACTGCTGTATAGAGTTTTCAAGGAGCACCTGGTGGACTTGAACCGCCAGCCTTTTGGTCAGCAGATGTGGCACTTAACCACTACACTGTCAGGGCTTCTAGTTAAGTCAGAAAAGGAGTTAAAAAACTGAAGGACACATTGCTACAACAAGTACAGAAACCATATGGTATAGAGATCTCCTTTATTAAACATATAACTAGAATTCATCCCATTAAGTTATGATCTTAGAAAATTTTTCAGAAATAATTGCCATGGTAATATAAGGTACGCCATATCTATGTCCTTAAGATAGTGATAAACAACATTTATTACTTACATTTATTGGGTTTTGTTTTAAGTCTTATAAAAATCTGTGTTTTAGGTACCTTGCATGTCCTGTAATGTTGAATTCTCAAAACAACTCTATTCTACAAGTCAGGCTGTTTTACCCTAATGTTATAGGTAGTATGAAACAGATTATTCTGCATAGCATAGACCAAAGCAATCTCTCCCATTTCCTCAGTGAGCAATTATGTATCACTACGTTTTTGTATCAGGAAGTTTTCTAAGTGAGTCTACTAATACATTTGATTTTCAGATTGCTTGCGTGAAAGATAGGAATCAAGGAAACAGAGACAAGAGTTTTTCTATAGCCAGAATGATGATACACACTTGCTGCCTATAGACTGAGGTCTACATAAAGACCCCTTCCATCCTGAAGCAATTCCCTGAATCTCATCGTCTACAGGCTCCTCTGCTCCTTCTGTCTGCTTCCAGGTCCCTGGGTTGCACAAACTGATTTGCTCTTGGCTACTAACTAAAAGATTGGCCCTTTGAACCGATCCAGTGATTTGAATCCACCTCTTGAAATCCCAGAGACAGGCTTGGTAATCGACTTTTGTCAGAGAACTTCATGCAGCAGAGTTTTACTCTGAAACACACGGAGTTGCCCTGAGTCTGGATCTACTCTGTGGTAATTTGATTTGGTCTGCTTTCTTAAACGTATGTTCATGAAAGGTATAGCCTCCATTACAATGTCATCAGAAATCTAAAGGTAGAAACCCATGCTATTCATCTTCACATTTCTATAACTCGCATTTAGCACAACTTCAGATTTGCTGAATAAGTAAATGAAGACATAATTATGAATGTAATGCACATGCATGTGTGCATATGTGTGTCTGTGGGTCAGGGAGAGATATATTGAGAATGACTGCTGTTTGGGAAGAAGTATGTCCCGTTTGAGCCCAAGTCCACATCTGAGATGATGGCTAATTAATTGCAGAGCTAAAGGGTCTGGTTATGAGGAAGGGTGTCTATGGCGGAGGGGTGGGTTCAGGCACCAGGCTAAAGACACAGGTGATGGCAAGGACAGCGTCTGTTCCTGAGTGCAGTGCAATGTGCTCTTGTTTGAACCCTTGACACAGAAAGGTTGTAGGCAGAGAAGCACAGAGTGCGTCACTGACAAAACGAGGAAGTGTGACCCAAGTCTGGAGAGCAGCACTCCTACTTGGGATGCAGCCCAGCTCCAGGGTAGTGAGGACTGTGCCAAAATTGGCTCTCAAGGATTTGTACCCTTGGTGTGGATGTATGATTTCACGGTGAGCTGTGGCAGTCAAAATTCCACTCTTAAGTAGTTTGAGGGGATATTTAAAAGGAAGAATCAGATTAGAAATCTTGAGAGTACTGTTCGCAAGCACTCAAAATGTCTCTCTTAGGTATCCCACAAGTTAACTGTGTGAAACACAGAACTGGAGGCCTTGTGTTCTTGAGTGGAAGCCATGCCAGTGAGTTTCAAACTTTTATAGGTGCAAACTTTAAAGCACTGAGTTACTTGGCGAAATGTTGGCAGTTTGAAGTGACCTAATGGTTCCTTGGAAGACAAGCCTGGTGATCTGCTTTGAAAAAAGTCATAGCCTTGAAAACTCTGTGGAGCAGTTCCACTCTGCACATATAGTATTGCCATGAGTCAAGGGCAAGTCACAGCAACAACAGCATAGGTGAGGGGACCACATTTCAACTTCCCAGCTGGTGAGGCCTGGAGAAATTTCTATTAAAAGTATAAGAAAACCACCTGATGGTCATACTCTGAATTAGAGTTTACCCCAAACCACAAAGTCTGTTTCCAGATTTACCTGGCATCTCTTCCACTTATCTGCAGCCACATGCTAAAACACTGTGAGTTCTCTTGGTATCTGTTTAGATGCAGACAGAAACATGCTTCTAAGGGATCTGTCTTTCATTAGTGGAAACTGCATCTTTATTTAGGATTTAAACAAGCTGTGTGCTCTCAGTTAGTTAAATGAAACATTTCATCTTTACAGGGCAGTTTAGCTACAATTGTTTTGTTTTCTCAAGAAAAAGTACCTTTTCCTTCACGAGGAATTAGTTTGATTTGATACTACTAGACAAAGAAATTACAGAGACAGCAACACAATTTTGGGTGAGCAGGCTAAAAAAAATCATTGTTATTTTGATATTTTAATGTCAACCCTCATGCTACTAAAAATATTGCCGTCAATGTACAAGTTAAGAGATTCACCATTGCTTTCAAGACAGATTGAAAATACTCTGTTCCATTTTTCCAATTCGCTTTCTGGCCTCCAGAGCCTGAGCAAGATTTCTGAGTTCTGACTCTCCCAATACTTATTTATCTGTCTTGAAAAAAATGTTCCCAGAGCTTTCTTTGGGAGTGTATCAATGCAGAGCTTCCCCTATCTCAAGAGAAAGTCACTGAACTCTCCTAGATAATTTTTTCCCATTTATTGAACAATAATTATTAAGCATCTATTATGCTGCAGGTAGACTTGATAGTGCAGTGCTTAAGTGCTATGTCTGCTAACCAAGAGGTCAGCAGTTCAAATTCACCAGGCACTCTTTGGGAACCCTATGGGGGCAGTTCTGCTCTGTTCTATAGAATTACTGTAAGTTGGATCAGCTAGATAGCTACAGATTTTGATTATTATTACTTTTTTTTTTTGGTTTGTGTGGCATATACTGTATACAGCCATGAACAAAAGTGGCAATAATCACCTTATTTTGTGGAAAGATACATATAAACAACTGCATATATAACATGAATAATACGTCAGAAGGTGGCAGTACTCTGGAGAGGGGTGTCAAGCAGGGAAGAGGATGGGGAGTCCTACAGTTGAGAAAAGTAGGCTTGAAATTTAAGTGGGTTCGTCAGGGATGGCGTCAATTAGAAGGCTGACATTTTAGCAAGGACTTGAAAGAAATGAGGGGACAAGCCACTTAAGAAACCACATCCATTGTTGCTGAGTGTATTCTGACTGATAGTGACCCTAGAGGATACAGTAGAACTGCCTCATAGAGTTTCCAAGGAGTGCACGATGGATTTGAACTTCTGACCTGTTGGTTAACAGCTGTAGCACTTAAACCACTATGCCACCAGGGTTTCCAAGCCACTTAGATGGCTGACACAAGAACAAGAGCTTTTTAGGCAAAGGACAAGCCAGTGCAGTAGTCTTGAGGCAAGAATCTTTCTGGAGTCTTCCAAACCAGCAAGGGAGCCAGGGTGGCTTATACAGAATAAATCAGGTGGAGAGTAGAAGCAGCTGTGGCCAAAGACTGCTGGCAAGACGGGCAGCCCGGATGCCGCCGCACCATAGAGGTAGCGTTGATGTTGATGGTGAGTGACCAGGAAAGTCATCGAAGGACTCTCAGCAGAGCTAAGTCATGATCTCGCTTAGGTTTTATAAAGGATCACTCTTGCTGTTTTCTTCAGAATAAACTGCAAGCGACCAAGAGTGGAAATAAGGTTGCTATCATTTGTGGCTGATAGCATAACATTTTGTCAGGGATTGGGGGCAATTCTTCATTCCATTTATACATGTTTGTGACAGGCTTTGCCCAGACATGTGCTTGTGCAGCAAACAGTCTTGGGAGACAGGCAGGATTTCCCTCCAGGGAAGAGGACAAATTTGTTTTCTGACCAGAATAATAAAGATAATGTCTCCCTAACGGGCAAAGTTTGGGCAGGTTTGCCAGCAGTTCCATTACAAGACTGAGGATATCCTGAACCCACTGTGCGAGCATGCTCCATCTGGGCCTGCCACGGAATTGCCCCTGTGCGACTCCAGGGGCAAAGGGAACTGATGCAGACTGGAAGCTCATGCTGCCTGCTGTGTGGCAATCAAGTCCTTTATTTCCGACGTCGAGGCCTCATGCCTTCTGCCAGTATTTATGAAACTGTGGAAGGCTGACCTGGTAGCTGGAACGTAAGTGAAAATCTCAGACCCTCCACAATTCTTGACATGTTTGTATTTCATCTGATTCTTAAATTTGAAAACAAAGCAACCATTATACCACAAGGATTTCTAATTTGCCTGTACCTGCTGGAGTAGTTTCTCTTACCATCTCTTTTCTTTTATTAGAAAATTATAGAAAATGATGTTCTTCCTTCTGAACTTCAAGTACTGCCTTGTAGTATGAAATTATTTCATGTCTACTTGAAAGTCAACATAACAGCATTTAAATGTAGTTTCACTTAAAAAAAAAGATATAATTTGAGAAATAGTCATGATTTAACATATATAGGAGCTACTTGGACTGAGACAGCACTCTGACATTAAAACATTGAGTAAATGTTTCTAGATAAACAGGATTCTTCTTTTTACATGACAGTATCCTTTGTCAGAAACACAGTCTTCAATTATTAATGTCTGACTTCAGAACAACTCACAGGGACTGCCATAGAATCTATTAAAAATTTTCAGTTAGATGCCTACAATGGTTCATAATAACAGGTACACACACTACTTTGTGATGCTCATGAAACTACTGGTATTTCTTAACTGTTTTATGGGCAGAAAATCCAAACCAAACCAAACGCATTGCCGTTGAGTCACTTCTGACTCATAGTGACCCTGTAGAATAGACTAGAACTGCCCCACCTGTTTTCTAAGGAGCGCCTGGTGGATCTGAACTGGCAACCTTTTGGTTAGCAGCTGTAGTTCTTAACCATTTTGCCACAAGTGTTTCCACGATGCATAGAAAGGTAATATATATATACTGTATACTAAGACAAACATTTAACTAGCTGACTTTAAATAAGAATCATCTGAACCTGTTCTGACTTATTTACAAATTCAACTTAAATATAGGCTTAGAAGAAAATCTCATTTGTAATCCAGGGATTGCCTATAATTTTTAGGATAATGTTATTAAAGACAACTGTTACTATTCCAAGGTTCTCATTATTCTTTGAAAGAAAACCTCCACTCCTGGAACAGAAAAGAGGAAGAATCACTGATAGCACTTTATTTCTTACACTATTAACATAACAATTCTGGTATTCATGTAAAATAGCCATATGCTAAAGCTATTTTGTAGGAAATCAGAGATTCTATTATGAAAAGAGGCCATTAAGATTTTAATTTAAAATTGTAAAGTACAAAAGAGTCAGATCCCATATCTTGATAAGGTTTCAATTTGAGAACAGCTCTCATATCCTAGTACTGAGCCCTCTTACCAGTGAAGTTTAATTTGAAATTTAAAAGAGATTGAGAGAGGAATAGCAATTCTCACTGATGACTCAGCTGTGTCTGAGTCTACACTCTGCCACTAAATCTTCATTATAGCTCCTCTTCCCAGTGTCTTATTCCAGTGTGCCAATCATCTAGTGCAGAGAAATTTATGGCAAGATTCAAAATCTAAAACATCTAAAAACTGAAATATCTTTCATTTACCACCCCTTTTTAAAACATGACATACATCCCATTTTTTTCTTTTAATTTCAGAACATTATATTTGCCTAATTGAGTTTCAGTATGTGTAATGATTTCATTAAATGTGATATGATAGCCATATCTGAAAATATACTGAGATGATTATGACTCATTAAGGATGAATATGCAATCTGCATTTCTCAGCCTATAACCAAGGGACAAAGGTGTCATGACAATTTTCATAACCAACAGTATTCATTAGACTCCATCCTCACCTGTAACTGTGGGACCTCCAGCTCCTTTCAATTTTTTCTATCAGTTTCTCTTGAGAATCCTTCGTGCAAGTTTTACATAAACTCCCGGACACTGAGATTTCAATGTAAGCTCTTTTCTCCATGTCTCCAGTTCTTGACCTTTTTCGCTTGACGCCAAAGCCTTCCAAGTCTTGGAAGCCCGACTGATGAAGGCACCTTTCCCACCAAGCTGTTGTTGCCACTGCTGCCATCTAAGTTGCTATGCTGGGCTGTGTCTTCCTGGTGATAAAGCTGATTCTGCATTGTGCCTTTAGTGCCGCAGTTTCAATGCCTGCACAGTGCTTTGTAGTTGCCATGGAAGTGTGGAGACTCTCTTGTCTATGTTGCCATTTTCCATTCACTGGTCCTAAAGCTTTTTTAACACGTGTTCTAAAGTTCTAGCACACATTTGGGGTAAAAACAGAGATTTCAGTTGCTTTGTTCAGTTTTTCTATTAAAAAATAGTCACTGTAGATTGAGTACTGTGAACTGCTAACATTGTTCTCACTACTTCTATTTGATAATGAGGACATTGGTATTCCTTGTCCCTTACAATAGATTCTTTCTCTCAGGGCAGTCAGAATCTGAAGACACTAAAATTATGGCCCATTTTACCAGCCCTCCAGACTAGTAATATAATATAGTGGTTAAAAGTATGCATTACTGGACCAGACTACTGGATACTGAGTTTTACCAGCTCCATCACACTATCCTGAGGATCTCAGGCAAGTCACTGAACTGTTTTGTAAACTTCGGTATTTACATCTTCAAAATGAGGACAGTTATAAGGATAAAGAAAGGTACATGTAGCTTTTAGAACGGTGCCTGGCTAAAATATACCCTGTATAAGTCTTGGCTATTAAAATTATTCAGGTGTTATCTCTATTTAGAGGTATGTTAGTACTTCAATACTAACTTACACCAAATTCTGTGTGTGTGCTATGGTCCAGATATATCTATTGAATCTTCATCTCCTTTGTCCAATTCTGAAACTTTTGAATTCATCTCAGTGTGCTGTCTTCATGTTTCAATTACATACTCACTAGAGGTGTTGTGATCAGTCTAATAAAACCAAGTCAAACCGACTGCTATAGAGTTGATTCTGACTCATAGCAACCCTGTAGGACACAGTAGAACTGCCCCTTAGAGTTTCCAAGGAGCACCTGGTAGATATACACTGCCAACCTTTTGGTTAGCAGCCATAGCACTTAAACACTATGCTGCCAGAGTTTCCATCAGTCTAATAGGTCAGTTCAAAATGATAGGGTTTAACTCATGCTTTAAGTGGGATGAAAAATCACTTATAACTTTTACCCTACGATACAAATGACAAATACAAAGTCTTGTTTTCTCACCTGAAAATCACCATCTTTCTAAATAGAAGAAGGTAAAAGCAGTAACTTTTTTTACATATGGGATTCCAATGGAAGTAAAAATGAATAGTCTGTTTCAGCTCAACATTCATTCTGCAAACGATCCAGGTCACTGACTCAGTGTAAATGAAGTTCCTCTCTGTTTCAATTCAATTACTAATGAACGTTCTGACTGCCCTCAAAAGTAAATTGACAGTTGTATTGGGTTCTACAAGAAATTTGTACCTTAGGCAATCAGACTATAGATTTCTGCCCTCAATGTAGCTTCTAAATAGTCCCCCAAGGAGACACCTTAGTAGAACATTTTGAGTAAGAATTCAGCTACTGAAAACAAATAAGAACCCAAGTTTGAGTCCTTTGAAGTCACGATAGAAGTGACTCAAAGTAAATGAATCAAGAGTTTTTACTAAATCTGAGCATGAACCTTGTGTACAAGTGTGAATCAAAGACTATGTAGTATTCACTTTTTTATTTTTGAATCAAGAAAAGACTATGGTAGAAGGCATTTATGTCCTTCCAAACCAAGTACAGTGATGACTGAATACGATTAGTAGAAAAAAAATTAATGGTTTCATGAGAACTCTTCATCCAACAGTGATTTAAAGTCATTTGGCCAATCCATAAATTCAATATCAGGATTTACTCTGTATCTGTTAAAGCATGTATAATGCTTTAAGTATTAAAAAAAAAAAAAAAAAAACCCAATTTAAGTATTATATACCGTGTGTAATATTCTAAAGACATTAAACCAAAACAGTCAAACTAAAACCATTGCTGTTAGGTAGATTCTGACCTGTTGGGTGTAGTGACTCTATATGACAGAGCAGAACTCCAATCAAGTTTCCAAGGAGGAAGTGGATTGAACTGCTGACCTTTTGATTAGCAGCTAAGCTCTCAACCACTACATCACCAGGGCTTAAAATATATTAAGGTATTATTATGGTTATAATAATAAATTGAGAAGAGGATCTTGCCAATATACAACAAAGAAAGTGGTAGAAAGAAAGAATTGTAAGAAATACTACTTGGCAAAGTTTTAAGAATATGAATGATCTCTTGAAAATGAGACTAGGTAAAAAATAATTTCTCCTCCTTCAATGGGTGTTTATCTGTGGATATTCCCCTGGGTAGCATTACTCAGAGGCCAAAATTCTTAGACACACTACAAGCCCCACATACTCTAACTGATGTGTATACTAGTATCCTCCTCATTCAGGAAAAAGAAGACTCTATAAGAAAAACAAAAAAACACTTTCAAAAGTAACAAATTATGTAAGCATTTCTGAAAATCTGCATACTAAAAAAGGATTCTACAAAACCTGAACTTTCTATGGGATACTATATTGAAATGAGTCCTAGAATTGTTATTTTTCTCTGCCAGAGAGTTCATTCTGACATGGTAATTACGAATCAGGCATGGGGAGGTGGAGGCATACTGGACATGGGGTATTGTAAAAGAAGGTGTACATACCTGTGCACATGCACTGTACAATTTTATGAAAAGTGTGATATGTACATGGACAAGGAATTTAATTTTAGACTTAAAATTCTGTTAAAATATTGATATTCTGTTTATTGGTAATTTATTGTAAATGTCTCTGCAATCTTACTTAGCATAAGATAGTCTTTGGTTCATGATAGAGGTACTTGTTTGTTGATAAGTCAACTAAATTCACTTTATTTAATAACTTAGAAATAATCATTCGTAGTCATTTTAAGATGACAATGATGTTTTCAAAGTGGTAACTGCATTAATTAATATAAATAAATTACTTGACATATTTTAGGGGCTTTTTAATTTTCCAGTCTTCACATTTCATGGCACTATTTGTTTTTAATGTCTCCACAGACAGTGGAAAATAATTAAGGTGGAAAATATTTATTTCTTCAATGCAAAATAAATTTGAATTATTTCCACATAGTTAAACTGAATGTATTTATCTCTTCTAACACATTAATTGGAAAGAGAAACACTTCACTAGAACGACTACTGACACCAGTAAACAATGCTTTTTTTCACAGAAAGAAATAACTGACTTCTAGAAGCAATTATTTTTATCACTATAAAATAAAATTATTAATTTGATAAGTGTTAAAGTTTTAAATTTGCCTGGAAGAACTGAAGATAAGACATATATTTAAAATGTTTTTCTGATAAATTGCATGTATCTTCTGAGTCATTTTGACTTTTTAACTGAAACATCTCAAGACTTTAATATTAATCAGGGCATGTCTTCATAGAAAAATTATATATGTGTATTATATTTATGCCAGTGAATATATTTCTAATCATTTTCTAAATATTGTCTGAACTCTATCAGTGTATATTTCACAGTAATGATTGTTTTCCATAATTCTGGAGTTGTGCTTATAGGCAGATGGCAAATGAAGAACTATGTACCAAAAAGCTGTTAATGTTTGTAAGAAGTTCATGGTGATGAGTAGGTGAGATGAATAAGGGACCTAGAACAATTTCATCTCTCTGAGGTTTCTCAATGTCATTTTTATATTTCACTGTAAGGGTTCAAGTGGAATTAAAATTTCTTTAGAAGGAACTGAATCATAGCTTTGGAAATGAACAGATTAAGCAAGAAATGATCTGTATCTTTTTTTTTTCCTTTCATACTCTTTTGATTTTGATAATTCCTTTTCTTGAGAAGGTTTTTTTATTTTTATTTTTAAAGAAAATTTTGGCTATTAAACTACAGATCTCTTAGATGGAAAAGTTTCTCTATGTTTACCATAATTTCCTGAATATGACTTTAGAAGAACATATTGAGGAATATATAAACTGAAATAAACCCACAAAGTTATATAAAGAGCCCAAAGAAAAGAGCAACACAGTTTAGCCTCTTCTAAGCATTTAGATTGCTGCATTGTATTCAATTCTTTTTCGAAAACCGACTTCACATACTACTTTCAAGGGTTTATTTAAATTTCCTGTCTTATACCTTATACAAGTCTTGAAATCTGAGAAGTTCTAAAAGAAGTCTCTAATCAAAGAAGTTGGGCTCTCTAATTGCAAAATCTCTTTCTGTTGATATTTTTACAGTTTGCAGTTCTAAAGTATGAGTAATGATGAAAGTAAACACAAAAGATGCAATAAAGAATGGGTCAGAGGAGCACCAGGTTTCTGTTAGGCAGCATGCTTAGTATTCTACCAAGAATGACAAACAAGTAATAGATCCAGAGTCCTAGTTAGTACTTTATACCATTAATTAAGTTTATTTTTGGACAGAGCATGTGTTTATATTATGTTTGTTCTTGTTTAGTAATAGATTGAATGCCAAAATTTCTCTTGATTATGGCATCCATTAGCAGAGCCCTTCAAAATCCCTGATTACTGGAAAGGAAGTATACAGTAGCATTGGGACAGTGGAATTTTCAGTGTATCTAGCTTCGAAAATTTTTTGATTGTATTTTTCTTCATGGTTTTTTGAATTCTATATGCCAATTTTATAATCCTACATTTTGCTGGTCTTTTAAAGCATCCATTTATTCTATTTTTATTCCTGTGTATCTATTGTTTTATCAGGCAGTTTCAATATTCTGCTACCCACATAAGCTTTTTCCCCATGCTCAGGCACTGTGGTCTGTAATAATAGCAATCAAGGCAGTTCACTCTGACAAATGTGTGTCAGAAAAAGCCTGCTGTGACTTTGAAATATTGAAAGTGACTGATAACATAATGTGCAAAGTAGAATAAATGCATACAAATGGAAGTTTTCGCTAAGCAGTGAAAGTATGAACTAAATACAGTGTCAGAACTCGGTCCCGAAAGCTCTCAGTGCCAGTGGTTACAATAGCAAATTACTAAATGCACTTTGCAAAGTGTTTTATGAATAAAGCAGGGGCTAGAGCCCAGCTTTGCTGTATCGTTTTTCTTTGTGAAGGGGCTTCGGCAGGAAGCACAATGAAGTGATGTTGCCTTAAAAACTTTCCAGTATGGAAAGCCACACAGTGTTTCAGATGAGGATCAAGGAATTAGAGGATAGTGGGGAAATACGGTAAGAAGAGGACATGACCACTAAGTGTAGAACACAAAAAGGTTAGCTACTGGACAGACAAGCATCTCGGCTACAAGAAATCCACTTATTAAGAAACACCCAGGAAATAAATATCTTGACTGGCAATTTGCTAAAATCTGTCCTTATTCTTGAAGAGCTTGCTGATATTTAAAATGAAGTGCTTTGAAGCTAGAGATAATAAAAGTAAATCCTTCTAATATTTGAACATTGCATAGATGGCAAACAAAGGTTTTGCGTGTGTGAGTTTCATTGACTTGACGTATTTCTTGCTGCCTCCTGCTTGCCTGCATGTAGAGCTCCTAATAAAATCAGACACATTGACTTCATATAGATTCCAGCAGGGATTCGACTCTCATCCAAGACAGGAACCATATCCTTCATGCACTAAAATTAGGTTGTTAGGAAAAAAGATTGGCTAATCAGTCAAACGAGCAGGGATAAAAAAATCTCTTTGCTTTTCCCCCCTTCCTCCTCCTTCTTCTTTTCTTTTTGCTAACTATATTTAGAAGGCACATTATTCTTCCTCAGGGATGTCAAGGCTAGAGATACAAGTTAAGAGGGTTTGTGAGTAGATCTATTGGAAATTTTACAAATACATAAGAGAGCACTTACGGGCAATGTTATAAATATAGTTACTATTGAATATGCCTCCATCCATGTTCCTTTGAGAAGTGTGAATGAATTTAGTGCTCTGGAATCTCAGGGATCAAGAGGACAAGCCTAAGATGCCCTGCTGTTGGCAGGTGCCTTAGGAGACGCAGCCAAATAAATTAACTAATAAAAACGGAATTTGCCTCCTCTGCTATTATAAATGTAGCTGTCTCTAGAAGACTAAATGCTGGGGTGAAAGTGTGACATTGCAGGGAGGCTCTGAGTCTCTTCATGTATTATTCTAACAAATTTGTTCTTATCCTTTATCCGTAGTTTTTGAAAAAATTTTCCTTGTTGTTATTTTACATCTCAATTTTACTTGCCGCCGCCTCCCTTTTTTTTATACCTACTTCCTCTCATCTAGTTTATTGCAATAAATTCCTGACTGTTATTATAGCTGCTATAGTCTTCCTAGGAGTCCTGGTGGTGCAGTGGTTAAACTCAAACACCTCAGCTGCTTCATGGGAGAAAAGTGTGGCAGTCTGCTTCCACAAAGATGTATAGTCTTAAAAAGACTATGGGGTAGTTCTACTCTGTCCTCCAGGGTCACTGTGAGTCAGAATGGACTCTGTGGCAATGGATTTGGTTTATAGTCTTGCCCCCAGATAATAAATAATCAATTTTGTAAGCAGGGTAATTTTATGAAATGCAAGTCTTTCATAACTAATCTCCCACAAAAAACTCCGATGGTTTTTTGTCTCAGGATCAAGTCTGAACTCTGACCAGGAGTCCCAGGCCATACAGAGCCCCTGAACACCCCTGGATACCTTCTGCAGTTCAATTATGGCCACCTTGTGCTTCGTACCGTGTGACACGTGGTGCCTCTTGAGACTGTTCTCTTTAGAATGTACTTGACTCCATCAACCAGCTTCAGTTGTTCATGAAATTTTCTGCGCAGTATCAATTCCAGTCGGAAACTTTCTTGATATTTTTCCCCTATGCATCTTACTTATTTTTTAAATTTATTTTAAGTACATTTGTATTTTTAGAGCAATTTTAGGTTTACAAAAAAATTGTGCAGAAAGGACAGAAAATTCCCATATATGCTTCTCACTCCTGCATGCAATTTCTCCTATTATTAATATCTTGCACTGGTATGGTATACTTGCTACAAATGATGATCCAGTATTAACACACTGCCATTAACCAAAGTCCCTGGTCTACAGAGGATTCACTCCATGATTTGTATGGTTCTGTGAGTTTTGACCAATGTACAATTTCATGTTTCCACCATTATCATATCACTCAGAATAGTTTCACAGAATACCCTGTGCTTTCCTGATACTTTTCAATCTGGTTTCCATGTCTCTTCCTTGTGTTTCCAAACACATTACAAGCCAAGCAGACAACATCAAATTCACTTAAGTTTCCTTCTAGAGTGTGAGAAGCTTGGAGGTTGGATTTATGTAGTTCACAGCTATAAATCCACAGCCTAGCAGAGGGTTTGATGCAGAGCATTTGATGCAGAGTGTTTGGTGGTTGAATGGGTTTATTGAATGGGATCAATCACTGCTAGGCTGTCCTATTTTTTTTTTTTTAATACCAATTTACACTTGCTTAAAACAAACATACTCATATAGTTGATTTCGCTGGGTTCAGTATACATTTTCCTTTAAAGCTTACTTTTAAATTTTCACTGCATTTTTAAACTTATTTTTTTCCTATTATTGCTGTAGTGTGCCTGCCTCAAAATAGGCATATAAATGGGAACACTGAGGTCATGGTAGGTCCCACATTTCATGCTCTGCTTAAGAACTGCATGGACTTTCAAAAGAGTAAAAATGCAGAAAGAAGGGGAGCTTAGGAATTCACAGATGTTCTTTACCAGGTGTTACATTGTAGTGAGTGCCTGTGTGTTGTACTCCACAGTACGTTCACCAAGTGATTACATCCTTTTGGAACTCTTCTTAGGAAATTTGACAGTACTGAACTTTAGATCCTGTGTTATCAAAAGAGCTAAATGCCTGCACTGCCTGCAGATGTGGTGTTGTGAACAAGGTCATCTTAGGCGGAAAAAAAAAAGGAAGACTTTTTAGCTGGCCAGAACACATCACTTGCTTGTCTATTGTTAGAGTGAAGATGTTGGCAAAAGATGCGAGAAACTCCGAGGTTGGCATACAGCAGTCCCTTGTTTCAATTCCTCCTAGGTGGACTGTTCTGCTGTCTTTTGTGAGACTTACATAAAAGTGGTATCCTAGAAGTAGCCAGTTTTCAGATGGTCACCACAGTGGCTACCTGAAACCTCAAATGGTCACCTTCACATCTGAATAAAAGGCTCCAATTATTTTGTATTCAGTAAGCTGTCTCTACAAGCCTTTGTTTCAGAATAATTTTTTTTTCTTGTGCAGTGTGCACATAAAAGGTTTGAAAAGACAACTCTTTTTAAAGCTTTCAGTTTGTTACCCTTTTTAATTTAATCAATGATAACAGAAAAACTTCACTTGAAGATTTTTTTTAAACTTTCTCTTTGAACAGGCTACTTTTTCTCATTTATTTTTCACACTTTCTACATGCACTGAAGGTCAAAAAGTTCTTAAAGTAGGACATTGGATTCTGCATAAAGCATCCCAAAGGACTTTTTCTTTTAGTGTAAGGAATGTGAAAGGCAGAGTCAGCAGCACTGTCTCAGAAGCCCCTGTGTCTCACATGCTGTATACCAAGCGAGGAGTTCCTTAAAAAAATAAAAAAGGGTATTGTACTGCAAGGTACTTATACACTGGTTATGTTCTTTGCCCTTTTTAGATTTCAAGGAAAAATATCTGAGGATTGACAGAGGTTGCTCGATTTTTATTTTGTTAAGTAAAGATATTAAAAAAAATCTGATTTCTTAAATGAAATTATATTTTATTTCCAAAATATAAGGAATATATAAGTTCAGCAGCACAGATAGTTCTTCAGATTGAATTTATTGAGGTAATATCCGACTACATTTTTTTTTTTTTTTTTTTGCCTTACAATGGACTGGAGAACATCTCTTCAGGGCAGATATCTGTCTTTGGAATGGTATTGGAAACTGGCAATAAAAGTCAATGGATTTCACCTAACTGGAAGTCGACTTAAAGTGAAGCAGAAAGTTAAGTACAAGTTAGTAAGAGGAAGTGTGGATGCAAAAAGAAAGGCCATGTTGCAGGAATAGGGCACAAGAAGAAACCGGTGCCTTGCAATGAAGCAAGTTGGGAAGAGAGTGATATGAGATCAACTGGGAGAGGCAATGAGGAGCCAGAGAAGAAGGACCTTGTAGGATCCTTTTTGTTTCTTCTTGCATTGACAGTGAGTGATTCAAAATTTACACGTCTACTTAAGTTTGTGATGTATTAAAGGTGTGGAGATGGATTAAGATCTTGGGGCTATGAGTTTAAGTGGTAGAAGGAAGTACATCAGGCCTATGATACGAAAATCTGTAATTTTCTGTACCCCAATTCTGTCAGTTTATAACTGTATTATCTTGGATCATTCATTTCTCTTCTCTGTGACTTTCTTTTGTCATGGTGACCTAGGTTAAGGATGCTTTGGAATAGATGAAAAATTATCATTCAGCTTAAACAGTTAATGTTTCTGCGAAGATAACAAGCAATATACAGATTTTTGCTATGATTGAAGGGGAAAACACTAAGACTATTGCCTGGAAGATACATTAGAGTACCTGTTTTCATTCTTTAAGCAAGAAATCTTGTTTTATTTGTAGGTTTTTCTTCACCTTTATGGAAACCAGACAAGATTTAAGGATCACAAGAGTCAAAGTTTTTACTTTCAGGGAGTTACTATGATAATAAAAGAAAATAAATTTGAAATATTCCTGGAAGAAAGACAATGGCCAACTAGAAAGCAGGATTAGTTGACAATCTGGAAGACTACTACTCATATAGCAGTTAATACCAGTTAAGTCCCTGCAGGCAAAGGACTGCTAGAGACATTAGAATAGGTTATCAAGAAACCAGTTGATCAATAATAAGAAATCAATAGCAACAAATAAAATAACAACAAGAATAGAAGGATAAGAAAAATGTGTGATACAATAAAAAGGTAAGTTATAAAACGTGATTTTGGTTGCTGGAGATAACCTCATGTTTGATGATTTAGAAGAAATTAAATAAATGGAATTGCAGAAGATGTACAAAAAGAGATTATAGTCTTAATTGATTAATCCACTGTATGATTAAGGTTTCAATGTTTAATGCTACGTATTTTTTCCTTTTATTTTCTGTGAGCCTCCTTTTTTAACTCTATAAAGTAGAGACAACAATCCTTCCCTCAATGAAGTTTTGCAATGATTAGTGGGAAAATATAGAGTGGGATATGGAAGGCAAACTATTTACAAAAGGAGCAGAGAATGAAGTACTGGAAAAAAGGTTACAAAGGAGAGCATGAGACAAGCAGACACCAAGGAGGTGAAAACCCTTGTGCTAGATGAGTGGTTCTCAAACCCTGACTCCAGATCAGCAGTATCAGCCTTACCTAGGACCTTGTTAGAACTCCAAATTTGGATGTGCATCCCAGACTTACTCAATCAGAAGGTCCAGAGCTAGGGCCCAGAAATGCAACTTAATTTTATGAGCTCTTCATGTGATTCTGATGCTTGCTAACGTTTGAGATCCCCTGTGTTTCAGGGTGTCAACCACGAACATAACTGAGAGGGCTTCTGGAGCAGCAGTTTATATATTCATTTAAGGAATAGCTCTCAAGCAGTAACTGAGGATAGAGAGATTTCACAGTCAACTCTTGATGCTTATATACTTTTCCAGTCACTTTTTACTACTATTTCTTCTTTTTTAACCTTTAATACTAGTCAGGGAAAAAGAGGAAGACCCTCCACAAGATGGATTGACACAGTGGCTGCAACAGTGGGCTTAAGCATAAAAAAGATTGTGGACGTGGTGCAAGACCAGGCAGTATTTCGTTCTCTTTTGCGTAGGGTCACGAGGAGTGGGAACTGACTTGACAGCACCTAACAACAACAGTGTGGTAAGGAGCCCTACTGCCGCAATGGTACAAGTGCTTGGGTGCTAATTAAAAGTTTGGTAGTTTAGATTCACCAGCTGCTCTGTGGGGAAAAAAATGTGGAAGTCTGCTTCTGCAAAGATTTACGGCATTGAAAAATCTATGAGGCAGTTCTACTGTGTCCTATAGTATTGCTATAGGTTGGAATCACCTTTAAGGCAATGGGTTTTGGTTTAAGGCTGACGGGGTCATGCCGACTTTTGTACGAAGTACAGCAGGGATCTCGGTTACTTAATAGAAAACAAACAGGAAATTGAGTAAAATTATCAGAATAAAAAATAACTACAGAAAATAGCATTTCAGAAAGAAAAAAACTGAAAACTTTCTCAGAATAGAAAGTTTTCAGGGGGTTGCTGCCAGGTTCTGCGTTCAGCTCACTTGCCTCCATGCTCTCATTCCTGTAACATCCTTGTATGCATATCACCAAGGCCCAAGTTTTTAAATATATTTTCTCAGGTTAAACAAAGAAACAAATTCCATTGCCACTGAGTTGATTCCAACTTATAGCGACCCTATAGGACAGAGCAGAATTGCCTCATAGAGTTTCCAAGGAGCACCTGGTGGATTTGAGCTACTGCCCTTTGGGTTAGCAGCCATAGCTCTTCATGACTACACCACCAGAGTTTGCTTTCTAATGTCAGTTATATATAAAATAATTTCTCAAACACAAATAACCTCACGAAGTGATAGGTGCAAAATAATTAACAAAAAATACAAACACTTGGAGGTATATGCTTTGAGGTACCTTGCTCTTTTTGAGGTGGTGCTACAACATTAGGCTGACTAAGACAACATTACTTGTGCTTTTGTTAAATAGGTGATTGGTAGGTTGTATAGACTCAAGGGTCTTAGTCCACATGCAAATTATTATATTTTTATTTACATCATAATTCTTGTACAGAAATAATAGGTATATTTCATATTAGTTAACATTCAGCATGTGAATGGGCAGTCTGACTGATTATTGCTGGGGTTTGTTTAAGTTGCTTAAAGAAATAAGGAAATCGAAGAGGTAGTAGGCAAGTGTGGATTCCAACAAGTAAAAGGTGCTGATAAATAAAAACTTTTGAGACAGAAGAAGTAAAATTTTGGTCAACTACATTTTCAAGCCCATTGTAGCAAAAGAAGACGGGAAGGATGGTGAAGAATAATTGAAGGATCCTCCCACGGCTTTCAATTTTCAATATGTTTATTGGATCAGCTGATGCGAAACAGCTTCAATTTCAGATGGGCCTGCCCCCACATTGTAAGGGAAGACACTCAGTGTCAGCATGCTGTTCAGGATTCTGAAAGTCACTGGAATTTCATTTAAACTAAAATACCCATCAGCATTTTAATGTGACAGAAGGCTGTTACCTCAGTGAGGAGAAAGCCACTTTGGATGCTAGATAGCCATTTCTAGCACTGGTGTGGGTGCTTTGAAGCTGGAGAAATATGAGCTAAGCTGTCATGGTGGTTGATAGCATGAGTTCAAACCCTGGCTCTGCCTCTTACTAGATCTAGGTTACTGGAAAAGTGATAGACCTTTACCATGGCTCACTGTCCTCATCCGTAAATTAAGAGTAATAATACTATTTAGTGCAACAGATTATTGTGAAGATTAAATGAATTAATGTATGTAGAGCACTTGGAGCAAGTCTTAAATGAATGTTTACCATCATTTTACACTATAGTATTTGTCTGTTCACAATCTATCTGTCAATTTGCTGTACTGTGGTAGCTGGCTTGTTTTCTGTTACGATGCTGGAAGTCACACTACTGAAATGTCATGTACCAGTGGGATCACTCATGGTCAGGGATGGTGCAAGGTACACATAGGCTTACTTGCTCTGACTTACTAATCTAGAGTGGTGAAAAACAGGTGAAATTGTGTGCTATGATTATTAGGTAAGCACAAGTAAGATTGTGTGTATCTTGCTTAACATAAGCCAGTACATACCTCTCTTACTGGTTAGTCCACTGCTGTCCACGGTGGTCTAGTTTCAGTAGAACTTCCAGACTAAGATATGAATAAGGGCCTGATGATCTACTTCTAGAGTCAGTGAATGAAAACCCTATGATTACCAAAGAATACTGTGTGATTTAGTGCTGGAAGATGAATCCCCTAGGCTGGAAGCCACTCGACGTACACAGTGATTGTAACAATGGACTTGAACATGAAGATGACACAGGACTGAGCAATATTCCTTTAGGTGGTACATGAGGTTGTTATGAGCAGGAGCTCACGTGGTCACAACCATGAACAACAACAACAACAGCATTTCTTTCTCTAAGTTAGAAGTAACATATGCCATAATACTCTGTCCATCTTTGTACTCTTTTTGCTATACTAAAAACCAAGCCTGCTGCCATCAAGTCAATTCTGACCCACAGCAACTCTATAGGATAGTGTAGAACTGCCCCACAAGGTTTCCAAAAAGTGCCTGGTAGATCTGAACTGCCAACCTTTAGCCAAACTGCTGACCACTATGCCACCAGTGTTTCCGTTTTTGTTATAAATATGTGTACCGTGTAGTGAAAATTTTAGACATCTATTCTAACCATGCTTGCAACTCTTTTGAATGTATACATATATTAATATTCCTGCTACTTTGTGTAAGATACTTATGGTAAATGTGCTTCTGAAAACATTTATTTTACTGGTAAAATTTGGGGATAAGTAGTTGATTTTTAACAAAGGGAACTGGTAGGAGAGGGTGGTGGTTAAAACATCAGGCTGGGTTGTTGGACTTGTAGGACCCAGGAAAGGTTCTGAAACAGGGTGAGACTGTGGATCAGGCACCCAACTTCCCTTTCTGGTTTCATGTTTATAAAATTTTCTAATTCATCTAAACAGATGCCAAACTCTCACTCACATCTCATCTTTTATGGTTGTTACCCTTCCAACATAAATTACTACAGAGGTCTATGTGCTTATTCACAGATGTTACTGTGCTTGCAATTTTTAAATATCTGTCTACATGGAGTTACCATGAGTCAACTCAGCAGCCCTGTGTTTATTTTAGTTTTATGCAAAAGTAGCATATGTCTTGAGGCTTAGACTTGTGAAGAAAATGTTTTTTTTGACTATAAAAAATGTGATACAACCATACTCTATTAAATTGTTTTCTTGAGAGGCTTATGATTAACTGGAGTCTATGTTTGTGTATGCTTGCATGCAAGTGTACTTTGAAGGACAACACACACTTTAGCTTTAAGTGCTGAAATGGTTTGTTCAAAACTTGGCATCAGATATACCTAGTTTGTATCACTGTGGTAACTAAGCTTTTCTGTAAAACAACTGCTTTTTGAATCAAACAATGCTTACCAAAATCTAGAAACAGCACAAATCATGTAAGGAAAAAGGTGATCCACCTAGTTTCTTACAGAGTGGCTTGGACTAGTGTCACGGATTCATTATCCAGGTGAAATCCTGTTTTGCACTTTGTTCTAGTCATTTATCTTCTTTGTTTCTTAGTACTTTCTTGGAAAAGTTTAATAAAGATGCTTGTTTATATAGAGTACTCTGGTAGTCTGGATGAAGTGTTTCTCGAATGCTGTGCAATGTAAGCACAAGGAAAATAGAATCTTTCAACCCTTCAAATTTACTCCACGGGACTGCACTGTTTAATAGCTAAGTTTCTGTTCAGCAGTGAGAACGCTACTTAAAAGACTTGGCAGTTTCTCAAAATTTAGTTATTACTTTGTAAGTTAACAAAAGTAATCCTAAATTGTGTAGTATCCACATGAAATGTTATTGTTGTTAGGTGCCAGCAAGTCAGTTCTGGCTCAGAGTGACAGAGTATAACTGCCCGGCAGGGTTTCCAAGAAACAGTTAGTGGATTTGAGGGGCTGACCTTTTGGTTAGCAGTCAAGTTCGTAACCACTATACCACAAAGGCTCCTTGGATAATATAAATTTTTGAAATATTCACAGACTGTAAATCTTACTGACTGTATTTTCCCATGTATTTAGACTAAACATGAAACCTCATCTAAATTATTCAGATTTTCCACCAGAAACAACAGTCAGGGTGATTGGTAAAATCCATAGCATATGAGTCATAGAAACAGCTCCTTAAGGGTTCAGGGAACATAGAAAATAATGACTGACAAATAAGCTTACTCATTTTTTCTCTTTTATTGATGTTTTCTAAACTCAAAATTCTAAATTAAAAATAAATAATTTAGGGGTGGAGTCAAGATTGCAGACTAGACACACGTCTCCCTAAGTCACTCTGAAAACTAAAGTCAGGACTGATAATTCAATGGAGTCTTCTGGATATACAGTGAGCCCTAGGACATGGCATAAGGTTGTCATTTTGGACTATATGCCACTGAATGGGAAATTTCTTCTCTTTTGCTGACCCCTGTCCTTGTTGAATGGCTGGATCTTGGAGACTGAAGGTAACTACTGGCTTTAATTTTTTTCCTTTTTGTTAGCCTGTGGCAGTGAGTGGGCTTAACTGGCAGCAAAGTTCTTCCACACTGCTGACATGACCAGTGGGTGAAACAGTCACACTTTGAGAGCCTGGTTCTGGACTCTGAGCTCTGCTGCCCCTCCACCCTCTCTTTCTGAACTTCCACCATTGATTCGGCTATTGCTAAGTGTGTGGGAGAGCCTCTGCTGGATGCTATTGTGTCTGACTGGGAGGTGGAGCTACCCAAATGGAGGCCTCAGTGGGGGCCAATTCTCAGGCTAGGAGGCAGTGCCAGCCTGGGGAGCATTTTCCCAGAAGAAAAGCTGTGCTAAGCACAGTTTACCCTTCAGGTAGGGTCTAACACCTGATGACAGGAGGGCAGTAGCCTGTCCATTCTTTGAACTAGATCACAGCATTTAGGTACAGATATAGAGGTGTCATCACTGCCAGCTGGAAGAAGAGGCTTACACATCTGACAGCCTGACTGTTTATGTAAGCTGTTGGATAGATTTTACCTTTCAAAATAAGACTACCTAGGAAAAATAACTGTGGTGCAGCCTGACAGCATCTCTTCCAATCTTGACTAACCTACAATGTAAGGTCAGTTGACGGCCTCCCAATGACTCCATAAGTAGGGTTGTGTCTTTGCCAGCCAGGAGGTGGAGCCTGCTATCACAGGGAATCCACTGAGCCCAGTCGCTGGAGTACATAGTGGTAACTGGTGATCAATTTCTACTTCAGCTCCTATTAAGGCAACACCAGAGAAACTAAATAACATCTAGATGCCCAAAAAGCAACAGACCTTGGCCAGACACTTAAGGAAAACTCCAACGATGGCTCCAGAGGCTCCAAAAAGAAAGAACCAAAGAATTTCCCAGATGAAGAAGCCTTTTGGAAACTTTTGGAGACTGAGTAGAAAGGAATTATACAGAGAGCCCTCCTAGACTGTTACATAACATTTAGCTTACCAAAATGAAACATTAGGCAAGCTTTCGAACGGATGGAACTCCCGCATTTTGAAACCAACAGATCCATAACAAAATTAAAAAATCAGAAAACTCAATTCAAAGCCAAGAGAACAGAATTGAACAAATGGAAAACAGACTTTCTGACTTGGGAGACAGAACTACTGACACCAGCATTTTTGAAGAGAAATCAGAGAAAAGACACAAGAAATATGAGAAAGCATTAAGAAACATGTGTGACTCTATCAGGAGGAACAATCTATGATTAATTGGAGTTCCTGAACAGGAAGGGACATTTGAAAACACAGAGAAGATTGCTGTTGACTTGCTGACAGAAAACCTCACAGAAATTATGAAAGAAGATAAAATAGATATCCAAGATGTGTACTGATCGCCATACAATGTAGACCCCAAAAGAAAGACTCCAAGACATATTATAATCAAGCTTAACAAAATGAAATGTAAGCAGAAACTCTTAAAGGAGGGAGACTCAAAGCAAGGCTAACACTCAGAGGGAAGTCCTGGAGGCTTTCGTCTGACCCCTCAGCAGAAACTATGTTGGCATGGAGGCAGTGGAGTGGCACATTCAAAGCCTTGAAGGAGAAAAACTTTGAATCAAGAATTATATATCCTGCAAAGCTGTCTTTCAAATATGAAAATGAAATCAAGAACTTCGCAGATAAACAGAAACTCAGACACTTTGCAAAAACCAAGCCAAAGCTACAAGAAATACTAAAAGAAGCTCTTGGCTTAGAAGAACAAAATCATTAACTCCAAATTTTAGGAGACAATACAGGAACACATTATCGAGAAACGTACTCAGTTAGAGAAGGCACAAAACCCTAACCAAAGCTATAATATGAAAAGAAGTGGTCCAGTGATCAGATCATGAAAACTATAATACCATCACATTAAAAAGAGGGATATGTTACAGTAGTTATAGTCCATCCAGATGGAGAGGAAGTTAATACGATATTTAGAAGTTAATATTGGGATTAAACATACATTAATAAGGGGGATCACAGGGATAGCCTCAAAGCACAACAAAGAAGTGACATATTGAAACAAGAAACACAATACAGGAGTCTCAACAAACACAAAAAGCTCAGACCATAAAGAAGAATGTCCTAGAACAGAATAGTAAGAGCAACAGAGAAAACATCAACACAAAAATAAATACAGCAAAGTGGCTGCACTAAACACATAGCTATCAACAATTACATTGAAGATAAATGGACTGAACACTCCAGTAAAGAGATAACGAGTGACATGTTGGATCAAAAGATATGACACTATTGGAGCTAATAGAAGAATTCAGCAAAGTATCTGGATACAAGATAAACATAACTAAATCAATAGGATTTCTTTATTGCAATAATGAAATTACTAAAGAAGAAATCACCAAATCAATCCCATTTACTATAGTCCCCAAGAAGATAAAATGCTTAGGAATAAATATAACTAGAGAAATAAGAGATCTTTACAGAGAAAACTACAAGACCTTACTACAAGAAACTAGGAGAGACTTACATAAGTGGAGTAATCTGCCCTGCTCATGGATAGGAAGACTCAATATTGTGAAAACGTCTATTTTGCCCAAAGCAATCTACCTATATAATACAATCCCAATACAAATTCCAGAGACATTTTTTAATGAGATGGAGAAACAAATTATCAGCTTTATTTAGAAAGGGAAGAAGCCCCAGATAAGTAAAGCACTACTGAAAAAGAAGAACACACTGGGAGGCCTCTCACTACCTGACTTTAAAACCTATTATGCTGCCACAGTAGTCAAAACAACCTGGTACTGGTACAAAAAGAGACATATAGACCAATGGAACAAAGTAGAGACCCCAGAGATGCCACTATCCTCCTATGAACAGCTGATATTTGACAAAGGTCCTACGATTTTGAACTGGGGTAAGAATAATCTCTTTAACAAATGGTGCTGGCATAACTGGATATCCATCTGCAAAAAAATTGAAGCAAGACTCATATCTGACACCTTATACAAAAATTGGATAAAAGACCTAAATATAAAAGTTAAAACAATAAAGCTCATCTAAGATAAAGTAGGGTCAACAATGGAAGTATTAATACACAATATAGACAGAATTCAAAATCTAACAAATGAAACATATTCCTCAGAAGAGAAAATAGATAAATGGGAATTAATAAGAATCAAAGACTTCTGCTCATCCAAAGACTTCATCAGAAGAATTAAAAGACCACCTGCAGAATGGGAAAAAATATTTGGCAACTCTATGTCAGACTGACGCCTGATCTCCATAATCTATAACGTACTACAAAATATCAATAAGAAAAAGACAAATCACCCAATTAAGCAATGGGCAAAGGAGATGGACAGACACTTCTCTAAAGAGGAGATCCAGGCAGCCAAAAAATACATGCAGACATGCTCATGATCATTAATTATTAAATAAATTCAAATCAAAACAAAAATGAGATACCATCGCACCCCAACAATATTGGCCATGATCCAAAAAATGCAAAACACTAAATGTTGGAGAGGCTGTGGAGAGACTGGAACTCTCCTACACTGTTGGTGGGATTGCAGAATGGTGCAAACTCTTTGAAAAGCAGTCTGGCGTTACCTTAAAATAATGGATATAGATATACCATTTGACCCAGTAACTCCTCTGCTTGGACTATATCCTACACAATAAAGGCCATTCACACCAACTGATACATGCACACAAATATTCATTGCAGCACAGTCCACGATAGCAAAAAGTTGGAATCAACCCAGATGTCCAACAACAGAAGAATGGATGGGTAAACTTTGGTACATGTACTCAATGGAGTACTATGCAATGATAAAGAACAACAAAAGCAGGAAACATCTCTCAATTTGGTCTCAACTGAAGGACACTATGTTGGGTGAAACTAGTCAGTGACAGGACAATTATTATATGAGACCCCTATGATAAAAACTTAAAAGCAGACTCATACATAACAGAAAAGACTCTTTGACAGCTACAAGGGTGGAGAGGGCGGGAAGGCAGAAGGGCGAGATAGATAAGATAGTCATTAGAAATTTGGTTGGGTGAAATTGATGACAACACACATTGGTAAGAAGATCAATATTAATGGGACTTCAACACAACTTGTGTACTCCTCCCTTCTTAACCCAATATTGTAAGCACAGAGTATATATACTTTCATTTTTTATTTAATAAAAAAAAGATATGACCCCTTTATATGCTGCTTATAAGAAACTCACCTTAGACTTAAAGATATGAACAAACTGAAAATTAAAATATGGAATAATATATACCAAGCTAACAATATACAAAGAAGAGCAGGTATGGCAACACTAATCTCAGATAAAATAGATTATACTGTAAGAAAAAAAAAAGTTCAAGAAAAGACACAGAAGACCTCATTGTGACAATTAACCAACTAGAATTCATAGACATATACAGAACTTGCTATCCATCATGTTGAGTGAATTAGTGGCACAAGGACAAATACAGTATGAGACCCCTAGTTTAACGACTTGAAAACTGACTTTTCCAGAAGAAAAGACTCTTTTACAGCTGCAAGGGAGGGGAGGGAGGGTGGGAGGCAGACTGCTGGTTATAGATCAGTTGATAGAAATTGGGTTGGGTTAAATCAGTGACAGCACACATTAGAAAAAAGATCAGTTTAACTGGACTTCAATGTAACGTGAAAACTCTTCCAATCTTAACCCAATAAGTAAGGACAGAGTAGCAGGGGCAAGGGTCTGGAGACCATGTTCTCAGAGGACATCAAGCCCAATTGGTATAACTAGCCTATGGCTAAGAGAGTCCTATCTACCCTATATTGCTGAGTGGCGTTTTGGGTCTTAGAAGCTAGCAAGCTGCCATCTGAAGTACACCAATTGGTCTGAACTCATCTAGAACAGACGATCACCAAGGACAAACAAGACACAGGGGAAAGAGATCCCAGAAGACAGAAAGACCCATGTGAATGGGTGACTATATCAATTTGCGACCAGAAGAACCAGATGGTGCCCAGCCACCTCCAGTGACAGCTGTTATGGGGCCCACAAAATTGAGTCCCAGTGGCAATATGAGAAAAAGAAGGGGTGTACCCTGAGAACTCCACTAAAAGGCCACAATTGGTGGTCAGAAAGCCTAGGGGTTCCCTGGGAGTATGGCCCCTAGATATGAAGCTGCCCCTAATCATAAATCATTACTGAGGTCAACTCCTCAGACAGGAATGGATTGGACTCGGTGACACAGAGTGAACATATCGTGTGTGCACTTTATGTTTCTGTGTGTCTATAGGATGTTGTCCAAGTGGCTTCTTACTAGAGGGGAGTGGAGAGGGTGGAGAAGAGGGGACAGGGGATTAAGAGGTTATGAACTGTACAGAAGAGAAAAGAGGGCTGTGCTGTTACCAGGCAAAGAGAGCAGTAGGAGCTGCACATACACGGGCATGCGAATTTAACTGGATTGTACACTTTCACTCAATCATGATAAATAAAATAATTAAAAAATAACACACAAATAAATAATTTAAATCATGGTTGCTTTAAATCCAGATGATACATTCCTTTCAATGGTTTCTAGAGGCCAATCCTGATTTACATATAGAGAAAAATATTGTAGTTTCCTTTCAAATTCTATAGGTTAATATATATAATTTTTATAATAAAAGCATTACATATAAGTATATAGTAAATATGTATTATTTTATTCTACTCCTGTCTCCCTCGAAAAGTGAAATTTCAATGTCGTATTTCTGATTTTGAGATTCCTCAAATATATTCCTTTCTTTATATAAAAATGCCTCTTAACTATCTTGTTATCTTGCTCTAAAGCAGAACAGGTGGATGTGAGGAAACCAGTTTGTTTTAGTGTTATATACTTCAGCAGTTAGCAGGCTTTTGGGATCACATGCACTGACTCATTTTAATGGTGCTTTAAAGTTAGATGTTTAATTTGTTTCAGAAAATTGCAGTTGACTTTGTCAACACACTTCTCTCTTCCAATCTTGGGGTTCTTTTGTCATACTGTTTAAGGGCACCCATTTTGCAATATAATAGCCCTGATTTCTAGGAGTTTATTTCCCTATCACTCCTCCATCAGAACTTGCCCCACTGACATACTATTCTATTTTTACTTGAGAAAGGCACATTCGTTGTTGTTGTTAGGTGTCTTCGAGTTAGTTCTGACTCATGGCGACCCTATGCACAACAGAATGAAACATTGCCCAGTCTTGTTCCACATCCACAATTGTTTTGATGCTCAAGCCCCTTGTTGCGGCCACTGTGTCAACCAATCTCATTGAGGGTCTTCGTCTTTTTCTCTGACTCTTCACTCTACCAAGTATGATATTCTTCTCAAGGGACCGATCCTTCCTGACAACATGTCCAAAGTATCTTTGCTTCTGCAGAGCACTCTGGTTGTGCTTCTTCCAGAAGAGATCTGTTTGTTCTTTTGGCAGTCCCTGGTACATTCAACAGTGTTCTTCAACACTGCAATTCAAAGGCATCAATTCTTCTTCAGTCTTCTTTGCTCATGGACCAGCTTTCACATACATATGATGCGACTGAAAAGACAATGGCTGTGTCAGATGCACTTTAGTGTTCAAGATGACGTCTTTACTTTTCAATACTTTAAAGAGATCCTTTGCAGCAGATTTTCCCAATGCAATGTATCTTTTGATTTCTTGACTGCTGCTTCCATGGGTATTGATTGTGGACCCAAGTAAAATGAAATCCTTGACAACCTCAATCCTTTCTCCATTTATGATGATGTCACTTACTGGGCCAGTTGTGAGGATTTTTGTTTTCTTGATGCTGAGGTGCAATCTGTACTGACACATTTAGGTTTATAAATTCAAGACATTTAAGATAGTACTATAAAATTTCACTATTTTCAGTGTAAGCAACATGAATTATATATATATATGTACATATATATATTGAACTGTGCACCATAGAGCCCTCAATGTCTCATTCTTCAGAAGTAGATCACCAAGCTTTCACTTTGAGTTGTCTTTGGGTGGACTACAACCTCCAACCTTTAAGTTAGTAGCCAGTGCATTAACTGTTTGCACTATCTCGGGGCTCCTTCATACACACATACACACACATACATGCACATATATACATGTGTGTATGTGTACACACTCACCTATATGTAAATCTATTGCTATCAAGTCAATTCCGACTCATAGCAACCCTATAAAACAGAGCAGAACTATCCCACAGAGTTTCCAAGGAATGCTGGGTAAATTCAAACTGCCAGCCTTTTGGTGACCAGTCATGGCTCTTAATCACTGTGCCACCAGGGTTTCCATTACTCATACCTACCTACATAAATATATATACACACACACATATACTATTTGATACGTAGTGGGAGAGATGGATAGTATCACTAAGAACATGAGAATGTGATTTGAGCTTCTACAGTCCCAAAATATCCGTAGGTTGGAAGGCTCTTTGAGTAAAGTACTAAGGAATAGTGAATTACATGACTGACTTTTTAAAAAATAATCAGTGCTTTCCTAAAACTCACTTTCCACTTGATTTTATCTGGCAATGAAATAAAGGTGGTGGTATGAGTAAGCTAGTGCTTAGCAGGAAGGAGAAATAAGAAAGTTGGGAGAAGTGGGAGAAAAGAGGTGTTTTTTCCTCTTTTTGGTGGATATTTGAATCTGCATATCCTTTCCTTTTACAGTTCTTAGAGTGTACATACTCCTCTGGTGTCCGCCAAGGTTTTTTTTTCATATTTTTTAAAATCACTGTATTTTACATGAAGGTTTACAGAACAAACCGGTTTATCACATTGTTTTTTGACACTGATTACCAACCCCATGACATGTCTACACTCCCCTGTCTCCACTATAGGGTTTCCACTGCTATAAATATTTATAGAAGTAGGCTGCCAAATCCTTCTACCACAGAGCATTTAGTGAGTTAGAACTACCGACTTTTTGGTTTGCTGCTGAACGCTTTGGCCACTGCACCACCAGGGCTCCTAGATAGCCATCAGACATATAAAATAAAATCAAACACCAAGCACTTTGCCATTCATTGAGTTGATTCTGACTCACAGAGATCCTACGTGATGGACTACAACTGCCCCACAAAGTTTTCAAGTAGCACCTGGTAGATTTGAACTGCCTATGTTTTGGTTAGCATTTAACCACTACACCACCAGGTTTTCCTATCTATAAACAGCAGATAATAAATATAGTTACTGTGATCTGACTCGAAGGCACTTGGCTTGGCTTGCTACATGTTACTTGATGTTAATATGTATTGAATATTAAAGTACTTAGCTTACAAGTTGTATGAAGGCATATTGTCACTTGAAAAGCAATTAATACCAACTTATCAATAATCACCCAGAATACTATAAGTTTCACTGAAAATAATCACAATAGCAATCAGCTGTCTAGTTTAACCAATGGTCAGGATAAACTGAGACACTAAAGATGGACATAACAATGTCCATGTGTCTTATAATGGTTGAATTTGACAATTCTTATGATTTTTTAAATCAGTTAATTACAAAAAAAGACTTCTTTTCCCTAATGGCTATAGCAAAAGAGAATGAATACGAGTATTTTTTTTAATTCAGGGAGAGCGCCTGAGTAACTGATGAAAGTAGCACATGTGCATCAAGAGATGAGTTGGCACATTGACGATTGCACATCAAGTTATTTTTCTGGCTCAGTCTTCTTCCAGATGTCCAGGGAACTAGCATTCAGGGTGCCATTATTAAGAAACAGTTTAAACTGTTGACATCCATAATGAATATCAAACAAAAGAAAACTAAATCCCAATGTTTAATATTACTTTCCAGCAGATCAATAGAGGACATTTCCTCAGAATTGAAATCCCTGATGGATAAAGTGTCACAAGCATAATAAGAAAAGGAACACTTGCTGTGATTTAGTAAGCATTTCTTGAATTTCTATTGTGTTCATGTATTGATTCTGTTTGGCTTTACTGTTTGCATAAAAGGCCTAGAAATTATGTCTGGAAACAAAGAACATCTAATGAAGAAGAAAAGCAACTAACCACAACAGAGGAAAAAATAATTATTTTCTCAACTACCTGTTGTGTACTAAGGATCTATCAAGCTTTTCCATGAAACTTTGGCATCTCAGTTTATTCTGCTATTGGTTAATTCTACCATCTCACATGCAAATTAATAAAGCCATAGCATGAACACTTTTTAGAAATGTCCCTTCTATTTGTTCCTTTCTTTTCCACTTGATGGAATTCTAGACCAGGTCTTTATTATCTCATGCCTTCAGGTTTGCTTTAGTGTTTGTCAGTTCTAATCTACCCTTCATAGACAAACAAGATTAACTTTCCTTTTAAATGCCACCTTCACGATTTACTCCCGAGTGCCAGAATGGATCATAGGTTCTTGCAGTTGTCTGTGGTCTACAATGTGAATTGCAAACTTTAAATTTCTTTTCAAATTAATTCAGTGTCCTTACTGTTTCTCAACACACTATCTCCCTCTTCTTTTCTGTTGTCCTCCTTGTTTCTCTGAGAACTTACTTAATTTTTCCTTTCAGCTTAACTATACTAATCCTTCAAGGTCAAGTTCAAAGAGTATTTCCTTTGGGGAGATCTTACAGATAATTCAAGTACACACAGTTTCTTTAGCACTCCTTACACATCTGTTTAATTTTTCAAATACCTCCACTATACAATTTAATGCAATATAAATCAGCAATACTGATAATGCACACACACATCAGCACACATTTATAAAAACATATGTGCATCAGCCTTGTCTCTAACTAGACTTGAAAATGCCTTATAGGCATAATTACCTTTGGTGTTTGTCTCAGCTTCTGCCCATCGCTGACCTTATATGTATTGCCAAGCCAAGTGCCATCAAGTTGGATTTGACTCATGGAGACCCTAGGGGCCAGGGTAGAACTGACCCCCAGAGTATTATATGTATTAAAAGTAGTCAATAAATGTTTCTGATTGATTATGCATTATTTATACCTTGATATTTTGCTTCCTACACATTTAAATTTTGTTTTCTACTTAGAATTTTTCAGAGCTAAAAAAGACCACTGCCAGATTGTATTATTATCCACAATCATGCACTCCCTCCTTTCTGCAGGTAGAGTACACTTAGCCCTCCTACAAACTCTGGACTTAGCCATGTGACTTTTGTTGGCTAGTGGTCTGTTAGCTACATGACTGATGTTACAACCACGCAGAAGGGAAAGAGGCACTAAATTTTCTATCAGCTTCTTTGGCAACTGTTCTCCAGCAAGAACAGCATGTTCTTCCTGGGGCCAGGAGTCAGAAGATGCATACAGCAGACCTGCAGTTGATCTACACCTCTCAGTAGGACACAGCCAATGCACAGCACTTGAGTCTCATGAACAAGATTATTTTCTTTAAATAAAAAAAAAGTCATTCAGACATGGGGATTGTCTGTTGCAAAGACAAGCTAACACAGAGCCTTAGAATTTATTTAATTTCCTCGTCTTGAAGATAAGCAAAAAGGGCCTAGATTTTATAGTTAGTTAATGAAAGAGCTATGACATAAAGTGTGAATGACTGAGCCCACCCACCCCTTTTTAATAGAAAATGCTAGGCTCTTTGTTACCCGAAAATTTGGAGAAATGAAACTCAGTTTGAAATTAGAGACTTTGTTTCTGTCTAGAACTGCCTTCTTGGTCTAGTTTTACCTTTTAGAGAATAGATAGAAGAGCATTTGGAAAATAACAAGTGTACAATGTCTAATGATATACTTCCAACCAAGAGATAGTGATGTCTTCTAGGTCAAGCTTGTTTAGCAGTAGGCAGAATGAAACACAATGATCTTTGTGAATTCCTTTAATGCACAAGCCTTTTGTGTACATTGTTAATTTAACACACACATTTCCAAAACTTCTTTCTTAAAGAACTCTCTTGCAATAATGCAATAAAAGTAAAAAAAAAAAAAAATTCTGAATTAGGGATGGGTATCATTTCTCAACAATCCATTCCCTTGGTTTCCACGACAAAGTCTCATGTCTACTTTGCTGTCAAGTGACACACTAAAATTCTTACCCTTTTCATTTGCAAAATTCAGGTGAAAACAGCTTTATCACTGTAGTTCAGTGTTGCAGAGTGTTAGCTTGGTCCTCAAATTTACTTTATGTTTTGATGTTCTTAAAAATAAATTAGTCTTTCGCTAACTGAAGAAACATTATTTTCACTTTTATGAGGAAATGATTGCTTTTTGTACTTATAAAAATTCACTACACGCTTCAGGAAATGAATGTTTTACTGATCAACTATTCACGCCAGCCAACAGCTACTCCTTTTCCTTTTGGTTCTTTTAAAACTTGAAATGCTTCTCCAAACTGAGTAAACAAAATGTAGGCAAACAAACAAAAAACCTGAAAACAGATTGGATAGCCAAGTGGGTTTTCATTGTTTAAATCTCCCCATCCTTATTTGGGCTACACACAAATCTTACCTTTGGGAGAAAACATCCCGATAAGGACTGCCGTGTTGCAATGCAATTCCATACCCTCGGTCTGCAACGGTATTCCCAATGGTGTAAAAGGAACAGTCCGGGTCATTGATAGCCACATATTCCAATACGGCTGCATCCCATACAAAAGCATAATTTCCAAATTTTACCTGTAGGAAAACAAAAGCAGAAAATAGGATTTAAGGTTGGCATTTTAAGTTGTGTATAGGGAAATAAATATTACGTTGACATGCATTGAATTGTTCTAAAAATAAACTGCCATGGATGTCTGACAAAGCTCACTTTTACTCTGAATGAGTATCTGGCCTTTGGTTACTTTATCTGTTCTCCTGGAAACGTGATAAAAGTGGAATGTTATCTATACTACTAGACAACATTGTAACACTGTGAAAGTGACCCTTGAGTAGTGAATGTCATCTGAACTGGAAAAAGAAAAAATACGTGAAAGGAGGTCATGGTTTTGAACTTCTTTGAGTGCAGTGATTCTTGTAACTGAGTCTGTCCCTATTGGGGGTTCAGGAAGCTTGTTTTTGGAGTTGTTAGAAGAAATATTGCCTCCTTTGGGCTATAAAGCTTCAGTACTAGGGAGGCTTCTTCTGTTTGACCTGTACTCTAAAAGAATACTGTAATACAATTCAAACAGAAGAGAAATGACTAATACTATCTTGCTGACAAGCTGTATTTCCTGTTTTATGTTCTTCTGATTTAATCTGTTGCTGATTGTGGCCTATGATAATCTTGTAGTTGGATTTAGAAGAAATTCCCATGGTGGGCATTCTAATGTAGACAAAAATAACTCTGCAACCTTTTACATCAATATTTAGGGAGCAAAATTTTACTCTGAGTGTGTACAATATCTTTTGATGATTATTTTTTTCACCTATATAATCCCTCATATCCTAAGGCACAAATTTACCAACTAGAAAGTAAAATGCAGTGGTCTAAATATCTTAATATAATAAGGTTTATCTAGAAAATCATTAAAGATAAAACAGAAATTATAGGTTTGTAAAGTAAGCAGAATAATTAAATCTAAAAGTTTGTTTACATGTAAATGCACATAGCCAGAAACAAGACATAGAATAAAATATATTTAGAAACACAGAAAAAGATACCAAGAATGATTCTACAGTAATAAAATTAAAATAGCATTAACTTGGATAATTTTTTGGGAAAAGAGAAATTATAAATTTTCCTAAGAAGTATAAAGAAATTTGTCCAGTTCAGTGAACTAACTTTGATACTAAACTAGGATGAGCATACAAAAACCTCTCAAAATGTCAGGCATATTAAAAGAATCATGTGTCATTGCTAAAAAGGAAAAGGAAACTCTGGTTCAGTATCAGAAAATTTACCAGGATAATATATCTTATAAAAGAATCTTTATTAAAAAACAAAAAACAAAACAAAACAAAAAAAAACCCCAACAAAACAAAACCTTCAACAGACTACAGAAAGACATTTGACAATATTCAATATCCAAAGCCTTTATCTCACTATCTATGAAAAAGATTCTTCTTTATGAAATAAATGGTGACTTTATTAAACCAGCAGCAAACAAGTAGAAACTGAAACTCTGATAGCATTACTATTATTATTGAAGTCAAGAACTGATGACTACTATCACCCCCAAAAGTTATCATGTTGTGGAAATTTTAGCCTATGCAATAAGGCAGGAAACAAAAATCAAAATTTTCAATTTATTAATTAAAAAAATTATTAGGTAGAGATGACATTATCATTATCTGACAGCAAACATATAAAGCCCTAAAGAACAAAATGAAAATACATTAGAAAAATATATATCAACAATTGTTTATGTATCTATGTCATATAAAAATATATAAACATCTCATAGTGACCCTATGAACAGCAGAATGAAACACTGCCCAGTCTTGTGCTATGCCCACAATTGTTTTTATACTTAAGCCCATCATTGTAGCTACTATGTCAAAACATCTCATCAAGGGTCTTTCTCTTTTTCACTGACCCTCCACTTTACCAAGCATGACGTCCTTCTCCAGGGAGTGATCCCTCCTGACAACATGTCCAGAGTACATAAGACACAGTGTTGGCATCTTTGCTTCCAAGGATCACTCTGGATGTACTTCTTCTAGAACAGATCTGTTTGTTCCATAATACACCGAACACTGTTCTGCAACACCACAATTCAAATGCATCAATTCTTTTTCTGTTTCCTTTGTTCATGCATATGATGCAATTGAAAATATCATGGCTCAGGTCAGGCACACTTTAGTCTTCAAGGTGACATCTTTACTTTTCAATACTTGAAAGAGACCGTTGCAGCAGATTTTCTAAATGCAGTGTGTCTTTTCATTTCTTGACTGATGCTTGCATGGGCATTAATTGTGGACACAAGTAAACTGAAATCCTTGACAACCTCAATCCTTTCTCCATTTATGATGATGTTGCTTACTGGTCCAGTGGGAGGATTTTTGTTTTCTTGACATTGAGGTGCAATCCAGACTGAAGACTGTGGTCTTTGATCTTCATCAATAAGTATTACAGTCCTTCATTTCCATCAAGTAAGGTGGTATCATCTGTGTAATATAGGTTGATGATGAGTCGTTTTCCAATGCTGATGCCTCATTCCTCTTTGCATAATCCAGCTTCTCAGATCACTTGCTTGGCACACAAATTGAAAAGGTATGGTGAAAGGATACAGCCCTGACACACACTTTGCCTGACTTTAAGACATTCGGTGTCCCCTTGTTCTGTTTGCATGATATAGATACACACACACACACACACACACACACACACACACACACACACACACAATCAATTATCTAAATATCCATTTACACTAAATGTAAATATCTAGGAATACATTTAACAATACATGAGTAGAAATTATATGAAGAAAGCCATAACACTAGACTGAAGAAGACCTGAACATAATCAGTGAATGTACACTTGTAGAAAAAAAACCTTCAGATTACCTCAGATAGTTTGATACTTAATCCAATTAAAAATAAAATACCAAAAGCATGTTTTTTGAGTTTATTAAAATCTTTGCAAATTAAATTGGAAAAAAAGCAGATGACAATAGCAAAGAGATTTTGAAAATAGAAAGTTATGACTGGAAATTTAGAGTACTAGCTTAAAAATGAAACAGCACTGAACTTGAGAATAGAAAATTGGTGGAACAGGAAAAAGTCTACACATGGACAGAAGTACTGTAAAACCTGTAAAAGTTGGAACCTGTGTAAGGCAGAAACTTTTCAGAGAAGGAACACTCAGACATTTTCTACTAATACAGAGTGATAGAAAAGTAGTAAGACTGCACCCTGTCAAAGGCAGAAAACGTGTAAGACCTGGAAAAACAACGTGATCCTGTAGACTTCTGGCTCTCGCAGGTTTGAAAGAAACAACAACAACAACAAAAATCCACTGCCACTGAGTCAATTCTGACTCATGGTGACACTATAGGACAGAGTAGAACTGCTCCGTAGAGTTTGCAAGGAGTGCCTGGTGGACTCGAACTGCTGATCTTTTGGTTAGCAGACATAGCACTTAACCATTATGCCGCCAGGGTTTACACACTTGAAAGACAGTCATTAATACCAGTGTGACAACAATGGAATACTATGCGATGATAAAGAACAATGGTGATCTTAGGGAATATCTCGTAACTTGGCATCATCTGGAAGACATTACGCTCAGGGAAATTAGTTGCAAAGCCAAACCAGCCAAGTGCTGTCTCAGATCCGACTCATGGTGACCCTAGGGGCCAGGGTAGAACTGAAAGACAGATCTTATGTAAGAGTCGCCTACTCAACGGCACTTGGCTATTATAAGGACTTAAGAAAAGGTTTAAGCACAGACGAAAATACTCTTTGATGGTGGGGGAGAGAGGTAGAGGGATATTGACAGATCAGATGTTAGGTAGGAAGTGGGTTTTGCGAAGGGAGAGACACCATGGGGAAGACGGGAGGCCAGTACAGCTGGAGTACACCCAAAGCTAAAAGGTTTCTTAAATACAATCCAACATTTTGAGGGACAGAGTAGCAGGGACAGGAGTCTGGGGACCACAGTTTCAGGGAACAACTAGGCTAACTGGCATAATTTTTTTTTTTTTAAAGAAAATATTCTGCATACCACTTTGGTGAATGGCATCTGGGTGGTAAAAGCTAGCAAGAGGACATCTAAGTAGTATCAACTGGTCCCAACTCACGGGGAGCAGAAGAGAATGAAGCACACCAAAGACAGGGAAAATATGGCCCCAGCAGACAGGAAGTGCTGTATGATCTAAGACTGCCTCAGCATGGAACCAGAAGAAATCAGTGGTACCTGGCTACCACCAATAATGGCCCTGATAGTGAACACAACGTGAAGTCCCTGATGTAGTGGAGAAAAATGGCAGTGCAGAGTCAGAACTCTGTTACAAGACCACAATGGTCTGCCAGACCAGAGGGTCCCATGAAGACATGACCCCTAAACTCTCTGTTAGCTCAGAGTTTAATACGATGCCAAAGCCAGCTCTTCAAAGACTGTACTGGACTGTGAGACATAAAGCGATCCTGGTGAAGAGTGTGCTTCATGGACGAAATATATACATGAGGCCATCTGAACGCTTCTTGTCCAGACACAAGATGAGAGCGGGGAGGGGCACAGGAGTTGGTTGAATAGTTAGGGAAGTACACTGTGAAAAGCAGGAGTACTGTCACAGGGTGTAGAGAACAGCTGGAGTTACACAGGGGTGTGACTGTGGGGTTTTATAAGGCAAACGGACTTAGACTGTAAACCGTGATTCAAGGCACAATAAAATAATTAAAAAAATCAGTGTGGCAAAGATGAAATAGTCAATATTAAAGCACCATTTTATTCTCTACACAAAATAAATTCTTACAGTTTACTACATTAAACATAATGCAAAAAAGACAAAACCAAAGCATAAGATACTGAAACAGAGATAAAAGTTCTTTCCCTAAAGTGGTCACTGAATGAAATTAATACTCCTGGGCGTCTGGTATACAAGACAGTGAGAGTCTACTGGGCACTAGGTGCTAGGTTATGTCAGTGCTTCTCCTAATGTGACACTAAGACATTCAGCACCAAAATTACCAGGAAATTCTTCTGTTAAAAATACAGACTCCAGATTCTACATCAAACTTAATGTTTGGTGCTTGTGGCTTGGGAATGTGCATTTGAGCAATCTTGAGCATTCCTGCTTATGCACACTGATTTTGGAACACTGCTGTGGTAGATGATACAGAAATGAGTACTACAATCAGGAGCAATTTTTTTAAACACAGTTTTATATACCCTATTTGTATGTATGACTATCTCATTCTTTGATAGTTTGCCATTTATACCAATCTATTATGTGACTGTTTTCCACATTAATGGCATGTATCTAGCAGTAAGAAATGCTGCGGTGTGAGGCAAGAGGAGTGCTGGCTTGGATGGTTAAGGCTAGGTGGCAGCTTGGCTGGGCCATGATTCTCAGTGGTCTGGCAAATATGTAAGTAACGATGTAAGTTTGCAGTTACACAATGAAGTCATTTGATAGTTACATAACGATGCAGTCATCCTCCATTGGTGATCTGAGTGATCATCTTCCATTTTCATATAACAATACTTTCAGATAAGGATCTGGTTAATAAGTGAGGAAACAATGTATACGTGTAGTCATAAAAACTGTCATAGCTTCCCGAAGTGTTGACAATGAGGGAGTAGGGAATACAGGTGGTTAGGTTTCTTCTACATTGGCTACTCTTACTCATAGGTGCATTTCCTACTTCTCTGTCCCTTTTTCTCACCCTTTGAACTAATCAGCAGCTTTCAGTTCTGTTTTTAGCCTCCTAGATTCAAACTTATGAGTAATGAAGAGATAGACGTAACCTTGGAGCCTCCTGTAGCAACCTACTTTGATTTTCCTATTTTCTTTTCTTTTAAAGAGCTACCCTGGCCTTCTGGATCCCCTTGCAGTTTCTTTACCACCCTCGAGGGATCTTCCCTGTGGGACATTTACTGCTTTGCTGCTGGAAAAGAATTCTAGCATTGCTGTTACAGCTTTGTGAAATGTACAGCTCTATTTAAGTCTATGATGAGATTATCATTGCCATTATACACATGATTCTAGCCATTCTAATGTTATAAAGCATTATGAATGCACTTTACAAAAAAGAACCATTAAAACAGTATGATTATAGCCTGTAGCAATGCCGGTGAAATGTTGCACAGTAACCTAAATTATTTTAGCTTTTAAAAATATTCCTGGCCTTTTTCATCTACTATAGCATACAATCTCTGTCCTTTGGATGGGTTTTAACCATCAAATTAAAGCTATCTAGAAAATTCTCATCAATAAAACCTAAAGTCACTTTTCAGCAGAATAATAATTACAGGGTTGGCATAGGAAATTTCCAATTCAGCTGATTAGGTGATGGATGTTACTTAAAAATTTTTCAACTTGCCCTTCTTCTTGAGGTCATGTTTGATAGGCAGCTGAATAGCCTGCCATGGATTTACTTACCAGTGGATTCCATGCCAACAGAATGCTTTTTACTAGTTTAAACAGAGGGTAAAAGTGCATCTGGTGGCTCCACATCAGCAGATTCCAGAGCCCAGATAAGAATACAAAGTAGCATCTGCCTCCAGTATTTGTCAATCTCTGGCCCACAGAGTAGAGGTGCTAGGATTCTGTAGGGATGGATAGATGTTGGTAGCTACTGACGCCTAGCAACTGTATCCTTATGGTAGCGCCTGTGATACCAAGGCCTCTCAATAATCTGTGACTCTTGAGATAGCACAAGGAGCTAGGTCTGACTCCATTTCCATACCATGTCTATAGTAGTCTTTCTTTAAATTGAATTTTATTTTTACTGGCAGTTAGTTATTTTATTGCACAATGTTATAATTTCAAGATCCTGAATGTCTAGGAGAGTCTTGAGTCTCTGCCCTCAAGCTACTATCAGAGTACAAGGCTGACATGGTAAGTGCTTTAAGAGAAGCTCAAAGTGTTAACACAGTTTAAAGGAAAGAGAAAACTAATTTTCATTGAGTGGAATCAGAACAGTCTACTCAAATATTCTGATAACTGAAATAGTTGTATAAGAAAATTCATAATATTTAAGTTCCTTATCTATAGTTGCTAACTGATGAAACAGAGATGGCCTTTGGAGACCATTTCTTGTTCCTGCTGGCATTTTAACCTATTTGTGCAAGTTTTCCATCTGTCAGGTGAAGAATTGTAAACATTCAATGTTATTTTCTCAAATATTTGCATTTCTTGCCAAGTAGAGTGAAGGATGAGAAAATGTACTTTCAGAACCTGCACCTGCTCTCCTCACCGTGTTCTAAATTACTGCCCATTACACTTCCTTCCCTCAGGCTGCTCTTGTTTTCTGTGCCCCTGATCTGACATCTTCACCCTGACCTAGTGCGGAAAGCATTTTCTTTTTCATTAAGCAGCAGTCATCTGTAATAACTGCAGAAGCCCATGCCACAGCCAAACAGAGTTACCACTACCTCTGATCCCACTGAGTTTGGTTTTAAGTGGAAGAACTGTATTCTTCCCCTCACAAATCTTTAATACAGAAAGTTCCTTAAAGCCTCACATTAAGACCTGTAGCTACAGAGAGACAAAAGCAAGAATCCTGTTTTATTAAAAAGAAATTGCAGTGGGAACAGTGACAGAAAGATGACATTTAAACCAAAGGGCAAGATACGATTTCTCCTCATTGGAGAGGCAACATTCTTTCTCATTTTTTTCTTTATGATAACATCCATTGCTAAATCCACTTCAGCTCGTCATGACTCTATAGGACAGAGCAGGATTGGCTTGTAAAGGTTTCCAGCCAGCTGCCGGCCGATAGGAACTGCTCACTTTGGAGTTAGCAGCCAGAACTCTTAAATACTGTGCCACAAGGTCCCTCTAACTAACACTTATAGAACATTTTTAACTCTTAGAAAGGACTCTCATACATCATTTTATTTGTTCTCTACAACTCTGTGAGACAGCTTACATCATGATACCTAATTCCTAGGTGATACAATGCAACTTGCTCAAAGTCATACCAATTACTAGTGGTAGATATGGAAGTGGAGCTCAAGACCAAGTCCTGCGTTTTTTCCACCACACTAGAGAAACCCTCGTGGCATAGTGGTTCACCGCTATGGCTGCTAACCAAAAGGTCAGCAGTTCGAGTCCGCCAGGAAATACCTGGAAACAGTGTGGAACAGTTGTGCTCTGTTCTGTAGGGTCACTATGAGTTGGAAGTGACTTGATGGCACTGGGTGTGTTTTATTTTCCGTTTAAACATAAACTTCTCAGATATATTTGCCATGGGAGTGAAAAAATGCATTAATCACATGTCCCTTGTCTTTAAGGCATAGTTATCTAGTTGGAGAAATAACATTCATCAGATACATATAACGCAATTAGAATTTGTCAAGCACAGTGAAAACCATGTGGTTCCTGAATGCTACGTAATTATGGCATTAAGATAAATAAGAACTGAATTTCTTGAAAAACGTTGCTTATTTGTTGAAATCATTGAAACGAATATTTTGTTTACGTGATTCGGGACCCCTTAGTCCTATTGGGTGGCGTAGTAGGTTAAGCGCTACATTTGCTAACCTAAAGATTGGCAGTTCAAATCTGCCAGGAGCTCCTTGGAAATTCTACGAGGCAGTTCTACTCGGTGCTATAGGGTGACGACCTGACTTGAAGGTAGTACGTTTTGTTTTTCGTTTTTCAGTCCTGTAGATTTGTAAGCACTGCTGTGTTAGCTTTTCTAACTTCCAGAATTGAAATCAAAGCAGAGAGATTTAAAAATAAAGCAAAGACAGCATATTACAAGCTTTTTTTGTTTTTCACCTATAAAAATAAAGAGGCCTGAGAACAACGTGGGGAACAAATTCTAACTTTGATCACTAAGCTGATAACGTCTTAAAAATATTAACTAACAGTCACTGTGGGATAAAGTGAAAGAGCTATCTATGGGCACAAAGAGTTATGATTAGCCTAGCATCGATCTATAGAGGTCCTTAAAATTCACTGCCATGTAAGTCCTCAAAATGGCATTAATATTTATGACATAGTTTTAGACGTGCCTCCTCCACTTTGGGCAAATTAATTGTTTAGTATAATTCATCAACTCTTCTGAATGTTCAATCTGATAAATCATGATCAACTCCATATTTTAGTGCTTAAGGTGGATTAAAAAAATATATATATATAGCTTTGTTTACTGCTTCTGTAATTACTAGACCAGCATATGTTGAAATTTGAATTTGTGCTCTGAAGTAGTCAGCACAGGGTACAAATTTGCTTAAGTAAGGTATGAATATGTTGAAAATAGGTCAATATCAATTTGTTTTTAAAAATCTTTGTTTTTTAATATGGAAAAGGAGTAGTTTGCCTACCTCTAAATCTTATCTCTAGCCTTCCTTTTTTGAGGCTCTTGGAATACTATTAACAAAGAAAAAAAGAGAGAAAAATTTTTAAAGCATTCTGAGAATAAGGAAAATGAATCACAGCTTCTTTCACCTCCAGTTACAACTCACTGGAGGCAAATGACTGTTAGGATGTGGAAGACAGAAAATTAGTAAGACCTGGGATTCAGGGTAATTGTATAGTGCAAAGAGTTGGTGGACAAGTGCATGACAAAACCACTTAATTGCTCTGTGGGAGAAAGGCCTTGTGAACTGCTTTTGTAAAGATTACAGCATAGAAAACCTATGGGACAGTTCTCTGTCACTTGGGGAAGCCAGGAATCAAAATCAACTGGAAAGCACCTAACAACACATTCATCAACAGAAAAGGGCAGCAAAGTTGCGAGACTACTCTTTTCTTTACTAAAAGTATAACTACTTTGGAATCCAATATTGATTTTACAAGTTACTTCTGAGAAAGAGAATTTAATTTATGAAAACATTCAATGTGATTTAGCCAAGCCAAGTGCCGTCGAGTCGGATCCGACTCATGGGGTGTTTAAAAATTATGGGTATGTTAAATATAGCTAACCCATGTAACAAATTTATGAAATGAAAAAAAAAGAAGTCCAGCTGGTCTACCAAAATAAGCCTGTATTTACAAAGTGAATGAATTTTTCCTCTCTTAAAGCTGATGTCACTAACAAGTTAAATTCATAGGTATTACATGCTCAAATGTTTTGTTAAGAGCACTTTAAGCCTGATATGATCACACTGGACTAACACCAGAATCAGTGTAACACAGGCTTGATAAGAGCAGAGCTGCAAGTCAAACTGAATTTTACATTTGATTATATTCAGTTTTACTGCTACAAAAAAGAAAACATGGGTGTCTAAAGGCTGCAGACAACTGAGATAAGCATTAATGGAGAATGAAACAGAAAGAGTAGAAATGTTCTACTGTAATGTGGGACAGAAAACGTACCACTGTTACTAGTTTTTAAAAGTTAATATTGTCTTAAGTGGTCCTGTTCTACTTACATTCTCATTTTTAAAGAAGAATGTATGTATCTTAAAAATATACATTTGTGTGTCTTCACAATACACAGATTACAAAATTTAAATATCTGATAAACAGTCTGAAAAGAGTAAGAGTAAACCATATCAGAGCACTGAAACATTATAAAGTATTGTTACGTTTTTATCATGTTATTTTGTAAATAACACTATCAGTTACTGTTAATTGACACTGCTAGCCAGTTTTATTGTTGTTTTATTTAAATAGCATTTTGTAACAAAAATAAATAATAATGAATAACACATAGTTCCAAGTAAATTCTTATTTTTTGTCTTTCTGTTAAAATACTTAAACATTATAAATTATGTTTATATGTATGTTTTGTCTGCTGTGGTTATATACTGAGCTGCAGTCTAGAAATCTGATCACCTTATTAATTATTGACATAATTAGTTATCTGTATCCAGCCAGCTAAGTGCCGTCGAGTCGGATCCGACTCATGGCAACCCTATCTGGATAGAAGAAAATAAATTAAAAAAATAATTCCAGTTGTATTAAAGAATTCAAAATAATACAATAAAAAGCCTGTAAGAACAACTAGATGAGCATAGATAATAACGCTACAAGAAAAACTGGGGAGCATATACAACATTTAAGGAAGAAATTTTAGCCAATATATGAAATTCAGAAAAAAAATACATAATTTGTGTAAGTGGAAATACAGTGAAGGCCCCAAAAGCTGTGATAACCACAATCTGCCAAAGGTGGAAAACTGGTGAGACTCAGAAAAACAAGGCAGTCCACTTGAGTTGTGGCTTTCAAGGTTCAGGGTATACATACATGAATCAGACACACTTTTTTCTTACATGAATCATTTTAAAACAGCTTTTGCATGGCAAAACCCACTATAAACAAAGCTAGCAGAAGATCAATATATCTGGAAAAAAACTGGAGCACAAGGAACAATGAGTTAATATTCATAAATACACAGGTAATCTAATCAACCAGGAAAAAAAAATCTACAGAAGCAAAAGAAAAATAGTTAAAGCATCTGAACAGGCAATTCAAAAGAGAGCAAATACACAAGCTCAACAAGCATATGAAAAACACTTTCACCAGTGAAAAAATGAATGTGAAATAAAAAAGCAGTGAGTTACTGCTTTATGTTCACTGGTCTGGAAAAATACAACATCCATTGCTGGTGGAGCTGTGTGGAAAAGTGTATTTTTATACATTGCTAGTGGAAATGGGAAAGGTAACAGTTTTCAAAAGCAACATCTATTAAAAAGACATACACATACACTTTTAGTGTGACATATACTTTAGTGTGACAATTACCCTCCTACAAATCTGTCCATTAGAAACACAAACTCAAGGTAAGTGTAGAAAGGTGTTCACTGTATCATGGTTTATCATGGTTTCAAAATGGAAATAATGGCAACGCTTATCACTCAGAGAATAGCCATGAATTCATGACATGAAACTTAAAATTTTTATAAAGAATCTATTAGAGCTATACAAGGTGTGTTGGAGGAATTTCCATAATGTATTTGTGAAAGTAAAAAAAGCAATGAGAAGATGTTATGTATAACACAATCTTCTTTTAAAAAATCAGTGGGTACCAAACATTACAGAAAAATGCAAATGTAGGTGTGTACATATTATTATTAGAGACGATTAGAGAAAAGTATGGAATGATATTGTACAACCCACTGGCAACATTTTGAGAGTAGAGAAATCTGGGTGGAGGTGGAGGAGAAGGAAAAGAAGGGGTAAAGCCTAATAGAAAAAGCAAAACTATTGCTCCGAAAAGGGCAGGTGTATTTACACTTACGTGTTCATGAAAATTATGTATGTTTGTAATCATGCAATTAAGGTTGTTGTTAAAAGTCAGGTATATTGAAGCCTAATTTATGTAAGTCACATTCACCATTTTTACGTGTTCAGTTAAAAATACTGACAAAAACCTGAGTGTTTTTCTTTTACATTTAGAATTCTCAAATGACATTATTAACATATATGTTAAAATAATAGTTAGCTTTTGAGTTCTCTGTTGATGTACAAATGTAGAACTACTAGGGTAGTGATAATTACATACTCATATTGCTTTGATCTAGTAACAGATTTATTTCTATTCAGGCAGAAAGGGCCACTGACATACACTTAACTTTAAGCTGAACAATGTGATATACTAGAATGATAATGGCAGAGGCTGGGAAAAAGCCCCAAAATGTATAAAAATTATGCTAAAATAGTTAGATCCTGCCATTTGTCCATCTATGCTTTCCTTTCCTAATCACTCTATCTGTGTGTGTATATGTATTCATAAAGAATACTAAGTAGAAAGTTGACTTTTGAAATTGTATGGTAAAATAAATCATATCCCTAAAGTAAGCTAGACACTCCAACTTTCAATTTTATCTCCAATTGTGCTTCCTTTCTGTATTAAGAGTATTTTCTCTTATCTCTTATAATTCCTTAAATGACTGTATCCTTCCTTGCTCCTTTGTGTTTAGATAGTCTGTCTACTACTTTCTCTCAGTCTTCTTTCCTGGTCTATCCTCTTTAACTTCTATTAATCCTGTCAAAGCTGGAATCAGTTTGGATTTCACTTTCTTTCCTGGAAGTTTTCATCCCCAGGCTTGAGTTATTAACCCTCCCATATGATCCTGTATGTATTCATATAACAGCAATTTAACACTCTATAATTCCCTCTTTTTATGTTGCTTTACCCCACATAACTGTAAATTCCTGGTAGGCAGAAACTTTATTCCTTCCATCCTGGTATCTCACTTGCCTATCTTATGCTAGTATAAACTCAAAAACCAAACCCATCATAGCTGAGTCAATTTTGACCTTATAGGACAGTATAGAACTGCCGCCCAGAGGTGCCGAGCAGCCATAGCACTTAACCATTATGCCACTTGGGTTTCCTGTGCTAGTATAAAAGCCCAGATCAAACCCACTTTGAGTCATAGTAACCCTATTTACAGGCTAGAACTGCTCTGTAGAGTTTCCAAAGAGTGCCTTGAGGTTTGGAACTGCCAACTTTTTAGTTAGCAGCTGTAGCATTTAACCACTACACCATCAGGGTTTGCACGTTAGTATAGCCAAGCCAAGTGCCATCGAGTCAGATCCAACTCATGGCGACCCATATTATCAGCAGTTGCCGGTTGCTATCAAGTCAACTGACTCATGGAGCTCAGCTCCGTGAGATTTGCAATAGTTGACTTTTTAGAAGTAAATCATTAGGCCTTTCATCCAGGGTGACTGCAGGGCTCCAATTGTCAGTCTTTCGGTTTGTAGCCAACTGCATTAACGGTTCACATTACTTACCGGGAATAAACAAACAAAAAATACCCAAACCCACTGCCGTTAAGGTCTACTCCGACTCACAGTGTCTTGACAGACAGAAAATAACTGCCCCATAGAGTTTCCAAGAAGTGGGTGGTGAATCTGAACTGCCAACCTTCTGGTTAGCAGCTGTAGCACTTAACCACTACGCTACCAGGCTTTCTTAGCAGGAGTCGGTACCCGATAAACATTTAAGTACCTGGTAGTAGGTATCTGATAGATATTTATTGTTGAAAAAACAATTTCCTTTCTTGCTCATGATCACTAAGATCATTATACACTGAACTTATACTTGCTTAACAATCACTGTACTATAATTCTCAAACAGTGATAACAAGGACCAAGTAATAACAGAATATTTGGACAGATCAATGATATCTCTGCCATATACAAATGGATAATAGTGTTCTGTTAAGATAAAAGTATATAAGACACTATCACCAATTTAACCAATCCTATGAAGAGCAAGGAAATGCTGATGGCATAGTGGTTAAGTGCTACATCTGCTAACCTGAAGGTTGGTAGTTCAAATTCTCCAGGTGCTCCTTGGAAACTCTATGGAGTAGTTCTACCCTGTTCCATAGAGTGGGTATGAGTTAGAACCAACTTGATGGCAGTGGGTTTTGGATATGAAGAACAAAACTCTTAAAGACTCATAAACTGTAAATGACCCAGACAGTGCTTTTTGCACTATCGATCATATTCTATTGCTGTAGTGTTCAAAATGATAGTCACTAGCCACATATGGCTCCTGAGCAGTTGAAAAGTGGCTAATACAACTGTGGAACTTATTTTTCAATTTTCTTTTATGTTAATCAGTTTAAATTAAAATAACCACATGGTGTTCATGACTACCATATTGGACATCATAGATTAGATGATAATTGCTCCCAAGGAAGGGTATGGTTTTCAGCCTCCTGGAATCATTAGATTACAGTCAGTTTTTACATATAACCACATGGCTTTGGATTTCTGATTAACTGTTTTGTATGTATGCATTATGAACTCCAATTATATTGAAAGCACCTTGAAGGTAGAGATTTTTCCTTTGACTGACTACGCAGACAATGTTTAACTAAATTTATGCTTTGAGGAAGATCTTTTGCCTGAAGGTTCAGAGAAAAAGTCAACATTTAACTAGCTTAATACTAGAAAAAATTGCCCATGTAATGCTGCAATCCTCCCTGAAAAACAAAATGGGAAGATGTTCTTAAAAATGAAGTAGAAAATTAGTAAACTAACTTTTAGACTAAAACTTGGTGTTGATGATACCATTCACTGCTTGTGGCAGATTTTAAATTACTGAATTCACCATTCTCATTTTATTACTTTGTCATGTTATGGAAACACGATGACATTTTAAGATGATGGCAGTTCACAGTCTACTACACATTACACACAAGCATTAAAAAGAATTTATATGATGATCAGTTGTCATAATATAATATCTCACTCATTTCTTGGCCCAGCTGCAAGAAAATAAAGATGTAATGTAATGCCAAGTGTTTAAAATAATATGGTTACCCAAAATAAGGATACACATTTTTTCAAAGAGGCTAGAGAAGAAGATGTATACATTAATTGGGAAGAAATTATACAGAGTGGATTAGTGAAAACAAAATTTTCCATTATTAATAAGGATTATAGACAGGGGAGCAAAGCAAAAGTAGAAATTTTGATGACATATTAAGAAGAACAAATCCCAGTCAGCATTTTATGAGAACTGTTTTCCGAGTTTCACAGAAGCTTCAAAAATATGGCAAAAAACTCTGTTATGATTGGTTTGAGTTTGCACAGATTCAATCAGCTGGTCTTTTTTCATGGATGAACTTTTGAAAACTGTCAGCATACAAAAGTTTCCTCAACACTTGGGACTGGTAGCACAGAGAAGCCTAAGCTGAAAATTGCCCTCGGAGATTACAGCCATTCCAGTTTCTGAAAAGAGTAGGGAATGGGGAAAGTAGGCAAACCTAAGGAATAGGAACAAGGAATAAAGAATAAAAATAAGGGGGTGGAGTCAAGATGGCAGACTAAGCACACGTCTCCTTATATCCCTCTGGAAACCAAGACCTGAATTGACAATCAAACAGAGCCTTCTGATCACCTAATCAGCCTAAGGACACAGCACAGAGCTGTTAATTGGGACTTCATACCACTCAGCGAAAAACCTCCTCTCTTTTGCTGACTCCCGCTCCTGGCTAGCCCCGGCTCTCACGGACGGAAGGTAAACACACCAGTTTGACTTTTTTTTCTTCTGTCTCGGCTGGCGGGCGGAGCTGGGTCTTGCTTGGCGGCTAGACTCAGACACCCTGCTGGGGGGATAGGCAGGCGAAATTCCCATATTCTGAGAGCCAGTCTCGGGACTCTGTTAATCTAGCCGCTTTGAGCCTTTCATTTTGTAGCTGCCTCAGCGGGCTTTGTGCGGAGCTTCGCAGTCAGTGTGCAGGACGCCACATTGGTACCGAGATTTTAGAGGGACCTCGTTCTTAGCCTGGGAGCCAGCACCTGCAAACGGGACAGCGCTTCTCCGACAGAAAAGTAGTGATTTTGCACAGTGCTGCCTAGGATGGGGGCCATGCAACAGAAGCAGAGGAATCACTGCCTCTTGGCACCTTTAGTCCCTCTGTCTGCTGCCTGTGTGGAGGATGCCATCTTGGATACAGTGGCCACAGCTGGACCTAATTCTTAGTTTGGGAGCCAGAGCGTGCTCACAGGAGAGCGCTTTTCTATCACAAAACCAGTACTCGACACAGTGTTGGCTAAGGCTAGGCCCTGTCAGCAGACGCCACCAGGGCAGTAGCATTGCTGTATTCTGAGGTAGTTTGTTATCATCTGGGGTTGGATATAGTGGCGCTTACTTTGTCAGATGAGAAGAGGGACCTCTACACCTGAAAACCTAACTGACTTATGAACTGGTCAGATACCTTTTGCTTTACATTGGAAGACAGCCTAGAGAAACATTTGCAGTCCATCCTCACAGTACCTCTTCTGGCCTCTATATACTCACATGGGACCCAAAAAGCAACAGACAGTTGTGGCATACAATCAATCACTCATGGCTTCAGAAGGCTCCCAAACAAAGCAACCAAGGAGTTTTCCAGATGAAGAAACTTTTATGAAAGCATCAGGAAGTGAATACAAATTAATTATATACAGAGCCCTTCTAGACCTTATACAAAATGCAGCAGAACAAAATGAAAAATTAAGCAAGTTGTTTGATCTGATGGAACACTAGTACTCTGAAATCCAACAGATCAAGAAGAAAATCAAAGACATAGAAACTTCCATGCAAAGCCAAGGAAACAGAATGGAACAAATGGAAAAAAGAATTTCTGACATGGAAGACAGAGCTACTGATGCTAGCATCTATGAGCAGAAATCAGAAAAAAGAAACAAGAAAAATGAAGAAACATTAAGAAGCATGTGGGACTCTATTAAGAGGAACAACCTTCGATTAATTGGAGTCCCTGAACAGGGTGAGACATCTGAGAACACAGAGAGTATTATTGCTGAGCTGCTGAAAGAAAACTTCCCAGAAATCATGAAGGAAGAGAATATAGACATCTCAGATGCATATCGTACGCCACCCAATATAGATCTCAAAAGAAAGACTCCAAGACATATTATAATCAAGCTTAACAAAATGAAACATAAGCAACAACTCTTAAAGGCAGCAAGACCCAAGGCAAAGCTAACATTCAGAGGGAAACCCTGTAGGCTCTCATCAGATTTCTCAGCAGAAACCATGCTGGCATGGAGACAGTGGCATGACACATTCAAAATCTTGAAGGAGAAGATCTTCCAACCAAGAATTATATATCCTGCAAAACTATCTTTCAAATATGAAAATGAAATTAAGACATTCCCAGATAAACAGAAACTCAGAGACTTTGTAAAAACCAAATCCAAACTATAAGAAATATTGAAAGAAGTTCTTGGCTTTGGCTTAGAAGAACGAAACCACTAACTTTATATTTTAGAACGACACACTACTCAATACTCTACTCATTTAGGGAAGGCTCCAAAGTAAATCACAGCTTTCATATGGAAAGAAGCAACCCAATGATCATCATGAAAACTATGGTGTCATCATAATAAAAAGAAGAATGTACTACAGTTGTTGTAGCCCTTCCAGATGGAGAGGAAGATGACCAGACTGGTAGTAATTAAAATTGGGTTTATAAATAGTTTATTAAGGGGGTTCATAGGGGCAGCTGTAAAGCACAACAAAGATGTATCATACCATTTCAAGAAATCTAACACACGAGTCTCAACAACTATAAAACCAGCTCTGAAAATGGTGAAACATCAACTCACAAAGAAGAGTGTCCCAGAAAAGACTAATAAGAACAACAGAGAAAACATCAACATAAAAATAAACATATCACAATGGCAGCAGTGAACACATACCTATCAATAATTACATTGAATGTGAATGGACTGAATGCTTCAGTAAAGAGACACCGAGTGTCATCTTGGATCAAAAGACACGACCCATCCATATGTTGTCTACAAGAAACTCACTTGAGACCTCAAGACAGGAACAAACTGAAAATTAAAGGATGGAAGAATATATATCAAGCTAACAATGAACAAAGAAGAGCAGGGGTGGCAATTCTCATCTCAGACAAAATCAATTTTTATGTCAAATCCACCATCGTGGACAAAGATGGATACCGTTTATTGCTGAAAGGTTCAGTACACAAGCAAGACTTAACTATATTAAATATTTATGCACCTAATGTCAGAGCACCTAAGTATGTCGAAGAAACCCTGACTACGCTCAAAAGAGAGTTAGATGACTCCACAATAATAGTGGGAGAGTTTAACACTCCACTCTCATTACTAGACAGATCATCTAGAAAAAAGCTCAGTAAAGATACAGAAGACCTCATTGCCAAAATTAACCAACTAAACCTCATTGATATATACTGAACTTTCCACCCATCAGCAGAGAACTACACCTTCTTCTCCAGTGCACATGGAACATTCTCCAGAATTGACCACATGGTAGGCCATAATGCAATGCTCAACAAAATCCATACCATTGAATTACTGCAAAGCTTCTTGTCAGATCATAAAGCCATCAAAGTTGAAATCAATAGAAAAAAAAACAGAGATAGAAAGTGGAACTCTTGGAAACTGAACAACATCTTGCTCAAAAAAACATGGGTTATAGAGGAAATCAAGGATGAATTAAAGAAATTCATGGATTCCAAGGAGAACGAAAACACTTCCTACCAGAACCTATGGGATACAGCCAAAGCAGTGCTCAGAGGTCTGTTAATCTCCCTAAATGCACACATCTGGAAGGAAGAAAGAAACCAAATCAAGGAACTAACTCTCCAGCTTTAACAAGTAGAAAGAGAACAACAGAGGAACCCCTCCGGCACCAGAAGAAAGGAGATCATAAAGATTATAGCAGAGCTAAATGAATTAGAGAATTGAAAAACAATTGAAAAAATTGAAAAGACCAAAAGCTGGTTTTTTGAAAAGATCAACAAAATTGATAAACCACTGGCTAAACTTACTAAAGAAAAGCAGGAAAGGAAACAAATAACCCAAATTAGAAATGAGAGGGGAGTTGTCACCAGAGATGCAACAGAAATGAAAAATATCATAACAGAATACTATGAAAGACTGTACTCTAACAAATTTGAAAACCTAGGGGCAATGGACCAATTCCTTGACTCATACCACCTACCCAAATTATCACAACATGAGGCAGAACAACTTAATAAACCCATCAAAAAGGAAGAGATTGAAAAGGTCATCAAAACACTGCCAACCAAAAAAAGTCCAGGCCCAGATGGCTTCCCGGCAGAATTCTACCGAGCATTTACAGAAGAGTTGTCTCCAATACTACTGAGAGTATTTCACAGTATAGAAAGGGATGGAGTACTCTCAAACTCACTCTATGAAGCCAGCATAACTCTGATACCTAAGCCAGGGAAAGATCCAACAAAGGCAGAGAACTAGAGACCGATATCACTCATGAACCTAGATGCAAAAATCTTCCACAAAATTCTTGCCAACAGAATACAACAACATATCAAGAAAATAATCCATCATGACCAAGTGGGATTCATACCAGGGATGCAAGGCTGGTTCAACATCAGGAAAACAATTAATGTGATTAACCACATAAATAACACAAAAGAGAAGGATCACCTGATTTTGTCCATGGATGCAGAAAAGGCATTTGATAAAGTCCAACACCCATTCATGCTAAAAACTCTTAGCAAAATGGGCATAGATGGCAAATTCCTCAACACAATAAGGGCCATTTATACAAAGCCAATTGTCCACATCATCCTGAATGGAGAGAGATTGAAAGACTTTCCCTTGAGATCAGGAACTAGACAAGGATGCCCACTGTCACCTCTCCTATTCAACATTGTGCTAGAAGTTCTAGCCAGAGCAATTAGACAAGACAAAGAAATAAAGGGCATCTGCATCAGCAAAGAGGAAGTTAAAATCTCCCTGTTTGCAGATGATATGATTGTCTATGCAGAGAGCCCCAAGGAATCTATAAGAATCTATAAGTAAGCTACTCAAACTGATAGAAGAGTTCAGCAAAGTCTCACGATACAAGATAAACATAAGTAAATCAGTAGGATTCCTTTACACCAACAATGAGACTGTTAAGGAGGAAATTATCAAATCAATACCATTTATGATAGCCCCTAAGAAGATAAAGTACCTAGGAATCAATCTAACCAGAGAAACAACAGACCTTTACAAAGAGAACTACAAGCCCTTACTACAAGAAAGTAAGAGAGACTTAGATAAATGGAAAAACCTACCCTGTTCATGAATAGGAAGACTTAACATTGTGAAAATGTCTATTTTACCCAAAGCAATTTATTTATATAATGCAATCCCAATACAAGTTCCAGCATCATTTTTTTTAATGAGATAGAGAAACAAATCACCAATTTTGTTTGGAAAGGGAAGCAGCCCCGGATAAGTAAGGTACTACTAAAGAAGAACACACTAGGAGGCCTCTCATTATCGGACCTTAGAACATACTACACTGCCACAGTGGTCAAAACAGCCTGGTACTGGTACAAGAACAGACAGATGGATCAATGGAACAGAACTGAGACCCCAGAGATGACACCATCTGCCTATGATCAGTTGATATTTGAGAAAGGACCTAAAGCATTAAACTGGAGTAAAAACAGTATTTTCAACAAATGGTGCTGGCAAAATTGGTTATCCATCTGCAATAAACTGAATCAAGATCCATATCTTACACCTTATACAAAAACCAACTCCAACTGGATAAAAGACCTAAATATCAAACCTAAAATGATAAAGCTCATCCAAGAAAAGGTAGGAACAACAATGGAAGTTTTAGTACACAATGACAGACTCCAAAATCTGTCAAAGAAACCTCAATCAACAGAAGAGAAAATAGATCAATGGGAACTATTAAGAATCAAACACTTTTGCTCATCCAAAGACTTTATTAATAGAATTAAAAGAACACCCACAGAATGGGAAAAAATATTTGGCAACTCTATGTCAGACCGATGCCTGGGAGGAAGGGTGAGGGGGGGGGAAGGTTTAGTTTAGATAGTTACTAGAAATCTAGTTGGGAGAAAGCAGTGACAGCACACATTAGAAACAAGAACAACATTAAGTGGACTTCAGCATAACTTGAGTACTCCTTCCATCTTAACTCAATACTGCAAGGATAGAGTAGCTGGGTCGGGGGGCGGGGGACCATGCTCTTAGGCGAATTCCAGGCCAACTGGCACAGCTAGCATTTTGCTAGGAGAGCTCCCTGCACCCCACATTGGTGAGTGGCATCTGGGGTTTTAAAAGCTGCCAAGCTGCCATCCGAGGACACAGTAAATGGTCCCAACTCAGCAGGAATGGATGCTCACCGAGGACCAAAATGACATGCGGTAAAGACAACCAAGAAGACAGAGAGACCCACAAGAGTGGGTGCCTACATTGACTTGGGACCGGAAGAACCGGATGGTGCCCGGCCACCACCAGTGATAGCCACTATGGAGCTCACAGAGAGGAGTCTCACTGGCAACACAAGAATAAAAAGGGGTGCATCCTGAGATCTCCACTAAAAGACCTCTATTGATGGTCCAGCGGTTTTGGGGTTCCTCTGAGAGCATGGCCCCCGGCCCTGATGCTGCCCTTTCCCATAAATTATAACAAAGGTCCACTCTTTGGACAGGAATGGATTGGACTTGGCAATGCAGAGTGAGCATATATTGGAAGCACTTTATGGTTCTATACATCTATAGGATATCATCTTGCTGACCTCTGGCTGGAGGAAGGGGAGTGGACGGAGAGGAGGGGAAAGGAGACTGCTGGGAGGATGAGACATGAATGGAGCAGAGAGGAATAGTGTGCTGTCACTGGGCAGGGAGAACAGTGGAAGCTGCATATAGGTGGGCATGTAAATTTATACGTGAATGTACATTTTCACTCAGTCATGTTAAATAAAAAAAAAAAAGAATAAAAACGAGGCATTCTCCAGGATATCTAAGCGCTTAAGGCAGGATGCAGTGTGATGTGCAGGAAAGGGCTGAGTCGAGATCTTGTTAGAGCAGGTATATGACCTGTCTTCAATTCTTATTATCTGGCTATACTAGATTTAATGCAAATTATGTGTGGCTACATAACAACAATTTGTAGCATTTTTATGAACATGAAATTTACATGTCATCAAAAACAAAGATCTTAGGTGTACACCTTGATTAAGATGTATCCCCTCAGAAAGTTTCCTTCAGTCTTGCAGTCAAACCTCAAACTTGTAAACACCACTCTTCTGCTTTCTATTACTGTGTGATAGTAAGTTGTGTTGGCTCTTGAACTTTACATAAGTGGGATCAAACAGTATATACGCTTGTCTTTCTGGCTTCTTTTGAACAACACAACGCTTATAAGACACATTCACATCATTTTGTATATACCATCAGTGGTTCATCATTATTTCTTGTAGTATTGTCTGAATACACGATATATATATATATATATATAACACACACACACATATATATATGTAGGTATATTTTCCAATTCCCTTTTTTGGGACGTCTGGTTTGCTTCCATTATAAAGCTATTATGATTAAAACTTCTATAAAGATTGATCGTACAAGTCTATTATAGATGAAAGTTTTCATCTCCCTTAGGTAAGCACCCAGATTTAGAACTGCAGGGTTATAAAGAAGGAAGGAGGATGTTTAATTTAGTAAGAATCTGCCAAACAGTGATCCTTACACCATTAATATGTGAGAGTTGTTCCACACCCTTGACCATATTTTACTTTTAGCTATTCTAACTGAAACTAGTTGCTGTCAAGTTGATTCTAACTTATGGTAACCTGAAATGCATCAGAGTAGAACTGGCGGATTTGAACTGCTGACCTTTTGGTTGGCAGACATAGCACTTAATATGGAATAAAAATCACTGTCATTTTAATTTGCTTCCATGTATGTATAGCAAATATTTTCTACCATTGTGTGCCTTGCCTTTTCCTTTTCTTGAGAGTGTCTTTGACAAAACTAGCCCTTCCAAATTGGCAGGACTCAAACTTCAAGTTGTGTTTATCCTGTAGTGTACAACAGCTAAGACATGCCAGTAGCTCTTTAGGCTGTCTAGTTGCTGTTTTCCATTGTGCTCCTTGGTTTCTCTTCTGTCTATGTACAGTTCTGTATCAGCCAAGAATTTCAGGACCATTTATATGCAGATTTTTAATTTTTTTTCTCCTGTGCTTCCTTCTATCCATGATCCCTGTTAATTTTCATATGTTTTAGCAGCCCTGGACTTCATTTTGTGATCCTGATGCCAATAAACAGGCAGATTTCTTTTTGATCTCGAGTGGCCTTGAGCTGTACATAAAATTGGGTATGTGCTCAAGAAGAAACCATGCAATTACAGATCTCTTAGAGTGTGGTATCCTTATTTCAAGGGTCGTAGATCTTCCAGCTTCTCCTGCTTTTCTAGGATGGCTAGCCTGCTACAAGATACTCAGCCACTACTAGAATCAGAGCATAACACATTGTTTTCCAGTAGATCAATGGACAATAAACTTTGTTAAGCATTCAGGATTATTTTACTGCCAACTTACTGGTACATTTGGAAGTAAAATTTACTTAGGAGAAAACTATGTGGAGTTTCACTGATGATAAAATAGTTTTCATAAGACTTAATGCAATCATCTAAAATCTTTTTTTCGCTTAAAGAAATGCCTGCAATTTGCTTGTAATCTATTTACTTGAAGTATACCTGAAGTGGTTGGTCTAACTCTACATTTTAAGTGAAGCACTTTTAACACTCCTTATGGTTATAAGTACTCACTAATGACAGTGCTTTAAAATATTTTCTCTTTTCCAGATCTGTTTCTCACTGAGTTTTCCAGTGAAATATATATATACACATATATGTGTGTGTGTGTATATATATGTATATTTCAGTATATATACTGAACCATTAAGCAGAGTGCTGCAGGTGATTTACATTCAATTCTATCTAATGATATTTGTTGGGTACCTATTGCACATCTGGACTCTATAGTATGTTAGACCAGAAGTGAAAGGAGATAACATGATTCTCTGGTCTGAAAAATCCTGCAATTTATTTGGACATGAATTTTATCACAATGTGTAGACTACTATCTTATTTTGTAGCAGAGATTGCATTTGTTAAGCATTGAAAAATTTAAAATAAAAATGATCATATTAGGTTATTTAGTGACAAATTAGAATGGGACTTATTCTAAGCTTAAAGGAACTACAAGTTTAAAAAAACACAAAGTTTATTAATACACACATTATGAACCTTTAGTTTACTTGCTTTGCTGCTTCTTATCACTAAGTGCATGCATATACACATCTGCATTGTTTTGTATGAATAAAAACAAAGAAAAAGAAGAGAAAGAAAGAAGCAGAAGATCTACTTAACTTGTGTCTCGAGATGCATAATACTATCTTGCCTCCAAGGAAAACTCATTTTAGTGTAAGAGGCAAAAATGTACAAATATAAAACACGCACTTACATGTAGATACAAACAATAATTATAGTTCTTCTCCAAAGGGGGAAAATGCTTAAGATTAAGTTAATTCTTTAAGAATCAGTAAGGCTAATCAGGAGGAATTTGTTGTTTGGGCAACAATAGACCAATTATAAGCTTCTCATAAACTGTGATTTAAAAAAAAAAAAGTTCTATGTTTGCAAAGCAAAATAAGCATTAAAAAAGAATCAGGAAGGATGAAAATGAGTAAATGAATAAAGGGAAAGAGAATTGAGAAACAATGTGAGTTATGGAAGGAAGATGCCTGCTGGAAGGGATTGATTTCATGGAGTTACAGGATAATTTATGTGGAGAGGAAACCGTAAAAATAAAGACTATTGTTTGGTATCTAAGACCATGGAATCCATGGTAAGACTGCCTGCTCATGAAATGCAAAACTACACATCTTCCTATTAGACTATCGTAATACCTATAAGCGCCAGCTCCCCCAGAGTTGGTGAAAACCCCTAACTCAGCCAGTTGTCATGCCGGCTATGCAGAACTAAGCATAAAGCACGTAGAAGCCTATTGGTAGTGGTCAGCACACTGTCAGGATTTTTTAGCTTTTCCACTTGGTTCCACTCTTTGTTAGTATCTATGGCTGCTAACCAAAAGGTCAGCAGTTTGAATTTCCCAGCCACTCCTTGGAAACCCCATGGGGCAGTTCTACTCTCTTCTCCACAGTCATTGTGAGTCGGAACTGACTTGCTGGCAACGAGTTTGGTTTTGGGTACTATTAAAGAATATGGCAGTAGTTCAGTTAAGTCAGAACTAAGGTCACTGGTAAGCAGGAGCTGACTCAACAACACCTTACAACCACAGCTGACAGCTTTCATTGCAGCCATTCACATTTGACTAAGAGATGTCTGCCTGTGCGAAAAAAGAAAGAAAGAAATGCACTAGGTGCACACTGGGTGTGAAAACAAAGCTAGGGAGTAGAACACAACAAGAACAAAGTGACTGAAGTCTGGTTGTAAAATAAGCACCTATGAAAGAATTTTCACTGAGGCAGAAAAATATTTCGGTTCAAAGGAAGTGGAAAGAAGCAGCTGAACCTGCAAGCTAGCCAATTTGGGAGTCAAAAGGAGATAGGAAATGAATAACGTCCTGGGATTTCTGGGTTGTGTGATAGGGAGATTCACTGGAGTGACTGGTCTGATAAGGATGATGAACAATGGAGAGGAGTGTGAGGGAATTACGGGAAGTTCCCTCCCAGGAAAGAGAAATCACAAGGGAGCCAGGGAGCACTGAAATGCATTCTATTGGTGAGGCAGGCAAAACGATCTCATACATAAACTTAGAATGTATTGACTACTAATATACCCTTGGAGAAGCTGGTGAGTCTTTTGCATTCTGTTTTCCTAGCAAGAAGAAGATTGTAAGACATTCATCATGATGTTTTGAAGCTGTAGATTTTTAAAACTGGAACACAGAGAAACTACCTAAAGTAGAGGAATATGATTAATTAAGTAACAGCTGGTGAAAAATACACAGAATAATTTCAGTCACACGAGCAGGTTAATATTCTATTTGTTAAAAAAAATAGTAGACTTTGGAAGGACTTACATGCTTATTATTTGTTTATGTTTAATTAAATGAAGCCAAGAATCTCATATTTACCCAGACAAAACTAACATATGTCTTTGAAACACATTTATATGTTTGATTTCTGTTCTAAAAATGACCATTTCTGCATAACAATACATCTCTGTTAACTGCCTACTATAGTTCTCTTTTTCAATTTTCTGCATGCCCATAAGCAATATATTTCAGATCAAATCACACACTTAAACACTGCACCAAAGTGCTAAATACCACACCAAACATATTAAAGACTGAACTAGATATAGTATTCTTAAACAGGCTAGCTATAAACAAAAAACCCAAACATACTGCTTTTGAGTTGATTCCAACTCGTAGTGACCCTACAGACAGAGTAGAATTGCCCTATAGAGTTTCCAAGGATTGTGGGGAAGATTTGAACTGATGACCTTCTGGTTAGCAACCATAGCACTTAACCAATACACCACCAGCATTTTCATGCCAGCTACAAAACAGACCAATATTAAATCAACTATTTTGTGTGTAAAACCATTTCATAAATGTCCGTGTGATGGATTAAGTCTGATTGTCTGAAAGTAACATCAGTGAGTGAAAATGTTAGATCACTTTTTTCCAGAAGTACCTAATATGTCAAATCAGGTACTTATTGCAACAAAACTTTGAGTTCTCACTAATACTAAAAATAAAAACAAATGTACTGCAATATTTACTTGTGTCTAGAGAACTGTCTTACAATGATAACTCATGCCTTCTCAAGTAGCCTTTATTCTCTAGGAGAATCAAATTGGGTAATGGAAATACTACTATTACAAAATTTTCAGAAATTGTACAGAATTACCATGGAGCTTTTAGCTGTGACTGGGTCAATACTGAAATAAATAATGAACCCAAGTCCTAAGGTAATTAGGACTTAGAGGGACGGACAGAGGCTCTGGAGATAGATCCCACTTCACATCTAATTTTTCCACATAGGAGTCTAGAGAGCATGGGTTGTAGTTAATCGGGCCTTCAGTTTTCTCATCTGTAAAATGAGTTCCATAACACCTATCTTGTCGAGTTTTGCATATTAGAGACAATTAAAAGGAAAAAAATAAATTTTAGCATAGTCCTTGGAAAATAATACAAACTAAACCCACTGCCATGAGTCAATGCTGACTCATAGTAATCCTAAAGCACAGAGCAGAACTGCCCCATAGAGTATCCAAGGAGCACCTGGAGGATTTGAACTGCTAATCTTTTGGTTAGCAGACATAGTACTTAACCAATATGCCACCAGGGTTTCCAGTGAAACATAATAGGTGATCAGTAAATGATAGGTAATAGTAGTTGTTAATATCATTATCTTAATAGCAGATGGTCATCTATATGCAGTCTATATGATTTTCATATGGAAATTCAAGTGAGATAGTAAGAAGAAAATCTTAGTTTAGAAGAATTTTTTATGGTGGTATCAATTACCAGAATCAACTGAGAAAAGTTAGCTGTGCAAACTTCTGGGGGAGTAATAAAAGGGAAGAATTCCTATGAGTAAAAAGAAATCAGGGGTAAGTCAATTTAATGGTTCTCAAGAGAGCGACTATGGTGTAAGAAAAATAATAACACAAACATTTTTACTGAGCTTTGCCTGTATCTCAGGCATTGTGACACTGTGAAAAATGTTTTTATGCATTGTCTCATTAATTTTTCAGTAACTCTACGAGAAGTTATTATTCCTATCCCCATTTTACAAACACATGATCAATAATTTGCCCAAGTTCATGCAGCAAATAAATAGCAATACTGGACTTTGCTTCAAGTCACAAACACTTACCTTCTCCTATGTGTGGAAAAATTACAGAATGAGTGAAGAGAAGGCAAAAAAAGTTTATATATATATATATATTCATGAAAATCTTAAGTATCAATAAAATAACTAAATCTCAAGATAATCACAGGGGTTGAGGGGATCACAAGAGAGAACACAACTAATTGCTAGATAATTGCACCTGTAGCTGGTGTTGAAGGATGGAGATCATTGTAAGAAGAGTTGTTCCCAGGGGGCTATGTCATCCTTTGCCATCAAGTCAATTCCAACTCGCAGCAACCCTATAGGACAGAGCAGGACTGCCCCATAGGGTTTCCAAGGAGTGGCTGGTGGATTCATAATGCTGACTTGTTGAGTAGCAGCGTAGCTCTTAACCACTACATCAACAGGGCTCCTTGGAGGAGGCTTCTTAGGGAGAGGAAAACGAAGAAAGATCTTAAAGAAGGGGGCAAGTGAGACAGTTGGAGCACAGAGGTCACCACTGTGAGAAGAGCAAGCAGCATGTCTGAAAAAGGAAGGGAGAGCAAGACAATGACCATTGCTCAACTCTAGGCTGAAAAGTTAGGTCTTCATTCAGCATATACTGGATAGGATGAATCTCCTAGGGACCTCACGCCCATCTAAGCAGGTCAGGCAAAATCTAACTCCTGCTGATTGTTGTCTAGATGGAAAGCGAGTCCAGTATCATCACAGTTTTGATTTTTTTTTTTTTTTTAGAGAAGCCAAAATTCCACATGGGGGAGAGAGTGGAGTAGATTTATTTTATTTTATTTACTTTATTTTTTTCTTATGACTGAGTGAAAATGTACATTCCCGTATAAATTTACACGCCCACCTCTATGCAGCTTCCTCTGCTCTCCCTGCCTGGTGACAGCACACTATTCCTCTCTGCTCCATACATGTCTCATCCTCCCGACAGTCTCCGAGGAAGGAGAATGGGTGGATTTCTTGATTTTTATGTACTGTCACAGAAGTCAGAAACTTTTAAATGCCACTTGAGCCTCGGGCTGCATGGAGAACTCTGGCTGCTGACTGGCTTGCCTGCTGAAGCCTGTGGTGGGTATGACTCCACTGCATTTTACAGAAGTTGCTCACTGATTTCAGTGAAGCTGCTGGGTAGGTACGTACCCCAAACAAAGGAATTAGCTTAAAGCAACAGAAAAGGAAAAAAAACGGCCAATTACTCTGGAGTTGATGCATTTTCTGTTTGCTTCTCCCTTGAACAGATATTATAAAGCAAAGGGATGTGAAGAATAAGCATCGTCACCGCTAAGAGAAACAGCAGTGATGGATTAGGTCTGTGAACACTGGCTGACAGGTTATCCACAGCTTTGCAGCCAAATCTATTGCAGTCCTATTTGATATTGGTGAGAATCAAAGGAGGGGAGACATGAAGAATATAACGAACATATAAAAAGAAACTGCCACTTCAGTTGGAAATTTGCCTTTTTCTTTTGTGTAGTGTTTTTTTTTGGCAAGTGCTGTGCTTTATTTATTAAAAATAGTCTCTCTCTTTGTTTCACTACCACCATCACCCTTGTCTGTCTTTTTTCACTTTCAAGGCAGACATTTCCATTTGGATGAATATCTCTTAGCATCTATGATATGAAACCAAACCCCAACCCACTGCCACTGAGTAGATTCTGACTCATAGTGATGGTATGGACACAGGAGAACTGCCCCATAGTTTCCAAGGAGCACCTGGCAGATATGAACTGCTGATCTGTTGGTCGACGGCCACAGCACTTAACCGCTATGCCACCAGGATGTCCACCTACCACATAAGTTCATGAATTTCATAAAGAGAGTTTCATACTGATGACCATTTCCAAAGTGAAAGACTAATGAATTGTTTTGCATACTAAACATAAAATGATATGCAAAGGTCAAAGTAGAATGATTACTTCTGGATTTGTGGATCCTCTCTTGGTTTATCTAGCCTTAGAGGAAGAATAATTCTCCAATAACCACTTTTATTAATATGAAAAATGTTTCTTAATGCCATTTCCCTCAATGAATTTATGTTCATCTCACTATAATTTCTCTTCCTTTTGTAACTTCGAGAGATCAAATGTATTTATATTCAATTTACTCATTATTTTAGATCATGAAATCCTAGCACAGCATACAATATACATAAAAAAATAAATGTGTGTGTGTGTGTGATGTGATAAATTCTCTTTAACACTGGACTAAAATATCCAAATAAAAACTTAATCCCAGAACATAGTGAAAGGAAACAGAGTTGGAAAGTGAGAGAAAATGGAAGAGATACTGAAGACAGAAGTAGAGAGCATTCAAAATTCTCAAATCTGAGAATCAGCGGTTCCAGCTAAAACAGAGCCATGAATGAAATTCAGGGAATCCTTGGATAGGATCAGAAATGACATCTTCTTCACTAAACGTTAACTGAAATTTATCAACTATGGCTGCAAGAAAAAGTCAGAGTAATAACAGCAGTACCTTTGACTTTGTTGCCAAGAGAAATTATATTTTCCTGTGATAGTACTGTTGCCGCAGATATCTCAAAATATAATTTACACTCATCACCACTTTAGAATTAAGATACCTGTCAGACATGTTGCTGATTTTTTTACTTGATGCATTTTAATAAGAATTATAGTGTTATATTCTCTAGCATTTTGATAGTATTTTAAGATAATATGTTTTCATTGTAATCCTGTGTATCTAATGTTTCATAATTTTAAACACAGCTCTATTGACTTCATCAAGTTGCAAGACAAGTCAATGGAGCAAATACTTCCAGAGGTGAAGAGCAGAGGGAATAAAACAACTGTTAGAAGGTTAACATCCAAGCACAAAGGAAATCTAAATCTTTATACTCCTAAATGAATCTAGTGTCAAGACCAAACTGTGATTAGTGATGAGCTCTTTTGGGAGGAGATAGGGACACTGGAGAGAAGAAATAATTTACTCTAATTGCTTTTGCATTATCTGGATTTTTAGCAACCTGAATGTATGCCTTGTATAAATTTAAAAAAATATATAGTACATATGTATGAAGTTTTACAAAAAAACAGTAAGAAAGATCAGAAATAATGAAGGGAAATTCCTTGAGCAAATGCCCATGCTAGGAAACATCAGCAGCTGAATGTGCCAGGTCATTAAGAGCCTTCTGTGCTGAATTAACTTAGCGACAAGGCCAGTGGAGTCACAAGGTTTGAGCCAGGCCATATTTTAGGACTGCATACTTGGCTTGGCTCAGTTCTACTGCTAACTGACTCAATCACTACTTTGGGGCAAGTGACCTAAGCTTTCCGAATCTCAGTTTCTCCACTTATGCAACGGGGGTACTATCTGTTTTATAGAATTGATTTTGGATGAAGATATGCAGAGATATATTCATTGTATAGAATGATATTTGAAATATAATAATCACAAAGTGACAGTTAACATGTGGAAAGCTAGTGCAGCCAAAGCCAAGTGCTGTCGAGTCTTGGAAAAATTTCAGTTTTATAAAGATCCGACTCGACGGCACTTGGCTAGCAATAATGGTGTAATGACCTGGATGGAGTAATGATTTGAATGGAGCCAATACATGGAGACATATCTTAAGAGCTGGGATTGTGCCTGGATATATTGAGTGGTAGAATGGAAGGCTGGTGGTGCTATCTATATGAGGGTCAAGTTTGGGGAGATGGGTAAAGCCACTAGAAATTGAACTGTTTGGGAACATTCAAGTGTTAAAACTCGATAGGTGTTTGGATATGCTGCTGCTGGAGCCCTAGGTTTGGCTACCGTTAATTTAAGGGAGGTTAGAACTAATGGGCTGAGATAAAATCACTCAGGGAGAATAAGAGAAGTGAGAGTAGAGGCTCAGGATAGTGTGTTAGCAGAGATGAATGTAAACAGGCACAATTTAAACAGGAGAAACTTTGTTTTATTCAGCAAATAGAGATAAATACCGTGGACACTCCTTGACTCATAATTGTGTTCTCTTACAAAAAAAGGAAATACTCAAACCTAGAAAAGTACTACTCAATTAATAAAAGAAAGGGAGTACTCGAGACATGAAAGACTAAAATTTTGATCCAATGGGAGAAAATAAAAAAGAATAAGAAAGGAGGACAAATGAAACAACAACAACAAAAACTTCTCCCTAAATTAAATGCTAACTGCTTACTAATAGAATTGTTAGTCTTTGTAATAGTTTGGTCAATAGCTCAAACGCCTCCCTACTCAAGGGTCAGTATTCAAGGTACCATTCATTTCATACACACACACACACACACACACACACACACACAAAATATAAATATATGTGTACATGTATGTATGTATGTGTATATGATGTGTATATGTATGTATACATATATATGCATATATATGAAATGTAAATATTTCATATATATATAAACCAGTTTTATTTACCAACTAACATTATAACAATATTATTCTCCCTCTCCACTTTTTTTTTTAACTTGTAAACTCTCAGCATAGGATCACGAGCTATTAGAGGGCTAGCACTTCTATTTAGAAATATTTGTAAAAAAAGTTTTTCTAAACATAAGTTTGAATAAACTCAAAGGTAACCATTGTAAGTACAGATATGTTTTTAAAAATATGTGTTATTCCCATACAGCTGTGCTTTCCTGAAATTGTTTTTGTTTCATTTTTGATCTAAGACCAGAATCTTAAACCTGTTTCCAATTTAATAGAGGTCATTTTTTCAATGTCTCTCAAAATGTTTCAGCATTTCCCATCTGCTTCCTGTGGTTCCCAAATCCAATAGGACTGTTTACAGATCCCTCATTGGTCGGTTGTTTGGTTTTCTCTTTTTATCACTACTTTTCAGACTTTTGAAGTTCTAACTGTGTAATTGTTGCTGTTTGTTGGCAAAAAGCTTGAAGGTTATGCATTAGTTTTCAATTGTTAGGGCACAAGCCTGGAGGGGAATTGAAACGTAAGAGCTGGAGGAGAATAGACGTATCTGGGAAATAAACTAGGACAGAATGGGCCTTGTGATGAGAACACTGGAAGACTGGTGGACAGCTGGATGCTTTGTTTTTAGGTTCTGATCCTAACCTTCGCCACTTCCTAGATATGTAATATTGAGCTTCAAAAATGAAAAAAATGAAGCTTGATAGTGATAATAAAATTATCTGATAGGATTGTCACTGGGGTTATATGGTTATAAATTATGGAGGACTATACCAAGCACATAGTAATACACAAAGTAAAGGAACATATTCTGTCCTAGAATTTTCAGAAAGAATACAGCCCTGTGGACACCTTCATTTTGGGCCATTAACACCCATTTCAAACTTCTGATCTCCACAATTCTCAGATAAAAAATATGTGTTGTTGTAAGCCACCAAATTTTGGTAATTTATGATAAAATAAATAGGCAGTCAATACATGAAGAAAAAAAATATGCTGAGAAATTATATAATGCTTTATGAAAAATTTTAACTGAAAAATCTTATTTCTTTTTAGAGTTGATATTTTTACATTTTATTGACCACATACAGAAGACAACATAGGTACCACTTCTAAACAGGAATTTCAGAGAATCTTAAAAGTTTTGCTCAGTCTAATTCATAAGCTTAGTCATTAATGAGGATTGATAAAATTATTTCACTTAAAAGAGTAATGGACAGAGTAGACCAAGACCTTGTTGTTGTTAGAACTGTTACAAATCATGGGGTTTCCAATGACTAGTTTTTCAGTGTAGGTTACCAGGACTTTTCTCCGAGTCTTAGTCTGGAAGCTTCACTGAAATCTATTCAACATGATAGCAACACACAAGCCTCCTGGTGGCTACCACACTAGATAAGTATTGGCCGAGAGTCCAACCCGCAATTCCTGCACTGGATCTGAGAATTCTAACACTGAATTACCAGTGCCACTGACTGTTATTAGCAGATTGTATACTTCGATAAGTCATTTCCCTTCCTTAGATAACAGTGTTCTCATCTAGACCTGAGTAGGTTAGATATTTGGCCCTCGACAACCTAAACAGTACAACAAAGAAATACTGAGTTAAGAGGGTCATTTCTATTATCCCATGTAACTAACACCTGATGTTCATGACATTGCAAATTTAAAACATTTTATATTTCCAGATATAATCTATCATATTTCTGGATATAAAAGCTGTACACTTTAGGGATTAACTGATTAACTTAAACACAGGGTCCCTGGGTATGTCTTCAGTTCTGGTTTATTGCATAAGCAACTCACTTTGCACTTTCTTCATTGCCACTAAGCTTGCAGCGTGTTTTAAAAATGTGGCAATAAATGTGGTGGTGTTCATTTAAAATATGGCATTATTCCATGTAAAAGAGGAAAAAAAGCTCTCTGAAGCATTGTGATTATGCCAGCAACATGCTTGGTGCAGCAGAACAATAACTATTTCACATCTATCTTGCAAGTTGTACCCCACACTTCAGTCAGTTACAGATTTTGTAGCTGAAGTACGAGCCTGGAAAAACAGGGCTTCCTTCTCAAACTGCTCAGTAGGAAACAATTACTGGGCTGTCAGGGGATGCTCCTGCATCATCACCTCAGTATATCGTGCTCCTTCCTCTTATGGGGGGAAACTGGGGGAGAAGATAAAGTAACAGTCCATTTGGCACAATTTAATGAAAGCTTCCCACTACCTTCTGCATGTTCAACAGACTTGGTGATAAGGCGGTATTCTGTCTCATTAAATGCTCTAGAGACTGTGCCGAGAAAATGTTGGCAGCACTTCAGTGAGAAATCATACCACTACACACACCAGAAATGTTTTGATCAACATTCATTGAAGTTACTGGCACTCAGTCACTTTTATACTCACTGTATATCTCAGTCCCATCATGTACCTTCTACAAAAATAAAAAGAAATGCAGATGAAAGATCATAGATTTAAGCTGAGCCCATTCTCCAAAATAACTTATGGAAGGTCTTGATAATCAAGAACATAGATCAGAGCATTGGAGAGGCTCTGACTGATGCATGCACATCTTTTCAGCTACTCAGTTTTATTTTCTTTATGATCAGTCATAGTGCGATAAAGAAGTGGCACTGCTAAAGGAAATGAAGGTGGATGGACTTCGGATGCCTGCGAAGAATATTAAGCAAACCTTTTGAGATGCTGAGTCTCTTTCAGACTAGATACAGAAATGACACTGTTGTGTGAAGGGTGGGCAAATGTATCAGAAGTAGAGGCAGTTTTACTATGAAGCTAACACAGCTCAAACTTCAGGGTTCCTCATTTGTCTGGAAAAGTTCATGTTTTAGCTGCAATCAGTTCAGACTACTATCTCTTTCCACGTTGATTTCCTCTCTATCACACTTTCCCTTCTTGGTAAGGTGCCACTGGAGGAGCCTTGGTGCTTTTGGGATCAGGTAAAGAGTCCACACTAATCAATATGTTGGTACTTTGAACCTACCCAGACAAACCTCACAAGAAAAGCCTGCTAGTCAGCTTGTGAGAGGACTCAGTGTTGAAAATCATGTGGAGGTCGGCTCTTTTCTAAAATACAAGGGATCCCCATGAGTTTGAACTGACTCGATGGCAATTGGTCGTGGTGTTAAAGGGGAAGTCAACTGGGGTACATTGTCAATAATTTTAGTGAGAAAATGTTGGGTGTTTTGCAATCACTTCCGCATATGGTTCAATTACAGCTGTGAGGGCTGGAATGCTCCTGCCACTGACTGGGCTGGCTTATCCAGTTTTCTGATAAAAAATGGCACAGATTTCATGTTGTACTGTGACACGAAGGTGTCCACTGCTGCTTGACACTGGAAGTTTATCATTCTGTCAGCAGTAAAGGAAAAGCAAAACAACACAGTTTGTAACATCCAGATTTGAGAACTAGTCTGTGAAACAGTCTTCCAAATACAACAGTTGATATATGAAATAAACTTGATAGAGGATTTCTCACATTTTGCAAAAATGCTAAAAGTTTATGTCATAACCAATAATGAATTGTGAAGCTAGAAGGAGCTATTTTAGGTTATCAATAATTAGTTTTAATCACTATGTTATTAGGAAGATGGAATTATCTTCCTAATCTCTCTGCGGAGAAAAAAAATGATATTACAAAGTCCTTCATAAAGAGGAAATCAATGAGAATACAGTCAGGAGATTATACAGAAAAAACTATTAGAGTGTCTGACAAATAAAGCAATGGAAAGTTGTACTTTCTGAATTTTATGGTATCTACTGTGTTTGGGAAACCCTGTCTGCTAACCAAAATGTCAGCACTTCAAATCCACCAAGTGCTCCTTGGAAACTATATGGGAAAGTTCTACTCTGACCTCTAGGCTTGCTATGAGTTGGACAAGACATGGTAATGGGTTGGTTTTTTTGGTTTCTTGTGTTTCTGGAGCCCTGTAGGGTACAAGAGTTAAGAGGTTGGCTGCTAACCAAAAGAGTGACATTTTGAATCCACCAGCCACTCGGGAAAACACTATGGGGCAGTTCTACTCTCTCCTGTAGGGTTGTGATGAATAGGAACTGACTTGATGGCAATGGGTTTTCAGTGGTTTTCCTCCTCCCTCCAATATACAAGTCTTGTTGTTATTGTTGGAAACCCTGGTGGCATAGTGGTTAAGTGCTACAGCTGCTAACCAGATGGTCAGCAGTTCAAATCCGCCAGTGTTCCTTTGAAATTCTGTGGAGTAGTTCTACTGCCTGTAGGGTTGCAACGGAGTTGGAATCAACTAGCCAGCACTGGGTTGGGTTTGGAGTCGTTATTATTGTTGGTTGCTGTCAAGTCACGTCCAGTTCATGACTACGTTGTAAGAAAATGAAATGTCACCCAGCCCTGTGCCGTCTTCACAGTTGTTAATATATTTGAGTTGATTATAGTTGATTGAGTTGATTGTAGTTCTGTCAGTCCACCTCACAGAGGGTTTTCCTTATTTTTGCTGAGTCTCTGCTTTACCAAAAATGATGTCCTTTTCTAGTGATTGGTATCTCCCGAAGACGTGTCCGAAGCAAGCAACTGAAGTCTCATCGTCCTTGTTTCTGAGCAAGTGTTAACCTCTGTCCCATGCCCCTGTCCCTGCCCCCAAAAGCCCAACTGCTGAACTCTAGGCCTGACAAAATCTGGCGAACTAGGAATGGTATAAAAGCAGACATAAGAGCAATTGTGTGAAAGCAAGACAAGTGTTCCCTGGAATGTTGACAGCAGTGTAGGACAGTGCTTCTGGTGCTGCTGCAGCAGTTAAGATGAAAGCATAGCAGAGCAGATAAAACATCATTAGATGCAGTGGGCAGTGGCAGACTTTCTGTCTGCAAGGAAAACAGCTCACAAACAGCAGCCCTGAATCAAACCTGCTGCACAGACATTCAGAGAGCAGTTACTGGAAAAATGCCATCTCCTTGTAAATCTTAATCTGCCTCTGTAATTTTCTTGGCATAAACACTCCCTTGTAAATAATTGTGCCCACTTTATTGTTATTACCAATCACATTTTCTCCTTAAAGTCAAAACAGAGAACAATATAACCTGAGTTAATTAGATATTAAATGCAGATTTGCTTTCTGATGATATTAGGACTTCTTCTGAAAGCTGAGAAAATTGCTTGCTCATTTTATGAAACACACAAAAGATTTTATGGCCTGTGCCATTTCATTTTGTAAAAGGACTGCAGATAGCTTGCAAAACATTTGGTCCATGCTCATTTTAAGTTCCATGAGGGCAGGGACTTTTTTTTTTTCCCTGAACATTTTATTCTAAGTAACTCCCATGGTATTTGGCACGCAGTTGGAATAGCTGGAATAGACTCATGACAGTGGGTGTGTTTGTTTGTTTCTTGGTAGAAGCCACAGGAGTTGAACAATAAACATGTATGATAATAAGTTTTATATGATTTACTTTCTCCACAAAGTTAGAAAATATTTTCTGATAAACTTTCAATTATAGTTTGAAAGATGCATGAGAAAAATACCTTATCCTTACTATTCTAAATCTTGAGTGAATTTGGCAAAAAATAAAAAAGTCTTGCTTTACTATGAGTCCAGAAACCCTGGCAGTGTAGTGGTAAAGTGCCATGGCTGCTGACCAAAAGGTCAGACATTCAAATCCACCAGGTGCTCTTTGGAAACTCTATGGAGTTCTACTCTGTCTGACAGGTCGCTATGAATCCAAATCTACTCAATGGCAACAGGTTTGGTTTCACTTCTGGTTAGATCATGCATTTCTCCTGTTATTATTTTGTTTTGAGCTAAACCTATTGCCTTCCAGCTGATTCTGACTCTTAGCAAGCCTATAGGACAGAGTAGAAATATCCCAGGGAGTTTGCAAGTAGCTGCTGGTGGATTTGGACAGCTGACTTTTCTGGATATCACCCAGAACACTTAACAAGTACAACACCAGGGTTTTCAAGGATCCCTTAATAACTGCTTTTTTTTTTTTTTTTTTTTAACTATCTTTGAATTTAAAAACACTTCCTCCTCTATAAATGCTTACATGGCAAGTCTTTGTCAGCATCATCCATTATTTCACACAGATAGGCATCAGCAGGTTCGTATGTGGCATTATCCATTCATATTTCCATCTCTCACACTAGGCTTTAAGACATTCAAGGGTTTTGTCTGACTGGCACATAGTACACAGTAAATGTCTGATACAGGAAGCAGTGACACAGGTCCACTGTCTATATTAAATCAAGTAATGGTCAGGAAACATTCTGGGGAAAAAAGGCTATTTTCTGATTTGTATAATTTTTCCTGTTTTATATATATAATGTATATATATATAAACATGAGCAATTTGAATGTACTTCTAAATTCTTTCCCATATTGGTAAGAAATAATCCCTGTTTCATCCTTTTTCTTCTTTTTCATGATTTCCCCTCCAGGAAAAGTGTCTCTTTTCTTTACTTGACTCTTTTGTACCAGGTCCCCAAACCCATCACCCAACCACACAACTTGATAAAGCAATTGAATACATTTAGAAGGGTACATGTATTTATGCTTCCCCACCCCCTGAAAATGTCTGACTCAGAACAAAACACTTGGCTTAAGACAAACAAACAAGACAAACAAAAAGTATGAGAAAATTCTACATATATAAAATAACTAGCAATATAGGCCCACAAAAAAAGTTTAGAAATGCAAGTATGTCTGTAAGCTACATACAGATGGCAATATTCTTTACATTTGAAAAATATATGTGAAAAATTTAATAACTCCTAATGGAAAAGAAGCATTCTAGGATGGCACAAATGCGATGTACTTAACTGACTCAACCCACTGCTGTCAAGTTGATTCTGACTCGTAATGACCCTGTAGGACAAAGTAGAAGAGCCCCACAGAGTTTCCAAGGAATGCTTGAACTGCCATCCTTTGGGCTAGTAGATGTAGCACTTAACCATGACACCACCAGGGTTTCCAAGAGCTTGACTACTACTTGAAATTTGGTGGTCTGAGCCCATCTGGCATTGCCAAGGAAGAAAGGCTTTGTGCTCTGATTCCAGCCAAGATTCCAGCCAAGAAAATCCAGTTATGGGTCCCCCATTCTCTACAACACTTGGGGTTGTCATGAGTCAAAATGACTCAATGGCAATTTTTTTTTAACTCACAAGAGTATAGTGATACTTCTAAGGTTTCCTGTATGTGAATTACGTTAATAAAAAGACCCAAAGTTAACGATGACACAGTTTGTAAAATAAATATATCTAATGTTTAAATATCACGAAGACCTTGACTTTCACTGTAATGAAATTGTATGCTCCTATCTCTTCAACTTTTTCTCATAGAGAAGTTCTTTTACTTTGTCAGTAGACTTTCGTTTATGGGTGTGGGGTCGAAAACTAGTGGAGTGAATTAGAGAATACAATTGTTGTTGCCCATGCACTTGGCTTAGGCTTATAAGGCAATAAAACTCACTGGGTGGAAAAGAGGAAATGCGAATAGAAAATCCATTGCTACTGATGCGGCCAGCTACACCCCTTTGCTCAAAAGGACTAATGTTAAATTACAGAGTAGGTGGCATAGTGACAGAAATAATGCTAACATGATTCAGAGAGTACCTTTAGGTCCCAATATTTGCACTAAGATTTTTACACTTAAACAATGTAAAAATATTCTTGTTTGCTTTGTACCAAGAAGCATTAGAGGCAGGTGAAATTTATAAAGAAGTTTGAATAAATATCTTTATGTTCTCAATTATAGTATCTTAGTATAACTTTTTTGATACATATTTAACCCAAAGTAACAAATAAGATTAGCGAAATCCAGAAAGATTAGGGATGTAAGTAAAATAATTCCCTGAATAGAAGTACGAGAGTCTCACTAAATTGTCTGATAAAGTGTTGAAATATAGACTGGGATTGACTTTATCTGTAAGTGTTTCTGAAGCATTTTAAGGTTTTTACATATTTCTATATTACCTACCTCGGAAATCTATCCCTTCACGAAGTGTTGGGGCAGGGACCATGGATGAGAAATGAGACACAGATTAAACTCATGCACCTTGGCTATCTTTATAGCAAAATATCATAACACTAAAATTTAAAGTTCATGCTGTACCAAGAGCTATTCTGTTTCTTTCTAATATTTTGGAAGAAGGAACTATTGTTATTTCTGACTTGCTGATGAGAAAACTGAGGTTCGGAGAGGTTAAATGTGCTCAGGACACAATTACTGGTAAGGGGCAGTTAGGATTTGGATGCAATATTGAAAGCTTTTAAAGCTTCTATACTCTAATACTGAGTTTCACATTAGCTTTGTGAAAATATAAAGATAAAATAACACTAGAGAATAGTCACTGCCATCAAAAAAGTTATAATTTCCTTGGAATGAGAAGGTACACACAATTAACCAAAAGGGGGGGTGGGAAGAGAAATGCAAAGCAAATGCTAAAATATGTGGCATAAAAGTGGGAATATGAATAACTGCACATTTTGGAGTGGTAGACTGTTACACTGATGGCCCCAGTGAACTCAGTCTCGAAATATTTATGTCCTTATACAGTCGTTTTCCATACTGAATGTGGGATTAGCCCAGTGATTTAGTGATTTGCTTTGTCTTATCTGACTCGACGGCACTTGGCTTCGCTTGGCTATAGGACATTAAACCAAAAACGAAACCCACTGCCATCAAGTCGATTCAGACTCACAGTGACCCTAGAAGATGGAGTAGAGCTGCTTCATAGGGTTTCCAAAGAGTGCCTGGAGGAGTGGAAATGTGAACCTTTTGGTTAGCACCTGTAGCACGTAACTACTATATGCCACCAGGGATTCTTACAGGACGTTATCAAACATTATGTAAACAAAAGCTTAAGGCTTGTCCTCTTGAAACACATTTTCTTGGATCCCTAAGCCACCATGCAAAAATGTCTGGCCATTCTGCCAGAAAGAACATGTAGTAAGAGAAAGCAGCACAGTTAGGCCCCAGCTATTCCAGCCATTGCAGCTAAGGCAGCAAACAACCGAGTGAAGGAGCCAGTTAGCAGCTAGTTAGCAGCTTTAGCACTTAACCACTATGCCATCAGAGTTCCTCAGTCATTCAGGTGCCCACTACTGATGGTGTCTGTTATCAGGTGCCTTCTATAATGAAAGAGACTGTCCATGATTTTACTAATTTTTGCATTTTTCCTTTAAGAATTTTGTCTGTTTTATAAATAAACTAAGGGTCAAAGGCATAAGATTAGCTAGTATAATGCAGAGCTGGAATTTAAATTCATATGTTTAGCAATAAAATTCTGAACCATTTCCACAATGCTTCTTCTAAAAATGGAACTCTAACCTGCTGCAGTGACTCAGGTATATGTGAACACTGGAAAGTCTCCAAAGGAACACGCTTTTGTTCAGAATGAAATCTAGTATTTCCTGTTTAGCAAAATACTAACTAGTTAGGTGGAATACTAACTAGTTAACAAGCCTGGCACTTAGATCATAAATAAAGAGACCTGGATATACTTAAGGAGTATTCAGCAGCAGCAATACTCAAGAAGTGTCTTTGTTTCACTAAACAAGATCTGGTAGAGAGAATCCCATACATGTCTGTCTCGTCTTTCTGGTTAGTCTTGATCCTTAAATAGATTCATAGCTACTCTGTAGCAATCTTGTTTGCAGCTGCCCAAATTGTTAATAGCTTCTTTATGAAGACAAAGGGGGGATGCAGCCAGGCTGCATTAAGCCAATTTCAGTCTGCCTTGTTTAATAAGATGTACATTAACTTGTCTAACACTGTGCCAGGCACGTAATGAAATTCAATTAGTACTAGTTTCCTTTCACTTGTTTCAAACAGAAGGGAAATACAAAAAGGGATCCCCCAATTTCAGTCTCACTCAAAGTACCTTAAAATAATTAAGCAACAGGCACCTGGTGTTGAAAGATACGAGATGTGTACGGACGGACAGGTGGCAAAGGAAAATAAAAGCACCAAGTTAACTGAACACATTCCTTCAGAGACTCACAGCTATTCTGCAGCAATCTTGTTAGCAGCTGCTGAAATTGTCAATAGCTTCCTTGTGAAGATATAGGGGAGGATGCAGATCACATAGAGTGTGGGTGTGTTATCTTAGGAGGTGCTGAGTACTATTTTAGGTACTCGAGATACATTAGCAAATAACTGATAAAGATCCAGACCCTACTGATACTTATATTCTAAGAGGAATAATATATTACTGTATAATTTAATTGCATCTTGCGTTTAAATTAAGCACCCAGACTCTCAAATCTGTAGAATTTGTAGAGAAATCCGTTGTTACTGCTAGTTGTTAATGAGTCAATTTTGACTCATGGTGATCCCAGTGTGCAGAGTAGAACTGTTCCACAGGGTTTTCTAAGTTGTAACCTCTCGGGAGCAGATCACCAGACCTATTTTGCAAGGTACCACTGAGTGGGTTCCAACTGCCAACCTTCTGTATAATAATTGAATTCTCACCTATTTGTATGACCCAGAGACTGTGAAATAGGTATAAAGCCAACCAAACAAGAAACACTGTTGTCCAGCCAAGTTTTGACTCATAGCGAACCTGTATACATATAGTCCTAAAAAAATAAGCAAAAGGCTTCAATTTAGTAATTGAAAAAAAAAATTGTCAAGGGCTGCTGCTGTATCTCAGGACTCAGGGTGCCAACCCTCTTCATATACTTTGATCTGGAAAAGGGTTATATCTATGGGAATGAACGCCACTGTTGGTGTGATGCACCTGCATTGAGGCTCATGGAATCTTAGATGATGAATAAGTTTCTTTCTATTTCCAAGCCTCCTCTACTGAATAAGACTATCTACTATACTTATTATATATACTTTATTAGAATTATTTCATTGTGTTTCATTTTTCAGACCTGGCTAACAGAAGACTTTATATGTCAATCAGAAGGCTGACAAGCTCATTATTATATACTCTGTATTCAAATAGGAAAGACATATACTTAAAAAGTTGAGCAGAGAGGACAAAATGATAATATAATGAGGTCTCAAAAATTATACTAAATTATATATGTGTCCAAAAAGAGAAGAAAATGATTGAAAAAAATGAATTCCCATTTGAAATGCTCACAAGAGAACTCAGACAATGTTATGGAAAATACTAGAGCCACACTCACATACCTGAACTGACTTTTTAATCTTTTGATTGCCTGGGCTAGACAGATGCTGCTCGTCTTGCCCTCCCAGTGATCACAAGGACATCCCTTTGAGAGTGTGAAGTTCAATGTTGCTTTTTTCTTTTTCATTTGATTACATGAAACATGTAGCCAATATTTTATGACTTTTTGCCAACCTTTTTTTAATACTATTCTCTAAAATTTGAGACACCAATACATTGTGAATAAAATGAACATCTCATTTCATGCACCAGGTCAGATGATGTTTTGAGCCCTGGTAACCTGGCCTTTTACTAGAGCATAAGTTCAAACAGCAACCACCAGTTCTTCAATTCTTTTCAGATGTTTTCATTCATTAAAAAATTGAAAATAGGCTTTAAAAATATTTCTAAATCCAAATGTCACAAATTCTTTTCTGCTATTGAAACTGATTATCTGTTCTCTTTTGTCTTTTCACTAGTATTCTAAAAGGTGAAACAGGAGTGGGGACTATAATTTCTAACTTGTATGTCTGAAAATATACTTGCTCCAGCCAGAGGTCAGGAGAGTTGGTGAAGAGGAGGGGAAAGAAGGCTGTTGGGAGGATGGGACATGTATGGAGCAGAGAGGAATAATGTGCTGTCGCTGGACAGGGAGAGCAGTGGAAGCTACATATAGGTGGGCATGTAAATTTATATGGGAATGTACATTTTCACTCAGTTATATTAAATAAAAATAAAAAAATTCAAACTTAAAAAAAAATATATATATATATACTTGCTGCATCCTTACTGTCCCAAGTTTATCTACCGCTTTCCTATAACATACCAGGTCTTTCTTTAAATCTCTCATTAAAGTTTTCTTTTACTTTTCATTTCAGACCTTTCCAGTTGAGTTATTCATTATGTATTGCTTTTTACATAAAGTAAAAACTAGTGTGAAAAACAAATTCCTTTCAACTTGACTTAAACTTTTCTTCCATAATAAGTTTATAAGTCAAATTTTATTATGGATGATATGATACTACTAAAGTGTGCTAATTTAAATGGCTAACCTGAAATCCTCATGAATTTTTCAGTGTAAGGCTTTACCACTTCAAGAGATGCTTAAACAAATGTAACTCTTTCTATACCACTTCTGAAATGTAAGGCCAAGTTCAGTTTGAGGTAAAGTTGGACTACTCAAACACTAAAACCCACTGCCGTCAAGTTGGGTCTGACACATAGCAACGCTAGAGGCCAGAGTAGAACTGCCCCATAGAGTTTCCAAGGAGTGCCTAGCAGATTTGAACTGCTGATGTTTTGGTTAGCAGACATAGCACTTACCCCACTATGCCACCAGGATTTCCACTCAAACAATAGTTAACTTTTATTACAAAACAAATGAATAGAAATGACAACTCTCTTTAAAGGAAAAATAACTCACAATTTATTTCTCTTTTTAAATATATATATATATATATATATATACACATATACATATGTTACATATGTTTCTTCCACAAATTTTAGGGGTAAAATTGCCTAGAAAAGCATACCCACTGCCACTGACTTATTTTTTACTCACACCGACTGTCACAGATTGAATTATTTTCCCCCCAAAATGTGTGTAGCCATTTGGCTAAGCCATAATTTACAGTATTGTGTGATGTTTCTATTATGTTGTAAAATCTGACTCAAAGTTGTTAATGAGGAAGGATGGGCAGCAGTTGTGTTCGCAGGGCAGGACTCAACGTGTAAGATTGTATTGTACCTTGAGGCAGTCTCTTGTGATATAAAAGAAAAGCAAGCAAGCAGAGAGTTGAGGAACTTATATCTCCAAGAAGAAGTGCTGGGAGCAGAGAGCATCCTTTGAAAAGGACCCAAGGTCCCTGTGACCAAGGAGGTCCTGGTTCAGGGTAATGCTGACAACAAGGACCTTCCTTCAGAGCTAACACAGAAAGGCTTCCCCTGGAGCTGACATCCTGAATTTGAACTCTTTGCCTACCGGACTGTGACAAAATAAACTTCTCTTTTTAAAGTTTCTACTTATGGTATTTCTGTTAGAGCAGTAACAGATGACTACGGCAGAATTTGGCACCGAGAGTGGGTGGTTCTCTAATGGATACCTAAAATGTGCAAGCAGTTTTGAATAGATAGAAAATACAGAAGGAACTGTGGAGAACCGTTAACACTGAGGGAGGTGCAGACTGTGAGAAGCACCAGTGGACAGGCAACAGCAGGACCAGGAACCAAGCCACAGAGTGAGAGTGCTGACTGCCTCCATATAGGAGGTGTCCTGGTAGAATAGGGGTACCTCCAGCACTTAGAGGTGTACCTAGGCTTGCTGAACCCTGGAGCAAGAGAGCTGAATACCTGTGAGCAGGAGGCTTCCTGGTGGAGTAGAGAACCTCTGGGCACTTAAATTGCTGTAGATGTAGAGCTTTGGAAAACTTGCCCCAACAGGGCAGATGCAGGTGTGAGGCCTGGGCCAAGAGGACACAGGAAGAGGAAGCTGACAAGACCAAGAGCATAAGAAGTTGATCTGCTTCAGTCTCAAAAGGTATGGCCATGACCTCAGAGATCCCTAAGGATGGTGCTATGGCCTCTGAGTGGTTTCTATATGTGGAATTACCACTCAGTTAGATTAGGAAAATAGTGTGTCTAAAGCTGTGGGTGCAGAGTTGCTGCCCCAAGGGCCTGGGAGGCAGAGCTGTAGCCTCCAAAGGAGGCTCCAAGGGGCATCCGTTAGAATCCCGAGAGTATGGCCAACATCTAGAGTTTGGAGGGCAGGGCCACTGTATAAAATGTCTCAAAGCATGGAAGACTATCTTCATGTCTTGAGGGCTAATGTAACGTGTTCTGTTAATTTCCTTGGTGCCTGCTATGCCATCTTTCGCTGAAATTTTTCCTATTTGTAGTGGAAATATCTAGCTTGTGTCTGTTCTGCCATTGTGTCTTGGAAACAGATAACTTTACAGTGGAAGAGGAATTTCTGGATTTAAGACTTTTGCTATGATATGCTAATATGAGTGTTTTACATGTTGCAAGGATGTAATTTTTGAGGGTCCAAAGAGTGGAATGCCACAGATTGAATTATTACCCCCTCCCCATGCATGTAGCCATTTGGCTAAGCCATGATTCTTGGTATTGTATGATGTTCCATTACATGAAGCCTGATAATTAAATCCGCGAACTTAATTGTTCTAAGTGCTACGTATCTCTTTGCTGAATGTCACTATGGTCATCTTTGAAGTACTCCCCTTGGGAAGCCATGTATCAATGCCAGCATCTAGTCTACCCTTCAAAGCAATTCTGGAACTCTTTCTGGAATGACCATTGTGCACAGTGGCTTGGTGGCATATTCACAAACTTAATTGTACAGTTGTCTGTGAGGGAGATTTTAGCTAGTAAACAAATAACTGTATTGGAGTACCTTCTCTATTCATGTGACTTGGCCCCCAATGACTTTTTCAACTAAAGAGAAAGGAAATACTAAAAGGAAGACCTTTTGATGACGTTCAGGACATCAAGGGTAATACAGTGACAGCTCTGACAGCCATCCCAGAGGAAGAGTTCCAAAAGTGCTTTAAGGAGTATACTAGGTGCTATCATCGATGCCTAGCTTTCCAACAGGAGTACTCTGAAGTGACCCTAGTGATACTCAGCAATGAGTTATGCAGCACCTTTTCTAGGATGAGTGCATGAACTCATCTGACCTTGTGTGTTGACCCTACCTCTACAAGACAGATGAGGGAGGATGGGCAGCAGTTGTGTTGGTGGGGCAGGACTTAGTACTTAAGACTGTATTGTACCTTAAGGCAATCTGTTGAGATATAAAAGAAAAAAGGAAGCAGAGAGAGTCAGGGGCCTTATATATCAAGAAAGAAGTGGTGCTGGGAACTGAGCATGTCCTTTGGAAAAGACCAAGGGTCCCTGTGCCTCAGAAGCTCCCAGTCTGGGGGAAGATGGGCAGTAAGGGGCTTCTTCCAGAGACAACAGAGAAAGCTTTCTCCCAGAGCTGACACCCTGCATTTTGTCTCTAAGCCTACTGGACTGTGACAAAATAAATTTCCCTTTTTAAAACCATCCACTTGTGGTATTTCTGTTAGTGTAGTATTAGGTGACTAATACAGTAACCATATGGGACAGAGTAAAACCACCCCATAGAGTTTCCAAGGAGCACTAGGCAGATTTGAACTGCTGACTGTTTGTTTAGATGATGTAGCTCTTAAATACTATGCCACCAGGGTTTTCAAAGACAACTAGTTGCTGTATATTATTATTAGAGATGTGCTTTCAAAGTGAAAACGGGACAGATGGTCTATTTATGGCTGCTTGTCTCTTGATGGCCTTCACCTCTGCCATCTGCCTGAAATAATCCGTTTCCATTTCATTTTTGGTTAATTCCAATTTCTCTGTAACAATTCAGCTTAAGCCTCTCCAAAGAAGGCTAGCTTGATATCTTAGAGAGTATCATACATGCATACACTTGTACACACACACACACACACACACATTTTCTTTGTTGAGAATATACTTGTACCTCTGTAATAAATATTTGATAAATAACTACTAAAATAATGGAAAAAATACACCATCAGATGAAAGAAGAAAAGGCAGATGGGGAGAGCAGTCATTTCCTTTAGACATTTTATAAACCTGTTTAAAGCAGTGATGAGAGAAATTCAGGATGAATTTCATAAAATCTATAGCTGTCAAAATGAATAACTCCCAGAATACTCAAGAAAATCTATGAGATGTCCCTAAGTTTGATGTAACGTACTAACCGCATTCTTCAATTTTCATTACTTGGATGCTGTAATACTCACAATCAGCTATTTTAGCATAAGAAAAATAAATGCTGTAATAGATTTAGTGGGAACATCATCATCTTTTTACTAAAATAGTTGATTCATTCGTTAGTCTCTTGTGCTCTACTGTTTTTCAATAGCGCTGTTATGGACATTTTGGGGAGACAATTTTTTGTTGTTGTTTAAGGTTGTGCCGTGCATTTACAACCTCTAGAATCCCTGGGCATGAAATGTCACTGGCTTCTTTAGTCATTGTAGCAACCACTAATATTTTTCACACAACTTCAAAGATTCCTAGAGTCACATTACTGTCACTACTGGAGAACCACGTAGCTCCTTAAGGGGAATATAGTGTTTTATTTTAATTGTGTGCTCTCCTCTTCCTTAGAATATAGTGTCTGACACTCAGTAGAGTCTTCATACCTTTTTAGTCAATAATAAATAATAATTAACAACACCTAATTTATTTCATGAACTCATTTATGTTTCACAATGATCATGCTTCCAATGTCATCATAATTCCTACTTTATAGATGAGGAAACTGAACCCAAAGGAGGTTAAGTACATTGCTGAAACTACACAACTACTGCAAAGTTGTGATTAAATCTGTTGCTATTTGACTCTATAGCTCATGACCTTTGTAATTCACTAAGCTACCTGAATAAATAGAAGATTTAATAAGTGAGTAAGTTCTTCCTGTGAATGCCAGTTGATTGCCAGTGCTAGAAGTCGGCATAATAAGGGACAGTTAAGGCTAACTTCCAGAAAGGAATTTATAGACAGCCTAAAAAACACTGAAATTCCAACTTCAGCATTTAGTGTTCATGGGTTTAGTTTACACCACATCCAAACTCCACTATAAAGGCTGGGAACAGGGCAATGACACTGCCAGAAGGTTGTCACTTCATTTATAACTGTAAGGAAGAGATTGACCACTCTGCTGACCACAGGCAAACATTACATCAACCTGTGGAAGTGTCTCCAAATGAGCATGAATATCTGCTGTGCTTGAGCCTTGTATTTCTCAGTACAGCAGTATAGTTCTATTGTGGCACAAACAGCTTCTGCGCAACTACTAGTGTAAAGGTTGTCAGTTTGAACCTATCCACCAGTTTGAATCATGGAAGAAGTTCCAGAGATCTGCTTTTGCAAAGATTACAGCCAAGAAATCCTTATGGAGCAGTTTTACTCTTTAACACCCGGGTCATCATTGAGTCAGAATTGACTTGATGAAAATGGATTATGCCTGCCATGCAATAGATCACTTTTGTGTGGTCTTCCAGCCACAGTCTTGTAACTCACAAAGTGATTGGGTGGGACTGTGTGGGGTAATTGTGGTCCACCAAAGGGAATGATCAGTTTTGTCATCCTGCTGGGCTTGCAATGAGCCATTCCAGAGGCAGGAAAGAAAAAGATACTGCTACCACCCAGGAAGAGCAGCCAGAAACCAGCACACCCTTTGGATCTGGGATCACTGTGCTGAGAAGCATCTAGTACCAGAAGACACAGAAAGAGAAAGAGCTGGAGAAACAAGGGCAGACAGCTGGCATTGGAGACCTGGCAGCAGAGCCCTGGCTGTAGGAGACAGCGCCATAGGCTTCCTGGCCTATGGAGGGAGAAAGCTGGGTGCAGAGGGTGAGGGGCAGGAAGAGGCATGCCTGTGAGCATGATTGCAAAGACCCTACTCAGACTGAAAAGCTGTATCCTGAGTGTTCCTGAGTCTGAACTGTAACCTCTACTTCTCTAATAGATCTCACGTTGTTGTTGTTTGGTGCCATCGAACTGGTTCCTCCTCATGGTGACCCTAGGCACAACAGAACGAAGCACTGCCCGGTCCTGTGCCACGTCCACAATCGTTTTTATGCTCAAGCCCATCATTGCAGCCACTGCGTCATCCCATCTTGTCAAGTCTTTCTGCTTTTCATGGACTCTCCACTTTACCAAGCGTGTCCTTCTCCAGGGACGGATCCCTTCTGACAACATGCCCAAAGTGGGTAAGACACAGTCTCACCATCTTTGCTTCCAAGGAGCCCTCTAGTTGTACTTCCAGAAGAGATCTGTTTGTTCTTTTGGCAGGCCATGGCACATTCAATATTCTTCTCCAGCACCCCAATTCAAAGGCCTCAATTCTTCTGTTTTCTTCATAATTATGAGTATTACTGTATCCACCAGAGAAGCAGAGAGTGCCATGGGAGGGAAGGTTGGTCTCAGAACTGGTAAAAAAGATGTGAAGAGGTGACATATCTGATCTCTACCTCACAGGAATCAGCCTTGGGCTGTTGATCTTTTCTTGTTCATATCCACTGTTCTTTCTTTCCTTCTCTTCTTATTTATTTATTCATTGTGTTTTCAATGTAAGTTTACGTTTCTCATACAGAAACTTATACATGCTTTGTTTCGTGACCACAGCTGTTTTCCCCACTTTGTGACAGAACAGTACTCCCCTGTACCCCATGTTTCCTGAGGCCACTTGACCAGCTCCTACTCCGCTTTGTCTTCTCATCTCACCTCCAGATAGAAGCTGCCCAGTTAGTCTCCTGTGTCTACTTAAGCCAAGAAGCATATTCTTCACCAGTAACACTTTATGTCTTAGAGAAGAGTGCAGTCTTGGTCTGAGAAGTGGACTGTTGATCTCGATTCTCCTTTTCCCTTGTGAACTTACAGGAAGTCAGATACTTCCCCCAAGCCATTCTAATAACAGAGAATGCATATTTTACATTTTATATTTGTTTTATTTTAGCTTTTTCTTCAGAGTTGATAAGCATACATCTCATTCTAAATAGGGGAATTTTAGGAGAGAGATTAATCATTTTCACAATTTTAAGATTGTGATGATTAATGTTATGTGTCAACTTGACTAGGCTATGATTCTCAGTAGTTTGGCAGACACTAGACTGGTTGCTCTTACATAATGTAACATAATGTAATCATATACCATGATGTGATCTAATATAGTCAGTTAATCAATTGTAAGGGGAGTTTCCTTGAGAGTGAAGCCTGGCTTCAGTACATAAGTGGATTTTCTGGCAAAGGTTACTGTTTCTCTTGCTTTCTGTCTCTCAACACTATATTCTTCTTGTCCCCTGACTTTCAGTTCTTGGGACTTAAGTTACACAAGTCTTTTGACTTGCCGCCTACTTGCAGACTTTTGATGGAATAGGCCCTGAAATACCATGAGCCAGTAGGAATATTCAGCCTGTCACCTAACTCATGAATTTGAGACTTGTTATCCCCACAACGAAGAAGAACAAGGCATCAGGATTGGACGAAGATTCACTAACAACCTACAGTATGCAAATGACACAACCTTGTTGGCTGAAAATGACTTGAAGCATTTGCTGATGAAACCCCCAAACTATAGCCCTTAGTATACATTATATCTCAACATACAACAAATTACCCATGACTGGACCAATAAACACTGTGATAGAGAAAACTCTGAAGTCCCCAAGGATTTCATTTTAATTGGATTGACAATCACTGCCCATGAAAGCAGCAGTCAAGAAATCAAATGACGTGCTGCATTGGGCAAAGCTGCTGCAAAACAGCTCTTTAAACAGTTAAAATGCAAATACGTCACTCTGAAGACTAAAGGTGCATCTGACTCAAGCCATTGTATTTTCAGTGAGCTCATACGCATGCCCAAGTTGGACAATGAAAGAGGAAGACAGAAGAACTGATGTGTTTGAATCTTGGTATTGGAAAAAAAAATAATGTTGAATACAATGTCAATTGCCAGAAGAATGAACAAATTTGTCTCAGAAGAAATACAGCCTGAATGCTCCTTAGAAGCAAAGATGGTGAGACTTAAGTACTTTGGGCATGCTATCAGGAGGGATGAGTTCCGGAAGAAGGATATCATACTTGGTGAAGTAGAGGACCAGAGAAAAAAAGCAAAGAAAGGAAGACTGTCAGTGAAATGACTTGACATAGTGACTGCAACAACTGGTTCAAACACAGCAATAATTGTGAAGATGGCACAGGACTGGTTGGTGTTTACTTTTGTTTGCACATAGGCTCACTATGCGTTGGCACCTAACAACAACAGTCCACACAAATATGAGAGTCATTTTCTTGAAGTAAATCTGTCTCTGTTTCTACCTATCCATTGCACTAATTTTGCTACTCTAGAGAATACAGAATAAGACAAAGTTCAGTTTAATTTTTTGACATCTAAATAGTTGTGAAATTGGGATACAGTTTCCATCTGTGAGATACCTTGCTCAACCCTCGGGCAGAGAAGTTGGAAATAGAGTTAGTATTGCTGTCTAAATTGACTGAATACATCGATAACACAACATAGATTAAAATTACAGTGCAACATGTGGTTTATTTTATGTAAAAGAATGTATAGTAATAACCAGCACCCACTGCCATCTAGTTAGGTCTGACTCATAGTAACCCTAGAGGTCAGGGTAGAACTGCCCTGTAGCATTTCTAAGGAGCATCTGGAGGATTTGAACTGCTGACCTTTCAGTTAGCAGATGTAGCACTTAACTTACTATGCCACCAGGGTTTCCATGCAGTAATAAAAGTATAAATTTAAATTCATACTATATTACACTAACCTTGGTGATGTAGTGGTGAGAAGTTGGACGGCTAACCAAAAGACTAGCAGTCCACATCCACTAACTGCTCCTTGGAAGCCCTATGGGACAATTCTACTCAGTCCTGAAAGTTGCTATGAGTTGGAATAGATTCAATAGCATCTAACAACAACAGTGTTACTATATACTTATAGGTATATAAGTACATATATATATCCAACACAACAATAAAAACAACAAAACCCTGTTGCTATCAAGTTGATTTATGACTCATCCTGTAGAACAGAGCAGAACGGCTGCATAGAGTTTCTAAGGAATGGCTGGCACATTCAAAATGCTAACCTGGTTAGCAGTCAAATGCTTAACCACTGTGACACTAGGGCTCCTATGCAAATATGTACATACTTCAATAGTAACATGTATGTACTTATGCATAGTAATATATGTTTATATATTATTATATATTAAATAGGAATATATATTTATAATATATATTGCTGTATATTTCCAATTCTTTTAATTTCTTCAATTGTACTTTAGATGAAGATTTGCAAAGCAAACTAGCAATAAACACTGTAAATATTGTTCTATAACATTGGTTAACAACCCATGGCATTTCAACACTCTCCCTTCTCAAACTTGGGTTCTCTATTACTAGTTTTTCTGTCCCCCTTTGCCCTCTAGTCCTTGCCCCTGGGTTATATGTCCCTTTAGTCTCCTTTTGTTTTATGAATGTGTCTAAACCCTGGTGGTATAGTGGTTAAGTGCTATGGCTGCTAACCAAAAGGTCAGCAGTTTGAATGTGCCAGGCACTCCTTGGAAACTTTGTGGAGCAGTTCTACTCTGTTCTATATATGAGTTAGAATCAACTTGATGACAACAGGTTTTACTTTTTGGCTAAAGGGTGAACCTCACGTTACTGAGCTAAAATGGTGTCTGGGGGCCGTACTCTCAGAATTTCTTCAGTCTCTGTCTGGTCTTTTCTTGTGAGTTAGAATTTTGTTCTACATTTTTTTCCCAGGTCTGTCCACAATCCTGTATTGTGGGCCCTGTCAAAGTAGCTATGGGTGGTAATCAGGTACCATCTGCTTGTACTGCACTAGGTCTGGTGGAGGCTGTTGTACACATGGTCCATTAGTACTTCAGACTAATCTCTCCCTTGTGGCTTTGGCTTGCTTTGTTCTTCCCTACTCTTAAAGGGGAGAGACTGGTGGAGTGGCTTAGATGGCTGCTTACCAGCTTTTAATACACCAGATACTGCTCACTAAAGTAGGATGTAGAACATTTTGTTTATAAACCATGTTTTGCCACTTGAACTAGCTGTTCCTCAAGACCGTAGTCCTCATAGCTCTCCGCCCAGTAATTTCATCCCTCAGGGAGTCTGGATGTATCTATGGAGCTTCCACGACCCTGCCCTGTACAAGTTGTGCTGGCTTTCCCAGTACTGTGTCTTACCCTTCACCGAAGTTACCACTATCTATAGTCTATTTAGTGTTTTTCCATTTCTACCACTCCAGTCTCTAGTAACCATCTAAGGCTGTTTGTTTTTGTTTGTAACCCTTTTCATGAATTTTTATAGTCATTGTCTCATATAACACTTGTTCATTGCAACTGACTTATTTCATTCAGCGTAATTCCTCCAGATTCACCCATGTCGTAAGATGCTTACAGATTCATCATTGTCCTTTATCATTGCATAGTATCATTACGTGCTCCTGGGAAACCTTATGCGGCCATTTTACTCTGTCCTGTTGGGTCACTATGAATTACAATTGACTCAACAGCAAAAGGTTTGTTTTGCTAGTGTTCTGAGGAGGAATATTTTCAGCCTTTCCCCTTACGAATGATGCTGGCTGTTGGTTTACTATGTTGAGGAATTTCCTTTCTATACCTATTTTATTGAGAGTTTTTATCAGGAATGAGTGTTTGATTTTGCTGAATGCCTTTTCTTCACTGATTGAGATAATCACCTGATTCTTTTATGTATGTGATGGATTATGGTAATTGGTTTTCTAATGCTGAACCATCCTTGCATTCCTGGTATGAATCATACTTGATCATGGTGTGTTATTTGTTTGATATGATGCTTAAATCTACTGGCTAGAATTTTGTTGAAAATTTTGTGTCTATATTTATGAGAGACGTTGTTCTGTAATTTTCTTTTTTTGTGGTGTCTTAGCCTGGTTATGGCAGAATTCTCCAATGAAGCCATCTGAGCCACAGCTTTTTGTTGTTGTTGGGAGCTTTTTAAATTACTTTCTCCATCTTTCTTCTCTTGTTATGGGTCTGTTCAGATTTTCAAAATCATTTTGTGTTAGTTTGGGTAGTGTATTTCTGAAAATCCATCCATTTCCTCTAGGTTTTCAAATTTGTTGGCATACAGTGTTTCATTATGTTCTGCTATGATCCTTTTTATTTCAGCTGTGTCTGTTGTAATATCCCTCACTCCATTTCTTATCTTGCTTGTTTGCATCCTGTCCTGTTTTTCTTTTGTCAGTTTCGCCAGTGGTTTCTCAACTTTGTGATCCTGTCCAAGAAACAAGCTTTGGGTTGCCGTTGCTGTGTCCCAGCAGCCTTTAGGTTTTCTGTATCTTTGTTGAGTTTCTTTGCTGATGTTCTGTCCTTTACCAAGAATGCTTTACTAAAATCTCCTAACATTATTGTGGAACTGTCAATTTTTATTTTCATTGTTGTTACAGTTTATGTACTTTGAAGCCCTGTAATTGAGTGCATAAATGTTTATTACGGTTATATCTTCACATTGGAGCATCCCTTTAATTACATAGTATTCTTCTTTGTCTTTTACTGTGAATTTCATTTTACAATGTGTTTCATCTGAAATTATTATTGCCACTCCTGCTCTTTGTTGGTAGATGTTTGCTTGACACATATATTTATTCCATCCTTTGTCGACAGCACTGGCTGGGCTTTGATTTTTAATGAATTTATATCTTTGTTTCTAAGGTGTAGACAGCATATTGATGGATCCTTTTTTTAAAATTTTTTTACAGCATTATGGCCCTCTGTCTTTGTATGAGTACATTTAGGTCATTTACATTCAGTGTAATTATTGATAGGTGTGTTACTGTCATTTTGTAGTGCTTACTTTTGTGGAGCTTATTTTCTTTGTTCTTACTATACTGTGTTGAATTCCTTTTTTTTAAATTTCTTTTTGTAGATTTTGTGTTTACTGAAGTTTTGTTTTTCTTCTTCATTTTGATGAATAGGTATTTTTTTTTTTTAAACTTTTTTGTGGTTACCTCAAAATTTATCCCTAACTTCCTAGGTTTAAATTAGTTCTTTTCTTATTTGATATCACCTTGCCTTCCTCTCCATTGTTTATTCTCACCTTTATTTTTCTGACATTGTTATTGTTTACAGATTAACCTCTCTGGTTCTGTGTTGTAGATCTCTTAGTTCAGTCCTTCAGAGTTCATTTGCTAGGTTGGTATCTGGTTGGTGTAATCTTGTATCCTTGTTTCAGGCTGTCATCTAATGTTTGTTCTCAAATCAAAGGACTCCCTTAATAATTATTGTTAAGTTTGGTTTAATTTTTACATATTCTCTTATTTTTTATCTGGAAATATCCTAATTTCACTATCGCAGTTGAATGAGAGTTATGCAGGCTATATTATTCATGGTTTGCAATTTTTTCTTTCAAGGTTTTACATATGTCATCTCATTGTCTTCTTGTTGGCATGGTTTCTGATGAATAACCAGAGCTTAGTCTTATTGTTTCTTTTCTGTATGTGACTTTATATTTTTCTTGACCTGTTTTTAGGATTTTTTCTTCATGTTTGGTTTTAGCGAGTGTGATTATGACATGCCTTGGTGATTTTCCTTTGAGGTCTATCCTATATGGAGTTTGTTGAGCTTCTTGGGTGATTAGCGTTTTATCTTTCATATTAGAGAAGCTTTCTGTCAACAATTCTTCAATGATCCTGTATTTTCTATTATCTGCCCCTGTCCCTAGGGTCACCATGAGTCAGATCTGACTCGACGTCACTTGGCTTGGCTTGGTTCTAGAACTCTGATCACTTGCAAATATTGGCTTTTGATTGTATGTTACATTATTCTCAGGGTTCTTTCAATTTTTTTGTGTGTGATTTTTCCTCAAAATGATATCCATGTATTTGTCTTCAGTTTTCCTTACTCCGTTTGTTTTAAATCTACTCTTCAAACATTCATCCTACAACACTGTCCTTGTCTGAAATATTATTTTTGATATTTTGTCTTTCTAATTGTTGTTTTGTGTGATTTCTAGTTGTGAATTTATTTGACATGTTGTTGCTGTATTGTTTTCCTGAATTCTTGCAATGTTCTATCTATATTTCCCGTGATTTTGTCTGCCTTTCCTGTGAACTTGTCTGATTTTCCTTGTTTTTGTGTGCTTTTTACTTCATTTCTTGGGTATCTGTGAATATTAGAGATCTGAATTCCCTACTAGTTTGTTCCAGTGCCTTTTCTTCTACTAGGAAGCCAGCTGGTGTTTCATTTTGGATGCCTACTAGAATGATTCTGTCCTATTTTTGAATATAGTTTGATATTGTCTGCTGTCTTTGGGATATTCCATACTATTTTCTTCATTTACTTTTTGTTTAATTATGCTCTGCTTTTTTTTTTTTTTAAATTTAATTGTGTCTTAGCAGGTGGGTTGTGCATTCTTTTTGTTTGCTCATCTATGAGTGTACTTTTCACCACTCTGACTGATGGGAATGGTCATTCACACAGCTATAGTGCAGCAGGGCAGTTTATGTTGAAGAGGAGGAGCTAGGATGGCATGTACTGGGGCCACCAGCGTGGCTGGGGGTCAGTGCACTACAGCTTGTGCTGTTTGGAGGTGTGATATTCACTGCATGGTGTAGATAGGCAAGAGAGAGGGTACCGCTTGGGACATGTGGAGCTAATCTGGGTCAAAAAAAAGAAAAAAAGTGCTCAGGGAGTGTGCTGTTGAAGTGAAGAGATGAGAAAATCAAGAAATGCAGGGAAAAAATAAGGAAAAAAGTAAAGGAGAAAAATAAAAATAAAAACCAAAATAAGAAGAAATGGAGAAGGCACCCAGTGCTATTTAGAAGACTGGAAAGTAGAGAGAGAGATTAAAAACTGAGAAAGGAAGAAAACCAAACACACAAATAATAAAAATGAAAAGAAAAGGCCCCAGGGATCCCACTGGGACAGCTGTGCAGAATGCAGATGTGGCTCCCCAGCTGCATAGCATTGCTTGGCTAGAAGAGGCAGAGACAGCATACAGTACCAAGTATTCAGGAGACAGGAAAAGAAAGTCAGTAGAGATGAGAAACTGAGAAATTAAGAAAAACAAAAAGAGAAAAAAGAAAAAGAAGCAAACAAAAACTTCCGGGATCCCAGCACTGTGGCAGTACATACCCAGGAAGTAGTTCCCCTCCCAATCAGTGCTCCACAGTCTGTCAAGAAGCAAAGACAGCACAGGGAGCCAGGTTTTCCAAGAGGAAGGAGAAGGAGGTGAGATACAGGGAAGAAACCTAAAGAAGATAAGAAGATGCAAAAAGTACCTCCTGGCCAAGTGACCATGGCCCACTGGGAAGTGGTGCATGCTGAGTAGGAGGCAAAAAGGTAGGAGTGGGGAAGTGTACATCACTGGCTACCAGGTGCTGTGTCTCCTACTGCAATCTCTTTGAAGCTGTTTTCCCATACTCTCTGACCACAGATTTCCAACAGGAGTACAGGATGCATAAGCTGTGCTTTGTTGGCTGAACAGTTACCTCTGCTCCTTATCTTTCCTTGTTCTCTGTTCTGTGTCAGTACCTTATTCTACCTGAGGCCTGGTTGAGTTCTTTATCACTGCATTTCATGCTTACAGTTCCAGGATTGATGTTCGGTTTTTTAGTTTTTCACATCTTTGCTGTGGAGGGAAAGCATGGTGCTTCCGTCCATAGTGCCATGTTGGCTCTACCTCCACTATATATATTTTCAGCATGTATTCAGTCATGGAAAAATTATGGTTTATTTTTTGATAGACTATAAGTGATTTTGTGATACAACATGACCTAAATAGCTTGTCAGAACTCAGATTTTGGGGGCAGAGTCAAGATGTTGGACTAAACACATGTCTCCATAAATCCCTCTGGAAACCAAGACCTGAAATGATAATTAAATGGAGACTTCTGGACACCTAGTGAGCCCTGGGATGCAGCACAGGGCTGTTAATTTAGACTTCATACCACTGAATGCAAAACCTCCTCTCTTTCACTGACCCAGCTCTTGGTGAGCAGAGGCATGCACAGACCAAAGGTAACTCACCATTTTGATTTTTTTTTCCCCTGTCTTGGCCAGTGGGTATAGCTGGGACTTCACTAGCTGCTGCTCTCGAACGCACCACTGGTGAGACCGGCAAGCATTATTACCAGGTTCTGAGAGCCTGGCTTTGGACTCTATACACCGCAGCTCCCTTGGCCTATCTTTCTGCCTATACCATGTGATAGCCGTACAGACGCACTTGTGCAAGATGCCATACTGATCCACTGGGAAACAGAGAAGCCCAGGAAGAGGGCCTGGCCGGACTTGGTTCCCCGGCTGGGAGGTGGTGCCTGCCAGGGGTAGAATGTTTTTTCCAGCAGGGAGGTGGTGTTTTGCTCAGTGTCGCCTGGTGTGGGGGCCCAGCAGCGGAGGCTGTGAACCCTGAGCATTTTGGCACTCTTGGTTTCTCTTTCTGCTGGGAGCCTGGTCCCAGCCAGCTGGAAAGCTTGTGGGAGCCACCATCTTGTTTCACTAGGAGGTGGAGTCATCCATACAGAAGCCTCAGCTGGACCTAATTCCTGGGCTGGGAGACAGTGCTTACCCAGAAGAGACTGCTTTTCCAGCAGAAAAGCAGAATTCTACACAGTATCACCTACAGCTGGGGCCTGACAGCAGAGGCCAGCTGGCCAGTACCCTTTCTGTATTTTGAGCTAGTTCATAATATCTGGTGTTCAATATAGAGGTGATTACTTCACCAGCTGGAAAGAGGGATGTATACACCCAAAAACCTGACTGACTTTGGAAGTTCTCAAATACTTTTTACTTCTCATTTTAAAACAGTCTAGAGAAATGTCATGGTTGGAATTGTGTCCCCCCCAAAATGTGTGCAGCCATGTGGCTGGGATATGGTTCCCAGTATCTTGGGACTGTCCTCCATTGTGTGGTTTTGCTAACCTGTATGTTAAAGGGTTAGGGTGGGGCTGTGAATTCCTGCTGTTGGGGGAGTTTCCCTGGAGTATGGCTTGCCCCACCCGTAATGATTTTAGCTTGCAAGGAATAAAAGGAAAAAGAAACAAAGGACAATTTGAGAACCTGGCTACCATCAAGCAAGCAGCACCGGGAGCAGATCGCGTCCTTCAGACCAGAGGTTCTTGCGTGAGGACGCTCCCTGGACAAAGACTGATGCAATACCGGACTTTCCTCCAGAGCCGACAAGGTGAAAGTCTTTCCCTGGAGCAGACACCCTGAATATGGACTTGCAACCTACCGGACTGTGTAAGAATAAATCTTTCTTTGTTAAAGCCATCCACTCTGTGGTATTTCTGTTAGAGCAGCCTAGCTGACTAAAACAAGAAACAACTGTGATCCATCATCACAGCATGTCTCCCAGCCTCTATTGACCCACATGAAGACCAAAAAGCAACAAACATTGGAGAAGACGGTAACCTGGACACCACCCATGGCATCAGTAAGCCCCCAAAAGAAACTACATCAGAACTTACCAGACGAAGAAGCTTTTCTGAAACTATCAGAAGATGAATACAAAAGGATTATACAGAGAGCCCTCCTAGACCTTATACAAAATACAGCAGAGCAAAACAAAAAATTACGGAAGCTGTTCAATCGGACAGAACATCAGTACTCGGAAATCCAAAAGATCAAGAACAAAATCAAAAACACATAAACTTCAATTCAAAGCCAAGAAAACAGAATGGAACAAATGGAAAAGAGAATATCTGATTTGGAAGATACAGCTACTGACTCCAGGATCTATGAGGAGAAATCAGGAAAAAGAAACTAAAATGAAGAAGCATTGAGAAGCATGTGGGACTCTGTTAAGAACAACAGTATACGATTAACTGGAGTTCCTGAACAGGGGAGACACCTGAGAACACAGAGAGTATTGTTGCAGAGCTGCTAACAGAAAACTTCCCAGAAACTATGAAAGACGAGAATATAGATATCCAAGATAAATATAGACTAGCACTCAATATAGATCTCAATAGAAAGACTCCAAGACATATTATAATCAAACTAAACAAAATGAAACATAAGCAGAAACTCTTAAAGGCAGCAAGGCTAAAAGCAAAGCTGACATCAGAGGGAAACCCTGTAGGCTTTCAAAAGATTTCTCAGCAGAAACAATGCTGGCACAGACACAGTGGCATGACATATTCAAAACGTTGAAGGAGAAGAACTTCCAACCAAGAATTATATATCTGGCAAAACTATCTTTGAAGTATGAAAATGAAATTAAGACATTCACAGATAAACAGACACTCAGAGACTTTGTAAAAACCAAATCAAAGCTACAAGAAATACTAAAAGAATCTCTTGGCTTGGAAGGACAAAACTGCTAGCTCTATATTTCAGAAGGAGAATTATCCAGAATCCTACTTAGTTAGGGAAGGCTCCAAACACAATCAAAGCTATAATAGTGAAAGAAATGATCTAGTGATCATAGCATGTAAACTATGATATCATTATACTAAAAAGAGGGATGTACTACAGTCGTTATAGTCCTTCCAGATGGAGAGGAAGTGGACAAGACTGGTAGCAATCAAAATTGGCTTTATATATAGTTTATTAAGCGGGATCATAGGGGCAGCCACAAAGCACAATAAAAAAGCAACATACTGTACCAAGAAATGTAATACAGGAGTCTCAACAACCACAAAGCAAACTCTGAAAACAGTGCAAAATAAATTCACAAAGAAAAAGGTCACAGAAGAGATTAATAAGAACAACACAGAGAAAACATCAACACAAAAATAAACATATCACAGTGGCAGCACTGAACACATACTTATCAATAATTACATTGAATGTGAATGGACTGAATGCTCTAGTAAAGAGATATTGAGTGATATCTTGGATCAAATGTCATGACCCATCTATATGTTGCCTAGAAGAAACTCACCTTAGACTTAAAGATAGGAACAAACCAAAAATTAAAGGATAGAAAAATATGTATCAAGCTAACAATGAACAAAGAAGAGCAGCTGTGGCAATTCTAATCTCAGATAAAATCGATTTTAATGTAAAATACACCATCGTGGAGAAGGATGGTCACTATTTACTGCTGAAAGTTTCAATGCACAAGCAGGGCTTAACAATATTAAATATTTATGCACCTAATATTAGAGCATCTAATTACTTCAAAGAAACAAAGATTACACACAAAAAGGAGATAGATCACTCCACAATAATAGTACGAGACTTCAACACTCCACTCTGAATATTGGAAAGATTGTCTAGAAAAAAGCTCAATAAAGATACAGAAGAAATTATTGCCACAATTAACCAACTAGACATAATCCACATATACAGAACTTTCTATTCATCAGTGGACAACTACACCTTCTTCTCCAGTACCCATGGAACATTCTCCAGAATAGACCATGTGTTAGGACCTAAAGCAATTCTCAGCAAAAGCCATACCACTGAATTAATGCTAAGCATCTTCTCAGATCACAAAGCCATAAAAGTCAAAATCAATAGCAGAAAAAACATAAATAGAAAGTGAAACTTGGGGGGGTGGAGTCAAGATGGCGGACTAAGCACACGTCTCCTTATATCCCTCTGGAAACTAAGACCTGAATTGACAATCAAACAGAGCCTTCTGATCACCTAATCAGCCTCAGGACACGGCACAGATCTGTTAATTGGGACTTCATACCACTCAGCAAAAGACCTCCTCTCTTTCGCTGACTCCCGCTCCTGGCTAGCCCCGGCTCTCACGGACGGAAGGTAAACGCACCAGTTTGACTTTTTTTTTTCCTCTGTCTCAGCTGGCGGACGGAGCTGGGTCCTGCCTGGCTGCTGGAGTCAGATGCGCTGCTGGGGGGATAGGCAGGCGAAATTCCCATATTCTGAGAGCCAGGCTCGGGACTCTGTTAATCTAGACACTTTGAGCCTTTCATTTTGTAGCTGACTCAGTGGGGTTTGTGCGGAGCTCCGCGTTCGGGGTGCGGGACGCCATGTTGGTACCGAGATTTTAGCGGGACCGCATTCTTAGCATGGGAGACAGCGCCTGCAAACGGGACAGCACTTCTCCGTCAGAAAAGTAGTGATTTTGCACAGTGCTGCCTACGTTGGGGGCCCTGCAACAGAAGCAGAGGAATCACTACCTCTTGGCACCTTTAGCCCCTCTGTCTGCTGCCTGTGTGGAGGACGCCATCTTGGATATGGTGGCCGCAGCTGGACCTAATTCTTAGCTTGGGAGCCAGAGCCTGCCCACAGGAGAGCGCTTTTCGATCACAAAACCAGTACTTGACGCAGTGTTGGCTAAGGCTAGGCCCAGTCAGCAGAGGCGAACAGGACAGTAGGATTGCTGTATTCTGAAGTAGCTTGTTATCATCTGGGGTTGGATATAGTGGTGCTTTGTCAGATGAGAAGAGGGACCTCTACACCTGAAAACGTAACTGATTTGTGAACTGGTCAGATACCTTTTGCTTTACATTTGAAGACAGCCTAGAGAAACATTTGCAATCCATCCTCACAGTACCTCTTCCAGCCTCTATATACTCACATGGGACCCAAAAATCAACAGACAATTGTGGCATACAAGCAATCACTCATGGCTTCAGAAGGCTCCCAAACAAAGCAACCAAGGAGTTTTCCAGATGAAGAAACTTTTATGAAAGCATCAGGAAGTGAATACAAATTGATTATATACAGAGCCCTTCTAGACCTTACACAAAATGCAGCAGAACAAAATGAAAAATTAAGCAAGCTGTTCAATCTGATGGAACACCAGTACTCTGAAGTCCAACAGATCAAGAAGAAAATCAAAGACATAGAAATTTCCATGCAAAGCCAAGAAAACAGAATGGAACAAATGGAAAAAAGAATTTCTGACATGGAAGACAGAGCTACTGATGTCAGCGTCTACGAGCAGAAATCAGAAAAAAGAAACAAGAAAAATGAAGAAACATGAAGAAGCATGTGGGACTCTATTAAGAGGAACAACCTTTCATTAATTGGAGTCCCTGAACAGGGTGAGACATCTGAGAACACAGATAGTATTGTTGCTGAGCTGCTGAAAGAAAACTTCCCAGAAATCATGAAGGAAGAGAATATAGACATCTCAGATGCATATCGTACGCCACCCAATATAGATCTCAAAAGAAAGACTCTAAGACATATTATAATCAAGCTTAACAAAATGAAACATAAGCAGCAACTCTTAAAGGCAGCAAGACTCAAGGCAAAGCTAACATTCAGAGGGAAACCCTGTAGGCTCTCGTCAGATTTCTCAGCAGAAACCATGCTGGCACGGAGACAGTGGCACAACACATTCAAAGTCTTGAAGGAGAAGAACTTCCAACCAAGAATTATATATCCTGCAAAACTGGCTTTCAAATATGAAAATGAAATGAAGACATTCCAAGATAAACAGAAACTCAGAGACTTTGTAAAAGCCAAACCCAAACTATAAGAAATACTGAAAGAAGTTCTTGGTTTTGGTTTAGAAGAACAAAACCACTAACTTTATATTTTAGAACTACACCCTACTCAATACTCATTAAGGGAAGGCTCCAAAGTAAATCACAGCTTTGATATGGAAAGAAGGAATCCAGTCATCATCATGAAAACTATGGTGTCACCATAATAAAAAGAGGGATGTACTATAGTCGTTATAGTCCTTCCAGATGGAGAGGAAGATGACAAGACTGGTAGTAATTAAAATTGGGTTTATAAATAGTTTATTAAGGGGGTTCATAGGGGCAGCTGTAAAGCACAACAAAGATGTATCTTACCATTTCAAGAAATCTAACACACGAGTCTCAACAACTATAAAACCAGCTCTGAAAATGGTGAAAACATCAACTCACAAAAAAGAGTGTCATAGAACAGACTAATAAGATCAACAGAGAAAACATCAACATAAAAAAAAACATATCACAATGGCAGCAGTGAACACATACCTATCAATAATTACATTGAATGTGAATGGACTGAATGCTCCAGTAAAGAGACACTGAGTGTCATCTTGGATCAAAAGACACGACCCATCCATATGTTGTCTACAAGAAACTCACTTGACACCTAAAGACAGGAACAAACTGAAAATTAAAGGATGGAAGAATATATATCAAGCTAACAATGACCAAAGAAGAGCAGGGGTGGCAATTCTATTCTCAGACAAAATCAATTTTAATGTCAAATCCACCATCGTGGACAAAGATGGACACTGTTTATTGCTGAAAGGTTGAGTACACAAGCAAGACTTAACTATATTAAATATTTATGCACCTAATGTCAGAGCACCTAAGTATGTCGAAGAAACACTGACTATGCTCAAAACAGAGTTAGATGACTCCACAATAATAGTGGGAGACTTTAACACTCCACTCTCATTACTAGACAGATCATCTAGAAAAAAGCTCAGTAAAGATACAGAAGACCTCATTGACACAATTAACCAACTAAACCTCATTGATATATACAGAACCTTCCACCCATCAGCAGATAACTACACCTTCTTCTCCAGTGCACATGGAACATTCTCCAGAATTGACCACGTGATAGGCTATAATGCAATGCTCAACAAAATCCATACCATTGAATTACTGCAAAGCATCTTGTCAGATCATAAAGCCATCAAAGTTGAAATCAATAGCAGAAAAAACAGAGATAGAAAGTGGAACTCTTGGAAACTGAACAACATCTTGCTCAAAAAAACATGGGTTATATAGGAAATCAAGGATGAATTAAAGAAATTCATGGATTCCAAGGAGAACGAAAACACTTCCTACCAGAACCTATGGGATACAGCCAAAGCAGTGCTCCGAGGTCTGTTTATCTCCATAAATGCACACATCTGGAAGGAAGAAAGAAACCAAATCAAGGAACTAACTCTACAGCTTTAACAAGTAGAAAGAGAACAACAGAGGAACCCCTCGGGCACCAGAAGAAAGGAGATCATAAAGATTAGAGCAGAGCTAAATGAATTAGAAAATAGAAAAACAATTGAAAAAATTGAAAAGACCAAAAACTGGGTTTTTGAAAAGATCAACAAAATTGATAAACCACTGGCTAAACTTACTAAAGAAAAGCAGGAAAGGAAACAAATAACCCAAATTAGAAATGAGAGGGGAGCTGTCACCACAGATGCGACAGAAATCAAAAATATCATAACAGAATACTATGAAAGACTGTACTCTAACAAATTTGAAAATGTAGGGACAATGGACCAATTCCTTGACTCATACCACCTACCCAAATTATTACAACATGAGGCAGAAGAAATTAATAAACCCATCACAAAGGAAGAGATTGAAAAGGTCATCAAAACACTGCCAACCAAAAAAAGTCCAGGCCCAGATGGCTTCACGGCAGAATTCTACCAAGCATTTAGAGAAGAGTTATCCCCAATACTACTGAGACTATTTCACAGTATAGAAAGGGATGGAGTACTCCCAAACTCATTCTATGAAGCCAGCAGAACCCTGATACCTAAGCCAGGGAAAGATCCAACAAAGACAGAGAACTACAGACCGATATCACTCATGAACCTAGATGCAAAAATCTTCAACAAAATTCTTGCCAGCAGAATACAACAACATATCAAGAAAATAATCCATCATGACCAAGTGGGATTCATACCAGGGATGCAAGGCTGGTTCAACATCAGAAAAACAATTAATGTGATTAACCACATAAATAACACAAAAGACAAGGATCACCTGCTTTTGTCCATGGATGCAGAAAAGGCATTTGATAAAATCCAACACCCATTCATGCTAAAAACTCTTAGCAAAATGGGCACAGATGGCAAATTCCTCAACACAATAAGGGCCATTTATACAAAGCCAGTTGCCAAATCATCCTGAATGGAGAGAGAATGAAAGAGTTCCCCTTGAGATCAGGAACTAGACAAGGATGCCCACTTTCACCTCTCCTTTTCAAGACTGTGCTAGAAGTTCTAGCCAGAGCAATTAGACAAGATGAAGAAATAAAGGGCATCTGCATCGGCAAAGAGGAAGTTAAAATCTCCCTGTTTGCAGATGATATGATTGTCTATGCAGAGAACCCTAAGGAACCTATAAGTAAGCTACTCAAACTGATAGAAGAGTTCAGCAAAGTCTCAGGATACAAGATAAACATAAGTAAATCAGTAGGATTCCTTTACACCAACAACGAGACTGTTAAGGAGGAAATTATCAAATCAATACCATTTACGATAGCCCCTAAGAAGATAAAGTACCTAGGAATCAATCTAACCAGAGAAACAACAGACCTTTACAAAGAGAACTACAAGCCCTTACTACAAGAAACTAAGAGAGAGTTAGATAAATGGAAAAACCTACCCTGTTCATGGACAGGAAGACTTAATGTTGTGAAAATATCTATTCTACCCAAAGCAATTTATTTATAAAATACAATCCCAATACAAATTCCAGCATCATTTTTTAATGAGATGGAGAAACAAATCACCAATTTTGTTTGGAAAGGGAAGAAGCCCCGGATAAGTAAGGTACTACAAAAGAGGAAGAACACACTGGGAGGCCTCTCATTAACCGACCTTAGAACATACTACACTGCCACAGTGGTCAAAACAGCCTGGTACTGGTACAAGAACAGACAGATGGATCAATGGAACAGAATTGAGACCCCAGAGATGACACCATCTGCCTATGAACAGTTGATATTCGACAAAGGCCCTAAGACATTAAACTGGGGTAAAAAGAGCATCTTCAACAAATGGTGCTGGCAAAATTGGTTATCCATCTGCAATAAACTGAATCAAGATCCATATCTTACACCTTATACAAAAGCCAACTCCAACTGGATAAAAGACCTAAATATCAAACCTAAAACAATAAAGCTCATCCAAGAAAAGGTAGGAACAACAATGGAAGTTTTAATACACAATGAGGACAGACTCCAAAATCTGTCAAAGAAACCTCAATCAACAGAAGAGAAAATAGATAAATGGGAACTATTAAGAATCAAACACTTTTGCTCATGCAAACACTTTATTAATAGAATTAAACGAACACCCACAGAGTGGGAAAAAATATCTGGCAACTCTATGTCAGATCGACGCCTGATCTCCATAATCTATAAGATACTACAAAATATCAATAAGAAGAAGATAATCCATCCAATTAAGTGATGGGCAAAGGAGATGGACAGACACTTCACTAAAGAGGAGATCCAGGCAGCCAAGAAACACATGCGGACATGTTCACGATCTTTAGTTACTAAAGAAATTCAAATCAAGACAACAATGAGATACCATCTCACCCCAACTAATTGGCCATGATCCAGAAAACACAAAACAACAAATGCTGGAGAGGCTGTGGAGAAATTGAACCCTCCTACACTGTTAGTGGGGTTGCAAAATGGTCCAGCCTCTTTGGAAGGCAATCTGGCGCTTCCTTAAAAAAATGGATATCGATATACCATTTGACCCAGTAATTCCACTACTGGAATATATCCTACAGAATCAAGGCCTTTCACACCAACGGACACATGCACCAGAATGTTTACCGCAGCACAGTCCACGATAGCAAAAAGATGGAATCAACCCAGATGCCCAACAATAGAAGAATGGATAGGTAAACTGTGGTACATATACTCAGTGGAGCACTACGTAATGATAAAGAATAACGATGATTCCAGGAAACATCTCCTAACCTGGTTTTAACTGGAAGACATTATGTTGAGTGAAAGTAGTCAGCGACAAAGGGACAAATACTGTATGAGACCTCGACGATAAGACCTCAAAAACAGCCTTGTGTATGGAAGAAAAGACTCTTTGACAGCTGCAAGGGAGGGGAGGGAGGGAGAGGAAGGCGGGGAGGGTTTAGTTTAGATAGTTACTAGAAATCTTGTTGGGAGAAAGCAGTGATAGCACACATTAGAAACAACAACATTAAGTGGACTTCAGCATAACTTGAGTAGTCCTTCCATCTTAACTCAATACTGCAAGGTTAGAGTAGCTGGGGCAGGGGGTGGGGGACCATGCTCTTAGGTGAATTTCAGGCCAATTGGCACAACTAGCATTTTGCTAAGAGAGCTCTCTCCACCCCACATTGGTGAGTCGCGTCTGGGGTCTTAAAAGCTGCCAAGCTGCCATCCGAGGACACAGCAAATGGTCCCAACTCAGCAGGAATGGATGCTCACCGACGACCAAAATGACATGCGGTAAAGACAACCGAGAAGACAGAGAGACCCACAAGAGTGGGTGCCTACATCAACTTGGGACCGGAAGAACCGGATGGTGCCCGGCCACCACCAGTGATAGCCACGATGGAGCTCACAGAGAGGGGTCTCACTGGCAACACAAGAATAAAAAGAGGTGCATCATGAGATCTCCACTAAAAGACCTCAATTGATGGTCCTGTGGTTTTGGGGTTCCTCTGAGAGCATGGCGTCCGGCCCTGATGTTGCCCTTTCCCATAAATTATAACAAAGTTCCACTTTTTGGACAGGAATGGATTGGACTTGGCAATGCAAAGTGACCACATATTGGAAGCACTTTGTGGTTATAAACATTTACAGGATTTCATCTTGCCATCCTCTGGCTGGAGGAAGGGGAGTGGACGGAGAGGAGGGGAAAGGAGGTTGTTGGGAGGATGAGACATGTATGGAGCAGAGAGGAATAGTGTGCAGTCACCGGACAGGGAGAGCAGTGGAAGCTGCATATAGGTGGGCATGTAAATTTATACGGGAATGTACATTTTCACTGAGTTATGTTAAATAAATAAGAAAAAGAAAAAAAAATTAAAAAAAAAAGAAAAACAATTCATGTGATCAACCACATAAATATCACAAAATACAAGAATCACCTGATCTTGTCTACTTATGCAGCAAAAGACATTTGATTAAGTCCAAAACCCATTCATGCTAAAAACTCTTAGCAAAACAGGAATAGATGGCTAATTCCTTAATACAATAAGGGCCATTTATACAAAGCCAACTGCCTATGTCATCCTGAATGGAGAGAGACTGAAACAGTTTCCCTTGAGAACAGGAACTAGATAAGGGTACCCACTCTTACCTCTCCTATTCAACATTGTACTAGAAGTTCTAGCCAGAGCAATTAGACAAGACCAAGAAATAAACGGCATCTGCATTGGCAAAGAAGAACTAAAAATCTCACTGTTTGCTGATGATATGATTGCATATGCAGAGAATCCCAAAGAATCCATAAGTAAACTACTCAAACTGATAGAAGAGTTTGGGAAATTCTCAGGATACAAGATAAACATAAGTAAATCAGTAGGATTCCTTTATACCAACAATGAGATTATTAAGGAAGAAATCACTAAGTCAATACCATTTACCATAGCCCCTAACAAGATAAAGTACCTACGAATAAATCCAACCAGAGAAATAACAGACCTTTACAAAGAGAATTACAAACCCTTACTACAAGAAACTAAGAGAGACTCACATAAATGAAGAAACCTACCCTGCTCATGGATGGGAAGACTTAACATTGTGAAAATGTTTATTTTACCCAAAGCAATCTACTTATATAATGCAATCCCAATACAAGTTCCAGTGACATTTTTTAGTGAAATGGGGGAACAAATTACCAACTTTGGAAAGGCAAGAAGCCCCAGGTAAGTAAGCCAGGCCAAAGCCAAGTGCTGTCGAGTCGGATCCAACTCCTGGCCCCTAGGGTTGTCATGAGTCGGATGAATCAGGTAAGTAAGGCATTACTAAAAAAGAAGACACGCTGAGAGGCCTCTCATTACTTGATCTTAGAACCTATTACACTTCCACAGTAGTCAAAACAGCCTGGTACCGGTACAAAGACAGAGAGATAGGTCAGTGGAACAGAATTGAGACCCCAGAAATGACATCTGCCTATGAACAGTTGATATTTGACAAAGGCCCTAAGATATTAAACCAGGGTAAAAACAATCTCTTCAACAAATGGTGCTGGAAAAATTGGATATCCATCTGCACTAAATTAAAACAAAATCTATATCTTACACCTTATACGAAAACCAACTCAAACTGGATGCCAAGCCATGTTCCATCCAAACTTGATAAAAGACCTAAATATCAATCTAAAATGATAAAGCTCATCCAAGAGAAAGTAGGAAAAACAGAAGTTTTAATACACAACACAGATAGATTTCAAAATCTGTCAAACAAACCACGATCATCAGAAAATAGATAAATGGGAACTACTAAGAATCAATCACTTTTGCTCATCCAAAGACTTTGTTAATAGAACTAAAAGGCCACCTACAGATTGGGAAAAAATATTTGGCAACTCTATGTCAGATCAACGCCTGATCTCCATAATCTATAAACTATTAGAAAATACTGAAAAGAAAAAGATAAATCGTCCAATTAAGCAATGGGCAAAGGAGATGGACAGACATTTCTCTAACGAGGAGATCCAGGCAGCCAAAAAACACATGTGGACATGCTCACGATCATTAGCTATTAAAGAAATTCAAGTCAAAACCACAGTGAGATATTATCTCACCCCAACAAAATTGGCCATGATCCAAAAAACACAAAACAACAAATGCTGGAGAGGCTGTGGGGAGATTGGAACTCTCCTACACTGTTGGTGGGATTGCAAAGTGGTGCAACCTCTTTGGAAAGCAATCTGGTGCTCCCTTAGAAAAATGGATGTAGATACACCATTTGACCCAGTAATTCCACTGCTTGGAATATATACTACAGAATCAAGGCCATTCATACCAACTGATACATGTATACGAATGTTCATCGCAGCACAGTCCACAATAGCAAAAAGATGGAATCAACCCAGATGCCCAACAACAGAGCAACGGATAGGTAAACTATGGTATATATACTCAATGAAACACTATGCAATGATAAAGAACAATGATGATTTCAGGAAACATCTCTTAAGCTGGTTTCAACTGGAGGACATTATGCTGAGTGAAAGTGGTGACAAAAGGACAAATATTGTATGAGACTTCTAAGATAAGAACTTAAAAACAGACTTATGCATAGAAGTAAAGACTCTTTGATGGCTACAAAGGTGGGGAGGGTTTAGATTAGATACTTAATAGAAATTTGGTTGGGTGAAATTTGTGACAGCACACATTAGAAAGAAGATCAATAATAACTGGACTTCAACACAATTTGGGTACTCCTTCCTTCTTAACCCAATATGCAAGGACAGACTAGATGAGGCGGGGGGCCGGTGACCATGCTATCAGGTGAAGTAAAGGCCAACTGGCACAGCTAGCATGTTGCTAATGAGGACTCTCTGCATCCCTTATCAGGGAGTGGCGTCTGAGGTCTTAAAAGCTGTCAACCTGCCACTGAGGGTACAGCAAATGGTTCCAACTCAACAGAATGGATGATCACCAAAGACAAGAATGACGTGGGGAAAAGAGAAACCAGAAGACAGAGAGACTCATGTGAGTGGGTCTCTACATTGGCTCGTGACCAGAAGAACCAGATGGTGCCTGGCCACCAAAAGTGGTAGCCACGATGGAGCTCACAAAGTTGAGTCTCACTGGCAACAAGAGAATAAATAGCGATGTACCCTGAGATCTCAAATTGATAGTCCAGGGACTTCAGAGTTTCCGTGGGAGCATAGCCTCTGGCCCTGATACTACCCCTGTCCATAAATCATAATGAAGGTGAACTTTTCAGACAGCAATGGATTGGACTTCGCGATGCAGAGTGACCCTATGTTGTGGGAATATTATGGTTCTACGCATCTATAGGATGTCATCCTGCTGACCTCTTGCTGGATGCTCTGATGGCCATTTCAGAAAATGAGTTCCAAAACTGCTTTCAAGGGTGGACTAGGCACTGGCGTCAGTGTTTATCTTCCCAAGGGGAGTACTTTGAAGGTGACCATAGTGATATTCAGCAACGAGGTATGTAGCACTTTTTATAGGATGAGTTTGAGAACCTAATTGTCAGTCCTCCTACTGTTTGATAATTTCCATATTCTGTTGGATCACTTTCTTTGAAATGGACATAAATATGGATCTCTTGCAGTCAGTTGGCCAGAAAGCTGTCTTCCAGATTTTTTGATATAGATAAGTGAACACCTCCAACACTGCATCTATTTTTTGAGATATCTCGATTGGTGTTCTGTGAGTTCCTTAGACCTTGTTTTCCACCAGTGCTTTCAGTACAACTAGGACTTCCTTCTTCACGACCATTGATTCTTAATTCCATGCTACCTCCTCAAATGGTTGAATGTCAACCAATTTCTCTTGATACAATGACTCTGTGTCTTCTAGATTACTCTTGGTCCATGGCAACTACTGATTTGTCTTTGCAACTTTTTTTTTTCCTGGAATATCCTGTAAGTGAGATTATAGACTATATAACAATGTCTTGAGTCTAGATTTCTTTTGCCTAGTTTAATACTTTTGACATTCAGCAACAACATTGCAGATTGCATACATAGTTTGTTCCTTTTTTTGCTTAGTATTGTATCATTGTAATTTTCATGGAATAATTTGCTTGTCAGTATTTCTATATTGATGTCGTTAGAGATTCATCCTCAAATTAGGATGACATCAAAAACTTTATTTATTTATTTTAAAAAATAGGTCTGTTTGTATATCAAGGCACAGAAAATAATGATATTTTGGTATCTGAAAATTTAAGTTTATGTCCATTAGAAGTATACACACTTTTCTTTTTTTAACTGCTTTTTATATAGAGATATTGTAGACTCACATTACATGTGGTAGTAAGAAACAATATACACCTGTCCCTTGTACACTTGGTCTAATTTCCTCTAATGACATTTTGAAAAGCAGTTGTACAATATTCACAACCAGCATATTGGCAGAAATTCAGGCTGCCAATCTTATTCAAATTTTCCCAATTTTACTCCACTCATTTGTGTGTGCATGTGTATATTGTGTTAAGTTCTATACACTTTTATTACTTATGCTATTTTAGTTTTAAAGCATAACTTATCTCTTAAAAATAGTCATAATCCTTATTGTTCTTTTACTCTCAAAGTATCTTTCATGAAATAATAGAGATTCTTTAGTGACACCTATATTAAAGTTTACCCTCTTCTACTTTCTTTTCATTATTTTAAATTCAAACAGAGTTAAGTACAAACTATTAAAATAAATGAACAAGACATGAGTAAATAGATAATAAACTATATTCTTCTCAGGCCATAAATAGAATCATAGGCTAGATCTGCACTATGTGCTACCTATGCGCTTCACAACTATACATGGTTTATATTCATTATTATTTCCTCTTACATGTATGCACTTTTACTGTAAATGCTATATAGTATTTACATTTGTAAAATGCATTTAATTATGTACTTGCCATTCTAATAGTAAATATGGGGTATTTAAAGGCAAGCCCACTGCTGCCAATTCTCACTCATAGCAGCCCTTCAGGGTTTCCAGCACTGTAATCTTTACAGAAGCAGATTGCCACATCTTTCTCCTCCCCAATCCCTGAGTGGCTGGCTGGTGGGCTAAAACTGCCACCTTTTCAGTTAACAGGCAAGTGTTGTAACACTGCACCTCCCAGGGCTCCTTAAACATTTTTAAGTGATGCTAAAATCTAGATCATCAGGCAAAGATTTACAAACTGATTCTAATATAAATACAAGAAACAGTGGCATGCATGTGTAACTTGGTAGTGCATTTTCCTGAATTTCTTGTATTTCAGTTTCAGAAACTCTCTCCTGCCCCCATGTTGACTTTTTGTAAAAGCTAACTCCTCTCTGTTATGCAGACAGACACTGATTTATGAGAGCCGTACTTCGAAGCCAGACAACTGTGGTGTCTACTTCTAACACATACAGTACAGACTGGCAGGTTAAACGAAGAGAAGATACCCCAAAAAGAATACATCATTATTCTTTAGCCTGAGGGTACCTTCCCCTTATTAAAAAGCAGATTTTCAGCTTTTGTGTGCTGAAGACACCTTAAGACAATCAAGTCAATTCCACTGTCAGTTACCTTGCCAAATGTCATACAACTTTTGACAAATATCTAAGCTGGCTGCTGGGAAGTTCCCACAATGCCACCCTAACTTTATTTCCTACCTAAGTTCTTTCTTGGCTAAAGAAGGCTACTCAACCTATAGAATAAACCCCTCAAGCAAGAAGCATTTTTCAAAGATGGGAAAAGAAAATCAAGCAATGGAAACAAACAAAAGGGCATCCATTAGGTAGACTGTATCAGAATGTTCACTTTTTTTTTCCATAAAAATGTTAATCATGTTAAGTAAAGTCAGGGAAGTTTTTAGTTTGGCAAATTGTTATGGCACAATTTCAAATTAATACACATTTATTTAAAGCAAAAAACTCTTTAAGATTTGACTACCTGGATTGAGAATATTTACTACTTTTCTGTATTAATTTATGGCAGAGAAGTAAAGAAGGTGCCATTTGAGTAGGCTAGATTTCTAAATACTTGCTTACCACTGTGAAATTTTAGGTAATTATGATTTATTTCCTTGGTAGTAATCAGTCTCAGATTTCCCTCAATTAAATGTGATCTTAATGTCTTTTTTAAAATTATTTTTATTGTTTATTGATTTCATAGATTTGAAATCAGTATCACAAGATTAAAATGTAATCTTTAGTCATATTTGTTAACATAAAATTTATTATGATAAACAGTTAATTTGATCAAAGTAAATCTGATTAATAAAATTAACTTTAATACAATGATACATAACAAAAAGCTTTTCTTTACAGAACACTGTCCTTCCAATATTTATGCTAACCCTTGTCTAAGAATTTTTTTAAATGGTTTGGTATATTCTACCCTATGCATCAAATTTTATTTAATTAGTTATTACGGTTGAACATTAGTATTGTTTGCATTTGTTTAATACTGTAAAAAATAATGGAATGAATACCATTCAGGAGAAATCTTGACCCATGTCCATGATGTTTAGATACTGGTAGTTCAAGTGTGTGTATTATTAGAGTTTCTGTTAGTGCCCTATAAGAAACTTGTATCAATTTATGATTTCTTTTGCTTTGTTTTTAACTTTTCATTAACAAAATTTTAAAAATTATGAATGCCAAGAATAGGCAGAGAAAATAATGTCATGAACCAGCATGTATCTATTAGTCGTCTTTGGCAGTCATCAGCTGGTGGCTACCTATTGTACCATCTGAACTCCCGCTTCCCTTTAATTCATAAAAAGTAGAAAGCAGATTTCTAAATGCTCAGAGGAAAGTTAAGAATAACTATAGAAGCCCTAGTGGCACACTGTTTAAGAGCTTGGCTACTAACTGTCAGAGGTTCAAACATGCCAGCTGCTCCCCAGGAGTCTGATGGGGCAGCATGCTTTCATAAAGATTACAGTCTAGGAAACTCCATGAGGCCATTCTACTCTGTCCTGTAGGGTCTCTGTGAATTGGCATCAACTGGACGACCTACAATAACAACAACACAGGGCCTGTATCCATACAAAGGAAGAGTAGCCAAGAAAAGGGATTCTAAAAACATCTGTTCTTATAGTACAAACACAAAAGCTGTATAATTTTAACAGAATGGGAGAAACATTTACAGGAAGTGAAATAACTATATAGAAAGACTCATAAGTATATATTTAAAATATCTGTGTAGCATAAAGAAATAAATGGATAAATTTCATCAAGGGCAGGTAGAAAAAAGAAAATACAGCTTGCAAGAACAATGTCACGTCAGCTGAAATACAAAATGTTATGAGAATTGAGGTAAAAGCTAAGAGGGAAAGAAAAGGCTTTTATCATCAGGTTTGAAGTAAAGACTACAAAGGAAGACTAGGCTCAGTTTTTGATGTCATGATGAAGAATAAAAAGTAACTGGGTAGATTTCAAATATTTTCTTCTTCTCTATTCTTCATTAATAAACTTCAACACAGAAACAGTAAGACAAAAATGGCTCCAAGGGAATCCTATAGTTCAAGACAGACAGAGAGATAGTAAGACTAACTCTTCCTACCAGAACAGAGTTCAGGTCTTTAGTTCCAGACACCTGATATTCAGCAGAGAAAGCCATGGAATCACTATTGGTAATATGTCAGGAATTTAAGTGGACTGGCATCAGTTCCGTAAGATGAGCCAGCATTCATTTAAAAATGAAAAATGATGGTAATCTATAGCTGAGTCAGCATGATTATTTATTCCTGACCAAAATTTACGGCAGATTATTAAGAAGACTTTTAACATCTTCAAAATATAGATCATGATCACTGGCGGTTCTCCTGTGTTTGATATACATGTCATGCCGTACTATCCTAGGTTCCTGTTTCCTTCCTTTCTGGGTCAGGAGCTTATGAGGGTGTTTTAGAACCACAGACAAATTTCCCTCAACAAATTTAGAGATCAGCCTTTTAAGAAAGAAAGGGGCTTCATAATTTGCTAGACCAGTCTACCTCAGATGTAACTTAATGCACTCATGACAACTGCAGACAGTGGCATCAGCTGGCACAAATTAATGTCTGCCTTGATAGTCTGCAGTGTTCATTAGCATTTCAGATGAAGATGTAGAAGTCTGGTTTATTAGAGCACACACGGTTGAGAATAATCAATAAACAAGAGGATTGAAAAGAGCAGATGAAATATTATGAAATAACATGTAAATCTCTTACAAATGAGTTCTAAACACAGGTGAAGTTACAACAAAATTGACAGGCATTCTTAACACACACACACACACACACACACACACACACTTGAATGATGCCTTTGGCAGGAAGCTCCATATTAAACATCAGTGTGTTGTGACTCCCGAAAGATCAGAGATACCCCTAATATATGTATGTTCATAACAAGGGCAGCACAATGATCAACCCATTTAGAGATAACTGGGTTCTATCCTAACTCTGACGTCTTACAGTCACTGTGCACGTAGTGCTGAATGTCTCTGTGGCTTTCTTTCCATCACCTACAGTCTCAACTCGCTGGCCTCTAGTAAACTCCCTGACTCATTGATCTTACTTAGTTTTCCTCAGTCACCCTGGAGTGCTTGGTATCCCTAAATATTTCTAAATTAGCCAAGCTTATTTCTCCTCAGTATCTTCTCAGCTAATCATTCCCTATTTTGTAGCACTTATTTCAATTAAATGGCATTGTTTCTCATTCAGTTGCTCCTTTTCTCCAGCAGGATGCAAGTTCCACAAGCAAATCTAACTCCCCTACTACTAATAGTGCTGAGGTTTGAGTTCACCCAGAAGTGCCTTGCAAGAAAGATCTGGCAATCTACTACCAAAAAATTAGCTATTGAAAACCTTATGAACTGTAGTTTCACTGTAACACACATGGGTTTGCTATAGTCAAAATATAATTGAGGACAACTTATTACTGGTACTAATCACTTATGTGATTATTATTGTGAATAGGTATTCTTTTAAGTGTTTCACACATACACATATAAATAGCATATTATTTTACATAATTTCTAAAGTCTCATCTTGCAGCTGAAGAGACTGAAGCATAGAGAAAGTAATTTATCCCAGGTCACAGAAGTAGTAAGTAGCAGAGGCTAGATTTAAATCCAAGAAGTCTGGATCCCAAGTCCTTAACCATTATACTCTCCTGCCTCACCTTAGGCATAAAGTTACATTTGTTGGACAACTAAATATAACATTTGACTAATAGTAGTATGTTAAAAAGTATATGTGTCTCAAATATTTAAGCCAGTTTGTGGCATATAAAAAATAAGCAATAAATGCTTATTACAATAACATTATTTTATTATTATTACTCTACACTGGTGAGAACATTTCTGGAATAAAATATTTGGTTCTATTTAAGAATGATTCCACATATTGGAGAATATTTAATAAAGAGTGACCAAAATGATGTTATTTGGTGAGGGTTTGTAGAGCTTGGCAATTTTAGGTTGGTGTGACAGTCTAAACTGAAAGCAAACCAAGTCCAATCCATTGCCACTGAGTAGATTCTGAATCATAGCGACCCTACAATGACACAGTAGAACTGCACCACAGGGTGTCCAAGGTGTGGCTGGTGGATTTGAACTACCAACCTCTTGGTTAGAAGCCAAGCTCTTAACTAGGGTACCACCAGGGCTCCACACAGGCTCCTTGAAGTGTTCAAATGGCTGAATGCTCCCAGAAGTCAAACCAGGGACATGTGAATGAACAGAAGCCATACCAAACCAAACCAAACCTGTTGGTGTTGAGTTAGTTCCAACTCATAGAGATCTTGCAGGACTTAGAACTGCCCCACAGGGTTTCCAAAGAGTGGCTGGTGGGCTTGAATTGCTGTACTTTTGGTGAGTAGCTAAGCTCTTAACCACTGCACCACCAGGGCTTCATAAGAAAAAGGAAGCATATTTTTCAATGCCTTTTAAGGATAAACTTTCCCATAAATCAAAGGGACACAGGCTTTCTTAATTAGTGACATGCTCTGTAAATATCCAAGCACAAGCTAAATACAAAAGGAAGCTCTCTGGACAGATAGAATAATTTCTACTTTTACAGTCTTTACTTTAGAGCTGCAGAGTGCCAAAGTACTTTGTTACCACTGGTGTGTTTCTGTCTTTTCTTTATAAAATGTACAGAAATCCTTTCAGATTTTGAAAGCTCAGTAAGAGCTAGAAGAGTAAAGGATGAGTGAACAAAAGGTATTAACAAGTGAGGCATTTCCTCACTGTATCCTTACAATAATAGTCTCTGAGGGAGGTGTTATTCTGATTTTATGCATAAAGTTCAGAGAAATTGAAAAATTTATTCAAGTGAGTGATAGAGCAAGTAGTGTGGCCACTGGTCAGTCTGATTCAAAACCTGTGGTCATTCTACACACTGCATTCATAATTTTTCTTCCAGAAGGAACAACAAAAGAGTATTGCTCAGTCTTTAACCAACACTGCAGCAGGCTTAACAAGTTGATGCATTTTGGTTTCCCTAATTACATTAATTAATCTGTTTGGCAGGATTCTTCCCTTGCCTGTATGAACAAGAGCCTCAACAATCCCGTTCAATAAGACACTGGTTTGAAGGAATAAAATTCAACTGAGCAAAATAAAAATCCCTACCTATGGCAGGTAGGGATTTGCCTATCCCAGTCAAATTGCTCCACACTGTGTAGAGCTGAACAATGGTCCCTGGACAGTGATTTTCAAAACTTTGATAGTCTGAATTTGAATTTTGAATGTTTTCCTTAGTACTTCAGCAAAAGCAACATGCCATTCATTTGTCATATGAAACACAATGGGCCTAGCTTCAAACATATGATCTCGACAAACATCTGAAATATCAAGGCTTGCTTGAAAATGTGCTTAATTAATAAAGTCAGTGATAGTGGTTGATTTGTGTATGTATTCTTCCAATATATATTATATTTGTAAATGATTGTTCTTTTCCCTGGGGGATATTTTCTTCTTGTGGCTATTGCGCTAGTGTTTTGTAACTGTGCCCCCTTTACCATGCTCTGTGGCATAAGGAAAAACAAGTGCAATTTCTCCTCTCCCTCACATCGGCCGTTTTCTTTTCTAATGGAAATATTGTGATGTTGCTTTGACATGTTTTGGTGAGATGATAACTCAGTGATTCTCAAGAGGCTACCAACTGTATTTGATCAAGAGAAAGAAAAATAAGTTTTTAATTTTGCATTGTTTAGTATATTGATTTTGGGTTGATCTTTCATACAATAGAGATATTTTTAAAGGTCATACGAATTTCAAGGGATTTGACATAATGCTTATAATACTCATTTTTTTTTACCTAGATTTTATGAAAAAACATATTTTATTCTTTTTACTTCTCTAAATCAAAGAATGAAGGTCACTATCCGGATGTGGTACTTTAGCTATGTGATTCACTGTCAAGTATAACAAGGATTAATCAGAAAATAAATGAGGGCTGTGTTTCAATACATTAGTTCTATTATATCTGTCTAAAAGAATATTAGCAGTGAGGCAGAATATATGCACAAAATGGACATACTGTGAATTCAGAAATGAGATTCAATGAATTATTAGAATTAGATGGTTTTTCTTTTTTCTTTTTTTTTTTAAATATGGTTATGTCCAGGACAGTCAATCTTACTGAGAGCTGTGGTATATGAGGACACAGAACTTTTCTGATTATGGCTTTGATTATTTTACACACTATTACCACCTTACCTTTATTGAGTACTGTTCTCAAGAAGCTAAAAATATTGCCACATATAACATGTCTTCCATAACGACTATGCCCTTGGCATAGATGAACTGCTATCTCTATTCTATTTCATATATTAAAAAAATATTTAAAAAAAGGTAAAGAACTTTGCTCAAGGTCAAGAAGGAAATTTACTACTAGAACTGAGAATCAACTTCATATGATACGGTTCCCTGTCCAGTGCTATTTTCATTCAACTGTCTCTAGTTCTAAAACATTTGCTAATATGTAGTTTTTGTGGGTCAGTTCATTCTTTGGATAATTCATTCTTTTTCCTTTTTTTAAAGTTTCTGCGAGCTAGTATTTTCAAGTCTTAAAATTACCACCAATTTTAGAAGCAAAGAATTCTTTGTCTTTCCTCAAAATAAATTCAGTATTCTTTTTGTATTTAGAAAGAGTATTACTGGGCTGGTTATACGTCTATTTAGGACATTTTATACAGTCCTACCATGGCTGCCTAACTGCTATTTGACTTTTCTTTCCACTTGGAGGTCTAATCAGCATCCCAAACAGCTAAAACATAGGTCTGTATTCACTCCTTTAAATCTGTTTCCCTCCAATTGTCCTGCATTGGTTAATAACAGAAACCCTGGTAGTGTAATAGTTAAGTGCTACATCTGCTAATCAGAAAGTCGGCAGTTAAAATCCACCAGGCACCCCTGAGAAACTCTGTGGGGCAGTTTTACTCTGTCTATAGGGTTGCTATGAATAGGAATTGACTCAATGGCAGTGGGTTTTTTAGTTTAGTTAAGACCACAACGAAGATGGGAGCTAATACTAATCCTTTATTCTTCATTTTCTTTCACGCCATACAGTCAACTCAAATCTCAAGTCTTACGGTACTATCTCCAACATACAACGTGAATAAAATACATTCTAAATATGGTAATTTATTTTCCATAGATTTAGAAATTTTTAACCATATCACTTTAGGTAGTATATGTTATATATATGTATGTATGTATGCATGTATAGCAGATCTAGAATGCTTTCTTTTTTCAAATCATTGCTCTCCTAGACAGAGTTCTTGTGTTGCCAATCCTGTTTGCTAGGACTGCAGACTCATACATAGTGAATTATTTCTTTATGCATTTTGTACTTATTCACTGTAAGTCCCTCTTTCCTTTTTGAAAAAATAAATGAGTTACAACATCATAAAGTACTCAAATCATTAGTTGCAATATTGAAGGAATCTATGGGCAAAATACTGAGTGATATAACATCAAACAAAGGTGGAAGGAATACACAGTTACTACACTCCCCCAGAATCGATCAATATTTAGCAATTTTAAGAGGTAGGATATTTTCAAGAACTAATGATGCTAAAGGAAAAAGAAGCTGCACTGAAGGCACTGGTGAAAACAAGACTCCAGGAATTAACTAAATACCAATGGAGACATTTCTACAAAGGAATGCAATGCTGAAAAGTGCTCACTCATCCATGCTAAGAAACTCAAAAGACAAGTACCTGGCCAAGCAACTGAGACGTATTCATAGTTGGGCCCATTCGAAAGAAAAGAGGTCTAAAGGAAAGTGGAAATTGTTGAACAATATGATTAACGTCCCACACAAGTAAAATTATGCTAAAGATAACTGAAAAACTCTTGCAGCAGTACATCAACAGGGAACTGCCAGGAACTCAAGCCAGATTCAAAACAGGACATGAAACAAGGGATATCATTGCTGATGTTGGATAGATCTTGGCAGAAAGTTGAGAATACCAGAAAGATGCTAGCTGTGTTTCATTAACTATGTAAAGGCATTGGACCGTGTAGATTACAACAAACTATGGATGACACTGCAGATCATAAGAATTCCTGACACTTAATTGTGCTCATGAGGAACATGTACATAAACCAAGAAGCAGTCATTAGAACACACCAAGGGGATATTACATGGTTTAAAAATAAGAAAAGTTGTGTGCCAGGGTTGTATCATTTCACCACACTGAGTCCATACGCTGAGCAAATAGTCTTCTTATAGCTGGACTATAAGAAGAAGAATATGCATCAAGCTTGGAGGATAGCTCACTAGCAAGCTGAAATATGCAGATGACAAAACCCTGCTAGCTGAAAATGAAGAGGACTTGAAGCACTTACTGATAAAGATCAAAGACAACTTTTACTATGGATTACACCCCAACATAAAGAAAACATAAATGCTCACAACTGGACCAATAAGCAACTGCAGGATAAGAGAAGAAATGATTTCATTTTGCTTGGATCTATAATCAACGCCCAGGGAAACAACAGTCAAAAAACCCAAACAATTTATTGGCTTGGGCAAATCTGCTGCAAAGATTTCTTTAAAGCATTAAAAAGCAAAGATATCACCTTCAGGACTATAGTGCACCTGACACACTATAGTGCATCTGACACACATGGGAAGGCTGGTCAATGAAGAAAGAAGATCAAAGAAAAGTTGATGCCTTTGAATTATCTCATCAGTGAAGAATATCGACTATACTATGGACTTCAGAAAAACAAACAAATCTGTCTCGGAAGAAGTACAGTCATAATACTGCTTAAAAGTGAGGATGGCAAGACTGTCTTGATACTTTGGACATGTTATCACAAGGAGCCAGCCCGTGGAGTACATCATGCTTATTAAAGCAGAGGTTCATGAAAAAGAAGAGGAGATGTCAATGCAATGAGGCAGACTGACACAGTGGCTGCAATGATGGTTTCAAACATAACAATGATTCTGAGGATACTGCCACAGGGGGTTACCATTTCATTCTGTTATACAGAGGGTCACCATGAGCCAGAACCTACTCACTGTCACCACCAAGATAAAATTGTGCAACAGCCACCTAGATCAGGTTATGTAAATATTTCTGCTGTTTTAGTTACTTAGTGCTTCTGTAGCAAAAAAAGGTACCATATACTAGGCATACTTGTTTTGCAATTGTGGAGGCCAAAGGCATAAATCTAGGTCTTGGCTGCACTGGTTTTTTCTATGTGACTCTCTCCTCATTTCTGACAGTTGTCAGCAATCCTTGTTGTTTCTGGGCTCATAGAGGGGTCTTCACGTGGTATTTTCCCCATGTGCCTCTGAGTCTAATTACCCTTCTTATAACACATCATTCAGAAGCGATGTTTACAACCCACCGTAATCTGCTATGATTTCACTGATAATAAGAAAAGAAAACCCTGATTTACAAATAGGGCCAAATTTTCATACAGTTTTGGGAGGACACAGTTCAATTCACTTAGTGCAGTCGACTGCTTTTTGTGGCCTTTCTTGGCATGGTATTGTAATTCTCACCCATGTGATTGGACTGAGCTGTGCAAAAAAGGTGATTGTGGCCCACCAAGGGGACTGATCAGTTTTGCCATCCTGCTGGGCTTGACATGAGCCATTGCAGGAGCAAGAAAGAGTATCTCACCACCACCAAGGTAGGAGAGCCAAGAGCAGAATGTTTTCCGGACCCAGGATCACTGTATTGAGAAGCTTCTAGAACCAGGAGACAGAGAGAGAGCTGTAACACTGAAGACAGCAAGAAGCATTGGCAAAGGAACGGTGGAAGGGGAGACTGGCAAGTCTCCACTGGCCTTCCTGGCCCCTAGAGCAAGAAAGCTATAAGTCTTTGGGTTGAATCTTACTAGCTGGGTATCTCTGAGCATTTACTGGCAGGGCTAAACAGCTTTGAATTTTTGAGCTGAGCAGAGGGCAAAGGGCCAGAGAGAGGCATGCCTGTGTCATGGCTAGGAGGGGGCTACCCCGAAGGAAGAACCTTATCCTGAGTGTTTCTGAACAAATTGTAATAGCCTGTTATTTCCCTAATAAAATTCACAATTGTGAGTATTGTCTGTGAGTTCTGTATGGCCTTTGCAATGGATTATTGAACCCACCAGAGAAACTGAGAGTGGCATGGGAGGGATGGTGGGCACTGTTTTAAAACTGGTAAAGATGGTGGAGAGAGAAGGCCAATCTGACATGTATCTCATAGGAATCAGCCTCAGGCTGTTGATTTTGATTCTCTTTCCCACCTGTGAAGTTACAGGAGGTCAGAAGCTGCCCCCATGCCATTGTTATAGCCCATGACACTGATTATGGTATCAGTGTGATATCTTTGGAAACCCTAGTGGTGAAATGGTTAAGTGCTACATCTGCCAACCAAAAGGTCAGCAGCTCAAGTCTGCCAGGTGCTCCTTGGAATCTCTATGGGGTAGTTCTACTCTGATCTATAAGGTCACTGAGTTGGAATCAACTTGACAGCAGTGCGTTTGGTTTGGGGTGGTATCTTTGAACATGAGTGTAGAAAGAGAGGTGTAGAATTAGCTCTCATAGGCTGGTAGGAACCTTTCTCATTTTCTCAAATACAGTCCAAACTCCCTAACATAATCTGTTTTGTACCTCTCTTTCCAATTTCTTGACATTCCATTCTGAAATTACTTATTTAACATCAGTCACACTGGTGCCTTTCCTGTCCCTTGAACACGAGAAGCTATTCCTTGTCTTTGGGCCTTGCAGTTTGCGAATCCCACAGCTGCTCATCCTCATCCTCATCCTCTATGATTCAGCTGCGAAATGTCACATATTTAGAAAATCATTCCCTGATCATCCAATCTAAATTAGCCTCTCACTGTCTTACCCTAAAATCACTATTCCTTCTTCCATAGCACTAATTTTGACCTGCCATTTTCATTTATTTAGCTTTGTATTTATTTCCTGCCTCTGAACTCAAATACAGGCTCCAGGAATGTAAACACCTTTTTTTTTTTTTTTAATCTTATTCACCACTGCACCCACAGAGAAGGTGCTCAGTGACTGTCCTGGGGGAATGAGTGGAGGGATGGAGGACATAGCTATCGAGAAGCGAGTAACTAATTCTCCCAGGGGGTCAGATGTAATCGATGGTATCATCAAATATAAACCACAGGACATAAACTCACCAATTCAGATGTGAAACAGCACATTTTTAGAGCCACATAGTCTCCCCCTCAGGGATGGCACCAGAACTGGGCGTTTTGGAGTTGATCAGTCATGAGTTTAAATGTCAGGGCTACTACTCACTTCACCTCTCTGAACCTAAGTTTTTATAACTTCCAAAAATAAAGAGCCCAGGTGGCACAACGGTTAAGTGCTGTTAACTGGCAGTTTGGCAGTTTGAATCCCCATCCATGAGAGAAAAGACCTGGTGATCCGCTCCCACAAAGATTACAAATTAGGAAACTCTATGGGGCATTTCTGCTCTGCCCTACCGGGTCACTCTGAGTGGGAATCAACTCAGCGGCATTAACAACACCACAAAATGAAAATCTCTTTAGAAGTAAATTTAAGAATATATATGATATACCAGGCATATCATATCTAGTAAATATTATTATCTATACTTATTTATTTAAAATACTGCCGGTTGCTATCTTAGTGTTTCTTAAAGAATTCAGAACAGTTCCTACAACGTATTCCATACACTCCACAATATCTGAGAACAAGTGTCATTAGTCCTATTTTACTGAGAAGGAAATGAAAACAGAAATATCATATTCCCAGTTGTTACAAATGTCTGAAAGAGATGGTCTTGAAACCCAGCCAATCTAGACATAGTTTGTTGTACTTTCCTCTGGAATGTGTCTGGCAGAAAAAAAGCACAACATTTTTGTGTAATACAGAGGGTGTGTAAAATCAATACAGCAGAGTCTAAATGAGTAAGTCAGTGAATGGACGTTCTAATGATAACTGCTGACAAATTTTAGAAGGCAAACACATAGCTCTTATACTGGTCATGCTGCTGTTACTTGGCTCTTGCTATAACACCTGGCTAACTTGCTCAAGGTCACCCTAATGGCCATGTCACTTCAGCTGCTGCGATTTCAGAATGTTGTGCTGTCATAAGTTCCCGGGCTCCCCGTGATTCCGTGAGTGCTTCTCTGTCTCTCTGGCTTTCCCTCTCCCATTCTCTCTCGCTTGCTCTTACTCCCAGTGCATTTGATATTCTCACAAGATGAAGTTACTGTCTCCTGAGACAGTAATACATTCTATTTTATTGTCAAATGATGAAACTGAATAAACAAATATTTTCAGCAATTTTATTTTCACTCAGTCATGCTGACAACCTAGTTTATGCTGGTACCTAGGATAATTTTTTTCCTCTTGTTTCTTCAGGGCTTTGTGTATAATGTGTGAATGCATAACGATCAGGGAGAAAGAGCAGAAAAATACTTCCCAGTGTTTACCAACTACCTAGGCACTTTGTTTCTGTAGACATTTCAGCAAGATTTATACAAAATAAGTTGGTTTTTAAATGTCTTTATTAAACTTGGCACTAGAATATTTAAGTTTATTTACTATGCTCTTTCCTTCCTCTCTGCTTACGCCAGAGGCCACAGATATTCATTTGCCCCCAAAGTGTCTGCATGTTGAAAAGCTTATAATCACAGATATGCACCATCAAAATAGAATTTGAGCTCCAGAAAATGTTATTAGCAAAAATAGCACTTTTTTCTTCTCTCTCTTTTTTTTTTTTTTGCATTTCATTAAAATAAATATTTCTTCTGTTCAGTTTTCATGACAGACTCTGGGACTGTGGGGAAGGAGGAGCACAGTGCATTGTGAGTCACTGTCCATTTATGAGGGGACGGCTTGTGTTCTGACAAATATCCAATATCAAGGCTTGAGTAATTGGTAGAAATTAGTGTGTGACACCTCCAAATTGCTGGTTTACAATCTGAGTGACAGAACTGGTGACTTGTAAGCTTCTACACCCTGGATCTATGCAAACATAATGGCAGGAAGCAAGATGGCGAAGATCTCACTGCTCTGGGGAAAGAGGTAGGTGCTGGACAGAGAAGGGTTTGAATTACGCCAGAGAAAGAGTGGTGGGGACAGAACAGGGTAGAGAATACAGTGGCATCACTAGGGGGTTCATGCTGTGGACTGCACCTCCTGACGCTGTTAGAGGGCCTGATGCCAAAATGACCCCAGGGTCCATGGCAGTAGAGGCTGCCAAGACTATGGCACCACTGGGGTTGGTGTCACCTGTCACCCAGTAACTCATCCAGTAACTCATCTTCACCTTGCTGCCTTCTACACTCTGCCACCTTCCAGTCAGGGTGTAGGCACGGTCCACAGAGCCCACCACTGGTTGGAGAGAAGAGTGTCTGCTTTGGTCAACTAGGGAGAGAAGAAGCAGTGGGATCCAGCCAGGTGGCAGGGGCAGGTTGCCTTGGGGTGAGACAGAGTGGGCAGGCCTTTCCACCCATGGGGGTGGGGTAGGCAAGGGGGAGCTACTGGGAGAGGTGTTTGCCTACCAGTTGCAGTTGGGGGCATGTGACACCATGAGTTACCTCACCGGGTGACATCAACCCTAGTTAGTGACCCCACAACAAATGGAGAGGTAAGATCTGTCTACTTTTCACTTCTTTGAATAAGAAAGCACAATCTTAGGATGCTCTGGCCTCCACCTGTGTTCTTAGCATTCCACCACACCCACTTCTACGCGGTAGGGAGTGCTTCCATTGGAGCTATCTGGTGGCGCAGCGGTTACGAGCTTGGCTTCTAACAAGAGGAAGCCTTGGAAGCCCCATGGAGCCATTCTACTCTGTTTTATTGGGTTGGTATGAGTCCATATGGACTCCACCACAACAGGTAATTCTTCCCATTACACTTCTTTCAGCACTTTCCTGTGGAAAGAGTGAAACTAAAATCAGAGGCCTCTTTTATCTTATGGACTTCATAGTCCCACCCATTCCCAACTCCTTTCTCCTCTTCTTATTTCTGGCAGATGAAAACAAACAAAGAATGGACTTTCTTATTTTATGATATGATTACATTGGAAATTTGTGGTTTGACAAGGGTAAATAAACCTATTCTTTCATCAGAACAGTCAGAACTGGAGACTATTTGTTGGAATCATTGGTAGCTCCAATAATTTCTTCCACATTCTGCTTTGTTCCTCAGGAAAATACAAGAGAATTACCAAAACAAAGCAGAAAATATTCAGTTTTCTGGGGCTGATTTCTGGTGAATAATCAAAGTATGAATCAAAGATGGTACAGTATTTCACTCAATATTTATTGAGCACTGCCAGGCATTTGGAAATCCCGTGGGCATAGCAATTAATTGCTACAGCTGCTAAGCAAAAGGTCAGCAGTTTGAATCCATCAGGAGCTCCTTGGAAACTCTATGGGGCAGCTCTACCCTGTCCTGCAGGGTTGCTATGAGTCGGAATCAACTCGACAGAAGCAGGGTCCCCCAGCCCCTGTCAGGCATTATTCTAGGTACTACTAAAAGCAATGACGAAAACACACAAGACAAGAAAGGTCCTGTCATCCCACCTATTTCTTGCCCCAGGAGACCGAGAACCTGAAGTCACCATGTGAAAAAGTAACTTTCGATAGCGATAAGCCCCCTGTGGAACAGTAATGGATTTGGTTTGGTCTTCTTTTTTTATATGAGAGGTGGTGACTCAGATTGTAACACGGCTGGTGGTTACATGTGAGCCTGAACATTTCGCTGGGAGGCAGCCTACTGGCTCAGTTGAGGCAAACATAATATTCTCAGGAAGTTCAGAAGAAATTGCCCTGTAAAGTCTCCTATAACGTATTTTACCAAATGTTTTTGCTAACAGAGATCAGAAAGCAGGAAGGTCCCAAGCTAAGGGCAATTTTGTCTTTAAGTGTTACTTAACTGGCTCGTGAAGGGCAACCTTTGTCAATTTGAAAAAGTCGATTTCTAAAAATCCTGTTATTTGATCTTTCAGATCAAGTATTATACTGTATAGCCACTCTCAAACAGCATCTCATGCACATTCTGCAGACAGTGGCTTTCGGAAAATGAGCAGCAGCTCATAAGGCTGTCCCAGGAAACTCAGGTATAAGTGAACGAGGAAATGCCACAAAGGACTGTCAAGGACTACAGAATCTTCTAGAAAATGCCACATACTCTTTGGCAAGATTTTTTGGGGATGAAGTCGAACAAGGAGAGAGAGAGAGAAGGAATTTTTCTTAAAATTTTGGTTTTCTTCTCTTCAGAAATGGGAGACAAAGCTTGCACATGAAGAGTTACAAACAAAACAAAACAAAAAACAGAACCCCAAACCCCAAAAGACACTTAACTTACATTCATTTCATGAACAGAATAGAATATGCCAGCACCCTAAAAGTGCTAGATCCTTGCATTTGAAGGGCTGTCTGATAGAGTGTTTTGCTGGGAAAACGTTACAGTCATATTGTTAACTTTTATAATTCTGAAGCTCTCAAGAAAACTTCTGATGGCTAAACAAAAGGCACATCGACACTGTGGGATTTACTGCCTTTAAGCAGAAAATGTCTTTGGGGAGAATGTTTCTGGGATTTCACTGTCTTTTTTCTGCCTTTTAAAATCTAATAAAGTTCAATTTCACTGAGTTAGGCTAAGTTTCTCCACGGTGCCTCTTGATGACATTTCTTCTAGTTAGGTAAACACATCCTTTTTCTCTGTTGGGCTGTAGTAATCTTTTTCCGTTGAGTTTTGGGTACTTTAATGATGTTAGAAACAGCATGTTTATATTTTCTCCATGTAGTTGTTAAGTTCGAGTAGACAATTTTTAGTGATAAAAATGCCAATAAGTTTGTCACCCACTGCCTCTGTTCTTTCACCAGTGAGATGCAGGAGTTGGTATTTTTAGGAATCAAAAATTCTATGGTTCAGTGAAAGACAAAGAAAGGTGCAAGGGAGTTATAAAAAAGCATTCATGAAAAGAACTAGGGAGAGCAGGTGGCTCTTGCTGTTTCTGTGATGCTTGTCGGCGACAGCCATTGTGGGGCCACTGCCTGGACAGTCTGTGTGCCTTCCAATTTTCAGGTGTAAATTACAAAGCCCTGAGGCCTGAGCCCTGAGTCTCTAGTCTATGCCCTAGAGCTTTCTTTCTGGAACATAAAATTAATTTCTTCCATCTCTTACCTTTCTCACCACATTCTAATTTTTTGTCCACACCCCCCCCCCTTTTCTTTTCTTTAACTGTTTTCTGATAGACTCAGGTCAAATCTGCCTTTGGGCCTTCTTGCAAGCTTTTCCTTCTACCTAAAGTGGTCTTTAATTTATTATGCTTTCTTGGAAACCTGACGGCATATTATTGGTAAAGTGCTATGTCTGCTAAACAAAGGTTGGCCATCCAAATCCAGCAGGTTCTCCTTGGAAATTCTATGGTGGCAATTCTACTCTGACCTACAGGGTTTCTAAGAATTAGAATCAACTTGACAGCAGCAGGTTTGGTTTTTTGGTTTAACTCTGTCTTACAGTTTCCCGTTAACTTTTAAATCTGATCTGATATCCAAATGTTATCAGATATTGAAAAGAAGTCTGTAATGTACAAAGAATTAAAGCAAACAATCAGAAAATAAACAATTTGAAATAAACCAAATATGCATGGAAGAAAAACTGTTGAAGATGAACCAACAGACAACAGCAAAAGAACTCTTCTTACGTATTTACAGAGTTAAAACCTAGTGCCATAGATTGATTTTCATTGGAAGACAGTAGGACTGGCCCATAGGGTTTCCAATGAATGACTGGTGAATGCAAGCCACCAATCTTTTGGTTAGCAGCTGAACTCTTTTGTGCCCCCATACACTCCAATAATGAAATGTTGGATTCTGTATAAAATGCAACCTTCAAGAAATAACAAACAACAACCCTCCCCCCCCAAAAGTGGAAGTTAAAACTATGATATCAGGAATGAAAAATAGAGGCTTTTGAAAGAAGGGTAGAAAATTTTCCAGAAAGATGCCTACATAGATTAAATCAATCAATAAAAGAATAGAAGGCAGGAAGAAAGATTCAATTAAAAACAAACAAACAAACAAAAACATGACATTGTGTAGCCTCAAAGAGGTCCTTTAGAATAGGGTAACTACCTTATAGGTTTACTGAGTCAATTTAAGAGGACTGAAATTTGTATAGTAGAAATTCAAGAAAGAAAGAAAATGAAAACAAAGACAATGAAAGGGAGGAAACTATCAATAAATTAATTCAAGAAGACTTCCAGAATTGAAGAACAGAAGTTTGCAAACCAAAAGATTTTTTACCAGGTGCCTTATACAAAGAATGGAAATTTCAAAACACTGAGGACAAAGAAGAGACACCAGGCATTTAAAGAGCAAAAAGAGGTCACACATGAAGCGTCATGAATCAGACGTGCTTCAGATTTTTTTAGCAGAAATGCTGAATGGCACGGCACTGAAGAAAATTAGAACAAGTCCATGAGACCCAAACAACAACCTTGAGTATATCCCAGCTGAAATAAGAGACCATTTGAACAGATTTGACACTTTTAACACTAGAACCCCACAACCAACACTAGATGAGGTCTGGAATGACATCAAGGGCAGCATACATGAAGAAGGAAAAAAGTTAGTAAAAATACAGGTGAGAAAGAAAAGACTTAAATGGGTGACAGAAGACACTAAACTTTCTCTTGAACTTCAAGTAGCTAAAGTGAAAGGAAAAATGATGAAGTGAAAGAGCTGAACAGAATATTTCAAAGGATGGTTCAAGAAAACAAAGTATTATAATGACACGTAAAGACCAGGAAATGGAAAACAAAAAGGAAAGAATAAGCTCAGTATTTCTCAAGCTGAAAGATCTGAATTAAAAATTGAAGCCCAGATTTGCAATACAGAAGGATTCTATGGGAAAAATATTAAACAACACTGGAAGCATCAAAAGAAGATGGAAAGAATACACAGAATGAGTATACTAAAAATAATTGGTTGAAATTCACCCCTTTCAGAAGGTAGCATATGTTCACAATCAACATCCGTGGGAACAGCAGTCAAGAAATTAAAAAAAAGAGTACATTGGGCAAACATGCAGCAAAAGCTCTCTTTGAAGTGCTGAAAAGCAAAGACGCCACCTTGAAGACTAAGGTGTACTTGACCTAAGCCATGGTATTTTTAATAGTCTTGTATGCATGTGAGAGCTGAACAATAAGGAAGACCACAGAAGAACTGACACTTTTCAATTGTGGTGATGGAGAAGAATATCGCATCTACCATGGCTTGCCAAAAGGACAAACATGACTGTCTTGGAAGAAGTATGATGGAATGCTCCTTAGAAGAAAGGATAGTGAGACTACATCACATATGCTTTCAACATGTTATCAAGGGAGATCAGTCCCTGGAGAAAGACATCATGCTTGGTAAAGTAGAGGATCAGGGAAGAAGAAGAAGACTCTTGATGACATGACCAATCTACAACAATGGGCTGAAGCATAACAATGACTTTGAGAGTGGTACAGGACTAGGCAGTATTTCTTTCTGCTGTACGTACAGGATTTCTGTGATTAGGAACTGACTCTACAGCACTTAACAACAGCATGGTACAGTGGAGCCCAGTAGCATAGTGGCTAACAGTTTGTCTGCTAACTAAGTCAGCAGTCTGAACCCACCAACAACTTCTTAGAAATCCTATGGGGCTATTCTATAGGGTTGCTAAGACTCAGAATCAACCAGACTGCAATGGGATAGGGAGTAATACATTTGAAATTCAGAAGGAAAAAGATTTTTCCCAACCAATCTATAATTTAGTGTGCAGTTGAGGTAAAGACATACTCATTTCAACTCATCTTTTCTAAGAAAACTGAATTTCATCAAAATAAGACAGTAGGAGGATGAGACATGTATGGAGCAGAGAGGAATAGTGTTCAGTCACCGGACAGGGAGAGCAGCGGAAGCTGCATATAGGGGGGCATGTAAATTTACATGTGAATGTACATTTTCACTTAGTTATGTTAAATAAAAATAAAAAAAAAATAAGACAGTAAACCAAGCAAGAAAGAACATAAAATAGGAGAAATAAGAGACCTAAACATAATAATTCTGAAGGGAGATTTTATGAGGACCTCTTTTATTGAAATGAAATGAATAGAAATAGAAATGAATAGTATACTGGTCACATTTGAACACAGTGAAAGAACATTCAGTTAATACAGAAAAAATTGAGGTTGAAGAAGTTCTAAGTATGTAGTACATGAAAAATAACATAACTATTAAACCAAGTGAAAATAAGAGGTTGTACTGAAGAATGGAAAGTACTTACAGTTGATTACATGGATCAGCTATGACTACAAACATACAGTATATTGATATAAATAAAATCAGTAACAGGAGGTCGGGTGAATGAAGAGGTTGCACGTGTGCAGTGGGAAGAGGGGGAGAGAAAGAAAGAACTCTTACTGTCTACAGTGAGAAGCAATAGTTAATGACTGTTGTGGTTGCTGTTGTTAGGTGCCATCAAATCAATTCTAACCCACTGTGACCCTATGAACAACAGAATGAAACAGTGCCTGATCTTACACCACGTCCATGATCATTTATACTTCAGCCCATTGTTGCAGCCACTGTGTCAGTCCATCTCCTTCAGGGTCTTCCTCTATAGGGTCACTATGAGTCAGAATCAACTTGACAGTAGTAGGTTGGTTTTTAGTTAATGCCTAAGAAACAAATATCCAGAAATTCATCTATGATTTCTTAGTAAGTAGTTTATTTCAGAATAGTTCTAGTTGTGAAGATAACAGAGAAATCTCTTTTAGTCCTCATCCAGTTTCTCTTAATGTAGCATTTTACATGTACCTTTGTCAAAACTAAGAAACTACTAATCAAATAAACTCCACATTTTACCAGATTTCATCAGTTTTTCTGTTAATGACTTTCTCTGTTTCAAGAGCCCATCCAGGGGATCAGTGTGCAATTAAGTTGTTCCGCCCCCTTGGCCTCATCTGAACGTTGACAGTTTCTCAATCTTACTTTGTTTTACATGGTCTTGACTGTTTTGAGCAGTACCAGTGAGGTATTTTGCAGTATGTCCCTCAATTTTTTTTCCTGATGTTTTGTTTCATGTCTAGACTGATTTTACGTATTTTTGAGGAAGAACAGCACAGGTGTGGAGTATGGTTTCCATGATTTTCTATCAGGGCACATGATATTCTCATGACATTCCTGATCACACTTGGTTAAGGTAGTGCGTATCAGGTTTCCTCACTATTTTTCATGTTCCATACTCTTCTCTTTGGAAAGCAGTCACTAAGTCCAGTTCACATTCAGTCGGGGAGAGGACGATAAAGCTTCATTTTCTATAAGCGGGTAGTATCTACGTATACTATGTGGACTTTCTCTATAAAGAAGATTGTTTCTTCCTTGCATTTGTTCTTTTAATCATTTATGTACACCAGTGTGGACTCATGGACACTTATATATTGGATTATAATCTAATATTTATTTCTCAGATTGTTGCAGTTTTAGCCATTGAAAGACTTTCAAGTTGGCTCCAGTATTCCTTTTGTTCCCTCAGTACTTCCTTTCTGATATGACAGAATGGTTCAGTCTCATCTTTATCGTTTCCCCCCCCTCTCTCTTTTTTGGTTTGTTTGTTTGTTTATTTATTTTTAATTATCAGCCATTTCTTCAAGAGCCACTGTGTCCACTTATTGGAGAATGGTGTTTAGAAACCAGCATCTGGGTATGCAATTCAAAATAAACAAAATAAAGGAACATTTGGGTAATGAAGTGAACTTGAAATGTCTCCTGTAACAAAAAAAATTATACAGTTTTGTGTTACAGAAATGTTTTAGAACAGTAAATGTTTAAGTAACCTATCTAGAATTTACTAAAATTAGTGAAAATTTGTTCAATTGTTTCATGGAGATTAAAAAATCATACAAAATAAAAGGAAAAAGGAAAATATATTTTGATATGAAATCCAGGAACCATAGGTCAAAACAAGGTGAAAAATATCTAGGATCAAAGGATAATTCTGAGGGTCTATTTTGCATTGTGCTTTGTCAATAAAAACTAAGAATTTAATTTTTCTAATACAGACTACAAAGCTAATGCAAGAAAATAGATGTAATACTGACAAGTGCTACCAACCCTCCAGATAGGCTTTTGCAATTTTCTTTTGATCAAATGTAATTTGTGAATGAAATCTTGATTTGTCTGTTAGTCTGGTTTGTTTAACAGAAATCAACAGAATAATGAAGGAAGCAACTATTCTAAATTCAATTCTGAAAATATTAAGAGGAAAAAGTATTATACTTTCTCTTGTCAATTCATATGGAAACGTCTGTCTTTCTTTTATGGCAACGATCATGTTTACCCCGCATCTTAACTGTTTGTTCATATGACTTGTCTTACTCATTAGAAGGCAAAATTACTTATGGGCATAACCTGTGCCTTACTTGTCCTCTGATAGCTTTCAAAAACACACCTAATTCAGGGTACATAATATGAGCATTAAATGAAGGTGTAGATGAATAAAGTATGTGAATTATACCTCATTAAAGGTGTTATAAAAAATTACCAATGTGCATCTTAGACATTTACCAAAGAGAAATGAAAAAACAGTTCTACAAAAGACCCTGTATAAAAATGTTCACAACAGTTCTATTTATAATGTTTTATAATTCAGTAATAAAAAGTATTCAAAGACTAACACACACACAAAATGAAAAAATCTGAAAAACTATGTGCCAGATGCTGTTTTGGAATCATATGTGGTTTTAGAATAGGCAAAACTAATCCAAAATGATAAAAATTAGTTCAATGGTAGTTATTATGTATTTTGAACTGGGCGAGGTGTTTGAGACATACAGGAAGATGAGTCAGGCACAGGCTAGGAGGGGAAGCTGAGTCTGAAGGGGCTTAAAGGGACTTTCTAATATGTTGGAAATGTTGTATACCTTGATAGAGGTGTGGGTTATATAAGTGTGTGCCCTTGTCAAAACTAATCAGAGAGCAGACTTTTGATCTGTGTGTTTCACTTAGTAAATCATACCTCAGCTAAAAAGATTTTCTATTTGCCTGGCTACACAAAGAGTCCGCTAATGAATTATATTTCTGAAGAAGATACAATTAAGAAGGACAAATATTTTAATTTTTTTAAAGGTTCCACAGATAGGATCAGAAAGATTAAAGTCTACAATGAAATACTGGTGAGAAATTTAAAGAGGGAAAAAAAGGGATTTCTGAGCAAGATGAATAACCTGAGGATAGATACAACATTTGGTAAAGATGGTACAAAAATTAATATATGGCAAAGAGACGCAAAACTGCTACTTTCTCCTCTTTTCTTCTCTGTCAAAGAAGAGTTATTTACACACAGGAAGTACAAGGTGGATGAGAGAAAAAGGACACTGATGCCTCAAATTTAAAAGAAAACCTTAACAGAACAAAGAATGCCTACTTATCCTACAAGTTTAAATTTCAAGACATAAGGTGTATTATATCTTTAGGTCAGTGATCTTCAAAGTGAAGTCCAGGACCCAGGGTGGGAAGATAATCTAACAATTGTTTTCCCTCTAAAGAGGTGAAAACATAATTTAAAGTTTAATGAAATTGTACTCTATTGATGTCTTCCCTACACATGACACATCACAAGTCACATGGCTGAAGTATCCTCAGGTTAAGAGTGAAAGTTTTGCAATATGGAAAGTTTGACTGATACTACTCAGTTGGTTTCACAGCACTGGAATGTGTTCAAGTTTATGTGTCTTGGGAAGTGGAATCATGGCTCATATCATCTTAAATATGAGATTCTTTATACTATATTTTTATGAGATAACCTTGCAAATCATTTATTACACACAGACATCCAGTGGTTATCTTACGGCAAAATATTGAAGAGTAGTTTAATTTTAAGACAAGTTATGTATTTTCCTTAAAAAACAAAACATGCCCTCAATATTATCGACAAAATATTATCAATTATAAAAAACACACACACATACAAGTGCTTTTTGCAAAGTAGTGAGGAAATATTTTTTCTTTTATTTCAATATTTTATTGTGATTAAGTGAAAGTTTACAAGAGAAGTCAATTTGCCATATAAAATCCTGTTAGATAGCCCTATGCAACTCTAGCTGCTCTCCCAACCTGGTGACAGCACACTCCTCCTTTCCATTCTGTACTTCACATATTCATTCAACCAGCACCTGTCCCCTCTTCTATACCCTCCCATCTCATTGCTTTAGGGGAGCTGCTCTGTCTTACAGTCCAGTACAATTTTTGTCTGAAGAGTTGTCTTTGGTTGCTGGTTTCAGCTCTGGGCTAGGAGCGAGAACAGTGACTATGTTCTTGGGAGATGCTCCAAGATAGCAGATCATCAAGTCTGGCCTTTTAACAGAATTCTAGCTCTGCACCCCCATTTTTCTCCTGCTATGTCAAGGAGTTTACATTGTATTGCCACTTAAGGCAGATACCACAGGTGGCCAGGCACCATCTAGTTCTTCTGATTTCATGCTGGTGTAGTCTCTAGGTCACTGGGCCACTTCTGTCTCCTGGGCTCACGTTTTCTGCCTGTCTTTCATGTCTTTTGTTCTTCCTTGTTCCAGCTGGATTGGGACCAACTGACAGTCCTTAGATAGCAGCTTGCTAGCATTTAAGAACCCAGATGCCTCTCACCAAATTGGGATGCAGACCTTTTTCTTAAAATAAACTTAGTTATACCAATTGACTGAGATGTCCAAGGGGGAAATCTTAACAATTCAGTTTATAAATGTACACTGAAATGTTTCTATTGTGTGATTTTTGTTGACAAAGATACTGTCTGTCAACCATAAAATGCTTTATATTTGTAACTCCCCCAAAAATCTAGAAGTAGAATATTCTAAATCATTTTTAATGAAAAATTTTCATCTTCAAGAATAAACTTTCATTGAATTTTGAATTAATTTATTAAAAAATACAAAAATGAAAAAAATTTTGATTGTGTGAAAAACTGGTTGGCTATCTAAAGACAGCCCTGTAAAGTTTCTGACATAGCATGAGAAAAAGAAGTGTGCAGATCAAGAACTCTTATTCTAAAAACCAGAATTGACGGTCCAACAACCTGGAGGTTCCCCTCAGAGCACTGTCTTTAGACTTGCTGCTAGCCCGGAGCCGAAACCAGTGCTAAAGCCAACACTTCAGTAAAGATAAACTGGACTTGGGGACACAGAGTGATGCCTGTGATGTGTGTACTTTATGGTTTAATATACATATGAGGCCATCCTACTGATTTCTTTTGAAAGGGGAAAAGAGAGGGTAGAGCGGAGGGCACAGTGTTGGGTGAGTGGATCCTGGAAGTCAAGAGTGAAAAAGAAGAGTGCTGTCACACAGCGAGGAGAGCAGACGGAGTTGTGAGATGTGGGTACACAGGGGGTTTTATGTGGAAAATTGACTTGAACTGTCAACCTTCACTTAATCACAATTAAAAAAAAGTAAAAAAAGCCATTCTTGTCAATATCTCATTAAAAAACTTCCTATAATTGGTGAATTGTATTGAAAGATTTGTATTATGTTATTATAAGCTCTGACAAACATGTATCCCTTTTATTTGAGCTATCAATCATTCTGAGATATCTTTTTCATCTATGACCATTATTAAAAGTAGTAACAATAAACTGAAATTAAGTATCAGTTCTTGCATCTCCATCAAAAACAGCTGTATCAAAATCTCAAAAAAATGAAACATATTCAATTATATTAAAAATGTTAAAATAATTTTAGTAAGAAAAATTATAGTTAGCAAATAGTTAAAATTTAAGATTATTTCTAAATATTTCTTGTTTCTTCTTTTTAGAATGTGTACATAATTTAAAAATAAGGGAAGATAAATACATTAGGGGAACATGCTCAATAATTTTTATTGATAGGATGATAAAATCAGAAAAATTTGGATATGCCTACAGATTGAACAAATTACAGGTGTGACCCAGGAATTACTATCAAAAAATGTAGAAATCACATGTTGAACCGGTCAGTCAATAGTGACGACTATAGAAAATTAGGCAAGTGTTTTGTTTTATCTAAAAAGGGTCAGTATTACTCTTCAAAAAAATTCTAGAGTCTATTCTTGAACAAACACTTCATTTGTCTATTTTGGAAAGTACAGCTATGATTTTAAAGAACTGTGTGAGTCCACTAAGAAAGTTACGAAAATTAATATAATTTCTTAGCAATATAGTTAACAGACTGATAGATCTGAAGAATTTAGTGGTAGTGACATACAACTAATCATCTACAATACATATGTATACAAATTCAATGTAGTGTTTCAAATATTCTTGTCAATAAGAGAAAATAGTGTGTTGGATGATATGACCACACAGGTTTTTAAATTAACTATGTTTTGAAAATGTATTATTTCGTGCATTCAAGTTCTTGCAGGCATCTGCATTTACCTCTGCTATCAAATTCAGTTTCCCTTAGCGACTTTAATGAAGACTTACTAGGGATTCTTCACAAACTTGCAAGTGATGTAATGCTGAAAGACGAGACAAAACCAAGGAGTAACAGGAGAGGTATAAATCTACAAACATTTTGTTCAGGAGGATCTGACTCAAAAGTCCTATGAAAGCAAATCTCAGCATTTGAGGTATGTACAAGCTCAGCAGGTGTCACCTTTGGGTGTGGTTCTCAAAATACAGCCTTTACCATAAATGCAATATTAGTCTGCCCGAGAATATCTAGCTTTAGGGGCAAAAATTTTAAAAAGACATTGACAAACCAGTTAACTCAGAATAATTAAGTTTTCAGGAAACCATGGTACCTGAGAAACCATTAAAAGATGTTCAATATAAGGAAGTGACAACTAAATTTAGAAAGTAACAACTTAAAGTTGATATTAAATATCTGAAGCGTTTATGGCTGTTTAGAGGGCAACCAGATGAAATGACTAGATGCTGCAGGGAAACAGATTTTGGCAAAATATAAGGAAGACTTAATAATTGTAGTATTCAAAAGTGCAATGAATGGGCTTACTGTTGATGTTCTATCCAGTTCAAAGATTCTTTGAGTCTATATTTAGTCAGTTAACAGGTATTTAAAAAGCTTTCTCAATTATATTTTATACTCTTTCTATATCCTAAATGAAAGGGAAACTGAATCACAAAACAAACACACACATGAACAGAATCTGTACAGCTATGCTGTATTCAGCATTTCTCACTGACAAATGTTCACTGCCTCAGTGTAGCCAACTGCCATGACACAGCCTTTCAGCACTTCTTCCTAGATCCATTGCCCTGTCTGTTTTTGGTTAAGACTTCTTGTAGCCCATCATCATCTGGGGTTTGTTGCTGGGCTGATTTTATGCTGAAATTATATCTCATTGGAAACCCTGGTGGTACAGCGAGGTAGCAGTACAGCAGCTAATAAAAAGCCAGCAGTTCAAACCCACCAGGTGTTCCTCCCTCCCTCCCTTGACAGACTGTGCCACTGGTGGTCAGGAAAGTTCTCGCTACAAAGGTGTTTCAATTTTGTATTAAATTGCGTCAACTCAAAATCTGTGTAGGACTCCTAACCCCTCTACCAATGGATGTAATCCTCTTTGAAAACAGAATTTTCCTTGGTATGTTAATCAGTCATACCTGGTAGGCTGGGTTTTAAATCTAATCATTTCTGAGTTATAAGAAGAGTAGATGAGACACAAAGAGACCAACACAGGAAGGGAAGACAGATGCCATGTGAGGATTGTCTACAAGCCAAGGAACCAAGGAACACCTGGGACTACAAGGGAGGAATCAGCACTGTCAAAACACTGATTTGGGCTTTTAGCACCCGCACACTTGGAGCAAATGAATTTTTGTTCTTCTATTCCACTCGTGGTATTTGTGTTACAGCAGCAGTAGGACATGAGAACAGAAGGAGACACTTAAAGCAAGGCTGAAAGGTGGTAAGAGACAAAAAAGCTTTGGAACTATCTGGAGGAAGGATATTTCACATGGAAGAAACAGCAACTGAAAAGGCCTGGGGTCAGGGTTGGGAGCGGTGGCAGTGTTTGACCTATTTAAGAAACAACTGAGAGACCTAATGAGCCACGTCAGAAAGATAACAGGAAAAGCACGCCCAGACCATGTTTTGCCTTGCAGACCACCGTAAGGATTCTAGTTCTTGTTTTGAAGTTGGGGAATCACTGGATGATTTCAAGTTACAAAAGAGTTCATATAGGCTACTATATTGAAAATACATCTTAACAATGTAGGGTAGATGCTAGTAAATTTAGGAAAGAGCTGATGGTGGCTTGGACCGGGGTCGTAGAACCATTTGTGTTTTAAATAAAGACTCAAGAGAATTGCAGATCGACTGAATGCAAAGTGTGAGAGAAAGGGGAGCTAAGGAGGAGAAGGAGGACTTCAAGGTTTTGGGACTGAGAAATTGGATGAACAGTTTTGCTAGTGAGGAGGAAAAGGTGAAAGGTGGAGCAACTGTTCAGTTTTGGATATAATAAACTTAAAATACACATGAGACATGCAGATGATGTCATTGTGTTGATTTTGACTCATAGCAACCGTGTGAAACAGAGTAGAACTGCCCCCATGGTGTTTCCAAAGCTGTAATCATTACAGGAGCAGACTGCCACATCAGTCCCCCTTGGAGCATCTGGTGGGTTGGAACTTCTGACCTCTTGGTTATAGGCTAAATGCTTAACCAATATGCCACCACGGCTCCTTAGATGATGAATAGTAATAATCAGGTTGGGAAATAGTTTTTGACCAGTTAGGTTATTCAGTAGCTGTCACAGCACATCCAATATAAAGGACATGCTCCTTGGTCTCCACAGACCTGAAACTAGAATAACAAAGGAATTCTAGCGTTCTGGACAATGCTCCTTTATTTCATGCAGCATATTACTAAATGGTATACCAAATGTTGTAGACAGTCATTAGAGTGCAGGGTTAAAAATGAGACTTCAGTGAATGATTTCCAAAAGCAGCTAGATTGACAAACTAAACTGGATCCCTTAAGTAGAAAAGGAATTTGTCTAAATTTAAGTACTATTATTTAATCCAAACCCCAAATAGAGATACGGTAAGTAAGAATATGTCTATTGCTGGAGTTGCATAAATGTGTGTATCCTTTTTCTGTTAACATGCAGAAGAGAATACTGATATCTTGAGGTGAAAAGCTGATAAAAGCTTCTAATGCTTCACGACTCAGAGAGCAGTATTTCGCTTGACTGTAATTTCCAAGTTTCCTACAGGCTAAATATTTTATACACAGAGTTAAATGCACAAAAGTATTCAGTGTACCACATTTCTGAGAGTGATGTAATTTGAGGCAGAGACTTTCCATCACATTTACATACTGCAGAGCTGACAAGATGGTTAAACTTAAGGCTGATGCTGCTATTAGTTGCCATCTAGTCCATTCCAACTTATGGCAACCTGACGTATACATAGCAGAGTTTTCAAGGCTTTGATCTTCTGAAAGCAGATCACCAGGCCTTACTTCCAAGACACCTCAGATGAGATTAGTCACTAACCTCTTGCTTAGTAGTTCACTTAACCTTTATTTAATCATAGGTTAATATATATTGAGGCTTGCCAAAGCTAAAGCCACTTGCCTTTGAGCTGATTCTGATTCACAGCCACCCTATAGGTCAGAGTAGAACTTCCCCATAGAATTACCAAGGAGCACCTGGCAGACTTGAACTGCCACCAGGGTTTCCACTATATTGAGGCATAGGTAATTAAAATACATATATTCATTGAATTAGCCCCAAATACATTAATTCTAAATTCTTTTTAATTTTCATTCTTTTAGTTAATTCTTTCCCTGTTAAATCCATTGCTGTTAAATTGATTTTGACTCATAGTGATCCTACGGGAGGGTGTAGAACTTCCCCATGTTGTTTCCAAGGAGCACCTGGTGGATTTGAACTACTGACCTTTTGACTAGCAGCCACAGCACTTAACCCCTACACGACCAGGTTTCCTGTAAAGATGAGTTAAAAATTATCTGCTACCTTTAGGAAAACTTACCTGGATATTACTCAGAATCACGTCTAGACTTATGACTAAACCAAAGCCAACCAGACTCATTGCTGTTAGTCAATTCTGACTCATAGAGACTCTACTAGTTATTAGGAAGTTTCATATTCAAATTCCATGTCATTTGACTCCAAAGCTCAAAACAATATAAGCTTAAATCTAATGCATTATCTTGGATCCTTCAAGATACGTTTAAGAAAGTATAGTCATGAGTAAATTCTCCTAAAATATGACACAAAATCTGTAACTAATCTTAACAAGGAGAAAATATGCATAAATCTGAAAAACAGAAAAATAAATGCGACCTACCTTTCTGGGCTAACCCAATGAACATATTACATTCCAGTACTAAGTATAAACGATAAATGATGGCAAGTATGTACATGCATACATAGTATATGTGGTAATAAGCATGTGTGACTGACTTACAATAATAGCGTCAGAATCATTCTTCATTATTCGTGTTTTTGTATGTGTTATCAGTCTAAACTTTAAAAAAGACCATTCAATGAAAGACCATTCAATGAAGATTGTTTTCTATCTGCCTTCCTACCTTTTACCTTCTCTATTTTCTTTTCTTCTTTCTTTCAGATTTTGTTTTCTGTCTCCTTCTCAGGGCCTGGACTAGTTGAGGTAAGTAAAGCCAAGTTTAAGGAAGCACCAAAAAACTCAGTCATCACAATAAATAATATTTTAACACAATCTTTAAAAAAAGTTAAAGTGAACAGAAAAAATTCATGATGAAAAATGCATCAAAATTGTAAATAAAGTCAGAATCCACGTCCCTGTGGAGCTCTACGGGAGCTTGACACAACAGAAAAAATCAGTAATGTTGCTTCTGTCTGTTTATTATGATTACCGGGCCTTTACGGCAGCCCCTAAAATTTTGCCTCACTTGATTGATTCTGTTCCTAGCCCTACTCTGTTCTAGATTAAAAGTATAAAACAAACACGTGCAAATGATCATTTTGCAGTCCTACTTCGGTGGTCAGGATGATGTCAACTTGGCTACTGCGTGTTTGGCTGCTGTATCAAGCGGTGGGGCCTGCGGTGGCTTCCCGCCCCTCAGCTCTCCTTTCTCACCTTCCACCACCTACTGCCGGTCTGCTCACATAGGCAGCAGCTCCTACTTTCTCACGGCTTCTGGTTCCTGGACTTGAACTGTCCTGTTCCCTGACCGGCGGATCCCAAGTTAGCCAGCCTCTGCAGCTGCGTCTCTCCGCCAGCTTGCATCCACCGACCTACACAACTGGTGATCTAGATCTCTGGTCTCTGACCTGCTGACCTTGGATTCACCAGGTCCCAGGGCCACGTGAGGCTTGTGCCAGGACTTGGGATTTTCAGCTTCTGCAATTGCGTGAGCTGTTTCCTTTATATACAAATCTTTCCTTGTACTGTGCATATAAATCTTTTTACGTATATGTGTTACTGGATTTGCGTCCATAGAAAATATAGCTTAAGTCATCTACATAAGGATAATTTCAGGTCAGTTCCCCCAATCAATTGTTTAAAGTTTAGAAACATACACACACATAAGCACACACAGAGGGAGAGAGAAAGTGAAATCATTTAGATAAGCTGAAAAATGTTGTTTTTATTATTGTTTTTAGTCAATATCAAGTTGGTTCCAACTCACAGTCCCCATTGTGCTACAGAGAAGATCTGCTGCACAGAGTTTTCCTAGCTGTAATCTTAAAGGAATTAGGTCATCAGTCTATCTTCTATGAGATCCACGTGCCAACCTTTATGTTAGAGGCGTAGCACAAACAGTTCAGACAAAATTATTGTGTTGAGAGTCTCTTACGATTGTGAGTAACCTAATGTCTAGATATAAGGAAGAAAACAAAAATATATTTTCCCTTTAACAATATTCCATGAGGACCCAGGCTTGGAAATTTAGGGATCAGAGTTCATTCCCAAATTGATTACTCTTAAAATTTTAGTCACTGAAATTGTAAAGAAAGACTAAGAATTAAAATTGAGACATCCAAACATAGAATTTGTTTGCTAATTCAGTAAAGGTTACAGAACAGTTATTACTGTATCTGAGTTACTAGAGACACAAGGATTAAATTGGTGAACTGGGCATGGATCCTGACCCAAAGATAGTCACAGTCTAGAAGGGAAGACAGGTAAATTGTAATATTAATTATTACATGTAGGGATAGCTAAGTTATTATAGATGTTTAGTGGAGAGAGAGTGTATTTTAGGCAAGAGAATTAGAAAAGACTTAATAGCAACAACCGAGATAGCCCTGGAAAATGAATAGCTCTTGGGCATAAAAAGAAAGCTGTGGACCAGATTCCTGGTGGAGGGAAAGAATGAGAAACAACTGATATGGAAGAATGAATAATGAAAATTTGAAGCAGAGCCAACGACTTAGTATGATAGGAATATAAGGATGTCAAGGTGTAAAAGACATCTTCTGGACATAGTAGGTGTTCAATAAGTATTTTTTGAATGAAAAAAATGACTGCATGAATAAAGCAATGCTAACCTTTGAATAGAGGACAAATAATCTGCCTTGAGACAACACAGAACAGCTGATGGTTTAGAGAAAAGATGGTTCACTACCAGAACTGTGCTGCAGGAAGACTAATGTTCAGGAGGAGAACAATTAGTTATTTCTGTCATCCAAGATGATAATAATTTATACCCTGACTGACAGAATTGATAGCAGAAAGGGAAGGCAGGGAACAATAGGAGAAATGCTACAGAGGGAGGGTGGATAGTTGAAGCAATTAACTGGATCTGGAATGAAAGATGAAGGAATGGAAATTGACTCCTCAGTTTCCAGGATGGACGACAGGAGGGTTATTGCCGTTTTTTAACAGAAATAAAGAACACAGATAGGTATCAACTTGCAAAGAAAGATAATTAGTTCAGAGTGTGACATATGGCTGGCAGCGGCAGCGGCACGGCACCCAGGTGGGGATGTGCAGCAAACAGAGAAGTCTTGTCTTTTTCCTGCAAAATAAATACCAGCACAAGAGGAAAAGTAACACTTGCTACTTGATGTGCCTCTACTTTAACCTCTAGCTTTTGCTCAATTGCATATAAGGATCAAAGACAGTGAGGGTTTTGTTTCTTATCAAGAAAATTATGCATAGGGAACAAAAGGCCCTGGTATTATCTGTTACAGTAATAAAGGATTTTAGATTTCCTAGAGGTAGACATCCAGATTGACACAGTTGCTGCAACAATGGGCTCAAACATCACAAAGACTATTAGGATGGCAAAGAATAGGACACTTTGTTCTGTTGTACATAAGGTCACTATGAGTTAGAACTGACTAGATGACATCTAATGACAACAAGCAACAGATGTACCAGAAGCTCTGGACATGTAAAGCCTCCAGGTCAGATGTGGAGTGAGTGGCTTACATGGACTATAGTATAGTCTAGAGCACTCGCTCTCAAACTTGCATCAGAATCACTTCAAGAGCTTGTTAAAATAGATTACTAGGCCACACGCCAACAGTTTCTGACTAGGAAATCCTGGGGTGAGTTTCAAAAATTTGCATCTCTAGCAAGTTCATGGGTAGTGTTGATAGCACTGGTTCAGGGACCACAGTTTAAGGATCACTGCTGTAGGACAAGGGCTTTTAACTAATGCCCAGAAAAGTGATTTACAAAAGACAATCTATGAATAAGCTCCATCAAACCACCTGTAATACTTGCTCAAAAATTAACTATTGAAGCCACACCTAGATCCAGCGAATTCTTAATATTTGTGTTTGGAGTTTGGGAACAATCATTTTGAACATCCAGTTTTGGGCAATTCATAATACCTTCTGGAGTTTGAGAAACACTTTAAGGAAACTGCTGTATGAATTTACTTAGCTTACTTAAGTTCTATAGTGAGGAAAGGTGTGTGTGAGGGTTGTATTTTTCACTGTACCTTTTCAATCTGTATGCTGAGCAAATAATCTGAGAAACTGGACTCTGTGAAGAAGAATGAGGCCTCAGGTTTGGAGGATGACTCATTAACAACCTGTATTATTCAGATGACACAACTGTGCTTGCTGGAAGTGAAGAGGATTTGAAACACTTGCTGATGAAGATCAAAGGCCACAGTCTACAGTATGGATTGTACCTCAACATCAAGAAAGCAAAAATCCTCAAAATTGGACTAGGAAGCAACATCATGATAAATGGAGAAATGATTGAAGTGGTCAAAGATTTCCTTTTACTTGGTTCCACAATCAACACCTGTCATGCACTGAACTGTGTCCCTCCACAAATGTATGTCTTCATTTGACTTGGTTAGGAGTCCCAGTATGGTGCCATTCCTCCCATGTTTTGTGAATCGTTTGCAGTTGTGTTACTGAGGCAGGGCCCAAGCTACAAGCTTGTGGAATATAAGGGAGAGAAGTGAGCAGAGGAAGGTGGGAACCTCATGTCACCAAGAGAGAAGCACCGAGAGCAGAGCACGTCCTTTGGACCCAAGGTTCCTGTGCCAAGACACTCTCATTGGATGTGGACTTATCCTACAGGACTATGATGATTTCTCATATTGAACGGACTTGTAACTTGTTAATGGATTTGCAGGTTACTGCGTGATGACAATAAAAGCTTCTCTTCATGAAACCTTCCACTTGTGATATTTTCTGTTAGAGCAGTACCAGCTGGCTGAGACAACACCCATGGAAGCAGCGGACAAGAAATCAAAAGACACGTCACACGGGGAAAAATCTACTGCAAAGGACCTCTTTAAAGTATTGAAAACTAAAGATGTCACCTAAGGTGCGCCTCATCCAAGCTATGGCATTTTCAGTTGTATCACATGTATGCAAAAGCTGGACAATGAATAAGGAAAACAGAAGAAGAATTGATGCCTCTGAATTATAGTGTCATAGAAGAATACTGAATGTACCATGGACTGCTGAAACAACAAACAGATCTATTCTGAAAGAAGTACGGAGTGCTCCTTCGAAGCAAAGTTATGTAGACTGTGTCTCACATACTTTGGGTATGTTGTCAGGAGGGATTAATCCTTGGAGAAGGACATCATGCTTGGCAGAGTGGAAGGTCAGTGAGAAAGAGGAAGACTCTCAATGAGATGGATTCACACAGTGGTTGCAGTCATGGGCTTAAGCATAAAAACAATTGTGGGCATGGCACAGGACCAGGCAGTGTGTCATTCTGTTGTGCATAGAGTCACTATGAGATGGAGCAACACAGGGCCACCTAACAATGTAAGTTCTACAATTGTGGTGGAAAGAACAAGTGACTAGGAGTTAAAATGTATGAGTTATGGGCATAAATCTTGACACTAAGTAGTTGTGTGGCCTTAGTTAAATAACTTATCCTTTTTAGACATACTTTTCTTAAGTTTAAAAATGTAATGGTTAAATGGGAAAATTGCCACATTCCATATCAACTCTATGACTGAGATACATATGGGAATAGCAATGAGGAACAGTTAGAGAGATCCATTTCCAGAGAGTTTTGGAAAACCAATACATCTCATTTGGGCTTCTCAGAATAATGTAGATTTTCACTTTTGTTTTGTTGAACTGCAGAAGCATCTTACTCCATTTTAAGTTGATTCTCTTGCTGAGGGTGGGTTCTTAGCTTATCAACCTCTTCTTTTTTGAGAATCTCCATGAGAGTATGCCATTTTTTGTAGGGTGCATTGAATCCTATCTCTCAGCTATCATCGGCTCTATATGACCATCTGAGATAATCTAATTGTAATTGAAGCAATAATAATGGATATGATAGCAAGACAGTGACTCTGAAAAATCTAAGTTAAATTATAACATTTATATGTGACTGATTAGATAGGAGAGTTATTAGTCTGATATGCTCATATTATATTACAAACCAATTTCCCCTGACAGAAACAGGAAAGCTCTGTGCTTAGTTATGGAGTTTTTACAACTATTTTTCACTTTCAAAACCCAGTATTTGATATTATTTACAATGGAATATGAAGGGAAAATTGAAAAAGCCAGGCTATTTTCTACCAAACATAAGTGTGGTTGTACATTGCAGTATTATTTATTGCCCAAATGCTATAAAGGCATTCAAATTTTATTTTACTATCTCCCAGGCTGAGTTGCTGCCAGATGGCTGAGTCCAAGAGGAACCTGCGAGACATACTGACGTGAAATAAGTAAAATAATAGAGTTGTGGCTATTTAACAGGAAAGGAGGAATTTGCCCAAGATGACAACTCAATTGAGAAATATAAAGCAGAAGGATACACTAGTAGTCATGGAATTGATGCTTTGGTACAAGAACTAAGTCCAGTAGTTGAGAAGAAGAAAATCACAGCAGAACACTGAACATGTAAATAATAGCGAGAGAAGAGAGGGGCCCTTCTGAGAATATGAAAGAATAGTCAGGGACTAGGACACAGAAATGCAAGCGAAATCTCTCTAGGTTCTGAATCCTGCCACTGGGAAAGGAGAGTTCCACAGAAAAGTGGAAATGGACAATATAGAAGAAAAACTTGCAGCTTAATGTAATGGAAACAGATACACAGGCGTGGAAGTCTGATACCTTGGCCGGAAAATATCTGTAATAAAAGTTCTAGTAAATCATCAAAAGACTAAACTCATTATCTTCAAATAAATTCCAATTCACAATCGCCTTAGAGGACAAACTAGAACAGTCCCATAGGGTTTCCAAAGAGTGGTTGGTGGATTCGAACTGCCAGTGTTTTAGTTCACAGACTGAGCTCTTAACTACTGTGTCACCAGGGCTCCAGTAAACATCTGCTTTTAGAAAAGTTTCTAGAATAATGTCCCTCCACTGAAAGAATCTTCAAAAAATTTGAGTCTGTCTTCTGTGCCCATATTGGTGAGTGGTGTCTCGGGTCTTAAAAGCTAGCAAGCTGCCATCTGAAGTGCACCAAACGGTCCCAACTTATCTGCAACAGATGATCACTGAAAACAACAAAGAAAGGGAAAAGGAGCCCAGGAGACCATTAACATGAGCCCAGAAGAACCAGACCGTGCCAAGCCACCACCAAAGACAGCCACGATGGGGCACACAATGTAGAGTCCCTGAGGCAATGTGAGAAAAAGAGGTGGGCAGTCCAAGAACTTTACCAAAAGACCTGAACTGATGGTCTGACAGCCTCAAGCATCCCCTGGGAAAATGGCCCCTACACCTGCTGTTGTCCCTGACTGGAAACCAGTAATGAGTCTACTCTGCAGATAAGAACGGACTGGACTTGGGGACACAGTGTGACCATGTGATGTGCATACTTTATGGTTCTGGCATTTACAGGAGGCTGTCCTACTGGTTTCTTTCTAGGTGGGAGGGAAGAGGGTGGAGAGAGGGGGGCAGACGCTTGAGCAGAGGAAGCTGTAGATAGGGGGACATGCAAAACTGATTTGTATTGTATACTTCCACTTAATCACAATAAGAAAAAAACTGAGTGTCTCTGTACATGCGTTGTATAAGGAAACTAATTTTGGTAAAATTTCTGTCCATTTTAATAATCTTAGGGATAGCAAGGGAGACTGCAAACAGTGGACAACTTAGAGGTGAATTTACAAAATGATTTGACTTTTGCTCATTTTTTTTACAAAGTAAATGCTGCTCTTTTAAAGTGCTGGCTGGTAAAAGAAAGGTTGTCTTATGAAGTGTACGCGTGGACATGTGAATTTATGTTAGGACCTGAACAAATCCTGTTTGCTTGTCTGGACAGCTGCTTAACTGAGAGCATAAATGCAGATGTGGACGTGGACCAGAGCAGAAAGGTCTAAAAGGTTAAAAGTAGAATAACAAAAAACAGAACACACTGACATCAGCATTCTTCTCAAGTGATTAAAATTTATAAGGAAAAGACAACTAAGTTAACAAAAAGTAGAAAAAAATAATTTTGTAATTTTTAGATGACACGTAAAGTTTAGCACACATTTGAAGAAAATGTTCTTCGGCCTTGTTAACAATCGGAGAAATGAAAATAAAAATGTGTATTTTTCATTCATCATTTTAGAAAAATGAGAAAAGTACAGAATTAATATCTCTTAATTCTGGCAATTACTGTCAAGAGAGATGGGAAATAGACACTTGATTGACAGAATAGAAATTGGTACATTTTTAGAAACTGTCTTGAGAAGATGCACATAATCCTTTATCAAAGAGTTCCACTATCTTTATGAATGTACTTATAAAAACATAGATAAATTAAAAGATATGCTTATTGTTGCTGTTTTTCTATAAAAGTAAATGTATGAGTTAGAATTGACACAATGACATTGGGTTTTTTTTTCTGGTTTTAAAAGAATGAAACATTCAAAATGTTTATCAAAGGCAATGCTTTAATAAATTGTAGCTCATGAAATATTTTGAGTATATTAAAAGGATATATACATACCTATGCTAACCTGAAAGATGCCTACAACCCTGAGATATCCACTAAAAGACCTCAATTGATGGTCCAGCAGTTTTGGGGTTCCCCTGGGAGCATGAACCCTGGCCCTGATGCTGCCCTTTCCCATAGATCATAACGAAAGTCCACTTTTCAGACATGAATGGATCGGACTTGGCGATGCTGAGTGACCATATATTGGATGCACTCTATGGTTCTATGCATCTATAGGATATCATCCTGCTGACCTCTGGCTGGAGGAAGGAGAGTGCGTGGAGAGGAAGGGAAAGGAGACTGTTGGGAGGGTGAGACATGTATGGAGCAGAGAGGAATAGTGTGCAGTCACCGGACAGAGAGAGCAGTAGAAGCTGCATATAGGTGGGCATGTCAATTTATACGGGAATGTACATTTTCCCTCAGTCATAATATGATAAATAAATAAATAAATAATGACAATGGAAACCTGTGGTGCAGTGGGTTCCTTTCTGTGGCCTTTTAGCTCTGGATTTGTGAAAGAGAGCCACTCGGGAGGGTATTACCTGAGCTGATTGATATTTCCCGAGTAATCACGAGTTGGTTGGAATCCACCAACCTGGGTAGCTGAATCTGGTGGGTTCTTATGTGGCTAGAAGGATTGATTGGGCTCTCCGACACAGTGAAACGGACAAGTAACACCCTATATAAAGTATCTTCCCAGACTCAGCATAAGAGCTGCTACAAGAGTGTAACAGTAATAAATAGCTGCAACACTGATGGAGAGCAGTTCTAGGGTAAGAAGATGGGTCTGGTAGAAAGCAGAGAGGTCAGCAATGACTGGAAGAAAAAGCAGTGGCTAGAAGTTGTGGGCCAGGGGCAGGAGTGGCAGCAGAGTGGCTGGGGATAAGAGTGGGCTTGGATGAAACGTGAAGGTTTTGGGAGGCTTCTCAGCTGACAGCTGAAAGGGTGATTTGTCCGTTAAGAACAGAAGTCCTTGCACCAGAAACCCTCCCAGACCAAGGTAAAAGAGCTATAACATGCTTAGAGCTCTGGACCAGTAGCTATGGTGCCATAAACAGTAGAGACAACCAATGGGCCTAGATGATGGCAGCAGAGTGGAGTGAGCTGTCCTGGTATTGAGTACGGTGGCTCTAGAAAGATATTAGACAGTATTTGAGAGTGGACATTGGTTTTCAGACAGAGTAAGAGGGTTCCCTTAAAAATACTGAGACTCTGTGCTGAGATCTTTTCTGAATCTCATCCTATAACCTTCTCTGTTTTGTTAAATTTGTTAACACAGGAGGGGTGATTTTATGAACTTATGGACACTGCAATGAGTTACAGAATCCAGGATAAAGGGTGCCAGGGACAACTTGTGTCACAAATGGGGAAACTGCACAATAGAGATCTGTTCGACCTCTGCCTTATAGAAACTAGCTTTGTGCTGATTCTTATAGTCACAGCTAAGAATCTGTATTCAGTGTTATCCATTTCAAAACCATACAAAACCAAGTAACAGTATGCATTTGTGTGCCTCTTTAAATATGAAACAAAGTCATGAAGTTATGCATTCAGCTACTAATGGAGGCTAAGTGCAAGCACAAGTGGATGGTTGGAAGGAGATGATTGTAAGATTATGGCGGGATTACAATATTTTAATTTTTTTCCAATAGTTTTTATTTAATGTATGGGTATTTTTTAATCTGTGAAGCAACTTTGGAAGAGTAAAGACTAAAGGAAGGCAGTGTAGTAATGAATGTATTTATTAGATGAAAAATATCATAAATACAGTGGAACCACCAGAAAAGAAGGATACACCCATCCATTCTTTTGTATCCTGAGGACTATAAAGCCAGATTCCTTCAGAAGACTGTGTTGACTCAAGCTTGACAATGTGTATTAAAGTAGGACAGACAACAAAGTCTGGGTGCTTCCAGTGGAGTGTTCTTCAGTTACCTGGCAGCAACACTTCTTTCATGTGCTTGCTGCAGAGATTAGATTTAGTATTCTAACAAAGCTCACTGACTATAGAGCCAGAACACATCTCAGAATTACTGTCATGGTGGTTAACTGTTATGTCTGCTAACCAAAAAGTCAGCAGTTTGAATCCACCAGGTGCTCCTTGGAAAGTCTATGGAGCAGTTCTCTTGTGTCCCATGGGGTTGCCGTGAGTCAGAATTGACTGGATGGCAGTGGTTTTTGATTATTCCATTCCTACAGTTTTAGAGACACGGAAGAAACCTGAGGTGAAGAGTGGCTATATCTTCTTTCCAATCAAGAAACTTCCAATTACCCAACCTTAGAACATACTACACTGCCACAGTGGTCAAAACAGCCTGGTACTGGTACGAGAACAGACAGATGGATCAATGGAACAGAATTGAGACCCCAGAGAAGACACCATCTGCCTATGAACAGTTGATATTTGACAAAGGCTCTAAGACATTAAACTGGGGTAAAAACAGTATCTTCAACAAATGGTGCTGGCAAAATTGGTTATCCATCTGCAATAAACTGAATCAAGATCCATATCTTACACCTTATACAAAAACCAACTCCAACTGGATAAAAGACCTAAATATGAAACCTAAAACGATAAAGCTCATCCAAGAAAAGGTAGGAATAGCAACGGAAGTTTTAATACACAATGAGGACAGACTCCAAAGTCTGTCAAGGAAACCACAATCAACAGAAGAGAAAATAGATAAATGGGAACTATTAAGAATCAAACACTTTTGCTCATCCAAAGACTTCATTAGTAGAATTAAAAGAACACCCACAGAATGGGAAAAAATATTTGGCAACTCTATGTCAGACTGATGCCTGATCTCCATAATCTGTAAGATAGTACAAAATATCAATAAGAAGAAGATAAACCATCCAATTAAGCGATGGGCAAAGTAGATGGACAGACACTTCACTAAAGAGGAGATCCAGGCAGCCAAAAAACACATGCGGACATGTTCACGATCTTTAGTTATTAAAGAAATTCAAATCAAGACAACAATGAGATACCATCTCACCCCAACAAGATTGGCCATGATCCAGAAAACACAAAACAACAAATGCTGGAGAGGCTGTGGAGAAAGTGGAACCCTCCTACACTGTTGGTGGGGTTGCAAAATGGTCCAGCCTCTTTGGAAGGCAATCTGGCGCTTCCTTAAAAAAATGGATATCGATATACCATTTGACCTAGTAATTCCACTACTTGGAATATATCCTACAGAATCAAGGCCTTTCACACCAACGGACACATGCACCAGAATGTTTACTGCAGCACAGTCCACGATAGCAAAAGGATGGAATCAACCCAGATGCCCAACAGTAGAAGAATGGATAGGTAAACTATGGTACATATACTCAATGGAGCACTACGCAAGGATAAAGAATAACGATGACTCCAGGAAACATCTCCTAACCTGGTTTCAACTGGAAGACATTATGTTGAGTGAAAATAGTCAGCGACAAAAGGACAAATACTGTATGAGACCTCTACGATAAGATCTCAAAAATAGACTTGTGTATAGAAGACAAGACTCTGTGACAGCTGCAAGGAGGGGAGGGAGGGAGGGGAGGAGAGGGTTTAGTTTAGATAGTTACTAGAAATCTAGTTGGGAGAAAGCAGTGATAGCACATATTAGAAACAAGAACAACATTAAGTGGACTTCAGCATAACTTGAGTACTCCTTCCATCTTAACTCAATACTGCAAGGATAGAGTAGGTGGGGCGGGGGGCGGGGGACCATGCTTTTAGGCGAATTCCAGGCCAATTGGCACAACTAGCGTTTTGTTAAGAGAGCTCTCTGCACCCCACATTTGTGAGTGGCGTCTGGGGTCTTAAAAGCTGCCAAGCTGCCATCCGAGGATACAGCAAATGGTCCCAACTCAGCAGGAATGGATGCTCACCGACGACCAAAATGAGATGCAGTAAAGACAACCGAGAAGGCAGAGAGACCCACAAGAGTGGGTGCCTACATCAACTTGGGACTGGAAAAACCGGATGGTGCCCGGCCACCACCAGCGATAGCCATGATGGAGCTCACAGAGAGGAGTCTCACTGGCAACACAAGAATAAAAAGAGGTGCATCATGAGATCTCCACTAAAATATCTCAATTGATGGTCCAGTGGTTTTGCGGTTCCTCTGAGAGCATGGTCCCCGGCCCTGATGCTGCCCTTTCCCATAAATTACAACAAAGGTCCACTCTTTGGACAGGAATGGATTGGATTTGGCAATGCAGAGCGACCATATATTGGAAGCACTTTATGGTTCTATACATCTATAGGATATCACCTTGCTGACTTCTGGATGGAGAATGGGGAGTGGACGGAGAGGAAGGGAAAGGAGGTTGTTGGGAGGATGAGACATGTACGGAGCAGAGAGGAATAGTGTGCAGTCACCGGACAGGGAGAGCAGTGGAAGCTGCATATAGGTGGGCATGTAAATGTATATGTGAATGTACATTTTCACTCAAGTATGTTAAATAAAAATAAAAATTAAAAAAAAAAAGAAACTTCCAACATTTCTGATGATTCTTTTTACATGTATCATTCGTTTTGTTAGAACTTATGTTTAGAAACCCTGGTGGTGTAGCGGTTGAGTGTTTCGGCTGCTAACTAGGAGGATGGCAGTTCATATATGACAAGTGCTCTGAGCTCCCCAGATTCATAGGGGTATTTCTCGAAGAAACTCTGTTGCTGTGGTGAAGTGCTATTACTGCAAACAGAAAGGTTGGCAGTTCTAATCCATCAGGCCCTCTGCAGACACTGTATGGGGCAGTTTTATTCAGTCCTACAGGGTTGCTATGAGTCAGAATCGACTTGACTGAAGTGGGTTTAGTTTTTTTGGTTTAAATGATTAAAATCTAATTAACAGGTTCACATGACGCAGGGCCCCGCAGGTTTCTTTGTTCCACAGGCACAGAATTGCATTCCCCAGCCCCGTCAATGTACTGTAGCACCCCTATTCTAACTGTACTGCTTTGTTGTTTCCTTCATACTACCTGTCTGTCTCATCTCCACGGTTTTGCTCAGGCTGCCCCTCTTCCCATGCTGCTTATTCATATCTCCCTTTTGCTTACTCACATATTACTTATTCCAAGTTCAATAGGAAGTCTTAGATGATCTAAATCAGCCTTATCCCCAGGCTATGGGAGATAACAATTTATATGTCACAAACACTTTTCAGGTCATACATGTATCTCTCCCTTTCTCTGTGTTCCCTTATTTTGTACATCTCACTATGGATCAGGTGAATTTACTATTCTCTACTTTACTCACTTTTTCTTATTAGACCTTTATTCATTTTTAGATTCTCTGTGCTTACCATAGTTCCTGGTACTCCGCCACCACTAAATAAATGTCTGTTGATTAAAAGAATGAGTGAATAAGTGAAGGAATTAGAGTTGAATATAGCTAATTAAAAGAAGAATTGGAGCAGGTCTGGCTTTCATCATGGATCAAATCACCATGAAAAAAAGCAATTTAAAAGTACAAGCTCTATTAAGAGATAGCACTTTATTATCGTTGACAGCATCAACTCTAATTTATAGAATCAACATGTATTGTTAAACATATTCCTAAGTATATATAGGAAAACACATTATCATAAATTCATTTTACGATTCAGGAAAAAGAACACAGAAAAAAGCAGACAAGTTCATTTAATTTTCTTTAGTATACGCATACATACACATACATGTGTATGTATGTATAATTTTATATGTATGTATACATATGTGTGTGTGTGTTATTTTTTTTCTTCCCCACTCCTGTAGGGCTTTTCATGCTATAAAAACTAACATATTCTGACTCAAGTTAAAATCTTATGATCACTTAAGTATATGGCTGTAGGTTTTTCTTTTTTGAGTTGACAGAATATTTAGTCAAGACCAGCTTTGATTCCAAATATCCGTGAAGATTATTATAAACAAAAATAAGTTTTAAATAGTAATAATTTAAAACAACAACAGCAATAAACAAAGAAAAAACAACCCCAGGCATCCAAAATGGATTGGTAAGACTGTCAGCAATGATGTTTACGTTTTTTCACTCTCCCACTGGTGCAACTTCTCTCACTGTGGGGACTGTCATAGGCCTTGTAACTCTGATTTCTAGGGAGCAGAAACTATGCCAGTGGGAGGTGAGCTCTCAGGTGTAGGGCAAAGTGCTAAAGTGAATCATATTTTATTTGTTGAAATCATTTGGCAAAAGGGCAAACATAACAAATATACTGTTGCCTCCAAGCCCAGTGGTAAGATAGCCCAGAACTCTTGGCATTTACATAGACTGAGAGCTGTTTAGTATTTTGTCTTGTTTTTCCCCAAGCAGTATTCAGTTTATTTATTCATTTCTATAAGAAGGGTCTAACCTAGATTTTCAGATCACATACCCAGTTGGTGTATTAGCAAGTCACTCACTAAAGCTCACTTTGGGTACAGCCCTCCTTTTGCTACTGATTCATGAATTGCTAACTACTCTGACTTTATTACGGAGTGCCAGAATGCACTAGAGAGCTGAAAGTTTAACACGGTTGATCAACCAGAAAAGAAGATACGGCCAGTGCGGTTCATGGTTTTGAGGTACAGAGAGCATCACTAGCCACGTGTAAAACAGTTGAAATTTCCACTTACCACCTTTTACCCTTTTGGCAAATTTGTTCCCACTTACTTCATCCTTAGCTCTAACACATGTCAAATGCTACCTCTTCCAACCTCACCCAGCTGTAGGAAGTAGTTCCCCTCAGTCTGTTAGCTGCTGGTAAGACTTCTTTGGGCCAGGCTTTACTTTGCATCATTAGGACCAAGAAGGGGCTTCTCACCTCAGTGTGCACCTGGAAGCACTCTTCCCTCTCTTGTCACTCCACAATCACCTCTTTCTTGACAAGATTTTCCTAGAACCCAAAGCCTATCTTGGCCCTAGGCCCTTAAATGTTGGTTATCATGAAAAGTTCAAGAATTCTAGGTCACTCTTGATTTTTCATTGATGCAGATCTATACATGCCCTGGTCTTGACCAAGTTTTCCATTTCTTTCTAACTCCCTAAACTTCTTTTTTTGCTCCCTGAATCTCTATCATCATTATGATCCCTGTATCTATGAAGATCATACAATTTACTGTTCTAATGGGAATATTTTTGAGAGTGAAAGGGGAGGCTATTAACAATAACACTAGAAGAATCAGCAAAACTAAGACTAACCCTAAGCAAACTAGAAACATAGTCATCTTGCCTATATCCTCAACCAATTTTCTGACATTTCCATTTTTTTGCTAACTAGTGCTTGCCTCTCTTCTGGGGACATACTTTCCCTGCGGCTTCATCATGTGGTAGGTATTGTTGTCTGCCACAAGATTCATATCATAGAGGCTGAATAGGAGGTACCTATCCTCCTTGCCCCTAAAAACACTTTTAGACACCTGTCCCTAAAGTAGTCCAGATTTGAAGCTCATGTCATCACACTATACCATCTGCTCCTCATCCTTACTATAGTTGTCTACTGACTGTGTGACTGTCTTTATCATTTGGCTCTTTGTCACACTCTCAAATACTAATTTTGTCATTTTTTTTTTTTTTGTGATTCCACTGTGTACATCACCAGGACTAAGAAGGGACTTCTCAGCATGCTCCTGGAAGCACTCTTCCCTCTCTTGTTACTCCACAGTCACCTCTTTCTCGACAAGATTTTCCTAGAGCCCAAAGCCTATCTTGGCCCTGGGCCCTTAAATGTTGGTTATCATGAAGAGTTCAAGAATTCTATGTCACTCTTTATTTTTCATTGATACAGACACATTAATACAGAGCTACACATCCCGCATACATCCCCTTTTCAAGTACTTGGCTTCTGAGTCCCCTGGCTTCCTCCTTTCTAAAGATACAGTTTTTCCTGTCTCACCCTCTCCCATGTCATTTAACTATATAATTATGGAAACCCTGATGGTGTACTGGTTAAGCACAACGTCTGCTAACCGAAAAGTCATCTGTTCAAATTTGCCAGCTGCTCCTTGGAAACTCTATGGAACAGTTCTACTCTGTCCTATAGGGTTGTTATGAGTCAGAAACAACTCAACAGCACTGGGTTTTGGTATTATTATACCTTTATAATATAATAACATATTATTTCAATTGACAATATTTTCTTCATCATCTCAATTTTAAATGCCTCATCTCAGAACCAACTTCGTATTTTCAGTTCTCTCCTCTTTTATCGTCTTGTACACAATTCTTCAGTTGCATTCAGATGTACAACCCGTTGTTCATGCCATATTTTTGGTAGCCTCATTCCCTTTATGCCATCACCTTCCTCCTATCCAGCTCAGATGCCATGAGCTATCACGATAACAATCACTTCCTTGAATAGATTCTCAACTGCCTCTCCGCTCTTGTCTTCTCCCATGCTTATGTGGCGGACAGCAACTCTGGCTAAAAAACGGTCTATATACTCCATGTTTGCACTCAGGAAACGGAATGTGGTTAGAGAAAAACTTACTACCATGGTGACTGCTTTCAGATTGTCATTATGAGCACTCATCATTAAAGGGCTGTTAGTGCTACCTAGAAAGTTCATTATATTTCAGTAGTCTATGACTTCCATCATTTTTCTCTTCCTTCATATCTTTATCATCTTTAACCCACTGCCTACACTTTCCTGATAATCTTAGTTCCTATTTCTATGAGTAAATACAAGAGGCCAAATGACCTTCCATGTGCTCCCCAAACGGTATCTTCCCATCTTTGCGTATTTTTACCACTCTGCCGTATTGTGTCTCCTTTAACTACAGGTAGATTGTGCCTCTAAGTCCAAACCTTCACATGGCACTGGATCTGACTACATCTCATAAATTAATATTGTTACAGAAGTTCCACCATCTCTGTCCTGCCTCATCAGTTTTCCCCTGTTTTCTGTATGGTACCCTTCAGCACACAGATATTCTATAAGTCTTGTTTCGTTAACAAAACAAAACCTCATATCCCAGTTCAGGCACCCCTCATTATTTTCAGCCAATCTCTTTGAAAAATTTGTCTATTTTCATAGTCTCCACATGTTGTCATCCAATTTGTTTTTCTCTTCATTCTGATTTTCACCCTCCACCCCCTTCATTCTACCAGATCTGCTATCAAGGTCGTTAGGGACTGCTGGCTGCCCAATTAACTATCCATTGTCAGTCTTCATCATACTTGACACATGAACATCACCTGACAGTTGATCATTCCAGAGTCCTTGAAGTATGTTTTCCATTTAGCTTCCAAACCACTGCTCTCTCTCTGGTTTTCCTCTTCCCACACTAGCTAATCCTGTCCTGACTCTTTGTGAAGTTTAAAAGTTCTTGAATGACTTTTTTCTTCATCATCAGAGTTATAATAGGTTACCAAAAAGCTAAAACTGCTGTAATACTACTTAGGGACTTTTCTATTACAGTTCCACACACAGATTCCTCATCCCTGGTCGGATCCTCACACATGACATAGCGGTTTTCTCCATTTGCTCTCACAGATTTCCTGCTTCATGTCCCAGTACCTCATAAGATAATCTGATAGGCTAAATTCCATTAGCATGTGTATGCCAATAATTACTTAAAGTTTTGATTCTCTAACATGTACTTGTGTTTTAACAGGGAGGGACTTTCAATGGTACAGTTTCAGAATGTTGTCATGTCACCATCATGGCCTCCTAAAAGATTTTCCAGCCACCATGTTGCTGCTTGTAGTTTTCCTCAACACTAAAGCCATAATAATTTGATAAAATATGAATTAGATTATGTTATGATGCTGTTCAAGATCTTGCAAAATCTCTTATCACATACACACTAAAAATCAAATGTCTCAGCATGTTCTATATGGCCCTACATTAGCACTTCTCAAATTTCAACATGCATACAAATCCTGAGAGGATACGGTAAAAGGAACTGAACTTTTAGAAGGGCTGAGGCTTAAGAATCTGAACTGCTAACAAGCTCTCAGATGCTGCTGGTGCTGACGCTGCTGGTTCACAGGATGGTACTATGAGAAGATCTTAGACCATCACCTCCTCTCCATTTCTAGGGCTCCATTACCTCTCCTACATTATTGTATTTCTGATAGTACCTCCTATTTCTAGAGCCACAGTGGTCTCCTTCATAATGTTGGAATGGGCAGGCATGTTCCCACCTGAGGGACTGAACAGGCTGACACTTTATTTCTCTCTCTTTCTCTCCTTTCTCCCACCAGCTTCAAGGCTTGTTCAAATGTTGCTTTCTCAATGACACCTAACCAAGTCACCTGATCTAAGAAAGCAGACCACTGTCCTTCTCTCTGTTCCTCATTCCCTCTCCTACTCTATTTTTCTCCTTAACATTTACTATGACCTAACATACAATATGGAAACCCTGGTGGCATAGTGATTAAGTGATTAAGTGCTATAGCTGCCAATCCAAATGTTGGCAGTTTGAGTCTACCAGGATCTCCTTGGAAACTCTATGGGAAAGTTCTGCTCTGTCCTATGGGGTCACTACGAGTCAGAATCAACTCAGTAGCAGTGGGTTTGGTTATTTTGGTTAACATACAACATAGGAGCCATGGGGTGTTGTGGTTAAGAGCTTGGTTGCTAACCAAAAGATTGACAGTTTGAATCCACTAGCCCCTCTTCACATACCCAGTGTGGCAGTTCTCCTCTGTCCTATAGGGTCATTGCTAACACTCAAAATTGATTTGATGGCAATGGGTTTACTTTTATTTATTTATTCAAACATACAACATACTTTATTCATTTATCTTGTTTATTGTCTATTCCCTACTGGAAAGTAAACTCAATGATGGTAATCTTTTTTTTTTTCTGTTTACCACCGTGAGTAATATACTGACTGCTACATAAAAGGTACTCAAAAAAAAAAAAAAAAAAAACTATTGAATGACTGGATAAAAAAAAAATTACATTTTTAAAATCACACTTTCTCAACTTATACAAAATGTTCTGGGCAGATAAAGACAGAAATGAGTTTGTTCTCATTTAATGAGGATTATTCAATACAGGTGAATGTCTTCTAAGAATAGCAAGTCAAAACTAGTCTACTTGGTCTTCATCTATATGGGTTTCTTAGGTACGTGCAGAATTAAGGTGTTAGAAAGTATTGCCTTCTACTTTCAAGTGAAAAAAAAAAAAAGCTTAATGAGACCAGTAGCACAATTAAGATCTACCACAAACTCAGACAATAATGGATCTACTTAAAGTTACAATTAGATTTTGAGGACTATTTTTCACAGTAATGTAGGCTTTCCTGGAAGGCTGTTACTATGTATATATATTATTGTCAAACAGGCTATAGAAAAAGAATCAGCCTTTTGCAGAATGTCAGCCTAGAAGGTCTTTTCTGTCAGCACAAATTAGAAGTCAAGGACAATGAATAGAAAGCTGCAGTGAGAAGTGCAAGAGTAGTTTCTTGAGAGGGAAACCACAGCCACGTCTCATGTATTATAGTTCTTACGATCCTCCAATGTGTTTTATCAGGTAAGAAGGTTTTCTTTTGTTTGCATGTTGGTTTTGTTTTTAAGAAACATGTCTAGACCTTGCGAACTGAAAAAAAAAATCATTTTATTATGGTTAACTTTCCTCTAATCAATTTTCAGTTGTCTCTGATTTTATTTGAAAGAAACAAACGCCAGAAATTTCACTTTGATGTTTTCTATTATGTATTCATAAAGACATTCTTCATTACCCCTCTAGTAAATCAGAAAACCGAATAAACATGGTGTAATAAATACTTCGGGATTTGTTTTGCAGTTTTAAACTCATAATCCCTCTTTACCAGCACACTATCTAGAAACAGAATTTGTTCTGTACTTCTTTTATTGTATTTTTTTTTATTATGTCAAAAATTTTAAGTTAATCTTAGGCAATTTGAAACAGTAAAGCCTCATAGTTATAATCCCTCACAAATACCTTCTTTGAGGTCACCTTTAGCACCAGTCTATGAGACAGCTTTAAGGCCCTAATATTACTAGCTATTGATGCTTTACATATAATGTATTTTTAAATCTTGAAAAAAAATGTGAGGTAAGAATTGTTATTGTCATGATGAAAATTCTGACACCCAAAGATTTTAAGTAAGTAACCATGTTATGTATTTTATAAGGAAGTGAGCTGGATTCAAATCAGGTTTGATCTGCCTAGAAGCCTGTGCTTTTAATTCCTACCCTGTGGTCATTTTAAAGATGAGTAAAGTAAGGCTCATAGCAGGCATGATTCCTGGTGTCATGTGATATTCTTTGCTATGGATTGAATTGTGTCTCCCCAAAAATGTGTGCAGCAATTTGGCTGGCCATGATTCCCAGCATCGTGTGATTGCTCTTCGTTTTGTGATTTTCCTGTGCTGTAAAGCCTAATCTCTGCCTATGGTTAATAGACTGGATTATGTTAGAAAGGGTTAGGGTAGGACTGGAACAGTCTGCCAGAGGTCCCCTCCTTTCTCCAATGTAAAGCGAGTATCCCTGGAGTGTGGTTTCCACCACTTTTTATTCTCTTATCCGACAAGAGATAAAAGGATAGGGAAGGAAGCAGAGAGTTGGGAACCTCATACCACCAAGAAAGAAGCACTGAGAACAGAGTGTATCCTTCAGACCTGAGGTTCCTGTGCCAAGATGCTCCCTGACCAAAGAAAGACTGATGCAACACAAGGATCTCCTCCAGAGCTGATAGAGAGGGAAAGCATTCCTCTGGAGAACACACCATGAATTTGGACTTGTAGGCTACTGGACGGTGTGAGAATAAACTTTTCTTTATTACAGCCACCCACCTGTCATATTTCTGTTAGAGCAGCACCAGAGCCTGTGTTTTAAATCCTGCCTTTATGATGTTAATGAGGGAGGATGGATAGCATTTGTGTCGCTGGGGCAGGACTCAATGCGTAACATTTTATTGTGCCTTGAGGCAATCTCTTGCAATATCAATAAAGAAGATAGCAGAGAGAGTTGGGGACCTTGGATCATCAGGAAAGAATCAGTGCTGGGAACAAAGTGTATCTGTGCCTCAGAAGCTCCCAGTCCAGGGGAATATTGACAAGGATTTTCCTCAAGAGCCCAGAGAGAAAGCCTCCCCCTGGAGCTGATGCCCTGAATTTGGACTTGTAGCCTACTGGACTGCAACAGAACAAAATTTCTCTTTTAAAACCATCTACTTCTGGTATTTCTGTTAAAGCAGTACTAGCTGACTAAGACAGACGGTATTTAATAACAGCATAAGAAACACTAGCCTGGGTTTGATAGGTGATAGAATGGCCACATATTTAATAAAAAAAAAAAGAAATAGCAAGGCCTAAGCAATAATAAACTAATTTTTGTAGCAAATCCTGTCCGTTTATCTAGTTGAAGTACTTGCCATTTAACCCAGAAGATTAGTGAGTTGAATCTGTGAGCCGTTCCAAGGGAGAAAGATGTGGTACTCTGCTTTTGTAAAGATTTGCAGCCTTGGAAACCCTACGGGACAACTCTATGGTGTCCCTATAGGGTCATTATGAGTTGGAGTCAACTAGTTGGCATTGGTTTTGGTTTTGGATCTAAACACCAGTCTTTTGTAGAATCTTAGATTGAAATTTTCTCACTATGTATATAGTAAATCTCTTTGTGTGTGTGTATGAAAATGCAAATTGAATCCATATAGCTGAAAGATATAACTGTAAAGCACGCAAGAATAAAAATAACCTAGAAACTGTAGGAAACTACAATACTAGGAAAAGGAGAGATCTTCTTAAATAACATAGAAGACCTAGAAGATGTATATATATATATATATATATGTGTGTATATATATATGTATATATGTGTGTACATATGTATGTATAACATCTTGATATGTGTCTGATTAAACATTCTACATGACAAACTATATTTTCTATCTTTATGATTTACATATTATTTTTGGAAATGCCAAGATATAGGAGGTTTAACTATTCTGTATTGATGAACATAAAAGAGATAGTGTGTGCACGTGTTTGTGTGTGTGTGTGTCTAAGAACATAAGAATAAAATCAGGGCTTTTAACAGGTCCTGTTTAACTGGCTACTAACCTGATTCTATGTTCTCTCATTCAACATCTGTAGCCATGTTGCTTTTACATCATTTTACGGAAGGCACCAAGTTCTTTCCGGCCTTTTCTGGATGTCTCTTGCCTCCTTTAGTACATAGCCAGCTCCTCCTCAGGCATATCATATTTTATGTCCTCAGGGATGCTTATCTAATCACTATACAGCAAGTAGATTCTCTAATTTCTACAGTAGCCTTATTTGTACATTTCATATGAATTGTTGGAACTTAATTTGTTTGAATGTGTGTTTTACTTCCCTGTTCTATCACAACTCTGTATTTCCAGAATCCAGTGACCAGTTTCTACACAGTTCCTAGATAAATGCCTGGTATATAACTAATGCTTAGTAAATATTTGATAAATGAATAAATTTATGAATGAGTGAATATTTATATTCCCCCCCAAACATTTTATTGAGAACGTGTATGTCTCTTGAGAGAAAACAAGTTTTTTCCTGGGATGATACTATTCGAGAAGAGGATAGAAAGTACGGGAGCTTTGGCTCAGAACTGAAATAGAAATATAAACTGTGAGCTTCTATTTATACTACGAAACCTATTTTCTGTCTTAAACAATAGACAATATAAGGGAAAATAACCCCTCTAAAAACAATTTAGTATACTTATTCTAAGGCTCAAGTTCATTCCATCTCATGAATAGTGAAGAAATTATAAAATGTCAACCTTTTTTTCCTCTCAACACACATGTTTCTTCACATCTCAATAACTGAAGGACATTATAAGGCTCTGGGAAAGGAAAAGAAAAGAAAGAAACAGTCTAGGATCAATATCCAGACCCTGGGAAACTGGGGTTAACACAGTGGGGTTAAGGAGTTAGAGACCACAGCTAATGTCTCAAGAACATTCACTTCCTTAAAGGCATCATTAGTAACTTGGGGAGAGGCTTATGCCAGGATCATCAGTTTTCAAAACAATATCAATGCAGTGACTACATGAGTCACTAGAATGACTCAAGGGAACTGGCTCTAGCAAAAGCAGCAACAGGTCACGGATACCTCCAAAAAGGTAGAGAATAATGGTACAATCTGTGGTAGCATAATTTTTATAGCCATTGAAACATTCTCCAGTGGCAGCTCTTGGAAAGTGGCAACTGTCATCGAGTTTAAGTCTGTTTTAAAGGATACTTTGGGAGCAGAAAGCCTGGTGGTGTAGTGGTTAAGTGCTATAGCTCCTAACCAAACAGTCAGCAGTTCAAATCCTCCAGGTTCCCTTTGGGAACTCTATGGGGCAGTTCTACCCTGTCCTGTAGGGTCACTTCGAGTCAGCATCAACTCGATGGCAATGGGTTTGGTTTTGGTTTTTGAGGGTGGAGGGAACATGTGTTAGATCATTAAAAAGCAAGAATCTGAGGCAGGGCTAAGACGAAAGAGTAGTTGGATGGTTCCTGTGATCCCTCAAACAATAGACTCAAAACAACAAATGAATCAATTACATGTGGCATTCTAGGAGCCTTGAACATCAAAGAGAAAGTTTGCAAAATTGGACAGAGTGCCAGGAAGGAAGAATAGGTCTAGAAGTACCTAGGACTGGCCTGAACTGACTCAGTGAGAGCTGGTGCCCCTCTAGCAGATCAGTGGCTGTAAACTTGGTGAGTGGAGTGGTGGCTTTCAGTGGGTGTTTTCCTCAGCAGACAACACTGAGAGGTGAGGACCTACTCATAGCTCCAGAATCAGTGAAAGATGGCATCTGATCACTGAAAGCTAAATAGATTGTGTCTAATCTACCACTAGAGGACCAAATTCTTCCTTTGGGATGAAACTCTCTCTACTTTCTTAGTGCTTTCCCTCTCACTTCTCTGCACAGCACAAGGCTCTAAATAAAGTATTATGCTCCTACCTGGGCTGGAAATAGGACTTCTATGGGTGCTCAAAACCATTCCCTTAGACACAGAGAAAAACCTTCAACAAACAAGGAAATAAATGAAAAACTAATCTGCCAGCTCCCCTAAGCTGAGAACTCAGGGCAGAAACAGTTCCTTTACTTAAGCTCAGACAAAAGGAGACACATATTCCTCAATGACATTTGCTGACAGCTCTCAGTGCTCTGCCTTTCTCAGTGTGTGCATCCAGACACCTGTACCTGTACCAGTAATACTCACCCCTCTAGAGCAGTAGGGGAGAGCCTGCACCGCACACTTATTGATTTAATATCTGGGAACCTGAGCTGAATACTACAAGAAAAGTAAACAGACACCTGGGCTCACCTGCCTAGTAACAGCTCTAACCATCCAGCAACAGAACGTTACAGCCCTAGGCACCAATAATCAAACTAGCTTACACAGTTTATTTGGACATTTCAAAGCAAAATAAGAAGCTAGAATACAATAAACAAACTGATGGCTGGGAGACGACAGTCAACATAAATCACTTAAAGATGGCTTCAGAAAGCTCCCAATACAAAAACTAAGAAATTTTCCAGATAAAGAGAACTCCCTGAACTATTGGAGGTAGAATTAAAAGATTAACATTTAGAAATCTTCAAGAGATCAGGAAAGAGATCAGGCAAAATGCACCAAAGCATAATGACAAACTGAACAGGCTGTAAGAAAGCAAAGAGAAACAGCATGAAGGAATCCAGAAGATTAATAACAAAGTTACAGAACTAGACAACCCAGCAAAAAGTCAAAGGAGAAGAACTGGGGCAATGGAAGCCAGAATTAGTGTGATTGAAGATAAAACATTTGACAACAATGTATTTAAGAGAAAATCAGATAAAATAATTTAAGAAAATGAAATGGAAGACACCAAGACATATAATAATCCAAGGTGCCAAAACTAAAGGAGAAAATGTTAAAGGTAGCTAGAGATAAGTGAAAAAGAATCTACAAAGTCAATAAAGACTAGAAACCATCCAGGCAAGGTGTCAAAGGAAGGACATACACAAAACCTTGAAGGAAAAAAATCAAAAGCCAAGAATTACATGGCTCTCAAATATGATGGAGAAATTAGGACATTTCCAAATAAAAAGAAGTTTAGATAATTTGCAAAAACAAAACCAAAATTATTAGAAAGACTAAAGGGAGTCCTTGTTTTTCCAAAATCAATAATAACGCATGGCTAGAATGCAGGACAGAACAACCAGATATCAGCCCAGACAGAGAAATCTCAAAAATAAAGTTAAATCACTGAAAACAGGGAACAGAGATGTCACTATGTACAAGGTAAAAATATTGTAACAAAAAAGGGACTTAAAAATATAGTCATAGATCTTTCTTACAAGAAGAAGTCAAGATAATACAAGAAACTAATGCAGGTTTACATTTAGAAAAAAATAGGGGTAAATACTAAGGTACCCACAAAGGAAACTAAGAGTCCTACACATCAAAATTAAAGATAAATAAATAAACAAGAAAAATATAAAGTGTCACCAAATACAAAACCAACAACAATGCAAAAGATGGAAAGAAAACACCAAGAAAAATGTCTCAGTACAGAAGATTAAGTGGAAAAAAGAAATTGTCAACAACATACCAAAAAAAAAAAAAAAAAAAAGCCATCAAAATCACAACACTAAACCTATACCTATCGATAGTTATGCTGAATATAAATGGATTGGATGTACCATTAAAGAGACAGAGAGTGGCAGAATGGGTAAGAAAACACGATTCATCTCAAATAAATGAAAACTCAAAGGGTGGGAAAAAATATATATATCAAGCAAACAACATTCAAAAGCTAGCAGGAGTGGCAATATTAATTTCTGATAAAATAGAATTCATAACAATGCATAAGGAAGGACAGTATATAATGATTAATGGTTCAATACACCAAGAGGACATGAATACATTAAATATCTGTGCACCTGATGATAGGGCTGTTAAATATATAAAACAAACTCTAATAGCATTGAGAAGAGAAATAGATAGCTCCACAATAATAGTAGGAGATTTCAACACACCGTTTTTACAGTGAAGATCAGAACATCCAAAAAGAAATGCAGTAAAGACACAGAAGACCTAAATGCCACAATCCACAAACTTGACCTCATAGACATATATAGAACACTCCACACAACAGCAGCCAAGTATCCAGATATTTTTCTCCAATGCATATGGAACATTATCCAGAATAGATCACATGTTAGGCCATAAAGCAAGCCTTAAAAAAATACAGAGCACTGAAATATTGCTAAGTATCTTTTGAGACAATAAAGCTATAAAAGTAGAAATCAGTAACAGAAAAAGGAAGGGAAAAAACACATGGAAACTGAGCAACACCTTGCTTAAAAACTACTGGGTTACAGAAGGGATCAAAGAATAAAGAAATTCACAGAATGAAATGAGAATGAAAACACGTCTTATCAGAACCTTTGGAACACAGAAAAGGCAGTGCTAAGAGGTCAATTTAATTCAATAAGTGCAAACATCCAAAAGGAAGAAAGGCCCGAATCAAAGCATTAACCCCACAACTCAAGCAAGTACAAAGAAAGCAGCAAATAAAGACCTTGGTCACCAGAAAAAAAGCAAATATAAAAACTAGAGCAGAGCTTAAATGAATTAGAAAATAGAAAAATGATTGAAAGAGTTAACAAGACCAAAAGCTGATTCTTGGACAAAATCAATAAACCATAGGCCCAACTGACAAAAGAAAAGTAGGAGAGGAAGCATATTACCCAAATAAGAAATGACAAGGGTGATGTCACAACAGATCCAACTAAAACTTAAAAAATAATAACAGCATTCTATGAAAAATTGTACTCTAAAAATTTCAAAATCTAGAGCAAATGGACAAATTTCTAGAAACACATTACCTACTTAAATTAATATAAACAGAGGCAGAACAATTAAATAAATCTATAACAAAAGAAGATATTTAAAAAGTAATTTAAAAATGAACCCCCCCCCCAAAAAAACCAAAAGCCCTGCTCTGATGGTTTCATTGGCTAATTTGACCAAACTTTCAGAGAAGAGTTAACAGCACTATTATTAAAAGTATTTCAGAGTGTAAAAAAGGATGGAATAGTCCAAACTCATTATGAAGCCAGCATAATCCTAATATCCAAACCAGGTAAAGATGGCCTAAAAATGAAAATTACAGAACAGTATCTCTCATGAATCTAGATGCAAAAAACCTCAACAAAATTCTGGCCAAGAGAATTCAACAACATATAAAAAATAATTCACCATGACTAAGTAGGATTCATATAAGTTATGCAGTGGTGATTCCACATTAGGAAAACAATCAGTGTAATCAACCACATAAATAAAAGACAAGAACCACTTGATTTTATCAACTGATGCTGTAATGGCATTTGACAAAGTTCAGCACCACTTCATGACAAACATTCAGCAAAATTGTAACAGCAAGGAGATTTCTCAGCATAATAAAGGGTAGTTATACAAAAACAACAGCCAGCATCATCCTAAATGGACAGAGTTTGAAAGCCTTTTCCTTGAGAAGGTCAACTAGACAAGGATGCCCTTTATCACCACTTTTATTCAGCATTTTGCTGGAGGTTCTGGAAAGAGCAGTCAGGCTAGAAAAAAATAAAAAAAAACATACAAATTGGTAAAGAAGAAGTAAAAATGTCTCCATCTGTAGATGATATGATTTTATACACAGAAAACCTTAAAGAATCCACAAAAAAATTCACTGGAATTCAACAAAGCATGAGGATACACAATAAACTGCAAAACTCAGCTGGATTCCTTTACACCAACAAAGGGAACATCAATGAAGAAATCACTGAATCAATACCATTTACAATAGCCCTCAAGAATATAAAATACCTAGGAATAAATCTGAAGAGACATGTAAAAAACCTACACCAAAAAAAATTACAAGACTCTATTACAAGAAATATAAAGAGATCTGACTGCCAATTTAGTTCATGAACTCATCCTAGAAAAAGTGCTGCATACATCATGGCTGAATATTACTACAATCACCTTCAAAGTACTCTCCTTGGGAAACTATGCACTGACAGCAATGCCCAGTTCACCTTTCAAAGCAATTTTGGAACTCTTTCTGGAATGGCCATCAGAGCTGCCATCCTACTACTCTTGATGTCCTGAATGTCATCAAAATGTCTTCCTTTCAATGTTTTCTTTATCTTCGGGTAGATGAAAAAGTCATTGGGGGCCAGATCAGGTGATTGGGGGGAGGAAGTGTTCCAATACAGTTATTTGTCTAAATACTGGCTAAAAACTCCCTCACAGACAACTATACAGTTAAGGTTGTGAACTTGCCACTTTGTCACCATGTTCAATGGCCATTCCAGAAAGAGTTTCAAAATTACTTTGAAGGGTGGACTAAGTGCTGGCATCAGTGCATAGCTTCCCAAGGAGAGTTCTTAGAAGGTGACCATAGTGATACTCAGCAGTGCGGTATGTAGCACCTAGAACAATTAAGTTTGTGGACTGCATTGTTGGACATCGTAAATGGAGAAACCTACCTTGCTCATGGATAGGAAGACTCAAGATTGTGAAAATGACTGTTCTACCCAAAGCAATCTATAGACACAATGCAATCCTTATCAAAATTCTGATGATGATTTGTAATGAGATGGAGAAACAAATTACTAACTTCATACAGAAAGTGAGAAAGCCTTGGATAGGCAAAGCATTAATGAAGAAGAACAACACAGTGGGAGGTCTCATACTACTTGACTTTAGAATCTATTATACCTCCACTGTAATCAAAACAGCCGGGTACTGGTACAACAACAGATGCTTAGACCAAAAGAAGAGAATTGAGAATCCATGCATAAAATCATACAACTATAAGCAGCTGATATTTGACAAAGTCCCAAACTTCTTAAATGTGGGGGAGTGGATCACCCCCTTGATAAACAACGTTGGCATAACTGAATATTCATCTGTAAAAAAAGAAGGAAGATCTATATCTCATAGCATGCACAAAACCTAACTCAAAAAGGAAAGGATCAAAGACCTAAACATAAAACCTAAAATGATAAAAATCATGGAAGAAAAAAACACGGACAATGCAGGATGCCATGATATATGGCACAAACAGAATACAAGATGATATTAACAATGCACATACCAAAAAAGAAAGCAGACACCGGGAACTCCTAAAACACCAAACACTTAGGCTCATCCAAAGGAGTCAAAAGACAACTATGAGCTGGAAAAAAAAAATTGCCAACAACAAATCCAATCAGTGCCTAGTCTGTAAGATCTACAAGATATTACAAAACCTCAACAACAAAAAGACAAATAAGCCACTTAAAAATGGGCAAAGGATATGAACACACACTTCATCTAAGAAGACATTCAGGTGGCTAACAGATATATGGAGATGTATCCATGATCATTAGCCATTAGAGAAATACAAATAAAAACTACAATGAGATGCCATCTCACCCCAACAAGGCTGCCATTAATCCAAAAAACACAAAATAATAAATGCTGCAGAGACTGTCGAGAGGCTGGAACACTTACACACTGCTGACGGCAATATAAAATGATACAACCACTTTGGACATTAATTGAAGCTCAAAATAAAAACACCATACAGTCCAGAAATCCTACTTCTTGGACTATATCCTAGAGAAGTATGAGCTGCCACACAAATAGATACATGCACAGCTGTACTCATCACAGCACTGTCCACAATAGCAAAAATTTGAAATCAACCTAGGTGCCCAACAATAGACAGATGGCTTTTTTATAAAAAGCAAAACTATGGTATATTCACCAAATGGAATATTATACAATGATAAAGAACAACAATGAATTTATGAAACATCTCACAACATGGAGAAATTTTGAATATATTATAATGAGTGAAATCAGTCAGTTGCAAAAGGACAAATATTGTATTAGGCCATTATTATAAGAACTCATGAAAACAGTCTTTAATGATTACAAGTGTGGGGAGGGGAGCAGAGGTGTATTTACTAATTTAATACTATATCCCAATCAAAACCCACTGGTGTCGAGTAGATTCTGACTCGCAGCAACCCTATAGGCCACAGAAGAACTGCCCCATGGAGTTTCCAGATTTGTTACTGGACAAGAATTATTTTAGGTAAAGGGGGAAACAACACACAATAGAGGATAAGCCAGTACAACTGGACTAAGTTAAAAGCTAAGAAGTCTTCTAAATACAGTCAAACACTTCAAGGGACAGAGAAGCAGAGGCAGGGGTCTGGGGACCATAGTTTTAGGGGAGATCTAGGTTAACTGGCAAAACAAAGTTTATTAATAAAACGTTCTGAATTCCACTGGTGAGTAGCATCTGGGGTCTGAAAAGCTATCAAGGGGCCATCTAGGAAGCATCAGTTGGAATCAGTCTACCTGGAACAAAAGAGTGAAGGACATGAAAGACAAGGAGAATACAGCCCAAGAGACAGAAAGGGCCACATAAACCAGAGACTATGTATATGAACATGAGACAGGAAGAACTAGATGGTGCCTGGCTACCACCAATAACTGTCCTTACAGGTAACTGAAAAAGAGTCCCTGATAGAGTGGGAGAAATATGGGGTGCAGAACATGAAGTCTAGTAAGAAGACCAGACTTGATGGTTCAACAGACTCAAGGGTCCCTCGGAGACATGACCCCTGGACTCTCTGTTGGCCCAGAACTGAAGCTGTTCCTGAAGTCAACTCCTAAGACAAAAATTAAACTAGTCTATAAGATGTCAAATGATACTGGTGAAAAATATGCTTCTTGGCACTTAGTAGATGCTGGAGACCAACTGGGCAGCTCCTGTCTGGAGAAGATGAGAATAAAGGAGACATGACATCAGAAATTCTGAATGGACATGAGAAATTCCAGGTGGAGAAGAGGAATGTGCTATCACAGTGTGCGTAGAGGAGCTAGGGTCACATAACAAAATGTGTGTGTTTGTATGAGAAACTCAAAGTGTAAACTTTCACTTAAAACACAATAAAAAATAAAAATATAAAGCAAGAACCCAAGCTGAAGTTTTTAATGCTTTGATGATGAACACAAACATTGACCACCATTGTCTCATGAAGGTCTTCTAATTAATGAATTGATTGGAATTCAACAATTTCAATTCTTGTAGCAGAATCTGATTCTTGTAGCAGAATCTGGTTAACTGGTAGCTTCGTTGTAAAGACAGTGTCTCTTCTGTGAACTGAATTCATTCAAAGAACCGAAGCATAACTCAATATGATCACCTAGGGAAGATGTCTTAGTTAACTGATACTGCTCCAACAGAAACACCACAAGTGGATTGATTTAAAAAGAGAAGGTTTTTCTTCCACACTGCAGTAGGCTACAAGTCCAAACTCAGGGTGTCAGCTCCAGAGAAAAGTACTCACTCTGTAGGCCCTGCAGGAAAGTCCTTGTGTTACATCAGTCTTTGGTCTGAGAGCATCTTAGGTGTAGGAACCTCAGGTGTCAAAGATGTGCTCTGCTCCCGGCTCTTCTTTCTTGATGTTAAGTGGTTCTCAACTCTCTGCTTGCTTCCTTTTCCCTTTATCTCTTGTAGGATAAAAGCATAAAAAGGTGGTGCAAGCCACATTCTAGGGAAACTTCCTTTACATTTGAGCAGGAAGGTGACCTTAGGAAGGGTGTTACAGTCCCACCCTAATCCTCTTTAATATAACACAGTCTATTAACCACAGGCAGCAATTAGGATTTACAGCATAGAAAAATAACAACGTGGAGAGCAATCACTCAGTACTGGGAATCATGGCTCAGCCAAATTACTATACACATTTTTAGGGGAACACAATTCAATCCATGATAGAAGAAGGAAATGAATTAATATTGAGAATCTTCATGTTTCTCAAGCATTGATGAGATAATACTTCCACTTTGGGCATTTTTGTCTTAAAATTGTATGTTTTAAGTAACTTTTACTGCCTCAAGACTTATTTAAAACATACAAATATGTGTCTTTCCTAGCAATTTGAGTTTTAGTAGACCACTTAGCCATTCAAGTTTTATTGCAACAAATTTTGAGACACAAAGGAGCTTTTTTTGGTACCCGGTACAATCTTCTTGGAAACCCCGGTGTGTAGTGATTAAATGCTACATCTGCTAACTAAAAGGTGGGCAGTTCAAATCCTCCAGATACTCCTTGGAAAGAAACTCTGTCTTATAGGGGTCGCTATGAGTCAGAATTGACTCGATGATAGTGGATTTGATTTTTGGTACATTCTTCTAAAAAAGAAAGAAAGAGAGAGAGAGAGAGAAAGAAATGAAATATAGAAATACAGATCTATATAGCCATTTGCTCTGAATTTATTTCAGCTAGAATTACATGGATTGGCCAGAAAAGTAGGTTTTAAAAAATCATTTAAACAACACTAAACTGCAATTTCCATAAAGTTTGATTCTCTTTAGCTAGGTATTTTTCACACTACCATTTACAGTTAGGCTTAAATGTCTGAATTACTACCTAAAGTTGGACTTCCAAATTAGATAACAATGTACTTTTTCTCTTGTTAGACCATTTTAGCTTCTACTTAAAGATTTATTTAAATGGTAAAGGAAGAAATAATTCTTTTAATTTTGCTGTAAGTAAAACAAAGAGTTGATATTATTATGCAAAGAATGTGAAATAAACATGAAGAGACAGGCTTTGGGAGAAATACCAAAAATTACCTTTTAAAAGACGGCAACATCTTACCTCCAATGTGGCCTTTAGTTGTCTAACAGGACAAGCAGCAAAGGCCTGACTCCTACTTATCTGAGTTCTTATCAAACATCAGTTTTAGTCTTCCAATAGAAAAATTGTCAGAAGACTTATCACCATAGCTCTAAAATGTGACATTGGTATTTTTTAAGGAAGTTTTTATAATGTGGAATCTGCAGACTTATTTCACTCAAAACATCTTAGTATTATAGTAGACAGTCCCTGATTAGCAAAAGTCTTACAGTATATTCAGAATAAAACTTTGCACAGGTACCTGCACATTGACAACGTTTAGCTTAAATGTTTCCCACAGCGAAGTGTGATAATGTTTATAGTCAGTGAAATTGGCATTCTCTTCAGGGTGTTGATTTGATGCAGTCTTTGAAAATTACCGAGTGCATAAAATTAGCATATTCCCCTTAGACTGTACTTTACCAGTCAGAAGACTCTGAAAGGCCCTGCTGGTGGGCTAAAATCATACATACATGTGGAATATTATAAGGGCCCATTCCATTTTTAAATAAAATGTGTTATACTTGATTAAAATTAGGAACATGATTATATTGTAAGTACGGATATAAATATCTCAGTTCTTTCCAGAGGTCTTGGCTTACATTCAAGGATGTTGGACGTGGACACTAGGTTTATCTCCAGAATTGCAGTCACGTAGGACTAAAAGTTACTGATGAAAAGAGCATAAACATGAAAGCTAAACAGCATTGTCGTATGTACTGTGTAGTCCTTTTGTGTGCATTACACTGTAATTTGTTTGTACCTAGACAATTTTTTAATGCATTAATTGTATTATTTAATTTTAGCAAATTAAGAAAAAAACAAACAAAACCTCTGGCATTGATGCTCTTTGAGTCTGACTTCCATACAGAAATCCAGTTTGGGATCCAAATTTTGTGCTGGGGATGGTCACAGAGGAAAAATAAAGTGTATGCCACCATTTCTGCTGCAATCAACATCACTCACTCATTCATTCATTTCATAATTATTTATTTAATGCCCACTAGAGTGCTTTCCATTGTGCTAGCCACAGAAGATAACTCTAAGCAATAGTCATCTCTCTCCACAGACGTTGATAGGACCTGAGAAATAAAGACTTGCTTCTGTATACAAATTTGTAAACTGCAGCCCAGAATAAAAATTAATGTTCGTTTTTTCATATAAAGGACTGCTTTCTAAGCCTCTTTTGCATAGTTACTTCTATGTGATGGTTATAGAACAATAAGACATAATTAAGGATTTTCACCTTTGGAAATAGAAACAGATATTTGCAGGAAACCTGTTTGTTCACAAAATTAACTTCCTGCTAGACAGCTCCACATAATCACAAATAAAGATAAGGTTTTCATCTAAAAGCAAATGTACTATAGAACATTTCCTGAGTCATGTCAGATAATCTGATAAACTAAATGACAATTAGGATGAGAATTGCAAAAGCTTTTTCAGCCATCATGTTTATAAGTCTTTGATCCTTTTCTGAAGACAAGGTCAGCTCATTTTTTCCACCTTTGAAATTTCACTGGAAACCATGAGACACATCACAGAGGACTTTCAATTCCTTGCACTGATGCATCAAGTCTCCTCTATACCTTATGTAAATCAACAGATGGTACAGTTTAACTAAAATTTCTATTCTACAATTACAGAACAAAAGAAAAACACAAATCTTAACAATTGCAACACAATAGACAAAATGGCTAAAACTGTTAGTAAAGAATCATGGCCATTACCTTTTGAATGCCTGCTTGGGACTCCAGAACATTGTTCTCTGATCCATTGCTGCGATTGATCATCCGCCACATTTGGGAATACATGCTGTCCCTCTCAAAAGGATTCATTCCCTTCAGGCGGACATGCTCGTACACTGCTGAGTCCAGGACTGTGCCATATGGGATGTCTGTTTGCTTGGAAAGGTCCTGGAGAGACCTGGATTATTAGGAAAGAAGAGAGACACAAAGTACTGCATATTTTTAAATGGAAAACAAGATGAAAGCAGTCAAAACACAACACACACAAAGGAGCTTGTTTTTCTTATTTTTGAGGCAGCTTACATAACAGGAACTACTGTTAGGGTGTGTGGCATTAATACGAAGTATGAGAGACGTAATCATGACTAAAAGAAGCATAAAAAATTCTCGTGGGTAGGCAATGCCCTTTTTGTGCATCTTCTTCGGAGAGAAAAATTCTAGTCCATTGAAGTAAAGACCAATTACATGGCTAGATAAACATCGTAGTTCTATTGTTTTTTTATAAAAATTCCATTACGATATGCATACACATTAGACTTGTGTTCCTTTAAGTAACAGAGCTCAAATATTTTAATAAAATAATTGTATTTTACATAGTGTATTTTGGAAATAACTATCTTTCCTCTAAAGTTTGAAGGCTTAAGGTGACATTTAGGATACCTGACAATATTTTTGGCCAACTGTTTTAACTTTAATTTTGGCCAACTTATTTCATTTTCTTTCAATGGTTTATCTATGCCACTACATTTGTTAATAATAACAATAGGTATTACCTATTGAGTGACTACTGCATACATGTCAGGCAACTGATACACATTAACTTCACAGCAATGCCTCAAGTTCAGAACCATCTCACCCATTTTATAAATGAGGAAATTTACACTGAAAAAAGAAGTCACTTTCTCATGTGACAGAGTTAGTAAGAGACAGAGCTAAAATTCAACTCTAGGTCTGCCTGGCCCGAGAATCTATATTCTTTCCACTGCAAGATACTGACTTACTTTTCTAGGCTCCATTTACTTTAGAGGGCGTGTGTGTGTGTGTGTGTGTGTGTGTGTGTGTGTGTGTTTGAAAGACAGAGGCGGGGAGGAGAGAGAGACTTCTTTTTATATTTAAAAGAATGAATTTTATGCTTCTGGAGAGCTAGCATGTTTTTAGCTTCATTTTTCTCCTACCAGTACTCTAGGTTTTTTAAATCTCTCTTTGAGTTACAGATGGCATCTACTTGTCCTAGATTATCTATTTCTAGAGTAGTGGTCATTTTCCTTTAATGTACATTTCTATGCCACCTCTTTATTTTCTAACTCGGGAAAACAATTACCATTCCACTGGAAATCCTTGAGTTTTTCTAGTCACCCAACTACAATGACTGACATTTATAGGCAAGTCTGTGTCTTTGGCATACCTTTCAAAACCAAGTGCTGGCCCGCTTCAAACTCACTGACCTCTGGGAATGGAAGCAGATTCTATGAAATACTATACAATTTTTAGAACAATAATAAATAGCCACAATATTTCATAACTATGGGCCGTGAATCTCTCCTAATATCTACCTCTGGTCTAGACTGTTTCTAGGTGGGGTCTGCTAATGATTTCATGGAGTTCTTCATCACTGCCACCAACATTGGCAAGGGTATTAGGAATAATCTTGCAGGTCGCCAATCTCTATCACGTGGAAAAATATGCTGCAAACAATAAATTACACGTCAAGTGTTTCAGAAGAATATTTATGCCAATTTGTAATGGTAACGCCCAGCAAAAAAAAAATAATCTGAATTTCACTGAATTTTGTGGTTTTGATGTATATTATTTCCTCTGTGGAAACTACCATGAAAATTCATTTTGCTCTATATACCTGCTGCATAAATGGATGCATTGAAAAAGTGCTCTTTGAAAAATCAACAACAACATTGCTGGCATATTCTACTACTCCTGTGCTAATTCTACCATTTGTAAAACATAACTTATGGGACAGCATACATGAATAACTGAGGGCAAAAGGAGAGGGGTAGGGGCTATTCTCTGGGGACATGCCATAATTATCTTGGCAATATGAAAGCCCTAAGAAATTTGTTCCAAAAAATTAACTAACCACTCATTTACTGCTCTTTCAAGTAGTAGGAACAATGGTAATACAATATTAGCATTTGAACATATTTCTCTATTTAGCACCAGATTATCTAACGTGGTAACACGGTGGCGGGGGGGGGGGGGAATGAAACATATATATGCAGGTGATAACAGCAGGCCTGGTTTCTTAGGCATTTATATATGTTGTTGTTGGGTATCAGTGAATTGATTCTAGCTCCCAAGGGCCCCGTGTACAACAGAAAGAACCACTGCCCAGTCCGGAGCCATTCTTACAATCGTAGCCGTGTTAGAAACCATTGTTGCAGCCACCAATGGGATCCATTTCGGCCAGGGTCTTCGTCTTGGTCACTGGTTCTCTACTCTACCAAGTATGATGTCTTTTTCCAAGGACTGATCCCTCCTGATAATATACTCAGACTGTGAGACAAGTCTCACCATTCTCACTTCTTACGAGTATTCTGGCTGTACTTCTTCCAAGACAGACTGTTTCTTTTCATGGCAAACCAAAAAAACAAACCCATTACCCTCAAGTCAATTCCAACTCATAGCAACCCTGTGTCCACGGGATATTCAATATTGTTTGCCAACATCGCAATCCTAAACCACTAACTCTTCTTTGGTCTTCTTTCTTCATCGTTCATCCTTCGCATGCAGATGAGGATTAAGAATACCATGGCTTGGATCAGATACATCTTATTCCTCAGAGTGATATCTTTGCAGCACATCTGCCCAATGCAATATGTAGTTTGATTGTTTGGCTGCTGCTATCATGTGTATCGACAACTTCAAACTTTTCCTTGTTTATTACAATGTTGCTTATTGGCCCATTTGTGAGGATTTTTGTTTTATCGATGTTGAGGTGTAATCCGTGCTGAAGGTAGTAGTCTTTGATCTTCATATTCTTCTTCGTATAGCCCAGCTCCTCGGATTATTTGCTCAGCATACAGATTAAATAAGTATGGTGAAAGAAGCAATCCTGACACATGCCCTTCCTGATTCTAAACCATGCAGTACCCACTTGTTCTGTTCAAATGGCTACCTCTTGGTCTACGTATAAGTTTGTCATGGGCACAATTAAGTCTTCTGGGATTCCTATTCTCCGCAATGATATCCAGAACTTGCTATGATCCACACAGTCAAATGCCTTTGCATAGTCATTAAAAAAAAGGTAAACATCTTTCTGGTATTTTCTACATTTAGCCAAGGTCCATCTGACATCAATATGATATTCCTTATTCTACATCCTCTTCTGAATCCAGCCTTAATGTCTGGCAGTTCTCCATTGATGTACTGCTTCAACAGTTTTTCAATTATCTTCAGCAAAATTTTACTTAACTGTGATATCAGTGATATTATTTGATAATTTCCACATTCCACTGGATCACCTTCCTCTAGAACGGGTACAAATATGGATCTCTCCCAGCTGGTTGGCCAGGTAGCTATTTTCCAAATTTTTTGGCATGGATAAGAGAACACCTCAATTGCTGAATCTGTTTGTTGAAATATCTCAGCTTGTATCCTATCAATTCATGGAGTCTTGTTTTTCATCAGCACTTTCAGAGCAGCTTGGCCTTCTTCCTTCATTACCATTGCTTTTGATCAACTGCTATTTCCTGAAATGGTTGAAGGCTGATCAATTTTTTTTTTGTATAGTGACTCTGTTTATTATATACACAGTTATATAAATTTATATATTTATGAAACAAAGGCCATGAATAGGTAGTTGACACAGCACCATACAGAACCTGCAAATCATGTGTAGAGAAGGCCCAGGTCAAGTTCACCACAAATTCTACTGTTGTAAGATTGAATAATTGCTGCTTGGCCTTTGTAAAGAATGGCAGCAATTATAATCTTGATTATCTTGAAGGTTTCAATTTGGTAGAGATTAGATCATAATCTAGAAATGAAATTATTTATGCCTACATCTTAACATATAATCATTTGTAACTGATTGGTCCAAATACTTATACTAGTAAAGTATTATGAAGTAAATACTGTTTTAGCCTTCTAAGAAAGTAAAAATGAAATACAATGGTGGAGTTTTTAATATAACCAGATTTCTGTGGCATAACCTCATCCAAAATATTAGTTTTGCTGAGGTTACAATAGGGTTTATTTTGTATACAATAAATTGTTTAAAGGAACATAAATATGTTGCCTAGGTTAAGTTCTTGAAATCAAAAAGATTTCTATTTCAACACGTTTTATTCAGAACACTTCAAACTTAGAACAGAAGTGCTTTTCATAACTTAGAACAAATGCCATTCCCTCTATCTTTGTTTCTGATACCAAGTTCAGCTTATAAATGCATATTGAGATACGTTTGCAATAAACACTACAGCTTGTCTGAACCGGCATCATTCCATCACAGTACACAGAGAGAGGACCAAAGGTGACAAAAATAAAATGACTGAAGCAAAATGCAGTGAACACAAATAGCTTATAACAACCAGAGAAAGCTGTTTTAAAGCCCAGGGTAGGAAGAGAATTCATATTGTAAGGGGTCGTTTTGTTAGTAAGATTTTAGAGCAAGATAAGCAGAAATGTTATGGACTATTATGAGTCCCTTAAAAAAACTGGTTATTCTACAAATGGTAAGTCTCAAAACACCATATCTGAAGTTCAAATTCTGAATAGATATAATTTAGACATAGCCAATCATTGTTTTAAAATGCAAAATAATCCTGGAATCAATAGTAAACATCTAATAAATATGTTAATTTACCATGGCAAATATTGATATTTCTTTTTAACCCCTGGCAGTGTTTACTCAGGCCACAGAAAGAATGGAAAAATCTAGAACATTCCATAGGATATGGTCATACTAATACATTCCATTTATCCACTCAACCACACTAAATCTATCTATACCAAACCAAAAAGCCAAACCCACTGCCACTGAGTCAATTCCAACTCATAGTGACCCTACAGGACAGAGTGGAACTACCCCATAGTTTCCAAGGAATGCCGGGCAGATTTGAACTACAGACCTTTTGGTTAGCAAATGTAGCACTTAACCACTACACCACCAGGGTATATACTCACATAAAATGTAGTCAGTCTACTTGATGAATCTACCAAACCTCACTTGGTGAATCTACCAGATCTGACTTCTCCTCTCCTAACTTCAGGTTCTGGTAAACCCAGAATACAAAATTTATTATCTATTGCTATTTTTGGTGGATGATACAAGAAAACAAATATGTTGGTATCCTGTTTTCCTCAACATCAGTAAAAATCTTTTATTCCTCAAAATGTTCTCCTAAAAGACTAACTTCTCCTCATGGGGTACTGAGCAATACTGAGAGTCATTAGGTAAATGATATTCAGCTATCCGTTTGAATATCACATGCACTGAGTGCCTGACTCATTTATTATATTCCTACAAAAGCTTGGATTTTAGAAATTTGAATGAGTCTGGGCTGACTTCAAACTCTTTTCATAGAAAGAATAAACACTTAAAACCCTTTCAGTCATGTCCAATCAAAATTAATTTTGATATATGTGATAGTCTGATATTTGATATACAATATCTGATATCAACAGATTTGGCATTGGGTAAGTTCAATTTTAAAGTGAGACTGTTTGTGATGTGTGTGATGTGAGGCACACCTATAGACCTTAATTTCCACAGAACTGTGAGGAGAGCTTTTCTCTATAGCAGCATTCAATCAATTTATCTATTAATTTTACTTGAAGATGTTGTTACAGTGATTCTGCTCCCTAAAATGTCCCATTTAATGCTTTCTGATATATGCATATACAAAGCTCTGGCAGCACAGTGGTTAAGAGCTTACCTACTACCCAAAAGGTCAGCAATTATCAGCTGCTCCTTGGAAACTGTATAGGGCAGTTCTATTCTGTCCTATAAGATTTGGTATGAGCCAGAATTAACTCAAAGGCAATGGGTAATGGATACGCATATAATGTGTGTGTAAAATAGATATTTATATATTTCTTTTCTCCTGGCAGAGGGTAGAATGACTCATTATAAAAAAAAAAAAAAAAAAAAAAAAAGTGACAAAGGAGATTCACTCATTGGATTTGAAATGTCTAATTTCCCTTTCAAGTATGAAATTGTATGAACCTATGACCATAAATGTTTATAAATCTCATCATAGCAAAGTCTTTGGGACATTTATATGACTTTGTGCTAATGAAACTGTGTTAAAATAAATGTGTTGCTAAAATGTTTACATTTCTAAAACTGTGCGAGCTAGTTAAAAGAAATAAAAAGACCTAATGCCTAGCCTCACTGCAACGAACATGCACCCATAATTTCATCCATTTTCCTTTAGCAAGAGAATAAATACTACTCATGTAGAACTTTGTAGTGACTCTCATTAACCTCTCTGTCCAATCTTTACCTTAGTTTTTACACAGTTGAACCTTATTGTGTGGAATGTTTGCCACCATATGACAAGAGTGAGCTGCAGACTCTGGATCTGAGGAAATGTAAATCTAATCACATTTTTAAAGAACAGAACAAGCTAACTCAAGTTATAACACAAGAAAGAGGCTTTTTTTTTTTTTTTTTCCTCAGAGGGACAAAAATGGAACCTGGCTGATAGGATAGGCACTAGATGCTTCAGGCAAAAAGCTGACAATGGAAAGAGATAAATGAACCGCGGCACATTAATAGTGTCTTTCATCCAAAAAACAAGTGTTGGCAGTGAGACTCAAGGAGAGTGGGTGGAGAGGAGGGGACAGGAGGCTGTTGGGAGGATGAGACATGTATGCAGCAGAGAGGAAGAGTGTGCTGTCACTGGGCAGGGAGAGCAGTGGGAGCTGCATAGAGGTGGGCTTGTACATTTATAGGGAATGTACACTTTCACTCAGTCATGTTAAATAAAAAAAAAAAAAACCAAAAAACAAGTATTGGCAAGAATGTGGAGAAATCGGACCATTTGTACATTGCTGGTGGCAAGGTAAACCGGTTCAGCTGCTATGGAAAACAGTGTGCTAACATCTAAAGAAATTACCATAGAAAGCCCAGCAATTCCACACCTAAATATACACACCTGAGTAAAACAGCAACTTGAGAAGACATCTGTACATCAACATTCACTGCAGTACTGTGCACAACAGCTGAAAGGTGCAAACCACCCAAGTGCTCAGAAAGCACTTCAATGGATAAACAAATTGTGGTGTATTACACATATGGAAGATTATTCAGCCACAAAGAAAAATGAAGCTCTATTACATTGCACCACATGAATGAACCGTGACAATGTTAAGCTAAGTGAAATAAACCAGATACAAAAGGATGGTGTACGACTCCACTTTTATGAACTATCTGAAATGGATTTATGCATTCAGACAAAACAAGATTTTGTAAAAGTGATTATGGGGTGGGGATTGCAGAAAAAATCAACAAAGTCCACTTAAATTGTTGAATTGAATTTTATACAAATTATTTCTCAATGAAAATTAAAAAAAAAAAAGGGTCCTTCCTACTCCAGTTTCCACCTCTGGATGCTCACTCAGTATCTGCCAAAGGTTAGATACAGGTCCAGCCCCGTCAGCACACTGACAAGGTGTTCAATAGTCTGTTCATGTCCTCTGTTCTCCATTGGTTGTCGCTGCTGAGAGCCATCCCGAGAAGCGTCCGAGAGCAGCTCTGCCAGCATAAAGCATACCCCAACACTGGACACTATTTAGAATTTGAATGAATGATACGCTGTAATAAACAGCCAAGAGAATGAGAATTTGTTTAATTCATACTGAGGAAACTGACAAAAATGGTGAAAAAACAGAGCGGGTGATAAGATAAGGCAGTCATGCCTCTGAGAGATACTAAAAAACTGTTGCCCTAGGTAATCTCTGAGTTTTGAAAAGCATGGGTTTTGAAGACAGAAATTTGAGGCTGAATCCATGGAGAAATTATTTAAAACCTTCTAAACTGCAATTTCTTTCTCTATTAAATGGGGAGGGGAGGTTATACTTTTGTAATAAGGTATCTGAAAATTGGAATTATATATCGAATGTTAAACATTTACCTTAGTGCCTAGTTCTCTGTAAGTGCTCAATTAATGGTAGTTGCAGTTATTAATTCTATTTTGACTTTGTTCTCTATTACACTCTCCAGAATTGTTATGTACTAATTTTCCCACTAATTAGATTCATCCCCAGCTGATCTCTTTTCCTGAGATCCCTGCCTATAGATTCCTACTCCATCTAATTTGTCACCAATTTCTAACATAATTTACCTCTCCTAAATCTCGCCATCTCATTGCCATTATCCTTATCATTTCTAAATATCTTTCCTAGCAGTACTCTTAGGCCCCTCTAAGTTGTCCTCATGCCACACAGCTAAAGCGCTATTTGTGATACGCAAAGCTGATCATTTCATTGCCTTACTGAAACATTTTCTACCCTACTCTCCTAAGAAATTTGTTGGAACACCTTAGTCTTCAATATCCTTCAAAATTTTGACCTAAGCCTTTTTTTTTTTCCTTTTCCCTCTCATTCTCAGCAACAATCTTTTGCCCCATATACATTCACACCATAGGCCAGACATATTATTTCATCGTTCTTTGTCTTATTACAGCTTCCTGTCTTACCACAGATGTTTTGTCAGAATAAAATGCTTTTAATTCTTTGTCTCCAGGGTGAATTCCTTACCTTTCAAGATCACACTCCATTGGTTCTTCATTATTTTTCTAACATGTTGAGTGTACTCCCATTCCAGCACTCTAAAATTTTAGGTCTTTGTTTTCCTCATTAGAATACACACATCTAGTGCTCATGAATAGTTTTATTCATCCTTGAAACCCAGAGCCTAGCCCAGTGCCTGGAGAATAGTTGGCAAACAAAGAAGCAAATTTGTTTTGGCTAGATTCTTCTTTACTAGAAAAGATGCTCTCCTTTTGTAAAGCTAACATTCCCATTAGAGGAGCACACTGCATAAAATTTACATTTTTGTATTATTAGCTATTCTGTAGGTGATTCAGCATGAATGTCAGTATTTTGTAGTTGCAAAAATATTTTAAGGGAGCTTGAAAATCTCCTTGTAATAAAATCAGTTGTAAAAATTGCATTAGAATTTCACTGAACTGCCTGGCAAAGTATTTCGCCATGTATGTTAAAAAAAAAAAAAAATTCAGAGGCAAGGTAAATAAAAAGCAAACCCAAATAAACAAATCAGACTAAAACTAAAGCACACGGAAAAACTGAGGTTTTAGTCTGCGGTTCTGGTAGACATCAGACCAGGTGCAAAGCGGAATATTTTTTCCTGAAGGGTTGTTTAGCTGAGCAGTATAGAAACAGGGCAGGTGAGTGGTTGTTGGTTTGATGAGTGATTTCTGACTGGGATAGCAGAAATAAGCTAACATGGAGGAAAAAAAAATTGCTCAACTAACGCTGTTAAATGGTTTTGGAAAAAAATAAAAGAATTGTTGGGTCTAGTATTAAAAATAAGAAACAACTAGAGGATAATCTTTTTTTGTAATACTGAGTATTATTACTGAAAACAAAATTTCAGTATGTTAAAGGGTTATTTTGATAAATAGGGCAAAGGAGAATACATAGCTCTACTTAAAAGAATGGGATAAATACCACTGAAAAGTTCTTCTACCTTCCTCTTTGTAGTGTAGACAATGGAGAAATACCTTTCAGAAACCACATTCTACAGCTCAGTAGCTTCCATTCCTTAGTAAAGTCTTCTCAGTCTGTATGGACAGACGTTTGTAAAGACAGTCTGAAGAAATATAACAGCTTCTTTAAAAAGTATACAGTAGGATAAGTAGGATGCTATAGAGTCACTACGAGTCGGAATCAACATGACAGTAGTGGATTTTTTTTAATGCCACTTCATGTCAGAGACGGATTGAGGCTTGCAGATGGTATAGCCTATATCGAAATGATCAGTGAAGGATGTTATTAGTGCCCAAGGGGTGTCCTTCCCTAATACAACAAATTCAGAAAAAAATTGAGTGTTCTCTGGTCCCATAATGCTAAGATTTGAGTTAAAAAAAATTACTGTCTCAGTTATGCTAATAGAATAAAAAATTCTTATAAGATTACATTGTGTAGCCTAAAAGTATATTTCAGTGGGAAAATATACCCCTTTAGGTACTTTAGGAGGAATTCCCCTGGCACAGCCATATCTGGTAGAGCAAGTGCTGGCACTGAAGCCCTTGTGGCTTTCCTCCCTTCTTAGGGTCAGAAGCAATTCCTTTGCCCGGCATCCAAAGCCTTCTGAATAGTGACCTGAAGTCTCCAACTTCCAAGCATGAAGGATACCAAGTCAGGAGGACGGTGAGGATTCTGTGTCTTATGGACACAGGGAAGGTTCGTGAAGGAGCCAGAGAAGGTACATCATAAAAGGCACTGTATATGAGGACCAAAGGGAATCAGGGATTTAGGCAGTAGATGAGATCAGCTGTAGATCAGACACTTATAGAAGGTCTAAGTGGTGTATCCTTCTGTAGTCTTTTGTCTGTTTGTCCCTCTTGCCACTCACACCTCAGATGCTTCCTCTGCCACTAAAGCCCACCTTATATGACCAAATTGAGTAAATTAGATAAAAGAACAGCTATAGGTCATTGTGCTAACAATCTTACGTGTTTTTTAATCTTTATTTTTAAGAACTGTCTAAACATTCATCAGAATTTCAGGTGTGTTTGATCTAGAAAAAGTGTGCAAAAGTATTGAAGGAGAGAACAACTTTCACTTCCCAAACACTGTCCTTCCTTCATGGATTACTATGCATGGATGATTACAATCCCACAGGTGTCTCTGGGTGAGACCTAGAGATAGTTGCTCGACAGAGTAGTCAAGTTCACCCTGCCCTCCATGTTACACTGAAAGGAGGTAAAATTGGAAGTCCATGTAAAGTAGGCACTCTTGAGATGGATGGATTTCATAGGCCACTTAGGAGCATATCGTAATTACACTTGGAGAGGCTTGTACTTTTCATACCAATTCAAAAATTGGTTCAGGTTTATAGATTTAAGTCATTTTAGAGCATCCAAAGGAAGATACACTGTGCCTTCATTACTGCTGTTGAGTATAATTAATTAACAAAAATGACTTTTGTACTCAAGCCAAAACATAACCTGTTGCTGCTGGGTCAATTCTGACTCATAGAAACTCTACAGGACAGAGCAGAACTGCTTCATGAAGCACCTAGTAGAGCTGAACTGCTGACCTTTTGGTTACCAGCCGAACTCCTAGCTACTATGCCACCAAGGCTTCCAAAATGACAGTGTTATACAAATGCTAGAAAACAGTCATCTGAAAATACGATGAGTTTGTCCGACTTGCCCCAAGTTATAAACTGGGAGCTAAGTGTGTCATGCCATGAATGTGGATATGCTGAAATTTTCCACCAAAAGCCCTATAGCCATGTCATGTCTATGATTTGTGTCCTTGTTCTCTATTTAAAATAGCCTATTAGATAAATAATGAAGATTTTCTAATTCAGCAAAACTCCATTACAAAAGGTCCCAGTATTGTCATTCTGTAATTTTTCTTATGTATAGTAGAAAGCATGTGCATTTAATTTCTCATAAATCATGAAAATGATGGAGTAGTTATTTACTTTAAGACACTACTAACAAAAGTGGAATTTTCCTAGATTTACAGAGCTACCATTTCTTTATGTCACCATTAGTCATCAAAATGAAACCCAGATTCCAACCCATAGCAATACTATAGACACAGTAGAACTGCTCCATAGAGTTTCCAAGGAGCACCTGGTGGACTTGAACTGCCAACCTTTTGGTTAACAGACGTAGCACTTAACCACTACGCCACCAGGTTTCCACTGGTCATTGGCTAGCTGGAAATTACATTGAAATGGTATTGTCAAATAATCCAACAGACTTCAATAGTGGAATAATGGATTTTTATATTCCTGAATCTTTGAAAACACAGGAAAAACTTTACTGATTCTCATGAATTTACCTGAGTATAACCAAATTCCTAAATGATACTAAGAAAGGCTCCCAACACAGTTACACAACATCATAGCATTGAAAAGTTTTCTGTAGGTGTCGAGTAATTTGATTATGTTCCTTAAGACATGCAAGCCAACCTCAAGAAATGACTTTATTTTTCTTTCTAAGTCACTTTACGGAGCCCAGATGGTGTAGTGGTTAAAGCATAGCTGCTAACTGAAAGGTTAGCAGTTGGAATTTACCAGCCACACCATTGGAGAAAGAGTGGTAGTGGGCTTCCATAAAAGTTTACAGACTCAAAACCCTATGGGGCCATTATAGTCTTCCCCATAGGGTTGATATGAGTCAGAATTGACACAATGGCACTGAGTTCAGGTTTGGTGGGTAAGGTACTTCAGTAACTTAGAGAACTTATACTAGGAAGTTCTTACTCAAGCCTAACCCAAACTCCTCCCATTTCAACAAGTCTCTTCTTCTGTTGTTCACAGTGAAAATGGATAATATTATGGATTGAACTGCGTTCACATGAACTGTGTGTTGTATATCCTAACCTTCATGTCTGTGGTTAAAGTTCCATTTGAGAATGGGTTTTCTTTGTTATCTTAACAAAGCAGGATTAGTATAGATTGTGTTTTGAATTAACATTTTTAAGATATAAATGAGATTAAGCAAGAAGCTCAGAAGCAAAGAAGGGCAAAGACAGATGTCAAGTTTTTCCAGAGCAGACACAGAAAGACTTCCCTAGAGCCAGTATCCTAAATTTGGATTTCTAGCTTCCCAACCTGTGAGAAAATAAACTGTGGTGTAATAGTAGCACTAGACAACTGTGACAGAATTTGGTAGTAGGAGAGTGGGGTGCTGCTCTAATAGATACCTAAAAAGTGGAAATGGTTTTGGAATTGGGTACAGGTTGGGAGCATTTTAAGGTGTCTAACAGTGAATGGCACTTGGCTGGCTTGGCTAACAGTGAGTATCCAGAATGTGTTGAAAAAATTGTTGGTAGAATTATGAATATCAATGGCAATTCTGGTGAAAACTCAGAAGGAAGTGAAGACAACTACAGAGGATCTCTCTATCATCTTAGAGAATACCTATGGCACCGAAAAACAGAATATAGCTAGAAGTGGGGACATTAAGCACGTTTCTGGTTAGGCACTTAAAGAAAATGATGAGCTCATGATTGGACAGTGGAGGAAGGATGATGCTTTCATGTAGTGGCAAAGAACTTGTCTGATTTATGATCAAATGTTTGGTAGAAGATCGAACTTTTATTTGATGAACTTAGATATCTGGCTAACGAGATTTCTAAGCAAAATCTTTAGAAAGCCATGTGGTTTCCCCTTACTGCTTAAAATGAAACATGAGAGTAAAGAGGTGGACTTAAAAATGGACTGTGAAAATGAAAACAGAACATAAAGATTTGGTAAATTCTGCTGTACAAACTAAGAATACATGTCCTAGAATGTTCACTGAGGGCATGGCTACACAATCTTTTGTTAAAGAGCTTAAGCCTGTGACTTATGGATCTAACCAATTATTACAGCAGAAAACCCACCAGCTTAGACTGAAGGAGACAGGAAAAAGAAAAGAAGGAAAGATTGCTGTCTGCCTCTTAGAATTCTACAGGCAGTCAACAGGCCAGAGGAGCTACATCTGTGGTCCTCCAAGAAAAGGAAAGGCCCATTCATGAAGCAGCTCAGGATTCAGCAGAGCTGTCTGGAAGGAATATGGGAAGTAAGGCTTTCTGGGTTTCAAAGGGTAGGGGCACAGTTTCTGAGATCTCAAAGGGCAGGGCCGTATGATACTAGGTTTGAAAAAGTTGGATTTTGGTCAACTTGGATTCAGAGTGTGGGGCTGCCATTAAAGCGTGCCAGGGAATGGGGCCACTACTCAAAGCTGAGGGAGCAGGGCTGCCATGCTGAAAGGCAGAACAACAGGGCCTGCTGGGCTGGAGCTTGTGGGGTTACCACTCAGATTGACTAGGAAAGTAGGCCTGCTCAAAACTGAGGGAACCGAACTGTGATCCTACAGGAGCTGGAGCCAAGCCAAGTGCCATCGAGTTGCTGGAAAGTAAAGCTCTTACCTAGGGCTGAGAGGGCATCCTTGTAGGATCCAGAGGGCATGGCCAGTATCCAGAGTCTGAGAGTAGGGCTCTTTCCCAGATGGTCTCAGAGAAGACAGAATTATTTTCAAGCCTCAAGAGCTAATACATATATCAGGAAGAACAACTTACATTGTCCTGTTGGGTTTGGGACTTGCTTGGTTGGTGCTCACCATCCTTTCTTTCTCTCCAGTTTCTCCTATTTCTAATGGAAATGTCTACTTTGCACCTGGTCCACCAGGGTGTTTTGGAAGTAGATGACTTGCATTCTAAATTTCACAGATTCACAGATGAAGAGCAATATGGCCTCACGATGGAAATGCCTAAAGTCTTACCTATATTTGATTTACATGATTCAGAAGATGCAATTGTGGACTTGGAGTTGATTTAAAACTTTCAGGATGACATGATGGGATGATCATACTTTGCAGTTGAGAAGAACTTGAATTTTGGAGGTCTAGGGGTGGAATGTCATCAATTTAATTGTATAACCCAAGAATATGTGTTATAAATCCTGAACTCTATGCCTGTGGTTATAATCTCATTTGGAAATGCATTCCTTCTGATATGTTAAAAACAAAGTAATTAGTATAGAGTGTGTCTTGATTTAATCTCTTTCAAGATATAAATGAGACCAAACAAGCACACCAAAAAAGTTAAAACAGAGATGGGGAAAGAGATGTCATATGTGATAGCACGGGCAGAATACTAAAAAAGAATAAGGACCGTCCTGCAGAGCCTACACAGAGAGAAAGCTTTTCCCTAAAGCTAGAGGTTTGAATTTGGGCTTCTAGCCTCCTAACCTATGTGAAAATAAATTTCTGATTGCTAAAACCACCCACTCATGGTATTTCTTTCATAGCAGTACTAGACAATTTATAGATAATAACAGTTGACTATCTTGAGTACAACAATTTTTATGCAGTAAGACTTTTTTTTTTCTTTCAATCTCCTTATCTTTTTTCAGTTTTTACCCATGGGAGCTGCTTTTTACTTTTTGAACACTGTTATTAAGTAAACTATCTTTTCCTCTTATACTGTAATTTATGGACCTTAAAATTAAGTCCTGGTGGCACAGTGGTTAAGCATTTAGTTGCTAACCAAAACTACCAGCCACACCATGGAAACCCTATGGCATAGTTCTACTGTGTCCTCTAGGGTAGCTATGAGTAGAAATTAACTTATCAGCAACAGGTGAATGTGGGTGGTGAATCTTTAAAAGGTCTGAACAACTTGTATACTGCTAGATGAATCTGGTCATTTTTAAAAGAAATATCAATGCTGAATTTCAAATTTATAATTGATGCTGAAATTGCCTTCATTTCCCAATTCTGAACTGTAAGACACATATACAGTTTATCCCCTCTCTGAGTGAATCACTATGTTTGTTTCTTAATTTTTCTTCTAACCACCTTGTTTGATTTGTCAAGGTCACTGTGAATTCTTACAATGCAGTTCTAGTCAGTAATTACCCCTACTCAACATGGGCTAATCTGCATATTTAATAGACATAACTCCTTATTCCACACTTAACATTGACACTGAAAATGTTAATTAGAATTAATGCTGACTTGTGGAAAACACTTTATTCAATATACTCCCAAGGCTGACACTTAACCATTGATCATTATCTGCATCTGGTCCACTAACAAGCTGTGACACAAAAATACATAATAATACCACATGAAAGAATGACCAAAATAAAATACCATGTGGATTCAAATGAAGAATCAATAGTAATTTGTAGCTTTTTTCCCTTACAAGATATGTTTGAGGAGCTCAAAACATGAATGACACTATCACATTTTTGATATAAAAAATATAACCAGAGAGAAAGAAGTTACAGGAAGAACTCAAGGGCATATTTAATAGCCTATATAAAGATATGATGAAACATTATTGGTAAAGTATGGTAGAAGGTCATATTTTCAGTGAACGTTCTAATGAATCTGATTAGAAACAAAAACTCTGGTTCTTTATAACACAGAACAGAGAACTACATTTCTCTTGATAACTTGAAATTTCCCAAATACAAAAGATGTTTTCCTGCTTCCCAGTACAGTAAGTCTATGTATTGTTACAAATATTTACCTGTACTTGGCTGGCATCTACTATCTGTCTACCAACCTATTATCTATCTACCACCTATCTATCTATGTATATATCTATCTGTTCAGAGAAGTTATCCTCTGTTCCCAGCCAGGTAATATTTCTTTTTTGAGAAATTACAGCTAAACTCACATAACAAAAAGAAAGCATGTTCTGAGGTCTGAGAGTTCAGCCTTATCAACAGCCCTTCCGAGATTTAAATACCCAACTGTTCTGCAAATGAGGCCCGTTTTAATAACAAGTCTTGAAAGACCTGTTCGCCTTCAGAAATCACAATCTTTATTTAGAAAGTCAGATGAGTCCATCAGTGGCAGACCTTGTTTCTCACCTCCTATCATTTGCCATTATCTGGGGAATCTATTTCTCAACTTTGCCCTTTGTCTCAAGGTTTGAAAAATGGGAACTGAAGTAGATGTGTATTTGTGTGGGTGTCTGTGTGTGCATGTAGGAGTGGAGGAGAAAGCCATTAAAAATAAACTGAATATCATTAGATGCCACGAGCTTGTGGAGGAACCAAGAGGCTCAGGAAAGTAATGGGGTCAGGCAAGTATTTAGTGGAGGGTCGAGGTCAGCACATCAAGATTGCTGGCATTCTAGAAAGGCCAAAGGTGAGACTTAGTAAAACACAAAGAAAAAGAGGTAATGGGGTATAGCAAAATGAGTATCTTTTCATTTTTGCCTTTCATTCTAGCATTTCTTTTATTAATTAAGGTGTCCACTTGCATATATCCTTATTTTTTATATGAGATCTTTTTTATTAAGGCATCTCATTTGTGTGGTTAACAGGTATCACAGACAGAGGTAAGCCTGTTACAATTCTGCACTAAAATGAAACGCAAAAGCAGAGTGAATCTGGCCTGGCTCAGACCAGCCACCTTGGTTTTGGCTGCTTTTAATAAAGTGTGAAATTCTCTGCTGAGAACCATGAAATAGGCTCCTCTAGGAGGCCTGAGAAGAGAGTGGATGAGAAACTATGGTAATCTAGGGTAGGTGTAGAATTTTATAGTTTAAGGAACATCTATATTATTTATTTCAAACTATGGAACATACTAGGCTTTCAACAAATATTTGTGGAGTGAAGGAAGAAACAAATCCCTTTTTAAAGATGGAAATCTAAGGTGCAAAACGAAACTTAATGTTATTGAGTTGATTTTGACTCAGAGTAACCCCATAGATTGGAGTAGAACTTCCCAATAGGGTTTTCAAGGAGCAGTTGGTAGATTTGAACTGCCAACCTTTGGGTTAGCAGTGTAGCTCTTAATCACTGTGCCACAAAGAGCAAACTTACTTAAAAACTCGACATATGGGGGGGAGTCAAGAAGGTGGACTAAGCTCATGTCCCCTTATATCCCTCTGGAAACCAAGACCTGAATTGACAATCAAACAGAGCCTTCTGATCACCTAATCAGCCTCAGGACACAGCACAGAGCTGTTAATTGGGACTTCATACCACTCGCTGACTCCCGCTCCTGGCTAGCCCCGGCTCTCACGGACAGAAGGTAAACGCACCATTTTGACTTTTTTTCCTCTGTCTCGGCTGGCGGGCGGAGCTGGGTCTTTCCTGGCGGCTGGACCCAGATGCGCTGCTGGGGGGATAGGCAGGCGAAATTCCCATATTCTGAGAGCCAGGCTCGGGACTCTGTTAATCTAGACACTTTGAGCCTTTCGTTTTGTAGCTGCCTCAGTGGGGTTTGTGCGGAGCTCCGTGGTCAGGGTGCGGGATGCCATGTTGGTACCAAGATTTTAGCAGGACCTCGTTCTTAGCCTGGGAGCCAGCGCCTGCACACGGGACAGCGCTTCTCCGACAGAAAAGTACTGGTTATGCATAGTGCTGCCTACACTGGGGGCCCTGCAACAGAAGCAGAGGAATCGCTGCCTCTCAGCACCTTTAGCCCCTCTGTCTGCTGCCTGTGTGGAGGACGCCATCTTGGGGACGGTGGCCGCAGCTGGATCTAATTCTTACCCTGGGAGCCAGAGCCTGCCCACAGGAGAGCGCTTTCCTATCACACAACCAGTACTCGACGCAGTGTTAGATAAGGCTAGGCCCTGTCAGTAGAGGCCACCAGGGCACTAGCATTGTTATATTCTGAACTAGTTTGTTATCATCTGGGGTTGGATATAGTGGCACTTACTTTGTCAGATGAGAAGAGGGACCTCTACACCTGAAAACCTAACTGACTTGTGAACTGGTCAGATACCTTTTGCTTTATATTTGAAGACAGCCTAGAGAAACATTTGCAATCCATCCTCACAGTACCTCTTCCAGCCTCTATATATTCACATGGGACCCAAAAAGCAACAGACAGTTGTGGCATACAATCAATCACTCATGGCTTCAGAAGGCTCCCAAACAAAGCAACCAAGGAGTTTTCCAGATGAAGAAACTTTTATGAAAGCATCAGGAAGTGCATACAAATTGATTATATACAGATCCCTTCTAGACCTTATACAAAATGCAGCAGAACAAAGTGAAAAATTAAACAAGTTGTTTGATCTAATGGAACACCAGTACTCTGAAATCGAACAGATCACGAAGAAAATCAAAGACATAGAAACTTCCATGCAAAGTCAAGAAAACAGAATGGAACAAATGGAAAAAAGAATTTCTGACTTGGAAGACAGAGCTACTGATGCCAGCATCTATGAGCAGAAATCAGAAAAAAGAAACAAGAAAAATGAAGAAACATTAAGAAGCATGTGGGACTCTATTAAGAGGAACAACCTTTGATTAATTGGAGTCCCTGAACAGGGTGAGACATCTGAGAACACAGAGAGTATTGTTGCTGAGCTGCTGAAAGAAAACTTCCCAGAAATCATGAAGGAAGAGAATATAGACATCACAGATGCATATCGTACGCCACCCAATATCGATCTCAAAAGAAAGACTCCAAGACATATTATAATCAAGCTTAACAAAATGAAACATAAGAAGCAACTCTTAAAGGCAGCAAGACTCAAGGCAAAGCTAACATTCAGAGGGAAACCCTGTAGGCTCTCATCAGATTTATCAGCAGAAACCATGCTGGCACGGAGACAGTGGCATGACACATTCAAAGTCTTGAAGGAGAAGAACTTTGAACCAAGAATTATATATCCTACAAAACTGTCTTTCAAATATGAAAATGAAATGAAGACATTCCGAGATAAACAGAAACTCAGAGACTTTGTAAAAACCAAACCCAAACTACAAGAAATACTGAAAGAAGTTCTTGGCTTTGGCTGAGAAGAAGAAAACCACTAACTTTATATTTTAGAACGACACACTACTCAATACTCTACTCATTTATGGAAGGCTCCAAAGTAAATCAGAGCTTTGATAGGGAAAGAAGTGATCATCATGAAAAATATGGTGTCATCATAATAAAAAGAGGGATGTACTACAGTCGTTATAGTCCTTCCAGATGGAGAGGAAAATGACAAGACTGGTAGTAATTAAAATTGGGTTTATAAATAGTTTATTAAGGGGGTTCATAGGGGCAGCTGTAAAGCACAACAAAGATGTATTATACTATTGCAAGAAATCTAACACACGAGTCTCAACAACTATAAAACCAGCTCTGAAAAAGGTGAAAAATCAACTCACAAAAAAGGGTGTCATAGAACAGACTAATAAGAACAACAGAGAAAACATCAACATAAAAAGAAACATACCACAATGGCAGCAGTGAACACATACCTATCAATAATTACATTGAATGTGAATGGACTGAATGCTCCAGCAAAGAGACATCGAGTGTCATCTTGGATCAAAAGACACGACCCATCCATATGTTGTCTACAAGAAACTCACTTGAGACCTAAAGACAGGAACAAACTGAAAATTAAAGGATGGAAGAATATATATCAAGCTAATAATGAACAAAGAAGAGCAGGGGTGGCAATTCTAATTTGAGACAAAATGAATTTTAATGTCAAATCCACCATCGTGTACAAAGATGGTCACTATTTATTGCTGAAAGGTTCAGTACACAAGCAAGACTTAACTATATTAAATATTTATGCACCTAATGCCAGAGTACCTAAGTATGTCGAAGAAACATTGACTATGCACAAAAGAGAGTTAGATGACTCCACAATAATAGTGGGAGACTTTAACACTCCACTCTCATCACTAGACAGATCATCTAGAAAAAAGCTCAGTAAAGATACAGAAGACCTCATCGATACAATTAACCAACTAAACCTCATTGATATATACAGAACTTTCCACCCATCAGCAGACAACTACACCTTCCTCTCCAGTGCACATGGAACATTCTCCAGAATTGACTACTTGATAGGGCATAACGCAATGCTCAACAAAATCCATGCCACTGAATTACTGCAAAGCATCTTCTCAGATCATAAAGCCATCAAAGTTGAAATCAATGGCAGAAAAAAACAGAGATAGAAAGTGGAACTCCTGGAAACTGAACAACATCTTGCTCAAAAAAACATGGGTTATAGAGGAAATCCAGGATGAATTAAAGAAATTCATGGATTCCAAAGAGAATGAAAACACTTCCTACCAGAACCTATGGGATACAGCCAAAGCAGTGCTCCGAGGTCTGTTTATCTCCCTAAATGCACACATCTGGAAGGAAGAAGGAAACCAAATCAAGGAACTAACTCTACAGCTTGAACAAGTAGAAAGAGAACAACAGAGGAACCCCTCGGGCACCAGGAGAAAGGAGATCATAAAGATTAGAGCAGAGCTAAATGAATTAGAGAATAGAAAAACAATTGAAAAAATTGAAAAGACCAAAAGCTGGGTTTTTGAAAAGATCAACAAAATTGATAAACCACTGGCTAAACTTACTAAAGAAAAGCAGGAAAGGAAACAAATAACCCAAATTAGAAATGAAAGGGGAGTTGTCACCACAGATGCAACAGAAATCAAAAATATCATAACAGTATACTATGAAAGACTGTACTCTAAATTTGAAAACCTAGGGGCAATGGACGAATTCCTTGACTCATACCACCTACCCAAATTATCACATGACGCAGAAGAACTTAATAAACCCATCACAAAGGAAGAGATTGAAAATGTCATCAAAACACTGCCAACTAAAAAAAGTCCGGGCCCAGATGGCTTCACGGCAGAATTCTATCAAGCATTTAGAGAAGAGTTATCCCCAATGCTATTGAGACTGTTTCACAGTATAGAAAGGGATGGAGTACTCCCAAACTCATTCTATGAAGCCAGCATAACCCTGATACCTAAGCCAGGGAAAGATCCAACAGAGACAGAGAACTACAGATCGATATCACTCATGAACCTAGACGCAAAAATCTTCAACAAAATTCTTGCCAACAGAATACAACAACATATGAAGAAAATAATCCCTCATGACCAAGTGGGATTCATACCAGGGATGCAAGGCTGGTTCAACATCAGGAAAACAATTAATGTGATTAACCACATAAATAACACAAAGGACAAGGATCATCTGATTTTGTTCATTGATGCAGAAAAGACATTTGATAAAGTCCAACACCCATTCAAGCTAAAAACTCTTAGTAAAATGGGCAGGGATGGCAAATTCTTCAACACAATAAGGGCCATTTGTACAAAACCAATTGCCCATGTCATCCTGAACGGAGAGAGACTGAAAGACTTTCCCTTGAGATCAGGAACTAGACAAGGATGCCCACTCTCACCGCTCCTATTCAACATTGTGCTAGAAGTTCTAGGTAGAGCAATTAGACAAGACGAAGAAATAAAGGGCATCTGTATAGGCAAAGAGGAAATTAAAATCACCCTGTTCACAGATGATATGATTGTATATGCAGAGAACCCCAAGGAATCTATAAGTAAGCTACTCAAACTAATAGAAGAGTTCTGCAAAGTCTCAGGATACAAGATAAACATAAGTAAATCAGTAGGATTCCTTTATACCAACAACGAGACTGTTAAGGAGGAAATGATCAAATCAACACCATTTACGATAGCCCCTAAAAAGATAAAGTACCTAGGAATTAATCTAACCAGAGAAACAACAGACCTTTACAAAGAAAACTACAAGCCCTTAGTACAAGAAACTAAAAGAGACTTAGATAAATGGAAAAAACTACCCTGCTCATGGATAAGAAGACTAAACATTGTGAAAATGTCTATTTTACCCAAAGCAATTTATTTATATAATGCAATCCCAATACAAGTTCCAGCATCATTTTTTAATGAGATGGAGAAACAGATCACCAATTTTGTTTGGAAAGGGAAGAAGCCCCGGATAAGTAAGGTACTACTAAAGAAGAACACACTGGGAGGCCTCTCATTACCCGACCTTAGAACATACTACACTGCCACAGTGGTCAAAACAGCCTGGTACTGGTACAAGAACAGACAGACTTATCAATGGAAGAGAATTGAGACCCCAGAGATGACACCATCTGCCTATGAACAGTTGATATTCGACAAAGGCCCTAAGACATTAAACTGGGGTAAAAACAGTATCTTCAACAAATGGTGCTGGCAAAATTAGTTATCCGTCTGCAGTAAACTGAATCAAGATCCATATCTTACACCTTATAGAAAAATCAACTCCAACTGGATAAAAGACCTAAATATCAAACCTAAAATGATAAAGCTCATCCAAGAAAAGGTAGGAACAACAATGGAAGTTTTAATACACAACGAGGACAGACTCCAAAATCTGTCAAAGAAACCTCAATCAACAGAAGAGAAAGTAGATAAATGGGAACTATTAAGAATCAAACACTTTTGCTCATCCAAAGACTTTATTAATAGAATTAAAAGAACACCCACAGAATGGGAAAAAATATTTGGCAACTCTATGTCAGATCGACGCCTGATCTCCATAATCTATAAGATATTACAAAATATCAATAAGAAGAAGATAATCCATCCAATTAAGTGATGGGCAAAGGAGATGGACAGACACTTCACTAAAGAGGAGATCCAGGCAGCCAAAAAACACATGTGGACATGTTCACGATCTTTAGTTATTAAAGAAATTCAAATCAAGACAACAGTGAGATACCATCTCACCCCAACAAGATTGGCCATGATCCAGAAAACACAAAACAACAAATGCTGGAGAGGTTGTGGAGAAAGTGGAACCCTCCTGCACTGTTGGTGGGGTTGCAAAATGGTCCAGCCTCTGTGGAAAGCAATCTGGCGCTTCCTTAAAAAAATGGATATCGATATACCATTTGACCTAGTAATTCCACTACTTGGAATATATCCTACAGATTCAAGGCCTTTCACACCAACGGACACATGTACCAGAATGTTTACCGCAGCACAGTCCACAATAGCAAAATGATGGAATCAACCCAGATGCCCAACAATAGAAGAATGGATAGGTAAATTATGGTACATATACTCAATGGAGCACTACGCAATGGTAAAGAATAACGATGATTCCAGCAAACATCTCCTAACCTGGTTTCAACTGGAAGACATTATGTTGAGTGAAAGTAGTCAGCGACAAAGGGACAAATACTGTATGCGACCTCTACGATAAGACCTCAAAAACAGACTTGTGTATAGAACACAAGACTCTTTGACAGCTGCAAGGGAAGGGAGGGAGGGAGTGTGAGTGGGGGAGGGTTTAGTTTAGATAGTTACTAGAAATCTAGTTGGGAGAAAGTGGTGATAGCACACATTAGAAACAAGAACAACATTAAGTGGACTTCAGCATAACTTGAGTACTCCTTCCATCTTGACTCAATACTGCAAGGATAGAGTAGCTGGGGCAGGGGGCGGGCACCATGCTCTTAGGCGAATTCCAGGCCAATTGGCACAACTAGTATTTTGCTAAGAGAGTTCTCTGCACCCCACATTGGTGAGTGGTGTCTGGGGTCTTAAAAGCTGCCAAGCCGCCATCCGAGGACACAGCAAATGGTCCCAACTCAGCAGGAACGGATGGTCACCGAGGACCAAAATGACATGCAGTAAAGACAACCGAGAAGGCAGAGAGACCCACAAGAGTGGGTGCCTACATCGACTTGGGACCGGAAGAACTGGATGGTGCCCGGCCACCACCAGGGATAGCCACGATGGAGCTCACAGAGAGGAGTCTCACTGGCAACACAAGAATAAAAAGGAGTGCATCATGAGAGCTCCACTAAAAGACCTCAATTGATGGTCCAGTGGTTTTGGGGTTCCTCTGAGAGCATGGCCCCCGGCCGTGATGCTGCCCTTTCCCATAAATTATAAAGGTCCACTCTTTGGACAGGAATGGACTGGACTTGGCGATACAGAGTGACCATATATTGGAAGCACTTTATGGTTCTGTACATCTATAGGATATCATCTTGCTGACCTCTGGCTGGAGGAAGGGGAGTAGATGGAGAGGAGGGGAAAGGAGGCTGTTGGGAGGATGAGACATGGATGGAGCAGAGAGGAATAGTGTGCTGTCACCAGACAGGGAGAGCAGTGGAAGCTTCATATAGATGGGCATGTAAATTTATACATGAATGTACATTTTCACTCAGTTATGTTAAAGAAAAAAAAAAAAAGAAAAAAAACAAACTTGACATATAATTTAGTAGCAAGAAATACTTGAACCCTGGTCTCCATTCAGCCTGATAGTAGTCATCTGCCAGTCAACCCTGCCTATAAATTCCACTGTGTCTGATGACTATCATTACTCTTTCCAAGTTAATTTCACAAAAGCATGCTACATACTTATACTATCTCTTCTAGAAGAATGACTAACTATAATAATTTCAAACACAGGGTTTTTACCACATACATACACTTGTGTATATATATATTCAGTAGCCTTCATTTAAGAAAGGAGAACAACAAAAAATAGATGAGAGACAGAATTTATATTCTCGAGTACATAGGTTTCTAGCTTTAGAGGAGGAAGTTTGGGTAGAGAGACATAAAGGAGGATTTGATTTGTAGAGAACGATTTTGCTTGTTCAGAAGAAGGGGATCATTTTAGTGCCTGTGTGAGCTTATGAGGTTGGCTAAATTTTTGTTTTAGTGAGCTGAGTGTAAACAAATAGAGTCTGCAGCAAACTAACACAGCCTCATTCCTGGGAGCCACAAATAAAGTGGGAGACAAGTTTTAATTAAATGCTCACTAAAGAGTGGCTTTGAAAGAGCAACCAGTTTCTCAGAGTTGTTTTCCTTTTTTTTTTTCAAAAATAAAGACAAAATCTTGTCTATAATTGTTACACGGATATATGTTTATAAAACATGCATCACAGTAATTCTTAAGTGCTTTGACAAATAAGCCATTTCAACACCAACCAGTATTGCCTAAGAAGATGAATGTCTTCCTCTGTCTGTGATGCCTGTGTACTCCAGAGCTAGGCCTATTATAGCTGTGTACTACGATGAAATGCAAAAGCAGGGAGCATCAGGCCTGGCTCAGATCCACCACCTTGGTTTTGGCTGCTTCTAATAAAGTGTGCAATTCCCTGCTGAGAGCTATGAAATAGGCCCCTACAGGAGGTCTGAAAGAGAGCAGATGAGAAACTACGGTAATCTAGAGTAGGCCATTTTGGGCTACCACTCTCATCCTGGAATAATAGGACAAAAGGAAGGCTTTCACATTTGTTTCTGATTTTTTGTTATTTATATACATCTCTGTGTGCATCTAAGTCATGATGCTCCATACTCTCAGGCTGGATTGCAAGGAATCCCTTATCTAGTTCTTTCAATTAATAAACATTGATCTACAACCAATCGTGTACTCACTAAAGTACAATGTAGGTTACTTTGTTGTTACAAAAGTGATAAAACCGCCCCCCAGAACCTACATTTTAATCGAGAAATTATATCAAAGTAGATTAATAGTCCAAAATAAGATATATATGGTACACACTGTGAAGTGGTTCAAAAAAGGGAGACACTAAATCTATTTGTGTATATTAGGGAAGGCTACATAGAGGAGGTGATTTGAGCTGGGGATTCTAAGAGGTGTAATTAAAGATGAGTCAGGTGAAAAAACTTGCCTGGCAAATTGAGAGTCTGACCCACTTTTAGTACTAGTTTGTCATGGATTGATTTATGCTCCCCCCAAAATATATGTAGAAATTAGGATTACTGGTATTGTGTGATGTTCCTCCAAGCTGAAAATCCTGCCTCTATGATGTTAATGAGAGAGGAGGGTTATAGTCCAGTTGGTGGGGCTGGACTCATTGTGTAGGATTGCTTTCTGCCTTGAGGCAGTCTCTTGAGATATAAACAAGAGAAGCTAGCACAGAGATGTGAGGGCCTCATACCACCAAGAAGCAGTGCTGCGAGCTGAGAAGGTCCTTTTGAAAGGACCAGTGTTTCCAGGCCTCAAAAGCTTCCAGTTCAGAGAAAGATTGATGACAAAGACTATCTCCCAGATTCAGCAATGAAAGCCTTCCTCTGGAGCTGACACCCTGAATTTCAATTTTAGCCTGCTGGATGGTGACAAAATAAAATTTCTCTTTTTAAAGCCATCCACTTGTGGTATTTCTGTTAAAGCAGCACTAGATGACTAAAACATGGTTACTAACAGTAGAAGCTTGATCTCTTCATTAGTTAATAAAGCTAAGGTGAGACAAGAAAGTGAATCATTCCTAAAAGTTCTTTTGGTCACTGTTCGGCACTAAGTTCTTTCTGCTGTTGTTAGTGACCTTGTGTACAACAGAACGAAACACTGCTTGTTGGTATGCCATCATTATTCATGCTTAAATTCAGATAAGTCTTCCTAAAACACAAGCTTATTTTTTTTTTTTTTGACTCTTGATTCAGGAGTAGGCTTGGAGGATTACTGTAATAGTCAAGCAAGAAGTCAAGGTCCAGGAAGACAGATGCCAAGAGGGTAATATAGAGACTGAAAAATTTTCCTTACCCCCATCGTTGCTGTTCCTACACCAGCCTAGCTCCCCCTTCATTTCACAGCAGCTCTCGCAAGACAAGGACACTCTCCCTTGATAAGCCTGGCTCCCAGGCTGGCCGGATACTCCCTTTTTTTCCTCTTCCCAGCTCGACTCCCCGGCTGGCTGGAGACTCCCCTTTCCTTTCCCAGACCGGCACCCCAGCTGGCAAGATGCGATAACCCCATTCCCCTTTTCCTTTCCCAGCCCGGCCCCCCTTCCCTTGCCAGACGGGATATTTCCCTTTGACGAATCTCACGCCTGCCTGATAAGATGCTCCCCTTATCAAAGCCTCCCAGCCACTTAACAGGATGCCTCCTTCCTCAGAACTCTGCCCATTCATCCCATTTGTCTCAACCATGACTACACTATAAGTAGGGACTCAAAACTTAACTTGGGGCCATTTTGTTGGAACCTGCAGAGGTCCCATTTGTCCCGTCGACGTAATAAACTGCCCTTTGCCTCCTCCTGGGTGTCGTTCGCTTCATTTTTCTATAACAAGGGGACCGTGTCAGCAGTGACAGGTGTGTCTATAGCAGCAGTAGCAATAGCAAGGAATTTTGAGGTTTTGGTAGATCAGGTAAAAGGAAGGGTTTGGTGTGTGGAATTGTGGAAAAAGTAATGGAAATAATACCTACTAAAACCACAAAATATGGAGGTTGTGGAAAATAATCTAAGGAATCTACATGAGCTCCTGTGGAGCAAGTGAAAGAAAGGAAACAAAACCAGGTAGATTGTCCAAGAACTCTTATTCTTTATGTTTTTCTTTTCCCATTTGATTTTTACACTAAACCTAAGAAATTAAACATATTCCTGTTTTTACTTGTAGGGAAATAAAGTTTAAAATGATTGTGAAACTCTCACAAGTTGATTCAGTTAACAAGTGCACAGTAAGGATTCGAATGTGTATTTATTTGAATCTATAGCCTACGGTGCATGCATTTTAGACATATCTGGATTAACTTTGCTAAATATAATATAGGTATTATTTTCTTCCTGCCATAGTTATTTTTTTAAAAAAAACCCACTTATATATAATGGCCCTTATTGTTGTTATTTATTCATTTGACTCTTTGTTCAATAAATGTTCAGTATATATTTCTACTACTGGAAGACTTTATGGGCCACAACTTAAGGCAAAGATTCTAATGACTGATTGTCTGGGCTTGATATCTTAGCTTTCAGTTTCTTCATCTGTATAATGTATGGGACGATATTTTATCTTTCACAGAGATATTAGGGGAATTAAATGAAAATATCTATGCAAAGCATTTGGAAAACTGTTATATAGCCAAAAAGCCAAGTGCCGTCGAGTCAATTATTAATGTTATGTGTCAGACATTTGGACAGGCACTAGGAGAACAGTGATGCATGTGACATAGTCTTTGCCTTTGAAGAACTTAAAATCTTATAGGGAAGCCATAAGCTTAATGACTAATTCTGCCTGAGAGAATAAGAGATACCCAAAGAGAAGAAGACATTTCAGGAGCATTACAGGAAGACTGAAGAGCACGTACAACTGTACACAGGTTGGGGAAGTCTTATCAGAGTTTGGCTTGGCTGGAGTATGAAAATGGATTAACTGGTGCCAGTAGAAAGAAAGGGAACTGCTAACTTTTGAAGAGTTTATTATGCTTTGTTAGCAGAGTTTGACATTTTTATTTTTTATTTTATTTTTTGCAAGGATCACCTTTTTGTAATTATTATTATGATTGAATGAAAATGTACATTCCTGTATAAATTTGCATGCCCATCTATATGCAGCTCTGACTGCTGTCCCTGCCTGGCGACAGCACACTCTTTGTCTCTGTTGCATACATGTCTTATCCTCCCAACAAACTCCTCTCCCCTTCTCTCCACCCACTCCCCTTCCTCCAGTAAGACGTCAGCAGGATGACATCCTATAGATGCATAGAACCATAAAGTGCACACATGATATGGTCACTTTGTGTCACCAAGTCCAATCCATTCCTGTCTGAAGAGTTGACCTCCATTACGATTTATGGACAGGGCAGCATCAGGGCCAGGAGCTATGCTTCCAGGGGAACTCTGAGGCCCGTGGACCATCACTTGGGGTCTTTTAGGAGATCACAGGGTGCACCCCTTTTTATTCTTGTGTTCCCAGCAAGACTCAACTTTGTGAGCTCCATCACAGCTATCACTGGTGGTGGCTGGGCACCATCTGGTTCTTCTGATCACAAGTTGCTGTAGTCACCCACTCACATGGGTCTCTCTGTCTTCTGGGTTCTCCTTCCCCCATGTCATTTTGGTTCTTGGTGATCATCCGTTCCTGCTAACCTGGGACCATTTGCTGTACCCTCAGATGGCAGCTTGGCAGCTTTTAAGACCCTGGACACCACTCACCAATGTGAGGTGCAGAAGACTCTCTTAGCAAAATGCTAGTTATGCCAGTTGGCCTCGATTTCCCCTGAGAGCATGGTCTCTGGCCCCCTGCCCCAGCTACTCTGCCCTTGTAATATTGGATTACAGTGGGAGAAGTAAACATGTTATGTTGAAGTCCAGTTAATACTGATTTTCTTTCTAAAGTGTGTTGAGTTTGACATTATTTTTGATTGAGTTAATGAATGGAGGTCTTAAGACAATTTTAATCATACTTGAGGATAGAAGGAAGGTAACAGTTTGCACTCCAGGTCTGAAGCATAAACTGAAATGAGAAGAAAATGGATAGAGGGTTGCACTAGTTAAGAGGACAAGGAGTGAAGCAGAATGCAGGGAAATTCAGAAACTTGTACTGTCTCAAGGAAATAAAAGAAAATCTTGGATACAAATACAAGATTTTGAGAAGGTGGATGAGAAATAGAGGAGGGGAATATAGTATTTATTCTACTTTCATAAACAGTATAATTCACTATATTTAAAAGACTAAAGAAGAAAAATCACATGACCATATCACTTGATACAAAAAAAGCATTTGACAAAAATTCAACACCCATTCATGATAAAAACACACAGAAAACTAGGAGATTAAAATAAGTTCCTTGACTTGATAAAGAATATCCATTTTAAAAAACCTAACATCATACTTAACGGTGAAAGAAAGACTGAATCTTTTTATCCTAAGATTGAGAACAAGGTAGGGATTTTACTCTCACCAACCTTATCCAACACAGTACCAGAATTGCTAACCAGAACAATAAGACTATACAAATAAACAAAAGGAATACACATAGGAAAGAAACACAAACAATGCTACTTTTAGATAGTATGATGCTTTACATAAAAAACCCCAGTGAATTCATCAAAAGTTTCCTAGAATAAATAAGTGAGTTTAGCAAGGTCACAAGATTCAAGATCAACATATAAAAATCAATTTTCCACATTAGAAACAAGAACAACATTAAGTAGACTTCAGCATAACTTGAGTACTCCTTCCATCTTAACCCAATATTGCAAGGATACAGTAGCTGGGGCAGTGGGCAGGGGACCATGCTCTTAGGCGAAATCGAGGCCAATTGGCACAACTAGCGTTTTGCTAAGAGGGCTCTCCACACCCCACATTGGTGAGTGGCGTCTGGGGTCTTAAAAGCTGCCAAGCTGCCATCCGAGGACACAGCAAATGGGCCCAACTCGGCAGGAACAGATGCTTACCGAGGACCAAAATGACATGGGGTAAAGACAACCTAGAAGATAGAGAGACTCACATCAATGGGTGCCTACATCGACTTGGGACCGGAAGAACCAGATGGTGCCCAGCCACTGCCAGTGATAGCCGCGATGGAGCTAAGTTGAGTCTCACTGGCAACACAAGAATAAAAAGGGGTGCATCCTGAGATCTCCACTAAAAGACCTCAGTTGATGGTCCAGTGGTTTTGGGGTTCCCCTGAGAGCATGTCCCCCGGCTCTGATGCTGCCTTTACCCATAAATCATAATGAAGGCCCACTCTTTGGACAGGAATGGATTGGACTTGGCAATGCAAAGTGACCATATATTGGATGCACTTTACGGTTCTATACATCTATAGGATATCATCCTGCTGACCTCTGGCTGGAGGAAGGAGAGTGGGTGGACAGGAGGGGAAAGGAGGCTGTTGGGAGGATGAGACATGTATGGAGCAGTGAGGAATAGTGTGCTGTCACCGGGCAGGGAGAGCAGTGGAAGCTGCATATAGGTGGGCATGTAGATTTATACGGCGAGGTACATTTTCACTCAGTCATGTTAAATAAAAAAGAAAAATAAAAGAAATCACTTTTCCTTCCAAATATTAGCAATGCACATATGACACTAAAATTAAAAATCAAATAGCATTCACAATTATTGGAAAAAAGAGAAATTCTTAAGTACAAATCTAAGAAAACATGTAAGACTTGTACACTGAAAACTAAACACTACTGATGAAAGAATTCAAAGACTGAAAAAAGTGGAGAGATCTGCCATGTTCATGGCTGGAAGACTCAACGTAGTAAAGACATAAATTCACCCCAAAGTCATGCACAGATTTAATGCAATGCCCATCGAAATTCCAGCACAACTTTTTGTTAGGTGTAGATAAGATTATTCTAAAGTTTATCCTGAAAGACACAGGAACTAAAACAGCTCTGAGAAAAGAAGCAAGAGTAATCAGTCTCATCACTTTCAAAATATAGTAATGAAAACTGTTATTGGCAGAGGACTACACACATAGACCAATGGAGAGCTTTAATCAATGTGCTACCTAGGCTCTGAGTTCAAGGTAGGAAACCTTTAATACAGACCCACAGAAGTATGGACAAGTGTTTTTTTTTTTTTTTTATGTACCATAGAGCAATTCAGTGAAGGAAGTATAATCTTTTCAGCAAATGCTGCTGGATTATTTGACGGCAAAAAAAAAAAAAAAATTAACCTGAACCTAAGCTTCACCATCCAATACAAAAATGAACTCAACATAGAATACACATTCAAGTATGAAGTTTAAAACTAAAAAACTTTCAGAAAAAAAAGTAAGAGGAAAACAATAAAATCTTCAGACCTTGAACTTGAAGAATCTTAGATATGACACCAAAAGTACAATCCATAAAAGGGTAAAACTGATAAACTGAACATCATCAAAATGGAAAGCTTTCGTAAAAGACTTAATTATGAGGATAGAGCTACAAATTAAAAGGAAGCATGTGTAAACCACATATCTGACAAAGGACTTGCATCTAAAATATATAAAGATCTTCGAAAACTAAACAGTTAAAGAAAACTAATTTAAAAAGTGAATACAAAATGAAAAGATTTTCACTTTAAGAGGATGTATGGTTGGCAAATACACCCATGAAAACATATTCAACATCATTAATGATTAGGGAAAGGCAAGTTAAGACCACAATGAGATATCACTTCCATACAGAAAAAAACCAAATCAAACCTACTGCCAGTGAGTCAATTCTGAGTTACAGAGACTCTATAGGACACAGTAGAACTGCCCCATAGAGTTTCCAAGGAGCACCTGGTATTTGAACTGCTGACCCTTATGTTAGTAGCTACAGCTCTTAACTGCTACTTCACCAGGGTTGCAAGTGTCAAAATAGTGAAAATAAAAAATACTGACAATAACAAATGTTATTAAGGATGCAGGGAGATTAAATTTTTTATGAATTGCTGGTCCAGATGTTAAATGGTACAGTCACTCTGGAAAATAGTTTGGTACTTTGTTACCAACAATCATACTTCTGGGCATTTATGCCAGAGAAATGAAAACACACACAAGAAACCTGCACATGAATGTTCTTAGCACCTTATTTGTAATAGCTCCAACTGGAAACTGCAAAATGTCACTCAATAAGTAAATACTACACCTATACTATGGAATGCTACTCACCAATAAGAAAGAGTGAACTACTGGTCCATGTAACAAACAACTTGGCTAGACCTTAAGGATAATATGGTGAGTGGGGGTGGAGGCTAGGGAGAACATATATACTGCATCTATATTGTGGAATACGACTAACCCATAAGAAAGAATTTATTATTGATCCATGCAACATGCAACAACTTGGCTGAGACTGTGGTGAGTGGGGGGTGGTGGCGGGGAGCCAGCTTCAGAAGGTCACATGCTGTATGGTTTAATTTATATAACTTTCTTAAGATAACAAAATTATAGAAACAGAAAACAGGTGAATTGTTGCCAGGGTTTGGATGGTGAGGAGGAGGGGTAAGAGTGCCTCTAAAAGCGTATCATAGGCAGTTCTTTGCGATGGGGGAAGAGTTCTGCATGTTCACTTCACGGGTTGATGCATAAATCCACACACGTGATAGCATAACAGAGAACTGTTTTATACTACCCCAAGGTCAATTTCTTGGCTTTGATATTGTGTTGTAATTATTGAAGATGTAACCATTGAAAGAAACTAGGTGAAGGATACATGGGACCTCTTTGTACTGTACTTCACAACTTCCTGTGGGTCTATACTTATTTCAAAACAAGTTAAAAAGCATTTTTATCAATGTTAAAATTTCATTGTTATGTGAAATATTACACATTATAATGTATTGTTCTTCAGGTTTTTTTGTACTTTCTTATATTCTCAAAATAGCCACCTCTTCTATAATCAAAAGAGAGAGAAAATGTATTTCAGTTGAATAAAAATAAATCTGACTTCATTGTTAATGGCTCAAGGCTAAAAGTGATTGAGTGGCAGAATGGAACCTACAAATAGCAGATCCTGATTATGCAACTTTGTGTCTAAAAAGTAGCCTAACCAAAATGATTCTAGAATTTTCTCACACTGGTAACTCTCTTATTCCCTATCCGTTTAGTTAACAGTGTGTAAACCACATCTCGTATTTGAATACATATATGTATACATATATGTATGTGTGTGTATGTATATATATATATACATACACACACAATGTTCCTGCATTCTTTACAAATATAAATGTTAGACTATGATATAAAATATCTCAAGCCAAATATCTCTGGTTACCTTTAACCCTTTGGTCTTTTTAAATTCAACAGTCTGTGAAACAAGGAGATGTCTGAAACAGGTTTATATTAACTAGAGATGCACTAAATGCCACCAAAAAATTAAATAAATAAAATAAATCAAACCCACTGTCATGAAGTAGATTCCAGTTCATCATAACCCTACAGGGCAGAGTAGAACTGCCTCGCAGGGTTTCCGCAGTGGTAAGTTTTCATATAAGCTGGCTGCCACATCTTTCTCTCCCTGCAGGGGCTTGAGCTTCCTACCTTTAGGTTAGCAGTCCAATGCTTAATCACAGTTACACCTCCATATGTGACAAAAAATGTTGCTGTTGAGTCAATTCCAACTCACAGTAACCCTACAGGACAGAGTAGAACTATCCCACAGGTTTTCCAGGATTGGCTGGTGGACTTCAACTGTTTCCATACACTCTTTTCTCCACCCGTCATCTAAGCCACAGATACAGTTGACTTTTTAAAACAATGCCACTCCCTACTAACACCAGGAAAAATTCCAAATTCCTTAAGCCCTTCACCATTTGGTCCTGGCTTTCTTTTTAATTTCATTTCCTACCATTCTCACATCACTGATCTCGAACTGGGAAGGCAAGATTGAGGCCGTCAAGGATTCATTTCACTTGGTTCCACATTCGATGCCCACGGAAGCAGCGGTCAATAAACCAAAAGATGCATTGCATTGGGAAAATCTGCTGCAAAGGCTCTCTTTAAAGTATTGAAAAGTAAAAATGTCACTTTGAAGATGAAGTGTACCTGACACAAGCCATGGCAATTTCAATTACATCATATGCATGCAAAAGCTGGATGATGAAAAGGAAGACAGAAGTCCCACCTTCCTTGGAATTGTGGCATTGGAGAAGAATATTAAATGTACCACGGACTGCCAAAAGAACAAACTGATCTCTTCTGGAAGAAGTACAACTAGAGTGTTTCTTGGAAGCAAAGATGGAGGTACTGTGTCTTACCTACTTTTGACACTGTTGTCCAGGGGGATCAGTCTCTGGAGAAGGATATCACGCTAGGTAGAGCAGAGGGTCAGTGAAAAAGAGGGAGAGTGTCAAGGAGAGGGATTGACACAGTAGCTGCAATGATGTGCATACAAGTATAAAACAATTGTGGACATAGCACGAGACTGGGCAGTGTTTTATTCTATTGTGCATAGGGTTGCTAGGAGTTGGAACCGACTCCAGCGCACCTAATAACTCATTGTTAGGTGCTCTCCCAGCGTTTCATAGCTCTGTTCTTCTGCAAATGTCCACCCAGTGGGCCACTCTTCAGGTTGTTGAATTTCATCTTTTCAGTAAACTTTTAGATTTTCAAAACTCTCAGAGGACCTCTGTAAACCTTAATAGTTTCTCTTCTTTCTCTTTCGCAGCCAAGTTATTGATTTAAATCATTGATTCCTTGTACTCACACAGGATTTAATAAGTAAGTCTATCATAGCCTGTAAGTCACTGAATGTTAATAACTTTTTTTTCTTAATATCCCCAGCTAGATTGTGAGTCAGAGACAGTATCTAATTATATTTATAGACTAAATGTCTGGTATAGAATTAAAAAGCTGACCTAATTATTTGAATAATATGAATAAAGCAATACATTTATTTAAGAGACCTTATAAAAAATGAAGGAAACTTTCAACAAATGTTTTGACACTTCACCAAGAAGATATTCAGGCAGCTGAAAAACATATGAAGAGATGCTCACAATGGCGAGCCTTTAGAGAGAGGCAAATCAAAATTACAGTGAGATATCACCTGACCCTTATGAAAACAACTCTGATCAAACAAAACAAAACAAAATGAAACAATAAATTCTGGCAAGGTTGTACGGAGACTGAAACTCTTGTAAACTGCTGGTAGGGCTGTAAAATGGTATAGCACTGTGGAAAACAGTATGGCCCCTCCTCCAAAAGCTAGAAATAGGAAAACCTTATGACTCAGCTGTTTCACTCCCAGGTATACATCCAAGAGATGCAGGGCAGTGACACGAATAGACATGTACACCAATGTTCACTGCAGCAGTGTTCAGGTGAGAATGAATGGTAAATCCTCGAGTTTCGTTACCAAAGATGATTATAACTCTAAAGTTTTTAATTACTACAGCTGTACAACTATGACTCACCATTTGCTATTTTCGTGCTTATATGTTTAATAACTGAAATAGTTCTTTTTCTTTTTAATAATACCATAAAAAAGGTTAAAGGAGCTTATATTGACGTTAGTGGCCAGTGTTTACTACGAAAGCATCTTCAAAATTTCCCATGCTCCCTCTCACCATTGCCACTTTTAGCCTGGTTACCAGCTGAAAAAAGTTCATTCGATTTTTGCAGATGCTGGAAAACAATTAGCTACGTGTCTTCACCTTTAATGGAAAACGAGAAATCCAAATTATCATCAGATTTTCATGGAAAATATATAATAATCTTCTAGAACCTGAAAAGCATGAGTCAATGCCGTCCTTCTTCAACTGTGTCAATCTGTCACATTGCATCATATCACTGGTGCTGTTAGGAGTCGTCAAGTCAGTTGTGACTCAAAGTGAACCCATATACAACAGAAAGAAACACGGCCTGATCTTCTCTCATCCTTTTGTTACGCTTGAGCCCACTGCTGCAGTCACTCTGTCAATCCATCTTGTCAATGTTCTTCCTCTTTCTCTGATCCTTCACTTTATCAAGTGTCATGTACTTCTCCAGGGGCTGCTCCCTCCTGATAACATGTCCAAAGTATGTGAGATACAGTCTCACTATCCTTGCTTCTAAGAAGCATTTTTGTTGCACTTCTTCCAAGACATATTTGTTCATTCTTCTGGAAGTCCTTGGTATACCCGCTAAGTATCCTTTGCCAATGTCATAATTCAAAAGTATCAATTCTTTGGTCCTCCTTATTTATCGCCCAGCTTTTGCATGCATATGAGGTGAATAAAAACACCATGGCTTGGGTCAGGCACACCTTAGTTTTCAAGGTGACATTTTTGCTTTTCAATATTTTAAACGGGTCTTTTGAATTTTAGGCAGCAAAATATAGTTATGGGGCTCTGCACCCTTCATAAAAGGATATGGGATTACAATTCTGGGTTATTGTTTTCAGGGAAACTTATCTTTCAAATGTTTATTAGTGGAAAGTGCCAACTAGAATATTAGATGCCAATAAATATCAGATTAAAATTTTACAAGAAAGTACTGAGTTTTTCAAGAAGAAAGCTATTGGATTTCTCCTACCAAGCTATAAGTGTTTCTGTTAACTACCTGCTCAAAAGTGAGGTGTTTTTTTTTCCCCTTTCTCTGTCACTGACATAGCCCTGCGAAAAGTGTCAGTTCTTGTCTAGATAAGCAACTTCAAATGTTGGGAATAAAGATATGGTTGGTATATGTGTGCCAACTACACAGAAAAATTGGGCTGGAAAAAGGTATATTGATATCCACTGATTCGTTTAGCAATGAGCAAATCCTATGAATATAAATGACTATGAAGCATGACATTGGATATGTTGTGAACAAAATTTTTGCCTTTTCTAAGGAAAATTAGACAGAAATTCTCCAGCAAACTTTGGCTTTACTTACAAATGGAACCTTGAATGTTTCCAAGAAAAACTGTGGGCAGTTACGTTTACCAACACAGCTGATGCATGAAATTAGAAGATAACTTTAAGTTTGGGAGAATCAGGCTTTTTTTTTAACTTACTTGGCTCTGATTTTCCACTTTCAAAATTAGTCCAATGATAAGATTAGAAGGAAGCTGAGATTTGTTAAACCCACTGTTGACTTTTAATAATGTCAGCTGGCATTGGAAAGGAATAATTAAAGAAAAATAATTCCAGTAATTTTGGATTGGGGAACTGTACTTGAGGGAAGCATGACATGAAATTAGAATCTTTTTCCACCATGTTTTACTTTGGGGGAAACCCTAGGGGTTTAAAATAAACAGAAGATTGTGCTCCCACTGCTGCTGTATGAAAGCTTAGGTACAAGTTGATGCTGTCAAAGTTAGCAATGACTAAATAAATTAGATATATACATACACATCTTTTTTGATGTCTACAACCTCAGTAAAACAGCAGATTAAACAAACAAACATATGTATTTGGTATCTAAAGCAATAAATTGAGACAGGGTTGGACTGTACATGAGACTCCTATTCTGACACTTATTAACTGTGTAATCTTGGGCATCTAACTTAAAAAATTCTCAGTTTTTCCATCTCAAAAATGAGAGTAATATCTTAGTATTATTTTGAATAATTATGAGCTAGCAATGTTTAATGCATTGTTGATAGCATGTATTTCAGAAGATGGTTACAAAGATTAAATGAGGCAATGTATATACAACATTTAGCACAAAGACTAGGACCTTCTAAGTGTTGCATAAATGTTATTTATTAATTTCATAATTTGACTGATTTCCTCGATTTGTGGGATGGGCAGTTGTAATTATTTCCATTACTGATTCAGATACACTGCTGATGCACCCAGCACTCTGAGCTTTCCGTGACCTTCACTATACTCCACTCTTATCCGATGCTACACACAGGAGGGTTTGCAGGTCCTGAGATAATCAGGAAAAATCTTGAGCAAAATCTGATGAATTGGAAACATTATTTTCATAAATGGATAAAACACATGATTGCCTACTTGTATTAATAGTTGAATTTTAGGTTTTTGCCTGTTAGTACGAATACTTGAATTTTGAGGAAAAATTCTACTTCTGTAAAGATTGCTAATTCTTGATTTTATTTTTCAGTATTGTGCTATAATAATCTTGTGGCTACTAATGGCTTTCATTTTCTTTTCTTTTTTTTAAGACAAGAATTCTTATGCTTTCTTTTAAGAACAAGAATTTCCTGACATGTCTAAATATTTTAATGTTGAACTACCAGATTTGTTGAGAAGTGAATGCTCTTCAACTTTGGAAAATTTCGAAGTACATTGTTTTTAGTTGAATAATTGTCAGTGTATTTTTTCATAAAACAATATTGAGAACACTATATATAATACAGCAGAAATTACATTTGGTGCTGATCTCATAGTATGAAACCATAAATGCAAAATTAGCTATGGGGTATCAAAGGCTTTGGGTTCAAAGGGCTCTTGGGAACAAGATTTACCAATTAAAGTGCTGACTTAGGCAACTTCTAAGTCCTACCAGCTCTAACATTCTGAGATGTAAGTAGGCGCACCATGGTTAGGCACCAGTTCTCAGCATTGCTGCTAGGAAAATAATAGCTCTAAGGACCAGATCAGGTTACTGATATGGTGTTACTGAAATGCAGTGAAGAGACAAACAGAACGTGGATACTGGAATATCAAGTTTTATCTAGTGATAGCTGTATTTATCTATCCTTATCCACCATTTATATCTGTCTATGATTTCTTCTGACAGGACACAAAGGCTCTTGGCAAAAACTGATGGTGTTAAACTTGACGTATACGCATTTTAGTGTGATTTTTTTCCCCTTCCTTTTTACACTGTTGCCCAGGCTTTCTGGTTCTGCCTGAAGGTTAAAATTCTGACAATGTATTACTTTTCTTGGAAGATGTGAGAAGTAACTTTCTAATAATATCCCAGAATATAAGTCCCATTAATACTGTATTTTCAGAAGTTGCACTATTCTGGGACACTACACAGTAATATAACATAAAGCTTTTCTTCAAAGTGAAGGCATTCTTTCCTTAGCATATAACTCATTGCTGTGGAGTCCACTTCAACACACAGTGACCTCGCTGGACAGAGCAGAACTGCCCTGTCGAGCTCACAGGGCTCAACTCTCCACAGAAGCGGACCACCAATTCTTTCTTCCATGGAGCAGCTGGTGGGATGGAACCTCTGGGCTTTTGGTCAGCAGCCAAGTGCTTAACCACTGTCTGTCTCCTCTATTATCACACACCACGGACTTACTCTTAGATAGCTTTGGCCACCCTCATCAGTTCTCATGACTTATAGCTACCAGAGTCTCTGCCTACTTACTGGATGGAGCTTTCAATGCGAGTGATAGTGAGAAAAGCAGCAAGGTTTGCTGTGTAAGACGAGATGACAATCAAAGCAAAAAGCCACCATGCTCCCATCATCATTCGGGTAGCCAGGGTTGTGTATGGGACCTCCCCACCTGTGGAAATAGGAAAAGAGATGAAAAGAACATCAACAAGTAGTCATTAAATAGACATTTGATACCAAATTAACTTACAAGAAGTGAGAAATTTTGTTGTTTAACTTTCAGCATTGTTCTCTCAATTTTGCTTATATTCATGACTTCATATTTAATTCTCTTTTATGAGATTACATGAGGTCCAGTCAAAAAGAAGCGTGATAAACATCTAGTATCAGCATCTTAACAGGTTGTTTTTCCCCTTTCTGTTCAATCCTAGAATTAACCTTTTATAATAATCATATATATACACTCCTTTTCAAAGTCCTAATTATTCAATAGGTAAGTAATATTGATACTGTTACGTCTGTATTTAATATATGTTTTAAGATTTCCACATCAACAAACAATATTGAAAATGAATTTCTTTTGGTTACACTTTTGAGAGACATGTTATTAAAGATCACAGGAACAAATATATTACTATTGGCTTCAGCACCATCACATGTGCCTATTTTTTTAAACTGACTAGCTCACTTCTTCACAATCTCACTGCAGACTATTCCTTTCCATCTTCTAAATGTTGGAGTATCCTTTTGGCTCAGTCCTTAGACTGCTGCTCTCTGTCCACATTCTTACCCTGGCTATTCTCAACAAGTTATCTGACTTCAAATATCATCACAGCACACTCTTAATGACTTGCAAATTTATATTTCAAGTCCCAGTCTTGAGAAGGATACATGATTTCCTCTCAGAACCTAATGGAAATCTCAAGTTCAGATGCAAAACAGGACTCTGTTGCCACTCCCAAGCTTACTCTCCCCAGTCCTAATCCAGTGCATTCCAGGGAATAGCACCACCACTGTTCACTTAGTTGCTCAGAAGAAAAATTTAAGGATTATGCAACATTCCATCCAAGAGAAAGTTACTCACAATTATCTTCAAACAACATCCCAAAGTCTACCTTGTTTCACCACTTGTATTGCTAACAACCAAGATCAAGCTAAAATCATCTCTCGACTGCATTTTAAAAATATTTTCCCTGTTTTCCATTCTGGACATCACCACTTCTAAGTCTACCGCCATTGTGCTCTTTTAAACATGAAAATCATATCACAGTACCCCCTGATTAAAATTTTCTGTGGCTTCTCATCATTTTTCGAAAAAAAATCCCAAATCTTTACTTGACCAGCCAGGCCCTACATAAGCCAATCTCAGGTTAGCTCTCCGATCTTATATCCCACCACTTTCTCTCTGAAGTTTTTGCTGTTCCTTCTAGGGACCCCTGTTGGTTTCTGCCCCAGGGCCTTTACACTTGCAATTTGCTAAGCCTTGGATTTTCTTTAATTTCCAAATGAATTTTCCCTTCAATTTATTCAGGTTTCTGCTCAGCTGAACCTCTTCACAAGTATCTTTGATCACCAATATGTGTAAAATAATTTCTGAAACCCAGCACTCTCAATTCTCTTGTCTTTTTCAAATCATAATTTAGTATGTTTTACATATTTTTGGTTTGTTTCTTTCCATTATAATAATGTAATTCCTGACATAAAACATTTTCTGTTCTATATTGGGATATATGTTTATTGAATGAAAAGATGCTGTATATGAATTATTAATAAGCCTTTGAAAAGAAATTTGGCTTAAACTGATAGTGGAAATAAATCAAAAGGATATAAAACTGTTTCCATTGAGGTCCACCAATATGGGAATGACTTGACAGAATTCAATTAATTGTAACAGCAGGCAGACTTTGCTATTCCAACCTCTCATTCTCAGTGTGTAGCATCTCTAAATTTTAAATGTAGTGCAAACATACCCCTTGGACATGCTCTCAGCAATTTTCCTAATGTAATGGACTCAGAACAGGCTAACCTCCGATATCTGGAACACATTTTCTACAAGCATTTATAATGCATTTTCGATACTTTCTTCTTCAAAGCAAAGGAAATATTCACTTAGCTTTTAAAAGATGAAAGCAAAGAAAAATATTTTGCTTCATATCTACATGATGATATTCTGAGCAAAACAACAAATTGACAAACAATAATAAAGTCTGAACAAGGTGATAGCAAAGAGTATATGATGTTAATATGTACAACAAAATGAGAACAATGTACGATGGAAAAGGATAATAGGAGGTTTGTCTCTGTGTAGTACTCTGTTTTGATTAATGTTGTTTTCACTCATATAAAACAGTATCTTTTGAGCTTTCCTTATTTGGAGTGTAAAATTTACAACTTTGGGAATTCAAATGTTGTCATAGAATCCAAACAAAGTAGCATTTGGTTTGATACCTGCATTTAGAAATTAAATGCAGAAATGAGAGTTTTGCTGTCCATTTATGGTAATAGTGGACTAGAATTCAAAAAAGTCCTTTAATTTACAAAAATTAGAAAATAGAGGACATTTACTTTACAGAGCTAACGAACACAGACAGCCTAGATCCCAGAGAAGAAAACCCAGGGAGGTGACCTGACCTTTGGGACACTTTTTTTGCAAACTGCCAGAAGCATATATTAACTGAAGCTAAGAATCTAAGAGGCAGAACAATGACATCTGCAGCCTTCAACAGTTAGGGAGTTACAAAAACTGAGGTACAAGGCTTGTCAAGATGGGGATAGAATGGAGAAAACCAGGAAATCCACATATGAATGGATAGCAATAGATATAGTTCTAATTAAATCATGAAACAAAATAAAATCACAAAAGATATAAAAAACATTTTCATCTGAGTGACAGTGAAAAATCACCATATTAGAATCCATGAATGTGGCTACATTTGTTTTAGAAGGAAATTTATAGCCTGTAATGAGCAAGAAAAGAAGGCTGAAAATCAATGAGCTACTTATAAATTTAAAGACATTAAAAAAATGAACACAAGTTAAATCTGAAGAAAACAAAGGGATGCAACTAATGAATATAAGAACAAAAATTAATAAAACATACAAAAAACGTAACAGGAAAGGTTGATCCAATAGAAACTTGACCCTTGATAAAGACTAATGAAGGGCTGTAGAAACTCATCAAGAAAATAAGTCAGGATACAAAACAACACAACAGCAGGAAAAAAGACTGGATATGTTGTTATTTTAGAGACATTTAAAAAATTAACAGAGATTAATATGCACAATTTTATGCCAATAACTTTGAAAATTGAGATGATATAGACAATTTTTTAGAAAAATTGTCACTAGAAGAAATAGAAAATTTGAATGGTCTTACAACTACTAAAGAGATTAAATCCGGACCTACAATTTCCCACCAAGAAAACTGTAGGCCATGTATTTTCATCAAGAGTAAAATCTATGAAGTATTTAACTCTCTGCCATTGAGTTGATTCCAACTCATAGGAATCCTATGGACAGAGCAGAACTGCTCTATAGAGTTTCCAAGGAGCTCCTGGTAGATTTGAACTGCCAGCCCTCTGGTTAACAGCCATAGCACTTAATGACTATGCCACCAGGATTATTAAGGAATAATAAACCCCATTCTAACACTAACCTTTCCTGTGATTAGAGCAAAGGTAGGCATTATTCCAACCATTCTATGAGGATAGCATAACTTTGATACTAAAACCTGATAAGGTCATTTCAACAAAAGGAATAGTACAAGTCAATCTTTCTAATGACCACAGATATAAAAAATCTTAAATAAATTAGCAAACTGGAAATGGTAATAGATAAAAAAGTACATCATGACCAAGTTGAGTTTTATACATGAAAGTAAGTTTACTTTGTCATTCAAAAACTTATAACTAATTGACTACATTATCACTATAAGGAAGATAATCTTATGATGCAGAAAAAAGGGCATGTAAAATAGATGCTTCTGTCTCAAAACAACAACTAAAAAATAACAGAAATAATACAGTACACTGGAAATAAAAGAGCCTTTTTTTATTCTCACAGGAGTACTTTCAGAAAAAAAACAAGTATTTTTTACGACTACCTTAAGGGCTACTGACTGTTACCATTTCTATTGGACACCGGAGAACCTACATCAATATAGTGGCACAAAAACATAAAAATAAAATATTCTAAGGATTGGAAAGGAAATCACTGTGATGACTGGACTGAAGATGATATAAATGCTAATGTAAAAAATCCAAGAGGATACAGGATGTATTATTAAAATTAATAAGTTAGTTTTCATCTTAGCATAATACAGTCAGTTGTTCAAATATCAATTACATTTTTATATACCCACAACACTCAAAACATGAAATTGAAAATTATATGTATCATTAGCAATGAAACAAAAAAATCAAATATGTAACAATTAACTGACTTAATTATGCAAAAAGTTTCTAAGTAAAAGACTATAAAACAGTTTTGAGAGAAATAAAAAGAAGACAAATAAGTAGAAGGATATATTATATTTATTGAAAGACTCATTACTGTAAAGATATAAATTCTCCTCTATTTGATCTATAGACTCAATGAATTACCAATCAATATCCTAGGGATATATGTGTGTGTGTGTGTGTGTACATGTGTGAGTGAAACTGACTGTAAAATTTATGTCAAGCTGTGAAAGTACAAAAATAGTCAGTACATTCTTCAAGAAGAATGAAAGGATTAGTTCTAGTTGACTATAATTAACAGAGTGTGGTATTTAACAAGGACAGACCAAGTAGATTAATGAAACTTATTCATGTGTACACAAGCACTTGACTCACACTCAGCTGCCTAGCTGGCACTGCACTGAAATACAGAAAGGCAGGTCATTTCATTAAGCAGTCAACTGGATATACATGTGAAAAAAAATTAATCCTTGTCTCCAAACTTACCAATTCCAAGTGGCTTGTAGATATAAATGAAACAAGTAAACCATAAACCTTTGAGAAAATAATGGAAGGGAATATATCCACACTTAGGGTAGAAAAATATTTCTTGAATAGAGCACACAAAGCATTAGCAGCAACAACGAAAAGATTGATAAATTGGACTACGATAATACTAAACTCAAAAGACACTATGAGAGAGTTAAAAAGACAAGCCACAGTACGAGATACCTATAATATAACAAAAAAATATAAATGTGTATTAATTAATGCCTATAACAATGTAGTGGAAACTCTGGTTGTGTACTGGATTGAATTCTACATCTGTTAATGAAAAGGTTTGCAGTTCAAGTCCGCCAGATGCTCTTTGGAAATTCTATGGGGCAGTTCTACTCTGAACTCTAAGGTTGCTATGAGTTGGACCTGACTGGACGGCAGTGATTAAAATAAAGGACAGCAATACCTAGTGTTCCCAAGGACACAGAACAACCAGAATGCTTATACTCTGTGATGGGGTTGTTCATTGTTTAATGACTTGTGATCCTACCCTTTAGTGACATATCCAAAGAATGAGCCCGTGCACCAAGGGATACACACAGGATGGTCATTTTACCACTATTCACATTAGCCCGAAAGTAAAAACAGCCTAAACAAAGATCAGAGTAGAACCAATACATGAACTATGATATATTTCTAAAATGGAATATTACTACACAGAAATGAAAAGGAACACGTAAGTCTCAAGCACACATAAAACTGTTAAAGAGTTTCACAAATTTAACGTTGAGTAAAATAATGTATGTTGTATTATAATCATTCAAAAGCAGGCAGCCTGAATAACAGGACTGAGAGCCCTATCAACGATTACATTCAGGAGGAGGGTGTTAAAGTTGAGAAAGAGACACAACAGGGGTTTGATCACTAATTTATCCTATTTTTTCCTAAGTAGTAATAACTTAGATGTTCAGCTGATATAAACTCATTGGGCTGTGCTTTTAAGTTTTTTACACTGTTCTGTATGAGAACAGTATTTACAATAAAAAGGAAATACAAGAGGGAAAGAAAATAAAAAGGTGTTTTTGTTTCTTTTTATTCACAATTGAAAGACTATCTTTTCACAGATTCAGGATGCTGGAGGAGACAATCAGGTAAAAGACAAAAAAAAAATTCTGCTTAAGTAAAAACAAAATCTCACCTTGCTAAAGCAAGAAAAATTCTGTTATCAACTTCTGACAGTGTGTGAGTTTGTAAAGGCATGATTTTAAAGGTTGGATATCATGATTCCTACAAAACAGATCAATTCAAAGCTCTCTAAGATCTCTACACAGAAGAATGAAGAATTTGTATTTTCCAAAGTGATTCCATTTACTGTAATGAGGATTTTCCTTGACAAAGATTTGGATTTTGATGTAACTGTTACCTCAAAGAAGACATCAATCCTGCTATTGTATATATTATTTTACTTATTTTATCAAAAGCGGTTAAATAAATAAGATGATGTTTTGCCCTCAGGCAAGATAATGAAACTTGATAATTCCACCCAGGCTAAGCAAAATTTTGTTACTATGAATCTTACTGTGTCAATCAACAGTGTCTTTGTGTTTGCCTGAAAATACAAGAGAAGTTGTTACAACGTTTATCAGTTTGGTTGTTTGGCAAATCCACTCAGAGATCCAAACACTCACAAAATACACATTTTATAATCTGGGACTACTGTATACTTTTATGAGATATGATACAAAACATAAAAGAAAATTCATTATCATTTTTAAAAATAAACATTCAGTTTCCAAGGCTCTTTATTGGAACTTGATGGCTAAAACGTCAGAAAACAGAAAACTTTCAGTATTAGGAGTGACTGATGTGTTCTATAAGCTGGTCAATTGAAGGATCAGTATTAGAATTAGAAAATATTAGTATAGAAAATAATAGTGCAGAATTAGAAAATACTAGAATGTTTTACACTTATATAACAACAATTTAGAAAACAGGAATATATTGTTGGTTTTGAGTCTCAAAGGCATTGTCATTGTAAGAATATCTTTACACTTAAGGACCAGAAAGAATATAAGTGCCATCTCCTAAGTGCTTAATATATGTCAGCAGCTTCTACATAGTAATTTATTCTTTCTGGCTTAGTATTAAATAGTCAAATTAGAGGATGACTTTGACTACATTTGTAAATACTTTGACATTTTTTTCCTCTGTAGAAGGTCTAAATGTAAGAAGGAGGAGATGTGAGCTACAAAAATGTATTTTGCTGTTGACTGAGAGCTTTGAGGCCCTTGCAAACTCTCTGGGGCAGTTCTACTCTGTCCTGTAGGGTCACTCTGAATTGGAATTGACTCAATAACAGTGGGTTTGGTTTTCTGGCTTTATGAAGCCTTGGTAACTCAGTGGTTAAGATCTCAGCTGCTAACCAAGTGACTGACAGTTTGAATCTATTAAATCACTCCTTGGAAACCCTATGAGACAGTTCTGCTCTGTCTTTTCTGGCTGCTGTAAGTCAGAATCAACTTGACAGTAATAGGTATATTTAACTCACAAGCAAGGACAGGTTCCCTAAAACGTAGCACGTCTATCATTGTCAGAAGAGATGCCTTTGTAAAATAGAGAGAGGTAGTATGAAACAACACATTAGGGTAAGAAAGTTATTCTATATACAACTATCCTTCTCTGTGTGTGTGTGTGTGCGTGCGTGCGTGTGTGTATAATCATAGCAAGAACAAAGCCTCAAGTGGTGATAATAATTGTCCTTAAAATTTTGAATTTATTCTTACAGAAAGGCAAATCTCAAACTACCTTTGTAAAGCAATAGAAACTAATTAGAATTTAAGGTTGTTGTTTCATTTTTACTATGTTTATTTTACAGTTATTTTCTATTTGATAATAGTGAATATAATGTTTACTAACAAAAACTTCAACTAATCTATCATCTCAATTTCACATAGTCCTCTCTTCTGGAGAATTGTAGAGATTAGTCTGCCACCAATAATGTCTGGGTGTAGGCTCCTACCACATCCACATTTAACTCACTGCTTCAAAAGTCTGAGGGTTCTTGGGAAATAATTTTTTACTATGCAGATAGCAGGAATCCCTGGTGGTGTAGTGGGTTTAGGGCTACGTCTGCTAACCAAAAGTTCAGCAGTTCAAGCCTGTCAGATGCTCCCTGTAAACTCTATAAACCAGTTCTACTCTCAACTCTAGAGCTGCTATGTGTTAGACCAGACTTGATGGTAGCGGGGTTTTTTTGTTTGTTTTTGTTTTGTTTTGTTTTTGGTATTGCGAACAGTATGGAGATAATATGAGTCTGGAATCTCAGCTGAGTTCTGGATAAAGTGTCTTACTGGAACCAGTCAAGAGTGCTTGGAATCTGGTACTGCAGATATTAACAGAACAAACAATTTTTCAAAATGTATTAGGAAAGTACTCAGAAGAATTTTGCATGGACAAGGCCTAGATGACAGTTTAATTTGACTCTCTTGCCTCAGGGCTATGCCATCTCACCGTCATTCTGTCAGAGCATAGCTTTGAACATCTTAAGATCCAGCAAAAATAATGCTGATCCGCTTTACTGTAATGCTATGATAACAAAACCTGTTGAGTAGGAAGTTCACTATCAGCTTGGACCCTTTAATAAGCCACAGACATGCCAGACAGTAAGCAATAAACCTCCCAAATCCAGAGGCCTGACTTATCAAACATATGAAGTATCATACATACAGGACAATTGCTCTAGAATGAGTAACAAGATACTAGATTTAGCACTTTTTACCAGGAAGAAAAAAGGCACAACTGTTTTTGGCCTCTGGATATTAGATGCAATCTACGGCACATTTATATGTGCTACTCTGATTCATTTACCAGGTAATGAAAGCTGCCAGTTTTGAGAGTGGTTCAGAACAAGACTTTGAAGTAAGTCTAGGCTGTAAAACAGGTTGCTCTGTCACCTGGGCTCTGTGACTCAGTAGACCCAGCGGAATTAGAAGAAGCTCTGACTCGACGGCACTTGGCATAGCAGACAGAGAAGGTACATGGACAAGCTCCAACAGGAAAATCAACACAGCTTGTGGATTTTGGAGCAAAAGCTTATCTTCAGCCAAGAAGTGACTGTAGCACTTGCAGATGAAACCATGCAATTTGAAGTTTCACTGGAATTTGGTAATTAATGATACTTCCAACTGGAGTGCATTCAAGAGTTCAAAAAGTAAATCGGCATGAAGTTTTAGGCTTGCACCTATATTGGTATATGTAAGCTGGGCTTACAAAAAACAGATTTCGATGTTCTAATTCTCCACAGCAATGTTTTTATTAAAAAATAATATGTTCTGAAGCACTGCACAAAAATTTTATAGTCATTTGGTAATATAATTGTGAATTGCTTAAATGCAGTATTTCTTAGATTATACGAATACCAATAATAAATTGTTTTGTGAAATCTTTCTACACTGAATTACAACATCATTAGCAACTGAGCTGAAGCCTTTTTTCACCCCTGCTGACAGTGTCTCCTGTTCAGTCGGCACCCTTGCATTCCCCTAGTGATTAGTACTGCGTGAGACAGTGCTCAAGAATGTGCAGAAGACACAAATCAATTATAAGAGCAGGTGACTTAGATTCCCACGGCACCCATTCCTATCAGCTTTTTTTTTTGGCCTGTCCCACAACTTGCAGCTATGGTCTCACTGGACGTTCCCTGGAGCATTCTCTAATTATGCATCTGTTGCTCAATAACGCAAGCACATTCTGTTCCCAGGCCCTTACAATCGTTGTTCCCTCAGCTTTGAATACTCTTCCCAAAGACATTTGGCAGTATGAAATCTTGCATCTTTACGTCTCCACTTGCTATATGAAAATTTTCTCCACACTGCACAAAGGACCTCTGTCCTTTATTGTTGTCCACATACGTCATTTTCTGATTTCCTATATGACTCAATGCTTCGAAGCAGTTCCTGCTTTCCAACTATTTAACAGATATTTTATCTTCTTTTTTGAAAACATCCACATCTGTTGAATAAAACTGAAAATATTTAACTTTTTTCTGAGTTAATAAAGTATTTTTACACACATGCAAGTGTACGCACGTGTGCACACACACCCACTATCCATCCACATTTACCTATTTGAAATAAGACTGTTATGATCAAATGAAGAAAGAATGCTATTTCAACATCAGGACTTCCTACAGAAGGAAATAATCTTCATAATTCTTGAAACTTGAGGCTTAACACAAGAAGTTGAGTTTAATTTACTGAACTCAGTGCCATGGAATATTTCCAATGAACAGATTTCAAGCAAATGTTCAATCAAAAATTGGTTACAGTCAAGTCAAATAGCTGTTGATTATATCACATAAACTTTATATCCTGGTTTTATTTTAACATCAAAGTGCTGATCAGTGTCATATCAGAATTAAACTGAATTAGATTACACCCCCCAAAAGGAAGGGTTGGCAGCTTCTAATTTTCATATTTTCATTATTCCAGCTCATGTAAAATTACCAGCGCTTCTAATAAGCTGGAGAGGAAAAAAAAGAAAAAAGAAAAAAAGCAATCCACTTAAAGTCTGTCATGAATTTCACTTACAAGATTGTAAAACGGGCTGAATTACAGTTTTATGAAGTTGTGCCTCAAGTTATACTCCAGAATCTTGAGGTAAGTGCTGTTTGGAGGTAAGTTGCTGTTATTAGCAGCTGCTGTCTAGTGGTCTGGACTCATGGTAATGCCACACGTACTAAGTAGGATCAGACCTTTGTGTTCTACAGGATTTGCATCAGTTAATTTTCAGAAGTAAATCACCAGGCCTTTCTTCCTATTCTGTTTTTGTTTGGAACCTCTGCTGAAACCTGTTCAGCATCACAGCAACATGCAGGCCTCCGCTGACAGACGTGTGGCGGCTGTGCTTGGGATGCACCAATTGGGAGGCAAACTGAGGTCTCTCCCATGGAAGGTGAGCATTCTACCACTGAACCACCACTGTTGTCTTGTAGAGCTATAAACTCCTTAAGCGCAGCAGGAGGAATATTAAGGAGCAAGCAATGCATACAGTGTCCACTGTGACTCTCTACCAAAAACTAGTTACCTTTCATATCTCCAAGGATAGTGGCAACAACAGTATTTAGACACACTGGTTGTAAATCATTTTTCTAGGTCTCATTCAGCTTTTTTTCCCTCCTCTCCTGTAGTAATTGCTTTGTATCAGTTTTACTGGACAGTCAGACTAGAACGTGAATGAATTGCTCTGAATGTATTCAAGTAACTTGCCATATATGAACTTGTGTCTGATAAATAAATTTTTCAGAACGCTAATTAGCAGAGTTCTTCTTCTTCTTCGTCTTCCTTTTTAATGGGACTAGCTAACCCATCTTGAATTGGTAGTTAACCCACCTTGTACTGACGAATTTATTCTTTTAGAGATTCTAGAATGATATCGTTTGAGAAACTTTTTTCGCTTTTAAGAGATTTGTTATAAATGATTCCCTAAATGTTTGCAATTGAATGGTTTGGCTAGAAGTCTTGGTCGTGTATGCAGCTGTCTGCCGAGGTTTCCTCTAATCCATACATCTGTATTAATGAAAGCAGCTTAAGCACAAAGCATAACGGGTAAGCAAGCCAAACATTTTCTTTGAACTTTTTGCTACTTTTTGCTAACAAAAAATATATTTGCTCACTTCAGTTTCCATTCTCAGCACCTAGCAAAAGGACCCTTGTGATAAAAATAATCTTTACATCCTTAGAACATTCAGAGTACACTACATTTCAGTAACAGTGGAAAGAGTTATCCTCACTGACTCCCAGAATATCTCACATAACTTATATGGTTTCTATCCACTATTGTTTTGTCAAAACCACACACAGTTAAGAGGAGCCCTAGAAATACCTTTGGCCTATGTGTCCATTTTCTTAATATTTGTTCCAATTTTCTGTTTCAGAAGTCTCATTAGAAAACAAAAAGCAGAGTTTCATCTTATCTCCCTTGATTTGTTGTTAGACATACTAACAAATGTTTTGCTTTGTAAAATTCAACAGTGCATGTTCAAGATTTCTGTAGCAAATTCATATTTTGGCAGAAATACATATTATCCTATTTGATACCCCAAAATATAAACATTTCAGATTTTAGTATTTCCACTGAAAAGGGGGAAATAATATCCTAATATACCACTCAAAATCTTCAGAAGGGATGCCATGAAATTTTAAAAGCTCGCTTATGTGTCAACGCTTTGTTTTTTTTTTCTCATATCTATTGTACTTGGTTTCTGTATTTTTGGTTAATTTTATGTTCATTAAATTCTTTAATTAATTTTCTCAATATTTTGCTTTCATTTTTAACATAGCTATATGTCTAGGTTACTTATCTATCTCAATTGACTGTCCTGTCAACAAAAAAAGAGAATACTTAATTGAAGATTTGAACTGAATCTTCAAATACATTCAAATACCATTTCCCAGAAACTCAAAAGATTGTTCTCACTTTTTTTTTTTTACTGTTTTCTCTGTTACCTAGTCATTTGCCATAGACTTGGCAGTGAAATGAGTATAGGGAAAGGCACTGAATGAGGAAATATTGTCTGGATGACTAGCTGTTTGTCAAACAGCATGAAGCAAGACTGCAATTGAGTCAGGGCTTGCCACTCTGTAGTGATGCATTAGCTTTTAATGTCTTAAAATAATTATAGTGAAGCCTAAGCCACTATACAAAACCACTATATAAATTCTACTGCCATTATCAACCCCATTTTTCAGGGATTCAATCAATCAGTGGTTCTGAGGAAAACTGCTCCCATTTTGCCCATCCCAGAGGCATGAAGGTTCAAAGGGTAAGCAGCAGTTGTCAACAGGAATCAAACATGAAATGGATCTCCAAGTGAAGTTTTTAATTACCCCTGTTATTTCTAAGACTGGTTGCAAAACTGGTCCTTATGCATAAGTGCGTCCTTTATTCCACAAGGTCAGAAAAATGCCACTACATATTCAGTCAGTTTTAATAATGATAAAAAGGTCAGAGTAACTCTAAACTACATGATTAAAGCTCCAATATGCCAGTCAAACTCAGCAACCTGTTAACCACCATTGAAGACTGGTTTTAAATTAGAACTCACTTTTAAGCATACATTAAGATTCATAATTTGTCAAAGAACAGAGGAATAATTTAACATTATGAATTCATGTTTTCAAAATCAGACTTCACAATTATGAACTTGCTCTTCTTACATATTTTGCCATTTTCCAAAGCCTTTGTACTTAAATTCTTAAGAGGGAGTCTTAAAAAGCAAAGGAGAAAAAACAAGAGATTCCTCTATCTTCTTTTCAGGGTACTCTTTGAGATACTAGTCTGGAAAATGGCTAAAGGAATTAGATTTTAATGTTCTGGTGCTATGGTAAATTTATTGGAATAAAATACAGATAGATTTGAAGTATGTGGCCTCTATAGGTTTTGACAGATTTCAGTAAAGACAGATATGCAGCTGAAGGCAGCCACAGTAGTTTCCACAGTATTGCTGACTGAGTAATCAAAATGTGACTGAACTGCAACTGCTGTATACCCATGTGCATAATGCTAAAATGGAAAACTGATTGCATTTTAGAATTCCACAGGAAGCTTAAATATTTCACCTAAAATGAATAGATTTTATAAAGGTGCTATTTGGATGTAGTTTCTAGATTTCATCAAAAGTCATTGAGTCAAGGGGTTGGATTGAATTGATGAGAAGTGGAAAACAAAATCATACTGCTAGCCTGAAATGGTGAATCAAGAACACATATGTAACAAGTAAGAGGTGAGGTTAGGGAGGCAAGTAATCAGAGTGAAGTTAGCAAAAAGGAGAAGAAAAAAGAAATAGCTATTAAACTCAAATAAAAATTAGGAAGTAAGTAGTTACAAAGTGTCAATTTTGGGAAACAAACCAGTAAAAGCTTCTAGGTATTGTGAGTATGCATCAGGCACTGTGTTAAATGTTCTATAAGCATTTTCTTATTTAACAACAGGCTTATAATTAGGAAAGTAAGACATGTCCCAGCCAAAGATAAGATCTTAGAGGAGCAGAGAAATACAATTTATGCTTACAGGCTATCACAAGTAATGAAAAAGACCAGGCCAGCAGTGACAGACATTAGAGAATGTAGAAAGTATCATGGGTCTTCTTCTCCAAGTACATGCACATTTCTTCCACTGAGGGTTCTGATTTATCACTGGCACTTCATTTTTTCCCTCTGTTCTCTTCCACAATAAGAATGAATATGTTTAGCCTGAGGCCTGCTACAGCAAAAATTTAGGACAGGGAGGTGGAGTCAAGATGGAGGGCTAGACACAGGTCTCCTTACTTCCCTCTGAAAACTAAGGCCTGGATTGATAATTAAATGGAGTTTTCTGGACACCCAGTGAGCCCTAGGACATGGAATAGGGCTGCCAGTTTGGACTATATGCTACTGAATGAGAAACTAATTCTGTTTCAGTGAGCCACACTCTTGTTGGATGCTCAGCTCCTGTGAACTGAAGGGAACTGGTGTCTTTAACTTTTTTTTCTTTTTGTTGGCCACCAGGCAGGGGATGGGCTTAGCTGGCAGCAATGCTGAGCCGCAGTGCTGAAATCATCAGTGGGTGGGATAGCCACATTCTGAGAGCATGGCTCGGGACACAGAGAGCACCATAGCTCCTCCAGCCTCTCTTTGCGGACCTCCACCATAGATTCGGCTATTTCATAGTAGGCGGGACAACTTGACTGGGATGCCATCTTTTTCAACTGGGAGGTGGAGTGACCCAACTGGAGGCCTCAGCAGGGGCTCATTCCTAGGCTGGGAGGCAGTGCTAGCTCGAGGAATGCTTTTCCAACAGAAAAGCTGTGTTTAGCACAGTGTAGCCTTATAGGTGGGGCCTGGCAGGGGATGACAGCAGGCCAGTAGCCTGTCCGTACTTTGAACTATGTCAAAGCATCTGGGGACAGCTGAAGAGTTGCCTCCATTGTCAGACAGAAGGAGAGCCTTGCCACAGCTGATGGCCTGACTGATTTTGGAAGCTGTCAGACAGCTTTTAGCTTTTTTAAAATAAGACTGCCTGGAAAAATAACTGTGCTGCAGCCTGACGGCATCTCTTCCAGCCTTTACTGACCCACATCATACAGTTGGCTGACAACCTCCCAGTAACTCTATAAGTAGAGCCATATCTTTGTCAGCCAGGAGGCAGAGCCTGCTACCCCAGAGATCGCATTGGGGCCAGTCACTAGAGTTCATAGAGGTGGCTGGTGACCAATTCCCTTTTCAGAGATGTACACCAGGTCCCATTGAGGCAACACCAGAGAAACTAAGCAGCCTCTAGATGTCTTGAAAGCAACAAACCCTAACCGAACATTTAAAGAAACATCCAACCATGGCTAGAAAACTCCCAAAACAAAAAATCAAAGAAATTCCCAGATGAAGAAGCCTTTCTGAAACTATTGGAGGTTAAGTACAAAAGAATTATATAGACAGCCCTCCTAGACATTATATAAAATGCAGCAGATCAAAATTAAACTTTAAGCAAGCTGTTGGAGCTGACGGAACACCAGCATTCTGAAATCAGACAGATCAACAACAAAATTACAGAATCAGGAAATTCAATTCAAAGCCAAAAGAGCAGAATTGTACAACTGGAAATTAGACTTACTGGCCATGAAGACAGAGCTACTGACACCAGCATTTATGGAAAGAAGTCATAGAAAAGAAACAAGAAAAATGAAGAAGGATTAAGAAACACATGGGACTCTATCAAGAGGAATTATCTACAATTAATTTGAGTTCCTGAACAGGGAGGGATACTTGAAAACACAGAGAGTACTGTTGTTGAGTTGCTGACAGAAAACTTCCCTGAAATTATAAAAAAGAGAATATAGATATCAAAGATGTATACCAAACAGCAGAGAAAGTAGACCCCAAAAGAAAGACACCAAGACATATTGTATCAAGCTTAACAAAATGAAACATAAGCAGAAACTCTTAAAGGTAGCAAGACTCCAAAGCTAACATTCAGATGAAAGCCCTGTACTGTAGGCTTTTGTCTGACTTCTCGGCAGAAGTGATACTGGCATGGAGGCAGTGGTATGACACATTCAAACCTTGAAAGAAAAAAAAAGCTTTAAACTAAGAACTATATATCCTGAAAAACTGTTTTTCAAATATGAAGATAAAATTAAGACATTTGAAGATAAGTATAAACTTAGAAACTTTGTAAAACCCAAACCAAAACTACAAGAAATACTGAAAGAAGCTCTTTGCTTAGAAAAAAGAAAACCATTAAGTCTATGTTTAAAGAGGCAATGCAGGACACATCATCCAGAAACCTATTCAGTTAAGGAAGGCACAAAACTGAATCAAAGCTATAACATTAAAAGAAGGAATCCAGTGATCATATCATGAAAACTAAGATAGTATCACATTAAAAACAGGGATATACTACAGTAGTTATGTCCTTCCATAATGGCCAGCCAGCCCAGCCAAGTGCCGTCGAGTTGGATTCGATTCATGGAGACCCTAGGGGCTCCATAATGGAGAGGAAGTTAAAATTAGATTTAAACTTAGCTTATTAAGAGGGATCAGAGGAGTAGCTGCACAGCACCATATCAAAACAAGAAACTTAATACAGGAGTCTCAACAAACACAAAACCAATAATGAAAAGGATAAAAAAATCAACCGATAAAGAAGAATGACCCAGAACAGAATATTAAGAGCAACAGAGAAAACACCAACACATAAATAAATACATCAAAATGACAGACTAAACACACACCTTTCAATAATTACACTGAATGCAAACAGACTGAACACTTCAGTAAATAGATGACAAGTGACATCTTGAATCAAAAGACAAAACCCATTTATACTGCTTACAAGAAACTCACCTTAAAGATATGAACAAACTGAAACTTAAAGGATGCAAAAATATATACCAAGCTAACAATATACAAAGAAGAGCAGCTGTGGCAATACTAATCTGAAATTAAAATAGATTTTAATGTAAAAGCTACCATCATAGACAAGGATGGTCATTATTTGTTGCTGAAAGGTTCATTAGACAAATAGGACTTCACAATATTAAATATTTATGCACTCAGTACTTAAAAAGCAGAAAACAAAACACTGGCATTGAGCTGGGTCTGACTCACAGCGATCCTATAGGTCAGATTAGAACTACCCCATAGAGTTTCCAAGGAAACGCCTGATGGATTTGAACTGCCGATCTTTTTGGTTAGCAGATGTAGCACTTAAACCACTAGGCCATCAGGGTTTCTGCACCCAATACTAGAGTATCTAAATACATTGAAGAAACACTGACTGCATTGAAAAGTGAAATAGATCATTCCACAATATCAGTGGGAGACTTCAACACTCCACTTTCAGTATGGGACAGATCTTCTAGAAAAAAGCTCAGTAGAGACACAGAAGATCTTATTGCCACACTTAACCAATTAGACCTCATCAACATATACAGCACTTTTTATCTATCAACAGATAACTATACCTTTTTCTCCAATGCACATGGAATATTTTCCAGGATAGACCATGTGTTAGGACATAAAGCAAATCTCAACAAAATCTAAACCACTGAATTATGCAAAGCATCTTCTAATACCATAAAACCATAAAAGTCAAAATCAGTAGCAGAAAAAACACAGGTAGAAATTTTAACTCAGGGAAATTGAGCAACACCTTTCTCAAAAAGCCATGAGTTAAGCCATGAGTTATAGAAGAAATCAAGGATGAAATAAAGAAATTCATGGATTCAAATGAGAATGAAAGCACATCCTACCAGAACCTATGGGATACAGCCAAAGCAGTGCTCAGAGGTCAATTTATCTCTATAAATGCACACATCTGGAAGGAAGAAAGGAACTAAGCTAAAGAATTAACCCCACAGTTTGAACAAGTAGAAAGAGAGCAACAGGGGAACCCCTTAGGCACTAGAAGAAAGCAGATCATAAAAATTTGAGCAGAACTAAATGTATTACACAATAGAAGAACAACAGAAAAAACTGATAAGACCAAAAGCTAGTTTTTTGAAAATATCAACCAAATTGACAAACCACTGGCTAAACTTACTAAAGAAAAACAGGAAAGAAAACAAATAACTCAAATAAGACAAGAGAGTGGAGATGCGACAATAGATCCAACAGCAATAAAAAATATCATAACAGGATATTATGAAAGACTGTACTCTAACAAATTGGAAAACCTAAAGTAAATGGACAAATTCTTAGATTCACATAACCTACCAAAATTATCACAAGGTGAAGCAGAATAACTTAATAAACTCATCACAAAGGAGCCAAGCCAAGCCAAGTGCTGTTGGATCGAAAAAGTCATCAAAAAATTACCAACCAAAGAAAGCCATGGCCCAGATGGCTTCACCAGAGAATTCTACCAAGCTTTTAGAGAAGAGTTAGTTTCAATACTACTGAGATTATTTCACAGCAAAGAAAGGGATGGAATACTCCTAAATTCATTTTATGAAGCCAGCATAACCCTGATACCAAAGCCAGGGAAAAATCCCACAAAAAAAGGGAAATTACACACCCATATCACTCATGAACATTGATGCAAAAAAATTCTAGACAACAGAATTCAACAACATATAGAAAAAATAATTCATCACTGCCAAGTTGGATTCATATCCAACACCAGAAAAGCAATTAATGTGATCAACTATATAAATAACACAAAAGACAAGGATTACCAGATTTTGTCAATTGATGCAGAAAAGGCATTTGGCAAAGTCCAACACCCATTCATGTTAAAAACTCTCAGCAAAATATGAATAGAAGGGAAATTCCTCAACACAGTAAGGGTGATCGACGCCAAACAAATCACCTACATCATCATGAATGGAGAGAGACTGAAAGAATTTCCCTTAAGAACAGGAACTAGACAAGGATGCTCACTCTCACCTCTCCTGTTCAACATTGTACTAGAAATTCTGGCCAGAGCAATTAGACAAGACAAAGAAATAAAGGGCATCTGCATCAGCAAAGAAGATGTAAAAAGCTCCCTATCTGCAGATGATATGATTGTATATGCAGAGAATCCTAACAAATCCATAAGTAAACTACTCAAACTAATACAAGTTCAGCAAAGTATCAGGAAATAAGATAAAAATGAGTAGATCTGCAGTATTTCTTTATATCAACAAAGTGATCATTAAAGAAGAAATTACCAAATCAGTATCACTTACTATAACCCCCAAGAAGATAAAATGCCTAGGAATAAACTTAGCTAGAGAAATAAGAGACCTATACAAAGAGAATTACCAGACCTTACTGCAAAAAACTGAAAGACACTTACATAAACGGAGAAACCTACTCTGCTCATGGATAGGAAGACTTAACATTGCAAAAATGTTTATTTTACCCAGAGCAATCTACACATACAATGCAATCCCAATACAAGTTCCAGTGACAGGTTTTAATGAGATGGAGAAACAAATCACCAACTTTGTTTGGAAAAAGAAGAAACATGGGACAAGCAAAGCACTACTGAGGAAGAACACACCGGGAAGCCTCTCGCTACCCAGCGTTAGAACCTACTACACTGCCGTAGTAGTCAAAACAGCCTTTTACTGGTACAAAAAGAGACATATGGACCAATGGAACGGAGTTGAGACCCCAGAGATGACACCATCCTCCTATGAATAGCTGATATTCGACAAAGGCTCTAGGATTGTGAAATGGGGCAAAAACAGTCTCTTTAAAAAATGGTACTGGCAAAATTGGATATCCACCTGCAAAAAACTGAAACAAGATCCTGATCTCACACCTTACACAAAAAGTAACTCAAACTGGATAAAAGACTTACATATCAAACCTAAAATGATAAGGATCATGAAAGAAAAAATAGGATCAATAATGGAAGTTTTAATGCACAACTTGGACAGATCCAAGTCTAACAGAAGACAAAACAGATAAATGGGAACTACTAAGAATCAAATACTTCAGATCATCCGAAGACTTTATCAAAAGAATTAAAAGACCACCTACAGAATGGGAAAAAATATTTGGCAACTATATGTCAGATCGATGTCTGCTCTCCATAATCTACAAGGTACTGCAAAGTACCAACAAGAAAAGGGTAAATAACCCAATTAAGTGCTGGACAAAGGAGATGGACAGAAACTTCACTAAAGAGAATATCCAGGCAGCCAAAAGACACATGAGGAAATGCTGATGATCATTAGCTATTAAAGAAATCCAAATCAAAACTACAATGAGATATCACGATGAGTTGGTCACGATCCCCAAAACACAAAACAACAAATGCTGAAGAGGTTGTGCAGAAATTGGAACTCTCCTACACTGCTGGTGGGATTCCAAAATGGTGCAACCTCTTTGGAAAGCAATTTGCCACTTCCCTAAAAAGCTGGAAATAAATATACCACTTGACTGAGTAATCCTACTGCTTGGAATATATCCTACAGAATCAAGGGCAGTCACATGAACAGGTACATGCACATGGATGTTTACTGCAGCACAGTCCATAATAGCTAAAAGATAGAATCAACCCAGATGCCCAACAACAGAAGAATGGATAAACAAATTATGGTATACATACTCAATGGGACACTACGCAATTGTTAAGAACAATGATAATTTCATGAAGCATCTCATAACCTGGTTTCAACTGGAAGGTGTCATGCTGAGTGAAAACAGTTAGTGGCACAAGGACAAATATTGTATGAGATTCCTAGTATAAGGACTTAAAAACAGACTCATGTACATAAGAGAAGACTCTTTGATGGCTGCAAGGGAGGGGAGTGAGGGAAGGAGAGGGTTGGTTTTAGATTAGATAGCTGATAGAAATTTGGTTGGGTGAAATCAGTAACAGCATACATTAGAAAGAAGATCAATTTAACTGGACTTCAACATAACCTGAAAACCCTTCCAATCTTAAGCCAATATTGCAAGGATAGAGTAGCAGGGGAAGGGTTCCAGGGACCATGCTCTCAGGGGACATCAAGGTAAACTGGCATAACTAGCCTATTTCTATGAGAGTCTTCTACATCCCATATCAGTGAGTGGCATCTCAGGTCTTAAAAGTTAGCAAGTTGCTATCTGAGGTACACCAAATAATCCCAACTCAACTGGAAAAGATGATCACCAAGGACAGCAACGACATGAGAGAAAAAGAGCCCAGAAGACAGAAGGACTCATGTGATGCATGACTATATCAATATGTGACCAGAAGAACCAGACGGTGCCTGGCCACCAGCAATAACAGCTGTGATAGGGCTCACAAAGTCAAGTCCCAGCTGACAACATGAGAAAAAGCAGGTGCACCCTAAAAACTCCACTAAAAGACCACAATTGATGGTCCAAAGGCCTGGGAGTTCTGCTGGGAGCATGGCCCCTAGACCTGATGCTGCCCCTGATCATAAATCATTACTGAGGTCAACTCTTTGTACAGGAATGGACTGGACTTGGAGGGCACACAGTGACCATATCATGTATGCACTTTATGGTTCTATGCATCTATAGGATACGATCCTACTGACCACTTACTAGAATGTGGTGGAGAGGGTGGAAGAGGGTACAGGACATTGTTAAGAGAATTTGACATGTATAAAAGAGAAAGAAGGAGTGTGCCGTCACTGGGCAAGGAGAGCAAAAGGAGTTGCAAATAGGCAGGCATGCAAATTTAAATTGGATTTTACACTTTCACTCAATCACCAAAAACAAAAACAAACAAAAACAAATAGGACAGGATTAAACAAATAAGCAGTGTAAGAGTTTAGAGATCTATATTAAAACCAAATCTGTTGCCAGTGAGTCAATTCTGATCTATAGCGACTCTAGGTCAGAGAAGAACTACCCCCTAGGCTTTCCAAGGAGCTGTTGAATTCACACTGCTGACCTTTTGGTTAGTAGCCTGAGCGCTGAAAGACTGTGCCACCAGGGCCCCCCAGGACTTATTGCTATGTAAAAAAAACAAACTAGTTGCTGGGGAGTCAATTCCAACTTAGACCAGTCTTGTAGGATTGGGCAGAGATCCCCTTCTGTGCTTCCAATGAGCAGCTGGTGCATTCAAACTGATGACTTTTCAGTTAGTGGCCAAGCACTTTAACCACTGTACCACCACGGCTTCAGCTGCCTGTAAAACGTCCCCAAAGCCCTCATCTGTATGTTACCCTCCAAGAATTGTATTATTTTAACTTGGATGCAACTTACTGTTAAGACCAAAGTAACTTTCTTAGGTGACAAGAAGAAGCAGTTTACTTAAAACACAACCTCTATAATTAATTGGTGACCTAGGAAAAGGTAACATGTCTATGATATTGAAAAAAAGTGATGTTACACCAGCAAAAGATTCTAATGATGAGTAAGCACTAGGGGGGAAAAAAAGTGACAAGTTCTTTCATTAGAATTTTTCTGAAAAGTGGATCATTATTCTGTACAGCTTAACTTCATTCTTTGGATAACTTAACAAGTGTATATGTAGTTTTTCTATTTTAATGTCAACATATAGATGACTTCTTTCCATTTTATCAAATCATTAGAAAATTCTAAGCCCAAAGTGGTAAAATTATAAATAGATATTATATATATTTTTAAAATTACTTTAAAAAACTTTTTCAATCTACATGTTTTTATTGCTCTAGGTGAAAGTTTACAGCTCAAGTTAGTTTCTTCTAGAAAAATTTATACACACATTGTTATGTGACCCTAGTTGCTGTCCCTATAATGTGACAGCACACATCCTTCCTCCCCTATAGATCCTGTGTCCATTCAGTCAACTCCTATCCATTTCTGCCTTCTCATCTCATCCATTGGCAGGAGCTGCTCCTTTAGCCTCGTTTATCTACTTGAACTATGAACACTTATTCCTCATGAGTGTCATTTTATATTTTATACTGGTTGCCATCAAGTCTATTCCGACTTATAGTGGCCCTGTAAAGACAGAGTAGAATTGCCACATGTGGTTTCCAAGGAGTTCCTGGTGGAATCGAACTACTGACCTTTTGGTTAGTAGGCATAGATAGCTCTTAACCACTATGTAGTCCAGTCTAATCTTTATCTGACTAGTTGACTTCCAGAGTGGTACAAAAAACAGAAAAAACTTTTTAACTTTGGATATATAAGGTTGTAAATAGATGAATACAAATTTATATATATGTTTTCCACACAAACAAAATGGTGAGCTACATTTTTTGCTTCCCTTTTCCCTAGAGATACCTGTTCATTCTGATTGTCTATATAGGGTTTATTGACAACAGAAAAAAAAAATGTAATTTCTGCTTCTTCCAGTTTTCACTAACTCAGAAATTTGTTTCCAAAGAGAATATTTGTGCAGATACGGCAAGACACATGAGATCCTTGCAGGTGTTTGAGAATTCACACTGCTATTAAAAAATAAATAAATAAACGGACAGGCTGGGTTGTTTTTATATGAAGATATATGAGGAATTGTCATTAATATTATTGTAGCACTGTGACTACATTCTTGTGCAATCGCCTGCAACTTTCTTTTTCTTTCATTTTGTTGCTCACAGTACAAACTTATTTCTAACTCTACTGCAGAACAAACCTTTCACGCAGATAGGTTCTTTAAAAAATATTTAACATTGCAGATAAGTAATGAAATTTGCATTAATCAGTGGATGCTAGCCTTTTTTGTTTTAATAAGACTATTTACAAAACCTTATAGAATTCTTCTCTGCTTAATAATCTTTCATAACTCTAAAAGTAATAACGATAACTATTTGATGATCTATGATTCTTAGAGAACAAAATAAATAAAAGCTACAATAAATAAATTTTGATCAGCTACATTAAGTAAATTTTGAACAGTTAACTTGTTTCTTCTGCTTTTTCTTTATAAAGGAGTTATAATTTTAAAAAATACAATGCTAAGTATATAAAAGTTTTTGTTGGATATAGAGCAGTTTTGTTCAGTATAGAGAAGTTTATTTATTGTTAGGTATGTAAGAGTTTTGTTATTATTATTTTTTAATTACTGAAGCAGTCTCACTGACTTGCACAGCACAGAGGTTCAGAACTCAGGCTGCTAACCGAAGTGTGAAAAGCTTGAATTCACCAGCTGCTGCTCTTTGGAAACTCTCTGAGGCAGTTCTACTACATTCTATAGGGTGGCTATGATGCAGAATTGACTCAGTAGCAATAGGTTTGGTTTCATCCGGTTCTAATGCATGTTTACATGGTGGAGTTACATTTCAGTCACCTTTTTATCTGTGTTCTTAATGTTTAAATTATCAGCAATAAATTCCAAATTTCCTTCAGGCAAATGATTAAGTCACTCTTTTTTAGTTCTGTAGAGTTGTCAAGCTTTATGTCCTTAAGTCAGGGAAGCAATATCCCCCATGTGGATAAGTGTCTTGCAAAAATTCAGTGAGATAACGTTATGGGAAAGCAAATAACACTACATAAGGTTATTTGAATACTAACTTATATAATTTTCACTACTAAAAAGCAACAGGTGACTTTGCAATATGCTGCAATATTTGGCTGTGAGCCTCAAAAATCTTAGAAACGTACATACAATTGAGTTCAGAAACTGCATATGTAGGAATGTCACTTAAGGAAATAATTATGTATATGCACAAAGATTGAATCACTAAAATGATTATGACAATTTTACAAAGGTATAATACTAGGGGATATGGTAAGTAAACTCTATGTAGACATCACTAAGCTATCCTTGATATTATCTTCAAACAGCACAATTTTAAAATGTAACTATTTTAACTAGGTCAGTTTTATGATGACATGTCTTTAATGACTCTGTTTTCTACAGGATGAAGTTCATTTTTCTTTTCTTTCTTACTTTTACAGGAAGTTCTCTGCAATCTGGTCCCTAAAGTTTGCTCTGTGTCATTTGTTTCTTTTCTTCTAGCCTTTGTTCCATTCATATGGTACTACGACACCCTCACACTTTTTAACTGCACTGAGCTTTGCAATCCTTGTTCGTGTTTTTAAATTCAGGGTAAATCCTTTGAAAGTGTTCACCACGGTGATCATTAAGCTATATGGTTAAAATGTTCTTGTAACTGTTCCTTTAAATAAAGGAACCATATATCCCCAATATTTAAAACCAAAACCTCAACCAAACCCACTGCTGTTGAGTCTGACTCATAGTGACCCTATAGGACAGAGTAGAACTGCTCCATAGAGTTTCCAAGGGACACCTGGTAGATTTGAACTGCCAGTTCTTTGGTTAGCTGCTGTAACACACGAACACTACACCACCAGGGTTCCCCCATGATATTTCATACTTCTTAAATTTACAATGTCTGCCATAACTCTTTTGATGTGGTTAAAAGCTGTATTCTGATAGAGCATTTACTGAGAAATTCTAACAGTACACAGTATAAATAAAATTTTAAACTTGGGGAAAGAAATGACAGTGCAAACAGTAGTGAACAAGAAGTGCTTCTTAAACTTGGAAAAAAAAATCTAATCCCAAAACTAGTCTCAACTTTGAAGTGGCACATTTTTCTGTATTAAAGGGAACTTTTTCTAGCTAAAGCATCTTGATAAACAATAACACAGCAAATTGAAGATCAAAAGTATTAGATCAAAGCACTTACATTTCAGCTGGGAGGAATTTTGTATGCTTTATTTAAATTCTCAAACCTCTTAAACATGCTATAGGGTTCCTACTGTCAGTTTTTTCTAATTTAGTCAACAGTGAATTAAAAATGAGAAAACAAATTAGAATTTGAGTTACAGATTGCAGCACTTTTATCTCATGAAGAGACAATATGAAAGCTGGAGGTAGTTGTTTGTTGTTGCTGTTTTGAACAATCTGTCTACAAGAAGCAGGACAGCCACAGTGGTCTTCAGAGGGATTATCAACACTGGCACAGAAACAGAAGAAAGGTGGAAAAGGTTTTAATGATATTTAAAGCTTTGTCTGTGAAGCTTATCTCACTTCATTTTAGAAATGCTAGTCATTCCAATTTTAAAATTAAATCTATATCTTAAGGAAGTGAATACTGTCTTTACATTACACTTTTCACATCCCTTCACTTCTTCTAAATACCATAATTTCAAATATTTTTAGTTATACTGTTAAAAGTCTTGTTAAATAGACACAGAAAATGCACAACTAGCAAATATTACATTTGCTGCTTTGTTTTAGTATTATTTTAAAAATTAAACTGCATTTTACACTGTCATAAAGGAAAGGAAAATTCAAGGAGTTTCCATTTTACAAATAAAATTCTTCAAAGGACAAAGCTTTTAGATTTCTGTTTCTGAAACTCATACACTTTGGGTTCCTTTCTACCACCTGTGGTTCACAAAATGTTTGTTTCCAAGTTCATTAACTAGTATACTAAACACAAATCATAAATCAGAAGATATTTCCCTAAAAAATTTAAAAGCAATATATATATAAATACCGACTCAGTTGGCTTGGCTATATATAAATACAGAGATAATGCTATAGCCAGCCAAGTGCCATTGAGTCGCAATAGATACGTTATATATGCATTCATGCAATAATAATAGAAAAAAATGCAAACCCACTGCCATCTAAGTCAATTCCTACTCATAGAAACCCTATAGCACAGAGTAGAACTGCTCCACAGAGTTTCTGATGTACACCTACAGGATTTGAACTGCTGACCTTTTGGTTAGCAGTCATAGCACTTATAGTTTATAAGCTCATAAAACTTTATAATGGTATTTGTTGGGTATGTGGAATTATTTACAGCTTGAATATGTGCATGTGCCACTATTTACAATTTTTTCAGTTGAAAAACTACCTAAATTCAATGACAGTCTCTTAATAATCACAGATTTGAGGTTTAAATTGCATAGCAGTCAAGTCTTGGAGCAAAACAGGTAAGCATGTGCAGCTTACAAGGTTGACCTCTGCAATTACTATTCATTTTCTAAGCTTTCCCAGGTGTAAATGGATGTTAAATTGCCTTTTAGTGGCAGGACTGATGTTTCCTCAGCCAAATTACTCTACTTTGATTCATCGGTTAGATGTGTATTCTGTAAAATTTAATAGCACAAAAGTTACTCATTCAACTTTCAAGTGTTCATCCTGGTCAGCGTATGTGGTCAGCTTTAAATTCTCACATGACTGTAAAAAGATGTGTTTGTGCTATTAAGGCTTTAAAGCTGATCCTATTTTATGAATTATTCAGGTCATCAAATATAATTTCCAACTTGTTTAACCTAATTCAAGTCAGCATTTGTAGAATGTCAGTTGGGTCAACACTATCCCAGAAGAAAAAAAAAAAAAATCAGTGAACATCAGTGTGAACATTTTAATTTTTACACTTTAACCTGAACATTTCCTGTTATTTGGAGGACTGAATATTAAACCTCACTATACAATATTTAGTTTTTCTGGAAGTGTCATGGATCAGTACAACTACTTGCGACAACCACTGGGTGAGCAGCTGTGCCATTTCCTGGTATCACTAGAATGTTTGACCTTGTTTTTCTTATAGTTTAGAAACTAAGCATAGACTCCAAAGGATGTACTACACATCAGTTTTTAAAAGGAAGCTTTTTCCTAGGGGATAATGCTGAGCTTGCAGATTCCTACTGTGACTGAAGCTAACCTCTAATCTTATACTCCAGATGGCCTTTTGTGACCAGATGACTGTGGAGTTAAAAATCAAGAAATTTTTCAAATGGAAAGAACCAGGGAAAATCGGAGCTAGAAGGTTATTGACTGTTTTCTTAAACGAAGTCAAAAGAATGTAGTGTTAACATAAATGTAAGTTGATTTAAAAATTATTTTGGATGAAGACAGTATGCATAATTTTGAAATAAATAAAAATAAAAACAATTCAGAATTCAATTAATTTATAGGAAGGAATCTTCTGTACTGAAATGTATTCCTGATGATTCAGAAACAAGGGAGTTATTTAAACCAATGCTAAAAGAAAGGCATGATTAGCAGCCTGGTTTGATACAGAAAAAGCATTCTATCCAAAATATATGTAGCTCAAGTAACAAACTAAAATCTTTTTTTTTTTTTTAGTATAATAATTTTTATCATTCCCCCAGGAAAGAATTATGTAGTTAATTAAGAAGGTATAATTAAATGTAAGAACGCCACCCCTTTCACTATTCTCTACTCCTTTTTCACCCAAACCCCTGGAAAAGATTACTTAGAAGAAGCAAACGGTCTTCTTCAGATGCTGTCACAAAAAACAGAGGAGAGGATAATACATATCTCTTGATTTTATTGTTAATACTTTGAAGTAGATGATTATATTGGCAGCATTGCGGAGTACAAAACAGTGTGGATTTTAAGGTTAATGTTTCCAAAGTTACCAAATAATGGTTGAATATATTTTATAATCAACATATCCAAACCAAGCCAAATTCAATACCACTGAGTGGATTCTGACTCACTAGCAATCCTATAGGACAGAGTGGAACTGCTCCACAGGGTTTCCAGGAGCAGTTTGTTGGTGGACTCAAACTGTCAACCCTCTGACCAACAGCAGGAGCCCTTAACCACTGTGTGACCATGGCTCTATAGTCAACATAAACTTCTTGCTGTTGTATTGATCCTAATTGAGAGCAACCCTATAGGACAGAGTAGAACTGCCCCAGACAGTTTCCAAGGAATGCCTAGTGCATTCAAACTGCAACCTTTTAGTTGACAATAAAATCAAGCCCAATTCTTTTTTTTTTTTTTTTAATTTAAAATGACTGAGTGAAAATGTACATTCCCGTATAAATTTACATGCCCAACTATATGCAGCTTCCACTGCTCTCCCTGTCCGGTGACAGCACACTATTCCTCTCTGCTCCATACATGTCTCATCCTCCTAACAGCCTCCTTTCCCCTCCTCTCCACCCACTCTTCCTCCAGCCAGAGGTCAGCAGGATGATATCCTATAGACGCATAGAATAAAGTGCATCCAATATATGGTCACTCTGCATTGCCAAGTCCAATCCATTCCTGTCCAAAGAGGGGACCTTCATTATAATTTATGGGTAAGGGCAGCATCAGGGCAGGGGGCTATGCTCTCAGGGGAACCCCGAAACTGCTGGACCATCAACTGAGGTCTTTTAGTGGAGATTTCAGGATGCACCCCTTTCTATTCTTGTGTTGCCAGTGAGACTCAACTTAGTGAGCTCCATCATGGCTATCACTGGTGGTGGCCGGGCACCATCCGGTTGTTCCGGGCCCAAGTTGATGTAGGCACCCACTCTTGCGGGTCTCTTTGTCTTCTAGGTTGTCTTTACCGCATGTCATTTTGGGCCTCGGTGAGCATCCGTTCCTGCTGAGTTGGGACCATTTGCTGTGTCCTCGGATGGCAGCTTGGCAGCTTTTAAGACCCCAGACGCCACTCACCAATGTGGGGTGCAGAGAGCTCTCTTAGCAAAACGCTAGTTGTGCCAATTGGCCTGGAATTCGCCTAAGAGCATGGTCCCCTGCCCCCTGCCCCAGCTACTCTATCCTTGCAGTATTGAGTTAAGATGGAAGGAGTACTCAAGTTATGCTGAAGTCCACTTAATGTTGTTATTGTTTCTAATGTGTGCTATCACTGCTTTCTCCCAACCATATTTCTAGCAACTATCTAAACTAAACCCTGTCCCCTCACCCTCTCTCCCTCCCCTCCCTTGCAGCTGTCAAAGAGTCTTGTCTTCTATACACAAGTCTGTTTTTGAGGTCTTATCGTAGAGGTCGCATACAGTATTTGTCCTTTTGTCGCTGACTACTTTCACTCAATATAATGTCTTCCAGTTGAAACCAGGTTAGGAGATGTTTCCTGGAATCATCGTTATTCTTTAACATTGCGTAGTGCTCCACTGAGTATGTGTACCATAATTTACCTATCCATTCTTCTATTGTTGGGCATCTGGGTTGATTCCATCGTTTTGCTATTGTGGACTGTGCTGCGGTAAGCATTCTGGTGCATGTGTCTGTTGGTGTGAAAGGCCTTGAATCTGTAGGATATATTCCAGTAGTGGAATTACTGGGTCAAATGGTATATCGATATCCATTTTTTTAAGGAAGTGAACGATTGCCTTCCAAAGAGGCTGGACCATTTTGAAACCCCACCAACAGTGTAGGAGGGTTCCACTTTCTCCACAGCCTCTCCAGCATTTGTTGTTTTGTGTTTTCTGGATCATAGCCAATCTTGTTGGGGTGAGATGGTATCTCATTGTTGTCTTGATTTGAATTTCTTTAATAACTAAAGAACGTGAACATGTCCACATGTGTTTTTTGGCTGCCTGGATCTCCTCTTTAGTGAAGTGTCTGTCCATCTGCTTTGCCCATCGCTTAATTGGATGGTTTATCTTCTTCTTATTGATGTTTTGTAGTATCTTATAGATTATGGAGATCAGGAGTCGATCTGACATAGAGTTGCCAAATATTTTTTCCCATTCTGTGGGTGTTCTTTTAATTCTATTAATAAACTCTTTAGATGAGCAAAAGTGTTTGATTCTTAATAGTTCCCATTTATCTACTTTCTCTTCTGTTGATTGAGGTTTCTTTGACAGATTTTGGAGTCCGTCCTCATTGTGTATTAAAACTTCCATTGTTGTTCCTACCTTTTCTTGGATGAGCTTTATCATTTTAGGTTTGATATTTAGGTCTTTTATCCAGTTGGAGTTGGTTTTTGTATAAGGTTTAAGATATGGATCTTGATTCAGTTTATTGCAGATGGATAACCAATTTTGCCAGCACCATTTGTTGAAGACACTGTTTTTACCCCAGTTTAATGTCTTAGGGCCTTTGTCGAATATCAACTGTTCATAGGTAGATGGTGTCATCTCTGGGGTCTCAATTCTGTTCCATTGATCCATCTGTCTGTTCTTGTACCAGTACCAGGCTGTTTTGACCACTGTGGCAGTGTAGTATGTTCTAAGGTCGGGTAATGAGAGGCCTCCCAGTGTGTTCTTCTTCTTTAGCAGTACCTTACTTATCTGGGCTTCTTCCCTTTCCAAACAAAATTGGTGATTTGTTTCTCCATCTCATTAAAAAATGATGCTGGAACTTGTATTGGGATTACATTATATAAATAAATTGCTTTGGGTAGAATAGACATTTTCACAATGTTAAGTCTTCCTATCCATGAGCAGGGTAGGTTTTTCCATTTATCTAAGTCTCTCTTAGTTTCTTGTAGTAAGAAGCCCAACTCTTAACCACTATGCCACACATATACCTAGTTAAATTGACATACATTCAAATACCTATAAAACATGATCATAACTCATTTAGATATAAATATACAAAATATTTTTGAAATAAAATCCTAAAAATTATTGGGGGCTTTTAAACTAGAATAAATATAGAAAAGTTTATTAATGACCTCTGTACCAATTATGGAAACCCTGGTGGTATAATGATTAAGTGCTATGGATGCTAACCAAAAGGTCAACAGTTTGAATGTACCAGCCACTCAGAGCTTGGAAACTCAATGTGGCAGTTCTACTCTGTCCTGTAGGGTAGCTGTGAGTCAGGACCAACTGAAACGTAGTTTATTTATTTATTTTCAAATAGCAATTATTGGAAACTCTGGTGGCACAGTGGTTAAGAACTATGCCTGCTAACCAACAAAAGATTGGCAGTCTGAATCTACCAGGTACTCCTTGGCAACTCTTTGTGGTATTTCTACTCTGTCCTACAGGGTTGCTAAGAACTAGAATCAACGCAATGGCAATGGGTTTGATTTTACTTTTATAGCATTTATTTACATTTGTCTAAGTTCATGTGCAGCCACTTCTCTGCTTAAAGCATTCCAAAGAAAGGCCTTTCATTTCTCTCACATTACAAGCTAAATTTGCAAAACTCAATCTTATCTGAGCTCATTGACCTCTCTGACCTAAAGTACTACTTCGCTGCTCTTCTGGCCTCACCGAGTAGGACTTTTGCATTTGCATTACTGTCTTCCTGACTACCCTCCCTTCAGATATCCATATAGCATACAAACGAACCCACTGCCGTAGAGTCAGGTCTGACTCACAGCAACCCTGTAGGACAGAGCAGAACTGCCCCCATAGAGTTTCCAAGGAGCGCCTGGTGGATTTGAACTGCTGGCCTCTTGGTTAGCAGCTGTAGCACTTAATTACTGCACCACCAGGGTTTCCATATAGCATACAGCATCATATTTTTCAAGTTTTTGCTCTAATTCCGCAGTGTTAAGCAGGCTTACTATGATGGGCTAATCAAAATTACAACTCTTCTGTGCATACTTCCAATTCCCCTCATCTGTACTATTTCCTTCTGTAATATTTGAATTCTACTATGCCATATTTACTTACTTCTATTGTTTGTTAACAATGATAACTTCAGTATTTTTTTTTCACTTATCGTGAAGTTGCTTACTGGTCCCACTGTGAGGATTTTTGCTTTATTTATGTTAAGGTGTAATCCGTACTGAAGGCTGTGGTCTTTGATTTTCACCAGTAAGTGGTTTAAGTCTTCTTCATTTCCAGCAGGTATGACTATGTCATCTGCATATCACAGGTTATTAATGAGTCTTCCTCCAACCCTGATGCCATGTTCTTCTTCATATAGTCCTGCTTCTCTGATTGTTTGCTCAGCATACTTATTGAATAAGCACGGTGAAAAGGATGCAACCTTGATATGCGATCAACACCCATGGAAGCAGCGATAAATTAATCAAAGGATACATTGCAATGGGCAATTGGAAGCAAAAGACCTCTTTAAGGTATTAAAAAAAAGAAAACAAAGATGTCACTTTGAGGACTAATGTGCACCTGATCCAGGCTATGGTATTTTCAATCACTTAGTATGCAAATGAAAGCTGGACAGTGGGTAACAAAAAACAAAGAAGAACCAATCTATTTGACTGTGGTGTTGGCAAAGAATATCAGGTCTTTCATGGACTGCCTTAGAAGCAAGGATGGCAAGACTTCTTACATATATTTTGGACATGCTATGCAGAAGGACCAGTTCCTCAAGAAGGACATTATGCTTGGTATGGCAGAGTGCCAGTGAAAAAGAGGATGACTGTCAATGAGATGGATTAATACAGTGACTGTAACAATGGTTTCAAATATAGCCATCATTGTGAGGATGGCACAGGACCGGGCAGCATTTTGATCAGTTGCACTTAGGGTTGCAATGAGTCAGAACTTGATTTCATGACACCTAACAACAGCAATATTTTTTCGTAACTGTTTTCCCACTACTCAGCAGCTCCATGAAGCAGGAATCCCTGTCTATTTTGTTCCCCTAGAATTTTAATAGTGCCTGACTGTTCTGTTCATCTAGTATTGCTCCTGACACTGCTTTCTTGATAGTAGGTGGTCCCCAACTCTCTGCTCATTTCTGTTTCTTTTATATCCCAAGAGACTGCCTCAAGATACAATACAATCTTTTAGATGGAGTCCTGCCTCATTAATACAACCACGGCCCACCTTCCCTCATTAATATCATAGAAGTAGGATTTACAAGATATAGGAACATCAAACAACACCCAGAATCATGGCCTAGCCAAAGTGTGCACACATTTTTAGGAGGAGACAGTTTAATTCATAACACTGGCACATAGTAAACATGTATTAAATGCTGAATGAATGAATTGCTTTTAATGTGGATCCAAAACACTTGGCTTTCATAAAACAAGTTTACATTTCAAAATATTTCTATTTATGGAAATGTACATAAAAGTCATTCAACTGACTGAAGGAAAATGTATCACAGTGGAATTCTGACATCTATTATTACACTTTCGTATTTCACTGTGATGCTTAGTGAATCTAGAAAGAACAATGATGCAATATGATGTTATAAATACAAATTTTGGTTGTTGCGTTCTCAGAGGAATAAGCTGGTCTTCTAGAAAGTTAACAAAGTCATGTCATATTTCAAAATCTGTTACAACGATGAATGTGTGACAAATTTAACACTTTCCACATTGAGAAAATATTATACAAAGAATGTTTATCCCCAATATAAAATTTGTAGTCAGTGGTGGAGTTAATCAAGAGAAAATCTCAATGGAACTTAACACTGTCACAGAATAATAGTTCCTGCTGCTAGATATATGTCAAGAGTAAGGTAAATAAGATAGAGGATTTATTAAGCAGTGCCACACTCCAGGCAACACATTTCTAGAGGATTATAATACGGCTTTGGGAGGTGATGTAAGGCAGAGGACTGAAGACTAAGCAGCCTTGACCCTTTGCTTAGTACAATAATAGCAAAGAAATGTGGTGCCTACAGACATTCTTTGCTAAAAATGACACAGAAGTATTGGTTTTATATTTTCAAAGGAGAACTCATCATGACATTAGAAAGGATCTAAATTAAATAAGATGCTATCAACAACTCTCCAAGACTTTGCAGCTAGTTATGCAGATGAGCCATACTATTTTATAAGTTAAAGCCAACAAAATTAGAATCCTCTCTACTTAAAACACATAATTATCAGAAAAGTATATTTCAGGCAACAGTGATTACTGACTTAGGAATGTGGTAATTACTCTCAGGAAAACCATTATCACAATTTTTGGAAAGACATCCAAAGTTTTTTTTTTTTAAATATCTTTTCCATAATTGTAATAATAGAATTTACTTTTAGATTGCTAACATTAACTAAATAGTATCCAAAATGGTTTTAATACAGAATCATCTTTTGAATATTGACACACCTTATTCTTTGTCTCAAATTTAGCTGAGGATACTATCACATGCTTTTACTTTCTCAGATAAAAGCCACATTTCCTGGTTACAGAAAAATGTTTCATCAAAAAATTAATATTATTTATAGCCTGCTATTTCTATGCTGCAATTATAAAATAATGAAGGCAGACACATAAATGATATTGTTTCAAATTTTTCTATGCATTATATTGTATATGATAAATATTTACAATATGCTTTATATTTATGTTAACAGTGAGACAACTGTACTGCAATTCTCTTCAGTATAAAGGCATTCCTTCAATAAAAAAGATTTCAGTATAGTATTATCATAGGTTGTATTTACATGTGGGTCCTTGGGTAGTGAAAACAATTAAGTACTCAACTAGTTTTGATAGGTTGTAAATGGTACCCATTTGAGCCAACTGAAATGTACCAAGTAAGCTACACATCTATAAAAGCCATGGATATTGTGACATGTGTCTTGCTCAGCATGACAGTCGTAACTCTAGTACACTGTTAGCTCCACAAATATAAGATATCATGGTTATCTAGACACACAGACACTTTCATCACTGGATAAACAGTTCTTGTTTAATATGAAAGCAGATGTTTGCCAAGGAAAGAAGAACTTAAAACAGCAAGGGCAGAATGTATACTTTTAGAACATGCTGAAGTAGAGCTTGAACAATGGATATAAACATTACCTGCTAGAAAACAACTGAAGCAGATAGAACAAATTGTAGCAGTCCAAAATGGGTCACTAATTTACAGTCTAAGAGACAGAGTTGTAAATATAAAGAGATTCTATAAATTTTGACCACTGCTACAAATCAAAGAACCACTTTGTAGGTACAGACTGTTGAAATATGAGTTATATATTACCTTTTGTTCAATCTTGGCACACAAAAAGAACAATTGCCATCCCCAAATACAGCATTTTAATAAGGAACATGGAGGTTAACCTATGATGTGATACATAATATGAATTCACACTTTGTATTACACATTGGAATTCCTATGCTTTATAATTGTGAAAAACTCAGTAAATAATATGCCATCTTCAATGTATTTAGCAAAATATCATAGGATTTTTTTACTCATTGGTTTCTGTAGATGAGAGGTGGGAATTATAAATTTAACATAACATTGATTACAGTTAGTTTACAAGGATGCACCCTAGGTAAAACACCAAGAATCTTAAGTTTTTAAGAAGTTTGACTTTGGTTTTGAAGTTTGCGTTCAGTTCCCCATACTTTTAGAAATAGTCACCACCTCTTATACCTCTAATTACATGTTTGTATTGGAGTCCTGTGGATGCAGTGATTATGAGCTTGGCTGCTAAAAAAAATGCTAGCAGTTAGAATCCATCAAACACTCCTTGGAAATCCTATGGGGGCAGTTCTACTTTGTCCTGTAGGGTTGCTATGAGTTGGAATGAACTCAGCAATAACAGTTTTGTTGTTGGATTTTTTTTTTGTTTTAAATGAAAGAAAAAATGGATTAAGCTCTGGGTATTTCAAAAAGAAATTGAATCTCCAAATTTATATTCTAATCTGATGTCTTCTACCATCACTTATAGTTCTTGAGCCCAATACTTCATGTTGTTGCTGTCATTAGGTGTTGCTGAATTGGTTATGACTCATAGGGACTTTATGCAGTACAAAATGAAACACTGCCTATTCCTGTGCCATCCTGATAATCTTTTCTAGGTTTGAATCCAGTGTGGTAACTGCTGTGTCAATCCATCTCACTGAGGGTCTTCTTTTTCACTGACTATCTACTTTATCAATCATGAAGTCTTTCTCCAGAGACTGGTCCCTCCTGGTAACATATCCAAAGTACATGTGAGACGTCTCACCATCCTCACTTCCAAGGAGCGTTCCCAGCATCTTCCAAGATAGATTCATTTGTTCTTCTGCAGTCCATGGGATATTCAATATTCTTTGCCAACACCATAATTTAAAGTCATCAATTCTTCTCTGATTTTCTTTGCTCATTGTCCAGCTTTTGCATGCATGTGAGGTGACTGAAAACACAATGGCTTGGGTCAGAGGCACTTAAGTCCTCAAAGTGACATATTTATAATACTTTAAAGAGATCTTTTGCAGTAGATTTGTCTGGTGTAGTATGTTGTTTGATTTATGTACCATTGCTTCCATGGGCATTGAATGTGGATCTAAGTAAAATGAAATCCTTAATAATTTCAGTATTTTTTCCATTTATCATGATGTTGTTTATTGTCCAATTGTGAAAATTTTTGCTTTCTTTCTGTTAAAGTACAATCCATAATTGAAGGCTGTATCTTTTAACTTCATCAGTGCTTTATGTCTTCTTCAGATTCAGTAAGCAAGTTTGTGTCATCTGCGTGTTGAAGGTTAATGAATCTTCCTCCAACTCTGATGCTGCAATTCTTCATACAGTCTAGTTCTGGGATTATTTGTCCAGCATATAGATTGAATGCTGAGCATATTGAGTCAAGTTAGATTGATCCTAAATCCCTTTAAAACAAATCTATCTTCTGTGATGTCTATTCCTATTGTTACTTAAGCGAGGAGAATTATGATATTTAAAACCACTGAGTACTATTTTAAAGGAACTATATCCATATTGGAAACCATGGTGGCAAGGTGTTTAACTGCTACAGCTGCTAACCAAAAGGTTGGCAGTTCGAGTCCACCAGGTGTACTCCTTGGAAACTGTAAGTGAGAGTTTTAGTCTGTCCTTTAGAATCAATTTTTCTATCATTTTTATTTAGATTTTCTCAATGTATTTTATTATAGCGCATTAGAATAAATAAATAAATAATAAAATAATATTAAATAAATAAATAATAAACCCCACTCAGATTGTTTGAAATTTGTCCTTCATTTTTTTTTTTTAAACTTTCAGGAAACTGCTAATTTATTTTGTTGGTGGTTTTAAAGGAGTCAATAGAATCTTGTTTAAAACATCATTGTTTTCTGGGCAGAAATTTGATTTATATGTCATGTTCTTTGATTACTTTTAACTTTTCTAAACTTCAACAGATCAGCATGACAAAGGACTTCAACTCAAACTATCAAGAAAGAACTGAATAAAAATGTGTGAATTCAGAAGCCTCCTGCATACATAGTGCGCACGAGACAATTGCCTAGACATTCATTTCAGCTCACTGAGACTGTAAACCCATGGACTCACATTTTAGCGTCATGTTATTGTTTTCTTGTCACCCAAGTTACTCAATAACTGCATCCATAGTGGGAGAGCTTCAGCAGTCTCCAACATGAAGTTCGTTTTTTTTTCCTTCGGTAGTAAAGAATTTTGGTGATAAAAGAAAAAAAAAATGAGCACCTTGTCATGTTTTAAATAAGCATGGGGAAATCCACCAGCAGATGTGATGGCACTCAGACTGCTTGCCACTCTCTCAGTTCAAGACTGCCAATCATAATCCACAAAAACAGAGATGTTGTTCTAGCCTTAATAAAAATAACTGAGAGCTTTTTTGAGTTAATATCTGCAAGAACAGAAGGTAGAAAGAAACTTGTCTCTATAGCCTAGCTAACCTGTCACCAGGAATTACTTTCATTTTCCCTGTGTTCATTGGGGTCAGTAAACAACAGAGCCAGCCAGCGTCCTTTTTGTTATATTCAAATTGGATGTGAAATATCAGATGCTATTACAACAAAGAAATGGTTTTAGCTATTGCACTCCAAGGCTTAAATCCTTTGGTGTTTTATGGATAGATAACTGGTAAACATATATATTTCTTATGTATACTATTAAAGTAGGTGTTTCCTTGAGTTAGTTTTCCAGATGAAGTCTTAAAGAGATGCTCTCTCCTCAACAATCTTCTTAGCCACCTAATTCAATACGGAAGAATGTCTGGCTGTCTTTGTGCAAATGAGAAAACTGTGATTCTTTATAACAGTGTAATCCATCTGGCAGTGGGAAGAACTCTTTATTTTCTTCTAAAAACTGTCCAGGGATCTTAAAGCCAGCAGGCTGCCTTTCCTGTTAACTCGCGGGTGGCAGCTATCACGCTGTCTCCAGCCCTCCTGTCCCTCCTATTCGCTCTCCTTCCATTCATCACTGGCATCGGTGGAGCCATTTGGTCTCTCAAAAAGCTACCAAAGGACTTTTCCTTCTTTACTCCTTCCACAAGTCTGTCTTCTCCTCTCGTCAGAAGTGGTTTATTTTGGTCCACAATTTAGTTTGGCTCATTTACATGGTAGTGCACATTCCTGTTATGGCGGTGTCTTTCTTATTTATCACTGATTTAAAAACCTTTAGGCCAGGCATGGCACATACTGTACCTAGAAGCATTTATTAAATCAGTCAAGGTTGCTATTCTTCATTCTCCTTTCTCTCTTCCTTTTCATAAAACAGTATTACCAAAACAACAACCAAAAAACCCAACCCACTGTCCTCAAGTCAATGAGTAGAACTGCCCTAGAGTTTCCAAGGAGTTCCTGGCAGATTTGAACTGCCAACCCTGGAGCATTTAACTACCACCTCACCAGGGTTTCCAGCGGCCCTATAGCAGTTACTAATAAGTCTTTGCTGCTAAATGAACATATACTGGACCTCTCCAAACATTTTTCATGACTGTAAATATTTTTATTTCATAGGATCAGAGAAAAATGTCCAGTGATGACTCTGCGATTGTCTTTTGCATGTATACAACAACTAAATCACATATAGCCTGAACAAATCGTAGATGTATTCCACGGCCCAAACAGTATCAAAAGAATCACAGCTAGTAAACTAAAGATAAAGGATCTTAGAAAATTAAACACTCCAATTTTTGTCAGGTATGTCATTTGCAAGAGATGTACCTAGACATGGAGATAAGGAAGGACGAGAGAGTTTTAAACAATGAAACTCTTTCTAAAATTGGTCTCTCATTCGTGCCTTTAACAACCTAATTTACAAGCTCTAATGTTCCAGCCAAACAGATGTACTGAGTTTAGCACTATAAGGGACCATACTGCTTTTGCACAGTTGAATTCCCTGAGCTGTTTTTTCCAGAATGCATTGAAGTTACAGATTTTCTTTTCTTTTTTTAAACCATGATTAGTAAACAAGTCACATATATTTAACATTTTCCTGCTTTTAGCTGTCCCTGAACTCTTTTTCAGAAATCTATCAGGTAACACATGAAGTGCCTCTTTATCCCTATTCAATCTACTGGAGGGGCTCAATAAAGACCTATTTCTGAAATAACAGCTGTACATCTCATTACAAGTCTATATTTTTATTGGAAATTTTCACTAATTCCAACTCCACTGTCTACACATAGACATTGTCATTGATTAATTCTCATTTTTCACAGAGTTTATGAGCCTTTTCTTAATTTATTTTTAATTACAGCATAAAAATTCTCAGTATCCTGTAATGGATTCACCTTTTCATTGTTAGCAAGTGGAAGAAGTAGTTTTCAAAAATGGATTTAATCATATGCAAATCAGCATTACTCATCATTGTGAATCTGAATAATTGTACAATCTACCTACAAGCTGTGCAATCATTTAAGGGTACAGTTGGGACAAAAGTCCTTAACATATTTACAACTTTTGATATCTGCTGGATGTTTACAGAACTACAAAAGCATGTTAACAATATGAGTAATTTTATTTATCTTTTTCTCATGGGTGTACTCCAAAACTTACTGTGATTTGGCCATCTAGAGGCAGAAAGTAACTCTATAAACATGTCACCATTCTCAAAGATAAAATTTCAACCAACAGGAGATCTTATTTATAAGTTTCTCATCTTGGCTACTTACAAAATACACTCAACAGGGACATTCCAAATAAACTCCAGTTTGATTTACTGAGCTTTATAGCTCTGGAAATAGTTTCACTTGGGCTCTCATTTTTTGTTGTAATCTAACAAATGTCATAAGTCAGTTAATTCCAGGTTGATTTAGTGAAGTATTTACCATTTGTTAATTCATTCACTTGGTCAGCATACTTTTAGGAAACATCAATTATTCAAGACAGTGAATTACGGACAAAGGGATTATAAAGATGAATAGAACACTGTCTTGCATTCAGAGAACTCTGACGTCTAATGGTAGAAAAAAACGACAAAATAAAAAGAAATTATACTGTAGTATGGTAAGTACAAAGGAGCCCTGGTTGTGCAATGGTTAAGCACTCATTTACTAACTGTAAAGTCAGTGGTCCTAACCTACTAGCTGCTCTTGAAATAAATGACCTGGAGATCTGCTCCAATAAAAATGACAGCCTAGGAAACCCTATGGGGCAGCTCTCCTCTGTCCGATATAGTGGCTATGTGTCAAAATCAGCACAATGCACATAAAAACAACAATATAGATTAAGCACTATACTACACAATCTTAAAAATCATAGAAGATTATTTCCAATTCTAGCAATATTTCTTGAAAGAAACGAGCTCAAAGCAAGAATTAGTGGATTCATAGGAATTTACGCTGTGAACAGTGTGGAGAATGTATAAATCAAGATATAAAGGTATTTCAGAAATTGGAGAGAGAATAAATAAAAAAGAGAGGTAATAACCATCTAGTCTTATGTCCAAGGAATCAAAATCAGTTCGGAGTGATTGGCAATTATATATAAGGCAAGAGGTAGAAATAGAAGAGTCTCAGTGAGATGGATTGATACAGTGACTGCAACAACGGGCTCAAGCTTAGAGATGATAGTGAGGATGGCTAAGAATGGGCAGTGTTTCGTTCTCTTGTATATAGGGTTGCTATGAGTTGAAACCAGCTTGATGGCACCTAACAACAACAGCAACAACGAGGAGTGGAAAGAGATGAGAATCAAGAGCATTAGAGAATAGCCACATGGCTTGAAGACTCAGACTTAAAACCGTGGGCACTGAGAAATTATGGAGATATCTAAAGAATACGAATTCTACAGACATCTCACATGAGAGTGATACCTTGGCATACGTGCATTCACGAGAAGGGTCTATTTCCAGGTGACATAGCTGGAAAAAAGGAAAACCTATCCTGAGACTTCTACAGCTCAAGTGAGATATGAGGTAGGCCTGATAATGTTGGTAACAGCAGAAAAGACTTTCACTTCTAGAAATATCTAGCAGGACTTGATTATGATTCGAGACAAAGGATGAGGAAGGGGAAGAAATGAAAAATGTTGTCAAGGTTTCTAATCTACTCATATGTGACTGGGTGGTTGTTGATGCACCAGCTGGAATACTGAGGTATTAACATGGTTTAAAGTGCAAAATGAATTAAATTTTTGGCATGCTGGAACTTGTGGTGCTTCTGATATATACAGAGAGATCCAGCGAATAACTAGATACACAGTTCTGAAGTTCAAGGCTGTATAGTGAAGATTTGGAAACCATCTATGTATTAGTGATTGTTAAAACCACCATGGGATGGGGAAAAAAACTGAATATAACTAGCCGAAGTGAGAGAAAAACAGGTTAATTTCTTCTAGCTGTTTCACCTTCTATTTTCAGTCAATGTTCACAGACAGAAATGCCTTCATTTATTGATAACTTTGGCACATAGCTTATTATCTTCCCTTTTCATCCCCAATTTTAATCATTGCAGACACTTTATCTACCCCTATCCTCTTAGTTCCTGGATCAGTTTTAAAGTCCTTCATCAACCTTCAATTTCGTGACTCCACATTCATGTACATGTAGCTTGTTTTACACTCTTCCACCTGAAATTTTAAGTTCAGCTGTGCCACTTAAGTATCACATGCTTCAGACTCCCTTACTCTGAAATTTCCACTATTTTGGTTCTGTAAGTTCATCAAGACCACTATAACCATCTCCTACTATTTTCCATGATTACACTCTCATCACTAGTTCTTCCATTTTTGCACTGCTCCATATAACTCAGGATCAGACAGTATCTCCTCTGCAATCTCGAATCACGTGACTTGTTATGCCTTTGTTGCCTGTGTCTGTCTATTCATAGCTGAGTCTAATTTGGTTTTACACTTTATTTTCTTAATAGACACTTCTGTGGAAACCCTGGTGGCACAGTAGTTAAGTGCTAACCAGAAGGTTGGCAGTTCAAATCTACCAGGAACTCCTTGGAAACTCTATGAGGCAGTTCTACTCTGTCTGTGGGGTCATTATGAGCCAGAATCAACTCAGTGAATGTGGGTTTGTTTTGGTTTTAGTGATTCTTCTATAATACTTACTATATCTAAGAATTTCACAATTTTATATGATTTTACTTCTCAAAACAAACTCATGGGATGAGCATATCCAGGGTGTTCCCTGCAAGAATTCACACCATCACTCAAGTTTGTGACCTCAAACCTGGGCCACAGAATTTTTCTGTTTTATTGACTCTTTCCTCTCTTTCTGAGATGTTCTCCTTGGAGAAATAGACCACCGTGCTATGAGAAAGGCCAAACTGTGCCATGCAGAGAGGCCCACATGGAGAAGAACTGAGGCCTACAGCCAGCATCAACTATGGAACATGCAGATGAAATGAATGAGCCTTCAAGCAATTCTTGCCCCCAGATTTTCAGTCATCTAGCCAAGGAGCCAGGCATCCTGAGATAAAGACAAACCATTCTTGTTGTGCTTTGTCTAATTTCCTAACCCATAGAATCGATGAGCAAATAAATGGTTGTTTAATGCTGCTAAGTTCTGGAGTTGTTATGCAGCTATAGTTACTATCATACTACTAATAACAAGTTTACCGGTAAATCTAAAGCACATTTTTCAAGCCTTAATTTTACTTCATCTTTTGAAATGTTTAACATAGACTATCCAACCCTCCATCTTTATAAATTAACCTTTTCTTACTGAGTGTCCCAAACATGTCCTGATTTTACTTGCATCTTTCTTGCCACTTCTTCCCAGTCATTACTGACAGTGCCTCTACACATTCCTTTCCTTGGAGCTCTGTTCTAGGCTTTCTCCGTCCCTTTGGGACAGGGGAGCACTGTTCCATAGGGTTTCCAAAGCTGTAGTCTTTATGGAGACAGACTGTCACATCTTTCTCCTATGAAGCAGCCGGTGGGTTTGAGCCACTGACCTTTGGTTTAGCAGCTGCATGCCTAACCACTGCACCACCACGGCTCCTCTCTGGGCTAGAGGTCCTCAGTGAGGAGTATTCAGCTGAGAATAACTAGTCTGCACGATCTTCTTCACACCTGTGGCTTCAATTATCTCTTACATCCTAATTTCTTTCTCCTAAGTACACATTTAGTCCTGATGTCTCCTCCATGCTTATGACAAATACACCAAGCCAACAACTTAATATTATGGTTCTCCCATAGATATGTTACCTATAAATAAAAATAAATAGAGCTCTTGAGTCATTTCCAACTCACAGTGGTCTTAGAGGACAGAGCATAATTATCCCACAGGGTGTGCAAAGCCGTAAGTCTTTACAAAAGCAGACTGCCAAGTCTTTCTCTCATAGAACAGCTGGTGGGGTTGAACCACCAACTTTTTGGTTAGCAGCCAAGCACGTAACCACTGAGCCACCACGGATTCTTCTGATGTGTCACAGGTAACCTCAAACTCAACACGTACCAGAATGAATTTATCATCATCTCCATGACATATATTCTTTTTGTCTTCTTTATTTCAGTAAATGATATCAATTCACATAGCTGTCCAACTTAGAAACCTAGGATAACACTTCACTATCTTTTTCTCTTTCAGTACCAAGCCCACACCATAATATAACTGTATAATTCATCAAGTTCTATCCATTTATTTTATGAATACACTTGTCTTAATTTCCACTGTCACTTTACCTTGGTTCAAGTCACAACAACTCTTTATTCATTTAATGATACTCTTCTAATTTTCTCACTTTCCACAATGCACTACTTCAATTTATCCTCAGCGCAACAAACAGTATATTTCTAAAGTACCCATCTGAACACACATTTCCCTGTTTAATACCTTTAAATAGCTGATCATTTCCCTGAAGATCAGTTTCAAACTTCTGAAAACAGCAAAAATATCTTTAGTCTCTTTATCAGCCTTCCTCCTCAAAATTATGTTCACATATTTTTCCACTTCTTGATATGAAATTCTACCCTATGCATGTATGCCTCCTTTCCTCTCCCCCCTTTCGATAATCTGTGGCATAGTTTATTATGTCTCTGTTTCTAATTTTAAGAGCTTTCTTTGTTATACCAGCATATACTGAGCTTCTCTATCTTTATGATATCACAAACATCTATGGTTATCTTTATCATAGCCATTTTCACATATGATTGTGATTGCTTGTTTCTATACCTGTAACTCATAGACTTCGAGTCCCATGACAGCAGAGACTCTATTGATCACCTAGATACTCAGTGCCTATCAGAGTTTCACTTAATAAATTTGAATTAGTTATTAAATTAATTATTAATTAATGGAGTAAAAATGCTCACAAAAGATCCAAAACCAAACCCATTCTCACTGAGTAGATTTTGACTCATAGTGACCATAGGACAGAGAAGAGTTGTCCCATGGAGTTTTCCAGGAACATCTGGTGGATTTGAAATGACAACCTTTTGGTTATCAGCTGAGCTCTTAACAACCGCACTACTAGCACTCCAAAAATGTTCAGGAAAAATATAAAGTAACCCTTAACCTTTGTAAGAATGTTTGATACAGAAAGGTGGATGGAGAAACATGTTTATAGACGGTTATAGAATAGACTGGAAGGGAGGAAATATCACAGAAGAGTCCAGAAGAGCCTTCGATAAGATAAATGACAAGGAAAAATGAAATTTAATGGAAGGTCCAACAATCAGTGTGAATAAAAGGTAAGAAGCTTTAAAAGTAATAAATACTGAGGCAAAACAGCATGTGCCTTCACTGTGACACATGTTTTTCCTGTTTAATGCCTACACCAAGTATGCAAGAAGCCATCAATTCTATAAGTATTTTATGATTCCATTTTCTATGGCAACAGTATCTTAACCAAGAAGTTCAATACATATTACTCTACTCTGAAACAGTACGACTAGAGCACCAGAGGATTAATTAAAAAACTTTGAAGAATGAGGCAGATTGGCTATTGAATAACTAAGAAAAGATATACTTTAGAATATAATGAAATAGTTAAGTTGAATTGCTGAAATATATTAAAGTGAAAGACAAAAAATAAGATTTTTTTAAAGGTATATTTAATCAGCCTTTTTATGTATCTTTAATACATGAAACAATGCCTTTGAACAAATAAAAAAAACCTACTATCTCTTACATATGTAAATAATTAAACAGTATCTGCTCAGGTAGTAAATAGACCATCTCAACCTGGTGAAGAAAATCTGATCTGAAGTTTTTTTTGTGAACATCACTTCTGATGTTCCTTTTTGCCTTTGTTGATGAACTTAAACTTACATCAGAAGACAATGAGCCATTATTGCTGGAAGCCTGCTGTGTCTGAAATCCACTAGGAGAATTAGGAAATGTTCTTTCATGAGCACTGCTATCAGGACACTTCAGGCTGCATAACTGATGTCAGACACAGAAATTTTGCAAATGAATTGCACACCATTTCAAACACTGTTATTTTTTAAGTAATTGAATCTATTTTCTCTCCTTACCTTGCTGTACAAAGGATCCATACACAAACCACATGGAATTGTAGAGAGTAGTAGAAGTCATTGATCCCATTTGCAACCGTGGAGGATTAAGCCAGTTCAAGAGGTAGACCAGTAGACCCACCAGAAGGACTGTGCCAGCAATGCAAGCCCATAGAGAGAGGTCAAACGGTGCAAGACAGGCAAACATATCCACAGTCCTTTCAGCCCTTCGAAGCAGCACACCCACGGAGTAGTCCATGTAACGTGTTGTGAAGTCCACCACATTTTCACGATCTGGGGTGATGGTTAATGCAGAAATCCCTATGTCAGCTCTCTGAGAAATTGAAAGAGAAAGGAGTACATTAACAGTGTGGAAAACAATTTGCTTTGTGGCACTTTAACTTGCCTTGAGGGAAAAAAATAGACACCTCAGGCAACATCTGAAGTCTTTTTATGTAAACTGAAGTACACTGCAGAGACTTCTTACAGAAAAGCTATGTGGGAATTTTGCATTTGTAACTGCAAATCTTGTCCCATCAGAATAAAAAAATTCCTTGTTCATATTATCAGTGCAAGTGAAATCGGTACAGAGTATTTCACACACAGGTAATACCTGAAGGAAGTTGTCGCTTTTTATTGGGTCGTTTTATTACAGCCATTGTTAATACAGTAGCAAAGCTAAAGCTTCTATTAAGGAATTCTTTCCAGGAAAATGTTCCCAAGCTTGTCAATATATTCTTACCATGTACCTTATTGCCAAGAAGGTAGGTTATTTAAAAACCTAAACATGGTATTTCATCTTCAGTCTAGACTGTTCTGCATCAAAATTTTTATTATTGTGTTACAAACATACTAGAGTTCTTTAGTGCTTTCATAATGCTAAGTTATAATGTTATATGCCAGAATTCTCCACCATCATTTTTATTGTAGAGACTTCAAAAACATTTCATGAGCAATTAAAAATTAAGGAGACATAATTCTTTGTTGAGTAAGAATCCTGTTTCTCACGTGTGCCTCCTTAGATGTTCAGTGACAGCAGTCACAACCCCAGCATGTGCTGTTTTACTTATTTAAAACATGTAAGACAGCACTGAAGCAAAAGCACTGAGTAAATGACTTCACATTTGAATTCTATGTCATGACATGATGTATTTAAACACCTAAAAGGTGCACCTTGTTTGAAATATTGTCCTGTGGCTGAGAACAAACCCTCAGGAAAACCTTTCCAGATAAACACAGACACTAGCAAACGTATTCGCTTGCTGAACATTTTCAGATTTCTCCTTTCTTCCCAACATGACCACTTCCCTCTCTTTCCACCCTCCTCCTTTCCTTCTTATCTTTTGTTTTATTACCATATAAAATATGATAAAAACTGGTTTTGTTGTTTTGAGGTATGAAAAAAAAAATACATGAAAAGCAGCGTGCCTAGAGGAATGCTAAACTAACCTGGATAAATCTATTTTCTGAGGTAACAATTATCTCAGAAATATTCCAGCTAAAGTTGAGCATTAAATGCATTCACGTATTTATGCCAGGTCCATACATACATGAAGAACCTAGTACAGAACACTTTAAATACACTTTTATGTGTCTGTGCAATGAGCTATGAACTATGTGTTTTCTCTTTCACCTTACAGATGGGAAAATAAAACTTAGAGTTTAAGTAATTCATTCAGTTCTCACGGTTGTTACGTATAGAAGCTGGATAGATAATAAAGTTATATTTTTTCCCTCTCTGAAGCCTGTACTCATAATCATTGTACCACATTGAAAGAATCACTGTTTTTTTTTCCAAATGATCTACAGTGACTGGCTTTAGTATAGTTTTTAATCTTAAGAGTCTGAAATTCTGCTATATACACACATACACAACTATATATGTTGCAAGTGTGTATACATACATGCATATATATGTATTATTATTTACATTGCAACAAAAAGCAAACTTGTTGCTGTGCAGTCAATTCTAACTCATAGCAACCCTAAAGAACAGAGTAGAATTATCCCACTGCATTTCGAAATAACCCCTGGTGGATTCAAACTGCCAACCTTTGGGTTAGCAGCTGAACTCTCAACCACTATACCACCAGAGTTTCCTTACATTGCAACAAGGTCATATTAATGTGGGTATCATGCATTTAGAATTATTAACTGAAAGAAATTAAAGTTGTAACAGTATGAAAATAAACTTGTCGGTGATTAAATATTATTACTTTCAAGCTCATATTTTAATTTTTAATAACTTGATATTACAAATTTCAATTTTCAGATTGAAAAATCTAGCTTGGATTCTTAGCTCTCTAGTTTCATCTTATCTGAGCTTCAATTTATCTGTTTGAGAAAGGAATGTTAGAGTGTTTAATATCACTATTGTGAATTGATTCATTCATCTCTATCTTAACAGTGAATAAATAACTCTCCAAAATTCACTTAGGGTCTCAGAAGAAGCATTTATTTTTACAGACCATTAAAATACTACTGATCAATAATTTACTGATTGGTGCACTAGTGACCCAAAGGATTTAATGTCTCAATCAAAGTTGAAAATTTCACTTAAGGAGGTATCCACTGACAATATGTTGATTGAACATTTGTCAAAATATCATATGTATTTTGCCTACAAATAACTGAGGGTTTTGCACTTACATGCTTTGTAAATTGGAATGATGATTGTTAATTCTGACAGTAGTTTTTTATAGGTATCACCAAGTGAATTTCAATAATGGAATACAGAAAATCTAGGGACCAATGTAATCTTTTGTAGGAATATTTTTATATATGTAATGTTTTGTATATGATACAACATTAAATGTAATAATTTGTCATATTTCTATGAAGAGCATTCTTAATTTTGAGTCATTTTCAACTCTTAAGCATCTTATTCTCCAATGGAAATTGCCAGCTTTCTTGTAGAGGGAGTATCAGAAGTACATAACAGGCCCTGTAAAACTGTACTTAAACACACATACACACACTTTCCAGTCTTTGACACTTACTACACCTTGACAAGGTAGTTTTCTTTATCTTCTGCATCAAGGATATAATGGACAGCTGTAGATGACATGGTTATAAGACTGTTCTAACTTGTATTGGAGATGCTGTTGTGGAGCAGAGAAAGGATACAGACCATTGATTCAGAAAGATGGCCTGAATACCAATATAAACAACCAGAAATGATCAGAAACAAGTGATCACTTATACCCTTTTTATTTTAATTTTTTTTGTCAAGGGCGTGTCAACTCACTAGTCTACTTTCTACCAACCTTTACCTCATGAAATCTTTAACTTCTCCCCTCCAACTCTCAGATGTTGGCTTCTACTGTTGTTTATCACAGAAGGTATGTGATGAAAACTCACACTTATTTCTACCTCCTAACCTCTAGCTGCTGGGTCACTATGAGTTGGAATTAACTTTAGAAAACAGGTTTGGTTTTGGGTTTTAACCTACAGCCCATATCTAGACTATTTTATTTGATTCCTGTTTACAATAGAGGAATCTTACCTTTCCTAAGACCAATCTTCCACTGAAACACTAATCAATCAATCATTTTTAGTATATTTAAAGACCTGTCTCTTAAGCATTTAACATCATCCTATCAACTGTCGATTTCTTATTAAAAGACTCAATCCACTTCCAATAAAACAAAGCCAGAAAATACTCTCCCTATACTCTCCATGGTTAAGTGATACCTCTGTTAACCAAAAGGTCAACAGTTCAAATCTATCAGGCACTCTGTATTTCCACACATCCCAGTTACTTGGGAAAGACTCTTCTGTGTGGGTATTGCTGAGTATTCTATAACTTAATGGAAACAGCACTTCTTAATCTTTGCATTGTTGCATCAAACGAATGTTTCAGTTAGGTGATTAAATCTCTTGACAACATATGACACTGATGACTGCTTTCCCCATCCTAAACCTTTTCCCTTGGATTTCATGACATGCTATAAGCCTCTTTCTCTTCCTCTTTTCCAAGCTCACATGGTAATCCCCGGGCTTGGGTTTACTCCTTGTATCACTACTGTAGAACACAGAAGCATCCATATCTGTATGGTCTGTTGCCCACATCTACACACAATTCAGTAACATATTCCTAGATACCAATCTGAGCTCTAGAGGCTAGATTGAGTTACTTAGCTACATATTTGACACTTCTGTTAGATACGTGGAACCATCTCAAATTTAACATAATCAAGACCAAATTCATAATATTCAGTCCTAAATGCAGATTCTCTTCTATATCTCCAGCCACAAAGAAATATATCTTTTTTACACAAGTCATAAAACTTGGTGTCCTCATAACCTGTTCTACCCTTATGCTTCTTATTCTATCCATCAATAACAATTGTTGATTCTACCCACTGAGGACCACAGTATCCATTCACTTCCCCACTTCTCTACTATTTCCAGGTCTCATCATTGTTTCTCTGAGCCCATGAAATAATGTGCTTATCAGTATACCTGAAATCTACCTATCTTTCTTTCTAATTTACTGATTGCAGCCAGTAATCTTTCTGAAAAGCAAATCCAATTCTGCTCCCTGACTTGTTTTAAAGGTTCTCAGTGGGTTCCATTGCTCTTAAGGAAAAGACTGCAGTATTTACCGTGGCTGCGAAACACAAGGTTGGCAGTTTGAATCCACCAACAGCTCCTTGGAAACCCTATGGAGCAGTTCTACTCTGTCTTATAGGGGTGCTGTGACTTGGAATCAACAATGGTTGACAGCAATGGTTTTTGTGGTTGTTCTTTTTTGGGTTTTATACGCCTTTAGTTGGATGTCCTCCAAGTTGACTGAATGCATTCATTCTGGACCATTTGTACATTATGCACTTTTCTTGCTGCCTGATCTTAGGTCATTGAATAGACTTTTCCCACTGACTAGCTTGACCTCTTCCAAACCTCTCTCAGGTAAGTTCTCAATCATATTCATGGTACTTCAGTTCCTCAGGAAGCTATCCTTGATCATCATCCATTGTAATAATAATTCCTATTATTTATGCTACTGAAAACCTATATCCTTCACATTTCTGGTGGTTATGACAGGTACAATTTTACACAAATTTGAATAATATTTTCAAAATCATGTCTCATTTTGTCAGCAGGTTATAAGTTCCATGATGGTGAAGGTTGTGCCTCTTTTACATTTCACACATTCTTGGTAAATACCTATTGTGTGGCATAGAGTCCACTGTCAATAAAAATTTGTTTCATATATTAATAAATGAAGATGGAAAATCCACTAGATATTGACTACTTGGTTCTCATAAATCTCTTTTCTCTATTTCTCAGCATTCACAAGAGAGAAGACTTTTTCAAAATAACAATAAAATTTTACTAAGGTTTATAGCAGTGATAAGAGATTTGTACCTTGCTGAAAAATTCAATAATTAAAATAATGCTTGAGTTTTATCAGCATATTTATACTATTTGCCACTAAGGTAATCAAGAGTTTACTACATTAGGTTCAATATATTAAAAAAGTTTATGCATTAAGTGTTTTCAGTATTCAATGACAGTTTTGAGTTTTGACAAGAGCTAACACTAAAACTGAATTATATATTTTTTTCCAAAACTATTGTAAGTAGGCATTTAAAAATTTTCCTTGAATAACATCTTCCTTGTCTTGACTCATAAAAGGGAATGAATAGACAACTACAACAGGACATAACTAATAAGCAGTAGAATCACTGAATCTCAGAAGCTTAAATTTTAAGAAGTTGGAAAACATTTTCTCTAGCCATAATATGAAATAAATCATATTTATTACATGAAATGCTATAAAAATAGCTCATAAGTTTTCTACAGTTGATTTTGAAGCAAAATGCTACTTTATGTATTTGTGTCTCTTAATTGCATTTTTTTTTTGGTCTCTTTTGTATTCTTTCAATCTGTCTGGGATGTTCTGAATCTTTATCTGTTATCCAACATATCAACTTCTAGCTCTGAGTCATCCAGAAGCCCCAAAAGCAAGACTTCAGTTCTTCAGTCACATTATTGATAAAATATTGATGAAAAACATGTGCATAATTTCTAAGTCCTGCAGCATGCCTCTAAAGTTCTATGTACTTTGACCACAACTCCTTAGTTATTACTCTCTTGGATACAGGTTTTTAACTGCTTATGGGCAGTTTTTGCTATGATGTCATCTAACCAAAGGTTTTTTCATACAGTTCGTACATGTTCTGTAAAGGGTAGTATTGAGTTCAAAATGTATGTGTTACAAATTTTCATCTTCTAATAGCTAATGCTATCAACAAGAAAATAAAACTGTTTATTTCTTTTACCACCTACAATATATCTGACTAACAATCCTTTCTCCAATTTTATTATGGAATAAAATCAAACTCATTGCTCTGTCAGAATGAGCATATTTTTTCCCGATTTTGAATATGCCGATCTCCAGCTGTATAATACCTCTCCCATTATTCATGTTTTGTTCCACATTGTCTATAGCAACGCATACATAAAAAGATCAGGAAATATTTTCATTTTCCTAGGATATCATTCATCTGGACTTGAAAATTCAAACTCTTTAAAAGTGCCTATCATGATCTTCAATTCTCTTCTTAAGTTTTCTTTATCATTCTCATCTTGAGGATTATTTTTCACAAAGAGAAAGTAAAATAGTTATTGTAGGGTTTGGGGACACATTCAATAAGCATCAAGCCTATTTCTCCCGTATTTGACTACATAAGCCATGTATTTTCTCCACCTCCCCATTATAAGAATAAACTATAGATACTTGGAAATTTCTCGACAATTTTCTTAAATATTTAGAGTTTACTATGGATGAAGTAAGCATTCAAGAATTGATAAAGGAAGGAAGAAAAAGAAAAAAAGAAAGGAAAGAGTAGAAAAAGGGATAGAGAGTGAGCAGAAGAAAGAAGAAAAAAAAGAAGGAAGGACAGAAAAGAAGGATGTATTGAAGTCTTAAATCTGGCAATTACTGTCACATGACTTAGAGCAAATTTGAAACTAAAATCAATCAGACAAAGAAAAAGCAGTTGACACTGAGTCCTTTCAAAAGTAGATTTCTAAGCAGTAGCTCAGCAGTCTTTCCTTCTGATAAGTTTCTGGGTGGATTCAAACATCCAGATTTTTGGTCAGAAGCTTAGCATTTAATTGTTTGTGCCACTAAAGAACTCTTTGGGTAAGCAGGCTCTCATTTTAAATTACCCATCTGTACAATGAGTAGGTCCCTGAGTGGCACAAACTTAAATGACAGATTAGTGATTTGAAGCCTCCTACAGATGTTATGGAAAAAAGGCTTTAAGGTTGTTGTTAGTTATCATCAACTCTGCTTCAATTCATGGGCACTTCACGTGTAACAAAACAAAACATTGTCTGGTCTGGGCCCGTTATTGCAGTCTGGGCCCGTTATTGCAGTTGCTATGTTAATCTAGCTAGTTGAATGGTCCACTCATTTTTGCTGAGCTCTTTAATAAACATAATGTCTTAGAGATTAGTCTTTTCTGATGACATGTTCAAAGTTAGCTAACTTTGCTTCTAAGGGGCATTCTATCTATAATGTCTCCAAGGCAGATTTCTTCATTCTTCCGGCCCCCAAAAAACCAAACCCACTGCAGTGGACTTGGGTCTGACGCATAGCAACCCTAGAGGTCAGAGGAGAATTGCACCGTAGAGTTTCTAAGGAGTACTCGGTGGATTTGAACTGTTGATCTTTTGGTTCGCTGACATAGCACTTAACCCACTGCACCACCAGGGTTTCGATTCTTCTGGCCGTCAATGACATATTCAATACTCTTTGCCAACACCACAATTCAAATGTGCTAATTCCCTACATATCTTCCTTTTTCACTGCTCAGCTTTCATATCCACACCATGGTTAGGGTCAGGTGCCCCTTAGTCATCAGAGTGGCATCACTGCTTTTTAACACTTTAAATAGGATTTGCAGTAGACTTGCCTAATGCAAATGCCATTAGATTTCTTGTCTTCTGCTTTGACAAGCACTGATAGTAAATCCAAGCAGAATGAAATTCTTGACTTCAATTCCTTTGCCATTTATCATGATGTTTATCAGACCAGTCATGACGGTTTTATTTTTCTTTATGTTCAGGTATAACCCATACTGAAGGGTGTAGTCTGATGATCATCAGTGAGTTCTTTAGGTTGCCTTCATTTCTTATTGAGACTAAGCAAAAGTATTCACTACAAATTGGTTTTGCATGCCCACCTAACTGTAGCTCCCTCTGCTATGCCCACCTGGTGACAGCATACTCCTCCTTTTCACTCTATATCTAGTGTCCTCGTAACAAGCTTCTGTCCTCCTCTGTCCACTTTGTTCCATCCCATCTAGAAAGAGACCAGTAGGAAAGCCTCGCATGAATGCACTGAACCACAAAGTATGCACACGACATGCTCACAATGTATCTCTGAGGCCAGTCCATTCTTGTTTGAAGAGTTGACTCATTACTGGCTTCCAGTAAGGGACAGTAGGAGATCAAGGAACCATGTTCCCAGGGGACACTGCAGGCTGTTGGACCATCATTTCAGGTCTCTTAGTAGAGTTCTTGGGCTGAAAACCTCTTTCTCTCATGTTGCCTCAGGGCCACATGACTGTGTCCCTGTCATGGCCATCTTTGGTGATGGTCAGACACTATCTGGTTCTTCTGGTCTCATGTTTGATATAGTATCCCATTCATATTGCTCCTTCTGTCTCCTAGGCTCTCTTTTCCCTGTATCTTTGTTGATTGGTGATCATTTGTTCCAGATGAGTTGGGTTCACTTGGTGTACCTCTGATGGCAGCTTGCTAGCTTTTAAGACTCCAGACACCACTCACCAATATGAGGCACAGAAGACTCTCTTAGCAATAGACTAGTTATGCCAATTGGCCTTGATGTCCCCTGAATACACGCTTCCCAGACCCCTGTTCCTGTTATTCTATGCTTGGAATCATTAGGTTGACTTAAGAAAACCTTTCAGGTGAAATCTAGTTCAGCTATCTACTCTCTACTGTGTGCTGTCGCTGTTTTCACCTAACCAATATTCTATTGACTATCTAATCTATGCCCAGCCCTCTTTCTCCCTCTCCACCCTTGTAACCATCAAAGAGTCTTTTCTTCTGTGCAAAAGTCTACTTTTAGGCCCTTATAGCAGAGGTCTCATATGCTATTTCTCCTTTGGCCACTCACTGATTTCATTCAGTACAATGTCTCCCAGTTGAAACCAGGTTATAAAATGTTTCCTGAAATCAGCATTGTTGTTTATCATTGCAGTGTACCATTGAGTGCATGCCTCTTTTTGTACCTGTACCAGGCTGTTTTGACTACTGTGGCAGTGTAATAGTTTCTAAGGCAGGGTATTGTGAGGCCTCCCATTGTGTTCCTTTTCTTAAGAAGTGCTTTCCTTATCCAGGGTTTCTTCCCTTTCCAAACAAAGTTAGTGATATGTTTCTCCATCTCATTAAAAAATGTCGGTGGAATTTGTACTGGGGTTGCACTGTATATGTACATCACCTTGGGTAAGATAGATGCTTTCATAATGTTAACCTTCTTATCCATGAGCAGGAGAGGTTTCTCCACTTATGTAAGCCTCTTTTGGTTTCTTGCAGTAAGGTCTTGTAGTTCTCTCTGCATAGGTCTCCTGTTTCTCTGGTTAGATATATTCTCAGGTATTTTATCTTCTTGGGTGCTATAGTAAAAGATATTGATTTGGTAATTTTCTCTTTGTTGGTGTAACGGAATCCTACCGATTTACTTATGTTTATCCTATATACTGATACTTGGCTGAACTCTTTTATTAGTTTGAGTAGTTTACTTATGAATTCTTTAGGATTCTCTTTGTATATGATCATGTCATCAGCAAATTGGGAGATTCTTTTACTTCTTCTTTGCCAGTGCAGATGCCCTTCATTTCTTGGTCTTGTCTAATTGCTCTGGCTAGAACTTCTAGTACAATGTTGAAGAGTTGAGGTGAGAGTGGGCATCCTTGCCTGGTTCCCATTCTCAGTGGGAATTCTTTCAGTCTTTCTCCATTCAGGATGGTGTGGGCAGTTGGCTTAGCATAGATGCCCCTTGTTGCACTGAGGAATTTCCCCTCTATTCTTATTTTGCTCAGAAATTTTAGCATGAACTGTTGTTGGACTTTGTCAAATGCCTTTTCTGCATCAATTTACAAAATCAGATGATTCTTACCCTTTGAGTTATTTATGTGGTTGATCACATTAATTGTTTTTCTGATGATGAACCAGGCTTGCATCCCTGGTATGAATCCAACTTTGTCATTATGAATTATCATTTGATATGTTGTTGAATTCTATTGGCTAGGACTTTGTTGAAGATTTTACATCTAGGTTCATTGAATGCTATTGGTCTGTAATTTTCTTTTTTGTGGGATCTGTTTCTGACTTTGGTATCAAGGTTATACTGGCTTCGTAGAAGGAATTTGGGAGTATTCCACCCTTTTCTTTGCTGTGAAATAACCTCAGCAGTATTGGATTTAAATCCTCTCTAAAAGCTTGGTAGAATTCTCTGGTGAAGCAATCTGGGCCAGGACTGCTTTTGGTTGGTAGTTTTTTGATGACTTTTTCAATCTTTTCTTTTGTGATGGGTTTATTAAGTTGTTCTACTTCTCCTTGTGGTCATTTTGGTAGGTGATGTGAATCTAGAAATTTGTCCATTTCCTCTTGGTTTTCAAATCTTACGGTACCACCTTTTGCTCTATTCTGTCATACTTTTAATTTTGGTTGAGTCTTTTATGACAGCTCCTATCTCATTTCTTAATGAGTTATCTGTTTCCTATTTCTCTTTTATAAGTTTAGCCAACAGTTTATCAATTTGGTTAATCTTTTCAAAGAATCAGCTTTTGGTTTTCTTAATTTTTCCAATTGTTCTTCTATTCTCTAACTCATTTAATTCTGCTGTAATCTTTATTATCTGTTTTCTTCTGGGGACTGGGGGGTTCTTTTGTTGTTCTCTTTTTACTTGTTCAAGTTGTAGAGTTAGTTCTTTGGTTTTGGCCCTTTTCTCATTCTGGATGTGTGCATTTATAGAGGTAAGTTGATCTCTGAGCAATGCTTTTGCCATATCCCATAGATTCTGTCTGGTAGGTCCTGTTTTCATTCTCATTTGATTCCATAAATTTCTTTATTTTTTCCTTGATTCCCTCTGTAACCCATGGATTCTTGAGCAAGCCATTCATTGTTCAGTTTCCATGAATTCAGGTTTCTACTATGTTTTCTCTGCTATTGATTTCATCTTTTATGTTTTTATGGTCAGAGAAGAAACTTTGCAATAATCAAATGGATAGAATTTTGTTGAGAGTTGCTTTGTGTCCTAATATGTGGTCTATTCTGGAGAATGTTCCATGCACATTGGAAAAGATAGTGTACTTAATCTGTTGTTGGATAAAAAGTTCTGTATATGTCAATGATGAGTTGATTGTTACAACAAGATCTTCTGTATCTTTCCTGAGCTTTTTCTTGGATGATGTGTCCATTACTGAAAGTGGAGTGTTGAAGTCCCCTACTATCATTGTGAAGTGATCTATCTTGATGGTCAGTGTTGTCAGTGTTTGTTCAATGTATTTAGATGCTGTAGTATTGAATGCATAAATATTTAATATTGTTATATCCTGCTTATGCACTGAACGTTTCAGTAACAGTGACCATCCTTGTCCATGATGGTGGACTTTACATTAAGATCTATTTTATGTGAAATCAGCATTGCCACTCCAGCTCTCCTCTGCATGTTATTAGCTTTGTGTTTATTTGCCCATCTTTTGATTTTCAGTTTGTTTATATTTTTGAGTCTCAAGTGTGTTTCTTATAAGCAACATATAAATGGATTGTGTCTTTTGATCCAGGTTGTCATTCTGTGCCTCTTTATTGGAGCATTTAGTCCATTTATATCTAGTATAATTATTGATAGGCATGTGTTCAGTACTGTCATTTCAATGGCTTTATTTTTGTGTTGTTCCCTTTGTTTTTCTTAATATTCTGTTCTGGGTCTCTTTTCTTTATGGGCTTACTCTTCATCTTTTTCAGTGTTGGTTTTGTGTTTGTTGAGACTCCTGTATTAAGTTTCTTGTTTTGATATGTCACATTGTTAGTTTGCTTTGTGGCTACCCCTTTTGATAACCTTTAACGTTCTAAGTTTAAACCAGTCTTTAACTTCTGTATATCTTCTTAATTTCAGCTTCTTCTGAAAGGGTTATAACTACTGTACTACATTCCTCTTTATATTGTAATGATGTCATACTTTTTGTGTTAAGATCACTAGTTCCTTTCTTTTAATTTTTTAAGTTTGATTGAGTTTTGTGAATTCCCTAGCTGGACAGGATTCTGGATGCTGTGTGCTGCATTGCCTCATTAAGTATACATTTGTTGTTTTTGTGTTTCTAAACAAACAGCTTTTTTTCAGTATTTCTTGTAGTTTTGGTTTGGATTTTACAAAGTTTCTAAGTTTTTGTTTATCTGCAAATGTCTTAATTTCACCTTCATATCTGACAGACAATTTTGCAGGATATGTAATTCTTGATTGGAAGTTTTTCTCCTTCAAGGCTTTGCATGTGTTATTCCACTGCCTTCTTGCAACATGGTTTCCACTGAGAAGTCAGAGGAAAGGTCATGGGACTTTCATTTGTACATTAGTTTTGTTTTATGTCTCACTGCCTTTAAGAGCCTCTCTTTATGTTTCATTTTACTGAGCTTGATTATAATATCTTGGTGCCTTTTTTTTTGGTGCTTAGGTTTTCTGATTCGATAACCAGCTTGGATATCCATGTTCTCTTCTTTCATAATTTTAGGAAAGCTTTGTCAGGAGCTCTTGTACAGTTCTCTCTGTATTTTTGGCTATCCCTACTTGTTCTACAACTTCGGTTACCCATAGATTATTCCTCTTGATAGAATCCCACATGTTTCTTAATGCTGCTTCATTTTCCTTATTTCTTTCGTTTGAATTCTCCTCTTAAATGCTTGTGTCAGTTGCCCTGTTTTCAAGCTCACTAAGGCTACCTTCCAGCTCCTCAATCCTGCTCTTTTAGCTTTGCATTAAATTGTCTAAATCTGTAAGTTTATTATTGATCTGCTGGATCTCAGATCATTGATATTCCAGCAGTTCATGCAGCTTACTTAATTTGTCAGTTTGTTCTGCTGCACTTTGTTTAATTTGCAGGAGTATTATATACATAATTCTTTTGTATTTTATCTCCAATAATTTCAGGAAGTCTTCTTCATCTGGGAAGTTTTTTTATTCTTTATTTTGAGAGTTTCCAGAGCCACGGTGGTCTACTTCTTTAAATGGTTAGACATTGATTGCTGTCTTCACACTATCAGGAAGCTGCTCAGTTTCTCTAGTGTTACAACAATAGGAGCTGTAGTGTAGTTCTAATAGGGGAATACGGGTACTGCTAAGTTTGGTGTCCAGCTGCCTCTGCATTCTCTAGTGGCTGGCTCCAGTGGGCTCTCAAGGCTGGCAGTTTGAGTTACTTGTGGTGACTCAGTTGAACCTATGTTATAGGTTGAGGAGGGGAGGAGAGAAGAATGGTACTGCCTGTGGCTGCCCAGAACTCCTGTACTCTCTAGATGCATTTAACTCAAAAACTGCTTTGTGCTGAGAGAGGCACAGTCCAGTAGGTGCCAAGAGCAGCTTGGCCCTCAGGATAGGCAGACCCTGCTTCCTGGGTGGCAGAAATGGCATCCTATTTCTGGAGTCTCTGGGGGGCCTTCAGCTGATGTTATGATGTGGCTTAGTGAAGGATGGTGGAAATGCCGCCAATCCACTCAGACTCATATCCCCACTGTGTTCTCTAGTTCCTCTTGTTTTAAAAGCTGCCTTATTGCTAAAACAGGTGCTTTCCAGCAGCTGCTGAGAGTGGCCAGGGCCACAGAGGTGGCAGGCCCCACCTCCCGACAGACAAGCCTTAGTTCTCAGAGGGAATCAAAGAGCCATGGGTCTAGTCCATCACCTTGGCTCTGCCCCCAGGTTGTCTTCATTTTTGGTGAGCACAGTTGTGTGATGTACCTGCTTCATGTTTTTTTCATTAGTTTTCCTTCAGTCTTGATGCCATGTTCTTCATATCCTCTAACTTCTGATTATTTTTTAGCATATAGATTAACTAAGATGAAAGGATATAACCCTGCTACACACCTTTTCCAATTTTAAAAAATGTAGTATCCACTTGTTCTGTTCTAAAGACTATTTCTTAATCTATGTACAAGTTGCACAGGAACACAGTTAAGTATTTCTTCATAGCCTGTCTTAGTCTAGAATCTCCACTGAAACCTGTGCACTATGGGTCATCCTTCTGGTATTTGAAATACTGGTGATAAGGCTTCAAGTAAAATAGCAAGTTGCAAGCCATCACATTACAGCAAGGTGACAGACAGGTGGCCATTAGATTATAGCCACTGAAAAGCTTATGGAGCATAATTCTATTCTGAAACACATGGAGTCATTATGAGCCTGATTCTACAACAACTGTGTTTTTTTCTGTTCTTGTTTTACAAAAAAACAAAACACAGTGAATGGATTGGAGTTAATGATATCAGAGACCTTCTAACTCTGATATTTTAATGCTAAAAATTCTTTTTTGAGGTCTTCTTATATGCTCAGTTTATGCCTGGTAATATACAAACACAAACATTTTTCTTCTAAATTCTGAAAGATGCATTCTGATAGACTTCTCTAAGAAAACACAATATGTACATTATTACTATTCATAGGGGAAATGAAAATGTAAACACTGGGAATAAGAAAAATGACCAAATTGCCAAATTAATCACAAAATATTAATTTGCTCAAAGTCAGGATCTTATAAATCTTTTTGAAAGAAACATAAGCATGCTTTAATATGTCACTGTTATTGATTAATTTTCAGTTTCAATTAGAAGCACATAACACTATTGATTTTCAACTATACTGCTGAAAATGAATGAATGTCTAAGTAGATTTAACAAAATGTGTTTTTAAATTAATTTTTGTTGTGGTTATTATCAACACAATTATTCTAGAACATTTTAGAAGAAGAAAAATTATAAAGACAAAACTAAAATCCTAATAATGCAACCACTGACAACTCCCTTAACATTTTTATATATTTACTTTTATACCTCTATGCAAGATAGTTGAGACCATAGTGACAGAACTGCATTAATTTGGTTATAATTTAGTTCCTGATAAGACAATTAAAACAAATAATAAGGACACCTGTATTCTATTTTGTTACTACTACCACTACCATTGAACCTTTGTGGGCCAATGGCTAAGCAGCTCAGCTACTAACTGAAAGATCAGCAGTTCAAACCCAGAACACATTCTAAGGAAAAAAAAAGACATGGTGATCTGATGACATAAAGATTACAGCCTGGTAAACCCTATGGGGAAGTTCTACTCTGTCTTATAATGTTGCTATGAGTTGGAATTGACTCAACAGCACATAGAAACTACGACTATGTATGACTATCTAATATATGCTTTCTGTACATATTTAATAGCCTAACTGAAAAAGTGGTAGATTTTTTTTAAAGGCCCTGAATTTTTCTCAGTCCTTTGCAATGTGACTTTATGGCATTTCCCATCAAATGGTGGTATCTATTTGCCCTTTGAATCTATAAAGTGGTTTTGTTTGGCCAATGGAAGAAAAAGTGATGTGATTCAAGTGTTTGAAATTTTGCATGATGAGACTTTCCTCCGTCTTACTGTACTCAGAATCTTGAGACCACTGCAGAAGTAACAGAACTGCTGATGAACAACAGCAGGTGGTGGATCAAAGGTTGTGCTGCCTACTGTGCTCATGGCTCGCTCTTGTCTGCAGCTCGCACTCTTCGAAAATAGAGCACTTAACGGGATTTTCTCAGAGTTGTCTGCTGTTTCTTTGGAATGTATTTTCCGAAAATCTGAAAGCTATTGGTTCACGGGAAGTTTATTGTTAGTTATCATCCAGTTGTTGTCACTCATGCGAAACCCACTTGTTCAGAGTAGAATTGCTCCACAGGGTTTTCAAGGCCACGGTGTTTTTGAAGCAGATTATCAAGCTGTCTTCCAAGGCACCACTGGGTGTGTTTGAATCATCAATTTTTTGAGTAGTAGTTAAGTGCTTAACCATTTGTGGTACCTAGCAACTTTGTGTTAAACTGAGTTCTCTAGAGGAGCAAACCCAGTGTGTGTGGGGTGGGGTATATATATATGGACAAAACCAGTGATATATATATATATAAATATATATATATATTCCAAAGCAAAATTGCCATTGAGTTAATTCCAACTCATAGTGACTCCATAGAATAGAGCAGATGCCTCCTTGGGTTTCCAAGGAGTGGCTGGTGGATTTGAACTGCCAGTCTTTTGGTTAGCACTTGAGCTTTTAATCACCTCACCACCACATCTGCAAATATGGGTGCAGGGAGATTTATTTCAAGGAAACAGCTCTCATAGTTGTAAAACCAAAAAAACAAACCCAATGCCATCAAGTTGATTCTAACTGATAGTGACCCTAATGGACACAGTAGAACTGCTCCACAGAGTTTCCAAGGAGCACCTGGTGGATTTCAAGTGTCACCCTTTAGGTTAGCAGATGCAGCACTTAACCCCTACACCACCAGGGTTTACCACAGAGTTGTAGATGTTAGCAAATCGCAAACCTCTGGATTCGCACCAGTCTGGAGGCTTCTCTTGACTCACATGGTTGCAGATCAGACAGCCACCTGCCAGCTCAGAGGGCTGTGAGGACCAGAAAATCTCCAAATCTGCCAACCAGGTAGCAGGATGGGGTATTACATTCCAAGAACTAGAGGTCACATGATGGTGACTCACATGCAGCATCCAGAGAGAAAGCTTTGTCAGAAGTCATATATATTGGATACAGGCCACATCCTCAAGAAAACTCCATTTATATCCAACCACAAAATGGAGAATAATTACATAACACTTAGAATCATGGTTTAGCTAAGCTGACACATAACGTCAATTATCACTGCTCATTCCTTGACAGTTTATCACTTGTACACATATCTTTAAATCATACATAATCTCTACATAAAGGCAACTATAAGGTCATACTTGTACCTAACATAAAACCAACATGTATGCAACCAAAAACGTACTAGTCTTACTTGCAGCTTATATTTTATAAGTATTATGATAAGAGAAGGGAGAAAACAAAAATATTATGCAGGAGACCTGGAGGTGCAATGGTTAAGAGACTGGCTATTACTCAAAAGACTGACAGTTGGAATTCGCCAGCCACTCTTTGGAAACTCTGTGGGGCAGTTCTACTCTATCCTATATGATCTAAGAAATGGCAGTTTATCAGAGGATCCTGACAAAATCCCATTAGTTGCTGTTATTTGGAAGAGCACAGACTGAAGACAAGAGCAAGCCATGAGCTCAGTAGGGAGCACAGCATTTGATCACCAGTTTGCTGTTGTGACTCAATGGCACCATGTGTCAACAGGTGTTATATATGCATGTGTGTATGTATATATGTGCATACTGTCTACATTGCATGTTAACAATCTGCGTTATTCAGATGATATAACCCTTCTTGCTGAAAGTGAAAAGGACATGAAGCACCTACTGATGAAGATCAAAGACTATAAACTTTAGTATGAATTCCACTTCAATAAAGAAAATAAAAATATTCACAACTGGACCAATAAGTAACCTCATGACAAACAGGGAAAAGACTAAAGTTGCCAAGGGTTTCATTTTACTTGGATCCACAATCAACACCCACAAAACACCAAAAAGACATTAAACAATGCATTGTATTGGGCAAATCTACTGCAAAAGGCGTTTTTTAAAAGCAGATTGTCTCTCTGAAGATTAAGGTGTATCTGATCCAAGCCGTGATATTTTTGATTGCCTCACATATATGCAAAAGATGGGCAATTAGTAAGGAAGACCAAAGAAGAGCTGATGGTTCTGAATCATGGTGTTGGCAAAGATACTGAATATGCCATAGACTGACAAAAGAACAAGCAAATCTGTGTTGGAAAAAGCACAGCCAGAACACACCTTAGAAGCAAGGACGGCAGGACTTTATTTCACATACTTTGGACATGTTATCAGAAAGACATCAGGCTTGGTAAAGTAGAGGGTCAGCTAAAAAGAGGAAAACACTCAATCAGGTGGACTGAGAGTGGCTGTAGGCATATGCTCAAGCATGGCAATGATTTTGACGATGGTCCAAGACTAGGCTGTATTTCATCCTGTTGTACATAGGTTCACTATGATTTGGAATTGACGCAATGGTAGTAACAACAACAGTAAATATAAGCACGTATACATGTATGAAAAACAAGGAAGAAATCTAACACAGTCCTTATTTCTGTAATTGCACACATGATCATAACTGATATTCAGAACTATCTTGTTCAACTACTTATTCCCTGTTCCCTTTGCCTTCCGCAAACATGTCAACTGGTCTTTGCCTAGTGCGGTCATCCAGATCTTCATTCCTGAAGTTCTGAGCCATTAGCAATTACGTTGGAGTTAGTCTATTACAGCCTTCCCCTGATTTTAACAACAGAGCATAGAACTACTAAGAGATATCCTAAGGGTTTCCCCTTAGTAATCAGGATCAAGCACATCAGCCAAAATAGTAACTTCTTTCTCTGCCTGCAGAGGCCGGAGGAGCCCAATGTGGCCTGGCAGTATTGCTAATTTCCAGTTCAGTGGACTCAGTGCTCTTTCTCCAGGTGGGAGTATTACTCCCTTTGGATCTAAGACCTATAGACCCACACAGGTTAGTGATACTGGAAGCAGAATGTTTGCAAGTTGGTCACTTGGGATAAAAATGACTAATGGCACTCCAGTTTTCGTCCCTTGGCCTCTGGACTCTAGAATTCTGGCTATGGGAAAAACAGAACCACATAGTGGATGCTGGTTTATAGCATATATTCTCCCAGAGAATGCTGTCCTACCACTGCTGTTTTGTCACCTAGACGGTCCCTTAATTGTGTCTTGAACACTCTCTTGGACAGTCTCTCTACCATTCTATCAAGCCAGCTTCTTAAGTATGATGGTCAACATAGTAAGATCAGTGAATCACATAAGCATGGGGCCATTGCAAACTTCATTTGCTGTGAAGTGAGTCCTTTGATCCGAGGTGATGCTATGTGGGATACCATCATGGTGGATCAGGTATTCTGTGAGTCCACTGACGGTAATTTTGGCAGAAGCACTGTGTGTAGGAAAAGAAAATCCATATCGAGCATAAGTGTCCACCCCAGAAAGCACAAAACACTGCTATTTCCATGATGGAAACAGTCCAAGACAATCAGTCAGTCACCAGGTTGTTGGCTGATCCTCCCAAGGAACAGTGCCATACTGGAGACTCACTGATGGTCTCTGCTGCTGAATACTGGGCATTCAGGAGTGACTGTAGCCAAGATGGCATTGGTGATTAGAAGATCATGCTGCTGAGCTCAAGCATAAACTCTGAGATTGCCACCATGGCTACTTCGTTCATGAGCCCATTGTGCAATGGTGAGAGTGGCTAGCAAAAGAGGACGGCTAGTCTCCCTAGAATGTGTCATCCTATACACTCAATGGTTAAACTCTTCCTCTGCCAAGGTCATTTTCTGGTTAAGCATTCACATGAGACACTAATATCTTAACTTCTTTGGCCTAGTCAGAGAGGTCTACATACATACCTCTTCCCTATATCTCTTTGATACCAATTTTCCAGTCATGTTCCACTCAAATCCCTGGCCTTGTTGTCAAACCATTGACTATAGCCCATGAATCACATATCTGGACATTTTCCCAAGCAAAGTAAACAACCAGGTGTACTTCCTGAAGTTCTGCCCATTGGGAAGAATTCTGCTTACCAATCTCCCCAGGAAGGTCCCTGAAATGGGCGGTAGCACTGTTGCCATCCACTCTTGAGGAGTGCTTGCATATTATGTGCAATCATCTGTAAACCAGGTATGAATTTTCTCGTCTTCGGTCAACAGATCATAAGAAACTCCCCATGTGGCCACAGGTACAGATTAGGAGAGTGTAGTTAATGTGACAGGAGTAGTGACACATTTGGACCACATGCTCATGTAACTTACTTGTGCCTTCAGGTCCTGAGCCTGATCTATATACTACTCCCATTTAATGATGGAGGTCAGCTGTGCATGCCTGACTTTATGACTTCTGTGGGTTAGGCAACATGATAGGTGGCTCAGACCACACAGTGACTCAGTAGCTCACAATTGTAACTGGAGTCACTGCATAGCTAAGTTTTTTCTGATAATCTACTCTCTTTCTTCAGGATCCATCTGTTCTTTGCACAGCCCAAATAAACAAGTTGAATGGGGATGTGGTAGGAATCACCACCCCTGAATCCTTCAAGTCTTCATGGTGCTAGTAATCTCTGCAGTCCCTTCAAGAAAGTGGTATTCATTTGGTTTACTATTTTCCTAGGAAGGGACAGTTCTACCGGCTTCCACTTGGCTTTTCCTACTATAACAGCCCTTACTCCATACCATAAGTCAGTGAGCCACTATATGGGCTGTGTCAATTACTGAATATGTCAATTCTAACTCTGTATTCTGAAACTTGAGAAATTACTACTGGATGGGTTTGGGACTGACTGAACTGGCACTCACTGAGCTGAGATTACATTAATAATTCGATCTTTGTATGCTCCTACTTTGGTAGGTCACAGCAGTACTTTTTCTCTCCTGGAATTAGCAGCAGTTAAGTGTCAATGTCCAGTAATGCCCCCTAATTTGACCATTTCCCTTTTTCCAATGAACAGTCAATCTTGTAAAAGGCCACAGATCCTTTTGTGAAAAGTTGTGATGAAGATTAACAGTATACACTTTGGGCAGTAAAGTCGTATATTTATTCAAGGGGACCCAGCCTCTCTCTCTGTTCAAGGAGTTGCAGGTCTCTATACTGGCTCAAGTCTAGGAATTGATTGATGGGTAGTGATTCTCTATTCTGGCAATTCACATAAGTCTGCTTTTCACCTGACACAGAGTTCTTTCTCTTGTACCAAACAAGTAAATATTTAGTAGATTTCCCATCTATTTCACTCCTAGAGACACCATGACTAAGTAGCCAGCACCCTAAATCCGTGAGTCAGACTATTCAGAGAACTGCTTTGGCTTTACTGTCTAATATGATAATCATGCCCATCCTAAATTCAACAACTGAGTGCCACCACTTGGCTCCTACTACCACTAGTTCTAATCAGTGCCATTGCAGTTAGGTGTCTTAATTCAGGTAAGGCAGTTCCCACTTCCAAATCTGACTTACATACAACAGAAATCACAACAGTTTTCAAGGATGCTTTGTTTCTCAGCATTGCGGAAAAAGTTACGTCTTCTGGGACTTCACATGTAGGTCTGTGGGTCCAACCTGATAAATCTACTCTAATTTGCTGATTTCCCTAATCTTTTGGATATCTTTCCCTACAGTACACCAAGACAGCTCTGCCATTCAACTTAATTTAGTATAGGTTACTTCTTAATTCATGCTTCAGTGAACCAATAAAATAAGCTATTAGATCTGTTTCTAACCTTTTAAACTGAGACAATGAATGAAGAATCTGTGCTTAGTGGACCTGTATCAATAAACTCTGATTGATCCAACTTTATGTTCTTTGCATCATTATCCCTCACTCTTAATAGCCACCCTCACATACTCCCTAGGTTTCTGTTTACATGTATTAGAAAAATCAAGCACTTCTTTTGGAGTATAGCACACTTTCTCCTGAGTCACACTTTGTACTTCACCTCTTGGGACTCACTGTGACTTCAGTCTAATTACAGGTCTAGAAGCAAAAATGGGTGGTGGGGGCAGGGCATCACTAGGAGGGGGTGGGGGATGGAGCACACTGAGTGACACTCTCAGAGGGCATGGCAATGAATTTGCTGTCTATAAAATTTCTGTTCAGTGTTTCAGAAGAAATAAGTCATGTTTTATAAAAATGTTCTGGTAGTTAGAACAACAAAAACACTGTTTTCATAAGCCCAGCTTATATCTTACATGTTTCAATATATCTATAAGGCTAGACTCTATGAAACTGTAATGTGCTGTAGTCAGACCTGGCATTATTTATCCAATTATAATGACATTTTGAATTCTCTGCACATGTTACAAGCATGTGCTTTTTTTTATTGTTAGTGTTTTTATAGCCATTGATTTTGTCAGATTTCTGATGTCTTAGCTACAATATTGTGGTACATAGTATTTGTGAACCTCATAAATAACATTTTTGAGAATGAAGTAGTAATTAAAGAAAAAAGAGAAAAGTAAAAAAGGCAGCTGCTCAGTTGTTGGTAATATAACTAATAATGTAATTCAAGGTAGAAAGATTTTACAGGACAATTTTGTTGTTAGTATTCATATAATTCTAGAAATATTATGTTTAAGCAATTTACAACCACACTTACCACTATTACTTTATAATTCTGATAATAAACTTACATATGCCACAATTATTGATTATAAAACTCTGATAATTAAATAGAGAAACAGATGGTTTAAAACACAAAGTGAGAGAAATGCTTCTTCTGTTAGTTTATTTATTTATTTATTTTGTCTTTTATGTGAAAGTTTACAGTTCTGAGCTAACAGAGAGTTCAGGGGCCATGTATTTCCAGGAAACCGCCAGTCTTTCAGCACGTCTCATCTTTTTACCAGAGTTTAGTTCTATACCAGATGTTTTTTCCTACTCCATCAGAATCTCTTTTCTTTGTTGAGTTCCCTGTAAGGGAAGTCATTGGTAGTAGTCGGGCACCATCTAATTATTCTGATCTCATGCTGATGAGTCTCTGAATATGCGGCCCTTTCTGTCTCTTGAGCTCATATTTTCCTAATGTCCTTGATGTTCTTTATTCTCCTTTGTTCCAAGTGAGTTGACACCAACAGATGCTTCTTAGATGGTCATTTGCTAGATTTAAGACCCCAGATATTACTCACCTAAGTGGGGTACAGAATATTTTCTTAATAAACTTTCTTATGCCAGTTGACCTACATGTCCCCTGAAACCATGGTCCCCAGACCCTTCCCCATGATACTCTGTCCCTTGAAGTGTTTGGTTATATTTAGAAAACTTCTTAGCTTTTAGTTTAATGTAGTTGTACTGATTTCTTTTCTCTACTGTGTGTTGTCTCTCCACCTAAAATAATTCTTATCTATCATCTAATTAGTGAATTTCCATTTCCCATCCTTGTAACCATCAAAGGCTGTTTTCTTATGAGCTTCAACTTTTTCTTGAGTCTTTATAATAATGGTCTTATACAATATTTGTCCTTTTGCAACTGATTTCACTCAGCATAATGCCTTCCAGATTCATCCACATTATGGAATGTTTCCCAAATTCATTGTTGTACTTTATCATTGTATAATATTCAATTGTGTGACTATACTATAGTTTGTTTATTCACTCACCTATCGATGGGCACCTAGGCTGATTACATCTTTTTTGTTATTGTGGACAATGCTGCAGTGAACATTGATGCATTTGTATCTACTTACATGGCAGCTCTTATCTCTCTAGAATACACTCCAAAAAGCAGGATTCCGGGTCACTCTACAACCCCTCCAACAACTTGCGTGTGTTTGTGTGTGTGTGATTTTTGAACCAATGCCAGCCTTGTTGGGTTGAGATGGTATCTCACCATAGTTTTTATTTGCATTTATTTAATGGCTAAAGACTGTGTGCATTTCCTTATGTAACTGTTAGCCAACTGAATGTCTTCTTTGGTGAAGTGCCTGTTCATGTATCCTTGGCCCATGTTTTAATTCAGCTATGTGGCTTTTTCTTGTTGAGGTTTTGCAGTATCTAATAAAGTTTAGAGATCAGACACTATCATGGATTGAACTATGTGCCCCATAAAATGTGCACAGCCATTTGGCTATGCCATGATTCCCGGTATTGTGTGATGTCGCCATATGCTATAAACACTGCCTCTTTGATATTGATGAGGGAAGATGGACAGCAGTTGTGTTGGTGGGGCAGGGCACAATATGTAAGATTGTATTGTCTCTTGAGGCCATCTCGTGGGATTTAAAGGAAAGGGAAACAAGCAGAGAGTTTGGGATCTCACATCACCAAAAAAGCAGTGCCAGGAGCACAGCACATCCTTTGGACAGGATTCGAGGTCCTGGTGACTCAGAAGCTCCTAGTCCAGAGGAAGATAGACAACAAGGACTTACATTCAGAGCCAGAAGAGAAAGTCTTCCCCTGATGCTGATGCCCTTAGTTTGGATTTGTAGCCTAATGGACTGCGATAGAAAAAATTTCTCTTTTTAAAGCCACACACTCGTGGTATCCCTGTCATAGCTATGCCTAAGATAGACGCTGATCAAATTGTCATAATCACAGCTTTTTTTCCAGTCTGTAGGTTGTCTTTTTACTTTTTTGATGAAGTCCTTGGATGAATATAAGTGTTTGATTTTTATGAGTTTCCAGTTATCTATATTCTCTTCTGGTATTTGTGCATTGTTAGTAATATACTCTGTTTATGCCATGAATTAGGGCTCCCAGCACTGTCCCAATCTTTTCTTTCCGGATTTTTATTGTTTTAAATTTAATATTTAGGCATTTGATCCATTTTGAGCTAGTTTTTATGAAATACATTGGTCTTTTTTTTTTTCTTTCTTTCTTTCCTTCTCTTTCTCTCTCTCTTTCTTTCTTAAAGATGGACATCCAGCTGTGCCAACACCATTTGTTAAAGATTGTCTTCTCCCCAAGTAATGAACTTTGGGCCTCTGACAAACATCAGCCCCTCACAGGTGGATGACTTTATGCTTGGATTCTCAATTCTGTTCCATGGTTCTACATATCTGTTGTACCAGTACCAGACTGTTCTGACTACCGTGGTTGTGTAGCAGGTTCTAAAGTAAGGTAGGGTGAAGTCTCTCACTTTGTTTTTTACTTTTTACAGGCTTTCTTCTCTTTCCATATGAAGTGAGTGATTTCTTTCTCATCTTATTACAGAATGACATTGGAATTTGGATTGGGATTGCATTGTATCTATAGATCACTTTGGGTCAAATAGACATTTTCACAGTGTTGAGCTTTCCTGTACATAAGCAAGGTAGGTTTCTTGACTTTATGTAAGTCTCTTGTTTTTATGCAGTAGTGTGTTATAGTTTTCCTTGTATAGGTTTTTTGTCTCTGATTAGATTTATTCCCAAGTATTTTATCTTCTTGGGGGCTATTGTAATTGGTATTGATTCAGTGATTTCCTCTTTGATCCTCTCTTCAGTTGGTGTAGAAGAATTCAATTCATTTTTGTATGTTTATCTTATATCTTAATACTTTGCTGAATACTTCTATTAGTTCTGGAAACCCTGGTGGTGTAGTGGATAAGTGCTTACATCTGCTAACCAAAAGGTTGACAGTTCAAATCTGCCAGGTGATCCTTGGAAACTCTATGGAGCAGTTCTACTCTGTCCTACAGGGTCATATGAGTTGAGATCAACTTGATGGTAATGGGTTTTGTTTTGTTTTCTATTGCAGTAGGGTTTTGTGTATGTGTGTGTGTATAGGATCATGTCACCTGCAAACATTCTTTCCCATGTTCCTTACCAATTTGAATGCATTTATTTCTTTTTCTAGGCTGTTAGATATGGTGAGAACCTATAGCACAGTGTTGATAAATATGATGACAAAGGATACCCTTAACTGGTTTCCATTCTCAAGGGGAAGGCTTTCTATGTTTCTCTATTTAGAATGATGTTGGTTGTTGGATTTGTACACTGCCCTGTATTATATTGAGGAAGTTCCTTCATTCCTGTTTTGCTGAGGACTTTTTTTTTTTTAAATCATGAATGGGTGTTGGACTTTGTCAAATGGCTTTTCCATATTAATTGATAAAATCAAGTCATTCTTGTGTCTTATTATGTAGTTGATTATATTGATCGTTTTTCTAATGTTGAACCATCTCTGCATACCTTGTATGAATCCCACTTGGTCACGGTAAATTATTTCTTTGATATGTTGTTGAATTCTATTGGTGTGAATTCTGTAAAACTCATGAGAAACAATTCTCTTTAATTTTCCTTGTTTTGTGGTGTCTTTACCTTGTTTAGGTATAAGGGTTATGCTAGCTTCATAGAATGAGTTTGGGAGCATTCCATCCTTTCCTATGCTCTTAAATACCTTTAGTAACGGTGGTGTCAGCTGTTCTCCGAAAGTGTGGTAAATTTCCAGTGATGCCGTCAGGGACAGAGTATTTGGATGGATTTTTTCTAAAATTTCAGTTTCCTTTCTGTCATAGATTTATTTAGTTGTTCTACCTCTGTTTATGTTAGTTTAGGGAGGCACTGTGTCTCTAGAAATTCGTCCATTTCCTCTGGGTTTTCAAATTTGTTACATTACAATTCTTCATTGCATTCTGCCATGATTTTTTAAATTTCAGTTAGGTCTGTTGTACTATCACCCATCACATTTCTTATTTGGGTTGCTTGATTCTTTTCCTGTTCTTCTTTTGTCAGTTTGTCCAATAGGTTATTGATTTAGTTCACTGATCTTTACAAAGAACCAGCTTTTTGTCTCTTTAATGTAATTGTTTTCATATTTTCTAATTCATTTAGTGCTGTTCTAACTATTATTTGCTTTGTTCTGCTGCCCAAGAGATTCTTTTGTGGTTCCTTTTCTATATGTTCAACTTGTAGGGTTAATGCTTTGATTTAGGCTCTTCTTGTTTTGTGATGTGTGCATTTATTGATATAAAATGACTTCTAAGCATTGCTTTTTCTGTCTCCCAAAGGTTCTGATAGGATAGTTTTCTGTCAACAAATCTTCAACAATTTTCTCTGTATTTTCTTAGTATCCTTTTTTATCTGATATTTTCTCAAATATGTTAGTGTCAAGTGCTTCATCTTCAGTTCCATTAATTCTAACTTCCATTGTCTCAGCTTTGCTCCTTTGGCTCTCTATTGAGTTGTCTAATTTTATTGTTTATCTTCTGAATTTCCCATGCTGTCTCTCTAAGGTTTCTTGGAGCCTATTCAATTCAGCATTATGCTTTATGGCATTTTGTCTGATCTCCTACTGTATCTCTTAAAGAGATGTAAATATTAATCTTCTGTATTCTACCTCTGCTAATTTCAGGAAATTTTCTTAATCTGGAAAATTGTTTGATTCTTGGTTTTGACAGATTTTTGAAACCATCGTGTTGTGCCTTGTTATGTGATTTGATATTGGCTGTTGTCTCTATGCCGTCAGTAAGTTGCCATATTTATCTATTTTATGTTTGTTTACTGTGTTCTACCTTCTTGCTTTGTTTTGTTCTGAAATGCCCAAATAGGCTGGTCATGTGAGCTAGTTTTATTATTGGTAATTCTGATGCTCTAAGGTCCTGCCACTAACAGGTTAGAGTTGTTACCAGGCATATGAACTCATTCACTTTTCCTGTTCTCAGGTGTCCATGTGGTCACTCACCAAGTACATGATTCAGGTTCTCTCCTGTAGTCTGAGATGAGCATATATGGTTAGTGTAGGCACAAGTATCTGATTGCACACACTAGGAAAGGCAGGGAATTGACAGTCATTCGTGACTGTCTGTGAGGAAAATCTGTCTTCCTTAAAAAGCATGTAGGTAGACAGGTTTTGCTTCAGGAATACAGCCAGTTGACACTGTATGCAGAGGTAACTGGCATTCAAGACCTGTGGATACCTTATGCATACTCCTGGGCAAAGGAACTATTTGTGCCCTGAATTTCTGGTTTACGGGAGCTAGCAGATTATTTATTTATCGCTCAATCAATCTATCTATCTTTTCCTCTGGTTCTGAAATTGTTCCTTGTCTAAATTTGGGAGTGCATAAGGGGTCCTACTTCTTCCCAGGGGATGTGTCAGTCTCTGGAGGCTGCTTGAGCACCACGCAGAGAAGAAAAAGGGAAGCTCTTTTAAAAGAGACATATGTGTAGCCTGAAAGAAAGCTTAGCTCTATGTGCAAAAGGTTGGATGCAAGCCACTTAGGTACTGGACATAGAATGCTGTTTTTCACTGACTCTAGAGGAGTGAGTGGACTCTCCAATGCTCAGTCTCCCAGGCTGTGAAAGATGCTACCTGAGCTCCCATTGCTTCCCTTATCATGCTTGCTGCCACTGATCTGCCTGCAGCGTGCTGCCAATTCCTGCCAGGTCAGGCCCAGCCAATCCTTGATACTTCTGAACCTACTCTGCCTTCCCTGTAGCTCAGTACAGATTCTTAAGTTTCTCTTTGATGTTTAGGACTCCTAGAATGTCATATATAATCTTTTCCTTTATTATTTGGGATCCTTGTTAGAGGTATCACAAGAAGTATCTGACTACTTAGCCCTACCTACCTCCTAGTTTCCCAGTTTCTGTCCTGTTGATTCTTTCTATTGTTTTCTTCCATTCTCTGTTTCATTTAATTCTGCTGTAATCTTTTAACTTTCTTTCTTCTGGTGTCTGTGGGCTTCTTTACCTGTTCTCTTTCTATTTATTCAAATTGTAATGCTACCTTGTTGATTTCAGTCCATCCTTCTTTTTTTATTATGTGAGTTTTTTTTTCTTTTTTCTTTTTTCCTACAAGCACTGAGCACTACCTCTGCTGTGTCTGAGGTTTTGGTATGATATGGTTTCATTCTCATTTGATTCTTAGAATTTTTGAATTGCCTCTCTGATTTTTTCTATTATCTTACTGTTTTTAACCAAAGTGTCATTCAGTATCCACACATTTCCTTGTTCTTCTGGTAATTTTTTCAATTTTTAAACTGTTATGATCAGAGAATATACTTCATATTATATTGATGTTTTGGACTTGTACTGAGTGTTGCTTTCTTGCCTAAGATGGGGTCTATTCTGGAGAATGCTTTATGTGCATTAGAAAAGAATGTACACTCTGCTGCTGTTGGTTGGAGTGTTCTATGTATGTCTGTGAGATCAAGTTCATTGGTTTTCACTTTTAGACTTTCTATATCTTCATTTATTTCTAGATATTCTGCTCTTTACTGACAGCTGAAGCCTCCTGCTATTATAGCAAGCTATTTCTCTTCTCAGTGCTTTGAGCTCATCCCTTTCTTTCACCACTTGTCTAGTGAAAGTAGGAGCAACCAATCACTTCCCTTATAAATTCTCATTCCAACAAAATTGTAGAAAAGTATCATATATGTAAATCCCTAAAGTCTTGCCTCTTACAAATATTTGGTGACATTTTGTATATTTCTATTGACACCTCATACCAGGGATTAGTAGTGCTCTCTTTACTAGTAGAGGCCAAGTGACTGGTATCTTTAAAAGTTGTCAGACAGGAGAATCAGTTCAGAAAATTGTTCTTATAATTTTGTTTCTCTACAACTACTTTTGGTACTAAATGTTTCAGACTAGGTTCTCCAGAGGAACTCCTCTATCTCTGTGTATGTGTGTGTGTGTGTGTGTGTGTGTGTGTGTGTGTGTGTGTGTGCGCGTGCGTGTATATACAATTCAGTTTGTGAACTCATCCTAGAAGAAGTGCTAGATATCTCACTGCTGAATGTCACTATGGTCACCTTCAAAGTACTCCCTTTGGGAAGCTTTGCACTGATGCCAGCACCTATCCCACCCTTCAAAGCAATTCTGGAACTCTTTTTCTGTAATGGCCTTCAAAGTTGTGGTCTTATTACCCTTTAAGTACTGAATGTCATCCAAAAGTCTTCCTTTCAATATTTCCTTTATCTTTGTGTAAATAAAAAAGTCACTGTGGGCCAGATCAGGTGAGTAGGGAGGGTGTTCCAATACAGTTATCTGTTTACTGGCTAAAATCTCCCTCACAGACAATTATACAACTAAGTTCAAAAACTTGCCACCTTGATACCATGCACAATGGTCATTCCAGAAAGAGTTCCCAAATTGCTTTGAAGAGAGGACGAGGCACTGGCATCAGTGCACGGCTTCCCAAAGGGAGTACTTCGAAGAACCTATAGATATTCAGCAGTGAGTTATGTAGCACTTAAGACAATTAAATTTGTGAACTTAATTTTCAGATTGCAACATAAAAACACAAACACACACACACACACCCTACACACGTAAATACACACACACACACACCCTACACACGTAAATATACAAATATGTAAAGAAAGAGGTTTGTTTTAAAGAAATGGCTCATTTGTAGAGGATGACAAGCCCCAAATCTGTTGGTTAGGTGGTTGACTCATATGGTTGCAGGAGTTGCTGAACCCAAACTTGGCAGTCAGGTAGCAGGTTTTTAACTTGTGTCTCAAAACTGAAGTCAGAGCACAATTAATCATATGTAGTACTGAGAGCTTTGACAAAACATCCATATATGCTGGATTCAAGTCACATCTCTGTGGAAACTTCTCTTACTTCGAATCATAGAATGGTTTCTAACCATTCTCACAATACTGAGAATCATGGTCTACCCGTGTTGACATATAAAATTAATCATCACAGTACCCTTCCTTAACATAGAGTACTGTTTTAGAGTTTCTTCTGTTATATTTAAATGGTCATGTCAATGCAAATCTAGAAAAGGGAAGCCAGATAGCTATGCACGCTTCAACTTAAGTGAACAGGAGTCTCTAAAATTTCTATAATGGAATAGTTTTTAAAATGTCTTCCACACTCAGTAGATACATATGAAAAGAAATATTTTGGTGTGGCTAAAAAAATGAGAAGTCAGTGAACATTGTCCTCAAGTACTTAAAAAGTTACACATTTTTGAAGTTTTAGCTTCCACGAACTGTGGGAAAAAAAATTTCTATTTTGGACTCCCAGCGAAATTATTAATTTGTCAGGTAGGTTAAAGAATATGAGACTCCATAGCTCAAGGTGAAAGATTTAGTCAATATAAAAACAAAGCATTAAGAACATTTTATGTAACATGGCACTAACTACCATTCACAAAATAGAGTAAAAAAATACATCAAGCTTAAATGCTAAACTGTAGAAATAGTATACAAACTCATTTCATAGAGTTTAAAAATGTCAAAATATAAACAACAACAAAGTAGTCTGCTATTTCCTGGAAGTAAAATAAATCCCCCAAATGTCAGTGGCTTAAACATCAACATGAAAGAAGTTCAGCAGCTGCTATTTCCAGGCTGGTAAAGATTATGGTGTTAGAAACCAGACTCATTTTCTCTTGTTTCTCTCATGTCCTCTGTGTGTAGCTTCTAACCCATGGTTCAAGATGGCTACTTGAGCTCCAGAATTATTGACGTTAAATAGAGTTACTGACATTGCAGTCAGCAGGAAGGAAGAAGATCTGAAAAAGGACAGTGCTCTTCACTTTAAGGATATTTCATAGGAATACCACATGATACTTCTACTTAAATATCATGGGTTAGAACTTCATCACATGATCAAGCTAGCTCAAGACAGAAAATGACAAATGTATACTATAAACAGTTTATATCTGGCTACCATTTAACAGATATATAACCCAGAAAGGAGAGGCTATATAAGAACAATTTGCAGTCTTTGCAATATTTTCCTACAGGCAACCACTGCTTCAAATTTGATGCAAATCCTTTTAGATTCTATGTCTATAGATAAAGAAACAGAATGCACAGAGATATATGTTGTCATTGTTGTTAGGTTCTGTCTAATTGGTTTTGACTCACTGAGACCCTATGTACAATAGAAGGAAACACACACCAGTCCCCCACCATCACGATGACCCATATTGTCCTTGAGCCCATTGTTACAGTCACTGTGTCAGTCCATCTCACTGAGGCTCTCACTCATTTTCATTGACCATCTACTTTATTAAGCATGATGTCCTTCTCCAGGGACTGGTCCCTCCTAATAACAAATCCAAAGTATGTGAGATGAAGTCTCAGCATCCTTGCTTCTAAAGAGTATTCTGTCGTACTTCCTCTAAGGCAGATTTGTTCAGTCTTTTAGCAGGCTGTGGTATACTCAGCATTCTTTATTAATAGAATAATTCAAAGGCATCAATTCTTCTTCAGTCTTCCTTATTCATTATCCGTCGTTCTCATGTGTATGACAACAAATTACATTTCTATAATATCTTGGCAATTGAAAATACCATGGCTTAGGTCAAGCACATCTTAGTCCTTACAGTGACATCTTTGTTTTTTAAGGCTTTAAAGTGGTCTTTTGCAGTATGTTTGCAAAATAATATATATACACATATATATATATAAAACAAATATGAAAACATATTACATTTTTATAATATCTTGGAACATTATATATATATATACATATACAGTTACTGAGTCTTTCTAAAGACTTTACCAAATTCTAAGTAAAAAGTGTTTTTGTCAACTTTGTTATTTTTAGCACACAGAAAAGTAGATCCTCAGTAACTGCACTGCTGCCTACTCAGTAAGTGTTTGTAAATCACAGTAGTACTCTGATTAACTTGGAAACCCTGGTTGCATAGTGGTTAAGTGCTATGGCTGCTAACCAAAATGTTGACAATTCAACTCCATGAGATGCTTCTTGGAAGCTCTATGAGGCAGTTCTACTCTGTCCTATGGGTCACTATGTGTTGGAATTGACTGGATGGCAGTGAGTTTGGGTTTTGGTTCTGATTAACTTCCTGAAACTCTGGTTGCAGAGTAGCTAAGTGCTATGGCTGCTAACCAAAAGGTCGGCAGTTCAAATTCACTAGGTGCTTTGTGGAAGCTCTGTAAGAAGTTTACTCTATTTTATCGAGTCAATACAAGATGGAATAGTAGTTAAGAGCTCAGCTGCTTACCAAGAGGTTGACAGTTCAAATCTACCACTTGCTCTTTCAACACACTATGGAGCAGTTCTGCTGTGTTCTATAGGGTTTCTGTGAGTCACAAGCAACGCAGTGACAGCTGACTAAAACAACTGAATTACTTCCACATTTTATCCCTCAAATGACTTTCAGAATATTTCCACTGTTTCCCCTGTTTTAGTCCTTAGATGTTTGATCTTGTGATTTACAGTACATTCATTCAAACAATGTTTGCTTGGTCTTGTCACACTGATATTTCTAGAAACAACTATTTTTCATTACTCCAACATATGACTTGTCTGTGAAAGCAACATAATACCCCCAAAATTTTCATTAGGTTTGATTCAATATGTCATTCTTTGTCTAATCTCTAAGCCTTCTGTGGGATAAGCTGCTATCCATCCGTATTTTTACCTGAGTTCATGACATTTCTCTCCTTAGAGCCTACAACTGTTACTCCATCCTGCTTCTGTTTCTCTCATATAACATTACAGATCATAAGTGTGTGGGCTTCTCCTCAATTAGTAACTTCTTGAGGCAGGAGCTTGTTTTCATTGTTTTCCATCCCTATAAACATATTCCCACACTGCTTTTGTACACAGTAGACTTCCAGTAAAGCTTACTCTGCTGGTTTTTGTTATGTGGTAGTAGAAATGGGTGTTTTCTAAATTCTGCTATAACTTCCTGTAGAAAAAGAAATCATTCCAGGCTATATACTACCTCAAAAAGTCTACCTCATGGCTGAGAAGTCATTGACTTTTTAATTTTCTTTCCTTCTTTTTCCAGATAAGGCTATGTCCTAGATACTCTGACTTACTAGTATGGCTTTTAACGTTTTCAGCCCACATATGTCACTTCTCTCTATGCTAGGTGTACAAAAACCCTGGCTGAGAGGTATCATTACCCTCCCCTTTCTAAGAGCAAAACTGGGACTCACAGAAGGTAGACAGCTGGCCTGAAGTTGTAGGTAAACAAATTGTGGAGTTGGCTGTGTCCATTATACTGTGCTCACTAAATCTGATTTTTTTTGTTTTTTGCTTTCATGGCTATATATTTCTGTCTCTTAACTACTTCCCCAAGATTTATTCATTGCTTCATTATTTTTGTATTTCTGTGATTTTTAAATTTACCTTTATTTTTCTGACCTCTTAAGCAATGCTCATGATCTTTGCCTTACCCTGTGTACTTGTGTCTTCACATACATCTCTGAAATCTCTATATAATGTCTGCTCAGGGTAATACTCTACCTTTACAACCTCATCATATAAACTTTCTCTGTAGCCGCAGGTGTATTTAAAACCTCCACCCATATATTGCTGTCTATCTTGTTTCTATCTTTTATACAATATCACTGGCCTTCCTTTATTAAGACCAATTATTTCCCTTAATTCTGTTATTTATGTCTTACAGAAGATATTTACAACTGATGACTATTTAAAAAATATATATAAAGTTATATATATACAGACATACAAACACACATATTTATATATACATTCTGAATGCTAACATAATACACATTAATTAGGAAAACAGAAAAATACACAAATGAGAAAAACAAAATTTTTACCTTACCCATCAACAGATGAATGAATACAGAAATTATGGTACACACAGAAGAAACTGGAAGACATTAAGCTGAGTAAAATTATTCAGTTGCAAAAGGGCAGATATTTTATGAGAACACTACTATAATAACCTGAGAAAAGGTTTAAACACAGAAAATATTTTTTGATGGTTATGAGGGTGGGGAGGGAGGGGAAGGGTAATTCACTAGATAGTAGGCCAGAAGTATTTCAGGTGAAGGGAAGGACAAGACATATATACAGGGAAATTCGGCACAGCTGGGCTAAACTGTAAGCTAAGAAATCTCTGAATACAACCAAACACTTTGAGTGACAGACTATCCAGGTGGGCATCTGGAGACCATGGTTATAGGGAACATTTACGTAAATTTCATAACAAAGTTTAATAATAAAATATTCTGCATCTCACTTTAGTCAGTGGTATCTTGATCTTAAAAGCTAGCAAGAGGCAATCTAAAATGCATCACTTGGTCCCGAACCACCTGGGGCAAGGAAAGGTGAAGGACAGCAGAGACCTAAGGAAAACATAAAGGGCCACATAATCCAGCACGAGACCAGAAGAACTAAGTGGCACATGGCTACCAACAATGACTGCCCTGACAGCAACACAAAGGAGAGTCCCTGATGGTGGGACAGAAGTGGGGTACAGAACTCAGATTCTAGTAAAAAGACCAGATTTGATGGTCTGCCTGAGACTGGAGGGACACCAGAAGACATGGTCTCCAGAATCTATTAGCCCAGAACTAACATTCCTAAGTCCCATGCTATAAATAGAGATTAAACCAGACTTAAGACATAAAATGATACTGGTAAAGAGTATGTTTGCTGGCTTACACATGAGACTAAATGGGTAGCTCTTGTCCCGAGGTAAGATAAGAAGGCAGAAGGAGATGGCAGCTGGTCAAACGAGCACAGAAATACCGATTAGAAAGGAGGATTGAGCTGTCACATTGTAGGGAGAGCTATGAGGGTCATTTAACAATGTATGTCTAAGTTTTTGTATGAGAATCTGATTTGAATTGTAAACTGTTACTTAAAACACAATAAAAAATCTGTCTCAGTACTTAGAAACAATGACTAATTAGCCATTTCTTGATTTCATTTCTTAACTTAGAAGGAAGATGATTACTAGCATCTAGGCAAGGACTAGCAGGGCATGACTAGGAGAGAGATTTATGTTTTTCATTAACTCATTTTCTTCAGAGGCAATCAGGTCTCTTTATCCAGTGACAAAATATCCCAGGACTGGTCTCAAAGGTGTCTGTCAAAGCAGATATGCTCACATGTTCTCTGTTAAGGACCTGTAACAGATATTCCCTAAAAGCTAGTTCTCTTCTGTATTGATATGCTTAGGAAGCTCAGCTACTCTAAAGGCCTTAACTAAGTGAATATAAGTTCTCCCCATTTTTTAACTTTAACTATCATGTCTCTTATTTCTTCTCCCCTTTCTTTTTTTTTTAATAGGCCATATGGCTTTTCAAATACCACTGGGGTCTTCATATCTTAGAGAACCACTGAGTAAATCTAAGCCAGCAAGGTCAAGTAAGCGTAAAGTGTTTGGGATAGTTGCCTTTGTTTCAGCATTAGGAAACCTAAACTGTCTAAAGGATTTGGTCTTTGCAACTGGTGCTGATACAACAGAGGGTCATAGTCAGAGAGACAGTAAGAGAAAAAAGTAGAGCAAAATCCTAGCTCAGAAAGAAAGATCAGACTTGGTAGCCTGTTAGAGACTAGAGAAATGCTGCAAGCAGGGCCCCTGGACACCCTTTCAGCTCACTCAAGAAGGCACTCCTGAGGTTCACCCTTCAGCCCAAGATTGGAGAAACCCATAAAACACAACGAGACTAAACGGGCACATCAGCCTAGGGGTAAGGGTTATAAGGAAGGACAGGACATGAAAGTGGGTAATAGGGAATCCAGGGTTGAGCAGAGAGAGTTTTGACTTGTTGTGGGGTTGTTAATCAATGTCATAAAACAATGCATGCATTCATTGTTTAATGAGAAATTAGTTTGTTGTACAAACTTTCATCTAAAGTATAATTTTTAAAAAAAGGTGCTGATTAAAAGTTTATGTTTAATATTTTCCATCTCTTTATCACATTATTTTATTCACTGCTGTGCATTTCTTTAGCATCTTTTATTAAACATCCTTACTCATATTATTAATTTATTTCATTTTATTTTTTTATCCCCTGTTTTATCACTATATCCTTATTTTTATTTAAGCTAATATTATTTTTAATTTATGGTAATTATTTTCTTCATTTCTCATGGACTCTGTCAGTCTATATACATTTCAAGAACTTTATCTTGTAGTTTTAAACATACGGTTTTATTATTCTTTCTCCTATTACACCCTCTTTATAGCTTAAATTTTTTTTTTCTCCAAAATTGTTTACTCAAGTGATTATTTATTGACTACTGCTGGTCAGACAGCATCCCAGGCAGTGATGCTATACAACTGAGTAAAACTGACAGAATTCTGACCCTTGTAGAGCTTACATTTTAGTGGGTGAAGAATGATAAAAACAAGTAAAGATGTGATATGTCAGATGGTAGTAAGTGCTTTGGAGAAACATTTATGCACAGTCAGGAGGATGGCTGTCAGTGCTGAAACAGGGAAAGAGGAGTTTGCTGTTTTATATACAGTGTGACAAGAAAGACGATCTCAGAGCAGAGATTTAAAGTAAATGATGGAGAAGCTTTAGAGAAAGAAACTGTGACATGGGGAGAGTCCTGAAATGATTTTCTGCTTGGTTCACTGAAGAACCAGCATGGATATCAGAGCTGGATGAACACGAGGGGAGTGAATAACACTGAGGTCAGAGACACAGTGGTGCGTGTGTGTGCATGTCAATGGGCACTGCTAAGAGCAAAACTGAGAAGCAGGCGGATAAATTCCTCTGGTGCACTGGAAAATTCACATAAGGCACTGACCACTGTGGTATATAACGAAGAAAAGGGAAACAGAAATGTAAGAGACTCAGTAGAGACACCAAAAAAACCCAAACTCACTGTCATTCAGTCAATTCCAATGCCTAGAGACCCTGCAGGATAGAGTTGAGTGGCTCCATAGAGTTCCCCAGGAGTGACTGGTGGATTCGAACTGCCGACCTTTACTTAACAGACATAGCATTTAACCACTAAACCACTAGAGTTTCCAGTAGAGACAGAAGACCATAAAATCTCACAAAGTCCTCATTGTGAAAAGAGGTTTATTGTCTACAAACTTGCTCAAAATTTACCTTAAAGAATTTGAGTTTACCCAGTGTAATTTATACTTTTCTTTTTTTCCCCTGAGAGATACTTCTAAAACCTTGGGACTTCTATATTTGAGGTCCTTTATGAAGACTGATAATTAAGTTTGAGAATTTGCCACTGTGTGCTTACACTGGCAGCACTGTACAGACAGCTCAGTAAGGTAATATATCAGTAAGCTTAGTATATCAATATCTCACAGCTGTGTTTGTGTTGATGTGTACTGATATCTTGATGAGTGGCATTCATTATTTGTGTGTTTTAGGTGCCATTATGAGAACATAGGAGCCTGAATTAGAGCAACAAACATTACATTTTTTGTTAAACTTGGCAAGACTGGAAGTGAAATGAGAGACATGTTAGTTTCAGTTTATGGGGATAATGCCATGAAGAAAATGACAGTGTGCAAATGGATTAAAGGTTTTTCTGAAGGGAAAGTGTCACTGATGAGGAGGGGTAAGGGTGGCCAGTAACAAGCAGAACTGATGAAAACATTGCAAAAATTTGTCAAATTGTGCATCAAAATCATTGCCTGACTGTAAGAAGTATAGTGGACCAAATAAATGTTGATAGAGAAAGAGTTTGGAAAATCTTAACTGAAATTCTTGGCATGAGAAAGGTGTGTGCAAAAATGGTCCTGAGATAACTGATGAACAAAAGCAAAGGAGAGTTGAAGTATGCCAAGACCTTTTGGAGAGGCAAGACAATATTTTGGGCCATATTACCACTGATGATGAAACATGGGTGTGTCAATATGACCCAGAAAGAAAGCACCAAAGTGCACAATGCATGTCAGCCAATTTTCCACAACAAAATAGCTCTGTCAGTCCAAATCAAGACTCAGAATGATGTTGCTTACCTTTTTTGCTATCAGAGGGATTGTTCATTATGAATTTGTACCAACCGGACAAACAGTTAACCAAGTTTACTATTTGGAAGTGCTAAAAAGGCTATGTGAAAAAGTTAGAAAAGAATGAACTGAACTTTTCGTCAACAACTCATGGCTCTCACCTCACAACAATGCACCAGTTTACATGGCATTGTCTGTGAGGGAGTGTTTAGCCAGTAAAGAAATAACTGTCTTGGAACATCCTACCTACTCACCTGATCCAGTCCTCAAAGACTTTTCTTTACCTTAAGATACAGGAAATATTGAAAGTAAGACATTTTGATGACATTCAGGACAACAAAGGTAGTATGATGGCAACTCTGGTGGCCATTCCAGAAAAAGGAGTTCCCAAATTGCTTTAAACTGTGGACTAGGCACTAGCATCAGTGCATAGCTTCCCAAAGGGAGTGCTTTAAAGGGGACTGTAGTGATATTCAGCAATGGGGTGTGTATTACTTTTTCCAGGATGAGTTTGCAAAGTTAATTGTCAGATCTCGTGTATTTAAAATCTCCAGGTAACACCTGAGGATTTGTGCAATGAGCTGAGGTGTGCCAGCCAGGCCACCTGGTAGCCTGGTATCAACTGACTTCAAGGAAGGGGGTGAGCGTGATTTCATCTGCCATGCCAAAACTTAGCCAAGGCCTAATTTTCTCCTCTATATTTCCTTTTTCTTCTTCTATCTCCTGATAACTAGCCTAATAGGTGTCTTCCTGTTTCCTTTAAACAGGAAAGCCTCCCTGTGTGCATAGACATGAACTGCTCTAATAAACTCTGTATGCTTTATTTTTGTGCTTCCATTGTTGTGACAGCAAAGGGTACTGTAAGAATTTGGATTTTACATTGATTAAGAGGAAAACAGTTGAGAGGTTTTAGCCAAGTGCCGTCGAGTCATATCTGAGAGTTTTTAGGGAAAGTATTATCTGATCCATCTTGCACTTAAGAAAACAGATTAAAAGGAGGAAAGAGCAGTAACATGGTAAAAAGTAAAGTGAGCACTGTAGAAGTCCCATAGAGAAGAAATGATGTCTGACACCAGAATGGATAGTGGAGGACTGATGAGAACTGATCATTCTTAGGGTATAATATTGGTTTATAGCCAGAACAATCTGCAGATGCATTGGCTATAAAAGCAACAGAGGGATTATTGATAACACTAAGCTTTGGACTAAGTAATAAGATTGGTGTAGCCATTTGCTGGGGAAATACGGCTGTGTGCAAAGGAGGTGGTAGGTGGGTAGTGAGATCGGTAACTCAGTTTTGAATGTGTTATGTATGATCTCTCCATTTGTCATCTGAGAAGAAATATCGAGTAGGTAATAAGAAACATAAGTTTGTAAGGTCAGGGAGAGGTATAGGCTGAAGAAATAAATTTGGATGAAGTCTACTTATAAACAATATTTGAATCTTTGAGACGGATCAGTTCATTGAAAGTTTAAGAGTAGACAGTAAACAAAAGCGTCACATGTATGCTGGCTGAATGTTTTTTTCTCTCTGATTCTAGCCAGTTTTTCAACTCTCAGAGAACAAAAACTCTGTGTTCTATGTTATCTGAATTTCCTACAGTGCCAGCTAGACATTAGGTCCGAAGAATGCTTGTTGAATGAAAAGTGGGAAGCAAACTACAAGCAATTGATAAGTTGCAGTAATTTCAGTATTATCCTGCAAAATTAAAAAGAATTTAAAAATAACACTATTTCTGAAATTCCATAGAGGAAATCATACCACCTTCAAAGGAAAGGATCATCAGACATGTTGAGACTTTTTCAGGTTTCTGAGACATCATCCCATACGCTTATAAGAAAAGTAATCTCTTCCTGAAATACCCAAATTGAAAATCAACATTTTTAATAAAATTCAAACCAAGTGTAATGACTAGAATTGCCAAGCCAAGTGCCGTCGTGTCAGATCTGGACTTTTATTTTCATTACAGTAAAACTCAGTCATTCTAGAGTTGCCTCGGCCTCTTAGTAGAGATGCTTTTGAAGCTCTGCAGGGAGAAAATATAAGTCGCCTATAAACAAAAAGAGAACTAGCTCCAAAAAACAGTTTGTCTCAGTGAGAAGGTGAATCTATGCTGGCTGTCTGCCTAGTAATTCTGTTCAGTATTAAGTGAAACATAAAATGACTAAGAGATGTCATCACACTGATTTAAGGTATCTCGGTAGTCAACCTGCAGTTACCTCCTACCTTGGTACAGTTAAGTCTAAGTGATGTGGATTTTTGTTATTGTTGTTACTATCTTTCATCAGAACAAAAAGTTATTTATTCCAAAGCTGGCAATTACAAAATCATCGAAGACAAAGAGAAAGCTCATAATCATTAAGACATAATCATGTTTCGAGTATCCAGAATCACAGGTCATAATTCTCTTTCAAGATATATTTCTAATTCCAAATATTTGTTCTAAATACCAACATGCTAACCTTAAACAACTCACATCATGGAGTTGGTATGACTGTGAGTTGTGAGTAATATTTAAAGGGTCTACATATAGTTCTGATACTATAATGACGAGTGTTTCTATTTCTCTTCAGTACTAAAATTAACCTTTTTATTTAGTAGCCAAAGTGTACTCAACTCTAGAGCTAGAGGGAAAGAAGAGAGTACATTCTATATTCTATCAACTACTTCCTAGACTATCACATTTTTTTATTATCTTTTCAACTTACATCATATTTCTCTATGGCTATGATTTCCAGATCAATATAGACTATTATTTAATGGAATGAATAACCTAAGTAAGAATGGACAAGCAATCTAATCAAGCATCAAACCAAATGCTCTAAATTTATATATCCATAGAATAATATAGAAGTTCATGGCTAAAATGTTCCTTAAAGCTTACTTAGAATATCCTCATCCAAATACACACTCCCTTGTATGACTGAAACTTACCTACTTGTTAATTTTACCCCCAAGTCATGATCAGAGCTGTATGAAAATCTGGATAATAGATGGCATTTCACTAACCAACTATGGATTTCAAGATTTATAATCCCTAAAGTTAGAGATTTTCTCATCATAGCTCCAGTCTCTATATCATCTTGGCTTTGACTAATGGGTGTGGGTGCGTGCGCACACACACACACACACACACACACACACACACACACACACACACACACACACACACACGCACATGTCCTTGCCTGCATGTTCTCTGTAAATGTGGGAGCCATTCTTGGACAGCATCATTCCCTTTGGCAAATATTCAGTCTCTGTTTTTAGCTCTGATTCAAGACTTATTATTCACCACTTATCTGGGCTTGCCATCTATTAGACCAAGTACTTAATGATTCAAGTCCTTTATATGATTGAATTGCTCCTTAGTGTTTGCAGTGTCTGCCAATTAAATATCACCTGTAATTGAGAAAATTGCTCCTACAACCATTCACTAAGTCATTTGCATCTACAAAATTTATTTCCTTTCACAGATCTCTCTTTTTCTTCTCTTTCATCAGTGTTAATATCTTTCCTATCAGCAACAAATATTTTTAGCCATATTTTTTCTCATCTACCTGCATGGGCACTACTTGAGTGATGTTTCACAACTATGCTTCTGCTCTCTGCTCTACGTATCCAGTGGACTGTTTTCCAACACTTGCTATTCCTGGCCCCTAGGGTCGCCATGAGTCAGATCCAACTCGATGGCACTTGGCTATTCAGACATACAAACACATATTCTTACAGCCACACATACTTTGTTGATTTTGAACTTCCTGCCTGCCTACAGCTGGCATTCTCTGGGAATCTTAATCAGTCAGTTAATACTTGTTTAATCTCATTTGTGAATTACAATCAAATTGAACTGTAAATTGTCCAATTTATAGTCTCTACAAGGCTTCATTTTTGCTTCCATGTTTTTCTGTCTCCTTTTGCAAAGCTAATCGCTTATTTCACAAGTGTTTTAAAGCATTAATCACTGGATAGTCACCAGCAGGAGTTTAGGGGTTAGTTTTTGTCTTTGGAGCATAAAGTTTTATTGGCATATACAGATATTTTCAGGACTGTTTTGCATTGATGGAAATGTGTATTGGACAAGTGTAAGCGTTTTTGTGATCAATGGACATTCATCTGAGGATCTCTGTATTCATCAGTATCATTCTCCATGTACTGCTTTCTCTTGATCTCAGTGGACGGGTTGCTCACCCTTAACAAGGCTGACTCTGGCCTTTTTCCTGCCTAGCTATCTTCCTCTGTCTTCTCTAAGCCGTGGGAGTCCTCAACATTTCTGCATTCCAAACTTGACTTCCTAGGAAAGACGGATGAGAATAGTGGTAATATTTGTCCCTCCCTCCAACTTGCTCCGGTGGCACACACGGCTGCTGTAGTTAGTTAGCTGTTGTCCTGTCAAATCCAACTCATGGTGACCTCATATGTGCAGAGTAGGACTGCTCCTTAGGGCTTTCAAGGCTGTGACCTTCTGAAAACAAATTGTCAGGTCTGTCTTCCCATGCACCTCTACGTCGGTTCCTACTGCTGCTCTTGTTAGTAGTGGCATATTTAGTCATTCAAGCCACCCGGGGACTCCTGGTGGCACGGATGGGCTCAACTGTAGGGGAGGTGTGCGTGCTGACCTTTTGGTCAGCTGCCGGTGTTGCCCTCTCCAGTGGGAATGGGAATGGGGTATACTCAGCACGGCCCCAGATTTCCCTGAACTCTTCTTCCAGATTTATCTGTTTCCCTTCCAGCCTTTTCATTATCTCTCCTAGTAGCAAAAGTAACAACACCAATCCCCCTTACACATGCTCAGGTGGAACAATTTCAGACCATAAGTAATCATTTCTCACACGATCGTCATGTAAATCCAGCGGTTCCAGTTCAAATTTTAGAAAGGAGTTAAGGGTAATACACACATTCCCTGAATTTTTTTAGAATCCTAGACATTCACCTGGGTTCCGTGTAAACTGTTACTAATCGCTAATTCTATTAACATGTTTCCAGGTGCCGCACAACCGCGATGTCTACAGCCAGCCTACAGCCTGCAGTCTACAGCCGCGATGTCTTTTTTGCCCTTTTCCAAACTGCTCTTCCCTCTGTATTCCCTATTTCCATCATTCAGAGTCCATCTGTTTATTCTCCTATGCTAAATTTATCACCAAGTCACAACACCTTCTTTCTCTTATCCTTCAAGTTAAGTTCTTTTAATTATGTGTTGAAATATTATTTTTTTTTTCCGAAATCATTCTTTTGGTTATTCTCCTTGTTGCTGTTGTTACAATTTAGACCTTCCTTTATTCCTCTCTAGAACTGTTGAAAAATTCATTTATCTTTTCCCTCCCTCCCACCAATGTGTCTCTTCTGTCCCTCAGCTATCTTTCTTAAACATAAATTAAATTCCATTTTTCTCATATAAAAACCTTTTATAGCTTTCATGGCTAAATGGTAAACTCACAATTCTTTAACATATAAACATGCTTTTCTTGTTGCCTCTCACTTTCCTTCTCACTGTCAAGGCTAGAGCAAATGTTGCCTCTTCTGTGAAATCTTTTCAATTCCCCCGGCAGCACCTGCCACTCCTCCACTGTGTTGCCATGACACTTGGCACGTCTTGCCCTATGGCATTCACCACACTGTGTTTTAATTATTTATTTACACATTGTCTTACGTACACTAGGAGATCTTTGAAAATGGAGCAATGTCTTCTAATGCTTTGTATTTATGTTGCTAGGCACAGTGCCCAGAATATAATATGTATTCTAAAATGAATGGTAATGAATGGAGGAATACAGGACATTTTGCTGTTCACTTGGCATGCCAAGGTAAATTGAATACAACCTCGGGATTCTTCTTGCTGAAAGAGGGACTATGAAAAGAAAAGGAGCCCTAACGGCACAGTGGTTAACAGCTTAGCTGCTAATCAAAAGGTTAGTAGTGGGAACCAACCAGTGTTATCAAGGACAAAAGATGTGTCAGTCCACTTTCATAAAGACTACAGGCTTGGAAACTCTTTGAGACAGTTCTACAATGTCCTACAAGTTCACTGTGAGTTGGAATGGGTTGACAGCAATGAGTTTTGTACAAAGAAAACTGAAATCAAACCAACCCAGTTGGCCTCTAGTTGATTCCAATTCATAGTCATCCTACAGGATAGAGCAGAACTGCTCCACAGGGCTTCCAAGGAGAAGTCGGTGGCTGAGAACTGTTGACTTTTGGTTAGCAGCCACGCTCTTAGCCACCATGCCACGAGGGCTCCTATACCAAGAAAAGGTCACTACGTACACAGGTAGCTCTAATTCATGACATATTGCAGTTTTGATGAACCATGCTTATGATTGTCCTCTTTTGTCAGCATTAGCAACATGTACTATGTACAACATTGCAGCCTATAATTTGCTGATATTATCATTCTCAGGCCAATCCCTATGACAAATAAAGATCAGATTTAGAAGTATACCAGTAATAAAAGGTAATAATATGAAAACTTAAAAAAAAAAGAGATGTCTCCAGAAGACAGCCTTCAGTGAAGTTAGAGAGAAAGAGGTATATTATACTAACCATGCTATCTAATCTACATCCATATTTCTAGACTAATAGTTTTGTTTTTGCTTTAAGAAAACCATGGTTTTCCTCAGTGGTCCAAACCAGAATGTGAAATCATATGCCCCAAGGAGTCTTGACCAAGTGACCACTTGGACCCTTCAAAATACCATAGTCAGGGAGAGTACTGTTTGGGTGCTGTTGCTAAAATGATGTTATTGTTAGATGGATTAAGGAAATACATGCAAACATTCAGTGACCATGGTCTAAGCATCCTTTGAAACTATCTGTAATCACTTACAATTAACAGTCAGTAACTAGAATGTGATTATTACAAGATTTATTGGTGTCCCCATATCTATCTTTTCTACAGTTTAGTTCCTTTGTTTACTTCATAAGAATATTTGCGTAACATAATGTCCCTGAGACTACCTATCTAGTTTCATTTTCAACCTGGTGGTATAGTGATTAAGGGCTACATCTGCTGACCGTAAGTTTGGCAGTTTAAATCTGCCAAGTGCTCTTTGGAAACTCTATGGAGTAGTTCTAACCTGTCCTACAAGGTCACTATGGGTTGGAATCGACTCAACGACACTGTTATTATTATTATTTTATATGGTTCCCCAAGTGCAATTGTTTTAAACTCTTAATAAATGTCTCTGTTTTAAACTGAAACAGTGTTCAAATTTGTCTCTGCAACAGAAGTATTAGGCTTATGTCAGAACTGATTTACGATAGAGGCACCTAAAGGAAACTCTGTCATAAGTCAGGGACTATGTGTAATGTATCACGTTCCAAAAGGGTAGTTTGAAAAGAAGTAGAATAGTTATTCCTTGCAGACAGGATTATTAAGTGATGGGAGTGGTCTGGAGTGCCTTATGGACGACCTATGAGTTTAACTGCGGTTAAAACCCTAGGAAGTGAGTAAGGACAGCCCGGGCAGGATGAAGTTATCTGATCTATGTGGAGGTGATAAAGCCTAAGAGGGGAGTGAGACACAGACAGGAGAGAATAATTTGTGTGTTTGTAACAATTTTAATTTTCCTTAAGAAAGAAAAGGCAGCTCTTGTTTAGAAAGAAATGAAAGTTTTGAGAAGTTTAGAGACCCAAATCTTTGTAATCACACTCAAAATTCTTTTCCATGTAATGTTAATTTTTGTCTTTTACTAATATCCCAACCAAATTCCATTCAAAACTTCTTCAAATGTGCAGATCTTAAGAAAACCTGTGGTGATTATTTTTGAGTGTTGTTTCTGTCCGTGCCACGTGACTTACAATGCATTGAATGGCGGATGAGTTGCAATCAGTACAAAGAGGCAAGATGCTTCCGCAGACCAAACTTAAGCTAGAACTCTGTTTCTCTGTGTAAATTGCTAAAAGAGATAAGCACTTCGATTCTGGAGTCTAACTGCACGGGTTCGAACTGTGAATTCTCTACAACTTGTTTGTGTGACAGTGAAGCATGTTTCTGTGTTGCTCTCTGACTGTTTCATCATGTGCAACACTGGGGTAACAGTAGTTACCTACCTCACATGGCGGTGGTGGGCACTGAAAGAGTTAGTACCTATAAAGCACAGAACTGTCAGCAACTGTAAGATTTACATCAGTGCCAGTAATTATTATTTGATCAGCTTCCAACTACAATTTTAATCATCCCCATCATTCCTGTGTTAGTGGACAGTGTTGTCAGACACATTGCTGACCAAAATACATGCATTTAATTCTAATGATATTCTTTTAGTATTATGAAAAGTATCATAGAAAGCAATTCTAAGCATATGTAACAGAGTTATAGCTTTTTCTTTATAAAAGTTTTAACATTTCTTATACTTAATTTTTATTATTTTTTAATTCTTATTAATTGCCTCACTGCTTTGCAGTAGATTTTCTTTGGGGTCTATCTTGCCTATCACTTTCTTATTCTGAAGCTCCATGTTCTTTTTTATCTTTATATACTGGGATGGTGGTATTTTTGTTTGGATTTTATAGCCTCTTCGTGTAGTAGTGAAGTAGTGATGTTACCAGTTCATCACATTTTTTTTGCAAATACTCTTTCCCATGTTGTGTGTAATTTAACTTAGCTATTACAGCTTTTGATTTATTGATGATTTAAATTCTTAGGTACAGTTTAATATTGATAGTTTCCTTGTAATTCATCCCATTGCTTTTAAGCCTGCAAAGGATACTTTTGTTTTGGCTGTGGGCACCTCTTTCTCTGTTTTCTGGTAACAGTACCCAGTTCTCCTTAGGGAATTAGTCAAGCATTCCTCCCATCTCCCTCCAAAGCTTTTGCATCCAGCCATTCTGCAGTCTAGGGCTGGGCTTGTGATATGGTCCTGGCTTCGGCAGCACTGCCTCTTCCTGGTCACAGAACTTTGCAGTCAGAGCTGATGCCATCTGACAGCTGAGGCTCTTTGTTGTGAGTGTAGGTAAAAGAGAACCTGTGTTTATATGAAGACAGACAAGAGGTTGAAATCCAAATTGGTAACTGTTGAAAGTCACCTTGCTCTCAAAATAGTGGAGTCTGCTTGAGAATTGAGGCAGTGCAAAGGAAAGCAGGCCAAGACACGGAGTGAGCGACACCAAGGAGCAACCCGACGAGCTTGGATCTCATCCCCGATAGTTCAGTAATCTGAGCCATCAAATTATTTTTTCAACTGAATTGAATTTTCATTTGCAAGTGAAGAAATCTAATTAATTTAGCTTTGAAAATATGAGAAGGTTTTTAAGATAAAGAGAATTCAGCCTGTTTTCAAGCAGCAGGAAAGGAGGAAGGTATATGAAAAGATTGAAGCCATATGAGTAATAGAGGTAAAGAAAGGTAGGCGGCAATTCAAATCTCATCTATATGCTGATGAGCTTCGGAGGTCTGTGTCCACCCCAGGCACTTTCCTTAAACTCTAGATTGAGATATCAAATTACTCATTTCATTTTCTGTTTAGATAGCTTTAAGGAAGTATACTCATAATTGCTAAAAGAATGAGCTCTGGAGTCAATTTGAGCTATCATTTCTGCTCTTCTACTTATTATTTATGTGACCTTGAGTAATTATTTAACCTCACCATGCCTCAGTCTTCTCATCTATACAATGGGGACTATGTCAGCCAAGTGTCTTAACTGTACCTATTTAATAGAGTTCTTAAAATGATTTTATGGAGTCAATATCAATAAAATGTTAGAATAGCACCTGGCTCTTCTAGAATGTTGGTTATTAATATTGCTTAATTCCCAAATACAATGTTGACCCATTCTGCTCTCAAGGATCTCCTTCCTATAACAGTTTTCCCTGTGCCAGTAAATAGTATTACCTTCAGTCTCACTGTAATGGAGTGGGAGTGGCTAACCTTTGCCACAGAGTCAATTCTGAGTTATAGTGTCCCTATAGAACAGAATACAATGATCCTGTAAGGTTTCCAAGGAGTGGCTGGTGGATTCCAACTACTGACTGTTTGGTCAGCAGCCCAGCTCTTAACTATTGTGCCCCTAGGGCTCTGATTATATGTAGACAGTGATATAATTAGCAAGATAAGCCAAAACTTTCAGGAACAAGAGCCTAATATGTAACCCTGCAAGAAATGTGGATACTTCTTTTTGATAAGGTCAAGCTTACTAGGCTACTAAAGTTTATTAGCTGAGCAGTAGGATGCTATCAACAGATTTCAATTTGGGGAGTGTTACTATCAAGTATATGCCGTAAAAGACAATCATATTAAGTCTTTTCATTGCACAAACATTTTCTGTTGTGATGGTTAGGTGCCATTGGGTTGGTTCTGACTCACAGTGACCCTATGTACAACAGCAGAACAAAACATTGCCCAGTTCTGCACCATTTCCACAACTGATTTTATGTGCGAGCCCATTGTTACAACACTGTATCAATTCATCTGATGAAGGTCATTCTGTTTTTTTGCAGACCCTCTACTTCAACAAACATGATGTCCTTTTCCAGGGATTGATCCTTCCTGACAACATGTTCAAAGTTCATAAGACACAGTCTCACCATCCTTGCTTCTAGGGAGCACTCTGGTTTTAAGTCTCCCAAGACAGATCTGTTCATTCTTTAGCAGTTGACAGTACATTCAATGTTCTTCTCTAGCACCACAAATCAAAGGCATCAATTTTTCTATGTTCCCTATTCACAGTTCAACTTTTGCATGCATATGATGCTATTGAAAATACCATGGCATTGGTCAGGCACACCTTAGTCTTCAAGGTGACACATCTGTTTTTGAACAACTGAAAGAGGTCTTTTGTAGCAGAACTGCCCAACACAATGCATTCTTTTAATTTCTTGTTGGCTGCTTTCATGGGTGTTGATTGTGGATCCAAGTAAAATAAAATCCTTGACAACCTCAATCTCCTTCCCTTTCTCATATTGTTGCTTACTAGTCCAGTTGTGAGGATTTTTGTTTTCTTTACACTGAGGTGTAATCCATACTGCAGGCTGAATTTTTTGATCTCCATCAAGAAGTGTTTCAAGGCATCTTCACTTTCAGCAAGTAAGGTATTATCATTTGCATAACGCAGGTTGTTAATGAGTCTTACTTCAAGCATGATGCCATGTTCTTCCTCAAATTGTCCAGCTTTTCAGATTATTTGCTCAGCATACAATTTAAACAGGTATGGTAAAAAGATGCAACCCTAGACACACACCTTTCCTGACTTTAAACCATGCAGTGTCTCCTTGTTCTGTTCAAATGATTGCCTCTTGATCCATGTATAGATTCCTTATGAGGACAATTAAGTGTTCTGGGATTCTCATTCAATACAAATGTATCCATAATTTGCTATAATCCACACAACAAAATGCCTTTCCACAGTCCTTATAACAAAAGTAAACATCCTTCTGGTATTCTCTGCTTTCAGCCAAGATCCATCTGACATCAGCAATGATATTCCTGATTAAACGTGTCCTCTCCTGAATCTGGCCAGAATTTCTTGTGGTTTCCTGTCAGTATACTGTTCCAGCTGCTTTTGAATAATCTTCAGCAAAATTTTTACTTATGTGTGACATTAATGATATTGCTCGATAGTTTTTGCATTCTGTTGAATTGTCTTTCTTGGGAAGAGGTGTAAATATGTATCTCTTCCAGTCAGTTGGCCAGGTAGCTGTCTTCCAAATTTCTTGGCATAGAAAAGTGAGCACTTTCGACACTGTATCCGTTTGGTGAAATGTCTCAATCAATGTTCCATCAATACTTGGAGTCTTGTTTTTCGCTAATGCCTTCAGTGCAGCCTTAACTTCTTCAGTACTAGTTCCTGATCATATGCTACCTCTTAAAGGTTGAAGGTCAATGATGTCTTCTTGCTGTAATTACTCTGTGTATTCCTTCCATCTTCTTTTGGCACTTCCTACGTCATTTAACATTTTCCCTGTAGAATTTGCCATTGTTGCAACTCAAGGCTGAATTTTCAGTTCACCTGGAAAAATGCAGAGCATGTTCTTCCCTTTTGGTTTGCCACTTCTAGCTCTTTGCACATGTGATTATTACACTTTAGTTTATCTTCTTGTGCCACCCTTCAAAATCTTCTGCTATTGTTCAGTTCTTTAACTTCACCATTTCTTCATTTGGCTTTAGTTGTGTGATATTCAAGAGCAAGTTTCCAAGATATCCAATTTGGTCTTTTCTTTCTTTTGTGCCTTTTAAATGACCTCTTGTTTTCTTCATGTATGGTGTCCTTGATATTCTACAACTCATCTGGTCTTTGGTCATTAGTGTTCAATGCATCACATCTATTGTTAAGGTGCTCTATAAACTTAGGTGGGATATACTCAAGGCCATATTTTGTCTCCAGTACTTTTCCTAATTTTTTTCTGTTTCAGTTTGAACTTGCATATAAATTGCAGTTGACGGTCAGTGCTTCATTTGACCCCAGCCTTGTTCTGACTGATGGTTTTAAGTTTTTCCAACACCTCTTTCCACAGATGTGTCGATTTGTTTCTTGTGTATTCCATCTGGTGAGGACCCTGTGTATAGTTACCACTTACATTAGTGAAAAAGGTATTTGCAGTGAAGAAGTTGTTAGTCTTGCAAAATTCTATCATGCAATCTCTAGCATTACTTTATCACCAAGACCATATTTTCCAACTACCAGTCCTTCTTCTTTGTTTCCAACTCTGCATTCCAATCACCAGTAATTATCAATGCATCCTAACTGTATGTTTGATCAATTTCTTCATCCTTGGCCTTAGTAAATGATGAATACTTTGAATAATAGCTAGCTATATTAATAGCTATATTAATAGCTATATTAATAGCTAGCTATATTAACTGATCTTTCTTGTAGTTCTATGAATATTATCCTATCACTGACAGCACTGCACTTCAAGACAGATCTTGAGTTTTTTTTTTGTTTGTTTTTGATGGTGAATGCAATGTCACTGCTCTTCAAGTTCTCATTCCCAGCATAGCTGGCCACATGATCATCTGATTATTAAATTGCCTATGCCACTCCATTGCAGTTCATTAATGCCTAGGATACTGATGTTTATGGTTTCCATTTATTTTTGATGATTTCCGATTTTCCTAGGTTCATACTTTGTACATTTCATGTTGATTATTAACAGATGTTTTCAGCTGTTTATTCTCTTTTTGAGTCATGCCACATCAGCAAATGAAGGTCCCAAAAGCTTGACTCTACCTACATCATTAAGGTTGGCTTTACCTTGATGGGAAACCCTGGTGACATCGTGGGTTAAGTGCTACATCTTCCAACCAAAAGGTCAGCAGTTGAAATCCACCGGGTGCTCCTTGGAAACTCTATGGGACAGTTCTACTCTGACATCTAAGGTCACCATGGGTCAGACTTGACTCAGCAGCAGTGGGTTTTGGGTTTTTTTTTGTTGTTGTTTATTTGTTTGTTTTACTTTAATGAGACAGCTCTTTCCCAGTCATCTTCTGAGGGGCTTCCAACTTGGCAGGCCCATTTTCTGGCACTACGTAAGACAACATTCCACTGGTATTCATAACATTTTCACTGGCTAATTCTTTTCAGAAGTAGCCTGCTGGGTTCTTCCTCCTAGCCTGTCAGTATCTGGAACTGCACCTGAAACTTGTCTGCCGTGGGTGACCCTGCTGGTCTTTGAATACTGGTTGCACAATTTCCAACATCACACAAGCCCCCAGAGCATGACAGGCAGACAGGAAGATATTTTCTAGATTCTCAGCATTTAGTTGTCAACTAAAATATGAATTTCCTGTGCAAATTAAGCTTATATTTTAGTACTAGAAGTCAGATGAAGAAGTGAGTATATAATAAGATAGTCATATGTACTATAAAGAAAAATTATACAGGATAAGGGGGATAGGTAGCACAGGCTGTGGTATGTTCTTTTAAAATAGAATGGTCAGAAAGGCTTCTCTAATAAGGTATTATTTTAGGCAGTGACCAGATAAAAACGAGGTGGAAGGGGAGATAGCTGATGAAGAGTATTAAGCACATGTGAAAAAGGAAGTGCAGATGGTCAACCGCAAGTGTAAAGAGCAAGGAGAACAATTGGCCCAGAGCACTGGGACAGATGGACATGTAGCAGGGACAAAGTCCACGAAGTAGTTGTTAGCACAGTTAATGCGGACAGTTTTAAGGAGGCTGTTTTTACTCTGAGTAGGATGGGAAGCCATCAAGTTGTTTTGAGCAGAAAAGTGACTAATTCATCTGTCTGCTATGTCAAAAATATATCGAAGGCAGTGAAGAGTAGAAAGTGGGAGAATAATTAGAATTCTATAGGTGCAATCCCTGGGAAAGATGATCTATGGACAGAAGCAAGATAGTGAGGTGAGCTGTGGAAAAATGAGAGCAAATGATTTTTTTTTCTTTGCTATCTGAAAAGATAACCTATAAAATCTCGAGTTAGACAATACTTCAGCTTTTCTCTTTCTCTTACCTCTCCCATTTAATCTGCCAGTAAACTTTGTCAATTCTATCTTCAAAATACATATTGAGCCCATTAGTTTTTAAATACAGGGAATTTTGACCAATATATTTGAGTCAGCAGGTAAGATGAAAATTGTTTTCTATCTCTGCAACATATTCTTCAATTCATTTTGTCTGTTAATCTTCACAATAGCTCACTGATATGAATACTAAAAATCAAAGATGTTAAATACTGCCTGCGTGAGCATGACTAGAACACACATAATCAACATCCATAACCTCAATCCAAAGCCTTTACATTGCCAATAAGAATGAGAGAATAAACAGAAAAATTTTGAGGTTGAAGAGTAAGACTATAAGGGTTTATACGAGATTCTTGTAGTCTTTGTAGCAAACCAGGAACTGAAAATGAGAATTGTGCCAAGGATGGAAAGTGGCACTGGGAATAGAAGTGTGAAAAAATGGAAAATATTTCAAAAGACCCTGGGGGGAACTTAAATAAAGAATCATTATTTTTTGAATTAAAAGACAATGGAAAATCACTGAAGGCTCTATTGACTTTAGCGACTAGAGTATTGAAAGAGATTGTGTCAGCTAGTACCACAAGCTTCTATAACAGTAACTTATAAGCCCTGTACAGAGTCATGGGAAGTAAGACAGGGAATGAGCACAAGGGGTACAGAACATCAAGAACTTGAGGATGCTTTGGGCAATAATTTATCCTTATTTTGAATTTTCCTGGAGTGATACTCATTTCAATTATTTTCATTATACATTGTAGGTCACAGAGTTTTGCCTTTTTTCTAAGAGAGTCAACAAATCTGATTTCTCTGTTGTACCGGTGAGACTGTATGCATGTTACAACTACTTTCTTTTTCCTTTTTTTGTATTTTGTTTTGTTTTGTCAGACATACATGTGTTTTGAGGGAAATTTGTTTATAATATTCACCAGATAAAGTTGACAAGAATTTATTCCCATTTACTGAAAACTTTGAGAATTAGCTCAATATTTTTCTTCAGCCCCAAACCTGCCAACCACTTAATAGATTTCATTATCAATGTAGATACCTTTACAACAATAACTTGGGACCAATTTTTTTTTTTAGGTGAGTACTATCTTTTTAAAAATTTATTTATTTATTACAGTATATGAGTAAAATGTCTAACATCTATCAACTATCTCATTTACAATAAACCCTCTCCCCCTCCCCATCAAAGTTTTATTCTTCCTTTAGTGATATGCTTCTCCATCTCATTAAAAAATGACACTGAAATTTGTATTGGGACTGCATTGTATAAATAGATCAGTGTAGGTAAAATAGACATTTTCACAATGTTAACTCTTCCTAACCATGAGCAGGGGAAGTTACTCCAATTTTGTAAGTCTTTTTTGGTTTCTTGCAGTAAGGTCTGTAGTTCTCTCTGTATAGGTCTCTTATTTCTCTAGTCAGATTTATTTCTAGATATTTTATCTTTTTGGGGGCTACAGTGAATGGTATTGATTTGGTGATTTCTTCTTTGATAAATTCTTTGTTGCTATAAAGGAATCGTACTGATTTACTTATGTTTATCTTATATTCCAATACTTTGCTGAATTCCTCTACTGGTTCCAATAGTTTACTTATGGATTCCTTAGAATTCTTTGTATATGCAATCATATCATCTGCAAACAGGGAGATTTTTATTTCTTCATTGCCGATATGCCAATATGGATACCCTTTATTTCTTTCTCTTGTCAATTGCTCTGGCTAGAACTTCTAGCACAATGTTGAATAGAACTGTTGAGAGTGGGCATCCTTGTCCACTTCCCATTCTCAAGGCTGAATTCCTTCAGTCTTTCACCATTCAGGATGATGAAGGCAGTTGGCTTTCCACAAATGCCACTAATTGCGTTGAGGAATTTCCCTTTATTTCTATTTTTCTGAGAGTTTTTAGCACTAATGGGTGTTGGACTCAGTCAAATGCCTTTCCTGCATCAATTGATATTATCAGGTGATTCTTATCTTTTGTGCTATTTAAGTGGTTGATCATGTTAATTGCTTTTCTGATGTTGAAAGAGGCTTGCATCCCTGGAATGAAACCAACTTGGTCATGACAAATTATTTTTTTGATATGCTGTTGAATTTTTTGGCTAGGATTTTGTTGAAGATTTTTACATCAAGGTTCATGAGTGATACTGGCTTGTAATTTTCTTTTTCTTTGTGGGATCTGTCCCTGGCTTTGGTATCAGGGTTATGCTGGTTTCATACATTCACAGAAAAATTGAACAGAAAGCTAAGTTCCGACATACTCTCTCCCCAGGACAAAGACTTTCCCTTTATTGACATCTTACAATATCATGCTTCAGTTATCAACAACTGGTGAATTTATATTGACATGTTATCATTAACTAAAGTCCATAGATTGAATTAGGGTTCACAGTTTGTGTTGCACAGCTCTACAAATGTTTACCAATGCATAATGTCATGGATCCACCAGGACAGCATCATACTCAATTCTCCCCTCTACTGATTCGGTCCATTTTAGCTCCAATTACTTCAGTCTCCTCTAATATTCCGCCATGATCCTCAGGGTTAAACTTCACTATTTCAGTCTCTGGTTACCTCTTTCTACCTTCAACCTTCTTCATACACTGACTTGTAATTTACCTGTTTTTCCATTTCATATTGATATTCTGATTAATTTTTCTAAAATTCATCCAGATCTATCTCTTGAATCATGTCTATGTTTCCTTGATCATTTGAGCTTCTCTTTCAGCTCATTGAATTCTGTTGCCAAACTTGTCTAGAGTATCTCAACCTTGATATGTATGTTTTAATAGTCTCTGCTTCTACACTTGTGCATTTAATCTCAGCTGAAGAAAGTCACATCACTGAGCACATCAGCACCAAAGAAAAATACCAATCTTACATAAACCTCAGCTTAATCCTCAGCATCAGTCATCTAGCCTTTTACCTACTGCAGTTTAACAATCACTATCTCCTTCCTCGGTATCCATTCCAAACTCTTCCCACTCTGTTGTAGACTGTTATAGAATACTGGTCTCTGTCACTGTCAACAGGCTTCAGCCCCTCAAGAAATTTGAGACAGTGAGACATAATCTTCCCCAACCTGCCAATCTCTTCCCTATAGATTTAACTTTAACCAAATACGCCAACATTCTCACTAATTTTCCCCCCAGTATCAAAGAAATGTATTTAGATGCCATTAAAATCAATTTTTAATTATTTTTTATCCTGTCTCCTCTGGGATCTTTATTCCTTTATATTAACTTTATCTTTTTTATATTGAATTAACTGCTTTATTTTTTTTCTCCTCCCCATCCAAACTTTGTGAAAGTAGTATATATGTAAGCTGTTACTTTCACCTTTTCTCCTCCATGTTTTCCAAAATGTTTTAAAATTTGGTTTCTTTCTCCACCATACTACCAAAACAGCTCTGGGTTTCATGGACAATAATTTTCTAAGAGCCATACTAGTGGACACTGCCCAGTCCTTGTTACAGACATCTTAGATGGTTTTGACATTGTTACTCATGTCTTACTTCTTGAAACTTTTTTAACCTAACTGAACTCTTCTTTCATGTATTATTCCTGCTTCTCTGACTCATTCATAGTTCTTTTTTTCATAAACTCTTCTTCCTCTGTCAATTGTCAAATGGTGGCTTTGTTTAAGGTTTGATCATAAGCTCAGCCTAGTGATCTTCTTACTCTATGCTCTTCTCTGGCAATCTCATATACCTTCCTGCTTTTCACTACCATCACAGACTGGTACCTTTCAAATGTGTGCCTTCTGTGGGGCCTTTATGGCGAGCTTCAGGGTCCTACAGCTATCTTTCTTTACTCTGTATTAGGAGCCTTGCTAAGACATGAATCTAAAAACTACATTCTCCAGGCTCCTTTGTCATCTGATTCTTAGTTTCCACTACAGGAAGGCACTTGAGGACATGAGAAGGCAGGAAAAAGAGAAGATCTTTGCATGTTACTTGGTCAGTTCAGTGACTGTAGCAGCAGCAGTAGTGGCAGATGATTCCTCCCTCCAGCTGGGGCAGAAGTAGCACCTTTTGGGTAATGTTAGTGCCGATTGAGGGGCCAGATACAGAATCAGCTGCAACAGAAGGGGCTCTGGTAGCTCTTGATTATCTGTATGTTACTCTTTCTTCCTTTTTGCTTCTCCAGTGTCCTAGTCTGTTTGCCTTTTTCTCTTCCATTCCTTCTTACACCTTTATGATCAGTTCCCTGTATTAAATTTTCTCTTTCTGAAAATCCAGGAGTGGTTTCTGTTTTCTGAGAAGACATTATTTGTGGTGTTTTGTGAATACTGACAATTTAAAATAAAATTATTAAGTCATCCTTTTAAGTGTATCCATTAGAATCTAAATCAAGTATCTATTTGAGATCCCACTTTTCTCTAATAGGCCATTGACATTAGTTTTTAAAAATTCATGAACCATACCTATATTCTATACCCATACAGAATTTTTATCCAAATATATATAGTATGCTTGAAAATCTTTTCTTGTTCTCTGAAGTATTTTTTTTTTCATCAGAATTGTGTACCCAGATTAAAATGTAAATTTTATGGAAAACCCCTGTCCATAAAGCTTAGGTATAAAACATTTCTCCTGTAGTGAGTCATCACTACATTAGTACACAATATACTACTCTACTAGCTCCAAAGTGAAGCTGTTTAATGGTACAGATATTTCTTTTAATTCACAGTGAATTCATACATCTCTGGGTTGATATTAACCATGGTTTAAATGAAGCAGGACTTAGCATTAAAATTCCATTTCTAATTTTTTTCATTTTAAAGAAATTTTCTCATACAAATGCATAAATACAAATAGAAGTTGTTTTTATTTCTGTGTTTCACAACAATGTCATTCACTCAATCATTTGACATTCTTGGATGTTATATATTGAAAGTCATAGTGATCTATCACGAAAACTGCTTTTGAATGATACAGCATTTTGCGACAACATGACTAGACTCTTTTCTTTCCTTTAATTTTACCTTTTTTCTCCCTTTTAGATGACACTGTCTGAACAATAAAAGGAGTGTGTTACCAGTGTTTTCATTGCCCTTTAGTTTAGCTCATCACAGAATATTTTACCTAGAGTCACACATAACAGAAAGATATTATGTTTTATAAGGTAAGGTAGGTGTGATTACACAACGTTTCTGGAGAAGAAGAAAAAAGAGGGTCATGTTTTGAGTTAGGTCTTTTTTTAGTAAAGATTACTATATAGAATCTTCAAATTGGTTTCCTAACGATCTGTGTCAGCTTGCCCCTTAGAAAGCCTTCCCGTACTCCTATGGTATATGCACCTCAGCTGAAATGGCCACACTTTAAAGAATGATCCCCAAAGATGGAACTACATGACAGAGCAGCTAGCTTTATAACATATAAGATCTCTTTCTTTCTTTCTTTTTTCTACTCTACATCTAGTATATGTGTTGTTTTTCTATTTAAAGTGCTCTCTGATCTTCTTATTCATGCTCTTTTCTTTCAAACCAGAAGAAAACAGTTTATCACTCATAATAACCTATCTTTATCAATTTCCTATACACTAAGAAGAACATGTCCCTTATGTATCTATTCTCATTGAAACATATTTTGGCCAGTTTTGTGTTCTTAGACATTTTAAGAAAATATTACATATGGAAATTTATGGAAGTAACACAGCAGATAAGGAATAGAGGAGACTTGCTACATTCTTAGTTTTTTAACTAGACTTCATTTTGGGTAACTATTTGCTCTATCAGGCTATATTTTCTTCTCCAAAAAACAGGTATGTACCTCCAGTTTTAATAAGAAGGACTTTTAACAGTAGATTAACCTAACGCTGAAGCCTTAACGCTAACTCTGAAAGTTACCATGGAACAATCACACAAGCTCACTGCCCGCTTTCCATCGCTACATCTGCAAGATGGTCTGCCCATAATCATCCTGATAAACATTCTGTGAGAATTTAAAGTTCTTCTGGCTAAAAATCTTATACATGTTACCTTCTTTAAACCTCTATTTGTGATTTATAAAAGCACTTCACTGAACTATAAATTATGGCACAAAAATGCCATATTTCTATATGCAAAACAAGAAACATGAAATTGACTATGTAGAACATACTATTGCTTTTCTAGGAGTTTTCTATAATAAAACTAACATTCTGAAACATGTTTATAATCAGATGTACATTAACAAATGTACTGTCCAAAATAGAAAGCAAACCAAAACAAACACGTTGCTATAGAATTAATTCCAACTCACGGTAACTCTATATATGACAGACTAGAACTACTCTGTAAGGTTTTCACAACTTTGACTTTCAGGAGCAGATCACCAAGTCTTTCTTTTGAGACACCTGTAAGTGGGTTCAAACCACCAACATTCCGTTAACAGCTGAGTTCTTAACTGGAAGTCCTAACATACTGTATCCTTTGTTGATAGGTCAAGAAGCAAGTCTGAAATATTAAAGTAACTGGAGCAAGCAAACAAAACAAATTTGAAAACTGTATAAACATTGCCATTGTTAGGTGTCCTCCAGTCAATTCCAACCCATAATGATCCTAAGTACACAGAAGGAAACACTGCCAATAGTAGCCAGCCAAGCCAAGTGCCGTCGACAGTAAGTCTAATACATTAAGGAATGCATCCATTGTCTCTAAAGAATAAATTTGCATGACATCTTTTCCTTGTCTTTATTCTTATTCTAACATGGTTGCTTTTTTGGTTAAGCTCCGGCAGGACGCCTTACAAATGATCAGTGCAGACACTGAGAACACTGAGCTTTTGGGTATATAATTAGGCAAAGTAGCCCTGGTGACATAATTGCTAAGTGTTACAGGTGATAACCAAAAGGTGGACAGCGAAAAGCCACCAGCTGCTGCTTAGAAAACCTCTGGGGCTGCTGTACTCTGTCCTACAGAGTCGCTGTGCGTCCCAAAGGACCTGACAGCAATGATTTTTTTTTTAAGATAGATTGAGAAGGCTTTAATAAGAGGGGTAACTACTGGTCTTCCTCCTTTTTAAATTAATGCTTTCAAATATAAATTAGTATATAATCAGTTTCTAAAACCAACTGAACTTGGTAGTTTATCATGTGAAAATAACTTCATTATTTTTAGTATCACTGCCTTCAAACCTTTTATTTCTTCAGTCTTCTATATCTTGGAAACATTCAGATACCTTAGCTTTCTAAGTATTTTTAAACACTGATTGAATATTTTTCGTAACGGAGTAACTATACAAAGGTTAATAATTTTAAATTCTGGACTGAGTGTGATATCAAACCCACTGCCATCGAGTTGCTTCTCACAGCGACCCTACAGGCAGAGCAGAACAGCCTCATAGAGTTTCCGAGGATTACCAGTTTTTCAAAAATTGAAAAGGACTAAGAATAACCTAAAGCAGGCAGAAACTGGACAGCACTGAATGCTTGAAAAATGTAAGAGGTTCGTGAGATCTGCTTTCATATAGTTTACTCATTGAAGACAGTTCTCAGTCCAGGCAACATGGAGAAACTAGAATTAAAGACCAAGTTAGATTTTTTGTTAGCTTCAGACGTCAGAGGTGTCAGAGAATAGAGTCTGAGGCAGTCAGTGTACCAGAGATGAAAAAAAGAATAACAGAAAGGGGGAAGGCACAGAGGAGTGATCTGTGAATAAACTCCCTTCAAATTTCTGGCTGACCCCTACAGCACATACACATGAAGCAGACTCTGGAAAATCAGCAAAAAGGAAAACAAAGCTAAAAGAGGTGAATAGGATTTCAACTATTGCATATCACAAGAGAGATACAAATTGGACTGTGAGTCCCTCTGATTCAGAAGAGAAATAACAGGCTTTCCACTGAAATTCTAGAGGCCATCTATTAGGAAGAAACAACTTTTCAAAACTAAGGGATTTACCCTAAGAACTAAGGTAAAATCAGCAAATTTCAGTTGCCGTCAAGATGAGTTTGACCCAGGACATCCCCATGTGTTTTGCCACCCATATGGCTTCTGTGGCTACGATCTTTTGCAAACTGACCACCAGGGCTTTTTTCCGACACACTGCTGAGTTAGATTTGAACTAGCATCCTTTCAGTTAGGAGCCAAGTGATTAATCATTTATACCACCCAACCAGCCAAGCCACCGAGGGAATCCTGAAATGAAAGTAGGCTTGCCTTAACAATATGTAGACTGAAACTTTCACAAGTTTAAGGTAAACTTGTAATTTAACTGCCTGCTAGAACAAAAATCAAACCTCTTTGGGATGTACAGTACCAGAGACTCCATAGAAAATGGACCTAGCAGAAAAAAGAATTTGTATGCTTGGAAACACATCCAATTATGTAGGCTGAAGACTGAAAAGTAACAATATTTTTTAAACTGAACAAGGCCTCAGATACTTGAAGACAACATTAAGTGGTCTAACTTAAATATATATATATATTTCAATTGCTGATTACCACAAGAGAGACAGAAACTGAAGTGCAAGCCCCTCTAATTCAGAAGAGAAATCATAGACATTCCCATGGAAATTCTAGAACCCGTCTATCAAGAATAAGCAAATTTAAGTACACACATATGGAAACCCTGGTGGCATAGTGGGTTAAGTGCTATATCTGCTAATCTAAAGGTCAGCAGTTCAGATCCTCCAGTTGGCAGTTCAAATCTGCTAGGCACTTCTTGGAAATTCTATGGGGCAGTTCTACTCTGACCTATAGGATCACTGACTCGGACCCAACTCAAGGGCAGTGGGTTATATATATGTACTTAAACTGATAAACATCAAAAATAAAATATTATAAAAACAGTCACCTAAACCAGCACTTCTTTGTACATAAAATATAAAGATATAAATAATGTCTAGCTTTTCATCAGAGTAAAAAAAAATATGGCAGAAGAATATAACAGGATCTTGAAAATGTCAAAAATTAAAAAAAAAAAAGCCTGCAAACATTCAATTTGATATATAGACAAATTAGCATTAAAAAACAAGAATATTTAAAAGCATTTTAAGGTGAATAAATTTCAGATATGTGACATATAGAATTGCACTTTAAGACATTGTAAAAGGAGTTCTCCAGGTTGAAGATAAACTGCTAGCTACCAGATAGGAGCTCAGACACAAAGAAAAGAATAAAAAAAACAAAACCAAAAAAACCCGCTGCCCTCGAGAGTCGGGTTTGACTCACAGTGACCCTAGAGGTTAGAGTGGAACTGACCTATAGAGTTTCCAAGGAGCCCCGGCAGATTCGAAAAAGAAAAAGAAAAGAAGAAAGAAGAAAAAAACTAAAGAAGAAAAACGGTAGATTTACAGGTAAATAGCAGCAATTATCTTTTTATACTTCTTTATACTCATGAGTAAGAATCAGCTTGAGGGCAACAACAATGTGTCTTTGAAAGACAACTGATTGTTTCAAGCAAAACATCTTATTGTGGAGTTCACATGATATAAATATACAACCACACTAGCACAAAGAATGGGATGGGTGTAAACAAAATTATATTACTTTGCTTTATTATATTTTTATGTGAAGTGATGAAATATTAAGTCTACATAGAATATGTTGCTAAGAATACACTGACTATCTCTAGACCAACCAGAAATGAACACAGATACAGAAAGATTCAAGTAAAAAGCCAACAGAGGAAATAAAAATAAACACTAAAAAATTCAATTAAACCGCAGAAAGGAAAGAAATAAAAGTAAAAAGAAAGGACAAGGTGGGATACATAAAGGTTAAATTGTAAATCCAAACTTGACTACTCATCAATTCATCAGGAAGCCATAATAATTATAAATTTGTAGGCACCATAAATGAAAACACTGGTGGAATAGTAGTTAAGAGCTAAGACTGCTAACTGAAAGCATAGCAGTTCGAGTCCACCAGGTGTTCTTTGGAAACTCTATGTGGCTACTCCGCCTTATAAGGCCACTATGAGTTTGATTCAACTTGACATCACTGGCCTTTTTTGGGGGGAGGGGCTATGCATCTAATAGCAGAGCTTCAATAAGATAAAGTCAAAATCGACAAAACTAAAGAAACATATATTAGAATTTTTTGAAAATTGGAAGTGTAAGCAAAAAATATATGAGAATATAGATCATCGTAAATTCTGAAACTGTGTCTTACATGGTCAGCATTTTAATATTTTTGTAAGTGATACCACTTTTTAAGAAAAACTAATTCTGTGGATTGTATTTGCAAGTTAAATTGTGACTTCATCATGTACTAAATATCAGTAAATTTTTTCAGAAAAAAGTTTGGCAGAAGTAAACTGTTATACTATGTCCTTTTCTACTACAGGAAATATTTAAAAATCTAAATTTACTTTGTCTTCAATCATTCTTTTAACACTGTCCATAAAATAGCATTAGCTGAGACTTCTGCATTCAACACCACCACCTAATGCTTTGCAATACACTTATTTTAGATGAAATTAGCTTTCAGGGGTCACAGTTACACCTTTAGATCTGAGATAAACAAGTAAGTCCATACCTTAAAGACTAGTTCTCCTACCAGGCCATTCCATGTCCCATCTTCTTGGGGGCTTCCATACTTGTGATCCGGTGCAACATAAATCTCATAGTTAAAACCCAGGTAGTTAGATAAGGCATCCAAAACATCAATGGAGAAGCCCTGGTATTTCTTCGGTTTACCCAACACATTTTCAGAGACCATTACAAAAGGTTCTTCCTACATGGAAATAAAAGAAATCCTTGATGTCAATCTGATTGTCCCCAAAAGCAGTTCTTCAAAGACTTTTGCTTCTAGTCTGAAATTGTTTTTATCCAAACAATGCATGCATTATTAATATATCACATTGCATCATAGTTCAGTCCTTTGTTTCATCACCCATCTCCTTGTGATCTCTCATTTAATTCTCTGAATTTTTTATTGCTATAGCAAAAATTGTATTCAAATGATTAGAAAAGTCTAATGGTCATTATTGCGTCTTTCTTACCATCTCTGGAACAATCTAACATTTATCAATAAAAAAATCATGTTTAAGAAACAGTTGATTATATCTATTTAGGTTTTTATTGTGCAACAAACTAAAAATATGTAGGAGAATACTGTAACAGATATAATCAACATACAATCCTTTAAAAAAATCAAAACACTCTTAAAACATAATTCAGCAAAATTTATAACAACATTTACTGGGAGTTATTTGTTAAGTAATTCTGTATCTTTGATATAAGCACATATTTTACTGCAAAGATAGCATCTGAACTATTGCTGTGAAAAATTCAATTACATTTTTGGTAAACTCAATTTAGTAAATTTAGTAAAGTGGTTTCTGAATGCATTTCTTCTATCTTTTCTCATTTTTGTTCTCGTATGCTAACAAATAGACCTCTTTCACTTTGTAAAACATCTGGTGTTAAGAGAGTTCCGTTGGTTTGAAACATCCTGGCAGAGTATGGGAAATTACATAAATTAGATAAATTCCTTAATCTCCTAAACTTGTTCAAAAATCTTTCAGCAACAGTTATATTTACAGATAACCATTTCTGGTATATATAGTCATTCCAGCCCTCTGAGCAGGGTAAAATCTATCTTAAGTCCAGGCCAGACTACCCAAAGATTTTATCTGTGAATCATTTTTCCCTGGAGACTCACAAAATAGCCTTCACTGAGATGTAAAATGATACTTTGCTCTTGGCTTTTACTCAAAGACGCTAAATAATAGCTTTACAAAATTCATTGCACCTGTTATAGGAATATTGCACATCTTAATCATTCAGTTTTTCCATAAAAATTAGCTTGAAGTAAATTTATTTAATTCTTCAGGACCAACCAAGAGATCTTCATTTTGCCTTGGAAATACGTTTTACTTTTTGGATGATGAAAGTATGCTATAAAAAATAATGTAGCAAAGGTATTCATTTTCTGTTGGGTATGCAAAGGATGAGTACTAAATGTGATACACAGTTACAAGTAGATTGACCTTGCAGTGTTTATAATATTTTTTTAACATTAATTTTCTAAACAATTTATATTCTTTTTAATATGTTGGTTATATTTGCTTATATTTTAAGTCAAATGGATCAATAAATGATCAGTCTGAAGAGGTGACTGCTAGTTGCCCCCAATAGTCCATCTCTTCTTTTTCCCTAGCTATAAATATGTATTTTTATTTCAGTACTACTGAGAATAAAGAAGATGATTTTAATTCCACTTTTGTAAGTAACTCGCTAGGCAAATAGAAGCCCTTTAGAGGTCTGTTGTCAGAATCTAGTCTCAGCAATGTCAGCTAGAATTGACTGAAGGGACAGAGTAGAAATGGTTATGCTAAGAGTTCTTTTTAAACAAGGTTGATAAATTATTGATGAACATGACTTTTAGATTTTATGCGCTAAATAAATCCATAATACATTCCATCATTCGCTTTTTGGATCAATGTTTTTAAGACTTATTTTTAAGCTTTATGGCAGACTTTGACTATTTGTAAATTCTACTTCAGACCAATTGTACTTTATGAGGACAATCTGCCAATACCTTAGACAGGTAAATGTAGCAACAGAAATTAGACTGAAGCTAGGAAATTAGAGCAGAAAGTTATTTGGTCTTTTCCGTGGCAATACTGAGGTTGGTTTAATCATTTTTATCTATGCACCTATTGTCCAAAATTCATTCATTCATTGATTCATCCACTAGACACCCACTGAACAGCTTGTTCCTGAAGTCACTACATTCAAAACAGTTCAAAGAGAAGGCAATAACAATGTGGGCACCACTTTCAAAATAATATTTTGGAGAAATACTTAGAGAAAGACAGAATTCAAAATATAAATCTAAAAATAAAGCATAACCAGAACAAACAAAACACCAAAGGAGCACAATAGAAACTGCAAGAAAGAAAACAGAAAATCATCATTTTGGAGGTTATCAGCTATCTACTATTTTAATAGATGAGAAAACTTTTGATCAAAATGTTTCAACTCAAGATCACACACAATAAGTTACAGAAGAGAAAGGTGTCATCACTTGTCTTCAACTTTATTTCTGTACACCTCATTTTTTTCCCAATCTATAAATTAAGAGAGTTAGAATATCAGGATTTATTTTTCCTTAAGTTGTCTTACTTGTACAGTGCTGCTATAACAGAAATGACATAGGTGGGTGGCTTTCACAAACAGAAAGTTATCCTCTGACCATTTAGAAGGCTAGAATTCCAAATTCAGGGCACCAGCTCTGGAGAAAGGCTTTCTCTCTCCGATGGCTCTCATGGCAAGACGTTGTGATCAATCTTCCCTGGTCTAAGAGCTTTTCAGTACAGGGACCCAGGGTCCACAGGACACATTCTACTCCTCGCTCTTCTCTAAGGAAGTCTTGCTGTCTTTTGGTCCACTTCTCTATTTTAACTCTCAAAAGATATTGAACCCGGGTAGAGCCCAGTAATACTGATTGTATCCTGCCTCACTAGCATAATTGCCTCTAATCCTGCCTCATTAACATCATAGGGGTTAGGATTTACAACACATAGGTAATTGTATCTGCTGTCAGAATGGAGGCCAACCACACAATACTGGGAATTACGGCTTAGTCAGGCAGACACACACTTTTTAAAGACTGTATTCAATCCATGACAAAAGTATTAGAAACACATTCAGTAAACTATCATTCAGAAATCCAATATGTAAAGCATGTAACAGCAAAGCCATTCAGAGCCCTCTAACCACTCATAGTGGTTATGTGCCCTTCACAAAATATTTAGAGCATCTCAAGGCACAGAGTGAAGACCTCTGGACTATATGAACTCTCTGGCCCTATTCATTGCAAATATGTTGGAATTACGTGTTTCTAAACTGAAAATAGAAACCCTGGTGGCATAGTGGTTAAGTGCTACGTCTGCTAACAAAACGATAGGCAGTTTGAATTCCCCGGACACTCCTTGGAAACTTTATGGAGCATTCCTACTCTATCCTATAGCATTGCTATGAGTTGGAATCGACTTGATGGCATTGGGTTTTGTTTTGTTTTTTTCAGTTCAAAATTTTAAACTCTGGTCAGTCTTCAAGAATTAGTCACATTTGGACAGGTCAGTTTGGACATTTAGGTAGCTGCAACAATATAGACAAAAATATGAAAGTCATGAAGTATATCTGTGTTAGGCCAGTGTTAAGTAGCTCTAAATTGTTGTAGGAAACCCTGCTGGGATAGTGGTTCAATGCTACACCTGGTAACCAAAAGGTCAGCAGTTTGACTCCACAATGTGCTCCTTAGAAATTCTATGGGGTAGTGCTTCTCTGTCCTATGGAGTTGCTATGAGTCAGAATTGACTTGACAACAGTGGGCTTGGTTTCAATTTCTGGCAGGATAACATATAAGGATCCTTGGTACCACAATCGCTGAGCACTCAGCTGCTGATGGAAAGGTCAGCAGTTTGAACTCACCAGTGGCTTTGCAGGAGAAAAGACCCAGCAAATTGTTCCCATACAGATTACAGCCTAGGACTGTAGGAGACACTTAGACACAGTTGTTTAAACAAATGTTCTGCAGCTCGCTTTGGTGAATGGTGTCTAGTGTCTTAAATTTAGCAAGAGGCCAACTAAGTCCATCTAAGAAGCATTAATTGGTCTCAACCACCTTGAGCACAGGAGGCAGAAGAATATCATCAACAAGAGGAACGTGTAAGATGAAAAGACAGAAAGGACAACACACCACAGAGACAACAGTGACATGAGACCAGAAGAACTAGATGGTGCCCGGCCACAACCAAAGAATGCCCTTATAGGAAACACAACAAAAAGTCCCTGATGAGAGTAGGAGAGATGTGGGATGCAGAATTTGAGATCTAATAAAAAGACCTAACTTGATGGTCTGATGGACTACAGAGTTCCCAGGAGACACGGCCCCCAAACTCTCTGTTAATCCAGAACGGAAATCATTTTGGAAGCCAACTCTTCAAACAAAGACATAAAATCAAACATGCAGAGCATGCTTCATGCCTTGGGCATATACAGGAGGCTCAATGGACAGCTCGTGCTCCATGGTGAGAGAATATGCAGGAGGGGTACAGGAGCTGGTCAAACAGACACGAGATACACGGGCTAGAGGGGAGACATGTGCTGTCACAGTGGGGAGTATAGCTAGGGTCGCATGGCACAGGGTGTGTGAGTTTTTGCATGAGAAACTGTAATAGTAAACGGTTTCAGGTAAATACAATAAAAACAATGAAAAAAAGATTACGGCCTAGGAAATCTTACGGGGCAGTTCTCCTCTGCCATGTACGGTTGTTATGTGTCAGAATTGACTCCAAATCACATAACAACAGAAAATAAAATAGATGAATAGAAGCTTGGGAGACAGAATTCTTAATGAATGATTCAAAAATATATTCTAAGAAGCAGTGAAGAAATGATAATAAGTCACAAAACTATTAAGTAAACAGCAAACATGAGATCCCACAGCATTCTTTTTTTTTTCCTTTTCTAATAATAGAAATGTACAATGGATTTACAGAAGAGAAGTCTAAGCCTGTAACATTTCTAAGATGTGAAAGTATGATGGAGGAAATTTCTTACAGAAAATTGAATTTCCAGGTAAGAGAGAAATCAAAGTGGACTTATAATTCAGAATTGCATGATTTATCTCAATTTTAAACACAATTTCAGGTGATACTAGACAGAAACAACTGATACATGACACCAACAAACAAATTGCTCTCTGGAGGAAATAACCTTCATTGAGGACTTCTGCTATTCCTTCAAATAACTGTTTGATTACCATGTCCCACACAAAAATGAAAGACTCCAAGTGAAAGGGAATTATGCTTCATTCACAAAAGCCATCAGAAATAACAGAAAACAGAAAAAGATTCTTCCAACATTAGGTATTAGGATTATCAGAAGCATATTATAAAATAAGTATGTTTACTTTGTTTAAAGAAATAAAGAGTAACATAAAAAATTGGTAGGAAGTTAGAAACTACAGGGAGTAACATTATAGAATTAAAAAGAGCCAAACAGAAATTTGAGGACTAAACAAGACATTGATAAAGTCTATAACTAGGTCATCAAATGGACCATTAGTTTAGAAACTGATGAAAAAGTGAATTGGTGAACTGCAATAGGTCAGAATTAATATTCAGATACAATAGGAAAAAAGTAAAAAGGTAGAAAATCTAAAAGCAAGAGAAAACAGAGGAAGAGCAGGAAGAGAGAGTCTGATAATGACAAATTCTGTTAAGGACATGAAGAAATAGGAGGTATCATTCATGATTAGTGGCTGTGTGAACTGACACAACTAATTTGGAAAATATCTTGGCACTAATGAACAGAGTGTGAATATATCCACATGCAAATTAATTTTGCCTATTTTTCAGTGTTAAATACTTACCTGAAGCATGAGGATATGTGTGCCTAAACAAACCCATTGACATTCAGTTGATTCTGACTTTCAGCAACCCTACATACATGCTTATGTCCCAGCAATTCTTCTCCTTGAGTATAAATACTAGAGAATCTAGGGTACTGAAATATAGAACCAAGAATGTTTAGAGCAGCATTCTCTGTAATGGCCGAAATCTGGGAATGATCTAAAAATTAAATGTCCATCACTGTGGCAAAGATAAATTAGAATACTAAACATATTAAAACTCAGCAACCTAGTATACACTATTAAAAAAAAACAAGCAAAATGAATTGTTATTTAAAAATTATATCTAGATGAAGACGTTTTAAAGAGGTTATGTTCTCCTTATTATTATTGTATTTTTAAATAATATCTCCACCTAGGTATGAATTCTTAAATGACATAGTTAAGTTTAAGTATTTTTGGAATGTTAAATTAAATAAATCTCTGCTTTCTTTGGGTATTGCTTCTTTTAGTCACCATTATTTTTTAAAAGAATCACCCATGTTCGGCACCCATGTTCTGGTTTTTTATTCAGGACAGTGGTTACACAGATGTTACTTTATTATTAGTTAACTAACTAATGATTTATGCTTTTTTATTTGTGTGTTATATTGCAGCATATAAAACAAAAAACAAAGTAAAAATACGTTAACTGGGACCAGACAACGGTAGGCATTGAAGCCAAACAAGGGGGCATGCTTTTTTTTTTCAGCAGAGAACTACAGCTTCTGTGGAAGGGGAAGAAAGTAATTGGATATTATGCTCTGTGCCCATTTAACATATATTTGAAAGCATAGGTTTTTGAGTCTTTGACTCTTCTACTACAGGGAAAGAATCAGTGATACAAATCATACAATCCTGCTTTTAAAATTCATTTTCCAGCAATTAACTTCAAAGAGCATTAAAGGACTTAGACCAGATTGTTAGAAACCTGTCTGCTTATTAAAAGAAAAGAAATTGCAGATTTTGATTTGCTGATCGTTTAGATGACAAGCACAATCTTGTCTAAGCACAAGCTTCAGCAACTGGTATAAATTGAAACTTCTGCAGAAGGTCTGTAGTTTATCAACTGAAGTACATTAGCAAGAGTATCCATAGACCTGGTAGTAGAAAAGGATGTTTCAGTGGTTTACAATTTTCATATTAACAAGGATTTATTCACATCACTTGTTAGATTATTAGATAATAACCTCATAATTCTGCATTTGTATTCAGCCACTTAAAAAAGTCTCAGGCTAATTGCTTAGTTGATTTACAACACTGTTTCTGACTGGCAGATTTTGCAGTTAATTCCCATATTTTAATAACTGTAATGTTGTTTGCTACTGATAGAGTTTAAAAAAAAAGTGTCAGACATTTTTGATAGGTAAAAGCTACATGTTCTTCTGTCAAGGCTTTATTGAGCATTTAGAGGTTTTAATATACACTACTTGGCCACGATGGCCACAGGCTGGAATGACTCTCTGGGAATTTTTTACAACTCTGCTCACACACATAGCTCAAAGGCATTAAAGAGAGAATGAGAATATTTCTCCATAGTCTATCTCTTCTTTTTTTAATTCCCCATAAAAATACTATTTGTCTGAAGCACACAAGAGTTGTTTTGTGAACAGTGTGAGCCCATCTTTTGCTTAAGGATGACATATTCCACTTTGATATATGCAGACCTAATGATTGTATGTTCCTTGGGAAAGCCTCGTTATTTTTTATAGACCATATATGACTCGACGGCACTTGGCTTGGCATGAATATTAGAAATTTTTCGTAACTTAAGAAGTGCTAAAGGCAAGAAATTTGTTGTTAGAGAGCTATCAGGAAACCAAATAGGAAAACAAGCACAAGGAATTGCTGGAGAGAAAAGAAACAATCTAGGTTTTATAAAGGAGACTATCTAAGCTGCATACAGAGAAGAAAGGCAGGTCACAAGACTATGTAATGAAAATATTTTAAAGAGTTTTTTCAGGCAGAATGTTATAGAAGAGCAAATAGAAAAATTTACACTGAATTTATCTTTCAAAAGTCATACTCAAATATTTTCCATCAGGCAGTAGGGTTCTATTCTAAGTAACAGTAAATAACACACTTAGTCATTCTAACCTCCTAAAACCATCTCAAATATTATTTCTTACTCCTGTTTTGTAAACCATTATTAAGCCAAAAAAAATATTTGAATTTGAGTGTAAATTTTGAACCATTATTAGACAAGTTAACATATTTTCACAACAACATTTTGATTTTAATATTTTGCTATGGGATCAGTATGAGTTAGAATCAATGATGAAGAGATCATTTGTCTTTTTCTAAATTATGAAACACTCATAGTGACACAGAGCATAAATGGAGAGAGAGCAAAACAAACAGAAGTCCATTATTTACATGAGAATATGAAAAAAATATATAAATGTTATAGCTGGGAATATAGAGTTACCAGGGACAATAGGCAGTCAAAAAGTCCACAGTCCTAGGTACATTAGTTCTCATCTATTTTTCTCACAAGCCTTTAAAAACACATTTACTACACTAAGACTTTATGACCACCATATAACAATGGAGAAATGTCACACTTTCAGATTGTTTTCTGAATATAAGTGCTAGATAAGGTTTTTTGTTGTTATTTGTTTTGTTTTGGTGTCATTCTTACAGTGCTAAATTGTATACTTAAGTGAATCTTCTAAATGTGTATCCATCCACAGGCAAAAGTGAATTCTGTCTCATAAATAATCTCTAAGAGTTTACTTTGTGCAAAGCACTCTGTAAGTACAGTTAACTCAAGAAAAACTATCAAGATATTTTGAGATATAACTGTAAGGAGATATTGGCTGGATCAGCTTTACCAAATGTCAGAAGTGTACAAGATATTTAACTGAAGAACTGGGTAGTTTTTGACTCCAGAATGATTGTGATATTTATAAGCTCTCTGGTTAATACAGTCAAATTCCTGTTAAAATGTTTTCGAGACAAATGTCAGTAAATGACTGAACTGTAAGACCTATCTCCTATCAGGATACAGAAGTATTAATAAATGTACACTGAAGTTAATTAAATATCAGTATTTAGTAAAAAGCCATGTAAAATTAAAACATCCTGGGGCTAGTGGCATTTCTATTCAAAGTGACGTTACAACTACTCCTCATTCATCCACATGATTAGGTTCCAACAACCAGATTGTTGTGTTAAGTTTGCATAATGTAAAAAATTAAAGGAAGACTAAGTGAGCCTTATTAGAACTTCCATTTATACTAGATGCAAGCCATAGCCCCAGGGAAACTCCCTTTTCAATGGATTGCCTGCTCTCATCAGATCACAAAACGGAGGATGACTACATCATTATATAACTGCCAAATATATCATTACACAATGGCCAAGCCAATGAGAATCATGGATCAGTTATGCTGACACATAACCATTACCATCATACCCAATGCTACTCTCAGCTCACATCTTGGCATTTGTCACTTCCAGACATACATCCTTACTGTACAAAAATAGTCAGATACTGGCTTTTTTTTAAACCATTGTTATGAATGCAAAGTGTCAGATAATGAGATGGTAAGAAATGAGGAGTAGGTGTACTCAGAGGGAAATTTAGTTATCTATCCAGTCATTCAAAAGAGTGCCGAATGCCAGGCATATGCTAAAACTACGGGAGTGAACAAAATAAGCACATAAGCAAACAAACACCCCTCTTTCTACATCTATATCCTAGGAGAAGAGACAGACTTGATAAATTAGATAAATAATACATATGTTATGCCAGATGGTGTTAAATGCTATGAGGAAAAAAGTTTAAAAATACTGAGAACAAGGAGCACAAGGAAAAGGGTTGCATCTCTAATTTGGAAGAGTCTCTGTAGATAGAAATATTCCAGACAAAGGGTACATTAGTGCAATTGCCTGAGGTAAAGTATGAGACAGTAGTTTGGGATTGGTTTCTTTCAGTTTGCTTATTTGTTCTATGGAGAGATTCAAAATATCACTGTAAAAAAATCATGTAAGTAGCGTGCCTGAAATTGAAAGAAACAGGGCTGCATAGTAGGAAATGTCTGAGAAGTAATGGGTTTACAGTGGGACAGAGCTCAGACAATGAGTCCGGGTGGCACAGTGGTTAGGGGCCTGGCTGCTAATCAAAAGGTCAAGGTTATGAACCCACCAGCTGATCTGCGGAAGAAAAGATGTGACAATCTGCTCCTCACAAATATCACAGCCTAGGAAATCCTTTCGGGCAGTTCTACACTGTCATAAAGGATTGCTATGAGTGAAAATCGCCTGGAGGGCACACGACAACAGGGCTGAGACTGGGTCCTTAGGCCACTGTTATCATTTTAGCTGGTACTTAGACTGTGATGGCAAACTGTTACAGGGTTCTGAGCACATGAGGGATGTGACCTGACAGTCGATAAAGAATAATGATGATTCCAGGAAACATCTCATAACCTGGTTTCAACTGGAAGACATTATGTTGAGTGAAAGTAGTCAGTGACAAAGGGACAAATACTGTATGAGATTTCTATGACAAAATCTCAAATACAGACTTATGTATAGAAGAAAAGACTCTTTGACAGCTGCAAGGGAGGGGAGAGAGGGAGGACGAAGTGGGGAGGGTTTAGATTAGATAGTTGCTAGAAATCTGGTTGGGAGAAATCAGTGATATCACACATTAGAAACAGGAAAAATATTAAGTGGACTTCAGCATAACTTGAATACTCCTTCCATCTTAACCCAGTATTGCAAGGACAGAGTAGCTGGGGCAGAGGGCAGGGGACCATGCTCTTAGGCGAAATTGAGGCCAATTGGCACAACTAGCGTTTTGCTAAGAGAGCTCTCTGCACCCCACAGTGGTGAGTGGCCTCTGGGGTCTTAAAAGCTGCCAAGCTGCCATCTGAGGGCACAGCAATTGGTCCCAACTCAGCAGGAACAGACGCTCACCGAGCACCAAAATGACATGCGGTAAAGACAACCTAGAAGACAGAGAGACCCACAAGAGTGGGTGCCTACATTGACTTGTGACTGGAGGAACTGGATAGTGCCTGGCCACCACCAGTGATAGCCACTATGGAACTCCCTAAGTTGAGTTTCACTGGCAACACAAGAATAAAAAGGAGTGCACCCTGAGTTCTCCACTAAAAGACTGCAATTGATGGTCCAGTGGTTTTGGGGTTCCTCTGGGAACATGGCCCCTGGCCCTCATGCTGCCCTTGCCCGTAAATCATAACGAAGGTCCACTCTTTGGACACGAATGGATTGGACTTGGTGATGCAGAGTGACCATATATTGGATACACGTTATGGTTCTATGCATCTATAGGATATCATCCTGCTGACCTCTGGCTGGAGGATGGAGAGTGGGTGGAGAGGAGGGGAAAGGAGACTGTTGGGAGGGTGAGACAAGTATGGAGCAGAGAGGAATAGTGTGCTGTGACCGGGCAGGGAGAGCAGTGAAAGCAGCATATAGGTGGGCATGTAAATTTATACGAGAATGTACATTTTTACTCGGTCATAATAAATAAATTAATTAATTAAATAATTAAAAAAAAAACAGTTTACTTGCGATGCTCTATCGACAGTCTAAGAGTCTTTTGCAATAAATCAGGTAAAAGATGAACACGACCTGGCCTGAGGTGGATTTTATTAAAACACAATTGGATTTCCGATACTTTCTGAAGATACTGCTGACACTATATTGGATATGTGGATATAGTGGAAGTAGGGCTGTAAGCACTTAGTGAGAAGTCATGTAATGCTGTGTCATACTTTCTACAGAACCATCAGTGGAAGGATCAGTCTCAGGAAGAGTATCGGCTCCTAGCAGTCTCTGTAGATGCTTATTATTTGGTATACCCATCATGGTATTTCCATAAAAGATGCTAAATCTTTCAATCAATAGATTACAGTTCCCAAGGTGATTTTTGACAGGGGATCAAAGATAGTATTTTGTAAAAATCTGCATCACTAAACACAACATTAATACACATTCAAATTTAATAGTAGGAAGCATGCAAATATGTGTTTTCTTTTTTTCCTTAATGTCTGTGACTCATGTAATTACTTACAAGAGAAATAACATTTACTAGAAGAAATCACAATCATTAAAATTATCATAATCTTCAAAATTTAAATTTTAAAAGGATAGAGTTCAACAGCAACTTTTGAGGATGAATTATTGTTTTTGTTCTCTTAACACATCTTTGAGAAATACAAATTAAATCAATAAGAACTGATGTACTGCTCATCCTATTGACAAGGATAAGAAAAAGAATGTTCATGTTCATCATCAAGCCTGTGAGGAGGCAGTCTTTCCCACATGCTAGGAGAATGAACACTGGTATCGCATTTTCAGAAAAAAATTACAAAAAGAGATTAAGTACCTTCAAATTTTTATATTCTTTGATCTGATAACTTTATAGGAGCAATCACAAAAAAATACAAATATGCATCTGACAGAAGGTTCAATGTAGACTGACTCAGACAGTGAGAAGTTGGCTAGCTAGAGCTAAATGCCAACAACCGAAATGTCCAACAATCAGGGATTTTTTTTTTTTTTAAGTATACCTATATGCTGCGCTACTACAGAGCAATTAAAAATCAGGTTTTAGCTCAATGCCGTGTCCATAATCACCTGTTCAGAGTCAGGTCACCACAGGTTTATTTGTTTACTAAAAATTACATTTTTTTAAAAATGAGATGGCTTTGTTTTAGTCTATTTGTTTTATGGAGAAATTGAAAATATTACTATAAAACCTCCTTTTTTGCATTCCAATATATTTTAGTGAATGACAAATAAAAACCTCAAGTTTCTATTAGCATGCTGGCAATTATATACAACTCAGATAAATTAATAGAAGGCTGAAGCAACTGCAAAATTACTCATTAAGTTGGTGGAAGAAAAACCCTGTTAATCACATCTATAATACAAAGAAACATTTGTTTACATTAAGAATGCTCATGAGTATATTGCTAAATGGAAGGAATATATACAAAATTATCTATGTGTGTGTATATATACGTGTATATATAGACACATGTTCAAAACTTGAAAAACGTAACAATAATAATACCAATGATAGTAACAGAAGTAAAAAATCCCTGTCAGATTTTCCATGTGTTGGGTACTTTTCAAATACTTTTTGTCTATTTATACCAACAACACTATGAGTTTGGCACTATAATTATCTCCATTTTTATGGAAAAAAGCCACACCAAACCAAACCCACAGCTGTCAAGTCGATTCTAACTCATAGCAACCCTACAGGTCAGAGTAGAACTGCCCCATAGAATTTCCAAGGAGCACCAGGCACATTTGAACTGCTGACCTTTTGGTTAGTGCAGATATAGCACTTAATCACTACACCCTCAGGGTCTATGGAAAAGGGAAGTTAATTCACTTTAGCTGGTAAGTGATAGACAACGACATATTAGTAAGTAGCTTTTGCATGGAGCAATCATGCAAGTTTTTTTTTTTTTTTTTTTTAACTTTTTGTCTCCAATGTTTCCTATTTTTATTATTGAATGGGTAGTAATTTTTTCCATAGTATATGTTGCATACATGAGTCTGGTAAATAAGTGAGGCTTGGTTTAGAAATAAAATTTGATAGAAATTTCCAAGAGAGAAGATGAAATCATGCAGAGAAAGAAGGGAAGAAAGAGCTAGAGATGGAACTATGGAAGAAGAGCATTCAGTGAAGGGAGCAGTAGAAATAGATGTAAAGAGAACCAGAGGAAGACATCTTTGGGGTATGCAAAAGAGGATATGATTTCAAGAAGGAATAAATTGCCAGTGGATTCAATTGTATGCATTTCATTTGTCAAGTAGGACATCCAAAGATCTTTTGAAAAGCAGGTTTCTTTGGATAAGTGAAAGTTAAAGTGGAATTCCAGTGGCTGGGGGAAAGTAAAGGTTAAGGTGGAGACAGCAGAGAAGAGTCTGGAGGCACAGGCATGAGAAAGGAATCAGGCGGATAAAGAGAACTCAAGGTTAAAGAAGTTTTCTTACCTTGAGCATATTTTCAGGCCAAGGGGAAGAAGCAAATGGAAAGAGATACAAGCAATCACAAAACTTACTTGGCGCCTATCACTGTGTTCGGCAAATCACATTCATACTCTGGCATCGTTATTGTCATTTTATAAACGAGACAACTGACACTTGAGATGCGATAAAGAATTCACCTGAGGTTACAAAGCTATTGAGAAAGATTGAGTTTAGCAGTATCTGATGCTAAAGCCTTTCTTCTTAACCATTACTGCACACGGCCTTCACCAGCTAGGGAAAGGGAAAGCCCGGTATACCATCACAGGGACATAAAACACACGGTGGAGAAGAGATGAGAAAACTGAGGCCACTTTTTTCTTTTTTTAATCACATGATCTTTCTCTCACTCTTTCTCCTTCCCTCAATTTTCCTCTCACTGCTCTCCCTTTCTCTCTCTACTCTGTACTCTCAAAATCATTTTCATGTCTAAAATAGAACGATTTATATTTTCTTCTTCTTCCAAGCCACATGTCAACTCCAGTCATCACATCACGTTCCTAAACAAAGATAATCATGTCCCCTAAAAGGAGATCTGGAGAGATGAAGTACATAATAATTTTGCTAGCACCCACTATTTCTGCCACTGGCTTGGCTAATCCAAAGTTTGAACATCAGGGTGTCAGGTTTCCTATTTCTACTTTGCTAATTGCTTCTGGTGGGTGTACATTTTTCTTTTGCTTTTGTTGCCTAGCACAGTAGGAAACATAAAATAACAGATCTCTTGCATACAGGGTAGAATGAAAAGAGCAGAGAGCAGAAAGGTGCTGATACTTGAAAGCAAGGAAGATATCATGGGAGTATCCAAATTGCAGAGAAGCCTGAACTTAAAACTACAAAGGTGATAATTACTGTTTCGTAAACTGCTAAGTGAATAATTGATAATATTATTAGAGGTGTTACTAAAATAAGCAATAAAATGCATAAAAATAACCTCTTACCAGTTTTTAGCTTTTATCAGGAGGACTATGGAGGTGAATTACAAACAAAAAAAGAAAGAAAAACAAAAAACCCCATGCTGTCAAGTAAATTCCCATTCATTATGGGAGCACATTAAGGAATTCAAGGGAGGTGACCACAATTTACTGGAAAAGGTAAAAGACATATCAAAGGTTATTTTTCATTGCTAAATTTTATTGAATAATAAATTGGAATGTTGAGCCTAAATTTAGCCCTAATAATTATCCAGTCTATGAGCTCCTTGGAAACCGTGATGGCTTAGTAGATAAGTGCTACTCTGCTCAACAAAAAGTTCAAGTCTTCCAGGCACTCCTTGGAAACTCTATGGGGCAGTTCTACACTGTTCTACATTGTATGCAGCCAATGTCACCTAACCGTTTGCTGTCCAGTCAATTATGACTCCTAGTGACCCTATAGGGCAGAGAAGAACTACGCCATGAGTTTTATTAAAGAGCAGCTGGTAGACTCATAGGGCCAATCTTTTGGTCAGCTACTGTAGCTCCGAACTACTCTACCACCAGCACTCCAAATGCCACTTAGGAGTGACAAAAACAAGCTTTGCTTTTATCATTTATTCTTGCATTCCTCAGCAGACACCCTAGGGGTGTTCCTGTATGTAACATTTATTTGCACTGAAATGCTTCCTAGTTCTTGGGGCTTATGACCAAAGGTCAGTCTTAAAATTTCTGCAAGGTGTTATAACACAAAGGTGAGAGATTTTTCAAACTCTTTTTTTCTTAATGGATTGCTTTTCCATTCCCTTTGAAACAGCAAAAGACTTTGCTCTCAAAGGCTGATCTGTTGCTTCTTTATTCCTCAAAAGACCACAGGCCATCAGCCTAAATACTTCCTTTTCTTGAGTGCTTTATTGACCACAGTCCTGGAGACTGCACTTGGCTCAGAACGAGATAGCAGCTGGTTAGTTTCCATTGAACTGTGGCATACACTACTGTACATTAGAATCAGTGAGAAAAACTTTAAGCTAAACATTTCGTTCTCTCATTTCAAAAGTCATGTCACTGGCAATGGTTTTTAAAAAAAGATTAGAAAAAAAAATTTGAAACCTACAAAAGGGAAATATTCTCCAAAAAAAGTTAATTTTCTCACAGTAACTACTATCACCTAGAGATTCTGAAATTTCTTGCTAAAAGATTTTAACACAGTAGAATCACAAATGCAGTTTCAAACACGGTGGCTCTTTTGTTGCGAGGTTAACATAATCAGTTGACAGCTTACGTGTATGCTGGGCCACAACACTTGAAAGCCCAAACCTTTTTATACTTCAAGTGATCATTAAAAAACCCAAGGGGTATATTCTAAAAGAGTCTGCATTTGCCTTGCTTTCCTTGACCAACTTTTCCATTTCTGGGGCCTCTGCAGTATGGCGGTTCTTCCCTTGACTGCCTCTTACTTCCCTAGAGGGAGCTGAATTTCAACGGTGTGTTCTTAGTCTAGAAGCTGACAGATGAGTAAGCTATTCCCAGGTTGGGTGCTTTTTGGAAGAATCTTTTCTCATTTCAGGCTACCCTGGAGTCCCATTTAATGCAATGGAATAGTGATTTGATAAATAATCTCCTACTGGTCAAAGCTTGCTTCCAGGCCTTCAAAAGAATCCAAGTCCTCTTTAGGGAATAGCTTTCTCCTTGGTAAGTCTCCTCTGTAAGACTCAGTGCTTCTTTGAGAGGGACTCAGAAAGCATGCAAGCTTTTGTCAACATTTGTTACCCATTATAAGTTGAAATCCAATTAGGATATTGTAATTTTAAAACTGCTTTTGCTTACTAAATAGGAAGATTTCTAAGGTGTAAGCAAGAATAACTTTCTGTAACTGTTTCCACACCCCCCCCCGCATGTTTACTCAGTTTTAATTTGCGACAGCTGAAAAACTGCAACAATAACACAAACATGTTATTAGAGCTTGATACTGTAGGTGAATACATGTTTTCCGAATGAAAAGCAGAAACGTGCATAAGGTCAGGTCAACATTTAAAACACTGACTTAGAAGGCTTATGGGATTATCTGGAAACCCTGGTGGCATTGTGGTTAAGAGCTGCTCCTCCAGGCGCTCCTTGGAAACTCTATGGTACACTTCTACTTACTCTAACTTATAGCATCACAGTGAGCTGGAAATGACCTAATAGCAGAGGCCTTTTTACGGGATAATCCTATGTTGTATCTGTGTAAGTTCGCTCGCCTAAATACCAGTTAATTACCGCATAACTCAGATAAAATACTTTTTGAAAATGCTTTTTGAATATCCTTTTTAAGTCTTGGTAGGCTAAAATGACCAAAAATGAAACTTTCTTCAATAACTATTTTATTTCAGACTCGAGGATGACCAGAAAGTCAATTACTTTTCCTTGACTAATGTTAACTAAATTCTGTTGTTTCTTTCCCTAGAATAAATCTATTTTGTCTTTGCATTATCTAAACAAAGCATTATTTCTTTTATTAACTACAGTAATTTCTTAATGTTTGAATATTTAAAGCTCCTTCTCAACTTACTAAGCATCATACAATCTTGATAAAAAAATACTCAGCTGAATCCCTTTTAATTTCTGGAGCCAAGGAGACAATCTATGGCTTTAAAAGTTATGAATGTGGCTTGAAGTACAACTGAACTTTAATTTGGTACATATTTAATTTCAAATTAGAAATAGTTACTTGAGCAATATAAACATAAAACTTAATGCAATAGAAGTTTATTTTTAAGCCCTGGTAGAACAGTGGTTAAGAATTTGGCTGCTAATCAAAAGGTCAAAGTTCGAATCCACCAGCCACTCCTTTGGAAACCCTATGGGGCAGTTCTGCTGCAGCCTGTAGGGTTGCCATGAGTTCGAACCGACTCAACAGCAATCGGCTTTTAGGGAACGCTAATTAAGCATACGTAAACATTGACTGTACCTCCTGTATGTCAGTTTGTCCTACCACGCTGCCTTACCCACTGTGGTTCTGCTGAGGCTATGCCGTAGGTATTTCACATACCAGCAGGGCCCCCTTAGTGGGCGGGTTTCAGCGGAGCTTCTAGACTAAGTCCAAGTAGGAAGAAGGGCCTGGCTACCTACTTTCAAAAACGAGAAAACAGAACGCTGTTTGACTGGCTTGCTTTGGATGCATCATCGGGAGGGATCAGTCAATATAGCAGGGGGAGGTAATGTTCAAGTAGAGCTAAAGAAGAGGGCCAGTGAGGGAGACCCTTGTGAGAATGTCGGGCACAGCAGGTGTAACGGCGGGCTCCAGCATCCCCTCAATCATGACGATGAGGCAAGATTAGGCAACAAACATTTCATTCTATTGTACACAGGATCACCGAGTCTCGTAGGTGACTGGACAGCAGCTATCTATTTATATAAATGCTGAGGCTCCATAGTTACATAATATTATTTGATTAGCATGCAAACTAGTTTTCAAGTTCAATGATTATTGCCAGACATCTATTGGTGGCAGATATTTGACTCCACCTTGCATTTTAAAGTAAAGTAAATTAGAAAAGTTAGAGTAAGCTGTCTATAGCAATAGTACACATCTAAAACAAATTTAGAAGAATAAAGTGGCTTTTCAAATGATGCCTTACGTTCCTTGACTCTTCTTGCATTTTCCGTGAAAAAGCTGTGTGGTGCGGAGAAGAACACCACTTGTACACAGAATGAATTTCAGACAATCATGAAGTGTTCTTGCCGTGGTACAGAACCATGTAACCATGACAAATCCCTAAATCAGGAGCTTTCCTTTGCTCCCAGTGCTACAAATCTGGACTTCCCTCAGCCTCTTTCCTTGGCCAGTAGAGGCTTTTTTGCACAGTCCACAACCACTGCATTGGCATTGAACATCCTGGGGATATGAAAAGCTGTAAGTATGGTTGCACTGGTGGAGCTGGTTAAATGGGAATAAAGATCAATGATAGCTTCAGCAGTGCAAACTTTGAATTTACTTTTCTGTGGTCTGTAGGGTAAAGACATATATAGACTCTTTGGGGTTCCATTTCCAGAAAGCAGTTTTTTAAATGATTAGAGGCATGTGAGAATGGATTTGTATAACAGACAAAGAGTCCACATGGTACTTTTATGGAAACCCTGGTGGCACAGTAGTTACCTGCTACAGCTGCTAACCCAAAAGCCAGTCACTTGACTCTACCAGGTGCTCACTGAAAACTATAAAGACAGTTCTACTCTGTGCTACAGGGTCACTTTGAGTCAGAATTTATTTGTATTGTATATGCACCTAGATTTTGAATGCAATAGGTATTGTTGAAGAACAAATTTTCTTGTTAAATAGATCTGTGAAGATTACCTTGAATGTGAATTTGGTAACAGTTTTGCATTATCAATACATGCTTAAAATATCTAGAAAGAGGAGAAAAATAATATATACTAAATAAACTTTTTAATGTGACTGTAACAGTAGTTTGCTAAACTAAAGAGTTTATTCAGGGAAGAATCTTCTTCAAGTGCAGTATTTTAACACTGAAACATTCTAAAAAACCACCTACTCTAATTTCCCAACAGCTTTTGGAAACTTACAGTACCTCAGATAACAAGTTATCTGAACTCTTACCATAATGCATGGATGCTTTACGGTTCTATGCATCTATAAGATGTTTTCCTTCTGGCCTCTTACTAGAGGGGGTGAAGAGGGTGGAAAGGAGGGGACAGGAGATTGTTAAGAGGATATGACACATATAGAACAGCACAGAGGAGTGTGCTGTCACCAGGCAAGGAGAGCAGTAGGAGCTGCAGATACGCGCACATGCAAATTTAAATTGGACTGTTCACTTTCACTCAATCACAATAAAAGAAAAAGTTATCTCAACTCTGTTTAAACTTTTATTACTTCAACAGGACTTCTCTCTACCTTAAAGATAACTTAGTATATTATTAGTCATTATGCATTATTTTCTCCTCTCTCTTGACCCTATATTAGTCCCATTTGTGAAATAAGTATTCTAGTAATTACTTGGAAAGAGTTAGATGTTATTATTAGTATCACTATGTCGTCCTCATTCTAGCAGAGCCATTCATTTGCTTTAGAGAGAATTATGATTATTACATAAGGAATAACTATAGCATTCACCAGGTGTTCCTTGGAAACCCTTGGGGGCCATTCTACTCTGTCCTATAAGATCATTATGAGTTGGAATCAACATCATAGCAACAATTTGTTTTCCATTTTTCCATTTTTTTAATAGAACCAATAGCTTAGAGCTTGGTGCTTTGTTTTTTTTTTTTTTTTAGTATCTATAGAAAGATAACTTTTGCGAGAGAGAGAGAGAGAAAAGATCTCATTGTGCAAGACTTGAAGATAAATTGTACAATCTAAGATCTAGTTTTACATCTCAAAATAGTAGAGACCAAAGAGAATTCCCTGTCACAGGAAAAAGGACTTCTCCAAGGTGTATACATGGAGGAGAAGGCAATGAGAGACAGGAAACAGGAGGGAGAAAAGGTCAGACACTCTTATACTCTCATTGTCTCGACAGGGACAGCAGGAGTACACTTATTATACAAACTCAGACAGACAGGAAGGATCTTGAAAAGCCACAATCTAGGGACCAGCTTCTGCAGGCACAGCCTTGAGGAGGCTGCAGACCTTCAGGAGAAACCTGACATCTGGATGGTAATCGTAGCCAACAGGGTCCCAGTACAGTCACACTTCTGGGGTACATGGTTGTCAGAGACAGCCTCTGGCCCCCCGTAACACACAAGTGTTTACCCAGAAATCCTTACGGAGAGCAAGGTACATTAGTGGGACGGGGAGGCTGGTGAAGTGAGGGAGACCCGAAAGGCAGAACAACCCAGCACAGGGGCAGGTTACGGGAAAAAATAAAAGAAGCCACAATTTTTATGGCTTTTAAAATAAAGCAGATAGCTAGAGAAAATAAACAAACAAACTTGAGTAAGAGGTGTCTACACAATGGTCCACAAACTTTAGTGCAACTGGCGATGCCAAGTCAGGGAGCCAGCCGAAGTGCTGCTAAGCTACAGGGACCAGCAACAACTGCGGCACAGCACAAGGACTCAAGATCTCTCCCCTGTGCCCACACAGTCACTTAGTGGGAAAGTGAGCACGAGGTTCACCAGTTTTCCGTATGCTCAGATGTCATCCCAGGGAACAACAGTTTGAAGGACAGAAAATACAAAGGCTCAATTGTTTCGATAAGTACCAAGAGCTGAAATCTTGTTAAATGGCAAAGTCATGATCTTATCACACTCATAAACCTGTTCTGTGTCATGGGAAAATGAAATCTGCTATAGAGAATGAAATAGGAACAATTCCCCTCCCTCTATTTCTGTATAGAAATGAGATTAAAGTTTGCATATGTAATTAAACATATGGTACACAGTAAGGAGTGCCTGCTAGTGTAAGAGGCTAAGGTGCTTGACTACTAACTGAAAGTCTGGAAGTTGGAGGCCACCCAGAGATACCTTGGAAAAAAGTCTGCCATCTATTTCTAAAAAATCAGCTACTGAAAACCCTATGGAACCCACTGTTACTCTGACACAGAGCGGGTTGCCATGAGATGACTCAACAGCAACTGGTTGCTTTGACTTATATGTAGTAGGGTCAATAGTTATAGGTTCTTGTTAGTTGCTGTCAAGTAAAATTTAACTCATAGTGGCCCCATTTGTGCACAGAGTAGAACTGCTTCACAGGTTTTTCAAGGCTGTGACCATTCAGAAGGAGATCGTCAGGGCTGTTTTCTGACATGTCTCAAGGTGGGTTTGAACTGCCAATATTTTGGCTAGTAGTCAACTACTTAGCCATTTAGACCACCCAGGGACACCTTACAGGTACTAACCCAAATCCATTGCCATTTAGCGACCCTACAGGTTAGAGTAGAATTGCTTCATAGAGTTTCCAAGTAGTGCCTGGTAGATTTGAACCACTGACCTTTTGGTTTGCAGACATAGCACTTAATCACTACACCAAGCTTTCCTCCTAGGTACCGCACAGGCCTAAAAAGCTTACCTCTACACCCATGCTCATTTTGCAGAGTCTGCTCATGTCACCAACTTGTGTGACAATTACCATGACAATCTCACATACAACTTCACCTATTTCTAAGATTACCCACTGATACTGACTTATGTAATGACAAAATGATTCCCATGTCGTATGTATAATTTTCCATAGGAGTCATCCTACGATGCCCAGCATCTGGGAACTTAAAGAAGCTTTGTCATTCCTGCTGTTGCTAATGATGGCTGGGGTACCATCTTCCAACATTCCCCCAAAACTATCCCTCAGAAAGCTCAAGTGGTGCTTAGTTCATTTTAGAGGGAAAACCAAACTCATGTTGGCTGTAAAGTCAATTCCAACTCACTGCAACCTCAGGTGAGTCAACTCCACATGTTTCAGTGAATTCTGCTCTACAGGATTTTCAATGGCTGTGATCTTATATTAAGTGGATTGCCAGGCCTTTCTTACACAGTGCCACTGGGTGAAATCAAACGTTTGGGGGGACAAAGTTCAATCCATGCCTCTGCTTCCCTCAGAGCTGAGTCCAGTCTCACTGGCTTCAGATCCCTCAATACAGAAGAAGCACCGCTTTCCCTGATCTAATGGGACAAGCCGAGGATCAAAAGGCTAGATTATTCAGAGGATAAAATTATTGGCAACAAAACCCTAAGAAATCCGGAAATTAGTTCTAGTAAAATTTGATTTCTTGCAGTCATAGCCAACATTATGTGCTAGCTAAAGAGAAATCTACAGGGAACAATGTTGTTATTTTTAGCCTGACCACTAAGAAGTTTAGCATAAATTTGGAACTCAGCTAACAAATCATGCCTTCCCTTAGATAGTAAATATGCATACTTGCTTCTTTTTATTTTGTTATAAAATTTAAATAATATTTAAGCTTGTGTGTATGTCATTTTAAACTACCTCAAAATCATCATGAAAAGAGGCAGAATATAAACTAACAGGTAATTCAATAAATTTATGTAATTGGTGCTAGGTACGTATTTGATTAGAACAAAACAAAATAAAAAACAAACCAGTTGCTATCTAGTTCATTCCAACTTACGGTGACCCCGTGTGTTTCAGACAAGTGCCCTTACAGAGTTTCCATGGCTTTAGCTCACCAGACCTTTCTTTTCAGGAATCTTTTAGGGTGGGTTCAAACTGCCAGCATCTTGGTTTTTAACCAGTGTTTAACAGTTCGCCCATTCCCAAACCCAAACCATTGTCATCGAGTCCAGCTCGTAGTGATCCTATACCACAGAGGAGAACTGCCTCATGGGGTTTTCAAGGAGCAATTGGTAGATTCAAACTGCCAACCTTTTAGTTAGCAGTGGAGCTCCTAACCATTAGGCAACCAAGACTCCTTGTACCATCCAGAGAATCCTGTACAATGGCTTGCATGAAACAAAATAACATGCAATGTATCTTTTTTCTCTGGCCAATTTAAAATTTGCATTTTGTTAATCACCATTTTTTTAGTAATTTGACTAAAATATGTACTGTGGCTTTATGTGACTGTTTTTCTTCCTCGGGGATGAGTTGAGTTTCCTGGATATATGGGTTTACATTGGTCTTCTAGTTTGTAAGCTTTTGGCCAGAAGTTATTAGCTATTGCATATTCAAATATTTTTTCCTGGCTTGTCTTGCTTTGTGGAAGCTTGATAAAACATGTTAGATCACTTAATACTGTGCTGATGTACTGTGTAATTTTATTTCAGTATTTTTTTCTCTCTGATGCATTTTTTTTAAGAACATTCTACTGCCATGTTTTCAAATTCATTCTTTTTTTTGCACCAACTGGTCTGTTTGTAATCCTATATTATTTTATTTCATATACAGGTAGTCCCTAAATTCTGATAGGTTTCCACTCTCATCTCTATCATTAGTCAGTACTAAAGAAGGTTGAATACCTCTTTTCTTTTTTTAGTTTTCATTACTATAGACTTCTATTGATTTATGTATTTTTTATTGTGTGTGAGGTAAAAACTTACAGAGCAAATTAGTTTGTCATTCAAGTTTATACATACATTGTTTTGCAACATTAGTTGCAATTCCCACGATATGTCAACACTCTCCCCTTTTATACCTTTGTTTTATCATTTCCATTCATTCCCTTTTTTTCTGTCCCTTCCTGCTAATTTTTGCTTTGCTTTTGGGCAGGTGTTGCTCTTTTGATCTCATTTACATGATTGAGCTAAGTCACACTTCCCCCTTGCATCTTACTGCTTGTTTTAGAGACTTGTGTAACTTTGGCTGTAGGGTAAACTTTGGGAGTGACTTCAGTTGTGAGTTAAGTGACTGTATTGGGGGGGAGGTCATAGTCTTAGGGTTCCTACAGTCTCTGTCAGACCAGTAAATCTGGTGGTTTTTGAACTGATTTTAATTCTGTTTTACACTTTTGTCCTGTTCTGTCTGGGATCTCCGATGATGGTGTCTGTCAGAGTCACACATGGTAGTATTGGTTTCTGGGCTCGGGCTAGTGGAGGCTGTGGTACTTGTGGTCCATTAGTCATCTGGATAGTTCACTGTGTCTTTGGTTTTCTTCATTCTGCTTTGCTCTGGCTGGGATGGTACCAACAGATGTATCTTAGATGGCCACTCCCAAATTTGTAAGACGTCAGACTCTACTCACCAAAATCTGATGTAGAATATTTTCATTATTAACTATATTATGCTGATTGATCTAGATGTCCCTCTGAGACCATGATCCCCAGATCAGTTTTGTCTTTGATTGCTAGTATTTTTATAAACCTGACATGTATCGGTCTTTGGGGGTTGGCATGAGAATGATAACATCAGGAAATTATATGCTGTATGTTGTATTTCGGTCATATTACCAATGATAAGATGTTCAAAACAAAAGGGTGCTCATGAGTTCAGTTTGTTGGAACTTAAATACATCCTAAGTTAGGAACTACCTGTACTATATTGTTTCATTTTTAGATTTAGAATTTCAATGCACTTTTCTAAAAAATGTATCTTCCATTTTCTAATAGGGTTCACACTTCCTGAACTTTAAAGACTTGCCCATGGTTATAGCAGCTGTTTTAATATGCTTGTAGGTTTGTTCTATTTTATCTGTCATTTCTGTTTCTATTAACTTATGTTTCTTCTGGTTATTGCTAAAATTTTGTGACTTTTTGTCACGTATCATAATTTCTAATTAAATGCTGAGCATAGTAAATAGTACATTGTATTGATTTTGTTTAAAGGTTTGGGAGTTTTGTTCGGGCAGACACATTACTTGCTGTTCAGCCTGATCCACTGGAGACCTGTTTTTAATCTTTGCTGTTACAGAGCTAGATGGCTTTCCCTTCACTGATCATTTAGTTCTTCTACTAAAGGGTGACCTTTCTACAGCCCCCACTGAATGTCCCAGGCAGTCACCCAGGGCTCCATACTCCAGCTAGTCAGAGCTCAAAAGTCTGTCCAATGTGTGTGAGCTCTTGGTATTGTTCTGCTTACAATTTCTTGTCAATTTTTGCCCAGCTTTGTAGTTTCTTCCTATGCATATATGAGGCAGTACTCAGCAAAAAGTCAAGAAGACTCATATGTAAATTCTGCAGTTACTGTCTTGCACCTTCCTCCTCTCCACAGTTTACCCTTAGATCTACCAACCACCTCATTCTTCTCTAATTTGAATCTCTGTTCTTTTCAATCAGTGAGGTTTTGCATTCACAAGCCACTGCCCGCAGTCTGGAAATTGCCTCTGGCCAGAAGGCTAGGATGATTGTTGGGATTATTTAGTTGTTTCTAACCTTTTAGGAATCAAAATCCTTTGGAAAATGTTGACCAGTGTCTGAAAAGGTTTTCCCAGACTTTACTAGTTTATGGCCAGAGCTTAGACCAGTCCTTGTTACTTCATCATGGTGGGTAGTGAATCAGACAAACAAGAATTCAATACTTATTTTTACCATGCATATAATTTTAAAAAGTTATGTAATAGCTGTAAGGATACATAAGCAAAATGTGAATAATAATCTTTAATAGCTATAGTATAGATTAGAGATATTAGAGTACAAATGGTAAGATTTCTTCACTGCACCCTAAATGTTATCTAGTAACACTATTTTGAAGCTTTAATGGCCCTTGGCTGCTAACTGGTCAGTGGCTGGAACCTATCAGCTGCTCAGCTGGAGAAAGATGTGGCCGTCTGTTTCATAAAAATGTACAACTTTGGGGCAGTTTTACTTTGTCCTATACGGTCGCTATGGATCAGAATTGACTCAACGGCCAAAACCCAAACAAACCCACTGCTACTGAGTTAGTTCCCATAGGACAGCATAGAATTATACCACAGAGTTTCCAAGGAGTGCCTGGTGGATTCTAACTGCATCAGCCACCTAGCACTTAACCACATTGCCACCAGCGTTTCTGACTCAATGAATCCATTGCTGTTGAGTAGATTCTGACTCAGAGCAACCCTACAGACAGCACAGAACTGGCCCATAAAGTTTCCAGGGAGATTCAGCAACCGCGGGTTTTAACTCCTTAATGTATTATTTTATACCTATAAAAAGCAGTATCTTTAATAGAATCTTTTCAATTTTTATACTTATACAAATATGTGTTTCTGACCAATTTTTCCTAGAACTTGTTTTATGTTGTTTTATCTACTCTAAAACTCCTTCATTGACAAAAGAGAATTTAATACTTCAAGCTTGCCTTAACATTTAGATTTCTTTCAGTAGCTATGCCATACTGCAATTACAGAAGTAAAATGTAGTTCACATAACTTTGGCTTGAATATTGCAAAAGTTATGGGATTCAATATATAGACCCACTGTTTCTGTATCTTTGAATTTGCAAATGACTCTGTCAATCTCTTTCTAACCTTCTAACGTAGTAAATTCACTCACAAATAAATCATATAACAGATTTCCGAAATATGTATTCATTGTTTAACAATTCACGTTTCAACCTTAAAGAGGATGAAAGTACGGTTATACATGGTTACCTCACACCCCACATTGATGGTCACGCCTGTGTGCATGACAGCTGTCGTCTTAAGACCAGTGTGATAAGAAAGAATAAGAAATTGTCAAGCCATTGTCATGCACCAATTCTCATGATGATTTTATTCAGTCAGAAGTGGAGTGAACATATATTCCAGTGTTGCCATAAATTACAATGTTCGCATAGGCCGTTTTTCCTCAAGTAGCTGTTTATACAAATCACTTTTTTCCTCTATTTTTCTCACACAAGATGGACATAATCAGCAAAACAGACAGAATGAAATATATGCACAAAACAGAGCCCAACACTGTGTCTACTGATCACATTGTTTCAGTAATAAAAATGAGGCCCATTTTATCCTAAACTTTTCCCTAGAGCTGGGTTGTAACAATGGTAATTTTAACTTGTTGATGTGCATTATCTGCATTATGGAATGTTAACATCATATTCACAGGCAAATTTCTAACTGAATATTCATTAAAGGAATTTTTAAAATGTATCATCTTAGGCAGTTCATTCTTGTATTCCAAATTTCATTTAATACAGATGGTATTCTAGTTTACTTCTTGGATACTTTAAATTCATGATAGACGATTTAATCTGCATACCTTAGTATATGCTGTTTTTATTGCTGTATATTGTCTTTCCTTTTATCTATGACTTGATGTTGTAGTTGTCAGTTATGGTCAAGACGATAACAACTTACAGCAACCCATGTGTATGGGGTAGAACTACTCCATAGGATTTCCATGGCTGTAATCTTGCAGAATCAGATCACTAGCTCTGTTTTCTCAGGCACCTGTAGGTGGGCTTGAACTGGTAGGTAGGTGGGTAATCCAGAGCTTAATCATTCGTACTGCCCTGATATCCTGGCTTACCTTTACAAACTAATTTTAGTGTCACACTTCTAACCTTTCCCAATGACCCACCCATTAGTTAGGTGTTCTTTTGTTTTCCCTTAACATTCTGTGCAGAATAAGACATAACACTTATGTAACATTGTTATGTACCGGGCTTAGTTAGAAGGCCTTTGTTCTTTGTATATACAGACAAGCCAAGCCACGTGCCAGCCCAGTCAGATCCGACTCACAGTATACAATTAAGTTCACGAACTCATTCTAGAAAAAGTGCTACATACCTCATTGCTGAATGTCACTACAGTCACCTTTGAAGTACTCCCCTTGAGAAGCTATACACCCACACCAGAACCCAGCCCACGTTTCAAAGCAATTTTGGAACTCTTTTTTGGAACGGCCATCAGAGCTGTCATCGTTATTACCCTTGATGTCCCGAATGTCATCAAAATGTCTTCCTTTCAATATTTCCTTTATCTTTGGGTATACAAAAATGCCATTGGGGGCCAGATCAGGTGAGTAGGGAGGCTGTTCTAATATAGTTATTTGTTTACTGGCTAACAACTACACAAATAAGTTTGTGAACTTGCCCCGTGCCACCATGCACAATGGCCATTCCAGAAACAGTTCCAAAATTGCCTTGAAGTGTGGACTAGGTAGTGGTTTTGGTGCAGAGCTTCCCAAGATTCAGTCAAGAGGTATGTAGCATGTAGAACAATTAAGTTCTCCGACTTGTTAGACCTTGTATTGATTCCTTTAATTTTTGGAATAGATCTATGAGGTAGATAACAGTATTATCTCTTAACAGATAATAGATAATACTGTTATCTACCTCATTTTATTGATGAAGATCCAGAAACATGTTGTAGTTATTTCTTTTAAGAGAAACACAGTTTAAATACCATTTTATGGAGAAAGATACAGAAACATGTTGCAGTTGTTTCTTTTAAGAGAAACACAGTTTAAATACCTGGTCTAAGGTCACTGGTAGGGGAATTGCTGATCTAAACACCAGCAGTCTGGTTCCACAGACAATTTTCCTTTTAAACACTTGATTGAGATAGACTTCAAACACCACACAACTCACCCATTTAAAGTGTCAGATTGACTGATGTTAGTATGTTCAGAGAAGTGTGAATGTGTGTAAACCTGGCTTGCCCGTAATGCCCGTTTTGTGTGATCTGCCACCGTTTTCTCATCGGAGGTGATTTTCTGTGTGTTGTAAACGGCACCTCTACAATATCCATGAAGTGGCATTAGCGGCAGTTATGTTAACAAGGCAGGAGTCAATTTACAAGATGAAGTTGTATCTTAAATCTATCTCTTTCCAGAAATGAAAGAGAAAAGTGACCAAAGCTATGGGGACCTCATACCACCCAGAGACAGATATCTAATAAAGTGGTGCTTCTTGAGACCTGAGATATCTAGGCTGAGAAGCTACTAGACTGGCAAATACTGATGACAGGGACATTCCCCCAGAGCAGACAGATGACAAAGGACTTTCACTTCCTTGTAGCTGGCACTCTGAATATGGACATCTAGACTCCTAGACCATGATAGAATAAACATCCCTTTGTTAAAGCCATTCATTTGTGGTATTTCTGTGAGAGCAGCACTAGATAATTAGGAGATTACTCCAGGGTGCCAGCTGTGACTCAGTGGCACTTGGCTTGGCTTTGGCCAAAAAACAAACCCTGGATCTTCTAGCTGTCACCTCTCCAGTTCTCCAATCTTTCCCAGCCCTGCTGCTGTCAGGTACCTTTGCGTAAATTCTGACACACAGTGACTCTACAGAACAGAGTAGAACTCTCCTGTGGAGTTTTCGAGGAATGGTTGATACTTATGGATGTGAACTACTGACCTTTTGGTTAGCAGCCATAGCTCCTAACCTTTTCAGTGTCAGGCCCACTGCAGCCCTAAACAAACACTAATCTATCTTCTGTCTCTATAGCTTACAAATTCTGAATTTTTCATGGACATGAAATGATATGCAATGTAGTTGTTGTGACCTTTATAATTCTTTGTGAATTTCACTTATGCTTTCAAGCCTTATTATTCATGCTGCAGCATGTGTCAGTAGTTCATTTTTCATTTTCGTGTCAAATAACGTTCAGTTTATGGTATACCACATCCTGTTTTATCCATTTGTCAGATGACAAATATTTGAGTTTCTTCTTGTTTCTTTTTGGCTAACATATATGAATAATGCTGCATAAATATTAAATGTATGAATGCTGTGTACAAGTATTTGTTTTCATTTCTTCTGAGACTATATTTAGGAATGAAATTACTGACCCTATGTTTAACTGTTGGAGGAATTGCCAGGCTGTTTTCTGAAACATTTTCACTATTTTACACTACCACCAGTAATGTATGAAGGATCTATTTTCTCCAAACTCTTGCCAACAACTGTCATTGCACTCATTACAATTGTTATTACAACTCTTGCCAACAACTGCTATAGATTGCAACACCATATTGAGTGTTAGTTGATTTGAAAGTGTAATCACATTGTGGTTTTGATTTGCATTTCCATGATAGCAAATGACTTTAATTATTTTTTCGTGTGATTATTGGATGTCTGTATATCTTTTGGGGGGAACTCTCTATTCAGATCCCTTGCCAATTTAATACCTTCTCTTCTTAATATTGAGTTGTAGTATTTTTAATATCCTATGAGATACATGATTTCAAAATATTTTATTCCAAATATATCTTCTACCAAAATGTCTTTTTACTTGCTGACTGTGGTTCTTTGAAGCATAAATTTCAAACTTTGGTGATGTCTACTATATTCATTTTTCCTTTGTTTCTGTGCTTTTAGTGTCATATCTTAGAATTCATTGCTAAATTTTCAACTAGGTTTTTTCCTTTTTCTAAGAATACTATAGTTTTGATCCTCACATTTAGTCTTTGACCCATTTTGTGGTAACTTTCGTATACGGTGTGAGGTAGGGGTCCAAATTCATTCTTTAGCATGTGAATATACAGCTGTTCTGTGAGAGTCTTGAAAAAATTAGTCTTTTTTAGTTGATCTGTCTTGACACCTCTATTGAAAGTCAATCAATAGGTTAGCAAGAGTTCGAACTGACTCAGTGGCAGTGTGTTTGGTTTTGGTTTTATATGGGTTTGTTTTTGAAGTTTTAGCTTAATTGCACTGATCTACACATCTCTTTTTAAGTCAATTTACTATGTTGTCCTGATTACTGCAGGTTTTAGTAAGTTTTGAAATCAGACAGTATGAATCTTCCGGTTTTTCTTCTTCACCACAGCTTTTACTATTCTGGGTCCCTTATATTTACATACGAAATGTAAGTTTAGCTTAAATGGTTAAAAAAAAAAAGATGACTAGAATTTTGATAGGGATTCCACTGATCTGTGATCAATTTGAGGAACGTTGCCATTAAGGAGCCCTGGTGGTACAGTGGCCAAAGCAATTAATTGGCTGCTAACTGAAAGGTTAGTTGTTTGAAACCATTAGTGGCTCTGATGGAGAAAGATGTGGCAATCTGCTTTCACAGAAGTTTATGGCCTGGAATCCTTACAGGGTTGCCATGAGTTAGAGCTGACTCAGACGCAGAAGGTTGTTTTTAGTTTTTGGTTTTTGTCAATATTAAGTCTTCTAGTACATTTACACAGGACATCTTTGAGTTTATTTAAGGTTTTTAAACTTCTGTCAGCAATGTTTGTAACATTCAGTGTACAAGTCTTTTACTAAATTTATTCTTAATTATTTTTATTCTTTTTAATTCTCTTTAATGGCAATGCTTTCTTAATTTTCATTTTAGGTTTTTCATTGCTAGTAACAGAAATCTAGTTGACTTTTTTAATGTCAAGCTTGTATCTCTCAAATGTGCTAAGCTTATTTATTAGTTTTAATAGTGTGTGTGTGTATTTTATAGGGTTTTTTATATATAATTTCTTCTGCAATTAGAGAAAATTTTACTTCTTTGTTTCCAATCTCACATGTTTTGTTTCATTTTCTTGCCTAATTTCCCAGGCTAGTGACAAAAGTAGTGACTTGCCATCCCTACGTTCCTACATATCTTATTGGGGGAAGGGAAACCTTCAATTTTTTTAATTAAGTATAATTTTAGTTGTGAGTTTTGGTAGATATCCTTTAACAACTTGAAGGAGTTACATTCTATTATTAGATTGTTGAATTTTTTACTGGCAATGAGTGTTGGATTTCTCTTTAAAATGCCTTTTTCTGATTATACTTAGAAGGTCACACAGATATTTTTCCCTCATTTTATCAGTGTAGACATTGATTTAGTTTCACATGCTGAATCAAACTTGATAAACTCCACTTGGTCATGATGAATAATCCTTTTTACATGTGGCAGGATTTGGTTTGTTAGTATTTAGTAAAGATTTTTGCATCTATATTTATAATGGATATTGCACTCTAATTTTCTTTTCTTGTGATGTATTTGTCTGGGTATACTCTAAGAATAATACTGGCCAAACAGTGGATCATAACAAATTATGGATAACATTGCAAAGCATGAGAACTCCAGACACTTAATTGTGCTCATGAGGAATCTGTATATAAATCATAAGGCAATCACTTGAACAGAACAAGGGACAACCGCACAGTTTAGTCAGGAAAGGTGTGTGTCAAGGTGTTCTTCAGATTCAGGAAGCTCAAAGGTTGAGATCTCAGGAAAGCTTAAACCTCTACAGGCTTAAAAGTTTCACAGTCTCTGTGAGTACTAAACACTTGGAGTTGAGAAAGGCTTTTTATACTAAGAACAGCGACATTTTACTGCTATTAGTAGAAGCAGTTTTGATGTTATATATTAACATTTAGAGTTTATTTTAACCTAGCCTAGAACCTACCACAATTCATATGAGGTAATCCAGCTCACATGCAAACTTTTAGAAATTTTTACAGTTTATAATTTGGGCCTTTTGTGGGGTGAGAAGGTGAGTATCAGATGAGTTTCTATTCATTTTTCCTGTAGAAAGCACCAATTTCACTAGCAAGACAACAGCTGTGGTCCTCGTTAGCAGGTTTTCAAATTAAGATAATAGTGACTTGGCCTAAACCTCATGATTCCACATTTCATATTTGTTTTTCTGCCTTAGGGGTCTTCAGATAATCTCTCACGAAAGTGCAAAGATTGATGACTGAGTAACGATCCTTCCATCATTGCTCATGCTCATTATTTTTCCTTTTTTGGGTGACTTTATCCATCATGGTTCCATTGCAGTGATGATTACCACCTTACATTTAGAAAGACCATGCATATTACTAGGTGTTTTTACATATTTTAAAGTATTTTATTCATAATAATGCTGTGTGGTCAGTCTCATCATTTATTTGTTACAGATAAAAAACTGAGGCTCAGAGAGGCTTCTTGGCTCCATAAACTGAATGATCGATTGTACAGAAAAGCTAGAACTTGAACTGATTGATACACTTTGGCTGCAAGTTCAAAGCTTTTTATAGTAATACCAGCACCTTTTCTGTATGAGTTTATTGAGATAGGAGACTACGAGGAGAAAAGACAATGGGATAAGTTAAAGTAATTCCAAAAAGAAAATGAATTTCATATTATATCCTCTTTTGTTAAAAGCTGTATCAAGAGGACACTACATTGTTTCATCATATATTTAGGTATTCACAATGCTAACCTTTATATTTTTTAGTATAGAATTTGTGGCCTATATATCAGTCATAATGACTCTTAAAATAAAAAGCAAAATAAAAAAATACTTTTTACCTGTACTTAGTCTGCCACTGAGGCGATTTCAAATTATAGCAGTATTTAGTATGAGTGTGTTAAATTTTCTATACTTCCAAAGAAGCACAATCAAAGAAGAGGTCAATTCTTTCCTTGTATTTGAATTGCTATTTCCTTAAACCTCACTGCTGTGGAGTTGATTTCGACTCATAGGAATCCTATAAACAGAGCAGAACTGCCCAACTGAGTATCCAACGAGGGCCTGGCTGCTCTGAACTGCCGACGTTCTGGTTATCAGCCACAAAGCTTAACCGTTAACAATCACAAGAGTTTCTTTAACCCGCTGCTGTTGACTCGGGTCTGACTCATAATGACCCTAGAGGTCAGAGTAGATTCCTTACAGGGTTATAAACCTACAAAACTAGTTTTATTTTACTGTTTCTTCCTTATCATAGGAAAACTGCCAATCAAGTTCCAGAACTCATCCTAGAAAAAGGGCTATGTACCTCGTTGCTGATTATCACTACGGTCACCTTCGAAGCATTCCCCTTGAGAAGCTATGCAGCGACGCCAGCGCCTTGCCCACCCTTCAAAGCAGTTTTGGAACTCTTTTTCTGGAATGGCCATCAGAGCTGTTTCCTCTTACCCTTGAATGCCATCAAAATGTCTTCCTTTCAGTATTCTATCTTCAGGTAAAGAAAAAAGTCACTGGGGACCAGATCAGTTAAGTAGGGTGGATGTTCCAATACAATTATTTGTTTACTGGCTAAATACTCCCTGACAATTAAGTCCACAAACTTGCCACTGTGCCTCGGGCGTGCAATGGCCATTCCAGAAAGAGCTCCCTGCACAGCTTCCCAAGGGGAGTACTTCGAAGGTGAGTGGAGTGATATTCAGCAATGAGGTACGCAGCACTCAGAACAACTAAATTCGCAAACTTTCCTATCATACTGATTTTGTCAATTAAAAAGCATACAGTTTATATATGAATATGTTCCTATTAATTTTGGACTTTAATAACCTTGTAACACGGATTTTATTACTAATCTGTACACTGTTTTGTTGCTCATGTCCTCTCTCCATTTTCCATGCTCCAATTTTTTATGTGCACCATCACAAGAAGCCTGGAGTCTTGGCAAGACGGGTCTGAGAGCATAGCAGACTCTAGCCACACATAAATGAACTGTGCTGTTAGCTCAAGCAGTTCCCCCAGAGGGCTACTGCTTGCTGATCTCTTCAGTTTAGCTGTATCATTAGTACCATTATTTGAATATTGTCACAATTCTCCAGTAGATGTCATGCTCTGTGACAGCAATGACCATGTTTATTTTGTTCACCTCTGTATGCCCAGAACCTAGCATAGAGAGGAGACTGGATAAACAGTCTTGCTTCGAGTGTATCAGTAAGTGAACAAAAAAGCTAAGGAATTAATCTTGGCAGTACTAAATAGGGTATGCAGTTTAGTACGATTATATTAAGAAGTGAGTGTACTGAAGAGGGAGGCAGAGTGGCCGATCCTCAGTGCTCCCTGACATACAAGGAGGAGTGGAGTGGAAAGAGTTATGACAGAAAGAGTCAACATCTTTTAAAAAAAAAACAAAACTCTTGCCAATGAGTTGATTCTGACTCATAGTGACCCTACGAGAGAGCAGAACTACTGCATTGAGTTTCTAAGGGGTGCCCAGTGGATTGGAACTGCTGATCTTCTGGTTAGCAGCCTAGCACATAACCACTACACCAACATGGTTTAGAAATACGTGGAAGGTGAAGACGATTGAGATTTTACTGTAAATAAAATAGGTATTTCTCCCCCTCAGCATTTCATTTTTGCTCTCTAATTCAGTTCACCAAGGTTAATAAAGAGACTTGGATTCAAGGATGAAATCTCATGCTGAGCTGAAGGACACCCCTTAGTCTAGGGCATTCTTCGCTGTCTCTCTTGGAAATTTTAAATAATCTACTATCTGATTATTCTGTACACTAACAACATATGCCTGGCAGAAACAAACGCTGAGGTACAAGGAGAGAGTAACATTGGCTGTGATGGTTCAGGTTACATGTCATCTTGGCTGGGTCATGATTCTCAGTGGTTTGGAAGTTACATTTGACTGTCTTGGTATAAGACAGTCAAATAATTTGGAGTCCTAATTCCATCCCAGTGGTATTAGGAAACCCTGGTAGCATAGTAGGTTAAGTGTTATGTCTGCTAACAAAAAGGTTGGCCATTCAAATCTGCCAGGAGCTCTTTGGAAATTATGGGACAATTCTACTCTGACCTTTAGGGTAAGTAAGAGTCAACATTGACTCAATGGTAGTGGGTTTTGTTTTAGAATACTGCCTATTCAGGCACAGTCTTGTATCTATCCTGACCCTTAATTTTATAATCACAAATAGAACGTTATCTCTTCCTCCTCTTTTCTCTCTGTCTCTCTCTTCTACACATACGTTCAGGTTACCAGAATTTTTTAGTCACCAAATATGTTCTTACTGGTGTTTGCACTAAGATTTATGAAATTATTACAAAAATATGACACAGCTATGCATATGCAACGTGACTTACCTACTACTTCATTATTTGATATTTTAAAGTGTTGACAATAGCAAATAATCTGCTATCTGATTATTCTGTACACTAACAACATATGCCTGGCAGAAACAAATGCTGAGGTACAAGGAGAGAGTAACATTGGCTGTGATGGTTCAGGTTACATGTCATCTTGGCTGGGTCATGATTCTCAGTGGTTTGGAAGTTACATAATGATGTAATTTCTAAGTCATGTAATGTTGTGATTTGGTAGTTACACATTGATGTAATCTAGCAGTTATGTAGTGATGTAGTAATCCCCCATTGTGTGATCTGATGTAATCATTACCCATTTTCACATAGCATCAATTTTCATATAAAGACCTAGTGTTTGGGACCTAATCATCTCCATAATTGAGGAATGGGTACATAATGTAAATACAGGTATAACGAGAGAGTGTACCTTATACATGTACCCTTCACTTACTGATTATTATTTGATATTTTGCATTTAGGACTTGTGGAAATGGCTGTGAAGTGTTGACTCCCTTAAGGAGGGTCTCTGGGCAGCCTCCAGGAAGCTAGACCACACCGCCTTGTGCCCTCCACTCTCTCCTGTTGGCAGGAGTACTGCGCCTAGCTGCCCAGCAGAGCTGACCTTCTCCATGACCATGGCCGTAGCCTGAGGGCAACCATGCAGTCAGTACTGAGCCTGTGGATGCCTGTGAGTTCCACCTACCAGGAGGCCAGAGGCCTGTAGCACAAAATTGCTGTGGGGTGAGCAGAGAGGAAAGAAAGAGGCATTTGAGGGGGTGTTTGCAAGAAATGGATGTAAATTTAATGACATCCCTTAAGCCTCTGCCTAGGTGGGGCCAGGTGCCCAGCCAGGCTTCCAGTACCGTCACAGGAAGGCTGGAGTTTTGGCGGACAGGTCTGAGGGCAGAGCAGGCTCCAGGAGAGTGAACGTGGGCTTGCCGAGGTTGGGAGCGAAGCCCTCTGCGTGGTGCCATGAGGGAGGCTCTGACTCCCAGGAGGAAGGTGAGGTGGGTGAGCTGTGGGCCCGCCCATCACACAGCCTGCTTCTTCCAGTTCGGTCTCCTCTAAGCCTGCTTCTCCACAGAGGAATAATCCATAACTGGTCTTGTCACAGTGATGAACAAATCAATAAAGCTTAGCTTTTATTATTTCTGTGATCATATTTTCAAAGTGAAAAAAATCAGACAAATGGATGGTCTGAAAATAGAAAAAAAAAATCTCCATAATGCCAACTTTCCTGTAACAACCTGCTCTCCGGAACGCAACCATGTTAGTAAGGGAGGAGTGGGTGAACAGAACCGCAAAGCATTCTGAGTGCAAGAACTCAGTACAGTGGGAATAAAATTATCCTAGATAACACTTTTCTCCCTCTCTCCCGCTTCCCATGTTTCTCTTAATTCCTTTTTATCTCTCTCCATCCTCTCAACTTTATGTTTCTTTCCTAGCCTTTCCAAAATAGATTTCCTTCAGAGTCTTACATGCACAGGTCTGGTTTTCTGATAAAGAACTTCACAATTCTGATAGAAGGTTACACAAGAAACTTTGAAAGCAGTGTCTCACTTTATTTCTTTCTGCCACTCTAGAATTTGGCAAACTGCTTACTTAGTGTCTACAAGCACAATAAATAGTTGCCGAAACAAGATTAATAGTTTGTGGTGTAGGATATATTAACGATTTACTTTTCTTAGGTCTTAGAAATCCTTTGTGAATTTTCATAGATAAATAAGGCCTACTAAAATCATTTCCAAGAAGTGAGATTAATGATAGCAAAATATTTCAGTAAAAGAGAATTAGTCTTAAAATCACTACTCACTAGGTTGCTGCTACCCTATAGATGTTCCAAGGAGTGCCTAGCAGATTCGAACTGCTGACCTTTTGGTTAGCAGACACAGCACTTAACCACTAGGGTCTCCAGCTGCCTGCTACAACTGGGTAAATAATCCTTTCTCTGGTGGACTGCTTAGGAAAATGCACCTTTCTTTCAGTACACTGTTTGGACCTTACTTTATATGGTTTGATTTAGGATAAGCTGCCTTTGTGTATTTTCTTCTATCCTTCTGTGACTACTGACAGTTTTTAGTTTTTTTCTTTCTCACTTCTATTACTGTTCTTTTCTTCAGATTAGCTTTATTTCCTATTGCTATTTCTTTTCTCCTAAAGATATTTTTCTAAAATAGTCTGTCTCTTTATGATGGCTTCTTGCCAAATTTTGCTGAATTTATCTTTCCAGAAACATCTATCTACTTAATTTTTTACAAATACCACATTTTATTTGATCTAAGATGTTTCACATTGTAAGATACGTAATTGCCTTATGTACTACTAAGAAAGACAAACAATGCTGTCAATTACATTTGTAAGGATTCATCAACTGAAAGATATATCATGATTTCAGAAATATCAAACTGTAAAAACTGTAGGTTTTTGAATTTTCAAATACAGAAGAATCATAGCCACCCTTTATCATAAACTTCCAATCATATCTTATATAGAGTTGATAAATTGTTTTATAGTAATTTCAAGCTGAAGAATATCACATTTTATATTTAATGAGAACTTAATTGCATTTTTTTCAAGAATATGCTGAAAATTTTAGAAGACATCCCAACGGAATTCAGAAATCAGGGATTATTGCTTGTGTATATCCCAACCAGCTAGCAGAAAGACAGGGGCATATCAGGTGCTCAATAAATGTTTCTCAGATGAATTTATGAGTAAATGCATATTTCACTAGTGATACCACTCCATCTTATAGTCATTATTTCTTGTGAATCTTTTTTTTTCTTTTTTTAAGAATGAAATAATTGGCCCTTTATGGTTATCTTACTTGTATACCCTAAGAAGTTAAAATGAAAATAAAATCTTCATAGTTGCCTTGAGGTAATATACTTGATCTACTTGGTAAGAAACAGAGGTCAGCAGACCAGATATGGAAACAAAGAAAGAGCCGGACAGAAGCAGCAAGCTGTAAGATCTAAATTTCATTCCCATTATTTCTTTTTCTCATTTTTAAGACATTTGTTCTGTGGTTTTGGTCATGGTTGTATTTAAAGTTATTCATAGGTGATGCCATTTAGAAAATGCTACTAAGTGACCAATAACATTTGCAACCATCACATTTCAAATGCTATACCATTTTTAATTTAAAACTTATTGTGATTCTGTTCTGTAATCCCTATGGAAGCAGACTGCCACATCTTTCTCTTGTAGAGTGACTAGTGGTTTCAACCGCTAACTTTTCGGTTAGTAGCCAGGTGCTTAACCCCAGGCATAGAGGGTAGGATTCCATCATTTTTGGAGGGGGGAGGGAAGGTGCAATTCATTTTACAAATGCATAACAAAGAATATGACTGGCCTTTATCTCTAGTTCCAGCAGGTAACCTCTAAACCCTTGGAACTTCCCTAGGGATACCTTTCTTAATCGGGGTGGACCTCTTGGACTACACTTAATTATTTATGTTAATACGGTGGTTTATGGTGGGATATCAGAGAGATTTTGCTAATCAGATAACTCAGGATAGAGACTAGCCATGCTGGAGAGACCAAAAAAACAAACGCATTGCCACAGAGTCAATTATGACTCAGAGGGACCCTATGGGACAGTGTAGAATTGCCCCATCGGGTTTGCAACGAGCCCTGGTAGATTTGAACTGCCAATCTTCCAGTTAGCAGCCTTGGTACTTAATCACTACACTATCAGGGCTTCCCCAGATAGATCAGCCATGTGATCAGAGGTCTAGAGCTTTGAGCCACATGCTATCAGCCAGTCATCTAAAGTGGGAAGCATGGGTTTAGGACTGAATTCAATTATGTGGCCAGTGATTCAATCAATCACACCTACATAATTCAATCACAATAAAAACTCTGGATACTGAAGCTCAGGTTAGTCTTCTCTGGTTGGGCAATATTCTCCATATTCTTACATGTTGGTGTGTTGGAATGGTGACTTACCCTGATGCCTTGGGGAGAGGATAATGAAAGTTCATGTTTGAGATCAAGCATAGACCTCATCCTATGTGTCTTTCCCTTTGTTTCTTATCTGGATCCTTCTTCTGTAATAAAACTACAATCACAAGTATTCTGCTTTCCTGAGCTCTATGAGTTGTTCTGTGGAAATACTGAACCTGAGGGTATAATGGGAACTCCAAGTTTATTAGGGTGGGAATCTCCTACTTGTAGCAGGTGTCAAGTAAGAACAGTCTGTGGGAGACTGTCCCCTTAATCTTTGAAGTTTAGCCTAAGTCTGAGTAGTTGGTGCTAGACATAATCACAACAAGGATTAAATAAATTAATATAAAAATTTTATAAAAGGCCTTAGGCACCCATGCTAAATTGCTCATTTTCCCTGCAGTTCCACGATTCCCTTAATTGCCCTACTTTGTGCCCTGACCTACATGGCTTTTATCACATGGACCCCCTTGCTCCTGGTTGAACCCCCAAAGCTTAACTGTAGTTAGGAGGGTTGAGAACCCTCCTGCAGGGTTTCACACATGTCTCCTCCTCATTTTTCCTTCTAGGAAGTGTTGCAGGTAAATATCTGTAGTACAAAGAATTGATGTTTAAGTTCACCATTTACAAGATCACGTCAAATACAGACCAAGCTCTAATTTAAGGATTAGTGGGGTAAATCATCAAGATTTTGGAGTTGCTGAATGGGTTGGGGCGCTGTGATTCTCCATATTCAAGGTAGCCTAAATGAGAGTTAGATCTGGAAAGGCACTTGTAGGAAAAAAAGAGAAAGCTCATAATTTTTTTTTTGTGGATTTCTGTAGGAGTCATAGGAAGGACCAGGACACAAACGAAATGATTAAGTACACTAGTTATATACTGTAGGAGCACAGTAAGTGTAACAGCCTTTTACCCAACTGGGCACCCAAGTTAATTAAATTCATATCACGTTGCAGAAACACAGGGAACACTGACTATTTCCTTATCAACACTTGCAAACTGTATTCAGGATCTGTGTCTCACTGAGCTGGTAGAAAACAGATCATTACGAGTCATGAAAGTGAGTGTGCACATGCAGGCAGCAACACTGTGTGAAGCAATACCACTGCATGCACAAAATAGCAATCACGTTGCTCATCCTGGAAATGAATTTAAAATAACTGGCCGAACGGAGCTATTCTAGTAAAACTCACCTTTACATTATTCAGAGTTAAACATTTCAAACTCCTAACTCACATAAAATCTTTTTGATACCTAAATTCTCACATTTATCACAGTACGTGCAGAGAGTATAATTATGAGAGGTCGTTAAAAGGTTTGGACTCAGACTTCTTGGACTGGAGTTTCCAGTCTGCTGTATTTTAGCTGTATGATGTTCCACATTTGTTGTGAATCTCTGAAAGCCTCAGTTTCATCACCTATATACTTGCAATCATACTAGTACCTATTTCTTGTGCAGACAGTGAAGACTGAACAAGACAATGGAAGCAAAGGGCTTAGTAGAATACCTAGCACACAGTTAAAAAAAAAAAGAAAGAAAGAAATACAAATCCACTACCATCAAGTTGATTCCAACTCATAGCAACCCTATACATAGGGTAGAACTGTCCCATAGTTTCCAGGAAGTGCCTGGCGGATTTGAACTACTGACCTTCTGTTTAGCAGCTGTAGTACTTAATGACTACACCACCAGGGTTTCCAGGCACATAGTAAGTACTTAGGAAATTTCAGCTGTTTTTGTCTTCCCAATAATTCACTAGGACATACCTTCAGGATAGAGTCTATGTATTGTTCACCTTGTTTCTATTAGCAAATCTATCCTACAGCATTGCAGAAATATTTGCTTAATAACTGAATGAGATTAGGTTGCCTTAGAAATACACACCAGCAGAAGGAAGTTTGGGGTCAAGAAGAGAGTAGCTTTACTGTATAGACCACAGTCTCAGAGAACATCTACTTCAGTTGACATAACATAGTTGATGAAGAAAATGTTCTACATTCTACTTTGGTGAGTAGAGTCTAGGCACACACACACCCTTAGACACTCAAGCATACTTAAATTACAAAGTATTAGCAATATAGTTATTTACCAAACAGTAAGAACCTAATCAAACCAATAACCAAGAATAAGATTCTAGGCATGAAAAAGGAGAAATATGCTACAGATTTTAATTTCCCTTTATAGAGAATATTCACAGATCTTTTGTTCACAGAGAAATTAGGTTAAGTCTATTTAATTTGCATCAGCCAATACACCAAGGGCAGCTATTGCTGTTATAAACATTAATGGACATTTTATTAACATGAAAATATCAAAGAAGACTGTTGCCAAAGCCAAGTGCCATCGAGTCAGATCCACTCCTATTTACTAATCCGGCAATTTGTTTAGCCTATTGGAAAGCAGAAAATTCTGACAGCATGTGGTTAAATATTATGTCTGCTAACCAGAAGATCTGCAGTGCAAATCCAGCAGGCGCTCCTTGGGAGCTCTATGGGGCAATTCTACTCTGTCCTGTGGCATTGCTATGAGTCAGTATCAACTTGACAGCAGTGGGTTTGGTGGGTTATAGGAAAGTAAAAACAAGTAGGTTATTCTGAAGTAAAATAAAATTAGTAGCTATGCACTGTAAGGACCAGTTGTATTCAAGCCGATTCCCACTCATAGTGATCGCACGTATGTCAGGGTAGAACTGTGCTCCATAGGGTTTTCAATAGCTAATTTGGAAGTAGATGGCAAGGCCTTGCTTTAAAAGTATCTCAAATCTCCAGTCTTTCAATTAGAAGCTAGTCTTATTAATCATTTGTACCACACAGAGACTGCTATGGACTACTACATTTTGAAATACACTATTATAAAGTAGCACAAAGTTAAACATGTTGACATAGAAAGCAAGAGTGCATATCTTATGTTTTATGGCTGTTTACATAGTACTAATTTGAATATTTCAGTCTGCCATCATGACTCTACCCCCTTAATTTGAGTATTTTAATGTTCAAGTATATTTCTATTAACATCATGGGAATAGTTATCATTTATAGGTTTCCTAATAACTAAACAGAATTGCAATAAATGTTTCATGTATATAGTCCTATTAAACTTTTATAGAATTACTAGATGATAAGCTCCACAAAGATAGAATCATATCTATTTTGTCAATGTTCCCAGTAATCATCATGGTGCTTAGAATACAGTTGGTACTTAATAAATATTTATTAAATAACTGAGTAATCTTTCCCCCAAGGCAGGTCCTTATTAGAAAATCATTCTCTTAATCTAATATTTTATTATTACTGAGTATAGAACACTTTATCAAATCTTTTCTAGTTTTATACAGTTATCTTTACTTATGCATAGTGTAGGGTTTCAGTCAAACAATGACTCATGGATAAGACTGACATTACTATGTGTAGAAAACTGTAGAAGGGCAGAAATTGGATCTACAGTGTCTAGGAAACTTATTTAGCAAAGCACTGTAATTTAAAGAAAATAATACTGAAATCTGATATTCATCCACATTCATTTAAGGCTGGAAAATACAGCTATCAAAAAATATCTTAGAAATCATCGTTAAGGTTTGTAAAAAGTTCTTTTAAGATTATGGTATCAGTAATAAAACATAAACAAATGAAGGATAAAGCAAGCTCTAAAAACCAAATCCCACAAGACAAGTATCAGACTTACCAGAACAGTCACCACACGCAGAACCACTCCACGCATGTTATTCTCCAGTTTCTTGTCAGTCAGTGACCCATTCAGCCCTGTGACAGGATTCCAGCACCCCAGCTGAAAGATAAGAGAGCTTGGTCATTTTCTGCCAAAAGAACTGTCCAATCACGTACATATGTATAGACCTTTCAAAGGCCTTGTGATGCCTTTTGGAATAATTAGTATAAAAAGGGTCTTGCAAAGGTTTTCTTTTTTAATAGCAAATGAAATAACCAGAAATGCCATTTCCTGCCTTTAAATATCATCATATAACATATGACAGTACCCAACCTGCTTTAGGAGGCTCACTGAAGACATTCCTCTTAATGAGGAGTTATAAACCCAGCAATAACTTAGTCCCACTAATGCACTAATTGGAAAAATAATAGCTCATATAATTCTAGCATAACATCTGTTCTAATATATTAATTAGTGTATGACTTAGATTTTCTTACACTTTCAGAGGTTTTAATTAGATCTTACTCCGGTGGCACAGTGCTTAAGAACTTGGCTGCTAACCAAAAATCAGCAGTTTGAATCCATCAAGTTGTATACTCTGTTCTAAAGGGTTGCTATGAGTCAAAATTGACTCGATAGTAATGGCTAACATGCTTTTTATTGGAAGAAAAAAGTTGCACAATTTTTATAGTGGTTAAACAGGCTATTGCTTTTATTTGAGGAAAGTACCATGTAATTGGCTTTGTTGTTTTCAAACTACTCACAGTATATGAAACATTACATTTTGCCTATTTTGTCAGTGCTATCAATTTGCTGGGACCATTCTGGCATCAGCCTTTCCCCTAAATCTTGCAACGCTTCACTTCTTTTTACTCTCCAAAACATTTATTTAGTTTTCACATCCTCATGCAGTTCTTCTCTCTGGTAGTACCCAAATCTGAGTGGTACTGATTTTAAGATTATTGCCTTTCAATCTCAATAGGATGAAAATTAATGACTCTCAGTTCGGAAATAAGAAGGAGATGACGTGACCCGAATTAGCAGGTAACTGCTCAAGTAGCAGAGCTGAAAAGAGGATGCTGTAACGCACATCTGGGGACAAATGTCACACGATTAATCCAGATACCAGCTCTAGGAGCCTTCATGTTTGAGAACTTATTCCATATTCACATATGCTATGGATGTGTCAGCTCTTGACTCATGTTCAGAGACTGTTCTGATTAGCTGAATGGTTAGAGGGGCACCTAGTTATCTGTACTGCACTCCCTTATGACTGTGATTTATTTCTGTGTATTGTATTTCATTTGTAGCTTCCAAAGTCATCAGCCAACAGGGAGTTCTCCCTCACAAACAAGCAATTTAGGTGCTTCCTACTAAAACTCAAGTTTCTTTCTCTTTGAGCTCCTGCAAAGGTGTTTAATTAAGAAAACCAAAATGTATGTTATACATCATAAGAGAAGGCGACGTCACAGTATAAACAGAAGAGCCAGCTTTTGTCCTTATTAAAATAGTTTGGAAAATGCTGTTAATTGCTGGTTTCAACCGCAAAAGTGCATTAAATTCATACAGTGGTATGTCACTCTTAGTTACATAAAAAGTCTAATTAGAACTTAGATCCAATTAGCAAATCCAAATGTGTTGAAAGTCTAATTATTAGAGACAGGGTAGTTCTCTGTCCACATTTAAAATCACATGACATTTCTTTTGAGCTTTTATTCTTTTCTGAGGTCAACCAAAGTCTGTTCTAAATTACATTCCTTGATGTGTGCTTTCTCTAATTACTTCTTCAAGAGGATTTTATTTTCCAGGACCAAAAATATCAGTGGAAAAAGTTGATCTGTAACATTGTGTGAAGAGCTAAATTTCCAATGTGCTGTATGTATTTTACAATACATTACTTTTGGCACTTGGCTGGCTTTTGGCAAGCTTAATGAATAACTTTTAGAATAGTGTCTTGTTCTAAGCTGCCAAATAAACATAAGGATTTCTTTTTGTCTCCTTAGAATTGTTTTATAGGTTTGGTAATCCTACTGTCAGCTTGTCTAAATAAATGGCATCTCTAGTGCCAGCTGAAATGTACTGGATAATAAAAATGTTTACTACCGAATTAGTAATAATGCCTGTTGAGCTGTTTGTTTCAACAATGCTCTGGACAAACAATTAAACATATACAATTTCCAGCTTCTTTTTAATTATGCTTCTACTTAATTGTAACTAAACATGGTGTTATGGATTGAATTTTTGTCTACCAAGCTGTATGCTGAAATCCTAAATTCTGTATCTATAAATATGACTGTTTGGAAACAGGATTTTGTGTAGTGTTAACAAGTTCATACCAAAGTAGCGTGAGTGCTAACCCTAATTATTTCTGAGTAGCATCTTATAAAAAGGGCTGAACAGATATACACAGACAGGGGGAAGATAACATGTGATAATTCATCTATAAGCCAAGGGAATGGCAAAGAATGGCCAGAGAAACCCTACCCTAGAGCTGGTACCCTGATTTAGATGTCTAACAGTCCAAATTGTGAGACAAATTTCCATTCTCTAAAGTCATTCATTTATGATATTTTTGTTATACTACCACTAGGTAACTACAATGTGGTAGATCACTTTTTTCCTGTGGCCTTTTTAGACATAGTCTTGTAACTCAGGTATGCAATCACTTGGGTGGGACTGTAATGGGATAATTGTAGCCATAAAAGGGATTAGTCAGTTCTTCCATCCCACTGGGCTTGAAATGTGCCATCCTAGAAATGGTGAAGAAGTGCCCAGCACCACCAAGGAAGGACAGACTGGCAGGAGAGATCTGTAAGAGAGACTTGCAGGTGATGGGGCAGTGGGCTTCCCAGCTCATGGAGTAAGAAGGCTGAGTCCTTTCGGGCAGAAACTGAAAATCGGGCAGAAACTGAAGGCCAGAGAAAGGTGTGCCTCAGAGAGAACAGGGCTGGGAAGAGCTTGTCCTGAGTGTCTCTGAGCCTGAACTGTAATTGTTACTTCCCTAGTCAGCCCAATAATCATGAGTATTGCCCATGACTTCCGTGTGGCCATTGCAATGAATTACTGAACCCTGCAAAAATGTAGAGAGGGCCATGGCATGGACAGTTGCTGTTTGAATTGCTCAATATTGTAGAGACAGGAAGCATACCTGACCCTTGCCTCATTAGGAAATAGCCTCGGGCTGTTGATCTTGATTCTGCTGCTTCCTCACAAAGCCAGAGGAGGTCCCCTATGCCCTTCTTAGACAACTAACGCATATGGTTTAAATAGTTCTAAAGCATGCTAGTGTTTGCAGGTGTTGGAATAAGAATAACAAAAAAGTATTTGGAATAGGAAAACATAACTTATCTTTAAACCTAAGCAATGTCTTAAACATTATTTGTGCCACGAATGATGTCATTTATTCTCAATATCAGAATTCTATTTTTGTATGTCTGGACAGATTCTCATACATATTACAGATATCAGTTCTGTCCTTTGTTTGATACAGTGCTAATCTTTCTGTATTCCCTCTTTCTCTCTCTCTTTTTCCTACTTGAGTAAAATGTCTTATGATCTTAGCACTGTGAGTTGTTCAGTATAATTGCCTATTCTTACAACATTGGTGTGGACTTTAGGACTGACAAACTTCTCTTACTTAACTCAGTTTCTCCTTCATATACACTAATCTGCAATGCTGTCTAATTGCAAGCTTTGGAAATCAAGAACTAGGAGTTTCAAATACAAAATTTTGTGGCAGAGAAAGTTTAACATTAGATTCTCTGGAAAACAGGAAATAAAGTATATGCCCTCATCCCAGTTAAATGCATTTCAACAAGGAAATTAAGGAATTAAAATAATACTTATTTTCTACATGAACTAACAATTTTTAGTACTTTCTACACAGCTGCCATTGTACTGAGTTCTGTATGTATCATCCCATACAATTTTCATAATTTTATGAAAAGTTGCTATTACTAATATTATTTTATGGGGATAAGGAAACTAGGAAGTAACTAAGCTCACATATCAACTAACAGACGAAACTAGGATTTAAACCCAATCTTCCTTATGTCCAGATACAGTGTTTTTAATTGTACTTCTGCCTCATAGTTTATGAAGCCTCTGATTCTTTTCCTACACATGAGCTATCTAAGGTAGGTTGAGAAGATATTGTTCCTATTTTATAGTCAAGGCAGGTGAAGCTCAGAATCAAGTGACTTTCTCAGAATTAAGTGGCTAACAAGGTTACATCTTAGCAGTAAAAATTAAAAGGCAAAATCATCACTTCCATCATATAATACTTTTTACAGCAAATATTATAACATTCACATAGTGATCACTACATGCCAAACATCAGAGTGCTTTATATTATCTTACGTAATTCTCAAAACAACCAAAAGGAAAATGCATTATTTTATAGAAGAAGAAACTGAGGACAGAGGGATTCTGTACCTTCCAATGTGCTATTTATCCAGTCAAAAAGGAATTGGAACAAATGATACTCATCAAATATTCCTGGTACATTCTCTTTTCTCTGACTAGGTTACTAAAAAGGAAGGCACACATTTTATTTATCCTAAGGCCTGAAAATGCCTTTCAAAACGTATGGAAAGATGGATGATGACATTAACAACAGCATCACACAGAGGAACTCTTGGATTTCTCAAGTTTAAGATTCCGTAATTTCTGTTTATACATACCTATCTTCCTACGGTTCATGTCAAGCTATTCTGTTTAACTGTAATAACTCTTTCAGTACTAGGCAAAACAATGAGTTAAGTTCACAGAGATTCAGATTGAATTTGTATCTACAGTGAGTTCTGTTTCTTGCAGCCCAGCAAGACTGACAGTCACAATGCTTGATAAAAACGGGAAGAATTTCACTCAGGTTCAAGGGTGAAGCTTATCTAACAACTTCTCCAGTTTTATTGTTTGAAATCTCATTAACTTCTCTGGCACCATGGAGAAGGCTGTATTTGGTTGTGTTTTTGTGTTTGTTTCTTTTTTTAACAATGAAACGAGAGACACAGATAATACATGCAAAACCTCATAACACTATTCAGCTATGAGCACTTTCTTAGTAAAAAAGTGATAAAAATGGCTCCTGCAGCACATGAGATTTACAGAAAGTCATTCTGCTGATGGCAAAATAAAATTCACTATCCTACATGGTCTGGCAATCTAGAGAAAATTCAGAAGGGATTAAAAAAATAATAAATAAAGACCAACTCAATTTTCTTTCAATTACAGTATATTGATTTCTACAGTATTTTCTGGTTATTGCCTAAAGACATTCTAAAACCTTAAAAATGCTTAATGCTTTAATTATTTCCTTCATTGGAGCTTCGGCAGTAATAATCTTGTAGCGTTCTGCTGAAATCAATGTAATATCTTGTGTTCAACAAACTGGTTGATGTATTTGTATGAGCACAGTAGTAGGCTCCTACCATTACATGTACTAATGGGCCATTTTTATATATTGACTCTTTTCTGTTTAATATTTTCCCTTTCCACTTGCCCACAGGCTGCAAAGGATGACTTTTGACTCTTGGGTTTTTTTACATCACTATTTTTCAGTGTGTTATAATGTCTAAAATACTGGAACTACTCAATCTTAATTTTACACTCCATAGTTTATAGGTTTTAATAACAGGAGTCAAGAGAGCTTTTAATTGAATACCAAATGGACTTTCCTGCATTTATTAGCTTGTGCTCGTATAGAACAGACCAAGCCTGGATATAACACTGAAACTCTAGCCACAGGACACAAAATACTCACTGTATGCTCCAAGCCACTGTGTTTACTTGCTTTCTCAGCTTTTAAATGAAAAAAGGAAAACAACAAAGGGATGCAGAAAACAGCTTGAAAATATGCAATGTTTATTTGATAGATATTATTTCTATAATGGGATAGAGACTGTAAACGTATATAGCAGGTCAACTTGATGCTTACTTTACAGAGTTAAATTTGAGTGATTTCCTCTGATATGTGCAGCAGTGCAGTGTGCCTGTAATCCCTTCAATAACAATTTCTTTTATGATATTTTTCACTTGTAAAACAGGTTTGATTTGTAAGACTTGCTCCCTAGAGGATGATTATTTCCCCCTAAGATTCAATTTCTACCGTTTGGTCATTACCATGAAGTAGAAGTCGTACCTTAGAGTATAAAGAATACCTGCAGTACTCAAGTTTCCTTCAGGAGAAAATATCTTTGAAAAATTAGAGAAAAATCACATAATCCAACTGCTTTTATCTTCCTGCTTCTCAACAGAAAACAAAAGCTTCTGTACTGTACAACAAGATGAACTTGTTAACTGATTGCTTCAAATGAAGGATAAAAATTTGAGGGGTAAATACACAAAGAAATAATTCAAACTTGTTTTCTATAGTCATAATAACCACTCTCAGTTAACAACTGGCACTTAACTCGTTTAAATTCTACCATTATTGGTAATTCTACCATTATTGTACCCACTTAAGTGAAGGTGTTGGTGAAGGATACTGAATATACTATGCACTACTAGAAAAACAAACAAGTCAGTCTTAGAAGAGAATATAACCAGAACATTTCTTGGAAGCGAGGATGGTAAAACTTAGACTCACTTATTTGGGACACATCTGCTGGAGAAAACTATCATGTTTGATAGTATAGAGGGTTAGCAAAAAGGAGAGAAATGCTCAGTGAGATGAAACGACACAACAGCCACAATAATGAACTCAAACATCCCAAGGATCACAAAGGTGATCAGTCACAGGCAACTTTTTCTTCTGCCACACATAAAGGCCCCATGAGTTGGAGCTGACTCAATAGCAAACAAAAACAAGAAATACAACCAACAGTATTGTATTTTTGCTTTCCTTTATAATTCCCTTCAATAAAATTAACATGAAATCATACATAGATGTACTGTAGTGGTTAATATCAGAATCTAGATTCACGTTCCCACTTCCACATTTACTATTTGTGTCCCCTTGGTCCTCAGTTTCCTCATCTCTTATTTAGGGAAAACAAAAGTAATTTCCTCATAGGCCCATTGAGACTATTAGATAAATTAGCACACATCAAGTGTTTAAAATATTCTACCTAAGGACTAAAGAAGTGTGTTACCATTCTCTTCATCCAGAAGTCTTTTGTGCCTTGGATTTCTTTTCTGAGGTTATTTGACAATGTGCAGCAGTGAAGCATGCCTCTAAACCCGAGGTTCTCAACTCTGGGTGCATGTTAGAGTCACCTAGAAGATTTTGAAAAATTTTAATTACCCTAGCCAAACTCCAGATCAAGTCAATAAAATCTCTGGTGGTTGGACACAAGCACAGCGTTTTGAAAAAACTTTCCAGGTGGTGTGAAAATGTAGCGAAGGTTGCGAATCACTGCTCTAAAGCTGCTCTCTAATGCCCTGGGAAGGAAAATTCATAAAGCAACTACTTAACCTTATTTAGTAAAGTCACTGTGTTTTATTGGCTTCTGTAAAAGCTTACTAGCTACACTTTCTCGAACAAACAAATTACTTTTTGTTTTAAATGAAATACTAAGCCATAAACCCTGTGAGTCAGAATGATGCCTACCTTAGGCATAGCTGTATCCCTATCTCCTCTCACAGTTTTGACCAATTAGCACACACAAACAAACCAAACTTGTTGCCATCGGTTAGTAGCCATAACTCTTACCAATGCACCACCAGGGCTCCCTAGTAGTACATAGCAGATTCTAATAGATATCTGATCAAACAGCAGATTCTAATAGATATCTGATAAAAAGCTAAATGAATTAATACTCCTACTGTCCTCTCTGTTTTTGACTACCCAAGCTCAAACTGAATGGAAAAATACCTCCAACCTGAGATCATTTCCCAGTAGTGTTTGTCTGCTACCTAAAAGGCTGGAAGTTTGATTCCATCAGCTGGTCCTTGGAAGCTACGAGGCAGTTCTCTGTCCACATACAGTTGCTATGAGTTGATTATCAACTTGGCAGAAATGATTTTATCAGATTGTTCCTCTAAACTTTCACAATCCTTTAGAGTGATTCTCTTTACCCAAATGCTGTCAGGTTTTCTCTTCTTTTTGATCATTATTTTATTATTTTGTATAATAAAAATGTTTGCTTTAGACTGATACAAGTTGCTAGATCTTCCATTCCATTCTGTCTTGAGACATCTTAACTGGGATCTTCATTTTAAGTTCATGTGGCATTACCAGGCTTTTCTCTCTTCCACTAAACAATAAAACACTGAAGTGCAGGGAGGGCTACCTCCTTAGTCATCTTTATAGTCTCAGTGCCTGTTACAATGTTATGTGCCCAAAAAAGAGCATTTACATATACAATCTCACCAAAAAGAGAACCACTAATTAAATAACACTGATTAAATAAAAATTGTGGGCCTTCTGTAGTATGACGTATTATTGATCCAGGAGAAATCCTTTTGAAGAGTATCAGGACTTCTATGGCATGTTATTATAGCATGTGTGAATATTACTTAATTTACTTTTTTCTTGCTATATCAGGCAGAAACTACAATTATCTCAGTTTTACCAGATGAGTAAATGGAGGATTTGAGAGATTAATGGACCTGCTCTAGGTCACTCAGCTAGCTTGTGAGGTAGGTGGCCAGCATTTGAACTCAGGTAGTCTGACCCCAGAAACCACTAGGTCATCCTGACGCCAATGAATAAGACATTTTTCCAGAGAGGAATAGAGATAAGGGTCAGGAAGACAATCCTAATTGCTTTTTTAAGTATTTGTTTCTTAAGTACAACTCTATTTTGTGTTTTTTGAGAAACTCAGTTTCTGTACCATGAGTCTCCTTATTTTGCTTCAGGTATTCAAGTCAGGCTTCTGTCCTATGGAGTCAAAAGATTTATAACTAATATGCTTACACTTTATATTAGCTTTTGTGAGGGTATTCTACAACCTAGTCAATGTAGATAAAAGAAAAAAATTGTCATGGGGTTGTTTCCAACTCATAGTGACTCTGCAAGACAGAGCAGAACTGTTTGTAGCCAAACGTGCACAGGAAGATCATAGGAAATAGTTGAAAGACTGGGCATTAAAGAAAGAAGCTTGGAGTGGGTGTTTCATGGCATAGGTTTGATTTAACTTCAAATAAGAGTAAATCCATTTGAACCTGAGTTTATTCATAGGATAATGAAATGGTTTGGCAAGGTAAATGAACAAAAAACTCTTTTCTTAAAGGACAGCTTATTAATCAGTTTATTTTGGGGGTGATATCCTTATAATGTTTGCAAGCCAATTTAAAGTATATAGAAAGCCACTAGGGATTACTGATAATGACAAAGGGGAAGATTATGTAATCATTTATATCTCCTTATTAGACTGCAAGTCTCACAACTGCAGAGGTCTTTGTCTGCTTTCTTCACTGATGTATGTATACCAAGAACTTAGGACAGTGCCCAGTATGCAGTTTACACACAGTAAATATTTAATGACTGAATGAACTGATATTATTTTCCCCAAAGCACAAATTCAGTCTCAGTTGCCTGGAAAAGTTTCATTGAGTAAGGATTTTATTTCAAGTAGGGGACAAACGAATTGATTTCATAAAAATCTCTCTAGCTTTATGATTCTATAACTGTTTAATATGATTGGGTTTACATTAATAGTCATTCCTGTGATGGAAAGTTATCTAGTGCTGCTATAAGAGAAATACCAAAAAAACGAGTGGTTTTAACAAACAGAAGTTTGTTTTCTCAAAGTTTATCAGACTAGATGTAAGAATTCAGAGTGTCAGCTCTAGGGGAAAGTTGTCTCTGTTTCTCTTGAGGGCGGTCTTTGTCTCTCTGAGTTTCTGCTCTAGGGAGCTCTTCTTGTGTCTTGACACCTCTCTTTCCCCATCTCTCTTTGCTAGCCTGCATTTAAGCTCTTGTATTTCAGAAGACATTGATTCAAGGTGCACCCAAACTAATCCCACTTCAGTAACATAACAAGACAACTCATTCCCAAATGGGATTATATGAGGGACTGCCAATTAAGTTTGCAGACTTAAATGTCAGATTTCGTAACCACATGCATAGAGGTTAGGATTTACATCATATGTATGTGGAGGGCACAATTCAATACATAGAAGCAGGAAAGAGTTTCTTGTTTAAATTTCTAGATTACTGTTATTGTGGACAGTACAATCAACTGTTGCAAACGGTTCATCTGATGCTAACACTGGTATGATAGATTTGTCTAGGTTCTTGTGTAATCTTTCCAGCTCCTTCTTTATCAGAGCTGGTGTTTATGCTCTCACAATGAGGATTGATTGCTTGGGCTTCACTGATCTCTATGAATCATGAAATGATTTACTATGCCTCGAGAACTCTTAGAAATTTTGAAGACAATTTTTTTTCATTGCAGAATGTTGAAAACATTTAGGCAAATGAGATCCCATAAATCACAAATCCCTCATGTTAAATCATGTTAAAAAAAATTCTAGCATCCTTCAGAAAGAGTTGTCATTTCTTTGTGGATTAATTTGTTTATCTCGTTGCTCTTTTTTATTAATGATCTTAAATACTTTTCTCCATATACATTTCTATTGGCAATTAGTAATTATAGTGATTAAGAGGTACCGCTGCTAACCAAAAGACTGAGAGTTTGAATCCACTAGGCACTCAGAGGAAATCACATGAAATAGTTCTACTCTGTCCTATGCCGTAGCTACGAGTTAGAACTGACTTGACAACAATAAGGGTTCTTTTTTTTTTTTTTTTTTGGTATTACGAACATAAGAAAGACAGGAATATTCAGCAAAAGATTTATCTGTAAATAATCTATTGTTGTTAGGTGCCCTCAAGTTGGTTCAACTAGCAGCGACCCTATGTATAACAGAAAGAAATGCTGCCCCATCCTGCCGCATCCTTCAGTCACTGCTGTGTTTGAGCTCATTGTTGCAGTCACTGTGTAAATCAACTAATTCATCATTGAGGGCCTTCCTGTTTTTCACTGCCCCTTTACTTTGCCAAGGCTGAAGCGCTTCTCTAGAGACCGGCTGCCCTGATGATGCTTCCAAAATACACCAAATGAAGTCTGACCATCCTCATCTCTAAGGAACATTCAGTCTGTGCTTCTTTCAAGACTGATTTGTTTGTTCTTCTGGCAGTCCATGATAGAGTACATATGTTTCATCAACACACAAATTGAAATGCACCTATTTTTCATTATTCCTCATTCATTGCCCAGCTTCCAGATGCATAGGAGGCAACGGAAAACATCATGAATTTGGTTAGGCACATTCAGTCTCCAAAGAGACACCTTTGGTTTTTAATACTTTAAAGAAGTCATCTGTGACAGATTTACACAAGGCAATACATTCTTTGATTTCTTGACTGCTGTTTCTATGGGTGTTGATTGCGGATTCAAGTAAAATGAAATTCTTGAGAACTTTAGAATCTTCTCCTTTTATCATTGGTTCAGCTGTGAGGATTTCTGTTCTCTTTATGGTCGGGTATGCTAGGCTATAGTCTTTGATCTTCATTAGTAAGTGCCTCAAATCCATTTCACTGTCAGCAAACAAGTTTGTATTATCTGCATATTATAAGCTGTTAACTACTCTTCTTCTGATATCATGTTCTTCATATAGTCTAGCTTCTCCAATTATCTGCACAGCATACAGATTGAATAAGTATAGCTGAAGGATATAACCTTGACACATATCTTTCCTGATTTTAAACCACCTAGTATCTCCTTGTTCTGTTTGGTCTCATGGTCTACGTACAGGTTTCATGTAAACATGACTATATGGTCTGTGACTCCTATTCTTCACAGTGTTATCCATAATTTGTTAGGATCCGCATAGACTAACGGCTTTGTGTAGTCAATAAAGCACAGGTAAACATATTTCAGGCATTCTCTACTTTTAGGCAAGACTCATCTGACATTAGTAATGTTACATGGTGTTCTACATCCTTCTCAGTCTGTCCTGAATTTCTGAACTTCTGGTAGTTCCTTGATGTATGGCTGCAACTTAAAAAAAAAAACTTACCTTCAGTAAAATTTTACTTGTGTGTGATATGAAAGATATTACTCAATAACCACTCCATTTCATTCAATCACCTTTCTTTGGAAAGGGCATGAACATTGATCTCTTCTAATCATTTGGCAAGGTAGCTGTCTTCCAAGTTCTTGGCATAGATTTGTGAGTGCTTGTAGTGTTGTATCTATCCATTAAACATCTCAATTCATGTAGCCTTGTTTTTGCCAATGCTTTTGGGGCAGATTGAAATTCTTGCTTCAGTAGCATCCATATTCAATCATATGCTAGCTCCTAAAAACGTTCCTCTGGGTATAGTGACTATATTTCTTCCACCTTATTTTAATGATTCCTAAATAATGTAATGGACAGTTAGATAGCAACTATGCACTGTGTAAATTATTTAGCTTCCTATCTCTAAATGAAAAAGACAGTTATCTGTTAAATATCTACCCTGCTGGCATTATGTGATGTGATGAAACATAGAACATTTTCTTCCTCCTTAAAGAGCTTTCAATATTTTTGAAATAATAAATCAGGAAATTACAAACAAAAACAAAAATACTACAACAAATGTCACCAGGCAGCATACAACCAGTTCCCAAAAGACTAATTGCTAAGACTGCTCATTATTTATAAAGGGAGATATCTACAAAAAAAGGATCATAATTCATCAAAGAAAAAGACTAGAAAAAGTGCAGCAGTGTGTGCCAGTCTCTAGCAGGATGGCCATTGAGAGTTCTTCCTATTTCTGTAAGTGTATAACTTTTTCCATCATGAGGCAGGGTCAATTCTCCCTCTCCTGTATCTAACTAGTTCTGTGACTTGCTTAAACTGATAGAATGTGGCAAAAGTAATGATGTGTAATTTCTGAGGTGATGGTTTAAGCGACCTTGCAGCCTCTGTTGTCTCTATTTCAGAAGTCAGTCATCAAGTAAGAAAAGTTGGAACAGTTTACTGAGTATTGAGAGACCATCTGGATAGAAACAGGGAAGAAATGGAAGAGAATAAGGCACCCAGCCACAGCCAGTACTGATAGCTAATATTAAGTTACCAGAACTGTAGATTAAGTCATCTTGGATTTTCCAGTTCCAGCTGAGCTACCCCGGTTGACATACTGTAGTACAGAGACAACTACACAAAGGCATTCAACTAACTGTTTGAATCATAGCAAATACTGGGTAACACTGTGAAGAGTAGGAATACCAGAACTATTAATTGTGCTCATGAGGAACCTGGACATAGACCAAGAGGCAGTTTTTCACAAGTGAAAAAGGGAAACTCTGTTGTTTTATTTTTCAATCTGTATGTTGAACAAATAAGCTGAGAAGTTGGACTATATAAAAAAGAACATGGTACCCAGAATGGAAGGAGACTCATTGACAATAACCTGCAATATACACATGATACAAACTTCCCTGCTGAAAGGGAAGTGGACTTGAAGCACTGATTGATAAAGATCAAAGACTACAGATTTCAGTATGGTTTACAACTCAACATAAAGACTTATAATAGATTGGAGAATCTAGAGACCCACTAAGTCCATGACGAAAAAAGGATTTTTTAAAGTATGATTAAATAATACATCTAAAATCCTTGATCAAAAGGAGAAAATGAGAGAGAACCTGAAAATGATGTAAGACATTTAAATAAGTAGAGGACTCTGGCCTAGGCCTGAGAAGAAATTTCACTTTAAAACAGCAATCTTTCTCTTCTGCGCTTAACTTTTAGTTATCCTTGAAAGAATATATATTTGAAGAGAAGTATTTTTTCTCTATGGCCAAGCAAAAGCAGAATGTCACAGCCTTTTCCCAGAGAGTTGTGAATACAGAGCATTACTGAAAAATTTTCTTTGCAATAGAACCCCGGAAAAAGACATTCTTGAGAAAGCAGTTTTAAATAGTACATTCCTAGAACAGAATGTCCTGCCATTGTCCTGCAATTCCGTGTACCCAGCTACACGCAAGTAGCCCTGAAAACTAATCAGATTATTATAGCTCCATTCTTTATCTAATCGTCATAAAAATGTTAGTGTGATTATCATGCCTCAGACTCTGTGGTTTCATTTTGATGTGCCACCTAGTTCCTGATTTGAATCATTCTTTGAGCCTTGAATGAAATTTGCTTGCTTTACTCTCATACAGACTGTCTCTTGATGCCACTAAAGATCCATATCCATTGGAGCGGACTAATTTTCTACATACATTGACTGACTCACATTTCCTCAAATTAGAATAATAAAGCACTTGCCAGTAGTGATGAGTTTGCCCCAGTGTGTTACTTCTTCTATAAATCTGCTGCGTAATTATTGCCTGGTTTTAGGCACTTACCTACTTATTTCCACCAGTAGAATTTTGAACTCCATGAAAGTTAGGGTTATCTTTTTATTCTCCTAAATACTCTATGTACTTTCATTATCATTAATATATAAAAAACAAACAAACAAAAAACCAAACCTTTACAGTCTTGTTGATTTCTAACTCATAGATACCCTATATGACAGAGTAGAACTGCCTCATAGAGTTTCCATGGAGCACTTGGTGAATTCGAACTGCTAAATTTTTTATTAGCAGCCATATCACCAAACCTCTGCACCATCAAGTTTCCACTAAAGTGTAGTAGACAATTAATAAAAATTTTAGACTGAAAGTATTAAGTTTCTTATTTTCAAAACACTGTACGTGGTTTAATGGATTAATGAGTGTACTTGTCCCTTAGACATTTGTGACTGGGGTTCCCACATACATTTTAAACACACATTTCTACTTGCTAAGGAGAAAAACAGTAGGAGGGAATCTTCCACTTCTCCATTTTAACCTGCCTTTGGCATTATAAAGTCAAATACTGAAAACGTAGAATACAAACTGTGTAATCAACTACAATCAGACATAAGTCCTCAAATCAGAGTAAAAATGCACCCACTTAAAATATTTTCAGTTAATTTTTACAATCTACATTTGCTATTCCATTTGAATCCACCAAGCACTTGTTGGAAACTCTATGGGGCAGTTCTACTCTGTCCTACAGGGCCTCTATGAGTTGGAATCAAATCAACAGCAGTGGGTTTGATTTTTTTGTATATTTGTGATTAGCATATTAATGTCAACATTTTTGTTATTATTCATGTTTGATCTTGTGTATTTAAATATATAATCTGTCTTATTTATAATAGCAAGTAGAATATTGTCTGATACTGATTGATTAGATAAAAACTTTTAATGATTGTCATTTATGATGTACGTGATAATCTTATAATAAAAAAAACATCGATTTTTCTTTTCCCACAGATTTCTCTATCTTCTTGGAAAATCACATCCTCTATGTAAAGTGGGTGGATTTCTTAAGACATCTTTCCTTGATGTCAAGAAGCAAATAACTAGGCATCACTCTTGTCCATAATAATGCAGATCACAGAGTTTAGTGGAGATGAAATAATTAAACAACTTCGAGCCTCTGCACATAGTAAGAAGGATGCAGTTGGTAATAGATGATGTCTCCTAAAAGAATGCTCTGACTGAGAAAATTGTTTTCAGCTGGGACCCCACTCTGGAAGATTTTCCTCCCAGCAACAACAAACTGCTACCTTTCTCCAAAGTCAAAGCAGAATAGAGCACCAGATGTACAAAGACTTCATTTAGGCTAAAGAAGAAAAATAGAATCAGAAGAGACACTTGGGTACTTTTGAATTTGGAATGAAAATGTGTATGTAATCTAGACAGACCAAAATGTAGAATGTTGTCTTAGTCATACTTATCGAGGAATGTGCTCAGTTCCTTGATAAAATCCATTTAAAAGTCAGTAACAGAATCACCCTGAATGTGCTTACGAGTTTTGTGAATCACGTAGTGGAATGTATGAGACTTTATCATAATGGTTGGTTAATTTATTCAATAATTCCCTTTACTAAATTCATAAAATCTTGTGTAAATAAACCTGTGAGAAGCAGATTAACTAGTAATAACAATTCCAGAACTCACAGTATTGAAACAGATAAGAACTTGCTCTCACATAAAGTAGCTTTAACATGGTTTATTTCTCATGAACGCTTACACAAACATTTTAATTGACTTTTCTGCATAATCTTCTGCTAACATTGGAGATGTCAGCTGCTTTTCTTTGTGTGGAACTCACATTGAGAATTTAGTTAAATCTAAACTTGATTTCAAGGATTATTAATCTGGTTACAGTAAGAAATAGTCTCTGGATTTACATATTATGTTATTTTCAAGACATACAAGTATACTAAGAGTCAGGCTTCAAATGCTGTCCATAGAAAGATATTTAAAACAGGCAGAGTATCTACCATTTATTGTTTTTATTGTGCACCTCAGTCCTTGCCCAATACTTTATATTCACTGTTTCATTTAACCATATCTACCAAGCCCTCTGAGTTTCATCTTATTAGATTCAACCTTACCAGATTGTTGAAATTGTTTAATTTTTCTTTGTTACCTAGAAGTGGTAATTGCAAATGCAGAAACTGAAGTTTAAATGCTGAACAGTTTTGTCTTGGATTCTACTATTTCTAACTTATTATACAAGTGATCAGAATATGATGCTTTTTTCACAGACTATTTTCAGGGTTTGGAATGCTTTTTTAGCATGCAAGGTTATTGGTGTAAGTAAAAAAGAAACCGTAGATCTTGAGATTCATTTTGGTTCTGGCAGAGCTGATACCTAATACTAGAGGGAAAAGCCTCTTGAAATACTTCAAACATCCTCTCAATTCTCAAAAGTATTATTAAAATATTTTATTCATTCAAGCTAACAGCTGGACTGGATATATCTTGAGATATTTGGGATAGAAGGGCTGAAAATGACAAGCACCCTTGTGTGAAGTCTAAATTTACTGAGCTGAACACTATCAGAGAAACATCTGGATAGGTTACCACAGGTGACTGGAGAATTGTACTAATGAGAGTGGCCTCAAAGGGTAATAATCATTGACATTAGTTGGTTTCGAAAGCCTAAATACTTTCCTTCAACCAGAACTGGTTCTCCTAACCCCAGCCAGCTTTCAGATAAACAAAATAAATCTTACAAGGAAAACTCTGAGACCGACAGAATGACCCATCTAAATACCATTATCACAGAAGAACAACCAAGCAGGCACCAGCTATCAGTTAGTGAATGTTTATGAAATTTAAAGTCATGGTTTAAGGATTTTCAACTTTTTACTACAGACAATTTCAAAATTAGACAGAAAATTGAATAATAAGCCCAAGTGTTCATCATTCTGCTTAAACAATTGCCCACTTGTATCCAACCATGTTTTTTTATACTCTGCCCCTTCTTGCTATCATTCCTGTCAAAATTACTTGGAAACAAATACCAGGTGTCATGTTATTTTATATGTAACTATTTTGGCATATAGTTATGAAAATGAAGAAGTTTTTTTTACATACAATAATGATATCACTATGATATGTCAAATTTACAGTAATTTCTTAATATTAAATATTCAGTCAATATTCAAAATTTTCTCAATTATTCACATTGATATATATTTTAAAATATTTAATGCATTTTTGAGTCTTTATGGGTTCTTCATCTATCTTTTTTTACGTCTTTATAGGTTAAAGAAAACTTGGTCATTTTTTTTACCTGCGTTTTCCCCAAATCAGAATCACACTAGTTGAATCCCTCTGCAATATGTAACATTGTCCTCTGTTTCCTGTGTTACCAGTAAATGGGTAAATGTAAAGGATTGATCTGATTCAGTTTAATATCTAACAAAAATTTGGTATTGTGTATTATAAACAGATGGCACATAATATCAATTTATTTTTTAGCAATGTTATTAGTCTTTAATGTTCATCACTTTCATCAGCAATGGCAAAAAGCTAATACTCTAATTCTGTCATGTCTTCTTCACTTGTGAAGTAGAATCTTCCTACAAAGAAAAAACAAACAACCGTTTTCTTCATTAATTATTTGGAGCTTATGTTCACACAAAAAGGAGTGGGTTCACAGAAGAACCAAATGGTGCCTGGCCACCACCAAAGGCAGTTGTGTTGGGGGACATAATATAGAGTCTGTGAGGGAACATGAGAAGCAGAAGTCTGTAGCTCATGAACTCTTCAAGGAGCCAGAATTGAAGGTCCGACAGCCTAGAGGATTGGGAACATGGCCTTCAGACTTGCTGCTGGCTTTGATCTGAAATTAATACTGAAGTCGACCCATTAGACAAGAATAAACTGGACTCAGGGACACAGTGTGAGCATATGGTGTGTGTACTTCATGGTTTTATACGTTTATAGGAGGCTGTCCTACTGGCTTCTTTCTAGATGAGAGAGAACAGGGTCGAGGGGAGGTGGCGGGTGCTCATTAAGAGGAAATTAGAAGTGCAGGCTGGAAAGGAGGAATGTGCTGTCACAGGTAAAGAGGACACACGGCCCTGCAGGTAGGCGGGCACGAAGAATTGATCTGGAATGCACACTTTCACTTAATCGTAATAAAAAAAATAAAGGTAAAATAAAAAGGAATGGGTTCAACAACATTCTTCAAAGAGGGTTATATACATGGTGGTGAAGTGGCCAGTGCTTCTGATTTCCTACCTATAACCAATCCTGAGGAAACTACAAAGGGAAATACAGATTCCAGGAACCTGTGTATCACTAAGAGAAACTCCTCGAAAGGAGTAGGATAAACTAAATTGACACGTCTGGCGTACACACGGTTGGAACTTGGGGAAGGGTGGCAGAAAGGAACCATGAACAGCTCCATTTTAAAGTGGTTAAAACTTGTCTCTTTTTCTTTGTGTTGCCCTGGAATATCACTGCCCACCCTTTACTGCCAAAATCTGCTGAGTTACCATAGCATGGACTAATGTATTAGAGATGGGTAGGGTGAAGAACAGAAGTGCAATACAGAAGTTCTGCTGGGATACGAAACTGAAAAGAAATGAAAACAAACAAAACACATACAGACTGAGTAGCTGTAGACATTCAATCCTGTATCATTTTCCTGTAGGGCAAAGGAATCACAACACAGGGATACTAGCTCCTCTAATTGCAACTTCTTCCTTAAGGATTTATAAAGTTATTTTGAGGATGGTGACAAAGCGTATTTAACTGTAGTTCCGTGTTATGCGGAATTCTCTGCCTTAACGTTCATCTCTTTCTAGTACCTTGCACCTACCAAGAACACACAGACTAAAGTAACTTAACCTGCATTAGAGGGCAAATGTATCTGTGGATGAACACAAACCCATAGACCAAATAACTATGTATAAGAAGATTCAAAAGAAAAACTACAACCTGAAAAACATATAGTCACATACGTAAAGGGGTTGGGACTTTTATCCTACCAGAAAGTTTACAAGTTAGCCTACCACGTTTCATGAGGTAGCAGAAGACATGGGATGCCCAGGTCAGAGACAAAGGGCTTTACTCCTTAAAGCAACCACAGTGTCCACATTGGTACCAGTTCCTCAAATTCCTCTTCTCACAAAATGAGACAAAGAAGGCCACATGATGATGCACATGGTGATGCACTGCATAATGGGAGAGGAACCCTGAGCTTCGGAAACACGAATATTTTATAATCAGCAGCAAGCACGCCTGTCCTTCTCATCATAAGAAGATGTCTTTATTATACCGCACAGCAAACAAATTTTCTTTTTGCTCTAGAGGGAGACACTATTTGTATCTTCTAAAGTTTTTCACTAAACATACATCCTTGAAAGACAGTTTAGAATAAAGGCAGTTAATAAATCTTCTCCCATGATGCACAGAAATGCAAAAGAGGCATGGAAAATTATCTTCCAACACATACACAACTTGAAAGTTTAAAAAGAAGAATAAATTGACCAAGCATTTAAAAGAAAAATTAGAGAAAGAAATAAAAAGTAGAAACACTGGTTTGAAATATGGTATTTATATATATATAATTCTATTTTTTTCTTTTCATTTCTTATCATTTAATAACTTACTCTATGTGCTATTTAGGACCTAAAAGGCAAATCCACTGTTTTTGAGTCAATTCCAACTCACAATGACATTACAGGACATAGTAGAACTGTCCCCATAGGGTTTCCAAGGTGTAGCTGGTAGATTTAAACTGTAAACCTTTTGGTCAGAAGCTGAGCTCTGACTAGCGCTCCATTTAGGATTTAGGGAGAGCTAAAATTAGTAGGATCTAAATTGCTAAGGGGATTAATCGTGATGATTTCATGTTGAAGATGTAGACATTTATGAAAATTTTAATTAAGATTCTCTATCATCAGATCTAAATTACAAGCTACATTCTATGTTTTTTCTATAACTTGCCACAAAACACTTGATTTTGAGGAAACTTCTGAACACGCGTTTTTAGATAAAAACAACTACTTAATTGTACACTTAATAAACTGTTTACTTGATGAATTAAGAAAGTAGTAAAACTTACTGCAAAATAAATCTTAAAAAAATATACCACATTAACACATTTTGAAGGGGAGTTAACTGCTTCCCACACACCTTTTCTTTCACACAGTTGTGAACAAACTAAAGTTATAAATATCTAGGGTATGCTTTTTATTTTCCAATAATTTATTTATGACAGAATAAAAACTATCAGTTTCTGGACAGTAGTGATCTTCATGAGGATGATGAGCCATGAGGATGTGTTTGGAAAAGGTTTTTTTCCCCACTTGACTGAGGAATGGTGTAGAAAGACAAAACTTTAAACTGGACTTAAAAAAACAAAAACACAGAACCCAGTCAGACACGAAGTAAATACTGATCCAGTTATACTGGCACTCCTGCAGTTTATGTAAATACAATCTCTTACTGCACATTTCACAGCCAATCCACCCATTATTCCTTCATAGCTGGTTGATAAAACAAAGGGCAGCTAAGCTGGAACAAAGACTGCACTACCCTGCTATGACTGTTTCTTTGCATGAGGGTCATTGCTGACCTACAGTGATTAGAAACAGTGGTTCAGTCAAACATATTGCACTGATTGGGAATGCACCTGAAGAGTTAATGTCGCATCCTTGTTTTCCTCCGGCACAAAGAAAAACTCATTGTAAAAAATGCTATCATTTAAACTGACTTGTTTCATCTTCATGACAACATCTGTTGCGGTTATAATGGCCTAGCTTGGCAGTGCAATCTACCTGTCCTAAGAATTTAAGAAGCAAATGACATAGAACAGGTATGTGATGCGTTTTGAAGTCAGGAACTGGCATTTTGTTGTTAGGTTCCACCGAGTTGTTTCCGATTCACAGCAGCCCTGAGGACAACAGAACACTGCCCAGTCCACGTCAGCCTCACGATGACTGCACTGTCTGAGCTTACTGCTGCAGGCCGTGTCACTCCACCCATCCTCCTGAGTGTCTTCCTCCTTTCTGCTCACCCTCGACTTTCCCAAGCATGGTGCTGATGCCTCCTGACAGCATGGCCACATTATAGGAGACGAAAACTCACAATCCAAGCTTCTAAGGAGCATTCTGACTGTCTTCCAGAATAAAGGTGATCATTCTTCTGGAAGTCTGTGTTATAATCAACATTCTTTGCCAACACCATAATTCAAAGACATCAGTTCTTCTTGCATTTTCCTCATTCATTTTCCAGCTTTTGCATGCATATGAGGTGATTGAAAATACCGCAACTTGGCTCAGGCGCATCTTAGTCCTCAATGCAACCAATTTTTTTTTTTTTTAAATGCTTTGCAAAGGTCTATTGAAACAGAGTTCCCAATGCAGTTCAGTTTCTTGACTGCTGTTTCCATGAAGTTTGATTGTGGATCCAAATAGAATGAAATACTTCAGAATCTCAACATTTTCTCTGTTTATTAGTCCAGCTGTGAGTAATTTTGGTTTCTTTATGTTGAGATGCAAACCATCCTGAAGGTTGTAGTCTTTAATTTTCAACAGTGCTTCACGTCCTCTTCATTTTTACCAAGCCAGGTTGAGTTACCTGCATATGGCAGGTTGTTAACGAGTCTTCCTCCAATCCTGATGCCACCTTCTTTTTAATACAATCCAGTTTCTTGGATTATTTCCTTGGCGTACAGACTGAATAAGTTGGTGAAAGAATACAATGTACACCTTTCCTGATTTTAAACCATGCAGTGTTCCCTTGCTCTATTTAAACAACTGCCTATATACAGTCTATATGAGTCTATACACAATTTCTGTATGAGCACAACTAAGTGTGTAAAAATTGCTGTTTTTCACAATGTCATCCATCATTTGTTATGATTCACACATTTCAGTGCCTTTACATAGTGAATAAAACTCTAGTCATCTTTACAGTATTCTCCACTTTCAGCCAAGATTTGTCTGACATCAGCAATGCTATGCCTCATTCCACATCCTCTTCTGAATTCAGCTCAAATTTTTAGCAGCTGACTGTTGACGTACTGATGCAACTGTTTTCAGCAAAATTTTACTTGTGTGTAACTAATGATATTCAAAAATTTCCACATTCTGTTGGATATTTTCTTTAGAATAGACACAAAATGGATCTCTTCCAGTCATTTGGTCTGGTAAATATTTTCCAAGTTTCTTGGCATAAACGACTGAATGCTTCCAGTGTTTCATCCATTTGCCGAAACATCTCAATTGGCATATTGGCATTCCATCATTTCCTGAAGCCTTTTTTTTTTTTTTTTTCTGGAAACCCTGGTTGCACAATGATTACATACTACAGCTGCTAATTGAAGGTTTGGCAGTTTTAATCCACCAGACACTCCTTGGAAATTCTATCAGATGGTCCTACCCTGTCCTGTAGGGTCACTATAAGTCAGTGTTGATTCAAAGGCACTGTGTTTGGGTTTTGGGGGTTTTGTTTTTTTTCTGTTGCATTCTGTACAGCTTAGGTTTCTTTCAATACCATCATTCTTGATTACATGCTATCTCCTGAAATTGGGTGAATGTCAACCAATCCTTTTTGGTGCAGTGACTCTGTGTATTCTTTCCTCCTTTTGAATCTTCTTACATCATTCAGTATTTTGTTCATAATCACTGCACCTAGAGAGGTGAATCTTCAGTTCTTTCAGCTTGAGAAATGTCAAGCACGTTCTTCCCTTTCAGCTTTCTAACTCCAGGTCTTTGCACACTTCATTACAACACTTTACTTTGTTTTCTCAGTCTTACCAGTCTTGGCAATCTTTTCAAGTCTCTTCTGTCATCATCGTTTACCATTTGCTTTAGCTATTCTACGTTCAAGAGCAAGTTACAATCTGCTAACACTCATTTTGGGTTTTCTTTTTATTCTTTCCTGTCTTGTTAATGACAATTGGCATTCTTAATGTATGATGTCCCTGATGTCATCCCACTGCTTGTTTGGTCTCCAGTCACTAGTGTTCAATCTGTCTCTATTCTTGAGCCAGCCAAGCCGAGACGACCTCTTAATTCAGGTGGGATATACAGACAGTCATAATTTAGCTGTAGTGGAGTTTTTAAAATTTTGAACAGCTTCAGCTTGAACTTGCATATGTGTAATTGATGGTCTGTTCTACAGTCAGCCCTTGGTGTTATTCAGACTAACGATGTTGAGTTTTCCATCACCTCTTTACACACATTTAGTTGATCTGATACTATGCGTATTCCATTTGGTAAGGTTCACGTGTATACCTGTCATTTTTGTTGCTGAACAAAGATATTCCCAATGAATAATTCATCAGTCTTAGAATATTTTATCATGCAATCTCTGGTGCCATTTCTATCACCAAGGTCATACAAGGTGTGACAATTAAGTCAGTGAACTTAATTGCTTCACTACCTCATTGCTGAAAGTCACTACAGTCACCTCTGAAGTACTCCCCTTGGGAAGCTATGCACCAATGTCAGTGCCTAGTCCACCCTGAAAAGCAATTTTGGAACTCTTTCTGGAATGGCCACTGCACATAGTGGCACAGTGGCAAGTTTGCAGACTTAACTGTATAGTTGTCTGTTAGGGAGTTTTTAGCCAGTAAACAAATAACTGTGTTGGAACAATCTCCCTACTCACCTGATATGCCCCCCAAAGACTTTTTTCTTTACCACAAGAAAAAATAAATCTTGAAAGGAACACATTTTGATGACCTTTAGGACATCAAGGGTAATACAACAACAGCTCTGATGGCCATTCCAGAAAAACAGTTCTAGAATTGTCAATCCTCATATTTTCCAACTACTAAGACTTTATCATTTCCAACTTTCACAATTCAATCACCAGTAATTATCAGTGTATCTTGGATGCATGCTTGATCAATTTCATACTGCAGAAGTTGGTAAAAATCTTCAATTTCTTCTTTTTTGGTATTAGAGGTTGGTGCCCACCTTTGAATAATAGTTGCATTAACTATATTCTTTGTAGGCTCATGCATATTACCCTAATAGTGATATGCTTGTACTTCAAGATAAGTCTTTTTGAAAAATATTTTATTTCTTTTTTTTTTATTATGACTGAGTGAAAATGCAGCTTCCCATATAAATTTAAGTGCCTACCTATATGCACTGCTCTCCCTGGCCTGTGACAGCACTCTATTCGTCTCTGCTTCATACATGTCCCATCCTCCCAACAGTCTCCTTTCCCCTCCTCTCCACCCACTCCCCTTCTTCCAGCCAGAGGTCAGCAGGATGATATCCTATAGATCCATAGAATCATAAAGCGCATCCAATATATGGTCACTCTGCATCGCCAAGTCCAATCCATTCGTGTCCAAAGAGTGGACCTTCGTTATTATTTATGGGCAAGGGCAGCATCAGGGCCAGGGGCCATGCTCCCAGGGGAATCCCGAAGGCACTAGACCATCAATTGGGGTCTTTTAGTGGAGATCTCCGGGTGCACCCCTTTTCATTCTTGTGTTGCCAGTGAGACTCAACTTAGTGCGCTCCATCGCAGCTATCACTGGTGGTGGCTGGGCACCATCCAGTTCTTCCAGACCCAAATCTATGTAGGCAGCCACTCATGTGGATCTCTCTGTCTTCTGGGTTGTCTTTACCCCATGTCATTTTGGTCCTCAATGAGCATCCGTTCCTGCTGAGTTGGGATCATTTGCTGTGCCCTTGGCAGGTTTTAAGACCCCAGACACCACTCACTGATGTGGGGTGCAGAGAGTCCTCTTAACAAAACACTAGTTGTGCCAACTGGCCTTGATTTTGCCTAAGAGTATGGTCCCCTGCCCCCTGCCCCAGCTATACTGTCCTTGCAGTATTGAGTTAAGATGGAAGAAGTATTCAAGTTATGTTGAAGTACACTTAATATTGTTCTTGTTTCTAAAGTGTGCTATCACTGATTTCACTCAATCAAACTTTTACCAACTATCTAGTCTAAACCCTCCTCCCCACCTTCCCTCCCTCCCCTCCCTTGCAGCCATCACGAGTATTTTCTTCTATACATAAGTCTATCTTTGAGTTCTTATTATAGAGGTCTCATACAATATTTGTCCTTTTGTCACTGACTACTTTCATTCAACATAATGTCTTCCAGTTGAAACTAGCCAGGTTATGAGATATTTCCTGGAATCATCATTATTCTTTATCATTGCATAGTGTTCCATTGAGTATACATAACATAGTTTACCTATCCATGCCTCTGTTGTTGGGCATCTGGGTTGATTCCATCATTTTGCTATTGTGGACTGTGGTGTGATAAACATTCTTGTGCATGTGTCCGTTGGTGTGAATGGCCGTGAATCTGTAGGATATATTCCAAGTAGTGGAATTACGGGGTCAAATGGTATATCTATATCCATTTTTTTAAGGGAGTACCAGATTGCTTTCCAAAGAGGCTGGACCATTTTGCAACCCCACCAACAGTGTAGGAGAGTTCCATTTTCTCCACAGCCTCTCCAGCATTTGTTGTTTTGTGTTTTTTTCGGATCATGGTCAATCTTGTTGGGGTGAGATGGTATCTCATTGTCATTTTGATTTGAATTTTTTTAATAATTAAAGATCGTGAACATATCTGCATGTGTTTTTTGGCTGCCTGGATCTTTTCTTTAGAGAAACGTCTGTCCGTCTCCTTTGCCCATTGCTTAATTGGATGATTTATCTTCTTCTTATTGATATTTTGTAGTACCTTATAGATTACGGAGATCAGGTGTCAGTCTGACATAGAGCTGCCAAATATTTTTTCCCATTCTGTAGGTGGCCTTTTAATTCTATTAATAAAGTCTTTGGATGAGCAAAAGTGTTTGATTCTTAATAGTTCTCATTTATCTATTTTCTCTTCTGTTGATTGTGGTTTGTTTGACAGATTTTGAAGTCTGTGTGTGTTGTGTATTAAAGCTTTCATTGTTGTTCCTACCTTTTTTTGGATGAGCTTTATCATTTCAGATTTGATATTTAGGTCTTTTATCTAGGTGGAGTTGGTTTTTGTATAAGGTGTAAGATATGGATCTTGTTTCAATTTATTGCAGATGGATATCCAATTTTGCCAGCACCATTTGTTGAAGATACTGTTTTCACCCCAGTTTAATGTTTTAGGGCCTTTGTTGAATATCAACTGTTCATAGGCAGATGGTGTCATCTCTGGGGTCTCAGTTCTGTTCCATTGATAAGTCTGTCTGTTCTTGTACCAGTACCAGGCTGTTTTGACCACTGTGGCAGTGCAGTGTGTTCTAAGGTTGGGTAATGAGAGGCCTCCCAGTGTGTTCTTCTTCTTTAGTCGTACCTTACTTATCCGGGGCTTCTTCCCTTTCCAAGGAAAATTGGTGAGTTGTTTCTCCATCTCATTAAAAAATGATGCTGGAACTTGTATTAGGATTGCATTATGTAAGTAGATTGCTTTGGGTAAAATAGACATTTTCACAATCTTAAGTCTTTCTATCCATGACCAGGGTAGGTTTTGCCATTTATCTAAGTCTCTCTTAGTTTCTTGTAGTAAGGGATTGTAGTTCTCTTTGTAAAGGTCTGTTATTTCTCTGGTTCGATTAATTCCTAGGTACTTTATCTTCTTAGAGGCTACAGTAAATGGTATTGATTTGATGATTTCTTCATTAACAGTCTCATTGTTAGTATAAAGGAATCTGTCATGGATTGAATTGTGTCTCCCCAAAAATATGTGTAGCCATGTGGCTAGACCATGATTCCCAGTATCTTGTGACTGTCCTCCATTTTGTGGTTTTCCTAAACTACATGTTAAAGGATTAGGGTAGGGCTGTAAATCCCTTCATAGGATTACCTCCCTGCTCCACTGTAAAGGGAGTTTCCCTGGATTTTGGCTTGCCTCACCCTTAATCCTTTCATCCTAGGAGAGATAAAAGGACAGAGTAGCAGGCAGAGAACTGGGAACTGTGCACCATCAAGAAAGCAGTACCAGGAAAAGAGCACGTTCTTCAGACCTGAGGTTCCTGTGCCAAGATGCTCTCTGGACAAAAACTTATGCAATACTGGACTTTCCTCCAGAGCCGACAAGGGGGAAAGCCTCCCCCTGGAGCAGCCATCCTGAATATGGACTTGCAGCTTACCAGACTGTCCCAATAAAGCTTCTCTTCATGAAATCTTCCAGTCTGTGGTATTTCTGTCTGAGCAGCCCTAGCTGGCTAAAACAGAATTAGGTACTGTGAGAGTGGGGTGCTGCTCTAGCAAATACCTAAAATGTGGGAGCCATTTTTAAACTGTGAATGGATAGAAGATTCAGAAGGAACGAAGAAGGCACAGATGGTGAGAAACAACAGAGGACTGGTGGAGGCAGCAGAAGTAGCAGCAGCAACAGCAGCAGCAGAACCAGAGGCAGGGCTGGAGCCGATCCATGAAGCCAGAGAGCTGACTGCCTGTGCAGTTTTTTCTCATGGAACAGGGCGCCTCCGTGTACTTAAATTGGTGGAGCTAGCCTTGCTGACCCACAGAATGAGACAGCTGAGTGCCTTTGGGCAGGACGCTTTCTAGCAAGTGTGGGGTGCCTTGAGGCACTTAAATCAGTGGAGCTACAGAGCTTTGGAACACTTGCCTCACAGGGCAAATGTGGGCCTGAGGCCCGGGCCACGTGGCCATAGGAAGCTGAAGATGAAGAGACAAATAGTGTAAGAAGCTGAGCTGCCTCAGCCTCAAAAGGTATGGCCATGACCTCAGGGGTTTGAAAGGGTGGAACCATGGTGTCCTGTGTTTGTAAGGGTGGAATTGCCACTCAGTTGGGCTTAGGGTACTCCTAAAGCTGATGGGGCAGAGTTTCTCTCCCAGAGGGCCTTGAACTCAGAGTTGTGGTATGGGGCTGGAGGTCTCCACTCAAAATCCAGAGAGTGTGGCCAATACCTAGAGTCTGGAGAGGAGGGCCATTGTGTAGAATGTCTCAAGTTCTGGCACAAGCCTCATGTGGCCACGGAAGCTGAGGAACCCAAAGTCAGCAGGTCAGAGACCAGAGTTCTAGATCACTGGCTGTGTAGGTCGGTGGATCCCAAGGTGGTGGCGAGACAGAGTGGCAGAGGCTGGCAAACCCAGGATCCGCAGGTCAGGGAGCAGGACTCTCAAGTGCTGACTGCAAGGATTGATGAATCCAACAGCTGCTAGTTCAAGTCCAGGAACCAGAAGCCAGAAGAGGAGAGCAGGAGTTCCTGGCTACGTGAACAGACCAGCAGCAGTAGTGGAAGGTCGAGACATGAGAGCTTTGCGGGAAGCCACCATAAACCCCGCCCTGTCACTTAACACAGCAGCCAAATATGGAATGCCAAGTTGACATAATCCTGACCACCACAGAATCCTACTGATTTACTTATATTTATCTTGTATCCTGAGACTTTACTGAACTCTTCTATCAGTTCGAGTACTTTACTTATAGATTCTTTGGGATTCTCTGCATAGACAATCATATCATCTGCAGACAGGGAGATTTTGACTTCTCCTTTGCTGATGTAGATGCCCTTTATTTCTTGGTCTTGTCTAATTGCTCTGGCTAGAACTTCTAATACAATGTTGAATAGGAGAGGTGAGCGTGGGCATCCTTGTCTAGTTCCTGTTCTCAAGGGAAAGTCTTTCAGTCTCTTTCCATTCAAGATGACATAGGCAGTTGGCTTTGTATGGCCCTTACTGTGTTGAGGAATTTTCCATCTATGCCTATTTTGCTAAGAGTTTTTAGCATGAATTGGTGTTGCATTTTATCAAATGCCGTTTCTGCATCAATGGACAAAATCAGGTGATTCTTATCTTTTTTAATATTTATGAGGTTAATTACATTAATTGTTTTTCTGATGTTGAACCAGCCTTGCATCCCTGGTATGAATCCAATTTGGTCATGATGGATTATTTTTTGGATATGTTGTATTCTACTGGCAAGAATTTTGTTGAAGATTTTTGTATCTAGATTCTTGAGTCATATTGGTCTGGAATTTTCTTTTTTTGTTGGGTTTTTCCCTGGCTTTGGTATCAGGGTTATGCTGGCTTCATAGAATGAGTTTGGGAGTACTCCACCCCTTTCTATACCGTGAAATAGTCTCAGTAATATTGGAGATGACTCTTCTCTAAAAGCTTGGTAGAATTCTGCAGTGAAGCCATCTGGGCCCGGGCGTTTTTTTGGTTGGCAATGTTTGGATGACACTTTGAATCTCTTCCTTTGTGATGGGTTTATTAAGTTATTCTGCTTCACGTTGTGATAATTTGGGTAGGTGGTATGAATCAAGGAATTTGTTCAGTTCCTCTAGGTTTTCAAATTTGTTAGACTATAGTCTTTCACAGTATTGTGTTATGATATTTTTGATTTCTGTTGGATCTGTGGTGACAACTCCCCTCTCATCTCTAATTTGGGTTATTTGTTTCCTGTTTTTCTTTAGTAAGTTTAGCCAGAGGTTTGTCAATTTTGTTGATCTCTTCAGAAAAACAGCTTTTGGTCTTTTCAATTTTTTCAATTGTTTTTCTATTCTCTAATTCATTTAGCTCTGCTCTAATCTTTATGATCTGGTTTCTTCTGGTGCCTAAGGGGTTCCTCTGTTGTTCTCTCTCTACTTGTTCAAGCTGTAGGGTTAGTACCTTGATTTGGTTTCTTTCTTCCAGATGTGTGCATTTATGGAGACAAAGTGACCTCTGAGCCCTGCTTTGGCTGTATCCCATAGGTTCTGGTAGGAAGTGTTTTCATTGTCACTGGAATCAATGAATTTCTTTATTTCTTTCTTGATTTATTCTATAACCCATGGTTTTTTGAGCAAGATGTTGTTTAGTTTCCAAGGGTTCCACTTTCTATGTTTTTTCTGCTATTGAGTTCTACTTTTATGGCTTTATGATATGAGAAGATGCTTTGCAGTAATTCAGTGGTATGGATTTTGTTGAGAATTGCATTATTTCCTGACACACGGTCAGTTCTGGAGAATGTTCCACGTGCACTGGAGAAGAAGGTATAGTTGTCTGCTGGTCGGTAGAAAGTTCTGTATATACTGATGAGGTTTAATTGGTTAATTGTGTCAGTAAGGTCCTCTGTATCTTTACTGAGCTTTTTTCCAGATGATCTGTCCAGTATTGAGAGTGCAGTGTTGAAATCTCCCACTATTATTGTGGAGTAATCTAACTCTTTTTTGAGTGCAGTCAGTGTTTCTTTGACATATTTAGGTGCTCTGATATTAGGTGCATAAATATTTAATACAGTTAAGTCTTGCTTGTGTATTGAACCTTTCAGCAATAAATAGTGTCCATCTTTGTCCACGATGGTAGATTTGACATTAAAATTGATTGTGTCTGAGATTAGAATTGCCATATCTGCTCTTCTTTGTTCATTGTTACCTTGATATATATTCTTCCATCCTTTAATTTTCAGTTTGTTCCTATCTTTAAGTCTCAAGTGAATTTCTTGTAGACAACATATGGATCTGTCATGTCTTTTGATCCAAGATGTCATTCGATGTCTCTTTACTGAAGCATTCAGTCCATTGACATTCAATGTAATTATTGATAGGTATGTGTTCATGGCTGCCATTGTGATATGTTTATTTTTGTGTAGATGTTTTCTCTGTTGTTCTTATTAGTCTGTTTTGGGACATTCTTTTTTGTGAGTTGATTTTTCACCTTTTTCAGAGCTGATTTTGTAGTTGCTGAGACTCCTGTGTTACATTTCTTGCTATGGCATGTTACATCTTTGTGGTGCTTTACGGCTGCCCCTATAATGCCCCTTTATAAACTATATATAAACCCAATTTTAATTACTACCAGTCTTGCCATCTTCCTCTCCATCTGGGAGGACTATAACAACTGTAGTACATCCCTCTTTTTAATATGATGGCACCATAGTTTTCATGAAAATCACTGTATTGTTTCTGTCAGTATTAAAGCTGTGATTGACTGGGGAGCCTTCCCTAACTGAGTAGAATTTTGGTTGATGTGTCATTCTAAAACATAAAGTTACTGGTTTTGTTCTTCCAAGCCAAAGCCAAGAACTTCTTTCAGTATTTCTTGTAGTTTTGGTTTGGTTTTTACAAAGTTTCTGAGTTTCTGTTTATCTGGGATTGTCTTAATTTCATTTTCATATTTGAAAAATAGTTTTGCAGGATATATAATTCTTGGTTGGAAGTTCTTCTTCTTCAAGGCTTTGAATGGATCATGCCACTGTCTCCATGCCAACATGTTCTGCTGAGAAATCTGATGAAAGCCTACAGGGTTTCCTTCTGAATGTTAGCTTTGCTTTGAGTCTTGTTGCCTTTAAGAGTTGCTGCTTATGTTTCATTTTGTTAAGCTTGATTATAATATGTCTTGGAGTCTTTCTTTTGAGATCTATATTGGATGGCATACGATATGCATCAGAGATGTCTATATTCTCTTCCTTCATGATTTCTGGGAAGTTTTCTGTCAGCAGCTCAGCAACAATACTCTCTGTGTTCTTAGGTGTCTCGTCCTGTTCAGGGACTCCAATTAATTGAAGGTTGTTCCTCTTAATAGAGTCCCACATGTTTCTTAATGCTTCTTCATTTTTCTTGTCTTTTTTCTGATTTGTGCTCATAGACATTGACGTCAGTAGCTCTGTCTTCCAAGTCAGAAATTCTTGTTTTCCACTTGTTGCATTCTGTTTTCTTGGCTTTGAATGGAAGTTTCTATGTCTTTGATTTTACACTTGATCTGTTGGATTTCAGAGTACTGATATTTCATCAGATTGAACAGCTTGCTTAATTTTTCATTTTGTTCTGCTGCATTTTGTATAAGGGCTAGAAGGGCTCTGTATATAATCATTTTGTATTCACCTTCTGATGATTTCAGAAAAGTTTCTTCATTTGGAAAACTCCTTGGTTGTTTTGTTTGGAAGCCTTCTGAAGCCATGGGTGATTTCTTGTATGCCACAAGCTTCTGTTGCTTTTTGGGTTTCATGTGAGTAAGTAAAGGATGAGAGAGGTACTGTGAGGATGAACTGCAGACGTTTCTCTAGGCTGTCTTAAAATGTAAAACACAAGGTATCTGACCACTTCCCAAGTTATTCAAATTTTCAGGCGTAGAGGTCCCTCTTCCCAACTGGCAAAGTAAGTACCTTAATATCCAACCCTAGATGATATGAACTAGTTCAAAATACAGCAATGTTACTGCCCTGTTTGCCTCTGCTGACAGGGCCCATCCTTAGGCAACATTGTGTAAACTACTGCTTTTCTGGTAGAAAAGTGCTCTCCTCTGGGCAGGTTCTGGCTTCCAAGCTAAGAAATAGTTCCAGCTGTGGCCACCGTAACTAGGATGGCACCCTCCACACTGTCAGCAGATAGAGGGGCTAAAGTTGCTGAGAGGTAGTGAGTCCTTAGCCTCTGTTGTTGGGCCCCCACCGTAGGCAGGTGCTGGCTTCCAGACTAAGAATTAGGTGCTGCTAAAATCTCTGTATCCAACATGGCGTCCCACATACAGGCCCCGAGGTTCCGTACATACCACGCTGTGACAGTGATAAAAAGACAGGCCCAAAGTGGCTAGATGAACGGAGTCCTAAGCCTGGCTCTCAAAATATGGCAGTTTCGCCTGCCTATCCCACCAGCAGTGCATCTGAGTCTAGCTGCTAGGCAAGACCCAACTCCACTCATTGGCTAAGACAGAGAAAAAAAAAGTCAAAATGGTGCATTTACCTTCCATCCATGACAGCCAGGGCTAGCCAGGAGTGGGAGTCAGGAAAGAGAGGAGGTTTTTCATTCAGTGGTATGAAATCCAAATTAACAGCCCTGTGCCGTGTCCTGGGGGCTCACTAGGTGAGCAGAAGTCTCCGTTTGATTATCAATTCAGGTCTTGGTTTCCAGAGGGATATAAGGAGATGTGTGCTTAGTCAGCCATCTTGACTCCACCTCAAAAAATATTTTATTTTGTGTTTGGTAGAAGTTTACAAAGGTAATCCGGTTCTCATTTAACAATTTCTATACATTATTGAAGGCACTTGGCTTGGCTTGGCATACATTACTGTTCAGTGACACTGATTACATATTTTCAAGATTTCTCAGCATTCTCATTGTCTTCATTCTGGTTGTTTTGTTTAGCTTCCCTGACCACTTTATCATCTTTTCTTTGATCCAGGAAAAATGTTTACTGTTCGGTTTCATTTAAGATGATTATTTAGAGCAGCAAAGACTCATCAGATGCATCATTTTATGGGCCACTCTGTTATTTCATTGAAAAGTGACCTCTTTGAGTGGCTTGAGTTTCAAGTTAAAAGTGTTATCTGTGGGTAACGGTCTTTATGGACTATATTGTACAGTTGACCCAGCTTCCCCACAAGACTGTGGTCCTAAAGACCTCAAATCTAGTAAATCAGCCTTGAAGGTATTTAGTTGTGTTAGGAAATATCCGTAATTGTGTTCTTTCAAGACAGATCTTGAAATGTGTTTTTGGATGATGAATATATTCCCATTCCTCCTCAGTGTGCCATTCTGGAATAGTAGATCACATGACTGTGTGATTCAAATGGCTAATACAAGTTCATTTCAGTTCACTAATGTTTAAGATATTGATGCTTATATGTACATTTTATTTTTGACAACTTCTAATTTTCCCATATTCTTAATTCATACATTCATATTCTGATTATTAATGGATAATTAATAAGCTGTTCTCATTTTGAATTGTGCCACATCAAGAAATGAACATTCTAAAACTTTCCTCCATCTACATCATCAAGATCAATTCTACTTTGAGAGAAATCATAATAGCACAGTGATTAAAAACTCAGCTGTCAAACAAAAGGTCAGCAATTTGAATCCACCAGCTGTTCCATGGAAACCCTATGGGTCAGTTCTGCTCTGACTTACAGGGCTGTTGTAAGTAGAAGCAACAGATTTAGGTTTTTATTTTTTGTTTTTGTTTTTTTGATTTACTCTGCAAAGACATCTCTTCCCCAGTCATAATCCAAGTGTCATCCAACATGATGGGCTCATCTGCCAACATTACTTCAGACAGTGTTCCTCTGCTGTTTGTAAACTTTCCACTGATCAGCTTTTTTGGAAGTAGATTGTTAAGTCCTTCTACCTAGCCTGCCTCAGTCCAGAAGCTCTGCTGAGACCTGTCCACCACAGGTGACCACACTGGTATTTGAAACACTGATGTCACAGCTTTCAGCATCACAGCTTTCAGCAATACACAAGCCATCACAGTACTATGAAGGGACACAAGTGGTTCGGAACCAGCATATAAGAAACAATTTGCTCCTTAAGATAACACATGCTCGTACTAAGCTACCCTAATAAGTCTACTATATGAATAAATCTTTAAAAGTCTTGCTATTGTTTCAAGCATTCATTGCTAAAACCTTTACTATTTAAACAAAGGTATTTTGTTGCACACTCTAGCAGGCTTTCTTAACTGGAATTTCTAATTTGACGTACAGAAGATAGTTAAAAAAATGATTTTAATGACTTTTCTATTCTTCCAGAATGGTATAGATATAAAACCATTTAAGATATATATGAAAAAAGTACATTAATTAAATACCATGAATGCATTAGGCATTAAGGCTTAATTTCTTGTGTCAGCAAGGATGCTAGGGCTAGCTATCACAGCAAAGGTTAACTTACAGAATTCATATTCTTTGTCTTCATTAAAATTACAAGGAGAGTTCCAATTTCTCCACAGCCTCTCCAGCCCCTCACCTATTTTTAATTGGTTTTTAATGTTCATCTCAATGTTTGTGTGTGAATCTGATACACAGCGTTTAGTTCAAAGTGGGCAAGTTGTCTATGGCAGGCCAACGAGAGCCTCTCATTTAATGCTTACTGGAACAACCGGGTAAGAGGCACCTCTCCTCTGTTGGGACAGAGGATACTACCTACAGTTGTCATTATGTAGGGGTGATTTGTCTAAGAAAATAAACAGAAGAATAACAGAGCTGAGTAATAGAGAAGGAGGACAGCATCCTAAACAATATTGCCTGAGTCCCAAATTCAGCTATACCAAGCACCCGGTGTCCTCCTGGGCTCTGTTTTTTTTTTTTTCTTCCTCTTTTTTCTTTTGCTTAAGCTTTAAATTGTTTAGTTCAAATAACTCAAAGCTTCTAGAAAAATATTTTTTTTTTGCATTCAATATTAAAAAATCAGTATTTCATAAATTGCATTTTGGAGTTTTCAGCCTCTGTGTGACAGAGTGACTCCGTAAATGCACTCTGAAGTAACAATTCCATGGTCCTTCCTATCTTACTGCAACAGATTGGCTTCATGGCTCTTAATGCATTTTTTTTATTTCATTAGGCATATTGGTGATTACAAAACAAACAGAAAAATAAATGCATCAAGTGCTTCAATGTAAAATTAATTTAGCTCATCGAATGTTTATGAAGATCTTCTGTAGGCCAAGGACCATTCAAGTGACTGGAGTCCAATGACAGACAAGGTCCAATCATACCCTCAAAGTAGTCATACAGCATAAATCACTAAACATAATAAGATATGCACAGTAATAGACTACATATAATGAGCTGTGAGAACAAAGGTAAGAGTTAGAGAAAACTATACAGACAATATGATATCTGGCTTGAGTCTTAATAGCTATTTCAAAAACTTTCAATTAGAAAAGAGAGAGAAGAGTTCTCTGGCTTCAGGGAATAACATGACCAAATACAACATACGAAGTGTTCAAGGAAGAAGGACCACTTCAGGGTGACTGGAGTATCAGGAGTGTGTGCGTGTGTTCGAAGCATTAAATGTGAAGAGACGAATGTAAGTGATCAGGTTGCAATCTTGTTTCTTTGTAGATGGAACTGAACTTCTACGTTATTAAAACTTTGCTAACAAACTAGCAAAAGTCCCTGGGTGACACAAATTGATAAGTACTGGCTTAAAGGACAGTTCAAATTTTTCCAATCTTGGAAAACTAGTTATTTGCTTCTAAAACTTCACAGTCATGAAAACCTATGGCACAGTTTCTGTACACATGGGTTGCCAAGAATTGGTACTGACTCTATGGTGAATCTAAAAACAACAATTAACTCGTACTGGGAAAGAGCGGAGATCCTGAAATTAGTTGAATTTATCTCCTTACTTTTGTATGTATGATTTATTGGTAAGACTAAGTGTGAAAAAGCCCTAGTGGTGCAATGTTTAGGCACCTGGCTGTTAAACAAAAAATAGGCAATTTAGACCTACCCAGTGGATGTGTGGGAAAAGAACTGGCAATCATATCCATAAAGATCACAGCCAAGAAATCTCTATGAGACAGTTCTGTTTTGTCACATGGGGTCATTGTGAGTCAGAATCAATCTATGGCACCTAATAACAGCAGTAACAATCTAGTTTGGAGTCACTGGGTAGTGCAATGGTTATCATATTAGGCTGCTTACTGAAATGTGGGCAGTTTAAGTCCACTCAGAGATGCCTAAGAAAAAGAACTGGTGATCTATTTTCAAAACATCAGCTACTAAAAGCCCTGTGGCATACAGTTCTACTCGGACACCAGTTGAGTTGCCATGAGCTGGACTTGATGGCACAGGCAAATTGGGGACTTATTTTTTTTTTTAAATTCTGGAACTTATTTTAATCCAGCTGGATCTGATATCCCCCAATCAAGTCCACTGATTACAACACTTTTATTCTCATTCTAAGTGAATATCTAATTTGCTTCACAACTGACTAGCTTTACATTAGAATCAAAACATCTACTTTAAAAAGTGTTTTGTCATACTCTATTATATTTAATATGGATATCATACTATTTTTTTCTTCACTTTTGTTTCTTTACAGTTTTACCAAATTTTTTCCACAGTTAAGAATACAATTATCTCAGTATTTTTCTCCCCCTATCTGTTTTGCCCAACAACTTCTTCAGAGTGCCAGTTTTCCAGTTACATTTTATATTTCTAGAAAGTAATGGAAACCCTTGTGAAATGAGTATATGTGTATGTATATACACGTACATATACATATGTATGTGTGTGTGTATACATATATATACATGAAAATAGAATATATAGCAAAGTGCAGTCATCTTGTCACCAACATAAGCTAAAATTGGCTAAACCATGAATTGGCTAAACTATTAAAACACGAACTGGCTGTGCTTAAGCTAAGTAAGACAGTGAGAAGATACACAGTCATGGCAAAGATGAGAAATACAACTGCCAGATGGACATGGCCACAGGTGGTCAGGGAAACGATAAAGACCATAACCCATCAGGAAGAAGCCAACAAGTTGAGGTACCAGAAGATAAGATCCCGTGGACTGGACGACAGCAACCAGAACCAAGTAAACAACCTTTATTAAAAATCCATCACTCTGGATCTGGGGTGTGCAGCCTCCTTCTAAGAGTCTGTGCCGGCCGGTCTGCTGTGCTGTGAACTTATCCTGAGACCTGTCAGCCTTCGTCCGCTTCATCCGGAAGGCCTGGTTCGAGCGACTGGGACTTTTCCTGTTGCTGCCTGAGTCTCCTGTGCCTCCTCTTGGCCGATCTACCTCTGAGATGCTTTATCATCCTCCTGATGTCTAAACGGCCTGCTTCCAGTGACGGTGACCAGCCTTCGGTTAAAGCCTGAGCCTGGTGTGGTGTTCCTGCCTGCTTCACCTCGGAGACGTCTTGTTATCATAAAAGTCTGCTTCGGATTCTCCAGACGTCAGAACGGTGAGAGCACAGCCAATCCTTAAATTCCTCAGCGTGAGGCCTGCTTTCAGGGAAGTGAGTGTGTTAACATACTAATGCTATGACATGACTGCTACAGTCTCTGTGGGACCCGGTGGAACCCGTAGGGGTTTTAACTAATGCAAATGAGAGTTCCCAGCTAATATCAGTAATGTGAGTAAGAGAGCCTTGTGTCCCGGTGCTAGGACCTTCCCCTCCTCGGCTTAATTGTGAGCATATGGTGTGATTAAATAAAGCATGTTATTGACTCCAAGCCTTGCTAGTTACTTATTTTCCTCTCGTGAACCCCGATGTTTTCTGGGTGCTCAGGACACCTGGTGGCATGGTGGTTAAGTGCTACAGCTGCTAAACAAAAGGTTGGCAGTTCAAAGCTGTCAGGTTCTCCTTGGAAACTCTATGGGACAGTTCTACTTTGACCTACAGGGTCACTGTGAGTTACAGTCTAGTATCAGCAGTGAGTTTAGAAAGTCATACTTACACATTTAATCATTTTCTGTAGTTAAGAACTTATGGTCACTTTATTTCTGATAAAATGCAGCTACTAACAGGGTTCGAATGGTGCTTTACCTTACTGAGACATCCATTAGGTAACTTCATTTACAAACTTGTTTTGAGAAGGTTTGAGGATCTCTACATGCTGACACTTCATAACATTTCTTTTCAGGATGAAAAGATGAAATCTTTACACAGAATGGACTTGCAGTTTTGTTTTCTCTCTAAAATAAATTTATGTCTTTAAGTTGTTCAGTAATCACTGGTGTCTCCTGATAAATTATCTGCTGTAAGTCAATCAACTTCATGTTATTTTCCTTCCAAAAGATAACAAAAGCATTTAGTGGTAATTCGACCTAAGACCTATCCCTGTGGCATTTAACTGAAGATCTCAGTCAATTCATTAGTTCACTGGCATTAATTAACATTTTTCTTTCTGTATCCTTTCAACCAGCTTACATTTCCTTAAATGTCTGCATTTTTCAAGCCAACTCAAATTAATTTTGCAATCAAAATCACACATGGTACTGTCTCCAGTATTTTGCTAGAAGTCAAGAAGCATTACATCTATTCCACCCTGTTCATTTACTAAAGCTGTAAAGCTATCGAAAAAGCAACCAGCTTTGTCTGGCACAATTTGTTCTGCATTAACCAGTTCTTTCTATTTATTTTTCACTCTGTGCTTGCCTTTCACAAGTTCTGTTAAACTAGGAAATGATGGAGTTTTAAAACAGTTTTCCATTTTCTTACTCTTTTATTTCCATTAATAAGTCTGATATGGATTGAACTGTATCCTCCAACACCATGGGTGGCAACTTGGCTAGTCCATGTGATTGTCAGGCATTTCTTTGGTCATTTGATGTGATTTTCCTGTGTGTTGTAAATCCCACACTGCTGATGTTAATAAAAGGGGACTAGCAGCAGTTATGCTAACAGGGAAGGACTCCATCTACAAGATTAGGTTGTGTCTTGGAGAATCCTCCCTTGAAGTACAAAAGAAAGAAATCAGCTGAAAGACAGAGGCACCTCACTCCCCCAAGAAATAAGAGATAGGAGAACTGCAAGTCTTTTGGCCCCAGTGTTCTTGAGCTGAGAAGCTCCTAGACTAGGTAAGATTGATGACAAGGACGTCCTCTGGTGCCGGCATTAGAATTAGAACTTCTAGACTCCTAAACTGTCAAAGAATACATTTTTATTTGTCAAAGTTGTTCATTTGTGGTATTTCTGTTATAGCAGCATTAGATAACAAAGGCAGAGATCAACTGCATTTAGGAAATTAAGTACTTTTATATAAAATAATTTCAAAGTGTTATAGATCTTGAAACCAATTTGTAAACCTCTGGTAAGAGCCAGGCAACACAACTTTTAAGACTGCATGATTCAGTGGATTTAATTTAGCAGTGGCAGGGTTTGGGACATATTTTAATCCTAGCTGTGTCTGATATACCTTTTCCAAATACCCATTTAAAAAAATCCCATAGTTATTTCACAAGAAAAAAAAAATTAGAAGTTTAAAAATACCGCTGATCCCATATCCTTAGTTAAGGAAAAGACATATGATAAATTTAGACAGATTTTTTTGTTCCCCCTATATATTATTTTTTGACTAATCCTACCTTTAGGCTGTTGGAGCCATACGAACAGGGAAAACAGGAAGCTGTCCTAAACAACGTGAGGACTATGTTCACTGAAGGCCATTGCTCTTGTCCTGCTCTGCTGCTTGTTGCTGCCACAGTTCTTTTCTTTGTACAAATATTCAGTGAACACCACTCAAAGTCAGCTTCATGGCAAGAAGGAGGAAGTGAAGAGGCTTAGATAATAAAAGTTTTTATTTTGGATGTCTTAGTCGTAAAACAGTATGTGGTATAAATAACAGGGTCTGAAATTAAGCTGGAGTTCAAATGCTCTGTCATAATTAGGTTAATCAAATTTAATAAAGCTCCACTCAAAAATGTTTTACTGTTGGAATGCCTACTAGGCATGTTACGTTTAATTAATTGTTGGATAGATTAGTTTATTCTTCAGTCAAATTGATTCAAGTTTTGAAAAAGGGAAGATGCCCACAAGGAAAGGGACTACAAGGAAAGATAAGGATGCTTCACCCTCTTTATTTATGGTAAAAACAAAGATTGGGCCTGGCTGGTTTGTACAAAAGCAAACAAATAAAAATCATTACACTCTAAAGGCACTGGTCTTAGAGATAACGCATAACTAACATAAATATTTTGATTGCATCAGATTAAAATGTTGGAATAGAATGTTATCCTCTTCCAAAATGCAAATTTAGGGGAAACATCATTATAAAATCAAAAAGACATGAGAGGCTGTGAAGAAAGTAAAGACAGAAAAAAAATGAGGTCAAATAGAAGAAGGCAACAACTACAAATCTTGAACTGCAGAAGTAGACTTGGCAGGGATAGATAAGAGAAGAAATGACATGAGTTGTATTAAATCAGCTATATAAACTAACTTAAAAACGTCTTTGCGAATGCAAAGCCCAAGCCCAAGGGGAAGAAAATCATGAGAAATATGACAGTTAGGGGTAGAAGTGCAATCTAAGAATTTTAGTTTTCCCAGAAGAAGAAAACTAGGACAATGAGACCATATTCAACACTTGAGGAAATAATGGAAGAAAATTTGTTTAAGTCAAGGAAGATAGTTTACATACAAAAAGGACTCCAAAGTCACAGGCAAACTGAATTTTAAAAGATCCACTTTTAGACTTAACCTCGTGATTACTGTATAATTCTCAAACTATGAATATTTTTCTATGTGATTCCAAGTGCAAATACAGATTAACAACATAGAAACCTTAATACAATTTGTTTCTGATTTAAACAAAGCTTGCTTCAGTTTTCTTCTCTACCATAGCAAATGTCAGACGAAAATGCATGCATAGCCTCAGATATTTTGTTTGTGTGTCTTAGGAGAAAAAAAACACAAAAACTACAAAAACACCAAATTGTTATTCATGAGAAAAGGCAACAGAAAAACATTTTCAAATTGCAATGAATAAAAAATATATGTGCCTTTTTCTACTCTTCTTTTAGCAAAAATATTTAGCTGAACTGACTGTGAGAGGAATCAAAATCTCAAACTGAAGACAGGAAAATATAAAATTTTAAGATAACTGGAAGAGATAACAGAAAAAATTATACATATGAAGCCAAGATTAAACATATATATACATATATGCAAAATTAGATGCAAAGAAAGCATTTTTGAAAAAAAATCTTAATGATAAAATATATATATATGTAAACGAATACACACATATGTGAGAGAGTTCGTTATCATGTATCCACTAAGACTTTCTTCCTAAAATACACTTGGAAGTTAGGAAGTGAAGCCTTAAGTGAGTAAAAAATTGCTTTAATTTTCATGTGTAAAGACAGAAATAATTTTATAATCAGAGGCATATTAAGCATACCTTAAGTAAATCTTAATACATTCACTAGATATATTAGAAACAGGATTCCTACATTTTTAATCATTATATAAGATAAATGCACATTACAAAAGAGAGAACATAAGATCACAAACATACATACAATAACAACAATGAAACAACAATTAAGACATTCATGAAACTTTACAGGAACGTGAAGCCAAAATATCTTGTTATTTCAAGCTTCAATTTAGAATGTGCAAAGTTAGGGAGAGCATTGCTCTCTTTCTAACAAGATAAACAAAAGCTTATTATCTATAAAACTGTAACTTCTTTCACCTGTATCAAGGAGCTGACATTGCGGGACATCCTCCTTGCCGGAAATAGAAGGAAAAACTATTCACGACTCCAAGAGCATGAATACTAGCTGACTTGGAGTAGAGTGTAAGTGGAAGACGAGGTCACAATGAAGTGGGTAAGAATTTTGCCATTTAAAAAATAATAAATTACTTAAACAAAAGGTGGGCTAGTGTGAGACTACAGAATTTCTGGGGAATATAACATGATAGTATACTCATGAGAGTAGAGAACTGCTGGGACCCTCAGACACCAGGCTATTTGGAAACCCTGGTGGTGCAGTGGTTCAGTGATATGCCTGCTAACCAACAGTTTGGCAGTTCAAATCCACCTGGTGCTCGTTGGAAACTCTATGGAGCAGTTCTGCTCTGTCCTATAGGGTCACTAGGAGTCGGAGTCAACTCATCGGCAGTGGGTTTGTTTTTTCTGTTCTGTTTTCACAGGGGCTTATTTAAAAATCTTGCTATATCTTTACATGAAAGACTGGAGATAAGGTGAGAGATCAGCAGTAACTTCTCTCCTTAAGGTACAGGCTTAAGGAAGGGGAAAAAAAAGCCTATTCCAAAACTTTCTCTCCTGTATCCCCTATAGAACAAAAGCCCAAGCCACTGTAGGAAAGGCAGAAAACACTATTGTCCAAGGTCATGTGTGAAAAATCCACTGAAGTTGGACAAAGTGTTAAAGCAAAAAAAAAAAAAAAATTCAACCATTCTAGCTGAACCAAGATACTCTCTCTGTATACACACACACACACACACACACACACACACACAAGACAAACCTCTATCAAATCCATTGCCATCAAGTCATTTCCAACCTATAGCAATCGCATGTGTTACAGAGTAGAACTGCTCCATAGGGGTTTCACTGGGATGATATTTACATAAGAAAAGCATCCATTCTTTCTTCTGTGGTGTCACAAATTGAATTATGTCCCCACAAAAATATATGTAGCCATTTGGCTAAGTCATGACCAGTATTGTGTGATGTTTCCCTGTACTGTAAATCCTGTCTCTATGATGTTAAAAAGGAAGAATGAGCAGTAGCTGGGTTGGTGAGGCGGGACTCAATATGTAAGGAAAGGGAAGCAAGCAGAGATCTAGAGACCTCATACCACCAAGGAGCACTGCAGAGAGGGTTCTTTGGAAAGGATTCAGAGTCCCTGTACCTCAGAAGCTCCCAGTCCAGAAGAAAATTGACTGTAAGGATCTTCCTTTGTAGCCAATAGAGAAAGCGTTTCCCTGGAGCTGATGTTCTAAAATTGGATTTTTAGCCTGTGTTTCTGTGAGAAATAAGTTTCTCTCTTTAAAGCATTCCACTTGTGATATTTCTGTTACAGCAGCACTAGAAGACTAAGATACATGGCCTGGCTGGGTGGATTCTGACCTTTAGATTAGCAGCTAAGTTCAGCTTGTATCACACAGGATCCTTTTCACAGCACAAGCCCTGGCAAATGTTTAGGCAAAGTTTGGCTGTCATGCTAAGATGGACCAGATCAGAGACAAAGCCCTGTCCTCAAGATCCAGGAATACAGGAGCTGCTTAAGACTGAAAATAGTATACCCTCTCCAATCCTGAACTACTAAAGTTTAATAAAAGTAGCAGTTGTTTGTCTTTGAAGGAAGGAAAACAATATGAAAACTGTCCTCTTCAAGGCACAGGATCACAGGAAAAACCTCACTCCAAGGAACCATGAATAAAGCTCTCTAGTTACCCAGCTCTCAACCTGAGAACATCATATCATAAGAAGAATTGAAAGTTGTGGTGCATTAAGTGCACAAAGCAGAGCCTAAATCTAGTTCTACAGTGACTATGTGGATTCATTACACCACAGTAAGAGCCCAGCAAACAAAGAGGGAGGCCCATCTCTATTCACACGCACTATGTATCTCAGTCTCTACTGTTACACACATAACGTCCAGATTTCATACAAAAACCATAGGACAGATGATAAAGCTGGAAAAATCAGCCCACTCCAGGTGCACAAATCAGTAAGCAAGCCAGTTGAGGCAATGATACAGTTATTGGAACTAACAGACACAATGTTTGAAACAATGATTCCCACGATGAAGATTCTAGTGGGAAACAGAGACAACATGTAGACTAGATGAGGGATTTCAGCACAGAGGTGAATTGTCTTAGAGTCAAACGGAAAACCTACGAAACAAATTCAGTAACAAAAATGGCCTTTCATTAGAAGACCTGGCATAGCCATGAAAAGAAGTTGAGAATTTGCAGATTAGTTCAAATAAGTTATTCAATTCTTATGAAACCAAGAATCCTCCGAAAAGGGAGGTGACAGTTTGATGTCAGCTTGGTTTCAAAAGCAGCTCTGATACTTATCAGCTTTGCACCTCTGGAACTTTAAATAACTGAAATTTCCTACACCTCAGCGTCCTCTTTCAGTAAAGCAAGATGATAATCATATTTACCTACGATATTCTTGTGAGGACTAACATTCTTACACATAAAACATTTAGTAATAATATATTTCAGCTGTAGGTCTCTGTTATCTATTATTATTATTGAAAAAACAAAGTAGCAATAGTCATGAGACAAAATAGCATTTGAGGAAAAAATTAATAAATATAAAAAACTATACATATGAATTTTATATACTAAAAAGGTAGCACAAATATACAAAGTAAAAACTTTAGAAATATAGAGAAACAAATGAATGCACCAAACGAATGGTATACACAAAAAGTCAGAAACACATATGAAGTAGAAAAATTGTAACTAATAATGCAGACAAAAATGTGTAAAGACAGAGAAGATTTGAATAATCTAATTAGTATAATTGAATTATTAATTATAAGACTGTATATTCCACAGGACATACAACATAATTTCAAGCATCCATGGAATTAAAAAATAATAAATAAATAAAAATTTAAAAAAAATCACTTGTTTCCTTAGAGTCAACTGAACTCACAGTGATCCCACAGACAGAGTAGAACAGCCTTACAGCACTTCCAAGGCTCTAATCTTTACTGAAGAAGTTGACAATGTTTTTCTTCTGCAGAGCAGCCTGTGGTTTCAACCTGAAACCTTCTGGTTAGCAGCTGAGCACTTAACTATTGCATCATGAGGACTCTTCCTCTATGGAATACTGACCTTGTCTTACTGAACCTACACAACTACGAATATTCTGAAATTTTCACAAAGTCAGAAGAGGATTAGGGGGATAGTTCACATTCTCTGACCACGGTACAATAATATGAGAAATTAATGACAGTTGCAAAATGTACTAATAGAAGGTTTAAAAAAATGTCTCATTCAAAGAAATGAGGGCAGCTTACAAATTTAGGCCCTAGAAATAATGGCACTGCATATGAGAACTTAAAGAGTAAAGCAAAATAGGTCTTAGATGAATATTAAAGTCATTTTTGAGTAGTACTGTTAACGTCAGGAATATTAACACCAATAAACTAAGCATTCCCTCCACTGGCTGAAGTGAGTAGCTAAATTTTATGTAAGCTAGGAAATGGAAGGCATAAAAATAAAAGGCAGAACTAATGAATCAGAAAACATGGAAAAACCAGTATGAAAAACTCCAAGAACTAGTTCTCCTAAATAAGTAATTTTTTTTTTTTTTTTTAAATAAGACCAATTAAGGGTGACACAAAATAAAGAACTTTAGGAATGAAGCTCTCTAATGAATTTGAAAATCTCATGAAATGAATTCTATTTTTAAGAAGTTATATGAACACTTAGGAATTTAACCTGAGACAAAAAACCTCCCTACTATATATGACACTACAGAAAACAGGAAAGAAAGAATCCTTCCTGTGATGGTCTGGTTGCATAACTGGCCCCAATTTTCCATACCTGTTTGTACTTAAGTCTTTGGACTCTTCCTTCCTGTGCCAACTCTCAGTATGGCTATGTTACTTGTTTGATCACTGAGTCATTAGTGAATTTATGCTGCAAATTTAGAAGCTCTGAAAGGCACAGAAGTGGTTTGTCCTTCTCTCCTTTGAACTCCTAACCCTCTAGAAGCACATGCCTGAACTAGACTGCTGGATAGGTGGAAAAAATTTGGAAAGGAGAGATGAATTATTCAAGGTGAGGGTATCCTAGATAAGCTCTTACACAAGTAAGTTTCCAGCTGACCCCAGGTCATGAGCAGGTTGAGACGAGGTAAACCTGATGCAGATCAGCAGAACCTATGTACTCCAAGACTCAAGAGACATGGTGAATGGTTGTGTTTAAAGCTACTTATTTAGGGATGGTATCTTATAAGGTATTATTATGGCAATAATATAGCTATAACTATAGCTAACTAGTATTCTTCTCAACTGTTAGATATAGTCAATAAAAACTAGTCACCAAACTTGACAAAAATGGAACAAAAAAGAACATTAAGCTCCCTCATGTAAAATTACCATATCAATAACATTGTAAAATCCAACAGTACTTTTTAAAAAAATTCAATAACTAATTATTTATCCCTGAGATGGCTCATTACTAGATTAAAGAGAAAAATGTATTTGAGTAGATGCTGAAGTGGAATTTGATTCAACGAAATACAATCTTTTTTTTACAATTTCAATAGAAAATAGGTGATGATGGGAAACAGCGGAACAAAAAATTTCAAAGGACAGCTCAAGAACACTAAGTACTATAATGAGATGTCAAAGATCCATACTTAGAAAACTAAAAGGGAAGAACACACTTGCATTTCTCAAGCTAAAAAATAATACTGAAGGGAAAAATGCAGGCCTTGACTTGCAATAATGAAGGACTCAGGAAAAAATTGAGTAACACAGGAAACATCAAAAGACTAAACAGAATCACTGTACCAAAAATAACTGATAGATGTTCAAAAATTTCAGGAGACAGCATACGATGAGAGGCTGATAGTACCAAAGGCAGAGGTCTGAGACATACTGCAGAGATCAGGAGAAACACTGCCTCAGGAATTGATAGAATGTCAACTGAGATTCTTCAACAAATTGATACAGTTCTTGAAGGGCTCTCTCAACTGCGCCAAGAAATTTGGAAGGCGGCTACTGCCCAACTGACAGAAAGAAAGAAATACTTGTGCCATTCCAAATAAAAGTGTTCCAACAGGAGGCAGAGATTATTAAACAATGTCATTAATATCACATGTAAGCTAAATTTTGCTGAAGGTGGTTAAAAAACTGCAACAGCCATACATTGAAAGAGAACTGCCAGAAATTCAAGTTGGATTCAGAAAAGAATGTGGATTAAGAGATATCATTGTTGATGTCAGATGGACCTTGGCTGTAAACATAGAATACTACAAAGATGTTTACTCATGTTTTATTGAATATCCAAAGCCATTTGACTGCATGGATCATACCAAATTATGGGTGACATCGCAAAGAATGGGAATTTCAGAACATGTAGTTGTGGAATCTGTACATACACCCAGAGGGAGTTGTCTGAAAAGTATGAGGGGATGGATACTGTGTGGTTTAAAATCAGAAAAGAAGTGCATGAGGATTGTATACTTTCACTTTACCTATTCATACTTATTCAATCTCTGTGTTGTACAAGTAAGTCAAGACATAGGAACATATGAAGAACATGAAATCAGGGTTGGAAGAAGACTTATTAACAAACCTATGATATATAGATGACGCAACCTTGATTGTTGAAAACAAAGAGGACCTGAAGCACTTACAGGTGAGGATAAAAGTCTACATATTTTGTATAGATTAATACTTCATCATAAAGAAAACAAAAATCCTTACAACTGGACCAATAAGCAACATCATGATAAATGGAAAAAAGTTAACAAAGATTTCATTTTACTTGGATCTACAATCAAGACCCATAGAAGCAGCAGTCAATGAGTCAAATTGTATATTGCATGTGGCATATCTGATGCAAAAGCCCTCTAAAATCTTAAAAAGCAAAGACATCAGTCTGATGAGTAAAATATACCTGACTGAAGCCATGGTATTATCAGTCATCTCATATGCATGCTAAGGCTGGATAATGAATAAGGAAGACTAAAGAGAAACTGATGCATTTTAATTTATAGTATTGCTGAAGAACACTGAATGCCAGAAGAAATTTTCATATAGTCTTGGTATAGTCCAGTGGCTTTTGAAAAATAATAATTATTATGTCTTTACACTATCAATGCTGTAATTGTTGTTGTTAGTTGCCACTGAGTTGATTCCGACTCATGGTAACGTCAGGTGTTACAGAGTAGAACTGCTCCATAGGGTTCTCATGACTTCAGTCTTAGCAAAAGCAAATCACCAGGACTTTGCTTCCATGGTACTGTGAAGGGTTTTACCTGTCAGCTTTTAGGTTGGCAGTCAACAGATTTATCGATAAAATAGAACAAATAGAAGCTCAAAATATTAATATATGAAAAAATGTGAAAGAGAAAACATCAATCAGTAAATGAGATTTTGACATCTAAGTTTTAACAAAAAAATTCAGTTCCTATTTCATGGCTTTGCAAAACTTAATTCAGGTGTTTGAACCATTTAAAAGAAAAAAATTAAATATAAAATTACATTCCTACAGAATAATATGTAAAATTATATTTATATCAACTTGGAAAAGGCAAGGAATATCTAGGTATAATAGCTAGAGCAGACACCATAAAGGGAAAAATTAATATGTTGACCATATGAAAAAATGCAAAAATGTCTGTACCCTAAAGAACAATAGAGGCAGAATTTAAAGACAAATGACAAATTAAAAATATTTTCAACATATATGGAATAAAAATATTTTGCTTTTATTATATGAAGAGATCTTCCAAAGTAATAAGAAAAATATGCACAAATAACTAGACAAAGAATTAACACGGGCAAAATATTCCACAACATTGTTAGTCAAAGAAATGTATACTGAAGTGATATTCGCATACCACTTTTTACTCACTGCATTGGTAAAAATTACAAAGAACAGTGATAATCAGTGTTCATGTGAAATGAGATATTCTTATTCTTTGCTACTGGGAGAGGAAACTGTTACAAATTATACAGATAGATAAGGAGCCCTTGTGGCGCAGTGGTCAATCATCTGGCTGCTAACTGAAAGGTCCGTGTTTCAAACAACCAGCTGCTCCTCAGTCTACTGCCTGAAAGATGACAGCATTGGGAACCCTATGGGCAGTTCTCTTCTCTCCAGTAGGGTCACTGTGAGTCAGTAACAACTTGATGGTAATTTTTTTTTTTTTAAACAGACAGAAAATGGTTGGCTGATATAAAGAACATTAAAATATGGACACCATTTGATGTCAAAAGTCTAAGCCTAAGAATATACCTTAAAAATTTTTGATAAGAGACAATATATGTGTGTGAATACAGGTACTCATTACTGGTTTAATTAATAAACATTCTGGGGTAACACTATCTTAGAGTCAAACAAAGTATAAAATACTCATAATAAAATGTACTCAAAATATAAAAATACACAAAATACATACATATATTCTGTGGGAAAATATGTTAACTCTCTTGACATGACTGCAGCCATCTTGGCTGCTATACTGTTACTTCAACTTTGTATAACCTTTTGTACTAAGAACAGGATAATCAATTACGTTGACTTTACCATTGTGCCCAGTACCAAAGGAGTTATATGGGAACACATCCAGTTAAGGGAGTAGGGCAAGCAGGAACGCGGAAAACTGTGACAACACAATGGGTAGTAGAAAACCGTTTCCCCCAGCAATCAGCCAGGCAACTGGATGTCCCCAACTCCTTGGTTTCTAGGATACTAATTGTTATTGGTAGATGGTATAAATACTTCCATAAAGCTTAATTCTGGGCCCTTGGCTGGAATGACCGTTAGCCCCCTGATCCCAAACTGTTGTCTGTCTGTCTTTTCCTCAAACTCGGCGTGGCTTCTCCTCTGCCCGTGTTCATCGGAGAACTCTCTGACTCTGACAATATTCAAACATGAAAAAGTTCATAACATGCCATTAAGTTAAAAAGAATGATTGCAAAATGATGTGAGTAGATTGACTCCTTTATTCAAAAGGAGATCAAGAGTACTTGTCAATTTTAGTCACATAAATTCAATGATTCTTTTCTCTCTTATTCTACTTTTTCTTGACTTATGCATACAATTCTGTAATAAAATGCAGCTATAGACTATTTTGTATAAAAATTAAAAAGAATATATCACAGACAGAAAAATGTGCAAAGCAGCCAACGTTTTTGCAATTATTGAATTAATTTCCCAAAATGCCCTTATGATTAAGAGAGCAAAAATGAAAATGAACCAAGCATTCAAGTCAATAATTTAGGAAAGGATTCAGAAAAGCAATTTCACTAAAAAGAGCTAATAATAATAAAAGCAGAAGCCAACAAGTGAATTTTTAAAGAAGAGTTAATTATTAAAACTAAAATTTATCCTTTGAGAAAATAAATGCACATAAAAGAACTAAACCAAAAAAAGAACAGCAACAAGAAATAAAATTTATTATGCTAAAAAGTAGGCTGGAGAAATGAACTAGGACGCTTGTTTTAATTTAACTTACATTAAACTTAAATATATTATGAGTTTCTTAAAGATTTTAAATTGGATCAGAATGGCAAAGGAAGACACTGAGACTAATGTTTTTGTTTGTGAGAAGTGATACAGAGCCTGGCCCATATGAGTTGTTCAGTAAATTCGCTTTGAACTGATAAAAGACATTGAGCAGGTGACTTCACATTTCATATGGAATGCTTTATATGTTTATGATTTTATGTGATATTGTTTGATAATGTTTATATTTTACAAAGCTATTTCTGGGTCTGATATACAAAATGAGAACGAAGCTCACCCGGAGGCAGGGAAACAAGTCTTTGAGTTGTTCTAAGTAAAAGTTTGTAAAAGCAGTAGTGGCATTTGAGAGGAAGAAGCAAATTAGAGCTCGAGTTAAGAGAGATCAATAGGAAGCAGGGATTTCTTGGCATAGCTAATGAGCAAGAGTGACAAATTTGAGGTTTACAGCTTGACTCTACCTGTAAGCAGGAGATTCATCCATCAAGATGCCATGTGGGGAATCATTTGCACTCTTTAATGAATATTCTGGTCCTTCCCTTTTCAAGATGCATAATTGGATTGTACTTTTGTGCATACTTGTGACTGAGTGCAGCCACAGTACTAATTCTGCCAAGAAATTGTGAGCTGAAGTAAAATGAGTCGCTTTCAGGGTGAACAATTTATCACTGATGCAAAACCCTATATAGTCTCTCTTCTGTCAAGGGTAGGTACATAGCTCCAATTCCAACTCTAGCTCATGGTGACCTTATGTACAACATAATGAAATGCTGCACAGTTTTGCAATAGCTTCATGATCATTGCTGTTACATTTGAGGTGATTGTTGCAGCTATTGCAGCAATTCATCTCCCTGAGTATCTTCTTCACTCTCACCAGCCCTCTGCTTCACCAATAACGACATCCTTCACCAGTGATTGATCCACCTGATTAAGTGCCCAAGCAAGCAAGTCGGACAGCGCTCTGTCGTTATCCGTAAGGTTTTCACTGGCTAATTTTAGGAACTCACCAGGCTTTTCTTTCCTTCTTGTCTAGAAGCTCTGCTGAAATCAGTCCCATCAGGGGTGTGCCTACTGGTGTTTGGAATACTAGTAACATAGCTTCCAGAATCATAACAACATGCAAAAAACCATAGTGCAACTGATGAGTGTTGCCTTCCTTCCATAAATAGAAGTAAATTCTAGATGGTGGCTGTTCTGTCAATTTACGGATTACAGATGGCCATAAGTTCCTTCTAAAGCTGCCAGTTAAAAGGCGAGCTTCCTCAGTGACTCTATTGAGTCACAGAATTGACTGCTTAACCAAGAGAACGAAGCAGCGACAACGATGCGCCTAGTTCAGTTCCAGTCTTTAAGGGGACTAGTAGCTTCCACAATCTTCCCTTTCAGAATAAGATCTCTAGGAACTTTGCTGTCATGCTCTGGGAAGTCTAAGTCACGTAAACTGACTACATGTAGACTGTTCCCCAGAGGACCACTGGAGTTCCCAGCCAGTATTCAGCATCAACTGCCAGCCTCAAGAAGGACTCACACTGGACATCCAGGTCGGTCAAGACCCCCCGATGACTACAACCTGAATAGGTATCATATGGAGGTTAAGAACTGTTCACTGATCCCATTTAAGCCCTACAACCCTGAGAGGAAATAATATGGCTGTTGTTTTAAGCCACTAAATGTTGGGCTGATTTGTTACACACAAAGAAACAAGTGAAATAGCCTTAGTCTAGGAATAAAAATACTGATGCCAGTGGGCAGAGATCATACTCTTAAACTGTCTTACTATCTTACGGGTAAAGAATTAATTTTTTTTCTGATAAAGCATTACAATTTTGAGGTGCTGATAATAATGGAATGGCCTATCCAATCCGGACTTTTAAATAAAGATGCTGTCGAGTTGGTCCCAACCCATAGCCATGTACAAAAGAACAAAACACTGTATGGTCCAGCACCGTCCTCACAACCAGTGCCAAATTTCAGCTCATTGTTGCAGCTACACTGTCAATCTAGTGGAGGGCATCCCCCTTTTCCCTGGTCTTCTACTTTACCAAGCACGATGATTGTCTTAGTTATCTAGCACTGCTATAACAGAAATATCACAAGTGGATGGTTTTAATAAAGAGAAATTTATTTCCTTACAGTAAAGGAGGCTAGGAGTCCAAATACAAGGTGTCAGCTCCAGAAGAAGGCTTTTGCTGTTGACTCTGAAGACAGGTGCTTACGGTCAATGTTCCCTGAGATGAAAGAGTTTCTGATACACCAGGAACCCAGGTCCAAAGCATGCACTATGCTCTTGGGACTGCTGTCTTGGTGATATGAGTTCCCCAACTCTCTGCTTGCTACTCGTTTCCTTATACCCCAAGAGACTGCCTCAGACACAATACAACGTTATGGATTCAGTCCTGAGTCACTAACACAGCCAGTGTCCATTATCTCTCATTAACATCACAGAGGCAGGATTTATACCATATAGGAACATCACAGAGTACCAGTAATCACGACCTAGCCAAATTGCTACACACATTTTGGGGGGAACACAAGTCAATCCATGACAATGTCCTTCCCTAGGACTAGTTCATCCTAATAACGTCTCAGGTACATGAGAAACAGTGTTAACATCCTCCCAAGAAGCATTCTAACTATACTTCTTCCAAAACAGATTTGTTCCTTCTTCTGGAAGTCCATGGTATAATAAATATTCTTCAGCAACATAGTACTTCAAAGGCATCACTCCTCACTGATCTTCCTTATTCATGGCCCAGCTTTCATAAGCATATGAGGCTACTGAAAATACCATGACTTGAATCAGGTGCATCATAGTCCCCAAAGTGACACCCTTCTTTTTAACACTTTAAAGCAGTTTTTTTCCCCCAGCAGATTTGCCCAGTGCAATGTCCTTTGGTTTTTCAACTGCTGCTTCCATAGGTATTGATTATGGATCCAAGTGAAATGAAATCCTTGACAGCTTCAATGTTTTCTTTGTTTATCATGATGTTACTTGTTGGCCCAGCTGTGAAGATTTTTGTTTTCCTTATGTTGAAGTACAATCCCTACTGAAGGCTCTGATCTTTCATTTTCATCAGTAAGTGTTCCATATCCTCTTCACTTTCAGCAAGCAAGGTTTTATCCTCATGTTACATAACACAGGTTGTTAATGAGTTTTCCTTCAATCCTGATAATACATTCTTATTCATATTTTGGAATAGGCATGAATATGTATCTCTTCCATACATTAGGATAAACAAGTTTATTTTGAAACAGAAACAGAAACTCAGTCTTATAAATCCATAGGAAAATTACATAAAGATGTTCAATAGGTACCTGGCTTCTGAGCACAGGAAATCTGTTGTTATCTAAATCAAAAAGCAAAACAACTGTTGTGTAGTTGTTTCTGAATCATAGTTACCCTATAGGACACAACTACTTCACAGGTTTTTAAATATTTATGGAAGCAGGCTGTCACATATTTCTCCATGATGGGTTGTTACTCTAAAGGCCTTTGTTACAGGGGTTAATATTAGTAAGCCATCCAAAGAAAGGGAATAGTTTGAACTCCCTATGTAGTTTAGTGTAGTTTAAGATCATATTAAGTTTCCAGACATCTTGAATTTTAAACTGTAAATTGTTATTATAACTGTATGAAACAAAGGTGATACAGAGGTTAGTAAATTCTTTTTCATTGGAGGTTACAAATTTTATCTAATCCATATTTGTGCAACCTGTATCTTAAGAAAAATTGTTTTTTATCCTTCCTACTTGACTTGGTCTTATATTCAGACCTCCAGCAGCCTGAAGGTTCTCTCATTCAGTATATGTGCCATCACTCTTAACTTCATATCAACTAAATATTTGACCAGCAGGACATTATAATCTGTATCTTTTAATAATTGGTCAGTTTGATGTCTAAACAACGTAAGATTCTTTAACTGATTATTGAAAATTAGATTGTGAACACTAAGTAGAAATTCCTATGATTAATATGAGTTCAACAAGAAGTTATGTTTCAAATAAGCTCATTTCAAAGCAAATGGAGTTTGTAGACTAATAGATCTCAGAACCAAAAATACCACCTTGTATTTTAGGTCTATATTCTCCAAGTTTATGAAAAGATCATCAAATTTGTAGAATTGCATTAAGTGTTAAATGAATTCATAATTATAAAGAACTTAATACACTTCTCAGTGTATTTAATTGTTTACTTAATAATATGAATAAACCAGTAACAATTTAGCAATATAAATTTCAAGTTCCATAACAATACAGGATGTGATCAAAGATGATACGCACATTCTCATGTGCATGAGGTTCGTTACCTTGCTACAGTGTAAGTTACCATCTTTCCTGTCTAAAGAGGAAAGTCAAATGCAGTAGATCAGTAACATTTTTCCTTGAGTCATCTATTATATTACACTCTCAACCTCAAGTAGCACACTTTCTTCTTCTTATCCTGCTTGACTTAAATGTCATTTTTAAAATCCCTTTTCGTTTCTTTTGGAATTATTTTCAACTCCTTTTTGGTTTTACAGTCACTGGCAATTTTCCCAGATATTTATATTATTTTCAGGTAATCATTTCTGCTTCTACACAGCCACTACTATCATTTTACATGTTCTGTCATTTATGGTAAGCTCTCCAGGCAGCTGCACCAATCTCCTTAAATGTCCCAACATCTCCTTCATCAGCACCATCTGGGACTGTAGGCTCTCAGTCCATTTCTGAGAGCTTCCCTTTCTTTTCATGGCAGCTTCACTTTATTCATATCTAAACCTCTAGCCAGTTTATGTATCTATATCTGTACGATTTCTAAAGTGTGGATTTGTCATACCTAGAAATTCCCAACTTTCTGTACTGCTTATTTTCTCAGGCTGCAGAATGGCATAACTAATTTTTCTCAGGGTTCCAATTATTTTCCCTTCTGTAATAAGTTCCTCCCTTTTTGTAGGAGTTAAGCTCATGACAGGTCTCTCTGTTAAGTTTAGAACTGATCAAAATATCTGTTTTTTGCCAATGTTCTTACGGATGAATAAGTCCCCAGTCACCACTACGTCGTATCTCTAAGCTAGTTTTATAACAAGAATATGTGAGTGTTGTCTTCAGTCTTATCTGCTTCCTTAAAATCTACCCTGTGTCACTTGCCTTTGAATACCTTCCAGACATGATACATCATGTATTCATATTTTCCACATGTAGCATAACTCACTTTTTTTTTTTACTGCCTTGATTGGTTGTTCTTTTGCCACAACATATTTTTGAATTACATACTCAACTTCTATTAATTAATTTAGAGTCTCAGGGAAGCAAGATTGTACCTAGTCAAGCTTTAACTCAAACATCTACATTATGTACCCTCCAAACTAAGAATAATTTTTAAAGTGATAAAAATAACATTGTTCTTTAGGGACACACTTCCTTGGCTCTATTTTGTTTTGTTTTTGCCATTTCTAAATAGGGGAAGCATTCTACTTTCCATGGATAAAATATTCCTAGAAAGAAACTGAATGCATCAGTCCATAAGCCTGGTTGTCATTTTGCTATGAAGATCACCTAAAAGTAAACAGAGTAGGGGACTCTGAAACCAGATTTTGGGGGCTATGGGATGATTAAGATTGTGCATCAACTAGGCTGGGCCATGATTCTTCGTGTTCTGGTGGTCATACAGTGCTGTGATTGTTCCCCTGTTGATATGTGATCACCCCCATGATGGGGTCTGCTGTGAGGAGTCCATCAGCTGAAAGAGAGTTTCCTTAGGCAGGTGGCCTGCATCCAAATATGAACAGACATTATGGCTTTTGCCCACTCTGGATTCTGTAGCTGGCTGCTGTTCATCTATTCTCTGCTTCTTGGGACTTGAGCTGGCAGTTTGCCTATGTCTTACTTGCCAATCTCGGATTTGTTGATCTTAACAGTCTGTGAGCAAGAGCCTTGCTCTGTCACTCACCAGTCTTGAATACAGCAGCTCCTGTGGCAGTGTAAATCAGAAGAAGCTTCTATCTTAACCCAGTGACTTGGGCAGGTCCAACCTCTACAACTTGTGAGCCGTTTCCTTGATATAAATCAGTCTCACTCTATGTATTTATGACTGATTTTGGTACTCTAGAAAATCTAGCCTAAGACAGGATGTATCTCAGAAGCGTGACTTAGACTCATAGGGTCATTCTGTGAAGATTACTTCTTTCAGATTAAGCTTCCTTATCCATAAAATGAGTATCACAACAGATCCACATTAATTGGATTGCTGTGAATATTAAATCAATTAATATATATATATAATATTAGAGGATTTCTGGCTTATGGTAAGTGCTATCACCACCATTTAATAAAAGTTCCTGTCTTAGAAAGTTAGGAAGCAGCAAGAAAATGGCTATAAGCTTGAAGGTAGGAGGTTGAGTCCTCCATGGGGTTATTTGTTAGCTACACAATCTTAGGAATGATTTCACATTTAAGGTTCTGCTTTCTTCTCTGCAAAGAGATGGTGAAAATATCTATACCACAGGATCAATTTAAAAATCAAAGCATCAAGCAGAAGATTGAATGTAGTGTGTACAGTATGTGATAGACATTGCTCCTATGGAAGCGAATACTGCTATTATGACTCTCCTTGCACTCTAGGGACTTACAACATATTTGGAAGGCAGCATAAGATCATATTTAAGAGATTTTTTTTCTCTCAAGTCCTTCATATTAGCTGATGTAAAACTGGGTTATTTACTTAAACATACTGAGTCCTCATTTCTTTATTTATAGTATAGATATTCACCTAACATATTGTGACTTATGTACCAATTACTAAGGCCAAAGATGAAGAAATTGAAGATTTTTACCAGTTTCTGCAGTCTGGAATTGATCGGACATGCAATCAGCATTCAATGATAACCACTGGTGATTAGAATGCAAAAGATGGAAGCAAAGAAGGCGGCTCTGTAGTTGGAAAATAGTCTTGGTGAAAGAAACAACGCCAGAGGTAGGATGATGGGATTTTGCAAAACCAACAACTTCTTCATTACAAATACCTTTTTTTCAACCAGCATAAATGGTGCCTATAAACATAGACTTCACCGTATGGAATACACAGGAATCAAATCAATTGTATCTGTAGAAAGAGACTATGGCAAAGCTCAACACATTAGTCCCAACAAGGACAGGTGTTGACTACAGCACAGACCATCAGTTGCTTATGCCAGCCAAGTGCCGTCGAGTTGGATCCGACTCATGGCAAGCGCAAACTGAAACGGAAGAGAATTAGAGCAAACTAATGTATGACCTTGAGTATATGTGGCATGAGTTTACAGACCATCTCAAGAATATATTGGATGCTCTGAACATTGACGAGACTGAAGCCAGATGAGTTGTGGAATGACATCATAAAGACCTAGCTGGATGTCAGAAGAGACCCTGAAACTTGCTCTTGAACATTGAGTAGCTAAAGAAAAATCAAGAAATTATGAAGTAAAAGAACTGACCAGAAGATTTCAAGGCACAGATTGAGAAGACAAAGTAAAGTATTACAGTGTTATGTGCCAAGGGCTGGACACAGAAAATCTAGAGGGAAGACCACGCTTTGCACTCGTCAAGCTGAAAGAACTAAATACAAAATTCAAGCCTCAAGTTGTAAGGATGGCAAAACCATGTCATACATACTTTGGACATGCTGTCAAGAAGGATCAGTCCCTGGAGAAGGGCATCAAGCTTGGTAAAGTGGAGGATCAGTGGAAAAGAGGAAGAGCCTTAAAGGGATGGATTGACACCGAGGCTACAACAGGGGGCTAAGGCACACCAATGATTATGCGCGTGGCCCAGGACCAGGGGCGGTTTCATTCTGCCATGCATCGGGTCACTATGAGTCAGAACTGACTCAAGACACCTAACAAGAGCAGCAACATTCTGTGGTGTTTGAATAAAATAATTTCAGTAAAGAATTTAGCACAGTTCCCGGAGCATTGTAATTGGTCTCACCATGCTCAATGACTTGATTTCATTTTCCTGAAACAGACTGCATGCTTTCAATTGTAGATATTCCTACCATGACAACATATACGACGGATGGATATAAAATTTCTGCTCTAGTTTGATAACTGTATTTCCAACTAAAAATGAATAATTCAGAATTATGTTGCATACAGCAACTTCTTGTGAATGTCAGTAGCCACCGGCAATCAGTCTTAAATAAACCTCCTCTACTTTGTTTTGTGATGTTTCAGTCAGAAGGAACGCAAGTGGGATTTTGTGATTAGCCCATGTGAAGCCTTAATGGATGAAGAAATGAAACTTAATGACTATGTGAATGAGGAGGAGGAGGTAAATATTTGTATGTGTAAATGTAAATGAATTTCTTTGATTTTTAAAAGTTGATAAATATTAATTACTTTTTAAGGTTACCCTTATTTCTAGAAAGACTGGATTTTAATCCTGCCAATTACTACGTTCCTTCTATAAAATGTCTCTTAGTCTCTATACCACAGGACTGTTACAAAGATTAAATGATAAGGTATGTGAACCCAGCTTGTCTGTACTTGTCACGTAGGGACTAACCAAACATTATTTATCCCCTGTCCTCCCTGCTCTAGTCTCAACCTCTTCTCTTGTCAGCCTAAAAGCTAATCTGTGAAGCTTTATTCCAAATTGGTTTCTCATTCTCTAACTACAGTTTACTGACTTGACACACTCTGGGCCAACTGTTTATACTCTCTTCCACCTCTTCCCTAGCAGACCATGGTGTTCTTGGAAGAACACTGTTGACAGAGAACCATCGTGTGTAATTGAGGCTTCTGGGGACTTCAAGTCCCTTAGGATGGCTAAAGCCAAGGAGGCTATTGGGAGAGAAGCCGTTGGCCTTGTAAGTGGGGGAACATTTAAGAATAGAAAAGGGAATCAAGGATAGACAGTGTTAAGAAGTTTGTCCTTTATCTTACAGGCAGGTAGTGGTTTGGGTGTTTTTACAGCACAAGAACAGATTTGAATGTATAATTTAGAAAGATTAGTTGGAACAATGAGAACATAGTCACTGTTTGATGGATGGTTTCAGTAATTTTGTTTTTGTTTGTTGCTTCTGTCTCCCCCTTCGTCCTTCCTCACAAAATCATGCCAAATTTTTCTCTGAATCATTCCCTGCCACCAACTGTCATTATATCATTTCAGCCTCAGTGTTGTCCTTACTCCCTTTGTCACATTTCCAACCCATATTTTCCAGTGGAATAAAAGGAATTATCAAAGCAATGGTATGACTTCATACTTTTTAAACTTCTCAAGCTTCATTTATTAGAAAAAAAAGCATAAGAACTTTTACATAAATACTGCTTCCTTTCATAAGAATTCATTTCAGTTATAAATGGCAGCTTCTTATAGACGTTCTTCATTTCAGTTTTAGCTCAGGTGGCATGAAGTGATTTTACTGTATATTAAGTTTTTGTTTGACTGTAATTATTTCAAGTGCTATATCTGCTAACCAAAAGGTTGGCAGTTCTAATCCACCAGGCACTCCTTGGAAACTCTGTGGCGCAGTTCTACCCTGACCTCTAGGGTCACTGTGAGTCAGACCCGACTTGACAGCAGTGGGTTGTTGTCTTTCCCTTAACACTTACTTGGAACAAAGTATAAATAATCTTAGCTTTATTCATTGAGAAAAATCAGACATTTCTTGTTTCTACAGGAGAAATGAAACAACTTATTTCAATTGAAGCAATAATTAGACTTGTCAGAGTAGATTATATATTTTTGTCAGAGTAGATTATATATTAATGAATCTGAATATAAAGTGGGATCATTTTATTTATTATATGAATTATAATTATTATATGAATGGTAATTATTACATGATTTATAGGAAAAACAAATGTTTTAATAGCATAGTTTTTAAAAGCAAGATGAATAATATCTATCCATATTTCTTTAATTCATACATTAATTCCACAATATATTCTTGAACTTCTACACTCTGTGCCTGAATCTGAAAGTACACTGTGTTTCAAATAAAAAACAGTTTCTACCCTGTAGAGCTTACTAGCATGGGAAAAAAAAAAAAAGGCAGTAATGAGAATAAATCAAACCCATTGTCTTCAAGTCAATTCTGACTCCATGGAACAAACTAGAACCGCCCCATAGGGTTTCCAAGGAGTGGCTGACTAGTAGCCAATGTTTAACCACTTGTGCCACCAGGGCCTCAAGCAATGATGAACAAAACTTATCATTACCAAAATTTATCATTTATCATTGGCGAAATAAAGCATAGGTAGGGTGCTGCTGAAGTTTTTAGCAGGGGATCTTTATCTGTTCCCTGAATAACCAAGTTCTGGTCACCCATGTTTTTATGCTAAACTGACCTTAAATATTAGCCTATGCTATGATTAGGAGCTCTGTGTCAGTTTCCTAGGGCTGCCCTCCCAAAGTAACACAAAACAGGTGGGTTAAAATAACAGAAATGTATTCTCTTACACAGTTCTAGAAGCCAGCAGTTTGAAACCAAGCTGTAAACAGGGCCATCTCCCCCAGAAGACTCTAGGGAAGAACCCTTCTTTTTACAGCCACGCCTTCTGGTGTCACTTGGCTTGCGGCAGCATCACTGGGAGCTCTGCCTCTGTTTTCACGTGGCCCTCTTCCCTTTGTGTTCTCTTCCAGTCTCAGGAGGATACTAGTATTCGGACCACGGGATGATCCTAATCCAGTATTACCTCATCTTAACTTGATTACATCTACAAAGACCCTAGTTAGAAATTTATGTCACAATCACAGGTACCTGGGTTTAGGATATAAACTAATCTTTTTGAAGAACAAAATTCAAATGAGTACACAGCCTTTCTTGATCTGATCTCTTCTACTACCAACCAGTCCAAGTTATGGCAATTTTTCATCATTATTATAAAACCTCATGAAATTTGACCCTCAGATCAAACTCCTTAGTTTAGAGAATTTTTCCTAAAATCCTTCCATTTCTGTTGATATTTCAGTGTGCTGTATATGCCAGTCTTGAGGGAGTTTCCTAAAACCCTTTTGATTGCCCTTTAAACAAAATGGATCTACATTTTTCTGGGCAAGATATAAAATGTCCTGAACATTATGTGTTGGTCACATGCTATCAATACTTGACACTTTCTCAATATCACCTTTATACACATTAGATCACGGCCATCACCCCTTCACGTACATTTTTTTTAAAAAACAATCATGACAGCAAACATTCTAATACTACTTCCTCTATCATATATTTTCTACTTTTATTTATCTCATTATATGTTATGTTTATTTATTTCGTTAGTCTACTTATTTGGATTTAAGCCACAGGGAAGATATTTTATTATGTTGTTGTAGTAGGACTTTTAGTTTGTTTCCTTTTTTTTAAAAAGAAAAAAAAATTACTAATGTGCTGTATTTGAAACAGATCTTTTCTGGAACATGGAGAATAGAAAATTCATTCAAATCAGTGGCTTCATATTTGGGCATGGCCCCCTGAGAAAGTCATATATAGTATGTCCTGTGTGAAATGAAGAAGTTTGATTAGGGCACGGTTGATGACTCTTCAATCTTTAATATTTTGTTTTTTCTACTATGTATAAAACTGCTAAATTCTATGGGGGTTAAAGAGATTATGATTTAGTACATTCTTGAAAGCACACACTCTATTTGGAAATATACTTTTCAAGAACAGAGGATAAAAAAGAAAATATTCAGAAATACAACAAAATAATAATGAAATTTAAGCCTAAGCATTGATAGTAACATAATATACATATATACATACATACATGTACATGTCTTTGTGTGTGCGTGCACATGTGTGTGTAAATCTCTGACCCACTGCCACTGAGTTGATTCTAACTTACAGTGAGTGACCCTGTATTACAGAGTAGAATGACTCCATGGGACTTCGCCACCTGTGGAAGCAAAGTGACACATTTTTTTCTCCACAATGCCTGGTGGGTTCAAACTGCTGCTGCCGCTGAGCCCTTAACCAAAGAGGCATCAGGGCTCCTCGAGATACTATGTTTATTTACAAACTAAGAGACAGAAACACAGAGACGGGGAATGAAAAAGAGAGTGATCCCTGGGAATGTAATGGTTAACCAGCTCAGCTGCTAACAGAAAGGATGAGGGTTCAAGTCCACCCAGAGAAACTTGAGAAGAAAGAACAGGCAATCTGTTTCTGAGAACCCTGCCATTAGAAAGTAAATGGAACACAATTCTGCTATGACACACTGACACACGTGGGTGACTATGAGTCAGAATCTACTCTATGGGCAACTGGTTTAGAGGAGTATCTAAAGGAGAATGTCAAATACATTTAAATGAATATATCTATATATATATTTGAAGTTTTGAGTTAACATAAGATTATTCAGTTGAAAACAGAAGATTAGAGGCATCATTTTATAGATAACCAAAAGTAATGGAGTTGAGAAGCTATAATAATACATTAGACTTTCCTTTCAACTGTGTTCAAGATAGGCCAGTTCATTTTCATGTGGAAAAATGGTACATGTACACATGTACATATAATTTGCAACACTAGCATATAATGTTGAAATGATATGGAGGTTCATTTGTGCCTGGATATATAAAGAAGTATTAATATTCTCTTTGAGCTCTGACCAAGTGTTCTTCTCCTGCCTTACTTAGTCCATCATAAAGGGTATGAATGGAATTGGCCTTTAGAGGGAGCTCTAGCAGAAAGAGCAGAGTACCAGGTCGGACAATTAAGTTTGCCAACTCATCCTAGAAAAAGTGCTACACACCTCACTGCCGAATATCACTATGGTCTTCAAAGCAGTGACATTCTACTTGGGAAGCTGTGCACTAACGCCATGGCCTAGTCCACCCTTCAAAGCAATTCTGGAACTCTTTTGCTGGAATGGCCATCAGAGCTGTTGTCTGACACCTCAGTTCCTGAACTCATCCTAGAAAAAGTGCTTTGAAGGTGGACTGGGTGCTGGCATTGCTGCATAGCTTCCCAAGAGGAATCCTTCCAAGGGGACTATAGTGACATTCAGCAATGAGATACATAGCCCTTTGTCTCGGATGTGTTCACAGACTTAATTGTCTGACCTTGTATCTAAGCTAATAAATACATAAAGAAAAAAACAAGCAAACATTCATTGACTCAGCCAAGAAGATAAGTCCCTAAGTTTGAGAACTGCCCATTAATGTCAGTTCTATGCAACTTTACACATAGATTGGATCCTTTAAAAATCTTGCTATGAATGCGCTCAAGAAATGGGAGACTTGTAAAATCAAACTTCTTTCCTTTTTTTTTAAAAAAATCTTCTTACCCTAACCAAGACAAACAAACAAAAACAGTTGCCTTGGAATTATTTCTTATTTACGGTGACTCATGTGTGCAGAGCAGAACTGCTCCGCAGGGTTTTCAAGGCTGTATACTTTTGGAAGCAGATTGCCTGGTTTGTCTCCCAAGGTGGGTTCAAACAGCCAACTTCTCAGTTAGTAGTTAATTGCATAAATGTTTGCCCCACTACAGACTCAATCTCCTAAACTTTCTTTATTTGGCATCAGAATTTGAAGAGAATTCCCTTCTGGGTCATAGATGATTTTCTGCATACCAGTGGTACAATGGTTAAGAGTTTGGCTTCTAACCAAAAAGTTGGCAGTTTGAATCCATCAGCTGTTCTTGGAAAATCCATGAGGCAGCTCCACTCTGTCCTCCATGGTTACCTTGAGTCAGAATCAACTCAGTAGTATCAGATTTCACCCACACTGGTAAATAACCGGCAGAGAATTAAACAGACACCCTGTAGAATGATGACTGACCCAGTACCTCTGTGGGAGCCGGTGATGAAAACCAACATTCTAGAAGTATCACCAAGGCACTGCAGGGCCTCACCTTCAGGAGAATAACTTCTAGGAAAGGCATTCCAGGGGATGATACTTTTCCATTTTGTAAAGCATAGGTTAAGGGCTATAAGCCCAACCGTATTATCATTTAAATACTTGAGAAGTTTTCATTATCTGTGTTGACACTAGGTACAAATTACTTATGTTATTTGCACTTTGTTTCACTTCTAATACATAATCATGACTTACAAATCTGAATCCAAATTTAAAGATCTCATCTTTACAAAAAGATGACATATTTCACGCTCAGCTTGAATGTAAACATGTGTTGCTATTTTGATTAACATGTTACAGAATAGATTTAACCAGCTATTATTCTTAACAATGCTTTTGTAAATTTTTTAATAACTTTTTTGTGTAACATGATTTTTTTGCCAGCATATTTTGAGTCTGTATTAAATCAAATAACTTTCAGAATAGTTTTAACTGAGTAAAGTAAGCAATATAATAGATACACAACTAGAAAATTTTATGCGTAAATGAAAACAAAAATGTCAGTCTTTCAAGACGTTTCTTAACAAGTCTTTCTGCTTTTTGCCATACCAAGTGCCATCAAGTTGGACCTGACTCATGGGTCTGCTTTCTAGAAATTTTAATTGTACTAAATATTCTTCCAGTTTATGGATTTAAACATTTCACAGCTATGCAAAGATTCAAATTATTATGATATGCTAGTTTTTCAAGAACTCTTTTCCCAAGTCTGTAGCTGATTCATATTTTAGAAATCAGAAACTGGAAAATACCTCCAAATCATACATTTTTAATGTTGTCCATTGAAGAGATCAGCTTTTATTTTCAATGAGAAAGACAGCAGATGATCTTGTTTATATGACAGACTCTGGAGTCAGACTGCCTAAAAGGTAAATGCCAGGCACTATTATGCAAACTGACTGTAGAAGGAATACCTATTTTGTTCAACCACCGGTTGGGGAGGAGTCCCTTTGTTTTTTTCTGTAATAATAACAAAATAAGTGTCATCTACTGCTATAGCTTCTTTTTTCAAAAGCAATTATTTACAATTGTTAAATTTTAAAAGTACAACGAAATCTGTTTCAATGCAGTTAGGAAGTTAATATGAAAGAAAAAGGCTTATAACAATACTAACAGTGATGTTTAATTACCAATCATCTAGAAAAGTAGTAAAGATATCTAAATGGTTTAAATAGTTAAGTAATACAAAAGTGATTAATTTTTTTAAAACTATTACATGTTCTGAGAAAATAAACCCAACTTCATATCACAGTGAGAGCTAGGTTCTTCTCTTGAGATCATAAACCACAATGAATGGCAGTGGTTTGAAGGCGAGCAGACAGTAAGTGTGGAAGTTTCGCTGAAGTGAGTGAAGCGCCACCAAGGTCAGCTTCACCCCCCAGACAGCTCAGGAACAGCAGCAGTGATGGAAGGAAGAGACACATGCTGTGTTATCAGTAGCCATGAAAACGAACCCCTGATCAGTACATGTAGAAAAGCTGGACGGCAAGCACAGCAATGACGTTAGTTCTGCAAGCTCACTGCAGGAATGTTATTTGTCAAAACTTAGTGACATCTATTTCTGCATTCTTAAATAGAACAGTAAAATCATTTGACAGGTCTGTAGTGTTCCACCATTTACCAAGCCTTTCCCCCTGTCTACTCAAATGTCTTTGACCTTGATATTATACTAAGAATCTGTTGAGATTAAATTTCTTTCTGGAAAGTTTGACTATTTTGAGGTTTCAGATAAAACTACAACAGTAAACAGTACAACTTTCTAATGAGCTAGGGAAGGAATTTACTCTAAAAATAACTAATTTTCATGGTCACAAACATAAAACAAGGCTTCGTGAAAAAACTGAGTTTAATGAGACAACAGTGAAACAAAAAAGATTTCCTCCAACCTTTTCTCTCTTTACTCGATTTACTCAAATCTATCACATATAAGCTGTGATCAGGGTGAATGGAAACAAAAATAGACAGAGACCAGAGAAGAAAGATGTAAAAGTACAGGAGACATAGGAAGTAATACTGCTTTCAAGTGTTATGCTGAAGACAGATCAAGAAATCAAAGTTTCCGGAAACATTTCGGTTCTGCTTCAGTCTCATTCTTACATCACATATCAGACCATAGCACATTCTTAAAAATTAAACAGTAAAGTGAATTCAGGTTCCAAGTATAATTTTCTCTTTGATTTTAATTACACAATTTTTAAGAACATTTAGCTATAGATATTTAAGCAAGTTACGAAGTTTCACGACTGAAATGAAACTGCTCAATTTACATTCAAGGTACTGGGATGTGTTGTCTAATGTGGTATTTTTGCCCACACTTAAGCTATGGATTATTATGATTTATGTTTACTTCTAGTCATGCTCACCTCATGGAATGCGGTACTTACGGATTCTTGGTTGTGATGTTTCCGTTAGGTGCCCGTGAGTGGATTCTGACTCACGGTGACCCGGTGTAAAACACAACGGAACACTGCTGGCTCCTATGTCATCCTCGTGACCACTGTTACATTTAAGCCCACTGTTGCCGCCACTGCGACAATCCATCTACTTGAAGGTCTTCCTCTTTGTTGCTGCCCTTCTCCGTTACCAAGCATGATGGCCTTCGCCAGAGACTGTTCCTTCCGATAGTGTATCCCAAGTATGTGAGAAAGAAACGTCGCCATTCTTGCTTCTAAGGACCATTCTGACTGTACTTATTCTAAGATAGATTCGTTTGTTCTTTTAACAGCCCATGGTATATATTCAATATTCTTTGTTAGCACCATAATTCAAGGGTATCAATTCTTCTCTATCCATTGTCCAGCTTTCACATGCACATGAGGCAACTGAAAATACCATGGCTTGTGTCAGGCACACCTCAGTCTTTAAAGTAGTGTCTCTGCTGTTAAACAGCTTAAAAAAGTCTTTTCAAGGTGAGTTTTCCAGTGTAATGAGTCCTTTTATTTTCTTAATGCTGCTTCCATGGGCATTGATTGTGGATCCAAGTAAAATGAAATCACTGACAACCTCAGTCTTTTCTCTATCACGGTGTTGTTTATTGGTCCAGTTGTGCAGATTTTTTTTTTCCCCCCTCTGTGTTGAGGTATAATCCATTCTGAAAGCTGTGGTTTTTGAACTTCATCAGTGAGTGGTTCAAGTCCTCTTCACTTTCAGCAAGCACACCATAGGTTGTTAATGAGCCTTCCTCCAATACTGATGGACTTTCCATAGTCCGTCAACTCAGACTTTTTCCTCAGCATACAGACTAATTAAGTATGACAAAAGGATACAACCATGACACATACCTTTTCTGACATTAAACCACACAATTTACCTTTGTGCTGTCTGAATGAGTGCCTCCTGATCTCTGCACGGATTCTTCAGAAGCATAATTAAATGTTCTGGATTCCCATTGCTTGAAATATTATCAATAATTTGTTATGAGCCACACCAACTTAATGCCTTTACATAGCCAAGAAAACATAGGTAAACGTCTTTCTGATATTCTCTGCTTTCAATCACCATCCAGCTAACATCAGCAAAGATACTCCTCATTCCATAACCTCTCCTGAATTCAGCTTAAATTTCTGGCAGTTTGTTGTCAATGTACTGCTGCAAGTAGTTCTGACAGATCTTCAGCAACATTTCACTTACAGGTGATATTAATGATATTGTTCAATAGTTTCTGCATTCTGTTAGGTCACCGTGAAGCCTAGTTTCCATGTAGCAAAGTTAACGTTATCAGTATTCTATTCACGGCAGTGACAGCCATTGAAATGGTTCCTCTGAGTGTAAATGGTGTGTGTTTGTGGGATGGGGTCATTCTACAATCTCCTACCTTATAGAAGGAATGAGTGCATTATTTTGGAAAAAGAGTAATGCTTCTGTTTTGCAAAAGAGACCACTGTCACTTTATCTACAATAATTGCTCTACACAGCCTCCTATTTTTAGTTTCAGGCAGACTTTCAGCAACTGCTCTGATATTATCCATCTAAGATATTGGTGGACCTCTATTATACTCTAAAGGTAAAATGAGAAGACTATCACAAAGCGAAGATGCCACGGGTTGAATTACTTTTTAGATTTAAACATTCTGTAACTCCAACATTTTGCATTTTGTGTGCCTAACCTAAAATTGGAGAGAATGACAGCCATGAGTTAGATGTGTAGAAAGTATATTGTGAAAAGTCTTTACAAAAAGCTACAGCTTAGCATATTTAAGGTACTGTATTTCAGAAAACCTATCAAACATTTTTTTTTTTTATTTTTTTGATGAAGAATTAGGAACCAAGCAGAAGCCTTGGCTTATGAATGATAAAGCTATGGCTGTAAATAAACACACAGTGAACAGTTTCTTCTAATATAAACAATCTTTGAGTCTTGGCTACCTTCTTCAATATGAAGTACTGATTGTTTTACTTTAAATATTTTCCAATCCAAATCACAAAAATCTAACCTCAAGAGTAAACGTAATTTAAAGGGTCTAAAAATTCAGTAGATATTGATGTTAACAAACATGAAAAGAAATAACTTGTTTTCTCATTTTCAGTTCTTTTTCACTTTGTCCTAGTTTCAGATAAAAACCACAGCTTATTGTCTTCGAATACCTCCGATAATGAGCATCTTTTAAAGCACACAGCTGAATCTGAGCGACTGCTATACTGACATTTATGAAGAATAAAGGCTATCTTTCATCTAGCAGAACTCTAAATTACTTGCAAAAACATATGTAATGATTAAGATGTTATGCCCCATCTTTTCTTTTTCATTCAAACATCACAGAGGAAAAAGCACCTCAAGTGAAAAAGGTCAAACATTAATAAAATCCCAGCCTGGCTCACACTGGAGTAGTGAAATCTCTATTGATTCATCATGGTAATTAGCACCATGATTATGAGGGAATTTCAAACGTGACCCAGTAGAGGAAATTCTCTCTTTCTGTCTTTGTGTCTGTCTCTGTCTCTCTTTCTCTTTTTCTCTCTCTGTCTCTCCCACACACACACTTGAGAGGGTAATAGCTGTAAAATCAGAGAGGCAAGAATTCACTTTATAAGTCACCCTTAATGTCCTAAATATTTATCTTCTATCATATTCTCACATTTTACAACTCTTTTGTACCGAAACAGTGTTAAAATACCACAGAAAATTTGACGTCTCTTGCACTTAAGCTCCATGAATATTTTACTTGATACTTTGCCCTCAGGGGCCTCGCCTCACTAGAGCATTTTACTCTTTTCTTGATGCATAAATTATTCTAAAAATGCTTTGAATTTCAAGCAAGGTCAGCCTGGAAAATGTGAATACAAGATAGCTTGATTTAGCGCAGTTTGAATATAAAAATACAGAAGGTAAGAAAGAAACATAATTTGTAACTTGCTTCTTCCTTTTTATTTCTTTGCACCAAGGGTTGATTGTATTCCAAGCAACCAGTTACCACTTTTCTAAAATAAAAACCATTCTGATAGCATTTAATAGCACTCCACATATTTTAGAGCCCATTCTTCTTTTATCAAATATTTATCAAGTACTTCTTATATTCCAGTCATGAGTCTAGACACAAGCAACAGTGTGATTAATGGGACAGGCTTGGTACTTGTCCTCAATGAACAAATAAAGCATTACAAATTGTGAAAAGTGTGATCAAGGTAACGATGGACTGGAAGAGGAAATGAGGAGGTATCTCTGAGCAAATGGCTTTCAAGCTCTCGTAAAGAATGAGAAGAAACTTACCCTGGAAAATTTGGGAGAAAAATCATTCCTGGCAGAACAATAGCAGAGTTAGGAAATAATTTTCCGTATTTGAGGAAATAAAAAAAAAATAACCACTGTGGTTTCAGAAACTTAAGTGTAAGTAGCCAAATGGACGATGACAAATTAGTCAGGGGCTAGGTCATAGACTTTCAGGCCTTGGCAAGGAGTTGGACTTTAGGAGTGACAGTTTGATCTGCAGCTCAAGATGTTCTCTCCTGAGGCTGGGCAGAAATGGATTATTAGAAGGCAGGGTGCCATATTTAAGGTGAAAGAATAACGTGGCTTTGACCAAGAAAACAGTAGTGTGTGAAGAAAGAAGTATGTAGATTTAGATAGAATGATTTCTTGTGTTTTATGAAAAGAGTAATTACATTGAAAAATAGAGCAGAAATATATTTAGAAGAATACAATATTTCTATTTAATCCACACAATCACAGAGTCTGAAGATAACATAGGTATCACTCAGTCCAACCTCTTATGTTACAAAGGAGGAATTTTATTGAAAGCTAAAATACCTTTCCCATAATCCCACCACTGCTAGAAAAAAACCAGGATTAGTATCCAGTGTTTTGGCTACTTCTCTGATGTACCTTACACCATTCCATGCTGAGTTTCAGGATGAAACTCAAAATGGAAATTTTGCACATAAAAACCATTACAAGAACTCAGAGACTACAGATGACAATTGTTTAACGGAAAAACAACTCTGAAAACAAACGAAGATATTCTGTGTCACATTTGATAGTGCCAATATCTATTATTTTTTGACTCTTTTAATCCCACTTACGGTTCACATTAAACTATGTGAATTTTACCTTTCCAGAAAACTCCTTTTGTTGTCTAAACAAACTGAATTAAAAGTTCTTTGGAAGAAAAGGGTTACAGATTTATGGGTCAAGTTTTAAACTTACCACTGAAGTATAAAAAAGGATAAGTCACATAGACCCACAATCTGTTCTGAAAATCCCAAAGAGAGTCTTGGGCTTAGAGAAACCAGGTACAAACTAAAATATAAGTTAGAGATGGGATGAAACACTATAGTAAAGAATGAAAATCTATACTGGCACTGTTAACCTTCTCATCCCTTTCTTCATGCTGCTGCCAAGATTTCAGATTCAGGGTTTCTCCAAAGAGAAATCCCTTTGAGAACTCTAGAAACAAGTTTTTCTGCTCCTAAAAACCAACTCTTTCACCTTGACTATTTTAAGTGACTTACACAGTTTGCTGCTTTTTTATCCATTAGTTCAGTCTTGTTGACCTTGCAGTTTGTGACACAGTCATTCCTATTTTATCACATAGCCTCTCAAGAGCTGTGGTCTCTGTCCGTCTCAAACATGATCCACATGGTCACTTGTGATAGGAGCCTCTTACTATCTTGTAAGTCACTCTGTCCATGGCTATAGCTGTTCTTTTTCCTTCAAGAACATGGCCCATGTGGGTATCCATTTTTTAAACTTCTCCCCTGTGTTGCATTAAACACTATAAACTTTTAAACTCACCATAGGTCTTCAGTGCACACTAACTCCCTGACTCTGCCCTGTTTGTCATACATACATAAGCCCTCTTCTCCAGTTCCAGTTGGTTGTTGCCTTGTCCCCTGATAAAATCTCCTGTGCGGTGGCCCTGTGTCGAAGGATGCTGTAGTTTCCTCTGTGGGACCTGTGAGCACCAAATACTGTTCGTTTTCTGGGTTCCTTGCCTGAATCACACTTCCTCAGGCTGCATCTCATAGAACACTCAAGACACCCAGAGAAACACCTTTGGTCAAACATTAAAAAAAGGCAAGAAAGTAAATATTTCAGGAATCAGAATAGGCATAAAAGAGACAAGTTACAATGAAGTGCTTTTACTAGTGTTTCAGAGAGATTTAAGAACACATGTTCCCAGAAGCAAAAGGATGCTCTAAAAATTAAAAATTTAAAAACGAATACCAAGATAAATTTAAAGTGATGAACTTTTATTCTTTTTAATATTTAGTAAGAAGATCAGAAACATCTCAGAAACTTTTTCTAAAAAAGCAAAAGAGATACAGAAGAGCAATCAAGGAATTCCTGTAGTGTTCTAATAAAGATTCTAAGAAAAAGGGTAAGATGGGATAATGGGAAAAAGTTATCAAATTACATCACAAAATTTCCCAAAGTTAAAGAGTTTTCATGTGATGGAATCTTCCCAGAGTAAAAGAGTTTTCATGTGATAGAATCTTCCGATTATGTGTACAAGGTGCAAGTATGTCAAAAATAAAAAGGAAAACCACAGTATAAAATTTCTTAAGGAATAGCAGACAACAATGATAAACGGAAAGTTCAAATTATTCCACAGAACATGAAACAAGGTTGCCTACACAGCATAAGTAACAGGGTTGGCATTAGTGCCCTTCTCAGCAATGATGAACGTTAACGGCATGAAGCAATGCCCACAGAGTAAGAGGGTCATGACTATAAAGGTAGAGGTCTATGCCTAGCTTGCTGTCAATCAGGAATCAAGAACTTTCTTCCAACACATTCTTAGAAAGCAATCTAAAGATGATCTCTAAGAAAAGCAGAAAAATGTGAAATCAAGGAAGCATGGCTCCAATTTTTGTTATCAGGTTCCCTCTAGTTGATTTTTGACCTGTAATAAACCCCATTTGTTGCTTGTGATGCCATTTTACAGAGTGGTTTTCACGGATACACACATACAAACTAATAAAGTCCCTAAAACTTTCATGTTACCAATAGTCTGTAGATTATAACCTATATAAAACCTAAGAATATCATTGTCTTTGACAATTTCCATGTAAAATGTATGTGAAAAAATATATATTTTAGATTATATATATTAAAGGTTATATATTATAGAATTATACATTACAGAACATATAGAAAATATATATAATAGATTATGCCTTCTCTACAGATACATACTGAATTTTTTTTTAATCACAATGTGACTTAGTGGACCACTCACATAATTCCCTTTGGTCTCTTGACACACAGATAAATACTTTTTTCTTCCATATGAGGTACATTCTCTAAATAAAAACACATCTTTATTTTAGTCAAAAAAGATTTACGATGAACCACTGTAACTATAAATTTATCACTCACTAGTATTAGTAATTAGTTGTTAGCTAACTGTTGAACTTCACCTATTATCCGATTATGTAAAACTAATCCAATGAGTCTTTGAGAAAAGATACAGTTTCAGTGACCTTTATGTCACTACTGAGCTTTGGTTTTCTTATGTGTAAATTGGCAATTCCAGCCATCACTGAACATATAAAACACCCTATGTTGTAAAAGGTTGAATAAACAAAGGCCTACCTGATAGACATGAGAATTCAATATAATGGAAAACATGACCAAATTATGAAAATGGTGAAGGGAAAATAAACAAGTGACACAAGATAGTCATGTTTTCCATACACATTTGTAAATTTTCTCAGATCAAAAAAGAAAAAAATTAGCATATTTGCACCTTGCTAAAAAACAAGCAGCAATCTTCCTTTTAGTGGTTAAACATTACAGAGAGCTTCTAAAACACTAGTAAGAATTTGGGGATTTTAAATTGATAATTTTCCAGCAAGCAAGATTAGTGAAAAGGATTTCTTTCAGTAAACTTATTATACAGAATTACAAGAATATTTTAGAAATACGTTTCCATTCTATAAATGGAAACCAAATGACAGATGATGGATTATGCCTTCCCTATAAATACATACTGCATTTTTTTTTAATCAGAAATATAAGCTTACACTCTTGAATAATATACAGAGCATCTTGATCACAGGAGTTCCCAAAGTGAGCCTGCAATGCAGCAAGTGTAGTTCAATACCCGTCTGAAGCCTTGTGGGAGTGCTCAGAGGCAGCAGAAGTGTGCAGATAACTCTTGACAGTTTACAGGTATTGTCCTAATATAGGTGGTGGCAAGAATTCTAGGTAGTTCTGTTGGGGTAGAGGTACCAATTTTAACTGTGTGTTTTATTTACAGATACGTTTTATGTGATATTGAATAACTGTTTACCATATTGGTATGGCTTTAAAGAAAATTTTCAATGGAAAGATGCAATTTTTTTTTTCTGCTGAAGATTTCAGCTTACATTACTCTCACTTTACAAGCACTTCAGCATTATACTCCAAACCCGAATTCTTACAATTTTTAGAAGATTTCATGAGGTAAGGAATAAATACAGGGAAAGAGGATTTACTTACACTAGCAATCTCTCTTTGCCACCTGCTTAAATTTTTATACACACACCTAGTCTTGAATTGGAAACCCTGGTGGTATAGTGGCTAACCAAAAGTATGGCAGTTTGAGTCCACTAGGAGCTCTTGCAAACTCTACGAGGCAGTTCTACTCTATCCTACAAGGTCACTTGAGTCAGAACTCACTCCATGGCAGTGGGTTAGTCTTCAATTGATGATAAATAATAATAATAATAAATCTCATTTACTACAGTTAAATGAAAGACTTGTTGAATGGATTGGACTTGGCGATGCAGAGTGACCATATATTGGATGCACTTTATGGTTCTATGCATCTATAGGATATCATCCTGCTGACCTCTGGCTGGAGGAAGGAGAGTGGGTGGAGAGGAGGGGAAAGGAGACTGTTCGGAGGATGAGATATGTATGGAGCAGAGAGGAATAGTGTGCAGTCACCGGACAGGGAGAGCAGTGGAAGCTGCATATAGGTGGGCATGTAAATTTATATGGGAATGTACATTTTCACTCAGTCATAATAAAAAAGAAGTAAAATAGCTGCTATGTAGAATCTTTTAAAAGAATATACATGCTTTCAACTGTATTTGAATATTCCTGTAACAGTAGTTAAGGTATACAAAATTTCTGTTTTGTTGAAATTTTATATGGCCTGCTTTAAAGAAAATGAAAAAGAAAGTGCTATACAAATCGTGCCTGTGTAAGTAGTTCTAGAATAATTCAGGTCACTGTTCCAAGCACATAACAGACATTATGCTAAGTATTTAGGATAGGAACGTAATTAAGTTCAGACTACAAAGGTCTTGTAGTCTGATTGGTAAGACAGCCATATATGAATCCAGAATAATGAAGATATTAAAAATACATTTGGATTACTGTGGTAACAAAATCAGCCCCCAAACCCAGTTCAGCTTTAAATAAAGTGGTGGGAATCGTCAGTTGGTATGTGAATTGAAATTTATGGATATGTATGAGCGAAACTAGTAAAGAAAAAGAAGCCATGTCACTCCAGGTAGAGGAGAAGTATGATTAGAGAGCAAGGCAAGAAGATATATTGCTTGCATTTCTACCATGAAGTACACTGTAATTTAAAGACAAGTAGGATATTAAGAAATGGAAGATGGTAGGGGTAGGATAATGTCATGCACTGTGTGTTACGTTAAGGAGTTTGAACTTTATCTTAGAGGTGACCTGCAGTCATTGAAAGCCTCAAGCAGTAAACTGTCAGACTTTATGCATCTTTAAACTTGTTCTTCTTGGTACATTAAGAAGAAACTTCTCTGAAATATTTTTTTCATTAATTTGCTTAGCAAAGTCTTTTGAATAAATAGCAAAAAGATCAATTTTACCAATTCCATGTGCAAATCAATCAAGAAAATTCTTATAATAGTTGCCAATCTTGAAAGTAATATGATCCTGGAACTCATGACAGATGGTAATTGTTTGAGTCAAGTCTTATTTTTCATTTGAAATAAGAAATTACAAACAAATGACACATATCTGACAGATACTTACATAACCTGGAGAAAATACTGGAAAAATTACCCAACATTATTTTGTCCTATTAACAACAACAACAAAAATGAATAAGTATGTGTAATATAGATAACTTGAAGCAATTAAAAGTTTAGAATTTGGTAGAAACGTAGAGTTGGATATCTATCTGTAGCTCAGTCTTGACATGTGCTTATCAATTTGGTAAATTAAATAATTTTTTAAAAGACCCTATGACTTAATGCTGTTAGTGATAGAGTTAGAGTTAACATCCAGGATAAGAGCCAGAGGTTAAACCTGTACTAGACATTTATTTGTATAAAGGAGAAAAAACTAATAGTATGTCATGAATTTATGATACTTTACGGACAGTTTGGTCATCCACATAAAGTGCTCTAAGGATCTAATCATATTATTTACAGAGCAAATGCTGCACAAGTAGTGAAACTGTTTTCCTATTAACAAGCCTCCAGTGAACTTATCATCACAGGGCACAATTCTAGGGAGGCTTGGCATTGCAAAATCATTCAGCCTCCCAGTGCTGCCAACAAGGGTGCTGCTAACAACAGTGATGATTTTCTTGGTGTGGGCCCTTGTTGAGAGTGCGCCAGACTGAAACCATTCTACATTTCATATTAATCCTAGAACAGCTGTTGATGTGAGCAGTATTAATCACAACCAACTTGGCCGGATTCAAAGTGACCTAAAAGAGCTACATCCAGCATCCTGCTATCAATTCCCTGGGGCAAATGCATTATGTGCTAATAGATTCGCATCAAGAGAAAGCATTTCTTCTGATTACCCCTCATGTGTACAGACTTCTGGCAGAGTTTATGATGAAGAGCGGGGCTGCATCTAATGTTCTGGTTGACATTCTCTGGAGATGGCATTTTGAAATAAAAAAAGGATACATATTTTTTCCCTATAAGAGATATTCTCCATTATTAATATAGTATTGATTCTGTAAATAACGGTTATAGAGGTCTTACCTGTATAAGAGTTAAGTACCTGGAATAACAAAATTGGCTCTTAAGAAAACTTTCAGATTGGGAGAAATACAATGTAAAAATACTTTAGCCAGATATTTTCTTTTCATTGTTGCTGTAATTATTTTCTACTTTTTCAGACGTGTCATAAAGACCTAAGTTAAATTAGAACAGAATGTAAATAAAATATACTTTTTATGTACTAACAGCTGCAGTCACACATAAGGAATCGGTTTTGTTTGCTTGTCCCATTGGATGCTTAGTGTGTAATATTCACAAAGGATATCATTACTGGCATGAGAACAAAACCTGCACCCAAAGAATTAGTGAATTTATATTTCAGGGCCAAGAAAGAGAAGATCAGAGAAAGAGTTTGGATTTGACCCTGTGTGATTCTATTGTTATTATTTTTAAACTATATGTATGGAGGGACTACTGATCTGTAAAGAAAATCCATACACTAAAGTTCTGTTCCACTTTGCAATTACATTCAACCAATTAAAAATCAAACCAAACCAAACCCAGTGCTGTCGAGTCAATTCCAACTCACAGGGACCCTACAGGAGAGTAAAATTGCCCTATGGAGTTTCCAAGGAGTGCTTGGTGGATTTGAACTACTGACTTCTTGGTTAGCAGACATAACACTTAATCACTACACCACCAGCTTTTCCTCAAACAACAGAGCAGATCAGTAAATTGGAAATTTTCTAAAAATTGCTGATTTTGTGCAGTCTGCGCACAAGCAGCAACAGCATCATTATCACCTGGCAAAGTGGTTAGAAACACAGAATCCCAAGCTGCCTCTCACACTGTTTGAATCAGAATCTACTTTTGAGCAAGATCCTGTAGCAATTCACCTGCACATTAAAATTTCCAGAGCACTGCTCTAGAAAGAGTTAAGAAAAAATAAAGAAGCTTTTTAGAGGATTGTTTACTTCCTGAGAGGGACAGATGGCTGAGAGGCCTACCTGAAATTTCTGTCAGATGCTAAAAGGCTCGGAGCACCCAGATGCTAACAGTCAACAGATCATTATCGTTGTTATTATCATCAAATACATGATGCCTGTATTGCTTAATCTCCTGGGAATAAAGTATCTTTTATCAACACCAATTTGGTTGGGAAAAATTCTATGATATTAAATATGACTCATGGTGAAAGTTGCAGATAAAAAAGGTACAGATATTATTTCAGGCAAAAGCTTCTTAAGTGTGTGAAATTAACTACTTGAGTAGAGGAAAAGACCTTTTGTTAGGAGTTCCAGTTCTTAACCCTAGGTCTAATAAAATAAGAAAACTATAATCTGCCTGACTTAGAGAGGCAGTTCTCAATGGATAGTGGGAAAGTGCCTATATTCTAGATTTTATTTGTGTGCCACTTAACTAGTTTATATCTAATAATGTTTTCTAACAATGTAGTGTGTCATTGGAATGCCTTTTATTAAAATGCTATAACATTATATTGGATTTCTGTATGAACATCTCTCTTCTAGTTAACATAGACAGTATATAAATTCCTATTTCTGCCTTAATTTTAACATCTTAAATTACAGCAAAACATATTGTATACATTACTCTTTTGTTTATAAATTGCAGAAATAAAAGGAGAATATACCAGCTGAGGGAATATAAGAAACACATCTGCAGGATGTGAGGGAATATAAACAACACATCTGCAGGAATGACAGGATATAGCTAGGATTTAGAAATACAGGAAAAGAAGGAACCCAAGCATTACTAGGACTCTCTTTCCTGCTCTTTCTCTTCTTTTAATACATTTTGTATTTGGGTGGGCTTTCTTGTCTCCCTTTACCTATCACAGATTTTGCCCATTTTTTCTGAAACAAGACAGCTGACTTCTTTCTAATCTTATTTTTTATAGCTGCAGTCATTGAAGTGGGACTGACGGTACCTTCTATTTTCCAGCTTGAGTCATAGACCCTTGGGGGACCAATAAGCTATCACTCTGGAGAGGCTTTTGTAAGGATACAGCTTTCGCTCTGACTGAAATGAGAAGATACTGGAGAGTAAGAACCTGATAACTTTGTGGAAACTGAATTGAAAAGGAAAGAAGAGTAGCTCTCTAAGCAAGAAGAATTGACTGAACAAAATAACTGTGTTGCTGAATATATGCATATACAGTCCAAAAAAGGCACCAAGAAAAACAAATCATTTGCAGTTGAGTTGATTACGGCCCATGGCAACCCAATGTGTGTAAGACTAGCAACTAGCACTGTGCTCTATAGCACCTTCAATGGCTGTAATCTTTTGGTCTTTTTTTGGTCCTTTTTTTCTTTCCTGAAGCATAAACACACAATTGCAAAGATGGTGCAGGTCTGGGCAGTGCTTTGTTCTATTGTATATAGGGCCAATGTGAGTCAGAAACAACTCGACAGTATCTAACAACAACAGCAACAATCTTTTGGAAGTAGATCTCCAGGTAGGTCTTTCTTCTTGGTAGATACGAACCAAATAATCTTTCAGTTAGTAGCTGAGTGCTTAACTGTTTGTACCACTCAGGAAATACATGTACACACGTACTACTGAATATCACCTTACTTCTTCAGATGGACATATAAATATTATCTTGAAATACTGTAAGCAATGGCTTTAAAGGATGTGAAATTACTTAAAATACATAAGGCAGAAATATTACAGTGTTCCCTTTCAAATTTTATTATACTGTAGGGGGAAGCATACATGATAGTAAAAACTAGTGATCATTCAAATATTCATTATCAAGGGAATGGTTAAACAATTATTCTGTTACAAAGACAGAAATGTTTGTTTTTTTTACTTATGTATCTCAAGTGCTTCAGTGTCTAGCACAGAATAAGCACTTTAAGATGTTTATTGAATGAATGAATAAGATACATATGTGCTACTTAGAAAAGAAAAAAATGTTATTTTATTGAATCCCAAAATAAAGTTGCATAGCAAATATATATTATGACTCAATTTATATTTTAGAAAGACCTATGTATATTTAATAATGGCCTTGGCATGTATATTTAATAAAAATAAAAATCACATCTAACATTAATTAATTAGTAATACATCAAGCATTGTTCTGTGTTCTTTACAATTGCTATCTAATTGATAAAGTGAACTCTCAAAAACCTGTGAAGTAGATTTCAAGTATGCCTTGTAGGATTGTAGGTAAAATTATTATCTCAACTTATAAAAGACAATTGATCGAGCCTATCAGTCCTGAATCTAGAGCATGTTGCACACTAACTTCTAAGTACTTACGTGTACTCACTCATGAGATGAATGCTTACTTGTCTATACCAAGAAATTCAGAAGATGACCAAGAACAGACCCACAATTATGCATATTCCAAAGAAAGATGATCCAATAGAATGGGGAAGTTATTGAACAATATTATTAGTACTACCTACAAGTACAATTTTGCTGAAGATCATTCAAAAACATTGCAATAGTACATTGATAGAGAACTCTTAAAAATTCAAGCTGGATTCAAAAGACAACAAGGAATAAGGGATATCACTGCTGATGTTAGACATATCCTTGCTGACAGTGGAATACCATTAAGATGTCTATCTGTGTTTTGGGCTATGCAAAGGTATTCATCTGGGTGGATAATAACAAATTATGGATAATACTTCAAAGTGCGAGAATTCCAGAACACTTAATTGTGCTCATGAGGAACTTAAACATTGATCAAGAGAAGCTGACAGTTGAGCAAAACAAGGGGGTACTCAGTGACTTATGTCAGGAAAGGTGTGTCAAGGAAGAAGAATGAGGCATCAGGATTGTAGGAAGACTCATTAATAATGTGTTATACAGATGACACAACCTCACTTGCTGAAAGTGAAGAGGACTTGGAACACTTACTCATGAAGATCAAACATCACAGCCTTCAGTATGGATTACACCTCACCATAAAGAAAACAGAAGTCCTCATAAATGGATCAATAAGGAATGTGATAAATGGAGAAAAGACTGATGTTGTCAAGAATTCTGTTTTCCTTGAATCAACAATCAACACCTATGGAATCAGCAATCAAGAAATCAAATGATGTACTGCATTGGACAAGACTCCTGCAAAAGACTTCTTTAAAGTGTTAAAAAGTAAAGATGTCACTTTGAAGACTCAAATGAGCCTGACACAAGCCATGATATTATCAGTGGCCTCACATGCATGAGAAAACAACAACTGAATAAAGACCAAAGAACTGATGTCTTTGAGTTGCGATATTAGGAAAGGACATTGAGTATGTCATGGACTACCAAGAGAATGGACAAATCTGTCCTGAAAGAAGTACAGCCAGAATGCTCCTGAGAAGCAAGGATGGTGAGAATTTGTCTCACATACTTTGAGCATGTTATCAGGAGGGACCAGCTGTGGAGAAGCACACCATGCTTGGTAAAGTAGGGCCCAGCCCTACTTTGGAAGAAGCCCCTCAGGGAGATGGACTGACAGTGGCTGCAACAAAGGGTTCAAGCATGTCAGTGACCACAAGCGCAGCTCAGGACTTAGGCAGTGTTTCCTTGACTGTGATGGAACTGACTCATTGGCACCTACCAATAACAACAACATTCACTCATTCACAAATCTGTTCTTTAAATGGCTACTTTGCAAACTACTCCTCTGAGCTTTAGGGCTGGATGATTCCAATCTTGTATCTGCAAAGTACACATTATGGTGAAGGATGACAGATAATAAGCATAATAAATACCATACCATAATAAAAAAAATTATACCATCTTGCATGTGACCCATGCCACAGAAAACAATAACAACAACCTAAGCCAATAGCAAACAAATAAACAAAACCCAGACTTTGGGTAGGGGGTCAGGACAGCCAAGGCCAAGTTTCCAGTTTTAAGTATGTGGTCTGGGGAGGCCACATCAAGAATGTGACAGCTAAGCGAAGACTTGAAAGATGTCAGAAATGAAGCATAGGTTTATCTAGGAGATGAGCAGCTCAAGCAAAAAGAACAAACAGCGAAAATCTTTTCGGATTGCTTTGATTTTTTTGGTTCGAGGTAGAAAACCACAGGCTTGATGTTGCTTGGTATACTCAGAGATGATACTGTCTTTGGAGGCTCTGGAATGGGTTAATTAAGGAAGGATAGTAGCCTAAGAAGCTGGATAGACAAGGAGTGAGAATGAACAGATTCCAGGGGGACTCGAGTCTCTTGCAAGAAATCACCTTTGACTCTGAAATCTGAATAGAAAGAAGAGTTCTTGGAGGTTTTTGAGAATGAAAGAGATATATTTCCTGTTCCTTTCAAGATGCTTCTTCTGGCTACTTACAGTGAAAGTAGACTGGTGTGATGTGGTAGCTATGAGTATGTGCTTCAAAGATATTTAAAATATTTGTAAATCCATGATTGCATTGACTTGGTTCCGATGGGAACTCCCAGTCAATAATTGGCCATAGGGAAAGAAATCAAATCTTACAGGTTTGACTAGGAACAGAAAGTTTGTGTAGAGAGAATAGCCTTTATAGAGGGGTATACACACTTGAGTGTCTACAGACACATACAAACAGACACAAGGAAGATAAAACCAAACCACCAACAAGGGCAATCCAGAAACAATGTTAAAAGAGTGGAAAAGAGTTAGATAGGATTCATAGTTTATCTTTTATAAATGTTCCCAGTATTATTTTTATAATTAATATATAAGTTAAAATAGCTGGTAATAAAATAAAACATTATAATGGAAAAACAAAAATACATGATTTAATATGTACAAGTGGCAACCACTTAAAGCTAAAATCAATGAAGATGTGATTTCTGTTACAGACTAATAGATCATCTCTCCTGTTAACTGTCCAGGTAAAAAACAGGTTGGAGCAGAGATGGAGCCTCTTGACTCAACTCTGCTCCCGACTCTGGAGAAATATGGGGACTTGCACTGCTGCATTTCATTTCAGAACTAGAACAGACAAGTGTTTGTGAACCTCCCCTTTAAGAGAATCACATGGGTTGTTCACACAGGCTTCTTAGAGTGATGTTGTAAGTCTGGATATAAAGGGACAGCAACAGAGCCGATATTGGCTACTTTCACATCCTTGGCAGAATCCTATCTTTGTAGGCTACAGTATCATATTCTACGGAGATACTATATATCAGGAGAAAGTTTTGCCAAAAAGTAGCCACCCCACTTTTGTTAAGTTCTGTGTCCTTGCGTAAATAGATAACAGTTGTACTGACATGGCCTCTTCCTGAGATTCCCTGACTCTCTCGTAATGCCATATTTGTACCATGACTGTTGCAAAGACATGTGGGAACTCGTTCTTGAGTTTTCCTTTCTTAGACATTCAGTAGTAACAAGGTCATCGCCTCATTAATTTCCAGTGGTTATTCTGTACTGCCTTTCCAAATGTTAAATTAGAGTCTTGATAAATTGTTATTAGTTCCCTTTCAAGGCAGCATGACATCAGTGTACATGTAACATGAATCATAGCACAAATCTAAAGGGAAATCTCAGACATTTCATTTCATAAGCATACCGAAAACACAGAGATAGGCTTCAAAACTAGGAAATGTTAGCATGCAACAAAGAGAATGTTTTCATACTAAATTGATTTACTGACAAAAATAAGAGCAGCATACTTACTATAGAGATAAAAATTTTCTAGTATTCTAAGTCCTCAATGTCCATGTCACTTGTCACCACTTTTCTTGATGAATCCCGTCAAAGAACTAGCTGTTAAATATTTGCCAACACATCACCTCAAATAACCTTTGCCCCATCTTTTAAAGTTTTGTTGGAAGATTTCTCCACCTACCTCGGAATACTACAGTCCCTCATGCCACATCATCACCAATTCTTTAACCTTACCAACCCTGACACTAGCTGAAAGAGGGCCTATGGCATAAGCTTGGCAAACTGGACACATCTCTGGGGATTGCAATCTTGAGTGAAGAATATAACGCTGAAAGGCTTAGTTGAACCATTCTATAAAAGCATTCCTTTCATTCTTACTCCTAGCTTTCCATAGCAATTATGCTTTCAAGCTTAATTCGTTTTTTATTTTATTTTTCATTTAATATGACAGTGAAAATGTACATTCCTGTATAAATTTACATGCCCACCTATATGCAGCTTCCACTGCTCTCCCTGCCCAGTGACAGCACACTATTCCTCTCTGCTCCATCCATGTCTCATCCTCCCAACAGTCTCCTTTCCCCTCCTCTCCATCCACTCTCCTTCCTTTAGCCAGAGGTCAGCAGGATGATATCCTATAGTTGTATAGAACCATAAAGTGCATCCAATACGTGGTCACTCTGCATTGCCAAGTCCAATCCATTCGTGTCTGAAGAGTGGACCTTCGTTATGATTTACGGGCAAGGGCAGCATCAGGGCCAGGGGCCAAGCTTAATTCTTTAATTTTTTATATTATTATTATGCTTTAGTGGAATTTTACAATTCAAGTCAGCTTAATTCTTTTAAAAAAGGGCTGTCGAGTTGACTCTCACTCCTGGCAACCCCGTACTTGTGAGAGTAGAAATGAGCTCTGTAGATCTTTCACAACTGATGTTTCAGTTCTAGATTGTCAGGCCTTTCTTCTGAGGTGCCTCTGAGTGGACTAGAATCTCCAGCCTTCTAATCAGCATCCAAGCGAATTAGCATTTTGAACCACCAAGGATTCCTATTAATGAGCCTAGTATTTTTTCAGTAAGTTCCTTCTTTCTTAAAAAAAACTGGTCTTTTTCTTTTGACTTTCAAGTTACAAACTATAACCTATGCTCTATTCATTTCCAGTCTGTATTATTAGCAATGCAAAAATATTTGCTTCTTTGGAAATGATTACTTTCTACGTAATTTAACATTATTCCTCAAAAGGGCAGCTTAATTCTGTATCTATAGTTATTCCAATAATTCATTTGAAGGTTTTTCTTCTTATTATTATTGTTATTTTCAGATCACCAGGCATTTTAGAACACATCTTTAATGGAAATTTATAAAAGCTGATTCCTGATGGCAACACACATTACTTACATACTTGTTTAAAAGAATAAGAAAAAAACATATACCATGGTAATTTGGCTAACCTGAGTCATCAGAAAATTAGAAAGTTCATAAAATAAACATATGATGTATGGAATAATGTGAAATTACATATCACCTTTTTTCTATTATATTTGATATTTCCCAAACTTGGATCCAACCGTCTCCACCAAATGCTCTAAGAAAGTAGTAATCACTCAAGAACTGATGCGGAGAACTAACTTTAAAAAGGAAAACAGATGTAGTACTGAGAATTTCGAGTTTAAAATTTGCAATCCTTTGAGTATTCTAAATACACATTTATTTAGTGCAAGAACATTTTGCACTTAACTTCAATGCACAAAGCATAAACAAAAAGCCTGTACTCACTACTCGAGGAGACAGAAAATGGAGGTACGTGTCACACTATCAATAAATGTCACACGAAAAGATGACTCACAGAAAACATAATTCTTTTTACTCACAAAGAAGACAACAGGGAAGGTAACGTGAAATGTGGAGGAATTCATATTCTTTAAGTAACATGGTTTGGAAGGGACAGTAGGAAATAAAACGCTGCATTGCAGTTTGGGGATAAATTTCTGAAAGAAATTCCATTTAATGCACAGAGTTCTCCACATTTCAGTAGTATTACAACTGAGGCAGACAATTCAGATTATATATGGCACAAAACCACAATGTTCGCTCCTGTAAGCTGTCCCTTGTCTATCTGTTTTTTAAACAGATGCCTTCTTGTTCTGTGTCATCAGTTTTCGTAGCTCAACATTATCCTCACCGTCATCAGTGGCAGAACCTGCTGCTGCAATGAGCCAAGATGACTCACAGCGTTGCAAAGAATGAAACCAAACAAACACTAAGGAGAACTGAAGATCATCACTCTAGAAAAGCTAATCCCTTATAAAACAGCGTTTTTACAACTGTTTGCAGGGAATTACATCCAGGTGACGTACTCTGAAAATACCAGGTTCACACAACGGTTCATTTAATACCATCTGGTGTACAATGCTACATTCCTTAATGGGCATATCGTTTCAAAAGGAAAAAAGAAAAAAGTTAAATATTAAAAGTCCACAGTTTCTTGGTGTTTATAAAATGTTGCAGCAAAATACTGAACCTCAAAGATAATTCTGCAATGCTTAACCTTTAAAAGGGGAAATTGAGATAGCAGGCTTAACCTTTCATTATCTAAATTCCTCCTTAGCTATGATTCAGTTTCTTAACAAGGAATATATACACATATATATCTCAGGACTTTTGATACCTTGGGAGGAAAAAAAATTAACATAGAACATACCCAAAGCATTAAATAGATCCAAAGATTCAAAGGTATTTTTAAAGGGGATAGCTCAGCTCTTGGAATGGTGTCACCTGCCACCAGGATAGAAATAGTACAAAAACCTGTATACGTGTTTAGCATGGCCTGTTGTTCCCTGCCTTTCAAGTCATTTATACGGCCAGGGAACCTGGTTTCCTAGAAGAAAATATCACAGAAGAATCAGTGGGCCTTAGTGAATGAGTTGGGGGAAAACGGACTTGTGTTTGGCCTTTTCAGGAAGGAACTCAGCCTTTCAAAGATTTTTCCATCACTACTCGAACTTCGATGCCTACCAAGTCTTCAGTTTCCCATAACTCTTCTTTATCCTGAAGGCTAAATAAGCGTGCTCGTGTTTGCCTGAATTATTTCTGTTTAGTGAATAAACATATTTCTCATTTTCTGTTAAACAGATGAAAACTAGACCTTTTTCCGTAGCCTTATTGGACTACAACAAGCTAAATTCACCCCAATAAAACTGCAGAAAGAGAACAGATTTTCTTATTTCTCCCTATCCCCTTAGAGGTATTTTCCCCATCCAGTTTGGCTCACCTTCTCAAGATCTACCCCTAGCCTCATTCCCTTTCTTGAGGATTTGTCCTGAATAACCATCCAGTTCCTTCCCTCCACACTCGTCATACTCTAATAGTGATCTCTCTTCTGTTTTCCAAACTTCCTCATTACAACCTAGATTCTTAGTGTGGTTCCCTGAGATACTTGCTGTTTCTCAAATATAGTGTAGATAGTTTATATACAAAGAGTTAGTGGTGAATATGTCAACATGTTATTTAATTCCAGTTATCAATATGTATAACTTTAAGGACCTCTTGGTAGAAGCATGCAAACTAAGGTAGGTATTCTTTTTATGGAAAATCACATATTAATTTAATTGCATTTAAACTTTACATACATGAGTTTGTTGCTAGTAGCTTCCAGGGTTAATGATTTCACTAACTCATTCAATTAATACTTATCAAGTGAGAATGTGTCAGGGACACTTCTTGGAACTTGAGATACAATGGCAAACAGGACAAAACTAAAGCTTTCTACTCATAGAGATTATATTGCGAGTGGGGGCGGAGGTTACAAGAAATGAGACAATGAACAATAAGCATAAAAATCTGCAAATTGTATGTTAGTATATAAGTGTTACACATAAACTATTAGAGCAGAGTTACAGGGAGTTATGGGCAAGGCACAGTTGCACTGCTTAGTGTGATAATCAGGATAAGGCACACTGAAACAAAGACCATCTTAAGGAAACACTGGAAGACGTAATAGAGTTAGCCAAACAATGTTATGGAGGAGGAACAGTCCAGGTAAAGGCTCTCAGATAAGATTATGTAGGGAGCGTTGCGATGAACAGCAAGGTGGATTACGGCTGCAATAAAGTGATCTACGGAAGGGAGAAAATAGGCAATAAAATCAACATGACATTGGGTGTAAAAGGGCACTGCAAAGACTTGGGTTTTTGTTCTTACACATTAATTCCAAGATAAAATATGGTGCCCCAGGCTGGTGGCAGTCAGAATACCGGGGAGGTAGAACTTTTACACAGAGCAAATTCCTGGGTGTAGGACTGACCTTTCTTTGCACAGCGTGTGCATCAAGTTAAAAGATCACTACAATCACAAATTAATCTCTAATAAGAATTCTAAACTAACCAATCCACTTGCAAAAACAGCAAGTAACTCCTTGTAAGTGGTTATATTACTCTAAATACATCTTTCTTCTCTGTATATCTAATGTTGAACTAAACACTAATAACACTTTGTATGAAATGAATACTTAATATGAAACAGCATTTGAGTCAGAATACATCCTGAAATTGGATATCTGTTTGTTATATTTTGGAAGTAGCTGATTTCTTTCCTGTGGTTAATAGAAGGCCAAGCTGTACAGTAAAGAAGACTTAGAGTAGTTGATAACAATGAGATATATCGTCTCCTTCAGAATGTACAAGACACTAGCTGAGTCCTTGTGGATGCAGAGAAAAGCAACAGTACTTAGTCATTTCAAGTGGCATTATTCTAGGGAGTTTTGTCCTGTGGCAGACTGCTGTGAGGAAGGGTGATTGTTACTTCAAGCCATTCCTTTGCAGAAGAACCCATTTAAAGCATGATTGCTGAAGGAGAAAAGAGTCACAGCTCTAGAGTGACAGCTGTCTCTGTTCCACTATGTCACTTTTGAGGGCTTTCTAGAGATCAGCAGAATGAATATAAGACTTTTTGGGTGATGCCAGTATCTCTTTTCCTGGAAGATTATTTTTTCATTTACCCATTTCCAAATAGCCCTACATGAAGAGCAGTGATATATATCTAACGGAAAAATATGGTTTTATGAAAAAAAAAACCTCAACTTTTCTCAGTTAATAATAACCATAGTTTATTTTAGTAGCTACATATAAGTTTATTTCATGTTATAGTTTTTTTTTTTCACTTTCCATTTTTGAGTATCCAATTAAATCTCATTTTCAGTATTTGTTATTGACATGTCTTTAATAAAAATTATAGTTATTAATAGAACTTGCCTATATACACTTGAGGTCTTAAATGAATATTTCAGTATTAACAAGGATGTCATTAAGATGAAGAGACATGGGTGATGAAGTTAATGGAAATATTTTGTTCTTGTCCTGTCATGCTTTTCTGTATTATATTCATCAAAAGTCCCATTAGCGACAGGAGCATGCTAGTATTCTTGTTCACTTGTAGCACCTTTGGTTTAATGGGTTTGGGAAAATGATTATTTTCAGTTTGAAATGGAAGCAGATTTGAATGAACAGTAATTTCAGGTGAGTTTTAACATGAATGCTGCCTAGACCGACTGAAATTTTATTTCTCCTCCTGCTTCTCTTAGGCTTTTACAATTAATCAAAAATACAAATTGATGTTCTTTTTTTATCCTAGATTTGTAGCTGCTACTTCATTTGATTGCTTCATTGTGTTAATGAGCTTCAGGTCACCAGTTTCAGCCCTGTATAAACCAGCTACCTATGTCTTGAGGAAACTTGATTGAGAGGCTTCAAAACACAATCCAATTTTCAGCCAGATACTGTGTTGTAAAGCAATGGAAACTTATCACCCTGAGGTATAAACCAAAAAAATTTTAAATTCTGTGCATGCTAATGATGCAATAGCAGGGACTAGATTTATATACAGTGAGTTTACATTTTTCAACACTCTGTTGATCTTCTATGAGGTTTTAAATTCCTCAGGGTCAAGGTCTGTGTCTGTTCTTTGTTGGATAAGAGAGACAGATTACTTAGCACACAGAAGGAAGAGTGAAAGGAAGAAAGAAGTTATTTATCTTTGTTTTACAATATTACAGAATGAGAATACAAAGTGGGAATACCAACATTTAAATATATTCACAGTGCTCCCATTTAAAAAAAAAAAAAAAACTCAACTTTTCATGTTCCTCCATTTACTAGCTTTTCTCATTTTCAATTTCTCATCCACTTTTTCACTTTTCAACCCTCTCTAATCTATATTTTTGCCTCCACATCATCACCAAAATAGCTCACACAAAGTTTACCAATGATGCTCAAATTGCTAAAACACACATTTCAGAGTCTTCATGTTACACAAGCTTTCAGCAGTTCTTGGTCCTGTCAATCAATCCTTCCTTCACAGAATGCCCAGTTGATATTCTCCTGATAACCTTATACATTTCTGATCACTTTCCTGTCTTGTTCAAATGGTACCCCATCAAGAACAAGTGCTAACTATTACAGTTCTCAATACTCACTCTTAGACTACCTCTTTTCTGAGTACGTGCTCACTGGGTAATCTTGAATAGAATGATATTAAGACTTTGAAGATCACCTAGGTACATAGGGATTACAGTCCTGGTGGCACAGTGGTTAGGAGGTTGGCTGCTAACCAAAGGGTAAGCTATTGGAAGCCATCAGTCACCATCAGAAACCCTAACGGGTCAGTTTTACTCTGTGCTATAAGGTTGTTATGAGTTGGATTTGACTCCATGGCAACACTATTTTTAATGGGTTTACACAGTGATTACAGTTAAAATTTATATACTGTTCCTCTAGCCCAGTTGTTTATTCAGCATATGCATCTGTATGTCTCATCTTAGAACTGAGAACTGAGAACCTACACGGCAACTTGTCTTACTTGTTTGGCCCAGCAAACCTTTACAAAGGAAAGATAAGTAACTTCATTGTTTGCTTCAGAAGTTCTTTCAGATAAACTTAGAGAAAGAAAGCAGTCTCCTCATCTAAGACAGTTTACCCATCCAGACTGATTTCACAGACTTTTTCTTGCAATGTCCAACAATCCTACACTATCATTTTAGAAACAATGTCCAAGTGCAATCAGTTCTCCACCTTGAAAAATTCAATTTAAACTTCTTGAGCCTAGACCTCAAAAATCCATATATAACTCACTTTTGACTTTCACTTTTGAGACACCAAGATTTGTATCAGGTGGTTTCTACATTACTGTGGTAAGTTCTAATGCTGTTAGCTTTCTCTGATGATCAGGCTGGAATTTTGGAGTACTTGACACTGCCAACTCCAACTATCCAACAGTAAACTTAGGAAATTTGTATGTAAGCCTACTGATCTTTAAGATTTCACTCTACTAATAACCCATCACTACACCCAACTTTGCAAATCAAAACTGTATAGTTCCTTCCCTTTACTAATCATCCTTGAATCCACCAAACACATGTTGTTTGACATCTCCAGTAACTATCAGCTGGTTAAATAAACGAGATAAAATTTGGAATGCATGAGCACTTCATTCCCTCCTTCCACTAGAGTACTAAGAAAACAAGATACTGTCACTGGAGAGATGTCTACCTTATGTGGGAAAGAGAGCTATATATTTTCTACAAAGCATTCATAGACAACTAATAAACTACTCAAAGTCCATTAGTTTTATTATCAGTATTCCACTACAATACCATACAATGTCAATGAAAAATTCTTCTCCCAGCAAGGGAGACAGCTCCTACACTTACTCTGTGATTGTTCAGTTTTACATCAAGGAGTTTTTTCAGTCAGGCACTAAAACTGCTACTCCCCAAAACATAACCCATTAACATGTTGCCTATAAGAGACAAACCTTAGATAAAGTTATAAAACATAAACTAAAAATAAAAGGATGGAAATACTATATCAAGTAAGTGGTAACCAAAATGGAGCAGTAGTGGCAATATTGATCGCTGATAAAATAGACTTTAAGGTAAAAACTAACATACAAGACAAGGAAGGACAAAATGACTAAATGGTCAATCCAACACGAGGACATAACCATAATTATATCAACTCACCCAAAGATAGAGCTCCAAAATACATAAAATGGACTTCAACAGCACTGAAAAGAGAAATAAACAACTCCAAAATAATAGAAGACTTTAACATATCACTTTTGCTGAAAAACTGAATAACTATAAACTCATCAAAGATACAGAAGATCTAAATAGCACAATTAAGCTATGTGATTTCACAGACATTTACAGAACACTGCACCCAATGACAGCACAGTACATATTCTTTTTGAGTGCACGAGTGATTCTCCAGAATAGACCATATGTTAGGCTAAAAAGCAAGCAAGCCTCAATAAATTAAAAAAAAAATGTCAATATAATACAAAGCATCTTCTCAGATCAGAATACTATAAGATTAGAAACCAGCAACTGGAAGAGTGAGGGGGAAAAAAAATCAAATACACGGAAATTGAATAAAATTCTGCTTAGAAACCAGTAGATAATAGAAAAAAATAAAAAAGAAATGAAAAACTTGTATAACCAAGCAAGGATGTAAAAAACACAACACACCAAAACCTATAGAACACAGCCAAGGAGTTACACCAAAGCCAAATGCCGCTGAGTCGGATCCGACTCATGGCGACCCTACACAGGGATCTATTTAAACAGTGACAAATACACACAACAAAAAAGTATAACAAGATAAAAATCAATACATTAACTCTACAACTGTAGCAAACAGGAAAAGAACAGCGAAATTAAAAGCAAAATATAAAAGCCAACAGTGACCAGAGAAAAACAAAATAATAAAGATGAGAGTAAAAACAAATAAACCAGAAAGGCACAACAAGATTAGAAATTGGTTCTTTGGAAGAATTAACAAAATAGACAAGCCACTGCCCAAACTGACAGAGAAAGATAAGGTGAAAATGCAAAAAACACAAATAAGAAACAAAATGGGAGACATTACTACAGAACGAACTGAAATAAAAATGATCACCATGGAACACCACAAGATATTTGAGAACCCAGAAAAAATGGATACAAACTCAGGTAGGAAATTTGAATAGGGCCATACAAAAGAAGAAATGGAAGATGCCACTTAAAAAAAAGTGTCTCAGTCCAGGCTGCTTCACTCTGGAATTCCACCAAATATTCTGAGAAGAACTGATACCAGAACATTCCAGAACTATTCCAGAACATAGAAAAGGATAGAATACTCTCAGATTCACTCTATGAAGTAGGCATAATCACGGTACCAAAGGTAGGCAAAGACACATCTAAAAAGTGAAATTTAGAGACCAATAGCTGTTAGAACTTACTATACCTAATTTTAGAACCTACTATACACTGTAGTAGCCAAAACATCCTGGTACTGGTACAATGACAGATATTTAGAACAGAATTAAGAACCCAGAAGTAGATTCACCTACCTATGAATAGCTCATCTTTAACAGACTGCCAAAATCCGTTAAACAAGTAAGAGACAATTTCTCTAACAAATGGCGCTGACAAAACTGTAGGTTCGTTTGCCGAAAAAATAAAACAGGATCTATATGTTACTCTGCATACAAAAACTAATGCAAGGTGGATCAAAGAGCTGTATTTAAAATTATACAGATTATGAAAGAAAAAAAATAGGGGAAAACCTAAAGGCTCTAATTTTAATATAGACCATTAACTGTAACTAAAAATGCAGAAACAGCATAAGATACACTAGACAACTAGGACCTCCTAAAAATTAAACACTTAAACACATCAAAATACTTCTCCAAAAAGCAAAGCAGACTGTGGGGAAGCAAAAAAAAAAAAAAAAAAAGATTGGCAACCACACATCTGATAAGCAACTGATCTCTCAAACTGACAGAAAACTTTGACATCTCAAAAACAAAAAAGGAAAATCTAATTAGAAAACAAGCAAAGGACACAAACAGACATTTACCAAAGAAGGCATTCCAAAGCCAAAATAGAACAAATTCATTCCTGTTGAGTCCATTCTGACTCAATTCAGGCAGCTGATACATACATGAAGAAATGCTCACAATCATGAGCCATTAAATGGAAAACCAAAGCAGTTGCCACTTAGTCTGTTCCAACTCACACAGCCCTATAGGACAGAGTAGACCTGCCCTGTGTCTTCCAAGGAAAAAACGATGGATTCAAACTGCCAACCTTTTGGTTTGCAGCTGAGCTCTTAATCACTGTGTCACCAGGCACTAAAGTGCGTCAGCCTTAACCACATCAAGGGATTGAGTCAATGGACATAAATGCTTAGAACCATAATCTCAGGGGCTCTCTAGGGCTATTGGCATAACATAATCTGTAAAGACATGTTCTACATCCTACTTTGATGAGTACTGACCAGGGTTGTAAAAGTTTCTGAGTACCCTTCTAAGATACGACTACCAGCCTATTTTGATCCGGAGCAAAGAAAAGTGAAGAAAATCAAAGTCTAAAGGAAACAATTAGTCCAAAGTAGTCATGGGCTTCAGGAAACATAGCCTCCACTAGTCTGAGGCCTGAAGCACCGGATGGTGACCAGCTATCACTACTTACTGTTCTGGTACGATCACAGTAGAAGATCTGGACAGACTGGCATAAAAATATAGAACAAAATTCAACTTCATAAAAAAGAACAGACGTACTCATCAGATAGACTCGTGGAATCCCAAGACCATGGCCCTTAGACACCCTTCAAACTTGGAACTGAATTCACAACCAGAGATCACCTTTCAGCCAAACAATAAGTCTACATAGTGAACAATTATACCTGCAAGGAATGTGCTTCTCAGAACAGTCAATCATTCAAGATCAAAAGTGAAGCATTTTCCCCAAAACACAGTTCAGAAGGCAGAGAGGGGCTAACCAAGAAGTCAGCAGTTCAAATCTACCAAATGCTCCTTAGAAACCCCATGGAGCAGTTCTACTCTGTTCTATAGGGTTGCTATGAGTTGGAGTCAACCGGATGGCAATAGGTATCAACAGGTATTTTGTGACCAGTAAAAAAATCAGTTGGTTGAGCTGATGTGCTTTAGACTCCATGTGTCTCAGAGTAGAACTGCACTCCACAGAGTTTCAGAGGCTGTGATCTTCAGCAGTTGATTGTCAGGCCTTTCTTCCACGGCATCTCTGGGTGGATTGAAACCACAAACCTTTCATTTAATAGTCAAATACTTAACTGTTTGCGCCACTCAGGCACTCCATATTTTGCTAACCCAGTGCCATCATGTCAACTCTGACTCACAGTGACCCTACAGGATGGAGTAGAACCGCTCCATAGGGTTTCCCAGGAGCACTTGGCAGATTCAAACCACCAAACTTTTTTGTTAGCAGACGTAGCACTTAACCAGCATGCCACCAGGGTTTCCCTATATTCTGCTAGATAGGTAAAATAGACAGCTTGGTAAAGTTAAAGAAGAGAAAAATACAGCAGAAATGGGAGAGAAGAAGCATGTATGTATGAGGAAGGCTTGGCATTTTAGATATGGTAGCTGTTTGATGGAACTCTGTATACAGCTAAGTAACCACTGATTTCAGATATTAATTTATAACTACCTTCAGAAGACTTGTTTAAGTTCTGCTACTGGCAAATTTCTGTGCACAAGGAATGTTTTGTATTGAAGTTTTCTCTGTATACAGTGCTGTCAGGGAAGCTTGCAGGGGTGAGAACGAGTTTTGGCAAAAGCTTTATTCTATCATTTTCTGGCTATTTTGTCCACATTGTGAGAAGTCTGGTTTTCAGCAGGTTCTCCCAAGTACTGGCATGCCTCACAAAGCACTTAATTCTAATTTTTCTTCTTTTCCTTTCTTATCACTGCCTTCCTCCATTATGCAAATTTATTCAAATCTATTTTAGACTTTAGAAACCCTTTAGCAATATATGTAAAACAGAGACCCTTTCTTGTTTTCATTAAACAAGGAGTTGAAACTGTGACAAAAGTCCACTTCTCCAACTGAGTTTACAGTTTCCTTAACAAGGAGCAGAGGCTGGTTCCTGAAGAGGTTTCAATTATTCAGGATCAACACTCAGGGAAAAAAAAACAAAAAAAAACTGCTGTTCTGTCGTGGCATTAATTCTTATGGAAATGAAGGTGAACTAGGAAAACCAGAAGAGAATTGATTTAGAGCTGCAGTAACAGGGTTATGAGTCACACCAGCCACCTCTGGTAACCACACAGCACAGTTTAGGTGTTAACAGTGAAAGCAGGCTGACTTCATAAAAGAAACTGAAATCAAACCACCCGTTGCGGTCAGACCCAGATGCTAAAGGAAGGATCGGGGCTTGTGGAGCAGCTAACTTTCCCTTCCTTCAGACAAGCTGGAGCACAGAGGGTAGAGAACCCATTTTTGTTTTGTCTGATAAGTAAGCTGTGACATTCAGGAAAATATTCAAGGTGTTGCCTCTTGAATACTTGGGAGAACACAGTCAAATTACTGTTTCCTGTAGGCAGGGAGACCTGTTTTGTCGGCTGCATGTGGAATGTAAACAGGCCTCAAGGAAGAAGTCATCAGAAAGGAATCAATACATTGTGGGGTGAAAGAATCTAAAACTTATCTGAAAAATAAAAACACATCTAGAATTAAAAGGAGTGGCAAAACCCTGCATTTCTCTTTTGCTTATGAATTTTCTGTGCCATACATATATTGTCAAACAAGGGAACTCAGAGTGCATTCAGCTAATTAATGAGATCAAAGATATGTGAGATGCAATTATTGGCAATTTGGGAAACAGATTAGTTAAATTGTTAAATTTAATTGAAATGTTCAAATACGTATAGCCTCTTTTTGCTTTCTATTTTTGTTTTTGAAAATAAAGTCTATAAATTCCAAAATAGTCCCAATACTCAGAATAAAACCAGTGAGTGACTGAGCAATCAGCATCAAAATTTTCAGAGCCTGCCATCACACTGGAGAGTTCCAGGGAGAATCACAGGCCAAGTAGAGTAAAGGTTAGCTCTAAAAGGTATTGCTTAAATAAATTGTGAACTGTTGTACCCTGACAGAAGTTCTAAGGTGATTTAGGCTAAAATGATAAGAAAGGAAGAAAATGGTAAGAGGAAGTTAAGAAGCTAAATTGATGTAGCAGTTACAGAGTTTGGCTGCTAACCACAAGATCTGCACTTTGAACCTACAAACTGCTTCACAGGAGAAAGATGTGACAATCTGCTTTGGTGAAGATTTACAAGCCTTGGAACCCCTATGGGGCAGTATAACTGTGTCCTATAGGGAAGTTGTGAGTTGGAATTTTCTCATTGGCACACAACAAGAAGAATACCAGGTACTGTTATTACTAATCCCTTTCCTGAAAAACATGATTCTTGTCCTCTTAGAAACACACACACACACACAAGCAGCACCTCTTTGTGACTCCAGTGTGTCTGTAATGTCTGTATATGTTTACTTGATCTGCCAAAAATTTACCATAAGGAACCTAAGGAAAAAAGGGTCACACATGCCATTTATTCTTTGCATTGAATATGCAAGTGACTTGTATTGAATGGAATATAAAAAGCTTTTATTCTTACAAAGCACCATTTGAAAAATGTCATGCAGAGATATGTTTGATCATTGATTGCCTGCAGGTCATCCAGGCAGCTACAGTGGTTGAAGTGCTGAGTCCAAAAAATATCGCATGACAGGTTATTTCTAGGAAACAATTTTTTAATCTAACTTTTTCTATGTAGAGTTTAAATCTTGACTATAAGTCCTAATAGTAGTTTGGTTAGAAAAATCACAAAAGAAAATTGGAAAGGTACAAAAACCTCCAAATAGGAGAACAGTTTTCCCAATTAATTTCTAGAATATTGACTCTGTTTAAGCCAGTGAACATGAAAGAGTGAACTACTTTGATTCTTCATATCATTTTTACTTATAGTAATTAATATCCCAGTCACTAAATATTATGTTATTATTTTAAGAACATCAGCTCAAATGTGCATGAAAATATCAGGTGGACCTGCATGGGTTGCTGTCACCACACTACTTCTACTGACACAAGTCCATCCCTTCCGAAAAGTGTTATTACATTTACAGGTTAACTTTTTAAAAAATATCATTTTAGGGAAATATCAAGGTGGCAGGCGCTTACAGCAACTGAACCCATGGATTATAATTTTTCTCCACTTTCTTTTCTTCTTTGATGATCCATTCTCTGACCCCTCCAGGTCAGTCTATTCCAGCACTGAAAATCAGTTTTCAGTGTAGTGTGGGGAGACATATAATATAAAGTCTTGAGGTGAATAAAATGAGCAATCTGAAATTTGGAAAAGGTCTAATAAATTAAGAATTTTTTTCCAATCTTACCACGTATCTCTGCCTGACCAGAAAGGCCCACGACTCCTTTGGCAGTCCTAACCGGTTTGTAAGGAGCCCTCATGGTGCAATGGGTAAGCACTTGGCCACTAACCAAAAGGTCAGTGACTCATACCTATCAGCTGTGAGAAAGCTGTGGCAGTCTGCAAAGATTTACAGCCTTGGAAACCCTAGGGGGCAGATCTAATCTGTCCTATAGGGTCCCTACAAATTTGTTTTGCTTTTAGCCTATTTGTATCTCTGCCTTAAACTGGGCTTTCTCTTTCAGAGACAGAACATTTTACTATATTGTGCCAGCTGAGTAAACAAAGAATAAACCTATCGGTAAGAAAAATCTTACACTTGCAGTTTGTAACTTCATGCTAGAGACATCAGAACAGGTTCCAAGTATAAGCTTTACTTAAACAATTATTGAAACAGAAATCCAAGCAAAGTTCCTTGGGAACGAAAAGATTAATTTCAGATTGAAAAGCTTGAGGACATGGCATGAGCCTCAAATCATGAATACCATGTGATTTAGGTTTCTGAGTCTGGAAATAATATTACAGATGAATTGGAGATGTATTATGTAAAAGAGAACTACCAAAATAACTCTGTAAGAGACAATAAGGGTAGATCCACCATCAGTGCTACTAAAGAAGAAAATATCCTGGCAACCCCTGTTCCATCAACTAGGTTTGATCAATCTTAACTTGAGTCCCGAATAGTTCTTTTTTTAATTTATATTTTAAATTCCAATGATTCTTGCATTATTCTCCTTATATTTTCTTCTAGCTTTATCAACCCCCAAAACTGAGCTATTTTCCATAATACCACTATTTTGGTTTAACAGTTTGTTCAATTAAACGTCTATCGTCATTGGAAGACCCATGCTATGGATTGACCGTGTGTTTAAAACTAACTGTTATACTTGTGGATATAATCCGATTTGTGACTAAAGTTTTTCTATGTCGTGTTAATGAGGTCACATCAAATCACTTTCAGAATACAGATAAGGGCAGATTAGGTACATAAACGATGAAGGGGGAATGATGGGGAAAGCAGATGCCAAGCTCCCTGAAGACTGCCAAGGAATAGAAGCGAAAAGAGACAAAGACCTTGCCCACACATGACAGAGAAGATGTTTTCCTACCACTGGTGCCTTGAATTTTCATTTCAAGCCTCCCAAACCGTGAGAAAAGAAATTTGTTTGTTAAAGGCACCCATGTCTAGTATTTCTGCTATTAGCAGCACTAGATAATTAAGGCAAATTTCCAAAGAGCTCTCCACCCTACACCCAGCATCATTAGTCAGATGTGTGTTCTTAAGGGGTCCTTTCTCCCCTCCCCTCTATTCCGCTCATCCTCCCTCTGGTCCAAGGACTGGAGCTTAAATACACATTAGCATATTAAACAAATACACCAAGAGATGCTGGATATTAACTCCCTTTGAAATCTTTAAGTTCACTTTCACATGTTGCCACAATCATTTCTCTACCATCCTGCAGCATCATTCACTCCTCAGTTTGCAGTAACCTTTCGGGGAGACCGGTGCTCCTTGCTGCAGTTATCATTGCGGTAAGTTTCGCCTCAACACTTTGTCTCTTACATAAATAGGTACATGTCTTGCTGTTTTTGAAAACCAGAACTCTATTATTGTTGAAATATATCAGTTTCATTACTGTTTTTTTAAAAAAACCTTGCTAAGAAGTATTCTTCCATCTATTACAATTCAGTCACTGCATTATGAATGTGGGCACTTTATCAAAACTGTCAAATAATATGTTCAAATAAATATTCAGCAGAACAACAGGGCAGTACAACCTTGTTGGATGTCACTGTTTAAACCTAGAAAAACACCTCCTTTTGCAGAATTCTAGTTTACCCATACCAAATTGTATTCTCTCTGTTCACTAGAGTGATGAATTTCTAAAGTAAGGCAGACGTTTGAAGTGGCATTCTCCATGGAGACTGCTTACTTCTATTTAGTTAAAAAAAATAATACTGGTTACTGATACAAAGCAATTAATACCTTGTTTTAATTTAGTTATTTTTTTTTCCTGTTTGTTTTCAAACAACATATGTTTACCCTCATTTAAGAAAAGAGAACTTCTTTACATTCCTGGTAGTGTGTGGTAAAGTAGATAAAGCAATGCTCTTTTGTAGAAACTGGTCGTAGTTTATTGATCCTCTTTGCAAAAGCAACATCCTTTTTTCTTTCTTTATTGAACATCAAAGCATTTATCAAAGTCTCCGAAGTGTGACCAATCTCAATTTTCCCAAACAGAAGCTGTATTTTTCCTAAGGCAGAAGAAAGTACCTTTAGCAAAGATGTTATACTCTGTCATGTTGTTTGTTTGATTAATACTTTAACTTTCTCTACACTTCATTTCTTTTATGCAATTTCCCAGTTAATATAAAACAGATAACAGGATTCTCTCTTCTGGACATAAAAAAATATCCTTATCAAGGTACTATCCAAACTTTGAAAATATTTCTAAATTTTTAATTAGATTTTAGATTTTGAGAAAATAAAATCCAATGAGTACTTTTTTTCTTTTTGAAATAGATCCAGGTAAATGCTACTATTTACAAAGTAGTCTTTACAGCATACTTTAAAATGTTATTCTACAATATCAGTTAATCATTTTGAGGATGCCAAATATGAAAGCAATATAAACACTCAGGGAAGAAGAATATAATTCAGTTGTTAATTACTGATTTTAAGTTACAAGATGTATTATTTTTATAAACTTCAAATAAATTTTTTTAAATAGTAAAACTTAAAATGCTACATTTGTTTCAATACACTGTAGTTGATAAGGCTTAAGTCTTGTGTTAAAAAGCTCAGAAGGAAAACAGTCAAAAACTGAATAAAGAATATTAGTAATAGTTGTTAAGCTTACGTGGATGGATGGACGATAGCTAGCTAGCTGGTGAGATAGATTTTATGATAGGAAACAGAAATCTGTGGATCAGATGTTGTATTACTCACAGAACATCTTAAGACTAGTTCCTGACCCCCAGTCCTAAAGGGGTGATGTCATGACAGCCTGATGGTGCCCTGTGCACCACAGCAGAGGAACCCTGAAGTTATGAGACTTGAGACTCTTAAACAGTGGCTGCCTCGTAGTCCCATCCTTTCCTCCAAGAGAGAGAGAGACAATCACTTTGGAATGTAAACAGATAATCCAGGAAAGGAAAAGGAAGCTCTTTATCTTTCTCCATCACTCTAGAATATAAACAAATGGCTCTGGGGAAGACAGATTTGTAAACCTCTCTGGGGCATTACACAGTCTGCTGCTTCTAAAACATGTCTTGCTATTCATTCTTTAATCAAATTTTCTAAAACTTTTTGCTCAGAGTCCTGATCATGTAGAAACATGGATATATTTATGTAGAATTATCTCCCCGCAATTAGTTTAGCTTTACAGATTAGTAACTAAAATCTGTTTATCTTTCAAAATACTGTGTAGCTGGATATATTACTGTTTTTATAGGGAAATGTGTGCAAATTCAATAAAGTGATGTATTGCACTGCCACTGAAAATGTTACACATTTATTTTTATTTGCATATTACAGAAGATATATGTGTAAGAATACACAGATTACTTGAGAAAAAGTTTATCTGTAATTCCAAATTTCTGAGCTTTGTATGTGTGTAAATACACCCATTGGGGAGATTAAGTGGATGTTCATGAATCTCATTTGGATTGTCATCATTCCAAATGTGGCAGCTTTGTTTGTTAACAAAACCACTTATCAAAAAATGGGCCTTGTTGCTGAAGATGATTTTTCTGCCAAAGCAGAGTCAAATTCCAACAGCTCCAAAGTCCGGTGAGAAAATGTATGGCACAATCTATGGTAGTTGGACTTCAGTTCTTGAGTTAAAACAATTTTGTAAGGGTAAAGGTTCAAGTCCAGATGCAAAATTCACCAAATCATGGTTGCTGAAAGGCCTAGTTCTTGTGCTTGGGGAGAAATTGATGGGGGTGGATTCTTGTGTACACTCTGAAGAACAGTGATTTTGTTTCTATTGGAACAGGTGGTTTGATGATGTACAGGTATTGTACGATTGGCAACAAATCTGGTTGTCTCAAATTTTTTGATAAAACATCGTAGTGCTCTCTCAGTGGCACAATTATGCACATTGTCAATTTCACGTAACACATGGAATGTCTGGCGAATAGAACACTCACTTTGATAACAACCTTTAACAATTTCTATGGCTGTGGAATTCTGTAACTTTTCATGGCTATTTGTCAAGACTAATCAAAAAACGTGATAAACATGGCTGCCATAGCTTCACAAATATCCCTGCCATGTGCTGTTAAAAATAGGACATTCTTATTGGAAGACCCTTTAAATATAGCAGACAGATAGTGAGACATGGTAAATACATCAAATAATTGTGGTGACATCACCATCCGCATGGACTTAAAAACATACTGCGTTAACGTAACTAAGCATGTTAAGAAAAAAAAGGCTTGAGTGATACTATGATAAACCACAAACTGCAATCTCCAGCAAAGAGTTGTTTTTTCAAAATAAATCTAGTAAGATGATGGCCATCATTTATCTTTGCTTTTCATATTATCATCATGAAAATGTTGTTTTTCAATTGAGGCAATGTTATGAGGTATGACAATTCATTTCATGAACTTAATAGTTCTAAGTGCTATATACCTCATTGCTGAATATCACTAGTGTCACCTTTGACACTATCGGGAAGCTATGCACCGATGCCAATGCCTAGTCCACCCTTCAAGGCAATTTTGGAACTCTTTCTGGAATGGCCACTGTATACAGTGACACAGTGGCAAGTTCATGAACTTAACTGCATACCTGTCTGTGAGAGAGTTTTTAGCCAATACATAAATAACTATATTGGAACACCCTACCTGGCTACCTACTCACCTGATCTGGCCCCCAAGAACTTTTTTTGTTATCTGAAGATAAAGGAAATATTGAAAGGAAAACATTTTGATTACATTCAGGACATCAAGGATTATGTGACAACAGGTCTGGTGGTCATTCTAGAAACAGAATTCCAAAATTGCTTTGAAGGGTAGCCTAGGTGATGGACTTGGTGCATAGCTTCCCAAAGGTAGTGCTTTAATGGTGACTGTAGTGGTAGTCAGCAATGAAGTATGCAGCAATTTTCCTAGGATGAGTTGACAAACTTAATTGGCAGTCCTCATGTAAGAGGCATTCTGTATGTACAGAGTTTGGCTTTGGGCTCTCCAGAGAAACAGCACCAGTGAGATATCAGAGACTGGCTGGATTATATAACTGTGGGGGCTGGTAAGTCCACAATCTGCAGACAGATGGCAAACTGAAGACTCCCACAGGTTTGCGAAGACTCAAAGGCCAGGTGACAGGAAGAATGTTGAAACAACAAGTCTACCAATATATCTACGTAGTCTGAAGGCAGATCACATGGCTAGGAAATGCCGTTTCAACTGACTAATTACATTAGATTATGGCAGGTAATAATGTCATTACATTATATACATTACATTGCATAAATTATTCTATATCTGTCAGTGGAGGCTTACTTGTTGTTGTGATGCAGAAAGCTATGCCTCTAGTATTTAGGTGCCAGCAGGGTGGCCCTTGGTAGAAGGTTTCAGCTGAGCTTCCACACTAAGACACACTTGGAAGAAGGACCCAGAACTTTACTTCTGAAAAGAATTAGCCCGGGAAAACCTTATGAATAGCAGCCGAGCATTGTCTGATATAGCGCCGGAAAATGAACCCCTCCAGGTTGGAAGGCACTCTTCTGAGTGCCTTGGGAAGAACTGCCTCCTCAAAGCAGAGTCGGCCTTAATGATGAGGATGGAGTAAAGCCTTTGTGATCTTCATCTGCTGATATGACATAACTCAAAGTGAAGATAAACAGCTGCAAACATCCATTAGTAATCAGAACATGGAATGCATGAAGTATGAATCTAGGAAAATCGGAAGTCATCAAAAGTAAATGGAACGCATAAACATAGATATCTTGGGCATTTGTCAGCTGAAATGGACCAGCACTGGCCATTTTGAGTCTGACAATTATATGGTCTACTATACTGGGAATGAAAACTTGAAGAGGAATCATGTTGCATTCATCATCAAAAAGAATATTTCAAGATCTGTCCTGAAGTACAATGCTGTTGATGATAGTATAATATCCATGCCCAGAAGGAAGGCCAATTAATATGACTATTATTCAAATTTACCCACCAACTACTAAGGCCAAAATGAAAAGATTGAAGATTTTTACTGGCTTTTGCACTCTGTAATTGACTCAACTTGCAATCAGGATGCACTGATCATTACTGGTGACTGGAATTCAAAACTTGGACACAAAGAAGAAGGATCAATAGTTGGAAAATACAGTCATGGTGATAGAAATAACGCTGGAGCTTGCATGACAGAATTTTGCAAGACTAGTGACTTCTTCATTGCAAAGGCCTTTTTTAATCAACACAAATGGTGACTCTACACATAGACCTCACCAGATGGAAACCACAGGAAACCAGTCTACTACATCTGTAGAAATGATGATGGAAAAGCTCCATATCAGCAGTCACCACAAGACCAGTTGTTGACTGTGGCACAGATCATCAATTGTTCACAAGGAAATTCAAATTGAAACTGAAGAAAGTTAGAGAAAGTCCACAAGAGTGATCTTGACTATATCCCTCCTAAGTTTAAACACTATCTCAATAACAGATTTGATGTGTTGATCACTAATGACCAAAGACCAGATGAACTATAGAGTAACATCAAAGACACCATACATGAAAAGATCAAGAGGTCATTAAAAACAAAGGAAAGAAAGAAAAGACCAAACTGGATGTCAGAGGAGACTCTGAAACTTGCTCTTTAATGTCGAGCAGCTAAAACAAAATGAAGGAATGGCGAAGGAAAAGACCTAAACAGAAGACTTCAGAGAGCAGCTCGAGAAGACCAAAGAACACATTCTAAAGACATGTGCAAAGAACATGAAATGGAAAACCAGAACGGAACAACATGCTCTGCATTTCTCAAGCTAAAAGAACTAAAGAAAAAAAAATATCAAGCCCTGAGTCGAAATAGGGAAGGATTTCACAGGGAAAATATTAAGTAACTCAGGAAGCATCAAAAGAAGATGGAAGGAACATACAGAGTCATTATACCAGAAAGAACTGGCTAATGTTCAACTATTTGAAGAGGTGGCATACCATCAGGAACTGACGTATGAAGAAAGAAGTTGAAGCTGCATTGAAGGCATTGGCAAAAAACAAGGCGTGAAGAACTGATGGGATATCAATTGAGATATTTCAACAAATAGATATAGCGCTGGAAGTGCTCACTCATCTACGCCAAGAAATTTGGAGGACAGCTATCTCGACAACTGACTGGAGGAAATCCATATTTATGCCCATTCCAAAGAAAAGTGATCGAACTGAACATCAAACAATATCATTAACATCACATGAAAGTAAAATTTTTGCTCAAAATCATTCAAAAGTGACTGCAATAGTATCTTGACAAAGAACTGCCAGAAATTCAAGCTGGATTCAGAAGAGGACATGGAACCAGGGATATCACTGTTGATGTTAGATGGATCTTGGCTGAATGCAGAGAATACCAGAAAGATGTTTATCACTTTTTCATTGACTATGCAAAAGTATTCAACTGCATGGATGATAATAAATTATAGTTAACATTGTGGAGAATGGGAATTCCAGAACACTTAATTGTGCTCTTAAGGAATCTGTACACGGATCAAGAGGCAGTCCTGCAAACAGAACAAGGAGACACTGCATGGTTTAAAGTCAGGAAAGGTATGTGTCAGGGCTGTGTCCTTTCACCATAACATTTCAATCTGTATGCTGAGCAAATAATCTGAGAAACTGGATTATATGAATAAGTCATCAGGATTGGAGGATGACTCATTAACGACCTGTGTTATGCAGATGACACCATCTGACTCACTTGAAGTGAAGAAAATTTGAAACATTTACTGATGAAGATTAAGGATCACAGCTTTCGGTATGGATTGCACATCAACATCAAAAAAAAAAAAAACAGTAAGAAACATCGTCATAAATGGTAAAAGGATTGATGGTGTCAAGAATTTCATTTTACTTGGGTTCACAGTCATTGCCCATGGAAGAAGCAGTCAAGAAATCATAAGATGCATTGTATTGGAAAAATCTGCTGCAAAGGATCTCTTTAAAGTATTCAAAAGTAATGACGTCATCTTAAAGACTAAAGTGCACCTGATCCAAGCCATGATGTTTTCAATTGCATCATATTCATGTGAAAGCTGGACAATTAACAAAGAAGACAGAAGAACTGATGTCTTTGAATTGTGTTTCTGGAGAAGAATGTTGAATGTACCATGGACCACCAAAAGTACAAGCAGATCTGTTCTGGAAGAAGTACAACCGGAGTATCTCATGCAAGCAAAGATGGCAAGTCTGCCTTTTCCATACTTTGGACCTGTTATCAGCAAGGATCAGTTCCTGGAGAAGAACATCATGCTTGACAGAGTGGAGGGTCAGAGAAAAAGAGGAAGACCTTTGACGAGATGGACTGACACAGAGGCTGCAACAATGGGCTTAAGCAAAACAACGATGGTGGCCATGGTGCACCACTGGACAGTGTTTTGTTCTGTTGCTCATAGGATTGCTATCAGTCAGAACCAACATGATGGCACCTAACAACAACAGCCACATTCTATGGAACAGAAACTAGTCTTTTCTTTGCAAAACCACTGGGCACATTATCTTGGTTAAGTTGACATAACATTAACCATGACACTGCATCCTGATGCCTTTAGTCTATTTAAATAGTTGCAACATGTTGTTAATCATATTCACTGTTAAAAAATCCCATACTTATTAACATTGAGCAATACAAATTGAACTCAGAAATGGAACAAATAGAATAATTGAATGCTTAATTTAGAAAGTTTCACAATGTGTAAACTTGTTAATCCTTAAATAATTACATGTTAAAATGTAGATATTTTACTTATATGTGTATATAATACTTTTTGTTGTTGAAAATACACAGAGGAGAACATATACGAACTCAACAATTTCTACATGTACAGTTTAATGGTACTGATTACATTTTTCAAATTTGCAACCATTCTCACTCTCCTTTTCTGAGTTGTTCCTCCCCACTAACATAAACATATTGCCCTTTAAGTTAACTATTTAATCTTTTGAATCAGTATTGTCAACTTGATGCCATATAAATAATTCTTTAAAAAGCAAAGTATTCCAGACAGTTTTTCTCCAGTGGTTAAGCTAAACTACTTTTTTATTCTTTTATTTTTTATTATGATTGAATGAAAATGTACATTCCCATATAAATTCACATGCCCACCTCTATGCAGTTCCCAGTGCTCTCCCTGCCTGGTGACAGCACACTCTTCCTCTCTGCTCCATACACGTCTTATCCTTCCAACAATCTCTTATTCCCTCCTCTCCACCCACTCCCCTTCCTCCAGCAAGAGGTCAGAAGGATGACATCCTATAGACGCATAGAACCATAAAATTCCCACAAGATATGGTCACTCTGCATCACAAAGTCCAATCCATTGCTGTCCAAAAAGTTGACCTTCATTATGATTTATGGACAGGGGCAGCATTAGGGCCAGGGGCCATGCTCCCAGGGGAACTCCAAGGCCCCTGGACCATCAGTTGCAGTCTTTTAGTGGAGATCTCAGGGTGCACCCCTATTTATTTTCTTGTTGCCAGTGAGACTCAACTTTGTAAGCTCCATCGTGGCTATCACTTGTGGTGGCCGGGCACAATGATGATTGCAGGAAACATCTCTTAACCTGGTTTCAACTGGAGGACATTATGCTGAGGGAAAGTAGTCAGCAACAAAAGGATAAATATTGTATGAGAACCCTACAATAAGAACTTAAAAACAAACTCACACATAGAAGAAAAGACTCTGATGGCTGCAAAGGTGAGGAGGGAAAGGAGGGTGAGGGGGGGAGGGTTTTGATTAGATAGTTAATAGAAATTTGGTTGGGTGAAATCCGTGACAGCACACATTAGAAAGAAGATCAATAAGAACTGGACTTCAACACAATTTGAGTACTCCTTCCATCCTAACCTAATACGGCAAGGACAGAGTAGCTGGGATGCAGTGCCGGAGACCACGCTCTCAGGTGAAATTGAGGCCAATTGGCACAGCTAGTGTTTTGCTAATGAGGACTCTCTGCACCCCACATCGGTGAGTGGCATCTGGGGTCTTAAATGCTGCCAAGTTGCCATCTGAGGGTACAGCAAATGGTCCCAACTCAACAGGAATGGATGATCACTGAGGACAAGAATGACACGGGGAAAATAGAACCCAGAAGACAGAGGGATCCATGTGAGTGGGTCTCTACATCGACTTGTGACCAGAAGCTAAACTACTTTTTAATTTTAAGAAGATGCCAAGTCATATTTTTGGTTTAAAGTTTAAAGTTTACCTCAAGGCAATAGTTTAGAAGGTTCATCCATCCCCATGGCTCCAAGAAATCTGGATTCTGTAAAAATTTAAAATTCTGTTCTGTATTTCTTCCTTTCTGATCAAAGATTCTTCTATAGAATCTTTGATCAAAACATTCCATAATGGTAACCACGCATCAACAAATTCTGGTCTCATGGCAGAGCTCTAAGCACTTTACATATATGGTCTCATCTAATCGCCACAGCAATTCTCTGAGTGTGAGTTCTCATTAAGTTAAAAAGACATGAACAGAGGTTAACTAACTTGTGCATGGCCACAGAGCACTAAATTGGGGAGCTGTGATTCTTCCTCAGAAAAGGTAGCCTAGAGGGAGCAAATCAGTAGAATTCTCCCTTTCATACAGGATACCAGGATTAATTCTTACATAATAAGCCTCAAGTGCAGCCCCTTGGAAATCCTGTGGAACAGTTCTACTCTTGATGGCAACAGGATAGTTGTTTCTATGAGGGCAGTGATAGATCAATAAAAGGTAGAATTCCTGCCTTCTCAGAGTGAGACCCAGTTCAATTACTGGCCAATGGACCTGAAGCACAGCGCTACCTATCACTAGAGGCTTTCATGTTGCTGTGATGCTGAATAAGCTTCAGAGAAAGTTCTAGACTAAAATGGATGAAGAACAACCTAGTGATTTACTTCTGAAAAACACACCAATAAAAACCCTTGGAATCACAATAGGCCAGTCTTCAATCCATCTCGGGGCCGGCCCAGGGAGCAGTTCCTCCCATTGTACATAGGCTGCCAGGAGTTGGGGGCTGAGTCACCAGCAGCTAACAACAATGACAGAGTGATTTGTACCCATACTTGTAATCCTATGCCTAAATATCTGGGGCTGTTACATAGAAGGCACTGTACAGAGCAGTGGAAACAATTAACTTGAAAGTAATTCAAGAATTTTTAAAACAGAAATTGTAGGGGAATAGGGCTAAAGAAACAGACCCTTGTTTACTTCCATGTTTGAGTAAGATAACTGGAAGGAGATCATTAAACAAATGTGGGTTTATTTACAGAATCAACTGGGACAATTTTTCAATTTCAAACAATCACAAAAGGTACTTATACACTCAACTAAACTAGATTGCCAGAGTGAAGCCTAAGAAAGCCATCTACTCCTGACTTATTGACTATCTCCAAACCCTCTGTCGTACAGTCAATTCATAACAACCTTGTAGGGCAGAGTAGAACTACTCCATAGAGTTTCCAAAGAGTGCCTGGTGGATTTGAACCACCAGCCTTCTGGTTATCAGTCATAGCACTTAACCACTATATTATCAGGGTTTCCAGGACACATAAAGCAGACTTAAATTTTTGACTTACCGTGCCTCTTGAGTTGCTATTGTCTAGCTTACAGTATGTGCTGCCATCTGGTCTCTGGAAAGCACAAGTTCTACTTACATTTCCCATAACTCTGATTTTTGCATAACAGCCTGGTCTTTGCAATATTACCATGTCAGCAAGTAGGGAGAAGGTGTACATTATAAGTCTCTTGAGGCTGATTTCCTACCTACAGTCCCTCTGGTCTTCTCTTATAATGTAACATTTGTATCCTTTAGTATGAGGAGCTTAAGCATCTGCAATGTGGGTCAGCATTGCCTGGGAGTTAAAACTTCTGAGAATCTCCTACAACCAATTGACAAACACAGGGTGAGATGTTTTTGTTAGTAGCTGTTGAGCTGATTCTAGCTCATGACAATCCCATCCACATACACAGAGCAGAACAGCTCCACAGGATTTGTAAGGCTGTGACCTTTTTTCAAGTTGCCTGTGAGTAGGTTTGAACCACTGAACATTTGGCTAGTACTGAGCATTTAACCATTTGTACCACAGAGGGAATACTGCCGGTGGGATACCCGAGGTGAGTTCTGTGCTGGTTCTAGAGTTTCCAGAAGGATTAATTTATAGTTGTTTTATATTAGTTGCTTGTTTCACTCTTTATTGGCTGTCTTTCTAACTTGCTCCCCCCTTCTCTTTCAGTATTTCCTAGGATCACCTATCAAAGTACTTCTATTTGAACTCTTGTTTGTGGGTCAGAGATATAAGGACTATCTATATTTTTCATTACTGTACGTTATTCAAACTTGAATATCATCCCTGAGACATAATATGTACTCAACAGATATTTGTGGAATTAATAGGTGAGTTTCCATAAGTGATTGCTCCAGGAAGTTATCTTATTCATTCAAGTGTATCCAGTTGCTGGCAGGATGCCTGGCATAAAGCAAGCACCCAATTAATGTTTGTAGAATAAAAGATTGCATAAAGTTGCCAGTATTGTTATAAAAATAAAACACTCTGACTGCTAATAAAAAATACATTAACACTGATTAGAGCAACAGTGGGAACTGAATAAAATGTACATTTAATCTGACATTGTAAAATTGTTAATATCAAAGTTGAACTATTTTGCTACTTAACAACTATATTTATATTCATTGACCAGACCAGCATTAATTTAAGGTAGAAAGGTTTACTGCAGAATCTCATGAATTACCCACTATTTTCTCCTAAAGTGTGTATAGCAATGTGTCACCTTATTTGCAAACTGTATAAACAAGTCTACAGCCTAATATGGCCAAAATAAATAACAAAATGAGAGGAGAGAGAACATTTGTCTATCTATGTTAGTATCTATTATCTATCTATTAACAAATATTTATTGATCACCTGAAAATTCTGGTAGCACAGTGGTTAAGTGCTACGGACTACCCAAACGATCAGCTATTCAAATTCATCAAGCACTCCTTGGAAACTCTATGAGGGCTGTTCTACTCTGTCTGGAATCAACTTGAAGACAGTGGGTATTAGTTATTTGGAGTCCCTGGACAGGGCAAACAGTTAATCCACTCTGCTCTTAACAGAAAGATTGAAATTTCAAGTCCACATAGTATCTCCTCAGAAGAAAGGTTTGGTGATTACTTATGAAAAACAGTCTTAATCTTGCACACATGGGGTTGCATGTGAGCTGGAGTTGACTCAACAGTAATTCAGCTTCTTTTAAAAAATTACCGAACGATTACTAGTTGTCAGGCATGTCACTATGTCCATGGCTTTAAATTTTTTGGCTAAGACCTACAATAGGAAATAGGTATTATATAAAGATCACTTCCTAAATGTATGATAGATAAGTATACAGATATGTTTAGAGTGGAAAGAAAGCTTCAGCATACATTATATTCACTCTGTTATATGCACTCTGATAAAAATTTATTCTACCCCAGCTCATTAAAAAATAATGCCTATTGTTTATCATTAATCTAATTTTATAAGTAACTATTTAAAAACATTTCATTCTAAATATAAAATGGTAAGACCTTCTTCAAAGAATCTTAATTTATATAAATGAAATAGCTTTAAAAAGAAATGATCTTTTTAAAACTGCTACAACAAATTGATCCTATAAGCAATTAATCTTTAAGTTTTCTCACCTAAAAAAGGATGTATCCCCAAATATCTACACTACATTTAAAAATCCTGATGCTTATAAACGTTTTTGATAGCAATATAATAAGAATAAACATAACACAAAGGATCTTATTTGCAATATTTCTGTTTATTCACTGATTCATCAATCTTTATTGAACATCAACTTATGTAACAGGTGCTGTTCTCAGGGGCCGTTATGCCAACCGTCCATGTGTAACAGGAGTGGGCATTCAGAGTCAATTAAAGTTTCCTAGACCTTGTGATGAATTACTAAAAACAGACAAAAAGAAAGGAAAAGATGGTGTATTTTTACTTTTTACTTAGATGCCAGTTTGTATCTTCAATCTGTATGTTAGGCAAAGAATCCAAGAAGATGAAGAAGAAGACGGCATCAGATTGGAGGAAGACTTATTATCAACCTGCATTATGCATGCCATTGACACAACCTGGCTTGCCAGAAGTGAGGAAGCCTTGAGGTACTTACTGCTGGAAATCAAAGACTACAGCTTTTAGTACGGTTTATAACTCAACATAAAGAAAACACAAATCCTCACAACTGGATCAATAAGAAACATCACGTCAAAAGGAGAAAAGATTACAGTTGTAAAGGATTTCATTTTCTTTGGATCCACAATTCCCAGTCACGGAAGCAGCAATAGACACACTGCACTGAGCAAATCTAGTAAAAAAAGACCTCTTTAAAACAGTAAAAAGCAAAGATGTTACCTTGTTACCTTTAAAACTAAGATGTGTCTGATTCAAACCATGGTGTTTTCAGTCACCTGATACACATGTGAAAGCTGAACAACCAATAAGGAAGACTAAACAAGAATTGATTTCTTTAAATTAGGCTGCTGACAGAGAATACTAAACGTACAGTGGACTGCCAAAAGAACAAACAAATCTGTATCGGTGTAAGCACAGCCAGAACAATCCCTAGAAGCAAAGATGGCGAGACTGCTTCTCGCATACTTCGGACACGATGGCAGGAAGGACCAGTTTCTGGAGAAAGACATGATGCTGGGCAAAGGAGAGGATCAGCAATAAAAGAGGAAGACCGTCACTAAGACGGATTGACACAGGTGCTGGAACAATGGGTTCAAGCAACACGGGACTGTGAAGATGGGACAGGACTGGGCGGTATTTCCTTCTGTTGTACCGTGAGTCAATATGAGCCGGAACCGACTTGATGGCACCAACCCAAGGATGTGACACTGGCTTACATGGTTTGGAATGCAAATAAAGAGACAAGGGGCAAGTACCTAGTAATTTACTTTTTAATTGGCAAGTCTAATTTCACGGAAGTAGTGATAAAAAATTCAAAGTTTTCAAATGCAAGATACAAAAAAATCACATTCACACACGACAACATGACAACAGACCTTATTTATCAGTCAAACTGGACAAATGGAAGGAACAAAGTAATGGGACAAAGTAATGAAACAACAGAATTGGCAAATATTTATTTAGACTCTTGAAAGCTATCTCCTGTCTACCAGATGCACTTAATTTCTTTTTTCATTTCAATACAATAAAGAGTGATAACATTCAACCAGCAATGGTTTTATTAAAAACATATTTAGGAGAGACAAATGGCCATGAGTGGCTAGAGAGGCAAATACATTAAGCTGGAGTCTTTTTTTTTTGAGGATGTGTTTGTGTAATGGAAGGAAGCTGGCATGTGACTTAAGAGGTCCAGTCCCCATTTCTGCACACCTCATCGTTACCTGGAGTCCTGGTGGTGCAGTGGTTAAGAGCTGTGGCCGCTAGCGAAAAGGCTGGCCACACAAATCCACCAGCCACTCCTTGAAAACCCTAAAGGGCAGTGAGCAGGGTCCCTGTAATTCAGAATTAATTTAACAGTAACTTATGCCAACCAAACAATTTGAAATATTTCCCTTTCCTCACTATTTCCAAGCCTTTGAACCATTTCAATCCGGCTTTGCCCATGCAGTAGGCTGAATAAGAACTATCAGAAGATAGTCAGACGCTAATCCCTGAAACCTGTAAATATTTCCTAATAAAGAAAAAACTGTCTTTGAAGATGTGATTAAATTAAGGATCTTTTCATGGAGAGGTTACCTTGGATTATCTGACTGGGCCTTAAATCCAGTCCCAAGTGTCCTTACAAGAGAGAAGCAGAGAGAGATTAGATGCTTATAGAAGTGATGAAATGTCATGTGAAGACAGAAACAGAGATAGAAGTGATGCAGCCACAAGCAAAAGACAGAATGCTGGCAGTCACCAGAAGATAGAAAAGGCAAAGAAGAGAAGCTTCCTGAGGGTGTACAGTCCTGGAAACATCTTGATTTCAGATGTTTTTCCTCCAGAAATGTAAGAGAATAGATTTCTGTTGTTTTGATGTACAAAGTTTGTGACTATTTGTTACAATATCCATGATGGTGTGTGTAGGCTGCTGTTGAATCCATTCTATCTCATGATAACTCAATGTGTACAGAGTACAAACACTCCATAGGGTTTTCAAGGTTGCTATCTTTTAGAAGCAGATCACCAGGCCTAATTTGTAAGGCATTTCTGGGGATATTAGAGCCACCAAACTTTTAACTAGCTGTCTAGGGATTAACCATTTGTATCATCCAGGGACTCCAGGCACGGGAAACTCATATACTCCCTATTCCTAAAACAACCACTGCATTGAAATTCACAAAAGGCCTCCTAATAGCTAAATCTAATATTTTGTCATTGTGTTTTTTAAGTCAAAGTTTAGAATGCCAATCAGTTCCTCAGGAAAAAACGTGCACATACTTTGCCATGTGACCTAGCTGAGCTCCACACACTGTGACAGCACATTCCTCTCCTCTGCCTCACATTTCCCATGTCCATGTAACCAGTGCCTGTCGCCCTCTTCCTTCTCATCTTGCCTCTGGACAGGGGCTGCCCAGTTAGTCTCCTGTAACTACCCAAGCCGCACTTTCTTCACCAGTATCATTTTGTGTCTTACATCCCAGCTCAAACTTGACCTCAGGAGCTGGCTTCCAGAATGGTTTCAGTTCTGAGCTAACAGAGTCTGGGAGCCATGTCCTCCAGGGACCTACCAGTCTGTCAGACAATCAAGTCTGGTCTTTTTACCAGAGTTCAAGTTCTGTTCCCCACATTTCTTTCTTTGCTGAGTTCCCTGTAAGACCAGTCTTACTGACGGGGCACCATCTAGTTCTTCCAGTCTCATGCTGATGCAGTCTCTTCGGCTTATACTTTCCTCATGTTTTTGATGCTCTTCCTTCTCCCTTGTTCCAGTTGGGTTGAGACCAACTGATACTTCTTAGATGGCCATTTGTGAGCTTTTAATACCTCAGATGCCACTCACCAAATGCAGTACTCTTTAATAAACTTTGTTATGCCAATTGACCCAGATGTCTCCTGAAACCATGGTCACCACATCCCTGACCCTGCAACTCTGTCACTCCCAATCCTTGGTTTTATTTAGAATACTCCTAAGCTTTGGGCTTAGTCCATTTGTGCTGACTTCTCCTCTACAGCGTCTTGTCTCTCCCTTCACCTAAAATAATTCTTATCAATTTTCTCATTAGTGAATACTTCTGATAAACATCAAAGAATTTTTTTTCTGTGTTTAAACCTATTCTTGAATCCTTATACAGTACTTGTTCTTCTGCAATTGACTGATTTCACTCATCATAATGCCTTCCAGATTCTTCCATGTTGGTTCCCAAATTCATAATTTTTTTATCATTGCATGATATTTCATTGTGTGAATATAACATAATTTGTTTATCCATTCTTCCACTGATGGGCACCTAGGTTGATTCCATCTTTTTTTGTTCCTCACAATAGTTAAATCTAATCATGTACTCCACTATCTCTGTATTACTTCACACTTGATCATTTCCTCATTTCCTCCTTTTTTATTCTGTAGTTGGTTTAACAGGTTTATGTATCAAATTGACTATCTTATAGTCCCCCAGTTACTCAATCAAATACTAATCTAGGTATTTTTTAGATATGATTAAAATGCATAATCAGTTAGTTTTAATTAAGAGACACTGATTAGTCGTAGTAAGGGGCTGGGAGGGGCTATTCCAGACAGAGGAAAGTATTTAAGAGCAGAACTAAGGCTTCCTTGGAGAAAAGAAATTCTGCTAGTGCACAGCAGCTTCAGCTTAGGTCTGAGTATTCTATCTCATCCTCGCTAATGGTCTAGCCCACCGATTCTGGGCATATTCACTGGTGTAGTGATTAAGAGCTCAGCTGCTAACCAAGAGTTTGGCAATTCAAGTCCACCAGCCACTCTATGAAGCAGTTCTCCTTTGTCCTATTATAGGGTCTCTATGAGTTGGAATCGACGGGAAGGCAATGGGTTTGGGGTTTGTTTATTTTTTTATTCAGTCCCTTTAACTGTGTAAGCCAATTCTTGGCAGGGAATCTCTCAATATACGTAGCCTACTGGTTCTGTTTCTCACACTGAACCTTGACTTACACACTTGGTTTCATGGATAACAAACTCCTGTTATTGCTGTGTACTGCTGAGCCATTTTTGAACTCATAGCAACCTCATGTTACAGAGTAGGAAGGTTTCATTGGGTTTTCTTGGCTGTGAATTTTGTGGAAGCTGATTACCAGGTCTTTGTTTTCACAGAGCAGCTGCGTGGGTCTGATCACCCATTTTCAGATTGGCAGTAGAGTGTTGAACCACTTGTGCCCTCAGGGCTCCTTCACTGGACTCCTATTTCACATGCAGCTTCTTTGCATTGTCCTGTGCTCTTTTCTCCTCCTGTTCCTGGCTTATTAATGTTCGGCAGCCCACGCTTCAGGATTTAGACTTGTTCTGTCTTCACTAACGCAGTGAATGATTTGTTTTGTTTGTGTGTTTGTGCGTTTGTTTTAAATCTCCAGCCTAAAACTCTCACCTAAACTACTGGTATTCTGATATATTCAGTTGTTTACATCTCCACTGGGGTTTCTACAAATTATTTTCACACACTACCCAGAAAATCAAACCTATTGCCCTCAAGTCAATTCCAACTCCTAGTGATACTGTAGGATTGAGCTCCATAGGGTTTCTGAGGCTGTAAATCTCTACTTAAATACTTTATAGAAATAATCTGCCACAGCTAGAGGTTCAAACCACTGACCATTCAGTTAGTAGCTGAGGACTTAATCACTACAGTGCTCCTTAAACAATTTAACATAACACGTTTAAATCTTCTCCACAAATCTTACTTCCCCTACAGCCCTCCCCTTCTCAGTAAATGGCAAGTCTATTCTATCTATTGCTCAGGCCCAAACCCTGGAATCATACTTGTTATCTCTTTTTCCTCCATGTTACTATCCAATCCATTAACAAAAAAAGTGGATGCTATCTTTTGAAATATATGCCAAGTAAGGCATTTTCCCCACACTGCTTTAAAATTCCATAACCTTTTACTTGGAGTATTGCATTAAGTTCTCACATGACTTCTTTTCTTCTGTGCTTGGTTACAACCTATCATTCTTCCCTTATCCCTCATCAGTTCTTAATAGACTGGCTAGCTATCCTTCCAAAATATAAACTAGATCATATCATCTTTCTGTTTTATACTCTCCGCTGTTTAATTCAGATTAAAAGTAAGTTCTTTCAATGAACTCCAGGTCATTTACTGAGATCCCTTGATTTCTGACCTCAATTCCTGCCACTCTTTATCTCCCTTTCTTAGATTGACACTCATCTTGTTGCTGTTCCTTGAGCAAACAAAGATCCCTCTTGCATCAAACATTTTGAATTTGTTGGTCCCTTCTTTAGCCTCATCCTGTGTCCACATAGCTTCTACCGCAGTCATCTGCTTATATGGCACTTTATCAGCAATGCTACCCATGTCCAGTCCAGTAAAAATTATATCCTTTTCCCTTATCTATTCTTCACCTGTTACCCCAGCTATATTGTCCTGCACAGCACTGATCACCATCTCAAGTATTTTACATGTTCGCTTACATTCTGTCTTCCACCACTAGAGGGTAAGTTTCTTGAGACAAAGCATACTTGTTCATTAGTCTATCACTTGGAGATCAGTACAGTGCTTGACACATAGTGTGTCTTCAATAACTATTCCTTAATGAAAGAATGAATGAATGGATGAATGTGCTTCTGTGCATGACGGGTTGGATCCATAAACTAATGTGGACCAAGTCCAAGTCACTGAGTGGTACAAACTGTAAGTACTTGACTACTAGCCAAAAGGCTGGCAGTTTGAAATCATCCAGAGGTGGCCTGAACAATAGGATTTCTGATCTGCTTCACAAAGGTAACAGTCTTAAAGTCCTGTGGGAAAGTTCTACCCTGGGCACATGAGGTTGACATGAATCAGAATAGTCTCAAAATTGACAAAAAACAACATAAGGGCATTTAATAGGAAAACCATCAAGACATTGTCAGATTCAACCATTTTCTATTTTACTTTTATAATGTTGCTAACCAGGTTGATATTCTGCAAACTATTAGTTGGACAATTATTTTGTGTTTTAATATTTTTCAACAGTAGGGATTAGAATAGCGAATATATGCATTACAATGGTAATGTAATACTTTTAGTTAGAGATTTAAGATAAAGGGAACAGGGGCTACATTATGTGTTTCAGAATTAACCAGGTTAAGCTCCTGCTATTTGACAAAGTTCATTTTCACTTATTAGTGTAGAATGTGCCTATATTAGAGCAGGCAGTGAACAGCCATACAGCAGTAAAGTGCAGAAGCACTGTCCACAGATAGATGAAAGCTTCCAGGTTTCATCAGTGGGAAATGCCATTGCAACAGTCACTTGCTAATTCCAACGTTAACTGAATGAGTATTTTACCTCTCAAAAGCGTTTTGACTTGTAGGCATCATAATATGAATGTATTCTAACAGAACATTCTATGTGTCCAGGAGGATGAATGGTTAAGAGCACTCTAGGGATTTTCACCAATTGTATTCAGAGGGTGTCAAAGCACTCAGTTGCTTCTTATGGATGAATAGTTTGACACCTTGTTGCTTAAAAATTGCTTATGTTTAAAGTACACACCACAGCTAAAGGGCCATGCAGATGCCACATTACCGAATAGCATATGGACATCCCTGGGCTGTTAAAAATGATCACACCAACCATCTGTTTTTACTGGGGCTTACTGTATTTATACAGTTCCAAGAGAAAAGATTACATCTTGCAGTGTAGCTCAGGGGACCTAGAGTGAGCAGAAAAGGAAGCAGGAAAATCACTTGTGAACTTGCAAGAGAAACTTTATGTTCCAGTAATGGCCTCTTTCTTAACAGTGTAGCAGTTTTGAATCTCAGAGAGACCAAAAATATTTTAAGATAAAAACTATTATTTTAAATTTGTAATGTATCTTTACAACTTCCAACTAAATTCACCTTGGTGGCAGAGATGGAAGTTAGTGGCAGATTTTGTCTTGTTTCTCTTTTGTTCATTCAAAAAAATTATACACCAATTGTGTGGCATGGGTTACAGTCCTTGCCATGTGTCAGCACTATCCCTCTTTCCCTTTCCATCCTGGGCCCTCAGTGCTCATTCATCCATGTTTCCTATGCCTTCCTGCTTTCTCATGTTTGCTTTCAGGCAGATGCCGCCAGTTTGTCTCATATAGTTGACCGAGCTAAGAAGTACCTTTTTCATGTGTGTTACTGTTTTATAGGCCTGTATTACTTTGATTGAAAGGTGGACTTTGGGAAGGGCTTTGGTTCTGTGCTAGCAGGGTTTCCAGGGGCTAGAATCTCAAAGGTTGCTCCAGTTTCAGCCGGACGAGTAAGTCTGGTCTTTTTTGTGTGAATTTGAATTTTGTTCTGTGGTTTTCTCCCTCTGCACCCTCTATCGTGACCTCTGTCAGTGTGGTAGGTGGTGGTGGCCAGGCACTATCCAGTTCTTCTGAGCTCAAGCTGGTGGAAGCTATGGTTCATGTGCTCCACCGGTCCTTTGGACTAATTATTTCTTTGTGTCATTGGTCTTATTTGTTCTCCTTTGCTCTAAATATGATGGGACCCAATGGATGTATCTTAGATGGCCACTTGCAAGCTTTTAAGATCTCAAATGATACTCACCAAATTAGAGTGCAAATATTTTCTTTATGAGCTATGTTATGCCAAGAGATCAAAATGTGCCCTGAGACTGTGGTCCCCAGTCCTCAGCCCCAGTAAATCTGTCCCTGAAGGTATCTGTATGTGGCTAGGAAGCATTTCTGTGTTTAGACTTTGCTCTGGTCAAGTCAGGCTGTCTTTGGCCTATATCATACGTTGTTTTTTCCTCCACCAAGGCAAACTCGTCTGTTATCTGGTAAGTGGTTTACCCTCCCTATCTTTTTCCTCCCTTATGAGGGAATCCAAGATTGTTTCTTTCTTTCTTTCTTTTTTTTTCTGTGTGTAAACGTTTTCTTGGCTTTTATAACAGTGGTCTCATAAAAAATGTGTTCTTTTGATTTACTTATTTCACTCAGCATAATGTTTGGAAACACTGGTGTTGTAGTTCAGTGTACATCTTTTGGTCAGCAGTTCAAACCCACCAGGTGCTCCTTGGAAACCCTGTGGGGTAGTTCTACTTTAACCTATAGGGTCACTATGAGTCAGAATTGACTCAGAGGTATTGGCTTTGGTTTAATGTTTTTTAAGATGAATCTTAAAGATTCATCTATGTTGAGACTTTTTCTGGATTCATCATTGTTCTTTATCACTGCATACTATTTAATTGTGTGTTGACCAGCTCTTAGTTTTTTTTCCACATTTTTGCTGTTGTGAATAATGCTGCAGTGAACACGAATGCGCATATGTCTATTTGTGCGACAGCTCTTATTTACCAAGAATGGGACTGCAGGGTCACGTAGCATTTCTGTGTTTAGCTTTTGGAGGAGGCACCATATCATCTTCCAAAGTGTTTTAACCATGTTACATTCCCACCAACTGTGCAGTAGATTTCTAATCTATCTGCAACCTTTCCAATTTTTTTTTTTTTTAATTAGTGCTAGTAATACCTGGGTGAGATGGTATCTCATTATAGTTTTGATTTGCATTGCTATGACAGCTAATGACGGTGAACATTTCCTCATGTGTCCATTAGCCACCTGAATATATTCTTTGGTGAAGTGTCTGTTCAAAACTTTTACCCAGATTTCTTTTTGCTGTTGAGGTATTCAAGTAGTTCTACAGATTTTCGAGATTAAACCCTTGTTAGATTAGTTGTAGCCCTTTTTTTTTTTCACAGCCTGAAAGTTTTTTTTTTTTTTTTTTTGAATTCTTTTGGTGAAGTCCTTTAAAGAGTCTAAATGTTTAATTTTTAGGAGCGTCTGGTCATGTAGTTTATCTTCTGGTGTTCATGCATTGTTAGCTATGGTTTATATTGCATTCATGCCATTTACCAGGACTCCTAGTGTTTTCATTTTTTATTCCATGAGTGTTATTGTTTTAGGTTTTATATTCTGGTTTTTGATCCATTTTCAGTTATTTTTTATGTATGCTGTGACATATGGAAAGTATTATATTTTTTACAGATGGACATTCAGTTTTGCTAGCAACAATTGCCAAAAACACTGTCTTTTCCCCGTTTGATGAATTTTGGTCCTTTGTCAAGATTAACTGAACATAAGAGAATAGATTTACATTTGAGTGTTAGATTCTGTCCTTTTAGTCTGTAAGGCTGTTTTTGTACTAGTACGAGGCTGTATGACACCTCAGTTATGCTTTGCTTTCCCAGGGCCTCTTTTGTTTCCATGTAAACTTGGTTATTTGTTTTCCTATTTCATTAAAGAATGCTGTAAGTACTTGGATCAGAATCGTCATATCTGTATACAGCTTTGAGTAAGACTGGCATTTTCAGAATGTTATTTTTTTGTTGAGTCTTCATATCCATGAGCATAGTAAATTTTTTTATTTATGTAGGCCCTATTAGGTCGCTATGAGTCAGAATAGACTCGATGGCATTGGGTTTTTAGGTCTTCCTTTGTTTTTTTTTGGAATAGTGTTTTGTAGTTTTCTTTGTATGGGTCTTTGCCTTCTCTGAGTAGGTTTAAGCTTATTTTATTTTTTTAGTGGTTGTTATAAATGGTATTTTCTTGATTTTCTTTTCCATGTTCTCTTCATTGGTCTATAGGATTCCACCTGATTTTTTGTGTGTTGATCTTATATCCTGCTACTCTGCTGAATGTTTCTACTAAAGCAGTTTTCTTGTGGAATCTTGGGTTTCTTTATGTATAGGATCACATCATCTATTAATAGGAATAGTTTTATTTCTCCCTTTCCAATTTGGATGCCTTTATTTCTTCTTATCACTTTACAGCTCTGTCTAGGACTTCCAGCACAAAGATAAACAACAGTGTTGATGACAGGCATCCTTATCTTGTTTCTATTCTCAGGGTGAAAACTTTTAGCCTTTCTCTATTGAGAATGATGTTGGCTGCTGGTTTTGAATAGACGTCCTTCATTATGTTGAGAGATTTCTGTTCTATTCCTTTTGTATTGACAGTTATTATCAAGAATTGGTGTTGGACATTCTCAAATGCCTTTTATGCATCAATTGAGAAGAACATATGATTCTTTTCTTTTGTTCTACTTATGATATGGATTACTTTGACTAATTTTCTAATGTTAAACCATCCCATGTATAGCTGGTATGAGTCCCACTTGGTCAGGATGCATTATTTTTTTGATAGGATGCTGAATTCTACAGACTATAATTTTGTTGAGAGGTTTTATATCTATATTCATAAGAGATATTGTTCTGTAATTGTCTTCGTGGGGTGTCTTTGCCTGGCTTTGGTATCAAGGTTATGCTGGCTTCTAGAATGAATTCAATAGTATTTCTTCATCTTCTGTATTCTGATGTAGTTTCAATAATACTGGTGTTGGCTCTTCTCTAAATGTTTGTTAAAATTTTGCAGTGAAACCATCCACATCAAGGCTATTTTTTATTGAGAGATTTTTTAAAAATATTACCTCTTCAACTTCTTCTCTTATCATGGGTTTGCTTCAGATTTTCTATCTCATCTTGTGTGAATTTGAGTAGGTAGTGTGTTTCTAGAACTCTGTCCATTTTCTCTAGGTTTTCAAATTTGTTGGCATATAATTTTTTATAGTATTCTGCTGAGCTCCTATTTATTTATTTCCCTTCTTGTTTTGATTTTGTCAGTTTGGTCAATGGTTTGTTGATTTTGTTAATTTTTTTCAGAGAACCAATTTTCTATTTTGCTGATTGTCTCTGTTATTCTGTTCTCTGTTTCATCTATTTTCTGCTTTAAGCTTTACTATTTCCTTTATTCTGGTGGCTACGAGCTTTGGCTGTTCACTTTCTGACTGTTTGAGATGTAAGGCGAACATTTTGATTTTGTCCATTCTTCTTTTTTGATATGTACATGTATTGCTATAAACTGACCTCTGAGCATTGCCTTCGCTGCATCCCAGAGGTCTTGGTATGATGTGTTTTCCTCTGTCATTGGATTCTACGAATATTTTTTATTCCTTCTTCGATTTCCTCTATTAGCCAGTTTCTTTCTTGTTTGTTTCATTTTGCTGAGCAAGATATTACTCTGTTTTCACGTATTTCATCTCTTTCTTTCTTTCTTTTCCCTTTTTCCTCTTGTTGATTTCTGCTTGCAAGGTATAGTGATCAGAAAGAATGGTTTGCATTATTTTGATGTTTTGCATACTACTGAGTGTTGCTTTGTGGCCTAAAATGTGGTCCATTTTGGAGAATGTTGCATGTGCACTGGAAAAGATTGTATGCTTTGTTGCTGTTGGACAGTATGAGTTCAAGTTGGTTGATTTTGGGCTTTCATTCATCTGTGTCTTTGTTGAGTTTCTTTCTAGATGTTCTGACCTTTACTGAGAGCAGTGTGTTGAAGTCTCCTACTATTATTGTGGAATTATTTCTCTTTTCAGCACTGTTTTGTGTATTTGTGAACACTGTCATTGGGTGTATAGATATTTATTGTTTATCTCTTCTTGTTGGATTGTCCTTTTAATCATTACATAATGTTCTGCTATGTCTTTTAAAGTTGATTGTGCCTTAAATTCTATTTTATCTGAGGTAAGTACTGCTACTCCTGCCCTTTTTTAGTTACTCTTTGTTCTAAACATATTTTCATCCTCAGATTTTAAATATATGTAAGCATTTGTCTCTAAGGTCTGTCTATTTGAGACAGCATATTGGTGAGTCTGTGCTTTCCTTAACCCATTCTGTCACTCTGTATCTTTATAGGTGTATTTAAGCCATACATTTGGTGTATCAATAGGCATGTGTTTATTTCTTTCATATTTATTGTGACTTTTCATTGTGGTGCTCACTCTTTCTTTGCTACTCTTACTCTCTTTTGCTGAGATCCTTTTCTTTGTATATTGTCTCTTCTTTCTTTTATTATTTTTTTGTGGGAGTTCCTATAGATTTGGTGTTTACTGAGACTCTATGCTTTTCTTCTTTTTTATTCTGATGAGTAGGCTTGTTAAAATTCTTCTTTGTTACCTTGAAATTCACTGTTATCTTCATAAGTTTAAACCAGTCTTTGATTACATAGTACCACCTTGACTTTATCTTCACTTGGCATTTCTATACTTACAGTGTTTATTCTCTCTATCATGGTTTTGATTTTGTTATCATTTACAGATTGACATCTCTGTTTCCCTATTTTATGTCTTATTCGTTTTTTCTGCTTTTTTTTTTTAATTATTATTAATCAGAATTCTTTACCTACATTGGTATCTGGTTGATGTTGTCCTGTCTCCTAGACTCCAGTTGTTGTCCAATGTTGTAGGTTCTTTAACCGAAGAACTCCTTTTAATATTTCTTAATAGTTTGGTTTGATTATAAATTCCCTTCAGCTCTGTTTATCTGGAAAAGTACTAATTTTTCTATCCTATTTGAGAGGGAATTTTGTAGGATACATTATTATTTAATTTTCTTTAAGGTTTTATATATGTTATCCTATTGCCTTCTTGTTTACATAACTTGTGCTGAATAATCAGAGTTGAATCTTATTGTTTTCCCTTTGTAAATGACTTTCTCTTTTTCTCAAGCTGCTCTCAAGATTCTTTATCTTTGGTTTTGGAAAATGTAATTATAAAATTTCTTTGTGACTTTACTTTAAATGTATCATCCTATATGGTAAGATTTCTGTCAGCAAATTTTCAAAAATGTTTTCTAATTTCAACTCTTTGTTCTGGAAGTCTAATCATACTCAAATTTTGCTCTGTTTGTGTCTCACATACTTCTTAGTTTTTTTTTTTTATTTTACTTCATTCTGTTCTCTGATATTTCATTAATCTCCATGACTGTCTTCAATCTTGCTGAGTCCATCTTCCATTGTTTCAAATTTACTCCCCAAACTATCTACTGAGTTGTTCATTTCTGAAATTGTGTTGCTTATCATTTAGACTTCTAGTTGCAGTTCTTGTATAATTTCTAAATTTTTATTAATTTTCACGTGTTGAGACATTATTTCCCTGAATTAGTCTATGGCTTTGTCTTATTTTCTTTGATTTTGTCTATGTTTTCCCTGATTTTCTCTATTTTCCATGATTCTGCCTGTTTTTCCTTGCCTCCCACCCCCAAGTTTTCCTTGTTGTCTTTCTTAATCTCTTGGAGAGTCCTAAATATTATTATTTCAAATTCCACATCAGATATTTCCACTGCCTTTTGTTATACCAGACAGTCACTTGCTGCAGCTATCTCTTCTCCTGCTCTTATTTATGTATCAGAACTCACTTAGCTGCTGGCACAGATTTATCTGAGTTGAAAAACTGACTCCAGCTCTGGTGTAACTTCAGAATTCTACTCAGGAAAACAAAGGGGGCATAAAGAACATCTGTATTCTTCTGCAGAGTTAGAATGGTAGCAGTACTATCTTTCTACTCAAATAACATACATGTTACACTTTTGTTTCCAACCATGCAACCCCTTCACGTTATTTTTGTAGGCCCACTATGCACAGCAAATTTCTAGGGGCAGTTTTTTATGAAGAATTGTGGTAGTTTACCTTCGCTGACAAGCCACTTCCTACTTGTATCCCTAGCATATGTCTTCTACCTTTACCAGACCTTTCAGTTTCTCCTCATGTTTCCATTATCCACAGTGCCTAGCACCATTTGAATTTTACAGTAAACCTCAGGAGGTTCCTGGTAAATGAAATTAGATTTGAAGAGCATGTATAAGACAGAAGACAGAAGACTAAGCACTGTGGAAAGGTCATGTCCCTGCCTCTTTTATTTTTGACCCAGGGATATGGACAGCTTTTTCTCTAGAAATGCATACAGCAATTAAAAAAAAAAAAAAACTAGAAAAAAATGTGAAATGTTTTCTTCCTATTTTCTAATTATGTAAAACTCACAAGTTTTTAATCATTAGAAGCCAAGATATTTACGACCACCAACTTCTGGAAGGACATAGCACTTCATACTGTTATGTCAGATGCTTGTCAGTGCTTTTATGTGGGCCCCATCTCCACCAACCTATTAGAAACAATAAAAATTTACAAAGTCCATCTTGATAAAGATTACATTGAAAATAGAAAAAAACAATTCATTTATTTGTCACACTAGTACAATAAATCTACTCTTTGAAAAAGGTCCAAGTAGCAAATACCAGATATGAATGTTTAACAGGCTTTTCAGTCTTAGTATCTCCAAATCACATGAAAATTAATTGTTTGGGGTATTTAAAAAAGTCAGTATTTTCTTAACTGCTATAAGATTACATATTTTGTGATTAAGCTGTCACAAACTTTTAAATCTAGGTTTCGTAAAGTATAAATATGTTTATATTTAATGTGTATCTACTGAATTCCAGATACTGTGAGGACTGCTTAATGTGCACAGATTCACTGAATCCTAGAAACTTGACCCAAGGTCTTGTTCTTTTTCTCATTTAACAAATTACAAAATTTCTTAATGTTAAGTAACTTGTCACTAATACAAATATGATGTAGCAAAGTAAAAAATGTCATCTTGGCCTCCTGATCCTACAGCTTGTGCTGTTAAGTACTAGTGTGATGTTTCTTGACATAAGACAAAATACACATGAGGGAAACAAATTAATGTAATGCCTTACAGCATTGAATTTCATATATCTAAAATAATCAAAAAGGGATCTGTATGCTCTTGAGCTTTTCTATGATAAGGTATACATATGTTTAAAGCACAATCTGAGTATTGTTGAAAATGTTGCTATAAATAAAATGATCTTAAGAGAGTAGAACATTAGTTTTATTTACTAGTCATCTTACTCAGCTTCTCTAGAATGATAACATGACAATACAACAGGAATACATACACATGGGCCTATGTTTATTTTGAAGGCAGTGGTTAAGAGCTTGGCTGCCAAACAAAAGGACTACAGTTCCAACTCACCAACCACTCATGGAAGTCCCATGTAACAGTTCTACTCTGTCTTGTAGGGTCATTATGTATCAGAATTGATGAATTGGCACCCAACAACACAACATCAAAATTGCATCCATCATGAACTAGGAAATATCAAATTTGATGTAGTTCCTGAAGTCTTGTGAAGTTACTACTGTTTCAGTTAAATATCACTGATCTCATCAGAGAAAACTGACATCATGGCTAGTGAGAACAGAAATGATTACTAAAGCCTGTTTAAGTTTTAACTCAGAGTAGCTCAACTGTGGGTTATTGGCATCATAAAACAGAAATAGATTTGAGAATTATTAAAAATAGTTTCCAACACCTATTTCCTGCTATCATAACCTACCCACCTCTGTCCCCCTGGTAACTCTCTCCAATATAGCCAGTAGGATGATACTGGGAAGATAGATATTTTGGTCAGGAAGGAGTAAAGTGACAGTCTTGTGGTGAAATGTATGGACTTTAGAACCACACTGTTGTTGTTGTCAGTGGCTTTCAACTAATGGCCATCCCTTGTATAGTGAGGCAAAAGGCTGGCCGGCCATGCACTATCTCCATGATCTGGTGAGGACTGAACCATTGTGGTCTATAGAGCTGTCACTGACTAATTCTCAGGAGTGTACCACCAAGTCTTTGTTCCTATTTTGTTTGGAAGCTCTAGGGAAACATGCAAGCCTTCACCAATAGATGGGGGTGAGGATACATGAGGTCAGACTTAGGTTTCCAGCTTGGATGAGGTAAGAATTCTGCCACTGAACCATCATTATACTTATAAAAGTACATTACACCCAAACCCAAACCCACTGTTGTCCAGTCAGTTCTGACTCATGGTAACCTCAAGTATTACAGAGCAGAACTGCTCCATGAGAATTTTTTGGTTGCAGTTTTTAAGAAAGCAGATTGATAGGTCTTTCTTCAGTGGTGCTCCTAGGTGGGTTCGAACTATTAACCTTTAGTTTAGCAGAGTAGCATAAACCAGTTGAACCACGTAGACACCTCTGAATCATACAACCTGAGCTCCAATCTCATCCCTGATACTGCATACATTTGGGCAAGCTACATTACATCTCTGTGTTTCACTTCATATCTTGATGCCCCACTGTACAGATGTAGTAGTTCAACACTTCTGTTGTAAGAAGTAAGCAAATCAGTGCACGTAAAATACATGGTGCAATGCTTGGCATAAAACCAGTTGCCTTCAACTTGATTCCAATTCATGGTGACTTCAGAGCAAAACTATGAACTCCAGGGTTTTCAGTGGCTGGTTTTCAAAACTAATTACCAAGCCTTTCTTCTGAGGTGCTCTGGGTGGGCTATAACCTCAAATCTTTTAGTTAGCTGAGTGCATTAACTGTACTATCCAGGGACTCTTAAGACAGTTTATAGATGTGTTTTTATCTATATGGACATGTTTAAAAAATACATTTTACAGTGAAAATGAAAAGAAAATCTATTGAAAAGCAGATCTTAAGAAGTCTTTTTAATGCAGGTGACTTTGTATACACCAAGGACTCTCAATCTGACAAGAAAAAAGATGACCCAATGGGTTAATTAAGAACAATAATAGACAATTCATACAAGAACAAGTGAAATGACCAATACTATATGAAACATTGTACCAGGTCAGGAGCATGAAAAAAGTGAATTAGAGTAACAGTATCATTTTCTATCCATTACAAAGGCACATTTATCAAGACCTGTACTGTGTTCACTAGCAGGTTTGTAAGGAAAAGAGTGCTGTTACAAACTGTTAGCAGAAATGTGAAGTGGTACAATCTTTTGGGAATGCCAGTTGTCAGAACTACTACACTTATGTAGACCTTTCATTGAATAATTCCATTTTGAGGAATCTGTTTCAACACATAAGAACATACACACCATGCTTACTGCAGCAGTTTTGAGGCAGCCAAGAAAGGGAAAAAATAGTCACTGTCCATTAATAGAAGAATAGACTTTAGTAAGTTCATGATATGACTTCATTGTACAGTTATTTCAAAGACTGATTTAGAACTATGACAGATGAATCAGAGTCTTAGAAAGATTTCCATACAGTATGTTTGAAAAGCAAGATAACTGCAAAAAAATGCAAATAATGTAAGATTTCATTTTTGGTAAAATAAACAATGATCAAAACATAACATATATGTATATTTGTGTGCATATGTCAATGGATGCGTAGGTGTCAAGAGGTTCACATTTGCACGTGTATAACAATATATATGTCCATGTAGTATGTGTATATAAAAGACTATACACATACACAGAAAAAGGTAGGTGTATTATCACTAGATTTTAACGTGTTAAGTGGAAAGGCCAGGTGAAAAGTGAGATGCTGATGAGAAAAAACAGTCTATGTGACAAAAATGTATTATTTAATCTCATTTATGTAACTTTATGTGTGTATGGGTATGCATGTGTAAGTGAATAAAGAATATATGTTAAAGGAATATAATAAAAAGTCAAAAATATAAGAGACAAAATCAGTTGATATTGAATCCAGTCAATAAAAATTACATTTGAATGTATATACTTGTATATATATAAAACCCACTGCCATCAAGTCAACTCTGACTCACAGCGATCCTATAGGACAGTGTAGAACTGCTCTAAAGAGTTTCCAAGGAGCGCCTGGCAGATCTGAATCACCCACCTCTTGGTTTGCAGATGTAGCACTTAACAACCATACCACCAGAGTTTCCATATCCATATATATACATGCAAAGACTCGACCCGGGATGACACAAAAGGTTTGCACTTGACTGTTAATGGAAAGACTGGTAGTTCATATCCAGGTTTGCACTTGACTGTTAACGGAAAGACTGGTAGTTCATATCCACTCAGTGGCACCAGGAAAGAAAGACCTGGCAATCCAGTTCCATAAAACTAAACCAAAAACTAGCTTTCTGCCTCCTAGCCGTTGGTTGCCATTCATGGTGACACCACGTGTTACAGATAAGAAATGAACCCCACAGGATTGTCCTGGCTGCAGTCTTTACAGAAACAGACTGCCAGGTCTTTCTTCCACAGCACTGCCAGGTGGGTTTGAACCACCACCGTTCTGATTAACAGCTGAGCACAAACTATTTGCACCGTCCAGGGATCTAAGATTACAGCCACTGAAAACTCTACAGAGCACAGCTCTACTCTGAAGCCTGAGTTAGAACTGACACAACAGCCACAACAGCAGCCACACCAACAACATTAAGCAAAGACAAAGATTTTTAGTGTCCTCCGAATGTCACGAGGTCCTTTTTTTCACCTCAGAAATCATTGTTATTGGACTGTATTTTTAAACTTTTTTTCCCATTAAAGAACCCTCCCCTCTCTGAACTCTGCACCGGGAAACACACTCCCTTCACCCCCCTACTCAAACCCCAGCTCACAGACACGTACACCACCAATCACACGCCACAGAACTGTTGCTACTCAACTGAATCTTAGTACTAGTCCATAAAGAACATCGAGGAGCTTTAACAAGACATTTATTGTTAACACAAAACAAAGATACTACCATTTTTTGAACTATGGGCCATTTTTGACAGATTTTAAAGCATTAAGGGAATCACACCTTAACTAATATGTTCTTCATGAAGAAAAAGGGAGTTCACTTATTTCAGTTCCAGGAATAACTGTATCCAGGAGCAATTCGTTTTGGGAGAACCACATAATTTATCTGTTCACCATTTTGACCACAAGAAAGAATAGTGTGAAACCTTACCCCTACCTTCACACATAGATATGAGTATTTACTTTATGGACTTTTTAGTTGTTCTGACAGATGAATTTTTTGTCAGCCACCTTAACTCTTTTAAAGATCAGTGTATACTATACATCTGTCTACAGCAATGGCAACGAGGGCCCTAAGACAACCAGCAGGCATCATAATATAGGATACACAGGTGACAATGGGACTTAGCAGCACAGACTAATGGCAACTGCCATTCCTTGATGAAAGGGAATTGTCCAGTGACATCATCATTCACAATATACTGTTCTTGTGTGCTGTCAGTTCTGGCTCATAGCAACCCTATGTGAGAGTCAGACTGTCCCACTGGGTTTCCAACACTGTAATCTTTTCTGGAGCAGCTTGTGAGGTCTTCCTCCTGTGGAATGAGTGGTGGATTCATATCGCCAACCTCTTTGTTAGCAGACAAGCACCTAACCATCGTGCAGTCATGGCACCTTCCACAGTATACTAACTATATCTTTTATCTAGAATAAACTGTATCTATTCTGTGAACACATTCATTTGTTTTCTTCGTAAGTTCTCAAGATAAAGAACATTTACAGTACTAATATATATATATGGATACCTGAACTGGAAGTTGTCTCACTGACTGTTATAGAGCAGGCAATGCCAGGTAACTGACATCCCTGAAGAATTTTCTGCATGAAAGCCTAATACTGTCTGGTGTTGCCACATGCCCCAATGCATTGCAATGAACTACTTTACAGAGGAACTGATGTAGTAAATAACCCATTTATTTTAGCTTGCATTGAGCTCAATCCAATTTTAAAAGAAAATATATACAGGAGAAATATTCAGTCATGTATATTTATTTTCTTTTAACTTAAATTTTTCTCTCATGTTTGATTTTATCAGCAGGATAATGGAAGTCAAAAAAGTTGATTATGCTCTTATTCAAGCAAGATACTTAATAGTTAACCATCTAGTGATGGAGCTGCTTTCTTTTGAAAAAAAATATTTCACGGTTTTATACAAAGCATTACAGGATCATAAATGACCATTTAAACTGATGGATACATATAATGAATGTATCATTTTATAAACAGCTTTACTCTATTTTCTAAAAGGTTTCTTGCTATATTACCATGCTATTCGGCAAAAGAATGCATGTTATTTCACACATAATAAAACGAATACTGTATCTGCCTTGAAAGAAAATTATAGGAAAGAATTTAGATCACTGAGACAGATTCAATCAAGGAATAGAAAATCCATCTAATATCTCAAAATGGCAAAACTACTTCTCATTTTAACAAGCCTATTATTCACCCAACACGGGCAAAAACATGAAACTTAAGCACAGAAAACATAAACACTAGGGGAAATTCAAGAAAATAAATATATTTGGGAATTCCATGAGAAGAGGCATATTCAAACACTGACACTGTTACATATTTTTGTTATAAACACAAACTTGCACTCTGATTTGAAACATCAGTGTGTTCAATGCATTAGTTTAAGGCAAACAGAATATATGAGAGTATAGGTTCTTATTTTTAATGTGGGTGAAAAAGGATGTGGTTGAAATACCTCAGAACTGTGTGACACTTAATTCCCTTTAGACAGATGGTGCACCCGAGGCAGCTAGACTCTTTCTCCTGTGAGATGCGAATCATCTGCACACCAGCTACCACTGTCCATCACCAACAGCATTCAGGGATGCCCCAGGCTGTGTATGAACTTAAGACAAGTGCTGAAAATTTGAGCCCTACACCCCAGAAATCCAGCTGAAATTTGGTGTGAATATACATGTTCTGGAACTTGGAGGTGGCTTGAAAACACAAGCAATTCCTAAGTTTAATAATAGTTTTGACATAACTATTAGTCAATTTAAAGTTTTCTGATGTTTACGTCCACCCCACTGCTGCATCCTTTCAACGGTATCTTACTGGAAACAACACAGGCTCCCCCTCAGCCCCAGGTTATGCGTCTGACTTTGGAGCAACTCAGATACGCCTTTTCATTTATGTAAATCTGCTGTCACTTTGACGTGATTGAATCAATCCCTGTTGTTGGTGTTGTTGAGTCAATTCCAACTTACAGAGACCCTACATACAACAGAACAAAACACTGCCCGGTGTTGTGCCACGTCCACAATTGCTTTTTACGCTTCAGCCCATTGTTGCAGTCACTGTTTCAGTCCTCTTGTTGAAGGTCTTCCTCTTTTTCGCCGACCCTCCCCTCTACCAAGCACGATGTCCTTCTCCAGGGATTGAACCAGCCCCTGCTCATCACGAATTTTTCCTCACAATTACCTTCACTTGCTGCATGTGCAGCTTTTCATAGCAAAGGCACCAATTTAAGGCTAAATAGAACTGTGTGCACCTGTTCTGACTTACCTACAAATTAACTTAAAGACTTAAAGGCATAGTTAACAATGGAGATTATTTGCAACTCAGCAAACTGGATATCTTAAGTTGCTGAAAACATTCATAATGCCTGTATCTTTGTTGCTAATGTAGGAGGCTTTCAGTAAAGAAAAATCTAACATTGTTAGAAGACATTGCCAATAAAACATGATGAGGAAGCATCAAATTTGTATGAAAAAATCATCTCTTCCTTGGTAGAAAACAGAAAAAAAAATTTTTTAAATTTTAATATACGGAGGTAATTTATTAGTTAGATGGCTTCAGTTGTAAGTTATTTAAGTTCAATTGTTAGTGATGAAAAAGTGTAATTATTGATGGTGAAGTGGGGAAGGAAAAGAGAAGACTTCTAATTTATTAATTTATCCCTCCAACCATTTAAAAATATTGCGAGCTTTTATGCCTGCCATTCTGATAGATTGCTATTGATGAAGATCACGGAAGAATCACACCTAAGTTTCAAACCCCAAATTGCCAGTACATTATGAGAGCAATCATGAGGATTCATTAAATGAATACAGCCTGTTTTAGTTCAACAGCATGTTAACATAGCTATACAGTTAAAATCGTGATATCACATGTTGATCCAGTAGAAAAATATTTTAAAATGTCCTTTGAGTCCAAGTAAAAAGAATCAAATATGTTTCAGTTAAATTCTTCAGTTTCCTTTTAATTCTGTATTTTTCTCAATTCCTTCTTGCCATCAGAAAGGCTCGTAAGACATATATTCTTCTCCCTGTGGCTCAGATGCCAGCAGAGGGGGCAGAGTGGAGTGTCTGAACTTGGCTTTTGAGGTTCACTGTGTCTTCTCCCTAGGATAGCACCGTGGAGACAGTCTCCTCTGCAGCCTCCTGCCTCCTTGCACTGAGGCATCCGTGCTCTTCTAGTATCACTTTCTTTCACCTTGGCCTCCCTGCCGTTCAGTTCTGGATCAGTCGGTAATTCAGGTAAAGCCTGGTATTTGCCTCTTCCTACATGGCTGCCGAAAGTTATTTTTCTCTCATAAACAGAATAGCAAAGACACAGGAAAACAACTTAGGTCTATTTTTTGGCATTCTTACATTCAAATATAAAGAATGTTAAATCCATGGTAATATTTTTTCCCAATAGGAAATTGATGATTTGGGTGGCTAGACCATTATATCATTATATCATCTAACCCTTCCCTTATCCTTTCTCACCTAGATTCTAAAGAATGTTTAGAGAAAGAACTAATTTTTACTGAGTACCTCCTATGACTATGGAGTAGTGCCATGTATTTCATATATTTTTTCTTCTTTCTCTCTTTGCAAAATTCCTATTATTCCTATTATTCAGGAAACTTCTGTCACAGTTAAAATCTGAGAGATACTGGTTATATTACTAAGGTAATTTTATATCTTATAGAATTTATTCCTCTAAATATGAATTATTTCAGAGGAATGGTGAAGAAAAACAAAATGAAAAACAACACCAAATACAATTTAGGAAATAATTTATTTCAGAAGCCAAGTTGTAGCCTTGGGGGAGGGATTAACCTAATGCCTCCGCATAACACTGCTGGATTAAGAAAGTACCACAACTAAAGTGAAAGCCCTTTGTAAGCAATGAATAAAAAGTTTCTCTTGGTGGAGGAAATGAAAACCAATCTCAAGGAGAAGATAGGCTCTGAGATGGATTTCAAATAGTAGAGCTCTTTCTAGCATGCTCAAAATTGTCTCTATTGAAGGGTGGGGATGAGGGAAGGGGAAGTGAGGAAGATCCCAGGCGAGGCTAATGGCACAAACACAAGGAAGGATGCTAAGAACTCATGAAGAAGCACAGAATTCTTAACACCGGAAGATAAATTTGTACTACACAAGGAAGAAGGATGAATTTCTAAATCGTACTAAGTTTGGACATGGGACAAAATGAAGTTGCCTGGAAATATTAGGAGCCAATCCCTACAACAGATTTTATAAGTATAATTTGAATTTCCTGCTTAATTCACCTTCCTAACAGGCCACTCCAGAACTCATTCATCATCTCAAGTCAACATTCTATTTGTCTTGACTTACAAGTGAAGGGATTCTGTTTACAACTTGTGTTGTGTTCAGTCTGTTTTCTTAGCACACTCGAACGCTCAGCTTATATGAGTGCTGTTTTGATTGTTTTTCATATCAGTCACAACTTAATGCAGTGTCATATGGAAATTCAAGGACATATTCTTAACATTCAGGAAAGTTTTCCTTTTGACATGTATTACTATTTGAAATTCAGATACATTTAGGCATAAATTACAGTTTCTCTCCAAAGAAACTTACACTAAAGCCTAACCCTGGTAGTGTAGTGGTTAAGTGCTACAGCTGCTCATGAAAAGGTGGGTAATGCAAATCCACCAGGTGCCCCTTGTAAACTCTATGAGGGCAGTTTTACTCTGTCCTATAGGGTTGCTATAAGTTGAAATAAACTCAATGGCAATTTTGTAAAGGCCTAACAAAGTCTTAACATAGAATAATTTAAATGGACAAGAAATGCTTTCTCCAGGATTTCCGAAAATGTGTAGCTTTTATAGAGTTAATTCAGGGTGCAGGTTTTTATTTTCAAGCAATATAGATTACCTTAATTGCCAACTATGCAATCACTCCTGTAGCAACAAGAAGTGTTCTGTGAGTCATTATCAACTGCCTTTCTCAAAAAACGGCTGAACTTTAATTCAGATTTTAGTACTGTCAGTATGTTGAGTGCTAATTGTAAACAAGTTCTTAAAATCTTCATTTTGCAAAGAATTTACATAATTGACATTAGACTTTCCAGGAGATTATATTTAATTTTTCTCCCCTACACAGAGTTACAGGGTAGCTGTGGGTTGGCACTGACTCAGTGGTTTGGTTTGGTGTTTTGGTACACAAAGTTATGAAAAAACTAAAATAAACATATACAGCCACTCGTGTTTTAGACTTTATGGAATTCTGCCATGTCGGCTATCTAGTATTGGTTTCAAAGTATCCTATTAGAAAAGTCAAGTTTGTGTTCGTATAACTTGAAATTTAAAATATAATTTCTCATTTTTTTTCAAGTGTAAGGTAACATTTCCATTGTTCTCTTTTTATTGATAGATGTTTATACACAGAACATGTGGAACCTTTTGTATATAGAAATATAAGACTTCGAATATGCTTGGCTAAAGGTAAAGCATCAGATAAACAGGATTTTTCAGCCCTGAAGAATTCTAATATTCATTAATAAAGATGATCTTTAAAGGCACTTGAAGTGCACACTCACAATGACATGACAATATGACTCAGGTGGTTCCAGTCACAAAAATTTACTGGAGCAGTACATTTACGACAATTTGCTTTCTAGCAAAGGAGGTATTTTATATTGGTTACACAAGTTTGTAGAGCTGTTGCCGTTGAATTGATTCTGAGTCATAGCAACTTTATAGGACAGAGCAGAACTGCCCTCTAGATTTTCCAAGGAGTTCCTGGTGGATTGAAACTACCAACCTTTTGGTCAGTAGGTGAGTTCTTAGCCATTGCATCACCAGGGCTCCTTAAAAGCAATACCCCCCCCCCCCCCAGCAAAGAAAACACTACTGGTGAGTCAGTTTTAACTCATAGCATCTGCAGGGTAGGGCAGAACTGCCTCATATGTTTTCCAGTGCTGTAATCTTTTGGGAAGGTGAGTGCCACACCTTTCTCTCACAGAGAGGCCGGTGATTTAGAGCCCCTGACCTTTCCATTAAGTTGAGCACTTAATCACTGTACCACTAGGACTCCTTTTTAAAGAAACAGAAAGTAAAAATATGCAAAACATATCATTGTGTTTCTTTTTCCTCATTTTCATGTAAATACATCATGCTTTCTTTAATTGGGAACATTAGGGAAACAAACTGAAGACTTAAATATTGACTAAGAGGACACAAGAAACTGCCAGTAAAAAAGTCATTTTATAAGGAAAGAAAATCAAACAAGATGTGGTGGGGGGAGGAGGAAAAAAGAAGAACGTTAATGCAAAAGTACTGAACAGTGAAAGCTCACTACAGAATGTTCATGCCTGGAACCACACAGTCTATCTGTTTATGTATTTCTATGAAATGAAACATTCTACAGATTCAGCTAGGTCCTTCCAGTGCATACATCACTACCTGAGATCAAGGTTTGGAATGTTCTTGAAATCTGTGAGGCCATCTATTCTCTTAAAAAGCAGCCAAGTTTTGCATGGCAGTTAAATTCCTAGTCTAGTGCTTCCAAATAACCACCAGCTGCCCATTTAGCAACCTATGGTGCCTCATTACTTTGAAAAAGCCGATGATAGATGAGAGCACTCAGACTTAATATACACATATATTCCTCCTGTTTTACACACTGAATCATCCAGAGCCATAACTGAGTGCCCAGGGTATTATTAAAGTATATATTAATATCATACACAAGTAAAATTTTGTTGAAGATCAGCAAAAAGTGGTTGCAGCAGTACATTAACAGGGAACTGCCAGAAATTCACACTGGATTGAGAAGAGGACTTGCGACAATGGATATCATAGCTGATGCCAGATGGATCCTGGCTGAAAGCACAGAATACCAGAAAGATGTTAACTAGTGTTTTATTGACTACACTAAAGGACTTGACTGTGTGTATCATAACAAATTACAGATAACAATACTTAGAATGGAAATTCCAGACTTATGTGAAATCTGTACATGGATCAAGAGACATTCATTCAAATGGAACAAGGGGATACTGCATGGTTTAAAATGAGGACAGGTGTGAGTCAGGGTTATATCCCTCCATAATAATTATTCCATCTGTATGCTGACCAAATGATCAGAGATGCTAAGCTATATGAAGAAAAACTCATGTCAGAATTGGAGGAGGACTCATTAACAACCTGCAGTATGCAGATAATACAACTTTCCTTGCTGAAAGTGAAGAGGACTTGAAGCACTTACTGATGAAGGTCAAAGTCTACAGCCTTCAGTAGGGATTACACCTCAGCATAAGGAAAGCAAAAATCCTCACAGGTGGAACAATAAGCAACATCATGACAAATGGAGAAGAGACTGAAGTTGTCAAGGATTTTATTTTACTTGGATTCCCATTCAACATCCACAGAAGCAGCAGTCAAGACATCAAAAGATGCACTGCATTGGGCAAATCTGCTATAAAAGACCTCTTTCAAGTGTTAAAAAGCCAAGATGTTATTTTGAGGACTAACAAGAGGCTGAATCAAGGCATGGTGTTTTCAGTCATCTCATATACATATGAAACTTGAACAATGAATAGGAAAGACAGAAGAAGAATTGATGCCTTTGGATTATGTTGTTGGTGAAGAATACTGACTATAGCATGGACTGGTGAAAGAATGAACAAATCTGCCTTGGAAGAATTACAACTTGAATGCTCCTTAGAAGCAAGGATTGTGAGTCTTTGTCTCACATATTTAAGACATGTCATCAGGAGAGATCAGGCCTAGAGAAGGATATAATGCTTGGTGAAAGGTCAGTGAAAAAGACAAACACCCTCAGTGAGACAGACTGACACTGCCTGCAGCAATGGACTCAAGCACAATAATGTTTGTGAGGATGTGGCAGGACCAGACAGTGTTTTGTTCTGTTGTACATAAGGTCACTATGAGTAAGAACCAATTTGATGACATGTAACAATAACAAGCTTCATTCTCACTGATTCTGATACTTTTGCTTGGGCCAAACAGTCAGGGATTTGCAAGTTTTACAAAAGCCCATGGGGATAATTATATGTTAGGCAGTAGCATCTTATGTTGAGCAGTCTCGGGTAAGATCTGGGAGTTGGACTTTCATATAAATGATATCTGTCCCTAGAGAAGGAGTATCCTTTTGTATAAGCAAAGCTCCATTGGCCAGACAGTGGTTTTTACGGTCTGCATTTGACAAGAGGGTCACTGTCATCGGGGTATACATATTTAAAGTAATATTATAACATCGTTGTTGTTGTTAGGTGCTGTTGAGTTGGTTCTGACCCATAGTGAGCCTATGCACAACAGAACCAACACTGTCTGGCCTTGCACCATGCCTGCAATTGTTTGTATGTTGAAGCCTGTTGTTGCATCCACTGTGCCAATCCATCTTGTTGAGGGCCTTCCTCTTTTTCGCTGACCCTCCACTCTACCAAGCATGATGTCCTTTTCTAGGGACCGATCCCTCCTGACAACATGGCCAAAGTATGTAAGATGCAGTCTTGCCATCTTGGCCTCCAAGGAGCACTCTGGTTGTACCTCTTCCAGAATGGGTCTGTTTGTTCTTTTGGCAGTCCATGGTACGTTCAACATTCTTCTCCAACACTGCAATTCAAAGGCATCAATTCTTCTTCTGTCTTCATTAGAACATTGCATGACATTTAATATAGCATTCTTTCCTTCCAATATTGTAGACACACTATTTTGAAAATATTTTGTGAGATTAGTAACACAGAGGTCTTCGGAGACATCTGAGAGATTGCCCAAGGGTATTATTCTGGATCCTGTGTAATTGTCTATACTAGGTAAGGCTAGATCTAAGTATAAGCCTGCATATTGCTGCCAACTAAGCAAAAGTGGGTATTTTGCTGCCAACAAAAAATCCATGAGTTTTTTATGTTGTTAGTTTTATTTATTTATTAAAGCCAAGGGATTATTAAAGGAAATGAACATCAGTTGCCTCCCTTCTAAGACAGTTCACCACCCATTTGTTAGTTTGTATCCTGTGATAGTATAGTTGCTGGTGTGTTGCTGGAAGGTATACACCGATATTTCAAACATTAGCAGGGTAACCAATGGTGGGCAGGTCACAGCAGAGCTTCCAGACTAAGATAGATGAGGAAAAAAGGTTTGGAAAACCACTTCTGAAAATCAGCCAATGAAAACTGCACAGACAAATGAAATGTGGTATATCCAGACAAGGAAATATTATTCTGAAGAAAAAAGAATCAAGTAAGAAGACATGCTACAACATAGATGAACCTTGAAACTAGGCTAGTGAAAAAAGCTTTTCACAGGCTAGTGAAAAAAGCCAGACACAAACCCACAGACGATCGTGAAGCTAGCACAGGACTAGGCAATGCTGTGTTCTAGGATAAAGGTTGCCACGAACTGGAGTCAACTGGATGGCAGCTGACAGCAAGAAGGCAGCTCAAATTTTGCAACCTTGCATCAGTACCAGAGTCAATCTCAGAACCTCCTTTTAAAGAATAATGTGGCATTTTATCTGAGGTACAACACATGGTCCCAACTCATCCAGAACAGACAATGACTGAGAAAAACAAAGACACGAGGTCAAAAAGAGTTTAGGAGACAGAAGTACCCATGTGAATGGGAGACTGCATCAATGGGATCAGAAGAACCAGATGGTGCTCAGCCACCACCAAAGAGAGACATGGTCTGGCACACAATGTACAGTCCCTGTGGTGACACGAGAGAAAGAGAGGTGATGTTCAAAAAAAACTCTACTAAAAGACCAGAACTGACAGTTTGACAGCCTGGAAGATTTCCTGGTAGCATGATCCCTAAACCTGTTGCTGCCCCTGACCAGAATAAACTACTGAGGTCAACTCTTGGGACGAAAAAGAACTATATCTGGGGACACACTGTGACCATATGGTGTGTGTACTTTATGGTTCTATGCTTTTATAGGAGGCTGTCCTACTGGTCTCTTTCTAGATGGGAGAGAAGAGGGTGGAGAGGAAGACACAGGAACTTGTGAAGAGGATACTACAAATATAGAATGAAAGGGAGGATTGTGCTGTCACCAGACAAGGAAAGCAGAAGGAATCTCAGATAGTCAGGCGTGCAAAATTGATTTGGATTGTATACTTTCACTTTATCACAATAAAACAATACATATATATATATACATACATATATATATAAAAAGAAAGAATAATGTGGCATTTAAAAACTGAGAAAAAATGAACAACTCTTTTTCCCTCTGTTTTCTCCACTCTACCAACCAACAATGGAATAACAATGCAAGAATATACTTTGTCTCATCCTTCCACCTTAATTGTGCATGTAAATTTTAAACCTTATGGCAAGATTAGCAAATTTAAGAGGCTAATTTTGTTTTCTGAATTTTTTGTTACTTGTATTTTATAGAACAATTTTTGATAATTTCTATACGGCTATTTATTGCTGTTTTGAATTCAGTATTTTACAATATTAAAAATAAGAAGTTAACCATAAAGATTTACTAGATTATCAGCTTTCTTTATATGTGCCCCAGCAGTCTAAATATGCAAAATAATAAAACAAGAAGCAATTTCAGGTATTATTCATTTCACCCAGAGCAGGGAATATACTCACCCAGAACTAGAGAGCCCGATACTGTTTTGGGGTGAAATTAGAACCTTAATTTTTCAACCCCAATCCTCTATGACTGCTTCACTATATTGATTACATTTTTGATATTTGGAAATTGAATGATCAGGTGGCAGCCCCAGCTTTCCCACTTACTTTGTTACCTTGATTTTGTTAAAAACGTAAATCAGATAATGCCACTCCTATTTTCAAAACTCTCCAGGAGCTTATTATCTCACTGTGAGTAAAAGTCAAAGTCTTGAATATGGCCCCAAGTTCTTCCAGAGTCTGCCCTCCCTCCCTGACTTCTCTTCTTTCACTCTTTCTACCTCTTCAACTGTAGCTGAGCTGGCATTCCTGCCTTTGTTCCTCAAGGATACTTGGCCCACATACACCTTTTGGATGTTTGTATTTGCTTGTTAACTCTTATTGTGCCTCACATATGTACTTTGCTTTCTTTCATTTTTTTCCTGAAGCATAAATGCCTTCTCTCTGAGGCGTCTTCTAAGCACTCGAGGTTTGCTGCTGTCCTCCCCTCCTATCACGGTCCTCCTCCTTTATTATGCTTATCCTCTGCATAGCTTTCTTCAGTGAAGTTGTCATCATGCTTGGTAAACTAGAAGGTCAGTGAAAAAAGGAAGACTCTGAACAAGATGGGCTGACACAGTGGCTGCAACAGTGGGCTCAAGTATAATGACGATTGCACAGATGGGGAAAGACCAGGCAAGCTTTCATTCTGTTGTACATGGGGATGCTGTGAGTTGGAACTCACTCAGTGGCACCTAACACCAACAACTACTATCATCAAGTAGTATGTATCATATATACATGTTTTATTTATTGTCTTTCTCCGTCCACTGGAATGTAAGCCTTATCCTCGGGGAGAGGAATTTTTGTTTATTTTTGTGTGTTCTGTATATTACTGTGTGTCCAGTTGGCACGTTATAAACACTCAAGTATTTGTTGACTGTTGAAATCCACACTTAATTTTCTTCAGGCCAGAGGACTACAAAAGGACACATTTGCTTTAGCTAATGTCTCAAAAGAATTCAGCCTTAATCAAAGCAATTTAAAGTATAATATTATGACATTCAAATAATTATTTGTATCCTTCCCTGCAGGATCCTTAAGAAATGACTACAAGAACTGGCTGTTACACATCTATGCTTCTCATCATCACAGCTAACCGTATCATAAAAGTTTTCCTTGTCTTTTAGTCATAAAATACAAAGAAGACTACTCCAAAAAAGACAGTATAAATCACGTACTCAAGAGAATACAGAACCTTAAACTAAGGTTTATTAAAACACAGAACATGCAGAATTCTAAAGAAGAGACAAAGACATTTTTCTGGGAAAACTTATATCATATTAAATTCACTAGTTTTTCTAAGAAAATATTTTCACAGGTTAAAATGCCATTTGTTTGCAGCATATCAGTTTCATGATTCAATAAAAGTTTCTAAGACAGAAAGTAATAAGGAGATTATACTCACATGTGTGGTTCTATTTCCTATAGATCGTTGATACGCATAACCAAGTTTAACTCTTAAAAACAGAAAATAACACTAAAATGTTACGTGGCTAAGGAAGGGGCATCTATCACGGTGGTAGGCGTGGTGACAGGGAGGAGAACTTGTGAGATCTCTTAAAAGAACTCAGCTATTGATATTGACCAGATGCCATCAAGTCCATTCTGACTCTTGGCAATACACATGATGCAGAATAGAAAGTGATGTTCCATGGGGTTTTCATGGCTGTGACCCTTGGGAAGCCAATCACCAGGCTTTTCTTCCAAGGTGACTCTGGATGTGTACAAACTAATGACCTTTCCACTAGGAGCTGTATCATTAACCATTTGTACCATGCAGGGACTCCTTAATAACATTAATACCGAAAAACCCATTGCTGTTGTGTCAGTTCCAACTCACAGCAACCCTAAAAGGTGGAGGACAACTGCCCCATGGAGTTTCCAAGGCTGTAAATCTTAATGAAAGTAGACTGCAAATCTTTCCCCTGCACGGGGTTTGAACTACCGACCCTTCAGTTAGCAGCCAAGTGCTTAACTGCTGTACCATTCTCCAAATCTCACAACCAATAAACCTCTGTACTGTCTTGATTCCTCTCCTTCTCTCAGATTTCTAGTCAACAGATCACAAAGTCCTCCCACAGTTATCTCTAAACTCAATCTTCTCCCCATTCCTATAGCTTGAAACCTAATACTCATCATTTTTTGCTTGTACTTTGCAACAACTTCATAACTCCCTGTCACCCACCAGTGCTTCTCCAGTCCATGCCTTACACTGCTGCCATATTCATTTTCCTTTACACACACACATACAAAAGACCTGCCACATGGAATAAAATGAAAACACTGCAGTTTGGCACATAATGCCTTTCAAAACGTGAATTACATTTTACAGGTACATCTGTTACTCTTGCTTAACTCACACTAGGTCCTGACACAGTAAGTATCATGGAGCCCTGGATATGATGTGACTCCATGTTTTTTTGGATGGTCCAAAGAGGCATATTCAGCATTAACATGGCTATCATTTTTAATGTCATTTAATAGCTAATATTATCTTCCATCTCTAAAGCTACCCAATTAAAAATTGGGTAGCTTTAGAGATGCAAAAGGTGTTAAAGAGCAAAGGATCCCGTCAAGTTCAAAAGCCATTGCCATCATGTTAACTCCAACACACAGTGACCTTGTAAGACAGACTACTGCTCCATAAGTTTCCAAGGAGCACCTGGCAGACCTGAACTGCTACCTTTTTGGTTAGCAGATACAGCACTTAACCACTATGCTACGAGGGTTTCCATCAAGTTTAAAACTGTTTAAAAATAAATAGAAAGAGTATGCATTTTAGGAATTAAAAAATTCTAAAACCCACTTAAGTCACGTAACAGTGTGAAATGACCCCAGACTTATATAAATAATTCTGGGACCTATTTACTATGAATCTTTCTTATTAATAAAGATATGCTAAAGGTTAATTCGAGGACTCAGTATATTCTGAGGTAATCCTTAAAAAAATCCTGTCAATGCCAGGTATGACAGTTACGTTCGCGAGCTTGCCACTGCGCGCTTACATTGACAGCACTGTACAAACAAGTTCAGTTTCACGACCTTGGTATATCAGTGTCTCACAGCTGTGTTCATGTGGGTGTGTGGCAGTGCCTTGCTGAGTGGCGGGTTTTTGTGTGCCACTTCAAGAATGTGGGAGCTTGAACTGAGAGCAAAGAACAAACATGACATGTTCTGTTAAACGTGGCAAGAGTGGAAGTGAGATCAGGGACATGCTAGTCCAAATTTATTGGGACAATGCCAGGGAGAAAATGGCAGTATACAAATAGATTAAACGTTTTTTGAAGGGACAGAAAGCATCACTGATGAAGAGAGGTCAGGATGGCCGGTAACGAGAACTGTTGAAAACACTGCACAAACACATTCAGTTGTGAGTCAAAATCATTGGCTGACTGCGAGAAGCATATCAGACCAAATAAACATTGATAGGAAAACAGTTACAAAAATCTCAACTGAAAATCTTGGCATGAAAAAGGTGTATGCAAAAATGGTCCTGAAGCAGCTCGCTGATGAACAAAAGTACAGGGAGTTGAAGTTTGCCAAGGCCTTTCGTAGAGGCAAGATGATGTTCTGGGATACGTTATCACTGGTAAGGAAACAGGGATGCATCAATATGACTCCAAAACAAAGCATCAAGTGCACAATGGAAGTCAGCTAAATCTCCATGACCAAAAAATTTCTGTCAGTCCAAATCAAGAGTCAAAACAATGTTTCTAACCTTTTTTGACATCAGAGGGATTATTCACTATGAATTTGCACCAACTGGACAAGCAGTTAACCAAGTGTACTACTTGGAAGTGCTGAAAAGGTTGCAGGAAAAAGTTAGACAAAAATGACCCGAACTTCTGCCAACAACTCATGGCTCTTGCATTATGACAAGGCACCAGCTCACGTGGCATTGTCTGTCAGGGAGGTTTTAGCTAGTAAACAAATAACTGTGTTGGAACACCCTCCCTACTCACCTCATCTGGCTCACAATGTCTATTTGCTTTACCCAAAGATAAAGGAAATATTGAAAGGAAGACATTTTGATGACATTTAGGACATCAAGGATAGCATGATGACAGCTCTGATGGCCATTCCAGAAAAAGAGTTCCAAAATTGCTTTGAAGGGCAGACTAGGTGCCGGTGTTGGTACATAGCTTCCCAAGGGGAGGACTTCAAAGGCAGCTATAGTCATATTCAGCAAGGAGGCATGTAGCATGTGTTCTACATGAGTTTGTGAACATAACTGTCAGGCCTCGTATTTTAGCTGAATAGCCCTCAAATTGATTAGGATCAACTAATTATTAGTTTACAGGATAAGCTTCTCTCAAACCTGGTAAGGTTTAGAACTAATAGCAGAAATGTTTATGAGAATAAAACCAGAAACATTAGTATCTTGATGTTAGGTGTATGACCACTTTATGTGCTGGGATAAAAAAAAAAAAAAAAAAAAAAATTCCATCGTCAAGTCAACTCTGACTCACAGTGACCCTATACGAGAGAGCAGAACCTATGCCAGTTTCCAAGGAGTGTCTGGTTAGCAGCTGTAGCCCTTAACCACTATGCCACCATGGTTTCCTTCTGTGTACTAGTAAAGATTAATGGTTTATGTGCTTATAATGTGCCTGATTGAGATGTATGTACTTCAATAGCTTATTATACATATGATTTTAAAGAAGAAATTTTATTACCTTTATATACGGTACTGGAACTTGTAAACAAACTTCAGAAGCTGTATACTTATATACTTATTAGAATTACTTAAATACTCGGGTCATTCCATCAATCAGATAAATGGTGCAGAATATTTTCAAAAGGTAATCAAACATAGTTAATTCATAATTGCAGTTTATAATACTTGAAGGTGTTTAATTAAATGTTTAAATGACATTATTCAAAGACTTAAAAGTGATTGTAAAACACACACACACACACACACAGCAAGCAGTGACAGAGAAAGAGATTGACAGATTGATTAAAGTCTTGTAACTTAACAGCTTGATAAAGGAAAATATTTTGTAATATGTAATTTTAATAAATTACACATTAATTTCCAAAGCCAAAACATCTTCTGAATAGCCTTTTCTGTCCACAAAAACCACCCTGAAAGATACCAAAATGTCTTTACTAAGCAATTTTTCACTTCCTTACATACTGTTAGTTCCCCTTTTTCTAAGATCTCAGCATGAATTTCTTTCCTATATCTGTAAATATTCTGTTGTTTAATTTTTACTTTGTTTTACTTAAAATCCAGTTTTCTTCACTGGACTATGAGCTGCTTATTACTTGTTTTATGCATTCATTACATACTTCAGTTTAACAGAATTAAGTGCATCCTTCATCTTGATACTACTGTATAGACAACCTGATATTTTGCTTTTTCATCAAACTCCTGCCACATCTCCCGTGTGAACATTATTTTTTCCATGCTGGCTGGGAGTCAGCATTCCCTAGGGCTAATGCCTGTTCCTCCACCACGCGCTGGATCAGTCCCAGATATCCTTCCGAAAGCTCATCTACTCTCACCGTTTTAACCACTGCCTCTCAAGTCAATACTACCACTTGAGTCATTGTGTTGAGCTCCAGTGCCACATTTCTGATCACCTGCCATACATTTCTATTGAGATGTCTTATCAAATAATATAGTTTTTTTTTGTTTTTTTTTTTTAAAAAAAAGGCTAAAATCATTGCTTCCAAACTTACTCTGCAGATTTCTTGGTTTCTAACAAAAGTCACATTAGATGGCTAGTGAATACACTCTTGAAAATTTGGAATCATTATTGACCTTTCCCTCTTCTCCATCCTTTCCCCACTCAGTGGGTACCCTTGATGATGATTTATTTCTATATACGCTTATTTTTTCTTCTTTTCATTGCCACCCTCACCACCCTCTCACAGCCTTGGCTTTTGCCATGCAAGTTGAGGTCTTTATCATCTTTCACATTTAGCAGTTAGCTAAGTGTTATTCCTGAGTGCTGTCCTTCATTGTTATAATATACTCCATATGCCGTTGCCAGGGAGATTGATCTGCTTCACATATGTTGTTCCTCTGATACCCTTAAATACAAATAGATTTCAAACTCCTTAACATTAACTTTAAATTCTCTGCGTTCTAGCATCGTGGCAACTTCCTAGTCTTATTTCCTATTATTTCCTTTTCTATAAGCTCTAGCTCAGTGGTTGCTGAACTTTTTCTGTAAAGGCGAGATGATAGTTCATAAATCATACATACTGTCTACGGCCTCTGTCCTAACTACTCAACTCTGTAAACAATACAGAAATAAATGATGCAGTGGTAGTTTGATACAAACTTTATTTACCAAAGCATGTGGGGCCAAATTTGGCTGGAAAACAATCCAGCGCCCACTCCTATGTCCTGGCCTATCAAGTTTCTGTGTACATTGTCTTCAAATGCCATCATCTTCTCACCTTCACACACCTGAAATACTCTCTTCTATCTTCTCTGATCATGAAAGTCACATGAATCTTCTAGTGACTACCATTCTGTTTGGAAACTTCCCTTAATGCTGAATTTCAAGACATCTATTTTCCTTAAAACTTCAGGAGATGTCCCCTGTGCTTATTCATTCACTTAAGAAATGTGTTACAAATGCACTATGTCAGACACTGTGACAAGCCTTAAAGATACAAAGATGAGCAGACAGGTTAGGAATGACAGGAGGTGGAATGGTGAATGGGCACAACAGTGACAAGTTAGAGTAGTTTCATTTTACACTTGATAATATGATGTAAATATAGATACATTATTTATACTTGGTTTCCTAGTCATCCAGTTCTGCTGTAACAGAAACACCAAAAGTGGATGGCTTTAAGAAATGGAAGTTTATTCTCTCATAGTCCAGTAGGCTAGAATGCAAATTCAGTGAATCAGTTCCAGGGAAAGGATTTCTCCATAGGCTCTAGAGGATGGTTCTTACCGTCAATCTTCTCCTGAACTAAGAGCTTCTCTGTGCAGGAATGCTGGGTCCAAAGGGTGGGCTCTGCTCCCAGGGCTGTTTTCTTCATGGTATGAGGGGCCCTTGTCTCTGCTTGTATCTCCTCTTTGTATCTCAAAAGAGATTGGCTCAAGACACAATCTGATCTTGTAGATTGAGTCCCACCACCTATCCCACCTCATTGACATCATAAATGTAGGATTTATAACACATAGGAAATCCTATCAGATGACAACATGGTGGACAATCATGCAATACTGGGAATCATGGTCTAGACAAATCAATACACATATATTTGGGGGACACAATTCAATCTATGACATGTGGCGAATATGTTCAATGCATACCTAACCTAGTGACACTTTGGAAAGCAGTACAAATCATCTGTATAGTTATAAAGAATAATTTCACTCCAAGGTATACAATTATATTAAATTGTAATTAAATTGAGACATGAGGTCTGACAATGAAGTCCGTAAACTTAATTATTCTAAGTGTTACATACCTCATTGCAGAATATCACTGGAGTCGTCTTCAAAGTACTCCCCTTGGGAGGCTATGCACAGATGCCAGCATCTAGTCCACCCTTCAAAGCAATTTCGGAACTCTCTTTGGGATGGCCAATGCATACAGCAGCAGGTTTATGAACTTAATTGTATAGTTACCCATGAGGGAGCTTTTAGCCAGTAAACCAACAACTGTATTGGAATACTACCCACCTCACTGACTTGGCCCTCAGTGACTTTTCTCTTCACTCCAGTATAAAGGAAATATTGAAAGGAAGACATTTTGATGACATTAAGGACATCAAGTGTTAACATGATGACAGGTCTCATAGCCATTCCAGAAAGAGTTCCAAAATTACTTTGAAAGGTGGACTAGGTGCTTGCATTGGTGCATAGCTTCTCAAGGGGAATACTTCGAAGGAGACGGTAGTGATATTCAGCAGCAGGATATGCGGTACGGTTTTGAGATGAGTTTGTAAACTTAAATTGGCAGTCCTCGTAAGTCCATATGACAACTTGTACAGTTCATAGTGCCATTGTTCATTAAAGCCTAAAGTGGAAACAATCCAAAAGTGAATCAGCTGATGTCAGACTGAAAAAAAAAACAAAGGTGGCATAATACTAGGCATGATAAAAGAAGGAAGTGCGGACACCTGCTGAAAATCCATCTGAACCGTAACACGATGCCAGGAGCAAGAAGCTCCTCATGAAGGACTACATATAGGAAGTATCCAGAAGAGGAAAACTCATGCACAGAGAGCAGGGGAGCAACTGTTCACGGGGACAAGTTTTCTTCTTGAGGTAATGAACATGTTCTTAAATTAGAAGCAGGGTGGCATATCTCAGTGAATATGTTAAATCTACTGATTTTTAAACTTTGAAAATGTTTACCTGTTTGAATTACAACACAATAAAGCTGTAGTATATTAAAGCAAAAAAAAAAAAAGTGAGTTGCTTCAGGGTAGGTTTCTTTTTCATTCACAGGCAAACAACAATAACACAAAACCTCAAAGACTAGACTCTGTGACATACATACAGTGTATCTCAGGGAAAAGTTAAATTATATCTCAAGATTCTAACCCTGCAGCAGGAGCCAGCCTTTATGCACAGCCAGTCTTCCTACCAAAGAAATACAATTCTTTGAATATGCTTCCAAGTTTCCTAGTTCCCACTGGTACATGAAAGAAAGAGCTAAAAAAAAGTCTGCTTCCTAGGTGGTGGCTAGCTATCTACGCTCATTCCTCACATTCTGCAGTGTACTTAAAACTACAGAAACATCAAATAATAGGAAGTGAAACTTACGGGTTATCCACATTTCCCATTTTAGTCAAGACTGTTTATTTCTTTCAAATACGCTAGCAAGACTTCACGAGCAGTTACAGTGATGTACAGATTCAAGTTGCCTTTCAAATTTTCTTTCATTTCCTCACATCTAATTCTGTAGCTCTGTGAGTAACTATTGTAGCACTAAAAGTGTAAAATCAAATCGTAAAAAATAATACAACAACAAAAACATCAAGAGAGCAATAAGAGGCGTTAGAACAAAAGTGCCATGTTAGTAAATAAACAGTATAATTAAGATTTAACTGTATCTGGAACACTCTTTAAATTTAAATTTTGATTTTATTATTCACTATTAACAGTACTCCAGGTTTTTGGAATACTAGTTCTACGATGCCAGTAATAGGAAACAGTTTTCAAAGTGCAAATATACTCCAATAACATCAGCTTTCATGCTACAAAATAAGCAAAAGCAATCTATAAAGTTACAAAGCTAACAAAATGATTAGGAAAAATGGTCCTTATTTTCTCAGAGATGCTAACCACAATGTAAAGATCATGCTACACATTTTTATATTTAAAGAATTTGCATGTAATAAGTGAGATCATGGAATGAATACTCGTACATGAAATTTTACTAAATTTCTATTGTTGGTGTAACACATTACCACAAATTTGGTGGCCTGAAACAATACAAATTTATTGTCTTAGAGTTCTCTGGTCAGAGGTCCATTAGATGTCTCACTGGACTAAGAGCTAGGTAACTGGGCCATGCTTCCTAATAGGCTCTAGAGGAACCATATGCTGTTTATGTGAGCTGTTGGCAGAATTCCGTCTCTTGTGGATGTAGGACTGAAGGCCTCGTTTTCTTGTCTGCTATAGAGTGAGAGTACCTTGTCAGCTTCTAACAGCATCTACGTTCCCTGGCACAGGCCCCCTTTTCTCTGTCATCAATGACACCTACACTGGGTCTAGTCTTTCTCAGGTCACTTTGCATCTCTCTGGTCTCCTCTTCTTTTGCTTTTTGAATGTATGTAATCACACTGGGTCCAGGTTTCTTGGCCATTTTAAGGTAAGCTAATGAGCTACCTTAATTCATCTCTGCCGTGTGTAATATTCACAGAATCGCAGGTGCTGACCATTAGAGTATGGACATATTTGTGGGTCTGTTGTTCTGTCTGCCACAGAAATATAACCAATGTACTCTCAAATTGGAGAGGAATGTGAAGGAATCCCAGTAGTGCAATGGTTAAATGCCCGACTCCTAACCAAAATTCCAGGGGCTAGCACTCCTTCAGAGAAAGCTGAGGCAGTGGAACAGAGAAGATCCAGTGCTGTAAATCTTTAGGGAAGCAGACTGCCACAGGCGAAAAAGGCTAACCTTTCAGTTAGTAGTCAAGCACTTACATAGTGTACAACCGTTGTCTCTTGTGATGATGACAGTCTTGGAAACTCTATGGGACTGTTCTACTCTTTCCTAGAGGATCCCCGAGTCAAAACTGACTCAGGAGCAGTAGTTTTGGCTTTTGGTTTATGTTCTTTTTTTCAGATTAATATTTTAACTGAAATCATTTGGATAGTCTCATTAGCTTTTTGATAAAGAGATAAGATAAAGAGTAACGAAATTCCTCAGCATAAAAATGTAAGATGGTATTTTCATTCATCTGTTTGAAATATGTTTTTAACCAACTACTCTGCGTTAAGTTGTATACTAAGCATTCAACATGCAGAAATGAATAAAACAAAATTAGACCCTAACTGCTGAGGGCTTGAAATTTAGAGGGAGATTCACATAAACAAACATACAATCACAATTTATGGTTAAGTGCTTTGAAGCATACAAGTAGAAGTCGGTAACAGAAAAATCTGCTGACAAGGGAAATTTCCAACAGCAGAGTAAGTTGCAAGACAGGAATAATCAGGTTTATCTTAATTAACAATGACTTGGAAGATTTAGTGTTTTAAAACAGGAAGGGAAAGAACCATCCAGCATAAAGTATAGAGTGCGACCATTTTTCAGAGAGGCATTTTTTTGTCAGAAAACTAAATATGACTTAAATAAATGTGGTTTTAGTTTGGTAGGAGACTGCTTACAGAATCACACGTGCAGAAAGTGAAAAAACAAAACAAACAAACAACCCCCCCCAAAACACTTCTTTCTACCTTCGCTACCACTTCCTTCCCCTTCTACGTCCCCTACCCTAGCTCCTGCCCAGACAATTGCACAAATGAAAAGGTACACACATTGGTCTTCCCACTACCACTAGGGACTCTAGCCTCTACTTTCTTTCACATATCAGACAGAATGAGTATTTAAAAAAAAAACACGACAAAACACGCAGTCAGCCAAAAATAACTGTTCTGAAAATACTGCAAAATTTGTCATAGCTTTCACACAATGAATTTCTTTGCAAGGGCCTAACCCAAAAATCCAAAACCACTGCTATTGATTCTGACCCATAGTGATCCTATGGGACAGAGCAGAATTGCCCCACAGAGTTTCCAGGAGTGCTGGGTATTCAAACTGCTTAGTTTTTGATTAGCACTTGTAGCTCTTAACCACCATACCACCAGCATTTCCTTGCAAGACCCTATGAGGCCCTATATGGTCTCCTCACTTGCCCCATCCCTTGATCCTTGTGCACTGCTGGAATAGCATGACCTGCTGTGCTCCTTTTCTCACTCCGCACCAGTCACAATAGAATGGTGTCCTTGATGTTTCTAGGTTCACTGCCTACCCCTCCTCGACCATCACAGTGCATAGCTCTGGCCCTACGACCCATGAAATACAAGCAGTTCTCTGTCACTTGCTAGGCTTGATATTCTACTTTATTTATATCTTTAATGAATACACCACCTAACATCTTATTTGTTTGTTATATTTATTTGTTATGTACCTTCTTAGAATACTAGAAACCCTGGTGACATAGTGGTTAAGTGCTATGTCTGCTTAGCCAAACCATGTCTGCTTGGTCACTTATAATTCCTGCCTTTTGGTTTTGTGATTATTAGACTGCACAGGCAACATTAACAAAGTACAATAACAATAAAACTTAGTTTTTGTGCCTCACAAGTCTTTGAAATTTATTCTATAGGGTCATCTTTTTTCCTATTCTCAGCTGAAAACTCAGACAATCTCATGATTAATGTTTCTTCTTAAGCAAGATAGATAGGCAGATTCATAGATGGATATAGCTATAGACATAGTCACATTCTTAATTCAGTAATTTTAAATTATTTAGTCTTAATAAAAATTTAAACCCCGACCTTGATAAAAAATCAAAGTTCCTTCCCTCCTCCAATTTGGGCCTACTACAGGTGGGAAATCTGTTCTTGTTAGGTGCCATTGAATAGACTGCAACTCAGAATGACCTCCTGTGACAGAGGAGAACTTCCTCACCATGTTTCCTTGGCTGTCTTTAGGGAAGCAGAACTCTAGGTCTTTCTCCCTAGAAGCCGCTAAATGGGTTCAAATCATGCAGCAACTGAGCACTTAACAATTGAGTCACTAATGGTCCTTGTGGGAAATCTACAGCTGTAGATGTATCTTTTTTCTCATTTATGAGTCAGCAATCTATGATGCCTTGACCATCAGGTTGTTACGTGTGGTTTCTGGATCCCTCAGGATTGGAGAATGGAATGGCCAGAGATGGAAGTGGGATAAAAAAGTTCTTTATTCTTCTTGGATTTGGAACTTTAGTGGGTCCTTTGGAGCGCATTAGACTTGCCCTCTTTCCTGCTACACATTTTCATTGATGTTCCTTACACACAACGAGTTCTGGTAGCACAGTGTTCAAGTTCTTGCCTCCAAACCTAAAAATGGATGCTTTGAGCCTCACTAGCCATTCCACAGGATACGGATGTGGCAGTCTGCTTCCATACACACTACAGCCTTGGAACTCCTATGGGGCAGTTCTTCTTTGTCCTATAGCATTACTATGTGTTGGAATTGGCTGGACAGCAACAGATTTGGTTTGAGTTGAGTTGTATCTCACTATTCTGGCTGGTTGTTACTTTCTTTCCCAGTTCCTGGAATTGAGTGGTATTTCCAGATTCTTTCTCATGATAGGATGGAATTCAAAATGACCTAAATGAGAAATCTTCTGTCTTGGGCAAGGCTTGGTCTATGGCAATCGCAGACCTAATTAGCTTTATAAACACTGGGAGGTCAGTTACACAATGTAGCATCATTCTCTCCTTCAATCAGCTATCAGAATAGTTAGGCAATAAATTATTCAAGCTTAAGATTTACTCATAAATCAGGGATCAGATCTTAGTGCATTCTAACCTGCAGGGAACAGAGTTTTTCCAATTAGACGTATTCATACCCTCTTTGGAAACTCTGACGACACAGTGGTTTAGAACTACAGCTTTTAACTGAAAGCCTGGCGGTTTGAATCCATCAAAAGAAGCTCCTTGGAAACTATGGGGCTGTTCTACTCTGTCCTGTAGGGTCGCTATGAGTCAGAACTACTCAACAGCAATGGGTTTGCAGTTTTTTGTTTTTGAATACCCCCTTTAGGTTGAAACCCCGAAGGCACAGTACTTAAATGCTACAGATGGTTGGCATTTTGAATCCACCAGGTGGTGCTCCTTGGAAACTCCGTGGGGCAGTCCTACTCTGTCCTGTAGGTGTTTTTTTGCGGGGGGAGAAGGTCATGAGGGGAGGTCATCAGCTTGAGGTGAAGACTGAAACATTGTCCACTTCTCTCTTTTTGGGAGATGGGATGCCATGCTACAGTTTAAGGGTTCATACACACTATCATCTCTTCAAAGAAATCTCCAAAACTTTTCTAATTTCTCACATGCATATACTCTATGTGGGTGAGCAATTTAAAGATAGTATAAGCAGTTTGGGTATCCTCCTTTGATGATGTTTCATTTTGGCACACTGACTGTTTTCCATATTATCTGCATTGCATCTTGATGCAACAGTTAGAAATTTTCAATTTAACATTCTGTCACATTTCTATTACAAATTCTTGCAACCTTTTCTGTCTGTCTCGGTCTCTCTCTCTCCGTGCATGTGTGTGTGTGTAAAAGAAAGAGACTGAGAGAAAACTGTTCTAATTGCACATCCAACAGACGAGTTTAGCTGAAGTCCTTAATTCCCTTGCAACACTAATAGCACTGTTTTCTAGCCAATCTCTGAGCCTATTATCTCTGCCTCTTCAACTACATCTTCCCAGGAGTCCATTTCCTGAAATACTATTAAATGCATGTAACTTCTCTGGCCAGAACGATTTAATGACATCCCCCTGTTTGCTGGAAAAAAATCTGAGTTCTTCAGTATTCTTGTGCATTTCTCTTATTATAAGTTTTAAAGAAAAGCTGATTATGGCAACTTTTCCCAAAGGGCTATGGAAATCTTATGCAAATCGCAGATGGCCTGAAAAACAGGGGGAAGAAAGGTACCCACTTCTAATGGTAACAGTTTTTTATACCCTACTTCTTAGAGTGCTGACAGGCAGACTGTAATGTGATCCTCTCCTTCATCACATATCTACACAAGACAGAACAGGTTATTCTTCACAAGAGAGAACAGGATACTCTTTTATACCGACTTCAGTCCCAAATGAGATACTTATTTGAACTTCAGGTTATAAGTTACAATAAATTTCCTACTTTTGCTCTGTTTACAACTAGTCTCCCAATTATCTTTTAAGGGGCTTACTTAGAAAGAAAGAATTACGTCATTATTGGAGGCAGCAAATTGAAAGCCACACTGAATGTCCATGTTCTCCACTGAGTCCCAGAAAATAACATTTCTCTAAGCCCCATCCCAACTGTGGGCTTATATATTATCATTACTCGATAACATCTGATTTCACTTTACTAGTGATTTGTTCTGATGACACTTGAGAGAATTATGTCCCCCCTTCTGTAAAATTTCTGCACCCAAGTATTGGTTATCAATTAACACTTCACTATCCACCAGGTGCTCCTTGAATACTCTAGAGGGCAGATCTACTCTGGCCCCTAGGGTCTCCGTGAGTCGGATCCGACTGGATGGCACTTGGCTTACAGACAGGCTAGGCCTCTAACTTCAGACTAAGGAATTTAACTAGACCTTCCACTAGGGCAGCGCTTCACAAAACTAGGCAGTGGTTTTCTCTGTACTGCAGAATTGCTTGGGATACTTTTAAGATGCTGTGTCCCAACTCTAGAGACTTTGATTTAATTAGTTGGGGTGGACAGCAGGTATTGGGTATTTTTAAACAGTTTTCCAGGTGAAAGTATTGTGCAAGAAAGCGTAAGAACCACAGCATCAGGGTGACCATAATTTCATTCCAGACTTAGATATTCTAGAATCTTTTTAGCATCAACTAAAATTATCCTGAATTATGTCTGGATGTGACCCTGAATGCAAGAATACTGACATGTCAATTTTTCTTTTTGATTTTAAAACTATGTATCTGCAAGAGATATAGTTTTAGGAAATAGATTTCATCATTAACATAGTTTCATGATGTTCAGTCATAAAACTTATATTTCTCCTCATCAGTAGGAAATAGGCGCGGGAAAGGCAGAACCATTCACTCGGATCCCATCAATCTCAGAGACTCAGCCATAGGCTCCGAGGACTATGCCACATGGTTTCTTTCTTTTCATTCTCATTCACCTCTCTAAGATGATGGATGTACTTTGGCTCAGTGCTTTTATGTTTTTCCAGCCAAAGTACCTGCTGTCAGTATAGCTATCTGGCTATAATTTAATAAGTCTTTGACCCTTATTTAGTCTTCATACTTATTGGCATAATTATATCCCTTAGCCTGAACTGGAACATGCAAAAGGTGGCAGAACCTTATGAAATCTACACTTTACTGAACACTGTGTTTAATTCACCAAAATCTCTGTAGGAGTTCCTTTGTAAACTAGGATGTAGCCTGGTACACAGTCTTATATTTACCCCTATGAGACTTGATAGCTCTGTAGGTGTTCTGTTGATTTACTAACATACTTCACTAGACTCTCTGCTTGGGGAGGGAGGGTGTATGTTTGTCCTATTAACCCTGTGTCTCTAGTGAATAGTACCATGCCTGGCACACAGCAGGTATTTTGCAAGAGAGGAAGGGTAGTTGAGGAGTTAAGAACACAATTTGGAAAACAACAGATCTAAGTTTGAATACTAAATGTATTACTTGTACAGGGAGATTAAACCTCTTTCTCACTTGTTCTCTGTGTATACATGAAATATACATAGGGAACGTATCTGTTTCATAGGATGGTTGTGAGGATTAGAGCATGTCAAAATACACAGCAGTTGCCTTGAGTCAAGTCTAACCCATGGTGACCCCACATGTGTCCAAGGAAAATCAGCTCCCTTGGATTTTCAGTGGCTAATTTTTAGAAAATAGATCTTCAGATCATTCTTCTAAGGTGCCTCTGAGTGAATTCAAACCACCAAACATCTGATTATCAGCTGAAAGCATTAAGCATGTTGTACTATCCAGGGCCTCCTAAGAACACAGAGGGAGCTTAATCAAGTTTCCTAATAGTGCTGTTGTTGTTATTACTATTGATTGAATGAATGAATGATATCTAAGTATTGAGAAGGGTGGCTGGAATTCCAGGGCCTTTCCTGAAATGCATTAGGATATTTTCACCTATGTTAATTTAAATTGAATGTTTCTAGCAAAATGTACATACAAATTGAATTGAATTGAGTAGTGTTAGATGACAAGGCAGTAGGGAGTAATCTATTGGTTGTAGACTACAGAAATCCACTCCTAGCTCCGGAGAACTGGATCCAGGGATTCAAACACTACTTGCACTTTTTCTATGCCCATCTCACCATCCTGTGATTGGCGGTTATATTTTCAGTCTGCTTATCTCCAAGAACTAAGAGTATAGGCTGCTTTGGGCACTTAAAAACCTAGAACCAAGAGGAGAGAGATCCATTTCCCACAAATTTCTCTCATAAAAACCGTGGAGAAGGACTCTGTTTGATATACCTTGGGTTACATGGTCATTCCTGGATGAATCACTGGGATCAATATGAGGAACGTCGTTATTGTTGTGGCTTGGGTGACAAACCCAATCCTTCGGAATGGGGTGTGTGTTTGTGTGGCTGTGGTGGTGGGGGGAGACGGAAAGCTACTTAGGATACTTTTATGTGCATATGAAACAACGTAAGTGTCTTACAGGGATGATAATTACTTCATATTGGAAATTACTTTTGTCTCTTCTATCTAGTCAGCACTGGTAGATTACATTTTCTCTATGAAATGTGCATCTTGTACAATTTCTAAATTAACCCCATCCCACTCATTTGATGAAATGGCTTTTCAAAATGTTCATAACATAGTTAAATTTACGAGAACAGGAAGTAAAGAAGGATGAAATGGAGAGAAGTTTTAATAAATCATATAAGTCAAAGAGAATATCCCTTGCAACTGACAGAATTATCTTTTTGGGGGGGGTGGATGAACTGAAACAAGATTTTAAGCAAATAGGGATTTTCTTTCGAGTTCCTGTTTTTACAAAGCTATTTAAAAACCAGATGAGCTCTCAACAGTTTCACGAGAGGATAAAGCAAAATGGAACACAGAAAATGCTATCAAGAATTTAAGCAATTTAAATATTATTAAATTCTTTGTCAACTTGAAAATCTAAACATAACTCTTTGTATGAGACATAGCTAGAACTAATGCTCAGGTAAACTTAGGCTGAATGCAAGATTCTGGAAAAAGAAATACTGGAGCGCAGAAGCCAGATGACCACAATAATGGACATTGTCCCCAGGTTTCACATACTTAAGATATATGTTTTAGATTTGATTTACCCAAGAGACTTTTCAGCAAAGGTTTAAAAATATCTGCTCACACAGCTTGTTTCATCAGAAAGCTTAAATTCAAATAAAAATGAAGACTCTTTGCCACTGCTTAAAGCCTGAAGGGGTCTAATCTTTACCTTCTTAACCATAATTCTGCTACATAACCTTACTTAGAAAATGACATTATAATCTATGTCTATAGACATATAAAGAAGCTGATTTCCTTAAGGTGACAAAACTATTACTGCGTATATAATTCCTTAAAATTTTAATGAAATATTTTAGAGGAAGAGTAATTGGAGGCATTGCAATGAATGTCAGTTATAATTAAAACTATAAATAAACTATAATAATAACATTTTGTTTGCACATTTCAATGATCATACTTAGGTCTTTGAATGTGGACAAAATCTTTACAAGCTAAGCTTGAATTCAACATAAGAGTTCCTATCATTAGCTGCCTGAATGTAACCTGCATTTTAACAGCACTGCAAAAGATAAGTTCAGCAGGAATGGTCGTTACAAGATCAGATACAATTTCAAGCAATATAAAACAGGACTCTTTTAGAGCTGCCTTAAAATAAACAAATTCATTTTAATGCCTTGAAACCACTTTTAACTGACCTTTATACTCTCATTGCATAGCACACAAGGACATAAGCATATTTTTATATAATGTTGAGTGTCACTGTCATAAATGAGGAATAGCCTCCCATTGAAGGACAGAATGGTTTACTTTTTAAAACAAGTTTTTATCTAGGTAGTTATTTCTGACACTGCATTCTTAAATTACCCACTCTAACAAATAAAAGGTAAGATAAGAAAATGACCATCTGTAATATTGAAAAACCAATACCATTAGTTGGCTAGACTCTGAAAAGATGGACCAGTAATTAAAAAGCAAATGAAACTGTACCGAAAAACATACTCCTGGATTCAGGTTGCTATCATGAAATCATAATACACAAAAATTTTAGCATACTTAAAATGTGATAATTATACCAGACATCACAAATCAATGGGAAGGGAATTATTTTTTGATATACATTAAATCACTCAACTTTTACTTAGAGAAAATGCTCATTTAAGTGCTCAAGTAGTCATGAAAAAAATTTTAGGGAAATTGAAAAAATAAATGTAAATATTCAAAGCATAAGAAGATACATTAGGAAATGATTTAAATCTGATTTTTTTGCTGGGTAAGGTCTTTGTTGTGTAAAAATTAGTAGAAGAAATCACAAAGAAAATTATTTGACTAGATTAACAATCTGCCATTCACAAGTGACACAAACTTGTTTGCAAAAGAAAAACAAATGATGAACTCAAGCACTTACTGATGAACATCAAAGACTACAGCTTTCAGTGTGGATTATGCCTGAACATGTAGGAAAGAAAATTTTTCACAACTGGGACTTATAAACATCATGATAAATGAAGAAGAAAATGAATTTACCAAAGATTTCACTCTACTTTAGTAAAACAATCAATGCCCCTGGAAGCAGCAGTGCTGACAGCCTCTGGAACTGCCTTCTTCAGTTTTATGGTTACTTTCTCAGCTCTAATCACAAACCTTATTTCAATACAGTCCTATTGGCATTTCCTTTTGAAAAGTTGTTGAGAAGACAGAAGTCCAGTGTGAGATACTGCTTTTAAAAACTGATGCTGAGGAGGACAGCCTCCTATAAATAAGACCATTGCAAGTGACCACGTCTTTTATGGGCTTCTAGAAAGCTGGAATAAAATTCTGGAGTTCAAATGCAGTAGATACATTAGTTGAATCTCTGGCTCCTATGCTTTGATTTTTTTGTTTGTTTGTTTATTTTATCAGATACTGATTTAATTATAGTATGGTATTTATTTGATAGTTCTTTATTACTCATTTCACTATTTTATTTACAAAAATACAAGTATACATTCCTTCCAAGCCTCCTTACATCCCTTCCAGAAGAGGTCAGAAGCTGGTCAATAAAACCAGAGGTCAGCATACTATGATTTGGCCCTTGGAATATCCCTTATCTAGGAATAGTTTTTACACTGTAAAGAACTGTAAGTAATAAACACACACATATACTACATACTTAAATTATGCGATGGTTAATGATATGTATCAACTTGGCAAGACTAAGATTCTCAGCTACTGGGCAGACACTGGACTGATTGTTGTTCCACACCATTATCCAAGGTAATACAAGGTAATCACCTCTCATGATGTGACTGATGCAATCAACCAATCAATTAAAAGGGGGATTACTTAAGGGTGTGATCTGCCTTCAGGATATACACAGATGTTCTGGAAGAGTTCACTGTCTCTGGATCCTACACTCTTCTTTTTGTCTACAGATCTTGGGATGTAAGCCTGTGGAAATCTTTGGTCCTCTTCAAGGCTTTCTTTGGCTTCTTGAAAAAAAATATTATAGGCAATGTGCCCGACAGATGTATCTCTGATTATTAAAATGCAGTATTATATAATGAATTTCTTAAGTTCCTCAGATGCAGATAAAATGTAAATTAAAAAGCAATTTAGATTACCAAGGAAATTTTGTTTACAAAGCAATGCAAAATTGATTTTATAGTAAGTCAGGATTTATAGTCCATCTGACATGCTGGTAAGAATCACCACAAATGTGGCAAAGTAGCAATACTTTTTATAACATAATTCTATAGTAAGCATGCATTATGTATTATATGTAATAAAATCACAATTTAGGCTAGAATAATAACTAATTTACCAAAAGAAAACCAAACCCAGTATCATCAAGTTGATTCTGACTCATGGAGACCTTATGGCTAATTTATAGTTTGTATAACTACATCCTACATAAAAAAATTAATTCACCTAAATTTTCCCACATAAACCAATAAAGAAAACCACAAGTTTTAATATCTTCTGAGCAATAGCTATATTTGATAATAACCTCTCTCCCTTCTTAATCATTTCACTTTGCTATACTAGTGACAAGGACAATACAATACAGTTTTATCACAAATTCCCAAGTAGTTTAGAGATTTTAAGTATAGCTGTCCTCAGAAAATTTAAAAAAAAAAAAAAGAAAGGAATGCCAAAAGAATGGTGACTTGTTGATTTAAAAAGAACTATTAGCCTTATTTCCATTACAGAATGAACCGAAAAAATAGATTTTGAGCCTCACATATGGTCATTACAAAGATTTCTTACAAAATATTGGGTAAAACACATGCCTAGAAGTCTCAGTTTTTTTCTTCAAATGTTTAAATAAATCAGGATAATCAAAAACTTTGCATAAAAATGAAAAATAAAAATTTTAGTGATCAAAGTTATTTTATTTGCTCTGCAGCTGGTTTCCCTAAACTGCTTCCTTAAGGTATTACTGACATACTACAGATTTAAAAGCTTCACTTATATAAGTTGTGGCACATGTGTACACTTGTGGACTCATTCCAACAGTCAAGATAATAAATATATTCAAGACTACTTTAAAAAAGAGTATAGGTTTCTCTTTAGGGCACTGAGAAATTAGTGAGAATGTAGGTAATCTGGAATTTTCAGTGCCTAACTATGATTACTATGGAATTGTCTGTGTATTTACAGCAGTACTGTTAACTCATCTATTGATGAACTGAATCCAATCACAATTTAGAATCTTAGTTCTACATGGTGATGTCAGTCACTACAAAGACAACTAACTTGTCTTCCAACTACCTATGCCTGTTGTTATCTCCTTTTTTCATACATTTACAGCATTAATTGAGCAATTATTTATAGGAATACAATCAAAGTTGACTTGAAGCAAAAATATAAAGTAGATAGGGCATGCCTATGTCCTCTTTGTCTTTTCCTTTCTTTGCAAACTTATCTACCCTGGGACCACTGTCTCAGTGTCAACTTAGATTGCACATCAGACCTGACATTCCTCATCTAGGCTCAGTTAGGAGCCCTGGTGGTGCAGTGCTTGAGTTCAGCTGCTGACCATTTGGTCAGCAGTTGAAATTCACCAGCACTCCTTGGAAACTTTATAGAATGCTCTATTCTGTCACATAGTCACCAGAAGTCAGAATTGATCCAATGGCAATGAGTTTTTAATAGGCTATAGGACCAACTTGTTCCAGTGGAGCCCTATGACTTAAACATTCCCTGTGAACTCCTTTTCACACACTTGCATACTGCATATAGAACAGAAAGGACAGAAAATAAATCCACACACTAGCTATAGTGGCAAATTTTAGCTTCAAGTAATAATCCTTCAGATTTAGATGATTTTTAAAGTTGCTGTCTTCATGAGACACTGTTTGGATTGAAAACTGCACATAACTGATGGGATACAATCAGGCACTATAGAGATACTTAAAGATATTTGGGGTCAGGATGAGCATTACCCTGCTGCTTTTCAAATCTTATGATAATGTACTAAATGACCTATGTACATAAAGCTGTATTTTTCTTCCTATATCCTTGGGTTCGGGGTTCAAAACATGCCTCTAAAGTAATATAAGATATCTTTATTTTTCCATAATTAAAAACAAAAACACAAATCTGGCAAGAAGGCAACTGGATAATATATGTAAAAGCTTGGGAAAAAATGCCAACCAAGATTAATAGATCCTATAAAACTCTTGTTCAAGCATGATGGCAAAATAAGGACATGTCCAGGTATACCATGAGTCGGATCTGACTCTACAGCACTTGGCTGGCTTGGCCAGGTATACAGAAATTAAGGGAACATGTAGAAACCAAATTTGTAAAGAATGATCAAAGCAAGTCCTTCAGTCTCATAACAAACCATATCTAGGACTCAAGATTGTACCAGCTGGACACCAACCTAGAAAATAAATTTTCAAGGACTATTCAGAAGCAAAAGAACTGCAATGGGCAATCAGAGAGGTTAATGTGTAAATGACAATAACATTAGAGGAATAGAAGAGGGAATAAATGGTATACATACAGAACTTGATAGTAGAGCGGAAATCCTGGTAGCATAATGGCTAAGTGCTACATCTGCTGAACAAAAGTTTGGCAGTTCACATCTGCTGGGGGCTCCTTGGAAACTCTATGGAGTAGTTCTACTCTGCCCTATAAGGTTGCTATGAGTGGGAACTGACGGCAGTGGGTGTGGTTTTGGAGTTTTTACCAGAGCGGAAGGCAAGGCACTACCAAGTGATGATAGAATAGACTGGTTCAAACCCAGGAAAGCAAGGGTAACTTTCAAGATAATCACACAAAGGTAACAAACCTAGTCATCAAAATAAAAAAGGAAAATATAAGGTCTCAGTAAAAAGAAAAGAAATAGGAAAGAAAATCACAAACCAAAGTAACTCAGCACAGAAAAGTGAAAGGAACAAGGAAAACATCAGCGCACGCACACACACACAAAAAATCACTATGAAATGTTAACAGTAATACACTCTTTACAAGACACACACGTTAAAAACAAGTCACTTGTACTAGTACAGCAAGAGATACACTGACCAACAGAACAGAATTGAGAACCCAAATGTATATCAATCTACCTATGGTCACTTGATCTTTCGCAAGGGCCCAAAGTCCATCAAATGGGAAAAGCACAGTCTTTTCAGCAGATGGTACGGGCAACAATGAATGTCATATCATAACATGGAGCAAACCGGATGGCATTATGCTGTGTGAAATGAGTTAATCAGAGAAGGAAAGGTGTTGTGTGACCCCACAAGTATGAAAACTCTTGAAAAGGTTTATTCATAGACAGAAACAATCTTTGTGTGGGCAACATGGCCATGGTTAGGACCAACATTATGGCCTGGGTGCAGAGCTTGTGAGCCTGAGATGAAATTCATGGAAACGGCCGAATCTGGCTGGAATGCCTGACATCAGATCCCCAAAGACTGGCCTTGTGATTCTGACACCCGTACCCTGACCCCCCAGGCCCACGTGCTTTCCTCCTTGGGAGGAAAGGTCACATAAGGAAATGGTATTTGATATGCTGTATAGATAAGAAGGCAGGAGATGGTTGTATGACATATCTCCCAGGCCGTATTCAAATCAAAGCTTGTTTACTACACGTATGCATGTTCTACTCACTAAAACAATACAAGCTGCTCGACGCCAGGCCAGAGATGGAGCATCAGAGTGGCCTCACTCCTCTTCACTACCTGTGTTTCTGTGTGGCATGCTTCATCGGCATTGATCACCCACGGGCAATACAGACCTACAGACATGATACTTTGATTGTTATGGAGAGGGCGGGATAGAAAAAACAAAACAAAAAACGGTTGCCACTGAGTCAATTCTGACTCATAGTGACCCTACAGGGCAGAGTAGAACTACCTCCTAGAGTTTCCAAGGAATGCCTGGCAGATTTAAACTGCTGACCTCTTGATTAGCAGCCATTGTGCTCTTAACTATTGCATCACCAAGACTCCAAGTAGATGAAAATATTATTAGTGTGCATTCATTTTTGTACTAAAGATCTTCAGTGTCTTCACAAGTATTGGCTGCAATGTAATTTTCTTCATGATTGCAATACATTTCAATAACTTCCTAAGAAGCTTCCAACATTGTTGTTTCATTTGATCTAGTGATCAACTAAATTCTTTTTCATCGAAACTTCTGTTACAAAATATCTTTGCCAACTTTTATCTTTGCTATTTTTTAATCTAATTGCAGTGAGAAATTTGGCCTTTGTCTCCTCCATCCTTGGCCTTGTCTCCTCTATCCAGTAACTTTTTGTTATTTAAGACCCCACGGCACTTGGCTGGCAGCTGTCCTTTCCTTAAGAATAGGGATTTCACTATTCAAACACAGTGCCATTGTTATCTCTTAATCAACAATAGCATGCTGCCATGGAAACTATGTCGAAAGTAAGTATGGTCAGAAATTAATTCAATTACCATTATTGTGCCTGCATTTTTAAATCCAGAGGTAACAATACAGTGAAATTAAAATACTTTTATACTGTCAATAATTCTTTCTTAGATACAAGCTATAAACAATGAGTAAGATTATATTTTGTTCTTATGCTATGATTAAGTAGGAAAGAAATACCAAATAGGAAAATGATGCCCAGATATGGGTATTCAAACACCATGTTAATATTAAAATACATATGTGTGTGTGTAGGTGTGTATATATAATGTGGGTACCTTAGCCATCTAGTGCTGCTTTAACAGAAATACTGTACCACAAGTGCACGGCTTTTAAAAAAATGAGTTCTATTTTGTCACAATCCAGTAGTCTATAAAGTCCAAATTCAGGCAATCAGTTCAGGAGAAGTCTGTCTCTGCAGGCGCTGGAGGGAGGTCCCTGGCATCAATCTTTCCCTGGACTAGGGGTTTCTGAGGCTCAGGGGCCCCAGCTTCTGTCCAAAGGATGTGCTCTGCTCTTAGCAATGTTTCTTTCCTGATGATACACAGCCTCCAAGTCTTTGCTTTGTTTTGCTTTCATTCGTATCCTAAGAGACTGCCTCAAAGCACAGTACAGCCTTACACAGTGAGTCCTGTCCCACCAACACAACTGCTGCCCATCCTCCCGTATTAACTTCACGGGGGCAGAGTTTACAGCATATTGGAACATCTCCCAGTAGTGGGAGTCATAGCCTAGTCAAATTGTTAGACACATTTTGAGGAGCACACATTTCAATCTACAACATTGGGCAAGATAATTATTTTCTAAAATGCTATAAAAATGTGGGTTTTAACACTAAAAATCCAAGAGCTTTAGAATACTTATATTACTTCTCTCCAAACAAATAAACAAACTAAAATTGCTGTATAGTGATTCTGACTTATAGAAGTCTTGTAGAACACAGTAAAAGTGCTCCTCAGAGTTTCCAAGGGTATAAATCCTTACTGAAGCAGACTGTCACATCTTTCTCCTGGAGAGTGGTTGCTGAATTTGGATTGTAGACATTTATGCTAGCGGCCACCACAGCTCTAAGACATTAGCTGTTTGGACATGCCAGGGAATATGAAAGTGAGACCTCTTTATACCAACCCCTCCACCCCCAAAATGTGGTGCTATCAAGTAGGTTTCAACTCATAGTAACCCTATAGGACAGAGTAAAACTGCCTTGCAGGGTTTCCAAGGAGTGCCTGGTTGGTTTGAACTGCTGACCTTTTTGGTTTAGCAACCAAACATGTAACTACTGTGCCACAGAATTACGAATGAAAGAATAAGGAATATATTTTCAGATCAACCCCTGTAGGCTTGGATTCCTTCTATCCATTACAATATCAACATTCGTAGAGTTAGTATTATGTAAATATAAATTATTGGAATATATACAAATTATTACATTTTTTACAATCACCCCTAGCAGACTAATCAATATGCTTTTGGTTTTCATTCCTTACTGAATACTATCTTTGAACAAAATGTGATTGTGTTACATTGAAATGCATCACTTATTACAATGTAATGGGGCTACACCATTCATACTCCTCAATGATCTCTAAATTGCTACAATTAAACAAGCATATAAGACAATCAAGATTTTTGGGTTTTTTAATATGTTTATTATGATGTGGAGTCAACTTTTATTGTTGTTATCATTAGGCAAAAGCCCTGGTGATAAAGTGGTTAAGCACTTGGCTTCTAACAGAAAACTCATAAGTTTAAACCACCAGTGGCTACAGAAGAGGAAGATGCAGCAGTCTGCTTTCGTAAATATTACAGCCTTAGAAACCCTGGTGCCATAGTGATTAAGTGCTACATCTGCTTAAAAGGTCAGCAGTTTGAATTCACCAGGTGCTCCTTGAAAACTCTGTGGAGCAGTTCTACTCTGTTCTATAAGGTCTCTATGAGTTGGAACTGATTCAATGGCAGTAGGTTGGGTTTTGGTGTTAGAAATCTATAAGGCAGTGTTTTTCTGTCCTCTAAGGTTGTTACAACTTGAAATTGCCTCAAGGGAAATGAGTTTTATCATGGGTGAACCAGATCAATTGAGCTTGGGATGTTTAGCACTATGCAGACATATAAAAAATTAAATCCATTGCTGGCCAGTCAATTCCAACTCTTGTTATTCGCATGAGCTACAGAGTAAACCCTAGCTCATAAGCTTTTGCTGACTGTAATCCTCCTGTTTTTTTTAAAAAAATATTTCATTGTTTTTAAGTGAAAGTTTACAATCCAAATCAAATTGTCAAATACCTGCCTCCACCACTACTATGCAATTGTAACTGTTCTCTGCCATACCCCCTTTTGACAGTACATACCTCTTTTCCACCCTGTACTTCTCATATTCATTCAACCAACTCCTGACCCCCCTCCACCCTCTTATCTAGCCTCTGAACAAGAGATGCTTTGATAGACTCATGTATATATTTAAGCCAAGAAACATATTCTTCACCAGTGTCCTTCTATATCTTATACTCCAGTCTAATCTTCAAACAGTTGGCGTGGGTTGTGGATTCAGCTCTCAACTAACAGAAAGTCTGGGTGCCGTGTCCTCAGAGGACTCTCCGGTCTGTGGACTACCAACTGTGATCTTTTAATGGAGTTCCAGTACTGCACACCCATTTTTCTCTAGCTACATTAGGTACTTTACATTGGGTTCCCTGTCAGGACAGTCATTGGTGGTGGCCAGGCACCATCTAGTTCTTCTGGTCTCATGTAGATGTAGTTGCTGGATCTTATGGCATCTTCTGTCTGCTATGCTCATACTTTCCTCCTGTCTTTGATGTCCTTCATTTTCCTCTGCTCCAGGTGGATTGAGACTAATCAACACAACACACCACTCATCAAAGTGGTATGAAAAACATTTTCTTAAAAAAAAGCTTAGTTACGACAATTACCCTAGATATACCCTGAGACCATGGTCCCCAGACCACTGTCCCTGCTATTCTGTCCTTCAAAATGTTGGGTTATATTTACAAAACTTTTCAGCTTCCAGTGGAGGCCAGTTGTGATAACTTCCCTTCTTCTGCATGCTGTCACTCCCTTCAAATAACCTAGTTCCTATCTACTATCTAATATACACACCCCTCTCTCTTTACCCACCCTTTAACGATCAAAGATAATTCTCTTCTGTGTTTAAACCTTTTCTTAAGTCCTTATGTTAGTTGTTACATACAATAGTTGTCCTTTTGCAACTCATTAATTTCACTTAGCATACCATCTTCCAGATCACTCCATGTTATGACATGTTTCCTGAAATCATTGTTGTTCTTTATCATTGCATAGTACTCCATTGTGTCAATATACTCTAGTTTGCTTATTCATCCAACTGTTGATGGGAACCTTGGTTGATTTCATCTTTTTGCTGTTGTGGACAGTGTTGCACTAAACAGTGGTGTGCATGTATCTATGCACCCAATGACAGGGTCTTCATTCATTTTTTTGAAGATGTTTATCGGGCTATGCCAATTGTATCTTGATTTCTTCCAAAACCCAGTTGTTTTTGAGCAATGTGTTGTTCCATTTCCACGTGTTTGATTTTTTTCTTTCTCTTTTCTCTTACTGATTTCTACCTTATGGCTTTATCATCTAAAAAGATACTTTATAGTATTTCACTACTTTGAAGTTTGATAAGGATTGCTTTGTGGCCTATTATGTGGTAAATTTTGGAGAATGCTCCATGTACACTGGAAAAGAAAGTACACTTGGCTGCTGTTGGGTGAAGTGTTGTGTACATGTCTAGGAAGTCAAGTTAGTTCATTGTGGCATTTCATTCTTCTGTGTCTTTACTGAGTCTTTTTCCTACATGTTCACCTTTCACTGAAAGTAGTGAAGTCTCCTACTACTAATGTGTAGCTGTCTATTTCTCTTTTCAAAGCAGTTAGCATTTGTTTTATGTATTTTGGAGCCCTGTCATTGGGCGCATAGATATTTTAATATGGCTATGTCTTCCTAGAGTACTGATCCTATAATTAGTATATAATTTCCTTCTTTATCCAATGTGGTAGGATTTTACTTTAAGGTCTATTTTATCAGAGATTAATATTACCACTCCTGTTCTTTTTTGAACGTTGTTAGTCTGATATAGTTTTTCCATCCTTTGAGTTGTAGTTTGTTGATATCTTTGAGTCTAAGGGTATGTCTCTGTAGGCAGTACATAGATGGGTCATGATTTTTTAATCCAATCTGCTACTCTCTGTGTCTTTATTGGTTTATTTATTTATTTTACATTCAGCATGATTCTTCATAGGTATGAGCATAGTGGTGCCATTTTGAAGTGGTTTTTTTGTGTGTTGCAGACAGTTCCTTTGTTCTCGTTATTTTATACTGAGTCTTTCTTTACATGTTTCCTCCTCATTTTTTTCAGTGTTGGTAGTTTTGTATTTGCTGGGACTTCATGTTTTTCTTCATTTTTATTTTGATGTGTAGGATTGATAGTTTCCTTTTTGATTACCTTAATTTACCTCTATTTTTCTAAACTTAAAGCAATGTTTAATTTCTCTATATAGCCTTGAGGTTTTCTCCATGTGAAAACATATGACTACACTTTCTTTTTGATCATTCTTTTTTGTTACAATGTTTACATAATGGCATCTCTGTTTTCCTATTTTCAGTGTTTTGTCTATGCTTTTTTAATTGTGATTCCCTTATCTGAGTTGATATCCAGGTACTCTGTTCTGTGTTCTAGCCTTGCACTGTCATCTGGTATTACTAATTTTCTATCAAAGGGGCTCCCTTTAGTATTCTTGTAATTTTCGTTCGTTTTTTGCAAATTCCATAAATTTCTGTTTATCTGGACATGTCTTAATTTCACCATCATATTTAAGAGACAATTTTGCTGGATATGTAATTCTTGGCTGGCATTATTTTCCTTCAAGACTTTGTATATGTCATCTTATTACCTTCTTGCCTACATGGTTTCTAGTGAGTAGTTCAATCTTAGTCTTATTGATTTTCCTTTTGCTTTTGTAGGTTATTTTTCATTTATCCCTAGCCACTTGTAAAAGTATCTCCCTATCTTTAGTTTTGCCAAGTCTGATCATAGTATGCCTCAATGATTTCTTTCAGGATTTACTGTGTAGGGAGTTCAATGAGCATCTTAGATGTGTATCTTCTTATCCTTCATGATATCAAAGAAATTTTCTGTTAGCTAATCTTTAACAATTCTCCCAGTGTTTTCTGCTATCCTCCCTGTTCTGGTACTCCAGTCATATACAGATTATTCCTTTTCACAGAGTTCCACAAAATTCTTAGTGTTTCTTGATTTTTTAAAATTCTTTATCTGTTTTTTTTCTCCAATATGTTGATGTCACATGCTTTATCTTTAATCTCACTAATTCAGCTTTCCATTGCCTCAGTTCTGCTCCTATGACTTTCTATTGAGTTGTCTAACTGTAATTTTATCAGTTGTCTGCATTTCTGATTCTTGCTGCTCCATGCTTTCTTGTGGCTTGTTCAATTTGTCATTATACTCTGCTGCATTTTGCCTCATCTACTTCCTCATCCCTTGAAGAGCTATAAACACTAATCTTTTATATTCTAATTATAATTATAATCAGAGTTTTCCAGTCAAAGTGCTTTTTGTTACAATATATATTACCTACTGCTGTTGAGTCAATTCTGACTCAACATGTTGAGGCTATTATCCCTGTTTTCCCTGTAATTAAAAATTGTGAAAGCATTTAATCAGAAACTTTGTTTTTAATAAAAATATGCCTCCGTTAACAGCAATAAAATTAAACTGACTGTCAATTTATAGTGTGGAAAATGTAGCTGCTATTTTTAAAAAGATAAGAAAGGCTTTAAAGGGTCACCATGAGTGGATCTGACTAGATGGCACTTGGCCTGGCTGGCATATTACTTCTGCTCTCAGATAAAATCTGGATAGTAAATGAAAAAAGCAAGGCAGAAATCAGATATTATGTAAAATATTGTAAGAGAAAGAAGAGTAGGATGGATTGTAGTAAAAAACAAAATTCCATATTTTACAGTCAAGAGTTTCAAGAAAAAAAGCGTGATAGAATTGATGTTATTTTATAAGGATTTTATTCTTTAAATTACAAATGAATTAAATGCATTTTTTGAAATATTATAAAGTATAAAATACTAACAAAATTATTATTATAAGTATATTGAAGAATAGGGTCAATAATTACAGTGATGGAAAAAACAAATAGGGAACTTATAATGCAATGGAAAAGACATTGTTCTTCAAATAAACTTTTTTAAGAAAGTCATTTAACCCATAAAATTAAGATATCACATATATAACCTAAAAATATTTTAGCAAATAATTTTTATTTTTTTCCTAATATTTCATGATTCCAAAGTATTTAGGATGGGGGAAAAGTGCCTACTTCGGAAAAAAAGTAGATATGTCATAAGGTCACTATGAGTCAGAATCAACTCAAAGGTAGTGAGTTTGGTTTGAATTTTAAGAAACAATAAAAGTATTCATGTATTTATCTTTATTTTAGATATAGATAACAGTGACATAAGACACAATAAAACTATCTGCAGACTGTCAAGTAAATAATTCACTTTATAACAACACACCAGCTAGAAAAGAAATAATATCTAGAAGCCAGGAATACGAGAAGCTAGAATTACAGAAAAGGAAATAGAAAATAGCTAAATAAATTCATCTACAATGTTCAACAACTAAAAATCACATGGGATGAAAACCCAATCCCTGCACTGCAATTAGTCTGTCCCAAGAGTAACTGGTTTCCAGTTTTCTTTGGAAGGGAAAAATAACACAACATTTAGAAAAGGAGAGTAAGAAATGTAGCCTTTTTTTTTTTTTTCCTTCACAATCTTATGAAGACATTGTCTCCTGTTAAAGGATAGGGTGCTTATTCAAATCATGTTATTGCTCCAAATGGCTACAATCAGACATTCTCAAATGCATAAACCGAGGACTGAAAGATTTCTCATCTCAGTTTTGGATATAGAGTCATACTAACTTTGAAAGAGCCAAAGAAGAAATTCTCAAAGAAAGCATTTGAAATTCATTTCCATTTAGAAGCACCAAGCTACTTTCATTCAGGTGCTACAGGGTCATAAAACCTTCCATAGCTTCTGACTGAGAACTGCTTGAAAACATTTTCAGTAGTTAAGTGCTTTGCTCCTCAGGAGCATCACATGACTTGTGCAGAGTGATTACATTCAGCTAAATGTATTTATTTTATTAATTATTTCAAGGGGCAACCTGTATTGGTGAAAGATGTGGAATTATGATTAAAAAGTAAGATTCATTTCTCACTTTTTATTTTAAAAACAAAGAATTCCATAAACGTTATTTGGCTTCTGTGATAGAGTTTAATAACTCTGAAAAATTGTATTTACTGAATTTTTGAAAATTAAACTTCATTTCTAAAAAATAGAAAAGCCTGTAGTTGCACCTGAATTACTATGATTAATAAAGTGTCTCCAACTACTAGAAGAGTATCTCATATCCAAAGAGCTATTTCCCATATTAGGAAAAACTCTATGTAATGTTTGCTTTCTGTACAACTTTGATTGATTATTTGCAAAATCCACCCAGAATTTACTGGAGATATATTTTAATACCCTTGGGAAAATGCTGACAATTTAATGTCAAATTAATATTCTCCAAAATAACATCTGTAGTATTAACAACAACTTGATATGAAGAAAGCAAATAGTATAGCACAGGAAGCATGTATCTGCAACATCAAAGTTGCAGGAACATAATAATTGATAATAATTATACTGTGCATCTGAATAATAAGGCTTTATTTTAAAATAATACTTCAAGAATTCTTTGAAAACTGTTCATCTGAATTCTTTGGAGTTTGCTTTTTCGAGACTCTATATGTTTGATGAGTTAAGCTTTTATGGAAACAAAACGTAGGACACTTTTAGTATTTGTTATTATTTTTTTCTTAAAGATTTTTTGTGGTTTAAGTGAAAGTTTACAATCCAATTTGTCCCACACAACTTGCATACACACTATTCTGTAACTCTTGCTGCTTTCTCCTCCCTGTGATAGACAGCACACTCTTTCTACCCTGTATTTCCTGTGTCCATTCAGCCAGCTCCTGTCCCCCTCCACCCTCTCATCTCGCCTCTGGACAGAAACTGCCCAGTTAGCCTCATGTATCTATTTAAACCAAGAAGCACTCTTCACCAATATCATTTCTTATATTTTAGTCCAAGCCAATTTTTCTGTAAAGAGTTGGCTTTACTAATGGTTTCAGTTCTGTGCTCACAGAGTCTGGGGGCCGTATCTTCTTGTGACACTCCAGTCTGTTGGACCATTGAATCTGGTCTACAGTTCTAGGTCTGCACATCCATTCTTCCCCTGCTACATCAAGGACCCTATTATATTCCCCGTAGGGGCAGTCATGGGGTAGCCATCTAGTTCTTCTGTTCTCATGCTGATGTAGTCTCCAGATTACGTTCTTTATTACTCTTTCAGTTTTTTATATACATTATTATTAATAAATATTTGGAGTTTCACATGATTAAAAAGAAACAACATGGACACTGATTTCTTTTGGTTAAGCTATATTCATACAAAACTTTTAAACTACAAATAATTCGACATTAATTATCCACTTACAAAGTCTAACTAATCCATAATTTTATGAAGGGAAAGTATTTAAAAAAATCCCTTTTTAAAGTTAGAACAAATAAAGCTATAATTCTTTGGGGTTATTTTTCAGAGTTTTTTCTCTCAAATCTTCACCAAAGGACATCATTTGAAGACACATTTCATATATTAAAAATAACTTTAGTTATGACAAGAATTTTGAGATATATTATGTAATATTTCCTTGTTGTAAAATTATTTTAGATGTTTTATCTAGTCTAAAATCAGAGAATTGAAGAAATAAACCTACAATTAATAAGACACAATGTAGTTCTGTTTGAAGTAAAGAGATAATAAATTTTATGATTTAATATTATAGAAAGTATAAGCAAATTTGAAAATATTTTTTGCTTTTTTAAAAGGTAGAGTTTCAGAATGCTTTATCAATGCAAGATGACACTGGAGTGAGAATCACAGAATATAAATTCTAGAGAACAGCCTTGTCATGAATTGAATTGGTGTGCCCCCAAAATATGTGTAAAAAAATTTAGTTTGGTTGTGATTACCAGTATTGTGTGATTATCCTCCATTTCATGAATTTCCTATATGTTAAAAAGGTTTAGGGCGGGACTGTAAATCCCTTCCTAAGGTCGCCTCTCTGCTCTACTGTAAAGGGAGTTTCCCTGGAGCGTGGCTTGCACCCCCTTTTATCCTACAACAGATAAAAGGAAATGGAAACAAGCAGAAAGCTGGGACCCTAACACCGTCAGGATAGCAGCACGGGTACAGTGCATCCTTCACACCTGACGTTCCTGCACCAAGACGGTCCCTGTCCAAAGACTGACACAGCACAAGGACTTTCCTTTACAGCCAAGAAAGGGAAAGCCTTCTCCTGGAACAGACACCCTGAATTCAGACTTGTAGCCTACCAGCTGTGTAAGAACAAACTTTCCTTTGTTAAAGCCATCTACTTTGTCATATTTCTCTTAGAGTAGCACTAGATGACTAAAATAAGCCTCTATTTCAAATTGCAAACAAGAAAACTATTGTCCCCAAAGTCTACATTACCTGCATGCTTCTGATAAACTTTTATTAATAGTGTCTTCCCTCAAAATGCAAAAATAATTTTAAAAGATGAAATATTTAAATACAATTAATTTGGAAAACATAAAATTATTTTATTTGATTTACAGCTGAAATAAATGCTTATTGTATGCAAGATTATAAAACTTAAATGTTCAAAGAAAAGAAGGATTCAAGGAAAAAAGTCTCAATTTTCATAAGTATTTACCATTCTGGTAAACACACACATCTTTACATTGATAGTTGGGATAAACTAAAGGTCTCAGTATAAATACTATATATTTAAACATTCTCTCATCAAGAAATCGAAGGAGTCCTGGTGGTGAAGTGGGTAGATAGCTCAGCTGTTAATCAAAAGGTCAGGAGTTCAAATCCACTAGTTGCTCCTTAGAAACTTTATGGGGCAGTTTTACTCTGTTCTTGGATTGCTATGAGTCCGAATCAACCCAATGTACTTAACAGCACCACCACCTAAACTAGGCCTCTCATGAAAAACACAGTGTTTGTTGACAACACTGTGTTCATACCCTCCATGCTGTTGAGGAGGAAGGTTCATTACCAAGCAGCATAGAGTTTACAAGGTACACACAGTGGGTTTGAACTGTCAATCTTGTGGTTAGTGGCTATAGTTCTTAACCACATGTCACCAGCGTTTACCAAGAATGGTCTTTAGCATACGAAATTTATATGTATACCTTTTCACACAAAAATCAATTGATTCACTATTTGGAAATTCTACAATATATTATCTGTTCTTAATTGAAACATGTCACCTTTTTACTTGAGAAAGACATCCGTCAGTGGATGGCATCCAAATTAATAGCAAAAACTTAAAAAGCAGTGATAATATACATATTCAAACCATCCAAAAGTCTCAAAATTTTTCTTAATACCAGTATTTCTATTAAAAATAATGAAATATAAATCTCTTAATTATCTAGTCACTATAAAGACAGCTTAGTTAAGGGTCGCCAGGAGTCAGATCTGACTCGACAGCACCTGGCTTGGCAGTTAAGGTTAAAGTCTTCTAGGGTCTGACTAGCTTCAATGTGCATCAGGTGTCTTGGTAAAGAATAAAAATAAAATTACTGGGGGAAAAGAAAAGACAGAGAGGAGACAGCTGCCATTAGCAATCACCAAATGCCATCATGACAATTACAATTAATCATCACAGATGTGAACAAAACATTCACTTGTCTGAATGAAAGACCCCCAAACACACGAGTTAAGAAATTCTATTAGCAAATTTTTTTGACATCACATGGCCAAACAATTTAAGTTTCTATAATGGTTCCAACTGTATAAAACCCAGTTCCTCCTGAAGAAGAATTTATAATCTCCTGGGGAAAGTAAGATAAGCCTGAGAGAACAAGAGAAATACAGAATAAAATATTTCAACAGACTACAGAGATATTCAGAAAGTAGAGAAGGCAGATAATTTGCACTACAGTGACAAGCCCCAAGGATTATGGTTCAACTGAATCTACCGTACCATGAATGTCACTTTATAATAAATCAGCTGTAAGTTCCCAAAGTACGGGGACACATGAATCACTCACTGGGGGGATCTCTTCTTGCTCCCTGTCTCTCCATTCACACAGCTGCTTCAGAAACAGTCTTCATATACATCACTTACAGCACCGTCACAGCAATGAGAACATGATGCAGGAATGCAATTCTGCAATTCTGAATTCTGTTATTCAAAATTTCATATTTTGAACTTTGAGTCTGTTCATGCTTGCTGTCCTGGTGCCAGGTCTTGGCCTTTAATTACTGTGGCTGAAGCTAACAGTGAAGGAGCTCAGCACAGCTGGTTTGGAGCTGCACTGGTGATGGGGACGCCGGTGCTGCTGTGCAGAATGGCATGGTGAAGGATGGAGTGGTTTGGGAGCACGTAGAGGTCTGGAAACACGCCCTGAGTGTCTGCATGCCAGCAGCAAATACAAATGATAAGCTTTTCCTTCAAAAGTGGTAAAGTAACCCACGCCAAGCAAACAAGTTATATTTCCACCAAAGAATAGTCAAAATTGTGTTCTATGAGGCATCTTTTCCCTGCTCTAGAGATTTCAGAATATTTCCAACCACCAGAGTCTGCCTCAGTTCTCTCCTATTAGCTTTCTATTTATGTATAGACCACAACCCCCAAGTCTTATTTAATGGGCTTGAAGAATTTCATAGCAGAAAGGATATTAAGTACAGCAGAAGGTTAGTGTTTCATGCCACAACTGTGACTGGCATGCATAATGCTCTGTCAGTCACACCTAAAACCATATTACTTTTCTGACTTCATGTAGCAATTTTGTGCCCAACTAACTGCTAGACTTTGCCTTCATGTATTGACTAGAAAGTAAATCATATAGATTTCTGTTAATTTGCAAATAAGCATTATTTTAATTATTTATCATTATGAAACCTACAAACATAATTTTGTTTAATTTTTACACCAATCTGGAGAGGTAGGGATTAGTCACATTTTACATAGATAAGGAAATTGAGGCTCACAGAGTTTACTATTCTTGAGATTACAGTCAGTAAGTGACTAAGTCAGATTTTAAGCAAAGGCTGTATGCTTTTTGTTCATTTTAATGTATTAAATCTTGCCCAGTGGGAGAAAATTATTTTGAACTTTGAATACCAATTTTATTATCAACATATTTGAAGGGATCTCTATCAGTAATGCAAATGTCACAATCCCCACCTGGAACTAGGGATAACTCATTCATTAACACAACACATTTATAAATTATTATGTGCACTGAGAACATAACAGTTGACAAAATATGACTTTTCTCCCCAAGGTGCTTATAATTTAATGAGGATAATACATCATGAATCTAAAAGAAGACAGCAGGAAAATCAGATTTCGAAAGCTTTGTTCCTACAATTTCAGAATGCAGAGACAAACACTGTAAATTATTTCTACTCAGTTAATGGTCATTGGATAAGACCTAATCCTAAAAAGCTTGTACTGTTACAGATCCTTCTGTATATCTTGGAATAATCAATCCATCTACCAACTCATTCTGCAGCCATGGCAAAACTATAAATCTTTGCAAAAGATCACATATATCTTACCTAATAATCACTAAAATAACTATTCATTTACTTAAGGTATATTTGATGATCAAGTGTCAACTATGCCAGCAACTGAAGATACATAGATAGAAAGGGTATAATCATAATACAGTTTAATGAAGAAAGACATGTCACTAAATAATTTGTATACATACAATTATTATTTCTCATTTGAAAAGTGAAAATTGTGTCTTACATTTACCTATGCAGGGATAACTTTTATGAATTCATACATAAGTTATGTACATCCATTCATTAGTTCATAAAATGAGCATCGACTATATGCCAGTGTTGATAAAAAGTACTGAATATACCACAGATCTCCAGAAGAACAAGAAAGTCTGTCTTGGAAATACTATAGCCAAAATATTCCATGAAAGCGAGGGAGGGGAGACTTGGTCTCACATACTTTGGATATGTTATCAGACCAGTCCTTGAAGAAGGACATCGTGCTTGGTAAGGTTGGGCCAGCGAAAAAGAGGAAGGCCCTTGATGAAATGGAATGACACAGTGGGGGCAACAATGGACTCAAACACAGCAATGCTTATGAGCACAGCACAGGACCAGACAGCATTGTATTCTGTTGTACACAGGTTTTCTGTGAGTCTGAATGGATTTGATAGCAACCTAATGATTAGGGCAAACCTAACACACTGATGTTGTCCAGAGTATTACACAGATTATTGTTGGCCCAATTTAGTGAACTGAAATCTTTCACTAATCTGTACTTTGAAAGAAGAAAAAAACATCTTTACCTCCAAGTATCCAATGGTTAAAATGTTGTACTGGCAGTTTTCAAAATGTAATAACAACTATATGCCATGAATTAGGGGACACAGAAGAGAACAAACAAAAGTTTTATTTCATGGAGTTTCTGTTGTAATGGGAAAGACAGACTATAAAAAAAATTATATTTATGTGTACACCTTCTCACTTATCAATTATCTCTTTACCAAGAGTTTTGCATCTATGGCAATAGTAAAAAAAAAAAAAAAAAAGAAAGAAAGAAAAAGAAAAACTACAATCCAACCATTTTGTGCATTAACAACATGTGACTGTTGGCAAATGAATGCCAAAGTGTGAGGTAGGAGTGATGTCAGACGTGACGCTTAAAGCTGGGTCATCTTGTTTGGGCCATGGTTCTGTGTGATTGGACAGTTACGTAATGATATAGTTATCCTCCATTTTCACCAAACACCAATGGCCAATAAGGAAGAGAAAGGTCAACATATGTGCAGATTATTTGTATAATTATATGTGATTACTTGTTTAAAAATGCTATAATGAAACATGAAGCAAGGTAATAAGGAAACAGTAATTTCTGTCTTAAATATCAGAGAATCAAAATACAAATACATTTTGGATACTTTTCTTCTTTCAAAGTATAGGGTAGTAAAAGATTTCAGTTCATTAAGAACGGACTGACAACAATCTGTACAATACTCTGGGCAACATCAGTGCATTAGATTTGCCCAAGAATACAAAGCTGTGGGTTGTGTGTCTGTGAATTTAATGTAGGAGAACTTGAGTAAAGTTTTCAAATCAGAAAAACAGTTGTACCTAGAAGCTAAAATTTCTCTATGGTATCATTTTATTTCATCAACGATGTGAGAAAACAAGTTTATGAAGACACTAAGGACTATTATGCAATTAAGATTGCTTGTGAAAACAGCTTTATTCCTCCTGGCCTTATTTTCCTGTTTGTGATGAAATTCAAAGATGTAAAGTCTAGAGTATTAAATTTTAATGCCGGAACTCGATCTTTTCAATAAAAAGCAAGCAGCATTGTCGAAACAAAACCAAAGAAAACTTTAGACAAATAAGCAAAAATGCTGTTATATGGGATTCTTCTTCTCCAATAAAACAAACCACAAACCAAAATACATGTTGATGCCTTAAAAATGGTTATTTAATTTAACCTTTACTGTTTATGTCTTATAATAATTTAAGCTTTCAGAGACTTTATAAGAAGTTATTACTTTAATTGTTTTTGTTTTCCTTAGAACTTCAGCACTGGGAAAAACAGTAGCAGAAACAACATTACTGAGAGGAGTTTTAAAATATAGAAGACCTTGATGATTTCAAAATTTGTCTTTGAGACTCACCTAAATTCATCTTTAAGTCTGGATAATCTACCAATACCTTCAATATACCATCTACTGAATGAAACACCAACTTACATCAAAGTAAAAGAACACACAAAAAAATATCAAAGCAAGAAAGCTCTCCGTTTTGATCAGCATCAGCAAAAATTAAACATTCCTTTTCACATTTTCACAAAATTGAGAAAACTGAAACTTCTTCTCATACATTACCAAGAAAGCATAGACAAGTCCAAAGTCTGGGACTGTGAAGACTTGGGCAAATTCACTTTCAAATTCTGAGCAGACACAACCCTGCTTAGTTTATGAGATTTGACAATATCCCTGCTCAAGGTGCTAAAGCTGCAGGCACCGTATACACATAGCCACTGGGAGCAGGATAAACAGTGACATCCTGACAGTTCATCAATTGGAAAACCTTTCACTCTCTGTGAAACATGGCAAACTGTGAGTGGAACTTTAATTCTGGACACATACCTAGTTAATCTGAAAAGCCAAAAAACCCCTATAGAACAGAGTAGAACTGCTCCATCGGGTTTCCAAAGAGTGCCTGATGGATTCAAACTGCCAACCTTTTGGTTAGTAGCTGTAGATCTTAATCTGTATGCCACCAGGGTTTTCCTAGTAAATCTATATTGCTTTCATTCTCACAGTAAACTTCCAGCTGGTAAGTATCTGTAAAAGCATTATATGTGTGTGAATACTCAAATGAAGAAACTGCCCCATTTATAAATGGATCTGGCAACCCACAAACTAATTTATAGCACACTTAGAATTATTGGGGAGTTAGATATAGAGCTTTATAACTTTAGTAACTAATTAAAATCTCAGTTTGCTTGAAAATGCTTAAAATATAATAAAAAAATTGGAACAAAGAAAGAATGAGAAAAATATCTTAAAACAAGAATAGACAATAGGGTTAGTGTGTTTGAAGGATTCAAAACTGTACTTGGTACATCAATGACCTATTAGTTAGTAGCCAAAAACTTAACCATCAAGTCTGCTTTATTAGTATTACTGGTTAAATGATTATATTTATTATATTACTTACATTACTAAATAACTATGATTGATAGCAGAGAATTGGGTATGAAATAGATTTTCTGTAATTGTTTTGAAATGTTTTGTATATTAAATGTTAATCTCTGAATCTTTTCCACAGTATGAATTCAGTTTTAGTGCCAATATTAATTGCTCAGTCACTATAAATAATTTTCTGTGCATTAAACAGTAATCTCTGATAATATCTAAATCTTTGGTAATCTCTATATCTTTTCAGCCACATAAATTCAGCTTTAGTGCGAGATACTCAGTGTTAATTGTCCAGTTGCCTTAAACAACACACAAGTAACCAAAGTCTTTGTGATCATGAAACTGCCACTTCTAGACTTATTAGAATGAAATCCACACCTAGACAGAATACTGAAAAACAGAGAAATCTATAAACAAAGACAAATTTTAAAATCATCCAAGGAACAGATTACTGTCAAAGCATGAAAAGTTAGACAGCATACAGCTAAGTTCTCTCCTGACACACTGAAGCTCAAGTCAGGGCAATGATATCATCAATGCACTGAAACAAACAAACAAAAAATACTGTGTCTAGGGGAAATATCTTTCAAGGAGGAAGATGAAACAAAGACATGTTCACATAAACAAAAAATGAAAAATTCTGCTACCAGGCTACCGTCAACAAAGAATCTTTAAAGCTGTATTTCTGGCAGAAAAAAAGGAAAAACAAAAGCAATTCCAGATGCATACATAGACAGGTAGGAAGAAGAATGAAGAAAGTGGGAAATTCATGGATACATGCAAATAAATATTCACTGCACGTAACAGTAAAATGCACAACAACAAGAAGCTACAAATTCAGAAGCTGATAATTTGGATTGGAGTTAAAATGTTCTAAGTATGATTTTTATCTGTGACAAAGGCACAGGTATTATTACTTTGACACATGGTTAAATCAACTATTTGTAATGTATGTTCTAGAACAATTAGATGAATAGAAACAGTATACAACATGCACATTTGCAAATGAATAAAAAGGAAATACACATGCTTATATTTATATGTACATATTTGTGAGTATATATATACATATATTTCTTTTGTGTGTGTATATGTATATATGTACATATATGTAGTATTATCCCAAAAGAAAAGAAACTTGAAACTAGCATGATAAATAGAACATACAAATTGATAAAATGTACAAGATGGTAGACTTAAACCCAAATATATTAGCAAATCTATATAAACAAGTGAAATGCTCTGGTTTATAAGCATAAATTGTCATATTGAATAATATGAAATACTATGAATAATATGAAATAGAACTCTATGTTAAAAAAAATGATACAAGAAGATTGGAAGTAAAAGGCTGATAAAAAGAAATGCTATCCAGGGGAGCAGAGTCAAGATGGCAGACTAGACACATGTCTCCTCAATTCCCTCTGAAAACTAAGTCCTGGACTGACAATTAAACGGAACACTCTGGACACCCAGGGAGCCCTAGGACATAGCATAGGGTTATCAGATTGGATTACATGCCACTAAACGGGAAACTAACTCTGTGACAAATCTGAGCATACTCAGCCCCACTCCTGCTGATTTGCCACTTGAACAGACTGCAGGTATTGATGCTTTTCTCTTTTTTTTTCATCTGGGAGTGGGGGATGGCATGAGCCGGCAAATATACTGAACTGCAGATATCAGAAGGAAGAAGAAAATTGTTATAAAATAATAATACATAAGCTTGAAGAGAGGAAACCCTGGTGCCATAGTGGGTGAAGTGCTATGTCTGCTAACCAAGAGCTTGGGAGTTCAAATCTGCCAGGAACTCCTTGGAAACTCTGACCCATATGGTTGCCATGAGTCAGACCTCACTTGGCTGGGCAGTGCTAATGTGAAAAGCATATAGTGCAGTAGAGAAACAGTGCTTGAAATAGCCACATTTTGAGAGCCCAGCTCCTAACTGAGGACACCACTGTCCCTATTACCCCTTTTCTGAGCTCTGCCATAGATTCTGCTATTACATGGCAGGTAGGGCATCTCAGTCAGGATGCCATCTAGGTCATCTGGGAGGCACAATCACCAAACTGGAGGCCTCAGCAGGGGCTAATTCTCAAGCTGAGAAGCAGTGCCACTCCAGAAAGCACTTTTCCAGCAGAAAGGCTTTGCTTAGCAAAGTGTTACCTTGCGGGTAGGGCCCCGCTGAGGATGGCAGCAAGGCCATAACCCCTCCCTACTTTGAACTACATCATAGTGTCTGAGAATGGCTGAAGAGGGGTTTCCATTGTTAGCCAGAGGGTGGGGCCTACCACACCTGATGGACTGACTGATTTTGGTAACTGTCAGATAGCTCTTGAATTTTTAAAATTAGACTGTCTGGAGAAACAACTGCTGAGCAGTCCAGCAGCATCTCTTCCAGCCTTTACTGATCCACATCATAGTGTCAGTCAGTGGCCCCTGAATGACTCCACAAGTAGGGCACTATCTTTCTGCATAGGAGGTAGAGACTGCCACCCTAGAGAGTCCACCAGAGGCAGTCAATATGGCATACAGAGGTGACTAGTGATTAACTTGCTTCTTAGAACTACACCTTAGCACCCGCTGAGGTAACAGCAGAGAAACTAAACAGCCTCTAGATGGCCTGAAGGCAACAATCCATCTCTAACCATTTAAAGAGACAGCCCACCATGGCTCCACAAAACTTCCAAAATAAAGAATTCAAAAACTTACCAGTTGAAAAAGGCTTTCTGAAACTATCAGAGGTTGAATTATACATAGAACTCTCCTACAGATTACACAAAATGCAGCAGAGAAAGTGAAAGTTAAGCAAGCTATTTGAACTGATGGAACATCAACATCTGAAATCCAGCAGATTGATAAAAAATTATAAAATTAGACAATTGAAAGCCAAAAGAGTAGAATTGAGGAGATAAAGTCAGACTTAGTGACCTTGAAGATAAAGCAACTGACACCACCAGCATTTATGAGGAAAAATCAAAGAAAAGAAACAAGAAAAAATGAAGAAACATTAAGAAACATGTGGGACTCTATCAAGAGGAATAATTTACAATTAACTGGAGAACAAGGAAGGGTAGTTGAAAATTCTGAGTATTGTTGAGTTGCCGACAGAAAACTTCACCGAGATTCTTAAAGAAGAGGACATAGATATCCAAGACATTTATCAAATGCCACAAGACAGAGAACACAAAAGAAAGACACCAAGATATATTATAATCAAGCTTAATAAAATGAAACATAAACATATTCTCTTAAAGGCAGCAAAGCTAACACTCGGAGGGAAACGCTGTAGGCTTCTGTTTGACTTCTCAACAGAAACGATGTTATCAAGAAGGCAGTGGGATGACACATTCAAAGCCTTAAAGGAGAAAAACTTCCAATCAAGAATTAAATATACTGCAAAACTGTATTTCAAATATGAAAGTGAAATTCAGGCATTCTCAATAAACAGAAGTTTAGAGACTATGTAAAAACCAAACTCAAACTACAAGAAATACTGAAAGAAGGTCTTTGCTTAGAAAAACAAAATTATTAAGTGTATGTTTAAGGAGGCTATGCAGGACATAACATCGAGAAACCTACTCTGTTAGGGAAGTCACAAAATTCATTCAAAGCTACCAAATTAAAAGGAGGGAAACAGTGATCATACCATGAAAACTAAGATACCATCACATTAAAAAAAGGGATACTGTAGTAGTTATAGTCCTTTCAGATGGAAAGGAAGCTAAAAAGATATGCAGATGTTAAAATTGAGTTTAAACTTAGAATATTAAGGGGGATCACTGTGGTAGCCACAAAACACAACAGCAGTGCAACACATCAAAACAAGAAATGTAAAACTGCAGTCTCAACAAACACAAAGCCAATGCTGAAAAACATGAAAAGTCAACCCATAAAGAAGAATAACCCCAGAACAGAATATTAAGAACAACACAGAAAACACCAACATACACAGAAAGAAATGCTATCCAGAGGTGAGGCTAAGATGGAAGAGTAGTCAGATGTTTCTTGTGATCCCTCTAACGAAACAAATCAACTGATTATGATAACATTTTAGGAGTCCTGAACGACAAAAAGAAAGTTGAGAAATCAGACTGAGCAACGGGGACAGGAGAGTAGGTCCAGAAGCACCTAGGACTAGACAAACTTGACTTGGTGGGAGTTAGCACTTTGCAGGAAGATAGGTAGCAGACAGTGTGGTGAATAAATCTGTGGTGTTTGCAGAGCATCTTCCTTAGCAGATAGACTGAACAGGGGAGGCATCATTCATGCCTCCAGAATTAGTGAAAAGTGGAATTTCATTGTTAAAAGTTAAGTGACTCATGTTTAACGTACTATGTGCAGCTCTAAAACCTTCTTTAACTATAAACCTTTTCCTCTTTTGCCAGCACTTCCCCCTCCCTTCTGTGCACTGCACTGGGCCCCACAGACTGATGCAATACTCAAACTGGAAATAGAACCCTATATGTTCATGCTGAGCTATTTTGACTGAATTGGAGAAGGAACAATTGAATAAATAGGAAAAAAAAAAGAATCTGCCAGCTCCCTTAAGCCAAGAACTCAGAGCAGAAACAGGTCCTTTGCCTATGCACAGGCATAAGGGGACCATCGACCTTGAAAGCCTTTCAGAACTACATATAGCATCCAGTGTACCCACTGTCCTATAGTAAAAGCTATCTATGTACTCCCATTAAGGAACGGGGTAAACCTTCCTCAAAGACACTCACAAATTGCTGTCAGTCTCCTGTCTTTCTCAGTGCATGCAGCAATTTACCTGTGCCTACACCAATTACCCATGCTTATCTAGGACTGTAGGGAACAGCCTGCAACACACATTTGCTGACTCACTACCTGGCACCTAAGGTGAATACATACAAGAAAAGTAAATGCATGCCTAGGCCCACAAACCTATTAACAGCTCTAAGCACCTGGTGACAAGATGTTAAAGCCACTAAAGTACCAGTAATTAAACAATCTTACATGACCAGCCCATTTGGGTATTTGAAGACCTAATAAAAAAGAAGTTAGAACACAGTAAGCAAACATAAACAAATACAACAACTTACTGATGGTGCAGAGACAACAGCCAAAATCAAATCACTTAAAGAAGCATACCATGATAGCTTCAAAAAGCCCTCAAAATAAAGAAAAAATAAATTTTCCAGATGAAGCGAACTTCCTGGAATTACAAGCAGAAGCATACAAAAGATTGATATTTAGCACTCTTTAAGAGATCAAGAAAGAAATTAGGCAAAATGCAGCACAGCATATTGACAAATTGAATAGGCAACAGGAAATTCTTGAGTAACAGCAATTATAAATTCAGCACTAGATAACTCACATTAAGGAAAGTCATAAGAGGAGAACTGAGGCAATGGAAGGTAGAATTAGTGAGACTGAAGACAAAATACTTGACATCAATTTATTTGATGAAAGATCAGATTAAATATTTTAAAAAACATGAAGAAACATTAAGAGCTATATGAGACTCTATCAAGAAGAATAACTTATGAATGATCAGAGTACCATAACAGGTGGATAACAAAAAATACAAAAAGAAGTGTTGAAAATTTGTTGACAGGAAATTGTCTTGTTACCAAGAGTTTTTTTCCTGTTGACAGGAAATTTTCCTGATAGCAGGAAAAACACGAAGATATTTATCCAAGATGCTCACTGAATTCTATACAAGGTAGTTCCCAAAAGAAAGACACAAAGATTATAATGAAACTTGGCAAAACTAAATATAAAGAGAGAAATTTAAAGGCAGCTACACTTAAATGAAAATTAATCTATAAAGAAGAGTCAATAAGACAAAGCTTGGACTGCTCAGCAGAAACCACACATACATAGCGTCACATATATAAGGCCAAGAATCATATATACACCAAAACTGACAGCAAAATTGGGACATTTCCAGGAAAAACTGGTGTCTGGGAACTCCACCATAAACAACCCCAAATTTCAAGGAATACTTAAGGTAGTTCTTCAGTCAGCAAATTAACAACATCAGACTACAACCCAAAGCCAGAAGGCAGGAGAGAGCAAAGAGGTATCAATCCTTATAGAGAAATTATAAAAATAAAGTTAAAACACTGTGAAAATGGAAACAGATATGTCAATATGTAAAAGTCAACAACATTATAAACAAAAAATAGACTTAAGATATTATCTTTATAGATCTTTCATATGAAGAAGTCAGGGTGACAAAAAGAAATTAGAGCCTGGTTTAAATTTAGAAAAACTAGGGGTAAAAATTAAGGTAACCAAAAAGGAAATTAACAATTCTACACATAGAAATAAAAATAAATAAAACAAGAAAAACATGATGTCTCAGCAAACAGAAAACCAATAACAATGCAAAAGATGAAAACAAAACACCTAAAATAAAACTAGACAGCATAGAAAACTAAGTGTAACAAACAACAATGCAAAAAAGCATCAAAATGGTAGCACCAAATTCATACCTATCAATAATTACACTGAATGTACATGGATTAAATATACAAATAAAGAGACAGACTGGCAGATTAGATTAATAAAAAAATGGTCCCTCTATATATTGCCCACAAGAGACGTGCTTCAGACTTAAAGACACAAACAAAAAATCAAAGGATGGAAAAATACATATCAAGAAAGCAACATTCAAAAAAAGAGCATGAATGGCAATATTAATTTCCGATAAAACATACTATCATATAAGATCAAACATAGTAGGCAAGGAAAGACACTATATAATGATTAAGTGAAAATACATCAGGAGGATCTAACCATATTAAGTATTTACACTCCCAGTGATACGGTTCCTAAGTACGTCAGACAAACTCTAACAGTATACTGAAGTAAGAAACAGACAACTTCAAAATAATAGAAGACTTCAACACACTACTTTCAGTGAAGAAGAGAAAATCTAGAAAGAAGATCAATAAAGTCACAGAAGATGGAAACACCACAGTCAATCAACTAGACTTCAAAGACATGTATAGAAAACTTGAGCCAACAGCAGCCAAGTATACTTTCTTTTTCTGGCACATTTGTCAGAACAGATGCACATCAGGCAATAAAGCAAGTCTTCAGAAAATTCAAAGTATCAAAATATATAAAACCATAAAGGCAGAAATCAATGAAAGAGAAAAATCGAACATATGGAAACTGAAAAGCACATTGCTCAAAAACTACAGGGTTGCAGAAGAAATCAAGGACAGAATAAACAATTCACAAAATCTAATGGGAATGAAAGCACATCCTAACAGAAACTTTACAACACAGCAATGTTCAGAACTCAATATATTTCAATAAACACACACATTCGAAAAGTAATATCAAAGCATAAATCCTACAACTCAAACAAGTAGAAAGAGAGCAGCAAAAGAACCCCTTGGGTACCAGAAGAAGGGAAATAATAAAATAACAGAACTAAATGAATTAGAGAATAGAAACATGATTGAGTTATCAAAGCCAAAAGCTGCTTCTTGAACAGATCAACAAAATCACTGGCTAAACTGATAAAATAGAAACAGGAAAGGAAATAAATAATTCAAATAAGAAATGAAATTGGTGGCATCACAACAGACCCAACCAAATTAAAAAAAAAAAATCATAACAGGATACTAAGAAAAATAGTATGCTAATAAATTTCAAAACCTAGAGGAAACGGACAAATTTCTAGAAGCTCATTACCTAAGTAAACCAACACAGAGGTAGAACAACTAAATAAACACATTACAGGAGATTGAAAAGGTAATTGAAAAACTCCCCTCTGAAAAAGTCCTATCATGGATGGCCTCACTAAAGCAGTTTACCAGACTTTCAGAGAAGAGTTCAGTAGTTAGATAATAAGAACTATTTTAGGTGAACGGAGAGAGAACACACAAGTTGAGAAGTCAGCATAAATAGACTAAACTCAAAACTTAAAAGTATTTGGAATAAAAGTGAACACTTCAAAGCAGACACGGTAGGAGTGTTGGGGGTCTGAGAGTCACAATTTCAGGGAACATCTAGGTTAACTGGCATAACAAAGTTTGTTAAAATGTGTGCATCCCACTTTGGTGAGTGGTGTCTGGGGTCTGAAAAGCCAACAAGAGTATATCTATGAAGCATCAATTGGCCTCAACCTACCTGGAGCAAAGGAGAGAGAAGAGTATCAAAGACATAAGGAAAGTTGAGACGAAGGGAAAGAAAGGGCCACGTAAACCAGATAATACATCAACATATGACTGGAAGAACTAGATGGTGCCCGGCCACAACCAGAGAATGCCCTTACAGGGAACTCAATAAAGAATCCCTGATGGAGTGGGAGAAATGTGGGGTGTAGAATTCAAACTCTGATGAAAAGACCAAACTTGATGATCTGATAGACAGGAAGGTCCCTAGAAGATAAGGCCCCTGGACTCTCTTATTCCAGAAATGAAAGCACACCAGACACCAACTCCTCAGAAAATGACTGGACCAGTATGTAGGGCATAAAATGATCCTGCTGAAGAGTGTGCTTCTTGGCTTGGCTGGATACAGGAGGTTGACTGGGTGGCTCCTGTCCAGAAGTGAGGACAGAAGATGAGGTTGTTTAGTGGACATAGGAAATACGGTGGAGGGCAGCAGTGTGCTGTCACAGTGTAGGGAGAGCAGGTAGGGTAAGATGGCAAAATGAGTGTAAGTTTTTGTATGAGAAACTGACTGGAATAGTGAACTTACACTTAACTCAGTGAAGAAAAATTTTTTAAAAAGAAGTGTCATCCCAACAGTAACTCAAAAACAGTCAATTTACTGCTATTATTATCAGACAAGACAGGCTTTAAAGAAGAGTGCATTGTTAGAAGCAGAACTCTTTTATAACTGTAAAGCGCATTATTTATCAAACACAAATAATTTTTAAATTCTTAAGTTCTTAATAATGTACTAAATCAAAATAGAGAAAATTAGACAAAAAACAAATTCACAGTTATAACATGGGATATTTAACATACAACAAAACGAGAATTGAACAGAAGGTACAACAAACTCAACATACTAGACATACATAGAACACTGGACCTAATCACTACAAAATTCATAAGACTTTTAAAGATAGAAAATACAATTATATGACAGTGCTAGATTGTCAAACTAGCCTGAACTGACTCTGAATCATATAGAGCATATTCTCTGACTTCAAAGCAAAAGAGCTAGAAATGACAAAAATATAATAGAAAATCACATTAATTTAAAAATTAGGAAAGAGCCTAAGTAATCCATGGTTGATATAGACAAAATGGAAAAAGAAAAAATGTTCGCTAAGTGAAAGTGAAAATTAAAAATGTATGAACCGCAAATAAAACAGTAATCAGAGTAAAATATAAAATAGTAAATGAATTTTTTTTTTTATTATGACTGAGTGAAAATGTACACTCCCATATAAATTTAGATGCCCACCTATATGCAACTTCCACTGCTCTCCCTGACCGGTGACCACACACTATTCCTCTCTGCTCCATACATGTCTCATCCTCCCAACAGTCTCCTTTCCCCTCCTCTCCACCCACTTCCCTTACTCCAGCCAGAGGTCCGCAGGATGATATCCTATAGATGCACAGAACCATAAAGTGCATTGAATATATGATCACTCTGCATTGCCAAGTCCAATCCATATTTTTTAAAAAGGAGGAAGGTGGAAAATTAATTGAACTGAGCACACATGTCACAAATAAACAGTGCAAATCCAGAAAGTGTGAGGTAGAAAATAATCAAGATTAAAACAAAAATAGACTAAAAATATATATAAGAAGATATAGCTAGTCACTTCATAGCAATCTGTTAAGAAAAACTTTTAAAATGGCAAAAAATTAAACTTGTGTAAACTCCAGAAAACTTAGAAGAAACAACTTGTATTTTAATATACCACTAAAAAATAGGACCAACAGGGAAAGCAGTTCCCACAAAGAAAATTGTAAGTGCAGTTAGTTTCATTAGGTGATCTGTCAAGCTCTCAAGGAAAAAATTATCTGGAATTTACATAATTCATAGATAACAGAAAAAGAGGAAATACTCTTTACTACATTATATGAGGCCAACATAAACTTTGTATAAAAATCCAACACAGTGGAAAATTCCAGACAACCTCATTCATAGACTCAAGTAGAAAAATCCTAGCACAGTGGTAGCAAACCAAATAAATGTTACACAAAAAATTGTAATGTCATGAAAAAAATAAAAATTATGTTATAAAAACAAATAGAATTTAAGCTCCAAGAATGTATGGTGCTTTCTTTATTTGATTACACTTAATAAACAGAAATGGGGGGAGGTGTGACCATCACGTTTGTCAGTGTAATATTGAAATATTTTTCCTTGAAATTGATAATGATCCAAAGATGTCTACTATTATTGCTTCTATTCAATGTTGTACTAGAGGTTCAAGCTAGTTAGTGAACAGGAAGAAGAAGTAAAGGGTTTAAAGATGAAAAAGAAAGACACAAAAACTCTCCTTAATTATAGCTGATATAGATGTGGAGAAAATTCATAACAATCTATAGATAAATTATTGGAATTAAAGGTTCAACAAAAAACTTGATACAAAATAAACAGATAAATATAAACATGATTTCCATTTGTCAACAAGAAACAGAAAATGAAAATTTAAAGTTTGTCATATTATATTCATGCACTAGAATGCCACTCAGCAATAATAATGGAAAAAGGAAAAACTACACATGACAGCATGGGTGCATCTAAAAAAAATAAACCAAATTGAGAGAAAAATGTCAGATACAAATAAACATATACTATACTAGCCATTTACCTAATCTGCACTAAGAAAGTAAAAGTAACAATGGGACTTCCTATGTGACAAAAGTGTTCTATGTCTTGGCCTGGTGGTCACACTGTTAAATCACGGAAACTTGCTGCACACTTAAAGTCTTGCATTTTATTATATTTAAATTATTTTCATGGTAATAGAAATGTAAACAAGATATTCCAACGATAAGTGGAAATGTACTCTTTTTTCACCCTATGTATTAAAAAGACTTCCAGGTAGTTAAAGATTTGAATTTAAAAGTTTTAAGAACATTATACAGCACACTTTTCACAACTTTGGGGGTAGGAGATGATTTCTTCAACAGGGCTAAATAGTAATAACTGAAGGAAAAGATTCACAATTCAAATGTATTTAAAGAACTGTAAAAAGAATTCAAATAATATTCAGAGAGAAAAAAGACAATATTTCTAACATAGTTAAACAACAGAGGACTAGAACATGTAGCTAAGTTCTAGATTCAATATAAAAAACAAGACATTCCAATCAGATAAATCGTCAAAAGCTGAATGCGCAATTCACTAAAAAAGAAATCTGAAGAGTCAAAAAATTACCGGAAAAGGATGTTGAGTCATTTAATACACAGGATATGAAAACTGAAAGCATAAGAAATAGCATTATATATCTAACAAATTAACAAAATTTTAAAAGATCTAATGAAATCAACATGTGGTGGGAACATGGAGTAGTATGAACTCCCCTGCACTGTTGGTGGACTGTAAAACAGCATATCCATATGAAAATGGATTTGGTATTTATCTAACAAAGTTCAAAACACACTTTCCTGTCTATTCTTAAATGAATCAACTACAGAAATACATGCACAAATGCAACGATGTATATATATATATAGCCAAGCCAAGTGCCGTCGACTCGGATACACACACACACACACACACACACTCAAGAGGTGTGTCCAAGAATGCTTATAACAGAATTGCATACAGTCCAAAAGATGGAAACAAAACAGGGTAGATTGTGATACACCCATATAAAGGAAAACAACAAAGCAACATAAATGAACAAACTCTAACCATATGAAAAAAGGAGTCATACAATGTTGAATAAAACAATCAAGAAAAAAATCTAATATTCTGTTATTAGATGACACATAAGTTCACTTATACAATATTGAGTATACTCATAAATTGAAATATAAGTAAAACTGATTTATATTATTTAACGATGCAAATAAGAGTAAAAAAATGAGTGAAATGCGCATCATTTCATTTGACTAATGGTTACATTACTGAGAAGGGAAGTCAGGCAGGTAATCAGGAAAAGCATACAGGAGCCTATTGGTTACTTGGCAAATTCTATTCCTGGATCATAGTAGTGGCTGTTTGTTTTAAAATAATTCACTAAACTATCCATGTGTTTTATACTGTTTTCAGTGCTTGCTATTCACCATAACAGTTAAAAATAGTAATAATAATGAGTTTCAAACTCCCTAACCTATACTTTTCTGAGTTTTTTTTTTTTTTTTTTACCATGAGTCAGATCTGACTCGAAGGCACTTGGCTTGGCTTGGCTGGTGAGAATAACTTCTCACTTTGTTTTGTATTTGCTTTTCCGCATCTTATATGTCAGCGCTGGAAATTCCCACTGAAGAAACTCACCCTCCATGTAGTCAACTTTATATTTACAGACTTTCTATGAACCTTCATTTACCTTAGTTTTTTTTTTCCTTTTTACGAAAAGTACATAAAAATGAGCAAATCTAAACCTTAGCGAAGTCATTTCTCCAGGGGCTTTGGTATTTCTTCTTGAGAAATTTATTGTCCCTGTATTTCACTAAACATTCCTTATAGAACCTCAGTTCGCTACTTCATACATTTGATCCTCAGTGTATAGCAAGAGCTAATTCCCTGAAAACCATTTTCAACTTATTACATGATACATAAAGAAGGTGAAATATAGTCATGTCATATTTTATAGGCTTTTTGAAATTTATACAAGTTCTTATTCTGACCTTGGGTACAGTACAAGGGGGAAACTCAGTAGCTATGCATTGAAAGAACTATTTTAAAAAATTACTCTAATATTACTATAATAAGTGAAAGACAGTGTTGTATCCCAAAACAACCAGCAGATTATCTTTTTCCAATTAAGTTACTCTAAGGCATAAATAGAATTTATAGCTTCATACTTCTGGTAAGTACCATATAAAGGCACTTAAATACCTAATTCTTTTTCTCTTTCAAACTGTTTGGAGAACAATCAACCAAAACCACAATTAGTATAGGAAAAGTATATTTGTCAGTGTCTCTGGTCTTACTTTTCGAACACCTCGGCCAAGCTCTTCTCCATAGTTGGTTCCAAGGATTTCAAAGTGAACATTGGGGTTGCCTCCATTTTCTCCAAATTCTAGCTCTCCAGTCAATCCATTAACTCCACCCTAAAAAGAGAAAAGATATGGATACAAACTTTCAGTATTAAATAAACATATACACATAAAGGAAGTTCTAGGAACTCTATTCAATGTGTAAAATAAGTATTAATTTATATATTAAATTATTAATGGACAGTTTTTTAAATTATGTGCACAGCATAAAGAGAATATGGTTGAAAATAATGCTGGAGACCACTTAATCTGATCTTATCCCTTTTACAGATAGAAATTTAGACAGATGAATTTTCAAAATGATGCCATGTTAGAGCTGAGAATAAATTCCAGGTTAGGGTTTTTTTCTGTCATACTTTGTGACTTGCATGTTTCTGGAAAGCATAAAATCTATTGTGAAAAAACAGTTTTGACAATATTCTTTGCTGCAAAACTCCTCCAGTGTGATCTAAAATAATTTCTGGAAATCTTACCATCTATGGATGCTATGTTCTTAGTAGGAGTTCAATAATCTCTTGTTGACTGATGTCTTACTACCTTATCATTAATTGAAATATTTACTGTATTTCACTTTTGCACAGCAATAACTTATCAACAAAAATAACCCTCCATTATGATTTTATAAGTCAGTTATCTATTATCTAGTTTAATAAAAAAAAAGTTGAATTTAATATATCTGTAGGTTTTTAATATATGACCTAGCAGTCAAGAGCATGGGGTTTCCAATCCCTCTTTAGGTCTGATCAATAGCATCAGAATCTACTAGCAGTGTAAAGACAGTAAGTTATTTCATTTCTTTACATCCATTTCTACATCCATAAAATGGAACAAATAACAGTACTTAACCTAAAAGATGGAAACCTGGTGCCATAGTGGTTAAATGCTACAGCTGCTAATCACAAGGTTGGCAGTTCAAATCTGCCAGGCACTCCCTGGAAACTGTATGGGGAAGTTTTACTCCAACCTATAGGGTCTCTATGAGTTGGAATTAACTCAATGGCAGTGTTTTTTGCTGTTGTCGTTAACCTAAAAATGGAAACTCTGGTGGCATAGTGGTTTAGTGCTATGGCTGCTAACCAATAGGTCAGCAGTTTGATTCTAACAGGTGCTCCTTGGAAGCTCCACAGGATAGTTCTACTCTGTCCTTCTAGGGTTGCTATGAGTCAGAACTGACTGAATGGCAATGTGTTTATTTATTTTTTAACCCAAAAGATTATTATGAAGTCTTATTATAGGATAATGCAGGTAAAGGACAAAGAAAAGTTCTTGACAGCTGGTAAAAGTATTACTATTACAATTATCATCATTACCTCTACGTTTGATTTTTTTTTAATTGTTCTTTAGGTGAAGTTTTATAGCTCAGCTTAATTTCTTATACAAAAATTTATACACACATCATTAATTGACACTACATACAATCCCCACAGCGTAACAACATGTGCTCTCTTTTCCACCCCAGTTTCCTGTGTCCATCCAACCAGCTCCTGGTCCTCCCTGCCTTCTCCTTCTGTCTCCAGACAGCAACTGCTGCCCGTTTTGTTTGACATACGTATGTGTCCGAACTTATTATTATTTTATCCTTTTCATGTGATTCTTATATTTTGTTGTATTTATGTGACGGATTGCCCCGATTATTTTTCTAATAATAATCACTTCTGCATAATTATTATGAATCCTAATAATGAATCCTTTATGGTTAATATTACATAAAATAGAGATTCTAGAACACTTAACTGTGCTCTTAAGCAATCTGTATATGGATCAAGAGTCAGCCGTACAAACAGAGCAAGGAGATACTGCATGGTTTAAAATCAGGAAAGGTATGTGTTAGCAATATATCCTTCCATCATGTCTTTTCCATCTGTATGCCAAGCAAATAATCCAAGAAGCTGGATTATACAAAGAAGTATGACACATCAGGATGAGTGGACAACTTGTTGATAACCTGTGCTATGCAAACATCACCTTACCTGCTGAAACTGAAAAAGATTTGAAACATTTACTAATGAAGATCAAAGACCACACCCTTCAATATGGACTGCACCTCAACATCAAGAAAACAAAAATCCTCACAACTGGTTGAGTAAGCAACATCGTCATAAATGGAGAAAGGAATGAGGTTGTCAAGCATTTCATTTTACTTGGGTCCACAACAAACACTCATGGAAGCAACAGTCAAGAAATCAAAAGACACATTACAAAGGATTTCTTTAAAGTATTAAAAATTAAAGATGTCACCTTCAAGACCAAAGTGCACCTTACCCAAGCCATAGTATTCTCAATCACATCATATGCATGTGAAAGCTGGACAGTGTACAAAGAAGACAGAAGAATCTATGCCTTTGAAATATGTTGGAGATGAATGCTGAATGTACCATGGACTGCCAAAAGAAGAAACAGTTCTGTTTTGGAAAAAGTACAACTAGACTGCTCCTTGGAAGCAAAGATGGCAAGACTGTGCCTTATATATTTTGGAAATGTTGTCAGGAAGGCTCAGTCCCTGGCGAAGGACATCATGCTTAGTAGAGTGGAAGGTCAGCAAAAAGAGGTAGACCCTTGACAAGATGATAGGTTGACACAGTGGCTGCAACAATAAGCTTAAGCACAGAAACAATTGTGGACATGGTGCAAGACTGGGCAGTGTTTCACTGTGCTGTGTAGGGTTGCTATGAGTCGGAATCAATTCGATGGCACCTGAAAACATTGTAAGTCCTTAGTCATGATCAACTATTTTTTGATAAGTTGTTAAATTCTACTGGGTAGAATTCTGGTGAGGATTTTTGTGTCAAAGTCATGAGGGTTACTGTTTTATAATTTTCTTTTTTTGTGATGTCTTTACCTGATTTTGATTTTGAGGGTTATGCTGGCTTCATGGAATGAGATTGGGAATATTCCATCCTTTTCTATGCACTGAAATACATTTACTAGTACTAGTGTTAACCCTTCTCTGAAAATTCTGTAGACTTCTCCAGTGAAATTGTCCACAGCTTTTGATGCTGTTGAGAGCTTTTTATTATTATTATTATTACTTCCTTAATATCTTGCTTTCTTATAGTTATTTAGTTTTTTTTCCTCAGTTTAGGTTAATTTAAGTAGCTGGCATGTTTCTAGAAATTTATCCATTGCCTCTAGGTTTTCAAATTTCTTAGAGTATAATTTTTCATAGTATTCTCTTATGATTCTTTTAATTTCAGCTGAGTCTGCTGTAATATCCATTTCATTTCCTGTTCTGGTTATTTGCTTGCTCTCCTGGCTCTATTCTGGCCAGTGGTTTATCAATTTTCTTTTTCCAGTCTTTTCAAAGAACAAGGTTTGGGGCTTACCGACTCTATTGTTTCTCTATTCTCTATTTCATTTAGTTATGCTCTAATTATTTCCTTACTTTTGGTGAGGATTTTTGTGTCAAACCTCATGTGTTTCTTTAGGCTACCTCATAGGATACACACCTGAGACTGAAAGACACACACAAACTAAAACTCAAAGGCTGGAAATAACACATTAGGCAACAACAATCAAAAACCAGTAGGAGTGGCAATCTTAATCTTACACAAAATAGACTTTGAAGCAAAGTCCTCACCACAACAGATAAGGAAGGACAATATGCAATGAACAAAGGTCAGTATATTAGGAGGATATTACCATAATAAATATATACGCAACCAATGACAAAGCTCTGAATTACAATTCCGCAATAGTAGTAGGTGTCATGAATTGTGTCCCCCCAAAATATATGTAGCTATTTGGCTAGGCCATGATTCCCCATATTGCATGGTGTTCCTACATGCTGTACACCATGCCTCTATAATTTTAATGACGGTAGATGGACAGCAGTTCTGCTGCTCTGGTAGAAACTTTGGGGGCATAGTGATTAAGTGCTATGGCTACTACCTAAAGATCAGCAGTCTGAATCCACCAGGCACTCCTTGGAAACTCTAGGGAGCAGTTCTAACTCTGTCCTACAGTGTTGCTATGAGTCAGAATCAACAGTTTTCTTATGGTGCTGCAGGAATTCTTTTGCTGCTCTTTTCCTATTTGTTTGAGTTGTAAGGTTAATGTTTTGGTTTTGGCCCTTTCTTCTTTTTGAATGTGTACATTTAATGCTATATATTGACCACTGAGAACTGCTTTTGCTATGTCCCAAATGTTCTGGTAGACTATGCTTTCATTGTCCTTCAGTTCTACGAATTCCTTTTTTCTGTCCTTGATTTCTTCTAGAACTTGGTAGCTTTTTAACAAGGTGTTATTTCATTTTCATGTCTCCCTACCCCCTGCTCTTTCAGTTACTGACTCCTATTTTGATGGCTGTATGGTTAGAAAACATGTTTTGTAATATTTCCATGTTTTAGATTCTGTGATCTACTCTGTAGAATGGGTCAAGAAAGAAAACACACTTGGCTGCTGGTAGTTGGAATGTTCTATATATAGATCCATGAGATTGAGTTTGTTGACTGTGGCATTTAGATTTTCCATATCTTTATTAACCATCTTTAAAGATGCTCTATCATTCACCAAAAGTTGTGTGTTACAGCCAACTACTGTTTTAGTCATCCAGTGCTCCTATAACAGAAATACCATAAGTGGATAGCTTTAAAAAGAGGAATTTTATTCTGTCACAGTCCAGTAACCTACAAGTCCAAACTCAAGGCATCAGCTCCAGGGGAAGGCTTTCTCTGTTGGCTCTGGAGCAAGGTCCTTGTTGTCAGTCTTCTCCTGGACTGGGAGCATCTTAGGTTCAAGGACCTTGGTTTTTTTTCCCAAAGGATATACTTTGCTCTAAAACTACTTTCTTGGTGGTATGAAGTACTCAAATCTATTGGCTAGCTTCTCTCCTTTATCTCTCAAGAGACTGCTTCAAGATATAATACAATCTTACTCAATGAGTCCTGCTCCAACAACACAACTGCTGTCCATCTACCCTCATTAAAATTATAGAGGCATGGTTTACAGCATGTAGGCATGCCATACAATACAGAGAATCAGGGCCTAGCCAAATAGCTACATATATCTTGGGGGAACACAATTCACGACACCTACTATTATTGCAGAATTGTTTATTTCCCTTTTCAATATTGACAGAGTTTGAATTATGTAATTCAGAGCTTTGTCATTGGTTGTGTATACATTTATTATGGTAATAGCCTCCTAGTATACTGACCTTTGTTCATTATATATTGTCCTTCCTTATCCTTTGTGGTGAGAATTTTGCTTCAAAGTCTATTTTGTGTTAGATTAAGATTGTCACTCCTACTGGTTTTTGATTGTTGTTGTTTGATACGCTTCTTCCAGTCTTTGAGTTTTAGATTGTTTGTGTCTTTGAGTCTAAGGTGTGTCTCGTATAGGCAGCTTGAAGACAGATCATGTTTCTTATGTACTATGTTACTCTCTGTCTCTTTTTTCAGTGCATTTAGTCCATTTATAATTTAGTGTACTTATTGACAGGTATGAGTTTTATACTGCTGTTTTGATTTTTTTTTTTTGGTGTGTGAATGTACACTGTTGACAGTTTCTTTGTTTCACTTAATTCTTTGTGCTGAGTCATTTCTCTTTCCATATTTTCTTTTTATCTTTTTCATTTTTGTTGGCTTTGTATTTGCTGAGTCTTTACATGTTTCTTCTTTTTTATTTTTATGTGTAGATTTGTTAGTTTCCTTTGTGGTTATCTTAAAATTTACCTTGATTTTTGTAAGGCACTTGGCTTTTTGGCAAATCAATCCTTTATTTCTTTATATAATCTTAACTTCTCCATATGAAAGATGTATGATCACAGTATTTAGTCCCTTTCTTTTACTGCTTTGTTTTAACAACTTTTCCTGAGTACCTAGGTACAAGGCATGGCACTATCTAAAGCTCAGAGGTGGGTAGGTATTGCAGCCTGACTTTAGGCACCCAGTGCTGTTGGCTGTAAGGACTGGGACTCTATAGTGGGTGGCTAGGTGGGATGAATGAAGCTGCCAGTCCTTAGACTCCTGATGGTGGTGGATAAGGATCCCACTTAACAGGCAGGGTGATGTCAGATATCATGAATCTTTCACTCCTCCTTAGCTGCTGCAGTTGAAAACAGGCTTCGGGACATAGCCTGTGGTACTATACTAATGAGGGCCAGTGCTAGTGCATGAGTCTACACAGGTCTAGATAGGGCCAGAAAAAAAATGAAGTCTGTGCACCCCTTACACCTGTGCCTGGGCAAAGGGCAGTACTTGCCCTGAATTTCTGGATAAGGGACCATGGTGAAATTTTAAAGACATGTGATTGGTTTGGTCACAGCCCTGAGTTCCCAGCTTAGGGGAGCACACAGTTTTATCTTTTGTTAGTTTATTTTTTCCCTCTTGGAAGCCAGGAGACTGGCTCAGGTGAAATAGGTCCCACTTTGGGCCAAGAGCATGACAACCACTGAACACTACCAGAGCATCAACAGAGCAGAGTGTGGAAGCAGCAGGTGAGGGGAAGAGAGATACTTCTCCATAACAAAAGTTCCCAAAAGGGAAAAGTTTATTTTGGTCCCACTAGGCAGCTTAGATACTTGCACTTAACATTCATAGATCCAGTGCCACTTTCTTCTGGCTCCAGAGGTTTGTGCAGATGTGCCACTGCTTATTTCCTTCTTTAATTTGAAGGACTTCTAATTTTCCTCAAAACTGTAGGAAATACTTTGTTTTTAATTCAAAGTATACTGGACTCACCATATTTTACTATATGCTCGATTATTCAGATTTTAAAGAAAATATCTGCAAATTTCAACTCAGTTACATCCCATTGATAAGTATTTAGGGAACAACGATTTAATGCAGTTAGTCTAGGATCCATTCTACTTACTGGAGTGTTGTGGGGGTTTACACTACAGAAAGGAAAAGAAAACAGTAACTTGAGTCTATAGAGAAAGATACAACAGTCAGCTTTCATAAAGATTACAACCTTCGAAACCCTATGAGGCAGCTGTACTCTGTCACAGAGGTCACTATGAGTCAGAATCAACCTGAGAACAATGGGTTTAAGTGGGTCTAATGGAGCCCTGGAGCCCTGGTGGTACAGTGGCTTAAGTGTTTGGCTGCTAACCAAAAGGTCAGCAGTTGGAATCTACTAGCTTCTCTTACAAACTTTATGGGGAAGTTCTAATTCTGTCAAAATGGTTGCTATGAGTCAGAATTGACTCAACAACAATAGGTTTTGGGTTCAATGGAGTGCTTGTGGTGTAACAGGTGTTACAAATGATGACCAAAGGTCAGCAGTTTGAATCCACCAGCTACTCTTTGGAAACCTGAAGGTAATTCTGCTCTGTTATGTTGGGTTGCTATGAGCTGGAAATGACTTGATTGCAATAGATGTGGGTTTTAGTTTTCGAGTCTGAACATCCAAAAGGCAGCTCAAGAACAGAGAGTAAATTATAATGAAAGGTGCAAAGAAGTTGACTCACGAAAATAAAATAAAACATTTTTCCACTCCTCAAGCTGAAAGAACTAAAGAAAAAAGTCAGGCCTCCAGTTGCAGTAGTGAAGGATTGCCAGCTAGTGAAGGATTATATGGGCAACATATTGAACAATGCAAGAAGCACTGAAAGAAGATAGAGAGATATACAGTCACTGTACCAAAAAGAATTGTTCAACAGTTAACCATCTCAGGAGGTAGCCAAGCCAGCTAAGTGCCGTCAAATGAAGAATAATTGATGCTACTTAAAGAAGTCTGAGCTGCACTGAGGGCACTGGTGAGAAAACAAGGCTCAATATATTGAAGGAATATCTAAAATGTTTCAACAAATGGATGAAACACTGAGTGCTCACTAGTCTATGCCAAGAAATTTGGAAGATAGGTACCTTGCCAGTCAAATAGAAGAGATCCGTATTTGTGCCCATTCTAAACAAAGCTGATCCCACAAAATGCAGACACTACTGAACAATATCATTAACGTCACACATAAGTAACATTTTGCTTAAGATAATTCAAAAATGTTTGCAGCAGTAAATGGACAGAGAACTGCCAGAATTCAAGTTGAATTTATAAGAGAATGTAGAATGAAGGGTATCATTGCTTGTGTCAGACGGATCTAGGCTAAAAGTAGAGAACACCAGAAAGATGTTTACTTGTGTTTTATTGACTACACAAGGTATTTAATTGCATGCATCAAAACAAATAATAAATAACATTGAAGAAAATGGGAATTTCAGAACACATAACTGTTCATGAGAAAGTTGTATATGGATCAAGAGGCAGTTGTTTGAACACAAGAGGATCCTGTATGGCTTAAAATTAAAATGAGGAAAGATGTGTGTCTGGATTACATGCTTTCACTATACTAATTCAATCTATACGCTGATTAAATAATTTGAGAAGTTGACATATATAGAAAAATATGTCATCAGGATTGGGGAATGACTCATTAATAAGGTGTAATATGCACTGCTAGAGCCTTGTTTGCTGAAAGCAAAGAAGACTTCAAGCACTTACTAATGAAGCTCAAAGACTATAGCCTTCAATGTGGACTATACCTTATAACTGGATCAGGAAGCAAAGTCATGATAAATGGAAAACAGATTGAATTTGTCAAGGATTTCATTTTATTTGGATCCAGAATCAAGGCCCATGGAAGTAGCGTGCAAGAAATAGACAGACTTATTGCATTGGGCAAATCTGCTTCAGAAGAGTTTTTAAAATGCTAAACAAAACAAAACAAACAAACAACAACAACAAAAACCCCACAAAGATGTCACTTTGAGGACTAGAGTATGGCTGGCCCAACCCATGGGTGATGTCAATTGCCTTATATGCATGTGAAAGCTGGGCAATGAGTAAGGAAGACAGAAAATTGATGTCACTGAATTATGATGCTGGGAAGAATGTTGAATATACCATATACTGCCAGATGAAGGAATACATCTGTCTTGGAAAAGAAGTACAGCCAGCATCTTAGAAGGAAGGATGGTAAGACTTCATTTCATGTACTCTGGACATGTCATCAGGAGGAACCAGTCACTGGTGGAGAACATTATGCTTGATAACACAGACTGTGAGTGAAAAAGAGGAATACCTTCAAAAAGATGAACTGACACAGTGGTTGCAACAACGGGTTCAAACACAGCAAGGATTGTGAAATGGTGCTGGATCTGGTAGTGTTTCATTCTGTTGGACATAGGTTCCCGATGAGTCAGAATACACTTGATCCACCCAACAACAACAACAGTTGTCATTCCATATGTAGACTGAAAATATTTACTAGGATGAAGAGACCATCTATAGAAACTCCTAGGCAAGCTAAGAATTACTGTAATAAACACAGAGGCTATTGATTAATGGTATCTGTCTCTCTGGAGAATTCCCTGAAGCTAAACATTCTCTAGGTTAAAACTGGACTTGTTTCATAACATGACTTCTACTCACTGTGTGAGGTGAACACACCAATGATTTTTTGGAAGCAGAATGTATATGACCAACATGGAAAGAAAGGATTTGTGGCCAAACTAGAAAGTGTCTGCAGGCATGAATCATGTTCCAGGCCCTCTCTCCTTTCGCTCTCTCCATTGTCTCCATTCCAGACGGGGTAAGATGCCTGATTCTTGCAAGCCAATTTGATCCTGTGTGTTTCCTCAATATTAATATCTCAAGGCATCAGCATCTAAACACTTAACATTTTAAAGACTCAGATAAGTAGACCTTATTATTATTTGTATTTCTGAATGGCGAGACAGAGTCAAGATGGTGGACTAAACACACATTTCCTTAAATCCCTCTAGAAACCAAGATTTTAGTAAGCCCTAGGACATGGTACAGGGCTGTTAATTTAGACTTCATATCACTGAACAGAAAACCTGCTTTCCTTTGCTGTCCCCACTCTTGGTGATGCTGGCTTTCATGGACGATAGGTAACTCACCATTTTTACTTCTTTTCCCTGTCTTAGCCAGCAGGCAGAGCTGGGACTTGACTAGCAGCTAATCTCAGACTGGTGGGATCAGCAGGCAAAACTGTCACGTTTTGAGAGCACAGCTTTGGGCTCTGTGGATCTTGGCACCTTTGGCCTCTCATTCCATCTTCACCATTGAGTAGCCTGTACTGAGGTAGATGGGGAGCTTGTGCGGGATGTCATCTTGTTCTACTGGGAGGTGGATATATCCATACGGAGGCCTCTACTAGACTTAATTCCTAGGCTGGGAGGCAGCGCCTGCCTGGAGGAGAGTGCTTTCCTGGCAGAAAAGCAGTATTTTACTCAGTGTCACCTATGGCTGGGGCCTGGCAGCTGAGGCCAGCAGGGAAGTAGCCTTTCTGTATTTTGAACTAGTTTATAATATCTGTGGTTGGATATAGAGGTGTTTACTTTGCCAGCTGGGAAGAGGGACCTGTACACCTGAAAGCTGACTGACTTTGGAAGTTGTCAGATACCTTTTACGTTTCATTTTAAGATGGCCTAGAGAAACAACTGTGGTCCATCTTCACAGCATCGCTTCCAGCCTTTATTGATTCACATGATGCCCCAAAAGCAACAAACTGTAATGAAGAAATCAGCTATGGCTTCGGAAGGACCCCAAAAGAAACAACCAAGGAATTTCCCAGACAAAGAAACCTTTCTGAAACTATTGGAAGGTGAATAAAAAAGGATTACATATGGAGCCCTCCTAGACCTTATACAAAATGCAGCAGAGCAAAATGAAAAATTAAGCAAGCTGTTTGATCTGATGGAACACCAGTACTCTGAAATCCAACAGATCAAGAACAAAATCAAAGACATAGAAAATTCAATTCAAAGCCAAGAAAATAGAATGGAACAAATGGAAAACAGACTTTCTAACTTAGAAGACAGAGCTACTAACTCCAGCATCTGTCAGGAGAAATCAGCAAAAAGAAACAAGAAAAATGAAAAAGCATTAAGAAGCATGTGGGACTCTATTAAGTGGAACAATCTATAATTAATTGGAGTTCCTGAACAGGGCGATACACCTGAGAACACAGAGAGTACTGTTGCTGAGCTGTTGACAGAAAACTTCCCAGAAATCATGAAGGAAGAGAATATAGACATCTCAGATGCATATCGTATGCCACCCAATATAGATCTCAAAAGAAAGACTCCAAGACATATCATAATCAAGCTTAACAAAATGAAACACAAGCAGCAACTCTTAAAGGCAGCAAGACTCAAAGCAAAGCTAACATTCAGAGGGAAACTCAGTAGGCTTTTGTCGGATTTCTCAGCAGAAACCACACTGGCATGGAGTCAGTGGCATGATCCATTCGAAGCCTTCAAGGAGAAGAACTTCCAACCAAGAATTATATATCCTGCAAAATTATCTTTCAAATATGAAAATGAAATTAAAACAGTCACAGATAAACAGAAACTCAGAGAGTGTAAAAACCAAACCAAACCAAAGCTCCAAGAAATACTGAAAGAATTTCTTGGCTTAGAAGAACAAAACCACTAGCTTTATATTTTAGAAGCAAATTCAGGACACATCACCCAGAAACCTCCTCAGTTAGGGACAGCTCCAAACTCAATCAAACCTATGATAGTGAAAGAAGTGATCCAGTGATCATATCAGTATTGCAAGGAAATAAACCCTTCAGCTGAAGGCCCCTTTATCTGACCAAGCTGTAGTATCTCTGATTTTTGATTGCATCAGACTATTCCAGAATTTTGAGATTTTTTTTTTTTTTTCATTTATCCTGCAATCAACCTTGAAAACAGAGCCTTGGTAAAAAATGCTCACAACCCAGACAGTTAAGAAGAGTCATTATCTTTGTGTGTGCACAGGTGTGTTTTTAATCTGTTGCTAGTGCAGTGGATTCTACACAAAATGAACTAATGAATACTGATAGTATGAATAATACATATAAATAATTTCTAAATGTCCTGTAAATAGACAGTAAAAATTGCTTCCAGTGTAAACCTTTAAAAAATTGCTTGTGAAACTGGTTTGAATTTCATCCTACCTGCTCTATATAGAAATATCATTGGGCATCAAACACAGAAAGCAGAAGAGAAGAAAAACAGAAAGAGAAGCATCAAAGGTTAGAAATAATTTGCTAATGGATAACTACATCACGGAAATGCAAAAGTTTTTTGAGTCATTTTGGACTGGATCACTAGGAAAACAGAAAAAGAAATAATTACTAAGAATTGATTTTATTGCTTATGATACTGAAGGATTGTTTCCTGTTTGAAACTGAAAAGTAATTTAGAGATACTTTTGAGATCACGTGGAACATCAGATATTTATGATACTCACCTAACTCCTTATTCGTACTCCTATGTTCCTCGCTACCTGCAGAAATGTTCCGTAGGAAAGGACAGCTTGTTAAATAAACATGAGCCCAGCAAGGCAGTGAACACACTAGGAGATGCCAGGCTCGGCTGCATATACTGATGTCCCCACATTATAGGAAAGTTAGTTTCAGAGAAAAAAAAGTACATGACAAAAAGAAAATACATTTTTTTTTTTTTTTACCCAGAAAATAAATCTAGTACATCGATAAGTACAAGGATACAGGATATAAAACACAAAGGTAAAAACTTTGTGTGAAAACTTTATGAAACTTTTAACTGTCATAAGACAACTACATGTGTATATATGTGTGTGCATACAAACACACACACACACACATACATAATTACATAAACCCATTCCTGTTGAGATGTTGACTCCTAATGACCCTAGAAGACAGAGTAGAACTGCCCCATAGGGTTTCCAAGGAGCTCCTATGTATTTCAACTGCCAAATTTTGGTTAGCATTTTTAACTCTTAACCACCATACTGCCAGGGTTTCTTATATAAATCCAAATATTCATAATAGAGACTAACTCTTGACTTCCCACAGTGAACTGAGAACACGATATTACTAGCATTTTAGCCATATTATCTGTATCACAGGAAGAAAGCGAGGCCCAGATGACTACTTAATTAAGGCCAGCCAAGCCAAGTGCCATCGAGTAAGGAGCCTAACTGAAATCGCCATCTGTGCCTCATACTTTTTCTCCCAGATTATATAAATTGTATATGCAATATAACATATGCAAATTACAGTGTATTGCTAAGAAAAGTATGTTGAACTGAATTAAATGAAAATGTACACCATCTTATCCACAGTATGACTTAAATGACTTTATGAAGAAAACATTAAATGCCACAGGAAGCATCAAAAGAAGATAGAAGGGATACAAAGAGTCATTATACCAAAAATAACGCACTGATATTTAGCCATTTCTAGAGGTAACATATGATCAGGATCCAATGGTAGTGAAGGAAGAAGTCCAAGCTGCACTGAAGACACTGGTTAAAAAACAAGAAGACTTCAGGAAGTAACAGCATATCCAACGAGATATTTTAACAAAGGATTGCTGGGCTGGAAGTGCTCACTTGTCTATGCAAATAATTTGGAAGACAGCTACCCGGCCAACTGACAGGAAGAGATCCATACCTATGCCTATTCTTAAGAAAGATGATCAATACAAATATGGAAATTATCAAATAATGTCACTAATACAACACACAAGTAAAATTTTGCTGATGATCATTCAAAAGAAGCAGCTGCAAAAGTATATTGATAGTAAACAGCCAGAAATTCCAGCTGGATTCAGAAGAGAACATGGACCATGGTTATCGTTACTGATGTCAAGTGGACCGTGGCTGAAAGCAGAGAATACCAGAAAGATGTTTACCTGTGTTCTGTTGACTATGCAAAGGCATTCAACTGTATGAATCATAACAAATTGTGAATAACATTACAGAAAGTAGGACTTCCAGACCACCTAACTGTGTTTATGAGTTATCTGTACATGGTTTAAGAGGTTGTTGTTCAAACAGAAAAAGGGGGACACTGCATGGTTTAAAGTCAGGAAAAGTGTGCATCAGGGTTGTATCCTTTCACTGTATCTGTTGAATCTGTATGCCAAAAAGTCTAGGAAACTGGCTTCTATAATGAGGAACAGGGTATCATGATTGGAGGAAGACCCACTGACAATCTATACTATGCAGATGTCACAACTTGATTAAAGTAAAGAGGACTTGAAACACTAGTGAAGATTGAAGACTACAACCCTCAGTATGGATTACACCTTGACATAACGACAATAAAAATTCTCATAGCTAGACAGTAAGCAATGTCATGATAATTGGAAAAAAGACTGAGATTGTCAGATTTCATTTTACTAGGATCCACAGTCAATACCCACGAAACCAGCAGTCAAGAAATCAAAAGATGCATTGCACTGGGAAAATCTGCTGCAAAGGACCACTTTAAATTGTTAAAAATCCTAGATGTCATCTTCAAGACTGAAGTGCACCTGACACAAGCCATGGTATTCTCAATCACACTGTCTGCAAGAAAGAGCTGGACAACGAACAAGGAAGACAGAACAACAACAAAAAATATCTGCCTTGGAAGAAATACAACCAGAGTGCTCCTTAGAAGCAAAGATGGCAAGACTATATTGCACTTACTTTAAATATGTTGGCAACAGGGATTAGTCCTTGGTCCTTGGAGAAGGATATCATGTTTCATAGAGAAAACCCTCTAAGAGATGGGCTGACACAGTGGCTGCAACAATGGGTCAAGCATAACAGTTGTGGGCATGGCACAGCACTGGGCAATATTTCACTCTGTTGTACAGTGTACCTATGAGTGAGAAGTGACTCAATGGCACTTAGCAACAACAACAACAACATGACTTGAATGCTCTGAGATTTGAGGGTACACTGATGAGTCTGCAAGGAAATCATTTCCAGGCATAAACTGAACATCTTAAAGCTTGTTTTTGCACGTTTTTATAAAAAGTGTATCTGATATTCTAAGATGACATTGCTTCTGGTAAGTCTGATTATTTTTTTCCTAAATTCTCTCTTTCTCATCTCTCAAGTTTATGAATTCTAAATTGTAAATAGTGGCTTTAGATAAAAGAAAAAGTAATGTTCTTTTAAGTACACCAATCGGGGTTCCCCTGGGAGCATGGCCCCTGGCCCTGATGCTGCCCTTGCTCATAAATCATAATGAAGGTCCACTCTTCAGACATGAATGGATTAGACTTGGCGATGCACAGTGACCATATACTGGATGCACTTTATGGTTTTATGCATCTATAGGATATCATCCTGCTGATCTCTGCCTGGAGGAAGGAGAGTGGGTAGAGAGGAGGAGAAAGGAGACTGTTGGGAGAAGGAGACATGTATGGAGCAGAGAGGAATAGTATGCTGTCACCAGGCAGGGAGAGTAGTGAAATCTGCATATAGGTGGGCATGTAAATTTATACAGGAATGTACATTTTTACTCAGTCATAATAAAAAAAAGAAAAACAACCTAATCAGAGTTATTTTTGGCAAAACCAGAAACCCAGAAATTACCATTTTATTGTTCCTTTTCATTTTGTAGCATCTCCCAAAGACATCTGCTTCTATCCACCCCATACATATATGCCTATCTGGGCATCTTTTGCAGGAGCACAGCCTCTTAATCGACGCACTCTCATCTGATCTATCCTGGTCCAATGGCAGCTGCAGATGTATTTTCCACTTACCAGTTACAAGCTCATCTGAGTTTGTCACACCCACACATTCAAAATACTTCAGTGACTTAACCTTATCTCCTAAAGTTTAAGAAGTTTAACATGGCTTACAGAGCTCTTCCTGTTCATCCTCCTATCTACCTCTCCTAGCTAAGGAGGAATGACTTCTCCATACTCTTAGCTTTAGCTGGCTGGGGCTTATTTCTGTTATTTACATGCTAGACTCTCCTTTGTCTCCAAGCCTTCTAACATTCTATTACCCTTGTATGAAACATTCTTCCTTCCCTGTTCCTGAAATAGTCTGGCCTTTCCTTTTCTGGCTAGTGTCTACTGGTCCTGAAAACTTGTTGCCACTGAGTCAATGCTGAGTCATCACGACCCTGTAGAGCAGAGTAGAACTGCCCCAGCGGGTATCTGAGAAGTAGCTGGTAGATCCTAACTGCAGCCAAACTCTTAACTACTGTGCCACCAGGACTTGTTTATTCATCCTGAAGTTCTTTGCTATATCTGTCACTCTTAGGCCTAAGCAGGTTCTCTTGTCACATGTCTCCAGAGCGGTTGGTATTTCCCCTTCTGTAGAAATGATCACACTTGCAGTTATTTTTGAGTTTTCTATTTCTTCCACATTCTGTGACTTCACAGTATAGCATATGGTAGTATTCAATAAATATTTGCTGAAGGAATAAATTATTGTTATAATAATTAGAATAATTTTTATATTTCTGCCATTTCAAAGAATGCTGTCTTGCTTTATCTACAACATATGAGAAAATGTATTGGTGTGTTAGATATCTGAGATACTGCCACAAACTTACTGATATTTTCTACTCTCCTCCATCCTCCATTAAAAAAAGTATTGCCACAAAGGAATTCAAAATAGATCAATGGACCAATTATCAACAGATCAATTAAGAAAAGTCAGTAGTTTTATGTGCAGTCACATATTTTTAAATGTAGTTTTTTTTTTAATTAAAAAAGTTGTGATGGTTAAGGTTGTGTTTCAACTTGGCTGGGTCATGATTTTCAGTGGTTTGGCAGTTATGATGTAGTCTGGCAGCTATGTAATGATGCTATCAACTCCATAATGAGATTTGATACAGTGTAATCACTTTCAAGATGAAATGCGTCATGAGCAGGCAATCCGCTGAAAGGTAATCTCTCTGCTGGTATAGCCGCTACCCGTCACAGGTGGATTTTCTGGCAAAGCTCGCTGGCTGTTACTTGCTCTGGATTTTTCAGCTGGCTCCTGTTCACGTGACTTTCAATTGTGAAGATTTGAGATAGCAGCTTTCACTTAGTCTTTCACCTGTGGATCTCGGGATTCATAAGCCTTCACAGCTTGTAAGGCCTGATGTCTGACCTGCCAATCTTGGGTTCATTAACCACTGCAACTAACTATGTGAGTCAGGAGAAGCCTCCAATTTGACTCATGGACTTGGGACTGTCCAAGCCCCAACAACCACAGGAAACATTTACTTGATACATGTGTATCTCTCTACATACGTACACATATGCTTCACTGGATTGCTTATCCAGAACACTCAGCCTAAACAGAAGTATTTTTTCTACAACTCAGTTCTGGTTTTTTCATACTCATGCTTATAAATCCTTTAGTCTCTTCTACTGATCCAAAAAGTGAAACAAACTGATTAACTCAGTCTCCTTCCTGTCTAACCTGCCTGCATTCCTATGTGTGTTCTAAGCCTCCTGGGACATTAACCAACTTCGGATCCGACTCGACGGCACTTGGCTTACTTGGCTTGGCATGTGTTTTATTGCAACATAGTCACAATACTCCAAACACCTGAAATAGATTCCTACATATAAGTTTACATGCCCTAAACATGTTAGTTTTCAACTTTCCATAAGATGTTATCAGTTCTATGGTAATGTTTTTAATCTATTTTCTCTGTCAGTTAACATCTCTGTAATGAAGATTTGCTTGTGTGTAAGAACTTTACTAAAGTACTCCTGAGAGGAACACTTGCAAGCGAGGAAGGAAAGAATGACTGGGCAGACATAGAGGTTAAATTGTGAGGTAAATGCAGTAGTGCCTTGGGTTTCACTACAGACCAATCTGCAACTGCACCTGGTCCTTCAGAGTTGTGTCAAACTGAGGCACTGGGACTTGCTTCTTTGCGGCTCTGCAATGACCACTGGTTACGCGACTGCTGCCCCCCAAAGGTGAGGTGTAAGATTCAGTTTGGCAAGTACTTTTTACTTAGACAAGCTCCTGAAGAGAGGCGTAATTGTGTGCTTTAGCCATTAAACAAATATCTGGGCCTGAATCAAAGCACACTACACTCTTCTCTAAGACTCCAGTGAATCATAATTTAAGCTTCTTTGGCCATTTTGTTATGCCTTACTATTTTTTTTTTTGTATACTTAGCTAATATTCGCTATTACACTCTAAATTACTTTTTATGTAATGCTATATGAAAGTTTGCATAATGCACTCCATAGTATACACATTTGATAAATATTTCAAAATATAGATGAATAAATGAATGAAGTGAACTTTTGGAAATGGTCTCAATATTTTGAATACTAGCAATAAGGATAAAATCGGAAAAAATAATCACAGAGTAATTCTGTAAATATTAATATATGTCCATGTTGCATGGTGTGACACTATACCACCAACCGCAAGAAGGAAAGTAAATATTCATGAATTAAACTAATTTCTAAACGTTCTGGGAATGGTATTCACACTGTGCTTCTGAGAAGAAATTGTGGTGGGAATCCATTTGTTAAGACCCTCTTTTCACTCTCTTTCACAACAGGCCGGCTTTTATTTGTTTTACTTATTTAGCTAACACAGTTTCAAAGCTGGTTGTAGGGCATATAACATAAAAACAACAAATAAATAAATAAATAAATAAAATAACATGAAAATTCCTTCCCAAATTACATATTAAAATCAAATGTTAAACTGGAAAAAAAAAAGCTATATTAAAACTTACATATTAAAACCAGAAGCTGAAAAGTGCTGAGGGTGGGGGTAGGAGAGGCAGAGGACATAAAATTGAGGCCCTGAGAGGCATTGTTTCAGATGCACTACCCCCAACCCACATGTGGAAAACATGACTTCCAAATTCCACAAGCCCCTGGTGGTGATGCTAGGGTGGGTCTCAGATGCACCACGACAGATTTAGCAAACTATAGGCTGTGAATACCATCTCTTGTCTTAATAACTGGGCTCTAACCAATGATAAAAGAATTAAGCAGGTGGCCAAGGAGGACAGGGAAGTAAATTGTTTTTGAGAAATTTTCTTTCAGATTGCTGGCCAGAAGGCATCTACTGCTACTTTGTTTTCCATGATGGCCAGTGGTGGACTGCAAGATTGCAAAGCCGGTGATGCTCTTATCACTCAGAAGACCTAGAGAGATCAAAGGATTAAAGGAGGCGGCGGAGTCAAGCTGGCCGACTAAGCCCACGTCTCCTTATATCCCTCTGGAAACCAAGACCTGAATTGACAATCAAACAGAGCCTTCTGGTCACCTAATCAGCCTCAGGACACGGCACAGAGCTGTTAATTGGGACTTCACACCACTCAGCGAAAAACCTCCTCTCTTTCGCTGACTCCCGCTGGCTAGCCCCGGCTCTCACGGACCGAAGGTAAACGCACCATTTTGACTTTTTTTTTCCTCTGTCTCGGCTGGCGGGCCGAGCTGGGTCTTGCCTGTCAGCTGGACTCAGATGCGCTGCTGAGGGGATAGGCAGGCGAAATTTCCATATTCTGAGAGCCAGGCTCGGGACTCTGTTAATCTAGCCACTTTGAGCCTTTCGTTTTGTAGCTGCCTCAGCGGGGTTTGTGCAGAGCTTCGCAGTCAGTATGCAGGATGCCAAGTTGGTACCGAGATTTTAGCGGGACCTCGTTCTTAGCCTGGGAGACAGCGCCTGCAAACGGGACAGCTCTTCTCCAACAGAAAAGTAGTGATTTTGCACAGTGCTGCCTACATTGGGGGCCCTGCAACAGAAGCAGAGGAATCACTACCTCTTGGTACCTTTAGCCCCTCTGTCTGCTGCCTGTGTGGAGGATGCCATCTTGGAGATGGTGGACGCAGCTGGACCTAATTCTTAGCTTGGGAGCCAGAGCCTGCCCACAGGAGAGCGCTTTTCTATCACAAAACCAGTACTTGATGCAGTGTTGGCTAAGGCTAGGCCCTGTCAGCAGAGGCCAACAGGACAGTAGCATTGCTGTATTCTGAACTAGTTTGTTATCATCTGGGGTTGGATATAGTGGCGCTTACTTTGTCAGATGAGAAGAGGGACCTTTACACCTGAAAACCTAATTGATTTGTGAACTGATCAGATACCTTTTGCTTTACATTTGAAGACAGCCTAGAGAAACATTTGCAATCCATCCTCACAGTACCTCTTCCAGACTCTATATACTCACATGGGACCCAAAAAGCAACAGACAATTGTGGCATACAAGCAATCACTCATGGCTTCAGAAGGCTCCCAAACAAAGCAACCAAGGAGTTTTCCAGATGAAGAAACATTTATGACAGCATCAGGAAGTGAATACAAATTGATTATATACAGAGCCCTTCTAGACCTTATACAAAATGCAGCAGAATAAAATGAAAAATTAAGCAAGTTGTTTGATCTGATGGAACACCAGTACTCTGAAATCCAACAGATCAAGAAGAAAATCAAAGACATAGAAACTTCCATGCAAAGCCAAGGAAACAGAATGGAACAAATGGAAAAAAGAATTTCTGACTTGGAAGACAGAGCTACTGATGCCAGCGTCTATGAGCAGAAATCAGAAAAAAGGAAAAAGAAAAATGAAGAAACATTAAGAAGCATGTGGGACTCTATTAAGAGGAATAACTTTCGATTAATTGGAGTCCCTGAACAGGGTGAGACATCTGAGAACACAGAGTATTGTTGCTGAGCTGCTGAAAGAAAACTTCCCAGAAATCATGAAGGAAGAGAATATAGACATCTCACATGCATATCGTATGCCACCCAATATAGATCTCAAAAGAAAGACTCCAAGACATATTATAATCAAGCTTAACAAAATGAAACACAAGCAGCAACTCTTAAAGGCAGCAAGACTCAAGGCAAAGCTAACATTCAGAGGGAAACCCTGTAGGCTCTCGTCAGATTTCTAAGCAGAAATCATGCCGGCACGGAGACAGTGGCACGACACATTCAAAGTCTTGAAGGAGACGAACTTCCAACCAACAATTATATATCCTGCAAAACTGTCTTTCAAATACGAAAATGAAATTAAGACATTCCCAGATAAACAGAAACTCAGAGACTTTGTAAAAACCAAACCCAAACTACAAGAAATACTGAAAGAAGTTCTTGGCTTTGGCTTAGAAGAACAAAACCACTAACTTTATATATTAGAACGACACACTACTCAATATTCTACTCATTTAGGGAAGGCCCCAAAGTAATTCACAGCTTTGATATGGAAAGAAGCAATCCAGTGATCATCATGAAAACTATAGTGTCATCATAATAAAAAGAGGGATGTACTACAGTTGTCATAGTCCTTCCAGATGGAGTGGAAGATAACAAGACTGGTAGTAATTAAAATTGGGTTCATAAATAGTTTATTAAGGGGGTTCATGGGGCAGCTGTAAAGCACAACAAAGATGTATCATACCATTTCAAGAAATCTAACACACAAGTCTCAACAACTATAAAACCAGCTCTGAAAAAGGTGAAAAATCAACTCACAAAAAAGAGTGTCCCAGAACAGACTAATAAGAACAACAGAGAAAACATCAAGATGAAAATAAACATATCACAATGGCAGCAGTGAACACATACCTATCAATAATTACATTGAATGTGAATGGACTGAATGCTCCAGTAAAGAGACACCGAGTGTCATCTTGGATCAAAAGACACGACCCATCCATATGTTGTCTACAAGAAACTCACTTGAGACCTTAAGACAGGAACAAACTGAAAATTAAAGGATAGAAGAATATATACCAAGCTAACAATGAACAAAGAAGAGCAGGGGTGGCAATTCTAATCTCAGGCAAAATCAATTTTAATGTGAAATCCACCATCGTGGACAAAGATGGACACTATTTATTGCTGAAAGGTTCAGTACACAAGCAAGACTTAACTATATTAAATATTTATGCACCTAATGTGAGAGCACCTAAATATGTCAAAGAAACACTGACTATGCTCAAAAGAGAGTTCGATGACTCCACAATAATAGTGGGAGACTTTAACACTCCACTGTCATCACTAGACAGATCATCTAGAAAAAAGCTCAGTAAAGATACAGAAGACCTCATTGACACAATTAACCAACTAAACCTTGTTGATATCTACAGCACTTTCCACCCATCAGCAGACAACTACACATTCTTCTCCAGTGCACATGGAATATTCACCAGAATTGACCACGTGATAGGCCATAATGCAGTGCTCAACAAAATCCATACCATTGAATTACTGCAAAGCGTCTTCTCAGATCATAAAGCCATCAAAATTGAAATTAATAGCAGAAAAAACATAGATAGAAAGTGGAACTCTTGGAAACTGAACATCTTTCTCACAAAAACATGGGTTATAGAGGAAGTCAAGGATGAATTAAAGAAATTCAAGGATTCCAATGAGAACAAAAACACTTCCTACCAGAACCTATAGGATACAGCCAAAGCAGTGCTCAGAGGTCTGTTTATCTCCATAAATGCACACATCTGGAAGGAAGAAAGAAACCAAATCAAGGAACTAACTCTACAGCTTGAACAAGTGGAAAGAGAACAACAGAGGAACCCCTCGGGCACCAGGAGAAAGGAGATCATAAAGATTAGAGCAGAGCTAAATGAATTTAGAGAATAGAAAAACAATTGAAAAAACTGAAAAGACCAAAAGCTGGTTTTTTGAAAAGATCAACAAAATTGATAAACCACTGGCTAAACTTACTAAAGAAAAGCAGAAAAGGAAACAAATAACCCAAATTAGAAATGAGAGGGGAGTTGTCACCACAGATGCAACAGAAGTCAAAAATATCATAACAGAATACCATGAAAGACTGTACTCTAACAAATTTGAAAACCTAGGGGAAATGGACCAATTCCTTGACTCATACCACCTACCCAAATTATCGCAACGTGAAGCAGAACAACTTAATAAACCCATCACAAAGGAAGAAATTGAAAATGTCATCAAAACACTGCCAACGAAAAAAATCTGGGCCCAGATGGCTTCACGGCAGAATTCTACCAAGCATTTAGAGAAGAGTTATCCCTAATACTACTGAGAGTATTTCACAGTATAGAAAGGGATGGAGTACTCCCAAACTCATTCTATGAAGCCAGCATAACCCTGAAACCTAAGCCAGGGAAAGATCCAACAAAGACAGAGAACTACAGACAGATATCACTCATGAACCTAGATGCAAAAATCTTCCACAAAATTCTTGCCAATAGAATACAACAACATCTCAAGAAAATAATCCATCATGACCAAGTGGGATTCATACCAGGGATGCAAGGCTGGTTCAACATCAGGAAAACAATTAATGTGATTAACCACATAAATAACACAAAAGACAAGGATCACCTGATTTTGTCCATTGATGCCGAAAAGGCATTTGATAAAGTCCAACACCCATTCATGCTAAAAACTCTTAGCAAAATGGGCATAGACGGCAATTTCCTCAACACAATAAGGGCTATTTATACAAAGCCAATTGCCCACATCATCCTGAATGGAGAGAGACTGAAAGACTTTCCCCTGAGATCAGGAACTAGACAAGGATGCCCACTGTCATCTCTCCTATTCAACATTGTGCTAGAAGTTTTAGCCAGAGCAATTAGACAAGACAAACAAATAAAGGGCATCTGCATCGGCAAAGAGGAAGTTAAAATCTCCCTGTTCGCAGATGATATGATTGTATATGCAGAGAACCCCAAGGAATCTATAAGTAAGCTTCTCAAACTGATAGAAGAGTTCAGCAAAGTTTCAGGATACAAGATAAACATAAGTAAATCAGTAGGTTTCCTTTATACCATCAACGAGAGTGTTAAGGAGGAAATTATTAAATCAATACCATTTACAATAGCCCCTAAGAAAATAAAGTACCTAGGAATTAATCTAACCAGAGAAACAACAGACCTTTACAAAGAGAACTACAAGCCCTTACTACAAGAAACTAAGAGAGACTTAGATAAATGGAAAAACCTACCCTGCTCATGGATAGGAAGACTTAACATTGTGAAAATGTCTATTTTACCCAAAGCAATTTATTTACATAATGCAATCCCAATATAAGTTCCAGCATCATTTTTTAATGAGATGGAGAAACAAATCACCAATTTTCTTTGGAAAGGGAAGGAGCCCCGGATAAGTAAGGTACTACTAAAGAAGAAATACATACTGGGAGCTGTCTCATTACCTGACCTTAGAACATACTGCACTGCCAAAGTGGTCAAAACAGCCTGGTACTGGTACAAGAACAGACAGATCGATCAATGGAACGGAATGGAGACCCCAGAGATGACACCATCTGCCTATGAACAGTTGATATTCGACAAAGGCCCTAAGACATTAAACTGGGGTAAAAACAGTATCTTCAACAAATGGTGCTGGCAAAATTGTTTATCCATCTGCAGTACATTGAATCAAGATCCATATCTTACAGCTTATACAAAAACCAATTCCAACTGGATAAAAGACCTAAATATCAAACCTAAAACGATAAAGCTCATCCAAGAAAAGGTAGCAACAACAATGGAAGTTTCAATACACAATGAAGACAGACTCCAAAATCTGTCAAAGAAACCTCAATCAACAGAAGAGAAAGTAATTAAATGGGAACTATTAAGAATCAAACACTTTTGCTCATTCAAAGACTTTATTAATAGAATTAAAAGAACACCCACAGAATGAGAAAAATATTTGGCAACTCTATGTCAGACCGACGCCTGATCTCCATAATCTATAAGATACTACAAAATATCAATAAGAAGAAGATAAACCATCCAATTAAGCGATGGGCAAAGGAGACAGACAGACACTTCACTAAAGAGGAGATCCAGGCAGCCAAAAAACACATGCGGACATGTTCACGATCTTTAGTTATTAAAGAAATTCAAATCAAGACAACAATGAGATACCATCTCACCCCAACAAGATTGGCCATGATCCAGAAACACAAAACAACAAATGCTGGAGAGGCTGTGGAGAAAGTGGAACCCTCCTACACTGTTGGTGGGGTTGCAAAATGGTCCAGCCTCTTTGGAAAGCAATCTGGCGCTTCCTTAAAAAAATGGATATAGATATACCATTTGACCCAGTAATTCCACTAGTTGGAATATATCCTGCAGAATCAAGGCCTTTCACACCAACGGACACATGCACCAGAATGTTTATCGCAGCACAGTCCACGATAGCAAAACGATGGAATCAACCCAGATGCCAACAATAGAAGAATGGATAGGTAAACTATGGTACATATACTCAATGGAGCACTATGCAATGGTAAAGAATAACGATGATTCCAGGAAACATCTCCTAACCTGGTTTCAACTGGAAGACATTATGTTGAGTGAAAGTAGTCAGCGACAAAAGGACAAATACTGTATGAGACCTCTATGACAAGATCTCAAAAACAGACTTGTGTATCTAAGAAAAGACTCTTTGACAGCTGCCAGGGAGGGAAGGAAGGGAGGGTGAAGTGGGAGGGTTTAGTTTAGATAGTTACTAGAAGTATAGTTGGGAGAAAGCAGTGATAGCACATATTAGAAAGAAGAACAACATTAAGTGGACTTCAGCATAACTTGAGTACTCCTTCCATCTTAAGTCAATACTACAAGGATATAGTAGCTGGGGCGGGGGGCGGGGGACCATGCTCTTAGGTGAATTCCAGGCCAATTGGCACAACTAGCATTTTGCTATGAGAGCTCTCTGCACCCCACATTGGTGATTGGCGTCTGGGGTCTTAAAAGCTGCCAAGCCACCATCCGAGGACACAGCAAATGGTCCCAACTCAGCAGGAACAGATGCTCACCGAGGACCAAAATGACATGCGGTAAAGACAACCAAGAAGACAGAGAGACCCGCAAGAGTAGGTGCCTACATCGACTTGGAACCGGAAGAACCAGATAGTGTCTGGCCACCACCAGCGATAGCCACGATGGAGCTCACAGAGAGGAGTCTCACTGGCAACACAAGACTAAAAAGGGGTGCATCATGAGATCTCCACTAAAAGACCTCAATTGATGGTCCAGCGGTTTTGGGGTTCCTCTGAGAGAATGACCCCCAGCCCTGATGCTGCCCTTTCCCATAAATTATAACAATGGTCCACTCTTTGGACACGAATGGATTGGACTTGGCAATGCAGAGTTACCATATATTGGAAGCACTTTATGGTTCTATACATCTATAGGATATCATCTTGCCGACTGTTGGCTGGAGGAAGGGGAGTGGATGGACAGGAGGGGAAAGGAGGCTGTTGGGAGGATGAGACATGTATGGAGCAGAGAGGAATAGTGTGCAGTCACCAGACAGGGAGAGCAGTGGAAGCTGCATATAGGCCAGCCAAGCATATAGGTGGGCATGTAAATTTATACATGAATGTACATTTTCACTCAGTCATGTTAAATAAAAATTAAGAAAAAAAAAAAAAAAAGAATTAAAGGAACCCAGCCCCCTCCTCAAGCCACCTTTGAAATCCTGCACTGGCAAGTCACCTCTCGCTTTAAAAATCCTGACCTTACCTGACAGAGGCAGACAGGTTTTGAGGAAAAGAATGCTTCCTGTATCTTTACATGTCAGCTTGTAAATAAACCTTTGATTACTTCACCCCAATGCCGTCTCAGAGACTTGCTTCACGGCAGGTGGCACGAACCTCGAGTTTTGTCTGGTAACGTTATTTTATATGTTACATATTCCATATGTTATATTACATATGGAAACCCTGGTGTTTAAGTATAGTGCTACCTCTTCCAACCAAAAGGTCAGCAGTTACAATCCACGAGGTACTCCTTGGAAACTCTGTGTGGTACAGCTCTATTCTGTCCTATAGGGTTGCTATGAGTCAGAACTGACTTGACAGCAGTGGGTTTGGTTTGGTACATTAGATACGATGCTTATACCCATGGCTTTTCAGTGTGTGTGTCTTCTTTAACCCTGTGATATTAACAATAATGAATAAAAACTACTGACATGAACAATACGAAGAGTATGTCATGGTACAGAGAAAACAGAAGTAGAAGGCAAAAAACTTGGCATTTCAAACTAATTAGCTGTACAGTCTTCAGTAAGCCATTTCATTTTTCTGAGTTGTCTCCACTTCAAAACTTAAAAGGATAGGTTAAATTAATTTTACAGTATCTTGCTTTTCAGAAATTTGTATGAGTAATGAAAAAAAATATTTAGAATGTTAACACAAACAGCAGGATAGTTCTTCTACAGGGTTGAAATATATATTTTTTCAAATAATATCCTCTCTATATTTGATGATGAAATACTAGTCACATTATTATTTAGCTAAGTTGCCATTCACTGCCAAAATTAAAGAAAATGAGAAGTGGAAGCTCAAGCACTTAGCCAAGAAAAGTTTTTAAAAGTTAAAAATATATTATCTAAGTAATAACATTAATATTATTTGAAGATGTTATCAATAGGCAGTTGAAAAACTCTAGAGACTAAAATATACAAATAGAAATGAGAACCAGTAGTGAGCTTCAAAACGTGATCAGGCCAACTAAAAAATACATCAAACATCTGGATAATGGATAGGGTGCCAGGGTCTATTGATTTCACTCAGATGGACACCCCAGACCATAAGCGTGTCAATGGGAAGATGGTAAGGTGTGGAGAAGACTAAACTGGAAAATTTTAAAAAGGGTTGTGTGTTCATGTGTTTCATTGAATGTACCATAGATGTTAAATGTTCTCCTACCAAATGTTGTTGTAAAAGGGACACTCAGGTGAAGAAATGGTTAAATTCTACGGCTGCTACTCTGGAGGTGGGCAGGGTGAATCCACCAGGTGCTCCTCGGGGCAGTTCTGTTCTTCAGGGTCACCAGGAGTCAGAACTAACTTGGCAGCCACAGGTTTTTTTCTAAGTATTGTAAAACATACCTAAATACGTGGTAGAAATGAACACTGGATCTTATAGATTACAGACAGCCTGTAACTTCACCTTCAGCCAAAACTTGATTAGCTATGTAAAAGAAGAACTATGATATATAAAATACAAAAGAAGAATTATGATTTGCCCAAGGGAAACAGACTGTTTAAATGCAGCAGTACTCTGTAGAGAGTGGAGGTGGAGGCATAGGTCAAAAACCTGAGTTCCACTCACATTTTCCTTTTGAAAAGATGTGCAGAACCACCCAGAACCACTGAGAGAAGGGAAGATAAGAACTTACAGAAAATAAGTGGCTGTATTGCTTTTTGGATTTCAAGCAAGTAGTTTGCTATTAGATGCACTGATCCAGGAAAAGTCAGTGCCCATGAGAAGGGATCCCTTTCCAGGACTGGAAGTTAAAGGGATCCTAAGTAGACATCTTGAAACCCTGGTGGTGTAGTGGGTTAAGTGCTATGTCTGCTAACTGAAAGGTTGGCAGTTTAAATCCACCAGGTACTACCTGCAAACTCTATGGGGCAGTTCTTCTCTGATCTACAGGGTTGCTATGAGTCAGCACTGACTTGACAGCAGTGGGTGTGGTTTGGGATCTGATGGAGACTTCTTGGTCTGCTTGCCTGTGGTGGCCACCTGGGTTCAGAGAAGTGGAAGAAGCGCAACAATGAAGAGAGAGGCTGAGTCTGGAAGTGTTCCATTGACATCTGTTGAGCTCACCCATCGGGGCTCAGGGTGAGAGTGAGCAGAAGCGCTGGCTGGTCAGAAGTAAAGGGAGTTGTATGCGGACTCAGTCTGATGAGTGAAACTCATTGATCTAGCCAAACTGGCTAAGAATGAGAGAGGATGAACAGGGCAGTCTGCAGTGCTGAGTGGTCTGTGTGGACTCTCCAGCCTGGATGATTAGGACAGAGCTCACCAGAGCCGAACCACATGAAGAGGAGCATGTTTGTAGACTGCTGCAATTTAATAGGTTGCTCTGGACTGGATTGTGCTTATAAATGAAGATGTTCAAAGTTCCAATGAGAACAGAAGATTCTTCAAGTCTGAGAACGTGCTTGTCTCTTCAGCACTAGTTTGATAGGGTCAGACAATGTAAAAAAAAATCCTATCTAAAGCGGGTGTAGATAAAGGCATGAAGCGGCTGGGTTACATGCTTTCATGAGTGTGCGTGTACACAAAATGAAGGGGACAAGAGAGGATCCCCACCGCATAGATTCCTCTCTTCCTGATAATCTGGTAAAGAGAAAGTGGAGGAAGACACTGATAGGATTATATGATTTAGCTGTGGGGCATGATTATTACAAGTTAATGGTAACTGTAAAAACTGCAGCCAGAGAAGATATAAGTGTGAGGTACTGCTAGACTGGTGTACAGTGCCAAAAGCAAACTTACAAACAAGCAGACAAACAAAACAAACTTGTTGCCATGAAGTTGATCCTGACTCATAGTGACCCTACAGGACAGAACAGAACTGCCCCATGTGGTTTCCAAGGACCACCTGGTAGATCTGAACTGCCTACCTTTCGTTTAGTAGCTGTGGCTCTCACCCACTACACCACAAGGGTTGCTCAAACATCAAGTTCCTTAAAGGGTTTGTTTTTGCTGATAGCTCTGAGGCTCAGAACAAAGGAATAACGCTGTCGGTTAAATTCTATCAGAGGCCAGAGAGAGGGAAGACACTTGAACTGTTGTAGAGCTTGACCAAATCAGGTGGACACCTGCAAAAAACCTGAACGTCTGGCACCTGAGTACCGGGTACCTCACCCTGCAGCCTCTTTGCTTTATTGAAAGGCTAATTGTTAATGACTATCTCGGACTGGTAAAATGATTGGGAGGGGGAAGTTATCCTCCAAGTAAGAAAAAAAAAGCTAGAAAAGCTAGAAAGGGGATGGCCTGCAGTATGATTCATTAACTTTGCGTGGCCTTTACAGCTGTAGTCTTGTAACTCCTACCCAGATGATTGGGTGGGGCTGGGTGATAGCATGATTGTGGCCCACCAAGAGGATTGCTCAGATTTGCCTTAAAAGAGAGGAAAGAGCCCCACTCTGCGGGTAAGTGCTGTCAAACAGCACAGCATGCCACAGAGAAACTTTTCATGAAAGCTAAGAGTCAATGGATGCAGCAAACTTCACTGTCATCTTATTTTAAGAAACTGCTACAGCAACCGCAGCCTTCAGGTGGTCCCTGATCAGTCAGCTACTGTCAACACTGTGGCGCCTTCATCAGCAAAAAGATTACAATTCACCGAAGGGGCAGATGATGGTTAGCATTTTTTAGCAATAAAGTTATTGATTTACTTGTTTTAGTTAAGGTATGTGCATTGTTTTTTAGACATAATGTATTATACACTTAATAAACAAAACTAAAACAAAAAACACCAAACCTGTTGTCATCAAATTGATTCTGACTCATAGTGAGCCTAAAGGACAGAGAAGAACTGTCCCAGAGGGTTTCCAAGGAGCACCTGGTGGCTTTAAACTGTCAGCCTTGTGGTTAGCAACCATAGCTCTTAACCACTATACCACTAGGGTTTACCAAATAGAAGACAATATAGTGTAAAAATAACTTATATTTACTGGGAAACCAAAAAGTTGTGACTTGCTTTATTGCTATATTAGCTGGGATATGCCTATATATATATATATTCACTGTGAGTTATTAATAAATTATGTTTAGATACTATATTCATGAATGAGAACACTCAATATTTAAAAAAGTATAGCTGTCTCAAAAATAATCTCTAGATTATAAATAAGTAACAGCGGTATGGCCTATTGATAATGTGTGGAAGAAATAAACATTTGAAAATTAACCTCTAACTTAAAAAAGAATAGAAAAGTAGAGAAGCTAGGAAGCATCTAACTGTCAATTCACAAAGTAAATCCCAAACCTGCAACATAAGAATGTCTGGGAAACATTCCCCTTCCCATTGTTGCTGCTTTACTGTACTTGTGTTAACTGAATTGCTTTTAATGCTTTTGTCTCATTCTCCTGAAGGAATATAAATTAATTAAGGAAAGAAATACAATATTTTACTTCACTGTATTCCTTGCAGTAGCATAAAGGCTTTGTAAAGAGCATCAAGTATACAGCCACTTTTGAGCCACTGGAACCCCTTGTGTGACAGAGCAGTGCTGCCGCACAGGGTTAACCTGGCTGTCATCTCTGCCGAAGCAGATCACCAGGCCTTTCTTTTGGGGCAGCTAAAATGGTTTCTTCCACCAACCTTCAGGTTATTAGTTAAACGTAAACCATTTGTGTCACTCAGGGACCTTAAATACACACGTTTGTAAGTTAGCGGCACTTAACAACAACATGGTTATTTGAATATAATTAAGGATTTTGTCATTAGGATATGCTCATTGTAATAGAGTCCAAATTCCATTTTTTATGTAAAATCACTGACTTCTTTTTACACCTCAGACCTCCTTTCCCCTTTGGCTCCCACATGGATAGACTGATAAAAAACAGCCCTTCCCTCACCTCCTTGTTTGGAATCCATATGAAATGAAACCTCAAAAATCTCCATCCTAGAGCAGTGGAAGCTGCATATATGTGGGTATGTAAATTTATACGGGAATGTACATTTTCACTCAGTTATATTAAATAAAAAATTTAATAAAAAAAAAATCTCCATCCTGTGTACACAGGAACTTTGCCCGAATCCTGCTGTTTAGCCACTAGAAAGGCTCAGCCACTCTCTCTGTTTGATCCAAGCCAACCAAGATCTGCTTGTGCCCACCCTGCTCTCTCAAAGTGTCCCATGTTCTAGTAATAAACATTCTCTCAAATGCTCTGAATGTGTGAAATGTGATCTGTCCTGAGATCCAAAGCAAATTTCAGGTCTGGTGGTGGTCCTTTACACTTCGGTGGAATAAAAAAAAATACCCAAATAAGAAAAACCAATTAGGGGGACTTTTTTAAGGTCAATTTTAAACGTGAGACAGAAAAAAATGAAATTGACCATTTGCAATGATATACATTATTTACACATAGATGTCCTGAAAAACAGAATACATATATTCCTTTAAAATGTCTCATTGTGGTAGATGTATATACAAATGTGTACAAATATTCCCCAAAAGAATATTTTACAATGGTTACATTAAATCATTTTTATTATAAATTTATAACATTTTATATATTGAAAATGTTACATGAGAAATACCTGCATATTATGGTGTCTCTCTTTCCTTGATATTCTAACTAAATAAGTGTCTCCTAAGCAACCTCTCAAACTATTATTCCATCTTTGTGAGGAAGCTTCAGAAGAATAAGTTTATTTAGGTTCCTACATTCTAGCCAAACCATGAATTAATGAATTGGCAGGATCAGAATCATGTTCAGCAACCTACCTTGGATTTATACCTGCCAGCTCTCTACACAGACAGAACTGGGAGATTTTGGCAACACCTGGAGTTTGGAGTTGGTGTATGCATTTTTCACTTAAAAAGTCCTTCTCTGCCAATATATTCAATATATTTAATTCTCAACCACTTCTGTTGGTAGGAGTCTAAATTCTCATTAAAGTGATTCTTTTGTAAAATGGAAACCTTACCAAGAGAAAACCCAGGCAATTTCCCATTTGGAATAGTTCTTGCCTTTACTTGCTGCCTGTCCATTTTTTTTTTTTTTTGTATGTATATGCTTAGTTCATTTCTGATTTTAATTTTTAGCTATTTCTCTGACTTCTCCAACTACATTCATATTTCATTTGACTAGCTATTTCTCTTCCTGTTTCAGGAAAGGTAAACATATTTAGTGAAAATAAAGGACAGGTAAAATAAAGATCATCAGCTTCCAAATAGCAGTCTCCTTTGTGTAAAGGGTACAGGAGAAATTTGCTTATTTTATTAATCATTTCATTTCAAATCCAAGAAGCTGTGCAAGACAAATGGAAAATGCCAGCAAGGACAACATGACATAGAGGCTAATAAACTGCAGTATGTTTATCCCATAGAGAGGAGCTAAATAATATAAACTGCCTTCTGGGAATGGAACAGGTAGCTAAGCCAAAACAGGTCACAGCTAGACCGAACAATACATTGACAGTGAAGAAGAATAATGCAATCAAACACACACAATAGCTCACAGTTGCTGTGACATATTAACTATTTATGAATCCTAATTCTTTTTTTTTCTAGATAAATTAAAAATCATCAAATCTAATCTCTTCACACCATCTAACTGAGAAAAACCTAAGTCTAATGTTCATCTATTTCAGTTGCGGGTTTATTTATTTATTTATTTTTCTGGAAACCCTGGTAGCAGTGATTAAGTTTTATGGTGTGAACCAAAAGGGTAGCAGCTTGAATCCATCAGGCACTCCTTGGAAGCTCTATGAGGCAGTTCTAGACTGTCTTACAGGGTTGCTATGAGTTAGTATCAACTTGACGGCAGTTGATCAGCACGTTTTTTAAAGAAGTGCCCTATGACAGGCAGTAAAATAGTGTAAGCCTCTCTACTCCTAATATTATAGCCCCAAATCCACCGCTGCTGAGTAGATTCCAATTCACAGTGACCCTATAGGGTAGAGCAGAACTGCTCCCATAAAGTTTCCAAGGAGCACCCGGAAGATTTGAACTGCCAACATTATGGTGAACAGATGTAGTACTTAACCACTACACCACCAGGGTTTCTGACAAAGCCAAAGAAAGTTAAAATGCAGCCTGCTCTTCCTAACCATATGTTCTGCAGTTGTGGATTCAATCAAACTAAGAACAACATTTTTTGGGTTCGGGTGTGATGTGGTAATCCAAAAAGCAAAACCTGAATTGTCTGTGCACCAAGCAGCATGTTGAATCCATGGGAATGCACGGATGTGCAGGCATCCCCTGCTGAAGCCTCCCACTATTTCATAGATTCCCAGTCTTTTTTTGGCATTCCTTGTTTGCCTCACTTCTCATTCATTCACTACTTTCATAGTCTGCACCATTTGTTTCTTTAAAAAGAAAAAAAAAATAAAGTTCCTCAAAACAATTAAATGGTCAAAACAATCCCATAAGGGCTAAATTTTGAGAGGCTTGAGGAAAGCTAAAGGAAGGACTTGCAGGTTAGTGGACTGGCTAGCTATGTAAAGTGCTACAGTCTAAAGAACATCAGGATCATGGGAGACAGGGCATCAGCAGATGCCCAGGCAGCATCTGCATTCTCAGGTGAGCTCAAGGATCTCATAGAAGAGAAAGGCTACCTTTTAGAGCAAGTCTTCAATTGCATTACAACAACTGTTTACAAAGCATTCATATTATTTTAAGAATTATAAATAATATAAAGATGTCAAGGGAAGATTCCAATAGGTTATATGCAAATACCAGGTCATTTACATATAAGGGATTCAAGCATCTTCAGATTTTTGTGTCCAAAGGGGTCCTGAAACCAATCCCTCAAAGATACCCAGAACCAAATGAAACCAAGCCTGTTGCCATCTGACTCACAGAGATCCTAAAGGACAGAGTAGAACTTCTCCATAGCATTTTCAAGGAGCACCTGCTGGATATGAGCTGTCAACCTTTTGGTTAGCAGTCAGAGCACTGAACCTCTACACCATGAGGATACAGAGTGTTGGCTCTATTTCAGCTACCAGTCTTTTACTCGCACACAAATTCCCTTAAAAATGAACACCAGTACAGTTGCAGCTGAGTCCATTCCAACCCATGGAGACATTGTATGTGTCAGAGTAGAACTGTGCTCCATGGGGTCTTGAATGGCTGATTTTTCAGAAGAAGATCTCTACAGCTTTCTTTGGTGACAGCTCTTGGTGGAGTCAAACTTCTAACCTTTCATTTAGCAGCTAAGTATATTAACTGTTTGCCTACCCAGAGACTTAGCGCATGAATACCAAACCAAAAAACAAACCAGTTGCCCCTGAGTCAATTATGACTCGTGGCAACACCTCATGCTGTAGAGTGGAATTGTAGTTCTCATGGTTTTCATGACTGTGACCTTTTCGAAGTAGATTATTAGGTCTTTTTCTGAAGCACTTCTGGGTGAGGTGGAAACACCACCTTTCAGTTAGTAGTCACTGCTTAACCATTTGTGCCCCCAAGGAAATCTTTACAACTAAATAAGGACCCACATTTTTATGTATGTGCATGACCCTCTGACTTAAAAAATACATATATGTCATCCTCCCATCACACTGACATCTTTTTGTGTGTGCTTTGAATTGGTGCAAACACGAATGGAAAAGAAAAGAAGTCTTCCTAAAAGACATTCCACCGCGTGGTGATTTATTGTATCCTCCTTACAACGAAGGGTACTGCAGTGCCAGTCAGAAATTACCTTCTTGATGGTGTCCAGCATGGAGCGCCCTCCCTGCCAGGGCTTGGAGTTCTTTCTGATACATGATAAACTTGCCATGCTGTGCCACTTTCGGTCCTCCAGCTTCTTATGAAAAGCATTAGCCAGCAGAAGTACTGTGTCATATATGTAGAGGTTTGAAATCTGAAAAGACATTAGATGGTGATGATTAGAATCATCAATGCCAACCATAAAAAATAAGGAGAAATTGTTGGCTCAATTGCTTTCATTCATGTCATAGAGGGCTAGTTTACTGGGTTATTTATTAAGCAGGAAGGTTTCTTTTTTTCATTTATGTGGCAATTTTGCTATTGAGAATGAAGTCTTGTCTGACTGTATGCCTCAATTGCTTTTTCAGCTTATTTAGGTGTGAAAGAGAAGATGAAAAAGAGAAGTTTCGACAGCAGCAAAGCTATTAGTGTCAGACCTTAGAAAATCACTGGCCCTTATTTCTTTCTGATGAGGTAAGGATCCAAGGGTTTAAGATTGGAAGGGCAAACTGAATAATGCATTTTCTGAATATGTCAAGGTTCTGCACTCTACTTATTCAGATAGAGAAATATCAACTCCATCTTACATATAAAATGAGTGTCAAGGGTACAGAAAAGGAAGCAGCCATCTGTGTACACATTTGTGACTATGAGGATTCAGTAATAAAAGAATGAATTGAAATAGCACCACTTAAAACATTACACTGATCAAAGATTTATTTCAAAATTAGGTACACACGTGTTGCAATGCAGGTATGCATCACGTAACATCTATGACAGTTTTTGTGACATAAGTCTTGATGCGATTTGGACATTCTGTAAATACCATATTATATACAGGAAAGAAGCATGCAGGACACTCACTGGATGGGCCTGGGACCTGCACTTTCCCCACTTGCCAAGCAACTGCTCACAAACTTTGGACCTGGCATGGCTAGTCTTGTCTGGTCATGCCCTCTCCCACAACTGCCTTTCCTGTTCCTGTCCTGCCTCCAGAACAGCCTGGACCTTCAGGCAGCCGCCACTGCAGAAGGAGCCGCAGCCCTGGGCCTAGGCACCACACTCAGGGCAGCCTGGCTACGTGGAACAGCGGCTTTGGCTGAGCACCGTCCTCTGTGATCCTGGCAGAGCCTGAGCAGTCCTGAGGCCGGCACGGTGGGACGGGCAGCCATGGATGGGTGCTGAGACTCTACAGCCCTGCTGCCCTAAGACCCGTGCAGATGCCACCTGGAGAACTAGCGAGATATAGACGGGATCTCCATACTTAGCAAAATAAGTCTGATGAATCCTGTCGGATTGGGGTTTCTGAATTCTGTTATATGCTTATGGGACCACAGATGTATACAAAGTAGGACACCGCCTGAATGGACATTAAGTGATGGGTGTGTGTGCAGTACTATGGCAGATACCATAAGCTATTAGCAGTTTGTGAATGTGTGTTTATATAAATACTTTCTTCTTCTCAGGTAGCCATGTTATTATCTTTCTTCCGGACAGATTGAAAAGTGAATTACAGGCAACTTTTGCTAAGGTCTATTGCACTCGTCTATTCAGGTCTTGCCATGACTATTACCTATACTGTCATTAAATTACTGAAGGTGTTCACTTTTAAAAGAAACTGGAAATTAGAAATTATAAACACCAACAGATATACCAGGTCAATAAAAAAGCTTTTAGATGTTATATGATTACTTCTCTAAAGCAAATAAGTAAATAAATAAAAGATCAGGAAATCAATATAGCTGTGAAAATTAATTCCATTTGAAAGCATTTCAAGTTTCTCAGGTTATTTCCAGTGTCTTGTTATCACTGTTTCCCACCCCCCTCTTCTGAAAAACAGAAGGGAGAGTAGCTTCAGTTGTTCTTTGATTGTAATTAATCATGAAGGAAATATAAAAAATCAGCTGCCTACATCACAGAATGGAACTAAGCTTCACTTATGGGGACAATTAGGAAATGAGGTAAAGAGTTTGATTCTAAGAGCAGCTTCTAATCAGAGATTCCTACCGGTGCCTTGTGAATTTTTTTTTTTCACATATCAGGTAAATTTTTAATTACGTGTTTTTCTAGCGCATCACTTCCTATGTGTCATTCAGGAACATAGGACTGCCTTTGAACAGACACTGACCACCCTTACACATCACGGGAAATACATGTGTACTATTCCTCATCACCCAGCCTCTGCCGGAGGATAACTACTAGAGAGGCAAGTTTCTTTCCTATTTCTTCTGTTTTTCCCTATGAACTTTCTGTCTTTGTTATTGTTAGTATCACAACACAACTTAATTCACTTTCAATAATGTGTTTTTCTTAGGAGTTATGGTGGACATATAAACTAAACTGTTGCACCAATTACTAATGCCATGTAGCAGATAGACAATATCCACATAGACTACTCGGAACAAAGTGTGGGCAGGAAAAAGTAGTCTGAGTCAAATTTAATATTTGAACTAGACTGTGATGATCCAACAGGAAAATCTAGCAGAAACACAAAGCATAAGTCGGCTGAATCCAATAATCAGTAATCTATAAATTAAATGTTTTCATATATCTTCCTCATCATAATACACAGTAATCTGACCCTTTCTAACCTCTCTGGTTCAGCTGCTTCAAACATGCTCAGTACTATCTCTCAACCCTTATCTAGTGTCTACCTCTGCCTGACTGCTTCTTGTATCCAGAATTAGGTTACTGTGCAGTCCTCTGTGATGTCTATGTATCTTTTTCCAATTACTTAACTTCCTATGATGGAGAACTGGAACTTGACAGCTTCCCAGGACTCCACGTATCTCCAGACTAAACCTCTCACAACACTCAGTGCATACCTCTCTTGAAACATAATACTAAAAAAAATAATTATCTTTCACCATAGAATATATGTTCCTTGAGGACATGGACTCATATTTTGCGTCCTCCTCCTTGTATGTTTGTTTACCTCATACTTTAGTTTTTCCAGTCTTAGCTGTAAGTATGACATCTATGTAGTCTTTTACAGTTGTCAAAAGAAGAGGAAGGATGGGAAGTGGATAAAAAAGAAAATAAAGCTTAAAGTCAGATGGGTTTGACAGAAATGAAGACCTGGAAAACTAGGCTCCGTCCATACTCAAACTTATTGGCACAGCCTCTTCTGCTCACTCTGAGGCATGTACTCTGAGGCGTCTATACATTTTCACAGTTGAGTGCTTTATCCCTGATATGTGACTGCCAACAAATGACTGCCTTTCCTCATTCGTCCACATTCCAAACTACGGGTCATGAGTTGGTGATGACATTTTCTGAGTCTTCTAATCTGTTATTTCTTTCTCAGACAAGTGCACGTTCTCCTTTGAGATTCACAAGTATGCTATTTCTTAAGTCACACGTTACCTCTCCTCATTGACATTATGATCAGCACTTATTGATGAGGTCTTTGACTCATCATTTAAAGCAACTCCGAACTATCTCTTACCAAAAAAAGTTAAAAATAAAAATAAAACCACTTCTATTTTTACACAGATGATTTTCATTTCTACACTGTCCATAACCAACACAAATGACATCTGCAGGGGGAAAATCTATTAAACAAGGTTTAATTTGGCAGTGCTGATTCCATTTATTTAACATTTGAATTGTGGTGTTGGCAAACAATTTTGCTTTATTTTGTTGACAAGAATATAGACAGCAAAGCACACACAAATTCAACAGTTTTCGATATACAGTTCAGGAAACTGATTACATTCTTTGAGTTTTGCAAACATTTTTACCATCCTTTTTTTGAGTTGTTCCTCCTTCGTGAACACAAAATCATTGAGCCCTAAGGTTTGTATATAATCTTTCCAGATGTTGTCACTTTGATTTGATGTAGATCTTAAAAGAGCATAAAGTCCAAGGAAGACATTTGATACTAGTTTAGCTGTTGATTGGTTTTAAGACTTCATGAAGTATTTTTGCTTAAAATTTTAAACATTTTCAAGGGCTCATTCAGCTCCACAACTCCAAAACTCTGGAATTCATAGAATTTAAAATTCTGTTCTGCATTTTTCCCCTTTTCATCAGGATTCTACTGTAGAATTTTTGATTAAAATGTTCATTAATGGTAGCTTGGCTCCACACAGTTGTTCTGGCCTCACGGCAGAGGAGGTAGTTGCTAAAGGAAATACTTAGCCACATGTTCCATTTCATCCCCTTATTCCTACTCGTCTTGTTCCCCTGTCATTCCAGGTAAATTGTGACCAGCTGTCATGCTTTGGATGGCTGCTTACAAGCTTCTAAGATCCCCGTCAGTATGCAGCAAACTAGGAGGTAGAACAGAAACACTAACTACATTAGAAGGCCACTTATTTTGGTGACTTAATTATTTTCTGCTTTGATTTCTTTGTTAGTACCATGTATTTTCATTAATGCTGAATCACAGAGTGTGTCTAAATTTCTGGGAGGTTATATATTTTTTTCTTGCCCTCTCCCACAAACCTACCTTAAGTGTTTAATGAAACATATGAAGTACCACTAATTATACCCTATGGTCTCCAACAAGGTCATGTGGTACATGTGTGCCATGGACTGAACTGTGCTTCCCAAAATACGTTTGTAGAAGTTTGGGGGGGCCATGATTCCCAGTATGGCTTAGGCTGTAAACTCTGCCTCTGTAAAGTTAATGAGGTCGGATGGGAGGCAGCTGAGCTGGTGGGACAGGACATAATGTGTGGGATTGTATTGCAGCTTGGGGCAGCCTCTTGGGATATAAAAGAAAGGGAGGCAAGTTAAGGTCTGAAGACCTCATATCATCAAGAACAAAAGCTGTGCCAGAAGCTGGGTGCATCCTTTATAAAGGACTGGGATCCCCCGCACCTCAGAAGCTTCTAGTACAGGTAAAATAGATGACAAAGACCTTCTTCCAGAGCCAGCAAAGACAGTGCTCCTATGCAGCTGATACCCTTAATTTAGACATTTAGCTTACTGTACTGCAACAAATAAAATTCCTCTCTTTAAAACCATCCACTTGTGGTACTTTTGTTAAAGCAGCACTAAATGACTAAGACAATGTTTAACAAACAGAAATTTGGAAAATTTCTACTTTTCCTACCAAAAGTTCAGATATGTCCTACAATGTTAGTAGCATCAGGTAGGTTCTGAATTGCAGCCACCCTCCGTACTACAGAACAAAACGTTGCCCAGCCCTGTGCCATCTTGGGAATTACTGTTTAGGCTTCAGCTTGTTGCTCCAGTCCCCATGTCAATCCACCCGATTGAAAGTCTCCCCTGTTTTTGCTGACCTTCTACCTTACCAAGTATGATGTCCTTCACCAGTTAGTGGTCACTCCTGATAAACATGTCCCAAGTACGTGAGACGAAATCTTGCCATACTGGCTTCTAAGGAACATTCTGGGTATTCCTCTTCCAAGACAAATAGGTCCCTTTTTCTGGTAGTCCAAGGTATATTTAGTGTTCTTTGCCAACACCACAGTTCAAAGGCATCCATTTTTCTGCAGTCTTCCCTATTCATTATCCATAAATATTTTGTAGCACATGAGGTAACTGAAAACACCACAACTTGGTTCAGATACGTCTTAGTCCTCAAGGTGACATCTTCACTTTTTAATACCATAAAGAGGTTTTCTGTTATTGGCCAAGGCAAGACATCAGCCGATTCCTTGTCTGCTGCTTCCTTTGCTTATGGAACCAAGTAAAATGAAACCCTTGACAACCTCAATCCTTTTTCCACGTATCATGATGTTGCCTATTGGTCCAGTTGTGAAGATTTTTATTTTCCGTATGTTGAGGTACAATCCATATCAAAGGCTGTAGTCTTTAATCTCTATCAGTAAGTGCTTTAAGTCCTCTTTGCTTCTGGTAAGCAAGGTTGTGTACTCTGCACGCCACAAACTGTTAAGGAGTCTTTAATCCTGATGCCACATTTTTCTTCATATAGCCCAGCTTCTCAGATTATTTGCTTAGCATACAGATTGAATAAGTATGATGAAAGAATACAATTTTGACATATTGCTTTCTGGATTTTAAACTACACAGTATCCCTTTGTTTGGTTTAAGTGACTGCCCTTAGTCTATGTGCTTGTTCTGCACGAGCCCATTGAAGTGTTCTGGAATTCCCATTCTTCATAATGTTACTCTTAACTTGTTGTGCTCCTCACAATTGAATGCCTTTCATGAAATACCCTGTCAAAACAGTGATTCTCAGTGGCTGTCTCTTTTAGCTCAGTCATTAGGCCACTGCCCTATAGCTGAATGAACTTTTAGTAGTCCAGGAGTTTCACAATAAACCCCAGAGGCTGAAAAACTTCATGGCTGTGTTATGCACTGTAGGACAGAAAATTAACTTAATTGTTTTGTAAAAACATGACCCTAAACCTCCAAACCAAGAACTAAATCCAGTGATATTTTTTGGTTATACCTAAGCAACCTCAACAGCTACTTATTTGGCATTCACAATATATCTATCACACAGATTTTGCCAATTCAACTTTTTACAAGTGTTCACTTATTGATGTAAATTATAATAACTCGTTGTGCATCCCCACATCTAATTAATGCAATATTTACCTCATCATTAATCTCCTTTTTCTCCCTCCCTTTTTCCCTTGGTAACCACTAATAAACTTTATATGTTTGTCATTCTTCTGTTTTCATCTGAAGTCATACAATATTTGTCCTTTTGTGATTGATTTATTTTACTCAGCATAATGTCTTCCAGCTCCATCCATATTATAGCATGTATTGAATCCCTGTTTCTTCTGTGGGATGAGTGCTATTCCATTGTACGTATGTACCACAATTTGTTTATCCACTTAGCTGCTGGGAAGCATTTAGGTTGTTTCCACCTTTTGGCTGTTGTGAACAGTGCTGCAGCGAACACTGGTGTTCTCCTCTCTGAGACTCTGCTTTAAAGTCTTTGGAGTATACATCTAGGATTGGAATTGCTGGGTCTTATAATAGTTTTATTTTTGTTTTCTCTTTTAGGAAGCATCACACGGCTTTCGACAATGGATGTAACACTTTGCATTCCCACCAGCAATGGTTAAGCGTTGCAATTCCCACACATTCTTGTGAACATTTGCTATTTCCTGGAGTTGGGATTCACAGTGTCAGTGGATTTATTTTTCTATCATTACACAATACCCAGCTGTTTTGATTACTGTAGCTGTATAATATGTTTTAACATCAGCCAGTATGAGTCTTCCTGCTTTGTGTCTTCTCTTTCAACATTGTTTTAGCTATTTGGGGCCTCTTGACATTTCACATATAGTTGCAGATTGTTATTATTGTTATTTTCCATTCTGTAAAGAAGGCTGTGGAAATTTTGATTGCAATTGTGCTGGATGTACAGATTGCTTTGTGTAGTGTAGACAACAATGTTAGGTCTTCCAACCCATTAACACAGTACATCTTTCCAATTCTTCACATCTTTAATCTCTTTCAGAAGGATTTTATACTTCTTACTGTACAAGCCCTTCACATCTCCAGTTAGGTTTATTTCCAGGTGTTTCATTCTTTTAGATGTTATTGTAAACGGAATTGTTTTCTGAATTTTGCTTTCAGATTGATCATTGTTAGTATATAGAAACCCAACTGATTTTTGTTTGTTGAACTTGTACCTGAAACTGCTAACTTCCTATAATTAGCACTAGAAGTTTTCTTGCAGATTATTTGGGATTTTCTACATATACGATTATATCATCTGTGAATAGACATGATTTTATTTATCTTTTCCAATCTCTCTATATTTTATTTCCTTTTCTTATTTTATTGTTCTAGCCAGTATTTCTAACACAATATTGAATAGAAATGGTGAGAATGGACACTTTGTCTTATTCCCAATGTCAAGGAAAAAGTTCTCAGTCTTTCTCCACTAACTATAATATTGGCTGTGGACTTTTCCTATATGCCCTGAATGATATAGAGATCAACAGTTCAAATCTACCAGCCTCTCCTTGGAAACTCTGTGGGGCTATTTTACTCTATCCTACAGATACCCTAGCGGTGTAGTGGTTAAGTACTATGGCTGCTAACCCAAAAGTCAGCTGTTTGAATCTGCCAAGCACTCCTTGGAAACTCTATGGAGCAGTTCTACTCTGTCAGAATTGGCTCCATGGCAGTGGGTTTAGTTTTCTGGTTTTATAGTGTCACTGTGAGTCAGAACTGACTAGACAGCACCTAGCAACAACAATGTATCAGTCAGTTTTACTTCAGTCCTCTATCTACCATATTTCTCTGTGGCAATATTGTGATAACATCTGCTAGTTTTTTGCTGGTAGAGTAATAATTCATCAGGTCTCGTTTCAAAGCAAAAAAACATTTCCAAATTCTTGTTCCTTCTACATCAATAGTTTTCCTCTAATGACTTTTACTGTAAGATTTCTAAATTGAAGACAATTTTTATTAGAAGGAAGAAATTGAAGGAAAACAATTTGAATGCATTTCTCCAGTAACAACCAAAGTAACTCTGTTTCACCAAGTAATAAATGTCTTACTTCATTCTTGCTTCCTACAGTGCTAAAAATTGTTTTGTAGCTAAAGTCTCTGTTCAACGTTTATTTCTCAGCCTTATCAAATGCTAAGTTTTAGTCTTTCTGGCACTAATTTAAAGACTTGTGAAACTTTTGTTGTTTTTCTTCCTAATTTTATGTTCCTTTCTATTCACATTAAAATACTGTAATAGTCCAAAGAAGTCTTTAAACAGGCCCACTGTAACTTCTTGCATCTTTTTCTTGATTATTTTGATTGTTTCAGTTGGGTTTATACTCTTAAAGCTCACTTGAGTCACATATAAATATATTTTAATTTGTGTTATTTTACCCTTCTGGATTCTAAGATGTAAGCATGTCTGTGATTGTAATTACCTGAATTGTTTTTAGGAATTGCAAGTTGAGTAGATTACTTTCTCCTAGGGAAACTCCTTTCTCCCAAATTATCACACAGTAGTGCCTTGCCAAGCAGAATTTAATCCAAAATAACATGTTACCTTGTTGCTTTCTCTAATTTCACTGAGACAAATTTTCACCAAGGCAAGCTAATGTATCAAAAACTCTGCTTTTAATGAAACATTTCAAATTCCACAGTCATGTCTTGAGACTCTTAGTTATATTAATATTTACATATAAATTTTTCTGTCAATTCTTGTTTCACATATTAGCTATTTAGCTAAGTTCTATTGCACTAAAAAGGATAGTTAACATGTAATAAAACCTCAGAGAATAAGCAATTATTCTTTTTTTTTTTAGACATCCATGTTCAAGGAGAGTGTGGTGAAGATGTCGATGGAAGAAGCATTCTGGTAAATATAAGCTATTCATTATAATTCTAGTAAGTAAGAGGATGTGGTGACTTATCATGGGTATGTTGTGAAATTATCTTTTCAAAGCAGAAAAAGTTTTACAAAATCACCTTATTTATGTAGTATCATTGGGAGGGAAAAAAAAATCCCACCTCGGGTCATATTTCCAAACTGTTCAAACTGAACATCTCTAAGTACTTAATTATTTTCCACGTGAAACATTTTGAAAGAATAGATATGTATCTGCGTGTGTGTATGATTTCTTGGTGCTGCAGTTGACGATTTTAATCTTTGTTTCTATCTCAGGGTTATTGTTCAAGTATTAATTAACTTACTTGTCATGAATACTCTGGGGGTCAGTTCTACCCTGGCCGACTCGACGGCACTTGGCTGGCTGTCATGTACTCCAATGATACCCGTAAGAACTGTTTTATTACAAAGGTTAGCATTCACAGGAAATACTGAGTTACTGTATTTGATCTTTTTTTTCTGCCTCTTGTCTTGCTAGAGAATGCTTCTTTTGGCTTCCTACTGTTATTCACATGACTGCTTTTCAAAACATGCACTTCAAACTGACATCTTGATTCCTCTAGTTCAAAGAAAAATAATAATAATTTTAAAACTTGATAAGATTTTCTTAAGAAGAATAAAAAAAGGGCATTCTCATGAATAAGTTGCAGGAATGTGAGTTGTATATTTTGATGCTCAGAGATTTTATTTGTTTACTTCTAATTTTTTCGTTACATTCTGAATGACAAATGTTTCTTCTGTAACCCATTGAAGAGACATAAGGCTTTATAATAACAGCACTTTTGCATTTCTGAGGAATTTGAGTGTCTCTGTGTGTGAAACTTTGATGCTGTGGAGTACTTTTAAAGGAAAAAAACTTTTAAAAGAACATAATGCTATGTGATTTTTATGCCAGAGAAGTCAAGCAATTCATTAGCTTATTAACACGGAGTTTGGCACTCACAGAAATGAATCACAAATTTTATGACAAGAAATGCTACAGATCAACTTTCTTAGAAGGTAGTAGCCTTTACTTTTTATATTTTTATTAAACCAGTAAATACTTTTGCATAATGAGGCTCAAAGACACAGACTCTTACTGCTCTTTCTCAGTCAGACATTAAATTGCTGGTGGAGGAAAATAGTAAATGCCACCACGTGTAATTCTGGATTCAAAGCAACTCATAACAGCTCTCTTTTCAAGTTCTTATCAACAGAGCCCCCTGAGAGAAGAGCTCCAGCCCGCAGGACATACCTCCATATTCTGAGCAAAGGGATCTTTTGGATCACACAGTGTTGATGATATTCGATGGTTGCCTCGAAAACATCGCTGACTTATATTTTGTGGGACTGGAAATGTCTGCCGAATAATTGTTAATCTTCCAATTGACCTCCTTACAAGTTCCTGTACATCCACATCATTTATTTCCTATAAGATTTTTAAAAAAGGGAAGAATCAGAAATATTTTAATATCATCACAAAAAGACAAGTTCATTAATGAGTTATTATCTGCAAACGCTAAAAGATTCTTTTGCAATAATACATTGATTTTTATGCTTAGCACACATCCAAATGAAAACAACATATTATCATTAAGATGATGAACTCATTTGTAGTTGCCCTGTGTCTTAAATTACACACATTACAGGCTAAATATTTCAAAACAGAGGAACTTGTGTCACATATGCTACTTTTAAAATTAAGTTTATAATTTATTATGTTGTGCACTTTAGAAAAATGCATCCATATGCCCAAATCATTGACAAAGGCTAGAAAATAAATTAATACAGTTTACTAATCATTAATGAGTTACAGTACAGAAAGATATTATGAGAAGAATATTGAAAGACACTATAGGCAGGAGGCATCAAAAGAAGACAGAAGGAATACACAGTCAGTGTAGCAAAAATAATTGGTTGATGTTCAGCTATGTAAGGATGCAGCACATGATCAAGAACCTACAATCCAAGCTACACTGAAGGCACTGGCAAAGAAACAAAGCTCTAGTCATAGATAGAAAACTGACTGAAACGTTTCAACACATCAGGCAATGTCAGAAGCACTCACTCATCCATGTCAATAAATCTGGAAGATAGCTACCTAGCCAACTAACTGGAAGAGATCTCTAGTGGTGCCCATTGCAAAGAAATACGACCCAACAGAATGCAGAAACTATCAAGCAATATCACCAATATCACACACAAATAAAGTCTTGCTGAATATACTTAAAGAACAGTTGCAGCAGCACATCAACATGGAATTGCCAGAAATTCAAACCAGATTCAGGAGACAACATAGAATGAGGGATGCCATTGCTGATGTTGGATGGATCTTCACTGAATGCAGAGTATGAGATAGATGTTTACTTGTGCCTTTCTGACCATGCAAAAACATTCACCTGTGTGTGTGCGCTAACAAATTATGGATAACATTTGAAGAATGGGAGTTCTAGAACACTTAATTGTGCTCACGTGAAACCTATATATAGAATAAGAGGCAGTCATTTGAAAAGAACAAGGGGACACAGTTTACAATTGGGAAAGGTGTGCATTAAGGCAGTATCCTTGCACCATACCTATTCAATCTACATGCTCAGCAAATAATCCAAGAAGCTAGACTACATGAAAAGGAGCAGGACATCATGACTGGATGAAGATTGCTTAACTACCTGAGACATGCAGATGACCTAACTTTGCTTGAAAGTGAGGGGGAACTCAAATATTTACTGATGAACATCAAAGACTACAGCCTTCAGTATAAAGTATAGCATTTAACATAAAATAAAAATCTTCACAGCAATAAGGAACATCATGATAAATGGAGAAAAGTTTGAGTTTATCAAGGATTTCATTTTCCTTGGATTCACAATCAACTCCCTTGGAAGGAACAATCAAGAAATTAAAGGATGCGTTGCACTGGGCAAATACACTGCAAAAGATCTCTTTAAAGTGCTAAAAGCCAGATGCCACTTTGAGAACTAAGATGCTCTTGACCCAGGCCATAGTACTTTCCATGGCCTCACATGCATATAAAACCTGGACAGTGATGAAGAAGGTGGAAGAAGAATAGAGGCATCTGAATTATGATGTTGGTGAAGAACACTGAATATAACACAGACTTTGAGAAGAAGGCACAAATCTGAGTGTTCCTTCAAAGCAAGGATAGTAAGACTTTTTCTCATATTCTTTGGACATGTTATCAGGAAGGACCAGTTCCTGGCGAAGGACATCATGCACGGTGGAGCAGAAGCCAGTGAAAGAGAGGAAGACGCTGAAGGAGATGAACTGGAGCAGGAGCTGCAACAGTGGACTCAAGCATAGCGATGATTTTAATAACGGCATAGGGCCCAGTGGTATTTCTTTCTGGTTTAAGTAGGGTCGCTATGAGTCGGAACTGACTTGAGGGCACCTAATAACAACAACAATGGATTTTAAGGTGTTTTGAGTGCCTAGGAAAATAGTCACAATGTAACAGTAAAGCATACTTTCCCAGCAATGAGAAATGAGGATCTTAAAGTAAAGGGACAGAACTAGAAGAAATGTTTATGATTTTTAAGTATTTTGTTAATTTTTTCTGAGAACTACTGGTTCATACATTACTCTTTGTAAAGAACAGACTATAAGTCCAGTGCTCATGAACTGCTGGATGAACGCACAAGTGGGTATATAATTGTGGTAGTTTAGAAACGTAAAATTCTGCTGGTTTAAGCAGACTGAACCAAGGTGAAGGAACACAGTGACTCATAACGCTAAATAAACTATTTTCCACACAAGTGTTTGCCACACTGAAAAATACAACTTCTTTCTTCCCCCATCTTCCAAAACTAGACTTAAATTTTAAGGTATGGCTCAATCATGCATGTAGAAGAAAAAAAATAATATTTTTTATATTACATGTCTGTTTTAATTGGCATTAATCAGAAATTTGGGTTTTAAGGCAGTCTTTACTAAAGCAGTTTATGCTCAACAGTGTCCATTCAGAACATTTGAAACCAATGAAGCCTCTTCAATGAACACATTATTGGTCTGAATAGCTTCTTATGGTAATAGAAATAAAAGATTTGATATAAGATAAATTCTGAAGTGCAGTGAGCATTTCTCTCATTTATTTCAAAGAATTACAACAGAATAATGAATAAGAAAATTTTACTTAAAAGTATAAACTTCCTTCTTTTTCTTCCGAGACTTATCTTGTATTACCCTTCCGGTTAGATTATAATAGCTTTAAAGTTCACTATTTATGATCTTTATGAAATATAGATTTTTCTGACAATAAAATAACACCTGCCATCACCTGTAAGCTAGTGTATTATCTTGCATTTCTGGCCGCTTAATCCTTAATGTACCATAAAAAATTTTTTTTTCTCAGTATACAATGCCGTCTTTTTCCTTTAATCCGTGTCATTTCACTGGCCACTAAAACTTTGTCTGGCAAAATGCAGAATACTTTTTAATTTTCTGTCATCTACCCACAAAGCAGAATTAAACAGCATCCTGTCAATTCCACTTTAAGTTCTAATTATAATCAAAAATGCTTTAAAGAAAATACTGCTATTCCATTTCATTTTTTAAAATGTTATAATATGCAGAGATTTATACTTAAAAAGCAGTGAAAATTTGTACTACTTTTCTCACAATATGAACTAAATTGTGTTACATACGTGCTCTTTTTTCTTAGCTATATTAAAATTTAACAAAATTTTATTGAACAGTACCACCTCTATGCTACCCATGATAAACAGTATATTAGCACATTAGTTTTATACTAATTAGTTCTTATTACATGCTGACTATCTGTTAGGCAAAATATTAAATATTTTACCTCTTTTCTCATTTTCTAAAACTGACACAAATCAGAGACTAGTATTACTCTTCGTAATTGTTTTTTGGTGGCTATTACTATAAACTCTCTGCTCATAAATCTCATGCATTCAATTTATTAAATATCATTAAAAAAGACATTCTCTAAAGTAATTTTACAAGGAAGTATCTATTTTCTTACAAGAATTGTTTAGATTAATATCATTTATGGTAGGACTTAGTACTGTAGAGATATGTTATTTCAACATTTAATGGGCTGATGATTCTATAAGGAAAGATTAAGTTATTAGTCAGGAGTCAAGGCTTTAAAAGCAATTGTTTTCAAACCCCTACATAGGGATGGTTACCTTTGATAGGCTCCAAAACTGAAGTTCTCAGGTGCTGAAAAGGCTAAAGGATATCTGAAGGAATGCCAGTTTGAACTGAATATACTTTGCCTATTATTATTTGGGGAAAGAAAGAGAAAGTAATTTTCTGGGAGGAAAGAATCTGCCATTCTGCATGAAACTAACAGACACTCTGTCTCAAAAACTTCACTTGCAATTTTAGTTTTGACATCTGATCTCAAAAATAGTTTGATAGTGATATGAAAACTTCATTAGGCAGCTATTTTATATTTAGCAAACTTTACCTGTGCATTTCAAAAGGTGTGTTCAAGAGTGACACTTTGCCCTATACACACCAAGGGTGAATACTTATAAGCCAAGTGCCGTCGAGTCGGATCGATCTTTTTAAATGAAAGATATCAATAAATAGATTTCTACATTAAGGTTTGAAACTATCATGTAATCTGTTAGAACCTACATTATCCTAATGGGCACTGAATTTTTAAAAATTAATATTAAATGTTCAGCCTTTTTGAAATAAGTATGAGGACTAGTTTGCCCAACAAGCACTGGGGTCCACTATTATAGTCAAATACACTACTCCATCTACGGACACATAAAATATTCCTGGGTTTTACATAATTTAAAGAACTGAATCACGATATTATTTCTCTTTTATTTACTTTACTTACTAAATATATTTATGAAGTAAAAATTTATTGCAATTAAAAAAATAAACATATGTATTTTAGTGTACCTAAACTTTTCTTCCATCTTAGTCCTTTAAGAATAAAGTATCATCTTTTTTCCAAAGCATAATTTGCAGGGATAATTAAAAAAATTAAGGACCAAATTGTTATCTTGAAAACATATTTGTACTCGTTGTACCACGATAGCTTAATACTAGGTGAAATCTGAACTTCGCAAGGCTGAAGGAAGAGGAAAGCTAAAACATCTAGTGAGGATATGACTCCATCCAAAATTAGCCACTTTCCAGAATAAATCTTCTAGGAGATTTCAGTCACTCTAGAATCCTTGCAGTGTATTAGCTTCAGTCTTAAATTAATAGGATCCTGAGGAAGGTAATATTCTCTAATCCATTAGACTAGATACCAATCTACACTATACTAAATAAACTTTCAGAGAAGGGACCCCTCTTTTACATCTTAGTATCTAATCAAATTCTTTACTCATATTAGTTGTTTAATAATTGCTTGAAAAATTTTTTAAAAAAAGAATTAATGACAAGATTTCACCAAAACATCCTCTGAATACAACTATCTGAAATTTTAATTCTAGATATAGAATGCTTTAAAAACATTAACAGTTCTATATAAAGCAGACTTTAGTAATGAAACTGAGCGGTCTATTATACAGTGTGAAACCCTAGTGGTGTAGTGCTGCTATACCACCAAGAACTATAGCTGCTAACCAAAAGGTCAGCAGTTCAAATCCACCAGGTCCTCCTTGGAAACCCTTTTGGGGCAGTTCTATTCTGTCCTGCAGGGTCACTATAAGTAGGAATCAATTCAGTGGCAATAGTTGTTTTTTGTTTTGTTTTTTACTATGTAGTGTAATTTGAAGACAGTCTATTGCTTTTTTTTTTTGTTATTGTTATATGTTTGGTCATCATCTGGTAGCAAAGATGACTTTTCAATACTTCCATAAAGATTAACATTAATACGAAATGATCACACATACATTATGTTGAAATACGGAACAAAATCAATTGTAGGCTACAAAGCAGCAGGAAGAAAAGAACAGCAACTTTCTACTTCATATATTAATAGTGAGCAGTTCAACTCATCACTAAGCTAGGGAAAAAAATCCATGACACACAAAGACTTTGCGCTATCTCCAGCAAAAAAAAGCAAAACCTCTCTCCCTAACTGAGCAGTGATTAACAATATAGAATACTAGATTTAAGGAAGAATTCAGTAAAATCTCATCAGTACAACCAAGTTCAAGAACAAGGGAATAGAAAAGTGTAGATAGATAGCATTATGCTTCTTCAGGCTCTATGCAACATACAGCTTCCTGAGTTTCTAACTTTTGTCGTATTTAAATAAAGTAATAGGCCATCTGCTTCAGGGCCCTGAAGGGATGACAGTCCTTAATCTGGAAAAACTGTTCTGAGCTGAAGTCATTGATTTCAGGGAGAAAATAAGCACCATTTCCAAGTACTGGCATGTGATTGATTGCACCATATGAGCTAGCACACAGCTTCTCATTATTATAGCAAAGTTAATGCAAATGATATATATATATATTGTTTTCCAATTTCTACATCAATTTGTGTCATGATGCATAATGTCAACTTTTATTTAGTCCCTCCCCCTGCCAAAAAAACACTGGTTCAATAAGATAAATGTTTGCAACCCATTATAAAACTAGCAACAAAATAATAGCTACATAAACCTAACTGGAAAGATTCATATTCTCCATGTTCAATTAAAATAGATATTTTCATGTTGTTTTTTTGTTTGGGGTGTGTGTGTGTGTGTGTGTGTATGTGTCTGTGTTTTCTCCCTAGCAAATTTGAGTACCAAAATTTTTTTGTTTACGCAGTCAGTTAAGATTCATCCATTGCTAATTTACATGAACAAGCATGTTAATACTAATGGTGAAATAAAGGTGGTGAAAGGTAGTTTTCTGAGGCACAATTAAGGAAGAATAAGATGGTGAGCGGAAGCGTGTGGCAGAAAGAGTGCTGAACTCTGATACACTGGCTAATATATACACGTATTTTTTCTTAGTGATGAAAACACACAGAGCATGTTCAGAGTTTTAAGCTATTCTAACTAAAAGTAATAAGCAATGAAAATAGTGTGGGTTATGAACATCACACTTTTCAGAGGCTAGAAGTATTGAACAACCACAAAGAAATGGTACATCTGCCAAAGGACTAGTAAGGACAATTGTTGATTTTTTAAAAAGTGCTAAGGATTTCAGTAACTATACAGGGGAAGTTATAAGTAGATATGACAGTTTACAGTAGAAAAGCCAAGTAATTCTCTTATTGTAGCCATTTAGCATGCTATATCGACTGGTTAAACTGATTTACATGTGGGTGTGCTGTTCCACAAAACAGTAGCATAGATTGTGAAACATTCATTTGAAGATAGCATTTGTTTTTCTACTGTTTTATAAAAATAGAACATAACGATAAATTTAATGAAATGAGTCATAACATTTGCAGAAGATAAATACAACATAAACTTTTATGATTCTTCCCATGGTGCTCATCACTAATGCAATTCATGGTAGTCTACATTGTCAGATAATCTCTATGTTATATAAAGGAGTGATTTTTATCTGCCTGAACAAAAAACACTGACCCATAAACAGTGGATAAATGATTACTGGTGTTCTAGGTTCCTCTACCTGGGTTCATACTTCAAGATTCAAGAGTAATTTTAGGAGTTAAATTGGATATGAGTGTATGTATACATATATATTCATAACCTACATATTATACATATATATCCTATATATATAAAAATTCAAGATCTCTTCTGCAATCTAGGTAAAGAATAGAAGCAAATGGCTATTTCCATTTTTTTTACTGTAAATATTAATTTGTTTTGACTAACCCAGGTTACTAAAGTAGGAGGAAATACTTTTTTTCCTCTGTTGATCTGAACAATTAAAATGAGCAATTTGTTCTTCATCAGGACATCTGTGTGGTCTATTCTCTATCACAATTTGAGTGCAAGAAAAGAGATTAGGAGGATTATCTATTTCAAAAAAGTAGTTTAGAAAATAATTAAACCATAGGCAAACATTATTGGAGTAAAGGAAAATTTCAAAAACATTGGAAAAAGTAATTTCTTTACATTTTAGTATCTTTGTAGAAAAAATAGAAATGAGAATATCTAATTTGAAGATGTATCATAAACTTTTGCTAAATTCGTCTCTCTTTTGCCCTTTCTTCTGTCCTGATACTTGAGCAGTATAGTTCTTATAGTTAGAAAATAAAGAAAACAAAAACCAAATTTGTTCACATCAAGTTGATTTTGACTCATAATGACCCCTACAGGACAGAGTAGAACTGTCCATGGAGTTCTCAGGGAGTGCCTGGTGGATTTCAACAGCCAACCTTTTGGTTAGCAGCCATAGCACGGAACCACTGTATCACTAGGGTTTCCATAAAAGTGAAGAGGTATTAGAAAATCGGCAGGCATTAGAACTTCACTGAAAAACAGATTCCACAAGTTCACTTTTTCTATGAGGATGTCAGAAGAAAACATTTTAATCTATCATGAAGAATAGAGTGACACATCATACAGATAAAGTTTGGTGACCAAAACCAGATTTGCAATATGTTCCTAGTGTATTTACACCGAGCTAAAAAATATTCCATCAATGAATCATGTAGGTGAAATAACATGGAACTGCTTTTTTTTTTTTTTTTTTTAGTACCTCATACAAATAGCTAATTCTTTCTAGCAGTATGCAATGAGATAATGTATCTGAAAGTGGTCTGTGAACTTTCATATCCATAACCATTATTGGAAAGGCATTTACTGAATGTCATATATCAGGCACTGTGCTAAGAACTTTAATTAATGACTCATTTAATTTCTATTATGAATCTGCAAATTAGATCTTGTTATATTTATTTTACAAATCAGACAAGTGGTACAGAGAGATTATATATCACCCAAGAACTCATATAGCTAGGATTCCGCCCATCTTGATGGCTGCAGAACTGGAATTCTTGGTCAAAATGCTATTTTGTCCCGAAATAAAACTTGTTATTCTACAATTTCACATTTAGGATCTGTAGATAAATATTTCTTTCTATGTAAATAACATATATGATTGAATCCTAGGTATTGCTGAAGACAAATCCAACTGATTATTTAATTTGTATGTGAGTGACTCTGATTGGCGGGTGCTAGTAGAGTAACTCTGAGGAGTTCCAGTGGTTCAGTGGTTCACTACTTGGCTGCTAACTGAAAGGTTGGTGGTTTGAACCCACCAGCCAGTCCAAGGTGAAAGATCTGTTAGTTTGCTTCCATTAATATTACAGCCAAAAAAAATCCTATGCGCCAGTTCCCTGCTTTGTCATATGGGATTTCTACAAGTCATAACTGACTTGATGGCACAGAAAAAAACAAGAATCACAATGGATAATTTATTTTACAAGGGTCTCATGTTGCAATATGCTTTAAAAAAAAACTTACAGGGAATTTGACAAGTCAGTGTATTTTAAAGAAGCTCTATTTCTTTCTTTATGAAAAGGAACAGAATCTGTTTTCTGTTTATTCGTATTCATACTGTAGACTGTTTAATCTGACCTCATGTAAGGGAGGGGGGAATGAAAATTCTAGAGATAGCATTAAAATACAAAGAGAATACAAGCACTTCACTGGGAAAAATTCTCTGTCTTTACTAAGAAGAACTGTACTTTTTATAAAGATGATCTCCTTCAGCAGGCAGTGTGAACCAAGAGAAAAGATTAAAATATACTCAGCAAGGAACTTCCTCCATTTATTTTATTCATACAAAGCCTTTTACATATACATATATTTTAAATCTTCATTCTATTTAGTTTATCAGCATCCACTCAGTGGATGAAAGTCTATTTCATATTCTGTTTCTTCTTGGAAATTCAAGGTCCTAGGAAACGATGTCAGCACATTTAGGAAAACAGAACTCATAGACGACAATATTTTGTTGGTTTTACCTCATTTATAATGATCCAATGACAGTCAAAAGCAACCAAATTTGTCTCCACAACCTAGAAGAGAAAACAAACTAGTCATTAGTCAGTATTAATTATGCAAAGTGAAACAAACTAAATGGATATACTTTACAAACAGTAAAAGTGAATCCCATGTTAGAAACTAAAACCAAACCTGTCACTGCTGAGAGGATTCCATCACATAGCAGCCCTTTAGGGCAAAGTAGAACTGCCCCACAGGGCTTCCACGGAGTGACTGGAGTGACTGCCACATCTCAACTGCCCAGCTTTTGCTTAGTGGTCAGGTTCTTAACCACTGGGCCTCACCTTAAAACGGCCTCTGTTACTTAGTTGAAAGTGGAAAATCACTATCAGTATACATTAGGAGTACTTGTGCTTTCAACTGGCTTGTTCATTAACTTTGGAAACTTATTTTAGTAAAAGCCTAGAAAATCATGGTTTGCAACTATGGTTGTGATAATACAAGTAATTATATATTGTGATTTAAATTTCAAGTAATAGTTTCCATTTCAAATTAATTTTGATAAATTTCTATAACCTATTTAATAAATACCTAAGTATGTATCCCACCACAATTAGGCTTTCATTTGAGGTTACCTTCTGTTACTTTCCTATATACAAGGTCTGACAATGAAGCTGGCATATTAAATTGTTCTAAGTGCTACAGACCTCATTGCTGAATATCATTACAGTCACCTTCGAAGCACTCTCCTTAGGAAGCTATGCACTGATGCCAGTGCCTAGTCCACCCTTCAAAGCAATTTTGATACTTTTTCTGGAATTGACACTGCCACATGGTGACACAGTGTCAAGTTGGTACACTTAATTGTATAGTTGCCTGTGAGGGTATTTTTAGCCAGTAAACAAACAACTGTATTGGGACATCGTCCATGGCCCCCCAATGACTTTTTTCTTTACCCGAAGATACAGAAGATATTGAAAAGAAGACATTTGGATGACATTCAGGACACCAAGAGAAATACAATGACGACAGCTTTGATGGCCGTTCCACAGTTGTTTTGAAGGGTGGACCAGGCACTGGTGTCAATACATAACTTCCCAAGGGGAGTATTTCGAGGGTGACTGTAGTGATATTCAGCAGTGAGGTACATAGCGCTTTTTTGAGAACTTAACTGGCAGTCCTGTGATGACCTTGTTACTTTCTTAAACACCTCATGCTTCTCCCTTGACAAAATGAACAACTCTGTGTTCTAACAACCATTATGCCATGTGTGTTTGAAAGAAGTCCAGTCGTAAAATTATCTTGATATAAAGAGTGAAAGAAATTAACATTATATTAGCATTAAAGTATGGGCAGATAATTTCCGTAACTTTGGTGAAGTAGTTAAGGGCTGGGCTGCTAACCGAAAGGTGGGCTGTTCAAATCCACGAGTTGTCTTGGAAACCCTACGGGGTAGTTCTTCTTAGTCGCCTTGATGGCAAAGGGTTTGGCTCTTAGGGTTTAGATTGCTAATAACATGACATGATATTTTTTATATATGCAAAAGAAAAAGTAAACAATGTAAGATTAAGCAATCTTAGCTAATTTAATTAACTTTAACAAATTTGTTTTATATGATTCCTGGTTTCTCAGATATTTCAAGCCTCCACTTGTTTGTGTGTGTGTGTGTGTGTGTTTAGCTCTGTGTGAGGACAGTAGCTTTTGTACCAAGATTTAAATTCTATCATAATATTCTAAAACATATTCTTACAATTTATGCTATGCGCATATAACACTGAGCCTGTTTTATAAGAAATTATCCTATCACTTTCAACAATACTTGAAGACTGGGTTTCAAATGATGATACATGCCAATAGCTAACAAGGTGTTAAAGAATATCAACTATGTTTTGGTGGTTATTCTTTGTTTCATTGAGACATGTCTACTGAAAAATATATTGGAAAACAAGAAATACAATAAATAAAACTATATATTATATGAGCCAGTGCTTTGTCAAAGCATATACTCATTCACAGAATATTTGTTGTTTTTATTTTTTCATTTTGGCATAAAATTCACACTATGTGAATACATGTACAATTAGATTGTAAATTATCGTAGGACTAAGGACATTTATCTGTTTTTAAGTTACATAGTTATGTCATTTTTTGAGACACATACATACTCAATTTGTTGGTGAAATAATGTAGAAAATGTGACGCTTGCCACATAACAAATTTAGCTAAAAAAATGTTACACCAGTAAGGAATAGAAACCCTTATTTCTGCTTTTCTGCTTCTCTTTCTTTTTCTTAGAAGCAAGTCACCAATGGCTTACTAGAAATGAAATTTTACATAAAATAAGTGGTAATTCCATAATACATAAAGGCATACAATTCAGAGACTTGGATATAAGTCTAGGTATCTGGAACAGTGGAGAGAAATACTTTGCATTTGGGAGAAAAAAAGCTATAACTAATATATGGAAATAAGAAAAATTCAGAGGAAAAAGAAGTCAAAAGCAATATATAGACATTAACAATTAGAAGTATTTTTGAAGCAATACTAGCAACAAAGAAATGGTTCAATTTGGCTTAAATTGTCCTAGATTAGATAATATGTATCATATCATCAGTTCAACTAAAATTTAAGCACAGATAATTCAGAATTATCTGTGGAATGTAAGTGAGAAGTTTTTGGTTTGTCCAACAACATGTACGAACTAAGAGCTATACTAACAGTGTTGTCTAGGAATAATGACTACATCGTGGACTGCCAGAAGAACAAACAAATCTGTCTTTGAAGGTGTATACCCAGAAGGCCCCACAGAAGATTGAGAGACTTCTTCTCCTCCTGTACTTTATCATGTCATGAGGAGGGACTAGTCCCCAGTAAAGGATATCCGGCTTGGTCGAGAGTAAGTGAAAAAGGGAGAGTCCCTGAACGTGATAGGCTGACACAGGGCTGCAGCAGTGGGCTCAGACACAGAAAGGTGGTGAGGATGGCATCAGACCTGCGGTGTCTCCTTCTGTTGTACAGTGCATAGGATCGCTATCAGCTGGAACTGACTTGAGAGCACCTAACAGCAACAATTTGTTTACAGCATAAAGCTTCCTTATCTATCTCACTGCTGCTCTTGCAAACACACTTCCAGGCAAAAATATGGATTGGTATGAAAGTGTAGGGGTCAGAGCTGTGTTTAGCAAATACAAAAGGCAAATATCTAATCGAAGGCCATGATTCAGTTCACCATATATATATATATATAATCTATCTATCTATATCTACAATCATCCTTGTTTGCTTAGGGTCAGCAGATCTCACTTTTGCCCTAAATTGTATTCATGGATGTTAAAATATAAGATATTTTAGCAGTATGAACTTTAAACAAGCAAAACACTATTAGCAGGCAAATATATGAACTATTTATCATCACGCTCTAAATTAGGAGCTCTCCACTGTGAGTGGGCACCAGAACTCTTTGAACCATCTGTATGAGTAAGGAGAAACTCATTCGTCCATAGGTGGATTTCAAAGAAAGGATCCACTGGAGCCTCCATCAGCTCTCAGATCTCCTGTGAGGTTTTCTGCCTTTGACACAGTGTAGTCTTACTACTTTTGTATCACTCCTTTTAGTGGAAAACCTACGAATTTTTCTTCTCTGACAGGTTTCCACTTTATACAGGTTCTGGCTTTACCAGGCTTCGCTGTATTAATTCCTTTCCATCTGATACACTTACGTAGTGCCCTAGGTAACACAGATGGTTAAGCATCTGACAACTGGGCCAACGGCTGGCTGTGCGAAACCCAAGCAGAGGCACTTTGTGAGGTGGGTCTGGTGACCTGCTTCTGAAAGGTCATTGTGTTGAAAGCCTGATGGATCAGTTTTACTCTGTACACACGAGACTGCTAGGAGCTGGAGTGAACTCTACAGTAACAAGAACAACAATTCTGTACTGGTCACAATACTAATATAGAGGATTAAATAACTTCTCAGTTAAGAATTAAGACTTAACTGTAAACCTTCATGACTGAATTATTTCACTCAGAATAACATTTTCAAGATTTATCCATGTTTTAGCATGGATCAGCATTTCATTTCTCTGTGAGGCTGAATAATAGTTCATTATAAGTATATACTACATCTTGTTTATCTCCTGATAGACATTTTAGTTGTTCCCACCTTTCTGCTATTGCAAACAATGCTGCAATGAACACTGCTGTACCAGATTCTGTTGGCAGTCTTGCTTTCAATTCTTTGGGTCATATACCTAGGACTGGCAGTGTTTGGTCATATGTATACATCTAGCACAATAAAACAATAAACAATACATGATTACAAGATACCCATAATTTTTTCATTTCTTTATATTTATTTCCACAATTGCATTAGAACTCAGAGAAAACTGTTTCCTCTCTCTCACCTTCCTTACCAAAGTAGCACATCATTTATCTTATCTGTGAATATATTTGTAATCAATAGAGTCAGCATCTTGAATGAAATACTCTTTCTCCTCCAACAGTTGGAACTTATTTCATATCCAACGACATTGTTGTTACAGTTGTTTTGTCTCATTTTGTGGATTCCTAGAAATGCTTTGTAAGTTATTGAATACTACTTTATGTTTGTAGGCAAAATTTTCAAAAACCATTCAATTGGTGTAAGATCTTGAAGCTACTAAAATACGTTCTTAATAAAATAGTGGTTAAGAAACACTGCCTAAAATATCATATTATGCTTGGCCTGGTAAAAGAAATTAGTAAGTCACTAAGCAAACAAAACAAAACAAAAACTATCCAAGGTAATAAAGTTTGTTTGGTTAGCAAAATAGCAGGAGAAAGACAGCTTTGGATTTTCCTTGTTAGTAGCTTTTTTTTTTTTTCTTTCTCTTACTTTATAATTCTCTTTTATCATTATATGTTTGTACTTCAGTAACATAAAAGGATTATGCTGCATGTTCACATAGAGCTGATACCATATCAGCATATAGAAATGTAGTTACGAAAAAATGAAAATAACCCACTGCCCATGAAGCAGAACTCACTTTAAGGGAAATGCTCCAAAAAAGCAGGGGGGTGGCTTGTCTTGTCAGAAAGACAAGCAGCAAGTAAGGACAGACCATCTGTCATCGGCAGGAACTTTAGAACTTCTGAATCTCTAGAGAAATCCAATAATTTATTACCATGTCCTCTATCATCCATTCTCAGATCTTTAGATGTGTTAAATATAAGATCAACGGAAGCAATGAAATCAACCACACTGCCAGAGCATCTCTCTCACTGGTGCTAAACGTGGAAGAGTTTCTACAAGCGAAGAAGACAATTTCATTGACTAACCAATAATAGCAACCTACTGTTTTTCACTCAACCTTGTAGCGCAAGTAAATTAAACTTGTTCCTTTTGTGGGATATACTAAGTACTATGCAATTATGCAAAGAGTTCCAGTGGATTCTGTGCAAAGATACTAGGTGTATGCTGCCCTGCTCTGCCTATTCAAATCGTCAGATAGAAACCAGTGAATGACATACCTAGGAAAAGGACACTGGTAATTATTCTGTAGCAACTGGCCAAAGAAATACTCAACAGCAACTCCCTTCCTGGCTTCTCATCTGCAGTAATGCTAGAACTTATGTCAGTGTTTCTGTAGGACACGCTCTATAGTCAAACAGATTTAGACATTTTAGGTTATGGAAAATGAAACAGAATCTTTGCTACAGTAAACTTCGGAGCTTTAACTAGGTTAGCATTAATAATAAACCCATTAAAACTCATTGCTGTGGAGTCAGGTCTGACTCACAGTGACCGTAGAGATCAGAGATCAGTAGAACTGCCCCCAAGGGTTTCCAGAGAGTACCTGGCAGATCTGAACCTTTTGGTTAGCAGATGGAGCACTTAACCACTACACCACTGTGGTTTTCCAATGTAACATAATTATCACAAATATATTAATAACATATAACGTCATTTTGTAATGAGCTGTGGGAACTATAGTTTCAGTCTTAAAAGCATGTACTCTGAAGTTAAAGTGTCAATTTATTAATAAAAATATTGTGATTTACCAACCCTGTAACTTTCAGTTTCCTCATCTGCCAATAAGATTAATAATAGTGTCCACATACTAGAACCAGAATGAGGATTAAAAGAGATAATGACTCTCTGTAAGCTCTCAATAAGTATTAATTTAATACTCATTATGCAACATATTCCAATAGATTTCATCATGGAAAACACTTTCCCACTGAAAATCTCATGGCATTGGTATATCTTGGAAAATAACTAGAATAAATGTTAATTCAGATACATATTTTTAAAAGTTCTAAAATTTTGTTAGGACATCACCAGGGAATTTGCAATTTTAAAATAATGGTCATACAGTAGTCTTGTAGAACATGACCAACAAGAAACTACTTCTAGAAAACAGAAACAATTTGCATTATCATATTTCATGTGAAACCTAGTGTATATGCAATAGGTTTGACATATATTAATTTTTGTCCCCCTTTTAAAACAAAGTAAAACAAAATACACTACACTCTTGCATACAGTATGCCATTGTTGGTTGGTCTCAGGCAGCTCTGGCTCCTGGTGACCCTGCGCAGGTGAGGGTGAGACGGTGCCTGGTCCGCCTGCACTGGTTTGACAGTCATTGCTAAGTTTTAGTTCTTTATTGCAGCCACTGTGTATTCTGAGTACCTTCCAAACTACAGGGATGATCTTCTAGCACTCTATTTTTTTTTTTTTTTTTGCACCAGTCTGTCTTAATCTACAAGCTCTGCTGAAATCTGTCCACCACGGTGACCTGGGCAGGTATAGGAAATACTAGCGGCGTAGATTCCAGTATTATAGCAACGTGCAAGCCACCGCAGTATGACAATCAGAGAGACAGGTTATAGTCTGTAAACTATAGAAAGGAGTATATAATGTATATAGCATGTCAAGTTTACTACATATATTAGATTTTGTATAAAGACTTTCTATATTTACAGTATAAGCTTTATATCTAGTTGCCTGACTCACTTGGATAGCTACACTACAGCACTACAAATTTCTGCCAAAAATAATGAAATTCAATATCATAATTCTCTGAAATGTAGAGTGATAAGCTTCCCTTAAAGTAAAGTAAAACAATTCCAAGGGCTTGTTTACTTGAGCTGTTTTTTTTGTTTTCTTTCTCACTAAAAGAACTCAAACTACAGTAGAGTCGCTTTGCAGTGTTGTGTAGATTCAGTTTTTAAATCCCAAGCATATCCAGCAGATGGCATTAGTAATCCCCCGTGCTGATAGTGGGCAGCGTGGGCACAAGGATTGTCTTGTTTACATTTCTCCTTGAACTCAGCATGGATCCCCAACTCTCTTCTGTTCTCATCCAAGCAGCCACTATCTGTCTTCCCACTCTGTGCCTTTTGCTTTAGAATCTCTGTTCTGCTCTTTCAGCTGGAAAATCACAAATAAACTTCCATCCAAATCTGCTTGTTATTACTGCCAAAGTTATTTCATAAACAGCTATGATAGAATTATTGTTACTGCTGTGCAGTTGGGTCTTCCCACATCCCCTGGGAGACGGAATTACGCCACTGCTGAGACTTGGCCAATGCTAGTCATAATTATCTTGACAGCAAAGTGGTTTTGGTTTGGTACGCTACATGCTATGACTCTTCATGCATAAAGATGGGTGCTGGTGCAAGAATATAGAAAAGGTGCACTCATCGTGGCACAGAATAATGCTGTGTCTTATATTACAAATGATTTTGTGATTTCACATCATTTCTCATGATTTGCCAGCTGAGAACATAAACAAAGATTTGGCAGTTATAGGCAGTGCATGAACAATTGTAGCCACTGTCTTACTGTTTTCAGTTCTTTGTGAGTTTCTGTTGGTACTGGAATCTTTAGATATCTACTGTAGCAACTGAAGGATGGTTATACCAAAACTAGGAAAAGTAGGATTTGTTGAAGTACTACTCAGTCCTTGCCTTTTTACCGTATTCTAACATGTTAAATTTTGACAAGAAAGGAATTACGTTAAAACATTATTATTTATTTATTTAATAGTACAGTGGCTGTTGGCAGGGTAAATTAATTTTTAAGTATGACTAGAAAACAAATGAATATGAGTTCTTACTAGGATTTTTGATGAAGATTTAAAATTAGCAACATACTAGCACTTGATTGCTAGAATTTAGGAACAAAGGTTTTCTTGGTATCTTGAAGCAAACATGAGAAAACCTGAACCCGTTGGTGCTGAGTTCATTCCAGTCTCTAACAATCCGTTAGGACAGAATAGAACAGCCCCATAGAGTTTCCAAGGAGCACATGGTGTATTCAAACTGCTGACCTTTGGTTAGCAACCATAGCTCTCACCATTACAACACCAGTGTTTCCTAGAAGCAAACAGAGTAGGGGAAAGTTTCTTAAAGAAAAACCTATTGATCATTTCTAACCCTAACATACATGCCCTTCACAGCTGTGAACTGCTATGCCTTTGCTTTGTTCTTTTTGATCTCTCCTGTATGCTGTTTCCGTCACAAACTGTTTCTCTTAAAGTCTGAACCAAAGGTCAAATCGTTGGCCACCTTCATTGTCTTGCCACCCACAGGCAGTATTGTGCCCACCTGCATACCATTCCTAACAAACCTTTTCCTCAGCTTTTATTAAACTGCATCTAGTTATGTAACTGGGTAGGCCATATTTCTGGTTCAGCTACTTTAGCTTTCTTTCTGAAGCTCCAGTACAGTCTGGCCTTTGATCTTGCTTTGTCTCCCGGAATGTTCTGCCACCACAGCTGCCCACACAGTTTCTTCTTTGATTTCATCTAGGTCTCTGTATAAATGGCCCTTCACCAGGCATTACACTCATGATCACCCATCTTTGCTTCACTCATGCCTCTATATCTTACTTCGGTCCCAGTATTTAGTGCAGTTATCCCACCTGAGACAAACAGAAACATACACACAGCTCAGCGCACATACAAGTTACTGTCCCCTCCTGTGTCCCAGAATACAAGTTTCACTGGAGTAAAAACTTGGCTTTGATCACCACTTTATCCCATTAGAGTGGACTGACATATTGCATGGGTTCAGTAAATATTTGTTCCCAGGCATGAGGCAAATTTTCGCTATAAGTTGTTTGCAGAAAAAAAAAGATAACTGTACACCTTCAGGAAACCACGATGGCATGTCGGTTAAGTGCTACATCCGCCAACCGCAGGGCTGGCCGTTTGAGTCTACCACGCTGTCTCTGGAAACATTACGGCGCAGTTCTATTCTGTCCTATAGAGTCACTGTGCGTTGGAACTGACACATAGTAGCTTTCCACAGTATGTAGCCCCAACTCTTACCTACAAATCTGTATACGTATATTGCCACTTCACCTAGGACTAAGCCATTTGATAAGCTTATATTGAAAGGACACCATCAAATGGAATTTAATTTCCAAAAATTACAGAAATAAATAATGAAGCAATTTGACATCTTCTTAAGCAAGGAGATCCTGATGACTTACATGAGAACAATGGATGGGAAGCATTATATTTACTACTGCCAAATCTACATATGTTAGAACTTACAGGCTAGGGAGTAGTAGAAAAAGAATTTTAAAAAAAAATAATAAGTAGACCAAACATTCTAGCCTGAACTCAAATGCCAAGTCACTTTGTTGATTATCAAGTATATTACTTACTCTGTGTCTTGGTTTCCTGCTAATCTGAGCAATACTTTTCTCACAGGTGTATAATTAGGACTGATGAGCAGTACTAAATTTTAGAGGCATTTGACTAAAAGCAAAATGGCTAATTTAAAATCAGGAACCCAAACTCATCTTTGACTCCAGTTTTAACTGCAGAAGCAATTAACCTTTGTAGCGGAAACTAGACCCGCTTACTAAGTTGTTTTTCTCTGTGGCCCGCCAGCAGCACTGGCATGCATTGTCTCCGGGGGTATTAACACAAATAGTTATCCAACCCTTAGTACAAGACATCCTCAGGAAATGTTCTGCCTTAAGCAAGTTATTCTAACAATCAGTTCTCAGGGCGTCTGCCTGCATCCTGCAACGACACGCTGATCACTCCCAGGAAGACGCATTCATCTATGGAGTGTCTTCCTGGGAGAGATCATAGGTGAAAGTCTGATGACCAGAACTTAGCATCACATCAATCCCATCTGCTGTTTTTTGTTGTTGTTAGCCAAACTCATCAGCCAAACGTGACTTTGTAACCAATGATGCCTAAAACACTGCTTTTCAATGTCCCACCTTTGATTTTCTTACCTCACTGCCCACCAGTCAGATCACTGTGAGTGGTACCCCGATTCTGCCCTATAATTGGGGCTCTGTCACAGCCCATCTCGGACTCGTTGGTTTCACTTTGGTAGAACTCACGTTTCCACATTCAAGCAGTGTCTGTACTTCCAGTAAACCTCTTTGTTTTGCTCTGAGCAATCTTTGGAGTTTCTCCTCTGTAACAAGACTAAATGAAAGAATGCAGCTAGAGAACATGAGACGTTACACGTGTTTCAGAATTTTAATTCCATGCCTTCTTTTGCCCCTTAGCCTTTCTTTTCGTCTCTCTGCTTAGGGTAGCTTTCTGGATATACTCATTGTCTTAGTCATCTGGTACCACTTTAACAGAACTGTCACAAGTAAATGGCTTGAAAAAGAGAAATTTTATTCTGACACAGTCCAGTAGGCTACAAGTCCAAATTCAGAGTGTCAACTCCAGGGGAAAGCTTTTTCTGTTGGCTCTGGAGGAAGGTCTTTGCTAATGATACTGACTAGAAGCTGTCCAAAAGATGTGCTCTGCTCCCAGAACTGCTTTCTTAGTGGTATTTGGTCCCTCAAATCTGTTTCCTTCCCATTGTTTTATATCCCGGAGATCGCCTCACAACACAGTACAATCTTACACACTGAGTCCTGCCTCACCAACCCACCTGCCACTCATTTTCCCTCATTAACATAATGAAGGCAGGATTTACTTCGTGGAGGAACATCACACAATACCAGGAATCACGGCCTAGACAAATGGCTACATGCATTTTTTGGGGGGACACAATTCAGTCCATCACACTCATAAACGAGTACTGAAATTTATTCAATTCAGTAAAGGTTTGCTGAATGCTCTTATGGTGTATCAATGTAATAATATTGTGTCAGCTAATCTGGCAATATTTATTGGGAAACCCTGAGGTCATAGTGGTTAAAGGTTACAGCTGCGAACCAAAAGATCAGTAGGTCGAATCTATCAGGTGCACCTTGGAAACTCTATGGGGCAGTTCTACTTTGTCCTTTGTCATTGTAAGTGAGGACTGACTCAATGGCAGTGGGTAATATTATTGAGTGCTTACACGAGGGTTGCTGTGAGTGGGAATTGACTGCATGGCAATGGTTTTTTTGCTTCTTTGTTTTCGTTTTTACTTTGTGCCAGAATTCGTTTTACATCCATCTGTCGTTGGTTGCTGTCAAGCAGATTCCAACTAACAGCAACCTGATGTGTGCAGAGAACTGCTCCATAGGTTTTTCAAGTTGTGACATTTCAGAAGCAGATACAGGCCTATCTTTCAAGGTACCTCTGGGTGCATCTGAATTGCCAGCCTTTCGGCCAGCAATCGAACACTTTCTCATTTGCACCACCTAGGAACACCTCATATACGCCCCATATACACCTCATGTACATAATGACTCACTTCATCCTCACAAAGTCCTTATGCTATAATTACTCACCCCACTGCCAACTCACAGTGACCCTACAGGGTTTCCAAGGCTGCAGTTCTCTACAGAAGAAGACCATGACATCTTTCTGCCAAGGAGCGGCTGGTGCTTTCCAACCGCTGCCTTTTGGTTAGCAGTCAATTGCTATAACCATTGTGTCACCAGGACTCCTTGGGGTATAATATGCATTATAATATCAAGAAATTTACATACAAGGAAATTGAAAAAGGCTTAATTCACCAAAAATCATAAAGTAGAAACTAGATTCAAAAAAAGATTTCTTCCACTAAAATGGTCTCATAGTGCTCTTTCTCCAAGTTGCAAAACTCAATGCATGCTTCAAAATAAGGAAAGATACAGTTAAATTGAATAGTGTAGAGCATCTGTGGGATAGAGTATTATATATTGAATCACCATTGTATTAACCATTAGTGCATCTACCACATTCCTTTGTGTGAGTGTGTGTGCGTGCACATGCGACAGACAAAATAAACCACAGAAAAATCTGAAAACTGCAGGTGATTTCATATGCCATACCACTCCATAACTATTTGCCTTAAAGTGTATAAGACAATTTGCTTTTCCTCTAGTGAGTTTTAGGTTACATGTTTTCAGAATATGAATTTGCTAGACTAACATTTTACATATATATACATATTTATGCATACACATCTATAACTACCTCTATATTTATCTGATGCTTAATCAGAGAAAATTGTTTTCTGCTTCTGCTTTTTCATTATGTAAAATTTCCATTGTCACCATAGGAGACAGGCAGACCTAAAGGCTTCTAGAGGAAAGAATGATTCTTTGGTTTTATGTCAATAAGACAATTATACATTGGATGTTTACCATCAGTCAGTTAATCAGTTTACTGCTGTTCTTTGTCATTTGGTAGGTTGGCTATATCCTAGGTTATCTTGTTCATTGATTAAGGTACGATGGAGGCTATTTATTACTGACTAAAAGACATTCCTCATTCGGTGTTTCTGTTGTCATTGGACTTTACCAGTAATTCATGGTAACTCTGTTTTCTACAATTTCCAAAGTAGCATGAAATGTCAATGATTCCATAATAAATGCACTTCAGAGTATTCAAAATGTCTAACTGCTAATATAATGTAATATAAATATAACATATTAATATATATAGTGCATAAATATAAGTACAATATAAAGGATCCAGTGGAAAATTACCCATTGCCATGGAGTTGACTTCAACTCATAGCAACCTGACAGGACAGAGCAGAACTGTCTCAAAGGGTTTCCCAGGTTAACGTGGATTTTCCCAAAAGCAGACTGCCACATATTTTTCCTATAGAGCATCTAATAGGTTAGCAGCCAAAACTTTAACTACAGCACCACCAGGGGAAATATAGAGACATATCAAATATGAATAGTCACAGCCATCTTCCTAAACAACTTTGTTTGTTGTTCTCAAGGTATCTAACCTCATTAGCGACGTAATCCATGAACTCTTTTTTATACAATCCAAACAAGATCTTCAAATATCCCTGGCATTTCTAAATTTCTACTACAATTTCTTCTATAAAAAGCAGTCTGGTGGCCTACCAGGGGAAAGAAATGTTTCTATGGTGTTGGACTTGGCAGTATGGATACTTTCCAGAATTTCAAGCAACTGACTCTCCGTCTGTGCTATTTCGTTATGGTGAAATATAAACCACCTTTTCTTACCACTGACAAATCACCTTATGGTGTTAGAACTGTGTTTAGTAACAAAATGTCAGTTGAAACTGAGGTACCAACTGCTAACTGCTCAAATAAAATGTCATTTGCAGAACTGACTTAGACAAAGAAACCCATGCTATCATTACATACAAGAATAGTCAGAATCATCTGATACATTCTAGAATTTTCATTGGTCATAAACTTCTTGGTGGATTCTTTTTTTAAAACAATTTTAAAATTCTTGTTGACATGTATGCCTATGTTTCTGTCAATATTCATAACTGCAAACTTTCCATAAAGGTAGTAGAGTTACACTGCACACCATTACACATCTTAGAATATACTGTTTCTGCCTGTTCTAGAAATGGAACACAGGACTGTGTGATCTGGGGTTGCTGCAAATTCATGACTTCCAACCAGCAGCACCGCCCCCCTACCCCCAGAATCAAGCCAAACCCACCACCATTAAGTCAATGCTGACAGACGGCAACTCTGTAAGACAGTATAATTGCCCCACAGCGGTTCCTGGGCTGAAATCTTTTCGCAGAAGCAGACTTTCAGGTCTTTTCTTTCATGGAGCAGCTAGTGAGTTTGAACCCTTGGGCTTTCAATTATCAGCCAGTTGCTTGACCACTATACTGATCTCAATGGACACTTAAGCCGTCGTGACAATTTTTCTGTTCATACTCAGCTTTGCTCCTCCCTGGTTCTCCTCAGCAGTGACATTCAAACTTCAATAGCTCCACTAGTCCACCTTTCTAACCACCTCACCAAGAACTTTGTTTCCTGTCTCAACAAAAAACAGATAAATGTCAACAGGTAGAAATAATTTCAAGCCTTTATATTACTGCTCCTCCCAAAGCAATAGCAAAGCAAAGCAAAGCAAAGCAAAACAGTCCTCATTTGAATAACAAGAGATAATAGTTACAGGGTGTGTATTGTGTATGAATGAGTGAGTGGGTGGCTCAAAGAGTTAGGCACTCAAATACTGGCCAAAAAGTTGTTGATTTAAACCCACCCAGAGGTGCCTCATAATAAAGGCCTGGTAATACGGTTCTGAAAGGTCACAGCCTTTAAAAATGCAGTGGAGCACTTCTACTCTGCACACATGTGGTCATTATAATTCAGAAGTTAATCAAAGGCAACTGTTTTTTTCAGTATGAGGGGCAGTACCTACATTAGTGCCACTCATCATTTAGGTCTCACACTTTTGAAAGTAGCTGCTATTAATATTCTTATTTCAGAAATGAATATAAGCCATGCAGAGACCTGGTAACCCGATGATTAAGAGTTCAACTGCTAACCCAAAGGAGGGCAACTGAATCTACCAGGCGCTCCTTGGAAACTTCACGGGACAGTTCCACACTGTCTTACACAGTTGCACTGAGTTGTAATGGACTCTATAGCAATGAATTTGGTTTTGACAAACTTTATTCCTCACTTCCTTATCGTGATAAAACAGGTATTCTTATAAAAGGGTTAATGCTGTCCACCAGGGACCCTTGTGGTGCAATGGTTAAGCACTCAGCTATTAACTGAAAGGTCTAAACCCACCTGCCACTGTGTAGGAAGAGAGACCTGCCAAACTCTTCCTGTAAAGATTTCAGCCTGGGAAACCCTATCGAATTGTTTTACTCTGTCTTACAGGGTTGCCAGCAGAATTGATCCACCAGCACACAACAACAACCCTTTCCCGGTGCAGCCCTGGCTCTCTTTCTTCCTTTCCCTTGAGTGACCCCGCACCATCAGTTATCTACACACTTCTGTTTCCATTTACTACCTATGTCAGTCTAGATTTCCTTCAAGCTAACACAGTCTCTCTCAACTTGACATTACATTCTTTTTCAAACACAGCCTGTAAGTTTCTCTTCTTTGAAACCTCCTATTCACTCCTTAACATCCTAGCTTCTGCCCTCAGACTTCAATCTCTCTTTACATAATGGGTCCCTAAGTGTTCTTAGGAAACCCTGGTGGCATAGTAGCTAAGTGCTATGGCTGCTAACCAGAAGGTTAGCAATTCATATCCACCAGGTGCTCCTTGGAAACGCCATGTAGGAAGTTCTACTCTGTTTTTAGGGTCACTATTAGTCAGAATCAACTCAATGACAGAGGCTTTTGGTTTTCCAGTGTTCTTAGGATTATCTTTTTCTCTAAGAAGTCTCCCAAGATTATTATACTCTTTCCATCAAAAATTTATCTTATAAAAAATGCACATATACCACCATCATTGAACTCTCCTATTTTATTTGTTTTTCATTTGTCTGCATTTCTACCATATTAAAAGTTTCTTGAGGCAAGGGTTATAGTTTATCCATTTTTACATTTCCAACATCTGACTCTGGACTCTGTGCTTGACTTGTAATAGACTTAAATACGTATCTACAGACTAGATGAAAAGTTTTCTTGCTTGTTACTGGGTATGTAGCTGATGGTGCCCCACAGCTGCTTAGCCCACAAGAATTGCCCTTCACCTGGCATGAAGACAGTTTCCAACATACGAACAAGTTTTACCTCAAGAGCTATGTCCTATGTCTGAGAGCTTTAAAACTAGTTTGTTTAACCACATACAAACACAACCTAGAAGCGAGGATATTTTATTAGCATCCATAAGGTCAAGTCTGAACAAATAGGGATGGAGATAATAAACAAATGCCCCAGCCTCCTCATCATTCAACCCATCATCATTCTGAAGTATATTCTACACTCAGTGTCCTCCAAAGCCTCCAGGAGGATCTGAGCCCCAGTTTCTCACACCGGCAATACATTCTTGGTAACATATTCTTGGTTGGCTTTTCTCTTTACTCTGTTTTTTCTCTTATCCTTACGACTTCCTCATGTATGTCTTATGGAACCACCTCTCTAACAACCGTCTGCATCCAGGTCCTTATCACAGAGTCTGTACCGGTAACTCAAACCAATACAGCCTTCTTATGCAAAAAGAAAATTTACTACACATGAATACAAAATAATTCCTATCTTTAACAAGAAGAAATTATTGAGAAGTAGAAAAAACTCTTGAGTACTTAAAATTATTTAAATGTGTCCATAGGAGTTCTCTCCCTAAAATAGATCTCAGTACTGAGACACCCCCATGGTTCTAAAATTATTGGCATTCTTTTGCATGAAGTTTTTGGGATTTTTTATTAATTGTAGCAAATATATGTATGTACACATATATGTGTGTATATATATAGTTTTATGCTTTCAACATTTTTTACATGTATAATTCAGTGGCATTAATTATGTTCATCATGTTCCACAGTCTTCACCATTATCTATTTCCAAAGCTTTTAATCACTGTCAACTGAAATTCATTGGCACTAAGTAATGACTCTCCTTTTCTCCTCTCTCATCACTGCTAACCACAAAGAAAATTTGGTCTGTATACATTTACTGGAGTCCTTGGGTGACATAAGTAGCTAAGCACCTGACTACTAAAGATTAGCAGTTTCAACTCACTCAGAGGAGGCTCAGAAGACAGGCCTGGTGATATACTTCCAAAAGGCCACACACAGTCTTAAAAACCCTATGGTGTATCATTCCACTCTGCATACGTGGAGTCTCCAGGAGTCAGAATCTACTTGTATGCAACTAATATCAACATATTTACCTATTTGTGGTATTTCATATACATGGAATCATATAATGGGAGTTCTTTTGTTACTTATTTCATTCAGAATAACCTATCTGTGTTAGAGCATGAACCAGAACCTCATTTCTCTTTATGGGTGCATAATATTCCATTGAATGTTGTCTGAATTATCTGCTGTTGTTGTTAGGTGCCATCAACTGAGTTCCATCTTTTAGTGACACTATGAGACAGAGAAGAAATGCTCCACAGGTTTTCCAGTGTGTAGCTGATGGATTTAACTGCTGACCTTTTGATTAGCAGCCAAATTCATAACCACTCTGCCACTAGTGTTCCTCTTAGTTATCTAGTGCTGCTGTAATAGAAATACCATGAGTGGATGGCTTTAACAAACCAAAGTTTATTCTCTCAGAGTCTAGTAGTCTAGAAGTCCAAATTCAGGGTGCCAGCCCCAGAGGAAGGATTTCTCTGTCAGATCTTGGAGAAGGCCCTTGTCATCAGTCTTTCCCTAAGAGCTTCTCATTGCAGGAACCCTGGGTAAAAGACTTGGTCTACACCCAGCACTGTTTTCTTGGTGCTATGAGGTATGCCCCATGGCCCCACCCCCACCTCTCTCTCTTCACTTACTTGTCTCTTTTATATCTCAAAAAGACATTCATTTAAGATACAATTTAATCTTGTCGATTGAGTCCTGCCTCATTAATATAATTGCCTCTAATCCTGCCTCATTAACATCATAGATGTACAATTTTGAACACACATGAAAATCACAGCAGGTGACAACATAACGGAAAATCACTTAACACTGGGAATCATGGCCTAGCCAAGTTGCCACATATTTTTGAGGGGCTACAGTTCAGTACACGACAGATGTCTCTACTACATTTTGTTTATCTATTCACCTGTAGACGCACATTTAGCTTGTCTCTACCTTTTGGCTACTGCAAGAATTCTTTACCGCAGTGATTCTCAGTTTCAGCGTGCATCAGAATCATCTGGATGACTTGTTAAACTACAGATGACTGAGCCCCACACCAAACCTAAAACCCCAATCTGTTGCTGTGGAGACATTTCTGACTCACAGGGACCCTACAGTTGCTAATGAAGACAGTCTGGATGGGGGCTGAGCAGCTATACTTCTAACAAATTCCCAGATGCTGATCTGGTGAATCATTTTGAGAACTGTTGCTTTACAACTCCCTCCTTCTATATACAGTATTTCATTCTCTTGAGCTATATCAATTAATTTAAGAAATGACTTGATACACATTTCTTCTACTTGGTATTTTTGAGCACCTGACATGTACATAACAGAGTGCTGGAGACTGGGGTTGCCTCAGTGAGAAATACAGATTTGGTTGCTCTTCTAAGTCAGGTTTCAGCTTAGTTCCTCTCAATGCCTATTAGGAATATGAAAAGTATATTAATACCTCTGAGTCCACATACAAGATTCAAAGAGAAATAACTAAGGACCTGTATTATTTTTTCTACACAACGAAAAACAAATGTTTAGTTTTAGAGGGAATACTGTCTTTTTAAGTGTATTTTTGGAAAATAAATTATTACTTGAAATAATCTTCCTGAAACACAGTAAAGAATTCCTATTTATACTCCAATCATTATGGTGGCAATTATAGTTTTGCATTAATTAGTTTAGTCATGTATATTGTTAATTTGGGATGATAAGTTATCATTTAAAAGAACAATTTTACAACTGTGTTTTTTTATCCCCAAATGTTTTAAGAAGATTATCTTTGAGTCCAACCTACAAGTTATATCCTAAAATACTTCAGAAGGTTTATCTGTTCTTTATTTCTTACATTCTTTTCTTGATAGTACTAGATATTGGTCCTGCTTAGTTGTTAAATAAATACAGTATCAGGACTTGTTTCAACTAAGACCATGTGGATAAAGAAGAAAGAGGAAAATGAAAGAAGAATTGAGATTACTGTCTGTGTTTTTGCTTGTTGGTAAGTTTAGTGTCTCTTTGGGGAATTATTTTTTATTAGGAACCACAGAATGGAGCTAAAACATTCGGTCACTAGAGTTAAGGTGGTAAACGCTGTCTGTGGGATGGTCCTGGCCCACAAGGCAAGGGATAGCCTGGGGTCATGTGCCATTTTAAGAGTTACAGGCTAATTTTGAATCACCCAAGTTTCACAGTTTACTTAAACAATTAGCACCATTTCACAGTTAGCATACTCTCATGTTTAGCACAGTTTCACACTTCACTCAGTCAGAATATAAAAGTAAGACTGCAAAGAACTATTTGATAATAATGACTGCCCTGGTCTCTCTCAGACCCAAAAAGATGCAGCTGTAATTTTGAAGGTTGTGTCTTTCCTCTCTAAAGAAATTAAGAAAACAGTCATACAGCAGGCTGGTTGGCAAGCTTCAAAGGCCTTCCTTCCAAGATGACTTGATGACCCCCAAAAAACATACCCGCTGCCTTCAAGTCTATTTTGATTCATAGCAACCTTACAGGACAGAGTAGAGTTGCCTCACAGAGTCTCCAAAGAGGACTTGAAAGATTTGAACTGCCAACTTTCTGGTTCAAACAGCTGTAGTATTTAATCACTATGCCTCACCAGGGTTTCTGACTTATAATAGCAGTACCTAAAGACTTGATAGTACTTGGCCTGGCTTGACAAAGCTTTCCTTTAAAAATACTTTGATAGTATTTATGCTTGTGAAAGCGAGGAGCGTAGTGAAAGAGGCCTAAACACTGTGATCACTGAAATGCATTTATGTTTTGTTTTGCTGTTCTATGCTGTTACAGTCTCACTTCATTTCCTTTTTTTTTCTTTTCCTTTTGGTATAACAGAGATTTGGGGTGGGCAGATGCATGCTGCTGTCCTAAGTTGCTACTGGCTAATGAGTTAAGCACATACTGTAGATTAATTTAGCATGGATGTTCTTAAAGATACATTTCACCCTCCAGGATATTTTTTATATTAATAAATGATTCATTTTTTTAAGTCATACTTACCCCTTTTCTTTTCAGTATAAAACCTTAAAAGTCAGTAAGACACACCAAATTTATCCTACATTACATGCTTTAAACAATTCACTGAGATGTGTATCTTTTCTGCTTTAAAATACAATGTATTTACTAGAGAAAATCACCTTTTTACCTGAAAATAAAGTTTGAGGCCTGTAATAAAACTTTTAATTTTCGAAGTCTTCAAATGAGCTATAAAATTATTTTTAAATGGGCCCTTTTCTGTGGTTGGTTGGCTCATTTTGTCAAAAAGTGAAGTTTAATGAACTTATGGATTCAACTCTTGGATAAATTAGTATTCTTCACTTCTAAGTTATAGTTAAAATACAAAAATGATGAGCCATTGATGATTTATAATAATCACATATAAATTATGATTTGTAAAAGCATTCAAATTAAATCTCGACTAAATTTATTAAAATTTGAAAATGATATATAATCATTAATTCATTACATGAGCCAGTTATGGTTCACAAATTTATATTTCTAATTCTAAAGGTCATATTTAAAGAACTCCTGTCAGCAATTTGGTGGTACATACACAGCCTAAGAGGATGATAATTTGCTATTGCAAGTTAAGATTCTGGCATATAGAGTAGATAGAAATAGGTAAGTAGCAATTCATGCTTATACTTTCTAGGTGAAAGTTTTATCACAAAACAATAAGTTAATTATCATAGACATTGCTTTTACTTTTAATTCCTTTTCTCTTAAAAATGAACAAAAACTCCTTTTAAACAATAAAACATGTAATATTTGTCTTTCTAATTAATTCTGAAAACAACTGTTTGCATATGTATAAAATTAAAAATATATAGTGACTATTCTTATTTGGAATTTTGATAATGGAAGCTACCTCAGATCAATCTGAGCTAATAAAAATTTACAAAGATTAATTCTGGATAAATGCTTCTCAAAGTATTTTGAAAATTTTCTGATGCAAATCTTAATAAAAATCATGATTAAACTTTCAAAAGAAATTTAAATAATTTTGTATTCATGTCTGAAAATTACATTTTAACTTTTCTTTAAGTTAAATTCACCATGCAAAAAAAGGTCTCTGTATCTCTAAAGAAAAGAATTATGTCAAGGATCTAATATATCCAGTGAGAAATGTGATTAAAGCAATAGAGGGAAAAGGAAAATAATAGACAAAAAAAAAAAAAAAAAGATCTAAACTTGAAGCTACATAATGACTTTTCCTTCTGTCCTAATTGCACACATAAAGTTCACACTATTGGAAAGATCTCTCTCCCTAGTTTGAGGAAAAATTTTTTTTAAAAAAAAGTTTCCAATGGAAAATGTAGAGTTTTAAGTAATAGTAAAAGATATTTTTGGAAACATGATTTAAAATAAATCCCAAATATTTGCTGTTTCAAATGTGAACTATGATTGAAATTGTCAAGTGGTCAACCAAAAGATCAAAGTCATTCTAATCTGGGAAAGATCTGAATGAAGTGGAGGAGAAGAGTATGTTCTTAATACTTTAATAAAAAGTATGTTCTTTGAGCAGTTCTACTCTGCCCTATAGGGTCACTATGAGTTGGAAGTGACTCACTGGAACTGGGTTTGGCTTCTTGGTTTCTTGACAATAGAATTAGGCCCTCATTTAGGCAATATCTGTTAAATTTATAAAAATAAACAGTGATTTTTGAATGCAGTTAAATAAAACAGAAATCTATGTAAAATTCTAAAAATATCAAAGATATAAACAAAAATTTGATGCCAGGACATCAGAGTTTGTTGTTTTAGTACTAGCAGAAGAAAGTGCAAGAATTTTTTCTTTGTAAGACACCTATTCTGGGAAAAAAGTTATGACATAAATGAAATAAATGAACAGAACCATCAATAATTCTAAATGATGCAAATTTAAAATATTATACAAAGGCAGAAAACAAAGCAATTGGATAAATCAGAACTCCACCACTGCCATTGTGTCACTTCTGATTCATAGCAACCCTACAGGACAGACTAGAACTGCCCCATAGATTTTCCAAGGAGTGTCTGGAGGGTTCTAACTTATGACTTTTTGAATAGCAGCCATTGCTCCTAACCACTACATCACCAGGTTCCAAAATGAACCTTAGTAGTTATGAATGTGCTTATTCAAAAATGTCAATGAAAATTAGTACTAGTAAGATGCAATCAACCCTAGGTGCCCATCAGCGGATGAACAGATAAACAAAACAGGGTATATACACACAGTGGAACAGTTTGCAAAGATAAGTAACAATGATGATCTTGTGAAACATCTCAAAATCATGGAGTAATGTAGAAGACACTATGCTGAGCAAAATTAGGCAGCTGCAAAAGGATTAGCGCTGTATGAAACCACTATTATAAGGACTCAAGAAGAAGCTTAAGCATAGAAGAAAACAGTCTTTGGTGGTTATAAGGGGAAACAGGGAGGAGAAGCATGTTCACTAATTAAATTGCAGATAGCAAGTGGCTTAGGTAAAGGGAGTGACAGCATGCCATTGAAGGAAGGTCAATAGAGTTGCACTATATCAAATGTTAAGAGATTTCCTAAATATAACCCAACAGTTAAAAGGAGAGAGTAGTAGGGATGGGGTCTAGGGACCATGATTTCAGAGGACGTCTAGTTCAACTGGCATAACAATTTTTTTATAAAGAAAATGTTCTGCATCTCACTTGGGTAAGTGGCATATGGAGTCTTAAAAGCTACCATACAACCACCTAAGTAGTAGCAATTGGTCTCAATCCACCCAGAGCACAGGAGAACGAAGGACATCAAAGACACGAGGAAAATATGAGCCCAAAGATGGAAAGTGCCATATGATTCAGAGACTATACCTGCAAGAGACTAGAACTAGATAGTGCCCAGCCACTATCAATTACTGCCCTGACAGGGATTACAACGTACAGTCCCTGACACAGCAGGAGAAAAATGTGTATGCTGAACTAGAACTCTATTAAAAGACCAGACTTGATAGTTTGACAGACTGGAGGTTTCCCTGAAGACATGGCCCCAGGACTCTGTCAGCCCAGAGCTGAAATCAGTCCCAAGGCCAATTCTTTGGACAAAAATTACACCAGATAATACATAAAATGATACTGGCCAAGAATATGCTTCTTGGCTTAAGTATATACATAACTGAACAGCTACTGTCCAGAGGTGAGATGAGAGGGTGCAGGGGGATAGGAGTTGATTGGATGGACTTGGGAAATACAGAGTGAAAAGGAAGAGTGTGCTGTCACAGGGTGAGGAGAAAAGTTAGAGTTGTATAGCAGTGAGGGAGGGGGACTTTGTATGACAAATTGACTTGGACTATGAACTTTCACTTAACACACAGTAGAGTATACACACACACACACCAGAAAGACTGGTATCATGCAAAGAGATGGAGGGAGGGAGATACCATTACATGAGCAGGCACAAGAATTTTGTTTTATTATAGATTTCCTATTCCATTAATTATTTTCAAAAGCTATTGTGTTCCAAAAGCCAGAAATGGAGATATTTAGACAAATTTTACAGACACACAGACACAGACACAGATACAGACACGTGGAAACCCTGGCTGTGTAGTGGTTAAGTGTTACACCTGCTAACCAAATATTTGACAGTATGAATCAACCACGTGCCCCTTGGAAACTCTATGGGGGAGTTCTACTCTGTCCCATAGGATTACTGAGTTGGAATTGACTCAACAGCAAAGGGTTTTTTTTTTTTTTTTTTTTTGTGGGGGTAGAACTTGGTGAGATTTAGAATAAAGAGTAAGGTAATTCAGTGAAAAAGCACTTATTCACATATTGAAGGACTACAGAGCATTACAGGAAACAGGAAGAAATGTTTACATGGTCATATTAATGGAAATATTTAATGTAAATTTATTCATAAATGTTAAAATTATTAGAAGGATGGTGGAAGGATAAATTTGATTGTGTGAGGTATAACAGAAAAAACTTAAATTCTCATCCTTCATGTTATTATGTCAATGAAATCAAACAAAACCCACTGCTGTTGAGTTAATTCTAACTGATAGCACTGCTATAAGACAGAGTAGAACTAGCCCACAAAGTTTCAAATAAACCCCTGGATTTGAACTGCCAACCTTTCGGTTAGCAGCTGCAGCACTTAACCACTATGCCACTAGGGTTTCCAGTATATCAACAGATAATATTAATATCTATAAAATCAATGGAAAACATGAAAATGTTATTAAGAATTATCTGGAAAATACTGGAAGTAGCTAAAAGAAACCATAATAAAACAATGCAAAATAAAAATTAAAGATTATCTCACCTCGGCACCTCTATAGACTAGAAAGGGGGAGTAGGGCTGAATAGTGAAACAATTCCTGTTTCTCATTACTAGTTCTTGTAATGGGTTAAATTGGGCCCCCTAAAAATGTGTGTCAGCTTGGCTAAGCCATGGTTTTTAGTATCTTGTGGTTGTCTTTCATTTAGTGATCTGATAATTCTACTATTGTGAATTGTAATTCTATGATTTTAACATCCACCAGCCACTCCTTGGAAACCCTATGGGTAGTTGTGTAGTGTTGCTACAAGTCAGAATCAATTTGACAGCAGTGGTTTTTTGGGTTATAATGGTAATGAGGAAAGATTAGAGGCAATGAGTTAACAAGGTAGGACACAATCTACAAGGTTAGATTGCATCATTAGTCAGTGTCCTTTAGGATATAAAAGAAAGCAATGAGCAAAGAGGACAGAGACTTCACTGTTACCAAGCAAGAAGAATTAGGGAGTGGAGCACATCCTTTAGACTTGTGTTCACTGTGCTGAAAAATTCCTAAACTCAGGGGATGATTGATGACAAGGACCTTCCTCCAGAGCCAACACACAGACAGAAAGTCTTTCTCTGGAGCCAGCACTCTGAATTTGGACTTCTAGAGTCCTAGAGGGTGAGAGAATAAATTTCTGTTTGCTAAAGCCATCCACTTGTGGTATTTCTGATATAGCAGCACTAGATAACAAAGACAGTCATATATAATGTTTTTTTTTAAGTACAAGAAAAATTTTGATGAAAATAAAATCCATTTTTGAGGGAGGCAGGGCCAAGATTGCAGACTAGTCACATGTCTTCTTGATTCCCTCTGAGAACTAAGGCCTGGAAAGATAATTGAGCAGAGCAAAGTAGACATTCTTGGAGCCCCAAGATCAAGCATAGGGTTGTGAGAACAGTCTGGGTGACACAGAGGAGAAAACTAAAGGTGAGACAGCAGTCCAAAGAGTCCAGCTTCTGCTGGTGCAGCAGCTGAGAGGTTTTCAGGTATGGACATCATCTTTGTTAACTGGGGACTAGGACTAGGAGTACAGAGCCTGAGAGCCTGGCAGTGGCCAGGTGCCATGCTGAGCTGCAGTGCCTAAGTTAAGTGTCTTATCTAGCAGAGAGGTTGTGCTTAAGACAGTCATATCTGGAGAACCCAGTAGCAGCTGGTGACTGAGGGTACCAGTACCACTCCCCTCTCTCTTCTCTGAGCTGTGCCACTGATACTTCTGGCTCTGGGCAGGAGAGATGGCTCTGGCAGGATGCCATCTTGGTCAGCTGAGAGGTGGAGACAGCTACACCAGAGGGCCTGACTGGACAGTGCCTCTTGCAAGGTTGTTATTAAGACAATCGTACCTAGAGAACATGGTGGCAGATCATGGATCAATGTGGCGGTACTTTTACCCTTCCTTCTTTGAGTCATGTCATAGCATCTGTGGATACGGCCCCTGAGAGATTCTACAAGTAGGTTGCTATCTTTGTTAGTTAGGAGGCAGGACCTGCCACCCTTGAAGGCCTGGCTGGTACGCGCTGCTACTGGATAGTACTTCTCTCAGAAGAAAAGCAGTCTCCAAGAAAATTATATCTAGAAAATGCAGCAGTGGGTGGTCGCTGAGTGAGGTGGTGCCATTCCCCCTCACCACTGAGCTATATCATACCATCTGCTGATGGGTCCCCAAGACACTCCATAAGTAGGCACCATCTTTGTCAGTGAGGAGATGGGGCCTGTGACCCCTGAGGGCACAGGTGCTACCAGATGCTGCTGAACAGCGCCTCTCTCTGCAGAAAAGCAGTTTTCAAGATGAGTGCACAAAGAGAATATAGCAGTGCCTGGGGACTGAATGTGGTGGCAGCCTTCTCTCCTCTCTGAGTTATGCCATAGTGTCTGCTAGCACAACTCCAGAGAGTCAACACAAGTAGACTGCCTTCTTTATCAGTCAGGAAGAGAGGCTTGCCACCCATGAGGGCCCAGCTGGGGCCAGCCACCAAGCCAAGCAACATCGTAGGGCTGTACAGTGTTTCTGTCACCAGAGAAGCTGCACATAAGTCAGCTGCAACTAGAGAACGCAGCAGCGGCTAGAAGCCAAGTCTAGCAGTGCCCTTTCTTCCTTCCTTCTTAGAGCTACACCACAGCTCTTGTTGGTGCAACACTGGAGATGAACAACTTTTTGATGGTATGAAAAACAACAATCAATATCTAACCATTTAAAAAAGTAGACCACCTTGGCTCCAGAAAACTCCCAAAATAAAGAATCAAAAAACTTACAGATGAAGAAGGCTTCCTGAAATTATTGGAGGTACAATACAAAGTAAAATAAAATAGAAGTATAGAGTCCTTCTGGAGTTCAAACAAAGTGCAGCAGAAGAAAGTGAAAAATTAAGCAAGCTATATGAACTGCTAGAACATCAATGACCTGAAATTAAGCAGATCAATAACAAAATTACAGAGTTAGACAATTCAGTGTAAAGCCAAAAGAGCAGGATTGAGGAAATGGAATGCACAATTACCGAGACTGAAGATAAAGCAACTCTCACTAGCATTTATAAGGAGAAATCAGATAATAGAATCAAGGAAAATGAAGCATTAGGATGCATGTGGGACTCCATCAAGAGTAATTGGAGTTCCTGCACAGGGAAGGATAACAGGGAAGTACAGAGAGAATTGTTGAAGAGTTAGGGACAGAAAACTTTCCTGAAATCACGAAAGAAGAGAATAGAGCTATTCAAGATGCTTATAGAATTCCACAAAAGGTAGACTCCAAAAGAAATGACACCAAGACACAATAAAACTTAATAAAATGAAATATAAGGAGAGGTTCTTAAAGGCAGCTAGGCTAAAATCAACACTAACCTACAAAGGGATGCCTTGTAGGCTGTCTTCTGACTTCTTAGTAGAAACTGTTTTGGCAAGAAGGCAGTGGGATGACACACACAAAGCCTTGAAAGAGAAAAATTTGCAACCAAGAACTACATATCCTGCAAAACTGTCTCTCAAATATGACAGTGAAATTATGACATTCTCAGATAAATATAAGCTTAGATACTATGCAAAACACAAACCCAAATTACAAGCAATACTGGAAGAGCCTCCTGAATTAGAAAATCAATACTGAAAGAGGCTCTTTGACTAGAAAATCAGTTACATCAGATGTATAGTCAAGTATGCAGTGTGGTACACAGCATCCAGAGTCCTACTCAGTTAGGGAAGTCACAAAGCTCATTAAAAGCGAAAATATTAAAATTAGGGAAACAGAGATCATAACATGTTAACTATGGCATCACCACACTACAAAATATTACAGTATTTATAGCCTTTTCAGATGGAGAGGAATTTAAGGGTATACACAGCCAGCCAAGTGCCTTTGAGTCGGATATACACAGAAGCAAACTAATAATACTACATATTGAAACAAGAAACACAGTATAGGAATCTCAACAGACACAAAAACAACACTGAAAAGAATGAAAATAAAACCCATAAATAAAAATGACCCAGGACAAAATATTAAGTGGACCAAAGAAAACATGAACAACACAAAAATAAAGGTACTAAAATGACAGCACTAAATACTTGTGTACGACTAATTACACTGAATGTAATTGGATTGAATACTTCTATAAAGAGACAGAGTAACAGTTTGGATCAAGAAACACAATCTTACTATATGCTACTTACAAGAAACACACTTAGATTCATAGGTAGAAATTTAGAGTCATGGAAACTGAACAACATTTTGCTCAAAAATCCATGGGTTATAGAAGAAATCTAGGACAAAATAAAGAAATTTATGGAATCGAATGAGAAAGAAAACCCTTCCTACCAGAACGTATGAGATATAGCCAAAGCAGTGCTCAGAGGTCAGTTTATCTCCATAGATGCACACATCTGGAATGAAGAAAGAAATCAAACCAAAGACCTGATCCTACGTCTCGAACAAGTAGAAAGAGAGCAACAGAGGAACCCCTCAGGCACCAGAAGAAAACAGATTAAATAAAGATTAGAGCAGAACTAAGTGAATTAGAGAATGGAAGAACAATTCAAAACTAACAAAACCAAAAGCTGGTTCTTTGAAAAGATCAACAAAACTGATAAACCATTGGCTAAACTTACAAAAGACAAACAGGAGAGGAAACAAATAATCCAAATAAGAAATGAGATAGGAGATGTCACAACAGGCAGAACCAAAATCACAAGTATCATAACAGAATACTACAGAAGACTGTGCTCTAACAGATTTGCAAACCTAGAAGAAATGGACAAATTTCTAGATTCACATCATCTATGAAACTTGGAGAAGTATAACAATTTAATAAACACATCATAAAAGAAGAGATTGAAGAAGTAATCAGAAACTACAAACCAACAAAAGTCCTGACCCAGACGGTTTCACCAGAGAATTCTACCAAGCTTTTAGAGAGGCATAAATGCCAATGCTACTGAGGCTACTGCACAGCACAGAAGAGGATGGAGTACTCCCAAATTCATTCTATGAAGCCAGCATAACCTTGATACCAAAGCCAGAGAAAGGTAGCACAAAAAACAGAAAATTACAGTCCAATATCATTCATGAACCTAGATACAAAAATCTTCAACAAAATCCTAGTTAACAGAATTCAGTAACATATTTTTTAAAAAATAATTTGTCATGACCAAGTTGGATTCCTACCAGGGATTCAGGACTGGTTCAACATCAGAAAAGCAATTAATGTGATTAACCACATAAACAACACAAAGGATAAGAATCACCTGATTTTGTGAACTGATGCAGAAAAGGCATTTGACCAAGTCCAACTCCCATTCATGTTAAAAACTCTTAGCAAATAGGAATACAAGGGAAATTCCTCAATGAAACAGGGGGCATCTATGCAAAGTCAACCATCTATGTCATCCTGAATGAAGAGAGATTGAAAGAATTCCCCCTCAAATCAGGAACTAGATAAGGATGCCCACTGTCACCACTTCTGTTCAACATTGTGTTATAGGTTCTGGCCAGAGCAATAAGGCAAGGCAAAGAAATAAAAGGCATCCATATTGATAAAGAAGAAGTAAAAATCTTCCTATTTGCCGATGATATGATCATATACACAGAGAACCCAAGCAAATCCATAAATAAACTACTGGAACTAATAGAAGAGTTCAGCAAAGTATTAGGAAGAAGAACTCATCAAAGAGGAAATCACCAAATCAATACAATTTACTATAGTGCCCCAAAAGATAAAATACCTAGAAATAAATCTAACCAGAGAAATAAGAGACTTACATAGCAAGGGTTACAAGACCTTACTGCAAGAAACCAAAAGAGACTTACATACCTGGAGAAACCTACTCTACTCATGGATAGGAAGACTTAATATCATGAAAATTGTTATTTTATGGAAAGCAATCTACACATACAATGCAATCCAAATACAAATTCCAGTGACATATTTGAATGACAAGGAGAAACAAATCACCAATTTTGTTTGGAAAGGGGAGAAACCCTGGGTAAATAAAGCACTACTGAAGAAGAGGAACACTGTGAGAGGCCTCACACTACCTGACCTTAGACTCCATTACAGTGCCATGGTAGTCAAAACAGCCTGGTATTGGTACAAAAAGAGATGTATAGACCAACGGAACAGAGTTGAGACTCCAGAGATGTCACTTTCCTCTTAGGAACAGGTGATATTCAGCAAAGGCCCTAAGGCTGTAAACTGGGGTAAACACAGTTTCTTTAACAAATGGTGCTGGTAAAGTTTGATATCCATCTGCAGAAAACTGAAACAAGACCCACATCTCACATCTTATATGAAAACTAAATCAAAATGGATCAAAGACCTAAATATCAAACCAAAATGATAAAGATCATGCAAGAAAAATATAGAGACAGAAATGGAAGTTCTAATATATGGCTTAGATAGACTACAAAATCTGACCAACAACACACAAACAACAGAAGAAAAAACAGATAAATGGGGACTACTAAAAATCAAACACTTTTGCTCATCCAAAGACTTCATCAAGAGATTTAAAAGACTTCTTACAGAATGAGACAAAATATTTGGCAACTCCATGTCAGACCGATGTCTGACTTCCATAATCTAAAAGGTATTGCGAAAGATCAACAATGAAAAGGCAAACAACCCAATTAAACAATGGGCAAAGGAGATGGACAGACAATTCATCTAAGAAGACACTCAAGCAGCCAAAAGACACATGAGGAAATGCTGATAATCACTAGCTATTAAAGAAATCCAAATTACAATATTATGCCATCTCACTCCACCGAGGTTGTCAATAATCCAAAATAGACAAAACAACAAATGCTGGAGAGGCTGTGGAGAGATTGGAACTCTCCTATACTGCTGGCTGGATTGCAAAATGGTACAACCTTTTTGCAAAGCAATCTGTTGCTTTCTTAAAAAGCTAGAAACAGAAACACCATATGATCCAGCAATCCTACTCCTTGGAATATATCCTACAGAACTAAGGTGGACACATAAACAGACAAATGCATGCAAATGTTTATTGCAGCACTGTCCACAGTAGCAAAATGATACAGTCAACCTAAGTGCCCATCAACAGAAGAAAGGATAAACAAACCAGTGTACATACACACAATGAAACACTATGCGATGATAAAGAACAATAATGATTTTCGGAAGCATCTCATGATCTGGTTTCAACTAAGAGGCATGCTCAGTGAAATCAGTGAGCTGTAAAAAGACAAGTACTGTATGAGAACTCTGCTATAAGGACTTAAAAATGGACGTATGTACTGAAGAAAAGACTCTTTGATGGCTACAAGAGTGGGAAGGGATGAAGACAAGATGTTCATAGATTAGATAGTCAGAAGTAATTTGATTTAGTGAAGGAGTGACAGTACACAGTAGCATGCAAATCAGCAGAACTGGACTACATCACAAACTGAAAGGTGTTAAAAAGTCAACCCAATATTTCAAAGAATAGAGTAACAGGGACAGGGGTTTAGGGACCTTGTTTTCAGGGGACATGGAAGTCAATTGGCACAAGTATTCTTTTGCTAAGAGAGTCTTATGCACCCCATATTGGTGAGTGGCATCTGGGGTCTTAAAAGGTAGCAAGTTGCCATCTGAGGAATATGAAACGGTCCCAACCCATCTGGAACAGATGGTGACTGAGAATATCAAAGACGAGGGAAAATGAGCCCAGGACACAGAAGGACCCATATGACTGGGAGACTGCATTAGCACGACACCAGAAGAATCATATGGAGCCTGACTACCACTAAAGGCAGCCGTGGTAGGAGACACAATGTAGAGTCCCTGAGGCAACACAAGAAAAAGAGGTGTGCAGTTCAAGAACTCTGTAAAGACCAGAAATGATGGTCCTACAGCCTTGAGGGTCCCCTGGGAACATGGCCCCTAGACTTGCTGCTGGCCCTGACCTGAAACAGTAATGTGGTCAAATGTGGTCAACTCTTCAGACATGAATGGACTGGACTCAAGGAGACAGTGTGAGCATGTGGCATGTACTTTTTGGTTTTACACATTTATAGGAGATTGTCCTACTAGTTTCTTTCTAGATGGGAGAGGAGCGAATGGAGAGGAAGGAATAGGTGTTCCTTATGAGGGCACTAGAAGTAGTGAGTGAAGAGTAGGAGTGTGTTGTCACAGTGTGATGAGAGCACACGGAGTTGCAGACAGGCAGGCATGCAAAATTGATTTGGATTGTATACTGTCACCTAATCATAATAAAAACAGAAAAAGGAAAAGAAAAAAAAAAAAAAAACGAAAAGTTGGCTGTATATTATTTGACCTTACTGTTATAAACTGAATTTTAAAGACAATCTTGGTTTGTGTTTTGACTGTGTAAAAACCAACAATATAAGGAAAATATTAACTAAATTTTTGTTAAAAGTTGTTCCAAAATTACAATAAAAGTAATTTGCAATGCAGTGGTTAAGCACTTGGTGATTCCATGAAAGATGTAGCAGTTTGCTTTTGAAAATATTACAGACCTGGAAAAATTATAGAGCGGTTCTAATCTGTCCTATAGGACCACAATGATTCAGAAACAACTCTTGATAGCAACAGTAAAATTAATGTCTAAAAACATGTTCATTTTTTTAAAGTATCATATTATATTTTTATATATTCTGAATATTAAATATAACCCTCATATTGTGGAAGTAATGATAGCTTTTTCTGTCACTGACCTTGTCATGTGTCCGTGGATTAAAAAAAATAATTTCAGTGTCTGTACTACATTAAAACTACAGGGAATGTTTATTATTTTCTTCTTTGGGATCAGTGATATTCCCCATGATAGCTGAAGGGTCTTTGGGGAAGCAGTATTCAATTTTGGAAGACCCATCTGAAATTGAAGCAATTAAATAACAAAAATATTTTTTACCAGAGTGGGCATTAACAAGATGGCATTTTGAATTTTCTTCTTGAAATCTCTCTTTCACTTCTCTATGGGGACTTTGATCCAAACTTAAAATATACGCATTTCAGAATTCACTTAAGTTAACAGGATGGGTAAATCAAATGCATTATTTCTTTCGACATAGTTTACTTTATATAAAGACTTACCGAAATTTTAGGAACACTAATCCTACCCCCATACATCTGTCTGTCTGTCATACTGTGGGGGCCTACATGTTGCTGTGATGCTGGAGGCCACTGGTATTCAAATATTAGCAGGGTCACCCATGGGAGACAGTTTTCAGTAGAGCTTCCAGACTAAGATAGATTAGAAAAAGGGACCTGGAAGTCTATGTCTGAGAAAGCTTAGCTAGTGAAATCCTTATGAATAGCAGCAGAACACTGTCTCATATAGTGCCAGACAATGAGACCCTCCAGTTGGAAGGCACTCAGTGTATGACCGAGGAAGGACTGTCTTGTCAAAATAGACTCCAACTTAATGACATGGATGGAGTCAAGCTTTTGTGAACTTAATTTGCTGATGTAGCACGAATCAAAATGAAAATAAACAGTTGCAAATATTCATTAATAATTCAAACTTGGAATGTAAAAAGTATGAATCTAGGGAAATTGGAAATCATCAGAAGTGAAATGGAGTAAATAAATATCAATATTCTAGACAGTCATGAGCTCAAATAGAGTGCTACTGGCCATTTTGAATCTGACAATCGTACAATTTACTGTGCTGGGAATAAAAAATTGAAGAGAAATGGCATTGTGTTCATCTTCAAAAGGAACATTTCAAGATTTATCCTGAAGTACCATGCTGTCACTGATAGGACAATAGACATATTCCTGACACACGGATCACTAATGACTACAGAAAAGATGACTTGCAGAATGACATCGAAGGCATCATGCATAAAGATAGCAAGAACTTATTAAAAAGAAAATAAAAATCAAAGTGGATGTCAAAAAGAGCCCAAATTTGCACTTCAGTGTGGAATAGCGAAAACAAACAGAAGAAATGATAAAGTAATAGAGCTGAATAGAAGATTTTAAAGAGTGGTTCAGGAAGATAAAGTAAGGTATTATAATGACATGTGCAAAGACCTGGAGTTAGAAAGCCAGAAGAGAAGAATGCGCTGAGCATTTACTGAGCTGAAAGAATTAAAGAAACATTTCAAGCTTTGAGTTGCAATGTTGAAAGAGTCTATGAGTGAAGTACTGCATGACACAAGAAGTATCAAAAGAAGATGGAAAGACTGCACAGTTACCATACCAAATGGTCAACATTCAGTCGTTTCAGGAGACAGCATATTATCAACAACCAGTGGTACTGAAGGAAGACATTCAAGCTACACTAAAGACACTGGCAAAAATCAAGACTCCAGGAATGGACAGAGTACTGAGATGCTTCAACAAGTAGTTGCAGTGCTAGAAGTGTTCATTCATCTATATCAGGAAATTTAAAAGACAACTACTTGGACCACTGACTGGAAGAGATCAATATTTCTGCCTATTCCAGAGAAAGGTAATCCAACAGAACACAGAAATTGTTAAAGAATGTCATTAATGCCACGTGTGAGTAAAGTTTTGTTGAAGATCTTTCAAAAGCTGTTACAGCAGAATATTGACAGGGAACTGGCAGAAACTGAAGTTGTTTTCAGAAGAGGACACGGAACAAGGGATATCATTTCTGAGATCAGAGGGATCCTGGGTGAAAGCATAGAATACCAGAAAGCTGCTTATCTGTGTTTTATTTATTATGCAAAGGCATTTGACTGTGTAGATCATAACAGATTATGCATAACATTGTGAAAAATGAAAATCAAAGAACATTTCATTGTGCTTGCGATGAATCTGTATGCAGATCAAGAAGCCGTCATTCAAACAGAACAAAGAGGCTGTGTGGTTTAAAGTTGTGCAAGGGGCATGTTATGATTAGATCCTTTCACTGTATTTATTCAGCCTGTATGCTGAGCAAGCGATCAGAGAAGCTGGTCTGTATGAAGAGGAATTAGGCATTATGGCTGGAGGAAAACTTTTTAACAACCTTACTTAAGGAGATGACAAAAGCTTGCCTGCTGGAAGTGAAAAGAACTTGAAGCACTAATGAAAATTAAAGACAACAGTCTTCAGCATGGATTATAGTTCAACATAAAGAAAGCAAAGATCCTCACACATGGACTAATGAGCGACACCAGGATAATCAGTGTAAAGATCCAAGTCTTCATGTGTTTCATTTTACTTGGATCCACAATCAATACCAATGGTGGAATTCAGCAGTCAAGAAATCAAGAAGATGCACAGCTTTGGGAAAATCTGTAAATAACCTTTTTAAAGTGTTAAAAAACAAAGATGTCACTTTGAGGACTACGATGTGCCTGATTCAAGCCATGCTGTTTTCAGTCACTTTATGTTTTAGTCAGCTGTTCCTGCTGCTGTCTCTCACTATCTGCACCTTCTCTGGTGCTCTTCTCTGTTCTTTATGAGTCTTCTATCCATTCACAGTTTTAAAACTCCTCCCACATTTTAGGTATTTGTTAGAGCAGCTCCCCACTCTTGGCACCGGATTCTGTTTCAGTCATCTAGTGCTGCTCTAACACAAATACCACAGAATGGATAGCTTTAAAAAGAGCAATGTTTATTCCTAGACAGACCAGTAAGCTACAAGTCCAAATTCAGGGTGTCTGCTCCAGGGGAAGCCTTCCCTCTTTGTTGGCTCTGGAGGAAAGTCCTTGTGTTGCATCAGTCTTCAGTCTGGGAGCACCTTGGTGCAGGAACCTCAGGTCTGAAGGATGTGCTCTTCTCCTGGTGTTGCTTTCTTGATGGTGTGAGGTTCCCCCAAAGTCTTTGCTAGCTTCTCTCCTTTGCTAGGTTCTGTCAAGAGACCACCTCAAGGCACTAAATTTACAAGAATTACATATTGAAGTCTATTCTACCAACACTACTGCCATGCATCCACCCTCATTAACATCATAGACACAGGAATTAGAACACAGAAGAACATTGTACAATACCAGGAATTACAGCTGAGCCAAACGGCTACTAATTTTTCAGGGAAGACAATTCAATACATGACACCTTATATGCATAAGAAGACTGGACAATGAATAAGAAAAATTGAATAAGAATTGATGACTCTGAATTACAGTATTGGTGAAGAATAGACCAGGGCCTGCTGAAAGAAGAAAACAAATCTGTCTTGGAAGAAGTATAACCAGAATTCTCCTTAAAAACAAAGATGATAAGACTTCATCTCACCTGCTTTAAACATGCTATCAGAAGGGCTGAGTCCCTGGGAGAAGAGTATCATGATTGATAAAATGCAGTCAGGGAAAAAGAAGACCCTCCCCAGATTAACTGACACAGTGGCTGCAAAAATAGACTCAAGCCCAACAGTGATTATGAGGATGGAACAGGACGAGGTAGCGTTCCATTCTCTTTTACACTGTGTCACTATCAGTCAGAACCAACTCAACGGCACCTAACAACAACTAATGGTAATTGAATATTCTCAGATTTTTAGGAAATGTTTGTTCCAAACTTATAGTTATTTAAGTGGAACAAACATTGTGTTAACGAAGGTAATATTGTTTGCCTGGCATACTGCAGTATCTACAGACAAGTACCTGAGACACCTGATATGCTAACTGGCTCAGCTGAAGGGATTTGAGAAATTTATGAATGGGTCCTGTGAGGCTTTCTTTGAGAACTGATATGGCACAGTGGTTAAGAGCTATGGCTGTTAACCAAAAGGTCAGCTGTTGGAATGCACCAGCTGCTCCTTGGAAACCACTTGGGGCAGTTCTACTCTGTCCCATAGGGTTGCTATGAGTTGGAATCCACAGCAACAGATTTGATTTTTTGGTTTTCCTGGATAAAATGAAGGAACTCTATTGGCTACAGAGGATGGAGGCAGAATTATCAGCTATTGTACATTCAGTGTTACAACCAAAAGAAATAGATCTTGCTGAATATGAAAGGACACACTCATCAAACATACCAGTAAGTAAGACATTCGCTGTCCACCCGTGTCCTTTCATTGTGACACTGTGTGTCTTCATGCACCACTAGAGCCAAACTAAGGTATCCCTTATTATTTATTAGATACCTAAAACATGCTGGGCTTATTTCATCACACTCTGAGAACCTGCCTTCTCATGCCTGGCTACACATTTCTCTTTAATTGTGTCTCCCACCTGGAATATTATTAACCCTTCATTCTCCTATCTAATACAGACTCTTTTTCTTCAACGAGCACCTGTGTTGACCTTTTACCGGGAAGTCTCATTTCTCTATCTACAGTTACTCTGACTTTTCTAATCAACTCTAGTAAATAAGGTGTGCCACTAATTAGTTAGTACCTCTAGTTAGTACCTCTAATTAGTTCTGTACCTCTAGGAAATGCTGCTTTTGTTACATAAGAGAAATAGCACTCAGGTGGATCATCCAGATCATTTGTAGTGAGCATTTTCACATTTTTTTTACCACAAGATTGAAGATTTCTTTCAAATTTACAATTTCTGACAGTGATAAGACAACCCAGTAAGAAAAATAAGCATAGGCTTACTTATGCTTACTTACTATTCTATAGGGAACAATTTCACAAGCATTTTACCAAGTCAGGCATGTTTGACCATGCTCACCCTAGTGCAATGGTTAAAGTGCTCAGCTGTGAAACCAAAAGATCAGCAGTTGGAACTCACTAGCTGCTCCAGTAGAAAAAAGATGTAGCAATCTGTTTCAATAAAGATTTATAGCCTTGGGGAGGTGAGGCCAAGGTAGTGGCATAGATGGATGCTTCCCATGACCCCTCTAATAAGAAAGACCCAAAAGAACAAATCAATCCAGTACATATGTTATGGTAGCAGCCCCAAACATCAAAGGGGAAGCTGACAAATTGGACTGAGCAATGGAAAAGTCAGAGTAGTGCCAAAAGTACAGAGGATTCCATAGATCTGACCTGCCAGGAAACCAGTGTGGCCATCATGGTGAGCAATCAGTGGCTTTTAGGGAGCATTTTCCTCAGTGGGAGAAATGGCCTGGAGGGTCTGATTATATCTCTGGAATCAGCAGGAAATAGCAGCAAATCATCAAAAGCTGAATCTTTGTGTATAACTTACCACACATGTGGCTCTAAATTTTCCCTCAGCATAAGCCTCTCTCCCTTCTCACAGTAATCCTCCCTCCTTTCTCTACACTGTGCTCAGCTCTGGAGTCTGATGCAACTAACAGAATCAGAAGTAGGATTCCTTAAATATGCCCTGAGCCATTCTCCTCCTCCCTTCTCTGCACTGTGCTGGGTTCTGGAGTCTGATGCTATTAGCTAAGAAGAAAGTAGGATTCCTTAAATCCACCTTCAACCATTCTCTGAGACTCACAGGGGGAAAATTTTTAGACTGGGGGAAGGGAGGAAAAATTCTGCTGACTCCCCAAACTGTTCTTCCACATAGATTCAGACATAAGGGGATATGCCACCCTCATAGTCACTCAGGAACAGCTGTTAGCCCCCTGCCTTTCACAGTGGCTGCAACCAGACACCAAGGCCTATATCAATCACTTCTGCCCACCTAGGACAGTAGGCAAGAGCCTGTACCACCTGACTACCTGGATACCAGAATGGAATCCATATAGGATTCTTGCGCACCCATGTCTAGTAAGAGCTCTTACGACCTGATAAATGGGCAGTAGAGTTTCAACAACAATAATAACCAAACTATCACACATAATCAGCCTATCTGTACATTTCAAAACAAAAAGCTAGAACACAGTAGGCAAACATGAAATAAAAAAGTACAATTTATTTGTGGCTTTGAAAAGCAGTCTTTATGAAAATACTGAAAGGATTTTACCGTGGTCTCTTCAGAAAGCTCCCAAAACAAAGAATCAAACTTTCTAGAGGAAGAGAGCTTCCTGGAATTATCAGAAGTAGACTGAAAAAGATCACTATTTAAAACTCTTCAAGAGATGAAGCAAAACGTAATAGAGGATACTGACAGACTGAATAAGCTGCAAGAAAGCATGCTGCAGCATTAGAAATTGAGAAATTAATAATAAAATAACAATTAGATAACTCAGTAGAAAGCCAAAGGAGTGGAAATGAGGCAATGGAAGGTGAAATTAGTGAGACTGAAAATAAAGTCTGTGACATCAACACTTTGGAGGAAAAATCAGATAAAAATCTTAAAAAATATCAAAAACATTAAGAATTATGTGGGACTTGACGAGTAATAATCTATGAGTGACTGGAGTACCAGAACCAGGGGAGGGCGGGAAGAGGGGAAAGGGAGTAATGGAGCATACAGAAAGAATTGCCAAAGATTTGTTGACAGAAAACTCTTCTGATATCAAAGAATAGAAGATATCTATCCAGGAAGCTCAGTGAAATTCACATAGGGCAGATCTCAAAAGAAAGATACCAAGGCATATTATACTCAAACTTGTCAAAACTAAAGTTAGGAAGACATTTTGTAAAAGTGGCTGGTGGCGTGGTGGTTATGTGCTATGGCTGCTAACCAAAAAGTTGGCAGTTTGAATCCACCAGGTGCTCCTTGGAAACTCTACGGGGCAATTCTACTCTGTTCTATAGGGTCAATATGCACTGGCAGCAACTCGACAGCAATGGTGTTTTTTGTTTGTTTTAGGGATAAATGTAAAGTAACCTACAAAGAAAAATCTGTAAGACTAAGCTCAAACTACTTGGCATAGCCAAGGCTGACAAGATGACATATACAAAGCCTTGGCTGGCTGGCTGAAGAAAAATAATTGTGAGCCAAGAATTATGTATCCAGCAAAACTGTCTCTCAAATATGATGGCAGAATTAGGAAATTTTCAGATTAAACAGAAATTTGGAAGAATTTGCAAAAATCAAACCAAAATTACAGGAAATACTAAAGGGAGTCCTTTAGTTAGAAAATCAATAACACTAGGTAACAATCCAAGACAGGAGCACTGAACATAGCAACTGGGTATCAACTCAAATAGGATAATCACAAAAATAATCAGAGACAAACACTGAATATAGGAGAAATGAGAAGTTACCATATAAACATCACTAAAAACAACAACAACAACAAAAACAGGAACTCAAAAGAAAATATAGTCACAGATCTTTCAAATGGAGGGAAGTCAAGGCTACATATAGAAATTAAAGGCTGGTTTAAATTCAGAAAACTAGGGGTAAATATTAAGGTACCCACAAAGGGAATTATCATTCCTATGCATTAAAAAAAAAGAAAAAGAAAAAAATGAAGTCCCAGCAAATATAAAACCACCAAAATTGAAAAACATGAAAAGAAAACACAGAAAGAAAAAAGCCTCAGCACAGAAAATAAAGGGGAATGAAAGAATTGTCTACAACACACCTACACACAAAAGACCTCAAAATGACAGCACTGAGCTCATATCTATCAATAACGATGCTGAATGTAAATGGATTAAGTTCATGAATAAAGAGATGGAGGGTGACAGACTGGATGAAAAAAACACAAAAAAATGACCCATCTATATGTTGCCTACAAGATACAAATTAGACTCACAGACACAAACTAAAACTCAAATGATGGAAAAAAAGCATATCAAGCTGACAACAGTCAAAAGAAAGCAGGAGTGACAATACTAATCTCTGATAAAATAGACTTTCAAGTAAAATTCACCATACTGGATAAGGAAGGACATTATATAATGATTGATGAATTAGTACTCCAGGAGGATATAACCATACTAAATATCTGTCCACCCAATGACAGGGCTTCAGAACACATACAGCAAACACTTACTGCAGTGAAAAGAGAAACAGCTCCACAATAATAGCAGGAGATATCAATACCCTACTGTCAGTGTAGGACAGAACATCTAGGAAAAAAGCTCAATACAGGCACAGACGATCTAAATGCCACAATTAACTAACTTGACATACAAAGAACACTCCATCTAACAGCAGTCAAGTATACTTTCTTTTCCAATACATATGGAACATTCCCAGATTTGACCACATATTAGGCCACAAAGCAATCCTTAACAAAATTGAGAGTACTGAAATATAATAAAGCATCTTCTCAGACCATAAAACAGTAACAGTAGAATACAATAATAGGGGGCGGAATCAAACAGCAAAACTGAAAATCATTTTGCCCAAAACTCTTAGGTTATAGAAGAAATCAAGGATGGAATAAAGAAATTTACAAAATCAAATAAGAATAAAAATACATCCTTCCAGAACCTATGGTACACAGGTCAATTTATCTCAATGAATGTACACATCAATTTCACTAATCCAAGTAATCCCACAAGTTGAAAAGCTGGATAGAGAGCAGCAAAAGAACACCTCAGTCATCAGAAGAAAGCAATTAATAAAAATTAGAGCAGAACTATATGAATCAGAGAACAAAAAAAATCACAGAAAGGGTTAACAAAACTAAAACTGCTTTTTTTTTTAAAGATCGACAAAATTGATAAGCCATTGCCAAACAAACAAAAGAAAAATAGGAGAGAAAGCAAGTAACTTGCATAAGAAATGAGATGGGCCATTGTACAATAGATGCAACTGAAATTAAGAGAATCATAACAGAATAATATGAAAAACCGTACATTAATAAATTCAAATACTTAGAATAAATGGGCAAATTTCTAGAAATACACTACCTACCAAACCTAGCACAAACAGAAATTGTTGTTACGTGTCATCCAGTCAGTTCTGACTCATATCATATGTTAGGACATAAAGCAATTCTCAACAAAACCCATATCATTGAATTAATGCAAAGCATCTTCTGAAATCATAAAGCCATAAACGTCAAAATCATTGGCAGAAAAAACATAGTAGAAAGTGGAACTCATGGAAACTGAACATCTTTCTCAAAACCACATGGGTTATAGAAGAAATCAAGGATGAAATAAAGAAATTTATGGATTCCAATGAGAACGAAAACATTTCCTACCAGAACCTATGGGATATAGCCAAAACAGTGCTTAGAGGTCAGCTTATCTCCACAAATGCACACATCTGGAAGGAAGAAAGAAACCAAATCAAAGAACTAACAATACAGCTTGAACAAGTAGAGAGACAACAATAGAGGAACCCCTCAGGCACCAGAAGAAAATAGATCCTAAAGATTAGAGCAGAACTAAATAAATTAGAAAATAGAACAACTGAAAAATTGAAAAGATCAGAAGCTGGTTTTTTGAAAAGACCAACAAAATTGACAAACCACTGGCTAAACTTACTAAAACTCGGGAAGGAAACAAATAACCCAAATAAGAAATGAGATCTGTTGTCACAACAGATCCAACAGAAATAAAAAATATCATAGTTGAGTACTATGAAAAACTGTATTCTAACAAATTTGAAAACCTAGAGGAAATGGACAAATTCCTTGATTAATATCACCTACCAAAATTATCACAAGGTGGAGCAGTAATAAACCCTTCACAAAGGAAGAGATTGAAAAAGTTATCAAAAAATTGCCCACTAAAAAAAGCCCGGGCCCAGGTGGCTTCAACGCAGAATTCTACCAAGCTTTTAGAGAAGAGTTATCTCCAAAACTACTGAGACTATTTCACAGGATAGAAAGGGATGGAATACTCCCGAATTCATTCTATGAAGCTAGCATAAACCTGATACCAAAGCCAGGGAAAGATCCAACCAAAAAGGAGAACTACACACTGATATCACTCATGAATCTAACTGCAAAATTCTCACCAATAGAATACAACAACATATCAAAACATAATCAATCATGACCAAGTGGGATTCATACCAGGGATGCAAGGCTGGGTCAACATCAGAAAAACAATTAATATGATCAATTACATAAATATCATAAAAGACAAGAGTCACCTGATCTTGTGTATTGATGCAGAAAAGGCATTTGACAAATTCCAACACCCATTTATGATAAAAACTCTCAGTAAAATAGGAATAGACGGCCAATTCCTCAATGGAATAAGGGCCATTTATACAAAGCCAACTGCCTACATTATCCTGAATGGAGAGAGACTGAAACAGTTTCCCTTGAGAATGGGAACTAGACAAGGATGCCCACTCCCACCTCTCCTATTCAACATCGTACTAGAAATTCTAGCCAGAGCAATAAGACAAGACTAAAGAATAAAGGGCATCTGCATCAGCAAAGAAGAACTAAAAATCTCCCTAACTGCAGATGATATGATTGTATATGCTGAGAATCCCAAAGAATCCATAAGGAAAGTATTCAAACTGATAAGAGTTCAGCAAAGTCTCTGGATACAAGATAAACATAAGTAAATCAACAGGATTCCTTTATACGAACAACAAGATTATTAAGGAAGACATCACCAAGTCAATACCATTTACTATCACACCTAAGAAGATAAAGTATCTAGGAATAAATTTAACCAGAGAAATAACAGACCTTTACAAAGACATCTACAAGACCTTACTATAAGAAACTAAGAGAGAATTACACAAATGGAGAAACCTACCCTGCTCATGGATGGGAAGATTTAACATTGTGAAAATGTCTGTTTTACCCAAAGCAATCTACTTATATAATGCAATCTCAATACAAGTTCCACTGACATTTTTCAATGAGATGGAGGAGCAAATTACCAACTTTGTCTAGAAAGAGATAATAAGTAAAGGGATAAGTAAAGCATTACTAAAGAAGAACACCACACTGGGAGGCCTCTCATTATTTGACCTTAAAACCTATTATACTGCCACAGTAATGAAAACAGCTTGGTACTAGTACAAATACAGACAGACAGATCAATGGAACAGAATAGAGACCCTAGAGATGATATCATCTGCCTATGAACAGTTGATACTTGACAAAGGCCCTAAGACATTAAGCTGGGGGAAAAATGCTATCTCTTCAACAAATGGTGCTGGCAAAATTGGATATCCATCTGCAATAAATTCAAACAAGACCCATATCTTACACCTTATATAAAAACCAACTCAAACTGGATAAAAGACCGAAATATCAAATCTAAAATGATAGAGCTCATCCAAGAAAAAGTAGGAACAACAATGGAAAGCTTGATAGACAATGTAGGCAGACTTCAAAATCTGTCAAACAAACCACAATCATCAGAAGAGAAAATAGATAGGTAGGAACTACTAAGAATCAGTCACTTTTGCTCATCCAAAGACTTTATTAATAGAATTAAAAGGCCACCTACAGAATGGGAGAAACATATTTGACAACTGTATGTCAGACCGACATCTGATCTCCATAATCTATATGGTAATACAAAATATCAATCAGAAAAAAGATAAATCATCCAATTAAGCGATGGGCAAAGGAGATGGACAGACACTCTCTAAAGATGAGATTCAGGCAGCCAAAAAACACATGTGGACATGCTCATGATCATTAGTTATTGAAGAAATTCAAATCAAAACAACAATGAGATACCATTTCACCTGAAAGAGGTTGGCCATGATCCAAAAACTGCAAAACAACAAATGCTGGAGAGGCTGTGGGGAGAGTGGAACTCTCCTACATTGCTGGTGGGATTGCAAAATGGTGCAATCTCTTTGGAAAGCTACCTAGAACTTCCTTAGAAAGCTGGATCTAGACATACCATTTGACCCAGTAATTCCACTGTTTGGAATATATCCAACAGAATCAAGGCCATTCACACCAACTGACACATGCACACGAATGTTTATTGCAGCACAGTCCACAATAGCAAAAAGATAGAATCAACCCAGATGCACAACAACAGAGGAATGGACAGGTAAACTATGGTATATATACTCAATGGAAGACTATGCAATGATAAAGATCAACGATGATAGCAAGAAACATCTCTTAACCTGGTTTAACTGGAGGATATTATGCTGAGTGCAAGCAGTCAGTGACAAAAGGACAAAGATTGTGTGAGACCGCTACAATAAAAACTTGAAAACAGACTCATGCATAGAATAAAAGACTCTTTGAAGGCTGCAAAGGTGGGGAGGGAGGTAGAGTGGGGGGGAGGTTTTATACTAGATAGTTAATAGAAATATGGTTGGGTGAAATGGATGACAGCACACATTAGTAAGAAGATCAATAATAACTAGACTTCAACACAATCTTAGTACTCCTCCCATCCTAACCCAATATTGCAAGGACAGAGTAACTGGGCTGGGGGGCCAGGGACCATGCTCTCAGGCGAAATTGAGGCCAATTGGCGTAGCTAGCATTTTGCTAATGAGGACTCTCTGCACTCCACATCAGTGAGTGATGTCTTGGTTCTTAAAAGCTGCCAAGCTGCCATCTGAGGGTATAGCAAATGGTCCCAACTCAATAGGAACAGATAATCACTGAGGACAAGAACAAAATGGGGTAATGAGAACCCAGAAGACAGAGAGACCCACGTGAGTGGGTCTCTACATTGACTGGTGACCAGAAGAAACGAATAGTGCCTGGCCACCACCAGTGATAGCCATGATGGAGCTCTCAAAGTGGAGTCTCACTGGCAACAAGAAAATAAATACGGTGCACTCTGAGATATCCAATAAAAGACGGCAATTGATGATCAGGAGGCTTCGGGGTTCCCCTGGGAGCATGGCCTCTGGCCCTGATGCTGCCCCTGTCCGTAAATCATAATGAAGGTCAGCTTTTCAGACAGCAATGGATTGGACTTGGCAACATAGAGTGACCGTATTTTGCGGGAATTTTATGGTTCAATGCATCTATAAAATGTCATCCTGCTGAACTCTTGCTGGAGGAAGGGGAGTGGGTGGAGCGGTGGGGATAGGAGATGGTTGGGAGGATAAGGCATGTACGGAGTAGAGAGGAGGGGTGTGCTGTCACTGAAGGGGGGGAGCAGTGGGAGATGCATATAAGTGAGCATGTGAATTTATATGGGAATGTACATTTTCATTCAACCATAATAATAATAAAAAAATTAAGAAGAGAAAAAAATAATTTTTGGTGTTCACAAGTGGGGTAAGCGAGTAAGAAGGTTATAGATTAGATAGTAGAGAGGAACTGTGTCAGGTGAAGGCTTTGACAGCATGCAGCAGAAGGGAGGTTAGTACAGCCGGACCGCACCAAAATCTAAAAAGTTTCCTCAATAAAACTCAACATTTTGAAAGACAGAGTAACAGGGACAGTGGTCTGGGGACCATGGTTTTGCGAAACACCTAGGACAATTGTCATAATTAATTTTTTTTAATAAGAAAATACTCTGCACAACACTTTGATGAATGGCATCTGGGGTCTTCAAATCCAGCAAGTGGCCATCTAAGTAGCATCAATTGGTCCCGATCCACCTGGATCAGAGGAGAAAGAAGGACATCAAAGACATGAAGAAAATATGAGTTCAAGAAGCAGAAGGGCCCATGTGATCCAGAGACTAAATCTGCCTGAGTTTGGAAGAACTAGATGGTGCCCAGTCACTACCAAGGACTGTCCTGACAGGAAACACAACATACAATTCCCGACATAGAGAAAAATGGGTGTGCACAATTAGAACTGTATTACAAGACCACAGTTGATGTTCTGTCAGACTGGAGAGTCCCCTGAGGACTGCATTCTGTTAGTTCAGAACTTAAAATAGATCGGACTGGACCATAAGACATCGAGTGACTCTAGTAAGACCGTGTTTACTGGCTTAAATACATATATAAGGCTGTGTGAGCAGCTCTTATCCAGAGGCAAGATGAGAAAGTGGAAGACGACAGGAATCAGCTGAAAGGTTGTGAGAAGTAGAGTGGAAAACAGGAATGTGCTGTTACACGGTATGGAGAGCAGCTAGAGCTGCACAGTAGCATGGCTGTGGGGTTTTATATCGCAAACTGACTTGGATTATAAACTGTCACTGAAAAAACAATTTTTTTTTTTTTTTTAAAAAGATTCATAGCCTTGGAAACCTATGAGGCAGTTTTGCTCTGCCCTATAAGGTCACTAGAGTCAGAGTTGACTGACAGCCAGTGGATGAGACAGCTTACTTGGTCAGCCTCCCCTGGGTACAGTGAATGTACATGCGCTTAAAATTCAGTTATGACTCTAAATTTCATCCTGTAAGTTCTCAGATGGTGAATTTGAGCAAGTTCTCAGCATCACTGAGCACAGTGTCCTTATTGGTAAATTGAGAAAAATGCCAATATCCATGAGAGGCTACATGTATTAGCTGATACACGTTACTTTTCTTGCCCTACTCAGCCAATGGCTAACCCATAATAATGTGAGGCAAATATTTGGTTTTTTCCTTTCGTTTTAATTCCTAGCTAGATTATAACATCCTGGAGGACAGAGAATTGCCTTACATTGTCTTTTATCCTGTTCAGTATCTGACAGTAATTAAGTATCTTGCAAGCATTTACTGAGTAATCTGAATGAATGTCTCAGCTGGGTGCCCTGAGGAATTCCTAGGAGGCAGTCTACTGAGTGTTCTCAGAAGCCACAGGGTCTCTTTTAAATGTATCAGAACAAACCCAGTATAGTGGAAACATTTATTGACTGGGGTCAGTATCATCATCTGGCAGTGCTGAGGAAAACATGTTTATGTGTTTTAAAAGGGGCAATAAAATCATTATTTTGACCTCATGATTTATTGTTTGATATTATGTTCAGTTCACAAATTCAGCAGACACAAATCAAAGGCAAAAAGAAACAGTCATCAAAAGGTGCAAACACTTTGTAACATTAGGGATTCTTCTTTATTAACTCTCCCCAAGTGGGTCACCTCATCACTCAGCTTCCTTTCCTTATTGGTTAAGTGAATAACCTGTGGGAAACACAATTAATTACCACATCTAACTTGCAGGAATATGTGGCTCTTTATACAAGGCCCTCAATTTATTCTATGTTTCTTGTTCAAATGACAAATATAAAAAACTAAAACACCAGATATTTTTCTAAGGCTTACTATTATCGTGTGCTTTCCAGACAGTTCTGACTCAGCAACCTTATAGTAGGGTTTCCAAGGAGTAGCTGATGGATTTGAACCGCCAACATTTTGGTTAGCAGCTTGAGGTCTTAACCACTGCACCAGCAGGTCTTCCTAGGGCTAGGAGGCACAAATGTTTAAATGTTATACTACAGACTGAAACAGTAGAAGTACAAACCCATCCAGAAGCACCTCGGAAGTAAGCCAGTAACCTGCTTCCAAAAGTCAGGAAAACCTCATGGAATAGTTTTACTCATACAAACAGGGTTGTTAGGAGTCAGAATCCACTTGATGGCAACTAATTACATGTAATGTTTCTCAAAATGTAGTTTGCATAAGACTTACATGAAGGGCCTAACGAACACAAGCTGTAGGGCTCCGTTCCCATAGTAAGGGGCCTTGATGGCACAGTGGCTTGAATGCACCAGACTCCTTCAGCACAAAGATGTAGCGATCTACTTCCATAAAGATTACAGTCTTGTCAACACTATGGGGCAGTTCTACTGTGTCCTATAGCCATTTCTGTAAGTGGGGATGACCCTAGGGCAAAGTTGTTTCTCGGGTCTAGGGTTCAAGGGTGAGCCCAGTGATGTGTATTTCTTACTATACCGGCTGATGTTGCTACTGTCTATTCTGGGACCACACCTTGAGAACTACCATTTTGAAGAAGAAAAATAGGAAACAAGGTCCCTTCTGCAGATGAAGTTAAAGTTTGAATTACCACACTTGACAACAATTTCAATGTGTTATGCAGTTTGTAAGGGCAGTGATTTCACATGTAGAAACTTGGAATTTATGAAAATTCAAATATTGACAGATCCAGATTAGAGCAATTGTGTCCTCAGAATATTAAGACAAGAGTCAACTTGAAAAACAAGAATTTAGGTATAGTTTAAAACCTGGTTTGATGTCTAATAACATACCATTAGACTCATACCACTATCACTTTCTACATAAAAGGAATATAGAGAAAGTTAAGCTTTATATTAATTAAGAATTTGCTCATATGACTATTTTTATTTGACCTCTTCCAACTTGATTAGTTATACATTTGAATTGATAATGCACTCTATTTTAAGGCTAATATAGTTTGCCTAAGTAAGAATCTTTCGCACATAAAAATCACACATTTAAAGTTTTAAATTAGATTTTTTAAAGTTCATGAGAGTGTGATGTAGAGGCACAGCAATGCTAAATATTTTGAGGAAAAAAAACAATAAGGTGATCTACATAGAAACTTCAAATCAAAAATAGATTTTGAAACCATTTAAGAGGAATTTAAGTAGGACTTCATGAGGCAGTTTGAGAAAGTCATACTCTTTTAAAGCATGCATTTTACATTACCAGGCATTAAACAACAACAATACAAAACACTGCTGTTGAGGTGATACTGACTTACAGTGACCCTACAGGACAGAGTAGAACTGCCCCACAGAATTTCCAAGGAGCACCTGGTGGATTCAAACTGCCAACCTCTGGGTTAGCAGCTGTAGCACTAAACCGGTATGTCACAAGGGTTTCTAGGTATACTACATCTTAAAGGGAGTAGTATACATCAGGTATACTATATTGTAAAGGGAGCCTTGGTGGTAGAGTGGTTAAGTGTTTCCTACTAACTAAAAGGTCAGCAGTTGCAATCTACCAGCTGCTCCCTGGACACCCTATGAAGCATTTCTACTCTTTCCTATAAGGTTGCTATGAGTCAGAATTGGCTGGACAGCCATGGATTTGGTTGGGGGTTTGACATCTTAAAAACTGGAGGTACAATGCTTTCACTCTGAATGGGAATTGATAATATACCAACTCTAATTCTAAAATTATGAATTAAATACAATCTTTATTTTGGTAAGAAGCTTCCCAAATATTTTTGTTAAAATTCACTAAACTCTTCTCTTTTAAGCTTACTTCTCAATAATTTCATGGGTTACCTTTTGTAAATATTGAAGTAAATATTTTTTATTAAGATGAACATGGGGCATTTTTAGCTAGCAAGCTGCCATCTGAGGTACACTAAATTGTCCCAACTCATCTGGAACAGATGGTCACCAAGAACAATGAAGACATGAAGAAAAAAAAGAGCCCAGGAGACAGAAGGACCCATGTGAATGAGTGACTGTATCAACACGTGACCAGAAAAACCAGATGGAGTCTGGCCACCACCAAAGACAGCCGTGGTGGAGTGCACAACGTGAAGTCCCAGTAGCAACACGAGAAAAAGAGGGGCGCACCTCAAGGACCCCACTAAAAGACCACAGTTGATGGTCTGGTAGCCCGGGGATACCCCTGGGAGCATGGCCTCTAAACCTGCTGCTACCCTTGACCAGAAAATATTACTGAGGTTAACACTTTGGACTGGAATGGACTGGACTCAGGGACACAATGTGACCATATGGCATGTGTACTTTATGGTCCTATGCATCTATAGGATGCTGTCCTACTGGCCTCTTACTAGAAGGGAGAGGAGAGAATGGAGAGGAGGGAACAGAAAATTGTTAAGAGGATAGGACATGTATAGAACAAAAAGGAGGGGAGTACTGTAACCAGACAAGGAGAGCAGAAGGAACTGCAGATAGGGGAGCACACAAATTTAATCTGGATTGGATGCTGTCACTTAATCACTATTAAAAAAAAAAAAAAAAAGATGAACATGGGCATTTTTGCTAAGATAAACACAGTTTCTTAAAATATATTCAAAAGTCAATCAGTTCATTAAAAAATCATCAGATACTTATTGTGGAGTATGTTTAAATGTACAGACAAAAAGAAATCAGGCAAATCTAAGATTTCATGTATTAGTTATCTGAGATTTAGCAGCTTAAATTAAAACTTGTTATCTTATAATTCTGTAGGTCAGATTTACAACACAAATCTCACAGAACTAAAATCAAGGTGTTGGCAGAGCAGCAGGGTGGTACGGTTTTTCTGGAGGCTCTGGGGAGCATCACTTTTCTTCGAACTGTAGAATTCAGTCCATGGCATATTCAATATTGCTTCTAGGCTGGCCTTGGCTCTAACACCAAAACTCAACGGCACCAAATCTTCTGCCATCTTCCTTATTCACTGTCCAGCTTTAACATGCATGTGAGTTGATGTAAAACGTCATGACCTGGGTCAGGCACACCTTAATTCTTACAGAGATATCTTTGCTTTTCAACACTTTCAGGACATCTTTTGCAGTAGATTTGCCCAATGTATTGTAGACAGTTAATAAAAGGACTACATACAGAGACGTGAGCAGGGTTCAAGAAGTCAGGAAATGATGATGAAACACCCAGGGACTAGCAACAGTGAGAAAGAAAACATTCTGGGTCTGATTGACAGGTAAAGAGAACAGTGCTATCTGAAGAAAGAAAAGGGACCATCTGATGGGAGCTGCAGCTCTAGGAGAAAGCAACAACTGCTAAAACAGACAGAGCACAAGGATCAGGAAAGCAAATGAGTGACTAAATAGCCTCATAAATCTTTTTTTTTTTTTTTTTTTTTTCACCCTCCTATCTCCTGCTTTTGCTCACTGGCCCATCACAACCAGTAAGCAAGGAATAACTGAATCCCGGATGGAGCAGTACGCAAAATTTAGCCTCATGGGTCACAAATGTGCAGAAAAGGATGGAAAATGGATTTAGCTGATGACAGAATAGAAGAAAAAGTAGAACAAAAGCGCTATGAAAAAGAGACAGACACAGAGAGGAAGCGGATGGGAATGAGGCTGAGTTGTTAGGTAAAATGATGAAGCAAAGCCTCCCTGAGAAGTTGATAACTGAGCAGAGACGGAAATGAGATGAGGAAGTGAGCCCCACAGCTACGTGTAGTAGAATGTTCCAGGAAGAAAATGGCAAGTGCGAGACTCCGAGGAATGGATAGACTTGGATGCATTGAGGAGCACAGTGAAACCGACAGTACTTACAGAAGACTGAATAAAAGGGGTGAAGGAAGAGGGCAACGTCAAGGAGGTACCAGATCACGTAGGGACTCAATGGAAATTGCTCTCAGTGGGATGATAAACCCCTACACCGTTTTGAGCAGGAGAAGGAAACTGTCAGAGTTAAACTTCAAAAGAGCACTCTATATTCGGAGAGTTAACTACAGGGGTCAAGAGTGGAAGAAGGACCAATATCTAAAAGGATATTCCAAAAGTCTAGGGAAGAGCATGCTTTTAGTACTTTAGGATGGTGGCAGCAAAGTGGTTCCTTGATACTTCCTCAGGGAATGCAGAGACGGTTAACAGGCAGACCTAACCGGTGGAACTACCAGGGTGGGCTGCGTTCGGTTCCCTTATCACCGCGAGGAGCTGTACATGTATCTGCTTACATCCACAGCATCGTGTGGGATTAAACCTGGGTTTAGCATTAACTATCTGTGGCATATTGGTGAAAGTGTTACTTAATTTCTCTAAACTATAAATGCCTAGTTTGTTAATACAACATTTTAATGGCACTTGCCACTGTGAGTTGTTCTGATGATTAAGTAATATATACCAAATACTGAACAGTGTGCTAGGCACACTGTAAACATTTAATGAAAATCATTTTATTTATTACTAATATCTGTGTAAGATTTTCTTTGGGACAAAAGATTCACTGGTAAATACTTAAACATACTAGAAACTATCAGCCCACAGTCATCCAAATTTATTTCTGACTACCCCAAGTTTTGAGACTATAAACAGGGAAAGTGACATTGATCGTGTCTCTCTCTCTTTTTTTTGATAACCTATATTAAATTCTGTCTTATAATTATAGTGCTGCTAAAACAGAGATACCACAACTGGGCAGCTCTAAAAAACAGAAATTTGTTTTCTCCCATTTTAGGAGGCTAGAAGTCCAAATACAGGTAGCAGATCTAGGGGAAAACTTTCTCTCTGTCAGCTTTGGGAAAGGTCCTTATCTCTTAGCTTGTTTCCTGCTTCCTTTAAGAGTTCCATGTAGCTTGGCATCAATCTTCCCCATCTCTCTCTGCTGACTTCTTTCATCTCGTTAATATCTCCAAAGAGATGGATTCAAAAGACACCCAACACTCATCCTACCTAATTAGCATAACAAAGAGGACTAATTCCCAAAAGGATTAAAACCATAAACCAAAGTAACAAACTGAGACCCTACAAAGCAGAGGAAAACTGCCCGATACAGAGTATTCAGGGAGTGGCTGATGTATTCAAATTGCTGACATTTGGTTGGTTAGGCTGGGTTCTCTAGAGGATCAAAATTAGCAAAGCATATAAATATAGGGAGAGATTTATATCAAGGAAATGGCTCATGTGACTGTAGAAGACAGAATGTTCTGAGTCTGTGATTCAGGTTAGAGGCTTTTCCTAATTCACACAGCCACAGGGCTGGTACAGGCAAGATTAGCAGGTCAGGGAGCAGGGCTCCTGTTCACAGGCTGTGAATTCCAAGACTGACAGGTCAATAGGTAGCATTTAAGTCTGGAGAACTGTAGATCAGCATATACAGCAGGATCCAGAGCAGGCAAAAGCCAGAACATCCTCTTATATTTGGATGTGGGCCACATTGTCAAGGCAAATTCCTTTCAACTTCCTGGCTACTCATAACAGAGCCCATCATGGGAGTGGTTACACATATACAGAGAATCTTGGCCCTGACAAGTTGACATACACACTAACTAAGCTCTTAACCACTGTTTCACCAGGGCTCCAAAACCATAGGCATCCATGTGACCATTTACAATACATATTTTTTGAGGAAATAATTCAGTCCATATGATAGTCCCAAAGTGAACTGTTATTACTGACCTTTGTAGAGGAGATGTGGTTATTATGAAGAGAAAAAGTAGTACTAAATTTAACTTCCATTTATCCTGAATTCTAGTGCTGTTTATCCAACTGTGTCTGTGAATTAGGTACCAAATTGATCTATGCTGGGAAAAAATAAAGTGTTATAAACCAAATGATTTAAACCTGAATAAAAGATTCCTCATTCTTCTGTGTCATTTACTTCAACAGGAGTCTCAGCTTATATCTAGCTCTTCTCAAGTCTCATTAACAGAAGCCCTTATTAAATAACTAAATTTTACTAGACCCATTGATTTGTAGTTTTTCCTGTTTTATTCTGTGTAGTCACAGCTCCATACAGCTAAAGAATGAAATTACTGACATAAAAACAAAAACAAAAACAAAAACAAAAACGCTATTCTAACTCATAGCAACCCTAAAAAAAAGGCAACAATCTTGGCTTACATAAATGCTGGTATTCAGACCTATTTAAATAAGTGAATAGAACATTTGTTGCTTTGAGTTACTCCCATGAACCCTCACAGCCATTCTATAGAAATAAGAATTCATATATCAAAAATAAGTCTCATAGAGTTTCCAAGGAGTGCCTGGCGAATTTGAACTGCTGACCTTTTGGTTAGCAAATGAAACTCTTAACCACTATGCTGCCAGCGCTTCCAAGCCCTGGGTGTGTAGTGTTTAAAAGTAGTGTTTGCTAGTTAAGGACATAAAAATATTTTAAAATAACAACAGAAGTTTCTGAAAATGAAACATACATATACATGTATATACAAACACATCTCAACATATTTTTTAAATAAATGCATCCAGTATAGAAAACGCTCATGAGTATCAGATGCTAGTTAGTTAGATAAGATGAGGTCTTAAACTCCCCAGTAAACACGGCAAAGTGCTGGAGGTCAGGATGGGAGGGTGGGAAAGACTAGCACAGCCAGATGGCAGTGAGTTGAAAATTACGGTGCCTAAGGTGGGGCTAGAACAGAGGCTTTGAAAAATAAAAGGGCCACTGAAATGACTGCAACTCATAGCAACTCTACAGGACAGTGCAGAACTGTACTATAGGGTTTCCGAGGCTGTGAATCCACCAGAGCAGACTTTCACATGTTTCTCAGAGCAGCTGGTGCATTCAGACTACCCACGTGGTGCTTATAAGGTTTTCCTATTCAAAAATTTGAACTACTGGACAGGACTCTGGGAGCTTTGAAAGACAAACCTTTAAGTAGGGTTTATTTGTTCCTCCATTTATATGTTCATTGTTTAAGAAGAATAAAACAAGAGTGTATCAATAGACTGAAGAGAAGGAATCAAAAAAGATAAGGGAAAGGCATAGGCTGACAGCAAAAAACGGAAAATCCGTGGGCAGTGGTACTGTTAACATTTTGAGACTTCATCTGTCTAACATTTTGGCAGAAAACAAGCAGCTATTAACTAAATAGTGACTTCTGTCTAATGGATAGAGGAGAATACTTCAGAGGAATCCTTTTCATTTTCAAATCTAAGCCAAAGAATGATTGAGACTGGAGAGCTTTTGTTAAATGACTTCAAAAACAAAATTTGGTATTTTAAATGATAACATATATTTCCAAAAAAAAAAAAAGAAAAAAAGATGATCTCGTGTCCACACTTCAAAGTTAAATGACTTCTATGGCAGTAATTTGTAAATAAATAAATAAATAAATCAGCCAGACATTTAAAATGTTGGCCATTGCCAATACAAGTTGTTGTTGTACTTTGGAGCAACAGATCCATTTTATTATACAGCACCAAGAACAATTTTAAACTAATAAAGTGATAAAACTTGAAAGAAAAATAATTTCATAGCCTAGTTTTAATTTGACAGATTCTATGTACCTGGTTCGTGATGAAATGTGCTTTCAGATTAATTTTTCCCTGAGGTTATTTATATGCTGAATCTACACTGTTCGGTGAGAACTTTTCTATTAATATTTAATTTAGAGTCATTTCTTAAGCATGGTAGAAAACCGTAACGTGGCAAAACGGAGAACATTGCTGCTTTAGAATTAGATGAACTTGGGTTGAAACCTTGACTTTACTCCACGACCTTCAGCAAATGACTTAACCACTCTAAGCCTCACTTTCTTCATTCATAAAGTGATGATAACAATAGACAGTTTCTCAGAGGTGGTTGTTGAGGATAAAAGGATTACTCTCCTGCATGAAGCATACCCAAATCAGCTCTGGCCTCACAGCAGATGATCAGTAGTCTTAGTTATTATTATTGTTTTTGTTGTTTAGTCAACTTACTAAGAAAACGAGTTATGTGTACTTTGGGAATAAAGCATAACCATAGAGGTAAAAGTAAACAGGCTGAGAATTCTGGATTAGGGCAAATGGTTTCTGCTGAGGAAGTCTACAGAAACCAATAAATAAAGAACAATACAAATAACATTTAAAACATATATTACTTTTCCTCAAATACTGAAAACAACGGTTGTGGAAAAACTAAAAAATTCTTATACAAAAATTTTATCATCAGAATATTAGTGATTTTGTTAGGCATATTATGATTATACTCCATAGTGTACTAGAAATTTCCCTAGCAGTTTATACTGGCAAAGAAAATATCATTCTACATGCTACTACCAGATAGCTTTGAAATTATGGTTTATTATTTTTTTTTTTTAAATTAATCTGATAAGGCTTCTTTTGTTGGTCAGTCAGAATACACTGGAATTCCTCGGAGAAAAGAATGCAATTCTTTTTATTTATGCTCTAGGACATTGTTTTACTTTAGGCTTAGTACACAAAAGGAAGAAGCAAAATGAGATTGGTGGGGAAAAGTCTCTGATCACCATCCTAATTATCCAATTTATAGTTTATTTGGAAAATATTTCTTTCAAATTAATTGAAAGTGTTTAGATTGTTCCCTGCAATTAAGGTTGGGGTTATCAATTTTCCTTACTGCTAGCACTTCTTCAACTCAAATACTCATTTGCTTATTAATTGTTGATTAATAATTAAACTTACTTCTATGCAACTCATTATTACAGCTGCTTTAACTCTTAACTTGCAGGCATCCAGGATGACATTTTATGTTTTACTTAAGGCTGCCCATGACTCTAAGCCAAGTGGATGGGAACTAAAAACAAAACAATTCTGTTTTATTATCTGTAAGACTTTATGCATTAGTATCAGCATTAAGGGGTGAACAATGTTTTGCCTTGTAGCATAAATCCCTTGACCAAAGTTCTTGCTGGTGGGTATACGTTTTTGGAAAATACAACTAGATGTTTTAAAATATAGTTCATCTTTTAAAAAATCTAGTAGGGCTTCATGAAGAGATGTGCACTATCATAGCTATTAGAAAAATGCAAATCAATACCATAATGAGATATCACTATACGCCTACCAGAATGGCTGTTTTAGTTATCTGGTACTGCTCTAACAGAAGTACCACAAACGGATGGCTCTAAAAAATAAATGTTTATTCTTACATAGTCCAGGAGGCTACAAGTCCAAATTTACAATGTCTGCTCCAGGGGAGGCTTTCCTTCTGTCTGTCAGTTTTCTGGTTATAATTTTATATCACACGTGTGACTATTGGAGGAAATTGGATGACAAGTGCAACAGACCACTCTATATTATTTCTCACAATTGCATATGAATTTATAATGCTATCAAAATAAAAGTTTTATTAGAACATAAAACAGAAAAAAATATCTAGTAAGACCAAAAAGTTAAGATATGATGAAAAGTTGAGCAGGACATTAACAAGAGCGCTTTACATATTATCACTAACTCCAAACTGCTGAAAGCACAGGCTCCGCTAATTTTGATTACTAATTCTTTTGGTCCTTTTCTTCTTTCTTTGTTTTTTTCCCCTAGAGATTTGGAGTGTGGTATATATAGGCAAAACGGGATAAGAATTAAATTTCAACTGCTAAGACAAGATAAAAATGCAGTAGCTTTTAATCTATTACTTCCCAGCATGCTACATGGTAAATATTTAGTTCCGAATACAGAGTATTCTAAACTAAAGCCATTGCCTTTGAATTATTAGCACAGGGTTGAACTGTGCCATAGGGTTTTCAAGGAGCACCTGGTGGGTTCCAACCACCAGCCTTTTTGTTAGCAGCTGTAGCAGTTAGCCACTATGTTACTAGATTTTCTAAACAGAGAGTGGTGTTCAGAAAATGAATACCACTTAGTTCTCTTAAAATGAGAAAAAGCATTTTTTCTTGTTTAATATAACCCCCACAAACCCACTGACATCAAGCAGATTCTGACTCATAGCACCCCTACCAAAAACCCAAAATCTAACTCACTGCTGCTGAGTCGATTCTGACTCCTAGTGACCCTACAGGACAGAGTAGAACTGCTCCATAGAGTTTCTAAGAAGTCCCTGGCAGATTTGAGTCGTCAACCTTTTGTTTAGCAGGCATAGCACTTAACCACTAGTCCACCAGGGTTTCTAGCAACTCTACAGGATAGAGTAAAACTGCCTCATAGCATTTCTGAGCTATGGCTGACGGATTCCCACTGCCAACCTTTTGGTTAGCAGCAAAGCTCGTAACCACTGAAGCAACAACTGAACAAAAACTAAACCCACTGCCATTGACTTGACTCCTACTCATAGCTACTGTATAGAATACATTAAAACTGCCCTATAGATCTTCCAAGGAGTGCCTGGTGGATCTGAACTGCCAACTTTTTGGTTAGCAGCCATAGCACTCAATTCCGACACCACCAGGGTTTTCACTGAAGCACCAGGGCTCCATAAATTGACAAGCCTCTCTTAAATCTAACCTCGAAATGAGGTAGAAGAAATGTGCTAGACTAATTCTACAAGTAGTTTTTTTTCTTTTAATGCTTAAAGAAGTATCTCTGTATCTAACTCGGTATCTATCTCTGCATTTTTCTATCTGTCTATCTATCAACTATATACTTATCTTTCTATCTACCTACACACCTATCTACTCATCTGTATACAGGTAGTCATTGAGTTATCACAGGGTTCCTTTCGGATGACTCTGTCCTAAGTCAGTTTTGACATGAATCACATACTTGTTTTTTTTTGTTAGTTTTCATTGTTTTTGCATTTTCTTATCAGTATATGCATAAATCATAACACTGAACATCTGAGAATGATAGCATCTGCAATACTCCATATTAGTACATATTATTAATGACAAAACTACAAAGAAAAAGACAATCATTCCTTTTAAGGCAATAAAACTTTCTAACTCTTTGACATACCCCATGACACAAAAATGAAACATATTCTTCAGCATTATAAAATAATATTTTCTGCATGGAAAATGCCTCACTTCTAATTAGTAATGTTTTCCTATGAGACAGGGATTTTTTAGAGCAGTAAGAAATCACTGAACTGAAAAAAAAATGAGTACCAGACAATGTATTTTTTAAGATGTAATTCAAACATCCAATCTAATTTTCAACTGGCTTTATTTTCTCTAAACTTTAGCAATTTGGATTAATTCTTCTGAGACTCTTTTGATCCTGGTGCAACTAACGCTTATTTTACCTTAATTTAAATTCTTTAAAGTGACACAGTCTTCTTTCTGCAAAACAACTATTAATCTTAAACAAACAAACAAAACTGTTTGGGGGATTAATCTATTCACAAGTATGCAAGTATAACTTTTATTTAGATTTTACACTAAATATATTTTTCGTGAACTAACTCTCAGTATTCTCATCAAAAATGTATGTTAAATATGTTAAAAGTCTTCAATTTGGCAGCACCATGCTGTCATTATCAGTGAAACCAGGGTATCAGCAATTAAACAGTGGTTTTGAATACCACAAATGCAACAATACAGTAGCTGCAATTTAAACTCAGGATAATTTAAATGGAAAGGCTCTTGTGGTTTATTTTGTAAACTTGTAAGTTACAGATGAGAGTTATTGACCTGATATTATGAAAACAGACGGTTTAATTTTGCCCAATTTTGTGTAACAGTGTTGTGAAATACATAGACAATGCATATGACCTAAACAGTCTGCTAAGAGGTCAAGTCACTAGGATAAAATTAAATAAGAATCTAGTAATTTTCCAATTTAAAAGTCAGCTTGAGAGCTATACTGAAATGAGATGACTTTGAATCTCTTTATTAACATACCTAAGGTCATATGAAGCAAAGGATCTGAAAGCATTGAGAGGGAACTAGGCTGGATTGGCCACTACTTAAATTCAATCCCTTCTACCATTAATTAGTAATGTGATCAAGGGCAGGCCACCTAAAGGTATTGAGTATAATTTCTTTTATTTTGGAAATAGGTAGAAATAAATGCTTATATAAAACCCCGGTGGCATAATGGTTAAGAACTATGGTTGCTAACCAAAAGGTGAGCATTTCAAATCCACCAGGGGCTCCTTGGAAGCTTCATGGGGCAGTTCTACTCTGTCCTATAGGGTTGCTATGATTTGGAATCAAATTGACGGCAATGAGTTTGGTTTTATGAGCTTTATATCCTATACAAGAGACAGGAACCCTGGTAGCATAGTGGCATAAATGCTATGTCTGCCACCAAAAGGTCAGTGGTTCTAATCCACCGACACTCCCTGGAAACTCTATGGGGCAGTTCTAACCTGATCTATAGGTTCACTATGAGTGGGAATCAACTTGATGACAGTGTGTTTGGCTTTTGGTTATATAAGAGATACTAATTATTTTCTCATTCCTCGACATATCTTTCTTTTTAAACTCACTCTTCCTGTAGTCTACTATAGCATAGACCATGGTTGATTAAATCCAAGACTATGGTTAACTGGACAATGAAATATTTCAATCAAAATTTATTTACTAGATAGACAAGGCCGACAAAAACCCATGTCTTCATGGGGCTTATATTCTCATTAGATATATGGGAATGGACATAGAAAATAAATAAATAAAATGCACAAAATGTTCAATGATGGGAAGCATCTAGGGAAATTTAAACTGCCTGTGGAACAAGCTTAAGAAATGTTGGGAAAGGGATTGCAATTTTTAACATGGATGTTAGGAAAGGCCCCGCTGAGAAAATGACACTTAAGAAAAGACCTGAAGGAAGTGAGACATCTCAGGGATGAGCAGTTAAGGAAGGGGGCAGGGGAAAGAACCAGGCAGTTGATAGCGTACCTGGCATGTATGAAAAACAGCAAAGACACTAGTGGGCTGAAGCCAAATCAATAAATGAACAAAAGAGTAGAAGATTATAAGGTCAGAAAGACAACAGGGGTGTGTGTGCATGTAATATAGAATAGTGTATATTGTAAAGAATTTATATTTTACTAAAATTAATAGTAAGGACAAAGGAAACCCTGTAGCATGGTGGTTAAGTGCTATGGCTGCTAATCAAAAGGTCAGAAGTTCAAATTTACCATGCACTCCTTGGAAAGTCTATGGGAGTAGTTCTACTCTGTCCTATAGGGTCACTATGAGTCAGAATCAATTCAACATCAACAGATTTGGCTTTTGATATTTGTTTGGTGGCAATCACTTTAACAAGTGACACTGAAAGCTTGCCTACTAACCAAAAGGTTGGCAGTTTGAACCCACCCAGCAGGTCCACAGGAGAGAGATCTCGTAACCTGTTTTAGGAGATTATAGCCAAGACACCTCTATGGGGCAGTTCTGCTCTGTTGCATGGCATCACTACAAGTGGAAACTGACTTGATAGCACCTACCAACAATGGAAGTAAGACAGGAAATCATATGGCTGTTTGACCAAAGAAGCAACGTGATTATGACTTAAATTTTTAAAAGATAATCCTGCTTTATCTACTGACAACTGATTGGAAGAGGAAGGGCAGATGCAAAAAGATGAATAAGCCAGTAAAATAGCACTGTAGGTCAACTTGGATGGCAGTGGTTGGAAAGGAGAACAGTCATCTTTTTCTGGATATCACTGGAAAGGAAAGCCAAGTGAACTTGATAATGGATTGGATAGGGAACACGGAAAGGAGGCAATAAATTAGACAAGACACCAAGGAAAGTCAGGCATTTGAGTACAGACATTTTTTATTTTAAAGCCTATTAGACATTTGAGTGGAGATGTGCAACAGGAAATTGGATGGAAGAGTGAGATTTAGAGGGAAGTGGCTGCTGAAAATAATGGCCCAAATCGGAGGCATTTAGAGTCCCTCACCCAGGAATTACGCTTACGCCACAGGAGCTGAATTCACTTGATACCAGAGGTAAAAGACCAACAAAATGTTTGGGTCAGATCAGTGCCCCACTAACACAAAACTATAAAAAAAAGAAGTATGCTGTCACGGGGAAGCAGGAATCAAAGGAGATTCAGACATGGTTATACAAAGATGAATGAAATGAACGTGCAGCTATAACAGCTACACAAACCCACGTAGAAATACTCCTCCCATTCCTACAATGGGATTCCAGGTTCACAATAAGGAAGCTTTGCTATTGTCGTTAGATGCTGTAGAGTTGGTTCTGACTCACAGTGATCCTGTATACAACAGAAGGAAGCACTCTCCGGTCCTGTACCACGCTCACAATCAGTATTACGTTTGAGGTCATTGTTGCAGCCACTGTGTCAACACATCTCATGGAGGGGCTTCCTCTTTGTCTCTGACCCTCTGCTTTACCAAACACAATGCCCTTCTCCAGTGACTGATCCCTGCTGACAGCGTGTCCAAAGTATGTAAGATGCATTCTTGCCATCCCTGTTTCTAAGAACAGTCTGGTTCTACTTCTTCCTGGACTGTTTTGCTTGCTTTTTTGGCAGTCCATACTATATTCAACATTCTTCTCCAGCAGCACAGTGCACAGGTATCAATTCTTCAGGCTTCCTTATTCACTGTCGAGCTTTCACTTGTGTATGAGGTGCTTGAAAATACCCCGGCTTGGGTCAGGGGAACCTTAGTCCTCAAAAACACACTTTTGCTTTTCAACACTTTAAAGAGGTCCTTTGCAGCATATTTGCCCAGTGAAATTCATTTTTGATTTATTGACTGCTGCTTCCATAGGTGTTGATTGTGGATGCAAGGGAAGTAAAATTCTTGATGACTTCAGTCTTTTCTCTGCTTATCTGGATGTTGTTTATTTGTCCCAGCTGTGAGTATTTTTCTTTTCTTTACATTGCAGTGTAATCCATAATGAAGGCTGTGGTCTTTGATCTTCATCAATAAGTTCTTCAATCCTCTTCTCTTCCACCAAGTAAGGTTGTGTCAACTGCATAATGCAGGTTGGTGATGAATCTTCTTCCAAACCTGATGCCCCATTCTTCTTCATATTGTCCAGCTTCTCTGATTATCTGCTCAATATACAGACTGATTAAGTATGATGAAAGGATAAATCCCTGACACACACCTTTCCTAACTTTAAACCACAAGGCACTCCTTTTTCTATTCAAACAACTGCTTCTTGGTCAGTTTGACAATATCTACAAGTATAGTCACTCTTTATGTTGTTAAGAAAGGGTATTTGCAATAAAGAAGTTCTTGGTCTTAAAAAGTCTCTCAACTGATCTGCAGTGTCATTTCTATCACTAAGGCCACATTTTACAAATATCAATACTTCTTTGTTTCCAACTTTGAAATTCTAACTGCCAGTAACTATCAGCACATCTTAATTGCATGTTTGGTGAACTTCAGAATGCAGAAGTAGGTAAAATTCTTCAGTTTCTTGATCTTTGACAGTAGTGGTTGATACGTAAATTTTAATAACACTCCCATTAATTGGTCTTCTTTGTAGGTATCCAGATATTTTCCTGTAAGTGACAGTGTTGTACTTCAGGATAGATCTTGAAATGTTCTTTTTGACAATGAATGTGCTACCACTACTCTTCAGTTTATAACTCCTTGCATAGCAGACTGTATGCATGGCTAATTCCAAATGGCCAATATCCATCATTCAGCTAATCAATGCCTGGGATGTTGATCCATATGTGTTCCGTTTCATTTCTGACAACTTCCAGTTTTCCTAGATTCATAATTCATACATTGTACCTTCTGATTATTAATGGCTGTTTGAATATCTTTTTTTCTCATTTTGAGTCACGCAGCATCAGCAAATGAAGGTCTTGAAAGCTAGTCTCTATCCATGTCGTTAAGGTCAACTCTACTTTTAGAAGGAAGCTTTTCCCCAGTGGAATTCTAAGTGCCTTCTAAGGGCTTCATCTTTTGGTACTGCATCACACAGTGCTCCACTGCTATTCATAATGTTTTCAATGGACAGGTTTTCCAGAAGTAGACTGCCCATTCTTCCTTCCTAGTCTGTCTTAGCCTAGAAACTTCTCTGAACATTGTCCACCCAGGGTGATCCTGCTGGTGCTTGATATACTGGTGGTGAAGCTTTCAGTGTCACAGTGCCCAAGCTACCGTTGCAGGACCAACTGACAGACACATGACGAAGTAGAAAAGCTGGGTTAAAAAAAAAATTTGCTTGAGACCAGTTTATTGTAGATAAAAACCACACCTTACCAGACTACAGATTTATTGCTTTCCTTTTTACATTAAACCTACATTGTAGGCTTTAAAAAATCCTTAAATATAATGAAATGTTCTGTTGTACAAAAATTCATTCCAAATATCATTTGATTCTTTCAGAGAAAACAAAAAAGACAACTCAGTAACAGTTTAGAAGATTTTTATGACCCTGTAACTATATTTAGTTGAAATTTGGAACTAGATGCAGGGTAAGAGAATTCGTTTATCCTTAAGTCACATTTGAAAATGCATGAAAAGTTTGAGTCGCAGTAAAATATTGGTTGCAAGTGAGCACGCTGAGCTTTAGCATATAAAACACTTTATCATCTTAATTCTTGTAAATGACTGTCTATGCATCCAGTCATTGAAAAGTAATGCCATCTCTACTTCTGTGACATATGGTATTTCAAAAGATGCCTGCCCTTTATAATATTTGACTTTATTCAGTGATTTTGACTTTTAGACAGTAAATTGCTTAAAATAATTAAATCAGTGATTTAAAAGTCTATTAATAAATTTTTTAATTTGTAATAAGATTACATTTTTTATTATACTGTGTTGTTGTTGTGTGCAGTCCAGTCAATTCTAACTCATAGTGACCCTCAAGGACACAGCAGAACTACCTCATAGGGTTTCCTGGGCTGGATCTGTACAAGAGCAGATTGTCAGTGTTTTCTCCTGCAAAGCTGATGGTAGGCTTAAACCACCCATCTTTTTCTTGTAGCCACGCGCTTACCACTGGGCTACCAGCCACCAGGGTTCCTTTGTTAGGCTGATCTACAATATTCTTAAACTTAGCATTTTCTTGTCTCTGATTCTTTCTGAGAAAATATAAAACAGTTAATACATTGGAGGTAATTCATTGCATGGACAAGAAAGCTAGGAATCCTTGACAACTAAATAAAATCTTGATAACATTTTGAATATATTTTGAGAATATTCGGAGCCCTAGTAGCACGGTTCTTAAGAGCTATAATAAACTATGACTGATATACAAAAAGTTAGCAGTTCAAATACAGCAGCCTTTTCTTGAAAACCCTATGGAGTAGTTCTACTCTGTCCTATAGGGTTGTTATAAGTCAGAATTGATTCAATGTCAATACTTTATTATTATTATTGGAAATAGGGAGAGCTATGCCTACATGTATTCCAGAAAAACATTTGTAAAATTAATGTTTTACAAAAATAATTTGAACTATTTCAACTGGAGATCAAAGTGCAACAATAAACACATTCCGAGTTGTATGTTTCAAATAAGACACTAAAGCTTTTCTATATTTTATTTCTTAAAAGATAATGTACCAATCTTATACTTGTCTGTTTCTATCTCCCACCATCTATAAGACATTAGATTCAAGCTACAGAATGCTTTTTTGTATGCAAATAGCAAAGAAATAGCCAAAACGAGGTAGTTCAAATTGTACATTATATATTAAGTTTAATTTTAAAGGGATATTTAAGGGTTCATAAATGACTTATAGAATTTCATGATTCAACATCATTAGGGCATTCTACAAAGAGTGAAAACATTTTACTTATTTATCAGTTAATTAGGAGCCCTGGTGTCACAGTGATTAAAGTGCTTGGCTGGTAAACAAAAGGTCCGCAGCTCAAACCAGGTATTCTACAGGAGGAAGATTTAGTAATGGCTGCCACAAAGATTACAGCCTATGGGCAGTTCTGCTCTGTCCTATATGATTGCTATGACTCAAAGGCAATGTTCTGTTTTTTGTATTTGCTTATTCAGTCTGTTGATAGACTGTACACAAACACACACATTAGTCACCTGGTTTACTGAAGTGAAGCATATAGCTAATAATGAGATAAATTGAAATAAACTGTTCTAATCTACCTAGACATAATCCACAACATTTACATGATGTTGTTATGATGGTGAATTTCAAGTATTTACAAAAGTTGACAATATTACAATATACCTTTACGTACCTATCACTCAGATTCACCAGTTACCAATTCATAGCCAATCTTGATCCATCCACATAGTTGTTTATACACTCACCACTATCGACCTGAATAACTTTGAAACAGATGCCAGGTATAATTATTTCATTCATAGATTTTTATAATGCATTTCTTAAAGAGAAGGAATCTTAAAAATACAATCACAATACTGAAACCAAACTTACAGTAATGAAATCATCAAAAGAGAAAAGGGGTACCTCTAAAGTGTGAATTCAAGCTTACCTTGAAAGAGCCAGACACTTTTAAAATTATGAAAACTAAAACAAAACATATCAGAAAAATCTAGAATTCAGGTAAACTTGATACTCTCTTTTTAATGCTGCATTCTCCTCCAGCTCTTACTTCTGTGTCTCTCTCATGAAACACATCTAATTTCCCCTACACACACTTTTACATGTACCTTGCTCATTCCTGTCACTATTTTTTTTTTAATTCCATCACACTCTTAAATCCCTCAGCCAGATCAAAATAAATGAATTACTCCTTAAGTGATGGTTTGGATTTAGACAGAGCGGAACTGCCCAAAGGCTGTAACCCTTATGGAAGCAGACTGCTAAATCTTTCTCCTACTTTTCATTTATCGACTATCTACTATGAACTATTTTGCATTTTAACAGCTTATATCTGGCAGTAATTAATGATGAGATGCAGAGTGAAATTCATGGTGGCTGTGATGGTTATGTGTCAACTCAGCTACAACATGATTCTCAGGGGTTGGCAGTTATGCAGTGATGTAAGTTGGCAGCTATGTAATGATGCAAATTGGCAGCTATGTGATGGTATAACTTAACAGTATGTAATAATGTGGTCATCTTCCATTTTGGGATCTGATGTGTTTATCCTGCATTTTCTAAGATGGATTTTGCATAATTACCTGATCTTTGGAACCTAATTACGTCAATAAGAGAGGAGAGAGTGTAGCTATAGTGTTTAATGGGTAATAAAATGGTTGCCAATGCCTGGGCTCTCTAGTTATCATACTTACAAACTCAAGATTTGGAAAGAACATCTGTTTAGTGGAACCCAACCCATATCCAGAACTCTATGAGCTAACACACTGGATTGTATTGTCAAATCAGACTCCTGTGAATCAAAGACTTTGCTCAATAGTAAACTTGACTAATAATTTCAAGATACCAACAATAGAAAACGTCAGATCAAGGAGTTAGAAACCCAGGCATAGAGTGTAGGTCTGCAGGTCAGTCTCTGCCATGTCAGAAAAGCACTTCTGATAAGGTCTCCAAGGAGGGCTTGTGAGTTTCCTCAAAGAGCAAGGAGTGTTCAAATTCTGAAGTCTCTTCATTTTACACTTCATACAGTTCTATAGCTTATGTGACATTCTCTTCATCTCCACACCTTAGAGATCCTGGGTTATATATACTAGAGTTATTCTTTAGCCAGGACATCATGCTGAGAGCATTTCAGAAGGAAAATCTTTTCCTCCTAGAAAATATACCTAGCTGAATGTCTAATTGACAAGGAGAAGATATCCTGTTCACCTGCTTTCATTTCTTTTCTCAGGTGTGTCCTCCCAGTACAGCGAGTGAGAGGAATGCAGGCCAGCTGCTTTAAATCTTCCTCCTATTTTAACTGTTTTAGAAAAATATGTTTTCCGATACCTGGTCTCTGTAGCATAAAAAACACAGTAGAGGGATACTGAAATGTTTGGCTATCAAATTACTCTGATTTTTTTTTCCAGTTAATCTTTATTCACCTGTGTTAATATTTTAATCCTAGTTCTAATTCTATATCCTTTATGTGGATGACTATGAGGACCACAGCCTATATGGATCACATATTTTATTTTCATTTATTCTTTTTCTGAAAAAAACACACTTAGCATACTGGCCTATTTTCCAACTGCTTGTATCGAGTAATTTGTTACATTAAGATAAAAGTTCCATTAATTTGCTAGTTTCCTCTGCACTTAGTATTATAACAGTGTAGATGCCAAATGTAATATTTGTTGAGGAAATATAAATGGCATTTCTCTAATTTTAAGGATTTAAGGGCCTGCACCCTATTTGGGGATCTGAGTAGCAGTCTGTCAACCTTAGAAGTTTTAACAACTGCCTCCTATCAGCACTATATTTTTATAGAAAGAGAATATTTCTAAGTGTTGATTGCTCATTGTCATGATTGAGTTGTGTTTTCCCAAAAATGTGTGTAACAATTTGGCTGGGTCATGATTCCCGGTGTTGTGTGATCACCCTCCATTCTGTGATTTTCCTAATCTCTGCCTGTGGTTAATAGATTGGATTATATTAAAGACGATTATGGTGGGACTGTACCAACTTTCCTAGGATCAGTCACCTCCCTGCTCCAATATAAAGTGAGTTTCCCTATAGTGTATCTTGTATCACCTTTTATCCTCCAAGAGATAAGGGAAGGGAAGCAAGCAGAGTTGGGAACCTCATACTGTTAAGAAAGTAATTTTGTGAGTACAGCACATCCTTCAGACCTGAGGTTCCTATACCAAGATGTTCCCTGACCAAAGACTGATGCAGCACAAGGACTTCCCTCCCGAGCTGACAAAGAAGAAAGCCTTGTCCTGGAGTAGACATCCTGAATTCAGACATGTAGCCTACTGGACTGTGCAAGAATAAACTTTTCTCTGCTAAAGGTATCCACTCATGATATTTGTGTTAGAACAGTTAGAACAGTACTGGATAACTCATCCATGTTCATCTGCTACCACATAATGGGACTCAATTCTGCTATGAAACAGCAGAAGGGAGGAGAGATTGCACAAAATAGAAATAATTCACTCCCATGCTTCTCTTTGGGGCTCTGCTCTGGTGGCACAGTGGTCAACAGCTCAGCTGCTAATCAAAAGGTCAGTAGTTTGACTCTACCTGCCACTCCTTGGAAACCCTATGGAGCACTTCTATTTTGTCCTGTTAATGTCGCCATGTGTTGGAATTTATTGGCAACAGGTTTTGGCTGGCACAAGTGTTCTCACTCTGTTTCCTAATTCTAGGTTCTCCTCTCAGTCTTAGATTCACTTATTATGGGGTCAGACAATCCTATGTTCTCTTTTAAAGCCTTGTCATTGACTGTATTCAAGAGCTTCTTCCCATGCTTCTCTTTTCTTGTCTTTGTCTTAAGAATTTGTAAAAGACAGCAACTTACTCAAACACGGTTCTCTGTCTTCTCTGGCCTCACTCACTATTGTAATTTGCAAGGCTCTAGGCCTCTAACACTTGATAAAGGTCTCAATTATCAGCATCTTTTCAGGTAAGGGGGGGAAAACAGCAAAAACATATAGCTTAGAGTTATTTGCAATTTATGATGTGTCAGCCACATATTAAGAACTTTACAGTAATTATTTTATTAAATCATCCCAACAATGTAACAAGGAATTTATAATTTTATTTCCATTTTCCAGATGGAGAAGCAGACTTCAGAGTTTGAATGAACTTGTCCATAGTCTTCCAAATAAAGTAATTTGAACACAAGTGTGTGAAACAACAGTGCCCAATGCTAAACTCTTATATCATGTAGCCTCTCTGGAAAAGGGCTCTCCATATGTTTTCCCAGGAAACCCTGGTAGCATAGTAGGCTAAGTGCTACGTCTGCTAACCAAAAGGTCAGCAGTTCAAATCTGCCAGGTGCTCCTTGGAAACCCTGTGTGGCAGTTCTACTCTGAACTCTAGGGTCACTATGAGTCAGACCCGACTCAATGGCAGCAGATTTTTGGTTTTTATAAATGTTTTCCAGATATTTATTTTTCTGAACACAGCAATATCAGAGGCACAGGTGAACGTGAACACAGATGTCAAACTGTTTGCTCCAGTTGTTACATATATACTTCCTTGTCTTACTGCAATGAGAAAACAAGTCACTCTGTCTTTTTGTCCCTAGGTGTCTTTCTAAAAAAAATTCTAAAAATTCAGCGAAAAAAAGTAAAGAAGCTTTTCATCACTTTCTTCCCAAATCTAACACTCTTTAATCAGAGATAACCATTATGTTTATTTTTTCTCTTACAATCTTTACAATATTACTGAAAGTCAACATAGACTATAATAAAATCTGTGCTTCTTTCTAATTTTATTTCAAGACTAATTTGAGAAACACAAAATCAGAGAAGTATAAATTTTGCAAAAGTTCCCGTTTTGTTCCTAAATTTTAAAAACTGCATATTTTATAAATATCTTTGCTGTGTTTTAAAAAACACTATTCCCAGGAATAAGGTTTAGAATACTCAGAGTTTAATTTGTTTTAGAGTTTTTCTCCTGCTGCCACCTAAGTGGAAACCCTGGTGGTGTAGTGGTTAAAGTCTGTGGCTCCTCATCGAAAAGTTAGCAGTCTGAATATACCAGGTGATCCTTGAAAGTTTATGGGGCAGTTCTACTCTGCCCTACAGGGTCACTATGGGTTGGAATCAACTTGATGGCATGGTGAGTGGCCGCCCTAGAGATTTAACTTCTAGGCATTTTAACTTTTAGAGCTGCTCTTTATTCTCCAGACAATTCTGACTCATAGCAAGCCTATAGGACAGAGGAGAACTGCCACGTAGGGTTTCTGTGGCTGTAATCTTTACAGTACCAGACTCTCAAACCTTTCTCCCCTGAAGTGACTAGTGGGTTTGAACCATTGAGCTTCCCAAGAAGCAATGGAGCACCTAACAATGGAAGGGGTCCTTAGAATTAGAACAGGGTTACCATAATCCAGGACCCCTGGTAATGCAGTGGTTTAGCCCTCAGCTGCTAATCCAAAAGGACTTCCTTTAAAATTAGGGTGCTTCTATAATTTCTGTTGAGTCATTCCATTTACCTTCTTTTTTAATTAGTTTATTTTCTAAATTACTCTTTTGTCCCAGGCTTGGATTTTCATCTCTCATTCAGCAAGAATAGATTCAGGGCGTATTATTTGCCAGGTAATGTAAACAAACCAAAGTTCCCTCCTGATAACATTATAGTCCAAAGGAAAGACAGATGGCTAAGTAGGTAACCAAATGTAAGGTAGAAGAGACGATCAACTACATAAGAAGGGATCACTAGTCCACGGGACACGATTTATATTGATCTACATCACGCACTTTAGGTCTCCTTGATGTCACCCCAAATTCACAACTGTCCAGTACTGAACGTATTATAGGGATATTTGTAAATATTTAAAATATTCAGTCAAAATCCATTCTTTCTGCCCAAGCTTCTTTCCCAGAGCTAGCAGCCAATTATAAGCATAACATCTTCCTTAGGCAATTAAACGTCATACCATTTTACTGCCTTTTTTTTGTCTAAAACTTTGATCATTATTTCATTATGATAAAAAAATACTTTTAAGTAATATCTATTTGGAGCTGTTTCAATTTGTTTTTTGAAAAATATCATTTATTCAATTTTTTTCATTACAATTTTTTTTTTTAATAAAGACAAGAGGTAAATGAACTCAAGAATAAATTTGCTACCTTTACCTAATTGTTGTTGGTAATTTTTTCTGTATGCCCCTAAGCTTATTTTCAGATGCATACAGGTAAAATATTATTTAATAGACAAAAATAGAGTCATAACATAGGAACCATAAGTTCACATATAATCTGTATGAATTTAAATAATACATCTTCTAATATTAATTGCAAGATATCTGTTTACAATATAGGAGTCAAAGGAGTATATATTTTCTAACTACAGAATGTTTTTGAAGAAAACAAAATACCGCCCCACTATATTTTAAAATAAATTTAGAAAACACAAAACACAAGCTTCAAAACAGTTGCTAAAATTCGTCTTCTGAAGAACGCAATAAATGGGTTTACCACTGAGTGGGCCAAAGTGAAGGAATCTCCACACTGCTCTTTTCCTTTTTAACGCTGCACATCATTCAGTGTTGTGACTTCAGTTGTCTTTTCTTGTCTTCTGGAAGTTCTGTGACCTGTCTTATCTGACCATGATGAAGATGGAGCTCCTGCTTCCAAATTCTTGCTTCTCCCTAATTATTGGTAGTCATCATTCTTTCTAGTGTAGCCTTTTCTATCTAGTGCATTTTAACATTTTTCAAAGAATTCTAAAGGCAAAGTCTTCATGTAATAGTCCAAAAAAGATACAAGGCTGATGAAGCACCCATCAAATAAATTTATTAGTCCAGTTGTGGATAATAAATTAAAGGTTTCTAAATCTGCAGACGAAACCCCAGTGGTGTGGTGGTAAAGAGGTATAGCTGCTAACCAAAAGGTCAGCAATTCAAATCCTACGAAGTCCTCTTTGGAAACTTATGAGGCCCATTCTATTTTGTCCTTTAGGGTTGCTATGAGTGAGAAATGACTTGACAACAGTTTTTGTTTGTTTGTTTTAAATCTACACAGGATATTTTAAAAGACCATAAAATTAAGTTAAAAGAATATACAAAACTACACATACCCATGTGAAGAAAACAAAAGCTGAAGCGTAGGCTTTCCCTTCTTCTAAAATGTGCTTGCCCTTATATAAATCTCTGAGAATGTTAATACAACTTCAAAAATAAAATGTATACAGCAAGTTAAAAAAATTAGTATTTAGTAAATTGGCATGTTGCCACATATATCTTTTTTAAAAGGTACTCTGTGTTACTAAAAGAAATAAACACAAGTTGTTATTTAGTTAGAGAATATTTCTAGAATAAATACATATAAATAAAGTTTCATTAAACATTGACCTTATATTCAGTGTTTATACAAGGTAAACACTGAAAAATCAGAATTTTACAATTCCAGTAAAAGTGTTACTTGATGGGTTTGCCTAAGTCTTTCGTTTTTTTAAATGGGGTATTTTTGAGGTTATATTTTTAAAAGTCACAAAGAATGTGGGTAGTTTACCTGATATAGCAAGTTTCTGAGATTCCTGATACGATGGTTATAAGAAAATTTAGCAGGCCTGATCCAAGAAAACCTCCATAGGATTGTAAATACTGCCTAGAAATATTAAGAAGATTATGTTTCTAAAATATATTAGTAGTCAATTAACTGTCAAATTAATTAGTAATTAATTAACTGTTAATTAGTCAAAACAAAAATTGAAATGTCTTGTTAAAACTAAGGCATATTTTTTAATGTGGCATAAAGAATTAAAAAGATAATTATAAGCATAAAACCAAAAAACCCAAATCTGTTGCTGTCAGGTCAGTTTTGACTCAGAGCAATCACATACCTACCTCCCAAAAAGCAACCCCCCTATTGAATCAATTCTGACTCATAGTCAGACCTTGTAAGACAGAGTAGGACTAGTCTACCAGGGAGCACCTGGAAGATGCAAACGCAAACGTTTTGTTAAAAGTTGTAGCACCTAACCACTACTAGACCACTATGGTTTCCAAGCAATCCTGTCACCAAAAACAAACCCAACCCACTGCCATGGAGTCTATTCCAACCCACAGTGACCCTGTGGATGGAGTAGAACTGGCCCATAGAGTTTTTAAGGAGTGCCTGATGGATCTGAACTGTCGAGCTTTTGGTTAACTTAAACACTGTGTCACCAGGGTTTCAAGCAACCCTACAGGGCACAGTGAAACTGTCCCTTATGGTTGCCAAGGCTGTATTCTTTATGGAAGCAGACTGCTATGGATTTCTCCCATGGAGTGGCTGGTGGGTTAACTTGCTGATCTTTCTGTTAACAGCTGAGTGCTTAACCAATGTACCACCAGGGCTCCTTAATCAGACAAATTAAAGTAGAAGTAGGAGTAAAATTGGCTACCACTTAAATATTTGTCAACCTTAATCAATATAATTTACCCTGCTAAAATTGCAGAAAGAAAGAGAATGTTAGTGCAACTTCAAAAATAAAATTTACAAGACAAGCTAAGAGAGATAACAAAGTTTCAGAGCATGTAAAAACACACACTTTTGTTAGTTCATTTAAGGTACTCTGCAAAAAAACGCAAACCTACATCTATCCAGTCCATCTGGACTCACAGTGATCCTACAGAATGGAGCAGAGCTACCCCTTAGAGTTCCCAAGGAACTGCTGACCTTTTGTTTAGCTGCCATGCCGCTAGTGTTTCCAAAGTACTTTCAACAGATATTTACATTTTAAGATCACAAAAACAGATATCACAGAGTTTTAAAATTTCAGGCCTTCAATTCCTGCACAGTACATGAGTTGGATGGCCATATCATTCAGGATAAACAATAAATTTGAATAAATCTTAGGAAATTAAGGGGATGGGAAAGAAATAAGTAAGTTGAATAATAAATCTAATAATTACGTTATTGAAATAAGGTAGCATATTTGACATAGCTCTTAGGCCTATGTAAGAAGAACTCCTTTCTGTTTCTATACTTTAGTATGGGGCCATTCTCTCTGGCTCTTACACACATACACACATGCTTATACAAGGGCCTCTGAAACTGATTCGGTGCTTAAATCTGGTATGGCACAAACCGAAACTGTAAACTATAAATACCAGGTCTAGTGGCAAACACTATTCAAGCCACAGGCAGTATTTGTGTATTTTAATTCCATATACTGAGGAAAAAGGCAGCTGAGTCCATTCATGGTGAAGGTTTGTGACTGGTGTAGTTTATGGTCAGCCGGCAATGTATTGATTGTAGTTGACCAAATTCATACTCACTGTCACTTAGTCGATTCCAACTCATAGTGACCCTACAGGACAGAGAAACACTGCCCCACAGAGTTTCCAAGGAGTGCCTATTGGATCCAAACTCCTCAAATTTTGGCTAACGGCTGAACTCTTAGCCAATACACCACTAGGGATTGTCGCCAAAGAGCTTTGGAAAGGAAGAAATCACTAGGCAAACATTCCTCTCCTGTAGCAGGAATTCCTGAGACAAGCATTCATATTTTGGGTTCTCTCCTTTCCAATTCAAGGCAGTTATACATGAACTAGAAACTGTGGTGGGTAGTGGCTAAGAGCTATGGCTGCTAACCAAGAGTTTGGCAGTTCCAATCTACTAGATGCTCCTTGGCAACCACATGGGGTAGTCCACTCCGTCCTATTGGTTGCGAGCTTAGCTGCTAACCAAAAGTTTAGCAGTCTGAATCCTCCAGCAGCTCCTTGGAAACCCAGTGGGGTAGTTCTAATCTGTCCCCATAGGGTTATTGTGAATCAGAGTCGACTACACAGCAACAGGTTTGGTATTTTGGTTTTATACTTTAATTCAGTATTTTTGAGAGCTGCACATGATTAGGAATAATAAACAGCCAAAATTACTCCAAAAATTGCATATATGGAAGTACAGATATGCTATTGTGAATCACAAGATCTATTCTTAACAGTAGTAGCTAGAGGCACATAGAATATAAAATGAGAGTTTTATTTTAATACAACATTAGCTTAAATTAAGATATTGCTATTAATTAATCTGAATTCGTATTTTACTTTTATAATTTTAATAAACCCAAAAACAAACCCACTGCCACTGCATTAATGTTACTCATAGTGACCCTACTGGACAGATTAGAACTGCTCCACAGGATTTCCAAGGAGATACTGTAGGGTTCCAACTGCCAACCTTTTGGTTAGCAACTGAGCTCTCAACCATAGTAAATTCTAAAAGTATATATGAAAAATAACATTGTTCATATTGCACATTCTTCAAATTGTGAACATTTAAAATCCAGCTGCATGCTGACACTTAATACTTTAGATCATTACTGTCAGTAGAACACAAATTATGTGAAACTCTTTTAAAGTATGATGAAATAAGTGATTTTGTTGGAGCTGAAGCAGAAAGATAAATTTTATGAAATATATAATGGTTTGTAGATCTTGTGTGTCTATACTTTATTACTCATTCAAACATATTTCTTTCATTTACAGAACATTCAGACAAACATGATAATTAAATTCATGTATCTTTGATAGTTTAATGACTTTCAGTCACACAGTACTATAATTTATCAATAATTGTGTTGTACAGTTATCATCACCTGGCAAGGTTACTAAAAATGTAAATTCTCACATGCTGTAATTGGCAACTATTAAAAAATATAATTATGATAGAAAATAAGACTTGCAAGAATTGGAACTCAGATTCTTTCCATTATGCCAAATATTGATCAAAGCCTTCCCTAACAAAGTAGTGAGCTGTTTCAGCTCTAAGACTGGTAATGATGATAGATGGGAAGAATTTACAAAGGTCAAAAAAACACTTAAAGTTTGGAAAATTAGATTTCTGCTCTACACTCAGAAGCTAAAGGTAAAATCTTGTCTATACTGTATAATATATAAAAAGTTTAAAAGTTTTGCTAGTGATAAGAAGAAAAATTTTTAAATCTTCTGTTCTCTTTCTTTAATTGCAAATTGTTTTTTCAATTCTTTTTTTTCATTCACATTATCATGTGAACTTTTCCAATGCATAGTGGGGATTTCTGTCCAAGTCTTTCCAAGAAAAGTGATGCCAATACAATATGCTCATGCTGCAGAACTTAACATAGCCAGTAGCTTTACATCTCCAAAAATATTTCCCCTGAGAGCTGCCCTGCCATGGAGGATGGAACTGTTACCATATGAATCCTTTCTTTAGACTGAGACATTTTTGCAGTACAGGGATTTTCTTCTTGGTTGTCAGATGGTATGTGTTACCACTTTGGTGTAGCCCAACTTTAATGTGCATAGGAGTGTGCTGGAGATCTTGTTAAAATGCAAATTTTGGTTCAGTAGGAACGGTTGGGGCTGAAGAATGTCCATTCTCACCAGCATAACTTGAGTACTCCTTTCATCTTAACCCAATATTGCAAGGATAGAGTAGCTGGGGCAGGAGGCAGGGGACCATGCTCTTAGGCGAAATAGAGGCCAACTGGCACAACTAGTGTTTTGCTAAGAGAGCTCTCTGCACCCCACATTGGTGAGTGGCGTCTGGGGTCTTAAAAGCTGCCAAGCTGCCATCTGAGGACACAGCAAATGGTCCCAACTCAGCACGAATGGATGCTCACCGAGGACCAAAATGACATGCCGTAAAGACAACCTAGAAGACAGAGAGACCTGCAAGAGTGGGTGCCTTCATCGACTTGGGACCAGAAGAACTGGATTGTGCCCGGCCACCACCAGTGATAGCCATGATGGAGCTCACGAGGTTGAGTCTCACTGACAACACAAGAATAAAAAGGGGTGCATCCTGAGATCTCCACTAAAAGACCTCAATTGATGGTCCAGCGGTTTCGGGGATCCCCTGAGAGCATGGCCCCTGGCCCTGATGCTGCCATTACCCACAAATTATAACGAAGGTCCACTCGTTGGACAGGAATGGATTGGACCTGGCAATGCAGAGTGACCATATACTGGTTGCACTTTATGGTTCTATACATCTATAGGATATCATCCTGCTGACCTCTGGCTGGAGGAATGAGAGTGGGTGGAGAGGAGCGGAAAGGAGGCTGTTGGGAGGATGAGACATGTATGGAGCAGAGAGGAATAGTGTACTGTCACCGGACAGGGAGAGCAGTGGAAGCTGCATATAGGTGGGCATGTAAATTTATATGGGAATGTACATTTTCACTCAGTCATGTTAAATAAAAAAGAAAAATAAACAAAATAAAATACCATCTTCAAATGTAAAAAAAAAAAAGAATGTCCATTCTCAGCTGGTTCCCTGGAGATGCTGACAGCACTGCTCCATCATCCAACCTAAGGCTCACTAATCTATGAGCACACAGTTTATTGCTTATAGCTTCTATCAGAGAAAAGATACCTAGTGGATCCAGAATCGACCAGTCATCTTTTATTCTGATAAAGAATGCTACAGGATGGGGATCTCCTAAGGAATCTTTATGAGGGCTTTGGATCCCTGGAAGAGAGGTAGAATTGAACTTGCCAAGAAGCAGAGGCAAAGGGGAGTTGAAGGTCACAAAACACTAATTTCACTGACAACACAATTTTCTCTAGCACTAACATCACTTAGAGAGATCAGGTTCTAGCTAGAAAATGGAATAGTCACTAAATTATAGTATAATCACCTATTATCTTTTTTATACCTTGAAATAAAGTTTTTCCTTAAAAGACTTAGTACATTTTTAAGAACTTTTCCTTTGTATTTTTCACTTGGGGCTCCTGAAACCTAATTTTGCCTTAAGTGTTCATTAATATTAACCACACTACTATTAATAATTGTACAAAAGTTTAAGCTTAGTGGGCTTAATAACCATTACTTGAGTTTCTCAATTTGTGTTGTCTACTTGCCAGTCCTAGACGTAATGACTATCACTTGGGTTTTACAATTTACAAATTATCCATAAGGCTTTCCCAGTTGGAACAAGAATACGCATTTTAGCTGGCAGTGTTAACTTTGGCAGTATATGCCAAAGATTATCTAAATATCTTCTTAGCTACAAAAAAACTTATTCTAGTCTCATCCAAATCATTAAGGTCAAACATTCTACTCACTGGGAGAACAACAGAGAAATGATAAACTTCTTTGGCAATCAAATTAACTATTCGACCACTAATAATAAAATCATAATAGATAATTTACCACTATTTTTAACATAACAATATAAATAATTATAGCTTGTTTTTATACAGTTATTTTCCCCTGAATCCCTTCATATTTTTGGCTTGAATTTCAGTTCTATCAGATGCACCTGTTTGTACTAACAAAGCTAAATAAAATACATCTGCGCTAAGTACTTAATCCCATGGTAGTACAATGAAAATACAGAATGCAAGAACAAGCCAAAAAATGTGTATGTGGAAAAATTCTTATCTATCTCAAGTACTTAAAATCCCATTGCCATTGAGTCTATTCTGACTCGTGGATGATCTTATAGAACAGAGTAGAACCACTCCATAGAGTTTCTAAGGAGCACTGGGTGGATTTGAACTGTTGATCTTTTAGTTAGTAGCCATAGTGCCTAACCACTACACCACTAGTATTTAGAATGTCTTAAAAAATGTAATTAAATTATGTCTTCTTCAAGTCTTGAAACATCTGTTTTTCTTGTATTAATAATCTTTATTAATAAATAATAAATAGGATAAATCAAGGTGTGCTGGAAAAGGTAGTCTGTTCATACTGAATTTCTTTCCAAGGGCCGTAACGAGATAGCAAAAGGCACGATGGAGGGATACCTTCCAATAATACAATGAAAATGACCAGAGGGTTCAAAAACACTCAATCAACTATAATAGAAAAATCTTGTGATGCTTTTTTTCAGTGCCACAGTGGTTCTTAGGTTCTGCAGTTAGTCCTAGATCTAGTGCTGCTTGAAACATTGACTGGAAGTAAAGTTATTGGCTGAGACGAACCTCTCAGTCAATAATCTTACAGAGGCAGCCTTATTGATTCTTCAGTAATTTGCCCAGTTCAAGTGCAATCATCTATTTCCTACAGCCATTTCATTCTTTCTCTCTGTCTAGGTGGACACAGAGCAACTGCTGGGAGATGAAGCACAGCTTGCAAGAAGTGATTTTATGTCAACATGGACTTAGGCACTAGAAGAAAAATAAAAGATCATACAAATGGTCCCATTAAAACATTGTTGCCAAGCCATTATATAATACAATTCCTTCAAGAGAGAATAATGGCTAAGTGATATGGTACTGAAGCAAAACAGAAGAGTGAAGTTTGAGTGTAACATTTAGGGTCAGGCTATATTAAAATCTAACTCAATACAATTCTTGTTTTGGACAGTTTTTTCATAACTGAAATGGTGATAAATATTACTCCTACCTCACAATATCTGGAAGTCAAATAATTCCTGAAAAATGTGTTACATGCAATGCCTGGCTTTGTAAGCACACTTTAGGGTCTTAGCCACTATTGAAATTCTTCAAATTTACAAAAAAGTTGGTAGACTATATTATCAAATTAATAAAGCTGCTTATGGAAAAATACTGAGGTGCATGCAGAGATGTAAAATATACTCAAATTTCAGAAAAAAACTGTATACAAAGTCTTAGAATAAAATAAACTTGCTATTATTGTTTGATGTATTCACTCTGCTTTAAGGTAAAGTTTCCAGGAAGGCCAGTGAACAAATAGCAAGATGTGTGTATGTGTGTATGTTTGTATACACACCTATATTTACATTAATTACAAAAGGAATTAGTAAATAATATGAAGACTTTCAACTTATAAAATAACTCTGACCTATTAAAGAATTTTAAGAAGCAAATATTTATTAACATTAATGAGGACAAACGTATTGATAGGTATTTACTAGTATCTTAGTGTTAGTTTACATTCTTCTATTCTTTAACTCATAGCACTGTCTTCCAGAGTGATTTATTGATCAGCAAACCTGTTAATATAAACAATTTTCCTGAGTTTATACAAAAGTTATCTCTAGAACAAGATGCAAAGTGGGTAAATTTTTTATACCTTATAAAATAAACTAAATATTCTCTATTCTGTCAAGGATTATTACGGAATAAATATCTGGCTGCCAAACCACAGCCTCCTAGCTGCTCCAGTGGTAGATGGTATACATATAGGTGTAGATGTTTAAAAAATAGTTTATTCAACCAAGGAAAATAAGTTTAGAATTACAAAACAGATGCAGAAGTGGGTTAGATTATAAAATATAATACCTTTTTCTGCAAGGTAAGGTAGTAGAATAAGAATTCTCAAAATTCATAGATTCACATATGCATTTGGCCCTGATAAATTGATTTGACCTTCTCCTTTCTCTTTCTTCATCTTTCTAATAAATAATAAACTAGTATTTGACAATGGCTGGCAAATGCAAGTTTAGATAATGGTATTGTGGAGCCTTCATGTATTTTTTTTTTTAAAATCTATGTATAAAAAGGCATATACTAAGGGTAAAAAATAAAATGATAAAATTTACCATGAAGGAGCATTTTCTCTATCTCTCTACACAGACATACATCATTCTCTATTTCACTTTAGCTCTTGCATAATGGGTTGAAACAGAACACAAGTTATTAATGATATTTCCTTCCATGGGCAGAAAGGCACACAGAAAGTTTATGACTCATATAAGTTGAATCAAACATGAAAAACATGATCCCCCCAAATGGCATGCTTAGATGCCATGGTAAAGACAACCCCTGGTGGATGAGAAAGGTGCACAGCGGCGGAGGACTAGTCTGACTGTATTGTTAACACAGAGCTTTCTTTATGGCCAAAGATGACACTAACTATGCAGTTGAGCACACAAGTAAAATAGGATCTTCCTTTGCACACTATTGTTACGAAGTATCTTCTTATTATTGCCATTTTCCAAGTGGCAAACTTTGTTCACGACAACAACTCCACACCGAAGCAGGGTGTTATGGGGAGAGGCCACGAAATGAGAAGTTTTATACACGGCCAGCTTTCTGGCCAGGTAACCTATACAGTCACATATGAGCTCACAGTCAAAAAGGTCCCACCCTTGTTCTAATGTTCTGCTGTTCCCATCTTAAAATTTTTAATAAATGTATCTTCAGAAACCCTGGTGGAGTGGCGGGTTAAGTGCTACATCTTCTAACCACAAGGTTGGCAGTTCAAATCAGCCAGGCGCTCCTTGGAAACTTGATGGGGCAGTTCTACTCTTACCTCTAGGGTCATTATGAGTTGGACCCAACTCGACAGCAGTGGGTTTCATTGGTTTGGTTTTATCTTTGCATGGTAGTTTGGTAAGTGAAGTCTTGTGGACCGATGCAGCATGAGTGTAACAAAGGAAAACAGTGCACTACATGCAATCCATTCTTCCAGTTGTCTCATCCTCACACAGCATTCATTCTCAGTGTTCCACAAACATAGCATCTCCATGCACTCACAGTGGGTGGGAGTTCAGCAATAATACACAGCGTGAGTTCAAGGTAAGTATTCCACATCTGCAACTTAATAAGTGAGGGCTCTGACAGTCCCAAGAGGTCACATTTCCCATAGAAACAGAAGCTGCTTCAAATGTAGGAAAAAGGCAGTAGTATTATATTCTAAGAAACACAAATGACTGAAGGGGCCTGTCATATCTCTTCATACTTGTGTTACTTTCCTCAATTAGGCAGTCACATACGTTGGAAATGATGACACACAGAGAAAGGGAAAGAAAAGGCAACTCATAGATTCCTTTCAATCACCCTTACTCATCTGTAAGCTAAAAGGAGAGATGGTTGATAGAATGCAAATTTAGCAAGCTGTAAAGTAAAAATAGTAGTTTTTACAACATTTCCATTGTTCTGCTCAGAAACAAACTATGAAATTAAAGTGATTTCGCAAACAGCTTGAATTCTCTTCTATTTGCATTTAAAACTAGCATTGCACAATATAAAAAATGATAAAATTCATAATTTAAAATTGCAAGTTTTCTTAAAATTACATTAAATATCAAGTTAAAAAAGAAAAATAAAAACAATAGAGGGAAAGACCAAGAAAGAAAGGAAAAAGCACAATTTTAGCACCTTCAGTGGCATAGTTTTCCTACTTTTTGAACAAGGAACTCATCTTCTCATTTTGCTTTAAGCCTCACATTTAGCCAGCACTGGACATAAACAACGAATCTGAGGAATCAGGCTTAGAGGACGAAATCCAGCTTTACTGTTTACTGGGAGTGCAACTACCAGATACACAGAACCTGGATTTTCTTGGTGACCAAACTCACCCTTTAATAGAGAGGTCTGCATAAATGGAACTAGAAGAGCATCCAGCCAAGTGCAGGGCCCAGTCTCATTCTTTTGCTTGTGCTCTGTGATTCTTTCTCCACTGCTGATGGTGTGACTGCTTGCTTTTTGTGATGCTTGGTTGCATTCACGTTAGTTTCTATTCTTTACCATGATCCAGAACTAATCCTTGTGTCCATCATCAACAGTGGTGACAAGGTTTTCCAGTGTATACCTGAACCCTGGATCATCTTCTTTACACTTATTCTTTCAACAACCACCGACAGTGATGAGTTTCAAATATATTTACACCAAGCAAAAATTCTCCTCTGCTTTAAGTTTCATATCCAGCTGCCCACTGGTCATCTTTCCTTCTCTTTCTACTCCCCATTGTCCCTCAAATTATTAGATCTACATCAAAACCATTATTGTCTTCACCCCACCAGCCCTTCTCTGATTTTCTCCATTTTCGCTAAAAGTATATTTTATCAACTCACCCAAGCCAGAACGTCAGGCTCATTCTGAATTCTTCCTTCCTTTTCACTTGCCACATTCAAGCAAACACCACATTCTGTCAATTTTACCTCCTAAAATCCTTTGAATCCTCATCTTTATTTCTATCCTTTGACTTTTGTGTAGATGCCCATCTGAGTGACCTGGATTAGTGGTCTCTGTGTGAATCATCCACTCACTGCAGTTGATTTGATTCCAACTCACAGTGACTCTACAGGACACAGCAGGACTCTCATATTGGGTTTCCAATGTTGTCACCTTTACAGAAGTAGACTGGCATATTTATCTTTCATGGAGCAGCTGATGAATTTGAAACGCTTACTTTTCACTTAGCAGCTGAGTCTTTAACTACTGTGCCACCAGCACCCTGGATCTTATCACACCTCTCCAAATTATCTCAACACTGCTGCTTGAGTAATATTTCTAAAAGGTAAATCTGATTATATAGCTTCCCTGTTAGCAGAATCTGTTAAGAATTCCTCACCACTTTTCAGACACAAGGTTTAGCAACTTGAATTTCCATACAAAGATTTTCAAGAGAAACCTGTTTTTCTCCACTCATTTTGTGCATTTTCTCCTTTGCATCCCACAGTCTTAACACATGAAGATATTTAAGTTGCTTAGACACGGTAGCTCCTTTCTTCTCTATGATTTGTGTATGTATCTTGATGATTGGAGCATCTTTTTCATCTACTGTTTTTCAGGTTAGTTTCTCAGTCACCTTATAGGGCTTTTCCAAGACCTCAATGAATTGTTGGCAAATAGTTCAGTCTCACTATCATTATGCTAAATCTTCTTCATAAACTGACTTAAGGTTTGGGATATTTTGGCATAGTTCAGCATTTATTTCAGTAAAATGTGGTATGTGCACTAACAGAGATGTATTATCAAGTGACCCTATATGTTTCAGAATATTTTATGGGGGACAGAAGGAGTCAGAACAAATTCACTGAAAGGTGATTCCTGAAATGAGTATAAGACATGAGCAGGAGACAGTGGTAGGCAGGATGGTGGGACTGATAGACATCACTCACAGAGAACTAGAATATGCTGAAGCATGTAAAAACAAGACACAATTGGGGAATTTTATACAGTTTGGAATAGCTGTATAATCTGGTGTTGGGCAGCAAGTAGGCAAAACTAGAATAAATTCAAGACATAGTTAGGTAACCAAATTTGGTCAATAACAGACAAAAGTAAATGAAGGAGAAAAGAATACATGAATACCCACCCAATTTGTAGTTTAATCCAAAGGTTGCCACATCATGCCAATCCCTGACAACAGGAAGACAGTGGTAATTGAGAAAGACGTAATTTTAGGAGCCAGTAGAAATCAGAGCAAAGATGGTTAATAGGCTACTGAACTACTGAATTGGAACTCTTGACACCTTTGAGACAAAGATATAAATATAGTGACCATCAGAAAATAAGTAATAGATACAGTGAACAAGAATTCTTAGAAATAATTTTAAAGTGAATTTAAATAGTAGAACCTGGGACTCTAGGAAATGCTAGTATGTGGATTGGTAGTAGAAGGAAAGAAACCCAGAAAGAATCCTAAAAGGAGAATGTATCTGGAAGACAGGCACAGTCATTAAAAGACAGTCAGGGACTTTTAAGACGGTTCTCATTTAAAATTGTCATGGTACTAGAAATTATGTTTTACTGCCTCAGCATTCTACTAATCAAAGATTAATTGAAGCTAACTAGATTGTTTTAAATGGAACATGTTGTTTAGCGGTTTAATCACAGCGTGCAAACCCAAAAACCCACTGCTGGCAAGTCAATTCTAACTCATTGCAAAAATGTGGAAACCCCTACAGGGTTTCCAAGGAATGCTTGGTGGGTTTAAGCTCCTGACCTTTTCCATAGCAGCTGCAGCTCTTAACCACTATGTGATCAGGGTTTCCAGTGGTATTCCAGAGTGATATAAAAATATTTAACCACTGTTATGCTATTGTTATAGAAAATGAGGAAGCGAATGACACCCAGGAGGAGGCAAGGGGCTGTTTATTATGCCGACGGCCATAAAGAGACCTTGCAGGTTCCAACAGATTGGACCCACACTGTGGTTTTGGCAGGGTATTTATAGGGCAGTTTGAGGAAGTCATGGTGGAAACAAATGGTTCTGGGGGTGCATGTCTTGTTCGGTGGCACTGGGGCTTTGAAAAGGGGAGCATCTTATCAGGCAGGCGTGAGATTTATCAAAAGGAAATATCCTGTCCGGCAAGGGAGGGGGCCGGGCTGGGAAAGGAAAGGGGGATGGGGTTATCCTATCTCGCCAGCTGGGGTGCTGGTCTGGGAAAGGAAGGTGGAAGTGTCCTGTGCCAGCTGGGAAGGGAAGGGAGTATTGTATCAGGTGCCGGCGGCCCTGTCAGGGGAGTGCTGGCTGGGAAGGGAAGGGGGTATTCTATCAGGTGCTGGCAGGGGCAGCGAGGAGGGGGAGGGAAATTTTTCAGTTTCGGTCATCTACTATACTATACTATACATCTACATTACTATAAAAATTGAGAACCCTGGTTGCATAGTGCTTAAGTGCTCTGTCCGCTAGCCAAAAGGTCTGTAGTTTGAATCCAGAAGGCACTCCTTGGAAACTCAACGGGGAGGCAGTTCTACTCTGTACTACAGGTCACTATGAATCAGAATTGACTTGATGGCAATTTTTCGTTTTTTAATGTTATAACATTGACAACAAATAAGAAAAGATATAAGCAAGTTAAAGCCTGCAACTTCCTGATAGGAAGGAAAAGAGCACAGAAGACATCCTAAAGCGCCAAGTACTAATATTTTAGTTTCAGTGTCAGCTTACTGGGATCACAAGACCTCAATTCTCCAGCAAGAGGCTGAAGTGGGCGTAGAAATACTGGAGCATTTAAAGCTTCATGTATTTTTTTAAACTACGATTGTAATGTTTCAACATTGTAACAATTGGTATGAGCAGTGCCAGTGCACAGCACTTTAATATTGATCAGTATGTAGGGTTTATATCATTCCTTCTGAGTGGGAATTTGTTCAACGATTACTATCTTTCATACTTATACCTTAATGAGACTGCCACATGGGACAGATAAAATTTTGACAAAAAGGAGGGATGGTTGCTTCAGGGAACACTTTGGCAGGGAAAGACAGTTTGCACATTCATTCATTAAAAATTCATTAGAAATATAATGAGTGTCTATTTTATGTCAGATACTATGGTAGGTAGTATACACATATACATGAAATAGATACAAAAGAAAGCATGATTCCTATCTTCAAATACCTTCAAAGAATATTTGGGAAAAAGCAATCATAAAGTCTCAAGTCTAGAAGAATCTTTAAATCTGCATCTCAACTATTTCACATGACAAATGAGAATACTTAAATCAGAGATTTTTAGAATTTAAAGAGGTTTCCAGCTCTCCTAGGTACCTCCTTCTGCGCAGTGACTCAGTAATCCAGCATCTTTCTCAACTGGGATACTGGTATCTTTACCACAGGATCACAATAGCTATATAAAGGAGAAGAAACATGTAGAAATAGGCTACCAGGCTACCTATGACATACAATACTTTCATTTATAAGAGGCTGGGACATGCAGAGTGCATTTGTGTCTGTTGCTGCTAGCTGACTTCCAGTGGGCTCTGACCCACAAACTCCCCATGTACAATGAGACTAGACCAGTGTGATACACACAGTTTCATCAGGTAATGTTTTCAGAATTAGATTGCCAGGACTTTCTGCCTAGTCTTTTTTACAACGGAAGCTCCCCAGAAATCTGCTGAGCATCACAGCCACAGGCCTCCACCGACAACGAGTGGTGGTTGCACCTGTGGTACATTGGTCAGAAACCGAATGCTCGTCTCCCATGTGGAAGACAAGAATTCAACCACTGAACTAGCATTCTCCTTGAACTTAGGAAGATGAAATCAGTCATGTGGCAGGAAGGGAAGGGTCTAAGCATTTTTCTTGTGGCCTGAATGCTAGAAGCCTCCAAAAAACAATGCTCAAATTTACCTAGCTTGGCAAACACTCCTGAAATCAAACTCAGACTCTTGACTTGATTTTGGCTTGAGTGTTTTTGCTGGTCCATGGAAGCATTAATTAAGAAATACTTAAAATTTTTAACTCGAGTCTTTTTTCAGTCTTTCAGTCAAAAATGTTTTCAGTCAGACATTGATTACTATTCAAAATATATTCAATCATATTTAGAATTTTCTAATTTTGGCTTTGTCTTCACCAAGGTCATTGGTAAAAATGTTAAACAGGGAAGATTCCTAATAATAAAAACATTACATGCCTTGCCTCAGATAAATTTCCTTTAAAATGCACACCAGGAAGATTGCCTTGAACATGTTATTCTTTTAATCTGTTTCAGGATTTTTGCAGCTCTTATTTTCAAGGTCATATTCTACAACTGTCCAACATACTGGAACAATTTACTTCTTGGATATAAATCATACCCACTTCTTCTCAGAAGCACTTAAAATATTTCAAAAGTATAGATCACACATCTGATAAGGTCTTCACTATTGTTAACTTTGGGTAACATTTTCTCTACCAAAATAAGCCATGCAGAGTGAGTTCTCAATCTGTTAGTATCATGGCTGGTGACAAACACCATTTGGTTCCAAATTCAGGCTGAAGCAGCAACACACTATTCAACAAACTTTAAATACACAGTGGTCTCATGTCAAGCACTGCATATCCACCTGCTCAATTACGCCACAGGTAATTATAAATACTTTGTGCCCCTAACTTCTAGTGTAGTTGTATTGCTATGCCTATCTATTCTCACACTTTTCATGAAAAAGCAACTGTGCTTTTTGTCTTCATCTTTTCTCACTCATAAGTGGCAAATAACTACCTTTGCTCACCATCTTGAATGATTTTTAAATTAGGTCTCTCTTTTGGGGTTCTATTTATTTATTTATTTTTTTATCGGGACTTGTTTATTCTTTTCAAAGTAAAAGTATCAAGTTTGAAGAAAGTCTACTTTAAAATTAGTAAACAAAAAAAAGAATTATATAGTCCACAAGTAAAATGCTTAGGCTTAAAGAAACTGTCTGTCTTCTAAGGTTAATTATAAGGACTTAATTATCTTCTTACTTTGGATATGTTTTCACCGTAAGTCTACAAACTGCAACAAATAGAATTTGATTGTTCTTTTGAAGTTCTCTGTACTATTTCTTGAATTAGTATTTTTTTCTTTCATACTTGGGATATTAGTATCTGTCTGTATATTTTACCAAGTGAAACTAGAGCATTCTGAAAGAAATTATGCTGTCTGTTGACATTGAATTTGATTCATATCTATTAAAATCTAATGCACACATTATCTAATTTAAATCAACAGTGATAACTCAAAGATGGACATTTTTTTACTTTATACCATGCATTAAGCCACACTTAGAAAAAAAAAAAAAAAAAAACCTCAGCCCATTTAATGTAATTATCAGAATAACTACCATTTGGAGAGCTGAAAATTATTCTTTTCCCAGAAATAATACTGTGCCTAGCATTTTGGGTTTCAAGATACAAAGGTTTTATTTTCATATTTGGTAGGAAAAGTGTGCTGTTGCTTTATTTTATAACTGTGGTATGTTTCATATGACCCAGATTACAAAATTTAATGTTTGTACCACAACTTCCTAAAATCTTCTAATAAAATGTTGTACTCTTCTAATAACAAATCATATGTATCATAATTATAATATTTGGGGGATGTTATTATAAAATATAAATATATTTTTACTGGTATCAAGACCCCAATCTGACTAATTTGACCACAGGATTTCCACAGAATGAAGGCAGTGATCTGTGTTTCTGCTCTGGTTGCTGCTGAAAAGTATTCAACTATTACAAGGGGTGAGATCAAAGTCATTTACCTTCCTGTCTCCTCTCTTGAGATAGACTTTTGAGGTTAAGGTGGTGGGAAAAGACTGAGCAGCAACAAAAACTACAGGGTAAGTATGTGGTCCTCTCCACAGCCCACCTCCCAGGCACACTGAGCTAGCGTTCCAGCCTCTAGCAAAACCTGTCCACATACCTCTTAAACACAAAGCAAGGTGACAGTAGTACAGAAGACAGAGATAAAAGGGACCCTGAAGCAATGCCTATGGTCCTTTTCTATGAATGATGCTCAGAGGATCTGGAAGTTCCTATGTGTCCTGTTGTGTCCCTCCAAAATACGTACTGAATCCCAAACTACGTATCTGCAAATATGCCCCTGTTTGAAAATAGGGGATTTTCTTATATCATCTTAATGATATCATAGCAGTGCAGAATGTAGACTAAATCTAACCACACTGGAGTTTTAAAAAGACCACAAGTGACACAGAGTCACACAGTGGGAAGACAGGCAACATGTGAGAAATGATCACTGACAGACAGAAGAAAGTGGGTGAGGGGCTCACAGGAGGAATCCTCATGGCAGAGATCCAAATTTGGAATTTCAAACCCTAAAACTATAGGAAAATAAAATTTTGTTCTTTAAAGCTATGCAGAATGGCATCCTGTTATGACAGCACTAAGTAACTGAGACACCCTGTCATGATATCTGAGAAAGCCACAGGCTCCGGGTTGGGTACAAAGGCACTTCAAAATAAGAATATATGAACACCCACTTCACAGGTAAATCAAGGCAAACACCTCCACCCCTCAACAATATAGATAAACAAAAGTCCAATGGAACCAGTTGTATCATGGTGTTCTCCACTTGCAAAGCCAACCAGAGCAGGTACTCCTGAGCCCTTAGCACTCTGCAACTGCTCCAACAGACAAGTAAGCTCAGTTTTAAGTGGTATTCTTCAGAGAGAGGAATGCAGCATTGAGCATTAATAGTGGAAAGGATAACTGAAACCCCAAACAAGAAATGTAAAGGCAAGATGGAAGAGACACATCCAACTTTTCTTTACTTGCATACTATATGTTGTGTTCTTATTAGGAAGATTACGTTAATTATGCAATCATTGTCTCCTTTCAGCATACCTCGGCGTAGTGTGAAAACTTTTTTGCAACTTCAATAACATACACTAAAGATAATATTTAGAAAAAATTTGATGTGTACTTCAGACAACACAACCTTTTTGATAAAAGCTGTCTTTTCCAAATGTCCCCTCAAACTGTTGTACAACATTTGAAAATATGTGCAACTAATTTCTCCTTAAAAATTTATATACACAAAAAATCACTAACTAACCAGGTAATTTATTCAATTTTTGGATAAAACTCTTTTTTAGTGTAAGTGAAAGTTTATAATTTGAGTAGCTTCTCAAACTAAAATGCACACATACCTTGATACATGACCCTAGCTGCTCTACCCTGCACTATGTGACAGCATACTCCCCCCTTCACCCCCAATTTCCCTGGTCCTCCAACCAAACAGGTCCTGTCCCTTTCTTTCTCTTATCTCACTTCCAGACAAGAGCAGCCAAATTAGTCTCCTCTTTGTCAGTAACGTTTTGTGTCTTATGGACCACTTCAATCTTTGTCTGAGAAGTTGGCTTCTGGAATAGTTTCAGTTCTGTGCTAATACAGAGTTTCAGGGTCATGCTTTCTAGGGATCCTTCAGTCTGTCAGACTATCAAGTCTGGTGTTTTTACTAGAGCTCAAATTCTGTACTCTTGCATTTCTCCTGCTCTCCAAGGACTCTTCTTTGAGTTCCCCCACCTAGTTCTTCTGGTCTCATGTTGATGTAGCCTCTGGTCTGTGCTGCCCTTTCTCTCTTGGGCTTGTGTTTTCCTTATGTCTTTGGTGTTCTTCATTTCCTCTTGCCCCAGTTAAGGTGAAACCAATGATACTTCTCAGATGGTGACTTGCTAGCTTTTAAGACCCCAGATGCCACTCACCAAAATGAGATGCAGACCATTTCTTTAAACTTTTTTACGCCTGTTAACCTAGATATCCCCTGAAACCATGGTTCCCAGATCTTGCCCCTGCTTCTCTGGCCCTCAAACTGTTCAGTTGTATACAGAAAAGTTTTTAGCTTTTGGTTTAGTTTTACTGACTTTTCTTCTACTATGTTTTGTTCCTCCCTTCACCTAAAATAATTATTTTCTAGTACAAAATTAGTAAATACCCCTCTCTTCCCTTCTCCATTCTCATAACCATCAAAGATTGCTTTCATCTGTGTTTAAACCTTTGTTTGAGTTTGGAAACCCTGGTGCCATAGTAGTTACATGCTGTGGCTCATAACCAAAAAGTTGGCAGTTCAAATCTACCAGGCACTCCTTGGAAACTCTATGGAGCAGTTCCACTGTCCTACAGGGTTACTGTGAGTCAGAGTTGACTCAACAGAGCTGGGTTTTATAATAATGTTCTCACACAGCATGTGTCCTTTTGCAACTGACTAATTTCTTTCAGCATAATGCCTTCCTAAATTCATCATTGTTCTTTATGAGTGTGTAATATTCTATTGTGTGAATATAATTATTCTTTATCATTGTGTAATATTCCATTGTGTGAATATACTGTAATTTGTTTATCCATTCATCCATTGCTGGGCACCTGGGTTGATTCCATCTTTTTGCTACTGGGGACGATGCTATGATAAACACTGGTGTGCATGTATGTACTTGCTTGGCAGCTCTTATTTATCTAGGTCCTCTTCTAAGACATAGGATTGCTGGATCATATAGTATTTCTATTACTACCTTTTTAAGAAAGCACCAAATCAATTTGCACAGTGGTTGCACCATTTTACATTCCCACCAGCAGTGTGTAACTGTGCGCTGTTCTATCTCCTAAAGAAGTTTTGCTGTTGGTAATTACTTTTTTGGAAATTTCACCTGGAATCCTAGTTCTCTGCTTGGTAGAAGTATAAAAATATCAAATTAATATTTATTTTATCAGGATTTCAATATCTGAAGATGATTATTATGGCTAGAGAGACCCTGGTTGCATACAGGTTAAGATTTCCACTGCTAACCACACCACTGGCAGTTCAGATCCACCAGGCCCTCCAAGGAAACTCTATGGGGCAGTTCTACTCTGGCCCGTTGGGTTGCTATGAGTCAGACTTGACTCGATAGTTGTGGGTTTGGTCTTTTATTTTAATAAGGCACCTTGGGTAGCACACATAGTTAAGTTCTCAACTGCTAGCCAAAATATTGGTGATTCAAACATACTCAGAGTTGCCTCAGACACAGGGGTGTATTATCCAATAGGGAGGGTACACTCTCCTCTGAAATTGTGTACTACGAATTAGTAAGTAAGCATAAATCAGCTCAGGCTTAACTTTGATTACTGGGTAATATGCTCATGCTCAGAAACCGGGGCTGGCCATTTACTTCTGAAGATCAGTCTTGAAAACCTAGTGTAACAGTTCTGCTTCACACACATGGTATCTTCATGACTTGGAATCAACCGGATCCATGACTGTAACTAACCACCAACAACACAACATTATGGCTTGCAAAGCTCTTTGCCTAATATCGAGGTTGTGGCTTACAACACAATCTTAGATTCCTCTTAAATCCCAGGTTCTCTTGTGGTTGGTTCATACCTGTGGGAGGTCAAACAAAATTCTGACTTTTATAAGAGTTGTTGGTACAAAAGCTTTACATGAACAAAGTTTGTACGGTCCTGAGTGTGCTCAGAGATGTCATAGCAGGTCTGGTGCTGAGCAGCTACAAGCTAGTGGCAGCATTTCCTCGGGTCTGTACAGAATTGGCAGCTGAGGGAATAAGACACTGGAAAGAACAACCCTATTCTCTGTTATTTACTGAGATATAAATTGATGGTGCCATTTCCCCAATCAAAAGATATGGAAACAGAACTTTCCTTTGTCATGGGAATATATGAAGCTGATTTGTACTAGCACTTTCAAAAGGCTTTTCAAACAATCTAAATAAAATACATACAACACTGCCACAGCCATTTCTTTAGTCAACATCTAAGCATCACACATTTAAATATTTAGCAAGTACCCAAAGCACTTAGTAACAAGCAGAAAACATTCTGGAAATCCCGGCCATCATGGAACTACTTTCTAGCATTATATAGGCTTGTTGAGTAATTTTATACCAGATTTTCTACTGAAATGATGCCATTCAACAGACATAAAGTAACACCTCTTTTTTAAAATCTTCATTTAAAGTCATATTTCAGTGAAGATACTGAATCTGTCAATATATTATATAATTGAAAACAGAATTTCACTGTCAGCAAGATACACAAAGGAGAATTGACTTTTTATGTTATTACATGTAAAACATTTTGACTCTTTTTCTTCCATTTCTGCTTCTTTCTTTTTCTTCACTATCTCCGTATAGGAAACCCTGGTGGTCCAGTGCGTTAAGTGCTCCATCTGCTAACCAAAAGGTCAGCAGTTCAAATCTGCCAGGTGCTCCTGGGAAATTCTATGGCATACTTCTTCTCTGACCTCTAGAGTCACTATGAGTCAGATCCAACTCAATGGTAATGGGTTTGGTTTTTTGGTTTTTGGTATCTAGGTATGAACCACAGTCCTGTGTTACTCAGACTAATGATATTGATATACCAGGTGTATACTGTAGCTTTAGTATGTGTCTGACATTATTTTATGTGCATTTTTAAAGTTGGTTCACATATTCAGGAGTATTTGACAGGAGCTGGAATTGACTTAATGACCACAGTTTGTTTGTTTTGATACGTAAGCTGTATTTTTAAACTATGCAGATGACAATCACAATCACACTGCATGGTATTACGCATATCATTGCTTCTATCCTTCTATGTCATTGGACTTGGACACAAACAAAACCTAATGACTACTCACTGCTTTGTTTCTTTATTCAATCACTCAGTTATCCAGTCAACAGATTATCTGTTGAGCACCTCCCAGGTCCCAGGTACTATCGCACTGATGTGTACTAGAAATGTACACATCAGTGCAATAAACTCATAAAATTAGTCTTCAGAGAAATTCAGTTCCCAGAACTTTGTCTTTCAGAAGCTACGCTGAAATTTTAAATACATAAAAGTAGAACATTTTAAAAAGTTTTCAAGCTGAAATATAAATGTCTTCCCAATTTTCAGATCACAAGTAGTACAAATAGTAAAGGTCAAGAAACTCATTTAATGTCTTATAAAAGATCCTTGGAGTAAAATGGAAATAAGATACTACAGATGAGGCAATAAATGGGTCTTTCGTCTTTCCTCCCTCCCTACCAAGACCAGTACCTCTTCTGCTCCACCGCTGGTAGCAGAGCCCCAAGCAGTCAGCTAATGGCTCACAGCATGAAGTAGGCAGTCTTAATGTCCTCTCTGCTCGCCCCTCAACCCAGCAGTTGCACCTCACAAAGTGATTAGCCTTGTTTCATATTTCTAGCTTCACTGTTTCTGTTTTCCACAAGTATTAAATTTCAAAAGAAATTATATTGTCTTTTCCAAAAATTTGACATTAAAAGAATTTCTCTGAGATTATATTTGATCTAGGTACAAATTTTATCTTATGGAAAGTGTCAAGTATCACATAAGTCTAACAGGAAAATTTTGATGAATATAAATTACACTACAGGTAATCTTTTGGAAATGCATATGTTTCCTGTATTAGAAGAATTTTTTGCCACTCACATACCATCCATTAGCCATTTCCCTAGAATGGAGGTATTAAGTCTAAACTTAATTTTAGATTACTTTCTGCCTGCAAGTAAAAAGTATGTTCCTAGCAGTACATCCCCATATGAAGGTTTATGAAAGTTACCACTGGTTACACAGATAATAGCTGCAGATGTGAATATAAATATATATAATGTCTAGTCACTTTTATTTTTTAAGTCTATTCTTTAGCCTAAGGCTATATTAAAAAAAAAATACTTTGCTCTCTTATAAATATGTTTTTAAATTCATCAGATTTCATTATAAAATAACAAAACAAACAAACATGGTACAGAATATACTGGGATCCCAATTTTATAATTGTTCCAAGCATTCTACTTTCAAAAATGAGTATCCTTTCTTTTCAGCTTAGAAATTAAGATAAGAGCTAAGAAACAGAATGTTTTGCTGCATTCCCAGTATACATAATTGTAGGTACTCAGGGCACATTTTTAACAGTGAGTGAAAAAACGAATTAAAAGCCAAACATTAAACACATTGTATTATCTTCACTTCACCCCAAACAGTAGTCAAACAACCTTAGTAAAGGATTCTGTTGATGCAGCAAGTCCAAAACACAATATTTACAAGTCCATAGTAACCTTTTCTTAAAAGCTACCATCACTTAGGTATGCATAGTGTCTCCTTTGGGGGGAGTTTTTCTCTCAGTTCTCACCTCCTTTCTCACTCTCTCTCTCTCTCTCTCTCTCTCTCTCTCTCTCTCTCTCTCTCTCACTCACACACACACACACACACACACACACACACACACACACACACAAGCAGCCACAGGGAGACAAAGGAAAGCCCATAAAGGCTCTCAGGATACATTATCTCTCTCTGTGCACATACAGTCATGGGAGTTGAACATAAATTCTGTTTTAAGAAGATCACACATGAAAAGCTTTCATTCCTCAGTGCATCCCTAAGTACCATTCACATTATATTTCAAAGACTGGGTTTGCATTAGAGCTTACAGGATACTACTTTCATCAGTGACTCAATTTTCATGAGAATTAAATTGCCTTATTTGCTTTACTTCTACATCCTTTGGTTTAAATTCTGTATCAAGTGGAAATACAAACACCTTACAAAACAGAGTTAATTCTCCATGTCACTATTAGTTCAAGTATGATTTAATGAATAAAGCTAGTTTGCTACTGATTACAAGAATATAAGTATGTGCTTCAGGTCTGGGTGATTTTCCAGAAAGAAGAGACAACTGAAGTGAAAATGTTTAGTCTTGGGCCTTTTGCATAACTGATAATACTTCTGGAGTTAGTTGAGAGGATTATCTTTGAAGGTGATTCAATCTAATTAAAAACTAACTAAATTTTGCAGGAGGAATTTGTAGTTTTCAAGGGTATATGCGTAATCATATGTTTATCATGAGCAGTGATAGAAAACTAACAACCAAACCCTCTTCTGTCAAGTCAATTCCAACTCCTAGTGCTCCTACTGAACAGAGTAGAAATGCCCCATAGAGTTTCCAAGGAACACTTGGTAGATCCAAACTTCTGACCTTCGGTTAGCAGCCACAGCCCTTGACCACTACACCCTCAGGGTTTCCACTGATAGAAAGGGGGACAGGGTAGGCAAAAATATGAGACTATAATTACACTCCTGGGTGGTACTAAATGTTAAGCACTTAAGTACTAACTAAAAAGTTGGCTGTTCAGCTGGACCCAAAAGCATCTTCTAAGACAAGTGTGGTGATGTGCTTCCTCAACCTTGAAAACCCTGCTGAGCAGCTCTATTCTGCACAGGTTGCTGTGACTAGGAATCAACTTGACCACAACTAATGACAATACCAACAATAGTTCCATAGCTATTATGTCAGATCATCACTGTTGAAAGAAGACAGCACGCTTGCCCAGAGCTGCTTGTCTACAGACTGTATGCAAATATATAGCATTAACATACTGGGAATAATCCATTCAGAGTTTAAATACCCCAATTTCTATGCTCGCTTTCATTATTTTTTTATTCCTTTCTTCATTTATTTACTTAAAGTTTTTATTGAGTTGCTTGCATGTTTCATATACTATTCTATGTGTCAGAACATAGTAAAAGAAGAGACAAAAACTCCTCTTAACAGAGCTTTCATTATAATTACTGAAGAAAAACATGACTGAAGAAAAAATGAACATATGGTGTAATGTCATCGACGGCACTTGGCTGGCAAGGTCATAAGTGTCACAAGGAAACCCCAGTTGCAGAGTGGTTCAGTGTTACAGGATCCTAATCGAAAAGTCAGCAGTTGAGAACGGCTGGGTGCTCCTTGGAAACTCTAGGGGCAGTTCTACTCTGTCTATGATTCTGTGAGTCAGAATTTACCCAACAGCAGTGGGTTTGGGTTTTCAAAATGTCATAAAGTACAAATGATGAGGAACAGGTGTCTCTGAGGTTGTAGCATTTGGGCCTTAAATGGCAAAGGGAAGCCAACCACATGACAATCTGAATGAAAAGCAGTCTAGGAAAAGGAAACAGATACTGCAACCTCCATACATGAGAAACAAGCTTCGCATGTTCAAGGAATAGAAATCAATTCAGTGCAGGTAAAGACAGGAGTGGCTCTGGTAGTTCTCTTTTGACCTGTGGCTGAGATTTTAAGGCTTGTGTACAAAGATCCTATTTCCCCTTGATATTTGTCTTTGTCCTTGTCACTGCAACTGGATGATTAATGGTGCTTTTAATGGGTATCGTAGCCAATACATCATTTTGGACTTTTATTGGGCATGGAGCACAGACAGGACAACATTTCAATCTTCGGTATTTTGATGAAGAAATATTGTTATTTACTCTAAGCTACAGAAGCCATTTATTTATAAATAGGAGGACAAAGAAGAAGCCCCAGTTCTGACCTGATCTGGTGTTTATCCTTCCTCTGGTGTTTATCCCTCCTCTGGTCATTTACAGATTGTTTCTGGGCTTTTGATGACTTTGAGTCATTCCTGTTCCATAGAAGGAGTTAGACCCCAAGTGCTAATTACTATACAGAAACTGCTTCTGGCCCCTTTCTAGAAATCACAGTTCACACCTGGGTCTCCTGAATCACTACAGCTTGCTTTGCACACCCAAAGACCTTCGTGAACTGTATAGTTATTTCCCCTCCTTTGTGACACTTTCATTCTCTTCTGTACATTTTTTTCCCTACTCTTGAGCTTTGGAGTCAGAAAGGCTTCAGTTTAAAGGCAGATTCTTGTGCTTTTTAAGTCTGTGATCTTGTGTAGTTTATTTAACCTCTTTAAGTTATAACTTCTTTTTTAGTTAAAAAAACAAAACAAAACAAAACCATGAGACATAATAAGTTTATGCATGTAAAAATACTCAACAGATTGCCAAGCAATGGGACGCGCCTTTAGTACAGACTGCCTGCTCCTCTCCTGGTTCTCATCATCTCCATCATCGGAGCACCTTCTCCGTAACAGCAGTACCGGTACCTGGGAACTTGTCAGACATGCACGTTCTCCGGCAGGACCCAGAGCTACTGCATTCTGCAGGTGGGGCCCAGGAATCTGCATTTTGCTACATCTCCTATGTAATACAGACACGTGCTAACATTGCACTAGAGGAAATACACTGCATTGTGGGTTTTTTTCTGGTGTTTCTTGAGTTCCTCAGATGTGTTCCAAATGAGTAGCTGAGGAATTTAAAATATCCTTTAAAAAAAAAGAACAAAAAACTGCAAAACAATTATTTTGAGGAAAACCACTGATATTTAGAATATAGATCATATGGAATGTAAATAAAAAAATGTATTTCTATATCACAAATAACTCTAGTTGTATCCAGATGTTACTATAAGCCTTAGGAGTTTCCTAAAGCAGTTAAAAAAAAGTATAATCGCTACTAGAAAAACTTCAGATTGGTTTTAAATCTTATAATAATGAAAACAATCACAAACACAAAACAGTAGATCTTAATGGTATATGTGATATTTTTTATAAATTTAGAGATTAGATATACTACTCTACAGTGAAGTGAAAAAATGAGGATTATAGTAATTTGTCATCTTTTGAAGAGTACAAATTATTTAGCTTAAGGGACAACTAGGATTTACATATTCTGAAAACAGCATAGAAATCCTTTTCCCTAATCCCATTTAGCATACATAGGTTTATTTCCTATATTCCATGTAATATTGGCCTCTTGTATAAAGATGGTTACATAAGCTGTACCCACACAGTATATTCATATCCAAGACTGACACAAGAATATTGTCACTTTTATGTTAATTCTTATATATCTGTGAAATAATTGACAAGCAAAATGGCAGTTAACAATAAAATCTGCAGTTGTAAAACAGAAGAGGTAGATGCAAGTAGCTTGTAGTTATATCTTGAATACCTTAGTCTAAACCAGGTTTTATTTTACATACATAGTCTGACAAGACTGCGAACTTAATTGTTCTAAATTCTACATACCTTATGGCTGAAAATCGCTACAACCACTTTCAAAGCGCTCCCATTAGGAAGACACGGACCGATGCCAGCACCTGGTCCACCCTTCAAAGCAATTTTGGAACTCTTTCTGGAATGGCTATTGTGCATGGTGACACAGTGTCAAGTTCACAAGCTTAACTGTATAGTTGTGAGGGAGTTTTTAGCCAATAAATAACTGTATTGGAACCCCTCCCTACTGGTGCCCAACGACTTTTTTCTTTCACAAAGATAAAGGCAATATTGAAAGGAAGACATTTTGGTGAGACTCAGGACATCAAGTGTAATATGATGACAACTCTGATGGCCATTCCAGAAAAAGAGTTCCAAAATTGCTATGAAGAGTAGACTAGGTGCTGGTGTGGATACAGAGCTTCCTAAGGGGAGTACTTCAAAAGTGACCATAGTGATATTCAGCAGTGAGGCACACAGTACTTTTTCTAGGATGAGTTTGGGAACATAATTAGCAGTTCTCCTGCACATATGCAGATTTTTTCCCCTAATGTATTCTCATAAGGAATCAAAATACATAGAATTGATATAATCACTGTTTATTAGCATAAACTTACTTAACTATAGTTCACATGCACATCTTTTCTTCCTTTACATTAACAAATAAGAATTGGGCTTCCTTAAATAAATGTGAAAAAGTTGAAATTGAAAAACACATTGTCTGGGGATAATTCTCCATGGGTCTTTTATGGTTTTACAAGTCTCATGAGCAACACATTGGTTGCCCTTTTGCTTGGATCTATTGTTTCAAGGATGTTTGAATAGTGAACAGTCTTTGAAGAGAGAGACAAAGCAGACTTGTTTATAGTATAATAAAAACAATAGGTGCTCTGAGAAAAGGGGGAGGTTTTCTTACAGCCCATTATAAAAGATTTGGGTCCCTAAGTTTGACACAAGCCCACTGTGTGTGTAGTATCCATCTGAGTCTTCCACTTTGCTCATGTGACACTTGAGGGACCACGAGTACCAAAGCAAACACTGCTGCTACGGCTACTGCCATTGTTGCGAGTAACTAGTTCCTCCCTCTGCAATGCAGGAGCATCTTACCTTCAGGCTTTGTCCATGAAATAGTGTTGGGCTAACCTTCCAGGTTCAACTAGACTTTATGTTTCTTGGTATGCATGTGACAAATATAGTCATATTTTTACCTAATAACTTTCTCAGTCTATTCTTGTATTCTAATGGGGTTGAGCATTATACAAAATAAACCTCATTTATGGACATACATATCTGTCGGTGGTAATTATGTTATAATAGCTCTCACTGCAATTTAACGATACGTAAATGAATTGATAGACAAACTTGAAAAAGTAGTACTTCTTTAATATTAACAAATAATATTTACAAACTGTAAAAATCCCTTGTTACATGTATAAGAGTCAGATAAGACCATCCAAAATGATTCAAAAGACACTCACTCAAGAATACAAAAGCCCATTAACTCCCTGTTTCCCCCCAGATCTGGCCATGGTGGGACCATTCACAAGTCACTCTTCCAAAGCTTTAGCTGTCTTCTGTTTGAGTGTGGGTTACATGTCTGGCAAAACATACTTCATCCAGATTACACAGTTGTTTTTTGTTTGTTTGTTTGTTTTAGCCAGTCATGAGTTAAACTGCCAGTCTCTTATGCTATTTATATATACATACTTTTTCAGTAGTTTATAAACACATAGGTATTAAGAAAAAATAGAAATCACATGCTAGAAAACACCTTTCAGCATCTCCTCTGTGCACTAGCTTTCTACCTAAGCCTAAGAACAGCATTGCTTCCCACTCTTCTTTTGTGAAGATACTTCAGGGGCCTTCAGTGGAGGGTTGGTCTAGCTTCCTCACTTTCTGTGTCCAAGAACCTGCCAAGATAACACAGTCCAGGACTCACAACATCTGCCTTCCACATTACAGCACAAAACACAAGGCCTTTGGCTCAGGTGAACCTCACAGGCAACTTGTTGAATGAAATCTGACCTTGAGATTAATTAGGGACTGAGGGGCAACTGTATGAGCAGTTTTAAATCTAAAATTATTCTCAGATACCCATTAATTACAAGGAAATAGGAAATAAATAAAACAAAAATACCTAGCAGAAGGGAACAAAACAGAAAATGAAGAGTAAAAAAACACCAGAAGCATAATAAAATAGAAATCTGAATATAAAACAAAACTTCATATCAAAATAAACTCTAAACTGTGGAAAGAAAGATAACTTGAATGCATATTCTCTACGAAAAGTACTAAAACTTGGTAAATCAGGTGAGAAGACAGTTCTCCAGAGACTACGGTGATTTGTCAAAATGTGAAGTTGAGTTTACATTTCAGGTGAGGTTTTCTGTGACCTTACTGAAACATCCAGCATCTCTAGGAGTAGGAAGGGGGTTCAATGCAACAATAGAGATAAATTAACATTTTCTAACCTTTCTAGCTTCCAAGTTTCATCCTGCTGTGAGTGGGAACTGACTTAAACGCACCTAACAAAAAACAACTCTGGGAATCAGGGCATAATCAAAATCCCTGGTGGTGTAGTGGTTAAGTGCTATGGCTGCTAACCAAAAGATCAGCAGTTCAGATCCACCAGGTGTTCCTTGGAAACTCTATGTGGCAGTTCTACTCTGTCCTATGGGGTCACTAAGAATCAGCATCAACTCAACAGCAGCAGGTTAGGGCACAAGTGCACTACACATTTGAATGAAATATATTGACTGAACTGAACTTTTAAGTTCAATATTTTGAAACTTGTTTCAAGCACTAGAAAGTTGAGACCAGAAAAGACCAAGTAAATGTGGCTATCCACAATTCTACTGTATTTATCTCCATTGTATCCCAGGTCCCTTCTCATACTTCAGTTCCATTTTTGCGGGTAGCTTCAACATTTCTCGGCAGGAGGATGCATGGTTCCCAATAGAGATTAAGAAAAAGAGGGCAGAGTACATTCAGCTCCCGCCTGGCACTCTTAAGAAATACTTTTTTGCTACTTGCTTTTTATAACCTCTCTCTATACATATCCATTCTGAATATATTAGAGAACAAGGGCTTGTTGCTTAGTCTTTCTCTTTTATATTTGGTTTACCATGACTAACACAATTATTGTCCCTATTTCTGAGCACTTTAAGAGCAGAGACACAATTTATATACTTTCATTGTCATAACATCAACTGTTTTCTCATAAGGTTTATATGCCTACTGTAAAAATGGTTTGTGAAATTTTATCTTCTATATGTTGCATCAGTAAATTTAGAACTGTAGGATTCTGTGTGTGTTGTATAAGGGAATTTATATATTGAGATACCTAGTAAGATCTGAAATGACTAGACTGAGGATTAGGTTGGACTCCTTGTTTGCTGGTTCTGTTTTTACCCTAGCAGCAGCCGTGCTCCACACTACTTCTAACAAAGGAATGTCCAGTAACCACCACATAACAACCAGTCTAAGAAAGAGATGCTCCCCCTTCTAAGTCAATCACTTTACAGAGCTTAGCACAGGAAAACTTACAAGTTCCACTACAGGAATCAATGCTTATTGAGTTATGGTCACCTGTAGCCCTGCCTTAAAATCATCTACTGCCAGTTGAATAATATTTTCTCAGGGAATCTAAGCTTGTAAAGACCAATCAAGTAGGTGTTTCATAGGCATCGTTCCCCTCCTATAAAATGTCACTGCTGAGTTATTTTGCATTACTGGATTCTACTACTTGGATTTCAGTTTAATAAATCAACTTTACATTAATTGGAGTACAGATGGTCGCTCTAAGACGTGTGTATGTGTTTATGTTTTCAAAAGCAGTCTAATTTGTCAGCGGCAAAAAAAAAAAAAAGACAATAAAATCTACTTAAAAGTCTGATACGGCTGCAAGTTTGTTGTAATGAAGTTTAGATAATGTGCTCTGGATCCAGGCAGACCAGCAAAAGGGTTAAAAAGTAGGCCTAGTGCTCTGTAATGGGAGAGTAAGGACTAAGAAAACACAGGAGAGAGCGCCTCTCTGGGCTTGGGGCTAATTTGGAAAAGGTTTGTTTCAGCAACCTTCCATTTCTCCTTCCAGATTCACCTTCCTCAAGCTTTCTAACCTGACATATTCCATGTCCATGGCTCCCAAGCCTCTGGCTTCCAGGTGGTTCAGCCACTGGAGTGACCCAGGAATGAGTCTAGGTAAGGGAGAAGTACATGCTTAGGCTATTAATTCCTATGGCTCTCTCCCTGCAAACTTGCTGTGTCTGAAGATACTGTTTAGCCAAGTCAGCCTTCTCCACCTAACTCTCATTTCTTCCAGCTTCAGATAAGCCCTGCTACCTCTCACCTCTGTGTACCTAGAATATTAAAAGGTCTTAATCTTTATTAAGCCCAGACTATTGCATTATCAGAGCCCAGGTGACTAGTGATTAAAAGTTTGGCTGATAACCAAAATGTCAGTAATTCAAATACAGCAGCCTTTCCTTGGAAACCTTATGGGGAAGTTCTAATTCTGTCTTTTAGGGTTCCTATGAGTCAGAATCAACACCAAGGCAATGGGTTTCATATTTTATTGCATTATCAGGAGCCCTGGTGGTACAACGTTTTAAGACCTCAGCTGCTAACCACTAAAGGTCAGAGGTTTGAGTCCATCAGCTCTTTCCCAGGAGGAAGATGTCATGGTCTGCTTCCATAAATGACCTGTAGCCTTGGAAACCCTAAAGGGCAACTCTTCCTTGTTCTATAGGGTATCTCTAAGTCAGAATTGATGATTACAGTGGTTTGGTTTTTGGTATTGCATTGTGAGGAGTGCTTACTTACACCATGGGCAAACCTTTGTAAACAGATCTTTTATAATTATGTCCAAATATGTGTGTATAATCTGTGTCTGGTTGCAACCTAAGGTTACATAACCTAAGCCTTAAACAGAAAACACTGGTAGTATACTAGTTAAGTGCTACAGCTGCTAACCACAAGGTCAGCAGTTTTAATCCATCAGGCACTACGTGGAAACTCTATGGGGCAGTTCTACTCTGTTCTATAGGGTCGTTATTAGTCAGAATTAACTTGATGGCAGTGGGCATGCGTGTGAAGCCTTAGAGAACAAGAATTTCTCCAACATCAAAAAAATCTCATTGCCATTGAGCAGATTCTGACTTTCTCAGATAAGTGTAAAAGCATAGGCTGCACAAATAAGAACAGCAAGAGATGAAGGTTGAAGGGATTTATATGCAACTCTAAGAAGTACGGGGAAAACCATTAATATAATTAATAATCACTTTAAAAGTTTCTGGTAAAGCAGATAATCCTACTTGTATATATCAAGCAAGCTCCATGAAGTAAGCACTATGCTGAATCCACGCAAATAAAGTGATGTGTAGATACTCCCTGCTGTATCCTTCCATCATTTCACAGATCCTGTCTTTCTCCAATATTCATCTGAGCATTGTTTGCCTAGTTGTCCAAGCATCGCTCACATAGCATTTCATTTGCTTGCCATTTGTGTTGTGTGCACCATCTGTTTCTATGAAAAAATGGCTCCTAAAAAGCAGTGATAAAGAAATCCTTCAAAGGCTAAGTGTGACAGATGTGAGGAAAGCTACGGGAAGGAGTTTCAGGCTAGGAAGGGATGGCTGGCTCTCTGTGTAAAGTGCTACAGCCTCAACAACTTCAAGATCATGGGAGACATGACATCAGTTGATACCCAGATAGCATCTTCAGTACAAAATGAAAGAAATCTATACATGAGATTGTTTAGAAGAAGGGCTACCTTCCAGAGCATGTCTCTCTGAACAAACAGCTATTTATATTGTATTTACAATGTATTAATTACTGCAAGTAGAGATCATTTTAAAGTGTAAGGGAGGATGTGCCAACGTTATATTGGTTATGTGCAAATACTTTATACAATCGACTTGAGTTTCCACTAACGTTGGTCCTGGAACCAGTCCCCCCACAGATACCGTGGGACAATGAGGAAGAGCTGTAGATCATTGGGCATCACTTTGGAAAGTATTTTACATGAAAGATAAACATTACCCAGGAATACTGGATGGTATAAACCATTAAATCTCAACTATTAACAAAAGGTGGGCAGTTCAAACCCCGCCCCACCCCTGCATCTCAGAAGACAAACCTGGCTACCTCCTTCTGAAAGGTCACAGCTTTGCAAATCCTATGGAGTAGGTCTAGTATGGGCACTAGGGGTTGCCATGCATCCAAAGCAATTCTAAAGCAACTCACAACAGCACAGAGTTCAGTAAGCAACCAAAATAAGCCAGGCAAGAAAAACCAAGGTCTGACAAAGGTCATGGCAATGGCAATGGAGAAGGAGGAGGAGAACTAGGAGATGGACAGGAGGTTGATTGGATCATGAAGTTCTGAATTATTAGGTGTGAGAGAAAAGGGAAACCTCCCACACCTTTAATAGCCAACACAGCCAGGAGCTGCTTATTTGCATCTCCTGTCCATCAGCAAACAAAGCCTTAGTTGGTGGTGATGGGTATGGCTCAATTACGAGCTGTTCAAACCAAGCAGAACCTGCCTCTTCCTGTTCAAGGTCCTCTAAGCACTGGGTGTGACTCAAGTCTGTCAAACTCAGTTTAAGACAACATGCAAAGATAAATAAACAAATAAAACGGCAATTTGTCTTATTGAACTTGTGAGCCATAACCTTTGTGTGCACTTTCTTGTGAAAGACAGTATAAAAGGTTCTGCTCCATTGTGTTTGAGGAGCTTCATTTGACATATACACCTCCTTGCTACTTGTCTGCCTGCTTGCAATAAATGATCTTCCTCCCTCCTTACCTTGGAAACCCTAAGGCACAGCGGTTAAGTGCTATGGCTGCTAACCAAAACAGATGGCAGTTCAGATCCACAAGGTGCTTCTTAGAAGAAACTCTATGGGTAAGTTCTACCTGTCCTACACCAAAACTGAAAAAAAGAAAAAAAAAAGCAAATTGAGTGTTGTCAATTTAATGCTGACTCATAACAATCCTATAGGCAGAGTAGAACTGCCTCAGAGAGTTTCCAAGGAGCACCTGGTCGATTCAAACTGCTGACCTATAGGTTAGCAGACATGGCTTTAAACCACTATGCCACCAGGGTTTCACTGTTCTGTAGGAGTGGAAAATGACTTGACAGCAATAGGTTTTGTTTTTTGGTTTCCCTCCTCACTTTGATGTGTTTTTATTGACAAGAAGTTGCACTGTACATGACCTGCTTTAGATAATACCTAGTATGAATGACTGCATACACACTAGTTTAATTAACTGAAGGAATAGTTCAAATATTACCTGAAGAGATGGTGCAATGAGTCATTCCAATGGTAGGAAAAAATTAGGGCAGCACTGAAGTTAGAATTATAAGAGGCAAATGTGTATATTAAATATTCTGGTTGAACATATTGTAATGAAGCAAGACAGAGATTTTGAAGACAGAGTTCATGGTCAAATAGAGGCAGTAAACATAGCTAATAGAATGTAAATAACACATATTCAATAGAAGTTTACAGATGAACCAGTAAGTGAGGACCCAGGATGAATAAAAGACTTGTCCATGCAAGTCCGGGCATGTCATATGCAGAGGAATGGGTTCTTTTTAGATATCTTACCAGTACGCAAATTCTAATTTACCTGGCATTTGTGAGACTGTGCTAAGAGGCCATCAGCATAAAGGTCTCTTGTGGTTTAATAATATAGTGAGGCGTGATTAATAATCATATTGAGACAAAGAGGAAGAACAAGAATAACACATACTTGAGCTTTTACTAGATGCCAAACACCAGATACGATTTCAAATGTCTGCTGATTCATTTTGTGAGTTTGAATAGCAACTATCCATCAGGTTTTTGTGACTATGTAATGATAGAGGAGAATGTGAAAGTGCCTAGAACAGATATTTGGTGTTCACTGAATGTTAATTTCTATTCTTTCCTTCTACATGACTTTGTTTCCTGCAAATCCTCTTGGTCATTACTGTTAACATTTGTCCGTCCGTGCTCATCCTACCTATTTCTCAAATTAGTCAGCAGCATGTAAATGATTAAGCTAGACCCTGTCTCATATAAATATGAAGCTGTGATACCTCACCTTCATTCTTCTCCTCTGCCCATCACATGGTCTTGGCAGTAACAAGTGTGATCAATGTGACAGAACCTTGGATTTGTCAATATGTTAGAAAGCTACTTAGATTCGTGTTCCTAATCAAGATAGGTCAACTGTCTTCGACTGGCTCACTTGGTGGTTACTTAACTATAACTGCCTAAAGTATGTGTTTACAAATTCTTCATTAACTTTCTGTATCTAGTCACAATATTCTTTAGTGTGTGAATTACAACATACATGAGGTAAAACCTAAAAAAATCTACCGCTATCAAATCAGGTCCAAGTCATGGCAACCCTACAGGTCAGAGTAGAACTGCCTATAGAGTTTTCAAAGAGCACTTAGTGGATCTGAACAGCCGACCTTTTGGTTAGCAGATGTAGCACTTAACCCACTATACCACCAGAGTTTCCATATATGAGGTACAAAAACAAAAATAAAATGCCTTTAAATGATAAATTGAAAAGAAATTCTTCATGCACCTTTATGGTCACATCAAAAAGCTCAACATCATGTGTATTACAAAACATATATATAATTTCAGAAAGAGCATACATGTTTCTAATTATAAGAAACTATATTTTTTAAATTATGTTCTTGAGGTGGATATAGTATATAATAACTTCCTTTTGTGGTTCTATTTATTTTGGTTTCATGATAAATTCTTATTGAAGATGACATAATTAAAATATCCCTATGATATTTTCTGTCTTATAGAGATATAACACATTTGTTTCAACTACCATATATTTCAAATCAGATAATATTACAAAACAGTACAAGATTGCCTAAATTGTATCTCTCACTATCATTTCAAATCATTTTCTGGCAGGCAGAGCCAAGATGGTAGATTAGATACAGGTCCCTTAATTCCCTCTGAAAACTAAGGCCTGGATTCATAATTGAGCAAAGAATTCTGGACACCCAGTGATCCCTAGGACATGGTATAGCATTGTAAGAATGGACTACATGCCACTAAACAGGAAACTTCCTTACTTGCTGAGCCCTGCTTTTTCTGATTTGCTGCTTGGGCGGACTACAGGTACTGGTGCTTTTGATTTTTTTTTTTTTTTCTTTTTGATGGTTGGTAGGCATAGGATGGGCGTGAGCTAGCAGATATGTTGAGCTGCAGGGCTGAAGTGAACAGCATGTGGTGCAAGAGAAAGACAGTGTGTGGAATAGCCATATTTTGAAAGCCCAGCAGTGGACGGAGGGCACTACAGCTCCTCCACCCTCTCTTTTTGGAGCTCCACCATAGATTCTGCTGTTTCATGGTGGGAGGGGCAGCTTGACCAGGACACCATCTTGGTCAGCTGGGAGGTGGAGTCACCCAACCATAGGCCTCAGCAGGTGCTAATTCCTAGGCCGGGAACCAGTGCCAGTCCAAGGAGTGCTTTACTAGCTGAAAGGCCATGTTTAATACAGTGTTGCCTTACACGTAGGGACCAGCTGTGGATAGCAGCAGGGCAGTGGCCCTTCCCTACTTTGAACTTCGTCACAGCACCTGGGGACAGCAGAAGAGGTGTTTATGTTGGTAGCTGGAAGTCAGGGCCTGCCACACCTGACACCTTGAATGATTTTGGAAGCTGTCAGATAGCTTTTAGCTTTTGAAAATTAGACTGCCTGGATAAATAACTGCTGAACAGCCCAGTGGCATCTCTTCCAACATTTATGGACCCATATCATAGGGTTGGTTGATGGCCCCCGAGTGACTCTGTAAGTAGAGTGGTGTCTTTGCCAACCAGGAGATCTGCTACCCTACAGATTCCACTGGGGCCAGTCACTAGGTAGACAGAAGGAGCTGCGGACCAACTCCCTCCTCAGAATTATGCTTCAGCTCCTGTTGAGGCAACACCAGAGAAACTAAACAGCCTCTAGATGGCATGAAGGCAACAGACATTTGCTAAGCATTTAAAGAAACAGCCCACCATGGTTCCAGAAAACTCCCAAATTAAAGATTCATAAAACTTCCCAGATGAAGAAGCCTTTCTGAAACTATCGCAGGTCAAGTACAAAAGAATTATATATAGAGCCCTGTTAGAGACTAAACAGAATGCAGCACAGCAAAATGAAAAAAATTACGAAAGCTATTTGACTTGATGGGAGATCAATGATCTAAAATCTAGATCAATAACAAAATTAAAGAATTAAGACAATTCAATCCAAAACCAAAGGAGCAGAACTGAGGCAATAGAAGTCAGACATAATGACCTTGAAGATAGAGCAACTGGCACCAACCTTTATGAGGAAAAATCAGAAAAAAGAAATAAGAAAAATGAACAAGTATTAAGAAACAAGTAGGACTCTATCAGAGGAATAGTCTACAACTAATTGGAGTTCCTGAACAGGAAGGGATAGCTGAAAACACAGAGATTATTGTTATTGAGTTGCTGACAGAAAGCTTTCCTGAAACAACAGAGCACAGATATCTAAGATACATATTGAATGCCACAAAAACTAGACCTCAAAAGAAAGACACTGAGACATACTATAATCAAGCTTAATAAAATGAAACATAAGCAGAAACTCCTAAAGGCAGCGAGACTTAAAGCAAAGCTAACACTCAGAGGGAACCCCTGTAGGCATTTGTCTGAATTCTTAGCAGAAATGATGTCAGCGGGCAGGCAGTGGGATTGCACATTCAAAACTTTAAAGGAGAAAAACTTCCAACCAAGAATTATATATCCTGTAACACTTTCTTTTAAATATGAAGATGAAATTAAAGACATTTACAGATAACAAAGGTTAAAGAATTTGTAAAAAATAAAACAAAATAAAATAAAATAACCAGACTACAAGAAATATTGAAAGAAGCTCTTTGTTTGGAAAAACAAAACCATTAAGTACATATTTAAGTAGGCAATCCAGGACATAACATCCAGAAATCCACATAGTTAGGGAAGGCACAAAACTCAATCAAAGCTACAATATTAAAAGAAGGGAATCCATGATTATATCAAAGCAATCTATATATACAGTGCAATCCCAATACAAATTCCAGTGACATTTTTTAATGAGATGGAGAAACAAATCATCAACTTTGTTTGGAAGGGAAGAAACCCCAGATAAGCAAAGCACTACTGAAGAAGTGGAACACAGTGGGAGGCCTCACACTACCTGACCTTACAAACTTTTACACTGCCACAGTAGTCAAAAGAGCCTAGCACTGGTACAAAAAGAGACATACAGATCAATGGAACAGAGCTGAGACCCCAGAGATGCCACCGTCCTCCTATGAACAGCTGATATTTGACAAAGGCACTAAGATTGTAAACTGTGGTAAAAACTGTTCCTTTAAAAAACGGTGCTGGCAAAATTGGATATACATCTGCAAAAGATTTAAACAAGACATATATCTCACACCTTACACAAAAAATAGCTAAAATTGCTAACGATAAAACCACAAAGATCATGGAAGAAAAAATAGGGTCAACAACAGAAGTTTTAATAAACAACTTAGACTTCAAAATCTGACAAACAAAGCATGATCAACAGAGAAAATAGATAAATGGGAACTACTAAGAATCAAACACTTTCGCTCATCCAAAGACTTTATCAGTAGAATTAAAAGACTACCTATAGAATGGGAAAAAATATTTGGCAACTATGTGTTAGACCAACATCTGATCTCTATAATCTACAAGGTACTGTAAGTTGTGAACAACAAAAAGGTAAATGACCCAATTAAGCGATGGGCAGAGGAGATGGACAGACATTTCATAAAAGAGGGCATCCAGCCAGCCAAAAGACACATAAGGGAATGCTCACGATCATTAGCTATTAAAGAATTCCAAATCAAAACTACAATGAGATACCATCTCACCACAACAATGTTGGCCATGATCCAAAAAACACAAAACAACAAATGCTGGAAGGGCTGTGGAGAAATTAGAACTCTTCTACACTGTTGGTGGAATTGCAAAATGGTACAACCTCGTTGGAAAGCAGTCTTGCAACTCCTTAAAAAGCTGGAAATGCATATACCATTTGATCCAGTAATCCCATTGCTTGGAATATATCTTACAGAATCAACGGCAGTCACACAAATGGACACATGCACACAAATGTTCATTGCAGCACAGTCCACAATAGGCACAAGATGGAATCAATATAGATGCCCAACAACAGCGACCATATGATGTGTGCACTTCATGGTTCTACGCATCTATAGAATGCTGTGCTTCTGGTTTCTTATTGGAAGGCAGAGGAAAGGGTTGGGGGGGGGGACAGGAGACTGTTAAGAGGATATGACATGTACAGAACAGAAAGGAGGAGAGTGCTGTCCCTGGGCAAGGAGAGCAGAAGGAGCTGCAGATAGGTGGGCATGCAAATTTAATTTGGATTGTATTCTCTCACTCAATCACAATTAAAAAAAATCATTTTCTAGCTACATACACGCCTTCTCTCCATTTTATACTTCCATATTTACTTGCTTCACTAAATTGATCTGACATTTTTTTGTTACTTAGCCAAGCCAAGTGCTGTTGAGTTTCTTACATGAATGATATTGGCAGATCATTCTTCTAGGTTCTTCTTGAGCCTATACCACTAGGAGTCTGCAGTACATTTTTGTCACCATCGAGCAGCAATAGTAGAGACTGGCAGTTTTCTTTAACAAAATGTAAATTTCTCCAGAAGAGCAAGGCATCCTTTTGCTTAACACCAATGCCTATAAAAAATAATCTAAAAAAAACATTCAAAGCTAGATTTTATTTCATTTCAGTTTGCTTTCAATGTCCACCGACCCCCCCTAGAGAAAATAATTGACGGGGCAAATAGACTAGGCTATTGCTAAAACCACCTGCCTAAGAAGAGCAAACTAAAAAATGATGATAAAACACATTGCCCTTCAGTCAGTTCTGACTCACAGTGACCCTATACGACAGACTAGAACTGCCACCACAGGATTTCCAAGTCTGCAGATCTTCACAGAATCTAACTACTAACCTTTCTCCTTTGGAGTGGCTTGTGGGTTCAATGTCCAACTGGTTAGCAGTCGAGCACTTCAACCATTGCACCACCAGGGCTCCCAACGAAATTGAAAAGGGCTAGGAATGACCTTGCCAAGTATGATCTGGCTGCTTTGGTAATGACTATAGATCAGTTTTAATCACCTAAACTTGAAAAACTGACACATAATACAATTTTTTAAATAGCTACACATTCTATTTCTCTACATGTATTTAAGTTTTTATATTTATTATGGTCTGTACCATACTCAACAACCTTAGATTTTAAACTAACCCAACCCAGAAGAAGGCATGTCATCTTCACTCTGAATCTATTTTTAAAGGGAAATAAAAGTAACACTTTTGGTGATGCAATGAAAGAGGGTATCTTTGCGAAACCCATACCCATTGCCAGCGAGTCCATTCCAATGCACAGCGGCCCTACAGGACAGAGTGGAACTGCCCCACAGCGTTTCCCAGTAGTGCCTGGTGGATCTGAACTGCCAAATCACAGGATTAGCAGTTGTAGCACAACTACTGTGCCATAAGGGTTTCCACAGGAATGTCACACAGCGTTTCCAAGGAGCGCTTGGCAGATTTGAACTTCTGACCTTTTGCTTAGCAGACGAAGCACTTAAGCATTACACCACGAGGGTGTCTATTCTACCCTGGTCATAACTGGTACTTTAACCTCCCTGATGGCTCAGTTAGTTGGGATGAGTCACCTTAAAAATGGAATGAAGTCATGTTCACTTACTATTATACTTAGTCCTAGAACAATAAGGTATCTTGCAATTTGCCTCAACAACAGACTAACCTACATACTTTTTTTCTTTAGAACAATTGTTTTTCTCTCATGTATAGTGGTCTACAACTGTCACGTACAATCTATCCAAACAATTTGTTCTAATGTATCTAAGATAGGGCTATTTACCTCCTGTATTTGAGATTTTTTAGTAGTTCATTTTTACTTGAGGTCTTGAACTCTAAGAACAATGAATTAAATGTGCTGGTATTAAATTTTCCTTTCATAGATTCTGAAGATTGACACGGAATCTAGCCTATGAATTTCTTTCTCAACTCTTTATCACTTGGATATGTGTCCCCTATGAGATTCTGGCCACTTTTGAAAGCAATGTTACTACTAGGAAGTCCACTATCTTACTATTTATTAACAAATATGAAACACACTAGCATTCATAGGAGGAATAATGGACGGCTTTAGTATTTCCAAGAACAACTTAGTGTAACAATTGTAAACATAGACAGTGGATCCAAGCTGCCTGTTGAACTCCACAGGGTACCTTGGAAAGGTTGCATAACTTGCACTTTAGGTGTCTCATCTGGAAAATGCAGATCATGATAGTATTCTTGCTATAGGGTGATTATGATGTTTAAATGAATTTGTATGGGTTTGATATTTCATACATAGCACTATATAAGTGTTTGTTAAAGTTTACACACTGATAAATCGACTTAATGTTTAACATATTATATAGTTTGTCAAAGCAAGCATTGTAGATACTTTGTCATTTGACTCTTACATAACCAAGAATTTTTTTTTCTGTTATTGTTGAGTAAGCACTGACTTGAAACTAAAACCAAAATGCAAATGTGGCTTTTCTCTGAATGATCAGAAAGCTATTCTTGATTTACCACCCAAATCAAAACAAAACAAAACATTTTCCTGATAGCACTGTACAACAGGACTAGAGATGAGTCTTTTTTCCAACTCAGATGGTATCTTTCAAAGTAAATGTTACAGCCAAACAAACAATAGCAACATCTGCTTATGCTGATGAAAACTTTAGGACCAGTTGAAAGCTTTTATTAATTTTCAATTGGAAAGCAGATCATACAGTAGAGAAAGAACACAAAAAGCCATAACAAGCATTTACATATTAATGAAACACTATAAGATCCTAATTTGGAAGAGATAATATTGAAACCTAAAAGAGATTATCTTGTATAGTTACTAATTGACATATGCTGATGCTTTCTCAATAGAGTCTTAATCTTGGGCACCAACAACCGAAAACAAACAAACAAAAAACTAGTGCTCAACGGATGACACATATTCAGCTGCTCTCTAATTACTGTTTACAAAATAGAACCACTTTGTCCTGAAATCTTTGAAAATGTCAGAGCTGATTGTAAACAAGCATCACATGTCTCACAGGAGGCTGAACTCTGAGCTCCCAAATGTTCAGGAATATTAAAAGCAATTGTTTTAAGACACTGAACATCTATTACTAATGTGTTATTGAATCAAATTTATTTGTACATCATTATCCAACTAGGTCAAGTAAACACAAAAAGATTACTGTTTAAAATTGTTGCAAACTACCTAAATACCTTCTGGGTTTATTTATTAAAGTAAATAAATCACTTGAGTGTATGACTGAACAGTAAACTCCCACTCTAGGTATTATTTTCTTATCATAAAGATGGCAAGGGTGAATTAGCTTTTATCTTTAAAGAAAGAGAGCATGGTGGATCTCAGCAAAGGGTAATTTAACAGGCAAGTTTCCACATTCTAAATGGTGAAGGGCAAGGACACAAAGACTTCTCTTTTCTTTTTAGAGCATGAGCATGGCGTGGCCTCTTTTAGTCACGGGATAGAATTTGTGAAAGGAACCTATGCTACCTGCCATCTACTTTTTTTTTTCCTACAAAAAATGATGATTCTAGCTGGGTATTGTTATTATAAGCTACCTCAGGTTGCTCAAAACACCGAACTTTAATTTTCAGTGAAATCTCTTAATAGTAGTTTTGAATGTCAGAATAAATGCAAACAAATGCTTGTCTTACTTACAAAACTGAGCATGATATGACTATGAAAACATCACAGAAATTCAATAGAAATTTTACATGCAGTCTTGATACCCAATGCATTTTCTCTAAAGAGGTTTCACCATATGACAGGCATTACCTTATTGAATGTACCACCATCCAAAGCCAGATCATTAGCAGTGTGGATTTAGCAAGTTGCACTTAGAAGACTAAATGGCATTTCATCTCTCAATGTAAGTTCACATTAGCAAACTTTTTGCTGCCACAGAAAACCCTGGTACAAATGTATTAACTGTCAGTGAGATTCATATCACTTTCACATACACCAGAACATAATTAGTCTATTTTCTAAACCCATTTATTCCCTCTCTGCAGTAGACCTGTGTGGAAGCCAATCTAAGCCAGAAGGTTGCTGAGGGATCTTCATCAGAACGAAGAGTTAGATGACCCAATATTCAACGAATGCAAGCTGCGAAGTCATGTTGTAGCCACAAAACCCATGGTCTCACAGTGGTGTTTTTATTCTGTAAAGATCTTTTGCCCTAAGCAGTGCTTGGCAGAGTGAAGAAGTTATGAGGGTAGTGTACTACTCTGGCAGTAGATGCTAATTTAAATGATACTTTACTCACCCTAAAATGAAGGCTATGTGTACTTTCATTTTTCCAGTTACATGAAGTACATACAATGTTACCATTTTACTTATCTATTTCTGTAAGAAAGACCACACTACTCTAGAACAAGAATTAAACTGAAATACAAGCTTTGAGATTTTGTACTTTGAAAAGTAAAGCTTGATTTAGCTTTTTCTCCATTTAAAGGAGATTGAACCCCAAATCTTTCACCTCTGGGTGTAGTTTGTATCAGTGATCAGTAAAAAAGGCTGCTGGATTGTATTGATTACATTAGAAGCATACTCAGCAGTAGAGCTGGGTGAGTAACCATCCAAATAGTTACTGCCACATAAACATATATACTTCAAGGTGTGAATTATTTTTGAAACGCTTACTGAGTAATTTGCTAAATATATAACTTCACTTGAAAGCATCAAAACATGAACTGACACCTCTCAGTGTGCACAGTGATTTTCTATTAAAGATTCTGAAGGTGTTTTAAAAAATTCCATTTAAATATTCATCTTAAATTACAGTATAGTGAGATAATTAACAGATACAGTGTATTTTTTACATATTGCATTCTCAAAATATGTAGCTTAAATATGATCTCAAACAAATTAGTTAACAGATTTATTTATTTATTATGTAGCACATTAGGGAACTCATCTTATTCACTTAAAAAATGAAATAATGATTTCACCAAAAGTAAAAAAATGGATGTACTATCACAAAGGTCTAAGGGTTTTTTCTTTTTTTTTTTTTTAAACTCAAATTGAAGCTGAAAACCTTTCCTGAAGAAGAAGTTATCAAAATGATTAAAAGGGTTCTTGGAAAAAACCAAGCCCAGGTGTCAGGAATAAAAAGATATCAGATCAGATCAGAGAGCAGCCTCTGCTATTTTAGTGTCCTCCAAATAGCCTAAAACAACACGATAAAATCCAGAATTGGTGAGGAGGTTAGTGTTAAAAAATGAGAGAGAGAGAGAGAGACCTAGAATGAGAAGAGAAGAAGCAAGATGAGAGAGAGCTAGACAATGAGAGAGAGAACTAAGATCAAAGAAAGAGCTAGCAGGATATTTTCCTCCTCCCAAATACATGCAGACCTCTTAGGATTTCAAGGAAAGTCCAGGTTCAACCTGAAAACATGAACAACAAAACTGTCTGTTGAATAGAGAAGTGAACCCTATGAAAGGAAAAGTTAATTAGCATTCAACTAATAGGCACCACAACTTGAGCACTCCCAATTGAGCACTTTTAAAAAGTGAACATTGAACTCATTTAAATATGCTGGGAGTTGAGCACCAGCTGAGCACTTTCAAAGCATGCTGAGTTCTGATTGAGTTACCATTTCGAAGCAGGTCGAGCACTTTTCTGTGTGAATTCTTAGCCAAATTTCCATAACCCCAACTCTCCCTCTGCCTACATTGCTGCTAATCAAGAGGTGCCCTCCCGGTATGAAATTTCTTTGCCAGTTAGAATTATGTTTTAGCTTTTCATCCTTCATGTTTTAAGAGAATTAAGAAATAATAATAATTAGTGAATACGGATTGAAGTTCATATTTTCAAAAGAGACATGGGTTCAGACAATTCCATTCCTCAAGGGCCCAAAACACATTTTAGAAATTAGCATCCACGCTGAGAGCTTTAAGATTGTGTTCCAATTTCACTGTGGACACTACAAAGGATTTTCTACACTGTATTTCTCCAGATGTTTAAAATCTGCAGGAATGGAAGAAATCTAGGAATGTTACAGTTCGTTAGCTTTTTGAAATTTTGTCCAAGTTCTCATTCAAGCAGGGTGTCATTAATTAAAAAAGCAAATGTTCTCATGGTGTGCAATCATTTTCTTTTTATTCTGAAATATACTACTACCAAAACAAACAAACAAACAAACAAAAAACAGAACAGTGCTGTCAAGTCGATTCATATTCATAGTGACCCTACAGGACAGAGTAGAACTGCTCTACAGAGTTACCAAAGAGCACCTGGTGGATTTGAACTGCAGACCTTTTGGTTAACAGCCGTAGCACTTAACCCATTAAGTCACCAGGATTTCCAAACACACCACTAACCATTTATAAAATACAAGTAGCATGCAGGTGCTACACCAGTACTGATACAGGTGTGAAATATGCAACAGTCCCTGACCTTAAGGAGTTTACTATTTTTTGGAAGGAAATAATTCAATATCCTAGCCTGTATTTTAGTACACTAATTTTTCTCCTTAAACTTAACCAATTCTAACTTATCCATTCTTTAATCTTGATATTAAATGTTTATTTTACCATTTTGTTGCAAGGGTTGATCTGCAGTCAAATTTAGTTATTTATTTACGGTATGAAGTCTATGTAAGTAATGAAAGAACAAGTACCTGGAATTAGATCCTTTATATGGAAATTGAAACAAAATAATGACAATCTAGAAGACCCTGGAAGTCCTTGAGTGATGCAATCAATCAACATACTCAACTGCTACTTAAAAATCATACATGCACCGTTCTGCTTTGACACACATGAGGTCCCCAGGAGTCTGAATTGACTAGATGGCAACCGTTTTTTACGTTTACTGAGCAACTATTTGACTTTCCTAGATCTCAGATCTAATATTGCTAGTCTTTTGCAACTGCATGTAGGAAAAATAAGAAATAAAAAATAAAAGGATCCATGCAATGGCAGCAACAATAGACTTAAACACAGAAACTACTGTGAGGACAGCAAAGGACCGGACAGTGTTTTGTTCTGCTATACCTAGGATCACTATGCGTCAGATGGCACCTAACAATGACAAATTTTTTTCAGAGATGAGAACTGCATATTTCAAGTGTTGTATCTTATGTTACTTTTTAAATAGGCTAGTTCTCAATTTAAACATAGACATTAAAACAAAATAACAATAAAACAAACTCATTTTCTCTAGTGATTTTAACCTCTCCATAATGACAACAATAATACAGCTTTTTAAAATGCTGTTAGTTTTAATTTCTTCATGAAAATTCTAGTAATCACGCCCCAAATGATAAAGAGTAGGGAATCTAAGGGAGGGATGTGTAGTCACTAGGAGAAACTCTTATTTCCAATTAGGTAAGAAAAACTACTGGTTAGCTAGAATTTAGCATATTTAAAAATTGAACTCAAAGTGAGGCAAAAAGTGTCAACAGAAAGATGAAATAAGGAAGGACACAAGTAGACAAAGAGGAAAATGTTTGGCTTATCTTGATATTCACAACATTTTGAATTTAAAAGAAACAAAGACACACGCATGGTAATTAAATAGAAGTAGAAAAATAATCTGAAATAGTCTGTGGAGAAACTAGAAGGGTCACTTTTTTGATTTCCTTATAATTCAGATTCTCAATAGGGAAATTAAGAATTTAATTCATTTAACCTTCTATTATGGGAATTCTTCCTTTTTAGCATAAATATTAATTAGTTATTACATTCCAAGTATGTCAACGTTTTAAGGATAAATTTAGTTTGGTTTTGGAGTCTCCAACATGGCTTAGTTTCAGCCATCTCAGTCACATCCTTTTACATGAAGCATTGACAAACTGCTATTTATTTAGGGAACTTGAAGAGAAGCAAATGTACAGACATTTTGAGACTGGAAGCTAGAGGCACTAGTCAGGCCCCTTTGTTGTCTGGGTAATTTGGTCAACTTTTCAACCTCAGCAAACACTGGTTTGACAAGCAGCAAGTTTTAGTGTGGGCTGTATCCGACTCGACAGCACTTGGCTGGCTGGCTATCTAACTAATTTTACCATATAAGAGGAAGCATGACTCTAAGAAGCATCATGTTAGGTTCCAAGTATTTTATTGCTAGCCATCAAGATGAAAGGCACTGCAATAAAAATCCATAAATACCTGATCATGGGACTCTGTCTTTCTAAAGGAACACAGTATACTATTACTTTTGACTCAACTGGAAACTCCAGTGGCATATCAGTTAAGTGTTCTGTCTGCTAACCAAAAGGCAGGCATTTCAGATCTGACTCAACGGCACTTGGCTGGCTTGGCTTGGCAGGTGCTCCTTGGAAATTCTATGAGGCTGTTCTACTCTGTCCTATAGGGTCACTATGAGTCTGAATTAACTTGACGGCAGTGGGTTTGCCTTCTTTGGTTTGATTTTGACTGAATTAACGGTGAAGTAGAGGCTCAGTGAAGAAGAGGAAGACCCTCAATGAGATGGACTGACACAGTGACTACAACAAGGGGTTCACGCATAGTGACAATTGTGAGGATGGTGCAGGATAGGGCAGTATTTTTTGTTGTGTTCTGCCTATGGTCACTATGAGTCAGAACCAACTCTCTGGCACCTAACAATAGTGAGGTAGGAGCCCTGGGATTGCAGGGGTTAAGAGCTCAGCTACTAACCAAAAGGTCAGCAGTTTGAATCCACTAGCTATTCCTTGGAAACTCTGAGGCAGTTCTACTCTGTCCTATGGGGTGGCTATGAGGAAAAATGAAGTTCAGTGTTGCTGTGCTTAGGATTGCCGTAGCATGGAATGAATTTTGCTGTCGTAAGACTGCTCTTGACAACGACGTTAGCAGCAGCACAGTGTGGGGGTGATTTGTGAAACTTCCCAGTGATAGCCACCAGTCTTCCAGATACACTGGTAGCAGCTGGCTTATCGAAATAACAACTTCCATGATATTCTGAAGAGGTGAAGGGAAATAGCAGGTTCTGAAAGACAATGGGCATACTACACTATCAATTTAGAAAGAATCAGAGTTCTAATACTTTAACTAGTGGGAAATGACAAAATATATATATATATATTATTCAAGAACTACTATACCACAGGCAGGAGGGCAGAGGAATACTTGTTACAGTTTGGAATGCAACTAAGTAGATGTACTTAATTACTAAAAATTTCAATTATTTACACTAAAAAGTTGTTTACATTGTTAAGCCACAAATGATACCAAATGGCTAAACTCTCCTAATGGTAGGTGTTCAGAATTTTAGATGACGGCTTATTAGATCTAAGCAGAAAGTCAAGAGTAATTTTATATGATACACCTTTCTCTGATAGTTCCATGTAGGCTTGGTCCAACATGGTTATCATACCCTACATTTCAATATTGAGATCTTGAATTGAGGTTGACACAACTGAGTAACTATATTTTAAATTTCATTTAATTTTGATTAATTGAAATAGCCACAAAAGGATAGTGGAACTCTGTTGGACTGCACAGATCTACAGCTTTGCTACTCAAGGTATCATTCTTAGACCAGTATTATTGATGCTATCTGGGAGCTTGATAGAAGTACAGAATCTAAGGCCACATCTATAGAATCTAGTAGCATAGTGGTTAAGTGCTATGGCTGCTAACCCAAAGGTCTGAAGCTTGAATCTGCTAGGCTTTCCTTAGAAACTCTATGGAGGTGGTTCTACTCTGTTCTATAGGGTTACTATGAGTTGGAATTGGTGCAAGCTATTTGATTTTCTTTATGGAATCAAAACGTGTGTTTTTAACAAAATTCCTAGGAGATCAGTATGTTCATTGAAGCCTGAAAGCACTAGTTTACAACAGTGGTCCTTAACCTTGCTTGCACTATATAATCACCTGAGACGATTTTTTTTTTAAAAATACCAATGCCTAGGGTCCATATACAGATTGCTATTTAAGTGTCCTATAGTGTGATCCAGGTAAATGTATTTTTTTTAAAGTTTATTTTTACAAAAATATAAAGAACACATTTGCCAGTTCAGCATTTTTCACACTTATAATTCAATAAAACCAGTTATATCCATCATGTGCAATTATCACTGATGTCCACTGCCAAACTATCTATTACCATAAACAAAAAATTCTATGTTGCCTTAACAATCATCACCCTCTTTCCAAATCCCATTCTGGTAACCACTATTAAAATTTAACTTCTGTTCCCTTGTCTATTCTAAGTACTTCGTATTAGTGAATCATAACATATTTGTCATTCTGTGATTGACTAATTTCACAGCATGATGTTTTCAAAATTCATCCATATCGTGGCATGTATCAGGACTTCATTTCTTTTTATGTCAGAATATCATTCCATTATATGTATCACTTTTGCTTATTGATTTATCTGTTGATGGACATTTGGGATGTTTACACCTATTGGTTGTTATAAATAATAAATAAATAATTTAAATAATAAATAATGCTGCAATGAACACTGGTGGACATATTTGTGTTGCTTCTATACTTCTACTGCTTAGTCATGTGTTATCTTGTTATCAGATACTTTACATTTATGAAAAAAGTGAAAATCCTATTATCTGAGTGTTTTGCAAATTAATGACTTTAGAAGCAGTGAGGTGAGAGTAACACCGGCTGCGATAAGTTTATACGTCACTTTGTTGACATCATGATTTGCAGTGGTGTGGCAGTTCTGTAATGACGTAGCCATCCTTCATGGTGTGATCTGATGTAGTCATTTTCTGTTTTTGCATAACACTCATTTTCCATGACAATCTAGTCTTTGGAACCAAACTAGATCAATAAGTGAGGAGTGTATGTATATGTAACACTGGAATTGCTGAGTCCTATTGGTAGCTTTATATTTAACTACTTGAGAAACCACCGTGATGTTTTCAAGAGTGACTGTGCCGTTTTTGCATTCCCTCCAGCAGTAGATGTGGGTTCTAATCCATACATAACCTCATCAACACTTGTTATATTCTGTGTGTGTGTATGTGTTGTTTATTTTTAAATCTTGTTCATACTAGTGGAAGTGAAGTGCATCTCACTGAGGTTTTGACTTACATCTCTTTAATAGTTAAAGATTCAGACTCAACTAGATGACAATGGATTTTTTTTTTTTTTTGTAATGACTAGTGAGGAACCCTGGTGGCACAGTGCAATCAGCTGCTAACCAGAAGGTTGATGGTTCAAACCCATCAGCTGCACTGTGGACTAAAAATGTAACAGTCTGCTTCTCTAAAAATTACAGCCCTGGATACATTAAGAGGGAAGTTATACTCTGTTCTACATGGCCACCATGAAGTAGAATCAATCCAAAGGCAATAATCTTTTTTTTTTTTTTTAATGGTTACTGTCATGGATTGAAAGTGTCCCCGCAAGAACGTGTATCAATTTGGCTCTCCTACAATTCTCGGTGTGTGTGATTTTTCCCAAGTGTTGTAAATCCTGGATCTATGATGTTAACGAGGGAGAATGGGCAGCAGTTGTCAGTGAGGCAGGACTCAGTGCACAAGCCTGGATTATGCTGATGCAATCTCTTGGGATACAAAATTAAGAAGAGAGAGCTGGGGACCTCAGACTACCAAGAAAGCAGTGCTAGGAGCAGAGTGCATCCTTTGGACTTGTGGGTCTCTCTTGCACAGAGAAACTCCTTGTCTGGAAGAAGAAGGTGGACTGAGAAAGCCTTCTCCCGGAGCTGATGCCCTGGATTTGGTCTTTAAGACTACTACAAAAAAATAAACTTAGCTTTGTTAAAGCGATTTATTTGTGATATTACTGTAACAGCAGCGCTAGATAACTAAAACAGTAATGTTGAGCATCTTTTCACGTGCTTGTTGGCTGTTTGTGTATTCTCTTTGGTGAAATGATTATTTAGGTCCAGTAAAGATACTTTTGAAATTCCCTACATATATATAGTGCTCTGACAGAGCAGTGATTAAGGCTCAGCTGTTACCCAAATAGTCAGCAGTTTGAATCCACCAGCTGCTCTTTCAAAACCCTATTGTGCAGCCCCACTGTGTACTATAGGGTTGCAATGAGTCAGAATCAATTCAACAGCAGCAGGTTTGTTTTCTTCTCTTTTTAAAAATAGATATACATGGGTGGTACCAAAGGTTACCATGCTTGGCTGTTAGCCGAAAGGTTGGCAGTTCTAGTCTACCAGAGCTTGGAAGGAGGTCCTGGCAATCTACAGCTGAAAAACCAGCCACTGAAAACCTCATCAAGCATAGCTCTCCCCTGACATGCATGGGGTCGCCATGAATCAAAGTCAAAACTCAAAGGCTACTGGTTTTATAGATATATTCATAGATCTAAAAGTTGCATACATTTAATACTGAATGACAACAGAAAAAGTGCCCTTCAGAAACAGGCCTTTTTTTGTTTGTTCTTTACTTATTTACTTTTTAGGCATCAATAATTCAAAAATATAATTAAATTAATTTACATAAAAGCATACAATTACATGCTTAGTACTCATCATTTTATTACTTACGTCTTAGTCAGTGAGAATGGTGGCACCTTAAAGATGGCCATATTACCAAGGACTGCAAAAATACATTCAGTCCTGGCACTTACCAAATTTTATGTGAGTTTATGGTGATGATAGTAGTTCTTTCTTAATTTGAGCAGTTCCATGAAGAGGAATTTGTATTCAAAGACCCATAGGCTAGACTAGGAGATGGATAATTTAGAAATACCCTGAAGGTGACAGTTTGAAAATCAGTTATATAATACACAAAGGTTAATTTGTAACCAACTGTGAATGTCTTTTGAAGCCATGATTTCAGGTCTGCCAAAAGCTTCCAGATTTTTAGTTTGCAGTCACACTGAACTTGGGTCCCAATTAGCTAAGAGGAGTTTTGTGCCCTCACCAGGGGCAAAATACTGTTACTATTAGTAGTCAGGTGCTTGCCTTCTTGTGGACCCAGTTCTTCCAAGTCCTGCCCCTCATTGTAGTCTTGTTGTGGTTAGTTTAGCAATGGAGGAATCATCCATTGCTTAATGTTTCAGTCACAAGTCCAGTGTGAATATGTGAATGCCTTTGATTAAATTAACCTTGTTCTTTCATTGTGAAAGTTCACACTCAGCCTATCTAGTGGCCTTGTCATATCAGTAGTTAGTTAAGTAGTATCTTTTGAGCCACTTGATTCCTTACAATTGTTTCCATTGTAAGAATGCTTGATGTAATAAAACATTTCTTCAAACTAGTTATCTGTAAAAAAACACACATATATACATACATACATACACACACATATATGTATACATTCTAACTCATAGGACATAGTAGAACTACCCTCAAGGGTTTTCTATGCTGAAAACTTCAGGGGAGCAGACTGCCAGGTCTCCTGTCTTACAGAGTGGCTGGCAGATTCAAACAACCAGCTTTCCAGTTAGTAGTCAAGTACTTGAGCATTGCACCATCAGGGATCTCTCTCTCTCTATATAAACACCTACTCCTTGCTTAGCAACATGGTTAGTTTCCAAAGACCAGGTTGTTATGTGAAAATCACTGTTACATGAAAAACGAAGATAATCATATCAGATCATAAAATGGAAAATGACAACATCATTTTATAACTACCAAATTACATCATTGTGCTACTGTTGAACACTGAAAATCATGGTCCAGCCAAGCTGACCCCTAACCTTAGACATCACAGCCAGAGTTACTCTTGGCTCACACCACAGTATCTATTAGGACCAGTAGGATGTTGTTAATGTGCAAAATAGACAGTAATTTTTTACTATTGTCATGTATGTGAAACGTCAGATGAGAGAGTGAGGAGCAGGTGGATACGTGCATACATATTATTTAGTGTAAAGATACATTGTGGAAACTAAATCTATTTCATCTAAATGTCCTAGCTATGCTTAAGGTCACAAACATCACAAAATTCACAATCTCAATCAGTTCCTCCATATCATGATATCCCACAATGGATCTTTTTATAAAGTTTGTATCACACATTTTCCTTATAAATTAGACATACCAACTCCCTCTTTTTCTCATGAGAAAAGAAGGTTGGAAGGACTTTTTTCACTTTCACTGTGTATGCAGAGAGGCAATACAGCACAGTCTTAAAAAATTATCCAATCTTGGCTTTAATATCACTTGCATGAACTAGAGATAGTTTCACAACTTCTCTATATCTCAGTTTATCCACCTATAAAATGAGGCCAAACAATACTGCTACCTCCTAAGACTGGTGTGAGATTTAAATGTGTTGATATGTAAATCAATCTTAGAGCAGTGTCTGGCACGCAGGAAAAGCTCAGTAAAAGTTAACCATTACCTATGGCAATTACTGTAGTACTTTGAATTGCACACATTTCTTGTTGCCAGTGAGTTACATGTTACTGGTATGTAATACAATTAATTGTAGTTTTTATTCCATTTATTTTGTGCTAATGATCTCAAGCAGCCTCTCTTGCTTCTCAGATGATATAAACTTACTGGTGAAATCATATCTTAAAGTATTACTTGGAAACCAGTTAAACTCTCTGAAAACAATACATATGATGACAAACTTTGTTGTTGTTCTTAGGTGCCGTCCAGTTGGCTCCGACTCATTGCAACCCTGTGAACAACAGAAGGAAATACTGCCTTGTCTTGTGCCATGTCCGCAATCGTTTTTATGCTTAAGCCCATTGATGCAGCCACTATGTCAATCCATCTCATCAAGGGTCTTCCTCTTTTTCGCTGACCCTCCACTCTACCAAGCATGATGTCCTTGTCCAGGGACTGATCTTTTTTGTCAATATGTCCAAAGTAAGTAAGAAGCAGTCTTGCCATCTGTGCTTCCAAGGAGCTCCCTGGTTGCACTTTTTCCAGAACAGATCTGTTTGTTCTGTTGGCAGTCCACGGTACATTCAACGTTCTTCACCAACATCACAATTCAAAGGCATCAGTTCTTCTGTCTTCCTTGTTCATTGTCCAGCTTTCACATGCATATGATGGTATGGAAAATACCATGGCTTGGGTCAGATGCATTTTAGTCTTCAAAGTGACACCCTTACTTTTGAATACTTTAAAGAGATCCTTTGTAGCAGATTTTCCCAGTGCGATGCATCTTTTGATTTCCTGACTGCTGCTTCCATGGGTGCTGATTGAGGACCCAAGTAAAACAAAATTGAATCCTTTCTCCATTTATGACAATGCTGCTTACTGGTCCAGTTGTGAGGATTTTTGTTTTCCTGATGTTGAGGTGCAATCCATACTAAAGGCTGTGGTCATTGGTCTTCATCAGTAAGTGTCTCAAATTTTCGTTTCCAGCAACTAAGGTTTGTGTCATCTGTGTAATGCAGGTTGTTAATGAGTTGACCTCCAATTCTGGTGCCTCATTCTTCTTCATATAATCCAGCTTCTCGGACTATTTGCTCGGCATACAGATTGAAAAGATATGTTGAAAGGATACAATCCCAACACATGCCTTTCCTAACTTTAAACCATGCAGTGTTCCCTTGTTCTGTTTGCATGACTGCCTCTTGATTCATATACAAATTCCTTAACAGCACAGTTAGGTGTTCTGGAATTCCCATTCTATGCACCGTTAGCCATAATTTAGTATGATCCACATAGTTGAAAGCTTTTGCATAGTTGATGAAACACAAGTAAACATCTTTCTGGTATTCTTTGCTTTCAGCCAAGATCCATCTGACATCAGCGATGATATTCCTTTTTCCATGTCCTCTTCTGAATCTAGCTTGAATTTCTGGCAGTTCCTTATCAATATACTGTTATAGTCACTTTTGAATGATCTTGAGCAGAGTTTTACTTGTGAGGGATATCAAAAACATTGTTTGGTAATTTCTGCATTCGGTTGGAGCACCTTTCTTTGAAATGGACATGAATATGGATCTCCTCCAGTCAGTTGGTCAGGTAGCTGTCCTCCAAATTTCTTGGCATAGATGAGTGAGCACTTCTAGTGCTGCATGTGTTTATTGAGATATCTCAGTTGATATTCCATCAATTCCTGGAGCCTTGTTTTTTGCCAATGCCTTCAATGCAGCTTTGACTTCTTCCTTCAGTACCATTTGCTCCTGATCATATGCTGCCTCTTCAAGTGGCTGAACATTCACTCGTTCTTTCTGGTATAACGACTGTATTTCTTACATCTTCTTTTGATGCTCCCTGAGTAGTTTAATAGTTTCCCTGTAGAATCCCTCACCATTGCAACTCAAGGTTTGACTTTTTCTTCAGTTCTTTCAGCTTGAGAAATGCAGGACATGTTCTTCCCTCCTGGTTTTCCATTTCCAGCTCTTTGCACATGTCATTATAGTACTTTCTTTTGTCTTCTCGAGCTGCTCTCTTAAATTTTCTGTTTAGGTCTTTTACTTTGCCATTCCTTCCTTTTGCTTTAGCTGCTGTATACTCAAGAGCAAGTTTCAGAGTCTCTACTGACATCCAGCTTGGTCTTTTCTTTCTTTTCTATCTTTTTTATGACCTCTTGCTATCTTCATGGATGATGTCTTTGACATCATGTCACGATTTGTCTGGTTTTTGGTCATTAGTGATCAACACATCAAATCTGTTCCTAAGATGGTCTTTAAACTCGGGAGGTATATTCTCAACATCATACTTTGGCTCTTGTGGACTTGTTTTAATTTCTTTGTTTCTATTTGAATTTGCATATTAGCAATTGATGGTCTGTGCCCCAGTCAGCACCTGGTCTTGTTCTGACTGCTGATATGGAGCTTTTCCATTGTCTTTTTCCACAGATATAGTCAATTTGTTTCCTGTGTATTCGATCTGGTGAGGTCCATGTGTACAGTCACCATTGCAATGAAAAAGTCATCAGTCTTGCAAAATTCTATCATGTGATTGCCAGCATTATTTCTATCACCAAGGCCATATTTTCCAACTACCCATCCTTCTTCTTTGTTTCCAACTTTTGCATTCTAGTCCCCACTAGTTATCAATGCATCCTGATTGCATGTTTGATCAATTTCAGACTGCAGAAGCTGGTTAAAATCTTCCACCTGTTCATCTTTGGCCTTAGTGGTTGGTGCATAAATTTGAATAACAGTCATATTAACTGGCCTTCCTTGTAGGCGTATGGATATTATCCTATTACTGACAGCATTGTACTTCAGGACAGATCCTGAAATGTTCTTTTTGATGATGAACGCAACACTGTTCCTCTTCAAGTTTTCATTCCCAGGACAGTAGACTAAACGCTTGTAGGATTCAAAGTGGCCCAAACCTGTCCGTCTCAGCTCACTAAGGCCTAGGATGTCGATGCCTGTGTGTTCCATTTCATTTTTGACAATTTCCAGTTTTCCTAGATTCATACTTTGTACATTCCATGTCCCGATTATTAGTGGATGTTTGCAGATCTTTCTTCTCATTTTGAGTTGTGTCGCATCAGCTAACAAAGATCCCTACTCTGAGGGGGCAGCTCCTTCCTAGATGTCTTTTGAGTGCCTTCCAACCTGAGGACCTCACTTTCCGGCACCGTATCTGACAATATCCGGCTGCTATTCATAAGATTTTTGCTGATTAATTCCTTTCATAAGCAGAGTGCTGGGTCCTTCCTCATAGTGTTAGTCTGGAAGCTCAGCTGAAATTTGTTCAGCATGGGTGACTCTGCTTTTACCTAAATACCAGGGGCATAGATTCCCTCATCGCCGCAACAAGCAAGCCTCCACTGACAGATAAATTTTGTTAGATAACAGTATAAGCACTTGGAAAATGATTGCTAAGTTCACAAAACAAAACAAAAAAAATGAAAATAATCTGCTTAAACATATGTTTGTCCTCAATGGTTAAAACCGAGACGTGAAGGCATATGCTACAAGGGGTTTTAACCATGTGACTATCTTCACCCCTCAAAATACATGCACTGTGGAAAAGTGTTGCCTGGCTGTGGTTGCTAACAAGATATTTTTGAAAGACAGACAAAGAAAATACTTGTAAGCCTCCTGTAACCATGATCTAAGCATCCTGTGAAATTATCTGTAATCTAATTACACTACTAATAGTCAGTAACCAGAGTTCGTGATTCTTATAATGTTTATTAATTTCCCTGTAATTGTCTTTTCTATGGCTTTGTTCCTCTTTTTATCCCTTGTAAATACTTTCATAGTGAAACTGTCCCAGGACCACCTTGTTCCATTTTCAAAGGGCTGTTGTTCCCCAAATGCAATTGTTTGCAACACTTAATAAACTTCTCTGTTTTAACTTGAAATAACAATCAATTTTTTTTTTCTATAACAATATCAATGGTCATGAACATGGTACCGGATCAGGACACATTCATTCTGTTATTTATAAAGTCACCATAGTAACAGAATTTACAACATCATGACTCAGAGCTAAATAGGTACTAATTAATATCAACAGCAGAATGACGATAACTTTACACTCAGTAGATTTTTGTTTTAGTCATAAAAATTCCATAACAACAAATTTAGTATTTCAAAATCTGAATTTCTTATATCAGTGATTGACGTCTAGGGATGACTTTGTCCTCCCAAGCCCCTGGGAACATTTGTCAATATCTGATGCATTTTTTATTACCATGATTGAGAAGATGGTTACTACGTGCATTTGGTGGTTAGAGACAAGGATGCTGTTAAATACGTCAGTATGCACAGTATAGGCACCAGTCCACTCTGCTGCCACAAAAATGAGTTATCCAGCCTAAAATTCCATTAGTGTTGAAGCTGCAAACTTTGCTCTTAGGTAAACACAGTTTGGTTTATCTCTGAAATATTAATCTGGTTAAAATACTTTTGTATAAATTCTGTAGATCTATTATGTAAGTACAAATGAAAAAGTAAATTTTCACTAGAATATTTTTTTTCTATTTAAAGCTAGTGCTTTGAATACAGTACTTTTGTTTCTAGAAAAAAAATTGATCACTGGAAACATTCTCGAATTAATATTTAGATCAGTACAAGGTAAGTTTATATTTATGCTGATTAGGCAAGCAAAAAATGATGGTTATGTTTAAAAGATTTAAATATAAATATATATTTCATAGTTTTATGTTGTAAAAAATGCAAAATAGAATAGTACTGAAGGAGCTTGTAGATAAAAACAATTTATGATTATATTATTGGATGTAGGTCTCACAACTCTAAATTGCTGGGACTCTTAGGATTGGTAATGGTATGCAAATATTTAACAATAACAAAACAGACATCCCCAAGCAAAATGCAGAACGTAATGCCACAAAGGACCCCAGCCCTTAACAATGAGTAAAGCTCTATTGGTGTACACCAACTCAATACAAGCCCTGCATGTAATAACTTAAAGCTACTTTCTTTATCTATTCCTTTCAGTTCTAAATTGACCATTGTTCTTTTATTATTCTCTAGTGTTTAAGTGCTATGGCTGCTAAAAAGATTGGCAGTTTTACTTCACCAGGCACTCCTCAGAAACTCTATGGGGCAGTTCTATTCTGTCTATCGGGTCTCATGAGAGAGATAGAAAATAATAGGAAACACTAACTTAAAAATATGTAAGAGCCTACATGATATGACATACAGATAGTGTTATTAACCTTATTTTCTTCAAAACTTCTCAGTTTATTCATGTGTAAATCCAGTTATACCTGCATCTTTCACACTCAGAAATATACAGTACTTTGTGTAATCATTGTTGTAGTTATTATTAACTTTCCAAGAAGGATTTAAGAAGCTTTACTATAAAAGACATATGGCATAGATTAGAAGATTGCAAACAGAATTCCAGATGCAGTTCTAATGTAGGCATTTTCATTCTGTTATGCATAAGGTCGCTATGAGTCAGAGGCGACTTGACTGTACCTAATAACAACAACAACAAATGTTGATGATACGAAGGTTGGCTCCTGGGTCCAGTAATACTGATATCTTGGGTACCCAATCTCCTACAGCAAAAAAAGCAGATTAAAGAATTTTCACTGGTTTTCTTCAAGTAGGAACCAAATATAAATTTACTATGGTCTATAATGCACTTGAAAATACAATTATTCAGAATACATTGCTCTCTCAAATTTTACTTCATCTAACATAATGGCTCTTAATCCTTATTAGCATCTCTAGTTTTGAACTCTTTCTACTCCTAAAGTCCCTCAGTCACTTTCTATGATACTTTATGTCTAACTCTTTTTCCCTTCTCTACACACACTCCCTAGTTCTCCACTGGACTGAGTTAGCAACTCTGCTCACCTTTTCTCTGTGTCTTTCTGCTTGCTTTTCTCTTTTGTATTTCAAAAGAGATTGGCTTAAGATACAATCTAACTTCTAGATCTCATCAACATAACTGCCACTGATCCATCTTTTTAACATCATACTAATAGAATTTACAGCACATAGGAAAATCGTATCAGAGCACAAAACGGTAGACAACCACGCAATACTGGGAATCATGGCCTTGCCAATCTGACAGATATTTAGGGCAGACACCATTCTCCACTACAGTTATCACACCACATACATAGATTGTTCTGGTTGCGTGCTTTTCCACTTCCTCTGGGTTGTTCTTTAGTTCCTGACTGGGTCATTCTGAAATTTAGGAATTAAGGCTTTGCTGTTATGTCTCCCCGGACACTGAGGAACATTTACAGGATGTAAAAGGGTCAAATTCTAGAACAAATTCAAGGGTATTTTCTCTCTTCTTTTTGACTACATTAAATAGGTTTCTTGCTAGAAGCCAATTGCTTCCCAGCATTTTTTAGGCAGCCTGTGGTACGGTCCCTGTGGGCAGCTATTTCAGTCACACTATTACTAGTTTCTTTAAAGGTGTAGCAAATTCTAGCCTTTCTGTAGTTGCCTTTTAGCTAGTTCCTCTTCCAGAGAAAAACTGTCTTTTGTTGTTATTGTTTTCTTTTCCTCTTAATGCTCCCAGTTCACTGAACAAATACAGGAAACAAATCAATTAGCGTTCACTGATTCTACTATCAATGCATCCTTTCTGGACACAGTTGAAGTTTATGCTTTACCCAGTGTTCTCTGTATTTTTATCTACCCCAATTACCTTGGCTTTCACCCCCACTGAAATCTAACCTCTCTAGTTTTACCGATCTTAAAACAAACAAATGAAAAAACAGTGCTGGTGAGTCAATTCTAACTCCCAGTAACCCTACTGCCCCCACAGAGTTTCCAAGAAGTGCCTGGTGGATTCAAAGCACTGACATTTTTGATAGCAGCCATAGTTCTTAACTGCTATACCACCAGGACCTACTTCATTAAAATTAATTACAAGGATTTTTTTCTTGTTTATTCAGTTTTTCCCTCTCTAAATGGTGCTTTTTATCTTGAAAATGCTTTTTCTTTCCATGATACAGTACTACTTGATATTCCTTTTTAAAAGCTTCAAAACTTGAGAATGTTTCCTTCACTCATTATCCTTTTTTTCTTTTTAAACAGCCCACTGAATATTCTTTATATCTGTTTGTCTGCTTGGAAATGTTGGTGACATAAGGGGTTAAATGCTACCTCTGATGAACACAAGGTAAGGAGTTTGAATCTACCAGGTGTTCCTTGGACACTCTATGGACCAGATCTATGTCATCCTATAAGGTCACTGTGAGTCAAAACTGACTCAGTGGCAGTGGGTTTGGTATGTCTGTTTGCAATTCACACTACTGTCACTAGAGATTATCTCCCCAACAAATACAGTGTTGTTTTATCAAAACTTTCGGCTTTTGTTCCTTCATTTCTACATTTCTTCATTTCTATGACCAAAATGCATTCATGATGTTACCTCAAAATCTGTTTTCCTATTTATATCCCTGATAGCAAATCCTTAACCATTTTGAAACTTAGACTTGAAGCATAGGATTAATTTTTGTTACTCCTATGAAAACCACATTTCACACACTTGATTTTTAAGACTATTAACCTCAACATAATCAGAACTTTGTTCTTCATTTTTATCTAAAGTTCTGAGGATACTATACTATTCTATACTATATTATACTATTCTATACTGTACTATACTATACTGTACTGTAGTATACTGTACTATACTATACTATACTGCACTGTACTGTACTGTACTATACTGTACTATACTATACTATAAAACCTCCCAAAAATTTACTAGATGTAAAGGAGTAAAACTTACAAACTAGTGGAAAAAAACTGGTTATGAAAAATCCAATCAACATCTAGTATCAAACATCTACAAGATACTGCAAAGCATCAACAACAAAGTGACCAATATCTCAACTAAATAATGGACAAAAGATATGAACAAGTACTTTACTAAAGAAGATATTCAGGTGGCTAACAAACGCATGAGGAAATGCTCATGATCATTAGCCACTAGAGAAATAAAAATCACAACTACCATGACATACCATCTCACCCTAACAAGGCTAGCATTAATCTAAAAAACACAAAATAATAAATGTGTTAGAGAGGCTCTGGAGACATAGGAATATTTGTGCACTGCTAGTGGGAAAGTAAAATGGTAAACTACTTTGGAAATTGATTTGCCACTTTCTTAAGAAGATAGAAATGCCACAGGATCCAGCAATCATATTCCTTGGAATATATCCTTGAGAAATAGGGCTATCACACAAATAGATACATGCAGAACAATATTCACTGCAGCACTGTCCACAATAGCAAAAAGATGGAATCAAACTAGGTAGCCAGCAATAGATGAACAAATAAACAAATTATGGTATATTCACACAATGGAATAGTACAGAAAGATAAAGGCCAGTGATGTATTTGTGAAATACCTTGTAACAAGGATCCATCTGAAAGGCATCAAGCTGAGTGAAATGAATCAGTCACAAAAGCACAAATATTGTATGGGAAGGCCATTAGAAGAACTCATGAGAAGGTTTAAACACAGAAGAAAACATTCTTTGACGGTTATGTCAGTAGGAAGGGGGAGGGGCATTCATTAATTAGATACTAGACAAGAATTATTTTAGGTGAAGGAAAGGACAACACAGTACAGAAGAAGTCAGCATAACTGGACTAAACAAAAATGCTAAGAAATGTCCTGGATATAATCAAACACTATGAGGAACAGAGTAGCAAGGGCAGAGGTCGGGGGACCACGGTTGCAGGTGACATCTAGGTTGACTGCTATAATAAACTTTATTAAAAAAATGTGCTCTATTCCATTTTGGTGAGTGGCAGCTCACAAAAGTGTATTTAAAGCTAGCACGTGGTCAACTTAGAAGCATCAAGGGTCTAACCCACCCAGAGCAAAGGAGAATGAAGAACACCATAGACATAAAGAAAACCATAGACAAAAGAAAGAAGGGGTCACGTAAGTCAGAGACTACATCAACATGAGACCAGAATTAGGTGTTGCCCAGCTATCACCAATGATTGCCCTGACAGAGAATATAACAAAGAGTTCCTGATGTATTAAAAAGACCAGATTTGACGGTCTGACAAACTGGAGGATCCCCAGAAGACATTGCTCCCAGATTCTCTGTTAGTCCAGAAAGGAACTCATTCTTGAAGTCAACTCTTTAGACAAACACTGGACTTCAATATACGATATAAATCATATTGGTGAAGAATGTGCTTCTTAAGTAGACAAATGAGACTAACTTGACAGCTCCTATCTGGAGGGGAGAAGAGCAGACAGAGGGAGACAGGAGCTAGTTGACTGGACACAGGAACTACAGGGTAGAAAGGAGTAGTGTGCTGTCACAGTATAGGGAAAGAAACTGAAGTTACACAACAAGGTGTGTGTAAGCTTTTGTACGACAAATTGACCTCAATTGTAAACTTTCACTTAAAGGCCAACAAATATTAAGACAAGTTTGCCAGGTGCCAATCATTATTCTACATATTATACACACATGATGAGATATTGTCTTCAAAGTTATGATTCAGGAATTACTAGTTCCACTTTATAGATTAGGAAAATAAATGTAAATAATTTTAAACGCCTGTATCCAGGAGGGCTACACAGCTAGTTAGACAGAAACTTACTTCACATTCCATTTCCTTCTGCCACTGTAGTGTATCACACTCCTCTATTTAACATTCAAAGTATCTCAGATACCAGATTGGTAGTGTATAGAATCATGACTTTGGGTCCTAAAGTTCTACTTTAAATATCTCATGTGCCATGTTCCATCCTGTTCCATGTATGTACTGTGAATTTCTGTCTCACTATTTTTATTTATACTATTCATCTATCAGAATAGCATTCTACTTCATGGCTTTAAATTCTAAATATGAGTTTCTAGAACTGACATAACTGTTCCATCATAAATACAATACACATATTAAAAATACTATTAAAATTAATAGAATTACACAATCATTAATTTTACTGTAGGATGGACACATGTAACTTTAGTTCTCTTAACCATGTCATGCTACAGTTTATAGTATTCTAATAAAAAATAGATTTGGCTGTAAAAATCAAATGAACCTTCTCAATCTTCTCTAGCTCAAAAGCTTATGTCCCTCCCATTTATCTGTTTAAAGTGAGGAAAAGACAGGATACAATTGTAACCCAAAGGGACCAGCCAGGTTTTCAACAAAGCTTTTAGGGTGGTAATACCTTAAATCCGGTCCCTTACACATCTAACATATTGATTTTGTCTGTAAGCATTTAAGGAATTGATTGAGCTTAGAGAAACTGACTCACACTAATTCAGGTTGGCAAATAGATTTCGACTCCAGGGCTAACTAAGATCCATTTGCCATGGCTGCCTAGAACAGTTAAGCAGAGCTTGTAACCTCTATTTTAGTTTGCAGATGGTAAACAATGGCACCTGTAACATGTATTTTCCATTTACATACTAAGTAAATTCGCTAGAAATCAGTATGTGAATCAGATTGCTAATTTATTTATTTATAATGAACACATCCCTTTAGTGCCTACAATACTTGGGAGCACCAGCCTCTTCACTACAAAAGATAATACTAAGAATGGATGAAGAACAGCAGGGGAATAATTTTGAAAATATTTCAATTAGACTATGGTAAAGCCTGATGAATTGTGCCTGGCATCTTACAGACAAAGAATAGCTGTACAACAACTTCACAGGTTTTGCATGTCCTTGCGTTGAAGACCTGGTGTCTTTCTTTAGGCATAATGATACACACTGTCAAATTCCTTTTTCAACTGTATCATTAAGTCCATTAGAAATATAATTTTATGGAGACAAAAACAAACAACAAAAAAAGTGCTGTAGATTTCATTCACTTTCTAGCTCATTTTGAAAAGAGTACATAGAGTAAGTTATTGTAAAATATCTTCCAACATCCAAGACTTCATAGTCACACCATAACAAATACTTTTAGTTTACTTCTAGAGATGGGTAATTTCATGCATGATGTATAGACTTTATTTGATTAGCTTTTAGATAACCACTTTATATTCTTTCTTTTCAAATCCCTCCAGAAATCGAGAGAGTAATCTAACTACTTCCTTTTCTTATGGTTTCATTATGTTGCACATTTTATACTCAAACATTTTCTCATTAGTTTGTAAGTTCCCTGGAGGCAAGAACCTCCTAGTAGCACCGCTCACACTGATATACATAGAACAGCTTAATACACATTGCTTGAATGACTGAATTAATGAATAATGGATTAGAGCACACTTCAATTCTCTTGTATTTAAGGTTAAAACAAGGATGGTTTTATTTTTTGAGTAAGAGTATAATCCTCATGTCTGTACCTTTAGTAGACAAATTGTAGTGAAAGCACTCAGTAATAATATTTAACATGACTATTTTCTTGTTAGTTTTATTTCAAAATATTCAAGCATGAAAATGTTTTATCTATTCAGTAACCGAATACAGAAGAAAAACTAGTATGTCTCATACTCCAAAAGCAAAAAAATGTTAAGGGATCTAGTAGAAGTTAGTAACAAACTAGGAAAATTTAGTGGCAAAGATAGTAGAAACTATCCTGTACCATCAGTGTCTCAAGTAAGTGGTTGCGGAAGAGAAATGAGTTGGGTCTGTCTTATTTGGACATATGGAATCACAAGAACCCAATTATCTGTGTAGGTTTCAGGTGGAGGGAGATCTTCTGAGAGTTAAACAGTTTCAGTCAGAATAGCAAGAACGGATGCAGCTTCAGGTTTCATTAACAGAAGCCAGACCTGTCAAACATGATTCTGGTCACATAGAAAGCAAAATACATTTGAGACTTTCTTATTAGTAAAAATATCAAACAATAACAACAAAAACCTGCACCAATTTCCACAGCAGTAAGCTGGCTAGCCACAGAGCCTCCTTTCTTGTTAAATCAAGCTCACTGGGCTGAAGTGAAAACTCAAATTGGAGAGAAGTTCAAAGCAGTTCCTGTTTGAGTAGTTTTTTTGTTTTTTTTTTTTTAATCTTGTTAAATTAAAATTGATTTTTCTCTTAAAAGTCCATGATTAACACTAATTATATCTACCCAAAGCAGTCTATTTATTTATTTATTTGAGAGACTGGCCGCCAGCTGCTACTTGATGACCCATGACTATAGGTTCCCCAGCAAGAGTTAGATCTTCTACTACAGACTCCACCACCATTAACTTTGGCACTTGTGGGATGACAGTAATGTCTGCATTCCAATAAAATCATCAATATAGTTTCTCATTTCTAAAGTCAGTTTTTTTCATGCAAAGACCCTTGCTCACCTTCAGATAGTCACCAACTGTGGAACTGTGGCAAACTCGGAAACCAGTGCCAATGTGTGATAGGCTGTTGGGAGCAGCCTGGGGTTGGTCTAACAATAACCTTGCCTATGTGTTCTTTTTCGGAGTCTGTAAGTTGACTGTTACATACAGCCTGTAACCATTTCAGCTACAAGTTATTTTTCAGGATCCATGACTGCACTGAAAGGGGACATTTAACCACTACACAACCTTCCTAGAGTACCAGGAGTGAGCATACCTTCTATCCTAAAACAACTGGGACTGCACAGAAACAAAAACTACGTAAGACCAGAGTTCACACACATCAGTCCAGCCCAACTTTAATTATGTACACTCTTAAGATCTTCCTCTATATGAGTAACTTCCCTTTTCACATGCACAAAAACCCCGCTTACTGCACTTTGCTTGTGAAATAGTATCTCTGAGAGCTGACTCTCTGCCGTCTTCTCTTTTGCACAAAAATTAAGTCACTACACTTACTAATACTTGCCTTCTTTATTATTGAGGGAAGTGTAGCAAGGACCCGTTGAGTGCAGTGATATTGCTACAGGAAAAAAAAATACGTAAGAGGCATAGGATGCAATACAAGAATAATTAAACTCCCCGGTACATTAACTTATGTTCTAGGTATTAGTAGTAAAAACTTCAACATTCTTTGCCAAAAAAGCACACTGGTGCTTAAATTAATACTGTTAAAATGGATAGCAGCCACCATATGGAAGGCAAATGGGTTTATGCTACCTTACACTACGCAAGTCAATCAATTTCAGATGACTTCCAGAATTAAATATGCATGATAAAACTAACTTTTCAGAAAAGAAAATATCTTTATTTTCCTGGACTATGAAGCTTTCTTTAAAATATACAAACCAAATACTAATTATAAAGGCAAAAATAAACTAGAATACATTAAAAATAAAACTAGTGTTTAACAAATTTCACTATAAAGTGAAAAGGCAAATATACAGTGGATGAAGATATTTAAAATAGATTCATCTGACAAATGACACTTACATAACAAAAATAACTCCCATAAATCTTAAGAAAGCAAAAAAAGAAAATGAATTGGCAAAATGTAAATAAATGTAAAACTAAGATTTATGCATCAGATAAATGCAAATTGAAAACAAATATGAATCTAGTAACATATTTTTATGCAGATAAAGTGCATTTCTTACTTTTGTTTGCCAACCATGTGCTCCACCCCAGGAGGTATTTTCATAAGAGCTACTATGCCAATTGCTTTTTTATATGTTGCTGTAAAAAAATTAGCATAGTGGCACTTACAAAAATACTTCATGGGAGGAGGACACAGTAGGCAAACAAATATAGAAGGCATGTGTTATCTGCATAAAAATATGGTACATACCATAACAAATAAAATAAAGAGACGAGAAAACAACAAGTGTTGTTGAGGAAGTAGAAAATTGGAACACTTCCAATTTCTCCTGTATAAATTTGTATAAACATTTTGGAAACCAGCCTTTATCAACTAGGATTGTTATCTGACATACCTTATGCATACTTTATTACTTAGTAATTCCACGCCCAGGTATATACTCAACAAAAATACATATAGACACCAAAGCAAACACAGAGTCACTATTTGTAATAAGCAACAACTGGAAAAAAATCAACATAAGCTGTATGAATTGTGGTATGCTCATACCACGAAACACTTTGAAATAATCACAAAGTCCTCCTACATTTTCCAGTATGGAGGAATCTCACAAATATCCTGAGCAAAAGAAAGCAGACAGAACAGCATATAGCATATGACTCTAATAATTAGGTTTTAAAATGATCACAATTAGTTTATATTGTTAGAAATTGGGACAGTAGTGATTACTGTTGAGGGGAGTTATGATTGGATGTGCACGGGAAGAGAACTGGGGGTGCTACTACTGTTGTGGAAGCTTGGTACCATAGGGGGTAAGCGCTATAGCTGGTAATCAAAAAGTCAGCAGTTCAAATCCACTAGACACTCCTTGGAAATGCTATGGGGCAGTTCTATTCTGGCCATTAAGGTCACCATCAGTTGGAATTGACCTGACAAAGCTAGGTTTACACCTGTTCTGGTTCTTGATATGACTGCTATTTTACAGAAATTTATTAAGCTGTATTCTTAAAATAAAAGCACTGTTCTTTATGTGACACAGAACAGAAAAGACCAATTGCTAGAAAAGGACATCATGCTTGGTGGATCATCAGCTAAAAGAAGGAAATCTTCAGTTAGATGGATTGACACAATTGTCTTACCAATGGCCTCAAGTGTACCAAAGATCATAGAGATGGCCCAGGTCCCAGTATGGCTTTCTTCTGTTAAGTTGGCCATGATGTCAGAGATGATCATGACAATTAACAAGAATGACAGCATTCCTTATGCATTTTATATCTCAATAAAACCTTTACTTTAAAAATGCATAGCAGTGGAACTCTCCTACGCTGCTGGTGGGGTTGCAAAATGGTCCAGCTCTTTGGAAAGCAATCTGGTGCTTCCTTAAAAAAATGGATATAGATATACCATTTGACCCAGTAATTCCACTACTTGGAATATATCCTACAGAGCCAAGGCCATTCACACCGACGGATACATGCACAAGAATGTTTATTGCAGCACAGTCCATGATAGCAAGAAGATGGAATCAACCCAGATGCTCAGCAACAGAAGAATGGATAGGTAAACTATGGTATGTATACTCAATGGAGCACTATGCAATGATAAAGAACAATGATGATTCCAGGAAACATTTCATAACCTGGTTTCAACTGAAAGACATTATGTTGAGTGAAAGTAGTCCGTGACAAAAGGACAAATATATTATGAGACCCCTGGGATAAGAACTCAAAAACAGACTTATGCATAGAAGAAAAGACTCTGATGGCTGCAAGGGAGTGGAGGGAGGGAGGGAGGGAGGGAGGGGAAGAGGGGAGGGTATAGATTACATAGTTGCTAGAAATCTGGTTGTGTGAAATTGGTGATAGTACACATCAGAAACAAGAACATTAAGTGGACTTCAACATAACTTGAGTACTCCTTCCATCTTAACCCAATATTGCAAGGACAGAGTAGCTGGGGCAGCGGACAGGGGACCATGCTCTTAGGTGAAATCGAGGTCAACTGGCACAACTAGTGTTTTGTTAAGAGGGCTCCCTGCACCCCACCTTGGTGAGTGGCATCTGGGGTCTTAAAAGCTGCCAAGCTGCCATCCAAGGGCACAGCTAATGGTCCCAACTCAGCAGGAACGGATGCAGGACCAAAACAATGTGGGGAAAAGACAACACAGAAGACAGACAGACCCACATGAGTAGGTGTCTACATCGACTTGAGAGAGGAAGAACAGGGTAGTGCCCGGCCACCACCAGTGATAGCCACGATGGAGCTCACTAAGTTGAGTCTCACTGGCAACACAAGAATAAAAAAAGGTGCACCCTGAGATCTTCACTAAAAGATCACAATTGATGGTCCAGCGGCTTCAGGGTTCCCCTGGAAGCATGGCCCCTGGCCCTGATGCTGCCCTTGCCCATGAATCATAACGAAAGTCTACTCTTTAGTCCGGAATGGATTGGACTTGGTGACGCACAGTGACCATATACTGGATGCACTTTACGATTCTATGCATCTACAGGATATCATCCTGCTGACCTCTGGCTGGAGAAAGGGGAGTGGGTGGAGAGGAGGAGAAAGGAGACTGTTGGGAGGATGAGACATGTATGGAGCAGAGAGGAATAGTGTGCTGGGAGAGCAGTGGAAGCTGTATATAGGTGGGCATGCAAATTTATATGAGAATGTACATTTTCACTCAATCATAATAAAAAAATGCATAGCAGACATCTGTGGACACAATATTATTAGAAAGACATGCAGTGGATAAAAGCTAGTTACATATTTTCTTTTTAAATAGTATCACTAGCTTCATCTTAAAAATAGTACATGTCTCCAAACAATTAATTTTGGCTACAATGTGTTATTTACATAATGTTTCACAGTAATTTGAGTACTCTGAGCACCCATTTTAGTATCAGGGAACTTTTTATGTCTTTTGAGATAAGATATAATCACTTGTTTCCTAAACCTTCCCAAAGGCTTGTTTTTGACAGACTGCTTACATCTATAAAGTAAGTAACTCTGCTTTTTTCGCTGCTTGTTAGGATCCAATTTTTTTTTTTTGCCTCCGTGGACCTGGGATATATAGAAAACATTATTAGTTGTCATTGCACCGATTTTGACTCACACGGAGCTTTTGTGTGAAGAGTAGAAGTGTTCCACGGTATTTTCAAGGCTCTGACCTTTCAAAATCAGATTGCCAGGTCTGTTTGTGAAACACCTTTGTGTGAATTTAAACCACTAAGCTTCTGGCTAACAGTTGAATGTTTAACCATTCACTTGCTCAGGGACTCCTAGAATTAAACTATTTCATCAAGGATATTTAAGGAAGAATAGAAATACCCTTTCCTTACAGAGGATTAAAAAAATTTCATGTAACAGGAAGGTCCTTCTGAAAACTTGAAGAACAAATATAAACGTGAAATGAATCTCATTAGCATATAAATAATAAAATTTTCAGTTTTTGGAAGATTAATGTTTCTTATCAAACCTGAAAACTAAAAGCCATGGGCAAAATGTTCTAACTTAAGTATGATTTTTCTCTCTTCTGGAAAGTGTATAAGTTACACAGCACCCAAGCCAATATTTTTCCTACATGAACAACATATTGGCTTTAAATGTATCATTCTGATTCATATTTAAACCACACCATGTGAGCACTCCTGTTTCAGTCATTCATGTCAAGGACACTCACAGGTGGTCCGTGATAACAGGTCTCTGCTGATATCACAATCAGACTGATTTACTCAGCTGTATAAAACTTCAGTATTTTCCTTACACCTTTGAAAACTTTAAATGAGAGGTAGAATACCAACGGTACACATTAAATGTATCAAATTTCTAAGACTTCAAAGGAACTATATAATTAATTCAATGTCATGTAATCCTTCAGGGACAAAAAAAAAAAAAAAAAGCTGCAAAGAGAATTGATATGTCCATCTTTCCCCTTTGGCAAATGAAGCACAAAGCTAAGTGATCAATTATGTTTTTCAAAGCTTATTCTTTGGCTATTATGATACATATTTCATTTGAATATTTCAGTGACTTTCAATGCCTACCTACAAAGTAAAGCAAACAATGAAATGGGAGAATTCTGCTATTCTCTTCTTTGATCAGAATTTCTCCCCTTTGTCTTCCTACTAAGTTTTTAGTGACCCTATCTGCCCTATCATAACCCCGAGTTCCTTTATTTTTCTTATTATAATTTCACTCCTTCATACTCCTTCCAGTTTCATTTGACTTTCTATCCATCATATAATTCATGGTGAGTCATTTGTACAAATTCTATATAGTTAGGATCTAAGACTCATATATCCCCCTTGACCTAAGAATCATATACCCTCTGACAGCTTACTTTACCAGTCTCAAAATATGAGTGTCTCCCACCATCCACTTTCACACTAGTGCCCAAAGTGTTGAGCAGGGCAGGAAGATGCCAGACAACAATATTCCTTATATTTAGGCACATGTTGAATTATTTGAACTGTAAATTTAGAATATAAACAGAATGGCACACAATATACTTTCCAAATCCAAAATGTCTTGAACCAATATATCATTTCCTAAAAACTATAATGGTACTTTTAAAAATTATTTTATGAAAAAAAATTACTTTATGATGCTTAGTTTGAACTGCTAAAACTCTGAAAGGTCATAAATAGCCTTTTAGCTCAAGAAAGCAAAAGAAGCACTCCCAAAATCCCAATAAAATACCAATACAGGGGTAAAGAAGGGATACAAGGAAAAAAAAGGAAACAGCCATCAGAAAGCTATATTTTTTTTAATCCATTACTAGAAAACAACAATAGATGAAGCAGTGATATCAGAGGAAGAATGATGGCAGAAGCCAGTGACTCAGATAATTAAGAAGAAGCTGTTCAGCAGAGAGCTCTCTGTCACGCAGAATCCCTAAGTTCTTGATACTTGGAAGTGCCAAGTAAAATTGAGGGCAAGAGTGAGACGAGCGATGAACGTAAAAGTAAGGGAAAATGTAAATGTACATTGATTCTCACAGGGTCTTCTCCCACACTCTCATGTGCAAAATATCCCTGAAAGGTGACATTTACCCCTTTGCAAAAACAAACAAAACAAAATAGCATAGGACATCTTGGTAAAGAAAACTGGTGTGCTTTTTGGGGTTCACCGAGACAGCTAATGTTGGCATTGTGGTCGTAGACCAAGGACCACACCAAGGAACACACAAAAAATCTAGCATTACTTCAACTCAAATGGCCATGTCCCATCTACTCAATACAAATGGAAGTTTGCCAACTCATTCCTGTTTACGCACACTTTTCAATCAACTTATTATTCAGCCATTTCTATATATGAGAATCAATCAAGGGTTGCAAATCATTTCAAAACAAGTGTAATGTGAAACAAAGTTAAAGAAAAAACAGAGTAAACTGAAGTCAGAATAAAGAGATAATTTGAAGAAAATAAAGATTTAAAAATTCTAAATGATAACCTGTGAAATCAAAGGCTTCTATTTAAACACAACAGGATGTAACAGGGAAGTGATATTAGAAAACAAGAAGCAAAGGTTCCTGGAAAGTAAATGCATATTTGCCTAGTAGCACTCAATAGATGGCTTGGAGGATAAAGTAGAAAATTAACTATAAAAATTGTCATAAATGAGGACATGAGTTTTCAGTTTGACAGACTTACTGATCACAGAGACAATGGGTGGTAAAAAAAGAAAGAAACAAAAGAAAGAAAAAAGAAAAGGCTTATATCTATTACTGTAAAATTTTAGTATATTAAAGATAAAGTTCCTAGAAGCTTTCAGAGTACAAATAACAGTCACCTTTCAGTAAATAAGGATCATATATGCAATGGATTTATCGTCAGCTGACTCTGTGCCGTCACACAACAAACTGAAGCTTTCAATGTTCAGAGGTAAATTCTTTTCAAATTAGGTTTTTATAATTAAACAACCTATTAATTTAGAATGAAATTGGAATAAACATATCTTTTATAAAGGAAAACTTGGAAAAACACCCTTTGCTAATAATTCACTTGAAGTTATTCTGCAACAAAGCAGGGAACTAAGAAAGAAGATAACACAGGATCTAAAAATTTCTGGATTTGACTCTGAAGAGTAATAAGGCATGTGACAGGGGCAGAGCAGGGAACAAACAGCTCAGGGAGGGAAGGAACCAGCCAGGGAATAGAATTTTGGAAACCGGCTACCCTACACAGGAATTTAGAATTTAACTAGACAATAAAAGTAAAAGTAAATATATGTGTGTGTGTGTGTATACATATATATATTCAAAGGAAAAGTCTGTAGTAAGAAAAATAGTGCATCTTAATTCTTTTTGTGGAGCGACATATTTACACTAAAATGTAAACAGGCTCATAGATCTTCAACTTACAGAATTAACTTTGAGTCAAAGCATGAAATAAACGTTCATGGCTACAGAGTAGAAAAATACATTTCCAACCATTCAATATACGAGTAAAACTACGGATCACGAAAGTTAGGAGGAACAGGAGACGATGGCTGGAAAAAGGACACTAAGGGACACTATCGCAACGTTAGCCTCTGTTATACATAAGGTCACCGTGAGGTGGCGCCAACTCGACAGCAACAAACAACACGAACAAAATAGCATCTGTAGTAGACGGAACAAGGGTTAATCAAGTGGCTATATTGTTTAAAGTTATTTGAAATTGAGAGTACATATAGTGAGTATGGATAAAAGAAATGAACCAAAAATTCATTTAACATATCAGAAGGAAGACAGGTAGAGAATAAAATAAGTCAACTAATCATAGCAGAGTAAATAAAAACAAAAAAGGTAAAAAGCTGTGACTCTACATCTCAAGAGAATGACCTCTTGAAAGTTACGCTTAAAAAAAAAAAAGGCAGGGGTAATATTCGTACCTAGGGTATCATTATTTGTGTAATGATAAATAAAAAACGTTACTCACCCATCCCTCGCCTCACACGCGTATACACAGCCTGGAAATCCACATAAAGCACAGTGGTTTTCACCGACAGAAACAGAAGCAGGATGAGTATTCTTTCAAACCATTTTAATTTCCAACGATGCGAATGCCTGGAGCATTCCAAAAGTAAATGTGATTTAAATTTTAAAAAGTAAGTAATTCCTTCCAAAAAAGATAACTGGAAGTGGGAGCATACTGGGCAAGGAATTCCTTTCTCATTAGAAAGCCCTCAAGAGAATTTGATTTTTTTTTTTTTACTGTGTGCATATATTACACACTCACAACACACACACACAGAACTGTTTATCTGTCTTATTACATGTACTCATTTTTTAAAGGTCTGGTGAAGCAATTTCTCTGTAAAACTTTTCTCTATCCCAGGTAAGGGTCCCTGCAGCGTCAATTCTAGGGAAATGTGGCATACCTCGACGGCACTTGGCTTATTACAGCATTTTCCTTTCGCTTTTTATTGTTTTGTTACATACTTGACTCTTTCACTAGACTAAGTAATCCTCTAGGTAAGGAATGTAGTTCTATTTGTGTTTCCAGGGAAACCCTGGTGCCACAGTGGTTAAGAGTCCTGGTCCCTGATCTGCTGATCCTGGGTCACGAGCCCCTGCACCTCCATGAATCAGCAGAAACCTTGCAGTCTCAGCTGCCAGCTTGGGATCCTCTGACTTTCACAGCCTGCAGGCGAGAACTCTCTAATCTCTGACCTGGTGACCTTGGGTTCACCAGTTTCCACAGCTATATGAGACTTGTGCTCCAATCTAGAAATTGGAACATTTCAGCTTCTAAAATTGTGTGAGCTGTTTCTTTTATATATATGTTTTTTATTCATGTTATACACATTACTGGTTTTGCTTCCCAAGAGAAACTTGCCTAAGACAACAAGACAAAACTAGTTTTTTGCTTTGACAGCTGAAATAATTAAGTATGGTTTCTTAGGCTTGTACCTCCCGAATCGACGGCACTTCGCTTTTTGCTCGCATACCTCCATAAAATATATTTGAATGTATCATCTCCCATTTGAATTCCTGCAGTAATTCTTCATCACTGATAAAACTAATTTCCGACACCCTCCCCAGTTAATGTTGACTATTGTAAGTATTACTGGTGGTATCCCATAAAGACAGCATGCTGTTGATACTTCTGTACTTTAGGGCTTTGTGCTCCTATTTAAGATGTTCTTCCTGCTAAGAACACTGTTCTCCTTTCTCTGCCTGGTACCACCGCATATGTTCTTTAGTATTAGAGTCAAGGTGGATGTCCCCCTTGTCACTTCCACAGCCACATACTTCATCCTGCAAAGAGGCTCAGTGAGTTGTCCCTGTTTTGTGTCACTGAGATTGTAGTAGAACTGTGTGTGTTCTTCCACACACAATTGCCTGAACTCAGTACCATACTGTAAATTATATATAAAAAAAAAAACTGGATCTTTATCAACATTGCATCACTAGAGTCTAGCATCCAAGCAACCCATCAACTCTTCTGTAGTCAAATTCAACTCATAGTGACCCTACAAGACAGAGTAGAACCTCCCCCTATGGTTTCCAAGGATTACCTAGTGGATGGTGGATTTGAACTACCAGCTTTTTGGTTAGCTGTCATAGCTCTTAACTGCTATGCCACCAGTGCCCAGTATAGTATCTAGCATATAAATATGCACACACACACACACACACACACACACACATACAACACACGTACTGGATAATAGGTCAGTGTTTATTAAATTGATTGAAACATCTTCAGTGCTGTCATTTCTCTTGAGCTCCAGCCATACATTTACAGCTGTCTTATCTGGACAAGCACAGGGGTTGAGCAAACAAACTCTGGAGGCAAACTGCCTGAGTTCAACCCCAAATCTACATCTTATCAGTTACGTGATCATGACAAGGTATCTCTGTACCTGTTTCCTCATCACAAGCAAGAGTAATGAAAACACTAACTTGGGGAGAAGGGGAGATGAGTTATAAAGACTAAATAAGAAAATAGATTATAAAGAGCTTTAAAAGTACCTGAAAAAAAAAAAAAAGTTAAAACAGTATGATTACATAAGTAATCCACTGATAGCTCAAATTTTACTTGTCCTAAATTGAATACGATCTCCTTTAACGTACTCTTCCACACTATTTGCTCGTAACAGTAAACAGCACTGGTATCTCTTGGGGTCCTAGTTTAAAACCCAAGCAATTCGCCCCTGAGTGGCTCTTATTCCTAGGCCATAAATACCTGATACAGACCTTCAATCTAGCCTCATAAAACCACAAAACAGGACTTACTACTTCCTAATATTCTTCCCAACTTAGGTCTTCCCTGTAGGAAAAGGAATGATCAAGCCACACCCCTCCCCCTTTTGCCCCATTACTTCTAAAGCTTACTAAAGCCAAGCCAAAGACAAGTACTGTCAGTCGGATCACTGCTTACTAAGATATACAAATTATTACCCTAGCACTCAGGGGCATTCATGATCTGGTGTAAATATACATTTCACACAGGGTGGGCCTCTTCCTCATATATCCTACTTTTAATCTGCATAAAACTACTCTGTCCTAATCTGAGGATAACATAAAAGCCTATGCCTTTGCTTATCTTAACATTCTTTTCTACTGACCAAAGATTTTTTGAGCATCTTCTGTGTATCAGTTACTGTGTTAAGTATTAATAAAAGTGATCTAGAATTTACCACATTTTAAGCCCTATTAGGTCTCATGCATTTTTTAAAAAGTTAATTGTAGAATTCCTCTACATTACCAACTTAAGTTGAAATCAATATATTCTCATTTAATAGAAAACAAAATGTAGGATTAGAAATGTTAAGTAATTTGTCCATTCCATGTGACCAGAAATTGACTGAGATGGACTCATGTGACTTCCTGCCAATTATAAAAAGTATCATTCAAAGGTCATGTATCAGTGGAGACTCCTCTGATCTCACTAGCCGGAAATGACTGCAGGTAGTTCAAAATCATTTATCACATCTTTAACATTCCAAATTATGTTACATGTCATTGTATACTTGCCTTTAGCCTCTGTGAGATTTTGTGTTTCTTGAATGAAAGACTCAACTGCTGCAAAATGAGAACTACCCTTTCTATTATGGAAAAATCTAATGGTTTAATAAGATTCTCAGAGCCATTTGTTACACTAAAATAAAGTTCTCTCTCTGATTTTAAAGTGCACACACATTCCTCTATTAGAGTAGAAAACCAAAAGTTTACCAAAAGTTTTGTTCTTCATAGTAATTTCTATTCCACTTGATACCAATTATCGAGCACCAAATAACTTCTAACATGTTCCTAATTTTGAGGGTTTAAAGCAGTACTTTGGAAACCAAAGGTAGCAGAAAGAAGAAGCAAGAAAAAATAGTCAAATAAAGACACTCAAATTTAAAAAGGAGCAGAAAGAAAAAGTGAAAATATATAATACTATGACCAGTTCAATCACTACATAAAGTTAAAAACTTGAAGTAAGGCAACAATGACTGGACAGTGATTTTCTGCAAGGCAATAGCAAGCATCTTAGAACACAGTGGTGTTATACCTATGATTAGAAAAGTCTTCTATTTCCACAGTGTTTCTGAGCTCCTGACCAAGTGAGTAAATGCAATTAAACTTTGAGTATACAGCATCATACAACATACAGTGGTCATTATCTTTGAGAGTTTCAGACAGTTTTAATTAGGTGTCTTGCTATAGAGTTCACAGAGCAAAAAGTAAATTTGGTATGATTTTGTACAAGTAATCATGTTTAGGTAGTAATAGCCTGCTTCAAGTGAATCTCTTCTAAGAAGTGAACTTTATACCTTCAATAAATATTGAGGACAAGAGAACTGTGAACTTGTGAATTCATTTCTGAACTTGTTAGAATCGTTCAGGTTAACCATAACTTTAAACTCCCATAAGACTCAACACCATCTTGGACGTGTGCCTAAATATACATAAATACAAACATTCTTAGAAATTAGGAAGTAATAAGTCCTGTTTTATGGTTTTATGAGGCTAGACTGAAGGTCTGTATTAGGTATTTATGGGACAAAATACCATCAGAATAAGAGACACTCGAGCAAACTCATCACTAGAGAGGATTTTGAGGTTTTTAAATTGGACCCCAAAAGATACCAGTACTGCTGATTGTTATGAGCAAATAATGGGGAAGAGTAGGTCTGAAGAAGATCAGATTCAAATTAGCAATGTTGGCAGGGCAGTATGGGGTAGATGTGATGAATAAGGAATTCACTGTGATACATTCATTAATGAGAACAAGAGTGTGTAGTTAATTCTCTTCCACTGCTCTTAAAATTTATCTCCTTTGTGAGGTCTTTTTCAAAGCCTTTCATTTTTCACACCCTACTCCAACCTCTTGGTCATTTTCACTTACCTCTGTGATGAACGATTTGGCTGTGGAAGGATTCATGACAAGGATGGCTCGCCTAAGAGTGTCTCGATAGCGATTTAGTTCCTCTATTCTCATGGTGTCAAAGAGCGTGGTGATCATTTTATTGATGTTGTTTTCTACCTTCTGAAGTGCAACATCCATCCCTTGTTGAGATACTTTGTCCAAAAACTCCTGTATTCCACGGATATCTAGGAACATGAAAAGTCCATCAAAATGTGAATTGCAGCACAGAAACAACTGCTTATATATCAGAATTGTTTACCGTTCACCATTTTAAGACACCAAAAATAATACTAATAGAGTAGCTTGATGGAAGTCTCCTACATGTTTACATTTATTTTGATTTAATGTGCTTACACGAAAATGTAAGAGCTGCTACTTTTTAAATGAATTTTGCTTTTTCCACTTAGCATTCTAAATTACTTTAACTCTACAAAATGGATTAGGTGGGTGACAGGGTTGGTGAGAAAGGATCCTCATTTTATTAAAGCAAAGCTATAGAAGGAAAGTGACATTCACTATTTTTGTCAGCAGTACAGAATGATATTAATCTTCAACAAAACATGAATATCTCTGATGACAGAGGAATCTGATCAAGATTAGTCGTGTTTCTTAACATAGAGAGAAAAAAAACACTACACTTCCCATTTACTATGAAAACAGGCAGAACGTTTTGAGAAGTCATCTTCAGTGGGTCACAGGGCACTTAAACCACACACTAAAGAGCTGAGTTGCCTTTCTATCTAGTGTCACCTTCTTAGCGAAAATTGGGAGAACTTGATAGGTGACAAAGCTTTCCTTTTAGTAATATGGAAAATGTAGTTTGTGTAAAAACTATAAATTTTCAAAATACATTTCAGTCTTTAAGCAATTGACAGGCAATCAATTCTTAATTTGTGGCCATGACCAGAATACACACGTACCTATTCTGACACAAGCAAATTTCTAAAAGGATGTTAAATAAAATGTCTGTGTTCACTTTACATTTAAATAAGGAAGGTAAGATTCAGTTTAAATAAAGTGCTTAGACATTTGTACTTTGATGTACATTTAAGTAATGAGTGTCTGAAATGTTACAAATATTTCTTCCTAGTATCATACTGAAGGTATAATAAAAGAGGGGATATAAACTTAAATCTAAACCTAAATCTAAGTATGATTGGAAGGTGAGGCTGATACAATCGGAATCTTCATACAGCAGATTTGATATAACTCATATATCTGTCACGGATTGAACTGTGTTCCCCCCAAAATGTGTGTGGCTGTTTGGCTTGGCCATGATTCCTAGTATTGTGTGATGTTCTTTTATGTTGTAAATCCTGTCCCTATGATGACTTTGAGGGAGGATGGGTAGTAGTTATGTCAGTTGACTAGAACTCCATGTGTAATACCATACTGTGTCCTGAGGCAATTTCTTGAGATATAAAGAAAGACAGTAGCAGAGAGAGTTGAAGATCTCATACTATCAAGACAGAAAGCAGAGCTGTGAGCTGAGTGCATCCTTTGGAAGGTACCAGGGTCCCTGTGCCTCAGAAGTTTTCGAAAACAGATAACAAGGACCTTCCTACAGAGTCAGCAGAGAAAGCCTTTCCCTGGCACTGACCCCCTGAATTTGAACATTCAGCTTACCAGCCAAGCCAAGTGCCATCGAGTCAGATCTGACTCATGCGACCCTAGGGGCCAGGGTAGAACTGACCCCCAGAGTATTCAAGGAGTGCCTGATGGATTTGAACCAGATGGTGACAAATAAAATTTCTCTTTTTAAACCCAATCCACTTGTGGTATTTCTGTTAAAGGAGCACTAGCTGACTAAGACATCTTAAACTACATTTGTTTTTTTTAATTATGACTCCATAGAATAAAATGTTTAAAGAAAAAAAAATGTAAAAGATAAGAAGTTCTTATTGTCAATGGTACATACCTCAGTGTTCTTAATGGTTTTTGATGGTATACATGTAAAATTTGTCTCTTGAGTATAACTGTTTATCTACTTTCATAACTCATTAACAATTAAAAGGAATGACTGAATCCACACAATAAGAAAACAAATAGCCTCAAATCTGGAAACTGAATCAGTTCTTATCATTACAAATCACCTGCTGCCATTGAGTTGATTCTGTCTCACAGTGACCCTACAGGTCAGAGTAGAACTGCCCCATAGAGTTTCCAAGGAGCACCTGGTGGTTTTGAACTGCTGACCTTTGGGTCACTTAATCACTGTGGAATCAGGATTTCCCATTACAGATTAAGAACGTTTAATAGATTCTGTACTAATAGTGGAAAACTCCAGTGCCATAGTGGGTTAAGTGCTACATCTGCTAACCGAAAGGTCGGCAGTTCAGATCCTTTAGACCATCCTTGGAAACTATGGGAGAGTTCTATTCTGACCTTTAGGGTCACTATGAGTCAGACCCCACTCAATGGCAGTGGGTTTGGTTTTTGTTTTGGTATACTAATGGTTAATATCATGACACATATTGTCCTATTTTGCTTACAAATTAAATATTGTTAGTAAACTTCTGTATATTTGTCATGGTATAATTTTAAAATGATAAAGCCAAGTCAACTCATGGTGAGTCATGTTTAAATTATCTGAAGCTGTTATCTTATAGATTGTTACTGGTTAACACTGTGACAGTTACTAAAAGTGAAAGTTTATACTAGTAAGATAAAAATCAATTTTAACATTTTCCTTTCTTTTATGTTTGTTTTTACCTTAAAACAATGACTATGAATATTGTATATGTTCAGTTACCTGATGACTTTCAAAATTCCTCCTGTATGAATACTACTTTATATCCCTTATTCCAAATTATAAGCCCAGAATTCTGATACCAAAGTAAGCTAAAAGAGCAAAAGTCTCAGCCAGAGCAGAGCAAATATCTTATCTGTTGGCCTACCCAGCAAGAACCTAGAGTTTCTACCTGGTAACAGAAATTCTTGAACTTTAATGGAAATCAGAATCACTTAAGGATCTTACTAAAAAATATAGACACATGGTTGTCACTCCATGCCAATATGGGATGCGGTTCTTGTCAAATGGATAGCATCTGGACTAGAACAGCTATCACTGATACTTAGCTGACACTTATGCTTAGGCTGTAGTGAAAATTACAAATCAGGTCAAAAGAGCCAGTTGTATAACCTTGTCACAAATAACTGATGCTAGTTAAAAAACCTTTAATGGACCTAAGTACACCCAAAACCTACTCTTTACCATTAGTAGGTATTGATGATTGTCTCAAGATTCTCAGTGTTAGTAGGGAAGAGTACACAAATTTCTTGTCCTGCTTATTTCTCAATGGTTTTGAGACAAAGTTAGACTGAGCCTGCAGGTGTTGTCTGAGTAGGTCCTGGCGTAGGCACATATTAGCATTTTCATCTTCTCGCAACTCTTTGAGATAGGTAAGAATCATTTCATTTAACAAAACAAGAAAGGCCAGATTTAGAGAGTTAAGTCATTTGTACAGAATCCCATAGCTACTAAGTGGAAGAGTCAATTAAATTTACTTTGCAGGGTACAAAACCAGAATTCTTTTCATGACAGAGGCATTAAAGCCAAAACCCTGGGAGAGAAGTCTTGCCCTTTCAACTTCTGTGTACTTTCTCCATTATGATATAAAGATCTGCTGTAAGAGGATGTGTCAGAGCAGATGCTTGACTTTGAGCTGTGAATTTCTTTTGATTTGTTATGTTTTAATTTGAATCACTTAAAAGTGCAGCTAAATGTAAGTCAAACAAAATGTGACATAGATACAGAGATGAAGTTTGCTGAGAAAATATACCACCACCAGAGCATAAGGGTAGAGAGTTCTTATGTTCTATGAAATCTTCTGGTTACAAAAATACACTTTTGCAATTACATACAAATTACAAAATTATTCATTGAGAAACAGACAGAATGCTATTGTTAAGAATAAAAAAGATAATACCCATCCCCCAACTGAGACAGACAATAAATACACAAACAAACTAATAAATGCAGATCATACTAAGTGCCTGCAAGAAAACCATGAGGGTGCTCTTTTAGATAATAATGGTTCTGCTCAGCAGAAGGATCTATTTTAATTAGAATTCTCAAGAAGGCTTCTTTAAAAAGTTGATATTTAAACCATGATCTAGAGGATAAGGAACAAATTACCCATGCAAGGGATAAGTAGAAAAAAGAACAGCACCAGCAAAGAATTGGCAGGGAAGAGCTCGTATTTGAAGAATTTAAAGGATTCCTATGTGGCTACAGCCCAGTTAGTGAGGGAGAAGGAGAGTCTGGTGAAGTTGTTGAACAGATAGGGCCAGATTATAAAGACCCTTGAGTGATTGGTAAAGGGGTTTGTATTGTATTCTAACTGCAGCTTGAATCTACTGAACATTTTAAGTAGAGGACTTAAGAGGACGACAAGCTGTGTGGAGAATGAAAACTCGTTTAAATTTGAGAGTAACTTCTTAGATTATTTGTTATTGTTGCAAAGCGCCTTCTAGTGGGTTCTGGTCCATAGTGATCCTAGGTACAACAGAAGAAAACACTACTCAGTCCTGTACCATTCTCATAATCATTGATACGTCTCAGCCTATTGCTGCAGCCACTGGAGCATTTCATCAAAGTTCTTTCTCTTTTCAATGATCCTCTGCTTTACCAAATAGAATCCCTGATGGCATACTGGTTAACTGCTGTATCTGCTAACCAACAGGTCAGCAGTTCAAATCCACCAGGAATTCCCTGGAAACCTCATAGGGCAATTCAACTCTGACTTATAGGGTTGCTGTAAGTCAGAATCCACTTGACAGTGGTGGCTTTGGCTTTTTAGTTTTTTTTTTTTTGGCTACTTTATCAAGCACAGTGTCCTTCCCCTAAGGACTGTTTTTCCCTCATAACATAGCCAAACTAGTTGAGATAGTCTCTCATCTTCCATTCTAAAGAGCATTCCAGCTGTACATCTTCCAAGACAGATTTGTTTGTTCTTTTGGCAGTCTGTTGCATATTCAATATTCATTGTTAACACCATAATTCAAAGGCATTTATACTTCTCTGGTCTTCCTTATTCATTGTCCGGATTGTCTAGCCTTTGCATGTCTATGAAGCAATTGAAAATACCATAACTTGGGTCTGGAATATCTCAGTCCAAAGGGATGATTTTGCTTTTTAACACATTAAAGAGTTTTTTTGCAGCAGATTGCCTGATTGAATTGTCATTAGATTTCTTGATTGCTGCTTCCACGGGTTTTGACTGTGGATCCAAGAAACACAAAATCCTTGCCAAGTTTAATCTTTTCTCTGCTTATCGTAATGTTGCTTATTAGTGCAGTTGTGATGTTTTATTTATTTATTTTTCTTTACGTTGAGGTGTAATCCATACTGAAGGCTATAGTCAAATTTATGTACCAACCATTAATGCCAGCTATGAAGAAGTTGAATACTATTACCAATTTCTGCAGTTTGAAATTGTTCAAACATACTATCAAGATATACTACAATGGGGACTGAAATGTGAAACTTGGAAGCAAAGAAAGATCAGTAGTTAGAAAAGATGGCCCTGGAGACAGAAACAACCTGGGAGATCACATGACAGAATTTTGAAAAAACAGTGGTGACATACTAGTTAACTGCTGTTTGCTAACCAGTTTGAATCTGTCAGGTGCTCCTTGGAAACTATGTGGCAGTTCTACTCTGCCCTAGAGGGTTGCTATGATTCAGAATCAACTTGATGGCACTGAGTAATGATGTATTTATTGGAAATAACCTTTTTTTTTCAACAACATAAATGGCAACTATACACATGGACCTCACCAGATGGAATGCACAGGATTACTGCCTCGAACACCTCATAGAGTAGTTCTACTCTGTCCTATAGATTTTCTATGAGTTGGAATTAACTCAAGGACAACAGATTAGGTACTCAAATTAGTAAGCATGAAGTTTAGGGCAGATTTTTGAAATGTAGAAGTTAGTTAGTAATCAAAAAATCCTATTGCTGTTGAGTCAATTCTGACTCACAGCAACCCTGCAGGACAGAGTAGAATTGCCCCATACTGTTTCCGGTGAGTGCCCAGTGGACTAGAATTGTCAACTTTTTGTTAGCAGCCATAGCACTTAACCACTGCATCACCAGTTTTCTACTTTGTAAGAGCTGTGCTTATTGGAGAATGGTCCCAAACACCCATAATATGTTGCATTGTTAAGTTTGATGAGAAAAGATTCTATCAGCTGTTCTGTGGGAGTCATTGAAAGGGGAGGGTGTACCTTTGCTATACTTAGCACATGTGCATATTCAGCCAACCAAATAGTTAAGCTTCATTAACTGTGTGTACTTATTAATTAAAAGGCAATCAGATAAATGCTACAGGTTATAGAAATTAAAAAACATGCACAAAAACCTGGCGTCTGACTTCAAGAAAGTTCAGTCCTGTGGGAACTGTTGTTGTTGTTAGCTGCTGTCAAGTTTGTTTCAGCTCCTAACAACCCTATACACAACAGAATGAAACAGTGCCCCATCTTGTGCCATGCCCACAGTTGTTTTTATGCTTAAGCCCATTGTTGCAGTCACTCTGTCAAACCTCTTGAAGGTCTTCCTCTGTTTCACTGACTATCTGCTTTACCAAGCATGATGTCCTCCTCCAGGGATTGAGCCCTCTTGACAACATGTCCAAAGTATGTGAGATGAAATCTCACCATCGTTACTTCCAAGGAGCACTCTGGTTATATTTCTTCCAGAACAAATCTGTTTATTCTTTTGCCAGTCCTTGGTACATTCAATATACTTCTCCAACACCACAATTCAAAGGCATCAATATCTTTGGGTATAACTAGGTGCTATTTATTGACAACAGACAATTGAACAATAGTTTCACTAGTTACAAATTAGTGTTAATTCTACTGACCAGATGATTACATAACATGAAGTGGTGACAGGCTCAATAACTGAGCCATTAAACATGCAATTAGAAAATTTTGGTTTATTTTTAACATGGACACTGTGAAGTATTTTATGTTATAAGAATGTGCAGTCTTCCAAAGACATCTGTGTTCTATTCCTAGAATCTGTGAATATGTCAGGTTACATGGTGTTTTGGTCAGCTAGGGCTGCTCTAACAGAAATACCACAGAATGGATGGCTTTAACAAAGGAAAGTTTATTCTTACATAGTCTGGTACGCTGCAAATCCATATTCAGGGTGTCTGCTTCAGGGGAAGGCTTTCCTCCTTGTCAGCTCTGGAGGAAAGTCCAGCATTGCATCAGTCTTTGTCCAGGGAGCATCTTGGCACAGGAACTTCAGGTCTGAAGGATGCACTCTTCTCCCAGTGCTGCCTCCTTGATAGTATGAGGTTCCCAAATCTCTGTTTGCTTATCTCTTGCAGGCTGAAATCATTAAGGGTGGGGCAAGCCATACTCCAAGGAAATGCCCTTTACAGTGGAGCAGGGAGGTGACCCCATGAAGGGATTTACAGTCCCCCCCTAATCATTTAACATACAGCATAGGAAAATCACAAAATGGAGGACAGTCACAAGATACTGCGAGTCATGGCCCAGCCATGTGGCTACACATATTTTTTGGAGGATACAAGCCAATCCATGACACATGGAAAAGAAGAATTAATATTGCATATGGAATTAAGGTTGGTACTTAGCTGACCTTAAAACTGGAGTTATCCTGGATTATCTGGTTGTACCCAATGCAATCAAAAAGCCTTTTAAAGGATGGATAATAGGATAATCAGAGGAAAAATTTACTATTGAAGAATGATTTGAGACTTTTGAGAATCTTCAGAAAGATTCAGAGTTGCTGGCTTTAAAGATTGAGGAAGAAGGTCACAAATGAAGAAACATGAGCAGCCCCTAAAAGGTATAAAAGGTAGGAAAGTAAATTCTTTCCAAGATCCTGTCCAAAGGAACACAGCCCTACAAATAAATGCCTTTGCTTTTGTCTACTGAGACCATGTAGAGTTTTGACTTTCACAACCACAAGATAATATGTTTGTATTCTTGAAGCTTCTAAATCTGTAATTTGTTATAGCAGCAACAGAATAGTAATACCTTAGCCCTTAGAATGGTATTTTTCAAATTGCAGTTTCCTGAACTTTATTTTGGTTTCTGAATATTTTTTAACCTTCTTTTGTATAGGCTGTTTAAGAAAAATAATGAAGGCTATGGATTCCCACTCTACCTAATAAATAATTCACATACCAAAACATTCTGTACACTGCTTGCCACAATCTTTTGACCTATTTATTTTGCTTGCTTCAGTGTATTTACTTGATTACCCAGATAAAGATCTTCTCACTCTTAAACTTTTTTTTTTTTTTTTCCTATCAAGATTGCATAAGAAGGCAAAGAAGAGCCATGTGGTACTCCTACAGGGCAGCTCTACCTTGTTCTACATGATTGTTATGAGTCGGCATCTTCTACAGTTCAGCTTTTTTGTTTGTTTGTTTCCTTTTCAGCCTCAAGAACAGTGTCTGATTAAACAGTAACTGAAAACAAACAAGGTCACTGTTGTTTGTTATGGTTTTCTAATTTGTAGTTTTTAAAATTGCTTTAATTTTTTTTCTAGTTGTACATTTTATTTTTTAATGTTTATTTATTAACTTATAAGCATTCAATTTAAATAAACTAAGAAGGTTGGGTCACTGGGAAACTGTACTCTATGATAAAGATTCAACAAAAGTCTCAAGGAAGTGAGGGTAGTCTTAAGAATTCCCTTATGTTCATACCCAGGAAAGGTGATTTATAAACTTGCATGTTCCTTGGTGAGGTAGCTGTCATCAGCTAAGGGCAATTCCTGAAGAGGACTGTTGGATGCTAGCACTCCCAGGACAATGGGAGCATAGACCTTTGGTTTTCAAGGGAGGCTTGGGAGACATAGCATGGAGTTCATTACATACGCTAAGCTCATCTTGAAATTTTTCTCAAATTTATAAAACTGAAAGTCATTATTATAGTTTTCACCATAATTTGACACAAAAATCTCTTAGAGATCATTTTGATATCACCTTTAATAAAATAATATTTTTGTCCAGGGTAAAGCACACTGTATATAATGTCAGAAGACCAGATCTGGATTCCTACTTTACTACCAACATAGCCCTTTGAACTTAGAATCAATTCCATATTAGATGTCTATTGTTTTTAGCTCCAAAACATTTCTTACCCTAGTTAAATAACAAGAGCCCAATTTTTATGTAAGAAACAAATCTGGACATACCTCTGGTGTTCCACATATGCTCAACACTGTACATTCTATGACTGGTTGGTCAGTAAGAACTCTCCATGACTCTAGTGTAAGAAATTAGCTCAAGGATAGGCTAAAGACTCAAATAAGGATTGAAATTTGATATATTGCTAATAATAAAAATTTATAAAAAAGTTTTTCTTTTGTACCACAAGTTGTAAATGATGTAATGATGGAATTGTCAGAACTAAGTGCCTTGCAATGTGCAGCTGTAGAGTTAGCTCTGACTTACAGTGACCCTACAGGACACAGTAGAACTGCCCCATAGAGTTTCCAAGGAGAACTTCGTGGTTCTGAACTGCTGTATCTTTGGTGAACAGACATAGTGCATATCTACTATGCCACTACAGTTTCCAGAGAAACAGAAAATTCAACTCTCCCTTAGATTTCATGAGTACATAGTGATCAAGTTTAAAGCAAGCTTCTATCACTGGTAAAAGAAAAGGGCCTTGACTAACATACATTTTTTTATCAGACATGTGGTAGTTTGATGATGAAGATGAAGACATAGGTCTTAAATTTGAGACATCCCTAGTTTTGTAGAAATAATGAACACTTAAACAGGTACTTGTGTTTCAATATGGTAAATGCTAACAAAAACAATCCTGACATGCAGGATATAGCAACTAACCACTCTTTATCCAAGGCACACACACATACATACATTTAAAATTATACATAACACATATATATAATTTTACTAATGAGTAGGTTATTCTGATAAAAGGAAATAAGGTATCAGAAATATTAAAACAGTTCTAAACAGCAAATTTCTATGCAATGTATGTTGTCATTATCAAGACATTATTATCTCCAGAAAAGTGACTCATTTGTTCTTCATTTTCTTCTACTGTCTTTTTCCATGGTAAAGTGGAAAGCAGAAAACATACTGATAAGGACAAAATGGTTTGTAAAACATTCTCAGAACTTGATATCTTGCGAACATCAATTTATCTGACATCCAAATAGTATAACCTAGTTATGCCAACTTCTCACCACAATCTCACAACAAGTAGTGACTAATAAAAACAAAACCAAACTCATTGCCATCAAATCGATCCTGACTCTTGGTGGCCCTATATAGATTTAGTTAGTTATTTTATTAAATTATGTACAATAATTGTTTTTTATGATCACTGAAGCAATGCTATTCAACCTGTGTATATCCATATACCTACTCAATCTGTATGCTGAGCACATAACCTCAGAAGCTTGAATATATGAAGAGAAACAGGGCATCAAGATGGGGAGATGATACATTAACAACCTGTGTTACAGAAGTTACATACCCTGAGTGCTGATTGGTACTGGACTAGGAGGACATACTAACAAAGACCAAAGACCACAGCCTTCAGCATGGATTAAACCAGAATACAAAGAAAAGTCTACACAACTGGACCAATAAGCCAACATCATGATAAATGGAGAAAATACTGAAGTTGTCAAGAATTTCACACTATTCTGATCCACAATCAACACCCACAGAAGCAGCAGTCAAGAAAACAAATGACACATTGCATTGAGCAAATCTTCTGCAAAAGATGTCTTTTAAAGTGCTGAGAAGTAAAGATGTCACTTTGAAAACTAAGGTGGACATGACTCAAGCTATGCTGTTTTCAGTGGCTCCATAAGTATGCAAAAGCTAGACAATGAATAAGAAAAACCAAGGAAGAACTGACACCTTTGAATTCTGGTGTTGGAAAAGAATACTGAATATAGTACGGACTGATAAAAGACCAAACAAATTTGTGTTGGAAGAATTATAACCAGCATGTTCCTTAGAAACAAGGATGGAGAGACTACATTTCGCATACTTTGGACATGTTATCAAGAGGAAGCAGTACCTAAAGAAGGCTATCTGCTTGGTAAGACAGAGGGTCCATGAAAAACTTGAAGACAATTAATGACATGGATTGACACAGTGGCTGCAACCATGGGCTCAAGAATAACAAACATTGTGAGGATGCAGCTGGTCCAGGCAGCATTTTGTTCTACTATACACAAGATCATTATGGGTCAGAACAAACTTGACAGTGCCTAACAACACCTACAACAAAATAATACTACAATTAACTTTTACTGAAAAGAATTTATACTATAATAGATTATATAGTATAGTATTATTTAGAATTATATTAGAATTTAATACATAAATATATTTCTAACCTGACCCTAACAAATTTTAAATGAGAAATATGCCACTCTGTTATTCAGTGTATATCAGTGGTCAGCATTCAAATAGATCCCTTTCTGAATCTAATCTTTGCTTACTATATATCAAGTGCTTGTGAAGGGTACTTATAAGAGAATCTTGAACAAGACAAAAACAACTCTGCACTCATGAAACTTATTTTGTCCATGACTGCATGATAAGATAGGCCCTATTACAGAAAAATATAACTTATAATACTAATCATTTTCCAAACTACAGTTGTGATTTAACTAAATTTATTGGAATTTTCTGGAATATCATCAAAGCACTCATTCTCAGCCCAGTCATTGTCTTGAAATACTACTTTCAGAGTGGTCAGGTCAAAATAGCAGAGTAGTTAGATGTTTTCTGTGAACTGTCTTACAACAAAGACCCCCCCAAAACAAGTGAATTAATTTATATATAAAAATCTAGGGGGGCAGAGTCAAGATGGAGGACTATACATATGTCTCCCTAAATCCCTCTGGAAACCGAGGCCTGAATTGATAAGTAAATGGAGCCACCTGGACACCTAGTGAGTCCTAGGACACGGCATAGGGCTGTCAATTTGGTCTACATACCACTGAGTGGAAAGCTTGTCTTTTGCAGACAACCGTCCTTCTTGAGTCCCAGCTCTGGAGGACTGAAGCTAAATTATCATTTTGACTTTTTTTTTCTCAGTCTTCGCCAGTGGGAGGAGCTGAGGTGACGGGTGACAGGGCTCAGATTCACTGCTGATGAGACTGAGAACCTGGCCTTGGAGTCTGTGCAGCTCAGTACCTCTGACCTCTCTCTCGGAATCTCCAGATCTCCACCACTGAACAGACTTTCCGAGGTGGGTGGGGGAGCTTATGCAGGATACCATCTTGACTCACTAGGAGGCAGAATTTCCTATACAGAGGCCTCAGCTGAATCTAATTACCACGCTAGGAGACAGTCCCCGCCCAGAGAGCACTTTCCTGGCAGTAAAGCAGTCTGTGATATAGAGACGAGTACTTTGCCAGCTGGGAAGATGGACTTCCATACCTGAAAGCCTGACTAAATTTTGGAAGCTGTCAGATACCTTTTACCTTACAATAGAGAAATAACTGCAGTGCATTTGGATGGCTCCTCTTCCAGCCTTTACCGTCTCACATTATAGAGAGAGCTGACGGCTCCCCAGTGACTCTGTAAGTGGGATTGGAGGTGGAGCCTGCTATCTTAGAGATTCCACTGAGTCAAGTCACTGGAGTACATAGAGGTGTCTGGTGATCAACTTCCTTTTAAGATGGAGCTTTAGACCTCAGTAAAGTAACATGGGAGAAACAAAACAACATCCAGAGTCCAAAAAGCAATAAGCTTTGCATAAAAACATAAAGAACTCATCTATTCCTTCAGAAGGCCCACAAAAGAAAGATCTAAAGAACTTCCCAGATGAAGAAGACTTTCTGAAACTATCAGAGGGTAAGTACAAAAAGATTATTTTTAGAGCCCTCCTAGGCCTTATAAAAAATGCAGCAGAGCAAAATGAAAAGTTAAGCAAGCTGCCAGTACTCTGAAATCTAACAGATCAATAAAAAAATCAAGGAGATAGCAAATTTAGTTCAAAGACAAGAAAACAGAATGGAAAAAATGGAAAAGAGACTATGAATTGGAAGACAGAGCTACAGACTTTAGCATCTATGAAGAGAAATCAGACAAAAGAAACAGGAAAAAGGAAGAAAGATTAAAAAGCATGTTGGACTCTCATAAGAGGAAAAGTCTACAATTAATTGGAGCTCCTGAACAGGGTGGGACACCCGAGCACAAAGAGAGTATCATGGCTGAGTTGTTGACAGAAAACTTCCCAGAAACTCGGAAAGAAGAGAATATAGATATCCAAGATAATATCAAATGCCACTCATTATAAATCCCAAAATAAAGACTCAAGACATAATCAAGCTGAACAAAATGAAGCACAAACAGAAATTCTTAAAGTCAGCAAGACTCAAAGCAAAGCTGACATTCAGAGGGAAATCCTGTAGGTTTTCATTGGATTTCTCAGCAGAAACAATGCTGGCATGGAGACAATGGGATGACACATTCAAAGACTTGAAGGAGAAAACTTTCCAAACAAGAATTACATATTCTGCAAAACTATCTTTCAAATATGAAAATGTAGTCAACACATTCGCAGATAAATAGAAACTCAGAACTTTGCAAAAACCAAACCAAAGCTACAAGAAATACTGGAAGAAGCTCTCAGCTTAGAAAAAAATCATTCATTTTACATTTTAGGAGGAAATACAGGACACATCATCCAGAATCCTATTCAGTTAGTGAAGGATCCAAACTCAATCAAAGCCACAATATTAATAGAAGTTATCCAGTGATCATATCATGAAAACTACATCATCATATTGCAAACAGGGATGTACTACAGTTATTATACTCCTTCCAGATGGAGAAGTTAATAAGACTTGTAGTGGTTAAAATTGTGTTTAAACATAGACATTTAAGGGGCATCTGAGTGGCAGCCACAAAGCACAATAAAGATGCAGCATATCAAATCACGAAAGGTAATAAGGAGTCTCAACAGCCACAAAAGCAGCACTGAAATAGGTAAAAAAAACAACACATAAAGAAGAATGTCTCAAAACAAAATAATAAGAACAGAGAAAACATCAATAGAAGAATAAACATATCACAACGACAGTACTAAATACACACCTATTAGCAATTACATTGAATGTGAATGGACTGAACACTCCATTAAGAGACAAAGAATGGCACCTTGGACCAAAAGACAAGACCCATCCATATGTTGTTTACAAGAAACTCCCCTTAGATTTAAAGATATAAAAAAACTGAAAATTAAAGGATAGAAGAATATATTATCAAGCTAACAATATACAAAGAAGAGCAGATCTGGCAATATTAAACTCAGATGCCAAGCCAAAATAGATTTTAATATAAACTCCACCATAGTGGACAAGGATGGACACTATTTATTGCTGAAAGTTTCAATATACAAGAAGGACTTAACAATATTAAATATTTATGCACCCAATACTAGAGCATCTAAATACATCGAAGAAACACTGACTACACCAAAAAAGAGACAGATCACTCACAATAACAGTGGGAGACTTCAACACTTCACTCTCAGTATTGGACAGATCTAGAAAAAAGCTCAATAAAGACACAGATGACCTTATTGCCACAATTCACCAACTAGACCTCACTGACATACACAGAGCTCTCTATCCATCAGCAGATAACTACACCTTCTTCTCCAGTGGACATGAACATTTTCCTGAATAGATCATGTATTAGGACATAAAGCAAATCTCAACAAAACCCATACCACTGAATTATTGCAAAGTGTGTTCTCAGACCACAAAGCCATTAAAGTCAAAATCAATAGCAGAAAAAAAACATAGAAAGTAGAATTTATGGAAACTGAACAATATCTTGCTCAGAAAGAAGAAATCAAGGATGAAATCAAGAAATTGATGGATTCAAATGAGAATGAAAACCCTTCCTACCAGAACCTATGAGATACAGCCAAAGCAGTGCTCAGAGGTCAGTTTATCTCCATAAATAAACACTTTGGAAGCAAGAAAGAACCCAACCAAAGATCTAACCCTACAGTCTGAACAAGTAGAGAGAGAACAACAGAGGAATCCCTCAGGCACCAGGAGAAACAAGATCATAAAGATTAGAGCAGAGCTAAATGAATTAGAGAATAGAAAAACATTTGAAAAAATTGAAAAGACCAAAAGCTGGTTTTTTGAAAAGATCAACAAAATTGACAAACGATTGACTAAACTTACTAAAGAAAAAGAGGAAGGAAAACAAATAACTCAAATAAGAATGAGAGGGGAGTTGTCACAAGAGATCCATGAGAAATAAAAAAATAGAACACTACAAAAGACTGCACTGTAACAAATTTGAAAACCTAGAGAAAATGGACAAATTCTTAGATTCATATCACCTACCAAAATTATCACAAGGTGAAGCAGAACAACTTAATAAACTTATTACAAAGGAAGAGATTGAAACAGTCATCAAAACACTACCAACCAAAAAAAGCCCTGGCCCAGATGGCTTCACTGCAGAATACTACCAAGCTTTTAGAGAAGAGTTATCTCCAACACTACTGAGACTATTTCACAGGATAGAAAGGGATGGAATACTCCCATATTCATTCTATGAAGCCAGCACAATCCTGATACGAAAGCCAGACACAGACTCAACAGAAAAGGAGAAATACGGATCAATATTACTCACCGATCTAGATGCAAAAATCTTCAACAAAATTCTTGCCAATAGAATACAACAACATATCAAAAACAATAATCATGACCAAGTGGATTCATACCAGGGATGTAAGGCAGGTTCAACACCAGAAAAATAATTAATGTGATCAACCATATAAATAACATGAAAGACAAGAATTACCTGATTTTGTCTATTGATTCAGAAAAGGCATTTGATAAAGTCCAACACCTATTCATGCTAAAACTCTCAGCAAAATAGCAATAGATGGCCAATTCCTCAATACAATAATGGCCATTTATACAAAGCCAACTGCCTACATCATCCTGAATGGAAAGAAAATGAAAGAATTCACCTGGAGAATGGGAATTAGACAAGGACACCCGCTCTCATGTCTCCTATTCAACATTGTGCTAGATGTTCTAGCCAGAGAAATTAGACAAGACCAAGAAATAAAGTGCATCTGCATCAGTAAAGAGGAAGTGAAAATCTCCCTATTTGCTGATGATATGACTGTATTCACAGAGAATCCTAAAGAATCCATAAGTAAACTACTCAAATTGATAAAAGAGTGCAATAAAGTGTCAGGAGACAAGATAAACATAAGTACATCAGTAGGATTCCTTTATATCAACAATGAGAATTATTAAGGAAGAAATCATCAAATCAGTACCATTTACTATAGCCCCCAAGAAGATAAAATACTTAGAAATAAATCTAACCGGAGAAATAACAGACGTTTACAAAGAGAACGACAGCACCTTACTATAAGAAACTAAGAGAGCCTTACATAAATGGAGAAACCTATGCTGCTCATCGTTAGGAACACATAACATTGTAAAAATGTCTATTTTATCCAATGTAATTTACTTATATAACGCAATACCAATACAAATTCCTGTGACATTTTGTAATGAGATGGAGAAACAAATGATCAACCTTGTTTGGCAAGGGAAGAAGCTCTGGATAAGTAAAGCACACTGAAGAAGAACACACTTTTACTATCCGACTTTATAAGTTACTAAACTGCCACAGTAGAGAAAACAGCCTGGTACTGGTACAAAAAGAGACAGATCAGTGGAACAGAATTGAGACTCCAGAGATGGCACCATCCTCCTATGAACAACTGATATTTGACAAAGGCCCTAAGACATTAAACTGGGTTAAAACCACCTCTTCAACAAATGGTGCTGGCAAAATTGGATGTCCATTTACAATAAACTGAAACAAGACCCGTATCTTACACCTTATACAAAAACCAATTCAAACTGGACAAAAGACGTAGATATCAAATCTAAAATGATAAAGATCACTTAAGAAAAGTTAGGATTAACAATACAAGTTTTAATACACAATGTAGACAGACTGCAAAATCTGACAAACCACAATCAACAGAAGAGAAAATAGATAAATGGGAATTATTAAGAATCAAACACTGTTTCTTATCTAAAAACTTTACCAACAGAATTAAAAGATCACGTACAGAATGGGAAAAAAGTGTTTGGCAACTCTATGTCAGACCGCTACCTGATCACCACAATCTATAAGGTACAACAAAATATCAGTAAGAAAAGGATAAATAATCCAAGAAAGTGACAGGCAAAGGAGATGGACAGACACTTCTCTAAAGAAGAGAGAAAGACAGCCAAAAAACACATGCAGACACGCTCATGATTATTAGCTATTAAATAAATTCATATCAAAACTACAGTGAGATACCATCTCACCCTAACAAGTTTGGCCATGATCCAAAAAACACAAAACAACAAATGCTGGAGAGGGTGTGGAGAAATTGGAACTCTTCTATACTGTTCGTGGGATTGCAAAATGGTGCAACCTCTTTGGAAAGCAATCTGGCACTTCCTTAAAAGGCTGGAAATAGATATATCATATAACCCCGTAATTCCACTGCCTGGAATATATCTTGCAGAATCAAGGCCATTCACACCAACTGATACATGCAAACGAATGTTTATCGCAGCACAGTCCACAGTAGCAAAAAGATGGAACAAACCCAGATGCCCAACAACAGAGCAATGCGTAGGTAAACTATGGTATATATACTCAATGGAACACTATGCAATGATAAAGAACAGTGAAGATTTTAGGAAACATTATAACCTGGTTTCAATTGGAGGACATTATGTTGAGTGAAAGTAGTCAGTGACCAAAGGACAAATATTGTATGAGACCCCTATGAGAAGAACTTCAAAGCAGAAAAGACTCCTTGATGGCTACAAGGGTGGGGAGGGAGGGCGGAAGACGATGGGGTATAGATTAGATAGTTGATATAAATTTGGTTGGTTGAAATCAGTGACAGCACACATTAGAAGGAGCAAATTTAACTGGACTTCAAAGGAACATGATTACTCTTCTCATCTTGACCCAAGGATGGAGTACTTGGGGTGGGGGGCTAGGGACCATGCTCCATAAATTGAGGTCAATTGGCACAACTAGTGTTTTTCTAAGATAGTCTTCTGCACCCCAAATTGGTGAGTGACTTCTGGGGTCTTAAAAGTTGCTAAGCTGCCATCTGAGGTACACCAAGTGGTCCCAACTCAGCATGAATGGATGATCTCTAAGGACCAAAACAACATGGGGCAAAAAGAACCTAGAAGACAGAGAAACCCACGTGAGCAGATGACTACGTTGACATGTGACCGGAAGAGCCGGATAGTGCCTGACCACCACAAGTGATAGCCATGACGGAGCTCACAAAGTTGAGTCTCAAGGGCAACATGAAAATAAAAAGCAGTGCACTCTGAGATCTCCACTAAAAGACCACAACTGATGGTCCATGGGCCTTGGGTTTCCCTTGGAAGTATGGCCCCTGGTCATGATGCTGCCCCTGTCCATAAATTGTAATGGAGGTCAACTCTTAAGACAGAAACAGATTGAATTTGGTGACACAGAGCAACCACATCATATGTGCTCTTTATGGCTCTATGAATCCATGAGATGTCATCCAGCTGACATCCTACTGGATGTAGAGTAGAGGTTGGAGGGGAGGGAACAGGAGATTGTTAGGAGGATATCACATGTACAGAATGGAGAAGAGGAGTGTGCTGTCACCAGGTAGGGATAGCAGCGGGAGTTGCTCATTGGTGGGTATGCAAATTTATACGGGATTGTATATTTTCACTCAATCATAATTAAAAAAAAAAAGTCTAGGAACCCTGAACATCAAAAGCAAAAGAAAGAAATCAAACTGAGTGGAAGGGGGTGGGAATGACACTTCAGAATGTGTGAGGGGTTGCCAGACTTGATGCTACAGGAATTGGCATCCTGCAGGGGGATTTGCTGGCACAGCAGGGTAAGGCAAGCTGTGGCCTTTGCAATGCGTTTTCTACCTCAGAAGAGACCACGCAGTAGAAAGCCCACTCACACCTCCACAAACAGTGAAAATCAGCACTCCATCAGCAGAAGATAAGTAACTTGCATCTACCCTTTGCATGGATCAGAAATGCCATCTGGGCAAAAACCTCTCTCCCATTTACATGCCCCTGTCTGCTCTGCTGTAGTCTATGTCCACTTCAGAGACTGACAAGTCCCCTGAGCCAAAAGTAGGCCACAGACCCTGAGCCATTCTCCTGGTCTTGGAGATGTAACAGATGAACAAACAGGAAAAAAAAATTCAGACTCCTCTAAGTCAGGATGTCATGGCAGTAACAGTTCCTTTGCCAAGGCAGAGGCACGGGAAACTCATAGAATTTAAATGCCTTTCACCCCTGTGTAAACCTATGTGGGTCCATTTCATTATCCTAAGCCCTCATTAGCCCAGCACAATAAGGTATATACCTAAAGTCTAGCCTTTAGTGTTTCAGCTATTTGGTGGAGACGAATGTTCGTGATACTGGACACTACACTGTCTATCAAGCAGAGTCCTCACTTGCCCGCATCAGTGGCCTGAGTATTGGTGGCTCCATCCACACAACTGGGCCTCCCATGAAAGTGGTCAAGAATAAGTGGTGCCTCTCACTCCTTATAGCCAACAGCACTAGTGCCCATAGTTCAGATGCAAAACCCATTCACCTGTGGTCTTTAGGGAACAGGGACACACTTTCTTCACAGACAACCAGGGGCAGCTGTCAACATCCTGTTTTGCTCAGCACATGACCTCCTACAACAGCCAGATACCTGTGCCGACACAAGCCACCCATGCCCACCTAGGACTGTAGGTAAGAGTCTGTAACACACACTTGATAATCTACTATCTGGACACTTGAGTTGAACCTATACAAGAAAATAAATAGATTTCTGGGCTCACATACTCAGTAACAGCTCTAACCACCTGGTGACAGGATGTTAGAGTATCAAAAGTCTCAGTAATCAAAGTGACACTCTACCAACAGGAATAACCTATCAGTGATTGGAGTACCAGAATGGGGACAATAACAGAAAATATACAGAGAATTGTCACAGAGTTTTGGGTTAAAAACTTCCCAGTCACAGTGAAAGGCACATATTAAACTCCACACAAGGTAAATCTCAAAAGCAAGTTGTCAAGACATGTAATCAAACTGATCGAAACCAGATAGATAGAATTTTAAGAGTGGCTAGACACAAATGAAAAATAATCTAGAAAGGTAGGTTAATAAGACTAAACTCGGACTACTCAGGAGAAACCACGCAAGTGAGAAAGCAATGGGATGACATAACTGAAGCCTTGATGGAAAAAAAATTGCCAGCCAAGAATCATACATCCAGAAAAAGTGTCTCTCAAATGCGATGGCAAAATTAGGACATTTGCAGATAAACAGAAAATTGGGGAATTTGCAAAATCTAAATCAAAATTATAGCAAATATTAAAAGGAATCCTTCAGTCAGAATATCAAAACAACAGATAACAATCCAGACTAGAATACAGGAGACAGTAACCAGATATCAATGCAGATAGAGAAATCAGAAAAATAAGTAATACCTTTAAAATGTTAAATGAGATACAAACGAGAGATTTTTTTCTTTGTTCATATATTAAAGCACAATTAATAGTTTTGATCAGTGAGTATGCTGAACACTTCACTTAGAGCAGAAAAAATTCATTACAGCAAAGTTGATCTTGAGGTTTCTGAAATACAACAGAATATCCAGACTTGAAGTTGACATTAAGAACCTTGTGAATTTTTAATGTAAAAAAGAGTAGGCATTAGACATCTTATTTAGCTGGATGAGTTTTCACAGCATATGAATAGAAAAGCATAATCTGTAAATGGTTTGGATCCTGAGAAACATGGCTTTTAACAATTATTATTTATTTTATTTTTTTAATTTTGTTTGGAAGAAACCTCATTTACTTAAACAGAACATGAACTATTGGACTTTACAGGTTTTGATTTTTATTTTTTAGTGTTAAATGAAAAGATAATGCTACCCTGTATTAGACTGAGGTGACACAGTTGAGCAATAGTGATCCATTACTGTGATTCTCTATTTGGTGTGAAATTGTGTTTTGAGAATTAGACCATAACATTTGAGGGTCATTGTTACAGTCATTATGATCAATATTTTAAAAAGACATATTACTGATCAACAAACATAAAATAACAGAAACTATGATTTTTAACTACTTGAAATAATATGACAAAGAAAATAGTTCAATAACATGCTGTATTAATTACAGGCTTATTGATATACATTGAACTAAATGAGGGAATAGAAAGCTAGGAAGTGGCCACATGAGCAATAAACAACTTTAAGACTGTCGAGAGAGAGAGAGCTGATATTATTTTAGTCATCAGATATTTGAAAACATCCTCAGGTAATTACAGACATTTACAATCTATTAAGAAAAAGTGTCCCTTTTATGTGCCTTGATTAAAATCAACGTGGAATAAATATTGGGTTCTTACAGACACACTCATGTGGTTGGTCATTTAACGCTCATTTCAAAAGGGCCTCTCACATGAAAATTAAATTGTAATGAAAAGGTGTTAGACTTAAGGGAAATGCTTGAGTACCTCAGTTCACTTGACCATGTACTGACTTTTAATTTGGGATCATTAAATGAATGTTTTCAATATGCAGAGAAGCCCATAAATAATCTATTTATGAATTGCTGTGGTTGAATTTATTTTTGTTGTTTTTGTGTAGCTAGTGCTGAAAGTGCATACTTCTGTTCAGTGAATTCAATTTAGTTGCTTCCACACTATGATGTTTTAATTTATCAGCACCTAGTATTCACCTTTTTAGTTCTTTATTGTATTCAGAAATACCTAGTTTCTAGTTTAGCAAACTATGGTTGAGATTTACTATCTCCAAAAATCATTTTGTTAAATAGAAAAGACTATCTCAAAACCATAAAAACAATGTCAGAAAGGCTAAGCATATGAAATACTTTTGATCTGACCAAAATGAGCAAATACATTCAGTCTAAACTAAAACACAATGTTTCCAAACTATTTTACAATGTTATATTATAATAAATATTTATGATTTCATTATTTTTCTTCATAAACAACATTTTCTTCAAAAAGGAAAAGTAAATGCATGTGCCTATTCTTCACCTTCCACCAGAGGATAATCATGTAACTCAGGTTGGTGACTTAGAGCCCTCCAGATTTGTGACCAATTGATTTGAATCAAAGGTTTACACTGACGCAAACAGGTCCTGAGATTTCATATACGGACATATGTCCATATATATGACACAGATCATACGAACAAATGAAGAGAAAGGATCTCTCTTTTACATAACAAAATGTAAGGACATGTATAATGAAATGTAAGGGTAGTGCCAGCTGTCTTACTCAGAGTGAAGGCATGGCATGATATAAAACAGTATAAGGGTAAGGTGACAGAGTATCTATTTACTTTCAGTAAATTTGTGTCTCTGTATCATTGACCATAACAAGCTGCTTCTTGTGCTAGGTGCTGTCAGTTCTGACTCACAGTGATCTTAACTGTGACATAACGAAACACTAAGTGATACTGCACCATCTTTATGATCATTGTTGTGCTTGAACTCACTGTTGGAGCAAATGGCTATGTTAATCCATCTTGTTGAAAGTCTTCCTCTTTTTCATTGACCATCTACTTTGCCAAACATGATATCCTTCTCCAGACATTGATCCCTGCTGATAACATGTTCTAAATATGAGGAGTCTCCTCTACTTTGCTTCTAAGGAGCATTCATGTTGTACTTCTTCCAAGACAGATTTGTTTGCTCTTGTTGTAGTCCATAGTATATTTAATATTCTTCTCCCACACTGCAACGCAAAGATATCAGTTCTTCAGTCTTTCTATGCATTGTCCAGTTTTTGCATGCATATGAAGTGATTGAAAACATCATGGCTTCAGTCATGTGCACCTTAGTCTTTAAGATGACATCTTTGCTTTTTTAAAACTTCAAAGAGGTTTTAACACAGCACATTTGCTCAATGCAATGAGTTCTGCTTTCCTGACAGGTGCTACTATGGCTGTGAATTGTGGATCCAAGTACAATGAAACCCTCGTTAACTCCATTCTTTTCTCCATTTATCATGATGTTGCTTATTGGTCCCACTGCAAGAATTTTTGAATCTTTATGTTGAGGTATAATCCATATGAAGTTTGTGGCTTTTGATCTTTATTAGTAAGTCCATCAAATCCTCTTCACTGTCAGCAAGCAAATTTGTCTCATATGTATAATGCAGGTTATGAATGAGTCTTCCGCCAATCCTAATATCCCACTCTTCTTCATACAGCCCAGCTTCTTAGATTATTTGCTCAGCGTACTGAGCAAATGAAAGGTTACAACAATGACATACACCATTCCTGACTTTAAACCATGCAGTGTCCCCTTATTCTGTTCAACCAGCTGCCTCTTGATCTATGTACAGGTTCCTCATGAGCACAAATAAGTGTTCTGAAACTCACATTGTTCACAATATTATCAATAGTCTGTTATGATCCACACAGTTCAATGTTTTTGCACAAAACGCAGGTAAATATCTTTCTGATATTTTCTACTTTCAGCCTGAATTGATCTGATATCAGCAGTGGTTTCCCTGGTCCTCTGTTCTCTTCTGGGTCTGATTTTAATTTCAGGCAGTTTCCTCATTGGAGTATGACTTCATCCACTTTTGAGTGATCTTAAGCGAAATCTCACTTATATATGATATTAATGATACTATTTGATCAATTCCACATTCAGATAGACTGTCTTTCTTGGGAACAGTCATAAGAATGTATCTCTTCCAGTTGGTTGGCCAAGTACTTGTCTTCCAAATTTTTTGACAAAAATCAGAGACCTCTTCTAGTGTTGCATCCATTTGTTGAAAAATGTCCACTGATACTCTGTCAATTTCAGTAGCCTTGTTTTTCACCAGTGCCTTCAGCGCAGCTTGAACTTGTTCCTTCAATACTATAGGTTCTTGCTGATATGCTACCTCCTGAAATGCTTAAGGTTGACTAATTTTTTTTTTTTTTTTTTGGTATAATGAGTCTGTATTCCTTCTATCTTCTTTTGTTGCTCCCTGTTTCATTTAATAACTTCTCTATAGAATCCCTCAGTATTACAACTCAAGGCTTAAATTTTTTTTTTTTTTTTTTTGATCTCTTAAATCCACTAGGAGCTCCTTGAATAATCTGGGGGTCAGTTCTACCTTGGCCCCTAGGGTCGCCATGAGTCGGATCCGACTTGACGATACTTGGCTTGGCTTGGCTTGGCTTGGCTTTAGCTAGAAAAAGGCCAAGTGTTTTTGTTATGGATCTTACTGTGTCCCCCCAAAAATGTATGATTTGACTTGACTATGAGTCCCAATACAGTGCATTTTCTCCCCTGTGTTGTGAATCCTGCCTCTCTGATACTGATGATGGAGAATGAGCAGCAGTTGTGCTGGTGAGGCAGGATTCAAGTTACCAGCTGTGGGATACAGGGGAGAGAAGTGAGCATAGAGATTTGGGAACCTCATACCATCAAGACCAAGAGCACAGCACGGCCTTTGGACCTGAGGTTCGTGTGCTGAAATGCTCTCCAGGGACTTGGACTCAACCTACTGAACTGTGACAATTTCTCCTATTGAATGGACCTATAACTCATAAATGGACTTGAGGCTTACTGGACTATATCAATAAAGTTTCTCTTCATGAAACCATACACTCATGATATTTTCTGTTATAGCAGTACCAGGTGACTAAAACAGAATTTGGTACTGAGCTAACAAATACCTAAAATGTGGAAGCTTTTTTGAAACTATGAAATGGATGGAAGAAGGAACCCCAAAGAACTTCTAACATGTGAGAAGGTAGCAGATGGTGAAAAGAAGCAGCAGCAGCAGCATGACAACAGCAGAACTAGGTGCTAACCCATGGAGTGAGAGAGCTTAGTGCATACTCACAGAGTTTTCCTGGCAGAGTTGGGTGCCTCTGGGCACTTGAATCGGTAAAGCTGGTCTTGCTGACCCATGGAATAAGAGCTGAGTGCCTGGCTGAGTGCCTGTGTGCAGGAGGCTTCCTGGCAGAGTGGGGTGCCTCCAGGCACTTGCATCAGTGAAGCTTCATAGCTTTGGAATACTTGCCTCTGCAAGGCTTAAGGCCCAGGCCATGAGGCCATGAAATCTGAAGAGACAAATTTAAGGAAAAGCTAAGCTGCCTCAGCCTCAAAAGGTACAGCCATGAACTCAGGGGTTTGAAAGGGTTGAACCATGACTCCTGTGTTTTTAAGTGCGGAATTGCCACTAAGTTGGGCTTAGGATGGACCTAAAGCTGAGGGGGCAGAGTTGCTGTGCAAGTGACCCTTAAAGGCAGAGTTGTAGAACAGGACTGGGGTTCTCCACTCAGAATCCAGAGAGTGTGGCTAATACCTAGAGGGTAAAGCTATTGTGTAAAATGTCTTAGAATGGAAGACTATTTTCAGAGCTTTGAGGGCTAATACAGTGTGTTCTGTTTGCTGACTTGCTTGTTGCCTGTTAATGCCATCTTTCCCTGGAATTTCTCCATTTATAGTAAAAATGCATAATTTGTGTCTGCCTGTTATATCATTGTATTTTGGGAAGATAATATCTGTTTTGGAATCCAGTTGAAGAGAAATTTATGGATTTTGGAATTGTACTTAACACCTTTTCTATGCTATAAATGAACACATGTTCCAATGATTTTGGGGGAGACAAGTGTGGAATGTCATGGATTGCATTGTGTCCCTCCAGAAATATATGTATTGATTTGACTTGGCTATGAGTCCCAATATGGTGCAATTCTTCCCATGTGTTGTGAATCCCATCTCTGTGATATTGATGATGGAGGATGGGCAGCAGCTGTGCTGGTAAGGCAGGACTGAAGTTACCAGCTGTGGAATATAAGGGAAGGAAGTGAGCACAGAGAGTTGAGAACCTCACACCATCAAGAAGGAAGCACTAGGAGAAGAGCTTGTTTTTCAGACCTGAGGTTCCTACACCAAGATGCTCCCTGGAACAAAACTGATGCAACACAAGGACTTTCCTCCAGAGCTAACAAGTGGGAAAAGTCTTCCCCTGGAGCAGAAATCCTGAATTTGTACTTGTAGCCTACTGGACTGTGTAAGAATAAACCTTCCTTTGTTAAGGCCACCCATGCTGTGGTATTTCTGTTACAGCAGCACTAGCTGACTAAAACAGAATTTGGTACCAAGCACGATATTTTCTGTTGGAGCAGCACCAGGTGACTAAAACAATGTTCTTTCCTTTCTGTTTTTCTAACTACAGGTCTTTATGTATGTCATTATAACAGCATACTTTGTCTTTTTTAGCCACCCTTTGAAATCACATGTCCAGCTCTTTTACTTCATCATTTTTTCACTTTGCTTTAGCTACTCTGTTCAACAGCAAGTTTCAGAGTCTCTTTGGCTATTCAGTTTGGTTTTGTCTTTATTTACTGTCTTTTAGTAATCCCTTCCTTCATATATGATATCATTAATGTCATTTCACAATTCATCTGTGCTTGATCATCAGTGTTTAGTGAATCAAGTCTGCTCTTGAGATGGTGTCTACATTTAGGGCGACACTACAGGGTCACTACATTTAGGGCGACTCAACACTGTACTTTTGCTCTGATAAATGTGTTCTGATTTTCTTCAGTTTTAACTTGAACTTGCATATAAGCAATTGATGATCTACTCTGAACTCAGTCCCTTGTCTGAGCTTTTTCCATTTTTTCTTTCCATAGATGTAGTCGATTTGACTCCTGGGTATTTCATTTTCAGAAGTCCATGTGTATAGTCACTGTATAGGTTTGTAAAAAAAAAAAAAAAAATGGTATTTGCAGTAATGGAGTTGTTGGTCTTGCAAAATTCTATCATGTGATCAGCATCATATCTATTACAAGGCCATAATTTCCAACTATCAATACTTCTTCTTTCCAACTTTCACATTCCAATCACCAGTAATTATCAGTGCATCCTGATTGCATGTTTGACCAATTACAGAATGCAAAAGTTGGTAAATCTTGAATTTCTTCATCTTTGGACTTACTGGTTGCTAAATGTGGTAGTCAGGATTATGTCAACTAGGCTACTACATATCTGGCTGCTGTATTAAGTGGCAGGGTGAGGTTTGTGGTGGCTCCCTGCCCTCGGCTCTCATCTCGTGACCTTTCACTACGGCTGCTGATCGCTCACGTTGCCAGGAGCTCCTGCTCTCTGCTTCCACCGTCTGGTTCTGGGACTTGAGCTAGCAGCTGTTGGACTCATCAGTCCTTATAGTTGGCACTTGAGAGTCCTGCTCCCTGACCTGCTGATCCTGGGTTCGCCAGCCTCTGCCTGCTCCTGCTCCCTGACCTGCCGATCCTGGGTTCACAAGCCTCTGCCCGCTCCTGCTCCCTGACCTGCTGATCCTGGTTTTGCCAGCCTCTGTCGCTTCATCTCGCCACCAGCTTGGGATCCACTGACCTACACAACCGGTGGTCTAGAACTCTGGTCTCTGACTTGCTGACCTTGAGTTCCTCAGCTTCTGTGGCCACATGAGGCTTGTGTCAGAGCTTGGGACATTCAGCTTCTGTGAATACATGAGCTGTTTCGTATATTTGTATCTATCTATCTATATATTATAAATCTTTCCTTGTACCTACACGTGTTACTGGTTTTGCTTCCCTAGAAAACCCAGACTAAGACAGTAAACAAAACTTGAATAGTTGTATTAACTAGTCTTTCTTATTGTCTTATAGGTATTATCACTGACAGTGTTATACTTCAGGATAGATCTTTAAGTGTTCTTTTTGATGATGAATACAATGTCATTCCAGCATAGTATATGATATTATATGCTTGTCTGATTCAAAATGACTAACAGAAGTCCAGTTCAGCTCACTAATGCCTAGGATATTGATCTTTATGTGCTCCATTTTATTTTTGACCATTTCAATTTTCCTAGATTCATATTTCATACATCCGACATCCCTATTATTAATGGAAGTTTGCAGCTGTCTTTTCTTATTTTGAGTCATGCCACATCAGCAAATGAAGGTCCTGATAGCTTGACTCCATGTCATTAAGGTAAACTATTTAGAGGAGGCAGCTCTATCCTCACTGTCTTTTGCGTGTCTTTCAAGCTGATGAGCTTGTCTTCAGGCACTACATTAGACAATATTTCACTGTTATTCATACAGTTTTGACTAGCTGATTCTTTTCAGAAGTACACCACCACGTTCTTCTTCCAAGAAACTCAGCTTAAATCTGTCCACTCATGGGTGACATTGCTGATATTTCAGTATTAGTGGCAAAACGTTCAGTATCACAGTAACAAACAAGGTTAATTGACAGATGCATGGAGTGAAAGTTCAATCATTCCATGTTATTGTATTTTCTGTCTCCATATATGGAGCCAAGTAATTTTGACAAGGAGACCCACCCCAATCTTAGGCTGTTAGACTAAGATTGATTCAAATCAAAAGAAATTTAAAATTCAGGGGTACAGCCAGGATGGTGTACTAGACACATGTCTCCTCAATTCCCTCTGAAAACTAAGTTCTACATTGATAACTGAATGGAGTACTCTGGACACCCCGGGAGCCCTAGGATATGCTGTAGGGTTGTCAGATTGGATTATGCACAACTAAATAGGAAACTTCCTCTCTACAGCATTAGCCAGTGCATGCTGAGCCCTGCTGCTGCTGACTCAACACCTGGGCAGACTGCAGGTACTGATGATTTTTCTGCTGTTGTTATCCAGGAGTCAGGGGATGGTAGTGACCTGGCAGAAATGCTGAACTGCAGCGCTAAAGTAAACAGTATATAGTGAGACAGAGCAACAGTGCATGGGATAGCCACATTTTGAGAGTCCAGCTACTGACTGAGGGCACAAATGCCCCTCCACATTCTCTTTTCAGAGCTCTACCATAGATTCTGCTGTTTCATGGTGAGAAGGGCAGCTCAGCTAGGATACCATCTTGGTCAGCTGGAAGGCAGAGTCACCTAACCAGTGGCCTCAGCAGGGACTAACTGCCAAATTGAGAAGCAGTGCCAGAATAAAAAGCACTTTCCCAGGCCCAGCTGAGGTGGCAGCAAGACTGTAACCCCTCACTAGTTTTAACTACATCATAGCATCTTAGGATTTCTGTAAAGGTGCTTGTGTTATCAGCCAGAAGGCAGGGCCTCCCACACCTGACCCTTGACTGATTTTGGCAGTTGTCAGACAGTTCCTCACTTTTTAAAATAAGACTCTGGAGAAATAACTGCTAAGTGGCCTCATAGCATGTCTTCCAGCCTTTACTGACCCACATCACAGGATCAGTTGATGGCCCCTCAGTGACTCAGTAAGTAGGTCATGGTCCTTGCCAGCCAGGAGGTGGCGATTGCCACCCCAGAGAGTCCACTGGGGCCAGTTATTAGAGTACACAGAGGCAGCTGGTGACCAACTCCCTTCTCAGAACTATGCCTCAGTTCATGTTAAGGTAACACCAGAGAAACTTAACAGTCTCTAGATGGCCTGAAGGAAACAAACCATCACTAGCCATTTAAAGAAACAATTCACCATGGCTCTGGAAACATCCCAAAATAAAGAATTAAAAAACTTCCCAGATGAAGAAACCTCTCTGAAACTATTGGAGGTCAAGTATAAAAGAACTATATAGAGAGCCCTCCAAAAGATTAAACAAAATGTAGCAGAGCAAAATGAAAAAATAATCACACTATTTGTACTGATGGAACATCAATGATCTGAAATTCAACAGATCAATAATAAAATTTCAGAATTAGACAATTCAATCCAAAGTTAAAAGAACAGAATTGAGGAAATGGAAGTCAGACTTAGTGATCTTGATGACAGAGCAACTGACACCAGCATTTATGAGGTGAAATCAGAGAAAAGAAAAATGAAGGAGAATTAACAAACATGTGGGACTCTATTAAGAGGAAAATGCTATGATTTATTGGAATTCATGAACAGGGAGAGAGAGCTGAAAACACAGAATATTATTGTGCAGTTGCTGATAGAAAACTTGCCTGAAATTATGAAAGAAAAGAACATGGGTATCTAAGACTTGTATCAAATGCCACAAAAACTAGACCCTAAAATAAAAACACCAAGATATAATCAACCTTAATAAAATGAAACATAAACAGTAGCTCTTAAAGGCAGCAAGGCTCAGAGCAAACCTAACATTCAAAGGGAAGCCCTGTAGGCTTTTGTCTGACTTCTTGGTAGAATTGATGTTGGCAAGGAGGCAGTGGGATGATGCATTCAAAGCCTTGAAGGAGAAAAACTTCCAACTAAGAATTATATATCCTGCAAATTTGTCTCTCAAACAGTAAGGGGGAATTAAGATAGTCACAGATAAACAGAAGCTTAGAGATTTTGTAAAAAACAAACCAAAACTACAAGAAATACTGAAAGAAGCTCTTTGTTTAGAAAAACAAAACTATTAAGTGTGTCTTTTAAGGAGGCAATGCAACTCGACGGCACTTGGCACTTGGCTTTTAAGGAAGCAATGCAGTATACAACATTCATAAACCTACTCAGTCAAGAAAGTCACAAAAACTCAATCAAAGCCAAAACATTAAAAGAGAAGAACCAGCAATCATATTCCCCAAACTATGACACCATCACTCTAAAAGGAGGGCTATTATACAATAGTTATAGTCCTTCCAGATGTAGGGGATGTTAAAAAGATATGCAGAAGTTAAAATGGGTACAGGAGTCTCAACAAACACAAAACCAACACTGAAAAAGATGAAAAGTCAACCAATAAAGAAGAATGACCCAGATCAGAATACTAAGAACAACACAGAATACACCAACACAAAATAAATACATCAAAATGACAGCACTAAATGCATACCTATCAATCAATAATTACACTGAATGTAAATGGAGTGAATGCGCCAACAAAGATGCAAAGAGTGATATCCTGGATAAAAAGACACGACCCGTTTACATGTTGCTTTCAAAAAACACACCTTAGACTTAAAGATAGGAACAAATTGAAAATTAAAGGATGGAATAGTATATATCAAGCTAACAATATACAAAGAAAAACAGGTTTGGCAATACTAATCTCATATAAAATAGACTTTAACGTAAAACTCACCATCGTGGACAAGGCTAGTCACTATTTATTGCTAAAAGGTTCAATACAGAAGCAGGACTTAACAATACTCATATTTATGCACCAAATACTATAACATCTAAATACATCAAACACACACTGACTACATTGAAAAGTGAGACAGATCATTCCACAATAACATTGGGAGACTTCAATGCTCTACTTTTACTAATGTACAGAACATTCAGAGAAAAGCTCAGTAAAGACAGAGAAGATCTTACTGCAACAATTAAGCAATTAGACTACACTGACAAATGCAGAACTTACTACACGGAACATTTTCCAGAATAGACCATGTGTTGTAGCATAAAGCAATCTCAATAAAATCCGAACAAGTTAATTACTACAAAGCTTCTTCTTGGGCTATAAAACAATTACAGTCACAATCAATAGCAGAAAAAAAAAACATAGATAGAAATTGGAACTCATGGAAAGTGAAAAACACCTTGCTCAAAAAGCCATGGGCTATAGAAAAAGCAAGGACGAAATAAAGAAATTCATGGCATCAAATGAGAAAGAAAACATATCCTACCAGAACCTGTGGGATACAGATAAAACAGTGCTCAGAGGTCAATTTATCTCTATAAATGCACACATCAGAAGGAAGAAAGGACCCAAACCAAAGAATTTACCCTACAGCTTGAACAAGTAAAAAAAGAGCAATGGGAGAACCTCTCAGGTATCAGAAGAAAACAGAAAATAAAGATTAGAGTAGAACTAAATGAATTAGAGAATAGAAGAACAATTAAAAAATTAACAGCCAAAAGCCTGTTCTTCAAAAAGATCAACAAAATTGATAAACCATTGACTAGCCTTACAAAACAAAAACAGGAGAGGAAACAAATGACCACAAATAAGAAATGAAATGGGAGATGTTATAACAGATCCAACTGAAATCAAAAGTATCCTAACAGAACATTACAAAAATTGTACTCTAGAGAAAAGGGACAAACTTCTAGATTCATATCACCTACCAAAATTATCACAAGAAGTAGAAAAACATAATAAACTTAATAAACCCATCACAAAGAGCTTGAAAACGTCTCCAAGAAACTATCAACCAATAAAAGTCCTGCCCCAGATGGCTTCACCAGAGAATTCTACCAAACTTTTAGACAAGAGTTAACTCCAATACTAGTGACACTATTTCACAGCACAGAAAGGGATGAAATATTCCCAAATCCATTCTGTGATGCCAAAGCCAGGCAAAGATCCCACAAAACAGGAAATTACAGATGAATATCAGTGATGAATCTACATGGAAAATCTTCAAAATCCCTGCCAACAGAATTCAATAACATATCAATATATATATATATTCATCATCAGAAGGTTGGATTCATACCAGGTATGTGTGCCTGGTTCAACATCAGGAAAACAATTAATGTGATCAACCACATAAATAACACAAAAGACAAAAATCACCTGATTTAACAATTGATACAGAAAAGGCATTTGATAAAGTCCAAGACCCATTCATGTTACAAACTCTCCGCAAAACAGGAACAGAAGGCAAATTTCTCAATGCAATAAGGGGCATCTAGGCAAAGCCAATTGCCTACATCATCCTGAATAGAGAGAAACTGAAAGAATTCACCCTGAGAACAGGAACTAGACAAGGATGCCTACTTTCACCACTTCTATTTAACATTGTACTAGAAGTTCTGGCCAGAGCAATTAGACAAAACCAAGAAATAAAGGGCATCTGCCTTGTCAAAGAAGAAGTATAAATCTCTCTATTTGCACAAGAGATGACTATATATGTAGAGAATCCTAAAGAATTCATAAGAAAACTACTCAAACTAAGGAGATAAAATAAACATAAGTAAATCCATAAGATTCCTTTATATCAACAAAGTGATTATCAAAGAAGAAATCACCAAATCAATTCCATTTACTATAGCCCCCCAAAAGATACAATACTGGGGAATAAATCTGACTAGAGAAATAGCAGACCTATACAAAGAGAATACAAGACTTTACTGCAAAAAATCAAGAGACTTACATAAATGTAGAAATCTACCCTCCTCATGGATAGGAAGACTTAACATTGTGAAAATGTCCATGTTACCAAAAGTGATCAGCATATACAATGCAATCCCAATACAAAATCCAGTGACTTTTTTCTTTCTTTTTTTTTTTTTTAAATGAGATTGAGAAATAAATCACTAACTTTATTTGGAAAGGGAAGAAACCCCAGATAAGCAAAGCACTACTGAAGAAGATAAGAAGATTAACACAGTGGGAGGCTTCACACTACCTAACTTTAGAATCTATTACACTAACACAGTAGTCAAAACGACCTGTACTGCTACAAAAAGAGACAGATAGACCAATGGAACAGAGCTGAGACCCAAGAGATGCCACTACAGTCTTACTCAACAAAGGCCCTAAGATTATAAACTGTGGTCAAAACCATCTCTTTAAGAACTGGTACTGGCAAAATTGGATCTCCATCTCCAAAAAAAATGAAACAAGACCCATATCTCACACCTTACACAAAAACTAACTGAAGACACATCAAAGACCTAAATATCAAACCTAACACAATAAAGATCATGCAAGAAAAAGCAGGGTCAACAGTGGAAGTTTTAATACACACTTTATACACACTTCAAAATCTGAGAAACAAAGAATGAACAACAGAAAATAAAATAAATAGCAACTACTAGGAATGAAACACTTTTGCTCATCCAAAGACTTTATCAAAAGAATTAAAAGACCATATACAGAATGGGAAATAAAAATGGCAACTACTTGTTGGACTGACATCTGATCTCTATAATTTACAAGGCCCTGCAAAATATTAAGAAGAAAAAGGTAAATAACCAAGTTAAGTGATGGGCAAAGGAGATGGACAGAGGCTTCACCAAAGAGTACATCCCGGCAACCAAAAGGCATATGAGGAAATGCACACTATCATTAGTTATTGAAGAAACCCAATCAAAGTGATGCTGAGATATCCTCTCATCCCTAAAAGGTTGGCCATGATCCAAAAAAAAAAAATCATAATACAACAAATGCTGGAAAGGCTGTGGAAAGATTGGAACTCTCTTGCACTGCTGGTGGGATTGCAAAATGGTAGAATGTCTTTGGAAAGCAATCTGGCACTTTCTTGAAAAGCTGGAAATAGATAAACCATTTGATGCAGTAATCCCACTGCTCAGAATATATCCTACAGAATCAAGAACAGTCACATGAACAGATACATACACATGAATGTTAACTGAAGCACAGCTCACATTGACAACCCAGATGCCCAGTAAAGATGAATGGATAAACTATGTTTACATATATGCAATGGAACACTATGCAATGATAAAGATGATTTTAGGAGGCATTTCATTACCTGTTTTCAATTGGAAGGTATTATGCTGAGTGAAATCAATCAGCAGCACAAGCACACATATTGTATGAGACCCCTACTACAAGGACTTAAAAATAGACTCATGTACAGAAGAAAACACTCTGAGGGCTTCAAGGGAGAGAAGGCAGGGATAGGGATGGTCATAGACTAGATAGGTGATAGAATTTGGTTGGGTAAAAGCAGTGACAGCACTCACTAGAAAGATCAACTGTATTGCAACATAAACTGAAATCTCTTCTAATCTCAATCCAGTATTGAAAGATTAGAGTAGCAGTGGCATGGGTCTGGGAACCATGCTTTTAAGGGACACTGAGGTCAACTGGCATAACTAGCCTATTGTTAAGAGAGTCTTCTGCACTCCATATTGGTGAGTGGTGTCTGAGGTCTTAGAATCTAGCAAGCTGCCTTCTGAGGTACACCAAATGGTCCCAACTCATCCAGAACAGATGATCACCAAGAACAACAAAGACACAAGGGAAAAATAGCCCAGGAGACAGAAGGACCCATGTGAATGGGTGACTGTATCAACATGTGACTAGAAGAACCAGATGGTACCCGGCCACCACTAAAGACAGTCATAATGGGGCATACAACATCAAGTTCTCATGGCAGCATGATAAAAAGAGAGGTACACCTCAAGTCCACTAAAAGACTGCCGTTGATGGTCTGGAGGCCTGGGGATTCTCCGGGGAAAATGGACTGGTCTTGGGGACACATGTGATCATATGGTGTATACTTTATGGTTCTATGCATCTATAGGATGCTGTCCTACTGGCCTCTCAGCAGAAGGGAGAGGAGAACAGGAGGGAAAAGGAGACAGGAGATTGTTAAGAGAATATGACATATAGGAATGAAAAGATAGAGTTTGCTGTCACTGGGCAAGGTGAACAGAAAGAGCTGCACATGGGGGGCATAAAAATTTAATTTGGATTGTATATTTTTACTTAATGTAAATAATAAAAGAAAGAAGAGGAGCTCAGTTAATGAAGAGAACATCAACTTCACCGCTTCTGCCATTCTAGTAAATAAAGTGCTTCCAGCTCTTCTAGCTTTTTATCTCATTAGTACTCTCAGATGAGAATCTTTCCATTAAGGAAAGCATTTGCTTTTATTCTTTTTGAAGACCTACCCCTCCAACTTTCTGATTTCTGTATATCTTCAGTTTCAAGACTCTTCATTTCTGGAAATGAACAATGGGCTGATGCATCCAACTTAATTCCTTACTTGGATATCTATGATAGTGAGCCTATTTGGACTACTGACAATTCATTCTCATGAGCTTTCATCAATGTTAAAGTCTACCTACTTGTCTAAATTTTCACAGATTTGATTGAAAGCATAAGGAGCATAAATTCAGGAGGATGTAAAACTGGGTCAGTTAAATGCAATGAAAAAAAGCAAGAATTACAAGAAAACTCAAAAAAGTAGAAACCTAAATACATTTAGTTTTTTTAAAAAGAGGTCTTAGCTCCCTCTATGGAAGTATGGCAATATATGACGTATGATGTGCTCAATCAATGTGTCAGGTCTAATGAAGACAGATTGAAAAACTAGAGTAGATAATTATGAAAGCATTCAGAAAGGTAAAATATCTGAAAATCTCATGAACTTGAAAAATGGTTGATTTCTTGTTATTCATAAGCAGCGGAAGACTAAGTTGCATTCAGAGGGTTCAATCATTTTCTTGATTGTTGACAATTTATTGCAAAAAAACATACTTATTTTATATTATCTCAAAGTATGTCTAATTTTTCCATTGAGAGGTTTCTCATTTCATATATAGAAGAAATTCTGGCCACCACAATTGTCAAATATATAAAATTGAAATATACTAATTCAAAAACAGAGTTCTCTGTTGCTTCCAAGGAGCATTCTGAATGTATTTCTTACAAGACATGTTTGTTCGTTCTAGTAGCCCATGGTATAGTGAATATTCTTCACCAATACCTTCATCCAAATACATCAAATCCTCTTTAGTCTTCCTCACTCACTGTCCACTTTTCATAAACATGTAATGTGGTGGAAACTAACATGGCTTAGGTCAGGTTATTTTTGTCCTCAGACTGACATCTTTGCTCTTTAAGACTTTAAAGAGGTCTTTTGCAGCAGATTCATCTGGTGTGTTAGCAAACACTTATTAATTTCGACCAACCATATATCTTATTTTATTAATTACCTGAACAAGTCTTTGGCCTACTTTAAATTATGGCCCTTTTTTGTCACAACTTGTTGCATTATAGGATTTATTTAATGTAAATACATTCTATGGGCTTTTTGTGCTTTATGTATTTATGTAAGGTTTTCCAATATGGGTATTAGAATTTATTTTTCCCAGTTTGTGGCTTGTCTATTTCTTTCCTTAATGTTGTTTGTAGTAACATTGTTTAACACAGAGCATTAAATTATAATTTTGATGAAGTCCAAATTACTGATTTCATTTGTAATTAGCTCTTTCTGACACCTGTTTAAAAAACTGTACACTCGAAGATGCCTGCTTAGGATTTGTTTATGGTGTGTATAAATGAGCAAGGATTTGTACTTTGACGAAATCCAGAGTATTCTTTCCTTATTGACTGGTTCATTTGGAGACACAGAGACACTCACACACACACACACACACACTCTCAAACATCTACTTTTTCCAGTATTAGTAAAAACAACTTCCCAGTTGAATTGTTTTCGCATGCGGATCAATCACAAATAGACTGCGTAACTATGAGTCAATTTCTAGACTCTCTCTTATGCTCTGTTAACTTATTTAACCTATGACAAAAGTAAGGAAGTCTTGAAACTAGATAATGTACGTCATCAAGTTGTCTTTTCTTTTTTTTTTTTAAAGAATGTTTTGACTATATGAGATCCTTTGGCCATTAAGTATAAATTTTAGAATTTACGTATTGAATTCTTCAAAAGAGCCTGCTAAGATTTTTATTGGAATTTTACTGAATCTATAAATGAATTAATAAATAATAGGCATTTTAACAGTATTAAAATTTCTAAACTACGTCTTCATTATTTAGATTTTCTTTAATTTCTGCTGGCCAATATTTTGTAGTTTTCAGTTTTTGTAAAACGTGTAGGTTTGATGTTATCACACTTTATCACACTTTTTGATTTTTTGCTGCTACTTTATAGAAATATAATTATTTTCAAATATTGAACTTTTGGTCTAAATACTTGGTAAGTAATTTATTTGTTGTAATAGTTTTTTCTTGATTCCATGAAGTTTTTATATACATAATTATATATTTAAAAAATGATGTTTTTCCTTCTTCCTTCCCATTCTATATGCATTTTAGTTTTTCTTCCTTGCCTTATTAAAGGGGTCGACCTTCTAGTGCTGTTTGGTGCATGTGCATGTGGGGGGGGGGGGTGTTCATAATGTCTTCTTTTTGTTCCTGATATTAAAATGCTTTTTTTGTCTTTTAAAAAATATTTTTAATAATTAATCTTGCTAAGAATTTATCAGTCTTATCAATCTTTACAAGCACTAATAATTTCGCACTCAGTTACTTATCTCTATTGATTATGTTTTCCATTGCATCAATGTACACTCTCTAATTTTCTCACTTCTACTTCAGAGTTTACAGTCTTCTTTTGACAGGTACTAAAACTGAAAATCCAGCTTGCTGATTTTTTTTCCTTGATATAGTTATAGGCCTGGTTTTCCTGGCATTTGATATGCTTGAATTTCAGTGAGTGGATGTCTTTTATTTAATATTCGAAAATTATCATCCATTTCCTTTTCAAATATTCCTTTATTTTTATAACATTACACTTTTCCCTCCCTGGTACACTAACTACTCATATATTAGACTTTAAACAAAAATTCTCACAGATTTTAGATTACTGTTAGGATTTTACACTCTATTTTATTTTTGATAGGCATTCCTGACTACTTTTGTTCATTTCTTCTTTGCATCAAATGGACTGTCTTAAAGATTAAGGCAATGTATTTAAGAAACAGGTATGTTATAGAAATCTTTCCAAAGCAGAACAATTGACTTCACAAAATTCAAATCTTTTATCACTTGTATTAGAATTTGAGCTTTTTTTTTTTTTTAAGATTTTGCACTCTACTGGAAAACATGTTGGAATGACTATTAATCAGAAAAGATTTGAATACCATTCTACATCAGTGTTACACATATAGAAAGTTATGATTAAAAACATTCCAAATATTCAGCCTCATTAAAAAGATAATAGTAAGTTTCTTTTTCCTTAATTTTAAGTGACTAGCATTTATTCAACTAGTCTTAGTTCATCATTTATCAATAAAAATTACCACACTTTTCCAATTAGGAATCACATTATCTATCATAAATCATCCTTAGTGTGATATTTTACTGTTTCAAAACTTACTTTCCAATAATCATTCATTAAGATTTATAATGTATATGTACATATATTAAAATTATTCTAAGATAAATAATTGATAATACATTCTTGTGTCATCTTTTTGACACTGTGTTTTCTAATTTATTCTTCTACACTGAATACTAAATAATCTGTTCTCAACATTCTTTGGGTACCAATTAAATACACTACTTCAAATCTAGAATTTCATTAAGTTCATATTACTTATGGTATTGAGTTTTATCTATCTATTTATTTCTTGCAGCTGTTACTGTCTCATTAACAAAGAGATTACTCCAGATACATTAGTAAAGCTTTGTCAAAACTGTAAAGTGGAGTATTGGTCTGAACGACACATTATGAAGCCATTTTAATTCTCCTTTAGCCTGTCTGGGTTCATGGAATTGGGGTGATCCACCCAGGTCATTTGCCTATAAGCGCTTTGTTGAAACTTGAGCCCTTAAGGAAGTATTTTTCTAAAGTCACCCTCAAGATAACTAATAACTTAGTAGTACTTAGCTTAGTGGAGATATTTGCCTTAAGTGTTGGATTCTTTTGGAAAATTAAGTATTTCTAGAGGCAGAAACTCCAGGGTCTGTCCACAGGCTGTGCTTCAGGACATTCTTCATGATTCTGTAATCAAGAAACCCTGAAACCCTGCAGGTGCTTTGAAATCATCTTCTAAAAAATAATGTAATATGACCTATAGAACTCATTTTCACTTTCCCCTCTATGGAGCACCTTCCCAGTATGTTCATTTGAGTTGAAACAGCTTGTCAAATTCTATCTACTCACAATAAACATATTCATATATTAAACTAACTTTTGGTGTTTCTGACACACAGTTCAAAAAATAGTTTTCAACTTTATTTCAAAATTTCCAAGTGTCCTCAAAATATTATTATTTCTATTCTCCTTCTTGACATAGTAAAACAAGTGAATATGTGAGGTACTTGAAACCTCCAACAATCTGACAAAGAATGAAGAAAACAGACTTGTATATGACATGAAGTTTAAATTAATGATATAAACTAGAATTTACTACAAGTTTTTAACACATTCCGATAGGAAGGACAGTACATTGAATTCAAAAGATTGTGATTTTTCAAGCCTAGAAGTAGAGAAGGCCAAGTAACATGACACTGTAGATAGGGCTCTTATTGCCAAATTAACACGCTATTTTGTTCTCTCTACATCTGAATGGGTAGAAGAAATCAGAATTAGAATGTTATATGCTACTACTTTCCTGTCTCATGAATACTCAAGAAGATTTTCCTGTTTAGGAAGAACCTAATTTAGAGAAATGTTAGATGTACACACTCCCTTGCATTTAATAACTGTGATTTAGCACAATTACCTCCGTCCTCTGAAGCCCAAAGTTTTTACTATGTAAACGATGTTGGTTGATACAACAAATGCTTTGGTCTCAAGGCTGTGACTATAGTATTGTACATTTAACAACAGTAATAGCTGATAAACTGCAATAAAATTCAGTAGTACCCTCAACAAGTAAAGTTTCCACATACTATATGGGCTGATTTACAGTGTTCAATCTTCACCAAAGTTAAGGAAACACTCCTCTCTGTTCCACACAACCACCACCAGAAAGATGGCCATACAATTAACTGAACTTTGGAAATTTGTGGCTCAGGAAAATGATGCAGAGTCCTGCTTGAGAATCATTTTGTAGTTTTAGACTTCTTGCTTCCCCTTACATGATCTATTGTGTGTGTGTGTGTGTGTGTGTGAAATGCAGTTATAAGATTGTTACTGAGCTCTTACTAAAACGAAATTACCTGATCCATGAATGGCCTGATATTCTCATTACAGGGTGTTTTAACTCTAATTCAATGACTGCTAAGATCTTAAGGGACTCAAAACTTTGCTATCCAATGGAAATCTATTAAAGAAGACGACTAGCCTGGTTCCAGTGGCATCTCAGTTTTATATAATTATGAAAGGTATCCTTTTAGGGGATAATTTATCCCATTCCACCACCTGAAGCAAAGTGCTGATTCTATAAGGCCTTGATTCACAGAGGTTTCCATTAAGTGAATGGGATCAGTTTAGTGGTGATGCTATTAAACTGAAACTCTGTAGCATTCACTGGGGATTCCTTGGGTCATTCAACCTCAGCACCAGCTGATTATGGTTACTCTCCTAATTGCACAGAATCCAAGGCTGTTCTTCTTGCACTGTACAATACAGAGCATGGAGTGTCCTCTTGGCCAGATGCCAAGATGGTGTAGAAAAAAACAGTTAATATTGTTTGTAGTTGTTCTTCAGTAAGCTCCCATTGAGGTTGACCTTATGTATAGCAGAATGAAAGGTGGCCCAGCCCTGTGCCATTTTTGCAAGTGCCTTCCAACTAGTTGCTCATCTTTCTGTGCTGTATTGGACAATATTATGTTGTGATCCATAATGGTTTCATTGACTAATTTTCAGAAGTAGATCAATAGGCCTTCCTTCCTGGTCTGTCATAGTCTGGAAGCTCCACTGAAACTTTTCCACCCGAGGAAACATACTGGTATCTGAAATACCAATGGCATGGTTTCTAGCATCATAGTTAAAAGAAAACTACCACAACATGATAAGCTGATTAATAGGTAATGATTGTTAATATTATCGGCAGACAATTCTCCACGAGTCTCTTACGTTACTGTACATCTTGCAAGCAAAAGGTCTCCTGTGGGGAGCTGTTGTTAGTTGCCTTCAAGTTGGTGCTGAATCATAGTGATCCCATATTCAACAGAACAAAACACTGACCAGCCTGTGTGACCCTTATAATCACTGGTATGCTTGAGCTCAGTGTTGCGGCCACTGTTTATTTTGAGTGACTTCCAACCTAGTGGCTCATCTTTCAGGATGATATTAGAAAGTATTCTGTTGTGATCCATAGGATTTTCACTGGCTAATTTTCAGAAGTAGATCACTAGACCTTTAGATGAATTTATTTATTGCCAGGCCAAGTGCTGTCAAGTCAGACCCATATCCGGTACAATAATGTTTCACCCAGGGACAAATGTTGGGCATGTTTACTAGAAGTCCATTATGAAAGTTCAGGTTTCCTTAGCTATCATAAACACTCACTGTATGTGTAGCATTTGTATGAGCTACTCTACACTGCCTTCTGAAATCTGAAGCCAAGGGGAATTAATATCAATATAAGACATGCTGCTTAATGTGCCATGAGTATTGTAGCTCTTTGTCTCTAGTTCAGGAGTGTTGGCTCTTCTGCCAGCATCCAGGAAACTGAGGAAAGCTAGCTTGTTAGCTTGCACTGGGATAAAATCCTAGGCACTAACAATTCTTGATACTATTACATTTTAATCCTTGCTGTAAGAGGTTCTGAGGAATGAAGTTTTTCAAATGGAGTATTGTGCTCACAAATAAATTTAGCATTCTGTTGGCAAAGAAAAAGGGAGAATCAATGTTGTGTATGAAAGCAGCTGTCTGTGTTACAGATGAATTTGCCCATTTTGGCCCAATGACTGCTACGTACAAGATCCTCAGGCTGAAGTACTGCTTATCTTTAATAAGGATGGTTCTATTGTACTGGACAATAAGTAAATCCATCTAAAGGTGTGGTGATCTACCTCCAAAAACTAGCCAAGGATTTCATAGTTAGAATTAATCTTATTCTTACTGCTATTGAGTTAAAACAGTCTCACGTTCGAACGAAGAAACAATTGATAATACTGTCAGTGATGATTAGCTTCTTTATTTACTGGCAAGGTACTTCACTTCTCATTCCCTCAGTTTTTCACTTGTAAAAATAAGTAAATAACAATATCTTCCCCAGAGGACTGTTGCAAAGACTAAATGAGATAATACGTATAACACTTAGAGCAGTACCTAACACATTGTAAAAGCCCTCATTAATTGCTTGAATGGAAGTTCACTGCAACCTCACTGTACTCATCTTAAATGGTTAAGAGCTGCAGCGTGTTTTTAAATCTCAGCTCTGACTCTTTTTGGCTATATATCTGTGAACAAATTATCCATCAGTTTCAGCTTTCTATTTTCTAAGATCATGATAATATTAATGGTTGAGAAAATGAAACAATGTAACATAAATCATTTATTCTACAGCCTATCAAATAAAAAATGCTCAGAAACATTATCTTTAATTAATCCAAGACTTGGTCACCCACTCTTTCTATTGGAATAGCTTTTCCACTCAAGTTTTTGCTTCACAAAATTCAACCTAACTTTCATAATTGAGATCGGGGCAGGGCCAAGAAGGCAGACTATACACATGGCTCCTTGATTCCCTGTGAGAACTAAGGCCTGGAATGATAATTGAACAGAGCAGTATGAGCATCCTGGGAGCTCTAGGATTTGGCATAGGACTGTCAGATTGGACTAGGTACCAGCAAGGGGGAAATTACCTGTCTCAAAGATGAGGTAGTGACACCCCGAGTCCTGCTTCTGCTGATGTGTCATTTGGGAGGATCGCAGGTACAGACACCTTCCTTGTTATCCAGGAGGCAGGGACTAGGCATAAGCCAGCTAATCTGCTGAACTGCAGAGCTTAAGTAAACAGTGTATAGTGCAGCAGAGAAACTGTGCTTGGGATGGCCACATCTTGAAAGCCTAGAATTACAGGTGGGGACTGGCAGAGGTGGGTGGCAAGGCCCAAACCCCTCCCTTCATTGAACCACATCATCTCGTCTGAGGATGGCCTATGAAGTACATTCACTGTCAGTTGGAAGGTGGGGCCTGCTACACCTGAGGGTCTGACTGCTTTTGACAGCTGATGGACAGCTCCTTGCTTAAACATCTCCACCACCCTTTGCTGATCCACATCATAACATCAGCTGGTGGCCACCCAGTAACTCCATAAGTAGGGTGCCATCTTTTCCAAACAGGAGCTGAAGCCCACCACCCTTGAGGGCCCAGCTGATTTCGGTGGATGCTGCACAGTGCCCCTCTCAGCAAATAAGCAATTTTTAAGCTAAACACATCTACAAAGTGCAGTGGCCCAGGGCAGCCGAGTGGGATGTTATCTTTTCTTCTTTTCCTGAGCTACACCATAGGCTTGATTGGCATAATGATGGAGAGACACTACAAAAAAATCCCTTCATTAGCAGCTGGCTGGTGGGGCCTGCCACCCCAGAGAGTCCAACTGAGGCTTGTCATTACAGAACACAGAGGCAGTTGGTGACCAAATCTAATAGTGTCCTAACTCCCTTCTAAGAACTACACTTTAGTTCCTGTTGGGGTAACACTAGAGAAACTGAATGGCTTCCTGATGACATGAACACAACCAAAAATATCTAACCATTTAAGGAAGCAGTATATCATGGCTCTGGAAAACTCCCCAAAGGAAGAATCAAACAAAGCTTCCCAGATGAAAAGGGCTTTCTGAAATTACTGGAAGTTGAATACAAAAGAAATATGTATAGAGCTCTCCTTGAGATTAAATAAATTCAGCAGGGCAAAATGAAAAATTAAGCTATTTCAACTGATGGAACATTAATCATCTGAAATCCAGCAGATCAATAATAAAATTACAGAATTAGGTAATTCAATCCAAAGCCAAAAGATCAGAATTGAGGAGACAGAAGCCAGAGTTGGTGAGTTTGAGGACAGAGCAAATGACACCACCATTTATGAGGAGAAATCACAGAAAACAAATTAAAGAAAAAAAAAATGAAGACACATGAAAAAACATGTGACACTCTACTAAGAGGAATAATCTATGAATAACTGGAGTTCTTGAACAGGGAGGGATAGCAAAAAATACAGAGAGTATTGTTGTAGAGTTGCTGACAGGAAATATCCTTGAAAACAAGAAAGAAGAGAACATGAATATAAAAGATGCTTATCAAATTCCACAAAACTACACTCCAAAGAAAGACACTAAGACATTTTATAATCAACCTTAATATAAATGAAATATAAAGAGAGGCTCTTAAAGGCAGCAAGGCTTAAAGCAAAGCTAATGTACAAAAAGAAGTTCCATAGGTTTTGTCTGAATTCTCATCAGAAATAATGTTGGCAAGAAGGCAGTGGGATGACACATTCAAAGCTTTGAAGGAGAAAAACTTCCAACCAAGAATTATATATGCTTCAAATTTGTCTTTCAAACATTAAGTGGAAATTAAGATAGTCACAGATAAACAGAAGCTTAGAGACTTCATAAAAACCACACCAAAACTACAAGAAAAAAACTACAAGAAATACTGAAAGATGCTCTTTGTTTTAGAAAAAGGAAAACATCAAATGTATACTTAAGGAGGCAATGCAGGACACAGCATGTAGAATCCTACTCAGGGAAGTCACAAAGCTCAATCAAAGCTAAAATATTAAAAGAAAGCAGTGATCTTAATTTGAAAATTGACATCATCACACTAAAAGGAAGGACATATTATACTAACTGTAACCCTTTCTGATGGAGAGGATATTTAAAAGATATGCAGAAGTTAATATCTGGTTTAAACTTAGAATATTAAAGGGGATCACAGAGATAGCCGCAAAGCAAAATAGCAATGTGACAAATCAAAACAAGAAACATAATACAAGAGTCTCAACAAATTCAAAACCAACCCTGAAAAAGATGAAAAGTCAAGCCATAAAGAAGAATGACCCAGAACAGAATATTAAGAGGAACATAGAAAACATCAACTACACAAAAATAAAGGCATCAAAACAACAGCACTAAAGACATATCTAGCAATAATTACGCTGAATGTAAATGGGCTGACTGCTCCAATAAAGAATCAGAAATGGACAGCCTGGAACAAAAGACATGATCCATCTATATGTTGTTTACAAGAAACACATCTTAGACTCAAAGATATGAGCAACCTGAAAATCAAAGGATGGAAAAATATATATCAAGCTAAAAACATACACAGAAGAGCAGGTGTGGCAATCCTAATCACAGATAAAATTGATTTTAATGTAAAATATACTATCATGGACAAGGAAGGTCACTGTATTGCTGAAAGAGTCAATACGTAAGTAGAACAAAGCAATATTAAATATTTATGCACCCAATACCACAGCATCTAAATGCATCAAACAAACACTGACAACACTGAAAACTGAGATCAATCACTCCACAATAATAGATGGAGGCTTCAACACTCTACTTTCAGTAATGAACAGATCTTCCAGAAAAAAGCTAAGTAAAGATACAGAAATCTTACTGCAACAAGTAACCAACTAGACCCATGGACATACACAGAATTTTTACCCATCAACAGATAAGTACAACTTCTTCTCAAGTGTACATGGAACATTTTCCAGAATAGAACATGTGTTAGGACATAAAACAACTCTCAACAAAATTCAAACCACTGAATTATTGCAAAACATCTTCTCAGACCATAAAGCCATAACAGTTGAAATCAACAGAAAAAACATAGGCAGATATTTGAATTCATGGAAACTAAACAACACCTTGCTGAAAAATTCATGGGTTATTGATGAAATGAAAAATGTTATGGAATCAATTGAGAATGAAAACACATCCTATCAGAACCTCTCAGATACAGTGAAAGCTATGCTCAGAGGTCGATCCATCTCTATAAATGCACACATCTGGAAAGAAGAAAGGACTCAAACCAAAGAATTAACCCTACAGCTTGAACAAAGGAACCCCCCCCAGGCACCAGAAGATAAAAAAGCTTAGAGCAGAACTATATGAATTAGAGATGGAAGAACAACTGAGAGAATTAACAAAACCAAAACTTGTTTCTTTGAAAAGATCAATGAAATTGATAAACCATTGGCTACAGTGACAAAAGAAACAGAGGAGAGCAAATAAACTGAACTATAAATGAGAGATGTCACAACAGACTCAACTGAAATCCAAAATATCTTAACAGAATACTACAAAAGATTGTACTCTAACAGATTTGAAAATCTAGAGGAAATGGAAAAATTTCTAGATTTAAATCACCTACCAAAATTATCACAAGAGAAGCAGAACAATTTAATAAATCCATTACAAGAGAAGAGACTGAAAAAGTAATCAAAAACTACCAACCAAAGTCCTGGCCCAGATGACTTCACCAGAGAATTCTACCAAAGTTTCAGAGAGACATTAATTCCAATATTACTGAGGCTATTTCACAGCCTAGAGAAGGATGGAATACTCTCAGATTAATTTTATGAAGCCAGCATAACCCTGATACCAAAGCCAGGGAGAAATCCCACAAAAAATAAAATTACAGGCCAATATCATGAACCTAGATGCAAAAATCTTCAATAAAATCCTAGCCAATATGTCTGGCATCTTAAAAGCTTTCAAAAGACAGAAGGACCCATGTAAATGGGAGACTTTATCAACAAGTGATCAGAAGAACCAGATGGTGTTTGGTCACCACCAAAGACAGCTTTGATGGGCCACACAATGTTGAATCCCCATGGCAACAGGAGAAAAAGAGGGGTGCAGCTCAAAAACTCTACTAAAAGATCACAGTCGATGGTTCCACAGCCTCGAGGATTTCCTGGAAACATGGCCCCTAGACCTGCTGCTGCCCCTGACCAGAAAACACTACTGAGGTCAACTCTTTGGACAAATGTGTACTGGACTCAGTGATACAATGTGACAACGTGGTGTGTGTATTTCATGGTTGTTTGTATTTATAGGATCCTGTCCTACTAGTTTCTTTCTAGATGGGAGAGAAGAGAGTGGAGAGGAGGACACAGGAGATTGTTCAAGCATAGAATGAAAAGGAGATGTGTGCTGTCACTAGGCAAGGAGAGCAGAAGGAGCTGCAGGCAGGCAGGCACGCAAAACTAATTTGGATTGTATACTTTCAATAAATCAAAAAAGAAAAAAAAAGTCCTAGTCAAGAGAATTCAGCAACACATCAAAAAACAATTCATTGTGACCAAGCTGGATTCATACCAGGGATGCAAGGCTGGTTCAATACCAGAAAAACAATTGATGTGATCAACCACATAAGTAACACAAAAGATAAGAATCATCTGGCTTTGTCAGCTGATGCAGGAAAGGCACTTGACAAAGTCCAACACCCATTCATGCTAAAAACTCTCATCAAAATAGGAATAAAGGGGAAATTCCTCAGCACAATAAGGGGCATGTACACAAAGTCATCCCCCTACGTCATCCTGAATAGAGAGAGACTAAAAGAATTCCTCCTGAGAATAGGAACTAGATAAGGATGCCTGCTCTCACCACTTCTTTACAACATTGTGTTAGAAGTTCAGGCCAGAGCAATTAGACAAGACAAAGAAATAAAGGGCATTCACGTTGACAAAGAAGAAGTAAAAATCTCCCTATTTGCAGATGATATGATTGTATATGCAGAGAATACTAACGAATCCATAAATAAACCACTCGAACTAACAGAAGAGTTCAGCAAAGGATCAGGATATAAGATAAACATAAATAAAACCTGATTTATTTCTTCAGAGAAGAAATCACAAAATCAATACAATTTGCTGTAGGCTTGAAGAAGATAAAGTACCGAGAAATAAATCTAACCAGAGAGATAAGACACCTATACATAGAAAACTACAAGACCTTACCACAAGAAACCAAAATAACTTCCATAATTGGGAACACTACCTTGCTCATGGATAGGAAGACTTAACATTGTGAAAATGTTTATTTTACCCAAAGCAATCCACTTATACAATGCAATCCCTATACAAATTCCTGTGTCATTTTTTAATCAGATGGAGAAACCACTGACCAAATTTGTTTGGAAAGGGAAGAAACCCCAGATAAGTAAAGCACTACCTCAGGAGAGGAACACAGTGGGAAGCCTCACAATACCTGACCTTAGAACATTGTCACACTGCCACAGTCATCAAAACAGTCTGTACTGGTACAAAAAGAGACATATAGTCCAAGAGAACAGAATTGAGAACCCAGTGATGTCACCATCCTCTTATGAACAGTTGTTATTTGACAAATATCCTGACATTGTAAACTGGGCTTAAAACAGTGTTGTTAAAATGGTGTTGGCAAAAAATGGTGTCCACAAAAAACTTAAACAAGAAGATATCTCACATCTTATACAAAAACTAATGCAAAATGGATCAAAGACCTAAATAACAAACATCAAACGATAAAGATCACGCAAGAAAAAACAGGGTCAACAGTAGAAGTTTAAATACACAGCTTAGACACACTTCAAAATCTGCAAAACAAAGAATGAACCACAGAAGAGAAAATAGGTAAATGGAAACTACTAAGAATCAAACACTTTTGATCATTCAAATACGTTATCAAAAGAATCAAAAGACCACCAACAGAATGCAAAAAAAAATATTGGCAACTACAAGTTGGATTGACAACTGATCTCCACAATCTACACGGTTATGCAAAATATCAACAAGAAAAAAGGCAAATGACTCAGTTAAGCAATGGGCAAAGGAGATGGGCAAACTTCATCAAAGAGAACATCCAGGTAGCCTAAAGACACATGAGCAAATTCTCATGATCATTAGCTATTGGAGAAATCCAAATGTAAACTACAATGAGATAAAACCTCACCTCAACAAGGTTGGCCATAACTCAAAAACCACAAAACAGCAAGAGCTGGAGACGCTGTGGAGACGTTGGAACTCTCTTCCACTGCTGGTGGGATTGCAAAATGGTACAACCTCTTTGGAAAGCAATTTGGTGCTTCCTTAAATAGCTAGAAATAGATATACCACAAGATCCAGTAATCCCACTACTCAGAATATATGCTACAGAAACAAAGGCTGTCACATGGACACATAAATGCACACGAATGTTTATTGCATCACAGTCCACAATAACAAAAAGATGGAATCAACCTAGGTGCCCATCAACAGATGAAGACATAAACAAACTATGGTATATATACTCAATGGAACATTATGCAATGATAAGGAATGATTATTTTTGGAAGCATTTCATAATGTTGTTTCAATGGGAAGACATAATGTTGAGTGAAATCAGTCAGCAGCAAAAGGACAAATATTGCATGAGAGCCCTGCTATAGGGACCTAAAAACAGACTTATGTACAGAAGAAAAGACTCTTTGATGGCTACCAGGGTGAAAAGGGAGGAAGAAGGTTTGTTGTAGATTAGATAGTTGATAAAAATTTGGTTAGGTGAAAGCACTGACAGCACACAACAGAAAGTAGATCAATTTAACCGGCTTTCACCATAAACTGAAAACTCATCTAATTTCAACCAAATATTTGAAAGATAGAGTAGCAGGGGCAGGGGTTTGGGGACCACGCTTTTGGGGGATATCAAGGCCAACTGGCCTAACTAGCCTGTTGCTAAGAGAATCTTCTGCACTCCATAGTCGTAAGTGCTGTCTCGGGCCTTAATAGCTAGTAAGCTGCCATCTGAGGTACACCAAATGGTCCCAGCTCATCCAGAACAGATGATGACTGAATACAACAAAGACACAAGGAAAAAAGGGCTCAGGAGACAGAAGGACCAGTGTGAATGGGAGACTGTATCAACATGCAACCAGAAGAACCAGATGGTACCCAGCCACCACTAAAGACAGCTGTGACAGGACGTACAACATAGAGTCCCTGAGGCAACGTATGAAAAAGAGGGGTTCAACTCAACAACTCTACTAAAAGACCATAATTGATGGTCTGATGGCCTCAACAATTGCCTGGGAGCATTTCCCCTTGGACTGGTACTGCTCCTGACCTACAAACACTAGCGAGGTCAACTCTTCAGACAAGAACGCACTGGACTCAGGAACACAATGTGACCACATGGTCTGTGTACTTTATGGTTCTTTGCATTTATCAGAGGCTGTCCTAGTGGTCTCTTTCTAGTTGGGAGAGAAGTGTGTAGACAGCGGGGGACAGGTGTTTGTTAAGAGGATACTAGAGGTAAAGAATAAAAAGGAAGAGTGTGCTGTCATACAGCAAGAACAGAGGAGCTGCTGGTAGGTAGGCATGAAAAATTGATTTGGATTGTATACTTTCAATTAATCACAATAAAAAAAAGAGAGATCAAAGTCCACCCATAAAGTCGTTGATAACTGTTGCTAGAGTTAAACTTGCCTCTTTACATACCACACACGTTTAGTTTGCATTATTTGTTATGACATTAAAACCATGATTTTCTCTATTAAGAGAACTGTATACATGTTTTATCTCTTTGTCCACTGTGAACTTCTTAAAGTCTCAGACTATATTTGTTAAATTTCATATCTCATACTTTACATTGTGCTAAGCAAATGAGCAGTGAACATTCCTTGAATATCACATTTTTAAAAGCTCAACTCTTCCAAATTTCTTTTCAAGCATTTGTTTTTAATATCTTCAATCAATCCATTCAAATAAAGTTTCCACCTTTTTTTTTCCTTCTTTTTATCCATTTACTTAGAATCAAAGCCTCGAATTTTCTTTGTTAGAGAATTTAAAGTAGACTTTTATACTGAGTCCTTAATCATAATTAACTGCTTTTGAAAAAGTGCTTCTCTAATTAACTGGATATAGAAATCTAAGTATTTTTTAAAAAGTATCTTTTTCAAGCAAAATACATCTTTAATAACATTTGGTCTCAGCAGGCTGCCTGCTTCCATCCATAGATGATGCTTACAAATACATTCGTTAATGAAAGCAATTCCTGAAAAGTAAGATAAAAGTCAAGTACAATCTCAGTGTTTGAGCTAAAAAAAAATTATGATGTTGATAAATGGATCTGCAAATATATGTAGCCCTCTCTTGAAGGTACAAGGTATTTGGACACCTTGATATTTATTTTGGATAGTAGCCCAGTTCATTGCTAGCAAGATTTATTGTACGTATCAAAGGAAAATTTTCTTTCATTAAACAAGGTTATTAGTGGAAATCATTTTAATGATACAAGCAGGGTGATTTTTCATAAATTATTAAGTTAAGTAAGTTGAAACTAAGTTTATCAATGGAGGAAAGGAAATATGCTTTTTGGTAAAACCAACACTTCTTCTGACACAGAATCTGGTCCTACATTGTAATGATTACAGTTGTCTTGTTTAATCAAAGGCAAACCGAAAAACAAAGAATGAAAGACTTCAAATGTGTGGAAATGATGCTGTGTATATTTAAAAAATATACACAGAATGTAATATATATATTCTAATTATTTTTAAATTCAGTATATGTTAAAAAATATATTTTACATATAATAAAAATATCTTTTCTTACAAAAATTCCCTGATTATAATCCTTATAGAATTTGGAAAAGAGTTAACAAGGATGGTGCAGATTATTTTTTTTTTTTTTATCTCACAGACATTTACAGCTGAAGAGCAAAATATTTTTGGTTGTTGTCATGAGAATGCCTTAAAATTAAAAATCACTTTTCTGTTCTTTATTTTACAAGATTATCTATTTTGACAAGAGCAACTGAAAAACATTTTTTCCTTCTTAAAGAAAGATTTAGGTTGTGAAATTTCATTATTTCAGGTTTTGTTTAGATAGATGGCATAGAGAAACCATTTAAAGCTTAAAACAGCCACAGATAATCTGACTGGAAGCCAGCTGCCAAACATGTTGACTTCCAGAAATGCAAAGTTTACTCGGCTCAATAAATAATTGTACCCGTGAAATACAGATTCAAATGTGGTTTGAAGCATTTTGCTGACGGGCCAATTATTTTCTATTTCCTATTTTGTTTATTTTATTCATTTCAGTCTCTTGGTCTTTGTTCTATGACCCCTACAGTATGAATGAAGGAACAAAAATGTGGATTTCCGCCCTGGAAACAAAGGAGTGTGTTCTAGAGACTGCCACAGTCATTTGGCTGAAGCCTACCCATCAAGGCTAATGGGACTCTGGCGGCCAAAGCCCCACGCAACCTTTGAATATTTAGGGCTAAATGTAACTGCCACTTGCTTCCTCTCTCTGTGTGTCCACAGGAACCCTTATTTGTTGCTTTCCAGATTTCTGCCAATCTGTTTGTGCTCAGTTCTATTGATGGTACTCTCTGGCTCACTCTTCTGGTATAACTGCTCTCTGATATTGTTCACAATGCTGAGTAGGTTATGACAGGAAAACAGCTTATTATTATTTTTGCTAAGAAAAATGGTTATACTACTGATGAAATCCTTTCTGATTTTCTTAAGATTAAATGTAAAAGTAGGTTCATTTACTGAATGCACTGTTTTTCCAAGACTCCTTCCCAAGGCATAGCCTTAAAAACAAAACAAACAAACAAAAATTCATGCTTGCTTCATAATATACATTCTTTTATCAAGATCTGTTTATTCCCTTATTTGATCGTATCTATCTCTAACTCCCTTTTTCCATTTCTAATGACAAAAATGAGGGGAAAATACACTGACATATTCTGGGGACCAGTCACTTAGAAAACGGGTAGATTAATGCAGAAAGATAAATAAAAAAAAAAAATCATACTATTTTGGCTTCCTTTTCTTGGTTTAGCACTTAAATAAAAATATCAAGGAAAAGATTTTGCCCCTCAAATTATAGCACATTTAGGAACAATGCTTTATATTTTACCTTGAAAAATTAAATAGATAATTCAGTGCATACTTGGCATCGCGTTATGTGTATTTTTGTTAGATTTCCCACTGCAGGCAATACACAGCAGTACTATCAGTGTCCTGAAAAGGGTGCAGCAGTAATGAGTAAATATTCAAGTCTGTACAAGGCTGTAAGCAACATCTGTCACTATGTTTTTTGAACTCATTAATATAATAGGGACTTTGTTTTTTTTCACTCTTCTAGGATCTATCCAACATGATATTTTACTATCATATAGAGACAGAATTTTTTTGAAGGGGAAAAATATAGTTTTGTTCCAGTTTGAAAACTTTCAAGATACACCAGGGTCAGTTTACCTTCAGAAACATTAATAAACTGAGCATTAGATGCAGGTATTCTTTTTTTTTTTTTTAATTTGACATCAAAAGAATTTAAAAGAAATTATTTGAACTTGATGACCGTAGCAATATTTTTTGTTATTGCTGCTAACTTTGTAAGAGGAATATGAAAAGACAAGAAACGTGCAGGAACAGTAAGTAAGCTCCTTGATAGTTTTCAGGATTTATGATGTTATATTGCATGCAAATAGGATGCTTACAACACTCACATAAACACACTTACCATAGTCACTATCATAGAATATAATGAATTTCTGCCAGGCATACTCTGTGACCACTCTCAGTATAACATCATTCAGATAGACTGGTGGTCGAACTGAGAGAGTGTAGTCATCATTTCTGTTGCTCCGGGTGAGTCCACAGCCACTCCTTGGGGTCCCAGCTGTTGAACGCTGAATGAAGAGGTGGGGTATGTGCATGGCATCTGCCAGAGACTGCAGGGACCCTGCTGATGTGCAGCCAATGGAGCTGACAAGGGCCAAGATGCCTTGATTCATAAGTTCACAGGCTACAAGAAAGCACAGTGATATTTAAATGTCAAAGGATTCTATATATTTCTACGGTCTCAGTAGTCAGGAATAAAGCTTATAGAGTTATTATATATGTATAAAATACTGAAAACAAATACTCAATGAGAGGAGATCATGAAACTAAAAGTGCTATTGGAATTCAGTAAAATAATTCTGCCCTTATTAGCTATTTACCTTGTGAAAATTACTGGGCTTATCTTGGTCTCAGTTTCATCATCTCTAAAGAGGGTACAAGAGCACCTATGCTGAAGGATTGTTACAAGGATCAGATACAATTCAGTGGCTGTAATTTGTCTCGCATGGCAGGCACTTAATTAGTCATGGCTACAACTTCAGATTCATCAGTGTATAATTCAGAGAAATTCCTTACCAAGTATGTAACAAATGGTTTAAGTAAGAAGATATTATGTAAACGGATGAATTGATGAATGTTGATAAAAGCCATTTATGGCCCCAAACAAACAAACAACAACAGAAAAAAAACAGGGAAGGCACTTAAGGCTGAAAGACCTCTGGCATCTAAAAATTTGGTAACGCTTTGTCTTTCTCAATAAACTGCTGAAATGCAAACAATAGTTATACAAGTCATAGTCAAATCAAGTACTAAATTTCACTAATGAGTTCATTCTGGCTCCCAGGTGAACAACTTAACAATTTCTAACTCCTTCTATGTGATTTATGATCTCTCCTTTAATTTCATTTTAACAATTCTGCATGTAAATGGGTATTTACATTAAACCACATTTCAAAGTAGATCAAACATTATAGTATTATTAATTGCATATAAAGATACAATAAGAGAAAGAAACAAAAAAATACCACTGCCATTGAGTCAATTGAGACTCATAGAGACCCTACAGGACAGAGTAGAACTGATCTATACAATTTCCAACGAATGCTTGGCAGATTTGAACTGCCAACCTTTTGGTTAGCACATGTAGCACTTAACCACTATACCACCAGCATTTTCAAGGATACGATATAGGTAGAAAAATGGTTAAGAAACGATCTCAGAATTCCTATGTTGAACACAAGAGTGTGGAAATAAATTCAAAAGTTAATTCAGAAAGAATCAAGGCAAGATTAAGAAGTTAGTTATTATTTGGTCCAGACTTTATTCTAGATTTCAGGTAAAAGTAAGTCATGCTATGTATAACATTTTAAGCATTCAGACTTTATTATAGATAGTTTTACAATTCTAGAAAAAAAATCATAGAAAACCTTAAATGTCTAGCACTACTATGTAATGAACTGGCCAGTTTATGTAGGCTCATTTACAGTGTGAGCTTAGAAGTATGACACTAATGACATGCATATAAACATCAAATAAATTTACTTTGATAAACGTTAAGTGAACCAATAAGCATAAAATAAATTAACAATTATTAGGGACATCAGTTTGAAGGATTGCTTCATGAAAGAGGTTATATTAGTTTCAAATACATTTGAAAGATGGAATCAGGGATGAATGCTTCTTAGACTATAACAAATTGAAGCTGGCATTTCAGTAAAGATTACACATGGATCCTGCTCAAGTTCATGAATTTATCATTTATAGGAAACAAAATGAATTTCTAGTTACAATTTCAGTGAATTTGTGCCAAAAGCATGATCAAAAGATTGTTTCGTTATTATGGTGAAGAAAATCAGTACTGTTTCATAAAACCAAATAAAAATTCACATTGTTTTTTTAGATTCTGCTTAAAGTCTTTGCTTAATTAGTATTTAATACTAAAGTTGAAAAGATAAGAGTTCCTTAAGATGTAGAGTTAGATTCAGTCTTCAAATTACACTAACTATAAATAATAAGTATGTGTACTAATTTGTCTACACTGTAAGTTACAGAAGTTCAGATGAAAAAAATCAGTTACATACATAAAATTACAGAAAAAAAATTATTCTTTGTTTAAATTCAGGAAAATAAACTTTTTAAAAGAGCTACATTTTAAGGCCTAATAAGTACATGGGAACCCTGGTAATATAGTGATTAAGAACAACAGCTGCTAAACAAAAGATTGGCAGTTTGAATCTATCAGCCACTCCTTGGGAACCCTCTGGTGCAGTTCTACTTTCTCTCATAGGATGATTATGAGTTGAAATCAACTTGACAGCAACAGACTAAGGAGAGACATTTTTTTAAAAAATATAAGCTGTGATTCACTCAATCAACTATGCTAATTCTTATTAACTCCTATCAGGAAGAATATAAAATAAGCAAATTCCAAAAAAAAAAAAAATTACGTAATCAAAAGTATTTTATTACTATTATTATTATTGGTTTGGTAGACACATAATAGCCAGAAAAACTGAGATTTGTGTATAACTCACAGTAGGAAGCATCAGAAATTACAATGTATTATTAGATTTGAAAGGTAATTTACTAACAATCTAACCTAGACATAGTAAATTGGCTTAACTGCTATAATAAACCTCACTTACAAATTGACCATATGAAACACTTCACTGATTCTGTTACTCAATAAGAAAGAGTACCCAAAACATTTTGTTAGGTTTCTCACAAGAAAGGACTGGAAGAGTATCCCTGTTAGATCGTCCAACTTTCTATTTTTTAGTTATCAATAAAGCATCTACCCTCTTCAAAAGAAAAAAAAATGACTCAGGTTTCTTAACTTATGGCCAAATGCCCTTTTCACCTCAACAAACAAACAAGGGAGACTATTTTATTTGTAATCTTAAAATTTTATAGGGCCAAGAAAAGCTATGAAAAGAGTTCAGGTAAGGCACACAAATTGGAGAATACTGTCTATGGTCAGGTTTTCTGAACAGAGGAGACTGCACTCAAGAGGAAAGGAGGAGCTCATGCACCTAAATGGGTTGGGGTTGGGTGACCCAAAGCGCAGCCACAACTGAGAACCTATAAGAATGAGTGTGCAAGATGACCCACCTTCTCCTTTTCAGTGCTATATTTGGTGTTCATTTTGTTCTATTTTACCAATGTAAAATGTTGATTGAAAGAGAAGACACAAATTGAATTTCTCTGGTCTTCAATCCTTCCTAGTGACTTAAAGATTAGTATAAAAGACAGGCTATAAATCATGATGCCAGAAAAGGCATTTTAGAAAACAAAGGAAGGTACAAAAAACTAAAGGAAAACTGAGTGAAGCAGTTCACCTTTGTCTGCAAGAATTTCGTGTTTGGACTACTAGAAGGCTGATTCATTTAGCTACAGGTTTAGTTTTCCAGAAGGCATTAAAGTAGGGAAACTGAGTTTGGAAGACTACAGTGTGTTTGTCTATCTACTTTTTCTTTTTTTGTTGTTGTAAGAATCCAAGCCAAGTATGTCTCAATGGCATATTTCTTCTCCTCTATTTTTTCAAGTTCTGTAATTTATTTATATTGTGTATGGATGCAGACACACATATCCATTCATATAGGCCATATTGACCAACTTGCTAGATTTCTAACTGAAGCTGTTTGAGATTTTAATACTATCAAAGATGTCTACAGCACTCACTAACTGCCAGTAGCATTCTTGTCCATGTATTTTTTTTCTTTTTTAATTGTAATTGAAGGAACGTGTACAATCCAGTTTAACTTGCATGCCTGCCTATCTGCAGCTCCTTCTGCTCTCCTTGCCTGATAACAGCACACTTCTCCTTTTCATTCTATATATGTCATATCCTCTTAACAATCTCCTGTCCCTTTCTCTCAACCCTCTCCACTCCCCTCTAGCAAGAGGCCAGAAGGACAACATTCTATAAATTTATAGAACCATAAAGTGCATACACTATACCATCACTCTGTGCCCCGAGTCCAACCCATTCCTATATGAAGAGTTGACCTCAGTAATGATTTATGATCAGGGGCAACATCAGTGCTAGGGGTCATGTTCCCAGGGAAACCTTCAGGCCTTTGGACCATCAATTTCCATCTTTTAGTGCATTCTCAGGGTGCACCCATTTTTTCTCTCATGTTGCAACTGGGACTCAACACTGCGAGTCCCATCATAGCTGTCACTGGAGGTTGCTGGGCCCCATCTGGTTCTTCCGGTCCCATGATGATGTAGTCGCCCATTCACGGGGTCTTTCCATCTTCCGAGTTCTCTTTCCCCTCTGTCATTGCTGGCCTTGGTGATCATCTGTTCCAGCTGAGTTGAGACCACTTGGTATACCTCAGATGGAAGCTTGTTAGCTTTTAAGACTCCAGATGCCACTCACCAATATGGGGTGCAGAAGACTCTTAGCAATAGGCTTGTTATGCCAGCCAAGCCAAGTGCCTTCAATGTCCCCTGAGAGCATGGGCCCTGGACCCCTGCCCCTTCTACTCTGTCCTTGATATATTGGGTTGAGATTGGAGGAGTTTTCAGGTTATGTTGAAGTCCAGTTAAACTGATCTACTTTCTAATGTATGCTGTCACTGATTTCACTCAAACAAATTTCTATCAATGATCTAATGTATAACTAACCCTCTCTCTTTCTCCCTCCCCTCCCTTATAGCTGAATCTATGACTTTTCTTGATCTGACTAAAACATATAGGTGTCAGTAGGAGCTTGCTTCAAGTGATTCACTTATGAATCCATCACCACTATCAGGATTTACATATAATCACTTTACATATAGCATAAAAAGCACTTTGATTTATTTTTTTGCCAGGAAGTAATCTTTTACCATCTGTAATTTTTTTTTTTTTTATCATATTCTAATTCCCTAATAATGGCTTTCAACATGGTTTCAGAATCATTTCTATTTCTAGAGGGGTAAAATAAAACTGTCTATGTACTTCACAGAGCTATGAAATAGTATATGAGGTCAGAAATACTGTTTATACTTAGCTTTGCCCCTGCTAGCAGCAATTAAAAAGTGAAAGGAGATAATTACTGAAATACATAGCATAAAATTCACGGCAAATTTTCCAAAAGACAGCTTTTCACTAGGTTAAATTTATTCCTTCCTCTTACATTTTTTTTAAAGCAGCATTGTACAAGTTATTCTTTCAAAAGGCCTGTATTTAAGTCTTTGACACTAATTCTCTTTGTATACAATTCACTTACACAGACAAAGATAATGTTTCTTCTAAGAGAAGACATAAAATCAAAACACTAGGCTGTTGTGACAATCTTCCTAACTACTGACACCAGCATGAGGGGAAATAAATAAATAAGTAAAGATTTACTGCCTAGAAGCTTTTTTTTCAAAAAGAAAACATGGAGAACTGTGTTAGCTTTATAACCTACAAATGTAGGGCATATATGAACAACCCTGAATTTTAGATAAAGTTCAAATATGAATTAACATGGGCCTTGGGCAAAATCACTTTTTCCCTCCTGGTTTCAGTTTCTTAATTTAAAAGATGATGATTATATCGGATGGGTTCTAAAGTCCTGACCTACTTTCATATATCAATATGAAAATACAGTACTGACATATTTTCCACTCTCATTCTGTTATCCTTGCTTCTCTACTGGAATACCATGAGGCCATTCCAGTCTGGCATACAGGGTTGCTGTGAATTGGAATCCAGTGAACCAGGCTCTGCTGATCAATCAGTTACTACTGATCAGCCAGGTACCACTGACCAAACTTCCTTCTAGCTATCATACAACTCAGTTGGTTGTATTTTGGCCTCATTTTTTCTTTTTCTTCATCTTTTTGTTATACATGGCTTTGTATGCCCCTGTTTTGATTTCTTACGTGGATATTTTCATTTTCCTGTTTCCCTGACAGATTGAACGCTATTGAAGAACTGGTTTAGTCTTATACACTTACCATCAAGCCAATATGATTGATTTCATTTATACTAAATCCATCATCAATGAGTTGATTCCAACTCACAGTCATCTTACAGGGATGGCATAGGACAGAAGAGAACTTCCCTATAGGGTTTCCAAAACCGAAAAGTTTATGACAGCATATTGCCACATCTTTCTCTCATTGAGCTACTGGTAGATCTTAACAGCCCATCTTTTGGTTGCTAGCCAAAGGCTTTAAAGCGCTGTGTCAGCAGGGCTCTTTATTGTTGATATTAGGGCCTCTGTAAAACGGTCCTAGCATTCTGGAATGTTTTACTTCACTGCATGTGGCTGATAGTCATTTAAAAAAAGTCTGTCTGCTTGCAGGGCAGCTGTTTTCTCTAGAATTAACATATAATGGCGATTAAATATAACATCATCCCTTTTGTACCCCCAAAAAGGAGAGAAGGGAAAGCTCCAATATAATATTCTGATCACTGAGATTTTTCTTTTACAAAGACAAGTCAGACCTGTTTGACAATGAAATTAGAATTCACATGGCTATATATCAAGGAGGCAATCTCTGGAAATCACATTGCTTGTGATGACACTCATTTCCCTATGCCTTCCCATGAACACAGCAATGTTTTATACTTGACAGTGCCGAGCTCTTCTCACCAATGATATCCACAGAAATGTTTTAAATGAGAAGTAGATGTACCAGTTGTGAAGAAATGGTTTATCCACAGTGATAATAACATGACAATTTTCATGATTTCAGAAATTTCATTTCAGAGTCCGTTTTACTTACTTTCCCTACCACAAATATCTGTGATGTAAACAGTGATCATTATACTCTATTTGCCTCAAAAGGATTTTGCTAGTCACACATGAAAACATATATCTAAAAGTCCTCTTTGAAATGGGGTGTGTTATACACTATTTTAGTTATTATTACTGCTATGAACACATCACTAAGTTTTTACTCAAGAGGATTCTATAGTTTGAGTCACTTTATTACTAAAGACTAAAATCACTTGAAAAGTTAGGCCTGTAATCACTGAATTAATCAACAATTATAGACATGTCCAGAAGAATGCTAAATAAATGTAAGACAGGTTTTCATCCATGGTCTATGCTTTTTAAAACTTTATAGTTGTATTGAGGAGTCAAGACCACCCATTGTTGATAAAACATAGACCACAAGGCATTTATTTAAAAAGAAAGCATATAAAGACAAATATTTTTTTGTGTTCAAATGGATCAGAGCTGGATCAATTTGACCTGACCTATTTGTGGGATTTTTTCCTGAAAAACCACATCTACTCTTAAGTTCCTCAGAAATAGTATAATATTCATAGTCGGTTTTTATTTGTACAGAATTCAGACTTAATAAATACTTGCTGAACAAAATCCAGTTGGCTTTTGAAGGAGAGTTTGAGACGTGGGGAGGAGTTAGAAGGATATCCTAGAATGTAGGGAAAGGATGCAGTATAATGAACTCTGTCTTCTTTTGGTAAAGACAATGGAGAAAACAGACCTTTATGAGACAGGCTTGCATTATTTTAGGATGAACAGAAATGAAGGTACCATAAACAAGTTCGGAAAAACAGATACTTTAAGAACTAGTAGAAGCATAATTTCAGAAAATGTATCTTGGGCAACCTTAGTGAGAATAGTTCAACTTGTATTGCAGCAATCAGAGAAGTGCTTGTTGTAGTCTCAGCTTAAGAGGGAGAATTGCATAGAGCACCAGGAGGTATAAATGACATGGAAGAGTAGTCATTTATGTGTTCAGTACAGAGAGAACTGCTGATCAAGTAACAATTTTTCCAGGCACATATTTACCCAGGAATACTGATTACAAGCACTCTCATCCTCTTCAAATAATAACCTGTTTGTTTTGTAAAGGTTTAATAATAATAAGATGAAACAAATGTATTCAAGTTATTATGTGTTACTTTTCCCCATAAATCTTAATACCACTCCATGTTGATTTTCTATAGCGTCTATAATACAAACAGAGAGAGAGAACAAATACTATTTGAGTGATGTTTAGACAGAATAAAATCCTAACTCTGGTGTGACCGTTAGTTTAACATGTCAGCTCTGAAGCTAGGGTGTCTGAGTTTTATCTCTGTTTGTACCCTACATAGCTGGATGACTTCAAGAAAGTTATGTAACTTCTAGGTCTTATTTTACTCATTTCTAAATTAGGAATCATAACAATATCCACAACTAAGGATTACTATAAGAACTGAATAAGTTAATACATCTTAGGGCAGTAACTGATACGTAGTAAGTGCTCAATTTATGTGAATCTTTGTTAATAAATTTGTGTTTTTAACAAAATGGACTTCAGGAAGAGAGACCGCAAGCTTGGATATTGGAAAGGGGAGATGGGATACAGATAGACAGGAGCTTAAAGAAACATAAGGAAAATGAACTGTTCTGTCAGTCCAAGAAATTATAAATCACTATGCATGAGCTTGGCTTATGCATGTAACAAATGACTACTGATCACCTATTCTATGTAAATCAGTGTTTAATGCCATAATTCAAGCAAATTGTGAACGCCTTGTAAATTCTGTTTTACATCTCAAGCTTGCAAGAGGTTGCAATGTTCTAAAAATGCTACTGGATTACATGTCTTCTTTGGATGACATGTTCTTAAGTAGATTAAAATGGATAAGTAAACATGAAATGAATGACCTGTGTATGTAAACATTTCTAAATAACTTATGACTCAAAGAATAAAATCCTTTAAACTAAATCACAATATAACTGCTCCATATGAAAATGATGGGGTATCATCAAAATGATACTTAGAGGAAAATTTCTGGTCTCCAAGGCTCCACTAGGACATAAAATAAATAAGTAAGTAAAGTTAATTATCTAAGCAGGTCAAAATAGAACATATTTCAGAGCTACAAGTGAGCTGTGACTGGGAGTAATAAAGTACAGACAGTGATCTCTTTTGGTCCTCCCATAAATTTGCAATCACAGGAATTGCTAAAATAATTGAAGCTATCAGCTTGAAATATTCTCTTACTGTGAGTAAATAAACTTGTACAAACCCTTTATCCCACATCTTGCTAAAACAGTTTGAATCTCCTAAAAACAAACCAAAGTCAATGACACACACTGAGCTTTTTTTAAAAAAAAATGATAATTAAAATGAGATATCCTTTAATACATGGTCTCTAATTTTAAAACTAGGGTCACATTCTCTCTTGATTCATGTAATTCAGTTTCTACACTCACTGATTAAATATATAAAAAAAATTATTACTGTCTGTCTCACAGAATAAAGAAAAACATTGAACACATTTCCTTGCAATTATTTCTCTTTTTACTTCATAACAAAATATAATCAAGTATGTCTTATTCAGTTACGATTCTTAAAAAATTAAGTTACATTTGGCAATACAATTCCCATTTACACAGTAATAAACAGACTGATCTGTCAAATCTTTAAGAGAAACAAATTGCAAAACTTGAAATGAGTTTCTTTTTCCATTGCTACTTTATAGAAACTGTTAAAACAATTCTAACAAGAAGAAAAACAAACAGCTTAATAATTAAAATGAAACATCTGTAAATATATTCCATACATTTCAAAGGATGACATAAACATTTTTAAAAACCATAGAAAACAACTGGAAAATGATGCTTAAATTCTTTCCTTTAAAGTTTTAGGTACAAGGAACAGACTACTTTCCCAAACTAACACAAACAGAGGCAGAACAATTAAATAAACCTATAACAAAGATCATTAAAGTAATGAACAGACTCCCAGCTAGAAAAAGCCCTGGCCTTGATGGCTTTACAGGAGAAGTCTACCAAACTCTCAAAGAGGGGTTCACATTACTATTACTAAAAGTATTACACAGCATAAGTAAGTGTGGATACTGCCAAATTAACTATATGAAACCAGAATAACCCTGATACAAACACCACATAAAGACACAGCAAAAAAGGAAAGTTACAAAGCATTGTCTCTCATGAAGTTAGTTGTAAAAAACCTTCAAAAATTCTAGCCAATAACATTGAACAAAATACCAAAATAATAAATCACCATGACCAAGTGAAATTCATAACAGAAATATAAAGATGGTTCAACATTAGAAAAACAATCAATATGATCAACCAATAAATAAAACAAAAGATAAGAAACACTTGATTTTATCATTTGATGCAGAAAAGGCATTTGACAAAGCCAAAAATCCATTCATACTAAAAGTCAGTCAAATAGGAAAGGCAGAGAAATTACTGAACACAATAAAAGGCATTTATACAAACATCATACTAAATGGATTCAATGTGAAAGGATTCCCTTTGAGAATGGGAACCAGACAAGGATGCCCACTGTCACTACTTTTGTTCAACACTAACCTTAGAGGTTCTTCCCAGAGCAATCAGCCAAGGTAAAAAGGATAAACTGCATCCAAATTGGTAAGAAAGAAGAAAAATATCTTTATGTGCAGATGATATGATCTTATACAGAGACAACTTCAAAGAATTCACAAAAAGACTACTGGAACTAATAGAAGAATTCAGCAAATTACTTGGATATAAAATAAACATAGAAAAATCAGTTGGATTCCTGAGTATCAACAAAGAGAAGAACAAAGAAGACATCACCAAATCAGTATCATTTACAATAGCCTCCAAGATAAAATACTTAAGAATACATCTAACTGCAGGTGTAAAAGATTTCTACAAAGAAAATCACAAGACATTAATTCAAGAAATCAAAAGGGGGGGCGGAGTCAAGATGGCCGACTAAGTTCACGTCTCCTTCTATCCCTCTGGAAATCAAGACCTGAATTGACAATCAAACAGAGCCTTCTGATCACCTAATCAGCCTCAGGACACGGCACAGAGCTGTTAAGTGGGACTTCACAGCACTCAGCGAAAAACCTCCTCTCTTTAGCTGATTCCCGCTCCTGGCTAGCCCTGGCTCTCACGGACGGAAGGTAAATGCACCGTTTTGATTTTTTTTTTCCTCAGTCTCGGCTGGCAGGCGGAGCTGGGCCTTGCCTGTTGGATGGACTCAGACGCGCTGCTGGGGGGATAGGCAGGCGAAATTCCCATATTCTGAGAGCCAGGCTCGGGACTCTGTTAATCTAGACACTTGGAGCCTTTCGCTTTGAAGCTGCCTCAGTGGGGTTTGTGCGGAGCTCCGTGGTCAAGCTGCGGGACGACATGTTGGTAGCGAGATTTCAGCAAGACCTCGTTCTTGGCCTGGGAGCCAGCGCCTGCAGACGGGACAGCGCTTCTCCGTCAGAAAAGTAGTGATTTTGCACAGTGCTGCCTACATTGCGGGCCCTGCAACAGAAGCAGAGGAATCGCTGCCTCTGGGCACCTTTGGCCCCCCTGTCTGCTGCCTGTGTGGAGTACGCCATCTTGGGTATGGTGGCCGCAGCTGGACCTAATTCTTAGCTAGGGAGCCAGAGCCAGCCCACAAGACAGTGCTTTTCTATCACAAAACCAGTACTTGACGCAGTGTTGAGTAAGGATAGGCCCTGTCAGCAGAGGCCACCAGGGCACTAGCAGTGCTGTATTCTGAACTAGTTTGTTATCATCTGGGGTTGGATACAGTGGCGCTTACTTTGTCAGATGGGAAGAGGGACCTCTACACTTGAAAACCTAACTGACTTGTGAACTGGTCAGATAACTTTTGCTTTACATTTGAAGACAGCCTAGAGAAACATTTGCAATCCATCCTCACAGTACCTCTTCCAGCCTCTATATACTCACACGGAACCCAAAAAGCAACAGACAATTGTAGCATACAAGCAATCACTCATGGATTCAGAAGGCTCCCAAACAAAGCAACTAAGGAGTTTTCCAGATGAAGAAACTTTTATGAAAGCATCAGGAAGTGAATACATATAGACTATATACAGGGCCCTTCTAGACCTTATACAAAATGCAGCAGAACAAAATGAAAAATTAAGGAAGCTGTTCGATCTGATGGAACACCAGTACTCTGAAATCCAACAGATCAAGAAGAAAATCAAAGACATAGAAACTTCCATGCAAACCCAAGAAAACAGAATGGAACAAATGGAAAACAGAATTTCTGACTTGGAAGACAGAGCTACTGATGCCAGGGAAAATGAGCAGAAATCAGAAAAAAGAAACAAGAAAAATGAAGAAACATTAAGAAGCATGTGGGACTCTATTAAGAGGAACAACCTTCGATTAATTGGAGTCCCTGAACAGGGTGAGACATCAGAGAACACAGACAGTATTGTTGCTGAGCTGCTGAAAGAAAACTTCCCAGAAATCATGAAGGAAGAGAATATAGACATCTCAGATGCATATCGTACGCCACCCAATATAGATCTCAAAAGAAAGACTCCAAGACATATTATAATCAAGCTTAACAAAATGAAACATAAGCAGCAACTCTTAAAGACAGCAAGACTCAAGGCAAAGCTAACATTCAGAGGGAAACCCTGTAGGCTCTCGTCAGATTTCTCAGCAGAAACCATGCTGGCACGGAGACAGTGGCAAGACACATTCAAAGTCTTGAAGGAGAAGAACTTCCAACCAACAATTATATATCCTACAAAACTGTCTTTCAAATACGAAAATGAAATTAAGACATTCTCAGATAAACAGAAACTCAGAGACTTTGTAAAAACCAAATCCAAACTACAAGAAATACTGAAAGAAGTTCTTGGCTTTGGCTTACAAGAATGAAACCACTAACTTTATATTTTAGAACGACACACTACTCAATACTCATTTAGGGAAGGCTCGAAAGTAAATCACAGCTTTGATTTGGAAAGAAGCAATCCAGTGATCACCATGAAAACTATGCTGTCATCATAATAAAAGAGGGATGTACTACAGTCATTATATTCCTTCCAGATGGAGAGGAAGATGACCAGACTGGTAGTAATTAAAATTGGGTTTATAAATAGTTTATTAAGGGAGTTCATAGGGGCAGCTGTAAAACACAACAAAGATGTATTATACCATTTCAAGAAATCTAACACACGAGTCTCAACAACTATAAAATCAGCTCTGAAAAAGGTGAAAAATCAACTCACAAAAAAGTGTCTCAGAACAGACTAATAAGAACAACAGAGAATACATCAACATAAAAATAAACATATCACAATGGCAGCAGTGAACATATACCTATCAATAATTACATTGAATGTGATTGGACTGAATGCTCCAGTAAAGAGACACCGAGTGTCATCTTGGATCAAAAGACACGACCCATCCATATGTTGTCTACAAGAAACTCACTTGAGACCTAAAGACAGGAACAAACTGAAAATTAAAGGATGGAAGAATATATATCAAGCTAACAATGAACAAAGAAGAGCGGGGGTGGCAATTCTAATCTCAGACAAAATCAATTTTACTGTCAAATCCACCATCGTGGACAAAGATGGACACTATTTATTGCTGAAACGTTCAGTACACAAGCAAGACTTAACTATATTAAACATTTATGCACTTAATGTCAGACCACCTAAATATGTCGAAGAAACACTGACTACGCTCAAAAGAGAGTTAGATGACTCCACAATAATACTGGGAGACTTTAACACTCCACTCTCATTACTAGACAGATCATCTAGAAAAAAGCTCAGTAAAGATACAGAAGACCTCATTGACACAATTAACCAACTAAACCTCATTGATATATACAGAACTTTCCACCCATCAGTAGACAACTACACCTTCTTCTCCAGTGCACAAGGAACATTCTCCAGAGTTGACCACGTGATAGGCCATAATGCAATGCTCAAGAAAATCCATAATACTGAATTATTGCAAAGCATCTTCTCAGATCATAAAGCTATCAAAGTTGAAATCAATAGCAGAAAAAACATAGATAGAAAGTGGAACTCTTGGAAACTGAACAACATCTTGCTCAAAAAAATGTGGGTTATAGAGGAAATCAGGGATCAATTAAAGAAATTCATGGATTCCAATGAGAACGAAAACACTTCCTACCAGAACCTATGGGATACAGCCAAAGCAGTGCTCAGAGGTCTGTTTATCTCCATAAATGAACACATCGGGAAGGAAGAAAGAAACCAAATCAAGGAACTAACTCTACAGCTTGAACAAGTAGAAAGAGAACAACAGAGGAACCCCTCGGGCACCGGAAGAAAGGAGATCATAAAGATTAGAGCAGAGCTAAATGAATTAGAGAATAGAAAAACAATTGAAAAAATTGAAAAGACCAAAAGCTGGTTTTTTGAAAAGATCAACAAAATTGATAAACCACTGGCTAAACTTACTAAAGAAAAGCAGGAAAGGAAACAAATAACCCAAATTAGCAATGAGAAGGGAGTTGTCACCACAGATGCAACAGAAATCAAAAATATCATAACAGAATACTATGAAAGACTGCACTCTAACAAATTTGAAAACCTAGGGGAAATGGACCAATTCCTTGACTCATACCACCTACCCAAATTATCACAACGTGAAGCAGAACAACTTAATAAACCCAACACAAAGGAAGAGACTGAAAAGGTCATCAAAACACTGCCAACCCAAAAAAGTCCGGGCCCAGATGGCTTCACAGTAGAATTCTACCAAGTATTTAGAGAAGAGTTATCCCCAATACTATTGAAACTATTTCACAGTATAGAAAGGGATGGAGAACTCCCAAACTCATTCTATGAAGCTAGCATAACCCTGATACCTAAGCCAGGGAAATATCCAACAAAGACAGAGAACTACAGACCGATATCACTCATGAACTTAGATGCAAAAATCTTCAACAAAATTCTTGCCAACAGAATACAACAACATATCAAGAAAATAATCCATCATGACCAAATGGGATTCATACCAGGGATGCAAGGCTGGTTCAACATCAGGAAAACTATTAATGTGATTAACCACATAAATAACACAAAAGACAAAGATCACCTGATTTTGTCCATTGATGCCGAAAAGGCATTTGATAAAGTCCAACACCCATTCATGCTAAAAACTCTTAGCAAAATGGGCATAGACGCCGAATTCCTCAACACAATAAGGGCCATTTATACAAAGCCAATTGCCCACATCATCCTGAATGGAGAGAGACTGAAAGACTTTCCCCTGAGATCAGGAACTAGACAAGGATGCCCACTGTCACCTCTCCTATTCAACATTGTGCTAGAAGTCTAGCCAGAGCAATTAGACAAGACAAACAAATAAAGGGCATCTGCATCGGCAAAGAGGAAGTTAAAATCTCCCTGTTCGCCGATGATACGATTGTATATGCAGAGAACCCCAAGGAATCTATAAGTAAGCAACTCAAACTGATAGAAGAGTTCAGCAAAGTTTCAGGATACAAGATAAACATAAGTAAATCAGTAGGTTTCCTTTATACCATCAACGAGACTGTTAAGGAGGAAATTATTAAATCAATACCATTTACAATAGCCCCTAAGAAGATAAAGTACCTAGGAATTAATCTAACCAGAGAAACAACAGACCTTTACAAAGAGAACTACAAGCCCTTACTACAAGAAACTAAGGGAGACTTAGATAAATGGAAAAACCTACCCTGCTCATGGATAGGAAGACTTAACATTGTGAAAATGTCTATTTTACCCAAAGCAATTTATTTATATAATGCAATCCCAATACAAGTTCCAGCATCATTTTTTAATGAGATGGAGAAACAAATCAATCATTTTGTTTGGAAAGGGAAGAAGTCCCGGATAAGTAAGGTACTACTACAGAAGAAGAACACACTGGGAGGCGTCTCATTACCCGACCTTAGAACATACTACACTGCCACAGTGGTCAAAACAGCCTGGTACTGGTACAAGAACAGACAGATAGATCAATGGAACAGAATTGAGACCCCAGAGATGACACCATCTGCCTATGAACAGTTGATATTCGACAAAGGCCCTAAGACATTAAACTGGGGTAAAAACAGCATCTTCAACAAATAGTGCTGGCAAAATTGGTTATCCATCTGCAATAAAGTGAATCAAGATCCATATCTTACACCTTATACAAAAAACAACTCCAACTGGATAAAAGACCTAAATATCAAACCTAAAACGATAAAGCTCATCCAAGAAAAGGTAGGAACAACAATGGAAGTTTTAATACACAATGAGGACAGACTCCAAAATCTGTCAAAAAAACTCAATCAACAGAAGAGAAAGTAGATAAATAGGAACTATTAAGAATCAAACACTTTTGCTCATCCAAAGACTTTATTAATAGAATCAAAAGAACACCCACAGAGTGGGAAAAAATATTTGGCAACTCTATGTCAGATCGACGCCTGATCTCCATAATCTATAAGATACTACAAAATATCAATAACAAGAAGATAAACCATCCAATTAAGCGATGGGCAAAGGAGATGGACATACTTCACTAAAGAGGAGATCCAGGCAGCCAAAAAACACATGCGGACATGTTCACGATCTTTAGTTATTAAAGAAATTCAAATCAAGACAACAATGAGATACCATCTCACCCCAACAAGATTGGCCATGATCCAGAAAACACAAAACAACAAATGCTGGCGAGGCTGTGGAGAAAGTGGAACCCTCCTACACTGTTGGTGGGGATGCAAAATGGTCCAGCCTCTTTGGAAGGCAATCTGGCACTTCCTTAAAAAAATGGATATCGATATACCATTTGACCCAGTAATTCCACTACTTGGAATATATCCTACAGATTCAAGGCCTTTCACACCAACGGACACATGCACTAGTATGTTTCTCGTGGCACAGTCCACAATAGCAAAAAGATGGAATCAACCCAGATGCCCAACAATAGAAGAATGGATAGGTAAACTGTGGTACATATACTCAATGGAGCACTACGCAATGATAAAGAATAACGATGATTCCAGGAAACATCTCCTATCCTGGTTTCAACTGGAAGACATTATGTTGAGTTAGAGTAGTCAGCGACAAAAGGACAAATATTGTATGAGACCTCTACGATAAGATCTCAAAAACAGACTTGTGTATAGAAGAAAAGACTCTTTGACAGCTGCAAGGGAGGGGAGGGAGTGAGGGCGGGGGGGGAGGGTTTAGTTTAGGTAGTTACTAGAAATCTAGGTGGGAGAAAGCGGTGAGAGCACACATTAGGAACAAGAACAACATTAAGTGGACTTCAGCATAACTTGAGTACTCCTTCCATCTTAACTCAATAGTGCAGGGATAGAGTAGCTGGGGAGGGGGGCGGGGGACCATGCTCTTAGGCGAATTCCAGGCCAATCGGCACAACTAGCGTTTTGCTAAGACAGCTCTCTGCACCCCACATTGGTGAGTGGCGTCTGGGGTCTTAAAAGCTGCCAAGCTGCCATCCGAGGACACAGCAAATGGTCCCAACTCAGCAGGAACGGATGCTCACCGAGGGCCAAAATGGCATGCGGTAAAGACAACCGAGAAGACAGAGAGACCCACAAGAGTGGGTACCTACATCAACTTGGAACCGGAAGAACCGGATGGTGCCTGGCCACCACCAGTGATAGCCACAACGGAGGTCACAGAGAGGAGCCTCACTGGCAACACAAGAATAAAAAGAGGTGCATCATGAGATCTCCACTAAAAGACCTCGATTGATGGTCCAGCGGTTTTGGGGTTCCTCTGAGAGCATGGCCCCCGGCCCTGATGCTGCCCTTTCCCATAAATTATAACAAAGGTCCACTCTTTGGACAGGAATGGATTGGCCTTGGCAATGCAGAGTAACCATATATGGGAAGCACTTTATGGTTCTATACATCTATAGGATATCATCTTTCTGACCTCTGGCTGGAGGAAGGGGAATGGACGGAGAGGAGGGGAAAGGAGACTGTTGGGAGGATGAGACATGTATGGAGCAGAGAGGAATAGTGTGCAGTCACCGGACAGGGAGAGCAGTGGAAGCTGCATATAGGGGGGCATGTAAATTTACATGTGAATGTACATTTTCACTCAGTTATGTTAAATAAAAATAAAAAAAAAAAGAAATCAAAAGAGGCCTATATAAGTGGAGAAACCTACCTCGTTTGTGGATAATAAGATTTAATATCCTGAAAATGTTTACTCTATAGAAATGTTTACTCTGCAAGGGAGGGGAGGGGAAGAAGGAGTGGGTTCATTATACATCAGATAGTTGATAGAAATTTGATTGGGTGAAATCAGTGACAGCACATATTAGAAAAAGATCAACTTAACTGGACTTCAACATAAACTGAAAACTCCTCTAATTTTAACCCAATATTACAAGATAGGGTAGCAGGGGTGGGTGTCCAGGTACCATGCTTTCAGGGGACACTGAAGTCAGCTGGCATAACTAGCCTATTGCTGAAAGAGTCTTCTGCCCTCCATATTGGTGAGTAGCATCTGGGGTCTTCAAAGCTAGCAAGCTGCCCTCTGAGTACACCAAATGTTCCTAACTCAGCCAGATCAGATGGCCACCAAGGACAAAAAGAACATCAGGGAAAAAGAGCCCAGGAGACAGAAGGGCCCACGTGTATGGGTGACTGTATCAACATGTGTCCAGAAAAATAAGATGGTTCCTGGCCATCTCCAGTGACAGCAGTGATAGAGCACACAATGTCACATCCCACTGGCAACACAAGAAAAAGAGGAGTGCACCTCAAGAACTCCCCTAAAAAACCACAAGTGATAGTGTAACAGCTCAGGAGTTCCCCTGGAAGCCTGGCCCCGAGACCGGCTGCTGTCCCTGATCATAAATCATTACTGAGGTCCACTCTTCAGACAGGAATGGATTGGACTTGGGGACACAGAGTGACTGGGGAGAGGAGAGGGACAGGTGACTGTTAAGACGATATCACATGTATAGAATGGAAAGGAAGAGTACGCTGTCGCTGGACAAGGAGAACAGAAGAAGCTGCACGTAGGTGGGCACGCAAATTTAACTTGGATTATATCCTTTCACTCCATCACAATTAAAAAGGAAGAAAGAAAAAAAAAAGCCACAAATAGAAATAGCACACTATATTGACGGCACTTGGCGTGGCTTGGCATATAGCAATCCCACTTCCTGGAGTATATGCTAGAGAAATAAGTGTTGTCACACGAATAGAAACATGCACAACAATGTTTACTGCAGCACTGTTCACAAGAGAAATAAGATGGAATCAACCTACATTGCCCATTAATGGATAAATAAGCAAGTTACGGCCTATTCATACATTGGAATACTGTGCAATGCTAAAGAACAATGATGAACCTGGGAGACATCTCATAACATGGAAGAATTTGGAAGGCATTGTGTTGAGTGAAATTAGTTACCTGCAAACAGACAAAATTGTATGAAGCTACTATTATAAGGACACAAGAAACCGTTTAAAACCAGAAGAAAACTGTCTATGATGGTTACAAGGCTGGGGGACAGAAAGGGATATTCATTAATGAGATAAAAATCCACAAGCAAACCTACTGCCATCAAGTCAGCTCTGACTCCTAGTGACCCTATAGAACAGAGTAGAACTGCCCCACAGATTTTCCCAGGAGCCCCTGTGGGGCTTCATGATGTTCATGAGGAAAGATGGGCAGCAGTTGGGTTACTAAGAGAGGAGTCAACATATAACCATATATTGTGACCTGCAACAACCTCTTGGTGTATAAGGAAAAAGGGAAGCAAGCAGAGAGTTGAGGACTTCACGTTACCAAAAATCAGTGACAGGAGCAGAGCACATGCTTTGGAAATGACCCAGGGTCCCTGCACCTCAGAAGTTCAAGTTTAGGGGAAGATTGATGACAAGGAACTTCCTTCAGAGCCAACTAAGAAAGACTTCCTCTGGAGGTGAAGCCCTGAATTTGGAGAGCAACGGAATAAAATTTCCCTTTTTTAAAGCCATCCACTCATGGTATTTCTGTTACAGCAGCACTAGATTACTAACACATAACCCCAAACTTCAAAGGACACTATAGCAGGCGTAAGGGTTTGGGCAGCATGATTTCAGAGGACACCTAGGTTAACTGGCATGACAAATTTTATTGAGGAAATATTTTGTAAATCACTTTGGTGAATGGCATCTGGGGTCTTAACAGCAAGCAAGTGGCCATCTAAAGAGCATCATTTGATCCTAACACACTTGGAGCAGAAGAGAAGGAAGAATGTCAAAACCACAAGGATATGAGCCTAAGAGACAGAAATAGCCACATAACCCACAGACTACATCACCATGAGACCAGAAGAACTAGATGGTACCTAGCCGTCACCAATGATTTCCCTGACAGAGATCACAATGGAGACCCTGATGAAGTGGGAAAATAATGAGATGCAGAACTTGAACCCTGTTGAAAAGACCAGATGTGTTAGTACAACATATTAGAAGGTTTCCAGAAGACATAGTCCCTGGACTCTGTTAGCCCAGAACTGAAACCATTCCTGAAGCCAACTCTTCAGACAAAGATTGAACTGGACTATAAGATATGAAATGATACTGGTAAAGATGTTTTTCTTGGCTGAAACAGATACATGAGACTCATTGGGCAGCCCCTGTCCAGAGGTGAGATGAGAGGGTGGAGGTGAAGAATGACAGGGGAGAAAGGAGTAGTGTGCTGTCACAGTGTGAGCAGAGCAGCTACAGTTATATAGCAATGTGTATGCAAGTTTTTTTTTTTTTTTTTTTTTTTTATGACAAATGACTTAGATTGTAGACCTTTACTGAAAGCATGATAAAACTCATGGCTGTTGAGTCAATTCTGACTCATACTGATGCTACAGGTCAGGGTAGAACTGCCCTATAGAATTTCCAAGAAGTGCTTGGCAGATTTGAACTGTCAACCTTTTGGTAAGCACATGAACCAGTTAACCACTATGACACCTGAGTTTCCAAAAGCATGGTGAAATTTAAAAAAGGGGGAAAAAAAGTACAGTATGGGAAAATAGGATCTAACAATCACCCAAATTCTTACCACGTATTTGAAAATGTTATCTAGTTAAAGATAGGGCATATTTTATACTTACATATATAAGATTTAGATTTTATTTTAATGGCATAAAGTTAAGTCAAAACTAGTTTTTAAAACAGCAGTCTTTGGCATGATTGTGTTTCCTAGAAAGAATTAACAGCAGGTCTGTAACGGCCTTGCTGCTTCCTAGCACAGGGCAATATAGACAGACTTTAACCTGGCCTCCTTGCAAATGTTCTAATGGTATTTACCAGCTGTGATAATCCAGGAAGGATGTTCCTATCTGAGAACATTTTTCCAGGAAATAGCTAATCTAATGGGATTGCTCAGTGTAAATTAGCAGTATCTGTAAATAAACCTGGCATTTGTGGGTTCCTAGGAAACAGCTCACTGGATAATGGGTCCTCTATTTTAGTGTGAAATCTAACAAGCTAAACAAATCCAAAGAGTCCCTGGGGGCACAAGTGGTTAAGCTCCCGAATTCTAGCTGAAAGCCTGGCAGTTCAAATCCACCCAGAAATGCTTCAGAAGACAGACCTGATAATCAAATTCTGAAAGGTCACAGCCTTGAAAAACCTATGGCCATTTCACTCTGCACACATGAAGCTGTCGTGAGCTGGAATCAACTTGACTGCAACTTACAAAAAAAACGACACACATGTTGGTGCTCTACTACTCTGAAACCAAAATGTGTTCCAGTGGGGTAAAAGGGACTTTAGGAAGTTGCATCTCACCGGTCTAGGGGGACCCTACAGAGAGAAATTCTGTATCTGTGCCTAGTTCTTGTTTGTATCCTTTGCCAATTATTAGTAAAGGTGGGCACTGAGTAATATATGAAGGTTGGTAAATCTGTTTTAACAATTCTATCATTTGCGTTACTAGGAATTCTCAGTTCTTTCCTCCCTCTGTCAATACAATTGCACAGCTATAGCCTTGGCCCTATGCTTTTTGCAAGGTTCATTACTGGAACTGCTAGAAGAGTTTATCTCTCTGCCTACAGGGTCACTGTGAGTCAGAATTAGCTTGATGGCAGTGGGTTTGGTTTTGTTATTGATAAAAGGACTTAACCATGCATCTTGCTATAGCCAATGGCATGCCAGCAGCTATGAATTGGCTTGGGATCTTGTGCTTCTGGTATTTGTCATGAGAAGACTATGTCGTGGTTGGCTTCTGGTCTCAGAGAATAAACAAGTGAAGGAGACCTAAGCCTGTCCTTCAGTTTGATTCAGAGTCATCCCAGCCCACACACAGACAGGAGTTAAAAAAAAAAAAAGGGGGGGGGGGCTTTGGTTATAAGTCCTAGATATTTTGATGGGTTAAAAAACCAAGAAAAGTTAAATGTTATTAGTGCACAGAATTTAAAAGTATATGTTCCTAAAACTGCATTTAATTTCACTTATAGCTTATTATCCTATCTCCAAATTTGCATTCAAGTCTGTGAGTCAAAGTGGCTTCCAAAAAACTCTATAAATCTACTTTAAAAAACTAAACAAAGACATAAAACAGGATAGCATGAGTAAAAAATGCCTATTGGAAAACACCTATTATAAAATTAAAAAAAAAAAAAAAAACCCTATTGCATTGAGTTGATTCTACTCGACTCATAGTGACCCTATTGACAGAGCAGAACCACCCCTTAGAGTTTCCATGGAGCGCCTGGCAAACTGAACTGCCAGCATTTTGGTTAGCAGCCATAGCTCTTAATCACTAAGCCACCAAAGTTTCCATTACAGAATTATCAATGGCATAATTTTTCCTGCCTCTTCTAGCTCAACCTATGAGCACTCAATGGCCTCTTGCAATTACAGTTACCATCAAATTGAATTTAAATGACATTTGATTTCATGATATACTTATGCTTTTATATAATGGCTGATTCTAGTAAGGAAAATGTGTCATTTCTGAAAAAAAATACTTATCCAAATATTTTGATTATTCAAAAAAGAACTGTCCAATAGCATTTTGTTCTATTCAAGGACATTATTGTACTGGGAGGTAACAAAAATAAACAAAAAAAAACACTGCCATCAAGTCAAGTCCAACTCATAGTGACCCTAGAGGTCAGAGTAGAACTGCCCCATTGAGTGTCCAAGGAGCTCCTGGTGGATTTGAACTGCTGACCTTTTAGTTAGTAGATGTAGCACTTAACCAACTATGCCACCAGGGTTTCCCTTAGGGTAACAGGTAATAAGAAATCTCCTAAGTATCATGGTGAGAAGAACCTGGGAAAGAGACACAAGAAATCTTACTATTCTAAGTATAATTTGAAGATTTTTTGTGTGTGTGTCTTTTTTTAAAAAAATTCCTCAACAAAGCAAATGAAGTAAACTTTGCTATGACAGCCTGTAGAGAGACAGCTTCAAATAGACCGGGCTCAGAAGACAGAGGCTGCAGCATACCTCATTAAGTGGGGAGTCCAAAACACTGTCAAATTACACACACACAGAGGTTTACAAATAAACACCTGAGTTCCAAGCCAAAGCAAACGCTTTCCATCAAAATATCTAGCTGTGCTTTGACTAAATATAGACTTCCCATTAGTCCTAATTTAAATAGCTGGTGGATGAAGAAACAAATTGCTTTAAAAACATAAGAAAGTAAGTTTGTGGGCACTTTGAATGACACGTGAAAAGTTAATTAAGAATCACAGTTTTCTAGGTCATTTGAAAAAGGAGGTAACAATAGGTAGACTTCTTAGTTTCACACATTTAGCAATCTTGTTTTGTTCAGTCGTGACAGCAGAATACCGCAGAAACAAAGTCCTACAAGTATATTTTGTTTGTTTGTTTGTTGTAATAGATCATTCTATTTGGGAAACAGATTGAGAAAACTTGAAGAGCTTTTTGAGTAATAGAATTACTTTTCACTCATTTATCTTTGCACGTGGCACAGTGTATGAATTTAAATTAAAAAATAGTAATAACAAGGTTTTATTGACAGAAAAATGTTAATTAAGCTAATGTTTGTCATGTCTAAATAAAATCAGGGTCTGTAACATTAAATTGATCACATCTATCAACAATAAATAAAAAATAATTTGACTTCACCATTCATTCACTGGTACTTACCCTGCATTAATTTGCCTATCCAGGCTATATTTGACAATGTCTAGAGACATTTTTATGGAATCCTGGTGGCTTCACAGTTAACCGCTCAGCTCAAATTGAAAGGACAGTAATGTGAACTCACCCAGCCACTCCACGGGAGAAAGCCCTGGTGATTTGCTTAGACAAAGATGAGAGCCAAGGACACCCTCTTGGGTAGTTCTACTTTGTGACAAGGAGTCACTGTGAATCAAAAATGACTCAGTAGCACCTAACAGCACAAAACTGTGGCTTTTTTTTTCAACTGAGAGATGCTACCAACACTAATATTAGAGAACCCGGGAAACATCCTGCAATGCTCAGGACACCTTACCAACTACCAAGTATCTAGTCTCAAATGGTAAATATGCTAAATTTAAGAAACCTGCCTTAGTCTGAAGTGAAAGAATTCATTTATTAAGGTAATTTGACTTTCATTTCAGTCATTAGCAAAAACTGAAGAAATCTTTAAAATTTGTCCTCCTCTACAGTAGAATATTACCATGTTATATTCATTCCCCTTAATTATGTTTCTGCATTTCACACATACATGTCAAATGTTATCAGATGAGAGAGTGCCCCTCACATTAACCTGATTGTTGTATCTACATTATGTGTATTTGCCCCTCAGCAAGCTCAAATTACTGTGAGCTCCTGGTGTCCCAGGAGATAAAATGCATTTTTTTGGTAAAATTTTATCTAGAATGAGCCAAGATAAAGACACTTTTAGTTATGATATCAAATATCTTCAAATAATTTAATACATTCGTGTGTGTATACACACACACACACACACACACACACACCCCACACCCACACACGAATATAAATAATGGTCCTTAAGAAAACACACTCAGTACAAAAAAGAAAAGTTTGTACAAAAGAGGTAATGTCACATTTTGGAGGAAAAGAGGTAGTTTTTGTTTTTCTTGAACAAGAACAAGAATTCCAGCTTGGAATTTAAGCTGGAATTTAAATTGATTTGAGCGATAATTGTATGCACAGCAGAGGGCTTGCTGCTAACCAACTCTCCAGAATTCACAAACAACACTTGCAAAAAAGGAGCCAATGTGATTTTGGCAAACTCATTTTTCACACTAGTTACATTATTTTAAGTCCAAATAAAAACAAACATTGATGAATATAGACATTCCTTATTCTTAAAGGCGAATGAGTAGGAGGACAGTGAACAATGAATGAGTAGGAAAAATACATAAAATACTCTCCATGAAAGGCTATTACAAGGCAAAGTCTAATAAATATGGTCCCTAGTAATTTATTCAGAGAATTGATCAGCAAATATTAAGCATAAATGAATAAACATTACATCAGGATACTATTTTTATTAATGTAACTTGAGCGAATAGAAATCTTGGCAACACAGTGTTAAGATCCATGGCTGCTAACTAAGAGGATGGCAGTTCAGATCTACCAGGTGCCCCTTAGGAACCTTACGGGGTAGTTTTACTCTATCCTATAGGGTCTCTATGAGTCAGAATCAATTCATGGCCATAGGTAACTCAAGTAAATTATGCTTCAGAAGAAACCTATAAAGCTAAATCTAACTTCTGTTTTTAGCTTTTAGTACAATTACTCATATTGCTTAATTTAAAACTCTACAAAGAATGTCAAGGAAACTTTTTTCAAAAGCACTTCACCTGACAATCCAATGCCCAGGTCTCAATGAAGCATAGTAACAGCCTTGTTTCTTTAGGAGAAAATGTTCGAAAGAATAAAATGAAAGGCAGAACATTAAAAATTAAACAGAAAGGGAAAAAAAGTCAGAAAACTTTGCATTTTTCAATATCGCTGTAACTCGATGGCACTTGGCTGGCTGGTACCTGTATTAGTTTTCTCCCAGTGCAGTTTTATTTCTTAAAGATAGAAGGGAAGGGTAGTTGGAGTAAAACTAAATTCTGAACAAGCCCAGGTGACAAATATTAAAAACCTTAATGGGATTGCTTAACAATCTTCCATGAGCTCTCTAGGAGAAATATAAAATTAATACTAAATATAGGTAAGAAATGAAGCACATCTCACACACTGGATACCATTTGACCTTCCTAACTTATTTCTTCTTTGTCTGTCTTCTATTTTTGAAGTTTAGACACCAGTTATTTCCCTTGACAAGTTCCGGCCAATGAGACAGAAGACAGCCTTCTAGAAAGTTAGTGGTGCCAGTGGAAGAACAAAGACACAAGTAGAGATATTTGCTTTAGTGTCATTTTATTTGAGCCATCCCCATCTCCTTAATGCATTAAAACATGCTCATATGAGGACATGAGGTCTGATGCTACAGTGTTGTGACCATGAGAACTAAACAAGAAAATTCAAGCAAATATCACTTGACTTTGTTCTAAACAATACGTTCTCTTTATATCTTAGTTACGACAGGTGAAGTGTTCTATTACTTCTTTTCAAAAGCTTTACATACTGAAAGGGGAACACTGAAGTGAGTACACATCAAACATAAAGCATACCATTTTTGTATTAGGAAGCAGTATTTGCTATTAAGTAAATTTGCAAAGAGCCACCCCTTCCAGTCTCTCTTTTCTTCTCTGGTGAAGCATCTACAACAGAAAGGTTAGTGGTTTGAAGCCACCAAGTGACTCCAAGCAAACCCTAGTGGCCTAGTCGTTAAGTGCTACAGATGCTAGCCAAAAGGCTGGCAGTTCAAATCCACCAGGTGTCCCTTGGAAACTCCATGGGACAGTTTTACTCTGGCCTATAGGGTCACTATAAGTTGGAATCAACTTGATGGCAATGGCTTTGGCTAATGGGTTTTCGTGACTTCAGGGGAGACCAACATAGCAATTTACTCCAGTAAAAAATTACAGCCTAGAAAACCTTATGGAGTCAGTTCTATTCTGTCACAGAGGATCCCTGTGAGTCAAAATCGACCTGTCAGCAACTAATGCACACATAACTACGATTCAATCACTTTTCAAGTTTCTCTGGTCTCTTTCTCAGGTTGTCTTGAGTTACATAGAGTTCCATCTTGTTTAATTCCTTCTTGTTTTTATTTACATTCTTAATCTTACCACCTATATTTCATAAAACTGGAAAACTATTTTTTATTTCATATTTATCAAATGATGTCTCCTGTGTTAAATCCAGAATAAATTTTTATTATAAAAATCTTGTTGGAAAATACATGTACTTTATCTGGCAGAAAATAAAAGACTGTCCTGACTCAAATTATCTTACTCAATAAAATATCTGAATCTAAACAGCTGGAAATGCCAGATTCAGCCAAATGGACATCAGATGGGAAATGTAAAGGCAATAAATTCCATGCTTCCTTAATTATATTTCCGTTTGATCCCAGAAAAGTGATTTAATCAATAGTAAGATGTCAGTGAGAAATGGATACATGTCATACATAAATACGGTTTTTGAAGGATTGAAATATTCTTTGATCCTGGTGCCTTTAACACGTATTCTGTGTTCTTCATTGGCTGTGCTAAGTTCAAGTTGTAGAGGAAAGTAAAAATCAGTCCACAAGAGCCAAAGTAGGACCTTGAGTATATTCCACTGGAATTTAGAGACTATTTCATGAACATATTTTACACATTGAACATTAATGATCAAGGACCAGATGAATTAAGGAATGGCATCAAGGGAAATATTTGAAGAAAGCAAGAGGTGATTGTAATGACAGAGAATAAAATATCAAAATGGATGTCAGATTTGGTAGCATGCTACAGAATGTAGAATACATAAAAAGAAAGGAAGATTTGTACTCTTCATCTCAGAAATTCTTATCCTATAACTATATCTTAACAAAATACTATTAACACTTAAAAAAAAGAAGCTGTATTCATAGATGTTCATTTCAGTGTTCTTTATATTAGCAAACCTGGAAAATGACTGTCCAGTCTAAATGTAAGGGATACATCATCTCATATGCTTTGGACATGTTATTGGGAGTAACAAGTCCGGAGAAGGACATCATGCTAGGAAAGGTAGAAGGTCAGCTAAAGAGAGGAAGATCCCTAATGAGACGGAATGACACAGCGACTGCAGCAGTGGGATCAAGAGGGACAACAATCGTGAGAATGGTGCAGAAGGGAGCAGTGTTTCCTTCTGTGGTACTCAGGTTTGCTATGAGCTGGAACTGACTCACTGGCACCTATCAACAACAGAGACTAAAGTTTTCTTCCCTCCAGGCTCCTTTGAACATGCATTCTGTATTCTTTAATTGTTGTACTATTTATTAAAATAAATGTGGTCAATGATAACAAAAAGGGCAGTTTATCACTGGATTATTCCATTGAGCTTAGTTCCAGAACCATAAGTTGACAGCTACTAGTATGAGCCATGAAACTCATCTTTCTTTTCTTCCTGCCATTTTTCCTCATTGAGGTGATTTTTGAACTACCTATATTCACTGAGTCTTAACACTCTGCCGTAAACTATATACTAGTGATAAGTGACATTGGCAGTGCTTAGTTTCCAGTTCATTTTATTCTGCAATTGACAACTTCTGAAAAGAAACAACTCCTTACTAATGAATTAAAACCTAAGAAACCAAATCTATTGCTTTGGAATTGATAACAGCCAAAACAATTCTGTAATACAGAGTAGAAGGTTTTTGAGGCTGTAAATATTTAAGAAAGCTGACTGCCACACCTTCACCCTGTAGAGTGGTTGGTGGCTTACAACAGCTGATCTTTCAGTTAGTAGTTATACTCTTAACCACTGTGCAACCAGGGCTCCTTTGACTAATGCATATTATATTAAAAATAAGATGATTATTTATAATTTGAAGGTGGTATTGAGAGTAGTGAGACTTAGATTCTTCTTGTCATTATTCACTTTGAAAATTTGGATCTTTTTATTTAGATGATCCCGACTCAAGCTTCATGCAATCTTCAGATATACCATTCTTTCATTTGATGTTTATTCAGCCCACTCAGGATAAAGCTGCAATCCATTTTTCTTCATTTATATTCCTATTTCAATCAAGCACTGTTGATTCTGATTTCTGTATTATCTCCTTTAATAAAAGGAGGCTTATAATCAAGTAAACTACCAGTATAGCTCTTCTTCCAGACCTCTTAAAATCATAAATGATGATCAGTCACCTCTAAGGTGGTAAGAGAAAACAATCATGTGTAGGTCAGACCCTATAAACCAACATCTATGGCTACAGCATATGCCTCTCTTACTTTCCAGAATACTTTCCTTTTCACTTAAGGGAAGGCTTGATATACTCAGTTTTGCATAATACTCCATCTGTAGCAATTCTATACTCCTGCAGATTTCCAAACTGCTCTAAAAGATAAAGATGTCACTGAAACACATACAAACCTATGGAGGAACTTAATGAGTTCAGGAGATGATACCATCATTAAGGTAGCAAAGAATACAGCAAAGCAGCATGTTGTAAATTAAGAGTGTGAAGTCAAATGGTGACTGATGCAGAGGAAGGGAGAATAAAGTGAACTCTTTCATGGTCCCATTGCAATGAAGTTTATACTGCAAACGAGCTACAAGGGCAGCCTAGAGGAAGACACTAGCAAGGCATCTCAATGAATATGTATGGCTTTTCTCTGCTTTAGTAAATAAAATTTTTGAAAGTCTTAAAGCTTTACTTTGCTACATAATTTAAGTGTGTGTTGTCTATTCTTTTGGTAAAGGGCAACTCTAAAAATTAATTCATTTTATGAATTTTTAAAAAAATTTCATGTGAATCACTTTAGTCTGTTAGATTGTTTTAGGTCATATGTGTTATATTTTCCTCTGTGAACTGAAGTCTTTGAATTGTGGTATTGGCGAAGAATAAAGAATACATTGCAGACTGCCAGAAAAATGAACAAATCTGTCTTTAGAGGAGTACAGCCAGAATGCTCTTTGGAAGGAAGGATAGAGAGACCACATCTCTCTGGGAATGCTACCATGATATACTAGTCCCCAGAGCATGACATCATGCCTGTAATTAGAAGGTCAGTGAAAAAAAGAAGATCTTCAAGAGATGGATGGACACTGACTGAAACAAAGAACTTGAACATAGCAAATATCCTAAGTATGGCACAGGAATGGGAAGTGGTGTACGAATAAGATCTGACATGATAACACCCCACAGCAACAACAGTAGTTTTACAATCTCTTTCCTTTATGAAAGGTTTGAAGTCATTTACAAAAATCTGTACAATATAAAGAAAGAAAACATTAAGAGAAAATATGGCTCAAACTGAGCCTTGGGGTCCTGTTGGAAAGTGGTAACAATTAGATCCTTCCCATAGGATGAAGCTTGTGAAATTATCTAGAAGTAATGAGTTGTGAGATCTTCTGAAGAATAAATTCAGAAACTTCAAAAAAGATTTTTGTGTCTGGAAAGTGTGACAGGACAGAGAAGCAGAATTGCTTGTAACATATCTCTGGAATGTAAAAAATGTACAGTAGGCATCCATGGTTTTGTTTCTTTTTCAGCATGATCCACTTTCCCTCTGTCTGTACAGCAATTCTTCTCTAATTTAGATTGAGTTAATGTGGTACAGCTGTTTACATTATTGGTTATTTCAGTACCTTTATTTTGGTTGTTGCCCAGAGTGTTTCTTGAGCTACACAAATGAAGGACTGTTACCACCCATTCATTTTAGAAAAAGGTTTCCTTTTTGTTAATCTAGAAGTCCTGGCCACACACTTGGATGCAAATTAGTCACTTACATTGTTAATGTCAATGACTTCTAGCTTTGATAAGACTGTACACTTAAGTAAGGGGAAAAGTAGCTGTTTGGTAAAATCTAGACTGAACTGTTGGTGACCACAATGTACAAATATGTAAATACAGACACTGACACAAACAAGTATTATGAATAAGAACAAAACTTTTAAACTTTGAGAAATGTGTCACAGACACATGGTGTTCAAACACTGGTTGTTCTCCAGGTCATTGCAAAACACTACACCACAAGGCTCCAAGACATTTAATAGTGGGGACTTACTGCTGGTACCCTCGGTGAGAGAAATGATGTTATCAATTATATAGAATATTGCAAGATCAACAACTTCTTTACCACCAGTACCCTGTTTCACCAACAGAAATGGCAACTATATGTGAAGAATTTATGAAACGGAATACATAGGAACCAAATCAGTAACATCTCTGGGAAGAGATGATTGAAAAGCTCACCATCATCAGTAAGAACAAGGCCAGTAGCTGACTATGGAACAGACCACCATTGCTCAATGCCAGTTCAAGAAGATACTGAAGAAAATCACAATGATTAGACAAGAGCCAAAGTATCGCCTTGAGCATGTATGTTCTATGTGAATTTAGAGGCCATCTCAAGAACAGGATTGACATGTTAAATACTAATGACCAAAGACCAGATGATTTGTGAAATGACATCAAGGGCACCATATATGAAGAAAGGAAGAAGTCACTGAAAAGACAGTAAAGAACGAACAGACCAAAATAGATGTCAGAAGAGACTCTGAAACTTGTACTTGAGTGTCAAGTAGCTAAAATGAAAGGAAGAAAAAAAAAAAAAAGATGAAATACAAAAGCTGAACAAAAAACTTCAAATGGTGGCTTGAGAAGACAAAGTGAAGTATAATAACACGTGCAAAGACGCAGAGATGGATAACCAAAAAGGAAGAACACAGTTGGAATTTCTCAAGCTGAAAGAACTGAAGAAAAATTCTTAAGTTGCAATATTGCAGGATTCTATGGGGAAAATATTAAACAACTAAGCATCAAAGGAAAATGGAAGGAATACACAGAGTCACTATACCAAAAAAGAATTGGTGGACAGTCAAACATTTCAAGAGGTATTTTATTAGCAGGAACTGAAGGAAGAAGTCAAAGGTGCACTGAAAGCATTAGCATTAAACAAGCCTCCAGGAACTGACAGAACACCAATGGAGATTTTCAACAGATGCAGTACTGGAAATAGTTGTTCACTTATGCCTGGAAACTTGGAAGGCAGCTATCTAGCCAACCTACTTGAAGAGATCTATATTTATACCTATTTCCAAGAAAAGTGGTCCAAATTAAATGTGTAAACTATTGAACAATATCTTTAGTATCACAAAAAAGAAAAATTTTAAAGATCATTCAAAAGTGACTACAGCATTATATTAAAAGTAACTACCAAAAATTCAAGCTGGATTCAGAAGAGGATACAGAGCCAGAGACATTATTGCTTAATGTCAGATGGAGCCTCGCTGAAAGCAGAGGATACCAGAAAGATATTCACTTGTATTTTAATGATTATGCAAAGGTATTCAACTGTGTGGATCATAATAAATTACAGATAACATTGCCAAGAATGGGAATTTCAGAATGCCTAATTGCGCTCATGAGGAACTTGTACATGGATTAAGAGGCAGCTGTCGACACAGAACAAGGGGATACTGCATGATCTAAAGTCAGGAAAAATGTACATCATGATTGTATCTTTCCACTATACATATTCAATGTTTATGCTGAGCAAGTAACCAGAGGAGCCATACTATATGAAGAAGAACGGGCATCAAGACTGCAGAAAGATTCATTACTAACCTGTGTTGTACAGATAGCACAGCCTTGTTTGCTGAAAGAGAAGCTGACTTGAAGCACTTACTGATAAAGACCAAAGGCCACAGCCTTCAGTATGGACTTCACCACATCATAAAGAAAACACAAGTCTTCAATACTAGACCAATAAGTAACATCATGATAAACAGGGGAAAGGATTAAAGCTGTCAAGCTTTTCATTTCACTTGGATTTGCAATTAACTCCCATGGAACCAAAACCAGAAATCAAATCTGCTGCTGTCAAGTCAATTCTGACTCATAGCAACCCTGTGGACTAGCAGTCAAAAACTCAGCAGATTCATTGTACTGGGCAAATCTTCTCTTTCAGATCTCTTTAATGTGCTGAAAACCAAAGATGTTGCCTTGATGATTAAGGTGTGCCTGACCCAAGCCATGGTGTTTGCAGTCATCTCCTATGCATGTGAAAGCTGAAAGAAAAACACCAAAGAAGAACTGGCAGTTTTCAATTATGGTACTAGAGAAGAATATAGAATATATACCACTGCCTGCCAAAACAAGGAACAAATCTGTTTTCAAAAATGTACAACTAGATTTTGAGAGGGGTGGTGTCAAGATGGTGAAATAAGCACACGTCTCCCTAAATCCCTGTGGAAACTAAGACCTGGATTGATAATTATACGGAGCCTTCTGGACACCCAGTGACCCCTAGGACGTGGCATAGGGCTGTTATTTAGGACTTCATACCACCGAATGTAAAACATCCGCTCTTTCACTGAACCCACTCTCAGCAAGTGCAGGCTTACACAGACCAAAGGTTACTCACCCATTTCATTTTTTTTCTTGTCTTAGCTGGCAGGCAGAGCTGGGACTTGACTAACTACTGATGTCAGATGCACTGCTGGTGGGATCGGTGATAAAAATTGCCATATTTGAGAGCCCAGCTTTAGACTCTGTGCATCTTTGCACCTTTGGTCTCTCTTTTTGCCTCCGACATAGAGTAGCCAGTACTGAGGCAATGGCAAGCTTGTGTGGGATGCCATCTTGATCTATTTTGAGGTAAAGATATCCATACAGAGGCCCCAGCTGGAATTAGTTCCTATACTTGGAGGCAGCGCCTGCCTGGGGGAGAATGCTTTTCCAGCAGAAAAGCAGTATTTTACACAGTGTCACCTATGGCTGGGGCCCGGCAGCAGAGTCTGTGGACTCTGTGCATCTCAGCACCATTGGCTTCTCTTTCTACCTCTGACACAGAGTAGCCTGGTACAAGCCAGGTGGGACAACATCTTGTTTGACTGGGAAGTGGATATACCCATAAGGAAGCCTCAGATGGACCTAATTCCTGGGCTGGGAGGCACTGCCTACTCAAAGAGAGTGCTATTCAGGTAGAAAAGCAGTATTCTACAGAGTGTCACCTACAGCTGGGGCCCGACAGCAGAGGCCAGCAGGCCAGTAGCCTTTCTGTAGTTTGAGCTAGTTTATAACATCTGGAGTTCAATGCAGAGGTGCTTATTTTGCCAGTTAGGAAGAGGGACCTATACACCTGAAAACTTCACTGACTGTGGAAGTTGTAAGATAATCTTTACCTCTCATTTTAAAATGGCCTAGAGAAACAACTGCAGTCCATCCTCACAGCATTTCTCTGAGCCTCTATTGACTCACATGATGCCCCCAAAGCAACAAACTCTGGAGAAAACCACAAGCAAGAAATCACCCATGGCTTCATAAGGCCCCCAAAAGAAACCACATCAGAACTTCCCAAATGAAGAACCTTTTCTGAAACTATCACAAGGTGAATACAGAAAGATTATACATGGAGCCCTCCTAGACCTTATACAGAATGCAGCAGAGGAATGAAAAATTGAGCATACTGTTCGATCTGATAGAACAGCAGTACTCTGAAATCCACCAGATCAAGAACAAAATCAAAGACATGGAACTTCAATTCAAAGCTAAGAAAACAGAATGGAACAAATGGGAAAGAGATTTTCTGACTTGGAAGACAGAGCTACTGACTCCAGCATCTATGAGGAGAAACCAGAAAAAAGAAACAAGAAAAATGAAGAAGCATTAAGAATATGTGGGACTCTATTAAGAGGAACAATCTATGATTAACTGGAGTTCCTGAACAGGATGAGACACCTGAGAACACAGAGAGTATTATGGCTGAGCTGCTGACATAAAATTTCCAGAAACAATGAAAGAAGAGAATATAGATATCCAAGATGTATGTATATATATATATATATATATATATATCAAAAGAAAGACTCGAAGACATATTATCATCAAGCTTCACAAAAGGCAATCTAAGCAGAAATTTTTAAAGGCAGCAAGACTCAAAGCAAAGCTAACATTCAGAGGCAAATCCTGTAGGTTTTAATCTGAATTCTCAGCAGAAACAATGCTGGTACAGAGACAGTGGCATGACACGTTCAAAGCCTTGAAGGAAAAGAAATTCCAACCAAGAATTATATATCCTACAAAACTATCTTTCAAGTATGAAAATGAAATTAAGACAATCTCAGATAAACAGAAAAAGAGACTTTGGAAAAACAAAACCAAAGCTACAAGAAATACTGAAAGAATCTCTTGGTTTAGAAGAACAAAACCACTAACTTTATATTATAGAAGCAAACACAGGACACATCAGTGAGAATCCTACTCAGTTAGAGGAGGCTCCAAACTCAGTCAAAGCTATGATGCCAAGCCAAGTGCCGTTGAGTCAGATCCAACTCATGGTGCACCTAGGGAAGCTATGATAGTGAAAGAAATCATTCAGTGACCATAGCATGAAAACTATGATGTCATCATGTTTAAAAGAGGGATGTACTACAGTTGTTATAGTCCTTCCAGATGGAGAGGAAGTTAGTAAGACTGATAATAACTGAAATTGGGTTTATATATAGTTTCTTAAGGGGGATCTCAGTGTTAGCCATAAGGCACAATAAAGATGCAACATATTAAATCAAGAAACATAATACAGTGGTCTCTCTCAACAACCACAAAACCAACCCAGAAAAAGGTGAAAGATCAACTCACAAAGAAGAATCTCCCAAAAGAGATTAATATGCACAACAGAGAAAACATCAACACAAACATAAACGTATCACAATGGCAGCACCGAATGCATACCTATCAATAATCACACTGAATGTGAACAGACTAAACACTCCAGCAAAGAAACATCAAGTGACATCTTGGATCGAAAGACATGACACTTCCATAAGCTGCCTACAAGAAACTCACCTTAGACTTAAAGATATGAACAAACTGAAAATTAAAGGTTGCAAGAATATATACTAAGCTAACAATACACAAAGAAGAGCTGGTGAGGCAATTCTAATCTCAGATAAAATCTATTTTAATGTAAAATCCACCATCGTGGACAATGATGGACACTATTGCTGGAAGATTCAATACACAAACAGGACATAGCAATATTAAATATTTGTTGACCCAATATTACAGCAACTAAATACATCGAAGAAACACTGACTATACTGAAAACTGTGGTAGATCACTCCACAATAATGGTGGGAGATGTCAACACTGCACTGTCAATGGACAGATTATATAGAAAAAAGCTCAGTAAAGACACAGAAGACCTTATTGCCACAGTTAAACTGCTAGACCTCATCAACATATACAGAACTTTTTATCCATCAATGGACAACCACATCTTCTTCTCCAGTGCACAAGGAACATTCTTCAGAATAGACCATGTGTTAGGACACAAAGCAATTCTCAACAAAATCCATACCATTAAGTTAACGCAAAGCATCCTCTCAGATGATAAAGACATAAAAGTCAAAATCAATAGCAGAAAAAACATAGATAGAACATGGAACTCATGGAAACTGAACATCTTCCTCAAAAAGCCATGGGTTATAGAAGAAATCCAGGATGAAATAAAGAAATCTATGGATTCCAAAGAGAAAGAAAACACTTCCTACCAGAACCTATGGGATGCAGCCAAAGCAGTGCTCAGAGTTCAGTTGATCTCCATAAATGCACACATCTGGAAGGCAGAAAGAAACTAAACCAAAGAACTACCCTACAGCTTGAACAAGTAGAGAGAGAACAACAGAGGAACCTCTCAGGCACAGAAGGAAACAAATCATAAAGATTACAGCAGAACTAAACAATTTAGAGAATAGAAGAAAAATTGAAAAAATTGAAAAGACCAAAAGTTGGCTTTTTGAAAAGATCAATAAAATTGAAAAACCACTGGCTAAACTTCCTAAAGAAAAACAGGAAAGGAAACAAATAACCCAAGTAAGAAATGAGAGGTGAGTTGTCGTAACAGATCCAACAGATATCAAAAGTATCATAACAGAATACTGTGAAACACTGTACTCTAACAAATTTGACAACTTAGAGGAAATCGAGAAATTCCTTGATTCATATCACCTACCAAAATTATGACAAGGTGAAGCAGAACAATTTAATAGACCCATCACAAAGGAAGAGACTGAAAAAGTCATCCAAAAATTATCAACCAACTGAAGCCCAGGCCCAGAATGGCTTCACTGTAGAATTCTACCAAGCTTTTAGAGAAGAGTTATCTCCAATACAATTGAAACTATTTCACAGCATAGAAAGGCACGGAATACTTCCAAACTCATTCTATGAAGCCAGCATAACCCTGATACCAAAGTCAGGGAAAGACTGATCCAAAAAGGAATACTATAGACCGATATCACTCATGATTCTAGATGCAAAAATCTTCAACAAAATTCCTCCCAATATAATACAACAACATATCCAAAATATAATCCATCATGACCAAGCTGTATTCATACCAGGGATGCAAGGTTGGTTCAACATCAGAAAAACAATTAATATGATCAACTACATATATAACACAAAAGACAAGAATCACCTGATCTTGTCTATTGATTCAGAAAATGCATTTGATAAAGTCCAACACCCATTCATGCTAAAGACTCTCAACAATACAGGAATAGATGGCCAATTCCACAATGTAATGAGGGTCATTTATACAAGGACAACCACCTACATCATCCTGAATGGAGAGAGACTGAAACAGTTTCCCTTGAGAACAGGAACTAGACAAGGATGCCACTCCCACTTCTCATATTCAACATTGTAATAGAAGTTCTAGTCAGAGCATTAGACAAGACTGAAATAAAGGGCATTTGCATTGACAAAGAAGAAGTAAAAATCTCCCTATTTGCAGATCATATGATTGTATACACAGAGAAACCTAAAGAATCCATAAGTAAACTACTCAAACTGATAGAAGAGTTCAGCAAACTCTCAACATACAAGATAAACATAAGTAAATCAGTAGGATTGCTTTATACCAACAACAAGATTATTAAGGAAGAAATCACCAAACCAGAATCATTTACTATAACCTAAGAAGATAAAGTACCTAGGAATAAATGTAATCAGAGAATTAACAGACCTTTACGAAGAGAACTACAAGTCCTTACTACAAGAAACTAAGAGACTTATATAAATAGAGAAACCTACCCTGTTCATGGATAGGAAGACTTAACATTGTTAAAATATCTATTTTGCCCAAAGCAATCTACTTATAAAATGTAATCCCAATATAAATTCCAGTGACATTTTTTAAGTGATGGAGAACCAGATTACCAACTATGTTTGGAAAGGGAAGAAGCCCTGGACAAGTAAAGCACAACTGAAGAAGAAGACCACACTGGAAGGCCTCTCACTACCTGATTTTAGAACCTATTACACTGTCACAGTAGCCAAAACAGCCTGGTACTGGTACAAAAAGAGACAGATAGATCAATGGAACAGAACTGAGATCCCAGAGATGACACCATCTGCCTATGAACAGTTGATATTCAACAAAGGCCCTAAGACATTAAACTCGGGAAAAAAACATCTCTTCAACAAACGGTGCTCGCAAAATTGGATACCTATCTGCTCTAAATTAAAACAAGGCCTGTATCTTACACCTTGTAACAAAACCAACTCAAACTGGATAAAATATCTAGATATCGGTACATATACTCAATGGAGCACTACGCAATGATAAAGAATAAAGATGATTCCAGGAAACATCTCCTAACCTGGTTTCAACTGGAAGACATTATGTTGAGTGAAAGTAGTCAGCGACAACAGGACAAATACTGTATGAGACCTCTACGATAAGATCTCAAAAACAGACTTGTGTATAGAAGAAAAGACTCTTTGACAGCTGCAAAGGAAGGGAGGGAGGGAGGGTGAGGGGGGGAGGGTTTAGTTTAGATAGTTACTAGAAATCTAGTTGGGAGAAAGCGGTGACAGCACACATTAGGAACAAGAATAACATTAAGTGGACTTCAGCATAACTTGAGTACTCCTTCCATCTTAATACTGCAAGGATAGAGTAGCTGGGGTGGGGGGCGGGGGACCATACTCTTAGGCGAATTCCAGGCCAATTGGCACAACTAGCGTTTTGCTAAGACAGCTCTCTGCACCCCCCATTGATGAGTGGCATCTGGGGTCTTAAAAGCTGCCAAACTGCCATCCGAGGACACAGCAAATGGTCCCAACTCAGCAGGAACGGATGCTCACCGAGGATGAAAATGACATGCGGTAAAGACAACCAAGAAGACAGAGAGACCCACAAGAGTGGGTGCCTACATCGACTTGGGACCGGAAGAACTGCATGGTGCCCGGCCACCACCAGTGATAGCCACGTTGGAGCTCACAGAGAGGAGTCTCACTGGCAACACAAGAATAAAAAGAGGTGTATCATGAGCTCTCCACTAAAAGACCTCTATTGATGGTCCAGCGGTTTTGGGGTTACTCTGAGAGCATGGCCCCCGGCCCTGATGCTGCCCTTTCCCATAAATTATAACCAAGGTCTACTCTTTGGACAGCAATTAATTGGACCTGGTAATGCAGAGTGACCATATATGGGAAGCACTTTATGATTCTATACATCTATAGGATATCATCTTGCTGACCTCTGGCTGGAGGAAGGGGAGTGGACGGAGAGGAGGGGAAAGGAGGCTGTTGGGAGGATGAGACATGTATGGAGCAGAGAGGAATAGTGTGCAGTCACCAGACAGGGAGAGCAGTGGAAGCTGCATATAGGTGGGCATGTAAATTTATATGTGAATGTACATTTTCACTCAGTTATGTTAAATAAAAATAAAAATTTAAAAAAATATATCTAGATATCAAATCTAAAACTGTGAAATCCAGCCAAGAAAAAGTAGGAACAACAATGAAAGTTTTAATAGACATGTAGAGAAACTTCAAAATCTGTCAAACAAACCACAAACAACAGAAGAAAAAATACATAAATGGGAACTATTAAGAATGAAACACTTTTGCTCATCCAAAGAATTTATTAATAGAATTAAAAGGCCACCTACAGAATTGGAAAAAATACTTGGCAACTCTATGTTATACCGATTACTGATATCCATAATCTATAAGGTACTATAAAATGTCAATAAGAAAAAGATAAATAATCCACTTAAGTGATGGGCAAAGGAGATGGACAGACATTTCTCTAAAGAGGAGATTCAGGCAGCCAAAAAACACATGCGGACATGCTCATGACCATTAGCTATTAAAGAAATTCAAATCAAAATGACAATGAGATACCGTCTCACCCCAACAACATTGGCCATGATCCAAAAAACACAAAACAACAAATGCTAGAGAGGCTGTGGAGAGATTGGGATTCTCCTACACTGCTGGTGGGATTGCAAAATTGTACAACCTCTTTGGAAAGCAATCTGGCACTTTGGGATGTAATCTGGCTGGACAGAGATAGATCATTTGACCCAGTAATTCCACTGCTCAGAATGTATTCTACAGAACCCAGGCCATTCACACCAACTGATACATGCACATGAATGTTTATCGCAGCACACTCCACAATAGCAAAAAGATTGAACAAAACCAGATGCCCAACAACAGTGGAATGGATGGCACATATGCTCAATGGAACACTATGCAATGATAAAGCACAACGATGATTCTAGGAAACATCTCATAACCTGGTTTCAACTGGAGGACATTATGTTGAGTGAAAGTAGTCAGTGACAAAAGGACAATAATGTATGAGAACCTGCGATAAGAACTTAAAAACAGACTTACCCATAGAAGAAAAGACTCTTTGACAGCTGCAAGGGTGGGGAGGGAGTGAGGGCGGGGTGGGAGGATTTAGATTAGGTAGTTGATAGAAATTTGGTTGAGTGAAATCTGGCACAGCACACATTAGACAGATGATCAATATTAACCGGACTTCAACATAACATGATTACTCCTCCCATCTCAGTCCAGTATTGCAAGGACAAAGTAGCTGGGGCAGGGAGCAGGAGGCCACACTCTCAGAGGAAATCGAGGCCAATTGGCACAACTAGCATCTTGCTAAGAGAGCCCTCTGCACCCCACATTGGTGATGGGCATCTGGGGTCTTAAAATCTGCCAGGCTACCATCAGAGGGTACAGCAAATGTTCCCAACTTAGCAGGAATGGCTGATCACCAAGGACCACAACGACATGGGGGAAAGAGAACCTAGAAGACAGAGAGACTCACGTCATTGGGTGACGACATCAGTTTGTGACAGGAAGAACCAGATGGTGCCTAGCTACCACCTGTGATAGCCATGATGGAGCTCACAAAGTTCAACCACACTGGCAACACAAGAATAAAAAGGGGTGCACCCTGAGATCTCCATTAAAAGACCACAACTGATCGTCCACAGGCCTCGCAGTTCCCCTGGGAGCATGGTCCCTGGCCCTGATGCTGCCCCTCTCCATAAATCAGAACGGATGTCAACGCTCTGACATGAATGGATTGGACTTGGAGACACAGAGTGACCATATCATGTGCGCACTTTATGCTTCTATGCATCTATAGGATGTCGTCCTGCTGACCTCTTACTGGCAAAGGGCAGTGGGTGGAAAGGAGAGGATAGAAATTGTTGGGAGGATAAGACGTGTATGGAGCAGAGAGGCAGAGTGTGCTGTCACCAGGCAGGGAGAGTAGTGGGAGCTGCATATAGGTGGGCAAGCAAATTTATATGGGAATGTACATTTTCATTTAATCATAATAATAAAAAAAAGTACAACCAGAATGCTTCTTAGAAGACAGGATGGAAAAAGTGTCATACACATTGGATCAGTCCCTGGAGAAGGACATCATGCTTAGTAACACAAATTATCAGAGAAGAAGAGGAAGACCATCAATGAGATGGAGTGACACAGTAGCAAACATCACACCAATTGTGAGTATGGCACAGAACTGGACAGTATTTTCTTCTGTTGCACACAGGGTCCCTGTGAGTCAGAACCAACTGCATAGTACCTATCCATAAAATGTGGTAACTGACACTACTTCCTCTGGCAGTAACAATGTGAGATATTAATGTGAAAACCAAAATGTTCCCACTGAGTCATTTCCAACTCATGATGATCTCAGTGTTTTCCTTGGCTGTAATTTTTACAGAACCAGACCTCTAGAAACAGCTTTATAGTTCCTGGGGGAACATCTAACAAGAGGAAACAAATGAAGAGAATGGCCTTTTTTATAATTCAAAAGATCAGGCTTCGAGTCATGTTAACTTAATTATTAAAGAAATGGCTTTCGGACAGGTAAACTATGGTATATATATTCAATGGAGCATTATGCAATGATAAAGAACAATGATGATTCCAGGTTTCAACTGGAAGACATTATGTTGAGTGAAAGTAGTCAGTGACAAAAGGACAAATATTGTATGAGATACCTACAATAAGAACTCAAAAACAGACCTATGCATAGAAGAAAAGACTTTTTGATGGCTGCAAGGGAGGGGAGGGATGGAGTGTAAGGGGGGGAGGGTTTAGATTAGATAGTTGATAGAAATTTGTTTGGGTGAAATCGGTGACAGCATACATTAGAAACAAGAACAGTATTAAGTGGACTTCAACATAACTTGAGAACTCCTTCCATCTTAACCCAATATTGCAAGGATAGAGTAGCTGGGGCACGGGGCAGGGGACCATGCTCTTAGGTGAAATCAAGGCCAATTGGCACAACTAGAATTTTGCTAAGAGGGCTTTCTGCACCTCATGTTGGTGAGTGGTATCTGGGGTCTTCAAAGCTGCCAGGCTGCCATCTGAGGGCACAGCAAATGGTCCCAACTCAGCAGGAACAAATGATCACCGAGGACCAAAACGACATGGAGGAAAGACATCCCAGAAGACAGAGAGACCCACATGAGTGGGTGCCTACATTGACTTGGGACCAGAAGAACCAGATGGTGCCCAGCCACCACCAGTGATAGCTGCGATGGAGCTCATAAAGTTGAGTCTCACTGGCAACACAAGAATAAAAAGGGGTGCACCCAGAGATCTCCACTAAAAGACCTCATTTGATGGTCCAGTGGCTTTGGGGTTCCCCTGGGAGCATGGCCCCTTGCCCCGATGCAGCCCTTGTCCGTAAATCATAATGAAAGTCCACTCTTCAGACAGGAATGGATTGGACTTGGAGACGCAAAGTGACCATATTGGATGCACTTTATCATTCTATACATCTATAGGATACCATCTAGCTGACCTCTGGCTGGAGGAAGGAGAGTGGGTGGAGGGGAGGGGAAAGGAGACTGTTGGGAGGATGAGATATGTATGGAGCAGAGAGGAATAGTGTGTTGTCACAGGGCAGGGAGAGCAGTGGAAGCTGCACGTAGGTGGGCATGTAAATTTACATGGGAATGTACATTTTCACTCAATCATAATAAAAAAAAGAGATAAATGGCTTTCTATATTTCCATATATATCAATTAACGTTGCAAGATGTGCTACCAAAAGTTGTCTTCTTCATGATGCAGACATAACAATCAACAGAATAGAAGCATATTCAGATGGGAAACTTGGCCAATTTGATTTAAATTCTACCATCATATTAATCTTTTTTTTTTAGTATAATCGTAGAATTTCAAAGAAACTAAACTAGCCTTCAAATGATGAGACATTGGAAATAAAAATCTGTTTAAGAACTCACATACAATAACTTGTTTCTTAGCTAATAACAAAAACATTAATTTGCTGACTTGAATACCATTATCAACTTGAGTCAATTACAGCAAAATGCTTTTGCAATGATTGCCTAAGACAGGTCAGGAAAGGTCACAATAAAGTACAGTGATGACAGCAGAAGCACTCTGCAAACACTGGGATTAAAGTCATCAGGTAGGGGAACACTGGTGGTGCACGAGTTAAAAACTTGTCTGTTAACCAAACAGTCAGCAGTTTGAACTGACCATCCACTCTTTGGAAACCCTACAGGGTATGCTTACTGTGTTCTACAGAGTCAGTATGAGTCTGCACTGACTCAATGGCAATGGGAGTTCCAAAACACCAAAACCCACTGCCACTGAGTCATGTCAGTCAGGTAGGCACAAACGAAGAAAGCCAGGGGAAAAAGCTCAAATGAAATACTGACCATATTCTCTGTCTTCTTTCTTAGTTGAGTCAGAATGGAAGGTTTTCATGAAGAATTTTCATTACAAAAGATAGAAGTGCAAACTAATTCTATACTAGCCTGTATTAGTTAACTTGTTGGCAACTCCCTATAACTACACCTAAATGTATCAAGTCACACCTTTCAGAAATAAAATCTAATTTCTCTTCTGTCAGTACCTTGTACAGTGATCTAGACAAGCCACTACTTTCTATGCTTATATTTTCTCAACTGCCTATCTGAATCACAGTGGTTTATCTTTCTATGTGGGTTAAAGTAACACTTGATAAAAATGAGCCACCTTCCAGGCACACGTTTATATGAACAAAAGACAAGTTAGCATAACTGCCTCTTAGTAAAAGAGAATACAGTGGAAAGATGAAACATCTTCCCCAACACCTTTGGGAATTGATAATCTGTCTATGAGCGTTGTTCCAGGCTTAAATTTAGATTCAGAAGCAAAGGAAGTGTTTTCTCATTAATTGGGAATATCTTTGTCTTCCAAGGTATTGACAATCTGGAGCAAAAATAAAGCTACAGAATTCAAATGTAATTCATTAGTGTAATTCTGTAGCTTTATACATACACATATATGCATTTTTCCCTGTGTATATATGCATGTATAAAGTTACAGAATTAAAGTCCTATATCGGTTTTAACAAAGCCCTTCTAACGGGTACAATGTAAGCACATTATCACCAGCAATGGTCACTCCATACACAAAACTAAGATACTCAAGGACTAGGGCAGTCAGTTTAGGATTATATTTGTGTTGAAAAAAAGTGATGTGAAGCATTTTTTCCTCTCAATGTGTTTACTCACAGATGAAAATCCCTCAGAGGTATGACCTTTATATTTCATATTTAAAAAGCTTGACAATACTTTTCCTCCTGTAGCATAGAGTGGGAGATAATTCTTTCCCAGGGGACAATAAAATTATAAGCTGCAATGCCTGTTGAAGAAATGAAGGCAAGGATAATGACAGCAACAGTATGCCAACTAATTACATATATGTTTCCAAAGGAACGCATTCAATACTTATTGCACTCAGTTTTGGTCAAATAGTAGTATTTTTACACCTGTAGCTTCACTGAGGATAGGACTACCCATTCTCAAAGGAGAAGCAAGCTCTTATTAATTGAACACAATGGATAAATTTGTACACTCATCTTTAAGCACCTAAAAATGAACAATTTAATTGGGGGTAAAGACAACCTTGACACACCATCAGTTGTTTTTTGTAAATTGTTGTTAAGCATTAATGCAGACATCACACTCACACACACACACACACACACATACACACACACACTAGGTATTATTCTTTGGTCAAGGACTGACTTCATGGTTCCCATGGAAACCCAGTTTGCTCAGTGCTCTCTTTCAGCAGCTGCTGATTACACTTTGAATTTTATTTGCATTCATGATTAAGGAGGAGTATAAAAGACAGAGGTAAAAAGAAAGCAAATAAGAGGATAAAAGACATTCCAATCAATGATTCTCTGCAGCTTTAATTAAAAATAAAAGAATAAGAGGAGATACCAAGGTTTCAGAAACTTTTATTTAATAGTTGACTGACCACTGCACCAACATTAAGTGACGGTGATCGTACTGCCCCGCACTCCCTACAATCTGTAGGGCTGTGTACTATTAGCTACAAAGACCAGGTAGACACTTTTTGATTTCTGCTAATGGCCTCTGGGCTTTCAGAAAAGAATGAACACAGATTTCTGTTCTCTGACTGTATTAAGATGAAAGAACTTAAAAATATTTAGTACTGTGTAATTTGTTCAAATCATGCAATGTACTTTCAGGAAGGATGCTCTTCGATATTAAATGCCACTTGGCCTTGGCCTTTTCATGTTCAGAAGAATTTATTCTGCCAGTTGGAATACAGGAAGTGAAAGTACAGTAATTACCAATGATTACCAGACCAGAAATAGAAACACAAGAACTCTGTAGAAACATACAACTTTTTTAGTTAAAACCATAATTTTGAAATACTACTGTTTTGCATATATGGATTCAATTAAAAAAGGTAAAAGAACTGAGAGTATAATATTTATTTGTATTGGTAAACAAAGAAATATTGTTAAATACACATTTTCAAAATTATGTTTCTTTCACTGGGCTCCTTTGATGTAAATCTAAAAAGACTAATATTTTATTTTCAGTAATAGTAGTAGCAATAAGCACAAAATTAAGTATCTTATTCTGGTATGAAATTTTCTCTAGGAGTGTATTTTATACCCCAAAGATTACACTAATGTGTTAATGAATTTGAAAGAATAATTTCAGGTATTCCTTTATTAATTTTATACTACCAGAGTGTAAATCGATTCAAACATATTCTGACTTACAATTTATGAAAGGTCAAAGGAAATGTGAACCAAATAAAATATATAAAAATACGATATTTTGTTATTTTGAACAAGAGAGAGTCTGCTTGTGTATATCTTAGAAATATTGATGTTTAGTTACTTTTCTAAAGACTTTATATTTTCATTTGGTTGTACAGCTAAATCACAATGCTGTAGTGGCCCAAACCACAACAGTTTATGACTTTGTCTGTATTTTTAAGTTTTCCACTGTTCACTTTTGGGAAAACATAATTCTCTTAAAAGTAGTACTATTTGTACAAATTGTACTAATTTAATGCAGAAGTTAGAGACAAACCTCACTCTAGTTACCCTATAGTATTCTTAATCCCCACTATTTTGTGTTTTAATTAATGTTGATTATTAGAAATGTAATTTTGTTTAACTTCTCACACCAGGAAATAACTTAGACATTGTGTTCTGTTTGTTGTTGTTGTTAGGTGCCATAGATTGAGAGTATCTACTCATGAGATCTACTATGAGAGTATCTACTCATAGATACTCTATTAGACAGAGCAGGACAGAAATTCCATAGGATTTCCAACGAGCCACTAGAGCATTTCAGCTACCAACATTTTTGTGGCTGCTGAGCTCTTAACCAGGGTTCCATGTGTTCTCCTTTGGAAATGTAGAACTTGCTCTGAAGCAAAAAGGTACTCAAGTGCTGAAGGCATTTTAACAAACTCAAGGGCCCTATTAACATTTCTCTCAAGTGTTTGGGTTTTCTCTACTACACTAGGTTCTAGTGAATTAAAATTTGTTTCCTATTTCATTAATAACCATACTCAGATAAAGTAATCCTCTTGAAAAGGAAATAGCATATCTGACTAGACCTCAGATCTGCGACTGTCCTCTACAAGTAAGATGTGAAAACCTAAGTCTACTTTAAGAAAAAACAAGGATTCACTTTCTCTGGCATGTCTTGCTGTAGTTTCTAATTCATCTCACCTAGGTCCCTCTCAGAGGGAAAGGTTTATAATAAGGCACCTAAAAACTTTTCTGCAGCCTTACTTTCACACAGATAAATTTTTGAGGGGAAGAGATACTCCCAAACAGATGTCAAACAATCGTGCTTTACAGAAATCAATGAGTAGTCACAGACAGGAAACTGTTCAGTGGAACAGAAGACTGACTGACTAGGAAAGGAAATTCTCCCCAAACAGAATGGTAGACTTGTTGAAAATCAGAAGAAAAACTAAAGAAACAGGAAAATCATAAGTACCTTATAAAGTAGAAGAGTGCTAAATACAAATGGAAAGATAGAAACTTCTCTCCTATTCATGAAATGATAAGTGCTTCCTGTATGAGCCAAAAATTCATAATAGAGACTGGCTGGCATCCAGCTGGTGAATCCCAACATAGGCTGCTAGCCAGCTGACAGTCGTGTAGCTGTGACTTACTAAAAAGGATGACAAATGGTACCGTCACCCTTAGGGCACCAGCACCTAACATACTCAGAGAAGGTTTTCTTACTGAGAAACCCACACTGACTAACCTCTTAGCCTAAATATTTTCAATCAAGTGTGAGTTTAGATTTCCAGATTAAAAATATCTACTCCCAGTATTTCACCTCTATGCTGGATTGGAGCACAGTCTTTGGCCCAGAGACTTTATTTTCCCTTTGAGACAAATGTATTATGAAACAAACAAAAATGCACTATAAAACAAAAAAAAGTGGCATTCGACTGTCCTAGGCGAAAAATAAATTGCCCAACTGGAGTCACCCATAAGGTATGTGTCTGGTGTAAGAAATCAGTGGAAAAGTTGAATCCTTCAGTCATCTAAAGTCATCTGAGCAAGGACTCCATCATGTTGGAAAAAGTGAATTTGTTTCCTTCCTGTAACAACACTACAGTAACATTGCTAAATACTGTCTTATACTAACTAGACTTGTCACTGTTAACTATTAAGTACAAAAACTCTGACTGTTGTGGAGTTCGGAGGAGAATTTGTGAATTATGGTCAACAATGAGAATTCGCCTATCAGATCAAAATGAAAAGAATGGCCCCAAAATAACAAATATTGTAACATTTGTTATGCTGAACTAATACAAATACACTATTTTTAATGAAAGTTCACAGATTTTCTTTTTTTTTAGATTTCCTTAAATTTTATACAATGGCCTAAAAATGACAATAAATGGTGCAGTCACCCTGAATGGGTTACCTAACATACTCAGAGAAGGCTTTCTTTTTCTTTTTTTTTTTATTTTAATTTTTATTTAACATAACTGAGTGAAAATGTACATTCACATATAAATTTACATGCCCCCCTATATGCAGCTTCCACTGCTCTCCCTGTCCGGTGACAGCACACTATTCCTCAGAGAAGGTTTTCTTACTGAAAAATCCACAATAACTAATCTATTAGTCTAAATATTTTCAACGAAGTGTGATTTTGATCTCCAGGTTAAAAATATCAACTCTATTCTCTCCTTGGAGACTCAGTTCCCAGTATTTCACCTCTGTGTTAGACTGAAGCACAGGCTACCACCTTACATATAGTTGGAGGTTCTCTCTGCTGTTGGGGTGGTAGTGGTATCACACTAGAGTTGAATCCAACCCAAAGTGACCATATGAGACAGAGGCAAACTGCCCCATAGCATTTCCTAGGCTGTAAATTTTTACAGGAGTAGATGGCCAGGTCTCCTCTCCTAAGGTATGGGTGGTAGGTTTCAACTGCTGCCTTTACAGTTAACCGAGTGCTTAACCAATGCATCATGGGAGCTCTTTGGTTCTTCTCTAGCCTCCTTCTAATTGGCAGTTTCTCAGAATTTCCTAGGTTTTGAGGACCTTGATACTTTTGAGAAATAGTGATCAAGTATTACAGACGATGCACCACTAGGGAAATCTGTCAGATATTTTCATCCCAATAAGACTGGGGTTTATAGGCTGCTGGGAGGAAGACCACAAATGTGAAGTGCTATTTTTATCCTCTCATATCTAGCATACATATTTTCAACATGATTTATGAATGCTGATGTTTGTCTTGACCACTTGGCTAAAACACTGTCAGGGTTATTCACTGTAAAAAACAAAACATTGTTCTATTCTTTTTTTTTTTTTTTTAATCACTCTCCCATACAGTAGACTATGGAAAAACATCATCATTCACAGACCATATATAAGAAGTGGGGAACTATATGTCTCCTATTTGAAGGTGAAATATCAATGTAAATTATTTAGGATTTGTGTACATTTATTACTTTATATATGGATGGACTTATGGATATTTACTCATTAATTGAACAGCTAAATTTTAACAGATTCTATCAAGACTTTAAGGTATGCTGAACATGTCACGTATACAACATGAATGAACTGGCTAGCCTAAAAGTGAAGAGGAGAAGGCAGAAAGCAACAGGAAAATGGGACCAACGGAAACAGGGAAGTGGAGAAGGGAAGAGAAGAGTGTTGAGAGCTTCTAGAGTTGGATGGAATCCAATGTCACCAAACCAAAAAAAAAAAAAAAGGAAAGAAACAGAAACGTTAAGATATATTGATGAAGATAAATAACTCAGTATGAAAAAGTTCGCAATTCTACCCCCTCACTGCCGCTGAGTTGATTTCAATGCATAGTGAACCTATATGCCAGAGCAAAACTGCCTCATAGAGTTTCCAAGCAGCACAGGGCGGATTTGAACTGCTGAACTTTTCGGTATCAGAAGTCATGCTTAACCACTAAGACACCAGGATGTCCAGTGTTTTCAAAGAGTATGTGAAATGAATCAGAATTAGAAATGCTACTTGTCAAAGAGGGATGGGCTTGGGAGACGTGTGGTGTTTCCTTAGTGGGGAGAAGGGGTGGGGGTGGCAGCGGTGGCTGTTGCCTTGAGTGGATTGCAACTCACAGCGACCCTACAGAACTGAGCAGGACTACCTCAGAGGCTTCCCAATGACGGTCTAGTAAATTTGAACTGCCGACCTTTTGGTTAGCAGATAAACTTCTAACTATAGCACCACACGAGTTTCCATTTCTTCAGAAAGAGTGAGGGATATCAGTCAATTGTTCCTATTGAAAACTACTCTAATTATAATATTAATAAGAGTTATTCCTCAAATACTCTCTCAGATATACACATACGTATATGTATATATGTATATATTAAAATACTCTCTTAGAAGCTTTCTGAACATTTTTGTGCACACAAGAAAGCAGCAGGGATGGTTATGAGAGCTTCATCTTTTTTATAATTCCTTCAGCATTTATTTTTTATCTTGGAATCTTTCAGTATTTCTCTCCCTCTACATTGCCCTTTAGGTAAAAGAAGAATGTGAACTTTAAAACGGATTCAGCAGGGAATTCTGGCATTTTTATTAGAAAAGATAGATGCCTAAAGAATGAATGACACAGATTGTTATTGGTCATCATTGGTTATGGCTTAAATGTGCAAAAGATGCAATGTCGTGTGGGAAAGAAAGGAAAGAAAATGTATGGATCTGCAAATATTAGAAGAGTATCTGACAGTTATAGGAAAATATGATTTACTTATATAAAGTTCATAACAGTGACTGTTTTTAACATGGATTCAAATACTCAACAAAAATATGGTGCCTGACTACCTTAAATTTATCAGACATTTAAGGATTTGATATCTCTTCATATCATTTCTTTTTACCAATGAACACAGATTTTTGTAAGACCTTGGGAATTACAGCTACTGTAGTCAATTCTTTTATCTTTCTTATATCATACTATATTTTAAACACTGGAAAATAATTCAGTGCCTAGAACTACTTAGCTTAGGAGCTAATTATTCCTGCCATGAAGTTCATTTTAATGGTCTATTTCTTTGAAAGTCTATACAAACACATTGACAGTGGGGTTGATGAGGAACATCTAAATGATAGAGTAGAAAGTTTCAGATTATAAATGGAAGGGCAGAAGCTAGCTGTAGAATACTGTCCAGATCTGAAAGGCTGGAGTGAGAAATGAGAAAAGACCCTGGAGAGGGCATAGCTGACAGCAGGAGATTCCAAGGGCAAAGTGAAGCTAATAAGTAGAAGTTTAGAACTGTTACGATACAACAAATATGTTAAGCCAGGAAAACGGGAAATATTAGACAGATACTCCAGAGGCAGATCTAACAGGAAGCAAAGCTAGAGGCAGTGGGAGCAGAAAAGATGAAGACAAAGATTAATGGGATATATAAATGAAGGTTAACTAGATAGGAGTCTTGGGAGTCACAGTCACCTTATTACTTTTATGTATTTATTAGGCTATGTGTGGAACCTTAGGGTCCAGAGAGATATCTATAATCACGCAGAGAATTAGGCATATTCAAAGTATGCAATCTGTCAGATTTTCCTTAGCTTGTGTATAGTGCCTGATGAGCACACACATCGCAGAAACATCGCTATTATACCATCTTTGTAACTACAGAAAATCTACATGAGGCAACTGGATGCATCAAGTAGCTTCTCAAAAACCAAAAAATAAATAAAAATAAGAAAGTTCTTTTGCTTAGATTCTTAGCTATTTTTTCTCAGTCTTCATTAGATATTTCTTTAATTAAAGTTTATTTTCAGAGTATCCTGAAGACATAGCATAATTGGCACCCAAGAAGCTATTAATGTGAATAGCTAGGATGTATGCTGAATATTCTAACTTTCTGTGACACTAATGATATCTTGTAGTGATCAGAAATGCCCTGGAGCTCGCACAAGTTTGAAACAAGCTTTTAGCGCACAAGGTTATCATTTACATGATTACTGCTTGAATATACAGAAATGATCACTAATGTACCTTAAAAAAATTTCCAAGTCACAAACAGAAAGTAAGCTGTGTACAAAAAGCGATGATTTAATTTAACAGGATGCTTAAAGATGCTTGAGTACCAATACTAATAATAAAACCTCAAATTTTCTCCAGTTTTTCAATGCTGATATGGATGCCTCAAAAGAAATACATTTTAGATTCACCACAGTCATTATGAGTTGGGATTTATTTGACTGTATTATTTTTTTTTTTTTAAGTAAAGCCTATTCTACAGACTTTCACAGAATTTCTGTTCCCCTCTATTTAAAGAGAATTCTGAAAGGTCTCTTTTACAGATTTGAAAAGACAATAGTGACCTTTAGCTTAGTGCATTTAATAAGAAAAATGATTGTTTCTTAACTAAAAGCATTTTAACTTACCTAAAGCCCATTCTTTTCCATGTAACATATAAGCTGATACTGCCAAAGATACGCCACTTATTTCTAAGCTTCTGTTCTTTGAAAACTGAGTAGTGCCTAGTTGGCTAGTATACATTAAACTGAAGTTGTGGTCAGATAATTTATCTGATCTCTACAAAACTTTTATTCCATTTTTGGGAGCAAGTCCTGAGTGATATGGCTTGTTAAGACAGGAAAATACATATTATTGTTCTTGTATTATCTTAACCAGTCTGGCAGTTTAGGAAGTACTCGTCTTATGTTATCACTTTCTAAATCACTCTCACGTAAGATTTGCTTCTCTTAAACACCATTACTTAAATGTAGAGACAGTAGTTTTTCTATCATACACAACTTTATAATTACACATCTTGTCTTTTGGCATCTTAGCCTCACTTTAAACTTCACATCTCAGAAAAGGCACCACGCTCTTATATAGACCTCTTACCTCTTCCACTAACACAGTGTTTCTCTAAAGCCAGAGTGACAACTAAGATCAACAAGAGTGTTCAGTTCACAGAAGAACATTCTATATACAAAGTAAAGCCAGTACACAGAACTTTAAAATTATTGCGATAAAATGAGAGCCAAGCCATGAATCTTGGAGTAACTACATACAGGGTGTGACAATTAAGTCCATGAACATAACTGCTCTAAGTGCTACACAACTCGTTGCTGAATATCATATGGTCACCTTCAAAATGCTCCCCTTCGGAAACCATGCACCAACACCAGCGCCTAGTCCACCCTTCAAAGCAATTTCAGAACTCTTTCCAGAACGGTCACTGTGCATGGTGGCAAGTTCATGAATTTAATTGTACAGTTGTCTGTGAGGGAGTTTTTAGCCAGCACACAAATAACTGTATTGGAACACCCCACCTACTCACTTGATGTAGCCACCAATGACTTTTTTCTTGACCCGAATATAAAGTAAATATGGAAAGGAAGACATTTTGAAGATATTCAGGATATCAAGGGTATTACGAGGACAGCTCTGATGGTCAGAAAGAGTTTCAAAATTGCTTTGAAGGGTGGACTGGGCACTGGCATCAGTGCATAGCTTCCCAAGGGGAGCACTTCAAAGATGATCATAGTGATATTTAGCAATGAGTTATGTAGCACCTTTTCTAGGATGAGTTCACGAACTTAATTTTCAAACATTGTATGCATCATTCCTCTAAAATAACATCCTATCCATCCTACCTGTCAGCTATAAAGCATAGGCCTTCATAATCCAGTGGCTGTGCTATTGCAACAGCAAGTAGATATTGCCTCTTCTGTTGATTAACTGCTTTTTCTCTGAGAATTCCTACTTGGCATAATATATAGTAAAGTTATGCTATGATTTCTTTCATGTGGAATATATCAATAATTTGCTAATAAAAGACCTCAATGGCCTAAAACACCTGCTAAGAATGTGGTTCCTCTGACTTTATTTCCATATACCTGTTTATTACAAAATCAAATCAGTCTTCCCAGAGGAAAAAAATGATTCTTAGCCTTGATATTTTCCTTACAAACTGATGGTGTACTATACCATTTTGGAAAATTATCTTACATGGCCAAGAAGGAAAAAATTGTATGTAAAATATTCAGTTAAAAATGACAAAGAACTGTAAGTACAAATAATGTCATATATCTCTTGTCTTTGGTGAGTATGTTTTTCTTAAATATTGCCTCTGTCATCTGAGTAAACTTTTTTATTTGTTATATTTTTCTAGAGGGAATCAGAGAATGTTCCTTTAGGTTTCAAACTAAAATCATAATAATCAGGGGTCATTATTATGTGCATATCTATTTTGTAGAAGTATATTTCAATTATAAAGATAAATTCAGAAATGTATAGTAGGAATATGTATGTTAAGTGTTTTCAAATTATAACAATATATAAAAGTAGAGTTTCTCCAGTTGAAGCCTGTGCTTTCCACCGTTCCATACAGATGCTATCCATATTATGTTTCAGAGAAAGGAGGAAGAGGAAGGGGAAGAGTGTGTTAAAGGTTTGTAAAGAATGAAGTTTTTCAGTTATTCTTCTGGGGGCATTTGATATGCTAATATGATTTGACTTGAAATAATCATTATCTTCATAATTTATGCAATTGATATATACTTGGCTTTGGCTATATCACAAATTATTTTCTAATTTATCTTTTAAATCACTTGATTATTTAGGGACACCCTTCATTATTTAAAAAAAAAATTAATTGTGAATATTTGGAAAGAACATATTTTTCCTAAACTCTCTATATATTCTTGAAGATTGCTTGAAAATCAAATTTAGAAAAAAATATTTTGCACAATTAAAAAAAAAATGAAAAACTGTCTCTACATTTACAATACTCACTCTTTCTAGGTCTACATGTCTTTATTCCATTTCTGTGTGTATATGATCATTTAAGCATTGTTATTGATTGAATTGTGTCTCCCCAAAAATGTATGTAGCAATTTGATTGGGCCATGATTTTCAGTATTGTTATTGTCCTCCGTTTTGTGCTTTTCCTGTTCTGTAAAATCTAATCTCTGCCTTATGTGAACAGATTGTATCATGTTAAAGAAGAAAAAGATGAAGCTGAGCATCCTTACTTAGGGTGTTTCCCTGGAGTGTGGCTTGCACCAACTTTTATCCTACAAAAGATAAAAGGAAAGGGAAGTAAGCTGTGAGTTGGGGACCTCATACCACCAAGAAGCAGGACCAGAAGTAGAAGGTGTCCTTTGGAAAGGACGTGGGGTCCCTCTGCCTCAGAAGCTCCCAGTCCAGGGGAAGACTGACTACAAGAGCCAGCAGAAAGAGCCTCCCTCTGAAGGTGACACTCTGAATTTGGACTCAGTCTACTAGACTGTGACAGAATAAACATCACTGCTATCCACTTGTGCAATTTCTGTTGTAACAGTACCAGATGACTAAGACAGGTAAGGGCAATTTTCAGTGTGTAATACTCACATTATTTTCATTGAATGCATGTATATAAGGGCAAAAAATATATAGAACTATTTTCTCTCACTGATGTAAAATCTATAGCTGTCATTTTTCAGGATAACTAAGTGAAAATCAAACTTAACCTCAATGTCTAACAGGTGAACAAGGATGTATCAAGAGAACATCTCACTTCTGTAAATAATCTTGCAGCTATTCCCACTTTCCAAATAGGAAAGCACTGACATCTATTTATTATATAAATAATGTTCTTTATTTTCTTATGACTTATTAGAAATTATTTTACAAGATGCTGCAAATTTATTAGGCCTGTTTATTGGCTCCTCCTTATGTGTGAAGGATTTGTATAATTAGAATGTCAAACCTACTATACTATTCATTGATTCAACAAGCCTTCATTAGTCACAGATTACACATACAAAGGATGCTAAGCATTTATATTTAGAATTATGAGTAAAACTTAGGTACTGCTTTAATATGATCATATTCTAGTGGTAGAGACAGACTTGTATACAAACAATCACACCAAAGTGACGATACAAACCCTAACAGTGCTACACACACAACATAATCTACAAGAAATCCATTACTATTCTGAAAAGTATAGGCACTGTAAGTTCCTGTCATGGCTACCTTGTGGTAAACCACTGCTTATTAGACATTATATGATGCATGTGTGCCTTGTGCAGAGTGACAGAAAAAAGCCACACTTTTCCTGTGCCTTATGGCAGTTAACATACCAGCATGTCCTAAAAAAAACATATAAAAAAGTGAATCTGTATTTCTGCATTCTTATAGATTATGAAGAAGGAACTTTTTAAACAAAATAGCTCTGCTGGTCTATCACTCTTTGCAGCACCAGGTAGGGCATCAAATTGTCCAAAGTAACTCGGAATATCATTGATATTGGTAATTTTATTTTTTCTTAATAACAGATTTATGTAAGAACTTCTCTTCCAGCACCCTTTAATATACACATAGACCAGGCGTAGAGTGGGATCCAACTCGACGGCACTTGGCTGGCTGGCAGGTGTATACACACAGAACTACATAGAGAAACTTTTAAGCAAGTTATCTTTTCAACTATGAATTCTGTTAGTTTTGATAGATGATTCTTTAAATTAGGGAAAGTTATATTAAATCAATTTGGATGATAATCAGTCCATGTTTTATCAGACTGCACTTTGCAGGAATAATCCTTTTCAATATGCCTATGCTATGAAAGTTTTAAATTGTAGCATCACAACACAACAATCAGAGCCCAAAGGAATGTAGAAATTTCATAACAGTCTGGAACGATTGAGAGATATGATAAAAGTGTTCTATTAGCACTTGGCTGGCTTGGCTATTAATAAATAAAATTAAATTATATTTTATTTTGGTGATAGCTAAGGATGTCTAGGAAATCCTGGTGGCAAGTGTTACAGCTGCAAACCAAGAGGTAAGCAGTTCAGATCTACCAGGCCCTCCCTGGAAGCTCCCTGGGGCAGTTCTGCTCTGACGTAAAGGGTTGCTAGGAGTCAGAACCAACTCGACAGCACCTCGCAACAACCAAGGATGTCTAATTGAAAAATCTTCTCACCTCTTTAAAAGTTTGAAGAAAAAATCTGGAAGAAAGTTATTTAAAAATCATTTTTATTTCCATTAATATATGTACATAGTTAATATAAATATATAATTGGATTTTCCAGTAATATTTGTTAATATACTAACACATCTTAAATATTTTTGTTGAAATAAGATCATATTTTATCAAGGTAATAGGGAATGTAAAAATAGGTGACAAGTGTCCCCCTACACTAAGCCACACGGCATCATGTGCAAATGCAATTTTTAATAATCTGCATGTCCTAAGGAAACCCTAGTGGCATTATGGTTATATGCCACAGCTGCTAACCAGAAGGTTGGCAGTTCAAATCCACCAGGCACTCCTTGGAAACTCTACGGGGCACCTCTATTCTGTCTATAGGGTCACTGTGAGTCAGAATAGACACGACGGGAGTGGTGTTTTGGGGGGAGGGGTGGTCATAATGAGTTGGAACTGATTTGATGACACCAAATAACAACCCTTAACACATCACAAGGCAGGAAGAGGTCGTGGTAGATTCTAAGCAGACTATCGAGGTCCTCGTGGCTGAAAGACAGGTACAGCAATCTATATGACCACTTGAAACAGTTTCATTGCTTGGTAAAGTGAATCAAAGGTAAATGTCGGGAGTGACAGGAATCTCCCGAGAGCCCACATAGGTGCCCAACCAGGCAAAGAATCAGCTGTTAAAAGCTCTCTTTCCCAGAGGGACTGTGGTAGACAGTTCTTAAACTGGTTCCCAATTATCTGCCCCTCCTGGTGTTCTGGTTCTTACTTTAGCCCCTCTGTGTATGATGAGAACCTAAAAATTCACTTCTAATGAACAGAATAAGGCAGAAGAATTGAGATGCTACACCAAAATCATGTTACAAAGAAACCATTTCTTCCATTACAGACTTTGTCATTTGCTCTCTCTGAGAGATGTCGGATGCCACATTGTGAGCTATTCCATGGAGAGGTCCATGTGGCAAGAGATGGTTGTCTCTGATTGACAGCCAGAGAAGACTGATGCCTGCCAACAGTGATGGGCGTGACCACGGAAGCCATTCCTCTCCTTTTAGTCTTAACACGACTGTAGCCCAAAGGCAAACCATAGTGTCATAGTGACTAAGAGTTCAGTTACTAATCAAAAGGTTGGCAGTTCAACTCCACCAACTGCTCCTTGGAAACCCTAGGGGGCAGTTCTACTCTGTCCTATAGGGTTTCTAAGAGTTGAAGTTGACTTGATGGCAGTGAATTTGGGTGGTTTTTGTAGCCCAAAGTATATCCTTATTGCCGCCTTGTGAGAACCCATGAGCTAGAGGAGACAGGTAAGTCATGCCCAGATTCCTGATCTAAAGAAAATACAAGACATTATTGTTTATATGTGTTTATACGTTTTAAGTGTATTGCTTTAGGCCACTGAACTTAGGGATAGCATGTCCTGCAACAATAGATACCTAATACAAGGATGAGACAAATTTATGTGAAACTAGTTGAAATAACTCTCTTGTATCCTAATTTTTCATTACTTCAGATCCCAATTACAAGAAACTTAAAAAACAAACCGCGATTGGCACAGGAGGAGGAAAAACCTGGGCTTCTATTCAGATAGATTTTAACTGGGAGAACAGAAATATTTATGTTAAATCTAGTTATGATTTTTTTAGTATAGTCTTGTACACAACACTCATTTACTCAATGGTGGCTATACTGGTTCTCAAAATGACTATAAAGATGTATATTGCTGAAGACTAAGCTGAAAAAGCATCAACTCTACCAGTGTGTTTACGGAGGAGAAGACGAAGAACCTCACTAAAAAAATTTCATTGACAGGGAATGTAACAAGAATAAAGTTGTACTTTTCATTACATTCTAGCTTGAGTTTATTTAATATACTAGGTTATAGACTGCTCCGGTGATATTCACTGCTGAAATATTGACCTGAGTGAATTATGTGTCATGGTATTCAGTGGACAGTTTGCCCAAGGCAAAAATAAGAAATGTAATGTAATGTCAAACTTGCACTAAATAAAGATCACGGGTTTACCAGAATGTGTTTGGGAGGATATGAGAGAGTACAGCTAGGATACAAAACAGTTCAAGCCCAGTAGTCACACATGTGAAAGTTGTGCTCCATGAGCAACAAAAGCTTTCCCAGGTAGAGTGAAATATCAGTGCATCACGTGCCAGGGATTGAGTACTATTGCCAGCCTGTTCCGTATTACTTTAAGTTTTTATTCCCTAGCGTTTGCACCACAAAAAGTTTGGTTTTAAAACAACTCTGCAGTAACACAGAGACTAGCTGCCTTGTCTCTGTTACCGAAATTACTTTTATGCTCTCTTAATTTTTCCTTCCATTATCTAAATATATTTTATTGTTAAATGTTACTGAAAGCTTGTCATGTTGCTTTATCCCTCCTTGCCCATACTGTTCCCTGGCCTGGACAGCCTTGCATAATTTGTATAATCAACGTTGTGGTTCCTAAGAATTCTTCAATACTAGCTCAAATATCTTCTCTGTGAACCAACTATTCTAGCAGAGCCGATCACTTGTTTTGGAAAGGTACCTTCTGTGTATCACTATTACAGCACTGATCATAGTATTCTCCACATGTTGGTGTGTGCCCAATATCAATAATAATTAGTATAGGGCCTCACACATAGTAAGTGCCATTTAAAATGTTTGCTGAATTAATGTAGAACTGACAAATAAATAAATGCCATACCATTTCCAATCTCCTCTGTGTCTCCCTTTGTAACGTGTTACAGTTACAAATCCAGATATGCTCAAAACAAGCAAAATAGAGTAGACATTATGCCCATTAAAAAGTCTACAACTTTGTATGACTTGTTAGTTATCAGAAAAGCTGCTTAATCTGTTGAATCAAATTGATTGCTAGGGTTAAATTAGTAAATCCAAGTCTTCATCACTATGATACTGGGGAAAGGTTTGGGGGTAAAAATATTGCAATGCCAAACTACATAATTTATTCATTGATATAGGTCGTAAAGATTTTGTTGACATCTATTAAGAGTAGCATCATGTTTTATGACAAAAATTAGACTCAGTGGCCTTTAGAGTAGAGAGTAAGACCTGAACGAACTCTTACACTCTGGTAAGTGTTCTTTTGTACACTGTGGCTACAGCTATGCCTCATTCCATGGGTGCTAGATTGTTTTATAGGCTGATTTTTTTCATTTGCTGATTGTTTTTCGTCATTTCTGAGATGAGGAATACAACTTTCAAATTACATGAATTATGTTTCCTCCCTTTTCACTCTAAAGACTTTAAAACTATTTTCCCTTTTGCTCAGCTCTTTAGAAGAAGAAAATGGAATGATGACTGACAGTTAACAGTATGGACATTAAATGAAATGTTACAATGGATTGCTTCACAGGATCACAGTTCTCCAGCAAAGCTAGGTGGTTTGCATTCTGACAGAAAGAAAAAATAAATAAATAAACAAGAGTTTCCAACAAGAATAAAAGTTAAATATCTACTTTATCCCTTAGGAATACTTAAGAATAATGGATGAATGTACATATAGGTTGTTCTGTGAAAATTTAAATTTCATGTTTTTATTTACTCAAAATCTACTGTCAGAATGACTTAAAACCCCCTTTAAATCAGATCAGTGTTTTACTGTTCAAGTCGGTGATATTGCTCAAAATAAACCTGGAGGACTGATTCAATGCTAGTTTACTTTTTTAACAAAGTCTCCTGGAGCCCAGCTGTGACATGATCCTAAAGTTTTGGCCCTGACTTATGAATCTTTCTATTTTCATGTTCCAAATTTAACTTATAAGTGACATAAAATTTTCAGGGCTATTCTAGAGCTGAAAATAGCTGGACATTCATAATGATAAACTACAATATGACAGGACTTGTGAGCTAAGGTTAAATTTAGGATATTTTTATCCAGGTGTGTTAAAAAGTTCTCTTGTCTCTCGGAGATTGTGCTACTAGGTAAAGATATTTTTTTTATTGAATTATAGAACTCTTATGCCCTTGTAAGGAGCCCGGGTATCACAGTGGTTAAGCACTTGGCTGCTAATTGAAAGATGATCAGTTCAAACCTACCAGCAGCTCTGCTGCAGAGAGATACAGCAGCCTGCTTCAGTAAAGATTTATGGCTCTGTTAACCAGAACTGAAACCATTCCTGAAGCCCACTCTTCAGACAAAAATTAGACAGGACCATAAAAAATAAATACAACACACATGAGAAACACTCTTCTTAGTTCAGTCAGATATATGAAACCAAATGGGCAACTCCTGTCCAAAAGCAGGATGGGAAGGCAGGAATGGACAGGAACTGGCCGAATGGACACAATGAACCTGAGGTGGAAAGTAGGCAGAGTGACGTCTTTTTGGGAAGATTGTAACCAATGTCACCAATTAATATGTGTATAAATTCTTGAATGAGAATAAACTTGAGTTATACAGTTGTATAAATTCTTTTTTGTTTTCAATTGTAATTGAGTGAAACTGTACAATCCAATTTACATGTGCGCGCCCGTCTATCTGCAGCTCCTTCTGCTCTCCTTGCCCGGTAACAGCACACTCCTCCTTTCCTTTCTATACATGTCATAACCTCTTAACAATCTCCTGTCCCCTCCTTTCCATCCTCTCCACTCCCCTCTAGTAAGAGGCCAGTAGGACAACATCCTATAGATGCATACAACCATGAAGTGCACATCCAACATGGTCACTCTGTGACCCAGAGTCCAATCCATTTCTGCCTAAAGAGTTGACCTCAGTAATGATTTATGATTAGGCACAGCATCGGGTCTATGGGCCATGATCCCAGGGGAACCCCTAGGCCTTCAGACCATCAATTGAAGTCTTTTATTGGAGTTCTTAGGGTGCACTCCTTTTTATCTCATGTTCCCACTGGGACACAACACTATAAATTCTTGAATGAGGATTACCTTGAGTTACAAAGTTTTGCTTAAAACACACACACACACACACACACACACACACACACACACACAGAGAGAGAGAGAGAGAACACGATGACCATGAGCAACTTTAAATTCAATGTCAGGGATTTTTTAATTCTTTTTCCTGACAGTCTTCTGTCATACTTCTACAGCTCAGGTTAGAACACATCTCCATTTTGAAACATTCTTCCTCCCTTCTTTCAACTCCAAAATTCTAGTTCTTTTTCTAATTTAGAACATTTGGACTCACTCTCCTATTTCTTAGGCTCTTACAGACCTAGGCGATTTGGACCTCATCTTTCCTTCAAGCACTTATGAAGAGATTTTCTTATGAAAGCCTACTTCCTAAAAAAAAAAAAAGAAAGAAAAAAAAAATTACAGCCTTGGAAGCAGTACAGGGCAGTTCTCCTTTGTCTGATAGGGTCACTGTGAATTGGAATTGAATCTGACAATATGTTACAGGAACTCAGAAGTCGTGATGCCATGTCTACTCACCTCCCCTATCACACCACTCACTTCCTCTAAGTTGTTCTGCAGACTCTAGAGAGCACCATAGGAATGCAAATCAAACTGGCTCAGAATGGTGAGACATGTGCAGAACACACAATGATGACCCACAAATGACCCTGGGCCACCATGCTTGCTCAGTATCACAAAAGAACTCATGTCAAGGAACCCAGAATCAATGGATGTAGGTTATCAGCTGTAGCCAAGCCCATTTCTGAAGTGAAGGTCCATTGACCACTTCTGTGCCAAGTCTTAGCCCTTCCTTGTATTAAATAATCAGTAGAAACTATGAATAATTTATACTTTTTGATCTTGCCTACTGCCTTATTTCACCCCTAAATGAATATGTATAACTATAAAATCATAATTATTCAGGCAGACCAAGGAACTTAATCTGAGGTCAATACCTCTGACTCCCTACCTGTGAAAAAAACTCTTCCACTCAAAACCAGCATCTTGAGAGTTTGGCTTCTTGCACACTGGGTATGGGCCTATTGGTCCTGTTTCAGTTTCACAGCAATGAGTTTATACTCTTGTAACAACTTACATTATTTCATCTCTTTATATTCCCTACTTTGAATTGCTAAATAGAGACACAGAATTTGTCAGAGTGAACAAATAGAGTGAACCACATAAATGGTTCAAAAAATATTTGTACAGTTAGAAAGAGATCATCACTAATCATCTCAAGGTAAGTACAATATTACTGCACTTAAAACCAAGAAATCTGGATAGGTTTATGTTGTCTGGAACTAATTACAGCTTCCAAAAGAATTCTTCAAAGTTGGAATTCTAAAACTTGTGAATGCTAAATAACATCAATAGCTGTTAATCAGATCATGAGAATATTTAGCAGTAGAATTTTTTAAGTTATTAAAGTTCCATGATAATCCATGGTTATAGAGAGAACTACAAAGTCTCACCTCCCTCTACCCAAAATATCTGCAAGAATTAAAATTGTTTTCTCTCCCTTCTGTTCTCCTCCTTTTACAGGTATGTGACCAGAGTAGTTCCTTTGAGCCCCACATATGAATTAACATCTGCTGTCATCATTTAACATACTTAATAGTATTGAGCAAGATGCTTTTCCTTTCCGCCCTATTCCTTTCCCTTTTCTTCTCATATATTGTCTTTCTCTCTCTGTCTCTGATTATAGGGAGGAAGGTAGGTAGCAGGAAGGGAAGGAGGGAGGGAGGGAGGGAGAGAATATTTTGAATTCCCAAAGGAAAAAAAAAGTCACACTTGAATACCATAAAATAGTACTGAGTTAATAACAGATATCTTACTTTGATTTTAAGGTTTTCCTTACTCATGAAACCACATATTAAACATAAAAAGCCTGACCCAAGCTGTCAAAGCCTGCCAGAAATTGCTGTATAGTAATGTAAATTTGTCATATCCAGCTAGGAAAGGAAAGTTATCAGGCCATTAGCATGTAGATTAAACCTCCAAAACTCTTATGGCTGGAGGTGGATAAATTGAAAACACACTTCCATCTAGTGATTCTGATTCATAGTGGTCCTACAGGACACAGTTCCCATAGGGTTTCCAAGACGGTCAATCACTATGGAAACAGGGGGCGCTATCTTTCTCTTCTGGAGGTGTTGATAGGTTTGAACTGCTGACCTCTTGGCTAAAACTAAGCACGTAACCACTGCATCAGCAGCGCCCTTACATGCAGGTGAGTGGAGGGCCAAATTATTAGCTAGGCGAGAAGTAAAAGCAGGGTTCAATCACGCATATTAAGATGAGCCAATAATTGATCTTTCCCTTTATCAGCCCCATTACTCCTCTTTTCATGGAGTCATTTGCTTCTCCTAGAACGAAAACTGTCTCCCTATATGCAGAGAGAATAACTTCTGCTCAGAATAAAGCCTATTTTGTTGAAATTTTGGTTCTTTTTAATGATGAGTCTTCATTTTTTATAAACTTCCTTTTAAAAGCTGTTGCAGCATAACGCAAAATAAGAATCAGAAAAAAAAGAGAAGAGAATAAAAACTACGCCATCAAAAGTAATAGTACTAGATATGTAATGCTGAATACACACCTAGTTTGTATTTAACTTAATTAAAAAATATGGGCACATCTTTCCAGCTGTGCTCCAGGAGTGGACTGGGACACATAGTGCTCAAAAAATCGCTGTGAGGACACAATCAGTTTCGTGTCTTTAAGAAAGAGCCACTTGGCACATGAATAAAACATGATTTTTTACCATCTCTGCCTAATAACTCAATTACAGCTAAACCACTTTTAAAGGAGTGGACAGAAAGAGTTGATGAGGATATATACATATATATTTATACATATATATATACATATACACACATATACACATGTGATATATACACATAATACATATACATATATATATGCATATGTATATACACATATATATTATGTGTATATGATTTTCTAGGCAATTCACTTTTTCTCATGTGAGTAATCCAACCTAAACAAAATTCAGTTATATATTTAAATTTTTTGATGGGCATACTGTTCTTCAAAATAATCATCTGTGGTTCAGAATACATATTTTCTAAGTTATTCTTATAAAAACAGTTTTCATTCATCTTAATTCCTAACCTTGAAATTTGAAATAAAAATATATATATATTTTTTTAAAGATGACATTTTTTTAGTATGAAAACACAGTCCAGTATGTTGGTGCTTTTTATTTATTTATTTTTATAGCAGACTATCGGGAAAGTTTTAAAAACAAATCCAACTAGCTCAATATTAACACAATCACAACATAAAGAAAACCTGCTGGTATAGAATTGATTCAGACTTACAGCAACCCTATGGGCTACAGGAGACTGGCCCATAGGATTTCTAAGCAGTGGCTGGTGGATTTGGCCTGCTGACCTTTTGATTAGATGCTGAGCACTTAACCACAGCACCACCAGAGCTCCAATTACAGTATAAAAAACAAACAAAAATCAACTCATTGCTATTTAGTGTATTGCAAGTCACAGTGACTCCAGAGGATTCAATGGCTGACTTTTGGTTGGCACCCACAGCTCTTAACCAGTACATCACCAAAGTTTCCAGTCATCACAGCAAAGTGTTCAAAACAATACAGGGTTACTATCAGCTGAAATCAGCTTGATGACAATGGTCACACAGAGTTAAAAGGAGTCTTGGTTGTGCAGTTGGTGCAGTGGTTAAGAGCTATGGATGCTAACCGGCTCAAATCCACCAGGGGCCCTTGGAAACCCTATGGGGCATATCTACTCTGTCCTGCAGGGTACCTAAGAGTTGGAATCACCTCCACCACAACAGGCTGACTTATCTTGGATTGGGCTGGGTTGGTGCAGAGGTCAAAGAGTTGGATACTAACTGAAACGTCTGTGGTTCCAACCCATTGGCTGATACTCAGGAGTAAGATACGGCAAACTGCTTACATAAGGATTACTGCCATGTAAACTCTATGGGGCAGTTCTTTTCTTCTCTATGGGGTTTCTATAAATTGGAATAGATCCAATGACAATGAGTTTGGTCTTGATATGTAGCATTAACAGAAGGGAAAAAAATATAATATTCCTTTTATCATATCACAACATTTGGAAATGTATTTGATCAATATGGTTTCAAATTCAAAATCAATATGTAATTAGTGAATCTAACCTTATAAAATATTACTTAATAAATGTATTTATAAAAATGTAAAGCATAGGAAAAAAGATAGGTTTTACATCTAGGAATGATTTTTGAAGAAAATACATCTGAAACTGATTCTTGAAATTTACAGAGCAGCAAAGATATTTCTATTCGCTCTTTATTAGTTCAAAACCTACCAGCTGGTATGTCCTTGAAAAATTTACAATTTATTTGCTCTATGTCTCATTTTAATCATCTGTAAATGCTTCCCTCTCTACCTAATGGAAACTCAGGATGTGATATTTATGAAGATTAATAAGTCAATGTTAATCTGAAATTTTGAGAAATTCAACTCAATTAACTTCTTCACAACAGAAGATTACTGTCTTACTGCATTGTTCTCCTGCTATACCTGTATTTATGTGCATGAATTTTTTCCTTATATGATGGCTTTGTAATTTCTCTGGGTTTCAGAAACTGAAAGTCACTTTTTTTTTTTTCCTGCATCATTTATGTATGTCATTATCCCTGGTGATTTTCTAAGTGGGAGTTGAAACTGGTGTCACCATTTTGAGGCTCAGTGTAAAATAAAAATGTGGAGCATTTGTTTAAAATTAGTGAGTATTGAAAGATGGTGATAGCAGAGCATTAAGTCAAACGTGGGCCCTTTATCTGTGGGGTTTAGAGACAATGCTTGCCAAAGATCCACGAAGTCAGCCCTAGCAGAGAGTAAATAAGGCAAGACGAGGGCAGTTGAGGATATAAGGCACCATGTAATATAGTTCTCTGATGGACCACAAGAAGTTATTGAATAGTTAATGTGCCCAGTTGCTAAATGAGAAGCTGTAAGTTTGGGTACACTCAGAGGTACCTCGGAAAAAAAGGCCACGTGATTTATTTGGGACAAATCAGCCTCAGAAAATTCAGAAAATTCTCTGAAATATAGTTTTACTCTGATGCACATGGGATTGTCATTAGTTGGAGCTGATGGGAGAGCAACTGGTTGGGGTAATACCTATATGCATGAGTTCACAAGTATGTCCACTCACAAGTATGTCCACTCACAAGTATGTCAAAGTATTGCAGAATTTTGAAGTGAATTTACAAAGTTTTCCTCAGGTATTCCTCAGTAACTTATCAGTGAGGACTCCTTGTTTACCATTTAACAGCACTTGGTATTTGACAATTACTGAATTTATACTTCTGTGTGGAGTCCTTGGGGCATAATAGTTAACAGCTCTGCCACTAACCAAAAAATCAGTTGCTTGAATTCAGTAGATGCTCTCTGGAAATCCTATGCGGCAGTTCTACTCTGTCCTATAGGAATGCTACAGGTCAAAAACTACTTGATGGTAACAGGTATAGTTGGGTTCTGATGAACTTGTTTGTGGTTATTTAAGCTGAACTGTTCTGAGATGTGAGGAAACATAATGTATTATCTTTAAATTCTAAGGAGAGAGGAACTGATCTAAGGTTAGGTTACCATTCAACACAGAAGTCATGATACAAAAATAATGAAACAAGATCACCGAACAAAAAATCTCAGCTTCTACAGATTCTCTTCACTAATTCTAAATTACTTTTAGGACACACACTATATGCCAGATCATATTACAAGTGCTGGGGAAAAAAAATGAACAAAAATATTCAAATTTTTGCCATTATGAACCACACCTTCTGTAGAGGAAGGTACTGGGTAGCATAGAGGGAGTTAAAAATAAATATGTGGAATAAATGATTTGCCATGTAGTGAAAAGTTTTATAAAGAAAAATAGTAAATGGAAGGGAGCAAGAAACGAGTTCTGTAGTAAGATGAGAACTGCTATTTAACAGGAGCTAGTAAGGAGGGCCTCATTTATAAGACCCCATTGGATCAGAGACTTCAGTAAGAGAGGAGAGTCATGTGGATAGCTGGAAGAAAACCAAATAGAAAATTCAAAGCTCTAAGGCAGGAGAGTATTTGGTTTGCTGAAGAAACAAGTACAAAGTCCCTGTCTCTAGAATGTTAAGATTAAATGGGACAATAGTGGGGAAAAAAAAAAAAAAAAAACACTTCAGAGAAAGCCAAGGAAGGATAGCTATAAAAGGACTACCAATTAAGTTTGTGAACTTATTCTAGAAAAAGTGCTACATGCTTCACTGTGACATATCCCTACAGTCATCTTCACAGTACTCTCCTTGGAAACTACGCACCAATGCAAGGGCCTAGTCCACTGTTCAAAGCAATTTAGGAATTTTTTTTCTGGAATGGCCAGCAGAGCTGTTGTCGCATTACCCTTCATGTCCTGAATGTCATTAAAATGTCTTCCTTTCAATATTTCCTTTATCTTCTGGTAAAGAGAAGAGTCACTGGAGTCCAGATCAGGTGAGTAGGGTAGGTGTTCCAACACAGTTATTTGTTTACAGGCTAAAAATTCCCTCAAATACAATTACACAATTAAGTTGGTGAAATTGCCAGCATGCCACCGTGTGTAATGGTCATTCCAGAAAGAGTTCCAAAATTGCTTGTAGGGTGGAGTAGGCACTGGCAGTGGTACATAGATTCCCATGAGGAGTACTTCGAAGGTGACTGTAGTGCTATTTAGCAATGAGGTATGTGCACCTGGAACACTCAAGTTCGTGGACCTAATTGTTAGATCTCGTATATGGTCTGCTAAACAATTTATGAATTTTGGTTTTTATTCTAGTGAGAAGACAAGCTATTGGTGAATTTGGGGCAGATAGGTGAGAGATCTGACTTACATTTTACAAAGATTGTTCTGGTAGTCATGTTTTCTCAGACTGTAAAAGAAGATGGAAAAAGAAGGAAGAATTGTTAAATGGTTCCTAATTTCACCCAGAAAACAGAAGATGTAATGTTGGGTCAAGGACTTAGTGATGACAACATTCCAAACAATCAGATTATGGGTTTTTTTTTTTTTTGGTTATTGTTGTTTGTTTTTTCTGTACCAGGGTATTTGAATGTGGCGTATGAATGAAAAAGATACTCAGATAACACTAAGCAGCTTTATCTGAGCAAGTAGTAGGAGGTAGTTGTCCCTACTAGACTAATCAGTAGAAGTGTAGATCAGAAGCTTGGTTTGAACTTCAAAAGTTTAGATTTAGAATAGCCAAGCAAATACAAATTTAGAATAAGCAATTAGATATCTGAACCTTAAGTTTGGTGCCATGGTTAATACTGACATTAAACGTGTGAGATTCATCTGTATATGGCAGCATTTAAACCTGTGACACCGATGTTAATTCAAGGAAGTGAGTTTAGGTGGAGAACATTCTAATAATGTGGGGTTAAGGACTTGAGGGAAACAAGCAAAGGTGCCTAAGAAGAAGAGATCAGTGAGGAAGAGGGAAACTAGGAGAGAGAGACATGGTATCATTGATGCCAAGAAAGAAAAGGGAGAAGAAATCATCCATATCAAATATTGCAAGAAATCATGATAATGACTTAAAATTGCCCATTAGACTTAATATCGTGCAGACACCAGTGACTTTGAAATATTAGTTTTGGTGGTTGGGTATAGGGATATATGATTGAAGTGGGCTTATAAGACAATAGGAAAAGTGAAAATGGAAACAGATGGCAAAAACGGAGGAGAAATGAGAAATGGGGGTGGTAGCAGGAGAGATATGTAGACTTTTTAAAAGGATTTAAGTGATGTCTATGTTTTAAATTTTGCCTAGTGGGATTTTCTTTTTCTTTCATTTTTTGTAGTGCTCCCCCCCTTCTGTTTCTAAATTGTCATAACATAGTGTATCATAACGCTGAAATGCCTCTTCTATACTTCAAATCCATTTACCTACCATGTGTGTTTCAATCATGCTTCTAAGAAAAAAAAAAAAATAAATCACCAACTCAAACACAGTTCTAGATTTCCTACCCCTCTTCCACTAAAGTCAGCATCAACACTTATCCTATGGGATGCTCAGGCCAAAACCCACAAATCATCAGAGACACCTACCTTTCCCTCTCATAGACTACATCCAGCCCATCAGCAAAGGTAGTTGATTCTATTTTAAAAATAATCCCCAAAGTAGGCTTTCTCTGCACATAGACTTTTACCACAGTAGTTCAAGGCTCCACTATTTGTCTATGAATTACAATTTGTCATACCAGTCAATATTAGGCCTTCCAAGCCCTGTGATTTAGTCTTAGAAAAACACACCAATCTTATTTCTTATCTCCTGAGTTCTTACTCTTTTTCTGCACTATTGGAGTTGTTGTTCCATAAAGACACCAGGTATCTGTCTTTCCCAGTGTATCTGAGTGGCTTACACCTCCAGTTCCTGGAAGTTTATATCCCCAAAATCTTTTATACCCCCAATGATACCACAACACTACCTGACATTATTTTCATACACTTTTATATTTATTAAGGAGTCCTGCTGGTTCAGTAGAAAAGAACTATGGTTGCTAACCTGTTCAGAAGTTTGAATGTACCAGGTCTGTTCTGTCCTATAGGGTTGCTGTGAGTCAGAATTGATTCAAAAGCAACATGTTTGGTTTGATTTTTTTTTTTTTTTTTTTTGGTGACTCGATGGTTAAATGTTCATGTTCTAACCAAAACATCCTTGGTTTAAATCCACCAGTGGCTCCTCAGGAGAAAATACCTGGCAATGTGCTTCCCAGAAAGATCACACCATGGGAATTCCTATGTGGCAGTTCTCTTCTGTCATATAGAATAATTAAGAGTTGGAATCAATTCAGTAGTACATAAAAATAACAATATGTTTATTGGTGTGTCCTTTCTTCCTCACTGTACTATATATGGAAACCCTGGTGATGTAGTGGTTAAGAGCTATGGCTACTAACCAAAAGGTTGGCAGTTCAAATCCTCCAGGTACTACTCTGGTCTATAGGGTTGCTCCAAGACGGCATCAACCAGAAAGCAATTGATTTGGGTTTTTTGCTTTGTTGTTGTTGTTAGGTGCCAGTGAGTCAGCTTCGACTCATAACGACCCTAGGCCCCACAGAACTAAACACTGCCCCATCTTGCACCATGTCCACAATTATTTTTATGCTTAAGCCCATGAGTGCAGTCACTGCGTCAATCCACCTTATAGAGGGTCTTCCTCTTTTTTGCTGATCCTTCATTCTACCAAGCATGATGTCCTTCTTCAAGGACTAGTCCTTCCGAACAACATGTCCAAAGTATGCCATCTTTGCTTCTAAGGAGCACTCTGGTTGTATTTCTCCCAGAACAGATTTGTTTGTTCTTTTGGCAGTTCACATTACATTCAACATTCTTCTCCAACACAATTCAAAGGCATCAATTTTTCTTGTCTTCTTTGTTCACTGTCCAGCTTTTGCATGCATATGATGCTACTGAAATACTGCGGCTTGGGTCAGAAACACATCTGTCTTTAAGGTGACATGTTTACTTTTCAGCACTGTAAAGAGATACTTTGCAACAGATTTTCCCAGTACAAAGCATCTTTTGATTTCTTGACTGCTGCTGCCATGGGGGTTGATCATGGACCCAAGTAAAACGAAATCCTTGACAACCACAATCCTTTCTCCATTTATGACAATGCTGCTTACTGGTCTAGTTGTGAGGATTTTTGTTTCTTTGATGTTGAAGTGCAATCCATACTGAAGGCTGTGGTCCTTGATCTTCATCAGTGTTTTAAATCTTCCTCACTTCCAAGCAAGTAAGGTGGTGTTGTCTGGGTAATGCAGGTTGCTCATGAGATATCCTCTAATCCTGATGCCTCATTCTTCTTTGCATTATCCATAATCTCGGATTATTTACTCAGCATACAGATTGAAAATGTATGGTTAAAGGACACAACCCTGATGCACACGATTCCTGACTTTAAACCATGCAGTGCCCCCTTGTTCTGTTTGTAGGACTGTCTCTTGATCCATATACAGATTCCTTAAAAGCACAATTAAGTGTTCCGGAATTCCAATTCTCCACAATCTTAACCATGCTTTATTATGAATCACACATTCAAATGCCTTGGCATAGTCAATGAAAGATAGGCAAACATCTTTCTGGTATCCTCTGCTTTCAGCCAAGATCCATCTGACATAGCAGTGATATCCCTGGTTCCACATACTCTTATTTTGGTTTATACCGTACATATTTGTCTATTCATTGCTTTTATGCTTACAACAGTACTTGGAAAATTCAAGATAGTGAATAAAAATTTGTTAAACAAATAAAGAATAACACAATTCTTTTTTTAAATAAAAAATATAGTACAATTCTTTCCAAGTGTGAACTCAGTACTATCAGATCATTATGTCTTTAATTTCCTAGTTACAAAGTGAGGATGTAAAAATGCTCATTGATATTATTTTAATGTTAAAATCATTCAAATAATAACCTAGAATTATTTAGATTAACATCAGAATTTCCTGCATTTATTAATAGGAATGCATCATGCTCTCTGAAATCATTTTTGCATGAACAATCTTCCATAAAAAAATATAAACTCTACCCTAAGATCTTATATTTCTACTTTAAATATTTATTTAAAAAAATAACATAAGCAAATATATATATTTAAATATATTAGCTAGTCTCAGTGAAAATAATATAAGGTTAGAATAAATGTTTGTTAAGCTCTAGATTTCTTTGTAAAACTCAGTGTTCATTTTAACACCTATCCAATATTCTCTTTATCTGGAAATAAGCAACACTATGTTAATGTGTTTTCAGTTGCTGAGTATTCTTAGTGTAAAAAAAAAAGATTTCTAGGAAGGGATAATGCAAACTTGTCCGTGGAGATAGTCTGTTAATCACAGAGGAAAGAATGTTATTTAGCATAAAACCAATCAGTACATTCATCCTTTGCCTAATGACACACACTATTCTCTTTGACTTTTGTTTTCTAAGCATACGGATGGGAAACCATGCTGGCATAGTGGTTAAGCAGTATGTATGTTAACCAAGAGTTTAGCAACTCAAATCCACAATGCATGTCTTGGAAACTCTATGGAACATTTCTACTCTGTCCTATACAGTCACTATGAGTTGGAATTGACTCAATGATAGTGGGTTTAACCATGATTATAAATTTGTGCTATGCCACCTCAACCTTAACTCCTAGCCATCTCTTGTGAATGTTAGTGATAAGATGTAGAAATTAGAGGCCTTAACTGTTGTGGATCAGTGAATCAAACCAAGACACCAGCCATACTGTCCTTAAACATTTAAGACTACCGTAACTACTGACAAATAACTAAGAATTTCACTCCATATAAATAAGAAACACAATGGAAACAAATGAATCACCACCATAACAGAAACCATGCTTCCATATGTATAATTTAAAAAAAAAAAAAAAAACTGCTATTGAGTCTACTCCAGCTGACAGCAACATTATAGAACTGCCGCATAAGGCTTCCAAGCAGTGGCTGGTAGATTTGAACTGTTGACCATCTGCTTAAAAGCCAAGCTCTTATCCACTGCACTGTCCATAGACATAGTTCTGCCAAAACTGAAAAGTGACTGTGTATGTAAAAAATTAAAGAAGTTTGCTGATTACACTTGCCACCTGATATGCCAAATTATTGTTTTTATTTTTCTGTATTTGAAAACACTAGGTAAGTTAAAGTGTGCACTTTGAAAATGTTCATTTATGAATGAACAATCTTCATATTTTATTTGGTGCTGTCAAATAGTAACACATAAACAATTTTAAAAAAATACTTCTTGTATTTGTTTCCTAAGTGAAAAATAGCATTTAGAAGAGCCTTATGTAAATTCAGGTATAAATGAATGTGCTCCATTGAACATTAAAAACTGAATATACAATGATCAGGCAAGATAATCAAGGTAATCATGAAAGATAATCAAGGAATTAAAACAATGGAAAATATATGTACACACATACACATACATGGAACACTGTGTTATACACAGCATTTTCTGTACTATTCTGTCCTATCAAAGTAACTATCAAAATGGTCATGGACTAAAATACAATGACTCTTATTTTCAATACTTTAAATATACATGAATATCTTTTGGTATAAATGTAAAACAGCAAATATTCATGGCGGATAAAACAATAAATGCAAGTCTCAAACATAAGGATGAGTTTCAAATATAAGTATACCTGATTCTACAAAGGTGAAACAAAATGCTTGTCTGCAAATAGGACAATCATTTAGCAATGATCTGTAAGTAGTCTTATTCTTAGAGTTGAAGAGGAGGCCAAAAGTGCTCAATAAATCTGTATAATGAGCTTAATGTATTAAAATAAAACATCAAGCTACAAAGCAAATCTAAGAACATACTTGAATAAAGAAGAAACAGATTATAACTAAGATCATAAATCCCAGCTAAATCCTGCTAGATTATAATTGATGAAAGGGAAGGTAGTGATTACAGAAAAAAATAAATACAAGAGATTGTCTTTTCTTGACTGTTTGCAAGTAAACAGTGTTAACACTTGATGCCACATTAGTTCACTGAGTGAGAGCCTTAGAATTCATTATAAGCTTTTGAATGCTTTTGGAAATTATCTACTTTTCTTACTCTTTATTCTAAGTATAATGAATATAATAGAAACTTTTCACTTTCAAATAATATTACTATGATAGAGATCTATACATTAAACTATGTTCTGAGTTAACATGGTTCCAACTCACTAGCGCAATATGGACCCTGTATTTAAATCTATTATCATTTTAATTTGGAGATGCAAGAGTTAACCCAGGCATCTTGTTTTAAAATTAATATAAATGCAATTGATAAAGAGAACAAATTTCACATTTTCATACTGTGGTTCAGGTGTACTTTAGTCCTCAAGGTGGTATCTTTGACTTTTAAAACCATAAAGGTCTTTATCACTTTGAGGACTAAAATGTACCTGAGCCAAGCCATGATATTTTCAATCACATCATACAGATGTAAACAAGCAAGAATAAAGAACTGACACATTTAAATTATGGTGTTGGTAAAGAATATTCGATATACCATGGACTGCCAAAAGAATGAACACTCTGTTCTTAGAAGTACAGCCAAAAGGCTGCTCAGAGGCAAGGATGGGGAGGTGAGACCAAGATGGTGGTCTAGACACACATCTCCTCAATACCCTCTGAGACTTAAGTCCTGAAATCATAACTCAATGGAGCAACATGGACATCGGGGGAGCCCTAGGATCTGGCATAAGGATGTCATATTTGAGTGGTCACCAGTAATGGACTAAAGTACCTCTCTCAAAGATGAGCCAGTGGCCACTGATTCCTGTTCCTGCTGACTCACCATTTTAGAAGACTGCAAGTACTGACACCTTCTTTGTTATATAGGAGGTAGGGACTGAGCATGAGCCAGCAAACATGCCAAAGTGCAGTGCTTAAGTAAACAGCCTACAGTGCTGTGCATGGGATAGTCACATGGTGAGAGCCTGGCTGCTGCATGAAGGCACCACTACCCCTCTACCCTCTCTTTTCTGAGCTGCACCGTAGATTATTTTGTTTCACAACAGTAAGGGCAGCTCTTCAGGACACCATCTTGGTCAGCTGAGAGGTCGAGTCACACAGCCAGGAGCCTTAGCAGCGGCTGATTCTCAAGCAGAGCAAGAGCCCCTGTCAAGAGGAGCAAGTGCTTCTCCAGTAGAAAAGCTATGTTTGAGATGATTAGTATCTAGATTTACAAATGGGGCCTGTTAGAGGCTTGCAGGAGGGCCCTAACTCCTTCTTACTTTGAACCACGTCAGTCAACTGGAAGGTGGGGCCTGCCACACCGGAAGGTCTGTTTTTTTTTTTTTTGCAGCTGTTGGACAGCTCATTGCTCAGCAGTAAAGTACCTTTTAAAATAAGGCAACCTGGAGAACTGACTGCTGAGAGGCCCAGTGGCATCTACTCAACTCTTCACTTATCCACATCATAGGATCAGCTAGTGGCCCAACAGAACCATCTTTGACAGCCAGGAGGCAGGGCCTGTTACCTCAGAGGGTCCACCTGGGGCCAGTCATTAGAGTACACAAAGATGGCTAGTGATCAACTACCGTGTTAGAACTATGCATTAGCTCCTGTAGAGGTAACACAAGAGAAATCATCTTCTAGATGGCTTGCAGAAAACAGTCAATTGCTAACCATTTTAAAAAACAGTCCACTATTGCTCTGGAAAAATCTCAAAATAAAGAATCAAAAACCCTCACACATAAAGAAAGGCTTTCTGAAACTACTTGAGGTCAATTACAAAAGAATTATACATACAGCCCTCCCATAGATTTAACAAAGTGAAGCAGAATAAAATGAAAAATTAAGTAAGCTATTTGAACCGACAGAACATCAACAATCTGAAATCCAGCAGATCAATAACAAAATTACAGAATTAGACAATTCAATTCAAAGCCAAAAGAGCAGAATTGAACATCTGGAAACTAAGCTTACTGACCTTGAAAATACAGCTACTGACACCAGCATTTATGAGGAGAAATCAGGGAAAGGAAAAAGAAAAATGAAGAAGCATTAAGGAACATGTGTAACTCTATTAAGAGGAATAATATATGAATAATTGAAGTTCCTGAACAGGCAGGGATAGATGAAAATACAGAAAGCATTGCTGTAGAGCTGCTGAAAACTTTCCTGAAATTATGGGAGAAAAGAGCATAGATATCCAAGGTGCATATTGACCACCACAAAAATGAGACCCCAAAAGAAAGACACCAAGATATATTACAATTGAGCTTAATAAAATAAGTAATAAACAGAGACTCTTAAAGGCAGCAAGGCTCAAAGGCAAGCCAACATTTAGAGAGAAACTCTATATGCTTTCATTTGACTTCTCAACAGAAATGATGTTGGCATGAGATAGTCAAAGTCTTGAAGAAGAAACTTTTCCAACCAAGAATTATATCTCCTGCAAAATTGTCTCTCAAATATGACAGTGAAATTAAAACATTCACAGAAGCTTAGAGATTTTGAAAAACCAAACCCAAACTACAAGAAGCTCTTTGCTTAGAAAAACAAAAGCATTAAGTATATACTTAGGTAGGCAATGCAGGACACAGCATACCAGCTTAAGGAAGTCAAAAAGCTCCGTCAAAACTACAGTGTGAAAAGAAGGGAACCAGTGACCATAACATGAAAGCTATGATATCACCACACTAAACAGAGGATATATTACAGTAGTCATAACCCTTTAAGATGGAGAGAAAGTTAAAAAGATATGCATAAGTTAAAGTTTAGTTTAAACTTAGAATAGTAAGAGGGATCATAGGAGTTGCCACAAAGCAAAATAACAATGCAACATATCAAAACAATAAGCATAATATAGAAGTCTCAACAAATACAAAACCAACACTAAAAAAGATGAAAAAAAAGTCAACCCATAAAGAAGAATGACTCACAACAGAATATTAAGAAAAACATAGAAAACATCCACAACACACAAAAACTATATCAAAATGTTAGCATTAAACATATACCTATTAAGGATTAGACTGAATGTAAATGGATTGAATGCTCCAATAAAGAGATAGCGAGTGACATCATGGATCAAAAGATACAACCTGTCTATACGTTGCTTACAGGAAACACACCTAAGACTCAAAGAAAATCAAAGAACGGAAAAATATATGTGAAGCCAACAACATACAAAGAAAAGCTGGAGTGACAATACAAATCTCATATAAATCACACTTTGATGTAAAATCTACCATTGTGGACAAGGGTGGTCGTTACTTATTGCTGAAAAGTTCAATACATAAGCAGGATATAACAATATTAAACATTTACGCAACCAATAGCAGAGCATCTAAATACACAGAGTGAACACTGACAACACTGCAAAATGAGATAAATCATTCCACTGTTATAGCTGGAGACTTCAACACTCCACTTATAGAAATGGACAGGTCATCCAGAAAAAAGCTCAATAAAGATACAGAAGATCTTCTTGTGACACCTAACCAACTAGACCTCACTGACCACACAGAACTTTTCACCAATCAACAGATATCTTCTGCTCCAATGCACATGGAACATTCTCCAGAATAGAGCATGTGTTAGGACATAAAACAAATCTGAAGAAAATCCAAATCACTGAATTACTGAAAAACATTTTCCTGGACAATAAAGGCATAAAAGTTGAAGTCAATAGCAGAAAAAACAAGTAGAAATTTGAAACGATAGAAACTGAACAACATCTTGCTCAAAAATCCATGTGATATAGAAGCAATCAAGGACAAAATAAAGAAATTTATGGAATCAAATAAGAAGGAAAACATATCCTACCAGAACCCATGAGATATAGCAAATGCAATGCTCGGAGGTCAATTTATCTTTATAACTGTACATGTCTGGAAGGAAGAAAGGGCCCAAACAAAGGAATTAACTAATCTTACAGCTTAACAAGTAGAAAGAGAGCAACAGAGGAATCCCTCAGGGACTAGAAGAAAATGGATAATAAAGAATAGAGCAGAGCGAAATGAACCAGAGAATAGAAGAACAATAAAAAAATTAATAAAAAAACAAAAACAACAAACCAAAGCTGTTTCTTTGAAAAGATCAACAAAATTGATAAACTATTAGCTAAACTTACAGGAGAGGAAAAGAAATATCCCAAATATGAAAAGAGATGGGAGATGTCACAAAAGACCCCACTGAAATAAAAAGTATCATAACAGAATACTATGAAAGACTCTAACAGATTTGAAAACCTAGAGGAAATAGACAAATGTCTAGATCCATATCACCTACCAAAATTATCACAAGGAGAAGGAGAACAACGTAATAAACCCACCACAAAGGGAGAGACTGAAAAAGTAACCAAAAAACTACCAACCCGAAAACATCCTGGCCCAGATGGCTCCACTGCAGAATTCTACCAAACTTTTAGAGAAGAGTTAACTCCAATACTAGTGAGACTATCTCACAGCATAGAATGGGGTGGAATATTTCTAAATTCATTCTATGAAGCCAGCATAACTCTGCTACCAAAGCTAGGAAAAGGCCCCACTAAAAAAATAAAATTACAGACCAATATTACTTATGAACTTAGATGAAAAAATCTTCAGCAAAATTTCAGCCAATAGAATTCAACAACATATCAAAAAAATAATTCACCACGACCAAGCTGGATTTATACCAGAGATGCAAGATTAGTCCAACATCAGAAAAACAACTAATGTGATGAACTACATAAATAATACAGAGGATCAGAGTCACATGATCTTGTCAAGTGATGAAGAAAAGGCATTTAACAAAGTCCAATGCCCATTCATGCTAAAAAAATCTCAACAAAATAGAAATAAAAGGAAATTTTCTCAATACAATAAGGAGCATCTAAGCAAAGCCAACTGTCTACATCATCCTGAATGCAGAGAGACTAAAAGAGTTCCCCCTGAGTACAGGAACTAGACAAGGATGCCCACTCTCACCACTTATATTCAACATTGTGCTAGAAGTTCTGGCTAGAGCAATCACAAGACAAAGAAATAAAGGGCATCTGCATCAGCAAGAAGAACTAGTAGGAATCAAACACATTTGCTTATCCAAAAACTTTACCAAAAGAGTTAAAAGACCAATGTGAAAAAATACCTGTCAACAGAAGAGAAAACTGATAAATGGGAACTAGTAGGAAACAGACACATTTGTTCATCCAAAGACTCTATCAAAAGAGTTAAAAGACCATCTATAGAATGGGAAAAAATATCTGGCAACTGCATGTTGAACTGACGTCTGATCTCCATAATCTACAAGGTACTGCAAAATATCAACAAGAAAAAGGGAAATAACCCAATTAAGTGGTGGGCAAACCAAACAGGACATCTAGGCAGCCCAAAGACACATGAAAAAAACACTCATGATCATTAGCTATCAGATAAATCCAAATCAAAACTACAAGGAGATACCATCTCACAACAACAAGGTTGGCCATAATCCAAAAAAAAAAAAACCACAAAACAAGTACTGGAGAGGCTGTGGAGAGATCAGAACTCTTCTACAATGTTTGTAGGATTGCAAAATTGCACAAGCTCTTTAGAACGCAATCTGGTGCTTCCTCTAAAAGCTGGAAATATATATACCATTTGATCCAGTAATCCTATTGCTCAGAATTTATTCCACAGAAACAAAGGTTGTCACACGAACAGACACATGCACACTAATGTGTACTGCAGCACAGTCCACAACAGCAAAAAGAAGGAGTCAACCCAGATGTCCATTAACAGATGAATGGATAAACAAACTATAGTACATATACTCAGTGGAATGCTATACAATGATAAGAAAAAAAAAGTGATGATTTTAGGAAACATCTCATAACCTGGTTCAACTGGAAGACATTATGCTGAGTGAAATCAGTCAGCGGGAAAAGGACAAATGTTGAATGAGACCCTTGCTATAAGGACTTAAAAATAGACTTACATACAGAAGAAAAGACTATTTGATGACTACAAGGGTGGGGAGGGAGGATGAGGGTTGGTCATAGACTAGATGTTGACAGCAATTTGTTTGAGTGAAAGGAGTTACAGCACACAATAGAAAGTAGATCAACTTAACTGCACTTCACCATAAAGTGAAAGCTCTTCTAATCTTAACCCAGTACGGCAAGGATAGAGTAGCAGGGGCAGAGTCTGGGACCAGGCTCTCAGAGGACACTGAGGTCACTTGGCATTATTAGCCTCTTGCTAAGAGAGTCTTCGGCATCCCATATTGGTGAGTGGCATCTGGGGTCTTAAAAGCTAGCAAGCTGCCACCTGAGGTACACCAAATGGTCCCAGTTCAGCCGGAACAGATGATCACCCAGAACAACAAACATGAGGGAAAAAGAGCCCAGAAGACAGAAGGACTCGTGTGAAGGGGAGACTGTATCAACTGTGACCAGAAGAACCAGATGTTGCCCGGCGACTACCAAAACAGCCATGATGGGCACACAATGTTGACAACCTGTGGCAACACATGAAAAAGGGGAGTGCAGCTCAAGAACTCTGCTAAAAAGATGACAACTGACGGTCCAATGGCCCAAGGGATCCCTTGGGAGAATGGCACCTACACCTGCTGCTGCCCTTGTCTTGAAAACACTACTGAGGTCAACTCTTCAGCCCAGACTCAGGAGTACAAGGTGATCACGTACTGTGCATACTTCATGGTTCTATGCATTTATAGGAGGTTGTCCTACTGGTCTCTTTCTAGATGGGAGCGAAGAGGGTGGAGATGATGGGGCAACAGCCTGTTAAGAGGAAACGAAAAGTGTAAAATGAAAAGGAGGAGTGTGCTGTCATGGGACAAAGAGAGCACAAGGAGTTGCAGATAGGTGGCCATGCAAAACTGATTTATATTTTATACTTTCACTTAATCACACACAAAAAAGAATCAAGAATGATGAGACTTTGGATGTGTTATCACAGAGTCCCAGTCCCTGGATAGGTACCTCATACCTGGTAAAGCAGATGGTCATCAAAAAAAGACGACCCTCAAAGAGCTAGACTTACACAGTGGCTGCAAAGACGGGCTTGAGCATAGCATTAATTATAAGAATTGTGCAGGACTGGGCACTGGTTGCTTCTGTTGTACATATAGTTGCTATGAGTCAGAGCTGACTCAACTTCACCTAACACAGCAACATGCATACACATATACAATGTGTATTTATGCACACATATATACATATGTGTGTTTATGCATATATATGCATTAACAACCTGCATGTACACATATGTATAGGCATACACACATACATGCTTTTTTTTTTCTTCAATATGCATGGAAATCTGTGAGAAGGTACATAAGGAACCACAGCTGCTTTTAAAAAAAGTGAGAATGCTTGTGACCTTCTAGTGGTAAAGAAATATTAGCTTTATATCACTCTGTACTACTTATACTTTTAATATATTTTATCATAAATGTAACAGGAAGCATCAAATGACTTAGAAATAATGTCTAGGATAAAGAAATTTACAGACCCATGCATTAAACAGGTATGATGATTTCATTATATTGGATAAGAATTGAAGGGTTAAAATTCTAAAACAAAGGATTTAGGTAATTAAAGTACTCATCCTTAACAACCAATTTACGTATAGTAAGGGCTAACATTGTTAAATAAGACAAACCATTTGAACTTTCTGAAAAGCTAAATGGTCCGTTTACAAGCTTAAAGGCAACATTTCATGAGAAAAGTTCACTTTTCATCTGATGTAAAAAACATTTTTTTTATTTTTACTCACGATTGGATGTTACACTGTAACTGTCATTGCAGCAGAGTTGCATTTTATATTTATATTATTATATGTACATTTACATGTACATCTCTTTATGACAAGCATCTTTGATTTAAATCATTTTTAGATTGCGTAATTACGAAAAAAAGAAAAGAAAATCAACTCACTCATTCTACTTTGTGCCAGAAAGTTCAATTTCTTTTCTTGCATCAATCTTTCCACAAGTAATTTTTTTTTCATCTTTATTGGACTTTTTTTTTTTTTTAAGAGCCTTAAGAAACAGGCCCAGGAGACTACATCATTCAAAATAAAGATGCGTATTCATAGTTAAGTCTGGTATTTGGGATCTTCAGTTATAATTAATTAACATTCATTTTATTTCTAATTATAAATTACTTCAGGGCAAGAGCCAAAACCTGCATGAGAATAAGCAACAATCACAAAACTTTCTAGCACAGTGAAAAAGGTCAACAGATTAATTTATTTTTCTGATGACAAATGGTAATTCATTTTTTATATCATTTCATTAACTTAATTGACTACTTGGCAACGTCTGAGACAATATGCTTAACAGACTTGGAGGTGTTACTGTTATATGCATTGCATTAAACTGAAAAACCAAACCAAGCTCACTGCTCTCAAGTCAGTTGCAACTCACAGTGACCCCTCTGGACAGAGTATAACAGTCCCATAGTGTTTGCAGGGAACACCTGGTGGATTCAAACCACCAGCCTTCTGGACAGCGGCCCTAGCAGTTAACCACTACACCACCAGGGTTTCCATCCATTGCATTAGTGTTTTACTTAAAAAGTAAGAAACAAAAATCTCTTAAAGAATAATGTTGTTGCCACTGAGTGCCATCAAGTTGATTTGACTCATGGTGACCCTATGTGGCAGAGACAAACAGCCCATCAGGGCTTTCTTGGCTGCAAGCTTTGCAGAAGCCGGTCAGCAGGTCTTCCCACTTGCAAGGAAGTGGTTAGCTGCTTAGCTGTTGCACTACTCCAGCTTCTTTAAAGGAATAATATGTAGGGATAGAATAATGCTATATAAAATATCATTATGCTTATTGTCTGTAAAAAATCTTATAGCCAAGGAAAATGGTTTTGATGTCATCCATTTAATTAAATAATATACTCTATGTGTATCTCGTCCAAGATTTCAAATTTCTAAGACTAACGCAAACAAAATCATTCCTTCACATTTGAAGCCACAGAAACTTGTTTATTATTTTGTTTTTTATAACGGCAACAGCAAACCTGCTTCCTATTCTCTCTTCTGCAGCTGGGAAGTAAACTTTATTCTTTGATTAAATAACTTTTATTAAATATCTATCTTCTCAGAAGGACCCAAGCAAATGGGTGACTGTATCAACATGTGACTAGAAGAACCAGATGGTGCCACGCCACCACCCAAGACAGCCGTGATGGGTCACACAATGCCAGGTCCCAGTGGCAACATGAGAAAAAAGAGGGGTATGCCTCAAGAATTCCACTAAAAGATTGCAACTAATAGTCTGAAGACCTGGGAGTTGTCCTGGAAACATGGCTCCTAGACCTGCTGCCACTTGTGATCATAAATCATTATTGAGGTCAAATTCTTTGAACAGGAATGGATTGGAGTTGGGGACACAATGTTACCATATGGCATGTGCACTATATGGTTCTATGCATCTATAGTATGCTGTCTTACTGGTCTCATACTAGAGGGGAGAAGAGAGGGTGAGAGGAGGGAACAGGAGTTTGTTGAGAAGACAAGATATGCACAGAATGGAAAGGAGGAGTGCGCTGTCACCAGGCAAGGAAAGCATAAGAAGCCGCAGGTAGGCAACCATGCAAATTTAGCTTGGATTCTATAGCACTTACTCACAATTAAAAACAAAGATCTGTCTTTTTTATAACTGGAATGTGTTGTTAAATACCTCTACTAATATCTGTGGAGTTTCTTATCACTTTACCTATTCTTTTGAAACTAAATTTTCCATTGTTTATTAAAGTATAAATAAGTCAATGCAAATTTCCAAATAAGAATGCCAAGCCAAAGCCAAGTGCCGTCGATATTACTGGCATATTTACAAACATTTTGCTGCATGCTGACAGAAGAAAATAGTCATATTATTAGAGGAAAAAGAAGCCTGAATATAAGTCATCCTAACATTTTTAATTCTTTAGATATTCAAAGCAAATGTAACAACTGGAATCCTTATCCAGTTAAGCTAGTAGAGGCTTTTTAAAAATTCATCTTCTTACAAGTAATTAATAAGTAAACAAATTGTTGGTCCTTAAGTGAAGCACTGGGTGTAGAAAATGAAGTAAAATAAAATGTTTTACATTTTAACATACTTTTTTAATAATTTAGTTTTAATGTAGCAACACCACAAGCTATTTTTCACATTCTAGTCAATTTTTCCATTTAATCAAACAACACATTGCACAGGGCAAATCTATTGCAAAAGATTTCTTTAAAGTGTTAAAAGCCAAACATGTCACTTTAGGAACTAAGGTACAGCAGTCCAAGCCAGGGTGTTTTTAAATGCCTCATACGTATGTGAAAACTGGATAATGAATAAGGAAGATGGAAGAAGAATTAATGCCTTTGAGTTACGGAGTTGGTAAAAGAATATTGAATATACACTAAGAACTGTCATAAGAATGAAAAAAAAAAGGCACCTTGGACGAGGTACAGCCAGAATGCTCCAGCAGAAGCAAGGATGGCAAGACCACTTCTCATATACTTTGGACATATTGTCAGGAGGGACCATTCCCTGGGGAAGGACATTATGCTTGGTAGAGTGGAGGGTCAGGGAAAAAGAAGAAGACCTTCAGGGTGACAGATTGACGTAGTAGCTGCAAAGATGGGCTCAAGCATAACAAGGGATGTGAGATGCCTTAAGATCGTGCAGTTTCATTCTGTTGTACAGAGGGTCACCGTGAATCAGAATCAAATTGATGGCACTTACTAATAAAAGCAACAACTTATTTTAAAAATTCACATCCCAAATACATAGATATTTCACTTACCGATGGGACAAGGAATATATTAAATAGTTAATAATTCTAAGTAAAATTATCGTTTATTTATGTGATGACAGTGTTAGTCCTGATACCAAAATTTCTCATGAGAAGCAAAATATTTCATTTGAAATGTAGTGATAATTTCAAAATGAAACAAGATATTTAGCACAATTTAAGATGGCTGATGAAGTTCCCAAATTTAATAATACATAATTTTCCATTTTTATCCCTGCAGTCAGGCATTTCCATCTGATCTTTCTCAGCTTGATTTCAACTTTTCTGTGCAACTACACTACAAAGGAACAGGAGCATCACATAACTGAGAATAATTCTTCAAAAGCAGCTAAAGTGATGTACGGAAGCTAGTATTTAAACAAATAGACACAATCTCAAATCTAATAATGTGGTAACTTATTCCAATAATAAATGAGCTACACATGACTGAAGTAGTTTAATTTTAATAACATACTTAGCTTGGCCTTTAAAATAGTGCACATTCATCTTCCTTTCTTTTGTCTTTTCCTTTTTCTAAGCCAGTTTCTTTCTATCATCATTTGCTGGTTTTCTCTTTTGCTCATTTTGCATATCGCTTGTGAGTTTTTGTGTTTCCATTTCTTTCTTCTTCTTCAAACATGCTTCCATTCTACAGCATTTATCCTTGGCAGACTCTGAGCAAGACTGCCACTTCCTGACACCCAAAGAGGGATACAACTTACTGTAGCATACAGTTTCTGTACATCAACTATAAAAGTTCAAGTTTCAACACTAACACCTGTAGAAGCTATTTATACTTCAATATCCTCTTAGTAACAGTGCCTACCTCAAAAAGACTTTTATAAAAATTGCATAAACTATTCAAGTAACAGAATTGCATACAATGCATTGAGTAGTCAAGGAGTGACAGCTATGGGTATTGCTAACCCACTGCCATCAAGTCGATTCTGACTCATAGAGACCTTATAGGACAGAGTAAAATCACTCCATGGTTACCAAGGAGCAGCTGGTGGAGTCAAACTACTGACCTTTTGGCTAGCAGATGTAGAATTTAACCACTACAGCACCAGGGTTTCCTGGCACAGGGTTAATAGAGGCCATCATATTGTATAATTTCCCTCAAGTTTTATTGGACTAGGTATCTCTCCTTACTTCCAAAGATACTTTTCTCCCTAATTTTTAATGCATCGATTGCTCCTAATTTTTTTCTTTTCTAATGGCTCTTTTTTTAGACATGCAAGAAAGCTTAATTCTCATTCATTCTTGTAAACATACAGAACAGTAAATACCTCTCTCTCTCACACACACACGCATAAACACATGCAAAAATTTCACAGCAAATTTTAACTTTCACAAGTACTATTTTATTTTCTTGACTCTAAAGTGAAAACTATTTAGTGTTTCCATCAAGTCAATTCTATCTCAAAGTGATTTGTAGGTAAGAGCAGAACTGCCCCATAGGGTTCCCAAGGCTGTAATGTTTACAGAAGCAGATTTGCCTCATCTGTCTCCCAAGGAGCAGCTGGTGGATTTGAACTGTCAAACTTTCAGTTAGCAGTTGAGCTCTTAACCACTGCACCACAGAACTCCTACTTCAGTATTTATTCTGTGTCTGTTGCTTTTATGTGCTTACCTTCTTTTGCAATCCTGTATCATTCGAATTCATTTTTAGGAAATTGACCTTTGTCTGTCTTATTCTCACCTTCAGTAAACCACCTTGACTCTGTAGCTTTCAGCTCTTCTGCATTCTTCCTCTATAGTACTTGGCAAATAGAATCGTATATTTGATTTCCATATCTATCCTGGCAATAAACTGTAATTGAAACAGCTTTGACTTAGGAAACAAGCAGATCTGTGGGTGCTCATATTTTTAAAAATAACTTCTTTGATGCACTATGGGATTCATATCTCTCAAAAATATCTCAAAAAGTCTTATCTTGTGAGTTGCTCTACAATGAAATGGCATATATAAAGACCTAGGGAAGATCTTTGCTAATGAATGACACTGAGGTATCACTTCCTATATGCTGGGCATTTCCCTGGTCAATAAACATACAAAACCTGTTCATATTCGTTACTACCCTATAAAGTAGGTTACTATTCTTATTCACATTCTGTAAATGTGAAAAAGTTTCAAAAAACGGCTAAATTACCCATCCAAAATCTTAGCGTCTAGCACAACAAAGGCTTGTACCTGAGCAATCTGTTTCTAGCATCTGTGCTTTTAAATATTAGTCATATGAAAGCTTTCTTGTTGCTTTAAAAAAACAACCCACTGCCATTGAGTCAATTCTGACTCACAATGACCCTACAGACAGAGTAGAACTGCCCCAAAGAGTTTCTAAGGTGCACCTGGTGGATTTGAATTCTCAGCCTTTAGGTTAGCAACCATAGCCATAGGACTTAATTTAAGCACTATGCCACCAGAGTTTTCTCTTGTTGCTTAGACTTCTGGAATACTGCCTTCTCAACGTTATCTCCCTCATTCTCTTTTCTTTCTTTTCTTTAACACCCTTGATCTAACTCATCTACCTTAGGAATCCATCCTTGGCTCACTATCAATGGATCTTACTGATTTAGTAGTTGCTGATTCCTTTGAGAATCTTATATAAGCTGGAAATCTTCAGATGAGGCCTATTTGTGTATATAAACATGCTTCCACACATATCTTCACGAGAGTTTAAACACTAACTCCAGCATTTAACAAATCTCATTGGCCTTGTATCCTGATATCTCTTGAAGTTCCTGCTTATTCTTGTTCCTTTATCATTGCCTAAGAATAAGAACTTACCAATTTTCCAGAAAAAAATGTGTCTAGTTTGGCAATTACAGCTTTAGAGTTAGGCAGACATGAGTTAGACCCCCAGGACCACCATTTAGTTAACTTTATGTCTTTGGAAAATTTATAGTTTCTTTTTTAGTTCAGTAAAACAAATAAGGATCTACATCCTTTGCAGTACATATTAACATACTGAAAGTTCTCAATAATCCAGTAGTAGATAATGTAACATGTTTGTGCCAAATAAGATTTTCTCAATTGTATTTGACTATGAATTGTTTTTCATGGAAAGAGCACTAAAATTATGCTGGGCATCAAATAAAGTATCTCCCTTCCCACCTTCTCATTGAGTTCTCTACGATCATCATGTGACTTTTCTAAAACACAACTTTGCCATGTGACTGCCCTCATGAGTTTTTTTTTTTTTTTTTTTTTTTTTGAGAAGCCGGTAGTGTCTTAATGTATTAATTCTTGATTAGCTGTTGTCAGCCCAGCTTTAAGGACTAGCTCTAGCTTTACCAAACTACTTGCTCTTTTCTTCAAAATCCTTTGTATCCTTGTGTAATTCTTTCTGTGAAGAATGCCCACTTAGGTTGTCTAGTAGAAAATCTACTCTCCATATGCAAATAACACCTACCAAAATTCATCTGCCCACCTTATCTCCACAAATCTTTCAAATATTTATGCATGTTTCTATTATGGAATACATGTTTGGTAATTACTCATCCTTGGATCAGTCTTGACCATGAAATTTGATCTGGAGATCAACGTTAATTCTTCATTCTTCTTTCTTATCCTTTTTCTATTTTCTCCCTCTATCCCTAGCACATGCTTTATAAAGGACTGACTCATAATTATGCCACAAATAATGTTTATTAAAATAAATAGGTACCATGTATTCATTTAAAAAATATTGGTAGTAGATGAACTAAATAATGTATAATTTAAGAATACTTAAGAATTAATCAATATATTTAGTAATTTTTTTGTGCTAAGAGATATTTATGTAAATAAATAAAAGCTAGGATATGTACACAAACTAGGAATTAGCAATGGCATTAAAAACATTATATTACAACTATCTTAAGAAACAAAAACAAAAACAAAAGAGCTTGATTGAGTGTAAGTAAAAACCTCAAATACAAAGCCATTATAGTTTTGAGCATTCTTGGTGAAAATTCAAATACAAGGAACATATGGACACTATATGTCGATTTATTTTAAATCATTTAACTCACTGAGAAGTTCAGTGAGTAGAGTATTAACTAAATATGCAGACATCCTGTGTTTACACAGTATTAGCATATGGTGTCAATAAACACAAAGCTATCCACAATAAACAGAGATTTTAAAAACTCCAACAAGCAAAGGAAAGCTATAAAACTCTTCTCATGATTATCCATCCGATCTTTCAAGATAATCTGTCTACTTACTAGGCTTCTTTTCCTATACCAATTTCCACTACCACTATGGGAAAATCTTCTTTGAGACCGGGGTTTATAAAAACAGCAGATTGTATTCTATAATCACCACTACAGCATTTCTTTGAGAAGGTCAAAGTGGTTTACAAATGACACATAAATAATACTCTTATGTCAGCCTGGTCAGGTAAGCAATTATGTATGAAATCTCCTAGCTGAATTTCATCAAAACATTCAGAAGATTAAATATGAAAGAAGTTCTCTTCACATATAACTTCTATTTATTTCTATTTAATGCTCAATGAGACATATGCGCACATTTGAAATAGATGCGCATATGTGTTTGTTGACTAGATCCTGATAATTCTCACTTGTATCATCTGAATTGGAAAGAAAATGTCCAGAAGATTGAAAAGGGAGCCCCATGGAAAGCTAAAGGCAACACCAATGAAAGACTTGTTTTAGTAAAGGCAGGAGAACCTTATAGATTTCCAGGGTCCCAGGTTGAGTTAGAAAGAAAAGAAAAAATATACGTATACATTTATGTATTTGAATCCTATGTACATATATGCAATCTTAGCTATAAGTTTACTATCTCTTGAAGTAAAGGTTTTATTTCTCTATAGTAAGAATACTTTTGTGCAAGAAAATCAAATTACCCAGCTATTTATAAGCATTTTCATCCAATTTTCATTTTCTAGCATGAATACTATCCTTACAAATCTCAAAAGCATCATATTTTGATTTGTTTTATCATTGCAGTATCATTTGTTCTGTTTAATATAAGACTATAGTTGCTTATCCTCTGAAATATCAAGTCTTGCACTATATATGTCATGGATCGTAATGTGACAATAAGCTACTAGAAGCTTCCAAATGCATTGTGGTTTTAAAAATAGGTTATCCACACCTACGTAGAATAATTGTATTTTTCAGATGTTTTCATTAATCTGTCTTACTTTTGTATGCATAAAAAGTATATGAACAAAGAGAGACCTTGGCGTACGTCTGTTGGGTGGTGCTAAGGAATAAATATGTATGTTTGGAGGTGAGTGTTTATGCAAATTCATGGTTTGAATAAAAAACATTTCTGTCCCCCTTAGTCTGTAAGAGAGACAGAAGGAAGTGAAGAGAAACAGAAAAATGCAAAAGCATGTACTGTTTCAACTGGTTTAACTCACTGATAGAAGAAAGAATGAAATTAATGGTAATGATAAAAGGTGAACAAAGGGGCCACAAGGAAGACTTGGTGCTGAAATGGTTAAGCCCTCAGCTGCTCTCCAAAATATTGACAGTTTGAACTACCCACTTGCTCTGCAGACAAAAGACCTGTGATCTGCTCTTGTAAAATTTACCACCAAGAAAACTCTATGGAGCAGTTCTACTTTTTCACATGGAGTTGCTGTGAGTTGCAATCTACTTAGTAGTATCAGACAGCAACAAGAAAAAGGGACCACTAAGGAATGATCAGTCTCCAACTTCTGTTCTCAAGTATACTCTATCTACAGCAAAACAATTCCACAAAACTTCAGATTATGATGCATCCAGATTTACTCACTAATTTCAGTTTCAGTCATCATCCCAGTAACTCACATCTCATTTGGGAATACTGTGTATATCAAACCAAAAACCACACCCATTGCCATCAACTCAATTCTGACTTGTAGCATCCCTGCATAACTGAGCAGAACTGCCCCATAGGATTCCCAATGCTGTAGTCTTTAAGGAAGCAGACTGACATAACTTTCTCAGAAGAATCCATTGGTGGATTAGAACTGCCAAACTTCTGGTTAGCAGTTCAGCACTTTTAATGACTGCACCACCACCAGAACTCCTTGTGTTGTGTATATGTTTAGCTATTTGCTGCTGCTAAAACAGAAATATCACAACTAGATGGCTTTCACAAACAGGAACTTTTTAATCTCACAGTTTAGGATGCTAGAAATTCAAATTCAGAATGCTAGCTGCATGGCAAACTTTTTTCTCTTTGTTGACTCCTGGGGAATGTCCTTGTTTCCTTTCAGCATCTGTGGGCCCAGCTTTCCCTGGAAATCTACTAGTGTCTTGGCATCAGTCTTCCCCTGGATCTAGGAAATTCTCAGCTCTGGGATCTCAAGTCCAAAAGACATCTCTACTCCCAGCTCTTCTTTCTCGGCAGTGACATATCCTTCCTTTCCTCCCCTTTTACCTTTTTTAATACACAAGATGATGCAGGTCACATTCCAGGGAAACTCTCCTTACATCAGGTCAGGGCTGTGACCTATGTGAAGGTATTGCATCCCACCTTAATTCTCATTAACATGACCTAATCTGGTCACGTTAACCTAACAGGCAGCCCACTCCTTTATGGGGCCATGACCACCGACATACAGGCTAGGATTTACACCTCAAAAATGGAGGATAATCAGATCACAAAATGAGAGACAACACCACAATACCAGGAATCATGGCCTAGTCAAGGTAACACTTATTTTGGGGGGGACACAATTCAATCCATGATGATACCCAAAAAACCAAACTAGCTGCCATCAAATCAATTCCAACTCATAGAGACCCTACAGCACAGAGTACAGGTACCAAGGTACACCTTGTGGATTTGAACTGCCTACCTCTTGGTTAGCAGACATAGCACTTAACCACTACACCACAGAAGGTGTCAATTTTTATATATATAAAGCTATGAGAAGGTCTGAATTAGAAACCAAAATGACAAAGTATTAACTGAATATTTAAATCCTTTCCTTTTTATTGTATATTAATATATGGCTCCATCATGTCTGTCAAATTTGTCATACTATGATGATTTCTTTATTTCTGTGATGCTGGAAACCATATCACTAGCATTTCACATACCAGCAGGGTGAAATGCGGTAGGTAGGTTTCAGTGGAGTTTTAGACTTAAACAATCTAGGAAAAAAGTAGAAGTGATCTACTTCAGAATATTAGCCATGGAACATTATAAGTCATTGGACACTATTTGATTCATGTGCTTTGGACATGTCAGAAGCATGCTACAGAAGGATATCAGTTTGGTGAAATACAGAAGAGACAAGGGTATGAGGACTCTTGGTGAAAAGGATTTGCACAGTAGCTACAGTAATGAACTTAAACATGTTGTGGCTTGTGAACATGATACAGGACTCAGCAACATTTTATTCTGTTGGTCATACAAATGGCTGTCATGAGTCGGAATCAACTCAATGGTAGCTGCTTATTATTCTATCTATCTATCATCTAGCTAACATCTGTCTGTCAAGCTACAGATGCACCTCAGAACTAAGGTTAGGGAAAAAAAAAAAAGTGAATTATCCCATAGTCCATAATTTCCTTTTATTTTATATGACTGAGTGAAAATGTACATTACCGTATAAATTTACATGCCCAACTATATGCAGCTTCCACTGCTCTTCCTGTCCGGTGACAGCACACTATTCCTCTCTGCTCCATACATGTCTCGTTGGAGGAAGGACAGTGGTTGGAGAGGAGGGGAAAAGAGACTGTTGGGAGCATGATTTCCTTTTTATTTCATATTTTTGACTGGAACATAATACCTTATTACATGCTCTTTATGGAACTTAAATAAAACATAGAATTTATCATTCATGTTGAAAAAGCACAGTATATATAAATTAAGGCATAACATCAGTGAAAATTTAAGTGATAATGAAAAACATATATGCATGTAATAGTTTATAACATAAATTCAAACTGATAAAAACACGGATATTTTTGCCAAACAACATAATAAAATGAATAACTTCATCACAAATAACAAAAGTAGCAGCTAATGTAAGAAATTAGCTTCTTCATGAGTAGCACCTTCTGTTAGAATCCATCAGCCTTTCCACCCTCCCTACAAAAAATACTTAAAAGATGGTAACAATACCATAGAGAAATTAGTTGAAAGATCTTGTTAATTCTAATACAATCTCATGTAAAGAAGCTGTCCAGAAGGATGAGCAGGGGACACTAGCTAAAAAAAAGACCTTACCATTGAAAAGAGATTTCTCAGCCAAGGCGGAAGAACCTTACAGATTTCCAGGTGCCAGTCTGGGTTGCAAAAAGGATGCAAGGCTTACAGAATCCTGGCCCATGAATAAACTCTAGGACAAGACAATTAACACCAAATCATAACAGAAAGCAGAATGGGAATCTACCAGAATGCAGTGTGAATAGAAGCACAAGAGACCAAGCTCTACGAATCTCAACGGTAAGAAAAAAAAAGTACAGAATTCAAGTACTATGGGAAACAGGAGCAAACAGAATTTACTTTATACTAGAATAAAGACAAAGTCTAATTGAGATTGTATATTTCATCTTGGCAAAGAAAATGAAGCTGCAAGAGGATATATTATAAAGTACCACAAATCAAAGAGAACAAGACAGAGTCTTCTCAGGAAAAGCCCTTTGGCACCATATAGCTGCTGGCTTTTTTAATTCATTGAAATATTGATGACAGTGCTCCCTTGTTGGTGGTTGGGTCCCTGGTGTGGAGCTTCCTTCTATCTATCCTCTTAATAGATCTTTCTTTTTGTTTATCCCTCTAGAAAGCAGACCTTTTATCTCCAGCATAGATGAGTGCCATGGATTAAGTTGTGTCACCCGACAACCATGTGCAGCAGTTTGGCTAGACCATCATTCCCAGTATTGGATGATGTTCCTATATGCTGTAAACCCTGCCTTTATGATGTTAATGAGTGAGGATGGGCAGCAATTGTGTTGGTGGGACAGGACCCAATGTGTAAGATTTATACTGTGCAATCACGAAATCTCTTGGGATAGAAGGGAAAGAGAACTGGGAATCTCATGCCATCAAGAAAGAAATACCAGAAGTGGGGTGCACTGTTGGTCCCTGAGCCCCAGAAGCTCCCTATTCTGGGGAAGATTGACTGACAAAGACCTTCCCGAGCCAACAGTGAAAGACTTCCCCTGGAGCTGATGCCCCGAATTTGATTTTTTGTGAGAAAATGAGTTTATTTTTGTTAAAGCCATCTACTTGTGATATATCTGTATAGCAGCACTAGATGACTAAGACAACATGTGATGCCATCCACTAAGAAAGCATTCTGCTTGCTGTATATTTCTTGTTTTCTCCTGGAGCAGAAAAGTAGTTCACCCAGTTCATTTACAGTTTCCATCAGTTCACTCACATGCAATCTTTTATCCTGTTTACTGCCAATTTTAACAGATGAAGGAGAAGGAACTGAAAATATTTCTGTTGGTTTCTTGAAGTAAGGTCTTGTATTTCTCTTTGTATAGGTCTCTTATTTCTCTAGTTAGATTTATTCCCAGGTATTTTATCTTTGGGGGGTGGCTACAGTAAACAGCATTGATTTTGTGGTTTTTTCTTTGATGATATCTTTGTTGGTATAAAGGAATCCTACTGATTTACTTACTTACTTAGGTTTATCTTATATCCTGATACTTGACTGAACTCTTATGAAAATATTTCTGTTTTATATCACCCAAAACAATGGAAGTAGTTGATTTAGAAACCAGAGTTACCTGAATTGATTTAGTGTTTTTTTTTCAACAATCCAAGAGTCTGATACTTTATTAAGAGGACATTTGGTGACTCAGAAGACACCAGGCAAGTCATTATTAACAAAAACTCATGAACCACTTTATCAAGTACTTTTGAAATGAAAATTAACAAGTAGTCTTTTCAGGAGCTCTTTTAAGTTGAGCGCAGCTGGATGAGATTCATTTGCAAAGAAAAAATCTGAATTTTGCTTACACTTCTATTAACTTTATTAAGCAAAAAATATTGGAAAAAAGTAAACAGCTATGGCTGATGCAAAAGAACACAAAACCAGAAATTGTTACATACTGTATTTTAAAACATATTTGAAAGTCAGTGCCTTCCATGAAATATGAACACTGTCACCATGATCACTACCATTAAAATAATACAGGATAAACAAACATACACACAAACACATAAACACAGACAACCTGAAACAATGGTTTAAAAAATATCCAATTTCAGAAAATAGAAAGCAGGAAGCAAAAGACAGAAGGATGGGAGGAGGGATGCAGGGAGCGGTAAGGAGAGAGGAAGGGAGGAAAAGCTGACCTACCAACGACACAAAAATGAAATTTAGAACATTTCCGAAGACTATAATTTAATACACCTATACACACAACTCTGTATAAATGCATACACAATATGTATATAAAATATACATCCGAAATACTTTCAGTTCTTTCTCCTTCATCATCTGTATATTTTAATCAATGAACAGTCCACTTGAAAATACAGAGTATACTTTCCTGTTTGCAATGTCAACAAGTTCTTATGTTCACTGAATACGACAGAATGGAACTTCCTCATAGGGTTTTTATGCTCTAATCTTTACAGAAGATTATACCAGATCTTTCTGCCACGACCTGCTGAGTTTGACTAACCAATCTTTAGATTAGTTAACCATTACTTTACTATACGTACCACCAGAGTTCCTTTACACACTACTATTCTATCCATTTTCTCCTAGAGTTATAATTATTATGCTCAATGTTTACCATAAACTCTTGTGTCAAAGTTTACCAAGTAATCATTAAATCAAGTTCATCCTCTAGTGAGTACAGTAATCCCTAAGAACTTTCAAGTTTAAAACTGTTTTTCCACAACCTTGAAAGATATCTTCATCTACCATGTAACAGGGAAAACTGACCCAGAACTATTAGATATACTACATAAAACATTTAGCCCTTATATATATTTTTTTTAAATCCTCTGAGCTTCCACGCAAAGAGGTGAACTTACTACCAAAAGGATGAAAATCAAACTGTCATCAAACTTCTCCAGTGGAATATTCAAAACAACAAACTTGTCACATATTCAGGCACCTTCCTTCTTAGATCTGTTCTTGGCATTTGCTCTCCTGGAGAGGAACTCTATTTTTCTGGGGGTTTAGTTTTGTCTATATTGAGCCACTGCATGGTCTCCACACCTTTATTGTCAGTGGTCCATTTCCTTTCTCTAATCCACGGTGGACTCCACAGTTAGCTTGCTTTTACAGATTTTTATTGACTTCTCTATTGCTATCAAGAATACTGCAACACATGACAACTCTACAAACCAGAAAGAAATACCCATAAGGCTTCCAAGGCCGTAACCTTTATGAAAGCAGACTGCCAGATTCCTACCAGAGAAGGCTGCTGGGTTTGAACCACAGATCTTTCAGTTAGAAGAGAAGTACTTCAGCACTGTGCCACTATGGCTCCTTGTTTATTAGATGCTTTTTTTTTTTTTTCTTACAAACCCTCCAGTCAGGGCTGATTCATACAAAGGCAGCCCTCTTTACAAGAGAACCAGACACGGTCCACTCCTGCACCATCCTCCCAATAGCTGTTACGCTTGAGCCCACTGCTGCAGCAGTCATTGTCAACCCATTTCATCAAGGGTCTTCCTCCTTTTTGCTGATCCTCTACTTTACCAAGCATGATGTCCTTCTCCAGGGACTGGTCCCTCCTGATATCATGTCCAAAGTATGTGAGATGAATGAAGACTTGCCATATTTGCTTCAAAGGAGCGTTCTGGCTGTATGTACTTCTTCCAAAACAGGTTTGTCTTTCTGGCAGTCCAAGACTCATGTATTTGATATTCTTCACCAACACCATAATTTAAATGCATCAGTTCTTCTTCGGTTTTCTTTATTCATTGTTCAGCATTCCCGCACATATGAGGAGACTGAGAACACTATGTTTATGTCTGCCACACCTTAGTCCCCAAAGTGGTTTCTTTGCCTATTAAATACTTTGAAGATATCTTTTGCAGCAGATTTGCCCAACGCCATACACCTGCTTTCTTGAGTGCTGCTTCTGTTGGTGCTGACTGCAGATTCAGGTAAAAGGAAAGCCTTGACAGTTTCAGTCTTTTCTCTGTTTACCATTATGCTGCTTATTGGTCCAGTTGTGAGGCTGGAATTTTTGTGGTTGTTGTTGTTCATGTGCAATCCTTGTTGAAGGTTGCAGTTTTTCATCTTCATCAGTGAGTGTATCAAGTTCTCTATTTTCAAAAAGAAGATTTTGTCATTTGCATGTCTCAGGTTGTTAATGAGTCTTCCTCCAATTCTGATGCTACATTTTTTTTCATATAGTCAGCTTTTTAGATTATTTGCTCAGCATACAAACTGAATAAATATAGTGAAAGGATACAACCCTGACACACACTTTTGCAGATTTTAAACCACATAGCAGCCCTGTGATAGTAAGACTGTGCGTCAGCTTGGCTGGGCCGTATTTCTCAGTGTTTATGTGTTATCACCTCTGTGATGGGATCTGCTGTGAGTAGTCCATCAATTGAAAGAGTTTCCTTGGGCTTGTAGTCTGCATCTAAGTCTGACTGGACTTAGGACTTTTACTAGCTCTCAGTCTAGGTTGAATTTTTGGTAGTTCCCTGACTATGTAAGGCCACAACAGCTTTTGACTGATTTTCAGCAAAATTTTACTTGCATGTGATATTAATGAAACTGTCAATAATTTGCACATTCTGTTGTACTATCTTTCTTTGGAATGGGTACAAACACATATTTCTTCTAGTTGTTTTCCAGGCAGCTGCCCACTAAGTTTCTTGGCATAGACAAATGAGTGCTTCCAGAGCTGCATCTAAATTTATTTCTCACACCCAGGTAAGTTGAAGTTTTTCAATTCTCTGCAGACTAGTCATTCTATGGGATGTTTCTGCAGGTAGCTATGCAGGTTTTTTTTTTTTTTTTTTTTTTTTTTTAATGTTTAGGTAGATTGAAATTTAGAAAGTCATTATTATTGTATAGGTAATTGAATGCTAGTACAAACAGATTCCCATTCAGTGCTGTAGCGGTTAGGTTCCACATCTGCTAACTAAAAGGTCTGTAGTTCAGATATACTAGGCACTCCTTGGAAACTCTATGGAGCATTTCCACTCTGTCTGACAGGGTCTCTGTGAGTTGGAATCAACTCAACAGCAGATGGTTTGGTTTTTTGGAAACTCTGGCGATGTAGTAGTTAAATGCTACAGTTACTAATCAAAGGTCAGCAGTCCAAATCCACCAAACATTCCTTGTAAACTCCATGAGGCAGTTCTACTTTGTCTGTAGGGTCACTGTGAGTCAGAATCAACTTGACAGCACTGGGTTTGATTTTTAGTTTAATATAAACTATTTTAGCATGTTTTTCAATGGCCTTTCTTATTTCAGTAAAGTGCCGGAATAAGTCATTAAAAAGTCTATATAAGGAGCACCTAATGCACTTGGCTGGCAAGCTAATAGATTTGAATTGCCAACCTTTTGGTTAGAGCCATAGCCCTTAACCACTATACCACCAGCGCTTCCAATCCAAGTAGAGGGAGAAACAATCAGAAAAACAGTAAGAATGTGTTAGCATACAGTAAACAGGCTAATACGGCTATATTGACTAATGGCATTTCCATTTCTATCACAGCAGAGACATGCTCCACAGGGATTCAAAAGCTGGTTTTTTGAAAGTAGATCTTTTATATAAGGCATTTCTGGGTGGGCTCAAACCACCAGCCATTTATTTAGCAACTGAGCATGCTACCTGTTGGCACTACCTGGGGACTTTAGCTAGAATAGGGGAGGTAAATGGACAGTGGTAAATGATGAAGTCAGAGAGCTAAGGAAGAACCAGATCACACAACACACTGCAAGCTACAGCTAACAGTTTTAATTTTCATGAGTGTGATGAGAAGCTATCTGAGGATTTGAAAAAAAAGTAGCACGCACTAGTTTTAAAAGATGACATATGCTGCTCCTAAAGTGGTATAAGATCATCAGAGATCTGTGAGATCACTAAAGTTATCTAACAGAAAAGCAAAACCCATTGCCATCAAGTTGATTCCAACTCATAGTGACCTTACTGGACAGAATGCAACTGCCCCATACAGTTTTCAACCTTTTGCTTAACAGCCACACCTCTTAACTACAATGCCAACAGGGTTTCTAAGAGACATACAGTGGGGAGATATAGACTAGTAGATAGCAAGATGCAGGGTAAAAAGTGATAGAATTGAGCATATATTTTGAAGGCAGAGGCAACGGCACTTACTGATTTAATATATGACAGTCTAAGGAAAGAGAAGTATGTGTTTTAGGTATGTGAACTAAGCTTTTTTGATGACTGTGTCGAGATAAAAATAAGTAGGAGAGGGAAAAAATTGTAAAGTGAAATCAGAAGTTCTTGTGTTAGAAATTTCAGGTTTGTAATTCTTCTTCAATATCCCCAGGAAGATCAATTTTCAATTAGCAGACACATATTTAAGACTGGAGCACAGCAGAGATACACTGATAGGTTTATAAATTTGGATGACAAAGGAATTGGTATAATTGTATAAACAAGGACTGTGGAAGGAGAAAAAGACAGAATCTCAAAACTAAATACCAGGCCTTTAAGTAGGAAAAGGAGCTTTGAGATAAGGAGAAGGTAAAAAAAAAAATAATAATAATAAAAAATAACTAAACCAAACTAAATTCCTAAAATTGGAAGCAAAGTGAAAAATAGCTTGAAGACTGAGCAGGGAATTGACTGGGCCAAATGAGAATGGATTGAGAACTGGCAATGGAATTTGTCACAGTGGAGATTATTAGTGACGTTTGTAAGAGCTGTTTCAGTAAAGAGGTAGGAATACAAACTTGTCAGGAGTGGCTTGGAGAGAGAAATGCATGTGATGAATTAAAAGCCAAGTGCCGTCAGTTTGGATAACTCATTTAGGAGTTTTATTCTGAGAGTAAGACAATAGTAGTGGTAGTCATTAAAGGTACACATGGTCTGCAGGGAGGAAGAAATGTAACAGAGGAAGCAGAACAGCAAGTTTGCTCACTATTGAGAACGATATTACAAAGAGGAAGCAGTTTAGGATACACAAGTATGTCAGCACATACTAAGTAACTCTGGTGGCATGTTGGTTAAGAGCTGTCGCTGTTAATCAAAAAGTTGGCAGTTCAAATCCACATGGGCCTCCCTGGAAACACTGTGGAGCAGTTCTACTCTGTTCTACACGTTTGTTATTGGTCAGAATTTACTAGAAAGCAACAATTATTTTTCTTTTTGAAGTACATACTTGCTTGTGGTGGGATAATTACAGAAGCAGTGTGCAGATGGCAAAGTGGCCTTGAGAAAGCATGAAGACAGTTCAAGTACTGAAAGAGAACTACACTGGAGGTGCAGCTCCATATCTTTGCATATACCATTTTAATACTTTCCATTTGTGAAAAGACCTGGAGTTATAAAACCAAAAGGGAAGAAGAGACTTAATGTTTTTCAAGCTAAAAGAATTGTAGAAAAAATTCAAGCCTCAAGTTACAATAGTGAAGGGCCATATGGGGGAAATAGTAAATGACACAGGTAGCATCAAAAGAAGATGGAAGGAACACAGAGTCAATATACTAAGATGTTAGCCAGTCTTCATCCACTTCAGGACATAGCATATGATCCATAACCAATGCCATGGAAATAAGAAATCCTGCTGCACTAAAGGCATTGACAAAAAAACAAAGCTCCAGGAATGGAAGGAATACCAATTGAGATATTTCAACAAACTGATGCAGCGCTGGAGGTCTTCACTCATCTATGTCAAGAAATTTGGAAGACAGGTACCTGGCTGAAAAAACAGAAGAGGTTCGCATTTGTGCCCATTCCAAAGAAAAGTGATTCAACACAATGTGGAAATTATTGAACAGTACCATTATTACACGCAAGTCACATTTTGCTGAAGCTCATTCAAAACCAGTTGCCGGAGTATACTGACGGGGAACGGTGAGAAATTCAAAGCAGATTCAGGGGAGCACATGGAGCCAGCTGTATCACTGCGGATGTCAGATGGATCCTGGCTGAAAGCAGGGAATACCACAAAGATATTTTATTGACTACACAGAGACATTTGACTACATGAATCATAAAGAATTATAGATAAGTTTGCAAAGAATGGGAATTCCATAACACTTAATTGTGTTTATGAGGAACCTGTACGTAGAACAAGAGGCAACTGGTCAAAAAAAACAAAAAAATACAACAGGGTACTGAGTTGTTTACAATCAGTAAAGATATACTTCAGTGTTGTAGTCTCTCACCATGCTTACTCAGACTCCAAGCCGAGCAAATATGCCAGAAAGCTGAAATACGTGAATAAGAACACAACAATAGGATTGGAAGAAGACTCATCAACACTTGCAATATGCAGATGACACAACCTTGCTTCCTGAAACTGAAGAGGACTTGAAGCACTTCCTGATAAAGATCAAAGACCACAGTCTTCAGTATAGAAAACAAAAATCTTCCCATGAAACTGAACTAATAAGCAGCATCACAATAAATGGAGAGAAGACTGAAGTCAAGGGTTTCATTTTGGATCTACAATCAACACAAATGGAACTAGCAGCCAAGAAATCATACTGAATTGGGTAAATCCACTGCAAAAGATTGTTTTAATGTGTTGAAAAGCAAAGATATTATTTTGAGGACTACTAAGTACCTGACCCATGCTGTGGTGTTTTTAATCATCTCATACACATGCAAAAGCTGGACAATAAATAAGGAAGATCAAAGAAGAATTGATGCACTTGAATTACAGTTTTGGTGAAGAATATTGAATATACCATGGACTGACAAAAGACTGAATGAATGTGTCCTGGAAGAACTACAGTCAGGATGTTTCTTACAAGAAAAGATAGGGAGAGTTCATCTAGCATACTTTGGAAATATGATCCAGTTAGTCTAGGCCCTGGAAAAGGACAGCACACTTAGTAGAGAGTCAGTGAGAAAGAAAAGACCCTGGGTCAGACAGAACGACACAGTGGCTGCAACAACGGACTAAAGCATAGCCAGGATTGTGAGAACGGTGCAGGACACAGCAGTGTTTCATTCTGTTGTACATATAGAGTCACTGTGAATTGGAACTCCTTAGACAGTACCTATCAACAACATAAATGTAGCTAGGTCAAAAGCCTTGGGTGATAAGAAGAAGAAATGGGTCTCTATCGTCACTTCTACCTCCTCAGTAAAACTGGACTTCTAAGGAAACACAGGTATATTGTTGGGTAGGATTGTGGACCTACTTGAGAGACTGGTCATCCAAAATGTAAAGCAAATACAGTAAGTTTAATTATCTGCAAAAGAATTCAGATGCTTTTTATAACACAGATTCATGCTCATTTATTAGCAACCTCTGTAGTCTGATCTAAATGTTACAAATATTTGTGATTTTAGGACAACACTGTGCCTGGATCTCTGGTCACATAGTGGCAAAGCACATGGCTGATAACCCTAAAGACTGGCACTTGGAACTTTCCTGTTGCTCAGTGAGAGAAAGATGTGATGGTCTGCTTCTGTAAACATTACAGACATGGAAACTTAATGGGGCAACTCTATTGTGTCCCATAGTATCTCTACGAATTCAACTGAATTGACATCAACAGATTTGGTTTTGGGTTTAATGTTGTACATACACTATCTTTTACCCAATATTACCAGCAGGTGTTAGGGCTTATTGTACTTAGCTACAGTCCTATAGCAAAACCAAAATCAAAACAATGAATGGTCCTACATTGTTCTTATTTGACTTTTATTTTAAATTAATGAAGAAACATCTCTTAGTTTCCAGAGCTTTTTAGATTTCACAGTTGTAAATAAGTGCTTCTCAGTCTTAAATTAATGGTTTTTCCCTGGTTATGTAGCTGCTGAAGATGTTCATTGAGAATCCAAAGGAAAAAAAGAAAAATAACATTTTGAAAACATTACATACTAAATTATCTTCTTGTAGATTCATGCAAACATTAGCATAATACTAGTTCTGAGAAGACACAGTGTAAGAAAGACAGCTGTTTAACTTTTTAGAAACAGTTTTTTATAGTTTGTTTTTCCTCCTTATAGCACCACTGTTAATGTTCCCAGATTGCTAATTTTCCGATACACCAGGGTTGAAGAGCAAGGTAGAGACTGCTCAGAGTAGTGAGAGAACAAAAAAGGAAGCAATTTCACAAATGTATGCAAGTTATTTCCAGCTAAAAAAACTTTCAGTAATTGAGCAGCCAAAGTGATGGAAATTGAATGTATGCAATCATGTTTTGTATATTGTTCAATTTAGACAGAAGTAGATAAGAAAGAGAGAGAAATGAGTAGGACCATTTATGTTAGGCTGCTGTGCGATTATATAACACTAGACTGCATTAAAGAAATCTAAATGTTCAAATTACTACAGATCTCTGAATCCATGGATGAAAATAGCAATAAATAGTTGCAAGTTTTACTCTTACAGGACTTTGTAAACTCTGTAGTTGGCAATAAAAAAATTATAAAGAAACAAAACAAATAACACTAATGACTGGTGTTTTGTACCTTGTGGTGGACTAATAAAGGCTCCCGAGGGATCCAGGTTCTAATCCCTGGAATCTATAAAAGCTATCCTACATGGCAAAGGAACCTTGCCAGTGTGATTATGTTAAGTTTCTTGAGATGGAGAATTTTATTTGATTTCACAGGATGAAATTTAAATGTAATTATAAGCATCTTTATAAAAGTAATACAGAGGGAGATTTGACAACAGAAAACCAAGTAGGAGATGTAAGAGAAGCAAGGTGTTGAGGCGACGTGAGGAAGAAGTCACCCACCAAGGAGTCAGGTGACCACCAGAAGCTAAACAAAGGCCAGAAAACAGATTCTTCCCCAGTCTCCAAAAGAAACCAGTCCTGCTGCCACCTTGATTTTTTAGCCCAGTGAAACTGATTCTAAACTCTGGTCTCCAGAGCTCTAGAAGAATAAATGAGTATTAATTTAAGAACTTTGCAGTAATGGTTTACAGCAGTCATAGAAAACTAATACAATCATTATCATTTTATATTAAACTAACTTGTTGCCTTTGAGTCAATTCTGATGCACGGTGACCCTATAGGGTAAAGTAGAACTGTCCTACGGGATTCCAAGGAACAGCTGGTGGATTTGAACTGCCAACATTTTGGTTAGCAGCCAAGCTCTTAACCACTGAGCTTTATACATTAGGTTGGCTTAAATGAGCAAATAACTCTAAACTTACTCTTCGAGTACTTGCAAATGACAGGAAAAAAAAAATCACAAAAGAAAACAGAAAACCATTCTCCATCTGTTTAACTCAACATTTATTCCTTTAGGGAAGACTACCCTTCACAGATGGAGAGAATTAGTTTCTAATATTCAGAAGCTGTTGGTTCCAAGTAAGGTCAGCTTAGTAAATATTTAATATCAAAAGAAGTTAAACAAAACTGGAAAGAAACCATCAATCACGTCAACTGTTTTAATGCCAGATTTTGTGTGTGTGTGTGTTTTGTTTTTCTCAGCCTTGGATGTCTATTATATTCAAAGTCACTGTCTCAAAACAATTAACACACACTATCAAGTTGTTGTTATATCTTGATGAACCATCATGTTTAATCTTAACTTGGTTAGTGAAATAAAACTCTAAACTTTGATTTTGTTATACACTAAAAATAATTCTCCCCCAAACAGCTCAGTGAGATATCAGTTTTACGTATCATGTTTTAAAAAGCATTATAAAAGTATCACAATTTTCACTGGAGACAAGAAGGAGGAAAATGTTCACTCTGCATCACTGTATGATTAAAAATGCTAGAGACCTTGGTAACAACACTTTGGCAGTGCCAAATATATTGAAAGTTGCAATAGTCATCAGAAATTTCAGCTCAAAACCTATGCTACAGCATTACTTACATATCATCACAAAGACACGGGTGTCAAAATATTTCAGCAATATTTGAAAAATGGAAAATATAGAAACACTTTAAAAATAATTGCCTTTAACACTTATGTGATGTAGCAGATAAAAATGTGGGTTTGGGAAGTAGACATGAATTTAGAGCAAGGTTGTACCATTCTCTTGCCATGTAGACTAGGAAAAGTTGTTTAGCCTCACTGAGTTCTAGTTTTCTTGTTAATGACTTAAACCAAAAAAAAACAAACCCACTACCATCGAGTTGATTCTGACTCATAGTGACTCTAGAGGACAGAGTAGAGCTACTTCATAGAGTTTCCAAGGAGTGACCGGCAGATTCAAACTACTGCCATTTTGGTCATCAGATGCAGCACGTAACCACTACACCACCAGAGCGATGGTAATATTTCATACACTCTTTGAAGACTGACTGACCTAGCACTCAGTCACACATGGTGGCTTCTCAGTAAACATTAGTTCTCTTCTCTTTTAATCCATTACTATCATTAAGCTGGAAAGTAAATGTTCTGATACAAGTATTTTACTTTGTACAGTTTTCATGCTATCAGTTAAAAGTTATATTTAAAATTGCTTTTACACAACTTTAGCATTTTTAACATTTTTACTTTTCTGCAAAAGTTTTTAATATACTATTTATTACTGTGAATGCTAAGTTCCAGCAAGTAATACAATAACTTTGATTCCTATATGATAATTCATATTACATAGGAATTCCATCTGAATTTTATTTTAGCTCTGTGGCTTCCCTTGGTTTCCCTACACTTGCTCTGGGATATGACTATATTACCAATCATTAATGAGATCAGGGAGGATGTGTTGAATTGGGGATTACCATGGCTGAATTTCATAAAAGAATAAAAACAATGAATCACTTATATGTCTACTCATGAAGCTCTCTTTTTTTTTTTAATATAAATTTTGTCCTGGTTTCATATTTTCATGATGAGTCAGTTTTAATTTGTTTTTAAAGTATGTGCTGAATATAGGGAAAAAAGTTGTAAGTTATGAAATATTAAATACATACTGACTAGCATAATTTTATTAAACCAACATAAATATGTTTTTATCCAGTGCTAAGTGCTTAATTACTGGCAAAATTATTTCAATACTGCTTTTAAAAATTTAATTGAATATTTAATTGATGAAAATTAATAACTAATTGGTCTATTTGTTGTGTTTTAATAAGGTATGAAACAAATATATAGTCAATTAATATATCTAAATTGATATTAAATCTACATACTATCCAAGCCAAGTGCCGTCGAGTCAAATCCGACTCATGGAGACCATAGATTTTACTTTTAATACAGTTAGAAGTGTATTCTGCTGTGGTACAGAACCTTTAACTAAAGAACTTTTTAATAACTTATTATTGCTGTTAAGCTATTTTGACCCAAAGGATAATACATGTATATGATCAAATCAGAGCTAATTATCATCATAAAGCTAGAGTCTTCTGTACCCTGAGAAATGAAAATTTATCAAAATTATCTGACAGTTCAACTCATAGTACTAGCCAATCCTCAATTAAGTCTTAAACTTATATTGAAAATCTGATATCAATTAAAAAAACAAACAAAATACTTACATGAAGATAGATTTTAGATAGGCTAAACAAGCTACTAGTCACAAAGGAAACTTTAGTCACTGTTACCACACATTTCATATACATACTTCTGAAGTGATCAAATTAAAGTTTCGCCATCTAAACAAAGTTATAAACTTCTTTTTTACTTTGAGTTTTTCAAACAAGGCTATCCACAAAGTATCTCAGCCAAACTAATATTCACTTTTACAGAGTCTGAAGTGACAGGTATTTTGTTGATTCCAACAAGGCTAAAAAGAAGACTTTTAGAACAGAGGACTGAAAAATTCCAGCTCCCTTACTCTGAACATGTCATCAAGAAAGATCAATTGCCAGAAAAGATCACTGTGTTTGGTAAAGAAGACCGTCCGTGAAAATAAGGAAAACCTTTAGGCATTTTCAGTTGCCTTGTTTGAATGTGAAAACCGGATAATGAACAATGAACTGCAGAGAAGAATGTATGCCTTTGAATTATCATGTTGGTGAAGAATATAGAATATACCACAGACTGCCACAAGAACGAACAAATGTGTCTCGGAAAAAGTACAGTTGGAACGCTCCTTTTAAGGACTTTGGACATATTATTACGAGAACCAATCACTGGAGAATAACATTATGCTTGGTAAAGGAGAAGGTCATCGAAAAAAGAGGAAGACCCTCAGAAGACGGGTTGACACAATGGCTGCAACAATGGGCTTAAATATAGCAGTGGACGTGAGTACAGCTTCATCCTGTTGTACAAAAGGTCTCTGTGAGTTGGAACTCACTGGACAGTGCCTGTCCACAACAATAGCATCTGAGACTTAAGAAATTTTTGTTATTCATCTAGCAGCTCTTACCTTATAATTTTATCTTGACAAAATAATCTTAACACTACCAAAAAAATGTATTTATAGATATTCATTTCAGTGTTCTTTATACTAGCAAAATACCTTCTCTTAGGAGATATTTTACTAAACAACATATGTTTCAGTAAACCTGGGAAATGAGTGCATAATCTAAGCTTGAAGAATACATTTATAAATCTATTTTCATTAACTCTATGGATGTTTATTATTAAAAAAAAGTACACTGAAAAAATCCAGTGAGAAGAAAAATATCAGTTGATTAAAAGATGTAGCCCCCTTTGGAATGTATTATGCCTCATCTATAGTACATCTGATGTTTTTCCAATCCACAATTATTCATCTTCATCTTTGTAGTAGGGTGACAGACAGGTGGTAGGTTTCCTGACATAAGTAACTCTCAGTGATAAAGCCGGCAGAAGTTCTAGACAAATGGGACCAACGGGGACCTTACTTTATAGGAAATTGACATGTAATGAATCAATTAATAAATCAAGACAAAGTTTAATATATGCTACAATTACAAATATCATACACATTTTATTGCATAAAAAGAATATAAGGAATGCACACTTTACAGTGACAATGTTAAGAAATAAGAAGTTTTTCCTTTTTTCTACTTTTCTCTATACTAAACAAATTTTTAAAAGGTCTTTCCTAGCTTCTAGAAAACAATAATGCACTAAAATAAACCTGGATTTTCACTAAGACAGGAGGCATGAACACAATACAGACCAGCTAAAACTAATGTCACAAAGAATAATTTAAAAAGAAAGACCTCAACCACTATCAGAATTTTTTTTAATAAATCATCATTGATAGCCATAGGAATCTTTGAGTCCAAAACGTCAATTCTAAAGAGGATATTTTACATAACATGATTAAAATTTACATAAGTTAAAATAATATTCTAGCTATTTTTAAAAAGCTGTTCCTCTTAAGTATAAATACTATACTTTTATGCAAATATTGCACACCATCTAAGTTTGCTTGCTGTATGCACCTTCCCTCAGTAGATATTTTAGTAAGCAACATATTTTTTACAGCAAAATATATGTATTATGGTTGGCAAACAAACAAAAGGTGTGTCATGTTATACACATAAAACATAGTACAATGTCATTAAATCTTTTCTATGATGAGTTCATTAGCTTTGAAGAGGAAAGAGTAAGAATCTCATAAATGGGCTCTCTATCAGTTTTGAGTCATGGACAACTTTAAAAATTTGATTAACTCCATGCACTTTTTGTAGATAATTTCAGATTGTTTGAACACTAATACTGAAAATATTTCCTATAAACATGCAAAAGAAATCAATTTTCTCTATCCTGAATATAACATTTGATGTCTTTTGATACTACCCTGCAATTAACTGAAACTACATACATGTTGAAGTCTATCTTTCTTAAGGCAAGGAACCTATGGTCCCCGTGGTCCTAATTAAATTTCAAAGCAATTCTTTACAGGAATAACATATTCATATTTCTATTCCACTGTGATGTACAGAATACAACTTATTTCCCTTAAGATAGACGGAAACAGTTCAAAATATCCCTGAGTGATACAGTGGGCAAATGGGGGAGCTGTGGTGGCTTAGAGGGTAAACGTTCAACTGTCAATCAGCAGGTTGCCTGTTCGAACCCAGCAGCCACTCTGCAGCAGATAGACATGGTAGTCTGCTGCCATTAAGATTCCTGCCTTAAAAACTCTGTGGGACAGTTCTAGTCCATTTCATAGGGTCACTTTGAGTTGGAATTGACATGACGGCAATGGTTTGGTTTTGGTTTTTGGTGGGCCAATGGGAGATTGTCAAGATGCAACAGTTATTTTATTATCTAAATGCTATTAATGCACCACATCACTGACATAATTGATCTCATTAAAGGCAATTAAGAAATAATTTCAACTGATGCCCAATTTCATTAACTTCATGCAAATAAGAAATGGAGTCTTACACCAGAGTCTAAATTAACAGGCCAGTGAATCCCCCAACCATAAGAATTCATTCAAAAGAACATGAAACTCAAGCTGGTCTAATTATCTGAAACCACTTGAATCCAAGGGAAATAAAACCATAAATGCCGGAAGCCACCAAAGAGAACTTTGGAAGGCAGGTCTGATAATGTGGCTTGACAAGGATTTTCTGGATTTCATAGTACAAGAATATGTGTCTTTCCTTCTTTTCTTTGTTTTCTATTTGAGCCAATCAGAGTCGGATTCTCTAACTTTCAACAGAAAGAGTTTAGTTACCATATTAATATTACACAACTAGTAAGAGACAGGGGTAGAATTTCAGCTCAGGTTTTCAAACGCTAGTGTCAGTAAGATTATTTCAAAGCCATCATTGCATAAAAAGAAGAAATAGCCTGAGAGAGAAAATGATTTGTTTTGTGTATCCCAAATCCCTACAGCCTCCTCTACAGTGAGGACAGTCCATTATGTTTATCGTTGACAGGAGAGCCACAATCCCTACTCTCTTCCACTTTTACCTAAGATCAAGAAAATGTGACACACGACAAGTGTCCATGAAGCTGTATCCTCCTAACAGTCATCAGGACAAAACAATAGGCATGTTCTGTTTTTAATGACAGGACATTTTACATTTTACAAGAATCTCTACACAGGGTTTCTGACCTCACTAGGCAAGTCCCCCTAGTACCTTTCACACTCAGAAAGACCTAAGCCTTAGTGAAGGCTTTAGGATTAGGGCTCAGGTCTTTTAAGCCTCTGTTTCTACTCTCTGGACTACACAACTCTTGCAGTCCTATAAATAGACCTCAAGCCTCTTACCTGGGGATAATGATTCCTAACTCACACACTGGCTATTTCACTGGCAAGACAGGTGATGACTTTGCTGTCAGTGTTAAGCCTAAATGTTGCCTGCAATTTACTACTGGAACATGTAACATATCCCAGTATTAATAAGCATAGGCCTGAAAAGAATATAGAAGTATCACATCAAAGAGATAACATACGATACACGATGGGCCTATTTTACAATCATCATATAGCTATGTATGATAGATAAGCATTCTTCAAAAGTTTCAGACTTTGAGCAGCACAATTCTTCTTTAAATAGCCACATCAGTTATAAAATAATTTTCTAGAGAGAACAGCTTGTTCACTAGCTGTTCATCCAGTAAGAGTATGAGAGACAGGAGCAGAAAGGGTCAACTGGAGAAAGAGAATGCATTTGCTGCTAGTCTGACACGTTCAGCGATGCACTTAGATGCTCAAACTCACTGCAAGACATTAGACCTAATCTGATGGGTGCATGGACGTCGTAATGACCTCTTGTAAGTGCATTACCATTTCAGGCCTTGAAAATATCTCAGGAAAAGGTAATTTACTGGATGGAATGAGAGAGAGCTAAATGAGTTTGAGACTTTCTGGCCCCTTGCTTCTCGTTTCCCATCTCCAACCTGTAGGATAAGACCTTCTATCTGATCAATTTCTAAACAACACAGAGAAGGAATAGCAGGTAAAAAGTGACACAGCGAATGCATACAGCAGTAAAACACTTACTGGTTTTCCCCTGTGTACTACCTAGCCTTAGCATTAAACATTATGGCCTTTTGTATTATCATTTTATCTATGTGTTAAAAAGATACACACACACACACACACACACACACACACACAAGGACATGGTGTGACACCTAAAAGAAAAATAAGATGTTGTAAAAATTGATGTACTCTTAATATTTTCTTAATGAAATAGCCATATATGTTTACAATAGAAGAATCTTAATAAAATAAAATAAATAGAAACAATGACTAATGCCCTTGCAGAACCTGACAGTAATGGCAAGTTATCCATCAAGTCTCTTAAAATCCCAAAATATAAAAGACAGGAAAAATGCTAGAAATACTCATTGTGTCCAGCTATTTTCATGGTGCAGTAACAGGAGAACAGAATTCAGATAACACGACATGGTATTGGAACAAATGTCATATATACTTCAGAGAATCAAGAAACTGGATATATTAAATTTTAATAACATTATATAACACTTATGCATTATTGGACTATTCCATAATTCGAGCATTATTACAACATTTGCTCACACATGGCCTTGCCTTACTTCACTCTCTTTATAATCATTTATCTAAATTTTCAGGCCAAAGCCACGTGCCGTCTAGTCGGATCCGACTCATGAAATTTCAAATCTTTTTTTCTTCACAGTTAATTCTTCCTACAACAGTGTAATATTTTTGAGTCTCATACAAAGAAATTGAAAAGTTCACACACAAACCCTCTAGCATAGTGCTTCTCAATGGCCAGTGCTCAATAACAGATAGATTTTTCCCTCTTTAATCACCTGCCAACAATCCACTCAAATGCCTAGCAACAATTTTTATGCAGTCATATGGAAACAGAAAAGCAGAAGAAAAACAGAAAGAAAGGAGAGAGTCAAAGAGCAGGATACAGAAGGAGGAGACGGAGGATAAGAGATTTCTCTGTGAGGAAAGTGAGCCAACAATGTCACCTCTACAGATAAACTTAGAATTTTGTAATAGTGAAGAGTAAAGTGTGCAGCTCCCCAGGGAATGTGCCTAGAATTAAGGGCTGAGTTGTTCCTTTTGTATTAAAATCCCTGTAAGAAACCTGTGGATAAGGCAAAAGAGAAAACTCTAGATTGTTTCAGGGCCAGAAGTGTGCTGAGAAATGTTAAATGATCTAATTTCTGAAAAGAAATATTGTAGCATTTGTCAATTTCAATAGCATGAGTATTCCCACCATGGCTGGTTTCAAACTATCAGTGTAAAGTTACTGAAGCCAGAACTGGGCATAAATGCTCTCCTGGGCGTGCATGATATTACTGTCTCCAGCACAGCCGGTGTTAGGGGTTATGTTCTCACTTGCATCCAGGGGGTGTACCAGAATGCTTTTGTTGGTAGAAACATGAGAGATTTAGTCTACGTATTACACTAAATTTGCCTTTAAATAAAAACATAGCCTTTCAGCAGATTGGGTTATTAATCAGTTTTGGTCTCTGATCTCATACTTATCTCCTAGTAATGTGAGAATAAAAAATAATAACACTCTATACTGTGAAGCATAATTTAAATAGTTCTAAGGTGTTACTTGACGGCACTTGGCTTGGCCAAGGTGTTACTCTACAATTCTAAAATCATAGAATTTCAAATAAATACATAAATATGATTTAAGATTAAAAATGGATTTTTTTTAGTCATAATTTCTTTTATGTCTCACTACTGGCCATGTTATAGTTCAATTTATTTTTCCTCTTTGTATATCTGCTTAAAATTCATTCTTTTAAACGCAGTTCTGGGGTGTTTTCCAGGCCCTTGAGACTGACAAGAACACATTTTCAACCATATTCAAGTTTTAAGGACACTTTTATTGTATCGTCAGGCATTTGATAAACGGATTAGGTAAAAACAATACAAAACCAAACCACAGAACAGGAAACAAACCCCCAATCCTAGATGTTTCCTCCCATAAGCAGCTGAAGTTATGCACTGGTTTGAAATCCTGGTGGCACAGTGGTTACATCTACCTAACCAAAAAAAAGGTCAGGAGTTTACTCTGAACTATAGGGTTGCTATGACTTGGAACTGACTTGATGGCAGCAGGTGTTATTTTATTTTATTTTTTTAAATAAAAAAACATACACTCATAACGTTTATAATTTAATGATCTGTATTGGAGCTACCTGTCAAGGATAGAATTGTGTTCCCCCAAAAATGGGTGCAGCAATTTGTCTGGGCCACGATTCTCAGTAATTGTGCAACTGCTCTTCATTTTGTGATTTTCCTATGTCATAAATCCTAATCTCTGCCTGTGGTTAATAGATTACGTTAAAGAGGATTAAAGTGGGACTGTAACACGCTTACTGAGTGAGTTTCCCTGGAATGTGGCTGGTACCACATTTTATCTTCCAAGAGATAAAATGAAAGGGAAGGAAGCAGAGAGTGGGGGATCTTATAGCATCAAGAAAGCAGTGCTTGGAGCCGAGCGTATGCTTTAGACGTGAGATTCCTGTGCCAAGATGTTCCTTCAGAGAGACAGTATGCTTCCCTGGAGCTGGCAAGCTGAATTTGGACTTCCAGACTAGTGGACTATGTAAGAATAATTTTTTCTTCTCTAAAGCCATTCCCTTATGGTATTTCTGTTCCAGCAGTACCAGATGTCTAAGACACTACACCAACAAAATCATTTTCTCAAATGCCTAATCAAGATTCTCCAAATTGTCCATGTTAAGAATGCAATACAGTAAGTTACATCATTCAAACTGAGGTTTGAAGCTATTTGAAAAGAGTTTTTCTTACTCTAAAAAACCTGAGATTTCTGGAGAAGAATGGGAACAAAGTAGCCCTGGTGGCATAGTGGTTAAGAGCTTGTCTGCTGGTCAAAAGGTTGGCAATTCAAAGCTTTCAGCCTTGGAAACTCTACAGGGCAGTTCTATTCTGTCCTAGAGGGTCACTGTGAGTAGGAACTGATTCTGTAGCACACCACAATAATGCCCAAAGGGAAGCACAGCTGTAATTGAATTATAACTTGTATTTTGGGGCAAACATTAAATAATCCTGCCATCACTTGTTACTATTAAATATTTATTCCATTCTCAATAGTTACAATAGCTGTGTAATAAAAATATTAAAATCATGTCATGCTACAACTATGCATTCATATAGACTATGAAACATTTAAGTGAGTAGAGATGAATCTACAAATAAAGCTCACAAATACATTCACTTTTTCCTCAGGAGATACTGTCATTTCTTAGTGGAGTTTCTAAAAATCTTGCAATTTTGTTTTTAGTACTTACACTATTTTGTCTTTTGAGAATAACCAAATGGAATTGATGCCAATTATCTTGAATTTTTTTTCTTTTTTAACGATAGACTCAAAATCAAATAGATACAAAAACAGGGGGAAATCGTCTCAAGAAAGAGAGCAAATCTCTTATGACGCCATCTATTTCAAGTCCAGAACACTGCAGCTCAATTGCTACAGGAATGCTGTATTTAATTTTTTTCTCCTGCCCATATTGATTATTTCATCTAATAAGCTGGAGAGTGAAGCCAGCAGGCATTCCTCTAAGAGTAGCTGCAATAGAAAGTGACAAGAGTTTTATTACTGCTAGAAGGTACCTAGCAGAGCTCTGGGAAAAATTACAAATTTCCAAAGCAAAGAGGTCATAAAAATTTATGAGACACAACAAAGAGGGAAAAAGGCACACAGCAGCAAAAAGGGTGACAAATTCTGAAAGGAACCTGAAATATAAGTTTAATGATGTTCAAGTCTGCGACATTTCATTATTATCTACTGGTAAATATAAGGGAGAGACAGAAAGCTTTTATCGTTCACTTTACCACAAAAATCATTTTTCTGCAGGTAAAATCAGAAGCAGTCATGGGTAAGCATGCATGATACAAGCTTAAGTGAAAAGTTTGGCAAATGAAGATGAATTTCAGCAATGTGTGTTAATTTTTTCTCATTATTTTATACAGAAATCATAAAATGCAAATAAACACTGTACTACTGAAAATAAGGTAAAATAGAAAAAATTAATTTTGCATGTATAACAAAGCCAGAAACACACAAACACATTGGCACTGAGTCAATTCTGCCTCGTCATATCACAAAGGAAATAAAATAACTTCCAGATAATCTCATTAAACACACAAGACTGTCAGAGCTTAGCATTTACTTAGAACAATTTAACACTTTTTGAGACCCATGTGGTCACAGTAGTGTTGCTGCACTGCTCAGGCATCTTGAAAGGACATGAAGTTGTGGTAAACAGTCTGAAGTTGCTATGAATTTGCTGTCATCTATCCTAAGTACTGGCACTAAAATCCTCCAAACCATTTAAGTTGACTGCTGCACTCTTCACAAAAGTACGTAGAAATGTCTCACACTTTAATTTTAAGAGAGTGGCTCATCCTTTGTTAAACAATAAGTAAACAAATAATCAAATATACCTGCTCTGACAAGTATCACAGTTCTTTAAACTGGGTATACCCTTATCTGCATGAGATGGCACCAAAAACAACCGGCTTCTTACACTTGGTACAGTTTTGCACAGGAAACGAGTCTTCATAACCGACAGCCACAGCTAGCTTTTTTTCTGGTGCCTGCATGGCAACAGGAACCTTGGATCCCCAGGTTAAATGGCCTTTTTGTTATTCTTAGAAAGGTACACAACTGGGAGGACAGAGCATGACTCACTATGGCCAATCTACTTTCCATTCCACTGACAAAAGTCTTTGCTATTATCTATTGGAAAAACGCATTTCTAGATTTAAAATCGTTAATAAATCTAATAGAGTGCGTATTCTTTGAAACCCCGGTGGAGCTCTGCTGACAATCAAAAAATGGTCAGCAGTTTGAATCCACCAGCTCCTTTCTGGAAATCCTAGGGGGCAGTTCTACTCTCTCCTACAGTGTAGTTTGACTCAAGTTGAAGGTGATGAGTTTTTTGTTTAATTTTGTACATACTCTTTAATAAGGTAACTGTTGCTAGTTTTGTGTTTTTGTTTGTTTTAAGACTGCATTTCAAATTGTCATTTGGAATTAATTTCTAACTTTTGTGTATTTGCATTAAGGCCTAAATTACTTGCAGGTGCATCTTCAATTTTCCTAATACATTCTGGTTATTTTAAATTAAGTTTTTATTCATTAATTTCCTGCAATCTCTTACTAGCTACAAATTCCTTTTAAGAAATGTGTAATAGAACTAAGGAAAGATGTTCCTTACTTTAAAATTGTACCTGCCTTACACTTAACTACATTCTTTCATTTTGTTTGCTGCTCATAAATAAAACCAATCTGGGCAATTAGATCCATATTCTATTTACCATTTGGGTGTTTAAACAGTATTAATTATTGGCATGGAGATGGTTTTCTAAATTTCCATAGTGCAGTTTTTTTAAATGAATGATATCTAATTTGTACCACATTTATTTCCGTACATGATTTCGGCTCCTTGTCAATTTGTTAGCTTAGAACATGCTTTCTTACATCTTACACATAAAGAATACAGTGAATTATTTGTGGATTTTTCTTTCTAGTGTATATAGCTGGCATGTTTCCTTTCAAAAACAGTTTAAACATTTCTTTGCTCTAATCATTAGTTTTACAAACTAATGCTAAGAGTACTGAAGAATTCTGGGCTTTGCATTTAAACCAATATCCAGTTCCACTTCCACCAGTTGGGTGACATGAGCTGTTCAATATTTCTAAGTTTCTGGTATTCATAATCATCAAAAAAGAAAGGTAATATTCAACTGGCATAGTAGTTCCTGGTAATGAAGAAAATATATAAAGACTCCAGGGTAAATCCTGGCAGAGAACAGACATTTAATACAGTTATCATTATCATAATTACTCTTTGCTTCATAATACCCATGCATATGGTATCTCTTAATTTTATTTTTAATTATGATTGAGTGAAAATGTACATCCCCATATAAATTCACATGCTCACCTATATGCAGCTCTCACTGCTCTCCCTGCCCGGTGACAGCACACCCCTCCTCTCTTCTCCATACATGTCCTATCCTCTCAACAATCTCCTATCCCCTCCTTTCCACCCACTCCCCTTCCTCCAGCAAGAGGTCAGCAGGATGACAACCTATAGAAGCATAGAACCATAAAATTCCCACAAGATACGGTCACCCTGCATCGCCAAGTCCAATCCATTGCTGTCTGAAAAATTGACCTTCATTACGATTTATGGACAGGGGCAGCATCAGGGCCAGGGACCATGCTCCCAGAGGAACCCTGAAGCCCCCGGACCATCAATTGTGGTCTTTTAGTGGGGATCTCAGGGCACACCTCTATTTATTCTTTTGTTGTCAGTGAGACTCCACTTTGTGAGCTCCATTGTGGCTATCACCTGTGGTGGCGGTCACCATCTGGTTCTTCTGGTCACAAGTCAATGTAAAGACCCACTCACATGGGTCTCTACGTCTTCTGGGTTCTCTTTTCCCCATGTCATTCTTGTCCTTGGTGATCATCCGCTCCTGTTCAGTTGGGAGCATTTGCTGTCCCTCAGAGGGCAGTTTGGCAGCTTTTAAGACCCCAGGTGACACTCACCGACGAGGGGTGCAGAGAGTCCTCATTAGCGAAATGCTAGCTGTGCCAATTGGCCTCGATTTCACCTGAGAGCATGGTCGCCAGTTCCCATCCCAGCTACCCTATACTTGCATTACTGGGTTAATATGGGAGGAGTAATCATGTTTTGTTGAAGTCCACTTATTATTGCTCTTCTTTCTAATGTGTGCTGCCACTGATTTCACCCAACCAAACTTCTGTTAACTATCTAATCTAAACTCTCTCCCCCATCCTTACTCCCTCCCCACTCTTGCAGCCATCAAAGAGTCTTCTTCTATGTATGAGTCTGTTTTTAAGTTCTTATAGCAGGGGTCTCATACAATATTTGTCCTTTTGTCACTGACTACTTTCACTCAGCACAATGTCCTCCATTTGAAACCAGGTTGAGATGTTTCCTGCTATTATTGTTGTTCTTTATCATTGCATAGTGTTCCATTGAGTGTATATACCATAGTTTACCTATCCATTCCTCTGCTGTGGGGCATCTGGGTTGATTCCATCTTTTTGCTATTGTGGACTGTGTTGCAATAAACATTCATGTGCATGTATCAGTTGGTGCGAATGGCCTAGATTCTGTAGGATATATTCCAAGCAGTTCAATTACTGGGTCTAATGGTATATCTAGATCTAGCTTTCTAACAAAGCACCAGATTCCTTTCCAACAAGGTTTCACCATTTTGCAATCCCACCAACAGTGTAGGAGAGTTCTAATCTCCCCACAGCCTCTCCAGCATTTGTTATTTTGTGTTTTCTTGAATCATAGCCAACCTTGTTGGGGTGAGATGGTATCTAATTGTTGTCTTCATTTGGATTTCTTTAATAGCTAATGATTGTGAGCATGTCCGTATGTGTTTTTTATCTGCCTGGATCTCCTCTTTAGAGAAGTGTCTGTCCATCTCCTTCGTCCATCGCTTAATTGGATGATTTACCTTTTTCTCACTGATATTTTGTAGTACCTTACAGATTATGGAGATCAGGTGTTGGTCTGTCATATTTTTGCCAAATATTTTTTTTTCCCATTCTGTAGGTGGCCTTTTAGTTCTATTAATAAAGTCTTTGGATGAGCAAAATTGATTGATTCTTAGTAGTTCTCATTTGTCTATTTTCTTTTCTGATGATTATGGCTTGTTTCACAGATTTTGAAGTCTGTCCATGTTGTGTATTAAACCTTCCATTGTTGTTCCTACTTTTTCTTGGATGAGCTTTATCATTTAGATTTGATATTTAGGTCTTTTATCCATTTTCAGTTGGTTTTTGTATAAGGTGTGTAAGATATGGGTCTTGTTTTAATTCAGTACAGATGGATAGTCAATTTTGCCAGCACCATTTGTTGAAGAGATTGTTTTTACAGTATCTCTTAATTTTTGCTAGACTACTTTGAAGCAAAATACATGCAGACTTTTGTTTTTTAAATTTTAATTGTGGTAAATACACGTGTAACAAAACTTTTCTCACTTGAACATTCTACAGAGCGCAATTCAGTGACATTATTACATTGTTCAATCATCAACATTATCTGTCCCCAGATTTTTCTAACACCTTTAGCAGAAGCACAGATTTGACTTTCTGAGAGTTGCTTCTCTGGCTTATTATTTATTTTTATGGAGAATAATGAAAATAATGTTAGCATATTTTCATTAGTCACCATCAAACCATTTCAAAGGTTCCTCTTAGGTCTGAGGATTTTATATATACTCTTAATCTCTGATACCATTGGCTTTCACTTACTTTCTTTCCTTTAGTTATTTCAGGCTATCACAATCTGGATTATAATATTTGCAATACGAATGTATTAACAACTGAAGTTTAGTATTTTCAACATATTGATAATAGAAAATATTCTTAAGATAAAGGTCACATGATTTTGAATGTACAGATCACAGGTATATATCACTATTAAACAAGCTTCATAAAGTGATAAAAAGTAAAAACTTAGCATATTTCCATTTGCAGCTATTTTTTAAAAAGCCATCAAGTAGATTCTGACTTACAGAGACCCTATGGAACAGAACAGAACTGCCACAGAGCTTCCAAGGAGTACTTGGTAATTTTGAACTGTTGACCTTTTGCTAAGCAGCCAAACTCTTAACTAGTATAGAAAAGCAAAACTCATTTATATAGAGTCAGATTCACAGTAAAACTATAGGACATAGTTGAACTGTCCTGTAGAGCTCCTGATGAGCAGCTAGTAGATTTTAACTCCCAACCTTTTGGTTAGCAGCCTGAGCTCTTAACTACTTTGCAAACAGGGCACCTAGCTTACAAATAACCACTATAATGCTATTAAATATCTTTGGGCTCAATCTTTTATTAGTGCTCTCTAAAGCTAAGCAAATGCATCTCTCTTATACAGGGAAATTTCAGTAAAATTCACTCATCTAAGGTTTGTCTTCTTTCAATTTCTGATGCTTTTTTTTCTCATAAATGGAACTTCTGCATAAATTCCATATTCTTGAAATATTTTTTAATATTCTATATTCCTTTGATACAAACTGAAGGAAATGCACAGATTGGTTTGTCTTACCTCAATTTATAAAACAATGTCATTCAGTAGAGGGATGCAGCACCTGCAAGTCATAAGTATATGACACCAAAATAAATTATGATGAATTGCATGAAAGATTCTGGCTCCAAAGTTATCAGGTTAATATTATGGTACTCTACTGCAGCAGATGCTTACATTGGTGAACAAATTATTTTGGGGTCATCAAATGGTCACCTTTTATTAAAATTCATGGCGACCCGACTCGACGGCACTTGGCTTTTTTTTTATTAAAATTGCTCTATCATGACATCAAAACTTTAGACCAGAGTAGCTGTGTTGATAAAGTACATAGTAACTTTCACAGTTCAACATCTATTATGTATGTTTTTATTGGGATTTGAAAATCCTGAGGAAGTATATGTTAAACCATCACAATGATGGTGTCACCCCATCATTCATAAAGGCTGTATTACCTGTACAACTTCTTTTGTGGAATATTTGACATGAATATACATATGCAAATACGTATTTATAGACACATACATACACATATATACGTACATATATATGTACAACCAAACACAGCAAATTCATTGTCATGGAGTAAATTCTGACTCATAGGACACAACAGATACATAAAACACATTGTTACTGAGTTGATTTCAACTCATATGATCCCATAGGATAGAGCAGAACTGCCCCTATAGGTTTTCTAAGGCTGTAATCTCTAAAGAAGCAGACTGCCACATCTTTCTCCTGTGGAGCAGCTGGTGGGTTTGAAATGCTGAACTTTCAGATAGTGGCAGAACTCTTAACCACATCACTACCCGATCTCCTTAAATATATTTTAAAAAAAACAAAAAAAGTTTTCCTTGAGTCAATTCCAACGAACAAGAGCCTATAGGTCAGAGGAAAACTGCCCCATAGGGTTTCCAAGGAGCAGGTGGTGGATTCAAACTACCAGTCTTTTGGTTAACAATTGAGCTCTCACCACTCTGCTACCAGGACATCTCTTAGATAAGAGTACTGTCAATTAAGTTCACAAACTCATCCTAGAAAACTCATTGCGGGATATCATTAGGTCACTATCTAAGTAGTCTCCTTGGGAAGCTATGAACTGACACCAGCACCTAGTCCAACCTTCAGAGCAATTTTGGAAGACTTCTTCTGGAATGGCCATCAGAGCTGTCCTTGTATTACCCTTGATGGTCTGAATGTCATTAAAGTGTCTTCCTTTCAATATTTCCTTTATCTTTGAGTCAAGAAAAAAAATTATTGCTGGCCAGAGCAGGTGAGTAGAGAGGGTATTCCAATACAGTTATTTGTTTACTGGCTAGAAACTCCCTCACAGACAACTATACAATTAAGTTAGCAAACTTGCCGCCGTGCCACAGTGTGCAACAGCCATTCCAGAAAGAGTTCCAAAACTACTTTGAAGGGTAGACTAGGTGCTGGCATCGGTGTACAGCTTCCCAAGGGGAGTACTTTGTAGGTTACCCTATTGATATTCAGCAGTGAGGTGTGTAGCATTTAAAAGAACTAAGTTTGTGACTTGTCAGACCTCATATATAAATAAAAGCTATAATTTTGTATACGCTTTAAGTGAATTGTTTGTTTTTGTATACTAAAGTAGATCTAAATATTATTGATATTCAGTAAAAAAAGTAAAATAGCTTGATGCTAATTGTGAAGCTGTTTCTCGTGTAAGTTATGCTTTCTTTGCAGATAGATTTTAATCTTCCAAATCACAGCACATTCTGGTCCCCCTGTGTTGGAATCCACTCAACGGCTCACAGATGCAACACGGGACCTCATAGCATTTTGTTTATTCCATCATTACACTGTTTATCACATTATTAGTATAATTTATGCCTTTATTTTTGCTAGAAGCAACCTCGAGGCACAACATTCAAATGCTCAGCTGATAAATGAAAGGTAAGTGGTTTCAACTATTCTGAAGCTCCAAAGGAGAAAGACTTAGTGAGTTGCTCCTATAAAGGCTGCCTCACAAATAACCCTAGGGACAGTCCTAATGAGTTCTAGTCAGCCACATGGTATTGCTCTGAATTGAAATCCACTCTATGGCACACAATAACAGTATTTTTACATACACGTCCACTGATGTTTAATGCCTTTAGGATACAAATTATATATTATATCATCACATAAAACCATAGCCTGCATTTCTGATATTTTAAACTGCGTTCCTTCATTTTAAGCATACTAACTACTGTGGAAATCAGTTTCTAGGATGGTTCCCTATGCTCACTGACACTCAGTTTTGTAATTCCCTTCCTCGAAGTGAGGGATGATCTAGTAAACTACTTCTAATGAATTGAATAAGGCAGATGTAGTGGGATGGATGTCACTTCTGCGCTTGGAGTACTTGAAGACTCTGGTTTCTCTCTTGATAACTCCCTCTTCCTCACCCTGATGGAGGACAGTTGCTATACTGTGAGTTTCGCACAGAGGCATACTTTGAACTTGTACCATCAACCAGCAAGAGTCCAGTTAAGATCTTCAGTACAGCTGGCTGTGACAAACTCAACCTGTCCTACCACCACCTGCATGAGCTTGGAAGAGAGAGATGACTGCAGCTCGGACTCACAACTTGACAGTGGCATTGTGACAAATCCTGAGCCAAAGGCACCCAGCTAACTCCACTCCTAGATTCCTGACACACGAAAACTCTGAGACAATAAATATTTGTTGTTTCAAATCCCTAAATTTCAAAGTAATCTGTTATATAGCCATGGATAGACAACACAAAGTATATACTGAGTAAATGCACTGCTCAACAAACAATGTGAAATTTTAAGTCCTAACACAATACATTCTCTTGAATAAATATCAAGTTCCTGCAATCTTTTAACCATCTTGTGATGTAGTTTGAAAGATAATCTCTAAGCGAAGTTAGGAAATATCAAATGTCAAGTTAAGTGCTGCTGTCTCTTGTAACTAATATTCTTAGTATCATATGATGTTTTTTTTTTTTTTTTTTTTTTTTTAAAGGAGGTCTAATTAGAAAAGTGAGGAATTCTCCTAATTCTAAAAAATACTTTCGGTTGTAAATCTTCTGAAAAAAAATTACGTCTAAGTCAAAACTCAGTCAGTCAATAAAATGTTTCCTAAATTGCATCATTTCATGAGAATACATTTGTGATGGCTTGTTCTAATATCAGTAAGTTTATTATAAGTAACAAATGTTAAAGCAGTGGGAAGCTGTTCCTGCAGTTTCATTGAGTGCACATACCTAAGGCTGGACTGCATTCCCCAATGAAGCCCATGTTATCCCTATGCTTCTACTGTGGTTATTAATATATGAATAGTCTTGGTGGTGCAGTGGTTGTCATGAATTGAATTGTGTCCCCCCAAACTTGTGTAGCCATTTGGCTAGGCCATGATTCCTGTTATTGTGTGATGTTGCCATATGCTACAAACTCTGCCTGTACGATGTTGAATAGGGATGATGGGCAGCAGTTGTGTTGGTGGAGCAGGACTCAGTGTATAAGACTGTATTGTGCCTTGAGGTAATCTCTTGAGATACAAAAGAGAGACACTAACAGAGAGATCTGGAGACCTATACTACCAAGAAAGCAGTAATGGGAGCAGAACACATCCTTTGGACGCAAAGTTCCTGCACCTCAGAAACTTTCAATAGAGGGGAAGATTGACAACAAGGACCTTCATTCACAGTCAGCAGAGAAAGCCTTGCCCCGGAGCTGATGCACTGAATTTGAACTCAACCTAATTAATTGAGAAGAAATACATCACTCTTATTAAAGCCATCCACTTGTTGTACTTCTCTTATGGTGGCACTAGACGTCTAAGACAGTGGTTAAAAACCTGGCTGCTGAACAAAATGTTGGCAGCTTGGACATGTCAGCTGTTTCACAGGACAATGACATATCAGTTCACTTCCATAAAGATTTCAGCCTTGGAAAGTCTATGGGGCAGTTCTTCCCTGTCCCAGAGGGTTGCTATGAGTCCAAATCAACTCAGTGGCACCAGGTTTGGTTTTGTTGCCTTTTGAAATAGGTCTCTGAATGGCACAAATGGTTTGTGCTCCACTACCAGTCTAAAAGCTGGCAGCTCAAATCTACTCAGTGATGCTGTAGAAAAACTTCTGGCAATCTGATTCTGTAAGATTATAGCTAAGAAAACCCTGTAGAACAGTTCTACACTATTACACATGGGGTCACCATGAATCAGAGTAGACTCAATGGCAATGGCACCGTTTTTTGGTTTTGGTGACTCCTTTGATACAGAGGAAGTACAAATCTTAGTTTCATTCTCTATTATAACCACCCACCTCGGATATTCACATTCATTATTTGTAAAATGGATATAATAAAACATTCTTTGAGAACCTTGAGAGCTGGCACACAATCAGTGCTTGATACAAACTAATTAAAATGAATTATTAATGTACCCAATGCAGTTTTTGCAAAGGTCCAGTTCTTTGTAGAGTCTATTTTTAAATTTATTCATCACACCTTCTTCAAGGGCATAGATTATTTTGTGATTAACTACTAGATTTTAGGTTCTGAGACTATTTCCCACTAACAAAACCAAAAGGTTTTATTTTGAAATAACTTTAGACTTACAAAAAATTTTTAAAGAGTACTCTGATTCACAGATATCCATCATCCAGCTCCTCTTGATGTTAACAAATTGTATAACCTCATTCTAATAGCAAAAATAAAGAAGGAGGGGGAGCCAAGATACCAGACTAAATACAAGTCTCCCTAAGTCCCTCTGGAAACCAAGACCTGAACTGATCATTAAATGGAGCCTTCTGGACACCTCGTGAGCCCTAGGGTGCAGCATTGGGCTATTAATTTGGACTTCATACCACTGAACACAAAACCTCCTCTCTTTTCCTGACCCCACTCTTGGCAAGCACAGGTTTGCATAGACCGAAGGTAACTCACCATTTAAATATTTTCTTTTTTTTCCCCCTCTGTCTTAGCCAGCAGTTGGAGCTGGAACTTGACTAGCTGCTAATCTCTGATGCACCATTGGTGGGATTGGGAAGTGCAGCTGCCATGTTCTGAGAGCCTGGCTTTGGACTTTGTGCTTCTCAGCACTTTTGGCCTATCTTTCTACCTCTGCAATATAGTAGCCATATGGAGACAGTAGCAAGCTTGTGTGGGATGCCATCTTCATCCATTGGTAGATGGACACACTCATATGGAGGCCCCAGCTGGACTTAGTTTCTAGGCTGGGAGGCAGCACCTGCCTAGGGAAGAGTGGTTTTCCAGCAGAGAAGCAGTGTTTTGCACAGTGTCACCTGAGGCTGGGGCCCAGCAACATATGGATTCTGAGCATCTCAGCACCTTTAGTCTCTCTTTCCGCCAGTAGCCTGTCCCCAGCCACGTGGCAAGCTGGTGCAGGACACCAGCTTGTTTCACTGGGAGGTGGATATACCTGTATGGAAGCCTCAGCTGGACCCAATTCCTAGGCTAGGAAGTAGTGCCTGCCTGGAAGAGAGTGCTTTCCTGCAGAAAAGCAGAATTCTACAGAGTGTAGCCTACAATTAGGGCCCAACAGCAGAGACCAGCAAGCCAGTAGCCTTTCTGTATTTTGAGCTAGTTTATAACATCTGGGGTTTGATACAGAGGTGCTTACTTTGCAAGGTGGGAAGAGGGAGTTGTCAGATACTTTTTACCTCTCATTTTAAGATGGGCTAGACAAACAATTGTGATCCCTCCTCACAGCATCTCTCCCAGACTCTACTGACTCACATGAAGGACAAAAAGTAATAAACTCTGGAGAAAACCATAACCAAGAAATCATCTGTGGCTTCAGAGGCCCACAAAAGAAATCACCTCAGAACTTCCCAGACAAAGAAGCTTTTCTGAAACTATCATAAGGTGAATACAAAAGGATTATATAGAGAGCCTTCCTAGACCTTAAACAAAATGCAGCAGAGCAAAATGAAAAATTAAGCAAGCTGTTCGATCTGTGGAATATCAGTAATCTGAAATCCAATAGGTAAAGAACAAGATCAAACACACAGAAACTTCAATTCAAAGCCAAGAAAATAGAATGGTACAAACAGAAAGGAAGCTTTCTCATTTAGAAGACAGAGCTACTGACTCCAGCATCTATGAGGAGAAATCAGAAAAAAGAAACCAGAATAATGAAGAAGCATTAAGAAGCATGTGGGACTCTATTAAGACGACCAGGATGCAATTAATTGGAGTTCTTGAACAGGGTGAGACATCTGAGAACACAGAGAGTATTGTTGCTTAACTACTGACAGAAAACTTCCCAGAAATTATGAAAGAAGTGACTATAGATATCCAATAGGCATACTGAACTTCACTCAATATAAATCTCAAAAGGAAGACTCCAAGACATATAATCAAGCTTAACAAGATGAAACCTAAGCAGAAATTCTTAAAGGCAGCAAGATTCAAAGCAAAGCTAACATTCAGAGGGAAACCCTGTAGGCTTTTGTCAAATTTCTCAGCAGAAGTAATGCCAGCATGGAGACAGAAGAATGACACATTCAAAGCCTTGAAGGAGCAGAACTTCCAAATAAGAGTTATATATCCTGCAAAGTTATCTTTCAAATATGAAAATGAATGAAGACATTTGCAGATAAACAGAAAAACAGAGACTTTGTAAAAATGAAACCAAAGCTAGAAGAAATACAGAAAGAATCTCTTTGCTTAGATGAACAAAACCACTAACTTTATATTTTAGAAGCAATTACAGGACACATTACTCAGAGTCCTACTCAGTTAGGGAAGACTCCAAACTCAATCAAAGCTATAATAGTGAAAGAAATCATCCAGTGATCACATCATGAAAACTATGATCTCATCATGTTAAAAAGAGGGATGTACTACAGTTTGTTATAATCCTGAAAGATGAAGAGGAAGTTCATAAGAATGAAATTGAGTTCATACATAGTCTATAAAGGGGAATCTCAGGGGTAGCCGTAACACACAATAAACATGCAAAATATCAAATCAAGAAACATAATACAGGAGTCTCAACAACCACAAAATCAACCCTGCAAAGGGTGGAAAATCAATTCACAGAGAAGAATGCACCAGAACAAATTAACAAGAACAGAGAAAGCATTAAAACAAAAATAAACATGTCACAATGGTACTACTGAACACATACCTATCAATAATCACACTGAATGGGGGTGGACTGTACACTCCAGCAAAGAGACATGAAGTGACATCCTGTATCAAAAGACATGGCCCATCCACATCTTGCCTACAAGAAACTCACCTTAGACTTAATGACACAAACAAACCGAAAATTAAAGGATGGAAGAATATATAGCCAGCTAACAACAAACAAAGAAGAACAAGGGTGGCAATTCTAATCTCAGATAAAATAGATTTCAATGTAAAATCCACAATCACGGCCAAGGATGGACACTATTTATTGCTGAAAGTTTCAATACACAAATAGCACTTAGCAATATTAAATACTTATGTACCTAATATTAGGGCACTTAAATACATCAACAAAACAGGAGACAGATCATCCCACAATAATAGTGTGACTTCAACACTCCACTCTCAATATTGGACAGATCATCCAGAATAAAGCTTAATAAAGACACAGAAGACCTTATTGCCACAATTAACCTGCTAGACCTCATCAACATATACAGAACTTTTTATCCATCAACAATAGACAATCACATCTTCTTCTCCAGTGCACATGGAACATTCTGAAGAATAGATCACGTGTTAGGACATAAAGCCAACTCTCAACAAACTCCATACCACTGAATTAATGCAAAGTATCTTCTCAGACCATAAAGTCATAAATGTTGAAATCAATAGCAGAACAAAAACAAAGATAGAAAGTGGATCTCATAGAAAATGAACATCTTGCTCAAAAAACCATGGGTTATAGAAGAAATCAAGGATGAAATCAAGAACTTTACAGATTCCAACAGAACGAAAACACTTCCTACCAGAATCTATGGGATACAGCAAAAGCAGAGCTCAGAGTTCAGTTTATCTCCATAAATGCCCACATCTGGAAGGAAGAAAGAAACCAAATCAAAGAACTAACCCTATCACTTGAACAATTAGAGAGAGAACAACAAAGGAACCCCTCAGGTACCAGAAGAAATTAGATCATAAAGATAAGAGCAAACTAAATGAATTAGAGAATAGAAAAACAACTGAAAAAATTGAAAAGACCAAAAGCTGGTTTTTTGAAAAGATCAACAAAATTGACAAACTATTGACTAAACTTACTAAAGAAAAACAGGAAAGGAAATAAATAACCCAAATAGGAAATGAGAGGGGAGTTGTCATAACAGATCCAACAGAAATAAAAACTATCATAACAAAATACTATGAATGACTGTACTCTAACAAATTTGAAAACTGAGAGGAAATGGACAAATTCCTTGATTCCTATCACCCACCGAAATTATCATAAAGTGAAGTAGCCAAGTGCCAAGTGCCGTCGATTCGGAGCCGACTCATGGCGACAAAGGAAGAGATTGAAAATGTCATCCAAAAATTACTAACCAAAAAAAAGCCCAGGCCAAAGTGGCTTCACCGCAGAATTCTACCAAGCTTTTAGAGAAGAGTTATCTCCAATACTACTGAGACTATTTCACAGTATAGAAAGGGATGGAATATTCCCAAGTTCACTCTATAAAGCCAGCATAACCCTGATACCAAAGCCAGGGAAAGACCCAACCAAAAAGGAGAGCTACAGACCGACATCACTCATGAATCTAGACACAAAAATCTTCAACAAAATTCTTGCCAATGGAATACAACAACATTTCCAAAACGTAATTCATCAAAACCCAGTTGGATTCACACTAGAGATGCAAGGCTGGTTCAATATCAGAAAAACACTTAATCTGATCAACCACATAAATGACACAAAAGACAAGAATCATCTGATTTTGTCTATTGATGAAGAAAAGGCATTTGATAAAGTCCAACACCCATTCATGCTAAAAACTCTCAGCAAAACAGGAATAGAAGGCCAATTCCTCAGTGCAATAAGGGCCATTTTTACAAAGTTAACTGCCTACATTATCTTGAATAGAGAGAGACTGAAACAGTTTTGCTTGAGAACAGGAACTGGACAAGGATGCCTACTCTCACCTCTCCTATTCAACATCATACTAAAAGTTCTAGTCAGAGCAATTAGACAAAACCAAGAAATAAAGGGCATCCACATCAGCAAAGAGTTAGTAAAAAATCTCCCTATTTGCAGATAATATGTTTGTATATAAAGAGAATCCTAAAGAACCCATAAGTAAACGACTCAAACTGATACAAAATTTCAGGAAAGTCTCAGAATACCAGATAAACATAAATAAATCAGTAGGATTCCTTTTTACCAACAACTAGATTATTAAGGAATAAATCAATACCATTTAGTATAGCCCCTAAGAAGATAAAGTACCTAGGAATAAATTTAACCAGATAAATAACAGACCTTTACAAAGAGAACTATAAAATCTTACTATAAGAAACTAAGAGAGACTTACATAAACGGAGAAGCCTACCCTGCTTATGGATAGGAAGACTTAACATTGTGAAAACATCTATTTTATCCAAAGCAATCTACTTATATCATGCAATTCCAATACAAATTCCAGTAACATTTTTTAATGAGATAGAGAAACAAATCACCAACTTTATATGGAAAAGGAAGAAGCCCTGGATAAATAAAGCACTACTGAAGAACACACCAGGAGGACTCTCACTACCCAACTTTAGAACCTATTACACTGCCACAGTAGTCAAAACATCCTGGTAATGGTACAAAAAAGACAGACAGATCAATGGAAGAGAATCAAGACCCCAGAGACGACATTATCTTCTATGAACAGTTGATATTCAACAAAGGCCTTAAGACATTACACTGGGATGAAAACAATCTCTTCAACAAATGGTCCTGGCCAAATTGGATATTCATCCACAATAAACTGAAGTAAGACCCATATCTTACACCTTACACAAAAACCAAACTGGATAAAAGACCTAAATGTCAAATCTAAAACAATAAAGCTCATCCAAGCAAAAAAGGAACAACAATGGAAGTTTTAATACAAACGTAGACAGACTTCAAAACCTGTCAAACAAGCCACGAACAAAAGAAGAGAAATAGATAAATGGGAACTACTAACAATCAAACTCTTGGCTCATCTAAAAACTTTATTAATAGAATTAAAAAGCCACCTACAGAATGGAAAAAAAAAATTTGGCAACTCTATGTCAGACGGACACCTGATCTCCATAATCTATAAGGTACTAGAAAATACCAATAAGAAAAAGATAAATAATCCAATTAAGTGATGGGCAAAGGAGATGGACAGACACTTCTCTCAAGAGGAGATCCAGTCAGCCAAAAACACATGCGTACATGCTCACCATCATTAGGTTTTAAAGAAATTCAAATCAAAACTGCAATGAGATACCATCTCATCCCAACAAGGCTGGCCACAATTCAAAGAAAACGCAAAACAGCAAATGCTGGAAAGGCTGTGGAGAAATTGGAACTCTCCTACACTGTTGGTGGGATTGCAAAATGCTGCAACCTCTTTGGAAAGTCATCTGGTGCCCCCTTAAAAAGCTGGATCTAGATATACCATTTGGCCCAGTAATTCCACTGCTGGGAATATATCCTACAGAATCAAGGCCATTCACACCAACTGATACATGCACAAGAACGTTTATCAAAGCACAGTCCACAATAGCAAAACAATGGAATCAACCCAGATGCCCCCAAACAGAGGAATGGATAGGTAAACTGTGGTATATATACTCCATGGAACACTATCCAATGATAAAGAACAACGATTTTAGGAAACATCTCATAACCTGGTTTCAATTGGAGGACATTATGCTGAGTAAAAGTAGTTCAGCAACAAAAGGAGAAATATTGTATGGGACCCTTACAGTAAGAACTTAAAAACAGACTCATACATAGAAGAAAAAACTTTTTGATGGCTTCAAGTGTGGGGAGGAAGGGAGGGTGAGGGCGGGAGGGTTTAGGGTTTAGATAGTTGACAGAAATTTGGTTGGGTGACATCTCTGACAGCACACATTAGAAAGAAGATCAACATAAACTGGACTTCATCATAACATGATTACTCCTCCCATCTTAGCCCAACATTGCAGCAACAGAGTAGCTGGGGCGAGGGACTGGAGACCATGCTCTCAGGGGAAATCGAGGCCTATTGGCACAGTTACTGTTTTACTAAGACAGCCTTCTGCAACCCACCTTGGTGAGCGGCATCTGGGGTCTTAAAAGCTGGCAAGCTGCCATCTGAGAGTACAGCAAACTCAGCAGGAACAGATGATTACCAAGGACCAAAACAACACTGGGGAAAGAGAACCCAGAAGACAGAGAGACCCACGTAATTGGGTGACTACATCAACTTGTGACCGGAAGAACTGGATGCTGCCCGGCCACCACCCATGAGAGCCTTGATGGAGCTCACCAAGTTGAGTCTCACTGGCAACACAAGAATAAAAAGGAGTGCATCCTGAGATCTCCACTAAAAGACTGCAATTGATGGTCCAGGGGCCTCGGAGTTCCCTTGGGAGCATGGTCCCTGGCCCTGATGCTGCCCCTGTCCATAAGTCATAATGGAGGCCAATTCTTTGGACAGGAATGGATTGGACTTGGCAACACAGAGTGACCATATCATGTGAGCACTTTACGGTTCTATGCATCCATAGGATGTCGTCCTGCTGACCTCTTACTGGAGACAGGGGAGTCTGTGAAGAGGAGAGGAATAGGAGACTGTTGGCAGGATACGACATGCATGGAGCAGAGGAAAAAGTGTGCTGTTACCAGGCAGAGAGAGCAGGACGAGCTGCATATAGGTGGGCATGTAAATTTATATGGAATGTACATTTTCATTCAACCATAACAAAAAAAAAAAAAAAAGGAAAGGAAAATATGGGTAGTGATGTACCCTCCTAGTATTAAATCCTGATGTGTTTATTTCTTGAAAAACAACTTTTACTCAGCATAGTAGTTACTTTCTATACTTTGAGTGATGCTGAAGCTACTGTGGGTATAATCTCACGTTACGGACGGACGGAAACTCACACTGGACTTTGAAGGTACTTGTGTACTGATACTTTATCTTGTTAACCACTGTAGCCTTGGTGCCCAGAGAGACAACCTCAGTTATAGACTTTTCACTTCTTTACTCATTGGTTGAATTAATTCTCAGTATAGATCTTTATGAACTTCTCCACTGGAAGTTATTATCTCTTATTAATGTAAATACTCTGCTCCTTGAAGTTTCTCACATTTGGATGTTCCAAATTCCACTTGATATTGACATAGCTTAGAAATTGGTTCTTCTTCAGGTTAATTTACCACAGAGATAATAGCTTTGAAAATCGAGGCTTAGATATAAACGACACTTAATAGCTGATCAACTATAATTCATCACTTACAGTTCATCAACATTGATCAATGCAAACCAGATTTGGGGAAGTGATTCACATCTTCAAGAAAATAGAAAAATCACTTTTATTTGCTTCAGAAAGGCATGCCTTGGCTGTGCTATATTTTCCCTCTCTTTTGTTCTTTGAAAACTACTCATAAGTCATCCACATGAGGATGTAAAGATTAAACAGATGGTGATATGAGCAGCTTTAATGAAAATGTATTATGAACGCTTTCCCCCTCAGATGTATAAACTTTCACATATATAAACCATGGCAGTATTTCAGTCAGCTTCTAAAATTGATATATGACTTCTATTGGAAGTTCAGACTCTGAAAGATGGCTCATGGTTGATTGAGAACATCTGACTCACTCAGCGGAAGAATGCTTTCAAGGATGTTTGGAGTGCTGCCGTTCACCCTTAGGCACTGAAAAGATTCTAAACTCTTAACCCCTTTGGAATAAAATAACCTTTGAAATAAAAACATTGCCTTCAATCATTCTGGGAATAACACCATGCAAGTAGAGGAACTTCCTCAGCTTTTAGAAAAGAAAGAGAGAACAAAAGAAGGATGAGTGCAAATCAGTAAGGTCATTTACATCTCCTCAGTCATTCTGGATTAAATCATTCCTTCTTGTTAACAAGATTATATTTAATAGGAAAATTTGGTAAATGTTCATATATTACACATTTATGAAAATCTACTTTATGATTATCAATATAAAAATATTAAGCAATAAGATACTCCAAGTAATATAGATATATTGTGGTTTTAGTTATACAAAATCAGAAGAAACTGAAGTATTCCTTAGAAATTTCATTTCACCCTAAGATTTTCACTTTATTATGGGCTTGTACTGCATGCTAAATCACTTTATTCAACTTAGTCTCCTCTCCATCCATTCCTAGACAACAATCTTCCTAAACTAGAAGGAAAGTGCTTATTTCTTGTTGATTGCTAATGCTTTTCTTCCTATTCCCAGAGCTAATCTAGACTCAGTCATAGCCTTTATCTGCTAGTACTGGCACTGGATGTTTCCTCTCTGTTTAGAAGCCTTCAAAAACCCATTGCGATCCTGTCCATCCTGACTCACAAAAACCGTACAGGGCAGAGTAGACATGTTCTATGTAGTTTCCAAGGAGCATTTGGTAGACTTGAGCTATGGACTTTTTGTTAACAGTCACAATACTTAACCACTATATCACCATGGCTTCCTTAAAAGTCTTAGGAAGATGACATACAAGTATAGATATTTTTATCACTCAGTTGCAGAGTGGTTAAGAGCTCAATAGGTAAAAAAGTCAGCAGTTCAAATTCACTAGCTGCTCCTCGGAAACTATATGGGAAAGCTTTACTCTGTCCTATATAAGGCCACCATGAATCAGCATCAACTTGTTGGCACTGGGTTTGGTTTTGGTAAAGGCTAATGTGTTTCTCTGAGTCCTAATTAAAGAGTCTTTCTTAAATTGAAAATCGAAGAAATTTATTCTAAGTTTATCTGCATACTTGTTACATGGCTCTGCTTAACAACTATTTTTATCCAACTCGACGGCAGTTGGCTAGCTTCCCTACCTAGGATTTTAGTCAAAGATTTGTGAGACATGACATTTACAATAAAATAAATCTGAATAACCATAGAAGCAATGTGGAGAATTGAATGTGATATAGAAAATGCTTCATAGAAGTAAGCATGGTAAGACTTCATCTTCCTTACTTTGGATACACCATTAATAAAAACCAATTGCTCAAAAAGAACATTGTGTTTGTTAATGTAGAAAGTTGGTGAAAATGTGGAGAACCCTCAACAGATTGATGAAACTGCCTCAACAACATGATCAAGCATATCAAAGATATACACACTGGAATACTGCTTATCTAGTAGGAGAATTGGAGTTTTGATACATTCTACCATGAATGGAGCTTGCAGACATTATCCTGAGTGAAATAAGCCAATCATGAAAGAACAAGTATTGCATGACCTCATTTATATTTCAAAAGAAAGAAAGAAAGAAAAGACAAATACATAAGGACCACAGCTTATTAGTGGTTACCAGGGGTAGGAAGGAGGGAAAAAGGAGGCCGTTGTTGCTTTTGAGTATGGAATTCTGGTTTATGGTGACAGAAGAGTTGCACAGATTAAGGAGTGAGTTGCACAAGTGGATTACTCTAAGTGTTGTCAACATGCTGTACAAAGTTGAGTTGGCAAAACTTGTATGACAGACATATACCTACTTCTTCCTTATTGACTAACTCATTATACAATAACTTGCATTTACAACAACAATAAAAGACTGATCTGACTGTCGTGCACTTTAGTGATGCACATGTGGCAGTGATGAATACCAGGATGTGAGGTGAAAGTACTGTTGCCTGTGACGGCTGAGAGTATGTGTCAGCTTTAGCAGGCCATGATTCTCAGTGTATTGGCACTTAAGTAATGACGCAATTTGGCAGCTATCTACTGGTGCAGTTGTTCTCCATTTCTGCGATCTGATGTGGTCATCCTCTATTTTTACAAAATGTCAATTTTTCACATAATGACCTGGTATTGGAACACAGCCTTGTTAAGTGAGAAGTGGGTTTCTCTACAGTAACTGCAGAGAGAGACAGAGACAGAGAAATAGAGGGGAGGAGTAGCTGCTGAGGCTGCTTATGTGCAATAAAACACTTCGTGGGATTTGTTTCCTTGGTTTGGAGGGTTTTAGTCACTCAAAGTTAACTGTCCTAAGAGCATGTTTAGTGCTTATTTTCTATCTCCTAGTTCACTGTATAGTTCTTGGAGTCTTAAGAGCTCACAACACTTAACAGTGGGCCTCCAACTGCCTGAAACAACAACAGAAGAAGGAGTCAGGAAGAAGATGAAGAAATTTAATGTGTGGCTAATTGTCTTCATGAACAAGTCTATCCTTTGCCATGACACCAGAAAAAATCAATGGTGCCTGGCTACCATTACTGAACATTTTGATCAAATATTTCAAGGAAGAATCCTGATCAAAAGAAAGAAAAGTACAGAAGAGAATCTCAAGTTCTCACGGACTCTGGACTTGCTATAACCATGGAAACTAGATGAACCCATGAAACTATTATCCTGAGGTCACCTTTAAAGTTTAAACCAAAAATATTCTCTAAAGTCCTCTTAAAATCAAGCAGTAGCTTAACTAAAGTAATAAAAATGCCTGTTCTGAGCAACTTTCCTTTTAAGAACCATCTACAAGCAATCAGATTGGCAACAGCAACTTGAAAGATTAGAAGTTTAAGAAGCAGTTTATGTTAATAAGGAGAAGCCATTCAGAAAAGAAGTTTGAGGATGGTTGCGTACCTTGAAGAATATAATCAATTGTACTGTATTCTCCATGTAGAAATTGTTGATTGAGTGTATGTTTTGCTGTGTATATTCTCAAGAACAACAACATAAATTAAATTAAAAGATCATGGGGATTGTGTGGGACACAGCGAGGTTTTGTTCTGGTATACATTAGGTCATCATGATTTCGAGTCAACTTCACACCAAGTAACAACAAAGAAAAGCTGCAAGCAGGCAGAAAGCTACTGCAAAAACTAAGGTGAAACATGATAAGAAACTGAAGTATAGTACTGCTTCCAGTGCTGGCAAGAGCAGAACAAAGCTTCAGGGTTTAGTAACAAGTCAGACGAGGAGATCATATTAAGGAAACAAATGTTTGGAGAGATTCTCTTTCTCTTTTAGCATTTAGGAAGGTTATTCAATAGAACTTCAGTGATTTTTCTGAGCAATCCTGTAATAGTAATCCATTGCTGCCAAGCTGATTCCAACTCTTGCTGACCGTATAAGAAACAGTAGAACTGCCCTACAAGGTTTCCAAGGAGCAGCACTGGTGGATTTGAACTGTTGACCTTTGATTAGTAGCCAAGCTCATAACAACTGTGCCACCAGAACTTTAATATGTTATTAGGTAACTGCTAAAATAGCATTTTCACATGTTAATTCAAGTTTGCCTTAACTGTTCCAACCTAAAACATTAAAGGAAATTAGAGGGGGAGGGGAGAGGGTAAATAGGAGGGACAGCACTGGCTGAGTAGAGACAGAAGTAAAGAGTGGAAGAGGATGCTGTCACAGGGGGAGGAGAGGACACAGACTTCCAGAGATGTGGGTACTTAGAGTATTATATGAAAAACTGACTTGGACTGTAAGCTTTCACTTAATCACAATAATAAAATAAAAAAAGAAAGAAATTGATATGCAATCTCTGGGACAATTTTTTTTACGACTGCTTTTACTGAACTGGCAGTATTACATACTTTGAAAACTCATATGCTTATCAATAATACTAACAGCTGATACTACTGTAGAAAATTCAGAATTTGAGACTGATTATCTACTTTTGGAATCAACCATACCCTTTTTTTTCTTTCTCATTTTGACCATTTCACAGCTCATTATCACACTCAACAGAGGGAGGAACAGGTAGGGGAGTAGAAGTGAGACTCCTAGTTATCACCTGTAAGTGTTTGTTCCTGAGTCACTCTTTTTTTTTAACAGTATATTAAACTGTGAAGACAGGTTTCTGTAAAAACTGAAATAAGCTCGACTTGCCTGGTGCTAGCATTTTTTGGGCTGAGTAAATTTGGCAGTGCTTTTTTTCTACACTGAACAATTTTAAATCGTTTACAATTGTTGATCTGCATAGATAAACAAGATTTAACAGGTTAACAAAGAGTTTATATGAGGATAATGAAAAAGGGAATTCATTTTATTATTAGACTGTATTGTATTGATTAGCTGTGCTTTTAGAGAATACATTTCCAAGGTTTCTCTGAACGATAAGACTGCGTCTCACCAGATCTCTTGGCAGTCATCATATGTATTTATATACCAAATATGAAGAACAGTATCTTCTCCTATAAATCCAGCTTCAGCTCACTGTATTTGTTACTGAAGCAGACACTGTGAGAAATGGCATTAACTTTTAATCTTTAATGGTATCACATAAAGAGAAAAACGCTATGCTGCAGAAATTAACCTTTCTGCCCTTGATTAAAACTTCTGAACTTTCAATTCTGTCCATGTTTACAGATTTTGATATGGAACACATCTATTAATATTTACAAGAATTAAATCAGTGCATAATTGTTTTCACTGTTACCTTGAGATATTTATCAAATCACAATGCATTTTCATCAATAACTCAGCAAGTGATTTTCACTTTTAATGAAAAGTGAACTGAATGATTATTATACCTTTGGAACTTTCATAACTAAGATATATTCACAGACAGCATATATGCATAAAACACACACACATACACATACACACACAAAAGGAAACCTTGCTGAATTATACTCGATCACATAAAGGTTTAAGAGAATGACAGCAGAGCTAAAGAACTATTGGTGATAGTTGTTGACTGTGATAAAGCAAGTTCATGAACCTTGCAGTCAGACACATACAAATTATATCTTATATTTCAGTTAGCTGTGTGTGAACTTCTGAATAACTGACTACATAGTGTTGTAATAATTAGCCTTATTTTTAAATCTTATATGATTGTCTTTCTTTAATGATGTTTTGATTAAATTTATAGTATTTTTGAAATAAACTTTCAACTATGTAAAAATTGACCATAGTTCTGACAATTGCAAGTGTTTGCATGTCAATAAAATTTTATTTAGTATTGATATAACTACATTTTTTCCAAGGATTAGAAATGATTTTCATACTTGTGGCTTGTAAAAATTAAAACAAATGAACAGAAATACTATTATAAACTAATTCTGGCCCCTAAAGAGGGTGTTGGTTAAATGTCAGTCTCTCCTGTCTTATATAATTGCTTCATATTCCAGATGTTTTCTAAATAGCAAAGTCTTTCATTTCCTCAAATATAGTTCAGTTTTAAAAAAAGAAGTGGTCTAAATATTACTTCTGTTGTTTAAGCACAATGATTTTAAATGAAAAACAAATCTATATGTCAATAACAATTACTTTTTAATATTTTCTATGCCCACAACATTATAGTATTTATTAACTAATTTTGTTAAAACTATCTATTAGATAAACATTTCTGAACCTTACTAAATGCAAATACTAAGATGATATAAGTACGTGCTCTAACAATGTATTATTTTTTTAAAGCTACACTACTTTCCCCAAACCTATGAACACATCCAAAGCCTCTAAAACACAATAAAACTTAAAGATCAGTAGAAAATTTGGCCCTAGTAGCAAAACTCTGTAATTAATATGTTTTGATAATCATATTTTATATCAACACAATATAGTTAAGGTAAAAATTGGTATGGGGGTAATAGGCATTCTGGAAAAACCATAACCCCAGAAAACAAAAACAGATTTCTGCTAGGCAAAATTTTTCAAATTATACTGTTGAGATACAGCAGAGTAACTCAAAAAATGAGATGTTGCCTACCAGCATGCCTGCTTACTACTCTTAAGAATTGTATAAAGACCACATTTCTCAGGCGAACAGCAATGGTTTTTCACAGATGCCAGCTGAGTTAAATTTGTTAAGTACAAATCGCTCTAAGTAACAAAATGCAGAAGCAATGCGAGCTGGCTTTTGCTTGCTCTAATTCCTAAGCATGGTACGTGAACCCTTGTATTGGAAAATGTAGAACTACGGTTTGAGAACTGGGTTCACACTTGATATTAACCTTTCTGTGAATCACAGTAGGATTTGCTGCTTTGAGATTTTGGTCTGAGTTAAATAGGAAATTAGGCTGGATATGTCATTATTCAGTGGTAATCACACCTTGTTCTTTGTCACACATCAACGATGTACAGAGTAGCATTTTTCAAATGTTAGCATGAATGCAAAATACGTGGGGGATCTTTTTAAAAAGTACATTTTGATTTACAGATCAGGGGAAAAAGAGTGAGGTTCTGTATGTCTAACAATGTGCTAGGTGACAGCTATGCTGTGTGGCCCGAGGTTCTAGGTTTCTACAGCAAAAGTATTGAAGAGTATTGTCCAAGGGAGATTATGTAATGGAAGCTCTACATGTAATTTTAAATATTCTAGTAGCACATTAAAAAGTTGAAATTAGAAATGCAGTTAAATTTACTAATTTATTTTATTTAACTCAGTATATCCAAAATATTAACATGTAAGTATCTAATCATAATAAAATTAATGTGTTATTTCATACTCTTTTGCCGGTACTACTGTCAAAATCTGTTGTATATGACACTAACCAAAAACCAAACCAAACCCAATGCCATAGCCAAGCCATAGAGGTGATTCTAATTCATAGCAACCCTGTAGCAGCCCTACAAGACAGAGTTAGAACTGCCCCACAGAGTTTCCACAGAGTGCCTGGCAAATTCAAACTGCCAGGCTTTTAGAAGTGGCTGTAGCACTTGGCCACTACACCACCAGGGTTTCCTAACAGCACATCACAATTTGGACTAGCCATTATTATAGGTTCTTAACAGCTATATGTGGGTGCCGACTAGGGTATTATACAGCATAGGTATAAAGTGATTTATGTAATTTAGAAACAAATACAATTTAGAAAGAATCATGATAATTAAGCCTCTATCGGAAGTGGAGGGTCATATCTTCGATAAATCCATCATTTCTTTTTAATCTTTGGTCTCTAGTGTTTCCTGTTTATAGACACCCTACACTAAAATCTATGGTTTGTTTTACTCCTGTTAGAAGAATAAAATAAACCTGAGATGTCCTTTACACTCTGTATCACATCACTGCAGGTTTTGGAAGAGGATAATCAGAGTAAAGAAACAAAGAAAAAGGAAAATAGTTGGAATGCAGTCCTTATCCATTACCAAATATTTTTTGAGCATATACCATGTGTTAGAAACTGGTCTGACGATAGAATTAACAGTAGTGAACATGACCAATGAGATTCCTGTTATCAGCATTCTTACAGACAGCGAGCAGCCAATCCTAAGAATGGATTTAGGAATCAAATGGGTAAAATTTTATGCATAAATATCTTTCCTAGGGGAACAAGGGGAAATGCAATGAAGAAAAGTATTCATAGCATCTGGCATTATTAAATCAAGGAAAGAGATCAGATACATAAAAAATTCACAGAGCCATTGCCTTTGAGTCAATTCCTACTCACAATGATTATACAGGACAGAGTAGAATTGTCCTTCAGGCTTTCCAAGAAGTGCCTGGTGGATTCAAACTACTGATCTTTTGGTTAGCAACTCTAAAACACTATACCACCAGTGTTTCCCAGTTACATAATAATTTTATGATAATGTCCTCCAAACTGAGCAAACCAAAATTTTTATAACCACAGAACAAGAAAAATACAGAAAAATATGCAGAGGTTATGAGGTTGAATTCAGTTATAAGAAATCATATATTCTTTTTTAAGAAAGCACCCCATGTCCACAGTAGTATTAAGGCCACTGACATTTGAATATTTTAGATCATGTATTATCCCTTTCAAATCAGCTTCCTCCTAGTTCTAATAGAGATTTTCTAACTAGCAGTAGCAGCACATCATTGACCATTCCTTCTTTTGTAAGTGTTTTCTTTTGACTCACACAATGGCCCACTCCTTGGTTTCACTTCACAACTCCGGCTATTCCTTCTTAGTTTCCTCTTGTGCCCCTTCACCCCATAAGCTAACTGCAGTGGAGTCAATTCTGACTTCTGGCAACTCCACGTTTATTACAGAAAAACTGGGCTCATTAGGGCTTAATGGCTAATCTTTATCCTATTATAAATACTAAACATATTTATGGGACCCATGGTAACTAACCAATTAACAGCTCAGCTGTTAACCAAAATGTTGGCACTGCAAATCTACCAGCTGCTTCTTGGAAACCCAATGTGGCAATTCTACTTGGTCCCAAAGTGTCACTGTAAATTGAATTGACTCAATGGCAATGGTTTTGGTTTGATTATAAGTGTACACATATATACACAGAGAGAGAGAGGCAGAGAGTGATTGCTACATGAATTGTGTAAGTTCTACTCCCATATCTACTATTTAAACCTGTACTTAAGTCAATTAGTCACAGACACCAAACCGTGCATCTGTTACTTGGTGAGTAAAATAAGGGTCATAATGTGGGTTCCCTCCTTAATCTGAGAGTTTACACAGAGAATGAATAATGAAAAAAGTAATGAACAGTGAGATTGTTTATTGTAAAACATTCATGCCACCTGGCTAATATATCCATGAAATCACACAGCTCTTCTGAAACCACAATTCTGGAACAGTAAGCAACAGACATCAATTCAATTTTCTCTGCTAATACTGGGAGAAGAGTAGTGATAATATCAAATGGCAGATTTTGCACTTTTGTAATTGTGTTTTGTTTTGGTAACAGTAAATTGCCTTGCAGTCTTTGAGTGTAGGCAAGTTGGTAAATGGGCATAAGTAGCCAGAAATAACTTCCAGAGCTGGAGCCAAATATCCCAGGACTAAAATTAAAAATTGATTATGAAAATGTGTATCTACATAATCAAGTTTTGACTCTACTCACACAATGCAATATTGTCACAGAACACTCACAACAGAAGATACAGTTGCATTGATGCACAAACTGTCTCTGTAACCGGAAAACATGAACTGACAAGTATCGGGAGACAAAAGTAAATAAAAACAGAAATCTACAGCATGTGTATCCTGTTGCTATAAAGGCACATTTAAGTTTATTAAACTTTATTAAAACATGCCACCTTTTGTTTTTTTTAATCACAGTTTGAAAATCCATATTTTTTATTCATGACTCTTCTTTATGGTTATGAAAAAATTAACTATTATTTAATTTTAATTTTTACTTTATCAGATTATTAATTACTGTGGCCAACACACACTGAAATAGTCTCAATGCTCGACAAATGATCAACATTCTTTGAATGAATGGAATAATCAAAACAACATAACCGAAAACATATTCTTTATTCAAGGGCAACATTTAACGATCAAGAAGTACATTAATTAACTAAAGCTTGGGTTTAGACAGCACAGTTGCACGCAGTTCAATGAGCAGAGCAAAGACACTGACATCTCATGCATCTGTTATGCAGATTTGCGCTCCTCCTGTGCTTCTAACAAGACCAGCTGCACCTCAGGGAGCAGGAGAGGAAGTCAGAGTCTTTCCTATCAGAACACTCTACAATCTATTGTTAGATATTAACTTCCTGTGAACTTGACATTATTCAATATTGTTAACAGTAATTTGTAAACTAAACATGTACATCAGCATAGCAGTGTTTAAACCTCTTGATAGACTGCTGGGTTGTGATCGGTTGGGAAACTGACTGCAAGCAAGTTGTTACTAATAATACTCTCATTACTGGTTGTAAAAATTGTTTATTCAAATGCCTTCAAATATCAACATGAAGGAAAGGAGATGAGAGAGACAGTAGAATCACTATTAGTTTGTATACTTTATGTCATGAATTCTGTGGCCCTTCTAGGTTATTACAGTACATTATAGCTTCTGCAGCAAGCCAGTTTTCATCCAACTTTATTGTGATCTCTATGTGTTCAGAAATTGAATGATGCCTGCCAAAAACATCCTGTTAGATTAAATTTTCTAAGAAAAAAATGAAAGAAAATTATACTAAAGTAAATCAATCTCAGGTTTCAGAAGTATTTTAATCTTTTAATTTGTGTTGTTGAGAACAGATACAGCAAAACATATACTCATTCAACAGTTGCTGTACATACAAGTCAGTGACATTGATTACATGTTGTGCAGCCAATCTTACTCTCATTTTTTGAGTTGTTCCTCCTCCATTAACACACATTCTCTGCATCCTCAGATTCCTATCTAATGTTTCGAGTTGCTGTGGTCAGTGTGGTCCCACATAGATAGTTCTTAAAACAGAAGAACATTCAAGGTATACATTTTTTAACTAGTTAAGCTATACTGCTGTTTCATTTTAAAAAAGGCTTCAGGCGATGTATTTGGTTCAAGGTTTAACAACGTTTTCAGGGCAATATTTTCAGAGGACAGATGAGCCTCCTTGGCTCCAAAAATTCTGTTGTCTATGGGAATTTGAAATTTACTCCATCTGATCCAGGCTTTTCTATGGAATCTTTTCTCAAAATTTTCAGTCCAGCACCATCTAGGTCTATTTTCATGCCAAAGGCAGTTGATCACAGAGGCAATTAACCACATATTCCACTTGCTCTATGTAGTCTTGACTTCTTTCTCTATTGCTCCAGGTAAAGACAGACTGATTGCTGTGCCTTGGATGGCCACTTGCAAACTCACAGGCAGAACAGAAGCACTAAACAGGTTATTAGGTTAACTTACTGGGATGTCTCAGGAAACTAACACTAAACCTCCAAGCTCTGTAACCAAATTTAATGAAATATCACATTGCACATAGGGAGGCACAGCAGCTACTTTTTTTTTTTTTTGTCATTGTGGTATGTTCGTTTATCACACAACTTTTGCCAGTAAGAAATAGTTTGTTTTTACTTTCATATCTCACATTGCTAAGCTACTTTTGTTTCTGTTTTGGGGTTCTAATGCTCTTAGCCTTCCTACACTTGCTTCAGCCAAAACTTAATTTATCGACCTAGAAACCAATTCTTGCCTTTCTATGAATTAATATATAATGGGGCTAGAATACTATGCAGTCATCTACAAAGCCACAATACAATTGAATTTTTTTGAGTGATAGTGACTATGGGTTAAATCATTTATAGAAATGAGCATAATGCTTTGTACATAGTTGTCTGGCTTCTATTTCATAAGTTATGGGATCTCAATCCAACTGCTTACTTATGTATTCTCATTTTTTCTCTTCTGAGTAAACACAGTCATAGAAGGCAAGAAAATCTACGCAGAAGAAGGGAAGAGTGCTCTGGAGTGAGTTAGATCAGTAACTAGGAAAACAGACATAGTCACGCTTAGGTTACTCTTGGATACACATAGAGCATTTATCCACTAACTTGTGTCACCACGATGCATTTGCCTGTTAATTACAAACTACTTTTAAAATACATTTATTTTCCAAAGTAGTAAAACATTTTAATGCTTGTTTCTGTACTTCTCTGAGAATTTCTGTAAATGTTATTAAAATCTTTATAGCCAATTTAAAAAGTAGTAATTTTAAGTTTCTTATTTTCTCCTGATTATATCCAAGCAGCTACAAAGGCCTACAACCCTATCATATGCAGTAAAAATTCTCCAATGATTAAGCAATTGATTATTAAACATGATAGTGGTAGTCATGAAGATTTCTTGCCCCAAATCATCATTTCTGTGTCTACTTAGGTAGTTTAAGGTTTTGTTTTTTTTTAATAATACTCCTCTTCACATGTAAAAAATTACTAATTACAGTTACATGTGAGTTACCTATTATCAGCAACATGCAATGTGGAAAAGGTACTTTTCCAGTATCACATGCACTGTGATCACCAGTTGGTAAATATTTTCTGATAACCAATGATCCTTTATCCATTAGTGACTTAATCCAGATCTTGGCTAAACAGAAGTATTTGGAGATGATACATTCAGGTAACTTTATACTCCCGCACTGTAATTGAACAAAGTTATTTCTAAAGGATTGGCTCTCACTAACTGCTCTTTTAGATTAATACCTAACAACAACGACAACAAAAATTCTCTGAGAATTTATGTGTTGAGCAAAAGAGATATAGGTTCAGTTTGAGTACTAAGGCAAAGTAGCTTCATTTGGAGTTACAGCTCCCTTTTTCATAGATTTTGTAAAATATTTGAATGGCTGTTTATAAATCAATAGTTTATATTCCACTTAAGATAATAAACACAAAATAAGTCAGCAGCTTTGTCAAAGATTAACTTACTTGCCCATTTTGTTTTGGTAATACAAGATATCACGTAAGGATGGACTCAACTGCAGCACTTACTCCCGCTAAATGTAGAGATTGTCTGCAAGGAGATCAATTGGTGTTAGGTGACCCAGAACTTTCAGGTTAGCGGAATCTCAGCTGCTACTGTATCTCTGTACGGGATGGCAGTCTTACTTAAGGTTATTTCTTAGTCTTAATTTTTTATCTGATTGAGCATTACTTGGAATCTTTTTTTTTTTTTTTTTTTTTAAGCAAAAATCACACTAACCCCTACTGCTAAAAACATGCAAGTTTTTGACTAGAATTTTAGGAATTCTTTTTCTTTTTATACTTTTTTTTAATTTAATATGACTGAGTAGAAACGTACATTCCCGTATAAATTTACATGCCCACCTATATGCAGCTTCCACTGCTCTCCCTGTCCGGTGACAGCACACTATTCCTCTCTGCTCCATACATGTCTCATTCTCCCAACAGTCTCCTTTCCCCTCCTCTCTACCCACTCTCTTTCCTCCAGCCAGAGGTCAGCAGGCTGATATCCTACAGATGCATAGAACTATAAAGTGCATCCAATATATGGTCACTGCATCACCAAGTCCAATCCACTCCTGTCCAAAGAGTGCACCTTCATTATGATTTATGGGTCCCTGCACAGGGTGAGACATCTGAGAACACAGATGTCTGAGTTCTGATATCCTAGCTTCATTTAAATAAGGATTCAAAATATCTGACCAAAAAATACATCTTCTTCATTAATATTTTTTTTTTTTAAATAGTTCCTTGCTTTAAGAAATTCTCTGTCTTGGGGCAGACTTGTCATTTCCCATGCAGCAGTGGTCCTCAGGTACCCAATGAGACTTTTAAATCAAAATTAGGATTCTATTAAGGATGAGGATAGTAGCATTTTTGAAAAAAAGGAAACAATTCTGAATAATTTAATTTTCCTTCATGAAGAACACAATGAATGGCAAAGCACAGTTTAAATATAAGAAAAGTGGTACGCTTGCCAATTCTTGTGGAGACCCAGAGACAATTTATTTTCTGTCTCCTGTGCCGCATAGTGTTGGGGTTAGCCACATTAATGAAGGTATATAAATACCTTAGAACAGTGCCTGGAAGTCCTCAGTAAATGTAAGCTCTATTACTATTATTTTAATATAGGAAAATATATTTTTCCAAAGTTCTACAGAGACCTCTTTATACATGACTTCCAAGTAGGACATGTTCTTAGTGATAAAATCACTACAAAACACATTATTAGTAATTCATAATTTAAATTTCCTTTAATATTGGTGTTAATGTATGTGTTTACCTTTAGTAAAGCCATTACACAATATGAAGTAGAAATGATCTATAACTGAATTATTCACATAGTGGAGTATTTATAAAAATATTTTAACGCCAGGCCTACTTCTGCTTGACATAATATTTCCAATCCATCTTATTTGTTTTTAGTTGATATAACATTGGGAAATTCTATCTAGTTTGGATACTATTGTAGTTATTTATGCAACCACTGCCATCAAAAAACTACACTGAACATCTCAAGGTTAATTTGCAGGACTTGATCATTAACTGTGCCACCATTGCCCTATACATCTTTCCCTGATTATTAAATATCTTATCAAATATTTCATTACCTGACACTGCACATTTACAAAGGAAAATATCTATTATTTGACCATTTTGTGCATTAATGGCATATGTCTGGCAATAAAAAGTTACAAGGCAAGAATAACACAGGCTTTGATAGTTAAGGTCATATGTCAGTTCGGGCAGGCCATGACTCTCAATGGTTTGTCAGTTATATGATGATATGATTTGGCTATGAAATCATGATATAATTTGGCAATGATGTAATGATGTAGTCATCTGCCATTTTGTGATCTTATGATCTTATGTGGTCATCTTCTATTTTTGCTTAACACCAATTTTGAATAACATTATGGCCTTTGTAATTTAATCACATCAGTAAGTGAGGAGACAGTGTATTATCTTGTATAATCAAGATTTCAGTATAATATAAAATTATTTTTCCTATACAGCTTTATTTTCTAACTCATGGAAACAGATCACTATATGATATAACCAAACAATAACTAGTCATTCTTTCTGGAAGTGCTTCTACTATGCATGCTTATGTGTGTGTATGCATGGATGTGTGTGTGTGTTTACACATATATACACATAAAGATACACACACTGTATTTTTATACAAATAATACACACCTTCTATGTTTGTCAATGAGGTCCTCCTCCCACAGACATACTGTAAATGCATTCTACTAATTTCTTTTTATAGATAGCCAGGCCAAATGCCATCGAGTCAGATCTGACTCATGGCAAGTAACATGTAAAAAAAATTGGCATAGTGGTGCTTCTGAAGATACCTCCTGGGGGGAGGGAGTGCTTGCGATCAAATATAGAAGACGCACATTATTTGCATAAAAATAAGGGGTGCGTGTGTGTGTGTGTGTGCGTGTGTGTGTGAGATTATGTAGGAAACCTGGTGGCACAGTAGTTAAGTGCTATGGCTACTAATCAAAGAATTGGTAGTTTGAATCTGCCAGACACTCCCTGGAAAACCTACAGTGCAGTTCTAGTCTGTTCATATAGGTTCACTATGAGTTGGAACTGAATGGGACTTGTGTGTGTGTGTGTGTGTGTGTGTGTGTGTACATATATGTGTGTATATATATTGGGTGTATACATTTCCTTATTTTATATATATACACATATATATACCCACATATATATAATTACACTTCCCATACACATCCACGTTTCTCTACTCTTTTTAAATGATTATGGTTTTCCTTTTTAAAATGCAAATGGAAAAAAGAAGTGATTCTTGTGCTAAAAATAAAAAATAAAAAATAAAAAAAAGCCAGCCAAAAAGATCACATATTGTATGATTCTATTTATATGTAACATGAGAATAGGCAAGTCTATAGAGACGGAGAGTAGATTAGCGCCTGCCTGAGGCTGTAGGCATGGTGGAGGTAAAGACAAGCAATATAGGGATATAGGGAGTGATTGCTCGCCGACACCTAGTTTTCCTTTGAGGAGACAGAAATGTTGTAAAACTAGAATATACCAATGGTTGTGTAATTCTGTGAATATACTAAAACTCACTGAATTATACACTTTATATATTCAAATCACATCTCAACAAGGTTAAGAAATACAAGCTTCTTAAAAGAAAACTTATTTTTACTATTACAGAAAATAAATTAGTAGTATAAAGTCTAACATACCTTTAATAAATGCTTTGTTACACATTTGTTGTGACAAATAAACTAATTTTCATTACCATACATACTTGCCCACCTTATATAATGACTATATATGGCTTCAATGATTTAAAAAAAAAAATTGGTATCGCAATGCCACAAATAAAACTCATCACAATAATTAAATTTTCAGCAATATTTTCTGTTTCAGAAATGGTGGTTTGTATCAGCTAAGATCTTCTAACCACCATTCTAACCTTGCCTGTGAATGCAAGACAGAAACATACTATATTTGTCATTTGCATGCCTGAATGTAACAGGAACAACTATTAATGATTCTATAATGCTATTGTTCAGCTTAAAGTATCTTTTTCTAGAGCCACACTGAAGTGGCTGACATTAAGTAGAAGAGATGAGGGGTATAAAAACTGAGAACTCCAAAGAGAGTTAAGGAGAATATAGGCCTTTTTCATTTCACTCAAAAGACAATATAGACAATAGTAAATATGTTATAATGTAACATTCCAAGGACTGGGGCTGGTGGTTTCAAACTGCCAACATAGCTCACCATAGCTGTTAACCATGGTGCCACCAGAACTCCATAATACAATACATTCTAATATGTTATAACATAATATGTATATGATACACATAAAACAAAACCAAGCTTGTTGAGTCAATTCTGACTCACAGCAACCCTATAGAGCAGGGTAGAACTGCCTCATACAGTTTCCAAGGAATGCCTAGTAGATTCATCTGCTAACCTTTAGTTAGTAGCTACAGCTCTTAACCACTACATCACCAGGTTTGATATTTTATATATATATATATATGTACACACATACACATATATATGTGTGTATGTACATGCCATCTATAAATAAACCACACCTCTAATATGCTGATCCCTTTTCAAAACTCTTAACTCGTTTTGTGCCATGCCATTAACAAGTGCCATGCTTTGACATTGGCATTATTCTCAAAAGAAGCTATAGAAGAATAAATTATTTTCAATCATTGAACCATTGTATTCAATTCTTTCTCTGCCCACAGAATGATTATGGCAAGCATGTATATAGTGATACTACATAGTGATACTACATACTGGGCACTGTTCTGTACAATATTATGCATATTACTTTATTAAGTACATTTTATTATTAGGCATATTTTTACATATAAAAAACTTAGGGTTTGAGAAGTTGAAATAACTTGCCAAAAGGCAAGTAACAGAGCCAGGACTTAAACACAGGCATCCTGGTGGTACATTCAGAACTCCTACACATTGCTTCTCCAGTGGTACTCTACTGCCTTTCCGATAACCCATATTACCAAACAAATAATACCTTTGAATAATAAAATGCTTCTCTTTTTTAAACACCTTACTTAGAAACACCACAGAGAAACATTTTTATCACAGTGAGAATTAACATGGTTATTGTTGTTAAAATCAACTCAACTCCACTGCTGTTGGTTCGATTCTAACTCTGAGCGACTCTACAGGACTTGGGAGAACTATTCCATAGAGTTTCCAAGGGGTGCCTGGTGGATTTGAACTGCCAAACTTTTGGTTAGCAGACATAGCCCTTAACCACTACATCATCAGAGTTTCCAAAAGTATTACCCTTTCTCTCCCTCTCCCTTTCTTCCTCTTCCTGGTAGTGAATATCAAATAAAAGCTATTCTGAAGCAAAAAACAGGTAGCTCCAAGCAGAAAAAAAAAAAAAAAAAATGTATTTAATACTTTGTAAGATACTAGGGAGAAAGCACAAAGAGGAAATGTTAAATGTTTGTGCCTCATGTGTTACGCTCCAGTCATCTGGTGCTAATTGTTTAAGACTAGAAAAGAAAGTCTTATAAAAGTCTGAGTTTCAGCAGGCAAGTAATTTTTGTACTTGTTATATCCTTCAGCTGAACTTACTCAGGAATAATATGATCACTCATTACTAAAAATAAAAAGTAATCTGCAAAGCTTATCTTACATAAAGACTGACAGAGAATGAAAAAGATCACTCTTGGAGAAGTACAGCCACAATGTTCCTTGGAAATACAGATGGAGACGCTTCATCCCATTTACTTTAGACATGTCATCAGTAGCAGCCAGGTGATAGAGAAGACACTATATTTGGTAAGGTGGAGGGCCACCAAAAAAGGTAAACCTACAAAGACAAGCACGGAAACAGTGGTTTCAACAAGGAGCTCAAGCATAACAATGCTTCTGAGACTGGTACACAGCCAGCAACATTTCACTCTGTTATCTACAAAGTTGCTCTCAGCTGAATCTAACTTAAGGGCACTGTTTTAGTCAGCTAGGGCTGCTCTAACAGAAATACCACAGAGTGGATGGCTTTAACAAAGAAAGATTTATTCTTACACAGTCCGGCAGGTTGCAAGTCCATATTCAGGGTGTCTGCTCCAGGGGAAGGCTTTCCCCTTGTCAGCTCTGGAGGAAAGTCCGGTATTGCATCAGTCTTTGTCCAGGGAGCATCCTGACGCAAGAACCTCTGGTCTGAAGGACACGCTCTGCTCCAGGTGCTGCTTGCTTGATGGTAGTGAGGTTCTCAAATTGTCCTTTGTTTGTTTTTCCTTTTATTCCTTGCAAGCTAAAAGCTTTAAGGGTGGGGCAAGCCATACTCCAGGGAAACTCCCCCTACAGCAGGAATTCACAGCCCCACCCTAATTCTTTAACATACAGGTTAGCAAAGCCACACAATGAAGGACAGTCCCAAGATACTGGAAACCATATCCCAGCCACGTGGCTGCACACATTTTTGCGGGGACACAATTCAAACCATGACAGGCACTTAACAAGAATGATTTCATTTATAAATAAGATGAAAAACAAGGTATAACAAAGTGAGCAGGATACGTCATAAATAGAGAAGAGAAGTAAAATCTGTGAATTTAACACTGACCTTTTGCTTAGCAACCACTCTTAACCACTGTGCCACTAGGACTCCGTGTAAAGATTACAGCCATGAAAACCCTGTGGAACAGTTCCATTCTGTAACCCACGGAGTTGCCATGAGTTGGAATCAACTTGATAGCAATGGATTTTGTTTTCTCAGGATTCAAGAAACAAGTGTGTAGATATTAGGATCTTTTCTACCCCTGGATATTTTATCAGCCTCAGATCTGGTTGTCTTCAACAGCCAAAGGAAGACAGAAATCTTAGCCCTCATTATTTTGGTTACACACTGTCATAGATTGAATTGTACCCTCCTCCAAAATGTATATAACTGTTTGGCTGGGCCATGATTCCCAGTACTTTGTCATTACCCTTCATTTTGTAATTTTCACGTGCTGTAAATCCAAATCTCTGATAGTGGTTAACAGACTGGATAATGCTAAAGAGGATTAGGGTGAGACTGTAACCTCCTTCCTAACATCACCTCCCTGCTCCAATATAAAGGGAGTTTACCTGGAATGTGGCTTGCACCACTTTTTATCCTTTTACCCTGTAAGAGATAAGAGGAAGGAGAGACAAGCAGAGAGTAGGGGAGCTCACACCATCAAGAAAGCAGCACCTGGAGCAGAAAAAAGGAAAGAGAAGCAAACAAAGAGTTGGGGACCTCATGCCATCAAGAAAGCAGAACTTGGAGCAGAGCACGTGTCTCTTGGACCTGAGGTTCCTGTGCACAGATTCTCCCTGACCAAAGACTGATGCAACATGAGTACCTTCCTCCAGAGCCCACAAAGAGTTAAAGCTTTCCCCTGGAGTGGATCCACTGAATTCGGACTTGTAACCTGTTGGGTTGTATAAGAATAAACTTTTTGTGTTTAAACAGAACAAAAAATCAGTTGAGTTATAGAAAAAGATACATAACCTGTTCCCCATTTTACGAATCTTACTATTTTTCCCCAAGTAAAAAGGATCAATAAATTTTCTGATAATATATTCAATGTATAAAATCTTCTGAAGTGGTAACAACAAAATTATTATTGTTATTATTATTGGTACAATATTAAATATTGAACAATTCTGGATATTATACAACACCCCTTATTGACTTCCTGTAAATATTATTAGCATACTTCCTACTCAATAAACTAATGTTAATTTTCTGTCTCCATTTACTCCTAGGACAAGAATATGGAAATATGTAGGCTATATCTTAAGAGTACTCTTTATACAGCCTTCTCAAAAAACTTTTACATAGATAGTAAAATATTCAATTTATTGAATAGGAAACATGATCGAGAGGTTAAATGACATTACCAAGCTTATACAGTGAGGAAGTAGTGAACTAAGAATATAATCACAGATGTGTTTAAAATTATAGCCCAGATTTTATAAATTCTATTGCTTTTCTCCTGATACACTGTTTTCCCTTGCTGCTCCTCTGACTCACTCTTTTCATTCTTTGCATAACTACAGTCATCACTGTGATCTCTATGACTGCAGTGTGTTATTCTAACTATGTGTACAAAATATGCACCTAGTGGTAAGGAATGGGAGCCTGGTGGGAAGTAGTTAAGTTCTATGGCTGCTAACCAAAAGGTTGCCAGTTCAAATCCATCAGGTGCTCCATGGAAACTCTATGGAGCAGTCCTACTCCCTCACATAGGTCTACCATGAGTCAGAATTGACAGCAACAGGTTTGGTGTTGGGTTTTGGTGGCAGGGAATAAGGAAATGATAGCCACTGGGGGATGAAACAGTGAAAAGACACTTACCATTTGGGATAAACATATAACCAAGACTCTCATCTCACTTGCTGAGCCCTTCTAGTCTTTATTCTTTTGGGAGAAAGCTACACAATCGCTCACAGGTACAAAATGAATCACAGATATCACAAGAAGTCTTTTATATGAGCTCCCACAGTGCTGTAACTGTTTAAGAAAATACTAAGGAAAAATTAACACTCATCATGTAACTATGGATCTGTGTTGGCAGAGTGGTTAAGAACTCAGCTGCTAACAGAAACATCAGAAATTTGAATCCAACAGCCACTTCTTGGAAAACCTATGGGGCAGTTCTACTCTATCCTATAGTGTTTTGCTGTGAGTCTGAATTGACAGGATGGCAATGATAGGCAAGTATAATAACTACATCAAGGAAATCCATGAAATGCCTGAAGAATTTTGAGCAGTTGGGGGCAACATTTTTAAGAGTGTATACTAGTAAACTGAAAGGACCCCAGTAAGGATAAACAGTATGCATAGCGGCCACAAACCAAGTTAGGACTGCATTAATCAGTATTTCTCCTTAGGAGATCAGAGGGTGGAAGGAAAAGCATATTGATTAGATTCCAGTACTTGAAAAGCCCAATTAAAAAAAAAAATACATAATTTGTTTGATACCAGAGGCAGAATTAGACAATCTATAGAAATGGTGCAAAGGAACAAACACTGAAAGAAAGAGAACTTAAAACAATAGCATTTTAACCACTAAACGTACTTCAGAAGTGTTTGATAAGAGACTGGAAGAACATTTGGCAAAGATGCAGAGAAATATTTATTAGAACGGAGATTATACCTAACAATACAAAAAGCTGTCAGGAGAAATATGTTTCTATCAACTGGAAAGACAACCTCATTAGGGACAGCAAATGACTTGATTACAGCAGTTACTGATCCGCTACAGATTAAAACAAAACAAAGCAACACAAAATATTTTTTTTTATAACTTCATACATCTCTCTGAATTATCTAAACTGCATATACTTAATATTCATATGGGAAACAATGTTAACCCCAATATTTGCAGAGAAGTATCAACAAAAAAGAACAAAAGAACAACCCCAAAGCAGCTGTTATTTTTTAATGACCGAGTATATCATCATGACAAGTTAAAATCATTATCAGATACATTTTCAGTTGTCAGTGAACTTTAACAATCAATTATATTATTATGACAGGTTAAAATCATTAACAGATACATCTTCAGTGTCAGTGAATTTCCAAATATGATAAAAATAGTCTCACTTATGCAAATTTATAGTTTAAGATTGGAAAATGTTTGCAGCAGGCCTGTATCATTTCATAATACTCATTCAATCTGTATGCTCAACAACTAATCCAAGAAACTGAACCATGTAAGAATACAGTATTCAGGCAAGAGGAAAACTCATTAACTACCTGTGATATGCAGATGGTCCAACTTAATGGCTTAAAAGAAAGATTACATGAGCCACTTACAGAGGCAGTCAAACAATAGAGCCTTCAGTATAGATTGTTTGAATGTAAAGAAAATAAAAATACTCACTACTAGACCAATGAATTACATCATGACAACTGAAAGTGCTCAACAATTTCATTCTACTTAGATCAACAATCAATGCCCAGAGAAGCAGTAGTGAAGACATCAAAGGGTCTATTGCACTGGGAAAGTCTGTTAGAAAAGAAATCCTTGAAGTCTTAAACAGCCAAGATGTCACTTCGATGTCTCAGGTGCTCCTGATCCAAGTGAGTGTATTTTTAATTGCCTCATATGCATTTGAAGGTTGAACAATGAAAAAGGAAGATAGAAGAAGAATTGATACATCTGAATTGTGGTGTTGGTAATGAATTTTTAATAGCCCACTGACTACTAGAAGAATAAAAAAAATCATGCAAATAAAATCATGCAGAATATTTCCTACAAGTGGGAATTGTAAGACTCTGCCTCACGTACTTTGTGCATGTCATCAGTAAAGGACAAATGCCAGAAAAGGACACGTTTGACGAAGGAGAAGGGAAGAGAAACAAGAGACACTCACAGTGAAATGGATTAATTCAGTAACTCCAACACTGGACTCAAACACAGCGGTAATCATGAGAAATGCAAAGGACGAGGAAAGCTCCAGTTCTGTTCCACATGTGATCGCCTTAAGTCAGGGCTAACTGGACAGCAGGTGACAAAGGCTATACACACATTTCAACTACGCTTTGCTTTTGCTCTCATTACAACCACGCAGATTTTTGTCATTTATGCCTCTAACCAACATTATTATATTGAAATTAAGGTAACCATATTTAAAACTACACTCGATGGCAATGGGTTTGGTTTTTTATGTAAGTACATATTATATATGTATAATATATAGTATATGAAACTTCATAATTTGGGTTATTTTATGTAATTTTGAGCATGTAATAGAAGGTGTGGTAGTTTTATGATCTTTACGTCTCAAGAGTAAATAAGATTGTTTATCTCCATTTATTCTTGAGTTTAGTAAATTGTCCTTAAAATAGTTTTCTGGAAGAAAATTTACTATGATCATAAGTACCTAATACGAATAATAAAGAAGGAAACCATAAACTAATTTAAATGAGTGCTAAGTTGTGTGACTGTAAGTGACTTACTCATGTAAATACTCCATGTTCCATGAATAACCCCTATAAGCCACATTATGCTATTTATTTGTTAAAAAATACATACAGAATTACCAAGAATTTCTAATTTCTCTAAAATCATACTTAGTTTCTCATTTATGTTCTGTTAGGCAAATGTACTGAGATACAGTTCCAAAAATTTTGACACTAGAAAATACAATTTTCAGCCATTATTCTATTCCATTGAAGTTTTAAAGATACTGATATTGATTAGCTGTCACAATCTGTTTTGGAATCTGAACCCCATTATACTTTTAAACATTACTGACAGCCTTTGAAAAACATTTTTAATCCAAGAAACTCCGGTGGCGTAGCAGGTAACAGCCATGTCTGCTAACCCAGACGTTGGCAGTTCAAATCCGCCGGGCGACCCTTGGAAACTCTACGAAGCTGTTCTATGCTGTCTTCTAGGGTCGCCCTGAGTCAGAATCAACTTGATGACAGTGTTTTTGTTTTTGTTTTTGTTTTAATATATATATTTATAGAGATTTAACAGAACCGTAACTGAAACACAGAGTTACGCTCTCATTAGCTCTCCGAGTCAGACTATTATGTAACAAATACAACAGTGACTTCTGGTGACCTCTGTTACACACTCCTAATGAAAGAAGAGTGAAAGATTCACATATCATCTTCGTGCTATTAAAGGAATGTCCTTAAATTCGTGAGCCTCTGAAAAATTTTGGGCACCCTTATTGACCCTGTGATCACAGTTTGAAAATTGCTAATACAGTGTTTGTATCCCACCTAAACTACTGTTTCTCCTACAATAAAAACATTCATTGAATATCACCGTCAGGTAGTAGATCTCAACTATATTTATGGTTCGCTTTGCTTACATAACCAATCCAAAGCCAAGTGTCATCAGGGTGTCAATCGATAAACAAGTTTTTGTTGCTACACTCAATACCCTTAAGGATATCAAGCATTCTAAATGACCTCTATGAATCTGTAAGTCGAAATGCTGAGTAAAATGAATTACCTCAAAGAAAATTAGATTTTCTGAGTCTTTTAAGGAATAATAAATCTGTTCTCATTTACATCAAGAACAGAGATCATCTCTATCTAGCTTTGATATTCAACACTGTTACTGAATTCATTCAGAACACAACATCTGAAAACTAGAACAGCAAAGACAAAGATTCTTAAATCAAAAACTCTACCTTTGAAATAAACTTGAACTTTTTATCAACTAAGTCTTGCCAATCATTTGTCAGCCTGTAAAACAGAGGTTGTACCTACTTTAAAGGTGGCTGTGAAGTTTAGATGTATTATGACTAACACTAGAGGCTATCACACAAGTACCCAGTAAATGTCTGCTATAGGTAAACTTACTTAGCTCTGCTTTCCTGTGTCTCTATATTAAATAAATTATATGTAAAATAGATAATGAGAAGGTAATCATCAAGCCATTTTTGTAGCTTGATACAAAATTAGATATTATTATTATTATTATAAATACACTTTCAGTCTCTACTCTCAAGACATATGTCATAGATAGAAAGTAGACAAATATTCCAAGATATGACAGAGGTGAGTCCTAACAGGAATACAACCTATACTCCAAACCAACCAAACCCACTGCCATCAAGTCAGTTTTGACTCATCACCACCCCAAGGTGACAACAGAACTGCCCCATAGAGTTTCCAAGGAGTGTCTGGCAGATTTGAACCACCGCACTTTTGGTTAGCGGATGGAGCACTTACCCACTACAACTCTTTTAAAAGTTAAGAAACAAACAGAAATATTACTTCTGAGTGGAATTTTGACAGGAGGACCCAAGGAACTCTGTGAAATAGAACTGAGTTAACGGCATACAACAATAGCATACTTCTGGAAAAAAATTAAAAAAACATGCTCTATCAACATTTGAAGATGTTGTAAACCCTCTGTCAATATCTTACTGCCTGCATACTTCATATCTAAAACTGTACAGGTAAATTCCAAGCCGTATTTTTGTGCACTGTGTAAAAGTAGGCTCTCATGGGTCATGACAGTAAACTGGGGGTGATACGGAGTCAGAGTACAAGTTACATACAACAAGCTGATTCATGTCTATCCATACTTATTTCTTAGAATTATCTGCAATGAGTTTTGGAATTTTTGATTTATTTGTGTGTACCTGTATGTGGCATATGTGCACTGGTGTGTGTATAATATGTTTACACTCACTGATAAACTGTTAAAAATATGTGTAATAGAACTCTCACTACATATTCAACTGAAAGTATGAGGAAAGAAAATTTAGTAAAATTTTTAGGAAGAGAGTTTAAAACTCATAAAAAGTCAGTTAGTTATACTCTTTCAGGAGTTGGGGTAAGGAAAACATGCTAAAGAAAAATATGAGAAAAAGCAAAGGGTATAAAAACTAACCCTTGAAAAGTCAGTTTCAATAAAGCAAACAAAAAATTCCTGCAAAGCTTTGATTTTAAAACAGAGTACATTCCTGTATCAATTTTCAGAAGTTAATTTTACTACTGACATTTTCTTCATACAAAACAACATGGTGTGAAGTGTTGAGCTAGCTGGGAAGTTTGTGAGAGCTCACTGCTAATTAGTCATCATATTGATCCCTGCTGGATTCATTGGCTGTCATTTGTTCCCTGATGACAGACTTGAGCTACAATCCTGGCTAGGAATTTCTATTAAAAGCAATAAAATGAATCACATCAGTTAATCACCTTTTGAATATGCTCATCATGAGTAAAAAGAAAATTTGTTTTTTATCCAAATCATTTGGGACATACAAATATAATGAGCACACATATGGCTTCAATTTAATATGGAAATATAATGAAGTCTACCTTAAAAAAATCTTTATTGAATTTCTCTAATGTTAAAAAGAAAAATATTTATGATACACTAGCATTTATTCATATATCACATTAAGTTTTGGGTAAAAGTTATAATATTTACAATAAAACAAATAAGAGAACAGAAAACTTTCTTTGGTATCTCACTTTTTGAGATCTCAGAAGCACTGAGCTTACTTTCTATTACTTAGGTATAAGCTTTACAAAATTAGAGAACTCAAAGGCTAAAGTTGCCTGATACACAGGAATCCAAAATGGTTACAAAGAGTCCAGTTTCACTTATTCTAAGGCCACATTGTATCTTGAGTTGTATAACTCAGTTTTGTTTATCTAGTCACTGATATCATTATTACTCACTACTTCATTACTATAATACTGCCGTCGAGTCGATTCTGACTCATAGAGACCCTACAGGGTGGAACAGAATTGTTCCAAAGAGTTTCTGAAGGGCACCCGGCAGAATCAAACTGCTGACTTTTTGGTTTGCGGACATCGCACTTAACCAATACGCCACCAGTGTTTCCTTCATTACCAAAGCTACATCTTTTTTCATAGAACTAACAAATATAACCTCTTAGTTAATTTTTATTAGATTATAGAAATTTCTTAGAGAAAAGAGATGACTACAGAGTCGAGAAATAAAAATAGAACAGGGCATATGGATACGTAAACAATCTGAGTTACAAAAAATACAACAGGTATATGTTTGGGAAAACAATCTGAGGTAACATAGTAATCTCACATTATTTACGTTGAGATTATAATTTCCAAAATTACAAGAAAGCACATTAAGGTAACTGAGAAAGACACATTCTTTGTCTTGTCCATCAGAAGATAACAAAATCTAGGCAATAAATATTGATTCAATAAAATATTACATTTTTAGGAAAATATGTCTCATAAATAAATGCATATGAGTAAATTTGCTTATTAAAAGAAAAAGACTTCGTAAGTAAAATTTAAGTACTATATATAAAAAGCACATATTTAAGTCTGCTCCATTAAGAGAATTTAAAAATGAAGGAGTGTGAAAATGGTAAATGTAATAAATTGTAGAAAGGTTTGTAAACTCAGTAACAAAAAATTTTCAATTTACATCCAACAGGGCTAAATAAAACAAACGGGCAGCTTTAATGCTATAATGTATAAGGCACAGTAAATCTCAAAAAGCACAAATTTCAGGAGATTCAAAAATAAAAACACAGTGTAATAATGACTATGTCAACTCATCATTCTTAATATGTACAAGATAAAACGAAAACAAAAGACGGAAATAAACAGTAGGTTCAAAAAGTTATACAAAGAAAATACACAAAAACAAAATAAATTAACAGAGATAAAGGCATATATTATTAAGACAGAAAATAGGAAACTAATAGATTTAGTAACCAAAACTAGCTTTTTAAGAATAAGGACTAACCTTTTCTAGGTAATGGACACCTAATTTAATAACAGAAAACAGAAGCACAGATGCACAATGTAAGACACAGTAATAAAGCACACAGAGAAGACATCTTAAGAATAATAAAAGACTTCCTCAATTCTATTCAAAAGATTTGAAATCATAGGTGGAGTTATTTTTCCTTTTAAAAATGAACATAGAAAATTTGAAATGGTATCAACTGATACAGGAACAAAACCAAACCAAATCAAGCATGTGTTAAAGATTATTCCCCTTTACATACATATTCTCTCAAACTCCAAAAACAATAATGACAGTAGATCAGGTCTAGAAAATTTCCTAGAACACTTGCAATTCATTTTAAGATATTGGAGAAAATATTAAATTTTGATATTTTTATTTCTAATTATTCACTAAAGCTATTTTTATTATGAGAGCTCAAAACTAATATCATAAACTGATAAAGACTGTACATGAATATACATGTATATCTATAGTATATCTCTAGAAAAAGAATTTGCTGGCTGGGAAGTAAAGTAAGAGGAAAATGATTCCCTGGGTACCCATTTATACTATCTTAAATTTGAGCATGGTATGGATTATCTCTCTAAAAGACAAAATAAGAAATTTCTGATGCTAATGTATGGTAAATATTCTATATATCACCACATAAAATCTACAGTTGTGAGGTTCATTTCATTCAGTAAATGTATCTGACAAGTAAAAAGCTTACTCCTCATTTATAATAAATGTTATACTAGTGAAAATACAGAAATGATTAAAAAACTATCATAACATTTTATTGTGAAGTAGATAAAAATCTTGACATGTAGGCATCTATAAAAAATTATGTGTTTCTAGTTTTTTTTCTCCAAAATCACTTAACTAGAAAGCCTTCAGGGAAAAATGATGAAAGTTTATTTTTAAAAGAACAGAGAAAAATATTTAGATTTTGTTCTAAATGAAAAATACTGAAAATGAGTAAGAACAAAATCCTTGAAATGATTACCAATATAAATGAGTTGAGTATACGCCTGTAAAATAATTCTAAAAACAACAAAATATGAGAGAATTTCCTAACTGAAGAGTCCCTGTATGAGCAAACAGTTAATTTGATTGGCTGCTAACAGAAAGGCTGGTAGTTTGAATCCACCTCAAACTACCCCTTGCAAGGGGGCACCTTGGAAGATCTACTTAAAAAAAAAAAGAAATGTCATTTAAAATGCTATGTCGGAAAGTTCCACTCAGACATACATGGGTCATCATTGGTCCAAAATGACTGATCGGCAAGTGGTTTTGTCCAAATTGAAATATAATTAGGCACCATTATACAAGGAAAAAAAAACAATAACTGTCATTAATTTATCAAAAAGACAGTGGTTCTCAGTACATGTTACTTGAAACGATGTCAAAATTATAAAATTTAGGTACATTTTCAAAATTCCTAAGCCAGAACCAGAATCAAGTGACAACTCTTGGGGCTGATAATTAGCAGGACAAACATATCCTACTGTCATGCTGTGACTAACATAGTTTCTTCTGATACTTGAACAGGAAAACTGCTGAAATTCTACTTGCAATGTATGTGAAGCAAAAGAAGTAAGGTAACACAATCACAAATAGACTGAAAAATCTCATGTATCTTTCTAAGTCAGCATATCTTGATATTTTGACTATTTCTATTTGAATAAAAGGGTTGTCTGATACAGTTTTTGAAGACGAGCCTCTCAGTTTGTAAGGAACTCAAAATACAAGCAGAGAGAAGCTGCATCCTCAAAGTAAGTGGGCTGTAATCAGATGGAGGGAGTAAAATTTTGAAGATTTTCATTGGCTGATACAGCAAGAATCAAAATGAAAGGAAACAGTTATAAACACTCACTGATGATATGTATGTGGAAGGTACAAAGTATGAATCAGGGAAAATTAGAAGTTGCCAAAAATGAAATGAAATACTTAGAAAATCAATATGCTTGGTAGTTGTGAGCTGAAATGGACTGGCATTAGCCATTTTGAATCAATTATATGTACTATTATGTCAAGAATGATAAATTGAAAAGGAACAACATTGTATGCATGCATCGTTAAAGAGAACATTTCATGATACATCCTGAAATACAACCCTGTCAGTGACAGGATAATACTCATAAGCTTGCAAGGAAATACGATGAATATGACTACTATTCAAATTCTTGCAACAATCTCTAAAGCCAAAGATGAAGAAACTGAAGATTTTTACCAACGTGTGCAGTGTGAAACTGATCAAAATTGCATTCAGGATACAATGATATATACTGGTGATTAAAATGAGAAAGCTGGAAACAAACAAACAAAAAAGAAATGGTAGTTGGAAGATAGAGTCTTGGTGATAGAAATGACTGGGAGATCATGTGATGGCACTTGTCTAGGCTAAGAACTTGCCAAGCGGAAATATCTTTTTCAACGACTAAAATGGTGACTACGCATGTGGACCTCCTCAGATGGAATACAGAAAAATTAAACAGATTTCATCTGTGGAGACCAAAAACCTGCTGCTGTCCAGTAGATTCCAATTCCTAGCAACCCTACAGGACACAGCAGACACGATCCACAGACTTTACAAAGAATGGTTGGTGGATTCAAAATGCCAGTCTTTTGGTTAGCAGCCAAATGCTTAACCAGTGCAGCCCCAGGGCTCCATGTCTGTGAAAAGAGATGATGAGGAAATTCAACATTATTAGTAAGAACTAGGCCTGAAGTCAACTGTGCAACAGACCACTGACTGCTCATATGCAAGTTCAAGTTGAAACTTTAGAGAATTAAAACCAGACCCTCAAATTTATGATCTTGAGTATATCCCACTGGAATTTAGGTATGACCCCAAGAGTAAATGAGACATGTTGAAACAACATAATGACTGAAGACCAAATGACTTGTGAGATGACATCAAGGACATCTTACACGAAGAAAGCAAAAGTTTATTAAAAGGGAAGAAAGAAAAGACCAAAATGGATGTCAGACAAGGCTCTGAAACTTGCTTTTGAACAAAAGGAAGATGATGAAGCAGAAAGAGCTAAACAGAAGATTTCAAAAGGATGCTCAAGATGGCAAAGTAAAGACTATAACGAAATGTACAGAGACCTGGAGTTGGAAAAACTAAGGGAAATAACATGCTTGGCATTTCTCAAGCTGAAAGAACTAAAGAAAAATTCAAGCCTCAAGCTGGAACACCAAAAGATTTTATGAGCAAAATATAAAACAATGCATGAATCATCAAAAGAAAATGGAAGACATATACAGAGTCACTGTACCAAAAATAACTTGTCAGCATTCAACCATTTCAAGAGGAAGCGCGTGATCAAGAATCAGTAGTACTGAAGGACAAAGTCTAAGCAGTACTGAAGGATGAAGTCTTGAAAAAAAGGTGAAACAAATCTCCAGTAACTGACTAAGTACCAAGTGCTATATTTCAACAAATAGATACAAACCTGGAAGTACTCTCTTGTCTATACCAAGAAATACGGAAGACAGCTACTTGGCCAACCCACCAAAAGAGATGCATATATGTGCCCTTTCCTAAGAAAAGTGATCCAACACAATGTGTAAACTTTAAACAGTATTATTTAACACCACATGTAAGTAAAATTATACTGAAGATAATTCAGTACAGCAAATACAGTAATTGTGCATATGATGTATCAGTGGACAGTAATTTAAGCTGGAATCAGAAGAAGACAGAGAATGAGAGCTTCCAGTGTTGCCAAGTCCAAGCCAAGTGCCGTCGAGTGTTAGTGTCCAATATACTTTGGCTGAAAGAATACTAAAAAGATGTTTAATTGTCTTTTATTGACTATACAAAGGCATTTGACTCTGTGGATCATACCTGATTATAGATAACATGTAAAGAATGGAAATTCCAGAATTCAAAATGCTTAATTGCACTCACACAGAACCTCCAACATAACAAGAGGATAGTGGGTGGTTTAAATTCACAAACGTGTGCATCAAGGTTGTATTCTTTCACCATACTTATTCAGTCTGTATGCTTAGTCACTAAAAATCTAGATTATATTAACAATTAGTTATATTCAGTTGACACAACATAGCTTGCTAAATAAACGTGAAGAGGACTTGTAGCACTTACTAAAGAAGATCAAAGACCACAACCTACAGTATGGATTACACCTCAACATGAAGAAAACAGAAATCCTCACAAGTGGACTAATACGGGACATTACAATAAACAGAAAATACTGAAGTTGTTAAGGATTTAATTTTACTTGGATCAGTAATTAATACCATTGGCGCAGTAATCAAGGAATGCAAAGATGCATTCCACTGGGCACATCTGCTGCAGAAGACCTCTTTAAAGTGTTCAAAACAAAGATGTCGCTTTGAAGACTAAGAAGGTCCTGATCCAAGCCATTGTTTTTTCAATCATTTCATATGCACATGAAAGAAGGGCAATGAATTAGGAAGACCCAAGATGTATTGACGCATATGAGTTACGGTGCTGTGAAGAATACTGAATATACCACACAAACTGCCGGAAGAATGAACAAATCTGTCTCAGAAGAAATACAGGCAGATTATTCCTTAGAACGGAGATGTGTGAGAACTTGTCTCACATATTTTGGACACATCATCAGGAGAGAATAGTCCCTGAAGAAGGACAGCATGCTTGGTAACATACAAGTCAGTGATGAAGAGGAAAACACTCAACGAGACAGACTAACACAGTGGCTGCAAAAAATGGACTCAAACCCAGCTAAAGTCACTCAGATGATGCAGCAGTGGGCAGGGTTTGGTTCTGCTGGACACAGGGTTGCTATAATTTGGAACCAACTGGATGGCACGAAACAACAACACTCTTTTGGTACTAGTTCATCACCTTGATATATAAATCTTCTGTATTTTACAATGACCTTGCTAGTACAAACACGTTCTGTCTTGTTTTTGTCCAAGATTTACTTTGCTCTGTCAGTTTGGAAAATCAATTCAGGCCAGGGAGAAAACCTCCAAACATCTATTGTAAGCCAACAAGCAAAAATTAGACCACCTGGTGTGCGAATGCCAGACAACAAAATAGGTTTCACTTCTGCTGAAAACTCAGTGGAAGGTGTGAAGCAGAATAAGTCTGTCAAATGAAATATTAGTTTCTCAAGCATTTGTATGGCTGGTCAGAAGAACAAAAACAGGAGAAAGCCAAAAGCCAAAGTTAGTAAATGTCTTTATTGATGTCTTTCCTTTTTCAAATGGTCATAGAAAAATAGATATTTATTTTGCCCTAACCATACACTGTCATTCCTTCTGGGAGAACAACTAAAGACAAATGGGTGAGCCCAGGGAAATGGTCAAGTGCAAGAGCCTCATCAGAATGTTTACCTAAAGTTAACTGATCTTATTATATCCTTAAAATTATCTGATAGAAAAATTGTTAGAAGATAGTTTCTGTTCATCTCATACTCAGAGGAAGAGAAAAACACGCCCACTGTGCTGTGTGCTACAAGATTGAAATCAGTCCAGTTGCAATTTTTTCGACGTTAACAGTTTCTAAACCTCCACCTCCCTAAACAGAGAGATCTGACCTCTGAAAGTACACAGAAGAATGTGCCCTGGACTAGAAAGTTACCAGATTCTACTTGAAAGAATCCATCACTTCCAAACTAGATCATTGCTGAAGCAATTACTTTTTCAATTTTTTTACTATTTCTTATCTCAGTGAAGTTGCTTTTAGCTCTCTACCTGAACTCTGCCAATTCTACTGCTGGAAAACAGCCAATCATAAAACTAAAATTCAGTCACCTTGGAAGTTGGAAAGGGTATTTCATCTTACCATTCAGTATTTTTTGCCTAAAATTCTATAATCTATTTTCACTTTTAAATTTGTTCTAAAAAATTGTAGAACAAAATTCTAACTCACAAAAAATAACTAGACTTACTGGCCTATCAGAGGTTGGAGAAGCCCCAAGAGTATGGCCCTGGACACCCATTTAGCTCTGTAACGTAGTCAAGATTAGACAGGCCCATAAAGTAAAACAAAACTAAATGTGCACATCTGCTTGCAGGCGCGACTAGAAGTCAGGAAAAGACGGGAAAGCTGGTAACAGGGAACTCAAGGTCAAGAAGGGCCTGTGTTGGCATGCCGTGGGGTTATCAGCCAGTGTCATAAAATAATATGTACACAAGAGGCCAGTTTGTTCTGGAAGCCTTCATCTGAAGTAAAATAAAAACAAACAAGAACAACAAAGTTATCATCTCCAACTAGATGCCACAAGAAAAGATTTGTTCTTAATACTGAGACAAATATTAAATACTTATAATTTCAATACTTCTATTTAATTTATTCCACACACAAGGTTTAAATTATTCCTCAAATTCATTATTCTCTTGCTTTCTCTGTCACGTACACACAAACACATGCAAACATGCACACATACACATGTACACAATATTTAGCAATCAGTTGCATGAAATGAATTGGTTCTGTATTACAAATGTGTGTTGTGCATAAAATGTCATGTTAATTCCATACTAAGACTCAAAGAGACCCTACAGGAGAGTGTAGAACTGCCATATAGGGTTTCCAAGGAGTACCTGGTAGATTTGAACTGCCAACCTTTATGGTTAGCAGTCATTGCTCTTAACCACTATATCGTCAGGTTTCATATAAATATAGAAACATATATGTATATAGTAAATATATACATAATATTTATTATATATATAAAATTTCATGTTAACTGCATATTAGGAAATGAAAAATGTCAGTCGTCTTACAGCTGATTTACATACACCAAGATAAGGATAAAATAAATATGAAAGTGCAGATGTCATTCTCTTGGATCCATACATTGCGTTCACAGAGGTTTCACTGATTCATTAAGTTGGCAAAGAAAATGAAATTGAAGTGGTTTATAAGTAAGCAAATAAGTATGGTCCTATAGTTTATATTTAAAAATATTCATCTAAAATATTTAAGATCATTAATTTAGACCACAAACTATGCAATGATTCTGGTATGAAGTCCAAATTAACAGCCCTATGACATGTCCTGGCTCCGTTTAATTATCATTTCAGGTCTTGGTGTCCAGAGGTATCCAAGCAGACAAGTGTTTAGTACGTCATCTTGACTCTGCCTCCTACAATGATTCTGGATTTCGTAAGTATCAGCCTTTCTTCAAGCAAAAAAGGTACAGACATAAAAGAGGGAAAAAGAAAAGAAAATCCCTCGATTCTCATATTCTTAGCTACTGCAAGGACTGTCAACAAAGTAGCTAACTCATCCTAGAAAAAGTGCTGCATACCTCATTGCTGAATATCACTACAGTCACCTTCGAAGTACTCCGCTGGGGAAGCTAGGCACCCATGTCACTGCCTAGTTCACCCTTCAAAGCAATTTGGTAGCTCTTTTTCTGGAACGGCCATCAGAGCTGCTGTCATATTATTCTGGATATCCTGAATGTCATCAAAATTTGCTTGTTTCAATATTTCCTTTATTTTCGGGTAAAGAAAAAGTCACTGGAGGCCAGAGCAGGTGAGAAGAAGGGTAGTCCAATAGTTATTTGTTTACTGGCTAAAACGTCCCTCACAGATAAGTACACAATTAAGTTCAAGAACTTGCCACCACGGCCCGTGTGCAATCGCATTCCAGAGTGATCCCCAAAATTGCTTTCAAGGTGGGTGGACATCGGTGCACAGGGGCCCAAAGGCAGTACTCTGAAAGTGCCTGTAGAGATATTCAGCAACGAGGTACACAGTACTTAGAACACTTAAGTTATCGCACTTAATTGTCAGACCTCATATTTACCCTCTACCTCCAGACTTTAAATACAAAGTAGAATAAAAGTAATCTTTCTAGATTCTTAGTAATTCTTCTCCTGCTTTGACAAGATGTAATACACTAAGTCTATAGTTGCATACTGAAATGAAAGAAAAAAAATGATTAGACAAAAAGTGTGTGAAAAATATTCTACTACATAGAAATCGCAAAAATGCAAACTAATCTTAGACTGACATGTTAGTTATATGTTTGTTAAGAAATCATTTGTTACAATTTTAACTAATAAATTGATTTAAAAAAAGCATTAAAATAACAGCGTAATATTTTCAGTGGTGCTGAAATACACCCTTTCTCACGGCAAGTAGGTGTATTAATTGCTGTAATAGTTTTGCAAAAGTTCTTGCATTATCAATACATCTGTGCACTTCAAATTAACAATTCTAGTCTCAGGAAATAGTCTGAAGACAATTCCCAATAATAGAGGGGTATACTTAATTTTTGCTCCATTCATATGATGTAATATTGTTTGGACATTGAAAATCATGCTTTGAAAGCAGAATTTATGGCATGGAAAACTGCTGATAATGTTAAATGATTTTTTACCAAAAGGCAATTAAATGGATCAAAGAGCGTGGGCTTCACTGTAGCATTACACTGGAGGTAATCAGCCAAAAAAAAGCTCATCAGATAAACTTTGTTGATAAATTATGCTGTAGAAGGCAGCCTGTCTAATGCATTTCCTCTTTCTTGTCTTTTTCTTTTATTTTAGTGTTAGTAACTTTTAAAAAGCACGCTGTGTATTCACCACTACATCATGCACACACACACAACCTACATCTGTGCAGAATATCTGAAAGCTATATATGCTCAAGACATAGTTTTTAAATAATTCAAATATATTTTAAAATAGTAAACACCTGTTCACACTTTCTAATTTATCTTAAAATTTAAATCTGGAGACATATTCAACTCTTAAATATATGTATGAGACTTTTCAAGTTCATTGTTCACTAATAAGAAATGTTTTATAATGTACCTTAACTATTCCATATGGAACATTCACATAATTCATATAATTTTCTCTACAGAATGGGAAACTAGCAAATTTGATTTTACTCAGTCATTGATATTATGCTTGTGATTGCTAAGGGAGAGAATGATTTGCCTTTTTAAATACTATATTTAAGGAATATTTCTTTTATATTAGCACATAAATATAGAGATTACATACAGAAACTTCAAATTCTGACACAGATGTTCAGTTTTATTTCCATTTCAGTGTTTTCTTGGTAAAGCCTCAGAGTATTTGCAGCAAAGTGCTTGATTTTAGAGCTGGTGTGCCCCTTGAGTCATTTTCCCCAAATATGTATGGTATTTGTTCATCCATTACCCACATTTTTGCCCTATTTCTTCCTCATATAACCTTTTTTGCTTTGTATTGAAATTTAATTATGACATAAGTCAAGATGATCCACTGAAAATATTTCCATCAATTGTACACCATCACATTCTCGACAGAATTTTTGGCACCCAGTTTAGAGCCTCTGAATAAAATCCTCTTTACAGTGAGGGACTCTTGGGCTTACTGGCTGGCAGTCTACTCCCTTTTTCTCCCGCCACGCTCAGCCTATAACAAATCCTGCCACTTAGCCACGTTCGCCCACAGAACCCACTGTCAATATTTGCTTACATCTTCTTACATATGAACAAAAAATCTAAATACCATCAAACATTGAAAAAACCAACAGAAAAGCACATGCTTACTGTGAACAAACAAGATTCAGGTCACAAAGGAGAGTAAGGCACTACAAATTTGAATTAGTACTTTCAGGCAAATTAATGGAAAAAAAAGCATAACTTTTAAAAAGATGTTATAAATAAAAATTAAGGAACTAAAAATGGACCCTTAGGAGAAAAATAAAACATGATTACTGAATGAAAAGTTTAATTGAATGGATGGTTAAAAAATATTTTCAAGCAAACTTTTAGAAGTACAGAATTTAAAAAACAAGAGACCCAGCATTCCACTCAAGGAACATGACCAAAGAATATCAAAGAAATGATATTAGGGAATATAAAGTATATTTATAAGTTTCCAGAGAAGAAGCACAGTAATAGTTGACTAATTAGCTTAATGAATACTGGTAATAGTAATAAATACAAACACCTAGCTACATTTTTGTAGAATTTTAGAGCAGTTACAATATCAAATTGATCCTAAGCCCCTCTCACTGAGAAACACTCACGGCACTTATGAAGGCAGGATAGCTTAGCTGTCATTATTCTCATAAGGAATATTGGATTTTATAAAATAATAGAACAATGTCTTCACAGGTAGGTAAGAAACTAACTTTTAATTCATACATTTTATACCACACTAAACTATCAAGCAAGGGTAAGCCAGCCAAGGAGTTGGATCAAGGGTAAAAGGAGGATAAATCCATGTTCATAGGAGCAAAAACTCTAAAGTACACCTCACATGCATCATTAAGAAATTATTGTAAGGCTGTATCTCATCAGCACAATAATATTAGAAAGACATGTTTGGTGGAAAAAAGGACTTAACAGAAACAGTTAACATAAATTTTGAGTATTCTTTTATGAAATATTTTCACAAAGACACCATTGATGACTGTAAAGGAAAAAATTAATCTATACAAAAGCAGTTATTCACTTTTAAGTGTAATGAGTCTATAAATAGAGAGGCAAATGTGAGATCATTTAAAAATATTTCAAACATAGCTGAATCACATTTAGTGTTTTCTAACTAGTGTGTTGGGAGCTACAAATTGACAGTACACTACAAACGGTAGGTCTTTTATGTTTTACGCTCTGATAATCCAGTCTATTACAAAAAAGATACTGCTTTACAAATAAAGCAACTACCAAAGCTCATGAGTCAATATAGATTAAAAAATTATATGAATTATAATAAGAAAGACTGCCAATAGTCTCCTACTAGTCTTGATACCACAGAGCTAGGATGATTATTTTACTGTGCTTCAGTCATCTAAATTTTGAAAGTGATGTGGAGATAGAACAGAAAATGTAGCAGGAAATATAGAGAACAGCTTTTTTTTTTAAAGGAAAATAATCTAAAAGGATTTCAAATTGCCTAATAAAAACTACATTATTTATGGGGTTCCTTTGAAATTTCTATAAAACAGAATGTGGAAAATGGACCACAAAAGAATATTAATGCCACTGGTAAGGAAAGTGTTCAATAAAACGGAATATGTTAGGCTACATTTCAATGAAGATTGGAGGCTCACAAAGTAAAGCAATTAGCAACAATATATCTTCAAAGGCTTCTGTATAATGATAACAGAAGGCCAAAAATGAATACAATTCTATGTTATATACCAAGATCATAAAAATTAAGTTAGAATTATGATAATGAGTGAATTCATCTTTCAAAGGACAAGCAAAAGACCTACAAAGTTAGTGTTGATGTTAGTTAGCATAGAGGAAACAATTACCTCATAACGCCTGAAAATCACAACCTACTAGTTTTATCTTAGCAAGTACTAGATACGCTCACACAAATTTGGTAGAACAGGAAATTTTGTGGTTGATCTGTGTCCTGAGTTGTTTTCTTCATGTTACAAACTTCTAAAAATAATTAAACTGAAAATGACCCTTAACTCTATTATCATGAAAAAGGTGACACAATTAACGGCATGACTGATACTCATAAACAAATCTCTGATGATGCCTTAGTGTAAAATAGTTCTATTTTAAAGCTGTAAAAACATTGAATCAATTTGTAAAGCAATGAAGCCTCACTGAGTTATTAATTGCTTGAACTATTATGCAAATAGAACATATTGGTGTCAAGAGGGTTTCATGATTCATTTGCGAAGATCACAAAATAAAAGTCACAATAGGTAGAAAATACAAGAGAGAGTAAGCTGCATTTATTAATTTAAAAGTTCAACCCTTTTGTGTACCATATTCCCACACAAATATTTTCTCCCAGTAGAACTTACTTAAATTCCTAAAATAGGATAATGCATTTCAGTCTTTAAGGCTTTCTGTTAGAAAATTGCTGTTTACTCATTGTTTACACATATTAAAACATTTCAAGAGTGATGTGTAAATATAAAGTCTTTTTAAAAATGTGAAAAAATAGCTGCCATGTGGTTCTATAAAAAGTAGACAATACGGCTTCCACAATGTGATAATCACCGGCTTCCTAATGGCAGACATTCCTCTCTCTAACTCACACAATCAAACTAAAATGATAAAATTTTATTTCTAAGGAAATAATGGCCTTTTAAAGCATAACCAAAGATCAAATACTTAGAAAATAGCTACAAAGGAAAGAGATAGAAAAAGTTTTCATTTCATTTTTGTTTGGCCTGAGTGTTCCTTCTAAATTTTAGCCACAAGTTCAGTAGCACTTACAAAAGAGGCCAAATCAAGGCAGATGTTATGGAGCTACGATGAAACTTTCTGACAAATACAAAATACTCTGGAAAAACTACAGTTGTTCAGCTTCAACTTTAGGTATCCTTCTTATGGTGTAGCTTATTTCTTCAGCATCCAAATCAATTATCTTAGGCCATAAGACTGCATCTTTGAAGTGCTTTATTAGATCAGCATTTTGGAAATAACTTCAGTGTCACAGCCAATATTAAAACACATTCCTCCTTGTTTTCTGCTAGTTTGTAGAGTATAGAATTCTAAATCATTTTCTCAGTTTAACAAATTTAACAAATAATAAATATCGATGAAAATACATTGATTTTTGTAATATAAATAAGTGGTCAATGTGCAGTCTTTATTAAATTTCTCATAAAATCATATCCCATAAAATTATGGGATTAGATTTAAAAATTCAGTAAGAGAAATGTACAACTCAAATAAACACACAGAAAACTGAAGGATATGTCATTATCAAAATTTCATTATGAGGTTAAAAAAAATCTATGCATATTTGTATTCTCTCTATTACTGCGTGTGTGTGTGTGTGTGTGTGTGTGTGTGTGTGTGTGTGTGTGTGTACACAGTATGTAGAGATTTTTAAGAGTTTTACTGGTGGTCGTAGAAGTTCATGTAACCACTACCCAAATAAAGATATAGAACATGTCATTCCAGAAACTTCCCACATACTCAATTTCAATCAGTTATCTGGCAACAACTATTTGATTTCCATCACTACAAAACTGGTTTGCAGATTCTTGAGCTTCGTTTACATTCATCATACACCAGTGCATGTGCACATGTGAACATATACACACACAACTTTTGTGCCTACACTTTTTGGCTCAGTGTACATGTTTCTTGAGATTCATCCACATATTTGCCTGTATCAGTAGTTTTTTATTATTTTCTTTTTGTTTAATATTATATGACTATAAAAAATTATCTATCCTATCCAGGGACATTTGTGTTGTTCCAAATATTGGCTACAATGAAAGGAACTTCTATGGATGGTTCCGTACAAGTTTTTTGATGAATATATGTTTCTCTTGAACAAATATTTAAAAGTGGGATGACTTGGTGATAGATTTATATTTAATTGCATAAGATACCACCAAAAAGTTCTCCAAAATCAATCTATAATTCTACATTCACACTAGAAACAACTGTTCTACATCCCCACTAACTTTTTGACATTACTAGTTTATGTGCATTTGAAAGCCATTTTAGTGGATGTGAAATGGTATCTAATGTCATTGGAGAAAAATTTCTAGACTCAATTATATATTATATTTAACTGATATACTCCTGTGTAAATATTATATGCCTTGATTACCACAGCTAACAGGAAACCTCGAATTTAGGCAGTGTTTAAGTCTTCAAATTTGTCCTTCCGTTTCAAGACTGTTTTGGCTATTCCACATCCATTCTAGATTCTGTAAGGATATTTGTTATTCAGGATTGGTATAATATGTGACATTCAGCAGTTGTTCTGCAGATTTCTCAAGGATTTTAAAAATAACATCCATAGACTCTGCAAATGATGGTAAGTTTGTTTTTGCTAATATTTATGTCTTGTATTTATTTTTCCTGATGAATTACACTGGTTAAATTCCTGTGCAATGTTCAATCGATGCAGTGAGAACAGATTTTATCTTTTCCCAGTTTTAAGGAAAAGTGTTCAATATTGCACCTGCAAGTACGACATCAGCTACTGAGTCAAGTATATGTTTCTGCATCTATTTAGATGTTAAGCAAACCTTGCACTCTTGGGATAAACACTATTTCATCATGATTTATAATACTTTTTTATATATTGCTGGATACATACTGAATGGGGAAGAGAGATGCTGAAAAAGGTAACCAAAAAACCAAACACACTGCTGTGGAGTTGATTCCAACACATAGCAACCCGTTAGGACACAATAAAACTGCCCTGTAGAGTTTTCTAGGAGTACTTGCTGGATATGAACTACTGACCTTTTGGTTAACAGCTACAGCACTTAACCACTACACCATCAGGGTTTCCCAAAATGGCAACAGGTTCAGGAGTATCAGCATTTCCCTAATATTCTTGAGTTTCTTTTTAAATTTAAGATACTACGATTTTGCAAATACTGATGAAAACCAAAATCCCTTGTTATCAAGTTGATTCCAACTTAGGGTGAGCCCAAGGGACAGGGTGCCCCACAAAGTCTTTAATAAGTGACTTTTAGCTACAGTCAAGCTTTTAACTACTGCCACCAGGGATTCTCTGTTTTCCCTCTCAATGCTATCAAGTTCTTTCCAGCTCATAGCAACTGTACAGGACAGAGTAGAGAGAAGCAAAGGGTAGCTGGTGGGTTCAAAACTGCCACCCGTCTGGCTCCTAACTACTGCATAACCAGGGCACTCCTTTATAAACTCTCAAAAGAAAAGACAATCCATTGTCGTTGAGTTGACTGTGACTTGTAGTGGCCCTACAGGACACAGTAGACCTGCCCTGTAGAGTTTTGCAGGAGTACCTGGTGGATTTGAACCACCAACCTTTTCGTTAGCAGCACAACACTTAACCATTTGGCCACTAGGTTTCCCTATAACACCTAGAGCAATACAAATCACTCATTTTTCATTGTTCAATTCCATTGAGTCTTTTTTTACTATAGTGACTCTCTATACAACAGAAACACTGTCCAGTACTGTGCCATCCCCACATAGGATATGTTTGAGCCCCTTGTTGCAGCCACTGCTTCAGTCCATCTCACTGAGAACCTTTTTTTTTATTTGCTGGCCATCTACTTTCTTCAAGCATCATGTCCTCCTTCAGGGGCTGGTCATTCCAGATAACATGTCCAAAATAGACAAGGTAATGTCTTGTCTTGTTGCCAAGAAACATTCTGGGTATATTCCTTCCAAGACAGATTCATGCTTTCTTCTGTCAGTCCATTGTATATTCAATGTTCTTCACCAACACTATAATTCAAAGGTGTTTCTTCAGTCTTCCTTAGGCATTGGCCAGTTTTCACATGCATACGAGGTGCCTGGAGATATCATGGTTTAGTCAGGCACATCTTAATTCACAAAGTGACATTTTTGCTTTTTAACACTTTAAAGAGTTATTTTGCCACAGATTTGGCCAGTGTAATACATACGTCGGATCCGACTCAACGGCACTTAGCTTGGCTTGGCAATACATATTTGATTTCCTGACTTCCGCTCCCATGGGTATGGATTGTGGATGTAAGTAAAATGAAATTCTTTGCAACATCATTCTCCGCTCCATTTATCACGGTGCTGCTTATTGATCCACTTGTGGAGATCTTTGTTTTTCTTTATGCTAAAATGTCACCCACACTGAAGACTGTAGTCTTTGATCTTTACCAGTCAGTACTTCAAGTCCTCTTCATTTACAGCAAGCAAAGTTGTGTCTTCCACTAATCTCTATACCATGTTCTTCTTCATACAGTCCATCTGCTAAGATTATTTGCTCACCACACAGTTGGAATAAGTATGATGAAGGGTGCTACACCAGAGCATATCTTTCTTGATTTTAAACTATGCAGCATCTACTTGTTCTGTTCAAATGACTACCTTTTGTTCTAGGTAAAAGTGCTGCAGGATAACAATTAAGTGTTTTGAAATTTTCATTTTTTTGCAATGTTATCCATAATTCCTTATTGTCCGCACAGTGGAATATCTTTGCATAGTCAATAAAGCATAGATAAACATCTTTCTGGCATTTTCTCTTTTCAGACAAGACCCATCTGACTTCAGCAATGCTATCCCTTGTTCCACATCTGTTGAATCCAGTTTGAACATCTGGAAGTTCTTTTTTTTATTTTTTTATTTTTATTTAACATAACTGAGTGAAAATGTACATTCATGTATAAATTTACATGCCCACCTATATGCAGCTTCCACTGCTCTCCCTGTCCGGTGACTGCACACTATTCCTCTCTGCTCCATACATGTCTCATCCTCCCAACAGCCTCCTTTCCCCTCCTCTCCGTCCACTCCCCTTCCTCCAGCCAGAGGTCAGCAAGATGATATCCTATAGATGTATAGAACCATAAAGTGTGGAAGTTCTCTCTTGATGTACTACTGCAGACACTTTTGAAATATCTTTGGCAAAATTTTACTTGTATGTGATATCAATGATACTGTTTGATAATTTCCACATTCTTTTGGATGATCTTTCTTCGGAATGGGTCCAAATATCTCTCTCTTCCAGTCAGTTGGCCATGGAGCAGTCTTCCAGATTTCTTGGCATACGTGAGTTCTCACTTCCAGCACTGCATCTACTTCATCTACTTGTTGAAACATCGCAGCTGGTATCCCATCAATACCTGAAGGCTTGCTTTTAGTCAGATTTTTTAGAGCAGCTTGGAATTCTTCCTTCAATACTGTTGGTTCTTGATCACATGAAATAGTTGTTGTTTACCAGCTTTTTTTCAGTACATTGACTCTGCATCTTCTGATTTCAGGAAGCATCTCATTACTTGGCTTCAATTGGAAGACATTATGTTGAGTAAAGTTAGTGGCACAAGGGCAAATATTGTGAGACCTCTATTATAAGGGCCTAAAAACAGACTCAGGCACAGAAGAAAAGACTCTTTCATGGCTCTAAAGGAGAAGAGGGAAGAAGGGAGAGGGCGGGTTATAAATCAGGCCTCCTACCATCTTCTTTTGATGCTTTCTGCATCATTTAATATTTGGCTCATATAATCCTTCAAAATTGAAATTCAAGACTTATAAGTTTTCTTCAGTTCTTTCAGCTTGAGAAATGTCAAGCCTTTTTGGTTGTCTAATGCCTGACATTCATATTTAAAAGACATTAATTAAATCATCATTATACATTAAATTAACAACGCCTGGTCACACAATGAATGATTAAGCATTCTGCTCATCAGGAAAAAGTCCCAGTCATCTGCTCCTGTAGAAACAGCAGCGTACAAAACTCTGTGTGGCAGTTCCACCCTGTCTCTTGGGTTCACTAAGAGTCAAAATAGACTTGATGGTGCTCAACAACATGTCTTAAACACTTTTACACACATAACCTTATTTAATAAGCTCAGCCTATAAATTAGAAATTATTAATGTAATTTTTCAGATAGGAAAACTAAGGTTCAGAGGCTCAATTTCACATAGCAAATGGCAAAAACAAGATTTTAACCCAGATTTTTTTAACTCTAAGTACATAATTTAATTTGATAAGAAGCCTTCTGAATTTCTGAATTTTTATTTTGCATTTATATGAACTTTCAGTATCATAAAAGTTTTCAAGAATACTTTATCAAATGATGATGTTATTAAGACTATTGCATATAGCTTAGTTCATACACTACATTATGCTACACAGTCCATTCTCCCATAATTCAGTTATTTTTCAGCCTTGTGGTATCAAAAAATGTCATCATGCTGACTATATAAGTAGTCTAGGTAAAATGAAAACCCCAGTGCCATAGTGGTTAAGAGCTACAACTGCTAAATCAAAAGATAATTAGTTCAAACCTATGAGCCACTCCTCAGGGAAGTTCACCTCTGTCCTGTAGGGTTACTATGAGTTAGAACTGACTCAAGAGCTATGGGTTTACAGGTAAAATATTATAAACTTAGAATCAGAATTAAATAACTTGGTAATTTTTGTTATTGTATAGCAGTTTCATTTTTTGAGTGAAATGTATTGTTTATTAATGCAGATAAGGTCATTTTTTAGATTATAAGATCAGTGTTATATAAAAAAACTTTAAAAAAATTGATATATGAAGGACTACACATAAAAAGCATATTCATGAACTTTCAAATCACAGTAGATGTTCTAGACAAAGAGCTATGAAAGACTGCTTAATTCATCCAACTCTCGTTTCAGTATGTACTAACTCATCCCCAATGAGTCAATTCTGCTACTTAAAACTCATACTCTTTTTGTAGCTTCTCTGGAGACTAAGTTTTTATACAGTCATATTTTTCCAAGTGTCTTTAATGGGTAAAAATGATATTTGATAATACTGATTTCATATTCTAAATAAAGCTTAGGTCTGTCTAGACAGGGCAATTGAAGTTTGGTGACAAACTTTCTTTGATTCATTGTTGTTATTAAATGGGGAAACTGAGACATCACTGTAAGTTACCAAGCAGTTCTCAAAATTAACTACCTGGAATACTTTGTAATGTGAAAGATCAGACAAACCTCAGGAGAATTTTGGAAATTACAAAATCACTGAAAATTTTACCAGCTTGGAGTGGAAAACATATCTTACCTATTACATTGTTTTGTTCAGTGTTTCATTTTAATGTGAAATTGGAAAAATGATCAGAGCTTTAGTTCAGCGGTTAATTACCTACTAAAACAAAATATTGCTTTCCAATTCTCAGCCACAAATATAATTCCTTTAATTAAATCACAGGAATCTATCTCAACTAAATGTTAAATAGGAGAATTTACATAAATTCAATAAAGGCAATAAAATATACAGATACACTAAACTGCAGATGTGCCCTGGCCTAACACATTTTCTGCATACTCTGTAGTTACCTTTTTATTCTTCTGCTCTTAATGCATGTATAAGAACTTAAATTTAGAAGGGAAACTCAATCAGCATATCTGTGAGATCATTTCTGAATTCACTAGATATTCTGAAATAGTTACACACAAAAACAAATCACTTTAAATCTTTCTAAATGGAAAGCTATGTAATTATTTTATCTAAGGATGCACACACAGTTTATTCCTCCTCTCTGTTGTTCCCCATATAAGCCTCCACTTTTAGTCCACTACTGCTAAAATGATGGGCTTGAACACTTGTCACTGGTAGGTGGTGGGAATGGTACAATAGGTGAGCTTCATACTTTACCCGCCAGGGTTCTTCACAGAGACAGCTCTTTGCCTCTAATGTCTCTGTATGTAGTGAAAGCTCTTTTGTTCTGGGCTATCTTTTCAAAGATGTTCGTATAACAAAAAAAAACCATTGTAAGACAGAGAAAAAGCACTGTCAGTAAAATCAGAGACGTCTCCCCCTCTATGGCTAGGGAAGGAATGGCTTACTGCTCGTTATAAAATAGTTGTGTTCCCAAAGATCACAGTTCCACACCTGTAGCTTAAGGGACTTGGGAACAAATATCTTCTAGCCTACTTCATGCCACCCTTTGGAAAATAAGGCTTCAAAATAGATACAAGAAAAGGCTGAAACTGTGGAAATAGTTCCAAACATAATATTAAGTCATTTGTCTCTGTTTCACAAGTTTCATACTTCTCCCCACATCAATGAAATTGTGGCAAGCTAACTTGTAAAGTAGTAAACGGGATAAAACCTTAGATCCTTCACAGTGTTTGACAGGTTCCCTCAATACATAAGATAGGGCTAGTACTTTTTGGATTCTGAAGCAACTATTGAATATGGTTACTTTGGTGAAACAAACAACTTAACAATGAAAAGTAAGATATAATCAACTTGGACTGTATTAGTTAATCCCATAGATATTCCAAAGGCATTATCTGATTTTATTATTTCAAATACTCTATATAAGTTAAATTCTACATTAAGGTTTTTTTCCCCCTTTAATATGGTCACAATGTCAAATCATTGAAATCCATTGTGCAAATTATTAGCGAAAAAGAAAAGCCTTGCATGTTGATAATCATCGATTCATTACGTTAATCAATAGGCAGTTTTAGAACACACTTGGAATGATGTCTTTGATAATGTGATATGTTACAAAGCAAATTGATAGGCCCTGTTTAGAAACTGAATATGTGAAATCTCTTACGGCAACAGGTAACTACTACGATAAAACTATTAACTACCCTCTATTGTAATTAATAGGCCATTCTTCACTCTTTATATTGATCCACATGGTACATTATTGCCACTGTAAAACAGTAGCCATGTTACTTAACATCTCAACTAATTGTAGAATGTCTACATTTGTAGTAATAAATTAATCATCTTCAAAGTATCATTAACAAGAAGAAAAGAAATAGCTGTAATTTCCTTGCAGTTATTTTGTTTAATGGAAACAGCCATCACTTCTAATTTACTTGCAACAAAATCTTCTAATGGAACAATTAATCTACCTCACTGGGGAACTTTTTAGAAATATTAGTTAATATAATATAGCCTTTTAATATTTCCATAACAACCTGAAACATTTAAACTTTAATTTTTTTCATTCTTATCGTTCAAAACTTGATACACACTCTGACAAGAGTTGCTACTGCAACTCTAATTCTGTGAGATGGAAAATGTCTATACTACTTACAGTGGTCTTAGAAGGACACCAAAATGATGGAGATTTCTGTGGACTATAATATATCCAAAACTAACTGCAGCTCAAGATGTGCTAGTGAAGTTAATAAAGTAAAAATAATGTCAGAATTCTATTGATGAACTACTAGTATCCACAGTTATACAGGAACAAATGAGTGAAAACAGAAAGGAAAAGCTCTCCAAACTAAAATAAAAGAACTCTTCTACTCTATTACTGACAAATATGAATTTGAGTGCATTTCAAATGTATTCACAGGCATTAGTTTCAAGTTAATGTACGCTAGTTTCTTAATCCATATCTAGAAAATCCCATGCTAGATACCAGTTATACACACACACAGAAGTGTAGTACATCTGATTTTCGAACACTTTACCTATATGAATGTCATATTTAAAGTCATTTGTTCTACCCTGGATGGTACAATATATATGTAAATATCCTAAAGACAATAGCGTATTGCTACACATCCTGCTTTTGTCTTCTGTTTGTTTACTGATAAAGGAAATTATGTTCTTCAAAAAAGGGCAGTTGCTTTGAAGATACAGACTGTTTTTCTTTTCCAATTTCCTGTACTAAGCTAAATATGTTGGCACCTGCCTCCAGAGATCTCCCACAAAGTTTCATGGCTTGAGTGACATCTCTAATGTCTGAAATGATTTACCTTCAAATTCGACACAGAAATCTCAACAGTAGCTTTTATTGTTTTAAAGTCTCATGTTGTGGGGTGGGAGGAAAGAACAAGAAACCCAGCAAGAGAGTGAGAATGATGGGGGGCAGGGGAGGTGAATGAATGGATTCAACAACAAATCAAATTTTGCTCAAAGTCACTCTTTAATTTTGAAGTCATTTTCTTTGTGTGTAGATGGATTCTACTGGCAACAACATAGTAAGGTTCAAGAAATTTTAACCTAATTTGAACACTGATGTTAGAATAATTTATTCTTCGCCCTCAGTAAACCGGTTCTCAGCTGTAATTGTGGAAAAACTCTTGCCCAACAAAAAGCACTCTTTACAAAGGGATCATCATGAGTCAGAATCAAAAGTGATGGCAATTGGTGGTGGTGGACAATGATACAGAAATTTGCTTCCATAGAGATTTACATCTGTGGAAACTCTATGGGGTTGCTATGAATCAGAACTGACTTGAGGGCAGTTGTGGTGGTGGCCGTGCATTTGGAGAAAAGGCTGTTTTAAATGAAATAAATCACGTAGAGGGAAAAGAAAATAAATAAAGCAGCTCAGAAGCAAAACCAGAACTTGGAATGCTGTTCGAAGCTCCTGCACTAATGTGAAAAAGCCACAATAAAGGATCTTATTTGAGAACCATGATCATACAGCCAAAATGGATCTTAATAAACTGTGCAAAATGCTTTAGCAGTGCTAAAGAGAAAGGCTAGAGAGAAGACTGGATGAAAAATGCCTTAACATTCTTCAGAATAGAAAGTTGCTTGGTTGAAAAGATGGCATGCTTTCTCAAGTTGAGTTTTCTTCCTCCAGGCGGGGAAAGGATAAATTCATACAACAATATGGTATGGCACATCTGTCTTCAGGATTCAATGCTCTAAGGCCTGTTGATGTTCTGCAAGACGAATTTCTTTAAAGGTCTGAAGAAATGAGGTAGTTTCCCTTCATCACACACATTCTGAATTTCAGAGACTGTGACAGCTCTGTAAGGTAAAATCAGTAGGTTGTAGTTCTGAAAGATTAAACAATTTTGTTTTAATGTTCCAGTGCCCTTAATGCTGCCACAGAAATGCTCATCAAGAGCATCACTGGTAAATATTGAAGCAGCTATTGGTAATTACAGACTGTCCTCTACTTTTATATTGCCAGCATACTTTGTGAATGATATACTACTCAGCTGTCCATTTATGCACGGGACGATTTTTCCTAATATTTTTGTCATATATTTATTTTCTTTTATAACAGAAAAATAATAAAGACAAAAGATACATCACTATTTTAAGGGATTTAGAAGAAATACAGTAATGATCTTTCACTGATTTCTAATAAAATGAGATATTAACATTTACTTAAATTTTCACCTTCACTAAAATATCTGATATTCATCATTTCCTGCCTTTTAAAAATTGTGAGAAGAAAAGCAGTTTAAAAGTGGTTTACTAGTAAACTACTGTCCAGTTTGTACATGGAACACCTCCTTCATAAAAAATTTTCTGAATATAGATTTTGTACAGTCAAGTAAGATCATCTTTCAGCTATCAGAATAAACTTGTTAATTCTTCACTACCAAGTTTGTAAGTGTTCTGTTTTTTGTTAGTCCAGAATTATATCAAATATAGTAAAGTTCCAGACAATATTTTTTGTCTATTATTTTCAAAATGACAACAATAGTTATGATTATTGAAAAGGTTTCATTGTGAAAAAAAATAAATACGATGAAAAATGTAAACTTAATTTGGTATACATTAAAATTAGTACATGCCATATATATATATAGTGATCATATATATAACACTATTGCATGTGTAAAAATCAGGCTTAAATGCCATGATTCAACAATGAAGACATGTTCCTTTCTAATTTAGTACAATCTACATGCAATGAGGCACAAAACTGTTAAGGAAAAACTCAATGATATTTTCACAAGACAAATATACTTGCAGAACTAGCAAAAAGAGCAGAACATTGCAGGCATCCCATCTCTCCCTTCTATCCCATTCTAGTCACTACGCTGCTCTGAAGGTATCACTAGTCTGATACCTAAGTGATGGTGGTGAGTCTTCATCTTACATACTTTGGATGTCTTATCCAGAGGGAACAGTTCCTGGAGAATATCATGCTTGGTAAAGTAAAGTATCAGTGACAAAGACAAAGATACTCAATAAGATGGATTGGCACAGTGACTACAAAGCTGGACAAAATCCTAGCAACCATGTCGGTGTTGGCACAGGACTGGGCAGTGGTTTTTCTATTGTTGACAGGATCGATATTACTCAGCATCAACTAGGCAGCGCCTTACAGTAACAGCTAGAGGTTCCTTCTGCCATTTTCAGTATTGTTACATGGAATTATGTCTCCATTTGTATCTGTCTTCTTTCAGTCAGTAGTATATTTCTGAGATTCATCCACGTTATGTATATTTGTAATTCATTCACTTTTGCTCGAGCTGTGGCATTCCACCATATTAATAAGCTAGGATTTATCGGTTAAGTTTCCTATTAATGTGTATTTGAGTTATTTTTAATTGACTATTATGTAAATCTGTTGCCATTCAGTCACTTCTGACTCATAGTGACCCTACAGGACAGGGCAGAACTGTCCCATGGCATTTCCAAGGTGCACCTGATGGATTTTGAACTTTTAACCATTATACCACCAGGGCTCCTTGTGCCAAAATATTCTTGTAATGGTTACATGAAAAATGTTAGATTTTTAAATGGACAATCAAATGAGAGCAGTTACTTTTGCACTGAAGGAGCCTAAAAATTTACTGACTCATTCTCTAAAAATTTAGAGCAAAAATACTATACTAGCTGCAAAATTAACAAATGAGAATAGACTATAGAACAGACTTTTAAAGAACATAGGTATGCACTGCTTTTCAAAGTGTTAAGATGAGGGCATGATATAAGGCAACAAATTTATGTACTTTTACATGGCTAGGAAAATAATCGTTAACCATTTTACCCAGTAGACTCTTCAGCAGAAATTTTCCTTTATAATCTTCTCTACCTCATGACTGTTTAACATAAAAATATATTGCTGACTTTTTTATTATTATGATGATTCAACGAAAATGTACATTCCCATATAAATTTGCATGCTCACCTATACACAGCTCTCGTTGCTCTCCCTGCACGGTGCTAGCTCTCTCTTCTTCTCTGCTCCATACATGTTATATCCTCCTAACAGTCTCCTATCTTCTCCTCTCCACCCATTCCCCTTACTTCAGTATGAGGTCAACAGGGCGACATCCTGTAGATGCCTAGAACCATAAAGTGCCCACAAAATATGGTCACTCTGCATCACCAAGTCCAATCCATTGCTGTCCGAGAAGTTGACATTGATTATGAATTATGGACAGGGTCAGCATCAGGGCCAGGGACCATGCTCCCAGAGGAACCCTGAAGCCCCCAGACCATAGACTGTGGTCTTTTAGTGGAGATCTCAGGATGTACTTCTATTTATTCTTTTGTTGTCAGTGAGACTCAACTTTGTGAGCTCCATCGTGGCTATCACTAGTGGTGGCCCAGCACCATCTGGTTCCTATGGTTACAAGTCTACGTAGACACCCACTCACGTGGGTCTCCCTGTCTTCTGGATTCCCTTTCCCCCATGTCATAATGGACCTCAGTGATCATCATTCCTGCTAAGTTGGGACCATTTGCTGTGCCCTTGGATGGCAGCTTGGCAGCTTTTAAGACCTCAGATGCCACTCACCAATGTGGGGTGTGAAGAGTCCTCATTAGCAAAACGCTAGTTGTGCCAATTGACCTTGATTTCCCCTGACAGCACAGTCCCTGGGCCTCTGTCCCAGCTACTCTGTCCTTGCAATATTGGGTTAAGATGGGAGGAGTACACAAGTTGTGTTGAAGTCCAGTTAATATTGATCTTCTTACTAGTGTGTGCTGTCACCAGTTTCACCCAACCAAATTTCTAACAGCTATCTAATCTAAACCCTCACCCCTCGTCCTCCTTCCCTCCCCACCACTGCAGCCATCAAAGAGTCTTTCTGTTGTGCAGGAGTCTGCTTTTAAGTTCTTATCATAGGGGTCTCATACAATATTTGTCCTTCCACAGCTGACTACTTTCACTCAACGTAATGTCCTCCAGTTTAAACCAGGTTAAGAGATGTTTCCTACTATCATCGTTGTTCTCTATCATTGCATAGTGTTCCACTGAGTATATATACCATAGTTTACCTATCCATTCTTCTGTTGTTGGGTATCTGAGTTAGTTCCATCCTTTTGCTATTGTGGACTGTGCTGCAATGAACATTTGTATGCATGTATCAGTTGGTGTCAATGGCCTTGATTCTGTAGGATCTATTCCAAGCAGTGGAATTACTGGGTCAAACGGTTTAGCTATATCCACTATTTTAAGGAGGTGCCAGATTGCTTTCCAAAGAGGTTGGGTCATCTTGCAATCCCACCAACAGTGTAGGAGAATTACAATCTCTCCATAGTGTCTCCAGTATTTAATGTTTTGCAATTTTTGGATCATTGTCAATCTTCTTGGGGTGAAATGGTATCTCATTGCCATTTTGATTTGAATTTCTTTAACAGCTTACAATCATGTGCATGTTTGCACGTGTTTTTTTGCCTGCCTGGATCTCCTCTTTAGAGAAGTGTCTGTCCATCTCCTTGCCATCACTTAATTGTATGAATTACCTTTTTCTCATTGGTACTTTGTAGTACCTTATAGATTATGCATATCAGCCGTCAGTCTGACATAGAGTTGACAAATATTTTTTCCCATTCTGTAGGTGGCCTTTTAACTCTGTTAATAAAGACTTTGGATGAACAAAAGCGATTGATTCTTAGTAGTTCCCACTTATCTATTTTCTCTTCTGATGACTGTGGTTTGTTTGACAGATTTTGAAGTAAGTCTACATTGTGTACTAAACCTTCCATTGTTGTTCCTACTTTTTCTTGGATGAGGTTCATTGTTTTAGATTTGATATTCAGGTCTTTTATCCAGTTTGAGTTGGTTTTTGTATAAGGTGTAAGATATGGGTCTTGTTTGAATTTAGTGCAGATGGATATCCAAATGCTGGCACCATTTGTTGAAGAGATTGCTTTTACCCCAGTTTAATGTCTTAGGGCCTTTGTTGAATAGAAACTGTTCATAGGCAGATGACATCATCTCTGGGGTCTTGATTCTGTTCCACTGATCTATCTGTCTGTTTTTCATTGCGGACATTTTTTTAGCAACATTTTTACATATTGTTAAATGCTCTCACACTTGCTTGTCAGCTTGTCCTACTGTGGGGGCTTGCATGTTGGTGTGATACTGGAAGCTATACCACGGGTACTCAGGTATCAGAAGGACCCACCACGGCGGACAGGTTTCAGCTGAGCTTCCAGACTATGACAGACTAGGAAGAAGAACCCAGCAGATTACCCCTGCAAAGAATTAGTAAGTAAAAACCTTATGAGTAGTAGCAGAATACTGTCAGACATTGTGCTGGAAAATGACCCCCCAGGTTGGAAGGCACTCAAAAGATGAAGGAAGAGCTGCCTCCTTAAAGGAGAGTTGACCTTACTGACATGGATGGAGTAATGACATCAAGACCTTCCTTTGCTGATGTGGTACAACACAAAATGAAAAGAAACATCTGCAAACATCCATTAATAACTGGAATGTGAAATGAATGAAGTATGAATCTAGGAAAATTGGAGAAGCATCAAAAGTGAAACAGAACACATAAACATTGATATCTTAGGCATTAGTGAACTGAAATTGACCGGTATTGGCCACTGTCGAATCAGACAATCACATGGTCTGCTATGCTGGGCATGAAAACTTGAAGAGGAACAGTATTGACATTCATTATCAAAAAGAACATTTGAAGATCTGTCTAGAAGTCCTATGCTGTCAGTGACAAAATAATATCCATGTGCCTACAAGGAAGACCAGTCAATATCACTTGTATTCAAATTTATGCATCAGTTATGAAGGCCAAAGATGGAGAAACTGAAGAAGGATGAAGGTAAAAACAAAATTAAAAGAGCCTAGATAAACGCTGTGTTTGCTATATGCTGCTTAGACATGCATGTCATGTGGGTGAATATATCAAGACTTGGAAATATGGGTTGTTACAAGGCTATGGGGAAAAAAGGAATACATCCACTCTTCACCTATCCACATAGTTAGGTTCCAAACGTCAAGGCACTATGCAAAAAAATGGTATTAAAGGAGAACAGAAAATGACTACATAGACCGTATTATTTGGGATACACATGCCCTTTGATACAAGAGGTTGAAACTATAGGTGGCAACTACACATACAACTTGTCATGAAAGAGTAACTGCTGCACATGTATTAATGTGCAACACAAACAGTAAATTTTTCACTATTTTCATAAATGGAAAATGTCAGATAACAAGATAGTCAGTATGCGAACAGTAGGCATGTTAGTAATTAGTACCTGAGTAGGACTAGAGTACAAGTCTCCTAACTATTAAATCTCATTTCCCACCTTATATCAAAGTATGAGTTTTTGAAGTTACTTTCTAGATCACCCTGTTCAGAAAACAAAAGTAAGAGTATAAAGCTATAAATGTCTAATGTCTAGGATATATTGCAAACTTAATTTATATATATCTTTTATTCTGAAGATTCCCAATTCCATATGCATTCAGAAAGAATACCATTGCCCTCATGTGATGAATAAAGAAATGAATCAAAATTTTAAAGTATCAGGGCATGCATACTTATTTAATTATCGTTGATGCTTATTCACTGTCAATGCACAGTCTCATCCCACAAAATCATCACATTCAGTGAATCAAAGTTTGGATCAATAGTCTAGCTGTACACAAAAACTTTTGCATACTTCCAACGGAGTTCTTAGCCTGGGTTTCAAAGATAGCTGTGAGTGGCAAAGATAAGTTATAGACAATGTGTGATTATCCTAAATTGTATGTAAAATTTTTGATAAATGTGCATATACAGTTTCCCGGGGAAAGGATCCATTGCTTTTATCAGAGTTTGTAAGTTTAATGAAACATATATCCATATTCCTAATGATAAAAATAGGTGTTCAATGCCTCTACAATTAAAGAAATAATGTTGTCAATAAAATTAACCACGTTTTAAAAATCCAAAATAATATTTAAACATTTAATATTCAAAGATTCTCTGATTTCCTCCATCCACATACATGTTTTTTGCTTAGTTATATCAGGTGATGACTCCAGTAACAATTTGTTTTGTTTATTTCCTATAATAAACTCAGTTTGAAGTGATATTCCTTTTTTCTGCACATATCAGATCACTACCTCTGTATCTGAAATGCACTACAATGCCAAAAGGCCAGATGGAAAATGCAATTTACCAATGGTGTACTGCAGCTAAGGTTCCATAATGCTACCTATTTCAAATTTAATAACCACAGTGTCTCTCCTACATACAAGATCTATTTGTCACTTTTAGACTTATGGGTATATTTCTTTAGCTTCTTGACCTTTTTGCTTCTGAACAGATGAACGCTATGTATATTTTACTCTTCTGTAAATTTAAGATGTATGTATTCTTGCAGAAATGTAGACTGATTTCTAATTTTACTATGGGAAAAAAACAGATTAAATAGAACATCTGCAACTTCTTCAAAGATGTGTCTTATCTTTAGCAGTAGCATGATAAACTTCAAAACAAAAAATGAAAATATCTTCAATTGTTTATGATAAAAAGTTTATTACTATGCAATGGATATAAAATAAGGACAACAGACTGATGACATGACATATCTTTATAGCCTCATTATTATGCATTGATAAAATAGAAATAAGTGGAAGCAGGTGTGGAGTATATTTGAATATCCCTAGTACTATATAATATTTAAGATCAGTAAAAAGAAAAACAACAACCCACTCCTGTAGAGTCAATTCCAACTCATAGCAACCCCACAGAATATAGCAGAAGCACCCCACAAAGTTTCCAAGGAGTATCTGGTGGATTTGAACTGTCAAGCTTTGGTTTGGCAGTCATAGCAGTTAACCACTACAGTACCGCAAGTGATTAACTGTACTTACATATCTTATATTAAATACACACAAACAAGAATAAAACAGCTTTTATTAAGGAAAAAAAAAAAGGATTTATTTTGCCAAGCTTGTAAAAGCTGGTCCCCATTGACCAGTTATTTGATTTAGAGATACAGTTGTGTGCTGAGGAGGTAAATATGGAAAAAGGAATCTTAGCTGGAGCATGTTATTTGCACAATGCATTTCCCTCATAAAGTACCAGCAACTGATTGCAATCAATACTATCTTACAAATTTTCTGTGTTGGAAAAAAGATTTACATTGTTGCCGTAATATTTGCTTTATGTTAGCTACCTATAAACAATGAAAGCACACATATGTTAAAGTTACTACTTTCGCAGCCATCACAATATGTAACTATTTGCAAAAGTAAGTAGTTATCACACGTTATAAAGTTTAAATATTTTTTGATACATGCAGTTAAGTTGCCTTACAAAAGTTTGTACTGATTTTTAAGTACCTTTTGGGGCAGTTCTACTCCGTCCTACAGGGTCGCGATAAGTCAGAATTCAATCAAGGCAGTTTTTCTTTTCCTAAACACATAGTTATGATGGTGGATAGGAGGAGTTAATTAAAAAATATAATAATAACAACTAGCGTTTTGCTAAGAGAGCTCTCTGCACCCCACATTGGTGAGTGGCGTCTGGGGTCTTAAAAGCTGCCAAGCTGCCATCCGAGGACGCAGCAAATGGTTCCACCTCAGCAGGAATGGATGCTCACCGAGGGCCAAAATGACATGCGGTAAAGACAACCGAGAAGACAGAGAGACCCACAAGAGTGGGTGCCTACATCGACTTGGGACCGAAAGAACCGGATGGTGCCCGGCCACCACCAGTGATAGCCATGACGGAGCTCACAGAGAGGAGCCTCACTGGCAACACAGAATAAAAAGGGGTGCATCATGAGATCTCCACTAAAAGACCCCAATTGATGGTCCAGCGGTTTTGGGGTTCCTCTGAGAGCATGGCCCCTGGCCCTGATGCTGCCCTTTCCCATAAATTATAACAAAGGTCCACTCTTTGGACAGGAATGGATTGGACTTGGCAATGCAGAGTGACCATATATTGGAAGCACTTTATGGTTCTATACATCTATAGGATATCATCTTGCTGACCTCTGGCTGGAGGAAGGGGAGTGGACGGACAGGAGGGGAAAGGAGACTGTTGGGAGGATGAGACATGTATGGAGCAGAAAGGAATAGTGTGCTGTCACCGGACAGGGAGAGCAGTGGAAGCTGCATATAGGTGGGCATGTAAATTTATACGGGAATGTACATTTTTCACTCAGTCACGTCAAATAAAAATTAAAAAAATATATATAATAAATAAATAAAATATGAGCTTCGACAACTAAGTGTGCGAACTTAACTCTTCTAAGTACTATATACCTTGTTGTTGAGTATCACTGCGGTCACCTTTGAAGTACTCCTCTGGAGAATCTGTGCACTGACACCAGCGCCTAGTCCACCCTTCAAAGTAATTCTATAACTTGTTCTAGAATGGTCATTGTGCATGGCAGCACAGCAGCAAGTTCAAGAATTTCATTGTACACTTGTCTGTGGGGGAGTTTTTAGCCAGTAAACAAATAATTGTATTGGAATACCCTCCCTACTCACCTAATCTAGCCTTCAATGACTTTTTTTTTTACCCAAAGATAAGGGAGATTTTTGAAAGGAAGACATTTTGATGACATTCCGGACATCAACAGTGATAGGACAACTCTGATGGCGATTCCAGAAAAAGAGTTACAAAATTGCTTTGAAGGTTGGATTAGGCATTGGTGTCAGTGTATAGCTTCCCAAGGGGAGTATTCTGAAGGTGACTCTAGTGATATTCAGCAATGAGGTATGTATGTAGCACTTTGAAAAATTAAGTTCATGGACTTAATTGTCTGACTTTGTATTTTATGTCTTTGTTGTCGTTTGTTCAAAAAAAAAAAAAATACACCATTTTGGCCGTAAATGAAACCTACATACAGCTATCTCTATTTGGTATACTGGCATTCAAATATAATTTGTTAAACTGATGGATTAATAAACAAATGAGAGAAAAGTTAAGGGAAAGGATAACATATTGTGTGCCTTATTATAATTCAAGAGGCAGTATTTGCAATGTCTTTGTACTATGTTTACTGTTTATCAGATATTAGTATAAAATGAATTCTTTAAAGGATTATAAACCATATACTCTTAACATATGACAGAGGAAACGTCCCATCCTTGTGGAATTTCTTCTTGTCTTTAATATCATATCCTTCTTCCTTGACAAAGTCTTAACACAAATTCTTATTTCTCAAATGCATCCTTTGAAGAAATCTTGTTTAGTTTGTTGGCCCACCAGGAGAAAATCCAGTGATTCTCCAACCAAGATGTGCATCATAATAACATGGTGCATATTAACAAAATATAGTAAACATGAATCATTGTTATCTCTGATCTGCTTGAAACGTTCTGGGATGGGAGAATTTTCAGGACCCTGAAATTTCAGAAGTCTGGAATTTCCCCAATTTCCCAGGTGATTTTGAGAACATACACTTCTTCAAAGAATACTAGACATGGGAAAAATCCAACCTCCTTAAGCCAGTTGTTGTAAAGTGCCTTCTAGTTGGTTCTGATTCTGGATAACAAAAATCTCTGTGACAGAGCCAAACTAAGCCTCTCCTTATTAACTGTGTGTTATAATATTGTCAGCACATCCTGACCATGGCCTGTCCTTCCACACTTGCATGTATGGGGATGCCGTCCTTCCTTTTCTCCTATGTTAGGCGCTGTCATGTCGAGTGATCCAGTGGGTGGTCACAGGACAGAACAGAACATCCCACCAGGTTTCCAAGTAACAGCTGATAGTTTGAGACTGCTGAAGGTTGGTTATCAGCCTGAGCTCTTCACCACCTTCCAACCAGGGCTCCTATTCCTGAAGAGACACCACTGTTCTTCTCCCAGGCAGACTGAGCATCAAAGGCTTCTGTGTTCCCAACGCCACCATTCTTTATTTTATTTGAACAATTATCAACTTTTATATTTATAATTTAATATTTCATATTACCAAAATTTTGACTTAGGTTGTAAGTTCCTTGATGACAAACAGCACCATCCTTGTTCTTTTTAACTGCAAGAATGATGCTTTAAGTAATGTCGATGCTGACTAATAAAGGCTAAAGACAGACAGTATTTAATATCAATATTAAGTTGTCACTTATAAACACCAACCTGCTCAGAATTTCTACTGAGGACATATTTTAATTTTTTATATTAAAATACTGATGTACTACTAATAAAAAAACAATCTAAATGGTACACTAAGGTAACCATTTATTCTTTTTTCCCTGTAACTGAGATGTTTCTTGATATGTGGAAAAACTGTAAGTGTCTTGGGAAAATTGGAAGAGTGGGTCATCACAGTTTATAACTAATACAAAAATAATCAGGTTTTATTACTGTTTAAGGATAATATATCAGATTTACTTTTTGTCTATTAAATGATTGACTTCACATGTGATAGAAATGTTCTTGTAATGGAATAAGTATACTCTAAACTTACGTAAATAATGCTTTGTTGTTATAGATATATACTGGAGAGGTGAGAGCTCACTGCTGAAAAGAAGCTCCTTCTATAATAAAATGCTAAAATAAAATTGGATTTGTCTATGTATCCCTCTTAAGAAGAGAAAACATAACTAGTATCCATTAAATGAAATGTTCTTTGGTGTTATAATTTAGAAGGAATATACACAGTAAACTTTTTATCTAAAGTCCTTTAGCCTAGGATAATCCTCACCAAAAATTAAAAATAACTGTCTAAAGGATAAGGTACATTCAAACCAATTTCATCAAGTTGCAGTTTGCAAAATGAGTATACAATTGAGTCTCCCAAGTATGCCCAAACGAGGATATCACTTTTCAAAACTATTAAAAATCAATGCTTGTGATTTTAAAATATTTTAATTATCTGAAACACATTTGTTTATTATAGCAAGTCAATAGAAAAAGTTTACGACTCAAGGATGGCTCTGGGGACATCTGACAAATTGAAGGTAAAGCATATATAGCTACTTCCAGATTAAGACAACCCAAGAAATCTGACAAAGCAACAGAAAAAAGAAAAATGACAATATATATTCATACACACACAAACACTTCAAAGTTTTTGCCAGATTTATTGATCTTTAAAACACAAAGAAAAACTAGAAATTTTCTAGCACTGTATTATACTGTTTTTTGGAAGATTTTATATCATATTGTTTAGAATCATATAATTCAAAAGATAATTTAAAGTTAGCAAAGCATCTTATCAATTATTTGTTTCTCTTCTCATTGTTTTTGTTTGTCAATGACCACTGTTTTAATGCTAACATTTTTCAAATAAGGCTCTTACCTTTAGAAGCCTTTAGTGCTATTAAAATATACCCTGTCATTTCTCATAGTGTGCACTAAATAGATGTTTAGAATATGAATACAGCAATTTGTTTTTTTTAAATATTTCATGACATAAATCATTCATGATAATTATGATGAACACTTTACATATGAAAAGACACGAATATTTATTTATAATAAGTTGCTTATTGAAAAGAACTACCAGCATAAAACATCAGACCAGGCATGATTTTGAGAGGCTTCAGTTGCTCTATAAATCATCAACGTACTAATCTCACACCTTACCTTTTTTGCACATGATGGACCCCTTCCTAGTAGAAACTCTCACAGTGTTACCAGGGTCAGAAGCAGTTTGGCAAGGTCTCATGAAGTGGGTCAAAATAGCTTCTGTGTGGAATTTAGCTAAGAAAACCCAGTATAATATATGCAATTTCCTCCACATAATAATTGTTAGCTATGTTATCTTTCAAAGTTAAATGCAGTATCCTGCTATGTACTTTTCTCCATATCCATCAGGTAGAACAAGAATCTGGTATTTCATAAGCTATAAAACGCCCATCAATCATTATTCTTTTTTTTTTTAATTTTACTTTGGATCAATGTTTATAAAACTAGTTTCTCATTAAACAGTTCATACACATACTGTTCTATGACATTGGCTAACAACTCTATAATATGTCAAATCTCTCCCTTCTCAATTTTGAGTTTCCTATTATCCCCCATCCTGCCTTCCAGTCTTTGCCCATGGTTGTGTTTTACAGGTCTATCTAGTCTTTGGCTGTACAGTAAACCCTGGGAGTGACTTCATTATTGAGCTTAACGGGTGTCCAGGGTCCATACTCTCAAGGTTTCTACAGACTCTGTCAGGCTAGTAATTCTGGTCTTTTATTGTGAATTAGAATTTTGTTCTGTACTTTTTTCCAGCTCTGTCCAGGACCCTCTCTTGTGATTCCTGTCAGAGCAGCTAGTGGTGGTAGCCAGGCTTTATCTAGTTGTACTGGACTCAGTTTGGTGGAGGCCATGGTAGTCAACAGTGAGCATTCATCTATAATTAAACTGAAAAACTGCTGTTGTTGACTGTCCTTGAGTTGACTCTGACTCACGAGGACCCAAAGTATACAGAGTAGACAGGCTCCCCTGGGTTTTGCAGGCTGTACCCTTTTAGAAGTAGAAAACCAGGTCTGTCTTCTGAGGTGCTGTTAGGTAGATTTGAAAGCCAATCTTTTTGGTTAGTATTCAAATGCTTAATTATTCATGCCTCTAGAACATAATACACTCTAAATGTATTAGAAACTTACATTTATATAAAATTAAATAGTTTCTAGTAGGTTTTCTTGACGAATGTAACAATAAAGGAAATCCTGGTGGCATACTGGTTAAGTCCTACAGGGGCTAATCAAGAAGTTGGTAGTTCAAATCTACTAGGCATTCCTTGGAAACTCAGTGGGAGAGTTCTACCCTGTCCTATAGGGTTGCTTATGAATCAACAGAATCAACTCAGCAGCAGTGTTTTCTTTCTTTCTTTTTTTTTTTTTGGTATAACAATAAAACAAAGAAAAAAGTGAGAGTAGGTTTGTTCTCTATTTGTTTTTAAATGTCTCTTACTCCTTATTTGCCATTCAATATAAAATTACAAGAAGAATAAAAATAACTCAATATTAGACTTAAGCTACAAAATCTTTCCAAACACATATTCTTTTCTAAGTAAAGGTAAAGCAAAACACGTTTGTCAGAAATTCCAATTAAAGAAACAATAAATAAAATGACTATTATAATTAGTGCACTGTAGAGTTTCTGCTGTGCCCTATATGGTCAACATGAGTTGGAAATGACTCAAAGGTAGTGGGTTAGGTTTTAACATTTATTATAATTACTAATAAATTTAAACAAAATATGGATTTGCTTCATGCTGCATTTTGAAAGACATTATTAAAATTTTCAGAAATATACAAAAGAGCAACAAATAATCCTGAAAAGGAATTAGAGACCCAGGCAGAAATGATATTATGGAGGCATGGAATACTAACCCAAATGGGCAAACCTCAATGTATGACAGGCATTGTGTCAGAGGCAGGTAAGCCATGATAAGAAGTAACAGAAAAGTTTTAAAAAACAAATTAAGCATGCAAAAGATAGTAAATATTCTTCCAGAAGCACGGGTAACAGCACAGCAAGAACAGTAGCAATGCATTGGTCTTTACCTAACACTGATTAAAGGGAAGACCCAGATCATCATTACCTAACATCTAAAAACAATCTATCATTAATAAATACTTCCTTATTTGTAAGAGGTTATAACTATGTTAATTTTTTCTGTAATACTTCCTTTGGTACACAGTTGCTAATATTTATTGAACATTTACTACTGACCCATAACTGTAAACTTCAATACATACAAACACATATAGATAGGTAGATAGATAAATAGATAGATGGTTAGATAGATGAAATCTTCATCTACTTATTCTTCTACAATATATTTAAAAGTGAGAAAAATAAAATTAGGATTTACGACTTGCTTACTTAAACTAGAACTTACTTACAAATCGAAGTTGGTAGTCAGCAATCTATTCATTAACAATTTATCTTGGGGGCAGAATCAAGATTGCAGACTACACACACGCCTCCCTAAATCCCTCTGAAACCAAGACCAGAATTGATAATGAAATGGAGCCTGCTGGACACCTAGTGAGCCCTAAGGTATGGCACAGGGCTGTTAATTTTGACTTCATAACACTGAGTGGAAAGCTTCTGCTCTTTTGTTGAGTACTGGTTTTCATGGACTGAGGGTAACTCGCCATTTTAATTTTTTTTCCTCTGTCTTGCCTGGCAGGCAGAGCTGGGACTTGACTGGCAGCTGTTCTGGGATGCACTGTTGGTGGGATGGGTGGGTGAGACTGCCATATTTTGAGACCCCAGCTTTAGACTCTGTACATCTTGGTGCCTTTGCCCTCTCTTTCCACCTTCGCTGTTGATTGGCCTGTACCAGTGCAGGTGGGGAGCTTGTGCAGGATGCCACTTGTTCCACTGAGAGGCAGACATACCCATATGGATGCCTCAGAAGGACCTAATAACTAGGCTGGGAGGCAGCGCCTGCCTGGAGGAGAGCAGTTTTCCAGCAGTAAAGCAGTATTCTACACAGTGTCGCCAATGGCTGGGGACCGACAACAGAGGCCAGCAGCAAAGAAGTTTTTCTGTATTTTGATCTAGTGTACAACATCTGGGGTTGGATATAGAGGTGCTTACTTTGCCAGCTGGGATGAGGAACCTGTACACCTAAAACCTGACTGACTTTAGAAGTTGTCAGATACCTTTTACCTTCCATTTTAACATGGCCTAGAGAAACAACTGCAGTCCAGCCTCACAACATCTCTGCCAGCCTCTGTTGACTCACATGATGCCAGAAAAACAACAAATTCTGGTTAAAAGCATAACCAAGAAATCACACATGGCTAAAGAAGTCCCCCAAAAGAAACAACCAAAGAAATTCCCCTAAAAAGAAACCTTTTTGAAAATATTCAAAGGTGAAGACCGAAGGATTACATAGAGAGTCCTCCTAGGCCTTATGCAAAATGTAGGAGACCGAATGAAAATTAAGCAAGCTGTTCAATCTGTGGAATACTGCTACTCTGAAATCCAACAGATCAAGAACAAAATTAAAGACAGAGAAAATTCAATTCAAAGCCAAGAAAACAGAATGGAACAAATGGAAAACAGACTTTCTGACTTGGAAGACAGAGCTACTGACTCGAGCATCTATAAAGAGAGATTTGAAAACAGAAACAAGAAAAATGAAGAAGCATTAAGAAGCATGTGGCCCTCTATTAAGAGGAACAATCTATGATTAATAGGAGTTCCTGAAAAACTTGAGACACTTAAGAACAAGGAGAGTATTGTTGTTGAGCTTCTGACAGAAAACTTCCCAGAAATTAGGGAAGAAGAGAATATAGATATCCATGATGCATATTGAACTTCACTCAATACAGACCTCAATAGAAAGACTCCAAGACGTATTATAATCAAGCTTGGCTGGCTGGCTAACAAAATGAAACAGAAACTCTTAGAGGCAGCAAGGCTTAAAGCAAAGCTAACATTCAGAGGGAAACCCTGTAGCTTTCTTCAGAGTTCTCAGAAGAAACAATGCTGACACAGAGACAGTGGCATGACACATTAAAATTCTTGAAGGAGAATAACTTCCAACCAAGAATTATATACCCTGCAAAACTATTTTTCAAATATGAAAATGAAATTAAGACATTTGCACATAAACAGAAACTTAGAGACTTTGTAAAAACCAAACCAAAGCTACAAGAAATACTGAAACAATCTTTTGGCTTAGAAGAAGAAAACCACTAACTTTATGTTTCAGAAACCAATTCAGGACACATCATGCAGAAACATACTAAGCTAGGGAAGGCTCCTAACTCAATCGAACCTATAATAGTGAAAGAAACCATCCAGTGATCATGTCATGAAGACTATGATGTCATCATATTGAAAAGACAGATGCACTACAGTTGTTACAGTCCTTCCAGATGGAGAGGAAGTTAATAAGACTGGTAGTAATTAAAATAAGGTTTATACATTGTTTATTAAGGGGTTCATAGGGACAGCAATAGAGCAGAATAAAGATGCAACATATCATATCAAGAAACATAATGTAGGAGTCTCAACAACCACAGAACCAACCCTGAAAAAGGTGAAAAATCAACTCCCAAAGAAGAATGTCCAAGAACAGGTTAATAAGAACAACAGGGAAAACATAAACACAAAAATAAACATATCACAATGACAGCACTAAACACATATCTATCAATATTTAAATTGAATGTGAATGGACTGAATGCTCAAGTAAAGTGACACTGAGTGACATCTTGGATCAAAAGACATGACCCATTCATATGTTGCCTACAAGAAATTCACCTTAAAGATAAGAACAAACTAAAAATTAAAGGATAGAAGAATATATATCAAGCTGATAATCCACAAGGAGAGCAGATGTGACAATTCTAATCTCAGATAGAGTAGACTTTAATGTAAAATCCACCATCATGGACAAGGATGGATACTATTTACCACTGAAAGGTTCAATACAGAAGCAGGACTTAACAGAATTAAATATTTATGCACCTAATGTTACAGTACCTAAATACCTCTAAGAAACACTGACTACACTCAAAAAGGAGATAGATCACTTGACAAAAATAGTAGGAGACTTCAACACTCCACTCTCAATATTGGACAGATCATCTAGAAAAAAGCTCAATAAAGATACAGAAGATCTTATTGCCACAATTAACCAACTAGACCTCATTGACATATACAGAACGTTCTGTCCATCAGCAGACAACTACACCTTCTTCTTCACTGCACAACGAAAATTCTCCAGAACAGACCATGTGTTAGGACATAAAGCAATTCTCAGCAAAATCCATACCACTGAACTAATGCAAAGCATCTTTTGAGATCGTAAAGTCATAAAGGTCAAAATCAATAGCATAAAAAATACAGAAAGTGGAACTCATCAAAACCAAACAACATCTTGCTCAAAAAGCCATGGGTTATAGAACAAATCAAGGATGAAATTAAGAAATCTACGGATTCCAAAGAGAATGACAACACTTCCTACTAGAAACTAAGGGATACAGCCAAAGCAGTGCTCAGAGGTCAGTTTATCTCCATAAATGCACACATCTGGAAGGAATATAGAAACCAAACCAAAGAACTAACCCTATAGCTTGAACAAGTAGAGAGAGAACAACCAAGGAACTCTTCAGGCACCAGAAGGAAACAGATGACAAAGATTAGAGCAGAACTAAACAAATTAGAGACTAGAAGAATAACTGAAAAAAACTGAAAAGACCAAAAGCTGGTTTTTTGAAAAGATCAGAAAAATTGACAAGCCACTGGCTAAACTTATTAAAGAAAAACAGAAAAGGAAACAAATAAGCCAAATAAGAAATGAGAGGGGAGTTGTCCCAACACATCCAGCAGAAATAAAAAGTATCATAACAGAATACTATGAATGACTGTGCTCTAACAAATATGAAAACCTAGAGGAAACTGACAAATTCTTTGATTCATGTCACCTACCAAAATTATCACAAGGTGAAGCAGAATAAATTCATAAACCCATCACAAAGGAAGAAATTGAAGAAAGCCATCCAAAGACTACAACAGAAAAAAGCCCTGGCCCAGATGGCTTCACCACAGAATTCTACCGGCCTTTCAGAGAAGAGTTGTCTCCAATATCACTGAGAATACCTCACAGTATAGAAAGGGATGGAATACTTCCAAATTCATTCAATGCAGCCAGCATAACCCTGGTACCAAAGCCAGGGAAAGGTCCAACCAAAAAGGAGAACTGCAGACCAATATCACTCATGAATCTAGATGCAAAAATCTTCAACAAAATTCTGGCCAATACAATGCAACAACATATCAAAAAATAATCCATCATGACCAAGTTGGATTCATAGCAGGGATGCAAGGCTGGTTAAACATCAGAAAAACAATTAATGTGATAAACCACATAAATTACACAAAAGACAAGAATCACCTGATTTTGTCTATTGATTCAGAAAAGGCATTTGATAAAGCCCACCACCTATTCACACTAAAAACTCTCAGCAAAATATGAATAGACGGCCAATTCCTCAATGCAATAAGGGCCATTTATACAAAGCCAACTGCCTACATCATCTTGAATGGAGAGAGACTGAAACACTGTCCCTTGAGAATGGGACCTAGACAAGGAAGGATGTCCACTCTCACCTCTCCTATCCAACATTGTACTAGAAGTTCTAGCTAGAGCAATTAGACAAGACCAAGAAATAAAAGGTGTCTGCATAAGCATAGAAGAAGTAAACATCTCCCTATTTGCAGATGATATGATTGTATACACAGAGAATCCTAAAGAATCCATAAGTAAACTACTCAGATTGATAGAAGAGTTCAGAAAAGTCTCAGGATACAAGACAAACATAAGTAAATCAGTAGGATTCCTTTATACTGACAACAAGATTATTAAGGAGAAATCACCAAGTCAATACAATTTACTATAGCCCTAAGAAGATAACGCACCTAGGAATAAATCTAGCCAGAGAAACAACGGACCTTTACAAAGAGATCTACAAGCCCTTACAACAGGAAAATAAGAGAGACTTACAGAAATAGAGAAACCCACCCTGCTCATGGATAGGAAGATTTAACATTGTGAAGACATCTATTTTACCCAAAGCATTCTACTTGTATAAGGCAATCCCAATATAAATTCCAGTGATATTTTTAATGTGATAGAGAAGCAAATCACCAACCTTGCTTGGAAAGGGAAGAAGCCCTGGATAAGTAAAGCACTACCGAAGAAGAACAACACACTGGGAGACCTCTCACTACCCAACTTTAGAACCTATTACACTGCCACAGTAACCAAAACAGCCTGGTACTGGTACAAAAAGAAACAGACAGATCAATGGAACAGAATTGAGACCCCAAAGATGACACTATCTTTCTATGAACAGTTGATATTCGATACAGGCCCTAAGACATTAAACTGGGGTAAAAACAATCTCTTCAACAAATGGTGCTAGCCAAATCGGATATCCATCCGCAATAAATTGAAACAAGGTCCATATCTTACACCTTATACAAAAATCAACTCAAACTGAATAAAAGACCTAAATGTCAAATCTAAAATTATAAAGCTCATGCAAGAAAAAGTAGGAACAACGAAAGCTTTAATACACAATGTAGACAGAATTCAAAGTCTGTCAAACAGGCCACAAACAACAGAAGAGAAAACAGATAAGTGGGAACTATTAAGAATCAAACACTTTTGCTCATCCAAACACTTCATTAATGTAATTAAAAGGCCACCTAAGAATGTGAAAAAATATTTGGCAACTCTATGAAAGACCTATGCCTGATCTCCATAATCTATAAGGTACTACAAAATATGAATAAGATAAAGATAAATTATCCACTTAAGCAATGGGCAAAGGAGATGGACAAACACTTCTCTAAAGAGGAGATCCAGATAGCCAAAAAACATATGCAGACATATTCACAATCTTTAGCTATTAAACGAATTCAAATCAAAACTATAGTGAGATATCATCTCACTCCAACAAGGTTTATCACGATAAAAAAAAAACACAAAACAACAAGTGCTGGAGAGGCTGTGGAAAAATTGGAACTCTGTTGCTGGTGGGATTAAATAATGGTGCAACCTCTTTGGAAAGCAATCTGGCACTTCCTGAAAAGGTTAGATCTGGATATACCATTTGACCCAGTAATTCCACTGCTCAGAATATATCCTACAGAATCAAGACCATTCATACCAACTGATACACGCACATGAATGTTTATCGCAGCACAGTCCACAATAGCAAAAAGATGGAATCAACCCAGATTTCCAGCAACAGAGGAATGGATAGGTAAACTGTGGTATATATACTGAATGGAACACTATTCAATGACAAAGAACAACAATGATTTTAGGAAATATCTCATAACCTGCTTTCAACTGGAGGACATTATATAGAGCGAAAGTAGTCAGTGACCAAAGAGCAAATATTGTATAAGACCCCTACAAGAAGAACTTAAAAGCAGACTCATGCATAGAAAAAAAGACTCTGTCAGCTGCAAGGGTAGGGATGGAGGGAGGGGGAAGGAGGAGGGTTTAGATTAGATAGTTGACAGAAATTTGGTTAGGTGAATTCTGTGACAGCACACATCAGTTACAAGGTCAATATTAACTGGACTTCAATACAACATACAACATGATTACTCCTCCCATCTTAACCCAATTGGCAAGGACAGAGTAGCTGGGGAAGGGGGCCAGGGACCACGCTCTCAGGGGAAATTGAGGCCAATTGGCATAACTCAAGTTTTCCTAAGAGAGCTCTCTGCACCCCACATTTGTGAGTGGCATCTGGGGTTTTCAAAGCTGCCAAGCTACCATGTGAGGGTACAGCAAGTGGTCTCAACTTATTAGGAACAGATGATCACCACGGACCAAAATGACATGGGGGGAAGGAGAACCCAGAAGACAGATACACCCACATGAGCGGGTGATTACATCGAACTGGATAGTGCCCAGCCACCATCAGTGATAGCAGTGATGGAGCTCACAAAATTGAGTCTCACTGGCAACACAAGAATAAAAAGGGGAGTACCCTGAGATCTCCACTAAAAGACCACAATTGATGGTCCAGGGACCTCAGGGTTCCACTGGGAGCATGGCCCCTGGGTCTGATGTTGCCCCTGTGCATAAATCATAGTGGAAGTCAACTCTTCGGACAACAATGGAATGGACTTGTTGACACAGAGTGACCATGTCATGTGTGCACTTTATGGTTCTATGCATCTATAGGATGTCTTCCTGCTGACTTCTTGCTGGAGGCAGGGGAGTGGGTAGAGAGGAGGGGATAGGAGATTGTTGGGGTGATAAGACATGCATGGAGTGGAGAGGAAGAGTGTGATGGCACCCGGCAGGGAAAGCAGTGGGCACTGCATATTTATATGCAAATTTATATGGAAATATATATTTTCAAGCATAATAAAATATAAAAATATATATATAATAGTTTATCTTAAGTTTATCCTAATTTAAATTATCATATTTTTTCCTAAATTTCTACAGCAAAACCCTTGGGGGGAAAATCTGAATGTCCAAGTAATAGAAAATTGTGCAATTACATGAGTTACAAACTTGAGTATCTAAATTACTGGTTAAGACTTCAAGGTTAGTTCTTGATCTGTCACCAACAGGGTAGCCACCAGACACATTGGGACATTAAAATTTAAATAAATCGCAACAGTTTTTCAGTCTCTCTTGCCACATTTCAACTGAGTGGGACACTAGCCAAAAAGCCTGGGAGCTCATATCCCCCTAACTGCTCAGTAGTCTTCTGTAGCTGGGAGCTACCGTACTGGGGAGCATATTGCTTACTATGAACATTTCTGGAATATTTTCATCATCACAGAAAATTCTACTGGAGAATTCAATCTTATTTTAATGTTGACAAATTTTCCAGATATTTGTTAATGTTTATACCATTTAGTTATCTTAGGTAACTATTTTCACAATCACCCAGAATACAATGTTTAATTATACTGTAAAGATGAGACTTAAGATTTTGTTTTTCTTAAAGTAATGGCAGAGGCTAATGTCTGTGAGAGCTCAAAATGCATAAAATCAGTGAAGTTCATTTCTTCAGTGGATTAAAATTTTGTTTCTACTCTAATTTGAGGAATAACAACTTTAAATACCATTAACTTTCAATAGCCAACATCATCATCTATTATCTAATACACCATGGAAATGTTTGATTTTAGGTGAAATAAATACAACTTCTTAAACAAAGTAGAAAATTAGAAACAACTCTACTTCACATTTGTTTCAAATGAAGACAACTTGAAACTGACTAACTAGTGGCATGGAACTTTAAAAAGATCCCAGCCCAAATAAAAAAGAAACTTCACTGCCTTGGAGTCAATTACAACTCATAAAGACTCCTGTAGGACAGAGTAGAACTGCCCCCATCGTGTTTTCAAGACCATAAAAGTTTACTGAAGCCACTGTCACATCTTTCTCCCATAGAATGGATGTTTGGTTTGAACCACTGACCTTTTAGTTAGCAGGTGAGGAGGGCTTAACCACTGTACCACCAATGCCGACACAGGTGGACCAGATCACCACCTTGAATTGTTCACTCAACAATTTAAAAATCTATTAAATCTGTACATAGTAAAACTAGAGTAGCATGATCTGCTGTATTTCTTCCCAACAGAATTCATGATAAAATTACAAAGCTTTATGGACCAGTCCTTTCATTTGCTACATTTACAAGATGAAACCTCTCCACTCCATTAGTCTATAATTCCACTCTCGCAATTCCCAACCATTGTCATCCTTTCACTTTACTCATTGTCACTGCTCCTTTGTGTCCACGCAATTCGGAACCCATTGTTTTCATTTCCAAATTTGTTTGCCCCTTGTAGTTTTATTATTTGTAGGCATAGGCAATGACAGAATATTGAAGGTGAAGGAAAGTGGGATGATAGTGGAAATCGAAGTTTAAGAACCTGACTGAGCGAATATGGTGATATTCATAGAAATGAGAAACTGAATAGAGATGAATGGTAATGAGGATTAAACAAAAGCAGAAGAGGGAAACTGTTTTTGGGTAAAATCAACCCTACTGCCATTTACTCGATTCCAAATAATTTGTATAAGTATTTGTACAAACAATTTGTACAAAATGTTAGCATTTTTGAGATCTTGATTAATTATGATTTTTTCCTTTGTTGATTTTCTTTTGTGCATCCTTTCCTGTCTGCTTTATTAGGAAAAACACTACCAGAGTCAACCTGAGGGCTTTATATCCTGATTGTTATATTCATACATATTCTTCATGGCATAACAAGTACAGTTACTGAGAAAAACAGAGATACTTCCAATTGAGTTATTAAATCAATAATAATTATGAGTGCATATCAGTGTGAGCACATAGTGTATATGATTTATGGTTTTATTCATCCATAGGATGCTGTCCTACTGGTTTCTTCCTAGATGGGACAGTAAAGGGTGAAGAGTGGACAGGTGCTCATTAAGAATATACTAGAAGCACAGAGTGAAAAGGAATAATGCGTTGCCACAGTGTGAGGAAAGCAGATGGAACTGCAGATAGAAGGGCATGTAATATTGATTTGGGTTATATACTTCCATTTACTCATAATATAAAAATATATAAACTAAAAAATAATTACAAGTGTATAACAAATACAAAGCAACATTTATATCTAGTAAAAGAAAAGAGTCTTTAATATTACTTTCATTTTGAGGCACACATGTGACTAAAATGGCAAAGTAATGTATTGAAACCTAAAATCCCGTGAGTATGGGTAAAATCAGAAAAAAAAAAAACTGAAAAAAAGCTAAGAAAGTGCATTAAATCTGTTTAATTTAATTAAATGCATATTTACTCAACTACAAAGATGATTCCAGAATCCATAAGATTACAAAGTTATAGACTCTACCATCATGGCGTTTATGAGGTAAAACGATACGTGTTTTGAGGAAGTTTTGTAAAGATGTAGTGTTAGAGTCTTGAAGGATGAGCAGAGCATTCGTAGTTGAAGATGAGTTCACCTCAGCACAGAGAACAATAAGGAAAGTGCAGACAGTGCAAAATGCAGACATGGTAGGTAACAAACCATACTTACATGGCTTAGTAATAAATTATTAGCATATGGTCAGGTCGAAGAAGATTATGAATGTAAGACAAATCAGTTTGCACCTAACAAAATAGTGAATAGAAAGCTACTGTTATTACTATTACTTCGCTAGGTGATTGATATGATCCATGTGTCATCTCAAGGTTTCTCTGAATACACTGGAGGAAGTAAAGTCTGAAGATACTGAACCTGAGTGGTAATTACTTTGAGTCTGCAGAATGAGAAATTAGGGCCACATCTGAGGACATGGAAGAATGAGAACATGTTAGATACACTGTGCATCCAAATTTGTAGGCCTAGGCAATGACAGAATGTTGAAGGTGAGGGGAATGGGGATGTTAGTGGAAATCGAAGTTTAAGAACCTGGCTGAGAGAATATGGTGATATTCATAGAAATGAGAAACTGAATAGAGATGAATGGTGATAAGGATTAAACAAAAGCAGAAGAGGGAAATTGTTTTTGGATAAAACCAATCCTACTGCCATCTAGCTAATTCCAAATCATAAATTCCGTAGGACAGAGCTGAACTGCCCTACAGGGTTCCTAAGGCAGTAGTTGATGTATCATAACTGCATACCTTTTGGTTAGTGGCTGAGCTCTTCATCACTGTACCATCAGGGTCACTGTGAGTTGGAATCAACTCAAATGCAACATGATATTTTGGATTAGCTATCATAAACACACACACATTTCTCTGCCACAAGTTGTTCTCCATTATTTTGCAATTCTTCACATGTCCCACTACATACTCTGACCATTCTGAATTAAGAGAAGTATGGTGTCTCATTCAGATTTTCTCTGGTTTCTTGATTCTTTCCTGGCATTATTTAATTGCTACCCTATAACAATTCTATGAACATTCTAGAGAAGTTATTATAGACACTTAGCTACCTGCCTCAAATAAAAGTAGCGTCTTTTTTTTTCTAATGGTGAGAAGAGAATTATCTTTATAATCTGTAATTTGTTAAAAATTCCAAAAGTCAGAATTTTTTTAGGTTGGAAAGAAGTTTAATTTTCTCTGTAACCAAAAATATCTGAAAATGCTTTTTTCAGGTTTGAAATTTAACCATTTGAAATATATCCCTCTTAGTTGTTGTTATTAGGTGCCATTGATGTGGTTCTTACTTATAATGACCCTATGTGCAACAGACAGAAACACTGCCAGGTACTGTGCCAGCCACACAATTGCTGTTACATTTGAGTTCATTGTTGCTGTCACTGTCAATGCATCTCTTTGAGGATTTTCCTCTTTTTGCAGACCTTATTCTTTCTCAAGCATGATGGCCTTCTCCACCAACTAGTACCTCTCCCCTGATACCATATTCAAAATATGTGAGATGAAGTCTTGCCCTTCTTAATTCCAAGGAGCATTCTAGCTGTGTTTCTTTCTGGCAGTCCATGGTGTAGTCAGTATTCTTTGCCAACACCATAGATTAAAGGCACTATTGTTCTTCAGTCTTTATGCATTGTCTAACTTTAACACACATCTGAGGTGAATGATACTATCATGGCTTGAGTCAAGCATACTTTAGTCCTCCTGTGGGTTCCTGGTTGCCAAAGAGTAGAATCTGACTCATAGTGATCCTATAGGATGGAGTAGAACTGTCATATAGTTTCAAAGGAACCATTTGTTGATTCAAACTGCTGGATCTTTTAGTTAGCAGCTGTAGCTCTTAATAACTGTGCCCCTGGGCTCCACTTAATATCTTGAGAATATATATTTTTTTAATATGGAGCCATGGTTGCACAGAAGTAAAGCACTGGGCTGCTAATCAAATGTTGGCAGTTAGAAACAATTCACCAGCTGCTCCAAAGGAGAAAAGACCTGGTGATCTGCCAGTAAAACTTAAAGCCTAGGAAACTCTATGGGGCAATTCTATGCAATCATATAGAATCACTTTGACTTGGAATCTACTCAACAGCATGTAATAACAACAATATACTTCTGGTTAAAATGCAACTAACTCATTGGAGGGGCCAAAGAGGGCATTCTTTTTTTATTTATTTAAATTTTTATTGTGCTTTAGATGGAAGTTTACAGCTCAAGTTAATTTCTTGTAGAAACATTTATAAAATTTAGACACATATTTGTTAGGTGACACTAGTTGAGATCCCTATAATGTGATGGCATACTCTCCCTTTCCACCCTAGATTTTCAGTATTGATTCAACCTGCTCCTGTCCTTTTCTGCCTTTGCATCTTGCCTCCAGATAAAACCAAAAAGCAAATCCACTACCATCAAGCCAATGGTGACTCATAGAGATGTCATAGGACAGAGTAGAATTGTTCCATAGAGTTTCCAAGGAACAGCTGGTAGACTTGAACTGCTAAGCTTTTTGTTACCAGACACGGCACTCAAACACCACACTACAAGTGTTTGTTGCCTCTGGATAGGAGCTGCTTACATAGTCTTCTGTATCCACTTGAAAGAAACCCTAATGGCAGAGTGGTTAAGTGCTACGACCGCTAACTAAAGAGTTGGCAGTTCAAATCTAGCAGATACTCTTTGGAAACTCTGTTGGGAGGTTCTACTCTGTCCTATAGGGCCTCTATGAATAGGAATTGACAGGCCAATGATGTTTTGTTTAATACACTTGAACTAGAAAGCATACTCCTGAGTATTATTTTATGTTTTATAATCCAGCCTAATTCTTGTGTGAAGAATTGGCTTTGGGAATGGTTTTAGTTCTGTATTAACAGGCCAGGGCCATGTCTTAGAGTGCTCCTCTAGGATCCATCAAACCATTAAATCTGGTCTTTTTCTGAGGATTTTAGTTCTGCATTCTATTTTTCACTTGTTTTGTCAGGGAGTCTGTTGAGCTCTAAAGAGAGCATTCTTTACCTTAATGGGTGTTTATGAGACTCTTTGCTGACATCAAGTTGGACAAGGAGACAGGTACCCAGGAAAAGAAGAAATGATGAGGAAAAGAAAACGTAAGTGCATGGCAGATCAATTTTCCTACTTCAAAATTTTATGTAAGATTGATTTAGAACACACAAAACATCTCCCTGAGACCCTGGTGTTATTTCAATCTTCTTGCCTTTTTTTGAAATGTTAATTTCAATACAGCAACCAGAGTGAGCCTACTAAATTAGAAGTCATTTCATGTCCCTCTCCTCTCTTCTCAAAACCCATCAGTTTTCTCCTCTATTTAAAACTGTAGCTGACAATAATCTATAATGCCTTCTTCCCATCCCTCTCCCTTTTTTCTCTGAGCTCATCTCCTCCTGCCTTCTTCCTGGGATATACTATTCCTCAATCACATTAGCTTATGATGATTCTTAAAGTCATTAGGTAAATTCCTGTGTTCAGAATCTCTGCTTGGGTGATCATCATCTCTAGACATCCTCCTTCAGAAATCTCCTTGACTGATTCTCTCCTCTTTTTCAAGTCTGTTCATACATTCCTACTTGACTAGTCTTCATTTGTAATTCCTTTTCCTGCATGATCTGGATATTCCTGATCCTTTTTTGTTTTTCTTTTCCCATATGACTTACCATCTTCCAAAAAATAATAAAATTCACTTATTCATTCTCTTTATTATTTTCATCAGGCTTTCTCCTCCACAACAGAAGGGAGCTCTATCATGGTTTATTCTTACTTTTTAATTTATTTATTCCCACCATTCCCGGCACAATAGTGTGTGTTTAACAGATATTTTGATGAATACATGAGTGACTAAAATTCTCTTTTAAAATATTTTACATTTTTGCACTATAGCACGATTTTTTGGATGCTTTCTTGCCTGAAGATCAAAACAATCTGTCATATAATAGAAAATTAAAATACAAACAAATAAATAAAACAATTATAGAATTCTTACAGTAAAAGAATCCTTTATACAGCAACCACTAATGCCAAGGTGGAGGAAAATTCAGATTTTTACCAACTTCTGGAATCTGAAATTGATCAAACATGCAATCAAGATGCACTAACAATTACTGGTAATTAGAGTTTGAAAGTTGGACTCACAGAAGAAGGATCAGTAGGTGGAAAATATGACACTGGTGATAGATGTTGAAGATCATATGAAAGAATTTTGCAAACCAATGACTTATTCATTGGAAATATTTCTTTTCCACAGCACAAACAGCAACTATACATGTGGAACTCAATGGACAGAAAACACAGAAATAAAATCTGTGGAAAGAGACAATGGAAAAGGTCAATATCACCAGTTAGAACAAGGTCAGGTACTGACAGCAGAAGAGATCACTGAATGATCATATTCAAGTTCAAGTCAAAGGTGAAGAAAATTGAAATAAGACTATGAGACCCAAAGTATGGCTATGAGTATATCCTACTTGAATTTAGAGATCATCTGAAGAACAGATCTAAGGCGCTGAACACTAATTAATGACAAAAGACCAAAAGAGTTATGAGAAGACATCAAGGACATAAAAAGTCCAAGGAAGAAAACAACAAAACGGATGTCAGATCTAAATAGCATCAAATTGTCCCAATCTACCTGAACTTGAGGTAAGTGGATATCAAGGACAGAAGGAAAATATAAGCCTGCCAGATGCAGGGGCCATATGAACCACAGTCAGTTTCAGCATGGGACCAGAAGAACTAGATAGTGCCCGGCCACCATCAATGACAGCCCAAAAGGGACACATGGAATAGAGCCCCGGACATAGTGGGTGATGGAGTACAGGGCAGAGCTAGAACTCTACCAAAAGACCACACTTGATGGCCCTTCTGACAGGAGGGCTCCTTGGGAACACAGCCTCTGGACTAAGCCCAAAATGCATCCAGCACCAGGATCAGCTCCCCAAAGACTGAGCTGAACTATGCAAAATATAGAGTGAACTGGAGATGAATAAACCTTTAAACATGTGCTTGAGGTTGTCTAAGAGGCTCTTTGTTGGGGCCGAGATGACTGGGTGAGGAGGGCCAGATCTAGGTCAAAAGGTCACAAGAAGTTCTGAACAAAAGGGGAAGCATCTTGTCATGGGGGGAGGGCAGCTAGAACAGAATAGTGGTGAAAGTTCTGGGTGTTATATGGCAACATAATACAGATTATAAAACTGTTCTTAATTCACAACAAAAAGCATTTTTAAAAAATGGATGTCAGAAACCTTGAAATTTTCTCTTTCATGTAGAGTAAAACAAGAGAAAGACATAATGAAGTAAAAGAGCTGAACAGAAAATTTCAAAGGGTTACTTTAGAAGAGAAAGTAAATTATTATAATGAAATGTGCAAAGAACTAGGATTACAAAAGCAAAAAGGAAGAAAGAATCTGTCCAGAAATTCTCAAACTGATAGAACCAAAGAAAATATTCGAGTGTTGAGTTGCAATTTTGAATAATTTTAAAGGGAAAAATACTGAATAACACAGGAGCCACCAAAAGAAGATGGAAGGAATATACAGAGTCACTGTACCAAAAAAGAACTGGTCTACATTCAACCACTTGAGGAGTTAGCATATGGTCAGTAACTGATGGTACTGAAAGAAAATGCTGGATATATTGAAGGCCTGATAGAAATACTTACTGATGCAGATCAAAGAACTTAGTCTTCATTGTGGATTGTATCTTAAAATAAATAAAGCAAAAGTCTTCACTAATGGATCAATAAAATCATGACAAAGGAGAAAAGATTTAAGTTGTCAAGGATTTCATTTTACTTAGAACCACAATTACATCCCATGGAAGCAGCAGTCATGAAATCAAATAACATTGCATTTTGGCAGATCTGTTGCAAAGAATTCTTCAAAATGTTACGTAAACAAAGAGGTCACTTTAAAGGCTAACATGTGCCTGATCCAAGCCATGATGTTTTCAATCAATGAATAAGCAAGGATGACGGTACCTCTCACATACTTTTGATACACTATCAGGAAGGACCTTTCCGTGGAGAAAGACATGATGATTGGCAAAGGATCAGGGGATAACAGGAAGACCCTCAAGGAGATGTACTGACACAGTGGCTGTAAGAATGGGTTGTAAGAAATGCTAAATCCCAGAAAATACTTTCCAAGGTGATGAATTACAAAACAAAAACAAACTAAAGAAAACAGTTAAAAGAAATTTATACACTAGGAACAGAAGAAAAGGGAAAACCTAAGACATTTATAAATAAATGTGAATTCACAGTAATTTGCTATTATAATAGTGACTATAAGTCTTAGATAATTCCATTATAATTAGTATGTTTGGCCATTTGACTTAGTTTAATTTCTAATTAACAATTTTCAACATGCTGTTTCCTTGCTAGACAAAAATCCCAGAAGTTATCTTTTTGCTGACACTCAGATGCTAAAGTTTTAATTTTGAAGACTTCTTAATGCATTTTTATATACACAACTAAATTTACTTCATTATTCAGATGATATTGAACTTGTGTTGTATACATAAAATGTATGTAGTGTAAAACTTTTTAACTGGCAAAGTCCTGAACAAATGACACAAATTATTACTATCAAATGTTTCAAATCTCTGTCTTCTTATGGTCTCCACTGTATCAGTTTCAGAGGAGAAAAAAAAAGGAGGGGAGGAAATGCTTCCATGTAGCCATGCAGGTCTCCTATTGAAATTTGCTAAGGGTTGCCTAAGCATATAAAAGGACCACAGTTGGCCCATATTATGTTCAAGATTGAATTTACTGTACACAGCCAGCATCACACTAGTCATGATAGTCAAATCTAAATCTTAGAGGGTTGGTAAGTTTGCTGAAGCATCTGGATTTTTCTTTATGTGAACTAACCAAACTTTTAAAAGCTCACTCCTTTTTCCTACCTCTCCTGCAATCACCTGATTAGAAGGGTTTTTCCTCCTGCTGCAAAGCAGTGTAATTTCACAGAAGTTTATGCTACATTTAGCATCTCATGATTTTAAGCTTACATAAAATAGACTTTGTAGAGACAAACACATACAGTGTGAGTTTGGTGGTGACATGTAATATTGTCTATTATCACTAAAACAAAACAAAATTGCATTTCATGGTTTGCTGCTTTTAAAAATCATTGGAATAAAAGTGTGTTTTTTCTTTCAAGTCTATCACATAGCTAGATTCCATACAAGACTTTTAAAAGGCTTTATAAGTGCAAATCATTCCTTTGAATTTACTGTTAATTTAAAAGGTTTAGGGGATAAATACCTATATTGTCTTTCTTGGGTTTATAGAGAGGGAGGATAGCTGTGTAACTTTTTATTTACTACTGGTCTGAATGTTCAGGTGAAACTGTATGTTGTCAGGGCACCTATCCATTCTGTGTTCTCAACAAATACAATCCATGAATAATCACTAAAATATATGTGAAATAAATATATGGGTCTGGATTCTGTTTTTTGCTATGATATATATGATATCTAAATTTTATTCCTTGAATTTGGAAAGTTCCAAGATGCAGCAGAAGTTAAAACTAAGAAAGCATACAGCACTGAACTTCCAAAGCTCCACCTAAGATAGGAGATTGTATATGCTTGCTTAGCCAAAAATGTTAGCATCCTAAATCTTCTTAGTTCATGTGCGACTGTTACAGTCTGTCACTATGTCACATAGGAGAATAATAACTTAATCTATTTGTGGTTATTTTCCCAGTTTCACATTTCAAGTGAAATGCTAACTGATTGCAAAAGATTTAAGTATTGAGCTAATGAGGGCTGGTTTATTTTTTTTTCCTTGTGTTCCAGCAACAATTCCAAAAGTCTCCAAATCTAAGAAATAGTAAGTTCCCTGTGTAGTTATACAATGTTCCCAAATTAGGAAAGGTCTAAAAATCCACATTCAAAATAGACAGTTAAAGGCTGTCTGTGCAAATGACTGTTCCATAACACAACTAAGAATAGTTATGACACGCAGGTAATATGATTCTTGCTGAAAGTAGCTACACTTCATGGAAACAACCAAAATTACATCAATAAAAAGAGAAATGGAGGGGCAGAGTCAAGACGGTAGACTAGACACATGTCTTCTTATTTCCCTCTGAAAAGCTTTAAGGCCTGGATTGATAGCTGAATTGAGCTTTCTGGGCACCCAGTGAGCCCTAGGACACAGCATAGGGCTGTCAGTTAGGACTACATGTCACCAAACAGGAAACTTCCTCTCTTTCTTGCCGAGCCCAGCTGGTGAGGACTAAAGGTAATGGTGCTTTTAAGTTTTTTGTTGGCCTGTAGGTGAGGGATGAGAATGAGCCAGCAGACACACTGAGCCGCAGTGCTAAAGTAAACAGCATGTGCTGCAGCAGAGAGACAGTGTGTGGAATAGCCACATTTTAAGAACTCAGCAGCACACTGAGGGCATCACAGCCCATCTACCTTCTCTTTTTGGGGTTCTGTCATAGACTTGGCTGTTTCACAGCAGGAGAGGCAGCTTGGCCAGGACACTATTAAGCTCAGCTGAGAGGTAGAGTTACTCACCTGCAGGCCTCAGCAGGAAACCCAGGCTGGGAGGCAGTGCCAGGCTGGGGAGTGCTTTTCCAGCAGAAAGGCTGTGTTTAGCACAGTGTTGCCTTACAGATAAGGTCCAGCAGGGGTGGCAATAGGGAAGTAGCCCCTCCCTACTGTCAAGTACATCATAGCATTTGGGGACAGCCGAAGAGGTACCTCTGTTGTCAGCCAGAAGGCAGGGTCAGTCACACATGACACCTGACTGATTTTGGAAGCTGTCAGATAGCTTTTAGCTTTATGAAATAAGACTGCCTGGAGAAATAACTGCTGAACAGCCTGATGACATCTCTTCCAGCCTTTACCAACCCACATCATAGGGTTGGATGATGGTCCCCAAGTGACTCCATATGTAGGGTGGTGTCTGCCAACCTGGCACCCCAGACAGCCAACGGACCCAGTCACTAGCGTACACAGAAGTGGCTGGTGACAAACTCCTGCCTCGGCTCCTGTTGAGGCAATACCAGAGAATCTAAACAGCTTCTAGATACCCCCCAAACAACAGATCACAAAGCATCTATAAAAATAACCCATTATGGCTCCACCATGCTCCTTAAATAAACATTCAAAAAACTTCCCAGATGGAGAAGCCTTTCTGAAACTATCAGAGGTTGAGTACAAAAGAATTATATAGAGACTCCTCCTAGAGATTAAACAAAATACAGCAGAACAAAATGAAAACTTAACTGAGCTTTCAAACTGTTGGAACATCAAAGTTCTGAAATCCAAAAGATCAACAATAAAATTACAGAATTAGACAATTCAATTCATAGCTAAAAGGGCAAAACTGAAGAGATAGAAGTCAAACTTAGTGATCTTGACAACAAAGCAACTGACACCAGCATTTATGAAGGGTAATCAGAGAAAAAAAATACAAATAATGAAGAAGCATTAAGAAACATGTGGGACTCTATCAAGAGGAACAATTTACAATTAACTGTAGTTCCCGAGTGGTGAGGGATACCAGAAAACACAAAGAGCATTGTTGTTGAGTAGCTGACAGAAAACGTCCCTGAAATTATGGGAGAACATAGGTATCCAAGATGTGTATCAAACACCACAGAACATAGAACGCAAAAGACAGACATATAATAATCAACCTTAATAAAATGAAACCTAAGCAGAAACTCTTAAAGGCAGAGAGACTCAAAGCCAAGCTAACATTCAGAAGGACACCCTGTAGGTTGTTGTCTGACTTCTCGGCACAAATGATGTTGGCACAGAGGCAGTGGGATGGCACATTCAAAGCCTTGAAGGAGAGAAATTTACAACCAAGTACTACATATCCTGCAAAACTGTCTCTCAGATATGAAGATGAAATTAAGACATTCACAGACAAACAGAAGTTTAGAGACTTTGTAAAAACCAAACCAAAACTACAAGAAATACTGAAAGAAGCTCTTTGCTTAGAAAAACAAAACTGTTAACTCTATATTTAAGAAGGCAATGCAGAACACAGCACCCAGGAACTCAGTTAGGTAAGGCACAAAACTCAAAGCTATAATATTAAAAGAAGGAAACCAGTGACCACATCACAAAAACTATGAGACCATCACATTAAAAAGAGGCACATACTACAACAGTTATAGCCCTTTCAGATGGAGAGGAAGTTAATAAGATATGTAGAAGTTAATTGGGTTTAAACTTAGAATGTTAAGGGAGATCATAAGGGTAGCTGCAAAGCACAATAACAAAGCAACATATGAAAACAAGAAACGTAATACAGGAGTCTCAAGAAACAAAATCAACACTGAAAAAGATTAAAAGTTCACCCATAGTTATGAATGACACACATCAGAATATCAAGAGTGACATAGAAAACACCACTACAAAATAAATACATCAAAATGAGAGCACAAAACACAAACCCATCAATAACTACAGTGAATGTGAACAGACTGAACACTCCAATAAAGGGACAACAAGTGGCATCTTGGATCAAAAGACACGAACTATTTATGTGGTGCTTACAAGAAACACATCTTAGACTTAAAGATATAAAAAAACTGAAAATCAAATGAGGGAATAACATATGCCAAGCTAACAATATTCTAAGACAGCAGGTGAGGCAATATGAATCTCAGATAAAATAGATTTCAATGAACAGTCCACCATCATGAACAAGGATGGTCAATATTTATTGCTTGAAAGGTTCAATACACAAGTAAGACTTAACGATACTAAGTATTTCTGCACCCACTACTAGAACATCTAAATACATCAAATAAACACTGACTGCAATGAAAAATGAGATAGATCACACCACAGTAATTATTGGAGACTTCACCACTCCACTTTCAGTAACTGACAGATCTTCTAGAAAAAATCTCAGTAAAGACACAGAAGATTATATTGTGAAAATCAATTAGACCTCACTGACATATACAGAACTTTTTATCCATCACCAGATAAGTACACCTTGTTCTCCAATGCACATGGAACATTTTCCAGAATAGACTATGTGTTAGGACATAAAGCAAGTCTCAACAAATTGCAAATCACTGAATTACTGAAAGCATCTTCTCAGACCATAAAGCCATAAAAGTTGAATTTAATAGCAGAAAAAACATAGATGGAAACTGGGAATTATGGAAATTGAATAACACCTTGCTTATAAAGCCATGGGTTATAAAAGAAATCAAAGACGAAATAAAGAAATTTATGGATTCAAATGAGAATGAAAACATATTCTATCAGAATCTACAGGATACAGCCAAAGCCATGCTCAGAGGCCAATTTATCTCTATAAATCGAATAAAGGAATAAAGGACCCAAATCAAAGAATTAGCCCTACAGCTTGAACAAGTAGAAAGAGAGCAACAGAGGAACCCCTCAGGTACCAGAAGAAAACAGGTCATAAAGATGAGAGCAGAACTAAATGAATTAGAGAACAGGAGAAGAATTTAAAAAATTGATAAAACCAAAATCTGATTTTTTGAAATGATAAAAAAAAAAAAAAAATGACAAAGCATTGGCTACACTTATGAAACAAAAAACAGGAAAGGAAACAAATAACCCAAATCAGAAATGAGATGGGAGATGTCACAAAAGATCCAATAGTAATCAAAAGCATCGTAAAAGAATACTATAAAGGCCTATATTTTAACCGGTTTGAAACCTAGAGGAAATGGACAAATTCCTAGATTCATATCATCTACCAAAATTATCATGAGGAGGAGTAGATCAACCTAATGTAACCATCACAAAGGAAGATGCTGAAAAAGTCATCCAAAAGCTACCAACTAAAAAAAGCCCTGGCCCAGTTTGCTTCACTGTTGAATGCTACCAAACTTCTAGAGAAGAGTTAGCCCTAATACTGCTGAGACTATTTCACAGCATAGAAAGGGATGAAATACTCCCAAATTCATTCTATGAAACCAGCATAACCCTGGTACCAAACCTATGGAAAGATTTCACAAAAAAGGAAAATTACAGACCACTATCACTCATGAACCTAGCTGCACAAATATTCAATAAAATCCTTGTCAATAGAATTCAACAACACATCAAACAAACAAACAAACAAATTCATCATGACCAAGTTGGATGCATACCAGGGATGCAAGGCTGTTTCAACATCACAAAAACAATTGATGGGATCAACCATATAAATAACACAAAAGATAAAAATCACCTGATTTCTCAATTGATGCAGGAAATGGATTTAACAAAATCCGACACATACTGATGATAAACACTCTCAGCAAAATCGGAATACAAGGCAAATTCCTAGAAGTAATAAGGGCTATCTACTCAAAGCCAACCACCTACATCATCTTGAATGGGGAATGACTGAGAGAAATCTCTTTGAAAATGGGAACTAAACAAGGATGCCCACTCTCACGACTTCTGTTCAACACTGTACTAGAAGTTCTGGCCAGAGCATTTAGACAAGACTAAGAAATAAAGGAATCTGCATTAGCACAGAGATAAAGGAATCTGCATTAGCACCAAAGAAGTAAAAATACCCCTATTTGCAGATGATAATTTTGTATATGCAGAGAATACTAAAGAATCCATAAGTAAACTACTACAACAAAAAGAAGAGTTCAGAAAAGTATCAGGATACAAGATAAACATAAGTAAATCAGTAGGACTCATTTATACCAACAAAGAGATCATTAAAGAAGAAATCAGCCAATGAACCATTTACTATAGTCCTCAAGAAGATAAAATACCTAGGAATAAATCTAACTACAGAAATAAGAGACCTACACAAAGAGAACTGCAAGACCTTACTGCAAGAAACTAAGAGAAGCTTACATAAATGGAGAAACCTACCCTGCTCATGGCTGGGAAGACTTAACATTGTGAAAATGGCTATTTTACCCAAAGTGATCTACATACACAATGCAATCCCAATACAAACTTCAGTAACATTTTTTAATGAGATGGGGAAACAATCATCAACTTTGTTTGGGAAGGACAGAAACTCCAGATAAGCAAAGCACTACTGAAGAAGAAGAACACACTGGGAGGCCCCTTACTACTCAATCTCAGAACCTATTACAGTGCCACAGTTGTCAGCCTGGTACTGGTAAAAAAAGAGACATATAGACCAATGGAACACAGTTGATAACCCAGACATGCCACGATCCTCTTATGAACAGTGGATACTAGACAAATGCCCTAAGATTGTAAACTGGGGTAAAAACAATCTTGTCATGGATTGAATTATGTCTCCCTAAAAATATGTGCAGCCATGAGTCTGGGCCATGATTCCCTGTGTTCTATGATTGTCCCCCATTTTGTGATTCTTCCTATGCTGTATGTTCCTAGGGTGGGATTGTAAATCCTTTCACAGAATCACCTCCCTGTTGCACTATAACACCTCCCTGTTGCACTGGAGTATGGCTTGCACCACCCTTAGTCATTTGATCCTACAAAAGATAAAAGGAAAGGGAAGCAAGCAAAGAACTGGGAACTTCACACCATCAAGAAAGCAGCAGGGAGCAGAGCACACCCTTCAGATCTGAAGTTCCTGTGCCAAGATGTTCCCTAAATAAAAACCAATGAAATACAGACTTCCCTCCAGAGCCAAAAAGTGGGAAAAATTTCCCCTGGAGCTGACATCCTGAATTTGGACTTGTAGCCTACTGGACTGTGTAAGAACAAACTTTCCTTTGTTAAAGCCATCTGCGCTGTGGTATTTCTATTAGTGCTGACTAAAACAAGTCTCTTGAACAAATGGTGCTTGAAAAATTGGATATCCATGTGCAAAAAATAGAAAGGCAGCCCATATCTCACACCTTACACAAAATCTAACTCAAATTGGATAGAATACCTAAATGTCAAACTCAAAAGGATAAAGATCATGTGAAAAAACAGTATCAACAGTGGATGTTTTCATACACAACTTTGACTTCAAAATCTCATGATCAAAGCACAAGCAACAGAAGAGAAAATACAAATATGGAAACTACTAAGAATCAAACACTTTTGATCACCCAAAGACTTTATCAAAAGGGTTAAAAGACCACCTACAGCATGGGAAAAAGTGTTCAGCAACTACATGTTGGATCGACGTCTAATCTCCATAATCTAGAAGGTACTGCAAAATATCAACAATAAAAGGGTAAATAACACAATTAAGTGATGAGCAAAGGAGACGGACAGACACTTCACTAAAGAGGACATCTAGGCAGCCAAAAGACACACGAGGAAATGCTAACAATCATTAGCTATTAAAGAAATCCAAATCAAAACTACTGTTTGAGATACCATCTCACCCCAACAAAGTTGGCTATGATCGAAAAACACAAAACAACAAGTGCAGGAGAGGCTATGGTGAAACTGAAATTCTCCTACACTGTTGTTGGGATTGCAAAATGGTACAACCTCTTTGGAAAGCAATCTGGCACTTTCTGAAAAAGTTGGAAATAGATATACCATTTGATACAGTAATCCCACTGCTCAGAATATATCCTACAGAATCAAGGACATTCACACCAACTGATGCATGCACACGAATGTTTATCGCAGCACAGACCATAACAGTAAAATGACTGAATCAACCCAGATGCCCAACAACAGAGGAATGGATAGGTAAACTGTGGTATACATACTCAGTGGAGCACTATGCAATGATAAAGAACAACGATGATTTTAGGAAACATCTCATAACCTGCTTTCATTTGGAGGACACTATGTTGAGTGAAGTCCATCAGTGGCACAAGGACAGATGCTGTATGAGACCCTTAATATAAGGACTTAAAAACAGACTCATGTACAGATGGCTGCGAGTCAGGGGAGGGAAGGAGAGAAGGAGGAAGGGAGAAGACTGGCTTTAGATTAGAAAGTTGACAGAAATTTGGTTGGATAAAAGCAGTGACACCACACATTAGAAAGAAGATTAACTTAATGGGACTTCTACATAAACTGAAAACTCTTCTAATCTTAACCCAATATCGCAAGGATAGAGCAGAACAGGCAGGGGTCTGTGGAGCATGCTCTCAGAGGACATCAAGGCCAACTGGCCTAAGTAGCCTATTGTTAAAGAGAGTCATCTGCACCCCATATTGGTAAGTGGCAACTGGGGTCTCAAAAGCTAGCAAGCTGCTATCTGAAGTATGCCAATTAGCCCCAACTCAGCTGGAACAGATGATCACCAAGGACAACAAAGACATGAAGGAAAAGGAGCCCAGAAGACAGGACACATGGGAATGGGTGACTGTATCAACATGAGACCAGAAGAACCAGATAGTGCCCGGCACCACCAAGGACAGCCATGATGGGGCACACAATGTTGAATCCCAGTGGTGACACAAGAAAAAGAGGGATATACCTCAAGAACTCCACTAAACCACTGCAGCTGATAGCCCGAAGGCCTGGGAGTTCCCCTGGGAGCATGGCTCCTAGACCTACGGCTGCTCCTGACCAGAAATCAATACTGAGGTCGACCCTTAATAAGGAATGGATTGGACTCAGGGACACAGTGTGACCATGTGGTGATTGCACTTTATGGTTTTGTAGATCTATAGGATGCTGTCCTATAAGCCTCTTACTAGAAAGGAGGGCACATGGTGGAGAGGAGGCGAAAAGAGATTGTTAAGAGGATATAACATGTATAGAATAGAAAGGAGAAGTGTGCTGTCACCAAGCAAGGAGAGCAGAAGGAGCTGAAGATATGTGGGCATGCAAAATTCACTTGGATTGTATACGTTCACTCAATCACAATAACGTACAATTTAATAAATAAGAGAAATGGATGAGAGGGGAAAGAGTAGTTGACTTAATATTGGAAACCCATTATTTCTAGATTTTATATTTTGGAAATAAACCTTAGGCCAACCCTTCCTTTTACCCAGAAATACCCTGTTCAATATGATTGCAGGGAAGTTAGCAAGGCAGAAGTAGAGCTTGCTGGGGAAAGGAGAGGAGAGGCAATTACTGTCTATTAAGCACCTTTTCTAGGCAGAAGAGATGATTAGGGTTACATTATTTTAATCCAGTAATGATTTCCTGAATTCGGTGAACATTAGGATCTTCTTTCCAGATGAGAAAATAGAGTTTCAGAGGTTAAAGCTTTCACCTAAGGTGACCCAGGAGACCTGGGCTTGCTTGACCACAAAATTGAAACTAATAAGCCATGTGATGAATTTGTTTTTAAAGTTCTGCTTTCACAAAACCGAGAAATTATTGTGATGGCAATGCATTCATCTTAGCAGCTATCTTGGGCAAGGCCTCTTGACTATAATGATTCTTCAATCTACAGTATATAATATTTCTTATATATTATAATGACTCAAAAGAGTTGAGAGTTTATAATGAAGACCGGTTTACTCTATCATGCTACCATATTACCTGCACTAGTGGAAAAATTTTGAAGTAGCCTGCAATGATATTTTCTTTATTTTTAGAGACACAGTGAAAGGCAATAAATTGGCAGTGTAATTGTCAACTGAAATCCCTTTGTGTGCTTGCTCTCAGGATCTTATTTACGGCAGAAAATTTCTCCTCTGTGTATCCTCATTACTATTCTAATTCTTAGAAAATTAATGTTGCATATTTCTCTTGGGAGAAAACCTGCATATTTAGCCCTTGGAACTATATTGCCTGTGAGTTCTGTTAGATTTTCTCAGAAATTAAAACATATTTATCTTGATATTTTTAATAAAAGTAGCATTTATGGGGTTATATAAACTGTATAGCCCAATTATATACATATGGAACCTTTCAGTAGTCCCTAAGTTTACATAATAAAACACTTTCTTAGCATATTTTTTGAACTTCTTTACAACTTTATTGCCTGCAAATCAGAGATAATTCAATTTTGGACTATATTAGTTTATTTGGATTTGGATATAAATCATAGCTAAAATAGTGTCCAAAGCGGGCTTTTACAATTACTCTGAAGCTATGAAAAAATCTAGGAACTATCAGAATGTTAGCGCAATGCTAACAAAGTTCTGACATCTGTCAGACATGTTGGCTTTGATTTTCAAATCATTACTACTTACTGGCTTTCTTACCTTGGACAAATTATTCAACTTCATGTGTCATGGCTTCTTTTAGTGATACCATTGACCTGACAGGTAATGTTTATAATGTACCAGATACAATGTCTGACACACACTAGTCAATATGTAGTAACAGCTGGTGGATCTTTCCAAAAAATACAGCATTCTTTAAAATCCAGATACCATTTTAGTCGTGATTACCACACAAGACAGCTTATTTCATTATTAGATAACTCAAATTGCAAAGATGTTCTAATTTTCATTGATTGCAAATCTGTCAATCTGAAACTTCTACAGATTCATGCAAGATATACCCTTTGATACTCTCTTAATATCCAACAGCATTTCAAACATAAGTAAATGGCATGTTTTCCTTTATTTATTGCAAGTTAAACATTCTCTAGATCCCTCCCCCTACATAATGCCTTTAATTATGACCCTTTTTTCTTGCCAAACCAGCCTTTCCAAAAATATTTTTTGACCCATATATTGAAGTTAATTCAGCATGATCTAGGGGCTCAAACTATATCATTAGAACCCTGTTCTGCCATTTCTAAAACTTGTATCACCTACCATATACTGGTTTCATGTATGCTGCCATTTTAATGTTAAGCTAGCTACAGACTTAGATCTCTGAAATGTTAAGTCTAATGGAAAAAGTAGTATGTCTTCAAAACTTATTGTTATTAGTCAATAATTTAATTATTATGGGCAGGGAAAAATAGAATGTGCTGAGTAACTTAACAAACTCATTGCTGTTGAGTCAATTGCCTATTATAGTGACCCCATAGGATTTCCAAGGAACACCTGGTGGATTTGCACAGCCAACCTTTTAGTTAACCACTGTACCATTTAACCACTTTACCAGCAGGGTTTCCACTGAGAAAGTTAAGTCACTACCAGGGTTTCTGCTAACTCACTTAAGTAACGTTAATAGTAAATACTGTACACATGTACACACATGCTTAATGGGTACAAATCAATCCCAATGCCTATTTCCACTGATAAGAATGGACATTGGCCATTAACAAAACTTATACATACACAGTTGCAAATTGAGTACACGTCTGTACATACATTCATTCTATTTCATGGACTCCCCTTTATTTAGCCCTAGAGCAGAATGTCGAATCAATATCAACCTAAACGAAGGGGCTGAGAGTGGAAAGAGTAATGGATAAACTGAACTACTGTTACCAGAAGAAAAATGAATATTTGCATTAAAAATGTTGGGAAACAAAACAAATGTGATCCAATAGACACGGATTTTTTTAAGTTATTGTATCGTGCTTTAAGTGAAAGTTTACAGTCCACGTAAATGTGCCTGCACATACACCTCTGTGCAACTTTGGCTGCTCTGCCCACCCTGTGACAGCACAGTTTTCCTTTCCATCTGGACTTCCACTCAACCAACTCCGTCCCCCACCCCCAATCTTGCCTCTAGAGAGGAGCGGCTCAGACCATCTCACATATATATTGAAGCCAACATACAACATTCTTTACTAGTGTCACTTTATGTCTCATAGTACAGTCCAATCTTTGTCTGAAGAGCTGGACTTCGGTACTGGTTTCAGCTCTGTGCTAACAGAGAGTCCAGGGCCATGTCCTCAGCAAACCTGCCAGTCTGTCAGCCCATCAAGTCTGGTCTTTTCATAGAGTTCTAATTCTGTACGTCTATTTTTGTCCTGCTGTGTCAGGCACTCTACATTTTGATCCCTGTCAGGGCAGTCATTGGTGGTAACTGGGCACCATCTAGTTCTTCTAATATCATGCTGACATAGTCTCCAGATCATATGACCCTTTCAAAAATGGATTTGAAGATTTCCAACAATCTGTCTCTTTACAAATTTAAATTAAATAATGGTTTGATTAAAACATATTCTCTGTAATTACTCAGCATGAAGTCTCATGAATACAGTGAATGAAGAAAAGGTATGTTACTTGTTTTTGTCTAAAATCTGTATTTCTATGAATGAAGCATGCTCTTCATTTTAAATGTTTTCAAACCAGGTTTCTCTTTCTCAGCATTCAGTACTTGTGCAGTTTGTTTTCCAAAAGTTAAATAATTAATGTAAGAACCTCTACTGTGCAAAATTTAATCCTATTTGATTTACTCCATCCTTCTAGACACTCTTGATGTTACACATTTTTATAAATTCCAGTACTAAATCACCTTTGTGAAACTTGAAAATGTCCTATTTCTTTGTTGAAAAGTAGTATCATCCACCCACTGACATGCTAATAAAACACACAGATCACTGTACATGAAGGAGACACTCCCTCTAGATTGATACTGATCTATTAACACTTTTGAATATGTTTGACTAGTCAGTTATGACTGGAATTTAGCTTGTATTTCTCTACTAAGTGGAAAAGACTATAACGAATATTTGTGCCCAATGTCTTGTACAAATCAAAATCTATTATTTTTAACACAGTCCTTTGAGTTGATATTAGTTGTAGCCAAAATAGTCTTGCTAGCTTCTAGTTATTTATAAGGATTCACACTCTACATAATTAATCTTCAGATTTAGAATTTTGGCATAGTCAACACTACACTCACTTGCCTAAGGACTGGACAAATTCATCTTCTCTTTCAGATTTAGGATACCACCATTCCTTACATATGCAGAACTTAGACATTTAATATTCCAAATTAACACATCAACCATATATTTATCAGAAATGTATTATCCACATTTCGACTTATCTTCATAAATCTTATTTTCAAGTTCTTCTATAATTAAGTAGCATAGGTGATGAAGTCTTACGGTGTTAGCACTCTCTTAATTTCTTTCACCTCTGCCAACTGTGGCACAGTAAGAAATCTTTTAAATGGCGAAAATGAATTATTTCTCTCAACTCAAGAAGAGCCTAAAACACAAATTTATCCAAATTGAAGATTAAAAGGAAGAAAAGTTAGACATGGGCTGGTATATTCTGCCAGCCAAGTGCTGTCGAGTCATAACTTAAAAAAATTCTGGAAGCATAATTTGGGAATCATTCTATTTTAACAGCTTCATTTTGTAGATGAGGAAATAAATTCAGGAAGTTCAGGATTTATGTCTCATAGATAGTAAGTATCATAGCTAGGAAAAGAGCTCTGAATTTCCAACTGTTGATTCTGGTCTCTATTGTGTCACTATGCACCCAGATTGCAAGATGCTATTAAAACTAGTAAGGAATAAAGAAGTCCGAAGAAGTCAACAAGAAAGAGGAAGTGGGTAACTTTATCCATTTATCCAACCTTGTATTCATTTTATTCCCCATCATCAATCACTCACTTAGGCTCAGTACAGTTTTTTTTTTTTTTTTTTAATTTTATTTTTTTATTTAATATGACTGAGTGGAAATGTACATACCCATATAAATTTACATGCCCACCTATATGCAGCGTTACAAGGTGTTAAGACAAGTAAGAGAGGAACTAGACTCATGAAAGAATTTGCAATCAGGCTTTTTACTATGATGCAGGATTCACACTGTAGTTGTATTACATTTTAATGAAAGTGATTCAAAATACTCAAGAACAAAATACACATCCATAGTGACATAAAGTACCCTTTATTTTTCAAAGTAAATTAGTTATTTTAATTAATATGCAATTTTAAAAAAGAATACATTTTTCTCTTCCTTTAGAATTCATATTTCATGTTTGCTGCAAATAAAATGCTGTTCTGTTTTATTTCGTATTAATTTGTTTACATCAACTAGCAAATTGCTGTTCTCTTTAATAAATAAAATCACTTTTGAAGGGTCAGTTCAATGATTTTAAAATCTATAATAATCCACTATATTTCCTGTAATACAATTACATCAACAGATCCTCTGAGAAGTCCTCAATTTATGAATGTTACCCATATTATTAGCTGCTAGATGTTTCCTGGAAACTCTACAGGGCTGTTACTCTGATCTATAGATTCACTACAAGTTGGAAGCAACTCAAAAGCCATGTGTTGTTTTTTTTTCCACCACCTATATTATTGAGTAGCATCAGATCTTAAACATGGTAAGTGTTGAAAGATTTCCTCCTTATTAATTACCTTTTAAAATTATTTGTATGACTTCTTCAACATTTTTTCCAGTTTCAAGGTCATGAGCTGGTAGTTCAAGTGTACTAATGGATGTAATAGGTGGTGGTGTGGTGGTGAAGAGCTCAGCTGCTAAGTGAAAGCTGCTCTATAGAACAAAGATGCGGCAGTCACCTTCCATAAAGATTCACAGCTTTGGAAATCTTGTGGAACAGTTCTGCTCTGTCCTGTAAGGTATCTGTGAATTGTAATGGACTTCACAGTGATGTGTTTTTGTTTGTTTGACATCATCAACAAGCACTACGAATGAAGAACAAGCTACCAGTCTTAGAGAGAACACATTCCTTACTACCACAACACATTCATGTTGCTTGCATAATGAGCTTCTATTACATTAAGGAAAATACACATCTAAGGATAGCTTATGTTTTTTGAAACTTAAAAACATATCTCAACACATCATCATTAACTTTCTAAACAATTTTCCCACATCTCTTTAAGTGTAATGTGTAACCAATGTTATAACTGTCATTGATTATGTTTTCTTAGTCAAACATGATTCAACCATGTTTGAGGTGCAGTGCTACTCTTGGGTATGAACACAACATAACTGTATACTTTAGAAGTTAAAATAATAGGATTCCTCAGGTATTTTAATGTAACCTTCAAAAATAGTACAGATATCTGAAATTAGCTTGTCTATAAAAATTCAAGTTCAATGATCATTTCTATATTACAGATACCAGAGACTGAAATCATTGTATGTTATTCAAGAAGGGGGCTGTGTATTCTGCATCCCTAGTAATTATGAGTGATTTAACAATCTCTTCTCAGGCACTCAAGTCAATCCCAAATGCAGGCTGCAAAATATTACACTTTATATTGAATCTACTACAGGAAAAAAATTTACATCCTTTTCCACTATGTACCTAGCTTATTGAAACAGAAAATAGATCACTTTCACTCAGGGTATTTACTAAAGGAAAAAAATAATTGCTGCTCAGTTCTGGATGCCAGTCAGATAGATGCCCATTGAAAGATGCCACTTCACGTTCTTATTTAGAGAATACACAGCTCTGTAATTCACCTAGGACTTCTGTATTTGTTTAGTTTGCTCTTTTTGTGTAAGGATCATAATTCACTTCTTATTCTTTCTGTACCTTTAATGTCTGATAAAGTGCCTGCCCGGTGTATCATAAGTACTTACACATTTTTAGAACGGATTAATTAGTGGGCAGCACTATTCATTTGCTCTGTTTCTTTATAAAGGTGGGAGTATTTGCTGAGATTCACATAACAAAAGTGTTAGGTAAAGTTCATCCCTTCAATGGTCACAACAACCTTCTACTGACACTTTTTAATTTCACTGAGATAAAAAACATCTTCCTTTCCCCAGGAAAGTTCTGGAAATTTTGTTCCAATCATCTACAAATACACTAATTTGCTTCCATAGCATTGAGATGCAGTAAGACAATTCCTTTGATTCTTAGTAGCAACACACACACAAAAAAAGCTATGGAAGAAACAGAAATATAAAAGAACAACATTTTTAAATTCTAATAAAAATTTTGACCCATTCCATGGAATATGAATTTTCATTTTCTTTAAATGAAGTGACATGTAACAAACTGTCATTTTATTTGCTTTCAAAATGACTTGTATAAAGATTACTGTATGGCTGTATGCTCTTAGATAAAATAAGAAATGCATCATTAAAAAGTTTTTTAATAACTTTTTATTTTTTATTAATTACGATAAAAGAATAAAATTTCTAACATCTATCAATTATCTCATCTATGTTAAACCCTCAGTCCCACCCACCCATGTAGCCAACACAGTCATTTTCTTCTATGGATAATTCTCTTGTTAAGTCCTTATAACAGGGGTCTCTTACAAAATTTGTCCTTTTGACACTGACTGATTTCAGATTAGGGGAGTAGGGAGGGCATTCCAATACACTTATTTGTTTACTGGCTAAAAATTCCTTCACAGACAACTATACGAAGAAGTTTGTCAACTTGCCACTGTGCTACTGTGTGCAATGGTCATTCTAGAGAGAGTTTCAAAATAGCTTTGAAGGGTGCACTATGTGCTGCGGTTGGTGCATAGCTTCCTAAGGGGAATAGCAACAATGTGGTATGTACCAAGTTTTCTAGAAAGAGGTCATCAACTTAATTGGCAGGTCCTTGTATATGAACATGAATGCTAATTAAATACTTTATGGTAGATAAAAAGAGGAGATATACTTTGTTACAAGCTCAGAGTTTAAGAATTCCATAAATCCGCAAATACAGATATATTCCTCAAAGTTTCCTTTAAAACACGATAATGTGCTATGTAGACAGTGTGATTATACTCTGCTCACTTCATTAGCTTGGAGTGATATATGAAGTGCAGAGTACTTCTCAAGTTAATAAATCTTGTCCTACAGCTCCTTTGTTTCTTTTTGTTATTATACAAAGTGATTTTAGAAAACGCAAAGAATGATAGAAATCTACAATCTTAGAGACTTTAATGAAGACTCAAAATGCAAAGCTAATATGCACAGAGCATCTCCATAGACTCATATGGCATGGGTGCCCACTTCTTGCCATTTATGTAAAAATAAGGTAAAATACAACGAAAGTGTAATGTGAAAGACCTTTCTATTTAACATTTCTTGAACATGCAGAATGCTGCAGATAACATAAAAATGAGGACTACAAACAATTTCCTTCTGCAATATTTACTTTTTTTTAAGTCCACTATGTGTTACTCAATTTTCAAATTACATTTCGGAGACCTAAGGCTTGACATCAGAAACCAAAGGTTTAAAACGCTTATATGCACATCTCAAAAGGGCTTCATTATACCATCCTCAAAGTTCACCAACTACCACTTACAGTGTGCTAACTCAGTAGTATTTTGCACAACAGATAAAGTAGGAACTCCCACAGCAAAGTTTTAAAGCCACTATATACGGCCTATCACCCACTTAATGCAATTTTGCTACCCAGAGTCTAACTGTAGAATTCTACTCATACCTTGAAAACCATCTCCAAAATTTGGATAGGGACATGTGACACATAACTTAAAGATGACTGTACACACTTGGCTGGCTTGGGACTATTATTAGACCTACACACTTAGTAGTGAAAGCTTATGAAATCACAAGTAATAAAAGGGGTTATTCTTAGTAAAATGTAGAGTATAGCTCCTTAGTATGTGATGTCCAGCAAAATGTAACTAAATATACCATTGTGTCATTAAAAAACATTTGTGTTTCATCAAACTTATATTCAAAATCCAAGAGGAAATATTTCATTCTCTTTATAAAATTCCTTCTTCTTTGAGCAGGTTTTCTTGGGTGGTTCAGCATGCATTATGTCCCCTCAAAACTCTTTGACTTATAGGAATCCTATAGGATAGATAACAGTCACCCCTATTGGGTTTCTAAGGCTATAACCTTTATGGAAGCAAACTGTTACATCGTTCTCCCTCAGAGTTGCTGATGGGTAGCAGTCAAGCACTTACTTCTCCACCAGAGCTCCTATGCATTATACAGGCAGCTTGGATTTTCAGATTCCACAAATAACTTGGTATTCATTCATTAATGTGATTACTTATTCACCAACACATTATAAATGATCTACCACATACTGTTTTTGTGTTAAGCACTGGAAATAGATATTAGAAATATTGTGTATACAGAAATCAAAGCATCTGATCAACAATGGAAGACGAACTACAGGAGGAAAAAAGAAATGAAAAAAGTTGAGTTAGAGAACTTGAAAGTGTGTGTAAAAGTCATCAGGACCTTGAGAAAAGATTCAGATTTTATGGGGTAAAAGGGAGAGACAAAATCAAGAAAAGCAGTCAGCACTTTGGAGAGATGTATTCAATATTCTCTTCATTACAAGAGTAAGAGGAGCTGCAAACCCAGAAAGGCTTGGACTAAGTAGAGCTGAAAATCATGGCCCAAACTCTACTGCCTATCCTGCATTTGCAGTGGCCCTGGCCCCTGGGCCCCATTTCAAAATAGCACTGTAATACAAGAACCATCATGCAGTTAGGGGCAAAGCCCATCCTGATGTAGTTGATTCCAACTAGGACGATGTTCTGAAGAGGGGTTTGCTACATAGACTATAAGAGAAGGAAGAATATGACTTCTATAAATATATGCATGAGCCTGAACTCTTAAGAGAGCCACTGTGACCCAGTGTTGCTTCTACGGCCTTTCATCAATCCAGTGTAAATAAAAACAAAACAAGACTCAAACGCATAAAGCTCTGCGGTCTTCCCTGTTCTACCTACCAGGCGTATAGCTTTTTTTAAAAAATAAATCCTAGACATTATATATCTTTGGTTGAGGAAAGAAGGAAACTTTCTCTCCATGCGTCCTATGTGAGGGTTGAGAGCCATCTAGACATAGCACTCCTTGGATTTCTGTCTTAACCATCACATGGGAGCATTAGACTTCCAGGATGGGAAACACCATAAGCAATCAACAATAATAATAAATATAAAGATAATAAGGACAAAAAAAAGCCAACATAACAGTACTACAGGCTTATAGTGTTTTATACACAATCATGTGCAATTATTTAAAGTATAAGAAAGAAATTAAGAATATGACGTAAGTTTAAAATGGGAGTATTAATGGAACAGTGACTGTTGAAATATTTTTTTACCAAAATAACAGTGAGGCGAAATATTCAAATTAAGTGTTCTTTATACAACTCTGAAGCCATGATGGCGCAGTCACTAGGAACTTGGATGCTAATCAAAAGGTCAGAAATGAGTATCCACCAGAGACTCCTCAGAAGCCCCCAGGGGGGAGTCCTACTCTGTCCTATAAAGCTGCCATAAGTTGGAATGAACTCTACAGCAAAGGGTTTGGTTTGGTTTTGGTATTCAAACGTTGTATTTCTTCTTGGATATTTGTTGTCTTACTGGTGAGGTAAAGGCCCTTGGATGTTTCACAGGAAAAGAATTTTTTTTTCTTTCTTTATGAAGTATTTTCCTAATGAACAAATTACTAACACAGTTGTGAAAACCCTTGTGGCGTAGTGATTAAAGTGCTATATATGCTAACCAAAATGTCAACAGTTCAAATCCACCAAGCACTCCTTGTAAATAATATCGGCAAGTTTTACCCTGTACTATGGGGTCATGATGAGACGGAATTGACTGTATGATAGTGGGTTTGGTTTCGGGTTGTGGAATATAGTTCCAGGCATCTGAAATAAGAAAAATGAGGGAGAGACTGACTATCCAACATCACTTCATTTTCAAGGGTATTGTTACTCATGTGTCTTTATTCAATAGTAACAAAATATTTACAATTATATATTATTTTAAAATTGATTTCTAAGATCCATATAGTATACTTTTCATGCAGCACAGATTATGCTATGCTTCCAAGGAAATATTTTTGATTCAACATATGCGTAAACCACACCTGGCTACATAGTATTCCTATCTTGTGTTGCTTGATAGTTAGTGCTATAATCAAACCATACTGCAGCATTTCTCATTTCTGATGAACCTTAAATGAGATTCCATCAATCTGGTAGATTATTTCAAGAATAGAACTAAAGACGAAAAACCTCACCTTGCTTCTAAAATAAAACTCTACCCCTATCTGCTGCATCCAAAATAAATAATTTAAGTAAGAATAATTGAAACTGGGCATTTCTTAGGCTTATCACTGAGCCATCATCTGCCCTGGTTGGCACTAATCCTTTTTAAATGAAACAGGTCCTAAGAGCATTACCAGCACCTACTGAAAATTGAAATAGGTACAGGTATGTGGACTTTTAAACAGACCAATATACATAATTGCCTTTTTTTTCAATAAATTTGTGTAAAATAAAGTCTTTGCACAGTATCTACTCACATTATCTAAATTATGTCTCCAATTTTACCTTTTAAACTATTTTATAAAAAGTACTTCTAAAAAGAGTTATGCTATGATCCTGCACTTATTAGCAGATCACTTCACAACTTTTATTTCATAAAACATTTCAACATCACATTAATTCTGTCACTCTACTTCATTATTAGAGAAGTATGTCTTTAGCAAGTGTTTCCTATAAACAAACAACATCTAAGAAATGATATTATTTACATAACACAATATAAAAATTTTAGCAGGCATTGCAGACTAAACTGCCATCTTACTTTATATAAATAGGATGCTGCCCAATGATATATTTATAAGACTAGAATCAGAAATAAAGAATTTCTGCTTCAACCTATTCTGTGAATCCAATCAACCAAGAGGCAAGAAAGAAAACCAACAGCTTTAAATTGTATTCTTAATTTTTATATATTGCATCAGTTCTTATCACGTGGAACTCCTCAGGCTCCTACAGCAGTCCACTGAAGGGCATCAATGATGATATACGTAGGGTCTGAAGCCAAGAGTGACACGTAAAATTTAAATAGTGGCTACCAAGAGGACATAGTGGTATCATGAAAGCAAAACCATACCAAACCCATTGCTATTGATTCAATTCCTACTCATAGCAACACCACAGATGGAACTCCTCCACAGAGTTTCCAAGGAGGACCTGGAGGATCTGAACTGCTGACCATTTGCTTAGCAGCCACAGCTCTTAATCATCAAACCAGCAGGGTTGCAAAGGAGTCAAAAACTGACTGGTTACAGCTGGGTAGTAGTAGGTGGAGAGCTCTAAAAATTAAAATATTTCAATGGTGAGTTAGTTCTTACTGTTGGGAAAAAAACTGAAGGAAAAGAAAGGAGGAAAGAATGATTTCCACGGCCAAATTGGTCCAGCAGACCTATTTATTATCAGTCTAGAATACATATGTACTAATTATCATCTAGAAAAATTGAATTTGAATTTAAAGTACGTTAAAATGGCAAAAAGGAAGAGCTTTCCATGGGATATGAATAAATGACATTTCAAAATTAAGTGTTTCAAGCTGTAGCCAGATAAAATGATCAGATAATTACAAGGATTTTTTTTTTTTTTTTTTTTTTTTTTTTTTACTGTCCTTTGTGATAAGACAAATGAAAAACTAAGCTATGGCATTTGATCTGTATATCAGTCAAGAAATTAAGATTCAGAAACCTACTGTAATCTGGAATACTTGTGATTTATGTCTCTCAAAGATATTTATGGTTTAAATTATATCTTTTAAACATATCTAAATTGAAAGAAACTAAACTTTATACAGCAGCAAAACTTAGCCCCTCAGCGATGTTCCTGATACTCCTGACTGCAGCCTGAAATTGAGCTCTCTGTGGCATTTCTTAACCACTAAATCTCAGGCAGGTAAAGCTCAGATCTTCCTACATGTAACATTCTTTTAAAATATTTGTCTGTTAAAGAATAAAGATATCAATTAATATCATATTATAATTAACTGGTTAACTAACAATTATTAACTTTAAATTATGGTCACAAAGGGAAAAAGACACTTTAGCCATACCTGGATATTTGACAACCATAGAGAAGGCAAATAAGCTATGGCCCAAATAATAAAAGTAATGATTACTAGGGCTAATACTTAATGTGGGCTTATTATGTGCAAGGTGTTACACTATGCACTTTACTGAATTGTCTTTCATTCTCAGCACTATGTTGGTGAAGAAGTACTATTACTAAAGTAATTTTTATTGATGGTAATCAATACAGATTTGTTCATGTCAGTAATCACTCATCTGCCCAGAATGAGAGTTGAAATAGCAATTCTACAATATCATACACTTTAAAAAATATGTATTTTCTAAAAAAGATATTATTAAGAATTTTGAAAATATATCACCGTAATACCTATTTTATATTCTTGCTTCCAGTCTTTGTCTATGCATAAAGCAAAACTGGAAGTTGAATGTACACACAGAAAATTCTGCATTCTTTTATTAATTTGATGTTAAAATAGGATAAAACCCTAAAAACCTGGAGAAACATTACACTAATTAAGGATAATTAATTCAATACAATACCCTCTCCCCTTGAGTTTGGTGAACAGCAATACATGAAATCACAGTTAGTACACCAACAGAATTTGGGTGACCCCACAGGTTTTTCATAATGTGATCTTTCCAGAAGTGTGCTCACTCTCGTTTGAACTCATATTGTCTTTTTCTTCCTCCCCACCCTCTGTGACATTTGATATATTCTGTCTTCTTTTGTTGTAATTTGTATGCATGTCATCACCCTAGATTATAAACTTAGAGCTCAGAGAGTGCTACTTTCATGAATATACTGCACACGAATTAAGAATTCAATAAATATTTGCTAAATGAATGAATACATGAATATTAAAGTTAGAAAAGCAAGGGCAGTTCAGTAGGAGACATGTATAAGTGCGTAGAATAAAAGAATGAATGTGTCTGATTTGCTTAAAAAAGAAGCCAGAAAATATTAAATAAGCAGCACATCATGCAGACACAAAGGCGTCCTTGAACTTATTAACAAACAATTTGAAACTTCAAACTTGTGTCCAGTTATTCTTTCTTTTATTTTCATTCCCCTCCCCAGTGTCAACAGATGGTAGGCTCTCATGTTACTCTAAGTAAATAATGGAAATGAATTTACTGAAAAGTGCATAACAAATACTTTGGGCTAAATTAAAATTATTGCAAACTTTGTTGTTCTAACCTACCAACATCCACTGGAACAGAGGAATAATGCAGGTAAACAAAAGAGCAGGGACTGAAACAGTTTTCTAATATTTCTAATAACATTCTACTTCTTTTTAACATAAGAAAGGCGAAAGAATTTTTGTTTTAGTGACATCCAGTTAAAATTGTGTAACTAGGTACATAACTCCTTAAAAAACTCCTTTTTGCCTGGAAAATTCTAACCCAGTTATATCAATCATGACTGTCATTATTTCTCCTCCTCCAACTTGAAAATTTCCAGACTTTGTTTGGAATATGCAAATGAAGCAAATTAACGATCAATACTCAGACTATTAGGCTGTTCAGAAATATATGGGACAGCAAAGCAGCAGTTTTTGTTCTTCATTCTCTTAGTCTTTCACATTCATTACAAAACAAGTGAATATACTAAGCAGCAGATTAAAAGCTTAAAGAGAGCAAAATATAAGAAGCCTTTCAATCTTGAAATCTTAAGTCATTCTTCAAATTGTTAGGCAGCAAGGAGACCTAACACTTGATCCAGAAAGTGCAGTATCAGTTTCTAAACCTGGATTTAGAAGACAGTTGGCACAACTAAATGCTTTTTGGAGTGACAGGGCACAGTAGTGGACATACTGGGGAAATTGTGATAAAGATAGGAAGTGGCATTGCTGTCTAAATGAACTGTGTTTGTTTGGGCTGATTAAGAACTGGATAACTTAATCCTGTTTATCTTGTTCAGCATGACAATGAGCATGAAATAAGGCAAAATTTTGAATATTCTTTTGATAAATGGGGCTTTGTTCACCTTATTTACTCAAATGGTGTACCTGTTCCACCTACTCAGCACAACTGCAAAGTAGTTTTGATGCTACATATTGTTCTGCACATACTATAAAAGAGGTGGAAAACAGACAGTTTTCTGATTTTGGAGAAAATATAACAAGGAATACTTTGCTCTCGGCTACACATATTTCTCTTAAACAGAAAAGGATCACCTGGGAATAGAATAAAACTTTGAAACCGTATATGCAACTGACTTCCTGAAATGCAAAATACTAACCTTGGACTGTGTAATTCCATTCAAGAAGGAATAAGGGGACAAAATCGTTTCTCATTTCCTTGTAAGTTAAGCTTCCTCTTAAGATTCTACACATAGATTGAGTTGCTGGAGCTTAGCATGAAGGCATTTTCATGAAGGCAGTAGTACCTTGTAAAATGTGTTCCTTTGCTTTGTTTTGAATTTCTTGCATGTGTGCATTTCTAAAATATTTCAAATAAAAAATAATCCAGTATTGATGGATGTTAAAATAGCATGCCTTTATCTGGAAAAAATGTAATCAAAATAGCACTGATTAATGTTCATCAACATGTTTTCGGGGGACTAATTTAATTCTGTAACTTCAATTTTTCACCTATTTACATAATAACTTTGAAACTCAGGTGGTGTAGTTGTTAAGTTCTACAGCAGCTAACAAAAAATCTGCAATTTAAATCTACCAGCCATTTCTTGGAAACTCTATGAGGCAGATATACTTTGTCCAATAGGGTCGCTATGAGTTAGAATCACTCGATATAAGTGTTTTTTTTTTTTTTTTTACAGCTTTGGTTACCTCATGACTACGGTCAGTGATTCCTAAAGTATGGCTGGAAACACATCCAAAACTGAAATTTGTTTGGCTGTGTATCCTTTTTATCACATCTTCTTACTCTTTATGCTGAGCAAATAATTCAAGAAACTAAACTATATGAAGAAGAACAAGGCATCAGGATTCGAGGAAGACTGATTAACAACTTGTGTTGTGCAGATGACACAATCCTGCTTGCTGAAAGTGAAGAGGACTGGAAACACTTACTGATGAAAATCAAAGACCACAGGCTTCATTATGGATTGCACCTCAACATCAAGGAAATAAAAATCCCCACAAGTGGACCAGTAAGCAATATCATGATAAATGGAGACAGGATTGAGGTTGTCAAAACTGTTGAACAATATCATTAATATCACAAGCAAGTAAAATTTAGCTCAAGACTATGCAACAGTATATTGACAAGGAACTGCTAGAACTTCAAGCTGGATTAAAGAGGACATGGAACCAAGGATAAGATTGCTGATGTCAGATGACTCTTGGCTGAAGGCAGACAATACCACAAAGATGTTTACCTGTGTTTCACTGAGCATGCAAAGACATTCACTGTGTGAATCATAACAAATTATGGCTAACATTGAGTAAAATGAGACTTCCAGATCACTTAATTGTGCTCTTGAGGAATCTGTATATGGATCAAGAGGCAGTCATGCAGACAGGACAAGGGGACCCTGCATAGTTTCAAGTCAGGAAAAGTGTACATCAGGGCTGCATCCTTTCACCATACCTTTTCAATTTGTATGCTGAGGAAATAATCTGAAAAGCTAGATTATTAGAAGAACAACAAGGCATCAGGGTTGAGAATGAATCATTAAGTACCTACTTTATATAGATGACACCATCTTACTTGTGGAAGTGAAAAAGATTTGACACATTTACTGATGGAGATCAAAGACTAAAGCCTTCAGTACGGATTGCACCTCAACAGCAAGAAAACAAAAATCCTCAGAAATGGACCAGTAAGCAAAGTCATCATAAATGGAGAAAGGATTAAGTTTGTCAAGAATTTCATTTTATTTGAGTCCATAATCAATGTCCATGGAAGCGGCAGTCAAGAAATCAAAAGACACAGTGCAGTGGGAAAATCTGCTGCAAAGTATCTCTTTAAAGTATTCAAAAGTAAAGATTTCACCTCAAAGGCTAAAGTGTACCTCAACCAAGCCTTGCACATGCATGTGAAATATGGACCACAAACAAAGAAGACAGAAGAAGAACTGATGTCTTTGAATTGTGGTGTTGGAGAAGAATGTAGAATGTACCATGGACTGCCAAAATAGCAAACAGATCTTTTCTGCAAGAAGGGCAACCACAGTGCTCCTTGGAAGCAAAGATGGCAACACTGTGTCTTACATAAATTGGACATGTTGTCAGGAAGGATCAGTCCCTGGAGAAGGACAACATGCTTGCTGAGGTGGAGTGTCAGCAAAAAAAGAGGAAGACCTTGTATGAGATGGATTGACACAGTGGTCGCAGCAATGGGCTTAAGCGTAAAAATGATTGTGGACACGGTACAAGACCGGGCAGCTTTCTTTTCTATTGTGCACAGGGTCTCCATGAGTTGGAACCATCTTGACGGCACCTAATAACAACAGATTAAATCATTCATTAAAACAAACCAACACAATAATAAAAAACAGAAACAAACTTGTTGCAGTCCACTCAATTCTGACTCAAAGAGACTCTTTGTGGACAGAGTAGTGGCTAAGTGGTACACCTACTAATGAAAAGATGGCAGTTCAAATCCAGCAGGCATTCCTTGGAAACTCTATGTGGCAGCTCTCCTCTATCCTACGGGGTCTCTATGTGTCATAATTAACTCGACAGCAGTAGGTTGGCTTTTTGATTTAGTGCTGTCCAGTAAGGTTTCCAAAAAAACAGTATGGTGAATTCAAATTGATGGGCTTTTGGCTAGTCACTAAGCTTTTAATCACTGTGCCACTAAGGCTACAAAATTATCACAGATTGCTGTGAAAGTGCCAAATTTTGTTATGTATCGGTAATCGATAACACAATAGCATTCAAACATTGAAGATTCACAACTGAAAAAGATTCTCTTATTTCATCAGTTACTGTTCCTGCCAATTCCTCCATATAAGAGGAGTGTGCAGCAGTAGAAATGTCAGGGAAGGGCTTTTTTTTCTTTTTTTTTTTTTTAATATATTGTGATTAAGTGAAAGTACACCATGTAAACTAAATCTGCATGCCTGCCTATCTTCAACTCTTTCCGCTCTCCTTGCCCAATGACAGTACAATCCTCTCTTGATGCCATGGATTGAATTGTGTCCCCCCAAAATGTGTATGTTGATTTGACTCAGCTAGAAGTACTAATATGGTGCCATTCCTCCCATGTGTTGTCAATCCTGCCTCTGTGATATTGATGATAGAGAATGGGCTGCAGTAGTGTTAGTAAGGCAGGACTCAAATTACAAGCTTGTGGGATATAAGGGAGAAAAATGAGCAGTAGAAGTTGGGAACTTCACACCACCAAGAAAGCAGCATCCAGAGCAGATGGAACTGAGGTTCCTGTGCCAAGATGCTCTCCTTGAATTTGGAATCAGCCCACCAGACTGTGGTAACTTCTCTTGTTGAATGGACTTGTAACTTGGTAATGGATTTGTGGCTTACCAGACTATGACAATAAAAGTTTCTCTTCATGAAGCATTCCCTTCATGGTATTTTCTGTTGGAGAAGTACCTGGTGACTAAGACACTTTCATTCTGTACATATTGTATCCTCTTAACAATCTCCTGGCCCCTCCTTTCCACCCTGTCCTTTCCCATCTAGAAAGAGACCACTAGGAGAGCATCCTATAAATACACAGAAAGTACACAGATCATACAATCACATTATGTCACCAACTCCATTTTTGTCTGAAGAGTTGACCTCAGTAATGTTTTCTGGACAAGTGTAGCAGCAGATCTAGGTGCCATGCTCCCAGGGGAACCCCAGGGCCAACAGACCATCAGCTGTGGTCTTTCGGTAGAGTTCTTGAGGTGTACTCCTCTTTTTTTCATGTTGCCACTGGGACACAAATTGTGTGTCCTACCATGGCTGTCTTTGGTGACAGTCTTTGGGCACCATCTGGTTCTTCTGGTCACATGTTCATACAGTCACCCATTCACATGGGTCCTTTTGTCTCCTAGTCTCTTTTTTCCTTGTGTCTTTATTGTTCTCAGTGATCATTTGTTCAGGACGAGTTGAGACCATTTGGTGCTCCTCACATGTCAGCTTGCTAGCTTTAAGTCCCCAGATGCTACTCACCAATATGGGGTGAAGATGATTCTCTTAGCAATCGGTTAGTCATGCCAAATGACCTTGAAGCCCCCCGAGAGCATGGCCCCCAGGGCCCACCCTTGTAACTCTATCGTTGTACTATTGGGCTAAGATTAGAAGAATTTTCAGTGTATGGTGAAGTTCAGTTAAATTGATCTACCTTCTGCAGTGTGTTGTCACTGCCTTCACCCAAGGAAATTTCTATCAACTATCTAATCTATGACAAATGCTATCTCTGTCACCCCACACTTGGAGCCATCAGAGTCTTTTCTTCTGTATGTGTCTATTTTTAATTCCTTATACTAGGTGTATCATACAATATTTGCCCTTTTGCTGCTGACAGAATTGACTCAGCATAATGTCTTACAACTGAAACCAGGTTAGGAGGTGCTTCCTAAAATCATCATTGTTCTTTATCATTGCATAGTGTTCCACTGAGAATATGTACCATAGTTTATCCATTCATTTGTTGATGGGCATCTGGGTTGATTCTGTCCTGTTCTGTTGCAGACTGTGCTGCAATAAACATTCCAGTGCATGTATCTGTTCATGTGACAGCCTTTGTTTCTGTCTAAAACATACCAAACACTGGGATTACTGGATCAAGTAGTACATCCATTTCCAGCTTTTTAAGGAAGTGCCAAATTGCTTTCCAAAGAGTTTGTAATATTTTGCAATCCCACCAGCAGTGTAAGAGAGTTCAATCTCTCCAGAGTCTCTCCAGCATTTGTTGTTTCATGGTTTTGGGATCATGGCCAACCTTGTTGGGGTGAAATGGTATCTCACTGTAGTTTTGGTTTGCATTTCTCTGATAGCTAAGCATTGTGAACATCTCATCATGGGTCTTTGTCTGCCTGGATGTCCTCTTTAGTGAACTGTCTGTTCCTCTTGTTTGCCCATTGCTTAATTAGGTTATTCACCTTTTTCCTGTGGATATTTTGCAGTATGTTCTAGATTATGAAAATGAGATGTTGGTCTGACATGTAGTTGACAAATATTTTTCCCATTCTGTAAATCATCTTTTAACTCTTTTAATCAAGTCTTTGGATGAGCCAAAGTGTTTGATTCTTAGAAGTTCCTGTTTATCTAGTTTCTCTTCTGTTGATTATACTTTTTTTTGTAAGGCTTAGAAGTCTGTCTAAACTGTGTATTACAATATCCATTGTTCACTCTATCTTTTCTTCTATGATCTTCATTGTTTTCTGTTTTGATATTTAGGTCTTTGATCCATTTGAGTGGCTTGGCTTCATGTAAAATGAGAGATACGAGTCTTCTTTCAATTTTTGGCAGATGGATATCCCATTTTGCCAGTACCATTTATTAAAGAGACTGTTTTTACCCCAGTTTACAATCCTAGGGCCTTTGTCAAGTATCAACTGTTCATAAGAGGATGGTGGCATCTCTGAGGTCTCAGGTCTGCTCTATTGGGCTATATGCCACTTTTGGTACCAGTACCAGGCTGCTTTGACTGCAGTGGCAGTGTAATAGGTTCTAAGGTTGCATAGTATCAGACCTCCCACTGTGTTCCTCTTCTTCAGTAGTGCTTTATATACCCAGGGTTTCTTTCCTTTCCAAATAAAGTTGTCAATTTGTTTATCCATCTCATCAAAAAAAGACACTGGATCTAACAGATTTGAAAATCTTTAGGAAATGGACAAATTCCTAGATTTATGTCATGTACCAAAATTATCACAAGGAGAAGTAGAACTTAATAAATCCATCACAAAGGAAGAGATTGAAAACGTCATCAAAAACTACCATCCCCAAAAAAGGCCTGGCCCAGATGGCTTTACCACAAAACTCTACTAAGCTTTTCGAAAAGAGTTAACAATACTACTGAGGCTATATCACAGCATAAAAAGGGATGGAATACTCCCAAATTCGTTCTATGAAGCCAGCATAACCTGATACCAAAGTGAGGGAAAGATCCAACAAAAAAAGAGAATTACACCCCAATATCACCCATGAACCTATATGCAAAAGTCTTCAACAAAATCCTGGCCAACAGAATTCAACAACATATCAAAAAAAAATAATTCATCACAACCAAGTTGGACTGATACCAGGGATGCAAGGCTGGTTCAACATCAGAAAAACAATTAATGTGATCAACCATATAAACAATACAAAAGATCTGAATCACCTAATCTTATCTATTGATGCAGAAAAGGCATCTGATAAAGTCCAACAGCGATTCATGCTAAAAATTCTCAGCAAAATAGGAATAGATGGTAAATTCCTCAATGCAATAAGGATCATTTACGCAAAGTCAACTGCCTACATCATCCTGAATGGAGAGAGACTGAAAGAATTTCCCTTGAAAATGGGAACTAGACAAGGATGCCCACTCTCACCTCTCCTGTTCAACATTGTGCTAGAAATTCTGGCCAGAGCAATTAGACAAGACCACGAAATAAAAGACACTTGCATTAGCAAAGCAGTAAAAGCATCCCTTTTTGAAGATGACATGATTGTATAAGCAGAAAATCCTAAAGAATCTATAAGTAAACTACTCAAAATGACAGAAGAGTTCAGCAAAGTCTCAGGATATAATATGAACATAAGTAAATCAGCAGGATTCCTTTATACCAACAATGAGATTATTAAGGAAGAAATCACCAAATCAAAACCATTTACTATAGCCCTAAGAAGATAACACACCTAGGAATAAATCTAACCAGAGAAATTACAGACCTCTACAAAGAGACCTACAAGCCCTTACTACAAGAAACTAAGAGAGACTTACACAAATGGAGAAACCTACCCTGCTCATGGATAGGAAGACTTAACATTGTGAAAACATCTATTTTACTCAAAGCAATCTACTTATGTAATGCAATCCCAATACAAATTCCAGTGACATTTTTTAATGAGATGGAGAAACAATTCACCAACTTTGTTTGGAAGGGGAAGAAACCCCAGATAAGCAAAGCACCACTGAAGAAGAAGAACACACTAGGAGTCTTTGCACTACTCGACTTTAGAACCTATTACACTGCCACAGTAGTCAAAACTATCTGGTACTGGTACACAAAGAGACATGTAGACCAATGGAATAGAGTTGAGACCCCAGAGATGCCAACATCCTCTTATGAACAGTTGATATTTGACAAAGGCCCTAGGATTGCAAACTGGGGTTAAAAAAAAAAAAAAAAAAAACAGTCTTTTTAACAAATGGTGCTGGCAAAATTGGATATCTATCTGCAAAATATTGAAACAAGACCCATATCTCACACTGTACAGAAAAAGAAACTCAAACTGGATAAAGATCTAAATACCAAAGCCATAGTGATAAAGTTTATCCAAGAAAAAAGAGGATCGACAATGGACATTTTAATAAACAACATAGACAGACTTCAAAATCTGAAAAAGAAAGCATGACAAACAGAAAATAGATAATTGAGACTTATTAAGAATCCAACATTTGTGCTCACTGAAAGAATTTATCAAAGGAATTAAAAGACCACCTACAGAATGGGAAAAAAAATATTCGGCAACTGTATGTCAGACTGAAGTCTGATCTCCACAATCTAGAAGGTAATGCAAAATATCAAGAAGAGAAGGATAAGTAATGCAAGTAATGGTTGGGCAAAGGAGATGGACAGACAACTTCTCTTAAGAGGATATCCAGGCAGCCAAAAGATACATATAGATCCCTCTTAGAGATTAAACAACAAAGAGTCAAAATCAAAGCAAACCTACGCTTTATGTAATTTTTAGAAATATTTATACCATACAATACAAACTGTTAAATAAATAAACACACTGTTGACTCATAGTGACCCTATTTAAGATAGAGCAGAACTGCCCCACAGGATTTCCAACAAGTGGGTGGTGGATTCACTCTGTCAACTTTCGGTTAGCAGCCAAGCTCTTACCAACTGGGCTACGAGAACTCTTTATGACCTATAAAATAAGCAAACTAACCCCAGTGCAGTCAGGTCAATTCTCACTCACAACAACCTACGCACACACAAAAAGAACAGAAAAGAAAAGGTAAACTAAACCACTTGCCATCAAGTTGAAATCAACTCAGAGGGACCCTGTAGGGACTTATAGAATATTCCAATTTCCTTTCTTCATTTGTATTCACATTTCACACTAGTATAATATCCTATGAACAATAGTTAATATTTGTGTTAAAAAATTTTTAAAACCAAAATTATTATTATTTTTTTTAAGAATGAAAGACAACTATTTTTTGTGTTTGCTTGGGTTTAATCATTCAACTCATTTTTAGTTTCTGTGACGCAGTTTCAAAATTCTGGATAATTTCTAGACCAAATGTAAAAGAAATATTTGTTTGTGCTACAAGAAAATAAAACATAAAATAATAATCTTTTCCAACATGCAAAGAATTCCATAAATAAATTTACTTTTTGTGCCTTTCATAATGGATTTTATTATTATTACTTTTAAAGATGAGAACTAAGTGTTTCATTGACTTACTGAAACACCACTTTTACGTCTTCTAGGGTATTACATTCAAACAAACAGCATTCTATGCCATTCATTTTTCTTAACTGTATTCATGAGTTATTACTAATAAGGAGTAAAGTGATATCAACATTTCATATATTTTTCATTTAATTCAAATAATTATTTCAACATAATTTTTTTAAAGGGAGTATGCTATAGTCATTTGTATATTGAAAAATAATGCAAGTGAAAGGCCTTTTGAAATAAACTGGTAGCATCTTGCTTTCTTTCCAAATGCAAAAATTAACATTTACACAGATAAGATTGTGACCATGGATTTCTTTGGCTTGGAGATATTTCTTTTTTTCATATACAAATTATTCTTCAAATTTTAATAAGATTTATGGGCTCTCCCCGAAACAACAAGGAAACTCAAAAGAGAAAAGTGTACTTCAAGGTAGTTCAATGTATTTTGTGTTTAAATTAACCAGCCATTTCATATACAGAAAACACTACACAGCATTATTTCCCCTGAGTCTGTTACAGTATAAAACTAGAGTACTTCTATATATTTTGTTGCAAGGTGTCTCTAAGCCATAGGAATCTTGAACCTTAAAGTTATTACTTTAGAAATCAGAGTTTAAAAAAGAAAATCTTATTTGCCAGTGTCCGAAACAGAGCATTAATTAGCAAAGTCTCAAAATTGCTGGCTTCTCATACAAGATTCCCTAGGCTACGCAGCTTGCTCCTCTGATTCCTCCAGGGTCAATATTTTACATTCACACAACAGCCACAGAGAAAAAATCAAGTATTAGGTAAAAATTAAGAACTAGGATATGGTTCTGAAAACCAACTTAAAATGAATTTTAATGATCATAACTATTTTTAACAGAATCAAGTGACCTTGTAATGTTAGAGATTACCTGTGTTGAGCTTCTTAGTTACATGTGAAAAACAACAAAATTGATGCCCAAAGGTTTAATATGCACTTAACAACTACATCAGGAAGACATGAGGACATCAAAACTCCAGGATAGAACACCTTTTATTGGTTTCCCACTGCATTTCTATTTACCTATTGTCTGTTCATCTACTACTGTGTGAAAGCTAAATAAAACAAAAAGAATGGAAAAGAGAGAGAAAGGGAGAGAACATTATCGGGGAAAGGTTAGAAAGAGTCTTATTGACTAGTATTGTTAAATGGTACAAAATGCACTATGTAAGGAAGAGATGATTATGAGCTGATATCATCACAATCTGGTCACTGATTTTATATTATTGTTTCCTGCTGCTGCTTAAATTGGTAACATATGAGGTCTGACAATTGAGTTTGCGAACTCATCCTAGAACTAGTGCTACATACCTCATTGCTGAGTATCACTATGGTCACCTTCAAAGTACTCCCCTTGGGAAGCTATGCACTGATGTCAGAGCCTAGTCCACCCTTCAAAGCAGTTTGGAACTCTTTTACTGGAATGGCCATCAGAGCTGTTGCTGTTATTACCCTTGATGCCCTGCAAGTCATCAAAATGTCTTCCTTTCATTATTTCCTTTGTCTTCAGGTAAAGAAAAAAGTCATTGGGGGCCAGATCAGGTGAGCAGGGAGGGTGTTCCCTTATTTGTTTCCTGGCTAAAACCCCCCTCATAGATAACTATACAGTTAAGTTCACCAACTTGGCACTGTGCCACCGCATGCAATTGTCATTTCAGAAAGAGTTCCAAAATTGCTTTGAAGGGTGGACTAGGCACTGGCATCAGTGCAAAGGAAGTACTTCAAAGGTGACCATAGTGATATTTAGCAACAAGGTATGTAGCAGTCGGAGCAATTAAGTTCAAGGACTTAATTGTTGGACTTCATACACCTCTGTGACATATATATTCAGATAATACAATTTTAAGCTATGTGATGCACATCACATTACCTTTCTCTACTATTATTGCTATTATTTCAGTTTTATCATATGCAATATATATCATGATTTTCAAGCATTTATTTCTGCACCATTAAAGGTGGTATATATGTGAAAAAGTAAATGCCTTACATAAATGTTTTCTAAAATTATCACTGTTGTTAGTGATGCTCCTACCTTATTTTAAATCAGAAACAAAAAGAAATATTTATCAAATTCATATTACAATGTTTCTCTAAAGCATTTGAGAGTTTCTAAAATACTTCAATAATACTCCTTCACCACATTCTTCTGCATACCAGATGGATCTTGACCTATAGTGAAATATGCAGTGCCATCAAGTTGATTCTGACTCAGAGACCCTAGAGGTCAGAGTACAACTGCTCCATAGAGTTTCCAAGGAGTGCCTGGTGGATTTGAAATAGGAAGACAATAAGCATTATGTATAAAAACATACAGAATGAGATTTCCAAACACTTAATTGTACTCATGAGGAAGTTGTACATACATCAAGGGGCAGTCATTCAAATAGAACAAAGGGATACTGCATGATTTAAAATCAGGAACGGTATACATCAAGGTTGTAATCCTTCTCCAAACACATTCAGCCTGTATGCTGAGCTGATAATCTGAGAATCCAAATTCTGTGAAGAAGAATACAGCATCAGAATTGGAAGAAGACTCGGTAACAACATGCATTATGCAAATGACACAGCTTTACTTGCTGAAAGTGAAGAGGACTTAAAGCACTTACTGAAGAAGACAGAAGACCACAGGCTTCAGTACAGATTTCACATCACATTTAAAGCCAAATGAGCAACAACAACAAACAAGTATGTTGCCAGCCAGTTGATTCCTATTCACAGTAACACTATAGGACAGAGCAGAACTGTCCTCATAGAGTTTCTAAGCAGCAGCTGGTGGATCTGAACTTCTGACCTTTTGATTAGCAGCCATAGCACTTAACCACTATGCCACCAGGGTTTCCAAAAACCCACTGCCATCAAGTCAATTCAGACTAATACTTACCCTGTAAGACAAACTAGAACTGCCCCATGCAGTTTCCAAAGAGGGCCTGATGGATTTGAACTACTGTCCTTTGAGTTAGCAGCTACAACACTTGACTACACCATTAGGGTTTCCACCCTCAACATAATGAAAACAAAAATTCTCACAAGTGAACAAAAAGCAACATCGTGATAAATGGAGAAAAGAATGGAGTTGTTAAGGACTTGATTCCCCTTGGAAACACAGTCAATGCCCATGGAAGTAACAGTCAAGATATCAAAAGATGTATTGCCTTAGGCAAATCTGCTACAAAGGGTCTCTTTAAAGTGTGGTAAAGCAAAGATGCCAGCTTGAATACTAAGCTATGCCTGCCCCAAACCATGGTGTTTTTAGTCGCTTCATATGCATTTGAAAACTGGATGATGAATAAGAAAAACAGAAGTAGATATGGAGACTTTGAATTGCAGTGCTGGTGGAGAACACTGAATACACAACGGACTGTCAAAAGAATGAACAAATCTGTCTTGAAAGAATTATAATGAAACTGCTCCTGAGAAGCAAGGATGATGAGACCACATCTCACATACTCTGGACATGTGATTAGGAGGGATCACGTAAAGAACGATTCTTGGTAAAATATAAAACCATTACCACAGTGTTGATTCTGGCTCACAGCAATTCTACAGACAGAGACAAACTGCCTCTGCCATAGAGGTTCCAAGAAGAGCCTGGTGGATTCAACCTGCCAACCTTTCAGTTAGCAGCTGTAGCTCTATACCACTATGCCATGCAGGTTTCTTCATAAAATATGGATTCAGTGCAAAAGCCTGAATCTCTCAAAGAGATGGACTGATACAGTGGCTACAACAATGGGGTCAAGCATACAGTGATTGTGAGGATGCTCTAAGACCTGGCTGTATTTTGTACTACTGTACATATGGTCGCTATAAGTCAGAATGAATTCAATGACACTTAACAAAACCAACATAAAAATATATGTAATGTATAAAGCACACATATAATGTATACATGCACACACACACATATTTGACATACAAATACATAATCCACAAAGACATTTACGATAATGATAGTTGGAATTAGAATGGTCTGGAAGGTCTCTCTGGACATGAGAAAAAAAACAACCATGCTGTGATTATCTAGGGGAAGAGGAATAAACAGAGAGAAATGGGAATGTAGAAACTGGAATATGATTTGATGTGTCCAGTGAAAGGAAAGCTGCCTAGCTTGGTTGCATTGTGGTTGAATACAAGAAGATTTGTCTCAAATTGTCACAGTGACATATGACCTGTTCTTGTAAATCAGGGTAAATTATCTCTTGTGTATTCATTCCTCCATTCATTCATTCATTCATTAAAAATATACACACTGTAGGCCTACATTGATTCAGACACTAAGGACACAAAGATGGACTGAATCTCTGTTCTTTTCATATGCAGGGCACACATGAGCAGACAAAACACTCGTTGCTCTAGTCATTTCCAGCAAAGAACTTTGCTTAGCTTGTTGAGCATACATGTATTACATAATTGCTTTTTTTTTCTTTTAAACTAAATTGTTCAGATGTTTTTAGGTAAACCTTTACTCAGAACTGAAGAAAGTTTCTGTCTCAAGTACACACTTGTTTCACCATGACTATAAACTACAATCAAATTCATCCTGAATTAAACATCTGTGGCATTGTTAGGAATTAGATGTTAGGATTGCTTTGATAACATCACCGATAAGATACAACTACATTAATGTATTTAATCCATAAGATGAATAATTTATCTCTGCAAGTGCACAGAGAGAACCCCAGTAGTCTATTTAATCTGTAAGATAAAATGCCAAGCCAGCATAAGATATTTTCCCCTAAAAAAACAAAAAGAGAGAAAATCTACACATATTTATATCACATTTATATAAAATAAAAACAAAGAAGTTTCTCTTCTTCAGAGGTCAAAGGAAATTGTGTATACTTATTATTCAAATTTAATTTATGTGTCACAGACATAAACCTTGAAAAAAGTAAAACAATTTGGGATTCATGATTTACATGTCCAGAGTTGAAAAAAAAATTCTTTGACATATCTTTTCAGCAATATAAAAATAAAGACATAACAGCAACATTACTCTTGATAAATGCTAAGACGTACCTGCCAACTTATTTTTGTCATATTCTTTAGAAGATAGTTCATAAAATTAATAGGATGTTTTACCACACTTCACTGTGAAACATTATTCTAAACAAAAAACCTCATTACATAACAGTACTTTTCTCTGCTTTTTCATCTGCTTGTCAAATACAATTTATCAAAACAGAAAATACAAAGCATTATAAAAACAGCACGTTTTAGAAACCAGTTGCAAATAATATCAACAAACTGATGGCCTTTGATATCGTAAAGGAGAAAAACAGCCTAGCTGGTTTTTTTTCATTCATCTATTTTACAAGAACTTTAAATTGATAGGATAATCAACTCTTCAGAGTAAGTGCTCTGTGGTAAATACAATTTATATTTGTATATGCAAAATAACCCAATTTCACAGCTGGTAGGGAGATAAGGCCTGAAAAGTTTAATGTGCTGTAGGTTTGTTGTGACATGTACAGCTAGGCAGAAGTGCTTTTTTATTTTTTTTTCATAAATTTACCCTCTGATAATTATATGTTGCTTAAGTCCCAAAATTCAATATTAACACTTTACAATAGCTCTGTTGAAGGAGGTACTACAGCTAACAGATTGCCGATTGTCTAACCATATTCAAAATTCATAGAGTAACAGAAATACATTGAAACTGAAGTAGGAAACAATTGACTAGGGTTCTGCTGAACCCAACTCCCTGCCTTTGAGTGGGTGAAGATTCCCAATGATCCTATAGGGCAGGGTAGATCTGCTCCATAGAGTTTCCAAGGAGTACTTGATGGATTTGAACTGCTGTCCTGGTTAGTAAACATAGCACTTAACCACTATGCCACCAGGGTTTCCAGCTAGAGTTCTAGGCAGCAATATCTTGCATTAACAAATTGCCTGCACGAAATTCATACATACCAAACTCCAGCCACCTCAAATAACGGGGAGCAGGGGATACAGCACAGGACTCTGACCTACACTGAAGCTGGTGTGTCACTTACTTCATGGGTTTCAGTTTCTTATGTACTAAATTATGCCAGTGGTAACATTCTGAGGCATATATATTTTTGAGTGAGGCTCTATACTGAACACATTAAAATAGCTCCAATCAAAGCCACATCTCTAACTAGTTTTGTACAAATAGGGCTTCAACAAGTAAGACAGTAGTAAATCTAGTAGGAGAGGAAACACAACATTCCACATTATGGGGCATTTGAAAATAACACAGCTATAAAGAATTAAGAACCTAATTTTTTAAAAATTTGTGCACTAGGTGAAAATTAACAGCTAAAGTTAATTTCTCATCTAACAATTTATATGTGTATTGTTTTGTGACATTAGTTGCCATCCTCACAATATGACAGGTCACTCCCTCTTTCCACCCTAGGTTTTCTGTGTTCACTCAACTAGTACCTGTCCCTTCCTTCCTTTTCATTCTGCTTTAGGACAGAAGCTGTCCATTTGCTCCCAAATATCTGATTAAGAAGCATATTTCTCATGTGTAGTATTTTTTTTTGTTTTACACTCCTATCATATCTCTGTCTGAGGAGAGAAATTGAGGAATTCTTTCAGTCCTAAGTTAAAAGTACAGCAAGGAGTTCTTCCACTCTTGAACAGACCATTAAGTCTGCTCTTTTTACATGATTAATAACATTCCTACCAAAATATTAACAACGGTCCTTCTCTAAAGGTTTGCCATTAAAAATAATTCAATTGAACATCTCTCCACACTCAGAAGTTCCACAGTCACTTGTTTAAGTGTGTGCCCATGATTTCCATTTTTGAATGTTGAAATACTAGAACAAACTTAGCACCAACACTGTTACTATTTTATACACAGGGCTGCTTGTCTTCTCTGCTGAGAATTATGATATTGCTATTGGATGTGGCAGCAGAGAATATTGCTTTTGCTAGTATTTGGTATATGTCACTCCAGCTTTATTCAATGACTCTAGTGAACAAAACATTTCATTAATCGCAAATAATGAGAATCAGTAGCATTTTTCTTTGGCTGTTCTACACCAAGAAACTAGTTTGTCACTGTTTAAGACAGTTATTACTCTGGAGAATTATAAAAGACAACAGGCTAAACCATTTAAACTCTCTTATTCAATCTCTGTTTATCAAAAATTTAAGTACAGAAGCAGGAACAGTCAAGATGGTGGACATATCTCCTTAAATCTCTCTGGAAATCAGACCTCAATTCATAACTAAACAGAGCCTTTGAGACACCTAGTGAGACCTAGGACACGGCATAGGGCTGTTAATTTGGACTTCATACCACTGAAAGGAAAACCTCCTCTCTTTTGCTGTCCCTCACCCTTGGTGGAGTGCCAGCTTTTACGGACCCAAGGTAACTTGTCATTTAACTTTTTTTTTCCTCTGTCTTAGCCTGTGGGCAGAGCTGCAAATTGACTAGCAGCTAATCTCAGACGCTGTGCTGGTGGCATCAGTGGGCAAAATTGCCACATTTGAAGAGCCTGGCTTTTGATTCTGTGCATCTTGGCACTTTGGGCCTCTTGTTCCACCTCTGCCATTGAGTAGCCTGTAGCAAGGCAGGTGTAGAGCCTGTATGAGACAACATTTACTTTCACCCAGAGGCGGATATATCCATATGGAGGTCTCAGCAGGATCTCCTTTCTAGGCTGGGAGGCAGTACCTCCTCCGAAGAGAGCGCTTTTCTGGCAGAAAAGCAGTATTCTACACAGTGTTGCCTGCAACTGGGGCCCAGAAGTAGAAGCAAGCAGGGAAGTAACCTTTCTGTCCTTTGAACTAGTTTATAACAAGGGGGTTGGATGTAGAGGTGTTTAGGTGTTTACTTTGCCAGATGGGAGGAGGGACCTGTACACCTGAAAACCTGACTGACTTTGGAAGTTCTCAGATAGGTTTTAGATTTTGTTTTAACACAGCCTAGAGAAACAACTGCAGTCCATCCTCACAGCATCTCTCCCAGCCTTTATTGAATCACATGATGCGCAAAAAGAAACAAACTCTGGATAAAAGCATAGTAAAGAAATCACCCATGGCTTCAAAAGGCCCCCAAAAGAAACCAAAGAACTTCCCCCCAAAAGAAACCTTTCTGAAACTATCAGAAGGTGAATACAAAAGATTATATACAGAGCCCTCCTAGACATTATACTAAATGCAGCAGAGGAAAATGAAAAATTAAGCAAGCTGTTTGATGCGATGGAACACCGGTACTTTGAAATTCAACAGATCAAGAACAAAATCAAAAACATAGAAACTTCAATTCAAAGCCTAGAAAACAGATGGAACAAATGGAAAAGAGACTTTCTGATTTGAAAGACAGAGCTACTGACTCCAGCATCTATGAGGAGAAATCAGAAAAAAAGAAACAAGAAAAATGAAGAAACATTAAGAAACATGTGGGACTCTATTAAGAAGAACAACCTATAATTAATTGGAGCTCCTGAATAGAGCAAGAGACCTGAGAACACAGAGAGTCTTGTTGCTGAGCCACTAACAGAAAACTTCCCAGAAACTGGAAAGAAGAGAATATAGATATCTAAGATACATATCGAACACCAATCAACACAGATCTCAAAAGAAAGACTCTAAGACGTATTATAATCAAGCTTAACAAAATGAAACAGAAATAGAAACTCTTAAAGGCAGCAAGACTCAAGGCAAAGCTAACATTCAGAGGGAAATCTTGTAGGATTTTGTCAGATATCACAGCAGAAACAATGCTGGCACGAAGAAAGTCACATGACACGTTCAAAGCCTTGAATAAGAACTTAAAACCAAGAATTATATGTCCTGCAAAACTATCAAACATGGAAACGAAATTAAGACATTTGCAGATAAACAGAAACTCAGAGACTTCGTAAAAACCAAATGAAAGCTTCAAGAAATACCGAAAGAATCTCTTGGCTTGGCTTAGAAGAACAAAACACTAACTTTGTATTTTAGAAGCAAATACAGGACAAATCACCTCGAAACCTACTCTGCTAGGGAAGGCTTGAAACTCAATGAAACCTATAATAGCAAAAGAAATGATCCAGTGATCATATCACGAAAATGATGATGTCATCACATTGAAAAGAAGGATGTATTGTGCTCGTTATAGTCCTTCCAGATGGAGAGGAAGTTGATAAGACTGGTAGTAATTAAAATTCAGTTTATACATAGTTTATTAAGGGAGATCATAGGGGCAGCTGTAAAGTGCAATAAACATGCAGCATATCAAATCAAGAAATGTAATACAGGAGTCTCAACAACCACAAAACCAACCCTGAAAAAGGTGAAAAATCAAATCACAAAGAAGAATCTCCCAGAGTAGATTAATAAGAACAACAGACAAAACATCAACACAAAAATAAACATATCACAATGGCAGCAGTAAACACATACCTATCAATAATTACACTTAATATGAACAGACTGAACACTACAGTAAAGAGACATCGAGTGACATCCTGGATCAAAAGACACGACCCATCCATATGTTGCCTACAAGAAATTCACCTTAGACTTAAAGACAGGAACAAACTGAAAATGAAAGGAAGGAAGAAAATATATCCAGCTAACAATCCACAAAGAAGAGCAGATGTGGCAATTCTAATCTCAGATAAAACAGATTTGAATGTAAAATACACTATTGTGAACAAGGATGGATGATACTGCCCAAAGGTTCAATACACGAGCAGGACTTTACAATATTAAATATTTATGCACCTAATATTAGAGCACCTAAATACATCAAAGAAACACTGACTACACTAAAAAAGGAGACAGATCACTCCACAATAATAATGGGAGTTTTCAACACTCTACTCTCAATATTGGACAGATCATCTAGAAAAAAAGCTAAATAAAGGCACAGAAGACTATATTGCCACAATTAATCAACTAGACCTGATCTACATATACAGAATTTTCCATCCATCAGCAGACAAATACACTTTCTTATCCAGTGCACACGGAACATTCCCCACAATAGGCCATGTATTAGGACATACAGCAAAATCCATACCACTGAATTAATGCAAAACATCTTCTCACATCATAAAACCATAAAAGTCAAAATCAATAGCAGAAAAAGCATAGATAGAAAGTGGAACTCATAGAAACTGAACAACATGTTGCTCAAAAAGCCATGGGTGAAATCAAGGATGAAATAAAGAAATTGAAGGATTCCAATGAGAGTGAAAATATTTCCTACCAGAACCTATGGGATACAGCCAAAGCAATGTTCAGAGGACAGTTTATGTACAGAAATGCACACATCTGTAAGGAAGAAAGAAACCAAACCAAAGAACTAACCCTACAGCTTGAACAAGCAGTGAGACAACAACAGAGGAACTCCTTAGGCACCAGAAGAAAACAGATCTTAAAGATCAGAGCAGAACTAAATGAATTAGAGAATAGAAGAACCCCTGAAAAAATTGAAAAGACCAAAAGCTTGTTTTTTGAAAAGATCAACAAAATTGACCAACTACTGGCTACATTTACTAAAGAAAAACAGGAAAGGATGTATGGAGCAGAGACGAATAGTGTGCTGTCACTGGACAGGGAGAGCAGTAGAAGCTGCATATAAGTGGGCATGTAAATTTATACAAGAATGTACATTTTCATTCAGTTATATTAAATAAAATGAAATAAAAATAACAATATAAAAAAGAATAGAAATGAGAGGGTAGTTGTCATAAGAGATCCAACAGAAATAAAAAATATCGTAACAGAATGCTACGAAAGTCTGTACTCTAACAAATTTGAAAGCCTAGCGGATATGGACAAATTCCTATATTCATATCACCTACCAAAATTATCAAAAGCTGAAGCAGAAAAATTTAATAAACCTATCACAAAGAAAGACACTGCAAAATTTATCCAAAAACTACCAATCAAAAAAGCCAGGGCCCAGATGGCTTCACCACAGAATTCTACCAAACTTTTCAAGAAGAGTTATCTCCAAAACCACTGACACCATTTCACAGCATAGAAATGCATGGAATGCTCCTAAATTCTTTCTATAAAGCCAGCATAACCTTGGTACCAAAGCCAGGGAAAGATCCAACCAAAAAGGAGAACTACAGACTGATATCACTCATGAATGTAGATGCAAAAATCTTCAACAAAATTCTTGCCAGTAGAATACAACAACATATCCAAAAAATAATCCATCATGACCAAGTTGGATTCATACAAGGGATGCACGACTGATTCAACATCAGAAAAACAACTAATAGGATCAACCACATAAATAATATAAAAGACAAGAATCACATGATTTTGTCTATTGATGCAGAAAAGGCATTCATTAAAGTCCAACAGCCATTCATGCTAAAAACTCTCAGCAAAATAGGAATAGACGGCCAATTCTTAAATACAATAGGGCCATTTATACAAAGCCAACTGCCTATGTCATCCTGAATGGAGAGAGACTGAAACACTTTCCTTTTAGAACGGGAACTAGAACAGGACATCCACTCTCACCTCTCCTATTCAACATCATACTAGAAGTTCTAGCCAGAGCAATTAGACAAGACCAAGAAATAAAGGGCATCTGCATTGGCAAAGAAGGCACTTATTTTGTAGACCAGGAACAAGGCAATGAAAACACACAGTTAATTCTCAGCTTTAAATAGATCCTAATGGAGTAAGAAATATTTATATGTAAACAGATGCACTAAATGAAATGAGTATACCACTAAAAGGGCTTTGTAAAGTAATGCGGTGGGATTATGTGCTGGGTCAGGAAGGTCTGTACAGAGTGCTTATGTAAGCCTGCACCAAAACAACATGCAAAAGTATGTAAAATTGGCAAGGACACCTAAGTTTGTATCAACAACCAAAGCGATGACAAAATACAAAAACATGCTGAAACTTTGACAACCTTCTCCTCACAAATATTCTACTGCCCCTCCCTAGTCTACAAGAGTGCAGTCAGCATTTCTGAAAGCTGGGTAGACAAAGAGGGCCATTGTAAATAGGCCATCCAAAGAAGCACATCTTATCTTTGGGTCCACAGATGAATAGCATCAGCTAACATTTATCACCTATTTTTATCAATTCATCATTAGTGCTGTCTAAAATTTGTTATCTTTTTTTCTTTGCCTTGTTTCTAAAGGATATCAAATCAACCAAACCTGCTGCCATAAAGTTCTTTCTGACTCATTGGGACCCCGTAGACCTTTCAAGGAGTGCCTGGAGGATTTGTACTGCCAACTTTTTGGTTAATAGCACTAACCACTGAGAAACCACGGTTTCCTTTTAAAGTACATAATAATGATGTTAATTTTTTAAATTTTTCTTTCCTGGTTCTCTGGCTAATTTCACAGTGTGTACTACATATTTGCAAACAAAAGTTTTTTCAGCCTGTCATAGTTTGATAACTATACAAGACACATGCTACATGGCTCAAATATTTGTTTATTCATGCAGTCATGCATTTATTGTATTCAACAGATATATACTGAATTTCTGTTCCTTGACAAATACTCTTCTTGGCATAAGGATTAGAATGTTGAATACAACAGATGAAGCTCTTGCCTTTGGGCAGAGTACATGCTAGCAGGCAAAGAAAGACAATAAATAACACATTAAATAACAACTAAAATAATTTGTAAAGCAATGAAGACATAATGGTTAAAGGGATAAAAGTGATGTAGGGAAGATGTTTATAGTGACTTGTTTAAGTGACAGCCAATTGGAAAAGTTAAAGCTGAATTTGAGATCTGCTATATATTTTCTTTTTTTTTTTTACATTTTTTTTTTATTGTTTTTTATTTAACATGACTGAGTGAACAAAGACCTTGGTAGGAGGTTCTGGTCTAATCAGAAGAAACGAGAAAGGTTTACTAGTCTGAGAAATGGGGAGACGGTCGAATGGCTGGATCATGGTGAATAGTGGAAGACTTGTGGGGTGAGATAAGAGACTGAAAAGGCACAAGATTACATAGAACTTAAGTGGTAACAAATTTGTATTTTTTACTAAATTCAATGTAGTATACAACCTTCCACTATTACAAAAGCAGATGCATATTTAAATCTATCCACACATAATCACCTGTAAGTCTGTACATACAGCAGCAATTTACTAGTCAGGCATATTCTGTGAGCCAAGCCAAGTGCCGTCAACTCGGATAATCTGTGAATTTATGTTAATTAAATTCTGCCTAGCAAAAATATAAAATATTTTATATTATAAGATTTTGTTTACATACATAACTGTATAAATGGTGTGTAAAATAACTAGTTGCTGAGTCTACATTAATATAATTTCATATGAGCAAAATCTGATATACTCATTTTCATTTTTTATACAATTATTTTTATGTAAGTGGAATGCTATACAAAATTTTTCATAATTTTGTTTATTTCCAATTCCTCATGACTACTGAGATCTTTGTCACTGGAAACACAATAATGCTCGCTAGGACAAGTTTTCAACTCTCAAAAACCCACACCAACCTATTTTTGTGTTGTATATCAAGTCAAAGAACAAAACTATGAACTAACATAACATATTTTATCCAAGCACAATTTTACAAATCACTTGCCTAAAGGAAGCAAGGTTCAGATATATACCTAAAGGCTAAAGGCAAGATTTCACACATAGACTTATGGATTCTATGAGTACAGTCAGTGATGCCCATCGACAAAAAGAAGAAAGATATAATTAAATTTCACCTTTCCCTCATGAATCTTTACACATATTTCTTTTATTCCAAGTCATCCCTTTTTAATTGATAATAGTAAATCATCTTTTTATTTTATTATTTAATAACACATTTCAAAGCATACATTTACTAGCCAATTCTCTAAACATCATTTGCTGAGTTAACGTTCATGAATGGGCTTCTAGAGAGAGAAAAGTGATTCGGAATTTCATGACAGCAAAGTAGATGTTTCTGAAACTGGCTCTTCGGAGCTCTAGACGTGTAATCCCAAGATGTTAAGGAAAAGGGATGATCTCACTCTATGAGAGAAACTCATCTATTATTTCTGACTTAATAAGGGTAATGTTTTATATAGTTCATATCTTTAGCTAACATAATACAAAGAAAAGACTCAATTAAAAAAAGAAAAATTCTGAAAATCACTGAATAGGTAAAATTTAGTAGTAAAGAGAACATAAAAGAAAAAATCAGTTGGTAAATATAAAATCAAATTGGGAGATTTGGGAAGCGGTATGGACTAGTTACAAGACACAGTGAAAAAATGTTGTTGAAAGCAGAATGAAATCAGGATATTATTAACAGCTGCTGCATTTATGTTTGGTTATATGAGCTGAGATCAAGACTGCATCGCTGTTTTCATCATTGTTTTCTCAGTAGTCTGGTATCCCAGTCACTGGTGAACTTTGTTTTGTTTTTTTTTTTTTTCCATTGTAAATAATGATGTGCTCTTTTCTCACTGGATGGAAAAGGTAAGTTCATGTTTTTCTCTATGAGTGGATTTTATATCCTTTCTACTACCTGTAAGTATAGAAAAGGCAGTGGAGTATGGTTTAGGCAACTCTTATCTATGATAATATTTTGTTGCTATAAATGTGTTTCTGTTTGTGACTACAAGGTCCAGTGGGGAAATGTCTGAAGAACTCAAGCCCTTGACACATGATCTGCATGAGTTATCTGTCCATAAAGGATGTCTGTTGTGAGGAAATGTTATTATTCCAGATGGCAGTACTGTCATCTTGGCCACACCACACGTAGCACATTCAGGAATTATTCACTGTGTCTGGTGGCCTGGAAATGATTCTGCTATTGAAAAGACCATAAGGAAGTGTCAGCATATGCCAAGCTATTCATCACTGTCCTTCAAAAGAATTATTTTTCCCATGGGAAGTGACCAAGAAGTTTTGGTCAACAATCCAAACTTCTTTCACCAGACTACTGAAAAAGGAAGCTCTTCAGTGTGGTGACCTTTTGCTGGGCTCAATGGGAATCTGATTTTATGTCAAATGGCAGATGTGTCTGTCATTATAAAATACTGACAGCCAAATATTTCAGTTGAATTTAAATACTCTATGGATAAAAAATGTTACATAGCTGGTAAACATTAATGATTTCATTAACAAGAAGAACCTTGAGGTTCACTTTCTCTCCATTTAGGAAAAAAGACAGTGGTTACTAATCTTACTACCCACCATCTCACATGTGTTTTTTGATCATTTGAACTGAGGCACTAATACTTTGTTAAGTCTACAGAGTTAAGAGAAGAAAAGTCCTTGCTATTACAATTGAGGTCACAGATTTCTGTTGTGTAACATCTGGAGTACAGTGATCTCGGTACAATGCCTGACTTCAAAGTCTTCTTTCAAGGATGACATAACAAGAACAGAATTACTAGAAACGTTCATACTGCAACCTTTTGACAGTGTATTTTCAACTGTGCTTTATAACCAGGACCATAAAATGAAGATATGCATTTCACAGTACAATCCTATTAGTCAAAGTGAAAACATCTACTAAATCTATGTATGAGAGAATCTCTCTCAAATATGTACCTATTTTATTGGTTAAAAGCTTATTTGGAATTCAGAATGAAGACTTCATCATATTTAGAGAGTGGGAAAGGAAGCTATTTGATCTATCTTTGTTGGTGAAGTTTCCTTTATCATTTGAGCTCACTTTAAGTCAGCATTGACTTGATGACAGTCATTTGGTTTTTCTGGTTGGAAACCCTGGTAGTGTACTGGTTAAGCATTTTGCTGCTGAACAAGGTGCTTAACAGAAACCCTATGGGGAAGTTTTATTTTGTCCTACAGGGTTGCTGTGAGTCACAATCAACTCAACAGCAATAGCTTCTATTTTTTTTTTTTTTTTTTTTACCTTCTAGATACCTAAACTTATGAACTACAGACAAAGTTAGGGAGTCACAGGGTGTCAGAAGAAAGAGATACTTGATGAAGGGATCATTCTACAACATCAAAGGAAAGGTAATACCAGTCACTTTAGTGTGAAGATGCCACACAAGAATAACAGTATAAAACCATACTTGTGGCTGAGTTTAAAAGCCAAGCATTTTACCATGGGCACATGTAAAAAGCACACATATATATACTGGGAAATAATAAAAAAAAAAGTCTAAATCCAGAGATAAATATAAAAATTCAGCCACTTTTTTGTAAAATAAGTCTAAGATTCCATTAAATACAATTCTAAGATAGTTTCTAGAATTATTATTTTAAATTCAAAGTCTTGGAAAGCTATTCAGCATCAGTCAGTTACATTTGATAGACAAAAATGAGTCAGTGCTGACAGAAGAACCAATAGAAGACATTTAGTGGTAAATAAGTAATAGAGTGGGTTTTTTTTTTTTTTTTTAAGTTTTTGAGCATTTATCTCAAGTGGTAACAGTCTGCATCTGTCAATTACTTTTTGTTACTCAAGCTGTATTTAGAAAACTGAGCATTCAGAATTAAAAAAAAAAAAGTAAGGATCTATTTACTTACAGTTTGTATCTGAGTAATTACATTTTAAGACAACTAAAATTGCATCAGGGCATTTATCTTATGAACAATGTAACCCATAACAACCTAAATTTTTACTGATCAAGGTGCTTTCTGGGAGGCAAGTTTTGAAGCTGCAAAGTACCAGACACGGTCACTTTCCATTTGACAATAAGGTTAGGAGAACAGTCTTGGAATTATAACTGGTAATGGCATAGGAAGCTCTGGGAAACCCAAAGTGTTTTATAAATAGTGATGACTGTCATGCTTTTACCGTAGGTTTCCAGAATAGCACAGAAAACAGTATAGAAAGACAGTGACTAATCTCAGTTTAAGAATCAAAACAAGAACTACTACTAGATGCCAAATATGAGGAGCATTACATTTTGTGAAAATGGTTGTGCCCAAGTGAGTGCTAGTCATAAACTCAGCTCATGAAATTAGCATTTTCATACACTGAAATTATTTATCTTACTATTAGCTCCCTCTTTTTTTGAAGATAGCTATTTATACATTTTTATTAATTCCTAACTAGCTTTACCCATAGTTGTTAATGTTTTTAAATTATTCCTGATTTGGGAAAGAAGGTCCAGGTAAGTATGAGGAAAACATGAAAGCAGTTAAGGATTGTAGTTTATCTAGCACGGAAATACCTTCACAGAAAGGTAAGAACACTTCGGCAATACATTTCAAAACAAGACAAACAAAAAAGTTTTATGACCTGGGGGAAAGACAATCCTGAAGACAGAAAGACCCATGTGAATGGGTGACTACATCAACATGTAACCAGAAGAATAAGATGGTGCTGGCCACCTCCAATGACAGTCGTGACTGGGCTCACAAAGTTTAGTTCCAGTGGCAATACGACAATAAAAAGGGGTGAATCCTGTGAAATCCACTAAAAGACCATAATTGATAGTCCAAAGGCCTGGGGGTTCTCCTGGCAGCATGGCCCCTAGACCTGATGCCATCGCTGTTCATAAATCATTACTGAGGTCAACTCCTTGGACAGGAATGGATTGGACTTGGCAACATAAAGTGACCATATTTTGTGTGCACTTTATGGTTCTATGCATCTATAGGATGTTGTCCAACAGACCTCTTATTAGAGGGGAGTGCAGAGGGTGGAGAAGAGGGGACAGAAGATTGTTAAGAGGATATGACATGTATAGAACAGAAAGGAGGAGTGTGCTGTCACCAGGTAAAGAGAGCAGTAAGAGCTGCACATAGGTGGGCATGCAAATTTAAACTGGATTATACACTTTCACTCAATCACAATAAAAAAAAAAATCAGACTGATGCCTGATCTCCCTAATGTATAAGGTACTATAAAATATCAATAAGAAAAAGATAAATCATCCAATTAAGCAATGAGCAAAAAAGAGGGACAGATACTTCTCTTAAAGTAGAGATCCAGGCAACCAAAAAACACATGTGGACATGCCCATGATCATTAGCTATTAAAGAAATTCAAATCAAAATGACAATGAGATACCATCTTACACCAACAAGGTTTGCCATGATTCAAAAAAACACAAAACAATAAATGCAAAAGAGGCTGTGGAGAAATTGGAACTGCTGGTGGGATTGCAAAATGGTGCAACCTCTTTGGAAAGCAATCTGATACTTCCTTAAAAAGCTGGATATAGATAGACCATTTGACCCAGTAATTCCACTGCTCAGAATATATCCTAAAGAATCAAGGCCATTCACACCAACTGATACATGCATAGGAATGTTTATTGCAGCACAGTCCACAATAGCAAAAAGATGGAATCAACCAAAAGATGCCTGATAACAGAGGAATTGATAGGTAAACTATGGTATGTGTATTTAATGTATATGTACTTAATGGAACACTATGCAATAATAAAGAACAACAATGATTTTAGGAAACATCTCATAAAGTGGATTCAATTGGAGGACATTATGCTGAGTGAATGTAGTCAGTGACCAAAGGACAAATACTATATGAGACCCCTACAATAAGAACTTAAAATCAGACTCATGAATAACAGAAAAGACTCTTTGATGGCTGCAAGGGTGGGGAGGGTTTAGATAGTTGACAGAAATTTGGTTGGGTAAAATCGGTAACAGCACACATTAGAAAGAAGATCAACAGTAACTGGACTTCAACATAACATGATTACTCTTCCCTTCTTAACCCAATATTGAAAGGACAGAGGGGGCAGGGGGCTGGGGACCATGCTCTCAGGTGAAATCGAGGCCAACTGGCATAACTAGCATTTTGCAAAGAGGGCCTTCTGCACCCCGCATTGGTAAGTGGCATCTGGAGTCTTAAAAGCTGCCAAGCTGCCATCTGAGAGTACAGCAAATGGTCCCAACTCAGCAGGAATGGATGATCACCAAGGTCCAAAACAACATGGGGGAAAGAGAACTCAGAAGACAGAGAGACCCACGTGAGTGGGTGACTACATTGACTTGTGACTGGAAGAACCAGATGGTGCCCGGCCACCACCAGTGATAGCCATGACGGCACTCACAAAGTTGAGTCTCACTGGCAACAGAGGAATAAAAAGGGGCGCACCCTGAGATCTCCACTAAAAGATCACAACTGATGGTCCAGGTGCCTTGGAATTTCTCTGGGAGCATGGCCCCTTGTCCTGATCCTGCATCTGCCCATACATTGTAATGGAGGCCAACTCTTTGGACAGGAATGGATTGGACTTGGCAACACAGAATGACCGTATCATATGTGCACTTCATGGTTCTATGCATCTATAGGATGTTGTCCTGCTGACCTCTTACTAGAGGCGGAGAAGTGGCTGGACAGGAGGGCATAGGAGATTGTTTGGAGGATAAGACACGTACGGAGCAGAGAGGAAGAGTGTGCTGTCACCCGGCAAGGAAAGCATTGAGAATTGATACAGGCGGGCATGCAAATTTATACGGGAACGTACATTTCATTCAATCATTAAAAAAAAAAGTTTTAAACATCAAAAGTACTCTCTAGGACATGAAAAAATTATATCCATGTGCTAGAGGACTGTTCCACAAGGCCATCATTCATTCTTTTGTTATTTACTGAGCACCTATTACAGACCAAGTGATATGCCCATCTTCAGAGATGTCAAATTCTGGTAGGGGAGCAAGATAATAGATAAGTAAAAATTATCATTCTAGAAAGTAATAAGAGACAGAATGTAGATGTACAAAATGATCTACATGAAGTGTCCACAACCAGGCTATAAATTTGTCATGCTCTGGTGGCATGTATACTTTTATAAGTTGGAAGCTATGCCACTAGTATAACAAATACTAGTAGGTTCACCAAAGGTACCAACAATAACACTGGGATAAGTGGAGAAAAGAACAAATTTGCAAAGGATTTCATTCGAATAGGGTCAACCCGGATAGTACAGAGGTTAAGTGCTACATCTGCTTACCAAAAGGTTAGCAGTTTCCATCGGCCAGGGGCTCCTTGGAAACTACAGAGAAGTGCTACTCTGTCCTACAGGGCTGCTATGAATCAGAGTCTAGGAGTCTCTATGAGCTGGAGTTGACTCAACATGGCAGTGGAATTGGGTTTTTTCATTTTACTTTTCTGGCAGTCAAAAATCAATACCCTGGAACCAGCAGGCAAGATACAAAGCAGCTTATTGTACTCGGAAAATTCACAGAAAAACAAACAAGTAAACAAAACCTCTTAAAGTGTTAAAAATCCAGGCTATCACTTTGGTAACTACAGTGCTCCTGACCTAAGCCATGGTATTTTCAATCACCTCATGCGCATGTGAAAGAAGGACAATAAAAAAAAGAAAGAAAATTCTTGATGACCTGAATTGCAGTGCTGGTGAACAAAACTGAATATGTAATTTTTAACACAGAATATTGCATACCATGAAGTGCCTGAAGTATGGACAATTTTGTCTTAGAGGAATTCAACAGGAATGTTCCTTAAAACGGTGGATTGTGAGACTTTTGTTTGCTTGCTTTGGACATGTCATCAGGAAAGATTAATCACTATAAAAGAACAGGGTCAGCGACACTGAAAACTAGGAAAACCCTCAACAAAATGGCTTGACATAAAAGCCTCAACAATAAATTCAAACATATCAAAGGCCATTCAGACGGTGCATGACAGGACAACACTTCATTCTATTATACAACAGGCCCCTATGTGGCACAAATGGCTAAAAGTTAGGTCTCTCAGAAGACAAGACTGGCAACTACTCCTGAAGGTCACAGCCTTGAAAACCCTATGGAATAGTTTTGTGCTGCACACATGGCATCAGCAAGTGTCAAAAGTGAATCAACACAATTGGCAACAACAATACATAACACAGTTATCAGTTGCTGCCAGCTCAATGGCAACTGACAGCCACAAATACAGTATAGCAATGAGCTGGGGAAGGTCAAATATGGGCTGAGGCTTGAACAGTGCAAACATAGTCAGCTGTAAGACTAGGCCAATCAGTAAGTTCTTCAACAATGTCATCATGCTAGTGTTTGCTTTCATTTTCTCCTTCAACAATCATTTATTGATCTAGTTTATGAATGCAGGTTCAACAATCATTTATTGATCTAGTTTATGAATGCAGGCAAGGTGGTGATTGCCAGAAATGCTGCTGTGATGAAACCAAACCAGGCTTGGCTATTATTACATTTACAGCTTGAAAATGAACGCAGAAAGTTAAACTACTGGCAATAAAGACACCGATCATTGGATCAAGGCTTCATTAGGTACTATGACAACTATGACTAATTTAGTCTAGTGGTTAATGAAAACCACATGACAAAATTACCTTTTAAAAAAGAAGGCTGAAAGAGTTGCAAATGGTCCCCCAAATTTCCCTTTTCCTGGTATTCATACTTTGCATACTCCAGAAGTCTTTGAACATGAAGGGCTGCACTCCTTTTATCAGGTGGTTATATTTCACAATGCAGTTGACTGCAAGACAGAGATTATAAGATGGACCTGAAAGTAATCACATGACCCTTTGAAAGCACAGAGTTTTCTCCAGGTGGCTGCAGAACTCTGAGACTCAACGTTAGAAACTGATTTGATTTAGTAATGCTTGAAGACAGTGCAGCCACGTACCAAGGAATGTCTATGGACTGTAATAACTGAGAATGGCTTCCAATTGACAGCCATCAAAGTAACATGGACCACAGTTCCACAATTGGATTCTGCCAATAGCAAGAAAGAGTCTGGTAGTAGATATCTCACTCAAAGCCTAGAGACAAGAACTCAGCCTGATCTGATCAGCAGTTTGATTTCAGCCGCGTGATATCCTGAGAATCCAGTCATGCTGCACCTAACTTCTGACCTATAGCTGTGAGCTAACAGGTGGGTATTGTTTTAAGTCATCAAGTCTATCCATAATTTGTTACACAGCAATACAAAACTCATTCATTTGTGGAGTGTAACAATCAACTCTCCTCATTTAATGTTGCGTAGGGTCAAAATTTAATGGCCTAGGCTTTGTTTGGCTTGTAATAGTAGGTGTGACATGTGTACATGTGCATGCGTGCATACATACTGTGATAATAATACTCTACCCTATACCTGCTTCCCAAATCATAATCCAACTACTACAATCCAAGCTTATGTTCTAAATAGGAAACAAACTTAAACAGCTTTTACAGTTGATGTTAACAAAGGGAAAACTGATCAGTGTTGTCTCTTAATAAAATTGTTATATGAACACAATGTTTAACTGTCACCTTTTCATTTTATTACCCTTAATTCCATATGACTGTTTGGTGAAGTTTTATGAAATCCTCAAGACTGAGTTGAATTCTATCACCACTTGTTAAGTCTGCAATCTTAGATAACTAGGTTCTCCGAGTCTCAGTTTAACAATAACAACAAAAAAAACCCTCAACAATTTGGTTTCCTACATAAATTAAATTAAAAGATATTTATAAAATACTTAATATTGTTACTTCCTCCTTCATCTTGCCAGTGGTTGTCAACTGGGTGCATTTTTTTACAATGTCTGGAGACATTTTGTTAATTCTTCAAAAGAACAGAATACAGGAAATGAATTAGTACCTCTGCACTTAAATGTAAATCTGTACCCTACAGAAATGTTGAAGAAGCTAAACTTTTGGATAACTAATATGTTTACTAAGATGTCAATGGGAGGTAAAGTGCCTCATAGCCATGATGTCCTTGAAAATCTAACAGAAAAATCTTCATTACAATCCAATGCTACTGCATTGTTTCAATAAATTAGTAGTTTAATTAATTTTGCCTGAGTGTTACCATCAGTAATGATTTTAGAACTAATCTGTTTATAAAAGAAAAAAAAAAGACAATTATAGAATGTAAGATAAACACATGGGAATTAATTTCTTTTTCACCTTACAATTCTCCCATAAGTTACATTTACCGTTGCGGCTGCTGCTTCAACCAGATGAACAGTTATGCTCTAGGCTTCATGTTCAGTGTTTATCTTTGGATATCGTTTGCGCAGGACAGAAAGACCAGTAAAAACAGTAGTAATAACAACATGAATAGAATAACAAGACAGGAGAAGGAGGAGAAGGAAGCACCGGAGAAGGAAGGATGCACAAAAGGAAGGTTAGAAGGAGGGGAAAGAAGAGGAAGGCGAAGAAAGAGAGAAGAGGAGGAGGAATAAGAGAATAAAGAATGGCTATCATTTATTGGGCAGTTACTACATGCTAGACACTGTGTTAAACTTTTCCTGCATTATTCTTTCAACATCTTGAAATTGATACCTGTATTATTACTATTTTTGCTAAAAATACCTTGAGTTTTGGAGAGGTGAAATGACTTACTCAAGTGGTGTGACTGACCATGCTTTTTTAGTAAACAAACATGGAATTGTCTAGGCTACAATTTTCCTAATGATATTTAGTACCATTTATAAATTTTAGTCCATTATCATCATTCTTAACAACTGCTCGTTAATATATCCTTATTCTCTTTATCTTCAACCTCAGGCTCAGACTGCCACATTTGGTGGTTCAAACCCCCAGCCTTAGCTAGTAGCTAAGAGCTTAACCAATGCACCACCTCTGCTCTAGCCTAAGTGCAAGCCAAGCCTGATTCCATCACATCAACTCCAACTCATAGAGAGCCCATAAGACAGAACAGAATTCCTCCATAGGGCTTCCCGAAAACCCTGGTGTCATCGTGGGATAAGCGATAAGTCTGTTAATCAAAAGATCAGCAGTTCAGATCCACCAGGTACTCCTTGGAAACTCTATGGGGCAGTTCGGCTCTGACATCTGGAGTCAGTATAAGTCAGACCTGACTCAATGGCAGTTTTTTTTTTTTTTTTCTTTTAACAGGGCTTCCAAGGAGTGCCTGGCAGATTTGAACTACCAAAACTTTGATTAGCATCTGTAGCTCTTAAACACTACACCACCAGGGTGACTTGAAAAGCTACGATCTGGAGATGTTTAGATAACTAATTGCCACGGAGGGAAGTGGAACAGGCAAGGGGATTGTGGGGATAAATGGCTTGCTACAGAACAAATGAAACAGCAATTCAAAGGTTAAGGCTATAAATGAAAATATGATCAGAGAGAAATATTACATGCACATACATGAATAAAAAATTAAAACAGTGTGCACAGGGGAGAGAAAGTATATGGGAACATTCTGTACTTTCTGCATAATTTTTGTATAAAGCTGAAACTACTCTAAAGATAATGCACATGAAAAAGGAAAATAACAGCAACAAAAATGGGGAAAAAAGAATGTGTGTGTGTGTGTGTGTGTGTGCACATGTGTGTGTACACAGATTATATATACCAAACCAAAAAAGTCCACCACCATCAAGTCAATTCTGACTCATAGCTACCCTGTAGGACGGGGTAGAATCGTTCCATACAGTTTCCAAGGAGCTCCTGGTGGAATTGAACGGTCAACTTTTTGGTTAGCTGATATAGCTCTTAACCACTACGCCTGCAGGGTTTTGGAGGATAGAAATATGTGTATTTAGCATTGTCTTGGGGCCTTGGTTTTCTAACTCTGGGTTTTTGCACATTTCACTGTAATACTTTGTGTCTTGAGTGGCACATTGAAATCTTTCACTCATCTTTTTTACTTCATCTTTTCTTCCAATCATGTTACTGCTCTAAGTTCAAAAGCAAATTTTAAGGTCTCTTCTGACATCCATTTGGTCTCTTCTTTCTTTTCTGGCTTTTCAATGGCTTTTTTGCTTTCTTTTTGCATGATGTCCTTGATGTCGTTACACCATCATTAGTGTTTAATATGTCAGATGTATTCTTGAGATTGTCTTCAAATTCAGGTAGGAGGTACTGAAGGTTGCATTTTGGTTCTCCTAGATTTGTTTTAATTTTCTTCAGCTTCAGTTTAAGCTTGCATGTGAGCAATTAATGGTCTGTTCTGCAATTTGCCCCTGGTCTTTTTTCTCACTGATGATATTAAGCTTTCCATAGTCACCATTAAGCTTTTGCATAGTCATCAATTATGTTGTTGAAAAATGATATTTTTGTTGAATAAATTGTACTTGAAAAATTCTATCACACAATCTTTAGTGTCATTTCTATCACCAAGGTTGTGTTTTCCATCTCCTAGTTCTTCTTAATTTTCAACTTTTGCATTTCAATAACTAGTATTTATTAATGCATCTTGATTACATGTTTGGTCAATTTCAAACTGCAGAAGATAGTAAAAATCTTCAGTTTCCTTAAATCTGGCATTAGTGGTTAGTATTTTAAGTTTTAATAATGGTTATATTAACTGATTTCCTTATAGGTATATGCATATTAACCTATCACTGATAGCCCTGCAGAAACCCTGGTTATGTAGTGGTTAAGTGCTATGGCTGCTGACCAAAAGGACGGCAGTCCAAATCTCTAGGTACTCCTGGGAAACATTATGAGACACTTCGACTCCATCCTATCAGGTCACTATGAGTCAGAATTGACTTCACGGCAGAAATGCTCAGCATTTCTCAAACTGAAAGAAATGAAGAAAAAAATTCAAACTTGCATTGCAATTTTGAAAGATTCAATAGATAAAATATTGTACAACCCAGGAAAGAGTAAGCAACAAAAGCAGATGGAGAGAATATACAGAGTTACTAAACTGAAAATAACTGATTAACGTTCAACCATTTCAAGTGGCATGTAATCAAGAGCTGATGGTATCGATGGAAAAATTCCAAACTGTATTGAAGGGATTGGTCAAAGTAATGCTCCAGGAATTGATGGAATACCAAAAGAGTTGTTTCAACAAAACAGATGCAGTGTCAGCGGTGCTCGCCTCATCTATGCCAACAAATTGGGAAGACAGCTACCTGGTCAAAAGACTGAAAGAGAAGATGCTTATTTGTGCCCATTCCAAAGAAAGGTGATCCAACAGAATACAGAAATTATTTAACCATATTATTAAAACCACAAGAGGGTAAAATTTTTCTGAGGATCACTCAAAAGTGACTGCAGCAGTACATTGACAGGAAACTGCCAGAAAGTAGTCTAGTTTCACAAGAAGACGTGATAAAAATAGAAAACTACAGCCCTCACTATAGACTACACATCAACATAAAGAAAAAAAAAATCTTCACAACTGGACAAATAAGTAACATAACAACAAAGAAAATATTGATGTCAAAGATTTCATTTTACATGGATACACAATCCATGCCCATGGAAACAGCAGTCAAGCAATCAAAAGACCCAATGCATTGTGCAAATCTGCTGCAAGACCTCTTTAAAGTGTCAAAAACCAAAGATGCTTGATACAAGCCTTGGTATTTTCAATCATTTCATATGCATGTCCAAGCTGGATGATAAATAAGGAAGATCAAAAAAGAACTGATGTCCTTGAACTGTAGTGTTGGTGAATAATGTTGAATATACTATAGGCTGACAGAAGAAGGAAAAAGCCTGACTTGGAAGAAGTAGGGCTACCATACCAATTGAAAATGAGGATGGCAAGATTTCACCTCACCTCCTTTGTAAATGTTATCAAGAAGGACCAGTCCCTGGAGAAGGACATCATGCCCGGTAAGGGATAAGTTAGAGAAAAAGAGGAGAACCCTTGATGAGACGGATTGACACAGTGGCTGCAATGATGAGCTCAAATACAGCGGTGAGTATAAGGATGAGGCAGGACTGGGCAGTGTTTTATTCTACACTGTACAGGGTCATTATGAGTCAGAATGGACTTGATGGCACCTAACACCAACAGCATACATAAATAGCTATAAATTTATGAAGAACAACAGTAATATTGTTGAATCAATCATTTTATTTCTAATCTGCCAGTTTATTCCTCTTGAAGGTAAAATAGAGCTCATACACTTCTTTTTGTCCCCTATTCTACAGTTTTGAGAAATTCCTTTATCCATAAAGAGACATACGGGGAAAGAAATTTAATTGACAAGTAAGACACAGCTCATTAAGTCAGTCATCCTTACACTACAGTGAATAGGACTTTCATTGTCATTCTGTCACTAAGTAGTTGTAAGAAGTATTTTCAAAATGCTGAATTCAGAACATCCAAAATGCTTATAGTTTAAAATTGCTTTTTATGAAAAGTAGCTTAAAGTGGGAATAATAGACATGCCAGAAATTTTACTGAATGTGGTTAATTTAGTGAGTATAATTTATACTCAAGAAAGGATTCTTTATCCTTCAAACCAGATGTACTATACTCAAAATAATATTTGCTTTCCAAATGGATTTTCCAAGGAAGAGTTAAATAGAATACTGTACCACTATGTCAAGGAAAGTGACAATAAGTCATTATTCCATAAGTATAAACTTTCAGCCTTCAGTTTTTTCCTCATTACAAAAGGTACTAAATTAGATTTTGAAAACTATTATACTTTAATTAGAAAATAGTTTAGAAATATATTTTCATTTTCTAGTTTTGGCTCTGAAGATTTGTTATTGTGCTATCAGTATTTTAAACCTAACTTTTTTTGTCTGAATTTCAATATTATCTTTGCTTATACACCTTTTTTCCAGAAATTGACTGGCTCATAACACATATTTACTGGCTTATCTGGGGTACAGGAATATCACTCCATGGTTCTCAATCACGTTGTTGTTAGCTGCTGTAGAGCTGACTCCACATTATGGATGACAGAAAGAAATGCTGTCCAGTCCAGCATGATCTTTGTTAAGTTGGAGCCACTTGTGTAAGCTATTTTGTCAGTCTATCTCAATAAGGACTTATCCTGTTTTTAATGACTCCCTCTACTTTACCAAATAATTCTCAGACACAGTAAGCAAATATTTTGATGGCTTTTTCAGTAGGTGTCTCTATACCTGGAGTGACCTCTTCTTCCTTTCACAGCATAAAGTTGGAGGGGACAAAAGGAGGTAGATAATTACATGGTGTCCCCTAAATGTAAAGAATAACTGATAAGTCTTCTACTGAACCAAATGTCTTTCAGAGCACTGGAAAAACGCAGCACACTAATAAAATATCTCCCTTGTTATGTAAATGGTGGCAAAATCTGCCAGTTTTTCATCCTCAAACTGTTCCCCTTTACTTCTTAGTACATGGCCAACTCTTCTGACAAGAGGCACAATACAAGTTCCTGGTCAGAAAGGGAGAAAAAGGTAGAACAAAATTCAAATTGCTAAAAAAAAAAATTGAGATCAACTGGATCAATAGAGATAAGCGGACACCTCCAAGATTACTGCTGTGAAATATACTTTGAAAATACAACTGAAGCTACTTCTGGAGGTCATGTTCATTCAAATAATAGATTGGCTTATAAAATAAACACTATCACCAGTGAGTAATGAGTTCCCTGAAATAATCAGCTATATGAAATCAAATGGTCAACATTCACCCAAAAGCAAACATGAGAAAGCAAGGAGAGGAGGGCACACTAGATCACTGAAAACAAAACAAGCAAAACGGAAATGATGAGACACTTATGCATTGTGCAAACTGCAACCAGTGTCACAGAAAGGTTTGTATACAAATTATTAAATGGGAACCTAATTTCTTGGGCAAACTCTCACTTTAAACACAATAAAATATTTTTAAAAGTTATTATAAGACCAGAGATAGTTGAGAAAGGAGTACATAGTTTTCAATAAAAGAAACACCATTTTTTTATTCATTTACCTAATATTCATGTGTTAATTTTATACAAATATCTACTTTTTTATGTCTATAGCTATATTAGGCAGAGTTTCATTGTCTTATTCATTTATTTGACATCCCTATGATATTTACTTTGTCATTTGCTGTTCCATGTATTATTACATCATTTAATCAGAAAACTTTAGAAGATTTATTTTATTGGTAAGGAATCTGAATGTTAGTGCACTTAAGTAACATGTCCAATGTCATTCAGCTGAAAGTGGAAAGACAAACTTGAGCCATGATTCGGGTGATTCTAAACAGTGTGATATATGTCATGGATTTGTTCATATTTCTGAGGAGTTTACGTCCTGGTAGAAGAGAACAAAGAACGTATCTAACAATAAAAGCCAATACTGGCATAACAACACATAAAGAATTACAGTAGAATAAAGCAACTGATGGCTTCTTCCTGATACGATCATGGTGGGAAATTATAGAGGAGATTTTACAAAGTAATTAAAAATAAAGCTGAAACTTCAAGAAAGAGCGAGAATTGACCGAGCATAAAATGAGAGAATGGAAGTTCAAAGCAGAAGAAGAGCACTTGCAGAAGTGGACAGGTGCGAAAAGAGCACGATGCTCCCGAGTATTTCTGGGTGGCTACAGCCAAGAGCTTGGTGTGGGAACTGTGGGGTTAACGGTGCAGAAGCCCAGGGAAGGAAAGCTTTCATGCAGGGGAGGAGAATGGGTCTCTAGCTGGGGACAGTTTCTTAAGACAATGACTAAGAAAAGGTCATTGCATTTAATTTTGAGGAAATTCCTCAAGGAGCTTTAGGAAAAAACAAAGCAGAAAAGGCTAAAATAGAGAGGATGAATACTGAGAAAACTGAAACGAATGGATTGATATATGTGATCTTAATTTGAAGGAGGAAGGCTCTCCTCCCAAGGTGTAGTTATTTTATTTTAAAGATGGAAGATGTTTCAGATATCTGGGGAAAAGGGGGAAAATGCAGAAAAATTACTAATGGATAAGGTTTTAGAGGATGGAGTAAAGACACAATAATAAAAACACTGCCCTTGAGTCGATTCTGATTTATAACAACAGTACAGACACAGTAGAATTACCCCATAGAGTTTCTAAGGAGCACCTGGTGGATTTGAACTGCTAAGCTTCTGGTTAGCAGCCATAGCACTTAACTACTATGCCACCAGGGAAAGGAATAGAGCAGAGTAATACACATGGAAAGAGCTGAACATAGAAGGGCACATACTCTGCTGAGCAAAGGAGGTGAAGATTAAAAAATTCCTTACAGTCAATTTCAAAGAGGAGGAAAGCCCGATAAGTACAATTAGGGCAAGTGACTTGAAAATAACTACCAACAAATGTCTAAGACACCTGCCAGGAAGAAGTAAAGAAGATTCTAAGAAATAGATAAAATCATTATCAAGCAGTAATCCTTAGTTGAAGGTTTGAATGAGGTTGTAAATTTAAAAAAAAAAAAAATCTATTGTTAAAAAGAACTGTTGCATAAACACAATTAACGTGGAATAACAGCCTGAAATAAAAATGTGGGCTTCATTTTCAATATTATGATAATGAGTAAGATGCTTTTTTCCTTGGCTCTCATCCCAAGAAAGCTGTGTTACAATATCAGGCACTCTTATTTCTGCCTTTGATTTCACAACGACAAACACAGGCGTTAGGATCTCATCAAAGCAAGATTCTGAGTGTGTACTTTGAAAGGTGTGCAGAAGCGCAAACACATGAGCCCCTTCAGCCTTTGGGGCAGGCAGGTCGATCCTGAGGTTACCCCCTCAGCAGCATTTTCTGTGTAAGCCGTGACATGGCAAGGTTGGCTAAGCACTACCATGAAGGCTTTAGTGGAAAGTAATTTGATTTGTGGAAGGCTGTTGCCCTAAGTGGAGGAGGTGGAACTTGAGTCACCATGCATAGAGGAAGATGTTTATCCAGTACCAAGGAGGATGCATAAAAATGAAGAGCAGTGGACACTGCAGACAGGGGTTGGAATCCTTACCTTCAAATGAAGTGGCACTGGGAGAAGGATAGGACCTCTTTATCTGTGGATGAATGTGTGTGTGTTTGTGTGTGTGTGTGTAAAGTCAGTAGAAAGGTACGAATAGCACAGCTTTGGGCAAAATCCCTAAGTGTATTCAGCTCTAAATCAAAGAAGTTTACCACCCCAAGAGGACCAGCAGGCTTGGACAAGACACATTTCAGCAAAGACCATAGTGGTCTGAAAAACTCCCTCATTTTCCACGTACCATGTAAAACCCCTGATCAGAATCTCACTTCTGGATGAGAAAAGATCTCATACATACTATATAACATGGAATTTCGCACAACCTGTGACAAGTAGATATTAGAAATTTTACAGGGCAGTTCTATTCTGTCCTATAGAGTTGCTATGAGTTGGCATCTACTCGATGACAATGGATTTTTGGTGACAAGTAGAAACAGATCTACATTTACCTGTTTACAAAAAATAAAATATTTCCTGTTGCCTAAGGCAATGGGTCAAAGTCAAACCTTTGCTGATACTGACAAGTGTTTTTGATTGAGATGTTAAATAGATGAACCCTGTTAAGTACTTTGTAAAAACCTTTTTTGTTAACTAAAATTTAGATATACTACTGTTTGCTGTATACCTTTGCATGTTAAACACTGCCTGAGTCATTATTTTAGTCACTTTTTTATTTTTTACAGGAGGAGAAAGCTTTTTTATGCTGAAGACTAGATGCATCATTCTAAATAATTCTGCTAATGCTAGATAAGAATTACATAGCAGAGATTAAGTTTAAACTCAACTCTCCCTGATTTACCATGCATTTCTGATGAACTGTATTCATCTTTTTGCCATTCATTCAATGTGTTCAATGGAAATGTGTTTTTTGTTTGTTTTTTCCTGGTAAAAGAGCAATGTATAAATTATCAGATTATTTACTCCTACAAACATGAAGGAAAACTCATACACTCTCAAAAGCAAAGGTTTTGAATTGCTAAATTTTTAAGTTAACTATTTTGGTTAATATGTTAAAATCTTAGGTCTTCCAGTAATCCATATGTGTAGTGCGGGATTACTATCACAAGGCATTAAAAGATCGTGAAATATGATATGATATCATTAAGAATATTTTTTCTAGCATAAACATGTGAATAATCTACCATATTAAAGTTTGTGAACATTAATTAAAAGTTAGCTTCTCTATTATTAAATTATCAGGATATCTGCCTCTCCTCTTCCCTTTTTGACTTTCATGCATGCATATACACACCTGTAACAAGGAAGAGGTTCCCTGGTAGTGCAATGGTTAACAGCTCAGCTGCTAATTAAAAGGATGATAGTTCAAATCTACCAGCAGATCCTTGGACAGCCTATGGGGCAGTTCTGCTCTGTCTTACACAAGGTCTCAGAGAGCCAGAACTGACTAGACACCAACAGGTTTGGTTTTGATGTAACAAAAAATTGGAGCTGATGAAATATTTGAATGACCACCGATTTGTGCCTAAAACAAAGCCACAGCATGAGAGTTTTCAAATGGCAGCCCAGTCTTTCAGGTCTCTGGAACTCTAGAAATTAATAGCTCATACACTATTGTGAACACATCCAAAGCATTTGAAGAAAGTGATTTGCTTTCAGGTTATTCCGGATCTCAATTCAACAAGACACATTTCAACCTTTTCAACTGGTCACTCAAATCTGCAGCAGTTTGCTATGCTGACCTGTTTGTATCTTTTGAGAATTTAAATCTATTTTTTTTTTTGGTAAAATTTTCCAAAAGCGGCAAGCTACTTATAAGCATAAATAATGAAATACATGAACAGAATATGAATAATATACTGTAGAAAAACCTAGGTCTAAAACCCACTGATAATTAATGTATGAAATCTTGCAAGTTTATGTACACTGTAAATAAAATCATATCTATGTCAATGGATTCTGTGTTCTCTACTCAAATTAGATGCTCATTAGCATTTGTGAAAAATACCCAACTATCACCAAGCAGTGAGCATGATAGCAATAAAACTTTAAAAAATAACAAAATATCTGAAATGAAGCCCATTTCAATAAGAACTACACATTTTTTCAGGTGAAATCAGTACCATAATGGAAAATCATTTAGAGTGCAATACAGACTTTCAAGGCTTTCTTTCAATATGTGCACAAATAACATCAATGCATATTATACAGATTTACTAATTATGTACTGTATCTAAAAAATATGTCTGTTAAATATGGATTAGTATAAAAGTGAATGATCTGTTTATGCCCATAAATGTTACAGATACTTCAGGAGTTTAATCGCCCATAATAAGCCTAGAATTTTAACATTTGCTTGAAGTATAAACTATGAATTTTTGTAAAGCACAAGATGTTCTGAGTTTTAAATCTATGAGTTTTAAGATTTTTGGCATATCGTGATTAATTCTGTTTTCTCAAGTAGGGATCTATAAAAAACACTATAATCTCTTATTTGCTATATCTTATTGCTTCTGCAATTAAATTTACTGTAAAAATTCACTACAAAATAGACTTCTAAAACTCTCAATCATTATAAAACCATAAACGCGAAACCAATAAATGTGCAAATTCTTGTAAAAGTTGAGAGATGAAGTTAATGGATTTCTCAAACTCTTGATTCTTTACTCCACTGGAATGATCATCTGGCCTCATATTAGAAGTTAACTACACATAGTAGAAACATAGAGTAGGGTAGGAATTATAACAACTTGGTAATAAAAAATCTGAGATCTCTGTAGATTCAAATGGAGATTGCTTTTTAAAAACACTAGGCCAAAGGGAGATGCTACGGTGTGGAGTTGAAGTAGTAGATAAAGGTGAGAGGTGGATACTGCTAGAAGCTGAAAACTGGAGGACAGGCAGAAAAACCATCACACCTGAGAAAAACCACAGTTATTTAAACTACTGAAATGATTTATTTTGTTACACGAAGTATTGTCAATACATTTCAGCCAAGTATGCCCCTTACCTGCTGTTGACAATTGCCTTCCCTGTATTCCCTTACCAGATGGTCTAAAACTTCCTTGGAATCAAATACAGTCCAGACAGAATATTGCCCCAACTGTTACAAATCCCTAAGTCAAACAATGAACTCCACCTCATCTCCCGTTTTGATAACTGGTCCGTGCAAATGAAAGTAGGTATTAAAAAAGATGCATCTGCTAAAGTCTGTCACTTAATAGGCTAATTGTAGCACTCAAGAAATTTTCAAGTGCTATAACAGATCCAAATAAAAATTCAGAAACACTTCTCTCTCCCTCAATTTACATTACCCTGTTTTAAACCATTACCCTGGGTTGTGTAGCAGAATAGTAGGGAAGATGGCATTCTTCTGATTTTGTTGGTAGTTATCATTAGGTTGACCCTCACTGATGGTGCCCTTATGCATAACGAGATGATATTTAGTCTGGTTCTGCATCATCTTTATGATTGTTGGTATATTTGAGTTCATTGTTTCAGCAACTGTGTCAATTATTCTTATTGTGATTTTACCTTCTTTCATTGCGGCCTCTAATTTACCTTCTTTTCACTGGGCCTCTAATTTACCAACCATGACATCTTTTTCTAGCAACTGGTCTTTCCTGATGACTTGTAACCCCACCTATCATGAAAAGCTAGATAGGTGAAGACAGACGGCATTAAGCTGACCTATGTCTTCCTTGAACTTCAGATTCTATTATTGCCAGATCCTAGTTTTTCACCTTTGTGTTTTTCTGTTTTAGAGCTATGTTTATGTCTTCTTTTAGACCCATCATTTGCCCTATTTATATGTACTGCGTAAAGAATACACAAGTAATCATTGGTATAGACTCATGTCAGGTCCCAAGGCTTTCCATCTACGCAAGTTTTACTGTCATTTGATCCAAGACATTAAAGTGGAGGTAGACCTTTTAACTAAAGGCCAATGTTTTTTCACAACGATTGCAACAAGCTTTATTTGAAAGTGGGAGCTACAAGAGAACAGAAGTCATGTTCAAACAAATCAATCAGTAAAGAGATTATGCTGCCTCAGAGAATAACAGAGACAATTCCTGTCTGTCATTTCTTCAGGTCCCAAGAGTTTTTGTCTTGCCTTACAGTGTCCCCGTGATTCTGTTTTTTCATTTACATAAAGCACTGCAAATTCTTTGGTAAAGAACACCCAATTTCCTGACAATGACAGATAAATAGGATAGACTTCTAAGGGCATGTAATACACAATAAAACAGATTCAGTTTTAAAATCATATAAATCTATTTTGAAACATTCTTGAACTGAAAATTATGATCGAAACAGAAAGATATAACTGTGTCTATGATGAATCATATGGTATAGCTTATTAAAGTTTTATATACCTTTAAAAATATATTAAAATGAGGAATAATTATACAATGGGAAAATTTTAAAATAAACTAAGCATATCTTACCTCCAAAAGTTATATACCTATTTCTAACTCATAAGAAAAACATACTCATTTAACACTAAAGTAACACTGAAAAAGTACAACTGAAAAAGTAAAAATTTGCCAAAATCTAAACATTCCTATAAATATCACTTTTTGAAGTAAAGCCATTCAGATTTCTTTAATGAATACAAAAAACACAATCATATATGTATAGACATGTGTACACATATATGTATACAAATAAAAATGCATAAATTTGTGCATTATATTTAATTATGCATGTATACACATATGAAGGAAATCCTGGCTGGATTGTGGTTAAATGCTACAGCTGCTAAACAAACAGTCCACAGTTCAAGTCTGCCAGGAACTCCTTGGAAACTCTATGGGGCAGTTCTACTCTGTTGTATAGGACTGCTATAAGTCTGCATCAATTCAATAGCACCAGGTTTGGTTTGGTTTTGATAAACTTATGAACATACATGCAGATACAAATGCATATATACATGCATACACATGTAATTATATATATATATTACACAAAAACATGAGTAGACTACTCACGCTGCCTCAGTCCTCGAAATAGGCGTAGATACTTATCTGTTTATTTACCCATCCACCCATCCATCAATCTACCTACATATTCTGTTAATGAAACATAGCATGTAAAAATAAATGCCCAATTTAGAACTCATAATTATTAACTTCAAGCAATATTTATTCTATTCCTACTATATTAAGAGTCAGTCATACATAAAACATCTTTTGTTCCCATCTGTCCAATTGTTTAATGCTCCAACTTCCTTTAGAAAACTTCCTTTAATTCTAACATGAGAATGATAAAGACCCTGACATCCTAGTTAAGTCTTAATTTGGCCTTAGGCACTGGACTAAGTGTGAATATATAAACCATCACACTTAATTTTACGTTCTCTGATTTAAATTTTTCAGAATGGTTTGATGGAGATGGAGCTATAAAACTCTACAGAAAATCAGCCATTGCTTCTGTTTCTCTTGCTACATGAAGAAAGCCTGTCTACAAATCGGTATGGCTGTAAACTTGTACTTAAACCACAGTAAAATTTATTTAGAAGAAACACAGTCTGTCTACTGTAAAAGGGAATAAGGTTCACAAATGTATATGGAGATAGAATCAACAGGATAGTGGTAGGGAAGAACAGAGGAAGGGAAGAAAGCATTGAGGGAGAGAGAAGCAGGGCAGAAGAAGAGCAAGCATGCAGAGAGGTACAAGGAAAAGTCAGAAGGAGAGAACTGACTGTCTAATTTTGTCTCCAGATGAAACCACACCTCAAACTAGTTGTGTGGTGAAAAATTATTTACAACTGGCTCACTATATTAAAAAACAACAACAATAAAAACCTTGAAGTATTAATTTCCGTGGTATAAATCCTCCAATCCATGGTGATGTACCGTTATTTACGTAAAATCAATGAACACAGATTTGAAAAGAGATATACAAATAGTACACCTTTAGTTCTACCATACTGAAACAAAATGACAATTACTTCAAGAAGACAGATAATAATAACATACAGAAAGATAATTACAAATGATGAGTTTTGATCATGTATTGCCTTTTCCCTTGACCACTGACCATGGAGATTGTAAGATCCTCCTGAAAGGCATATATTTGTCTTACACACATTGCATTGACAAATAAATATGCAGCCAACAGTATCCAGCAGGTAAGATCACTAGCTATTTTTTATAGATTTACATTTGAGTATTTTAATTTCAAATTAGAAAAGAAACACTATTCTTCTATGTACCATTTGACTGCTCTCTATTATAAAATGCAGAACATTGTACTCAATTCCATTCCATAAAACAAACATCCCTTTGAAATAACTCTGTTAATGGTACAGGGCTAAATATGGATATGTTTTATTATAAAATTCCATGAACAAACTCATTAGTCTAGCTATGTTGACCAAAAATAAATATTAAAATCACAAAGATTTGTGTTAGAAAATATCTCTTTATATTATTAAACAGACATTTTGACATATGAAAGGAATGCAGTTTTTTTATTCCAAGGTACAAATATAACCAAGGGAGAATATGAAGGCAGGGGAAAAACAAGAGAAAGACAGTGATAGGAAGCAAGATGTGACTTAAATCATGCAGAAGCCACTGAAGTGTGGTGTGGAGGCCTGGTCCAAGGGAAAACTGTGGCAGAGATCTGCCACTCAGTGAGCCTGTGTGAAAAACTAAACTATGAAGAAATGCCGGGAGTGCTGTGTGTTGAGATGCTGTAGAGTTTGACCGGGTTGTGTCTACCTGATGCGCAGCAAAAATTTACATAAGACTCCAAGGAAAACAGTTGCACTAGCGTCATCAGAAAAGGACGGGGTTAGTTCTTTACACTATGACAATTCCTAAAATCTCAGCTCAGAGCCAAGCAGTCAGTTTGCATGTATTTAATAAAACATGCCATTCTCTAAAGTGGCCATGAATCAGCAGCGGAAATAAAAAGTAGGAAAATGAGACCCAACACTGGGAGGTGATGTCTTGAATACTGAAAGAAGATCAGGGGAAGCTTTTGCTCAGGTTGGTGGGAGGAGGTATTGTGTAACAATGAGTATTGGCTCTGAAGACAGTTTAGGGATTCAGGTCTCACCAAAGGGAACATGAGAGTCTTTCTATGATTCAGTTTGTTCTTTTGTACAGGGGACTAATTTTTGTGTGTTTCAAGTATTTTTGTGTGCATAGCTGAATAAAATATTTTACAGTGGAAAATAATCTAAGCCAGAAGATGAATATACCACAGCTCAGCACCTGCCAACATATCTGTTTATATATAAACTAATGTACAATTTAAACCAGACTACTGAATGGTGGTTGCAACTAATGATATTATATTGTCTAATTTTGGTAATCTTTCTAAATTATAGATCAACACTAGAGTATTTACTTTCTCTTGTCATTAAGTATGTGGGATTTTCTCATGCACAACTAAGACATCTGAGATAAACATCAGTAAATGGCATTCATCAATATAAACAATGCAACTGCAATACTGCATGTTTGCCACCCTTTCTTTGTGATCCCTATATCTCATATTTTTTGATGCGCAAATGCCTCTTGCTATTTTGTCATCACAATTATCTCTCAAGTAAAACAAATACTTGGTGGGCCCTCAGGACCAAAACTTGTGTACCTCAGGGCCAAAGCCTTACGCCTGCTGTTTAATGATTGCCAGACAGAATCTGAGCTCCATGTCTATAATGAGAGTACAAGCATAATATGACGACACCTTCTTAAAAAAAATCCAACCACAGTATTTAGCAAGATGACCCAAAGGTTTTTCCTAAGAGTTTTTGTAAACTTGCAAACACTGCAATTTGGTAGTAATTTCTCCAGAAGCATCTCATTAGTGCCAGTTAAAGAGCTCTAGTCATTTTCCTACAGCTCTGTCTATTTGCACTTTGACTGTCTCTTTGGAGCCCTTGGCTGATATAAAGAAAAAAAGAGACAAGGAAAATAAAATAATCAATGGCATTCCTATGTAGTCATTCATGAGAGAAACTGACAGGTGTGAGAAGGGCTAAAGTAAAATGATAAAGATGTATACATACAAATACATACACAAAGTATCTGTTTGTAGACCACATTACTAAGTGATAAAGTAACAAAATGAAGTGAGAACATTTCCCCTGGAGCAATGACCTTCCTGGCTTCACTTTGCCATAGAGAAATTTTGGGGAAATCAGGGATCCAGCTTCAGCTTACTTGTGATGCTGCAGCCGTTTATATGGAAAAAAGAACACATCTGGAATCTATAACCGTTGTAGCTAAACTAATATTAATTTACACTTAAACACTTACAAGGTAATTATCATGTAAATGTGGGACATACAGTAATGCATCCTGTTAGTTGGAAATAAAGCAATCTTGTGATATCAGATGCACACTGAAAGACATAAAAATTGCTGTAAAATGTGTTCCTGATCCCTACCTCTGAGTATATGAAACTATCCAAAAATGCCTTGCCGTCAAGTCAGGTCTAACTCAGAGTGACCCTATATAGCTGTCGAAATATAACATTGATCATCAGCTATCTCATTATTTCTGAAAAATATATGGTGTCTGTTAAAAAAAAAAACAAAACTGCATATTTGGGAACATTAAAATGTGTACAAGTTTATGTATATTTTTAAAAAAGTAATGAGGACATTTCTAGTTGACAAGACAGTTTTATTTGGCTTCTGATTCACCAAATTTACCAGACAGCTCTACTGGAACATAACTTTGCAATTAACTTATATGAGAAAAACAATTATTAAGGACAGCCTAGATTAATGAGAGCAATTACTAGTTGCAAGCCATCCATGTGTCAACCTACATAAGCCGTCCATACTCCAACTGCATCTGATTAGAGAAGAGCAGTCTATTGAAACAGGAGTATTGGGAAACTAGCTGTCAGGGTTTCAGTATGCATTTCCCATTTGGATTGGTTGGTATGAAGAACAGAACCTGAGGTCCTAGAGAAAGTCAAAATAATCCATTTAGAGAATGTGTCAAGAAAGGCAAAACATTATTTTCATAGTTTTAAAAACATGAGAATGTTTCAGTAGAGACTAGAGTCTTTCAAACATTCCTTTAAACTATTTCTTTGATTTTCAGTTGGAGTGATACTACTTGTGAGCCTTGGCATGGCTTGACTATCTATTATTTTGCATTTCAGAGTACAGTAATACACGCATGCAATGAAGGAGTGGCTCAATAAAGGCTTTAACACTTCGTTCCTTCCCACCAAAACCAGGACTATACATTTTCAAAGACCATATCTCCAAATACTGTTTTGGTGCTTCTAGTACCGATTACAAAGAATTAAAGTATCTGACTTTCATAAAGACTGGCCCAGCTACCGCGTGGGGACAACCGAGGTTCAGCTACAACATGGTTCAGCTACATCACTCCATGAAGTAAATATAGGGTAAAACTTCTGGAACTCATCAATAATTTACTGAGTCAGGATCTTTGGAATGGCAGTTGGGAATCTGAATTGTTTATAGGCAGCTAGATTATTATTATTGGAAACTCTTGTGGCACAGTAGTTGAGTGCTACAACTACTAACCAAAAAGTGCGCAGTTCAAATTCACCAGGTACTCCTTGGAAACTCTGCGGGGTAGTTCCACTCTGACCTATAGGTTTATTACAAGTCAGAGTTGACTCAATGGCAGTGAATTTGGTTTGGTTAGATTATCACTGGCACAATCAAATATTAAAACTATATTATATTCTTGACAAAAACCACATCACTTTAAAAGATCAGAAACAAATTATTATTACATATAGTAACATATTGATATCACAAAAGCAGTGACTTGTAGAACATCAATGAATTCAACAAGGAACTGAACTGAAATGAGAAATTGGTGTTCTGATTTTAAACCAATGTTCTTAGACTATATTCTATGACGCTATGCAGTATGCCCCCAACATTCCTTCAGATAAATTTCCTTAGGTTTAATGCCAAGAATAACAGGATCCAATAGGAACTGAATATTCAGAATATATTTCCATAATTCTTCTGCTTTAAGCATAGAGGTATATTGAAAAGGGAGGGAAGCTATTAATCCTGACACTGAAGCTCCCTACCACTTCACCCTTGCAAAGATGTTGAGCTACCTGATTATATCATTGCCATATTCCTGTTTATAACATTTTCATTAATGTGTTCCTGTTCGTAACATTTTCACTTGTAGTCTCTCCTAAAGGGGCATAAGCAAATTTCAATGCACTAAGAAATATGTTAAACTGTAGACTAAGAGAAAAATGTAAATCACAGCTACCTAAGGATTTCTTTGGACTATAAATCTAATTCACTTACAAAGTGGGTGCCAGCAGTTTACATAAGAAATAATATATCTTTTTAAATTCTGTTCCTTTAATTTAGCTTTCCATGCAAGTGCTCAGAGCAATTTCATTCCGTCACATTGCTCAAAGATACATACTCACTTCATACATTTTAAAAGTGTAAAATCTCACGTAAGGTTTCAAATGGATCCAGACGTTTGGAAGTAACTTTCTTGAGTCTCAGGGCTATTTCCAATGGATTAAGAAAAACTGAATTTTATTTGAGAGGTGTGTCTGTGTGTCTGTGTCTGTGTGTGTACTGTTCACTGATCAATGTTCTATCCTAGGGGACTTTAAACCTTCAATCTTGTTTGATACCTATGAAATCATTTCTAATTCTGCTTTATCTCCTTTTCTTTCTTGTCTGCCAACACAGGAGAACCATGAAGTTTCTTTATTCTTCTACAGCATCAAGGACTCTCAAAACACACATTATAAAATAAAAAAACTTGAGTCTAAACATAACAACACCAACTTGTGTTTACCAAATTTGTAAATCAAACTAAGACACCTCATTAAAATGATTGAAAGCACAGAAGAGCAGCTCTTCAAAGATGCATCAGGAAATGCTAAAATTACATATGCTAAGTTGAAAGGCTCACAATTTGACTCCCACAGCATTCACAAACACACACAAATTGATGTGCACAGTATCAGCCAAGAAAAGACATTGAGTCAATCAGCAGAGGAGGAAAGGGTGACAATGTAATGTTTTATTTCTGCTGTTGTTGATAACTTTACAAATCACACGATGTACTGTTTAAGTGGCTTTAAAAAATTTCCATAGTATTTCAGAAAGGTGGTGACAGAGGCTTGGGAGTAGGAGAAAGAAGCCTAGAAAAAAGAAGAAACAATTTGATGAAACATATTTTTCTTCCCCTTCAAAGAGAGATTGCTGCCTCCAGCAAGCATTTCATCTGGATTACAAAATACAGATAACATCAATGTGAATTAGTCACCTGAAAGTAAGAGATAACATTCCAGTGTTTGGGAATAGCGTTTTACGGCTAAGAGAAGGTAAGCTTTAATTTAATTTTCTTTGTGTTGGAACACCACATTTAGTAAAAGTTTTTCAAGGATTTCTAGGAAGATGATGATGTAGGCAGATCATCTTTTTGACCCTATCCCACAAATACAACCAGGAAATGGTACCTCAGCTTTGTGAGAATTTGAATAGGGAAGCAGAAGAAAGCAAACTGCAAACAGCTTAAATATAAAACCAACCCCAGTGCTGTCAAGTCGATTCTTACTCATGGCTACTCTAGAGACAGAGCAGAACTGCCCCATAGAGTTGACAAGGAGAGCCTGGCAGACTTGAACAACAGACCTTTTAGTTAGCAGCTGTAGCACTAAACTGCTGTGCCACCAGGGTTTCTACAAACAGGTTAGAAACAACAAACCAACAGTCACAGACAGCAGGAAAACAGCTTCTCCCACTATCCCTGCCACACCCTTTAGCGATGTGGGCCACTAGCTGCTATAGCCTGGGGAAGTGGCCACAAGAAAAGGAGCCTGCTTCCCTAACCACCATACTCCTGCTTGTACAAAGGATCCTAGGCTATTGTTCAACAAAGCAGACCTCTGGGGTTCATCTGGAGCTTACCAGCATGCCCCCCTTGTGGAAACAGTCAGCTGCAAGTCTACTGTGAATTACTACAGATGGCTGGTACAGTACAGTCTGTTTCCATAGTAAACACTTTAGCTACTCCTATACACACTTCATAGCTCAAATCTCTGAACCCCACAGGACAGACCTCTCAGGGAGTAAAATCAGGTCTACCTGCTCCTTTTTCTGGTTGGTCAGTGCTAAGGACAGTTGGCTGCGGTTGCTGTGTGCTAGGAAGCAGGCATTTTATTGGAGGCTGCATCCATAGCCAATATACTACCATGGAGTCTCTGATAGTAATAAGGTAGATCTCCTCCAAGTCTATTTAGAATATACCAGAACTGCTACCACGGAAACACTGCTGGCTACAAACTGACTGCAAATGGCTACAGAAGATCTGTGTAGTGTAGGCTTCCTTTATCATAAATATTCGATGGGTGTCTTTAGAAACCCCATAGCTCAGGCCTCTGAAACCAACAGAACAGATCTCCTAGGGAGTCATTTCAAGTTTGCTGCTCCCTCTATCAGTCACTGCTGAGAACAACTGACTGAGGCTACTGTGTGCATCATTACTGAAGGCTGCGCTCATGGCCAACATATTATAGTAAGTCTTACAGCAACAAGACAGACCTCCCTGGGAGTCCATATGGACTATGACAACCCGTCCCCTAACCAATAACTACTAGCTGCTGATTGATACAAATTCCTACAAAAGGTTCCCAAGAGTAGAGTCAGGAGGTAGGTCACCAAAGTGCAGACAGCATCTCCAACCACCACAGGGCCACTGGAGCTCTGAAACCAACAATATAGGTCACTGGAGGTCTTTCTGGGGAGTGCCAGCCTCCTCTTCTCCTGAAATCAAGGAAGGCTTGCTTGTACTTCCCCGGAACACCAGCTCAAACATAAGCAGTACCCACACAGTAGGGAGAGAAGCCTCAGGCAAAACTGGCAGGAAACACCCAGCCCCAAAGAGAGCTCACTGGGCTTAAGCTTTCCAATTAAAAACAGGGTTGTAGAAACAGAGAAGGGAAAGAAATAACAACCAGAGAGAGAGGACTACAAATTCCAGTGCACAGACCAAACAGTACACAGTATCTCACTTGTGTCACCATGCCTGTTGGAGTACTAACTGACCACAATGTGTTCTGTCACATGTTTGGGAGAGACTGAAAGCTGAAAACAGAGATGTGGAGTTCTTAAACCCTAATTAAAACATGGAAAAAGATGAGCAACCACAGAAAGGGAGAGGAAATGGTAAGCAAAAGCGGAAGGCTCTGCCCGCCTACGAGTTTTTGCAGAGAGTAGCATGGGTGAAACAAAACAAAACAAAAAAACCCACAAAATCCTGGGGAAAAATGAGAAAGGTTAACACTCTTGACAATTTGAATGAAGCAACAGAGAACCAGAAGACAGACAAAGAACAGAGAAATACTGGGCCATTCAAATGAACACAATGAAGTGGGTGAAAGTTCATCTAGGAATGATGAAGTAATGAACAACAACAGCAACAAAGGAAGACTAAAATACAACATTAAATGAAATTAAAGATCTAAGGGAAAACACAAAGAATGAAAACAATGCACAAACAAATGATTAAAAAGAGATATATGACAAATCACTGAAACCCAAAACACAATAGAAGGACTTATCAATAATGGATTTTATTAGGCAGAAGGATTCGCAAATTAGACCATAAGATAGAATTATAGAGACTGAAGAGCAACACAAATGGAGGCTCAAGAAGGCTAAGCAGTTTAATGAAATTACGGAACAACGAAAAGAGATTTAGTATCACAGGAATACATATCATGGGAATTCCAGAAGAATATTAAGAGAAAGGGGCTGAAAGAATTTCTAAAGAAATAATGACTAGCAACTTCCCCAATCTAACAATGGCTATAAAGTTGCAAATTCAAGAAGCTCAAAGAACGCAATATAGGATAAATGAAGGCTATCTATACCAAGACACATCAATTCTGACCCATAGCACCCCTATAGGGCAGAATAGAAATGCCTCCAGGGACTTCCAAAGGGCACCCAATGGATCTGAACAGCTGAATTTTTGGTTAGCAGTCATAGGTCTTAACCATTATACCACCAGGATTTACATATCATAGTTAGGATCTAAAAACAAAGCTAAGAGAGAATCCTGAAAGCAAGATATAAAAAATATCCTGAGGTAGTCATAAAGAAAATATCCCCAATAAGAATGCCTATTTCTCCTCAGAAACACTGGAGGCCAGAAGGCAAGGAAGGACATATATAAAATGCAGAAAGAAAACAAAACAATGACAACAAAAAAGCATCAACAATTCTATACCCAGTGAAACTAGCCTTCAGAAACATGGGAGAAATTAAAATATTCCCAGACAAACAGAAGCTGATAAATTCACTCTACAAAAAAATACTAATGGGAGTTCTGTAGATAGAAGGGAAAACACACTAGAAAGTAATTTAAAGCTACCAATGAAAAGAAAAAAAAACCCTAATAAAGGAAAATGCATGAACAAGTAGAAGAGCTAGCAATAAGTTATTCATACTTCATAATTTCAAATGTTTTGTCCTTCACACATTCTAAGAAATATATAAAAATTGAGCATAAATTATGTTACAGGGCAGAAGAACTACAAAGATATAATTAGTGATAACAAAAGGGGAGGTGAGGAAATGTAAAGATATAGAATTTTTACATGTTACTGAAGTTAAGTTGGTATCAACTTACCCTAGAATGTTATAAACACAAGCAGATAAATATAATATTCATAGTAACCAATAAGAAAAAAAAGAAAAATACATGTCTTTATAAAATAAACACAAGATGTGAACTCCAAAAGCTTACTTCAATAAATGCACAAAATGCAAAACAAAGTAGTAGTAAAGCTCAAAGAAGGCACACACATAAAAAAATCGTATTAAAAAATAGCAAAGTTAGTTACTAATCAGTAATTACATTATTGTTAATGGACTACATGCTACAGTCAAAAGTCTGAGAGAATGGATAAAAAGACATGATCCAACTAAAGGCTGTTTACAAAAGATACACATTAAACCCAAGTACACAAACAGGATGGAAATTAAAAATTCAAAACAATACCGTATGGATATATAACTAAAAGAGAGCTAGAGTGGCAATCTTAATACAAGACAAAGAAGAGTTTAGGACTGTCTGTATTAACGGAGATAAAGACGGACTTATACAGTGATAAGAAGGTCTGTAAAAATGGCTTGTGAACAGTGTCTGACCTCCTCTCTCACTTTACAGGTGAGTGAGAGAGCACAGAGTAACAGCCCAAGAGGTGGAGGTCAGACACGCCTTCTCTCTCTGCCATCTTTTTCAACTATGACAACAACCATCCTTCCCCAAGAGCTCTCTACTGAGTGATAATTCGCTGCAAGGGCCACAAAGAACTCACAGACCATACTCACAATTATGGGGTTTATTAGGGGAGTAATGGGTCACAGTTCAGGCACAGAACACTCAAGAATACAGCTGTTTCTGCCAGAAGGCATTCAGCTTTCTCATGCCATGTACTGGGAAGTACCCTGTCTCCTGCTTCCAGATCTCTGCTGTCAGGTTTCTTCTGCCACTTCTTCATGGAGTCTTCAGGGTTACAGTAGACTCTCTGTCTCCTGGATCCACAAAATTTTTAGCACAGGAATTCTGGGTCCAAAGGACACACTGGCTCCTGGCTGTTCTTACTTAGTGGTAGTGGCAATCCTCTATTCTCTGACCTCTGGGGTGGCCCAGTTCAAATCCAGTAAGATGGCAAAACTAACCAATCCCTTTGGTACAGCACAGTGACCATATCTACACTGTCTTATACAATCATTTGGATAGAAGTTACGAGACTGTCACAAGAAAGGCAACACAAAAGTGATCCATAGCACCACAGGGTTAGTTGGCCATGAAATTTAATAATCAAAAACTATACACACATTCAATATGGAACATCTAAATATATAAAGAAAACACTGATAGAATTGAAGAAAAAAAAGAATATTATGATAAATTAGATAGTACTATAAGAATAAACCCTTGTGCCACAGTGGTTAAGTACTATGGCTGCTGACTAGAAGGTCAGCAGTTCCAATCTGCCAGATGCTCCTTAGAAACTCTACGAGCAGTGTTTCTGTGTCCTATAAGGTCACTGTGAGTCAGAACTGAGTCAACGGCAATGGATGGTGGTAGGATAACAACAGATATCTCAATATAGCACTCTCACTAAAGGACAGAACATCTGGAAAGAAAGTCAACAACAAAAGGGAAGATCTAAATGACACTATAAACCAGCTAAATCCACTAAATATATATAAAATACTCTACCCCAAAGCAGCACAATATATATTTTACTCCAGTACACACAGATTATTCTCTGGGGCAGACGATATGTTAGGTCACAAAGCAAATCTTAATAAATTTTACAAACACTGAAATTATACCAAGTATTTTCTCTGACCACAATGGAGTGAAGCTAGAAATCAATAATGGGGGCAGGGGGAGGGTGGGTAATAAATGACACTATTAAACTACAAATGAGTCAAAAAGAAATCAAAGGAAAAAGAAAAAAATTTCTTATAGTGAAAGCGCAGTGTTATGGATTGAATTGCGTATTCCAGAACTATGTGTCAACTTGGTTAGATCATGATTCCCATTATTGTGTAGTTATTTTCCATTTTGTGATTGACATAACTTTTCTATGTGTTATAAACCCTAATCTCTGCTTCTGGTTAAGAAGGCAAGACTGTTAAAGAGGATTAGGATGTGGGATAAAATCCTAACTCAGGTCACATCTTTAATCCAATATAAAGGGAGTTTCCCTTGGGTGTGGCCATCATTACCTTTTATCTTGCAAGAGACAAAAGGAAAGAGAAGTGAGCAGAGTGGGGGACTTTATATCACCAAGAAAGAAGCACCAGGAACAGAGTGAGTCCTTTGGACCAAGGGTCCCTGCACAGAGAAGCTCCTAGTCCAGGAAAGACTGATTATAACGACTTTCCTCCAGTGCCAAGAGAGACAGAAAGCCTTCCCTTGGAGCTGATGCCCTGTTTGTACTTGTAGCCTACCAGACTGAAAAAGAATAAATCTCTCTTTGTTAAAGCCATTCATTTGTGGTATTTCTGTTACAGCAGCACTAGATGAGTAAGACACTGCAAATCAAAATTTACAGGATGCAGCAAAGGGAAGCTGATAGCAATAAATGTATGTAGGAGAAAAGAAGAAAAATCTCAAATTCACAACCTAACATAGCAACTCCAAGAACTAGGAAAAAGACCAAACAAAGACTAAATTTACTAGAAGAAAAGAAATATATATGTATCAGAGCAGAAATATATAAAAATCAAAACCAGGAAAACAATAAAGAGAATCAGTAATCCTGGCAAATCTTTAGCTAGACTGACAAAGAAGAGAAAAGATGCAAATAACCAAAATAAGAAATGAAAGAGGGGACATTAGGACATATTTGTTTAAAAAAAGGAGAATTATGAGAAAATATTATAAACACCTCTATGGTAAATCTGGATAGCCAAGCCAAAGCCAAGGCAAATTCTTAAAGTATTCAGTCTACATAAATTTATACGAGAAGAAAAGGAAAGTTTCAATGGACTTAAAACAAGTGAAGAGATCAAACTGATGATCAAAATCCTCCTAACAGAAAAAAATTCTGGACTAGATCTCTTTACTAGAGAATTTTGTCAAACGTGTAGAGCAGAACTGACACCAATGCTAGTTATTTTGATCCAGAAGATAGAGAACAAATGACTACTCCCTAACTAATTCTATGAAACAAACATAACTGTAATACCAGAACCATCATAGAAAAGAAAACCACAGGCTGATACTTCTTATGAGTATAGATGCAAAAATCCTTAAGAAAATACTATAGAAAAAAACCCAACGGCATATTAAAGGAATCATATGCCATGATCAAGTGAGATTTTTTTTTCTGGGAATGCAAGGATTGGGATTATTCAACATTAGAAAATTAATTGATGTAATACACTACATTAATAGAACAAAGGAAAAGAAACATAGGATCATCTCTTTGGAAGCAGAAAAAGCATTTGACAAAATCCAAATCCATTCTTGATGAAAACCCTAAAGAACTTTTGCACAGAAAGGGAATTTTCAACAGGATTCAGGGCACACATGAAAAACCAACAGCCAACATTATTCTTGAAGAAAGACTGAGATGTTTCCTCTTGAAATCAGGAACAAGACAAGGATGCCTGCTCTCAACACTTCTATCTGATACTGTATCAGAATTACTAGCTTCTCTGCAAAATCAATCTATACTAGCTTCTCTGCAATTTTGAGCAATTGAAATGAACTGTAAAAGGTAAAAGGAATTTCTGTAACTTTTTTTTCTTATTAACCATAGGGGGAAGAAAAAAAAAAAGAGGTGTTAGCCAGAGCAAAAAGACAAGAAAAAAAGTAAAAGTTATCCAGATTAGACAGAAAAAAAGGAAATAAAATCAACTCTCTTCACAGATGATACAATCCTGTACATATAATATCCCAAAGAGTCAAAAAGAAAACTTTTAGAGTTAATTGAGGAATCCAGCAAAGTTGAAGGGTACAAGCTAACAAAAATCAACTGGGTTTCTACACACTGGGAATGAGAAATCTGAAAGAGAAATTATGGAAACAATTCAATTTACAATAGCATGTAAGAGAAAGAATATTGAGGAATAAATTTAACCTGGAACATGAAAATAGTAAAATACTACTGAAAGAAATTAAAGAAGAGTTAAATAAATGGAAACATGTTCCATGTTCATGGATTGAAAGACTTAATAGTAGCAAAATGCCAATACTACCCAAATCAATCTATACATTCAACACAAAATCCCAATCAAAATTCCAACAGTCTTCTTTACAAAAATAGAAAAACCAATTTTCAGCTTTATACAAAATGGCAAGAGGTCTCAAATAGCAAAAGCAATGCAAGGAAAAAAAAAAAAAAAAAGAAGGACTCACCCTTTCTGATTTTAAAGCATACTACAACAGTATGATAATCAAAATAGCCTGGTACTGGCATAACAATAGATTCATTTAGTAATGCAACAGAACTGATATTTCAGAAATAAACCCACATAATTTTGTCAAGAGCATTATGTTCATGTCATGGGTAATCTTTAATCAATGGTACTGGGAGAGCTGGGTCTCCACACATGCTATACATAAAAACAAACTAAAAATGCACTGAGGATCTAATTTTTTTTCTAAGTAAAACCATAAAATTAAAAAAGAAGGTAGGCCAATGCTGCCCAGCCTAGCTTTCAACAGTGGATTGTCTAGTATGATAACAAAAGCACAAGCAGTGAAGTAAAAATAAATAAATAAATGGAATCTCATAAAAGCTAAAAACTTCTATTCGTCTATTCATCCGGACGGGCGGGGAAAAAAAAAAGCCATTGACTGAGAGAATATCTTTAGGAACATATATTCAACAAGAATCAAAGAAAGTATTTATAAAACTTGGGCAACACAACAACGAAAAGATAAATAATACAATCATAAAATGGGCAAATGACTTAAACACACATTTTACGTGAGAGGCTCATTCAAATGGCCACGAAACACATAAAAAGACACTAAGCATTATTAGTCAGCAAAAAGATGCAAATTAAAACCACAGTAGAGTATAACTGAGGTGCTACATTAAATTAGGAAATAAAAAAGAAAATAAAAGACATTGGTGAGCAAGTAGAGAAACTGGAGTCTTTCTCTTTGCTGATGGAAATGCAACATGGTACAGTTGTGAGGAAGAGTGTGGCAGCTCTTCCCAAATCTAAAAATAGACCTACCACACAACACAGCAATTCCATTAATGAAAACAGAGACTCAGGCAGAGACTGGTAGGTACCCCCAATTTTTTTGATAATATTATTAACAATAGCCTAAAAGTGGAAACAATCTAAATGACCATGAATAGATGAATGCATAAACCAACTGTACACACACAAATGAAATACTGCTCAGCCAGTAAGAGAAATGAAGTCCTGATATATGCTACAACATAGACTGAGCTGGAAGAAATTATGCTGAGTAAAATAAATCACTTACAAAAGAACAAATATTGTCTGGCCTCACTTAAAAAAGACAAGAAAAGAAAAAGGTATGAAAGAGCAAAACTTATCAGTGGTTACCCATGCAAAAAGGAGAGGGAAGGTGCTGATTAATTAAATGGTAATAAAGATATTATGTTGAATAAATGTAAGGTTGCATAGCTTATTACATTAATTGCTGTCAATAAGTTGTATACTGGTAAAAAGTTGAACTGGCAAAACTTATATGATAGATTTTACAACAATGGTATTTTAAAAAAGCAGTTGCTGAAGCTGTTGACATACAACAAGAAACCTCATGGAATATGTTTTTTAGTTTGGAAGTTTAAGGTCATGTTTTCATGAGATATTCTAGTTAATTGGGTTAATAAAATGTTCAGTGCTTCTGTTCTATGTTCTACTATGATGCACAGTGACTAGGATTTTAAAACCTTGCAAGCAATCATCAAAGGCACAACAACTGCTCTCTATTTACTCAGAACAGAGGAAAGACAGCCAGAAAATGGAGGAAGATATAGAATGTGAGGCTAATTGCCTCCACAAGAAACTGTCACCTTTACAATGAGACCAGAAATACAAATTGGTGCCTGGTTACCACTTCTAACATATTTTGATCAAAGATTTAATAGAAGAATCTTGATCAAAAGGGGGAAACTGAGAACAGAATTTTAATTTCTTCATGGAACCCAGACTTTCCAAAACCATGAAGATTAAATGACTTGTGAAGTGATTACCCTGACATAATAATCTTTAAGTCTTAAACTAAAAATACGCTTGAAAGTCTTCTTAAAGTCAAATAATAGTTTAATTAGCAAGAAAATGTCTGCCTTGAGCATTATGTTCTTTCAAGACCCTCTGTATAGGAACAGACTGACAACAGCCGCTTCAAAGATTACACAGTAAATTTAAGGGGCAGCGAGTGTATGTTCATGGGAGTGGCCAACTCAGACAGGGAAAATGAGAATCATTACACAGCTCAAAGAACGTAATCAATATCACAGTTTGCTATATGTACAAACTGTTGAATTGGTGTAAGTTTTCTGTGTATATTCTCAATATCAACAATAAAATAAAATTATACTTAAAACAGTTTTCCAAGGTTATATTTGATGAGCATGAACAAACATGGAAATTATGTTCTGCCTTTTCATTTCAAATTATAGCACATTGAGAGATAAAACATTTCAATTTAACAGTAATTAGTCAAATGGATTGTTAAAATTCATCTTGATGTGTATTCATGTTTAAGATGCTTGATTTCCTAAAACCTTAGAATATTATGTACATTGCAGAAAACTTGAATCCACATTGCAAACACAAAATAAATTACCTCATATCTAAACTATTACAATAAAAAAGATGTTTCAGGCTTGTAAAAACAGTCATTTGCCATCTGGTAAATGGTAGCTACTAAAATATTTATAAATATCACATCATAATTCACAAGTCACACATGTTAGTGATATTCAATTTTTATGTGTCCCAATTAAAAGCTATTATATATTATATATACACAGTCACACATTTGTGTATCTAACGAAAAAATAAATGGTTTCCTTAATATCTCCACAGGGAATACTTTCTCATCCTGCTGTGCAAATACTGTAAACATAATAATGAAAGAGGTTAAATTCCATGGCTTACTAAAGTTTGTTTGTGTTTATTTCCAATAATGTAATACAACAAATTGGTTTCTGGCTCATAACTGCTGATTTCAATTTTTCTTTTAAACATTCTTTAAACTGAATGGTTGGATACTGTATAGCATTTAGATACATTTCCTAGGAATAAATGGTGTAGTTATGTAATACACATGAAAAAAGCCATGGTCTATTCTAGAGTATGTTCCATGTGTGCTGGAAAAGAAGGTGCAGTTGTCTGCTGATGGATAGAAAGTTCTGTATATGTCGATGAGGTCTAGTTGGTTTATTGTGGCAATAAGGTCTTCTGTGTCATTATTGAGCTTTTTTCTAGACGATCTGTCTAATGTAGAGAGCGGAGTGTTGAAGTCTCTGACTATCATTTTGGAGTGATCTATCTCTTTTTGAGTGTAGGTAGTGTTTCTTTGAGGTATTTAAGTGCTCTAATATTAGGTGCTTAAATATTTAATACTGTTAAGTCCTGTCTGTGTACTGAATCTTTCAGCAATAAATACTGTCCATCCTTGTCCATGATGGTGGGTTTTACATTAAAATCTATTTTATCTGAGATTAGAACTGCTACTCCTGTTCTTCTTTGTTCATTGTTAGTTTCACACGTATTCTTCCACCCTTTAATTTTTAGTTTGTTCATATCTTTAAGTCTCAGGTGAGTTTCTTGTAGGCAACATATCGATGGGTCATGTCTTTCAATCCAAGATGTCACTTACAGTCTCTTTACTGGAGCATTCAGTCCATTCACATCCAGTGTAGTTATTGATAGGTATGTGTTCAGTGCTGCCGTTGTGATATGTTTTTGTTTTGATGTTTTCTCTGTTGTTCTTATTAATCTGTTCTGAGAGATTCTTTGTGAGTTGATTTTTCACCTTTTTTACGGTTGGTTTTGTGGTTGTTGAGACTTCTGTATTACATTTCTTGGTATAGTATGTTGTATCTTTATTGTGCTTTACAGTTGTCCCTAAGATCCCCCTCAGTAAACTATGTATAAACCCAATTTTAATTGTTACCAGTCTTGTCAACTTCCTCTCCATCTGGAAGACTATGACGATTGTAGTACATCCCTCTTTTTAATACAAAGACATCACAGTTTCCATGATAAAATCACTGGATCATTTCTTTCACTATTATAGCTTTGATTGACTTTGGAGACTTCCCTAACTCAGTAGGATTCTAGATGATGTGTCCTTCTAAAATATAAAGTTAGTGGTTTTGTTCTTTTAAGTCAAGAGGTTCTTTCATTATTTCTTGTAGCTTTGGTTTGGTTTTTACAAAGTCTCTGAGTTTCTGTTTATCTGGGAATGTCTTAATTTCATTTTCATATTTGAAAGTTGTCTCCTTCAAGGCTTTGAATGTGTCATGCTGTCTCTTGCCAGCACTGTTTCTGCTGAGAAATCCAACAAAAGCCTACAGGGCTTCCCTCTGAATGTTAGCTTTCCTTTGAGTCTTGTTGCCTTTAAGTTTCTGCTTGTGTTTCATTTTGTTAAGCTTGATTATGAGCCCCACATGTGTCTTAATACTTCTTCACTTTTCTTGTTTCTTTTTTCTGTTTTCTCCTCATAGATGCTGGAGTCAGTAGCTTTGTCTTCCAAGTCAGAAAGTGTCTTTTCCATGTGTTCCACTCTGTTTTCTTGGCTTTGAATTGAAATTTCTATGTCTTTGATTTTACTCTCGATCTGTTGGATTTCAGAGTACTGATATTCCATCAGATCAAATAGCTTGCTTAATTCTTCATTTTGCTCTGCTGCATGTTGTATAAGGTCTTGGAGGGCTCTCTATATAATCCCCTTGTATTCACCTTCTGATAATTTAAGAAAAGCTTCTTCATCTTGGAAGTTTTGAGGTGGTTTTTGGGGGAGGCCTTCTGATGCCATAGGTGATTTCTTAGTTACGTTTTTTATGGCTTTCTCCAGAGTTTGTTGCTTTTTTTGGCTTCATGTGGGTAAACAGAGGCTGGGAGAGATGCTGTGAGGATGGTCTGCAGTTGTTTCTCTAGGCCATCTTAAAATGAGAAGTAAAAAGTATCTGACAACTTCCAAAGTCAGTTGGCTTTTCAGATGTATAAGTCCCTCCTCCCAGCTGGCAAAGTAAGCAACTCTATATCAAGCCTCAGATGTTATAAACTAGCTCAAAATACAGAAAGAATACTGCCCCACTAGGTTGTGCTGTCAGGCCCCAGATGTAGGTGATACTGTGTAGAATTCTGCTTTTCTGCCAGAAAAGCACTCTCTTTTGGGCAGGCACTGACTCCCAGCACAGGAATTAGGTCCAGCTGAGGCTTCCATATGGGTATGCCCACCTCTCAGCAGAAGAAGATGGAGTCCTACACAAGCTTGCCACCCGACTGGGACCAGTCTCCTGGCACAAACAGAGGCCAAAAGTGACGAGATGCCCAGAGTCCACAGCCTATATTGCCGGGCCACAGCCCCCGGTGGCATTGTGCAAAAAACTGCCTCTCCACCAGAAAAGCACTCTCTGCCAGGCTGTGCGTCTTCCTGGCCCAGTAACCAAGTCCAGCCGGGGCCTCTGCCTGGACGTCTTCATCTCCCAATAGATCAGTATGGTGTCCTGCACAAGCTCATCACTGCATCTGTACGGCTACCACATGGCAGAGGCAGAAAGATAAGCCAAAGGAACCAAGATGCACAGAGTCCAAAGCCAGGCTCTCAGAACATGGCAACCGCACTTGCCAAACCCACGAGCAGTGCATCTGAGACCAGCAGCCAATCAAGCCTCAGCTTTGCCTGCCAATCTATACAGAGAAAAAAAATATCAAAATAGTGAGTTACCTTTGGTCCATGCAAGCCCAGGCTCATTGAGAGTGGGATCAGCAAGAGAGAAGTTTTTGCATTCAGTGGTATGAAGTCCAAATTAACAGCCCTATGCCACACCCTAGGGCTCACTAGGTGTCCAGAAGGTTTGGTTTAACCATCAATTCAGGTCTTGGTTTCCGGAGGGATTTAGGGAGATGTATGTTTAGTCCACCATCTTGACTCCACCCCCCCAAAGATTTGACAAAGTCAATGGAATGCTTTTGTATTGTCCATTGAGATTTAGTATTTTACCTGGTTCGTACAGATGTCCTTAATCATATTCACTGGATTATACAGGTTCATCTTTCCCCTCGGCCTACAAACACAGTCAAGTGTTTCCTTTGACCAAATATTTTTCCTTATACTTCTGACTTTATAAAATTTCTCAACATAGAAGTACAGAAAAGAATGCTGTAAGTCATTGTGGAAATAACTCATTTTTTTGTTGTTGTTGTTAATATTTATTCATTGAAAAATGTACTGAGCAGCTACTGTTTGCCATGTAGTATTTCAGCAATTCCCAAAGCAATGGTCTGAACATCTCCTAGAGTCTCGTAGACACATAGAAAGTATCATGAAATGTCAAAACTATTCTTATGACTATACTGGCTTTCCCCCTCTCATTCTCACTCTTTCTGAAGTACAGTGAGGTTTCCTGGAGGCATTAGCTCTGATGGCTAATGGAATGCATGCTTGTCAATTCTTTAGTTTTAAATTTTTTCTCAGTTTTCACTTCTAATTTAGTAAAACTCAGTAACTGTAGTTTATCTAAACCAGGCACTGGCAAACAGTTTTTACAAAGGGCAAGATAGCAAAGAGTTTAGGCTTAGACCTCAAGGTCTGTGTCCTAACCACTCAACTCTGCCATTGCAGTGAGAAAATAACATAGACAATACCAAAATGAAGTAGCGTAACTCAATAAACCTTTTTTAAGAACAACAGGAAATGGGATGAATTTGGCCTACAGGTTGTAGTTTGCTGACCACTGACAAAAACAGAAGTTCTTGTCCTCAATATTTTTTTAGGAGAGCAAAATATTTCTGAGACCAAGAAATTTGAAAACCACTTTGGACAGATCCCACAAATGACTTATGCTTTTGGATGGTGGTCTCAAATTACTGCTTAGATGAAAAGCTGAGCATGATATATTGGGATCCTGCTATGTAAAAGACAAGTACAAAGCACAAGGTACAAGGTGTAAAGAGTCAAGATATCCTCCACTCTACTCTTACGTGAGGTCAGAATGTCAGCAAGGACAACAGCAGGAGGGACTGATGTCTACAGTCTTCTGTACACAGTTAAGGTGGTGAAAATCCCATTCAGCTACAACGTGCTGTTCTCTCATACCACATATAAATCAAAGGCAAGGTTATGTTTAGAAACTTTATGTGCACACCAGTTTTAAAGTAAAACAGTACAACTTGTTTTTAGAACCTGATTTGTTTTTCCTGACTTGTTTACTGTGTTTAGATGATACATTTATAGTTTTTAATACAGGGATCTTGGCAAAAGTATTTTTTCCCCCAATTTTCTGTTATTCTTAAAGGGATCAATTTGTTATTCCAACGTAAACTCTATTCTTTCTCCAAATTCATTATCTCTACCTTGCAGTCAAAAATTCTAAAGTTATATTTCCCTAAACTTGTAAACCACTTTAAAAACTTATTAACTTGACCTGAGCAGACTCTGTGCAGCAAATCCAGAACTCTGATGTTAAATCTCAAGCCTCAACTTCACTAGCAGGGTTACAGACCTTCAGCAGAATTTCTCACAATAAGTATTGCCACTCTGAGTCATCATTTACTACCTCAATAGAAGTCTGTTTTCTTACGGGACATTTTTATAGGCATATACCGTTGTTGAAAAGGAAAGATTTAAAATATTTCTACACTTTCCTTTTACTAGACTTTAATAATAACATTGTACTTCAGAATACTAGCATATAGAATGCACATTTGTCTTCACATTTTTTACAACCTATATACATTGTGTTTAAATTGACAGTCTTCACTAATGTTCATACTAATATCTGTTGTTTACCTCTATATTTTAACTTTGGTTTTCAGTTTACTCCTTGATACTGAAGACTAAGACATATATTATTTTACAATTTTTATTCTGAAAAACTTTCTAACATATATCTCATGTATATTGAAAGTGAGTTATACAATCTTAACAGCTATGTAGTTATAATGACATTAGTTTAAAAAATGACCGTATTTGTTATCTAACCAAAAATGGCCACTGTAATTTAGGTGCCTTCAAATGGTCAAAATTTTAACTCCTAACAGTCTACCTTTCAGTAATACACACACACATTCCACAGAATCATGATTATGAATGCCCATTTCAACATTAACACAAAATAGCCAAAGAGAAATGAATGCTTGTCAAAGCTGGAGTAATTATATTAAAAACAGGAAAGCTATTCTACAGAATACTATGTAGTCATTTTAAAGAATGCTACTTACCAAAAGACTAACTTGGACAGCTCTCCAAGTCCAGTAATTTATATAAGAATATATATACCCAATACAGTTTGTCTTCTTTTTTCTGATGTAAATGGATATGTACATATACATATGTAAGTCTGGAAATGTACTTTAAGGAAACATACCCAAACTGATGAGTGGTTACCTTTGCCAAGAGGTATGATGTACAGTCATAAATTGTTTACATTTCTGCAGTGTTTTATTGAAGCACGAATTCCTAAATTACTTGAATAATAAAAATCCAGTACAATCACAATATTCCCTTCTAATTTATAGTCAAATTCTCATATCATTTAAATTGAAATTGACACAAGCTTTCATCCAATTATTCTCAAATTCCAGTGTGTTTTAGAATCATAGGGCAGGTTTAAGAGTGGTGAGATGGTCCCACTATAAAGATTCTATGTCTGACAGTAGGCTACAGCCCATAAAATCTCTCTTGTCAACAAAATTTCATACAATTTTGATGCAGGCTGTGACAGGTAAAACTAACATGCAGTCATATATAAGGAACAGATCTCCAAGAATTGTCTGAAAAACTTCCTGAACAAGCATTTCTTTTTCCCAAATACATAGTCAACTCCAAGTAAATGTCTTCTAGGTATCTTTGCTTATTGTTCTCTGTAATACTTCCTAAAGGTCGGTTTACCCTATGCTATATAGTACTAGCTGATATTTATTTTCCCCAACTCTTTAATCTCTTTATTCTCTTTCATAGACTCCAAAATCATTAGTCACTTCATAGAAAACTTAGATGATCTCCTACCTTCCTACGTTTGCTTTTGTAATTTGAGTTACTCTTCTCTTGGACGTCTGCACCATATTCAATTGTTAAATTGTATTCTTCAAACCACCTTTTTAACTTTTCCATATTATTATCAATGACTAGTCTCTCTCCTCCAGCAGAATGTATCTGTCATAGAGCACTGCCTTCTCATATTAGTATAGAATAATTATGTGACTTATCTCACCGTTAAGCTCTAAGACAGAAGGGGTGTTTCAATTATTTTTACATTTTACAGTTTCTAGTACTTAGCAGATTCCCAATTTACATGAACTGAATTAAGAATAGTGGGTCTCACACATTTCCAATGTAGAGTGACATTAAAGTTTCATTAGATACATTTTCCAAGCTGTGTTTTATTACATCTAATTTCCAGGACAGTCCATACATGTCTTTCTACCTCCACCTCACCTTTCTTTTCACTTCATTATTAAAGTCATACACCTCCCCTGCACTGTCATCAAACCAATTCTAACTCAGAGCAACCCTATAGAACAGAGTAGAAATGATCTACCAAGTTTCCAAGGAGCCCCTGGTGGACTTGAATGGCCAGCCTTTGGATTAGTAGCCACACTGCTTACCACTGCTCTACCAGTGTAATGCACAGTGCTGAGTAACTATTGCAGGACTTCTCTGAATAAAATGCATACTTCACATCCTAGAGAAATGTTGGCTGTCACGTGAACAGATAAGTGTACACCAATGTTGAGTGCAGCGCTGTCCACAACAGCAAAAAGATGGAATCAACCTTAGTGCCCATCAACAGATGAATGGATAAACAATCCATGGTATACTCACACAAATAGAAAACTATGCAACGATAAAGAGCAATGATCTTGGGAAAGATCTCATAACATGGAGTCATCTGGAAAACATTATGCTGAATGGAATTGGTCAGTTGCTAAAGGATAAATAGTGTATGAGACAACTATTATAAGGACTTCAGCAAAAGTTTAAGCACAGAAGAAAATAATCTTTGATGGTTACAAAGAGGAGAGGGAGGGAGAGAGAGGGGCATACCTAGATTAGATAGTAGATAAGAATTGGGTTATGTGATGGGAGTGACAGCATTAAGTAGAAGGGAGGTTAGCACAATGGGAACATGCTAAATGCTAAAAGGCTTTGTAAACATAACCCAGTATTTCAAAGGACAGAGCAGCAGGTCTAGGAATCATCATTTCAGGGGACATCTAGACTAACTGGCATGAGTAAGTTATTTTTGAGAAAATGTTCTGCATGTCACTTAGGTGAGTGGCATCTTGGGTTTTAAAAGTCAGCAAACTGCCATATAAGTAGCATCAATTTGTCCCAATCCACCTAGAGCAAAGAAGAACAAATGACATCAAAGAGATGAGGAAAATACGAGCTCAGCCAACAGAAGGTGCCATATGATTCAGAGACTATATTAGCATGAGACTAGAACTAGATGGTGCCCAGCCACCACCAATGACTGCCCTGATAGACAACACAGCGTCAAGTCCCTGACGTAGTAGGAGAAAAATGGGAGTGCAGAACTAGAACTTTATTAACAGATCACATGTGATGATCCAACAGACTGGAGGGTCCCCTGAGGACATGGCCCCTGGACTCTCTGTTAGTCCAGAGCTCAAACCACTACCAAAGACAACTCTTCAGACAAAGATTGGACTGCAGTATAAGACAAAGAGTGATGCTAGCAAAGAGTGTGCTTCTTGGCTTAAATATGCACTTGAGGCTCTCTGATCAGCTACTGTCCAGAGGCGAGATGGGAGAGTGGAGGGGGACAAGAATTGGTTGAATGGATACCATAAATACAGGGTGGAAAGGAGGAGTGTGCTTTCAGGGGGAAGAGGGAGCAGTTAAGAGTTGCATAGTGGAGTGGGTGTGGGGTTTCACATGGCAAGTTGATTTCAACTGTAAACTTTCACTTCAAGTACAATATTTTATATGCAAATGCTAAAACATATATTCCAAAAGACACACACAGAACTTTCGTACTTCCTAACTTGCCTCTCCTGTGGAAAAAAAAAGTTGCTATTTCAAATTATTTTAAGTCCCTCTTCTGTGATACATCACAACCTTCTGAAAGTTATAAGCTGTGTCTGTTTGATTCATTACCATGTGTAAGTTTCTAATTCAGCAGTTAGCCCACTGTGGACTTAGTAGATGTACACACAGTACCTGATTAAATCTCTCATGTCTCAGGCTCATAAAGGACAAAACTTTATGCTGGAATGCGGGGAGTAACTACAGACATTGTTATAATGCTGAATGATGACAATATTTAAAGCTTAAATGAATACAAAAGAAAATGAAAGTAGAAACATTTAAAATTTTATGGGGAAAAAAATTGGCTTTGCTATGGCATTGCCTGAGACATTAGATGAAATTCCTCCCACAAATAAAACTTATATAACCTCCCATATTCCTGAAGGAAATGTTGATGACGTTCACTGAAATGGCAATAGCTTTTTACTCAATGCTACTATTCATCCTTTAAATACTGATATAAATACAAGGCTATAGAGAAAAACCTTTAGGTTGACACTGACAAGGGAAAAATATTTTCTTAACCAACTTTAACTAGGTATTTTTCTACCATGACTGATATCTGGAAATCAATGCAGCAAAAAATAGATCTCTCACCCTGACTCTTTTGACATGAATCTATCTGTGTTCAACAGATATCTCTAAAAACAGCCTTTTAAAAGCTGTTGATTTTCCATTTCCTGATGGTTGCTCCTGTAGCAGAGTTCAATTGTGCTGGCTTTTGCTCAGTGGTGATCATCACTCACAGAAAACTAAAGGAGTAAGATTCCAGGAGGCCAAGTGGCCTGCAAGAGGATGTCTTAGAAGCTGCTAACAGGCAAGAGGTGAGACAAGTATGTTTAAAACTACTCCTCGAAATCTATGATATTAAAAATAGTCCAGCCCTGTTAGCATTCCATTAACTAAAAGCAGACTACACTCTGCACTCAGTTTGTCTAATTTTTAAGAGTGGTCAACAACAGTCACCCTTTCAAAATGGATATTTTTATTATTCATATGCAACTTTACATGGTATCTACAATTTGGATATGTTAAGTAAGGTATAAGTAATTATCTCCTTGTGTGAAAAAGAAAATGCAAACTAACTCTTTACATAGACTTTGGGAAAGCTCACCGAGTGGTCAAAGGCAGTAATCTCCTTGGGCTTTATGGTAACAGGAAGCAAATTGGTAAATTTGGCTTCTAAGGACTTTACCACCACTATGATTAGATGACAGAACACACACTCATTTTGCTAGCTCTTTGATGCGGTTAGTTTTTGAAGCATGTCTTTAAACACACCGCAGAGGCTTGTACAACCTTTGACTTATGTCTCTTCTTAATCAAATCAAGCTTTTTATTAAAGAATATTTATGGAAAACTATCTGAATATTTATGGAAAACTATCCCCACCTTTTGATGAGTATGTTTTTCACTGCTTAGAAAACACCACCTACATGGGTAGTTATTACATATTACAGATAAATTTTTTAAATAAAATATTATTTGGCAATTCTAAGTTAATGAAACAACAAAATAATTTAATGTATTCTTTTATTCAGTTCTGTTTTCTTGGATCTTTAAATATGTTAATTTTCACTAAAAAAGGTAGAAAGTCATATAATTAGGATTTTCCTAAGCAATTTTATTACAAATGTCTGCCTCCCTAGTAGTATCCTGATATTCTAAATTTTACTCTTATATTAGTAAGATCATCAAAGTGCTACGCATTCTTGGCCTGTATTACTGTGCTCTTCTTAGGCTTCTTTTCGCTGTGTTGAGTTACCGATATGCAACTGGCTAGCAATGACATCTAAAAAACCAAACCCACTGCCAATGAGTTGATTCCTACTCACAGCAATCCTATAGGACAGAGCAGCACTGCTCCATAAACTTCCCCAGGAGTGCCTGGGGGATTAGAACTGCTGACCTTATGGTTAGCAGATGTAGCACTTTAGCACTATGCCACCAGGGTGTCATATGCTCTAAAGTGAATGATTGCTGAATTTACTTTAGTATGTATGTTTACTTCTTGATAATGTCAAATATATATTTCAATCTCTCTTTTATCAAAATTGAGAGATTTTCCCATGATCTAAAGAATTTGGCTTATTTTCTTCTAATGGACACTATGAATATGGCAATTGTTTAAGTCCTTTCATTGCTCTGTCAACTAGACTGGTAGAGAAAAAATAGCAGAACAATTTGAAAAACAAAAGTAAATTAATAAATTGCCCAATGTTTCACAGCTAAGAAACAGGTAATCTAGTATTTCAAGCACGGTCTTTCTCACTTTACAGTAAAAGTGCTTAACTTTATCTGGGAGCTTGGTCTTCTAGCACTTATTTCAGGAATTTTCCTGAGTTGCACATCACATTTTGAATCTCATTATGATTTTGCTTCTCTCAGATCAGCCATTAGTAATTCAGGGGATGTCTCCTTTGTTTTCTGCAAAGCACACTCAAATATTTCCTGAGAAGTGATTTATAATCTTTGGCTTCTTTGGGTACATTTCTGTTGCTTTCCTTCACAGCGATATGAAGGAGTAGATTTAAACTGACGGTGTTCATTTGATATGTTCTCTCACTTTTTGTTTCATGAAATGCAAGTCAAATTTTAGTGTGAGCAAAAATCCTAAAGTATTCTGATATAGAAACACAAGTTTCACAAAATTTCTCTCTCTCTCTCTCCGTCAACATCCCAAGGTGTATTAAGCTTAAATGTCAGGCAATGTGATACCAGAACTCATGCCCTCTCAGTGGCACTAGGAGATAATGACAGCTGAATCACTCTATCTCCTCCTAAGAAAGACAGACAGCTTCAAATGACTCTTTGAGAGAAGGGTCAGATGATCGCTTTATGATATGTTCTATAACTGCACAAGGAACTGTTGCAGTCTGCAGCTACTTCAAATTGAGTGACCTTGTTCTCTTTCAATGTAACGGAAATTGTAGACCTGGGTAAAAAACTGATTTTTACTTTATTTTAAATAATAGTGTAGTCAAGCCAAAAAATCAGAAGGACAAATTACCACTCTAAAGAGAGCCTTTGAAGGATTTTCAGCAAATTCCAAAGACAGTACTTCCTAGTTGTTGCTCATGGCTGGTCCGTGCTGATAACATTTACCTAACTTACGACTGATATGAGACATCTTCATAATATGAAAACATCATGTTTCAATAAAACAAATATTGGTTATTAAGACTAATGAAATCAGTAGTATATGTTTAAATAAGGAAAATTGTTCACAGCAACGTGTAACTTGTCTAGAACAAGAATACTGCAACATAAATTGAGGCAGTATCTCTCTGACTGATAAAAGTCATAATTAGGCAGGTACATAGCACACATCACAAAAACTAAGTTTAGATACATTACTTTTATTGAGAACAGAAAAATATTTTACAGAACAGTAATTTAGAATTGGGCAAACAGTGCAAATGCCAGTTCATCTACTTATTTTATGATTTTGTACCAAATAGTTTTTTCTATCTTAGCCTGAGTTGTCTGTTCTCAGGAGGAACTACATGCTATTCTGAGAATAATACTGAAAATATAAAGGTATTTATCAAAGTCCTAGGCTTGAGACAGGTGCTTACTCATTATTAGTTCTGCCCTCTCTCATTTAGTCCTTTCATGTTTCAAGATATACTAAAAATGAGCTTAACAATATACTTACAAATTTTGGAAAATCTATCAATTTGTTGATGTGTTCACCTACTTATATAACAAAAAAAGGAGAAAAACAGCAAATAATGTAGAATTTTATTAGTTAAGGGTTAATCAGGGTGAAAAGGCTATCATTCTTAATTACTCAAAAGTCTGAAATACAGAACAATATAAATAAGTGCAAATTTATATCCTTCAGGACCATTAAGTAACAAAAATTAATGATTAAACAAGTGTTGTTAATGAATGTGTGACTGTATCAATTTGTGACCAGAAAAACCAGAAGGTTCCTGGCCACTGCCAATGGCAGCCCTGATGGGGGCACATAATGTTGAGTCTCAGTAGCAACACAAGGAAAAGGGAGTGCACCTCAAGAACTCCACTAAAATACCACAACTGATGGTCCAAAGGCCTGACAATTCCCTTGGGAACATGGCCCCTAGACCTGTTGCTGCCTTTGACCGGAAAACCTTACTGAGTTCAACTCTTCGGACAGGAATGGGTTGGAATTGGGGACACAGGGTGACCTATATGGTGTGCGTATTTATGGTTCTGTGAATCTACAGGATGTTGTCCTACTGGCCTCTTACTATAAGGGAAAGGACAGCATGGAGAGGAGGGGACAGGGGACTGTTAAGAGTATATGACATATATAGAATGGAAAGGAGGGTGCTGTCACTGGGCATGGAGAGCAGAAGGATCTGCAGATAGGCAGGCATGCAAATTTAATACTTTCACTCAGTCACACACACACACACACACACAGAGAGAGAAAAAAAACTGTTGTTGAATAGTTCTAACAGACCTCTTTTAATGAACAGGTAAGAACAACTCATAAATAGCAAGTGATTCTATGCAAATGTCCTGGCAGGATGCATAAACAAAGATGCTCTGTTAAACAAATTAAATATATTCCCTCAGTTCTTCATCTAAACTTATTAACAACCAAATCTGTCCTGAAGAAGTACAGTTAGAATGTTTTCTAGAAATAAAGACTCTGAAACTCTGTCTCAAGTAATTTGGATATCATGTAAGGAGAGACCAGTCCCTAGCAAAGGTATCATGCTTGATCAAGACCCTCAAAGAGATGGACTGATACAGTGACTGTAGCAATGGGCTGGAACACAAAAATGGTTGTGAAGATGGTGTAAGACCAGGCAGGGTTTCATTCTGTTGTACATGTAGGGTAGCTATGAGCCAGAATCAACTCAAAGGCATCTAACAACAATAACAAAAATAATTCTATTAAACCTATTAATTTGTTTTGTGAATTTTACTAATGATAATTTTAATCTATCTACCTACTTACCTATTTATCACAAATGTAGCCCACAAAACTATACAGTAAAATCATTACAAATTCTGAATTACTTTAACTCAATATTGATAAAATCTGGTTGTTAGTAAATTAGGAATCATGTGGAAGTGGAAGTGGATGTGAAAACACCAAAAAGTCAAAGGAGTCTTATTTTGGTCTTAGTGTCCACTATACTAAGCTTTGGTTTCATTTAGGAAACAGTTATTGACAAATCTCAACCATTACTTGAAGAGGGATGCAGTTTGTCAGGCTTATGAGTTAGAAATTAGCACTGGCATGGAGTTAAGGAATCTGAATATTTAAGAGAAATGTCTAAATATTTGTTAACCTCATTAAGTTTGGGAAAACATTTTCTTTTTTTTCACCATTCAAGGCATACTGCCCAAATAAATCAGCTCTATACTGAAAAATTAAATTGAGAGCATATCAGGATTCCGTGAATTGAAACTGACTCAACAGTAACTACTTACAACTGTAGTTTCTTTTTCTTCTTTAATTTTAATTATGATTAAGTGACAGCATACAATTCAATTCTACATGTCTGCCTATCTGCAGCTCCATCTGCTATCCTCACCCTGTGACAGCATATTCCTCCTTTTCACTCAGTACTTCTAGTATCCTCTTAATGAGTACCTGTCCCCTCCTCTCCACCCTTTTCTCTCCCATCTACAAAGAAACAAGTAGGAGAGTCTCCTACAAATGTATAAAACCCTAAGGTATGCACACCATACGCTCACACTGTGTCCGTGAGTCCAGTCCGTTCTTGTCTGAAGAGCTGACCTCAGTACGGTTTTCAAATTCAGGGCCATCAGCAAGTCTAGGGGTCATGCTCTCAGAGGACCACCCCCCCCCAGGTTGTCAGACCAAGTCTGGTATTTCAGAAGAGTTCTTGATCTGTACACCTCCTTTTCTTGTGTTGTCTCAGGAACTCTACTTTGTGTCCCCCATCACAGCTGCCTTCGGTGGTGGCCAGGTACCACCTGGTTCTTCTGGTCCCATGCTGACGCAGTCTCCCATTCACATGGGTCCTTCTGTGTTCTGAGTTCATTCCTTGTGTCTTTGATATTCTTGGCAGTCATCTGTTCCAAATAGGTTGGGACCATTTGGTATACCTCAGATGGCAGCTTGTAAGCTTTTAAAACCCCAGATGCCACTCACCAATATGGGGTACAGAAGACTCCCTTAGCAAAAGACTAGCTATGCCAATTGACCTCAATGTCTACTGAAAACATGGCCTCCGGACCCCCATCCCTGCTATTCTATCCTTTGAAATACTGGGTTAAATTCAGAAAATCTTTCAGTTTATAGTATAGTCCAGTTATGCTGATCTGTTCTCTACTGCATGCTGTCACTCCCATCTCCTAACCAAATTCCTGTAAACTATATAATCTATGAATATCCCTCTCTTTCCTTCCCCACCCCTGTCGCTATTACAGAATCTTGTCTTCTGTATTTAAGTCCATTATTAAGTCCTTATAGCAAAAGTCTCATCTAACACTTGTCCTTTTGCAGATGACTGATTTCACTGAGCATAACACCTTCTATTTGAAACTAGGTTATGAGATGCCTTCTAAAAACATCATTGTTCTTCATCATTGCATAGTGTTTCATTGAGTATATGTACCATAGCTTATCTGTTCACCTAGGTTGATTCCATTTTCTTGCTCCTGTGGACAATGCCGCAATATACATTCGTGTGCATGTATGTTTCTGTTCATGTGACCACCTTTATTTCTGTAGGACACATTCTGAGCAGTGGGACTGCTGGATCATACAGCATTTCTATTTCTTGCTTTTCAAGGAGGTGCCAAATTGCATTCCAAATAGGTTGTACCATTTTGCATTCCCACCAGTACTGTAGGAAAGTTCCAATCAATCCACAGCCTTTCTAGCATTTGTTGTACTGTGTTTTCTGGATTATTGCCAAGCTTTCTGGGGTGAAATGGTAACTCATTGTAATTTTGATTCTGATTTCTCTAACAGATAATGATCATATTTCCTCATGTGTCTTCTCGCTGCCTAGATGTCTTCTTTGGTGAAATGTCCTCCCCATTGCCTGAATGGGTTATTTACCCCTTTCTTGTTGATATTTTGCAGTACCTTGTAGATTATGGAAATCAGACATCGACCTGACATGTAGTTGCCAAATATTCTTCCCATTCTCTAGGCAGTCTTTTAACTCTCTTGATAAAGTCTTAGGATGAGGAAACCTGTTTGATTCTTAGTAGATACCATCTATCTATTTTCTCTTCTATTGTCTGTGCTTTGTTTCTCAGATTTTGTAGTCTGTCTAAGCTATGCATTAGAACTTCTATTGCTGTCCCTATTTTTTCTTGCATGATCTTTACCATTTGAGGTTTGATATTTAGGTCTTTGGTCCATTTTGAGTTAGTTTTTGTGTAAGGTGTGAGATATGAGTCTTGTCTCAGGGTTTGGCAGATGGACATCCAATTTTGCCAACACCATTTGTTAAAGCCAGTGTTACCCCAGTTCACAACCTTTGGGCCTTTGTCAAATATCAACTGTTCATTAGAGGATGGTAATATTTCTGGGGTCTCTATTCTGTTCCATTGGTCTATACGTCTCTTTTTGTATCAGTACCATGCTGTATTGTCTACTGTGGCAGTGTAGTATGTTCTAAGATCAGGTAGTATGAGGCCTCTCACTGTGTTTCTCTTCTTCAGTGGTGCTTTACATATCCAGGGTTCTTCCCTTCCCAAATAAAGTTGGGGATTTGTTTCTGCATCTCATTAAAAAAGGACACTGAGATTTGTACTGGGATTGTGTTGTATACGTAGATCACTTTAAGTAAGGTAGACATTTTCACTATGTTAAGTCTTCCTGTCCATGAGTAAGGCAGATTTCCCCACTTTATGTAAGTCTCTTTTGGTTTCTTGCAGTAAGGTCTTGTAACTTTTTCTGTATATTTCTCTTACTTTTTTGGTTAGATTTATTTCTAGGTATTTTATCTTCTTGGGGGCTATAGTAAATGTTATTGGTTTACTGACCTCCTCTTTGATGATCTCTTTGTTGGTATAAAGGAATCCAACTGATTTACTTATGTTTGTTGTATATCCTGACACCTTGCTGAACTCTTCTACTAGTTCCAGTAGTTTATTTATGGACTCTTTAGTGTTCTCTGTGTATATGATCATATCATCTGCAAATAAGAATATCTTTACTTCTTCTTTACTGATGCAGATACCTTCATTTCTTTGTTTTGTCTGACTGCTCTGGCCAGAACCTCTAGCACAATGTTGAACAGAAGCGGAAACAGTGAGCATCCTCGTCTACTTCCCATTCTCAGCAGTAATGCTTTCAGTCTCTCTGCATTCAGGATGGTGTAGGCGGTTGGCTTTGTGTAGATGACCCTTATTGTAAGGAATTTCCCTTCTATTCCTATTTTGATGAGAATTTTTAACAAGAATGGGTGTTGGAATTTGCTATGACTATTTTTAAACATGAAGTAAATAAGTTTTTTATTTAACTAAAAAATTGGAAACTTATATCCATTAATCCATCCATATATTATATCCATCAGTCAATCCGTTCATTTCTGTGTCTAGGCAATGATCACTTCAGCTGCTTTTATACCTTTTTAAGGGGGATAGAATCTAAGATAAAGTGAGGGTCACTGTAATTTATGAGCTTCTTGGCTGGTGTTAAACTGTTATATAAAGCAATATTACAAGAGCTGCCCTGGAATTGTGACCACAATGAGGTAATTGAGGGCACTATAAAAGGGGAGAAGGTTATAACTTGAACTGCAGGGAGGTGAGGTAAAAGAGGGTTTCACAGAAGAGGTAACATTTAAGAGATTTGGGAGAGTATTTAACAAAAAAGTCAAAGGGAACATTCTCTCTCCGCATACTTACATACATATATATATATATTGACAGTTACACTAGCAAACTCATCCTAGAAAAAGTTGTACATATCCCATTGTTGAATATCATTCTGGTCACCTTTGAAGTATTCCCTTTGGGAAGTTATGCACTGACAACAGCACCTAGTCCACTCATCAAAGCAGTGTTGGAACTCTTTTTCTGGAAGGGCCATCAGAGCTGTCATCGAATTACCCTTGACATCTTAGTGTCATTCGAAGGTCTTTCTTTCAATATTTCCTTTATGTTCAGGTAAAGAAAAAAGTCATTGGGGGCGAGATCAGTTGAGTAGGGAGGGTATTTCAATACAGTTATTTGTTTACTGGCTAAAATCTCCATCACAGGCAACACAACTAAGTTCATGAACTTGACAATGTGCCACAATGCACAATGGCCATTGTAGCAAAAGAGTTCCAAAATTGTTCTGAAGGGTAGACTAGGTGCTGACATCAGTGCACAGCTGCCCAACAACAGCACTTTGAAGTACTCTTGTCAGACTTCGTGTGTATGTGTGTGTGTGTGTGTAAACTCCCACCCAAGGGTCTAACTGGAGAATAAGGTCATGTTTTAACAGATTTTCAGACTATTGTGCACATTATCCATTGATACTACATCTGAAATATACAAGTGTTAGTTTCTTAATAGTTGCAATATGGAATCTACAGTATATCAATGAAACCTTCATACACTGCATCATCTGTATCATTTACAGTAAAGTTTAACAGATATATAGCACTATTATTATGAAATAATGTTGAATTCATGAACGCCCTAAACAAGGCTGGAGGTCGATGGGTCACACTGTAAATGAAACACATGGGCATTAAGGAAATATTATCCAACCCATTAATGCAATTACATATATTTAAAATCAGAGTGCCTGATTCTTTCTAATTTTAAGTTTGCATGAAAAGCTAACAGTGCAATGCATGATATATTAAATCATCAAATTTCACGTCATTGTGTTTTTCTACAAAAGTACTACATTAACTGAAGCATGTTGGTTATTTTATACAGAGGCTATATAAATTGTTACATTCCTAAACAGTAGCTAAAATAATAATTCAATTCATCTGGTAAATGGAGCTCTTATAGCAAGTGAGTCATGCACTCACTCAACAAATACTGTGAGCTTACTTTATCCTAAGTCCTATTATGGCACTGGTGATATAAGAGTAACACAGAGCAGATAAAAAACGTGACTGCTATTATGGAACTTATATTCTAGTAAGTTTGACAGTTCACAAACAAGATAATTAAAAATTGTAACATGTTAAACAGAGGTATTAAGGGATGTAAAGAAAATGAATATATTCCCAACTGAGCATAGTAATAAGAGCAGAAAAAACAGAAATTGTGAAAGATTTCACTCTACTTGGCTTAATGATCAATGCCCATGGAAGCAGCAGTTAAGAAATCAGATGACCTATTTCACTGGGCAGAACTGCTAGAAAAGACTTCTTTGAAGTTCTAATAAGCAAAGATGTCACTTTGTAGATTGAAATGCCCCTGCACTAAACCTTGGTCTATTCAGCTGTTTCATATGCATGTGAAAGCTGTAGAAGACAGAAGAACTGATGCATTTGGATTATTACATTGGCTAATAGATACTGAATAGAACCTGGACTGCCAGAATACACAGACAAAGCCCAGAATCTCAGAGGTGACTGGCCCTTGGGGCTTAGCATGTTAAAACCCATTAGCTGCCTCAAGAGATGAACAGATCAATGTCTAAGTATACTTTAACCCACTTTAATGCCTCACTCAGCACATCTGACAGGAAGTTCTGGCTGGGACACAGCTGTTACATACATTTGGGTAACCTGGTAGTTGAAGGACTGGGTAGGGGCTGAAAGTCAATGTCATTCATCTCAACAGGTCATGGGTCAAGCAAATAAACTGATAGCCCAGTGGAAGGTGGATTTTTTCTTCCTACAAAGGAGTTCTCTGTTCATCATTTACGAGCTGAGAAAAAAACGATCACTATTCTAATTTGTACAAAGGCATTCTGTACACTGTGCATTGTGAGCTCAGATGATTGGTTTTTCATGCCCTTCTCTAGTCACATTGCTGAATGTTAGAATGCATAGACCAAACAAGAAGAGGCATGCAAAAAATGTTGGCAAAATATCTAACAGCATGTGTCACAGAAATATTTTTTGAATAGGTAGATCTGGGCTCATTCTCATAGTAAGAAAACTGAAGATCCTAAAGATAAATTCTAGATTATAAACTTCCATATACTTGTCTGACTTTTATTTCATTATTGATAGTCAAAGTGCTTAACAGATTGTTTCATGTACATATTTTTCTATAACTTAATTTGATATTTTGCTACTTAACAAAGCATTTCAAGAATTCTTCTAAAATGAAAATACTCTAAAGGCAAAGTATGTTTATGAAGAAAGCTTGAATTAATTTATTACTCAGCATGAATATATTAATTTATATAGCATTCTACAAGTATATATGTAAGCAATTAAAGTTAAATAAAAAGACTAACCCTACTATAAGTAAATGTAGAGCTAACTGCTTGATATGATACAAAGGGATATCTGAGGTAAGACTGATAATTTTAATTTTCTTTAGTTTTTAAAAAGAACAATTAATGGCTTTGAAATGTATTGAATCTTCAAATAAAAAAAAAGTTTCCTTTTCTGAAATGTGTGTTAATAATGAGCTTATTCTCTCTAGCATATAATATTTTTGTTAAGAATCCAGCACCCAAAGTGAAGACCTTTTTAAGCAGAAAAGAGGGTTGTAGGTTCTAGGGAACCTGTGCTCACCATCACCCACCTCCACTTTCACTGCTGGAAATAATTCCTGATATGTTTCTGGAGTTATCACAGCAAAGTATGGCCTATGAATGATGGCCTTGGGGCACTGGGGCAGACAATGCCTGCTTCCAGAGAGCAGTCACAGGCACTTACATAACATTTTTGTGGGCTGATTCAGCTCTTTTTATGAACTGTTATAATTTTTTTATATAAGGTAGAATGATGTGAATAACATTCTCTTTTCACTAGCTGCTGAGATACTCAGGGTGAATTTTTATAAATAATTTTTAGAGCTGTCACTACGTAAAATTTATTTTTATAACTTTTCCTCCCCATTCCCTTTCCTTCCCTATTCATTATTTATGTTCATTTATTTAATCTGGTCTTACTGGGCCTATGCACTGAAATATGTCACCCCCAATGTGTTCTTGAAGACAGTGGAGATATAAGAAAATAATAAATCAGTTCAGGAATTTTTTTTCTTTGATGGAAAAGCAAATAAATAGAAGTGCTCAGAAGGACTTTAAGAGTATATCAGGGTCATGTCACAATTATTATACAATGGACTTATTCTCACGATGTTCAAAATAAATTAATCATAATTCAAGAGAGTACAGACATTTATTATATCAAATAATATATACCAAACTATCTTTCCAGTGACTGCTTCTAATTAATATAAAGCATAATCTACATGTCAAGAGAATAGATTTCAGTTTTCTAGTCAACAGACCTGTATTCATGTCCTGCACATGTAGGTTGCAACACTTTAAGTGATTGTGGACAGCCCATTTTGCTCCTATAAGCCTATTTCTTCATTTATAAAACTAAAAGACACTGGCTGAACTATTTAATATCAGAATTTTAGGAAATAACAAGGCTACAAGTTCTTGGAAATCAGCTCATAAGATAAGCAGCTGGGATAGAGGAAGGAGGATGGAAGCAGTATTTAAATAATTGTAGAGTCTACCTCTATTTCTACAGAAAATAAAACACATGCCTTTTGTTCTAAAGAGCCCTAGTGACAAAGTGGTCAAGAATTCAGCTGCTAACTGAAAAGTCAGCAGTTCAAATCTACTAGCTGCTCCCTGGAAACCCTACGGGACAGTTCTACTCTGTCATAGACGATGGCTGTGAGTCAGAATCAACTCAACGGCAGCAGGTTTGGTTTTGTTCTAAAATTATACTGCCAGACCTCATCTTTCTGGGGTCAAAAATATATGAGAACTGCTCCAGTGCTCTCTACAATCAAGACTAAATTTTAGAGTTTCCAGATGCAGAACTAAAGGGAAAGAAATAGACTTCTGAGCAAACATTATTAACAGAAGCAGGAATGAAGCAAGGTAAGAATGACAGATAAAGTCTCAGACTTCTGGAGAAAGAGATCATTAGCAATCTCAGTGGCAAACCTAACCAAAAAGACTTCTAAGAATATACATTACCAATACTTAAATGTCAAGGTTTTTGTTTCTACGCTGTGAGATACCTTCATTCTATCACTTATCATAAATATTCAGCATAGTTGGCTACCTGCATTGCAAAACAGTCATATTTTGTAAAGTGAGGCACCCAGGTTGCTCTCTTCCAAAGCCAGTAAAAGCTAAGACATAGCTAAGAGGTACACATAAATTACTGTCATTACAGTGAACCAGACATAAACTCTTTCCCTTAGCGTATTGGGAAACGTTGACTTTGGATGGTAGAAACAGACTGAAATTAAAAAAAAAAAGAAAGAAAGAAAGAAAAATTCAGTAACAATTAGTTCACCTTCTTGTAAGATCATGCAGAAGAAAATGCTATTGTTAGGTGCCATCCAGTTGGTTCCGACTCCTAGCAACCTTATGTACAACAAAACGAAACTCTCCTTGTTTTTGGAGAGTTTGTTTTTGGAGCCTTGTTTTTCACCAGTGCCTTCAACAAAGTTTGACTTCTTCCTTCAGTATCATAGGCTCCTGATCATATGCTACTTCATGAAGTGTTGAACATAGACCAATTCTTTCTGGTATAATGAAACTGTGTATTTCTTCCATCTTCTTTTGATTATTCCTAACTTATTTAATGTTTTTCTCATAGACTCCTTTACTACCGTAACTTAAGCCTTGAATTGTTTCTTCAGTACTTTCAGCTTGAGAAATGCAGAGCATGTTCTTCCCTTTTCTATCTCCAGCTCATTGCTCATGTTATTATAATACTTTATTTTCTAGAGTGGTTCTTTGAAATCTTCTGTTCAGTTCTTTTACTTCATCATTTCTTTACTTCATCATTTCTTCCTTTGCTTTGGCCTACTCAACATTCAAGAGCAAGTTTCAGAGTCTCTTCTGGCACTGAATTTGGTTGTTTCTGTCTTTCCTGTCTTTTTAATGACCTCTTGTTTTCCTCATGGATGATGTTATTGATGTCGCTCCACAATTTGTCTGGTCTTCAGTTCAGTCATTAGTGTTCAACACATCAAGTTCATTCTTGAGATGGTATCTAAACTCATCTGGGATATACTCAAGGTCATATTTTGGCTCTTGTGGACCTATTATAATTTTCTTCAGTGTCAATTTGACCTTTCATAACAATTGATGGTCTATGCTGCAGTCAGCACCTAGTCCTGTTCTGACTGCTGATCCTGAGCTTTCCCATAATCTTTCCACAGATGTAGTTGATTTGATTCCTGTATATTCTATCTGGTGAGGTCCATGTGTGTAGTTGCCACTGATGTTGGTGAAAAAAGGTATTTGCAATGAAGAAGCTATTGGTCTTACAATATTCTATCATGAGATCTCTGGTACCATTTCATAATCAAGGCCACATTTTCCAACTACTGATCCTTCCTTTTTGTTTCCAACTTTGCATTCCAATCACCAGTAATTATCAATGCATCCTGATCACATTTTTGCTGAATTTTGGACTGCAGAAGCTTATAAAAAATCTTCAGTTTCTTCATCTTTGGCCTTAGTGTTTGGTGTATAAATTTGAATAACAGTTGTATTAACTGGCCTTCCTTGTAGGCACATGGTTCTAGTTCTATCAGTGACAGCACTGTACTTCAGGACAGATCTTGAAATATTCTTTTTGACAAAAAAGTTAATACCATTCCACTTCAAGCTGTCATTCCTGGCAGAGCAGACCATACGGCTTTCCTATCCGGAATGGCCAATATCTGTCAATTTCAGCTACTAATGCCTAGGATATTGATGTTTATGTGTTCCACTTTATTTCTGACAATTTCCAGTTTCCCTAGATTCTTACTTTGTACATGCCACATTCTAATTATTAACGGATGCTTGCAGCTGTTTCTTCTCATTCGGAGTCATGACACACCAGCAAATGAAGGTGCTGAAAGCTTGACTCCATCCACTCATTGTGCTGGACTCTGCTTTGAGGAGGCAGCTCTTCCCCAGTTACGTCTTGAGTGCCTTCCAGCCTGGGGGATTCATTTTCCTGCACAATATCTGACAAAATCTCAGTGCTATTTGTAAGTTTTTCAGCAGCTAATTCTTTTCAGAAGTAGACTGCTGTGTTCTTCTTCAAAGTCTGTCCTAGTCTGGAAGCTCAGATGAAATCGGTCCACGGTGGGTGATCCTGATATCTCAACAGCAGCGGCACAGCTTCCAGCATCACATCAACATGCAAGTCCCCATATTATGACAAACGGACAGACAACTCGTGGATTACTAATGGTAAGATGTTTAAAAAAATGACAATGGACATACGCCGTTTGTAGCAAGTACAGTAAGTCTTAAGTCAGAGACTACCTGTACCTGGGTTCCTGTACACACACAAATGAATCAGTGACTGTCTGTGCTTCCTTGAACTCCTGTTACTGATGTTGAATACATCACAAAATATACTCTGAGGGATGCTATTCTTTTTTTGCCCACCTTTTACAAATAACATTCCTAAAAGGGTAAAATATATATTTATATAATCTCTAAAGAAAAAAAGAAGAACAGCATTTCTCAGAAACTATTTTGAGAGGCACTAAACTAGAAGGAGTTCTAGTCTGCTTTATAGTGTCCTTGTGAGTTGCAATCGACTCAATGGCTATATATATGTATATAATTCTCGAGAGATCATGATTTTTACCTCATAAAGATTAATACTGTATTACATTCTCAGAGAAGTCCTACAATATGAAACTGTTTAATTTCCATATCAAAATTGCTTTTTAAAACTCTTATTTGGCATAACATATACTAAAATCTCATGGAAATAGTATTACTCAAAACTCAACATTTCAGAAATTCAGCCTTAGTTCAAATAACTATCTAGTAGAACCCTTTCAAGACATAATTATTTTCTTCTTTAAATTTTCTGTTGATAATTGTGTTTTCCACTAACAGCAAGCATGCCAATTAAAGAGCCAATTCAGAAATTTTGTTGAGTTTTGCATCTTGATACTTATGATCTGGAATCATATATGTCCCAGTGGACATTGAAAGCTGTAAAACCTGCTGATATGAATCAATGGTAAAGTATGTTTATTATTTTTCTAATTTGAAAAACACGAGGTAAATGATGAAAGCCCCTGGCAATAACTGCACATATGATCTATTGTAATCTCCTTCTTCTCTTTGTTGTTTCTCATGAAACTTTTCAAAACACGGCATAACAAATTCTTCCTTACTACAAAAGTGGTACTTAAGCCAAACTAAATAAAGCCAAGGGAATTACAGGAAAACTACAACTGCAATGTATCTTCGTTACGACAAAAGCAATACTGACAGGCCTAATGTATGTCTGTGTGTGTTTGTGTGTGTGTGTGTGTATGTATGTATAAAGCCCATATATATAAATAAATACATATGAAATGGTGGAATGTGAAGCTCGGGAGAATTATCACGCTTTGTGCTCTTCATTATAACAAAGCTGATACTAATAGCCAAGAAGCAGAAACAGCTGCCTTGAAATACTGCAGAACTGGTCACAGGTGTGCATTCTACCTGCTACATGTGGAAGCAATGACTGGTCTCTAAGATTTAAAGTGTGGTAAGAATAATTCATATGAGTTCAAAATCTCTAGAAAAATATCAATGCAATGTATTATTCCTTGTTTCAGAAGCATTATTTACAGCTCTGAAACTAGAAATGCTGGCAGCCAGAAACCCATGGAAACAATGAATGACAGCCAGGAGAAAACGGACACTGTGACTGAAAGAAGAAGAGCGAGAGCTCATTTCCATAGTAAGTACAGTCTCCAGAGAACAAAGTCAGTGGTAAACATAGTACGGAGGCTTATCTCACTGAAATAAAGGCTAAACTGTAAAAAATTTAGAAAATTCACACATCCAGGAGGCATTACTTAAGACAATGCTCCTTCTACACAAACAGAAAGCTCCACCTCAGGGTTCTTGAGTTTCATTCATTTCAGAAGTCTCCCACCTTGAGAATGAATGGGATAGAATCAGGCGACTTTTCCCAAAGAACTTCAGAGGCACAAAAAGTGGTTGGGATACTGTACACTCCACAGATCCAAAGTGGAATAATTAGGTCAAGTAACAATCTAATATTGCCATATAGGAACAACTTGTGGAATTACATCATTTTAAACTATGCATTATTTCATTTGGAGCCCTGATAGAACAGTGATGAAGAGCTATGGCTGTTAATTGAAATATCAGCAACTCTGAATCCAGCAGCTGCTTCTTGTAAACTCTAGGGGGCAGTTCTACTCTGTCCTATAGGGTCACGATGAGTCTGAATCAAGTTGATGCCAATCTTTTTTTTTTTTTTTTTGGTATTATGTAATTAAAGAATCACACTAAAATTTTAGTAAATTAGAATAGGGAAATCACGAATAAACTTAGGAGTGAGTAAAAGACTTTAATACTGTCTATTCTCACTTTTGACCTCCTCAAAATCTGTTCTTCCAAGCTGTATGTCCCTTCTTGAAAAATATATCTCTTCTGTTAACCAAAACATGCTATTAGAGTGAATTGAGGATATTAATTTCCCTTTATCTAGTCTGTATATGACTACTCCAACATGATTTACCCAAATCTGTTCATTTGTAATAACTATGTCGACCTTAGTTGCAGTAGGATCAAAGGCTTGGCTGGTGTCTTGAATTTTTCATATCACTACATTTAATTTTTGCTACTGGACACATTCTGGTAACTTTAGACCACATAAGAAAATAATTCATGTTATCTATTTATTTATTTTCACAAGATTTAATAGAACAATTATTCACTTAAAATAAGTAAAGTTATTTTTAAAAAGCAAATAAATAACATTTATTGTATTACTATTGACAATCTGTCAAAAGCACCTAAATTTTCCATTTAACTTCATACTCTGGCCTCAATATTATCTCAGTTTGTGAGTTAAAAGAATAAAATCACATTTCATTTTTGATCACCTCCCAATTCATAAAAGGCTATTAATTTTCTTCGGTGTTCTAAGTTTTCATTCTGGAATTGCTACACTGTAAAAAAAAAAAATTCACTTCATTTTATTAGCACAATACACTAATGACTTTATATATATTGCACATGACATATGACAGATCTAAAAGGCAATATACTATGGAAGTGTTATTCAGCAATAAAGCTCTTGGTTTTTTCTTTGCTCCTAACTTAAATCACCCTTAAACTTCCCAACTGTGAAACAAAAGAGTGGAGAAAAAAGTATTGTGACGTCTGTCCCAATTATGAACTTCAGTTATTAGCTTCACTTACACTGCTGCTTTAGCTTGATGACGATTGTTAGTTAAGGTACAGCTGGCTCTGCAACGTGGAACCTTGTGTATAACAGAACGAAGCCGTGCAGGAACCTGTGCCATCCTCTGGATTGCTGGGAGGTTTGAGTCCCTTATTGTGCTTACTGTGTCAATCCCTCTCAGAGGTTTTCCCCAGTTTTTGCTGACTGACTTTAAAAATGTGATGTCCTTTTGTAGCTTTCAGTCTTTCTTGATTATGTGTTCAATGAAATGGAGTCAGAGTAACCCTATGTTTGCTGCTAAGAAGTACTTGCTTGTTTCCAAGGACAGACTTGTTTGTTCTTCTAAAAATACACAGTATATTCAACAGTCTTATCCAACTCCAACATTTAAATGTATCAATTTCTCTTGTCTTCCGTTTTTTCCCTTTCCAGCATGAGGATTACCCCCCAAAAAAACAAACCACTGCCATCCAGCTGATACCCACTCACAGAAACCCTACAGTTACACAATAATGGAAACGTGAACCACTGCCTTGTTTTGTCATGTTTTGTTTGAGAGTAATATAACTTAAAATTGTTTCAGGTATCTTTTTCTTTGGAGTAAGGTGTTGTGGTGGCACGACAGTTGAAATACTCAGCTGTAACTGAAAGATGTGAGGTTAGAACCTACCAGTCCCACTGTGTAAGAAGAAACCTCCTGTTCTGTTCACTTAAACAGCACAGCACAGGAAACCACATGGGGCAGTTCCACTCTGTCACAGAATGTCTCCATGTGTTGGAATTGACTCGGTAGAACACAACAACTACGCTTTTGGATCTGTTTGCAGGCAGGAGACTAAAAATCATCTGAAAGTGGATCCCAGCGGATCAATCATATTTTCTTGTATTTAATTGTAATGAACATAGAAGCAAATGCTTCTACAATCAAAAACATTTTAAAGTTCAGTTTGGAAGTCTCTTGACTAGTAAAGAATTTGTCAAATTCAATTATACACTAATAAAGTCAAATCAAACCTTTATAAACATTTTTGAGAAACTTAAAAGAAATAAAGTATGAAGAGCACTAAAATAAAGCCTCTGCACCTAACATTGTTTATATAACATGACTGCTTTGTCATTTTATTTTTCTTTTCTAATAAAGAAATTAAACATTGCAATTCAGTTGACTCTTTTGTTTCCTAATCTAAACTTATTCTCCTCATTGTTAGCGGTATTAGCAATCATAATTTCTTTAAGCACTCATAGTTTTAATCTAAACATTGTTTTCACACTTTGCTCTGTATACTACTATATTGAAATTATTCACAAGGAATATAAATTATTTTGCAATTTAAAAAAACACACCTTATAAGAATTGCTTTAAACGGTGTTAGATACTAAGCCAATTATATGTATTAATCTAAAATACGTTTTTGAAGCATATGCATACATATGTACTTGAATTTGTCTGTCAATGCCTTTATCAATATGTTAAATCAAATTCCTAATACAGACATTCAGTCACTGTTCTAACAGCTCCATCATAAACTGGTTCTGAAGAAAGTCAAATACTTCAGTTTTCTTTTTCCTTTTTTTTTAATTTTCATTATTATCGTATTTTATTATCAATATATTATAGATCTGATCTATATTTCCCTTTGTGGGCTGCAAACATCACATATAAACTTAGAGACATATTTTAACAGTGTATGTGGTACTTAATAACACATTAAAAAAAACCAGATTGTGGTAAGTGTGGCTCATCATAACTCCAACACATCATAAGTCAAGGACTACTTATATTTTATGCATGAGTGCACATACAAATAAAGCCAAAAAACCAAACTCAATGCTGTTGAGTAGTTTCCAGCTCACAGGAACCCTACAGATCCGAGTAGAACTGCTCCACAGAGTTTCCAAGGTGCACCTGGCAGATTTGAACTGCTGAACTTTTGGTTAGCAGACACAGCACTTAACCACTATGACACCAGGGTTTCCTCCGCATGTAAATAGCTCCTTGTAATTAGTTATTTTATCTACAGTGTATACATTAGAGAATACAACTTTAGCACTGTATCCAGCAATTAATTAACTTAAAATTTCAGATATCTCAACTGATAATAGATTAGCACAAGACAATAGAAGATTTGCATAATTTACAATGCAGTTAATTACAATGTGATCATGCCGATGGCGATTGCTTGTAGTAAAATTTCAGTCTGAAGTGAATGGGGTATTGAAAATGTTTATACATACATCAGTGTTTCATAAAATATCAAAGCCACAACTACAGTGCAAAAGGTGCATTCTAAATAAATCTGAAGAAATGCATCTACTGAAAGGAAGCTTCAGAGATATTAACCACCCATTAGTTTCAGAACATCATAAGGAGCCTCACATGCCCGCAGGTCAGGCCCTTTCTATAACGTATTTTACGGGCAGGGCTACTCACATCCAGCAAGAATCCTGGCATGGTCAGAAGCCACAGCCAGCAGCTTCCTTTCTCTGTATCTGCTTACACTGGTATCAGCCCTGTCTGGACTTGTAGGCTGAGTCACCTCTGCCTCTTGATTGCTTGGTTTTTGTTTGCTTGTCCGTCTGTTTGGGGTTCTTTTGAGAATTTGTGGGTTTCTTCGGTCCTCACTCTTAGTTGCCATTAAATAGATTCTGACTCTCGAAGACTCCAGTGTGTCAGAGTAAACCAGGCTCAGCAGGGTTTTCGGTAGCTGATACATATTTTTTTAAGTGGATCACCAGGTCCTCCTTCCCAGATGCCTCTAGGTGGACTTGAATTTCCCACTTTTCAGTAGCAGCCAAGAACAATAACTATTTGTACCACCAAGAACTCTATAAGAAGTAGGAATTGACTTGAGGGCAACATATTTGTTTTGGGTTTTAATACACACCTATGACTGAGTCCCTGGTGACGTAGTGGCTGCTAACCAAAAGGCTGGCAGTTTGAGTCCACCAAGTACTCCTTGGAAAATCTAAGGGGCAGTTCTACTCTGTCCTACAGGGTCGCGGGGTCAGAATCAACTTGATGCGCAGTGGGTTTGGTTTTGGTTTATGTTAGTCACATCAGGTTCAAGGGCGTCCACTTCAATTTCAGTTTCTAGACTTCTAATACATCCTCAGTTAGCATGTATATTTTAAAAGTAAAAGAAATGGGCTAAGAATAAGAACACAAGTGTTCTGGTCTTAATCATGTTTCTTAGTTTTTCTGTCTCGGGGCTATAGTGAGAACTAAATGAGCTACTTTACTAACTGTACTTTACAAACAGAAAGCAGGACATCTTTAGCTGTTGTTTGCCCTTTCCAGATCATCTCAAATTCAGAAATATCTATGCAAAGGGAATGCAAATATTATTAACCATCTAAAATACCATTCTACTGAAATATAACTGATTATATTCTCATTATTATTCAAATATTATCAAAGCTAAACACTCTTTTATCCTTTCTCTTCATTATGGGATACATTATGGGACAATTTAAAAGTTTATGCCCATTAAAAACTGTATTTAATTAAGGATTATTTACTGTAACAGAAGACAATCACAGTAAATACATTTTTAAAAACTCTTCTGGGTAAAAAATACATCAGTTTTCCAATTTGTTTTTTGTCATCGTTTATAAAGATGTCTTCTCTTCTACATGATATTCAGACATTTCCACAATGTATTTTTTCAAATTTGTTGTTTCTCGTTCAAATAGTTAAGAATGACCATTAATTAAATCTATTCCATATACCATACATTTTGCATATTTTAGCTTATTCCTATTACAAGTAAATGAACACAGATTTGGAACATTTTAGTAATGACCCCCGTGTCACTGAGTTATTTAGTGAGTCAGCTGGGATTCTACCCTGCAGTCCTGACTCTAATATTCACTTTTAAATTACTGTTCACTTTCATGTTGTCCCTGTACAAATGTGTAATACAGTGGTTCTCAACACTGGTTGCCAATTAAAATTATCTAGGAGTTTAAAAAAAACGCAGACGCCAGGGCTGCTCTCTCAAAGATTGTAATTTATTCAGTCAGTAATTTTTGTTGTTGTTGTTGTGAACTCTAAGCATTAGTTTTAAAAGATCTGCAGTGATTCTGATGAACAACCAGTACTGAGAATTTCTAATTTGGACAAAACTGTCCACTTTCTGTTCTATGAATACACAATATGCCCTCGCACCCTAGTAATCTTTGCTCAGTGAGAGGCAGTATTGTCTAGCTGAAAAATCAAATGATTTGGTGCAAGAAATGGGTTTGACTTAGAGCCTGTCACCAACTTGTCACAGTGATTGGGTACAGACAGTTGAGAAAGTGACTATTTAATTTTTCTCATTATTTCAAAATGAAAAAAATAAGATCTGTGTTGTCTAATTATTGTGAACCTATAATCCAAACCTCCAAATCAAATACAGTACTGTCAAGTCAATTCTGACTTGACTATAAGGATATGGGCATGACTATAGGATGGAATAGAAGTGCTCTGTCAGGTTTCTAAGGCTGTAATCTTTATGGAAACTGGCTGCTACATCATTTTCCCAAAAAGTAGCTGGTGCATTCAAATCACCAGTCTTTTAGCAGCTAGTTGCCGCTGAGTCCAGATACAAAACAGATATTGGTGGTTCAAGCACAGTCACGTAAAGAATACGCTCCAAGTACACATTTCAAAAAGAAAATATCTGTCCATATACATGTATATGTATGTGCACAGGCAGAAAAAATATTATTGTGTTTAGATGTGTTTTATATAGACTTTGAGTGCACCTCAAACACTCAGAACAGACATGGAGACTAAAGGGGCATTTGCAGGGTGATTATTTTGTTTAGAGTAAAGGAGAGGCTCTGGCAGAATGCCCTTTTGTTAGGCTAATGTGGGAAAGCCTCTTCCAGCCACTGCATATATTCACCACATGCCCATATCCTTATAGCTAAATACATAGGCAACTATTGCATAAGGAAGATAACGTGTGAGCAAAACAATGAGCCAGACTATTAATTGTCCAGTATAACAGGAAAACGAGCTTTTAAGTTGTACCTTCTGATTGGAATGCCTTCTCTCACTGCACCTCTACCACTACCTGTCAAAATCCAATTCTCATCCTCTAACAGTAACATGGAATGCTGTTTTCCTTCAAAAACACTTTCTGACTGAGAAGGTAATTGAACTAATGCCATGGTGAGTCTCTCCTACACAAGTTAACTAGAACAAAAATTTTGAAGTGAAATCTACATTAATTTATTTATTGATCAATTCAAATTAATTCATTGGTGCTAATTATACTTCCTGGACAACAGGTTACCAAAAAATAAATAAACAAAAAAACAACCTACTAGTGCCAAGTCAATTGCAACTCACAGCAACATTATAGGACAGAATAGCAGTGCCCCTATAAGGTTTCCAGGGATATAATCTTTATGGAAGCAGGCTGCTTTACCTGTTTGTTGTGGATCAGCTGGGAGTTCAAACCATCAACTTTTTGGAAAGCACATGAAAGCCTAACCACTGCTCCATCAGAGCTTCCTGGGCAATAGGTTAGGAAAACAAAAGTGCTACTTTTGTCCCTCACTAGCTCATAGTGGTGCAGTAGTTAAGAGCTTGACTGCAAATCAAAAGGTCATGAGTATGAATCCATCAGCTGCTCCTCAGAAACCCTGCAGGCAGTTCTACTCTCTCCTCTAGGGTTGCTATGAGTTAAGAATGGACTTGATAGCAATGAGTAGCTTGTAGACTTATGGGACTAATAGACTAAACAACACAATTGAAATTCACTGTGATAGTTTTGCCCCTTCCTAAAACATTATGTGCTGGAGGTGAAAAGAGCAAAGAGATATATTTCTATTTTATTTTCTTTGCATGACCTCTATTTTAATTATTAATCATCAGTAATAGTCTAAGGACTGCAGAAAACCAGAGTCTATCATTTCAAGTGAGAGGCCAATGGAATGCTCAAGGTACATATGCCTATCTAAAAAAGCTACACACAAAATATGGTGCACTTCAGTCAATTTCTAGTGGAATAGAGCTTAGTCCTGGACATTATCAAAGTAATAAAATAACATAAAACGGATATTCCATGGGGGGTAAGATAATGCATTATGTTTCCCATTTCTTTAACCTGTGGTTGAGGCTGAACTTCCAGGCACCTGTCAAGTAAGGAACTTCAAGCAACACCTTCAAGAAGTAGCAAACTAAGCACATGCCAGCGAGTTGTTGGATTGAATGGGAATATCAAACACGCCAGAATTATAGATACTTTGTATATCAGGTTGCAAAATCATTAATAAAGAGTTGTACCTGTAAAGCATATATCATGTTTCCATTTAGCTGAGCTAGTGATGTTATTATCACTATATATAATTCCATTTGGACAGAAAAAGATCACCATATAAAGTTTCCTCATTAAAGTAGTGGTAGTAAGATAAATTGATCAGTATTGAGCTATTTCATATAGAATTAAATAAAGTAACAATGCTTTAATTAGAAGGGGTCTAATTCTGCATTCTATATTTATAATCATTTTATTTTTCTAATTTTTGAATTTAGATACTTTTTAATTTTTTCAGGGAAGAAAATTTCTATCAACAAAACCACCCTTCTCTGGGAAAAAAAAATAATAATTTAAATCTAACTCTTGTTGATTTATCTGATATGGCAGATCATTTTTACTATGTGAGGATATTTCCATAACCTATATTACAAGGGCAAATCAAACTGACTTACTTGAAAATATCTAAACTGACAAGTATTTGACTCATTGATTATGAATAACTGTTTATTGGAAAATGTTGATATTCTGATGATATAGACACATTCATATGAGAATCAGCTAACATGGTAAAGTGTTGTTTAAAATACATTTCATTTAAATGCATGTGTGATTATTTAGATCTAGTCAGCTGAAGCATTGTGAATGTACATCATTTTTTTAGTATTCAGAATATTACAGGTTGCAAACACTTTGAGTTTACTTATGCTGCATGCTTAATGTCAGGGCACAAGCACCTGGCAGATGACCATTAGTGGTGTCTTCTCTAAGATGACTGTATTTAGTAGTTTCTACTTATAAGAGATATCTTTAAAAAATACTCATACCAATGTACAAATAATAACTTCAAAATTTTGTGTTTCACTATTCACAGCTTTTATAATTTTATTGAATATATATTCAATGGTATTATTTTGTAATTTCTATTTAAATGTGATTGTTCTTTATTGTTAAAATTTTCTGTCTTATTTATAATATAAAGACATTCTAGATCTTTTTATTCTAATTAGTGTAAGGTCTTAAGTAAAAAACATATAGGTCAAATTTTCTTATGTTTAGCTATGCTGATACTATTCTCAATCTCTACAGAAAGATAAGGAATTAAATCAGTGTGTTTGTTGCTGAAACCAAGGTATTTGGCATCATCGAAGTAAATAAATGGGTGAGTTAATGATTCTATATAAACTGCAGTTTATCTTGGAGTACTGGTATTGGATGGGTAGTTCTACAAATTGTAAGTTTACCAATACATCATCCATAAACTTATACAAAAAAAGAATAGTTACAAAATAAATCATTGCATTGATAATAACGAAAATTTGCAAAACATGGAAATTTGGGCATGGTATGTACTGGCACCAGAAATGTTCTCTGTAAGTATACATTGACATAAAAGACAGGAATAAACATGGAAAGAAAAAAAGATGTGCCCTCTTTATAATTTAGAAAGGAAATTTATAGAAAAGCCCTAGTTTCTAAGTATTTCAAAAAATACTTTTAGTTATATGAAAGTTTTCAAGAACAGTTGAAAAACAAAGACAGAAACATTTGATTAATTAGATGGGTGTATCTCAGTTTATGCTTCATATTGCATTAGACTTGGTTTCTACTCCTCAGAGGTTTATAATACGAAATTCTTTAAATCTATGCTTTCAGATAAACAATGTGTTGCTACATCACTTTCAACCATCCATTTTTCTTACTGTGGTAAAAATCCTTAAATATGTCTATGAATCGGATTTATAGATAGCTGGCATATCTAAAATTGCTTTGACTCTCATAATTTATGGAGTACCAGTAACACTGAAAATGTGAAAAATGATTTAAAAAAATCATTTGCAGATTGACATGTTTTTATTATACTTAAAGTGTGCTGTGATTCATGAAAATGAAAACATCTAGCTGTGGTTTAAAATTACATTTCAAATTTAAAAGGTAGCTTTCATTTGAAAAACAAAAGAAAATTAAAGCAAACACGCTTGAGTCAGTTCTGACTCATAGCTAGTCTATAGGAAGAGTAAGACAGTATAGATTGACCATGTGAGTTTGTGAGCCACCCAGTTGGGAGGGGGTGCAGGGAGACTATAGCAGTGCCCCAAACCCAACCCAGTGCCACCGAGTCAAGGCTGACCAGAGAGTACTAATGAACTCCATGTGGTCTGAGACAGACTGGTACTAGGACAAGAAGGCACTTCACTGGCATGATAGTGAGGGTAATACTTTAGATGGACAGCGAACAAAGGTAAACAGGTGGCCTCTTGCCCATGGTAGGATACTCAAGAAGAGCCTGTGTAAAGGCACCTGTGAAGGACAGACATAGACAACCACCACCATTGCCACAGGAAAGTTGATCTCCACTGCTTACATCTATGTCTACGATCAGCTAAGTTTCACCACCCTCCATGACCCCCCCACCCCCAGCCACCATGCAGGTTGAACGCCAGAGACTAAACATTTAGGACTGCAAAATCAGGAGTGGGGGAAAAAAATCTAAGGATAGGACTGCCTTCCAGTGTTTCTCAGAAGATACCAGGGCCACTGACACTAGGGCACTTCTGATTCAGGGAGACCCACAGGATAGAGAGATAGTGTCCCATGGGATTTCTGGGGCTCTGAGTCTCTGAAAAGCCAGGCAGCATATCTTTCTGATTGGTATAGATCCTAACATTCAATTGTTAAGCATACACTTAACCACTGTACAACCAAGAAATCCAATCAGAAAATTATCCCACAAAAACCAGCATAGAAAATTTAAAGTAAAAATAAACAAATAATGAAATGGCCCAACTTCACTAAAACTTAGTAAGAATATCACATGAGAAGAAGTACAAATCAAAAGCAAAACTTTAAGAGGAAATTTCTCCTACAGAGACCAGACTAACAGAATGAATTGTAAATTTGCAGACTTTGGTGTTAAACATGTTTAAATAAAGCAAAAACACATACAAAACAAACAAATGGAGACATGAACAAAATGACTCAGCCAAGAGACTGAAAACATAAAAAGAGAGAAAGAGAAACACTCAACAACAGAACTGATCAGACAGAAGACAGGCTAAATGAACTAGAGGACAAAATACCTGAGGTTATCAAGTCTCAAGGGAAATAAGAGAAAAGACCAAAGCAAAGTGAAAAGACCTAAACAGAAATGAGGGGTTTAATTAAGAAATCCAACATTAGAATTACTGGAATCCCAGAACATCATGTAAAAAGCAACTGCATGGAAACAAGTTGCCAGGATATACCATATTTTTACACAAATGATGAGTGTTTTCTGGATTTGTCTGCAATTACTCCCTACTCCCCGGAAGCATTTTCCTAACTGCCAATAAATAAAACTAGCAGAACATGCTTAAAAGGATACCTTGAGGAAAGAGAGAGCAGTTGGCATACAAACAAAGAAGGCACACATCATCTCTGTAAAAAAAACAGCAATCAGTAAATGAAAGTAGAGACTATCAGGAATAGATTTATTACATTAAGTTTGTATAGCTTACTGTTGTTCATATGTTAGAAGTTGTTGCAAGCGTAAGTTGTACAAAATAGCATTATGTGATAACCACTAAGAAATTACCAAGAAAAAAAAAATTCAAAGGAAGGAAGAAACAACCGGTTCATCACAAAAGGCAGCCAAATACAAAGAAAACATGAAAACTAAGAATTAAAAAAAATAGAGAAGATACAAAACAATCAAAAGACAAGCAGTCAGTTGTATGAGGTTGATATTTCCTTTTCAGTAATAACCTTAAACAATGGTCTACATGCCTCTTGCAAAAAGCAGAGAGTACCTAAATGGATTTTAAAAAAAGTTCCATCATTTTGCTGTCTACAAGAAACAGGCTTTAGATATAAGGGCACAAAATGGACTGAAAATACTAGGATGGAGAAAATATTCCATGGAATAGCAAGCAAAAAAAAGCTGGGGTATCCATACTGATATCAAACACACCTGAAATCAAAACCTATTTCAAGAGATAAAGATATCACTTAATAAAAAAAGCCAATCCAATAAGAACACACAGCAATCATAAATGCATGTAAGAGATGTGCTCCAAAATACAAGAAAGGAAACATACTAATATGAATGGAGAAATAGACAACTCCACAATAAGAGGACTTTAACATACCAGTTTCAGCTGCATAAACAATATCTAGAAAGGATGTCACTAAGAACATCGAGAAATTAAATAAAACCATAAGCCAACTGAAACTAATCGATATACACAGAACACTCCATCCATTATCAGAATAATATGTAGTCTTCTTAAACACAAATGTATCAGTTTCCAGAATACACTATATGCTAGGAAAAAAAATAAGTTTCAACAAATTTTAAAAGTTTGAACTCATCCAAAGCATCTCCTCTGACCTGACTAGTATGAAGCTATAAATAAACAATAGGAAGAGTAAGGAAAATAAATAAGTAAATGTATTCGTACTACACTACTGAAAAACGACTGGGTCATAGAAGAAATGAAAAGTGAAACTGAAAAATATTCTTAGGATCAAATGAAAATGAAAACATTATATAATCAAAATCTTTGGGACCCAGCAAAAGCAGCCTTCACAGAGAGAATCATAGCAATAGAAGTCTACTTTGAAAGAGAAGAAAGATCCATATTAACTTAAAATTGCCACTATGAACAAGTAGAAAAAGGAAGAACAGAAGATGCCAAAGTCACCAGCAAAAAGAAATAATAAACCAGAACAGACATAAGTGAAATAGAAGGTGGAAAAACAATAGAATCTACAAAATCAAAAGTTGGCTCTCTGAAAGGATCAGGAAAATAACCTGAAATTTGGGACTATACTGAGTGAACATGGAAAAAAAAAAGAGCTCTTGTAAGTATAAGAGAAAAAAGATAATTAATGATACAATAAGAAATATTGATGCATTTCTTTAAAATTATCTACTCCACCCAAATCATCACTTTATATCCTCCAATATTTGTCCTTGTTACTTTCACTTCAATACTTTCCATCATTCTTTTCATTTTTCTTGAAATAACTCTGCTTTTAATCTCTGTCTAAATATTATACTTCTGGATGTGTGTTTGTCCTAATGGACCACAATTTACCATATCCTCCACCAGACTGAGCTCAGCACATCTAGACGGTGCCCGGCTACCACCACTGACAGCTCTGACAAGAATCACAATAGAGGATCCTGAACAGAGCTGGAGAAAAATGCAGAACACAATTTAGCTCCGTAAAACTAAATGAGACTAAAGGGATACACAAGCAAGGATGAGGAGACAGGACAGGACAGGACAGGACAGGACAGGACAGGACAGGACAGGACAGGACAGGACAGGACAGGACAGGACAGGACAGGACAGGACAGGACAGGAAAGCCAGTATTGGGGAACTGAAGGTCAAGAAGTGGAGAGTTTTGACATGTCCTGGGATTAGCAACCAATGTAACAAAACATGTACCGTTTCATGAGAAGCAAACATACAATAAAAATTCAAATAATGGTAATACACCATTGAATTTTTGAAAGATCAAAAACATACTCTAAGTAAAATTATTTTTCAAATTATAAAATGCTATCCAAATAATAACCATTATAAACATTTTCTGCTCACTTTGGATATGTATAGGATGCTTTCATATGTGTTCAGTGTTGTTCATTATGCTTAGTGCTGAAAATACATTATAAATGGATATACTGACATTCCTCTATTTCTCTATCATCTATCAATTTATCAATCAATCTATCTCTTGCTGTCAAGGAATATATATGCAACCTCGTAATGGAAATATACAAAAAGAAGACAATTATACAAGACTTTCATGAGGAAAAAGTCAGCAGACAGTGTATGAAAACATCTAATAAGGGCATTTGACTTAGACTTGGAGCAATAACTGAAAATAATCTTATTACAGCATTGGTTCTGTTAGTATAATCTTTTAATATAAACAATAAGGACCATATAACTACCAAGTGTCTAATAGTTTTAATATTTTAAAAATACATATTGGTATTAGGATGAAGGTTTCTATCCTTTTCAAGGAAGACTATATAAAGCAGAATCTTAAATCATTCCTTACCTTTACAGAGAGTGACTAGAGTCTCTTAAAATGATGAAGCTATAATTTATTTGGATGCCACTGTGTGTGCATAACAGAAGGAAAGAGAGATTTATAGTCTGAGTACTTCCTAAAAGATCTGAAATAGAATATAACAAAGATAATATAAAAACCAAATCAAAGTAGGTAAAGATGAGCCAAAAATAAAGGAGGCTAGAGAGAAAAACTGCTCTAGAGATTTTTAAATTTTGTATATAGTTGAACATATTAATGAGAAAAATGATCAATGCAATGCAAAATATGCCTTCTGGAAAGACTGTAGAGTATCAAGTAGGTATTAGTGGGAGAAAAGAATTCCAAACAGGACGGGTAGAATTCAGAAGACAAGGCAAGAATTTGAACACTTGGAAGAATTTTAAGAATAGGAAGTAATCTTTAAAACATCAGACGATTGGAATTTTAGAGAACGGCAGAACTTTAGATGATTTCAATTTGAGAATCCCCAAACTGTGTTCTCAAAATATGTTTATTAGTATTTCTTAAAAAAAAAAAACAAAAAAACCCACTAGTCTAATTTGTGAAAACTTCCTTAAAGAAACAAATGTCCTTAATATGAAAATTCTCAAACCCAATACCACTGTGCACTGAGAATCTCCAAGGGAGGAATGTCCTAGTCCATATGCCCCAAATGTCTTTGACCACAGTTCTAATTCCAGAAATTCCTATTTACATCTAAAAGAGCTGCTTTGATCTGAGAAAAAAGACAAATGCCAATTTAATTCAAACCTTTTATTTTTACATTTGTATAAAATAAATAGAAGAGGCCCAGATGGATAGACTTGTCAATAGTTAACAACTGTCTGGTAAAAAAGGTACGATGATGTAGTTTTAAAATGTTGTACACAGTACAACTGGTATGCATGAGCAAATTTTTAACATTTCTTCATCTCTGTTCCCAAAGGTATACAATTGGGATAACAACACCTGCCTTTCAGACTCCTTTTGAGGACAAATGAGTTGATATGTGCAAAGCTTTGAACAGTTTGGGCAGATAATAAAAACAAGAAAATATTAACTAGCATTAGTAATAGAGTGCCAGGTAGGCTTGAATAAACAACCAAATAGAGTTGAGTAATATAAATCATCATGCTCATCAGATTTTCATCTTAAATGCTGTTACCCTAGTAACAATAAAGTGAAAATTGTTATTAAATTATTACATTTTAGCTTTAGCCAATTTACAAAGCAGACTTCAACTAGGACACTTATGAATAAACTATAAGCACTTTACTTCCTGAATTACAGTTGTATTTGCAAAGTCACAAAGCAATTCTGATGTATTAATTAGGTTACACGGTACTTGGAACTTCTGAGTTCTCAGTTTCCCAGTTCTCATTATGGTTGTATCTAGAGAATACAGAATGAAAACAGTGTAATCGGAGAATACCAATCAAGAAAACCATTCATTACTCACAAGCAAAATGCCTTATTAAAATTTATATGCTAAACTTTGGTATTATTGTTAGGCTGGGTACCTATACACAATCATCTAATAATTTAACCTTTTTGTTTTTCATTTTATAATCAAAGTATAGCATTTTCTGTAGCATTTTTCTTCTAACTTATGATATAATGTTCCACTAAGCTCATAAATTTCCAGTATTTGTATCTATTACACTTTTAATTCTCAACATTAGAACCATCTTCTTGAAAGCAAAATTATTAATACTTAACACCAAACCAAAGTTATTCTTAAAAGTGCGCTATGTAAAACAGAGCAATTAAATAACTGTATTATGTTCAATATTATTTATTTAGTTTTAACAGCATAAAGAAATAAACCATCTACAAACAAGTTAATTTAAGCTATAACTATTGCTGGGCACTTCTGGAATGAAAATAATTACTTTACTCATGTGGCATCCCTAAAAAAATAATAATCAAGACAACAAAAACATTTGGAAAATTTCAAGATGGAAGTAAAAAAATTAATTAGGTGAGAATCTTTTCACTGACTTTAACACATTATAGAGGAAAGGTCACGATAGGAGGATAGGGTAGGTAGGAGGGATATACGGATTTCTGAAGACATCTTTTCTACGACATAACCTATAAGTTATGGTGTCATAACCTTTAAGTTATTTCCTATTAGCATTAATATCTGCTTCTAGGAAGACATTAAGGAAAAAGTGATACAAAAACGATGTGTTTATTCCCCATCATTATTTATTATATTTACCATTACATTTATATTTGTTATTTGGTCTTTCCTGTATTTACATTTACATATGTGTTGATACTCAGTGATATCATTACTAAAAGATTCATTATCTCTGATTACAAATTCCAGGAAAACTCTTGAATTATACAATATTATTGCAGTCATAAAAGGATATCAATTTCACTAAAATACATATTCTACTATAAAAATGGAAATACAATGCTAGCTTGGGGAATAGCCACCAATTCTTTGTTTTTCTTCCCTCCGCATTTTGTAGAGGACAGTGCTATTATGCTAAAAGGAAGTCAACACCAAAGACTTAAGCATTTATCAAGGCAGAAAAACAAACATAAAGCCTCTAAAAATGACCATGTTACTGATTTGACAACAAACATCAAATTCAAAACTGGCAGCCAGCAGTAAATTGTTAACTTCCACTTCTTCAATCTGCGAGGGTAGAGTCACATTTTCTCACTTGTTCTTTCTAAGATATCTTTGGGATTCACATTTTTGCTGATCTTATTAGTTGTCATGCAGACAGTGCCAACTCACGGAGATCTCATGAATAAGAGACCAAAACGGTGGCCATTTGTGTACCATCTTCCTGATCACTGTATCTTTGTGTCCACTGTTCTGGCTATTGGGTCAATTCTTCACATTGACAGTTTCCTTCATTTTCACTGACCCTGTACTTTACCAAACATGATGTCCTTTTTTCTAGAAATTCACATAAGGTTTTACATATCATTGGAATACACATGTGCAGCAATAATGCCATTTCTGTTGGTCCAGACCTATTCTGAAGCCCAATATCTAATTCGTTCCCACTGGAATGGAGGGATCTGTAATAACAGACACAATAGCAGGACAACACATTTGTAAGAAGATAATGAGTTCAAAATATTTATTCTCATCATTTTCTCAAAGCTGCCTTTGTTACTCTGTTGGTTTAAAAAGCACTATCATTACTGTATCATTGAATGTGCTCCTGGAAATTGCTTTCAGTGTTTGTTTACATGCTCAAACTCTGACCCTTTCTCTTAATTAACCATGGTACTCTACTCAGACCTGCAGAAGATTTTGAAAACACTTGAGAGAAAAAGGTTTTACAAAAATTATGTAGGAGCACAGTTCACTATCTGCAGTATTTTGGAGAACACCACGGATAGCTCTGCCACTCTAACAAAGCACAAGGTGAACACCACAGATGTCTTCATAGCCACGAGTCAAGGTCAACAAGTTAGATGTACAATTGAATGCATGGGTGATTGCCTCCCCATTCTGTTTCTGCAACACCAGAACAGAATTTAACTAGGTTGAAACTGCCCCTCCACATATCAACCTAAAGAAATCAGAAAACCATTTGGCTTTCTCCAAATCTATACTTTAACGCAGATATTTAAGTAAGCTTGGAGCTAGCTCACTGTGGCTCATACTTGTTCTATTTTCCTCTGTCTAACAACTTACCAAGAGTTCCTGATTGCTAGGCCTACAAAAATACTCCTATTCATAGTTATACCAGTTCCTGGTCAAGCAAAATGCTCAAATTCTACAAGTTTTTGTTTGTTTTAAATAATGAAGACAGAAAGTAGTTCCCAGAATACAGAAAGATACAGCTGTATAGAGATGGCTTCATGATAAACACATCTTCAAGCAAAAGATTTAGCCAGGCCACAGAGACTTATTGGAAGAGTTAATAGGAGGGATTTCCTGACCTCATGCTCCTCTCTCCTTCTAACTGGGCTGGTGTCCACCACTGATCAAACCTTTCAGGAAGGCAAACTGCAAACTCTATTTATGTAGTCCATTTATTACAGCTACCAAGGGCCTTAAGCAAAAAAGAAGATGGCGTAGAGATAGAGGAAGTTATGCAATACATCAGTGTATACACACTCAAATATGCTTGTTTTTTAACATGCCATGAATATATACACCACCCATATTCACTACTTAAGGTAAGTAATCTAGTAATATATTCTGCAAATAAAAATTAAATTGAGGTAAAGAAAGCCAATAAATGTAAGAAGAGCTGCTGTGATTAGTAGAAGTCAAATAGATTCTGACATTAGTATAATGGAAGGAAATGTTGCCTGGTCTTGAGCCCTCTAATCAACGATCAATGTTGTTAGGCTATTGTTAGCTACCATCAAGTAGATTTCAACTCATAGTGATCCCATGTACAAAAGAAGGACAGCCATTGGTAACTGCATGATGTCAAGACTGTAGCTATATTTGAGCCCATTCTAGTTAAATATAAATTGATGAGACTGAGATCCTTAACAAAAATATCAAATAAAAACTCATACATCATGCTAAACATAGTATAAATGTTTGAATAAAGAATAATATCTTGAATTTATATTTAAATCCATTTCACAAAATCTGGAAGTAGAGGAAGAAGGGGTTCAGAAATTAAGGCAAGTAGGACAGCTGGGTGTCAGAATCAACTCAGTTGAAGTGAGCTGGACTGGTAGTAAAGGTCTCACCTCAAAAGAAGAATGAGGGAAGGAAGCATTTCAAACATTTTGGTGAATGGACACAGTCAATTTTTTGTTTTGATACATAAGAAATCTAAGTGTAAATGTAAATTGATAGCATGTGAAGATACAAATATACATGATGAATCAAGGAAAAAAGTAAGGGAGAAAGTCGTGTTTTCTTAAAAAAATAAATAATATATGATGGACAGAACAATAACTGCATTTGTGAATAAACACAAATACTCTGAGTAACACCATTAAAAATAAAGTCTCAAATCAGTTTAAGCACAACATTCAATTTTTTTCTTTATCTATGAAATCAGCTCTTGCAGATTCAAAAGACAGATTAGAAATAAAAAAAAATGGTAATTTTAACCCATTGAAAAAAAGCAAAGATCAAAAGAAAACAAAATTGTGTGACAAAGCAGAAGAGGCAGTATCAGCAAACAACTTATTTAAGTTCACCTCAGTAAACACACAATGGTAATACAGTAACACTTAGTTTGTAATAATGGAAGGTTTAAGCCCCAAAGAAGATAAAACAGTAGTTACTGTTGTATAGCAAACAGAGGTGAAATAAATAAAACTGGCAGATGCAAAGATACTGAGATAACTGCACTCGATCTCAAATATTTCTTTTTTTTAATGCAAAGATTAACAACCACATTCTTTCTAGTTTGAGAAATTGTCACATAAAGTCACATAAAGTAATATATTCATAGGTTTTGGGGATTAAAATGTAGACATATGTGGAGGGCCATAACTGCTTACTATAATATTTAATATGTGTCATTGTAACACACTGATCCATGCTACAGCACACACACTGTACCAATTAGCAACACTATGATTAATGGAGAAAAGACCAAAGATATCAAGGATTTCATTTGACTTGGATCCACAATCAATGCACATAGAAGCAGCAGTCAAGAGACCAAACAACATAGTGTATTATCTTTAAAAAGTCAAAAAGCAAACATGGCACTTTAAAAAGTAAGGTGCAAATGATACCGGCCATGCTGTTTTCAATTATTTCATGTGTGTGCCAAATCTGGACAATGAATTAAAAGAGTATCCACATTTGAATCTTGGTTGTGGTAATTACTACCTCTGTGATTTAGAGTTATTTATTTAATTTCCTTTGTCTTCAGTTTCCTAACTTATAAAACAGAGATAATAAAACTGACTTCTGTGGGTAGTTACGAAAATTACATGAGTTAGTAGATGTAAAACACCAGGGAATAAAAAGTGCTTGGCATCTACTTAAGTACTGTATCAGCTAATGCTACTATTAGACTGTATTGACTATTTATACCACACTTTTCATGGAAAAGTTATAACATATATGTTGACATATAAATATAGCCAGGGTGTATGAATTAAAGGAAGAAAGCAACTCACTGAAGAGAATAAGAGATTCTGTAAAAGGAACCAAGGAAACGTGTATGTTGAAATATACTTTAAATAACTGATGTATTTTCAAAAACAAGAAAAGGTATACTACAAATAGTGGCTATGTGAATGGAGTAGGATTACCAAAATTGAAAAAAGAAACTAAAAGGAATTTTACTGAAGGATTTGTCACACAATCAATTTTCTGCATAGAGAAATAATGAAAATTCAGATACATGGTTGATACGCAATAAACTTAGCATAATACCATGAACACATGTTATTCTTACAATAAAAGATATATTACATAGAACAAAAGTTATCCACAGATAGATGGTTCACAAAAAGATGATTCTTTGGTAATTATTTCCAGCAATTCAATGTGACTGCTGGTGGGGTATACGTATCTTCGAAAGTCTTCTCACAGGACTGCATTCCACAACATTTCTTCATGTTTCATGAAATAAGAAAAATCTTACGTATCTGCAGTTAATATATTAGAAGAAGAAAGCTCCATACACATTCCCCTCACCTTGTACCGCGGTTTATTAATAACTAGGGGGCTAGAAGCTATGCTGGGCATTTAATATCTATTTAATATTTAACAAGTAGTATGTATAGTGTTTTGGAAACCCTGGTGGTATAATGGCTAAGTGCTATGGTTGCTAACCAAAAAGTCAACAGTTTGGATCTACCAGGCCCTCCTTGAAAACTCTAAGGGAGAGTTCTACTGCTATAGGGAGTAGGGTTGCTAGGAGTCTGAACTGACTCAACAGGAATGGGTTTGGTTTTCATCTTGGAAGCAGTACAGCTCGAATGCTCCTTGGAAGGAAGGATGGAAAGACTGCGCCTTCCGTACTTTGGATATGTTAATAGGAAGAGCAGAGCAGAGTGCTGCAGGACAAGGCAACGTTTCTTTAAGGGACCAAAAGGTTTAGCAGTCACTATGAACTGGAACTGACTCAACGGCTCTGAATAACAACAATAATACTGAGCCCGGACTGAAAGGCAGTTAAAATTCTTAGCTGCTAACCAAAAGGTTGGTTGTTCAAATCTACCAGCTTCCCTGTGGGAGACAGATGTGACCATCTTTTTCTGTAAAGATTTATAGCCTTAGAAACCCTGTAGGATAGTTCCAAAGGCTCACTAGGAGTGGGAATTTACTGAAAGGCAGTGAGTCTGATTTGTGAGTATGTATATCAGCACAGTGGTTAAGGGCTGGTAACCAAGGGAAAGGCTGGCATTTCAAATCCACTAGTCTCTCCATGAGAAAAAAGATGTAACAGTCTGCTTCTGTGAAGATGTACAGCTTTGGAAAACCTATGGGGCTGTTCTACCCTGCCTACAGTTTTTCTTTCTTTCCTTTTTTTTTTGAATGTATTTTAATCAACGTAACAATCTTTCAAAGTAGACATTGTGGTTATCACTATGTTTGTAGATTAGAAAACTGCAGTGCAGAAAGTTTAAATATTTGAGCACAGTTGTGACTCTTCAAATGGGGGCCAGCATTCAAACAAAACATTTTGTTTTCTCTGATCTAAGACTTCAATAGCAGAGCTTTAACCACCATGTTATCATATAGTATCAACTGCTATGTGATTCACAGTTTGGAAAATACCTTGTGTCTAACGTTATCGAAGTGGAACCTCAGAATGACCTCAGAATACTGACATCCCCGCAAACCAACACCGGCTGGGCTGGCTTCATGCTTCTCCTGAGTTCTTTTCCATGTCATTGCTTACTTAAGCTGAAAGTTCTCTTGTTACTATTTTTGAATACATACAGGTATCAACACTATAAACAACAATACTAGAAACATTATTATATTCTAAACTATACACAACAAATTACAGATAACACTATGAAGAATGGAAATTTCAAAACAATTGTTCTCATGAGGAACCTGTACATAAATCAGGAGGCAGTTATTTAACAAGAAGACGGGGACACTGCAGGGTTTAAAGTCAGAAAGCTCTGTGTCAGGGTTGTGGCCTGCGTATTCAATCTGCATGCAAACAATCTGAGAAGCTAGAATATGTGACAGAGGAAGTGGCATAAAGATTGAAGGAGGACTCATTAACAACCAAATGACACACCCTTCCTTGCTGAAAGTGAGGAGGATCTGAAGTACTTACTGATGAAGATCAAAGACCACAGCATTCAGTATGGAGTATACCTCAATCTACAGAAAACAACATTTCTCACAACTGAACCAATAAGCAACCTCCTGATAAACAGAGAAAAGACTGACATAAAGGATTCCAGTTTATTTGGATCTATATCAACACCCACCGAAGTAGCAGTCAGGAAATCAAAGGACGCATTGCACTGGGGAAACCAGCTGCACGAGACCCCTTTAAAGTATTCATAAGCAAAGATGTCACTTTAAAGACTAAGACATGACTAACTCAAGCTATGTCATTTTCATTGGCCTGATAATGCATGTGAAAGCTGGTCAGGGAACAGAGAAGACTGAGGAAGAATCGATGCCTCTGAATTATTCTGCTGACATAGAATACACCATCGACTGACAGAAGGAAGAACACATCTGTCCCCGAAGTACAACCAGAATGCTCACTACAGGCAAAGGTACTGAGACTTCGTCTCACATACTTCAGACAGTTTTTCAGGAGACACTAGTCCCTGGAGAAGGACATCATGTTGTTTAAGCAGAAGGTCAGCAAAAAAGTGGAAGACCCTCAAAACAATGGACTGACACAGTGGCTTGAATAATGGTCTCAGGCATGACAAAGATCATGAAGATGGTGCAGGACTGTCCACTGCTTCCTTTGTTGGACGTAGGGTCTCCATAGGTAGGAATGCATCAGTGGCACCACCCAATAACAGCCACAAATATACATGGGTACTCCTTTAACCACTCCAGCAACTGATATATTTTATTTCCCACTTTAGCACGTTGTGTGAATCCATAACATCACTTGCTGATCGCACAACTTTAATTCCTTGCTTTGATATTTTTAATTTTCTCCTTCAAGTCCCAATTCAGGTTATTTCTCTGGGTATGACAACTATTTTTGCTAGTCCGTTGCTGTTGTTGTTAGTCTTATGCTGTTAATTTTGCTAAACTCATTTCACTAATGAATTTTTCATTCTAATGCCTTCTCTGTAGTTAGTTCAACTTCAGCATTTTTAACTTATTTTCTAGAAGAAAAATATTGACTTTCATTCAGAGACAGGCTCATAGTTATTCACTGAATACTATTTTTCTTGTTAAGTCACACTGAATATTACTATTTTTCTTTACTACTTCCTAACAGACTTCTCTGAAGATTAAATAATATGGTGTATGATAAAGGCTTGTTAAAAACCAATCAAATGAAAATGGTATTAATTATAGCCATAATTTATTCATTCAACAAGTATTTACTGAGCTTTTACTATGTGCAAGCGTATGCTAGGTTCTGAGAATAGAGTGAAAATACGTTTGTTTAAAGATAATGAGAATTAAAACACTGTCATAGATTGAACTGTCTTTACCCTCCCTGCCCCCAAAAGGTGTGCAGCAATTGGTCTGAGCGTTGATTCCTGGTATTGTGTGAAGACCCTATACATTGTAAATCCTGCCTCTATGGTGTGAATGATGGAGGATGGGTGGCTGTTGTATCGGCGAACCAAACCAAACCAAGCCCATTGCCACGGTGTCGATTCCTCCTCACGACAACCCCATAGGACACAGTAGAACTGTTGCATAGTGTTTCCGAGGGGCACAAGGTAGAATCAAACAGCCAACCTTTTGGTTAGCAGCTGCAACACTTAACTACTCCACCACCAGGGTTTCGGAAGCAGGACTAAATCTGGAAGATTGTGTTGCACCTTAAGGCAATCTCTTGGGATATAAAGAAAGGTAAGGGAAACAATTAGGGCTGCTGACCTCATACCATTAGGAAAGAAACAGTAGCAGAGGCACAGTATGCCCCTTGGAACCAGGGTGCCCGCACCTCAGAGGCACCCAGTTCAGGTAAAGACTGACCAGAAGGACCTTCCTCCAGAGGCAACAGAGAAGGATTTCCCCTATAGCTGATGCCTGAATTTGGACTTTTAGCCTACATTTCTGTGAGAAAATGCATTTCTCTTTGTTAAAGCCATCTGTCTGTGAGATTTCTATTATAGCAGCACTAGATGACTAAGACAAACACTTAAGTATAAAGCCAGTTAAATTCAGCTGCACTGGCTTTATACTATAAGAAGGTATGAACCACTTTAGAACATACAGTATAAGTACATATACTCTGTTGGGAAACATTTCTTCAGAAGGTTTTATTTATGCTATCTTAAAAACAAATATCTTTGTCTTCTTTTTCAGTTAGTTCATGGCCGTGCAAGTTGCACACAAATTGCACAGTCCTTGCTGGCTGACCTAGCCACTCTGTATTTCAGTTATAGGCCATATAGCAAAGAGGAGAGTGCCAAATTTGCAATCCTAACTGCGCTCAGTGGGAATAGTAATGTCATGTACTTATTAACAAATGAATAGTGAGTACCGAAGCATTATATAGAGTAGTTGATGGATCTGGGTTTATTAAGGAAGAGAGTCCTCAGAGAATCCTTTCTGATTTTAAGACAGAAAGAAGTGTAAAAGACTAACCAACCTTTCTAAGTTGGAGGCAGTGGTTCTTGAAAATCATTTCTAATACTCTCTCGGGGTATATACATACACAACTTAATCCCACATTCTTGCCAGAGGTCCTTTTAATTCCTACACATTTATAATGATAATACCGGGAAGTCTTTACCAGGGGAAACCCTGATTGACTTCAACAAAACATCCTTCTGTCCTAGAATTACATTTAGCAGTGTTAAAACATTTGCACCGCTATCATATTGAGGACTTCTTGATGTAAGCTTATTTAATTTCCTCAAGCTCATCAGCTACAAATGTCACTGAAGGCTGCACAAAATTAAAATGAAGCAATTAATCTATTAGGCAAGATCTTACAAAACAGGACTTTTTTTTCCCACATATATGGGAAATTATGCCTGAAATTAAAACTTCCCAGGTCAACTATCTACTTGTAAAGAAAGAGAAAGTTTCAACTGTTTCAAGCATTACTGAAGCAAAATATTAACCAAAAAATAAGACTCTTAAAAAGATTAATAATTTCTTAGTTGTAATGTAACTTCTTTGATCCAGGACTTTTAAAGACTAAATTCTAGTAAGCAAACTGCCTTCTCTATTGAAAGATAACTATTTAAAAAATATGGCAGAAGGAAAAACTTTCAATGTTGCACTTTAAATGGCTGTAGGAGATTCCATCACCATACTTTTAGTGCTTTGGAACTTAACTGCAGGTGATTAGCTCACATTTATACATTTAGATGTCCAAATATGCAACACTATAATGTCTTTTTTATTTTCTTTTCTTTATTCCTCTAGTCAGCTTACTAAAACAACACCCTACTAAGCTTGAGGTTAAAAAGTAGATTCACTGATCATGCCTGGCAGTTTTTATCACCTAGACTCACTGTTCATAAGTGAAGATAAATAATTCAGTTTATTAAATAATTATAAGCAAGACACTGTTATATCTCTTTAAATTGCTAGGCTAATCAAATTAGGAAGAGATTCTTTTAGGCTGTTCTGTCATTCCAGCAGTGGGCATGTCCAGTTACAATGTTACAATTTGGGTCCCAAGTGGAACAAACCCTGAAACCCTGAGGAATTAAAAAATATTGTAAACCCTAGGCCTCAAATTATTCTTTCTTACTTTTTTTTAAGTAATTCAGGATTATATAAATATTGAACAATACAGTATTTTTATTCTATTCCTTACTTCTTTTACCAAATTCTAGTTTTCCAAAGAGTGGCTGCTAAGCTGAACCAAATCTTGATGCCTTACATCTTATTTGTAATTAAAACAAGTTCCTCAACCCTGACATCTGAGACTCTGGATAGTAACAAAATCTCATGATAATCTGTACTTTGATTTATCTGCTCGATTCTGCCTTATAACATCTTTAATTTCCTTGTTCTTTGAAGTGATTAAAATTGTTCTCATGAAGCAACATATTAATAAAGACTTAACATAACAGCTTTTTGCTTGTTTGATTGATTGTTATAGTTTTTTTCTCCTTTCATTAGTAAGCCTTTTACTATCGAAAAGCACCAGAAGATGAAACTGTGGTCAAGTTAAGATCCCGAATGATCAAGAAATGAAAGAAAGCAAAATCCTCTAAAGCAAATACTTCTACAATACTTTCATTAATAGTTCTGTAGAAAACAAACAATAACAAAAGTTCCAAATCAGTAGCCCTGAATGGCTAAAGGCATTCACACTTGATTAAAAGATGAATTATCAAAATCAATTAAGCAGATTCATTGAAAAATTTAACTTAGTGTGATTTCAACTGGAATTAAGAGTTAGATAAAAATAAAAACAGTGCCCAAGAAAAAAAACTAAACAAGAGATAAGTGCAAAATGTACAAGTGAGAGGCACTGTAGCACAGAACGTAACAGTGGAAAACATCCAGGATACAAAATCAGGAAAATGTCTTTTAAGTTCAGCTCTGTTGCTAACCAGGTGTATGAAAACCACTGCAAGGATGAACAGAACCAATAATCTCTGTAAAATAACAAAGCTTGATTAACAACACCAAATTTTATGATTCTGGGATATCTGTGGGAGTATAGAAAGATAAATGGAATGCAAAACAGAAATTTACCAACAAGTTATTTATGTTTTAGAGTTTTAAAAAAGCTCAAGTGATAATAAAAAGGAATCATGTGAATTGTTGATGCTTGTATTAAATGTCATGACGATTTTTTATAAACTAGTGCTATCTTCATTTCAGTATCACCAATCAATGCTAATTCAGCTCACAAACTTCTTTTTAAGGAGTCTAACATCAAAAAAAAGAACCAAACCTATTACCATCAAGTCAATTCTGACTCACTGACATTCTGTAGGACAGAGAAGAACTGCCCTGTTGAGTTTCCAAGGAGTGGCTGGTCAATTCAAACAGTCAACCTTTCAGCTAGCAGCCAAACTCTTAACTACTATGCTACCAGGGCTGCAAAGGAGTCACCAAAACCAAAAGCAAGTCCACTGCTGCTAAGTCAATTCCAACTTGTAGTAACCCTATGAACGGAGTACAACTGCCCCAGAGAATTTCCAGGGAGTGTCTGGCAGATTTTAATGCTGACCTTTTGGTTAGCAGCCATAGAACACCACCATACCACCAGAGTTTCTAAAGGAGTCACAACCAAAAATCAAACCCAAACCCTGTGCTGTCAAGTCTATTCCAACTCATAGCAACCTTATAGGACAGAGTAGAATTGTTACACTGAGTTTGCAAGGAGCGCCTGGGGATGTGAACTGCCAACCTTTTGGTTAGTAGATGTACCACTTAACCACTACACCACCAGGGTGTTCAAGGAGTCACAGAGTGGTGCAAATAGTTAAGAACTGTACTATTAACCAAAAAGTTAGAAGTCTGAACCCACCTAGAGGCACTGCAGTACACAGGTCTGGTGATCTGCTTCTAGAAGAGCACAGCTTGAAAATCCTATGGAGCAGTTCTACTCTGTACACACAAGGGTTGGTGAGTTGGGACTGACTCTGTGGCAATTAAAAACATCTTATCTTTTATCATTTTCCATTATGCAGAAAGAGAGAAAAAAACATTAAATCTGTAAATGTGTTCATTTCACTAAGCTCTATAATTCTATATTATTACAAATACGCATGAAAGCTTTGAAAATGGTTATATTTTAATTTTTATTATTATTATTTTTATGTCCCCTGTGAGTGTGGTCCCCTGATCCCAGACCCTGTTTCTCTATCTTTCCAAAGAGGTGGGCCACATTAAGGGAACAGTTTGGTTTTGAAGTTGAGTAGTTGTGGGTACGTTACTTCTAGTGCATGCTGTCATACCCTATACACAACCCTAATCCTAACCACTAAAGAATTTGTAAAACTCCCTTTCCCTCCCTCCCCGTCCACTTTTGTAACCATCAAAGATTGATTTCCTCTATGCTTAAAGGATTTGGTGCATCCTTGTAACAATGGTCGCATACAAGATTTGTCCTTTTGTGTCTGGCTAACCACTCAGTATAATTTCTGCTAGGTGATCCTGCACTGACAGACAGGTGTTTCTCTAGGCTATTGCTGCTTTTTATTAGTGGGTAGTATTCCACTGTATGAATACACCACAGTTTGTTTAATCATTCGCCTGTTGATAGGCATCTAGGTTGCTTCCAACTTTCTGCTATTGTGGAGAGAGCTGTGATAAACACTGGCGTGCATCTATCTGTTTGAGTGGTGGCCATTATTTCTCTGGGATATAGTCCAAGGAGAGGGGCTGCTGCATCAATTACATCTTTAGAGCATACATCCACGAACGTTACGGGTCTGCAGCGGTCTGCCAAGAATTCCCTTTTATTTTTCTAAGATTGTTACTCAACATTGAGGAAAAAAATAAAAGATAAGTGGTCCCCCCCCTTTCCGGATAAAGGAATTCTTTCTTGATTCTTGAGGACCAGGAAATGAAAAAGCATAGCTGTGTCATCACACTGAACTGTACAAAGACAACATTGCTTCACACAAGACGTTAGAGTGCTAACGCTAAGGAGGGGCAAGCGCCAACAGTTCTGAATTACACATAACCTTATAGGTTATTTAAATAACATTCTTGAGATTGCCTCCAGTTCTTATATAATAGTACAATACAGTACTGTACAGTAAGGGCTAAGCAACACTGTATTCCAGGAAGACTTTAATGTTACACAGCGAATACATGAGGCTGAGGAAATACAGGAACCTAATTTTAGCTCAGAGTACAAGCAGAAATAGGCTCATGATCACCGACGTGACTTGGGCAGCTCCCATCTCGTAGCCACAACTGAAAGAGGACAAAACTGCTGGTAGGAAAATACTGATGCTGTGGAAATGAGGCAGTTTGTGTTCCTTCGAATGATAAAGAGAAGTGGAGCTTTATTTAACCATATAAACGTAAATGTATATTTCCCAGCGGAAACCCCAGTAGCATAGTGGTTAGGTGCTATAGCCGCTATCCAAGAGGTTAGCAGTTCAATTCCAGCAAGTGCTTCTTGGAAACTACATGGGGCAGTTCTCCTCTGACCTATAGGGTCGCTATGAGTCAGAAGCAACCAAATAGCAGCGGGTTATATTTCCGAATACAGCCTTGTTCTCAACTATTGCTGCATAAGATCCCAAACTAAAAAAACTCTTCTCTACCCACTGGCACTCACTCTCTGTCACTGCAAAATTTAGATACATGGACCATGAGAATTCCATTGGACGGTCTGAATCAGTGCTACAATGTGTAAGATTTCCTAGGTACGGCAAACAATTAAGGATCTCAGCCCTTAGCAAAAAGTTGAAGGTCTGAGCCTACCAGGGGTGACTCAGAAGAGAGGACTGGTGATTTATTTCTGAAAAATCAGCCACTGAAATATTGTGGCGTATAGTTCTATTCCGACACACATGGGGTGTCATAAGTCTGAATGACTAGGCAGTAATTGTTTGTTTAACATGGGAGAAACCCATGGCACTAGCCCTTCTTGCGTTTTGCCTTATCAAAGGGTAATTTCTGTCTCTGTGTACCACATCTCCTACCTAGAGATTTCTCATAAATTTTTCTCTTAGATGACAGTTTAATATTTAGTTGATAAAAATAACAAGACATTGATAATTCCTTTCTACCCTGTACTGTGTGTACGCTACTGAACTGCATGTGGAATGAGACTATTTGGGCTTAATTCCTAGTTTTAACACTTATTAGCTTGTAATCTTGGTAATGCCACTTAACTCTTGAAGTCTCAGCTTCCTCATCTGTGAAACAGAGATATAAATAGCTGCCAGCATAATGCAGACCGTTAGTGTAAGGATGATATATGATAATGAATGCAAATGCTCTTTGTAAGATACAAAGCAAAACACATGAATATCAAATGAGGCATCACATTATTACCTGTTAAACTGTAAAAAGTTGCTAATAAATAAACATATATTTAGTTTTTAGCAACCATTTTTTATCTCCTCAAATCTGTTGGACAGACATATGTACACTTGGGATCTTAGCTATTCAAATCACACAAGAATTACGAAAGAGTCTCCATCACTCATAACCGATATTATAGCCTAGAAAGCCCGGAAGGGCGGTCTCACTTTCCCACACGCTGACAAAATCAGCTCCATGACTTACATGAGTAACAACAGAAACGACAGAGGCTCCACCCTGAGGACATGCTCTGTCCTCACCACTGGTGAAATGCTGTGATGTTGAGTAGAGCACAGCTCACCGCAACTCAAGTGACAGGACAGACCTAAACCGTAACATTTTCAAGGTCGTGATCTTTCACCCAGGCCTATCCTTCAAGGTGCTTCCGGGTAGGTTCAAAATGTCAATCTTTTAGTTAATAGTAGAGTGCTTAACTATTTGCACAACTCAGGAATTCCATCTGCTCAAATGGAAACAGACTATAAAAACGCTGCTGAACATTAAGAAGGTAAACGATGTGGAAGTGCTTTCTACGTAAGTGCAATCATATTAGAATAAATCATAGCTTGATGACCAAATATTCTGAGTTCAGCCATAAGGTTTTAAAGGAAGACAAGTGGTACATAGATAAAAACAGATCTGAAATGCTGAGGCCCTCTTTAAGAGGGAGAAACATACCCCTTTAAGTCAAATTTCTACTTTCTCTTAATAAGTTCAACAAAGCAAATAATATCAACTATTAGCCAACTATATTTCCTTGTGATGATTAACCTTAACAGCAACTAAAACTCATCCCCACTGAGTTGATGTGGAATCACAGTGACACTACAGGACACAGAAGACTGCTACACAGGGATTTCAATGCTGTAAATCTTTCCTGAAGCTGGCCACCGTGTTTTTGTCCCACAGATCATCTGTTGGGTTCAAACACGGACCTTTCATTTAGCAGTCTAGTGGTTACCCACTGTGCTGCCTGGGCTCCTACACAGATAAGATAAAGTGAATTTAAAACCATTAAGAATATGTTTTGGTAAATAATATTAGAATTTTGAATATTGTATTAGATACAAGTTGCTTAGTTTTTTAATATGGGTATCTTTAAGTATATTCACATATTAAATGAATTCACTGGTTGATGCACCATTGTTTCGTCTAATACTAACTGAGACATTCTTCCAGCACAAATATTTTCAGTATATGTTATGAGCACTTGTTACTTATTTAATAATTGCAGGGGATCAAGATAGTTGGCCTCCCAGTCAAGAAAATCTGAAGAAACAAGACCCTAAGGAAGGCATTTCTAGAAAATTATTACAAACTCTTTAAATGCACTGAGGATCTTAGCATAAAAGCAAAAAACTCACCAACTAAAAATTATACTGTAACTTTCCTGGGCCAATAACATTAAATATAAACAAAGACTTAAAGAAGCTAACAGTGAGCATCAAATCAGTACTGAAGATATGATTCCCCTATGGTAAACACCAATAATAAGAAAAAAATCTGGAGATTAATCCTGCCTTCTACCAAAAGCTGGAGAATCCAATCTGAATCTTCTGCACTGTACTGGAAATTTGTAATCATCTCAGTCATCCAGTATTTCTTGGCTTCCCGCAGAAGCAAACATAAATCTTATCTAAATAATATGATCCCCAATTAAACACTCAGTATTCCTGCAGATTAAATTCTAGTAGCTATGAAGGTACCTTAAAAAAATGAGCAAACAAAAACTAGAAAACATAAGACCACGTGTGATAGTCAAGAGAAACAATATCAGTAAGAAAATATTTAGAGACCAATGGGTATCAAATAGTGGACATGCCAACTGCAGAAAATAAAATTACTATGTATAAAAATGTTAAAGCAAATAAATTATACAATTAATAATAAAGAACTACAATTAATCAAATAAAATTTCAAGAATGAAAAATAAGAAAACTTAAATGGGTAGGCCAAACATAGAATAGATATAAGAACAATTCTGAATTGAAAGATTATTAAAGGCAGAGCAGAGATTTCAATACAAAGTATGAAAGAGAAGCTTAGAGGTCTGACAAACATAATCTAACACGTATCTTATAAAAGTATCAAAGGGATTACTGAGAATAAAGGACAGGTAACATTTCAAGGGAAACCCCATTGGCATAGCAGTTAAATGTTACGTCTAGAAACCAAAAACTTTGAATCCACCAGGCACTCCTTGGAAACTCTCATTGGGCCACACTACTAAGTCCCGGAGGGTCACTATGAACTGGAAATAGACTTGACGGTAATGGATTTTTTTTCTAAGTATTTGAAGAGATAACAACTGATAAATGTCCACAAGTAAATGAGGACCTAAAAAAAGAGATAACAAACCCCTCTGTATAAGAAGGATACCCTGATGGCATAGTGGTTAACAGAAACAGCTCCTAAATAAATGAGTGGCGGTTCAGCTCCACCAGACACCGCTTGGGAACTCTATAGGGCTGTTCTACGCTGTACTACCGGGCTGCCGTGAGTTTGAATCAACTCCCCAGTAACAAGCTATAGATATGAAATGAGTTAAATAAAAATAAATTAATACTTAGACATTTTGGAGTGCAGTGCAGAATACCCAAAACAAAAAAGAAGCTCTTTAAAAGCACTCTGAGGAGAAAGGTGGGAAAGACAGGTTACATACAAAAGAAAATTAGTCTAAACTTCAATTTGTCAGAAGCTACAATGGAAGCTGAAAGACAGTGATGCATCACCTTCTAAGCTCTGCAGATCCAGAATTGTGTATTCAGCAAAATTATCTTTTAAGAATGAGGAAAAACAAAAGATATTTTAATCACACATGCACATAAAAACCTGAACATTTGCTGCACTGAATTGAGAACTGATAAAAAAATATATTCTGGGGGAAAAAAAAAATTGTTCCTCAAACAGAATGAAAAGTAGTAAATGATATTTGCGACATGTATCACTGACAAAGCAGTAGTGTTAAAAGATAAATGGAAATAACAGAAATCAATAAAAATGACAAACAACCTGAAGAGAAAAATACGTGTAATATGAAAACAGATATTTTATAGGAGAAACATGTCCAGTGTACATATGAAAAAATATTTACTATGATATTTAATTTGAAAAACAGAAGTTAACATAATAATGGAACATTATCTTTCATATTCAAGATTAGGAAAATTTAGAAGACAGATAATACCATGTGTTAACAGAAGATGCAGATCAGTGAAATGCCTATATACAAGGTCCGACAATTAAGTCCCCAAACTTGATGATTCTAACTGCCACATATCTCATTGCTGAATATAACTACAGTCACCTTCAAAGTACTCCCCTTGGGAAGTAAGGCCTAGTCCACCCTTCAAAGCAATTTTGGAAATGTTTCTGGAACGGCCATTGCACATGTTGGCAAGGTGGCAAGTTCACAAACTTAAATGCATAGTTGTCTGTGAAGGAGTTTTTAGCTAGTAAACAAATAACTGTATTGGAACACCATTCATACTCATCTGATTTGGCCCCTAATGACTTTTTTCTTTATCCAAAGGAAAAGGAAATACTGAACGAAAGACATTTGGATGACCTTGGGGACATCAAGGATAATACAATGACAGCTTTGATAGCCATTCCAGAGAAAAGCATTCCACAATTGCTTTCAAGGGTAGACTAGGTGCTGGTGTCAGTGCACAGCTTCCCAAAGGGAGTCCTTTGAGGTGACTGTAGTGATATCCAGAAGTGAGGTATGCAGCACTTTTTCTAGGATGAGTTTGCTACCTTAATTGGCAGCTCTTGTATGTTAAAAGGAGTGTAACTGTATGGAACTCTTGCAAAAAATAAAAAAAAGTTTCTTTTAAATATGAGCACATGTGCACTCTGTAACTAAACTATTTCAATTCTTTTCTCTCAACAGAAGTAAAGTAACTCTTAAATGAAAGTTGGGCTATAATCCCTTGCCTCATCTCTTCTCATTCTCTAATCAAACTATGATAGTCTGGTATTCCTCCTAACTATGCCTTTTCCCATGTTATTGTTACATCAACAATAGCTTCCTCTTGTTGAATCTAATGACTGACTCTTGATCCTCAGTCAGTTGTTTCAGCCTTCTTTGCTACTCCCTCCTTTTCCTTCAGATTTCCAAATATTAGGCTGTCCCATAGGAATTTCCTTGTTCCACCACTCTTTTCTATTTATATTCACATTCTTGATGGTCTTCTGGGTTTATGATTTCAAAGTCCACCTACATAATTACCTCGTCACTAAATCTAGTCACTCCCTGGAGTATATCTAACTGAATTAGATATATAATGCTAATTATATATAGTGCTGCCTCCAAAATCTTTCCCTCCAACCTTCTCAATGTTTGCTCCATTGTACAGGGGGTTATATCCTTTGCCTTCTTTCTTTTACAGCTCAAATCTATCTGCTAGAAAAGTCTGATGACTCCTTCTTCAAAAGGTATCTGGAAAGCAACAACCCTTTACTACCCTCTCTGTTATCAGCGTGACCCAAGCCAGAACAACTCCTTTAAAAGGTAAGTGCCCACTATCGGCGAGTCAATTCTAACGCATAGAGACCCTATAGGTCAGAGTAGAACTGCTCCATAGAGTTTCCAAAGAGTGCCTGATGGATATGAATTGCCCATCTTCTGTTTAGCAGACACAGCATTTCACCATCAGGCCACCAGAGTTTCCAAAATGTAAGTAAGATTAAGTTAGTCAACAACCTGAAATGACTCTTTATTTCACTCAAAGTAAAATGTAAAACCTTTAAAACAGGCTTTAACATTCTACATGATCCAGTCCACACTCACTTCTGTGTCATCTGGTTCCCGTTGCTGTGGCTCTTTCATGTCCCACACCAACTAGACGTAACCCTCCCTTCTGGCTGTGTGTGTCTGTGTGTGTTTAACTATTTGACTCTCCTTCTTGAAATTCTCTTCTTTTTGAAATCCTCAGGAAACCCCCAGTGGCATAGTGGTTAAAAGCTACCACTGCTAACTAGAACACTGGCAGTTCAAATTCACCAGGTGTGCCTAGGAAACTCTACAGGGCAATTCTACTCTGTCCTGTAGGGTTGCTATGAGTCGGAATTGACTTCATGGTACTGTATTTTTTTTTCTTTTTTGGGGGGGGGGTATGAAATTCACATGGATAACTCTTGTCTCCTTCAATTATCTGCTAAAATCTCTGCTGTCCCCATGAGATCTATATAATCCACTGGGTTTAGCACCCCTCATCTCTCAAGGGCACACTCAATACCCCTTTTCCTGCTTTAGGTTTTGTTTTGGTTTTACTTCCATAACATTTATAATCTTCCATCATGTAATTTATATATTTTTAGTGTTTGTTCTGGATACTTAGCATTAACTAAAGTATATTATTTATTATTTTGAAGGTAGCACAAGAGTTCAGTTAGATATACATCTATAATTCATGGAGTTAAGTAGGCTTAATATGGAAGTCACTAAACAGATGAAATTTCAAATCATAAACATAGGTATGCCCACAAAGAATGTGAATTATAAATATAGAGCGGAGCAGGAACAAGTCTTTTTGTTCATCCAGTTACCTTCGAACCCTACCTGAGACACAGCTGGAGGTCAGCAAACACAAACACAGTTATTTTGAACATGCACATGGATTGTACTCTTTGGTACATATCCTAGAAAAACATACGACTCAGAGGCAATATTAACAGCAAGTTTTCTCGTAAGAGCAAAACTCTAGAAACTACTCAAATCAGAGATTTTAACTGGCTTTCAGGAAAGGTGCTACATAGAGGCCTCAGTTCTTCTGTAGGTCTTGATCCAAATGCCACTTATTTCTATTCATTTCAGTGGTACTTGTTCTTAAGTTTAAAGATCTGTATTTAGAGTCTTTAAATCAATTGTCTGATTAAAATACATTTAGTTAGGCTTTGGTTAAATTCGCCATAATGATGGAAACAAACACCCTATTCCCCTGTCAAAATTGTTTAACTGTGGTTTGTAAACACTTAAAGATGTCCAGTCTCTTAAAGGCGTGCAATCACGATTGCTAAGATCAAGTGACAGCTATTTGTCAATTTGAGACTCTAATTAATGCATTCTATCAGTATCAGTAGACTAAAACGTACCATCATTTTTACAACTGTATGTTGATGCTCTGTCTTCTTGTATCTAGCCTTTATTGACAGAACATGAGCAGGGTACTTTTTCTCAGTGTACAAATTTAAATCTTATTTATGTCATCCATTTTCTTCCCAATCACTTCAGTAAACCTAAGTGCCCTCAATGGCTACAGCACAAATATAAGATTCAGAGTCCATGAAAACTGCAAGAGATAGTTACGAAGTTATTAGAAACACCTGACCTCACTCATGTTTGTTCCAACCCTCTCATTTTCAATGTAGATATCAGAAACGGCTGGGTCACTAAATTAATTGTTGAAAGTTGTCCAAATGCTTCGGGTGACTCACAAAGTATGTGTATTTGTGCTTGATGAATGTTACCTTAGTTTGGTGGTTCAAAGCCACCAAGCAGCACTGCAGAAGAAAGGCCCAGAGATCTGATTCCATAAAGATTACAGACAAGAAAACTCGACACTACAGTTCTACTCTGTAACACATGGAGAGCCACCTTGAATTACAGTGACTGAATCAAACCAAAAACAAACCCACTGCCATCCAGTCAGGTCCGACTCATAGCCACCGTATTACAACAGGTTTATAAAGTTCTCCAACTTATAAAAACAGGGACCATAACAGGTCCAGAGCCTTGGTGGCACTGTGGTTGCAATCGTGCCTACTGAAAAGTCAGCAGTTTGAATCCACCGCCATTTCTCAGAAACCCTATGGGGCAGTTCTATTCTGCTCTATAGGGTCATTATGAGTCAAAATCACCTAGCTCAAACATTCAAAATAGCTGGCTTAAGCAGGGAGGCCTGTGTAAGATACAGAAAGGCAATAGGTAACTTAAACTAGCTTGTATAGGGTCATTCTCTTTTTAACTTGATACATTGTGCAGACACATACACTCTTTCTTTAAAATTTTTGAATTTTCTCAGTTATATATCTTAGACTTGGTAGCAGTGCACTGTTAGTTCTGACATCTCTTATGTTATATTTAAATAACATGCTCCAATCCTGTCACTTTGAAAACAAGAAAAGCTTCTATCATCAGGTATTGAAATGTCAATTTACAATTTACGCTTTTCAGAAACAATCTATTTCAAAAAACTAAAATACGCAAAATGCATTCAAAAATTTATGTTAACTACTGTTTCTTGTCTGTTCTTTTAGTTTGTAGCTTTGACAGCATTTTTCAAGGAAAATTCAGCCAGAGGGTTATATCAAACACGAAAAAAGAACTGAAAAAATTCAGACATACACACTGAACATAACAAAACACCAGGAAAGCCTCTTTTGTGACAGGGGTTTCTTTAATCAAAGACATATAGGAAGAGTCAAAATCAATTCTTTCAGATTGCCTTAAAGACACTCAAAGAAGAAAATTTTTGGTTTTAATACTGATTTAGAACTAAAAAGAAATTACTTTGTTTTCTTTTTTATTCCCCCAACTATCTGGGGGAGGGGGAAGGAGAAGACAAAGGAAAGAAATAAATCCTGTAAGTGAATACACAATACAGTATTATGTTTATTTGTGAAATCCATGCTAGAATTATTAACAGTGATTATGAATAAGCCACTACACAATATAATTCTGGTAGTCAGAGCTTAGAGGAATTCCAGGACATTTTGACACTGTGGTCATATTTTAGCTACTTAATGATAATTAATATTATTAAGTAATGGTATTAACACCATTTTTTGGAGACAACTCCATATGTTTGTCCATATTTCAAAAACAATGTCTGTACCATTTGGATATTGGCTGGATACACATGGATAGTTCTAGGAAGCTTCTATTTTGTGGTGCATTTTTTCAGTTGTAAGAAAAAAATAACAAAATAAAAACTGCCTTGAGCTTGGAATGAAAATGGAAATTTAAAAATGGCCTTTTGGACACTGACCTTTCCACATCCTAAAAAGATTGATGACGTTATGTTTAATGGTGCTCCTGCAGTACTTAATACCACATAATTCACTCTCACAGCAAAGTAAATGACTTTTAAATTACCTCTAAAAAAGATGACACAGCTCAGACCACCAGATCTAGATCTGTACAGCCACCTTTGAAAAGAGAAAAATACTTCTCCAGGGGAAAATACTTTCACATGGATCATATTCGGCATTTGGTTTGCTATTTTCCACTGCATTTGAATCAGTGTTGACTTAAACAAGATGCTAGGTGTTAACTTCTTCCCTGATATATACTCATACACTATAAAAAGTTTTAAAAACTGTTAATTCCAGAACTATAATATATTCAATTTTATAAAATTATTTAAGAATAACAAAAATACAAGCATAAATTTCACCTGACTGCAAGAAATACCATCTAAATTAAAATATGTAAAATCACAAAACGAGAAGAGACTATCACCAATATAATTATTTTAAAAATCACTGCTGATGAAATTTTAATAAGTAGATGTTTCCCCAAGCATCAGGCTATTAAAAATAATCATACATACAAGCACACCAATGTTTATTGCTGCAATGCTAACAACAGCAAAAAGAAGGAATCAACTTAGATGCCTATCAATAAGATGAATGGATAAACAAAGTATAATATATTTATACAATAGAAAACTAGGCAATGACAGAGAACAATGATGACCTTGGGAAATACCTAATAACATGGATTTATTTGGAAGGCATGATGCTGAGTGACATTAGTCAATCGCAAAAGCATCAACACTATAGAAGACCACCATCATGAAGGCTCAAGAAAAGTGCTAAGCACAGAAGAAAATAATCTTTGATGGTTACCAAGGAGGGGAGGGAGGGAGATGGATTTTCACAGATTAGGAAGCAGATAGAGATTAGGTTAAGTAAAGGGTATGACAGCATGCAGTAGAAGGGAGATCAGCATTGCTGCAATGTACTAAGAGCTAAGAGTTTTCCTAAACATAACCCAACATTTTGAAGGTCAGATTAGCTGGCACAGGGGGCTGGAGACCATGTTTTGGGGGAACATCTAAGTCAATTGGCATAACCAAGTTTTGTTTTTAAGAAAATGTTTGCAGCAAAAGACCTCAAAGACAGGAGGAAAATATGAGCCCAGAAGACATAAGAGGCCATACAATCCAGAGACCACATCCAGATTGGACGAGAAGAACTAGATGGTGCCCGGCTACCACCAGTGACTGTCTTGACAGAAAACACAATGTTGACTTCCTAATGTAGCAGGAGAAAAAGAGAGCTGCAGATCTAGAATCCTATTGTAAGAACAGACTTGATAATCCAACATCCCGAAGGTCCCTCAAGAACATGGCCCCTAGATTCACTGCTAGCCCAGAGCTGAAATCAGTACCGAACACAATTCATCAGACAAAATTGCACTGGACTGTAAGACATGAGGCTATTGGAGTAGCTCCTCTACAGAAGGGGATGGGAGGGTGGAGAGAAGAGGATGGCAGCTGTTTGCATGAATACGGGAAGTACAGGATGGAAAGGAGAAGAGTGCTGCCACATGGTTGGGAGAACAGCTAGAGATGCACAGAGGTGTGCATACGGGATTTTTTATGGCAAAATGACTTGGATTATAAACACCTATTTAATCACAATAAAATAGTTCTAAAACATCACATATGAACATGCAATTTTTTTTTTAACCAAAGTGGTATTCCACACCATGTTAGAACTATATTTTATTTAAAAAATTTTCCTGAAACTATATACTTGCATGTAATGTATTTATGGAGCACAGGTGATAAAATGAACATCATCTTTGAAAAAGTCAGTTTTGTCAATATTGTTATTCAAAGTCATGTAATTAATGTCTTACGTTTAAATGTGATGGTAATTGTACAAATTGATATGACCATTAAAAATGCATCAAACAATGTACTTTTGAGGGGTAAAGTCCAGGCAGTTGCTTAGACATGAGAATGTAAAAAAATATTAATTTAATGGAGGGAAAAAATGAGCATCTTTACTATTACAAGGAGGAAGCCAAGCTGCAATAGGGAATCTAACAATGAACTGCAATCAATAAAGCCACATTTAAAATCAGGATAAAACTTCCAAGTAAAGCAAATGTGTTTGTTATTCTTAATCTTACTTGATTAACCTCAATAATGAGACCATTGATTGGCTTCTATCTCTATGGGTAAGTTCTGATTTTAAAAGGATTCAACAGCAGTTGGCTTGGCTAGTAAAGGAAGAGCACGAATTCTCTGTTCTCACTTGTGGTTTTGCCTTGAGATACTTGGACAAAAACTATGCTTATAAAATTGGATCTGTGATATTGAACATGAAAATCTATCACTTTTGTAGGTCAAAAATGGTTCTTCCATGTCAACCCTAATTCTACACAGTAAGCTTTCAGAAAGCATTGGGTTTTCATGACTTTTTCTTTAGAATTATTCAAAATTTCAGCCAAATGGTCAGAATTCACTATATATATAATAATAATTGTATCAGTGGCACTTGGCTTGACATATCCCAATATACCAACAAGTTGTTTATACATTAGTATCAAATCATATTAATAGAATTCAAAATTTCACCAATAAAGTTAAAATATAAAAAAAGGGGAACAACTCACATAACTTTCAGTTGTCTTTTCATTTTTCTTTCTTAATGATAGTGACTGTCTAATTTTAATTTTTATATGTTTAATGCCTGCTATCACATCTATAATATAATGAAGATTCCTTAAATATTTGCTGATTCTGTGAATGAAATGACCACTGAAACAGGAAATTTGTATTTTTCAGTTTTAGAAAACAAACATCATTTTCTATTACTTATTTTAAGGAAGAAGACTACACTCCATGTTTCAAAAACAATGTTCCTCACAAAATTAAAAAAGTTTTTAAAGAATGAGTGAACTCCATTAATTCCTTTATAAAATATTTACTAAAAAGAATAAAAGGTTTCTACAAACAAGAGTTATTACTGTAAGCTCTCTGAGGTTTAACGGTCATGTTTCAATATTATGAATTATCATATATAAATCTATATCTGCAAGGTAATGAAAAAATACAAATTTCCTGTTTCAGTGGTCATTTCATTCACAGAATCAGCAACTACTTAAGGAATCTTCATTATATTATAGATATGATAGCAGGCATTAAAAATATCAAAATTAAAATTAGAAAGTCACTATCGTTAAGAAAGAAAAATGAGAAGACAAATTACGAGGAATCATACGTCTTATAAAAGAGAAAATTGTAATATACAAAAAATAACTTCTAATACATATTTTAATTTTTTATTGAAATTTAACATACATACTATATAATGCACAAATCTTTAGCATACAGACCAACTCTTACATATACATATACCCTTACAGACACCACTCAGAATAAGGTGTAAAACATATCAAAAGACTCTCTGGTAAAAGCAGAAACTGTTTGAAGAATTGAAGCCCACAAATAATTGACTTACACAGTCTAAAAACAGCAAAGCAGACAGGCAATTCTGCATTAAAAAAAAAAGGTAAAAGAATTTCACCCATCTCAATTATTTTATAAATAATATTTATTTGGAAAATCTTAAAATACATTTCATTATCTTATGCAAAAATAAATAGCACGGGAAATAAATACAAGGACTGACAATTAAGTTCACAAACATCTTAGAAAAAGTGCTACATATCTCATGCTGAGTATCACTACGGTCATCTTTGAAGTACTTAACTTCCCTTGGGAAGCTATGCACTGATGCCAGCACCTAGTCCATTCCTCAAAGCAGTTTTGGAACTTTTTTTCTGGAATGGCCAGCAGAGCTATCATCGTATTACCCTTGATGTTCTGAATGTCATCCAAATGTCTTCCTTTTAGTACTTCTTTTATCTTTGTATAAAGAAACAAGTCACTGGTGCCAGATCAGGTAAGTAGGGAGGGTGTTCCAATAGTTATTTGTTTACCGGCTAAAAACTCCCTCATACACAGCTATACGCTTAAGTTCACAAACTTGCCACCTTGCAACTATATGCAAAGGCCATTCCATAAAGAGTTCTGAAATTGCTTTGAAGGGTGAACTAGTTGCTGGCATTGGTGCATAGCTTCCTAAGAGGAGTACTTCAAGAGTGACTGCAGTGATATTCAGCAATGCGGTATGTAGCATTTACGATGATTAAGTTTGTGGATTTAATTGTCATTTCTTGTATGTAAAGTTATGCTAATACTTATTCAATATTGGTTAATGATGGATGACTTCAACGAATAGGTAGTATCCATTTATTTGACAACTTATCAATGGACAGATTTGCTTACAGCCATGGTAAAAATTTTTGCCATTATTAAGCCAAAAAAGAAAGAAAAAGAAAAAGAAATTACTCATAGTATACCAGTGCTTACCAAAGCCATAAGAAAAGTATTATGTTTGATAAAATATTTGTATGGGTAGGCACAAGTTAATATAGGATCAGAACTAACAAAAAAAGTTTCAATTCCTTTAGCTTTCTATTCTCATGCATGAACAGCCTAATCTAGAATGAAAATATACAGAATGTTCACCACTGTGAAGAGAGGGATTAGCAGGCAAAGAGGCTGGCATGAACCTTGCCAGTGTTACTTATCTGAAAGAAGGATACATCCACATTTAATTCATAAAGGACTGAAACCCTAAGGGCTTAAGTCCTAGTGGACAAGCTCTTCAGCATGAATCTCCTGGCATTCAAAACTGCTTCCTTCATCCCTTTTCCTTTTGCTCTCACAACTCAAGACTTAAAATTGTATTTTTCATAGGACAAATATCGAGCTATATATTTGACTACTTTGTCATAACAACTTGAATATCAAACAAGGGTCCTATGAGAACACAGGAAGATTTCAGAAGACATGTGAACATTTATTTAGCTGGCTGTAAAGTTTTGCATACAATAAAGTTATACATAACTCATTTGAAAATACTATTAAGGACACTGAAGTAATTGCTAAAATAAATTCTAATTTAAAATATTGAAATTAAATTATGGAGGGAAAAAAAAAACAGAGGAAAACAAAAGCCACAATGAACAATCACCTGTAATTCTGGGGATGAGGGGGGCAGTGGGGGATGAAGAACAAGCCAAGCCAAACCACACGCTGATTACCTTTATTACTGTTTTTTCTTTTGAGAACCAATTTATGAACAGTCTCAGATTGTGCATATATGAAAACAAGAAATTCATGTCATTGTGGTTTATATACAAAGATACAGTTAACAGGAAAGAACTGATCAGATTGCTGGTGGACTATCTCATACGTATTCTCTTCTTTGTATTAACACAGCTCTGACTTCATTTTATATGACAATGTCTCTACCTCAAAAAACACACTTTCCAGTCTCCCTTCAAATCAAGAACAGCAAATGAGATGTAAGTAGATGTTATTCAGGTTGTGTCCAGACAAACACCTAATGAGAGGGAAGACACCTGTCACAGCCCCTTTTGCCCTCTCTCCAATATCTTTATTTCCAGTGTGAAAAAGAGAATGTAACAGTGGAAGAGCCAGGCCATCTGTAATCTTAAGGATTAGTGTCACATGCTAAACTAAAACGTCTTGCTTCCTAAAGACTTTGTGTATTAGGACTGCTTACTTACAGATTTTATTTCAATGTAAAAGAATTAACTGTCCTGTATTTGAAATCTTAAATTTAACTTAACATCTGAGTATTTCTTAATTGACACAAAGTATAGTGAGGAAAACTAGGTTTCATCAATTTCCACTGAACTGTTTTTCAAACAGAAAGATTTTATGAACAAGAAAAATAATACAGACAACATATTAGTACAAGCAAAGTGGCAAATCAGAAGGTCTGTGGAAGGGACCAACGGGGTAAAGTAATAATTAGGACCTGAAAAGGCAGTTCAATACTGAGTTAAAATCCATTGATAGATGTAAGGGACACGGGTGCAACAATTCATAGAAACCTACAACCAAAAGTCACAGAACAGTTAAGTGAAACTGGAAGACACATAAACATTAAAAATTCACTGTATAAAGTGCTATAGAGGCTTTGTTTTCTTTTGTACTTTTTATAACACAACAGAGAAGTAGAAGTAATGACCAATTACCTCTCTTCTCAGAGATGAAGAAAACGTCACTAAGAAAAGAAGATAAGCTAAGTGTACTAAGTCACCATTGAGATTTTCATTCTGAAAAGAGAAAGAGACTCTTGTGACAGAGTAAAATGTGGAGCTGCTATGTTACCCTTTCATGGTCCCCACATGCTATTTTGACAAGCAAAAATGTTTTTAGATTTTTAGATACAAGATAAGTGTCCCCCTTAGAAAAGCAGTGCCTTAGGAGATAGGGTTTGAAAATAAACACTATCAGATCCTCAAGTATAATTGCTGAGGGTTTGATACTTCCCTTGACAACATACACATATACACTGAAAAATCTTAAGTCAATTTGGACTTGCAGGAGGAAAAGCTGGAGGCAGGGTGACTGGTCGGATGCTCTAACACAAGTACAAAGCAAAAGATAATGAGTATCTGAACCAAGGCCATTGGAAGCAGGGATGGGAAAGAGGAGAGAAATACATACTAAGCTCTTTTTTTTTTTTTCCTACATCTAACAGGTAACCCAACTTGACAGCACTTCACTTGGCTAACAGGTAAGTGAAATAAAGAAATTCAAAAGAGTGCTAGCTACTAATACATTCTTAGTAGATTTGCCAAAAAGATATGTGCTATCTCCTTACCTGTTAGCATGATCTTATGTAGAAAGAAGGCCTGTGCAGAAGTTATCAGTTAACATGAGTCTTTATTTAGGGCAGGGCATGTCCTAATCAACAATTGAGTCCATCCTTACAAAGAAAGAATAAAAGGCAGGCATACAGAGGGAAGACTATTACATGACAATTAAGGCAAAGACTGTATCAACTGAAATCCAGAAAACGCCTGGAGCCAAGACTGTGAAAGATCAGAGAGAATTTTCATCTAGAACCTTCCGAGAGAGGATAACGCCACAGAGACTCTGAATATAACTCCAGATAGACACTGAATATCGCCTTCTAGACTTACAACTGTACAAGAATAAATGGTTTTATAAGCTATCCAGTTCGTAGTGCTTTGTTATGGTTGTCCTAGGAAACCAATGCTACCTTATAACTGAAAAAGATAAGGAAACAATTTCTATCAGTCTCCAAATGCAATGCAGAAATCTCTTTTTCAATTCTTTTGATGGAGACTTATCTACACTCATATATCACTTATTGTCCATGTGTGTTCTCTGAAATAGGCCATTATATGATTTAGATGTTGTGCTAACACCGTATTATATACAACTGGTCCCTGGGTTATGACCCACCAACAGATCACAACTTGTAGTTACAAACCAATCCTTGTGAAGCCTATGATATTAAAAATTCAAGGTACATACAATGGTTCATAATAAGAAATGGACACTACTTTATGGCATACATCAAAACACTGTCAGTGTTACTGAACTAGTATGTTAAAGATGTTCAATGTATCTAGAAGTTTTTCTTTAATTTTTTTTTTACATTTCTATAAACTAGGTAGTACGGAAAGCATTTGACAAATGGATACTGCATATGAATTGGACCTAATTGTGCCAACTTATGTACAAATTGAACTTAAAGACATACTTAGGACAGAACTCATTCATGATTCAGGCACTGCCTGTATAACCTTATGGGACCACAGACATATATATATGATTAGACATTAACTAAATGTGGCTCTATGCAGTGCACTGACTTGTATTTTTTGGATACTGAGATCCATAAGTGGAGAACTCAATGCCACACTGAGCAATCTAGTAAATTACTGAAAAAAGTTATCAACTGAGCCAAACATTCATTTATTGCTTTCATTTTCTTAATTTTACAGTGGATATTTTTTCTCATATTGTAATTTCTCAGTCAGTATTTGAGATCACGTCACATAGCATTTTCCCTTATTCTCTTCCATAATCAAACACCACTGAGCCCATTAAAAAAATGTCTTTATTTCTTTTTAGGAACAAACATGTAAAACCTCTCTTCATAGAACCTGCTACACTGCCACAGTAGTCAAGACAGCCTGGCCCTGACACAAAAATAGACACACAGACCAATGGAACAGAATAAAAAATTCAAACATAACTTCATCCACTTATGAACAGCTCATGTTTGATAAAGGTCCAAAGGCAGTGAATTGGAGTAAAGACAATCTCCTCAACAAATGGTGTTGGCATATCCACCAGCAAAAAAAAAAATCAAACAAGACCCTTATCTCATACCATGCACAAAAGTTAATTCAAAATGCATCAAAGGCCTAAATGTAAAAGCTAAAACAATAAAATTGTTTGAAGGGAAAATTGGGAAGATGATGGAAGTGCTAATCCATGGCATCAACAGTCTCACAAAAACCATCAACTACCTTCAATCATTAGAAACAATAATGATTAATTGGGAACTCTTAAAAATTAAAGACTTTTGTGCTCATCAAAAGAGTAAAATGATTACCTACAGATTGGGAATGAATATTTGTTTACCAGATTTCCAACTGCCATCTAATCTCTATAATCTGCAAGGTACTGCAAAACTTCAACTAGAAAAAGACAAACCCAATGAAAAGATGGGCAAATGACATGAACAGGTACTTCACCAATAAAGACATACAGATTGTCAACAGAAGCATGAGGAAATGTTCACGATTGCTATCCATCAGAGAAATCCAAATCAAAACCACAATGAGATGCCATCTCACCCCAAAAAAGATGGCAATAATCCAAAAAATACAGAATAATAAATGCTGGAGAGGATGTAGAGGGATTGGAACTCTTCTACACTGCTGGTCAGACTGTAAAATGGTTCAATCACTCTGGAAATGGATTTGGCACTTTCTTAAAAAACGAGAAATAGAAATATCATATGATCCCACCACTCCCACTCTTTGGAATATGTCCCAAAGAAACAATGATTATCACTCAAACAGATACTTGCATGCCAATGATTACTGCAGCTCTCTCTACAATAGCAAAAATGTGGAAACAACCTAGATGCCCATCAACAGATGAATGGTTGAACAGTGGTATATTCATACAATGGAGTACCACACAGTGATAAACAATAATGGCTCAGAGAAATATGTCAACGTGGGACCACTTAGACAAAATTATGCTGAGCAAAATTAGCCAGACACAAAAGGACAAATTTTGTAAGAGACCATTATTATAAGGATGCAACTAATCATTCAAGCACAGAAGAAATCAATACTCGATGGTTATGGTAGGGGCAGGGAAGGAGAGGAATTTTTTACAAATTAGATGGTAGTTAGGATTAGGAATGGGTATACATTGTGACGGCACCCACTGGATGTGCACTACCTCTTTGGAACAACAGAGAAACAGGATCTCGGATTAGGGGAACATGCTCTCAGAGGACATCCAGATTAACTGGTATACCCAAGGCTTTCTCTCTCCCTCTCAAGATACTGCTCCATATACCACCAGATGGAAGGGGCCATATGAGCCACAGACTGCTTCAGCATGGGACCAGAAGAACTAGATGGTGCCCAGCCACCATGAAGGACAGCCTGGATGGGTTACATGGAATGGAGCTCCGGACACAGCAAGTGATGGAGTAAAGGGCAGCACCAGAATTCTACCAAAAGACCACATTTGGTCCTTCTGAAAAGAGGGCCCTCTGGCAACGTGGCCCCGGGACTCTCTAACCCCAAACTGCATCCAGCACTAGGGTCAGCTCTCCAGACAAAGACTGACCTGGACCATACAAAACACAAAGTGATGCTGGAGGTGAACAAACCTTGACAAACATAAATGGGGTTGTCTGAGGGACACTTTGCTGGAGCCGAGCTGATTGGCTGCAGAGGGCCAGACCTTTATCAAAAGGTCACAGGAAGTTCCAAACAAAAGGCTAAATGTGCTGAAACATGAGTTGGGGGTGGGTGGAGGGGCAGCAATAATAGTATAGAGGTAACAGTTTTGGGTGTTACATGGTACATGATATAGACTGTAAGATCATTCTTAATTCATAATAAAAAAATGCAAAAAATAAAATAAAAAATAAAACCCCTCTTCAGTTATACACTGCTTCATGTCTCAGGTCTGTGGAAAAAAAGACATAGCAATCTGTTCTTAAAGAAAAAAAAAATAGACTCTAAAAAACTCTATGTGGTAATTCTACCCTGTCACACCGGGTCACTTTGAGTTAAAAATCACACTGACAGTACCGAACTGAAACAACAGAGCGTGCTCATTTGACTAGGCGGTGTAAATGGTAAAGAGCTCTACTACTAAGCCAAGGTTAGCAGTCCAAACCCACCCAGAGGCACCTTGGGAAAAAACCTGGAGATCTGCTTCCAAAAGCCACATCAGTCAACTCAGTAGCAATTGTTTTTTGTTTGGGGGTTTACGTGAAGTCACTTGATTATTCACTGAAAACTTTAGTCTTTTTCTCCCCACATGAACAAAGGAGAGCTCTTATGTTATCATCCTCCCTGCCTTGTTTTTTTTATTTCCTACAAAGGTAGAGAGAACAGTTCTTACAGAGTAAAGAGACAACATTCCACAGGGTTAACATTTCCTGACAGCTTAATTACTCTCTATGCAGTGTTTAGCTGATGTTTAAATATAAAATTCACAAAGCAATGAAAAAAATCAGGTTGTTGATCACAATTTTAATATGCAATGCAATAACTTGACACTCTTCTGGAAAACAGACACACATGAACCCTATTCTGATTCTGATGTTCAAAGACATTAAATACGAAAGTTTCTTTCAGCAATAGTGAGGGGGGCATTATATTATAGTGTCATATCCATGAGGTCAACAAATTGACTTAATCATACAACGTGGTGATTCATGTTCCTTTATTAGCGTCCCAATACTCTGTTAGGAGAAAGGCACTCAGAATTTTATAAAAGTTAGTTTATACAGAATCAACTTTAAACCCACACAGTGTTGAATACATTTTGAAAGCTAATATTTACTGCAATGGAAAAGTTCATATATACAAAATCTGTTCCTTTTTTCTCAGCCAACTTAAAGGAAATAGAAAATCTTTTTAACTTCAGATTATCAAAACATATCTCCTGGTTTTAAAGACATGCCACAGATTAATTTTCTTTAATTCTCTTCACTATGACAATTTACCTGCAGAATTACTCATTTCTTAAGCATAGTGCATGCATTAAGAAATATCCTGTGGCACTAGTAGCTTTAAAAAAATGAATTCCATTTTTGTGCGCACACTAATCACTTTCTGGACCTGGACACAATAAAGGAAGAGTGTGGAGGGTGACAGTGCTGACAGAAGAGGCCATGCATTGAGGCCATAATTGTCAGTAATTAATCTGAAAAGCAAACTAAACCCTTTTGCTGGTCCTAGATTCTGACATTTGAAAAGACCCAAGTCATAAAGGAAAGAATAAAACCAGGGAACTAGGGAGCCTGGATATCCTTGAACTGGTAAGCTACATAAACAAGAGTCACATGTTCATTTCCTGAGTTCAGGAATACTGAAAAGGCTTCAGTGTCTTTGGATACAAACTTTAATTAGAAAAATATAAAGGGTTTTAATTACAATTAACTGGGGAAATTTTATTTTCAGTGTAGAACATAAGAATGTCCATTCTAGGCACAGACCTTCTCTAGGAGGTGTATACATGTAATTTACTATCTAATTTAGAGACGAATGATCTGAGACTAAAGTTTCTTGCTTAATTTTAGCAATTAAGATTAGTTTGTTATTATTATGTTTTGGAATCCTAACAATTGCTTTCAAAATGTTTTGTTTTACCATTAAGTACAGCATAAAGCTGTTGTAAATATCTGCACAATTTAACAGTTTTAATAGCTGTGCAGACTCAATTATTCCAAAAACATAATTGCAAACATAATTAATTACAAGTTAAAATGAGACTACCCTAGTGCTTTAAAACATTAATTTACAGTTGCTAAATTATAGTTGGCAAAATATAGCTCAGGAGACTGCTGGGAATCACTAACATAACTCTAGAATGTCAGAATCAGTCCATGTTGGTCAGATAACACAAGGATTGTCATTGGGGTCTACGATGGGAAAATTAAAGTCAGAGACTTGCAAGGGGCTCTTGATTCTCAAGCCCTGGGAAGTGCACTGCGTTTGCACATACTGGTGAAACATTCTGTACCTGTGTATGGGCTCCAGTTTGATAACTGTCAAATACTCATCAGCTCCCATAATGACACTGTTTTGATTTGGGATTTCATCATTGCACCCCCTGCAGAATGAGGCCCGTTCTCCCTGCAGAACACACACATCGCCTATCTGTGCTTTTACATGTTTCACAGGTTCCTAGTCTTGAACCACTGGCCACATGGCTAACAAATACCTTCATTGGTTATGTCACAGCTGGGCTCTGAGCTGCAACTGGCTGCAGATTCTGGGTAGACAGATGCAACACAGTCTAACTCCTCAAGTAGCAATCTTTCTCACCTCTGCATTCTAGGCTTCTACTTGGAGAAGGATACCTTATCTTCATGGACTTCCAGTACAACACAGGTAGTTCTAATGATTTCTCTCCAGCTTGTTTTCTCCCAACAAAACGTTGCTCAAAGTCCAAATCTATGGATCTCGTACAAAACACATCACCCTAGAGTACTTGATACAGATGTAGACTCCTGTCCTCGAACACAGGCAAATGTATCAGAATGCATACTGGAAGGTAAGCATTACTGCTCTGGGAATTCTTAGACATTCTGCATGATTACAAAAAGAAAGCAAAAGTAATTCTCACTCTAATGATAACTTGGACTTCATTACAATATTGTGAAACAGGGACAGTACTGATTTTGGAAGAATTTGAAATAAATAAATAAATAAATCCTCTGTAGCTTTATAGGCAGGGCGTATCTTCTCAACCCTAATCTCCACGAAACTACAATGAGCACAAGATAACTAATGCTTACATCTTAAGAATGGACAGGTTAAGACACCCAGAATTCTCAGATGGAAATGTGGACAAGACCAAGTAAGACTAAGGAATTTAGAAAAAATTCAGTAAGAATACTAATACCTTATGAAAGAGTTCATTCTTTTACTCCTATTTAATACACAGAGTAATTCAATGCTCAATGAGACTTACAAATAAATAGCATCTTTACCAATAATATCACAGTCTCTACAAATAATGTATGCTCAATAAAGGACTAAAAAAAAGGTACAGTGGTGAGTTCCTTCAAAATCCTCAATGCATCACACAAGGCTTAGAGTTGATGTCAAGTTGCCTACCTCTCCAGCCTCCTGTCTCAGAGCCCTGGGTTGCTGGCATGTGGAGCCCTAGTGATTCTCTCTCTCATAGAATGCTCTCTCTCAATCACCTATCTCACTTCTCCTCTTCCTCCTCTTTTCCCTGGCTAAAGTGATTATCCATCAGTCTCAGCTTCAGAAGAAGCCTCCTGTGATTCCTTTTACCTTCTGCTTTGACTGGGCTCAGTCCAGGACACTAATATATCTCAGAGACCGTTTATCTTCTTCATTGTGCATAACATGATTACATTTAATTAATTTTATTTCTTATATTAATATGTCTCCTCATTGCGGCTAATAAAATCAAAGAGGATAGGGAGCACAATTTTCTTATTCACCCTAATATCTCCTGCACTTCAAATACATGTAGCAGAGCTTAAATTTTTTTCTTTTTTCCCCCAATGAATGCATGTTCAACTACCTGTGTGAATAAGACAGAATGTGTTAAGCAGTATTTAAAGTACATATAAGTATGCATATACATGAGATCCAACAATTAAACCAACAAACTGAATTGTTCTAAGTGCTACATACTTCACTGTTGACTATCACTATGGTAATCTATGAAGCACTCCCCTTGGGAAGCTATGCACCGATGCCAGTGCCTAGTCCAGCCTTCAGTGGCCACTGCACATGCCAGCAGAGAGGCAAGTTCACAAACTTAGTTGCATGGTTGTCTGCAAGGGAGTTTTTAGCCAGTAAAGAAACAACTCTGTTGGAACACCCTCCCTTACTCACCTGATCTGGCCACCAATGATTTTTTTTTTTACCTGAAGACAAAGGAAATATTGAAAGAAAGATATTTTGATGACATTCAGGATATCAAGGGTTATATGATGACAGCTCTGAGGGCCATCCCAGAAAAGGAGTTCCAAAATTGCTTTGAAGGGTTGTCTAGGCACTGGCTAGGGGAATAGCTTCCCAAGGGGAATACTTTGAAGATGTCCATAGTGATATTCAACGAGGTCTGTGGTGCTTTTTCCAGGATGACTTCATGAACCTAAGTGTCGGACCTTGTATATATTTTAATATAATAGCTGTGACTTATATTTTAAGTTTTACACTGTTATAGTTGGGCTTATTCTTTATATCCAAATAGTTATCAAAAGAACAATTACACCGCTGTGACTTCTTCATATTAGAGAAAATAAAAATTAAAATAATTGAGGTCTTCAAACTTTTTTTATTTTACCTGCATGGAAATTTTTTTTCCCCTCATCATGATATTAACAATACTTCTAATTTAAGTGGTGAAAGTATGTATTTCAGTTCAGATTTAATTTTAGAATAAAGTTTGGACATTAAAAAAAAAAAGTATTTATTGCTAATGGTGACCCTACATGTACAAAATACAACTGCTCAGCAGGGTTTTCCAGGCTGTGAACTTTCAGAAGGAGACTGCCAGGCATGCCTCCTACAGTGCCCCCGGCTGCATGTGAGCTGCCAACCTGCTGGCTAGCAGTCAAACATCTAACCTTTTACACCACCCAGGGACTCCATAAAAAGTAGTAGAAAGGTTTCTATAATGCCTTAGTATCTTAGCTATCAATTTAATTAGGAAAAATTGGTCTACAATGTTTGAATCTCATCAAAAGGTTATGCTAGTTGAGAAAACTGTTGATATTTGGTATAGTTTTGATACAGTTGCTATACGAAGAGGGTCTAGAATTAAAGCATCTTAAGAGGTGCATAACTTTTTTTTTAAATGAATTCTAAACCTTATCCTAGGGAGTACTGATCTAATCTGTTAAATTGGATCTGATGTTTCCAAGAGCTCTGATATTTTTCTTTTTATTAACGACAAAATGGCATTTCAAAGGGAATTAGTTAAAATCCCAGGTTTTTGGAGGGGGGTGCTGGTTAATACAAGTCATAACCCTGCAAGACTGGACTGAGTTTCTTCTTTTATTTCCATAACATTATAGTTGTCATAGGATATTACAGATTGTACTGGCAAACATTTCATTTAATTGCATTTTTACCATATAGAATGGGTATTTAACTAGCAAGGACAACAGAAGTGAATAAAAGTGAAGGGAGATTCTGCTTGCAGATAGTATATATTTCCTTTGTGCTAAATTAATGACTAGATGATTTTTCTAGTATGACTTTACAGAGCATGTAAATTAACAACGATATGAAACCTCAGAGACCAAAGCAATCACAAGCTGCAGCAGTTGCTAAGGTTCAGAGAATGTAGCTTCACCTTTCAATGAGGTAAGAATTGATATGTACGCATCAGTGAAACCGTGCTGTTCACCATAAAACAAGTCCCATGATAGAAATAGCAACATGGGCTTTTGCACACTGTGCAATAATTTAAACTCTCTACTTTTATATCCCAAGAAAAACCTATGAAAATGGAGCGCAGTTTGCTTCAATTGGCAAGCAGCCTCTGATTGTACACCTTTTATAAATAATGATTCAAAAGGACTTTGATTTTGTTTTCACTAAAACGTGGATATTTAGGAAACAGACTTGTTGAGAGGAATAAATTAGAGTGTCATCAATTAATTCATTTAATATTGTAGTTAAGATAAAGAATGACATATTTTTACAAAATGTTAAGTTACTATGAATGTAAATAATAAAAAATTTCATTGCTTTCATCCTTTCTTACATAAAATTCTTTTGGTGAGAATGGAAATATCATCACTGACTGAAATTCCATAGACTGCAGGTGAAATAAAAAGGGTAGGGGGATGGTTTACAGAAAATCAAGTATGTCATAGAAGGTAAAAAAGGTAGGAGGGTTATGAACACAAGGAAAAATACTACAGATGAATAAACAGTGCCATCTGTGGTAGATACTTGGGGTTTGATGTCACATGTGTGTCACTATCCTCGTGTATCTCTATGGTAGGGGCTGGAAAAGGAAAGAATGTATTTTCTAGACTGCCTTGCTGTTAGGTTTTCAGAAGACATTTTGACAATCAGATACCATTTAGGACATGGTTTGGAAAGGGGAAACAGGGCTTTTTTTTTTTTTTTTTGGTCTATTGATAAGCATGAACATAGAGACTCTATCTATCTCACTTTCTTTAGTAACATTAGCCAAGATTACAGTGTGACATCATTATTTTTTGAGCTGAGGAAGGACTAGACAGTACCATACATTCTGCTGGGGCAGACTATAATAAACAGTACAGTTCAGAATCTATCAGTTGTGGTAGCTGCCTGCTCACTGTGGTTTCTTGAGTTTAGCGGTTCCTAACTATGGATGTGTCCTGATCACTGTACTGTGGAGTGTCTCTGTCTATCTAATCTATCTGTACTGTGGAGTATCTCTCATGTCAGTAGTTTCCCATCACAGAACAGTCATTAGCCCTCTTGGGTGACCTTTCATTAGGGTGGGGTGGCTTTGTGATTCATTAACAACAGTTCAATCTAGAATCTGATTCCTTTGCATTCCCCAAATATTTAATACCCTAAAATAAATCATTTTCTGTTTAAAGTAATGGAAAGTGGATTCTGTTCTTTGAAGTGGAATCATGTTGATGGCAACTCCAAAAAAGTTCTATAAAAATTATAATTGATGTTGGAATTATGTCAACAGTTAGTTATCTGGGACCACTGAAAAAAATAAAATACAAAAATGTAAAGTATAAAATAATATATTTTATTTCATAAAACCATGTGTTTCTCCTCAAATGAGAACGGATGTTCTGCACAAAATATTCACTGATCACCTACTATATATTTTATTTAGGCTATGGAGAGTGAAAGAGAACAAAATCATAGTAGTACTTTAAATGTTCTGATAATCTATATAGAAATCACAGATACACAAGAATTTTAAATACAAAGTGAGTGTGATGAGGAGAAAAAAAGTCACACAGTGCTCTAGCAGCAGAGAAGGAAGGGAGATCCTTTATCTCTGTGCTAATGAACCAAAAAACTCAAGCCCATTGCTGTCGATTCCAACTCACAGCAACCCTATAGAACAGCCTAGAACTCCACATAGTTTCCAAGAAGTTCCTGGTGGCTTCGTACTGCTGACTTTTTGTAGAGCAGCCTTGGCTCTTAACCACTATGCCACTAAATACTGTATCTTGTTATTCAAGTGATTGACATGTTTTGGGAAATAGTTCTTCAAAATGGGATGCAACCCTAATTTTCTGAGGTTAATAGGGTGTCATTCAAAATAAAAGTTTGGGTAAGCTAGATTAAACCAAAAGACATTTTGTTTCTCCAAGATTTTTCTAAGTCTTTAATATTCTATGTACTTTGAACTATCTCCAAGAAATTCATGCAATCTATACTATTTTACAATCTTTTCTGTCAACATAATCCAATTTTCACAGACTGTCTATCAGAAATGATGTCTTGAAGAGTACACTTTGGAAATAAGACTGCGACATAAAAGTAAAGAACAGAGACTGCTATGAACATGGGAAAATGGTCATGTGTATATAACACACTGACAAAACTCAGCCAAGGATAAAGGATGACTGTTATACTAGTTTGCTGCTAAACTGACATGTATTTTCAAGTGCTGTATTTGGGACACATTTTGTAGTCAAAAGGAAGCCATGACTTTTTTTCCTTGTCTTTTTTTTTTGGAAAACTGAAAGATGTTTGAGCACCACAGTTTTGAACACACAGTGGCATCAAGGTAACAAATGTCACTATTAGTGCTGCTGGGATTGCAACTTTGAAAACAAAAAGCTGTTTTCTTGAAGGTGGAAAAATAATCATAAATTCAATTTTCTCTAGGAAAATTTACAACACAAAACACACATACACATGAAAAAAGTTGCTTGGAACACACACACACACACACAAAGCATAATGGACATCTCCTGTATTAATTTATAAAAAAAGGCAAAAACTAATGTTTTTCATGTGAAAAAACTATTAAATTTCAAAGGTGTCCCATTATAAATTTTTTCAACATTATCTGTCATGGCTTTTAAGGAAAGAAAATATATTACAGAGTTTGTTTTTTTTTAAGTACACAGAGAACAATTATGATAATAGTTAGATGAATAAAAATAAACATATCAACACATATCAAGTATTCATTCAAATTGCTCATATACAGTAAATATTTAGCCTTCAAAATAACTGCTACCTCAATTCTATGGACCAGGAAACTAAAGCTTCTAATCTCTTTCTCAAGTCCTGTTTTAGTATGGTACAGGCCAAGTTACTGTATCAAAGTGACAGAAAAATACAATGGATTGACTAAAACAGTTTTGGCTTCATATGGCAGTCGAGGGGTAGGTAAAGGCTCAGGCTGGAAAGGCTTCTCTGTTCCACAAGATCATCAGGGACTCAGATTCTTTCTAACTTGGGGTTCTGTCATCCCGAAGATATCGTCTTCATTGCTATGAATGAAGCTGGCTCTTCACCACCACGTCCTTATTCCAGCTCCCAGGCAGGATACGAGACTAGCAGCGGGCAAGGAGGTACTCCACAAGGGTGAGTTTGAGAAGCTGTCTGTACCACTTCCTCTCCTACTCCGCTGGCCGCAATGTAGCTCAAGATTAGGTTAGCACAAAGGAAGCTGGATTATTAATTTATAAACAAAAAAGAGAAGAAACTAAGGGGATATGTAAGCTGAGGACAATCAGAGACCCTGTAACCCACCAGGAGGTCACAACTAGTAGTTAACAAACTAAGACACAAAACACAGCTCTTCTTACTTAACTCATAACTAGCATCCTATTCCTCAGATCCAAAAAACATGTGCAATACATACTAGTAACTTTACTGGGAAATGCTCACTTATGATTAAAACCCATTGCCATCAGGTTGATTCTGACTCATAAGACCCTGGAGAACACAGGAGAACTGTTCCAGAGAGATTCCAAGGAGTTCCTGGTGGATTTGAACTGCCAACCTTTTGGGTAGCAGCAGTAGCACCTAACTACTATGCCACTAGGGTTTCCCACTTAGGATTAGAGAGGTTATTTCCCTAAGGCCAGCAACTACTCAGAAGCACTACAAGATATGAAACCATGTCTTGGGAACATAATTATCTTTTAACCTCACTGAATTGAATACATTGTTCTATGACTAGTACTGCACTGGACTTTTAAATTATTTATATGACTCTTAGAAATAGTATGTGGTACACATATCTCACTGCATTCGTTTCATTGATTGATTTAGTCCCTATCTTCAGTGAAACTGCCTTCTTATCTATATGAGATTTCAATATCGGGTTCTGAAAAAGAATCTTCTTTTGTGATTTTTCCTGAAAGAAAATTCAATTTCACTACTGTTATTTTAACTTACAATAGCTTTTCCAGGAAACTATGCCTCTGTAAATCAGAGGATTACCTGGATTGACACTAGGCTATGAAACCCATCTACTGCAGCTCAACAACCTAATGTTATTCAAGCTTTAAATGAAAGGAAGTCAGTATGCAAATAGGGAACCTATGTACAATAAGTCAGTCTCTTTCTAGGCCTTTATCTACAGAAGTGCATACCCAAATAAAAGCTCCCTCCTGACTCTCACTTAATTTAAATCCCAGTAGACAGGTAAGGATCAAAGAGAGAGCACCAAGATGAAACGAGAACAAAGCTATACGGCACATCTCTTGAGCTTCCAGTGCAGGTGAGGTTAGCAATCAGAGGACATCTCTCTGTGCTGGCAGCTGAGGTGGATAAAGGGAGGACAGCAGTCTTCAGTGCTCTCTAACCTGGACCTTTCTGTAACTACTAAAATGCACTTTAAAAATTTCAGATACATTAGTGGTTCCATAGGGAGTTGAAATCTCCTTCCATACCATCTTAGCAGTCATTTGGCTGTATCACAGGTCACTGTTTCTTGTATGCTACAGTAAACTTCTACCTAAAAGTGTCACTCTGACTCTGAGAAGCTATCAGCTATCTGCATGGTTGACAGGACTCCAAAAAAAAAAAAAAAAAAAAAAAATGCTTTCTGTCTCACGCCAGACAAAGTCTCTGCTTCATTAAATAGTAGTTACAGCCCTTCTTAGAGATCAATGACAATCTCCATGTATATTTTGCTCATCCTTAACCATAATATGGGTTATAAAAATGCATGTATGAGATGCTTCAACACAGATTTCTGATGAAAAATAATGCTCAAATATGTTCAAATAATTTCTTTTTATGTTTTTGACCTTCCCTTAAATTTGTTCCCTATATTCTGTAACATTTGTAGCAGAGACTCTTAGGTTCCTAAACAAAGACAGGTCGATGTAACAGTGATGATTTACGCTATCTTTATTTTCTCTACGTTTATTACATAAACCTAATGTCACAAGGAAATTAGTACAAGATGGTTAAAGTTGGCAGGTGCTTTTCCTCACAGAGCTCTTTCATATATTTTCCAATAGTATAAAAAACATTTAACACTGTAAAACACCATTACGTTTTACTAATTAGATTCTAGCTTCCAGGGTCCCAATTTTTAAAGTATTCTAAGGAAGTAATAACTTACTATGATGGTCATAATACACACAAAGCAGCATGTTTTATATATTCTTCTTGCAGATTTGATATACTTAATTTAGTATTTAGAATCCAGGACTGTTCTAGTCTCCCCAACATTAGCATGAAGCTATAAATTCAATTCCCTTGGTTTTGAATCTTACTATACAGTACTACAATAATTCATTTAATCATCCATTCAAGATGTTCATTTACTTTACAAGTATGTCTAATCAATCCCTATGTGCCACTGCCAGACAATGTGCTAGACTAAGAAAAAAATGATGGGCAAATAAGAGATGCATTTCACTCATATCTGTTAGGACTTAGAAAGTGAAACATATGTTAATGAAATCATTGTACATATATAGCATTATAAAATGTGTTAATGTCTATAAAGGAAAAATATAGATGTTAATTAAAGAGAGTTACAGCACGGCAGGATTGAGTCTGTGATTGCCCTTAAGAAATGCACGAGACCCCAGCTTTACAAGATGATGCACGTGAGGGGTGGGGATTATGAGCTAAGGGGAGGAGCATGAGAAGCATGGGCCACATCTCACCAGCTGAAGAGCAAATACTGACACATCTCAACTTTTTCATTATTTTGGGTCTTATCTTACAGATCTCCTGCTTCTACTGCTTTTGTGTGCTTCCTAAAACAGTTCAATAAAGAATGACTTTAAACCTTTAGTTTCTGACTAGTCAACTGAATTATTGGGTGATAAAAAACATGTTTTCAATCATCTTGAACCCAGGCAAGGCTGCAGGATTACGTTTTGGCCAGTGATGTTGATGTGTCGTGTATAACTTCCAGAAGTCTTTAATGAAAAGGGTAAAATGTGCACAGGACTACGAGACCACAAACCTAGCCTGCACTGTGAGGTGGAAGCCCTAAGAGAGGATGTGGTGAAACCCAGATTTAAGGAACACTGATTCCCTCATGAGTTCAGCCTATCACGTTGGCATTCCTGCCTTTACCCTTTTTATCACATCTCATTCTAATTATTATAGTCTATTATTAGCACAGCAGCCAGAATAACATTTGTAAAATTTAAATGGCATTACACTGCTTCTCTGGTTAGAACCTAAAATGTGTTCTCAACTTACTCAGAAAAATTGAAAATCTTCATGTCTTTTAAGGTCCTTTGTGATTTGGCTTAGTATGTCAATTCTCTGCCCATTTTACTGTCTTAAACCCTGCAACTATCCCTCTTTCAGCCTGAGCTAGCAAATTCCAAGCTCAGACTCTGAATTTTCAGTTCCTTCTTTTTAAATATTATCTCTTCAACTAACCCTACAGATATCTCCCTCATTTAATTTACATTCATGATCAATTTTGAAAAGTCATAAGTATATTCTACAACCACTCTGAAACTAATCACTCCACATATATCACCCTCTCCTACAAAATTTCTTCTTCTGCCTTATTTTTCTCATTACATGAGTCAGAGGTGACTCAGCGCCAATGGGTTTTATCATCAAATGATATAAACTTACTTGTTCCTTTCTCCTACCATTAAAATGGAACCCTTGTGGCATAGTGGTTAAGAGCTCAGCTGGTAACCAAAAGATCAGCAGTTCAAATCTACCAGCGACTCCTTGGAAACCTTATGGAGCAGTTTTACTATTTTCTTTAGGATGGCTATGAATTAGAATCAGCTTGATGGCACCTAAATAACAACCATTAAAATGTAAGCTCCAAGAGAGCCAGGAATATTGTGTAGTTTTTCACTGTATTCTCAGTGCTTACAACAGTGTCTTTGCTATCTAGTGCTGCTTTAACAGAAGCATCACAAGTGGATGACTTTAACAAATAGCAGTATACTCTCTGACAGTATGGGAACCTAGAGTTCAAATTCAGGGCATCAGCTCTATGGGAAAGCTTTCTGCCTCCATCAAGTCTGGGGAAGGTCCTTGTCATCAGACTTGCCCTGCTCCAGGAACTTCTTTTTACAGGGACAGTGTGTACAAAGGACATACTTCTCTCCTGCCACTTCTTCCTTGGTGGCATGAGGTCCACCTCATGCTGCTTGGCTCTGGCTCTTTCTATCTCTTTTAAATAAAGGATGATATAGGCCACACCCCAGGGAAATGTTCTCTATGGTGGATCAAGGCTGTTGCAACCTACCTTCATCTTTTTTAAAATAATCTACTCTTGCATCATTAATCCCAGGCAGCAATTATGATTTACAACACCTAGGAAAATGCTATGCGATTACAACATGGAAGACAGCCACACAATACTGGGTATCAAGATCTAACCGAATTTACAGTTTGGTGGGACACAACTCAATCCAAAATAAAGAGTAACTAGACTTAGAATATATATATATGCATGCATATTTAGTACATGAATAAGGATATTTATAAAATTATCTCTAACTCCCTGTAGATTATAGATTGTAACCATAGCAAATATAACATCTTACATCTTCTTATAACCTAGGAAAAAGGAAAGTCATGGCAATTTCATGCCTTTCTGAAGTCTACTATTTTTCAGTTACTTTACCACCCCTTCCCTGTAACTATGTAACACCTCCACAACACTGTAGAGAATTTAGAGACACTGGACAGAAGAGAGGGAAACAGTGTCAGGAAAAATATGGAACAACAGAGTAAGAGACAGTCAGAAGTGAGACAAAACAGAAACTGAACTGCAGGTTTGGAGACAAGACAGAGTCTCCTAGTGTTAGTCTTGCTTGTGAAAGATTCTAAAACACCAGGGAGTAAGTTCTAATCCAAACCTAAATATATTATAATTTAAATACATTCTGCCCGACTCAACGGCACTCAGCTTGGCTTGGCTGCCCTGTCCACTCCTTTGGAAAGTATTCATTAAACAAATGTGAGCTGAGCTCAAGGGAGTGCGAATACAATGGTGTGCAAAACTAAACACAGACCTTGCACGTAACTCCATGAGAGAAATCCACACAGGCAGGGCATTGCTGTATCCTGATCTCGTATTTCATTTGCTGTGATGTTGAGTTATGAAAATCTACACAATGTCTGAGTTACAAAAATCTATACATTGTGTTAGGCAAAAATACTAATAAAGACAATTTTGATAAGCTGAACTTCTAACATAAAAGGATAACATAAAAGGTTTCCTTTATTTTAAAAAGGAAATTGAATTTGTACAGTGGGAGATCAAAGGTTGTAGACCTTTTAAAGGACTGTTTTCCTGAATCTATATTAAAGTTCACTCTATTTGGAAGAAATGTATCATATTCAGATATATTCACTATCATATAGTTTTAACACATGTAATCCAAGTAAAAGAATGGTCTTCATCTCAGCCTGGTGGATGCCATAACAATTACCATTTATTACATAAAAACCTTATATTTAACTTTATTTCTGTAAATAAAAGTCAGAAACTGGACATTTTTCTTGATTTCTGTGAAATGATATCTTTGATTAGAACTGTTGGCTGAGGACTTAGTTGCTTTCCGTCTCGAGTTACATTTGATCTCTCCTCACCAGCTGTGCATTCTTGACAGACAGAAGGAAAGGAGGGGAAGAGGTTGGAGAATGGAAAAGTCAGTCTATTCATATTTCATAAGACCTTCCAAGTGAGCCCTGTGGTTGCATCAGAGTATACACCCACACACGGTGTCCCTCACACCCCAAGGGCACTGACATAGAATGAAGGTCAAGATATACAGCATGACAGAGTCTTTGAAGTTGGCATTTTTGTGCCACCTACAGACAAAATAGTTGGTCAGTTTTGGCCTCTTCCACTCTTGCAGTATTGAACTGGATCACATGTGAACTGTCTAACATGATCACGAATACTGTTTTTTGAAAACCATAATTATCACTTTTAAATCTCTCTAAACAGAGCTGTGAAGAAACCAGAGCACAGAGTTACCATTTAGTGATACAGCAAAAACAGTACACATACATGGATGTTACTTTCCTACACCAGTTTAATCAGCAGTCCTCTAGTTCAGTAACCCAAAAAGAATACTTCATGGCACTTTATATTATAAAACCTAGAAGAAAGTTGGGATTTGAACAATGCAATCTTTGTTTAGCGTGAATACACTCCAGTGAGGGACAGACAGCAATTCTAGAAAACCTTTTTCAGATCAGAGTATGTGTAAACATTGACAGAAGATAGAGTCTAGTTACAATTACAAGTGATTCAATACATTAAAAAAGGTTCATAGAGATACCACATAGTGAATAAGAGTCAATATAATTAATAAAAATAATTCAGCTACCTCTCTGTATTGTGAATACTTGGTCTACTGTATTATATCACTGCAATAATTTGTCTTTTTAATTAATGTTAGTCACAACAAGTATACTCACACCCACTGCCTTTAAGTCAGTTCTCACTCATACTGACCCTGTAGGACAGAGAAGAGCTGCCCCACAGAGTTTCCAAGGAGTGCCTGGAGGATTTGAATTGCCAACCTTTTGGCAGTTTAGCAGACACACCATTTAACCACCATGCCCCCAGGGTTTCTAAGTGTGCTCCTAGCTATATGTATATTTTTTAACAAGAAAGCCAAGCCAGCCAAGAAAATTAAGTTAAAAATGCCAGCACCTAATTGCAGATGTGATTGAAAGAGCTTAAAGAAAAACACAACAACAACAAAAATATGCTTTTTACTGTGCAACTGCTTATCCCAGCTGTCTGAGGTTAAGCTCTGCTAGGAAACAGACTCTGAAATGAGGATTTTAATACAGGATACTGGTTCAGCCATTCTCTCTCATGATCAGCACCAGTCTGGGTGGGTAAGAAGAAGGTACAGGAATGGTCAAGGGGAAAGGTTAGACTGTATCTGATACAGTCACAGCAAGGTCTCACACACCTCAAGTAAGCGCTGAAGCCAGGATGACTTGACAGAGCTGTCCTGACCAAGGTGACAGTACTATACCTTTCTTCCTCTGTATCATCTAGTCACTTGGTATGTATTTACCCTGAAAGGAGGAAACCCAAAGCTATTTCTCAAAATGGCTGAGAGTTTTCAGATGACAGTCTTTCTAGCAGCAAAAGGACGAAACGTCAGTCCTAAAGGGGAAGCCTAAATGGTACATCACTGACTAAACACCCAGCTGTATAAATGGAAGGAATCCATAAGTGGTGCAAAGGGTTAATACACTCAGATCACGGATTAAATTTCACCCAGAGGAGACTCAAAAAAAACAAGTCCTGGCAACTAAATTTTGAACATGAATCTGAATTGACTCAAAGTCAACTGTTCTTCATGTATATATTACCATTGCTAGAAGAATTAGTCTTATCAACAGTTTCCCTTCCAAGAAACTTGCTAGCATAGATAATGCATACATACATATATGTTGTCTGTATCTGAGTACATTCCAAATCATAGCTGCCTCATAGCATTTCCAAGGCAATAATCTTTAAGGGAGCAGATCACCAGGTCTTTTCTACAGCGGAGCGGACGGCAGGTACAAACTGCCAGTCTTTGAGTTAGCAGACAGTGCTTAACCATTGTGTGACCAGGATTCCTTACATACACATGTAGAATATACATTACATTACTCTGCATGTTAAAACATACTTAGAGACATGAGACACATAGGAGGTAAAACTGAAGAACAGTGAACCTTTATAAGGCATGTTAGCCCTTTTGTATTGGTGACAGTGTCTTTCTTTATGACTAAGTTCTAGAAAAAGAAATAGGATTTAAACATGGACAGAAATAAGACAAAAAATCGAAATCAAGGTGTAAAAATACATTGTTTATAAGAGTGTGAAAGTAAAGATGAAAAGAGACCTGTCAGAGAATGTGAAATAAGGCCTGTTTGAGAGGAATACAGCTTACATAAAGCAAAGTTTGGAGAGCTAACATCATAAAGGAAAGTCGATGCACATTTGAAAGCCCCGATTTTATTAGAGATCAGCAAGGGGCCGCTGAAGGATCACTACCTGCTTGTTTATGAGTAGATGGGAGGAATGACATTTTAAGATAAGACCATCCCTCTGACTAATACAGCGAACTGACCTTTCCCAATAATTCTAAGATCTTTTCCTAGAATACTATCCCTAGTGCAGACAATAGAGATATTTATTTTGCTGGCAGGGCTCCTAGCTAGCTCTTATCAAAAAGAACTAAATTTTAAAAGTGAAATCAAAACTAATTTTTATTGATTTTCTTAGAAGAGTAATGTATCATGGAGTTTTTCCACCTGATTTCATCACACCTTTGCTGTTCTCCAATACACAGTTTTAAAACAACATGCTAAAACTTCACACTTGTTCTAACTATAGGCCACTCTTCACACCTGTAAGTTAACTCTACCCATTATCTACTAAACTGATGCTGGAGCGGAGGAAATGCTTAGGTTAAAATACATTAGAAATAATAAATATTCCTCCATGGCAATGAAGATACTAATATCACTGCCACAACTGTTACTGACAATTTTCATTGAGCATCCCCTATGTTTAAGGGTTGCGTATTTGTACAGGATTAGATCATTTAATCTTCACAATAACATTGTTACTTAGGAGCTATTTTATTCTCCTTTTTCAAGATAAGTGAATTGCCTGAGGTCCCACAGCTAGAAAGTTTTGGAGCCCAGAAATGAACTCAAGTTGCTTATTTCAACGGTATCATCCCCACTTAGTATATAAAGAAGCTGAGATTTACAGGATTAAGTAATTTATCCTGTTGAAGCAGGCCTATTTGGCTCAAAAGCTCATGCTTATTATTTGGCTCTGATACTTCAGATCACAGCTTATTAAATAAATTTAAAATTCAGACGTTGTAGCAAAAAAAAGGAAAAAAAAAAGAAAGTTTTCCCGTGCTTCCAAAGAGCCACAAAGCGAAATCCTAAATGAAAGCAAAAGACAGGTACCGATTCATTCTGCAACTCACCAACCTATTGCTGTTCATTTCTATTTCCTGAGATGATTATGCCACATTTTGGTCATTAATCCTTCAACAACCCTGTTCCTATTAGGAAGGGACAGATGACCTCACCTTATGTACTTTGAGCTTTCTTATTTTATTCACTGTGAAGAGAACTGTACCCCTGAGCCCCAAATTCATACAGAACTCTGATCTCTTGTCACCTCTCCTTTGATAAGAAGAAAGAGGAAAGCTATCCTTGACACCTGGTAGTTGGTCTGTTGTTACCAGAAACTAGCCTGAGCTATAAACCTAGCTTGTTCCACTCCAGGTGTGCTCCTGCTGGTCCACGGCTGCAGAACAATGACAATACCCAGCAGTCACCGCAAACTAACATGCTGGAAACTCAACTGTTTCTCTCTGCAGTATTCCCCATGGTCATTTCACTGCTTGAATTCTTGCAATAACTTACATTTAGAATTAAATTAAATGGAAGGTTCCTTGATAAATGGCTCTTTAGTTTCCTTATTTTAACCACACTAAGTTTCTTTGTTTGCTGACCGTATCAAACTCTTGCCTTACACAAACTGTGCAAATGTTCTTCACATTGACTGGGACAACGGTCACCCATATTTTCATGTGGCAGGCTACCTCACTGAATTCAGTTTCTTGTTCAAACATCACTTCCTCAAAAAGGCTTTCACTTGCTACTACGTCTAAAACAACACACTCCACCTCAGTTGCTCTCTATTGCTTTATTTTATTTTTGTAACAGTATTTAGGAAACATTAAATTATCCTCACTTATTTAGTAATATTGGTGGTGTCATAGTTAGCAGCTATAACTGCTAACCAGCAGGTCAGCAGTTCAAATCCACCAGGTGCTTCTTGGAAACACTACGGGACAGTTCTACTCTGCCCTCTAGATTCATTATGAGTTGGAATCAACTTGATGGCAGTGGGTTTTGGTTTTGGTTTCTGTCATAACGGTAGCTTCTTACAGATATCTTACTATCAATAGATTGCTCACTTTATTTTGGACACTTAGAGCAGTGCCTGGCACAAAAACTTTTTTTTTTTCTTTTAATAAACTGACTACAGGTGTAGATAAAAAAAATGCCAACTATGTCAGAAAAAAGTTGTACAATGTATCTACATATTACATCCACTGGAGCTTTGCAAGCTTTGCAGAAGGCAAGTCTGATGCCCATGTTGGAGTTCCAGACCCCTGGGAGAAAGCTTATCACAAATCACTGCTCACTGCCATCAGCTGTGCCTGAAGTACAGGACCTGGACTTAGATACAGTTTTGGGCTGCGTAATGTACCCTCCTTCCTGGGGTTACATTCATCAGTTGCAATATGGAACACAGGCCAGGCCAAGTAAAAAGTCTGTCTCACACACATCTAATAGATACACACTTGCACCCACACACATACAGAGGGCAACAGCAGAAATGATAACAGGGCAATACAATCCTTTATTTTGATTCACCAACAAATGTAAATAAAAATGAAAGACGCAATATATGGATACAATAAATAGCTACTGTTCGGGAAGATCATTTCTTACAAAAAAAATTTAAAAAAGCAACAGTACCAGAGAAAATACATTGTTCTCTTTTTATGAAATTGCAAAAAAAAAAAAAAAAAAAAAAACCAAGAAGAGTTCATCTAAATAAATCCAGAAAGTAACTATCTTTTCTCTAATGGTAATTTTAAGTTTGGATTAAAATTCCATTTCTAAACTGGTTAAGAAAGAGTATTTACATATATCTAACTCATCTGATTAGTTCTCAGTAAGAAGTACTAATTTTCATCAAGTTTTTACACTGTAACAGCCATTGTTTTAAATGTTCTACTTATCATTATTCAATCTCCATAGGTAGGTATGGTCACTATCACTACCATTTTAAAGATTCAGAAATTAAGACATAAAGGACATAATTCACTGATGGACCTGGGTCTGAAACCAGGTAGCATGACCCTGCTTCTCACAAATGCTTTATCTGCCAGATGGCCCCTACACTCTGGGATTGTCTTTCTCCTTCCTTCATCTCTGAATTTCTTGACAGATTGCTTCTCACAAGACATGTTCCATGAGCTATGAAAAACTGTGGAATGAGAACTTCTGAGCGTTTGCTCACCTCATAATCATGCTGATTCTTGAACCAGCTGGCAAAGACAGTACCAAACCCACTGCCATGAAGTCAATTCTGACTCACAGTGATGCCGTAGGATAGAGCAGCACTGTCCATAGGGTTCTAAGGCTGCAAATCTTTACGGACACAAATGACCAAACCTTTTTCCTGAGGAGCAGTTCATGAGTTCAAACTGCCAACTTTTTGGTTAGCAGCTAAACACTTAACCACTGGTCCGCCCAAGTTTCTGCAAAGACAGCACATAGCCATCGAAGCCCTCCACACTCTAGGAAGATGAGAAGTCCCAGGCACAACAGGTTACCTGAGTCTTTCCAAGCATACATTATGTTCCTTTACCAGGGAGATTAATCGAGGGATATGTGTATCAAAACAAAAATGCTGATTACTCCATAAAACATTATGTGGTTTGCATTCTAAATTTATAGAATTGCAGGAGGTGGTTTATGAATTAGAAAACATAAAAAAGGATTTTTTTATTAAATTACAGAGAACAAGCACTGATGTTTTTCCTTGTCTTGTCATTGACTTAGGTACTACTGGCTTCCAGCACCGTTAGTATTGGACCCCTGGTGGTGCGGCAGTTAAGAGCTCTCCTGCTAACCAAAATGCTGGCGGTCTGAATGCAGCGGTTCGTTGGCAACCTAATAAGGGATGTTGTATTCGGTCATTGTGTCAGAATAGACTCAATGTCAATGGCTTGGCATCTGTCATGGATAGAATTGTGTCCCCCCAAAAATATGTATAGCCATGTGGCTGGGCCATGATTCCCGGTATCTTGTGACTGTCCTCCATTCTGTGGTTTTCCTATGCTGCATGTAAAAGGATTAGGGTGGGGCTGTATATCGCTTCATAGGAGCACCTCCCTGCTCCACTGTAAAGGGAGTTTCCCTGGAGTATGGCTTGTCCACCCTTAATCCTTTAATCCTACAGGAGATAAAAGGAAAGGGAAGCAGGCAGAGATTTGGGAACCTCATACCACCAAGCAAGCTGTGCCGGGAGAAAAGCATGTCCTTCAGACCTGAGATTCCTGCGCCAAGATGCTCCCTGGATAAAGACTGATGCAATATCCGCCTCTCCTCCAGAACCGACAAGGGGGAGAACCTTCCTGTGGTGTGGACATCCTGAATTTGGACTTGCAGCCTACCAGACCATGTAAGAACAAACCTTTCTTTGTTAAAGCCATCCACTCTGGTATTTCTGTTAGAGCAGCATTAGCTAACTAAAGCAGCATCCATTATGGATAATAACCAATACATATTATAAATAGCTGATACAGCTAATAGGTAATTAAATATATAATTCTATAGATATTTAACAATGAGAATCACATCCTTTTTAAGAAATCTCCGTGCTGTTAAGAAAGTATAGTTAGTACACACTCTCCTATTTTTACCTGATAATATGTTTTTTTTGGTTTTACATAGTTGTATATTTTTGGAATTTTTTTTTTTTTTTTTTTGCTACCGTAGTCTTTCAAGTATATGGGCTGCTTTCCTTCCACAAACTAAATAACACAACTCCTTGAAACCTTCCCCAAGGGTCATCCTTTACACCCATTATCATTCTCGTCACATAACTTTAATTGCCATACCCGAGTCTCACGGAAGTCTACCCCAATATTCTGAAAATGAAGAAATCAAATTGTACAGATACTCTTATCAACGCTGAGACTTGGTTTCTAATACTTGTAGTTAACTAACCAAGAGGACATTCAACTATCATGTACCCAAGTCTTTTGTTTCTTTATTTTGTCTTTAACCACACAAATATTACCAAGTATAAAACAAGATGTATAGGACACAACCTACGAGTAGCATCGCATTGCTGATGCTCATTTCACTTGATGCAGACCAACATGGTTTGTGCCTAATTATCTATCTTCTATTACACTTGCCCCTTTTGAATACAAAGTCATTTATTGTGAATCATTCTTACAATGTTTCAAAGTGACGTTTAATCCTAGCTTTCTCTTCGTAAATCTTGGCAATTGCATCCAAAGTGGTATCATTTGATGGGGCACTGACAATATTCTGATAATATAATGAAACAAAATCGGGCCAAGGACACACCTCTAAAGGGTAATACCTGGTGTCCAGAGATTGTGAAATTCTTTGGATTTAATTCTTTGATTCTTTGATCAATTACTCATTTTATTTTTGTCATGAAAAAGGTTTATCACTTGCATTTCAATAAGTCAGTTTCAGATAGCAATCAGCAATGGAAAACTCCACAGAAGTCAGAAGTGCTACAATTTTTTATTCACTCATCCTCCATAACTTTATTTAACTGATAAGTAACATGAACCTGCTTTTATGTTCTTATCAGACTTAAGATTAAAATACAACTTTTAAGTACATTGGTTCAAAAGATGGAAATAAACATTAACTAATAATGTTGCTGTTAAAACAGCCATAAGTTGGCAATCTCTCTTTTCCAAGCATCTCTGTTCCAATTTCTGCAACAAATGTCCACACACAAAATTAAACAGAAACAGACACATACACGCTATGCCTTTTTCATGAGCAATTTTACTCATTCACTTGCCATATCTGTAAATTTGGTAGATGTTTCTGTACAAGTCTGTCAAATAACAGGCATTCTATCAGATGCTCAAAGGAAAAAAAAAATCCTTTGCCTTCAAATCAATTCTGACTCATCACAACCCTGTAGGACAAAGTAGAACTGCCCCACAAGGTTTCCAAGGAGTGCCTGGTGGATGTCAACCACCATCCTCTTGGGTAGCAGCTGAGCTCTTAACTACTGCAGTGCTAGGGCTCCCCTATTAGATGCTATTGTTGTTGTCCTTGTTAGGTGCCATCCAGTTGGGTTGTGACTAATAGCTACCCTATACACAACAGAACAAAACACTGCCCAGTCTTGCACCACGTACACAATCATTTTTATGCTTAAGCCCACTGTTGCAGTCACTGTGTCAATCTATCTCATTAACGGTCTTCCTAGTTTTCACTGACCCTCCACTCAACCAAGCATGATGTCCTTCTCTAGGGACTGATCCCTCCTGACAACATGTCCAAAGACATGGTCTTACATACTTTGGATATGTTGTCTATAAGTTACTAGCAGTCTAAAAAGTCTATCTGGTATCATGCTATAGTTTAGCATGTATGTCAAAAAGCAGTAAGTGAAAAAAAATACTTGAAAAACAGTATTCTTTTTCTAAACTCTTCCTTAGAGATACCCTAAAATGCCCTGCTCATATCACTCCACTCCGACAAGCATTTTAAGCTCCACATCCATGATCACACAGCTGTCAGATAATGTGAACTTGGTCCTCTCAAATATTTCTTATGCTAAGAATCCATTCATAAATTTGTCTAGTATTCTAGCCAAGAAATGTTACACGTGCTAAAGAACTCAAAAACCTGAGGAAAGAGATGGCTGTTTTTTAGCAAGTACTTAACAAATATTATTTATGTACTCTGTGAGTCTCTTGATCCCCGTCAACTCTGATATGGTTAAATGAGAATGCTGCTCAAAAAAAAAAAGAAATACTAAGCAATGGGAAAGAATTACATCCTTCTCCAAGGGAGTGGAAAGTTTTAAGGTTTGGTTTCTTCACTATTTAATCCAGACTGTGTAAAACCACTCCAGGCATTTGAATATTTCTTGCATTTCAGGCATACACTATCACACTGTAACTCTGGCTCCATATTCAACACTCCACAAAAAGTTCTTCAGAGAAAAAATCTTGTTTATAGGAGACACGTGTTTTCCAAGTACTGTGGGTTTGTGAGGGTGCTTATCTAATTACAGACCTGCCTGTCTGAGAAAGAAATTTGTACCTTTGCAAAATTCCCTCCAAGGTCACTGACAGTCCTTAGAACATTGGCTCATCTGGCCATCATCCAAACTGTCTAGTGACTATTGAAGTCTTACTTTCCCCTTGTCCACACACGTTATTAAGAAGGATATTTCAGATTAGACTCTGCAAGGTTCAAAGTATCAAGACAAAGTCAGAGGTGTTCACTCTTTTTGCCTATTATCTTTAAACTATTTAGATACTAGAATGTTGAAATGGCTATGAATGTCAAAAATTACTATAGTACAAGTTTGTAGTTGACAATTAGAAGCTATGAATGTTGGTGCATCATGGTTGACACTAAAGGTAAAGAAAGGTCAGAACCAATATTTAAAAAAGACAGTCACAAAATTGAGTCATGGTATATATATATTTAGCAGCATTGTAACTAAAGCTGCAAAAAGAAAGGAACATTGATTCAAACTTGTCTGTTTCTAAACACATCTTTGTAGTTACTCAGATATTTGTATTTGGACATTTTACAATTTAAACTTCTATTGTTTGGGACTAATTTCCTTCGGTATATTTAAAAAGTCCAGAATCTTGCTCAGTGCATATTTAGAAAAGGACTATGAATATTATTTTTGGTAAATTTTCTTTTGGTTATTGTTCCTAAATTGACTACCATTGAGGAATGGTTATTTTTATTAATTTCTGAACTAGTTTTGTGTTCCCTACTTTGTGCAATGTAAAATTCTTAAATCTACATATTATTTATAAATTATATGACTCTTACAGAGAGTTCAAATCTTCCAGGTGCTCCTTGGAAACTCTATGGGGCAGTTCTACTCTGTCCTATAGGGTTGCTATAAGTTGGAATTGACTTGATAGTAATTTTTTTTTTTTTTTTGGTTTGGTTTTCCCTTATAAAGTTGATGTAGTTTAATTACTGTTACTGTCTAACTTTTGTTAAGTTACTGAGAGGATGATGCCCAATACTTCTTTTTCTCAGTATGTTTTCTGTTGCAATTGACTATGCTTTTTCTTAATCAAAGTATTTGTACAAATTCCATGCAAACATGGTCTGTGTTTGCTTTGCCCCTTCTGTATACAGTTGTCTGGCTTTGCCAAGAAAAAAAATGCATTTCAAGTGTTTGTTATGAAACATATTAGAAAAAGTTTCCTTAATCATTAACATTCTATTAACATGCAAAAGATATTAGATACTTATGGAATAATTTATATTTTATTAGAAACAATGTGAAGCTCAGAGTTTTACAAATAATAAGTCACTTAACTCTGAACATAGTTTTACCAACAAGTACACATGCTATTTTTTTCAGTTATATATTTAAATACCCATTCAAGTCATTACTTGTGTTGGAAAGGAAGGAGGCTATTCTGCAACTTCTTAAATTGAAGTACTGAGATGCCCAAATCAATAAATGGTTGCAATCTGAAATAACTCAGAAGTTCTCCCAACCAGATTTTATAAAATAAAATAGATGAAGGTTGAAGAAAAAGCAATGAAAATTTCAAAATACATCATAATGGCTGCAGGCAGCTGTCATTAGAAATTATTCAGCTGCTACTCTCATAGGATCAAGTCAACAGCAAGAGCCATGAATTGCCAGTATCTGTTGGGTGTGATTTTATCTCTTCTAGCCCCACATCTCCCGAAGTCTTTCTTGTTTCACATAGATGGCTACAAAATTTCTTTTACTTGAAGTTCTTATTATTTTGAATGGGATCAATGTACTCTTTTAGCAGTGTCACATTTCCATACACATTAAAGCAGGTCAAGGCGGGCAAATGAGGGTAAGAAGCCCCGAGAGACCATGCCCATGTGGCAGTGTCAGGACATTTCTTGAGGTGCTGCCAGCTGAATGACATTAGGGCACACACTGATCTCAGCAGACATATCAGGGTGCCTAGGGCAGAGGGATGACTTCACCCTATTTCTGCACATTTGTATCAAAAGGTGTTTGGATCTGAGGTACCTGGGAACGTTTATAAGGCCTATCTGTCAGTTACTGCAGAGAATCCATTCTTTCTTCTCTTGTCTGAAGAAAACCTTCTAATTGCCTAGAATTGATCTCACTCTCAGCTCAGGAAAAGATCCCTAAATAGCTTAAAAATATCAGTGTATCTGCTACCTTGATAACAACAATTGCTTTGGCGTTAGACACCAACCAATATTGAAACCAGAGAGAAAGTAAATCCCAGAACTTGGGCAGAAGCTACAGAAAGGGTTTTGTTCTGGTCCTGAACAATATGCCATAGAGTTACGAAAGCTGGAATGTTCCTTGGCTATGGTCGTTGGATCATCACATATGTGGCCTGATAATTAAGTTTGTGAACTCATCATAGAAAAAGTGCTTTATACCTCACTGCTGAATATCACTACAGTCATCTCTGAAGTGCTCCCCTTGGGAAGCTATGCACCCATGCCAGCACCTAGTCCACCCTTCAAAGCAATTTTCCGACTCTTTTTCTGGAACACCTATCAGAGCTGTCATCGCATTACTCTTTATGTCCTGAATGTCGTCAAAATAGCTTCCTTTCAGTGTTTTCTTTATCTTTGGGTAAAGAAAAAAGTCACTGGGTGGCAGATCAGGTGAGGAGGGAGGGTATTCCAATACAATTATTTGTCACTGGCTAAAATCTCTATAGACAACTACACAATTAAGTTCGCAATCTTGTCATTGCACCACCATGCACAATGGCCATCCCAGAAAGAGTTCCGAAATTGCTTTCAAGTGTGGATTAGGCATATAACTTGCCAAGAGGAGCACTTTGAAGGGGATCATAGTGATGTTCAGCAATGGCATATGTAGCACTTAGAACAATTACGTTAGTGGACTTAATAGTCGGACCTCATAGACAAGAGCTGGGCCTCGTAGGTAAGACCAGGGTGACCAAGTGGATTCCCAGGATGTAACTAACACCCTCAATGTCAGAGCCAAAACAGACAGCCAGGTATGGCAACATTACTGAATCTCTAAATCAAACTTCACTTTACTTTTCTGTTTTCATTTCATCTGTCAGAAATCCAGGGTATTCCTTTGTTTGTTTAAGCAAGTTTCAGTTTAGTTTCCTGGCACTTCCTGTATAAAGCAACTTAGCTAGCACAGTTTTCTGTTGTATATCTTAAGCATTAATGCGGGAAACCCCCGCGAAAGATATTTAGAAATCATAGCGGGCTGGTCATTGTTATCAGAAAGATTGAACTAGGGGTATCAGTGTTCCCGTTGTTGAAGAGGAAAACAGTATATAAGGATGCAGTCTGGAAAAAATATATCACTGCCCTAGTTACAGGAAAAGAATGAGAAATTTACCTATTACTAAAAATGAAGTCATCCTGTCCTGTCAATTCTTGGGTGCAGAAACTCAATTGTATGAATTCTATTTATTAAAAAAAGAAATTACATTGTTAAAGACAGGAGTAAAATCATGTTTCAGGAAGCCATGTCTAATCAATAGGGAATATGTTTTATTATATAGCAAGTAGGGCTGAAGTGCCAGCATCTTAAGGCCTAACACTACCTGGAAAAATAGTTCAGTAAGTATTTGTTAATAAATGCTTTGGGCTTCTCATCAATATTTGTGACAGAGCAGACTCACTGTGCTTGAATCAACTCCAACTGCCTTTTTTACTGTATACGGTAAATAACTTCATGGAAAGTACCATTTCCAACATTTTTAAGGTAGAGGTAACACGTTTTTTATACACACAAACTATCTAATCAGTGAAGACATCTGGAAATTCCTGTATAAGAAAGAGTGTGTAAAAAAGAGAGTATCTTCCTATTGAGAACGTGGATACAGACAACGTGAGATGTAATTTGCGGCCTCTAGCACCGTCTAGGAAAATTATATTTCAAGGGAATATAAAGATGATGCTAAGGTCTGGAAAGTAAGTGACTTAATCAAGGTAACACAACTTTGTGAATGAGCTAGGGTAGAAAATATTTCTTCATATTCATAATACACACATACTAGTGACACATGTAAATATTTTAAAGTGCCATATGAAATATACTTGTGAGCTTTTCTACTAGGTAGAGATAAACATCTACATTCAGTTGTTTCAATATTTTAACCTTCTAAGAGCAAAACTAAATAGTCAAGTTGCTTTCAGGTAAAAGAATAAAATAATTGTTACACTGACAATAATTTAAGGAGTAGCTTTTTTGAAATGAAGAATACTGATTATACCATAGACTGCCAAAAGAAGAAACAAGTATGTCTATGAAGAAATACAGCTGGCGTACTGACACACCTTGGACACGTTATCAGAAGGGATCAGTCCCTAGAGAAAGACATCACACTAGTCAAGGAGAGGATCACTCAAAAAGAGGAAGATTCTCAAAAAGATGGAATGACACAGTGGTTGCAACAATCAGCCCAAGCTTAACAATACACATGCAGATGGAGCAGGACTGGGAAATGTTTTGTTCTTTTTACATAAAGTGCTTATCGGTCAGAACCAACTAGACAGTATCTAACACCAATAACAACAACTGTAAAACCTCAACAGCAGCTACTACATAGAGTTGCGGAGGAACATCCAGATATCCTGATTAATCATGCAGTACAATTAAATGACACTCTCTTCCAAAGCACTGCATTTTTACAATGAAAGCTGTCACAATAAATATGTTTTAAAACTTTATGCCTGTCTATTATGACATGAAAACTCTGATGGCATAACGGTTAACTGCTAAGTCTGCTAACCAAAAGGTCAGCAGTTTGAATACCCCAGGTGCTTCTTGGAAACTCCATGGGGCTGTCCTACTCTGCCCCATAGGGTCACTATGCATCAGAATCAATTTGATAGCACTGAGTGTGTTTTGGTGCATTGTGACATAAGGAATTTAGATTTTAATTTGGATACTTGATACTTGAACTTATTCATGAGTATATTCAACTGTGAGTTCATTCACAGCATATCACAGGCTGCTTTATCAGCCAATGCAGAGTGAAATATGTCCAAGTGAAACAGTTTTAGGAAGACGTACAAGCACAGCACAAATATTTTGGAGTACAGCAAAATTATTGCAAGTTGTTAACTAATCACTAGATCTACAATAGCTAAAGAGTCGCTGGAAACAGATTTATTGCATTTTGTTCTCTCGTATTTATGCAACAATTGACTACTGAGAAAAATTTATGCTTTGGGCACTTTATTCATGAGTCGAATCCTGAAAGCAAGGGAGAGGAAAAAAAAAAGGATGATTTAAAGCCAAATCCGATTATTTCATAAATTTATGTGCTGATCATATTTATTTCATTTTTTTCTTTTTCCTTATCTCTTTTTTCACTTGTAGCATTAAATGTTACTCAAGGTCTTTTAACATTTAAATATCTTAAAGACTGCCAAGCTAATATGTCTAGACAGCAACTGAAGAACAAAAGAGAGACATTACTCTCAACCCTCACCACCAAGATATTGATATCACTGAAAATGCTCAGTGAGACTGGGGAAAGCATAACAAGCAAAGCTCTTGGTGAAAAAAAAGAAGAAAGGTGAATACTAACTCTTTCATATCAGCAATGCAATGACTCTACACTCAAAAGGTATCATCCCCTAGCATTAAAACAACTCTTAAGAAAAAAAAAAAAAAAAACACTTTCAGAAATTGAACAAATGCTCATGTCTCAAGGCAATCATACTCAGTATTAACCCAAACAAAGAGTGTAAACATATCTACAATTATGTTTGGGGGTGTGTGTGTGTCTGCGTGTCTGTGTGTCTGTGTGTATATGAGCCTGTATAATTAGTTTGGTCAGTGGAAGAAGAATGGAAAAAGAAGATGTTTTAGACTGTGATATATAAATAGTATGACAGTCACCAAGTAGCACAGTGAAAATTATGAGAGCCAGACTCAACGAGGCTGCCTTCCAAGTCTTGCAAGTTTTCCCACCTTTGGCAAGGCACATTCTTACTCTTTTCTACTGCTCTTCATTAATGGGAAACATTTTTAGTTTTCTTTCTTTGATAGGTTTCTACCTTACACAGGTCCCAGCTTTTGCAGATTTTATTGTATTCAGAAGTTATGGTCAGTTGAATAAATGAGAACACTATAAATCAAAGCAGTAAATGTTATTTAAATACTTTCAGTGCAAGTGACTTCAAACACTAGAAATTAGAAGCAAGTATCATCTTAATTTGTAATTTCTTATCTTTAAATTTTTATCGAGACCAACTGAAGTTTTCCCTCTCATGGGTCTACATATAAGCTCTTTACTCTGTGGCACATCTTGAGTATCAGTACTCCTGCTTGTAATTTAATACTTCTCCTTCCTGGTGGGAAGCTCTTGGTCCTCCCATAAGTACTGCATTAAAATTTTCTTGTTTTTAAAAAAAGGCTTTGGTGATAATTAGAACTGGTCGAGTGCCTTGAGTACATAATGTTACTTTCAGAAATAAAAATGAATTTTCTTTGTGTGTGTTGTGTCTTTCCAGCAGGTAAGTCAAAGAACATTACTAGGTTTGTCAAGTCCAAAAAGCAATCAAAACACTTTTTACCGTACATGGAGAAATTCATCCAGGATCAAAATACCGATCTCAGAATTAAAGGAACAACATTGCTGTCCACCCCTGGAACCTCTGTAAGAATTAAAGAATAACTCACATGAAGATCAAGAGATAAATCACTGGCGGGGGGGGTCAATTCCTGACAATACATAACACAAATGTTATGTATTTTTTTTATGTATTTACTCAGAAGGTAAAATAGTGGGTGGCGGAGAAGGAACAATGAAAAGTTAAAAATAGTTCAGAGAGAAAAAAAAACAAAAGAGACCTACCTAAGTGAAGAAAATTATCTTGCTGGTAGATAGAATCAACACTGTGGAACTGTCTATTCTATCTAAAGCAATCTACACACACAATGCAATCCTGATCCAAATTCTAATGACATTTACTTTTAATGATATGATAAACAAATCACCAATTTGATATGGAAAGGGAAGAGGCCATGGATGAATAAAGCATTACTGAAGAAGAAGAAACTGGAAAGACTACCTGACTTTAGAACCTACTGTACCACCATGTAGTCAAAACAACTTGGTACTGGTATCATAACAGTGGAACAGAAGTGAGAATCCAAACATAAGATAAGAGCAGATGACACTTGACAAAAGCGCAAGTCTGTTAATTAGGGAAAAGACAGTTTTTAACAAATGGTGTTGGCATAACAATATCCTTCTGCAAAACAAATTAAACAAGACCCATATCTCACATCTTGCACAAAAACTAATTCAAAATGAACCAAAAACCTGACTTTAAAATCAAAGCAACAAAGATCACTGAATTAAAAATAGGGACAATACTAACTGCAACATTTCTGAGCTGATTCTGACTCATAGCAACCCTCCTGGGGGCCCTAATACATGACATAAACAGAATAAAAACATTAATAAGAATGCACAAACTCCAGAGGAGGAAGAAAAAGAAAAAAGAAAAAAAAAAAAAGAACTTGCAACTCCTAAAAATCAAACACTTGAGTGCTCATCCAAAGACCTCATCAGAAGAGTACAAGGACAACTTATAAATCGGCAAAAAAAACTGGCAACCACAAATCCTATCAACATGTAATCTCCATAATTTACAAGATACTACAAAACCTCTGTAACAGAAAGATAAATGATATAATTAAAAATTGGGAAAAAGATAAGAATAAGCACTTCACCAAAGAAGACATTAAGGCAGCTTGTAGATACATGAAGAAATATGACCATTAGCTGTTAGAGAAATGCAAATCAAAATTACAATGAGATACCATCTCACTCCAAAGAGACTAGTGTTAATCCAAAAACTACAAAATAATTAATGTGGGAGAGTTTCTGGAGAGACTGGCACTCTGCTGGTGGGATACATACTTTGGCAATCAATTTGTCACTTATTTAAAAAGCTAGAGATAGAAACACAATAGGATCCAGCAATCCTGCTCCTTGATATACAGGCTAGAGAAATAAGACCTGTTGCATGGACAGATACATCAACACCTATGCTCACTGCAGCACTATTCACAATAGCAAGAGGACAAAGACAACCTAGGTGCCCTTCAACAGATGAATAAATAAATGAATTATGGTGTATTCATACAATGGAATGCTGTGCATCTGTAAAGAACAATGATGAATCTGTGAAACACTTCATAACATGGAGGAATCTGAAAGACATTATGCTGATTGGAGTTCAGGCATAAAAGCATAGATACTGTATGCAACCACCTTTATAAGAACTCAAGGAAAGCTTTAAACACAGAAGCAAATATTTTTTGATGGTTACAGGGTGGAGAAGGATGGAGAGGGTTATTCATCAACTAGATAGTAAACAAGTATTATTTTAGATGAACGGAAGGACAACACATAACACAAGAGAAGAAGGTACAACTGGATTAAACCATAAACCAAGAAGTTTTTTGAATACAACCAAACATTTTAAGAGACAGAGTAGTAAGTGCAGGTGTCTGGTGATCATGGTTTTAGGGTACACCTAGATCAAACGCTATAACAAAGTTTATGAAGAAATTGGTCTGCATTCCACTTTACCAAGTAGCATCCAGGATCTTAAAAGCTAGCAAGTAGCCTTCTAACTGGCATAAACTTGCTGCAAGCCATTTGGAGAAGAGGAAAGTGAAAGGCATCCAAGACATAAAGAAAATATGATCATAAGAGACATAAAGGCCCGTATAATCCAGAGATGACACTAAAACAAGACAGTGTCTGACTACTACCAATGCCTGCCTTAAGAGAGAATACAACATAGTATTCCTGACAGAATGAGAGCAAAACGAGTGTGCAGAACTAGAGCACATGGTCCAACAGGCTGGAAGTTTCCCTGAACACATGGCCCCCCGTACCCAATAGAACAACTAAAACCATTCTTGAACCCAAGTCATCAAAGATCAGAGATCAAAGATCATTGTAAAATACAAAATGATGCTGGCAAATAGCGTGCTTCCTGGCTCAAGTAGATATACAATGCTAAATGCGCAGCTCCTGTCCGGAGGCAAGAGGGCAGAGGGGGACAGGAGCTGGTTGAATGGACATGGGAAACACAGGGTAAAGGGAAGAGTGTGCTGTCACACAAGGAGGGCAACTACAGTCATATAACAATGTGTAAGTTTTTGCATGACAAACTGACTTGAATTGCAAACTGTCACTTAAAGCATCATAAAATGAAAAAATCTAAAAAAATGTGAATAACAAAACAAAAGGAAAAGGTAGTTCAGAGAAATATGACTTATTTAAACATACCTTTTAAACATGTTCTAAGTTGAGTGATAACTATAAAAACTTTCAGATGTTAAATTTTGGAGCAGGAGAAACTTTCTAAATAATTTAAAACTGTTTTCCTAGAGAAATGGAACTAACTTCTGCAGATAATCAAGAAGAAATATTGGTAAATAATGTCCAGAATCTTAAAGTTTTGGGAACTTAAATTTTAAGTTAAATTTGTCACAGAAAATTCTCTCTCTCAGAGATCAGTTTATTATTTTACAAAAGTGACATTTTTGGAATTATTTTAAAAATATATTACAAAACAGGAAACACTTCACAGTGTCACTAATGAAATATTGCACTCAGAAACATGTGATTCGATTTTCAAGCCATTGTTAGTATTGGATTTTATTTTTAAAATAACACTTTTTTCTGATTCAGTAGGATGAATCAATTAATCAGAATGTAAGGGCTGGGTAGTAGAAAAAAAGGCAGATAAATAAGTTACTGAAAGCAGCAATTCTTAAAAAGAAAGTTTCTAGTCTGTGCGAACAAGGGTTTTAAAAAAAAAATTGACAAAGTAACTCAAAATTGAAGTTTTGTTTTAGAGCAGTACTCTTAATTCTTTTAAACATTCATCAGTTTTTTTAAATGAGTGTTTACTATCCACAAGAAGGAACCCTGGTGTCCCAACAGTTAAGTACTGGGCTGCTAACTGAAAGAAGAGTGGTTAGAACACATCAGACACTCCACAGGAGAAAGATGTGGCAGTAGGCTTCAGCAAAAATCAAGGCTTTGGAATGGATCAGAACTGAGTTCAAAACTGAACAAAACCAAAATTTTCAACAGAGTAAAATTGAAACCCAAAAGGAAAAGAAATAAAATAAATATTTAAATGTGTTTCTGAAGCCAAACTTAAATAAAAACTATTTTTTGCTTTTATTTTTTGCTCTGCTGCTAGAGGGTCACTACGAGTCAGAATTAACTCGATGGCAGTGGGTTGGGTGGGTGTTGCAGGGTCAAAGATAAGACCATCTATGTTTGATTTGCTTGTGACACCTAGGAACACCAAATGCTCGTCTGGTACATGGTTGTTAAGGCTCCGCTTGTCACTCAGCAAGCAAGACTGCACGGCTACCACTACAGGTGATAGCAGGTTACTTGATACACAGTCCACTCAAAGTTTTCCACGCCATGTTTGACCTGCCTCACAGCAGTGCCCATTTGTCTACAGAAGATCTGAGCAAGGTTCAGCCAGTGAGAACACTCACAGAAATCTGAAAAAGTTGGCTGAACCGCATCAGATTCTGAGTAGGGTTTCATCTGAATGGAAATTTGTCAAGTGAGTGTAAACATTTTATATTATTCACATTTTTAAGTGTGGTATTTCAGTTTACCAAGAAAAAAAAGAGTACCTTTTTTTTATGACTCCATTTTTGTATACAGCTTTGACTTAAATGCACTCACATATTGTTGTACTTACATGTATAAATTTGATATTTGCCTCACAAATCAAAATGTTATACGACATCAGCAACTGGTGGGGAGACAATCAATGTTTCAGTTGTAACATATCATTACTTCATTGAAAATCATGATGTGACATCAAGAGTTTTCTTCAAAAGATACTGGATAAATGCATGAGAATGTTGTAAAATCAAAGTTATTCCACTTTTTTGTAATACATGGATACTACATGACTAGAAACATTTTAATACATACTGGCTCTAATTCATTCTACAAATGTACTTATGCATTCTTTTCTCTTTATTTGATGAAACTAAAAGACTTTTCTTGTAATACAATGACTATGAAATACATCCTAATGTTAAAGCTATTTCTTATCCCTGAAATTCTAGCACGGGATAAACCAGAAAAAATCTGTATCAATAATGTCTCAAGTATGAAATGGCTGACTAGAAAAGCATGTGGAAAATTTGCACTGCAGATATGGTTGGAGACCGTGCAGTGGGTTTAGAGAGGCAGCTGAAGCATCACTGTATGGCTCAATACAGGGCAGTGCACAGCAAGCAGACACAGAATACTGAAGAAATTGTTCGAAGCATTTGGAATAAACAAACAAACAAAAATTAGTGTGCCATGCCAGAATGCCTTAAGGGAAAATTAGATGACAAACAAATGTCGTTGCATGTGTTGAATTAGTTACTGTTAATTGTTGTTTTTGTTGTTTTGAGCTGACTGAATATTCAAAAATTCCATATAACTTTAAATCCACTTACTACTTCAATAGGTGAAAATTCTTCAATCGACTCAGAAAATGTCCTTAAAACTTAGCTCCAAAATTAGTAGCAATTTAGAAGAACAAATACTGTCTTTGAAAGTGGACGTTGCCAGAAGATTGAGTACATCAATTCTAGGAATTAATGTTCAGTTCATTCCAGATGGCAAGAAACATCTGTCAATACCAGAAATGTAAGAATTAAGAGCAAGACATGCAGGTCTGTGCATAAAAAACACTGTGTTTCACATTTTTATAGATGTACAACATCCATTTATTCCATAACCAAGAATAACTGCTCCAGTGTAATTGAGTTTGTTGATTTGTTCAGAAATGATAGTAAAAGCAAATGGCAACTGTCTCGACAAAGTGACAACCTGGATGACTCTGACTTAGTGCACTGTGATTTACAAACATTAACCATCATAGAGTATGGCAAAAACGACAAAGTTTATAAGATTGGTGTAACATGTGTTGCACATGCACTCAATTAATTAAGGACATAATACCAGTTATTGAACTCTAGGAATTTCTAGAAGGATGTCATGAACTCATTTGAGTATCCCATATTCAAACACTGTCTACCAAATTTTCGAAAATAATTTAAGGAAACCAGTACTGGATTGCCCAACACTATGGAATAATATGTTAGAAAGCTTACAGGGATGCAAAATAGAATAATATGGGGTGCTTAATAATATATTTGAAAATAATAAATTGAAAAAATTGTCAAGGAAAAAAGTTAGCATTGAAAATGATAGCATATTAGGAAAAGTATATCTAGATCCTCATCACATTCTAATTAGTGCTGAACTTAAGGTGAAGGCCATATTACATTTAAAAAGCATTTAGAAAACTATAGAAAATCTGAAAAGGAACAGTATTGAAAGTGTAACAAAGGAAAACAATTCAGGAAATACTCTTACTTCAAATGATAATGCTCATGAGATTGAATTATTTCTCAAAATGAAAGAAAAAAGTGAAACTGAGATCAAATGACTATACTGTTAGTACTGATTCTATATTAACAAGCTTCAGCGGTGTACAAAGAGTAGAGACAAAAAAATCTTGAATTTTGGGAAGAAATCTGTTCATAATGTCCCCAGTTCTACCAAATTGCTATGGCAGTTCTGAGTGCACCAACTGCTCAGATTAGTGTTAAGAGATTTCTCAAGTTTGAAATTCATCTTGCAAGATGATACAATATTCCAAAGAAAAAAAATATTAGAGGACATTCTATTAATTTTGTATAATTATGATTTACTGCGATGTAGTTTCCTAATGAACTGTATAATTATGTATAAATTAAATCTATATTTGTAGTAAAAAGCTTATTCAGGGTATAGTTACAGAAATGCTTCAGCTTAGATCTAGGGTGAATATTAAATATTTTATTGCTCTTTGCCTTTATGTACTGATGATTTAGATATAATAGCACGCTCTGTATTTCTAGTATGTCAAGAATAAATTTTTACCAGTTTTTCCACAACTAGTACTAAAAATGGAGAAATGGAAGATTTTTACCACTTTCTGCAACATACAATTGGTGAAACATGCAATTAAGACACATTAATAACTACCAGTATTTGGAGTTCAAATACTGGAAACAAACAATATGTCGTTGGGAAATAAGACCTTAATGACAGAAATCATACATCATACCAGAATTTCATAAGAACAATGATTTATTCACTGGAAATACGTTTTCTCAGTGACAAAAATCTGAATCTTGCTAGACGGAACATACAGAAATCAAATCAACTGCATCTGCGGAAAGAGAGGATGAAGAAGCTTAATATTATCAGGCAGAAGAAAGCTAAGGGCTAACTGTGGAACATCAATTGTTCGTATGCAAGTCCCAACTAAAGCTAAAGAAACTGAAAACAAATCAGCACAAGTGAAAGCATGACCTTCAGCATATTGATTTTAATGAGCATTTTAAGAATAGATTTGATGTAGTGAACAGTGATGACCAGAGACCATGGAAGTTATGGGATGGCATCAAGGATACCATACACGAAAAAAACAAACGGACATTAAAAGGACAGAAAGAACAACAACAACAACAAAAAAAAAACAGGTTTCATGGCTGAAGAGATTCTGAAACTTGCTGTTAAACAGAGTAGCTAAAGTGAAAGACTGAGATGAAGAAAAAGATCTCAACAGAAGATTTCAGAGGGTGGTTCTAGAAGACAAAGGATTACACTGCAAAGTGCAAAGACCGGGAGTCAAGAAGCCAAAAGAGAACAACATTCTCACATGTCTCATGCTAAAGGAACTGAAGAGAAGAAAATTCAAGCCTCAAGCTGTAGTACTGAAACACCCTAGGGACAAAAAAAAATGAATGATGCAGCAATATCACAGGAAGATAAAAGGAATCCATAAGGTCATTCTACCAAAAGAAACTGGTTGACATTCAAACACTTCAAGAAGTTGCACACGACATGAAACACTGGTCATGAAGGAAGAAGGTGAATCAGTATCAGTACTGAAGGCACTAGAAACATATAAGGTTCCGGGAATCGACACGACACCAACTGGGAAGTTCCAGCAAACCGGTGCAATGCTGCAAGTGTTCATGTATCTATGTCAAGAAATTTGGAAAACAGCTAACAGGCCAACTGCCTGGAAGAGACACATATTTCTGACCATTTCAAAGAAAGGTAACCTAACAGAATGTGGAAATGGTTGAGCAATATTAAAGTTACATGCAAACAACGCCTCTCTGAAAACCATTTAAAATGGCTGCAGCAACATACCCATAGGAACTGCCATATTCAGATTCAGAACAGGATGTGGAACCAAAGATATCATTGCTGATGTCAGACGCATATTGGCTGACAGCAGAGAATACAAGAAAGATGCTTACCCCTGTTGTACCAACTATGCAAAGGTTTTTACCTGTGGGAGTCCCAGTAAATTACCAGTCACACTGTGAAACATCAGAATTCCAGAACCTTAATTGTTCTCATGCAGAATCTGTACATAGACTAAGAGAAAGTTGTTCCAACAGAACAAGAGGATACTGCTTGATTTAAAACCAGAAGTATGTGTCTGAGTTTTATTCTTTCATTGGATCTATCCAACCTGCAGAAGAACAACACAGATCAGGAACACAGGAAGATTCATAAAATCTCAGATAAGCACAACCTGGCGTGCTGACAGTAAAGAGGACTTGAAGTATTTACTGGTAAAGATCAAGGACTACAGCCTTCAGCATGGATTACATCGCAACATCAAGAAAACAAAAATCCTCAGGACTGGACCAGTAAGCAGAATCATGATAAATGGAGAAAATATTGAAATGCTTAAGGATTTCACTTTACTTGGACCCATCATCAATGCCTATGGAAGCAGCAATCTAGAAATCAAAGACAGTACACTATGTCAGGCAAATCTGCTGCGAAAGAGTCTTTTGAAGTGTTTAAAAGCAATGATGTCACTTGAGGAGTGAGATATGCCTGCGCCTACCCATAGTATTTTCATTCACTTCATATGCGTTCTAAAGCTGGTTAATGAATACTGGAACACTGAAGAAGAATTGATGCCTTTGAATCATGGTGCTGGAGAAAAAGAGTGATTATATCGTGGACTGCCAGAATGGACAAATTTGTCTTGCAGTGATGTACAGTCAGAATGGCAGATGTAGAGTTAGATGCACAGAAACAAGAAGGACAAGACTCGGTCTCACTCACTTCGGACGTGTTACCTACGGGAAGCAGTCCCTGGAGAAGGGCATCATGCTCAGTGAAGAGAAAACCCTCCACAGGACACAGTAACACACTGGCTGCAACAATGACTCAAGCATAACAACAATTTTGAGAATGGTACAGCACCAGAAAGTGTTTCATTCTATTGTACACAGGGTCACTATGAATAGGGACATAATCAACAGCACCTAAAAATATTAAGCTTTCACAGGGATATTTCGCCTTCATGAAAACTGCTTTCAGTGTATATTGTTGAAGCTGAATATTTCCTACTAAAAAGAGTATTTGAAATCTTCAATTTGATATTTATACAGTATGTTAGGGGCATTTTTATCACAATACTATTTTTAAAGGGACTGAACTGCAGTGAATTCTAGCATAGTTTTAAAAAATGGATGTAAAAACTAACACGTTTTACATGGTGTTCTTATTTTTTATTGTAACATTTTGAGACTTCAATTAAATTGAACATTATCATCATTTCAGATTAACTATTAATGACTATGCAGAAAGAAAACAGTGCAAGATGGCTACATTCAAAACTAATTACAAAATCTTGGCATGAACCAAATATGAGTTAATATAAAAATGAAGTATTTTTTTTGTAATACAGTGAGTGACTGCCTTAATTCTTCAGATGAAACTGCTCCAGGTTGCCTCTTTCTAAAACATAAATTTGAGATGGAATAGTAAAAAAACTGTCATGGTAGACAATGTGAAACCACAATAGAAATAGAATTTTTAAAACTCTGGTGAGCAGGAATGATAATTGGAAAGGGAAAAACTACTGTTTGAAGCTAACATGATACAACTTTGGCATTACCAAGGTACTACAGATTACCACCTTGAAAACCTTATTGGTCACTGTATCCTATTTTATAGGATTGCTATGAGTTAGAATTTACTTAATGTCAATGAATTTTACTATTTACGAACGTCTGTCTGTGTTGTGCATTTGTGGGATATAAAAATAAATCATTTTTCTTGATCTCCAGGAAAAGACAGTAACAGGTAAGCAGGAAACACAAACGGTAGATCAGCATCATACCTGACAAAGTTAAAAGAATATTGTTGGCAACATAATAAATGATTACTTCTAATAAGGGCAAAAGAGTTCAGAAGATTTGATTTATAAAGATTTGAATAGACAGACGGAAGTTGCAGTGCATGTAAGCCTCGAACTCGTGCAAACACTGTGAACAAAGCTTGCAAGCATGAAGGTACACGAAAACGCATATGGCAAAAGCAAGGTGACTTCCAAAGGATGTAATAAAAACACGAATGTAGGAAAATAAATTACGGATGATGAGAAAGAGGCTTTGAAAAACCAAAACCAAGCCCTCTGCAGTCAAGTTGATTCTGATTCAGAGCAACTCTGTATGACAGAGTAAAACTACCTTATAGAGTTTTCAAGGAGCGCTTGGCAGATTTGAACTGCCAGCCTTTTGGTGAGCAGATATAGAACCTAACCCCTACACCACCAGGGTTTCCAGGACTGTGAATAATGTACTGAAACTGGACTTTATTTGGATGGCACACGGGAGACTTAAGTTTGTTTTAGTACGATTATATGATGTAATCTATGATTAAGGAGATGCATTCAACAGGCAGACCTATAAGGAAGTTACCTGAATTGTCCAAAAGGACTAGGCTTACGGCAGCTGTAGTTTGAATGGAAATGACTACGACTAGAACAGTATTACTATTACTACTGCTATTTAAATCTTCTCAATGAATTAAAATGCGTCTGGGAATATTTTATGCACTGTAAAAATATCAATTCCTTTTATCTTCACAACAACATATGGAGGTGAACCCAGCACCACTGAATATACTCTGACTCATAGCAACCCTACAGAAAGGAGTAGAACTGCCCCACAAAGTCCCCCAAAAGTTCCTGGTGGATTTGAACAACCAATCTTTTGGTTAGCAGCCACAGCTTTTAACCACTACACCACTAGTGTTTCCATCAAACTCCTCCAAAAACCCACTGCCATTAACTCTGACTCCTATCAACCTATGAGGGAGGTCTCATTATTTTACCCATTTAACACTGGAAGAATTAAGGCACAGAGATTAGGAGACTTATTCAAGGTCTTGTGCTCATTTAAGATACGGAGTTTTAATTTGAACTCTGGCATTTTGGTGTGAATCCCCATTCTTAAGCACTATACAAAACTGCCCATTTTAAGATTGCTTAATAGAAGAATTACAAGTGTGTGTCGAAAATCATGTGGTAGCATTTTGAAACGTGAAAGTCCATGATAAACAAAGACAAATGTGAGATGAATTATGGAATAATAAACTTGAGATTGGAAATGCAAGGTTTGTTTACAACAGAGAGGAAGGAAATGAATTTGTTTGTGTGTGTTCTGAGTTATGGTCAACAATGCTAGAGACAAATGCCTCTCCTAGTCTTGAAGCTTTGACTTAAACATTTAGAAATTTCAGTCACCAACTGGAAAGCCCTGGAATTGAAACCTTAAGACCATGGGAAAGCCAGAGTCACGCGTGGCTGACTGGAGTGAAATGTACTTGAAGAAGCTGAAACCAAGGTATCTGTGCTGTCACAGAAAAATGCAGAAAAGCCCTTTTGTCTTACCATAAAATTTCTCTTTCTCATTCTCAGTCCTTGCCAAGTATACTTAAGTATACTTTCCTTGAATTACATATGTTTGATCAGTGTTCTATCGTGAAGCCTCTTTTCACTTCATTTGGCCTCAGTTGGCACGTCCTTTGCCTTTATGGTCACTGTGTGAAACATGACTAAAAGCAGAGAGGAAAAACAAACTAACAAACAAAAAAATCCAAAAGGGAGGAATGGTCCTATGTTAAAACTATACAGAAACTGGGTTGCAAGAGGATTGCTTTGACAGTTCTTCAGTTTGAATGCTGTCTTCCACTATTTTTTTTTTTTAATTTCTATTGTGCTTTAAGTGAAAGTTTACAGCGCAAAGCATTTTCTCATTCAAAAGTGGGTCAGTAGACTGTTTTGCTACATTTGATGCAACCCCTGTCTTGTGTCAGCGTTGTCTCCCTTACCCTTTCCACCTCAAGTTCCCTGTATCCATTTGTCAGTTTTCCAGTCCTTTCCTGTCTTCTAGTCTGTTTTCAGGCAGGTGTTGCACATCTGGTCTTGATTAAACCAAACAGCATGTTCCATACCTGTGTCTCTATTTGTATTATAGGACTGTCTCATTCATGGCTGAAAGGAGGACTTTAGGAGTGACTTCAGTTTTGAGTTTCTAAGCTGTCCAGGAGCCATACAGTGTCAGATTCCTCCAGTCTGTATCAAACTAGTAAGCCTACTATATTTTTGTGAATTTGAATTTTCTTCTATATTTGTTTTTCCCACTCTGTCCAGGACCCTCTCTTAGGACCTTGCTAGAGTGGTCAGCAGTGACAGGCAGACATCATCTAGTTTTTCCAGGATAAGGCTGGTCAAAGCTGTGGTTAATTAGTCCTTTGAACTAATACTTTCATTGTATCTAGTTTTCTTTGTTCTCCTTTGCTCTGGACCAATAGATAACTCTTAAATAGCCATTAGCAAGCTTCTAAGATTCTAGTCCATACTCACCAAAGTAGGAAGCAGATCCTTTTCTTTTTTTTTTTTTTATTTATTATGACTGAATGAAAATGTACATTCCCATATAAATTTACATGTTCACCTATATGCAGCTTCCACTGCTCTCTCTGTATGGTGACAGCACACTCTTCCTCTCTGCTCCATGCATGTCCTATCCTCCCAACAGTCTCCTATCTTCTCCTCTCCACCCACTCCCCTTCCTCCAGTATGAGGTCAGCAGGATGACATCCTATAGGTGCCTAGAACCATAAAGTGCCCACAAAATATAGTGACTCTGCATCGCCAAGTCCAATCCACTGCTGTCCAAAAAGTTGACCTTCATTATGATTTATAGATAGGGGCAGCATCAGGGCCAGACCATGCTCCCAGGGGAACCCTGAAGCCCCTGGAGCATGAATTGTGGTCTTGTAGTGCAGATCTCAGGGTGCACCCCAATTTATTAATGTGTTGCCAGTGAGACTCAACTTTGTGAGCTCCACTGCAGCTATCATTGGCGGTGGCAGGGCACCACCTGGTTCTTCCAGTCACAAGTTGATATAGACTTGTGGAGAATCTATTAGCAAAACATTAGTTGTGCCAATTGGCCTCAATTTCCCTGAGAGCATGGTCCCTGGCCCCCTGCCCCAGCTACTCTGTCCTTGCAATATTGAGTTAAGATGGGAGGAGTACACAAGTTGTGTTGAAGTTCAGTTAATACTGATCTTCTTACTAATGTGTGCTGTCACTGATTTTACCCAACCAAATTTCTAACAACTATCTAATCTAAACCATCCCCTATCTCGTCCTCCCACCTTCCCTACTGTTGCAGCCATCAAAGAGTCTTTTCTGTTATGCGTGAGTCTGCTTTTAAGTTCTTATCATAGGGATCTCACACAAAATTTGCCCTCCTGTCGCTGACTACTTTCACTCAACATAATGCTCTCCAGTTGAAGCGAGGTTAAGAGATGTTTCCTGCTATCATCACTGCTCTTCATCATTGCATAGTGTTCCATTGAGTATATATACCATAGTTTACCTATCCATTCCTCTGTTGTGGGGCATCTGGGTTGATTTCATCTTTTTGCTATTGTGGACTGTGCTGCAATGAACATTTCTGTGCATGTATCAGTTGGTGTGAATGGCTTTGTTTCTGTAGGATATATTCTAAGCCGTGGAATTACTGGATCAAATTGTATATCTATATCCATTTTTTTAAGGGAGCATCCGATTGCTTTCCAAAAAGGTTGCACCATTTTGCAATCGCACCAACAGTGTAGAAGTGTTACAATCTCTCCACAACCTCTCCAGAATTTGCTGTTCTGCATTTTTTGGATCATGGCCAACCTTGTTGGGGTGAGATGGTATCTCTTTGTTGTTTTGATTTAAATTTCTTTAACAGCTAATGATTGTGAGCACATCTGCATGTGTTCTTTGGCTGCCCGGATCTCCTCTTAAGAGAAGTGTCTGTCCATCGCCTTTGCCCTTCACTTAACTGGATGATTTATCTTTTTCTTATTGATAGTTTGGATATGACTTGATGGCACTTGGCTTGGCTTGGCTTGGCTATTGATATCTTGCAGTAAGTTACAGATTATGGTGGTCAGGCGTCATTCTGACATATAGTTGCCAAATATTTTTTCCCATTCTGTAGGTGACCTAGATACTTTTCTTTATGAACTATGCTATGTGAATCAACCTACATGTTCTCCCAGACAACAGTCCCCAGTCCTCAGCCCCTGTAACTAACTTCCTCAAGGCATTTGGATGCATCTAGAAAGCTTCCATGACATTGCCTTTGCTAAGTAAGTTGTGCTGACTTCCCCCATAACGTGTATCTTCCCTTCACCAAAGTTACCACTTGTCTACTATCTAGTTAAGGATTTTTCCCACTCCACCCCCCCCCGTGCCTTTTAACCATCAAAGAGTGTTGATTTCTGTGTGTAAATCTGTTCTGATTTTTTATAATAATTGTCTCATACAGTATTTGTCTTACCTGTGATTGACTTATTTTACTTAGCACAATGTCCTAGAAATTCATTCTTGTTGTGAGATGTTTTTTGAGTTCATTATTGTTCTTTATTATTGGGCAATATTCCACTTGGTTTATGTACCATAATTTGTTTATCCATCTGTTGGTAGGCACTTGTTTCCATTTTTTTGTTGCTATGAACAGTGCTGCAATGAACATGGGTCTGCATGTGTCTGCTCATGAGATGGCTTTTATTTTTCTAGGGTATATCTAGTAGTTGGATTGCTGGACTTCATAGTATTTTTCCTGCTGGCTGTTTAAAGAGGTACCATATCATTTTCCATAGTGGTTGTACCATTTTTTGTTTTCAACTTAAAAAAAAATTACAAAAAAGAAAAAAAAAATTTCATTGCCACTGAGTAATAGAGCCCCTATAGGACAAAGTAGATCTGTCTCCTAAAGTTTCAAAGAAGTGACTTGTAAATTCAAACTACTGGCCTTCTGGTTAGCCACCTTAGCTCTCAAACTTTATGCCACAAAACTTTCCAAAACAATGTTAAGATAGAAAATATTCTGGCTCTTCTTCATTAATATGATTATGGATTCACTCTAAGATAAGAGGAAAAATATTCTGGGAGGAAATTTTTCTGCTTAATTGGACTTCTCACTCTTGTACTGAAATATCACTTTCAGCACACTTATTAACTTTGGAATATTGACAAATATAGTACCAGTTAAAAAGACTAAGTGATGAGACAATACAATGCTAGGGGAAGAAATCAGAAAAAAAAATCTTCTTTCCTCTGCTACAAATATTTCTCTTAGCTAATTCTTTTTTTCTATTTTTAAAGTTGTTATACCTGGCAATAAGTTCTACATTCATTTTCTTGCTATAAAAAGAGTCGGTGAAAGGCAAAAGTGAAAAATCAGGAAGCATAAACTGTAAATAATTTCAAATTCAAAAGGTACAGTTAAGTTAATTAAATATAGGCCCTAACTAATCTGTAAATCCATGGTTGAAGCAATTATTTTTATTTCCTTTTTAAGACAATATATATGTTGATTAAAGAACACGGATATAATATTAAATGATATTAATATTAAATGGGCCTATGTAACTATATGTTAATATGCTCAACATCATCATTCTTAACACATAAACAAAATGCAACTATAAGTGTGTGATAATTCACAGTTAAAGGCATTTTGGGGCACAGGAAAACTACAGTATTCTAACTAAAATGACATTTTCATCATATTCTTGATTTCAATGTTCATAAATATCAAAATTTATCTTCAGTAATTATTTCAAGTAGAGAAAAATAAAAAATATATTTAATGTTTCCATTCGGATCCGACTCGACAGCACTTGGCTGGCTATTACTTGAATTAAGAAAGTTCTAGTAATTTAGTTTCATTTAATCTATTTTTAAATGAAAAATTAACATAATTCAAAGTTTCTAATACTTTGGACTTCTATGGGCTGCTAGGAACCTCTAACAGCAAATGTCAAGGAAATGTTTCTTAACATTTAACAGTTTTTTTTTAATGTTCCTTTGGAAAGAAAAATACTGCTATAAAATGAGGTTACAAGTACAAACTTTGAGTTCAGGTTGCAATTTGTCCTTGAAATGCAGCTTGCAGATTACCACTTTTCAAGCCATCTTCAGGTGGGAAAGTCATGGAGGGCCTTCTTTCCTTTCCACTGTTTCTCTCTGAAGAAATTCAGAGGAAGAAAAACTGTTTGGCCTGGGTTTCCTACTGTTATTCCTTCAGAGTTCAGAATTTGGTAATATTAGCCTTTGGAATAGAGGCTACAGAAGAAATCCCACTGTTACTAAAAGGACAGAAGAAATCCCACTATTACTGAAAGGATCCTAGGACCAAGGCCTCCAGAATCTTACACTTGGTTTGGTTCAGTGCTAGCAAAATTGTTTGCAACATATTCATTGGATGGCTTCTTCTGAAATATTTGGGAAACAAGGAGACCAGACGCCAAACAGATTCTGAGTCTTTATGGTCTCACCTGTGAGCTTTCTATTTTACACTAATTTCCAACTATCTCCAGCTAGACAAAACAGAGGCTTCTTAAAATGCATACCTGCTTTTTCAAATTTACACATCTCCTTTTAGTCCTGGCTACTGACCAATCCTCCCCCATCCCCATCCCATCTATCTCAGATGCCGGTGGCAGGATCTCCCAATAACACGTAACTGAAAATGATGCTAGGTAACAGTGTATACAAACTTCTCTGAGTGCTCTGTCATTTTGTGTATATGTATACATATTCTAGAATCAGAAGTTTAAATGAATATTAAAAATTAAAAAAATACTAAATCGTGTGATGACTGATTCAGTAATACTGAGGGTGGAGCGGAAAGTCTGGTGCTGGGAGTCAATTCCGACTCATAGCAACCCTGAGAGACAGAGCAGAACTTCTCCGTTGGATTTCAAAGGCTGTAGATCTTTACAGTTTCCAAACAGACTGCCACATCGTTTTCTCACTAAGCAACTGATGGGTTTCTACCACCAATCTTTTGGCTAGAAGTCAAGTATTTTAACCACTGCACAACCAGGAATTCCTGATAATCAGTACATACTTATAAATCTCTGTGCAAATCTTTTATTGAATGTATGCTATGTGTGGCCTTAATAAGTACTGGGATTATAATTCTGCCCTCTAGGGTTGCCATGAGTCAGAATCACCTCAACAGCACTCGGTCTGGGGTTTGCATTCTACTGCAAACTAGAATCAGTTTTCTATTCACAGAGGTACTCTCAAGTCCTCCCAATTTTTCTATTTTTATTTATATTTCACTATCCTACTGAAAAGTCCTGGTGGCCCAATGTTTAAGCAAAAGGTCAGCAGTTCAAATTCACCAGCTGCTTCTTGGAAACCCTACGGGACAGTTCTACTCTGTCCCATAGGGTTGTTATGAGTCAGAATCAATCAAATCAACAGAAAGCAGTTTCGATCGGACTGAAGGAAGCCAGGTGGTACAGCAGTTAGCACTCCTTTGCCAACTGAAAGATCAGGGATTGGAACACACTCTATGAACTCCTATGGAGAAAAGATCTGGCGTTCTGGTCACATAAAAATTACCAGAAAACAAACTTGCTGCTGTTGGGTCTATTTCAGCTTACAGGGAGCCTACATGACAGGACAGAACTGCTCCATGGGGTTTCCAAGGAGCAGCTGGTAGATTCACACTACCAGTCTTTTAGTGGAATGTCAAGCTCTTAGCCACTGCACCCAACTGGGATTCCAATAAAAATCACAGCTTAGAAAGCCAAATGAAGCATCTCTACTTTGTCCTACGGGGTCACTAGATAAGACTGGACAACAACAGGTTTGGATTCTACTGAACAGAACACAGCACAGTACTACTGTTCAAAAAAATTATAACTACTCAAAACACGTTTCCACCATTACTCTTTTTCTGTCCATTCAAACACTCTTTCACTTGATGAAATTTTGACAGTCAAATAATCAATGTGAAATATGTTTATTAATTTCTTCATAGAACCCACACTGAAAAGAATTACTCCATTGAGGAAAAAAGCACTTATCAAGAGTCTCCAATTTACTCACACATTTTTTTTCAAGACAACAAATGAGTATAAAACTCAGGTTTCCTAGAGTTACCACCCACTCTTTCCTTGTGTTCAACAGAAAATTAAGTGGATTCACATTTAAATTGATGGCCATATAACACCATAAAATTGAAATTTGAACATGAGCACATTTACAGACAGCAAACAATACGTACACACACATTTATTAAAGAATTCTGCAATTTTCCCAGGTTGCAAAGGTACAAAGTAGTTGCAAAATTCATGCTAATTGTGAATAAGTCTTTTCAACAAATCCTAAAAGTATGTTCTCCCAAATTTGTTAACCTTGTTTATAATTACAAAAAGGAAAAAAAAAAAGAAAAAATTTTCTTCTCTAAAAAGAACTAGATGTTAAAAATTTTGTTTAGTCTCCTGATTCTATAACACTGAGTAGTCTCTAAGTACTCCAACTTGTATTAAACACAAACACAGGAACAACTGATACTTTAAAGAAAATTTTTAAAAAATGGGATTAATTCTTAGAGCCAAGCTAGAACATTCCAATGCACAGCATTTGAAAGCTTAAATTAGTACATAAATTAGAATCCCTAAAATTGGAAATTAGTATTTTTATTTAGTTGCATTCCACATCTCCTCCAATTTTCCCTGCATCCAATGATTTAAATGCCATATTTAAAAAAAATATTTTTGCATAATATATTAGTATGCAAAACCACCTTTTTACTCAGTGCAATTTTTGATAGATAAATGAGCAAGGCTTCTGCATAATTTCCTATCTGTGCCAAAGACATAACAGATTTCTGTTTAAAGCTAACTGATTGTTTATGCTCTTGCACCAGCCAAAACCAAGGCTCTACTTTATTGGCACTTTGAGATTACAGAAACATCAGTGATGAGATGGGGAACATTTATTCACTTCTGCTGAAAGATCTCATGTTATTATTACTTTGGACTTGTTTTCTGCCAGTCACTAAAACATCCTGGCACCTCTTCTGTAGAAACACCTTAACTCACTCACTATGATCTGAGTGAAAAACTGGCTTTAAATCTGTTTAACAAGAAATGATTTACGGAAGAAACATATGAGAATGCACTGTAAATACAAAATGAAAAATGGCAACCAAATGAAGGTGAATTCAGCACCATTCCAAATGAAAAAAGAACCTACCACTGTCCAGTCAATTCTGACTCACAGTGACCCTATAGGACAGAGTAGAACTGCCACATAGAGTTTCCAAGGAGTGCCTGATGAATTTGAATTGATGGCCTTTTGGTTAGCAGACACTCTGCTTAACTACTATGCCACCAGGGTTAGATTCTTCTAATTTTTGTGTGCTTAATCTAAGTTCAAGATGAATTTAATAAATTGTCCTTCCTAGTGGGTAGGGAAGAAAAATCAATGCAATTTATATTACTATTCGATGGGTGAGTCTCAATATAATTTTCCTGTGGAGAAGAAAAAATTATGCACACATGGTACACCTTAAAAGTAGCTGAGATAACAATTTCAGCAGCAATTTTGCTTCTACCTTTTCTATGTAGCAGTTTATGCTTATAATCATAATAAACAAAATGGAGTGCTACAGAATGCAAACACTGTTGAGAAGTATGTTTTCTCACACGCCATAGAAAACAGGAAAATAAACAAAAAGGAAATCCTTTAATAGGAAATACAGAGCCCTGGTGGCACAGTGCATAGCTGCTAGTTTGCGAACAGAAAGATCAGTGGTCTGAACCCACCGGCTGCTCCACATGGGACAGATGTGGCAGCCCGCCTTAGAGAAGGTTCCTGCTGCGAGAACGGGCAGCTCTACTGCTGTGGGGCTGGTAGGAGTCAGACTCGGTGGAGCCAGCCAAGTGCCGTCGAGTCAGATCCAACTCACGGCGACCCTAGCGGCCAGGGTAGAACTGACCCCCAGAGTACTCGTTTTTTTTAATAAGAATAGTGTTTTTTTTTTCTTTTAAAATAACAAATAAAAAGTGGAGTTGTATGTGGTATCATTTTTTTTCAAAGAAGTTAACAGTTCAGCAACTATCAGTAATCTATGCTTTAATGCTCATCTTAATGTAGCAGACATGATAGCCCTTATTATAAATTCTTCGTTGGATGTCCATGCTTCAATTTTCTGGTAAAGTTCAAAGAATAAGAGTTTGTCTCTCTTTGTTACCTTGTTCTTGTTTCAGCGTTAGTACACTGAAAACATAAAATGAGTATAATAGAACTAATTTCCTTTACAAAGGATCTTACTTTTAATTTACTTTCTCAAAATTTCTGTGTAATACTCAAAGAAGAATCTGGCAAGTGCAAAGTTCTCAGGTTACATTTGAACAATGAATGAATAGTGAATCATCATTTTTGTCAGATACTGATTAGCAAGTAAACTAGCTTGCCTGCTGCAGATAAATAAGTTCTTGCAGTATTTTTCAAACAGTTTTCATGGCCACGTAAGTTTGAAAAATGTTGCCATACACACAGACACACTGAGACATGCTTTAGCACATTAAGCAGTCCAAACACTATATTAATAAAAGCCAAAAACAAAAGAACATTGAAAAAGCATCTGCTATCCTTCAGAAGTGACTTCAGGAAATGGTATCTAACATTACGCAGTCAGCACTCAACTGAACATCCACTGAAGTCAGCAAATAAAAACTAAAAGAAAAGGTGAGTCTAACTACGTAATTTTCCAAATCAAAATGTATTCCCATGGTCAGAATAACACACTATATAGCAATACAAAATAATGCTTTCCTGTGGTCACCACAATTACACTGGGCTAATCCTCAGCACTCTTCTAGATGTTCTGAGGATTCAAGTACAGTATATGTCCTGGCTCTGATCAAAGAAAGAAAATTGTTACTTATTTAAATATATGGTAGACGTAATGTTCTTAACTTTTGGAAGTCAGAAAAGATTTAGTTTAATATTTCAGAGAACAAATCATGGAGAAAGTAGTCATTGAGACAGTTTTGTTACTTTGAGATCTGGGTAAGTCTAGAAGGTGAACAATACAGACAGGCCAGACGTGATGGGATAAGCAGAGCCTAAGAGGACCTAGATGCTTTCTGTGTCTTCCAGCCAACAGTTTTGTGTAATCTCTCCACTTGAGTATGAGCTGAGCTTATTGACTTCCGTCAGATAGACTACAGCAGAAGAGATGCAATGTCGCTGCCAAGATTGGTTTACAAAAACAGTATTACAGGTTTTTGTCCAAGGGTGATCTCCCCCTTGCTTTTCATCTGCCTTACACCCCTGTCCTGGGGCAAGTCAGCACACTGGGAGGCCTATATGGTGAGTGACTGCGACTTAGAAATGAATTCCCACCTATCCATACACCCATTCCCAGTCAAGCTACAGCAGAGGCCACATCACTGTAATACCAAGAGAGACCTTGAACCAGAGGCATCCAACTAAGTTGTTCCCAGTTTCCTGAACTAAAGATGCCATGAGGCAATGAGTATTTGTTGTCATAAGCTGCTGAACTGAAAGTTAATTCATGACTTAGCAGTAGAAAAATAATATAAGTCAAAATAAATTAGGCAGGTGAGTGGCAATTTACGAGAGGTTCAATCACATCACATCCTGGACCAAAATTGTTCAATAGCTCTGACAAGCAGCAAAATAAACATGCTTCTCTGTTTGCCATCTAAAGACTCATGGCATCTCTCCCAAATTGGCTTTCTCTTCTCATGTCACATCACTCAAATTCCTCCCATGTGTCCTAGATACCACCCAAATCAGAGCCACCTAAACTTCTGGAACATGTTCTAGAACATCTGCACTTTGCTCACTGTATTGTTTCCTCTCCTGCCAGCCAAGCCAAGCCAAGTGCCATTAATTTCTAAATCTTGAATCTGCAAGATGATGTAAATGCACGTGTCTTGGAGTTACAGAAATGTGGTACTGTATCAGTGAGTGTCAGTAATTAATATACAATTAATATATATAATAATATAATATAATAATATATAATTATATATTATATATAATAATATATAATATATATATTATATATAATATATAATATATAATATATATAATTATATATAATATATATTATATAATTATATAATATATAATTATAATATATAATTATATATTATATATAATAATATAATTAATATATAACATTAACTAGCTTCATATAATAAATATGGGACTGGATGTTAAAATCTAAGAACTGTGACTAGTATAAACTAATTCATTTTTATAAACGACTGCTTCTTTTACTTCTTTCCTGTATCCGTCATCTCCCTCAGTCCTGGTGGGAATTGCTATTGTTTCCCCATCTATTTACATGCAACAATGTATACATATATATTGTTACATGTAAATATCACAATATTGTTATTGTCCTTATGTGCCTTCAAGTCAGTTCCCACTCCTAGCGACCCTATGTGTAACAAAACCGAACACTGACCAGTCCTGCAGCATGCCCACAGTCGTCATCCTGCTTGAGTCCACTGTTACAGCTGCTGTGTGAATCATCCTGTAGAAGGTTTTCCTCTTTTTTGCAGATTCTCTACTTTACCAACCATGATATCCTTCTTCAGGAACTGAGCACTGGAGACAACACGTCCAAAGTGTATACGACGTAGTCCTGTTATCTTTGCCAGTAAGGAGTAGTCTAGTTGTACTTCTCCCAAGACACCGAAATTCATTCTTTAGGGGGTCCACAGTATGTTCAATATTCTTCTCCAACATGGCAATCCAAATGTATCAGTCCTTCTTCTGTCTTTTTAATAATTGTCCAGCTTTGGCATTCATATGATGTGATGAAAAATACCATGGCTTGTGTGACGTGCACCTTAGTTTTCAAGGTGACATTTTTCCTTTTCAATACTTTAAAGAGGTCTTTTGCAGCAGATTTGCCCAATGCCATATGTCTCTTGTTTTTCTTGACTGCTGTTTCCCTCATTGTTGACTGTGTATCCAAGTAAAATGCAATCTGAGATAGGCTCTACATTTTTTCCTTTTCACGATGCTGGAATTGCTAGTTGCATAATGGTTAGTGCTATGACTGCCAACCAAAAAAAAGTGGGCAGTTCAAATCCACCAGGTGCTCCCTGGAAGCTCTTTGGGGCAGTTCTACTCTGTCCTATAGGGCTGCTATAAGTTTGAATCAACTTGACGTCAGCTAGTTTTTAGGTTATCGTGATGTTGCTTATTAGTCCAGTTGTGAAGATTCTTTTTTTCCTTGATGTTAAAGTGTAATCCATACTGAAGGCTGTGGTCTTTGCTCTTCATGAGTGTCACAGATTGCCATGGGGTTGTAGCTAATTGGCTAGGTCATGATTCCTGGTATTGTGTGATGTTCCTATAAGCTATAAAACCCTACCACTACAGTGTTAACAGGGGATGGTGGCCAATACATGTGTCTGTGGGACAGAACTCTATGTGTAAGACTGTATTGCGCCTTAAGGCAATTTCTTGAAATTTAAAGAAAGAAGCTTGGACAGAGATTTGGGAATTTTATACCATCTAAAAAGAAGCAGTGCCTTTGGAAAGTACTCAGGGTCCCTGTGCTTCCAAAGCTTCCAGTCCAGGGAAAGATTGATGACAAAGTTCTTATGCAGAAAGATATCTGAGAGAAATGATTTTATTCAGATTAATCTATCCAAAGGTGCAGGATCACTGGAAGGGAAACTTCTTATGAAAAGCTAAACCAAAGGGTATCAGTAAACTGTGACAGACCATCTCCCAGCAGATATCAGGACCAATCAGCATTATGGTTATTATTTAGCACTCAATATTTAGTTGGCAAATAGTTCAGGTGCAGCTCACTACATAAAGTGCTACTCTTTCTAATCCTGGAGGAAGTTTTTGTTCGTTCACTTGGTTTTTAACTGCGAGTGACTCAACAAAAATTTTTGCTGAGGTTTATTTTGTTAGCAAAGAAACCCACAATTTATAAGCCCATCTTGTAAACTGTAATTACATTATCTCTAAATAAACTGTTTTCTGAAGGTGTACAACTTCATGTTTCATAAGTGTATGCTTAATAATGGTGACCTCACAGCTATATACGTAAATACAAAAGAATTAAACTTTAGATTCTCCGCCCTCCCGAAAAATGAGCTATAAATGTAGTAACTAAGATGTGTTACTGGATAACATAGATTATTATTATTGAGAAGAACTGGAGTTCATATCACTTTATAGAAAGAGAGGGAATTCTCATTTGAAAAGGTGAGAAAGGCAGTGTCCATTTGCTTTAATTTCCTTCAATGATTTGGAACAGCTGTCCAAGTCTGACTCCTGGTCAGCATTTTTAATGAAGAATCTCTAGGGAACCAAACAACCTTTCAACTTCACATCCTGACCCTGGATCATCAAAACTCAGTGATGCTAGGCAGGAACAACCAAATTATTTCACTGGATCCAAATCCATTTTATCACAGGTAGAACTGATTTTCAACCTGAGTCTTTTGTAGCTTAATTGGAATGGCTTAACAGTTTCAGCAACTTTATCAAAAGACAAGCCATCTAACTCAATCTATGTGTTTTCACAAATGGTTCTGTGGTTACACAATTTAATTTTGTCAACTGTACCATTTTTATGTTTTTCACATTAGCATCAACATAAATGTACATTTCAGTAGTATCTTAAGTGTAAACTTTTTTTTGTCATACTCTGTACATTCAGATGCATATGAGATCATTCCAAAAAGAAAATTAAGAAATTGTGCATCCGTTTTACACTAAGAAATAAAATAACTACTACAATCATAACAAAAAGAAAAAGTTGTTGAATTGTTTACTTTTATAATGTCATGAAACCAGACAGCTTTCTTGAACTTACATGGTTGGAGAAACGGCTTTCAATGTATTAGTAAAGGCACTAATTGCACAGTGTCAACTGAGTTGTTGACCAAAAGGTTTGAAGACCAGCCACTCCTTGCCTTGGAAATTCTAGGGATAGATTCATAATTTAGTTCTATAAGATCATTATGAGGCAAAATATGTCCAAGAGCACACCATAAACATGTATTCCATCTAGTATTGCCAGTAATACTACAGCCAGGACACATCATACCTCAGAGAAGCAGAGAAAATATTACTATAGCTAATTTGCCTGGGATTCTGGAAAGAGCTATGAATTGATTATATAGGTGGAACCATTTGACATGACAGAAATTTGAGTATTTTTAACCTAAAAATAAGAGCATTAGGTATGTCATGCAGCACTGAGTGGAATAATTTCTTTACTCAGCAACTTTGTCTCTGATTTTCTACTCATTGACCAAATACATTAAAAGCCCAATATCTAATGAAAGAGGATTTTTTTTTTCTTTTCTTTTTCCTTTATCTAATGGCTATATTTCAAATGGTTCTTTGAGCAGAAGTTTTCCAGGATATCTCTGTTGGCAGAGTGGTTAAGGGTTCTGTCACTGCCCAAAAGGTGGGTTGTTCAAGCCTGGCAGCCACTCCCCTGGAGAAAGATGTACCAGTCTATTTCTGGCCAGATGTAAAGCCTTAGAAACCCAATGCAGCAGTTCTACTCTGAATCAGAACTGTTTTCACAGTAACAGCCTTGTTTTCTGTTTGTCCAACAATGTTTTATTTATTCTTTCATTCAGCAAATATTTTCTAGCTTATTAACTTTGCACCAGGCATTGTGTTAGGCTGTTAGTACATGATAAAAAACAAAAACAGATTTCTTTCTTTAATGGGTTACACATTTTATTGCGATATGTGCAGCTCACGTTCCACTCAATGACATCAAAATATTGCCCAAACGTGCCTTGTCCTTTCCCACTCATATAACTTTAATAAACCTTACTTTGTACCTATAATAACATTCTCAATCTCATTTCCTCCCTCTCTAGTGTTATCCATTTTTACAGGCCCCCCAAAAAGTGCTTCATTTTTTTCTGGAGCATTCTATGATTTTGCAGCCAGAAAAGAACTTAAACTTTTCCGGGGAACACAAGAAAGGGTAAAAGTAACGTATATGTTACTATAGAACAGATCTTCCATACAGTGATTGCATTATGGTTCCCTTTCCCACCATCATATCATTATGACACATTTTACTTATCAGAAGTAACTTGTCTAAGAATGTACGGCAAGAATTAAAACTGGGATTCAAAGTCAAGTATGTAATAGAACTGCTCTGAAGTTTATGCCATTTTAAATGTCAGGTACCCATTCCTTTTATATTATAGAGAATTAAATTGCTTTCACATTATTCACAGTATCAGTTTCTGTTGAGTCAATTCCGACTCATGGTGACACTGTGTGTCCCAGAGTATAATTGTACCCCATATGGTTCTAAGTAGCTGATTTCTGGAAATAGAGCAGCATGCCTTTCTCCCAAGGAGCGTCTGGGTAGACTACAAACTCTAACCTTTCCATTAGCATTCAGGCAGGTCAAACAGGTGCACTACCCAGGGACTTACAGCAGGTGCTAATAAATACTCATATAATAAATGAATAAATGAGTTACTGCACTGTAAACCTAGTTATATTTGTACTGGGTTCTCAATAAGAAAGTAAAGTAAATTAGGTCATCTGTCCATTTACTTTTTGACATATTACTATTTCTAGAGTGCAATTCTGCTCACATCCCTGGCATCGCACTGTGGCTTGATGACTGATATAATTTAAGAACTATATTTCAGGAAGTCAAAGGTGACTCCTAAGATTCTGGTTTGAAAGTGTGAGTATATGAAGCTTCCATTCATACATATTGGAACTCCAGGAGGAAGAACATAACTTGGAAGCATGCTAATAGATTCAATTTCTGTCTACTGAGTTGGAGACACCTGTGAGATATTTTGATGTGAATGTCCAAAAGAGAGATAAAGTTTCTGGATCAGGAACTCTGTAAAAGGAATTGGACCTGTATAACAGATTTAAGATCTATAAGTAAATAACAATTCTACTGATATCTAACTTTAATTGTTAATGATTTTAATTTATCTGTAAATGCATCTTAATGTATGGTGAGATTAGCATATAGTGTTTGAATGATCCTCCTTTTTTGCACTGCCTTACAATAGAGCTTAATTGCTAAATGCATGCCAGTATGTATTTATGGCCATTTTATGAGCAATGTGTACCCCAGCTTTTGGAAAAATGTAGTAGAGTAGTAAGTAGTAAGCCTACAACATCAATGAAGATATTCCCTCAGAAGAGAACAAAATATTAAAAAGCAACTCCTCACAGTTTTTAAAATAACTACCATTTAACAATGTCTATTAACATTCAACACATATACTGCTGTCTTGTTCTCAAAGTTATAATGACCAGTCACTGTGACAATTCCACTAACTGAAGACATATCAGTGCTTTTCACAACCTATTCATATTTAGACACACTGTGAACGTACAGAGTGACATTAGAAATCACTTATTTCTCTGAGAACTGTAATGTTTCTAGATATTTCCTCCCTCTTTTTGTCTTTCACAAAACATTCGTTAACGAATTTGATTGACTATTTTTTCTAAAGATTTACAGCAGAATCTACAGATTTCAGACCTGACCTTTTTTTTGAAAATCAATATATCTGCTTGTTTTTATTCATTTGTTAGTAGTAAGAGCAATAATTTGTTAGTAATGAGGGTACTCAAGCATCAGATGTCACATTTACCTTTCATGTTCCTTCTGTCTTGAAATTCTGTGTTTCTGTAACTCCAGAACAACACAAAACTCTGCTTTTATTTCCATGCCTTGTTGTTCCTCGGTGCTGCCAGGTTAGTTCCAACTCTAGAGACCTTATGTACAACAGAACAAAGCTGCCCAGTCCTGCCCCATGTTCACAGTTGTTGCTATGTTTGAGGCATCTGTGGTAGCCACTGTATGAACCCATCTCATCGAGAGTCTTCCTGTTTTTCACTGATCCTCTGCTTTTGATGTCTCCACATATTTTTACATATATACTTCGGAAGAGAATTGATTCGGCAGACATTAACCACTGTCTTATTAACGCTTAATTTTTCCCTTTTATATGTTACATTTCAATTTGCTCTCGCTCCTATTTCCCTCATTTGTTACCTCTTTGTTTACTCAAAACCCACTGCTGTTGACTCAGGTCCAACTCATAGCAACCCTATAGATCAGAGTAAAACTGTCAGACAATATGGAAACACAGATCTGCTTTCTCTCTCATCAGTGGCCCAAGTAGTAAACCAGTAATTTACCTTGTTTTTCTAGAATATGAATAACATAAATTATGGTTTACATTATACTCAATATTTCTCACCTACTCTTCATTCCATGTTTTAGAGTTTTTCTCACAATTTATTCTTCACATTGTATTTTCTCCACTTTTTGCAGGTGTCACTATAAATACTAAATCCAACAAAATGTTCCATCTCAATACAGGTTCACTTATTTATGTCTCTTTCTTTCTCACTAGGAAATTAGTGAGGCTATAAAAAGATTACATTTTACAGTGCTTCCCACATATGAGCATACCTATCTTTGCCATGAACTGGTTTTGTTCTGAAGATTTTGTAAAAATCTAGGGAACACAGACTAGTCTACGAAGCACTGATTTCTTTGACTTATAGCATCCAGGATGACATGATTATCTTCTCTGAAGACTCCTGTCATTTCCACTTTAACAATTGACGCTTCCTTGATAGAATAAGATTCAAAATAGCAGTCTTTATTCAACCTGAAAAGAAAATCTCTAAGTAAGGCAAAAATTATCAGATGTTTCACTTTAAATGGACTCAGCCTTTAAGCATATACCCACAGCCATCATATACATAGCTTACATTTACGGTATTATCTAATGTGCTTCTTTGCCAAAATATAATTATGTATTAATATGCTCATCCACCTAATTATTATGTTTGAAATAAGTAACAGAAAACTAACTTCTTATTCTTAAAAGGAGTGGTTATGGTTACAGTCTAAATGCTAGCTTTTTTTTTTAAATCACATTTAAGACATACAGAATCAGGTGAAATTGTAGAAAAATAAACTAGAATTTAAAGTCTTGTTCTTGAAATTCTATCACTTATTTGGGTTTTCTTTTCAGAGTCAGGAAATTGCGAGTAATAAGAGTTAACATTTATACAACACTATTTCAGCTATTCTAAGTGCTTTTTAATTATCTGTTCCTACTGTGGTTAGCTTATATAACCTTCATAACACTCCGTGAAGTCAGTATTATTATTATGCCCATTTAACAGATGAACATGTTGAGGTACTACCAGATTAAGTACTTGTCCATGGTAATACAGTCCACAGGGACTCCCATAATTCTGTTCTTGATGATTACCACATGCTGCTACAACCAACGTCATACCTACATATGTTAGGTCCAAGCAATAGAGACTAGAAATTTGTCCCTCAAGAGGCCCTTTGCATACAAGAAGCATAGTCTCACTGTAGAATACAATAGCAGTTTTTTTTTTTATGCTTGCATGAAAATGTACATTCCCATATAAATTTTCACGCCCACCTATACGCAGCTCATGCTGTTCTCCGTGCCTGGTGACAGCACACTCTTTCTGTCTGCTCCATGCATGCCTTATCCTCCCAATAATCTCTTATCCCCTCCTCTCTACCCACTCCCCCGTCCCCAGTAAGACATCAGCAGGATGACATCCTATAGATGCACAGAACCATAAAGTGCACACATGACGTGGTCACTCTGTGTTGCCAAGTCCAACCTATTCCTGTCCGAACAGTTGACCTCCATTATGATTTATGGACAGGAGCAGCATTATGGCCAGCAGCCACACTCTCAAGGGATCTCAGAAGCCCCAGACCACCAATTGCGGTCTTTTAGTGGAGATCTCAGGGTGCATCTCTTTTTATTCTTGTGTTGACACTGAGACTCAACTTTGCAAACTCCATCATGACTATCACTGGTGGTGGCCAGGCATATCCAGTTCTTCCGGTCACAAGTCGATGCAGTCACCCACTCACATGGGTCTCTCCGTCTTCTGGGTTCTCTTTCCCTCATGTCATTTTGGTCCTTGGTGGTCATCTTTACCTGCTGAGTTGGGACCATTGCTGTACCCTCAGATGGCAGCTTGGCAGCTTTTAAGACCTCAGGCACCACTCACCAATGTGGATACAGAAGGCTCTCTCAACAAAATGATACTTGTGCCAAATGGCCTCGATTTCCTCTGAGAGCATGGTCCCCAGCACCCTGCCCCAGCTACTCTGTCCTTGAAAAATTGGGTTAAGATGGGAGGAGCAATCATGTTATGTTGAAGTCCAGTTAATATTGATCTTCTTCTAATGTGTGCTGTCACAGATTTCACCCAATGAAATTTCTATCAACTATCTAATCTAAGCCATGCCCCTTTCCCATCCCTCCAATCAAAGAGTTGCAGCCATCAAAGAGTTTTTTTCTTCTATGCATGAGTCTGTTTTTAAGTTCTTATTGTAGGGGTCTCATACAATATTTGTTCTTTGGTCACTGACTACTTTCACTCCGCATAATGTCCTCCAATTGAAACCAGGTTAGGAGATGTTTCCTAAAATCATCGTTGTTCTTTATCATTGCATAGTGTTCCACTGGGTATATATACAATAGTTTACCTATCCATTCCTCTGTTGTGGGGCATCTGGGTTGATTCCATCTTTTTGCTATTGTGCACTGTGCTGCGATAAAGATTCGTGTGCACGTATCAGTTGGTGAGAATGGACCTGATTTTGTAGGATGTATTCTGAGCAGTGGAATTACTGGGTGAAATGGTATATCTATATCCAGATTTTAAGGAAGTGCCAGATTGCTTTCCAAAGAGGTTGCATCATTTTGCAATCCCACCGACAGTATAGGAGAGTTCCAATCCACAGCCTCACCTGCATTTGTTGTTTTGGGTTTTTTGGATCATGACAAATCTTGTTGGGGTGAGATGGTATCTCATTGTAGCTTTGATTTGAATTTCTTCAATAGCTAACGATCGCGAGCATGTTCACATGTGTTTTTTGGCTGCTTGGATCTCCTCTTTAGAGAAATGTCTGTCCACCTCCTTCGCCCATTGCTTAATTGGATGATTTCTCTTTTTCTGACTGGTATTTTGTAGTACCTTATAAATAATGGAGATTAGGCATCAGTCTGACATAGAGTTGCCAAATATTCTTTTTCCCATTCTGTAGATTGCCTTTCAATTCTATTAATAAAGTCTTTGGATGTGTGTTTGATTCTTAGTGGTTCCCATTTATTTATTTTCTCTTCTGTTGTTTGTGGTTTAACAGATTTTGAAGTTTGTCTATGTTGTGTATACAATAGCAGATTTTGTTTTTGTTTTTAATGGAGGTTTTAAAATAGCATTTAGTTGTGGGATAGCAGTGAGGTAAAAAAGGTAGGGCAGCAATATCCCAGTGGAGGATCTCTAGCTACTGATCTCCAGTGCTATAGAAATGGAATTTACAGCTATAAAAATGGGGGGCGGAAGACATGGGATGACAGAGGTAAGGAGGTGGTAAAGGAGGATTTTAGCATGGGAACATTTTTCGTAGACTAGACTGCTCTAACCTACAATGCATGACCATTTGTTTTCTCAGGAAAATGCAGTGCCTTATTAGAGGTTATCTTTTTGTTTTTTAACCCTCCCTCAAAAAGACTGTCTTACAGTCCTCTACACCACTAAGATGTCAAATTAATTTTAACTGATGAATCTTCACACACTTTAAAAGATTTTTGCTATAAGACCTAAGTTTAGAATTAAGAAGACACGTAGTAACTGATTTACACGAGGACTCCCTCTGAATGACTCCAGTTCTGATGTAAGTCCACCTCATTTTCTTTCATTTTCATTATTTTGGCTTTTATTATCAGGATACTCATAAATCTGATCCTGCTCTTGGGTGATTGGCACGAGAATAATAATATAAGGAAATTACAAACTGCAACACTGTATGTAGTACATATTCCTAACAAAACAACACAACCCAGTGCCGTCAAGTGGATTACAACTCATAGTGATCCTACAGGACAGAGTAGAACCTCCCGTAGACTTTCCAAGCAGCACCTGGCAGATTCAAATTGCTGACTTTTTGGACAGCAGATACAACATGTAACCACTACACCACCAGGGTATCCTGTTACTAATAAGATGTACCAAAAATTTAAAAAGGATGATTACAAGAGCAGTTTATTGTAACTTGAATACCTTATTAGTTAGGGACTACTTGTACATCTAATTCACAATAAGAAAGAAAAAAAAAGACAATCTTAAATATTCATATTTGGAAACTTTAATAGCTGCCTTGAGTCTGCTTTTGTACTTGAGTTGATAGGCATGAAGCAAAAAGAGAGGAGTCCTACTCTGATTTTAAATCAGGGTCATGAGGCCATCTGAATACTTAAGGAGTCCCTGGTTAGTGCAAACTATTCACACACTTGTCTACTAACCAAGAGCTGAGGGTCTGAGTCCACTCAGAGGCTCCTTGAAAGAAAAGGCCGACACTCTACTTCTGGAAACTCAGTGATTGAAAACCCTGGGGAACACAGTTGTCCCCTGACACACCAAGCTGCCATGAATTGGAGACAAATGGCCAGTGGTAGCTGGTTCCTTTGGTCCTCAAACAGTCTGTAAAAGACTTTGCACCACCTCCCATATTTCCTTCCTTACCACAGAAAGGGGCCACGTGTTCACCATGATTAATTATTTTAACAACTCCATTATAACTGACTGTAATCCTGTGAGAAACAGCAATTCTGAAAAGCCAATGTTTCATTTAAAAAACAGAGAAGTAGCTACTCAATGCCTCCAAGTACAGGATGATTGGTTATTAAAGATAGAACGGTGACTTTAAGTTTCATGAAAAGAGACACATTTCTGTCAAGTTGCTGAGCTTTACACACAAGATAGATGTTTAGATAAACGTTTCAAAAAAAATTCCCTTTTATGTGTTTTGTTCATTATTCTTGTTCAAATGCTGATATGTCTTGCATCTTTCTTATAACAACATAAGCAACTACCAAACACATTTTGACACATGCACAGATTTGTAGCTGCTCATCACCAAGATTTCACAATCTGGCTGCTACAAGCTATACACAATGATTTACTGAAAAATTTCCTAGAGTAAAAGCATTCTAAATCAGCACTTTTGAACAGAACAGTTTACATTCCAATTTAATTAATCCCCATGTATTTACCTGATTTAATAAAAGTCAAATCCCCAGAATGATTACAATAATTTGGGTGCCTACCAACCTTTCTTTTCCTTTCAGACTGAAAAACTAAGACATATCTTGGAGTTAGTCATTAGAATCTTCTCTATGATATGCAGCTATGACATTGCTTTAAATGTATTATTAAACCAACTTCGAAAAAGTACATGTACACAGCCAAGGGTCCTGTGATTTATTTCTGAAAGTCTTTAGCACCAGTGCAATAAAATTATATTTAACGATTATTTTTAACAAAGTCCTTTTAAAAATTCATTAAAATATTTATTTTATGAAAATATATTACATCTCATATTATTTTTTCATTCTTTTACATTCATTAGAGAGTTGTTGTAGTGGGCCCCCAAGCAGTTCTACCCCAAAGGGCTCTCATGAGATGAATCAGGACTGCCCCCACACTTTTTTTGGCTGTAATATTTGCAGATGCAGAGCTCCAGGTCTTTCTCCCACACAGCCTCCGGATAGGTTCAAATCTAACTTTTGGTGACCATGCGCCACCAGGGCTCCCACATTCCTTATAATTAATTGAGAACCCACAGCATTGTTCTCATCACCATCAGGGTCTCCCTGGTACAGTGAGGAAAGAGGGCAGGTAGTTTGCAGCTGAGGACAGGGTTCTGTTGCAATGACTCTAATGTTCGTTGGTTCTAATACAAATCAAACACCTGTTTGTTTTTTTTTTAGTTTTCACTAATTTTGCCTTTAGTTACCAATATCTTTATAAATCTGACCTTTATTTGTCTTTGAGGACTGGAAATATTATTTATAAACTTACAGATACGATGACATCTGCAAATTATATGCTGTGACACTGTACCTAGCACTTATTACTAATGATATCCCCTCCAAAAAACCAAACCCACTGCCACTGAGTTGACTTTGACTCACAGTGACCCTATAGACAGAGCAGACTGCCCCATAGGGTTTGCAAGGAGTACCTACTGGGTTTGAACTGCCAACCTTCTGGTTAGCGGGTGTAGCACTTAACCTCTACACCACCAGACTTTCCATTACTAATGATGTGTCTTTTTTTTAAAAAAAAGAGAAAGGCTCTAAGTGCAGTTCACACAACTCTGGTACATCATAAGTTAAGAAATACCTATATTGGATTAAGAAGCAAAAGAGCTGTCTCTGTGAAATCTTACTCTGTCACTGAGGAAGTCATTCTACTTCTGTGACCTCAGCAGTCACTAAATTCTATGTTTCTTTTACTCTACATTAGTTGCTATTTGGCATTGTCTAAAGGAGTGGTCCCCAGCCAGATATAACATACTTAATATTACACAGTCACAATTTTCAAGTATTGACCTGGGTGCCATTGTTTTATTCCTGGTGTTTTCTGAGATGACTGAAACTGCCTCAAGTTTGGGCACGTGCCTCTCTCCTTGCTGCACAGTCTTCTCAAGTGTTTATATATATCATTATGACAACCTGTCATCAAGGACCACGGTTTCTGCAACATCCTCATCAAATCCAGTGATGCCTTCCGGCTACCAGTCTCCTCTTATCTGTCTCAGGCCCTCTCCTATGTCGCTCAGGAACTGCACTGGGCTGGAATGCTCTCGACTAGGAGCCAGCCCTTCGGCTCAGCTGATCTCCCATCACCACAAGTTGATTCCCACTCACGTCACTGCTCCTCTACAGTTCACTGGCATGCTGATGCTGAGCATCTCTGTTACTCTTCATCTCTGAGAGCCTTTCTCCAAGTATCAAATCATTGTTTATGTTTTGACCTACAGACAGTAATAAATATGACGACACAAGGAATTAATTAGCAACTAGCATCTAAATTTGTATTAAACCCCTCAGTGCTCTGTTGTGCCCTGCTAATCGCATCTTTATTCCCTTACAGGAAGGAAACAAGTTCTTGGAACATGAAACACGTTTCCTTTCACTGTAGCTCAAGGCATAAATGTTATTCACTCAGTTCTCCAGGCTTAATCCGTTGATATTTAAACCTAAGTTTCCAACTTCTGCTAATGGTTTTTGCATATAGCCATTTTAAATATTTCTAAGCCATAGGGAGCAGATATGCCCCCAATCTCATGCTTACATTAAGCAGGTTGATTAAATAGGGTAGCATGTGCTATTTACAGTTCTTATCCCTATTTCCCCTTCTTTTGAAGCTGATAAGAATGCTTTCAATGATTGGCATGAATACAAGTTATTAAATGGTTGGAGATGTTCAGGTATATTTTTGGACAAAATTGAATACATCTCTATACAATAAAGCAAAACAAACTGATTGCCATACAGTGAGTTTCAACTCATAGTGATCCTACGGAACTGTGCACAACTGACCCATAGGGTTTCCAAGGAGCACCTGAAGGATTCGAACTGCTGACTGTCTGGTTAGCAGCCATAGCTCTTAACAACTACACCACCTAATACATTAAACTACATTCATTTAATCCAATAATGTTAAAATTTGATTATCAATTTTTTGTCTTCTCTTGTAAACTGTCTGTTCAGGTCACCTGGTACAGAAATAAATTTAAAATCTCTTGCTTTCCTGAAAACATATAAAGTAATACATGGTACAAAGCAGAGGCTCAATAGAAACTCATGGATGAATTGTGTGATGTCATAGGTTAATCTGTTCCAACTAGCTGTTATCTACTTAATAACGTACTATCATATTAAAGTTCAATATATCAAATAAAGAAGAATATTTTGTTTTAATGACAATTGTATATTAATTTTAATACAGCTGTCTTAGTTACCTAGTACTGTTATTAAAAAAAAAATTATTTCAAGTGAGTGGCTTTAAAAATAGAAATTAATTTTCTTAGAATTTAGGAGATTAGAAGTGTGAATTCAGATTATCAGCTCTACAGGAAGGATTTTTCTCTTTCATCTCTGGAGCAAGGTCCTTGTCTCTTCTCAGTTTCTGTTCCTTGGTTTCTTTGGGTTCTTCATGTAGAATGGCCCCCACTCTCTTTACACCACCCCTCCCATTTGTTTGCTTTCTTGCTAGCTCAATGTGTTTTTATATCTCCAAAGAAACTGGCTTAAGACAAACCTACACTATTGTTGTCTTATTAATGTAAAAAAGAAAATCCAATGCCAACAGAATTGTAACTGCAGGCATGAACCAAAACCAAAATCACTTCTATTGAGCCATTTCTGATCCTGTAGGGCAGAATAGAACTTCCCCCTAGGGCTTCCAAAGAATTAACTCCAAGGACTAGCTGCTGGATTTGAACTACCAACATTTTGGCTGGCTGGTAAGCTCATCACTACAGCATCACCAGGGTTCCAACCACGGTACCACAGGTGTGAGAGTTAGGGTTTACATACTTTAGAGGTCGCAATTCAATCCATAATAACAGTTATGTCCACAGGTTAAATGAATATGTTTGATCCAAAATATATTTAGTTATTATAATACCAAAAAATATTTTAAATGTAGACACACTGTGATTATTTTCATAAAGTCAAACAAATTAGCCAGGTCCATATGGTATCTTCAATTAGATTAAATATGCATTATATCTTATTACATATCAGTTTTCTCACTTGGGTACTCATCAGACTTTGTCTGCTCTACCACATACTTATAGAATGTGAGATAATTCATTTCCCGTCATTATGGCTTAATACGTTTTTGCTCTGTTGTTAAGATTTCTAACCACAAAGTCTTTGTCTTGCCTTGGAAATCTGAGAGGCCTTAGTGGGCAGGAAGAGGCTGAATGCCTTCCTATCAGCTGTGCAGATATATTGAATGTGTTGTCTTAAAATTTTCTTAGCACAGAAAAGTATATGCAACTCTCAAGGTACTTTCAAATATCCTTAATGAATTTTTAACAGAAATATAGTTGTTTTTTCTCTCCATCTTTTACTTTCTAAGCATTCACAGATTGTCATTCATTTAACAGATACTTACTAAGTGTACACTGTGTCCGACACCCAACCCACAATGGAAGAACATCCCCTGAGTCCTGGACTTCACAGCTATGTCCTGGGGTCACATCACCAATTAGTACAGAACCTGTGATTTTTCAAATCTCACCTTCATTTTTGCACTGGACTCTGGTTAAGCTGATATTGTTATCACTGCAACACAGCTGAAAATTCTAGTACCGATCATGAAATTCAAAACTGTCAGCTTCCTGTATTGAAGCATACTGGAGACTCACAGTTTATTTAGAGCCTTTAAGTGAATAAATGTGAATAGTACAACCTGATTTCTCTGAGCCAACTGTGGAAGAACTGATGCAGTATGTATCAAGGGGTTTTCTCAAGAGAACAAACCACTGAAGCAGCTCCTACATAATTCTGAAGCCTCAGAGAACACAGGATGGTCCTAAGACTCTTTGAAGCTCCATAAACTGCAAAGAGAACTGAACAAACCTACACTTATAACTGATTGTAGAAATGAGTGACCAAGAAAATTATCATTCTTCAGTGAATAGAAAGAGTTAGAGAGGGTGAAGGTGCTATATTACTAAAGCCTTCAATTTTCCTCCACAATGTGCATTTCAAATTTATCATTCAATGCCTTATTTCATAATTACAACATCTAAGTGCCTTTGAAGACAGGGCATGGGACCATTTTAAAGCAAAACAGCTTTGTGTTAATGTACAGTATTCCTACAAATAATATCAGAGTCATTTCAGAGCTCAAAACTTCCTATCTTGTCCTTTTCACTAAGAAAATTAGGTGAAAAAATAAAGTCTATGTAGGAGGTCAAAGGGCAAGGTAGAAGAAAGCAACTGAGGGTTCCAGTTTCCCTGGAACAATCTTAAAACTATTATGGAATTTTTGACTAGTGACACAAAAAGTGTTGCTTTCACTTAGGGAATTTGGATGTGACTCAACCTGTTAATATGAAAACGCAGAGTGATGACCTTCTCACCCATGCTAATGACTCTCTGATTTACACGCGCTTGTCACTTTAACAGGGAATAAATGGTTGAAAACTTTATGAAAGATTCATTTGATTTTGCTAAGATGTCTCATGACAGGAAGGATCTCACGTAAAAAAGGATTAAAATAATTCATTTTTTTATCAACTTCCTAGTAAATGTTATTTCTTTCCCAGTATCTACTGCTTGAGAAAAACCATTTTATTACAGAAAAAATATTGATTTGCTGGTATTTTAGTAGGATGTCCAAGATCCAGCCTATCAAGTTATCACAAAATACTATTTCCCACAGCTCTTAAAAATACATATGTATTGGTTGCACAGTCAAAGTCCTGATGAAAAACTGAAATATTTCCTATTCCTTTGTCATTTGGAAATTCTGGTTGCATCGTGATTAAATGCTATGTCTGCTAACTAAAAGGTCTGCAGTTCTAATCTACCAGGTGCTCCTTGGAAGCTATGGGGCAGTTCTAATCTGTCCTATAGGGTCACTATGAGTTGGAATTGACTTAATGGCAGTGGTTGGTTGGTTGTTTTTGTCATTTATGTCTATCAAAAACACTGGGTGCCTTATTTTGGTCAAGTTAAAATATTTGAATTCCTATTACACTATTTTTTTCACATAATAAAAATCAATAAACTGAGCTTTGGAAAGTTTATCTAAATTTTGCCAGAAAAAAGTAAAGTCAAAGGGAAATTTTAAAAAATGTCCTCAATAATCCTAAAAAATATAATTTTAATAACAATAATAGTGCTCATTTTAATTATGAACAATAGAAATATATGAATTGATACCCCCATCATAAATTTGTTAGTTTCAGCTTTTTTCAGTCTAATTAATATTTTCCTATTCAAAAAAACCCTCAATTCACATTGAAATCTCTATCATTTTAATAAGTATTTTTCAGAGAACTTAAATTGTATGACAGGCGACATAAGAAATCTATCAAATAAATTATGGACTTCATCTAACTCTTGGAATCTTCTGAAAGAAAAATGTATCTGACCTTCTTAACACCACTTGGGTTCACCCTATCATTATGTCTCTGATGTTAGAAGAAATAGTATCTCACTAAACTGTAGTAAAGACTCAGTATACTTTCTACAAAACAACCTCATGAATTTTGTCATTTTCTATTTTCCAATTATAAAACATATCAATGATTTTTACAGTATACTTGTTTTATAATTATTGTTGCTGTTTATTGAGTTCCTATTGTGCATTTAAAGATAGCTTTACACCTTTTTAGTATTTATTCTTTGTATAATAGTGGGATTAGGGTATTCTCTACATGAGATGAAATCCAAAATAACATTAAAAAAAGATTTTTATTTCTATCTTACAAGAGGCCTGAAAGCTTGTGGCAATGATGTCCAAGACTAAGGCACTTCTATCTTGCTGGTACACCATTCTCAGCCGATGAATTCTATCTGATGGTCCACGAAGTACCAGATATTTCTTCTACATTCTATCAAGGAAAATAACACTGAAGGACAAAAATGTTTGTACATACAATCAGTATGAATGCAACTGCTACCAAAAAAGCATGATACAGTATGCTGAGTTGTTGTCTCAAATAACATAAGTGGCTTCTCTGTAAGTAATGTGATTTTAGAGAATGGTAGGGTTTTTTGGTAAATAACTTTCAAACAACTCGAAACACTATCCTCTCTTAATTTAGGCAATGGTTACAGTTTGGAAAACTCAGTGTGCATTTATACCATGTAAAATACACTCTGACTTTACATGCAAAATGGAACTAGGGTCTAGGCAGATAATAATAAACACATTTTCCTTCCACAGAATGACTGACTACTGAGATATTAGATTACTGTCTGAAAATAGGAAAAACCTTTTTTTTTCAGGGTTGTCCAAAATCTAGTATCTGACCCGTGACGTCAATAGAGGGTTGGGGACGCAGACCATGTGGTGACACTGTCGGGGGTAGTGAGAGGGGGCTTACACCAAAATTACTGTCTATAAATTTTTTGCTCATTGCTTCAGCAGAAATTCATCTTGTAATAAAAATATCACTGTCAATATAACAAAAAATACAGACATTTTTGTAAAACCAGATCACATGTATACCTACAAGTCTAAAACTAGGGGTGCCATGGTTAAACATGCAGCTGCTAACCAAAAAGCCAGCATTCTGAATCCACCAGGCGCTCCATGGAAACCCTATAGGGTGGTTCTACTCTGTCCTGTAGGGTCACCATGAGACAGAATCAACTCAGTGGCAATGATTTTGTTTTTCTTTCGTGAATGTGATCTGGTCATTATTACCCAATGATGACACTGCTTTGACTGTGTGGCATAATCTGCATGTGTTACAAACACGCACCACTCTTTTCACTGCTGCTGGTGTTTCTGCAGCATCTCAACCTCAGAATTTAGCTGGTGCTGTAGCTATAATACTTCAGTAATCAGTGTTTGTGAACATACATCAATAAGTGTTTTTGAGAACAAAGTACTTATTTGGTAACTATAAATGTAATTAAAGGAAAAGTGGTGATATACAGAAGTTATGATCTATGAGTAATTGCAGTTCAAAAAAATTACTAAGGATTCTGTATGGTCTGGTAAGGAAGAAAGTCCTTTGTGGGGTGATACCAATCCTACTGACACTACTGTCTTGGCCTGCAAAATTTCTAACAGCAACCCCCATGAGAACGAAGACTGTTTCAAAATTTTACAAAACTGCCCCTCCAAGGCAACATACTTTCCATGGCAAATGTACCAGCCAGTATTTATCACAGCTTAAAAAAAAAAAAAAAAAGTAAAGTGAGGTAAGTTTTTTGGCTAGCATTACACTTAAGACTGTTGCCAACTATTTCTTTAAATCACTCTGGTATTTTCAAGCATAATTAACCAAAAAAAAAAAAATCATCTTGAACTTAAATGAATGCCTAGCATCTCCTAAAATGCATAATTAGCTTTGATCCTCAATGTGGAATTAAAGAGGCCTATAAAAGTTTGCAATTGTCCCAGGATGGATGGTATCCTCTATTTTTCATGGGTTTCAGTCTTGAGTCGTATGTTTAGAATCTCACCAACAACATCAACTTTTTAGAACTGCCCCTTTACTTCAGGCTACAAGCCAGCAGTCTGATGAGGTCCCTATACGATCACGCCTCATCTTTCACTAACATTTCACTCTCATAATGAAAATGCTGCAGTTCAGGGACCAAGGACTGCATTTCTATAGACTTCCTAAACATCTAATTGAACTACCTCAATTTAAGGTCCTAGTCATAGAGATTTTTATTACCTGTACCTCTGCTGGAAAAGCAATGCAATAGAAAAAAGGCCATCCAATAAGATCCCATATTAAGTTACTGACAGCATGCCAGTACTGGCAGTGCAGAAACCAACTCTGAAGTAAGCTCTTCAGTCTGTTTCTAGAAGGAAAGTCCACACAAGGTGATTGAAAATGTGATGGCTGAACACAGTAGGAAGAAACAGCCTCCAAGAAACACACAAAAGCCCCCTGAATCAACAGCTAGTAGAACAAAAAAATGTGGCACTGATCTTTTCTGAGCCATTTTGCTTTTGTTTTTATTTTTAATGATGAATTAAAACAAATGATATGTGAGGGTGGGGTAGGAAAGAAACAATCAGGAATTCTAAAACAATAAAGGGATGTGTGATGACCAGTAAAACAGAATGACAAATCCTTACACTTCAGGGTTGATAACTTTGCCCTTTATAGCAGGAGAAAAATTCATTCCAAGGTACACATAATCATTGCGAGAAGTAAAAAAAAAAAAAAAAAAAAAAAAAAAATTTGATTAAAGGGAAATGTTAACATTACTCTCCCTGTTAGCTGCTGTTGAATTGGCTGCAGCTCAAAGCAAGATTAAAAACTCTAGTTATAGGAAAGGAGGGAGCGGACACTTTTATGGCCACTCCTGGGTAAAATTCTGATACTCCAAGTTTCATAAGTTAAGCCTACAATAACGTTTCAAAAAAATGAATATATTCTGGTTTCACTTCAACACAATCTCCTTGAGGTTAAGAATACGTGTCTTCGTTAATTCCTGTTTCCTAAGCATGTTCAACAATGCCTGGCATATAGCAGGCTCTCAATAAACATCTGTTGAATGACGAAATGTATGAATGAATTTTCTATATTGTAGTTCTGATAATGTTATTGGTTAATTTGAATTGGATGAAAATTTTTGTAAATGTTATACTAAATGATTTATTTCTTCTCAAGACTCCCTGATAAATTTCTTTCTTTGTTGTTAACAATAATAATTTCAGACTAATAATAAATATAAACATTTAATTATATTGGAAAATACTCTTACTATGTGGTACATTCTCTTACCTTTTATATAACAGTGTGATCTTGTGGATGGAGTTCCCTACAATATTATTACTATTTGTTAATTATCAAAATTAAAGAAAAAAAGAATATTTAAGCTTAATCTATGATGTCCTGGCACTCTGCACATTCTACGTATTATCTTAGCCTGTTCATGATAACTGGGTAGGTGTTACGTTCATTTTACAGAGATGATATTTTAAAAAATATAGGTAGCAGTTAGAATTTATACCCAGATGTATATGAAAACTAAATTCCATTTCTACCCTATCACATGATAAATACAGGAGAGAGAGATAGTGGGAAGAAGGAGGCGGATGAGCACAGGAAGAAAGAAAAAAAAAAGGCGGAAAGAAAGGAAAAGAGGGGAAAAGACTGAGAGAGAGGATCACTTCCTACTTGGACTGTGCTGGATCCAAACAATCCCATTTACATAAAGAAAAGATGCCTTTCCTCCATAAAATCACTCTTGTTCATCTAACCAATGAGACCGAGTTTCACAGTGGTTACAGCACTTGGTTACTGACTGAAAGATCAGCAGTTGGAAAACACCAGCAGCTCCGTGGGAGATTTGGTGGAGATTTATAGTCTGGGACACCCTATGAGGTCACTCTGAGTGGAAAGTGGGATGACAGCAGTGGGTGTGATTTTGGATGGGCTCAAGGGAATAAAAAAAACATTTTCTTTCTTGTAGTTAAGACATTCTGTAAATATGTGACATACTCAGAATATACCAAATGAAGATACATGATCTCTTTTCAGGCTACATATAGGAAGAAATATTCTTATTTTAACAAAACAGAACAAAAACATCAAATGATGAGTCATTTCCTTGAACAAGACAAAGCAACCCAGAAATTCTGGGAAGTAGTAACCAACTAGAACTCTCCATAGCAATCTCCTCCTAAACTCATCTAGCTTCATATCTTTTATATCATATCATTCATTCTTTTTAATTAGTGTCACAAGTATTCAGGAAATATCTGATGACAGTCAGGCACTCAGCTTCTAGGCATACAGTGGTGAATATGTTAGACTACCACTGTCTTTTATTTTTATTTCTCCACTAATAGAGCAACAGAAACCTTGGTGATGTAGTGGTTCAGTGCTACATCGACTAACCAAAAGGTCGGCGGTTCAAATCCACCAGGTACTCTTTGGAAACTCCATGGGGCCGTTCTACCCTCCTCTACAGGGTCACTGTCAGTCAGAAACTGACTCAAAGGCAAAATCAAAGTAGGTTAAGAGTGTTAAATGCCTAATTTGAGTAATTCATTTGTTTAAATGTATTGAGAAAAATGAACTCAGTTCACATATTTTGTAGAAATAGCTTTTAAATAATTATTGTTATTTACTTCCATTAGTTTTCAATTAGTGAAAGGTGATTCTGTTTTAGGGCACTGTGTAAAGTGCTTTAAACACATTATCTATCTCATTTACTCTTTACAAAAAACCCCACATGATACGTGTTTTTTCTCATGCTATAAACACTTCTCATGCAAGAAATGTACACAAGACCATATACTAACAAGGGCAGGGCTGGGATTTCAACCTTGGCCCACCTACTCCAAAGTCCGCTCTCCCCTACTAGGCTCCAAGTGCTTTAGAAGAAGTTTTTATTTTTGTCCATGTAATTTCTCATTATACTCACAGTTCTTCTCTCAAACTTTAACGGTCCACATTCTGTTAGGATTCTTTAAAGTTAGTATTTTCCAAATCATAACTACTTTATTTCGCTTGTCTTTGAACTCCTTCCAAGTTTTAGTATCCTGCTCTCAATGATGGTCTCAAATCTGTCCTCTGAATCATAGTGGTTGGCTCTATCTCTCTACTTCATTGCTTTAGGCACTGCTAAACACAAAATAATACTTTATTTAGCTCACATTACATTTAATTGTATGCCTGTTTTGCTCCTATTTCTAGGTATCAATTCATTTTTAAACTGTTATATACACGACAGTTATTTTCATTTTGATTGCACTACAAAGCAGCCATCCTTGCTGAACTTCATTCTCTTCATGTATGGTAATTCTTTCTCACTGGTCAAAGGACAGAAATGGCAATTAAAAAAGGGACCAACTAGTTGGGGACTACTTATGCAAGCTTAATGGTTGTAGGTCAGCTGAAAAAACAATCACCTGAGAGTGCCAAAGAACTGGCAGATGAACTCTCTCAGCAATTAGTACTTTATAGATGCGCACTTACAGGAGAGTACTAGGATTTTAGATGACTAGAAAATACTGCTTTGTACCAATTTTTTAAAAGGCAGATATAGGAGTACTTGGGAATTACAGGCTGGTTGACTTGGCTATAATACTAGAAAATGTTTTTTAAGGATGATTTATTTAAAAAAAATTACAGTACACCCAGTGTAAAATTTTTTTTAAAAAACAAAATATCCAATATGGGAAAACATGAAGATGCCAGAAATGACATGCCACAAGCCTGTATTTCTATTTGATGATGCTATATAATTCATGCAAAATGATATTCCTTGGCTTTATAAGGGATGCTGCCTGGTTTGGCTTTTAATTTGGTATTTCCTAATATATCTACTGAAAAACTAGTTTTATTTTATCAATGGAATTGTTAATATCACAGACTGTAGATGGAATACTCTGGAGACAAATAAACAATCTACCTTACAAACACGGCTAAATATATGAGATACTCAATTTTACTAAATTTCCAAAACTTTGCATCTAGTCTATTATCCAGTTATACTTATTGTCTAATAAGTGTATAGTCATTAAGTATCTTAAGGCCATTTATAGTGCATTTAGTTTTCTTGTAAAATTCACATTAATATTAGAATCCACTTTGTTTAAATATCTAAGTTCTAGCCATAATACCAGTTAAAATTTATCCAGTGATTTGACACAATGACTACACTTGAAGTCTTTAGAGGCAGAATGCCTGGTTAACCACATAAAGTACTTGGCAGAGACCTAGGCTACATAAAAGCTCAATAAATGTTATACATTCGTTATGCATTAGACAACAGGTCAAATAGTTTATATGCTTTACCTCAATCTCCACAACAACCATATGAGGTTACCCCTTCATTACACAGAGGAGAAAACTTAAACCAAGTGAGAGGTTAATTAACTCCACCTAGATGACACCTATTAAGTGAATGAGGATTTATCAGCAGTGACGTTTCTTACTTCTATATATTTGTTCAAGCTCACCCTTCTATCTGGAATACACTTTCTTCTTACCCACTTATCACATCCTGAAAGAATCAATTTGGGTCTCACCCACAGGCCAGAAAATGCAATTTTGAATCTTACATTCTCTCTAAGCTTGGCAAGAATCAGGGGTTGAAATGCGTCCCCCAAAAACTGTGTGCAGCAATTTGGCTAGGCCTTGATTCCTGCTACCGTGATGTTCTTCTGTGCTGCCTTCCCCCAGAGCTGACATACCGAATTTGGACTTTTAGACTACTGGACTATGGCAAAATAAAATTTCTCTTTTTAAAGCCACCCACTTTTAGTATTTCTGCTACAGCAGTACTAGATGAATGACACAGCAAGTCACTCCTGGGCAAGACTTCCAGAGTATGCAGCTCTCTGGCACCACACTTACCACACTGTATGACGAATGTATGTTTCTATAGCACTCTTATTAAACTTCCTTGATAGGCTGCTCTTGTATATGTTAAAAAAAAATGTTTCTAGCAGCGCTTAATTATTTTTAATGACTTAATAAGTGAACAAATGGGAAGTAATTGAGAAATTATTTGGTTAATAGAAGAAATACGCTGAAACCTATTTGGTTAGATTTCAAAAGTTATGCTGTGTGCATTTATTCTTATGCTTTAAATCAATGTTTTAGAAATAAATTTCCTGTGGCTGATCACTCCAACTCAGGACAGTCTTAGTGTGGAAGACACATTATAGGTCTCTAGCACTCTAGCAGGTTCAATATCGTTGAAGATAAGCATTCCGAACAACAGGCGCAATCAATGAGTCTCAGCTGATGAATCATCCAAACGACAAAAACAGACATACGGACACATAAACAAAAAAGAACCCACTGCCACGGAGCCAATTCTAACTCATGGTGTCCCCTAGAGGACAGAGTAGAACTGTCCCATCGGGTTTCCAATGCTATAAAACTTTACGGAAGAACACTGCCACATTTCCCCCCTACCCCCAAGTGGCTAGTAGGTTTGAACCACAGATAGTTCGGTTAGCAGCCAAGCGCTTTAACCACTGTGCCCCCAGAACTCTTCTGTGAAAGCATACATTTGGTTATTTCAATATGTTGTTATCAATAGAAAGGGTATAAAAATAGTGAGAACATGACAGCACAGAGGTGCTCACTAATGAACTGTCGTAAGAGTCATTTATTGAGGGGCAAACTCTTAGCCCAAGCAGCTCAGGCTGGAACTGTGGATGCTTCAAGCATTTTTAATTCTTAGGTTTTTTTTTTTTTTTTTTTGTCCTCACCAAATTATCTGCTAGTCAAAATATCTGACAGTCACAAAAAACTTCAGGTCATGACTTATCACCAAAGACCCTGCTGCAAATGTAAACCTCCTTCTTTGACGTTTATTAAGGACATATACATATATATCCTAGGGAGCTCTAGAGGCACAGGGTTTAAGCACTACGTTTGCTAACCAAAAACAAAAAAACAACCACAGTGCCACTGAGTCAATTCTGAATCCTAGAGACCCTATGGTGGCACTGTGAGTAAGTGCCATGGCTCCTAACAAAAGGTCGGCAGTTCGAATCCACCTGGTGCTCCTTAGAAACCCCATGGGTTTGCTCTATTCTGTTCTATAGGGTCACTGTGAGTCAGAACCGAAAGATAAGTAGTTTGAATCCATCAGCTGCTTCTGGGAAGTCCTGTGGTGCAGTTGTAGTCTGTTCTACTGGGTAGCTATGAGCTGGAACTGAGTTGAGGGTAATAGTTTGTTTTTGCTTTTGTTTATGTGTGTACATTATATATATATATGTTATGTATATGAAAACAAAAAGTAATTTCACGGTTATTAACTATTCTGAAATGTTGTAGCTAAAAAATGAAGTACTCAGCTACATTAATATTGTTGAATTATTGAAAAAAATTCCTGTGTCTTCTTCACTCTAAGATATTTAGCTCACATGTAGCTTAGTTACTAGCTGGATCTGACTGGCAAGTTGGATTCATTTTTAATTGGAAAAAGAAATAAACTTATAAATCTGCAATAATTAATTTTATATATTCCATATGTACACTTGGTGAGTGTAGCAAGGCAGGTTCAATGTGTACACATTATACACACACACACAGTGTATATTGTGTGTATTATTTGTTTATACTTAACTAGACATAAAATTTTGTTTACTGATATAACAGGTATTTTTCAATCAGATGTAAAGATTTCTTTTTATATACATCTTAAACAGCTAGAGTTTTATGAATCTACATAAGGAACATGGCAATATGATTGTTAAGTTTTCCAGGGCTAATGGAAGAGAAAACTGAAGTGAGAATTCATTGTCTTATGAAACAAATGGATAAAGGTAAGTAGAGCTTTCTTAATATTTGTGTTCTCATAGATCAAAGAGATGATTTAAAAACACAACTGGTTTTTATGCTTTTGTTATACACCTGTGTGACAGTAGTAAGAAACTGTTTGTTTAAAACAAACTGAACGTGCTAATGGAAGGACCTTCATAGTTTTTTTTAAAAAAAAAGCAACCAGTGATAAAGTCCCCCTTCAAGAAATATCTATCATTTAATAATCATTTACTCTGTCTCAACTATTATTCAAATTACTCTATTTAATTATATGGTAATTAAATATCTATAATATCTTAATAGCCAAGTGCTGTCGAGTCGGATCCGACTCATGGCGACCCTAGGGGCCAGGGTAGAACTGACCCCCAGAGTATTCAAGGAGCACCTGGTGGAATATCTTAGTATCTAAGTTATAATATCTATATGACTTAGACACTAAGAAGCAGGCCAACCAGCATACAGTTATTTAAACAATGTATGTAAGACTAATATGTCTATCTATCCCTCAGACTGAGCTTTGAAATCTGCCTTGCTGCACTCACCAAGAGCACATGTAGGATATATAAAATTAATATTATGACAGATTTATCAGTTTATTTCATTTCCCAATGAAGAATGAATCCATGTTGCCAGTTAGATCCAGCCAATATCCAAGCCACACGTGAGCTAAATATCTTAGAGCAAAGGAGACACAGGAATTGGTTTCAACAGTTTGGCAATATTAACATAGCTAAACACTTCATTTTTTAGCTATAACAATTCAGAATGCTTAATAACTATGAAATTACGGTTTGGTTTTCTTTTTTTCCTTACTTAAAACCTGTTTTGAGCTATAAGCAAAAGACAGTCACAGGAAAAAACATAACAATTTTGAATAAGACAAAATATGAAAAAGATTTAGATGAAGCAAAATATATCAGGATAAAAGTGAATCATGAAATACTGGTGTTTCAAGCACTGTACTAAAAATTGTACCATAATAAATTATTCTACACTTTCTGCACAGTTTTTATTAATGCAATTTCAAGATTGGTCCATTTTCCTTTTACAGTTTTAATACTAGAAACACAGTGGTTATTACAAAATGAGGAACACCTCTAGTTTTAATAATGTTTCAGTAATTTCTAAATTACCATATGACAGTCTATTCAGAGGCATTTCATAGAGTTATAAGTTTTGGTATTTTTAATGAAATGTAAAGTGTATATGAATTTTGCCAACAAAAGCTTCTGTGGATTTCTACTTTTTTCTACATCGCTTATTTACTTGAGGACAAGAAGATGACATGTTAAATCAGAAATACTAACATATGACAGTTGCTAAAAACTGTGACCACTTGGTCCTGGGGGACATCTACCTCAACCAGAATACTTGTTGGTCTCACCAGGAAACTGTACATAGATCAAAAAGCAGTCAAGTGTATTAAAACTTCCATTGTTGATTGTATTTTATCTTGGATAAGCTTTATCATTTTAGATTTTATTTTTAGGTCTTTCATCCAATTTGAGTTGGTTTTTGTATAAGGTATGAGATATGGGTCTTGTTTGAATTTTTTTCACAGATGGATAAACAAAGTACAATCAACAGAAAAGAAAATAGATAAATGGGAACTATTAAGAATCAAACACTTTTGCTCATCCAAAGACTTCATCAAAAGAACTAAAAGATCAACTACAGAATGGGAAAAAAGTATTTGGCAACTATATGTCAGACCAACACCTGATCTCCATAATCTATAAGGTATTACAAAATATCAACAAGAAAAGGATAAATAATCCAATTCAGCGATGGGCGAAAAAGATAAACTAAACATTTCTCTAAAGAGGCAGCCAAAAGACATATGCAGAATTGCTCACGATCATCAGCTGTTAAACAAATTCAAATCAAAACCACAATGAGATACTATGTCATCCCAACAAGGCTGGCCAAGATCCAAAAAAACACAAAACAAGAAATGCTGGAGAGGCTGTGGAGAAATTAGAGCTCTCCTACACTGCTGGTGGGATTGCAAAATGGTACAACCTCTTTGGAAACAATCTGGTGCTTCCTTAAAAAGCTGGAAAGAGATATACCATTTGATCCCGTAATTCCCATGCTTGAAATTTATCCTTCAGAAACAAAGGCTGTCACACAAACAGACACATGTACACAACGGCACAGTTCACAATAGCAAAAAGTTGGAATCAACCCTGATGCCCATCAACAGACGAACGGATAAGAAAACAATGGTACATATACTCAATGGAACACTATGTTATGATTAAAAACAATGACAATTTTAGAAAACATCTCATAACACAGTCTCATTTGGAAGAGATCATGCTGAGTGAAATCAATCAGTGTCAAAAGGACAAATTTTGTATGAGACCCCAGTTACAAGGACTTAGCAAGAGAATTATACACAGAAGAAAATGACTGTGTTGGTTACATGAGTACGGGGCCGAGGGTTTATCACAGATAATTGATAGATGCTAGAAATTTTATTCTTTTACTGTAATTAATAAAAAAATAAAAAAGCAGCTATGTGAACAGAACAAGGGGACACTACTGCATGGTATAAAGTCAAGGAAGGTATGCATCAGGGTTGTACCTTTTCACCATACTTTTTCAATCTGCATGCTCGGCAAATAATTTGAGGAACTGGACTATATGAAGAAGGACAAGGTATCAGAATTGGATGAAGGCTGATTAGAAACCTGCATTATACAGATGATATAACCTTGCTTGCTGAAAGTGATGAGCATTTGAAACATTCACTGTTCAGGATCAAAGACCACAGCCTTCAATAGGGCCTACATATCAATACCAAGAAAACAAAAATCCTCACAACTGGACCAGTAAGCAACATCATCATAAACGGAGAAAGATCGAAGTTGTCAAGGATTCCATTTGCCTTGGTTCCATAATCAATGCCCACAGAAGCAGCAGTCAAGAAATCAAAATATGCATCACATTGGGAAAACATGTTGCCAAGGACTTCTTCAAAGTGTTGAAAAGTAAGGATGTACCTGAAGACCCTGGTCATGGTATTTTCAACTGCATCATATGCATGCAAAATCTGGACAATGAATAATGAAGACCGAATTGAGAACTTTGCATTGTGGTGTTGGGTAAGAATATTGAATATACCATGGATTGCCAGAAGAACAAATAGATCTGTTCTGGACATACAACCAGACTGTTCCTTGGAAGTAAGTATCATGAGACTATGCCTTACATACTTTGGACTGGGCAGTGTTTTATTTTTTCTGTTGTACATAGGGGTCACTATGAGTCAGAACCAACTCAATGGTACTTAATAACAACAGTTTATATAGAAAATAGACATCCTACTTCGGTGAGTAGTGTTGGGGGTCTTAAAAGCCTGTGAGCAGCCGTCTAAGATATGTCTACTATTTGCACCTCACCTGCAGCAGGGTACGCTTAGGAAAACCAAAGACACAGGGGAAAGATTAGCACACCACTTCCACCTTCACCGGAATGAGTCCAGTGCAGCCAGATGGTGCCTGGCTACCACCAACATCTGCTCTGACAGGGATCACAGCAGAGTGTCTCAGACAGAGCTGGAGAAAATGTAGAAAAAATTTCAAACTCACACACACACAAAAAAAGACTACACTTTGTTATACGACAGAGACAGGAGAAATTCTTGTAGTATAGCGCCCAATACCCTTTTAACTCAGTACTAAGGTCACCACTGAGGTTCACTCTTCCACCAAAGATTAATCAAGTCTACGAGGGTTGACAAACGAGTCCATAACCTTAATTGTTCTAAGTGCTACATACCTCATTGCTGAATCTCAACATGGTTACCTTTGAAGTGCTCCCCCAGTGAAGCTAGGCTGCCTTTACAGAAGTGACAAGTGCCTAGGTCACCCTCAGGGAAGCTTTGGAGCTCTTTCTGGCCATTGTGCATGGTCACATGGAGGCAAGTTCACAAACTGAATTGTATAGTTGTGTATTAGGGAGTTTGTAGTCAGTAAACAAATAACTGTACTGGGACACCCTCTCTGCTCACCTGATCTGGTCCCCAATGACTTTTTTGAAAGTCAATTTCAAAGATAAAGGAAATATTGAAAGGGAGACATTTTGATGACATTCAAGACACCAAGGGTAATATGATGACAGTTCTGACGGTCATTCCAGAAAGCTGCAAAATTGCTTTGAAGGGTGGACTAGGCACCGGCATCAGTGCAGAGCTTCCCAAGGGGAGCACCTCGAAAGTAACTGCAGTGATATTCAGTAAACAGGTAGGCAGCACTTTTTCGAGAATGGTTCGTGAACTTATTTGGCAGATCTCATGTCAAGAAAACAATAACATACATAGTTCAGCCATGGGCGTGAGACTAAATGAGCACACCAGCCTAGCAGCAAGGATGAAAAGGGAGGAAGGGATAGGAAAACTGGACAGATAAAAACAAAGACAACTAAGTCTAGAAAAAGAGAGCATTGACACATGGGGTTGGAAACCAGTGTTACTAAACAATGCTTCACTTGACTTTAACAACTGCCTTTACATAAGTGACAAAGCTTTACTTCCCTTCGCCTATGTAAAAGTGGTTATGAACAGAAACGAAAGTAAAATTAGCTTGTGTATTTTATTTGTTCTGGCCCCTTTTACCCTGTTTATTTATACCAAGCCAAGCACGCTGGGCAACATTCAGACGAAAGACAACCAAACCACATACAGTCACTCACCTGCATTACCGCTATGTACGGTAGGTAGGTAACATCAGCCTTAGGCAGCTAATGTTTCTACTGTCCTTACTTTTACACAGTCCTTCTTTCAGAAAGGCTTCATATGTTGAAGAGCAAATTAAAATAGAAGAAAATGAACCTCAGCTACTTCCATTTTAATTTTTTCCATTTTTTTCAAGCTTATCCCTCTCTCTTCTCAGTGCCTATTTTTAGCTTCTTGCTGATATACTTCACTGAATTTCCAAACAGCAAAGATTCAACTCATCCTCCTCCAGCACAACCTGTTTCTGACTTTCCTATTTCAATTACAAAGATGCTGTTTTAGAATGAACCTATTGGATTTCCAAGGAGCAGCTGCGGAATTTGAACTTCTAACCTTTTGTTTAGCAGCCAAGCTCTTAACCACTGTGCCACCAGGGATCCCCACGACTAAAAGCATCAAGTTAACTTTGTTTTTTGTCTGTCTGAAATCCTATAGACTGTCCTACTTATTTGTCTCTTAAAAAATTGTTACACAGGACTCTTCTATCTCACTGTCACTACTATAAGTTAGGCTGCTAATTACTACAAAAGGCACCATGCTTAAGAGCTTGTCTGCTAACCAAAAAAAAAAAGGTCAGTAGTTTGAATCCAACACTTGTAGGTTGGAAACCTGTGAGGCAGTTCCACTCTCTCCTGCAAGGTTGCTGTGAGTCAAACACTGACTCAGGGCCACAAAACAATAACAACAGTACTACAAAAGCCTTCTAGCTAGTATATGGGTCCTGATGACTTCTGTTCTGCACATTATCTTTGAACTCCTCTTCCAAAATTACAGATTTGATCATTCCAGTTACCTGTCAGTTGTTTCTGACTCCTAAAGGACCAAATTCACACTCCGAATCTAGCCCACAGTCCCATTTTAGCACCACTCTATTTTTGAACAGTGGCTCGGCTTCTATCAACAGACTTGCTTCTTCAGTGTAAATCCTTGGGCTTTTACTGCGGACATTTCCTAGTACCAAGGTACCGCCAGGGGTGCCTTTTACCCCACTTCTGTCACTCTGCAAGAGCTTTATGCAAATTCTCCCTCCAACAAGAAGTTTTCCCTCATCATTAAGATAAGAAAGCCTTCAACTCTGGCAGACAGGTAGCCAAATGGAAGACAAAATTCAGGTAGTCAAATGGAAGACAACCAGAAAAGCAAATTGGAAAGGGGGATGGATATACACCAGAAATTATTCTCAAAGGCTAATTCAAGGCTCACATCATTTTAAATGTTACAAAAACACTAAAATTCAATCCATAAGGAGCATGGCTTACAGAGGCAAATGTCAGAGACAAAAAATTTTTTAAGTGCTGTCATATAAGCTATATTAAAATTTGGGGGAGTTTGGAGTCTATTAGAATAATGTCAAATAATAATGTCGAATACAATCCAAGAATAACACCTTATTGTTTTATTTTTCTTCTGGCATCAAGAGGCTCAGCTTCACAATGGTAGAATATCATATCATCTACTGTGGAGAAAGTAGATATTGGTATATTCCTTTCCATCTTCTGTAGATGGATAGTTAGGCATGATGTGTCAGGTTCATAGCCAAATTCACATAAACTTGTTTCACTCAATAATACTATTGTTGTTATGAATTCTAAGATGTGTTTGTTAATAACAATAACAATGTTACTACCAAAGCTTCCTAGTGACTACAAGGAGCACAGAACATTGCTCCTTAAAGATGGCAGCATTTCTGTGGCTTTTCTTCAAGCATACTCCTCTATAGTGCTTTTCTAGTCTATTGATATGCCATTGCAAGTGGAGAGATTTGAGTTATCTTCAGTGTCTCCAGGTGGTCACAGCAATACGGACTTGGGCTTCTAGCTTAAATTGAGGGGACTTCAGTATGAATCATGGTCTATTTAGGATAATGAAAAAATGTCTCTCTTTTAAAAGTCAGGCAATAATAGCCTCACAAAACTAATTTGAACAATTAAGTTAAAATTTTACATGAGCAGGCAGTTAAAGAATAGATGGATTATTATCAGTTGTTGACAATAAAATATAAACATTTTGAAGCAAGAAATTCTGTTGACAAACTTGCATACAAGTTTAAACCTATTAGAGCAATTACATAGATTCATGTTTTACTTGTCATAAAACTAAAGTAAGAATATCAGATATATGTTATTTTAAATAATGTGAACTAACTGAAAAGCATCAGTAAAGCTTCATACCCTGTCATTTGCCCTAACATGCTACGGCTGGGATATAAAGTAAACATTAGGGCATTAGCAGGTACTCCAGTCCTGAATTGCAGCAAGATGTCAACAGAAGGGAAAGAGTTTTCTCTTAACATGGAAAATAAATCAGTTTCAAAATTATATTAGGCTACAGCTTAGTCCCTCACCTCACACTTTACAAAATTAACTAACAAGTCTTAGAACTTGTAACAATGATAGCATTATTGAGTAAAAAGAGTTTATCTGAATTTACCTAGGAACATGATACATCATGTCTGACTATCCATCTATGGAAGATACAGCTTCCATATTTCCACACCTAAACTGCAAATGAAATATAACATATGTTAAATAATCTGACTATAACAGCCTGTCTTACACAGGTTGATCCCATATATTATGTTTGATTAATATCCATTTTTATTTGATGTATGGATTTTACTACATAAAGTAAATAGAAACTATGTTTCACTAAGCTTACATGAAGGAGAATGTCCTGACTTTTAAAAAGAATATCAAAAAGATATTTTGGACAATTGATAAATAGTTCCATATTAGAAATGAGAAGGCTCAGCTTAATGCATAAACAGTCTGAAAAACATGAAATAGAATCAAAAGTTTTCAAAATGTATTAATGAAAAGATCAATTTTTGAAGAACCTGTTCTTACGAGTAAGCAACAGAAGATTAATACTAACCCAGTGCATCTGCTAACCAAAAAGTTGGCAGTTCAAACCTTCCAGGCACTCCTTGTAAACTCTATGGGGCAGTTCCACCCTGACCTCTGGGGTCGTTAAGAGTCAGACCCAACTTGAGGGCAATGGGTTTTTTTTTTTGAGCCCAATTTTCCTTAACTACCTAGTAGTATCGGTTGTTTTAAATATAAGTAGACATTATGGACCAAAGGTATACATACAGTATGCGGAAAACCAAAACAAAACCTGTATTCTAACCAAATTTGAGATAGTAGTTTTGGTTCTTCAGCTGTCATTTTATCTTCCATTTTTTCACGTTATTATCCACTCAATTTCCCATAATTAGTACCATAAATTATTGAGTCTAATGCTGGAACTATTCAAAATCTTTTGTATAAGTTTGTAAGTACTGTATCTCCTGCAGAGTGGCTGGTGGGTTTGCATCCACAATGAGCCGCTGTGCAGGAGAAAGATACTGTAGTCACCTCCTGAAAATATTATAGTCTTAAAATCCTAGCGGGCAGTTCTATTTTGTCCTCTAAGTTGTTATGAGTCAGAAATCAATTAAAAGGCAATGGGTTTTAGTAATCCATGAATTATTAATAACACAAAAAGATTAAGTTATTCCATTTTTATTGTAGTAATTAAATGAAGAAGCTGTATACTTTTAAAGAATAGCTAGTTTTCTTGTGATTTAGCGGACTTTTTCCTAACTGCTTTTTGTTTGTTTTCTGATTCTTTTACTTCAGACCAAAAAAAAAACAAATTGAAGACCAACAATGAAAAGGCTACAGATACAGGCAGATATTCTCTGAATATTGTTTTAAGTATTATATCTCTTAAATATCTGATTAAAAGACTAAGATAAAGAATATCAGTCCAATTAATGAGCTAAATCAAACATCAGATCCAATTATTTGCTAAAATTCAAATTAAACATTAGAGGATTAAACATTAGAGGAATGTCTGACAGAGTTGAGAAAAGCTGCTGGATAATGTGGCATCATAGAAATAAAATCGAAGAAGCTTCCTTCAGAATTTTTTTAAAAAAGCTAATTAAGATATGCTAATTTTACATATCCCTAGTTGCCAACTTGCAAGTATGTCTGCATTTAACAGAAAAAGACAGATGAATAACATGTAAACAATACAATAAAGTAATTCTCAAACCAAGGGTATACATTTGAACTCCACTGAGGCAAAAATTACAGTGTTGAGGACACAAATCCTATATCCATGAGGTCATGGATAGCTGTGTGATATTAGGCAAGGAAGGAAAGATAAGCCTTTGTCTCCTAGATGTCCCTGGTGACTATGGCTATACTGACTTTCTCTCTTTTCCCTTTTAGAAGCCCAGCACCAAAAACACTCAGCTCCCTAAGTTAGCTTTCTAGAAAGAATCCCAAATTTCTGGCTCATACTGATGGTGTTTGTTTTTCTTAATAGCTTACATCCTGTCACTACCTTTTCTAATAAAAGTCATTTATACAAGCAGGAATATCCCAATAAGTTTCTAGTTCCTTTTTCAGCTCCACTCTAGCATGACCTTTCTGCTCAGCCAATCTATATCCAACTCAGCAGGTCCCTCCTTAGAATGGTGAGAAGACAGGGGGCAGTGGACCTTGTTGACACATATACCTGAGATCATTCCCCAATACCCACATCCACACTTTATGCTATGTGTTATGTTTGACCTGTGACTTTTGTATGGTAATTCTCAACTAAATGCTACTCATTCCAATGCTGTCATTCCTTAGAAATGGCAGCAAGAGTTCACTTGGGCTATTTATGGGATGAGAGCATAAGTGAAATCCCTAGTCCCTGCTTTGCCCAAACAATTGGCACAATGGGGGGACTCTGCTTATGGGTAAAAAGTATCAAAGTGTAGGAAAGATGAGGCTGGAAAATACTAAAATGACACAGGACGTGTATTCAGTATGAGGTCCTTCATTGATCCTAGACCAGAGAAAGAATGTAAATGGGGCAAGAATAAAATTCAAACAATTTAATGGTATTGTAGATAAATTAACAGTATTATATTCATGTTAAGTTCCTAGTTTCAGAAAGCCTGTGTGAGGACTGTATATAAACTTTCTCTGCAATGTCTATAACCATTTTCTAAATATAAAATCATTTCAAATTGGGTAAAATCAAAGAAATTAAAATTGAAACACATTACAGAAAAATAACTATCCATTTTCCTCTTACTTTGTAGATGTGAGAGAGAGAGACTTAAACAGTGTCCTGAGTGTCCAGGAAAGTTATTGCTTGCAGTATGTCACGTACACCCCTACTTCTTCAACATGGCCCAACTGTAGGGAGAGTTCATGATTTCCATTGTTGCTGAATGTGGAACTTATCAGACAGTATCAATATCATACACAATAAATTCTGCTGAAGATCATGAGACATTGGGTTCTGCAGCATGTTGACAGGGAACTGACAGAAACTTAAGGAGAGAATGTGGAAAGAAGGATATCATTGCTGATGGTAGACAGATACTGAGTGAAGGCAGACAGTACCAGAAAGATGTGTATCTGTGTTTTATTGACTACGGAAAGCCCTTTTAGTGTGGGGATCATAACAAATCAAGATAACATTACAAAGAACAAAAATTCCAGAACACTTAATTGTGCTCATGTGGAACCTGTTCATCAACCAAGGGCAGTTGTTTGAACAGAAGAGGGTGATACTGCTTGGTTCGAAACCAGGAAAGATGCGCATCAGGGCTGTATATGTTCACTATACTTATTCAAACTGTATGCTGAACAAGTAATCTCAGAAGCTGAATTATATAAAGATGAAGGTGGCATCAGGATTGTGGAAGACTCATGACAACGTACAGTATGCAGATCTACTAACTTACTTGATGAAAAGTAGCAATATGCGATCTACACTGCAAGTTTTCTTCATGAGATATAGGTTGCTTCAAGTACAGGGAAAGTCCTCAAACCATCATCTGGCAAATTGAAACATCCTTTCCAGTGTAGAATGGATGCTATTATTATGAACTCTGACAAGCAAGAAAGTGCTTTTAACCAATAACTTAATTGTACCATTACAATATATTCTAACTGACATAAAAAACAACAAAACAAAAACAAAAAACTTATTGCCATCTAGTTGATTCTGACTCCCGCTGGAATAACCGATCCCTTGTTTTAGGGCAGAGCCTGGTGGCACAGTGGTTAAGAGCTATAGTGAGCTACAGTTGCTAAACAAAAGGTCAGCAGTTTGAACACCACAGCCACTCCTTGGAAACCCTATGGAGCAATTTTACTCTGCCCTACAGGGTCACTCACAGTCAGAATGAACAGCTAGCAGGCAGAATGAATAGGAACGAGTGCTTTTTGTTTGTTTCTTTTTTCTTTTTTATTGCAATGTTTATTCTCAAATGTCACTTCCCCATTCCAGCTACCACTCCACACATTTAAAAAGTTACTGTATTTTTTATAAATATGTTCATCATAACAGAATGTCATCTGCTGTGTCACATAATCTCATAGCCGAAGCTTTCAATAGTTGTCATTATTCTTTCTTTACCCCAAAGTGGTGGCACATCAGAAATATAATGTAAACTAGAAGGATAATTATAATCATATTCAAGAAATGATTTAAGTGAAACTTTGAACCTACATGCCACAATTGAGTTCAGTTCATTAAATACAGAGAAAAAAAAGAAACAGAATGCATAGTCAAGAACTAATCTTGACAAATAAATATTTATAATCTGCTCTCAGCTCTGGAGAAATAACCTCTAAACTCTGGAACATCTTCCTTGATACAAGTGTCATTGTTTATCTGTGGTTCTTGGGCCATGCCAGATGACCTAACAATGTGAATTTTGTTGGAGATTTTCAGTCACGAGGTATCAGTTCAACATTCAGAGAGTGTGGAGCTATAGGTCAGCCATGTGAGAAGTCAACAATGTCTATATGACAAAAATAAAAACAAATACATTGCCATCAAGTCAATTCTGACAGCAGCCCCACAGAGCCCCAGTAAAGTCTCTGATACCAGGGCTCATGAAAACTTGCCTGGCTAGATGCACTTCATGTATATTGTCATAAACCATTGCCATGAGAAATTACCCGTGCCCATAATGGTGTTGACAGTCATTAGACATGACAGAGAGACTTCAACTTCTTTACTTTGGGAACAGCATCAGCAAACATCAATTGCTGAAAAGGATACTGTGTTTGGCAAAGCACAGCATTGGAGAAAAAGAGGAAAACTCTTAACGAGATGTGTTGACACAAGCAGCCATAACAACAGGCTCAAACCTACCAAAGATCATGAGGACAGCACAAGACTGGGTACATTTCATTTTCTTATGCATAAAACCTACTGCTGTCCAGCTGGTTCTGACTCCTAGAGACCCTACAGACAGAGCGTAACTGCCCCACAGTTTTCGAGGAGCACTGGGTAGACCTGAACTACTGACCTTCTGGTTAGCAGATGCAGCACTTCACCACTACACCACCAGGGTTTCAAGGGTGTCATTAATTAGAGCCAACTCAAAGACAACTGACAGCAACACGACTCATCTACGAGAGGACAACGGGAAGCTGCGCATTTACAACCCTCCGGACACTGCTCCATGTTTTTCTTCACTTGGTTGATTTTAATTTGTATCCTTTCACTGTAATAATCCATAACCATGGGTATAATAACTTCAGGTCAGTTCTGTACAGTCCTGCTGTAGAATTTTCGAAGCTGAAGGCAGTCAGGGAGATGGCTCCTTCACTTTGCACAGGTCAAAGTCACACAAGTGCCAAAAAAAAAAAAAAAAAGATACAACTACAATAAATACATGATTTCACGTATTTTTTTTTTAATGATTTTCTGCCCATAAAACCAAACCTTATATATACAATTTAAACAGTTTCTTCCCAACTTCATTTATGTATCTGAACTGGGGCATGTGGTTATTTAGAAACCCCAGGATTTTTTTCTTTTTCTATTTTCTGCTTTTCAAGTCTAACCAAGCACTCCAAATTAATCCTTGACATATGTGTGTACTGAACATAGACTGCTACTTACAGCCAGAAAATGTGGGAGACTCTGTTGATCAACTTCAATACAAATTGATTGTGCTTATTGCTTTCTTTCAAAATTTTATTTCATCTTTTATGGACTTTATCACATTCTTTCCCAAATCTCTTTTCACTGCTTCAAAGGCACCAAGTTATAGGGCAATGGAAAGTTCTATCACTTGCTGAGAGATGAATGTTTTTAAAAATGAAGACTGTCAACTTTTGCTCTTACTGAAAACTGTTTTTATTTCACTTCCACTTGAATATTTGGGGAATGTTTCCTCCTTTCTGAGAACAGCCCCTCTTCTTGTTCTCTTACATTCTCAATTCTTTTTTTCTCAATTTCTTCTACCTTGTTATTCTTACACATTTTGCTAAAAATGTGTTCAAATATAGGTTCACGTGAGTGCTGCTGTCTCATGAATGCTTATTTCATCAATCAGTATCCAAATGGATTTCTAAAATAGAAGTCACTACACTTCTCAGGACGAGGTCTGTAGCCACATACTTGGTTACTTAAGGAAAGGTAGGCAGTTTGAACTTATCTTCTGAAAGATGTGGTCGTCTGATTCCATAAAGATTTACCATCTTGAAAACCTTATGGTGGAGTTCTACTCAGTTCTAGAAGGGTCTCTGAGTCAGAAGTGACTAAATAGCAACACACTGTATTTGGTTTGGGGTAGACTTTTAGGTTATGTTAGGACCTGTTAATCTCAAATAGTCTCTGAAACATAACTTAGGGAATATGGTAACAGGTAGTTTACGAATTTTATATTTAAGTTGATTTATACAACCAAGATTTCCAGGTCAGAAAAAATCCCTGGATGCAACTGACTGAAATGCTCTACATTTAAAGCTAGGAAAACTAGTATTTAAAAGTTGGTTCCATTTCAAAGTCTACAGAAAAAATGATATGAGACTGAAAGAGGAAAGATTAATTAGATTTGGAACTAGTAGGTGTCGCAGAGATGACAGTATGTCATAGTCTAACAAAACACCAGAAATTCCATCTTTCTAAAGGTTCCTTGCACACTTGTCCACAGCTGCTACTGTGAACATTTTAATATCAGTGCATACTCAACTTGCTTAAAAATTCAAATTACATTTTTCAAAATCAAAATTAATGTGTTTTGACTTAGAAGGTCAAAAGAGCCTTGAGTCAGTTACGATTCTTTTTAATTAAGCAGTATATTTTACTTAAGAAAATGTCCTAGTGAAGAAAATGATGTTGATAGGCTGATAAATTATATAGAGGATGAAGAAGTTTATTTTAAAGTAAGAACATTTATTTCCCATAATCTTCACTTGAAAGAACATTATGGCTATTTTATGAAATGGACTAAATGAAAGACAAATCAAGAGGTATTTTATGGTGCTTAATCTTTTGATAACAGAGCAAGACATACATTTGAATGACATATTGCTAAATTATATCATTAGTAATAAAAATATTCTAAAGTTCAACAAAACAGAACTCAAATGAAAGTCTTTCTTGTACACAAATCCTTTGACAGATTTCATTTGTCTCAGTTTTTCTGACCAGGGAGTACTATTTTCATTTCTCTATTCTGAAAGAAGAAACTAGTCTGTTTAAGAAATGATATTTGCAGACTAGTGTTAAAATGAGGATAGTTATCAGTATTTAAAAATTAAAAGCCATCTCACAACATTTTTGTTGTTGTTAGGTGTCACTGAGTCGGTTCTGACTCACTCATAGCGACCCTATGAACAACAGAATGAAACACTGCCCGGTCTTGCGCCATGTCCACAGTTGTTTTTATGCTTAAGCCCACTGTTGGGGCCACTGTGTCAATCTGTCTCATCAACGGTCTTCCTCTTTTTCCCTGACCCTGACCCTCCACTCTATCAAGCATAATGTCCTTCTCCAGGGACTGGTCTTTCCTGACAACATGTCCAAAGTATATAAGACATAGTTTTGCCATCTTTGCTTCCAGGGAACACTCTGGTTGTACTTCTTCCACAACAGATCTGTTGATTCTTTTGGTTGTCCATGGTACATTCAAAATTCGTCTCCAACACCATAATTCAAAGGCATCAATTCTCCTTCTGTCTTCTTTGTTAACAGTCCAGCTTTCGCATGTATATGATGTGACTGAAAATGCCATGGCTTGAGTCAGGGGTGATTTAGTCTTCAAGGTGACATCCTTATTTTTGAATACTTTGAAGAGGTTCTTTGCACCAGATACTCCCAGTGCAATAGGTCTTTTGATTTCTTGACTGTTGCTTCCAAGGGCATTGATTGTGGGCTAAAGCAAAACAAAATCTTTGACCACCTCAGTCCTTTCTCCAGTTATGACAATGGTGCATACTGGTCCAGTTGTGAGGATTTCTGTTTTCCTGATGTTGAGGTGCAATCCATCCTGAAAGCTGTGGTAGTCGATCTTCATCAGTAAATGCCTCAAATCATCTTCATTTCCAGTAAGTATGGTGGTGTTGTCCACATAACTCAGATTGTTAATGGGTTGTCCTCCAATACTGATGCCTCCTTCTTCTTCATGTAACCCAGCTTCTCGCAATATCTGCTCAGCATACAGATTAAAAAGGTATGGTAAAAGGACACAACCCTTACACATGCCTTTCCTGACTAAACGATGCAGTGTCCCCTTGTTCTGTTCGCACAACTGCCTCTTGATTCATATACAGATTCCTTAAAAGCACAATTAGGTGTTCTGGAAATCTCACAACATATATTTATATAATTTGAGGTAGGTTTTTATTTGTTGCTATTTTATTTTATTTTTAAAAAACTTACACAGCAGTTTTATCTTATCTCACAAATAACTACTTGAAATTATGAAACTAGAATCTCTGTATTTCTATAAAACTCTACATACTACATGTATTTGAAAAACACACAACCTGCCTCAATTTGTATTTTAGGATATACAAAGCCTTGTATCTAAAAATTAAATTTCAAAATCTTGAAAAGTGAGCATTCACAGAAGTAATACCTTGATGGCAATGATATGTGTGATGAAAGGAGTTAAAAATATTTTCGAATCAAAATTTCCTGTAACAAACACATCTATTTAGACTACTAAAATAAGAATTTGGGAGACCTACTTCTGATATTTTGATGTATTAAAGATAACATCAAGAAGTCATTACATCATCTTTGATGCACCGTATTTAGGACAAACAGAATATACATGTTTACTGGATAGAACACAATTAGCATAGCAGTTTAGCAGTGAAAGTGTACCTCTGAGCAAAATCACGGCTTTTTCCAGGTTCCAGTAACCACTGTCTCCCCTCACTCCTGCCACATCAGGCCTAGAGACAGTCATATGTCCCTACCTGTTCCAGCCCTGGGATATGTTGTATTTGTAAACAGTCCCTTCATTAAGTTCTTCTGGATTACCTGTTTGTGTGAGTTATCTGTATGCTCCTGATTCTTTCTCTAATAAAGTTGCAAAGTTCTGCAAAGTTGCATACAACATATAGGAAACGGTTCAGAAAAATAATACACTTACCGGTTAATATGAGATTTAAGGTACATGTTTTAATCTTATCAGGATTATTTCAGTAGAATATTTTTCCAATCAATATGACTAATGCAGTTTTAGATAACAAGGATGTGAAGTGATGAGAATTTTTTACTTTACTGAGTCATCAATTTATGCTGTCCTCATTTTTCTGTATTAAAGCAATTACACTTCTTCAGACAGAAAAACGAGATTCAGATAATTCTTTTTTTTTAATCTAAGATTTGGAAATTATTTGAAACTTCTTTGGTTCTTACTTCTCTCTTATCATATGAGTAAATTACGTGTCACTTCAATTAGTTTTTTTCCAGACAATTTTGAGACCCATAAACTCCGAGTAAACTGTGTGCTAGGAATATATAATTTGGAAGAATCTGAAAGAATCTGACTAAGCCAGGAAACATCAGTATTTCACAGGATATAAGCAAATTAAAAAAGAAAACAATTAGATGAAGATCATAACAAACAAAAGGTCCATATTTTACTGATATCTCATGTATTGATGAATAGCCAGCCAAGTGCCATTGAGTAGAGTATTGATGAATAACTTACATAAAACACAACCAATGTGAGAACATATATCATGTATAAAACTTTACATAGATATCATATATATCTCCACACTCAGATTGAAATAGAGAATATTTCTAGAATCTTAGAGTTCTTCATCTCTCCTTCCAACAAATCCAACCCAGCTAAGAATAACTACTCTTCCGAATTCTGTCACTACAGATTAGCCTTACCTTTTCTGAACTTCGAATACCTTCAAAGCAATTTCGGTTGTGGGATAATAACCATCAGCGCATGAGTAGGCTGTGCAAAGTTCAGAAACAAACAGCAGACAGACCAGAAAAAAGTAAAAGGGGTTGCTAAGACAGACCTCCTCTCTCTTATTACTTTAACCGCACTAGCCTCCTTACTGTTTTTGGAATAACACTCATTACATCCTTAATTTGGGTGTTATACTGCTGTTTCCTCTCTAAAGCTGTTCTGCCAGAGAGCTGCTGCTTACGGTCTTCAGGTCTTCACTCATATGTCCCCGCTCTCAGTACAAAAAAAAATTTTTATTCAATGCCCACAGAAGCAGCAGTCAAGAAAACAAAAGACACATTGCATTGGGAACAATTCCGCTACAGAAGACCTCTTCAAAGTTTTGAAAAGTAAAGATGGCACCTTGAGGGCTAAGGTGCGTCTGACCCAAGCCATGGTATTTTCAGTCGCATCAAATGCGTGCAAAAGCTGGACAATGAATAAGGAAGACAGACAAACTGACGCCTCTGAATTGTGGTATTGGAGAAGAATATTGAATATACCACGGACTGCCAAAAGAACAAACAGTTCGGCTCTACAAGAAGTATAACCAAGAGTGCTCCTTGGAATCAAAGATGGTGAGACTGCATCTTCCATACTTTGGACATGTTATCAGGAGGGATCAGTCCCTGGAGAAAGACATCATGCTTGATAGAGTGGAGGGTCAGCAGAAAAGAGGAAGACCCTCGATGAGACGGACTGACACAGAGGTTGCCATGATGGTCTTAAGCATAAAAACAACAGTGGGCATGGCACAAGACTGGGCAGTGTTTCGTTCTGTTGTGCATGGGGTCTGACTCAACAACAAATTAAAAATTAAACAAATTAAAATTAAATTGTAAACAAATTAAAAATTTTAGTTTTTAATTTAGAATCACCCATTTCTCAAGGACAAGCCACTGGTGGTTGCTGGATGCCACTGAGTTAATTCTGACTCACTTCAGCCTCACGTGTGCAGAGCAGAGCTGATCCACAGAGTTTTCAAGCTGTGGTCTTTTGGAAACAGATTGCCAAGGCTGTCTTCCGAGGCACCGCTGGCTGGGTTTGAACCGCCAATATTTTTCTAGTGGCTTGGTTGATGCTGGCTGGGTTTGAACCACCAATATTTTTCTAGTGGCTTGGTTGATGCTGAATTATTTTTCTATACTACAGTTTCATGGATTATTTGTTCATATACAGACTGAACAATGAAAGTAAAAGATACAGCACACCCACACACTTTTTCTAACTGTGAAACTTGCAATATCTTCTTATTCTGTTTTAATGATCACCTTTTGATCTGTACATAGGTTCTAGTGTGTAAAAATGCATTCCTTCTCAATAAGACAGAGGTCTAGCTCAAATTTTACTTCATCCTTCCCTGAATCTTCCCAAAAGAAAATACTGCCCCTGCACACAGTGGGGGAAACCCTGGTGGCATAGGTGTTAAGTGCTACAGCTGCTAACCAAAGACTGGCAGTTTAAATCCACTGGTGCTCCTTGGAAACTTGATGGTGCAGTTCTACTCTGTCCTATCGACTTGCTATGAGTCAGAATTACATCAGTGGCAATGGGTTTGGTTTTTATAGGTACTGTATATATGAGTTTATATGTGTCTCCCTCTCTAGCACCTTTGATTTGTACTTACTTTTCTCCTTTATTTGGTCAAAGTAAGCTCCTCAAAGCAGCAAAACTATTTCATTTGGTTTTCAAATCAAATTCTTACCCCCTCACCCCGTCAGACACAATGTAGTGCAGCTCACTATCTGTACTGGGCAGGCAGTTGATAAACATAACTGAAATATTTATATAATGATACAACATCTAAACTTTGAAAATTAAATTCCAACAGTTATTATTCATTAAATCATTTAATGCTGGCCATAAATATTCACTAATAAAATAAATTCACTACTTTATGAATGAAACATCTAGGCATTACGTATCATTGACATTTCATCGAGTAGACACGTAACTGTGTCTAACTTTACAATTGTTGAGAATGTTAGTAACACTTTTAAAGCTTATGACAGTTGCTCCAGATTTTGGAGATCAAATATTGCAGATCTCAAGATAAATTAGTACAGGTACAGTCCAATATTTATCCCCTGATATGCACTAGGAAGCCCCAGTGGCATAGTTAGTTAACTGCTATGTCTGTTAACCAAAATGCAGGCAGTTCAAATCCTCCAGGTACCCCTTGGAAACTCTATGTGGAAGTTCTACCCTGACCTCTAGGGTCCCTAGGAGTCAGAACTGACTTTAAGGCAGTGGGTGTCCACTAACATTTAAAATATGTTTGGTTTCAGATAGTTCATGCATTAAAAAATCTTCTGAGAACGACAAACATTACATTACTGTTATTTATGTGGTTTGGTTAAGTATCACCTGCAGTGGAGTAAATAAAAGTGCTTTAGAAGTATCTGCAAGGACATACAGCAATGTAAAATGTCATGCTCACAGACATTAGTAGTTAGATCCTGGCTTATCATTTTAACTAACTTCTGTTACGAAAAATTTTCTGTAAACACATGTAATTGGAAATGCCATCTGTTCGCTGTAACACAATTTGATAATTGTAATTCACAAATACAGTTCCATTAAATTCAAGAGAATCCTAACACAATGTCCTTACTTTGAAAGGTATGGGAAGAGGGAAATAGAAGAGAAAAAATGTCACATTCTTGTTTACTTAAATTTCATAACATACTGTTATCAAAACTGTATTGTGCACTTTAACAATTATGCTGATTATTATGTTTCAGTAACAATAGAAAGCTGCCAGAAACCAAATGCAGCTTTCACTTCTACCCACTCCTCCTAATATATCAAAGATAACCACTAGCTTCCTGAAATTAAAATCTGTCATTCTCATGTACAGATAGTTTTTACTTTTGTGCATATATGCATAAATATTATATGCAGTTTTTCATGCTTTTGAAGTTTACACAAAGGATATGCCATGTTTTCACTTTCTAGATCATCAAATTTTCCATGTTTAACTAAGAAGAGTATATTATATTCACTGACTGCAGTGTACTCTACCTATTTTATCAAACTGGTAAATTTTCTTGGCTAAATTATCCACATTTTAACTAATCTTTGTCTGTATGATCCTTTTGTAGATATAGGTTAAGATTTTCCAGTAAAGTAGGTTTCTTGATTCTCTTTGTTATCATGTCAGCATCTCCTCTATCTATTTCAACTGCAGTTGATACCTGCATACACACACCTAATTATTTTATCTTTCTGGTGAACTGTACTTTTTATTACTTATTAGAATTTCTATTTACTTATCAATATTATGTGCTCATATTTGTCTCATACATTAGATAAATCTGTTCTGCTTGTATTTCTACAACATCTTTTCCCTTATTTTTGATTTTTCTGTGTCATTCTGTGGAAACCCACGTGGTACAGTGGTTAATTGCTGTAGCTGCTAACTAAAAGGTCAGCAGTTTGAATCTACCAGGTGCTCTTTGGAAACTCTATGGGGGTAGTTCTCCTCTGTCCTTAGGGCTGCTGTTAGTAAGAATCTACTTAATGGATATGTTTTTATTTATTTATTTATTTATTTTAAAATTTCATTTTGAATTGGGTGAATTTTGATAATATTTAACATATTTTAAATATACATTAAATCAAAGGTATAATGTAATTTATATACTATCACTGAGATTAAAGGATGATAAAAAGCCTAGCACATTTGCTCCTTCAGTCCCCTTTCCCCTTCATTTTTCTTGCCTTAGTATTTTAAGACATGCACTAGAAACATGTTACTTGACTCTTTCATAATTCAGTATGGATTTATATAAGACACTTTATGCAAGAGACTTATGTAAGAAAACATACTTTCTTACACAAATACATAACACTATTTCACTTAAAAACTAAAATAACTCCTTTGTTTCAGATAATATACATAATCCACATTCACATTTCCCTCAATCGTCTCAAACACGGCACTTTACAGTTGATTACACTGCATCAGAATCCTCCTGGAATAATTCTGTTAGGTTTGTAACCTCCCCTGCGTTCTGACACACCGTGTCCCATTTTAGACCTGGAGTCAGCCATTTTTACGAAGGACACTGTTCTGCTTTAAAAAAAAAAGGAGGAAATGGTATTTAGAAATTGCCATCTGGGAACTCCTTACTCATATTGACATATACCATTGCTTGGCACTTGGCTTGGCTGTAGACCTTTTCAGTAAACAGAGCAGCAAAGTATTTTTGTTCATTAACTTATACCGATTCATCAAATCATATTTTCATATTAAAATATTTTTATTTAACCTCTGAATTTATATATGTGTACTTTTTCTCTTTCAGTGAGAATCTTTCTTCTTAACATTTGTATAATTACTTATTTATGCTTGTCTACTATACGTAACAGAATTCTGGTGGTACGGTGATTAAGAACCTGGCTTATAACCAAAAGGTTGGCAGTTCAAAGACACCAGAAGCTCCTGAAAAACTTCATGGGAAGATTCTACGCTGTTTGCAAAAGAACCGACACTGGCATTACTACTAACAAACTGACTACTAAATGAAATTTAAAACTCCTTTGTAGGTCTATGTTGTCTTTAGAAAACATTTTATTAAGGACAAACTATTGGAAAATACCATGTTCTAAAGTTACTTGAAAAAACACTTTTCTCTCAGTAAGTGATTATGCTAGGTTGTCTGGTTTTTTGTTTGTTTTAATTCAAGATCATAGTCACTGCATTTGAATAAGTGAGTTAACTCTATATTAATTTTTATAATACGCATGTTTCAAATCTTTTCTATGGTCATTCTGTGGTTTATGTTCACCATCTTTGTCTTTTCTTCCCCTTCTCATCTCTTTTGGGGGGATGTTGGATAAATCAACATAAAAGTAACAGTCATAAAGCATACTAACTCACTCTGTATGTCCTCACTCAAATCTTCATTCAAAATTTTCCTTAATAGTACTTGATTCTGTATTTTCGTCTGTTTTGTTGATTTTCGTATGCACTTCACAGAAAGAATCCTTTGAGCTATCATTTGGCTATTATTACCTCCTTCTTCAATCTTTAGGTTAACGTACTTTGTGTAACTAAGCTGCTCATGTTTTCAAAGACATCACCATTCCCTTGACAATAATGCCTGTAAGTATCTTGATACCCAGTTTCATATTTTGTATGTTAATGTCTATATAAAGCTACTGCTGATACTCTCAGTAGAAACATCTATATCTGTTGATGAACAAATTAGTTGATAAAAGTGTGAAAAGTTTTTACAGAGAACTACAATATTACTATAGCAAAGAAGATTCTGGAGAATGCAACAGAACCAAATCATTATCTTCCATATCAGTTAGAATGCCTACAGATGAAAATCAGGGACAACAGCTTCTGCTGAAGCTTTTTCACTTATTTAGTAATCTAACAAGGCGTATCTGTTTTCAAGTTTAGTTTAGTGATTCCAGATATTATCAAGAACTCATGTGCCTTCCAAGTTTCTGTTCTTCCTGACGAAGCACACTGGCTTTTAACTTTGTGCTTATTCCCTAAGGTGAGTTTATGTTACACATCCCAGCCACACGCAAACAAATCAAATCACAGAAAGTGCTATGTGTCCCTGTGTGTTTTTGATTTAAAAACAAAATGAAACAAAAACTACAGCACTCAACCATTACAAGACATTAAAAAAATTACAAAAAACAACTAATAAGCTTCTTCTTAGGAAACCCCAGTGGCATAGTAGTTGAGCACTTCATCTGTTAACCAAAAAGTCAGCAGTTCAATTCTGCCAGGGGCTCCTTGGAAATGCTATGCAGCAGTTCTACTCTTAAAGGGTCATTATGAACCAGAATTGATTCAAGAAAAGTGGGTTTGGTTTGTTTTAGTACCTTTCTTTATAGCTGAATCATATGCTCATGTCCAAAGGAATCACTAACCTAGGGAGTGAACATATCCTGATAGCTTAGACCAATGGCTCTGAAACCTGAATATACATCAGAATCACACAAAGGCTCATTAAAACTATGACTGCTGAGTTCCATTCTCCAGAAGTTTTGATTCAGAGAGTCTGTCAGGCCAAAGGCAAGACCACTATCTCCTAGTCAATTCCAACTCATGGCAACCTTACAGGATAGAGGTGAACTGCCCCATACAGTTTCCAAAGAGTATCTGGTAGGTTTGAACTTATGACCTCTCTGGTCAGCAACTACAGTGCATAACCATTACACCATCAGGGCTGAGTATGGGCCCCCAATCAATTTTTCTAACAAATCCACAGGTAATGGTAATAGTGCTGATTTAAGGAGCATACTTGGAAAGCCAATGTTTTAGAGCATCAGCATTCACACAGTTGGGCTATTAAGAGGGAAAAATCCTAAGTAAATCATACTCTTTTTAGTAGAAACAAGTGAATTGAGATTAGCTCACAAACTTTTGTAAATCTTCGATCTTAAAATCCAGCAATTCAACATGAACCAGAGACCCACTGCCAACAAGACAATTCCAGCTCATAGTGACCCTACAGGACACAGCAGAACTGCCTCCATTGGATCTCCAATGCTGTAAATCACTAGGGATGCAGAATGCCACACATTTCTCCTGTGAGGTGGCTGATGGTTTCCAACCATCACCTCCTCTTGTTCACAGCAGAGAACTTAACCTCTTTGCCAACAGGGCTCCAAACAACATGGAATAGTGATCACTTTAAAGTTAATCCACCTACATTCATTCTCTATTTCCTTTTATCTCTTAAAAAAGACTTCTCTTTTCATTACCTCATCTGACTTCAGAGACTGTCTGCCTTAATTATTTACTCTTTTTTAACATTCGTATTCTTTTAATTTACAGTACAGACACCTTGAAGTTTCCTCTTTTCAAAAAAACCTTCCTTTCAACAACCCAGATAGCTCCTGAGGCTATCCATGAGTCTTCTTGATAAAATATTCTCTATTATTGCCTCTATTTTTTACCATCTGCTCTTAATCCTCTACATTGGGATCCAAATCTTTTTAATCAACAAACTGACAATAATTACTTAATTCTTGCTGTTTTCAATTAATTTGTTATTCCATTTTTAATCAGTAAGATCTACTCAGTGCTATACAATTCCATGTGTACTGACAAATTCATAGAATCATGTGTCTCCCAGCACAATCTTGACACCACAATAAAGAAGAGTTCCATAAATCCACAAAATTACCTTATTCTGAACATTTTTAGTCAATCAGCTTTCCACTTTCCCTACTCCCAGCCCTGTCAATCACCAATCTCTCCTTTGTTTCTGCACTTTTGTTTGTTTGAGATCACCATGTAAATAGAATCACACACTGATAGACTTTGGGGTCCACAACTTTGTCTTCTTAAAGCACAATTATCAACATCCCATTTACTCGAAATTTTTATTTTCAAGGTTTTGTGGACACTGCTGTCTTCTGGTTAATTTCCAACCTCTTTGCCCACTCCTGTACTGAGTTTTTCTCAAGCTATACTTCGTCCTCTTGGTCTTATCTTTTAAGGGGGTTACTTTAATCTCTTTTTCTGCACTGCTCACCAAAATCAGTAACTGGTGACTCGTAGGAATCCACCTTCAGATATGGGCTGAAGCCTCACATTTCCAATTACCTTGTAGTTATCTCCACTTAAATATCTTCAGCATGGAAATCTTAGTGTTTTCTTTCTGAAAACTGTTCTTTGTGTTGCAAATGCACATACCACACCAGTGGTTCACATCTGCAATTCCTCCTGATTGAGTGCCATGAATCTTTCATTACTTCATGGACATGCATGTCTATTTCTCTGTATTGCCCATTCAGATAGGTTGTGCTGCCCACTTTCAGACAGCCGAGCTAGGAACAAGATAAATACCTCCATAAGCATCAACCACCATATAGGGTAGACATTACACAGTGTTGGCAAAGTAAAAGATATTATTGTGATTTTTAGAGAGCATACATTAAGCAACACAACGGATTCCCAAAGAATTGCTTCCAAACTGCAAAAACCAAAGGCATTGCCTTGATGTTGATCCACATCACTGGCGACCCTAAAAGACAGAGGGCACAAGAGGGCTTTCTACGTTGTGATCTTTACTGAAGCAGACTGTCATATCCTTCTCCCTGGAGAACTGCTTACCCTTCCCCAAACTACCCATTGCCAGGAGCTGATCCCAACACTTTGTAGGGTCCCGCACGGAGGGAGGGAGAGGCGCGGCAGGAAATGAATCAAGGAGACAGGAAAGACTTTTCTGGTTTAAGGTAGCCCGACCCAGAGAGCAAGAGAGAAGGGTAGTCTTAGTTTATTGTTATCTTTTTATAGTTGGTAAGGCAGTAGTACTTTGACCACATCGGTGATTGGCTAGGCAAGAAGCAGGTACCTTGTGGTCTCTTCATGTCAATCACTGGAGTTTTCTAAATAATGGCCCGAGACTAGTGTCTCTTTTCATGTTAGCTATTAAGATCTTTAAACAATGGTTAGAGACAGTGGTCTTCTTCTCTTGTTGATTATTAGGGTCTTCTCTGTTAGTTAGTAAAGAGTAAACACTTTGTCATTCCTTTTCATATTAACCATTAGGATCCTCTAAAGAATGGTCTGAGACAGGCATATTTGTGATTTGTAATTAACAGCTGAAGCAAAACTAATCTTAGACTTCTATTAACTTTACCTAAGCAGGAAGAGAAGACAAACCCATCTCAAAGGTTATACAGTCTCTATTTGTTCCTTCTCTGCTCTTCCTTATCTCTTCCTGTAAGGACAATGGGTGTCCACCATCCCTTATTCTAAGTTTCTCTTAAACTACTCTAAGAAAGGCATTTCTTTTGTATTTGTCTGTTTGCCCGATACCAAACGTAATAAACCTGGGAATCTAGTTATTTTCCTGAAGTAAGATGTTTGCTATCTAAGAGCTGAGAAAGAGAGGAAGGGGAGTTGTCTCTGGAAGGCCCTTCAGGGCCTTCTTGCAAGCTTGCTTATCTCATGTGAAGGGAGGGGTGGGCAGCTGGGAGAAGTCAGCAGGGGTTGGGCCGGCCTCGCTGCTCTCAAGCTGGCTGTGTTAGAAATCATTCCTCTGAACTCTTTTCCCCAGAAATTCCTATACAGGTTTTCCCAATATTATTTTATAAACCAGGGGGGTAGTAAAGGGCCCCTCTCAGAAGGCATCTCCCCTGATCCTTGTGCCAGGAGAGGAGGGGGTATCTTTTTTGAAGAAAATTTAATTAGGAAGCCAATTAATATCAAGGGCAGTAGGCTAGAAAACATGTCACAGGTGAGATGCTTCAGCCCGTCATTTACAGGGGCTCGTGACTTTGTCTACAAGGCTGATGGTGGACCTCCGCAACCCATGTCATTTATTATTTTGCTGGAAAGGTGTCTTAGTCACCTAGTACAGCTCCAACAGAAATGATGGCTTTAACAAAGAAAAGTTTATTCTTACACAGTCTAGTCTGCTACAAGTCCAAATTCAGGATATCTTCTCCAGGTAAAGGCCTTTTTTCTTTGTGGACTCTGGAGGAAAGTCCTTGTGTTGCAACTCTTTTTGGTCAGGGAGCATCCTGGCACAGGAACCTCAGGTCTGAAGGATGCACTCTACTCCTAGTGCTGGTTTCTTGACGCTATGGGGTTCCCAACTCTCTGCTTGCTTCTCTTTCCTTTTATTTCTTGAAAGATGAAAGGACAAACAGTGGTAACAAGCCATACTACAGGCAAACTTCTTTACATTGTAGCAGGGAGGTAACCTTAGGAAAAGTATTACAGTCTCACCCTGGTCCTCTTTTTCATAACCCAGTCTATTAACCACAGGCAGAGATTAGGATTTACATCATAAAATCTTAAAATTGACAGTGATAGCACAATACTAGAAATCATGGCCCAGATAAATTTCTGCATGCATTTTTGGGGGACACAATTTGATCTATGACAGAAGGCAGGCTATAGTTCAGGTCAGATGCCATAGACACATCACCACTGCCTTGTGGCTACTACCATGCTGCTTAGGTGGCTGTATGGTTCCTGCGTCTTCTGTTCTGCTGCTGGGTATCACTGGAGACCCCAGACCTCTACCACTGGGCCTTTCTAAGCTTCTGCTGCTGGTTGCCATCATGCTACACGAGCCTGTGGGGTTCTCTTGCTGCCATGCTACCTAGAACCCCATCACCCCAAAGAGGTGGCATGCAATCTTTGCATAGGCCACCCATAAGTCTCTGCTTTACCTAGGCAACTGTTACAGGTTTTCTAGCTCCTCAGCCAAGTCAGGCAGTGCGGAGGTCCGCCATCAGCCTTGTAGACAAAGTCACGAGCTCCTGCAAATGACGGGCTGAAGCATCTCACCTGTGACATGTTTTTTAGCCTACTGTCCTTGATATTATTTGGCTTCCTAATCAAATTTTCTTCAAAAAGATACCCCCTCCTCTCCTGGCACAAGGATCAGGGGAGATGCCTTCTGAGAGGGGCCCTTTACTACCCCCTTGGTCTGTGAGATAATATTGGGAAAACCTGTACAGGAATCTCTGGAGAAAGAGCTCAGAGGAATGATTTCTAACACAGCCAGCTTTGAGAGCAACGAGGCCGGCCCAACCCCTGCTGACTTCCCCCAACTGCACATCCCCACCCATGTGAAAGGAATTGTCCTCTTTAGAACAGCTTGAGAAGGACATAGGGTGGGGGACGGTAGATGTTTACTATCCCCGCAGGAGGAGATAAAGAGCAAAGTAGGAACAAATAGAGATCATAAACTTTAGACCCTTCCTCGTGAACCTTTTAACCTTGAGGTATAAGTAGGGCTGATTGAGCTCGAGGCATCCATAGGCCATTATCTAAAAAGCTTTGACAGTTAAAAGGATCACCAGGTTTCAGTTAACTAATAGCTCATATGGCAGGGTAAAAAATTACATCACCTCAAGACCACGAGGATTTTGGTTTCAAATTTGCCAACCACGAGGTTTTGGTTTTGAACTAGCCAATAGATTGTGTGGTCAGTGGGCAGGGTAAAATTCACGTCACTCTTACTATAAAAACAATAAAGACAGACAGCCTTCTCTCTTGCTCTCTGGGTCGGGCTGCCTTAAACCAGAAAAGTCTTTTCTGTCTCCTTGATTCATTTCCCGCCGCGCCTCTCCCTCCCTCCGTGCGTGACCCTGTAAAGTGTCGGGGCTGGCCCCCGGCAAGGCAGGCTCACTGCCACTGTCTCTTGCTGTCTTTGGCTTTTGCTCCTTCCTCTGGCTCTTTGCTTAGCGCAGGGAACCCAGGTCTCAGATCCAAAGAACACACTGCTCCAGATTCTACTTGATGACAGTGCAGTCTCCTTCACCCTCTATGGGATTAGCCCTCATAAACATAGCAGGATTGTAAAACTGATCAATCCCCTTAGTACACCAGTCACTTCATTTGCCTAGTCATAATAAACTGTCCAATCCTTGGAAGAGTTTTATGCACCTTATTTGCAAAGTCCCAGCCAGTCATTTTGTAAGCATTACAAGACCACGGCAACAAAGGCCGTATACAAGCAATTCACTACACCACACTGACTCTACTTCTGAATTCTCCTTTGTATAGCACTGTCTCCTGAATACAGTTCTGACTTCACAATTACAGTGCTAAAGCAAAACAAAATCTCATCGTTTTTCTTTTGTTGATCATCTACTTAGATAATTTTACTAATCAAAATATAACTGAATTTTCAAGTTTAATTATTACTTTCACTTAAAGCCTCCTCTAACACGGAAAACTGAAAGGAAAAAAAGGGGGGAGCACTTTCTCTTATCATTCACGTAGTTTTCAGACTACCTTTTTGAAATGTATTTTTTTCAACCATATGCTTCATTATTCACTTAAATCTCACCTTATACACTTGAAGCTCACTTCTATTTTAGTATGCACTTCTTAATTGCTTTGATTCATCTTTATGTTTCTACATTTCATAAGATAGTAAGTTTCTAAATACATATTTGTTAAATGTGTGAATGCGAAAATTAAGTAGTCAAATTATACAGAATAAGTTATCTTAATATATTTAAGGTTGATATTTGGCCAGAACGTATCCAGTGCCTATTCCTCCAAATCACATCAGTCACAGATAGAAAAAGTTTACCCAAATAATTTCCCTAAATTGCTCTCTGTTACCTCTCAACCTACTGAACTCCCATGGTGGTATCATCTTCTGATTCTTGAATCTTCTAAATCTTTAGTAATGTGCTCACTCTGTCCTCTGATCTTGAAGACCTTACAGATCAGGCAAGCCTTGTTCTCTTTTCCCAAGCCAGAGAAGGTGAATTGTGTCCGTTACAGAGTTATACAGATATCAAAGGACAGTGATCCACTCCCAACGTAACAAATATCTGTTTTTAAAATATGGTCTTTTGACTTTTGACAGGCAATTCATTCTTTTGCAGTTCAACAACTAGAAATTCATTTAATACTTGTAATTAAAGTTCATAAGGAATAAATCAATTATATTTCTAACCTTTGCCATTTCATTTTGCTTATCTTCCATTAGCACACTAATCCCTGACACTGCTGTAAGTAACTGCATTACGGGGTTGTTTGTCCAAAGCTGAATGATGATGGTTTCACAAACTATACAGATGCAATCAAGAGATCTAAATAAACTGAGTGTACTGTATAATATAAAACAATTGCTAGTTTACAAAAACTAACCTATTCAGTAATGCAAGATTTGTATCAATAGAACAGAATCATTCTTTCTCAATGCCAAATGCACACACACATAAATACACACATATAAAAACATATATACACACACAACCACATAAACTGGGAGAACTTTTAGGAAGTCGGATGACATACAAATTTATTAAACATATGTGGAATACTAGTTAAAAAAACAGTATACTTTGAAATGTCAGAAAAGAGGCTGGGAAGAAAAGATATGGTTAAACTATTGGAGAATTGGAGGGTGATTTTTAAAAGCATTCAGAGGAAATGGTTCTGTTGACTACAGGAAAATATGCTGTTGTGCCTTCAGCATCAACAAGGAATAGACCTCTGGGAAACAACAGGGCAGATCAGAAGAGTACTAGTAAAAACCTAGTCATCACAGAGTATATTCTGACTTATGGTAACCCCATGCACATCACAGTAGAACTGTGTCCTTGAGCTTTTCAAAGGCTAAATGTTTGGAAGTAAATCACCTGGCCTTTCTTCCTAGATGAATAGATGTGAATCTCCAACCTTTGCCTTATCAGTGAAGCACCACCGTAACTCCCTGTATCACCCAAAGACTCCTGGAAGAATACAGACCCTCACTAAGAAAGACTGGCTACTGTCAGCACTCATCTCAGTAACTCACAAATGGCCATTTTCAGTTTTTAATCTAGGATATCTTGCATTTTGTGTGATAGAAGTGGCACTGTTATGCTCCTCAAAAATATTTTCTTTCCCCACTGACCTCCAGATTGACATTTTGTTACATGCTAGAAAGATGGTCTCTATAAGCAGCGATTAGAACCACACAAAAAGTAAAGCTTAATATGACTGTGTTGGGTAAATCTGTGCATTAATTTTAAATTTTAAGGCTTGAAAAAGGACTGACGAAAGGATGCCCTTCTTTGTGGAAGGAATGGATGAGATCTTGCAAAGCTCTAGCCACATGAAATAGACCCCCATTAATCTTTCATAACCAGTTAATGATTGATATTGGTGAGCAACTGATTGAATCCCTTCATATTTTTGGTGAATAGTACATGATTATTACATGCATAAATTATAAATAAAAACATTGTATAAACACTATCAGTACATAAAAAAATCAATAAATACAACTGATAAATGTACAGCAGAGAAAGTAACTGCACATTAACCTTCAAGGCAAGGAATTTGCGATTATAATGGAAGAAGTCACAGAGAACTTCACTCATAAGATGAAATCTGAGTAACTATTTAAAGAAAGTAAGAAAGGGAATAAAGAGGCTTATATCTGAGGGGGAAAAAAAGAGTCCTGGGGAGTGAGAACAAAGGCCTTAAGGCAGAAGTGCACATGGATTACTTGAGGAATGACAAAAAAAGTCTACATTAAAGGCATGGGAGAGAGGAGGGTACAGAAAATGTACTAAGTCATATAATACAGGGACCTGTGGGATATCTAAATGGCTTCAGCATTTGTTAAGAATAAGATAGGAAGCAGTATTTTGAGAGATGGCATGATATTCCTGCATTTATATTAGAACACAATCTTTCAATGATGGTGTTTACAGAATTTTACCAAGGAAAAAGGCAGTGAAATCATCTAGAAAGCTATTGCAACAAACAAAGAACAAATGAGAAAGGAAAGTGGGGAAAATATGGGAGTTACCAGGTTCTAGACAAATTTTGATGGTAGAATCTACAGATTTTCTCATGCGACTGAATATTCTGGGTGACACTTAGACAGAGCAGAGGCAGAAATTCCTCCACTGATTTTGGCAGGATCAGCTGGTAGGAAAGTGCTGTCATTAACTGTCATACAAAACACCACAAGAGCAGCTTGGATGGTAGTGTCCATAAAATCAAGTGTTTAGTTTTGGGCAGGAGTTAGACACACAAGCAGAAACAAAAAAAAAGCAATTAGACATAGTCAAAATGAGAATTAATACATCTGCAGATAAGGGGTCATCTTATCAGCTGTCATGGATTGAATTGTGTACCCCCCAAAATATGTGTCATAGTTTGGCTGGGCCAGGATTCCCTGAATCCTGTGATTGTCCTCCATTATGTGATTTTCTGATGCTGGAAACCTTGATCTGCCTGTGCTTAACAAACTAGATTACGTTACAGAAGGTCCTTCCTAAAATCACCTCCCTGCTACAACGTAAAGAGAGTTTCCCTGGAATGTGGCTTGTACCACCCACTATCTTACAAGAGATAAAAGGAAACAGAAGCAAACAGAAAGCTGTCAACCTCATATCATCAAGAAAGCAGCAAGCAGAGAAGAGCAGGTCCTTCAGATCTGAAGTTCCTGTGCCAAGATGCTCCTCAACCAAAGACTAATATAGCACAGGGGCTTTCCTCCAGAGTTGACAGAGGGAAAGCCTTCCTGTGGAGCGGGCACCCTGAATTCGGACTTGTAGCCTACCGACTGCATAAGAATAAACTTTCCTTTGTTAAAGCCATCCACTTGTGCTATTTCTGTTACAGCAGTATTAGCTGACTAAAATACCATCCAGGAGCTCATGAAATTTAGTTAACCTTTTAAGCAGCAGAATCCTTTCTATAACTTTCTTCCCACATTGTTTCATTCTTCCTATCCTATATCATCAACTGAGAACCTACACCCACTCATACTACAGTTTTCAAAATATCTAACATCCTTTCTATCCATAAATATATAATGAGATATTTTTTGCTAAAAGAAAGCTAGAGACATAGAAAACTTCTCATTATGGAAGATATGAAAATATCTTCTTTAAAAAAAAAAAAATTGACTCCATGCCCAATATGGATCAGAAACACCATAGAACTACAAAAAATAAAATATGTCAATAAAAGCTAACAAACAAAAAAATAGCTAAGGATCCTACACAAATTTTAGATTAAAAGTGAGGATGGCTAAGACTGAAAAAAAAAAAAAAAAAAAAAAAAAAAAACAGAAAATAACAAATAGTGTTAAAGACATGGGGGTACAGGAACCCTTATCTATTGCTAGTAGGAATGCAAAATGGTACAGTCATGGTGAAATGTGAAAATTCCACAACAGAACTACCACACAACCAACTTATTTCACTCCTGGGTACATACCCAAACACTTGAAAGCAGAGACTCAAAAAGAGAAGTGTACACCAATGTTCAATGCAGCACTATTCACAATAGCCAGAAGATGACAATAACCTAAATGCCCATCAGGAGAAGATTGGATTAACAAAAGTAACACATACATATAATGGCATACAACTGAGTCAGTAAGGGAAATAATTCTTTATACATGACACAGTTATGTATGAAGCATGGAGACTTCATGCAGCGTAAAACAAGCCAATCAAAAAAAGGACAAACACTGTATGATCTTATTTCTATAAAAAAAAACAAGAAAAGGCAAATGTATAGAGACAGAGTTTATTAGTGGTTACCTTGGGAGGGAGGGAAGAGGAAAAGATGAGTTAATGGTAGTGGAAAAACTGCACTGGCTAAGGGTAGATTTGCATAGCTGATTACTATAATCACTTTCAAAAAGTTGTATACTTGTAAAAAGTTGAATTGGCAGAAGTGTGGTACATATATTTATAAGAACAACCAAAAAAAACAAACAAAAAAAAAGGAGCTGCTGAGGCTGCTTATGTGTTACTAAACACGTCATGAAATCTGTTTGTTTGGTTTCTAGGTTTAGGATCATGGTATTAGGCCAATTAACATGGGACATTCCAGAGAATTCACCCAATAAGGTGTTTGGTGCTTCTGCTCTACCTCCTAGTTAACTTCATGGTGTCTGGGGCTTCAAAAGCCGGCTAGTAGCCATATAATACACAAGACTTGGTCTGTATTCATCTGAACTAACAGTGGAAGAAGGGGAGTCAGGAACAGGAAAAGGATATGGAATGCATGACTAACTGTCTCCACGACCAACCGTTCCTTTGCCCTAAAGCCAAAATAACTTAATGGTAGTGGGGTACGGTAATTGAACATTTTGTTCAAAGATTTCACAGAAGAATCCTGATCAAAAGGGGAAAAATGCAGAACAGAAGTCAGATTTCTCCTGAATTCTAAACTCTCTGGAGCCATGGGGAGCGGAAGATCCCCTGAAAGTACTGTCTTGAGATAAACTTTAAATCTTAAACTAAAAATATTTCCAGAGTCATCCTAAAACTAAAACAAACAAACAAAGAATTTAGCTTAACTAGTAAAAGAGATCTGCATTGAGCACTATGCTGTGTTAAGATAACAGCAACTGGGAGGAACCTTAGAGGGCTGTGACCTTTGTTAATGAAGGAATCAACCTTGAAAAGGGTAGTGAGAATGGTTACAAAATTTGGAGAAGGCAATCAAGTCTCTCTAGCTTGTACCTGTAGAATTTGATGAACTGGGCTATGCTTTTGTGTGTATATTCTCAACAACAACAAAAAAAAAAGTGAGAGGAAAAACAGACTTGAGAGATACAACATGTTACAATGTATCAACTGATTTGGATCCTGATTCAAACAAAGAGGTACTTGTAAAACTTGCTAGACTAACAGAGAAGGAAAGGGACTACAGGTCTAACTGATTGCATAAACTACTACTTTCAGAGAAATCTATTATGCCCAGCTATCATTACTAAACGTTTGGGCCAAGAACCCAACAGATGAATCCAGATCAGAGAAGAAAAAAACTGTGGAAGAGAACTTGAGACTATGAAAACCAAACTTGCCAGATCGATTAGGACTAGAGAAACCCCCAAATCCAATGCCCAGAAATAATCCTTAAACTTTGAGTTGGAACTATCGCATGCAGCCATCGACAAACTAAACAACAGTTTAGCCCAATTAATAGTGTCAGACTCAAGCATAATTCCCTTATATATAATTATGTATATGAGTGTGAATTGACAGCAGTTAATCTAAAGCAGAAAAGACAACTTTAAAGGGCAACAAATTAATGGTGATGAAACAATATGGGTAGAGACAGCGAAAATGGTGACACAATGAAACAATGTTACTGAACTACTGATGCATGAATTGTGGATGGATATATGTTTGGCTATGCACATTGCTACCAAAATAAATAAAATATATTTGTTTAATTGCTAGACTATACATATGGCAGAAGAATAAGTATTAGACCTATCCTAATGCTATTAATAACTATAAAAAAGTACAATACACAAAAAGCAACTGTTCTCAAGCATTACCAAAAATACAGAACAGAGCAGTGATTTTTGCCAAGAAAGGAGACACGAGGAAACCTTCACTTCAGATTGGTTTTCTGTCTGGAGGCTGTTGGAAACAACCACGTAACTAAATGTAGCTTAAACAGAGTAGTAGCCTCACTGAGCAGAGGCAACAGAGACTGGAGTCTCCAAGACAATGGACTTCAGAGGACAGAGTATTAAAGAAGGGAATATTGTTCACTGAATAACCGTCCTCAGTTATGTGGCCCATTATTAACATCTGCATGTGCAGGGCACAGAATTCCTATTTCCTGGTTAGGAAAAAATATTTGAGGCTGAAGGTCACAGAGTGGTGAGATTTTCTAGGGGATTTAGTTGCGATCAAGGGAAAAACTACACTCTAGAAGAAAGTCTACTTTACCTAACAGTAAAATCATGGCTTAAATGATCAAGTTTAGAGAGCAACAAATTAATTTCCTGTCAGAACAATATTCAATACTTTTTCAGGAAACAGTCAAAATTCAGATACTCAGCAACATAAACCCACAATAGACAGCATACAAAATAAATTACTGCATATACGTTGAAGCAGAAAATCCTGACAATAATCACGAGGAAAAAAGTCAACAGAAATACTTTAACGGATCACAGCATGTATATAAATTAGTAGAAAAGGACATTAACACAGCTATTGTAAGCATATCTTACAATTTAAAGTACAAGATAGACATACTGGTTGAACCAACAGAAAATCTTATCACAAAAATGAAAATTGTATTAAAAAAAAAAAAAACAGCACAAACTCAAGAAATCAAAATAGAATACCAGAAAGTAAAGTTACTGAAGATGTTTAACAGCAACCAAAATACTGTAGAGTAAAAGCTGACTGAACTTGAAGACAAGTCAATTGAATCTAAAGAACTGAGTAACAGAGAGAGGAAAACAGTGAACATACATGAAGAGGCACCATAACTAATAAAAATATATAAAGTTAACAGGGTCACTAGAGTTGAAATAGACTTGACAACAATGGGTTTAGTTTTGAGTTGATACTACATATGTATAAGGGGAGTCCTAAAAGAGAAGGAGAAAATAAGTTTCAAAACTTTTGAAAAATTAACAATTAAAAGTTTTACTAAATTTGATGGAAGCATCAGCACAGGCCCTATGAAATACAAGAAATGCAACCAATACTAAAATTATTGAAAACAAAATAGAAGAGAAAAAAAATGCAAGGATTCTGACATAAAGGCATATTAAGAACTTGAGCTGACTACTTATCAGAAAACAATGCAAGTTAGAAATCCACAGACCAACATTTGAAGGTGCTGAAAAGGGAAAAACAGAAGTCATCATAGAGTTGTATATACAAGAAGAAAAAATAGTTTTTAAATAAAAGGAATTAATGACTGATCCACATAAACTAAAACTGAGAAAATGTGTTTCCAACAAATGTGTACAAGGAATAGTGAAGGAAAATGGTAACCAAACAGAGTTATGGTCCTCTGTGAATCAGTGGCTGATATGTTAAATATGTCAGTAAATTAAATAGAACATTTTTCTTTATTTATTCGAAAAAAACTTGATATTTAAAGTAAAACTAAAAAGAATAATTTAAAATTTGTAACATATGGAAAACGCAAGTGTCACTGTGGTTAAGAGCTCAGCTGCTAACCAAAACGTCAGCATTTCCAATCCACTGGCTCCTCCTTGGTGACCCTAGAGGGCATTTCTGCTCTGTCTTACAGGGTCACTGTGAGTCAGAGTCAACTCAACAGCAACAGGTGTGTGTGTGTGTGTGTGTGTGCATGAAACCCAAACCAAACCTATTATTATTGAATATATATGTATACAGTCCATACATATATTCTAGGCTCCAGACCTCCATCTTTACTATAGAGAGGCAGTAAGGCGTAATCATTAGTAGAGATGTGGCAGGTAAACTACAAAGTTCTACTTATAGTCTATAAGACCTTGGACCAACCACTTCACATACCTGTGCCTTATATTTCTTATTTGTAAAATAACCATATTACTACCTTAAAGGATTATGAGAGGTAATGAATAACAGTATCTTAGATATTCTAATATTTTTAATACTAAATTCCACAGACTTTAAATTTTAATGTCCTGCTAGTTTAGTATGTAACAATATATAATGTTTACTCAGTATCAGTACATAAATGTTACATACTAAACTAGCAGAACATTAAAATTTAACATTTGTGGAATTTATTCATTATTAAAAATATTAAAGTACCTAACATGAATTTAACTCTTATTCTGCATTTAATGCTTATTAAAAACTTGAGGAATGAGGTAGTATGGTGTAAGCAGTGTTTGCAAGGTGTCATAATCACGCAAGTGAACTCAAAATAGAAAACATCTTGCCAAGTATTCATCAGGTAGGAGGTAAAATGAGATGAGAACTATAAGGAGAAATAAAGCTTATCAGAATACACAAGATGAGTGAATCTTAGAAATAAATCTATTTTTTTAAAAAAAAGTTTCAAAAGGTACTATAGGCTCCAAAAAATAGTAATAAATCTGTGACGCTAATTTGCAACTTTAATGATCAGTTTCCTAAATGCTACCTAGTGACAACATAACAGTATGTAGAACATCTAATAAATGTAAAATGAATTGTGTTTCAAGTAACACTCTAATTGAAAATTCCATTAACAAAGAATATTGCCACAGTGGCAAATTATAGATTAATCAAAGGCTATTAGAACTCTCTCCTGTGGTGCTAGTGATTTATTGTTCTTTCAGTATAAAATCTAGTAAAAATCTTTCTGCTATCTGCATTGTTTTACTTTGTGAAAAGTATACACTTTCACCAGTTTTGATGCAACTAGTTTATCAACTGGGAAGATGCTTCCTTGTTTTTGCCCATCAAGGAAAGCATAGAAAGGAGCAGCTCAGACATTCACATTACAGAAAATACTTGGAAGTTCTCTCCAGTGGATGAGAATGAAAAGCATCACCATATTAAATTAAAACACAACTACTGAATAACTGATGCTGGTATGTGAATCGGGATAAAACTCTGGATACAAATTTGAAATGGGCAATAGGTAAAACTGGTATTTTCCAAATACTGTATAAGTTTCCCTTCAGAAGTAAAATCATATTCTCTATTGCATGGTCACCAGCTGATGGCTGCTTTAATTCATGAAAGTCTAAAGGAAAGGGTACTATTGGTTTCAACAGTTGGCCCCACATGGAACAGGTGTATGATGGCTTTGATATGCAACACTGGCGTCTGTTCAGAAGCCTCATTTGGTTTATGGCCCTGTATCTTCACCCCTGAATCCAATTGTTACATGTTGCTTTGCTCTGTTGGCTGCTGTTTCCCAGCATGTCAGAGATACGGCTTGCTGCTGGAGCTTTTTATCAGCAAGTTAGTTTAAAAAGCTATCTTCTGCCTGCAGTTACCCGGCTTCAGCTCTCCATACGATTCCTGTTCAGGTACTTTGCCATGCTGACAGTGTCCAGGTTGACAGAGATATATAACATATAAAGCCTCCTGGCTGATAGACTGGTTACACTCTAGGATTTTCAGTGGCTGTAGTCCCATCCTACCAGGTAGTGATAATGCTTAAATAATACATAAAATAATGCCTAGTTTCCTTGTTCAATTAAGGTTACTACTCTTCCACACTTTTTAAAGGGCATAAATATAAACTAAAAGATTTACTTTCATTATTGCATGTACACCAAAAAAGTCAAGCCCACTGCTGTTGAGTTAACTGAAACTCATACCAATGCTATCCACAGAGTAGAAGTGCCCCATAGAGATTCTACGGAGCTCCTGGAAGATTTGAACTGCCAACCTTCCAGTTAGCCTGCCATGGCACTTAACCACTATGCCACCAGGGTTTCCATGTCATACAAACAGGGGCCATTTTCAATAACATGTCATACACACACACACACACACACACACACACAAATTCAGATACATAAACTGTAATTTCTACAAGTTAGTTTTCATAGAAATAGAGCAGACAATAGAGAACATTATTTTACTTCTGAAGGGAAAAATTATACAACACTTGGAAAATATCAGTTTCACCTACTGTCCATTTCAAATTTGTACCTAAAATCTTATGTTGATCCACATACCAATATCAGTTACTGATACTTTGTGCGGTGCCCTTACAAAATATTTCTTTCTTCCTTTTAGTTCTGAGGATCATGTCAAAATCCACTTACAAGATGCCACGTATTCCTATTTGGTTGCCACTATCTACATCTTCACTCAGTAATGGCAAACCTAGTGAATATTTTAATTACAAATACTTACTACTCGGCAGCAGGACTGGGACATTTATGCACAAGCGAGCAGAGTGGAGGGAGCCAAAATGTAAGCTATCTCACTGACTGGCAGAATAATGCTGATTTGACATGGAAAGTAGTTTTTCCAAATGAGAGAGAAGTCAGTCATGCTAAAGTCATGCTTTGTCTGTCTCTACCACATTGAATCAGACAAATGCCAATCCTGCTGACTTGTATAAACTGTTATTTTGTGACCTGAGAATGAATCTACCTTTCTGAACTAAAACCTGCATAGCTGACTAACATAAGTTTGTCAATAGGATAACACCAAGTTCTTTAAGATACATAATTTTGAAATACGGGTTTCAATATATGATTAGTTTTCAGCTTAGCTGAAACTACATTCAGTAGGAATATGACAGGCATAAAAATGGAATGCAAGAATAATCCTATCTCAGCAAAGACCAGATTAAATGACCTCACGGGTCTTTTACATCTCTAAGTTCTATGAGCCATTTTTATCTATTAAAACTATTCATTCCAAGAGAAGACTGAGAAAGAGAAAAAGAAAAATATGGAAATGCAGCGTCTCCTGATTAAAAAAAAAAGAAGTTGGAAATAACCCTACATCAATCTCATATTTAAGACACAGAATCATACTCAATCAATTTTAATTAAATTGCTCCATTAGCTTGATTTTCTTTGACATTGTGAAATCTGACCTCATGAATTCCATAGAAGAGTATCATGAGACACCATCATCACAAACTGCTTCACTTAAGTTTTATTACTGATCAACCAGTAATAAATTAATGACTTGGAAAGGATAAGGAGTGCATTTCTGCTTTTTCAGTTTGACAATGCCTCTACCATATGTTCAAAATTCCCCTTTTCTAATGTCACACTGAATACAAGTAGAAAAGGCCATAACTCTTAAAGACTACATTAATTCCTGGAGTTTAGAATCTGGAACTAAATACATTTAAACCATATCTTACTGTCTGTTTTTGAAAGCTACTCAACTCACTTCAGTATCAGTTGACTGAATGTCTTTCCAGTGATAAGAAACGGCTTCACTTTAATGAGAAGTTTAAAATTCTCACTCTAGTCCTGCCTTGTAATTTGTCAAGTATACACTTTCTGGACAAGACATATACACTTAAAACAACTTTTATGGAGCACATCTTCAGAGTGTACAATTGCTTTAAATATTCATTTTTGTACAGTATGAGAACAGGTAAAAGGAAATGTAGTCACTATTACTAAATTACAATCATATGTAGTCCCTAAGAATAAATGAAATAAAATTGTTAGAGGAAGAATTAGCAAAGCTGAATTTATGATTTTATAAGGGATCATGGGAACCCTGGTGATGTAGTGGTTAAATGCTGTGGCTGCTAACCAAAAGGCTGGCAGTTTGAATCCACCACGTGCTACTTCAAAACTCTGTGTGGCAGTTCTACTCTGTCTACAGGGTTGCTATCAGTTGGAACTGACTCGACAGAAGTGAGTTTTTTGGTCATAAAAGTCAACCGAGTGGAGATTTTAAAAAACAGCAATTTTCTATCTATAAATATCAAACATTCCTTGTTACATTGCAACAGTCTTAAAATTTTATATCATGAGAGTCCAGGATGTATATTTACAAAATGAGTAATTTATGTAGGTCTACTTCCATTCTTACTAAATATCCTATCTTGCTTAATAATTAGAAAAAGCCCTCTGAAAATCCAGTAACAGTAAAAATCTATGCCATCTTTATGAAGTGGCTGTTTTCAATAAACACAGCAAAGCAGAAGGCAGGAGCTTTACCTCTGTACAACAAATTATAACTGTTCTGAGGAAATGATGATCAACTCACTGCCCATGCATATTTCAGCTGAAAGCGCGACCTTCAGTGTCAGGAGAAGATGCTCCCAGTTACTTACTGGCTAGAACATTTACACTTTTAAAACAACGTCTTCTTTAACCTTTATAATTTCATGTGAACTTCTTCCATTTGCACAGATGATCTGAACTGTGAAGTCCATTTTGTTTGCCCAGCATTTATTAAAGTTCTACTTCTTGTGAGCGAAGATGATGCTATTAATAAACATTACAGTTAATTTGCTAGGAGGTACTTGAAATTTGAAATTACTACTGTCATTTCACATTTTTGTCAGTCAAGAGACACTTGGTATTTTCTGGTCTCAAAAGTCATGTCACTCATATTATGGATGAGATGTAGGATTCTAGATATGTGTAATAGCCTGAAGTGTCAGACTTCAGCTTCTACCATATTAATTACATAATGCTACTTAAGTCCACTATGTTTGACTGATTCACTGTTATTCATGAGCTCAGAAGAAGAGTATCACTTTCTTACAATATTAAAATAACAATTTTTTGTTACTCTGTATATTAGAACTAACATTACCAGAAGCGGATAGTTTTAAATTTCTCTGTTTTGAATTTTATTTCATTAATAAACAATGGAAGTTTTTCTACAGCAATAAACAAAAAAGTGTTGTCAAGTCTACTCAGATCCTTGACAACCCTATGTGTTTCAGAGTTGACTGTGCTCCACATCGTTTCCAGAGCCAATATATTAGGAGTAGCTCATCAGGCCTTTTTCCTAGTCAGCTCTGGGTCAACTCTAACCTCCAACCTTTTGCTCTAAAGACAGTCAAGTCTTTAACCATCTGTACCACTCAGAGAATAACTTCCGTAGCAATAAATCTGATAATATAACCATTCTAGTGAATTCCAACTATTGTTCATTGATCAGTGTATAAAAGCCATTTGGACAATAATTGAGAAAACCATTGATTTGAAATATAATTAAAGAGGTTCTAAAAATTCTTTTTTTCCTCTACTTTTTTGAGGTTGACATTTCTGTGCATTATGTTACCCTGCTTCTCAGCAATAACAACTTGCAGCTGTGACCCACTGACACATTGCTTGGAATAACAGATACACTTTAAAACTCTTCACTGTTTTTTCTTGCTTTTTCAAGGTAGTATCTGGAGAAGTTAGCACTATAACATAAAAGTAATAGTGGCTGAAAACAGCTTTGTTTGTATGTGATTAATACATAACCAGTTGTAAAGGGGTACCTTGTATGTGTATATATTAAAAATACATGTGTTGAATGTTCTTTATCGTATTCAATGTCAGGTAGTAGCAACATAGCTAAATATTTAATCACTACAAATATTGCTTTACTGACAATCCCTTAATCATGTTAGGAGAATCAACATAAGATTATTCTCTCTTGTGAAGCAATGAGTACATTCTTCCATTTACTTAAAAACTCATTTATTTCAATGCATACGATTCAGTATTCACCACCTGGAAAAGTTTTTTTTTTAAAACATTTAATAGAAAAATTGCTTGCAATAGCTTCTTCCTGATTTAGTGAACTGTAGCCTTATTTAACCATTATTCACTTTTTTTTAGAGAAAGGGAATGTGAAATGTGTATGAGCATGAGAAGGGCTTTGGGTCTCGTTAGGATTTACATAGGAAAATAAAATCTTAAAAAGCAGATTCATTATCAAGCAAGAAAAAGACCAATTTCTCAACACTGGATATATTCAAACTGAAGTGATTTATCAAACCTCGAATACACTGCCTTCTTTTTGTACAAGAACGGGTAATAACTAAAGAAAGAATATGTTATCATAGCAAGCAGTGTTTTTAGTTACCTTCGATTAAACCTAGTTGGTTAAAGACATAAAGAACACGCTGTATGAATTGAACCTTGTTCCTGAGCTAATGACAGACCCTTTTTAAATGTTCAGACAGACCAGCATTCACCCTTTTATTTTTCATATTTACTTGTATAATGTCCACATTCATTCAGTTGATAAAATGAAAATATATTCTCCACATTAAAATGAAACACAGCAGAATTATTACCTAGCTAAAAATAACAAGAGAAGTTAAACGGTTGACACTGATTTTAGATATTCCATTATTGGTTAATCAATCAGGTTTGATTTTGGAATTGAAGGAGCAAATGCTCAAGGGTACTTAATTTGAAGAAAACAAAAATATATGTCTCTTCTCCTAGTTCAGAATACTTATGTACTTAGAATTGCCATCCATGATCACTCACGTAGACAGGAGGCACTTGGCTCACTCTCATCTCCAAATCTACACCAAGAATGACATTACCAGGAACCATTCTCCACTGAAACTCAAGGAAAGGCAGTTGTACATAAGAAAATCACTTTCCTTTAAAAAATAAAGAGTAGTTACTGCTCTTAGGTAATATGAAAGAATGTAGAGAATTTAAAACAAGAAAAAAGAAATGCATTAGCTGTAAGATCTTTAAGTCTACTGGGACTTTTAAACAGGATTTTTTTTTTTTAATTCTACAATTGATACAGCTTCTGTTACATTTCAAATTTTCCTTAGAATATGTCTGCTGCCGAAGCTGTTTTTTAAATTATGATTGAATGAAAATATACATTCCCATTTAAATTCGCACGCTCACCTATATACAGCTCCCACTGTTCTCTGCCCAGTGACAACACACCCCTCGTCTCTGCTCCATATGTGTCCTATCCTCCCAACAGTCTCCTATCCCCTCCTCTCCACCCACTCCCCTTCCTCCAGAAAGAGGTCAGCAGGATGACATCCTATAAACTCATAGAACCATAAAGTTTCCACAAGATACGGTCACTCTGCATCGCCAAGTGCAATCCATTGCTGTCGGAAAAGTTGACCTTCATTTATGGACAGGGGCAGCATCAGGGCCACGGGCCATGCTCGCAGGGGAACTCTGAAGCTCCTGGACCACCAATGTTTTAACATCACCACAAAGGAAAGTAGAAAGACAAGCTGAAAAAAAAGAAAAATCATTCCACTTTTCCTTTCTGCTTCTGTTGTTGGTAATGTGAATATACCTCCATGCTGCCATGTTAGCTGATAATGATACATACTCTTCCCGCAGCTATTTTAAAAATTCACTTACTTGACAAACTCCTACAACAGTTAAAATAGAAATATTATTATCACAGATATTATAAATGAAAATAATTAGTAACCTATGATAAGGTTAACCAAAATGTTCCCAATAATAGCTAAAACTTCTAATTGGGCTATCATTTTCAAGGAGCATCCACAGATTAGGAGGATGTGAATATTCCTGGTACTAAAGAACACCAGCTATGGGATACAAACGGAATTTACTCTTTTACATCTCAGCCTCGATGCTCTATTCATTCTGATAATGCAGTGCTTTTTATCAGTCTTACATGATACTACTGATGTGAATCAGTCTACTAAAATGAAATATTTTTGAGCACTTTTTTTGAATATATATCCTTGATGTGCAAAGCTGAAGATCATCTTTCCTTCCAGACCCCAAATGCCTTCTAATTGCTGGAAGCATAAAGAAGGAAAAGTCCAGTATAGCAGATAAGAGTACTCTAGTAACTTCATAGCAATTAATGTGTTATAATTCTGCATATATATCATTCTTATGGGGCCCTAGTGGCACAATGGTTAAAAGTTTGGTTGCTAATCAAAACGTCAGAAGTTCAAATCCATCAGCTACTTCCCTGAAATGTGACGGGGCAGGTCTACCTCTGTTCTAAAGAGTCACTGTGAGTTGGAATTGGCTCAACAGCAATGGTTTTTATCAGCCTTGTGTGATATCGTTGATAAGAATCAGTCTACTCAAATGAGATATTTTTGAGTACTCGTTTTGAATATATATCCTTGACTCACAAAGCTGAAGACCACTTTGCTTTAATTCCCCATGAAGGTGATGTAATTGTTGCCTTCTAAGTTTCTGTCTAAGCAACCAACTGGTTTTCAACAACATACCTGCTCAGTGTTTCCTTTCCTCTTCCTTCTCTCCTTTATATATAAGCTATCACTGTTACTATTAAAACTGTAGCTTTTAAGCTAGCAAGCTGCCATCTGAGGTACACCAAATGGTTCCAACCCAGCAGGAATAGATAATCACCAAGAACAAAAACAACACGGGGAAAAGAGAACCAAGAGGACAGAAAGACCCATGTGAATGGGTGACTACATCAACACGTGACCAGTAGAACTAGATGGTGCCCAGCCACCTCCAGTGACAGCCGTGATGGGGCTCACAAAGTTGAGTCCCAGTGGCAGTACAAGAATAAAAAGGGGTGCTCCCTGAGAACTCCACTAAAAGATGGCAATTGATGGCCTGAAGGCCTGGAGGATCTCCTGGGAGCATGCCCCCTAGACCTGATGCTGTCTCTGTTCATAAATCATTACTGAGGTCAACTGTTCGGACAGGAATTGATTAGACTCAGCAACACTGAGTGACTGTGTCTTGTGTGCACTTTATGGTTCTACGCATCTATAGGATGTCATCCAACTGGCCTCTCTCTAGAAGGAAGTGGAGAAGGTGGAGAAGAGGGGACAGGAGACTGTTACGAGGATATAACATGTACAGAATGGAAAGGAGGAGTGTGCTGTCACCAGGCAAGCAGAGCAGTGGGAGCTACACATAGGTGGGCATGTGAATTTAAACCAGACTATACACTTTCACTCAATCACAATAAATTCACATATATATATATATAGCATTTTAAAAGCATGTGAATGCCAATAAGTACATCAAAACTACCTCCAAGGTGGTGACTTGAAAGGTAATAATATTCATTTTGATGTAAAAGCTCAGAAATTCCACATCATTTTATTTTCATAATACATAATTTTGTTTCATACATAACTTTGGTTTTCAATTTTACACCTTGTATTTTTTATAACATATCAATATTTCTTCAGTCTACAAGATATCACTATCTATTAGGGAGATGTGTTATTGAAAATCAAAGAGAAAGCAGTACCAAAACTACTGGAGCATACAAAATAAAGCAACAGTATTCTTTTGATATGTTGAAGTTGTAGATTTTTTGAGAAAAAGAATTTCTCCTAATGGAAAGGATTACCAACATACTCGATAACACGCATCTGCATATACATTGTAGCAAAATTAAGCACTACTGAAGTGAATGGTCTACATGAGTAAGCATTTCCTTCTGCTTTGAAATTAAGAATAGTTATTTTTGCACCAGTCACTTCTGCTTCCTTTCTCAGAGGCCCACGGATCTGGGTGGGCTTGTAAAATGAACAGATAAAAGAGAAAACGCCCGTTTTCTCTCTGACACCAGGCCCTTTCAGCAAAGGAAATCGTGACCATTAATTAATGTGATTTCCTCAGCTCCTCCGAACACAAATGCTGTCTGGGTAAAACCTAATGGGGCTTCAGCTATGCCTTTACCAGCGTGGCTAATCCAATTCCCCAGGCAGTCCTTTGCCTGGCTTTGCTGTTTGTTCAGCAGACATGTTCATTTTTTTCCTGAACATTTCTTTCTGAAGAATACAGTACCAAAGTTAAACATACAGAGGTACAATTTAAGCTGGCAGGAGCCCTGGTGGCACAGTAGTTAAGAGTTTGACTGCAGATGGAAAGGTCAGCAGTTCAAACCCGCTAGCATATCCACAGGCGAAAGATGAGGCAACTGCCCAAGATTATATCCTTCGAAACCCTTTGGGGCAGTTTGACTCTGTCCTATAGGGTCACTGTGAATCAGAATAGAACTGACAGCAATGAGTAATACTTAAGCAAGGGCCATGGAAATTAGAAACACATAGTTTTAAGACTTTAAATGAACTCAAAGGATCATCTTTTCCCACAACTGTACGGTTTGTGCAATGGAAACATAATGTAAATGCCAATCAGGAAAAAAAAGAGCACCATAAAGTTTAGCTAGTTTTTCATAACCAAAAGGAAAAAAAAATACAAGCAGCATACCTTTTGTTGTCAAGTTGATTCTGACTCATGGTGATCAATTTGTTGGCTTACTTAGTAATACGTTAACAGCAGTATCAGAAGCAAACAGCTTTAACAAACAGAAAAGTGTCCTCTCACACTTCAAGAGGCCACAAGTCTGAATTTAGAGCACCTGCTCTAAGGGACAGCTCTCTTTCTGTTGGCTCTGGGGAAACGTTCTTGTCTTCTTTCAACATCTTTGTGTCCAGCATTCCTTGGAGATCTCCACGTGTCTTGACATCAATCTTTCCCTTGGTCTAGGACGTTGTTAGCACACGGACCCAGGATCCAAAGGACACACTCAGCAGATAGCTCTTCTTTCACTGCAGAACTGAGGTCCCTATCTCTGCTGGCTTCTCTCTCTTCCCATCTCTTAAAATATAAAAGGTGTGACTCAAGTCAGGGCAGGACATGAACAGAGGTTGTAAATGTAGTGACTTCAGTGTGGGTGTTGACTTGAGTCACACCCACTAATAAGGCGATGACTCAAGATATATCCCACCCTAATCCTACCTCTTGGAAGACATCTCACTCCCAAATGTTACCGAAACCACAGGCACACAGGCTATGCCAAAAGGAGGATGATTATATCAAGTCACTAAATGGAGGACAACCACAAACCACTAGGAATGACAGCCTAGCCAAACTGAAACACATTGGCAACACAGGGGCACAAGTCAATCCATAATAATGTGTAACAGAGTAGAACTGTTCTATAGTTTTTTCTTGATTGTAATCTTTATGGAAGTATATCACCAAGCACATTTTTCACAGCACCTTTGAGTGAGTTCAAACCACCATCTTTTCAATTACCAGTCAAGCACAAACCCTTTGTGCCACCCAAGCACACAAGCCGTATAGACATATTAAAAAATGGAAGAAGACAATGCATACTTCGTGCTAGGCACACACTGAAACCGGAGGCCTGAAAAGCATAGCTTTCCTAGCAACAGGTGCAAACTGAGGCCAGAGGCCAGAGAGGCTTTGCTGTAAAGCAATACCCCAACTTCCCCTTGGGAAACATAACACTCACACTCCATAGGACTTTGATTGTGATACTAAGAAGAGAACTTTCAGCCTTGATAAACACTGGCACAAATTTAGCAACCTCACTATGGATCGTGTGTAGCTCCTTCTGTCCTAGTAATTGGACTCCAAGCCAGTAAACAGGCTCTAAGTAGCAACTAACAACTTAGACAAGAAACTAGGGAGGGCATGGCAAATGGTTTGAGTTTTCCCTTCCAGAAGGCCAAATGGCACTGAACCCAATGCTTATGGCCCTGAAGACTGATAATGGCCCATGAGATTGCAGGGCCAGGTGGTGTCAGGTGTCTTATCACTTGGACAGCCCAGAAAAATCAAAAGGATTGAAGAAGCCCAGATTCGTTTTCAAAGTATCTTCCCTAGCCCCTTGAATTTCCTACCTCTGATCTTAGCACGTAGCCTCACCGTTTAAAAACCCTTGCATGAAATAAAAGGTGGGTTGCCATGTCCAACACCCCAGTGACCAGCTCTGAGAAGGGTCTGGAGGCCGAGAGGGACAGGAAGGGGACGGGAAATCCTATTCACACAAAAAATATATCACACAAGATAAGATGGGGCCACTTGGGACCAAGGTCTCTGATTGACAACCACGGACCGGTCTGCTTTCCCAAACTTTATTTATAAGCTTAACAGGTAGGTCAAGAAGGCGACACATTGCCAAAAATGGTCTGATCTTTGTATTTTGATACAAAGAAAGTTTTGTCTTCAAACAAATGGCAGGGACATGCAAATATTTTTAACCTGAGCCATTATCCTGTAAATAGTTTCAAGGAAATAGCTATAGCTTTGGGCTTATTATATTGCAAATGGTTTGGTCTGGGCTAATGTCTTGCAAACAGTTTCAAGGGAATATTTCTTATTATACTGCAAATAGTTTCAAGGCTTCAAGCAGAGAAGTACAAAACATAGGAACAGGGAAGAGAGACACAGGAACTCCCAGCCCGCAGGAGCGGGCAGATTTTTGGAGAAGCTGTCTCCTCTGCCACCTTCCTATAGGCCAGCACACAAATAAAATCTTTGATTACCTCACCCTAACCTCCTGTCCCAGAGATTGGCTTGTAGTAGGTGGCACAAACCTCAGCATTTCTCCAATAACAACAACAAAAAATCTTCAGTAAGTGTTCTCAGAGATTGTGTAATAGTCTATAGATGAAACTGTCAGCTTGTAATAACCTGAGCTGTTCTCCATCATCACTTGTTTCAAATAATTCTAAATGCTCTCTTCATTTTCTTTAAAATATGAGTCTTAATTAAAAAGAAAATCTTACCTATAATACTGTTTAAAAGAAAACACTAGGGCAATTTCTTTTTAGGACATGGTAGATCATTTACTGACCTGTTTGACTTAATCATTAGACACTCATCGCTGTAAATCACTGAAAAATTGGTGACAAATGAACCATGGGTGCATTGTCCTTCTATCGTCTCTATACTCCTTTGCTTTATAATATATATCATGACAAACTATTCACCTTTCTAGAACTTTTACATACCAACTTTGGTCTGTGTTTCTGTCTTTTTTGTCATCTTGCAAATATAATTACTCTAACTGCTAAAATCAAATGTTCTTTAAAACTCAAATTAAGTCCACATGTTAACACTGCTGCAAGCAACAGCACATTCTCAGTGCTATCATATACAAATTACTGAGTTCCACTGCAGGAGAGAACTCATAGGAAATTGTCTTTCACAGAAGGTGACAGAGTACTTGTATGTTTTCAGTTATATATAGTATTAGGATTACTTTCTGTGATTTGTTTGGAATGATTTAAAAAAATTTCATGCACTTCAAAACATTCCTGTAACTGTTAACCACAGGTCGTTACAAAGCCCTGTTTCACTGCTAAGGTTTCTTGTTCTGTGCTGTGCTGGAATGATTAGCAAAGGTTTTATCATGATGGCTGGGGAATAAAGTTCTTACGAATACATAGTTTTCAGGCACTGTTAGTCATTCTGTGAATGAGTTATACCTTCTTTCCACTGGCAGTAAATACACAAAGAACAAAGAATAGTAGATGCTCAGCAATCTGAAATATTGTCTTGTAATGATATTAAAAGCATAAGTTTATTGTTATTTTTTTAAAGTAATGTGCCTCTTTTCTTCATCATGTTTGATTACTTTTACTATATAAGAGTTTTCTCTAAATCATACACACACAAATATGTACACACAGATGGAGAGTACAAAGTATCTCTTGCCTCATCTCTCCCTTAAATATGAATGGTCATCCTGCAGAATGAATACTGCAGAATACACAGTCTGTATAGCATGTGCTTAAAATTCAAGAGGAAGACTCCAGGACACCTTTCTCGGTGAGCAAAAAACCACTTTTATAAAGTTTAAGCATACATATGTTCAGGCTTTCACTGAGCAGGTATTTAGCTGAGGTCTTTCAGATAGAGAGGCATGCGGTGTGATATTTCATTACAATGTGATGTATGGGTAGAACACCATGCAGCCTCTAATCACAATAAACCATGATCACCCTTTCTCCACAGTGTTCCTCTGTTCTCTACTGGCACAATAAACAATTCCACTTTCTCCCATCTAGATTGTGATAATACATCCTGGCTTTAAAATGACTCAGATTGATCTTCTATATAACTATTTACAATCTTCTTCAAATTTTAATAATGTCATTCATTTGCTTAGGACCCTACAGTGTATGGCTACTTTTGCCTTTGTAAAACAACAGTCTAGCATTAACAAAAAAAAAAAAAAGTGAACGTTCTGTTCCTAAGAATACAAAGGACAGACATTTTAATATGTGTTTTCACTATTTCTTACATTGGGTGAGTTCTCTTGAATTTGTAACACAGATAAATTAAGAAAAAGAAACAATAAGAACTGGACACAGATACATATATAGTATAGTCAGCCAACCCAAGCTATCGAGTCAGATCTGAATAGTACAAATACATAAAAAGGCCCTTATGTTAATACACTTACACATGAACCCATAGTGAAAATTCCAGAAAATGTGACACCAGTGGTCTGTCCATTGGGACCTGTCAGAAAAAGTAACAATGTCACTCTTATCCAAATGTGCTTCCTCAATATTTTTTCAGGGCTACTGGACATGTTTTAGGTATAGCAGTCCTTATTAAAATGAAGAGAAGTTCAGATTTGAGGCTCAATCTAATGCAAATATGCCTGATGGACATTTACAATGTATTTTAACACAATAATAAAGATGTTCACGGGGCTTAAGGTAAATGTGGCTAAGTAGATGGGGTACATTTATTAAAGAGAGGAGACAGATGGTGGTTTAGAAGTCTAATGTATTTTATGAAGCATTTGCTTGTAAAGACTCAAAGCAAAACTATGTGATTCTACATACAGGAAGATGACTGATTTTTTTTTTTTTTTCCTCTCTACATGTATTTGGTCTTTGGGTACAAAACCTTATGTTTGGGAAATTACAAAGGTATGCGAACTCTGTGATTGTCTGAACTGGGAGTCTTTGTTTCTGGATTATCGATACTGCAGTCTTCAATCAATAATTAGACAGCTCTTTCACAATCCTGAGGTCTGAACTCTAGGTTTCGTTTCCCATCATATGCGCCCACCTCCCTGTGGCAAGTCTCATCTTGCTTAAGTAATCTTTTTTCAATACCAACGTAAATATTTAATTTTTGCAATACTTCTCCTCTAACTTGTGCTTTTACTGCTATCTTCCACCAAACTCACTGTTGTTGAGTATTTCCAGCTCATAGCAACCCCCATATGTTTTCCAAGAAATGGCTGGTGGATTTAAACTGTTGATGTTTGGCTTACCAGCCAAGCTCTTAACAGTGCACCACCAGGGCTCCTCTCATCTCCAGGTTCGCTGAAACATCTCTTCCATTGTAACCAGAAGTGACACCCATAATCCTATTGGATAAATAACTGCAGTAACCACTCATTTTTGCTTTAGCTAAAATCAGAATAGGAGAGCCGTACATCAGATAACATCCGAACATGAACTCTCCATTGACACTACCCCACTAAAGTGGACGCTGTCAAGTTTTTACAGGGCCCTAAAGGAAGTGAACATCATTTCCCTTCACACATGATGCCCTGACTGCTGCTTTTAAATACTGTACCCTCCAGTATAAAAACATAATTTTTAACATAATATCAATTCCATTTTTTGTGTATTTTTCATTTTCATATAATGTAACATATCTACTAAGGACTTTCATCACATTGAGTAATTTCTCTGTGAAAGCTACTAGTTCAAACACTTGGAATAAAACATTTAAATATTTTGCGTGCCACTTAAAAAAACTCCCTTACAGATCTGTGTATTCATTAAATATAATTTTGATCTGAAATCATTAAGTGATTACATTTTAGAACCAACTTGAATATAGGATTTCTACCATACTAAGCTGCCACCTCAGACTACAGATATAAACTATGATCAGTATTTCTCTTCCTGTTCCTTCAGTCTATACCAAGTAATGCACAACATTAAATCATGACATCAAATCCAAACTCTTCGAACTTCAGCTAGCCATATGATCTGATAACAGATCACTTTTTATATGCCCCAGTTCTCAACTTCTGGCAAGTCAATCTACCTAGGCCATAATCTGTAATTTACCATAACTCTTTATCAGTAAATCTATTATTGTACATTACACTACATTAGAATTAGTTGTTCCATCGTCTATCTCCCTGCGAGACAGTGAGCATCTCTAAGACATTTTTGGATCCAACCGAAAAACCAGACCCACTGTTGCCAAGTCCATTCCAATTTATAGTAATCCGATAGGACAGAGCAGAATTGCCTGCATAGGGCTTCCAAAGCTGTAAATCTTCATAGAAGCAGACTGCCCCATCTTTTTTCCTGAGGAGCGACTGGTGCGTTCAGCCAACCTTTCAGTTAGCCACCAGCACTTTAACCACGGCACTACAAAGGCTGCTTTTGATTTCACTACAAAGGCTGCTTTTGATTTCAAAGCCCTTAGCAAAGTCTCTGACCAATAACTGATGCTCAATTAACGCTTGCTGAATAAATTATCTAATAAATCATAAATGCTCAGGGATGCTTACAAAACAGAAAGCTTCAATAGCACACTCTAAAGGGAGTTCAGCAGTTTTATCTGTGTTAATTAAGCACAGCTAATGAACTAATACTTATTAATTTGTGGTGGGGCAAGTTTCCTTGCCAGATCAGTGAACAGTCTGCAAAGAGAGAAAAATCACAAAGCTGTGCCACAGAATCTGTGAAAGAAACAGGAATCATGTTTTTGTAAATACAGACTTCCTCACAACTGCTACAATGCCACTGTTAAGCATTTACTAAAGCACTTAGAAACATCCTGTACAGTGACACAACTGCTGTGGAAGATCAAATAAACTGTTCTCTGATCTGGTTGGCGCTTTGTGTTTTCTACTCAGGTATGATGCTTATTGATGCCGATGAACAGCTTTGCAAAAATCACAGTCATGAAAATGAGGTGCACAGTAAGAATTTGTACTGCAAAGAAAATGTAAGAGTAAAGGCTTTAGATATAATCTATTCTCTGTCATCTACTTCTGCAGGGCAAAGCATTAAGACTGTTGCAGTCAAATCTCATCTGCTTCAATGACAAAATTATGTTAAATACAATAAAACCAAGAAGATATATTTGTCATAGCTCCCCATCACCAATACAATCCAGAAGATATACGTGAGTCTTCAGATTCAGTTGAGTTTTAAGAAAAGCATGTATAGAGTTCTGAAGGTTTATTTCATTCGTTTCCTATTTTTAAAACCTATTACCTGTACCCGGGCATGGAATCTGATTTTGTAAAGATTTATAGCCTTGAAAACACTATATGGCAGTTCTACTCTATCCTACAGGGTCACTATGGGTCCAAAGAGATGGCAGCGGTTAGGTATGCTGGCACCAATAAATCAGTACAAGTAAACTGAACCTATTCATCTGTCAATCTTTAAACATCACAAGTATTTGCATTTTTTCTATGGCATCGAGTTGTAGAGATAAATTATAATTTTCTCTATACATAAAATGAATAGTAATTACCACTCATAGCAACTGTATAGGACACAGCAGAAGTGCCCCACTGGGTTTTCATGGAGCACTTGGTAGACTGCAGCTGCTGACTTTTTGATTAGTTGCCATAACTCTTAAGTGTTAAGCCATCAGGAGTTCCAAACACAATGTAATGTATTTATTTCTCATACTTGTGTCTGTTAAGCTCTGTCTAAGTTTAAAATATCTATCTGACCATATGATTTTTGCCTTTGTACTAACATATGTGTCATCATTCCTTATTAAGGAAAACTACTGTGCAAGTAGATCTAGTCAAAATCAAGTGAAAAACTAAATGGAACATTAACATATCTTAACTCTAAATATCCCTACTAAGATTTTGCCAAATTAACTTATAATTTATCTAAAATGGAAATGTCCCTACACCACTGACAGCACATTTAGTATTCATCAATTGCTCCATTTGCACACAGCACTTTATATACAGTCCTTTTTATAAACGTTGTTTTGTTTTTGTTTTTGTTTTTAATGTCTTTATTTTCTATCTTGAAAGAATGTAGTCTTTGTAATGGGACACATTGTACTTACTTTTTCCCCTTTTCTTTGTTTTAACCCTCAGCATTTATAGCAGTGCTGCCACACAGTAAGTGCAAGAGTGCAAGAGACAGAAACTAAACTGACACTCATTATTCTGAATAAGCGCTGGTGGCACTGTTGTTAAGCGCTACAGCTGCTATGCTAAAGGCAAGCAGTTCAAATGCAGCAGGTGCTTCTCGGAAATTCTATGGGGTAGTTCTACTCTGTCCCATAAGTTCACTAAGAGTTAGAATCTACTTGAAGGCAGTGAGTGATTATTCTGAAATAACTTATAGGTACCATTTGTGAAGTGAAACAGAACGGTAATAAACTTTCCAAAGAAAGTATACATAGGAAAATTTTTACTTAGGATGATGATGAGATCACTAGTATAACTAAAGCAATGAGCAGTATATTGGCTAAAGATTTTTGTAGTTTACAGCACTTCATTCAAATGTAGGACATGTCAGTAATTAAGAACTGCCTTGCTTTAAGCACATTCCAAATTAAATTAAATCAACAAACACTATTATACTATTCTCCCACAATCTGTTACTAAGCTAGGCATTGTTTCCACTTTCATTGTCTTTCATTACATTTTAATGACAGAGATTTATTAACTGTCATGTTGTACAAAGTATAAAATGACTATGTCACCAGAAATTTTTGTAAAAAACAAATGCTCCCAAGAAGAGAAAATATATTTTATGACATAGATTTTAACAAGGTATAAAATCATTGGAGGTATCTTGTTTATTTCACAAATGAGAATCATTTTATCTTCAGCCCACCCTTCAATTTCATACAAGAAAACGAACAGAAGAGTACATTCCAAACCAACCACACAAGATAAAAGAATTCACACATACATGAAAACAGGTCACTCTGTCTAATTTGATGAATCTAATTCCTATTTATAGATGAGAAAAATTTCACATTATCAGCTCCTGAGTGCTACTGAGTACTGACGCACATGTGAAATTTGTAACCTAGAACAACTTACCATATTCATGCACAGTCATGAATGTAAACTACATTAACCTTAAACTAAGAAAATACATTTTCTTTGTATTTTCCTCTACATTTCATTCTTCTTTTAAAGATCAGTCTATGAAGGGATTTCATAATATATTCAGAGTGCTCACAAACAGCTGGCATGCTCCCTACAGAAAACACATATTCTATTTTTCATGTCATTTTACCTAAATAATGACAAGCTAATAAGGAACCTCAGCTTTAATAATGCTTTTCTTCTAAGTAGTGGTTTTAAATGTTCTCTGAGTTTCGTATAACAAAACAAAGCAAACCTATAATATTTTTACAGCAATTCACTCTTATATTTCAATAAGATTTTGTTTTTTCATATCTAATCATTTTGTTTCAATATTTTTGGTTAATATTTTTTGTTAAAGTCTTTTTATTCAGTAAATAACATCTTGGAATCTAATACAAAAGTATCTTATACCAGTAACAGTAAACAATTACATAATGTCTATCACATGCCAAGGACCACTGTAAGCACTTTACATGATTTAATTCTCCAAAAATATGAAAATGTTCCATCATACTCCTCATCTTACAAACTTGTAAACAAGAAGATAAAGTAACTTAATTCAAAATTACACCATTACTAAATGTCCCTGGGTTCCTCCTGTTAATCACTACATAGTATTGACTTTCTGGCCCACTCTGGCTTGCTGCAACACATCTCGTAAAGTTATTTTAATTTTCAAAAATGCAGTGACACTACTAATATCAAAATTCTACAAAAAGTTGTATACTTCTCAAATTCAACAAAAACCTAAACAAAACAGCTGGTCTTTGTTAAAAACTTGGAAAAGAAGTAAAAATTTTGAGAGTTTATAATTTCACACAAGTTTGTTGATCATGATCAACAGCATTTCTAATGTAATTATGAAAATGATAGTAATATAATTAAAATGCAAAATGTAATTCCAAAATCAATTTCCAGAAAATGAATCCCACTTTACAGCTATGCCCATGAAGATGTCATATATATATATATATATATATCAGAAACAAGCTGTTTTGCTTCATCAGCAAGTTTGACATTTGTATTCATTGTTGGTTGATCATAAAATATAATGAAAAGGATGTAACCATGATTATTACCTGTTGCTGTACACAAAAATTAATTCAGTATGAGTTACTGATCTAAATTTTAAAGCTAAAGCTGTGAAACTTAAAATTATGAGCTTTCTAAAACAAAAATAAGTAAATATATTCATGATGTCAGGGTGGGAAATACGTCTTAGACAGGACACAAATGGTACTAACCAAGAAAGAAATAAGATTAATAGGCCTCTGTGCAGGAGTGTGGGTGAAGAGAATTGATTGGAAACGGGCAGAAAAGTTCTGTATCCTGATTTGAATATTATTTATCTGGGGCATTAGTAGTCCTGTGGTAGAGCCCTTGCCTAGCATGCAAGAGATCAAGGTTCAATTCCCAGCCAATGCACCTTAGGAGCAGCCACCACTGGTTTGTCAGGTGAGGCTGATAGCCTCAGCACACTCTGATGCTAAACAGATTTCAGGAAAGTTTCATTCCTTTGTGTAGGAACTCCCCATCAACATCCACAAACATACTGCTAATGATTCAACTAACCGTGCAATATGCCTGGCTGCGCGCGCAGTGGTTAGGCATTCAGATGCAACCCAAAAGGTCAGCAGTTTGAATCCACTGGCTGCTCCTTGGAAATCCTGTGGGGAAGTTCTACTCCATTCTGTATGAGATTGCTATGAAATAGAATCAACCCGATGACACCGGATTTATATGTAAAATATTTATCAATGAAAATGTTGTTAAGAAAAATAGAAACAGACGTGGGATCCATCTCTTCTTACAATAAAATTTTGTCAAAAAACACCAATCTAAATCTATCCACCTTCATTTCCTTGATCCAAGATCAAACAAAACCCACAGTAGAAATGTCCCAAAAGATGTGTGAAGAGCAGCTGACAGATTCAAACTGCTGACATTTTGTTAGCGCCAAGTTCTTAACCACCACACCACCAGGGCACCTTCTTGGTCCAATTACCGATATACATGCAAAACAGAAGTAAAAGGAACACACTAAACCACATTACCATGATATAAGCAGACTGAGCCATAGTAAACTACTCAGTTTCACCAAACAATATATCACAATGAAAAACAGAAAAGGAGAATATTTGTAGAATTAAAAAAAATAAAAAGACAAGAAACATATCAGCTGATCACAATAAGGGGATTCCTATTTAAATATATGCTTAACATATTATATATAAAGCATGTGTGTATAGAATATTTAATACAATATTTTAAAAATCGTAAAAACCAAACTTGCTAGGTTGATAGTGACCCTATAAGACACAGTAGAACTGTCTCATAAGATTTCCAAAGAGCTGAGGGTGAATTTAAACCGCTGACCTTTTGATAAGCAGCAGAGTTCTTAACTGCCAGGGTTATTACTGTAACTTATTACACTTAAAATACTACAGCATTTTAGAAATATTTGCAATTTAACTACTAGATTTTTCAATATATTAACAGTGTTCTTTTTACTTAAATTTATGCTGCTTATCATAATTACTTCTTTTTGCATAAACTGAATCTTTTCAATATGTAAATTTTCCATAATAAACAGCAAACTTAAGAAGTTATTAAAATTATTATATAAAGAACAACAAAAAGAGTGATAAAAGAAAGCAATATAATACAACTATTTACAGCAATATGAATCTTAACCAGCTTAGTAGGGAAAATATGATGGAATATTTTACTTACAGGATTACAGAACTATTCATTTTCCTTCTGATAAATTTGATTCAGGTTATTTAAACTACAGAAATGATGGCCTTACCAAAAAACAAACAAAAAAATGAATATATCATATTTTCCATATCAATAAATATTTGAAGTTTCCCCAGCCTCTACCAAAAATCAATCATAAATGGTTTAACAGGAAAGAAAATCTCTTAAAAAATCGTAGAAGAATGTGGTGATTTGTTCACACACCTATTCAAGGAATACAAGTCCAGCTCCTCATCAACCACAAAGGCTGAATGATTACCATAAAAATGTATGACATCTATACAATTTAATAGTCATAACACCAAAAGCTGGCAAAGCTAAGAGTAGAATAAAAATGAAAGCTGCCTCACAACTTCTATTTGCTTTATAATCCAGAAACTTTTTTTTGAGGAGCCATGAGGTTTTGTTCCACCTATTTCATACTGTTCATTTTAGCAGGATATGATTCATTTACTGCATTCAAGGAGCATACCATATTGAAATCAATTAGGAGAAGGGTTGCCATACATACAGATAAAAATGCAGATAAAATTAAAGCACATGATTATGGATTCTTTTTCCATTAGAATCAGGCTTTAGAACAATTACTATTTTTTATGTAATAGGTGTTATCAGTTTATATCATGGCTACAATACTTATGGAATAACATATCTCCTCTTTTCAATGAAATCAACATTGTGCAAAAGCAAGCATCTCAGCAGAGCATCCTCCATATCAGTACATGACTCTTTTATGTAAGGCACATCTTTTATTTGTTTACCACAAAGGAGTAATATTCAAAGTCTAGGTCTAGAATACCAACTCTCAGAGTAACTATCAGCTATCCTTGGTACATTGGTCAAGCTTTCAGCTGCTAACTTATTAGCAGTTGAAATTCACCAGCATCTCCTGGGAAGCTGATGGGGCAGTTTACTCTGTCCTATAGGTTCCTTATGAGTGGGAATCAACTGAAAGCAATGGGTTTATCCTTGCAAAAATAAATGCAAATTTCTTAAAGCATCTGTAAGCAGTGAATTAAATTATGTATGGGTGTGGACAAGGATGTGTGGTATGTTCAGCGCATGGAAAAAATCCCAAACCAAGCCCACTGCTGTTGGGGGAATGTCAACTCATAGTGACCTTATAGGACAGAGTACAACTGCCTCATACAGTTCCAAGGCTGTAAATTATTTTTTTCTTATTTAATATGACTGAGTGAAAATGTACATTCCCGTATAAATTTACATGCCCACCTATATGCAGCTTCCACCGCTCTCTCATCCTCCCAACAGTCTCCTTTCCCTTCCTCTCCACCCACTCTCCTTCCTTCAGCCAGAGGTCAGCAGGATGATATCCCATAGATGCATAGAACCATAAAGTGCATCCAATATATGGTCACTGCATCGCCAAGTCCAATCCATTCGTGTCCAAAGAGTAGACCTTCATTATGATTTATGGGCAAGGGCAGCATCAGGGCCAGGGGCCATGCTCCCAGGGTAACCCCGAAACCACTGGACCATCAATTGAGGTCTTTTAGTGGAGATCTCAGGATGCACCCCTTTTTATTCTTGTGTTACCAGGAGACTCAACTTAGTGAGCTCCATCGCAGCTATCACTGCTGGTTGGGTGAAATCAGTGATAGCACACATTAGAAACAACAACAATATTAAGTGGACTTCAGTGTAACTTGAATATTCCTTCCATCTTAACCCAATATTGCAAGGACAGAGTAGCTGGGGCAGGGGGCAGGGAACCATGCTCTTATGCGAAATCGAGGCCAATTGGCACAACTAGTGTTTTACTAAGAGGGCTCTCTGCATCCCACATTGGTGAGAGGCATCTGGGGTCTTAAAAGCTGCCAAGCTGCCATCTGAGGGCACAGCTAATGGTCCCAACTCAGCAGGAATGGATGCTCACCAAGGACCAAAATGACATGGGGTAAAGACAACCCAGAAGACAGAGAGACCCACATGAGTGGGTGCCTACACCACCTGTGATAACCACGAAGGCTGTAAATTTTTAAGGAAGATGACTACCTTATTTTATCCCACAGAACAACTAGTGGATCTGAACTTGACCTTTCAACCTTTCAGTCAGTAGCCAAACGCTTTAATCACTGCTTCACCAGGACTCCTTACGAGCAAATTATCACTAACAGGGATTCAGATTTGTTACTCTCCATCACTTCCCTCATGTCTCCGATCAACGAAAACAAGCTGAGGGGAATAAATGGGGAATAAAAAGGGAACACAAAATCAGGACTCAGTTGATGACACCTTCAGCTATAAAGTTTTCAGCACATTTCTCTGTCTTTCTAAATCTTTATGGCCTTATTTTAAATATTGAGATAATGATACTGTGCTCCAATTTAATAGCACTTTGAAAAGTGCTTCGTGAATAGAAAGTACTATATAGATGTTAGCTGTTAAAGTCGAGGGAAATACTTTTTCATGTTATTTTATATTAGAATCAGAAATGTAAGTACCTGAAACAATCTGATAGATACCATATCATTTTAACACTCTCATTTAACATACAAGGAGACTGAAGTTTGAAACTGCTAAGAAAGTTGCTATTTAAATTCCAGCTATTTTCATACTGACAGCAATACTCGTTTTGCTTAAATTTTGTACCCTTTATGTAAAAAGCAGCCCTGAAGGTACAATGCTTAAAGGATCACCTTCAACAGAACTCACATGAGTACATGGTCTACATTGTCTAATATCCAGGTGATGAGGGGAAAAAACATCAACATAAGAATGTTGTTTAAACAAACCCTGGAAGAGCAGAGCTTCTAGATCTTTCTAAAATGAAAAAAAGCAAAGCAAAAATTTTCTGAAGAATATATTAATTTCAGACATGAAGAAATAATTTCACAGGTAAAGATTTCAAGAAAAATAAGCAAAAAATAAATCACTATGCACATGTGGAAATAAGAAAACAGAAGTGAAGGACAAATGAAACAAAAAACCCACTCCCACTGCTGTCAAGTCGTAGCAGGAAGAAAAATTTGCACAATTTATTCTTAAAACTTTGAGAAACAATACATTTATCTAACATTTAAAGAAACAAGAGAGGCTTGATAATATTATTAAGGACAAAGAAATACAAAAAGAATCAAACATAGCAGTTAGAAATGACAATATATTATGTGAAATTAAAACTCAGTGGGTAGGTTTAACATAAGATTATACACAGCTTGAAGAAGTAGAAAAGAACAGGGCACAGGTAGGTGAGGAAGACAATTCTGAAAACAGTACAAGGACACCAATTTACAAATTCATGAAATTAATCTGAATTAATTCCCTACAGATTAGAAATCTGTACTCTGTTCAACCTAGATGTAGACTGATATAGAAATATAAATTCAAATATTAAAGTTCTCAGTGAAATCACATGGTCTCATGACCATGTGAAGATGTTCACACACAAATTCAGCAGTCTAGTCAAAACATTCTATATAAGTGAGAAAAAGACCAAGTACTGTACTTGATTAAAACCAGAAATAGACATTTGTTCTGAGAGCTAGCAAGTCATATCTTCAGTTGTTACTCTGTGTAATACTTACAACTCCCTGAATTTTTTTTAATCTCACGGAAACTGTTAACACAATCACTGCGTGACTGTACTGAAATGAAATTTAAAAAACTACCTAAATACAGCAGATATACAGTAAAAACTAATTTTGCACTGAGGCTTAATTTTAGCTATCTCTGTCTTCTGTCAGCCATTCCTGGGTGATGCAAACAGTCAGGCACTCAGCTGCTAATGGAAAAGGTGAAGCTTTGAGCACAGCCAGAGGTGCGGTGGAAGAAAAGTCTAATGATTTACTTGCCCATGAAAGCTCAGTTCTCCTCAGACACAAACAAAATCTCCACGAGCCAGAACAGACTTGACAATAACTTTTTAAAAACTATTATTTTTTGTGTTTGGTTTTTCTGTTAGTAGAGTCAAACACTTTGAAAGTCAGCTATTTAAAAACATTATAAAAGAAAACTGAAGGCAATATTTTCACAGTTTATAAAACAGAAGAATAAGAATTAAAAAAAAAAAAACTAACTCCAACCATAAAGCATAACTGAAACTCAAATAAGTATGATTTAATTTTCCTGAGAATAGAAAATGGCAAGTTGATGATAGAGGAGGATATATTTCAGAATGTACATTTGATGCCTGAGAAATTACATAAAGTTTTGGAACTCTATAAACTTTTCCAAATTTATGTTACTCTAAAAATACAAACAAACAAACAAAATCCAAGGAAGCGATAAGAAAGCAGATAGCCCAAGAAGTGAAAACTTGAAGCACCGGTTGCCATCTCAGGTAATAATCAGGCTGTGTTGTTCAATTGCGATGTGTGAAGTCAAATTCACACCTGTCCTGGGATCTGTCCATATTGGAATGAAATATCAATGAAATAGGAATTCACTGGTAGTGGACTCCAGACGCTGAGCTTACACACTTTACAGAGCTCCATCATCAGCCAATAATGCAACCTTTAACATGTCACCATTTCACAGTGTGCTGAAGTCTGATGAAACAGACAATATACAACAGAATAATTTACAAGATTCCACAGCCAACATCTTTCTCTTTCCCACAATGACGTCTTGCACCATGCGACTGAAATACACCACTGAATGGTGCAAGGGTGTGAGTATCACAAAAGGGTTTGAAGTGTATGAATCTCAGACTATTTTTTCTTTTTCTTTATGAATCCATATAACCCTTAACAAACAGCAATGTTGGGTAATGATTTGTTTGGTCTAGATGAAATTTCTAAGGATTTCCTTCTTTCTTTTTTCAGAGTGTCCTTCAACTTTAAATTTGGTGATAATGTATACATTTTGGAGGCAGTTACTTTCTTTTGTGAGAGAAGCCAAGAAAGCTTCTACAGTAAGTCACCCTGGGACAAAGCATGAACAGAGGAGTCTCAGAGTGCTGTCTTGGATCCCTGCCACTTGTTGATGGCAGCTGGTGATTAATAATCTTCAATGAAATAGGAATTCAAGCAGGTTTAGCCTTACCAGCAAGCTGTATCATTCTACCAGTCAAAATTGGTGTAAACTAATTTTAAATAGTCTTTAAAATATCCAAGTATCTCGCAATCACTTACTTATATAGTATGTGACAGAGGTGCTATACAAGGCATAGAGCATAATGATTCATGAGTAATCAGACACCAATATGCAACATCATCTTCTAATCATTAATTCATTTTTATCAATAGATTTTTTTCAGAAAACAGAAGGTGTCATCTACTAGCATCTACTAGCACTAGTAACAAAACTACACTTGCATGATAGAACCAGATGTGATCTATTAACATCATTTACTAAAGAAATGGATTTTCTATGGATTAACTGGCCGCCAAATAATTTAGAGAAATCACTATAATATTGAAGATCATTTTAAATGATTAAAAATGTGCATCAAAGAAGTTGTGTTGTAGGTTTTGAAATGTTCCATCATAAAAATTGTAACATTGCATGTTATCTTTATGAGAATTTTTACAAGTGACCCAGCCAAGTACAAGTGAGGATATTTTAAACATTTTCCAGGCATTTTCCTTCTTGACAGTATATAGTAAACTTGTACAAGAAGAAAATAATAATAACAATTTGATGAGGTCCCTTAGCTCAATTACAAGACAAAACGAAAAAAGCAAAACCTACAAATCTCAGACCCTTAAGTAAAAACAGCAAAAGGTCTCTTCAAAGAACATCTTAAACCCTTGCTAACAAACTAAGGAGAAATAATGAGTAAAAATGTAACAAGTAAAAATGTTTCTATACTCAAGTTTAATGAAAAAAATAATAAAGGAAAACCAACCAACAAAAAACACCTTGGTGGTGAAGACGCAATGTCAGTATGTCCAAATTACAAACATCCAGTGTCCAAGAGCAACTGAAAGCGTATCTTTAGACTCAAGAATACATATGTATGAATGGCACTGCCTTCCTTTAGCCATCATAATCAGGAAACAAAGAGCTCAAGTCACCCTCAAAGTGTTGTTTAGCCCAATGCCCTGAGTACTTTCACACAAGAAATGCAAAGTGTGCCTTAGGATTTTTACTACTTTTTTTTTTTTTTCTTTACCCATGTCTGGAAACTTTGTCTCAGTAGTTCAGAATAATTAAGTATTCTCTTCCAGGCCTCTATTTCTGTACATCACAGAATCACCACACTCTTGGCATTCCCAGCAGCCTTTGGCACTGTGACAGTGGGTCAGACCTGAGAAGCTCTGGCAAGACAGTGTAGGGAAAGTTGCTTTGCTGTAGCTGCCAACACTTCTGTCTGGTCCGGTGAATCAATTTAAATATCTCTTTCTCACAAACACAAACACACACACACATGAAGCAAGGAATGCACATCAATTAAAACTCAACTTTATTTGCTAAAAACAAAATATCAAACCTATTGCTACTGAGTCAATTCTGACTGTTAGCAGCCCCATAGGACAGAGTAGAACAGCTCCACAGGGTTTCCAAGGAGCAGTGGGTGGATTCAAACTGCCAACCTTCTGATTAGCAGCCATAGCACATGGTAGTTCTTTACTACTGCACCACCAGCGATATTTCAGGATGTTACAAAATCAGCAATGCTTCAGGCTGGTCTAGAAGGCTTGGAAGACAACCAAATGAGAAATTCACTCAGCTCACCTTCTGTTTTAACTTTTCTCTGAGCTATTTTCCCTGTCATTTACATTCTTCATCTTACTATGAATGATTGCATCTTTTTGCCTTAAATATTGTTTTGACTACCTGGATTTTCTGAGTTCAAATCTCCATAAATTGGTGTTTGAAAAGTAATAACTAAGAATGTTAATCAGGGTTAAAAATTTGCCCATGGACATTTTCTCCTACACATTCCTCCATAGCTTTGCAGCATCACAGGGAGACGCCTTGTTTGTAGTTGAATAAAACACACTTTCCTCAAGTGTGAAAGGGCATATACGTCAATAAGTTGGAGTGCTAAGCAAATTCAACACCTGGTGGCAGATGTATTATCTGAAGTTTTAAGAGTGCCCTAGGAACAATAAAGTTACAACGCTCAGCTCTGCCATGACTCCATTATCACCCACCTTGGAAAACATTTAAAATGCAAATTAAAAAAATGTAATGAATGAATAAAACATAAGCCACCTTTGTCCTTTTGTAATACTGCAGATAGTGGCAAAAGTTGAGCTGCGAGAGGTAAACTTGTGCTTATTTTTTTCCTTTCGCCAGGTTTCATTGTCTGTGAAAGTGATCATCTTTACGTTTAATTAATGCAATGATAATGTCAGCATTCCCTGGCATCAGAAAAAGACATTACAATAATGCACGTGACTTTGCAAAATCTTGGAAATCTGTGCACATTCAGAGAACTTAAATCTAAGTTTATGACAAATTGGTAGAGTCCTTTTTAGCTTTATAACAAATGAAGTTATTATGCCCCAAAATGCATGGTATGAGATTTATGACTCTTTTAAAATTTAAACACATCCAAATAGGTCCTATACCCCCAAATCATTATTGGATATGTCAAAAATACCAAAACTTGAAGTTGATACTCGCCTTAACAAAGATAACTGAATCCTATCCTGGGACACAAACCCTAATCTCACTTACTTTCTTCTTTCTAGATCATATAACGCTTGACTCAAGAGTAGGGTGAAAGAGAAGATGAAAAGTATAAAAATACAAACCAGGAAGGCAAGATTTAGGAATTCATCACATGTAATTTAACATAAAATTTGCTGACATCAAAAATAAGGTCTCCCTTTCCTATTGTTTGCTTTTGCTTTGTTCTCTCCCAGGAGTTACCAACTGCATCATGTTCCCTTTTAGTGGGAATCCAACTGTCCACATTTCAGCTGTGTTTACATAAAGCAAATGGAAGATGTTTTAACTGGTCTAGTTTACATTCAGAGTCTGATGTTTTATCTCTTTCAATGATTAGGTAGTCTTTTTCACTATCACTTATTCTCCCTGTTGCTTTCCTGCAGTTCACAATGTTAGCTTCATATAAAGATTATGGGGAAAATTAAGCTTAATTATGAAATAATCTTCCATTGCCACGAAGGATAAATATCATACAAACAACCCTGTGGCATAGTGGTTAAGTGGTACAGCTGCTAACTAGACAATCCACAGTTGAAATCCACCAGGCACTCCTTGGAAACACTAAGGGGCAGCTCTGCTCTGTCTATAGGCTCGCTATGAGTTGGAATTGACTTGACGGCAGCAGGTTTGATGGATAGGCAATACATAGGTAGTGTGTTCACTGCAGTCTTGGTCTTTGAATTGTCAAGGGAAGAAAGGGTTAGAGAAGGAACCAAAATTGAAAACTAGAAACTTGAAAAAACAGATAAGCTGATTTTTCTTTACAATTTCTCTGAAAGCTTAAACCTAAAGGAAGCATTCTCTAATTGTAGGTGATAATAATCTAATTCAAATACAAGCTAATTAATCTAGTAACTATGCTAAAAGAGGAGGAAAATTTAAAGTGACGTTTAGATTTAAAGATACAAATCTCTAAACTTGAATGACCTTTGCAATAGTGAACACATGGAAAGTATTTGATATTCTGGACATCAAGGAAGCAAATTTTAGACAGAACAAGGCATTCATTATTTCACATAATTATTAGAAACTGAGAACTCTTCAGCCTTTTAAATGTCAAACACATTATTTGTGGATGATCAGAGCAACACAAAGTGCTTTTGGGGGCAGAAAAAAATTAAAACAAAACCAAGCATATCTAATATCTTTGGGAAGCTTCTAAAGCATTCACTTAGAAAGTGTGTTCTTTTTCAACATTCTGTCTTACAAGTAAATGAAAGCCACATATACCAATTTAGACACCAGATTTGTGGATTGGAAATCAGATTTGACAGCATTCTAAAAGTCTAATTCACTATTTATTTTATCATGCAGCAATGAAGATAAATAGAAAGACATCAAAGTAAAACTGTTAATGTGAACTTCTCCCCTCACCCCCAAGATCCAGCTCAAATTAAACTAAAACAAAAGCAAAACCTCTATTTGGAACAAAATTTTAAAACATATTAAGTACAAATAATATTTCTGTCTCACAATCACAGAATTTCTAATGAGAAAACATTAAAAACCATCTAGTGAAGCCCAACCCCTTATTTACTGGTGAAATAGGTGCCTTATCCAAGGACTGACTGATGATAGCAAATTCCAGACTCAGCAAACCAACACTGACCCTCGAGACTTCATGTTTTACCGCAGTCTGTACCAAAACCTAGTGCTTTCTAGTGGATTTCAACCCACAGCAACCCTAGGGGGTAGGGTAGAACTGCTCCCAGTCCCTCCAAGGGGCAACTGGTGGATTCAAACTGCTGTCCTCTTGGTTAGCAGCTGATCTCTTAAACTCTGCTAAGTGTTCATCACCAATCATCTGAAGTTTGAGTTTGCTTTCTACTCTGCCTTCAAGAAGTACACTGACAGCTTGAAGAATCCCATTGTTTCTGGAAGACTTTTGAGATCTGAACCACAATTCTGGGTACTTTGACTTTTTGAGCCTTTACCCAGACACAAAACTTCAGAGAATGTTACAGAAATCCTTACTGCAGAGAGACAGAGGAGGAGATAGAGAAAAGAAAAGGAGAGCTTTTTTTTCCCTCATTATTCACTAGACAAAAGGTGAAAGCATTTCTTTCCTAGAATATGAAATCCTCTAACGACATGAAACTGGCTCCAAATTTCAGTTTAGAGTTAAGAAAACTCAGAGTACCCTGTTTTCCCACACGAAGACTGTCTCCAATTGGGTTATAGGTTGCTGTTGTTATTACCTGCTAATCCTCAGCATGACAACAGCATGTGTTGCCGAGCAGAACTGCTCCACAGGGCATTCTTGGCCGCAATCTTCAGGAAGCAGATTGTCCAGGCTTTCTGTACAGACTGTGTAAGCTCAAACCTACAATCTTTCAGTTAGCAACCAATCGCAAACCACTTGTGTAACACAGGCTCATAAATATATTTTAAAAAAATTTATAATTCAGTTACTATAGCACATTATAAAGAGCTGAAGAAAACAAGAAATTTTATTTGATCCAACACAAATATATCACTTAGATGTATCTCAACTAACACATGTTCAAATTGATTTTTTTTTTTTTTTTTTTTTTTTTGATGCAGTGACTATTATTTTCTTTTGGAACATAATCAGCCTAAAAGACTCAAAATTTTCTTAGGTTTTTATGGGTCACTTTAAAGTTTGGGAAAACTGTGGTGGTGTAGTGGTTAAGTGCTACCACTATCCAAAAGGTCAGTAGTGTGAATTCACCAGGTGTGCCTTGGAAACCTCAGGGGGCAGTTCTACTCTGTCCTACAGTGTCGCTATGGTCAGAACTGACTTGGTGGCAGTGGATTTTTTGGTTTTTCAAATTTAGTGAACTATTACATCAGACAACAGATAATTTTCATCTTTAAAGGCATCCTGATGCTGCTGAACTTTACTGAAACTAATAACATCTTTTTAGAAAACACTGGTTCACTTGCAGACTAGAACGCATTTGCATGTTATGGAAAAGGGATTGAAGAACAAATGCCACAGCTTAATAGATAACAAATCCTTTCCCATCCATCACCTACTAGACTGTCATAATAAATCTGTGAAGTTATTTGGGCTATTTTTAGTATCAATTTTACAGCTGAGGAATATTTACAGAGAAAAATTGCTTAAGAGTCACAGTCAGGAAGAAAGGTAATGCTTTCGTCCCCAAACTTGATGCATATTCCCTTTAGTACTTGAGGCGATGTGGACAATTGTTCCAGAACCAGGAGCTAAACAATATACTCCATAAACTGCCAAAGAACAGATAAAGCCTCACAGATATCCTTAGCAAATTTTTTTCTTCTTAAAAAAGGGCTTAGTGTACACTGTGAACAAATACATGCTGGAAAAATCTCAAGAGCCAAAAAAAAAAAAAAAAAATAGCATTTCTACAAAAATGTTAAATCCTTTCTTCATATTATTACTACTGTCTCTTTGCAAGGAACTCTATTACATGTCTTCAAATATCCACATACAGACTTAACAGATAAAGGAAAATCTGAAAATAACACCCATTCTAAGAGAAATTATTTTGTATTTATTATGACTCATTCAGTAGTTTCTATGATCATAACTGTAAATAAGTTCTGAAAATAATATCTAATCATGAATACAGCCAAAACAATATTTGTTATGCTTACAGATTCATAAGATTTATTGCTGAAGAACATCATGAAACTAGCCTTACTAAATCCTTCGTAGATTCTTGCTATGAAATAGAAGGTGAATTCTTACTCCTATTATCACTGACTAAATTGTATTCCCCCAAAACTGTGTGCGGTATTTTGGCTGGTTCATGATTCCTGGTACTGTGTGATGTTCCTCCACATTGTAAATTCTGCCTCTATGATACAGATGGGCAGCAGTTGTATCAGTGAGGCAGGACTCAATCTGTAAGACTGTATTGTGCCTTGAGGCAGTCTCTTGAGAGATAAAAGGAAGAACTGAGCAGAGAGATTTGAGGACTTCATACCACCAAGAAGCAGTGCTGAGAGATGAGTACGTCCTTTGGAAAGGATGTGGGTTCCTGTGCCACAGAAGCTCCAGGGAAGACTGATGATGAGGTCCTTCTTCCAGAGCCATCAGAGAAAGCCTTCCATTGTAGTTTACACCCTGAACTTGGACTTTTAGCCTACCGAACTGTGACAAAATACAATTTCTCTTTTTAAAGCCATCCTCTTATGGTATTTTTGTTAAAGCAGCACTAGATGACTAAGACATCTACTTAGATGTATTTTCAGTTATATCTAATCCACTCTCTACAACCACATCACCAAATCTTTTCTATTCCACTATACTTCAATGTCCCATTGCCTCAAACTGTATTGCAAATATTATTACCTCTCTGCCTCCATTCTCTCCTTATTATATAATCCATGGACTTTTTACAGTCTGCATACAAATAACATCAATGACAGTTAAAATAATCACCTCTAATAACAAATATTCTCTGAGACGATCATGCTCTCTACTGGTTCAAATTTCTCAGTGTTTCTTATCTGCTTCTCCCCACCCCACAAAATACAATGATTTACCCATGGGTTTCTCCTCTCTCCTATATTCTTCTTTGTCAGTCTCATCCAGCTTCCTAACTTCAAACTTCATGTCTATACAATTGCCTTTTCTTTCCATCCCTCCTGTATAAAATCCCAGTTTCACTTTTTCAGGAGTATACTGGTATTTGTCTTCACAGTGGATAAAATGATAGCTCTGAAACTAGACTGCCTGGATTAAAACTCTATTTCCACCACTTACAAACTGCTTCATTTTCATTAACTTGGCTAACCTCACCTCCTTAACATGCAAAGGCAGGGTATGATAGTAACTAAGTAATTTATATAAAGACCATATAATTGTTGATCATAGTAAGAATGCAATAAATGTGGGCTACCATTTACAATTAGTTCTACTAATTTTTCATCCCCTGTTCCTTATTTTCAGTTCCTAATGGTGAAAAAACTAGGAGTCTTCTTTGACCCTCCCTTTTAATGCCCTCAGAATTGAAAATTGTCAAGAAATGCCAATTCTTGGAGGCAGAGTCAAGATGGCAGACTAAACACACGTCTCCTTAAATCCCTCTGGAAACCAAGACGTGAACTGATAATTAAACTGAGCCTTCTGGAAACCTAGTGAGTCCTAGGATACAGCATAGGGCTGCTAATTTGCACTTCATACCACTGAACGGAAAACCTATTCTCATTTGTCGTCCCCTGTCTTGGTGATCCTAAGATAACTCACCATTTTAACTTTTTTTTTTTCTGTCTTAGCCTGTAGGTGTAGATGGGACTTGACTAGCAGCTAATCTCAGACACACAGCTGGTGGGATCAGTGGATGCAACTGCTACTTTTTAAGAGCCTGCCTTTGGACTCTGTGCATCTTAGCACCTTTGGCCTATCTTTCCATTTCCACCATTGAGTAGCCTGTACCAAGGCAGGTGAGTGATTGTGTAGGACACCATCCTTCTCCAGATGGCAGATTACCCATACAGAGGCCTCAGCTGGACCTAACAGCTGAGAGCGCTTTTCTGGCAGAAAAGCAGTATTTTACATAGTGTCACCTATGGCTGGGGCCCAGCAGCAGAGGCCAGCAGGGAAGTAGCCTTTCTGTATTTTCAACTACTTTATAACATCTAGAGTTTGATATAGAGGTGCTTACTTTGCCAGCTGGGAAGAGGGAACTGTACACCTCAAAACCTGACTGAAGTTCTCAGATACCTTTTATCTTTAATTTTAAGACAGCCTAGATAAACAACTGCAGTCCATCCTCACAGCATCTCTCCCAGACTTTATGGACTCACATGATGCCCAAAAAGCAACAAACTCTGGATAAAAGCATAACTAAGAAATCGCTGATGGTTTCAGAAGGTTCCCCAAAGAAACAACCAAAGAGCTTCCCAGATGAAGAAACCTTCCTGAAAGTATCAGAAGGTGAATACAAAAGGTTTACATATAGAGGCCTCCTAGACCTTACACAAAATGCAGCAGAGCAAGACAAAAAATTAAGCAAGCTTTTTGATCTGATGGAACACCAGTACTCTGAAATCCAACACCAACAAACCAATAACAAAATCAAAGACATAGAAAATTCAATTCAAAGCCTAGAAAACAGAATGGAATAAATGGAAAAGAGAATTTCTGATTTGGAAGGCTACTGACTCTGAGGAAAAATCAGAAAAAAAGAAAGAAATATGAAGAACCATTAAGAAACATGTGGGACTCAAGAAAACAATCTACAATTAATTGGAGTTCCTGAACAGGGTGAGACACCTGAGAACACAGAGAGTGTTGGGGCTGAGCTGCCAACAGAAAACTTCCCAGAAATTATGAAAGATGACAATATAGATATCCAAGATATATATTGAACACTACTCAGTGTAGATCTCAAAAGAAAGATTCCAAGACATATTATAATCAAACTTAACAAAATGAAACATAAGCAGAAACTCTTACAGGCAGCAAGACTCAAAGCAAAGCTAACATTCAGAGGGAAACCCTGTAGGGTTTCTCAGCAGAAACAACGCTGGCATGGAGACAGTGGCATGGCACATTCAACGCCTTGAAGGAAAAGAACTTCCAATCAAGAATTACATATCTTGCAAAACTAACTTTCAAATATGAAAATGAAGTTAAGACATTCACAGTTAAACAGAAACTCAGATACTTTGTAAGAACCAAACCGAAGCTAAAAGACACACTGAAAGAATCTCTTGGCTTAAAAGAACAAAACCACTAGCTTTATATTTTAGAAACAAATTCAAGACAAATCATCCCAAAACCTACTCAATTAGGTTGAGTAAACTCAAGCAAACCTATAATAGTGAAAGAAATGATCCAGTGATTATATCATGTAAATGATGATGTCATCATATTGAAAAGAGGGATGTACTACAGTCATTATAGTCCTTCCAGATGGACAGGAAGTTAGTAAGACTGGTAGTAATTAAAAATGGGTTTATACATAGTTTATTAAGGGGGATCATAGGGGCAGCTGTAAAGCACAATAAAGATGTAACATATCAAATCAAGAAATGCCAATTCTCAGTGATGTATGGCTTCTTAGCAGCTCAGTTTCCCCCTTTCCTATTACAACTGCCCCATTCTAAGATCTCATTACATGCCACCTGGACTACTTCTACACCCTTCTGGCTAGTTTCCTTGATTTTGGTTTTTGGGCCTCTAATTCAACACTTACATTGTGGGAAGCTATTTTCATTCCCTAAAGCCCATATATGTCACTTCACCACTTAAACCCCAATAGTTTTGTTACTTGCTAAGAAACGAAATGAAAACATTAATATTAAATACATACTACTAGTTCCTTTCAATCTACCATACAAATTATAGTGACTTTTTTAAACAGATAATCTTCAAAAAAACTCTCAACTACTGGGTGCTCCCTATCCAAAGTGTACTTTTTAATACTATTTGTACAATTATATAATAAATCTACTTTGTTCATGTTTTGGCTGAAATGATACTTTTTCCACAAACTCTTAACCTTATATTCTACTGTCATCCTCTCATGAAGAGAAAGAAAGGATGAGGAGCTTCAGGTACAGCAGAATGTGGAGCTCAGCAAATCTCCTGTCTTTGCACTTAAAGTTATTTTATAAATTATAAGCTTGCAATAATATGTACTTAAATGAAGGTGTAAATGAGTCGATGATTTAAAAAATGGCAGATAGCAATTTTTATAGATTGCATCTTTTATTTATAGTATATAAGCCTCTGTGGCCCCTTACAATAATCACATCAAAAAATTCCAGACTTTAACTTATAAAACTTACCATCTCACTTAGGGAAAAAAATATATATATATATAGTCATCACAGACTGTGCATAGCATAAAACCACATTACAATAGTATTGTTAATCTTTACCTCTATCTGTTCAATTCAGGAAACAAGCCATATTTTCAGATAAAAGCACAATGCCATGATATTCTGTTACAGGATACAATACCAAGCATGTACCAAAAATCCTTTGAGAGCATTAGTTGTAACATATGCATAACGCTTTTAATATTTTAAAACTGGGGTTACTTAATGTGAAAAGTAATCACTTTTCTACACATATGGAATAATTATTTCTTAAATATCACTTTTTTCTTAAAACACAGGGGAGGCATCGTGCCCTTGAAGCAGCACCTTTGGGCCCAGATTGTTTTCATTACTTTTTCTATATTTTACAAGATATTCTAAGACTTGGCTATATGAAGATTTATGTCTTTACTAGTGTTTAATTTTACTTGCTCAAACATGATTCTCCCCATGCTAAATCCAATAGCCTATCACTGGCCTTGGAAACAGGTGGCTAGGGAGCTGGGAAAAGGATACAAACCTTGAAAAAACAAAGGTCCTGTTTGTGCCTCTGTGGCATCCTGAGTCCTCCACTCCCTTCTCAGCACACATTTTCCCATCATTTACACAGATGCTTCATTCACAGAGGCTTGCTTTTTCAGATGGAACTTTTCTCCTTTTTGACTAGAAAGCAAAGCTCACTACCCACAGCCGCCCAACACCGCTTGTTACCTTTTTCCCTTCTCCCTCCATTCATCATCCTCAGTTGTAGGTCATATCCTTTTCTATGGAACTCACACTGTATTTTGTTCCTTTCTTATGAAACTTAACAATACTATTTTGTATCATGTTATTTAAATTTTGTTAGAAGTCCAGAGCTTTTTTTGAAGATGCAGAGTGCTTCTCAGTTTCCTTTATATTCTTCTCTACATCTATTTCAGTATCTTGTACAGGGAGACTAAATCATGTTTGGTGAATGAAGGTAAAAAGCATTTTATGAGGCTGGCTGTGCTTTTTGAGACCTTTGCTGTTTTTCCTTTTGTTCTGCTGCCTGCTGTTTAGCCATCTACTTTTTTTTTAAAATGCACTCCCCCTACTCCCCCAGCTCCCCAAAACTTTCCCATCCAGTCAATTCCAAAGCATAGAAACCTCCCCCTAGCCCGCACAGGACAGAGTACAACTGCCCCATAGGATTTTCAATGTTCTGATCTTTACAGAAGTGGACTGTCACATCTCTCTCCCTGGAAGCTGCTGGTAAGTTGGAACTGCTGACTTTTGGGTGAGTGCTTAACTACAGTGACACTAGGGCTCTTTTTACTTTTGTTTAGTACCTGTTAAACCATGGGTCTGAGAGATAGAAAGACAGAAAACACAAAACAATCCTTTTTTAATTCTTTTAGTTTACCACTGTTACTCTCTAGAAATTAACAAGGCCAGAATCTATCACCCTGAAGTCCATTTCAGCTCTTAGCAACCCTAAATTAATAGGTTACAGAACATCTTGGCTGTGGTGTCTGTTCACCAATAACTTCTGACTTGTTTTCCCCCATGCCACAGTGAGGAGCTTAATTTTCATAGTGAAGCAGTCTCAAGGAAAGATAGAAGTCAGATTCAACATGACAGCAGCAGGTTTGGGGTTTCCCCCAGCAATAATGGAATCAAATATTAAAAACTATAAACAACTGATTGAAGAGTTTTCTTAACCTAAATAGAAGATTTTCTAAAAGGCATAAATATATGAAGATTACCCTTCATAATGCTTATTCTCATTGTTGCACTATTTCAACTAAAAATAATTGCATGCTTCCATCAGGATTACCCCTGCTGTGGGTAGTTATCTGGAGCTCAGTAGTGTTTTTGGTCCAACCTAGTACCCTTCTGAAAGGATGCTGCTGCTCAATAACTAGAGTAGCAAGTCAGACTTTGCTGTACTGGGCATAATGGTTTTAGCCAGTAAAAGAGAAAAGCTAAAAGTTTTGTGATACGTCCTGTGAGCACTCAGTAAAGTGCTACTTGCATTAAATCTGAATAATACATTTCAATAGATGACACTATCTGACTGGATTGGACAGTTCATCAAATCACTGAATAAGCTCAGCTGAACTTTTCTCCATGGGCAGTAAAGTGTAGGAGTTAATAACAGCATCACTTAGCATCCCAATAGGAAATAAGGCACCCTCAAAATACGATAATTTGAGAAGGATTTCTGTTCAAAGGAACAAATTACAAACGTACTGGTGAGGTATAGCAGAACCTGAAGAAATGATACCATAACCTAGCACTAGCAGCAGTGGCACTGTAACCAGCTCTAGGTTCCAAGGAGAGAGAAGACAGAAGTTAGTGGAACCCAGGAGACAGTACTGTAGAGCAGGTTGCCTCCAGAAGAGCACAGCATCTCTATGAGGTACACAGTCAAACTAAAGAGACCTTGCATCAAAAACCAAACCAAACCCATTGCAGTCCAGTCAATTCTGACTCGAAGTGACCTCAGAGGACAGAGAAGAATGGCCCCACGGAGTTTTTCAAAAGCACCTGTTGGATTTGAACTGCTGACTTTTTGTTTAGCAGCCATAGCACTTAACTACTATGCTTCCAGGGCTTCCAGACTTGGACAGGAGGCAGAAAATAAATATCTTGATCTGGTTTCCCTTCTTCCTACTTGTATCCTCCCAATCAGCCAACAGAAACAGAAACTAGTTTTTATAAATGTGACAAGCTGCCTAAACTAACCCAGTTTCTTCATCTATAGCTTGTAAGGTGATACAAAGATTAAGAGAGGGGAAAAAAAAAAAAACATCTTTATCAAATTTAGGGAATTATAAACAAAGAAATGTCTTTACTTGTTACTGGGCATTTCAACTGAGACTTTTTGTCAGAGGTAACAATAATTTGCAAATACAAAGACCATAAAACTGCTTTTTCCTTAGGAAATCTGTGCATATCAGAAAGCAACTAAAATTTGTTTTTTTGTTTTGTTTTCTAGGGAATATGAATACTTCCACAATTACGTTCAAAATCAGAATTACAAAGAGCTAATGAGCTTCCCATGGCCTAGACATCAGGGAGACTCAAAGGATCACAAAACTTTCCTGAGGAAACATCTTACATTTCAAAATTAAAAGACTGGCACAGATTTAGGTACAAATTTCATGAGTAACAATGTTATACAAAAGTAATGATTGTGATGATAAAAGCGAAGATTACGCAACAAAATAAAAACTGATTATTCAAAACATAATCTAGTATCTCAAAGACAGCAAGCCCAAACTTGCAAAGAGTTTTTCCTATATGCAGTTCCTTCTCCTTGGAAAGTTATCCTATCTCTATGGCTGGCTACATCTCAGTCTCAAACCTTCATCTAAATGTTACTTCCTTGTACCTTCCATGCTCATCCTTCTGCCGAAAGCCTCCTAAATTTAAATCTCACATATACAATCCACTTGCTTTTTTTTACATAGTTTCATTAAATTTCCATTAATTCACATTATATATATATATGTACACATATATACATATATGCATGTATATATATATATATAAACTTGTTAAGTTCTTACACAAATCTGCCCTACTAGACTGTAAATTCCACAGATGCTTGGAGTAATTCTTTTTTTTATTATGAGTGAGTGAAAACGTACATTCCTATATAAATTTACGTGCCCACCTATATGCAGCTTCCACTGCTCTCCCCGTCCGCTGACAGCACACTATTCCTCTCTGCTCCATACATGTCTCATCCTCCCAACAGTCTCTTTTTTTCCCTCCTCTCCACCCACTCTCCTTCCTCCAGCCAGAGGTCAGCAGGATGATATCCTACAGATGCACAGAACCATAAAGTGCATCCAATATATGGTCACTCCTCATCGCCAAATCCAATCCATTTGTGTCCAAAGAGTAGACCTTCTTTATGATTTATGGGCAAGGGCAGCATCAGGGCCAGGGGCCATGCTCCCAGGGGACTCCCAAAGCTGCGGGACCATCAGTTGCACTCTTTTATATCTATATATTCTCTTAACCATAACAGGTACACAAAAAGCATCTCAAAAACAAGTGAGCTACCATAATTTTTGCTTCTGAAACAATCAGAACTGTTCTTGGTGACTCCTAGTTTTCAATCAGTTGGTTCCCCTTTTTCCATATTTAAATGTTACTCGTTTCCAAGGGAAGGAAATATAAGCTGGTACTTCATTCTGCACTCTCCTGGAAACTTAGCAGTACTACACAGTAGGCTTAATAGCATTAATCTGACAACAAACCTGTGCTGTGTCCATTCTGACAATCTTAATAAATAGTTCTCAGGGTTGTTCAAAGGCAACAATAAAACTGTAAGGTGACCAAAAAAGTGCTTGCTGGAAAAAATATATACATATATACATGTACATGTATATAATACATATACATGAATACAGACACATAAGTATGTATGTACATACATATATATTTACTAAGAGAGTTTAATATGCATAGTATATGCACATGTATTAATATGCATGTGTGCTTGTCATAGAACAGACTACAACTCATGGCAACTCCACATGTGCAACAAAATAGAACTGTTCCACAGGGTTTTCCAAGCTGTGATCTTCTGGAAGCAGATCATGAGGGCTGTCTTTTGAGGCACCTCCAGGCCAGTTCAAACTACTCACCTTTTGGCAAGTACTCTAGCGCTTAACCACTTGCACCTTTTGATACAGAGGTAAAAATTATTTTATCTTGTAACTGGATCATAATACTTAGAAATTCAAACAAGAATAAACAAATTAGACTACAAATTCCAAACAATAAATCTTGTCAAACAACAACAAAGGTAAGAGAATTATAAAAAAAAAAAAAAAAAAAAAGAGTTGAGAGCATGTAGAGTAGTTTGGTATGTCAGCCTCCTACATTTTGCCCAGTCAGAACAAGTCCTTGTCTTATCTCCTAGTAACCTTCTCTTACCCGACTGTGCCACATCTCGCTCAAATTTAATCATATGCATGAGCACACAGGAAATCCTGGTGGTGGAGTAGTTAAGAGCACAGGCTGCTAACCAAAAGGCTGGCAGCTCAAATTCACCAGGCACTCCTTGGAAAATCTACGGGGTAATTCTACTTTGTCTTTAGGGTCACTATGAGTCAAAATCAGCTTGATGGCAATGGGTATGGTTTTTATCAGTATCCAAGCCCACTTTATCATATTCCACGTGACTTAAGTATCATAACAAAGCCCCAGCACCATCGAGTGCATTTCAACTGATATTAACCCTATGGGACAGAATAGAACTGTTCCATAGGGTTTCCAAGGAGCTCCTGGCAGATTTGAAGTGCTGACCTTCTGGATCAAAGACATAGCACTTAATCCAATATGCCACCAGGGTTTCCAAATTCATAATGGAAGGACAGAAAACATTTTGAACATTTCAAGTCAATGTATTAAAAAAGATTCCACATACTGGGATTGTCTCTAACTTCTATAACTGCTTTCATTTCCCTCTAAAAACATATCCTAAGAAAATACATTCATTTTGTAATATATTTCTCATGTATAGCAGACATTCAAAACCTTTTACTTTTGAAAACACAGCTTACAGAATGAATTCAGCCCAGCACACCATCATATTGCATTAGTCTATCAAGGACAAAAAGCAAATATGTTTTCAAATGAGGCATGAATTCTTGAGAAAATGTCATGATATCATCTGCTACCGAAGGAGAACAGTACTGGAAATTCAAAGAAAACAAAGACTGAGTTGTTAGAGTTAACATTTGCGTGTATGTAGTTGGAATGAAAATGTGTAAAGCTTGGAAAGATAACCTTTTAAACAATCATGTCAGAAATAAACTCAAAATACCAGGGACGATGCATCTCTGAAAGCACAAGCTTTCCTTGAACTCTCTTCTGTATTCGACCTTCACATGCATCACTCTTCTACAACATTCTGCCTGTGTACAACTGAATACGTTTAGCTATGACTCATGCCTTATTTACTCCACTGACTGTGTTAAGCCTACACAAATCACCAGAAAGCTTTAATTTGGTCTCCCCAGGCTTTCTTCACTTCCCAGAAATGGTAACAAGGTATTTTACATCCTCTGAACCCTAAGTAAACATGTTGCGATACTACTTTTATTTGCCAAATAAATTACACTTCAAATATAATTCACATTTTCCTGTGCTCACTAGCAGAACTACCCCAGGAAGAGAGGGAGAAAAAAAATCAAAAGCATTTAGTTTCTCTAATGTTTCTACAACCACAGTATTCAGCACCTTGGTAAGGAAAGACCCAGTAAATTAAAAACAGACTGTGATTAGGCAGATAATATATTATCCTTAATAACCACAGATACATGTACTAGGGGATGTATGGGAAGGGAGTTTCAGAGAGGGATGGAAATTCACTAATGCACACAGCACTGCTAAACCATCACATATTCGTATTCTACTACCATTAAAAAGTATTTAGGTAAGTTGAGAAAGCCTTCTGCCATAAACACAATCCCAAGTAAGCATCACACAAAGGTCAAAAAATCCAGGTTAACTCAATGAGGTGTGCAGTTGTCCCCATTTGACTAAAAATACTGAGGCTCAGAAACGTCAGGTAATGTGTTCAAGGACAACCAAAGAAGAGACAGAGCACACTTTACATAAAAGCAGGTTTATATAATTCCATGGCCCATGTGTTTATTTTCAATGTTTTTCCAAGCAAGATAAATGTTGCTTGAAGATAAATAAATTCTGACTCATGACAACCCTATGTGTGCACAAACAACTGTTTGCCATAGGGTTTTTAAGACTAAAAATGAATTTTTGGAAGCAGATTACCCGGCTTTACTCTTAGATGGCCGATGGGTGAGTTTCAACTTCTAGTTAGCACTCTTAACACTTAACTATTTATGTCACCCAGTGACACCTAGAAAGATAAAGAGCATCAAATTTATGACTGTTACATACTGACCCAAAGGTAGACATCCTAGTCTGTACAGAAGCATACAGAGAGTCAGAGTCAGAGGAAGCTGAACGAGAAGTTTAAAAAGAGACTACAATGAGAGGGTCAAAGGTCACATATAGGGCAAGACCTAGTAAAAAATGGTAGAATAAAGACCAAACCACCCTTGTAAGACTTCGTGTAAGTGAAAGGAGAGCACAACACCATTTAGAATAATTAGCTTACAGTAGAACACTTACATGCACCCCAAAGGTACTTCCTGATTCATTTTCATTTCCTAAAACATGCCATTTCCTATTGCACATCAGCTGTGTGTGTGTGTGTGTGTGTATGTATGTTCCTGTTAACAGAGGGTGTTCCAGCAGTAATTCTTCCAAAAATTACAAGGTAATTCAACCAAAAACTGCATAAAGACTATACATTTTGTAGTTTCTATAAACTCAAGAATGTTTTTCAAAGACATATAAAAAATATTTTAAAATTTCAAATAAAAGGACTGCTTATCTTTGGTTCTAACATGAGCAAGAAATATGAATCACTGGAAAATCTGCATCTCAGATTTCAAGGATATAACACTGAATAGTTAGAGTACTCAATATAGTGAAGTATTTCATCTGTCAGCATGAACTTAAACTACACTTATGATTAACACAAGAGACTCTCATTACAACTGCAGAACATAGGTAAATGTGGTTTTTATTTAATCTAATTAACCATATACTGAGTTACTTTAAGACATTTAAGTGATTCTTTTACCAAGTTAGTATCATAAAAGACCTATTAAAAACAGAATTAGGCTGCCATAATCAGGTGCTATATCTATATTGGGAAAGAGCAAAGACAGTAGTATGTACTTATTATGAGAAAGGAAATTGGTAAGATGAAAGAACACTTCAGTGACACAAAAAGGACATATTTTAACTTCTTTTAAGCACAACTTTTATAGAAAGCTGCTAAATATTCTTCTAAATAAAACAAGGCCCAGAGCAGCACACATTGCTAAAATATATGTTTTATGAGGTAACTTACACAACAGTGTATGGTTGTAGATAGTGAGGTAAAAGGCCTCCAAGCAGCAAAGCTATAAAATTATGATATGGAGCTCTATAAACATGAATTTCAATCTCTTCAGTGTATTAGGCACTTGTGACTTTAAGAGAGAGGTACTGAATGAGGTAAGAAGAAAAGCTTACAAATACAGGAATACAAAATAAATCACAGGGAAATAAAAAAGAAGAAAGAAAAGCAATGATTCAATTTGTATCTTCATTATCATTATGTTAAGAGAGAGGAAGAAATTATCTCTCATTTCCAAAGTAAATATTGAAAGCGCTAGAATGTCTTGTTCCTTTTCTGTTATTAACACAATTAAAACCCAGTTACAGGCAGAACAGCAAAGACAAAGTGTCTCTTCCTGCTCCAAAAAAACCCACAGTTCTCCTCTAGGTCATGTTTAAGCTTCTGAAGTCAGACAAGTGTCCCTTATTTCTTTATCTCCTATTGTTGCAAACAATCTTGGAGCAGTGGTGTACTTAGGTATTTAATTACTATTTGAAGAAGAGATCTGAGTGTTCTCAAAATTACAATCCAAATACGTATTGTTTTTATTCCTCTTACCATTCAATCCTGCAATGCAAAAGACTAACATGAGATGCTACAAGCACATGTTGGTACTGTGCCTAATAAATACTGAATTCTTTATACTTTAAGACCAGATGGATGAGGCGCTAAAGATCACATGTTAGACAAAACTTGACTCTGGACCTTGGAAGCAGCAGAAGGGGCAGTGGGCCAGGACTTGGCAGGGGATGTCGGGGGAAGGAACAAAGCTAAATACCCCAGACACATAGACAGAAACAGATCACTCCTGATGTGCAGGGGTTAGGGGATATGGATCTACTGTGTTACTTATTCCTTCCACCACCTCGTACACATAGACAGGAATATGTTACAAAGAGCACTGGGGATGGAGACTGAATTCAAAGCATAGCTCTGAATATGGAGATGAATGCTGAGACAAAAGAAGGACCAAATAAATAAACAAGCAAGTCAATGATGAAAATTACAACGACATTAACCTATCTCAAATTAGCTTTCTTGGCTTTGAGAACCAAAAAGCCACAAATTTTGTCTGTTGGGAGGAAACTATGGAAAGAAGCTGGAATTATAGATTTATCAAAAAGGGGCTAGAGACACACAGGCTAGAATGATAAAACACAATGACTGCAGCCTGATGCTCAGTTAGGTGCAGAATCCTATCTAAGCATTCTGGAATCCAGAAGAGTTTAACACAGTAAAAAAAAAATATCCTACTAAACCAGAGAAGGATATAAATTATGAGACAAAGACTTGAAATAAAGTGTCAAATAGTGTGGCCACATACATCATTCATTTACATTAGTATCCTGTTTGAAGCAGACGATTCAGATTTATTGTATGGTAACAGAAATGTTCTCACCGAGTGGTGAAGAGTTTTGGAGAAGTGTCTTTTCCTAGTCAGATTTTCTTACATGTTCTGGTTGCTACTCTTTGGCTAGCCCAGTTACATGTAAGAACTGCTTATGTGCATATTTTGGTATTTGTAGATATAAGTATAAAGAAATAAGAGTTACTTCAACATCAATAAAGGAAGCATCCTCACTGTTCTACAAATATAATTCAAACATTACAATGATTTTATTTTGGAAGACAATTAGGTAAAACCAACTGAAATTGTTACTGCAGTCAAGGGAGAGGTCTATTTTTTACAGGACTCTTTAGGTATAAGCACTACACTGCTGAGTTACGCATAGGAATAAGCTTAAGAGAGGCCAACCTAAAACCTGGAAGATGACTAGAACCATAGAGAAGAAACTGTCTTTAAAAATATATCTTTTATGTTTTATTTCATTTTGCACGATGAGGAAAGACCAAGGTTTACAGAACAAGAGTGATTTGAACAAAGCCAATGGTGTTATCACCACCTCATCTAAAACACACACATATGAATAATATATATGATCTAGTTATCTCTCACTGCACCCCTTCAGTGGCATAATCTGAAATTTAAGGTTAAGAGTAAGGACAGCAGATACAACAAAAAGAATATTAAAAAAGTGGTCTGAAGTTGGTTTAGAATTTTTCTCAGCTATACATCTGCCTGGTGACATTAGTAGAACTTAGGAGAATTATCCTCTTTGGATTTAAATTACTTCACCGGTATCATGAAAGCATTCAAGGGATTTATATAATTGCTTACCTCTATAATTATCTGTATATATGTATTTGCTAAGTTTGTGTGTGTGTGTGTGTGTGTGTGTGTATGCGTGAGTGTGTAATACACATATCTTTTATATTTCTTTTTAAGGGGAAAAGCTGTAGTCTGCTATGAAAACAGCCTATAAAGAAATAGTGAATTGCTGAAAAAAAGAAAGAAAAATTCCTGCATTGGACATGACAGATTCTTTGCCCTTGGTGCACATATTACAACTCAGCTGACAAAAGATAAAGAGTAAAGGCTTATCAGCAAAGATGTGAAAATAATGTGTGTGGTTTGCTTTCTGATTACTTTTGTGCAGATAGATGTATTTTTCCTCCTATTCATTAGTCTAAAATACTTGAATTACATTACAAGGTGATGAAAAAAGTGATCAAGAATTGTCACTGATCTCCAGATACTGAAATATTGTCCCTGTTTCATTTAAGTGAGGCATGTTGTTCTAGAAACCTACCTTAAAAATAATTACCAATTACTCTCTGAAAATGTACCATAATCAAAACTAAAAAGGAGGATTTTAAAGATACCAATATCCTTTATTACTAGTTACGTGTTATATAAGTTGTTAGACTTTATATCTCTCTCTTACTAAGAAATGAAATTAGAGCAGATATTTAAATTTCTGGAAAAAATAAAGTTAACTAGCTATTAAGCTTGATTAGTTAGACTAATTTTCATTATATATCCTTAGACTGATTCTTACTACCCATTCATTAGAATCACCAAGGATCTGTATGTATGAAAATGCTATTTGTTCACGCACTGGAGTTTCAAATTGGAATGTAAAGTGAGAACCCAAAATCATAAATTTTGTAAAAGTTAAACCTGAGTGTTAATGATAACTATATCACCAAACACTCTGTCTTTTCTTAGAATGTTAAGAAAATATATATAAACTATTTGAAGTCTTGCTCAAATATAGACTTTTATGATAGTAGAATAAATAATCTAGTCATATCACAACTGGTGATCTCTGAAGGCACAAACTGAACTTTCATCTCAAACTATTCCCTCAAAATATTAAAGAAACCAGTATTCCTGAATTGTTTCCTGTTCTGTCTCACATTAATTCTCTTATTTATTGAACTACTGAGTTACAAAAAGAGCTTTAAAAACATGTTGTTTTTTTTTTTTAAACTTCTAAAATTAACCAAAAACATTCTTGGTAATGATGTAATAAAAAAATTCTCCAAAGCTTCCGGGAACTCATTTCAGGTTCATTACCCAGAGAATAACATCAAAATAACTGGTCCAGAACATCCTCATAGTATTAGGAAATATCAGGCAAGCTGTCAAGCTCTTTTTCTTTCTTGACAAATATTTCCTGGACTGTATCTGGCAAATTGTTATTTCCTCTCTCAATTTGCTTTCAGTGCCACAAATTGTTTTAGGTTATAATGGTTCTTTTGAGAGTTATTTTTGTTGCCAGAATTTAGCTAGCAGCACAATGGTTACAACAAAACCATATATAAACAAATTCTTCTGTGGTATTTAAAAATATTGTCTTTTCTAACTGTAGTCTCTAAAACAATGTAGATGACATATTTATGACTTCATAACCCTCTCCCTTCTATTGTGATATATTCATTTAGGCAATGCACATTTACTGATATGTAGTTACTCACAAGATAGTCGTAACAACAGTTCTTTTTTTATTTGTTTGTTTTTTCCCTGATTTCATTCTGGTCCCTATAAAGGTTATGCATGAAAACTAAGAATGGAGAAAGAAAAAAATATATTTATGTCTTATAAATGTATACTACATGCTTCCTAATACACACATATAAACATACAGCATAACTTCTTTCCCAAATTCTATTACAAAAGTTTTGAATGGTTCTATGGAAAAGTTACCAACATATTCATTATTTAAAGACATAAATTTGCAGAATAATTCTGAATTTGAAACATAAACATAAATATGCTTATTCCAATATTTTCCATTGATGTTTACAAATTAATAGTGAAAATCACATCTTACTATTACAAACACTATTTGAAAAAACAGATTTCACTTAAAATAGCTCTGTTCATTGCATTAATTTTTTTCCCATCTCCCAAATTAGTAAGAAGGACAATCATCTACACTGCCAGCCACAATCATTATATATTAATTCTCTAATTGTCAGATATAAATCTAAGCAAGTTGCAGAAGTATTCAGTGCTACTGGTCAAAAAAATATTCTAATAACAGTAACCTAAATATCTGAAGATACAGTGATAAATGAAAATGACACATTTTCAGACATCTATGTGCAATCCTTTACCTCTTTAATATTTGTCTTTAAAAAACTTTTCCTGTCAAACTTGACAACATTTAATGTTGTATCTGTCTTTTGTTCTGCCAAATGCTCTTTAAATTTTTAATGGGAAATTATTTTATTTGACTAAATACATTTTGTACTTCTTACAGTCTAGATATACTGACTCAATAAAACATAAAAAAAGAATAGCAGCAAATGTTTTCACAATAGTGCTTTAATCATAAGACTAAATAATTATATTAACAGTATCAAAAATAGAATTATATTAGCCTAAGTTTTTTCAATCAAAATCATCACTATAAGAATGATTATTCCAGATAAATTGAAATAATTTGTCCTTGTGTATTTTTATATCTATGAAAAATGCCAGTTCACTCAAGTATATGGAGAGAACAGAAGAAAGGGCTTTCATATTTGGTACAGAGTATAAAGTAAAAACTTTAAAGCTTACATTGGTATGTTAGGATTCCAGTGAAAAATCTTTGATTTGTATATAACGTCTAAAGGTTTTCTTTATAGCAATACATCTGTCATGAATACACCTGAAATGTCACTGTAAGTTGTAGCAACACTCAAGGTGGCAGTTACCTCAAAGAACCCCAAAGTAACAAATCTGGTAAGAAATCATGTTTTTGAGAAGTTTTTCATTTATGAATTTTACGTCATAAAAATGCTGCCAAGTTTCTTAATTGTAAGTATTTATGTCCATTTGTTATTTCAGTCAAAACAATAACTTTCACATTCTAACCTTCATGGGGTAGAACAGAAGATCAGCATCTACAAAACTGCACTCCAGAAAAGTAACTACAAATTAGCAGCAGAAACACAGACAATTATGCAAATCTCACCTCATTTCCCTTTCAGTTGAATCAAAACAAAACAAAAACCAAACAAACAAAAAAGTAAAGTTTTCATGGACCTTACCTTCTTGGACTGCTTGAAATGGATTGTTGCCATCAACAAATGTCACCGAAAAGGTAATTTTCTCGGTCTGTAAAATCTCCTCATTCTGGTTGAGGTCACCAACTGCTGTGCGAAACACCTCATCATCCTTTTTGGCAGATTCATCAAAAATTGCTCCTAGAAAGAAATGAGTGTTGCCATTAAACAATAACATAAATATTCTGTCATGCCCTCTAGAACTATGCCAAAGGCTTATGTATTTGAAAAAACATATATTTTCACTTAAAGTATGTACTTTATTTATTACTGAAACACACTGTACTGGAAGGAGTGATAGCTGAGCAGGAAAATGTACTTCTTGCAGACAGAAATGATGAATAGTACATCCAAGTGCTATTGCAGGGACAGCACTGAGAAGATAATACAGTAAGTAAAAAATGTTGCTGCAGAACAAAGTGGCTAATACATAGGATATCTCCTTGTGTCATGAGGTCTTTAGGAATTTATACGTTGAAAAATGTTTTTTGAATAATAGGAAACTTTCTGAGACTTCTTAAACACAATACATAAGAATAAAATCAGTTATTATTTTAGGGGGTGGAGTCAAGACGGCAGACTAAGCACATGTCTCCCTAGATCCCTCTGGAAACCAAGACCTGAACTGATAATCAAACACAGCCTTCTGGTCACCTAGTGAGCCTCAGGACACGGCACAGGGTTGTTAATTTGGACATTATACCACTGAATGAAAAACCTCCTCTCTTTTGCTGACTCCTACTCCCGGCTAGTCCTGGCTCCCACAGGTTAAAGGTAACTGACCATTTTGAATTTTTCCCCTCTGTCTTGGCTGGTAGGCAGAGCTAGGTCTTTCCTAGCAGCTAGTCTCAGACACATTGCTGGTGAGATAGCCAGGTGGCATTGCCATATTTTGAGAGCCAGGCTTAGGACTCTGTGCATCTCACCACTTTTGGCCTGTCCTTCTGCCTCTGCCACTGTGTAGTTTGAACAGAAGTGGCGGTGCCCTTGTGCGGGACACCATCTTGGATACGGAGACTTCACCTGGACCTAACAGCCTGGGATCCAGCACTCGCCCACAGGAGAGTGATTTTCTGACAGAAAAGCAGCAGTTTACACAGTGTCATGTACAACTGGGGCTCAGCAATAGAGGCTAAGGACTCGCCTGAATCTCGGCACCTTTAGCCCCTCTTTCCACCTCTGCCACAGGGTAGTGGGTATGGAAGCAGTGGCGACATTGTGCAGGGTGCCATCTTACATATGGTGGCTGCAGTTGGACCCAACTCTTAGCCTAGGAGCCAGCGCCTGCCCACCAGAGAGCACTTTCCTGGTAGAAAAGCAGTACTTTACACAGTGTCGCCTATGGCTTGGGCCTGTCAGCAGAGGCCTACAGGGCAGTAGCATTGCTGTATTTTGAACTACTTCATGTCATCTGCAGTTTGACAGAGAGGTGCTTAACTTTGCCAGTTGGGAAGAGGGACCTCTAAACCTGAAAACCTAAGTGACTTGCGAAGTGATCAGATATGTTTTACTTTTCATTTTAAGACAGCCTAGAGAAACATCTGTGGTCCATCCTAACAGTATCTCTCCCAGCCTTTATCGACTCACATGAAGCTCCAAAAGCAACAGACCTTTGAGAAACTGGTAAACAAGAAATAACCCATGGCTTCAGAAGGACTGCACATGAAACAACTGAGGAGCACGCCAGACGAAGAAACTTTTCTGAACTTATTGGAAGGTAAATACAAAAGGATTATATACAGAGCACTCCGAGACCTTATGCAAAATTCAGCAAAGCAAAATGAAAAGCTAAGCAAGCTGTTCAATCTGATGGAACACCAGCACTCTGAGATCCAACAAATAAAGAACAAAATCAAAGATATAGAAACTTCAATTCAAAGCCAAGAAAACAGAATGGAAAAAATGGAAAAGAGACTTTCTGACTTGGAAGACAGAGCTATTGACTCCAGCATCTATGAGGAGAAATCAGACAAAAGAAACAAGAAAAATGAAGAAGCATTAAGAAGCATGTGGGACTCTATTAAAGAGGAACAACCTACGAGTACTTGGAGTCCATTAACAGGGTGAGACATCTGAGAACACAGAGAGTATTGTTGCTGAGCTGCGCACAGAAAACTTCCCAGAAATCATGAAGAGAATACAGATATCCAAGATCAAAATCAAATGCCACTCAATATAGATCTCAAAAGAAAGACTCCAAGACATATTATAATCAAGCTTAACAAAATGAAACCTAAGCAGAAATTCTTAAAGGCAGCAAGACTCAAAGCAAAGTTAACATTCAGAGGCAAATCCTGTAGGCTTTCATCAGATTTCTCAGCAGAAACCAAGCTGGCATAGAGACAGTGCCATGACACATTCAAAGCTTTGAAGGAGAAAAACTTCCATCCAAGAATTATATATCCTGCAAAACTATCCTTGAAATACGAAAATGAAATGAAGACATTCACAGATAAACGGAAACTCAAGGACTTCGTAAAAATCAAACCAAACCTACATGAAATACTGAAAGAATCTCTTGGCTTTGGCTTAGAAGAACAAAACCACTAACTTTATACTTTAGAAGGACACATCATCCAGAATCCTACTCAGTTACGGAAGGCTCCAAACTCAATCAAAGCTTTAATACTGAAAGAAATAATCCAGCGATTATCATGAAAACTATGGTGCCATCATATCAAAAAGAGGGATGTACGACAGTCGTTATAGTCCCTCCAGATAGAGAGGAAATTGACAAGACTGGTAGAAATTAAAATTGGGTTTATACATAGTTCACTGAGAGGGATCATTGGGGCAGCCATAAAGCACAACAAACATGCAACACGCCATATCAAGAAATGTAACACAGGAGTCTCAACAAACACAAAACCCACTCTGAAAAAGGTGAAAAATCAACTCACAAAAAAGAATGTCCCAGAACAGATTAATAAGAACAACAGAGAAAACATCAACACAAAAATGAACATATCACAGTGGCAGCACTGCACACATACTTATCAATAATTACAATGAATGTGAGTGGACAGAACACTCCAGTAAAGAGACATCAAGTGACATCTTGGATCAAAAGACATGACCCATCCATATGCTGCCTACAAGAAAATAAACTTAAAGATAGGAACAAACTGAAAATTAAAGGATGGAAGAACGTATGTCAAGCTAACAATGAACAAAGAAGAGCAAGTATGGCAATTCTAATCTCAGATAAAATCAATTTTAATGTCAAACCCACCATCATGGACAAGGATGAACACTATTTATTGCTGAAAGCTTCAGCATACAAGTAAGACTTAACTAAATTAAATATTTATGCATCAAATATCAGAGCACCTAAAAACTCCAAGAAACACTGACTACACTCAAAAAGGAGATAGATCACTCCACAACAATAGTGGAGACTTCAACTCTCCACTCTCAGTATTGGACCGGTCATCTAGAAAAAAGCTCAGTAAAAATACAGAAGACCTTACTGCCACAAATAACAAACTAAACCTTACTGACATATACAGAACCTTCTTCCCATCAGCGGACTACTACTACACCTTCTTATCCAGTACACATGGAACATTCTCCAGAATAGACCATGTGTTAGGGCATAAAGCAATTGTCAACAAAATCCATACCACTGAATTAATGCAAAGCACCTTCTCAGATCATAAAGCCATAAAAGTTGAAATCAATAGCAGAAAAAACATAGAAAGTGCAACTCTTGGAACCTGAACAACATCTTGCTCAAAAAACCATGGGTCATAGAAGAAATCAAGGATGAAATAAATTCATGGATTCCAACAAGAGTGAAAATACTTCCTACCAGAACCTATGAAATATAGCCAAAGCAGTGCTCAGAGGTCAGTTTATTTCCAGAAATACACACATGTGGAAGGAAGAAAGAAACCAAATCAAAGAACCGACCCTACAACTTGAACAAGTAGAGAGAGAACAACAGAGGAACCCCTCAGGCACCAGAATAAAACAGGTCATACAGATTAGAGCAGAACTACACAAATTAGAGAACAGAAAAGCAATAGAAAAAGTTGAAAAGACCAAAAGCTGGATTTTTGAAAAGATCAACAAAACTGATAAACCATTGACTAAACTTACTAAAGAAAAATAGGAAAGGAAACAAATAACCCAAACTAGAAACGACAGATTGTCACAACAGATGCAACAGAAATCAAAAATATCGTAACAGAATACTATGAAAGACTCTAACAAATTTGAAAACCTAGAGGAAACGGACAAATTCCCTGATGCATATCACCTATGAAAACGATCACAAGGTGAAGCAGAACAACTTAATAAACCCATCATAAAGGAAGAGATTGAAAAAGTCATCAGAAATCTGCCAACCAAAAAAAGCCCTGGTACAGATGGCTTCTCCACCAAATTCTACCAAGCTTCTGGAGAAGACTTATCTGCAATACTACTGAGAATATTTCACAGTATAGTAAAGGATGGAATACTCCCAAAATCTTTCTACAAAGCCAGCATAACTCTGATACCAAAGTGAGGGAAAGAATCAAGATAAAAGGAGAACTACAGACTGATATCACTCATGAATCCAGATGCAAAAATCTTCAACAAAATTCTTCCCAATAGAATACAACAACATATCCAGAAGATAAACCATCATGACCAAGTTGGATTCATACCAGGATGCAAGGCTGGTGCAATATCAGAAAAACAATTAATGTGATCAACCACATAAACATCACAAAAGAATCACCTGATTTTGTCTGTTGATGCAGAAAAGGCATTTGATAAAGTCCAACACACATTCATGCTAAAAACTCTCAGCAAAATAAGAGTAGACGGCCAATTCCTCAACACTATAAGGGCAATTTATATAAAGCCAACTGCCTGAATAGAGACAGACTGGAACAGTTTCCCTTGAGAACACAAACTAGACCAGGATGCCTACTCTCACCTCTCCTATTCAACATGGTAGTAGAAGTTCTAGCCTGAGCAATTAGACAAGACCAAGAAACAAATTGCACCTGCCTCAGCAAAGAAGTCAAGATCTCCGTATTTGCAGATGATATGATTGCATATGCAGAGAATGTCAACGAATCCATAAGTAAACTACTCAAACTGATAGGAAAGCTCAGCAAAGTCTCACGATACAAGATGCCAAGCCAAGTGCTGTGGAGTCGGACCCAACTCATGGTGACCCTAGGAGCCCAGATACAAGATAAACATAAGTAAATTAGTACGATTCCTTTATACCAACAACGAGACTGCTAATGAAGAAATTATCAAAGCAATACGATTTAATATAGCCCCTAAGAAGATAAAGTACCTTGGAATGAATCTAACAAGAGAAATAACAGACTTTTACAAAGATAACTACAAGCCCTTACTACAAGAAACTACGAGAGACTTAGATAAATAGAGTAACCTACCCTGCATGGATAGGAAGACTTAACATTGTGAAAATGTCTATTTTGCCCAAAGCAATCTACTTATATAACGCAATCCCAATACAAGTTCCAGTGTCATTTTTAATGAGATGGAGAAACAAATGACCAATTTTGTTTGGACAGAGAAAAAGCCCCAGATGTAGAAAGTACTACTAAAGAAGTAGAACACACTGGAAGGCCTCTCACTACCCAACCTTAGAACCTATTACACTACTACAGTAGTCAAAACAGCCTGGTACTGGTACAAGAACAGACAGATCGATCAATGGAACAGAATCGAGATCCCAGAGGTGACACGATCTGCCTATGGACAGTCGATATTCGACAAAGGCCCTAAGACATTAAACTGGTGTAAAAACCATCTCTTCAACAAATGGTGCTGGCAAAATTGAATATCTATATGCAATAAATTGAAAGATGATCCACATCTTACACCTTATAAAAAAACCAACTCAAACTGGATAAAAGACCTAAATATCAAGTCTAAAATGATAAAGTTCATCCAAGAAAAAGTAGGAACAACAATGAAAGTTTTAATAAACAGCGTAGGCAGACTTCAAAATCTGTCAAACAAACCACAATCAACAGAAAACAGAGAAATGGGAACTACTAACAATCCAACATTTCTGCTCATCCAAAGACTTTATTAATAGAATTAAAAAGCGACCTACAGGATGAGAAAAATATTTACAACTATATGTCAGACTGACACCTGATCTCCATAATCTATATGGTACTATAAAATATCAATAAGAAGATAAATCATCCAATTAAGTGAAAGGCAAAGGAGATGGACAGACACTTCTCTAAAGAGGAGATCCAGGCAGCCAAAAAACACATGCAGACACGCTCACAATCTTTAGCTACTGAAGAAATTCCCATAAAATCTACAATAAGATATCATCTTACTCCAACAAGGTTGACCATGCTCCAAAAAATACAAAACAACAAATGCTGGAAAGGCTGTGTAGAAAGTAGAACTCTTTTACACTTTCGGTGGGATTGCAAAATGGTCCAACCTCTTTGGGAAGCCATCTGGTGCTTCCTTAAAAAAATGGATATAGATATACCATTTGATCCAGTAATTCCACTGCTTGGAATATAGCCTACAGAATCAAGGCCATTCACACCAACTGACACATGTACCCAAATGTTTATCGCAGCACAGTCCACAACAGCAAAGAGATGGAATCAACCAAGATGCCCAGCAACAGAGGAATGGATAGATAAACTATGGTATATATACTCAATGGAACACTATGTGATGATAAAGAACAGTGATGATTTCAGGAAAAATCTCATAACCTGGTTTCAATTGCAGGACATTATGCTGAGTAAAAGCAGTCAGTGACAAAAGGACAAATACTGTATGAGACCCCTACAATAAGAACTCAAAAACAGACTTATGCATATAAGAAAAGACTCTTTGATGGCTGCAACGGAGGAGAGGGAGGGAGGGTGAGAAGGGAAGGGTTTAGATTAGATAGTTGGTAGAAATTTGGTTGAGGGAAATTGGTGACAGTACACATTAGAAAGGAGAACAATATCAAGTTGACTTCACCATAACTTGAGTACTCCTTCCATGTTAACACACTGTTGCAAGGACAGAGTAGCTGGGGCAGAGGTCCAGGATCCATGTTCTCAAGATGAAATCAAGGCCAATTTTCATAACCAGTGTTTTGCTAAGAGGGCTCTCTGCACCCCACATTGGTGAGTGGTGTCTGGGGTCTTAAAAGCTGCCAAGCTACCATCTGAGGTGGCAGCAAATAGTCCCAACTCAGCAAGAACGGATGATCACTGAGGACCAAAATGACATGGGGAAAGAGAACCCAGAAGACAGACAGACCCACATGAGTGGGTGTCTATATCTACTCATGACTGGAAGAACCGGATGGTGCCCAGCCACCACAAGTGACAGCTGCGATAGAGCTCACAAAGGTGAGTCTCACTGGCAACACAAGAACAAAAAGGCGTGCACCCTGAGATCTTCACTAAAAGACTGCAATTGATGACCCAGGGGTTTCAGGAAGAGCATGGTTACTGGCCCTGATGCTGCCCCTGCCCATAAATCATAATGAAGTTCCACTCTTCAGACAGGAATGGATTGGACTTAGTGATGCAGAGTGTCCATATCTTGGCTGCACGTTACAGTTCTATGCATCTATAGGATATCCTGTTGCCTTCTTACTGGAGGCAGGAGAGTGGGTGGAGAGGAGGGGAAAGGAGACCGTGGGCAGGATGGGACATGTATGGAGTAGAGAGGAAGAGTGTGCCATCACCGTGCAGGGAGAGCAGTGGAAGCTGCATATAGGTGAGCATGCAAATTTATCTGGGAATGTACATTTTCATTCAATCATAATAAAAATAAATCAGGTATTATTTTAAATTTTCTTTGTTCTTTTCATCTTTGTATGCCTTTTCTTCCTTTTTTCCTTTTTGAATGAAGCTTCACCATCTTTTATAACAATGAGTTCAATGATACAACAGAAAAGAAAGTGAAATACAAAATCTCTGAGCAGAGATAACAGAGAGGATTTCTTAAAAAAAAAAAAAAAAAAAATAGTACAACTCCTAGTGGATAATTATGGCATTTGTCATCTTACATAGCAACAGCAATGATGTTGATAGTAAGAGTTGTGGCTAACTTACTGTTCGACTGTCAGCAGTGTTTTGATCAAGCAAGGACTAATTTCAAACTCTGACTCAGCAATTTGTTAACTACATGACATTCAGAAAGGTAGTAAAATTCTAAACCTTACATGAATTTTCTGTAAAATCTAACAATAGCAATACTCATCTGTAAGGATTATTGTATCTTAAAAATCTTAAAAACTCTATGGGACACTTCTACTCTGTGCTATACGGTCAATACAACTCAGAATCCACTCAGTGGCAATGAGTTTTAAATGAGGTTATCTCAGCAAAAAATACTTAAATTATAATAACTAAAGTCAGCTCTTAGTAAAGGCTATTGTTTCTCTTTTATTTAATGCCAGCTAAACAGTACTTAATGGTATCTAATATTTTCCATTTTTGATAATACAGTATCTCATTTACTATTAAAGATAATGAAATATACCTAAATACTACTACATATATACAGAGCTGTGAAAATTAATGCTTTGTTATAATTGATTGAAAAACAACCCTGATGCACTCCTTTACTGACTTTAAACCACGTAATGTCCCCTTGTTCTGTTCTTACAACTGCCTCTTGATACGTAAACATATTCCTCATGACCACAATTAAGTGTTATGGAATTCCCTATCACTGCAATGTTAGAAGAATGCCTTTGCACAGTCAGTGAAACACAGGTAAACATCTTTCCAGTATTGTCTGCTTTCAGCCATGATTCCTGTGACATCAGCAGTGAGTATCCCTGGTTTTGCGTCCACTGAATCAAGGTTGAATTTCTAAGAGTTTCCTGTCAATATACTGTTGCAGTCACTTTTGAATGGTCTTTAGCAAAATTTTACTTGTATGTGATATTAATGATAATTTCCTCATTCATTCGATTAATGATAATTTCCTCATTCATTGGATCACCATTCTTGGGACTAGGCATAAATATGGATATCTTGCAGTCAGCTGGCCAGGTAGCTGTTCTCTAAATTTCTTAGCATATACAAGTGAGGACTTCCAGCGCAGCATTCATTTGCCGAAACATCTCAGTGGCTATCTGGCCAATTCTTGGAGCCTTGTTTTCTGTCAATGCTTCAATGTACCTTTGACTTCCTCCTTCAGTACTGTCAGTTCCCAATCACGTGCTGCCTCTTGAAACAGTTGAACAATGACCAGTCTTTCTGGTATAAAGATTCTGTGTGTTACTTCCATCTTGTTTTGATGATACCTGAGTTGTTCAATATTTTCCCTGCAGAACCTTTCACTAGTGCAATTCAAGGTTTGAATTTTTCCTTCAGCTCATTCAGCTAAAGAAATGCACAGCATTTTTCAGCTCTTTGCACATGTCACTATAATACTTTACTCTGTCTTCTACAGCTACCCTTGGAAATCTTCTATTCTGTTCTTTTATTTTATCATTTCTTTCTTTTGTTTTAGCTACTCAGTGTTCAAGAATAAGTCTCAGAGTCTCTTCTGACACCCTATTGGGCCTCTCTTTCTTGTCTTTTTAAAGACTTCTTGCTTTCTTTATGCATGATGTATCTGATAACATTTCACATCTTGTCTGCCCTTCACTCATTAGCACTCAACACATCAAATCTTTTCTTGAGATGATCAATAAACTCAAAAAAGCTAATCTGAGAAGCTAGGCAACATGAAGATGAATGAGGAATCAGGATTGGAGGAAGATTTATTAACAACTTGTGTTATACAACCTTTCTTGCTAGAAGTGAAGAGGATTTGAAACACTTAATAATTGATAAAATACCACAGCCTTCAGTATGGATTGCACCTCAACATCGGAAAAAAAAATAAAAAATTCTCCCAACTCAACCAGTAAGCAACATCATGCTAAATGGAGAAAGGAATGAGGTTGCCAAGGATTTCATTTTACTAAGTTCCATAATCAATGCCTATGGAAGCAGCAATCAAGAAATCAAAAGAAACACTGCATTGGGAAAATCTGCTGTAAAAGAACTCCTTAAGTGTTGAAAAGTAAAATGTCATCTTGAAAACTAAAGTACATCTGAACCAGGGCATAGTATTTTCAGTGGCATCATATGCATGAGAAAGCTGGACTCTGAAGACGAAGACAGAGGACGAATTGATGCCTTTGAATTGTGGCATTAGAGAAAAATAATGAATGCACCATGGACTACAAAAAGAACAAACAGATATGTTCTGGAAGAAGTACAACTAGAGTGCTCCTTGGAAGCAAAGATATGGAGACTGTGTCTTAAATTCTTCGGACATGCTGTCAGCAGGGATCAATCTCTGGAGAAGGTCATCTTGCTTCGTAAAGTAGATAGTCAGCAAAAAAGAAGACCACCCTCAACAAGATGGACTGACACAGAGGCTGCAACAACAGGCTTAAGCATAAAAACAATTGTGGGCATGGTGCAGGCCCAGGCAGTGTTCTGTTCTCTTGTGCACTGGGTTGCTATGAGGTGGAATTGACTCACCAGCACCTAACAACAACATCAAAAATATGCCAGCAGTCAAATCACAGTGCTAAGAGCTGCTGGTTCCTTGACTCTTTGACTCCCAAGTCCTTGCTCTGAATCAGTGTGGGCTACTAAGTTCTTGCAGGACTGTACTTACAAAGAAGAAAACTTATTTGTTTCTTTAATGGGTTGTCTTAGTCATCTAGTGCTGCCGTAACAGAAATAGCACAAGTACATGTCTTTAACAAAGAGAAATTCATTTTCTCACATGAAATTAGGGTAAATGTCCAAATTCAGGGCATCAACTCCAGGGGAAGGCTTTCTCTGTTGGCTTTCTGTGAAGGCTTTCTCTGTATAGGAAGGACCTTGTCCATTTTACCCTAGACTGGGAGCTTCACAGGTACAGGGTCCCCAAGTTAAAAGGCTGTGCTATGCTCCTGGTGCTTATATCCTAGTGACATGAGGTTCCAAATTCTCTCCTTGCTTTCTTTTCCTTCATATCCCAAGATACTGCTTTAAAACACAATCTTAGTTTGTACATTGAGTCCCACCTCACTAACACAGCTGCCACCCATCAACCCTCATTAACATACAAGAGAAAGGATTTACGGTACTTCAGTAAAAGCACATAATACCAGGAATCACGGCCCAGCCAAAATGGTACACATCCCATAACATAGGGATTCTGGCTTTATGGGACATGTGGGGACTCATTCACTACTGACCGTATGCTTCATTTGTATTCATTACGACTTTTCCAGTTTTAATCATGCATGTATTTTTGTTAACATTCTAAATGTAAATACTGGAGGTCAATGGACTTTTTTTCACATGAACTGAATAAAATATCTCCTAACCAAAGAAAAAAAAGAACACACACACACACTTAGAGCTCAATTATACAATAAAGAACTCCTATATGTACATACAGACATACAAATCCTTGTGCTATGTGCTGCCTAGTTGATTTGGGTTAATACAGGCCCATGGAAATTATACTAATGTTTTCTGACTATTCATTATATCACATGAATGTAAAAAAAATGACAAATAAAACTGATGTCTCTGTCTTAAACAAAAAGACATTATTATTTATACTTATAATACAATACATGCACACATTATAAAAACATAAACTGGAAACCCTGGTGGCACAGCAGTTAACTGCTATGTCTGCCAACCAAAATGCCAGCAGTTCAAATCCACCAGGCACTCCTTGGAAACTCTACGGGGCAGTTCTACTGTGACCTCTAGGGTCAGTAAGAGTCAGATCTGACTAAATGGTAGCGGGTTTGTTTTTTTAAAGATAAATTATGTATGCATATATAAAAATATAATAAAGTATGTATATACAAACATATATATTCCTACATGTGTGTATATACACACACATATACATACACACAAGCATTTTACATCAGTTTGTTGATTGTGTATGTCCGTGACGAAGCCACAAGTTATCTAGCAAAAGGCAGGATACAAAAACATAGTTTACTGGTGTTGGTCCCTGCTAAGAAATGGGGAAACATTGTCAGATTCTGACAAGTGTGGCTAGTTACTCTTGTCCCGCCCACTCTGAGACAGCCTTGCATGGCAAGATGATCATGAACTTTTGCTGGACCAGGCAGTGTCTGAAAGGCTTCCAGAGTACAACTAACTTTCTTCTTACATGATTTGTTTATATTTGCATGGATTGCATTGACTACTTTGAGTAGCTTCCATAAACCTCTTTGTCTTCTGTTTCCTTCATGACCTTGAATATCTGATTATAGCTAAGTGACTGAGAAAAGCCTAAAGAATATATATACATAGAGTGCTTCCTAATCTTAGTGTTATATGGTTATTATACAGAATATTAATAATTTCTAAGCATTATATATATATATATACATATATATATATATATGTCACTATGAGTCGGAATTGACTTGACCACAGTGGTTTTGATATATAAACCCAAACCTATTTCCAATGAATCAATTCAGAGTCACGGTGACCTTATATAATAGACTTAAAATCTGTCCTAGCCTGTCATTTCTTAGCAGATAGATTTCTACTTTTGAATTAAACTTTTCTGAAAATACTTAGAGCTTAGATGATAATTTTGCTACTTTAAGGAACTTCTAATCTATAAACATTAATTTTAATATGTGATAGTTCTATCATATGTCTAAATTAATCATGACACAGAAATGTAACATTATCTGATACTCTATTATACTAGTATCTCTAGCAGTTTGTTAGGAAGAATTATATAAATTGGCTATTTTGGAGCTGAAATAACTAATTCATTTTAAACCAGATAATCTACATGTCTACACAAGAAGAAGTAAGTGATGTATGTTTATACAGAGATGTTCTGCTTGTCATGAATTCCAAATTGGTTTTTAAAAGAAGTGTTTCTATTCAACCTTGTTTTATGGCAGGTGATGTTACTGACTTCTGCTGAGTTCTGGTAATACATTTTTAACAGACGCATTTTACTATTACCTGACACAATACTTAAAACTGCCTTAAACATTAAACCTGGCTTAATAAATGGCAAAAACCTGCACAAATGATAGCAAATTAGTCAATTCTGTGTTGAATTAAGATACACTGAAAGGAAGCGGACAAAAGAAGCAGTTCATCTTTCCGCAAACAGCAAGGAAGTACACAGAAGCAACAGTTCATCTTGCTGCAAACAGCATAAGCAAAAAAGTAGGAATCCTAGCCAACATTTCAAATCCCGGTCATTTATTTACTTTTTTCTTCAGCTGTAAACTCTCCTCTTAAATTTGGCTTTCTACCAAAAGGAGCACATTGCAGCATTTTGTATTAAATCATAAGCGTTCTGAAAACAACAAGCAAGGGCCACGTGAAGACTGGCAGAGAGGAAAGTCCTTGTTATTTCATGCTCTTCCAATAGTCACAGCATTGTTACTTATTTATTCCATGTACTAAGACACACACATTGCCAATCTAATCCAGTACCAAGGGTCCTAAGTTACTTTGTGAGCTATACAAAGTTTCCTAAATGCAACACTCACAGCTACACAGGTAAATATGATGACACGGCTCCCGGCTGCTAGCCAGCTATTTGTATTAGCATGTTTTTACTGTGCCTTTTATTCGACAACCTTGAGATGAAAAGCAGATTTGACTTGTTGTCAGGATGAAATAATCTTCCCAGCTCTTAACACACCCACCCACATGCACACACACGCACGCACACATGTGCACATCCACACATAAACGTGCACACACATGCACGTACACGCGCACACACACACACACACACACACACACACACACACACACACACACACACACACAACCACACTGTGTTTCATCTGAACATTGTTTTCTTATCTTTACCCTCAGTGGCCATAAAGGAGGGAAGGAAAACTACACAAAAAAACAGAGGGGGATTATTTTCTAACATCTTCTGCTATGCCAATTTGTAGTTTTCATTATGTATAAATGTTCATTATTTGGGAATGACAGCCTGTCTTTTCTGTCGGGGGCAGGAGGAGCAGGGAGGCTTTATCTTACCTGTATGCAAACACCCAAAGAAACTTAAATCCACCGCTGTGGAACTGATTCTGACTCATAGAGACCCTGTTTGCACAGTGGTTAAGTGCTACGGTTGCTAACCCAAAGGACTGGCCATTCAAACCCACCAGGCACTCCTTGGATACCATGGGGCATTTCTACTCTGTCCTGTAAGGTTGCTATGAGTCAGAACTGACTCGATGGCAACAGGTATACAGACACAGACAGTAATAAATACTTGCTCTAAAAGGCAAGCTGTGTCATGCTTATTTGTTTCGTATCACAGAACATTAATCCTGTATGTTTGTACCACATCTAATGTTGTTGAATATAGTATTTTCATGACTAATAGGCAAATTGGCAAACATACGGAGAAATATCAAATTTTGGCAATGTCTACAAAATATATTTGGAAAAATATTTATAGTTTTTAATGACTGTATAAACCAAAGCCATTTTAGCTTTAATTTGTTGCAATTGTGTAAAAGTATTAGTACAACTATGTCCTTTGAAAATTGATAAATTACTGTACAATTCAGTCGAAAAACTGAAAGTTAACTTACAACCAACGCACTTGTCTTTAGAAAAATGGATTTATGTTCGAGGAAATATACATAAAAAGCCTCAAAATACAAATATTTATTTGCTACCTGTTTGTTAAAGACAATTCATATTGCTCCTGCAAACATCATAATATATTTGGTGTGTACGTGTTGCGTATCTTTCGTGCTCAGAATATGTCAATATTTCAGACCACAATTCATTTCACATTTGAAAATAAGTCCATTAAATGGAGTATTTATAAGTAGTCACAACCTAACTGATCCAATAACTTCCAAAGACATTCTAAGCTTTTGCACCCTTATAGCTTTATTAACAATGTCAATGTCACAATAGGTGTATGCTTCAGATCCTTCATTAAATATGACTTCCTGAACAGTAGTAACTATTATTTTTTTCTTTAGAATGTCTTTGAGAGACTTAGACGCTCAAGAAAGATATACTCATTGACTAATCTTTTCTTATATTAAGTTAGGCATAGTCATGTTTAGTAAGATGCGTAAATTTAATTACGAAAGTAAAATATAAGTTACCAATAAATTGAAATTGAAACAAAAGAAATATTACCAAGGTACTTGCTGAAAAAACTATACATGTTAGTTAATTATTATTAAAAAAAAAACCGGACTGTTGATAATCCAGGAACCCAAGTTATTCATTAAGGTTGTGATAATATGCTTGCATTTTTAGATTAAAATATTTTTTGTGTCATACACATAAGAGGCAAGAGATTGTCTGTGTGTGTGTGTGTGTGTGTATTCACACAGAGACACACACACATACATAATACAAAGGACAAAGGAGAGTGTGTATGTTTGTGTGTATGCACATGCATGCACATACACTCCCAGATGGTGCAAGTGGTTAACATCTCAAGTGTTTACCAAAGGCTGGAGGTTGGAGTTCACCCAGAGGCATCTCAGGAGAAGGGCCTGGAGATCTGCTTTGGAAAAATCAGCCAGTGAAATCTCTATGGAGCGCAGCTCTAATGTGACTCACCTGGTTTGCCTGAGCTGAAGCAGATGCATGGTCATTGGTTTAGTTTACTGCACTCAACATTTAAATTAAGTACTCAGAGGAGCTCCTATTTCCATGGATATCTTTACACTAAAGGTCATTTTATACAGATACATGGCCTGTGGTTCCTGAAAACTGTCCTTGGAATTTCGTGGGTGATCAACATGTCATTTGTTTTCTAAAACAACCAGGTGTAAATGAGTAAAGGCTACATAGACCCCACCCTAACATCAGGTCTCAAAGAGGGCACAATATAGTCAGTTGTGCATATCCATTGTTTCACACATGCACTGAGGTCTCAGTGACTACTTTTAAAGGTTCTGAAATTGGGAGCTTCCTTTTTGGGAACTCCTACATTGTTGACAACATACACACAAGCCAGTGGCACATCCCTGGCGAGAGCACAAGCCCAGTGCAAGACCACTCCCAGATCTTGCTCATGTCTCTTTCCTTATTTCCTTTGGGGTTATAATAGATGGGTAACCGTAAGTATGGATAATAATCTCCGCAGATAGTGTGAGCCATCCTAGAGCAGTAACGATTCCACCAGGGACAGAGACTCGGGCGTAACTCAGAGCGGCTAACTCAGTGTAGGGCTGTTCAGGTAGTAGAAAGAACAGTGAAGGCTGCGTGACAGAGAACGTTTTAGGGGCAGTTGATGAATAAAGCTAGTCCTTCTAACTCGTGTGTCTTGGCATGGCTCAGAGTGGCTGGGCATGAAGTATAACCTAATTCTTGGGTTTTAGAGTCAGAGATGAAGTGCCTTGCAAGTGCCTGTCACCAAGGTTCCTGGAGATGTGGGAAGGTAAAGTCTGGATGCATTTCCAGGTGGGAACTGGATTCATGCTGCTGCTTGCCATGTAGGTAGTGACAAAGGCAGTGTTTCGCACGTCACCTCTTTTGCAGAGTGGCTGGCACACTGTGAGTGCATATATGCGTGTGTGTGTCTCTGTGTGTGTAAAACCAAAACCAAGCTCAGTGTCATCAAGTCACCTGGGACGCACAGTAACCCTACACATAAACTCATATATATACCACGTACATACGTGTTTCTGTATGCACATACCTTTCTCTGACCAGACAGCAGTAGTTACATGGAGATTTACTCCACAAATTAGTTCTGCATTGCAAATGTTTCCAGCAATCCTTTCCCATCAAACAAAAAAATTCCTAATATTTTCTAAGCTAATATTCTCACAGACAGAAAGTAGGCTTTCAGATTGTTTTTTGTTTCATTATGAGCTATATTTTTCCCAGCTCACCTTATCTCAGCCTTCACAAGCACTGTGACTAGGAAAATAAGCCAAAACAATAACTCTAATTGTTGGAAAGTAGACACTGGATATACACCAATTCATGACAATTAGCAAATATTATCTTGAATTAACGGCAATTGTACTGTGTTGTGTTCTCTCCAGTTCATAATAATTGAAATAATAACGATGATAGTAATTAACATTTATTAGCACCCACTACTGTACTAAGTGCTTCACAGGCATTATTTCATTTAAAGTTGATGGACGTTCTTTGAGAAAAATTAGGCTCACATTAGGCAACTTCCCCAAGGCCTGAAAGATGTAATGACTATGGAGAATTCAGAGCTTTTCATTTCTAAGCAAATGTCCAAAAAATTTATGAGCTTGTCATCTGGCAATGTATTATTAATTGCAAAAAAAAATGTCCACAATCAAGTGATATGCATGTTTCTTATCATATAGTTCATGTTATGCAATTTTATTTGTAGGTAAAATTTCTCAAATAGGCTTTAATCTTACTCTTTTACACATTTTTGTTATTTTGGTCTACTTTTCAAAAGTTGATAAATTTTTTTTTGCATACTCTTCTTGTAGATATACTATTCCAACATGGCGATTTAAACTACACCAAGTTTTAAATGATGCTAGTAGTTTAGCTGAAACTTTTATACAGATTTTTGTTTTCACTTACGTTCTTTAAAAAATGCTTTATGATTAATTATCTAACTTTTTCAAATTATGAAGTTGTTGTAAATATCCAAATGGTTAAAATAGATGTTCTACAGCTATGTCAGAATAACATTATGTGACTTCCAATAACATATTCACTCTGCTATATTTTTAAATGCAGAATTAAGAAGAAACCTCTGTTCTTTCAATTTTTTAAGTTTTCTTTTCTTTTTCTAATTTAGTGACTTAATGATCCCAACAGAATGACAGTGTCACAGCCATTGATTTTGTATATTAAAAGCCTTTAATATTTCATTTAGATCTGTAATATTCAAATTGTGACCAGGTGTTGAAACTAAGTGGGTCATTATCTACCTTTATTCTAATGCTTACTTAGCACCTTGTTCATTGAGTTCATGGTACATTATAATATTAACTCCCACCTCTTCCACCATAATTACCTAGTTTGTAGACAAGCATTATCCTTATTTTAAAGACAGATAATCTAGCTCAAAAAAGTTAATGTGAAGATTCCACATGGAATTAGTTATGACACTCTATAGAAAGATAAAACAGGGAAAAATTTCCATGCAGATCACTAAAATGATTATACAGAAACACTTAAAGCGACAACATAATCCATACTTTGTTCACATCAGAAACCAATTTCTCTTTTAAGATTAAGATTTTTAACTTCATATTTAATGATCTAATCCTTGGCTTTCAAAATATTACTGAACATTGCATTTGGTATCTTAACTGTATGGGCTAAATAAAAGAGTAGTCACTTCCATGTTCAAATACAGAATCTGCCACTAAATTATCTTGTGATCTTAAGCCACCAGTTCTCGAAAGAAGACAATTTTGCAGGGATACGTGGCAGTGTCAGGAGAAATTTTAGTTAGCACTACAAGAATGCCATTCTGCTTTCAAATATAAAAAGATAAGATATGTTATTAACCTCTTGTCATGCAGAGGCCAGCCCCGTATGCCAAATAACGATCTGGCCCAAATGTAAATAGTAATATTAAGGTTGAGAAACTCGTCTAGGCAAAGCTACTAACACTACCTGGGCTTCACTGTTCTCTTCTTTTAAATGAAGGAAGTGTGAGAGAAAGAACAAAAGGTGTAAGAAAAAAAATCTAATAATTTAGAACTGAATGAAAATTTTACGAACTATATCATCAAAATGCATAAGACAGATATAAAATAGACTTAGGAGATATATACATTGTTTTAAATACACTTACCACTAAACAAAGAACTGAAATCTTTAAATACAGACTTAAGCACTCAACTCAAGACTAGGAATAAAGAGCAAAAATATGGATAAGAAGAAAGAAAACAAAAAAGTCAGCATAAAAATGAAGTTAGCATCAATAATAAAACAAAATATTACTAAAGATAAAGCTAATTATTTGAAAAGATAAAGAGATAGACCTTAGGCAAAACACATAATGAAACAAAAAGGGAGAGAACAATGCAAAATTATGCCAACTGTAATACAAAGAGAGGACCAAAGTTCGAGAGAATAAAAAATGTTCTATAAATAACTATATTGTACTTTATTTATAAACTAAGATGAAAAGGTTTCCTAAAAAGATATTAAATGACTAGAAGGGCACAAGAACTACAGCCTCTAGCATAGATTGCCATGGGAAGATAAACTTCTAACTTTAAATAAGGCAAACATATTCAAATGTATTAGATAACTCATATTGAAATACATTGGGAAATTCATATTCAAAACAGATAAGCCCAAAAGCTGTGTATTACCCATATATTTCTCATTTGTGTTTTATTTTCCAATATTTTAAATTTTACACAGTATAGACAATACTTATTGTTTTTATACCTTTAAGATCAAAATATGGAAAAATGTTTCATTCAGGCAATTATCAGTAAGACTTCATAATCAATTTAAAAATCAATCTCTGACCACCAAGTATCAGATTTTTCAAAGCTATTCTTTCTAGATTTTGATGATAAAAAAATGAAATGATACACTGTAAAATATACTTTTGCATTTCTCATATTCTAGCTCCCGTTTTTTTTCAAGGTTCTTGAGAAGTCTATCCTGAAACTCTCACTGAAAATTATCCAACCCAGAGTGATATTTTTTCCCTACACAAGTAAGCACTTAGAGCCCACACAGCTCCAACATCTTATCTAATGGAACATGGTCTTCCACGCTTTCCCAGGGGAATTACGTATCTGCCTCTCTGTGTTGCTGTTATTATCTGCCATGGAGTTAGCCCCTTTCTCACGGGGAACCTATACACAGTAAGAAGAGACCACTGAGGTTTTCCTCGACCACTTTTCAGAAGCAGACTGTCAGTCCTATCTTCCTAGTCTGTCTCTGTCTGAAAGCTCCACCAAAACTCACATCACAGCAACAAACAGTCCTCCACTGACAGACGAGTAGTGGCTATGCTGGAGGTGCTTTGGCCAGGAATTAAACCAGGGTCTCCGGCATGAAAGACAAAAATTCTGCCACTGAAACATTACCACTCTTGCCTCTCTCTGTGGGCCATCCAGTCAGTATCTGCTACTTTCCTATGGAGAGTCCCTCTACATACTTACATATACACTTATATAAGACTAAGAAACAGAGAGTGCCTAATTAATGCTCTTTGAAGGAAACAATCTATATGCTTTCGCTTTCATAAACAAATGGTAAGTCTTAGTTTTTCTGAACACTGTATGACAAAGTTACTTAAATTGAGAAGGGAAAATCATGAACTGAGAAGTCGTATTTTAAATGACTTGTGTTCAGAGATTTCAGGCCAGGGCATTTGTGTGACATTCAATACAATGTGAACTAAGTCAAATTCATACAGAGATTTTTCATTTTACCACAGGCCTTTTTCTCAGTTCCACTCTCCAATACCACTTGAATTCACATTTCATTTGAAATTCCTGTATAATTATACAGAAGCCCAAAGCACATTTAGAGTGATAATACTGTCACTTGAAATGTCCGATTTTGCTGTCAGGTTTTCCGAGCTTTGTGGGGGAAAATGCAATGCAGGTTGCTTAAGGAACAGATAAGCTGATTCCTCTACGTAGAGTGTCATAGGAAAGCTAATCCTAAACTTGATCAAAACAATCATTCCATGTCGGGGCATAGATATTCTCTGAACAGTTCGTGCATTTTTACATTAGTCTGGTGTTTGAAAAAATAAACATTTCAATGAACAGTTCTTCTATTAAGAATCGTTTATAATATATAAAAAAAGATAGGGAACTCTGGTGGCATAGCAGTTAAGTGCTACAGCTGCTAACCAAAAGGTCAGCAGTTCAAGTATGCCAGTCACTCCTTAGAAACTCCATGGGACAGTTCTACTCAGTTCTATAGGGTCGCTATCACTCCAAAATGATTAGACTGAGTTTGGGGCATAAAAAAGATCAATAATTTGTATTTTTAACATTAAAATTGCCACTCTTCAGCTTTTTTAATTCATTCCTACCTATTTCAATGGAATCTGAAAAGCAAATTGAAGTTACGTCTACCATGCTGCAGTCTCTTCCTCGATATCATACACCTAGTTGAAGCAATGTCCCATTATTACAAACTTAACTGCATGACCAAAAAATAAAAAAAATGAAAAGTGAAAGGAGACTTTATATACTGCACAGCTATTCAAATGCTTCACAGATTGATACTGTGCACTTTAAAATAAGGTAAGGAGGCAGCTACTTGAAAAGTACATTCACGGAGCAGACATACAGATATATTTAGAAATAGAACAGACTTAGCTTTTCTCCTGCAGCAACAATTCACTGGATTCTTTTAATACAACTTCAATTTCCATAAAAAAGTATGAAAAGTGATATATGGTACTATAAGATAATCTGTCAAAGAAATATCGGTGTAAGAAAAACTGTGTGGATGCTATTATTTGAGAAGAGTCTAAAAACGTATGCACACAATTTAGTTTAGGCTGCCTTCTACACAGTAAAAAATACATCTAATTTTATCCATAAGACAAAAGTTTCCTCTGATTCTAAATATAAAAGAATTAATTATTTTATCCTTCTGCGTTGAATTAGTTAGGTATGTCTACTGAAATGAAGTGTTATAGAACTTCTATAGAATACTCTCTTCATTTCCAAAGAAGATAAATGTATAATGTGGAAGATTTCAGGTATGAAGAGAGTCATTTTCTGATATAAATCTCAAGCTTTGTGCTTTCATTAACTCTAAACATTTACTAAGCAAAACAAAACATTTTTACATACACCTACTGACTCCTTTGTTCCTAAACATGTCTTATTCTGTGCTGTTTCATACTGAGAAAAAAAAAAAAAAAAACTTTAGGAAGCAGCACACAGGGTATTGCTAGTAGGTTATCTTGTAATGTCTCATAAATAGTAAAACAAAAAGCAATTCCATGATAGTTGTAGAAATGACAACAGTAAATAAGACATAAATTTTCTTATGAAGGTGGCAATTTTAAGGCATTTTATTAGCTGTAATGTTTTCAAATTTTAATGTTTTCAAATTTTTCCATTTACTAAGATAAAATAGTTAAGTCAAAAGTTCAGGAAAATTAACTTTCAAATACTATTTTTAGTAATAACTTAGACAATAAAATTAAAAGCAATAACCAAAATTGCATATACTTTCTATTGTAAGCCTTATTCATATTACAAAAAGGGAATACTAATTTCAAAATTTAAAATCCTATAATGCAGCTCTCTTCACCCTGATTTTTCAGATGAGGGAAAAGAGAATCAGAAAAGCTAGATAAATTACCCAATCACACAGCTACTTATAAATTAAATGATACAGGACTTGAACCTTCGAAGGGTGGACCAGATGCTGGCCTAGGTACATAGCTTCCTAATGGGCATACTTCAACAGTGACCATAGTGATACTCAGCAGTGAGGTACGTAGCACTGGCAACAATTAAGTCCATGGACTTAATTGTAAGACCTCATTGTTACTAAATATGTTGGCTCAACTATAGAGCTTGAACAAGAATTCTGAAATTTAGTCATATAACATAATCAGTGATAGTGTTTTTTAAAATTAGACATGTCTCATCATATATACTGAATTACAATTTCTGAAATTAGGAGCTAGATTTCTATTGAGCCCATTTTCTAGCATACTTTGCTATAAAGTCTGACCAAAGTAACAATGGCAGAAGTGAAATACATCTCATTCACACTACAAGGGGTAAGAAGCAAATAAACTGCTTCATCACCTTTTTTCATTACTTTTGTCTGACTGTAGTTTGGATTCACCCCAAAAAGGATGGTGAATACACACACTGTAAGAATCCTGGATTGCAGATCATTACATATAAAAGTTTTTGCAACTATCCAGGGATACATTAGCCTAAGTAATATGTTCCTAAGGTAAGTGTCATTTAACAACAAACAATTCTATTCTTATAATCTAGATATTTTAAGTTTAGAATTTTAAAAAAAGAAGCAAAAAACAGTGCTGTGGAGTCAATTCTGGCTCATAGTGACCCTATTGCTCAGCGTGGAACTGCCCCCTAGAGTTTCCAAGGAGCACCTCATGGATTTCCACTGCCAACCTTTTGGTTAGCAGACATAGCACTTAACCGCAGCACCAGGGTTCCCAGGTTTAGAATAGTGGTTCTTAAAGAATAATTCCTCAAAAGACAGCAGCTTTACCTCTGAACTGAAGATTAGCAATGTTATTTAACAAGCCTACCAGTGATTCCAAAGAATTTAAAGTTTAAGTAGCATTGATTTAACATATCTTGTTGAGACTTTACACTTATGTTATTGCCCCATGTTCTCAACAGCATAAAGATGTAACAAAGCACAGACTTTTTGACTCATTTGGGATTCCTACTTTTAATTTATTTAACACAATTGATATTTCTTAAAGCTTTTTATCCACTTAATGTATACTTTGGCTTCAAAGTATTCAACTAATAAAGGAGAAGTTAAATATTCCACACCTCTGGGGAGTTCTCATCATCTACTGATGGACTAAGCATTCATCAAGTTGTACTCTGATGATATTTCCTCCAAGTCTCTGTTTATAACTAAAGAACACTGAATTTGTAAGGTCTACACTTATTTTCAATTTGCCTCATTTTCAGCTATGACGCCCATGGTTATTGCTTATTGTGATGAAAAAGTTTCTCTATCCAAAGTTCCTTAAGAGATAGGAAAAGGAGGTGGAGACAAGATGACAGAGTAGTCAGACACTTCTTCTCTCCCTTCTAACACAGAGACTCAAAAGAACAAATGAATCCATTATAAGATACCCTAGGAGCCCATAAAACGAAAGGGAAACAAGAAATTGAACTGAACAGTGGCAAAGGGAAAGTAGGATTCACCAGATATGATCCGCAGAGAAATGGCTGTGGCTAGCACAGTGTGCTGACCAACGTTTTTTGGAAGATGTTCTCCCCAGTAAGGGAAAATGACTGGAGAATCCACTCACACCTCCAAGAACCAGTGAAAAATAGCATGAGATCATCAAAAGCTAACTCTTTGTGTGTAACCTAAAGTATACAGATCTAAATCTTTCTCTTGGAATAAACCTCTCTTCCTTCTCCCAGAACTTCCCTCTCCCTTCTCTGAACTAAACCTGGCTCTGGAGTCTGATACCATTCACTGAGCCTGAAGTACAACTCCTTAAGCTTGCCCTGAGTCATTCTCCAAGACTCTGAGATGGTAGTATTTATAAACATGGGGGGAAGAGACAAAAATAAACCGCTGACAACCTTGACCCAGCAATTCAGGGCAGAAACTATTCTTTCAACTAGATTCATACATAAGGGGATATGCCATCCTTACAGATGCTCAGTAGAAGCTCTTCACCCCCTGGCCCTCAGCAGCAGCAGCCCAACATCCGTACCTACACCAATCATCCCAGCCAATCTAAGACAGTAGGCACCACATACTTGGTGGCTTGCTACCTAGACACCAGAGCTGAATCCATTTAAGAAACATAAAGAAACTCTTGGACTTGCATGTCTACTAACAGCTCTAATGGCCAGGTGACAGGACATTAGCACTTCAAAGTTAACAATAACAGAACTAACACACATGGGCAGCCTATATGGACACTTCAAAACAAAATAAAATAAGAAGCCAGAATACAGTAGGCAAACATAAAATAAACAAATACAACTTACTGGTGGCTCAGAGACAACAGTAAATTTCAAAGCACTTAAAGAGGGAGACCACTATGAGTTGAAAACGCTCCCAGAACAAAAATACACATTTTTTCAGAGAAGAGAAAGTACTAGAACTATCAGAGGTAAAATAGAAAAGCTTAATATCTACACATCTTTGTGAGATCAGGAGGAAGATAAGGCAAAATATGGCAGAGTATGATGACAGATTGAACAGGCTGTAAGAAAACTTACAGCAGTAAAAATCAGAAATTCAAGAAAATTAGACAACTCAATAGAATGAAAAAAGGAGAAAATCGGGGCAATGGAAGGTCAAATTAGTGCGACCAAAGATAAAGCCTATCACATCAATATGTTTGAGGAAAAATCAGATATAAGAATTTCAAAAAATTAAGAAACACTAAAAACTATGTGGGACTCTATCAAGAGAAAACTAAGTAACACCTTGTTCAAAAACTACGGGATTATGCAACAAATGAAGGGCAGTAAAAAGACAGTGACTGAAATCAAATAAGAACAATAACGCATACTACCAGAACCTATGGGATACAGAAAAGTAGTGCTCAGAGGTCAATCTATCTCAATAAATGCACATATGCTAAAAGAAGAAAGGGCTAAAATCAAGGAGTTGCCATACAATTTGGTCAAGTGGAAAGACAGGAGCAAAAGAACCCCTCAGTTACCAGAAGAAAGCAAGTAATAAAAATTAGAGCAGAACTAAATGGATTTAAAAAATGACTGAAGGAGTTAAAAAGACCACAAAAAAAGCTGTTTTTTTTTAAAAGATCAACAAAATTCATAGACTACTGGCCAAACTGACAAAAGAAAAACATGAGAGGAAGTAAATAATTAAAATAAGAAATGAGACGGGTGATAGCAAAACAGAGTCAATTGAAATTAAAATAATCAATACAGAATACTATGAAAAGTAGTATAATAAATTAAAAAACCTAGAGGAAATGGACAAACTTCTAGAAACACATACAACCTACAAAAATTCACACAGAAAGAAGCAGAATAACTAAATAAACCCATCAAAAAAGAAAACATTAAAAAGGTGATTAAAAACTCCCAGCTATAAAAAGTGCTGGTCCTGACAGCTTCACTGGGGAATTTGATTAAACTTGTGGAGAAGAGTTAACACTACTAATATTAATGGCATTCTAGAATATAGAAAACGAAGGAATACTCCCAAATTCATTCTATGAAACCAACACACACCTGATACCGAAACCAAGTAAAGACACCACAAAAACAGAAAATTACAGACCAATATCTTCCACGAATGTAGATGCAAAAATCTTCACCAAAATTCTAGTCAATAGGATTGAACAGCGTGTCATTAAAAAAAAAAAAAAACTCACCATGACCATGTGGGATTCATACCATGGATGCAGGGATAGTACATTATAACCACTGTAATAAACCATATGAATAAGACAAAAGAACCATTTGATTTTATCAACTGATGCCGAAAAGGCATTTGACAAGGTCTAACACCTATTCATGTTAAAAACTCCTAGCAAAACAGGAATATAAGGGAAATTCCTCAATATAATATGGGGAATCTACATAAAGCAAACAGCCAAAGTCATCCTAAACGGAGAGAATCAAAGCACTCCCCATGAAAACAAGAACCAGAAAAGGATGCCCACTGTAACCACTTTTGTTCCACATCATCTTGGAGGTTCTGGGCAGCAGGCGAGATAAAGAAATAAAGGGCACCGGACCTGGTAAGGATGAAGTCAAACTATCTCTATTAACAGATAACGTGATGTTGTATATAGAAGATCCTAACAAAATTAACTTGAATACAAGGGTTCAGCAGAGCATCAACACATAAAATAAACATACACCCTCAGCTGGATTCCTTTACATCAACAAAGAGACCACCATCAAAGAGGAAATCACCAAATCAGTACCATTTACAAGTGCCCCCAAGAAGATAAAATACCTAGGAATAAATCTAACTAGCCCTTTGCACTTGAGGCCTTTTGCCCTCAGGCAAACTAGCAACTCCATATGATTTTGCATCTATTACGCAAGTTTCTTACAGCTACTTTAAAATGATTTTATACTTAAAGAAATGTATACAAATAATACATTTTAACATTGTATATATTTCTACATCTTAACAAGACAAAATCTTTGAAATATTATACTCTGTGATTGTTTTTTGTATGGTATTTTACAAAACAATCCCCAAGGTGCATCCTCGGTTAGTCAGGGCACGCATCACAATAAAAAACACGTGACATTAGCCCTCAAAGCTTTGAAAATATTCATATGTTTTCTGAGGCATTCTACATGATGGCCCTGCCTTGCAGACTCTAGGTATTGGCCACACTCTCTGGATTCTGAGTGGAGACCCCTGGCCCTGTGCTACGACTTTGCCTAGAAAGGCTCACCTGGACAGCAACTCTGCCCCCTTAGCTGCACACCCTAGGCCCAACTGAGTGACAATTCTACCCTTACAAACACAGAAAGCCCTGGCTCCACCTTTTCACACCCCTGAGGTCACAGGCACACCCTTTGCAACTGAAACAGCTTAGCTGATCAGGCTGTCTGTCTCTTCCCCTTGTACTTCCTATGGCCACACAGCCTGGGCCTCAGGCCCACATCTGGCCTGCTGAGGCAAGTGTTCCAAAGCTCTGAAGCTCTGCTCTTGCTAGAAAGTCTGCTGCACAGATGCACTTACAGATTTTTGCAGAAAACAATATGCTGAGGCATACTGATTTGCTCGATCAACGCCACCCATACATTTTATGTAATTTACTATAACATGAGGTTTCTCGACACTGACTTCCACATCACCTCGTAAAATCTTTTTTACGGTAGTCATTCCTGTGTTATCCCAGGTGGTCAAACAAGTGATGGTCCTTTTATCTTCCCACACTATCAGTCAAGTGTTACCTTTTCGATATGACACTGTGGATTTTTTTAGGAATATATATATATTTTTTAAAATTTTGTTTGGTACTTCCTCTCTATTTGTTAAGATCATCTCAGTTGTTTGTGGCAGCTCAGTCACCTGAGAGGTGTCTCTCGAGTTATCCTGTGAAACACTGTGGTACCTGAGAGGAGCCTCTCAAATGCAAAGGGCTAATAATGTGAAAGGCTTGTTACAAAGAAAATTACAAGACACTATTGCAAGAAACCCAAAGAGACCTATGTAAGTGGAGAACCCTATCATGCTCTTGGATGGGAAAACTTAACATTGTGAAAATGTCTACTTTACCCAAATCAAACTATAGTTATAAAGCAATTCCAACTGATGTTGGTGGGTTAATGTAAATTTCAGTTGAATTTTTTAATGATAGAGAAACAAATCAATTTCGTTTGGAAAGGGGAAAAGCCCCAGATAAGTAAAGCATTAGGGAAGAACAAAAAAACGGGAAGAGTCACACTACTCATCATACTGCCGCAGTAGTCAAAACAGCCTGAAACAGATACAAAAACAGAAGACTGACGGACCAAAACTGAGAATCCAGAAATAGCATCACCCACCTATGCGCAACTGATTATCTGACAAAAGACCAAAGTCCACAGTCCATAAACTGAGGAAAACAGTCTGTTTGCCAAATGGATATCCGTCTCCAAAAAAAATGAAACAAGATTCATATCTCACACCATGCATAAAAACTAACTCAAAATGGATCAGAGACACAAATACAAAATCTAAAACAATATAAGTCATGGAAGAAAAAATAGGGACAATGCCGGGAGCCCCAGTACATGGATATAGACTACAAGATATTACTAATGCACAACCACTAGAAGAAAAAATATGTAACTGGGAACTCCTAGAAATAAAATACTTATGCTCAGCCAAAGACTGCATCAAAAGACTAAATGGACTAGCTATAGACTGGGAAAGAATTTTTGGCTACTGTGAACCCAATTTATTGTGGGCATGGTGCAGGACTGGACAGCGTTTCATTCTGTTGTGCACAGGGCCACTATGAGTTGGAATCAACTAGATGGCACCAACAATAGCAACATGAATCCGATCAATATCTAATCTCCACATCCTACAAGGCACAGCAAAACTTCAAGAAAAAGATAAATAATCCAATTAAACAATGGGCAAAGGACATGAACAGGCACTTCAACAAAGACATCCAGCAAGCTGACAGATACATGATGACATGTTCATGATCATTAGCTATCAGAGAAATCTAAATCAAAACTGCCATGAGAATCATCTCACCACAATACGGCTGATACTGATCCAAAAAACACAAAATAATAAATGTTGGAAATTATCTTAAGCTGGGTTTTCTAGGGAAGCAAAACTAGTAACACATGTAGGTACAAGGAAAGATTTATAATATAGATAGATAGATAGAGATACAGGAAACAGCTCACAGAATCACAGAAGCTGAATGTCCCAAGTTCTGGCACAAGCCTCACGTGGCCACGGAAGCTGAGGAACCCAAAGTCAGCAGGTCAGAGACCAGAGTTCTAGATCACTGGTTGTGTAGGTCAGTGGATCCCAAACTGGTAGTGAGATGGAGCGGCAGAGGCTGGCGAACTCAGGATCAGCAGGTCAGGGAGCAGATCTCTCAAGTGCCGACTGTAAGGACTGATGAATCCAACAGCTGCTAGTTCAAGTCCAGGAACCAGACGCTGGAAGAAGAGAGCAGGAGCTCCTGGCTACGTGAGCAGACCAGCAGTAGTAGTGGAAGGTCGAGAAATGAGAGCTGAGGGGCGGGAAGCCACCACAAACCCTGCCCTGCCACTTAATACAGCAGCCAAATATGGAATAACCAAGTTGACATAATCCTGACCACTACAGAGACGGTGTGGAGAGATCAGAACCCTTATGCACTGCTGATGGGAATGTAAGGCAGTACAACTACTTGGAAAATAGAATTGGCACTTTTTACAAAAGCTAGAAATAGAAGTACATATGATCCAGCAACCCCACTTCTTGGAATATATCCTATAGAAATAAAGGCTGCCACATAAACAGATACACATACCCCAGTGTTTGTTGCAGCACTGACAACAGCAAAAAGGTGGAATCAACCAAGGTTCCCATCAACAAATGAATGGATAAACTATGGTATATTTGCACAATGGAATACTATGCAGTGATGAACAGCAACAACTACCTTAAATCTGGTAGCCAGTCACTTTCATGTAAAACTGGTACATAAGGTCACTGTAGCACAAGGTGCAGCTTCTTGCCTGCTGCCTTCAGCCGTTTGCTGCTGCCTGAGATGCTGTGTAACCTTGCTGTGCTTCTGTACCAATATACCCGCCATGACCACACCAGCTGAGCTTGTGTCATTACTGGGTCTGTCTGAATCTCAAACCCGTATGCCTGACCTGGAACATCTGCTTCCCAACAGAGAGATATTTGAAATCATCAAAAAAAATGACAAATTTTGACAGATACATTACTTACACATGAAATCATTTTCTTTAGGGGAAAATTTTTGGCATTAAATTTATACAGATTTTTAAACAATAATGCTTCACTGAAGTTTTTCTTGTAAAATGAGGAATTTAGAAAGTGATCACACTGATGGAATCTTAAATATATAAAACTTATGCCTGTTGAATAATACTATTTTATGCTTTACATTTCAAAGTGATTAGTTCTATGTATGATTATATATATTCCTAGTTTTCATAATTTACTTCAGTTTTCTGTTGCTGTTGAGAACATACACAGCAGCACATGAGCCCATTTAATAATTTCTGCATGTAAAACTAAGGGACAATGAGTACATTCTCTGAAGTATGTAATCATTCTCTCCTTTTCCCATTTGTTCCTTCCTCATGAACACAAACTCACTCCTCCCTAAGTTACCTGTCAAATCTTCTCAGTTGCTGTTGTCAATTTCATCTTATAAAGACAGCTCTTAAAAGAGCACTATGTTAAAAGAAGGCATTTTTAACTATTTAATCTACACTACTGTTTGGTTATAAGAAGACTTAAAGGGATGTTGGGGGCTTAAGGTTTAAAGATGATCTCAGGGTAATAGTTAAAGGAGTTCCTCCAGCTTTCACAGCTCCACAAGAATATGAAATTCTGTTCTCCACTTTCCCCCTTTGATCAAGATTCTTCTACAGAATCGTTGATCTAATTGTTCAGTAGTAGTAGCCAGGCACCATCCAGTTCAGGTTCTGGTTTCATGGCAAAGGGGGCAATTGTTCATGGAGGCAATTAAGCCACACATTAAATTGACTAGATGGCAGCAAGCTTTTATTCAAAGCTGTTTGATAAATATATTTACAATTAAAAAAAACCAAATCTGCCATCATTGAGTCGATTCTAACTCATAGCGCCCCTACAGGACAGGGTAGAACCGTCTTAAAAAGTTTCCAAGGAGCATTTGGTGGATTCGAACTGCTGATCCTTGGTTACCACCCATAGTGCTTACCCACTACAACACCAGGTTTCCATTGTCACAATAATGATACTAAAAGAAAAAAAAGCAGTACTTTCTGAGGCGCCTATATACAACAAAACACCTTATAGGATTTGATTCTTTGGTTTGAAGGAATCAAAGATTATGGTTTAACAGAACATCTAAGTTAACTGGCCTAATATGTAGTGCTTCTATTCTATCTCCAAGTTTGTTGTGCAGTGTCTAGGGTCTTAAAAGCTTACAAGTGGCCATGCAAGGTACAGTTGGTATGCATTCGCCTTGAGCAATGAAGAAAGGAGAGTTTTTACCGTCTCAGAAAATTGGTCTAAAATGAATGTGTTCCGACTTTTTCTTTAATTTCAGAAAATGTTACTAAAACAAGAAACACATAGAAGAGTTTGCATTCTTTCCTTTTGATTGACGGAAATGATGGTGAGATTCTGGGATTATCCTTTTCAAACATATACCCAAAGCCTCTGGTTTATGTCAGCTTTTAACCCTAACAAAATTATCATTAATAATGAAATACAAAACTCTTTAAGAATGAGTGTAAGAAGATAATATGTTGAGGTAATAGAAAGTTAAAATGTTACTTGGGATGGAAATGGATATATCCAAGTTTGTTAAATATCCTTTATCTAGATTTGAAATTTCACTTGCGAATCCCTCACTACTGACACCAATTTCCTATTGAACTTTACAGACACAGTATCAAGGCAAGTCAAGAGACTCCGGAAAACAGAAGAATGGGAGGATGAAAAAAAATATCTGAGTAAAAGTAGATCAAGGCATCTGCCTTTGCCTGCTTGGAGCCTGTTCTCTGACAAAGTGATCCTTTATGTTTAAAAGAAAAAGTCAGACCATGGAACTCCTCTGCCCCAAACCATCCAATGCCATCTTATGGCACAGGAGATGAAAGGTCCTTTCCGGATCTCACCCTTCATTCGGTTTCAGACTTCACTCTCTAATACTCAGCCTTTTATTCATTGACAGCTAGTACCCTGGCCTTCTCTCCTTGAACAAACAATGCATGCTGCCATCTCTGGGATCTCACACTTATTCTTCCTTCTGCCTGGTGATAGCTCTTCTCCTTAGACTTCAGCATGGTTTGCTTGCTCACATCTTAAGGCCTCTATTAAAATGATACTTCTTACAGAGATTACCTTGATCTTACTTAAAATTGCAGCCTTTGCCTTCATTCCTTTTCCTCTTTCCCTGATTTAATTTTCTGCATATTACATACCACTGCCTCATATGCAAAATACTTATTTCTCCGTTCAGTGCTTGTGTTCTCTAAAATGTAGTTACCATCAGAGCAAATAGTTTTCATTGTTATAATTCCCCCTGAATCATCAGTGTTAAAAAAGTGTTGCTGCATCTTAGGCCATGAATAAGAAATTGTTGAATAAATAAATAAAATGTGATTATATAGCTGCTTATTTTAAAAGCTGTCACCAATCATAACATTAATAGTTTAGAGATACTGAATCACAACTGTTGCTCACAGATCCACACCTAGTTTCATTTCCCTGTAGACAGTTTTTATAAAGCACGGAAAAGTTGAAAGGAAGATTATGAGAGGTTTCAGGCTCTAGGGTCCTAATTTCCTAATAATATTTTGTTTTATTTTTCTAAATGCAATAAATTTATCTGAGTAAATACTTAACAAATTCCTTAGATGCTTCCTGAATTAAGAAGCAAAGATGATGCACAAGAAGTAACCACAGTTCTGCAATGTTAAATAAATTTTCAAATATACTGTGAAATAAAGCCAAGCCAAGCCAAGTGCCAACTAAAGAGACAGGTTTTTAAATATAAGTTTGTCATCTTTTTGTAGAAACCCTGGTGGCATACTGGTTAATGCTACATCTGCTAACCAAAAGGCTGGCAATTCAAATCCACTAGGCACTCCTTGTAAACTTTATGGAATAGTTCTACTCTGTCCCATAGGGTTGCTATTAGTTGGAATCAACAGCAGTGGGTTTGGTTTAGTTTTTTGTTTAGTATCTTTTGCAGACAAGACGAGGAAAGCTTCTGAAAGAGATCTGATTCAGAAATAAGGAAAGTCAATGTACAGATTAATCATTTATGGATAGTGGGAAACAGAGCATGTTCTGCAATTTTACTGAAAAAAATACAATTTACGAAGCTGAGTCAGACGGAATTATGAAGCCCTTAATCAAAGAAACATCATTAACAAGCATGCTAATACCAATTGGAAGGTATCTGATCCAACAACTTCGTGGTGATATTCAAAGCATTTCATAAACTCAAGTCAGCATACTATCACTGAGTAATACATTTTGTTTAGGAAATAGATTAGTGGACAAGCAAAGACGTAATAACACTGAACTTCTGATGGGGTAGCTACTTACAGAAACAACACAAACTGAATAAAATACTCTGACATAACTAAACGGGGCAAACAACGTCAGTCATAGTGAAATAAACCTCTAGACATGGTAGCATATCACAAGGGGACATGAACATAAGACTGTACAGCTTTTTAGTAACACATTTTTCTGTATAAATGCTGCACTGAAAATCATTCATAACTGAACACTTGTATTGTGCTAGGAAGAACATACTTGGGATCAAGTTATGTAATGTATGCCCCCAAATCTATCTTTAGTACTTCACAGCACTATTTTCTTGTAGTTACATACAATTTTTTCCAATTATTTCTTTTTAGGGTGAACTAAAACAGTATCCCCACTGTTCTTTTCCACAGCCTAAATTAGTTATCTCTTTGTAATAATAGCAAACATTTTTTACTTTTTCTCTAGAAAATTATTTCAATGTACACTAGCGAGTTTGAAGAGTCAAAGAAATTGCTCAACATGTTGTTTGCAAAATAGAGAAACTTCCTGTAGCTTTTCTGCCACTGAGAAGGAGACATGCCAGCTGCTGACAGGAGAATGAATAGATCCCGTCAGGCCTAACATGAATGCTGTTGTCCAAAACTGTGTTCACTGGATGGGCTGTCAACAAATTTTCTGGTCTCCCTCTTTTGTTATTCATTGCTGGCAAACTTTGTTTTATTCCTCTAAATTCAATTAGAGAGTTACGTGCTATGTAGAATGACGACTCTGGCATCATTTTCCCTCTTTTTTTTTTTTTAAAGACTGTTTTCTTATTGAACTGAGTGACATGATGGACTTTCTGCTTTTTCTGTACATCAAATTCAAGATATTTTGAGATATTTCCTCTCAAATAATGTTAGCTTTTGTTTTGAAATATATTAAACATACTTTTCCAAAGTATGTAAATACTTCACCACAAAAACTGCAGCAAATATTAGACATATCCACAAAGGTGTCATGAACTGTAAATAATTGGCAAAGAACATACACCTAATGTTTCCACAGATAGCTAGCTTAGGAACAAATACTCTATAAATAATAGATAAGTAATATACTAAGATGTCAATGGCTTGTGTCTTAATAGTGAGTGTCTGAGTAAACATTCCCATAGCATAATTTTATTTTGATAATACTCCTGGGAAACATATAAGATTCAGTGTGTACATGCTTAAAGAAATGATGTCAAACTAATTTTTTCACTTTCCTTTTGGCAAGAATATTTCCTTCTTTCTAAAAGTATGTCACCTGCTGACCTCAAAACTGCTTAAAACATTGTTGGAAAATATGCTACATATTTTTTTAATTTCATAATTTATAACAAGAGTTTCCTCAAAAAATTATTGTAACCGAATGACAATATGTAAAGTAAACAATGTTTGAGTTAGAGAACTCAGTATACTAGCTACCTAAAAGCCAAAAAAAAAAAAAAAAAAAAAAAGCGGTTGTCTTCAAGTCTATTACAACTCCCAGTGACTTTATAGGACCGAGCAGAACTGCACCCAAGGACTGCTAAGGAGTGGCTGGTGGACTCTAACCATCAACACTTTGGTTAGCAGCCGAGTTGTTTAACCACTGTACCACCAGGGCCCCTTGTATCAGCTAGTGATACATAATGGGAAAATACAGCATTAGACTTAGGTTGATGATTATTTTTATCAAGTTTATAAAAGGTACATTTGCATGCAGTCTGAAGATATTAATAAGCGTATATTTGCAAAACAAAATTACAAAATATTTAGATTTTAAATACCACCTTGGACACTTTACATAACTTCTTCGAGCCTCAGTATGGCAATCAAAATTCTGAGATATCCTGTCCCTCGTAATTCCCAAACCCTTGCATTATTAACTTCCTCCCAGTTATTCAATCAACCACTAACCTAAATGTTACTCTGAGGGGATTTTACAGATACAATTAAGGCTTGGAATCACTTTATCTTAAATTAGAGAGATTATTTCAGTGAGCTTGACCTAATCACATGACTCTTTTACAACACAGAACTTGCCCCAGCTCATACAAGTAGAAGAAATCAGGGATACTAACATGAGAAGAATTTGACATCCTGTTGCTAAAAAGCAGCCAGGAAGAAGATGGCCCTAGCTAAAAGCCAAAAAGCAAATGAGAAACTCAGCCCGAGAACTACAAGAAACTGATTTCTTCCAAAAATAAGAGAGACCATGGAAGTGCAATTTTCCCTGTAGCCTGCAGTCAAGAGCACAGCCTAGGTGACACCTTGAATTCAGCCTTGCAACAAACCCAACAGAGACTAGTCACACTGTGTCTGATCTACCTAACTGCAAGCTGATAAATACGTTTTGCTTCAAGTAGCTAAGTGTGTGGTAATTTGGCACACAATGATAACAAACTAATCAATTCAGTTTATTTCATTCTTTAAAATGTGAACAATAATATCTAATTCACTAATAACGCAGCCAAAGCCAAAGCCACTGCCTTTTAGTGGATTTCTACTCATAGTGACCCTATAGGTTAGAGCAGAACTGCCTCACAGAATTTTCAAGGACAGCCTGGTGGATTTGAACAGCCAATCTTTGGTTAGCAGATGCACCACTTAACCACTGTGCCACCAAGGTTTCCAATAATGAATACTGTGCCTATACAGTATCAGCAAAAAACATTTACTAATTTATTTCTTTTTTCTAGCACAGTCAGGCACTGTACTAGTCGTCAGTAGAAACTAAACACAGATCACAGTTTTGAAGAGATTATGGTGTAGTTACAGAAATGACTGGTGATATATACCTATACACATGTATGGCACAGTGGTTATGAGCTGCAGGAAGCCACAGCTACTAGCCAAAAAAGTCGTTAGGTGCCACTCCTTGGAAAAACTTTGTAGCAATTCTACTTGGTCCAGTAGAGTCACCAGGAGCTAGAATCGACTTCATAGACCGGGTAGTGCTGTGGTTAGGCATTTGTTTGCTCATCTGAAGGTCAACAGTTTGAATTTACTGGTTCTTCCCTGGAAACCCTCTAGAGCAGCTCTATTCTGCTCTAGAGGGTTGCTATAGGTCCACAGCACTTATGGGGCAGGGGAAGAGTTCTATATTATGTATTTGTTGTTGTTTTTAGCATCTGTTCAGTTGACTCATGTCTCATGGCAATCCCATGTCTAGTGAGATAAATTGTGATCCATAGGGTTTTCACCAGCTGATTTTTAAGAAGTAGATTGCAAGGTCACTATTCCTAGTCTTAAAACTCTGCTGAAATCTGTTCAGCATCATAGTAACACACAGGCTATTAATGACAAAGAGGTGGTGGCTACACGTGAAGTGCACAGGCTGGAAGTCAAAGCCAGGTCTACCACAGTTTTCCACATACACACGTATGGGGTCTGACAATTAAGTCTGCAAACTTAATTGTTTCTAATTACTACATACCTCTTTATACAAACAGCATGACGGTCACCTTCAAAGTATTCCCTTGGGGAAGCTATGCACTGACACCAGCACTAGGCTACCCTTCACAGCAATTTTGGAATGCTGTCTGAAACGGCCACTGCACACAGTGGCATGGTGGGAAGTTCCCAAACTTAACTGTGTAGCTGTCTGGGAGGTAGTTTTAGCCAGTAGAGAAATAACTGTACTGGAACACTCTCTCTACTCACCTGGTCTGGCCCCAATGACTTTTTCTTTGTCCAGAGTCCAAGGAACTATTGGAAGGAATACATTTTGTTGACATTTAGGATATCAGGTGTAATAGGATGACAGCTCTGATAGCTATTCCAGAAAAAAAGTTCCAAAATTGCTTTGAACAGTGGACTAGGTACTGACTTCTGTGTACAGCTTCCCAAGGGGAGTACTTTGAAGGTGACCATAGTGATATTCAGCAATGAAGTATCTAGCAGTTTTTCTAGAATGAGTTTACAAACTTAATTGTCATATTTGTATATGTATATGCATACATATATACATATTTATGTATATATACATACACAAATATGTGTATATATACATATGTGTGTGTATATATATATATGCAATATGATGTACACATACAAATAATGTGATTCTATGATGGCATAAGTGTTATAATAGAGAAATTAAGTATATTTGGATAATAACTTTGTATACCAGGAATAATGCACTAAAAAATATTCTGTGAGATAAAATGGCATGGTCTTCAAACATCTATCTCAATAAAGTGGGCAAAGTCTGTAGATCCCAATACAATATGTAAATTCAGTAGGCATAAAAGCTACTGAAAAATATCTTCTGGATAAAAATACACTACTAATTGACAGGTCTGATTCATGTGATTTACAACATTGCTTCCATCCCCTCCCTGGCCTGAAAGATGTTCTTTATATTTATAAGAAAGCTTCATTTGAAAATGATCTTCTTATCAACTTATCACCAAATTTAATATTTTTCCAATACAGTTTAATGTCAAAATACTCATATGGAACAAAACACATAACTATACATGTAAACATGAGGACTTAAAGCTTAAGTAACTTGTTCACATCTACAGGAAACCCTTCCTACACTGGCAGCTCAAAATTAATGTCCGATACAGTTGCAGAACCTATTCTTACCGTGTCATTATTCTACGACTTGAGGCTAGAAAAAGCAAATGCATTTTGCCATGTGACACCTTCTCTTCCTTACATAAATACAACCACCAGCTAAACTGACCATACCAGGCATATTCTATGACTGGAAGGAAGTAATTCATACAGCCTCATAGCAGTGAAAGACATGCTTTGTGAAAATACAAAGTTTCAGATCTTCTGATTTCATTATTTTAGCTGTAAATGTGCATCAAAACAGTATCCGCATGGCAATGTGCAGGTCTGTTTGCTTTTGTAATGTCATAGTTCTTCTACTGCCTTGCTTACGTCTGAGAACTTCTGCATCTGAAATGTTCACAGCAATGCAATCATCTCTACTCTATCATCCTTCTCATTCTCACTCAGAAAGTATTGCTTTATACTCTCTTAGACAGCAAGAGTTCATGAGTGTAGGTGAAATATGAAAATTAAGATTCAATATTCTTAGGGAGTACATTCCTATACTGGCTATTCACAACAAACAAAAGGTGGAAGGAAGCAACTCAAATATGCTTCAATAGATGAATAGATTTTAAAAAAATGTGGCATATCCATATAATGGAATATTATTCAGCCTTTAAGATAAATGAAATCCTGATACATCCTATAACATGGATAAACCTTGGAAACATTACATTGAGTGAAAAGAACTAGACACAACTGAGTATTACATGATCTCATATATGGAAAACAGAATAAGCAAATACAAGGAGAGCAAAGTGGTTACAAGGGCAAATGGGAGGAGGAAATGGTGAGTTATTGCTGAACAATTACTCAGTTTCTTCTAAAGGGGATGAAAAAATTTAGCAGTGAGCCTCTAAGAAGGTAAAATACCTAGGAATAAATTTAACCAGAGAAATAACAGATCTTTACAAAGAAACTAAGAGAGACTTACATATATGGAGAAACCTACTCTGCTCATGGATAGGAAGACTTAACATCGTGAAAATGTCTATTTTAGCCAAAGCAATCTACTTATACAATGCAATCCCAATGCAAGTTCCAGTGACATTTTTTAATCAGATGGAGAAACAAATTACCTACTTTGTCTGCAAAGGGAAGAAGCCCCGGATAAGAAAAGCATTACTAAAGAAGGAGAACTTACTGGGAGGCCTCTCAATACCCGACTTTAGAACCTATTACACTGCCACAGTAGTCAAAACAGCCTGGTACTGGCACAAAAACAGATAGATAGATTAATGGGACAGAGATGCCAGAGATGACATCATCTGTCTATGATGTCGATATTCAACAAAGTCCCTAAGACATTAAACTGCAGTAAAAGAAAAAAAATTCTTCAACAAATGGTGCTGTCAAAATTGGATACCCACCTGCACTAAATTAAAACAAGACCCATATCTTACACCTTATACAAAAATCAACTCATACTGGATAAAAGACCTAAATAGCAAATCTAAAATGATAAAGCTTATTCAAGAAAAAGTTGTAACAAAAATGGAAGCTTTAATACACAGTGTAGACAGACTTCAAAATCTGTTAAACAAACCACAATCATCAGAAAATAGATGAATTGGAACTACTAAGAATCAAACACTTTTGCTCTTCCAAAGACTTTATTAATAGAATTAAAAGGCCACCTACAGAGTGGGAAAAAATATTTGGCAACTCTATGTCACACCGATGCCGGATCTCATAACCTATAAGGTACTACAAAACATCAATCAGAAAAAGATAAATCATCCAGTTCAGTGATGGGCAAAGGAGATGGACAGGCACTTCTCTAAAGAGGAGATCCAAGCAGCCAAAAAGCACATGTGGACATGCTCATGATCATTAGCTACTAAAGAAATTCAAATCAAAATAACATGAGATACCATCTCATCCCAACAAGGTTGGCCATGTTCCAAAAAACACAAAACGACAAATGTTGGAGAGGCTGTGGGGAGATTGGAACTCTCCTACACTGTTGGTGGGATTTTAAAATGGTGCAACTTCTTTGGACAGCAATCTGGTGCTCCCTTAAAAAAAATGGATATAGATATACCATTGACCCACTAATTACACTGCTTAGAATATATCCTACAGAATTAAAGCCATTCACACCAACTGATACATGCACACGAATGTTCATCGCAGCACTGTCTACAATAGTAAAAAGATGGAATCAATCCAGATACCCAACAACAGAAGAATGGATCGGTAAACTACGGTATATATACTGAGTGGAACACTATGCAATGATAAAGAACAACGATGATTGCAGGAAACATCTCTTAACCTGGTTTCAAATGGAGGACACTATGCTGAGTGAAAGTAGTCAGCAACAAAAGGACAAATATTGTATGAGACCCGTACTATAACAACTTAAAAACAGACTCATGCATAGGAGAAAAGACTCTTTGATGGCTGCAAGGGTGGAGAGGGAGAGAGAGTTGGGGGGAGGGCTTAGATTAGATAGTTAATAGAAATTTGGTTGGGTGAAATCCGTGACAGCACATAGCAGAAAGAGAATCAATATTAACGGGACTTGAATACAATTTGAGTACTGCTCTCACCTTAATCCAATATTGCAAGGACAGAGTAACTGGGGTGGGGGGCCAGGGACCATGCTCTCAGGCGAAATCGATGCCAATTGGCACAGCTAGCATTTTGCTAATGCTCTTTGCACCCTGCACCAGTGAGTGGCATCTGGGGTCTTAAAAGCTGCCAAGCTGCCAACTGATGGTACAGCAAATGTTACCAACTCAACAGGAACGGATGATCACCGAGGTCCATAACAACATGGGGGAAAGGGAACCCAAAAGACAGAGACCCATGTGAGTGGGTCTCTACATCGACTCATGACCAGAAGAACCAGATGGTGCCCAGCCACCACCAGTGATAGCCACAATGGAGCTAATAAAATTGAGTCTCACTGACAACACAAGAATAAATAGGGGTGCACCCTGAGATCTCCACTAAAAGGCCTCAATTGATGGTCCAGGGGCTTTGGGGTTCCCCTGGGAACATGTCCCCTGGCCCTGATGCTGCCGCTGTCCGTAAATCATAATGAAGGTCAACCTTTTGGACAGCAATGGATTGGACTTGGTGACACAGTGTGACCATATCTTGTGGAAACTTTACGGTTCTGTGCATCTATAGGATGTCATCCTGCTGACCTCTTACTGGGGGCAAGGGAGTGGGTGGAGAGGAGGGGATAGGAGACTTTTTTTTTTAATATGACTGAGTGAAAATGTACATTACCGTATAAATTTACAAGCCCACCTATATGCAGCTTCCACTGCTCTCCCTGTCTGGTGACTGCACACTATTCCTCTCTGCTCCATACATGTCTCATCCTCCCAACAGTCTCCTTTCCCCTCCTCTCCACCCATTCTCCTTCCTCCAGCCAGAGGTCAGCAGGATGATATCCTATAGATGTATAGAACCATAAGGATAGGACATACATGGAGCAGAGAGGAAGGGTGTGCTGTCACCAGGCAGGGAGAGCAGTGGAAGCTTCCTATAGTTGAGCATGTGAATTTATATGGGAATGTACAGTTTCAATCATAATAAAAAAAATTAAAAAAATTTAGCAGTGGATAGTGGTGAATGAAATTAATGTGAACTGTACACATAAAACATAATTCAAATGGCATATATTGTTACATATACTTCACTACAACTTTTAAAAAAGTAATCTTACTTGAAATAAGTTTTTCTTCAATTTCCAAAAAGTGATATTTTTTCTCATGTCGAATAAACCAGAAAACAAAAATAAAAACCTGTTGTGGAGCTGATTTTGAGTCATATCGACTCTGTAAGACAGTGTAGTACTGTTCCGTGCTATAGGACAAAATACAACTGCCCCACGCTATAAGACAGAAAAGAATTGCCCCATAGAGTTTCCAAGGGGTACCAGGTGGATTAGAAGTGCTTTGGTTAGCAGCCAAAGCACTTAACCACCACATCTTCCACATTTCCTTCATGTGGAATAAAACCTAAAAATCAGGTGATGCAAACATGGTTTTGACTTCACTGCGTTGACTGTCTAGTAATGAGGAAAAGACATACTCATAAATTCTCAAATATATATTAAAATGTGTTACACTCCATAAAAGAAATTTTATGAATGAAACACTACAGAGATTAAATGGGGTTCAAAGTTCATGGGTGACAGGACAATAGTCTGTATAAGAGGGAGTATATGACAATCTTGGCCTTGAAGTACGGGCAGAAATAAGGCATTTCAAGATCAGAGGAAGCACAAGCTGCAAAAGGAACAACATAAGAAGCAGCATGGGAAGTAGAGCATTAGGGTGTGCACTGAAGGGGAGTTATTTCATTTAGCCAAAGACAAAGGTTCATGAGCAGTAGACAGAAGTAAGAATAATCAAGTTGACTGGGACCAGAAGGAAGATAATGAAGAAATATCTGGCTGAGTAATTTGATATAATTAATTATACATAGATCTCTTCGAAAAAAGTAATCCAAGTTGACTGGTTTTATATACTACATGTTGAAGTGCTGAAAATCTGGCAAAAGAAGATATTTATAGTATTAGGAGATGTTCTACGCAAGCACTAAGAATAAAAAGAAAAAAACTGCAGTGGATGTTAATTTGTATATGACTATTCTGAAGTTTGAGTACCAGTGTTCCTAGTACAATTATATTCTGGAAGTGGGTTGGAAAAATAGAAGTATACATAATTCTCCCCTGCTATGATTGCAAAGGAAAATAGTAGTTCTTACAGAAAAACTACTCCTACTACTATTAAGCTTGGTAGAAATTTTTGCCCATTGGAAGCATATAATTATTTTCTAGGCCAGGGATTTTTTAGCATATATAAATATACATATATGTGTGTATATATCTATATAAAGATATACACATATATACATGCACACACATACATACACAGACACACAGACACACAGACACTAATCATAATAGTTACAGAGAATATACATACATATCCATCTTTACCAGAGATTAGAAAATTGTAGTTTGGAGAGCCAATATTCAAAGTTAGTTCAGAGTCCAAAAGAAATTGTTTATTTACCACTCGCACCCCTACTCCCATCCCAAGCGCCCCACTATCTCCATTGCTTTGTCTACCTTCCTGCATGTCTCTAGGACTGGACATAATGAGGGCCTTGGGAGGTAGAAACGAAAGCAGCCAACACAAATAAAAGAGAATTGGCCACAAACATCCTTTGGGACATAACCAGTAAAAATATGTATGATAAATCTCAATGTTTGCATAAACCGTTGTCATGGATTAAATTGTGTCCCCACCAAAAACATGTGTAGCCATGTGGCTGGGCCGAGATTCCCAATATTTTACCACTGCCCTCCAGTTTGTGATTTCCTATGCCATATGTTAAAGGATTAGGGTGGGACTGTAAATCCCTTCATAAGATCACCTCCCTGCTCCACTGTAAAGTGAATTTTCCTGGCTTGCAACACCCTTTATCTTTTCATCCGATAAGGGATAAAAGGGTAGGAAGGCAAGCCGAAGTTGGGAAACTCACACCATCAAGAAAGTAGCACCAGGAGAAGACAGCATACTTTAGACCTAGGTTCCTGTGCCAAGGTGCTCCCTGAACAGAGACTGATGCAACACAAGGACTTTCCTCCAGAGCTGACAAGGCGGCAAGCCTTCACCTGGAGTGGACATCCTCAATTTGTACCTGTAGCCTACAAAAACCCCAAAACCCAGCGCTGTTGAGTCAGGGACTTTGTTAAACTGTCCAGTTAACAAACTTTCCTTTGTTAAAGCCATCCAGTCGTGGTATTTCTGTTAGGCCAGCATTAGGAGACTAAACAACTGTAATGAAACACTGCTCATTAGGTTAGTACAAAGTTACGGCACTGTAAATTGCAAGTAGGAGTAGTAATAGTAACATTAGTTCCTGTCTGACTTCAGGAGGGATAATCACCATGAATAGCCCAAAGCTGATTTCCATTAAGGTGGAGGCCTGAGATACTTCCACTCTCCAATATTTATATCAATTCTGACACCAGTTATCCCTCCTGCTTCTCTTTTGGATCCATTATTTCCTTGCAATGGTCACGTAGAACTTACAGATGATACTCACAATTAAATCATTTATTAAGGAACATGGTACAATTCAGGATCAGTGTGGGTGGTGGTCAGAGATCTTTGGTTGTCACTTCCCCTACATGGTTTGACCCCAGACCCCTTTCCTCCTTACAGCCTTTCCTCTCCCATATCTGGGTCAATTGTTCCCTGCCACTTCCTGAGGGATACGTGACCAGGTGGGAACAGGACCAGGGCCATGACAGTAGGCACCCTACCCAGGCAGGGAGTGACACGAGCTTCCCCGGTTGCTAGCTCCTGCTGCTGTATCAAAGATCCCCTTCTCCATAAACTTCTCCACATCCCTCTCTCCCTTACTACCCCCTCTGCGGCTTTTTTGAGTCAGCTGTTACATTTTATTTCCCACCCACTTTTTCACAGAGCAATGAAAGTCCAGGAGGGTGGGACCTCCCCAAGGGAATGCCAATCAACTTGGACAAAAGTCATAAACCTCTAAGGACAGAAAACCAGGGCATAGGTAACTCCTCAAGGTTTAGGGGGAAAATATCTCAAGCTGTTTTCCCAAAGAACCACAGCAAAACAAAGGCTACATGAAGGAACTCATTTCACCACAGGTACTAATCCTCAAAGAAAGCCCTCAGAGTGAAGTGGTTGAAGCACAGAGCTGCTAACCAAGAGGTCAGCAGTTTGAACTCACCAGTTACTGGGCTCTGTGGGAGAAACACGAAGCAGTCTGCTTCTATAAAAATTTTCCACCACTGCAACCTCATGGGTCACTTCTATTCTGTCCTATAGGATTGCTACCTATTCAATCGCAGTAGGTTTGGTTTGGATACTAATCCTCAGATAAAGAAAAAGTTTTTCAATTATGTTCACTGCTGATTTGGAATTGTACTAATTAAAAGTTATCAGAATATCACAGTATCATTCAAATGTCACCTAGTGCCCATTTAGCTGGGGGAAATTTGAGTAATTTCAACTGTAGCATACAGAGTAAAGCACAAAATTGAATTTTCCATGTTCTTTATTGCCATGGCCTCAGTCTAAATGAACTCAACTTGTTCTTTCTGAGATTTCACGTTGCTACAGAAAGAGTGAACTCACAAATGAGGCCCTACGGGCAGGAACAGGTCATTAGACTAATTATGAGAAATGGATTCAAAGTAAATGGAATCTTTGAAAACTACAATCCAGACTTTGTCAGAGAGGGGGAAGAGAGTATATATATGAATACAGTAAAGTTATCCATTTTTAGATAGGAGTATGTCTATTTAATAGAATGTATTATTTGTGATAAGTTGTACCTCACTCTTGGATACTTAGCTTTCCAGGGAACACAGAATCCTCTCAAAATAACAGATATGTAATTATTTTGAATCATTAAACTGCCAAAATTATGGCATCACTAGGATATTATGATCTGTTAGGTACACATCAGGAGCTATAAGAATGGTAAGGTTTAGACCACAGTTTCATTGCCTGGGTCTGTGCTGTCTTCAGTATCTTTGATAAGTTTGAGTCCACTGACACTGTTTACATGTCAATCCTTATTATTGAGGGTTTCTTCATTTTCTTGGATGTTCTGCTTGACTAAATAGGATATCCTTGTCTAGTAATGGATCTTTGAGGTCATGCCCAAAGTAAGCAGGCTGAAGTATCACCACTTCTAGGATCATTCTGGTTTTATTCCTTCTAAGACTGATTCACTCATTCTTCTGGCTGTCAACAGTAAAGAATATTCAATATTCTTCACCAAAACAACAGTTCTAATGAATAAATTCTTCCATCTTTTTCTATGATCTAATTTTTTATATGCATATGATACAAGTGAAGAGAAATGAAATTTGTGGTCATTTGCACTTTGGTCAACAAAACTTCTGCAGCAAAATTGCCCAATACAATACATAATTTGATTACTTAACTGCTGGTTCCATGGACGAATGTTGATCCAAGTGGATCAAAATCCATGCAGCTTCAATTACTTCTCCATTTATCATTATGTTGTAAACATTTTCACTTCATTCACATTGATATGTGATCAATGTCAAAGGCTATAGACTTCAAACTTCATCAGTGAGTGCTTCCAGTTGTCTTCATTTGTGGCAAGCAAGGTTGTGTTATCTGCATGTAGCAGGTTGTTGATGAGCTTTCCTGCACTCCCAAGAACACATTATTCTTCATGTAAAGTGGATTTGGGAATTACTTGGTCAGCATATAGATTTCATATGTAAACCTAGAAGGAGCAAACTTAATGGGATGCCTTTTCCAATTCTGAACCAGGCATTGTTCTCTTTGGAGGAATGTCTTGTGATCTATGTATAGTTTACTGATGAAAAATATTAACTGTTTTGTAATTCTCTTACTAACATGTCCTTAATTTGTTATTCTACATAGAGTTCACTGCCTTCACACATTCAGTAAAACACAGGTAAACATGTTCTGGTATTCTCTATTTTCAGCTTAGAGCCGTCTGACATCAGCAATGATAACCTTTGTATCACATCCTCTTCTGAGATAAGCTTGAACTTCTAGCAATTTTCTGAATTATTTAACCCACTGTCTTTGACTCTATTCCAAATCAAAGAAACACTATAAGACACAGCAGAACTACCCCACAGGGTTTCCTAGGCTGCAGTCTTTATGAAAGCAGACTGCCACACCATTCACCCAGGGTGGCTGGTAGGTTATACCACTAACCTTCTGAAGAGCAACCAAGTAATTTAATCTGCACCACTAGGTCTCCTCCATATTAAACATTCAAAAAGAAGAAGCCATTGCCATTAAATTGATTCCAAGTCATAGTGAGCCTACAAGACAGGGTAGGGTACAACCACCTCGTATGGTTTTCAAGAAGCCTCTGACAGATGTCAACTGCCAACCCCTGGGTTAGCAGCTGTAGCTCTCACTCACTCTGCCACCAGGGTTTCCATGTTAAATATGGGAGGGCGGGGTGTTTCATTAGAAACACACATAAAATTATTTTTTTTAACTGAGTGACAAAAAGCTGTTGCTAGGGAATCTCAGGAGCTTAACCTTTATTCCTCAGGGGCCATGTTCAATATTTGCTAATTCGGTGTTTGCAAACATAGCTACCACTAATAACAAGAATTGATTCTACTTATCATATTACTAAATGCAAAAACAGAAGTTCGAAGTGATTAGGTAAGTATTATGAGATTAGCTATTAAACAGTTTAGGGACGCTCAGACACAAGTCTGTCAGGAACCATATATGTCCTTATATTCTCAGCATTTCTCAAAGTGTATTCTGCAGGAACACAATAATTGTTACATGAAACAAGAACAAACTATTACAGAAGTTTGAGAAATGCTAAATTAAACAGAGGTGAACAAGCTTACTTAATACAGAACTTTTCAAAACCATTGATGACAATATACTTTTTAAGTTTGTAGCTATAATAAGCAACATTATCTCAAAATTAGTTTATTTCAGTAACTACCTTTCAATAATAATACCTGAAAGATGTTTTGGCAAACAGTGTGCTCTACTGTCGTACATCTACAAGGAAGCTAAGCATACATTTAAAATAAATTTCATAGGAGAGATTGATTTCTCTAAAGAGGAGAAAAACAGTAAGAAACATTCAGGGAGAAGGTAACTTTAAACAAGGTCTAGAAAAATATGTAGGATATAAATAAGAAAACAGGATATTTCTGGCAGGTGAAGAGTGGCTGTGAATAACAGATTTAAGTTAGAATTTGATGAACAAAGTTTAAAAAAAATCACAAAAATTTTATCATAAGGTAGTTTATTTTCAAACCAATATCCAACACCCCCTTTTGCATGCTGGGTGAATACAGGACTCACACTGGAAAAAATTTATAAAATATTACTACCTTAGAAAAGCATGTCAGATTTAAAAAGGCTTCAAAAGAAACAGAAACAATATTGTTATTCAGTAATTTCATTATAAAACTATTTGTCTACTTTTTAGCATTTTGAAAATGTAAGATGTGTTATGGTTATGGGGCTGTCTCCAGGAGTAAGGATGGATGTAGGATATACCAGGCTTAGAAGCCAAACAACCAGAGCACTCCTTAGTAGCAAGGATAGTAAGACTTCAGCTCTCTCACTTTGGACACATCACTGGGAAAGACCGAACGTGAAAAGGACATCATGTCCCATTCAGTACACAATCAGAGAAAATAAGAGAAAACTCAATGAAACTGATTGACAAAATAGCCACAGCAATGAACTGAAATCTCTCAGGGATCATGAAAATGGCATAAGGCAGACAGTATTTCAGTCTGTTATATATAAGGTCTCCTAAGCTGGAGCCAACTCAAGGTCACCTAACAACCACAACAACAACTGGTTCACAGTAAGAGTCCATCTGCGTCTCATGGCGCAGGTTCCTCTTCTTCTCCCTTCTACACATAAGCCCTTGATCAGGGCTGCACCATTTTGGATTATGCAATATAGAAAGTGTCCATCACTTAGAGCTCTTAAATGTTATTTCACTTCAATATTTTATTCATTGAACAATGATGTAATGCTAAAGATATTCTAATAAAAGAGAAGGAAAATATTTTAAAAATCCATTTAGATTAAATTCAGAGTACAAGTGATTTGATTCTCTCATACTCATTTTTAATGAAATGATGTGACTAAATGTTGGTAAAAAAAAATTATAATTACTATTAGGCAATGACTACATTTCTCCTAATTCATGAGTACTTTATAATCCTTTGGCATTATGATTGGGCCTCTGGAGTTCAAAAACTTCTCCTTTTTGGACTGAAATCTGTGATTTGAACAGAACTATTTAAGCTAATTTAGAAATGGGGATCAGTCCCCATTTGAAGTGCAGTATGAATTCACAATTATTCATGAGGCACGAGATTTGATCTGTCCTATGGTTTGTGTATTGCCAGTAGACTTAGTGGGATTATCTTCCCCTTCCGCTTCATATTTTTGACTCACATCTTCCCTTGCTTGTGGAAGGCAATAGAAGTACTTGATAAAATTAGTCTTTCTTACCATTGTCATCCCCATCATTATGCCTTTGTTAGAGTGAGACATGGAGTCTCCTGTCAATAATCAGTCTACCAATACTCGATAGCACAGCATTTGCACAACTCTAAACATATATATACTTTAAAAACATATCAATGAACACTACATATAAGTAAAAGTATTAAGAGTCGGATCCAAGTCGACGGCACTTGGCTGGCTATTATATGTATAAAGTCTGCTAAGCTGTTGATATATAATAAGACTCAATTAAGCATAACAGGAATGCTTGACTTCTAGGTTATGAAAGTGACACAAATAATGGAACAGGCACACTTTGCCTAACAAGATTTTTAAAGGAAGGTGAGTATAAATTATGCTGAAAACTCAGAAACTAAGAGCTAAAGGTAAAATGAATATGGAACAGTTTTCCAGTCACAGTTAATTTATCGAAGGTTTAGCTCAGCTCTTAGGATATATAAAACTAGTCATTGTCTCATGTTGTGTTGACCTCTACTGTAAACACAAGTAAGGTCAGCAGCCCTTGGGGGCATTATCAGACCTAGTAACAGACTCATTAATTCCATCTGTCTTACAACAAACATTCATTAAATGTGAACTGTATGCAAAGCTCAGTGACAAGCACCGGCGAAACAAATGCCTAAAGAAACCTACGATCTAGTGGTACACAGAACAATAATGCAGCTATTATACAAAGTGTCTAATGATAGCTTTAAGAGAACCACAGCAAAACAAAAACTGAGACATGTTAAGGAGCTAAGAAGTAGAAGAAACTGTAACAAGCTGGTTTGTCACAAATGTATATTTTCAAAGAGTAAAGTCTGTAGCTTTTTTTTGAATGAGAAATGAGATGGTACTGAAGTGTCTGAAGTAGAAGAATGACAGTTTCAAAATGTCTTTTCATCTCCACGGCTATAACCACAGTGAGCGTCACCATTTTCTCTGACACGGATGTCTACCCAGATTTGTAACTGACCTGTCTTATCACCACTCTTTCAACATCTTTCCCACCAGGTTTATGTGTATCATGGCATTATACAGATTGATGAAGTTTTATGAGACGATCTTCATGATGTTCCATTCCATCTCACAGAATAATATTATGCATTGCAAACATTAGGTAAAGGGTAGAACATAGAAAGCTCTGTTGATCGAAAAAATAGAATGAAGGAACCCTAGAAGCTGAGCTTTTTGCTCCATCCACAGATCTGTATTGACAAGACAGCCTGATTATAAAAACACAAAATTTATTCTGGTTGTGTGATTCTAGAAGCAAATTATTTGCAGCTTATTTTCAATGATGAGAAGATATCAAGGTTTCTTAGTCTATAGAAAGTATATACACACAGAGTGGTACTCACATTTTTTGACGCACTTTGGTTCTGTTTCATCTACACAGTGATAGCTATCAAAATTTCAGTGATGTCTCTGTGTTTCAGTTTAATTAAATGCATAATGTAGAGCTAGGACCAGAGGATCTCTAGTTTTACAAGATAGGATGTCAATACATGTTTTTTGTTTATTACGAATAGGAAAGTAACAAATGTGGAGTTTATAAAGTATATGTGTTTTCTGATATATTCAAAGCATCAAAATACTTCATATGAAATAACATGGTCTTCTTGGACTGCAAATTACTTCCACTTATAAGAAAATAAGTACGTCTTGAAATCATAATTATCATCTCAGTTCTACCCCTGCCTTTCCATGCCCTTGGCAAATGATTCTTAGGTCCTGATTAGAAAACGCCGATGCCATAATTTGCCTAAGATGATAACATGAAACCATTATAAAAATTAGTATTTTGAAATTTAAAAAATATTTTATTTTGTACATTCTAACATCATAAATTCTTATGATTAACAAGTATCTGAACTAGAATTTATCCTTAATCTGGCCAGATTTAGCTTATGGAAAAATCTAAGCTTTTGTAGTAAAGATGATGAAAATTTAAAAAAAAACAATAGTAAAAAGTATAAATAATACTGATGATCTTTTCTTTCTGATGCTACTCTTTACTAGTCAGGCTTGCTCATAGTGTTTTTGGACAGACATATGCCAATAACTGTAAGATGAAAAGATTTAGTAGCAAAGAATAATGGAAAAAAGCCTGCTTGGTGCCTGGAACAGTATGAAGCTCAGATTCAGCACTGACTAACCAGACAAATGAGAATGAGCTCCTTTGGGAGAACTTTCAAACTTTTTAACAATCTCTTCCAGTTCAGCTCATGCATTATACCCTGTAGAAGCTAAATGGTTATCAATTCCTGACTTAGAAAACTAAAATATTTTTTGTGTCTTCAGAAAGTTCAAGCCATATGACATCACTTTAAAAAATACAACTTGTTTAAAAGAAAATAAACATTACAAACATTTGGAATACATAATATTGAAAAAATATATAGTAAAATCCATAATATTTATCCTGAGTAATTAAATAGGCAGTAACAGAAAGAATCAGAAAAGAGAGATTACTACCAGCTAGGAGGTAACAGTAAGGAAAACAAAGCAAACACTAAGAGGGAGAAATTCAACAGAATTCTTCTACAGCTTCTTTTCTTTCCATATGGTTTTTCCTAGTAAAATTACAATTATTCATCCTTTTCTGTGTTGAATAAAGCATGTAGTATGAATTAAAACTCTTGGGTAATATGTCTTAAGTTAGAAAGAAATAATTATTTTACTAGGATATTACATGTAATAGGCAGCATCTAAAATGCTCTTCATGACTTCAGCTCCTCATCTGATCAGGTGTCATCCTCTCCCCTTGGAGATGGGCTGCGTCTAGTGATTCACTTCTAATAAACAGAAAACCATGAAAATAGTGCTATGTCACTGAGTCTTACACACCTTCTGGCTAGCACACTCTAAGGCAAGCCTGGTGTCACATGAGTGAGCTTGAAAACACATTCTCTCCAAGCCAAGCCTTGAAAGGACTGCAGATCTAGCTGACAACTTGACTGCAGTCTTGGGAGGAACTGTGAGCCACAGCTACCCAGTATTTGTACCCAGATTCCTGCTCTGCAGAAATCATGAGATTATAAATGTTTCTTGTTGTAAATCACTAATTTTTAGGGTGGAATGGGCCAAATAGTAGATAACTAACATGCCACACAAAGGAAAAAAAAAAATTTAAGCCAGCAGAAACAGGCTTTTACTTTTCTTAATGTGTTTTATTTCAAAGACAATAGACATAGATTTTTTAAAACTGTCTCCTATGATTTGCTAAAACATTGAACGGCTACAGCATTTACAAATATCTTGTACTTTCTAAAATAGGCATCTTGTTGAGGACTTGGAATGGTCATCCTGAAGCACAACCAGAGTGCTCCTTGGAAACAAAGACGGTAAGACCGCGTCTCAAGTACTTTGGACATCCTGTTGGGAGGGATCAGTCCCTGGAGAAGGGCATCCTGCTTGCTAGCGTGGACGGTCAGCCAAAAAGAGGAAGACCCTCAACCAGATGAACTGACACCAGCTGGAACAATGGGCGCAAGCAGGAAAACAAATGTGGACACGGCAAAGACCAGGCTGTGCTGCATTTTCTTGTATGTAGCGTCGCTCCAAGCTGGAACTGACTTGACAGCTCCTAACAGCAACAAAATAGGTTTTTAACTTTTAAATTTAGTCTTTCTTGAATGTAAGAAAAGGGGAAAAAATCTTTAATTATGCAAAGGATGATATAAAAATAAACTTCATACTTTAGAAAATCTTGAGCATTACACAGCAAACTTTCTTTTGCTTAGAATTCCGTGGCTTTTTCAGGGAAATTCTGCTTATGTTGCCTGTATGCTAGTGTTCATTTTCCTCATTTTACTACATACAAATTGTCCGTAACTGAGCCTTCTGCATTGGATCAACTGTATTCCTAAGTTAGATTCAGGTCTCCCTCCTTCTCCTCTTACAGTCATGGGACATGGAGGCCAAGGAATGTAAGTAATTATTGAAGTGAGATAATACAAGAGGAGCAGATCCTTGCAACCTAGGGGTTTTCCAGTCCTTAACTCTGAAGATTATCTGCCACAGAAATTAAAACGTAATGTGGCAGCCTGTAACAACCAAAGAAAGTGAGAAGCGTGAGATACAAACTTTCACAAGGAAAGAAGAAAGCAAAATAATGAAAAAGTCTTCAGAGAAGTGAGGAGCATCTGTGGTCCAATATGAACATCACACCTTTGAAATGTGAGGATAACGCCATCCACAGCATAGCTTGGGAGCCAAATGCAAGAAGACAAGGAACGTGAAAAAGCTGCCTTAACTTCTGACAAACCACATATAAGAACAAAAAATAAAAACTTGCCCAAACACTATTAGGTACATTTCATCCCAATAGTTCAGGAAGTTCTTCATTGTCAACCTTCTTGATGGTATGGTTTATGCCAGCTGCCTTTATTTTCTCACTATCTCCCCTCCATTTCTTCAGTGATCTAGTAATGTCCTTAACACTACTGAAATACTTTTCATTATCTTCAAGGAAACTGGAGTTAATTTTCTTTCTTTCATTTCTCATATATTACTCGAAATCTCTGGAGCTTTGACTTTGGAATCACCTCTCCTTAAAATGTCTATCCTGCTTTGCATTGTTGATAGGTGCTGTCCACCAGCCAGCCCGTTCTGAAGCAGCAGTGCTACATGTCACAGAAAAAAACCCTGCTCTGTCCTGTAGCGTCTTCACAGTCACTGTTACGCTCAGCCCCTCAGGGCAGCCACTCTGTTAATCCATCTGGTTGAGGCTCTCTCTCTTTTTTGGGGACCCTCTATTTACCAAGCATGATGTCCTTCTCTAATGACGGGTCCCTTCTGACAGCATGTCCGAAGAATGACAGAAGTTTTGCCATCCTCTCTTCTAAGAAGCATTCCGGCTGTATTTCTTCCAAGACAGACGTGTTCATTCTTCCAGCACAGCATGGTATACTCAGTATTCTAAATCAGCACCATAACTAATACCAAATGTGAAATCTTCTTCGGTCTTACTTATTCTCTATTCTTCCTCCTTCGCTTTCCAGTGTTACAAGATCTAAGGTATGCTCCTGTATCTCTAGTTTATATATCTTATCTACTGCACTTGAGACCTTATAGCTATCTCTGTTGAGATCTCCAGGGGCTTATACGTTGTTTTTCTTCTTTTCCCACTCCATTCACTCTCTCAAAAAACTAAGCTTTTCAAATCATAAGGACTTTAGAGACATTCAGACTCAATTAAGCTTTCTACATTCTCTGTTTAATGTTTTAAGCTAATTCTGCCTCCCAATTTCTTTTCATACATCTTTCATTACTGGATAACACCCCATAAATTATTCTTCTCTTCTGACTGTTTTTCATAATTACCCCTGCTTTTATCACATCATTTTATTGAACATTCAAATATAACCTTTGCTACCTTTTAATTTCATAGAGCATTTATTGATTCTGATAAAAAAATACAGTCAACCTATCGTGAGGAGTCGACAGCACTTGGCTGGCTTATGTACATTGCCTCATTCAGACTGAACAATGGGAAGATGTTTATTATTTAAGCTTAACTGAAAACCATGACTGTTAGAACAGTTCCCAACTTAACACGAATATGTAATCAAAGAACAAGGAGTATATTGGATCATCAGCCTCTTGAATGGGTTTTTATATGGAGATTGAGATGAAAACGTGCACTGTTCTGAGTAGTTACTGTATGTATTTATACTTTCATTACAGTCTCTATGTTGAAAGGAGGATCTTTGTGTCACAGTGGTTAATGTATTTGATTGCTAACCAAAAAAGGTCAGAAATTCAAATCTATCAGCGACTACCCTGGAGAAAGATGTGGCAGCTATCCTCCATGAGATTGACAGCCTCTGAAACCCTATGGGGCAGTTTTACTTTCTCCTATAGGGTCACTAAAAGTAAGAAAGAACAGTGAGTTTGGTCTTAATATAACTTGATCATTACATATTTTATATAAAAATCCAATTCTACTTGAAATTTTATATAAAATATTTAATTAATTCACTTATTCATTAATTTATAGTGACCCTTAGGTCTATTATTAATAATACTTCTCAGCTTGCAATATCTTAGTCATTATTTTATCTTTCAGTTTTGGAAATCAGAGCATCATGCTACCTTGAATTAATGATTTATCATAATGATTTCTCACAGTAAGTTTGGTCATAATATAATTTCATCATTACATAAATATTTTATATAAAATTCAAAAGAGAAACTCAGACAAGTATAATAAACAAAATATTTTGCATGAGCTGAAGGGAAAAATGTTCTCTATAAAGTTTTAACTGTGATGCTGCATTTTACACACATACACAAACATACATGTACATATATAAACCCTTATATTAGCTGTAAATGCCTTCATAATATCAAGGAGTCAGGATGACAGGCATATTATTTGATGAAATTGCTACTTGATTAACTCTCAGCAGTTATTGCCCATGTCACTGCCATAAACTTCCCTAAATGAGAACTTCCCAAACAGTTTATTTTGTCCTTAAATTTGTAACATTTTAAAACATATTCTGATACAGAACTTCATACACTTCAAGGTGTTTGAGAAAATACAGAAATTACTTTCTATGTGATAACTACTTTATAACAGATTCTTTTTAATCTTCTAAATCATGTCACTCCTTCTATTCCTCTGCATATTCTGTCTCATAAAGAAGTCACTGTTGGTTTGCCCCTCACATAAATGAACCCAGTGCTGTTAAGTCCATTCCAACTCACAGTGACCCTATAGGACAGAGCAGAACTGCCTTGTAGAGTTTCCAAGGTGCACCAGGTAGATTTGAACTGTCAACCTCTGGTTAGCAGATACAGCCCTTAACCCCCATGTCACCAGGGTTTCCACATTTATGAACATATCATGTATAGTAAGATCCATAATATTACCAGCACTGGAATCTGTGTTCTCTCTTCTTACCACATCAGTTGCTTCCCTATCTATATGCTGTCCCTTGCTTTTTTTTTAATATTTAATTAATAAATACATACACATCCCTGAAAATTTCATGTTATTTCCTTTACCATTATGTGGTTGAAATAAATTATGACAAATTATTAATTCAAGGTAACATGATACTCTGATTTCCAAAACTGAATGACAAGATAATGATTAAGATACCGCAAGTTGAGGAGAAGTGCCATTAATAATAGACCTAAGGGTCAATATGAATTAATGAATAAGTGCATGAATTAAATATTATATATAAAATTTACGGGTACTTTATACAAATTCCTATACAACACACTTCTACATTGGTGAAGATTGTGATGGTACGGAGCTCTAGGGTGCAGTGGTTAATAGCTCAAGTTGTTAACCAATGGGTTCACAATTTCAAATTACCAGCCATTCCTCAAATCCCTATAATTCTACTTTGGCTTATAGGCTCACTGTGAATTAGAACTGACTTGATTGCAACGTGTTTTGGAGGAAGTCATACAAACGCAGTAGCATTCAGTTGCTGTAGAATCGGTTGTGACTCATGCTAACCCAAGTATGTCAAAATAAAACTGCGTTCAAAAGGGTTTTCACTAGCTGGTCTTTCAGAAGTAAAATTATATCACCAGCTATGCGTTCCAAGGTGCCTGCAGTGGACTTCAACCTCCATCCTTGTGTTTAGCAACCAAGTTCATTAACCATTTGCACCTTAAATTGATATCATGCAAATGAGGTACAAAAAATTCAAACCTGTTGCTGTTGAGCCAATTCTGATTCATAGCGACTGCGTAGGTACTCAAACCAAAACCAAACTCACTACTGTCAAGTTGATTCTGACTCACAGCAACCCCATAGACAGAGTATAACTGCCCCAGAGTTTCCAAGGAGCACAGTCCTATCCCAATCAAAAACTCTTTACTCTCAGTATTGAAGACCTTAAACCATCGCCCCCAGTTTCTACCTAGAAATTGTTCTTCCTCATGCTATCAAAATGCAGTTTGCACAAACAGAAAAATATACTGAAATGCATTCAAAAAATTGTCATATAAAGGAAATACGTGACACTTCAGCATGGGACCAGAAGAACTACATGGTGCCCACCAATGACAGCCCGGATGGGGCATGCAGCACGGAGCTCCAGACACAGCAGGTGATGGAGTAGAGGGTAGAGCTAGAACTCTACCAAAAGGCCACGCTTGATCATCCTTCTGAATGGAGGGCCCCCTGGGAGCATGGCCCACAGACTCTCTAACCCCAAACTGCATCCAGCATTGGGGCCAGCTCCCCACACAAAGACTGACCTGGACCGTACAAAACACAGAATGATACTGGAGGGGAACAAACGTAAAAATGTACATGGGTCTGTCTGAGGAACCCTTTGCTGGAGCCGAGTTGATGGATACGAAGGCTGGACCTTTATCAAAAGGTCACAGGAAGTTCTGAACAAAAGGAGAAACATCCTGTCACATGGGTGGAGACCGGAGAGGGATAGCCAGAATAGAATAGAGGTGAAAGTTCTGGGGATTAAGTGGCAACATGACATAGACTGCAAAATTGTTCTTAATTCACAATAAAAAGAAAAATAGAAGAATGGAAATATGTAATGTATCAAGTATGCATGTGTTCTGGGAATAAGCTTAGGTCTCTCTTAGAAATTAATTTTAAGGTGGTCATCCCCTTATTCACAAAGAGGCAGAATTTTGAAGAAATGAAAAGTACATCCATTTAGCCTTGCTGCCTCTTTCCTCCCTAAAGAAGAATCAATTATCTGAATTGGTCACTACAAAGGAGGAAGTGAGTAGGTCTGGTTCAGCCCCTTTGCTCCCTGTCTCTCAATCTCTCTTTTCAATATATCATCAGGTAATTCATTCTCCTCATACCTAAATGTTGCTACCTTGAGACGACTACTCCATCTAAACCCCAATTCTGAATCTTTTGCCTTGTATCTGTCTACCACCCAGATCAACCTGACTAAAATTGAACTCATCACTGTTTCCTCCTTGCTGCTATTATCTCAAGTTTGAAATCACTTTTTTTCTCAACTAATTTCAAGTATTCATTTCTACAGGAGACATACCAAGTGTGAACTCTCTTACCTATAACATACGCTGTTTGTCACAGACTTCCTCTCCATTTCTCTCAGCATCCTCCTATCACGAGCCCTTCTCATTTCATGCCTGGACTACCACGGCAGAAATCAGCCTCCAGCCCTACCAGTGGAATGGCTTATGGATCTCTGATATTATTAATGATGGTGTTATTTCTGTTTGTACTAGTGTCTCATCATCTATAAATTTATTTTTCTTACAATATCCACTCATTATTTTATCTTGAGCATCTATATGAATGCCTGCATGTAGTAGTTAACTAAATATCTATTGCATGAATGAATAAAACTAATTAAATCCTCCCAAGTACTGACACATACAATTTATCTGCAAGTAAGATAAGGCAGATACTATTTTCATTTTTCAGTTGATGAAGTTATGTCTAGAGAAGTTAAATGACAAAGCTACAGATTCTTTACAAGGCAGAAGAGACTTCATAATAGGTAACATTGTATCTCTCACTACACATAATACATATGATTTTTTAAAAAATAAGTTCATCTCAGTTCACACAGTTCTTCTTAGAAGGAAGAGTGATAAGGCACTGAAGAGTTTAAGAAGTAAAGCAACATACACACCGTCACACAAAACCTTATTTCTGGCAAACCTCATTGAATGAACTCAACAGAAAAGAAACAACTCATTAGAATCTGGAAATTGTTTTAAAGAAAAGTTTTCAAAAACTGACTTTCTGATTAAGTTTGTATATCAAGACTTAAAACAAGAGTTTCTGGAATGTAACTTCCTAACATTAAAATGGAAGCATTCTAATCATTTATTACCAATTTGACATATTGCTTTCCAAGTAAAGGTTGATCATCTTACAAATAAATTTAGTCCAACTATTTACAGTTCTGTGTGCATGGAGATGAAGGATCACAACTAAGAGACACCAGCAACACTTGACTGCTGTAGTCCATACACTTTTAATCATTCTTAATTCAAGCACTTTTGCTGTGCAGCTGATTCTTCTTTTTATTTCATCATAGTTATGACACATGAAAGGACTTTTCACTAGGTTCTTCTCAGTGCTTTGAAATGCCATCAAAGTGTGAATGTGCCCTCAATAAGAGAGGTAGAGAAAATAAAAACTCCACAGCAAGTTCTTTAGAGCTTCTAACAGAAAGCCCTGCTACAGTGGACCGAATATTTTTAGAATAAACAACCATAAATAAACATGAGGTAATTTACACTTATAAAAAAGTCAGATTACTACCAAAAAAAAAAAGATGTCTCTAAATCTATTCAACCACTAATGAGGAGATTTTGTTAACATTTAATGGTAGGTGTCTAATGAATATCTGTGGAGCACAGACTTAAAAGAATGAGTTGACAGTTCTTAACATAAGATCATAAACTAAATATGTGTTACAAAGTTCTGTCTTTTGCAAAGGAGAATTACTCTATATTTAACAAATGTTTAGTATACATTTTTCACAAATACTCTAGGGACACAAGATATAATCTGTGTGATCATATTTAGAAGCAGCTAAATTTGTGAAAGATGACAAAATACATTCCAAGAGCACAGCTTTGATTACCACAAAGTAACGGAACAAAGCATTTTTATATACTATCTACTTTTTCATGGTTTCATGTTCAGTCCTATAGTATGCATTTGTACACAGATGTCCAGTTCTGCCAGTTCACATAAAATATAGAATATTTTCTCTTTCACTGTGGCCCAATGTCATAGATTGAATTGTGTTCTCCAAAACATGGGTGGGACTGTTAGACTGGGCCATGATCTCAGGTATTGTACGATGTTCCTGTATATTGTAAACTTACCTCTCTGATGTTAATGAGGGAACATAGGTGGCAGCCGAGTTGGTGGGAAAGGACTCAGTATGTAGGATTATATTGTGCCTTGAGGCAATCTTTTGGAGTATGAAACTAAGAAGCCAGCAGAGATAGTTGGGGACGTCACAGACCAAGGAGCAGTGCCAAAAGCAGACTGTGTCCAGTAAACACTAGGGTCCCTGTGCCTCAGAAGCTCCCAGTCCAGGCAAAGACTGACAACAAAGACCTTCTTCCAGAGCCAACAGAGAAAGACTTCCCCTGGAGCTGATGCCCTGAATTTGGACTTTTAGACTACTGGACTGTAACAAAACAAATTTAAAGCCATCCACTTGTGGCATTTCTGTTAACACAGCACCAGATAAGGCACCCAGTTACAAGATTATCACTGTATATTCTTCAGGTTATCTCTCGAGGTTTTTCCCTATCAAGTCAAATAACAAACTAACGTATCTTATTAAAAGAATAAACAGTTGTTAGATTCCATTAGTGTTTCTTCTTCAGGTCATGGAGTTCATACAGCGTATACAGCATATCAACCCCAGTGTGAAGTACAGATATGGCCACTAGGTTTTTTAAGTAGCATCAGAAGCAATCTTTTTAAAGCCATAATGGTGTTCTTTTGTGTGTGTGTGTGTGAATCTTCCCACTCCTGAAATGCAAATATTGCAAGCCAGTCAAGTACAAAGAACACTGAAAATATGTGTTAAATTCTAGATATTTTCCCCTACCTAATACCTTCAGGAAACGGTGGTGGAGTAGCATTTAATTCCTGTAGCTCTTAACTAAACGGTTGGCAGTTTGAATCCACCAGGTAATTCCTGGAAATGCTATGGGGCAGTTCAGAATTGACTCAACAGCATTTTTTTTTTTAATGCCTTCAGGACTGGAAACAAAGTTGGTGTAGGGGTTAACAGTATTAGCTGCTGACCAAAGGTTTGGCAATTCAAAGCCACCAGAATCTCCTTGGAAACTCTATAGGGCAGTTCTACTGTGTCCTGTAGGGTAGCTAGGAGTCAGAATTGACTAAACAGCAATGAGTTTTCTTTGATTTTATGGCCTTCAGGATAAAATGCTTTATAACTTCCTTGCATTTTGAATAACCTAAAATTCCTTACAATTTAAAGACATCAATTTGATTCTACATCAGTTGGGAATCACAAAGTTCAAAGAAAACTCTATGTCTAGGAACCTCAGACTGTTGGAAGGAAATGTGACATATGCAGGTATGGCTGCGGAGTCATCTAAATGAGTGATACAAAAGCTTGGTTAATCTACAGGACAAGTAAATGAGTAGAATATAGGGACAAGGCATAATAAAAAAGTCAGAGCCGGACCCTAGCCCGGAACACTTTACTGGCTCTGCTAAGATTCCATTTCCTCTTTTTTTTTTTTTTAATTGTGATTGAGAATTTCCTCCTTTTTGAAACAACAATATTGCAGACTGTTCAGCTTTTTAAGATAGTAAATGTGTAACATACAAGCTACCGTTAGTAAACACTTATACATCTGCTATGAGCTAAGTTAAAGAAAGGAGCCCTGATGGTACAGTGACTAAACACTTGGCTGCTAACTGAAAGGTCCGAACCCATTAGCCATTCCACAGGAGGAGACATGGTGGTCTGCTTTCATAAAGATTTACAGCCTTGTAAACCCTATAACACAATTATTCTCTGATCTATAGGGTCACTATGAGGTGAAACTGACTCTACAGCAATGGGTTTTTATGAGCTAAGTTATGTTTTAGATTCAAAACATACGTTAGTGACTCAAATAAACATAATATCTCACTTCTGACACATAAAAGTCTACTGGGCGAAGTACAGATGCAACCACAAGGCACAATGTAATTACCAAAACAAGTAGAGTGCCTTACAAGCACGCACTGGAGGACACTGAGATGAAGGGAGATCTTCAGAACTGAGACCTGAAAAACAGCACTAGACAAAAGCCTGTGGTTGTGAGGCAAATAAACTGATTTAAGATGGAGTGTTATGGATGGAATTGCGTGCCCTCAAAATGTGTGTCAACTTTGCTGGCTATGATTCTCTGTACTGTGTGGTTGTCCACCATTCTGGGATCTGATATGATTATCCTATGTGTTATAAATCCTAATGTCTATTATGTTAATGAGGCAAGATTAGAGGCAGTTTAATAAGGCAGGACTCAATCTGCACGATTAAGTCCTATTCTTAAGTCAGCATCTTTGATATGTAAAACAGAGGATCAAACAGAAAGGAGGTGACCTCATACTGCCAAAAAGAAAAAACGGGGGAGCATAACATGTCTTTTGAATCCAGAGTCCCTGAGCTGAGAAGCTCTAAGAGCAGGGAAGATTGATAGCAAGGATCTTCCCCAAAAACTGAAAGAGAGAAAAACCTTCCCCTGGAGCTGGCACCCTGAAATCCTCCTAGACTATGAGAGAACAAATTTGTGTTTGCCAAAGCCATGTATTTACAGTACTTCCGTTATAGGAGCACTAATAACCAAGACAGGTAGGTATGACAGTACTAGATGACTAGTCAAGTGGGGGATGAAAAACATAGCAGATCTGAGGAAGCTGTTCAATCTCTAGGCTTGAAATCCAGTATAAGTTTGGGAAAGATGACAAATTTGATTTTTTTTTTTGAAGTCTAGTTTGGAACCTTAGTGATGTGGTGATTAAGCGCTCAGATGGCTAAACAAAAGGTCATCAGTTCAAATCTACCAGCTGTTACCTGGAAACCCTATTGGGCCATTCTATCCTACCTTATAGAGTCTCTAGGACTCCGAATTCACTCAACAGCAAAAGTTTTTTTTTTTTTTTTTTTTTTTTTTTTTTGCTTTTTAGCATGGAATTGGATACATGGATCTGCAAAAATCAGATCAAATCTCAACTAGAAGTGTCACTTAATACAACTTAAGCAACTACACGGTCATGAAATCCATATGAGCATAGAATATTATTCTCAAGAAGCATGTCAAATACTAAGAGGAACTATATCAGAACAACAAAACTTATCACACTGAACAGAGATATAAAAAGCATCCAGGGAGGAGAGGAAAAAGGAAAACATTATAAAGAAACAAAGGAAGTAATTTTCAGAAAACAGAAGTAAAAAAATATCATTCCTTTATAGACAATAAATACAAACACCAAACACCATTTATCTAATGTAGAAACCAAAATTTTTCAATTTTGGATGTGAAAGGGAGACAAAAGGGTTAAACTTTGCATAAATGGGGAATGATTAATTATTACATAATATTGCCTATGTACTTAATGAGCATCATCTCCATTCTCTAGTCTCATATAGAAAGAAGTAAGTTTATATTTGAGTAAGAGTCTCTCATTTCTCCACTGTGTGGGAAAAAATATCTATTTTTCTTCTAACAGTACAAAATTATAACAAGAGAAAGGATGCACTTACAGTGAGAGCAGTTACATGACACAATAAACCACCACAGGAGATCATAATATATGAGAGCTTGAAAAGACTTCAGAGTCTACTTCTCAGCACCAAGATTTAACACGCATCATCCAATACTAACAATTAGTACTGAACAAAGTGAATTTTACCAGCATCACTGCCTGGTTGTTGAATCATTATTCATCTAAAAATTACTTAAGCATCAATTCTTTCTTGGTCAGAACACACACACACAGACACACACACACACACAAAACACAACACAATACCAACTAACCTAGGCCTGTCAGATACAAAGAGAACAGCTTTTATTTAAACTTATTTACATTTTTTAATAAATTCTTTGTCTTTTAAAAATCTGTTTTTCATAGTCTGAGTAAAAATCAATATGATGATCATAAAGTATATAACTGACTAATTGTTACTATGACTAATTTCTTCTAATTATCTAATTCAAATGACATTACCAAAATTGGGTTTGATGATTTAAAAAATTTTTTTTATTTTCTAATTCTTAAAACTTCCTTATGATTTTTGTTATCTCTAAAATAGCAATGGCAAGGAAATCAAACCTGTCAGTATACTACACACACGACTGAAAAAAGATGCTGTGAACAAACACCATGAGTCCTAAATAATTTTTAGTTATTTTTTTAAAGGTAAAATTAGTATGGCATTCCTCTTGACAGTTAATACATTTTAGGTTACTTATAATGGTTGTCTTTTGGGGGTAGAGTGTAAAGATCTTTAGCTCGTATTTGCATGTATCATTAGTTATTTCCTACCATCTCAAAGCAAGAACTTCCTGGATTATGAGATCTAATTAAATTCAGAGACACTGATTTTTACACAGGGATCATAACACTGTGTGATAAGTTTAGGAATGTATACTTATAAAGACATGGACATTGTCCCCCGTGAGAATGCCTGGAAGAGAAGATGTGTACATAATAGAACACAGTAAATTTTCACTTTAATTGGGAAGTCCTCACTTTGATCCTTCAGTATTTTTCTTAGTGATGAGGTTAAATTTCAGACCGTTGTTATTCCTACTTGTCCTTCAGACACCTATACAGTTTCGGATTTATCTATGAGGACTGCCAATTAAGTCTGCAAATTCAACCTAGAAAAAGTGCTACAAACCTCACTGCTAAGTATCACTACAGTCACCTTCAAAGTACTTTCCTTGGGAAGTCATGCACCAACACCAGTGCCTAGACCACCCTTCAGGGAAATTTGGAACTCTTTCCCGAACAGCCATCAGAGTTGTCATCGTGTTATCCTTGATATCCTGAATGTCATCAGAATGTCTTCCTTTCAATATTTCCTTTTGTCTTTGGGTAAAGCAAACAGCCTTTGGGGCCCAGAAAAAGTGAGTAGGTAGGGTGTTCCAACAGTTATTTGTTCACTGGCTAAAAACTCCCTCACAGACAAGTTATACAATTCAGCTCGCCAGTCTTGCCACTGTGCACAATGGCCATACCAGAAAGAGCTCCAAAATTACTTTGAAGGGTGGACTAGGTGCTGGCGTCAGCGCATAGCTTCACTAGGAGAGTACTTTAAAGGGGATCATAGTGATATTCAACAACGAAGTATTTAGCACTTAGAACAATTAAGTTTGTGGTCTTCTCAGACCTCAAACACACACCCACACACATAAACATCTTACAAGAATTATTTTCTCCATTTCACATATTAGAAAACTGGGGCTGAAAAGCATGTAAGAACACTCCTATTTTATTCAAACTGAGACAACATTATGCTAGTAATCAAAATTTTTTACTCTAAAATGTGTCTGCTGAATCACAACACTATACTTATACCTCTCCAAAGAAGCTAGCTCAAAGTTTAGAAAAATCTTCTTATTCCTGGGGCAACAATTCTCCAGGCCTAGGCTCCACTGAGTATTACTATTCACTACTCATGATTTTTCCCCTAGAGGCAGGATATTCTATAATAGTAGAGACTTGAGAATGATGAATGAGATTATAAAATAAGCCAGTATTTAAAAGCCAAATTTGTATCCACCTGTAGCTTCAACTTCACTTAGGAAATACACAAGTTGGCATCTCAGTTTAGTCATACACTTTTTCATTTCTCCATTAGGCTTGATTATGAAAAACATGGTACATGCACAAACCACATACAAGCTCACAGAGTCATCAACATGAATTGAAACATGAGAAGTCTTCCCTTTTTATTTACTCAACACTTGGTTAAATGTTGACTTTTTTTTAATGGAAAAGCATGGTAATATGATTTTGCCAGTAAAATTATCTTTTTATGAGTAGTTTCTTTGTTATCTAAGATAAAGTTGGCTACCTGAGCAAATAAACAACTTAGTAGGGAAATAGTTAATAAGCAAAGGCCATCTAAAGATGACATTTACTAAGCAGACAAAATGTTTCCCTTCTTATACATGTAATTCTCAAGTTGCTTCTAGAAAAATTACCTACAGTACATGATAGTTTACATAAGTGTATGAATCAAGGGAAAAGTGTCTTTCACCAGGAATGATCTCCCAATATATAGTGAGATCAACATCTTCTTAATAACACTGACAGGATATGATCCTTTCCTTGAAGAAACCAAATTATGACTGGGGAGATAGGTCTTCCATTGAAGAAACTAACTGAATAAAATACAACTGCCAATGTATTAAAAGAGCAGACTTTTATATTCAGTCAATATAAAAACAACTTTTGAAGTGCTCCTAGAAATAATGACATTAAAAAATAAAATTGGAAATTGTTAGTGGTACTGTTAGCAATACTTCCTACTGGGAGACTCATATCTTTGCACATACTCAAACTGTGAAAAGTACTGCAACAAAGAGAGACTTTGAAGGTAGAAAATTTTGAGATGGATTTGCTACATTAGTAAGTATAACTGTATAAATGAATGAAAAGAATGGCATAGCCAAGTGAATCAAAAGATACAAATCCTATGTTTCTTAAAAGATAAAAAGCATCATAATGACTATAAAGGACTAAAGTTTCTCAAACTTATTGAAAAAATAAATCTGAGAATTAAAATATAGCTAACAACAGAGTAGTTTACAACATAAACATAGTATAAGATCGTTAACAGTAAAGAAACAGTAGCATGACATACACTCCCATAAACATTATATTTACACAAATACTATTATTTGCATTTCAAAAAAAATGTTAATTTTTCAGCATTTACCTTAAAATTTCAGACATTAGAAACAGTCCATGAAAAAATGGTTCAACCACTATGGGAATCAATTTAGTGCTTTTTTAAAAAACTAGAAATAGAAATACCATATGATCTGGCCATCCCACCTGGGATTACATCCCAAAGAAATAATGGGCACCACTCAAACAGATGCATGCACACCAATGTTTATTGCAGCTCTCTCCACAATAGCAAAATTTTGGAAGAAACCTAGCTGTCCATCAACAGAGGCAAATGGTTAAACAAACTGTGGTATGTTCATATAATGGAGTACTATGCAATGATAAGAAATAACGATGGCTTACAGAAATAACTGTCAACAGGAGACCATCTAGATGAAATTACACCAGGTGAAAATTAGCCAGACACAAAAGGGCAAATTTATTATAAAGCTCCAACAAATCATTTAAGCACAGAAAAAAATCAATGTTTGACAGTTACAAGGATGGGCTGGGAGGGAGGGTTAGGGGGAGGATATATCAGCACACACTAGAAGTGGAGTACCCACAACTGCTTAACTTCAAATAGTGCCCTTAACATGGACCACCTCTTTGGAAGGACAGAGAAGCAGGTTCTGGGATGAGGGACCACGCTCTCAGGGGACATCCAGACTAATTGGCATATCCAAGGTTTTTCACTCTCCCTCTCTTAAGATGATATTGTTTCACATACCACCTGGGTGAGTGGCCTCTGGGGTGCTGAAAGCTAGTACAATGCCATCTAAATAGCACCAAAGGTTCCAATCCACCTGGACCTGAGGTAAATGACGGACATTGAGGACAGGAGGAAAATATAAGCCACCAGATCGAAGTGGCCATATGAGTCAAGTCTGCTTCAGCATGGGACCAGAGAACTACGTGGTGCCTGGCCACTACCAATGATAGCCTAGATGGGGTACATGGAATGGAACCCCAGACACAGTGTGTGATGGAGTAGACAGCAGAGCTGGACCTCTACCAAACGACCACACTTAATGGTCCATCAGTCGGGAGGGCCCCCTGGGAGCATGGCCACTGGACTCTCTAACCCCAAACTACATCCAGCACCAGGGCCAGCTCCCCAGACAAAGACTGACCTGGACCACATAAAACAGAGTGATTCTAGAGATGAGCAAACCTCAAAAAAAAGGAGAGAGAGAAAAACAATCCAAGAGATTCCATTTAAACTATCAAAATTATTTCAATAAACATCCTTCATAAATGGAAGTATAGTATCCAGCTCTTTAAATTTTGAATATTGAACTCATTTTTTCCCATTAGCACCTTAAAAGTATGAACATTCAAATCTAGGAAAGAATTCATGCAATATTCAACATTTTCCCATAGCTCATTTCAAATTCTAAAACCAAGCTTAAAAAATATCAACTTACATGTTGAGAAAGAAACCTGACTTCCATGGACTTATATTTCAAAATTTTGTGTACTCCTTCCATTCTCTTTTGACACTTCCTGTGTTGTACAGTGTCTTGCCCATAGACTCCTTCCACACAGAAACTCAAACTTGAAGTTTTTGAAAATTGTTTAAAGTAAAGAGGACTTGAAGCACTTATTGATGAAAATTAAAGACGACAACCTTCTGTGTGGACTGCACTGCAGCACAAAACAAACACAACTGGACCAATGAGCAACGGCATGATAAGTGGAAAAAGACTGAAGTCATCAAGGATTCCACTACACTTGGAGCTACAAGCAAGATCCACGGACACAGTGGTCAAGAAACTAAATGATTTACTGCACTGGGCAAGTCTGCTGCAAAAGACCTCCAAAGTGTTAAAAAGCAAAGATGTCACTTTGAGAACAAAGTGCACCTGACCAATCTGTGGTATTTTCATCACCTCACGTGCATGCAAAGATGGACAATGGATAGGGAAGACTGAAGAAAAACTGATGTATTTGAATCATTGTGTTGGCAAAGTCTATTGTACATACCACGGAAAGCCAGAACAATGAATAAATTTGTCTTGGAAGAAGTACAGCCAAAATGTTCCTTAGAAGGGTGGATAGCAAGATCATCTCATATGCTTTGGACATGTTATCAGGAGACACCAGCCCCCAGAGAAGGAAATCATGCTTGGTAAACTAGAGGGTCAGTGAAGAAGAGGAAGACCCTCAACAAGACAGATGGACAAGGTGGCTACAAAAATGGACTCAAACACAGCAAGGATTCTGAGGACTGCATAGGACCAGTGTTTCACCCTGTTGTACCCAAAGCCCACGGCTGTTGAGTCAATTCTGACCCATAGCAACCATACAGGACAGAACAAACTGCCCCATTGGGTTTCCAAAGAGTGTCTGGTAGATTTGAACTGCTGACCTTTCAGTTAGCAGCTGTAGCAATTAACTACTACATCACCAGGTTTTCCTCTGTTGCAGCAGGTGTAGGAGTCGACTTGAAGGAACTTAACAATAACACAACACATTTGAAAGCATTACACTGATTTCATTGTACTCTTAGTTGTGACCTTGGGAAAAGAAAACGAGGTTAAGAATTACCTTGCTTAGGGTGGCAATTACTATGATACTCAAGAGGCTTTCCCTGTGGACCCAGGATACAAAGCCATTAGTTTTTTCTTTAGTTTATAATGCTCAAGTTCTAGCAATAGTCCTATATCCTCTGCTATTTACCACATACTGCTTTCACTTCCTTTAGCTGACACAGCACTTTGAAAACAGAAAGTTTCTGTCTTTTTTTTTTTAACCCTAGATTGACCACACTAGGAAAGGTTTTGGCTGAAAGTCAGTTTAAGAGGCAATAGACCATCAACTAACAATAGTCAGGTAAGTGACTTGAGTGTAAGTGTCTGTACGAGTCAGGCACTTCAAATCAAACTACCTAGTTTCCCCAAAGCATTAAGCTTAATGTTAATTGAAAGAATGACATGTAGGATATATTCCTAGCTTAAAAATATAATAGACATCTAAATGCAGTAGTATTGTGTCTGCACTCTGTACCTAATAAACAGATGCTATGTCATTGAACAAAACAATGTCGCACGATTTAAATGAAGTCATGCTGCTCAACTCCAGTAGAATGTTTCCGAGGTTTCCTTCAGACATGGCTAGATGCAGTATGTGTGCAATTTCTCAAATAGTAGGCAATTATTATTATAAAATACTCTGTCATATAAAATGGATAGCTACTGAGATGGAATACAGACTAAACAAGATAATACTACCCTAAATTGTGTAAGTTCTGTGACCTTAGATAGTTGTTTTCTTTTTTTTTCCCCCCTTCTCTCTTCAGGTCATATTTTCTCCTCTATAATTGAAGAGGTTGAGCCCTTATACGGCTGATCTCAAAAAATCAATATAATGTATTGACTATAACAAAGAAATGCAAAGTTTTTCATGATAAGATAAAATGAATTTGAATATATGAATGATGTGGGACAATCCACACAGAAGCTATAATTGAGGTCACCACACACTTACAGAATCACAATGGACAACAGAGCAGCAAATGCAAAGTGACACAGGGTGCAGTGGAACTCAAATATCAAAAATGCTGTTTCCCTGAGAAAAAAAGATGTTCTAAACTGGTGAATATGCAAATGTCAGACTTTTCTCAGTTTACTGGTAGTTGTAAACTTGGAAAATTCATTATGTTTTAAAATCAGCAAAAATTTTCACTCTTATAGAGAAGAACAGCTCAGATGCTTTTAAAAATGGGATACTGTTTTGTTGTGAGAAGCTCTTCTGACAGCTGTTTAGCTTCCTTGAATAGTCCAATAAGCATGAATAGAACTCAGAATTCTGAAATATGTGTATCTGTCCTCAAGACTGATGACAGATAGAAAGACATATAACCTGATTAGTAGTGTTTGCCAACTTCCATGGTGTAAATTCTCCCAACATGGCCTAATTCAAGCTACCAACCTGCAACCAAGCAGAGACAGAATCAGCCTTTGGTATAGCGCTTACACCTCTGGTAAAACTGCTGAGTCACTCTCGTGCCTAAAAAAGGTACAAATTTCTGAAATGTCAGAGAACCACTGAACCAGATGATCTGTTGATTTCTGTCATTTTTTAAAATAAAATTTACGCTCAAGGAGTTTCATTATTGCCTTTCATTTTGACACCATTTCTTGTTTTATTTATGTATTCATTCACTCATTCATTAATTCATTGCCTGTCTGTTGGCCTGCCTCCCTGTTTATCTATTTACCCGGTGTGTATCTTCTATATACAAATATTCAATGATATCTTCCCTAGGACTATTGGGAAGATTCTCGTTTTCATTCTACCCCCTAGAATAGTGGTCATTCACTTAATAAGAATATCCCATTCCCCATACTGTCTGTTCATCAATTCACTCAGCATTTACTGAATGTCAGATCTTGTTTTTCTATTGGGACAAGTAACTTAATGGTACCCAAGGATCTCATATGGTAATATAAACATAAAATATATTTCTTGGAAAAAAAATAATAGAGCAGATAAAACAGATTTCTAATAAATGGAAAGTTAAACACTATTAAGGGGTCAAGGAGTATTCTACGAACAAATAGGATATTTACTAGCAAAATTTTAAACAAGCTTTCTTTGCAATAAAAATTCAGCCTTCCCTATAGAAAACTGGATAGGGAACTTCTTGTCTGCTAGACTGTTGATTCAGCAATGCTACCTTATTACAACGTAACCTTGGGCTATTCCTGACCTGCAAGATGGAGATTATAATACATGGTTTTCAGAGGATTAAAATAACATAGCATCAGGTTTGGCAAGAAAGAACAGTATTAGCAATGTGATATAATATGCCTCATTCTACCTCCTAAAATCTGAAGTATTTAAAGAACATGCGTATCTCTTTCCTTAAGAATGCCTGACACATTTTCATCTCTCAGTAAATCTATGTAAAAAGAATGTGTTCCAAAAAATAGAAGCCTATCTTGCTACTGTTTACTTATTTAAAAATAGCACAATACCCATGTGTAACTTGACTCTGATACATACCAGAAGAAACATCTAACAAGAGCAAAAGAAAAAATCTGTGTTGTTGTTGTTAGATGCCGTCAAGTCAGTTCTGACTCACAGTGACACTATGTACCGCAAAAGGAAACAACCCCAAGTCTCGCACCATGCTCACAACCCTTGTTATGCTTGAGCCCATCACCAAGGCCACTGTGTCAATACATTTCACTGAGGGTTTAACTCTTTTCTACCTGGCCAACTGACTGGAAGAGATCCTTGTTTATGCCTATTCCCAAGAACAGCAGTGCAACCAAATGCAGAAATTAATATCATGCTCAAGTAGAGTTTTGCTGAAGATCATTCAAAACCAGCTGCAGTAGTATAGAGATGGGAAACCACCAGAAATATACCACCTGGATTCAGAAAAGGACATGGAACTTTAGGTATCATTGCTGATGACAGATGGATCCTGTATGAAAGCAGAGAAGACCAGAAGGACGTTTACCGGTGTTTATTAACTCTGCAAAGGCATTTGACTGTGTGGATCATAACAAATTATGGATAATATTGCACAGAATGGGAATTTCAGAACATTTGATTTTGTCCAGGAGGAATCTGTACATATAACAACGCAGTTGTTGAGACAGAACAAGGGGACATTGCTTGATTTAAAGTAAGGAAATATGTGTGTCAGCGGAAGACTTACTAACAACCTGAGTTAGGCAGATGATATAGCTTTGCTTTCTGAAACTAGAGAGGCCTTGAAGCACTTAATGATGGAGATCTAGGACCACAGCCTTGAGACGGGATTGTGCCTCAACATTAAGAAAACAGAAATCCTCATAAATGGACCAATAAACAACATCATGATAAATGGAGAAAAGATTGAAGCTGTCAACGATTTCATTTCACTTGTGTTCACGGTCAGCATCTATAGAAACCACAGTCAAGAAATCAAAAGATGTATTTACATTGGCAAATCTGCTGCAGAAGACCTCTTTAAAATGTTGAGAAGCAAAGGCGTCACTTTGAAGACTGAAGTGTGTCTGACCCAAGCCATGGTAAAATCTGGACAATGAATAAGGAAGACTGAGAAGGACTGATGCCATTAAATGTTGGTGCTGAAGAAGAATGTTGAAAATATTATGGACTGCCAAGTAAAGGAACCAGTCTGTCTATGAAGAAGTACAACTAGAATGCTGCTTAAAAGCAAGGATGGCAAGACTGTCATACAAATTTTGTATGTGTTGTCAGGAGGGATCAGTCCCTGGAGAAGGATCATCATGTTTGGTAAAGCCCATCCTATAGATGCACAGAACAATAAAGTGCACACACAATATGGTTGATCTGTGTCATCAAGTCCAATCCATTTCTGTCTGAAGAGTTGACCTCCATTATGATTTATGGACAGGGACAGCAACAGGGCCAGAACCCATGCTCCCAAGGGAAACCTGAGGCTGTTGGAAAATCAACTGCAGCCTTTTAGGGGAGATCTCACGGTACACCCCTTTTTATTTTCGTGTTGCCAGTGAGACTCAGTTTTCTGAGCCCCATCACAGCTACCACTGGTGGTAGCTGGGCACCATCCAGATCTTCTGGTCACATGTTGATGAAGTCACCAATCCATGTGAGTGTCTCTGTCTTCTGGGTTCTCTTTGGTCCATGTTGTTTTGGTTCTTGGAGATCATCCATTCCTGCTGATTTGGGACCATTCGGTGTACCTCAGATGACAGCTTGGCACCTTTTAAGGCCCCGCACACCACTCACCCATGTGGGGTGCAAGAGAGTCTCTTAGCAAAATGTTAGTTATGCCAACTGGCCTCCATGTCTCCTAAGAGCATGGTACCCAGATCCCCACCCCAGCTACTCCATCCTTGCAAAATTGGGTTAAGATGGGAGGAGTGATCATGTTATCTTGAAGTCCAGTTAAAATTGATCCTATTTCTAATATGTGCTGTCAGAGATTTGACCCAACCAAATTTCTATCAACTATCTGATCAATACCTTACTCTCTCTCTCTTTCTCCCTCCCCACCTTTACAGCCATCAAAGAGTCTTTCCTTCTATGCATGAATCTGTTTTTAAGTCTTCATTCTAGGGGTCTCATATAATATTTGTCCTTTTGTCGCTGACTAATTTCACTCAACATAATGTTCTCCAGTTGAAACCAGGTTATGAAATACTTCATAAAATCATCATTGTTCTTTATCAGTGCATAGTGTTCCATTAAGTATATATACCATAGTTTACCTACCCATTCCTCTGTTATTGGGCATCTGGATTGATTCCATCTTTGTGCTACTGTGGACTCTGCTGAAATAAACATTTCTGTGCATGTATCTGTTGTTGGTGTGAATGGCCTTGATTCTGAAGGGTATATTCCAAGCAGTGGAATTACTGGGTCAAATGGCATATCTATCTCCAGCTTTTTGAGGAAGCACCAGATTGTTTTCCAAAGAGGTTGCACCATTTTGCAATCCCACAAACAGTATAGAGGCGCCATCGGATTTCTCTACAGCCTCTCCAGCATTTGTTGTTTTGTGTTTTTTGGAACATAGCCAACCTTGTTGGGGTGAGATGGTATCTCATTGTAGTTTTGATTTGAATTTCCTTAATAATTAATGATCATGAGCATGTCCACATGTGTTTTTTTGGTTGCCTGGATCTCTTTAGAGACGTATCTGTCTATCTCCTCTGCCCATCACTTAATTGGATTATTTATCCTTTTCTAATTGAAATTTTGTAGTACCTTTCAGATTATGGAGATCAGGCACCAGTCTGACATATAGTTGCCAAATATTTTTCCCCATTCTGTAGGTGGTCTTTTAATTTTTTGACACAGTCTTTGAATGAGCAAAATTGTTTGATTCTTAATAGTTCCCATTTATATATTTTCTCTTCTGTTGACTGTGGTTTCTTTGTGTGATTTTGCAGTCTGTTTATGTTGTGTATTAAAACTTCCATTGTTGTTCCTAATTTTTCTTGGATGAGCTTTATCGTTTTAGATTTGATGTTTAGGTGTTTTGTCAGATCCAAATCGACGGCACTTGGCTTGGCATCCAGTTTGAGTTGGTTTTTGTGTAAGGTGTGAGATACAGGTTTGTTTCAATTTATTGCAGATGGATATTGAATTTTGCCAGCACCATTTGTTGAAGAGATTGTTTTTACACCAGTTTAATGTCTTAGGTCCTTTGTCAAATATCAACTGTTTATAGGATGCTGTCATCTCCGGTATCTCAATTCTGTTCCATTGATCTGTCTCTTTTTGTGCCAGTACCACACTGTTTTGACTACTGTAGCAGTGTAATCGGTTCTAAAGTCAGGTAGTGAAAGGCCTCCCAGTGTCTTGTTCTTCTTCAGTAGTACTTTAATTCTCCAAGGCTTTTTCCCTTTGCAAATAAAGTTGGTCATTTATTTCTCCATGTTATTAAAAAATGTCCCAGGAATTTCTATCGGGATTGCACTCTATACGTACATTGCTTTGGGCAAAATAGACATTTTCACAATGCTAAGTCTCTCTAACAATGAGCAGGGTAGCTTTCTCCATTTATGTAACTCTCTCTTAGTTTCTTGTAGTAAGGTCTTGTAGCTCTCTTTGTAAAGGTCTGTTATTTCTCTGGTTAGATTTATTCTTAAGTATTTTATCTTCTAGGAGGCTATAGTAAATGGTATTGATTTGGTGATTTCTTCTTTAATAATCTCTTTTGTTGGTGTAAAGGAATCCTACTGATTTACTTATGTTTATCTTCTTTCCTGACACTTTGCTAAACTCTTCTATCAATCTGAGTAGTTTATTTATGGATTCTTTAAGATTCTCTGCATATACAATCATATCATCTGAAACTAGGGAGACTTTAACTTATTCTTTGCTGATGCAGATGCCCTTTATTTCTTGGTCTTGTCTAATTTCTCTGGCTAGAACTTCTAGTACAATGTTGAATAGGAGAGGTGAGAATGAGCATCCTTGTCTAGTTCCCGTTCTCAAGGGGAATTGTTTCAGTCTATATACATTCGGAATGACGTAGGCAGTTGGCTTTGTATAAACGGCCCTTATTGCATTGAGGAACTGACCATCTGTTTCTATTTTGCTGAGAGTTTTTAGCATGAATGTGTGTTGGGCTTTATCAAATGCCTTTCATACATCAATTGACAAAATCAGGTGAATCCTGTCTTTTGCATTATTATGTGGTTGATCACATTAATTGTTTTTCTGATGCTGAACCAGCCTTGCATCCATGGTACGAATCAAACTTGGTCGTGATGAATTATTTTTTTGGTATGTTGTTGTATTCTATTGGCAAGAATTTTGTTGAAGACTTTTGCATCTGGATTCATGATTGATATTGATCTATATTTCTCCTTTTTGGTTGGGTCCTTCCCCAGCTTTAGTATCAGGGTTATGCTGGATTTGTAGAATGAATTTTCGAATATTCCATCCCTTTCTATGCTGTGAAACAGTCTTGGTAGTACTGTAGACAACTTTTCTCTAAAGGCTTGGTAGAATTTTGTGGTGAAGTCATCTGGGCAAGGGCTTTTTTGGGTTGGTATGTTTTTGATAATTTTTTTAATCTCTTCCTTTGTGATGGGTTTATTAAGATGTTCTGCTTCACCTTGTGACAATTTTGGTAGGTAATATGAATCAGGGAGTTTATCCATTTCCTCTAGGTCTTCAAATTTGTTAGAGTACAGTCTTTCATAGCATTCTCTTATGACATTTTTTATTTCTGATGGATCTGTTGTGACAACTCCCCTGTCATTTCTTATTTGGGTTATTTCTTTCCTTTTCTGATTTTCTTTAGTAAGTTTAGCCAACGGTTTTTCAATTTTGTTGATCTTTTCAAAAAACTGTCTTTTACTCTTTTCAATTTTTTCAATTGTCCTTCTATTCTCTAATTCATTTAGTTCTGCTCTAAGCTTTAAGATCTCTTTTCTTCTTGTGCCTGAGGGGTTCCTCTGTTGTTCTAACTCTACTTGTTCAAGCTGTAGGGTTAGATCTCTGGTTTGGGTTCTTTTTTGCTCTGGATGTGTGCATTAATAGAGATACAATGACCCTTGAGTACTGCTTTGGTTTTATCCCACAGGTTCTGGTAAGAAGTGTTCAATCTCATTGGAATCCATGACTTTCTTTATTTCATCCTGGATTTCTTCTATAATCCATAGGTTTTTGAGCAAGATGTTGTTCAGTTTTCATGTGTCCCACTTTCTATGTTTTTTCTGCTATTGATTTTAACTTTAATGGCTTTGTGGTCTGGAAAGATGCTTTGCAATGATTTAATGGTATGGATTTTGTTGAGATTTGCTTTATGTCCTAACACATGGTCTATTCTGGAAAATGTTCCACGCACACTGGAAAAGAAGGTATAGTTGTCTGCTGATGGACAGAGTGTTCTGTATGTGTCAGTGAGCTCTAGTTGGTTAATTGTGGCAATAAGATCTTCTGTGTCTTTACTGAGCTTTTTTCTGGATCTGTCCGATATTGAGCACAGAGTGTTGAAGTCTCCTACTATTATTGTGGAGTGATCTGTCTCATTTTTTGAGTGTAGTCAGTGTTTCTAGGATGTATGCAGATGCTCTAGTATTGGGTGCATAAATATTTAATATTGTGAAGTCCTGCTTGTGTACTGAAGCTTTCAGCAATAGCCTCCATCCTTGTCCACAATTGTGGATTTTACATTAAAATCTATTTTATCTGAGATTACAATTGCCACACCTGTTCTTCTCTGTGTACTGTTGGCTTGATATATATTCTTTCATCTTTTCATTTTCAGTTTGTTCATATCTTTAAGTCTAAGGTAAGTTTCTTGTAAGAAACATATGGATGGGTTGTATCTTTGGATCTAAGATCCCACTCATCTCTTTACTAGAGTATTAAGACCATTCATACCAACAACGAGACTGTTAAGGAGGAAATTATCAAATCAGTACCATTTACCATAGCCCCTAAGAAGATAAAGTACCTAGGAATTAATCTAACCAGAGAAACAACAAACCTTTACAAAGAGAACTACAAGCCCTTACTACAAGAAACTAAGAAAGACTTAGATAAATGGAAAAACCTACCCTGCTCATGGATAGGAAGACTTAACATTGTGAAAATGTCTATTTTACCCAAAGTAATTTATTTATATAAGGCAATCCCATACAAGTTCCAGCATCATTTTTTAATGAGATGGACAAACAAATCACCAATTTTGTTTGGAAAGCGAAGAAGCCCCGGATAAGTAAGGTACTACTAAAGAAGAACACACTGGGAGGCCTCCCATTACCCGACCTTAGAACATACTACACTGCCACAGTGGTCAAAACAGCTTATTCAATGGAATAGAATTGACAGCCCAGAGATGACACCATCTGCCTATGAACAGTTGATATTCGACAAAGGCCCTAAGACATTAAACTGGGATAAAAACAGTATCTTCAACAAATGGTGCTGGCAAAACTGTTTATCCATCTGCAATAAACTGAATCAAGATCCATATCTTACACCTTATACAAAAACCAACTCCAACTGGATAAAAGACCTAAATATCAAACCTAAAACGATAAAGCTCATCCAAGAAAAGGTAGGAACAGCAATGGAAGTTTTAATACACAATGAGGACAGACTCCAAAATCTGTCAAAGAAATCTCAATCAACAGAAGAGAAAATAGATAAATGGGAACTATTAAGAATCAAACACTTTTGCTCATCCAAAGACTTTATTAATAGAATTAAAAGAACACCCACAGAATGGGAAAAAATATTTGGCAACTCTATGTCAGACCGACACCTGATCTCCATAATCTATAAGATACTACAAAATATCACTAAGAAGAAGATAAATCATCCAGTTAAGCAATGGGCAAAGGAGATGGACAGACATTTCACCAAAGTGGAGATCCAGGCAGCCAAGAAGCACATGTGGACATGTTCGTGATCTTTAGTTATTAAATAAATTCAAATCCAGACAACAATGAGATACCATCTCACCCCAACAAGATTGGCCATGATCCAGAAAACACAAAACAACAAATGCTGGAGAGGCTGTGGAGAAAGTGGAACCCTCCTACACTGTTGGTGGGGTTGCAAAATGGTCCAGCCTCTTTGGAAAGCAATCTGGCGCTTCCTTAAAAAAATGGGTATCGATATACCATTTGACCCAGTAATTCGACTACTTGGAATATATCCTACAGAATCAAGGCCTTTCACACCAACGGACACATGCACCAGAATGTTTATCGCAGCACAGTCCACGATAGCAAAAAGATGGAATCAACCCAGATACCCAACAATAGAAGAATGGATTGGTAAACTACGGTACATATACTCAATGGAGCACTACACAATGATAAAGAATAACGATGATTCCAGGAAACATCTCCTAACCTGGTTTCAACTGGAAGACATTATGTTGAGTGAAAGTAGCCAGTGACAAAGGGACAAATACTGTATGAGACCTCTACGATAAGATCTCAAAAACAGACTTGTGTATAGAAGAAAAGACTCTTTGACAGCTGCAAGGAAGGGGAGGGAGAGTGAGGGGGGAGGGTTTAGTTTAGACAGTTACTAGAAATCTAGTTGGGAGAAAGCAGTGATAGCACACATTAGAAACAAGAACATTAAGTGGACTTTAGCATAACTTGAGTACTCCTTCCATCTTAACTCAATACTGCAAAGATAGAGTAGCTGGGGCGGGTGGCAGGGGACCATGCTCTCAGGTGAATTCCAGGCCAATTGGCACAACTAGCATTTTGCTAAGAGGGCTCTCTGTACCCCACATTGGTGAGTGGCGTCTGGGGTCTTAAAAGCTGCCAAGCTGCCATCCGAGGACACAGCAAATGGTCCCAACTCAGCGAACGGATGCTCACCGAGGACCAAAATGACATGCGGTAAAGATAACCGAGAAGACAGAGAGACCCGCAAGAGTGGATGCCGACATCGACTTGGGACCGGAAGAACAGGATGGTGCCCGGCCACCACCAGTGATAGCCACGATGGAGCTCACAGAGAGGAGTCTCACTGGCAAAACAAGAATAAAAAGGGGTACATCATGAGATCTCCACTAAAAGACCTCAATTGATGGTCCAGCGGTTTGGGGGTTCCTCTGAGAGCGTGGCCCCTGGCCCTGATGCTGCCCTTTCCCATAAATTATAACAAAGGCCCACTCTTTGGACAGGAATGGCTTGGACTTGGCAATGCAGAGTGACCACATATTAGAAGCACTTTATGGTTCTATACATCTATAGGATATCATCTTGCTGACATCTGGCTGGAGGAAGGGGAGGGGAAAGGAGGCTATTGGGAGGATGAGACATGTATGGAGCAGAGAGGAATAGTGTGCTGTCACCAGACAGGGAGAGCAGTGGAAGATGCATATAGGTGGGCATGTAAATTTATACTTGAATGTACATTTTCACTCAGTTATGTTAAATAAAAATAAAAAAATAAATAAAAAAAGACCATTCACATTCAATTTAATTATTGATAGATATGGATTTAGTGCTGTCATTGTGATGTGTTTACTTTTGTGTTGATGTTTTCTCTGTCATTCTTATTACTCTGTTCTGGGACATTCTTCTTTATGAGTTGATTTTTCCCCTTTTTCAGGGTTATTTTTGTAGTTGTTGAGACTCCTGCATTATGTTTCTTGATTTGATACGCTGCATCTTTATTGTGCTTTGTGGCTGCCCCTGTGATCCCCCTTAATGGTCTATCTTTAAACTGAATTTTAACTACTGCAAGTCTTATTAAATTCCTCCTCATCTGGAAGGACTGTGATGACTGTTATACATCTCTTTAATATGATGACATCATAGTTTTCATGATATGATCACAGGATCACTTCTTTTAATATTATAGCTTTGATTGAGTTTAGGGCCTTCCCTAACTGAGTAGTTTTCTGGATGATGTATCCTGTATTTCCTACTAAAATACAAAATTAATGGTTTTGTTCTTCTAAGCCAAGAGCTTTTTTCAGTATTTCTTGTAGCTTTGGTTTTGTTTTTACAAATTCTGAGTTTCTGTTTACCTGCGAATGTCTTGATTTCACTTTCATATTTGAAAGGTAGTTTTGCAGGATATATAATTCTTCATTGAAAGTTCTTCTCCTTCAAGGCTTTGAATGTGTCATACCACTGTCTCCGTGTCAACATCATTTGTGCTGAGAAATCTGACGAAAGCCTACAGAGTTTCCCTCTGAATGTTAGCTTTGCTTTGAGTCTTGCTGCCTTTAAGAGTTTCTGCTTAGGTTTCATTTTGTTAAGCTTTTAAGATCTATATTGAGTGGCATTCGATACACATCTTGGATATCTATATTTTCTTCTTTCGTAACTTCTGGGAAGTCTTCTGTCAGCAGCTCAGCAAATATACCCTCTGTGTTCTCAGGTGTCTCTCCCTGTTCAATTATTTGTAGATTGCTCCTCTTAATAGAGTCCCACATGTTTACTGATGCTGCTTTATTTTTCTTGTTTCTTTTTCTGATTTCTCCTCATAGACGCTAGAGTCACCAGCTCTGTCTTCTAAGTCAGAAAGTTTCTTTTCCATTTGTTCCATTCTATTTTCTTGGTTTTGAACTGAATTTGCGATCTCTTTAATTTTGTTCTTGATCTGTCGGATTTCAGAATACTGGTGTTCCATCAGATCAAACAGCTTGCTTCATGTTTTATTTTGCTCTGCTGAATTTTGCATAATGTCTAGGAGGGCTCTCTATACAGTCCTTTTGTACTTATCCTCTGATAGTTTCAGAAAGCTTCTTCATCTTGCAAGTTATTTGGATCTTCCTTTTGTTGGCCTTCTGAAGCCATAAGTGAATTCTTCCTGATGTTCTGGTCCAAAGTTTATTGCCTTTTGGGCATCTGGAGATTGTTTTCTTTCTCTGGTGTTACCATAACAGGATCTAAAGCTCAGTCTGAAAAGGAAGTTAATCACCAGTCATCACTATGTACTTCAGTGACTGGGCTCAGTGGAATCTCTGGTGTAGCAGACTCCACCTCCTGATTGGCAAAGACACAGCCCCACTTATAGAGTCACCAGAGAGCCATCATGTGACCCTATAATATGAAACAGTAAAGGCTGGAAGAGAAGCCATCCAGATGCACCATTGTTATTTCTCTGTTGAAAGATAAAAGCTATCTGTCAGCTTCCAAAATTAGTCAGGCTTTTAGATGTGCAAATCCCTCTTTGCAGCTGGGAAAGCAATCACCTCTATATCAAAGACTGCTTTAGGGCCAGAAAAGGACTCTCCGGGCAGATGCTGCCTCCCAGCCTGGGAATTAGGTCCAGCTGAGGCCTCCATATAAGAAATTCTGCTTCCCAGTGAATCAAGATGGTGTACCGCACAAGCTCCCCTGCCCACCTTGGAAAAGGCTATTCGATGGCAGAGATTCAGAGGTTGAGAGAGAGAAAGAGAGACAGAGAGAGACAGAGAGACAGAGAGAGAGAGAGAGGTCAGAAGTGCCGAGTTGCACAGATTCCAAGGCCAGGCTCTCAAAATGTGGTGACTTAGCTCATGGATCTCATCAGCAGTGATTCTGAGCCTTGCTGTCAATCAAACCTCAGCCCCTCCCAGCTAAGACAGAGGAAGAAAACGTTAAAATGGCAATTTACCTTTCGTCTGTGTGAGCCAGTACTCAACAAGGGCAGGGGTTCGTGAAAGAGAAGTTTCCCACTCAGTGGTATATAGACCAAATAGTCCTGTGCCATGTCCTAGGGCTCACTAGGTGTCCAGAAGTGTCTGTTTAATTATGAATTCAGACCTTGGTTTCCAGAGGGATTTAGAGGATGTGTGTTTAGTCCACCATCTTGACTCTGCCTCTCCATGTGTGTTGATCTTGATATCATTCCACGCCTCCTCTGTCCTTTAGTCATTAGAGTTCAATGCATCAAATCTGTTCTTCAGATGGTCTCTATACTCAGGTGGAATATATTCAAGGTTTTACTTCATCTCTTCTGAACTTGTTCTAATTTTCTTCAGTTTCAAGTTCAGCTTGCATATGAGCAACTGATGATCTCTTCCACAGTCAGTACCGAGCCAAACTCAGGTGGATTATATTCAAGGTTTCACTTCGTCTCTTCTGAACTTGTTCTAATTTTCTTCAGTTTCAAGTTCAGCTTGCATATGAGCAACTGATGATCTGTTCCACAGTAAGTACCGAGTCTTATTCTAACTAGTGACATTAAGCTGTTCCATACTCTCTTTCCATAGATACAATGAATTCGATTCCTGTTTCTTGCTCTTGGCAAGATCCATGTGTATAGTCATGATTTATGTTGGTGAAAACAGGTATTTGCAAAGAAGTCATCAGACTTGCAAAATTCTACCAAAAGATCATCAGCATCATTTCTATCACCAAGATCGTATTTTCCAACTACCAGTTCTTCTTCTTTGTTTCCAACTTAGCAGCCCAATCATCAGTAATTATCAATACACCATGATTGCATGTTCAATAAATCTCAAACTGCAGAAGTTGGTGAAAATCTTCAATTATTCCATCTTTGGCCTCAGTGGTTAGTGTGTAAATTTGAACAATATTTGTATTAACTTTGCAGTGAGATTCTCCTATCACTGACATTGTTTTGCTTCAGGATGGATCTTGAAATATTTGTTCTGAATATGAATGCGACACTATTCCACTTCGAGTTGTCATTTCAAGATTAGTGGGCCACATGACTGTCAGATCCAAGATGGTCCATTTCACTCCATGTCAAAATGGCCCTACAAGTCCATTTTGGATCACTATTGCATAGGATACCAATGTTCATACCATCTTCATTTTTGACAATTTCCAATTTTCCTAGATTCACACTTAGTACATTCCTTTTTCTGATTTTTAATGGATATCTGCAGCTGTTTCTTTTCATTTTGAGTTGTCCCTCATCAACAAATGAAATTTCTGAAAGCTTGACTGTTCATGTCATTAAAGTTGACTCTTCTTTGAGGAGGCACATCATCCCTAGTCATCTTTTGAGTGCCATACAATCTGGGTGCTAATCTTCCAGCACTATACCAGAAAATGTTCTTCTGTTATCCATAAAGTTTGCACTGCCTAATTCTTTTGAGTAGACTGCCAGTTCCTTCTTCCTAGTCTGTCTTAGTCTGGATGCTCAGCTGAAACTTGTCTGCCATGGGTGACCCTGTGAGTATCTGAATTCCAGTGGCATAACTTCCCGCATCACAGCAATATGCAAGCCCTGACAGTACAACAAACTGAAAACCTCTATAGACACGCAAAAATTATTAGAACAACAACTACTGAAATCTATACATAGCTATAACTATTTTCTTCTGATTGTTGCTTTATTAAAACAGTGTATAATCTTAGCTTTTCAATGTGTACTTTATTTGCAGTACCACTTTAAAGAAAAGAAACTGTTATGTTCTTTTGAGCATGTCCAGGAAAGGCCCAAGCATGACAGCTACATATTCTATAAATTTATGTATCAAGATGATTGAAACAACAAACAATGCACTCATAACTGCCTTATTTTTATGTACACTACAATAATGACACCATATCGATACTTGTAAGAAGTTCCGGAAGATACGCAAAACATTATAGGAAGAGCATTTTCATATATTATTAATCTTAGAATTGCCATCATCATAAAACTATGTCCCTTCTTGAAATTTATCAAAGGTATGCATCACATGGTTTAAGATTAAACACATGCACATAAAAATAAAAACTGTATTTTACTCTGTACAGTAATATTTTAAGAATCTTCTTTTGAGAAATATTTATAAATTCCTTTTCTATTTTATTCCACATCTACAATAAAAATATTTTGTAGTGATGTTTGCAGTTATTCAGATGAATAAGGGACAAAAAATTTATAGGACTAATGTGATCTTTTTTTTCACAAATATTTGTCTAGAATGTTGCCCATTTTTACATTGCACAGTGATGCAAACATAGCTTTATCTTTCCATTTCCCATTACTTTTCATTAAAAGCAGTGTTTGTTTTTCCCTCCATACCACTCATGTTAATTATAGACAAAAACAAAACAAACTCATTGCTTATGACCCTGTGTGTGTCAGGGAAGAATTGCATCTATAGTGTTAGTGGCTACTGTCTTTTGGAAGTCGATCTTCAGACTTTTCTAATTAGGAGTCTCTGAGTGAATGTGAACTGCTAACCTTTTGATTATTAGCTGAACATTTAACCATTTGTACTATCTAATGACTCCCATATTAATTATGTATCTTTAAAAATAAAAAACACCTTATCATCTAAAATGATGCATACTCATGTACCACTATTCATACTTTTTATAAGAACTACTGAACCTTGAATTTACCAGGTGCTCCTTCAAAGCTTTATGAGCCAGTTCTCCTCTGTCCTATATGGTTACCATGAGTCAAAATCTATTTAGTAGCAGTGGGTATTGACTTTAATACGAACATGGACTTTGTCGATTTGCCTGTGGCAGCAAATGGATGAGCTGCAGATGATGATTTTAACGTAAAATCTAGGAAAATGTAATAAATGTTTCCAAGCATCCCCTGAAGATTTCAAATATAAGGGTTATATTTCTTTTGATTTTATTTTTATCATAACTTAAGATAGCTATTGATTTCTATGATCATGAAATTATTTCTTGAAGATGAAAATTCATATTTCCTTACAACAATCCAGACGTGTCACAAATAATTTGTTAAAATCTCTTCTTCCCTTAGCCCTTCACTCTTTATATGAAGAAACCTGTCATGAGGTCTGATTCATGGATAATCATGTTGTTAAAGTGTCAATACATTTTTACACTTTAGATGTGGGCTTAACTACATATCAATGAGACCTAAAAATACTATTGTGATGTATTCTTTCATTCTCATTTCTTAATAAGACTATATGGGGCTTTCTGTCTCAAAAAAAAGTAAAACTGTCAAAATGATTCTTCTTTAGACTTTTTATAAAGCTATGTTTGGGTTTATGAAAAGCACTCAATTCTTGTTTACAATTTCTATACACTATCAGTGATTTTTTCAACTCTCTGGACAAAAATAAAAAGATTCAGTTTAACTGGACCCAAATAAGCCTCATTGAAAAATATTCAGTTAGTCATTTATGAAAAAGCTGTGGGCATTCCAATAAACTTGATTTTTTGCCTCCTTTTTTTTTATTTGGCACCACTTTGATCTACCAAATATATCTTTACAAATATGACAGCTCATTTTAAGAACGTACATCATGGAAAAAAAACCTGCTTTTCTAATACATCCATCAAAAATTCTAAGTGTTAACTAAAAAGACTGTAGTCAATAATAGAACAGAGCCCAAGAAATGCCTTTATCCATAGGCAACTTGGACAAGCAAGATAAAGGAAAAAAATGATACATGCAACAGTTTTGTTTAGCTTCTTCCTATGAAGTTATTTTCAACAATGCACTTTGTAGCTTTTAAATTCTAGGCTCTTACCTCTTTTTCAGTGATCAGCATTTGTCTCAAGCAAAGGCTTTCACGAAGCCTTATATAGAAAGAAGTGATAAAGGAAATCCAGGGAAAGTAAATAATAGGAAACAATTAAGAGGGTTTAACATTTATTAGAAACTGGGGCTTAAGAGACATTATCTATCCTAGTTAATTCATAAAACTATCTCATGAGATAAGAACTGTTATTAGTCCCATGTTACAGATGAGAAAACTAATTCTTAGAGAGACTGACTTGATGAAAAGTCACAATTCAAAGGATCTGATTTCAGACCCAAAACTGTTGGAAGTGAGAACAGTTTTCTTGAAAGTAAAATTACTGGAAAGAGGAATAACCAGAAAAGCTAAACCCACTGCTACAGAGCTGATCTCCAATTACAGCAGCCCTGTTCAGTTTCCAAACTGTACATCTTCATGGGAGCAGGTTGCCACATCTTTCTCCCCCAGAGCGGCTGGTTTGCAATGGCCAGCCTTGTAATTAGCAGCAGATTGCTCTAACCATTTTGTGACCAGAGTTCCTTAGGAGAGAGAGGAGGAGGCTGTATAAAACACAATCAAATAAATGAGTAAATCACTTCACACGGAATGAACTATATTTATGATAATAATGTAATTGAGCAGTTTTCTCCCAATACCTCCTTCCTCTAAACTTCAAATTTTCTAAAAAATGCAATTTAAAATCTGTGTAAAAATGTTTTGTTTGAAGGAGAAAGGACTCTAGATGAGCTAAATTAACTAACTCTTTTCCTCAATATGCATCAGAGTTAGTAAAAAACACTTTTAGTTTTGTTTGGTTTTAGTACCAGTAACAAAGTGATCATGCCGATGGAAAAAAAGGTCATTTTATAGGCTAAGACTAAAATTTCTTTATTTCCTATTACTAATGACTTAAGGTCCAAGCAGCTAGTATTTTCAATTATATATTTAAAGATGCAATATTTTTCATCTCATATTATCTCAGAGTAATTCAATGACTGGTGAGAGATGAATATTATAAAATTATCTAATTAAAGCATTCAGTTTTTTAATCCATTCCACAGTATTACTAAGCATGTTCATCCCATCATCTAGTAATCTCTGATGGAAAATTCAGTATGTCCCAAAGCAGTCTATATCTAAAAATAAATAAATAATCTTATTGCCATTGGAGTTGATTCCAACTCACAGTAACCCTAGAGGCAGAGTAATAACTGACTCATAGTGTTTCTAAGGAGCATCTGGTAGATTTGAACCTCTGTCCTTTTGGTTATAAGCCATAGCACTTCACCACTATGCCACCATTGTTTCCAGTCTCTCTCTCAACCCACTGCCATTGAGTCAGGTCCGACTCACGGCAACCCTATAGGTCAGGGTAAAGCTGTTTCATAGAGTTTCCAAGAAATATCCAAGGGATGTGAACTGCCAACCTTCTGGTTAGCAGACAGCATTTAACCCATTATGCCACCAGGGTTTCCAGTCTATATATGGGCACTGATAATTCTTCCCGATATTTCTTCTCACAGTACTGCAGCTGATAACATCACACCAATCCTCAATCATCGACTGTCTCATTATGCAATATTTCTCATTTACCACAATAATAAGAAAACAACTATCTGATGATTTTGCATATTAATGACACATGTCTACCAGTAATGAATGCAGAGGTACAAGGTGAGTGTAATGCTGCTTTGACAGCTAAGGTTGTGTAGTATCTTGGCTGAGCTATGATTCTCAATGGTTTGGCAATTATGAAGTGATATAATTCGGCAGTTATGTAATGAGGTAAATTGGCAGTTGTGTGATGATGTAATTAGGCTTTTATATAATAACATAGAAATCATCAATTATGTTGGTCATTCTCCATTTCCCCATAATGTCAATTTTCACATAATGACCTTTCTTTGGAACTTAACCATGTCAATATATGAGGAGAGAGTGTACTGTTTTCACTATCTCTATGTGTGTTACAATCAGTAATTTAGCTTACTGAGTATTTTTTTGTAGATGTGTCATTACTGTTTATGAAATATCTTGCTCTTAAGATTTTTACAATGAAGTAAAAACAGTTACATAGGCTGATAATGGATAAATCCCATAAACCTGAATTTTTGTGCAAATAGCTTTCTACTACCTTCTGTGAAGCTGTATTCCTGGTTTAAAAAAGTATTCATCAGAGTTCAAAATATACTTTAAAATAAATAGAAAAGCAGTTGGACTAGGATTAAAAAAATAAAGTCATATAAAATTAGTTTTAAAGGTAGGAGAGCAAATGAGTGTGAATCTTATAAACGTAACATTCTAAACTGAGGTATAGAAGGTTGTGGTGGCGTAAAAACCAGTTAATAATAAATAACCAGAAAAGGTGGCTAATTACAATAATAAAGCAACTTCAATACTGTACTATACAAGTCAGCCATATCGTTGTTTGCAGATTCCACTAAACTACAACACAAAAGGGATAACTTTTGAAGAAATAAAGCTTTATACTGTTGAGTCTATAAGTTGTGGGAAAGGTTCTGACTGTAAACACTGTGCAAATACATATATATATTCCATAGAGTTTCCCAGAAGCGCCTGGCAAATTCGAACTGCCAGTGTTTGGGTTAGCAGATATAACACTTTACACCACCAGGGTTTCTAAATTGGTATAGTAGTAACAATGAACAAATCACAGTAATTCTTAAAAATTCACAACATTTAAAAAGTATTATTACCAGACAAAAGTTTATTTGTTCTATCTGAAGTATAAACAACCAAATATGGGAACAAAAATTAGGAATTTGTATGGTTGCAATTATAAAGCATGTATGAAAGTAATCAAAATTTAAACATGTTTTAAATGTACCTAAGCCACATTAGAGCAATATTGTCAGAAAAAAAGGTTAAACCTATCCCTGAAAGTGTCTAGTTTTAATATTAAAATTACTGTTTTCCTCTTTGTCTAACCTTCAGTAGCCATTAATGTACAGAAAAAGCCCTGTTTTATCTGGAGGAATGTTTAGACAAAACAATGTTACTGAATATACATTTAAGACACTAAGTACTCATTAACTCAAGTCTTATAAAAACAAAACACACATCAGACTCCAAACAACGTACGAGGTATGACAATTAAGTCATGAACTTAATTGTTCTAAATGTTGTATACTTCATTGCTGAATATTATTATGGTCACCCTCAAAGTACTGCCCGTGGGAGGTTATGCACTGATGCCAGTGCTAGTCTACCCTTCAAAGCAATTTTGGAACTCTTCTAGAAGGGCCAATGCACAAAGTGGTATAGTAGCAAGTTGGCAAACTTAATTATATAGTTGTCCGTGAGTGAGTTTTTAGCCAGTAAACAAATAACTGTATTGGAACACCCTCCCTACTCACCAGATTTGGTTCCCCGTGACTTTTCTTTACCTGAAGATACAGAAAATACTGAAAGGAAGACATTTTGATCACATTTAGGACATCAGGGGTAACTACAATGGCAGCTCTGATGGCCATTTCAGAAAAAGAGTTCCTAAATTTCTTTGAAGGGTGGACTAGGCACTGGCATCGGTGAGTAGCTTTCCAAGGGGAGTACTTTGAAGGCGACCACAGTGATATTCATCAATGAGGTATGTAGCACTTTTTCTAGGATGAACTCTCGAACTTCGGTGTCACACCTCATATCTTGTTGCAGAATAAAGCAGAAAAACTGTAGAGTGATTTAATTATGACTATATGTAATAATCCTGGTAACTATTTCTAAGGAAAGAACTGTAAAAAATAGACTTCAGCTACAATCTAAAGAATTTAAGTTAGCCCTAAAGTAAAATTTTCTGAGACAGAAGTTTGCTAATCAATTTAATGAACTCTCACGATGCTGCTGTAGTGGTTAAATGTCATCAAGTAAGTGTGGACCTTAAGTACAACATAAATGACTCTGTGTACAACAGAATGAAACATTATTTGGTCTTGGACCATCCTTATAATGGTCATGCTTGAACCCATTGTTGCAGCTACTGTGTTAATCTGTCTCATTCAGGGTCTTTCTTTTTTTCCACAGCCTTTCTGCTTTATCAAGCATGATGTCCTTCTACCGAAATCAGTCCAGGACCATTGCTTGGGTCACATGTACCTTAGTCTGCACACCTCTGTCAGTTTGTCATCCTACATTAGCTTGCATGTTGCTGTGTTGCTGGAAGCTAGGCCACTGGTATTTTAAATACATACCAGCAGGGCACCCATGGTAGGCCGATTTCAGCAGAGCTTCCAGTCTTAGACAGACTAGGCTGAAGGATCTGGCAGTCTACTTCTGAAAAACATGGTTAGTGAAATAGCAGAGGAGCACTGTCTGGTATATAGTGCTGGAAGACGAGTCTGTTGGGTTAGAAAACCCTCAAAACCCGACTGGGAAATAGCTGACTCCTCCAAGTGCCAAAAACCAAAAAACCAAATCAGTGCTGTTGAGTCAATTCTAACTCACAGTGCCTCTACAGGACAGAGTAGAAGCACTCCATAGCATTTCCAAGGAGAGCTTGGTAGATTTCAACTACTGCTCTTCTGGTTAGCAGATGTAGAACTTAACCACTACGCCACCAGAGTTTCTTCCTCGAAATACAGTCAACCTTTGTGACATGAATGGAGTGAAGCTTTTGGGACCTTCATTTGCAGAAGTAGCGCTACTCAAAAAGAGAAGAAAGAGTTTCAAACACCCCAAAATTTTCAAGATAGATTATAAGATTAACTTTGTTTCTTTGTATTATTGCTAGCATTGTGATTGATCTTGCTCAGGTTTAAGACACATAAAGAAACACGTACACAGAAAGAACCTCTTTGGAAAGCAGGTTGTTTGCCCAGTTCGTTTTATTCCATGAAGGTCTCCGAAAAAGCTAACATATTGTTTGCAAATGCAAATCACGATCACTGCAATGAAGACAAGAGCTATTTAGAGTTGCCTCCAGAACAAGGCATTAAAGTGCAATTACTCATCTAATACTGCATATTTGTTCTGGGCAGAGTGCAGAAAGAAGAAATATGAGGAAGAGTATTTGCTTTAAAAAATTTTGAAATCGAAGTAATTCATCCTTTCATTCATCAAAAAAAGGGATTTTTAACTCTGCTTTAAATATAAATGTAACCAATGCTCAAAAAATAGTGATTATAAATCCATTTTACCACTGTATTTCACGGGACACATTCAAAGCAGGCTACTTGCAACATATCATTTCCACCAAAACACTTCACTAGTCCAGATGTAGACAGAAAAATCTGGCAGTCTCTTGATGCAGTAAATATACATTTTTTAGGGGAAAAAAAAATTATACAATAGATACCAGTGTGGATGTAAATTATTTAAATACCCTACAATAATAACTCATGATAAAATTTCATGTTCACTCCCAAAGTAAATCTTCTCCTCCAAAATAAAATGAATGAACAATGATAATTCAATTGTCAAGATTAAAATTATATAGTAGTTAAAAATAGAACATTAACATTATTTAGTGAAATTATACACTGTAGAGCATCAAGAGGAGGAATATTAGTTCCTGCATGATTGAGCCTATTAGAGAAGAAGCTGAAGTAAACCTATTTATAGAAGGGAGATGGCATGTTTCTTTCCACTGAGTATTCAAAAATCTACTGTTCTTCCAGTAAGCATATCCTGAATGTGTTACGTTATATAAGGTACGGGCTGATGAAGATATAGTAATTACTTGTCTAGAGAAATTATATGGAAACATACAGAGAAGAAATTTTTTCAGGCTCATTTTTGAAAATGGCATCTTAAGAGCTGTTCATTGTACCTATTCATTCTTGACAGCATTTGCTTGCCATCTACATGTCTCAGACAATTTGAATTAGAGGAAGAAAGAGCAGTGAACAAGAGGTATGTGATGGAAAAAAAGCACAGGCACAAAATTATCTTTTAGAAAAAAGAAATATATGAACAAAATGTTAAAGGTATTCCCATATTTACATTATGCATTTTTACATGCATACAGATACTGGAGAACTAAGATGGGATAGCAAACATAAAAAAAAATTCTTTATGGAGGGTTTTATGAAAATCATTTTTTAGATTTCATCTTAAATTTCTATATAGCAGTTGTGTAAACTGGCAGTAAAAAAATGGGAGTGCTATTAAAAGTTTTCATAGAATGTTAATTTTAATTCTTCTAGGTAACTTTGGAAATTCTGGTGGCATAGTGGGTTAAGTGCTACAGCCTCTAACCAAAAGGTTGCCAGTTCAAATCTACCTATCTTCCTCGGAAACTCAATAAGGCAGTTCTACTTTGTCCTACGGATTCACTACAAGTTGGAATCTACTTGATGGTAGCAACTTTGGGTTTTTTTGTTTGTTTGTTTGAGTTTAGGTAATTCTAGTACTATGGAATATAGATTTCTAGGGAAGTCTCACTATTGCTTTAATAGGAATGAAGTTTAGCTCATATCTTGTGTAACCTAATGCCCTTTTATAGTTTGTCTTTTGACCATTTTCATATGACCATAATTATTCTGCTTTTTTGGTCTTAGATAACTCTTTGTTTTCATCTAAATCAGTCAGGTGTTAGTAATGCTACCTTAGTACATTAGTTCATACTTCAGGCATCAGAAGTTTCTGAAATATGGTTCCAATTTGAAAGTAAGGAATTCATCTGGAATATCCAGTTTCTAAACAAGAAATTACCATTATTTCTACTGTTTTAAGCATTTATTGATCATAACACATGGGGAAAGGAGAACATGTCATATTTATGCAAAGATAAATGTTCATAAGAATTTAGAAATATTTAGAAAGGTCACCTACAGAATGGGAAAAAATATTTGGCAACTCCATGTCAGACTGATGCCTGATCTCCATAATCTATATGGTACTACAAAATATCACTAAGAAGAAGATAAATCATCCAATTAAGTGATGGGCAAAGGAGATGGACAGACACTTCTCTAAAGAGGAGATCCAGGCAGCCAAAAAACACATGCAGACATGTTCACGATCATTACTTATTAAAGAAATTCAAATCAAAACGACAATGAGGTACCATCTTACCCCAACAAGATTGGCCATGATCCAAAAAACACAAAACAACAAATGCTGGAGAGGCTGTGGAGAAAGTGGAAGTCTCCTACACTGTTGGTGGGGTTGCAAACTGTTCCAGCCTCTTTGGAAAGCAATCTGGCTCTTCCTTAAAAAAATGGATATAGATACACCATTTGATCCAGTAATTCCACTACTCGGAATACATCCTACAGAATCAAAGCCATTCACACCAACAGATGCATGCACAAGAACGTTTATCGCAGCACAGTCCACGATAGCAAAAAGCTGGAATCAACCCAGATGTCCAACTACAGAGGAATGGATAGGTAAACTATGGTCCATATACTCAATGGAGCACTACACAATGATAAAGAACAACAATGATAGCAGGAAATAACTCGTAACCTGGTTTCAACTGGAACACATTATGTTGAGTGAAAGTAGTCAGCAACAAAAGGACAAATATTGTATGATATCCCTATGATAAGAACTCAAAAACAGACTTTGCATAGAAGAAAACTGTTTGACGGACTGTTGGGGGGGGGCTTTGATTAGATGGTACATAAGATCTCAAAAGATCTACGATGAGATCTCAAAAACAGACATGTGTATAGAAGAAAAGACTCTGACAGCTGCAAGGGAGGGGAGGGAGGGGGGTGAGGAAGGAGGGTTTAGAATAGATAGTTGCTAGAAATCTGGTTGGGTGAAAGCGGTGATAGCACACATTAGAAACAAGAACAATATTATGTGGACTTCAGCATAATTTGAATACTCCTTCTATCTTAACCCAATATTGCAAGGATAGAGTAGCTGGGGCAGGGGACCATGCTCTTAGGCGAGATCGAGGCCAATTGACACAACTAGCATTTTGCTAAGAGGGCTCTCTGCACCCCACATTGGTGAGTGGCGTCTGGGGTCTTAAAAGCTGCCAAGCTGCCATCCGAGGGCACAGCAAATGGTCCCAACTCAGCAGGAACAAATGCTCACTGAGGATCAAAACGACATGGGGTAAAGATAACCCAGAAGACAGAGAGACCAACATGAGTGGGTGCCTACATAGACTTCTGACCGGAAGAACTGGATGGTGCCCGGCCACCACCTGTGACAGCCGCAATGGAGCTCACAAGGTTGAGTCTCACTGGCAACACAAGAATAAAAAGGGGTGCACCCTGAGATCTCCACTAATAGACCACAATTGATGGTCCACGGGCTTCGGGGTTCCCCTGGGAGCATGGCCCCTGGCCCTGATGCTGTCCTTACCCATAAATCATAACAAAGTTCCACTCTTCGGACAGTAATGGATTGGACTTGGCGATGCAGAGTGACCATATATTGGATGCTCTTTGTGGTTCTATGCATCTACAGGATATCATCCTGCTGACCTCTGGCTGGAGGAAGGGGAGTGGGTGGAGAGGAGGGGAAAGGAGACTGTTGGGAGGATGAGACATGTATGGAGAGCAGTGGAAGCTGCATACAGTTGGGAAAACAAATTTATATGAGAATGTATGTTTTCACTCAGTCATAATAAAAATAAAAATAAAGAAATATTTAGGTATTACTACTTTATCATTATCCCTGATATCTGTTGATAATTTTTTTAACAATTTTAATGTATAAAGTCATCTCTTGGAACATACGGTAGATATACCCATAGCATAAGCATCTCAGTATATCAGTCTATTAGTTTCCTAGCCCTGCTGTAACAAAGTATGGCAAACTGGGTGGTTTAAAGCAACATAAATTTATTCTCTCAGAACTCTGGAGGATAGAAGGGTGCTATAAAGTGTCAGTGAGGCCCTGAGTCTCCTTCTGAGACTGAGTAAAATCCTTGCTTGCCTCTACCTAGTTTCTGGTGGTGGCCAGAAATCCCTGCCATTTCTTGTCTTGTGCATGCATATCACTCTGACTTCTGCTTTTTTTGTTGTAAGATGTTCTTCCCTGTGGTGTCTGTCTGTCTCGATGTCTCTTTTCTGATAAAAGTACCACTCATCCTTGGTTAAAGTCTACTCTATTCCAGTCTGACCTCAGGGTACTAGTTATATTTGCTAAGAAGCTATCTCAAATATGGTCACATTCCCTGATACCAGGGTTTGGGACTTTTATCTTTAGGAAACACAGTTCTACTACAGACACATTTCAGAGAACAAAATCTATTTATTTATTTATTTTAATTCACAGCCATTTGTCATTTTTCTTTGCTGTCAAGTTGAAGACTCAGCCAAGTAAGACAGACAATTCACAGTAACTTTCAGGCTTAAATGAAAATAGCTAGCGGTCATTTTAAGAAATCACAGCATTTTCTTTCTCTGTTTTTGCTCCTAAAACTAACAACTAAAGTGTAGTGTATTTCACTATTGATTTTCATTACTTTGTGATAAAAATATCAACTAGGGTCTTTTACCATGTTGCTTTATTTTGAATTAATCTTTCAAAATTCAAGTTCCTCTTACTGAAAACTGTTCATTCATAGTATCAATGGGTTTAATAATGAAGGTGAAGAACTACTGAAATAATACTGAGAAATGAAAACTAATGATAAATAATACTTTGTTTTGTCACTCGTCATTAATACAGTCTCTATTCATAACATTCCTAGTAACAGATGTGGCAAGAAGACTTAGCACTCATAGAAAAAATTGAAAGTTTTGTTATATTGTGATTCTGATAATGAGAAAGGAAGGCTGATATATACCATTTACTAGAGAACACTGATTTATTTAAAGAAATAAAATACTCTACAACTGAATGATCCAAACAATGGCCACATGAGAAATAGATGATTGATGCAGTACTTAAACCCAGTACCAACATACACCTTTCCATGTCATCCTCCCCGACTGTACTGCCATCTGAGTTATCTTGATGTCATCATGAGAAAGGATAAGAAGACCTGTTAATTAGATTTTCATGGAAAGACTGTGGGTCAAATTTGGGTTGTCTATATGGGTGAAATGTAATGCATAATGCTCACCTTTGATGTGTGCTACAAAGGCGAAACCAGAGTCAATCATTTTCGCAAGTATGTCTATCCTCTGTTAAATATGTAAATGAAGAGGTAAGAGGACAGATTGTCTTTGAAATACTATCTTTATTTTTAGTTCAAAGATGACCTTGGATCAGATGTTTGATACTGGATTAAACATTAATATATACTGTCGTTCCTGAAAAATAACAATCAAGCTAATAAAATCTATCTAGAGTAAAGAAGTTTTAAGTAAATTTTATCTCCTTCAATGGCGTATCCAAGCAATATGTAGAATTGTATTTATATGTGAATGACTAAGCAGAAAGATGTATATTTATCTCAATATAACATCACTTTGTCAATTTAGGACATACATTTTCTAAAAATTTTAGTGCATCTATTCTAAAATTATCAGCCCATTGTAGTCTTTAGTAACCTAGTTTGTCCTAATGATGATACACTACTTGTCCTTAATAACCTTATTTTGACTTTGTCTTTAAAGTCACATATATTTATGCATATTCAGTGTCATTCCCCTCTTGTCAAAGGAGAACAAAATTGTTAGAGAACTGCAATATTTTAGCAAGGACAAAGAACTTCAGGGAAGTATTTGATTTTTAAGGTTTGCTAAAATGAAATTGTCAGTATTTTTGTACAATGTTCCAAAGAGGCAATGTCTTCATTTTGTTTATTTTCTTTTCTTTTACTTTAAAAAAAAAGATTTTTATCTTTATATGGCACTTTTCTAACTCTCAATTGACATCAACAAAGCAAGCCAGGGAAAAAGAGTCAGCAGCAGTTTGTGTGTTTCTCTTGTTGTGCACAGGGGGCGAGGAGAGGGAAATGGCTGACAGACTACAGGAGGGAAAGAAATAATCAGATTATTCCTAAATTAAATATGTCTCATTTTAAAGTATAAGCTGTATGTGTGCGTGAGACAGAGAATCCTGGTACTCTGAGTACTGAGATTTTTCAAAGCCTTTCTTTTAAGAAAAAAAACATTTGTGTGTTAAAAGCCAGTTGTTTTCTGTTCTTTCTTGGGCAAAAGCCAACAGAGAAGAAAGCTTTTACATATTTCCTTTTTATAAATGTCAATTATCTTTCCCTGCATAAGCCATCTATTCCTTTGATTCACACACAGATTTAGATTTAGGTTTTGTGGAAGTTTCTTTGAAAAAAATACAAAATTATGAAGCCAATCTTAGGTACAATAATGAATATTTATTTAGAATACACAAAGAAGGATCATAAAAATTTGCACATTTTAAAAATATTAAAATATACTAATCATCACAAATGTAGAAAAGTATATATTTTTGTAAATTAAATACCTGACATAGCCTTATAATCTTTTCCCTATCCTTCCTGGCTACAAACCCTACGATCAGTTCTTCATAAACCATCAAGTCGATTCCAACCCATACCAACCCCAAAGACAGAATAGGACTGCTTCATAGAGTTTCCAGTGAGTGTCTGATGGATTTGAACTATTGACCTTTTGGTTAGCAGCCACAGGTAGTATCCACAGTACTACCAGGATTTCATAAGACAACGTTAGTCCCTGGAAGGCCAAAGGGATGATTCTGCTACAGAAGAAACAATTGGCTCTCTCTGTACAGATTACAGCTAAGAAAACCCAATGAAACAATTTTATTCTGCATAGAGGTCACTATGGGTCAGAACTGACTGGATGGTAACCTTTCTTTTCTCAGTTGTCAAATTTAGGACACTGGTAGTTCAGTGGTAGAGTGTTCACCTTTCATGCAAGAGATCTGGGTTTGATTCCCAGCCAGTGCACCTCATGCTCAACCACCATTCACGCTTCAGTGATGGGCTGCTTCCCATTGCTATGATGCTAAAGCAGCAGCAGGGGTGCTTCCACACTCGGATGGACCTGCAAAGCCTGCCCACCTACTTTCAAAAAGTAGTCAGTGAAAACCCTATGGATCACAAAGCCCAGTCTACAACTGACCAAGGGGGACACATGTCCTTCCTTTGAGCATAGGATCATGAGTAGAGGTCCAACTTGACAGAAGCTACCAACCACAAAGTTTTCAAATCTAGAGAAGAGTCTACTAAAATGGTTTGAGGCATAAACATACTTGCTGTTGGTAATACTAAATACCAAATGCCCTGTCAACAGAGAATTCAGTCAGTTCTATGTCACACAAAAGAATCCTTTATCCCACGTGTCACATTTGGCATGTTGATGATTCTCTTTTTTTGCTGTAACATAGGTTCACTTTGTGTTTCTGCGTCTCTGATACTTTTTAATATATTTTGTCCTCCCATTAATGTTTCTATTTCCTGGGTTTCATTGTTACCATCACATTCATACTCTAAACTTCTCACATGAATTTCTAGCATACACTTCATTTGTAACCAGTCTAGAATATATATTTACAACAAAATCTACCAATAATCTGCACCTAGATGTCCCATAGACATCTTATACCAGGCTGTTTAAAATTTTGCTTCTACCTTTTCATCATGTAAATTTTCCAACAGAGAGAATCTACCACAAAGAGCACACATTTATCCAATGACCAACACTCAGTTTCAGCAATTAACAAATGTTACCAAACTCCTGATAGTTATTTATCCAAAAAAGAATTATTTTTATTTTGTTTGATATTAAATAAACCCAAAACATTCTATCTTCCCATTTGCAAATATTTCACTATATGTCACTAATTAATAAGATGTTTTCAATGTCACATTCAACAAATTTAATAAATCCTAATTATAATATTAAGTCTATATTCAAATTTCAAAGATTGTATGAAAGAGATTATTTTAAAGTTTTGTGCAAGTCAGAACCCAAAGAAGTTCCACAGGTAGCATTTGATAATCATGCCTAGGCTTCTTAATTCTGTATTAGTTAACTGTGCTCTATTTCTCTTTTTTTCATGAGATTACTTTTGCTTCTTTGTGTTGATAGATGACTTTTTGCACTAGTCTCAGTGTATACTATAAACCAGTAATTAAGTCATGAGTCTGAATTAGTTTGAAGATCAATTTCTTAAAGAAGAATATTTCATAAGGGGTGCTGTACCCTGCCTAAAGTATGACGTCATAAGCAATATAACTTATAATGTTCTCACTTTTAGTAATATGCAGATCAACTTTCAGATCCAAGTGGCATCAACCTGAGACTTTCTCTATAAAGTCTGCTGTCAAAATTCATCTTGTAGAGTTTCCAATGAGCAGCTGGTGGAGTCAAACAAGATCCTAACCACTTCACCACCAGGGCTTTGTTATTTTATCATAAGCTGCAAAATGGTAATTTCTCCTATTCTACTGTTCCTTCTACATTTGCTATAAGTCATCTCTAAAGCAGAAATTTCCCTAACTGAAAATTTTTTTATGTAGTAGCCAAGCCAAGTCAAGTGCCGTCGAATCATAGGAGAGGTAGGACAAATGCTTGGTCTTTTCTCTTTAATTGTCCGTTGAAAGTTAATTTTTGTCCTAGTCTTTCTTGTTTGCTCCTGTACCTGTATTTGGCTATGAAGTCCCAAGTCACAATCTTAGAATGTATTCAGCAAGTCTTCCTCTCCCTCAGACATGGCTAATTTTAGCAAGCTTTGATCTCTAAGCTTTTTCCCTGTTCTCTGTTCCACTGCCAATGGCTTAAGAATATTCTCATCATTTCTTAACTACAGCTACTAAGTCAGACTCTAAAACCACAGCCTTGATTTGAAACTCATACTTAACACTACTGCCAAAGTGATGTTCAAGGTGTTAAGTTTGATACATCACCTAAGAGTTAGAAATTCTCAAATCCTTTAATGGCTCTTCATCATCTAAAAAGCAAAATTCAAGCAAGGTCTTTCCTGAGCAAATCTCTATCCACGTTACCAACCTCACACCCTAACACCTTGCAGAGAGCTTCCTGGTCTCCAGCTACACTGAAATAGGTGCTTTAATTTTAATTTGTAGTTTGCTTAACATATCTCTGTCCGTGATAATTTCCAGGCTTAGAATCCCAGTTCCCTTTGTTTCTGCTTTTAAGATCAATATTCATCCTTTCAGAGTGGACTTAAAAGTCAAGTATTTAATGATGTCGTCTCTTATTTTCCCAGACAGAAGGAAAGCACTTTGATCTCTGTCTTCTTACAGGTTTTAGGCCCTGTTCTGTGACTCTACCCCCGATGCTGCTGAGTGATTTGTGTACATTTCTATCTCTGTTGCTAGATGGTAAGTCCTTGAAAAGCAGGAACACTCTCATCATTGCCGAATCTCCAGTTGCTAGGGCAATCCCTGTGGAATATGACAGGTACCTGATAATGACGAATTATGTTTCCTCCTGTGAAGCACATTACTCTTGTGTTCCTCGCCTGCCCATTAAAAAGTCTCCTTCTAGGTTCAGCATTCATTTCTCGCTTTCATTCTTTTTACTATCAACGAGAGTTCATCTACTCTGGATTTGTCTACTTTTATCCACTTCCCATCTTCTGTTGCCCACAGTGAAGCTTCTCTCAGATGTTCTACTAATACAGTTTCTATAATGTAGATAAAAAGACTCCTCACCAGCTGCACATACATTTTGCTTATTCCTACTTCTTTGCTCATGAAGTGATCAAGAACCAATCCAAGCTGTGTTTTAAAAATTACAATTTTAATGATGTCATCTCAGTTTTATCTTAGTCTCTCACGTCAACTAAATAGAGAAATTTATCCAGTTTCTCCACATACTCTACAAGCAATAAACTCATTGATTCAAATTATGGTAAAAAGTTATAAAATACCCTCTTTCTGCTTTCTTAACTTACTTATTGATTGATTCGATTGAGTAACTACAAGATTTTCTTTGGGTTGTGATCAAAACGAAACTTCAATAGTGCATATTTAGCATGGACGATCCCTTCTTTCATTTAAATTCTCTGAGAATTGGGTTTTGATGATTTCACCAAATACTTTCATTTAGCTGTTTTTTGGTTTATTTTCCACGTATATATGGCTTTATCTACTTTCAAGCTACTGCAAACTTCCGAAAGTCATACTCAAACATTTCTCCCATAAAAGTGAGATGAGTTAGAGTATATTTTTAAAATGCTTATATGAATGAAAACACACTGATCATTCTTACAGATACTAGTTAAATCAAATCATCCTAAAAGTTAGCTGTAATATCACATTCCATTTTTAGCATTATAGTTCTCATCTTAAAAATAAAATATTTAATTATCTGAATAAAGAATAAGGTCAGTCTTCAAACAATGATTCTTAAAATAACACAATTACAATGCATAACTAATACACATATACTCATAACCTGAGGAAAAAGGGTTAATCATGATAAACCTGTCTGTGAATTCATTTTTTTATTGTCTTTTCCAGTTTCCTGCAAAAACTGCTTGTTGATTGTCTAAAAGAGATGAGGAACCACCCCAAACTGTTTTAAGAACAGTAACTTTAACGATGCCGTCATGGACTGCATTGTTCCCCCCCAAAAATGTATGTATTGATTTGACTTGGCTTTGAGTCCCAGTATGGTGCCATTCCTCCCATGTGTTGTGAATCCTGCCTCTGTGATACTGATGATGGAGAATGGGCAGCAGTTGTGCTGGTGAGGCAGGACTCAAGTTACCAGCTGTGGGATACAAGGGAGAGCAGGGAGCACAGAGAATTGGGAACCTCACACCACCAACACCGTGAGCAGAGCATGTCTTTGGACCTGAGGTTCCTGTGCTGAGATGCTCTTGGAAATTGGACTCAGCTTATTGGACTGTGACAATTTCTCCTACTGATTGGACCTATAACTCATAAATGGATTTGCCGCTTACCAAACTGTGTCAATAAAGTTTCTCTTCATGAAACCATCCACTACAGTATTTTCTGTTGGAGCAGTATCAGGTGACTAAAACATGCCATCTCAATTTTTGCTTCTTTTGCCTCTTATGCTAACTAAACAGAGAAGGCTAACTCAACCGATTTCTAGATATACACTGCAATAAATACACATCAGTTAATGGAATAAACATCAATAAAGCCAATAAAAATGAAATCATGGGAAAAGCCAGCCAAGAGCCAAGTCATTTCATTTTTAACATACTAAATGTAATTTGAGAGAGAGAGAGAGAGAGAGAAAGATACAGATAGTGGAATAAGTACAGACCACTGAATCCAAGCCTTACATGTTGGAAAATCAGATCAATGTCTGTTTTTATCCTGTGTCATCAAAAAAGCAAGTTTCACATAGAAAGAAAAATAAATTTTCTGAATAAACAGCTACTTATTTTACATGAAACCCTGGTAGTACAGTGGTTAAGTTCTATGTCTGCTAACTAAAAGGTCGGCAGTTCAAATCCACCAGGCGCTCCCTGGAAACTTTATGGAGCAGTTCTACTCTGCCCTGCAGTGTCATGACGACTCATAAATGACTCGATGGCTCTGAATTTGGTTTGGTTTATTTATGTAACGACTGGGCTATCACATTAACTCTGTGTAAATATAACCCCTTATAATCCTACTTTCTCCTGAAATGTTAAAAAAAAATGCACTTAAATCTTATAAAATTTTTGTAGCTTTGGGGAATTCATTTTTTTATGCTACTAGTACACATTTAATTGGACAATTCAGAGGCTTACATTATTTCTTCCTGTTTAACTTACAACCTGCGCCATAGTGATCCTGATACAGAACAGGTAGTCATAAATGTTCTCCCTTGTAAATGTATCTGGAAATACTCATTTAATGCTTCAGCTATTTTAGTGTCTCAGATGACTACATCTCCCATTAAAATTTGTAATTCTACATCTCCTTCTTCCTGCTCCCTTTTCTTACACAGAATGAAAAATAATGTTGAATCTGTCCAAACCCTTTTGAGTTACATACTTATACCTTATGTTAAATGACACCAAATTATCATCTTATCCATTAATAATTTTAAAACACCCACTGGGTGCAACAACTTATTTAATAATAGCTCTAGAAACATGCAATTTACTTCTCAAATCCAATAAATATCATTTTAAAATTCTTTTCTTTCTGAATTCATTATTTTCCTGGAGCATTAATTTGATCAGAAGCATTTATAATCTGTTTGTTCACATGGCAAGAAATTGTGAAGGATTACTTCTCTCTCCCATTGCACTAAATACATACAGACTCCATTAGACGTGGTAGAAGGTAACTACAAAGAGAGAGGCGCACCTCATTGCTTCCTGCCATTTTTCAAAGCAACTGTACTGATACTGGAGTCTTTTTTTCATTCAATTACATCCTTCCCCTCCCTGAGAACAAATACCTAGAAAAACCAGACTGAATGCCAATCTGAAAAAAAGAGATCCTTAAAGATGTAAGCCATTATACCATACATACATATATATGCTGATGTTCTCAGTTGGGTAGGTACTTAATTTGATTTAATGAGAGGATTGACCTAACTTAAGGTTTGCATTTTACTATTTAAAATCACAATCAATCGATGGTTTCTGCTTTTTTTAATGCCCTCCTGCAGAAATAAAGGGCAATACCAGGAGCTGTGCTGCAAGCACTCTAGGACAAATTTTCTCTCATTATAGCACTGGGAAATAACCTAATGATTTTTTTTTCTTTTCTATTTCTCTCTTTTAACTGTTTCTTTATTTCAATAATGCAAGGCAATAATAAGAAAACTGCCTGGAGAGGAGACTCTGACTAGACCTCTGACTACTTGAAACATATATTTTAACTTACTGGAGTATCTACAAGCCATACTATCAACTCTTAACTTGAACAGCTTCTTACTATGTACAGTGCCTCTAGTTTCATTTATGTTATAAGTTTATCAAGATGTTTTATTTGAAAACACATTTCTCCTATCCTTATTGAGTCTTTTAATAATAGTGCTGTATTTCTCCCAGCATTGCAAAACCTCCAGAAGTCTTCTCCATGGCCATGAGAGAATCTTCTATGCACACTACCTCACAAAGCATGCCACTGGGCCTTTACAAATGTTGTTCTGTGATAAACAAATGTCCCTGCATCTTCAGCCCTTTATATCATTCTCTTCACATCTGTTCCTTAATTAAAACCTGGCTTAGCCAGTCAGTCACAAGAAATCATACAATGTATCATTCCTTTATGTGAGATTACCAGAAGAGATAAACCTATAAGGATGGAAAGTAGATTCATGGTTGCCTAGGACTGGTGTAAGGGGGGCAGATGAGACTACCAGGGGGTAGCAGATAAGAGGAGCAAGGTTTCTTACAGGGGTAATGAAAATGTTCTACACTTGATTGTGGTGATGAATGTACAACTCTGAGAATAAACTCAAAGTCCTTCAATTGTACAGAGAAGAATAGTGTGCTGTCACCAGACAAAGAGAGCAGTGGAAGCTGCATATAGGTGGGCATTTAAATTTATACAGGAATGTACATTTTCACTCAGTCATATCAAATAAAAAAATAAAAATAAAAATAAAAACACACACACAAAAAAGAAAAAGAAACTAACAAATTAATGTTGGCTTATCTGAGTTCTCAACTTCCATAATTGCCTCCAGAATTTTCCTACCTCTTACATATTTCAGGGACAGGAGATAGAGGACGCATTCTTTCAATTCTCTAATGCTGCTTCCAAGTCACTTATTTCCTACATGCAATTATACAATCTCTGCTGTTTTGTATTTGACATGCTGTCTGTCTGTACCTCCTCTGTATCTTCCTACTCTTCTGCTGTCCTATGATTTCACTGTCAACAACTGAGCACTTATTATTAGGGCAGCCACTCTTTTAGGTAACCTCAGACTACATAGGGATTATATACAGATGCCCCATCCTATGCCTTGTAAATATTTGAACCCTCCAAGACCATCATTTCCACAGTTCTGTGATCACTTATCCCCCATCTATCACTGTCCTGAACTAGTCTAACTCTGAGATCTTAAACTCAACTATCTTCCTCTTTGAATCGTCTATTGGACTCTCCCACTTCCTTAAATCTACCAGGGTTATTTTTTAACCTCTTGAGTCTAGCAATTCCTTGAATGCTCCACTTTCCATGTCCAGTTCCTACAGTCTATCAAATTGTAATTTGTCTAATATTGTTGATAACAAGAGTAGATGTCATGATTCATCATCCAGTACACTCTCTCGGCACTTTAATTCTCTGCTCTTCTGTTCTTCCAAGAAACCTGAATATATGCAAAAATCACTTTTTCTATTCCTCCAATGTGCTGGATAAGTACCCCTGTCCAAGTCTCAATCTTTAAACTCATCATAACTCTTACCATCAGCCATTGTGTAGGTAGATGAGGTCTCCCCCAAATTTCCATATTCTAATCCCCAGAACCTGTCAATATGCTAGGTTACATGGCAAAGGAGACTAAAGATAGCAGACGTAATTAAGTTTGCTCATCAGCTGACTTTAAAATAAGTATCCTGATTATCTAAACAGACTCAAAGCAATCATAAAGGTCTTTTAATATGCAAGAGGGAAAACAGGCCTATGTCAGGGTGATGTGCGTTAGAAAGACTCAATCGGCCATTGCTAGCTTTAAAAAACAAGTAGACACTAGTCAGAGAATGTGGTCACTCTATATAAATAGGAAAATACAAAAATTTTCTTATGTAGATTATCAAGTTTAGAAATTTGCATGTCTAGTTCATGACTTAGTAGACATTCTACCCTAGAAAATTTTAAGTGTCTACTAAGTCATGAGCTAGATATACAGATTTTTAAACTTGATAATCCACATAAAAATAAGAATGAAGGAATAATGGGTTTTCCTAGAGCAAAGTGACAGAGCTCTACCTAGTTCATGGAATCACTCATATGGCCTCTGTGTGTGCATGGTATATTTGTTCATTTTTTGAATCCTTTCTTCATTGCAATAAGTTAATTTTGGTAATTTTTGGTTTCTAGCACATTGAAATACAGGTCTTTATGTATATCAAAGTACTTCTAGGTACAATAATTTTAAACACCACAGCAGGTAAAAACATAAAGGTATCATTGTATACATTACCTCATTCGTTTGTCATAATAACCCTTGAGCACAATTGCTAAGAGTTGTAATAAACTTGACATCAATGAATTTGGCTTTGGTTTAATACTACAAGACAGATGACATTTCTTCTCTTTTTAAAACTCATTCTGTCCTTTAGCAAACATTTAAATCCCATACTGCCATAGAGTATTGCAATACAAAAATTAATTAAAATTACAACTACAAGAAGATTAACCATAATATATTTGTTAGATGCATATTTCCCTACTCTCCACTCTTAACTATGAGCCTCTTTCTGCCCCTTACATCATATAGTGAAGGCATGTCTTCAATCCTGGGTTACAGGGCTTCCTTTGTCTTACATTGGTTAAAAACCTGTGTCAAGAATTACCAAATAATAGTCACTTCATACGGACTTAAATGAATGAAATACTTTCTCCCAAGGGTCTTTTCATTCCAAATATGATCTCTAACTGCATAATAAATGTCTGTAATTGCTTGCTTCACAGAATAGTAAAGACTGGCTAAGTTTCAGAAAAATGAAAGTAACTAAAATGACTTCTGGTAGCATTCTAATAAACTACTAAATTTTGGTGGAATAACCATATTTCTCATAGGCTAATACATTTCTATTTTTTATGTTTCCTTAGACTTTCTTCCATATAGGCTTCAGTGCAGAATGAACTGTTCTAACTTTTCCTTACAAGGCTTAGATCTGCGCTCAACAACTGGCCCTTAGTGTACACATAATCTGAGCTTACTGTAACTTGACAGAGCTGAGATTTGAATTTACAGCTGACCTAAGTGCATTGAGTCACTTGTACCATAATCTCTAACTTAAGAATCACCAGATAAGCAACTTTTAAAGACCTCAATAAGTTTTGAAGGAAGAGAGAGAGAGAGAGAAATGGACATGTATTAATTATAAGATTCACGGCTCTTAAAACTTAACAAGACAAAAAAAAAAAACACTCAAAAACTGTTTAAAAATTGTGAATAAGAATTTCATCAAAGAGGTTACACAAACGGTCAACAAACACATGGAATGAAGTTCAACTTTTCTATTCCAAATAATACCAAACTCATAGCTATTGAGTCAATGCCAACTCATACTGACCCTATAGGACAGAGTAGAACTGCTCCACAGTTTCCAAGGAGCACCTGGAGTGGATGTGAACTGCCAACCATTTGGTTAGCAGATATAACACTTGCCCGTTATGCAACCAGGGTTTCAGTTAGGGAGATGCAAATCAAAACCACAGTGAATTATCACTTCATCATTCCTACAGTGGCTAAGAGGAAACATGTAGAAATAACTCAGTGAGGATGTGGAAAAACTGGAGCCTTCATTCAGTCTTTGCGGTGGTAATACAAAAGAGTATAGGAGCTTTAGCAAAGTTTGGTATTTCCTCAGAAAGTTAAATAAAAATGCCCTGTGGCCCAGCTATCCCACTTCCAGGTATATATCTCAAAGATTTGAAAGTAGGGAGGAAAATACAAACACGTACTCTGATGTCCACTGTAGCACTCTACGCAACAGTGAACATGTGGAAACTACTTAAATGTCAATCAACAAATGAATGGTTAAACAAAATGTAGTATATACATACAAGGAAAAGTTACCTATCCATAGTGTGAAATTAAGTCAATGTCCATGGTATGGCATGGATGAACCTTGAAAACATTAATCTGAGTAACATAATATAAATCAATTACAAAAGGACAAATATTATCTCACTTATATGAAATAACAAGAATAGGCAAATGTATAGACACCACAGTTTTTTATGGTTCAAGATAGAAGAAAGAAGAATGTGGGAAGTGTGGTTGATGGTGATAAGAATTTGGCAATGGACAGTGATGACAGCTATACAACATTACTGTTGTAAGTGGTGTCACAGAACTGTGACACATGAAAGATGCTGAACTGGAAAATTTTGTGTTATATAAAGTCTTACAACAACAAAAATTTTAGAACTCAAAATACTGGGTAGGTAATATGAGTATTAAAAGTTATTTCACAGTTTACCCAGGACACATCACAGCTTATTAGAAACTCCTTTTTAAAGCTTGATACTATATTATCAGACAGATTTTTGCCTGTCTGAAAATGCTCTTCACTTTAACAGACCTTAAAGTCACATAATGTGATTTATAAAAGGGACACAAAACTTAGATCTCTACAATGGCACTAAGTGATGCAAAGCTAAGTTAGATGTATTTGAAACGTTTCCCTAAAAGCATTTTTCATACGCTTTTGAAAATTTAGATAAATTAAATATTCTACCTCTGGAAAACTTGAAGTAAAAACTACCTCTAGTAACTGACCAATGAAATAAACAAGTTCAAATGTGTATGACAATTTTTTTGTCCTTCATTTTGTTGTTGTTTCATTTTTTTTTACAAAGAGAAAAAAAAGAATGGGAGCAATACAGTTGATAGTTCTTTAATGATTTCTGGCAAAGACAAAATACATTAGCAGAAGAGTATCTACAGTATAAGAAGCTTTCCAAAGCATTTACAGATTATAAAGTCCTGAGGAAGCTTATGCCTATATTGTGAAATTCTCAAAGTTTACCTGTTTACCCACCCTTAAAGAGTAAGATGGAAAAAGTAAACAAATGACCTGAGTGATAAATGAATGAATGAGGGCCTAAATGAATAAAACAAATAAACAAAATTTTCACAAAATCTAGAAGTATTCATTCTCTTCCTATTATTTCAGTTTACATTCATCTTCAGTTCTAGTGCTACAAAAATGAGGAGCCATCACAAGGAGAGATTCTAATGAAGAGTGGGATTCTCACTTCACAATGAAAAGGCAGGTAAACCTAAAAAGGGATTTAGGACCTACCAAATGGGTCTACAAACTAAGAAGACTATATAAGAAGTTCAAAAAAATTATTGAAAACATATAATTATCCCATATTTATAATTTAAGTCCTCCTTGCAAGATTCTTTTATTTCTTTGCCACAATACCTACTAGTCCCAGTTAAAAATGCAACAAAGACTATGATTCCATTTTATGAATAGCATAACCCTGATTAGTGACAATTGCCAAAGGGAGAGGATTAGACTCTATTTCCATGGAGGGTAAAAAAGAAGTAAGGAGACAAGAAGAGCCAGTGAGAGCTGAGAAGGAGTCAAAAATTTAACTACAGTCAGGCTGCCCAGTAGCAGACACATGGCACTACTCATCTCATTGCCTGCTTACATGGCATCTGCATCTCCTCTTAGGAATGGATATGGCTTTCTGCCACCATGATTGACACACAGAATCACAGACATGTCACAGCATTAAGGCACTATATGACTAGAAAGACATGCTGCCTTAAAGTAAGCTTTAACTGAGCTTAAATATAGAGCACAGCTGTCAAACCACACAGGGCTCTCTTTCAATCTGACATCATTGAAATGATGTTTTGAACTGATGGTAATTTGAAAAGATAGGAATGCTGTTATTAGAAAAGGTAGGTCAACTCTGGGTCAAAGCGGAAAATTGTTGTCTGTAATAAAAATATTTTGTTTTAATGACACAATAGTAAGAAACTTGTTGGTTATGTTAAGCATTTGATGATATACTTACTAAATTGTTTTCCTGGAATTCTAGGGGTTGTTGTACATACAGAATACACAATGCAACAGAAAGTAACAGCATTAACTAAAAGGTCAGAAACTTACTGCCTTGGAGCCAATTCTGACTCATAGCAACCCGACAGGACAGAGCAGAACTGCCCCATAGTATTTTCACGGAGTAGACAGTGGATTTGAACTGCTTATGTTTCAGTTATCAGGCACTGCTCATCACCAGTGCACCACAAAGGCTTCTAAATGGCCAAATGTTATAAGGAAAACGGAATCTCATTATCAGATGAAGTATCTCAGTAAAAGTAAATGAATCATTCCTTCAGGACCAGGTAAGTTGATTCTTGTAGCACACTTTAAATATTTTATCTTCATTATTTTCAAATAAAATATGTGAGTTGTAAATGACACAAAGAGATGACAACTACAGGCCTTTTGTGACTTTTATTTCTACATATACACAAGAGAGTAACATTTAAACAAAAACTAGGGTACTACTATATGGGTCCGGAAGGTAAAATACATAGTGGTCCTAAATACATGTTTCATGTAAAAAAAGTGGGGCAAAGATAGTGGACTAGACACACATCTAATCAACGCTCCCTGAAAACTAAGGCCTGGAAAGAAAATCGTCCAGAGCACTCTGGACATTCAGGCACAGGGTTGTCAAACGGAACTACATGACACTAAATGGGAAACTACGTCTAAGATGAAGCAGTGCACCCTGAATCCTGCTTCAGCCGACTCGCTGTATGGGAGGACTGCAAGTACTGACACCTTATTTTGTTATCTGGGAGGCAAGAGCTGCACATGAGCTGGCAAATGCACTGAATGCTAAAGTAAACAAAGGATAACTCAGCAGAGAGACAGTGCGTGGGACAGTCACATTTTGAGAGCCTGGCTGCTAACTGAGGGCACCACTGCTCCTCCACCCTCTCTTTTCCAAGCTGCTCTGTAGATTCTGCTGTTTCACGGTGGATGGGGCAGCTTTTGTGAGACACCATACTGGTCAACTGGGAGGCAGAGTTACCCAACTGGAGGTCTCAGCAGGGGCAAATTCCCAAATTGAGAAGAAGTATCAGTCCAGAAATGACTTTTCCAGCAGAAAGGCTAGGGCACTGTTAACTTATGGGTGGGGCTCAGCTGAGGATGGCAGCAAAGCTGTAACCTCTCCCTACTTTGAACTATGTCATAGCATCTGCGGACAGCCAAAGAGGTACTTCTGTTGTCAGCCAGGAGGCAGGGCCTGCCACCCCTGAGGGTCTGAGTGATGTCAGCAGATGCTGGACACTTCCAGCTTAAAACTAAAGGAAAGTAAGTTTTTAAAATAAGACTGCCTGGAGAAATAACTGCTGAATGGCTCAGTGGCATCTCCCCCACCCTTCACTTACCCACATCACAGGGTCAGCTGAAAGCCCTCAGTGACTCCACATGTAGGTTACCATCTTTACCCGTCAGGAGGCAGTGACTGCCACCCCAGAGAATCTACCAGGTGCAAGTCACTAGAGTACACAGAGGTGGCTAGTGACCAACTCCCCTCTCACCTCCTGTATTATATGATTATACGAGGTAATCAGAGAAACTGAACAGCCTCTAAATGGCACAAAGGCAATAAACGTATGCTAGCCATTTAAAGAAATAGTCCATCATGGTGCTGGAAAACTCCCAAAATAAAGAATCAATGAACTTCCTAGATGAAGAAGCTTTTCCGAAACTATTGGAGATCAAGTACAAAAGAATTATACACAAAGCTCTGCTAGAAATTCAACAAAATGCAGCATAACAAAATGAAAAATTAAGTAAGCTATTTAAACTGATAGAACATCAACAACCTGAAATCCAGCAGATCAATAACATAATTACAGAATTAAATAATTCAATCCAAAATCAAACCAGCAGAATTGAGGAAATAGAAATCAGACTTAGTGACCTTCAGGATAGAACAACTGACACCAGCATTTGTGAGGAGAAATCAGGGAAAAGAAATAAGAAAACTGAAGAAGTATTAAGAAACTTGTGGGACTCTATTAAGAGGAATAATCTACAATTAACTGTAGTTCCTGAACAGGGAGCAATAGCTGAAACCACAGACAGTATTGTTCGGTTGCTAACAGGAAACTTACCTGAAATTGTGAAAGGTAAACACAGACATCCAAGATGTATATTCAACACAACAAAAGAAAGACACTAAGACATATTATAATCAAGCTTAATAAAGTGAAACATAAACAGATTCTCCTAAAATCAGCCAGGCTCAAAGTAAAGCTAACATTCAGAGGGAAACCCTGCAGGCTTTCATCTGACTGCAGAAACAATGATGGCACAAATGCAGTGGGATGACACATTCCAAGCTTTGAAGGAGAAAGCTTCCAAACAAGAATTATATATCCTGCGAAATTCTCTTAAATACGAAGATGAAACTAAGGCATTTGCAGATAAACAGAAATTTAGAGACTTTGCAAAAGGCAAACCAAAACTACAAGAAATACTGAAAGAAGCTCTTGGCTTTGAAAAACAAAAACATTAAGTGTATATTTAAGGAGGCAATGCAGGATACCCCCATCTAGAATCCTACTTGGTTAGGGAAGTTACAAACCTCAGTCAAACGTACAAAATTAAAAGAAGGGAGCCAGTGGTCATATCACCAAAATTATGACACTATCAAACTAAAAAGAGGGATATATTACAATAGTTATAGTCGTTTCAGAAACAGAGGAAATTAAAGATATGCAGAAGTCAAAATTGGGCTTAAACTTAAGAATATTAAGGGGGATCATAGGGATAGCCACAAAGCATAATAACAATGCAACATATCAAAACAAGAAACGTAATACATTAGTCTCAACATTAGTCTCAACAAACACAAAACCAACACTGACAAGGATGAAAAATCAACCCATAGAGCAGAATGACCCAGAACAGAATATTAAGAGCAAAGCAAAAATAAATACATCAAAATGACAGCATGAAACACATACCTATCAATAATTACACTGACTGCAAACAACCTGAATGCTCCACTGAGGAGACAGTGAGTGACACCCTGAATTAAAAGACATGACCTGTCTGTATGTTGCTTACAAGAAATACACCTTAGACTGAAAGATATAAACAAACTGAAAATTAAAGAATGGAATAACATATACCAAGCTAACGACATACAAAAAAGAGTAGATGTTGCAATATTGATCTCAGATAAAACAGATTTTAATGCAAAATCCACCATCGTGGACAAGGATGGTCACTATTTATTGCTGAAGGTTTCAATGTACAAGCAGGACTTAACAATATTAAATCTTTACGCACCCAGTACCAGAGCATCTAAATACATCAAACAAACACTGACTACGATGAAAAACGAGATAGATCACACCACTGTAAAAGTCAAGTCTTCAACATTTCACTTTCAGTAATGGACAGATCACTCAGAAAAAAGCTCAGTCAAGACACAGAAGATCTTACTGCAACAATTAACCCACTAGACCTCATGGATTTGTACAGAACTTTTTATCCATCAATGAATAAGTACAACTTGTTCTCCAGTGCACATACAACATTTTCCAGAATAGACCACGTTAGGACATAAGACAATTCTCAGAAAAATCCAAACCACTGAATCACCGCAAAGCATCTTCTTAGACTATAAATCCATAAAAGTCTAAATCAATAGCAGAAGAAACATACGTAGAAATTTGAACTGATGGAAACTGAATGCCCAGCTCAAAAAGCCGGTTAAAGAAGAAATCCAGGATGAACTACAGAAATTTATGGAATCAAATGAGAATGAAAGCACATCCTACCAGAACCTATGGGATACAGCCAAAGCAGTGCTCAGAGATCAATTTATTTCCATGTATCATATAAAAAATTTAGTTATTTTGATAGGTGAAATGAGAGGCTTGATAACTTGTATCAGAATAATCTACCTTCACTGAGAGTCACAAATTAATTGTAGATAACATCAACTTCTTTCTCTGTTAATCACTCAGAACAATGCTATACACTTAATTGGTGTTCAATAAATATAGGCTGCATTAATTATTACATTATAATAGCTACATGTTTTATGGCAAACACATTTCTAGAATACTCAAGATAGATTTTGCACAAAAAGGTGGGAAATATTCTCAACAATTAGCTGAAAAACTCCAAACTATTCACATAGCAAACAATCATTTATTAATAAAATCTTTGGGCTTTTTAATTGATTTTTTGGAAACTTTTTTTTTAAACTGCCAACATCAGAAGTTTTTCTGAGCTAAAAATGTAACCTGCCTATAATAAATTAATAAGTAAAAAAACAGAACACAGAGGTGACAATTATATAACATAACCTATTTTTTCCCTCTTCTGAAAAATAATCCACTTGTGTTGCCCATTTTAGTTAATAACTTAAATTTAATTGGAAGATTATGCTAAATGAATTCAGAGTGAATTCTTTAAAGAAAAAATAAAAACAATGAACTATATAACTTTATAATTATAGCTTAGTAACCTCTTCTCTTTCTTAGAATCAGTACTGAAAATATAAACTAATTATAAACTATAATGATACCAAAGTACATAAAATATAGTAACATTATATGTAATAGCCATGACATAAAGAGCCTGATATTTATGCATCTGTAGAAACTGAGAATCACTAGTACAGCCATGGATGAATGGAGACCCGAGACGAGGTGACAATGAAGATGAGGCAGAAGAAGCACTTCACACATCTGCTAAACCACAATGCATAACATCTCTGTTTAAAATAACAGGAAGCACACAGACCAACCTGGAGTGTGGTTGTAACCATGGGGTGAATCTGTGATCAAAGGAGTCGGGCAGGCTTTGTGACTAAGAAGCGAAGATTCAAGCAGAGCTGGGTTTTACAAGCAGCAGCAGGAACAACAGAATAAAACACAGTATAATGTGTATAATGTGAAATGACCACTGGCCACTTGTGTCCAGGCTGTTACACAGTGTATGTGGTTACTGATTGCTCCACAAGTGCCATTTTTCATAGAAAGAGCAAAGGTTTGCTTTATGACCTTTCTTCATTGGGAAAACACATAAAGTCAACAGGGATACATTAGCTAGCTGTGGGAGGAATGTTAGATCTACTTAAACTCGGCTGGATTAAATATATCAGAATTAGGATTCCATAAAACGGCAGGTTCTCTCTTGAAAGGCAAAGTAGCTTCAAATTAGTTAATATACACAAGCTACCTAGCTCAGCACCTGGAAAATTAAAAAGAAAAAGTTGCCACCTATTTGATTTGAATTGATGGCAACCCATGTTGTGTCAGAGTGTAACTGTAGTCCATACAATTTTCAATGGATGATTTTTCAGAAATAGATCACCAAGCCTTTCTTGCAAAGCACCTGTGGGTGTGCCCAAACTGTCAACCTTTTGACTAGCAGCAAAGCCGGTACTCAATAATTATCTATTCAAGCTGCTAATAATTCAATAAACCTTCAATAATCCAACACTAATACAAATTGTCTTGCTAAATTAAAATTATGCGTAAGTATCAAACAGTAAAGAATTGAAATAAATAAAATGCATGGAATAATAATATAATCCTGAGTAGGTGAAATTGAAGCCATCACAGGTGAAGTGGCACTTGTCAGCGGGCCCTTATAGAAGCTTAATAAGGAAATAGCAATCATAGTTTTGCTTGCTGGTGTGTCCCCTGACAAACGCTTGCCTGTTACTTTCTACGTCCTGCAGTTCCAAAGTTATAATTTCAAGTAATGAAATGAACAGTTTGATTCCCTGACATCAGTTCTAATGTTCATTTCTTCAAAATTCTGAATCCATTAATAGTCAACTCTTTAATTCACACTATAACTTCCTATAGAACCACATAATACATTAAATTCAAGAGAAGTACATATTTCAGAAATTCTCTTTGTATGGCTTTAATTACTGATTCATTAATTCACACATTCAAAAAAAATTTTTGAGCACCTACTAAAATACCAGAGACTAGACCAGGTAGCAGTATACAATAGTGAGTGAAAGTAGACATTGGGAGACTAGAGTTTCATAATTAAAACAGATGCCATTCAAGTGATCATGTGAAAAAACATAATTATCTAAGCACCAAGAGAGAGTGCCAGATTACAGTATGGCACTATATGACAGAGAGTGCTAATTCAGGGTACAGTCAAGGTAAGCGTCCTATGAAATTAGTGACTGAGCTAGAGAATAAGAGGAGTTCTTCCTAAGCACATGTGACTCTATGTGCCAAGACACGAGTCACGCAGACTCAGTGTTTGAGGAACTTAGACTTTCTCCCATCAATGTGATGAAATTTTCAGAATGAAGCTGAGTAAGGTACACATCAGAGATGGAAGGGATTTGGAAGTCAGGTTGTAACTAGATACCTGGCCACAATTTTTACTTCTCTTGTCAACTTCCTTGTCCTTAACAATATCACGATGCCCCAATTCTAGGATAAACTTCCTTCCTCTGTACTGAATTATGATGTTACAGAGTGACCCTGGTAAGTAAACAGTGATCCTGGTAAGTAAAGGGCAATGGGCTAATTAGGAAATAATCAGCTTTTAGTGATGTACAAGTATCATGGTAATTAACAGATGTGGACATTTCTACATACAAACCAATTTAGGAAGACAAGCAAAATCCTGCAAACGATCTGATTTCGCTTTTGCTCAAGGTTTTTCCGGAAGTCATTGTATTTAGTAATAGGCACAAAGTTGTGCCTATTCAATTTCGTGGGTCAGCTCAAAGGAGTTCAACATTTGAAGAATCAAATACAATGCATATCATCAAAATAGAGATGTTAATTTTTCAAAACTATCAAAGCAAATTAGAAAAGGCAAAGCAACAGTATGGAAACAAACATGTTAATGCTGCTAACACCAACCTTCATCGGTTTATGTGGCTCAAAGTGTTTCATTGGCTTGCTAACAGAATCAGATTTGCTGATTTAGTTCCACATTTAAAAAGCTGTTTAAGAAAGTTTTTGAAAAGACAGTGAGCTAAGGTCTTGGCACCTATGTGATTCAATAAAATTATGAAAGGATGTTGAGGATGCTTTATTACAAAATTGTGGAGCATGCTTCTGCATCCATAGGATACCAAAACACTCTGTCAACTTAAAACACTTACTTAGTAGGCTCATTGCTATAGAGGTTTGCATGTTTTCTCCCCAGATGATTTCAAAAGAAGCTAGCTGTCAAACAGAGACAAGTCATTTATCTCTTCGCTGGATGCAATATCTGTGTGAAAAAAAAATAAAGGCCTCCAAACAGGTTGTATTTTCTTCTTACACACACACACACACACTCCTCTTGATTCCATACTTTCTTCAAACTCTACCATAAATTTTCCTTTAATTTAAAACAAATACTTTCAATGATTTGTTTGTTCCTGATGTCTCTAATTCTACTCTCATTCTCCCTTGAACCAACTTAATCAGACTTTGAATCCTAATACTACAATAAAACTTTTATTTTCAAAGCGATAAAGACTTTCACAATGCTGAATATGGTGCTCATTTTTCAGGTGTCATCACGTTAACTGTACAATACACATTACCTGGACCATATTGATTTATTCATATTGTCAGATGTAATTGCTAATGGTGTCATTTTTCAGTCTCAGAAATGTATCTGTTTGGGTAATAAATTTCTGGTCAATCAAACTACTAGTGTTTCACAAAGTTGCTTACCTTCTCTTCCTTTAAACATTTTATTTACTTCTTAGTGTCAGAACACCACATTCTCTTTTTTAATTTTGTTTTTTTTCCGAGGTCACATCCTTACTGCCCCTATTTGATGTTGACCTGCTCTACGGTCTGATTCTATTTACTACTCAGGTTCTCTGATGATCGCATCCAGTTTCATAACTTGAAAAAGAGCTCAACTTTGGTGACTTCTTAATTTACTCCTCCAAGCTGTGCAGCTCTCCGATGTTACAGACTTACATGGACAACTCCTCTTTCCACTGTACAGCAGAGATCTCAGACTTTACAGTTACACGTTGGTAACGGTGATCTCAAACTGAATAGTTACAACTTTGTACGTCTTTCCCCTCCCCCATTGTCTTCTCAAGCACATTAAACAGCAAATTCATTGTCCCAGTTTTTCAGACACAAAGTCTTATACGTTCTTTCTGACACACCGCAAATCCAACATACTAGCAAATTCTGTACATTGATAACAAATATATCCACAGTCCAAAGTTAGTTTCTGATATTTACAGTTATCACACTAGTTGAGCCACACTCCACTTCAACTATTGTATTAGTGGTGTGTTTCTTTAAAGTCTTCCCCCTTTTCTCTTAATCCAGTCTCTTAACACTTCTGCCAGTCATCCTATTAAAATAAAAGTCATAACATGTCATTATACTGTTAAAAATATCTCCTATCATTTTTCTCTGAGTAAGAATAAAAGTCCTCAGACAGGCCAACAGGACTCTGTAACACCCTGGCCTTCCTACTTTTTCATCTCCCACTCTAATCTAGTCAAATTGGCCGTTTTTTCTGTTCTTAGAACATGTGGAGAATGGCGTTAACTTATGGTTTCTGTGCAAGTTTCTACTCATCCCAGAATATTCTCTACCAGTGTAGCTGGTTCAGTCCTTCATCTCATTTAGTTCTTAAACCAAATACTGACTTCTAAGAGCTACAGGTCCTTTCAACCTCTTTACCTGAACTTGCCATGCGTCCCCTCCCCAAATATCTTTTCTATTTAAAATTTCTGTGGCAATTATCACTATCTAATATACATTTTAATTTTTTTAACTCATTCCACTAGCACATAATAAGCCCATGATTTCCATGAGAACAAGAATTTCTTCTGTTTTATTCACTAATCTATCCTCCTTTATTTGACAGTTAGCTGTCACTCATAGTTGTTGAATGAGCCTAGACTTCGTAATCATAGGAATGAGAATAACCAAAAACTGAATCTGTTGCCGTCGAGTCAACTTCAACTCATAATACCAAACCCACTGCCATGAGTTGATTCCAACTCGTCACAACTCATAATACCCACCAAACCCACTGCCGTCGACTTGGGTCCGTCTCAGCAACCCTAGAGGTTAGAGGTCAGAGCAGAAATGCCCTGTAGAGTTTCCGAGGAGCACCTAGCGGATTTTAAGTGCTGACCTTTTGGCTAGCAGACGTAGCACTTAATCCACTATGTGCCCAGCGTTTCCAGCAACTTATAATGTTGTCATATATATAACAAATATTTATTTAAGACCCAGGAATGAATATTTTTAATAAAAGCCCAGTTTTGCTAAGCCCTGCACTAAAGATACAAAAAAAAAAAAAAGCTAAGGCTCCTGCCCTCATGGAATTCATATTCTACTGAAGAAGTAGACAAGAAAGCAAAAGGTGACTTTTTTCTCTGTTTTCACCATCATTACATGAACTCACCAGTTATACTGCTACTCAGTGCAAAAACTTTGTAAATGTTCTTGGTTGTTCTCATCTACATACCCAACACCTAATCTGTTGTTTATTTCTATTCAAAATATATCTTGAATTTAACCACTTCTCACTACTTTCACAGCTATTAGTATGGGCTAACTCAGTTATTTTAACTGAAAGCTTTAATAGTCTTTTGTTTTTCTATGTTTGGAAAATCTGATGGCATAGTGGTTAAGTGCTAAAGCTGCTAGCCAAAAGTTTAGCAGCTGAAATCTGTCTGGATCTCCTTGGAAACCACGGAGTTGTTCTATTCTGTCCTATAGGGTCGCTATGTGGCAGGATCAACTTGGTGGCAATGGGTTTGATTTTTGAGTTTTTGTTCACTCAGTTTAGCCTCTACACTCTGGAGTAGGCAATATTTAAACTGAAAAATCCATAATGTTGCAAAGTTCTGCCATCACACTTGGAATAAAATCCGATCTTCTTAGGCTTACAATGCCTAACTTTTACAACCACATCTTCTACTACTTTTCTCATCTTTCCTCTTCGCTGAGCACTCCTTGTCTTCTCATGTTTACTTTAATATGAGGCACTCATTCTTGCTCCAGAATTTTACATCCACTCTTCTCAGCCTCTTCCCTCAGACTTTTGACCCTTCACATTATTCAGGTCTCAAATAAATGTCACTTACTTACAGAGGAAGTGACATCTCTTTCACCCTCTGCCCTATCACTCTTCAGCCTGCCCACTCACTGATTTACATAATAGTACATGTCGTTATTTGAGAATACATTATTTATTTGTTTATTTCCTTATGCACTGCCTTAATCCTCCTACAGAACATAAGCTTAGGAACTTGTATATTCACTGTTGCATTCTAAAAGTCTTGCAATAACAGGTGGTATGCAGAAGGTACTCAAAAAATATGCTTTGATTAAGTGAATGTAGTCCAGAAAGTTCTGTAAGAGAAACATTTCGTCAATCACTCTTATTGAGTTCCTACTACATATCAGTCATTTTTTTCAAAGGCAGTATTTATGAAAGGGATAAAACATAAATACTGTCCTTAGGAAATACACAGTCTATTTTTAGTGTCATCTGTATAAGGAACTGCCAATAAAATATGATGCCCTAATAAAAGAGTACAAAATGTTATGAAAAATTAATAACTGAGACAGTTAGGAATGATTTATAAGGTAAGTGGAATTTTCTATGGTACTGTTACAGGATTTACAAAGTAGGTAAGTCAGGGAAGGGTATTCTAGATAGTAGAAGGCATAGAGCCCAAGGCACAAATACAAAAAAGCTCCCAGAGAGCCAGACACATAGTGCTATATAGAGTATATAGTATGACAGGATGGAGAGCGAACTGAGATGAGGTTGGAAAATGGAGAACACATTTCCAAGAGTGTCATATGATGCCTGCCAGGAAGTAACTGAGGGAAAAGTGTAATTAAAATTGCATTGCATCAGTCTGGATAAAAGGAAAAAAAAAATCTAAACTACCTCACTCTGAAGCAGATTACAATTAAGGGCAATACGGAGAGCTTCACAGAAGTAATTCTAATGACCAAGACTCAGACTGACTGCATAGAGGATACGAAGAATAGGGAAATGAAGATTAGTCTGTTTCCTGTTTTAGACAGAAACCGAGGTACCCTTCACAGAAGAAAAAGAATGCATTATCAATGAAAAAACACATCAGAAACAGTGCTGCAGGCAGTATAAAAAACATAATTTTAAATATTAGATGCTTTGAGTTTAAGATGCTTTCAGTGTACCCAGGCAAGAAAGCTAACAGGGAGCTAAGAATATACTATGTAGTTTCAGAGAAAGATTCTTTTAGGAAATATACCAATGACATTATTCAGGAATGATTCAAGTGAAAGAATGCATTTAAAGATATCCAAAATGCTCAACAGACATGATTCTAAAAGATCAACATCACTAAACTGTCAAGAATTGAAGAAAGCGGGACTGTAATAGACTAACCAGTGAACTGATAATGAAGAAACAGAAAGAGTAAAAGTAGACGACTCTCTCAGAGAGGTCTGCAGTGAAGTGAAGGAGCACGGAGAGTGACAGCAGCTGGGGTAGGAGGTAGGGATGAGAAAACATCGCAAGAAAAAAGATATGAAGCAGTAGAAGCACAGGAGGCTGACAGAGAAATATAGAACCACAACACCAACAGAAAGAAAGAAATATCATACCAGAAGAGACTAAAGGTTTTTCCAGAAACTAATAATTTCAGCTTTCCATTTCTTGCTTTTTTTCTGTTATATAGCAAGTAGAAATACGAAGGCACACTCCACATCGTATTGCTATCATACGTACTATAAGGCTCTGTACTGTCCAAATCTAAACAACTCCCTTGAGCAACAAAGAAGAAAATAATAGAAACATGTTATCACATAGAGGTAAGGGAGATAGCTTGGTCTACATGCTGAAAAAACATTATTTTCCCTTAATTTGATCAAAAAGGAAAGCCTTTAAGCTGAGATGTGCTCAAATATTTAGCAAGACTCAGCAGGCATTATAGTCATGATTTTTTTTTCCCCTCAACATGACTAACTGGCAACTGATGTCTCTTCTGATTATTTTGCTCATACAGTTAAAATACTTTTTGGCATATTTACTCTAAAAGAAAACTTGTCATATTTCCTTTGTTAAAATTTTACCTGACACTTTTTAAATGGTCACTTAGCCACTGTGCCACAGAATCACTTACAGTCACATCCAGAGTCTTCAACTTGCTCTAATCTGCAATTTCCCAGGACAAATTGAAATCTTAGAAACCCAACACCACTTTTTGGCATCAAACTGGTGTCCGAAGTTGATTTTTTAAAATAAAAAAATATCATTCATCATACCTCCTCATATTCCTTAAATCTTGGCCACACATACTTCTAGAAATTTAGTCAGTATTTGAAATTAATTTATACAATTATTCCAAGTAGGGATAAAAATGACATTTGCACTTTAAATTTAATTTTGGGTTTATGGACTTCATAGGAGAGGTGCCAATTAAGTTAGTGAACTGATCCTAGAAAAAGTGCTCCGTATCTCACTGCTGAATACCACTAACATCACCTTCAAAGTATTACCTTTGGGAAGCTACACACCGATGCCAGTGCATGCTCACCCTTCAAAGCAATTTTGGAACTCTTTTTATGGACTGGCCATCACAGCTGTCATCCTATTACACTTGATATCCTGAATGTAATCAAAATGTCTTCTTTTTAATATTCCCTTTATCTTGGGGTAAAGAAAAAAGTCATTGGGGGCATATCACATGAGTAGGGAGGGTGCTCCAGGACAGTTATTTGTTTACCGGCTGAAAGCTCCCTCACAGACAACTATGTAATTAAATTCACAAACTTGCCTCTGTGCCACCATAAGCAATGGCCATTTCAGAAAGTTTCAAAACTGCTCTAAAGGGACGACTAGGCACTGGCATTGGTGCATAGCTTCCCAAGGGGAGTATTTTGAAGGTGACCATAGTGATAGTCAGTAATGAGGTATATACCACTTCAGATAATTAAGTTCACAGGCTTAATTGCCAGACTCCATATATATTTTCACACTGCATTGATAAGCATGCAAACACATCTATACCATTTCTCTTGGACTGAATGACCTTTATGCCTCAATATAAATAATGTAAATTCAGTAATTCTTCACCCTTGAATTAGAAACAGTTGTCAGGATTTGCTTATAGTATATTTAATTTACTAAAACTCTTCCTCCATCAAGAACAGGCATTTAAAACTAAGTCTCAGTATGAAACTCTGCTAAGGATTCAAGACATATATTGTATTAAAATAAATTTTTAGTACATATTAGTCACTGCCAATAGGTAATCTACTCTCTTTCCTCCTCTACAGTCCTCTCCTCTGTAATTAACATGTGCAAAGACCCACTGGGCATTATCTTTTTTGCAAAGCCTTCCTTGACACATCACAAATCCCTTCCCACAAAGTTTCTTCTCACCTACCAAGCTGTTCTCCACACCCTAACAAAGAACTTGTGCTTCATTCAGCAGATTTATCTGTCATTACACTAACACTCCGATAGCATGGTCACTGCCTATCATTTTTGTCACCATGCTACAAATTTTTAAGAATAAAACTTGGCACAGAGTAAGGGCTTTCTACATGTAGAACCAAACCCAATCCACTACTGTCTTTGGTTTCTGACTCATGGTGACCCTACACAGAGGGAGAAAAGACGTGAAGACAAATGAAGAGAAAGCCAGAGAGGAAAAAGATGTATCTTACATTTTAGGAAGTTCTGGTATTATACAGAATTCTTCATAGTAATTTATCTTTTCTTACCAGTTGCTCTGAAACGGTCATTTTATCTATTCCCTTTAAAAGCAGCAAGTCACTGACAATACTCTAACTCCAGAAAATGAATGAGTCATTCCAATGCGCTCACATTACTGGATCACTTCCACCGTCCTAATGATATATTTGCTAACGACAGAATCCAAATGTTAAGCTTGGAATGGCAAGTGTCAGTGTATTAGGAAGTTATTCAAAAAAAGCAAATTTGATTTCTATAGTGCAAAAGATTTAAAATTGTCTATATTAATGTTACTAGTTAATGCTATAAGCTTAACTTGTTAGGGTATATTTGTCTTTGTTATGATCCAATGGTTTAAATATTGACATACTGCTTGCAATATTTCAGTTTGTTATTAATAGTCTTACTAATGTTTCTGGAATAACATTAAATATACTTGTATTCTTATTCTGTAGAGTAAATATCCATATTGAGCAAAAGAATCCTAAATATACTGGCTCCTGTATTTGTACCTGTAGTTTTGTTATCCCAAAGGGAAATTTTCATTTTTGCTACATTTATTAATAAAGTTAAATCCAGCCAGAACTTTTTAAAAAGGAAAATGTGTTGTTTAAACAAATCTTTCAACGCCAGTTTGAATAATCAGCCCGAGAACCTTTGTGTTTTGCTCATGAAACTTTTCCAAATCACCTGCCAAATATTCGTGATCCACCATTAATCAGACCAGGAAGTTGTGCTTTTCAAGTTAGAAAGGCTGAAGCTTATCAGAGACAAATTATTACGCAATTGCTACACATAACAAATACCACTCATTAACTTCTTTTAACATGGGACAATCATATCTTTGATTCTAGTGTATAAATTACGATTTAAGAATAGGAAAACGAACTACAAGTAAATCATTCTCCTCTATAATCAGTGTTAAACCATCAGTGTAAAGAGTCTAGTGAATCCTTCTTTATTTCTACACGCATTTCCCTCACTGCAGCACCTGGACTCCATCTCCAATTTACTCAAGTACCCAACAGTCCTACAATGCAACCCTCACCATCACAAACTGTATCACAGAAATTTATTTTTTCTCTCATTCTGATATCCATTCTCTTCAAGTGTCATGTCCCAGAATGAAGTTTCCACAATCATTTAAATGTATGTCTCTATGACTCTGTTTACAGTAGTTCATATCCAAGGACTATCCTTTCCTCTGGCTAAACAAAGTTTTCTCATGTATTGCAATCATCTGTACCAATTTCTACAGAAATCTTTTCCTTAACAACAACAACCTGATGTGACGTTTTCTTCCTATGAAATCATATTGCAATTATAGTCTATATACTACCACTGACAAATAAACAGGCTACATATTTATGGTCTTCAATTAACACAGAAATCTTCCATCATCATTTTCATGCTTTAATTTCTTATCTGTTCAATTAGACTATAATAATCTTCAGATCAGAGCAAGGGGTTTAAAATACTACTTAGACTTTACAGCTCTTAGCTCAATACAATCTACTTCATCGAGCTCAAGAAAAACTCATGACATATAGTTTATCTCTCAAAGAGCCTTAGGCATTTTGTTAAATATTTCAAAAATTCCTTTCCTGGTTTATTATATCTTAATAGAGCAGGAAAGAGAATTCCTAGTATTAACCCAGAGTACAACTATCATTAGAGAATGAACAACATATAATGCTCTGACATATAATGCTGCCCTGGGACTGGTCATCATCATGCAGAGTTTCCTGGAAGGCAGGGCACTGAAGGGAAGAAGTGGCATTAGGGAAGGAGGCAATGTATTGAGAAATACAGAAAATACAGATAGGATGATATCACAAATAAAGCTTGGAATATATTAGACAGTTACTTCAAAGAAAACTGAAGATTTTTTAAAGAAATCTCATAAAAATTGGTAATGCTGTCAAGGGACATGAATGGGATCATAGCCCCTGATCCAACTTAGATGACTTGGTTGTGTCATTCTTTGAGATAAAATAGATTAATTTGATACACAATCAAATCCATGATATTATTTTTCTAATTTTACCACACCTAAAATAATCTTAGCAAACTTACAAGAGATTCAAAAAGCAGGAAATACACCTTATCTAATACCACAATCTCTGGAACACAAACTCAGATTTTTTTTTTTTTTAAGTTAGGACTTGATAGGTAAAATGAGAATGGGAGATATTACCACTTTTATTGTCACACAATTCTGAGGTGCTATATAGCATGTACATAATTTGATAAAGATTTCTGTATTTTAGAGGAGAAAAGGTTTAAACCCAACTTTGGTCCAGTATCCGTGTCTTACAGGGTTCAACTGAAAACTACCTGTAATTAGAAGACCACTGTTTTCACTTTTGAAAATCATTTGCCATTAGAACACTGCTAATATTTGAAAAAAATACATTTTTACATAACAAATTTCCATCCTGTTGATGTGGAGAACATGTATCTTTGTATCAAAAATAAATTCCTTCTTAAAAATTTTATATAGTAATTATACCTTTGATTTTCAGATCAACTTTCTTGTTTAAAACACTTATTTCAAATTCATCAAATGAGTGGATATGTGTGCTACATTTATTAAGACTAACTTGAAACATCAAAATAAGGTTTGATATTGTATTAATTACTCTATGTTTATCCATTTTATTTTAATGTAGCAGTATCTTTACTTATGGTAGAAATTATCTGGTATTTTCAATAAACTTTATTTTCAACCTCTAATAACTGTAGAACATTTTATATTCAATTTAATGAACAATAATTATAATACAGCTTTTGGTTTACATTAATTTCTAAATGAATGCATGTAGACAAGTTCATTTCTTCTAAGAATAATTGAATTTATACACAGAAATGGACAGTTAACTGGCAAAGACATACATTTTAAAATATTCTAAATGCTTGCTCATATTATGGTGCCAGAATCATTATTTGGTTCTTAAACTAGTTGTTTTTTTAAAAGTAACAGACTATTTAACTTACAATCTGTACAAGCAGATCAATTTCCAAAGGAATTTATAAAAACAGGTACATATGTTAAACTATTCTGCTTAAAAATCATATAAAAAACTGTAGCATGATCCAAGGATGAAAAAAGTGTTCAAAACTTAAAAGTCACTAAAAGATTCTACTTTAATATCTAGAAAGCTCATCAAATTATTACACACCTTCTGATTATTCTGTCTTCAGTGGCATACTGATCACATCCCCAAATATGTGAAAGCATTCAAACACTACTTAGGATGAAAGCTTTAAGTTTAATCAGGAAAAAGTGTAAAAACTGTTTACAACTAGCAATAAAGTCATTGTTACTCATTGGTACACTTCAAACTAGTAGCCATCAGTTTGCAAAACTGAAACTAGAAAATCACCCAGGTGAGGGTGGAGGTTGTTGTCATATTTTGTTTAACTAAAGCCGATGTAACAACACGCTCCATACAGGGAATTAAAGGCTGACTGGTGTTGGTACTAGAGAGACAAGATATGGTGAGAGGGTGGTGGTGTGACACTTTCCTTGTTCCCTGTAATCATTTCTCCTGGAGACAGTTGTACATTTGGAATTACCATTAAGTTGACATGCTGACCATCAGTTTCATGCTTCCTCTGCCAGCTTCTGTTTTATGAGCACATGAAAGTAGAAGCTTTATCTAATTCATGAAATTATCCTATATTTTAACTTGAGACAGTTCCTAGAAAACAGTCAACAAAAGTTGAATTAATACGACTGGTGGAATGAGCCTACTAGCATCACCCATCACTTCTCAGATGCTATAGCAAGCACTAACTTCATTCCTTGACACACAAGTATTGGCTACTCTTTAGTTGTATTATTTGTGTCTGTTATGGAAAAGTACATGACTGTCACTGCCCAAAACTTCTTCCTCCAAATGAGTATCAATGAAACTATACTTCTGCAAGTACACTATTGAGAATTTTTAATGCATTCCTGCTGTCCTTCCCTCCCTACCCTAATTCAACTAACAAGCACTCTTCCTGCAAAAGAATTTTCTAGGATTGGTGGGCAGGCAGGCCTGAAGGTGTAAAATAGGCCTAAGTCTCTACTGTGTTTCAGAAAAAAATATTAAGAAATTCATAGCCTATAGATAACTATTGGGACCCAGATTTGAGAAATGAAGAGCATGAACAGGACACAAATGAATCCTAAAAAGGAAAGTTCTGAGTTTTCAAATAAGAGTAACTTAAACAAAATATGCCCAGAAGACCTGTTGTCTCTAAGAGCCCCAAAAGAGCTTCAAGGTAAGTACTGTCCCCCATACTCCTGAAGCTGGGAGAGATCTTGTAGCCAGAGTATCATACAAGAGTTTTCCTTATGACTCATGGAGAGAGAAGAGAATTCATGACACTCCATGATCTGTCAAGACCAGAGACAGCTGCCCACCGGTTTCAAAATTTAGCCACTTAAATAAGCAGCCAGACTGGATTATAGGTAGATAAACAAGTAACAATAAAACAGAAATAAAAAAAACACACTAAAAAGATTAGCACTGAGTAAAACAGTCCTGCTAGAGAAAGGGAAGGACAGTTGAGATGAAAAGAAATAAGAAAATACAGAGTTATTTAATGCAGCCAAGCCAAGGGCCATCGAGTCAGATCCAACTCATGGCAATTCATATAACAGCTTTTTAACACACCAAAAACATGATTTTGGATTTTTTCTAATTATTTTTCAAACTTAAGACACGAATTGATAAAGGAATGCACACTATTAACAGCCTAATTATTGTACTGGAAGATTAAGTGTGAGAAAATATCTCAAAATACAAGGCATAAAAATGGAAATAACGAAGTTAAAGTAAGAGATTTGGAAAAAAATGTTGACACTGACAGTGTACAGACAGGACCACTAAGTTCCCAGCACATCTGATCACAAAAGAACCAGATGTAAGCAAGTACTAGTAAAATACTTAAAATTCACACACAAAAAAGAAAATCTTGCAGTATTCAAGTATGAAAGAATGAATCAAACAAGAACCAACAGTAAAATACCCTCAGACTCCTCATCTGCACTAAGAAACTAGAAAGGCATAGCATTAACAAAAGAACAGAACAGCAATTTTAAAATTCTTTATCAAACATATCATTTATCTATCAGGAAGAAGAAAGACTTTAACATATCCAAACGAACAGAGATTATATCATTACTTATCATATTCCTTAAATATGCTCAAGAAAGGCTTCCAGGGGGTAATTCTATTTGTTGTTGTTCTTAGGTGCTGTCAAATCACTTCTGACTCACAGCAAGCCTTCGTCAGAGACAAAAATACTGCCTGGTCCTATGCCACGCCCATCACTGGTTTTAGGCTTCAGCCCATTGTAGCTGCTACTGTGTCAATCTATCTCATTGAAGCCTACATTACCCTCTTTTTCACTGACCCTTTACCAAGCATTATGTCCCTCTCCTGGGACTGATCACTTCTGACAACATGTCTAAAGTATGTAAGATGTAATCTCACCATACTTGATTCCAAGGAGCAGTCTGTACTTCTTCCAAGACAGATGTATTTGTTCTTTCGGCAGTCCATGGAGCACTCAATATTCTTCCCCAACACAATTCAAAGTCATCAATTCTTCCATCTTCCTAATTAACTGTTTAGGTTTCACATGAGTACGATGTGACTGAAAATAACATAGCTTGGATCAGGCGCATCTGATCTACAACGTGACATCTTTGTTTCTCATCACTTTAAAGAGGTCTTTAGCAGCATATTATGATATACAGTGTGTCTTCGGATTTCTTGACTGCTGCTTCCATGGGTGTTGATTGTAGATCCAAGTAAACAGAAACCCTTGACAATCTCTATTTTTTCTCTGTTTATCATGATGTTGCTTCTTGGTCTAGTTATGACGACTTTGTTTGTTTGTTTTTAATTTATTTTATTTTTATTTTTTTAATTTAATATGACTGAGTGAAAATGTGCATTCCCGTATAAATTTACATGCCCACATATATGCAGCTTCCACTGCTCTCCCTGTCCAGTGACAGCACACTATTCCTCTCTGCTCTATATATGTCTCATCCTCCCAACAGTCTCCTTTCCCCTCCTCTCCACTCACTCTCCTTCCTCCAGCTAGAGGTCAGCAGGATGATATCCTATAGACATACAGAACCATAAAATACATCCAATATATGGTCACTCTGCATCACCAAGTCCAATCTATTTGTGTCCAGAGAGTGGTCCCTCATTATGATTTATGGGCAAGGGCAGCATCAGGGCCAGGGGCCATGCTCCCAAGGGAGCTCTGAAACCACTGGACCATCAACTGAGGTCTTTTAGTGGAGATCTCAGGGTGCACCCCTTTTATTCTTGTGTTGTCAGTGAGACTCAACTTAGCTCCACTGCAGCTATCACTGGTGGTGGACGGGCACCATTCGGTTCTTCCAGTCCCAAGTTGATGTAGGCACCCACTCATGTGGGTCTCTCTATCTTCTGAGTCGTCTTTACCCCATGTAATTTTGATCCTTGGTGAGCATCCATTCCTGTTGAGTTGGGACCATTTGCTGTGTCCTCGGATGGCAGCTTGGCAGCTTTTAAGACCCCAGACACCACTCACCAATGTGAGGTGCAGGGATCTCTCTTAGCAAAATGCTAGTTGTGCCAATTGGCCTCGATTTCATCTAACAGCATGGTCCCCTGCCCCCTGCCACAGCTACTCTATCTTTGCAATATTGGGTTAAGATGGAAGGAGTACTCAAGTTATGCTGAAGTCTACTTAATGTTGTTCTTGTTTCTAATGTGTGCTATCACCAATTTCACTCAACCAGATTTCTAGCAACTGTCTAATCTAAACCCTCCCCACCTCACCCTCCCTCCCTCCCATCCCTTGCAGCTGTCAAAGAGTCTATTCTTCTATACACAAGTCTTTTTCTTGAGATCTTATCATAGAGGTCTCATACAGTATTTGTCCTTTTGTCACTGACTACCTTCATTCAACATAATGTCTTCCATTTGAAACCAGGTTATGAGATGTTTACTGGAATCATCTCCTGATCTCCATAATCTATAAGATACTACAAAATATCAATAAGAAGAAGATAAATCATCCAATTAAGCGATGGGCAAAGGAAATGGACAGACATTTCACTAAAGACGAGATCCAGACAGCCTAAATACACATGCGGACATGTTCACGATCTTTAGTTATTAAAAAAATTCAAATGAAGACTATAATGAGATACCATCTCACCCCAACAAGGTTGGCCATGATCCAAAAAACACAAAACAACAAATGCTGGAGAGGCTGTGGAGAAAGTGGAACCCTCCTACACTGTTGGTGGGGTTGCAAAATGGTCCAGCCTCTTTGGAAAGCAATCTGGGGCTTCCTTAAAAAAATGGATATGGATATACCATTTGACCCAGTAATTCCACTACTTGAAATATATCCTACAGGATCAAGGCCTTTCACACCAATGGACACATGCACAAGAATGTTTATCGCAGCACAGTCCATGATAGCAAAAAGATGGAGTCAACCCAGATGCCCAACAACAGAAGAATGGATAGGTAAACTATGGTACATATACTCAAGACTTTGTTTTCTTTACGTTGAGGTGCAATCTATACTGAAGGCTGTGATCTTTGATCTTCATCTTGATTTCAGTTCTTCAGTCTCAGCAAATCTAAGGCTGTGTCATCTGCATTAGAGAGATTGTTAATGAGTCTTCCTTCAATTCTGATGCTCTGTTCTTCAGATAGTCCAGCATCTTAGACTATTTGGCATACAGATTGAATAGGTATGATGAAATGATACAAACCTGACACACACCTTTCCAGACTTTAAACCATGTACTGTCCCCTTGTTCTATTTGAAGGACTGCCTTTTGATCCATGTACAGATGCCTCAGGAGCACAATTAAGTATGCTGGAACTTCCATTCCCTGTAATGTCATCCATAATTTGTTATGTTCCACAGAGTAAAATGACTTTGCATAGTGAATGAAACACAAGTAAACACCATTCTGGTATTCTCCACTTTCAGCCAAGATCCATCTGACATCAGCAATGATATACTGGTTCCACAATCCTCTTCTGAATTCGGCCTCGATATCTTGCAGATCACTGTCAATATACTGCTGCAGCCTCTTTTGAATGATCTTTAGCAAAGTTTTACTTGCATTTGATATGATACTGTTCAATATTTTATGCATTTTGTTGTATCAGTTTTCTTAATAAATAGTAAATATGGATCTCTTCAAGTTGATTGGCCAGGTAGCTTTCCTCTAAATTTCCTGGCATAGGTGAATGAGAACTTCCAGTGCTGCATCCAATTGTTAAATCATCTCAATTGATATTCTGTCAGTTCCTTGAGCCTTGTTTTTCACCAATATCTTCAATGCAGTTTGGACATCTTCTTTAAATAGCATCAGTTCTTCATCCTAAGCTACCTCTTAAAAGTGACCAATTCTTTTTGGTATAATGACATGGTGTATTCTTGCCATCTCTCTGGATGTTTCTTGCGTAGTTGAATACTTTCCCTGTAGAATCCCTTCACTATTGTCAACTCAAGGCTTGATTTTTTTTTTTTCCCACTTCAGTTCCTTCCACTTAAGAAACGCAGTGTGTTCCCCCTTTTCGGTTTCTACTTCTAGCTTTTCGCACATGTCATTATAGTACTTTGTTTTCTTGAGCTATCCTTTAAAATATTTTGTTCAGTTCTTTTTCTACATCATGTCTTCCTTTGGCTTTAGCTACTTGGCACTTAAGGACAAGTTTCAGAGTCTCTACTGACATCAAAGTTGGTCTTTTCTCTCTTCATTCTCTTTCTATTCGCCTCTTGCTTTATTCATGTATGATATCCTTGATGTCCTTCCACAGCTCATCTGGTCTTCACTCATTATTCTTCAACATATCTATTCTTGAGATGGTCTCTAAACTCAGGTGGGATACATTCAAGACCATATTTTGGCTCTCATAGGCTTTTTTCTAACTTTCTTCAGTTTCAATTCAAACTTGTAAATGAACAATTGATGATCTGTGTGGCAATCAGCATTGTCACTTTTTCTGATACTGATACTGAGTGATGATACCGAGTTTTTCCATACTCTCTTTCTACAGATGTAGGCAAGTTGATTCCTGTTTGTTCCAACTGGTCAGGTCTATACGTATAGGCACCATTTATACTGGTGAAAAATGATATTTAGAATGAAAAATTCATTGGACTTGAAGAATTCAACCATGCAATCTCTGACATCACTTCTATCACCAATATCATATTTTGTAACTATGATCCTTCTTTGCTTCCACTTTGAATTTGAATCACCAGTAATTATCAATGCATCCTGATTCTATGTTCAACTTCAGACTGCAGAAGCTAATAAAAATCTTCAATTTCTTCATCTTTGAGCTTAGTAGTTGGTCCATAAATTTGAATAACAGCCATATTTACTAGTCTTCCTTGTAGGCATACAGGTTATTATCATATTACCGACACAGCTGTATTTCAGGATAGATCTTGAAGTGTTCTTTTTGATGATGAATGCAATGCCACCCCTCTTCAAACTGTCATTCCCAGCATAGTAGACCACATGATTGTTTGAGTCAAAATGAGCCATATCAGTCCATTTCAGTTCACTAATGCCTTAGAGGTATCAATGTTTAGGCATTCCATTTCATTTTCTGACTATTTCCAATTTTGAGATACTTGACAACCTCAATCTTTTCTCTGTTTATCACAATGATACCATTAGTCCAGCAGTGAGGATTTTTGCCTTCTTGATGTTGAGGTGTAATCCATACTGAATATCATCATACTTATCCTAGAGTCACAATTCATACATTCCACATTCCAAATATGAATGGAGGTTTGCAGCTGTTCTCATTTTGAGTCACACCTGTCATGCTATGGAGACTGGCATGTTACTGCGGTGCTATAAGCTATGCCACCAGTATTCAGATAGCAACAAGGTCACCCATGGCGGACAGATTTCTGTTAGCTTCTAGAGTAAGACAGACTAGCAAGAAGGACCTGGCAATCTACTTCTGAAAAGAATTAGTCAGCAAAATCCTTATGAATGTGGTAGAATTTTGTCTTACATAGTGCTGAAAGATAAGTCCCCATGGGTAGAAGGCACTATGAAGATGACTGGGGAAGAGCTACCTCCTCAAACTCGTCTCAACTTTAATGGCACAAATGGAGTCAAGATTCAGGACCTTCATTTGCTGACGGACATGACTCAAATTGAGAAGAAAAAGCTGTAAACATCCATTAAAAATCAGTAATAATAGCAGTCCTAAATAATTATTCTTGAAATGTAAGAGACCTTTTATAATATAAAATGCATTAATAATCTTAAAAGTCAAAGTACTAGCAAAGCTTAGGAGAGATTAGGGAAAGAGACATGCTTGGACATACATATGGAGTGCAGTGCAGTGAATTGCTTTCATACAGTCTTTCCAGCCATGGCATTATAACTCCCAGAAAATGACTAGCTGACACAATGCAAATAAGGTGCATAACTTTCATAGGACTATGAAAAATGAGGTGTCTGTGGCCAACCAAGGAAGTGGGTCAGTTTTCCATTATCTTAAATTTATAATCTAAAATTTATTATCTAAAATTTATAATCTCACAAAGGTGTAGGAGTACTTGACTACCATCAAGAAGAGTCTAAAGCAGAGTGTGTCCCTTGGACCCAGGATCCAAGATTCCTGCACTGAAAACCTCCCAGGCAGAGAAGGAATGATGAACACTGAAGATGAGCCTACCTAGCCCTTAGAACCAAAGCTGAGAACCTGCGCAGGAAGATTGCCAGTAGAGCTAAAAGCCAATAACACTTAGCCATGCAGAGCACAGGCCTGACTGTGCCCTCTGCACAGGCAACCTAGGAGTGGGGGTTGATGATCCAGTAAGCAAGGCACACACACAGAAACAGTGCGTTGTTTGCAGATCAGTAATTAAATACAATGAAATCCACGCCCACCTTGCTTACTGGTTAATGTGTTCCTGCCTGAGAGGATCCTGTAAGGGGGTCTTCAGCCAGCAGCAAGGTTCGGCAATAGAACAGAGCCCTGGAAGCCACGCAGCCTCCCTCAAACAGCGTGATGGTGGCCAGAGGCTGGGGATACGAACATAGAACCTTATGTCACTGTACAGCAAGACAATATTGAATGTGGATAACTTGGGGAAGAGTAAGTGGTTCTCCTTTGTATCTTTTCTCATGGTTTGCCTTTCTATAAATAATAAAAATGGCTTTTATTTTGCCAGCACTGTGTTTCTTGACTGTCACACTCAATCGTACATGAACATATGAAAGTGGCACCCATAAAGAGGTTGATGCCTGTGTGTGTATATGTATGTGGCTCACTCCTAGTAGCCTAATGGGTACACGTGCAGCGCTCACAGACAGGCACATACATGCCAAAGTAAAAAATGCTTTAGGGCAATCCTACTAATAAGCAAAAGTAAACAGTTGGATAATTCTGTACTTTGGTTGGGAGGGGTGGTAGTGTTGTCAGCTTTTCAAATACTACAAGAAATAAGTATTTTGATTGCGTGTGTCAGGAAAGGAACACACAACAAACATATAGTTGTAAATGCAGTGAATAGCAGGTTAATTAAACAAAAATAACAAGAAAAAGTCACCAAGAAAATAGATGGTGAATCTAGAAATGTCTTAGTTTTTCAAACAAGGCAGCAGTATATGGTAAAAAAATTTGTATGAAGATCATCTCTAGAATTATATTTTTAAGGAATTTAATCTTTAAAAAAAAATCAGGCCAGAAAACTGGACAATGGTATACCCTCATTTCTCTTCCTAACTGGTTTTCTCACCCAAATAAGTATTTGTCTCGTTTAGGTTTTGGACATGTAAATTCTTATTCTCACACTCACATAATATGTATCATATGCACAGTAAATAATAAAACACATTCACTGGCTTTTATATTTGGGAGGCTAGCCCAAGGGAATATGTATTTATGCATTTGCAGAACTGTTACAGGCTGTATCAGTTGCATGCTAATGGGATTATGTTCCCCTAATATACACAGTACTCTCATGGATGTTTTAATTTTGTGCCTGATAGAGTTATAATTTAGCTTTTAATTTTTTTCATGTTTCATTGATTTATCCCTGGTCCATCTATTAAACACTTAATAATTGTTTGAAATCAACTAAAGCCATTAGAGCAATTCTTTAAAAAGAAATCCATCAGAGAATTCTTTTGAAAAGCAAATAGTCTTCTAAAATTAATAACCTTATACTTCTCATCTGATTAGTAATTTCCTATTTTGCATAACCAGTTTTGTTACCTTTGTAATGTAAACATAATTGGTACAACTAAATATCCTAAATATCTAAAGTTGATCATCATTTCCAATAAATCCAGCCAAGTTCCAATAAGTTGGTGCTTATTTCTTAAAGGTCTCTATTTGCAGTCCAGTCATGAATTGACTTTTAGCTCACCTATTAAAGCTAGTTCTTTATTTCTAAGTTTTATTACCCTCCTTACACTGCCTTAGAAACAACAGGAAAAGTAACTACAACTTTTGATGCAAATATCTGAATTCCTCTTATTTTGTCTCTTCATTATTACAGTAGAAGCACTTTTACTTTCTCACTTCTACCCACCCTCATTCATTTTCCAAATTTCTTATTTTATTGTAAGTGATATCTATTTTCTTTTGCTCAATTTTAATTCTCACTGGGCTCAAGATATGCTGAACCCTTTTAAAATTTAAGAATGTGGTAAATGCTCAGTTTTGCAGCTAAATTTATTACTTATAAAGCATAAGATTTAAGAAGTGACTTTAAAAAGCAATGAGATTATTCATTTCCTGAAATAAAAAGACAAACATATCTGACAATGCTTTCCCATAAAAATGAAAAAAGATGTATTAAAATTTCAGTGCCACCAACAAAGTGAGAAGTACTTAAATTTTGCAAGCAATGGGGCAGAAACCAAAAGCAAGGTTCAAAGACTTACTAGAACAAAAGCTAGAAACAAGCCTGGTGTAAGGAAGTAATGACTCATGATACGCAAATAAAAGTACGGTTAATAAGTGTAAAATGTTTGTAAAATGCTGGTTCCTCAAACAGGCTTTTTAGCACTTCTCCTGAGAAAAATCTCAGCTAGATTTTAAGATTTCTTAGATGAAAATCACTTAACTGAAAAGAAAAAAAAAAAAACCTACATAATGCTCTAAAAAAGTCTTACCCAAGTTACAAATACATAATTTTGAGAACATTGAAGATTACTATGTTAGCATTTGTAATCTCCATATATACTTATTATGTTTAAAAAACTACTGTGTTCAGGTAGTTAAGGTTTGTGTTGAACAACATCTAGCTTTTTTTTCCAAGGAGTGTCTTTTAGATTTCTTCAACCTGCATACACACAGATGGCAAAACCTTATGTTATCCTACTCTAAAAAGATTAGCTTCATTAAAATGAAAATTAGCTACCACCTGCTAAATATGACTTTACACCTACTAAGTGGCATTTCCAAGGAAAAGTCACAAAACCTTGTTTTTGAGACTCCAAAGCTGCTTAGGAGTTATGTCAAATCATTATGGCATATACAAAAACTCAAAGAAATAACTTTTTTCATCAGAAAAAAATGACTGCACTCATTTTTCTCCTTAAATTACTGTGCTTATGTGTAACAGAAGTCTAATATTAACTTTGTGACCTGAGGTATGGAACAAAAGGACTCATGACTTCATTTTATAGATAGATAACAAAAGATAAAAAGGTAATATTAGCTATTTTCCTCTTTGTGTGCCCTTTAGAGAATTAGAGACAAATGTATTAGCAGCTAAAAAGAAAACAACTGTCACTTGCAAAAGTGAGTAAACTAATATATTAACACTATAGATGAATTAAATAAAAGGGATTAAAGACTAATTTTTTGTTGTTGCTGTAAGTAAGTATAGCAAAATAAAATACCAGTTCAGCAGTTTCTACATGTATAATTCAGTGACACTGATCAGATTCTCTGAGCTGTGCAACCATTCTCATGTAACTTTGTCAAGGATTGAATTGTGTCCCCCTCCCCCCAAAAAAAAGTATGTGTGGATTTGACTTGGCTATGACTCCCCATATGGTGTCATTCCTCCCATGTGTTATGAATCCTGCCTCTGTGATACTGATGATAGAGAATGGGCTGCAGTTGTGTTGGTGAGGCAGGACTGAAGCTACATGTTTGTGAGATATAAGGGAAAGAAGTTAGCAGAGGAAGTTGGGAAACTCACACCACCAAGAAAGCAGCACCAAGAGCAGAGCACATCCTTTGGACCTGAGGTTCCAGTGCTGAGATGCTCTTCCTGGATTTCAACTCAGCCTACTGGAATTTTCAAAAATTTTCCCCCCATTTTCATGAATTCACTGCACCTTAAGCTTCCAATGGGACCTTCTGAGTTGTTGCCAGTTTTATCCCATGTCCCATGTAGATAATCTTAAAAAAAAAAAAAAAAGATACAAGGCAAACATTCTTTAGTACGTAAATGAATTTATGATTTAGATTACATGAGATTCAGGGAAGACTTTTTTGTTTAAGGGTTAAGGTTTTAAGATTATCTCAAGGTCTCAAGGCAAGAGTTTTGGGGTTTATCAACCCTCAAAACTTCTAGAAATTCTCAATCCCATAAACATTTGGAATTCTATTCCATATTTTTCCGCCTTTTGATCCGATTCTTGTATAGCATCTTTGACAAATCTGTTCACTAATGGTAAGGAGGCACCATCCATTTTATCTGACCTCATGGCAAAGAAGGCAGATGTTGGTGAGAGCAAGCAAACATACTCAGTTTCCTCCTTTGATTCCTGACTCTGCTTCCTGTGTTGCTTCAGGTAAATGTAGACCAACTGTTGTACTTGCAATGGCTTCTTGTAAGCTTTTAAAACTCCAGTAGCTATGCAATGAACTAGCAGGTAGAAGAGAAGCACTAGAAACAATGTTAGCATAGACAGCATATTCTAAGAAATCATAATGCTAAACCTCCAAATCAAGTAACCAAATCTCCTGAGGTGTTTGGCTGTACACAAGGAGACTCTGCAGCTGTTCTTTATTTTTTTGTAAAAATAAGTATCACACTACATTTGCTACTTTATTTTTTTTAGTGTATAACTTACTGACAGCAGTTACATTAACTGCCTGTTCAACAATTATCACTAATCAAAGTGAATTTTCAATCACCATAAACAGAAAAAATCTGCTCCATTGTAACCACTAATAAACATTAGTCTCTATACATTTGTCAGTTTTTCTCTTTTTATATAAATGAGCTCATAAAATATCTGTCCACTGTGATTGGCTTATTTCACCCAAGCTCCACCCACACTGAAGCATGTTTTAGGACTTCATTTCTCTTTCTGGCTGTATACTATTTCATTCTCAATATCTGTCCACCGTGATTTGCTTATTTCACCCAAGCTCCACCCACACTGAAGCATGTTTTAGGACTTCATTTCTCTTTCTGGCTGTATACTATTTCATTCTCTGTCTGTGTCACATTTTGTTTACTCATTCACTTGTTGATAGACACTTAGGTTGTTTCAACTTTTTGGCTATCGTGAATAGTGCTGTAATAAACACTGGTGTAAACATGTGCCTGTTCATATTGCTGCTTTTAAGTCTCCTGGATGTAATCCTAGTAGTGGGATTGCTGGTATTTGTCTTTACAGTTTTTTGAATTGCCACACAGTTTTCCACAATGGCTGCACCATTTTGTACACCAACAACAATGGATAAGGATTCAGTTTCTTCATATCCCCATCAAAAATTTTTTCTTCTTTGGCCATCCTAGTGGGTAGCCTAAAGATTTTTCAATATTATTTGAAATTAGTCAACATGTAATTTCATTATTCACTCTTTTACCATCCACTCCTTCATTACAAAGTATTTATAAACTACCTCTTGCCATGGATTGATACAGTGGCTGAATCAAAGAGCTCAAACAGCAAAATGTGAGCAACATCATGATAAATATTCTGATAAATGAAGAAAATGTTGTCGAGGATATTATTTTACTTAGATCCACAACTACCACCCTTGGAAACTGCAGTCAAGAATTCAAACAACAGATTGTATTGGACAAATCTGCTGCAAAAGATCTCTTTACAAAGCGTTACAAAATAAAGATCTCACTTTAAGGACTAAGGTGGGCTTGATGCAAGCTGTGCTGTTTTTAGTCACCTCATATGTCCATGAAAACTGGCCAGTTAGTTAAGAAAGGTCAAAGATAAATTGATGCATTTGAATTATGGTGTTGGCAAAATATTACATAAACCATGGACTGCCAGAAGAACTAACATGTTATCAGGAAGCAGTCTCTGGAGAGGGGCATCATGCATGGTAAAGTAGAGCATCAGCAAAAAAGAGGATGACCTTCACGGAGACGGATGGTAGAACAGCTGCAACCATGGGCTCAAACACAGAGATGACTGAGGGGGGTGTAAAATGGGCATTTCATTCTGCTGTATGTAGGGTCACTATGAGCATTTCATTCTGTTGTACAGAGGGTCGCTGTGAGCAGGAACTAACTTCACAGCACCTAACAAAACAAAAGAAACATGGTGCAGGACCAAGCTGTTTCATTCTGTCATTGATGGATAAAAGTCACAGTTGACTCGAAGACACGTAAAAACAACGACAAAGTCTTCCCAGGTATTATCGCTGTCTGGATTCATGGCCTAATGGGCCTAACATTTTACTGCAGAAAACAAACACTAAATACATAAAAACAAAAACAAATGGGCTATATAAAGAGATTTAAAAAAGGAAAACAATTAGAGTTGCAGATGTAGTCAAGTTAAAAATATGAGTTTTAGATTAGAATGATGACGGAAATTAGTCAAACATATTTATGGTAAAGATTATTTCAGGTCTGTGGAAGGCTCTAATTTGGAAAAGAGTTCGGTACATTTGAGTAACTGAACAACTCTGGATCCCTACAACCAGAGTGAGGGAGGTACACCATAAAGGTGCACAATAAGATTTAGAAAACCCATGGGAGTCCTCTAAAATAACATACCTATTTGTGTTTTATTCATAACATAGTTGGATGCCCATGAGGTATGTAAATTATACATAATGAATATCCCAAAACATGTATGTACTTACATGTATACTCAACCAAAATAAACCTACTGCTGTCAATTTGATCCCAAGTCATAGTAACCAAAAAGGACAGAGTGAAATTGCCCCATAGGGTTTCCAAGGTTCTAAATCTTTATGGAAGCAGACTGTCACTTTGTTCTACTGCAGTGTAGCCAGTGAACTTGAACTTCTGACTTTTGCATAGCATGCAAGTGCTTAAACACTGCAGCACAACGGCTGCTTATATTTTTACTTGTCCTATATATTTTGCTTTCTTTCTGAGGGAAATATCCAAATAATTGTTTTTTTACTCCTACTTTTTTGCTAAAGAAATTTTTTCACTTGCTAAGGATTCAAGGAACCTGGGAACACATACCTCATTAAAAGTAATATCAGCAATAAAATACAATGTATTTAAGTTTTCAGGATAGTAGGAGGGGCTCAGAGTGAAAGTAAAAAAATTACATGGAAATTTTGGGGGGTAATTCCAGTTTGAATGAGAAATTTTATTTTCTTCATTCTGATCATATGCTTTATGATAAAACCGTTCTAAAATTCTGACTCTGATGATGTTACTTAACAAAAATGAATACAGTTGGGAATTTGGAAGACCAAAAAAGAGGGTCAAATCTCTAGTCTGGGAATGATCTCAGCAATGATCTAAATTCTCCTCATTCAGTCTAGTGTTTGAAGTTCCTTTATGTTTTGATTGACGAATATCCAACTTTATAGGGTCGCTATAAATTGAAATCATCCTGAGTAAGGCTTTATCCAACTTTTACGTGCAGTATAATGCACGCAGTCTGTTCACTCATGATAAAAGTCACTAAATTTTCATTCAGACCTACTTCATGTAAAATAAGTTTGACTATCAATTTTCCTTGATCACAAAAATTTGGAATACCATGGCTGGGCATTAGGAGGAGAGTGATAATGTTTCAGCAACAGTGACTGCTGACTTCAGAAAGAAAAAGAAATTTAAAAAGAACATATGCATAAATTCAGTGTCTGACTCATTTGAAATTAGGATCAATATCTGTTGTTGATGATTAAACAAAAAATGTGCACTGAATTTTGCAGATTTGTTTTCAAAATATTTAAAATTAATTTAAAGGATACGGCACTTACATGATGAGCATCAGTTATCTGAAAAGATGATATATTCACTATACAGTAATTTATATTGAATGAATAGTATAGTTCTTCATGTAGTGTTGCCGAAACATTTTCATTTCCTAGTTACTTAAAAATCAAATTCATTTAGTGATGATGATGACTCATAGCTCTATCACAAGGTAACATTTCTAGATGTAGTTGCATTTGCACAGGGAGTAGCACTATCCAAATTCTTTCAGATCTTACTACAAAAACAAAAATGTGTGTTCATCTGATGTTCCTCCCTCTCTACAACTTACCCAACTCACTGGATGGTCTCATGTATGATCACGGCCATTCCACATAATAAGGATTCATTTTAATTCAAAGCTGTCTCAACTCTACTTGAAGTGGTATGTTTTGTAATGTCTATACTACATTGTTTCTCCTAACTAGGAAGCAGTCAATAAACTTCATAAAATAACAGGTGACTGATGCAATACTTCCTTCAGATTTCATGGTAATTGCTTCATTCTTGCTTGTATTTCAGTCAGGTCTTTTAATTTCAGTATAATTTCCAGTATTCTGCTTTTATACTTTAAAAGTATTATCGCATCAATTCTTGTAATTGTCTCTATATCTATCTAAAATTATCACCCTTTCTAAACGCCATTTCCTCAGCAGCCTAATTTTTTTCATTTTCTTATTTCACCTACTTAGATACCAGAAACCCCCTATCTTATTACTGTACTGTCTACCTGGGAGGTATGTTGCTACGAAAAATGCTAGGTATTCCTCCTTATTACAACGAACTCTATGTTCTTGTGAAGATTTTCTTTCCAATGACCAATAACTAAATATTCAGAATAAACTACTGGAACGTTATGGATACAGGGAGCTTCAAATGCATTCCAAACAATTTTGTGGTTTAAAAAACAGAAGAAGCAGTTTCTTTGACTACATACTTCTCATGAGGAGCACACAGGATTGGCTTCACTAGAAACGCATCCTAAAATGAAAGAGATTCCACATGAATGCTCTCATTGCTCTACTACCACAAAATGATTTTTAAATATTCTTCATACTTTCTGTATGTGTCAAAACAGCTTGATATTTTTTATTTATTTCCTTCCACTCTGTGATTTTGATTGTGCTTCTTTCCAAATCAAGGTATTTTAAATTTATTACAAAAATCACTGTACTCTTTTTATCTTAATAATCCAATAGCACTACAGAAGACACGGTTGTATTTTGTTCATTTTATAAATATTTACTATTTACTATATGTATAATCCTTTTCCAGTAAAATTAGAAATATTAGAGATTATGAATGAAAAAGTCAATTAAAATACTATAAAATATGTATTCTGTAATTTATATATAAGAAAGTAATTTCAGTGCAAAGGTTATATGAGGCTGGCAATCAGGTATGCAAACTCATTATAGAAGAAGTGCTACATGCCTCACTGCTGGATATTGCTATGGTCACCTTCAAAGTACTCCCCTTGGGAAGCTATGCACCAATGTCAGCACCTAGTCCACATTTCAGAGCAATTTTGGAACTCTTCTGGAATGGCCATCTGAACTGCCATCGTATTACCCTGATGTTCTGAAAGTCATCAAAATTTCTTCCTTTCAATATTTCACCTTCGGGTAAAGAAAAAAGTTATTGGGGGCCGTAATAGGTGAGTAGGGCGGCTGTTCCAATACAGTTATTTCTTTAAGGACTGAAAACTGCCTCACAGACTACTGTACAACGAGGTCTGTGAACTTGGCACTGTGTCACCGCGTGCAATGGCCATTCTAAAAGGAGTTCCAAAATTGCTTTGAAGGGTGCACTAGGCACTGGTGTCGGTGCATAGCTTCCTAAAGTGAGTACTTCGAAGGTGACATAGTCACACTCAGCAATGAGGCATGTAGCACTTAGAACAACTAAGTTTGCGGATTTATTTGTCAGATCTCGTAAAGGACAGCAATTATATCAGCAGACTCGGACCTGAATCTCAGGGCAGACACTTTTTGGCAATGCTGAGAAATGTCTCTTTTAGAGTTTTGTGAATATTCTACAAGGTAACAGCCTTCTTCAGTCATTGTACATGCTCATTCTTTTTCCTGTTACAAATAGTTCCAAAAAACATTATTATTTTTCTCATTTATCACATAAAAAAGTAACCCATTTTCATTTCTCTGTGTCTATAGCTTGTGACAGCACAGTAGCTAAACGATCAGCTGTTAATCCAAAAGTCAGCAACTGAATCACTTGCTGATCCCTGGAAACTCTATGGGGCAGTTCTAGTGTGATTTATAGGGGGCTGAGTTGAAATCAACTCAATGGCACAATGGGTTAATAGGTTTATGGCCTATAAGTTAGTCCTAATTTTAATTATTTGATTACCTGATGATCTATGAACAAAACTCCCTCCAATACACATACAGAAAGAGCACAAAAACTATTTCCAAGAATAGAAAGCACTCTATAAACTATCCAGGAAGTAACGAAAGGAGAAATATGTTTAAAATATACTTAAAGTTCCCCAAAACAACCAATAACCCCAAAATCAAGTTCCACAGACAGAAATATCTTCATATCAACAAAAATAGGAATTGATCTGAAAGAAAAAAAGTTTAATTATAAAGACTCTTCTCAGTAGCAAGTGTAATTGGTTTCTGATAATTGTGAATTCCATCAAAGGTACAGAGTTTTGGGTCTGGGACAAGAATGCACAAAAAGATGGAAAAATACTAGTAATTTAAGTAATTAAAATTTAGAAGTACAGGAAACTAATTTTCTGTCTGAGTCTATATAGGATTGCTATGAGGTAAAATCGACTCAATGCAATGAGTTTTTTTATCTCTATTTATTTCTTTAAATCATACTGTATTTCAAATTTAACATGAAGATATGGTGTTAAATTAGTATATATGATACTTTTCCAATAAAAGTTTCTACTTTGGGAGGAATATTTAACTAGCTGTTTTGTGTGATTCTGATTATCTGGTATCGGAAACATAGCGGTTAGAGGATAAAAAGGCCAAATTTATAAAAATAGCAACATTTCAAGCAGTGCTGAGAAAGAAATATAAACAATCCTGAATCAAAAATAATATATGCATGTTAAGCAAAGTAATCACACTATCCTATAGTCAATGGGGAGTCAATGAATGTTCCCAAAAAGATAGTCCAAGGTACTACAATTTGGCAACTGGTCTCCATTCACCTGGAGCAACACAAGAAGAAGGAAAGTCAGGAACAAAAAGAAGAAACAGGATGTGTGGCTAAGCCTCTTTTGCCATGAGATCAGAAGAACTGGATGATATGCCCAGCTACCAGTATGGAACATTTTGATCAAAAGGAGAAAGTGCAGAACAGAATGTTAAATTCTAATGGAATTCAGAGTTTATAAATGAACCCTTGAAACTACTGTCCTGAGATAATCTTTAAACTTTAAACCAAAAATTTCCCCTGAAATATTCTTTACATAAAACAATACTTTCACTTAATTAGTAAAGAAAGCCTGCCTTAAGCACTGTGCTCTTTCAAGAACCACCTACAAGGAAATGGCAACAGTCAACTTAAAAAATTAGATAGGAAAATTACAGGGCAAAGTGTAGGGAATTTGGAAAAGGTGGGTGAGAACAGTTTCAGAACTTCAAGAATGTAATCAAGTCTTGGAATTGTATTTGAGAATGGTTGAACTGGTGTACATACAACTGTGATTGTTCTTAAAAACAAAAAATAGATTAACTTTTTAAAACACAGTCTAGACATAGGTGATAAATAAAATGAAAGAGGATAAAAAAATAAATGATAAGAGGTAATCAGATTTGAAATTTGCTTTTTAGAAAGAATTTAGCACCAGTATACAGGATGGAAGTGAGTGGAGTGTGTAAGAACACAGGAAGCTCCCCTAAGGATCTGTACTTAGGCTCGCAGCAGTTGACAGATTCGATCCTAAAGTTTTTCTCTGAAAGACCTGATTAAATATGGAGGATTAAAGAACTGTGAGGACAGGACTGCATCTGTCTCATTCACTGTGATTTCAGCCTGGTTTTGGCTGCTGGATTGGCGGTGACAATGTGAAACATCATAGACATCTACTGAAGTGAGGGATCAGAGAAGAGAAGAAAAAAGGAGTCTGAATCTGTGGAATATGTAGAAACTGAACCCAGATGTAAACCCTGGCAGTGTAGCAGTTCAATGCCACAGCTGCTAACCACAAAATCAGCAGTTTGAATTCAGCAGGCCCTCCTTGGAAACTCTAGGAGACAGTTCCCCTCTGTCTTATGGGGTCGCTATGAGTCAAAATTGACTAGACAGCAGTGAGTTTTGACCTTGGTGATATAGTAGTGAAGAGCCATGTATGTTAAACAAAGGGTTAGTAGTTTTGAGCCTGCCAGGCACTCCTTGGAAAACCTGTGGGGAAGTTCTAATCTGTCTTATAAGGTAGCTACAGAATTGGCTCAAAGACAAACAGTTTGGTTTGGAGAGGTGGTTTGGAGTCTCTGCTTCTTTGACACTTAAACAACAGTTTCTTTATACCTTCCTTTAGGGAGAAAATTTTATGTAACCAAAACCCAAACCCACTGCCATTGAGTCAATTTCAAATCACAGTGACCCTATAAGGTACAGTAGAACTGTCCCATACAGTTTCCAAAGAGCTCCCGGTAGATTTGAACGGATAACTTTTGGGTTAATAGCCATATAGCACTTAACCACTATGCAAGCAGGGTAAATGTTTTATATGTAAACCACTCGCTATTCTTTTCCTGGAGAAAGACTGATATCAAATCAAGCCTTATAAATATGTTTGCAATGGCCCAGGGTTAGGGAAGCTGTTTTAATTCAAAACACTCTTACATGTTTTTCACAGTTACATTCACGTCAGAAAGACTGCAGATGTGATCACTTACTACACTCACCAAAAAAATTAATAATCTTTGTTTATATACAGTGACACTGTAGAACATTAAAATCAATTGACATTCATGTGTACACACACACACAGACATACACGGATTAAAAACAAGAGATGAGGTTTCGATTTTCTGACAGAAAAGCTAAAGAATTTGAATACTGATGCCGGAAAACATCAAAAATAGAAACTTAAATGAGACTGCTACATTAAAAAAAAACCTTAATATTAAAATATAATAATGAGACACGTATGGAGCAGAGATGAGACATGTATGGAGCAGAGAGGAACAGTGTGCTGTCACCGGGCAGGAAGAGCAGTGGAAGCTGCATATAGGTGGGCATGTAAATTTATACGGGAATGTACATTTTCACTCAGTTATGTTAAATAAAAATAAAAATTAAAAAAATATATATATAATAGACAAGCTGTCACACAAATGGAAAAGAACTGGTTGATGAATAGAAATGAATAAAGTATCCAAAATTAAAGTAATGAATTCCACCTATCTACAAGGTACTGTTTCATCAAGACAATGGTATAACACATGACAATGTAAAGAGAAACTATAACTCAATGTAATGAGGAATGTCACAACTAATTACAAACATTAATTGACAAATCATTAGTATTAATGATAATTTCATATAAAATTTTCAGGTGGACATTTCCCACAAGGCTAATGCCAGAGAAGGACAGTTCTGTGGGTTGAATTTTGAAATAAGTGTAGGATTAGATGGGATGGAGTAGAGGTTTCTGCAGGTATTTGTACAGGAAATGGAAAGAGAATGAAGTGTTAACACCTGTCTTTTGGCAGAAAGATCAGTTCTAAATTTCTTGTTGTCCACTGATGTTTATGAGATAAAACTGAACAAGGGTGATGGCAGGGACAAATGGACAGGAGAAAGCTTCAGGAGTGTGTAGTTATGACAGAATATAAAAGCAATGTCCATCAGGAAACACAGGACTAGAACTTTTGAAACAGGGGAAATAAAAGCAATATTTATTTAAGATCTGTTTAACACAGTTACTTACACAAAATACTTGTTTATGTGTATAGTCAGTCTGCCATTCACAAAAGCTTCTTTAAAAAGTTTTCAAACACCCGCATTAAAGCCCGTGTTATGAGTTGAATTGTGTCCCTCCCAAAACATATGCTGAATTCCTGACTGCCTCTATTTGTGAAATTTGACCTTGTTTGGAAACATCTTGACAGAGGTTATCAGTTAGTTAACACAAAGTCATGCTCAAGTAAGCCAGACATTAAGCCAATGTGAATGCTATTATAAAAAGAAGAGAAGAGACAAATACATGGACAAATGTATGAGAAAGAAGTCCAGGTGAAGAGGTAGGCAACAACTGGACTTATTCTGCCACAGGCAAGGAACGCCTGGCATCATCCAACGCTGGCAAAGGCAAAGAGGATTCCTCCCCAGTGCCATCAGAGACAGTGTGGCCGTGCCAGCACACTAATGTGGACTTAGTCTCCACTAACAATAAGAGAATAAATCTGTGTTGTTTTAAATAAATCTGCTTTGTTACAGCATCCTCAGAAAATTGATACAGCCAGCTTTTGAATATTTTAATAATAATTCAGCAAATATCTGGGGATAATATTTCAATACAGAAATAACAGATACTTGGAATACAGTCATGTACAGGAAACAGAATCTGTCTTAAGTTGCTTATTATCTTATAATATTAACAAATTACAAGCACATATGGAATCTAATATTCCATTTTTCACAAATCATCAACAAAGATATCTATAATTTGTTCTTCTGTGTGCACGCTCTAATTAATTCTGATCACTTTCCATCCTCTCCAACACACAATGATAAATAAATGGGACAATAAAACACAAAATACAAAAGGGTAATACTAGCTGAATCAGTCCCACTCTAGATCAATTATTTTTTCTTACTTGATGTAAGCCTTTTTTTATTTCAAAATAATATAAAGAATTTTATGCTGTAACTGCATGAATTTTTGCCCTCATAAACAATTAAGGTAAATGAAGCAAGATAGGCATCTTTCACTGGTACCTTGGCTATGTTCTTTCTGTTCATATTTGGTTAAAATTAATAACACTAATGTGAGGAGAATAAAAATGACATCAAGGCCCTGCAATACAATTCTTACGAGCATTATAGTATTTAGATCTTGTGAAATCCTCCATCAATTCCATGCTGAGATGAAACTGTCCCAAGAAGGGATTTCATGGTGGGATTTCAGAATCTACATTTCATTTGTTTTCATGTTAATTAATATGCTGCAGTAATTATCCCACACTACTTTTTCAATATGATACAATAATAGCCTCTAATGGAGACAAACCCAAAGAACCTATGTAAAACATGTGCATCCAGTATACTGCCCACCTCAGTAAGGCCTGTGTCCATTTGTTATCCAGTTTGATAAACCCTTGAGATAAGCTCACTTAAACTGATCAGATCAGAATGTTGTATTATAGCTTATAAAATGAACAGAAATCACAAACACATAAAAAAGCTGGCATTCTATTTTTCGCAAACTACCAACGAAGATGCCTATAATTCATTCTTCCAATTCTTTTCCTGTGTGTGCATTACTAATTAATTCTGATCACCTGCCATCTTCTCCAACCCACACCATCCAAATTCATCTTTAACTTTGAATATGATGAAGACTACAAACAGGCAGAATAAATTTCCATGTATTAGTTATCTCATCAATTTAAACTCGAAAGAGAATATGGAGTCAAACAACAATCTTTTTTCTATCTCATGAACAATATATAATAAGAATAAATTACTACTAGAGTTTTTAGAGATCAGAAATGTTTTATCTACCTTTTTTTTCTAATTAGTGAATTTCAGAAAGTAAATGATTACATCATTATGCAGGTTCTAGCTGACATCTTATTACCTTGTCTGGGCAGTGCTCCTTCAGTATCCAGATTTGATGTCAGAATCCATGAGGTTTAAAATTCTGTCAATTATTATCTGTGTGACTTTGGGTAAATTATCAAAACTTTCTGTACCATGGTTCGCTCTCTGTAATGGATCAAATTACTGCAGCTGCCCCACCAGGCTTGAAAATTTAGCACATCAGAGACAATCTTGCTTGGTCATTCATATATACTTATTTTTCCCAATACAAAATTGGATTTGCCTCTAAGTCAAACTAGATTTAACAAACACGTGTTTTCACATGTATCTTTCCAGCTCTTAGGAGTCTTTGTAAGTATTCACACTGATTTGCAACAGTTAGACTACAAAAGATGGGATCAGATGTGACAGGAAATACCAACAGAGACTATCCAGTACTTAAGGTCCTAGGTGGTGTATTTTTGTTTCCCATGTTCTTCTTGAATTTGACTTGTTTTATTCTGGTTTGAGTCTGGCATACTAATTCACATATTTCAATATCTCCTTCTTGCAGATCCTCTTCTTCTGACATCTAACCCAAGCTGTGTAACCTCATTCAGGAATCTGATTGCCCTCTGTGTTTTGTGGTCAGTGTGCCTGACCCAGGATTTCACCCTAGCTTCCATCAGCGCAGTAATACTTACTCAGCAGGAAAAGGCTTAGTTATTTCCTCCAACATAAATACTGACCAAATTTTTATAAAATACACTGATAAAATATGACCACACTACACAGAATAAGGAAAATTGACTCAAAACACAGAACTAGCATCTTATATACAGTCAAAATTCCTTGACCAGTTATAAGTTTGAGTTTCTGACTGTATTATTTAAGCAGTAAGACTATATGGATGTGTCTGTTTTATTCTGTCAAAGCGTCCCATGTACAGACCATTCCACGATCCCGTGGTAGAGAAAACAAACCTCTCCTTCTGACCTGAGGTTGACTCTTGTCTCACGAACGTGCTATCCAGAATGGTAAATGTAACATTATGGATTCCAATCATATTCTTATTTCACTTTGAAAAATTCATCAGTATCTGCCCAGGTCTAGAAAAGAAAGCAAGATTGAAAGAATCCATTTTCTGTCACCATGCTATTCAATAAGTTATCACTAGAAGAGCAATCATGAGATGAAATATCACTATTTGTTCTTTCGGTGTTGTTTGGTGCTTTTCATTTGGCTCCTACTTGTGCAACTTTAAACATAACGGAATAAAACTTTGCCTGATCTTGTGACCTCATTAGGATTATGGGTATGTTTGAGTCCATTGTTGTGGCTACTGTGACACTCCATCTTACCAAGGTCCTCTCTCCATCCTCAGACTCTCCACTTTAACAAACATGATGTCCTTTTGCAGGGATTAGTCTTTCCTGGTACTGTGTCTAAAGCATACAAGTCAAAGTCTTGCCCTTCTTACTTCTAAGGAGCATTCTTCTGTAATTCCTCACAGATTATAGTTAATTCCTACTCACAGCAACCATAAAGGTCAGAGTGGAACTGCCACACAGAGTTTGCAAGGGGCACCTAGTGAATTCAAAGTGCTGATCTTTTGGTTAGCAGCTGCAGCTGTTAATGACCACTGGGTTTCCATCCTTCTAGCAATCCATGATCGATTCAATATTCTTCTGCAACACAATTAGAATATATCAATTGATTTTCCTGTCGGCCTTTTTCATTACCCAGCTTTCACATGCATATGAGGCTTATTAAAAGTCCATGGCTTGGGTTAAAATGAAGTATTTGCTTTTGAAAATTCTTGAGAGGCCTTTTGCAGAAGATCTGCCCAATGTAATATGTTGTTTGATTTCTACCCTGCTTCTTCAATGGAAGTTACTTGCTGATTCAAGTCTAAGTAGTCCCTGACCTACAATGAAGTAACAATTTAAGAAATCTAAGTGAAATACCTCATTTTATTCATTCATTGGTACTGTATTTTATTATTAGTTGCTCCAAATCTAATCTATATTTGTCTTTGATGGTTAGAAACCTCATTTACAAATTGATGGATATATTTTAACTTTGTACAGAGTACATATTACTAACCATAGCACATACCTAAAATAAAAGGGCTGTCGTTAAGTGCCTTTTGTTTTAACTTTAGTATGCTGTAAGTCAAGGCCCACCTGTAAAATGAAATCTTTAAAAACTTCAAATGTTTCTTTATCATAATGTTATTTATTACTCCAGTTTTGAGGATTTTTATTTTCTTCATCTTCGGGCATAATCCACAATAAAGTCTATAGTCTTTGACATTCATCAGTAAGTACATCAAGTTGTCTTCACTTCTGGCAAGCAAAGTTACATCATCTTAATATGGCAGGTTACTAATGAGTCCTCCTTCAATCTCTTACGTTGTTTTCTTCATGTAATCTGTCTTTTGGATTATTTCTTCTGCATACAGGTTGAATAAGTAAGGTAAAATGATAAAAACCTGATACACACTTTTTTCACTTACATACAGTCTATCTCCTTATTCTCTTTGAACAGTTGCCTCTTGCTTCACACAAAGGTTCCATGTGAATGCAATTCAGTGTTCTGGAATTCCCATTCTTCATAATATTATCCATAATTTTTATAGTTCACACAATTTCCTTTACACATTCTATAATACACAAGATAAATATCTATTTGTTATTCTCTGCTTTTGGCCCTGACCATTAAATTTCTGCAGTGATATCCCTCATATCCCATCCTCTTCGGAATCTAGCTTAAACTTCCAGCAATTCCATGTCAATGTATAGCTGTAGTTGTGGTTTTGGTTCCATATTTTAAAAAAGCAATAGTCATCCAAGGCCAGAAAGTTTAAAAGACAATAGGAAATTTAAAAAAGAGAAATTAAAAGACAACAGGAAAAACAGTTACATGACAAAGGTGTGTGAAATGAAAGACTGTGAACAATTTCTCAAGATCTTTGACTTAATTAGCCTTCAAATTTTATAAACTTTTTTGTATTAATTCTTTTTTGTATTAATTTTGGTTTTCCATATTTGTGCTGATTACTCATTAAGTTCCAACCTGCTGAATTCAGAACTTTAACTGAGTCGACAAGTTATTCCACTACATGGAGCCCAGTTAACCTTACAGCCCTTGTCAGGGAGCTTCAGAGCACTAGAAACCAAATAGAAGTACACAGGTGGGACATCTGGCCAGTTTGGAAATGTTTCAAACAGAGAAAGTGACAAATTCCTGAAGGCCACAATGAATTAGAAGGGGACCATAGTGGGTTACAGATTGTAAACCCAGATACATGGTAAAAATAGGAATTCTGAGGAATGCTCAAAGACAGAAAGGAGCACTGTACACACACACACAGTGAATTTTCAAATGGTTGCTGCATTAAATTTTTATCCATAAAATATTTAAATTAGCTATTACATGGACATGCCAAGAGCAATGTACATTATAGAGAGGAGACTTTTGCCATTTTACAGAATAACAGAGACAGCAATTTGTGTGATACAGATTTTCCTTCTACATGTTTTCTTTTTTAAAATAAATTTTATTGTTTTAAGAGAAAGTTAACAATCCATATTAATTAGCCACATAACACCAGCAACTCACAGTGCTCTTCTACCCTATGCGCTCTTCCCTGCCCCATGACAGCGCACTACCTCCTCCAGAATGAACTTCCTGTGTCCACTGAAGCAAGTTCTGCGCCCCTCCCCCCACTTACCCTGTCATCTCACCTCCAGCAGTGACCTTCTCGAACATCCCCATGTACACACTTAAGCCTCCAAGGATGGTCGTCACCACTATTAATTACTCCATATCTTACATAGTCCAGTTCAGTCTTTGGAGAGCTGGCTTCGGTGCTGGATGCTGTCTGGTGTTGATACAGGATCCAGGGCCCATGTCCTGAGGGGACCTTCCAGACTGATAGACATCAGGTGTGATGATTTGGTAAAGTTCTAGTTCTGCACACTTACGTTTCAACCACTACATTAGGTGCTCTACCTGTACACCCCATCTGGGCAGCCACTGATGGTGGCTAGGCACCAGCTAGTTCTTTTGATCCAGAGCTGAAGTAGTCTCTGGAACATACGGCACCATCCATCTGCTGGGCTCATGTTTTCCTCATGTTCTTGAAGTCCTGTGATTACCTCTTCTCTAGTTTGATTGCGACCAATTGATGCTACTTCGATGGCAGTTTGCTAGCATTTAAGGCCCCAGGTGCCAGTCACCCAAAAGGTATGCAAAACATTTTCTTGGGGAAAAAAAGAAGAAAAAGTTGGGTATGCCAATTAGTCTAGATGTCCCTTGAGACTACGGTTCCCTGAACCCTATCTCTGTTACTGTGTCCATCCAAAGAGTTGGGCTGCACTTAAGAAATGATTTAGATTTGCTGTAGATCAGTTTGCATGCTTCTTTTCTAGTGCATGCTGTCACTACCTAGTATATAAAGTTTTCTAGAAAGCAGCCAGTTGGGTTTTTTTCTTTTTGTGTTTGTTTAGTCTGCTATTACTTCAGCAAAGTTTATGACATACATTTAACATGAAAACAGTACATTTGGACGAATGACTACTCCTATATGTACGTAGCACAATAACATTCAATATTTGGCTTGGCTGGCTTGATACATGTTGAATTGTTTTGCTTCCTTGTCAAAGCATAGGGAAAATATTATCATTTAGCCCATATCATGTAACACTCATCCACCATTAACACAATCCAAGCTAGAATAATTGATTATATGTTAATTTTTAAGTAAATGTGAGCACAGTACTTTATTGTGTTACAGAAAACACCAAAGAAAAATCCATGATCAGATTTATACTGATATTTTAAAGGCACATTGTCTTCTATCATTAAAATGCATAACATTTACCAACAACTTCTAGTCATGCTTTGAAAATACAATTTTATGGGAATAAAGCAAATAATGCTTCTTCAGCAGTAAATCTAAAATAAGTTTGGTGGAGGTGTTAAAACTATTAATTCCAAACACTCCCACTAAAAAACTCTCATGGTGCTACCCTCCAAAATAACTTTTAGATTACAGTTGTGTGTTTAGCTTCAGCAGGCTTTCGACAGGGAGAGGAAGGAACATTACAGAAAAAAAAAGGACCCTCTATCAAGAAAAATTTGGTCGTGAAAAAGATAACATATTGTAATCTTGGTAATATAGAGAACATTATTTGATGATCTTACATGGGTTTCAATTAATTTCACAAATGTTATATAGATTAATTCCCATGGGCAGTTTCTTCATTTATCTGTGCTGTTAATAAATAATGAAATACATTTCTTGAGTATGTACTATTACCAAGGCCTGTGTTGTTCTTTAAAAGATGAACTCTCTCATACCAGAATGAATTGTGTCTGTTTTTTTTTTTCTCTTTCACAAAGGTTCAAATTTATTTTAAAAACACTGGTTTTCTTCCCAATATTGCAAGGACAGAGTAACTAGGGCGGGGGACTGGGGATATCAAGGTCAACTGGTATTACTAGCCTTTTGCTAAGAGAGTTCTGCAACCCACATGGGTGAGTGGCATATGGGGTCTTAAAAGCTGCCATGCTGCCATCTTAGGCACACCAAATGGTCCCAACTCAACAAGAATGGATGATCTCCAAGGACCAAAATGACATGGGCCAAAGAGAATCCAGAAGACAGAGAGACCCATGTGAGAGGGTGACTACACCAACATGTGACCGGAAGAACCGGCCACCACCAGTGATAGCCTTGATGGAGCTCACAAAGTTGAGTCTCACTAGCAACATGAGCATAAAAAGGGGTACACCCTGAGATGTCCACTAAAAGACCACAACTGATGGTCCAAGGGCCTCGGGGTTTCCCTGGGAGCATGGCCCCTGGCCCTGATGCTGCCCCTGTCCATAAATCGTAATTAAGGTCAACTCTTTGGACAGGAATGGATTGGACTTGGCGACATAGAGTGACCATATTGTGTGTGCATTTTATGGTTTCATGCAGCTATAGGATGTCATCCCAGTGACTTACTAGAGGGGAGAGGGTGGAGAAGAGGGGATAGGAGATTCTTACAAGGGTATGACATGCATAGAATGGAGAGAAGGAGTGTGCTGTCACCGTGCAGGGTGAGCAGTGGGAGCTGCACATAGGCAGGCATGCAAATCTATACGGAATCATACATTTTCACTCAATCATGATAACATACTGTTTTTAATGTTGGTTTTCTTTCATAATATAATACAAAATATTTCTCTTTTAACAAACTCATATTAAAACATAAATACAGCCCAGGGTATTTATGACACTTAAAGAAGAGCCAAAATAGACGCGTGTGTGCGTATATGTGTGTTCATCTTCCCTGGAGGGTCAGAGTGATAAACGGTGAATAGGATGCATGGATTCACGTGTTAAAAGTTTCTCCACCATAAACTGACACAACTGAGCCTACTGCCTCTGGCTCTGGAAGCAGAGAAACAGTATATGGAAAACGCAGAGTGAACCCTGAACGGTGAACCATACACCAAAAACTGGGTCACTGGAAACTGTATCTTCAAAAACCTGCTTTTCCATTTATTCTAACACAAATGTCTGGATTTCAGATTCAGATTGGCACTCTCTCTGCAGGGATACTCGGATAAGGTTAATCACTAATCACTGAGACCTTGAGTGTCTGCATAGGGAGAAGTAACTGCTACATTAGCAAAACAAAACAATTATAATTTAAAAAAATCTACCGTGTTTTATGTTCTCCACTGCCTGTGTTGCTTTATTATGACATGACCAAAGTGTAAAAGATTTAGTAATCATCTAGCAATAATAAATTTCTCTCTCTCTGCCTTTTTCTCTCTCAAGTTGATGAATCAAACTGTCAGCCACCTTTGATTTATCAAGGTTTTTCTCCCCCACTGAGAGTTGTAGTCTCCACATTTCATTTATTCTTCATTGGCCCAATATAGCCAACGAAAAGCAGATTTTTATAATAAGCTCATTATAATCATAATATAAGGATATTTTTTGAATTTAAGAAAACTCTTAGTATTATACACTGGGGACTCAAATGACATTACTGTCAGTCCTTTTGGGAGGAATTCTGGTGTCACAGTGGTCAAGGGGTTGACTGCTAACTAAAAGGTCAGCGGCTCAAAGTCACCATCCACATGCTTTGGGAGAAAGATGTGGCAGCCTGCTTCTATCAAGATGACAGCCTCAGAACTCTGTGGGGCAGTTCTCCTCTGTTCTACAGGGTCAGTGTGACTCAAAATCTACTCCAGAGCAACAGGTTTAGTTTTTCTGGTTTGTCATTACTAAACAAAGTTCCATGATTTGTTTTTATCAATTTCATCCATCATCATACAAAATCAGATTTTAAATACCCATACTTGGCTACATGTTGTGATGTCAATTAAGTAAAACATTAACATGAAATGTAAAATCTTTTCCAGAATACCACTTTAAATATTATGTTATTTAGAAAAAAAAAAATCTAGCAAATGTTTTTCATTTACTTGATGGTTGTAAAGTAACTAGAACCTGGAGATACATATATGTCTACTTGCTATTAATTACATATTTTATTATTTTCACCATTTTTTAGCCAGTGAGTAAGACTGGATTTAAAAAGAAAAGCAATCCAATATTAAGGACATATAATCATATGCATAGTTTTGTTTTAAAATATTATGGAACGTTTCTAGCTATTGGCCTTTGGACAAGTACTACTGCCTTTATGAGACTTAATTTCCTCCTCTGAGGAGAAGATACGAATCTACTACATATTTTGAAGACTAAATAAGAAAACATTTGTAAAAATGTTGAGCAATGCAAGAAAACCCTGAATTTCTTCAGGAACCTCTAAAAGAGAAATAAAATTTATTAGCATATAAAATTACCATGCAATACTGAAATACAACTGTTACTTGTATGGTGTAACTGTTTTGTTCTTTAAGCTTCCTCTTAATCTTGTATCTTCAATTCCACTTTACTACGAATTTTTTTTAAACAGAGGCATCATTTTTTAATTTACTTTACATGTCGTAAATTAATTTACATGTTGTACATGTTGTACTTAACATTGTTAGTGTATCTTATTTTACTGCTATTTTATTTAAAGAGAATGTTTTTGGTAAGTTCATTTGTATACTATATACTTCAGTGTATGTTTTGTTGTTGGAAATATGTTAATACAGATGTGTTGTATAGATATCGAATGAAAAGAATTAAATTTTGACTTCTGATTTCCTTTTAAAGTAGCCACATTTCTGTAGATGCAGTTAACAGATGGAACTAATCATCAGAGTAAATTATCATTGCATTTCCAGGAAACAACAAAAGAGGTCTGTTCTTGACAAATTCATTTAGTATTTAACATTGGAACCTGATATCCATTTAAAAAAAAAAACAAAAAAAAAACCTGCCTCTGAATTGAATCTGACTCACAGCAGCCCTCTGAGACAGCAGAACTGTTCCACTGGGTTTCCAAGGAGCAGCTGGTGGATTTGAACTGCTGACCTTTCAGTTAGCAGCCAAGCTCTTATAAACAATTAAAAAAAAAAAAAAGATTTGGATGTATGGTAAGATTTTCCAAAAAACTAAGTAACTGCATATCACTTAGTATTTAAACATGTAAGACACTATCACCACCTGCCAAACTGAAGTCATGGAGACCAACCCACCAAGAACTACTATAATCTATCTAAAATCTATAAAACAACACTCCTTATGACAACCAACAAACCAAACTCATTGTCATCAATTTGATTCCAGCTCAAAGGAACCTTGTTGGACAGAGTAGAATCACCCCACAGAGTTTCCAAGGAATACCTTATAGATCTCTACACTGCCTATCCCTTGGTTAGTAGCTATAGCACTCAACCACGAACATCAACAAAAAGGGACAAAGATGTCAGAGGAATAGGAAACAAATAAAAGACACCCAACAGCTGCCCTAGCTCACAGCCTGGAGAAAATTTCCAGATCATGGAGGAGATAGGAAAACTCAGGATAGGTCTGGCATATTCCCTGAGTTTAAGAAATGGAGATGAAAGTCCAGAAAGAAGGAAAAGAAACACAGAGAGCTCCAGAATTCACAAGACTATTCATCAGACAGAAACCCTGAAGTATAGTGGATTAAGTGCTACATCTGCTAACCAAAAGGCTGACAGCTTAAATCCACCAGGCACTCCTTGCAAACTCTATGGGGCAGTTCTACTTCAACCTGTAGGGTTACTATGAGTCAGACCCAACTCGATGGCAGTGGGTTTGTTTTTTGGTTTTATTCAGCAGACTGCTGATCAGTACACGTGGCTACGTAAACTACTGAAGGCTTGGAAAGGAAATGCCTGGAAGTTTTATAGGTATAAGAATATTGACTATTATTAAGTCTTGAGTAGAAAAGCCTCATAATTTACATGGCATCAAGTAGAGTACTCTAAACAGTTTGCAGAAGAAAAGATGTGCAAGCTTGAATGAAAGGCAGTCAAAAGTATTCACAATAAAGCTTTTTCAGTAATTCAAAATATTTAGAATATTCAAAAACCAATATTCAAAAACCCACCGCAGTGGAGCTTATTACAACTCAAAGCAACACAACTGCATCCCAGAATTTCCAAGGAGTGCCTTGGGAATTCATACTGCTGACCTATGGTTAGCAGACACAGCAGGTAGCTGCTGCACCATTAGGATTTATTCAACACACAGTAAAAAAGAAAATATATATCAATAACCCATGGGCAAATTTCAAGAGTTATTTGAGTTAGAATTCACAGAAAACAGCAGAGAAATACAATGGCTTATTTATGAATTGGGGGAAAAATTTGCAACCTCCAAAACTACAAATACAAGACATATAAAGATTATTGCCAGGAATAAAAAAGTCATTGGGTAAAGGGACAATTATAATAACAGAACCAAAAAAAAGTATATGCACTTAATAACAGATATCTAAAATACGTGAAACAAAAACATCCATGTGCAATTACAGACAGATATGTCAACACCATTCTTCCAATAATTGATGAAATAACTATATAGAATATCAACAATGACATAATAGATTCAACATTACTGATATATATAATATGCCAGCCCACCTAATACGAAAAGAATAAATGTTCTTTCTCAAGGTCGGGTGGAAAATTTACCAAGATAGACAATACTCTGGGTAATAAAAATCTGAAGAACCTAGAAATAAAAATGTCGCCATGAGTCGGATCCGACTCGACGGCACTTGGCTGGCTTGGCAAGTTGAAAAAGGACATCTTGGGGAAAAACTAACTTTCAATGTGTCACACTGTGCTGGTCTGCTTGTTGTTTTCATTCTATAAGCTACATTAGCAAGTATTCCAAACACAACAATGGTCACCCATCATGGACAAGCTTCAGTATTCCTTCAAGACTCAAACACTAGGGAGAAAAGCCTGGTGATCTATTTCCAAAACTTAAACAATGAAAATCCATGGATCACACCAAAACAGTGTCCATTATAGTGATGGAAGATCACACAGAACCAGGGAATGCCTCTCTCTGTTGTAAATAAGGCTGCAATGAACAGGAGCCAGGTGGACAGCAACTAACGATTATACGACAAACCTACAGGTTCTATTAGGTGCCTTCCACATGTCTGTCAATTTGTTGTACTAGGTGGGCTTACGTGTCGCTGTGATTCTGGAAGGCATGTCACCAGTATTTAGCTACAGCAGGGTCACCCATGTGGACAGCTTTTAGTACAGCTACCAAACTAAGATCAAGAAGAGCCTCTGTAGACTACACCAAGGAAATGACAGCAAAGCTGCTAAGCAATAAACAAGCTTAATGAGGTAGCAGAAGATCAATGTACAACAGTCAGTTATATCCCTAGATATCAGAAAAGAATAACTGGACTTTAAAATTAAATATGATCTTTACAACAACAACAAAACAGCAGAAACATCGACACATAAATTCAGTAAAATGTGATAAGCATTTGCATACTGAAAACTATACATACTAATGAAAGAAATGATATATTTAAATAAATATAAATATACACAACATTTAATGATTGGAAGACTTGATGTTAAGATCTCAATCCTCCCAGCTTAATCTACTGATTTCAACCTAAAAAATTCCAGGTAAGATCCAGTTAACACTGAAATGTTAATTCTAAAATGTATATGGAAAGGCAAAGAAATAAAAATAGCAAAACAATTGTGAAAAAGAAAATTTGAAAGGATGCAATCTACCTGGTTTCAAAACTTACTATGAAGAAACAAGTAATCAAGACAGTCTGGTATTGCTAAGACAAAAGATGGAGGCATAAGTAACTGCACACTCCAGTCTTCCCACAATAGCTTTAAGAAAGCACCCAGAACTCTGGAAACCAGTCTAAGAATTACAGCATCTAAGCAAACACCAGAAACCCTGGTAGCATAGTCATTAAGTGCTATGCCTGCTCACCAAAAGTGAGCAGTTCAAATCCACCAGAAGCTCCTTAGAAACTCTACAGGGCAGTTCTCCTCTGTTCTATAGGTTTGCTATGAGCAGAACTGACTCAAGGGCAATGGGCATCAATGCAAACGCAAACATTGAATTAAAAAAAAAGCTTGTACTCAGACAGTAGGAATTTTCTTTTTTTTTTTTTTTTCCTAGTCTGACTACTGTCACCCCCCACCTCCCCTTCCCAGCCTCCACAGCTCTGAACTCTGTGCTAGTAGCCTCTGTGGTAGAGCCACAAGCCAGAGGGCTGCACCTGCAGACAGGGGGATGCTCTCTGGCTGAGGAGTGCACGAAACAGACTTTGCTTTTGCTTGGAAACCATTACTTATTCTGTCTGTTTGTATCTGTGTGGGGGCTGGCCCGTACAACAGACAGCATCAGCCCTGCAGCAGGCCTGGTGATGAAGCAGAAACAGAGTCCAGCAGGCAGTGCTTGCACTTAATCACACAGGAATAATCAGTGTGATTGAAACATACACACTGCAGCACAGATTTTCAGCTTCTAAGGGCCAAAGGGAGGACTGGCAGCACAGTGGTTAAGAGACTGGCTGCAAACCCAGAGCCCTGCAGTTCAAATCCATTAGCCATTCTTTGGAAACGCTATGGGGAAGCTGTACTCTGTCCTAAAGGGTCACTATGTGTGACCGACTCTACAGCAAAGAGTTTATGCTCTGCAGGAGAGGGCTGGTATGAGGGTGTCTGACAGAATTGAAAACTTTCAGTAGCAACATGAAGTTAAAAAGAATTGTAAAGTAGGGAGTTCCAGAGGCCCATCCATCCACCAACCTAACAGTGTTATTGTTTGTCCTCTTGATAGCAACTATTTGACTAGTAACTTGACTAGTAACTTGACTAGTAACTTAGCTCAGCTAGTGAAGTATTTTGTGAAGGAACAAGCTGTTGACCTTTCTCCTAGGTGAAACACATGCACCAACTACAATTCCCTGGGGAGAAATGGAAACTCAACTTCATGGAGCAGCTGGCTGGTGCCAGAACAGCAGGAAGGTACTTTGGCCTGCAAAAACATGGGGTTACACAGCAAGCACAGCTGCAGTGGTCTGGCCGTACCATGAAGGCAGCAATTTTGGCCCTCTTGCAGCAACGGCCAGCACCCTGCTAACGTATTCAAAGGGCTAGAGGGCTCTCTGGTGACATCTGTCAAGTAGAACACTGCCAGTGATAGAATAACATCCATATGCCTACAAGGCAGACCAGTTAATACGACTAATATTCCAATTTATGCACCAACCAGTAAGGCCAAAGATGGAGAAACTGACTGCAGAGATAAGAAAACTGGAACACATTTTCTACAAAAAGAAATAATTGTTTGAAAAAGTCATTAAAACAACCAACTGACAGGCAATTTCACTAAGCGAGAACAGCAAGCACTGAGCAATGGCACAACCAGATATTCTGTGCTTTTTACTGTTTATTTCCTGGAATACAACAAAAGACATTAGGTGGGCACCACTTGGGCACAGGCTGTGGCAAAAGAATCCTCAGTTTCCCCATTATTTCCATTTCAGATTTTAACATTTTTATCATTGTAAATTACGTTCCTGTGATCATTCTTGCAAGAGTTTCTTAGAGCACATATATTCATGAGTTTCTTTATGGTATAAATCTAGCATAAATTCCAGATTTCAGGGTTTGTGAATGTTTGACACTCAAATGTCTGTCACTTTGTCACACTGTGAGGGATTATGTTTTGCTGTGATGCTGGAAGCCATGCCATCGGTATTCAGATACCAGCAGGGTCACTCACGGCAGACAGGTTTCAGCTGAGCACACAGACTAAGACGGATTAGGAAGAATGATATGCCAGATTAACTTCTGAAAAAGAACTAGGCAGTGACAACCTTACGAATACAGGAGAATACTGTCAGATACACTGCCAGAACCCCAGCCCCCACGCTGACAATAGAGGAAGAGCTGGAGCCTCAAAGGAAAATTGACCTTAATGATGTGCACTGGGGTCAAGCATTGGAAACATTCATATGCTGATATGGCATGACTTAAAATGAGAATAAGTGCAAACATCCATTAATAACCAGAATATGGAATGAAAGTACAAAGTATGAATCTAAGAAAATTGGAAATTATCAAAAATGAAACAGAACTCATAAACCTTGATATCCTACCCATTAGTGAGAGCAAAGGGCCTGGTATTGGTCACTTTGAATAAGACAATCATAAGATCTACTATGCCACAAATGACAACTTGAAAAAGAATGGTGTTGCATTCATCATCAAAAAGAATATTTCAAGTTCTATCCTGAAGTCAAATACTGTCAGTGACAGAATAATATCCACACACTTACAAGGAAGACCAATTAATATGACAATTATTCCTAATTATGCATCAGTGACTACAGACCAAGATGAAGAAATTGAAGATTTTTACCAACTTCCAAAGTCTAAAATTGATTAAACATCCAATCAAGACGCATTGGTAATTAGTGGTGACTGGAGTGCTACAGTTAGAAACAAAGAAGGATCAGTAGGAAAATGTGACCTTGAAGACAGAAAGGATGCCAGAGATCACATGATAGAATTCTGCGAAACAAACAACGTCTTCATTGTGAATACCATTTTTCACCAACATAGAGGACTATTATACAAATAGACCTCACCAGATGGAATACAGAGTAAACAAATCAACTGCATCTGTGCCGACAACGGAAACACTTAATATCACCACTCAGAACAAGGCCAAGCGCCAACTATGGATCAGATCATCAGATACTGATATGAAAGTTCAAGGTGAAACTGAAGAAAATCAGCACAAGTCAACAAGAGCCAAAGCACAACCTTGAGTATTTCCCACCTGAATTTAGAGACTATCTTAAGAACATACTTGAGATAGTGAACAATAATGTCAAAGACCAGACAAGCTAGTCAAAGACATCATACATGAAGAGTTATTAAAAAGATAGAAGAGCCAGACCTAAATCATTGGCAGAAGAGACTACAAAACTTTCTTTTGAACACTGAATAGCTAAAGAAAAAGGAAGAAATATTGAAATAAAAGAAATGAAAAGACAATTTCAAAGGGTAGCTCAAGAACACAAAGTACAATATTATTACAACATGTGCAAAGAGCTGGAGATAGAAAACCAAAAGGAAAGAACACAAGCAGCATTTTTCAAGCTGAAAGAATGAGAGAAAAAATTAAGCTCTGAGTTGCAATAGTGAAGGATGCTACCAGAAAAATAGTAAATGATGCAGAAAGTATCAAAAGAAGATGGAAGGGATACACAGAATCACTATAACATGAAGAATTAACTGATGGTGTTCAAGCCATTTCAGGAGATAACATATGACTAGGAGCCATTGGCAGTGGAGGAAGAAGTCCAAGTTGCACTAAATGTACTGGGAAAAAAAAAAGTTTTCAAGAATTGGCAGAATACCAACTGAGATGTTTCAACAAATGGATGCAGCATTGGAAGTACTCACTCATCTGTGCCAAGAAATTTAGAAGCATGCTACATGGCCATGAAAATGCAGAAATTACCTAACAATGTCTTATGCCAGCAAAATTGAGCTGACAATGATTCAAAGAAGGTTGCAGCAATACACTGACTGGGAACGGCCAAAAATTCAAGCCAGATTTCAAAGAGGACATGGGACCACTGATATCATTGCTGATGGCACATGGATCCTGAATGACAACAGAGAAGACCAGAAAGATGTATCCCTGTTTTGTTTTTGTTGACTATGCAAAGGCATTCAATGGTGTGCATCACAGCAAACTGTGGGTAACATCGTGGAGAAAGGGAATTGAAGAATACTTAATTGTGCTCATAAGGTATCTGTATAAGGACCATGAGGCAGTCATTCAAACAGAACCAGAACCAGAAGATACTGCATGCTTTAAAGTCAAGAAAGTTATTTGTCAGTGATGTATTCTTTCACTATACCTATTTAATCTATATGCTGAAGCAATAATATGAAAAAGATGGACCATATGCAGAAAAACTGGACATCAGAATTGGAGGAAGACTCACTGACAATCTGCTTTATGCAGATGACACAAACTTCCTTGTTTAAAGGGAGGAGGACTTGAAGCACTAACTGATAAAGATCAAAGATCACACACAGCCTTCAGTAGGGATTACACCTCAATATTAAGAAAACAAAAATTCTCACAACTGGATCAATAAGCAACATCACTGATAAACAGAGAAAAGATTGAAGTTATCAAGATTTCATCTTACTTGGATCTACAATCAACACTCACGGAAATGCCAGTTAAGAACTCAAATAACATTTTACAGTAGACAAATCTGTGGCAAAAGACCTATTGAAAATGTTGAAAACCAAGATGTCACCGTGAAGACTAAGGTGTGCCTGACCCAATGCATAGTGTTTTCAATTGCCTCATATGCATGTGAAAGCTGGACAATCAATAAGAAAGACTAAAGATGAATTAATGCCTTTAAATTACAGTGTTTGCAAAGAATATTAAATATATTATGGATTGCAAAAAAGAAAAAACAAATCTATCTTAGAATTACAACCAGAAAGTTCCTTAGAAGCAAGGATGGCATACTTTGGATATATTATCAGGAGAGATCAGTCCCTGGAAAAGGACATCATGCTTGGTAAAGCAGAGGGTCAGCAAAAAGGAGGAGGAGCCTCAACAAGACGTGTTGACACAGTGGCTGCAACAATGGGCTCAAGTATATCAACAATTTTGAGGATGGAGCATAAATGTGCAGTCTTTCATTCTGCTGCACATAGGATCCTATGAGTTGGAAAAGACTGGACAATACTTAACAACAACATTATTATCACTGGTGGGTGTTGTGTCAGCCTGACTCATAGCAACCCTACAGGACAGAGGAGAATTGCCCCCACAAAGTTTTCAAGGAGGCTGGTGGATTCGAACTGCCTTTGGTCAGCAGCTGAGCTCTTCATTTTTGCATCACCAAGGCAACTTAATGGTAAACTATTTCCCTGCTAAGATCAGAAATGAAGGAATAATATCCTCTTTCACCATTTTTATTCAGTATTTTCTTGGAAGTTACAACCATTACAATAAGTCAGAAAAAACAACTATTATAATCCACAGTCAAAAAGAAGAAATACAATTTTCTTTATTGATAAATGCCATGACCACCTATGTAGAAAAGCCATTGTTATCTACAAAAAAAGGCACAGGAACTAAAAGTGCGCTCTCCAAGATTCAAAAATATAAAAATTCTCAACAATCAATTGTGTTTCAAGACACTAACAACAAATAATCAGAACTAAAAATATTAACATCAACTATACTAAAAAAAATCATTCCCATCAAGTCAATTTTGAGTTATAGCTACCCTACAGGACAGAGAACAACTGCCCTACAGAGTTTCTAAAAAGCTCTTGGTGAATTCAAACCGCTGTACTTTTGGCTATTAGCCATAATACTTAACAACTAAGACAGCAGGTTTCCAACACTGAGTACAGCCAGCTGCAAATATGAAATCATCAGAGAGAAATCTGTCAAAATGTGTAAGATTTGCACATTAAGAACTGAAAAACAGTGCTAAAAGAAATAAGATTTAAATAATAGATACACTGTGTTTCCAGATTACAAGATATGAAGATGTTAATTCTCCTCAAGTTAATCGATACATTCAACACAGAGCCCGTGATAATTTCAAATATTTTATTTATAAAAACTCATAAAGTGTACAATTTATATGGCAATGCAAAACACCAAGAATAGTCAAATCAAAACAACATTTGAAAAAAAAAGAACAAAACTGGAGTGGCTTTTACTTTAACACTTGATGTGAAAGCTACAACAATTAAGACTCAGTGTTACTGAAATAAAAATAGACAAACAGATCAATGAAACAAGAATCCAGAAAGAGACTCAAACATACGTGACCAGTTGATTTTTTATGAAGTTGTAATGCAAGGATAAAAACAATCTTTTCAATGAATAGTGTGGGATTATGCAAGTGCAAAGAATTAAACTTTGATCCATACCTAATAAAAATAACAGAAAATGAACTAAATGTGAAACCTAAATCTATAAAATTTCTAAAGTAAAATATTTATGACTCTGGTAGAAGCATGGAGTTCATTGATATGATACCAAAACAGGATCCATGAAGGAAAAAATTAATGAATTCCATCATAATTAATAATTTCTACCCATCAAGACGATGGTAAAGAAAAGCTATGAACTAGGAGAAAATACTTGCAAACCATGTATCTGACAACAGGCCTGTACGTTAAAATATATAAAGAACTCTCAAAATGCAACAATTTAACAACCATTTAGGCAAAAGTTGTACAAAAAACACTTCAACAGTGAAGAGACATGGGTAACAAAACACATGAAAAGACCACTGATACCATTAATCATTAAGGAAATGCAAACTATAACCACAAATCAAACACTCCTATACAACTAAGGAAGTATCCACAATTAAAATCAATTAAACAAGGTGCTGGTGACAACGTGGACAGGAACTCTCATATACTGCCAGTGGAAAAGTACAATGGCACAAATACTTTGGAAATTATTTTGGCAGTTTCTGAAAACACACCTATTAATATAAATCAACCACTGTACTCCTTAGTATTTATCCAAATTTAACAAAGTATAGGTCCATATAAATTTTTCAACACAGATGTTCACAGCCGTTCTATTTGTAACAGCCACAAACTGGAAACCCAAATGTCCATCAACATATGAGTGGATAAATAAATCATAGTATAGAGGTCACTATCAGTAAACACTGGTTAATAGCAGTATTTTTTTGTTTTTGTTTTTTTTTAAATATCTAAGTTAACAGCACCCAACTAACAACAACTAACAAGAGCACATCAACAAGTCTATATAACGGAACGCTACCCAGCAATAAAAAGTAATCACTGGTACATGATGAAATAGGACTGAATTCTAAAATAATTACACTAAGTACTGTTCCACTTACATTAAGTCCCAAGAAATTCAACATTCTGTACTGACGGTTGAATTTGCCTCAGATGGAATTGTGGCCAGGAAGAGCTAAAGGGAGGAATTACTTTTCTACTGTTCTATTTTGCTGTACATGGATTGCCCATACATTGTTGTCTTATACATATAAAAATTAAAGTTCTCATGTGTTTCAGGAAATATGAGACCTTTCCTTGAACTTACAATTGCATTTACCACTTCCTGTCAGTAATTTAATACCCTGGTGGCATAACAGCTAAGCATAGAAGCTGCTGACCAAAATGTCAGCAGTTCAAATTCACCAGGCATTCTCTGAAAACACTATAGGCAGTTCTACTCTCTCCTTAGGGTTGCTATGAGTCAGAATCGAGTCAATGGCACCAGGTTTTATCCAGGGTTACAATGCACTAAACAATCCACTTATGCTACAGTAATACTGTATCAACACCGTTGTCACAAAATTAAAATACATGTTGCTCAAAATTGGATCACATCATTGTAAAGCAGTTCGCACCACTTTATTAAATAATTTCTGAGTATTCAATCAGACCATTGTTCTAAAAATCTGTGAAATTGAGAGAAACTGTATCTACCAACATGACTTGTAGTTTTAAAATTATACACGTGTCATAGTTGACACACAATAAATGTATATTCCACCCATCTGTGATGCACTAATAGTCTCATATGCTTGGACACTATGCAGAATATCAGCATAATTATGAAAGATTTCAGCCACTTCTTGCTTTAAAATCCATTCCTTTGTTTTTGGTACACTTAGGTTTTTGGAAGCACTGTATTCTTTGGTTAGGTTGTAACAAACCTTTCTAAGAATCCAGGAAAATCTTCACACTTAGGAAGATTTAGCTATAGCATTATCTCCATCAAGGAGGATGAGGATTTCCTTTGACATCATTGCAATTAAATACAGTCTCTGTTTTTCAGAAATTGCTTTACAGGAACCCATGCAAGTAAATGTTTGCATTCTTTAAATGATTAGAGATTGTTACTACTTAAAAAAAAAAAAAATTGAATTACTCTTGGGTCAAATGTGAGAGCCATAACCTTGGGTTAAATTAAAATAAAAATGGTTCTCTCTGCCCCTTAAAGTGTTTTAAGGCCTTTACAGTTTTGTTTGTGTCTTTTTTCTGTTGTAGCTGATACAGAAGAGAGGAATTTAATATTCTAAGGATGACCTCTCCAAAACTCAAATTTCACATTCAATTATAGCTCAGGATCCCTGGCGAGGAACCTTGACAAATACGCAATGAGAATTTATCTTCTTCCATTCTTCTATCTGGGTTAGAAAAAAAAGATACCTGTTTTTATAAAAGTTTTCAAAGAAAAATTGTAATATTATCTATGACACTACAAAGATAAGATTTTTTGACTAAGTAGAATTACATATCCTAGACTGTAATGAAATCAGTGTCTCCTTAATTTACTAATATAATTTCATTTTCGAAATGCATCTTACTAAAATGGGGGCTCAGCTGTAAGAGCTCATCTGCCAAGAGGAAGTCCACCAGCCTCTCCTTGGAAACTCTTTATGAGACAGTTCGACTCTGACCTACACAGTCACTGAGTTAGAATCTATGTGAAGGCAAGGTCAGGTCAAAGGGACTGGAGCCTTCACTATAGTGAAAATATTGACAAGAGCAGCTTTTCTCTCTGAATAAGAGTCCTCAGATTTGATTTATTATCTTTAAACATCTCTCATCAACTCTTACTCCTGCCTTTTAGGAACATAAAAACTCATGGGGACCTTAAAGGTGATGATCAAGGGCTAGTCTCTAAAATCTTACACATTTTGTTTGTTAGTACCTTTTTGTTGTGACTCTCCATCTGATGCACTAACTTCCTTCTCATTGTATCACTCCAGCAAGGGGAGCACATGTTAATGCTAAATCCATGACAAATCTTTCAAACCTCGATAACTGTTTTTGAAAATAAATTTAAAATAAAAATCTTGAAACTATACAAAATATGTTCAAGGGCAAAAGGTTCTTTGATGAGGAAGTTTTTCTGAGGGGTTAATCTATCTTCGAAACGACCACAGATTTGGGTAACTGACATTTCTAATGTATATCAGGTGGTTTCTTCAACAATAATATAAATCAAGTGAGCGAAAAAGTGAAAGCAACAACTGTGTTTTAAAAGACCAGGCAGGGTTTGGAAACGAAGCCATAGGACAATCACACTTGCTCTCATTCAGAAATGTGTGGTCAGGTGCTATCTTTAAAATGTTAAAATTCCTCCTCTTCCTAACTCCTGACCCTCAATCAACCCCTCTTCAGGTCTCCATCTGTCCTTACCAACCTTAATTAAACAGCCTTCTGTTTCAGCTCGCTGTTCCTAAGCAGGAGCCCTGGTGGTGTAATGGTTAAGAGCTCAGGTGCTAATCAAAAGGTCAGCAATTCAAATCCCTACAGCTGCTCTTCCCACTCTGTCCCATAAGGATCTACTCTGTCCTACAATGTTGCTGAATGAGAATTGAGTCAACAGCTATGGTGTGGTTTTGTTTGCTTTCTGGTTTTGTTTTTCTTCCCAAGCAGACCAACTTCATTCACCTCCATCAAGATGGTATTCTAAATGAAGAATGTAGTAATCTTATTACCTGCCCTAAAGTATTCTAACACCTCTCTTTCTGTAAGTGAATACCTGCTCACTTTTTATGACTTAGCTCCTTGCCTCAAACTCATGAACATTAAAACTTTAAAAGAACAGATCTCTCTTTCTATATAATGGCTCAGGCTTAAAGTATTTTTGTATTTGTTTGTTTAGATGAATATCTCCTTTATACTGTACTATAAATTCCTCAGACATAAATTGCATCATTTAAACTTAGGTGTTAGTTCCAAATAAAGTGTATCACAAATTAAGAGATTGTCGACAAAATTAACAAATAGCAGAATGTTTTAAGAGTGGAGGCTTTGATAGAAAGAGGAGCCACAAAGGTTATTTAACCTAATTTTTGATCTAAAATAAATTGCTAGTAACAGCATGTATTCAGGAAGTTACTAAAAGATTGTATTAGACAAGATGGCAAAGCATTTAACATGGTAAATAACATTTATCATAAGCACTCAGTAGAAACCATGGCAATGTAGTGGTTAAGAGCTATGGTGCTAACTCAAAAGTTCACAGTTCAAATCCAACAGGCTCTCCTTGGAAACACCATGGAGCAGTTCTACCCTGTCCTACAGGGTCACTATGAGTTAGAACTGACTTGACAGCAATAGGTTTGGTTTGATTTTTTTAGAACACTCAATAAATGTTAAATAAAATTTCATTTATATCTCCAGCTGATGATAAGGTTTCTGTAAGTATATTTTGTTCTTAATCTTAGTTCATGATAGTATCTGTTATCGCTTGAGTTAATGATAACATCTGTTACACACACATCATTGATAATTCAGAGGCCTGTGGTGCAGTGGTTAAAGCACTTGGCTACCAACTGAATGGGCACAATTTGAATTCACTAGCTGCTACATGGGAGAATGCCATTGTAGTCTCTCTCTGTAAAAGTTCACGGCCATGAAAACCCTATCAGACAGTTATACTCTGTACTACAACTCTGTACTACAACTCACAATGAGTTGAAACCAATCTTATGGCAGAGGATTTCATTTTTTGTTTTTTTTGGTAATTCAGCTTTTCTTTGTCCCAACTTTTAATATGTCCATAGGTTAGTCTACTTTTCACCCCATTAAAATATTCTAAATATCTTTCCATATCATATATTTCCAAAGCATATATGCTTAAAGTGATTCTAAAATGTACCTAAGATAAAATTTAGGGTTAATTTAAAGGCTAGTTTCAATTTCTTCTACTCCCTGTTTGTATTAATTCAAAACTTAGGTTGAATTCTCATTCTTCCTTTCCTTTTTTTCCCCATAATCTACATATACATTTGAGTGTTTGTTAAAATTTTAGCACCTTTATTTGGAAATAAAAAGAAAAGGGAAGCTTTTCCATCTTTGTTTAAAATATATCTCCCATAAACGAACAGAAGTACCTCTACTTATTCTTTATGCAAACAAAAACCAAATCTGTGGCTGTCAAGCTCATGCCAATTCATAGCTACCCCACAGAAACAGAAAGAACTACCCCACAGAGTTTCCACAGCTGCAGTCCTTATGAAGGCAGACTGCTCTATGTTTCCACTGTGGAGTGGCTGGTGAGTTTAAAGCATACTGACATTTTGTTTTGCACAGAAAAAAGAAAGTAACATTTCTGATATATTCTGATACATATCCTTACAGTGAATTTTAAAGCATCCAAATGTTCCTAGCTGGCAGTTGTCTCTTTTCACATACTACCATCCTTGTAGTTTGGGTTGCAATGTTCTGAACGGGTACTCACTAGTGAAGAATCACATCTTTAAAAGTGTTTAAAAGTGTTTATGTCTCAACCTTAGTCTCATGAGACAACTCAGTTAATTGACATAATACAGTTCACAAAGTTCATGTTCTGCATACTAGCGAATTTGGTTGCTTCCAGGGTCTTAAAATCTCATGAATAGCCACCTTGGACATGACTATTTGTCTCTACTCATCAGGAGCAAAAAGTAAGAAGCCAGAGTATTAGAGTAGAAACAAGCTTACAATTCCTATATGCCATGGTCTCATCGACCCTGAGACCAGGAGAACTAGATAGTGCTTAGCTACCACTACTAAGCATTCTGACCAGGATCACAATAAGTGGTCCCAATCAGAGTGACAGAGACATGTATAACAAAATTCAAATTCCTAAAAATGTTGAGACTAATGGGACCAGTTGAGATCAGAGGATTTCCTGAGACTACTGCCCTGAAATATTCTTTAAATCTTAAACTTCTTAGTAAAACTATCCAGAATTTAACTTTCAGTGAAATAACCAAGTGGCCCACAAGAAAATATGTGGGGAGGGAGCAGGGTGGATATTACTTGTAAGTATGGAGTTCTATTACTAAACTATCTGTATAAGGCTAAAAGGGTATTTACTCTTAAGCGAAGACAAAAAGATAAGGGGTCAAGGAAACTACAGTACTAGGAATAGAATAAGCAGCACACAATAAACAGAACGTCAAAACATTCTGGAAAATGCAACTAATGTCTCCGCACAGTCAGTACAGAAACCATCAAGTGGGAACCCAATTTACTGTGTTAGCTTTCAAAAAAAACAAAATATTTTTTAAAAAGTGTTTGTGCCGCTGGAAACCATTTGTAACATACATTGTTTACATCCATGTGCATATACATCTGCACAATCCAGACTTTCTTAAGATTTAAAGTTTACAGTTACAATCAGTATGATGAAGAAAAAATACTAATAGCTATTTTAACTTTTTAGAAAATTAAGTGTTTCAAATTGATTAAACAATAGTTTTGAGATAAATTTTTCAATGCTAAATAAGATTTTGGAAATTCTGGTGGCACTGCAGTTAAGTGCTATGGCTGCTAACCAGGCTTGCAGTTCATATCCACCAAGTGCTCCTTGGAAACTCTATGGGGGAGTTCCACTCTGCCTACAGAGTCACTATGAGTCGGAACCAACTAGACAGCAGTGGTTTAAAATAATATTTTATTTTGTTTAAAGCGTAAACAGCACAATTTGTATGTAAATCATTGAATTTCCCATTAATAGTCTAATAATATAATTAAATAACTATCTACCTAAGAACTCTCATTGACAATTAAAATTTTAAAACAAATTAAGTTTTCTCTCCTCAAAGCTACTAATTTATGTATGATCTCAAAGAATAAGATGACTAGTGCTCACAAAATGTTTCTCTAAAGTTGTATATACATGTTGTGTTGTTGTTAGGTGCTGCTGAGACAGGTCTGACTCACAGGAACCCTATGAACAGCAGAACGACACACTGCCCCATCTCGTGTCAAGTTCACAATCGTTTTTATGCTTATGCCTGTGGTTGCAGCCATCATGTCAATCCATCTCATAGAGGGTCTTCCTCTTTTTTACTGACCCTCCACTCTACCAAGCATGATGTCGTTCTCCAGAGACAGATCCCTCCTGACAACACGTCCAACGTATGTCAGACACAGTCTTGCCAACTTTGCTTCTAAGGAGTGCTCTGGCTGTACTTCTTCCAGAACAAATCTGTTTGTTCTTTTGGGAGCCCATGACACATTCAAGTCTTCTCCAAGGCCACAGTTCAGAGGCATCATTTCTTCTTCTGTCTCCTTTGTTCACTGTCACACGTGTGTACATATATACACGTACATGTGTAGTCATTAAGCTTGACAGCATTTGACAGCATCTAAATGAGCCATGCTTATCCCTAGATTATGAATGAGTTCCATTCCTGTCTATAAGTCAAATTTCTACACAAATCAGAATAGCTAGCAATAGTCTGAAGCAACATCAGTTAAACGTTTTAGAGTACAGTACACACTGCATCTTTCCACATATAAAAAGCCTTAAAGATACAATTCCAGATAAACTAAAATATTAACATAATAATAATCATGAAAACAACAATAAAACTGAGTAGAATCCAAATTCTTGAAAAATTGGAAAGGAGTTACAGGAATAATTATAAAAAGAGGAACATGGCTTTAAACCCATGCAAAAATGTGAAGCCAAGCCAGCCAAGTGCCGTCGAAATGTGAAAGGCAAACAAAATCTAACTGATAAAAATAATACAAAGGAGTTTTGTGAGAATCTCAACCTCTGCCTTTGAAGAATCTTTATCTATTGCTCAACTGATGTAAATGAAAGAAATAGGCAAGTTTTTTCTGCTTATTTACAATTTATAAAGAAGATTTTGCAAATGTTTTAGATGCTTTTCAGCTGAGTAGAAATGAGTAGAAAATGTATTCTCATCTTCAAGATCTCATTTCCTTTTCTAATAGCCCCTAACTTGAAAACAAGACTAAACAGAAGGACTTGTCAAACAAGGTTTTCAAACAAGTATTATAATACATTAAGAACAGCAAACAAACATTTAATTGAATGATTTTAAAATAAATCATCCAGTTGGATGAATTCAAACTTTTCTTCAACGAAAGCTTTGAAGTACCTACAAAGAAATTACAGTGTCATTGACAGTCTTAAATGATTTCTTCTAGCTGCCAATTTATAACTGAGTTATAACTCAACATAAATATATTATTTTAAAAATGGGTTTCATAATACTGACAGGCAGACAGATTCAGCCAATTTGTTGAAGTAATATCTTGAACCAAACTTCTGGCATTTTCCTTTTTTGGCATGTACACAATCCATTTCAACATGGTTTCTAATAAAGTCAAATAAATATAACCCAAGGAAATCTTGAGTTTCCTTGTGCTGTCTCTACCTGAAATTTCTTTCACCTCCTGTTCCAATTCTTCTTTGCTACAATTCTTAGTTATCATTCAGAACTATAGCCAGGAGTCTTTAATTCTATGAAACACTTCCTTCAATATCCTAGAGGAATTAGCCACTCTTCTGTGTAATTGCTAAAACTTATATATTCCCCTTACTAGACTGTAAGCTCCTCGAGATCAGTGAAGTTTTCTTTCTAACCTTTGATTTCCTGGAGATGAACACAAGCTATCAAATTCTGGTTGAACTAAATATATTCAATTTTGGCAGTACTTCTCAGAAGTTCTAAATTCTTAAATTCACATGCAGTATTAGAAAGCATCACGTTTCTCAGAAGAAAGGACTTAAACACATTGTTCTAATTCATCTAGACTTCACGAAAGTCAGCGGAGGAAAAAGTTAATGTACCTAATTAAAACTCTTCTTGTAAAGAAGATGCAACTTTATGCATAGCATTAAAGACAACAGTCCTCCTAACTGAACTGAGGTGGCTGGAAGTCTTTATCTTAATTAGAGATCAAATAAGGAAGGGAAGATAGTACAAAATTCTCACAATACCCTGCTCGAGAGGTGACACTGCCAAAAAAGATAACAGAAAAGCAGTTCCAACCAGAGCTATGCTATTTCCACTATCTTTCTCATTCTTTGGTTCTTAGTATTACAGTCTTGAGTCTTAATTTAATTATGAAGAATTAAAAATTTAGCAGCAACATAGGAAGGAACTCTGGAGATGAGAAAAACATCAGATGTTTCACAATTTAGGAAAGGAAATTTTATGAATGTTGAAGAATGGTGTCGGGCAGTCCATGACTATTTTTACTTATCTAATGAAAAGGAGTGAAAAACACATCCATTATCATGGATGAGAAGTAGAAGGAAGTAATAATTAGGCCAAGGAAAGAAAATATGTAAGGAAAACAGAAAGAAGAAAGAAACAAAGAGAGGTGAGAGGATAAGGCTTGAGACTAGCAGAATCTTTAGACATCAATAAATTTGACTTACACTATGACCCAACGCACAGAAGATACACAGACAATAGGAAATTAAATCCCTCAACAAGATAAGAGCAACATGAGGTTTAAATCTTGGTATCTCTAACTTTTTAGTAGAAAGTACTTTACATCAAAATAAATTGTGAGACAAGAGCAATAAAAAGAGAAAAGATCAGTATAGAAGAGACTTCCACTTGTTTGTGTAAACAGCTTAGTATTTCAGTGATTGGATTTGACGCCTCCAATTAAACAGAGATTTGTATCAGCACCCTGATTTAAATACTGATTTCAAAGTTGAGAGTCACTATTGTCAAACTCAGCAGTCGGCCAAGCGAAGTGTCAAACTCAGCAGAGACAAGATTATTTTTGCCCAAAGATATTACAACCCTGGCTATTTGCACATGGGAAAATTTTCCTTCACAATTATCTTAGCAGGGGGGTGGGGAAACAGTAAGACCTAAATTACACGGTAGTTGCAAATTCTGCTGCTAAACAAAAGAACAGCAATTCGAATCTACCAGTGGCTCCTTGGATATACCCAATGGGGCAGTTCTACTCTGTCTTACAGGGTCACTATGAGTTGGAATAAACTTGACAGTAGCCCGCAAGCGTGTGTGTGTGCACATAAGTTTAAGAATCTCTTGGTGACATCAACAGACACCACACTTAGCTGCTAACCAAAAGGTTCCAAAGCTTGATCCTTTGAGTCTGCCATGGGCAACTCACAATAAAGGCCTAGCAAACTACTTCGAAAAATATCAGCCAAATCAGCTACTGAGAAGCTTAGGGAGCATAGCTCTGCTCTGACGTACATGGAGTCTTCATGAGTTGCAATTCACTGCTACTTTTTTTTTTTTTTTTAAGTTTAGTTATGTAAAGAATGCAATGTTCAAAGAATTAAGACAAAACTTTGTGATGGTAGAATAGACTGTGGACTTCCAAAAGAACAAACAGATCTGTCTTGGAAGAAGTACAACTACTGCACACCTTAAAATAAGGATGACTAGAATATGTCTTACATAATTTGTACATGTTGTAAGAAGGGATCAGTCCCTGGGGAAGGACATCATGCTTGGCAAAGTACAAGGTCAGGGAAAAAGAGGAAGACCCTCAACAAGATGGACTTGACACAGTGGCTGCAACAATGGGCTCGAGCATAACAATGATAGCGGGCAGCGGGCAGAGCTGGGCGGTGTTTCATTCCGCTGTACACAGCATCACTATGAATGGGAACCAACTAGATAGCTCCTGAGACCTTTACTGGGAAATTGGTCCGCAGCAAGACTCTGATCACAGAGACACGTTTAAAAACATTTCTTTGAATTAAACTGACACATGTACAAACTCCAACTCAGTGGCAGTACTTTTAGAATTATACATGAATCTCCAAGACAGCCCTCATTTGTTTTAGAGTTTTAGTTTGTTTTTAAGACTCCAGTGAAGTAGCTTTGAGGAGTGTCCAATGTAAAGGTTTTCTCTGTTTTTTTTATTTAATATGACTGAAGTAAAATGTACATTCCCGTATAAATTTACATGCCCACCTATATGCAGCTTCCACTGCTCTCCCTGCCCGGTGACAGCACACTATTCCTCTCTGCTCCATACATGTCTTATCCTCCCAACAGTCTCCATTCCCCTCCTCTCCAACCACTCTCCTTCCTCCAGCCAGAGGTCAGCAGGACGATACACTATAGATGTACAGAACCCTAAAATGCATACAATATATGGTCATTCTGCATCGCCAAGTCCAATCCAGTCATGTCTGAAGAGTGGACATGATTTATGGGCAAGGGCAGCATCAGGGCCAGGGGCCATGCTCCCAGGGAACCCCCAAAAATTTAAAAATACAACTCACATTTTAAAAAGACAACTATTTTAGGAGTACATTTTGGTCACTGAAGTTTACATATTATAAACTAGAAGGGATCATCTCTATAAATGTCAAGCCATTTCCATTATCCTTAGCAAATTCTATTTATTGAGTTGTCTGGAAATACGAATGACAAAAAAAAATATCTGGTGGTGGATAGTGATCTTCAGCACACATTGAGAACTTTAGCTTTTATTTTTAAATCAAAAATATTTTTTTCTAGCAGAGGGTTCTTGGAAAAAAGTTGACAGCCATAAAAAGGCTGTCTAACATATCATACTTTTTTAAATGGTACAAAGTGACAATTACATAGACTCTATTCCACTTCCTTATCCCCAGTAGCAGATTATATGATAGGAATGGTCAAGAGTCTCACTTGAGTGCTGTACAGTTAATAGTTAGGCTTGCTTCTTGACGGACTGTAATAGGTAGGCAATTGAAGTCTATGATCTCAGCTTCTAAATACATTTCTATTTCAGTGATGTGAGTACTGTCAGTTGTATATTGTATTCTATATGGTAATTGTATACTGCCATTTATTCACCTTTATAGAGGGGAAACAAAATCCTCCTTCCTTTGTACTTAAAAATCTCTGGTCAGGAGCCATAAAGAAAGTACGTGTTAGTAAATTAATGTGTTTTCAAGCCATGCTTATTTCTGCCTGAGTACACAATAATTATAAATATTGTATAATGCCTACAATCTAAAATACTTTGGACATGTCAGGACGCATCAGTCCCTGGAGAAGGACATCATGCTTGGTAGAGTGGAGGGTCAGTGGAAAACAGGAAAACCCTCCACGAGGTGGATTGACACAGTGGCTGCAACAATGGGCTTAAGCATAAAAACGACTGTGGACATGGCACAAGACTTGGCAGTGTTTTGTTCTATTGTTCATAGGGTCGCCATGAGTCAGAAGTGACTCTAAGGCACCTAACAATAACAACAACAATATAAAATATTCCATGCATACACAGATTGCCACACATACACAAACACACAAATCAATCATTAAAGACACAACATAAAACCTCACAAGCAACTGGTGAAACCAGAGCAACCAGAGCAACTTTAAAAAGCCCAGATAATTTAATAAAGCATTTCTAAATGGAAGAAAAAACTACTTGGAAAAGGTATCTAAGCATTTCCTGCCAATTCAGCTTGAGTGTGTACAGTGTACTCCCCTTGGAAAATAATCACTCTTCTCCTCTAACAAACAGATGAAGATAAAGTGATTCTTTGTTTACCAGTCTACACTTGTGGCCACATGTCAAACTTAATACAACAAGCTAAAAACAATCATTTCAAACCTTCTTTGAGATATGACAAGATATCATACATAATTATAGAAGAGGCTAGCACTTAGTTGAGGCTTGATATAATCAGATTCAGAAGTCATACGTGTATCAGTATGAAAAACAACTACTTTACAACAACAGTATAAGAAATGTGTGTCACAGATTAGAGATGAAGTGAAACTAAATTTACATTTTAAGTACTTTCTTCTTCTTAGAAATAAAAATGTTGTGAAAACTCATATAGAGGTCAGTTTTGTAGGAAGTAACAATATGATCATAGATCTGAAGGAAATTTCATTTGTTATAAGACACCTACAGAGTATAGGTTACTACATTGTGAAAAAAAGTGAAATAATTTCCAACAAATATTTAATACATCATTTCTGAGCTGAATTTTATAAGAAGTTCCACATGTTCTAACTCTGACCAATCCCATAGCCTATAATTTCACATTTTTGCATGTACAAATGCATGATTAAACATATTGCTGTATTCGTAAGACTATATTACACATATTTTTAAGTAAAGTATTTAGAAAAGATATTTTTAAATGCCTGAATCATTTCCACAAACTTGAAAAGGGATAATAGTTTTTGAAATCTCAGTGTAGAAGACATGTATAGAATATCCTACAAACTATTACTTTGTATTAAGACATAAAGAATATTAATTAAAACATTACTTTCATTACCAAAATCTGGAAACACTGTTTCAGTCATTGTGTCAATCTATCTCATTAGGGTCTTCTTGTTATTGTCAACTGTCTACTTTACCAAGGCTCTTGCATTTTTAAGGGACTTTACCTCCTAAAAACATGTCCAGAGTACATCAGACACAGACTCACCATCCTTCGTTCTAAGGAGTATTCCCATGTACTTCTTGGAAGGCAGATTTGTTCTTCTGGCAGTCCATGGAATATTCAATATTCTTCATTAACACTGTAATTTAGGAACATCAGTTCTTCTTATGTCTTCCTTATTCATTGTCTAGCTTTTTCATGTATGTGAGGCAATGAAAACAACCATGGCTTGGCTCAGGCACACCTTTGTTTTCAAACTTGCTCTTCACAATGTTTTCCCTGGTCAATTTTATTTAGAAGTAGATCATCAGGCCCATCTTCCTAGTGTGTTTTAGTCTGGAAGCTTCACTGAAACCTCTCTACCATAGGTGACCCTGCTGATACTTGAAATACCAGTGACTTAGCTTCTAGGATCACAGCAACACCTAAGCCAATACAGTAAGATAAATTGATAAACATTCAGAAGAAACTAATGAATACTTATCATTTATACTCATATCAATATTTTCTGCCTATGGGACTACATCTCCATACACTGTCTTACAGGGATCCTGTTTTAGTCATCAGGTATTGCTCGAACAGAAATGCCAAAAGTGGAGGTCTCTAACAAAGAAAAGTTTATTCTTTCACAGTCCAGTAAGTAGGCTAGAAGTCCAAATTCAGGATGCCAGCTCCACGGGAACGCACTCTCTGTCAGCCTTGGAGGAAGGTCCTTGTGTTGCATTAGTCTTTCATTGATCTGAGAGCATCTCTGCATAGGATCCTCAGGTCTCAATGACAGGCTCTTCTCTCAGTGCTGCTTTCTTGACAATATGAGGTCCCCAACTCACTTCCTGTTTCCCTTTCATCTCTTGTAAGATACAAGCATAAAAGGTGGTACGAGCCACACTCCAGGAAGACTCCCTTTACACTAGGGCAGGGAAATGACCTTAGGAAGGGTATTCCAGTTCCACTCTGATCCCCTAACATAATCCAGTCTATTAGCCCCCAGCAGAAATTAGGATTTACAGCATAAGAAAATTACAAAATAGAAGGCAATCATACAGTACTGGGAATCACGACCCAGCCAAATTATTACATACATTTTTGGAGTAGTAATTCAGTCTATGACAGATCTCATTACACGTGCCTTTTCTATACCTGAATCAATATGTCACACCTCATCTACGTTGAATGACCTTTATGGTTTAGGCTAAACTTTTTTGTTCAAACTTTTACAACACGATCAGAACTCTTTTTATTCTAAAACAAATACACATTCAAATTAAGACAGAACAAAATTTGGGGTTGGAGAGTTGTGTGCATGTTTAAGTTTAGGAGAATTAAACTCACAATTTGAAGAAAGAAAAAAGAATAGAAGAACAAAAAAAAAGAAAAAATATTAACTGATAAATGTAACTAACCAAAACTTAAGAGTCCAGAAAGGAGAGTAATGAGACCTCTATGCATCTTTTCTCACACTGTAGCACTCTTCACTTTGAGGGTGTTCAAATTAAGAAGTAAAGGTAGATTGTAAGCAAACTGTAATATGGATGTTAGATTAAACATTACCATTCAGCACTATGTTAATTATGCAAGAATCCATAATTAAATCCAAGGGTGGTCATATATAAATGGATATCGGTTTGGTGCTTTAACAATTAGAAAAAGTTCTATATTTTACATCTGTGCAACAAAAACTTCACATTTCTTACAATCTGAATTTTAGGTTATATGACTGAATTCCCTTTTAATAAAGATTAGAAAATGGTACACTGTACCATTATGTACAAACATAATGCTTTCAAAATCTTTGAAACTGTTAACTAAAGTTTGTTTTCTCCAGCCATCTGCTTTAAAATTATTGATCCTAACAAACAAAATGTGCATTTACCATTTCAAAACAAAAGTTTATATACTATAAATTAGGAGACTTACATCCTGTCTGCTATTTGTTTGTTTGTTTCTGTGCTTGTTTGTTTCTAAACTGCCCTGTAGAAGGATGAAAGTAGTCTCTGGGACATCAAGGGTCCTTCCCTCACACTTCCGGCACAGGACTCAGCACACAGATATTTTTTCTTTGATTGTTATATGTCTACTCTCTGACAGATTCTGAACTGTATACTCTAAATCTCCCACATAATGGACAGAGGTCTTGACACATACAAACTTATTAACAAATGCTGTGGTGCTAAATAAATCTACAGATGATATATTTACTTGTCACCAGATTTTTTAACGAAAAAAGAAAAAACACTTGGTGCCATCAAGTCAATTGAAACTCAAAGTGACCTTATGGGACAGAGTAGACAGCCTGATAGGGTTTCCAAGACTATGAGGCACACATTGACTCATCTTTCTCGCATGAATTCTGAAAGACACACACTGACTCATCTTTTTTCCATGAATCGCTTGGGGGGTTCAAGCCACTGACCCTTCATTTAGCAGCTGATGCTTCCTGTCCCACAGACAGGGAAAAATTGATTGATGTATGAAACCTAGAAATGATTCCATTTAAGCTATATTTTATGTTTTTTGATGTGTCTATTATGAAAAATACCACAGATTCTTAATCTGTAAGAGAAATACAAATTTTTAAAAATGAAGTCCCTGACATACTACATCTCTTTCTTACAATTCCTAAGGAGACTCCAATAAAAAACTATGACTCTATGGACCACAGTTTAAAAATCACTATTAAAGACTAATCCTTAAATGTCATAGGTAACGTTTCTGAGGTCTAAAATATTTAGAAAATTGACTAAGGTCACAGATTAATTTCAATAGCAGATCCAAGCCTAGACCCCAGCCACCTGATTCAATCTCATTCTGTTGTCACTATGTACCATATAGAGATTAACAGTTTTGTGAAATTTTGCTTCCTTTAATATTTATTTTAGAAAGAACATTTTTTAAAAAAAGATTTAAAGGTATAAAGCACTTTACTCCCATGCTAGAAAGAAAAGACATGACTATTTTTCAGCCAGGGGAATTTTACAGCACAGTTCAAACTGACAAATTATTCTGAAAGAAAAGTCAACCTAGATGCAAAAATCTTCAACAAAATTCTAGCCAAAAGAATTCAACAGCATTAAAAAAAAACATTCATCATGATCAAGTTGGTTTCATTCCAGGGATGCAAGGCTGGTTCAACATCAGAAAAAGAATTAATGTAATCAACCACATTAATAATACAAAAGATAAGAATCACCTGATTTTGTCAATTGATGCAGAAAAGGCATTTGACAAAGTTCAACGCCCATTCATGCTTAAAACTCTCAGAAAAATATGAATACAGGGGAAATCTCTCAATGTAATCAGAAGCATCTATGCAAAGCCAACTGCCTTCATCATTCTGAATGGTAAAAGACTGAAAGAATTCCCTTTGAGAACAGGAACTAGACAAGGATGCCCACTCTCACCACTTCTATTCAACATTGTGCTAGAAGTTCTAGCTAGAGAAATTAGACAAGACAAAGAAATAAAGGGCACCCTTATCAGCAATGAATAAGTAAAAATCTCCCTCTTCGCAGATGATATGATTGTTTATACAGAGAATCCAAAGGAATCCACAAGTAAAGTATTGGAACTAATAGAGGAGTTCAGCAAAGTATCGGGATACAAGATAAATACAAGTAAATCAGTAGGAGTCCTTTAACAAACAGTAAGATTATTAAAGAAGAAATCCCCAAATCAATACCATTTACTATAGCCCCCAAGAAGATAAAATACGTGGGAATAAATCTAACTAGAGAAATAAGAGATCTTTACAAAGAGAACTACAAGACCTTACTACAAGAAACTAAGAGAGACTTACGTAAATGGAGTAATCTGCTCTGCTCATGGATAGGAAGACCTTATATTGTGAAAATGTCTATTTTACCCAAAGCAATCTACTTATCTAATGCAATCCCAACACAAATTCCAGCGACATTTTTTAACGGGACAGAGAGACAAATCACCAACTTTGTTTGGAAAAGGAAGCAGCCCCAGATAAGTAAAGCACTACTGAAGAACACATGGGGAGGCCTCTCACTACCTGACTTTAGAACCTATTACACTGCCACGGTTGCCAAAACAGCCTGGTACTGGTACAAAAAGAGACATATAGAACAATGGAACAGAGTAGAGACCTCAGAAATGCCACTATCCTCCTACGAACAGCTGATATTTGACTAAGGCCCTAAGATTTTAAACTGGGATAAGAAAAGTCACTTTAATAAACCGTGCTGGCAAACTTGGATATCCACCTGCCAAAAAATGAAACAAGACCCATATCGCACACCTTATACAAAAACCAACTCAATGTGGATAAAAGACTTAAATATAAAGTCTAAAACAATAAAGCTCATCCAAGATAAAATATGGTTAACAATGAAGTTTTGATACACAATATAGACAGACTTGAAAATCTGACAAAGCACATTCATCAGAAGAAAAAACTGATAGATGGGAATTACTAAGAATCAAACACTTCTGCTCATCCAAAGACTTCATCAAAAGAACTTATTCTCACCCCAAAAACGTTGGCCATGATCCAAAAAACACAAAACAAATGCTGGAGAGGCTGTGGAGAAACTAGAACTCTCTGCTGGTGGGATTGCAAAACAGTACAACTTCTTTGGAAAACAGTCTGGCACTTCCTTAAAAAGCTGGAGATAGATATATCATTTGATCCTGTAACTCCACCGCTCGGAATTTATCCTTCAGAAACAAAGGTTGTTACACAAACAGACACATGTGCATGAATGTTTGTTGCAGCACAGTCCACAGTAGCAAAAAGTTGGAATAAACTCCAATGTCTGTCAACAGATGAGCAAACTATGGTACATATACTTAGTGGAACACTGTGCTATGATAATAAACAATGACAAATTTAGACAACGTCTCATTACACAGTCTCATTTGGAAAAGATTATGCTGAATGAAATCAATCAGTGTCAAAAGGACAAATTTTGTATAATACCCCTGTTATAAAGACTTAACAAGAGAATTATACATAGAAGAAAATGACTGTGTGGGCTACATGGGAGAGTGGGGGTTGAGGGTTTATCATAGATGAGTTAATTGATAGATGTTAGAAATTTTATTCTTTTATTGTAATTACATAAATAAAGAAATAAATAATTTTAAAAATGTCATTCAGGTTATCCTAACTCAAGTTCATAACTTATTTCATCACCTCCCATTATGTGATAACACTAAAAAAATAGCCCCATATATTCTAGATGATGAAATTATTTGCAAAAACATTACAACAATGGCAAAAATTATCATTATTCACTTCAAAGCAATGAAAATGTGCAATACAGAAGTTACTTTAAGGGGCAGGTGGAAACAGTTCAACCTAAATTCCTTATACAGGCTGATACATACTCATCAGAAGTAATTCTGAGCTCATTTTCCTTTACCCTTGCTTCCTGTAGTGCTTTTGCATCTTCTCTCTTGTAGAAAAATGTCATATTTCTTGGAAAACTTAGCTGATGATTCCTATCAACCTGGAAGTCATAAACTATTTATGTAAGTTCCTCACTCATAATTAAACAAAAACAAAACAAGCCCACTACAGTCAAGCGAATTCTGACTCAAAAAAACCAAACCAAACCAAACCCAGTGCCACTGAGTTGATTTTGACTCATAGTGACCCTAGACGACAGAGTAGCACTGCCCCATAGAGTTTCCAGGAAGCACCTGCTAGATTGGAACTGCTAACTTTTTGGTTATCAGACATAGCACTTAACCTCTACACCACCAGGGTTTTCAATTCTGACTCAAGAGGCCCTAAACGAGAGAGCGGAAGTGCCCCATAGGGTTTCCAAGGAGCATCTGGTGGATTCAAACTGCTGACCTTTTGGTAAACAGCCAGCTTCTTAACTATTGCACCAGTAGAGCTCCTAACCCATAACTGGTGCTCAATCAAAAATCACAAAATTTTTAAATGTTGAACTATAACTGTCCCCGCAATGAGACGTTCCTTGTTCAAGTCTGTGAAATACTCAGTCTGGCCTGTGTATGGAAATAAAGCCTGCATTTTCTTGTTGCATATGCAAGTAATATACTAACATACTTTTTACTTCATAAGTGTAATTCATTCATTCCGTTAATCAATCTATACGTACTATGCAAGGCAATGAGCTAAATGACTCATATATAACCCCTGCCTTCAAGTTCCTTACTATCTAGTAAATAAACATAAAAGACTATAACACAATAGAAAATCTTATAAAAGAAGCACAGCAAATGCATATGTTACAAAGAATTCTTTAATGAGGAGAAGACAGTCATTTTCCATTAGGATAACGGAAAGGCTCATGGAATTCAAACCATCTGAACTTGGCCTTAACAAGCATTCAGAAAGTTAGATAACGGAGAACAGCAGACAGAAGATAAAATAATTAACATAATGAATAGTCTGATCAAAAGCAGAAGATATACAGACTATAAAAGTGTTGTTTGTGGAGCCCTGATGGGGAAACAGTTAAGAGCTGGGCTGCTAACTGAAAGTATGGCACTGCAGAGAGAAGAATGAAACAGTCACTTCCATAAATCCAATGGAGTAGAGTAGTTCTGTCCTATAAAGCCCCTAGGAGTCAGAATCCAATGGATGGCAACTGGTTTTATTTTTTGGGTTGTTGTGAGATGCCATCAGGGCAATGCCTACACAGAGCAACTCCACACTTGCAGAGTGGAACTGTTTCATAGGGTTTTCACAGCTGTGTCCTTTTGGAAGCAGATTTCCGGGTCTGTCTTCTAAGGTCCCCAAGGTCTGAACTGCCAACCTTTTGCTAGTAATTCAGCATTTAACTATTTGTACCACCTAGAGAGCCCAATCATAATAATAAATTCATGCAAGTTGTAGGGAACATAGAAAGTAAGCATAAAAAGACAGGTTGAATCCAGGTATTAAATTAATGTTAGGCATAAGACTTGCATATCATAATTATGATTTTAAGAATAGCATCTGTGTATCTAGTTTAGATTAAAGGGAGGGAAAAGAAAAACAGGGTAACTAAGTAGATGTTATCATAACCAGTAGGGGCAGAGGTAATAGGAAATCCAAACTGTGCTACCCATAAATGTGCAGTAGTTTATATATGGAAACCCTGGTGGCATGGTGTTTATGTGCTATGGCTACTAACCAAGAGGTCGGTCAAATCTGCCAGGCGCTCCTTGGAAACGCTATTGGGTAGTTCTAGTCTGTCGTACAAGTTCACTATGAGTTTGAATTGACTTGATGGCAGTGGGTTTGGTTTGGAGTTTATGTATTGTTTTATTATACATGGTGCACGTTATTTCATGAATAAAACATACTTGTTGACACATGTATGAAACCAAGAAGTGACACAAATAACATCTTACACTGAAGAGCCACACTCACACATACTACAGCTTTCTCATCAATGCAGAGTGACTACGGTATCTCAACTTTTTCTTGCAAGTTCTACAGCCTCTATACAGGTGTTCCCTGACTTAAAACGGGTTCCAGTCTCACTACTCTGTCTTACATAGGTTCTGGCATAAATCAAATTACTTCTTTTTTTTTCTTTTTTTTTTAGTTTTTATTATTTGTGTCTTATTAACAGTACCTTTGTAAGTCTGATCTTTGTCTTTGGGGTTGGAAATAATACTCATAAAGTTACAGCGATGATGACATCAGTAAATTACAGACTGCCACAATGTACATACTGATTACCAAGGATAACACACATACACTGAAAAAAAACAATGAACAACTGTCAGTATGGTTTATCATTCATCATAATTCCAAAACATCTCAAGTCAGGGACTACCGTGCTACATGATGCATTCAGCAGATGTCAATATTGTGGCTTAAATTTAGTAGAAAGAAGATATACTTACTAAACTCTACTGTTCTTTTATTTATCAGTTCTTATTTTTAAAAAAGTGATACATAAGACAGGTCAATATTTTTCTCATGTAGAACTGGGCATTAATGATCACTTTCTCATGGAAGTGAGTTGCTCCACTCTTACACAGCCAGAGTCCTAAGGGTATTATAGAAGACAATGTGATTCCCAACACACACTGTATTAATATTTCATATAAGTCTCTCAAGTGGTTGTATTTTAGATTATATATAATTTTCCCTTATTTCCAAAAATGAGGGAGGGATTGAAAAAGAAAAACCAAACTCACTGCTCTGGAGTCCATTCCAACTTATAGCAACCCCATAGGTCAGGGTAGAACTGCCCTACAGAGTTTCCAAGGAGTGCCTGGCAGATTTGAACTACCAACCTTTGATTAGCAGACACAGCACTTAACCACTATACCACCAGGAAGGATACAGCTGCCCAAAAGTAACCTAAGGTTTACACTGAATTAGTTAAATCAGGATACACTTAGAGGCTCCTGCAATCCTCAGTTCCTACCTTACTACTGTTTACTTTCACGGACCCAGGCACAATGCCATCCTTCATTTCTTCAAGCCCTTGCTTCTTCTCATTTCTATTTCAATTCCCTCTCCCTGGAGCACTTCCCCACTTTTACACTGCTACCATCTACATATTCCTCAGATTCCTGCCCCAATACCACTTCTACAAGGATACCCTGCAGGCCCCCCTCAATGTCTAGGCTGCAAACTATCTGTTCTCTGTTCTACTAGCATGCTGTACATTTTCTCCCCACACTTTTCCCACTTGCAACTGAGAATTTTGTGCTTAATTGTTGGAAGAATATAAAGTATTAGAATGGAAAAGAATTTTTTTTGATGACTATAATAATACTGGAAAGCCTGGTGGCATAGTAGTTAAGTGCTATAGCTGCAAACCAAAAGGCTGGCAGTTAAATGTGCCAGGTATGCCTTGGAAACTCTATGGAGTAGTTCTACTCTGTCTAAAGGGTTGCTATGAATCAGAATTGACCCAACGCCAGTGTTTTTTGTTTGTTTGTTTCTTTTGTTTTTGTTTTTTAAATAAGAATACTAGAACATAAATTCTACAAAGGCAGGGATACAACATTATGGCATACCTAGCATTAGCACAGTATTTTTGGCTGCAAACTACAATGAACTTTAGAACACAAGAATTAATGAAAACACTACTCCACTTGAAAAACAAAATGTTGCCTTTTTAAGAAGAAATTCACAGAAGTCCATTGTACTTCACAGAGATGTGAAGGATTTTTCCCATTGTTTAACCATGTACAATTGAGAAACAATTTCACTTATAAACTCTTAATTTATATATGCTTAAGGTATTACCATAAAAAAAAGTTATCGATAACTTTCACCCCTTACTTATAAAATTATAAAACATTGATGGCCAGAACTGCAGTAGAATGCCATCCAATTAGGAAAAAAATGCTTATTAAATGACATTTTAAAATCAGATTTTTAGAAAGGAGTTATTTTTAATACTATAGTTTTATGCATATTTTGTAATTTTTGTGTGAAAAAGTGTGAAATAAAATGTGTGAAATAACTGCAAATTGATGCAGAGGCCTTGTAGAGGTGCAGATTTGCTGTGAATGTTTCCTGTGCCATATAAAATAACAGAATTTGTATGTACATAATATTCCCATTAACATTTTTCAGGGATTACTGAACTGAAAATTTTTTTTATCTATGCTTCACTCTCTCAATCATACTCTAGTCACGTCCCGAATCACTGGTAACATTCTCCCAGTTTGAAAATTTTTATATGAAGACACATGTAAGGCACTGACAAAATCTATCCTTTTGTTTCACACATCTATATACTCTTCTTCATCTTCTTTGGTGATCAAATAATTCACAGAACAAGAAAGCCAGGTGACCGCAAGAGGGAGAAAAGACACCAATGGAATTATTGTGTCATTGCATAAATAAGCCCCAAAACATCTATACTTCCCTATAAAAAGTCACACCATTCATATGCTTATTTCTGAAATATCTAAGTTTTGGTGGTGGCCTAAGTGCCTATGCTGTGGTTCAGCGTATATATACTTACAGTTCTATTCAGTTCTGTAGCATTGTCTTTGAGCCATAATCATTACTTCTATTTCATTAAATGAGAAACTGTCAGTGGTCTTCCTTTTTGTAAGGGCACTGTAATGCTGGTTTCCTAAATTATGTACTAAGCTGGAAAAGATTCTATAGATGGCTTAAGTAATTTCTACAGTAATAGAAGATTTAAAAAGATTTGAGAAGAAAACTAAAAGATCACTTGCAAAATAACATTTGCGGATACTAGATCATTCACAACTATTAAGCTAACTCCAACAGTGCACTCCCATTGAAACACACTTGTTTGTTTATAGCCTCTCACACAAGAGGTGGTACCTGACTGATTTTAACAGCTAAGTGAAAGAAACAAAAAGACTGTTTCTGTCTTAATAATATGGTATCAGTGTTAGTAACATACTGAAAAACCAAACCCACTGGGGTCAAGTCGATGCCAACTCATAGCAACCCTATAGAAGGAACAGAATAGCCCCACAGTTTCTAAGAAACACCAGGCAGATTTGAACTGTAGACCTTTTAGTTAATGGCTGTAGCACTTAACCATTACACTACGAGATGTTTTAAAATATTCATTGGTAATTATAGATAAATGTACATTATTTTCATATTTAAAATTCATGCATATGTATACGTACATGTACATATGTGTACATTAAGTGATGTCTATGAAAATGTGGCTTTCAAATTTCCTCCTGTGGGGACCTTAACAGTTCTAGCTGCTTTGTTCTAGAACTCACCACCACATTCTTTTTGAGATCATGTTGCCCATGTGTTACTCTCAGCCAGAGACCCAGCAAAAAAATGACTACAGCAAGCCCAACCTGCAATATGCAAGCTGTGTCTGATGATTGCCACTAGCAGAAGGACTCTCTTCATTGGCCTGGCCACAATTTCAAGAACTACAGTGCATTTTAGATTCTGGCAATTTCTAGCAATCTAGAACTCCATTCTTCTAGTGATCAGGCCTGCACTAGGGTCTGTCAGCTCTCCTTGCTTCTTTTAGCTCCCTTTCCTTCTTCCTTCATAGGCATTTCCCGAATGAATCTTTTGCATATCTAATCCCAGTGTGGCATTTGCTTCTCAGAGGACTTGATTTGATCAATGTATGCACACGCAAGTACACATATATTACATATTAATAATTGTGAATGTATGTGTATACACACACACATATGTGTGTGTGCAGGTAGATAAATGGACAAATGGCTACATTCATGTAGCTCTGCAACTTATAAATCAGCAGATGACCACTAACAAATATGTAACTTTAATTACCCCACACATGTATGTTTTTCTCCAATATTCTTTGTGATGTAGATAATTCTCCTCTCTGTGCTTAAAATCCTGCAGGGCACTTCATTACAACTCAGATGAACAAGCTAAAGAGACAGAAGTTAATTTATCTTTGCTAATTTGGCTAACAGTTTCAAAGGAGGACCAGGTAGATTTGAAATGCTGGCTATTCGGTTAGCAGCCATGGTAGCAATGAAACCCGGGTCGTGTAGTAGTTAGTGCTACAGCTACTAATGAAAAAATCAGCAGTTTGAGTCACCAGTCCTCTGCAGAAATCCCAATTCTACTCTGTCCTACCGGGCTGCTCTGAATCAGAATACACTTGAAGGTAATGGGTTTGTTTTGTTTTTTGTTTTCGTTTGTTGGGTTGGCTGGTTGGTTGGTTTTGTTTTAACTTCGCTAATCAAATCATGACAGAGAATTTTTAGATGTTTTATAAGGAACAATGTACGACACTGTGAAAATTACTACTTTTAAGGCATCTAAGACTGATATTATGGATTGAATTGTGTCCCTCAAAAAATGTGTGCAGCAATTTGGCTAGGTCCAGATTCCTAGTATTTGCAAGTTTCCGAATGCTGTAAACCCTGTCTCTATGATGTTAATGAGGGAAGACGGGTGGCAGTTGTGTTGGTGGGGCAGGATTCCAATGTGTAAGACTGTATTGTGCCATAAGGCAATCTCTTAAGTTATATACAGAGGCAAGCAGAAAGTTTGGGGATCTCCTACCACCAAAAAAGAAGCGGTGCCTGTAGAAGTGCATGTCCTTTAGACCTGGGGTCCCTGAGCCATGGAAGCTCCCAGGCTTGGAGAAGACTGATGACAAGGACCTTCCTCCAGAGCCAACAGAGAAAGCCTACCACGCCCCCCGCCAGCTGGAGCTGATGACCTGAAACTGTACTTATAGCTTACTGGACTGTGACAAAACAGCATTTCTCTTTTTAAAGCTATCCACTTCAGGTATTTCTTATACTAGCACTATATGACTAAAACAGAATTTGGTACCAAGTATCACATGCCTCCAGACACTCATGGGTGGACCTATAGATGTTTGGAACCTTTCCTTCAGCATGGCAGACTTGGGAGCAAGGCCAAAGCCAAGAGGCCACAGGAAGCAAAAGCTGAAGAGACAAGGAGTACAGGAAGCTAAACTGCCTCACTCTTAAAAGGTATGGCTGTGCCCTCGGAGGCTTCAAAGGGTGGAGCCATGCCCTCTGGTGTTTCTAAGGGTAGAGTTACCACTCAGATGTATTAAGAGAATGGTACAACTAAACCCAATGGAGCAGAGTTGCTGTCACAGTGGGCCTGGAAGCAAGAGTTACAGCCCAGGGCCAAGGGGTCAATACCAAGAGTCTGGAGGGCAGTGCCATTGTGTAAAATGCCTCAGAGAATGCAAGATTATTTTCAAAGCTTTGAGGGCTAATGTAACAGGTTCTTTTTGCCCATTATCCCTTTTTTTCCTGCAATTTCTCCCTCTTATAATGGAAATGCCTAGCTTGTGGCTTCCTGTTCTGCTACTGTATTTTTGGAAGCAGATAACTTTTATTCTATTATTTCACAGTTGAAGAGGAATTCTTGATTTAAGACTTTCACTTATGACTTTTGCTATAATGGGGGGAATATGTTTTACATGTTGCAAGGATATGATTTTGGGGGGTGCCAAAGTATAGAATGCCATGGATTAAATTGTGTCCATCAAAAATGTGTACAGCACTTTGATGAGGCCATGACTCCTGGTGTTGTGTAATGTTTCTATGTGTTATAAATCCTGCCTCTATGATGTCAATGAGGGTGGAAGAACTTCCAGCAGTTGTATTGGTGGGGCAGGACACAATGTGTAAAACTGCATTGTGCCTTGAGGAAATCTCTTGGGATACAAAGGAAAGGGAAGTGAGCAGAGAGTTTGGCAGCTCAAACCACCAAGAAAGAACTGGTGTCAGGAGCAGAGAGCATCCTTTGGACCTCAGGTCACTGTGCCATAGAAGCTTCTGGCCCAAGGGAAGACTGACAATAAGGACCTTCCTCCAGAGCCAACAGACTTCCCCTGACGTCTTCCCATTGAGCTGATTCCCTGGATTTGAATTTGTAACTTACTGAATTATGACAGAATAAACCTTATCTTTTTAAAGCTGTCTATTTGTGGCACTTCTGTTACAGCGGCATTAGATGACTGAAACAATTGTTTTGAGGGTATAAGGTGGCTTTCCACTTTTATTCATTCTGTAACATCTGACTTGGCCTTGGCAACATCTGACTACTTGTTTACTGTTGTTTTCTTAAGCGTCACTAAGGAAGGAAAGAGAGTGAGAATAAGCAAGAAACAGATGCAATGGGAAAGGAACAGAAGGAAGGAAGGAGGAAAAGAAGAAGAGAAAAAATGAGAGACAAAATAATGAACATATAGAGGTACAACTATGATTAGACGAAGACTCACACCCAGAAAAAATCACGAGCTAGTCTACTTCTGGCTTTGCTTCAGTGGTTCATCTTTGCCTCTATAATACAAAGTCAAACACTTCCAAACCATCATCTGATGTTGTTGCGTCCCCTTGACTCGATTCCAACTCATAGTGGCCCTACAGAAAAGAGCAGAGCTGTCTCATAAGGTTTCCTAGGCTGCAGTCTTTACAAGAGCTGATTTTCAGGTCTTTGTTCTGTGAAGCCATCGGTAGGTTTGAACCACTGATATATTGCCCAGCAGTTTTTAACCACTGCACCAGCAGTGCTTTCTAACTTTATTTGAAGACTATTCAACAACACAAGACAAATAACCCAATTAAAAAATATGCAAAGGACAGGAATACTTTGCCAAAGAGAACATTCAGTCAACAAAAAAGGAAAAGTTGAAGGCATTAGCCATATAAGAAGCAAATTAAAGCTACAATGAGACACAAGGCACCACCTGACTCCTTCTAGAAGGGGCTGTCTTTAAAAAAAATGTTTACAAAGATACAGGAGAGACTGGAGTCCTTACCCACAGCTGGTGAGAATGTAAAATGGTACACCCTCTCTGGAAAACAGAATGCCAACACCTGAAAACATAAATAGAGAACTTCCTCATGATCCTGAAATTAATGTCTTCAGTGCAGAGTGAAGAGATCTATTAAGAAGAGACACAAACAGACATAGGCACATCTATGTTCACTACAGCACTATTTCCATAGTCAAAAGACGGAAATAATCTAACTGTCCATCAAAAGCTGAGCGGATAAACAAATGTGATTACAACAAAATACCATACAGTGCTAAAAAAAAGACAGTTTCCAAAACATCCGAAAAATGGATAAACCTAGAAGACATGCTTAGTGAATTAAGTCAATCACAAGAGCACTAATGTATGATCTCACTTTTTATAAACTAGTAATAGTTACATTTACGGAAGCCAACATTTACTAGTGATCAGCAGGAGTGGACAGTGGATGGAGATACATTCTCTAGATTCAGAGAAGGAACCAGTTAAGGACTAACTGTCTACATGAACCATGTCTTCTCTACCCTGAGACCAGAAGACACAGGTAAGTACCTGCCTACCGCTATTTAACACTGGCAATAGAAATATCTTGACAGAAAGGACAAAAAACATGGAAGAGAACTTCAGATTTTCAAACAATGCAGATTTACAGGACTAACTGAAACAAGAGGAATCCCTGAGATTATTGCTCTGAGTTCTTCTTTAAACCTCTAGTAAGTATCCCCTGAAGGCACCTTTTAGCTGAACAGCAGATTAGATCACAAAATAATGAATATCACCCTTGAGTAATGTGCTCTTTTTTAAAAAAATCATCTATACGACATCACGTGGTCAACAAATAGTCTAAAGCATAAATGAAGAGGTTCAGGAGCTGTGGAACTACATTACTGTGAATGGAACAGCTAGAATGGAAACAATGAGACTGTTCATAAAAAGTGAAGACTGTGGCCAATGTCACTGAAAAATGTCTGTAGAAACAGTTGAATAGAAATCTCTTTGGCTGTGTAAACATCCAGGGAAAATAAAAAATAAATAAATAAAAGTTAATTTTTTAAATGGAAAGAAGAGAAAAACAGGCTATTCTTTGAGACAGGCTAAAAAGGATTATTCTGTGAACATGTTATTCTATACCCATTTCCATAAATTAACTTTCTGTCCTTTCTTAGCCTGTAAATTGTTAACAGAGGTCCACATCTAAACAAAAGATCATGGAATTCATTCTTTTTCTTTTTAATTATTTATTTTTTGGGTAGAATGAACTATCTTGCTTGATAATACTCATTGGTCTGTATCCACCAAATCATGTATTTTAAAATAATTTGTTATTCCTACCTTGAACACATCCATAAAATTGGGAGATGACTGTCCCTTATTGTAATTCTGTTGTATATATGTATTTCTTCATATTGTACATAATTCATATAATTTTAAGAAAAAAAGAATTCTAAAAACATACATGTCAAAGAACTTATTACACCCAAGTTTTTCTGTTACGATTTGATCTCAGTCTCTCCCTGCCTTCAAACAATGACACATTATTTCCAAACCCAGACTAAATCTAGAATAATTTTTGATGATAAGAAGTACCACTAATATTCTGAAGTGTCAGCTTTTATTTGAGCCCTACTTAGAACACATCAGCCTGACTCACACACTTATTTTCTAATTACCTTTGAACGCTGTGACCTGGGTCACAGCGAGCTTTCTAGTCTAGTCAGTCTCCCCTAGTCCATCCCTCTATTCCTCATAAACCAAAACACCATGCCTTGGGCAGACCCTCTATGCGTTACGGTACTTTAACAATCACAAATGTGTTCTGGTTATACGGGTACTGAATATACATCTGTTAAAAAAAATGTTTCTTTAAGGGTGGAATGAAAAGAACCAGCTACCACTTTTGAACAGTAATACTAAGAAGATTTACATTGTCTTTCTTTCAATTAAAAAAAAAAAAGAAACCTGTCAGAACAAAGTAAGGAAAACTAGTTATAGGAGACCTTATGCAGAAAAGAAGCATTAAGAAAGTATTAAAAACTATAACAATACCATCTATAGCAAAAAATCAAGTAGGCAAAAATTGTCTCACTGAACTAAAACTCTGCTATCAAAGCCCACCTATGAACACCCACAGCTTAAAATAAAGCACAAAAATAAAGCTGGAACAATAGAAAATAAAGCACAACCAAAGAAACAGAAAACACAATTCAATGAGCAGTGAAAATCAATGAAGGCAAAAATAGTCTATTTTCTCGTTCATTTTCAGGGACAGACTAGTTTTACTTCATTGATTTTCAGTGCTCATTGAGTTGTATTCTCCTGTTCCTTTGAGGTCATATCATTTTCTCTCTATTCCTTTTTCAACTTTTAAGCAAGCCTTTTGGCAATCTTAAAATTATTACCAGGACATGCTTAATAACCTCTGTCTTCCTATTGCTGGAGATCCATTCATTCATCCTATAATTCTAGACTCTCACCTATGTTAAGTCAGTGACCAAGACAGGTACAGTGTAAAATCAGAGTATAAGGCATTATTATCAGAATATTGTTATTGACGATAAAGTTTGGTATGTTTAGTGACTATAAAACTACTTTTTCCTCTAACAGAACAGAATTTAACTTCTGCTTCCAATGGAAAGTGACCTGACTTAGCAAAGCTGAAAATAAACCTGATATTACTTTTCATATGTGACATATTTGATAAGCAATGATGGAAGATTAAAAATTCTGAATCAAGATTAATTATGTTTTACATGCTCTTACTGTGAGCCAAGATACTAATTTTCCTTTAATCTAATTGCTTTCTCTGAGACTCAAAGCCAGCTTTGATCCAAGTACTTTGACAAAGGTGTTTTCCCCCAGGAGCCAGCCTTTCTCACTGACTAAATTACTCCCGCTAACCTTTGGGACTCTGTATCTATAACTCATAAAATGAAATATACTGGTAGTAAAGAGTTAATGCACCTTATAAGACTCCTGACTCTTCTGAGACATAAATCAAGTTGGCTTAAGTTATGTATACCATCAAGAAAAGATAAGAGATTTGTTACTATACACAAAAATTTGACTATATCAGTAAATATAGAAAAAAGCTTTATAATAGATAACAGATTTTTATTTTATGAGGAACCAACCTAATTGATTAAAAAAAAAAATACTAAGCCTCGTCTAGTGCAAATGGACTAAAAATATACAAAGAAATTTTTAAGAAAGATAGGAATGTACCTGCCACATATGAAAATAATTTTCAACTCCACAAATCAAAATAACGTAAATCTGAGAAACACTAAAATACTGTTTTCACCTATCCAAATACAATTAAAAGAAGACAAATACTAACAATTTTATGAACTGGGTATCTGTCTCTCTTGCTGGCAGCACTGCAAACCGTGAAGAATAATTTTGCATTATGAAATAAAAAGCTAAAAATATTTAATCTCTTTAATCCAATAATCCCACTTCTAGGCATTAATATAAGGAAATAATCCAAAATATAGTAAAACCTTAGACACACAGATGACCAAAACTGTCTTAGTTATAGTAGTAAAACCTGACTGCAAGGCACAGATATAATGAAAAATCAAAGAAAAAAATAGCTAACTAAAACATGTTACTTAATAAAAATGCTTCACAATAAATTAAAAGCATGTTTATGAGAAGTAGGTAAAAATACAAAAATATTTAGTTCAAAATGTTGTGTGGTAGAGAAGGAATATATATTACATAAATGATGCAAATACAAAAATGTGTACAATTAACTAATCACAGAACAAAGAAATAAGAAGCTAAAGTTCAGAGTAATAGCAATATTTGTGACTGGATAATGAGATTGGAAGTATTTTTCAGTCTTTCAGTTTTTAAAAACTATTTGGTCTTAGTTTAAGTGTTCTTAATAAAATGTTTAAATGTATTTATGTGGATTTCCACCTAAATATAAGCTGCATACTTTTTAAATACTGTTTATTTTATATTAATGAATTTATATTAAGAGATTCTCATTATTAAAATTTATTTTCTAATACATGTAAGGAAATCCTGGTGGCACAGTGATTAAATGCTATGGCTGCTAACCAAGAGGTTGTCAGTTCAGATCCACCAGGTATTCCTTGGAAACCCAACAGGGCAATTCTACCCTATCCTAAAGGGTTGCTCTCAGTCAGAATTGACTCAATGGCAATGGGTTTGGAGTTTAATATGTGTAAATTTTTATTTCTTTTTAGATGCTGATCTTTGTACAGGATTAATGATGAATGTACTATTTTCCTATCTGGTCAATGTATAATTCATTAAGAATACTATAAGACAGAATTCTTTTTAAAATGAAATGTTTTACTAAAAATAATATTGATATTGTATTGATGTTCTTCAGAGTAGTCTTATTCAAACACATCATGGACTGATCATTCCATGTGAGATAGCTTAACTATAAAGGGATGAAAACTAAGAACATCTCATTTTTGATTGTTTCAACAAGAAGCTAGGTGCTGTGAGAGCCAGCTATTTATAAAAGTAAAGATGGGAAAATAATAGGACTGTGGGCTGGTGGAAATGGCAATTAACCACTTGGTTTGGGAAAAAATATATACTAGAAAAGGACTCGAGTGTGACTACAAAGAGTACTTGACACCCTTCAGCTGATTTTCACGAACACAGATGCATACAATCTGCCCTTAGCTGGTCTGCCAACAGCTTGCCATGGGAGGTGTTAGCAAAGCCCATTCTAAAGATAATTTTCTCTTTCTTTTTCTCTAAGGGGTCTTAATCCTTCACTTCATTGAACTAGCTTCCTTCACTAGCAGCAGGAATCCACATCAACAAACCTAATCTATTTCTGAGATGTTGAGGCAGCATATCATCATATAAATACACAAGGATGGATTACTCAGTAAGCAAAGTAGGAAAGAGCTCAGTTGTGTTTATTTACTAATCTGTAGTGCACAATTTCACATACAATAAACACAAGTCCTTGCATACTTTGCTTACTGGTTAATCCACCCCTGAGATGATAGTCTAGGATATATTTTGACATAAAGATATTTCTGTAAAAATAAGATATTACTATCTTCACTGTTTCTTTTCATTCAAATATAAAATACAATAAAATTACAAAAGTGGTTTATTTTCTTAAGGGAAAGAAATAATGTAGACACTTTTAGGATTTTAAGTAAGGAAATCTAACTCAGTGTTTATCAACCCTAGCTGATGAGCTGAACTGTTTTAAAACAAAAACATCCTCAGGCTTTATGCCAGATCTGCTGATATGATTACAAAAAAAGGGTTGGTGCGGGAGCAAAATTAGAAATCTGCATTAATACAAAGGTTCCCATGCAAAATTTCAGAACCACTCTTCTAATCATCTATGTGAGACTGCTATTCTCTGCATCTCCTCCAAGTAGCCCACCAATCTACACAGGGTATCATAGTGGAGCATCCTAACATTTAAAGTCATTAAGTCAGCCAAGTGAACAGATAAGATGCAGCTAGGCTAGACAAACCCAACAGTGAGAGGTCCCCAAAACAAGGGGACATGGGTATACAGTTGATTCATGGATCTAATGGGAGTGTGAAAGACTGGTGGTGTAGCGGTTAAGTGCTACATCTGTTAACCAAAAGGTCAGCAGTTTGAATCCTCCAGGTGCTCTTGGCAACCATGAGGGCAGTTCTGCTCTGACCTGTAGGGTCACTATGAGTCAGAATCAACTCGATGGCAGTGGAAGTTTTGGAATAAGAGTGAGACTGAACATCCCATACTACAGAAATGCACTGTGGGGTCTTCCAAAGTATTCAAGTATGAGCCACATAAAGAGTAATACAGAGAAACCAGAGAAAACCAACTAAGAAAGAATAACAGCAGCTGTTGAATAAAGAGACACTTAGCACTTTGGGGTTTTTTTTTAGCACTTTTTGCTCTCTGCTTTGTCCTCACACACTAGAGGAATTGCCGTGAAAAGAAAGGAAGATTTATCTGAGTCAGACCTTGTCCCACTTCCTTCACCACTCGAAGTTGTCACTACCTCACTGGGGATATAGAAGGACAGAAAATATTTATCACATTTGTAATCAGGGCTTAAAATTGAATTAAAATTTAACAACAAGGAGATTGCAAAAATATGAACCTTCTTTTCCCATGACATAAAACATAACTAACAGATAAACCCACTGCCATCAACTCTATTCCAACTCACGGGGAGCCTACAGAGTTTCCGAGGCTGTGAATCTCTATGGCAACTGACTGCCGTATCTTTCTCTTTCAGAGCAGCTGGTAGTTTTGAACTGCCAACACTTTGGTTAGCAGTCAATCACTTTAACCACTTCGCAACCAGAGCTCCTTAATTAACAGATAGAGCACAGTTTAAAGTGTGTATTGGGGGAAATACTATTACGCCTCTATTGAAATCCTAGTGGCATAGTGGCTAAGTGCTAGGGCTGCTAACCAGAAGGTCAGCCTTTCAAATCCACCAGAAGTCCTTGGAAACTATGGGCCAGTTCTACTCTGAACTATAGGGTCACTATGAGTTGGGAAATCAACTTGCCAGCACTGTTTTTGTTGTTGTTGTTGAGATAAGACTACTTAACAAACCAACTCAAAATATTACTATGGCCCAGCTAAAACTGAACTTCTTCGGCACACTAGAGCTAGTCTCTGTCATAATCCCTAATGCTTTTTTCACAGTCTGTTCCTAAATCAGCTCTCCTCTGTCCTGCAACTGTTTAGTGGTTTATTGGACACAAACATAACACCTTAAAAATACCTCTGCTACATTCATTGTTGGGTTTATCCCACTGCTTTTCTTATACCCCAAATCTGTCACTTCATCTAGCATATAATCTGTTTATCTCAGCTTTATGTAACTTGCAAGTCTGATAAATGCTTGTACAATATATTTATCTGACTGGCTGATAAAGATTTCAAACAAATAAGATAAAGTCAGGAAAAAGCCATGAAGCTTGCAATATAAGGCATCTTCCTTCAGTTTCTTATGGTCATATGGTACTTGAAGGAAAAATGGTTCCACAAATGTTTCATCATCCTTCAACTGACTGGCTGCAAAGCATTTTGGTTCAAAACCTGGATTCTAGGCTCTGACAGCCTGAGATTCAAATTGTCCATCTGCTACTTGTTATCCTGTTTTCTTATTCATACAGAGCAGAAAATACTATCACCTAAAAAAAAACCAGTGCCAACAAGTCGATTGCAACTCACAGTGACCCTATGGGACAGAGCAGAACTACCCCGTTGAGTTTCCAAGGAGCACCTGGAGGATATGATCTGCTGACCTTTTGGTTAGCAGCCATAGCACTTAGCCACTACACCACCAGGGTTTTCACTGTCACCTACTTCAAAGAATTACTGAGAAGATCACATGAGAGATACAAAATACTTTGAAGAGTGTCTGATACATAATAAACATAAAAAACATATAAATATTAAATACTATGACTAGATAAGAGATTTTGTATTGCTAAAATCCAGAAGGCACTGTGTCTGCTACAACTGCCTAAAAATCACAATTTTGTCCAAATTAACTAAGTAACTAAACAGAGATCTTTATAAAGATGTTTAAAAAGAAAACCTGGGCCAAAGTCTCTTTTGTTATTAACATTCATGATATAAGCGGCACCCATGCTAGATGGACAGGACAGGATGTGGCATGGTGCTTTCAGGAAGTACTGGCAGTTAAGACAGAAAATCGTTTTACTACATATTGAGCACAGTTTCACAGGGGGTTACATGAGTGACTGCACTGCACACTTTAGTGGAAAAAAAGAAAGCAGTCTTCAACCAAGTAAAGATTTTCCTTTTAACGGTTCTATGACTTTCAAGCAAAGAGAATCCAGACATATGACTTTCCCTCAACACTATGGGAATTGATTTCAATAAAAAGAAACCAGCCAAGTGCCGTCGAGTCGAATGATAATATTTTAAAAAAGACATTACTTAAATAGAGAATGGTAACTAACGAAAACATAGTAAGTGCATACCTGTGGCTAACATATACGTATGAAAACAAAGAAGTAACAACAGAACAGAATGCAAAGGTATCATACAAATGCTCAATTTGTTTATGAAAATTAGACCGTAGGATCTGGAAGTACAGTGCCAAAATTTATTTTAGATGGTTTATCAAGTAAGTAGCATGGAATAAAAAGAAAGTAATGATAAAATGAGAGGCAGGTATTCACATAAAAGTCAGCGTGCATGGGAGTACAAAAAATGCATGCAATAAAGTGACAGGCAATCACTATATTTGGATTGAGACTACAAGCTTCCCTGAGGCCTGATATTTTATGACAAAGACCAAATACCACTCCCCCACCACTCTAAGTAAGGTTAAGTCACACAAGTGGGGCACAGTTGTCCTAGAGTTTAGGCTAAAAAAGCATACACGTCTACCAGCTGACATGACTATGGCAATTTTTATAAATCCTATCTAGATTTTAAGATAAAGAAAAAGGATATTGACATCTTAATGTAATTTGCATGAATTTTTGCATTATCTCTTGTAAGTGTACATGATAATGACTAGTATCAAACACCTACCATACCAAAAGGGAAGAGTTGTGAATGGTCTGCAAATAATTTAGGCAATGATTTAATGTTTTGTAGGGTAAGCACAGCTAAAGCCCAATGAAGTCAGAAAAATGAGCTTCAATGAAAGCATTTAACCTGTTTTAAGAAAAAATGATGCTAAAAAGCAGAGGTTAAAGAAAGATGTTAAGACACTAAAGTTAACACTCAGGTGTAAGACATTTTAATAGGCAGTAAAATATCTAAGCAATTTTGTTTTCTTTATGCATTATTCTAAAGGTGGTCTTTTTGCCTTGAGCCCAAGGAATTCCACTTAATAGAGTCTCAATTTTCACACGGTGAAATGCAGAAGCAGTATGCACAAAGGAGAAAGAAAAAAACATTGTTTATTTTGATTTCTGACTAACATATTCTATATATTGAATTTCTTAGTGAGATGTGTGCTGCTAAGCAGAAAAGGAAATAAGAAAAATCAAATATCAATATAAAGACACTTATATGCCAGAATCATTTAAATATTTATTACTAATAGTTCAAGCATTACTGAAGAAATATTATTACATCAATTTTTCAAATCATTTAGCAATGAACTGCTAGCAACTAATCAATGTTACAAAAACCAATACTTTAAAATATTTTCAAAGTGTCTTAACACTTAAAAAACCTACTTTCTGTTGAGTGGATTCTGACTCTCAGAGACCCTATAGGGCAGAACAGAACTTCCCCACACAGTTTTTAAGCAGCACCTGGCAGATTAAAACAGCTGATCTTTGGTTATCAGATGTAGCAGTTAGCCACCACACCACCAGGGTTTCCTTCACACTTAATGTAAACTTTATATTTTAAAAAGTACAAAGCCAACTTAATTTTCAATCAAACATATTTGCACCTTATATATAAGCACTTAAAATTCAAACGAATATTTCCTTCAAAAAAATTAATCATTTTGCAAGAATTCATACATTCAAGAGGAGTTGTTTAAAACTTGTTACATCCAAGGCTAAATCACACATGTTTAGACTTATACTTTAGTATATAACGTGTATAATTCCTACTATTTCATGCAATAAACACTATGTAATTTTAAATAAGTCGTTTATTTATTGGACCAATGCCAAGCCAAGTGCCGTCGAGTCAGATCTGACTCATGGCGACCCTAGGGGCCAGGGTAGAATTGACACCATCTTAATATATAATCAATAAAATATTCCTGAAGAAATCATCAAATTATTTGATACTTAGGAAACTGTTTTTTTATTTTGTTGAATAAGAAATATAAGTATTATAATATATGAGTAATCCATATTGAGATTTTATAATTAGTTATTCTACAACATACTATCCTTATTAATCTCCTAGTGTAATGTAATTGTCCAAACCTGTTTGTACACATCACAATTAGAAAAAGTAATGGCTCTGATGTCAGCAAGACAAATTTTAAAAAAGGAAAGCAAAAAAAAAACAGAAAGAAAACTTGAATTACAAAGGCGTGTTATAAATGAAGTAAAATCAGAAGCCCAGGAAATATCCACTGAATTCTACATTTCTATAATAGCAATTTGATTATAACTTTATTATGAAAATAGAGATGTTCCAAAGAAGAAAGGTTATTTTTATTGCACACTTTCGGTATGCAGAGAAAAAAATGTAACTCCTTAATACACGCTTTCCTGAATTTTATGTCAGTTCATCTGTTACTGTTTTCATGTTTACTTAAAAATGTATTAGCCATCTATAAAAGAAAGTCAAGTTTATGCATTGATGGTTACTTACAGACATTCTTATGCATGTCTTCCAACAATCACTCATTTGATGTCAACTGTAAGCTTGGCTTGGCGTAAATTTAACACAATACCTGTGACGTTGGGTATGCTCTCAGAGTGAGCAGCAACCACTGTTTTACTAATTTTCCTTGTACTGTGATGCCATGGAAGACACTCCAGCTTCCCTTTAGCCAGCAAAATCTCCATGTGAAAGTCTCTGTGGATCTTATCTTCTTGCACGGACCACTAATTCCTACATATCCCAAAACTGTACCAAAGGTGTTAGATACAATCAAAACTCCAAGCCCCAAAGGAAACGCAGGTCAAAAAACACGTCCCCTCAAGCTATTCTGATATAACTGGTGTGTGGACATATCCTGCGCTCATGTTTACTGTGTGTGTTGGCGGTGCTGGTGGATGTTATCAAGTCTATTCTGACTCACCCGACTCGACGGCACTTGGCTTTGGCAACCCCTAACCCCTCATATGATACAGAACTGCTTCATAAGGACATCTTGGCTGTAGTCTTTATAGAAGCAGATCTTTCTCCAATGTAGTTGTTGGATAGGTTCGAACTGCCAACCTTTCAGTTAGCAGTGAAATACCTAACCGTTGTGCCACAGGGAACCTTTCCTATGTTTTAGTACATGCAATTATGGAGAGCTCACAATTTAAGATAGGCCATTCCAGCGTTACTCAGAGAGAGCTCTTCCTTACAAATCTCGCCCAGTATAGCTTCTCCATGAATCCAAGGATAGACATCCCACATTTGAGATCTCTGCCAGTATCTGGAAAAAACAGTCAAAAGCTTTTCTTCTCCAGGGTGAATATTCCTAGAGGCCTCAGCAATTCTTCATAAATTGTGATTCACATAGCTTCATTCTCTAGTTTACTCTGTTCCGAAAAGAGTCCAGTTTATAAAATATGGTCTGACATAAAAGAAACAGAAAGTAACTATCACCTGTCCTGTTTCAGATACATGGACTCTTGGTGAAGCTACAGTATATTCCTACTATCCACTGGGAAAGACACTCCTATTTGTTCAAATCTTCCACTGTCTTCATGTACATTGCTTTCAGCTAGGTAGAATCTTTGCTTAGTTTTGGATAGCTAAGGCTTGTAGTTCTGTTCCTCCAAGATCTTCCTTGATCCCAAATCTACACTCAGTGTGAAACACTTTGTATACCCCCTATGATTTATAAAGTGATCCGAGGACTTCCTTGAACTTCTCACTAATGAAAATCCGATGGCAGCTCAGCCCAATAACAGACAGAACCTTACAGAAGACCTGTAGGATGAATGTTGACTTACACAGGGCTCAGTGAATATAAAAATAAGAGCTGTACAACCTTTTGTAAACAAGAAACAGAAGGTACATTTCTAATACAAAGAAAAAATAATCTTGGATATGAACACAACTTCATTTTCTAGCTAGTCATAACAGGATTACGGTAAGAATGCTAATGTTTCAACTGCTGAATTCCATTCTCATTGGATCAATAACAGCAAATGTGTTTCTACTTTGAACATTAGGGTTTTCACACTATAGAGTTTGTCTATTTATTTATTCTGTGATTAAGTGAAAGTTTACAATCCAAGTCGATTTTCCATATAAAACCCCAAGCACCCACCTCTCTGCAGCACTACCTGCTCTCATTACCCTGTGACAGCACACTCTCTTCTTTTCAACTCCTTACTTCCAGTATCCACTCAACCAATATTTATCCCCTCCTCTCAACTCTGTTGTCTCCCATCTAAAAATAAACCAGTAGGACAGTCTCATGTGTATATTAAACCATATACTACCCAGACCATCCGTGACACTCTGTGTCCCCCAGTTGGCTTCAGTCCTGGTTTCAGCTCTGGGCTAGCAGCACAACTAGGGGCCATGTTCCCAAGGGACCTCTCAAGGGTGTCAGACCATCAAGTTTGGTCTTTTAACACAGTCTTAGTTTGCACGACCCTTTTTCTCATGCTACGTCAGGGACTCTGCATTGTTCTCTCCACCATGGCTGTCTTTGGTGGTGGCCAGGCACCATCTAGTTCTTTTGGTCTCATGCTGATGTAGTCTCCCAATAATGCGGGTCTTTCTGTCTCCTGGGCTCACTGACGTATTTGATGTGTTCCAGATAGGGCTGGGGCCAATTGATGTTGCTTAGATGGTACCTTGCTGGCTTTGAAGATCCCAGGCACCACTCACCAATACGGGGTACAGACCACTCTCTTGGAAAAAGATTAGTTATGCCAATTGACCTCGATGTCCCTTGAAAACATGATCCCTAGACTCCCCTCTCTGCTACTGTGTCCTGTTGGGTTGAATTTAGGAAATCTTTTAGCTTACGGTGTAGTCCAGTTATGCTGCCTTGCCTTCTACTTCAAGTATATTCTGACATATTCAGTGGAAAACACACTTTCAGAGTATCTATAGCTAGAAGCATACTAATTTTCTTAAGCAAATGTTGCTAAATTTAACTTGATTTGACATCCTTTTACTATTTTACTAAAACTGATAAATATGTTAACTAAATAAGTTACCCCAAAAGAATTTCACTTACTTGATGTGCATCTTAGTGGACTTAGACTACCTTCTCATTAAGCCTCTATTCTTTTTAGTATCCCCAGCTTTCATGTAAATATATCTTATCTCATTTTGTTTGTCCCTTTTCAGTACTGAGGGTCTGATATTAACTGGCATTAGGACTCTTTATAGGAACTGGAAAGATAATACAACCCAGAATACATTGCCATGCCACAGTGTTATAGATTCAATTGTGTCCCCCAAAAATACATGTTTTAAGTTCTAATCCCTATACCTACAGTTATAATCCAATTTGGGAATGAATGTTCTTTGTTACATTAATGATGTAGTATTAGTGTTGGGTATGTCTTAAATCAATCTCTTTTAAGATAGAAAACATTAGATTAAGTAAGGAAGTACAAGCAGTGGGAAGATACGTTCCACATTATGCCCAAGGAAGCTATCAGTAGAAGCTATTAAGAGATAGGAACTTTCTCCAAAGTCCGACAGACTAAGCTAATCTTCCCCTAGAGCCAACACCTTGAATTTGGACTTCTAGTCTCCTAAACTCTTAGAAAATAAATCTGTTTGTTAAAGCCATACTTTTTAATGCTATTTTTAATACAGTTGCATTAGGTAACTAAGATAATCATGTTTATCAATGATATAGTAGAGAAGTAAGATTGTTTGAAGAATAACAAGTGTCGAAATTTTCAAATATATCTATAGCTTATATGGATATCCAGTTCCACCATCACAATTTGTTAGGTAAATTATTTCTTCTTGATTGAATGGATTTTGACCCTTTGTCAAAAACCAGCTGCTTAAACAAGTATTTATCTAAGTGCCTTTATTTACTCCACAAACTCATCCATAAAACTGTTTTTGGTAAATTCTGGTACAATGTCATGGAGATGATATAAGAAACAATCTATGAAACTCAGTATGGGATCTCCAGGAGGGACACTGTCTTAGTTTCTTAGTGCTACCACAAGCGTGTGGTTGGCAACAACAGAAATTTATGTTCTTGCTATCCAGGATACTAACAGTCCCAATTATGGACACAGTCTATACAAGAATGCAATAGCTCCATGTTACTGGAGGAAGACCTGTGTCTCAACTTCTGTTGTCCTGATATTCCTTGGTTCGTTAGCAATCTTCACGTGCTATCTATCTTCCACGCATTTACTCTGGCTTCTGTGTGTAACTGGCTTTCTATAACTCAGAAGTGATTAGTTTGGGGGCACAGCTGACACTGATACAGCCTCATCAACATGACAAATAAAACCTTATTTCCAATGGGATTATATTCACAGGTATAAGGGTTAGTACTCCACCACTTATTTGGGGGAGGATGCAACTCAATCCATAACAGATGCTACTGAACTCACTCTACTTGGAAAAGCTGTAAGTCTAATATTACAATTGAGAACAATTTTTCATTTCAAAGAATAATTGGTTGCTTTTGTATTTATGGACAACATAACTTGTCTAACTAGATTTCCCTTTCAAATTAGAATTTTAGAAATGCGATAAATTTATGACAACCAGTGGTAAGCATGATAGGGATTTTTGGTTTCACTCCAGGTTCCACTTTTAAATTCAGACTTACTTTCTTTCACACTTTCTCTCTCTTTTAATCTTCATTAAATAATTGTAAGTAACTTTTAAGAAAAGAATTACTTTAATCAATACTAAGATACACATGTACTATTTGCCATGAAGCAAGAAACACAAAAAAAGGAAATAAATAAATGAGAAATCAAAGGCCAAAAAAATAACTGAGTTTTACTTGCACATAGTATCTCTAAGATTCACATCACTCATCTTTAAAATATAACACCTAATCTAGTTTACCTAAGTGTTTTTATGTGAGAATGAGATAATGAAGCAAAATTTTTCAATAGAATTATCATAAATATTCTATCTTACTGGTATCACAGAAAAGGATACATGGGAACTCAAAAGAAAATTCATCCACCTATGGGCAGCTGCCCTTTGGCAAAAGATCAAAGCTCATCCAACGATTAAAAAGGAGTCTCTTTAACAAATAGTGATGGCAAAAGTGGATACTCATTGCAGAAAAATGAACAGATTCCATACCTCACATCATATACAAAAACTAACTCAAAATGGATCAAAGACTTAAAGCTGAAACTACAAAATGCCTGAAGATAACACAGGGTCAGAATTAGGTGACTTAATTTTCCTTACAAAGAGCCTATCAAAGAAAACCAAAAATACATAAATGGCAAAAGATAAATTAGATAACTGGTACCTCCTAGAAACCAAACACATACATGCGTAAAACGACTTTGCAAAAAAATTAAAAAGAAAACCTACAGACTGGGAAAATAAATAAATAAGTAAAACTCTGGTAACAAATCTCAAGAGTCTAGTTTCTAAAACAAACAAACAAAAAATCATCTGAACAACTAAAAAGACAAACAGTTAAATAAAAAAGTGAGCAAAGGCCATGAACAGACACCTCATCAAAGACGACACTCATGTGCCAACAAATACATGAAATATAGGATCTTTTCCTATTAGAGAAATGTAAATCACAACTACAATGAGATACCATCTCACCAGTGTAAGAATGTCAATGATCAATAAAATAGAAAAAGAAAACACATGCTGGCAAGGTTGTGGGATATTGGAACTCTTATATACTGTTGATGGGATTGTAAAATGGTACAACCACTGTGGAAAATAGAATGAAACTTTATCAAAAAGCTCAAAATAGAAATACCTTATGATCCAGGAGTCCCTGAAAACTACTTCCCTAACACAACCTTTGAACTTTGATTTGGAGCTATTTTTGTAGTCACCTTTCAGACAAACAATACACTGCCTTGCAAAATAAATAATATCACCCATGAATAATTTGCTCCCTTATACAATTAACTATGTACGAGCAATAGTCAACATTTATCCAGATGTGAAGATGAGAAGACAAGGAATAGAAGGAAAGCTACATCAGTGGAAACTGAAAGAACAAAATGAAAAAGGCGGACAAACATATTGTATGAATTCCATCCAATAGCATGGAACAACTTGTATAAAAATTGGTAAACAGGATCCTAATCTGCTATGAAAAGTTTCACCTACAACACAATAAAATATCTTTAAAAACATATATATACATGGGAATGTGCCATCTGTCCAAAAATAAGTCTCTTTATTTCATCACCTGTTGCTTCACTGTTAAGTTTAAAAATATGAAGAGAAATGCCAGAAGCTAAGGGAAAGGAGAACACAAAACAAAAAAAAAACCTTCATAAAATGGTTAGAAATTTGAAGATAAATGTTACTCAAACTGTTTTTTACAAAAATATTCTTTTGACTAGCATTAATCAACTATTTAAAATAAAACAATAATCTTTAGGGAAGCACAATGCAGACAATTATCCTAGTAGTAGCTTGATTAGTGAGAAGTCTTTAAACCATTTTTTATCAGTTTCAGTGGAGAATACGAATAAGAAAATTTTGCATTTCTTAGACAAGAAAATCTGCAAAACTAAATTATTTACTATAAAACTAATTCTGTGCTGGATACATCTTAGCACTCATTTAATTACAATACAATCAAGATACTGCAGAAAATGTACTATTTGTTACACTTTTTAAAAAATTCTCCCTTACTACAAGAAACTAAGAGAGACTTACATAAATGGAGAAACCTTCCTGCTCATGGATAGGAAGACTTAACATTGTGAAAATGTCTATTTTACCTAAAGCAATCTACTTATATAATGCAATTCCAACACAAATTTCAGTGACATTTTTTAATGAGATGGAGGAACAAATTACCAACTTTGTCCGGAAAGGGAAGAAGCCCCGGATAAGTACAGCATTACTAAAGAAGAAGAACACATCGAGAGGCCTCTCACTATCCGACCTTAGAACCTACTACACTGCCACAGTAGTCAAAACAGCCTGGTACTGGTAGAAAGACAGAAAGATCAGTGGAACAGAATTGAGACTCCAGAGACGACATCATCTGCCTAGGAACAGCTGATGTTCGACAAAGGCCTAAGACATTAAACTGGGATAAAAACAATCTCTTCAAAAAATGTTTCTGGCAAAATTGAATGTCCATCTGCACTAAATCAAAACAAGACCCATATCTTACACCTTATAGAAAAACCAACTCCAGCTGGATAAAAGACCTAAATATCAAATCTAAACCGATAAGGCTCATTCAAGAAAAAGTAGGAACAATAATCGAAAGTTTAATACACAACACAGACAGACTTTAATATCTGTCAAACAAACCACAAACAACAGAAGAGAAAATAGACAAATGGGAACGACTAAGAATCAATCACTTTTACTCATCCAAAGACTTCATTAATAGAATTAAAAGGCCATCTACAGAATGGGAAAAAATATTTGGCAACTCTATGTCAGACTGACGACCGATATCCATAACTTAGATTGGATATTTAGGTCTTTTATCCAGTTGGAGTTGGTTTTTGTATAAGATGTAAGATATGGGTCTTGTTTTAATTTAGAGCAGATGGATATCCAATTTGTCGAAGTTCAATGAGCATGGTAGATGCCCAACAACAGAAGAATGGATAGGTAAACTATGGTATATGTACTCAATGGAACACCATGCAACGATAAAGAACAATGATGATTGCAGGAAACATCTCTTAACCTGGTTTCAACTGGAGGACATTATGTTCAGTGGTAGTCAGCGACAGAAGGACAAATACTGTATGAGACCCCTACGAGAAGAACTTAAAAGCAAGCTCATACATAACAGAAAGGATCTTTGACAGCTGCTAGGGTGGGGAGGGTGGGAGGGCAAGGGGGGAGGGTTTAGATTAGACAGTTGTTAGAAATTTGGTTGAGTGAAATTGGCGACAGCACACATTAGTAAGAAGATCAATACTAACGGGACTTCAACACAACTTGTGTACTCCTCCTATCTTAACCCAATGCTGCACGGACAGAGTAGCTGGAACGGGGGTTGGGGACCATGCTCTAAGGGGAAATTGAGGCCAATTGGCACAACTAGAGTTTTGCTAATGAAGTCTCTCCACACCCCACATTGGTGAGTGATGTCTGGGGTCTTGAAACCTGCCAAACTGCCATCCGAGGGTACAGCAAATGGTCGCAACTCAGCAGGAACAGATGATCACCAAGGTCCATAACGACATAGGGGAAAGAGAATCCAGAAGACAGAGAGACTACATGAGTGGATGTCTACATCGACTTATGACCAGAAGAACAATATGGTGCCCAGCCACCACCAGTGATAGCCATGATGGAGCTCACAAAGTTGAGTCTCACTGGCAACACAAGTATAAATAGGGGTGCACCCTGAGATCTCCACTAAAAGACCGTGATTGATGGTCCAGGGGCCTTGGAGTTCTCCAGGGAGCAAGGCCTCTGGCCCTGATGCGGCCCCTGTCCATAAATAATGAAGGTCAGCTTTCCAGACAGCAATGGATTGGACTTGGGGATGCAGAGGGACCAAACTGCATGGGCACTTTATGGTTCTAGGCATCCATAGGAGGTCATCGTCCTGTTGACCTCATACTGGAGGAAGCGGAACAGGTGGAGAGGAGAAGATAGCAGACTGTTGGGAAGATAAGTCATGTATGGAGGAGAGAGGAAGAGCGTGCTGGCACTGTGCAGGGAGAGTAGTGGAAGCTGCATGTAGGTCAGCATGCAAACTTATATGGGAATGTACATTTTCATTCAATCATAATAATCAAAAAATTCTCCCTGTGAAGGTCTCATTATTTACATTTTCATAAATAATAAATTTTCCTTTATACAGTTACAATAAGTAAACACTACACTGAAGGTTTAGAAACAATTCATTGCATTTGCTTTTCTTATTTTATCTTTCTGTGTGACATTTGAAGTGGACTGTGAAAAAAAGCTTTTAACAAAAGCAACAACAAAATATTACCACCAATAAGTTTTGGTTTTGTCTATAATTCCACAAATGTATGCTGTCATTTGCAAAGTTATAATTTCTTTTCCCCTTACCGCTTTATGTTTTCATTAATTCACCCATTCATTCATCAATATGTATTTGTGGAATATTATGGGAACACAAAGATCAATACTACGAAAGTTTCCTATAAATTGGAAAACACACAATCCAGAACTGATAATTAAAGAGTAAAATTCTGAATATTAGAATGAAAATGTGTTATCTAGAGCATCCTTATGATAATCTGTTTCATTTAGGCTTCACGAACTTAGTAAGACGTGAAGATTCCCAGTGCTAGGGAATGTTGTCGTTGTTGTTGTTAGGTGCCATCAAGTTAGTTCCAACTCACAGCAACCTGATTGACAAAAGAATGAAACACTGCCTGGTCTTGTGCCATGTCCGCAATGTTATGCTTAAGCTCATTGTTGCAGCCACTGTGTTGATCCATCTCATCAACGGTCTTCCTCTTTTTCACTGACCCTCCACTCTATCAAGCATGATTTCCTTCTGTCGGGACTGATCCTTCTTGACAACATGTCCAAAGCATGTTAAGATGCAGTCTTGTCATCTTGGCTTCCAAGGAGCACTCTGGTGGTACTTCTTCTAGAACAGATCTGTTTGTTCTTTTGACGTCCATGGTACCTTCAACATTCTTCTCCCAACACTATAATTCAAAGGCATCAATTCTTCTTTTATTTTCTTTGTTCACCGTCCAGCTTTTGTATGTATGTGATGTGACCGAAAATACCACGGCTTGGGTCAGGCACACTTTAATCTTCAAGGTGACATCTTTACTTTTCTATACTTTATTTAAACAGATCCTTGGCAGCAGATTTCCCCAGTGCAATGCATCTTTTGACTTCTTGACAGCGGCTTCTATGGGCATTGATTGTGGACCCAAGTAAAATGAAATCCTTTACTATCTCAGTCCTTTCTCCATTTATCATGATGTTGCTTACTGATCCAGTTGTGAAAATTTTTGTTTCCTTGTTGTTGAGGTACAATTCACACTGAAGGCTGTGGTCCTTGGTCTTCATCAGTTAGTCCTTCAAAACGTATTCACTTCCAGCAAATAAGGTGGTGGTGTCTGTTTAACACAGGTTGTTCATGAGTCATCCTCCAATCCTGATGCCCCACTCTTCTTTGTATAATCTAGCTTCTCAGATTGTTGGCTCGGCATACAGACTGTAAAGGTATGGTGAACGGATACAACCCTGACACACACCTTTCCTGACTTTAAACCATGGAGTGTCCCCTTGTTCTGTTCACATGACTGCCTTTAGATCCATACACAGATTCCTTAAGAGCACAATTAAGTGATCTGGAATTCCCATTTTACACAGTGTTAGCCATGTGTTAGGGAACAGAAAAAACTAAATTCAGAATAAAGTCTATTAATTGGGAATTCGGTATGAATTAAGGTTCTGGTAGGTGACACTAGAGGGAGATGACTAATGTCACTGAGTTCACAGACTGCTCGTCACAAATTTGTGTCCTGTACAAGTATGCCCTTCTTCATCTTAAAATACATGAACTATTGGTTAGTTGGCCAGCTAAATATTTTCTGCATGTCATATAATCTAGAAGGACTTCCTCTAGGAGAAGACATTATCTTCAGTGAACACATAAGACTTGTACAGGAATAAAAGCAAGGAGAGGTCCCTTAGGATCCAAGAACAAGGACCTAGCTCAGTGAAAGAAGACAGAACTTACGCAGCCACTATAACCAACCTTTCCAACCTTGCATACTGTATAATTCAAAAATCAAAGAAAATGTTTTTTGTTCTTTTGTTGTATTTCATTTTCAGAGACACTATCCAATATTATTGCTCTTCACATATCTGAATGTCTAAACAACTATGATTAACAAGTACTTTTGCATTCCTGAAACAAGGAATGTTTCAGGATGTCCTAAAACTGAGCATTTGTTTGTTGATCTTGAGCCCTATAGTTTACAAATACATAACATTTTGACCCCTATACAGTTTCCAGATACATATTTATTTAGCACACATGAAACTGATCTAATATTTAAAGAAATATATCAGGTATGAATCCCATAGGAAAACTGGAATACGCATTTGACTAACATAGAAATGAATTGTATTTGCACTGTACATACAAGAGTGTGCTCAGGTATTGAGGAGGCAGGCTCAAGAGACAGAAATTCAGTGAGATTGGATTATGTTGTTGGTAGATGCCACTGAGTCACCTGACATGTTCTTTGGGACAAAGAATGCGACACCATTCCTCTTCAATTTGTTGTTCCTGGAACAGCAGGCCACGAGACCGTCTGACTCAGAATGGTCAATACCAATTCATATCGTCTCACCAATGCCTATGATACTGATCTTCAAGCATTTAATTTCATTTTTGGTAGCTTCCAATTTTCCCACATTTCATGTTCCAATTACTTATGGATGTTTGCAGCTATTTCTTCTATTTTGCACCGTGCCACATCAGCAATGAAGGTCTGAAAGCTTTACTCCATCTCATGAAGCCATTAAGCTCTACTCTATTTTGAAGATGCAGTTCTTCCTCAGTTGTATTTTGAGGTCCTTCAATGTGAGAGACTCCTCTAGCATTATACCAAACAACGTTTTCCTGCTAAGCACAGAGTTTTATCTAGCTCATTTGCTTTTTCTTCAGTAGACTGCCAGGTTATTCCTCCTCATTTTAATCTGGAAACTCCACTGAAACCTCTTCACCATAGGTGACCCTGCTGGTAATATGAAACGCCAATGGCATAGTCTCTAGCAGCATAGCAACACAGAATCCACCGCAGTATAACAAACTACAAATTAATTACACTTGTAGTATGCACACAACAGTGTATTCAGGTGTTCAGGTGACCTGCTGAACAGACAGAAGAGGGGTAGGCCTGACTTATGGACTGAGATATCACAGCAGCTGAAGATGACATGACTGCAGCAAGACAGAAAAGGAAGAGTCTTAATGCTTTTGATCGTAATAACAGAATTGAAAATAACTTACACAGTGCTGCCAGACACTGCTAAGACAGTATTTTTCAAGTGTTAACTCTCATAACAACCCTATAAGTTAGGTGGTGTTATCAGCCTCTGTTGCTAAGTGATGAAATCCAGGTACAGAGAGGTTGATTAATTTGCTTCAGGACACAGAGCCAGAATATGGTGGAGCCAGCATTTGTACTAGAGAATCCAACTCCAGACTGTTTGGGCACTCTAGTCATGTCTGCTCCATCCATGAGAAAGTATGCAGCAATCTCTACAGAATGAGCTACACAAACATACTGGATGAAAGTTGTATAAAACTGAAACACCATGTAAGATAGAATATCTGATCATGTTTCTACTATGTACCTTAAACATACCTTTGTCAAGCTTACAAAGAAATCACTGAGTAACGAGACAGCCATTGAAATTATAAAAAAGTTCAAGCAGATCAAAGACTTAGATACAAGTTAAAAATTTCATTTTGTGATTATCCTCATTCCATAGTTAACATTACCTTTTTTACTCAATTGTGTTTTTGTGTTCCTGTTTGACATTTTTTGGCCATCTTGTTAATTAAGCAGAAGTTACGTAGTGTAAGCTGTTCCTAAAGTACTATAAATAACACACCAATTAATTGCCATAAACCAGCCACCCTTCAGCACACTTCAAACATGGATTTTCTTGGTTGAATTTGCTGTCTTCTACTTAATAATCATATTTATGTAGAAAAAAATAACCTTACCTATGTATTTCCTACAAAAAAGCACATCTGAACTATTTAGTATAAGATACTTATTTTCTTAGAAGCCAAGAAAATTCTTGTAATTATCATAATAACCTCAGAGATTCTGCTGAATTCAGCACAAAAGAAAATGTAACTGCCTTACTATATGTTTAATAACAATTTAAAACTTAATTTTACCATTTAAAATACAATTTAAATAGTCATTAGGAATTATGTTTTATTCTCATTCATTAAATTCTTTTATTCTCCAGGGTTTCCTCTTTTATTCTAAATTCTTAATGATAGTTGTTAGTTCTTCCCTTATACAAGCAATTTTTGAATCTTTGCTAACTGTTAAGAGTATAAAAGACAGTCTTTTGTTAATAAAACTGCTGCTATAAATAGATGAAATAAAATTTTAAATGTTTGAAGAAGTAGGAATTACAGTTTTGTTTTCTTTCAGTCTGAAAGAATATTATTCTACAGAAGTACTGAGAAAATGGGATTGTTACATTCACTCACAACTGGTTCAGTGGTCAGAATTTTATTCGAAATATTGGTTAAACTGTATAGTTTTTTGTTGTTATAAAGTTCATCTTTTTAGAGATGTTCTATAAGTATTCCCAACTAATACATTTTTTTACAGCTTGAGTGTCATTTTTCATATAGGTTACTTCGGGTTATCATAACAGATTACTGTAGTCATCATGGTCAAATCTTGGCTACCAAAAAGCTTCTCACAGTTTTGAACTTAATTTGAAAAGCCAATTTACTTCATCTAAAGGAGGGTAAATCATTCTGTCATATTACGTTAGCATCACAGGGCACTTGAAGCACTGTCCAGCCTATACACCGTACACCCCCAAGAAAACAGAAAAAATGTAGAGTTAGCTCTCATGCATCCTATCTCACAGCTGAAACAGCAAGAGAAAGAGGGATGTGTCCTTTCCAGAAAAGATAACCTTGAACACTTTCCTTTGTAATCATTACCAAATCCTGGTTGAGGAAATTTAATGGAAGATTTCCTGCAATAAATATTTATCTTGGATCAAGACAAACTGCTGGAGAATTATGAACTTGTATCAGATAGCTTAGACTCTAGTGGAAGTTTTTTTGTTGGTGTTTTGTTTCTTTTTAATTTTGGTAAGTGATGGGGTGCGACAAGAAACCCAAACGTCACCTGCCATAATGGGTAATATCGTATTTGGCAATTCAAACAAAACTGTTTGAACTCTATCCCAAGTACAATGAAAGTCCCAGGGCCTTCTCAATTATTCCCAGAACAACTCTTCCTTTTGGAGCTTTCTTTTTCTATTTTTTTAAATCTTAAGAATCTTTTAAATCTTCTTATTGAATTAACTGTGCCACTTCTCTTGTTTTGGTTACTGAGAACAAATCTGCAGCTCCTGTCAACCTCACAGGGTGGCAGGTGGGTTTGGACCACCGACCTTTAGGTTAGCAGCTGAACACGTAACCACTGTGCCACCAGAGCTCATTATATGCAGAACCTAAAGAACAGATATGAGAACGGACTAGGTATTAATTATAAAAGTAGAAAACGAAGTTAAAGTAGACACTGATCTTTTTGTCTGTTCAGTATATCAGTGCTAAACTTACTCTCAGCTTTATCATTTAATTATCCTAGGTTTCTTGTGCATTCCATTTTCCTACGCACAAATTTTATTCTGTAATGATGAATGTACTGTTCATCATTTATATCCTATTCCCTTTAGCAAAAGATTTCCAAACTTTTGCAAAAGAAATAGGCTATAAATAAAATTATGCATAAGAAGTGTTACCCCCACCATTAAAGCACATGCCACGAGAATGTAAAACCTTTTCTCTTTTTTAAACTCTACATAATCTTTCCTACCAGAATATAACACTCCTTGCTTTATAAATTGTACATAATCTCAGCCAGTGATCTCTTCCAGTCCTATGCTTTTAAATACAACTTAGACTTTGATAACTTCAAAATGTACCACTGACTTCTACCTCTCCACAGGACCCAAATCTCTCGTCCATAATTGCTCTCTACTTTGACCTATTGATTTCTCTCCTTCAGTCCATTCTTCCTCCTTTCTGAAAAAGCGAAAAAATTCACTCATATGTTCAGACAAAAATATTAGTGTCTTCCTTAACTCCACTTTTTCTTTTATAGTTAACATCTAGTCCATTCTCATATCCTCTTCTTTAGTTCTACATATATGGAGCTCTGGTGGCACACCGGTTAAGTGCTCAGCTGCTAACCCAAGGGTCAGTGGTTCAAACCCACCAGCCACCCTGTGAGAGGAAGACGTGGCAGTCAGCCTCCATCAAGACAACAGGCTCAGAAACTCTATGAGGCAATTCTGTTCTGTCCTATAAGGTAACTTTGAGTAGAAATCAGTGTGACTGCAATGAGTTTTTTCTACTTCTGAACAGTTGCAGGATATGATCATTTCTCACCACCCTTCTAGTCTGAGCTATCAACATCTTTCATCTAGACAACAGTTGTGACCTCTTTCTCCACTGGTTTCACTATTAGTTCCTACAATCAGATATGGCAGACAGAGTTGTGTTTTTTACACATAAATTTGATCAGATCTCAGCTTTGCTTAAAACCCTCCAGGGGCTTCCTAGTGTGTAACAGAATCCAATGCCATTCCACGTTCCCAGTGTTCTCCATAATCAGGCCCCAGCAAAGTCTCCAACTTCTGTTTCTAAAACTCTCCATCTCATTCACTGCCACAAGTCTACCAAAAGTAGCCCCCAAATGGTGGGTACCCTGTTCGTAATGCTTTTCTCCTAACTAGTTGAAAGACTTACAACACTGCAACTTTGAAGTCATTGATCTTTATCTCGGTCTCCTTAACTAGGTCTTTTTTATCCACCTTTTTTGAAAAAGGGCACCCTCTACCTGCACTGCTCCAAACCATCATTCTCTGCTCCTTCCTCTATTTAACTTTTACTGTCATAATTTTCACCAGTTGGCACGCGACTGAATTTTAGTTATTTTATGACTCTACCATTAGAATGTAAGCTACAAAAGGAAGGAACTTTTTCCTGCCTTGGTGGCACTGAATCTGGTTTCCAGAATAATACTGTCACAGACTGAATTGTGTCCCCCCAAAAATGTGTGCAGTCATGTGGCTAGGCCATGATCTCTGCCATTGTATCATGTTCCCACGCGTTGTCAATCCTGCCTCTGTGATGGGGGATGGGCTGCAGTTCTGTTCTTGGGACAGGACTCTGTATAAGACTGTATTGTGCCTTGAGGTAACCTCTTGGGATACAAAAGAAATGGATGCTTTCAGATTCAGGAATCTCATATACACCAAGAAAGCAGTGCCAGGAGCACATACTTTGGAAAGCACTCAGGACCCCTGCACCTAGAAGTTCCCAGTCCAGGGGAAGATTCATGACAAAGACCTACCTCCAGAGCCAGGAAAGAAAGCCTTCCATTGAAGCTGATGTCCTAAATTTGGACTTTTAACTTACCAGACAGTGACACAACAAAATTTCTCTTTTTGAAGCCATCCACTTGTGATTATCTCTATTATGGTACCACCAGATGACTAAGGAAATACCTTGTAGGTTTGTCCTGTTGTCAATTTAGTACTAGATTTGGGGGATGGAAGAGAAGCAGGAAACATCATCATCTAAAGGTTCTTTGGCATTTAGAAACAAACAATGACTGTAAAGACAGGTCCCAGCTTACCATCACTCTCTCTTATTCTTATTCCAGTTCTCCCCACCTATTAACCCTACCTCAAAAACAGCAACCTCAGGCACCCTACCAGGTACTTCAGCACTGACCAGTCCAGTAAAAGCTTTTAAATAACTTCTTCACAAGCTTTCCCTTCACAGCCCCCTTCAGGAACTGAAGCCCCTGGGTTCTTGGCAGGCCCACATGAGCTCCTGTGCCACCAGCGCCAGAGCTTTGGGAAGGCTGATGCATGAATTTTCTCCCAACCTCTAACTCTCTCTTCCCTGCTTGCACATTCTCAGTTCCTTCCACAACTGTGTAAAGTCTAACCCCTACAACATATCCTCTTCCCTATACAGTGGAGTCTAGCTTCAGGAATGTACAAAACCACCCATTAGGTACTTACACATTAATAAATGCAAAACACCTTGCACAGATCTCACTACATATATCCTACCCACTGCTGTTGAGTCGCCTCTGACTCAGAGAGTTTCCAGGGGGCACCTGGTGGATTCCAACAGCTGACCTTTTGGTTAGCAGCTATAGCACCACTATACCACCACAGTTTCCACAACAAATATCATCTCAGTAAATATGATTTGTTATTGTTTACATAATTGTGAATAATAAGTAAATATTAAAGATAATGGTTTTTGAAGCTGTGATGTAAGATGTTACGCTTCTGCAGTAATCAACAAATAACAAAAAAAGCCATGTGACAGAATCAGTGATGGAAATGTAGAAATGCAAGAGAAGCTTTCATTTACCCTTTTAGGCATGAATATAGTAACTGCAGAGAATACGTTTCTTAAAAATGTGCTATGAGAGTAAGTGCCCTGACAGTTCCATCTATTTCAAAAGTTATCAGCTGAAATTGGTAACTGATTTACATATGCATATATTTTGTGAAGGAAACAGCTAGAGATCGAAATTAGTAGGAAGCAATTCTAATATATAAAGAAGCTTGTATCCAACAGAAGTATGATTTGCTTTAAAGCATGTGATTTTCCCTTTATTGGCAAGATTTAAGAAAGGGTAATAACTGATCTTTGGGGATACAGAGACTCCTGTGCTGCTCTGGAGTTTAGATGGTGTAGTCTCAGAATTGCAATCAAATTCTCTGTTCTATAAAAATTTTGATAGCTACTATGTACACAGTGGAAGCCGTGGTGATATAGTGGTTAAGTGTTTCGTCTGCTGATTGAAATCGTGGCAGTCTGAATCTGCCACGTGCTCCCTGGAAACTCTGGGGCAGTTCTTCTCTGTCCTATAGAGTCACTATGAGTCAGAATCAACTCAACGGCGGTGGGTTTGGGGTTTATGTACACAATGGAAACTCTGGTGGTGTAGTGGTTAAGTGCTACAGCTGCTAACCAAAAGATCAGCAGTTCAAATCTACCGGGTGCTCCTTAGAAACTCCACGTGACAATTCTACTCTGTCCTACAGAGGCACTATGAGTCAGAATCAACTCAGTGACAATAGGTTTGTTTTTGGTTTTGGTTTTGGTCTTCGGTTATGTACCTAATGGAGACCTGGTAGTGCCCCTTTTTAAGAGCTTGGCTTGAAGCAACAAGTCAGCAGTTCATATCTACCAGCTGCTCTTCGGAAACCCTGTGGGACAGTTCTACTTGGTCTTTTTGGGTTCTTATGAGTCAAAATCAGCTTGACACTGTGGGTTTTTAGTTTTCAGTAGTCATAAAAGCTTATGCTGGTGTTAGATCTACTGTTTATATGCTTATGGTGATAATTTTCAGAGAGACACAGTACATATATAAACATAGTTTAAATTATACATTAATACTGTGTGTGCTAGTGAGAAAAGCTATGGTAGAAATTTGTCAACAATGGGCTTGTAGTCACTGCAGAATTCTCTAACAGAAAATGAATTTTCTAGTTGGATTAATCTCATGAAATTAACTTTTTTTTTCTTTTAAGGAAGAGGTAAACATTACTATTAACCAAAGAATGACTCTATATTTGAAACACTCCACTCTTAAATTTTCATGTTTTCATAATAAAGACAACAAAACTGTAATGAAATTCTCTGTTTATGTTTTTACAGAAGAATAAGAGTGTCAAATTTGAACTACTGAAGTATTTAAAGTAGGTATATTTTTACATTTTCAGAATAACTTATCTGGTAATTACCACTATTTTCTGTATAAGCATCCATTAAAATGAATATTCTAGACTAGCTGTAGTAAAGCTTTCCTTCTTAGAATGAAGAACACTAAAGACACAAGGAAAATATGAGCCCAAGAGACAGAAAGGATCTCATAAGCAGAGTCTACATCAGCATGACACTAGTTGGTGGCGCCCAGCTCCCATCAGTAACTGCCCTAACAGGGAACACAACACAGAGTCCCTGATGGAGCAGAAGAGAAGTAGACTGCAGAACCCCAATTCTCATAAATAGATCAGACTTAATGGTCTGAGATTGGAAGAACCCCGGAAAACACGGTGCCTGGTCCTCTGATAACCCAGAACTAAAACCATTCCAAAAACCAACTCTCAAGACAAAGAACAGACTGGACTATAAGCCATAAAATGATACTTGTAAAGACTGTGCTTCGTAGTTCAAGTGGACACATGAGACCAGAAGGGTAGCTCCTGTTCAGATATGAGATGAAAAGGCAGTAAGGGAAAAAGAAAGGAGCCAGATGAATGGACAAGGGAAATATGAGATGTTAAGAAGAGGTGTAATGTCACATTACAGGGATTCCCACTAGTGTCACATTACAATGTGTATGTAAATTTTTCTATGAGAAACTAATTTGAATTGTCAACATTCACTTAAAGCACAATTTTGTTTAAAGCTTTTCTTCTTAACTTTAAAGTAGCCATAAATAAATACTGGTTCTTAGAGATGGTTTTTAAGGAGAAAAAGGAGAGAAGAGGTGCTTTCAAAATAACCTACTATCTTCTTCCAAGGTCTGACCATTCTACTCCCTTATCTAACTTTTCCTTAACTTTAAGAAGCAGCCCCAAAATTACTTCCTCCAAAGCTCTTTTTCTTACTTGAATCTACCGCTATCACCAAACAGGACCAGAGACCCCAGATACTACTTTGTTCTGACTCTCAGTTTTTGTTAAATTCATAAATATAGTGCCCATATTGTTTAAATTAATTTGATGTATTCTGAGTCGGACCCAAGTCAACGGTAATGGGTTTGGTTGGTTTATTTTCATCCTTATCTTAATTTGCCTGTGCTAACTTTCAGCCGCCAATAAATGCCTACCCTTAACATCAATTGTAGGCCTTCACCTACTTCTAGATTTCTTCCCAAGACAAATTTCATGTACACCTATAGTTTCCACTACTCACAAACGCACATACTCTGCCTGGACTACTTCTTGATCTCCAGAAGACTCTTCAGCTACAGGTCACAGCGTTAGGCATCCAAACAACATCCCCTTCCTTACTTTCATTAAAAATTCAAGGCATAGTCAGAGGAGGAAGATAAACGGAGAATTAAAATGTTAGCATTATTATAGGTAAACTGATTACAGTACAGGTCATGTCTGTGACTACAAGCAACTTCAAACACACTACACCTGAGAAAGATGCCAAGCCAAGAGCCGTTGAGTCAGATAGATTTGTCTATATTGTCACAAGCAGGCAAGGACAACTCCAAGTTTGTGTCATTGACAGTGACAGCCCAATTTAGCTCTCTCAAGAAGAGGAAATACACTACTATACCCCAAAAGACAGAGAGATACACGGAATAAATTATATCAATTTTTTTTCCCTGAAAGTTACTAGCAAGATAAGCTTTCCACTCGCACTGAAGAAAACTGAGTTGGAAACAAGGTGAAAAGTCCAGCATGTTATTCTTTTCAAAGTTCTTCCCCACAAGAATACGAAAACAGGAAAACTAGTTTTTGCATTAACAGTACTTAGTTAACTTACTGGCATCCCTCGTGGCATAGTAGTTAAGCGCTATGGTGGTTGTCCTAGTCATCTAGTGCTGCTATAACAGATACACCACAAGTGGTTGGCTTCAGCAAAGAGAAGTTTACTCTCTCACTGTGCTGAAGGCTTGAAGTCCAAAATCGGGTCGCCAGCTCCAGGGGAAGGTGTTCTGTCTCTGTCCGCACTGCCAGAAGATTGTTATCACCAGACTTTCCTTGTTCTGGTAGCATCTGAGCACAGGAACTTCGGATCTAAAGGACACACTTTACTCCCAGTGTTGCTTTGTTAATGGTGTGAGATCCCCATGTCTTTCCGCTTGCTTCTCTCTTCTATACCTCAATAGAGACTGGCTCAAAACACTATCTAATCTTGCAGTTGTCATTAATACCACTGCCACTATTCATTATATCATAACATTCGGATTTGTAGCACATAGGAAATCACATCCAATGACAAAATGGTAGAAAATCATACAATACTGAGAATCATTACCCAGCCAAGTTGACATATTTTGGGGGTACACAATTCAGTCTATGACAGCTGCTAAACAAAGGGTCAGCAGTTCAAAGCAACAAGACACTCTTTGGAAACTCTACAGGGTAGTTCAACTCTGTTCTACAGTTTCTCTGTAAGCTGGAATAAACTCAGTGGTAGTGCATTTGTTTTTTGGGTTTTACTTAATATACTGTTTAGGGTATTTCAACAAACATTAAATGGATTTCCTTTCTTGGAGTCAGATGCAAACTCAATGAATGGTACCACTACCATCTAATGAAGCAAGTTAGAAATCTAGGTGCTGTTCTTGACATCTATTCTCTCTTGCCTACCTTGTCATATAACGAAATCTTGAATCTGCTCTTATTCTGTCTGCCCAAGCTATCTTTTGTCTCTTGTCTACTCATCTACCTGTCATACTGTTAGCTCTCTCCAAATCTGCTTCTATACTATAGCCAGTGTGGTGATGAAAAATCAAAAACATAATCAGGTCACAAACTTTCCTTTTACCCTATCCCTGGCCTCTGTACATTACCTTCTCTATTTATTTGCTCCTCCTCTGTCCCTCAGCATCATCTTGTACTATACTAGATTGTACTCTTGTCCACCAGGCATTTGAAACTTCTCAGATTACTATTATCACAAAACACATTCCAGCCACAGGACCTCTGAACACACTAATCACTGTCCCTTACAGTCATTCATCAGATTTCAGTTAAATCAGTGTTTCCTCAGAGAAGCCTCTGTGACCACCAGTGCTAGCACATACTCCCCAGTTAAACGATATAGCAGCTACACGTTTGGCTTCTTCTCATCACATGTAATTATTGCAGGTTCTATCTGCAACAATTCCACGTTTTTCATTAATTATTTGATTAACAATCCCTCACATTAGACTATAGGTATATGCTCTCCAAGGACATATAACATGACAGTTGTCTAACTGCTTTTGTATCCAGTGCTTAGGGGATAGCAGGTATTCAAGAAGGCATCTACTGAACTAGCAAATGAATGACTATTACTGCCCTACGTCTTTTCATTAAATTAAATCACGAGAATGAGATCCTACATGAATTCTTAATATATTAATACAAATGTGTTACATACTTGTAACACTTATATACAGATTGTTATCTTACACTCATCAGTCTGAATTTTATCAGCAGTAATTAATGTAAAATGCAATAAATAAAAAAAAAAGGCAATACTGCCATTTGTTCTAAATAAGCCATTATACTATCTTTGATACTATGTTTCAGAGTTTCCTATTCTCAAACTACTTTTATAGGCTTTCTGAATTCTGTGATCTGTACTTTTATCTCAGGCTTTTCAAATACAGATTTGAAATATATTACCTACGAAAGCATATTCATTGTGTATTTGTTTCCTCTTGTCAAACGAGAAATTTATTTTCATGAACCATCATACTGCCATTAGTAAACCAGAAGCACAGGATTATTTCTTCTATCCTTTTGAGCATTAAAATCATCTATCTTTGCTGTAGACTTCAATGTAATCTAGTAAGTATGAGACAATGAAATTGACAGGAACTTGTTAACAATACAGCACTAGAGAATAACACATATTGCTAATATTATCAACTATCTCTGGTATGATGCAGTACTGAGGATACATTTAAATAAAGTATTAAATTATTTTATAAGTTAGAATTTCACTTTTTATGTGTAAGCAACTATGAAATAATGCTATTGGTTAATGATGCCTCATATATAATGTTTTTTCAAAAAATAAAATAGGGTAAAAAGTTTTGGATATCACAGCAAATCCTGTTTATGATGTTTACATACAAATACAAATGAAAAAGTTTTTTTTTTTTTAATAAACCAGTGAAAGCTGAGCCTGTGTGACAGCACCAAAATCAACCACTAGGATTTTAAATTCACGGTTTTTGTTTTAGTGAATAAAACAGCACTCAGTGATACTTTTTTGCTCTATAAATATCAGTCTTGTACCTAATCCTATAAAGGATTACAAATTGAAATTAGCTAAACTAATATCGTAATAATGGAAACTAAATTAAAAGAAGTAATCCTCATGCAGAAGCTGTATGCTATAGTATAGAATTTATAACACAGATGAACCCTGTAGACACCGAGGTATTTCTGAAGAGAGGTTATTTTCTACAATAACTGTCTGCAATCAAAACATTACCTTCATAAAAGCTCCAGGATAGCTCATAACTGTCACTAGTAGTATCAGCTACATGATAAACTTGGCATTGGTCCGCTCCTGCTTTCTGTCTCTACCTCAGATCAGCCTGTTATTCCATACCTTCAATTATTATGAACAACATGTTAACTCTCTGGCTTCATTTTGGTTTTGTTTACATAGCATTTATTCTGCAAAACATTGTCATTAGTATTGCCACTATTTCCCTATTTCTGTCTCCAGACTACTGAGGGCCACTAGAGCATATCATACAAGCTCTGCAGATCTATGCCCCACAGATTCAACGTGTCCAAACTCATCTGCATCTTCAGTGCTGCCTGACAATCTTCTCTACATGTCTCTGTATTCAGCTTCCTTTTCTTGATTAAGAACAGCTGTTCCTACCTCTTATTATTTTGTTAAAGCCTTACTTTTTCAGTAACAACTGTCTCATCTGCTGACATTACATTCTGATACCTCAGTGAGAAAACAGAGAATAGACGGCATGATGCAGCAACTTATTCAACCTAATAGCATTCTCCACTCTACAAATTTACCAACTTACATGTTAAGATTTTATTATATACCATTTGTCTCAGAGGTCAGCTACTCTTTCTATTTATTGAATGATCTGGTATGTCTATTTTCTTCAATATTTCTTTCTAACTATTTAATGGTATTCTAAAATTAATATGCTTAAGTCTTTAATACATTAAAAAAAAAAAGAAACTCTGACAATGCCACAGCTTCCTCTAGCCTCTTCACGATCTGTAGGCATCATCCTCGTTTTTCTCAGAATTCATTTATTTTTTAAAATGCTAAATAGCATCTAAGCTGGAAACCCTGGTGGCATGCTGGTTGAGTGCTACATTTGCTAAACAAAAGGCTGGCAGTTTGAATCTGCCAGGTAATCCCTGTAAACTCCATGGAGCAGTTCTACTATCCTATGGGGTCACTATGAGTTGGACTCTGCTTGGCATATTTGCTGTTTTTTTTTTTTTTTAAAGAAGCTGATAAGCGCTTGACTATTAGCCAAAAAGTTGGCAATTCAAACCCACCTATAGATGTCTTGCAAGACTGGTCTGGAAATGTGCTTCTCAAAGGTTACAGCCTTGAAAATCCTGTAAAACATTTCTCCTCTGCACACAGGATGTCACCACTAGTAGAATCAACGTGACAGTAACTAACAACAACATGCCAGGGATACACAGAGGAATGAGTCAAATGCATCCTCTTAAGAAGCTCTCTGAAATTTAGTGCCATGTGATATAATGTAATAATACAAGCAACAGCCATCAAATTGACTCCACCTCACAGCAACCCTACAGGTCGGAGTAGAACTGCCCCATATAATTTCCAATGAGCTCCTTGTGGATTTGAACCGCCGACCTTTTGGTTAACAGATGCACCTCCTACCCATTAGGCCACCAGGGTTTCCAAAATGCAGTACTATGCATGTGTATACGATAAAAAAATAAGTACAGAAGAACATCAGAAATAACACAAAGGAATGTTCCTGAGGACTCACAAAATACTTCTGAAAGTGATGACTTCTATTTTGAATCATGAAGTTTAAACAGGGTTTGTTCCAGTTAACAAAGGAAAAGATAACATTTATTACAGGCAAAAGGGATACAACTGTGAAGAGATAAAAGTCTGAAATGCCAGAGTGTGTTTGGTGACCCGTAAGCAATTCAGTGTTTCTGCCTTGTAAAGTGCAACAGGGTGTGCAGACTAGCTAATAATGATGCTGGACACACTGACAAGAAGGAACAGTTATTTTTTATGAAATTCTCAATAAATGAGATTTAAGTGATAAGTTCATGTGAATGTGAAGGAGAATGAGACGCTACTAGCCTTTTACAAAATAAAACTTTAAATTTACCAGGTTTCAGAAGACAGCTGAAAATCTGAGGTTAAAGAAGAGATATAAAAATTCGATTAAAAAATTTTACAGATAAAAAACTTATAGACAATTATAGATAAAATATGCCAAAATGGACATTGTCTTTTTTTCTCAATTCCTCTGCATCTACCTTTTTGTGTTACAAAGATTCAGAAAACTGTTAATATTTTGGAAAGAAATAATATTAGTTTATGGAAAAAGACACTCCACTTATGCCATGAATCAGAAACGAAACTTGTGACATCTTTGTAATTTATTTCACAAATAAACAATTTTATTTCACAGAGAAACACAGATACTCTTACAAAATACATCATAAAACCATTGGTAGATAGCTTAGTCTCCAATTTAGAAACAATTTTTATTTCAATATTAACTGTATATAAGTTGCTTAAGACTTTCACCTCTTTTCCTGGTAAATATTGGAGTATAAATGATGGTTATTTTCTAGGGTAACTCATAAGGGTCAGTTTAAGGTAAACACACACATACGTACACACACACGGATGCACACAAATAGACATATTACAATTTTACAACGAAAATGAAAAAATAACTTCTACTGATATATCCTAGCTATCAAACTGTCTGGAAATCTAAAACTGTGCAGCAGTAAGTAAAAAAAATAAATTCATAAAGACATATACATAAAATACTGTTGTTGTCATTTGCTATCAATCAATTGCAATTTATAGCGACCCCATATGGCAGAGCAGAACCACCTTATAGGGTTTCCTAGGCTGGAAGCCCTGGTGGCATAGTGGGTTAAATGCTATGCCTGCTAACATAAAGGTTGGCAGTTCAAATCCGCCAGGTACCCCTTGGAAACTATGGAGCAGTTCTACTCTGTTTGCAGGGTTGCTATGAGTCAGAATCAATGCATTGGCACTGGGTTTTTTGTTGTTGTTGTTTTGTGGGTTTTTTGTTATTGTTGTTGTTATTCTTTACAGGGGCAGATGGCCAGGTTTTCTCTCCCTCAAAGAGTCTGGTGGGTTCAAGCCATAACCATCAATGAAAAGAAAGAAAAAAAAAAAACTTCTGGTTTTCACAGTGGTTTGGGATTTAAGAACTGTGGCTAAGGGTTTATGGGTTGGTACAGACACTGGCATGTGGTAGCTGCTTATCTACGTTATTCATTTCAGCATGGGTCTCGCTGCAGGTTTAGAAACTCAAAATGTGTTACTGATTCAGCCATTCCAGCAGAAAGTCAACTATTTGCACTCTTTTATTTTGACACTACACTTTACTTCAAATTATTTTTTAAAAATAGACCTAGATCTGCCCCCGCTCCCATGGAAGCACCATGAAACAGAGGTTTGTGCAAAGTGCTACACCTTTTATTTTACACTTACATTCACACTGCAAAGTATGTCTCTTTGTAACTGACCGCTGGAACACTCACATGAAAATAAAGAGAAGTAAAAATCTAAAAACTGTTAATCATTAAAGATACTGATAAAAAAAAGTAGTTTAAAAGTATAAGATAATCAACAAAAAAGGATACATTAAGCTCACAAAAAAACTGTCAGGAGTAAGATGAAAAAAACTAAAAGCCTCAGGACTAAACTTTGAGAACATTTTGCATTTAGGAGATGGAGGATACAGAATGTGAGCAGGACACCAAAAAGATAAAAGTATAAAATAGTTTAAATTCTTAGCAATTTTGAATATTAGGGATATTTAAACTAATGTAAAAAATAACCACTTATCAAAACCGACTACACAACAAACACCACTGATCATTTCTGCCATGCAGCTAGTGCAGCAGCATTGACAATGAAAGGAAACAGGATACATTCCCACGCTAAAAACAAACGTTCAAAGGGCATAAGGAAAAAGAAAAATCCAGCCCAGTAGACATGAACAAACTGTGCAAGCCTAACTATACCTGAAAGATGCCTCATCTCCCAACATGTCAGTCACCACTTTATCAGTGGCATATAAATCTGGAGAGAAAAGGACTGAACTATCTTTAAACTGCTCCCATTCAACAGCTCCTCAAGTTTAAAAACTTGGCAGTTCTATTTGTAACAACCTAGAACTAATCCTTTCAGTGGAACAGTATTTTCCCAGTCCAGTCACTGGATACCGCAGCTCTACAGACTTCTGGAGCTAATCTTAATTCAGAAATGAAGGTTAAAGCTTAAACACAAGAGAGCGAGTAAGTGATGAGGGAATACCACGAGTCTTCATGAACAGATCAAATCTTCTTAACTTATAACGTCAAGGCAGAAAAGGTGAAGAATCAAGGCTGAAGCTAATGCTTAAAGATTCCTAAGTAATTTTCTGTGTAATGTGGCTGACAACCCAGCTATTAACCACCCTAATTTTCTTTTCCAAGCCAAATCTTGGCCAGTGGATTGCATACACCTGCTATTGATACAGGTCTCTTTTTAAGGACTGTCAGAATCTCAGGCGTGAGTGGATATGAGGATGCAGGTGAAGACACCCTCTACATAATAGAGAAAAATCCAATGCTCGTTTTAAAAACCTTCTAAGTATCTTAGAAGGAAATAATTATTATTCTCCATTTATTTATATTTGAACTAATTGTTGGCCCTTGTAAATACAGTGGTGCACTGAACAGTTTCCCTACTGACACACAATTTAATCAGGCTTTGTTTATCCTCAGGGATATACGAGCAAATGAAATATACCTGAAGAATCATTAGTTGTGCTTACTGGGATATTCTTTCTACACACACACACACACCTTCTCTAATTTCCTTTCCCCACTACATTGAATGGTTAGACATGATTCTTTCTAGCCCTGGGGGTAAATAAAACCTCACTCAGTTGAACTATGAGTCAATGGCTTTGTTCAGCTCTCAGTCTTCTCTATTTATGATATTTCTTTCCAAATTAGCAGCCCCCTTTCCAATCAGCCAGCTGTTATTTCCAAGTATAACATCAATCCAGCACGTGCTTGCTTAGGCAGAAGCAGAAAAACGTTCTCTCTTCTCACAAAGTTTTAAATACTGGTTGAACGACAACATGTTATATATGGCATGCAAATGGCTAATGCCAATCTATATTATTCTTAATATTTTACATGAACAACTACATGGTTTTCAAAGACTAGTATTGTCCTCATTTGTTTCCAGAGAGAAAGCCTAACTGTGGGAGTGTGTGGCTGTAAACAGGAGCAGTGCTCTCAGTGTCGAGGAAATAAATATCTAGCCCCTCCTCAGGGCACAATGTCCCCATTCATTTGCACAACATGTTCTGATGTCTTCTATTCCTAGATCAGGGAGTGTTGTACACATTTTTTCTTAATATAAGCCTTGCTCTTACATCAGTGAGTAATCGATAGTAATACTCTAATGATGACTTGCATAACTGAGTTTTGAGCACTTCTAAGACCATGGGCTTTGATTTTCTTGAGATTATTTATTACTTTTATTAATGTACGACTTTTATGCCACCAGTATCTTTGGAAATCCTGGTGGAAAAGTGGTTAAGTGCTACAGCTACTAACCAAAAGGTTGGCAATTCAAATCCACCAGGCGCTCCTTGGAAACTATGGGGCAGTTCTCATCTGCCCTGAGATTCTGACAGTCTGACTACGAGTCAGAACTGGTTCTACAGCAGTTCGTCTGGTTGTTTGGTCTTTGCATCTTTAAAAGGAATTTGAAGTAGGCATAGTGAATTTAGTGAAAATAAGATCTCCTCAAGTATTTTCATATGCTGCATTTTCGGGGGAGGAATTTCTGAATGTAAGCTATGACCTACTTTTTTAGGTTAGAGTCAGGCAAAATTTAATCCATATCAAAATTTTCTCCTAATATATTGCTAGCTTGACACTCTCTGTATGTTAAAACATACTTTACTGTACAGATGTCTGCCAACAGTAAAAGAACTGCTTGAATATTTTGAACTAACTGATTTGTTTTAATTTCTGCATTTCACTCTTCTAACTTTCTACACAGCATTTATCAGAATAGTTACACATATTATTGTTTTAATGTCTGTATCCTCCATTAGAATGCAAACACTTTGAGAGAAGAGATCATTTGTAAAGAATTATATAAATAAATGTAACCTATTTTCTAGGCATTGATCACACGCCAAGTAGAGTTTAAAGAACTTTCAGTGCACTGGCTCACTTAATTCTCTCAGCATTTCCTATATAGGGATGATCATTAGCATTTGCACTTTACATAGGAGGAAACAGGTTATTTAACTACCCTAAAGTCTAATTACTGGGAAGTTTTGAGGCCATTCTTAAAACCACTCAGTTCTCAGCCCTGGCTCTCAAGCTCTCATCTATGACGTTATCCACCTTGGTTACTAGTGTGCGTTAGACTGTCCAGATCAGTTCTAACTCCACTCTTCATTAGCATAGTTACTTGGTGAAAGGGATTTAATTCTGTTTGCTGGGGGAAAAAAATCAGACACAGCAATATCTACCCAAAGGGATTACTGATAAAATTGCACGTTGTTATACAGAGAAGGACTGATCCCGTAAAGCAGACCTGGTGGTGCAGTGGTTGTGTCATACAGCTGCTAACCAAAATGTTGTAATGCAAATCCAGCGTCCACTCCTTGGAAATCTTATGGTACAGTTCTACTTTGTTCTATATAGTCGTTATGAACTGACTCAACAGCACATAAACACAAATCTTTATACCACGCCTGCTTCCCCACTGGTATTGGTAAATGTCTGAAACAAAGGTTAAATAAAGGTAATATATCCTTTTTGTTTTATTTGTTGTTGTTGTTGTTTTGGCTGCTTTTTCCTTACTGGCAACTGTCTTGTAATGAATTCCTTTTGGAAGAATGATAAGAGATGAAGATGTACATTAACTCCTAAAAGAAAACACAGGAGTCACTATTCATGACCTTCGGTTAGGCAAGTAGCTTTTAAGATACAAAAACAAAGGAGAATCTATTAACAAAAAAAAAAAAACAGGTAAGATGACATTCATTGAAATTGAAAATTTTTGTGCATCAGAAAGCAACATTAATAAAAGAAAAAATAACTCACAGGATAGAATAAATATCTGTAAATCATATCTGATAAGGGACTTGTATATACAACATATTGAGATATCTTACAACTTAACAATAAAAAGACAAATAGTACAATTTTAAAAACAGGCAAAGAACTTCAGTAAATATTTTCCAATGAAGATATGTAAGTGGACACTAAGTACATAGAAAGATGTTCAACATTGTAAGTTACTAGGGAAATGCATATCAAAATCTCAATGAGATACAATTAGGAAACCCTGGTAGCATAGTGGGTCAATGCTACATCTGCTAACCAAGAGGTCAGCAATTCAAACCCGTCAGGTGCTCCTTGGAAACTCTATGGGGCAGTTCTACCCTGACCTCTAGGGTTGCTATGAGTTGGACATGACTCAACAGCAGTAGGGTTGGGAAGGTGGTTCACCCTCACTATGATGGTTAAGATAAAAAGACTGGCAGTAACAAGTGTTGGTGACGACATGTAGAAATTTGAATTCTCATATTCTGCTAGTTTAGCTGTTTTGGAAAATGGGTTGGCAGTTTCTCAGAATGGTAAATGTAAGAGTTGCCACATGACCCAGCAATTCCCCTCTCAGGTGTAATTCAAGAGGTATAAAAGCATACATACACCCACAACAAAGATTTCACTAAAATATTTAGAGCAGCATTGTTCGTAATAGCCACAAAGTAAAAACAATACCAAGGCATGTCAACAAATTGTTGGATAAAATAAATGCGATTCTCAAAGAGATGGACTGACACAGTGGCTGCAACAATGGGCTGCAGTGTAACAACTATTGTGAGTATGGCACAGGACTGAGCAGGGCTTCCTCCTGTTGTACATAGGGTCCCATGAGTTTGAAGTGACTTGACGGTGCCTAACAACAACATCATACCATTCAGCAATAAAAAATAATGACATACTTAAGTACTTACACATGCTACAACACAGATATGCCTTGAAAATACACTAAGGGAAAGAAACCAGTTAAAAGGACTACAGGTTACTTACATCAAATGTCCAGAATAAGCAAACTCATAGAGACAGAAAGAAGATTAGTGGTTGCCAGGCAGATGTAAATGGCAAGTGATAGCTAACAAATTTGGATTTTCATTTGAGAATGATAAAGATGTCATAAAATTAGTGGTGATGACCCTACAACCTTGTAAATCTATTACAACCACTGTACACTTTAAAAGGGTAAATTTTATAGCACGCAAATTGTATCCCAATTAAGCTTTTGTTATAAACTTAAATGAGATGATAGGCTTTAGCTGAAACACTATAATTTCATCTATGACAACCTATTTATTCACTTGGGGTTTTGGTTTCTGCAACCATTACACAAATAGCTGAAGCAAATCACAAAGATTTCTTCCACTCTGAAATTCTAATCACAGTGAAATAATGTTTTGTATAATTGAATAATTATATAATTATATGTATATACCTGTACACATTTATATGTAATTATACATATACAGACATACATGCAGTAACTCATGACATCTGGCTGCTAACCAAAAGACCAGCAGTTAGAATCCACCAGCCAACCCTTAGAAACCCTCAGGGGCAGTTCTACTCCATCCTCTAGAGTCATTATCAGTGAGAATCAACTCCATAGCAATGAGTTTGGTATGATTTTTTTGGTATACTCCATTAACTCTGTTTATTGTATCCAACAGTTACACTGTCAAATTGTAATTATAAATGTTTACTTTTATATCTTTACAAAGATTTTCAACTGAACCAATTAGCAGATCGTGAAAATGTCTTTATCAGAGAATGAGGCTGCAAATTATTACATTCAACCCCAAGTATCAGGTTTGACCATGTAATAATAATCATCACTATTTCAATATGACTTCAGTTTGAAAACAGTACAAACAGAATATTTCATGGGATATAAGGCTCAACGTCTGTCAGTGGAATGAAAAAGTTGTAATTAGGAGTAGGCCTGGAAGAAACTGGGAATAACTTGCAGGACCTTGGGTTATGGGCTCAATACGAAAGCTGGGAATAGCCTGTAGGGCCTTGGGTTATGGATTTATCACAGAAAGGGTACAGGCCATTGAGAGGACACAAACACAAACTTGCCTCACTTTCCAATTCTGAAGACAGCCATCCTAAGAGTTATTATTATGAAGTTGTAATCCCTGTCACTGTAGAATGTTGAAAGTATAGTACCTTGATCTACATCACTGAGTTCTCAATGACATGCCTGAGAGCTCTTTTTGGTAGCTGTGTGTTTACATATTATCTGTCTTCTCATGAAAGTAAAATGTGTATAGCCCAAAGAAAAATGAATGTGCAGTACATTCATCTGTGGCTAACCTGTATTTGCCTGTAGTTTTAACTATCAAAAATAAAAATGAAGAGGAACAATCCCAGAAATATTAAATATTTAAGTTGTAATTGGTTTTCTGAGAATATTTTCTCCTTTTACTGTTTAGGTAGTTATACATCTCCTACAGGTGTGAGGCAGCTCCATCTTACTGCAGCAACATTCTTATTATATGGAGTGTATTTCTTTTATTTTCATTTTTAATCATATGGTTTAAATCTATAAAACAATAACAAGTTATATGACATACAATCATGAATCTTTTATATAACTCTAAAAATGTGTACGCATATACAAGCTCATGTTTTAAAATAGAAGACTGTGTAAGCTACACACTATTCTCCATCTTCCCATATTCACATTAAAGTATATTGTAACTATAAGGCCCACGTAAGTAGAGCATCCCTGAATATTCTTAATAGTTGCATATGATTAGCCTTTAAAAAGCCATAATTTAAGATGCTATTTTATATGTAACCTTTTAAGTATAGCCAAATTTTTACCATTTCAAACAGTGCTGGAAATGAATGCTTGGGGATATATTGTATTGTGTTATGATATTTGTTATTCATCTTTCTAACTCAGCCTTTGTACACAGATGTAGAAGAATTCAAACTTCCTTCCATACGGTTGTTCAATAATTACTGATATGCTGTCATAATTAGTCATGCTTCTGCTCTCATTTTCACAGCAAGTAGGTCTCACTTTGTTACTGTGATGTTTTGTATTCTTTATGTCTTAGAGTGAGTTATGTGGCTCAGTTTCCACGTCTGTATCCTCTTCTATTTTTGGTATTAGATTTCCAGGCCACTTCTACTGGAAACCCTGGTGGCATAGTGCTTAAGTGCTATGGCTGCTAACCGGAAAGTCGGCCGTTCAAATATGTGGGACAGTTCTATCTACAGAATCACTGTGAATGAAATTCAACTCCACAGCAAGGGTATTTTCAAGGCCTTAAAGTTTCCCTTGTCACTTTATCCTCTAATGGGGGAGCACATCCTTTTATCAGTTTATTCCACACAATCAGGTGGTACTAATCATGAGTTTTTCCATCTTTTTTTCTTATAAGTACACTATCCCACCTTCTTAAAACTATCTTTCATTGCTTGGCTAAACTGTCATGCTAAACCATATTTTTAACAATTATTTTTATAATTACTAGCCCATGTTGTGTCTAGGACCATATTTTCCCAAACCACTGCCACTGAGTCAATTCTGACTCATAGCAACCCTGGAGATCAGAGTAGAACTGCCTATCGAGTTTCCGAGGAGCGCCTGGTGGATATGAACTGCCAACCTTTTGGTTAGCAGACGTAGGACTTAACCACTATGCCACTAGTTTTTCCATATTTTCCCAAAAGGCATATGGAATTACTGAGATTTACTCTCATCCCCATCCTTGCCTCTAGCACATTATTATATTTCAACTCAATGTGTATCACCTATTACTCTTCACACGGAAAGAAATTACTGACCAGTATGCCCTGGTGGCAGAGTGGTTAAGTTCTATGTCCTTCGATCAGCAGCTCATATCTACGCTCTTTGGAAACTCTATGTGGCAGTTCTACTCTGTCTTACAGGGTTGCTATGAGTCATAATTGACTCAATGGCAGTGGGTTTGGCTGGGATTTTATGCATGTACAACTACATAGGCACAAGTGTCAAAGTAGGAAAGAAAGTAGGGTTCTGTGGAAGGATAAATAAAATTATTCCTGTATTGCTTCCACCAAACTTCTGTCTTCTGATATGGCACAAAGGGAACAGAAAATAAGAGTGTTAATGTTACAGCACCTATGCTCTTAAAACTATGGAGGTGACTCAGATGCAGAGGGGATAATCTTCAAGCGGGTGTCAGAAGGAAATGATCTTGAGTTCTCAAACAGCAAGTTGAATGCATCACCAGATTCTCTCTTCTAAGTATAATACTAAAGGACTCTTGGTTGAACCCGTCTTGATAACAGTCCAAGCTCCTCCTTTATTTCTCCTGTATAGAGAATCCAAAGGTGTACATATGCATGACCACACAAAGAATAGCAATTAAAAAAACCTATTATTGCAGAACATATAATTTTGACACTGTAAAAATTGTTTTTAAAGTACATTCTAGCATCACAGAAACACTAGTAATTTATAGATAATATTTGTAAAATAAAATATCCTCATTTAACATATTTTTCCAATTTTTTTTCTTTAATGATTGAATGAAAATGTACATTCCCATATAAATTGCCATGCCCACCTATATGCAGCTCCCACAGCTCTCCCTGCCTGGTCACAGCACACTCTTCCTCTTGGCTCCATACATGTCTTATCCTCCCAAAAAACTCCTGTCCGCTCTTCTCCACCCACTCCCCTGGCTCCAGCAAGAGGTCAGTAGGATGACATCCTATAGATGCGCAGAACTATAAGGTGCGCACATGGTATGGTCACTCTGTGTCGCAAAGTCCAATCCATTCCCATCTAAGAGTTGACCTCCATTATGATTTGTGGAAAGAGGCAGCATCAGGGTGAGGGGCAATGCTCCCAGGGGAACTCCGAGGCCCATGGACCATCAATTGTGATCTTTTAATGGAGATCTCAGGGTACATTCCTTTATATTCTTGTGTTGCCAGCAAGACTCAAATTTGTGAGCTCCATCCTGGCTATCACTGGTGGTGGCCGGGCACCATCCAGTTTTGCCGGTCACAAGTCGATTTAGTCACCCACTCACATGGGTCTATCTTTTGGGTTCTCTTTCTCCCACGTTATTTTGGACCTTGGTGAACACCTGTTCCTGCTACATTGGTACCATTTGCTGTACCCTCAGATGGCAGCTTGGCAGTTTTTAAGACCCCAGACGCCACTCAACAATGTGGGGTGCAGAAGTCTCTGTTAGCAAAATGCTAGGTGTGCCAATTGGCCTCAATTTCCCCAGAGAGCTTGGTCCCCCGCCCCCTGCCTCAGCTACTCTGTCCTTGTAATACTGCATTAAGATGGAATAATCATGTTACGATGAAGTCCAGTTAATATTGATTTTTTTTTAACGTGTGCTGTCACAGATTTCACCCAACCAAATTTCTATCAACTATCTAATCAAAACCCTCTCCCCTTCACGCTCTCCACCCCCTCAACCCTTGCAGCCATCAAAGAGTCTTTTCTTCCATGCGTGAGTCTGTTTTTAAGTTCTTATCGTAGGGGTCTCATACAATATATGCTCTTTTGCCGCTGACTACTTTCACTCAGCATAATGTCCTCCAACTGACACCAGGTTATGAGATATTTCTTAAAATCATCGTTGTTCTTTATCATTGCATAGTGATCCATTGATTATATATATATACCATAGTTTACCTATCCATTTCTCTGTTGTTGGGCATCTGGGTTGATTCCATCTTTTTGCTACTGTGGACTGTGCTGCAATGAACATTCATGTGCATGTATCAGTTGGTGTGAATGGCCTTGATTCTGTAGGATACAGTCTGAGCAGTGTAATTACTGGGTCAAACGGTATGTCTAGATCCAGCTGTTTAAAGAAGTGCCAGATTGCTTTCCAAAGAGGTTGCACCCTTTTGCAATCCCACCAACAGTGTAGGACAGTTCCAATTTCTCCACACTCTCTCCAGAAGCTGTTGTTTTGCATTTTTTGGATCATGACCAACTTTGTTGGAGTGAGAAAGTATCTCACTGATGTTTTAATTTGAATTTCTTTTTCTTATTGCTATTTTGTAGTACCTTATACATTACGGAAATCAGGCATTGGTCTGACACAGAGTTGCCAAATATTTTTTCCCATTCTGTAGGTGGCCTTTTAATTCTGTTAATAAAGTCTTTGGATGAGCAAAAGTATCTGATTCTTAGTAATTCCCATTTATCTATTTTCTCTTCTGTTGCTTGTGGTTTGTTTGACAGATTTAGAAGTCTGTCTATGCTGTGAATTAAAACTTCCATTGTTGTTTTTACTTTTTCTTAGATGAGCTTTACTGATTTACATTTGATATTTAGGTTTTTATGCAGTTTGAGTTGGTTTTTGTCTCAGGTATACGATATGTGTCTTGTTTCAATTTTTTACAAATGGATATCCAATCTTACCAGCACTATTTGATGAAGAGACTGTTTTTACCCCAGTTTAATATATTAGAGCCTTTGTCGAATACGAACCATTCACTGGAAGATGGTGTCATCTCTGGGTCTCAATTCTGTTCTTCTGATCCTGTCCCTTTTTGTACCAGTACCAGGCTGTTTTGACTACTATGGTAGTGTAATAGCTTCTACAGTTGGATAGTGAGAGGCCTCCCAGTGTGTTGTTCTTCAGTAGGGCTTTGCTTATCTGGGGTTTCTTCTCCTTCCAGACAAAGTTGGTAATTTGTTTCTTCATCTCATTAAAAAATGTTACTGGAATTGGTATTGGGATTGCATTATATAAGTAGATTGCTTTGGGAAAAATAGATATTTTCACAATGTTAAGTCTTCCTATCCATGAGCAGGGAAGGTTTCTCCGTTTACGTAAGTTTCTCTCAGTTTCTTGTAGTAAGGACTTGTAGCTCTTCGTAAAGGTCTGTTATTTCTCTGGTTAGATTTACTCCTAGGTACTTTGTCTGTTAGGTGCTATAGTAAATGGTATTGATCTAGTGATTTCTTCCTTCATAATCTCATTGTATAAAGGAATCTTACTGATTTACTTCTGTTTGTCTTGTATCCTGAGACTTTGCTGAACTCTTCTATCAGTTTGAGTACTTTACTTACAGATTCTTTAGGATTCTCTGCATATATAATCATAGTATCTGCAAATAGGGAGATTTTTACTTCCTCTTTGCTAATGTAGATGCCCTTTATTTCTTGGTGTGTCTAATTGCTCTGCCTAGAACTTCTAGTACAATGTTGAATAAGAGAGGTAAGAGTGGGTATCCTTGTTTAGTTCCTGTTCTCAAGGGAAACTGCTTCAGTCTCTCTCCATTCAGGATGATGTAGGCAGTTGGCTTTGTATAAATGGCCCTTATTTCATTGAGGAACTGGTGGTCTATGTCTATTTTGCTGACAATTTTTAGCATGAATGGATACTGGACTTTATCAAATGCCTTTTATGCAGCAACAGACAAAATCAGGTGATTCTTGTCTTTTGTGTTATTTATGTGGTTGATCACATTAATTGTTTTTCTGATGTTGAACCAGCCTTGCATCCCTGGTAAGAATCCAACTTGGTCATAATGGATTATTTTTTGAATATATTGTTCTATTTTTGGCAAGAATTTTGTTGAAGATTTTTGCATCTAGACTCATGAGCGATATCAGTCTGTAGTTCTCCTTTTTTGGTTGGGTCTTTCCCTAGCTTTGGTATCAGGGTTATGCTGGCTTCACAGAATGAATTTGCTATACTGTGAAATAGTCTCAGTAGTATTGGAGATAACTCTTCTCTAAAAGCTTGGTAGAATTCTGCGGTGAAGCCATCTGGCCTTTTTTTGGTTGGCAGTTTTTCGATGACTTTTTCAATCTTTTCCTTTGTGATGGGTTTACTGAGTTGTTCGGCTTCACCTTGTGATAATTTGGGTAGGTTATGTGAATCAAGGAATTTGTCCACTTCCTCTAGGTTTTCAAATTTGTTAGGGTACAGTCTTACATAGTACTCTATTATGATATTTTTGATTTCTGCTGGATCTGTTGTGACAACGCCCCTCTCATTTCTCATTTGGGTTATGTTTCCTTTCCTGTTTTTCTTTAGTAAGTTTAGCCAGTGGTTTGTCAATTTTGTTGATCTTTTCAAAAAACCAGTTCTTGGTCTTTTTAGTTGTTCTTCTACTCTAATTCGTTTAGTTCTGCTCTGATCTTTATGATCTGTTTTCTTCTGGTGACCGTGGGGTTCCTCTATTGTTCTCTCTCTACTTGTTCAAGCTATAGTGTTAGTTCTTTGAGTTGGTTTCTTTCTTCCTTCCAGATGTGTGCATCTATGGAGATAAACTGACCTCTGAGCACTGCTTTGGCTGTATCCCATAGGTTCCGGTAGGAAGTGTTTTCATTTTCATTGGAATCCATAAATTTCTTTATTTCATCCTTGGTTTCTTCTATAACCCATGGCATTTTGAGCAAGATGTTGTTCGTTTTCCATGAGTTTCGCTTTCTATCTATGTTTTTTCTGCTATTGATTTTGACTTTTATGGCTTTATAATCTGAGAAGATGCTCTGCATTAATTTAATGGTATGGATTTTGTTGTGATGTCCTAACACATGGTCTACTCTGGAGAATGTTCCATGGCCACTGGAGAAGAACGTGTAATTGTCTGTTGATGGATAGAAAGTACTGTATATGTCGACAAGGTCTAGCTGGTTAATTGTGGCAATATGGTCTTCTGTGTCTTTATTGAGCTTTTTTCTAGATGATCTGTCCAGTATTAAGACTGGAGTGTTGAAGTCTCCCACGATTATTGTGGAGTGATCTATCTCATTTTTGAGTGTAGTCAGTGTTTCTTCAAAGTATTTAGGTGCTCTAGTATTAGGTGCATAAATATTTAGTATTGTTAAGTTCCGTTTGTATATTGAAACTTTCAGCAATAAATAGTGTCCATCCTTGTCCACAAAGGTGGACTTTACAATGAAATCTATTTTATCTGAGATTAGAATTGCTACACCTGTTATTCTTTGTTCATTGTTAGCTTGATATATATTCTTCTATCCTTTAATTTTCAGTTTGTTTCTATCTTTAAGTCTAAGGTGAGTTTCTTGTAGGCAATATATAGATGGGTCACCATGAGTCAGATCTGACTCGACAGCACTTGTTTTGGCATGTCTTTTGATCCAAGATGTCACTTAATGTCTCTTTACTGGACCATTCATCCATTCACATTCAGTGTGATTATTGATAGGTATGTGTTCAGTGCTGCCATTCCGATATGCTTATTGTTGTGTTGATGTTTTCTCTGTTGTTCTTAATCTGTTCTGGGACATTCTTCTCTGTGAGTTGATTTTTCACCTTTTTCAGGGTTCGTTTTATGGTTGTCAAGACTCTTGTATTGTATTTCTTGATTTGATATGCTGCATCTTTATTATGCTTTACGGCTGCCCTAAGATCCCCCTTAATAAACTATGTATAAACACAGTTTCAATTACTATCATTCTTATCAATCTCCTCTTCATTTGGAAGGACTATAACGACTGTAGTACATCCTTCTTTTAGATATGATGACATCATAGTTTCCATGATATGATCACTGTATTCTTTCTTTCACGATGATAAGCTTGATTGAGTCTGCAGCCTTCCCTAATGGAGTAGGATTCTAAGTGATGTGTTCTGTATTTGCTTCTAAAATATAAAGTTATAGCGGTTCTGTTCTTCTAAGCCAAGAGATTCTTTCATTTCTTGTAGCTTTGGTTTGGTTTTTACAAATTCTCTGAGTTTCTATCTGCAAATGTTTTAATTTTGTTTTCATATTCGAAAGATAGTTTTGCAGGATATTTAATTCTTGGTTGGAAGTTCTTCTCCTTCAAGGCTTTGAATGTGTCATGCCACTGTCTCCGTGACAGTATTGTTTCTGCTGACAAATCTGACAAAATCCTACACGGTTTCCCTCTGAATGTTAGCTTTGCTTTGAGTCTTGCTGCCTGTAAGAATTTCTACTTAGGTTTCCTTTTGTTAAGCTTGATTATAATATGTTTTGTAGTCTTTCTTTTGAGATCTATATTGAGTGGCATTCATGTCCTGAGGTGCTTTCTTTTAGGGGCTTTTGGAAGCCATGGTTGATTTCTTGGTTATGATTTTTTCCATAGTTTGATGCTTTGGGGGCCTCATGTGAGTCAATAAAGGCTGGGAGACATGCTGTGAGTCTGGACCTCATTTGTTTCTGTATCTATATTGAGTGAGCATCATGTGAGTCAATAAAGGCTGGGATAGAAGTTGTGAGGCTGGATCTCATTTGTTTCTGTAGTCTGTCTTAAAATGAGAAGTAAAAAGTATTTGACAACTTCCAAAGTCAGTCAGGTTTTCACGTTTATAGGTCCCTCTTCTCAGCTGGCAAAGTAAGCCCCTCTATATTGAATCCCAGATGTTATGAGCTAGCTCAAAATACAGAAAGGCTACTGCCCTGCTGGCCCATGCTGTCAGGCCCAAGCTGTAGGCGACATTGTGTAGAATACTGCTTTTCTGCCTGAAAAGTGCTCTCCTCTGGACTGGGCAGGTGCTGCCTCCCAGTCCAGGAATTACGTCCAGTTGAGGCTTCTGTACGGTATCTCCACCTCCCATTGGAACAAGATGGCGTCCTGCACAAACTCGCCACTTGGCTTCAATCCATGCAAGCCCATGTTCGCCAAGAGTGGGGTCAGCAAAAGAGAGGACATTTTGCCTTCAGTGGTATGAAGCCCAAATTAACTGACCCATGTTGCATCCTAGGGCTCACTATAGGTCCAGAAGGCTCTGTTTAATTATCAATTCAGGTCTTGGTTTCCAGAGGGATTTAGGGAAACGTGTGTTTAGTTTGCCATATTGACTCCTACTTTTCTGAATTTTAAATATTTTATACATTTATTCCAGAAAGTCTCAAAAATTTAATGCTGCCATTTTTTGTAATTGTCCTTAACATTTGGATTTTAGACTATCTGCACTAGAAAAATATAAAAAATGGCTTACTTTTCAATGTGCTTTTTTATATTATTCATTTTAATTCACTATAGTTGAACTTTATCATATTTCAAATGATATTACACAAATGCACAAGAGTTTGTTTTATTTCTAGCATTTTGCCTATGCTTTGGAAAAATAAACAATTGAAACCATCGCATTCAAACTGTTGTTATGCCAACACTACTGAATTGGAGTGTTATTCCAAATTCTTCCAGAACTGAAAGCTCCTGATGTGATGAACTTTTCTTACCTTTCCTGCTCCTCAGACTCATCTTTTAGATCTTATCTTCTCCCAGATGATAAGAATGGTAATAGGTTTTAATCATTCCATAACTATTATGTTTTAGTCAGCTAGGCTGCTCTAACAGAAATACCACAGAGTGGATGGCTTTAACAAAGAAAGATTTATTCTTACACAGTCCGGTAGGTTGCCAAGTCCATATTCAGGGTGTCCACTCCAGGGAAAGACTTTCCCCTTGTCAGCTGAGTGCAGGAAAGTCCGGTATTGCATCAGTCTTTGTCCAGGGAGTGTCCTCACACAAGAACCTCTGGTCTGAAGGACGCGCTCTGCTCCCGGTGCTGCTTGCTTGATGGTAGCGAGGTTCTCAAGTTGTCCTTTGTTTCTTTTTCCTTTTATTCCTTGCAAGCTAAAAGCATTAAGGGTGGGGCAAGCCATACTCCAGGGAAACTCCCCCACAGCAGGAATTCATAGCCCCACCCTAATCCTTTAACATACAGGTTAGCAAAACCACACAATGGAGGACAGTCCCAAGATACTGAGAACCATATCCCAGCCACGTGGCTACACACATTTTTGGGGGGACACAATTCCAACCATGACATCCCAACCATGGGCATTTGGGCCACTTCCTCATGCAATTTACTTGTGCCTTCAGGTCCTGCATGGGCTCGATCTCGTATATACCACTTCCATTTAATGATGGAGCAGATGATAAGAATGGTAATAGGTTTTAATCATTCCATAACTATTATTTCCTTGCTTCAAATATCCACATGCATATGTCTTCTCTCCAGAAACAGACTCTGCATCCTAAGGTCAAATATGACACATTCTTCACTGTATATGGTGCGTCACCTCACCAAGCAGTGTCTAACCACGGCAGGAGCATAAAAAACTACTTGCAGAAACGTTGACTGTGTGTCATGACAATAATTCAAGGAACATTTATAATTTAATGAGAATATTAAACCATGCATATAGAAGCACTTAGTATAGATATTCACACACAGAAAGTAATGTTTGTTGCACTCTATTTACTAAATACTTTTTGGAGAAATACAACATGTAAGACATTCATATAACAAACAGCTTAGCTTCTCTGGAACTCATCTTTAAAAAAAATGTAATATATCACATGCTCTATATCTGACACTTTAGTTCTATTTTTCTATAATCAGATAAAATATCTTGCCACTGAAGTAAATTTCTCTATTCTCTTGAATAAAACAATGTTAGAAGTTAAAATATAAATTTCCTCAAAATACTTCAGCAAAAATAACTCTAAAAATTTCTGACAATATGTCAAATCACTTAAGTAATTGTATTTTTAAAATCAGCTTAGCTTTAATAAGTGAAGCCTATAATATTTTATTATATCTAATGCTTCTGTCATAAAAGTACACACGCTTAAGAAGAACACAGTGAGATTTTACTACATATTTCTATGATGCTGTCTAAACTATATAAAATGCAGTTTTCTATAATCGTAAATAATCCAATACATGGCACAGTAAGAAGTGCTCTTCAGAAGCAGACTTTAGTTTGCAAGTAATAACTAATGTTTATTAGTCTCTAAACTCCAGTGCTTTTATCTATCAAATAGGAATAAAGTAAGTTGCTGTCAAGTCGATTCCATCTCATAGCAACTCTCCAGGACAGACAAGAAGTGCCCCACTTGGTTTCAAAGGAGCAGCTGGTGGATTTGAACTGCCAATCTTTCTAGAGCAACAATGGCTCTAAAATAGAAATAATTCCACCTAAACATAAGAAGCTAGCTTGCTGCAGGCAACAGAAAATCTTTAAAAATATGACACATAATATATTCTTAGTTATTATTACCTACCCTATCTCATCATAACTCTATAGAATATCTTGTATATATCAATCTGCTCTAATTATGAGGCACATTTCTAGCTACAAGCAACTACAGAAAATAAATATATTAGGAGAGACAGAGCTTGTTTCTAGCTAGAATGAAGATTTTAAGTTAAATTTCTTAGGTTTGAGCATTGGTTCTTGCTACTTAGTATCTTTTTAACTCTTACACAAACCATATCTGCTCATTTTACTGCCACAATTAGTAGCTGTAATAATCTAAATAAAAGATTCAAACAATGCATACGAGGTCTGACAATTAAGTCAGACTTAATTGTCAGAATTAATTATTCTAAGTGCTAGATAGCTCATTGCTGAATATCACTATGGTCACCCTGAAGTAGGAAGCTATGCACCGACTCCAGCACCTAGTCTACCCTTCAAAGCAATTCTGGAGCTCTTTCTAGAATAGTCATTGTGCACAGTGGTAAGTTCGTGAATTCAACTGTACAGTTTTCTGTGAGAGAGCTTTTAGCCAGTAAACAAATAACTGTACTGGAACACTCTACCTACTCAAGTGATGTGGTCCCCAATGACTTTTTTCTTTACCTGAAGATAAAGGAAATATTGAAAGGAAGACATTTTGATAACAGTCAATACATCAAGAATAATACAATGAGAGTTCAGATGGCCAATCAAAAGAAAGAGCTCCAAAATTGCTTTGAACAGTGGAGTAGGCACTGGCATTGATGCTTAGCTTCCCAAGAGGAGTACTTCCAAGGTGACCATAGTGATAGTCAGCAATGAGGTATGTAGCACGTTTTGTAGGATGAGTTCAGGAATTTAATTGGCAGTCATCATATCTATGTACACGTTTGCCAGCTACATAATCAATTCATTGGAAAACAATTAAGGGCTGTCAAATATTATTCCTTGTTGTTGGCTGCCATCAAGATCTGACTCATAGTGACCCGATGTACCACAGAAAAAAACAATGCCCAGTTCTGTCCCTTGACCACGATCTTTATGCTTGAGCTCACAGATAAAGCTGCAGTGTTAATCCACCTTATTGAATGTTTTCCTCTCCTACACTGACGCTCTACTGTATCAAGCATGATGTCACTCTCTAGGGACTGATCCCTCTACCAACAAGTCCAAAGTATGTAAGATGCAATGCTGTTGTGCTTGCCTCCAAGAAGCACTCTGGTTGTACTTCTTCTGAGACAGGTGGATTCTGCTTTGAGGAGGCAGCGCTTCTCCAGTTGTCTTTTAAGTGCCTTTCCACCTGTGGGGGCTCATCTTCCAGCATTAATATTACACAATGTTCTGCTGCTATTCATAAGGTTTTTCCTGGCTAATTCTTTTCAGAAGTAGACCACAGGGTCCTTCTTCCTAGGCTGTCTTAGTCTAGAAGCTCAGCTGAAACCTGTCCATCACAGGTGACCCTGCTGGTATCTGAATACTGGTGGCAGTTTCCAGCATCACAACAAGCAAGCCTCCACCAGTACAACAAATTGACAGACATGTGGAGGGTTATTTTATTATACATCTGCAATTCTTCACATATTGATCATATGTCTAAATATCTTGTTCAAGTGTTCTCATCTTCGCTAGTTTCTAAACTCCACAAGGTTAAAAGGATCATGCTACTTATTTCCCTATTTTTTAGTGATTTCTAAAAATCATACTTTTAATTTTATTCCTTGTTAAAATCTCTTTATTAGTGAAGTTAATAACAAAATATATGAACATTTTAAGCAAATTCTGAAGTAATATGGAAACAAATTTATTGTACTATTACATTAAAACCTGCGAAAGCCAGACTTGCATAAAGTGGAGACCTGTTAAAGAAGAAAAACTTAAATGTTTTACACTAAAAGACAGTAAAGTGGTAAGGGGGAAAATTTATCAGACCAGAAAAGCATGGAAGTCTCATCAAATTCCAACTGTCAAGGCTTAACTATAAAACTTTCTTTTTAAAATACTTCCTTCTGTCATCGATCATTCTAAGAACAATTTACTGAAAAGTATACTATTTGGAAAAAGTGTAAATGTAGTATTAGACAAATAAAATCATACTTTAAGAAGAAACTGAATTTTATAAAATAAGCCAAGCCAAGTAAATAGCAGAGCTATAAAATGGAAGTTATGCAGAAATACAATGATTATACGAACAAATTTATTTTAATTAAGACATTCAAAAGTTAATCATATTCAAGTCAAAAGAAATGTTTACTGAAGACTACTCATAATTTTAAGGACTCCTAGTGGCTTAGTGGTTAAAGCTCCTTGCCGCTAACAAAAAGACAGGTGGCTTAAAACTACCAGCCACTCCATGAGAGAAAGATGTGTGAGTCTGCTTCTGTGCAGACTTACAGACTTACAGCCTTGGAGCTTTAGGCTCTTTTACACTGTCTTATACAGAATGCTTTCACGTTAGAATTCAGAGATAATGAATAAATTTTAAGAATTTTAAAAAAACTATTATTCAGTGCAAGACTTGCAAATTTGTTTTTCTTCTGTAACTATTCTAACTTTTACAAGATTTCCTTTATCCATTTGTGTTTAAAATTGTTCACATTTCTATGGTTAAAATATCAGTAGCAAACCTTATGCATATTGTGATCAATGAACTATGGATTCAAAACCATCCACACAGTGATACCTAAGAGATCAGGAGAATTAGCCTCTGTGAAAATGATCTCATTCCATCAAGTATGTGAAGAACTTGGTTAGTATGTACTATATGTCAAGTTCTGTGCTGATGTTCACTGACACAATAAAAATCCAGTTGACACTGAGAATTACTAAAACATTTACATAATGAATTAATCCATTCTTTTCTAATCGGAATACTACTTGGTCACACTATGGTACCTGATCAGTAAACTGAGCATCATTAACAAACAGCCTCCTTCAAATAAGATCAATGAAAATAATCAGTTCTTATCGGATCTGACTCGACAGCGCTTGGCTTGGCTTGGCTATCTTCTGAGTTAAAATCACATGTAGGTAATATGGAAATGATTAAAATCTTATGAAAAATGTAGAAAACGAAAAGTTATTAATAATGACCAAAAAAAAAAAACCTAATAACATGCTGACTGTCTCAAATAAAACCAAGAGTTGAGTAAGGAGGCATTGCTCATTTATGAGACAATAACAGATACTAAAAACCTAGCAAGTACAGTAGAAGGAGATCAGCAGTATTTTTATCTGATCACTAAGTAACTGAGGGCTTAGCAATTCAACTTTTGTGCCTTGTTTAATTAATTCAGGAAAAAAAAAAACAGTGATTGAAGAAGACAAACTCAATCCTTTCAGCTCAAAGTGGTCCTCACTGACCAGCCCTTTTATAACACTTTGCAGGAAAGATGAGGAACCAAATTTTTGCTTAGTATCTGAGTATTTGAGTGGTTCAAGCACTCAAATACTAAGCAAAACTTTGGGGGCTCAAATCCAGCAGTCATTTACGGGAAAAATGCATGAGAGTCTGTTTGCATTAATTTCAGCCTGGGAAATCCTAATTGGTAGTTCTACTAAGTCATATAGGATCACTGTGAGTATTTGGGGATTGAACCCACCAAAGGAATAACTCTGATTCAAAATGACCAATACTAACTTGAAAGAAATGCATGCTACAGAAAAGGGATTTCATCAGATCACAAGACTTCAACATAAGAATTACATAAGAATTACACAGTTAGCATTACTCCAGTTCATGTTTACCTGGAAAATTTCAAGTCAATAAACTTTTTGTTTTCCTTCTAAATTGGAGAAGTTTCACAAAAAAGGCAATATTTCCCAATATCGTTGCTTCTAATTTGTGTTTTTGATAAACTTTTATGAATTATGAAAGAAATGATCTTATTCCATCAAGTATGTGAAAAACTTGGTTAGTATGTACTATGTGTCAAGAGGTTGATGTTCACTGACACAATAAAAATCCAGTTAACACTGAGAATTTCTAAGGCTGTGTATTATCTAATACTGTCAAAAAATGTGCCTAATCCACAGCATCCAAACTATCATTTTTAATTTTCATTAAACAATATATAGATAAATGTTCCCAAAGAACTCCCCACTTGTTGGGAGGTATCACAAGTCACTTCCAATTCACGACAACAGAATGAAACCGTTCCCAAGCCCACACCATCCTAACAATCCTAGTGACATCTGAGCCATTATTGCAGCAACTGTGTCAGTCCAGCTACTTGAGGGTCTTCCTTGATTTTGCTGAGCCTCCACTCTATGAAGAACGGTATCCTTCTCCAGGAGCCTGTTGCTCCCGATGACACACCAGCAATATGTGAGGCAAAGTCTTGCCATTCTTTCTATAAGGAACATTCTTCCAAGATAAGTTTGTTCCTTCTGGTAGTTTACAATATATTTATTATTCTTCACCAACATGATACTTCAAATACAACATTTTTCTTTTTTCCTTTGAATATTGTCCAGTTTTCCCATGTATACAGCCCAAGCCAAGTCCAGTGCCATGGAGTCAATTCTGACTCATAGCAACCCTACAGGTCACAACAGAACTGCCCCACAGAGCTTCCAAGGAGTGCCTAGAGGATGTGAACTGCTGACCTTTTAGGTCGGCAGCCATAGCACTTAACCACTATGCCACCAAGGTTTCCCCCGCACATATAAGGCAGCTGAAAATACCATGGCTTGGGGCATGTACGTTAGTTCTCAGTGTGACATCCTTACTTTTCAACAACTTAAAAGAGGTCTCTTGAAGCATTATTTGCTCAAAGCAGTATGTCCTTTATTTCTTAATTACTGCTTCCACAGGATTTGACTGTGGATTCAAGTAAAATGAAATCCTTGCCTCCTTCAATCTTTTCTGTATTTGTTAGAATGTTGCTTACTGGTCCACTGTGAGAACTTCTGTCTTCTTTATGTTGAGGTATAATCCATACTGAAGTCTGTGGTCTTTGATGTTCAGCAGTAAGTGCTTCAAGTCCTCTTCACTTTCAGCAAGCAAGGAGGTGTCATCTGCATATCCTGCTTATCATGCATTGTTAATAAAGCCTTCTTATAATGTGATTTGCAGAATTATTTGTTCAGTATACAAGTAACTATGGTGAAAGGATATAACCTTGACAAACAACTTTTCCTGATTTCAAACCCATGTAATATCCACTTGCTCTGTTCAAAAAAACAGCCTCTTCGTCTATGTACCAATTCCATGTGAGCCAAATTAAATGTTCTTTAGGTCTAACTCTTAAGTCCACTGCTGTCACTCATTTGTTAGTTTGTCACACTACGGTAGCTCGAATGTGGTTGTGATTCTGAAAACAGTAGGGTGCTGCTCTAAGAAATACCTAAAATGTGAGAGCCATTTTGAAACTGCAAATGGACAGAAGATTCAGAAGGAACAAAGTAGGTGCAGATGGTGAGAAACAACAGAGGACTGGTGTCAGCAGCAGCAGCAGCAGCAGCAGCAACAACAGAACCAGAGGCAGCACTGGAGCCAACCGTCAGAGCAAAAGAGCTAAGTGCCTATGCGCAGAGTTTTCCTCGTGGAACAGGGTGCCTCTGGGCACTTGAATCAGTGGAGCTAGACTTGCTAACCCACAGAGAGAAAAAGAGTTGAGTGCTTTGTGCAGGATACTTTCCAGCAAGCGCGGGTGCCTCTGGGCACTTGAATCAGTGGAGCTACAGAGTTTTGGAACACTTGCTCCCATAGGGCAGATGTGGGCCCGAGGCCTGGGCCATGTGGCCATAGGAAGCAGAAGCTGAAGAGACAGTGTGAGAAGCTGAGCTGCCTCGGTCTCAAAAGGTATGGTCACGACCTCAGGGGATTGAAAGGGTGCAACCCTTTCACGTCCTGTGTTTGTAAGGGTGGAATTGCCACTTGAGTGGGCTTAGGGTGCACCTAAAACCAATGAGCCAGAGCTTCTGTCCAAGTGCGCCTTGAAGGTGGAGTTGTAGTACAGAACTGGTCTCCACTCAGAATTCAGAGAGTGTGACCAATATCTAGAGTTCAGAAGGCAGGGTCATTGTGTAGACTGTCTCAGAAATGTAAGAGTATTTTCAAAGCTTTGAGGGCTAATGTAATGAGTTGTGCTGACTTGCCTGTTGCCTGTTAATACCTTCTTTCCCTGCAATTTCTCCCATTTGTAATGGGTTGTCTAACTTGTGTCTATTCTGCTGTTGTACCTTTGGAACCAGACAGCTTGTATTCTAGGTTTCATATATACAAAGGAATTTCTGAATTTTGGACTTGGAACTGATTAAAACTTCTATCATAGGGAATAGACATGATGTTGTCGTGATGGGGTGAATGTGTTATATGTTTCAGTGATGTGATTTTTGGGATGCCAAAAGGTGGGATGTCATAAATTGAATTGTATCTCCCAAAAATACGTGTAGCTACTCGCTTGGGCCATGATTCCCTGTATTCCATGACTGTCCTCTGTTTTGTGATTTTTCTGTGCTGTGTGTTAAAGGATTAGGGTAGGACTGTAAATCTCTATATAAGATCACCTCCCTGCTCCACTGTACAGGAAGTTTCCCTGGAGTATGGCTTACCCACTCCTTATCCTTTCATCCTAGAAAAGATAAAATGGAAGCAGGCAGAGAATTGAGAACCTCACACCATCAAGAAAGCAGCACCGGGAGAAAAGCGTGTCCTTCAGGGCTGAGGTTCCTGGGCCAAGATGCTCCCCAGACAAAGACCGAAGCAATACCGGACTTTCCTCCAGAGTTGACAAGGGGGAAAGCCTTCCCTTGGAGCGGACACCCTGAATTTGGACCTTTAGCCTACCCGACTAAGTAAGAATAAACCTTCCTTTTTTAAAGCCAAACACTCTGTGGTATTTCTGTTAGAGCAGCCCTAGCTGATGAAAACACTGGACAAACAATTTTTCCTGATTTTAAACCTAAGTAGTATCCACTTACTCTGTTTGAAAAGCTGTCTCTTGGTCTATGCACAAATTCTGTATGAGCACAATTAAATGCTCTAACTCTTTGCAATGTTATCCACAAGTTGTTATAATTCACACAGTCCACTGCTGTCACTCATTTGCTAGCTTGTCACACTACAGTAGCTTGAAGGTGGCTGTGATGCTCGACACTAGACTACCAGTATTTCAACTACCACAAAGCTGGACAGATTTCAGTGGTACTTCCATAATAAGACATACTAAGAAGGACCTAGTGACCTATTTCTGAAAACACTGGAATCTTTATGGAGAGCAATGTGACACTAACGGACTGCCAGAAAATGAGCACCTCGGCTTAGAAGGCACTCAGGCACAACTGGGAAAGAGGTGCCTCCTCAAAGGAGAGTTAACCTCAATGTCATAGACGGAGCAAAGCTTTCCAGATTTTCACTCACTGTCAAGACTTGTAAAGACTCAATATGAGAAGAAACAGCTGCAAATGTCCATTAATAATCAGAACATGGGACATACAAAATAGGAATGTAGGGAAATTAGAAGTTGTCAAAAATGAAACTGAATGCTTTGAGATTGATATCCTAGGCATTAGTGAGCTGAAATGGACTGTAATTGGCCATTTTAAATTGGACTATCACATAGTCTACTATGCCAGGCATAAGAAACTGAAAAGGAGCAGTGTCAAATTCATTAGCCAAAAGAACATTTAAATGTTCTAAGCTATAGGGTAATACCCATACACCTATAACGAAGACCAGTTAATACAAATACTATTCAACTTTAAGCACCAATTACTAATGACAAAGATGAGGAAACTGAAGATTTTTATCAACAAGTATAGAAGAGCCAAAGGAAAACCTTGTGCATATCTCTCCTGAATTTAGAGATGATATCATGAATACATTTGATGCACTGAACTACAGTGAGAAAAGATCAGATAAGTTTCGGGATGAGATCATGACATCATATATGAAGAAAGCAAAAGACGATTAAAAAGACTTGAAATAAATAGCAAAATGGATAGCATAAGAGATAGTGAAATGTGCTACTGAATGCAGAACAGCTAAAAAGAATGGGAGAAATTACAAGTAAAAAATTTGAACAAAAGATTCCAAAGGGTATTTCATAAAGACAAAGTATTACAATCAAACGCGCACAGACATGGAGACAGAAAACCAAAAGGGAAAAACATGCTCACCGTTTCTCAAGCTGAAAGAACTGAAGAAAAAAATCAAGTCTCAAGTTGCAATACTGAAGCATTCTGTACATAAAATATCAAACAACACAGGAAATATGAAAAGAAGATAGAAGGAATAGAGTTGCTGCAACAAAAAAAAGAACTGATCAATATTCAATTATTTCAGGAGGCAGTATATGATCAGAAACTAACAGTAGTGAACAAAAGGTCAAAGTTACAATGAAGATATTGAAAAAAGCAAGACTCTAAGAACTGATGGAATATCAGATGAGATGTTTTAACAATCAGATGCAACACTAGAAGTGCTCAATTGTCTGTGCCATGAAATTTGGAAGACAGCTACATGGCCAACTGACTGGAAGAGATCCCTATCTGTGCCCAATTCAAAGGTGACTGAACTAAACGTGTAAATTTCACTAATCTCACACATAAATAAAATGTTGCTGAAGACTGTTCAAAGACAGCTGCAGCAGTACACAGACAGTAAACTACGGGAATCAAGCCCTACTCAGAAGATGATGTGGAATGAGGGATGGATATCTCTGGTGATCTCAGACGGGTCACAGCGGTAGTCAGAGAATACCAGAAAGCTTTTTACCTGTGTTTTACCAACTATGCAAAGGCATTCAGTCTCTCCACAGGGCAGTACCTGGTTTGACAAAACAACTGCATTATAAAACAGTAGCAGAATCATGCTCATCTTTCAATTCTTCATATTTAAAAAGTAATATAAAGCACAATTGGACCAGGCCTGTTTGCTTCCAGGAAATAGTTATACAAGGCAATGAAAACCGTTTAGTGAGAGAAAACTAAACCATGGAAGTCCTTGCCCCACATTCTTGTGTTTGTGTGTGTTTCTGTGCCTCTGAGTCTTGTTATCTTTGCAGATAACAGGTCATGTAGCATAGGAGTCTGAATATGATTATAAGAAAGAAGTACGGTAATCAAGAGCTAGGTTTAGAAGAGTTAGCTGTTACATTCTTCCAAAGTTTAGTTAGAAAATATCATTTTTTTCTAACTGACTTGCTTGACTCTTAGCACCAATTTTCCTAGTGTATTCTCTCAATCTTTCAAGACCTATAACTTAGATGCAGAGTCTATTTTTACATATATAATCCTGTGTCACACTTAATGTACTTTACCTGCTTGTTCAGCCCACTCATACTAGACATTCTTTTTTGTATCCAAGAGCAAAAAAACAGGTCATTTAAGTAAATTTGTAATTACATTTGAAACAAGAGAGCTGTTCACAATTTCTCATCACTGAAACAACTGCAGAGGCTACCATGATTGTAAAACTCTAATAGGAAAGAACAACTCTTGCTTTTTACTGTCTTATTCTTTAACTGAGTTTTATCTCAAGAACTTACATGCAGTCACACACTTCAGTCCAAATCAATGGAGCCTGCAAAGGAGATGTGTGCAGTCTGTCCTTAACAGAATTAACCACCATGGCATCACTGGTCTGTCACAACAGTGTTTAAGAAAGCCTATCAATCGAAAACACTAACGGTACATAGAGGTATAATGACAAGACTTTCGATGTTTGCTGGTGGTGGTTAAGTGCAAGGAAACAATGTTAAGAATGCAAGCAATCATACATTTTTATCAGTGATAAAAGCAATAAATGAGACATCATTTTGTAGAATGTGATTTGGAAATTCTTAAGAATTATTAGTAAGTTCTTTAAAAACAAATTTCAAGAAAGAGTTACTGAATATAAATTAAGATTAATCATTTGCTATCTGTAATTTTGTATTTCAGTTTAAGATTATTTTATTAGGTATTCCCAGTGTAACTGCATGTTATTTATCTGGCAACACTGTCTGTCTTAAAATAAATATACATATGAATGAATGTATGTGTCCAGATGAAACGTAACCTCGGTAGTTTATTTATTCTTCAGCTAACTAACAACAGTAATTTATTTAGCATAAATTAAATTCACATTTGGACACATTAAAGGAAACAACTATTAAGATTACAAGATTTTCACATCTGTGTTACATTACACTTTAGCTCCACATTACATTTATCAACAATTTTATTTAAGGTTAGGACAAATGTTTCTAGTTTTAATTTTTAATCATAAATTTCACAGATATGTGATTTCTTTTACACCTATAAAATTATAACATTCAAACTTTGAGAGAAATATTTTAAAAGTATATTATCCTGATTCTATAGATTAGCTACACAAATGAGAGAAAAATAATGATAGAGATGAAAATGACTGAAGTTACATTAAAAGTAAATACAATCAAAAAAGTACCCTTGTCAGTAATGGAGAATGGGTACATGCATAGTGAAATATGCAAAATAATATTCTTTTCAAAAGCTATACAGATACATTTCCTTTAATTATAAAGGACATTACTGAGACAAACAATATTTGAATAATATCAACTGTATTACTGTTAATTTTTGAGCTTTATTATAACTACTGAAGCTATCTGAAAGAATGCAAAATTATTCTTTTAAGAAATAGACACTGAATCTAGAATTCTAAGTGTCAGCACGTGTGTAATTTATAATAGTTCTGAGCCTTGTAAACTTTATAAAAAGCAAATTTGTGGAAGAAAATCCCATGAACTCAAGCTAGATGATCCAAGAGTGCCTTTCTGGTCACCCAGTGTCAATCTTCAGCCATCACAGTACAACTGGATGCTGCTTAGCATTGCCGGTGGTGTGTTTTCATATAACAGAATAAAGACTCAGATGAATAACTGTCGATTTTTCAAAAGCAGAGTGAAGACAAAAGACACCATGACAGATATGTCATGGCCTGAGGGAGGGTCACTTTTTAAAAAAGGCTCTTCCAGAATCAGTTTTAGCAGCAAATACCAGTGCAGGAGTCTTTCCTCAAAAGCTAGGAAAACACTGTAAGGGGCGAGTGTGCTCTGCTCTTTTATAGCAAAGCTGCCTGTGGCTACTCTACTTGCTATTACGTTTCCATCCTTCAGGAGACACAAAGGAAAGCTCTGAAAAGGGCCCAGTGTCAAAAAAGTCTACCTAGTGAGGAGACAAAAATGGGGCAATATTACATTCCCTGAAGACACATTTTCTCTCCACAGAATTCACACATTTCTCCCATTTTCACATAGTTTACCATTTTGCTTTTCAGTGGAGCCCTGATGAGACCTTGGTTAAGACCTCAGCTGCTAACCAAATGGTCAGCCATTCAAACCCACCAGTTGCTCCTTGGAAACCCTACAGAGCAATTCTACTCTGACCTATAGGATCACTGTGAGATGAAATCAACTTGAATGCAATGAGGTGTTTTCTGGTTTTTGTTTCTTTTTTTAATGTGAAGGCTCAAACTGCTTTGTTCTGGAAAAATCTATAGAAACGTCTAGACATTATTTATGTGTTCTACATCTTTCAAGGAAACCCTGGTGGCATAGTAGGTTAAGTGCTACATCTGCTAAAGAAAGGTTGGCAGTTCAAATTCACCAGGCACTCCCTGAAAACTCCATAGGGCAGTTCTACCCTGACCTCTAGGGTCGCTATGAGTCAGATTCTATTCAACAGCAGTAGGTTGGTGGATATTCTTCAAGATTTATGATTTTTCAAGGTAAATGGTACGTGTAGAAATAATTAGAGTAATACAACTGTTTTCTTCCAGTACTGATACTATCACTTTGCATTTAAACTCACTCTCTGCTAAAGGCTAAGTTCAGCCCTTTACACATATCTGACTTTTCATCCTCAAAATAGCCTAGGTAGGTACTAGTATATTCTCCATTTTCAGTTGAAGAAACAGATACAGAAGACTGGCAGTTTAACTGCAGAGCACATATCCCGTAAAACAGATTAATGACAGTTTTGTTACAAAGCATAAAATTTTTCAAAAGTTGTTCCAAGAAGTGGGGCCAAGATGGAGAGTAGTAAAATGTCCCTTGTGGTCTCTCTTACAAAAAGATCACAAAAAGCAAGTGAATCAATCACTAAATCTGATCAACACCTCACCTCTAAAATTTCCAAGATATGGCAAAACCTCAACGACAGAAAGACAAATAACCCTCTTAAAAAATGGGCAAAGGATGTGACCAGGCACTTCACCGAGAAAGACTCAGAGAAAGACTCAGATGGCTAACAGATAGCATGAGGAAATGATCAGCAGCAGCAGCCACTACAGAAATGCAAATCAAAACTACAAGGAGATGCCATCTCACTCCAATAAGGCTGCCATTAATCCAAAAAACACAAAATGATAAATGCTGGAGAGGTTGTGGAAAGACGGGGGCACTTATACACTGCTGGCGGAAATGTAACAACCACTTTGGAAATCCATTTGGAGCTTCTTTAAAAAGCTAGAAGTACGAGCAATCTCACTCTTTGGACTATATCCTGGATAAATAAGCGCTGTCACATGAAAAGATATATGCATACTCATGTTCACAACAGCTGTTTACAATAGCAAAAAAAAGGTTCAACAATTGATGAACAGATAACTAAATCATGGCATAGTCACACAATGGAATACTATGGAATGATAAAGAATGATGAATTCTTGGGACATCCCACAACATAGATGAATCTGAAAGGTATAACGCTTAGTGAAATCAGTCAGTTACAAAAGTACAAATAGTATGAGACCACTATTATAAGAACGCAAGAAAAGGTTTAAATACAGAAGGAAACACCCTTAGATGGTCACGAGGGCAGGAGTATTCACTAACTAGGTAACAGACAATTTATTTTAGGTCAAGGGAAAGACAACACACACATACAGAAGCCTGCGTAACTGGACTAAACTAAAAGCTGAGAAGTTTCATGAATACAATCAAACACTTGAGGAACAGAGCAGCAAAGACACGAGCCTGGGAACATCTGGGTCAAAGCTTTTTAAGACAATGTTCTATATCCCACTTCGGTGAGTGGCATCTGGGGTCTTAAAAGCTATCAAGTTGCTTTCTACGATACATCTGTTGGTCCCAACCTACATCACACAAGAGAAAATGAAGAATACCAAAGATGCAAGTAAAATTTGAGCCCAAGAGACAGAAAACACCACATAAACCAGAAACTCCATCAGCCTGAGACCGAAAGAACTAGAAAGTGCTCACTCACAGGGAACACAACGGACAGTCCCTGAAGGAACGGGAAGACAGTGGGTGCAGAGCTCAAATTCTAGTAAAAAGAACAGGCTAACGGTGTGACTGAGACTGGAGGGCCCCCAGAAGACACGGCTCCTGGACTCCCTGTTAGCCCTGAACGAAAACTATTTCTGAAGTCAACTCATCAGACAAATACTAGACTGGACTACAAAGACACAAAATAATACTGGCTACGACTGTGTCTCTTGGCTTAGGGAGGGAGATGAGACTAAATGGGAAGCTCTTCTACAGAAGTGAGAAAAGAAGGCATAAGAGCACATGGGCTGGTTAGACAGACATGGAAAGTACAGGGAGGAGAGGAAGCGTGCGCTGTCACATTGTACGGAAGAGAGCAACTGGGCTCACAGACCAAGGGGATGATAAGTTTCAGTATGAGAAACTAACATGAATCGTAAACTTCCACTTAAAGCACAATTTAAAAAAAAGTTACTTCATAGAGAAAGTGTTTCTAAAATGACATTTAAAGAAGCCAATGTTCCTCAGACTTTAAATTATATGAGTATTTCATTGGGAAATAATATTTACTAGTAAGAAAAATACGTGCTTGAGTCAAAATTTCTGATTTGATTTCATTCATTCCCCAAATACTTATAAAGTATGTGTTTTATTCAGACACTATTCCTGGTAGTAGTGAAACTGTAGTAAAACCAGAGATAAATACCAGACACCAAGGAACTTTCATTCTAATGGGGAAGACATAAAAGTATAAATTACACCACAAAATAGTAAGACAGAGGACCACAAAATAACGGAAGAATGTTTTAGGGAGTGAAGTGGTACAATTTTAGATAGGGTGGCCAGAAAAGGATTCAATGAGAAGGAGTCAAGAAGTAATGAAGGCACAGGATATCTGGAGGAAGAGCACTCCACACAGAAAGAACAGCAGATGCAAAGGCCCTAATGGAGAAACCCACCAGGCATATTCAAAGAATGAAGGAGAAAGCCTGCCAGCACTGTTCAATACAAAAGGGGTAAAAAGATAAGGCTGAAGGGATAAAGGCGCGAAGAAGGACCCTATCACCTAAGGTCTTGAAGTTCACGGTTCAGACAGATTTTCCCTCTTAAAGAGTAATTAGTAGAAAGACACACAAGAGCAATGACACGGTACGGCTTAAATGTTTGAAAAGGTGGGAAGAAGCAGGGGAACCATTTTTGAGGCTACCAAAGGAACTTATGCTGCCTCAGGCCTGGGCAGAAGTCCAAGGGACCAGATATGGCTGGCGAAAAACTAAACCAAACCCTCTGCCACAGAATCAATTTGGACTCATCTTTTATCGGTGGCTGGATAGTAGATATAATTTTCAAGTAGAGCCCACAGAATGTTCTACTGATTGAACGTGGGGTGTGGCAGAAACAAAAGAACAAATGACGGCTGCAAAGACTGTGGCCCAAACAAGTGGAAGAGTACAAGCCGTCATTTACTGAGATTCGTGAAGCTCTGCAGGAACCGCATATTTTGAAGAGAGTCTAGAAAGTCAGTTTTAGACATGCTGAGGTTGAGATGCCCATTCTACATTCAAATGAGTAAGTGAGCCAACACAGAAATGGTGACTCAGAATCCCAGGCAACAGTCTGCACTGGCAATAGGAATTTGGAAGTCTTCATCACACAGGTCATAAACAGTATGTAATACCATGAGAAGACATGGCATCACTTAAAGGATGAGCACAGATAGGGAAGAAAATGACCCCTGGACTGAGTCCTGAGACACTCCAATATTTGTATGTAAGAATTTCTCCATAAAAACCCTGTTGCCAGTGAGCCAATCTCAGTGCACAAAAACTCTATAATACAGAATAAAAACTCCACAGGGTTTTCAAGATTATAATCTTTATGGAAGCTTACTGCCTCATCTTTCTGCCATGGAGCAGCTGGTAGGTTTGAACTCCAAGCCTTCTGGTTAGTAGTCAAGTTCTTAACCCCTGTGCAAACAGGGCTTCTAAGAAATTTTCAACTGGACGTAATTTCTCTCTGTTGCATTTTAATCCTATTATCTCTTTCAAGGATTTAGAGTCTGATTAACACATACAGTGAAGTGACTGTTTCTAACTTGTTGGAAGACTCTATCTAATTCATCTTTGTACTTAAGTGGTTCCTGTAGTGCCTAGCAGTGTGCATGTGACTGAGTAATCTCTCAGTACGTGTCCTGTGGATTTGAAGCACCATTAATTGTTTCCCAAGCTGAGTGACATCAAATAGGCGAGCCCAGGAAATGTACGGAGGTTTCCAACAACAGATGTGTTCACTCACAGCGATCACATAATCCCTAATCTTTAAATCCATCTATCCTAGTTCAATATTTAAAATTAAAATTGAATTATTTGCTGTTTTTTAATTGTGAAATACAAATTATAAAACAGCACAATCTTTCTAAATAGATTTTTCTTGTCATAAAAGCCATAAGGATGATGGGCCATAGAGGTTTTATCCAATTTTAATATTGGAGAATCCTTACAATACTTTTCCATTTCTTGAGAGGGACTTTAAATATATGTTGATTATTATTATCTCTCCTTTTTTTGTTTAAGCAGAGGTGGAGAGTTTATGTGATTTGCTAGAGCTCTCGCAGTTTTTAACAGGAATACCAGGATTAGATTCCAGGTCTTTCTGACTGCAAAGTCATTAGGGTTTCTTATTAAACACATTACATTTTTTCACAAATTCACTGGCTGTTAGTTATTTATTTGCTAATTTACTTTCAATCAGTTTTCAGACAAGATAATTTCATTGCTTGATTCACATAAATAACAGAAATTCATTTCTTATGTTGAATGAAACCTGTAAACCTTTACAGTTCCTTCACTGTCTGATTTTTCCATATGGGGAAAACCACTGAGAGGAAAACTGAATTTTTCTTTTAGATAATAGCCTTGCAAATATGTTAAATCACCTACCATCCTACTAGAACTTTTTGTTATTCAAAATGCAAGCTACTGCAAATGTACATACAAAATATTTTGTCCCTTCTTCTCTGGACTTGATCCATTTCGTTAAAGTGACTGGATCAAGACAATGTAGAGTTACCTATTTCATTCTTTATTTCTAAGTCCTGTAATTCTATTTCCTATTGATAACCACTTGAATGCTAATTGATAGGTTTGGGAATACAGCTCAATCCCGACACCTGCCAACTAATCTCGGGAAATTTATTTACCTTTCAATTGATTTTCTTTATACAATATTTTAAGTAGTTTCTATCTCATAGATTGGTTACTGAAAAACATAGGGTGAATATATGAAAGTTGATCACACCATTGGGTATGTAACATACACTGTGAATGTTATGTTCTTTCTCACTTCTATATGGAATTCAGAGTTAAGCTAATCATGGAAGCTGTAGTCAAACCAAATTTATCCTCCTCTAAAACTGTGCACTTGTTGTTGCTGATGCTAGTAAGGAGAGAATGGAGGAAAAAAAAGACAACAGTTGACCTTGTTAAAAATCATTTTGATCTTCAGACAGGAATGGATTGGATTGGGGGATGCAATGTGACCATATGGTGTGTGTACTTTATGGTTTTATGTGTCTATAGGATGCTGACCTCCTGGCCTCTTTCTAGAGGGGAGAGAGAGGATGGAGAGGAGGTGACAGGAGATTATTACAAGAAAATGACATGTATAGAATGGAAAGGAGGAGTGTGCTGTCACCAGGGTAGGAGAACAAAAGGAGCTGCAGATAAGCAGGCATGCAAACTTAATTGGGATTGTGTACTTTTACTCAATCACAACAAAAAACAAAACCATCTTGGTCAGACCTACATTTTCAATTTGCCCCAGTTTCTTGGAATTTCTATTTTGTAACTCAAGATATTTAACATATTCAATTCCCTTTCCAGCTTCAAATGATTGAAATTTTTTAAAAGAATTGTTCAAATATTCATATCCATGTTAAAATGAAACTTCAGAATAAGACAGGGAAAGGGTGGAGCCTGTGAAAAACGACCAGTAGACATTTACCTCCCAACCCACACTAACCCATTAACTCAGGGTTATCTGTGTGTGATCCTTCAACCAATTTTATTTTCAGTTAATATTTTTTTCCATATTGCTACATGGACAATGAAAGAGGCCTCTGCAAATACCTCATTGAAATCTAGATACAATAACTCTATTTTCCTTTAGAATATATTTGAAAGAAATTCTAGTCTTAAAGACTGTAACATCTACTTGAGAAACCACGATGATATTCATAGCAGTCTACTTAAATGGCAGTATGCCCTACTAGATATTAAAATCAGTCTTTGTAACTTTGAAGCTATGAGTGTTACCAGTACTCCAGGGATTTCTTTCCTTCAGAGAAGATGCTCCCCTGAAAATTTTGTGAAGAGAATGAGATCTATGTCGTATCAGAGCCACTGACTTTCTAACAGGTAATAAAGAAAACATTTTACAAGTTTTTAAATTTACAAATCCCATACCGTCCCTTCCCCATAACTCTGATACATATTAAGATCAAGTAAGTGTCTACTTAAAACGTAACTTCAGCCTAAGGATCTTTGTTACATATAGCCATGATGCACGATTGTGAAACCTGTTTTAACAGATGAGTACATTATGAAATGTCTAGCTTAGAATTTCCCAAACTTTCTAAATCTTCAACATTATGTTATTAGCATGTTGTCTAAATACAAGTGTTATATATGCCAATCTACTTGAAAAATACTTGATTAAGTAGGGTTAAAGGCGAGTTTTTACTACTGTGCTGCTTCTTTGAACATCTGCTATGCTAATAATTGCTAGTTATATGTACTGTGAACCCCACAAAGAGACGTACCGTTGTTAATATCCCCCACATTTTATTGACAATAAAAACTGTTATCTCCTAGAACCTACTGACATATTCTAACCTTGTCTTTAACCTAGTCACTGAATAGATAATTTAATCACAGGAAAGTACAACAAGAACTCTGGTCAGATGTTGGAATTAAGGCCAAGTGTATCCAATACAAAAGAAACAAACAAAAACATCTCGTAAGAGACAGACATCAAAAACTGAATTAAATCCTTTTGAGATGGGCACGTAATAAATTTTGTAGTGTTGGGGAGTGCTCACTATGTGTTGGTCATGGGTAAATCATCCTAGATTCTAAGAAGATTTAGCAAGAACAACAATCACAAAGCAACGCAGAACCCCAGTGACAAGATGTAAGAATCTTGTTGGAGTTGGGCTGGTTACTACTAAAGTCACATTTCCTGTAGCATGCTGATTTAAACTGCACTTTCACCCTTCCACAGGATAAGGACTTATATTGGTCACCTAAGAACTAGTCATAAAGGAGATGTGGGAGGCAAAGTAAATGAGGTGGGGACCGACTAGATAGAGACCCAGGGATACTAATTGTGACTGTTGGGAATCCAAGAAAGTGGTGAAGCTGGATGCAAAATATTATGATTATACTGTTGCGTTTCGGAATTTAAAGCTTTCTTCTGATGGCACTAGGTCTGATTTTCAAAACAGCTATTGACCTCAAAATGTTAAAACCTTCCCACCTACATTAGAATTCCACCCTCCCCGCCCCCAAACCTTACAGCAATATCAACAACTGCCCTCAGCAAAATTGTTGGAGAGAAAATTGGTCTCTTTAGAGTTCTCTGGCAGAAGATGAGCAAAGCCCGACAATGCTGGGAAGAAATGCGTAATACCATTTCCAACAACAGATACAAAGATTTTTTAAATCACACAAAATATTGAGTGATTTACCATCTTTCTCTTCAAATGTTTTCTTTTATTCTTTATATGTTTTAACTTTGGCTAATTTGTCTCACAAAGAGGAATGTTGTAGTTTTGAATTAGTTTAGAAATGTTTTATCTATACTACAGATTTTTAAATGTCTAATAGAATGCTTCTAAACTGATGAAGTCCTTGAAATACGTAACTTACTATCTCCATGTTTTATATGCACATTATTATTAAGACAGCACCTGCTAGAGGTAGTTTCTGGGCCACTTATAGGTCTTTGCTCCTTTATCTCCACCAAGTACAAGTTCATCTTATTCACATTCTGCTACTGGACACAGTTATCACAACAGTGTTGACTCTCCATTTATCCTGGTCTAATGCTCTACTTCGCCAGGAAAGGCAAATGAAAATAATCCTCCATAAATATTCCTCTCTGTTGTTCATTAAGGGGCACCTCAGAAGGCAAGATCAAGGGTCATATTTCAGAGTACCACACTCTCAGCATGCCTACTCTTATTTCACGCACAACTGTTTTTACTACAATACACAAAAACTGTGTTTGTGTTTCCTAACATCTCCTGATACAAGAAGTACATAAAGAATTTGAACATAGCAGAAAGAAGAAAAACATCAGAATTCACCACTCCTGGTGGTACAGTGGTTAAGCGTTTGGCTGCTAACTGAATAGTCTGCAGTTCTAGCCTATTGGCCACTCCTCCGGAGAAAGATGCAGCAGTCTGCTTCCACAAAGAATACCTATTACTGCCAAGTTGGTTCTGATTCAGAGCAACACTACAGGACAGAGAAGAACTGCCCATAGAGTTTCCAAGGAGCTGCTGGTGGATTCTAACTACTGACCTCTTGGTTAGCAGCAGAGCTATCAACCTGTACACCATTAGATATTCCTCACTAAACAGAGGCTGTAATATTAAACAATGCTTTACTTCAGCCATGAATATACCTCAGTTTCTCAAATTTTTTCATGCTGCTAACTGATTTTACTCCTTAAAGGTCTTTTTTTTTGTGCCAGCAATATTCTCAATATACTGCTACCAACTAACATTAATTCTCATTTATTTCAATAATACAAACTTGCCATTATTTTACATCTATTGGACTAGAGAGTGTCGATAGTTTAGTTTTCAATAGCCATACATTAGGACTTTAAAATTAGTATTACAGTGCTAGCTTTTGCTTAAGGGATATTCTATGGAATATACAGTACATACCACTTTGATGATCACATTAGCAATGTTTTCAGTATCAATAAACTGACTATGAGTGCAGAATATGTATTCTCACTAGTTCACAGGTTACAAGAGAATCATGGCAGAGTAGCAAAACAATAGATGTGTTTCCTAATTAGGCTAACACTTCAAAACAAGAACAATGAAAGGACATAAACACTTTAATTCTGAATACTATACAATCTCACTGCAGAGTCTTACCTGGAGGAGTTCATTGGACAGTCCATCATACAAAATATTGCCAAAATACAAATAAATTTTAATTGCCACCAAATCACAAAGCAGATCCTTCATTTTCTGTGGTTAAAAAAAAAAAAATCTTTGCTGTCACATTGATTCTCACTTATAGCAATGCTGTGGGACACAGCAGAACCACACCATAGAGTTTTCAAGGAAGGCCTGGTGGATTCAAGCTGTAGACCTTTTGGTTAGCAGCCGCCAGCAGCCATGGCATTTAGCCACTATGCCACCCAGGTATTCACAAGGATGACCAAAAAGGACATATTTTATCTACTGAAGGACTGATTTCAACTTCAGCTGTAACAGCTATGTATTTCAGATACCAGAAACGAAAACCAAACCCACTGCCCTTGAGTCAAACCCAAGTGAAGTTCACAGTAGAACTGCCCTACAGGATGTCCCAGCCTGTAATCTTTACAGAAGTTGACTGCAACATCTCTCTCCCACAGTGTTTGGTGGGCTTAAACCACTGAGTGCTTGATACATGTCCACGCATTTAATCACTGCACCACCAGGACTCTTTATTCTGTTGATAGATACAAATACAAAGATACAAATAAATAACTTTACAATATGAATGAAATGCTTTGTTTTCTACATTTAACTCATTATAACAAAGTTTTACATAATTCAAAAGATACACAAGAAGTATGACTATATTTCTACAAATGTTTATGTATACTAATTTATTCTTAACCAAATGCATGAGTCCTATATGAACCACGTAATGCTTTTGAGAATACAAAGAAGTATCAGTTAATGTGAGAAGTTCATGGTGCATCATGGCAATCTAATTCTAAATATGTTCCCTTCAGACCACTTCTAAAACCATGCCTACAATGCCTAGATTCAATCACAATCTTCATAGACAGTATCATCTGAAAACTCAACACTCAATTGTTTGGTTTACTGTTTCACAGAATAAGATTATCTTGACACTTAATAACTAGATGTGCTTTTCTGCATGTTAAGGGATTTTGTAATTCATCAGTCCTAAAATTTGTGTTGCTCCCAAATCCACAAAGATATACACACAGAGAGAGACATATATGTAGGGACACACCTTCCCACAAAATTGCATACAAAATTAGCTGAGTAGAAAAAAAATCTAAGATCACTGGCTTATAGAGTCCTATTTTTAAAGTTTTACTCCAATAAATCCCTTCAAGGACTATGATGCCTGAAGAATCATGAGCCTACTTTCTCTGAGGTACTTTCTATGCACTGGGGATACTGCACTAAGTGAAAAAGACAGTATCTACAAACATCCTCACGGAGTTACATTCTAGTTGGAACTCTACAGCTACCTTACATACACACACCATCACTTGTATCTATGAATCCCTTTTTATTATATACCCTTTCGTGTTTTTATGCCTCTGAGTATGCCTCTGAGTAATATCTGACTAAAGAAAGGGTCAGCAACTACTGTATTTTTACACAAATAATAATTTCACATTTTTTTGCCAACCACACTCTCCCCCTCCATGATGCATTTTTGTCAGCACATTGTGCTAATTTTTTAAAGGCAAAATATAGAAAATAAATTAGCATGGAGTGCTTAGAAAATACCTTGAGGGAGGAGGGCACACTGACAAATGTAGAAGTTCAGCATTAACTGTTTAAGCATATAGTAAAGACAAAGTTTAGAGAACACTGCACTGAGGAGCATTTAAGATATAGGAATATATTTGAGGAAAAAGGCTGGATAATAAATTTTATGAACAAATACAAGGAACAGTGTATATGCTTGAAATATTATCAAATATTATTTTATAATTGTATACATGTAATTTATAATTGCATATATATGATTTATGGTTGCATACAGTGTTTTACACACACACACACAAGGTCTGACAAGTCTGTGCACTTAATTGTTCTAAGTGGTACACACCTCATTGCTGAATATCACTACCGTTACCTTGGAAGTATGCCCCCCTTGGGAAGCCACGTACTGACACCACCACCTAGTCCACGCTTCAAATCAATTTTGTAACTCTTTCTAGAACTGCCATTGCACACAGTGGCACAGTGGCAAGTTCATGAACTAATTGTAGAGTTGTTGGTGAGGGAGTTTTTAGCCAATAAACAACTGTATTAGAACACCCTCCCTACTCCCCTGATCTGGCCCCCAATGATTTTTTTCCATATCCAAAGATAGAGGAAATATTGAAAGGAAGACATTTTGATGACATTCAGGACATCAAGGGTAATATGACGACAGCTCTGTCAGAAAAAGTATTCCAAAATTGCTTTGAAGGGTAGACTAGGCCCTGGCATTGGTGCATAGCTCCCCAAGGGGAGTACTTCAAAGGTGATCACAATTTCTAGGCTGAGTTTGCAAACTTAACTGGCAGTCCTAGTGTGTTCCAGCTGGGACTCTACAGTCTCTTTACACACATACACTGTCACTACAATTAGGTATCACTTTTTCTTGCTCCTTTGATCTTTTTTATGCTTATGGTTAATATTCTAACTAAAGAAAGGGTCAGCAAATGCTGTATTTTACACAAATAATGTACTCCTGTTTTTTGCCAACCACACCCACCTGCTCCAATGAGGTATCTTCATACACACACACACACACACACGTATACATGGAGCCCTAGTGGCACAGCGCTAAACAGCTTGAGTGTTACTCAAAAATTCAGCAGCTCAAACCCTCCACCTAGTCCTTGGAAACTCTACAGGGCAGTTCTACTCTGTCCTACGGTGTAGCCACAAGTCAAAATTGACTCAAAGGCAATGAGTTTTTTGGTTTTATACATATATACACAAAAAAAACAAAATCAAAATCATTTCTGGGGAGTCAAGTCCTACAAACAGATACCCTACAGGATACAGCAGAACTGCCCCATTTGGTTTCCAAGGAGAAGCTAATAAAATCAACTGCCACCCTGTGGTTAGCAGCCTAAACTCTTAACCACTGTGTAACCAGGGACCTATATATATATATACATATGTGTATTGTGTATTTATATGCATGTATATATATATGTAGTATATACACACACGTGCATACATACATACATATGTGCATAGATATGTATGTATGCATATCCCTAAAGGAAAAAACAAAGACAATTATAAAATGAAGACCATCCCTTTCTAAATTTTAAAGTTATTTCTTTTAGGCATACATATTTCATTTCTCCACAACTGTATGCAATCAACACAGACACCCTTTTCTTTTGTAATAAATGTACTTTTTATTTTTCATTTTTATTTTTTATATACTCAAAAATTTATAGCATATTCCTTTATTTTTAGACCACACAACTACTTTCTAGACAATCCTTTCAAATTAAACCATAAATATGCTGTGTGAAGACACTAATCAAATTTATTAGTGGTTAATAAAGGTAATACATTCTAAAAGTCCACGAAGTCTTGATTCAAAACTCTCCTTCCTCCTCCCCTGTCAGACTCTGCTGTTGCCATGCCACTATCCAGCATTACACCCTCTCACATGGTCTCTTTATATGACTGCTATACTGTTGCCATGGATATAGCTATCTCTACATTTTTTTAAGCACCTCTTTAAAAACATATTACTTTCTTTACCCAACCTCAGGAGAACATGTAATACCATGGACTCTATATAGTCACTCAACAGAACAGAAAATCATACTAAATTCCAGTTCTCTATAAATCTCATATTAACTTATATTGAATCTCCACCTAGCTATAAATATATTCAATATTTTAATATGTAGAGACACCTATGACATTTTAAAATACTAATGAAATGCTCACTGACATACAGAAATTGCACAGAGCCAGAAACCCATTTTTAAAAAATTGTATTTCACTTAGGGGGTAAAAACTCATAACACACCTGAGAAATAGTAATAAATGAATTTTCCAGTCTTACATAAATACCTGATATTCGTTGCCTTTACGATTTCTTCTGGTTGCCTAAAAATGAAAAATAAGTGGGATGCTGTATATTCCCTTCCAAAATTAAAACCACAGAATGGATTTAAGACCACATGCATATGAGAAAAGGAATCTTTACAGCAGCTGAATAATAAACCAAAAGTCGATTCAGATTTCAGACTGAATTCACTGACAGTCCACAATCAAATCTTCATGCACCACAATTCAGCTGTGTAACAATTCCTCACAAACCAAAAAACCAAACCTGTTGCTGTTGAGGTGATTCTGATGCATAGTGACCCTCTAGAACACAGCAGAACTGCCCCGTATAGTTTCCAAGGAGTGCCTGGTGGATCTAAACTGCCAGCCTTGCGGTTAACAGCTGTAGCTCTTATCCACTACACCACCAGGGTTTCCAGCACTTTCTCATGGTGGTGGTGAATTCTCTTAAAGATAGATTTTAAATAAAGAACTGTCAGGCAGTGTGGTAAAAATGTCTTCTCCCCAAACGAATGATGTGGATAAAGAATTGAGTCAGGGCCATCAGCACTGTGCAGTACATTTCAGATTACTGGTGGTGTAGGAAGGAAAAAAAAAAAAAAACCTCTTCCTTCATATGACCTTAGAGTTGGCACACTGCTATCTCTCACTGCCAACCTATCTTTATGGAATCAATTAGAAATATATCAGCATTCAGTGATAATACATCATAACAAGTAGATAAATTACTCAAAGCACAGTGGCAGTCTACTTCACATGAAAAATAAAGGAAACAAACAAACAAACAAAACAGAGCTACCTTTGACTCCACTTTGACTCATCAAGATTCCATGTATTGGGAAGTAGAACCAAGTTCCATAACACTTTTGGTGGCTAATTTTTTGAATCGCCAGGCCATTCCTTCCAGGTGCCTCTAGGAGGGCTCAAATCTCTAACTTTTTAGTTAGCAATGGAAAGCATTAATCATCTGCATCACCACAGGGCTCCCTCACCTTTAAAGGACATACTAAAAAGTCATCCACACGGACCAGGATCACAATAGAGGGTCCTGGCAGGGCTGGGGAAAAGTGTACAACAAAAAATCAAATTCATAAAAAGAAAACCAGAGTTACTGGCTTGATAGAGATGAATACACCCCTCTGAAACGAAGCACAGCTATTACCAGAATCTACCTTCCAGCCAAGCAATAAACAGGCCTTTAAATTAAACTGTAACACCTGAGAAGAATGTGCTCCATAAAGTAATAACATGAGATCAAAAGGCAGTAGTCACCCATAAGTAAAGATGAGAGGGCAAGAAGGGGCAGGAAAATCAGGTGAAAGGAAACAGAGAACCCAGGAAGGGGAACAGGGAGAGAGCTGGCCCAGTGGGGGGTTGCAACAATGTCACAGCACACTTCAGGTACAATTTGTTGAATGAGAAACTAACTTGTTCTGTGAACTTTTACCTAAACCACAATCAAAACAAAACAAACAAAAACTTACAGAGATGACAGATGAAAGTAGGTAAGGCTAAAGTTTCTGGAGTCAAACCGCTGGGTTCACATGTTAGCTCTTCTACTCACAGCTAACTTTAGGTGAATTTATTAACTTACTTGTGTCTCAAGATTCTTGTCTTGAAGTGTGGATAATAATAGTTTAGAACAGAAATTGTACATTTGGAACAGCTGTACTCTTGCTCTAAAACACTATCATTTTTTGCTGATGACATTATATAAGAAAAAATTGACAGGCACTTAGAAGAATCTACTATGTTTACAACACAGAACTAAGCAGTACTCAAGAAGAAAGAAGCAAAAACATATTCTAAACATCAGCACGAGCCTGTTTTGCTGATACTCGCAAATCAAGGTCAGATTAGACCACATTAAAGATCAGCACCTTTGAATCTACAGTGTAGACTAATAGTTTTTCACATAATTAGATCATTTTTTAACCTCTTTAACAACTTTGCTTACCACAAACAACATTTTATTCCTTCCCCAAAGCAATAATTATAGGATTACTACTTGCACAGCCTGGCACCTCTGCAGCTACTCTCCAAGGATGGCTTAAAAGACAATTTAAGACCTGGATATAATTAAAGGCAATGAATAAATATAATTTTATTAGACACCTTTAAAGTTATCTCTGATAAAAGCCCAAGAGATATTACCAAGTTCTCCAAAAAGGATCATGAATTTTCAGTGATGAAAGGACAGAATCTAGAATCACAGGAGGCCTAGTGCATTAACAACATTTGGATAACTCTTACGTATCTCTGCTGGGGACTTACTTGTTGAATCTTTTGTTGTTCCAGAAGCCAACAACGATTCTATTCACAAGTAGCCCTAGTTTTTCTTCCTTTAAAATAACAGACCATAGAATATATTCCCCTATCCCCATTACATCTCTCTATGAATGCAAAATTTAACACTGAAATTTAATTTGTGGGTAGTAGATATATCAGTTTAAAAACTTGCCTTTTCAATAAATAGTAATGTTTAATATCTGTAGACAAAAGTTTAAACTATATAAACTTTCTATTTGCATCTCTTCTATCGTATTCATTTTCTAATGCCCCCATAACACAAGATACCACAAACCGAGTAGATTATCAGAATAGATACTGTTGCCTAGTTCTGAAAGTCAATAGCCTGAATTCAGAGTGGGGCCCTGCTCTCTCCAATAGCTCTAGAGGAAACATCTTCCTTCAGGTAGCCCCAGGTGTTCCTGGGCTTGCAGCTTCAGAATAACTCCATGGTCACTGTATCTTCATCTCTTCTAAAAGAACACCACCAGACTGCTTTAGGATCCACACTACTCTGTTGACCTAATGTGAACTAATAACATCTTCAAAGATTCTATTTCTAAATGTGGTCATGTTCAAAGGTATAACGGGTTCTAACTTCAAAAGATAATCTTTAGGGGGACATAAATCCATAGTACCAATTATTTTTTATAGAGTCCACTGGGGAGTTATGTTCTATCCGTTTTCATATATACCACAGAGAAGTTTACAAAAATCGCAACTCATGTGAACAAACCCATCCAGTTAGCTATTGGCATCATCTTAGACTTCTGACATCGTTGACGCAGAGACATGAGAAATGAGGAGCGCTCCACCTCCATATCATGACTTAAGGAAAAAATATCAGATAAAATGTTTAATAAATTACCTCTCTTGCTCTCACTGCCATTGAGTCAATGCCCACTCATAGTAACCCTCTAAGACACAGTAGAACTGCCCCATAGAGCTTCCAAAGTGCACCTGGCCAATTTGAACTGCCGACCTTTTGATTAGCAGCTGTAACACTTAACCAGTATGCAAACAGGGTTTCCTAATACATTATAGTCATATAAATAACCATGTTGGTAATCCTATAAATGTGTATACATATTTAGTTTGAAAACTAAATCTACCTAGTATTTTTTTCATTCCAAGTTATTCAGGTGGGAAATACTCATTTAAAAAATATATATAATTTTTGCCTAAATATTTCATATAAATAGGTTCTACAGTAACGGCCTTTTAAATAAACAGAAATATTTCATACTTAATTTTTCAATTTAAAGTGAATGAAGACACAATACTACTTGTTTTGTGGGCATAAGAATATATTTTTATAACTAGGACTGGGAGACATGAGGTAAACCACTAAAAGCGTTATCATCTGACAAATGAAATTCATACTATGATTTAAATTAGACCTCTGGTTGTTAGGTGCAGTCCAGTCAGTTTTGACTCACAGCAACACTAGATTCAACAGGCAACCTTCTGTTTAATAGATCAGCACTTAACCACTGCTTCAGGGTGCTTAAATTACGTATAATGCATACAATTTCATAACATCTTTAGGGTAAATTAAAATGATTGAACTGCCCAATGATAGATAAAATATTTTCCAGCATTTTTTTAATAATCATTCTTTTTTAAATTTTTCCACTCCACAAATAATAACTCTACTAGGATTATTTTGTATGCTGAATCACATTAGTGAGTAATATACATACATGTGTGTGCGTGTGTATTTGCGTGTGTTTGTGTGTGTGCTTAAGATGAGGAATGTTGTTGTGTGTCTCTGTGTTGATTCTGACTCACAGTAACTCTATATGACAAGACCGCACTGCCTCATAGTTTCCTAGACTATAATCTTTAAGGGAGCAGATGACCAGGTCTTTTCTCCTGAGGAGACACTGGTAGCTTGCAATCGCTGACCTTTCCATCAGTAGCCAAGAGCTTAATCTTCTCACCAGCAGGGGCTCCCTAAAGATAACCCAAACCCAAAACCAGTGCCACTGAGTCGACTCCGACTCAGAGAACTGCCCCCATGGAATTTTCAGGAACTGCGTGGTGGATTTGAACTGCTGACCGCTTGGTTAGCAGACATAGCACTGAAGATTATGCCACCAGGGTTTACCCCTAAAGGTAAGGACTAGTTTATTATAAAACTGGATTCCAAATATATTTTTAAGGCGAGGAATATAATGTTTTTTGAAAGGTATGAAATAATTTGCATACTCAGAATAATGTGAAAAAAATTTAAATCATTACATATTTTTATTGAGGAGATACTGACAGACGATCATGAAGAATAATTTTTCAAGTGATAACACTATCAGAAAAGTCAACATTCTTTATACACACACTTTTTATTATTTATTTATTACATTAAATAAAATTTCTAACATCAACTATCTTATCAGTGATAAACCCTCACCCCCTGCCCCTGTAACCAACAAAGTTATTTTCTTCTGTAGATAATTCTGTTTTTAAGTCCTTATAACAGGAGTCTCATATAGTATTTGTCCTTTTGACACTGACTGATGTCAACTCAGCATAACATCTTCCAACTGAAACCACGTTACGAGATGTTTTGTAAAATCAGCATTGTTTTCTATCACGGCATAGTGTTCCACTGAGTATATGTACCACAGTTTGTTTATCCAATCATCTGCTGATTGCCATCTGGATTGATTCCATCTAGTACACACACACTAGTTTTTGAGACAATCATTTAAATTACAACCACATACACAGCAAACAAATACTGAAATAAAATCTCTATGGGCAATTCATTCAACTTCTCTAGGCCTCATTTTACTGCCATCCAACAAAAGGTATTTTTAATCTAAAGATATTTCCCATTCCAAAATAATACGATCTAAGACATGAAAAGATAGTAACTATTAAGTTCACTTTAGATATCTGAATAAAAGAACAATTTCAGAATGTTATAACAAAATTCTAGTAACAGGTATGTTCAAAAATCAGGAGGACATTAGAGCAATGATTCATAACCTAAAGTAATCCTTATCCTTAGAAAATAGGCTTAATATGTTTTCTTTAAAAGCTATCTGCCTCAGTGCACTGAAAATACGATGCAGCTCTCCAGGACCATAAATCAAAATCTTTTCTACTTGAAGGAAAAAAGAGATCAAAGAAGGTTAAACATGTGGCCTAAAGTCACAAGATGGCAGAAGAGACAGAAGAAGGTTCTAGATTATTTAAATTCCAGGCTGAATACTAACTATAATTCACTTATAGTTAAGTCCAAAAAATCAAACCCCTCTCAGCATCAAGTCAATCCCGACTCACAGCGACTCTACAGGACAGAGCAGAACTGCCAAGATTACAAGGCTGTACATAATCTTTATAGAAGCAGACAGCCACATCTTTGTCCCACAGGACAGCTAATGGGCTCAACTTCCTTTTAACCACTGCACACAACCAGACTCTGCAGTAAAGTACTGTTTGTAAACGCTTACTAGGCTTGGCTTCTTTGGTGATAATCAAAGGTAAGAACTGGTAAGACCAAGGACTGTAGTCAACACTGATGACCACATTAAACACAGGTGAGAATGTCCATAGTAGTGATTGTATTGCCAAAGCCAGCCAACTGCCGTCGAGTCAGATCCGAATATTAAGTACATGTTAAACCCAAACGAAAAACCACACCTGTTGCCAGTGAGTCAATTTCAACTCTATCACAGGATAGAGAACTCCCTCTCAGTGTTTCAAAGGAGTGCCTTGTGGAATTGAACTGCCAACTTTTTGGTTAGTGGCCATAGCTCTTAGTCACTACATCTCTCCAGGGTTTCCAAGTACAAGCTGGTTTTGTTAAATGAGAAGGTTCACACGTGAGACCATATTTTAAAAGTTATTCATGAATATAATTTTTTTCCATTAATCATTAAAGGAATACTGAAGCCAGTATTTCTTATTATTATTCTTATTTAAACAGTTACCAAACCCACTACTACCAAGTCAATTCCAACTCACAACAACCTTACAGGACAGAGTAGAACTGCCCCCACAGTTTCCAAGGAGCGCCTGGTGGATGTGAAGTGCCAACCTTTTGGTTAGCAGATGTAGCACTTAACCAATACTCCACCAGGGTTTTACATAAAATTACAGAAACCAAATAACTAAACTCATTGTGATCAAGTTGATGCTGACTCAGAGTGACCCTATCTAGAGACAAGACAGAGCAGAACTGTCCCATAGGGTTTCCAAGGAGTGCCTGGTATATCTAAACTTTCACTGCTTTGGTTAGCAGCCAAACTTTTAATCACTATACCAGCAGAGTTCTGGAACATAATATTTAAGTTGTTCTAAAAACAAAATCCATACTTTTAAAAGACAAGGTAAGAATGAAACACTAAAATTTGTTTTAATAAGTCTGTTATCTTCAATCATTAGAAATACTGAGAGAACAAAAATAACTGAGTTCATAAAACCCTTAGAAATTCAGTTGAATAAAAGTATCCTGATATACATATTTTGTGTACAGTTCACATATATGCTGTACACATTTTTATTTACACTTTTTTTTTAATTTTATTGTGTGAACAATGGTAATGTAGAGGAGGCATTAAGCAACATGACACAGGAGGTGTCATGTTTGAGAAAAAGGAACTAAACTCTCCCAAGAATATCCTACTCAGAAGTCAGGAGGCAAGCAGCTGCTGACGGTTCCAAACAGAAATCAGAAACCAATGAAAATGTGACACAGAACATCAGCAGATGCAGAAAAGACAGCTACAGCCTCATTAAGTTTGCTAGAGGTTGTTTTCTTAAAATGAAGCAGGAAGACAACTCTGAGAAGTATTTACTAATGCGGAATAGAGCCATCTGCAGAAACCAATTGGTAAAAGATTTCTACTTAAAGGCTACTTCGAGCAAATACACAAGCAGATTTTTACTAATTAATAAGTGGCAGTAAGTTCACTTATTAGAAAAAAAGGAACAGATGGAGATATAACATAAACTATATGCTAGCCATATATTTAAATTTATTATAAGCTCTTTAAATAAAAGCAGACTACCTCATCTTTCTCCAGGCATGGAGCAGAGAGCAACTGGTGAGTTTGCACCGTGACCTTTCAAACTATCAGCTGAGTTCTTAGCCACACTAGGGTCTCTATGAGTTAGAATTGACTCAAAGGTAATCATTTTCTGTTTCCTTTGTTTTCTTTGATTTGGAATAAGGGGGAATCATATAAAGACGCATGGAATCTCCTTTTTGGCTTCTTATGTATTGTTTGTTATTGTTAACAGAGTTTCAATTCAGTGTGCTTTTCAATTTAAAGAACCTCTACAGGCAGTATTATATATTGCTACTCAAATCAAGTGATTGCTATCTATACATTAATGATAATTTTCTCAGGTACATAACAAGTAAAGTCAATTAAAAAGACGAGTGTCTTAGTCTCATTACTAGTTTATGTAGATTTGATTCTACTTTTATCAGATCTTTTCCTAAATTCTAACTTTTTCATGAAGAACTAAGTCCAGTAATACTTCTCTACAGTCAATTAATGGAATAAAAATCACTGTTCTTTTTTTGTAAAGAAAAGTGCCAAAACGATACCCTGAAAGTCTTATTCAAAATTACTGAATTTAGATTACTGGTTCTTGTTTTTAACAGATATCCATCAGTAGTTTAATAAAATGGATTTCTATCAGCTTCCTAGAGCTCCCATAACAAATTATCACTAACTGCGTTTCTTAAAATGACAGAAATTCAGCATGGAGGCTAGAAGTCTGAAATCAAGTTTTTTGACAATACTATGTCTTTCCAAAGGCTCTACGGAAGAATACTTTTTTGTCTCATCTAGTTTCTGGTGGTCCTGGCAATTCTTAGGTTCCTCACTTTGTGGCAGAATAGCTCCAGTATCTGCCTCTGTCTTCACATGTCCTTCTCTTTGCATCTGTACCCCTGTTCTTCTCTCTTTCTCTCTCTCTTTGTGAACACACCAGTCACTGAATTTAGGATCCACGCTATTCCAATACAATCTCATTTTTACTTGATTATATCTGCAGAGATTCTGTGTCCAAATATGGCCTTAGTCACAGTTGCCAGGGGTTGGTTAGGACTTCAACATGATCTGTTGAGGGGACAAAATTCCACATACAGCATCTTTATCACAATAATGTACTTATATTTATTTTGTATTCTCTTACATAATAAAACCAATTACTTTTCATCAAGAACTATTTCTATAGTCAATGGGCAACTTTCTTGTATGTTTGAATCTCTCAAAAAGGCCAGTCTATTTTACAATGGGAGCAGAGAGGACCAAAAGAAAAGAGAATCAGACATTTATTAATCTGCCATACTCCTGACCTTTACAGTGCAGTAGTTGAATGAAGAACACAACAAGAAAAGGTGCTCAATATTTTTTTTGCAGGTATTAAAAGTAATTCCTTCAGCCTCATTCTTTCTTACTTACAGTAAAGATATCAGGCAAAAATAAATGAAGACATGCTCTAGGTACAGAATTTATCATTTTTCTCTTCAGAAAATAAACACAGATCATAATTCAATGGTTTTGCTTTTCCTTTAAGAGGAAATCACCATTTTTCTGCTTTACCCAATAAATCACCCAAGTTTACCTACTATCACAAAGTGGCAATGAATAGGAGAAAGTCTAATAATTAGGCTGCAAAGGCAAGCAGGTGTGGATGACCCAGTGAGCAAGGTAAGCACAACATAGTGAAGCCATAACGAAACCCGTGTGGAACTGCTCACTACAGCTTAGTAAGCAAGGACAAGTAAGCCTGTGCAGATGGGCTGAAAGACACGGGAAACTGTTCACTACAGCTTAGGAATCATCTGTCCTTTCCCAAACCCAAAACCTACTGCTATCAAGTCAATTCCTACTAATGAGTACAAATGCTCCATAGAGTTTGCAAGAAGCAACTGGTGAATTTGAATTGCTGACCTTTTGGTTAGCAGCCATGGCTCTTAACCAGTGTGCAACCAGGTTTCCTCCATCCTGTCAAGGATGATGGATTCGAAAAGGGGTTTGATTCTATAGAAAGATGCAGTAGGGTTGGGAGAGAGACAGATGCTAGCCATACCTAGAAGTAGAACCTTTGATGTGGTAAAAAAAAAAAATACATGAAATTGTTCACTACAGATGATCTGGAAAGTAAGATAAGCACCCTGCTTACCAGGCCTATTGGATAATCTGTCCCTGCATATATAATACACTTCTTTTTTCCAGTATCCTCAATTTTCCAGATGCTGAGTTACCTCCACGAAATTCTGTGGTTTCATAAACAGAATTCCTTGTGCCTATAGTAAACTGCAAGCTTTAGAACTCAGACATCCAACACATCTTCTCTGAACTTCTATTTTATAACAGACTGGACCAGTACACATCATAGAAAAATGAATAAAATTTAAATCTTAGACTACACAAGAAAAATTAACAGGAAAAGCTGCCTTTCCAAGAAAAGGACTGATACAAAACATAGAGGTCAATAAACAACTTTATCTGAAGACTTAACAAAACTGCATTATGGAGATGCAAAAATATAGTCCAGACTTGTAATAAATTACCACCATTCACTTAGCAATTATTTTCCTTATGATAACTGTGTTATATACTCTGCAGTAATCTTCACTGCAAAGTCATTTCGTTAATTCAAAATTAGCCACTAGTCCTTGTTGTCTTTCTGAAAAATGTATTTTCCAGCTGTGGAATCTAGCCCAATGTTTCCTGAAATAAATAATAATATTTTACTCATTTTAATTACTTCTTAGATCCAAGGTCCTTCCCATGATTTAAAATAAAAGAAAGGTTTTTGTTTTGTTTTGTTTTAATGCTATGAGTAAAAACAAAAAAAGAATCATTAGTACAATCCACTCTTGTTCACTGTGTACTTGTAACACTTAGTATGGTGCTTGAAACATCACAGATGCTCAAGATATGACTAACACCATTCTGGTCCCATAGACTCAGCCAGAATGTGAGGGGAAAAATGTCATCATTGGGTCTACTCTCCAGATATGCATTTAAAACTGTAGGAATATAATCTATACTGATACATTGTTCACTATGTTTTGGGTCAGGGATAGCTCTACATTTGTATGCCCTTCTTGTTCACTTCTCTACACTCTTATAAACTGAGTACTATGTAAACCAATCTCAGATTTGGCATACTTATACTGTCCATTGGACCTACTCCTTCAGAATCGTAACTACATTGCTGTACACAAATATATGATTCATCCTTATTTTTGCTTTATGTTTAACTCCACTGTAACAGAGATCCAGAATTTTGCCTAATCTCTGCCCCTGATCCTGTTCCTTGCAACTGTCCCTCCTAAGATGAGCTTAGTGAACAACTCCAGTTGTAAGAGATACTCTGCCCTCAAGGCATCTTGTCTTCACAAAAATGTTCACAGTAACCACTGTTCCAACAAATATGTACTGAACATACCATAGTGATAAAGATCAGGGATTCTGCAGTCAGACTTCACCAGTCAGATCCTTTAATCTAGCATTTTACTAACCACATGATCTTGAGCATGTTGCCTATGTATTTCTGCTCCTTCATTTTTTGGTCTATAAAACGGATACTGTGGTAGTATATATTCACCTCAGAGGGTTTGCTTGCTCATTAAAAAGGTTAATAATGCAAAATTCTCACATTAGGAACTGGCATACGATGAGAAGTCAGTAGTACTATTAATTTTTATTATGACTTAACACAGGAGATTTGTACTAGGAACCAGGGATGAACGGCACCTCAGCAAAATAGCCATGGTCTCTCTGCCTTTGACGAGTCTGCAACCCAGAAATGAAGAAAGTCATTAACAAAATATGGAAATAAGATATATTTAGCTGGAAAATAACCATATCATACATGAAGTCATTTTTCTGGAAAATATGCAGTTAGAAGTATATGCTATTACACAGAAAAATGTACTGTACCATAACCTAAAAGGTTTTCTAAATTCAATGCAGCATTTCAAAGGATAGAGTAGCACAGACAGGGGTCTAGGGACCATGTTTTCTGGGGACATCAAGGTCAACTGGCTTAACTAGTCTTTTGCTAAGAGAGTCTTCTGCACCCCATGCTGCTGAGTAGCATCTAGGGTCTTAAAAGCCAGCAAGCTGCCATCTGGGGAACATCAATTGGTCCCAATCCACCTGGAACAGATGACAACCAAGAATATCAAGCCAAGCCAAGTCAAGGATATCAAAGACATGAGGAAAAACAAACCCAAGAGACAGAAAGACCCACATGATTGGGACACAACATCAGCACGAGACCAGAAGAACCAGATGGTGCTCCGCCACCATCAAAGACAGCCTTGATAGGGGACACAGTGTAGAGTCCCTGATGTAGCATGAGAAAAGGAGGTATGCAGATGAAGAACTCTACTAAAAGACCAGAACTGATGTTCCGACAACCTGGAAGGTCCCCTGGGAACACAGCCCCTAGACTCGCTACTGCCGCAGACCTGAAACCACTACTGAGGTCAACACTTCAGACTAAGAATTGACTGGATTCGGGGAAACCAAATGAGCACGAGGTATGTGTACCTTCTGGGCTTATACATTTATAGAAGGCTGTCCTACTGGTTTCTTTCTAGAGGGGAGAGGAGGGGGAGAGAGGAGGGGAAAGTTGTTTGCTTGGAGGATACTAGAAGTAAAGAGTGAAAAGGAGGAGTGTGCTGTCACAGGGTGGGGAGAGCAGATAGAGTTGTACAGAGGCAGGTATGCAAAAACTGACATGGACTGTATACTTTCACTTAATCATAATAAAAAAAGAAATATATGCCATTACACAGGAAATTTAGCAAAACAGCCCCTGACAGCTAGGAGCTGACCTGGCACTGTCAGCTAGGCCTTGGTGTAGCTACAAAGTCGGCTGACAGTCACAGCTAGGCCATGGTGTTCTCTTATCCAACATAAACAATTTCACACAGCGCCAACATCAGACGGCACCGTTCTGTGACTGATGAATTAAAAGAAGTAAAGACCACTCTGTGACTTAACAATTAAAAAAAAAGATGACCTCTCCATAAAAAGGTCCATACACAGAAGCAAGAACACTTTGCAAAGTACAGTAATAACCACTTATCCTCTTTCCTGCCTTTTATCAGGGACTTGACCAATTACAGCCTCAGCTTTAATAACACTACTGAAGATAATCACCTACAGAACTACTCTTGCCTCCTGACATATCTATCCAATGCTGAGCAAAGTTCTCCTTTTTTGAACTTATCTCCAAAATACTTAACAGAATCCTGTACTGTATAACAAGCCTTTTCTAATGCCCTCTTGCAGTTGGCCCATAGTTCTTTGTGCATGCTCTCTCCTTGCAATGTGCCAATTAAATCTAATTTGCTTGAATAAACACAGGTTTCTGGTAATCCTTGTCAGAAGGGCATTAACACATATTTTGGTACTTTGAAATGAAAGTAATAGTTTTTAGAATAAAGTATCCTCACTCATGAACTGAAATTTTGGAGATATCAGAGTTTGTCAATTAATTGTAAAATCTATAAATTCTCCTGAACCTCCCTTGTATAAACAGGCAAAGTAACTATCATTTAAAAGAAGAAAAGCTCATTCTAAGTGCTTTTCTTACGTGTCACAACCTAATATTTATAAAGCCTGGATACATAAAAGCATTTTCACATTCAATATCTAAAAGAAACATATGAACAAATGTTTCATATTACTATTCACAACTGAAGCTCTCACACTGGCAAATATTTTATATGAAAAAGGTTCTCTTTGTCAGAGGAAGGAAAAATAATTATCCCTTGCCTCTCAGAAAGAACACTTTCTTACTTATGGAATAATTTTGTTGGACTCCTTTCCCCACAGCCCCTCAACTCTATATGGTTCTATGTAAGAATTCACGGCTTTCCAAGATTCTGAACATACCCAGCACCTGAAGATGCATTTAACATTTGTTAGACCATATGCTCTGAATAAATTTGTTTTCTCAACATATTAGTGAAATGGATACTAAACTTTGCTAGTAGTGAGATGTAGGATATTTCGAGCAAGATCCTGCAGCTGAGGTACGCCACAAGTACATGGTTCAATCTGCGGTGTTTAAGGTAATTAAGTCACTCTTGTTAAAGCAAGCTGCTGTCATTTTGCCTAGAGCATCTGAGTAAAGAATTTTCAGAAGTTGTAAAGATGTAAGTAGTAGGTGGCCTGTGTTTGTTTCTTTACAATATTTAAGAACTGAATCGGTTATGATCTCAGAGGAGCCACCTTTCTATGTCTTTTTCCACAACTGAAAAACAACACCTTGAAAATTAGGGCCACTAGTCAGTCATTAGGGGAATCTCAGGGAGAAGGGATAAATCTATTCGCTACAAGAACGAAAAGAATCTATTATTGAGTCTGCAGAGGTGACTTTACACCCAGAAAATAGCATAGTTTTGTTATAGAATATTATATTTTTAATAAGGTATCCAAAAAAAGTGCTATCAACTTAATTCCAACACATAGTGACCCTATAGGGTAGAACTAGCCCACAGACTTTCCAAGGAGCATCTAGTGGCTTTGAACTGCCAACCTTTTGGTTAGCAGACATGGTCCCTAACCACTAAAACACCAGAGTTTGTCTTATGAGGCATATCACTGGTTTATTATTACAATTAGAAAAAGGGTTTTAAAATGTTAGTACTTTGGTCAAATTGTTAGAGCAATTATGTAAGACTTATTCTGTCAGTGTAAGTAAAATAAGAGAACGAATCTGGACCTCATGCAGTCCTTTGAAACTCTCTTCTAACATTTTTTTCATCTATTCCTTCTATTCAAACATACCTTTAAAACCATCATAAATCTATACCTTCATAAGTGTCAGTTCCAATGAATGATCAAAAGCTTAGGAATTGTTCATGTTACACATGTCTTTACTTTATTCAACTTCTTGATGTTTCCTTTAGTTCACATTTAACATCCTTTTTTTCTGGCTCACTCTTAGGTAAAAAATAATGCTAGAATCATTAAACCACAGACTGAGTAGAAAGAAAACTTAGAAGTCATCTAATTATCAAAATGCAATAATCTATTCTACAATGCCTTTTCACAAGTTTATAAGTAGATTATACACTCTTCATATGAGTTTATTTTTCATAAAGCCAACAATTTTTTAAAAAATTAATCCACAGTAAATAGACAGGTAAGCTGTAGGCAAGTAACCAAAGGGGAGTGAGTGGAGGAGAGGCGAAAGGAGACTGTTGGGAGGATGAGACATGTATGGAGTAGAGCAGAATAGTGTGCTGTCACCAGACAGGGAGAGCAGTGGAAGCTGCATAGAGGTGGGCATGTAAATTTATACGGGAATGTACATTTTCACTCAGTCATAATTTAAAAAAAAGAAAGTATATAATATGATTCACAGCCCAGTGTATTTATTAAAACTTTAAATATTCTCCCCTTTTGTTACTGGACCAAAAACACCAAAATTACAGCATGAGGCATCTCAGGAAGGCATCAATAAAAGGGTCCAGAACAGCTGGCAAGCCTTAATCATCAGTCTCACCAGCCCCCCACTGGTCCAGCTGCTTCTCCCTCTGTGTCCCCTCCAGTGGGATTCTAGGTCCAGCCCACCAAAAGCAACATTCAGGTACACAGCACTAGAACAGCTGGGTTCTCTTCAAAGAGATTCTTACAATTCATGCCATTATGCCCCACCATGAAGCAACCAGAACAAGTGTCTTTGGGCATCTGATATTACCCAGTTCTCATCTCATACTGCTTGATTCAACTTAACATTACCCAAGATCCAGCTTTTTGATCTTCCAACCCTTCCATCTCTTTCCCAGTGCTTCTTCAAGACTACCCTTCTTCCTCCCTCTCATAAAACAAACTATAAATTGGAGACTCACAGCCCCTGATTCTACTACCACCTCCCTTACTTCTTTCTATATAAACTCTTCCTCAGAAGGGGTTATGGTGCTATTTTAACAAATCAAAAGTGAGGAAATGCTATTTCTGAGGAGAAAAGTTCAAAATCAGCTACAGTCGAACGAGAGATAAAAGTAGCTTACAGAACGATGCCAGAAGTTAAAGGAGGCCAAGTGGACAAACACAGGAGTCACTTGCCCTTTTAACCTATTCTCTTCTAAGAAGCAACCTTTTAAAAGTCCATTCATATCATTTTCCAGATTAAGTCCTTAAATGTCTCCTCCACACCTAAAGGAAAACAAGGAGCTTTTATCATGACTTTCATATTGAAGTTATCAGACATCAAAGTTATCTTTTCCTTCAACCTTTTCCTTCTGCCTCCTGTCCACTGTCCTCCGTACTCAGATACACTAGTCTTTCAGTCACTCTCTCACTTTCCAAACTGTTTCTCACCTCGTGCATGTCTTTTCATGACGAGCTCCGTCTGAGTTTTAAGCTCTGTTAAGTACCACTGACTTCACCAAATACTTTCTAAAGTAGATAACCCCAAATCATTGTCAATATCAGTCCACCAGTTTCTTTTTTCCTCCCAGGAACTTACCATTGCATTTTTTATTTTTATTTTGCTGTAAAACCATAGCCCCCAACCTAAATCCACTGCCATGAAGTTGATTCTGACTCACAGCAACAGTACAGGACACACGAGAATGGCCCCATAGCATTTCCAAGGCTGTAAGTCTTTAGAGAAGCAGATTGTCACAGCAGAGTGGCTGGTGTGTTTCAGCCATCCACTTTTTTGGTTAGCAGCTGAGATCTTTAGCCACTACACCAACAGGCCCCTTATATGTAACACAATGTTCACCAACTCAGTGTTTTCTGCATGTGTCATTTAGCAACACCAATTACATTAATCATGTTGTGCAATCATCAACCAACATCTTCTGTCAAATTTTTCATCATCATAAACAGAAATCTGATGATTCCTGAACCATTCTTCCTCCTTACAATTTTGTATTTTTATTTACATATTCAAAGCTTGTTACAATTTTTTCTCTCTCACATTACAATGCTCATCACAGCAAGAACTATGTTTTTCAGTGATTTGTTCGTTTATTTAATGATGTTTTTTAAAGCATCCAGTACTTCCCATGGAGGTCGGGTGGCACAACAGTTAAAGCATGTGGCTGCTAACCAAACGGTCTTCTGTTCGAAACCACCAACTGCGTCCCAGAAGGATGAGGCAGTCAGCTGGCATCAAGACTCACAGCATCGGCAACCCTTTGGCGGCAGCTGAACTATATCCTTTAGGGTTGCTCTATGTCAGAATGGGCTCAGTGGCAATGAGTTAGTATTTATCATTCATCGTTCTAAGCATTTAGGAGCTGCATTATCTTTCATCTTATCTCTAACAGGTAACACAACGCCTAGTACACAGGAGGTGCTATACAAAGATGAGTTCAACAAATATATGAATAAGTAAATCTGGTGAAGAAAAACTGTTAAACGCTGCCTAAGTTTAGGAACAATGAGGCAAACCCTAAGTACCACCAACTGTTTACATGTGAAAGGATAACACAGTTTTACTGAACCTCATTGATAGTCTTATTTTCTGTATTTACATATTACAGAATCCCAAAATATCATACTCTCCTTAACCCAAAGTCTTGATTTACCTAACAAACTTTAAATTACACATACAAAGCATTTTGTTAAATGTTAGGTATACCAAGATAAATATGTCACAGCTTTTGCCTTTAGGCTGTGTCATGGATTGAACTGTGTTCCCCCAAAAATGCATGCAGCCATTTGACTAGGGCATCATTCCCAGTATTTTTTTATTTTCCTATGTTATACATCTTATTCTCTGCCTGTGGCTAATAGAGAGGATGATTATGTTAAAAGAGGATTACGGTGGGGCTGCAAAACCTTTGCTAAGGGAGCTTCCCGGGAATGTGCTCTGTACCATCTTTTATCCTTTCATCCTATGGGAAATAAAAAGAGAAAAAACAAGCAGAGAATTGGGAACCTCATACCATCAAGAAAGCAGCACCAGGAGAAGAGTGCATCCCTCAGACCTGAGGTTACTGCGCCAAGATGCTCCCTGAACAAGACTGATGCAACACTGACAACTTTTCTCCAGAGCCAACAGAGGGAAAGCCCTGCCCCTGAAGAGGACACACTGAACTCAGACTTGTAACCTAGTGGACAGTGTAAGAATAAACTTTTCTTTGTTAAAGCCATCCACTTGTGTTATCTCTGTTAGAGCTGTACTAGCTGACTAAAGCAGAGTAGCTAGGTCTATCAGGGAAAAAAAGGGACACAAATAATTATATTGTGATATGATAAGGGTGAAATAACAATAATATTCAGAGTGTTTTGAACACAGTCATCAACCACTTCAGCAAGGTGGAAAAAAAGGAGGTGCCATCATAACTGGGTCCCATAGATGAATGAAGGTTGTCTTCATCGTTATAAACGGAAAGAAGTATTTGTTTCCTCTACTCCAGGCTACTTTCCACTTTTTTCTCAGATTTATCATTTTAAAAGATATCCCAGAGTGCCATTCCCCTGATACAAAGTGTCCATCTATTCCCTACAACAAATATACTAAAAATCAGCAAACACATCCTTTCCCATCTCACTTCTCAAGGTACTGGAGACACACCTGGAATACACTAGTTAAGAGGATTCTACCTGAATGCTTAAACAGGCTTTGCTGTTTACTGGGGGCACATGAATAACCACTGTGTCTTCCAAATGTCTTTTCTAAAAAAATCATAGTAGCAATACCCTAATAGGATAAAGTACTTAAAAACAGTGGTTGTAACAGCAAGCATCCAATAAATACTAGTTGTTTTCACTACTTCTGAAGCTTTAACAACTCTTATCAGCCCATCTTCTTCAATATACTTCTGATATCTCAGTCACATTCACCTTCTCTACATTCTTGAAAAATCTACAACCCTTATTGTATATGCTAACATGTCATTCCCAAGGTCCTGCTTGTATCAGAATAATAGTGGTTACAACTTGTATGCTTTTTAAAAAACTTTATTTCTTAAAAAATCATCAATGTTGAGTGTACCAACAATTTATAAGTTCATAGTTATGGATAGAAAAATAGATACAAGCATAACCTCACTTTATTGCACTTTCTTTTAACTACGCTTCAACAATACTGTGCTTCTGCCACCGAAAAGTTTGTGGTAACCTGGCATCTAACAATTTCATTTGGTGTTCTTTTTCCAACAGCACGCACTCACTTCTTGTCTCCCTGTCATATTCTGGTACTTCTCTCTGTATCTCAAACTTTATCATTATTATATCTGCTATGGTGAGCTGTGTTTAGTGATCTCTGATGTTACTACTCTAATTATTTTGGGATTGCCATGAACCACGCCCATGTAAGACGGCAAACTTAAACCGACAAACGTGGTCTGTTTTCTGGCTGTTCCACTGATGGGCCTTCCCCACATCTCTCTTCTTCTGCTTGGGCTTTCCTATTCCCAGAGACACGACAATATTGAAACCAGTACAATTAGTAGCCCTGCAATGGTTTCCGAGTATTCAAGTGAAAGGAAGAGTCACAGGTCTCTCAGTTTAAATGAAAATCTAGAAGTGATTAAGCTTAGTAAGGAAAGCATGTCAAAAGCTGAGATAGGTGAGCTGAAAGTTAGGCCTCTGGAGCCAGTGGGCCAGGTCTTGAATGCAAATGAAAAGTTGTTGAAGGAAATTAAAACTGTTACTCCAGTGAACACACAAATGGTAAGAAATGGCCTTATTGCTGATAGGGAAAAAGTGTTAGCAATCTGAATAGATGATCAAACCAGCCATAACATGCCCTTAAGCCAAAAGCTAATACTGTGCAAGATCCCAGCTCTCCCACAATTCTATGAAGGCTGAAAGAAGAGAGAAATCTGCAGAAGATAAGTCTGAAGCTACCTAAGTTTGCTTCAGGAGGTTTAAGGAAGGGAGCTGTCCTCATAACGTACCAGTGCAAGACCAAGTAACAAGTACTGCTGCAGCCAGTTACCCAGAAGATCTAGGTAAGAGAACTGATGAAGGTGGCTATCTTAAATAAGAGATTTTTGGTGTAGACAAAACAGCTTTATATACAGAAAGATGCCATGTAGGACTCCCATAGCTAGAGAAAGGTCAGTGATTGGTTTCAAAATTCAAAGGATAGTTATCATTCTTTTTAAGGCCTAATGCAGCTGGTGACTTTAAGTTGAAGCCAATGTTTATCTACCGTTCTGAAAATTCTAAGGCCCTTAAGAATTACGTTAAGTCTACTCTGCCTGTGCTCTATGAATGGAACAACAAATGATGCACTTCTGTTTACAATATGGTTTACTGGCTATTTTAAGTCCACTGTTGAGAAAAAAGTTACTTTCAAAATACTACTGCTCACTGACAACACAGCTAGTCACCTAGAGACTTGATGGATTGGTGCAAGGAGATTAACACTATTTTCACACCTGTGCTAACACAACATGCATTTTGCAGTCCAAAGATTAAGGAGTTATTTCAACTCTCAAGTCTTATTATTCAAGAAATACATTTCATAAGGCTATGGAAGACACATGGATCTAGGAAAAGTACACCGAAAACTTTCTGGAAAGGATTTAGCACTCTAGGTGTCATTAAGAATATTCATAATTCACGACAGGAGGTCAAAATAGCAACATTAACAGAAGTTTGTAAGAAGCTGATCACAACCCACACGGGTGACTTTGAGGGGTCCAAGACTAGAAAAGGAGGTAACTTCAGATGTGGTACAAATAAGATGAGAACTAGAATTAGAAGTAGAGCCTGAAGATCTGATTGAATTGCTGTAATCTCATGATAAAACTTCAAAAGATGAAGTGTTGTTTGTTATGAATAAGCCAAGAAAGTAGCTTCTTCAGATGGAACTTATCCCAAGTTAATTAAGACGCTGTAACACTGCTGAAACGACAACAAAGACTTTAGGATATTACGTAAACTTAGTTGATAAAGCAGTGGCAGAATTTGAGAGGACTGACTCCATATTTGAAAAGAGTTATACTGTGGGGAAAGTGCTATCAAACTGTATCACATGCCACAGATAAATCTTCCATTAAGGATGAATCAATTGATGTGTCAAATTTAATTTTTGTGTTCTTTTAAGAAATTGTCACAGCCACCCCAAACTTAACCAACTACCATCCTGATCAGCCAGGAGATGTCAACATTGAGGGAAGACTTCCACAAACAAAGAGCATGATTTTTTTAATTAGGATATGAACTTTTTAACATCACTCTGGCACTTGGCTTGGCTTGGCTATTGATAAAAATGCCAACCATCATCTGAACCTTCAGCAAATCATAATCTTTTTGTTGGAATTGACTCCACATTACACATTTAATAAACTACCAAAAACTCATGGCTCTGGTGTGAATTCCAACTCATAAAGACCCTACAGGACAGAGAAGAACTATGCCACAGGGTTTCTAAGGAGCAGCTGGAGGACTGGAATTGCTGACCTTTGGTTAACAGCCTTAGCTCTTAACTACTGCACCACCAGGGCTCCCAACAGACTACAGTAGAATGTAAGTATAACTTTCAGACACTACAGTGTGATGTAAACATAACTTTTATATGCACCAGGAAACCAAAAATTTTGTGTAATCCACTCTTGCAATATTCACTTCAGTGAGATGATCTGGAACAGAACCTACAAGTATCTCCAACGTATGCCTGTAGATAGATGATAGATGACAGAAAGATAGATGATAAATACACATATTTATCCATATGGATATCTAGATACCTACTTTTTAAAATAACTAATGCTATTTTACACTTAATAGACTACCAAAACTCACTGCTGTCAAGTTCATTCCAAATCATAGTGACCCCATAAGACAAAGTAAACTCTCCCATACGGTTTCAAGGAGTGCCTGGTGGATTCAAACTGCCAACTTTTTGGTTAGCAGCCATAACTCTCAACCACTATGCCAGCAGAGTTCCTATATATATATATATATATATACACACATATATATACATACACATACATATATACTTACACTGCACATGTATACACATAAACATACATGAAAATATATAGAAAGTGAGAAGGATAGGATGTAGAAAATGTAGTGAATCTTGGTGTTTGAGAATTATGGGTGAAAAGTATCCAGGAAGTTTTATTCTATTTTTTTTCTTCAGCTGTACAATTCAGGAATATCTATTACATTACTCATGTGATACAACCACCCCCTAGGATATTTGTCAAATTCCCATCATCATAAACACTCACTGCTTCCTTAACAGTGAATACCCCTTCCTCCCACTTCTAATCCATTATCATTCAGTAGATTCTCACTCATAGCAACTCTACAGGACAGACTAGAACTGCTTTATGTTGTTTCCAAGATACTGCCAGGTGCATTTGAATGCCAACATTTTGGTCAGCCATCAGGGTCTTAATAACTGTGTCACTCAGTCTTCTATGCACTCATAGTCACCAAAAAGAAACTGTGGTCTCTAAAAACCCAACCAAAAAACTCTACCACTGTCAAGCTGATTCTGCCTCATAGACACCCTAAAGATCAGAGCAGAACTGCCCTATAGAGTTTCCAAGGAGTGCCTGGAAGATTTGAACTGTCCACATTTTGGTTAGAAGATGTAGCACCTAACCGCCATGCCACCAGGATTTCCTTGGTCTCTATAACACCCCCAAAAATTCATTGCCACTCAGTTGATTCCAACTCACAGCAACTTCACAACAGAGAGCAGAACTGCTCACTACGATTTCCAAGTCTGTAAATCTTTACAGAAACAGATGGCCCCCACTTTTCCCACTGAACAGCAAATGGGTTCGAATCATTTCACCTTCCAGTTAGCAGGTGAATGCTTTAACCACTGAGCAACCAGGGCTCTTGAGTTCTACACATTTTCTTTTCCAGGTATTTTGTGTGATATTATACAATATTTGTCCTTTCATACTGATGTATTCTACAGAATACAATGTTTTCAAGATTCATCCATGCAGCATTGGTCTGGACTTCATTACTCTTTATGGTTGAGTAGTATTCTATTTTAAGCACATACCACATTTTGTTTATCCTTCCATTTTCCCTCCTTTTAGTCACTGTAATACTGCTGCAATGAACAGTGGTATACATGCATTTATTCTATTTTGAAAACATTTTTGTAAGTCTGAAATTATGTCAAAGTGAAAAAAAAAAGTGCACTAGTACTAATTTCAGTGAAGAGAAGGACAACACAACACAGGGGAAGTCAGAACAAATGGACCAGAGCAAAAGCTAAGAAGAAGTTCCTGAACACATCCAAATACTCTGAGGAACAGAGCAGCTGGGGCTGGGGCCTATAAACCATAATTTCAGGAGATTCTAAGTCACCTGCCATAACAACACCTATTAAGGAAATGCTCTACATCACACTTTAGTGAATGGTGTCTTGGGTCTAAAAAGTTTGCAAGCAGCTACCCAAGATACATCAGTTGGTCCCATACCACTTTGAACAAAGGAAAGTGAAGAAAACCAAAAACGCAAGGAAAATACTATGCCAAAGGACTGAAGAACCACACGAGTCACAGACTCTGCCATCCTGAGACCAGAAGAACTAGATGGTGTCTGGCTACCACCAATGATTGCCCTGAAGGGAACAGAGGCCTAGATAGAGCAGTATAAAAATATGGAACGTAACTCAGATTCACATAAAAAGACTAGACTTAATGGTATGACAGAGACTGGGAGGAACCCCCAAAACTATAGCTCCCCAATATACTGGAAGAGACCCAAAAATACCAGTGAGTTTGGGCATACCAATGACCATGAAGATGGTACAGGACTAGACAACGTTTCATTCCATTGTACATGGGGTTGCAATGAGTTGAAGCAGCCTCAATAGCAGCTAACAACATTGTAGGAATAATTTGTGGGACAGAAAAAAGAGGCATAGCTAAAATATCTGTTTGCCAAATATTTTCCAGATAGTATGCAAACTTAGGGAACATGACAACAAATTAGAGATTTTACACTGTACATCAATGTGTTTGTTTCCAAGACTGTCAGATAGATCATATTATATAGGACCATATAAAGAACCAAAGACTTAAGTTCAGAAGATTAGCACTTAGCTGGCTGACTGACTAAGGGGACATGAATTTAACATCTCTGAACCTGTTTCCTTTATCTATAAAAATATGATTTTTTTAAATATGGTAATTCAGTTGCTATGTAAGATAGTATGTGCAAAGTGATAATGTCTATAAAAAGAAGATAACGGAAGTTAGCGGTAATAATCCATAATATTTGTGTTGTTGTTAGGGGCCATCAGTCAGTGCTGACTGACAGTTATCCTGACTGAGTAGGAATGCCCCATAGGGTGTTCTCAGCAGTAGTCTTCCTGGAAGCAGATCACCAGGACTTCCTCAACAGCTGAGTGGTTTCGAACCGCCAACCTCTCTGTTTGCACACTTACCTGTTGTGCCACAGATCTTCATATATTTAATAGTATATAACATTCCTTATCAGTGTTTTCACATTTAATCTTTGCAATTCTTTGCAGGAAATTCTTTTATTGTTTTCATTTTACAGACACAGAAAACAAGTTTTGAAAGATTAGCTAACTTAATCAGGATAGAAAATCACAGAAATGTTATTAAAACCAGCTCTGACTCACTCCAGAATCAGTCCTCTCAAGTGTTATTTTGAGGATCCCCTGGATGGTGTATACAGCTTAGTGCTCAACTACTGGTGGAAAGGTTGGCCTGACCTCAACCTCAGCCTCTGAAGTCAGATCTAGTGATCTGCTTCTGAAAGGTCAGAGCTTTGAAAACTCTCGAGTTCTGTTCTGCATACATGAGCTGCCGTGAGTCAAAACTGACTCAAAGGCAACTAACGCAACAAGGAGCTGCAGGGTTTTATTCTGCTTATTTCTACTGAAGAGTTACTGCGCAACCACCACACTTAAAAAGTCAATGAAGCGTCTACAGTAGGAGACAGGACAGCGGGTCTTGGGCCATTCTGCAGGCAGACTTGAGTATGAGTTTAAAAATATACCCTGTAGATGAGTTGGTTTGAACTATGTGTCACTGCTCCAGGGTGTCTAGGAGGTGTCTCATGCACAGGGCTGACTCAGATGAAAATAGAAAATCTTTACAGATGAGCAGACACAGCCTACTACAGAAATCCCCAGAAAAGAGATAAAGGTTTTCACTACCTTTTTGGAGCTTTGCTCTCTTCTCTGTTAGCATCACAAAAATCCACTCTTTGTTCTTTTGTCAAACACAAGAGATACCATCCTTGAGGCTTTTTAACTATGGAGACACAGGGACAGTTAGACAATTATCCACCCTCAAAGACCACTGGATGCTTCTCATCAATGAAAAAAAACTTTGTAATTCTAACCAAAATAATTTTTGCCTTTCCTGACTTAATATTCACTTTTGTCATTATATCATACCGTCTTGTATTGTGAACTAATTATTCCACATAACTCAATACAAAGAAATGGCAACCAAATTGCAGCAAAGAAAATACTTACTTAAAAATTGAGCTAAGAGGTAAGTTTGAATTTATTCGTGAATTACAAACATCTTCTACTGATAAACTCAAGTATCTCAAACTTACCTTGTATTACTCACCAGAAACTTCTGACTCATCACTTGTTTATTCTTTCTTTTATTCTCTCAAACATATATTTAGTGTGACATTTTGAAGCTACAGTTTATAATGTTTGAGTATGCATATAAGGAAAATAATTTTAAAAGTCTTACTCTGAAGACAGAAATATGATTGGAGAATAGTAAGCCTTATACTCCTCTACAGCTTGAGGAGTATCACATAATATTTAAATTTCACTGATCGTAAAGTTGACACAAGACCAGATAGAACCACTGATAACTCGACAAACATTTATGAAGCTAGATGACTTTAAGGAAACACTGAACATACGCACACTACTTTGGTTCTAGATAAGTCCCTCTGTAAGTGAGAATCAAACTTGAAGACAGTTTCTGTCAACTGACTGGGGTTAGGGATTTGCAACTAACACGGAATAGAAGCTCAAAACAGAAGGTAGTATGTCGAAAAAAATATATATATACATATTTAATTTCTGTACTCCTCAGCTGAAGCCTAAGATTTATCCATGCTAAATGGAACATAAAGTACCTTGGGGTTAGTTACCTTGAGATTTTTGAAAAAAACTCCCTGTCCCTAGCGTTTTACACTTACTACTCCTTTTCCTATAATACTCTTGCCTGGGGTATCCACAAGGACTTCTTTTCTTTCATCTTTTTACTTAAAAGCCACATATCAGTAAGGTCTTAAGTCGTTATCATAATTTAAAGTATCAACAACTCACACATTTTGTATTTTACCTGACACATAACAAACATGCAATACATATTTTTGAATGAGTTTATGAACTGTAACACTAATTTACCAATACAAAATAAAATCAAGATGAACTGTCAAATTCTATCTACTTGCAGTTGGTAAGGAAACTTTGGTGGCATAGTGGGTTAAGTGTTACATCTGCTAACCTAAAGGTTGGCAGTTCAAATCCACCAGGTGCTCCTTGGAAACTCTATAGGAAAGTTCTACCCTGACCTATAGGGTTGCTATGAGTTGGACACGACTCAAAGGCAGTAAGTTTAATTTTTATTATAGTTGGTAGGAGGATTTTTCTTTCTCTTTGTTAGTTTTTGGTAGTTCAATCAACAGGACCTTTCTCCTTCCTGGATTAAGAAGCATATTACTTCATTCATGCCCAAGCTAGGAGACTCTGAGACATTCTTGGCAAAGAAAAACCTTACTTGTAAGGGGTAGTTACCAGTTTCTTTATAGAAGAGTCCCATGTTCCCTCTTATCTCAGGACAACTCAAATGGATTTGGGGGATGCAGAAGAGACTATGAAACCCTGGTAGCACAGTGGTTAAGAGCTATGGCTACTAACCAAGAGATCAACAGCTGAAATCCACCACACACTCCTTGGAAACCCAATAGGACAGTTCTACTCTGTTACATAGGGTAGCTATAAGTCAACACGGACTCGACAGCAGCAAGTTTCATCTTTCATTTTGTGGGAAGATTATACACAAATTTAACATACTCATATTTTAGCATAATTTAGTCAAATCTTCACATCTTTTTTTGGAGCTGTATTAGCTATAAAATGTATCAAAATAGTCAAATTTAAATATTTATTCATCTTAGAAATGTGACATAAAATACATACAGAAGTGATACACAAATATGAAATATCTTTATTTTAAAGGAAAAATTAGGTAAATATAATTTGACACATCATTATAAAACTTGATATAAAAATGTATAAGTATAGAATTTGACAATAAAAAATAATGTGGCACGATGGAGCTCACTATGTTGAGTCTCACTGGCAACACAAGAATAAAAAGGGGTGCATCCTGAGATCTCCACTAAAAGACCTCAATTGATGATCCAGTGGTTTCGGGGTTCCCCTGAGAGCATGACCCCCAGCCCTGATGCTGCCCTTACTCGTAAATTATAACAAAGGTCCACTCTTTGGACAGGAATGGATTGCACTTGGCAATGCAGAGTGACCATATAGTGGATGCCCTTTACGGTTCTATGCATCTATAGGATATCATCCTGCTGACCTCTGGCTGGAGGAAGGAGAGTGAGTGGAGAGGAGGGGAAAGGAGGCTGTTGGGAAGATGAGACATGTACGGAGCAGAGAGGAATAGTGTGCTGTCACCGGACAGGGAGAGCAGTGGAAGCTGCATATAGATAGGCATGTAAATTTGTACGGGACTGTACATTTTCACTCAGTCATGTTAAATAAAAAAGAAAAAAAAATAATGTGGCAAATGAAAACTATGACCTTGTATATATCCCTCCTGAGTGTAAAGACGATTTCAAGAACAGATTTGATGTGCTGATCACTAATGACGGAAGATCAATCTGTGGAATGACACCAAAGACATCATCCATGAAGAGAGCAAGAGGTCATTAAAAAGACAGGAATGAAGAAAAGACCAAATCAGATGTCAGAAGAGACTCTGAAGCTTGCTCTTGAACGTCAAGCAGCTAAAGCAAAAGGAAGGAATGGTGAAGTAAAAGACCTAAACATAAGATTTCAGAGAGCAAAAGAATTATAATGACATGCAAACATCTGGAAATGGAAAACCAGAAGGGAAGAATATGTTCTGCATTTCTCAAGCTGAAAGAACTGAAGAAAATATTCAAGCCTCGAGTTGCAGTAGTGAAGGATCCTACAGGAAATCTATTAAGTGACCCAGGGAGCATCAAAAGAAAATGGAAGGAATACAAAGAGTCATTACACCACATAGAATTGGTCGATGTTCAGCCATTTGGAGAGGTAGCATATGATCAGGAACGAATGGTGCTGAAGGAAGAGGTTGAAGCTGCTTTGAAGGCACTGGTGAAAAACAAGGCTCCAGAAATTGATGGAATATCATTTGAGATATTTCAACAAACAGATGCAGTGCTGGAAGTACTCAATCCTCTATGCCAAGAAATTTGAAGGACAGCTACCTGGCCAACTGACTGGAAGAGATCCATATTTATGCCCATTCCAAAGAAAGGTGATGCAACTGAATATGGAAATTATCAAACAATACCATTAATATCACATGCAAGTAAAATTCTGCTCAAAATCATTCAAATGTGACAACAATATATTGACAAGGAACTTTCAGATATTCAAGCTGGGCTGAGAAGATGATGTGGAACCACAGATATCATCGCTAATCTCAGATGGATCTTGGCTGAAAGCTAAGAATATCAGCAAGATGTTTACTTGTGCAAAAGCATTTAACTGTGTGGATCATACTAAATTATGGCTAATGTTTCAGAGAATGAGAATTCCAGAACACCTAATTGTGCTCTTAAGGAATGTGTATATGGATCAAGAGGCAGTTGTGTGAACAGAACAAGGGGGACGCTACATGGTTTAAAGTCAGGAAAGGTGTGCGTCAGGGTTGTACCTTTTCACCATACGTTTTTAATCTGCATGCCAAGCAAATAATCTGAGAAGCTGGATTATATGAAGAAGAACGAGGCATCAGGATTGGAGGACAACTCATTAACAACTTGTGTTACATAGATGACACCACCTTACTAGCTGGAAATGAAGAAGACTTGAGATACCTACTGATCAAGATCAAGGACCACAGCCTTCAGTATGGATTGCACCTCAACACCAGGAAAACAAAAATCTGCACAACTAGACCAGTAAGCAACATTGTCATAAATGGAGAAAGGATTGAGGTTGTCAAAGACTTTGTTTTACTTGGGTCCACAATCAATGCCCTTGGAAGCAGCAGTCAAGAAATCAAAAGATGCACTGCACTGGGAAAATCTGCCACAAAGAACCTCTTCAAAGTATTCAAAAGTAACGATGTCACCTTGAAGACTAAAACATGCCTGATCAAAGCCATACTATTTTCATTTGCATCATACACATGTGAAAGCTGGACCATGAACAAAGAAGACAGAAGAAGAATTGATGCCTTTAAATTCTGGTGTTGGAGACAAATGTTGAATGTATGATGCACTGCCAAAAGTACAAACAGATCTGTTCTAGAAGAAGTACAACTAGAGTGCTCCTTGAAAGCAAAGATGGCAAGACTGTGTCTTACATACTTTGGGCAGGTTGTCAGAAAAGATAAGTCCCCGGAGAAGGACATCATCCTTGGTAGAGTGGAGGGTCACTAAAACGAGGAAGACTCTCCATGAGATGGATTATTGACACAGTGGCCACAACACTGGGCTTAAGCATAAAAAGACTGTAGACATGGCACAAGAAGGGACAGTGTTTCATTCTGTTGTGCATAGGGTCGCTACGAATCAGAACCAACTCGACAGCACCTAACAACAACAATGAAAACTAAGCTAAACTTCCATATTATTGTTTTTGAAATATAGTACCTGTATTCAATTCAGAATCAAACAGACAAAATGAACTGAAAAACTAATGAAAGAAACTGTCAAATCCAAAGAAAAAACGAAAGCCAATGCTGTTGAGCTGATTCCAACTCACAGCAACCCTAGAGAACAGAGTAAAACTGTCTCCTAGAGTTTCCAAAGAGCACCTGGTGGATTCCAACTACCAACGTTTTGTTTAACAGACTGAGTTCTTAATCACTACGCCTCTGGAAAGTAACCAGAAAAATGAATAGCTCTAAATTGTGTCAGACAAAACTCATTAACTAATATTTGGCCCAAGTATTACTAACAACCTGTTGAAGTTGTCATGTATCAATTTTGAAAAGTCTAAGGATATTTAGAAAGCAGTTGGTAGTTCTTTTCCATGGAAAACATGCTCAACCTAAAAGGCAATTAGTTTCACATCCTTTGATTAAAATTCTAGAACTGACCTTAACAAGTCTTTATTATTCTAATGTCAAAATCAGCTCATACTTTAGATATTCTCCATAGCTGCAAAGTTCTGTCTTATATGAAAGAATTTTTTTAAAAAAAACAAAAGACATTTGAATACTACTGATAAGATTGCCAAAAATATGCTTAAAGACACTGCTCTGAAACAAATTACCTCGCAATTTTGCTAAAATGTATATTCTGATTCATTAGGTCTAAACCCAAACGGAAACAAACCCACTGTTGTAAAGTTGATTACAACTCATAGCAACCCTATGGGTCAGAGTAGAACTGCTCCATAGTGTTTTCCAGGAGCACCTGGAAGGTTTGAACCACCAACCTTTTGGTTAGTAGACATAGCACTTAACCACTGTACCACCAGGGATTAGGGAAGCACCTGATATCACTGATCAGCTTCCACATGATGCTGATGATGCTGGTTTGCTGGCCACAAGTTCATTAGTGAAATTTAAGAAGGAATGTCCTCTCAGACGCATTCAGTTAACCACACAAAATGCAAAAATTAAAAGCAATTTTCACTCAATTTTCTCCTCCTCCTCCTCCTCCTTCTCTACTTTTTCCTTCTTCTCTTTTTGAAGAAGGGAATATCAGAAGTATTGTGGTGGAGGTGAGCAAAAACTCTGGAGTCAGACACAAGAATTTGAGTACTGGCCTCAAACTTCAAGGATCTACCACAAGTTAACATATTAATACATTCTCCACAGAACTGTGATGAGTTAAATAGCACCCCTAATAAATAAAATAGTACAATAACATCCAAAAAGTACTAGTCAGACTGTCCCCTCACTTCATAATTTTCTTACTTTTTCCAGATGAGTACAAAATGTTTGATTTTTTTATCCTTTTTTTTAAAATTTTAGTTACCATTTCTTAGTTCTTAAAACCATTTATTCTCTTTATTTCTCAAATTATTTCCCATTAGTTTCAGACAGGCTTGTTATTCATTAGTTTCAAACTGCTCAAATGCCAAGTCTTATAGTAGCTGTAACACGGCTTAACAGCAAAAATTTAAAATATCAATTCAGATTATAATTTTTTTTAAAGCCTGCCATTTTTATATATGTTCCAGATAGTATGCATTCAAGTAAATTATTGGAAGATATATTTACTTCTGGGATGCTCAGTATTTCTAAACAAGTTTAAAACAGCTCTTTTGGAATAACTGATCTTGTGTATACACTGTATTAAACACTCAGTTCCATTATTTCACAATCCATTTTGGTTTGGGCCAGCAATTATACTTCCTCCTTTGATCACTCACATTATACACCAAATATGGCACATTGCAACTTCTGCTAATGGCAAAAAACAGAACGGACTCTTTAAATTTGAAGTTCCACCACTGCTAAGACTTATTCAAAGTACATCCTACTGAGTCCAGTGGTAATGTCAACAAAGGAACTCCAACAGTGTGTGCAATGGTGACACTATTGTATCCTTTGGCTTCTATGGTAACTACTGTGAAAGGGACATCATTCATGCCAATAAACCAGTTTAAGCATGTTGTTCAATCAATCTCATTCTCTCGGTGTCTCACCTCATATGTTTTCATGTGGACTTTAATGAGAAATGGTGAGACTTGGATGTTTCTCCTCTCATCCTATTTCCAGGACCTGCGTACCCATAAAACAATTCTACTGCATTTGCTAGCATTTTAACCCCAGCTACTCCTCTAATTAACTGAGCTGATGATTCTAGGATGGAAAAAGGAAGCTGCATTAAAAGGCAGCTGCTCACTATACCACATTACTGTTGCAAATTCATTGGCACATATGGGAGCCAGAAGCCCAGATCACTGGCTCATGAATTCTGGAGGCCTTTCTGTTCAAGCCAGGAACCTGGAAACAGATGGCTTTGAAAACCTACCAAAAGAGAAAGGATTGGCAGACTTCTTTAGGTTCTTTGGCTCTTCCAACTGCTTCTCTAACCTTCCCCCATCACATCTGCTTTCTCTGGGATTGTCCAGGTAGTGTTAGCTACAGAAACCCCGTTTTTCCAAAATATAATCACACCAGATGGCACCTTCAAAGTATGAATAACTGTACCCTAAAAACATATAACTGACATGGAGCTACAAGACTGTGAAATCATCTGTGGAAAATATTTTACTGCTATAATTAGATCTTTTCTAGATTTCTTTATTATGAACTGAAGTATAATGCCATACATTGATACATATTCTTTACTTACAGTTATTCTATTTTGTGAAGTTTTTTAATTTCAATTTTTTATTTAGACTCGACAGCACTTGGCTTGGCATTTAGAATTTAGTAAATTCACACGTAATGACTTCCCTGGCAAGGCAGGATACTGCATCTATTAAGGATTATAACTTGAGCACCTAAGGAAAGTTATCTGATAACATTAAGCATTGTTTTATTTAATTGGGATACCACGGACTGCCAGAAGAAGGAACAAATCTGGACAAAGGACAGCCAGAACGCTCCTTAGAAGCAAGGATGGCAAAACTTCATCTCATGTACCTTGGACATGTTGGCAGGCAGGATCTGCTCCTGGAGAAGGACATAACACTTGGTAAAGTAAAGGGTCAGCAAAAATGAGGAAGACCCTCAAAAGATGGACTGACACAGTGGCCACAACAATGCTCTCAGGGATTACAACGATTGTGAGGATGGAACAGGGCCTGGCAATGTTTCATCCTATTGTACATGGGGTCTCTGCAAGAGGGAAGATACTCAAAGGCACCTAATCAACAACAATATACATAATGATAGTACCTAACCTCACATAGTGACAGAGTTCAAAATAAAAATAAAAACAATAAATGGATGCAAATTTCTTAATACAGCCCTTGGTGTACACTAAATAATGCATGTAAACCATTGTTATTACAAAGTTCAGTTGAGGGTGTCTAGAAAGTAAATTAGTAGGGAAAACATAGTCTATAACCTTTAAAATAAAAATCGTATTCTCCAGATCAGTTAGTATTATAAACATACCAGTTTAATACCAACATTTTATCTCCAATATTTTTTTCTGTAAAAATAAGGGCTTATAAGTGCTATACAACACCCTGGCAGCACAATGTTTAAGCACTTGGCTTTTAAGCAAAAGGCTGGCAGTTCAAACTCACCCAGCTGTTACTTGGGAGAAAAACCTGATAATCTGTTCCCATAAAGCTTACAGCCCAGGAAACTCTATGGGGCAGTTCTGCCCTGTCACTTGGGGTCAATATGAGTCAAACTAAATCAGTGGCATCTAACTACAACCACAACATAAGTAATATAAAAGAAGAAAACATGCAAAGGTTTCAAGTGGGGGATCATTCTGAATCACAGTTATTACAATATATTTTGAAGACATAGCCACATCTAACAACCTGATCCTTTTCTAGACTCAGTATGGTCAACTGTGCCTCTGGCTCCCCTCACCCAGACTCCCCTTCCACTCTCTAATCTTTCTCATCTTTAAATATCCCAGTCCAATGTCTCTATTTTATAAAGCATCCCTTGAGGGATCCGACTCGACGGCACTGGGCTTGGCTGAGCTTGTTGAACAGCAACTATTCCTCTGTTCTCAAGCTTTTCCTATCACATTAGACTTATTTATATGTAAATACTGTAAACGTCTTCAGAAAAGGAGCAACGTTTTATTTATTTTTCTATATCCAGTATCTAGCACATAGCACTCAGTAATAGTTTGGTTTTATCTCCATTTTTGTTGTTTTTTTAACTATAAGTATGCGAACGGGAGAATGTGGTACACCAGTGGACCTCACAGGATGAAAACAATTTCATAGAGAGATGCTGATGGGGTGGGGAGGTAAGCATCTCAGGTAAAGGACAAACACAGAAAGACTAGGACATGTTGATGTAAGGCTTGGAGGCAAATGTTTTTGGAGTAGTGCATGACTGAAAAGGGAGGCTAGAACCAGATTAAAAAGTGTGGGACAATACAGGTATAAATCTGGAGGCAATGTGCTGCTTATAAATGCCAAGCCAAGTGCCGTCGAGCTTACAAATAACCGTAGGAAAAATCAGGTAAAGCTCTCTGCTTAATTAAATCTTTTTTCTTTTCCTCCTTCCTGTCCTGAAATACATGCTGTGTTCATAGAATTTCTTTCTTATCTCCAGAGAGAGATTAGCCTGCCCAAACCAAACCATTAAAGGTAGTTTACAAAGAAATACAATTCTGATAGATGAGAATTCTTTGCTCAGCAAGGGATTTAGAATCACAGGGCTGCTGCCTCTGCTACCCCTTAAAAAGATTTTTTCCACAAATAGTCAATATCAAAGGTCATACATTTAAAAAGTCACTTGGAATTAGAAGCTTGAAGGAAAATGCCCATGAGAAAACATTTTGGCAAGCTGTTACAGGTTTTCATTGGGTTGGCAACTAGACAGACCATGCTGGTCTCCCATGCAAGCATGTCATTTCAGAGTGGTAGAAAGGCTGCCTGCCCCTAGATATCACACTTATCTGCCTCTCACTAGTTCCTGATTTTTCTGAAGCAGAAAGGCATTACTTAATATTGACAGCCTTTGTTCTGTTGAAACGCAGAAATTTTTGAAAGGAAGAGGAAAGAGAGTAAAACTAACTAGGTATTAGCATCTACAATGTTCCAGGCATTATGGAGGACTTTTCATACAGTTTGTCATTAAATTCTTACATCTAATACCTGGAGTCTAATTATCTGATTTTACAGATGAAAAATTTCAAGCTCAACAAAGGACCCTGACAGAAGTCAGGTAGCCAGGAACTGTGGAACAAGAGATTAGCCCCAGGTCTACAGAACTCAAAACAACTACTGTATTAGTAGTTAATTTATAAAGTAACTTGTCTTTATTTTAGACAATGGTGCATCTCTCCTAGTATTCCCCAGTAATTACTTAACAGTAGCATGATTTGGTGACAGACAGCAGGAAGCGTAAGAGAGCAGTGCATGCTGATGGAGGACCAGGAACTCGAGGACGCTGGGAAAAAATGGTGTAGAAACAAAGAGTGAAAAACCCACAACTTAAAATTTCAGCAGGTAATTAAGGTCAACTCAGTAGGATACCAGTTTACCTCTACTACAAAGAAGGTAGTTAAACATGTGTCCATACATTCTGAGAAATTTATTCATTTTTTACAACAGGAAAAAGTATCACCAATGGAAGATATTCTATTTAATGTATATTACCACTATAATTAAAAGTATACAGATGCAATTTGTCACAATTATACAAACGCATGAAGCATAACATATATACATAAGGCACAATACATATAAAAGTTTCAAAGATTTTTCAAATCATCAAATGAAACAAATTAAACAGGCTTTCTCCATCAATACATATGTTATCATTTTGTTTGAAAGGACATAAATAAATTGATTGGAAATAAGTGAAAAGCTGAGTAATATAATTAGCCTGGAAATCTAGGAAATATTATAAATGTTATCACTTTAAGAGCTAATTATAATATAACAATATTCAAAATCTATTTTTATTTGCCATTCAAATATCTCTCAACTTTCTGTCCATTTCTTCTCCTTTCCTGGTTCCTCTTCCTTTGACAACTCCAAAAACAGTGGACTTCTTCACAGGATTCTATTTTCTTTATTTTCTTCCAAAGTGAACTCATCCACTCTCAGAACTGCAATTACATATCTGAGCTTCTTAAACACTTCTCTAGTTTCGACATATTCAAACTCTCCTTCCACCAGTCAGTTATCCTTAATGCATACATAAGGTATAAGGCAAATATAGCCATGTTATTCCTCTTCAATAAACACAGCAACACAAAAGTTTATTATGACTCTTAGCATCTTGCACAATCTAAGTCTCCTTTCATGGACTGAATAAGGTCCCCCAAAAAATACACATATCAGTTTGTTTGGGCCCTGATTCCTGATACTGTGTGATGTTCCTTTATGTTGCAAATCCTTCATCTGTGATGTTAATGAGAGAGGATGGGTAGTGGTTGTGAGTGAAGCAGGACTCAATCTGTCACACTGTACTGTGGCTTAAGACAATCTCTAATATAAAAGAAAGGCAAGCAAGCAGAGAGTAGAGAACCTTGACCCATCAAAAGAGCAGTGCCAGGATCCAAGGTCCCGGTGCCTCAGAAGCTCCCAGTCCAGGGTAAGACTGACAACAAGGACCTTCTTCCAGAGACAGTGTTCCACTGGGACTGACACCTTGAATTTGGATTTGTACTGTACTGTAACAGAATAAAGTGTATCCTTTTAAAGTCATCTACTTGTGTTGGCTACTTGTGATATTTCTGTAAGAGCAGCACTAGATGACTAAGACACCTCTCCTAGTGCCTAGCAAGTCTGACTTTATTCTTCATGCTTCCTGTGCTCTGAACTGCACATAAAATTCTTGAAGCATTCCATATTTTCCCACCACTCATTTATCAGTCTGTCCCTCTGTGATCTTTATGTATTGTTCTTCTGTTGTGAACTAGGCCAGTGACGTCTCAAATATAAGCAGACTCAGCCACGGTGAGCAGGGGGCAGCTGAGCTTCCAGACTAACACAGCCCGGGGGGAGGAAAGCCTGGCAATTAATTTAATTAGCCAATTAAAACTTTATGAATTACAACAGAACACTATCCACCTCACTTGATTTGGACAAATGATCCGGAAGTATCAGTTGCCAGAAAAGGACATGATGTTCAGTGACACAGCGGGCTGTCAAGGGGGACCCTCTTGAGGATGGACTTGTACAACAGTCACAACAATAGGCTGATGATCGTTACCATGACACGGAACCAGGCAACGTTCAGCTCTGTCGCACAGACGGTCAACAGGAATTAGAGTCAACTTGCCAACACTTACGTATCTCTCTCTCTGCGCTCTAAGGATCCTGCATTGCTTATAAAACCTGAAATTTGCCATGCCTCCCTGTTTGTGTTTGTTTTGACTCCTAAACTTTTTCTCCTTCTTTCCGTATAATACCTCTTTTTAAGGCCTTCCTCAAGCATCACTTACCATTAAATATACTCTGGTTTTTTCCTAATCATACCAGGCTAGTCTCACATCTAATAGTTTGTCAAGTACTGAAGTTAGGAAAACTATTTCAAACTGATTTCAAATTCTTTTGATTATGTAATTGTTTAAATCAGCTCTTTTGTTGCTGCTATAAATATTCTATTTGTAAACTTCAACTCTGGCTTGAATACGTTTCTTTTTTAAATATGAATATTTTCAAAGATTTTTAAAGATTTATATTCCAGTTTTTCCCAGATGATTTAAATTTTCACAACTAAGCCAAGCCAAGTGCTGAGGGTCGCCATGAGTTTACAACTAAAGTCACAGAAAAACAACTTAACTGCACAACTGACACTGTACCCAGGCACTGGTGCTTTTGTTACACATGAATCACTTAAAAAGGTCTTAAGAAATGCTTTTTTAAAAAGAAATACAAATATTCTGAAACAGACACTTGATCCAAATTTGAACTATCAGCCCAGTCTAGCAGCATTTTGCCCCAATCCTCTTTCACACTCTAAATGTGTCACATTTACTAATTCTACAAAGTAACAGGTTTCGTTGCACATGTGTATGTGTATTCTTGCAAAATATAATGATCTAGCAATTCTCTGCTTAAAAATAAGCATATGGTCTTCCAACCTTGGCAGGCTTATATTTTGCTACAGTAATGATTTCATTTTCCTTTAACTACTTCCAAAATGCATGACCCCAGACAAACACTTCCACCTGCTCATCATTTACTAAGTATGTGCTTTGGTTAGCTTTCTGTACCATTTTAAACCCACTGGCTTCTATTTTCCCAGTGCATTAGTTACTATAGAAACTATGTCACTGAAATATGAAAAGGGTAGTGGCATTCCAAAGCACAGAAGAAATGTGCATTTTATGTACGCACATAGTCATATGTGTGTTTAGGCACACATAAACATACACAGACAGGTATATAGTATGTATCTACAGGCAATCTATCAACACGCATATATACATGAATGACATATATCTATAATATATCATTATCATTTATCATTATCAATCATAAGGCATATTTAGCATTACTTAACACTGAGAGTGCATAAGTTAGCAAAAATAGGAATCAATAAAATAGAATGTTTTCTTAAATGTCTGATGTAAAAAAAATAGAAATACATAGAAAACAGAAAAGAACATTTTGTCATGCATTTAAAATTATAAACTCTAACGCAAGAAAAATAACCCCTGGTAGTACAATGGTTAAACACTTGGCTGCTAACCAAACGTCTGGTAGTTTGAACCCACCCCTGCCCCCCAGCAGCTCCACAGGAGAATGAACCAGCCATCTGTTTCTGTAAAGATGACAGCCAAGAAAACCCTATGGGGCAGTTTTTCTGTGTCACATGGAGTCACTGTGAGTTGGAATCCACTTGACGGCACCAACACTGACAACAATGTAAGAACATCCACAAAATATATATGTCAAAAGGAACTCAAAAATTAATGTCAAATGCTTAAAACAGCCATTTCACAAGAACAGGAGAAAATGTCAAATTTAAGGAAAAACTCCCTCCCAAGTGATTTTATATGAAATTTCACTATTTAAAGCCACAAGCTGTCCTAAATATGAATTTATCAAATAAGTTAATCAACTGAAAACAAACAAATCTCCAGTGTAAGAAAAATAAATATTGCGACCAGGCATAAACATAAGATTTGCATTTTATAAGTACAAATGAAGTAATTTCATTTGACATTTCAATTTTTAACAAACTGTACATAATGTGTCAGAAACCCTGAACTTTATGGAGCAGTTCTACTCTGTCCTACAGGGTCGCTGTGAGTTGGAATCAACTCGATGGCTGTGGGTTTGGTTTGGTCAACTGGTTACACACAACTGACAAAATTTTTACTGTCACTGCTATAACACAGAATAAGAAGCTAATACAAAATGATCACATACATGAAACAGAACTCTGTGTCACATACCTGATGTCCAATAAGAACAAGAAGGATCTCAATAGACTGGATAAAAACTGTGTAAGCTTATCAATAATTTTTAAATACACTTGTAGCTACAGGAAAACTCTCCATTCTTTGGTACTTAGAAATACTGAAAGTCAGTTTTATTTGATTCCAACTGAATACTTTTTATTGTTGTTGTTAGGGAAAAAACACACTTGGAAAAACAGCTTGATAAAAGGTTAAGTTTTGGCTTATTATCGTTTAACATAAACTTGAGGATGCACAGAATAGGCCAGAACAATTAGCACACGTCTTCATTCTCTTACCCTTACTATACAATAGAAAACCCATTTTAAAGCAAAATTACAATTCAATTGCTATCTAACATTATTCAAATAATATATTTAATATTTACATTTTATGAAACCTGTATGCTAAATTCAAAAAACTGCTCAAGCCTGGAAGAAATTCCTAGCTTACTATTTAAACAACACAGTTTTTGAATGTTTATGAATATAGTTCAAGGATTCTAAAATAGCAATTGTACAAAAGATCTTGGCTTTGGCTAAAAAGTGTTTGCCTTAAAATAGATTCTTAAGGTATACATTCTTACATGTGGAGATTTTGCTATATGTGTTTTACTTTACAATGAAAAGACTAAAACTATGTTTTCTACAAATTACATGTGATAACTCTATGTACCCTATGGCACTGTAAACTAAATATTAAAAACTTTAAATGTATTTATCTAATTAGAATATGTAACAAAACATGAGAATATAAATTTTACCAAAATAAAAATTTCTTTAAAATTTAGCTTCATTTCTACTTCTCACTCTCATTTATTATTCATCTTTTAAAATATTATATATTTTAAAGGAAAATAAAATTTTCCTATGTAAAAATCAGCAATCACTTTCTTGTTGACACACACTATGTCGTAATTTTCTCCATGTGTGTTGTTGTTGTTATGCACTAACAAGTTGATTCTAACTCATAATTACCCTATGGACGACACAGTGAAACAACACCCAGTGTTGTGCCATCCTCACAATTATGCTATGTTCATCAGCCCATTGTTGCAGCACTATGTCAACATCTCGTTGAAGGTCTTCCTCATTTTCACTGATTCTCTACTTTACCAAGCATGAAATATAGCTGTATACAATTTTCTTAAATTATTTTCTAGTACATACTCCATATATAGAGTCTCAGATTTTTAAAAAAATGGATTAACATCTATGAGAAGATCAACATTATCAACTTGGCCAGTGGTCACATACATATACTTTAAAACTGAGAAGCTTAGTATTTTCTGATAATGCAGAGCTACACTGTTGCTGTTAGGTGCCATCGAGTTACTTTCAACTCATACCGACCCTATGTCCTGTGCCACAGTTATATTCTGTTTGAACTATACCTTTTTGCTTAAAAGCTCAGAAACTCATTAAAACCTACACCTCCTTTTAAAAATAAAATTATATTACTTTCAATTTACTATCACGCTTATATTTTTTTTCCTGAAATCCACTTTAGACTAAAGCTTGTTTGGGGATCTGAATAGCCAAGGATAATCACATCCCAGTCTCTGGAAATTTACAATAATCCAGGTGTTCACTTGTGGTCATTAAAAAAAACTGCTCCATGTTCCCATTATAATTCACACTGGACACTGAAAAAATGCTCTACTTTTGATAGTTTCCCAAATGCCCAATTATATCTCTTTCATTTCCAGAACGCTCTCCCAGGTTCATCAGTTTAAGGCCAACAAAGACTCTAATTAAGACTGTGATTAGTATCTTCACTTTCTTACACTTTAACCCATGCTAGCTACAAAATATCTTTCTACTGTAATTACAAAGATTTGATTTACTTAATTTCCATTGGATAGCCTTGAGTTGTCATCCTTTGTCTTTTCTGGGCATCTTGAAAAACTATGTCTTTGGATGCCATGTCTCATGAACCGTGTCTCAATTCAAGAGATTTTCTTGAAATGTGCTTTGGTACTTAGTACAGATCTTTTACAGTGCATATGAATAAACTGCCATAAGTCTTCTCTGTATTCTTACAAATCAACCCATTTAGTTTATCCTTAGCCCCAAAAGTGAAAAGCACTAATTTACTTATAAGCAGGTGTAAACTATCTCTTCAAGTCTTTCTGAGGGACATTAACTTAACGAGTAAATTCCAAGTTACATCTCAGGAATTCTGAATTCTATTCTCTTCTCTTATACTGAATGCGTCTGTTACCATAATTCTTTTACTTTTGAAATGAATACTGATTCTGCACCCCTGTCAAGGAAACAATTTTAAAATTATTAAACCCTAAAAATAATTCCCGTAAAATACTTAGGAATAATAAAAATCTGTGAGGGTAAAAACTCACGAGCTAAATGTACTGGCATAGAAGAATTAAAGCCTGAAGCTTTGGGTTATATTATAAAGCCTTTGATGTTTTTAGAGGCGATTAATTTATTTCATAAATGTCAATGTATTCTTTTATTTGAACTAATGTATATGGATCTGTTTTCTTAAATCATTTCAAAACATAAAAAACACATTTAAAACCACTGTCCCTCATTATTGCCATTTTGCAGGACTATTATTCTAAAGTTTCATTTAATCTGATTTCTGAGCATATGAACATTACAATATATCACCACTATGGTAAAAAATACAATGCACTGTTGAAAAATACAGAATATAATCCTATGCCTAATATAGAGATCTGTATTGATTTGAAATCTATAAGTATGTCACTCTGTTTTAGGCAGAGCTGGATATTCAAATAAATTTATCCAATATATTTAGGGCACTTCAATGAATCAACTCTCTTTAAAAAAATTTTTTTGTCGTAAGTCCAAACCCCACAAGCTGAACATACATTGTCTCTACTACCTAGCCAGCATACAACATTCACTGCTAAACCACAACATAGAATTCTCTTCCTCCCTTTCCTGCCCCCCCAACCCGTCCCCACCCAGGTCTATTTTTCAGAAAATAGTCATCTTTTCTCCAGCTAAAGTGAACCAATTCCTTGGCCAATATTCTTTGGCTGAAGGCTGAGAATCTGATAGCAGTCTGACAAATCAGAGTCCTTCCTCTGAATCCTATAACTAGACATAAGCAATTCTAATCTCTGTCCGCCAGCTCTCTGTTAGCTGTAACTATTTCCATGCACTGAGAAAAACAGTACAGTTGGTTAGCTGGGTGTGGAAAATGTTCCCCCAAAATACTGTTGATGTTCTCCCTGACACTGTTTTTAAAGTACATAAAATAGATTCAAATTTAAAATGCACCATGTACAAAAAAAATGTTATTTTAAGTTTGGACACATGAAACAAGTTTTCACTTCTCAAACTTGTCTTCTTACAGGAGATAAAGAGAGCAAATCAAGAGAAATCAGTTTTCTGCTCCTTTACCTGGATCTCAGAAGGGTTTAAACCAATAAGGTATAGGCTCCAGATGATGATATCCCAAGTCAGAGAGGAAGAATCAGTGAAGAACAGATGGGTTGGCTGTGATTGATAACAGCTGGTGAGGTAGCACTCCCTACAAAAGTATTTCCCCAGTCAGCAGCAGTGCTACTGAAATTAACATCTTGCTTGTTCAGATGAAGTTAGTGTTTTTTAGACTCAAATCTTCTCTTACTTCCTCAGTAAGCAAAGCCAAATATCTGTAAATAAAAATTTTTCCTCAGCAACCCTGTGTACACAGAAGGAAACACCATCCAGTCCTCCACCTTCCGGTCCTCCACCATCCTCACAATTGCTATGCTTGAGCCGATTTTTGCAGTCAGTGTAACAATCCAATGTCCCCTGTTCCTGAGAGACTGTTAAGTTTTTTACAATACAGCATTGTTTCATTGGTACACTCTAAAGATTAATAATTATATATGCTACAAACATTTGGCTATTTCCAAGGGGGTAAAAGGAGGCTAAATGGGCTTCATTCTAAGAGTCCGCTGCTACAATTCACACACAAGAACAGTGTTTAAGGTCAGAAACATCAGTGACAATATAATTAATAAAGGCCTTTTTCTTCTTTTTAAATCAGAGGAAGATATCCAAGAATTGTTTAATATGAGAAATTGACGGAAAATTAATAAAAATAAATCTTTTTGTTTGAAATTTGAAAATGGTCTTAACTGTAATGTCACTTACAGTTCATAAATCTGGTGATTTAAAAACGTGTGTGCACAATCCTGGCTCTTTTGTCATCAAAGTTGCGGTTTAATTGTATTCTATGAATAGAATATGACAGAAGTGAGTCCGCGTGACTACTGAGGTAACACAGCTTCTCCTTGACTCTACCTGTTTTCAGACATTGACCCCCAAGAACTCAGCATGCTGTGTGCAAACTAAGAAGCCATATGGAAAGGCCAAAGATATGCATTCCAGTCCCAGTCCCAAGCAAGATTCCTGCTAGACCTAAGATCTATCACATACACACATACATACACACACACACACACACACACACACACACGTATACACAGTTTAATAGAATAGTGTCAGTGTATAGATACTATTTAGTGTGTATATATAATACATGAAAAGCTCAGTAGCTAACTAAAAATTTGTCAGTTCAAATCCACCATCTGCTCCTTACTAACCCTATGAGGCAGTTCTAATGTGTTCTATAGGGCTACTAGGACCTTGAATTGACTAAAAGGTACTAGTTTTGTTTTTTTATTTTGTATGCCTATATATGGAAATCCTGGTGGCACAGTAGTTAAGCACTATGACTGCTACCCAAAAGGCTGGCAATTCAAACCCACCAGGCACTCCTTAGAAACACTACGGGGCATTCTATTCTGTCCTGTAGGGTCTCTATGAGTCAGAATCAACTCCAGGACACTGGATGTGGTATGCCTGTATATGCAAACATACAGTGATTGATTTGTCTTGAGGTTTTCTTTTCCAGTTGATAAAGTCAATCACTATCAAGAAGACTTATGAAAAGAAAAGTCCTACAAAACTTAAAAATCATATACAGAAAACACATCTAAGTGGAGAAAACACACACTTCAGAATTCTAGAAACAAAAATATGCTATGATGTTAAATATGTTCTTTCAATACTACAGGACAGCACATCAAATAAGTCTTCTAGTTTGATATTACATCATTTATTATTTCAACAAATATATTTACTGAATCCCTATTACATCATACCAGGTAAGTCCATTAATTACATCATCCATGGAATACTTAGCAAATACTACAAAGACCCTGGCTCTTCTAAAGGTGGGAAAATCATTCCTAGGATATAGAACAAAAAGAGAGAATATAGTATAGTCAGTGACATTAGGATACTAGGGATCACTATCTACTTTTCAAGTATTTTAAGACATCATTCGATGAACAGATTGCCTGCAAATCTGTATGCTTTGCTTTTACAGTAACAATCAATATATTTCATCATGTTATTGAAAGCTCCTTCAACTAAAATTGTTGCTTGGAATAAAAATCTGTTAATGAACACTCACACATGAATGTTAATTGATTTATCAAATTTTTGTTGAATTAATTTCTTCTCAAGAAGACCTTTCTATCAATATTTATTGATCGTAGGTAAATTCACCTGAAAATTCTAGTGTGCTAATGTAAGACTATTACTTCTAAATGCTTTAACACAAATGAGCCACTGATGAGATCACTGACCTCTCTAAATATATGCCTTGTTTGGGCTCAAGTCTTACTTCTTTCAATAAACCTTTCAGAGCTAGAGTGATCATGCCCTCTGAATTCACACTCTGTATCCTGAACTCACATACCACTTAAATTCATGCTGTCTTGGGACATGTAATTTTTTTTTCACATTTTTATGTATTATTTAACTCCTGCATTTTATTTAACATTTTAAGTTCCTTTTCATCACAACTTGGTTTTAAGTGTCTTGATAATAATGCCTTTATGCATATTTTCATTTATATTTCATTGTTTCTTATAATGTATATATCCCCTGAGGGCAATGATGACCTACTTTGCTCACTACTGAAATCTCAATGCAGTCCACAGCACAAGACACACAATAAGGATTTGTTACATAAATGAACGAAATAATCAGTATTTGCTATTACTCAATGAAAACACCGCCTGAGAAAGTACAATGACCATTGTAGTGCCCTTCAAATTGTTACATAAACTTTAATTTAAAAAAAAATTTAAATTACCCCCTTTATCTATAGGACATTAATAGATAAACTTTGATTCTCAAATGTTTATCTTCCTGTAGCAGAAGTGAGAATAAATCTGTGTGGATTCCACATTAGCCTCATATGGGGCAATGAGCAACAGCAGAATTATTTCATAGAAATAGATCCTTAAGCTATTTCATCACACTCATCCAAGTCAATCTCAGATAGCATTTGCTAAACTTTTCTAACAAAGAAATACATCTAAATGTTGCTAACTATAAGTCTGCAGTCAAATGTTTCCCTTTGTATTTGAATGAAATTTTTCTGATGGCATTTAACTCATTTTTTTAATCATGAAAAATAATAATTCCTAGCAATCACACCCATAAAGTGTTTTGGTGGACGATTGAGCCCTTCCAGTAGTACTTAAAGGAGTAAATCTAAAAAAAATGCATGTTGTTATTATTGTTACTAGGCGCCAGTTCTGACTCACAGTGAACCTACATACAATAGAACAAAACACCACCGGATCCTGCACCATCCTCATAGTGGTTGCCGGGTTTGAGTCCACCACTGCAGTCACTGTGCCAGCTGTATCTGTGTCTCCATAAACAGCGTCTCCATAAAATGTGAACACTGACAACACTTTCCCAGTTACTTGTGCAAGTATGGAGTTTCTAGGCAGTACAAACAGTTAACATACTGCAGTGTCGAGCCCACTGACAGGCCCCTCACAGAAAAGGCCTGGTGATCTACCACTGAAGAAATCAACCACTGCAAACTCTATGGATACTGGGGAAAGCAATACAATTAGTACAAGGGAAGGTGACAGAAGGAAGAACACAAACAAAAATCTCTTTGGATCTATGGAGCATGGTTCTACTCTGACCTACACGGGGCTGCCATTACTCCAAGCTGCTGCAAAGACAACTGGTGGCTTCCAAGGTGTTTTGTGCACATGTATAACCACTGCATTGGCAGAAGCATCTCTAACTAGACTTCTGGTGGTCTGAGTTGACTGTCCTTCCCATAAATCCTTGGCACATGCAGCTGATCTACATGGGGAAAGTGTATCAATTCATTCAAGATTAAGGAGTTTCCTTAGAGGAAAGGATGAAGAAACTGGACTCTTCCTCAGTGCCTTTAAGGTTATGCTTTACTATAATCCAACTGCTTGTGGTTCTAAAATTTCCCTAAATAACATGACACAGAATGAGGTCTAAGAGCTGACAAGATCCCTAAGGTCCTTGGAAGAAAGATCTCAGTTAAAGTGAGGTTGTACAGGGGCCTCAGGAAAGCCAGGATGCAGCACAGGTTGTGGATGGGTGTGGGAATTTTCTGGTCTTATTACCCTGGCACAGTGGCATCATATTTCAGAGAAATAGTGGAACATATGAATATAAACTGGAAAAAACTGAAGCCTTAGAAAACCAACTGTGAACTGCCATCTCTTCTTGCACAGGGATCTAAACTAGCAAGGGAGTAACAGTATACTGAACACATGGTACCATATGGGGCTAATTTTCAATAGCAACATAATGCGGCAGTGACAGAAGCAAGGAAAGCTAAAAAGCTAAGTGTTCTAGCGGACGGATGAGCCTTTCCAACTTGACTTAAGGAGTAAATCCAAAATACGTATGTTGCTGTTGTTGTTAGGTACCATCGACTCGGTTCCAACTTACAGGGAATCTCTGCACAACCGCTGCCTGGTCCTGAACCATCCTCACAATGGTTGCCACATTAGAGTCCACTGTTACAGTCACTGTGTCAATCCATGTCTTTTTCCCTGATTGTTTTTAAACAAGCATGTCTTTCTCCAGAGAATGGTCCCTACTGATAGCACATCCCAAATACAAGACACAAAGTGTAGCCAATCTCACTCCCAAGGAACATGCTGGCTTGTTTGTTCTTCTGGCAGTTTAGGGTACATTCACTATCCTTCAGTAACCCAATTCAAATGTATCAGTTCTCCTTTGGTCTTCCTTATTTATTGTCCAGCTTGTGCAGGTATATGAGGCAACTGAAAATATCACGGCTTTGCTAGGGCTCTCTTTAGCCTTCGAGATGACAAATTTAACACTTTAAAGAGATCTTTGCAGCAGGTGTGACCAATGCATATGTCCTTTGATTTCTTGACTGCTGTCCTATTGGTACTGACTGTGGATCCAAAACAATGAAATCTTCAACAAAGGTATCATTTCTGTTTATCAGAATGTTGTTTATTGGTTAGAGGAAAAGAATGAAGAAACTAAATTCTTCCCCAGTGCCTTTAAGGTCTTTTGTTTTCCTTATGCAGAGGTCTAATCCACACTGTATGTCATCTTTGATCTTCATCAGTACGTGCTTCAAGTCCTCTTTGTTTTCAGAAAGCAAGGCTGTGTCATCTGTGTAACATAAACTGTTAATGAGTCTTCTTCTAATCCCGATGTCACATCCTTCTTCATACAGAACAGGTTCTCAGATTATTTAGTTGGCCTTACAGATGAAATACGTATGATGAAAACATACAACGCTGAAACACACATTTCCTGATTTAAACCACACCTTTGTTGTGTTGGAAGAACGGCCTCTTGGTTGAAGCACAGGTTCCTTACAGGCACAGTCAAACTGTTGTGGAATTTCCATTCTTCAAAATGTTAGCCATAATTTGTTATAACCCACACAGTCCAATGACTTGCCTATTCAATAGACTGCAGGTAAACATCTTTCAGGTATCCTTTGCTTTCAGCGAAGATCCATCAGACATCAGCAATGATATCCCCTGTTCCATGTCCTCTTTTGATTCCAGCTTGAATTTCTGGAAGTTCTCTGTTAATTCACTGTTGCAACTGTTTTTGAACTGCCTTCAGAAAATTTTACTTGCATGTGAAACTAATGATACTGTTTAAAAATTTCCACATTCTGTCAGATCACCTTTCTTTGGAATGGGTGCAACGATGGATCTCTTTACACTCATTGGCCAGGCGTCTGTCTTGCAAAGCTCTTGGCATAAAGAAGTAAGCACCTTCATTACTGATTCCCTTTGTTAAAATATCTCAACTGGTATTCTGTCAATTCCTGGAGTCTTGTTTTTTGCCAGTGCCTTCAGTGCAGCTGGGACTTCCTCCTTCAATACTGTTGGTTATTGACCATATACCTCCTAAAATGAGGTGGCCGACCAACATTTTTTGGTACAGTGACTGTGTATTCCTTCCATCTTCTTTTGACATTTCCTATGTAATTCAATATTTTGCACTTAGAATCCTTCAGCCTTACAACTTTGAAAATTTATAAGCAACATATTTTAAATAAAGAAAAAAATGAGCCTACGTTGAAACCAAATGTCTATTATTAACATTTACTTTTTCATTTAGTATGTGTTGATCACAAACATATGCAGAAACTACTTTTAAGGAACCCCTTTGCAAGCTCACCCAGGCAGTCTAAAAATGCAGGGACACCTGACACAATGCTCAGCTTTGTAGCCTCAACAAAAACCCCAAGACAGGGAACTTCCATTTTCAATTTCATATATTATTTTGCACCATGCCAGTCACAGGGAACAAGACATGAACAAGAATATAGCCCTTAAGGAGTTTACAGTAAAATAAGAAATAGGCTGTTCCTAAGTAACAGGAAGATAATACACTATGCTATGTAAGCATCTCAGAAGGTACAAACATTTTTCACTATTTGGAGGAAGTAAGAAATATTTCACTCACTCACACACACCCCCGACAAATTTTGAGTTCAATCTTTATATATGAGCAGGTATTCATCACATTAAACTCTCAAGTAGAGGAAACAACACAGTTAAAGACACCAAGACATAACTAAGCAGGTATCATTGCCACACAAGCAAGGACCAGACAACACATCTGGAGTGGCAGGACATGAAGGCATGAAGTTAAACAGCTATCAAATTGAGGGTCAGGAAACCCCGGGGGCACGCATAGCGGTGAAGAGCTAGGACTACTAACCAAAAGGCTGACAGTTCAAATCTACTACACGCTCCTTGGAAATCCCATGGAGCACTTCTACTTTGTCCTATAGGGTCTCTGAAAGTCAAAATTGACTCAGGGGTAGTGAGTTTGGTTTGGCTTTTGTGCACCAAGAGTCTGGTCCCTTTTAGGAGGCTCTGAGTCAGTCTAAATTGAAAATAACTTTATTGGTACTTGCTTTAGGACATTCACACTGGTAAATGCAGAGAATAAGTTGAAAGGAGCATGAGTAAGAATGCTTTTTTGTTTCAGAAATTTAATTTATATGCATGGTGATTTATGTGTGTGAAAGAAAAACAAGGTCTTGGGAGAAAAAGAAAAAGGTGGATGGAAACAAGATATCTAAACTAGATACATAATCTTCCTCAATTTTTTCAAGGAATAGCCTTATTTTATAATTTTCTTATTAAATTATATATTATTTTGACTGCTTACTTTTGAAGATTTTCCCAAGGAAATTTTTTGTCTACTGTAGGGCAATACATATGGCAGAATTTTGTTTCCAAGATTCAAGAAAATCCCAGTTCTTATGCTTAGGTCACTTGTGTGAACTCCTTACCTACATGTTTTAAACACAAGCCTAATAAAATGAATTTTGTGTCTCAGATTCTTCTCTTTGTAATTTCAGTGTCTATACACGATGATTTGGCAAGGAACCAGATCACAGCTCATGTAGAAAATACTTGGCAAAGTATACTCTATTTCTCTTGAAAATACCTTGAACCATTTCATTTTGTTATTAAAATTATCTAGATGCCCATTCAAGAATCAGTAGTAACTATAATGGAATCACACGCAGATTTTGGAAAGGTCCTTTTTTTTTTTCAGATTCAGTAAAATACAGAAGTAAAAGAATAAATTCAGCAATCACACTTCCTAGGTTTAAATCCTGAGTCTACCTCCAAGTAGTTCATGACCTTGAAATAGTTAATGACCTGCTTTTTACTTTCATTTCTTCATGTTTAAATTTAAGAGTTCTATATAACATTTCAAAACACTATTATGAAGATCATACTAACATATCTGACGCACCTCATGCTCAATAAATATTGCAAAAAAGGTCCTATGTGAGAAATTTTATGGGGTATAAATAAATATAACTACAACTACTATTGTCTTCCTCTATATAATAAAATTGCTATAGAGTATCTAATTGTCTCATTTAAAGCTAATATACCGAGCATAATATCTGATTTTCTTTTAACCTCTTTAGTAGAAGTCTCACCACTTCCTCTTTATACCAAATATCTTAAAAATATTCTTACAGCTAGATAGAGAGGAAACCATCATGAATCATCCTTTCAAATCATCCTAATTTTTTATATAAATGACTAGTGGAAGATATTAAGATGCTGGATATGTACATTTTACACATAAACTATTATCTGATGCATGGTAATGTCTACAAAATCATAATGGTTCACCTAAAATTACGCTGTCTCATATAACAATTGTGCCAGATATTTCGAGGAAAGCATAAATTTCCAGTAACATCCCTGTGGCAACGGAAGTAATAAGAGTATTTCACATTTAAAGAATCATATTTTGGAATTACATAGCGTCTTTCATCTAAAGGCTTCAAAAAGCTTCTACAAACATTAACTCTTTAACTAACCAGTTGCTATTCCTGCCCATAAGGTAAGAAGGTGTAGAACAATATTTTGAAATGAGGAAAGTAAAACTGAGAAGTAAATTACATCTGTACTTTAGGACTCTTAGTAAGCATCAAGGTTTTTTTCTCTTCAGGATTTTAAATAATGCTCTCAGGCACATAAATATATATGCAAAATTTTCTATATGGGTTCATTATGTTGTTTTTCATGGTATTTCTTTTAAATATGTTACAATTCTTTTTTACATGACATCTAAACACCTAGAAGTGAAATTTTTTAAAAAAGAAAATTTTTTCCTCAAGCCACATATTTAGTACCTAAGAGGAGAGAAATAATTTGTGCGTATGTTATCATGTGAGCCTATATATTGTAAGTTCCTCAACACCAAGACACATATCTAATGATTTCTGAATTACAATACGTCAATTAATCGTGTAAAAAAAAGTTAATTTTCTCTGTAGAAAAAGTCTTCATACTTATAGATCTTTTAGACTACTGAATAATTAGTCCTCATTCAACAATGCACTCTTTATACTTGCTTAGAATTTTAGTTCTTTTGAGATATAGTTCTAACAATTTTTTAAAAATTATCTCCAAATACTCATTTTCACTTAGCCTTAATCTATAACAAATCACTGACTTTCCCCCACCTCTCCCCCCTAAAAAAATGCTCAGCACTTTTTTGCGTTCTTGTTCCTTCCTCAGAATACGATTTCGCTAGAGGTCATGTATCAAAATACTACAATATTCCAAGATTCCTTGTTAAAATGAGACTTCTTCCATGCAATGTCTCTAGATCTTCTGTGTACAGGATGCTGGCGGGGCCAGGCACTGTAGGCTCATTCTTATGCACTGGGAGCACACACACACAGCTTATGATCAATGACTAATAAGCATAATGGCCCAGCCCTGTTGACTGTGGATGTGACAACTTATGTCCTCCAATTTACATTCCAGGCCCTCCCCATGAGATCAGGCTGAAGATACCATCTCTTGGAACTACTCCTTTACCTAAGTTTACCTCTGCCCTATCTGACTTTCCTTATTCTCGTCAGTTTTGAGAGCATTCCTCAATAAATTACTTGCACAAATTCCTTGATTGAAGTTCTGTGTCTAAAGAAAACAATCTATAATAGCCTCAATCAATATTAAGGAATTCCTGAATTCAATGTAACTTTTTTATAATAGTAGACAACTGAAAATAAAAGTCCAAATATAAGGGCTTGGTTAAAATAGGTTCTATTTCACCAATGAATGACACTCAGACATTAAAAATATTATTTCAGAAAAGACTTGACAAGAGTTTATGATACAACAAAGGTATCCCACATTATTTATAGTCTTATCATGAAGCACCATGATAAACAAGGGAGATACTGCTCTGATAAGCTACATACAGTCCCTAACCTTTTGCAATGTATGTGTAGCATGAAAGCCACACATTACATTAGTATCATGCAAGCATCTCTCCTGGGGTAAATGTTGTGAATAATAAACACAGTTCATGGAAAGATAGGTGATCTGCACTTGGTCTGCAGAATGAAGAAGATTTTAGTGAGGAAATCACATTTAATTAGGTGTGATAGCTAAGGTTGTATGTCAGTTCGGCTGGGCCATGGTTTAAGCGGTATGCTTTGGCAGCTATGTAACAATGTAATCACCTACATAATAAAATGTAATGTTATCATCTCCATACAATGTGTTGAAAGGAAGTTTCCTTGGTGATGTGGCCTGCATCCAATATAGTTGGATTTTCTGGCAAAGCTCATTCTGGATCTTGCAGGTGGCTCCTGTTCATCTGACATCCAGTTCTTGGGATGTGAGCTAGCAGCTTACCTAACTGAACCTCGAATTCCTCACTTGGAATTCCTCAACTACTCAGCCTGGGGGCCAGTAGCCTGCTGTCTAACCCACAAATCTTGAGTTCACCAGTCCCTGCAGCTACAGCAATCAGAAGAAGTAGTCTGCAAGCTGACTCAAGGACCTGGGGCTTTCCAGCCTCTAAAAAAACAGGAGCCATTTGCTTGTATAGGAAACCCTGGTGGCATAATGGCTAAGTGTTATGAATGATAAGCAAAAGGTTGGCAGTTCAAATACACCAAGAAATCCTTAGAAACTTGATGGTAGCAGTTCCACTCTTCCCTACAGAGTTATCATAAGTTAGAATCAACTCAATGGCAATGGGTTTGGTTTGGCTATCTACATATATATGGATGTGACACGTATTTCACTGGTTTTACTTCTCTAGAGAAAGCAGCCTAAGACAATAGGTGAGGAGTAATGGAGTGCAAAGTGGGAGGGTCATCTTGAGAAATGAAACAGCAATTCCTGAGGTCCTGAGGAAGACGGAATACCTATCAGTAACTGAATCACAGTTAGGGGACCAAAAAGGAGACGGATTTAAAATGAGGTTGATGGGAAGATTTAGGAAAAAACATCCAAAGTCTTGCAAGTCATGCCTATGTTTTGTCTTAAGACCAGTTGGAAGTCAAAGAGCAACATGAGAGACTGTACAAACAGTATGGGCACCATACTATATACATTCCTTTAAATATTACTTAAGTTACTCTGAGCAGATCCCACTGGCCGCTGGAAGACATAGGTATTTAAGTTACGTGGTGACTGCACCAGTCCAAGTAAGAGATAATGGGTACTTGGGCTAGAGATTAGTGTGGAAATGGAGAGAAATGGGTGAACTTAGGGTCTTTAGGAACAAGAAAGAATAGGACTTGTGTTTCACTTGATATAAAGATGAGGATTAAAGATGTCAAGCCAAGTGTTCTGGTCTGCCAAAGTACCAGATGGCAGTGCCTCTCCCTAAAACAGACATTATGATGAGGCAGTGGACACAGGGAGGGTTCAGAAAACATTCTCAGTTTTAAGAATGTCAAAGTTAGGGTGCCTTTAAGACATACAATAATTGTTACGTAGACATGAATTTCGAATATGTGTGTTTGCTGATAAAATGCTTACATTACCACAAATACAATGTGTGTTATGAAAATAAGACCTGTATGTCATCTTTGAAAGATGAAATTATGAATCAACGTAATTTTCTCTTTGTGTTTTTGTTTGTGAATTTGTTATTTTCTGATGTGTACACATCAATTTTGCCCTCATATACTAAGTTAAGAAAGGCTGGTGTGTCTCCTTGGACCCAAAAGCCCTCTGAAGATGACTATTCATTACAGTCTTCTGCTTGCATTAGAAAAGCAAATTCATGAGCCCAATCACTCACAGGACACTTCTGAAATAATTTCTATATTCATCTATAGAATTTGGCATTTTACTTTTTTTCAGCATTCGAGTCCAGACAATCTACTATTCCTCTGGGTAGCTCATGTTTCCCATTTTGCAGGAAACATTCCACTAGTGGTGAGCTCTTAAATACAAATAACCTTTTATTGTATACGTCGGATTTTTTAATGTATAGGTAAGAGTGAACTGAATGAAAATTCATTGTTTTAGTCACCTAGTACTGCTCCAACAGAAAATACCACGAGCAGAAAGCTTCATGAAATGAAACTTATTGTCACAGTACAGTAAGTCACAAATCCATTTACAACTTACCAATCCGTTCAACAAGAGAAGTTAATCACAGTCTGGTTGGCTGAGTCCAAATTCAAGGACAGCATCCCGGCAAAGGAATCTCACGTCCAAAGGACATGCTCTGCTCTTAGTGCTGCTTTCTTGGTGGTGTGAGGTTCCCAACTTCCTCTGCTCACTTCTCTCCCTTATATACCACAAGCCTGTTGCTTGACTCCTGCCTTACTAACACAACTGCTGCCCATTCTCCCTCATCAACATCAGAGAGGCAGGATTCACAACACATGGGAGGAATAGCACCATACTGGGACTGATATCCGTGTCAAATCAACACATACATTTTTGGAGGGACACAATTCAATCCATGACACTCATAGAACATATCCCTTTTTTTACATCCTTAATGTCATAATTCAGATTAGACAATTCCCTAAAATACCCTCCCAGAAATCAGAAGAAATAATGATTAATTATTTAACAAAAACAGCCGCTCCCAAGTTGATTTGAACTCACAGACATTCCGTATGTGTCAGAGTAGAACTATACTCCATAGGGTTTTCAGCAACTAATTTCTCAGAAGTAGCTTAGCAGACTTGACCTCAAGGTACTCTTGAGTGGACTTGAACTGCCAACCTTTCGTTTAGCAGCTGAGTACATAAACTGGACAACTTGAGGACAAATAATGACTACTGAGTTCTTATGTGCTAAACAAAGATTTCTGTGCATTGTAGGGATTATGTAATTGAACAATAAATCTAATGGTACCTTTATTCTGCTCCTTTTTTGGTGTTTGAAAACAGGGTCATATACTTTAAAAGACTTGCTCTGGGTCACCTACCTAGTAGCTGATGAGGCTGGGATTGCATCCACATCAGATTGACAGTACCGTCATGCCACACTCTGCAGCACACTTCTCTGATTCTACAAAGGGTATGGCTTAGAATTAATTTTGAAAACGAGATTTGAGTAATAGTTTTTGCTGGACAACAGTTCCTTCAAACATGAAGATAAAAAGTCACAAGGAATGTGGCCCTTTCCAGTGAAATAATGAGGTACTCAAGAGGCCATAAGTTAAGATGTACTGATTACATAGTGTATCAAGTAGGATGCTTAATGTGGAATTAAAAAATAAATCGACATCAACCTGAAACAGGAAAGTATTGACTCACATAATGAAAAGTCTACAGGGAGGGCAGGCTCCAGGCTCCATTTGACCCAGAGGTTTACCACACCATCAAGGCTTGGCTGTTTCCCTGAGGTTCTCTAGCCTCTGCTTCTCTGCTCCACTCTGTTTATGTTTTGGCTTCGTCTCCAGGCTGATGGCCAGGACAGCTATAGCAAGTCTGCATTTCTCACGCACATACGATACCCTTAGAGAAAATAGGAAACCTGTTCTCCAAGAGCCTAAATACCAACAGGGAATTCTAAGACTTTCTCTAATTAAATGTAATCCCATGTCCACTGTTTCACCAATTTCCATGGTCAAGAGGATAAAGTGTACTGATTGCCTTAGTTTCAGCTCATATGTTTTACTCCCAGTGCTGAAACATCCATTCTGTTGTTGTTAGTTGCCATCAAGTCAACTCCGACTCACTGTGACACCATGTGTGCAGAGTAGAACTGATCGAGAAGAAAATAATGGTAATAGGAGGTCCTATTTATTATGCTTGTAATCACCACTTAGGGTCATTATGCTTGTAACATCAGCAATTTATTACTCTTAGATGGTGAAAACTGGGCATCAGAATAGCAACTGACATTTAGGAAGACATGTACATGCCTACACACACACACAACTAGCCCCTACCCAAGATTGGAGGTACCTACAGAGTTAATTCTTCAGAAATTGTGTAAAAAAGTGGCTTAATCCAATTTTAAATCCAGGTGCCTCTTTCCTGTTTCAGATACAAATGATTAGAGAACAGTTAGCTGGACATAAAAGTGAAATCTAGGAAACACCATGTATAACTAAAACAACACTTTTCAGTAGTTATTGACCAGTTTTGGTCTATGACCATTAGAAAAGCACACTTTTAAAGATCCATTGTCTACAAGTGTTTTTGCTACTTAAGTTTTATTCTGAACTTCCAAACAGTTGCCTTTAGTTCTGCTTGCTAACAAAGGTTTTTCTCAAGTCAAAATTTATGACATCCTTTGTGACTATTAGTATATAACTACCTTTCAAAACAAGGCAATTCACCATGAAACAAAGAAAAACTACAAGTTTAATGCTGCAGCAGTATTCATTCTGACCATTCAAGTGAAAGAGATACCATTGTTCCTGCCATGATTACTTCAGAAGTTAATAGAGGTTAATACAAATACAGGATTATGATGACATACAACAAAAACAAATTATTATCACTTTCCTAAAGAACACAAGTGAGTTGCGCTGTCATATCTATGTTTACTTTCAGCCATCCAGACTTCACTTCAAAAACTTCCACTCCATAAATGTTTGAACTATTGAGTGATGAAATCACACATCAGGCTGACATTAACTGAACTGACCTACCAATCACTCTCTTGTAGGCTTCCCTAGCACCTGTGTTCCTGCAGAGAAGGACATTTAGCATGGCAAAGAAAGCAGTCCTTCCCCTGTTCCAGTAGAGACCTGGACCACATGCAGCTGTTAGGCACTCTAAAGGTCATCCTAACCAGTGGATTTGTGTTTCATTTGTTTTTGTTATTATTCCACATCTGACATTTCTCCTTGTCAGTACAGAGTGCCTTTTCAACTGAATGAGCACTTACCACTTTACATATCAACAATCTAAGAAACATACTAAAAATGCACTGGGAAAAATTTTTTTTTTTTCCTTTTCTGTTTCCTGATGATCCTTATCTTAGCATAGTGCTCCACCTCACCAAACGAAAAAGCACCTTGTTTTAAATATTGCATTCCATCCTTCATTTCTTGCTTTATATATTATTTTAATCATTGTCATTGTCTTTGTTTTCTTCTACCCAACCTAAAGGAGGCATGTAGAGAAAGAATGTTTAAAAATGTTTGCACAGATAGAGGAAAACAAAATTTCAGTAAAAAAATAAACTACAGTATCTGCTTTTTAATATACCACACTTCGAGCTGCAAAAACAAAATAGGTGTCCTGACATTTCTGTGAATTATTTAAATTAAATCAAATTGTTTTCCATAATAAGGAAGAAAACTGGTTAAATGTTTTACATAGCCAAAGCCAAGTGCCGTTAAGTCGGATCTGACTCAATAAGACCAGGCTAAATTATCCACAAGATGTGTTGAATTTCTGTGTTAAGCCAAGAAGTCATGGCTAACTATTCGTCTCTCAGTGAGAAAGGAATATGAGACACAGAACATAGGTGGCACATGCTTCGTTACCTCTTGGGCAACGGTCTACCATGAAACGAGCATCTGAGTGAGGAGTTTTCATTGAAGGTAAGAGATTGACAGGACATAAAAAAAAAAATACTATCTTGGAATCCAGACCAACAACTGCTGAGTACAGATGTGAGGCAGTTCTTGCACATGAACAAGTGATGGCCTGCTCTGCTTGACCTTGTTCTCATTGATGATACTGAACCTTTCTATAGCTCTTTCCACAGATATAGACAATCTGGCTCCTTTATATTCCATCTGGTAATGTTCATGTGTATAGTCACTATTTATGTTGTTGATAAAACGGTATTTGTAATGAGTAAGTTGCTGGTCTTGCAAAATTCTATCGCAATATCTCTGGTATCTTTTCTACTACCAAGGCCATATTTTCCAGCTTTGTTTCCAATTTTCACATTCCAATCATCAGTAATTATTAATACATCTTGACTGCATGTTTGATAAACTTCAAACTTCAGAAACTGGTAAAAGTATTCAATTTCCTCATCTGTACCATTACCAGTCATGTAAATTTGACTAGCAGTACTATTAACTGGTCTTGTATGTAGATATATAGATATTATACTATCACCAATGACACTGAACTTCAGAACAAATCTTGAAATGTTCTTTTCAACAATGAATGTGACATCATCCCTCTTCCATTTGTCACTCCCAGCACAGGTGACGTCTGATTCAAAGTGGCTCCTATCAGTCCATTTCAGTTCACTAACACCTTTGATACCAATCTTGATCAATGTACTTCATTCTTGACAATTTATAATTTTTCCAGATTCATAATTTTTACATGCAATGCTTCAATTATTAAAGAACGTCTGCAGCTATTTCTTCTCATTCTGAGTCATGACACATCAGCAAATGAAGGTCTCAAGAGCTTGACAACATCTACATCACTGAGGTCAACTTTACCTTGTGGGGGGAACCCTGGTGGCACAGTGAGCTAAGTGCTACGTTTGCCAACCTAAAAGATCAGCAGTTCAAATCCACTAGGTGCTCTTTGGAAACTCTATGGGGCAGTTATACTCTGAGCTGTAGGGTCCCTATGAGTCAGATGGCAGCACGTTTGGTTTGTTTGTTTTTTATTTTGTGGAATCAGCTTTTCCTTGGTCACATTTAGCTTGCCCTCCAACTTACAGGGTTTATGTTCTGGCACTAAATCAGACAATATTCTGCTCCTATTCATATGGTTTTCGCTGGCCAATTTTTTCACAAGTATACTGTCAGGTCCTTCTTCCTATTCTTAGTTTGGAAGCAACATTTCCAGAAGAACACATGCAAGGAAGGGTATTTACCTGTGTTTTACTGACTACGTAAAGGCATTCAACAATGGATCACAACACATTATGGATAACATTCCAAAGAACAGATATTACAGAACACTTAATTGTGCTTATGCAGACTACACAGAGCAAGAGACAGTAGTTCCAACAAAACAAAGGGATACCACAGGGCTTAAAACCAGGAAAGGTGTGTGTCATGACTGTATCCTTTCACCATACTTATTTAGTTTGTATGCTGAGCAAATAACTCGAGAAGCTGGACTATTTGAAGAACAGGATATCAGGCTTGCAGGAAGATTCATTAACAACCCACATTATGCAGATGACACAACTTGGCTTGCTGAATGTAAAGAAAATCTGAAAAAGCATTTACTAATGAAGATCAAAGACCACAGCCTTCAGTATGGATTACCCTCAACACAAGGAAAGTAAAAATCCTCACAACTGGACTAATTAGCAAAATCATGAGAAACAGGGAAAAGGGTATCATAGATTGCATTTTACTTGAATCTGCAATCAACATCCATTGAAGCAGCAGTCAAGAAATCAAATAACACAGTACATTGGGCAGACCTGGGGCAAAACACCTGATTTAAGTGTTAAAAACCAAACATATCAAACTTTGAGACTAAGGAAAGCAGGAACCAGACCATGAAATTTTCAATCACCTCATGTTTATGCCAAAGCTAGACAATGAATAAGGACGGTAGAAGAAGAACTGATGCATTTAAATTACAGTGTTGGTGAAGAATACTGAATATACCATGGACTGTCACAGAAGGAAACTTATGTCTTAGAAGTATAGCCAGAATGTTCCTTAGAAACAAGGATGTCTAGACTTCGTCCTACATACCTTATCAAGAGTAAGTCCCTGGAGAAGAACATTTTGCTTGGTAAAGAAGAGGGTCAGCAAAAAAGACGAAGACCCTCAAAGAGATGGACTGTCACAGTGGCTACAAGACAGCAATTATGAGGATGGCAGAGGACCAGGCGGAGTTGGTGTTTGTTGCACTGTAAACTGGAATCTACTTGACAGCCACTAACAAAGTAAGAATAAATAAATGTTACTCAGACTAATGATGTTTACTTATATATGACTAAAGAACAAGTTACAGATCCTTCTCATTACAGAGAACAGTTTGTCATATTCACTGCATCCTTTTATTATCTTGTATAGACTCTCTCAGAAATTTCATAGTCAGAGGACTCGTCTGCCTAATACATTCACCACAGTGTTGCCAAGGTGGAAAAGCTAGCGCTACAATCACTTCATTTATTTTAGAAGTACTTCAGCTGTATTTTATTTTGACTATTAGTATTTCAAATGTACAATACAATAAAAGTCCTATCTCATTAAAGCACCTGTAAATTAAGTCTAAATTGTAGACTTTGCACTCAGGGTCCTATACAAATTGTGCTGATTTGCCTTCAAATGCCCCAACAATTTACTGACCTTTAATCAGTGATAAACCTGTGGAGCTAGCTCTATTGATTAAAAGCACATTAATAGCTCAATTCTGGAAGAGAAGCCTAGTTTAACTGAAAAGGGGGCAATTAGTAAATCAGTGCCAGTATGTAAAAGTGCCAAGAGAATTAAATGTTCACCAAATCAATATGACTTCTTTCTCTCACTACTTTTCACCGAAACACACTTATCTCCACAGAACATTCTTATACAAACATGACAGAGATGAAATAAAGATATCAGTACAATTTATACCAGAAGCTTTAGAATAAAAGACACAAAAATGTAGATACTAATTTTCAAAGAAAAGTAAAAGGGAATTCAGTTATCAGCTACTCTAGGACATTCAAACACAGAAAATCATATGAACTGAAGATATTATGACTTTAAAACTGTAAGTATTATAAAGTTAGATGGATCTGAAAGAAAATTCAAAGGCTGGCTATATCTCAAAATCAGTCTAGGCAACAGAAAGTTCCAGGGTACACAAAGTAATGAGAAAATCATCTATTTTCTGAAAGTTCTGAAGCAAAAAAGAGAAATAATTTTATAATTTCATAAAAAATGTTCTAGGTGTTCTCTGTCATGTTAAACAGCAAAAGTCTGTTCGAGTTTGAATATGAGAATGTAAATGACCCATATTTTCATAGGCAGTTTCCCTCTCCAGTTGACATAATTACAAAAATCAATTAACACTAGCCTCAAGGTATTTGGCAAGTGTGCATAAAACAGGCAGAAATAAAATGTACAATTATTTAACTGAAACCCATTATATTTATGAACTTTGGGGGGAAGGCACGGAGGAAACAGAAAGGCAAACTAATTACAATCCACTTTGTGCCATGACTAGTCTATATTGTTTTTATTTATTTACTTATCACTTTTTCCTGCCAGACTGGTAGTTATATTTTATATAGGAAAGCCATAAGGTTGAAGACATAAGGAAACTATGAGCCCAAGACACAGAAAGGGCCACATAAACCAGAGACTCCATCAGCCTAAGGCTGGAAAAACTAGATGGTGCCTGGGTACCACCAATGACCTCCCTAACAGAGAAAATAACAGAGACTCCCTGATGGACAGGGAGAAAATTGGGGTACAGAACTCAGATTCAGATGAAAAGACCAGATGTGATGGTCTGACTGAGAAATTGAGAAATGCCAGAGGACATACTCCACCCCCATACACACACACCCTCTGTTAACCCAGAATGAAAACCATTCGCAGTGCCAACTCTTCAGACAAAGACTAGACTATAAGACATAAAATAATACTGGTGAAGGTTGAGCTTCTTGGCTCAAGTAGATACATGGAACTAAATGGCAATTGTTGTACAGAGGCAAGTTGAGAGGGTGGAGAGAGAGAGAAGGCAGTTGAAAGGACACCAGAAAAAGAGGCTGGAGAGGAGGAATGTGTTGTCACATTGTCACAAGAGCAACTAGGGTCACATAACAATGTCTGTACAAGTTTTTGTAAGACAAACTGACTTGAACTGTAAACTTGCACTTAAAAAACAAAGAAAATCAAATAAACAATAATGTTGAGATCCTTCAAATAACTTGTCCAAAAGCAACAACTGGAAAAAAATGACATTTGAACATAGATGCAAGTTCCACAATTTTCATGTTAGTTAACAATTAAAGTTTTTAATACATAACACAGTAATGATTACAAATGTATATATATGATTATATCATGTTCATTTATATATGCATACAGACTAGAATCAGAAATAAACATGGAAAGAACAAAGAAGATTTAATTATTTGAAAAGTTGGATATCTGCAAGGGAGTTTTTTAAAGTTTGATTGTTTTGATTTGCATTTGATTTTCATTAATAATGCTATGAGAGTTCTTGTTCAATAAAATGTTTTTGAAAACACGACAAATCTCATGTCTTCTCTTTCATTAACATAATTACACATATGCTTTTTATAATGAGCCAAAAACTTATATTTGACTATAAAAAACATTCAACAAACAGGCTGCAGTTGTATCACATATTCATACCAACAAAAACACATTTGTACTTTCACTTGAAAACTTCATAAAGATTTTATTTACAATATACTAATCATTTTATTAACTTACTGTTCTTTTTTGTGATTTTGTGTTACTTTTTGTTAAGATTATCTAAGGTAATGGAGAGGATATTCTGCAAAATCACTATGTACGTATATGCACGTGTGCACACATTGGCACACATGTGTGTCTGTGTAAATATTCATTCTCGGTGTTAACTAATGCATAACAAGTCTGAAAATAAGCTACAGGTGATGCAAGGTTATGTGCACAAGTACTCTGCAGAGTATACACAGATGAGAACACTAAAACATCATGAAACACCAAATATATTGTCAAGCAATTAAAAAGTATTCATAGTGACATGTTTTGACAGCGACAGAATTAACTTTAGTTGATCCGGGAAGAGTTCCAACGTGAACTTGAGGAGAGAAGTACTAAGACGAGACAGAGATGGAGTGAGGAAAGAACAGTGGTGAGTGTAGGCTAAGGAAAAGGATGTGGATCTGGGCTATCTGCTGCTGGGCTCTAGATCCTGGGAGAAGTCCTAGAAGCTTCCTCTAATATAGTCCATTTATCTACCTATCCATCGATCTGTATATACTCACTGCTCATAGCAGCTTGCAAGAACAGTTTCCCAACAACTGGCTAACCCAAAAAACCCAGTGCCATCGAGCTGAGTCCAACTCACGGCAACCTTGTACATCTGAGTAGAGCTGTCCCACAGAGTTTCCCAGGAGCACCTCATAGATATGAACTGCCAACCATCTGGTTAGCAGATGTAGCACTTAACCCACTATGCCACTGGGGTTTCCGAGAACTGATTAGCTAACTGTAACATTTAGCAGATTTCAAAGGAACTGTTACAGTACTCTAAAGTAATATTACAGAGCACAGGTAAAATAAATTGTATGTTAATTAAAACAATTATCCAATTCTACATAATTGGGCTATTTCTACCTCCTGGCCAATAGTCTGTATTGATGCTACTAATGTGAATATAACTGTTTTTTAGTAAAAATTATGCTTAATTTTAAGGCTATACAAAAGGATATATCCTTCATTGATGCACAGTGTGAGAAAGATGCTCTCAAATCCAGTTCCACATTTGAGGAACACGCACAGAGAGTGATGTGAGACCACAAGAAGATCAGGGTTCCAGAAATAAAGAAAAGAAGGTAAGGTGTCTATCAACTAGACTAGCAAAACACAACCGAAAGTGTAAGATTAAGAGGCCAAAGTGACCAAGGGAAGGTATCATATGACCATTAAAGCCACTGCTATCGAGTCGGGTTCAACTCATAAAAACTCTAGAAGTCAGAGTAGAACCACTCTATAGAGTTTCCAAGGAGCGCCTGGAGCATCTGAACTGCTGACCTTTTGGCCAGCAGATGTAGCAACCCACTATATCACCAGGGTTTTCATATGGCCATTACTTGAGGTAAAACTGGATTTTGGATCGGAGAGAACAAAAAGGAAGGAAACATTTTTTACCAAGACTGGAAAAGTTCATAAGGTCGTAAAATTTAGACTCTAAAATATTTATGGTAAACAATTAGTTCAAAATCACAAAACAGTGTATTATACTTATCTCATGTGACTTTTAGCTTTGTTTTATTCTTCCCTAATAGACCTGTGAAACTTTAATTCTCAAGGCAGTATTTCTCTTATTTGGCATCACTGTGCCAAGTGACTACAAACCTACAATATAAACATACAAAAAAAAAATGGATGTCAAGTTGATTCTGACTCATAGCCATCTACCAAGACAGGGAAGACTCACCCTATAGTTTCTAAGGAAAGCCTCATAGGTTTGAACTGCTGACCCTTTGGTTAGCAGCTATAGCCTTCAACCACTAAGCTACCAGATTTCCAAACAGAGTTCTATAAAATAATAAGAGCTGTCAAAGGTATAGGTTACCTGATGATTTCTCTGTCATAAATTGTGTTACTATTTCTCTAGTATATTCTACCCTATGTGCAAATCCATGTCATTCCAGAGATGCAGCATCTGAAGTTGTGAACTGACACAATTGCCAGTGTTCAGTCAGTTCTACTAGAAGTTGCAAACAGCATACAGACCACAGAGGCAGAAAAGAATAAAGTCGGCAATTACAGGCACTACTTTCAAATTAAAAAAAAAAAAAAAAAATCAGTTAAATATGTTGGTCTGAGCAAAGACAACTTAGACTTAGCTAGTTTTCCTCTTTTCAGAGGCCTATCAAGTTAAAAGGCAGCTCTAAGTGATAAAAAGTAAATAAAACCTAGGTCCATTCGTTAATCAGCATAGAAGACCTAAATAACAGGAGGGAACAAGCTGTTGATAAGACAGACTGACACTGGCTATTAAAGTGAATTTGCCTAGAGGAGGCTAGGCCAGGCCACACTGCAAGCTGAACATACGACATACGCAATTATGCAGGTAAGGACCTTCCTTGTAAAGAGGTGGCCACTGTGTCTTAGTTTGTCCCAGTCTGCACCTCGCACCCAGCAGAAACCTAAACAATGCCCCTTTTACTCTCAAAATAACCACCATTTAGAAGACAAATCAAAATGTCTCAAGTAAAGATAACAGAGTGTGGTCAGAGAAGCTACAAACCAGTTTCAATGACAATAAATAATATATGAGCCATGAATTTTATGTGACTTTAGAAAGACAGACCATTTTTGAAGAAAGAATCTGAAATTCAGATGCTTTAATACAAATTGCAAGTTCTACTTATCTCTCGTAAAAAAGCCATGGTGGTACAGCTGAAATAACGTTTCAGGAACAGAACACAAACTGGGAGCCTACCTGATCTCAGACCTGACATCCACTTCTCTACACAACCCTGACTCAGGGCCCTTTAGGGTATGCCCTTTAGGCAGTATGTTTAAATTGCCAGTCCATTCTCCCTGAAATACAAATACTGACTACTTTGGTAGTCCACAAATCTATACTTTAAATTTTATATTACATTTTATTATCATAATAACTGAAGTGGAGAAGAGGCAGGGAGGGATAAATTTGAGAGCTTATTTATCCAAGAACATCACAGCTAAGAAGTGACAAAGTGACCTAGTGAAGATCTGAACATAGAACCTTGAGCTTAAATTCAGCACTTCATTTTTTTCTTCTATATTACACCCTGTTAAAGAAACAAAAACGTTATCTTAAAGCTCTGAAAATTACCAACACAGTTTTTGACTGCCTTATCTCATTCACGCTATCTTCCACTGATTCTGAATTTCTCATCATTTAATCTACTCTACAATCAACTACAGAGCTCAAGAGCAACAATGAAGGATGTTGGAAGCCTTCCTTTCCTACCTCTCCCTTCCAGTCGTACCAACTCTCAATTTACCATCCATTCTTACAGTGAATCAACTCAGTCAGGGAGGAAACAAAAGTAATTCAGAAAGAAGGAAAAGAAAAACACACGGCAAAATTAATTTCTAACAGCATCATATCTAAAATTACAGCACCAAATGTTACAATGTCTCTACGTGACACTAATGGTTAACCACTCACCAACTAGCCTAAAGGTTAGCAGCTGGAACCTACCCAAAAGGGTCTCAGAAGACAAGACTATCAATCTGGTTCTGAAAGATCACAGTCTTGAAAACTATGTATCATTTCTATTCTAACACACATGGGGTCACCATGAGTTGGTATCAACTTCACGGCAACTAGCTGCAACAACACAGTTATAAAAATGAGTTAAAAATTAGACTGTACACAAAGATGCACAAAGAAAAAAGTAAACTGGCTTATCTGGATCTGCTGTACTCTACAACTCAGTTCAACTGGTGCATTACACACGGGTACAGACAAACTGCCTCTGCTTTCATGTTCTTCTGACTCCAGTGTTTGCAAATACCCCTTCCTAACTCAAAGCTGAAATCCTTAACTATGAAAGTGGAGTTTTCTGAAACAAACAAACACACAAACCAGCACTATCAAGTTGATTTTGACTGTTAGTGACCCTTACAGGTCAGAAGGTCAGAGCAGAACTTCCCTACTGAGTTTCCAAGGAGCCCTTGCAGATCTGAACTGTACTTTTTTGGTTAGCAGCCACAGCACTTAACCACTACAGCACCATGTTTTGGGGTTTTGTTTTGTTTTGATTTGAAGTTTTCTGCAGGACTGGGAAAAAAAAAAGGATCCTGAAATTTCCAATGAGATCCCTTTAATTTTGTTTCATTGGACCCATCCCCAATTTCAAGCTTTCCTTCTGACATCCATGGAACACTATGTTCTTCCCCTCCATCTGGTTATATTTGTTGATAGCATATAACAAAAACACAAAAACATCTATGGGAAAACTTTTGCAGTTGTTTGGAGTATAATTCTACTAATGTACATACAGGATTCTACTGCAATGTTCAAGTAGAAAAGCAATCACACTCAAGAAACAAAGATGATCAAATTTTTGTGACCTTGGATAACTTAAGATTCTGTCAAAGATCACTCTGTTGTGAAAGTGTTTTGAATGGAAATTAATATCAAACAAATTAGAAGTTCAAGCCTCTTTACATATGTCCCAGACTTTGATTAAAAAAATGTATGTTCATATTTAAAAAGAAAATGATGATACACACATTGAAATGTCAATATTATTTACAATATTGCTGAGCAGATAAGTATGCATAGGAACTCAAAATCATAAAATGATCCCTGCTGTTGATGAATCAATATTTTCTGAATACAAGTAATTGTAAAAATACTGTAAAACAACTCACATTTTGAATTGGACATGACACTATAAGCAGTGTCTCTAAGGTAAAGGTCAGAAAAGAATGACTAGAAAAACAGTTTCCTTTTTTAGGTCAAAATAGAAGTGATCACTGTGAAGAATGAGTATCCTTTTCTTCATGTGAAACAAGAAAGGAGATTACTGAAAGCTGCTGTCTGGGATATATCACTTCAGACACCAAAATCATTTTGAGTATAAAATTGAGTTCAGTTTTTTCCATCCCAAAACGGCTTCTCTTTCTCCATTTCTTACATCGGTGTATGCCATCAGTAGTGGCTTAGTCACGCAAGCCAGCATGAGAAGTTAGATTTTCTTCCCTTAATCCCACCTTTAAAGACGGGCGATGTCAACTGACTGAAGGTCCTTACCCTCTGTCCTCAGCAGACTCTCCTCTTCGTATTTGCCACTGCTTGGAGCAGGGCTTTATCGATTCACACCTGGAGCACTTCCATAGTCACCTGATTACAAAAAGGTGAGCATCTCTCAGCGCACTTTTAGAGAGTCCCAACAGATGCCACAGGGATCTTCCTACAGGCTCTCACAATTGTGTCTGACCCTTCTCTTATCATGTTTCCCAGTGTAACTTCAGTTTCAACCTGCTGCCATTGAGTCTTTTCAAATTCAAAGTGACTCTGCAGGACAGAGTGGAACTGCCACATTGGGTTTCCAAGGAGCAGCTGGTAGATTCAAACTGCTAACCTTTTGATGAGCAGCCAAACGCTTAACCACTGCACCATTAGGGCTCTGACTTATGTTCCAGCCATATGGAATTATTTGCCATTTGCCTCCTTTGCGAACAATTTTCTGACTCTTTGGCTATGACTATGTTATGTCATCTGCCAGATATACTATCCCATGACAGTAGCAAAAAATTTGTTTTCAGCAGGGCCAATTTATAAAATATGACTTGTACTTATCACATCATTTTTTAATACAAAATGAATATTGCTTAATCACACCTTATGTTGGGGTGGGTTTTTCTGATAACATACTTTACTGAAGAGTAAAAATGTAACAGGGAAATTAACATTGCTTTCTAACTTATAAAGGTTAATCTGGCCATACTTCAAAATTAGCAATGTAGAGGCGGCATTCAAATTTTTCATCTCTCATATTCACAAAGTGTTTTGGAGTTCTGTAAGGGTACTTATACACATAATGCCTCTTTCTACTGAAAAGAACCCAGCTAAGATGGTAAGTGCTGGTGGTACTGCTATCTATTCAAACTGAAAAACTAAGGCTCTGAGAGCAGATTGGATTGTAACTATTAATATAATACTCAGTAATTTTCTATGGACTGTCAGGTACTGTGCTAGGCCAGGGGATTCAAAGAGAAATAAAATATAGCCTTTGGCTTCCCTTACACAGGTCTCCCTTTCCATACTAGTATTATTTCTTCTCTGCTTTGTCTAGGCAGGAAAGCGCAAGAGCTACATCCTGGATGGCCTCAAAAACAAAAGATAAACATTTTCACAAAGGGCACCATGTGGGTACTTCACTGGCCTTAAGGACTTGCCAGCTGGTCTGGCACTTTCCCTGGTAACTCTGTGGCCAGAGGCCTGGTTGAGTCAAGATTGTAAAATAAATTCTTTTCTGCCTAAAAGTTGTTTTGTAGAAGTTTTTCTCTCACTCCTTCCGAGTATATGGATTAAAATGAACTGTTTCACTGGAATTTCACAGTTGACACCATAAGCTTAAACTGGCTGCCCAAAGGTTTTTTATGTGTTTGTTTTTCACTCTTCTCTGCAGTATATTAATTTGTATTTGATGTGAAAAACAATTAGTATTAAAATATCAAAATGTCAATTAATTGGATTGCTTCATTACCAAATACTATAAACTCAGAACAGTACCTAGATGAAATCAAGAAAATAATCTTTAAGGGTATCTCTAAAGATGCATTCTAAAAGACTATTCCTATTTTCTTAACCTAAGTAAAAATAGGGTATGATTTTATTAGTGTAACATCAATTGTGAAAATACATGAAAATTCTAAAAATACATGAAAAATTCCAAATACATGGAACTTTTAAACTATATCATATTATTAACCTGGTTGTTCTCTCTCCACATTCCTTCTCCTTAAATACCTAAGGGTACTCTTCTGCCCACACAAAAAAAACAAAACACAGATTCAAAGATACTGTCTTCAATGGTAAAAGAAAAGACTTGCTACTTCAATTGTTTTTCCCTTCCCACATGAAGAGGTTAAGTCTGATCCTAAAGGGAAGGGGAAGAAGAGGCAAAACACAAGCGGATGACCTGCGTAGGACGGAAAGAGAGGAAAAGTAGCAACAGCCAGAAGGTGACCTAACCACAAGGTCATCCTGCTTGAGTATGAGCTTCAGAACTGTTCTCCAGTTTGTCCTTTACCCATCCTGGCATACTGTACACACTTCCCATCTCATCCCCGAAAGACTGAGAACTGAGCCTCCATGTGGCAGATGTAGACTGAAAACAAGACAGTCTCATTTCCTAAGCAAGGAACTGAACAGAACCAGGTAGATTTTGCTGTGGGCTGCAGCAATAGCAAACATACTACCTACCAAAAAAAAAAAAAAAAAAACTATAAAAATAAAATCAACAGTTGTGCAACAACCGGACAGTTTACTAAATTACACATCATCACTAATGTACAGAAGACACACATTCTCCCCAGTCACATCCATCTGTCCCTGTCTAAGCCCCAATTAACCACTCATCAGATTTTTGCATTTATCATTTCTACAGTTTCCAGGTTTGTTTTTAAAATCGCAACATTCTAGTTCACTCCCTTAGTCTATGATAGGGAGCATCATTTGGAAGGCTAACTGGGAACACACAATGTATGTCTACGCTCAGTACACACTGTATGCTGATGAGAACTGCAGCGCAACAGTTTCTATAGAATTACCTAAAAAATTTTAATAGATGAGACAAGGTGGAGTCTACAGTTCTCTTAAAAAACACACACACACAGATGTCCCTAGCTGAGCTAATCAGTGGTGCCCTGGCTGCCAGCAGCAGTGTCTGTGAGAGGAACCTTCTCCCTGTAACACTGTTTCTCATTCTTCCCTCAACTTGTATCACTGGCTGTATTCCTCCTGGGTGGCCTGAAGCTTCACTCCTCTTACCAGCTCAGCAGCCAACAGCAAATCCTTTCTTGAGATTATGGACAGTATTATCAAAAAACAAAACTATTTCTTCTCAGCAAACCTGTGCATGTGAGCATTCAGGGGCTGAATTTCCAGTTTACTGATTATCTAAAACCTTTGCTCCTTCTCCGCTTTTAGCCATTTCACCCTTCATTAGCATTGCCACTGAAGTGTGCACAGGAAAAATAAAGAGTCAAAGCAGCAACTTTTCCTATCTATTAGTAACTATTTATTGACCACAATAAGGATTCTCATGGGGGGGAAAAGAAAAAAAAACTGACAACCACTTAGTATTTGAACTATCTATTGTTCTCAATATTTAGTGTCTGTCCTGTTATCAGTTTCTCCAACAATACTTTAGCTGTCCAGTATTTTCTCTTTTGTTTGCTATAGCATAAAACTATAATTGTCATCAATATTTTGTATACCTAGAAAAAAGTACAGATAAGTACTACAACAGAATAGAAAACTATTAACTTCAAAAGTAAAAATAAAAAAAGTTAAATTTACTTAATTCCTCCATATTAATGAATGTATATGTGGCATTAAGTTCAGAAAGAATCTCCTTAGTCTTATTAACCACAGAATAACCAGATCTTCTCCTCCTTAAATTAACCTTGAGCACAACTACGGACATCTATGAAACCAAGAAAAGGGAACGGGGAGGCAAATGACAGAGACTCTCTCCCTCCACTCTGACTTTGACATGAATGCATTGACTTTGTATCCCACAATTTTAACAAGGTGAATGACTATAAGGAAGCTGAGTGAAGCAGTATCTATTATAAATGAAGGCTTCCTGTAAGTGGTTACTTCCTTATCGCAGTTATAACTTTTTCTGAAATAGATGCTTGTTTTACGGAAACCTTAGGGCACCACAAAGATGACATACTTTGACCTATCACAAACTCCAGTGCTACAGTAGACCAAAGCTATCTTACTTGAAGTTCCGAATTGTTCTAGCTTTAGGTCAGCTTTGTTAGAAGGCAGATAGCATTGAAAGTACCTAAATGACGGGAAACGTCTTATCTGAAAATGTTTGTATTCAAATGAGTCTCATTTGAGTACATCTGTATTCAAATAAACACACAATAAAAACAAAATAAACACAGTTACCAAAGAGTCCAATCTGACTATAGAGACTCTAAGGGAGAGAACAGAATTGCCCCTAAATTTTCCAAAACTGTGATCTTCCTATAAGCTGACTGTCACATCTTTCCCTGGGGAGCAGGCTGGTGGGTTCCAATGGCCAACTAGCCAATCAATTCATCAGTATGCCACCAGTGCACTCTGAGCACAAACTAAAACAACAACAACAACAAAATGCCATCGAGTTGAGACTCAACAGCAACCCAATAGAACAGAACAGAATTTCCCCATAGAATTTCCAAAGAGCGCCTGGAGGATTGAACTGCTGACCTTTTCCATTAGTAGAGGTAGCTTTCAACCACTAGCCACTAAGGTTTCCGAGCACAAAATAAGGACTCAGTAAACATTTGCTGAATTTAAAAAAGAGACACATGTTATAGTTTGCATGGAACTTTGAAAACACATGTTCTGCAAATGGAATATGAAGATTTAGATTATGGTCAGCTCTGCTTGAAAATAATAAGTTATATAAATGTCCACAAACCACCAGGCCTACAGCACAAATGAGAGAGAATACGTCTATCTCAAGTCTGTGATCAGCTACTCCCCATACTACTAAGGTGATTAAAAAATGAACACTTAAGTTTACCAAGAAATTCATAAGCATTCTTATAAAAGCCAGGCCTCCATGCCGCCATCTCCAGGATAGCTGGAATTCCTAAGGAGAAAATCCAAGAGCTTTTTGTTATTGCCAATCACAGATGCAACTAATAAGATCTAAATTCTGAAGAGAAAGATAGGAGTTCCCAGTACATGACTAACACAGTTCTGCCTGCTGTCAGATTGTGGAGATTATCAGCAGGAAGAATCAGTCTTGCAGGTTTTAATTCACCTTTAGTTACATGCAACGAGAAATAAAAACAGGTACATAAAACTGACTCGCTTGTCCCACGATACCTCCTAAGATTAGCTGGTCTTTGGTTTTTACGATAGTAAGCAAATCTAAAACGGGGTGTTGTGGGACACGATACTATGATGATGTTGAAAGTAAGTCTATTAACCACTTTACAATTTTAGATACTCATCCCAATTTGAATTGGGGGTTTAATCTATTTACCATTTTCTTTGAATGAGTACATTGTTTTACCATTCAAGGAAGTTACTGACAATCTTGAAAATATCCTGTGATATTCTGTACTTCATTATTAAAAAACTCCTCAGTGATATTCTTTATTTCATACGTTTGCTTTTTGTTTGTCTTTTATCACTGTTCCCAAATTCCATGTCTTTTGTCCCTTCACTGCTGTTGAATTAACAGAGGTAATAAAGTGAGGACAATCATGTGACATTCATGTTCCATTGCTTCTTGAAGACAAAATGTGTTTTCACAAGAGGTACTGGAAACGGTCAAGACAGCAAAATACGACTTGCCTACTATAAGAATGCAGGGAAGCCATTCCTTTTAATACAGATACTACTATTTTAGAGCAAGCATAATGCAACATGCATTGCTCAAGTGTACATTGACAGGAAACCAAAGAAAGAACTAATATTTATTCTTAAGAAACTGCATTCTGAAGTTAAATAATTTAGAATATTTCTCTTCCACATTTTCACCTATGACTGAAGATCTCTCAGCTATAATATAGCACAAAGAAAAATAAGTTCCATTAGAAGAAATATAATTTGAGTGTAATTAAAATAACAAATTTTTTATGTTTTTAGTTCTACAATGCAATATAGTATGCTATTTTGTGAAATAACTATGTATTTTTTAAAACTGTTTCCAAAATTATTTTTAAAGGAAACAAATTGTATTATGGAATTTACTTAGAGGAAATTCATAATCAATTCAAATGTGTCTATTTTAACAAGAAGATTTTATCTTATTTTACCTACATACGGATTCTGTTTGTAACCCACTCATAATTTCAGAAAAGAAACTCTTATCTAAATTTTAGTGTTAATCTCGGAAATTAATTGAAGTAAAAACAAGAACACAACCAAGAGAGTATAATCCAGAGAAAGCACCTAAACTTCTTTCTCTTACTTTGACCCATTTTCATTCAATAACAGTTTCCCTGTTATTTAAACACTTGCTATCCACATCTGGGAATCAAATAGGTTTGAATAAAAAGGAATATTTTCTTTTAAAGCCTCTTAATGAAAACTCTTTCATGACTAAAACTTTAAGAAAACTACTGTATATAATCCCAACTCAGCTCCTCTATGACAAATTTCATACTTTTCTAAATTTACGGTCTCTTCTTTCTCCTACTCCATTAAATTGTTGGATCTCTGCCTATCGGGTCACTACGAGTCATAATCAACTCATAGGTAATGGGTGGTTCTGGGTTTTTTTCCTGCAAATATTTTTTCTACCCCAGATTACTGGGAGCATTTTTATCAGTCATCTTTGTCATCCATGTTTCCAAATCCATCTTCTGCATGCATAAGACATCACTGAAAATACCACTTGGGTCAGCCATATCTTAGTCCTCAAAATTGTATCTGCCTCTAACACTGTCAAGTAAAGAATCTGCTAATACTTTAACTCTTTAAAGAGGACTTTTGCATCAGATGTCCCCAATGCAACAAGTCATTTGATTTCTGACTTAATGCTTCCATGGGCTTTGACTGCAGATCCAAGCTAAGCAAAAAAGTTGAACAATATAATGCCAAGCCATTTAATAGTGGGTTAAAAATAAGAATACTTAGAGTAAGAATCCAATATTATTAAAAATGTTGAAAGGAATTTTGCCCATATGTTTACACAGTACAACCTGCCAAAGCCAGAACCTGTGTCAGGTAGTAGTAACCTGCCACAGGAGAATGCAAATATTTTCCACTAATAGAAAGTGATAGAAAAGTGGTAAGCCACACTCTGTTAGAGGCAGAAAACTTCTGTGACCCAGAAAATCAAGGCAGTCCCATCAACTACCAGAGCTCACAGGTTTCACTGAACATAATCTCTATTCTGTGAGTGAATACCACACATACATTAATATTTTTGTTACGCTTCCAGTTTGTAAATTTTAAAGCCTGCTGCAGCCACTGCTGGTTAGAAGACACCACTTACTCCCCGACCAACCTCTAATGAGCATTAGTTTTGTGCTGTACTATAGGAGTTTGAGCAAACCTCATGCAACACCAAAATATTAAGGGAAAAAAAAAAAAAACACTGCTGTCAAGCTGATTCCAGCTCCTAGCAACCCTGTAGGACAGAGGAGAACTGCTCCTTAGAGTTTTCAAGGAACGCCTGGTAGACTGGAACTGTCATCTTTTTGGTTAGCAGATGTAGCATTTAACCACTACGCCACCAGGGTTTACAAAGTATTAATGCTAGGATGCAAATAACAAAAAAAGAACAAAGAGTGTTGTCTCAAGCTAACGTTACAGTTGAACAGAATATCAACATTATGCACAATTCTTGTTTGCACCAAAATTATCTTCAGTGTAGGGGGTCCTTATTTTGATTACTTTAGGTTTTATGCTCTTTGTAAAAATTTCTTTGTAGTTTCCTTTTCAATTTGTCACTGTACCAAGCTGTTAAGCATAGCTATATAAATCGTGTGACTATATCTCCTCCCAATTCATTTCTTACGTTTCTCAAACATGGAAATTTGTCCTCACTTTAGTTCATGTAATGGTACAACCTATATGACCATTAGTCTAAATCTTGTAGGCTGAGAAAAATGAGAACAAAATAAATTAAATAACTTCTTAACATTGCTCAGCTAGTTACTGATAAAACTGAAGCCTAGTTTTAAACTTTCTAAATTCCATTATGTAATTTATTCACTATGTCCTAACATCTTTCCCCATCTTTTTCTTTTTCACATCCTTCTGAAATGTGTGGTCAAAATCACGCTGAAATTCACCAACCTCAACAGTTCAAATTGGCAGATGTCCCCATAATGATCAATGCCAGAATCACTTCAGTGTTTTCTCCCTGTACTTTAGGCACCCATCTATCACCTAACTGCATTTCGTGTATTGAAAAACACATTGCGGCAACCACACCTACTCCTTACTCATCAAATATCTCACTGTCTCACATTTCACATTTATGACAATAGTAACAAAGAAAGAAAAGAAATCTACTATCCGACTACTTTATGCAACAATGGCATATACTTGGCAGTAAAGAACACCAAGTGCAAGGCAAGAGTAACACGACTTGTGTTGCTGGTTAAGACTCTGTATATCATCTTGGCCAGGTGATGATTTTGAATGATTTGGCAATTACATAATGATATAGACATCCTCCACTCTGTAATCTGATATGGCCATTCTCCATTTTCACACAACAGTAACACTTGCATAACCTGGCCTGTGGAACCCAACTATGTTGAAAAATGAAGAGTATAATTTCGTATATTGACATATTGACAGGTCTAGAACTATGACAAACTAGTCATTCACTTAACCCGGTGTCACATTCTTTAATTACGTGTTGTGCCAATGTTAAAACTAGTTTATCATTCTGAAAGTTGATCGACGCTTCAACCTTCACTCTTTCTATAATATGATTTTTGCTTCTTTTATAGAATTAAGGAAATGGAGAAATGACTAAATGATAATAGGCACTGGTGAATGGTGGAAATGCCTGTGGAAGGGATCACTGTATTACATAAAGCTAAACATTTATCAGAACAATATTATCTGAAAACATGTATGATCACTGGACAAAACTCAAGGATTGACACCATTTTTACATACATCTGTATTTGTGTCTATGTATCTGTTGTTTAAAGTGTTTCATATGTATTCTGTTTAAGTGTGTTTCATACCAGAAATGTCTATCCATTTGAGACTCTTAAGCGTTTCTTAGGTAAGCAGAGCTTAGATTCACATCATAGTGCTATGTACAAACAGCCACTGCAGTTAGAAATTATTTAAACTCTACTTCTATTTGTTGATGTCAGCTTACAAAAGCACTATTAAGCATATCGGCATCTTTCTTGTTTTCCTAGATTTTGTCAAGGAGAATAAGGATTTGTTTAAGTACATACTTCTGCTGTGTTTTCAACTGGTGAAAAAGATGTCACCAGGTCTAACAATCTAACATATCTAGGAAGTACCAGGTGTTGATAGGTACCACAGTCAAATTCTCACAAGAATAAGATAAATGTGCAACATTTACTTTCTAACTTTGAAAATAAAAACCACCTGTATGGTATGGCATCACTCAATTCATAACACGGAATTACTTTCTGAGAATTTAAAATATACTGTATGTGGTTTTCAAGCATGACTACAAAGGAGCAGCTCAGAACGCAGTGACACCTAATGGTAAAGATAACTTTATAGGCCATAAATTTTTATTCTAATAAATATTATCATATTTATAGTAAAACGTCCAATGTATTGCTATCCACCAATAATCTGAAATATCATAAAGATCAAACAGAAATGCTGAAACTTTATTTTTCAAAACGAAAGTAATACATACATCACAGGAAGTGGGGGGAGCTTCTTCTGGTTTAAAGAGTATTGTTTTAAAGTTATAATACCCTTGGTATATAACACTACAAAGCAGTAAAATTAGCCTTCAACACCAGAACTGAATCAAATGCATCTTCCATACTCTATCTGAACTGCTTTCTACTGATGGATACATTGAAAGCTAATTACCTGGATTTCGATTCACATTAGAATTAAAATTTGTAAGAGATACATATCGTACGTATATTTCAACTGAAGCAGGAAGCAGGAGTCCTTAGTGTAAGGCTTATTTGTTATATCAGAGTTGATACTGCTAATCTGTAACAACACTGTCTAACTTAATGCACATCCAAATTATGTTTTCAAATAACTGTATTAATAGGTAAAAGAACATTTAAGTATACTGTTACTTTAAATTCGAAGTTAACTTCTTAACACTTTCTAGAAGTTTCTACCACATGATAGCCATAACTTAAAGAGCAAACTTAAGTGACATAAGGATAAAATTACTGCACTATCCTATACATTCCAGACTCCTTGATGACACCTGGGGGCTCTCACAAACCAACAAACATCATGTAAAAAGGATAAGAAGAAACATTTAAGTGGAAGACACAACATATCATCTATACTTGTAGATTTTTAGAAATGTAGCTTTTACATTCTGTGTCTTATAAAATAGTCCAGAGTGAGAACTAAAGAAAACTGATGTTTTAAATTTACCAACCATTACATTTTTAGGTTTCTCGAGTATATAACTGTCTGAGTTTATAATTGTCATCTAAGAGGATAAAATATTGCTTGCTCTTGAGAAAAGCATAAATAAATGTTTCTTCTCATTGGCATAAGTACTATGACTGATAACAACAAAAATATGCTAGTGATTTGCATAATGTATGAATGAATACAGTGAACGTTCTCCTGTAGAAATATGTAACTGAGGATAGCTCATTTACAATCAGTTCTGTGGGCCCGAGAATGAGATAAAGAAAGAGCATATATTAAACTGTTACAACATGAGATCCTCCATATTAGATACCAAGCAAAACACAAACTGTGCAGTTGACTGGAAAAGCCACCTAATCCCTGCTTAATTAAAGCAGTGCTCTAAACTCCTGTTGTGTTTAGGGAGTAAAGAGGGTGGGACGAGTGATGTATGAAGAAAATAGCAGTCAGCGTGGCTAATCTCAAAGACTTTAGAGCTTTCTAGCTACATAAATCAGAGCGACTTTTGAATAGCCTCATAAAACACAGTATCATTGCCATTCCACTCACGACTTTTTAGTTCTTCCTACAGCATGCAGATCATTAGGAAACTTCTAAGCAATCAAGTAATGTGGGTCTGATGAAATTACTCAATCAATGCACAGGCTGCAAGTAGAAGCATAATTCAAAATTGCACAGTTTCTATACGTCAAAAGACTTTTATGGGGCAAAAAATTCACAATGAAGGTGATTCATTTCTAAAGGCCGTGTGTGTGTGTGTGTGTGTGTGTGTACATGTGTATGAAAGACAGGTATCGAATATATTTAAAGTATGATTTAACAGAAACTCAACTATTATACAGTTTTACTGAAATAAATATATTTTCATTCCAATCAGTTTAATCATTACAGCAAGTCTTAGTACAGTGACCTAATGCATATTAAAACACACATTAAAATATATCAGAGTTTAAAATACATAACTGATTTCATCAAACTACTTGTATGAAGTAAAAACAGTTTCATACATGTGATCTATTTCAGTACCAAAAGTATGCAATATTGAAAGCACCTATTAGAGCAGTGTCTATTATCTTCCCAGTTTGCCTGAACTATATACTGCAGCTGCTTTCAGTTTGAACACATCACATGACACTGGGAAAACCTTTCATTTCTGCATATATCTCCTAGTATCTGTTGAATTGAAATATTCCTTTTCCTTTCAGTTTCAACAACTTCATCCCTTAGTCCTGAAATATATATCTCCTTGAGCATATTTCTCCCATTAAGTATTTAAATGAAGGCTAATCATTTCCTGGAAAAAAAGTGTAATTCTCTTTTATTCAACTAATTGATCTAACGCATGTTCATCTGTGCTGCAGAATTTCCACACGGACATTTGAGTTTTGAATTCATTGTGCTTACGCTGAGAGTGGAGATGGGGGTTGGAAGGGTTTTAAATCTCTGAAGTGTACACAAATTCGTCATGATCATTCATTCTTCTATAAATTTTAAGGGTTAACACTGTCACAGCATATTATAAAAGTTTTTGAAACAATCACCCATTTCCTAGCTTCATTTCAGTATTAGCTAGTCTATAAAAGAAGCTAATCCTCTTGTCTGATACACTAATTGCAAAAAAGAAAAGTCAAATTAATTGTCTGAGAAGCAATTACTTGGCATACTTACTTTAGTAAGATGTGCCCAGTTAATACACAGAACCTGCTTTCTAATACTTCTATAATTTGTACAAAATTATTGGTTATAAATAAGTAAGCCATATTACACTGAGAGACAACAGAATGCACGGGGGGAATACAACACTTGTTTTCTATTTTAAAATAAATGCCCAGACTGCACCACAAAATAGTACTCATCTGGCAAAGGAGAGGAGGAGTGGTAGGTGTTTGTAAGTGATGTATTTATTCTACAGACCACTGAATGAGCAATAAAACAAGTATTTATCTGCAAGGCTTTTCTCTTAAAGGATGACGATTTCTTAAGGCAGAAATTTCTAATCATAAAATGAGTAAAACAAGTGTGTGTTGTGTGTGTGTATGCATTCCTGCTCCAGTCATTTATAACTGGATATAAATTTGTCATTTTTTAAGAACACAGTTCATTTTTAAACTCTACTAGAACATCACAGAGCCCCTCAATGAGTCTGTAACTCCTCCCTTTAAAGTTCAGAGCCCAGAGACACTGTAAGTCCCCACGCAAACAGGATGGAGCAGCAAGCTAGCTACTGCTTTCATTACTTAGTGCACAAGGGCAACATTTTCTGAACTCTGGCCTCATTACCTCTTGCACAGAATCACACATGGTTCTGCTGGTACAAATGATAGAGAATGGCAGACATGTTTACCAAGACAACTTCTGAGACCGTAAGACGGAGTCCCCTGTAGCTGAGGGGCTGGCCGTTGTGGGCGCGCACACCAGACAGAAGGCCCTCGTTTGGGCAGACACAGCCACCACCTGCAGTAGGTTCGCCTTCCTGGACTGTGTAAGAGTGTGTGTGCTCGTGTCCGTGTGTGTGTCAGACGGAGGATGGGCAGGTAGACCGAAAAAGAAGCCGCGACCCCATCAGTCGCTTCGCTTTACAGAACACCAAGCTCTGTGGAGAGATAAAGTCCTGTGCCCAGAAAAATTCCCCCAAGAGAAGCATTGCAGACCAGCAAATGAACCTCGCTAGCCCGGAGACGCGGAATGCCGAGAAGGAAATCGTCGCATTAATGCAGAAGAGGCTGCAAGAGCTCGTCTGCGTTCTGCTCTCACGGATTAGCAGCTGAGAAGAGTTGGAACCTCAAGCTGAGAGCGCCGTGCATGATAATGACGCGCAGCACCCAGCCGCCCCCGGCCGCCGCGGCCAGTGACGGCCCGTCAGGTTGCCAATAGGTGGGGCCACGAGCATCCCGGAGCTCGCTCGCTGTCCCTTCCGGAGTCCGGGAGGCCCCGTGGTGGCCCCAGCGCCTCAGCCATTCGCCTTACGCAGCAACTTGGGAGTGGACCGCGAGGCGAGGTGGGTAGCTGGGAGGCAGCCCACAAGGGGGCTCCGCGCGTTATTTGTGGCCCACGTTTCCCAAGCATCCCAGGTCCCGTCTCGCCGCCCCTCGAGGCCCGGGGAGCCTGTGGGAGGCGGCGAGGCGCGCAGCTCCAGACCTCGCCTACAACGCCGCCAGCTCCTCCCGCCGCTGTCTCGGAGACTCTACTCGAGAACCGCAAAACCAAGAGGACGGGAAGAGGCGAGCGAGGCTGGGGCGCATCCAGCACCCTGTCACCATCGTACAACCAAGCAGCGAACGCAGCCCGCTCACGTTGCAAAACCACCTGTTCCATCCGAGGGGAGCTCTCCCTATCCCCTGCCTGGTTCTCTTCGACTCACAGGTGATAGACACCTCCTCTGTTCCTCAGATTTTTTTTTTTTTTTAATGAAGCAATTGTACATCCGGGAAAGAACATGGAAGGTAGAGTCAATTAAACTTCCTTTCCCCGACTCACTTAGCATCACCCCCCACCACTCCAGCACGCACGCACCCTGAGGCAAACTGGAGACCCCCACGAATCCAGCCCACGCTTCAACATTCATCGGGAAACAACAGCCCAAGTCCTAGTTCGAGCATCCACATTCTTCCAGAAAACTGAACAAGTGTGAGGAAAGGGTAACAACGGGAAGGGTTAGTGAACCGAGGCCACCTCCAACAAGCGACACAGAGGGTGGAGAGGGGGGAAGCCAAGGGGAACACTTGCAAACGGAAACAAAGTATTCGCGAAGCAACACAAGCCCTTTCTTACCAATGTGAATGATCGAATCCGCATTCGCCCCGTCCCAGGTTCGAGACCACCAGACGGACAATATCAAGAGCAAAGGGAAAACTTCCATCTCCTCCTATGTTGATTCCTTTTAAGAATGGATTTTCTTTCAATATTTTTAAAAAAAAAAGTCCAAAGAGTTTTAGGTGACGATACAGTTTAGTGCAGCTTTTTCTCTTTTCATAAATTCCTATTGCCAGGGGGTGTGAAAAACAAGGCTGTAATCGTCGTGGAAGAAGGCAGCGGGAATGAGAGAGAGAGCCCAGACTGAGGAAGCCTCCTTCGCAAAGCCGTATTACTTGGAGGAGAATTTTGGCACTGCCAGAGTTGTTTGCAGTTTGGCTTTTCAAAAAAAATGTATCCAGCCTTGGTTGCTCTCGGGCAGCAGAGGATGGAGCTCAAACCATCCCCGTCGCTGAGCCGGGGCCGCGGGTCTCCGGTCCCAGCTCCGCGGCAACTTCCAGCAGACCACCCCCTCTGCACGCCGGATGTTCACCTCCCCGCCCCCTCCCCCAGCCAAAAAGCACCCCCCACCGCCCCCCGCCCCAGTGGCCCGCAGAGAATCACTTGTCTTCGTTGCCAAAATAAAATCTAAGTGGGAAGGAAATCTTAGGAGGTTCCGAGCAGAGCAGCCAGATTCCAGCAGGGAGGGAAAAATGCCCTCACCGAGAGGGGCAGAAAAAGTGAACTTCAAGGTAATGCAGATAGTAATGCAGAGACAATTCCCTTTCTGCGCGAGGCGGGGAGCGGAGCTCGGCGAGGCGGGCCCGAGGAGCCGGTCGCTCAGTCGAGGTGGCGGGGGAGTTGCGCCGGGCGGGCGGGCAGAGCGAAGCGGCCGCGGGCTGCAAGATGCTTTCGGAGCGGTTCGCCTGGCGGGATGCAGGAAGCGAGCGAGGAGGGAACCTGGCAGCTTCAGCACCAGCCCCGCGTTGTCTAGAAATGGATCACCTAGGAGAAGGAGCGAGCCCGCGCGAGGGAGCGGTGCTGTCAGGCGAAGAGAGGGGAAAACCGAGAGAGGAAGAGCTTCTCTCTAATAACCACCTCCTCCCCCTATCTGCAATACAAGGGAGAAACAAAATAGTGCTCTCATTTCCCTTGGAATCTTCAACCGGGACTGAGAAAAAGGCAGGACTGTAAGAGAAAAGACGTTCACGCTTTTTTTTTTTTTTTAACAAGGTTAGAAGCAACCTAAAAAACCATCCCACTTATTTAACCTTGCTATTCTCCAACAGGTATCAGACTGTTTTCTAGTCTTTGTTCTAGAATTAGTCACATTGGTTGAAAATAAATTAGGGACACCTGGCCACTAAGGGAAAAGGAGACCTAGAAAGATTTTAATGAGATTTCAATTATAAAGTTATAAAAAGGAGACAAGTGTGCTAATTACCTTGTATATAGCGATTTTTTTTGTCTCCAGTGTATTTGTAAGGCAATCAAGATATAGAAAGAATAAAGATCTTGAAATGAAAACAATAATGATAAAACAGAAATAAATCCTTCAGTAAAACGTTTAATCAAAATATTACATTATCTGGTAGAAAGTCACTGAATAACAGACATATGCAGAGACAGTCAGAATGAGGAAGTTGGTTGCCCTTCCGTGGAGAGTGTCAAGGAAACACTGAATGACACTCTGACAGGCCCCACATGAAAGTGTTTTCTGCAAGGTTATCATTGTATCTCCACATTAAAGATTTGTCCTTATGACTCCCAATTATTACCTTTTATCTAGTCTGGTCTCATTTCAGACTGGAGATTTATTAACACAAACCAAATAGCTAGTTGTGGTCAGGTATCAATGAACCTAACATTATTGTATTTGGAATCCCTTGGATATTTTGCTGCTTCTGATGTATGACAGAAACCCTGGTGGTGCAGTGTCTGCTAACCCCAAAAAGATCAGCAGTCTGAATCGGACAGGCCTCCCTGAAAACTACAGAGCAGTTCTGCTCTGTCCTATAGGGTCACAATGAGTCAGAATTACCTTACTGAGTTAGAATTAACTCAATGGCAGTGATTTGGGTTTGGTTTTGATGTGTGAATGTCAAATTCCTCAAACAACCTTCTGAAGCCTTCCCTTGCCTCCAAGTTTGGAAAACGTCTTTTCTTCTTACTCTCTTATTTATGCCCTTAACTTAGCCTGGTGAATTGAGTTGTTGTTTTTTTTTCCAGTTCAAGTGTACATGCACACCTCTATGAAATGCTCACATTCATTCAACTTGTTGATTTTTTTTCCCTTAACTTCCCAGAAACAATCTGTAGTATTGTTAACTCAAGTTAGGTAAGACAAGTGTTGAATTAGATCAACATCTCCAGAGTAAGGATCATAGCTTATTCACATTTTATTTATTGTAGCATCTTACAAAGAGACTTCTGTTTACTTGAATTTTATTACTTCCTTCTTGGTCTGGAACAAAGCAGTACTTCTAAGAAGCTATCATGAGTAATTCTTCTCAGTTTTATCCACTTATCTTTTTTCACTCATATACATAGACTCAATACTGGTAACATTATTATTGTTAGTGTTGCTTTACTTTTTAAAAGGATCTGGTATACTTGCATGAATTGAACTTTGTTGTGATGAATAAATGATATCTTTGGAAGAAAGATGTATCTCCCCATATCTTGCATCTACTATATTATTCATGGGATACTTGCAAATATTGATGAGTCACTATGCTCTGGGTAGAAAAAAATTGTGGAAAAGTATTTCAAATGGAAATACCACCATGACGTTCTAGAATTAGAGAACTAGAAGGAACTTCAAAATGTTTGTTGACCTAATCTTGAACTAATAAAATATCATTCCTGGAGATAGTTAAATATAATTTTATCCTCTCCTTTGCTGGAATTTGATCTAAAGTACTAGGAAAAAGACCTATACAATATTCAAAAATTTTCAGTTTAGTAGTTCTCAAACTTGACTTCACTTTGGAGTACAGTAGGAAGCTATTCAAAAGAATGACTATAAACAAATTTAACCTGAACTTCTGGGGTTTGAGACCCATACTACAATATATATGAAAATCTCTCTAGGTGATTCTAAGAACAGCCAGTTCACTTTGCTAATACTCAGTGAGTCTCACAAAAAACGTAAATGTATCATAATTACCATCCTCCTCCGTCAGCGGAAATCGTAGAACCATGAGTTGTTCTGCTTTCCAAAATTTAGAGCACAATGAAAATGTAACATTGGTATATTGATTTCCAATTTAAGAATATAAAGCAATATTTTCACTGTCCAAATAACTTCTATACCCATAAGCTTAAACATATTTTAGTAATGTATTAACCACATTTTCTACTATTTTAGAAAATTTCATAGTGTAACATAATATTTGTTAGGTGGTACGATGTGATTGAATGCCTTTGTGTGGTCTTTCTAGCCATGGTCTCATAGCTCCTACCCAAGTGATAGGGTGCAACTGTGTGATAAGGTAATTGTGGCCCACCATGGGGATCAGTCAATTTTGCCTTAAAAGAGAGCCAGTTCTAGAGCAGAGAAGAGGCTCCTACCACCACCAAGGAAGACCAGACAGGAGCCAAGAGCACATACTTGGACCTGGGATCCCTGCACTGAGAAGCTCCTGGAAGTGGGAGACCAGAGAGACTGAGCAAGCTATGACCCTGAAGATGATGAGAAGTGGCAGGAAAAGGCCCAGCAGCAGAGATCCAGCAACGGGAGACACACAGTGGGCTTCAGGCCTACAGAGAAAGAGAGACCCAAATGTTTTAGGGGAGCAGAGTAGAGCCAGGAAGAGGCATGCCTGCTAGCAAAGTTGGGAAGAAGCTTTCCTGATGGAAGACCTGAATCCTGAGTGTTCCTGAGTATGAACTGTAATTATTGCTTCCCTAGTAAACCCCATAATTGTTAGTCTGTGGGTTCTGTGTGGCCATTGCAATAAATTATGGAACTCAGGAGAGAAGTAGAGTGCTGTGCAAAGGACAACTGGTATCAGAATTAGTAAAGATGGTGAAGAAAGGAATCTTGTCGGGCCTCTTCCTTGCGAGAGTCAGCTTTGTACTGATCACAGTTCTTCCCCCTTGTGGGGTTAGAAGAGGTCAGACACTGCCACCAAGCTGTTTCTACAAGTGTATACAAAGCTTTCTCACGTTCAGGTTTAGAATATTAATTTGAGGGGGAAGACAATAACAAATTCACTGATTGTACTTTTATATAGGTTTTTTTATGAAGGCTATTTCTTTTAATTAAAGCAGTGTAGCTTTAATATAAACATATGAAAAACATTGATGTGCCTGGTTTACTGCAATGAAATTCAAAATTCTGTGGAGTCCTAACATATTCGGGGGAAAAAAATTACATTTACTCGCTAAGTGTTACAACTAATGAAAAATATTTTGGAATAAAATGTGACCGAACCATAAATTATGGATTTACTAATTACATTTTCATGATGAAGACTGTCGTTCTAATCAGGAATTATTTGTCATTTGTACAATAAAAGTTTGAAGAAAAGGTAGATAATCTGAATAGGATATATAGTATATTAGCTATTAAGAAAACAATTTAGAAGAAAAGTTCATTTGTTTTATTAGGCGATGTATGTCAACTCCTTTTATCATCTGCAAGGCAGAGTAATGGAAATCCTTGGAGCATATAATTATTTTATTTTCATTTTTAATATTTCTAAGAATATCAATACCCAAACTTAAAAAGAGAAATTGTGGCTTATTAAATGTCAACTTATACCAGTCAATTCTAAAGAATTCTTAAGTAATATTTCAATAACTGAAGAGTTTTAGTGTAAGATAGATAAATTTATGAGATGGCACGTTTGAAACTTAAAAGGAAAAGTTAACTGTTGAAAGAATATCACAGAAAAACCTGAGATATAATGTAATATTTTTAACTATCATTTAATTAAACATTAAAAATTTACTTAGTCACACAAAAGAGTTTAGGTGCATTACAAGTTTAACATGAACTCCTAGAAAGGAGGCTATAAGACGATAATGACTGACTACTTTGCAAAAGAAAAAAACATAAATTCTTTTTTAAGGGACAACACCTATGCTTCAAAGATTAAAGAGCTCAGTGGAACTACCTCATTCAGTGACCTTGGTTTTCTCTAATGAATGGGGAAACTGCAGTTGTATTGGTAATTATTGAAAAGCTTAATTTTAGAAATGATGGTTTTTCTTTTAACCTCTAAATATGCTTCAAGAAGGTTGCTGAATTATATGTAAACATATTCACATAGAATATATTTTGCCCTTATTGTTTTCAAATTGTCTTTCCACTAACAAACTACACTCTATCAAATTATTTTCTCTGTAACACTACTCCAGATCTTATCTTTATTGTATCTTTTCCCTTCCTTGTTTTCTTACAGTAGTGTGGTGGTTAAGTGCTGTGGCTGCTAACCGGAAGGCTGGCAGTTCAAATCCGTCAGGTGATCCTTGGAAACTCTATGGGGCAGTTCTTCTCGTTCCTACAGGGTTGTTATGAGTCGGAATCAAGCCAACAGCTGAGGGTTCGGTGTTCGTTTTCTTCCTTCCCTCTCCCTCCTCCCAACCCCAAGATAAACTCTTAACCTCTTCCTTCCTTTCAAAGTTTTCTCTAAAGTTGTGAAATTGTCCTGTCAGGACAATGTCATATTCTCTTCTAACTCAATGACATGGAAATTTCAACTAAATTCAGCAATGAAATTGACTGATAAATTCTTGAATATGAACTGTTTAGCTCTTCACCAAATTTTTATTAAAGTTAATTCAAATGCATAACTTTGAATTTTCTTTTTTTTTTTAGTAATTCATACAGTAGTCATCCTATTGAAATATTAGGAACAGGGATTTAGTGGGTAGATCTTTAAGTTGGCTCATTCCTTCTGTCTGGATAATGATGTGGCATTTCAAATGGAAAATTAATAAACATTAAGAAGTTGGTTGTTGGTGGTCAAAAGAGGCTGTGTAGCCCCAAAGGGGTTCCTTCTTGAGATTGGCCCCTCAGTACGTTCTGGTCTGTCCCCACAAGGTGGCAGCCATGCTTGGTCTGGATTTAATCAGTTTAAGTCACTGCTGTCTGAGCATTCACCAGTTTGCCAGAGTCCTGTTGACCCACATTAATTAAAATGCTTTATTAAAAAAAAAAAAAAAAATCTTGGCATCTTAAGTGATTTTTTTTTAGGTCACTTGGTTTTCTGAAGTTTTATTTACTCTATTTCTTCTGAAACTTTTCTTGTAGACCTTACAGGAGTCTGTTGTCACACTTTTATAATACCTGCTTCATTCACAGATTTTCTGGCTTGAACAGTTAATGATGAATTAAGTAGCAATAGAAGAATCTTTAATAATAAGCTCCTACTCCTGTATTAAATGGTAATTAGAATCCTGGGACAGTATTTTTGACTCAAATCTTCAAGTGTATGTATTAATGTTTCCCAAATGAGGTTAATTTAACTATGTGCTCTTTGAAAAGTTATGTTATATATCTTGAGTTAGAACATTGTACTTGTGCTTGACCATGTATTATAGACTTCATCGATTTGTTATGATACTCATCTCTCTGGTGTGCCTTATCAGTTAGTAAAAATGCCTAACAAACACAGACACACACACACACATGCATATGCATTGGTATGTCAGTTAAACACTTAGATCTACAACCAGTTTTTAGGGTCAATGGGGAATGAAGAATTTAGTATATTGGAATCTATATTGATTATGTGCCCTACACACCGAGAGGTGAAATTATTTGTAGGTATTTCTCTGAACCCTCTAGTATCTCCCATACAGAAAGCATTTGTGGAATATGCTGAATAAAAATTCAGTTTCATTCTCATTGCCATCAAGTCAATTCTGACTCATAGTGACCCTACAGGTCAGAGTATAACTGCGCCATAGAGTTTTCAAGGATAAGATATTTTATACAATATATATCATAGGAAAATTTAAGCAGAAAAAAATTGATCAATATTCAATGATTTGTGATCTATGTATATTGACTTTAGAAGAGTTTTCAAAAGAAACATACAACTTTATAAACATTTAATTTCATTGCTCAATGTGTAGGGCACACCGTCAGTATACATTCCAATACACTAAATTCTTCATTTCCCATTACCCTGAAAATTGATTGTGAATCTAGTGTTTATTTGATGTAGGAATATGCTAATGAATGAATGAAAACATCAATTGAAAATTTTTAAATTCTGTGGAATATTGCTTATGCAGCAAAAGGAAAGACCATTTTGACTCAGTCTAAAATAGGTTACTGAGATATCAAAGCAATCTGTTTAGAAGATTATTCAACCCATTTATCAATTCCAGAACTTACAATACAGATTTATGTTTGGTATAAGAAATATGGGAGCTGTCTTGACAGAGTTCGTTCATTAGAAGAAGAGAAGGGAAATTACCCTAGGCACAGACACCAAATATGTATCTCTGCCCAAATTTAACTTGACCTGTTGGCAGTATAGTTTACATGACTGAAGAGAATATGAGAAGGGAGGGGTGAGTGTGCTAAATTTTAGGTTATAACTCATTCATTTTATCTAAAATGTTGGTACAAAATTAGTCTTATTGTCAGCATTTTAAATAGTTTCTCTCTTTTTTACACTTCACTGTTTTATTGCCTTTATAGATTTCATACCAATAGCATTGAAACATAAAAAAATTAGATACAACACCATCAACATGAAAATGAAACAATATTAAACTTTAAAAAAATTCCAATAATCCTGGAAATATGTTAGAAAGAATCATCCATTTCTCATATGGTGCTTGTAGAATATCTTGAAGTGGGGGGCAGAAAAGGAGATTTAATGAACACATGAGACTGGAAAATGCTAGATAGATTTTTCTGCCCATAGAGATCTGTAGTGCCCATCAACATACTGAAAGCATGGAGAAGTTTTATAGGCAACAAATCATTAATCTGTATTTAATTCAGAATATTTCAAACTTATTTAACCATCAAATTACCCTTTCAGTGTACATAATTAAAATTCTCTGATACACTGTTGCAATCTATTTTCTGTATTATAAGAATCAAATTTGCTTATTTGCTTGTTTCTCTTCCAGTTCGTAAGTGTTTACATTAGTCAAACGGGAAATAAGTGGGCTGGTATATGACATCTGGTAAGAGATTCTGTGTTGTGCTGTAATAAGAACTCCCTATATCTATTTTGAATTCTTTCAGTGGAGGAAAAATGTATGTCTGCAACAACTATGCTTTCTAAAATAGTTGATAGATTTCCACTTACTCGGGACATAGAAAACAAGTGGAGAATATTGCTCCAATCCTAACAATGAGGAAATGCTGAACAATCTATACAAATAGAACTTTCCTTGAGCCAATGACATCAGCTGGCAAGACACCAAAGTAAACTGAATTCAAAACACTGATAGGCACCTCTAAGTAGAGGCTAGACACCAAACTGATTCACTTTGAAAGAAGAAGAAGTAGACACCACCAAAACAGTTAAGGAAAAATCAGCCCAAATATTTATGAATTTCTGAAAGCTGCATGTGAACTATCACACGGGTTTAAAACAGACACAAGGGAAGTTTGTACACACTCACAAATTCTTATTTGATGGTCCTATTCAGGCTGCTCAGTAGAAAGAGTGGGGGCAGACCAAGATACCAGGTAGAGCCTCTTTATGTAGGACAACCTTAACTTACAATGACTGACAATTAAGTTTGCAAATTCATCCTAGAACAAGTTCTACATACCTGACTGCTGAATATCACTACTGTCACTTTTGAAGTACTCTCTGTGCAGAGCTATATAATGATGCCAGTGCCTAGTTTACCCTTTAAAGCAATTTTTGAGCTCTTCTAGAATAGCCATCAGAGCTATCATATTACCGCTGATGCCCTGAATGTCAACCAAATGTTTTGCTTTCAATAGTTCCAGATGAGGTAAGTAGGTAAGATGTTTCAATACAGTTATTTGTTTCTGGCTAAAAACTTCCTCACAGACAGTGCCGTGTAGCTGGTGCACTGTCTTGATGCAAAAGTCTTGAGTTGTTGGGAAATGTTCAGGTGGTTTTCATCTAACTTTTTCATGCAACCTTTTCAGCAATTCCACATAGTAGATTTGTTTAGCTGTTTGTCCAGTTTGGTACAAATTCATAATGAACAATCCCTCTGCCATCAGAAAGGTTAGCAACATCTTTGTGAGTCGTGATTTAGATTGATGGAACTTTTGTGGTATTAGGGAATTGGAGGACTTCCATTATACACTTGGACATTTTGTTGCAAGGTCATGTTAGTAAACCCATGTTTCATTACCAGTGATAATATGGCCCAGAACATCAGATTGCCTCTCTAAAAGTCTTAGCAAACTTTGATTCTCCTTTCATTTTGTTCATGAGTGAGCTCGTTCTGGACTATTTTCACACACAGCTTTATCATGCCAAGATTTTCAGTTAAAATTTTCATAACTGTTTCTCTGTTGATGTTTACTTGGTCTGCTATGCTCCTCATAGTCAGCTGATGGTTTTAACACGTAATTTGATGAATTTTTGCAATGTTCTCATCAGTTGTGCTCATTACTGGCTGCCCTAACCTCTTTTTATCCATGATGCATTCTCTGCCCCATTTAATCTTTTTTGCATACTGCTGTTTTCTTCATAGCATTATCCCCATGAATGTGGCCTAACATCTCCCTGATTTTACTTTCACTTTATCCAAGTTTAAGGAGAAATTTAGTGTTTGTTCATTGCTCTAATTCAAGCTCTGGCATTCTCACAACAGCATGTAAAAACATGCACCAACAATAATGAACACCATCAACAAGACACCACCTGTCAACATGAACATGGCTGTGAGACACTGATATACCAAGGTTATGAACCTTTACCAAGTTGTTTGTACAGCACAGCCAATATAAGCTCATGGTGACAAGTTCATGAACTTAGTTGTCAGACCTCATGTATCCCATTTCTCTGGAAGTATCTTTCTAGAAAGACAAAATCTTTGAGCTGCTAAGTGAGGGGCAGCAAACTTTCTATTCTTCAGGATTCAGGCAAACATCCAGTGCTTCAGGTAGAAGCAAAACTCATTTACCTCTGAAGAAACACCAATAAACCTTCATTCCTAACACCAGAAATTAGGCAATGATTGCCACGATTGGAGAAGGGCAAGAGAACTTTTATGGGCCAAGAATCTGTGCCAATATAAAGAAGAGGTGAGCTATTGCTTGGGGGCAAGGAAGGGCAAAAAGAACCTGGGTTTCAGACTATGCAGAAAGGGCAGGGTTTGGCTGCCTGGGCTAGGAGATGGACAGAATTAATAACAACTTTCCATTCCTGACACTCAGACATATAAATCTTGTGTCAAACTGAGGCTTCCCAAGACAACCAGTAACATACTCTTGGCTGCACCGCAAGCCTAACATTGAATGTTAAGCAACAGCAGTTTAATGCCAGAAGAGAGAAAAGGGTGTGGAGAGATGCTCTATGTGGTGCAGTCTTGCAATTGCTTCTGAAAGCTGTGTATGGACCAGAAAAAGTAAGCAAAAAACTTTTAGCATTATAGGTCCCACCAAGAGCATGTGGTATAGGAATCCTGGCATTTAAGAATTTCAGACTGTGGTACAATGATAGTGACAGTATTGGCAATCAAACCCACACTATCTTAATTATTCACTATCATTTTAACTGAAAAAGAGGTATGTTTATTTACATCTGCAAAATACTCTTTACTCAGATTCTAATATCCTTCAATTCATAATGCTCAGCATTCATTCAAAAATTTTAAGATGGTAGGGCTAAGATGGCAGAGTAGTGAGGTGCTTCCTATAATCCCTCTAACAACAAGGACCCCAAAACAAATGAATGGATTATATATGACAATCCAGGAACCTTGAACATCAAGGAGGAAGTTGAGAAATGACATTGAATGAAAGGAAAGGGATAGTAGTTCGGACCTGACCTGACGGGAATCAGTACCCCACATGTGGGTCAGCAGCAGTGAGCATGGAGAGTTGAGCAGTGACTTTCTGAAAGTATCTTCTTAAGCAGGAGAGACTCACTGGCAGAGAGCCCACTCACACCTCTAGATTCACTGAAAAATAGCATTTGGTTATCAAAATCTAAGTAGCTTACATTTAATCTACCACGCACTCATCTAAAACTATCCTTTGGGATGATCTTTCCCCTTTCCCAACACTTCCCATTTAATTCTCTAAATTGTACCCAGCTCCAGAGACTGACACATTACCTGGGCTGGAAATAGGACTCATTACACGTGCCCTGAGCCATTCTCCTAGACTTGGAGAAACAATCAGTTAGCAAATGGGGAATAAATACTAATAGTCTACTGGCTCCCCTAAGCTAAGAATTCAGGACATAAACAGTTCCCTTGCCTAGGCTAAGGCACAAGGAGATAAGCTTTAATCATAGATGGCTGTCAATACACTGGCTTTTTTTACCATATGCAGTCTGAAACCTGCACCACTTTCCATCTAGCACTATGGGGGACAGCCTATACCACATACTTGGTGACCAACTACCTGGGCAGCTAAGTTGAATACTACAGGAAAAGTAAATGAATGTCTGGACTCACATCATTAGTAACACCTCTAACCACCAGCTAACAGAATTTTAGAGCCTCAAGGGCACCAATAATCAAGATAGCTCACATGACTAGCCTATTTTGGCATTTAAAACAAAACAAGAAGCTAGAACACATTAAGAAAACATAAAATAAATACAACTTACTGATGACTTGGAGACCACTGTCAATATCAAATTGCTTAGAGAGGCAGACCATTATGGCTTCCAAACATCTCCCAAAACAAAGTATCAAGAAATTTTCCAGTTGAAGACAACTTCCACAAATTATTGGGGGGTAGAATACAAATGATTAATATTTTAAACTCTTGAAGAGATCACGAAAGAAAAGAGGCAAAATGCAGCAGAGTATACTGACAGATTTAACAGGCTGTAGGAAAGCACAGAGAACCAGTGTTCAGAAATTTAGAAGATTCATAATAAAATTACGAATTTAGACAACTCAGTAGAAAGTCAAAAGTACAGAATGGAGGCAATGGAATGCAGAATTAGTGAGACTGAAGATAAAGGAATTGACACCAACATATTTGAAGAAAAATCAGATAAAAGACTTTTTAAAAATGGACAAAAACTAAGGATTATGTGGGACTTTCAAGAGAAATAATCCACAAGTGAATGGAGTACCAGAAGAGGTGGAGGCAGGGGGTGGGGGCAGTGGGGGGTGGATTTGGCAAACAACAGAAAGTCAGGAGAGAATTGCTGAAGATTTGTTTACAAAAAAACTATCCTGATATCATGAAATATAAGAAGATATCTGTCCAAGATTCTCATCCAGTTCCACATAAGGTATATCCCAGAAGAAAAACAGCAACTCATGTTAAAATCAAATTTGGCAAAACTAAAGAGAAAGAGATAATTTTTAAAGTGGCTAAGGGTAAATGAAAAATAGTCTTCAAAGGATCATCTGTAACACTAAACTCAGACTACTCAGTAAAAACTATGCAGTCAAGAAGGCAATGGGATGACATATACAAGAATGAAAATAATTGCCAGCCCCAAATTGTATATCCAACAAAATCATTTTTCAAATACGATGGCAGAATTAGGACATTTTTGGATAAACAGAAACTTAGGCAATTTGCAAAAACCAAACCAAATTTCCAAGAAATACTAAAGGGATTCCTTTAGTATTTATTGTTGGTTAGGAAATCAATAACATCAAGACTAGAATTTAGGATAGAACAAACAGATTGCAAACCTAATAGGAAAAATGCAAAAATAAGTCAAAGCTAAAACAGGGAAACAGAGATGTCAATATGTAAAAGATGACAACATTGTAACAGAAAGAGGGGCTTAAATAAATTGCATTCATGGACCTTTCATAGGTAAAGCAAGTCAAGGCTATTCAAACAAATAAAAGACTGGTTTAAATTTAGAAAAATGGGGATAAATGTTAAGGTAACCACAACGGAAATGACCAATCCTTCACATCAAAAGAAAAAAAAAAAGAAACTCTGAAGTCTTCGCAATTATAAAACCAACAATAAAAAAACACTGAAAAGGAAAGACATAAATAAAATGACTCAGTGTGGAAAGTTAGCTGGAACAAAGAAATTGAACAATACACACAAAAAGACCTCAAAATCACAGGACTAAACTCATACCTAACAATAATGATACTGAATGTAAATGTATTAAGTCCACCAATAAAGAGAGAAAGTGACAGAATGGACAAAAAAACACTATCCATTTATATGCTGCCTACAAGAGATATGCCTCAGACAGAGAAATACAAACCAAATGAAGCTGAAGAGATGGAGTACATATATATATACACACACACACACACACACATATATATATCAAGCAAATAACATTCAAAAAAGAATACAGAAAAACAAACTCACTGCTATCAAGTCAACACCAACTCAGAGTATCCCTATAAGACAGACTAGAACTGCCCCATAGAATTTCCAGAGAGCACCTGGCAGATTTCAACTGTCAACTTTTGGGTTAGCAGCTGTAGCACTTAACCACTATGCCACTAGGGTTTCAGCAGGAATGACAACATCAATTTCTGATGAAATAGACATCAAAGGAAAATCTACTACAACGGTCAACAAAAGACGCTATGCAATGATTAAAGGGTTAGTACACCAGTAGGACATAACAATATTAAATATTTACATAACAAACCATATGGCTTCTAAGTACTTCAAACAAACTCTAACTGCAGTGAAAAGAGAAAAAGACAGCTCTACAATAACAGTCGGAGACTTAATAAACCACTTTTGGTGAAGGACAGAACATCTAATAAGAAGGTCAGCAAAGACACAAAAGACCTAAATGTCATAATGAACCAAATTGACCTCATAGACATATATATAGAACACTCCACCCACGAACAGAAGTACACTTTCTTTTCCAAAACACGGAACACTCACAGATTAAAATAGATATTAGACCACAAATCAAGCCTTACCAAAATTCAGAGCTTCAAAATATTGCAAAACATCTTTTGAGACCATAAAGCCATAAAAGTAGAAATCAGTAACAGAAAAAGCAAGTAAAAAAAATCAAACATAGTGAAACTGCAAAACACCATGTTCAAAAACTACTGAGTTATCAAAAAAAAATCAAGGATGGAATAAAAGTCACAGAATCAAATGAGAATGAAAATATATTCTACCAGAAATTTGGGGCACAGCAAAAACAGAACGCAGAGACCAATTTATTTCAAGAAATGCACATATCCAAAAAAGACAGTGTCCCAAATCAAGGCATTAGTACTATAACTAGAGCAAAAAGAGAACAGCTAAAGAATACCTCAGACACCAGAAAAAAACAAAGAACTAAAATTATGGCAGAACTAAATGAATTAGAGAATAGAAAAACAACTGAAAGAATTAACATGACCAAAAGCTCGTTCTTTGAAAATATAAACAAAATCAATAAACCACTGGCTAAACTGAAAAAGAAAAACGAGAGAGGAAGCAAATAAACTGAATAAGAAATGATAAAGGTGACATCACAACAGACCTAAATGAAATTAAAAATATCCTAACAGAATAGTAAGAAAAATTGAACTGTAATAAATTTGAAAACCTAGAAGAAATAGACAAGTCTCCAGAAATATACCACCTAAACTAACACATACAGAGGTAGCACAACCAAATAACCTCATATCAAAAGAAGAGATTAAATAGATAATAGCAAAACTCCCAACAACAAAAAAACCTCTGGTCCTGATGGCTTCACTGGAGAATTCTACCAAACTTTTAAACAAGAGTTAAGGCCAATAGTACTAAAGGTATTTCATAGCACAGAAAAAGTCAGAATACCCCAAACTTATTCTATGAAATGAATATAACCCTGATACCAAAATGAGTTATAGATACCACAAAAAAGGTTAATTACAGACCAATATCTCTCATGACCTTGGATAAAAAAAGTCTTCAACAAAATTCTAGCCAACAGAATTTGACAACATATTTAAAAAAAAAAAAAAGTCACCATGACCAAGGAGGATTCATACCAGGGATGCAAAGATGATTCAACATTAAAAGAACAATCAATGCAATCAGCCACATAAGTAAAAGACGGGAAACACTTGATTTTATTACTTGATGCAGAAAAGACATTTGACAAAGTTCAACATCCATTCGTATTAAAAACTTTCAGCAAAATAGGAATAGAAGAGAAATTCCTCAGCATAATAAAGGGCATTTATACATAACCAACAGCCAATATCGTCCTAAATGGAGACATCTTGAAAGCATTTCCCTTGAAAGTAAGAACCAGACAAGGATGGCCTTTGTCTCCACTTTAATTCCACATTTTGCTGGAGGTTTTAGCCAGAGCAGTCAGGTTCGAAAAATAAATAAAGGCATCCAAACTGACAAGAAGTAAAACCATCTTTATCTGCAGATGATATGATATTGAAAAAACTTGAAGAATTCACAAAAAACTACTGAGACTAATAGACGAATTTAGCTAAGTGCTAGGATACAAGATAAACACGAAAATCAGACCCCTCTACATCAACAAAAAGAAACTTAAAGAGGAAATCGCTGAATCAATGCCATTTGCAATAGCCCCCAAGAAGATAAAATACTTAGGAATAAATCTAACCAGAGATGTAAAAAACCTATATAAAGAAAACTACTAGACACTACTGTGAGGACCCAAAAGAGACATACGTAAGTGGAAAAACCTACCTTACTCAAGGATGCCAAGCCAAGCCAAGTGGATAGATAGACTCAAAATGTTAAAAATCTATTCTACCCAAAGGATCCGTAGATCTAATACAATCCTAATCCAAATTCTAATAGTACTCATTAATGTTATGGACAAAAAAACACCAATTTAAAATAGAAAGAGAAAAAGCCTCAGATAAGTGAAGCATTGCTGAAGAAGAACAAGAAAGTAAGAGGCTTCACACACCTCACATTACCTCACTTTGTGGAACCTATTGCACTCTAAGTAGTCAAAATAGCCTAGTGCTGATACCGAAACACATACATAGACCAATGTTACTGAATTAAGAATCCAGACTTAAAATCATATATCTATGAGCAGTTGATATTTTACAAAGTCCCAAAGTCTCTAATTGGGGGAAAGACAATCTCTTTACAAATGGTATTGACATATCTGGATATTTAGCAGCAAAAAAAAGAAAGGAAGGAAGGAAGGGAGGGAGGGAGGGAGGGAGGGAGGGAGGGAGGGAGGGAGGGAGGGAAGGAGGGAGGGAGGGAGGGAGGGAGGGAGGGAGGAAGAAAAAGAAAAAAGACTCATGTCTCCCACCATGCATAGAAACTAAATTAAAATTCATCAAAGACCTGCATATAAAATCTAAAACAATAAAGATTGTGGAAGAAAAACCAGTGATAATGCTAGAAGCCTTAATACATAGCATAAACTGAACACAAACATTACTAACAATACACGAACACCAGAAGAGAAAATAGTTAACTGGGAGCTCCTAAATATCAAAACTTTATGGCTATTCAAAGACTTGACAAAATGAGTAAAAAGATAACCTACAGATGATGGAAAAAAAATTGGGCTACAACAAATCTGATCAGCATCTAATTTCGATAATCTATAAGATGCTCTAAAACACCACTAACATTGAAAAATGAGAGAAGGACATGAACCATGAACAAGCACTTCACCAAAGAAAGCATTTGGGCATCTAACAGATACATGAGAAAATGCTCACTATGATAAGCCATTAGAGAAATCCAAACTGAACCTACAATGAGATACCGTCTCACCGCAACAAATCTAGCATTAATCCCCAAAAAACAAAATAATACCTATTGGAGAGGCTGTGAAGAGACTGTATACTTCAGTGCTGCTGGTGGAAATGTAAAACAGTACAACCACTTTAGAAATTGATTTGATGCTTTCTTAAAAAGCTAGAAATAGATTGAGACCCCAGAGATGACACCTTCTTCCTATGAACAGTTAATATTTGATGAAGGCCGTAAGTCATTAAACTGGGAAAAAATTATCTCTTCAACAAATGGTGCTGGCAAAATTGGATGTCCATCTGCAATAAATTGAAACAAGACCCATATCTTACGCCTTATACAAAAACCAACTCAAACTGAATAAAAGATCTAAATATCAAATCTAATATGATAAAGCTCATCCAAGAAAAAGTAGGAATAACAATGGAAGTTTTAATACACAATGTAGACAGACAAACAAACCACAATCAATAGAAGAGAAAATAGATAAATGGGAACTATTAAGAATCAAACACTTTTGCTCATCCAAAGACTTTATTAATAGAATTAAAAGGCCACCTACAGATTGGGAAAAAATATTTGTCAACTGTATGTCAGACCAACGCCTGATCTCCATAACCTATAAGGTACTACAAAATATCAATCAGAAGAACTTAAATCATCCAATTAAGTGATGGGCAAAGGAGATGGACAGGCTCTTCTCTAAAGAGGAGATCCAGGCAGCCAAAAAACACATGCGGACATGCTCACAATAATTAGCTAGTAAAGAAATTCAAATCAAAACGACAATGAAACACTATCTCACTTGAACAAGGTTGGCCATGATCCAAAATCAGAAAACAACAAATGCTGGAGAGGCTGTGGAGAAACTGGAACTCTCCTACACTGTTGGTGGGATTGTAAAATGGTGCAACCTCTTTGGAAGGCAATCTGGTGCTTCCTTAAAAAGCCAGATCTAGATATACCATTTGACCCAACAATTCCACTGCTTGGAAAATATCCTACAGAATCAAGGCCATTCACCCCAACTGATACATGCAAAGAATGTTTATTGCAGCACAGTTCACAATAGCAGAAAGATAGAATTAACCCAGATGCCCAACAACAGAGGAATGGATAGGTAAACTATGGTATATATATTCAATGAAACATGCAATGATAAAGAATGATGACTTTAGGAAACATTACATAACCTAGTTACATAACCTACCAATGTCCTATTAGGCTGAGTGAAAGTAGTCAGTGATAAAAAGACAAATATTGTATGAGACCCCTACTATAAGAACTTAAAAACAGACTCTGACATATAAGAAAAGACTCTTTGAGATGGCCGCAATGATGGGAAGGGAGGGAGGGAGAGACGAGGAGAGTTTAGATTAGGCAGTTGAAAGAAATTTGATTGGGTGAAATCCGTGACAGCACACATTAGAAAGAAGATCAATATTAACTGGACTTCAACATAACATGATTTCTCCTCCCATCTTAATCCAATATTGCAAGGACAGAGTAGCTGGCTCACGGGGCTGGGGACCATGCTCTCAGAGGAAATTGAGGCCATTTGGCACAACTAGAGTTTTGCTAAGACAGCCCTCTGCACCCCACATTGGTGAGTGGTGTGTGGGGTCTTAAAAGCTGCCAAACTGCCATCTGAGGGTACAGCAAATGGTCCTAATTTAGCAGGAATGGGTGATCACCAAAGACCAAAATGATATGGGAGAAAGAGAACCCAGGAGACAGAGAGACCCATACAAGTGGGTGACCACATGGACTTGTGACTGGAAGAGCTGGATGTTGCTTGGTCACCACCAGTGATAGCCATGATGGAGCTCACAAAATTGAGTCTCACTGGCAACAAAAGAATAAAAAGAGTTGCACCCTGAGATCTCCATTAAAAGACCACAACTGATGGTCCACAGGCCTTGTAGTTCCCCTGGCAGCATGGGTCCTGGCTCTGATGCTGCCCCTATCCATAAATCATAATGAAGGTCAACTCTCAGACAGGAATGGATTGGACTTGGTGACACAGAGTGACCATATCATGTGGATAATTTATGATTCTATGCATATATAGGATGTAACGTGTCCTTCTGACTTCTTACTGGAGGAAGGGCAGTGGGTGGAAAGGAGGGGACAGAAGATTGTTGGGAGGATAAGACATGTATGGAGAAGAGAGGAAGAGTGTGCTCTCACTGGCCAGGGAGAACAGTGGGAGCTGTACATAGGTCAACATCCAAGTTTATATGGGAATGTACATTTTCATTCAATCATAATAAAAGAAAAAGGAAAAAAAAAATCAACAACAACAACAAAAGCTAGAAATAGAAATACCAAATGATACAGCAATCACACTTCTTGGAAAATATGCTGGAGAAATAAAGGCTGTCATAGCAATAGATACACATATACCAATGTTCATCACAGCACTGTCCACAATAACAAAAAGACACAACCAATCCATGTAGATGCCCAACAGCAGATGAATGGATTACCACACTATGCTATGTTCACCCAGTGGAAAATCATGCAATGATTAAGACCAATGATGGATTTGGGAAAGGATAGGAGAATCTGGAAGACATCATGCTGAGTGAAATTTGTTGCTAAAGGACAAATATTCCATGAGATCACTATTATAAGGACTCAAGAAAAGTTTAAAGATCAAAAAAAAGTCTTTGATGGTTATGAGGGTGGGATGGGAGGGAGAGGAGTATTTACTAATCTGATATTCTAGGTAAAGGGAGGGACAACAAATAGTAGAGGAAAAATCAGCACAACTGGACGAAACTGAACGCTGGAAAGTTTTCAGAACACAACCAAACACTTTGAGGGATAAGGGCTGTTAAAAACTATGAAAAAGTAATGACTAAAAATAAACAGACAAACTCTTGAACAGAGGATGCAGATGCTATGGACAACACACACATATGCCCATTAATTCACAGAACAAAAGGTAAGAATGACGAAGAGGAAATACTGAAAAAGTCAATGGAGGAGAAATTGTCAAATTTAATGGAAAATGATTTACCAGTGATCTAAGAAGCTCAGAAAATTCCAGGAAGGATTTTAAAAAATCCCACAAGCAAGCAAATAATACTTGAGAGTTAAAATGCTATAAGAAATAGTTACTCTTCAAAGCAGCTAGGGGAAAAAAAAGACATTGTCTAAAAACTCACAAAGATAAATACAGCAGAGATTCCACCAAAAATCTATGGTATCAAGAAGGCAGTGGAGAAGTACTTGTAGAGTACTGAAAGAAAAGAAGCATATTTTTGTCTGAGTTTTAGAACCAACAAAAAATTTCAAAATCAGAAGTGAAAAAAAAATTTTTTTTGGAGCAAATAATAATAATAAATAAATGAATAAATAAAGCTAAAAGTCTTAATCTGCAGAAAACCTTACAATACATATTAAGGGTCGATTTTTAGGCTGAAGAAACATATTTCCAGATGAAAATCTGGTTCTGCAGAAAGAAATGAAAGATACCAAAAGTAGTAAAATATAGAGAAAGTCATTTTCAATATATCTAAACCTCTACTGACTCTTTAGCACAGAAAAATTAACAAGGTATTGTAGGATTTAGAACCCATTAAAAATAAAATTTAGGACAAAAATAGCACAAAAACAGCAGAGAATAAATGAAAGCCAAGAATCTGTAAGACAATTACAGTATCAATAAAATGGTACAATATTATTTCAATGTAGATTAGAACTATATTGTGAGTGCATTGTGCACTAAAGAGCAACTATTAACGCACTTTTAAAAGACATACAATTAACAGGCAAAATAATTTAAAATAAAAATGGAATAATGAGAAAAGCTTATTTAAACTGAAAAGGCTGGAAAAAGGGAGATCATTAAATAGATGGGGTAAAGAAAAATAGCGTAATTTAAACTTGACAGTATTAATAATCACATTGTATGTACGTGGTCTGAACTCTCAATAAAAGGATGAAAATATGGTATCAGATATAAAAGCGAGACTCAGTTATATGCAGTTAGGAATCTACTTTAAATACGAGTTCTGACTATTAAGTCCACAAACTGAATTGTTCTAAGTGTTACACATTGCATTGCTGAAGATCACTACTGTCATCTTAGAAGTATTCCCCATTGGTGTGAAAGGGCTTGATTCTGTAGGATATATTCCAAGTAGTGGAATTACTGGGCCAAATGGTACATCTGTATCCATTTTTTTAAGGAAGTGCCAGATTGCTTTCCAAAGAGGCCGGACCAGCCTCTTTGTAGGTGTAGAAGAGTTCCACTTTCTCCACAGCCTTTCCAGCATTTGTTGTTTTGTGCTTTTTGGATCATGGCCAACTTTGTTGGGGTGAGATGGTATCTTATTGTAATCTTGATTTGAATTTCTTTAATAACCAAAGATTGTGAATATGACCGCATGAGTTTTTTGGCTGCTTGCCTGGATCTCCTCTTTAGAGAAATGTCTGTCCATCACCTGTGCCTATGCTTAATTGGATGATTTATGTTCTTCTTATTGATATTTTGTAGTACCTTATAGATTATGGAAATCAGGCATCGGTCTGACATAGAGTTGCCAAATATTTTTTCCCATTCTGTAGGTGGCCTTTTAATTCTATTAATAAAGTCTTTGGATGAGCAAAAGTGTTTGATTCTTAATAGTTCCCATTTATCTATTTTCTGTTGATTGTGGTTTGACAGATTTTGAAGTCTTTCTACATTGTGTACTAAAACTTCCATTGTTCCTACCTTTTCTTGGATGAGCTTTACTGTTTTAGGTTTGATATTTAGGTCTTTTATCCAGTTGGAGTTGGTTTTTGTATAAGGTGTAAGATATGGGTCTTGTTTCAATTTATTGCAGACAGATATCCAGTTTTGCCATTTGTTGAAGACACTGTTTTTACCCCAGTTAAATGTCTTAAAGCCTTTGTCGAAATGCATATAGATATACCGTTTGACCCAGTAATTCCACTACTTGGAATATATCCTGCAGAATCAAGGCCTTTCACGCCAAGGGACACATGCACAGAATGTTTATTGCAGCACAGTCCACGATAGCAAAAAATGGAATCATCCCAGATGTCCAACAACAGAGGAATGGATAGGTAAACTATGGTATATATACACAATGGAGCACTACACAATGATAAAGAATAATGATGATTCCAGGAAATATTTCATAACCTGGTTTCCACTGGAAGACATTACTTTGAGTGAAAGCAGTCAGCGACAAAAGGGCAAACATTGTATGAGACCCCTATGATAAAATCTCAAAAACAGACTTATGCATAGAAAAAAGACTATTTGATGGCTGCAAAGGAGGGGAGGAAGGGAGTACGAGGGAGGGAGGGTTTAGATTAGATAGTTGCTAGAAATCCAGTTGGGTTAAATCGGTGATAGCACACATTAGAAACAAGAACAACATTAAGTGGGCTTCAGCATAACTGGAATACTCCTTCCTTCTTAACCAATATTGCAAGGACAGAGTAGCTGGGGCAGGGGGCAAGGGGCAGAGGTCACGGGGCAGGGGATCACGCTCTTAGGCAAAATCGAGGCCAATTGGTACAGCTAGCGTATTACTAAGAGGGCTCTCTGCACCCCACATTGCTGAGTGGCATGTGGGGTCTTAAAAGCTGCCAAGCTGCCATCCGAGGACACAGCAAATGGTCCCAACTCAGCAGGAATGGATGATCACCGAGGACCAAAATGACATGGGGTAAAGACAACCCAGAAGATAGAGAGACCCAAATGAGTGGGTGCCTACATGACTTGAGACCGGAAGAACCAGATTGTGCCCGGCCACCACCAGTGATAGCCGTGATGGAGCTACCTAAGTTGAGTCTCACTGGCAACACAAGAATAAAAATTGGTGCACCCTGAGATCTCCACTAAGAGACCTCAATTGACGGCCTAGTGGTTTCAGGGTTCCCCTGGGAGCATGGCCCCTGGCCCTGATGCTGCCCTTGCCCATAAATCATAATGAAGGTCCACTCTTTGGACATGAATGGATTGGACTTGGTGATGCAGAGTGACCATATACTGGATGCACTTTATGGTTCTGTGCATCTATAGGATATCATCCTGCTGACCTCTGGCTGGAGGAAGGAGAGTGGGTGGAGAGGAGGGGAAAGGAGACTGTTGGGAGGATGAGACGTGTATGGAGCAGAGAGGAATAGTGTGCTGTCACTGGGCAGGAAGAGCAGTGGAAACTGCATATAGCAGGGCATGTAAACACATACGGCAATGTACACTTTCACTCACTCATAATAAAAAAAAAATATTCCCCTTGGCAAGCCATGCCACTATGCTAGCACCTAGTCCATCTTTCAAAGCAATTTTGGAACTGTTCAGGGAACTGCCATTGCCAAGATGGCATGGTGGCAAATTTGTGAACTTACAGTTGTCCGTAAGGGAGTTTTAGCCAGTAAATAACTAACTGTATTGGAACACACTTCCTACTGACCTAATCTGGCCCCCAGTGATAATTTTCTTTACCCGAAGATAAAGCACATATTGAAAGAAAGACATTCTGATGACATTTAGGACATAGAGGGTAATACAATACAATTCTGAGGGCCATTCCAGTAAAAGAGTTCCGAAATTGCTTTGAAGGGTGGACTAGGCTCTGGCATTGGTGCATATCTTCCCAAGGGGAGTACTTTGAAGGTGGCTGCAGTGACATTCAGCAATGAGGTATGTAGCAATTTTTCTATGATGAGTTCATGGACTTAACTGGCAATCCTCCTGTATCGGCATAGTCATGTGCTGCATAATAACTGTTCAGGTAACATCCAACCACATATATTTGTTTTCTAACCCTCATAAAATCTATTATATTAAAAATTTCAGCTACATACCCTGTTTTAGAAAAAGTGGGTGTTACTTTGCAACATGCATCAAAATAATATTATTATTATTAGTGTATTACTAAGTTAAAGATATTTTAGGGTATCTGGAAGTGTTTCTTTACTGTTTTTTATACATAGAAAGATACATTATACTCTACAATAAACATTTGGCTAACTTATGTTAGATACAAACCATATCTAATTGTTCCTGGCTTATGTGTGGATTTGACCTAAAGACAGACTTATGGACAGAACTTGTCTTTAATCCTCATGAGTGTATGTTACATAGTGTTCATACAATGGCCAAGTCACAGGACATCCTATTTTATATAAGATGTTGTGAACATTAAGCGATGCTTGACAGTTAAAAAAAAAAAATCCTGTTGTATTGATTCTGACTCATAGTCAGCCACTCTATAGACCATAGTTTTAAAGTAAGGCAATAGACAAAGATATCCTGTGCAAACATTAATAAAAAGAAAACTGGGATAGTTATGGTAATACCCCAAAATGTTGAAGTTCGGCATAAAGAGTGTTAGAGCATAAGAATATTACATAAGTATAAATGGTCAGTTCTTTAAGAATACGTATGCATCCTAAAGTAGTATATACCTGACAACCAAATATCAAAACGTAAAAGTCAAAAAAATGATAAAGCTAAAAAGAAAAGTATTCAAGTCCATAAATATAACTGAAAACTTCAATATCCCTCTATCTATGATCAACAGAATAGAAAGCAGAAAACAGTAAGAATGTGAAAGATCTGAATAACACCACTAGCCAAATTGATCTAACTGTCATTTATAGAACATTCCATTCAATAACCTCAGGATATACAAAGAAGGACTGATATTTGGAAAATATGGCCTTGGTGACACAATGTCAGAGAATGTGTGATACAGTTTTGCAAGACCAAAATCTTCTTCAGTGCAAATGCCTTTTTTTTCAACAATATAAACAGTGTGTAAACTTTGCACATGGATGTTTTGACACAAAATACACAGGAATCAAGTTGACTACATCTGGAAAGAGACAAGGGAAAAGTCCACTATCATCAGTCAGAATGAGGTCAGCGACTGAATGTGGAATAGATCTTAAATTGCTCATATGCAAGTTGAAGTTGAATTTGAATAAATTAGTACAAGTCCATGAGTGCAAAGATATGACATTAAGTATATCCTACCTGAATTTACAAACCATGTCAAGAATAGATTCAGCACATTGAACATTTATGAACTAAGACCAGGAAAATTGTGGATTGACATCAAAGACGCTATATGTGAAGAAAGCAAGAGGTCATTAAAAAGGCAGGTAAGAAGGACCAAAATAGAAGTCTGGAGTGACTCTGAACATTGCTCTTAAACTTTGAGTAATTAGAAAATGAAAGAAATGATGAGGTTAAAATAAAAAATTTCAAAGGACAACCCCAGAAAACACAGTGAAGCATTATTATGACATGTGCACAATCCTGGAAATAAAAAGCACAGAAGGGAAGAACACATTTGATGTTTCTCAAACAGAAAAAATTAATGAAAAAAATTCAAGCCTCAAGTTGCAATTTTGAAGCAATTTATGGGGAATATATTAAACACAGGAAACATCAAAGGAAGCTAGGAGGAATACACATTTAGTATACCAAAAGGAATTGGTTGACCTTTGGTCGTTTCAGGAAGTGTGTATGATCAGGAAGCAACAGTAATGAATGAAAAAGTCCAAGCTGCACTGAAGGCATTGGTGAAAAAGAAGTCTCCAGTAATTAATAGAATACCAGTGGAAATGTTTCAGCAAACGATTTCAGCCCTGCAAGTGCTCACTCGTTTGTACCAAGAAATTTGAAAGACATCTATCTGGACAATAGACTGGAAGAGATCCATATTTATGCCTATTGCCATGAAAAGTGATGCAACTGAACATGAAAATTATTGAACAATATCATTAATATCACTCACAAGTAAAATACTGCTCAAGATCATTCAAAGGCAGCTTCAGCAGCATATTGACAGGAAACTGCGAGAAATCCAGACTGGATTCCAAGAAGACGTGGACCCAGGGATACCACTGGTGATTTCAAACAGACCTTGTGTGAAAGCAGAGAATACTAGAAAGATGTTTACCTTTCTTTGACTACGTAAAGGTGTTTACCTTTCATTGACTATATAAAAGCATTTGACTGTGTGGATCATAAAAAAAGTACGGATAACATTGTGGAGAATGGCAATTCCAAATCCCCCCAAAACCCAAACATTTGCCTTTGAGTCAATTCTGACACAGCAACCTATGAGACAGAGTAGAACTGCCCCATAGAGTTTCCAGTGAGTGCCTGGAGGAATTGGACTGCAAACCTTTCAGCATTTAACCACAATACCACCAGGCATTCCAGAATATTTAACTGTGCTCATGAAGAACCTGTATGTAGATCAAGAGGCAGTCATCTGAGTATAACAAGGGGACACTGCATGATTTAAAGTTAGGAAAGGTGTGCATCAGGCTTGTGTTCTTTTGCCATACCTATTCAATCTGCATGCCGAGCAAATAATCCAGAAGCTGAACTATATGAAGAACAGCGTATTGAGATTGGAAGAAGACTTATTAACAACCTGTATTATGCAATGACACAACTTAGCTTGCTGAAAGTGAAGAGAATTTTTAAAAAACATTGATGAAGATCAAAGACTACAGTTTTCAGTTGGATTATAGCTCAACATAAAAAAGAAATCTTCACAATTGGACCAATAAGGAACACCGTCAAAGATTTTATTTTACTTCTGTCAGAAATTAACATCCATGGAAGAGCAGTCAAGAAATCAAACAATACTTTGCCTTGGGCAAATCTGTTGCAAAATAACTCTTTAAAGTGTTAAAAAGCAAAGATGGCACCTTGAAGACTTGTGCCTGACCCAAGACACAGTGTTTTCAACTGACTCATAAAACCAAACCAAACTCACTGCTGTAGCGTTGATTCCAACTCATAGTGATGTGATAGAGCAGAGTAGAACTGCTCCATAGAGTTTCCAAGGAGCGCCTGGTGGATTTCTGCCACTGAACTTTTGGTTGGCAGATGTAGAACTTAATCACTATACCACTAGGGTTGCCAGTTGACTCATAGGCAAGTGAAAATAGGACAATGAATAAAGAAGAGCTGATGCCTTTTAATTATGATGTTGGCAAAGAATATGGACTATAGTGTGAACTTCCAAGAGAATGAACAAATATGGTTTAGAATAAACACAGCCAAAATACTCTTTAGAAACAAGGATGGTAAGAGTAGGTCTTACATACTTTAGGTAAGTTGTTGACAGGGATCAATCCCTGGAGAAGCACATGGTGTCTGATAATGTAGAGAGCCAGTAAAAAAGAAGAAGAGCCTAAAAGAGACGGAATGACACAGCAGCTGCAATAATTGGGCTCGAGCATAACCACTGTGAGAATGGTGCAGTACTGCTCAATGTTTCATTCATACATGTCCCATGTAATGTTGTGTAATCTGTGATCAGGGCCCTGGTGTCACTGTGCTTAATAGCTCTGATGCTAACCAGGAGGTCAGTCTATGGAACAGTTTTGCTGGGTCCTAAAGGTTTCTTGTAGTTGAAATTCACTTGAGAGCAATCGGTTGGTGTGATCATCTGGCATTTTTGCATAACACCATTTCTTTGCATAGCAACCTTGCCTTTGGAAATTACCATGTAAAAGTGAGGAATGGGTGTATTGACTTGGGAGAAACTAGTTTTTATAAGAGGAGATCTAACCAAATACATGTTGAAGAATAGAATAATGAATTTTGTTAGGTGCCATCAAGTCAGCTCTGACACACAGTGACCTTATGTGTAACAGAAGAAAATATTTCCTGGTCCTGTTCCATCCTCACAAATCTTGGTTTTTTTGAGCCCTTGGTTGTAACCACTGTGTCAGTCCATCTTGTTGAGGGTCTTCCTCTTTTTTGGTAACCCTATACTTTACCAAGAATGATGTTGTTTACCAGAAATTAGTTCCTATGCATGATAAATCCAAATTAAGTAACACAAAGTCTCACCATCTTTACGCCTGAGGAACATTCTGGCTGTTCCTCTTCCAAGATAGATTTGTTTCTTGTACAGGCAGTCCACAGTGTATTCTTCACCTATACTATAATTCAAATGTGTCAGTTCTTTTTTGGTTTTCCTTTTTCATTTTCTAGCTTTTTTCATGTATATGAGGTATTTGAAAATACCATGGCTTGGGTAGGAGTACCTTAGTCATCAAAATGACTTCTTTGCTTTTTAAGGTGGTAAAGAAGTATTTTACCACAGATTTGGCCAAAGCAATACATTTCTTGACTGCTTCTTCTGTGGATGTTGACTTTTAATGTAAATAGAGTGAAATCCTTGACAACTTCAAATTTTTCTCAGTTTATCGTGATGTTGTTTATGGGCTCTCTTGTTAGGATTTTTATTTCCATTCAGGTATAATCCATATAGAAGGTTGTAGTCTTTGACCTTCATCAGTAAGTGTTTCAAGTTGTCTTTGCTCTCAGCAAGCAAGTTTGTGTCATTTGCATACTGCAGGTTGTTAAAGTCTTCCTTCATTCCTGATGTTGAATTCTTCATATATTCAGGTTCTTATTTATTTGTTCAATATATAAATTGAAAAAGACAAGGTGAACAAATGCAACCCTACTGCACACATTTTCCTGTTTTAAACCATGTAAGATCCCCTGTTTGAATGGCTGCCTCTTGATCAGCATACAGGTTCTGCTTGGACATAATTAAGTGTTCCAGAATTATCATTCTTCGTAACGCTATTCTTAATTTGTTATGATCCACACTGTGGAATGTGTCTATTTAGTTGATAAAACACAAGTAGTCATCTTTTTTGCTAATCTCTGCTTTTGTCCAAGATATATCTGACATCAGCAATGATATCTTTTTTTCACGTCCTCAATGATATACCTTTTTTTCACATTCTATATGAATCCAATTGAACTGACAATTCCCTGTTGATGTATGGCTATAGCCATTCTTGTATTATCTTCAACAAAATTTTTATTCAGTGTTCAGAATCAACTAGTATAAAACACCATTGTTTGCCAAACATTATCTTTAAAATTTAATAATATTATTCAGTAAATTTCACAGTCTATCTAATCACTTTCTTTTGAATGGATACTTGTATGAATATGAATCACTTCCAGTTGGTTGTCCAAGTAACTGTCTTCCAAATTTCTGATTTACATGAGCTCATATTTCTGATGTAGCATTGTTTATGTATCTCAACTGGCTTTTCTTCAATTACTGGGAACTTGTTTTTCACCAATACTTCCAGTGTGACTTGAACTCCTACCTTCAGTTCCAGCAGTTCTAAATCATATGCTATCTCTCCTAAAACGGTTGAACACCAACCAGTTCTCTTTGGCAAAACAATTCTGTGTGTTCCTTTCATATTATTTTTATACTACTAAGGTTATCTTTTTTTTTTTTCCCCCCCATAGAATCTTGCACTAATGCAACTCAAGATTGGATTTTTTCCTCAGGTTTTTCAGTTTGAGATTATGTTCATCACTTTTGATTTTCTATCTCCAAGACTTCTCACAGTTCATTATAATAAGTTGTCTTGTCTTCTTGATCAGCTCTTTGATATCTTCTGTTCAGCTCTTTTACCTCACCATTTACTCTGGTTGCTTTAGTTACTTTGAGTTCAAAATCAGCTACAATAAACCACCATTATATGAACCAAAAAAAGAAAAACAAGAAAAATACATTCAATGATCTAATTAGGTTATATCATTTCAAAATCATTGACATTCATTCATAAGAATACTTTTCAACAAGCAAGAATAGACTAAACTCCCTCCATTTTATTAAATACTTATTTTAAAAATCTACAAGTCACCTGACACATGATCAAAAACTGAATGCTTCCCCACAAAAAATTGAAACAAGCAAGAATGTTTGATCTTCTTACTTATACACAACAGTGACGTGGAGTATCTTACTTGGGTAAGAAATAAAATGTGTACAGACTGGAAAGGAAGAATTAAAACTCAGGTTATAGAGCATTATTAGCTCTGCAGAAAATCACTAAGTATTTGCAGCAAAGTTACTAAAGCGAACAAGTAGAGTTAGTGTCACCATCAGATATAAAGTCAGTATACAAAAATCAATTGTTTTTCTACTATCTAACAGTTGTAAAGGGAAATTAAATGTACTATTCATATTAAAATAAAAAGCTATAGTTATAGATTTAATAAATTATGTACAAGGAATTTGCTATGACAATTATTAAATGTTAATGAGAAAAACTAAATAGTACCCAATTAAACAGAGAAATATACTGTGTTTATGGGTTGAAGGACTCAAGATTTCCAAGATGTTAAATGTCTCTAAATTGATTTATGAAATTGAGGTTATCACAAAAGATAAAAACAGGTGTTTTCAAAAAAACTGACAATGGAAAAGAAAAAATTTGGAAACTCATTTTATTTGATGGCAAGATTTACTGTGCTCAGACCACCACTGCTGAATTAATGCTGATCCATAGCGACCCTACAGGACCAAGTGGAAGTGTCCCACAGGGTTTCAAAGGAATGCCTCCTAGATTTGAAGCAGTGACTTTTTGACTGACAGCTGAACACAACCACTATTTCACCAAGGCTACAAGACTTAATTACAGAGCTCCAATAGTCAAGACATTTTTTTTTTGTTGGGGTAAGAATAGACACATTAATCAGCAAAATAGATTAGAGAGTCAAGAATTTGATGAATACATAGATTTGAAATCTAATTTTGAAAAGGTGCTAAGGTAGGTCAATGAAGAAAGGATACTTTTTATGAAATAATGCCAGAAAAATTAGACATCCATTTTAAGAAAATTAACTAAGCTTTCATTGTACATCATATATAAGTCTATATAAAAGTAGATTATAAGCCTAAATATAAAAGGAATAAAACATAAAAGGAATACACTTCTAAAAGAAAACATAAGAAAAATACTTGTTCCCTTGGGGTTAGGTAAGGATTTCTTTAGGCACAAAATACTGAAGCTTTAAAAGAAAAAAAAGTAATAAATTGAACTGTACTAAAAAAATCTGGTCTTAGAATGACACTGTTTAGCCAAAGCACATTGGTGGAGGGGCATCGTACTTGTAAAACAAAAATTTACAAATATAAAAATACCTTGTTTAATTGAAGACTATTATTAAAATGGTCAAAGTATTGAAGAGACATTTTACCAAAGGAGAGAGAGAAATGGCAAATAAGTACATAAAATATTATTAGTCAGTAGGAAGACACGCATTAAAGCAACAGTTAGCTATTTCTACATGTCTGTGGAAATCCTGGTGGTATGGTTAAGTGCTACAACTGTTAGCCAAAAAGCTGGCAGTTGAAATCCACCAGGCTCCTTGGAAGCCATTTAGAGCAGGTCTACTCTGTCCTATAGGGTTGCTATAAGTCAGATGTTGAAGTTTTTCATGTGAAGGACTAAAATTTAAGATAAAAAATGACAATAACCAGGATATGTAGCTCTAGGATTGTCACACATCACTGGTGAGAAGGCAGATACAGATACTTTGTAAACAGTTTAGCAGTTTTTTTTGTTTTTTTTTTTTTTAATGTTAAACATGCAGTTGACATTCCACATAGGAATCCCACGGCTGTGTATTTCTCAAACAAAAATTAAAGTGTATGCCGCCAGAGCTGCTCTATTTGTAATTGTGCCAACCTAGAAACAACACAACCAAAAATCGATGGCTAGATAAGTGAATTATTGTACATGTTGTGCGTACCTAACACAGTGGTACTTAGCTGTAAAAAGGAACACTCCTGCTACCTGCAGACACATTGTGGTGGTCAGGATTATGTCAACTTGGCTACTACCTATTTGACTGCTGTATTAAGTGGCAGGGCGGGGTTTGTGGTGGCTCCCTGCCCCTCGGCTCTCATCTCATGACCCTGGACTACGGCTGCTGATCGCTCACATGGCCAGGATCTCCTGCTCTCTTGTTCCAGTGTCTGGCTCCGGGACTTGAGCTAGCAGCTGTTGGGTTCATCAGTCCTTACAGTCGGCACGTGAGAGTCCTGCTCCCTGACCTGCCAATCCTGGGTTCGCCAGCCTCTGTCACTTCGTCTTGCCACCAGCTTGGGATCCACTGACCTACACAACCGGTGATCTGCAACTCTGGTCTCTGACTTGCTGACCTTGGGTTCCTCAGCTTCCATGGACACGTGAGGCTTGTGCCAGAGCTTGGGACATTCAGCTTCTGTGATTACGTGAGCTGTTTCCTATATTTGTATCTATCTATCTGTCTATATATATATATATATATATTATAAATCTTTCCTTGTACCTACACGTGTTACTGGTTTTGCTTTCCTAGAAAACCCAGCCTAAGACACACATGGACTAATCTGAGAAGACACATTCAAGGCAAAACTACCAGACACAAAAGCTGAACATGTGATCTACTCATATGACATGCTGGAAAAGACAAACTACAGGGAAAGAAATAAGATCTATGGTTTCCAGAGTTAGTAGGGGGTTGTTTACAAAGGGATGTATGGAAACTTGTATGATTGCTAGATATTTTCTTTTTGTTTGGATGTTTATGAGATTGTATACATTTGTTAAAAACTCATCAAACAGTATAACAAGAAACGATGAAATTTTCTGCTTGTAAACTACACCTTAATGAATCTGAATTTGAAAATGCACTTCAGTGCATGAAAATCCAAACATTCTTCACTGTAATAGTCCCCAAACTGAGATGTATAAGATGTCAAATCAATCCAACAAGCTACTACTACATTATACTTAGATTATTAAGCACTGATTGTAATGTGAGTTTGATGTGTTTTTTCATCAATTTAATTAATAAGTCTTCCATATTTAGATAGTTATTTTGATCTTATAATCTAATTTTAATCTGCTATAAATGACACTTCTACATAGGCTACTGAAATCTGAATTTTCTAGAAATCATCACCATCCTCCCCATTGTCTCCATCAGAAAGTCATAGCAACAAAAATATTTAACTAAACAACCAGTAAATCCCTTTATTAAATAAATGAGTTTATAAATTATCACTGATCATTTAATATGTTCTCTATCAATAAGAAACCTTTCCCTTTTGTTTACCTACTTTAATTTTACTTGTCACATCAATGCCTAAGTTCATCAGAAATAAATATTAACATTAACTGTTTTTAAATTTTAGGGAAATGCTGGTGATATAGCAGATTAAGTGATATATCTGCTAACCAATAGATAAACCCACTACAAGCCTACTGCCTGGGAGTCAGATCTGACTCATAGTGACCCTAGAGTGTGATGAACCAAAAGATAGGCAGGTCAAATCCACCAGGTGATCCTTGGAAACTCTATGGGGCAGCTCTACTCTGACCTTTAGGGTTGCTATGAGTTGGAACTCACTTGTAACGGCAGTGGATTTTTCGGTGTTCAAATTTTACTACAGTTCAAATCACGAAGTTTCAATATAGATTTTGAAAAACTAGACTTCCCCAGTGATTTTGGGTCTCTGGAAGTAAGTACTGGATTCAGATAACACACTATGCCTCACCTTTAGTTACCACACACAGAAATAAAAAAAAAAGAGCAACATGGAAATGACACACTACAAGTTTGCTATCATCAAATTTGTATGTTTTCAGTTATGATCCTATGTTCATTCCCTCTAAGTTGTACATGCTTAACTGATTTTCGTGCATCAGTTGAAAGACCACCTTAAACTTAAAATATCTAATGAATAGAGATGGTATAACGTGTCTGAAATATCTTGCTTTAATGGTTTACACATAATTTTCTCTTCTGAGAATTTGGATCCATATTTTTACCATGACAAACAGCATCATAGTAGTTGACATTTTCCTTGCTGTACTTCTATCACAAATCAGAAAGAATCATTAGATCTGTCTGATGATATAATAAGGAAACAACGAACTAGCATTTGTAATGGTTTTACAAATAAATTTAGCCAGATTTTTTAAAAATGCAGGCCCACATTAATCAACAATCTTTTTTCCCTTTGGGAATGACTAAACTTCCAGCTAACATTCTTACAGTCTGCAGAGAATGACCCTTATAATCTTATGAGACTGTCTGTTTTAATTGCTTGTACTTATTTACAAAGAACAGGCTAAATTAAATTTAAACATAGAACAAAAAAGTACTGTTCATGCTGTCAGAGTCAGAGAGTTCTCCGATGAACACGGGCAGAGAAGAAGCCACACCGAGGTTAAGGAAAAGACAGACAAAAGTTTGTGATCAGGGGGCTAGCAGTCATCACAGCCGAGAGCCCAGAATCAAGCGTTATTGAAGTATGTATACATATACTGAAAACAGTTAGTATCCTGGGATCCAAAGAGTTGGAAACGTCCAGTTACCTAACTGGTTGTTAAGGTGGGAACGGTTTTCTGCTGCCCATTGTCCTACATGCCTGGGCCACGAATTTCCGCGTCCCTGCATGGCTTATTTCATTATCTGGATGTGTTCCCACCTTACTTCTAGGTCACTGGACACAAGGTAAAGTCAAGGTAATTGATTATCATGCTCTTAGTACGAAAGGTTATATAAAGTCGAAGTAATGGTATAGCAGCCAAGATGGCTGCAGTCATGTCAAGAGAGTTAACATATTTTCCCACGTTGTACTGAAAAACGATCTGCTAAATTGTATTTCAACTATATTTACATCACATAAAAAACATCTCTGGTGACATCTGAATCTTTTTATTTTGACTCAGATGATTTAGAATTGATTTATTTATTCAATAATAAGCGACCACACTGATTCTCATAGTCTTTTCAGTCCAGTAAATAATAGCTACTAAGTACAACAGGAAGAACTTTAAGCAACTACTATCTCATATTTTTGACCAGTTTCTATAGATCAAAGGGGTAATATCTACAGTGGAGATTGATAATCAAGATAAACTGTTTCTGTATGCAGTTCCTTATTATTATTATTATTTTTTCATCTTTCTGTCTCCAAACTGAGGTGGTTTTCTACTTAGGTGTTTCGTAGCATAGAAGAGTAAACTCACAAATTATTTAATAATGTATTCAGAATGACAATTGATTCATAAATTACTCTTCAAAGGAAAACAGGTATTAATAAGGCGATGAATAATTAAGTTGTGGTCTACATACTACAGTTACCCAAAGATCAAGAAGTGTAACAAACAATTAAAGATGAATAGAAATGCTGTTATTACCTACCTGGACAAACAAGGAAATGCTGATGGCGTAGTGGGTTAAGTGCTACATCTGCTAACGAAAAGGTTGGCGGTTCAGATCTGCCAGACGCTCTTTGGAAACCCTATGGGACAATTCTACTCTGACCTCTAGGGTCATTATGAGTTGGACCCGACACAGTGGCAGTGAGTTTTGGGACAAAGTATCTTTAAGGTCTACTTCTCTAGAAAAAAAAACTAAAAAATTTTTAGAGTACAACAAATTAACCTAAATTTTGCTGGAATGATCTTTTGCAGAAATCACTATTACTGATGATATTTAACTATAGTTAAACCTGTGACAGCCAGAATTCTATGGGCTTACCTTGTTTGTTCTGTGTCTGGTGAGTTTTCTTCCACTAACGTGGTACAGTCCTACCGCTTTCCTATTGCTCTCTATTAACAAAAAACATGTGAATTTTTCTTCTACAACAGGTCAGCACTTTACACAGGTTTCTACTTTCACAGATTTTACTGTATTTTCCTTTTCTTTTCATTAATCTGAACAGTTAAGTCTTCCTTAAGAATACATGCAGGCTCCAAGCTTCCAACTTTATGATAAAACAAACGGAAGGTTCTGCTTTTCCAAGAAGAGCATTAGAGATTTCCCATTAGTTGTATTTGTGGGATTATCAGTGACACGGGGGTCTGAGATTTCTGTTTCCACCTGCGAGTTATAGGTAAACCATAAAATAAACAAACAAACACACAAAATTATATATACATATATATAAGAAAAAAAATGTACATAATGACTTTGAGAAGAAATCTCAGAATGAGTACATTCCTGATCTAATTTAGGATTATTTACCTAATACCTGTCTAATATCACTCATGTGACAGCTATTTCTATAATTAATAAAACATGAGCCTTCATTATTTTAAGCCCATAAAGTTATTCTTCTGAACAGCTTCCATTTGCTTTTCTCTAGACAGAATTTCCTTATTAAGTTTCAGTGGGATTCTACAGACTCAAAGGTGACACTACTAATATACGTATATTCTTAATCTAGCATGTCCAATGTCTACTTTTCTACTTATTTGTAATTAAAAAAAATACCATATGCCAGAAGTAAGATGTTTTATTCCACGTCTTCTACACTGTGTGCATGTTTGAAAAAAAACCCAAACCAAACCCACTGCAGTTGAGTCTATTCTGACTTAGAGTAGAACTGCTCTATAGTTTCCACTGCTGAAAATTTCTTACTTCACTTGAAAATTTTCACGTCTCTAATCTTCCTTTTCTCTTACAACTAACAGTCTTCTTTGGTTCTCCTTGACATTTTTTTTATTTAACGTAACTGAGGGAAAATGTACATTCACGTATAAATTTACATGCCCACCTATATGCAGCTTCCACTGCTCTCCCTGTCCGGTGACTGCACACTATTCCTCTCTGCTCCATACATGTCTCATCCTGCCAACAGCCTCCTTTCCCCTCCTCTTCGTCCACTCACCTTCCTCCAGCCAGCGGTCAGCAAGATGATATCCTATAGATGTATAGAACCATAAAGTGCTTCCAATATATGGTCACTCTGCCTTGCCAAGTCCAATCCCATTCCTGTCCAAAGAGTGGACCTTTGTTATAATTTATGGGAAAGGGCAGCATCAGGGCCGGGGGCCATGCTCTCAGAGGAACCCCAAAACCTCTGGACCATCAGTTGAGGTCTCTTAGTGGAGATCTCATGATACATCCCTTTTTATTCTTGTGTTGGACATTTTTATAATTAGAAATTTTATTTCTCTCTTTTTGAAAAATAAATTCATGATGATATTTACATATTTTGAGGACATTTAAAAGCTAATCAAAATAAAATGTGCACTTTAATTAAACTAAATCTTGAAGGAAAATTTTCATGGACATAGCCATCCCTTTCTCATGAAACTGAAATCACAAATGACAGGCAATATATTTTAACAGCAAAAAAAAAAATCTTTCCTTTATTAATTGAAAACAAGTCCAGAAAAACACTAATTAATTTAGATAAGGAACTTTGTCCTAAAATATTAGAAATTCTCATTCTAAGTTTTAGTGATTTAAAAATGTTTATGGAATCATTCCAAGACTTCCAAATGCCAGCTTCAACTTTATGGGCACACCAAAGTATTACTGGGCATTAATAAGACCATTAAGAGCCATAGCAGAACAAATTGCTTATTACTGAGAGTATTACTGGCACAATAATAACAGTGATAATAATAGGTAATATATAACATAAAAATAAGTTTTTTAGTTTTATTAATGCACTAGTGATGAGGTAGAGTAGATCAATTTCTACTAAATGAATACATTCCTGATCTAATTTAGGATTATTTACCTAATACATCTCTAATATCACAGCGATTTCTATAATTATAAAACATGAGCCTTCATTATTTTAAGCCCATAAAGTTATACGAATATGGCAAACAAGAATAATATACATCTTTAGAGATTTGCACAATTAAACAAGTGTAAAGATTATTAATTCCATTCTCCTGAGAGTAGAAAAATACCTCTTCATGCATTTAGGTTTTATTATTTTCCAGTAGTCACAGGTAACCCTAAGCAGAATCAAAATAGGCATTCATTTGCCGTGTCAAGGCTACCCCCTGAAGCTCTTTTACCAGCTGGTTCTGCAGCTGATATTCACTAATCTCAGGTCATTCTGTTAGGTAAAGTAATTATCTTCTGCTAAAATGGAAACCAATCCCCCAGGACAAGTAACATAAACTTGAATTAGGTTATTTGCTTCTGTGATGGCCAGCTAAAAGCAACTGTCTTAAAAATGAAAATCCAGAATATACTTTTATATATACATGTGCATACTTATCTATTTGTATTTTTTTTCTTTTAGAAGAAGATGAAAATGAAGACCTAGCGCCAGTAGAGAAGACCCAAATTGAACCATAATGTAATTAGTGTCCAGCTCGCAGAATATGGGAACAGAAAGAAATACAGAGAAGTGCCAAATACAAAATTTCTCTCTTTCTCAGTTTTTCTAAGGGTTAAAACTACTAATAAGTTAGGGTCAAGCTTTACCCTGGGAAGGCAAATAAAATTAAAATAAAATTCCCTATGTGATGTACTATGCTTACTGTGCCACATTTAGAAAACAGGTTTAGTTTCATCATCTATCAGTGACCAAGTATTTGTGGAAAAAAATCGTCATGGTACTTGCAGCTGGAGCAACATGAAAGCCTTGGGCCGTATGGGAAGTAGAAGCATTAGATTCATCTGAAGAACGAGTGCAGAAAAATGAATTAAACACAATATTCAAGGAAAAGCAGAAATTAGATCATCATGGCCATAAAGAGCTAACATCCCATGTTAAGAAGCATGAGTTAAAGTTCTGGGTGATAAAGTGATTCTGTTGCTGTAATCAACAGCCAAGAAATCACTAGTGGCCCATTTTTTAATGTTTGACAACATTTGACTAATATACTTGATATGTCTTATATTTGTTTTTGGAGAAATAAAGTTTGCTGCAAGTTACACTGTCATTATTAAAACCACACAGAAGCTCACCACTAAACTTCTTAACTAAGTATACCACCGTCAAAACCCTTCACAGTTCAGGAAGATAGACTGATGAAAGTTAGCTATTTATAAGATTGCAAATACAGTCACAGTTCTTTTTCATTCTCTGTATCTACACTTTTTCAATGTTCTCTGCAGTTCCTTACATCAAGAATTGTAGTCTGGACTATCCTTCGGAAAAGATTTAATCAGTATTAAATGTGGCAAAACTGATTTTATGCCAACTGTGAGCTTAAACCCGGCCTTGCACTTGTCTGCTCCCTGTTTGAGAACCTGACATCACTATGTCTCATGCTTGAACAAGGTTCCTGGATGATGCAAGTGAACGACTCACTGAGGGTAACCAACAAGCCACCTACTATGTAAACAATGCCATCATAGAACTTTCCAGCCCCAATCTTTCAACTGATCAAGGACAAGTGAGCAAGTCCAGGTGACATCGTTTGTGCCTGGAGTAGATTAGAAGGCCTGCACAGCTGATCCATAAGCTTGTAAGCAGTAACAAATATTTATTGCTTTAAACCACTGTGTGTTGGGGTGGTTTGTCATATAGTAATAGGTAACTAAATAAATTAGTATTTTGACTGTTCTAGCTGATTCAAAGAATTATTTTTAAGTATCAATTTACTATCATGAAGTGAGTTTGCTCCAGTATCAATTCATGAAGAGTTCTGGCCTGGTGAAAGGGTTGAAATTTTAAAGATTGACTATCACTGAAAAAGGGAAGTTACTGACTCAGGAGAACCATGGGTCTTTGTGGCTTTAAGCAGATAACACGGGCAGAGAACAGGGCCTCTGCACAGTCTGAAAGACATCTCTTGCTACACTGTTACACAGAAGTGAGAAATGCTGGGATTTGAAAAGAGCCAGAGTATAGAATCCACAGTGAGCATGCAAGGCATTAAATTGAATCCCCAAAAAGGGGGTTCAAAATTCACATAGAATCTGCTAGGAATTTCATTGGCCTTTCAAAGCAAAACTCAACATGTTGAAATGAATTGAGGTAATCTTGAATTACCATGATTTATCATTCACAAAATCTAACATACAACTAGAAGTTTCTTGACATGTCAAGAAAAAAAAAAAGAAACTATGGTCCACAGTTAAGACCAAGAGAAGTAGTAAATAAGATGTAGTTTCTCTACCTATACATAATATGTACATAAAAGATATATTTTAAAATTAGCAAAAAATATTCATATAGACAAAGAGTCCTGGTGGTGGATTGGTTAAATGCCTGATTGCTAACAGAAAGGTTGGTGGGTAACCCACTAGGTGCTCCATGGCACAAAGGTAATGGCAGTCTGTTTCTGTGAAGATTACAGCCTTGGGAACCCTATGGAGCAGTTCTACTCAATCTCTTAAGGAAGTTATGAGTCAGAATTGACTCTGCAGGAATCGGTTAATCACAGACACTAAAAAGGACGAAAAGGAGATACTGTGAATAATTTTTACCAACATACTTAACACAAATTTCTTGAGAGATCAACTTACAAAAAACTGAAAAAAGAAAAATCCTGATATTTACTAAAATGGATTCATTGTAAAATAACTTTCTGCCAAAATACTCAGATTCAGATGATTTTACTGACAATATCATATATTTAAATTTTTCACAAAATATCAGAGATTTCCCAGTTCATTTTATGAGATCATCATAAGCCTGCTACTGAAACCTGTCAGAATCATTGTAAGATAAAAACATCATGTCTGGCAAAGTATAAAGTCAGTGGAAAAGAGGAAGACCCTCAATGAGATGGACTGATACAGTGGCAAACATAGCAACAATTGCTAGGATGGGGTAGTACCTGTCAGCATTTTGTTCTGTTGTACATAGGGTTGCCAAGAGTTGGAACCAACTTGATAGCACCTATCAATGATAATTCATGATGTGAGGATAGCAGCGGTTCAGTGGTAGAATTCTTGCCTTCCTTGAAGGATATATGAGTTCAATTCCCAGTCTATGCATCTTGAGTACAACTACTATTTGTTACTGGAGGCTTGCATACTGCTTTAATGGTGAGCAGGTTTCAGCAGAGCTTCTAGACTCGGAAAGTCTAGAAAGAAAAGCCTGGCAATCTATTTCCAGAAATCTATCCACAGAAGCCCTACAAATCACAACAGCACTATGCCTTCATATGGGCTCACTATTGTCAAGGGAAGACTCAAAAGCAACTAACAACAACAACAAATGATCTGAACACATAGCAAATTGTTCCCAAAGAGACAACTGGCATGATAGCCTGGTAAAAGCTGTTAAAGGCTCATTGCCTTTCCTCTCCTTTAATGCCAGGTGGAACCTCTCAGAAGAAGCAAGTGATAAGGTACATGCGCATTCCATGCTGGCCTGACTTCCGGATGGTAAGGATGTTTCTCTACCTAACATGCTCCTTACACAAGTCATGGTACGTTCTGGGATTAAGGGGGACTTTTTTCCATTAGCACATTTTACAAAATCCAAGTGAAATTTCAAAAAAAAAAAATAAAAATCTATGTAAAATTTATTGTTACAGCCTCCTCTGATGAATATTACAGATACTAAGGAAACAAAAATGACTCATTAGAGATGAGGAATCATGACAGACACAGTCAAGAGACTTGTCCACGCTGAGTGGAAATCTTTAAAAGATCATTAAAAATGAGATGAATAAAGCAGATATGATGAAGTTTGAGCAAAAGTCTTAATTCAGCACTACTGGAATTTAGGTCCACTTGGGTGGAATTTAGGTGGAAGTACAAATAGTTTCCCAATATTAGAAAGTTCTACATAAATCTCCTCTATTTATTATACTTTGGGGAGAATTTAAAAATCTGGCAGGCAAATATGACAATGTAAAACCTGACCTTAAGTTGCTACAGAAAGATGGTTTAATAAATCAATCAGAATGAGATCTCTCAGTCCAGCCTCCATCTAGAAATCCAAGGCTATGTGCACATGTGTGGTTAGAATGGACATGGAGTGGAGAAGACAGCTTCCTGGGATTGTATGAGGGCTTAATGCTCTGTGATTCCAGTACTAGTTGGTAAAGTTCTAATGGAGGCTACAGTTAGAATCACATTATTAAGGTGAAAGTTTGGATAAAAATTGTAGGATTTGAACTGATTGTATGAGAAGTTGTTGCATCTCCTTTAGCTCAATATGTTGTTTGGATAGGGATTATGTCTGGCTGTTGAATATTTCCCCTATCAAGTGTTGTGAAAAGGAAAGCATATGATTTTTCCTTTGGTCCAGTATTATGTATACATGCAAAACAAAAAGCCATAGAATTACTGAGCCCACACAGGATGTTAATTTTAAATTGTGTGAAACATTTGATGTTCAAAAAGAGATGGGAACTTGATTGTTATCATTCTGAAGCTGCGATGTTGATGTCAAAACTCTGTAACAGTCCTGTATAGTCCACGAGAAAGGTAGTTGACTTACAGAGCCTAGTAGTAGACTATCAAGAACAAATAATGTAGTACTACTGGCTATAGCACCATCGTTCTTTGATATGGTTTAAATAGCGAAAAAATACAAGCTAAAAAAGACTGATTCTTAGTGATTATTCTGGCAAATGATGTTTTCTGTACACCAGACTCAGAACTGTAGTTTGCCTTCATGTGGAAATAATCCCAATTTATTTTTACTGTATTGCCCATGGGATTGTTTGCATTCCCTAGTTTACTGTTCAGATTTTCTTAGGAGGGATTTGGATTTTATCCAGGTCGTGGGTATAAACAATGCATTATATTAGGTAGCATAGAGCAAGCCAAAGCTGACTTCACCCCAGCAGGAGCACACTGGACCAACAGAGGCTGGTTAGTGAATCTAGCAAAGATCCAAGGATTCACACCGACACATTCTTAGAAATAATTTAGGCATAATCTGTTCAAGAACCACCTAGGGCATTCAGCAGACAACCTAGAACAAATTGCTGTCATTGTCTAGTCCTAGAACTAAGCAAGAAACATAGCACTTTGTTGGATTGGTTTGTTTTTATGTGAACTATTGTTCTAGTCATTCAGCGTTGCTAAAACAGAAGTACCACAGGAAGCTGGTTTTTAGAAGTAGAAGTTTATTCTCTCACAGAGCACTAAGCTGGAAGTCCAAAATCAGGGCAATGGTTCCAGGACAAGACTTTTTCTTTCAGTTCTGGAGGAAGGTCTTTGTGACAAATTAGCCTTCCCTTGGTCTTGGAGCATCTTGTCATAGGAACCTCAGGTCCAAAACATGCACTCTACTCCCAGCACTGCTTTCTCTGCTCACTCTCTCCTTTATATCTCAAAAAAAATCAACTTCAGTCACTGTCTAGTAGATCTCATCAATGTAACTGTCATTAATCTATCTCATTAACATCATAGTGATAGGACAGGTGACACATGGGAAAATTCTATCAAATGACAAAATGGAAAACAATCATACAATACAAAGAATCATGACCTGGTCAAGTTGACAGATATTCTGGGGGAACACAATTTGATTCATGACGAAGATATACCACATTTGGGAACTATTGCTGGCTTCCATCTGTGAAACTCCTAGCCCTTGTGGCACGATGGTTAAAAGGTTGGCTGCTAACCAAAAGGCCAACAATTCAAATCCATCAGCTACTCATTGGAAACCACATGGAATAGTTCCTTCCTGTCCAGTGTGGTCACTAAGAGTCAAAATTAACTTGACTACAATGTTACAAATATATTTTTTAAATATATATTTTTTAAAATCCATGAAGATTCTGAAAGAAAGCTGTCTTTGAGTAGAGGCCAGAATAATAGCAGGATATTTTAGAATTCTAATAACTGATGGCCCAATCAATGTCTTTGAACCCTTGTGATCCATATTCAGATGAATCATGAAGAGATATGATTTTTGAAGTATCAGTAATTCACACTCATGCAGACTGTGTTAAAAGTCAGTGAGTTCCACCCAGCTGCAATCAGTCAGATTTTGAAGCTGAAAAATCTAGAAGTGTTAGTATGCTGCACTCTGTTTAAGAGACATTTGTTGGCCTGCTATTATGTACTAATTGACAGTGAGCCTATTACTGAAGGACATCGAATATACTTGAAACTTGATATAGTGTCTTGAGTTGAAACACTCCAGATGGCAGGTATTAACCAAAAGAACTCCATAATGAAATGGAAGTGGCTTTATACGGCGAAAGGAACAATTCTGAACAACACTCATGTTCTCATTCTAGGAGTCAGGCGGGCCCTGCTATGTGAGAACATACAACAGGAAACCATCTCAGCACAGCTCGGTGAACTCAAACAAGGTGACTGAGCATGTACTCAAATAGCTTGGCATCTGCAAAGAGAAATGCTGTTACTTCTATCATTCAAATTCAGCGCTTTTTATTACTTTCATTCTTGCCTAATTTCTCTTGCTAGAATTGGTGAATGGCAGTGGTGAATGTAGTCATCTGTGTCGTGTTGCTGATGCTAGGGGGAAAACTTTCAGTCTTTTATCACTGAGTATGTTAGTTGTGGGTTATATATAAATACCTTTATCATGTTGAAGAATTTCCCTTCTATTCCTAGTTTAAGTATTTTATCATGAAAGGTTGTTAGGTTTTGTCAAATATCTTTTCTGCATTAATTGAGACAGTCACTTAAAAAAAATTATTCTATTAATGGGGCATATTACATTGACTGATTTTCTACTTGAAGCCCTGTTGGTGTAGTCGCTAAGAGCCCAGCTGCTAACCAAAAAGCCAGCAGTTTGAATCCACCAGCTGCTCCTTGGAAACCTTATGTTATATAGCAATTCTGTCTTGTCCTATAGATTTGCAGAGTCAGAACCACTCTACGGTACCTGACAACAACAACGACAATTTCTGTAACATAAATCTCACTTGGTCACGGTGTATATAAAACCCAAAAAAACACATATTTGATGCACTTTATGGTTCTATGCATCTATAAGATATCATCTGCTGACCTCTGGCTGGAGGAAGGAGAGTGGATGGAGAGCAGGGAAAGGAGACTGTTGGGAGGATGAGACATGTATGGAGCAGAGAGGAATAGCGTGCAGTCACCGGGCAGGGAGAGCAGTGGAAGCTGCATATAGGTGGGCATGTAAATTTATACGGGAATGTACATTTTCACTCAGTCATATTAAATTAAAAAAAAATAAATAACAACAACCAAAAACCGAAATCCACTGCTGTTGAATCAGGTCTAACCCACAGGGACCCTAGAGGTGAAAGTAGAACTGCCCCATAGAGTTTCAAAGGGGACACCTGGAGGATTTGAATGGCCAACTTTTTGGTTAGCAGACATAGCACTTAACCCACTACATCACCAGAGTCTCCTCATGGTGTATATGTAAGACTTTTAATATACTGTTGGGTTGATCCTGTTCTGGAGCAGTTCTTCAGCATCAGGGTGATTTACATTAAGCCTTGAGGTCAGCTAAAGGGAAAAAAGGTTTTTCTCTGATCTTTTTGAGCTAGTATCTTGCTCTGGATATGAGTGTGGTTCCCTAAACTGCCTTCTGTATTTATGTGCTTTCTGAATTCTCTAATTCTCCAAAGGAACTCTTTTCCCAGATTTTCTTAACAGGTGTTATATGGTCTACTTTTCCTCGGTTCTGTTATTTTTCTCCATGTGGTTACAGGTCAATCTTCCACCTATCTCTGTATTTATAATACCCTCTACTTTTCTGTTTTGTTGGCAAAATAGAGAGAAGCACCTTGTGACTGTTCTTCAGTTATCCACAAGCTTTTTAGGGCAAAGAAACTCTGTAATTTGTATATAAAATCTGTTCTTCTCCCTTTGAAACTAAGTACTAGTGACTGAAACTGAGAACTCTGTTTACTGTCTGCAAGCTGGCTGCTGTGCCTGGGAAATTCAGGATTTAGGCAAGTAAAAAGACCTCAATAATTGGTTATCCTCGTTTATTTATTTATCAGTTGCTATAAACTTTCATCTGTCTTCTAGAATTCTGGAAAAGTTGACTCTGCTTGTTTTGTAATGCTCCACTGACCTAAGAGTACTTTCTTGATTATGTCATTTATTTGTCAATTTTTCATATGGTAATTAATTTATAATAAATAGATGAGAAATGATTTTTCTTTTTTATCTTTCAATTTTTACATATTCTTATCAAATATTTAATAAGCTTCTTAAAATCTAGCTTATAATATTTTGTTTTTCCCTGTGTCTGATGCATTCAGCAGCTGTTAATATATTAGTTTGCTAGAATTAACTAATCATCCCTTACTTCTTAATATATATATTCTGTATAATGTGTATATATATATTGCTTCTTCATGTATATTTTATCATCTAGCTTTTTCTTCAGCCAGATAGTCAGATATAATATTACATGAAACTGAACTTATTTTAAGTATCTACTCTGACCCCTAGGGTAGCCATGAGCTGCATCCGACTCGACAGCACTTGGCTTTTGGCTTTGGCAAATCTGTGTTCATCTATCCTGCTTCTGTTTTCTTCCTCAAAGTAGAAAGAATGACTGAAGTTTACCTATATCTGAAAATCTTTAAGACTGGGTCAGACAAGTATTCATGCATACAAGTATTCGCTTTGTTAAACTTCATCCAGCTGATTTGTTTGGTTATTGTTTGTTTATTGTTTTGTACTTATGCTATAATTCAATCAATTTATAAAAAATAAAATGTTATGTGCTTACTACTATATAAATACTAATTCTACATATTAGTTTTGAAATACACAATATACAGAATATTTTACAATATATCAACTATTAGTATATGTCCTAAAGTGCATTCTATAGCAAACTAATGCTACACAGTAAAACAGTGCACTTTATTATAGCAAAAAATGTAACTATAGCTAAGATGTTATCATTCTTAATACATATACATACTTAATAAAAACAATCTACAAGGTATATCCTGTTATCTTCCTCAATTTACAGATGAGTAAACAGAGGTACAGTGAAAACAGGGGCCTAGATAGGTGTCTTACCCAGTGTCATACAGCTTATTTATTAAAGAATGGGGTAAGAAAGCAGCAACATAAATAAAATGAAGGCAAGGCTCTCTATCAACTTCAAGTACACACTTGAGATATGTTATAGGTGTCTAACTGAATAGGCAGAGGTACTATTTTAATACAAAAGAGATGTAACCCTGCTCCTGGCAACTGATGACTTCTATAGACACTGATTTTTTTTCCTGCTCTTTAAACTACTGCTACAATATTTCCACGCTGCCCCAACAACAGTGTTCAGGAGTTGTTGTTGCTGTTGTGATACCAACATCCAATAAGTAGATTCTCTCTGAGAAATCACTTACAAAAGGGTGTTGCTAAACTGGGCAGACAGAACTTCATCCAACACGCCATTCTCTCAACCAGTGAAAAGAGTGATGGAGGGTAAGTCTAGTAAAAATATCTGAATTAATCAATTCAGAGATCCTCTAATTCTGCCATCATTCAGTGTAAATCATGCTATAATCTAACTAACTGCCTTTTCTATTCACTTAGAGGTTTTGGGGGAAGCAGACAAAACTTAACTGTCTTACTTAAATATATTGCTTGGTACGAATACATTTTGTGTCTTTTGTTAAAACTGAGGTCATGAGGTAAAAAAGGCCAAAAGAAGAGAGGAATTGATAAACATAGACAGAGCTAATATGCATTTTTCAGGCTAGGTAAAATATTTACACCATAATTACTTATGTCACTAAGTGGTAGATTATTAATGCTTTGTTACCTGCCTCTGTAGCATAGAGTCTTTGGGATAGAGTCTTTGCAAGCATTGTGCATGTTAATAAGGGGAAGATGCATACTATGCTAACTCTGTTTGACACGATATTCCTTTCCGGGGGTTTACTTCCATTTGAAGTTGCTCACGTTTTAAATGAGGCTGTCTGTGAGCTATTGTTCAATTGTGAAAAATAAATAATTCCAATTTTAAAAATTATCTTCTTCTCCAAAGTCTCCACTCCCCTCTAGTAAAAGTCCAGTAGGATGACATCCTATAGATGCATGGAGAGGCTGGAGTAGAGGGAACAGAAGATTGTTAAGAGGACATGACAGTGTGCTGTCATGGGGCAAGGAGAGCAGTAGGAACTGTACATAGGTGGGCATGCAAATTTAGACTGGATTGTACACTTTCACTCAATCTCAATAAATAAATAGAGTATATACATAAATTATTTTCTGCATTTTTTTATGCTCTTATTTTTGCCTTCCGCAAATCTTTCTAGTAAATTTTTAAGTGGTTTCTTTTGAGTATGTGTGTGTATTTTAAACATACATTGATTGAAGTGATATTTTATAGTGGTAAAGTTTCTTTCATTAAAAAAAAAAAAAAGAGCCTCCACTTGTCTGTCGGGAGGCTTGCTAGTTGCTGTGATGTGGGAACCTATGCTTCTGGTATTTAGATACCAGCAGGGTCAACCATGGTAGACAAGTTTCAGCTGAGCTTCCAGACTAAGACAGCTTTGGAAGAAGGACCTGGCAGTCTACTGCTGAAAGGAATTAGCCAGGGAAAACCTTATGAGTAGAAGCCAAATTATGGTGCCATTTGGATGTATTAACTTGTCCCAGGTTAGACGACACTGGGAAGATGACTGGGGAAGAGCTGCCTCCTCAAAGTACAGTCTACCTTAACAACATGAATGGAATAAGGCCTCCGGGCTCTTTGTTTGCTGATGTGGCATGACTCAAGATCAGAGGAAACAGCTGCAAACACCCATTAATAATCAGGATGTGCAATGTACAAAGTATGAATCTAGGAAAATTAGAAATTGTCAAAAATGAAATGGAATTCATGAACATTGACAGCCTAGGCACTAGTGAGTTGAAATGGACAGTTCTGGCCATTTTGAGTCCGACAATCACATGGTCTACTACGTTGTGAATGAAAACTTGGAGAGGAAAGGTGTTGTGTTCGTCATCAAAAAGAACATTTTAAGATCTGTTCTGAAGTATAATGCTGTTAGCGATAGGATAATATCTATATGTCTACAAAGAAGAACTGTTAATGTGACATTATTCAATTTTATGCACCAATCACTGAGGCCAAAGATGAAGAGGTGGAAGATTTTTACCAGCTTCTGAGTCTGAAATTCATTGAACATGTGATCAGGATGCATTGAGAATTACTGGTGACTGGAATGCAAAAACTGGAAACAAAGAATAAGGATCAGCAGTTGGAAAATACAGCCTTGGTGATAGAAATAATGCCGAAGATCACATGACGGAATTTTGCAAGACTAATGACTTTTTCACCGTAAATACCTTTTTTAACAAACACAAACATGGAACTCATCAGGTGGAATACACATGAACCAAATTGACTACATCTGTGGAAAAAGACAATGGAAAAGCTACATATCAGCAGTCAGAAGGAGACCAGGTGCCGACATTTGCACAGATCATTAATTGCTCATATGCAAATTCAAATTGAAATTGAAGAAAATTATAACAAGTCCATGAGAGCCAAAGTATGACCTTGAGTATATCCTTTCTGAGTCTAAAGACCATCTCAAGAACAGATTTGGTGTATTGATCACTAATGCCATGAAGAGAGCAAGAGGTCATTAAAAAGATGGAAAAGAAAGAAAAGACCACATTAGATGTCACAAGAGACTCTAAAACTTGCTCTTGACTGTTGAGCAGCTAAAGCAAAAGGAAGAAATGGTGAAATAAAAGACCTAAACAGAAGATTTCAAAGAGCAGCTAGAAAAGACAAAATATTATAATCATATGTGCAAAGAGCTGGAAATGGAAAATTAGAAGGGAAGAACAGATTCTGCATTACTCAAGCTGAAAGAACTGAGTTAAAAATTCAAGACTTAACTTGCAGTAGTGTAGGATTCTATAGAGAAAGTATTAAACAACTCAGGAAGCATCAAAAGAAGATGGAAGGAATACACAGAGTCATTACACCAGAAAGAACTGGTCTATGTTCAGGTGTTTGAAGAGGTAGCATGTGATCAGGAACCAATGATAGTGAAGGAAGAAGTCGAAGCTGCATTGAAGGCATTGGTGAACAATCAAGCCTTCAGGAATCAATGGAATATCAACTGGGATGTTTCAACACACAGATGCAGTGCTGGAGGTGCTCAGCCGTCTATGCCAAGAAATCTGGAAGACAGCTACCTGGCCAACTGACTTGAAGAGATCCATATTTATGCCCACTCCAAAGAAAAGTGATCTAACCACATACGGAAATAACCAAACTATATTGTTACTATCACACACAAGTAAAATTTTGCTGAAGATCATCCAAAAATGACTGCAACACCATACTGACAAGGAATTGCCAGAAATTCAAGGTGGACTCAGAAGAGGACTTGGAACAGGGATATCACCGCTGTTGTCAGATGGATCTTGGCTGAAGGCAAAGAATACTAGAAAGATGTTTACTTGTGGTTCATTGACTATGTAAAACCATTCAACTGTGTGGATCGTGCTAAATTATGGCTAACCTTGTGGAGAATGGGAAGACCAGAACACCTAATTCTGTTCTTAAGTAATCTGTATATGGATCAAAAGGAAATCATGTGAAGAGAATAAGAGGACACTGTGTGGTTTAAAATCAGGAAAGGTGTGCATCAGGATTGTACCCTTTCACTATATATTTTAATCTGTATGCTGAGCAAATAATCTGAGAAGATGGATTATATGAAGAAGATGGAGGCATTAGGATTAGAGGACAACTCATTAACAACCTGCATTAAGCAGATGACACTACCTTACTTGCTAGCACTGAAGAAGATTTGAGACACTTACTGATGAAGGTCAAAGACCACAGAATTCAGTATGGATTGCATCTCAACTTCAGGAAAACATAAATCTTCACAACAGGACCAGTAAGCAACATTGTCATAAATGGAGAAAAGATTGAGATTGCCAAGGATTTCATTTTACTTTGGTCTACAATCAATGCCCATGGAAGCAGCAGCTAAGGAATCAAAAGATGCATTGCACTGGGAAAATCTGCTGCAAAGGAACTCTTTAAAGTATTCGAAAGTAAAGATGTCACCTTGAAGATTAAGTGTACCTGACCCAAGCCATGGTATTTTCAACTGCATCATATGCATGCTAAAGCTGGACAATGAACAAAGAAAAGACAGAAAAAGAATTGACGCCTTTCAATTGTGATGCTGGAGAAGGGTGTTGAATGTACCGTGGACTGCCAAAAGAACAAACAGATCTGTACTAGAAGAAGTGCAACCAGAGTGCTCCCTGGAAGCAAATAAGGCAAGACTGTGTCTTACATACTTTGGACATGTTGTCAGGAAGGATCAGTCCCTGGGGAAGGACTTCATGCTTGGTAAAGTAAAGGGTCAAGGAAAAAGAGGAAGACTCTTGAGGAGATGGATTAACACAGTGGCTGCGACAATGGGCTTAAACATAAAAATGATTGTAGACATGGTACAAGACAGGGCAGTGTGTTGTTCTGTTGGTCGCAGGGTTGTTGTGATTCAGAACCATTTCGATGGCATCTAACTGTCGGGGGCAAAAAGAAACTGTGCCATAAAGATGGCGTTTGCTATCAGGAGCTCCTCTCCGAGACACTCCCGGTCTGACGATTAGCCTGCTGACGCAGTTCCTTGCTGGCGCGTGAACAGCTCGTGATCAGCTTTCTGATTGTTGGCCTCTAGAGCCCATAGCCACTCAGCTTCTCTTTGCAATGCTATGTTCTGCTCATGCACTACACATGAATCAGCTGTGCCTTATGATTGGTGGGATTGGACTATATAACGGGTGAGGGACATTGTAGTAGTTGTATAAAGTGGTACAAAGAACCAAGAGAAGAATAAAGCAAGCAACTTGCAAGGTGGCTCGTATCCGTGTGTCCTGTCTTCTTTCCGCGGGCGGACAGTTAGGCAGCGACATCTAACAACAACAACAAAGTTTTAAAAATCAATTATTTAATGTAATACTGTTGATAGTTCAACACTAAGGTTTTCATTCTTAGCTTTATTATTCACATGGTCTAAGAGACATGCCAATCATTCAGGTTTTTGCTATACATAAAGTTTTTTATTTAAAAACAAAAACACAGCTGTACTCTGCTAAATAAATTTGATTTTGTCAGAAGTTCCAATAACACAGTAGAAATCATCTATCTGAAATCTTCACATAACAGAGGAGTGAGAAAACTATAATCCAGATGTACTAAAGAGCTTGCTGAAGGCCACAGTTTTACTGACAGAGCTCCAATTTTAAATTCCTTGAACGATGAAAATGCACTTTTCTCTATTACGTATATATAGTAAGTCCATTGATTGTTTTTTCATCATCAAAGCAAGGAACATGGAATAGAGAGCTACACTTTGTGTTTAAGAATCCAGTGTTTGAATTTTTGTTACTATCCTATTAAATAGTTAAATCTGAGTAGGTAGATTTTAAGGTGAAGGTGATATCTGGGCTTCCTTCCAGTCAGTATTTTTATAATTTTATTCAGAATGTTGGTTGACATAAATGGCCTCTTTTTCTTTAGTTCACTTGAATGGCATCTTTGACACTCAAATTTTCATGTAAGATTTTTTTAAAAATACAGCACACAGATTCAAATCAATGGGTTTGCAGATAATCTAGGATATGCCAAAGTATTAGTGATGCCTTCAGAGGTAGTCGTGAAAATATGTTATACCTAAGGCTTGATTGATTTTCTGGATGCTTTTATTCATAGGCTATTTTATGCTCCAGTGACTGACAGGATGATCCCATTCACTGAAAAATATCTGCAAACATTTTTTTAAATGAAGATTATTTATCTTTTTTCTAATTTGTTGTTCCCCTATGTTCATTATTTGAGCATCGCTAACTCTTACTTTAAAGGGAGAGAAAATAAATAGTCCCATGTAATGTTGCTGTATTTTAAGTTACTGTTTATTTACAGCATTTTAATACATGTTGATTGAAGAAAATGTGGAAACATTAAATGTTTTAAAAGTCACTGTATTCATAGCAACCAATGACAACATACTAAGCAACAGCTCTTTGTTTTCTTTATTCTGTGCCTAGACTTTGTACAGATTATTTTTAACCTTATAAGACCATAGAAAATATATAATATGATTACTTAGTGAAGAATTCTAGATTACTTTATAACTGTGCTTTTATAAGAGCATTACAATAAACATAATCACTCATGGCTGTGATTAAGAGTGCATGCTCAAGAGATTGACTTAATAGATTCAAAGTCTAGCTCTGACACTTACTAGTTGTATAACTGAGTCTAAGTTTTCTGTTTCAATGTCATCATTTGAAAAATGACAAGATCATTAGGTTTAGTACAGGAATAAGTGAATAATATATGTAAAATGTGTATAAAGCCCTGATAAATGTGCCTCCTTACATATGACAAGCATGTGTAGTTGGTTGTTAATTATACTTTTTTGTGTGTGGCTTTTCTTAGCAAGAATTCCCCCAAATTAAATTAATGGTTAAAAGTTTATTATGAGTTTCCCTTCTCTCCCAGCATGATGGACATCATGACAAAGCCTGGCAATGATGTGCTTGCTGAAAAAAATGTGTAAACTGAGTTGATCTCTTATAATACTCAAAGTGCATGCAAGAATGAGGAATAGGTGTTTGTTTAAGTTTCTGGGGAAGGGTAAATTTCTAGAAGGCTTTCTGGCAAAACGGATCACTCTTAAAGAAAGTACAAATGCTAGACTCAGCAATTCTACTCCTTGAAATTTCTCCTGAGAATATAATTAGGCAATTTGGCAAAGATTTATGTGCAGGACATTTGCTTCCAGAATAGTTATACTGTAGCAAAATAGGAAACTTCCTGATTTTCTTTTACTAGGGGGTTTTAGGAAACCCTGATTGTGTAGTGAAAACCCAGGTGGCTTAGTAGTTAAGTGCTACATTTGCTCACCAAAAGGTCTACAGTTCAAATCTGCCAGGCACTCCTTACAAACTTTATGGGGCAGTTATACTCTGACCTGTAAGATTGCTATGTGTCAGAATCATCTTGATGGAGGTAGCTTTTTTGCTTTCGTAGTACAGTGCTAAACAGCTAAGGCTGCTAACCAAAAGGTTGGCAGTTTCAATCCACCAGGTGCTCCTTGAAAACTCTGTGGAGTTTTACTGTGTCATATGGGATGCCTATGAATCAGAATTGACTTGACAGCCATGGGTTTGTGTGTGTGCACGTATGGGTGTGGGGACAACAGAGAAGGGTGTCTTGCTCAGGGCTTCCAGCTGAGTGATTCAGCAGCCAAGGCATTCTGGCCAGGAGCAGACCTTCCAGCTGGGAATGATTCACCAACAATTACACAACTTATTTAACCATGACCTTGTTTATAACCTTGAAGCTCATGTATCTGGCTGCCAGTCACCTTTGTCTAGGCTTGTATATAAGGCCACTCTGGCATGAGGCAGCTGCAACTGCTGAATGCTGTATCTACCCCCTGTCTTGTACCAATAAAACTGATATGATTACACCTGCTGTGCCTCCATTGCTGAGTCTGCCTGAATTATGGATAAATATTCACAGCCTTGAATACCTGCATTATGACAAGTGGTTTTTTTTTTTAATATATATATATTTTTATTTAATATAACTGAGTAAAAATGTACAGTCACATGTAAATTTACATGCCCCCCTATATGCAGCTTCCACTGCTCTCCCTGTCCGGTGACTGCACACTATTCCTCTCTGCTCCATACATGTCTCATCCTCCCAACAGTCTCCTTTCCCCTCCTCTCCATCCACTCCCCTTCCTCCAGCCAGAGGTCAGCAAGATGATATCCTATAGATGTATAGAACCATAAAGTGCTTCCAACATATGGTTACTCTGCATTGCCAAGTCCATTCCATTCCTGTCCAAAGAGTGGACCTTTGTTATAATTTATGGGAACGGGCATCATCAGGGCCGGGGGTCATGCTCTCAGAGGAACCCCAAAACCGCTGGACCATCAATTGAGGTCTTTTAGTGGAGATCTCATGATGCACCTCTTTTTATTCTTGTGTTGCCAGTGAGGCTCCTCTCTGTGAGCTCCGTCATGGCTATCACTGGTGGTGGCCGGGCACCATCCGGTTCTTCCGGTCCCAGGTCGATGTAGGCACCCACTCTTGTGGGTCTCTCTGTCTTCTCGGTTGTCTTTACCGCATGCCATTTTGGCCCTCGGTGAGCATCCGTTCCTGCTGCGTTGGGACCATTTGCTGTGACCTCGGATGGCAGCTTGGCAGCTTTTAAGACCCCAGACGCCACTCACCAATGTGGGGTGCAGAGAGCTCTCTTAGCAAAACGCTAGTTGTGCCAATTGGCCTGGAATTCGCCTAAGAGCATGGTCCCCCACCCCCCGCCCCAGCTATCCTTGCAGTATTGAGTTAAGATGGAAGGAGTACTCAAGTTATGGACAAGCGGTTTTTAAAAAAAGGACAGCATATCATCTAGCATACAGCCATTAAAAATGCTCCCGATAGTAGTAGGGGCATAAGGGTAAGGCCAAGATAGTGGGGTATTTGGGTACTTCCAATGATCTTTGTAATGGCAAAGGCCCCAAAGAACAAATGACTCAATTATATATGACATTTAGGAGCCTTCAACGTCAAAGGGAAAGTTGAGAAATAGGACTGACCAACAGGGAAGAGAAAATAGTTCCAGAAGTAGCTGACCTGCTGGGAATCAGCTAAAGACCACATGGTGACCAGAGCAGTGGCCTTGGAAAGTGCACCCTCCTTAGCTGGAAAAACGGAGCAGTAGAGAGTGTGTGGAAACATCTAGAACCTATGAAATGTGGGATCTATCATCATCAAAACCTAAGTGACTTGGATCTAACCTACCTTATGCAGATCTAACTTTCCTCCAAGGTAAACTTCATTCCCTTTTCCCCCTCCCTTTTCTGCACTATGCCTGTCTCCAGAGTTTGATGCCATTATCTGAGCTAGAAGAGGGATTCCTTAAGCATGCCCTGAGCCATTCTCCAAAACTCAAGAGGGAACACTCTAACAAACTTGGGTGAAGAGAGAAAAAATCATCAGGGTATCCTGCTAACTCAGAAGTGAAGCAACTCCCAAAATCTACTTTTCAACCAAAGACTAGACAGGCTTATAAAACAAATGATAACACTAATTGGGAGCATTCTTCTTGGTTAAAACAAGTGTATGAGACCAACGGTGCAATATTTGTCCCAAAAGTTTAAATGAGATGATGGAAAGAGACAGGAAAACCAGATAAACAAGCATGGAAAACCTGGAGTTTAACGGGAAAGGGGTGAGTACTGACCACTTTGAAAATTGCAAAATACGTTACAAAACAGATTTCGTATAAAGTTTTTAACAAGAAGGAAAAAAGTCACCATGAAGGTTTATATTCACAGATGTAGAAAGCTGTACAAGAAAAACTAAGGAAAATGCAGGTTATAAAACACTATGAATAATTTCTCACCATTTTACATCAGATTGTGTCCATGAATAGAAGAATGTCCAGAGAGATATTTAGATACATATTTATGTTCAGGAGGTGGAATTAGAGATGGTAACTACTGGCTTCTTTATAATTTTCAATGGTTTCTGATTTCTTGGGCATTCATATGTAGTATTGTAATAATCAGAAAAAAGTAACTTTTGCCTTTAGCTACTGTGACCCTATTTTTTAAACTGTACAAATAAAAATTTCCTAGTAATTAAAAGATTCATACTATTTTTTAAAAGTTTATTATGATTTTAAAAGTCTTAGTATGTATCACTAAAATGTTTTCCCAAGGGCCAACATCAAATGCTATTATATACTTTACCAGTAAAATATAAGTTTGCTTTTAAATAGCGGCTCACAGGCGGTGTACACGGATAAAAGTTATCATAATTGTTTTTCTAGTTGTATTATTGTTTTAAAATCTTTTATACCTTTCAGTGTTTCATTCTATTGTACACAGAGTGGCTTAAGTTAGAACTAACTTGATGGCACCTAACAACAACAAGTTTTTCAAAAATTGTTTATATCCTGAATTATTTTATTACTGATGAAATTAGTTTGTGGGACAATTTTATATGTCATTTTTTCTTCTTTTAGTTCGTTTTGTTTTTTGAGGCCTTTGTTTTCAATCAAATCTATTACATTTTTCCAATTATTTCATAATTTATAACTTATAGTATTTCCACTTGTATGTTGGATTACATTTCAACATAAAGAAAATATAAGTACAACTCGATCAATAAGTAACATCATGGTCAATGAAGAAAGGATTGATGTCAAAGATTTCATTTTACTTGCGTTCTCAATCAATGCCCTTGGAAGCAGTAGTCAAGAAATCAACTAATACATTGCATTGGACAAATCTGCTGCAAAATGCCTCTTTAAAGTGTTAGAAAGCAAAGGACTTTGCTGAAGACTAAGGTGCTCCTGAACCCAGCTATAATGTTTTGAACTGCTTTGTCTACTTGGGAAACCTGGACAATGAATAACGAAGGCTGCAGAAGAACTGGTGTCTCTGAATTAGATGTTGATGAGGAATATTGAATTGACTGCCAGAATCACAAGCAAGTCAGTCTCAGAAGTATGGCCAGAGTGCTCCTTGACAGCAAGAATTGTGAGACTTTGTCTGACTTACGTTGGCCATGCTATCAGGAAGGACCATTCCCTGGAGAAGGACATGATGTTTGGTAGAGTAGAAAGTCAATAAATGAGAGGAAGAATATCATCAGGATATATTGACACAATGGTTGCAACAGTGGTCTTAAGCACAGCAGTAACTGTGAGCATGGTGTGGGACCAGACAGTATTTCATTTTGTTGGGGTGCTGGGAATTAGAATGTACTGGACTGTACCTAACAGCAAACAACAGTATATTTATACAAGTTTCCAAAAGATTGACTCTATCTGTGTTAATGTTGACACTACTTGAAGTACACATCTCTTCCCTAGTCATCTTTTGTGTGCCTTCCAACCTAGGAGACTCATCTTCTGACACTGCATTAGACTCTTCTGCAGCTAGCCATAAGGTTTTCATTTGCTAATTGTTTTCAGAAGTAGACTGCTGGGTCCTTCTTCCTAGTACGTCTTAGTGTGGAAGCTCAGCTGAAACCTGTCCATCATGGGTGACCCTGTTGAAATTTGAATACCAGTGGCATAGCTTCCAGCAAAACAAAACACACAGGCCCAACCATACAACAGTTTGACAGATGCATGGAAGTCTTGATCACATGATACCTCCTGAAATAGTTGAATGTGAGCTAGGTCTTTGTGTTACAATGATTCTGTATATATCCTTCCACCTTCCTTCGTACATCATGAGTCATTGAGTATTTTGTCCACAGATCATTAAAAATTGCAACTGGAGGCTTGAAATAAATACACTACAGTTTATTTGTTCATCCTAATTATTCCTGTTACCCTGAATAGGATTGCAAAACAGTATTCATTAGATATACTCACAGTGAGAATATTCATAACATGTTTAACTTTCAGTGGTTCACTAATCATTAAGGATGATGCTTGCTATAGAATTTAAAAAATATTTTTAAATTGAGGTATTCATATATGGAATAAAACATTTGCTATTTCAAGGGGTTCTTTTGTGAGTGAAATTGACATTAAATTCCATCCACCCACCCACCCACCCATCCATCCACCCACCCACCCATCCATCCACCCACCCACCCATCCATCCACCCACCCACCCATCCATCCACCCACCCACCCATCCATCCACCCACCGATCCACCCACCCACCGATCCACCCACCCATCCCCATCCACCCACCCATCCCCATCCACCCACCCATCCCCATCCACCCACCCATCCCCATCCACCCACCCATCCCCATCCACCCACCCATCCCCATCCACCCACCCATCCCCATCCACCCACCCATCCCCATCCACCCATCCACCCATCCACCCACCCACCCACCCACCCATCCACCCATCCACCCGGCTGTCTGGCCGTCCGTCCATCCATCTCCATTTTTCTAACTAGATTCAATATTATAACAGTTTTTTAAGGATTTTTGTGTCAATTTTTATTAAGTTTCGAATCTCTGGGAGTGTTTCTGTAGGATTGTAGTTTTTTTCCCCCCTTGATGTACAGAAGACACAACTGATTCCAAATTAATGTAAACTATGTTGCTGTAAGATTATTACCTTAAACAATTTGAATACATAATAGATATTCTAAATGATCAGACATAAAAAATCACATTTTATGTTTTTAAACTGTAAAATTAACTTTAATTTCCACAAGATAAAAATGTGAGTAGTATAAAATTGAGTGGATAATGTGGTGCCACACACTGCAATGAAGTTAAAAATTAATTTAGATATTCAGGAAAACAAAATGAAAATCTTATTACCTGTTAGAATAAGAAAAAGACAAAACATGCTACATTAAAAGTTAAATGGTTATAATTATTTAAGAAAAAATTGTTGCTTACGTGGATTTTTGAAATAAGATCTGCTGGAAAATTAATCTACTGGTTGACCACTTCTTTCTCTAGATGGAGGCCTATTGCCAAGCAATCTGGTTGAATGGTTCCATGAAATTCAGTACTAGAGACTGAGAGAAAGATATGAAATGATGATTCCCATCCATGAACAAACAAAAAATGTGGTCTCTAAGGTATATAAGGCACTTTGCTTGGCAAAGTGTATAAAGTTTCAATTTTTTCCAATCTGAGACTAAAGTATACCACAAAAGGAAAAATATATGCTAGCTATAAAATGCCTAAGTCCAAGTCATAATTTTAAGGCAGTTTTATTATGCCCACCTAAATTAAGAATTCGATGTGATTTTAAATTTCTGCTTTGGGATTATAAAAGAAACAAATGGAATTTCCATCAAAAAAGTGTGAGCAAAGTGGATTACAGAAATATCTTTGCAGAAAAGGAATGATACATTGGACAGGAAGATAAAGTATAGCATTCTTCTTTCAGTTAAAAATAATTTTTATGTAATTTTACATGGAAATGTCTATACATTTCCCAGTAAGTATTTTGCCTCCACCTACCCTAAAACCATAGTGTTTAAAAGCACTATCTAGTAATTCACCACCCCCCATTCTCTATATGATACTGATTACACAACAAGTGACAAGCAATGTCATAGGACTGAAGACACAGGTGAGCAGTTCCTTGCCGTTAACGACATTTGCTTTCCAGTGCATGAATTTCTTAATACTCAGAACTGTGGTTTCACTCCATACCATTATTTTTTGAAAGGATTGTAATGCTTTGAATCTTGGAATAAACTAAAAATGTAGTGTAAATCATTAAATATATTTTGTGAAATTAGTAATTACTTAATTTTATATCTTGTTTTGTAAAAGAGGAAGGATTAAGGAAATACAACATAGAGTCCTTGACATAGTCAGATAACAATGAGTGTACAGAATTTGAACTCTAAAGACCCTGCTTGATGGTCCGACAGACTGGAGAATCCCTGGAAGATGTGGTCTCCAAACTCTCTGTTAGCCCAGAACTGAAACCATTTCCAAAGCCAACTCTTCGGAAAAAGAGTGGACTGGACTATAAGACATAAAATGCTACTGGTGAAGAGTGTGTTTCTTGGCTTAAGTAGATATATCAGCCTAAATGAACAGTTCTTTTCTATAGGCAAGATGAGAGGGTGGAGGGGCTGGAGAGGAGCTAGGTGAATGGACACGGAAAATACAGAGTGGTAAGGAGAAGTGCACTGTCACAAGGTGGAAAGACCAGCTAGAGTTACATAGCAGTATGTACAGGTCTGTGTGTGTGTTTGCATATGAAAATTGGCTTAGATTATAACCCTTCACTTAAAGAGTAATAAACTATTCAAATAAATAATTACATAAAAGGGTTAAGAAGTGGTATGGCAGCCAAAGGTTGAATACAAAGTGGTACTATGTAGTATTAAGTAAGAATGCATCTGGAGACAATTACCAGCATTGAAGGCACAGTTCTTTAGAAAGAAATAGTCTAATACTTTCAAGCTCTGCAAATTTACTTCTAAGAAGTTGGTAAAATTAGTGCTTGTCTTAGTTGCGATAAAATAGAGAAACAGACATTATAGGACAGAGTAGAACTGCCCCATAGGATTTCCAAGGAATATGTGGTGGCTTTGAACTGCTGACCTTTTGGTTAGCAGCCAAATACTTACCCATTGCACCACCAGGACTCTAGTGATGTTGATACGGTCCAGATTATTTGGACCCCCTGTCCCCTGCAAAGATCCATGACTAGCACAGAGTGAAGAATGTAGAGAGAGTTCTGTCAAAATACATATGAGGCCAAACAATTAAGTTCACAAACTCTTCCAAGAAAAAGTACTACATACCTCATTGCTCAATATCACTATGGTCACCTTTGAAATGCTCTTGGGAAGGGATTCAGTAATGCCATTGCCTAGTCCATCCTTCGAAACAATCTTGTAACTCTTTGTCTGGAATGCCCATCAGAGCTGGAGTACTTGGAAGGTGACTGTAGTGATATTCAGCAATATTCAGAGATATGTAGCACTTTTTCTAGGATGAGCTCAAAAACTTAATTGTCAGACATTGTATTTATACTCTAGAGTCAGAACACACTCTAGGGAGCTTTCTTTCAACTGACTGATCACATTATATTACATTACTGAAAGTAATTACATCATATTACATGTGAGGGAATCACATTACATTGGATTACATTATGGAAGTACTCTGCCTTATCTAAAGCTAACTGATTTAATTATATGTAAATACTAAATGAAAGCGATTACGTGAATGGTTGGTCAAGCCACTATAAACCATAGACTAGTCAAATTGATACATAAAATTAACCATCACAGTAGTGTAAATCATAACATTTCTGAAGCTATATATAAATATATGTATATGCATATTTGGTAGAAACAATAATAAATCTTCCCCAAATTGATGTTTTAGCTTTTAGTGCTATCCACTAGTGAGCAAATAAAAGCTATTCTGCAACATTGATACTTTATAACACTTATTGCTCTTATTGTTGACTGGGTGGATATATGTATATTCTAAATTTGGCTTTGTATTTTAATAAAATATTCTGAAAAATAAATCTATCACTTCATCCACATGCCATACATTCCTTCTGTCAGTCTCCCATCATAAAAGTAATAGATACCCTATATGTGAAAATAAAGAAATCAAAAAAATGATTTTAAAACACAGAAATAGTAATAAACATGTTATAAGTTTGTCACTTAATAGTATTTAGATATGTGTCTGAGAGAATGAATTACCAAAACTTTTATTTATTTAACTCCACTTTGAAATTTTTTAAAGTAATTTTCAAATTTCTATCAATAGGTCTTAGTAGTTAATTTCCTATTATTTCCTTAGTCTTAAAAACAGCTTGGCAAAGAAATATTATTTTGTGGTTTGAGGTGAACTTTAACACACAGTTACAAATATCTGATTCATGAGGTTAAAATCAGTCTTTCATTTTATTTATCTCATGTTTTTACAAATCGGTCACGTGTTAGTTTGTTGTCCTGTGGTGGCTATCATGTTATGGTGATGACTGGAAGCTTTGACACTGGTATTTCAAATACCAGTAGGGTCACCCTTTTTGTACAGGTACAGCTAAGCTTCCGTACTAAGCCAGATGAGGAAAAAGGACCTGATAATCTACTTCTGCAAAATTGCTAAGTGGAAACCTTGTGAATAGCAGTGGAACATCGACTGATACAGCGCCAGAAGATGAGCCCCTCATGTTGGAAAGCACTCAAAATATACATAGGAAAGAGCTGCCTCTTCAAAGTAGAGGCTACTTTAATGATGTGGATGGAGTCAAGCTTTTGGGACCTTCATTTGGACCTGATGTAGTATAACTCAAAATGAGAAGAAACAGTTGTAAACATCCACTCACCACTAGAACATTGAATGTACAAATTGTGAATCTAGGAAAATGGTAAGTCATCAAAAATGAAATACAGCTCACAGAGATCAATATCTTTGATGTTACTAAACAGAAATGGACTTGTATTGGTTATTTTGAATGGGACAATCACATGATCTAGCATGATTGGAAGGCTGAATTGAAGAGGAATGTTGTCATATTCATCATCAAAATAATATCTTAAGATCTGTCCTAAAGTGCAATAATGTCAGTGACAGAATAGTAATTAAACAGCTGCAAAGAAAATTTACGTACCAAACACTCAGCCCAAAGAAGAAGAAACTGAAGATTTTTACCAACTTCTGCAGTCTGAAATTGATCAAACATGCAATCAAGATGCATTCATAATTACAGGCATTTGGAATGCCAAAGTTGGAAACATAAAAAGGACCGGCACTAGGAAAATAAGTCTTCGGTGATAGTAATGCCACTAGATGTTGTGTGATAGAATTTTTCAAGACCAATGACTTATTTATTGCACATACCTATTTTTAGCAACAAAAATGTTGACCATACATGTGAACCTGGCCAGGTAGAGTATGCAAGTATCCAATTGACTATATTTTTGGAGAAAGAAGATGAAAGAGCTCAGTATCATCAGTCAAAACAAGGCTGGGGGCTTACTGTGGATTTGACAAACAATTGCTCATACGCAAGTTCTAGCTGAAGATGAGTTAGAACCAGTTCATGAGACTAAAGTATGTTCTTGAATGTATCTCACACGAATTTAGAGACCAACTCTGCAATAGATTTGACATAGTGAAAACTAATGACTGAAGACAGGATGAGCAGCGGGTATTATCATACATGATAGAAGTGTTCAATATTTTCATTTAAAAAAATAAGGGGAAAGAAATAAAAGATCAAGTGAATGGCAGAAGATAAGACTAGCTAAAGTGAAAAGAAGAAATGACAAAGTAAAGCATTAGTAGGGAAGATTTAAAAAGGAGGCTCAAGAAAATATTATGCGTTGTACAAAGACTTGGAAATAGAAGCCAGAATGGAAGAGCAACATATTTGGCATTACTCAAACAGAAAGAACTGAAGAAAAAATTCCAATCTTTAGTTGCAGTACCAAAGGATTCTGTGGGAAAGTATTAAAAGACACAGGAAGCAGCAAAAGAAGATGGAAGGTATACAGAGTCACTGTACCAAAAAGAATTGGTTGATGTTCACTCATTTCAGGAGGCAGCATGTGATCAAGAACTGATTGAAACTACTGAAGGAAGAGGCCCTAGTTGCACCGAAGGCACTGATGAAAAACAAGCCTCCACAAATTGATTAATACCAACTGAGATGTTTCAGCAAATGTATGCAGCACTGGAAGTACTCACTCATCTATGCCAGAAAATTTGGAGGCCAATTACCTGACCATGTGACTGGAAGAGATCTATATCTGTGCCGATTCCAAAGAAAGGTGATCCAATATAATGTAGAAATTATCGATAACATCATTAACATCACACCCAATTAAAATTTTGCCAAAGTTCTGTCAAAAGTTACAGCAGTACATAAACAGAGTATTGTTAGAAGTTCAAGCTGGATTCAGAAAGGACATAGAATGAAGTGACACCAGATGCATCTAGGCTGCAAGAAGAGAACACCAGAAAGATGTTTACTGGGTTTGATTGACTATGCAAAGGATTTCAATTTATATGGATCCACAATCAAAGACCAGGGACACAGAGGTCAAAAAAATCAATTGATATATAGTACTGGGCAAATCTGCTGTAAAAGGTCTCTTTATTTTTTATAAATATTTTATTGTGCTTTAAGGGGAAATTTACAATCCAAGTCAATTTGTTATAAAAACACTTACACACATCGCTATGTAACTAACTGTTCTCCCAAACCTGTGACAGTACACTCCACCTTTCCACCTTATATTTCAGATTTTAGTTGTCTATTCAACCAACTCCTGTCCCCCTCTGCCCCCTCATCTTACTTCTGGACAGGAGCTGCTCAGTTAGCCTCATAAATCTGGTTAAGCCAAGCAGCACACTCTTGGCCAATATCATTTTATGTCTTAGAATCCAGTCCAATCTTCATCTGAAGAGTTGGCTTCGGGAATGGGTTGTGTTCTGGACTAACAGGAAGTCCAGTGCTTATGTCTTCTGGGGCTCCTTCATTGTGTCTGACCATCAGTTCCGGTCTTCAGAGTATGAGTTCTGCACAGTCATTTTTTTTCCTACTGTCAGGGACTCTATGTCGTATACCCTGTAAGGGTAGTCATTGGTGGTGGCCAGGTACTATCTAACTCTTCTGGTTTCACGCTGATGTAGTCTCTAGATTACATGGCCCTTTCTGTCTCTTGGGCTTATATATTCTTTATGTCTTTTATGTCTTTCATTCTTCTCTACTCAAAGTAGATTGAGACCAGTTGATACTGCTTATGTGCTAGCACATTACACTTGCTACCTAGTAAGACCCCAGATACCACTCACCAAAGTGGGATGCAGAATATTTTTTTAAAAAACACATTATGACAGTTGACCTAGATGTCACCTGAAACTATGTTTCCCAGGACCTTGCCTCTACGACTCTGTCCTTTGAAAAGTTGGGTTATATTTAGGAAACTTCTGGCTTAGTTTTTTGGTTTAGTCCAGCTGCACTGATGTACTGTCTACCATACACAGTCCCTTCCTTCAACTAACCAAATTCCTATCTACTGTCTAGTCAATGAATACCCATCTCTCTCCCTCCCTACCTTTGTAACCATCAAAGACTGTTTTCTTCTGTTTAAACTTTTTCTTCAGTCCTTATAATGGTCTCATACAGTATTTGTCCTCTTGCAGCTATCTAATTTCACTCAGATTCTTCTTTGTTATGAGATGTTTCCCAAGATCATCATTACATAGTATCCCACAGCCTCTCCAACATTCTTTATGGTTGTGTTTTTTAGGATTTAGGCAGTCCTTGTTGCGGTGAGACTGTATCTCACTGTAGTTTTGATTTGTATTTCTCTAATGGTTAATGATCCCAGGCATCTCCTCCTGGATTTTTGTTAGCCATCTGGATGTTTTCTTTGGCAAAGTGCCTGTTCATATCCTTTGCCCATTTTTTAGTTGGGTTATTTGTCTTTCTGTTGTTGATGTTTTGAAGTATCTTGTAGTTTACAGAGATTATATGCTAATCAGATTTGCCATAGCCAAAAATATTTCCCAGTCTATAGGTTGTGTTTTCACTATTTCTGTGAAGTCTTTAGATGAACATAAGTGTTTGATTTTCAGGAGTTCCTAATTGTCTATTTTCTCGTCTGGTGTTTGTGCCTTGTTAGTAATGTTTTGTATTCTGTTGTGCCACATATTAGGGCCCCCAGCATTGTTTCTGTTTTTCTTTCCTGATTTTTATCTTTTATATTCAGGTCTTTGATCCATTTTGAGCTGGCTTTTTTGCATAGTATGAGATATAGGTCTTGTTTCATTCTTTGCAGATAGATATCTAGTTATGCTGACACCATTTTTTAAAGAAAATGTTTTCACCAATCTTCAGACTTGTAAAAGATCACTTATAAGTGTGAGAAAGCAAAGATGATGCTTTAAGGGTTAAGGTGCTCCTGAACCAGTCCATGGTGTTCTCAATAGCCTTATAAGCATGTGAAAGATGGACAGTGAATACAAAATACAGAAGAATTAATGCCTTTCAATTATGGTGCTGCCAGAGAATACTGAATATACCATGGGCTGTCAAAAGAAGGAATAAATTTGTCTTGGAAAAAATATAACCAAAAAGTTTGCTAAAAGACATGATGGTAAGAATTTGTGTCACATACTTCGGACATGTTATCAGGAGATACTAGTCCCTTAAGAAGGACGTCATACTTGGTAATGTCAATGGTCAAAGAAGTGAGAGAGATGCTCCATGAGCCGAATTGATTAACAGAGTGATTTCGACAGTGAGCTTAAGCACAACAGAACCTATGAGTTGGAATTAATAGCATCTAACAACAGCAACATTTTTAAAATAATGTATAATATGGAATTGTAAACCTCAATGGAATACTGCTCTCAGGTACATTTTTCTCTAATTCAAATATATAGAAACATTTTAGTTTAGTGCAACTTCTCAATCATGAGTGAGATGCTGTTGAAATGTAACTATTTTAATGTTTTATTGCCTTCAATTACTTTTTGTGTAGATTTCCCTAAAGTATGTGTGACTCATTTGTGTAAAATTTCTGAAATGGCTTATATTCATACTTGAGCACTGGGAACTCTGCCTACTTTAACAAGGCACTCAATGAATCTTGCAAAAGTAGTATGTAGAGATCTGTTCCTTCTTTGAATATTTATTTCATGTATTTGCTGGTTCTTAAGAATGTTGAAGGATTAAAATTTTTTGAAGTGTGCAAAAAAAATCTACTTCAGAACTTCAATATTACCATAATAATGTTAAGGCACTTTTATGTTTAATTGTTTTTTATCTCTTTAAGAATGTGGCTGCTCATCAAAAGGTGGGTAGTTGCAATCCACTGCCTCAGAAATTCTATGAGGGCCATATTACTCTGTCCTATATGGTAGCTATGAGTCAGAATTGATTCCACAGCAATGGGTTTGGCATTTTTTTCTTTCTTCTCCTTCTTCTCCTCCTCCTCTTCTTTTTTTTAAAACAATCTTTAACTAGTTGGTATAGAGTAAATTAGAATTAATGGTGACCTAGTGTTTGTCAAACTATATCTGTGCCGCCCAGAGCTTTCAAAGTATGATTTTTCAAAGGTAGATTGCCAAGCCTTTTTTTCTGAGGTACATTTTGTGGAACTTACAACATTTCTGGTTAACAGCTGAGTGTACTGACAATTTGTACCACCCCATGATCACCCCCCTGCCACGCCACATCTTCAGGAATGGAAAATAAAGCACGCAAATTAAAGCTTTACTTAGTTCTACTATGTTACTTTGATAACTAAGGTGGACTAGACCAAAGCCGTGAAATGTTTAATCATTACATGTGCATGTGAAAGCTAGACAATGAATAAGAAAGAGGGAGGAACTGGTGCCTTTGAATTATGATGTTGAACTGCCAGAAGAAAAAGTCTGCATTAGAAAACATACATGCTCTTTAGAATGGAAGATCATGAGACTTTATCTCACATGCTTCTGACATGTTATCAAGACGAGCTAGTCCTTGGAGAAGAACACTGTGATTTGTAAAGTAGGGTATCAACAAAAAAGAAGACTCTCAAGGAGCTCGATTGACACAGAGGCTGCGACAATGGACTCAGACTTGAGAGGAACTGTGGGGATGGTGCGAGACAGAACAGCTCTTTTGTTCAGGTGTACATAGGGTTGCCACGTGTCGGAACAAACTTGACCTTTCTTAACAACAACCATAGGGGTTTATAAAAAGAAAAATTCCATAAAATTTCAGAATATTTATCAAAGAGAAACAATATTATTACTTATCTGTCATCCACCTTTATTAAAAAAACTATAAAAATGTATCCCAATCTTGTTACATAAACTCAGTATTTTCACAAAAATCCTCAATTTTCGTACTATAGAAAATATAATGTTTGCTCTCAACAAAATTGAAATGCATGCTGTGTCTCTTACCTAATTAATTTCTTCTAGGGATTTGTATCTCTACTTTCTCTTCAGGTAACGATGTCCTTCTCATTACAAGAAACTAGGTAGATAAATTCTTAATTCAAGTCTTTCTAGCTAGATCTCAAGGCATGAACTTCCATATTACTTTAATGCCAAAGCTAACTCACCATGAAAATAATGGTTTCAAAAGGACAAATATTGTATGAGACCACTATTGTAAGGACTAAAGAAAAAATTTAAACAGCATGCGGAGGGAGGGAGAAAGGTGTTCACTAATTTGATAGTAGACAAGAATTATTTTAAGGAAGGGAGAGACTACACAGAGTGGAGAAATCAGCACAACTGGACTAACTTAAAAGCTAAGATGTATTCTCAACAAAACCAAACATTTTGAGGGACTGAGTAGGAAGTTCAGAGGTCTGGGGACCGTGGTTTCAGAAGACATCCAGGTCAATTGGCATAACAAAGTTTATTAAAGCCCAATAAAAAAATGTAAAAGCATTTTTAGTAGATACTTCTTGACACATTTTAACATCTGTCAACAGTGTGCTCAATTTTAATTTCTAAAGTTTGGGGGATTTTGACTTATTTCAATTGTTTGGCACACACACACAAATCTGCTTTAAGGAAAATGTTTACTAATTTTATAAAATTACCCATTTTCATTTATAAATGATCATTTACTCTCTCTCCTCATTAGTTGCTTAATACAGATTGGTGAAGAGAATCACATGTATACTTTCTGCACGCACATAGGTTCTCAAATGCTTTTTCTCCATGGCTATGAATTTAAGGACTTCAAGGGCAGTGGATTTTGAATAATGTTCAGAAACCCTAGTGGTGTAGTAGATAAGTGCTATGGCTGCTCACCAAATGACCAGCAATTTGAATCTGCCAGGTGCTCCTTGGAAACTCCATGGCTCAGCTCTGCTATTTCCTTTTGGGTTACTAGGAGTTGCAATTGACTCAGTGGTGACGGGTTTTGTTTTGTTTTGGTTAACATTTGAGCTTGTTCTTCATGGTTCACAATGCATGGTAAAACAAAGAATAAACCTTTAAGAAAATTTGGTGTCATTTTCATTTCTTATTTGACCTAAAGTATTTAAGATGATGTCAACCAAGAATTGAATGTTGGAATTCGTGAAGCATATGCGTGTGAATTATCATGATTATACGATTTTTCATTTTCCAGGTTTGCAAATTTTGAATTGTTCTATTTCCTTGAACATTATAATATAGATGTATTTTTAAACATTAGGAAATGTTAAGTAAGGAGAACGTAGATTCTGATAGGTAAAGATTATGTAGTTTTCATAACTTCATTTTGATGCCGCTGAAGGGAAAAGAAAAGTATGTATCAAAACATTGATTGTTTGAGTGGGAAGTAGAAAACTGAGCTCTTGAAAATAGTTAAACATTTTTTTTTTTTTTTATCTGTTTCAAAGTCATTCTCTCAACAAATAATAGCTTATATCCCACAGCTGGTAACGTGAGTCCGGCCTCACCAGCACAACTGCTGCCCATCCTCCCTCATCAACAGCTCGGAGGCAGGATTCACAACACATGGGAGGAATTGCACCATACTGGGACTCACAGCCACCTCAAATCAGTACACATATTTTTAGGGAGACACAACGCAATCCATGACAGACATATTAATGACAGACCTAATCAGATGATGACTCTGATCCAGATGAGAAGTAGAACAGGATATAGTACAAAATTGAATATGTTTGAAAAGTTAGGAACAAATTCAGTTAATGTTGTGCAGGGCAATGAAACCATAAACTTTGGGGTGATACGTACCAGGAAAAAAATATTCCCATCTCTACCTCACAAATTCTGCCAGTCAGCATACAACTTCATAGAGTCTAATGTCTTATTTTCACAGTGAATGGCAAAAGCAAACAAAAGTTTATTCTTCTGTGAAATTAGATATATCATAGGTGATCCTGTTAAACACTGTAACAGTATGAAAATGAAATGACATAATAAGCTCATTTATACCCATTTCCAAGTTTTAAATAATTTATATTAAGGCAATCTTCTAACCAGAATTTAAAATAGGATTAAAAAATAAACTCTGAGTATGTGTTTTAAACGAGAGTATGAAAGAGAGAACATAGTAAGTTTTCACTACTTGAATTTAAGATGCACAGTGTTTGGTGGTAAAATGTTACTTAAACTACAATTTTAAAAGTGTAAAGAGAAAAACACATTCCTATATTTATTTACATATCACATGGCTTCAGTCAGGCAAATGTGGCACTCACCTGTTTTCTCATCATCGGTTCCCTGTTAGGCTTTGTTCAGAGTCCAAAGATGCTGCTAATGATTGATACAGTGTAGCGAGTGAGACAGTTAAAAAAATGCTACAGAAAAATGTCATTTATGTCTTTGGCATGACTTTGTGAAGATGTGATGTCTTAAATAGCAGCGCTTTGGCCAAAAGCCTCTGGATGAAAGCCATCTAGTGCAGGATATACCTTGCTGTCCATTCAATTCCGACTCATAGCGACCCTGTAGGACAGAGTAAAACTGCCACACAGGGTTTCCAAGGAGCACCTGGTGGATTCGAATTGCCAGCCTTTTGGGTGGCAGCTATAGCAATTAACCAGCTTTTTGGTTAACAGCCATAGCTCATCACCACTATGCCACCAGGGTTTCCTTTTGTAGATAAAATATGAGTGATATTTAGTAAAATGTATGTTTAGTAAAATAAACAGCATGAACTACGAGTCCTTTTTTCTTTTTCCACAATAAATACAATTGTTTGGTTAGTCTACTGAATGAAAGGAGTGTGGAGGAAAGAGTCACTATCTGGAGAGTGTGAGAGTGACCATCATGTAATCTAGATAAATTATGACAATTAGTTTCATTTCTTATTTACTTAAATGTTGACACATTATTCTTCTTGCATGAACCAGATAACTGTTCAGTGTTTTACTTCTGTTGCATTTTTTTTTCCATCTAAGCAGTGGTACACTGTGGACTTCAGTGTATTTTAGTGCTTTATTTCTTTTTGATAAGTGCAGACTTGACCTTCACTTTGGTTTCTAATCACAGTTTCCCTCCCCCCACCCCCCTTTCATGGTTGCTAATCATGAGTTTTGTTTCCTGGAGGAAAATACAATGCTGGAAGAAAAGGGAGGGACAGAGATGGACAGAACAATGTGTAGAGCACTGAATCTAAGTGCCAGGGATGACTTACAGTAAGTGGTTTTGTTGTGGTTTCTAGATGTTTATTCAGGGTTTTCTTATCAAAATGAAAATTTCCTCTTGCTTGCTTCCTAAGATGTGACAGGACTGCAGCACTGGGTTCTAAAGGAAAAGAAATCTTACCTCACTGCATACTGAATGCTTAACATACCATCATCAAATGACTTAAAATACTTCCAGCATCAGTGAAATTTGTACTGAATTCCTAATCTCCCAATTGCCTTCTTAAGTATCCATTTTATTGTTCTGATTTCTAAAACAATTTCTTCTGACCTTTTGGTTAAACTCTCTATAAAGAGACTAAGTTTAGTTTTTCTATTACATAAAATATATATTCCAATTTATATTTAGCAGAAGGTAGCTGCAGGAACATTAGCTTTGAGTATCTTGATTTTGATTGCTTCAAATTATAAAATAATGTTAACTTAATGTGGACTTAGTACTTGAGTTCCAGTGGGGAGAGATTGGATGGTTTGTTATTTCAAAGGTGTTTAATTTTCAATAGAGGAAAAGGCTTGAAGAGAGGCGAGCTTTTAATACATTTGTCTCCATGTATCTTCTTGTTAGCTGTGATGAAATATTAGAACAACAGTACTAATATAATTATTTAAATGTATGATCATAAATCATTCAGCACAGAGCAGCATCCAACAGGGTAAGCAACAAGTGAGGAATTATTCTTGTTTGGCTGTGATTCATTTTAACAAGAAGGTAAATTGGAATCTACTCCAGGGAGCAGTAGGGTCACCTGCTCAGCTACAGAAGGATGTGACAATCTCTCTAGAGGGAGCCTGACGATATATTCAGCTCTAAGGGAATAATTTTATAAAACCCAAATAAACAAATTCAATGATTCCAGACTTTTTTCTTATTTCATGTCTGATAATTAAAATATTTTGAGATCCTTTTGGATTCACTGTTCTTAATATTAGTTCACAGCTGTTCTTAATTATGTTAACTGTTAGCAGAATATAGTTACCATGGACTACAATATTTCACAAAAATCCACTTGGGTTGATAAACAGCATGTAACTACAGGGTTTCTGTGAGTCAGAATCAACTTGAAGGCAATTTTTGTTTTTTAATATTTTATAAATCTCTAAGCAGAAACACTCACTGTCCCCAGATTGTAGGCTTGAGCCATGTGTGTCTAATATACATATTGTGGTCTGTGGGTGGAAAAGGCAAAATTCCTACATGGAGAATAAAAACCACATGCTATTGAGTTGAAGCTCACTCATGGAGACTACATGTGAGCCAGGGTAGTTCTCTGCTCCATAAGGTATTCAGTGGCTGATTTTTCAGAAGTAGATCACAGAAGTTTTTCCTTGTGTGAAATCAGAATCTCAGATGTTTTAGTTAGTACACAAGCATATCAACCATTTACACCATCCAGGAACTCCAAAACAGGAACAGTGATGTTTCAGTGTAACTGCTTCTAGCCCAGAGTAAACCTAGAGGACAGAGTACAGCTGCCTTGTACATTATCCAAGGAGTGACTGGTGGATTTGAATGCAGACCTTTTGGTTAGCAGCTGTGTCACTTAACTCACAGATGAGAAAGAATATTTGAATTTTAGAGTCGAAGTTAAGATTTCTGCTAGATATGATGGGGTGAATATGTTTTTACGTGTTGTAAGGATATGATTTTTTGGAAACCAAAGGGTGGAAACCCTGGTGGCATAGTGGTTGAGTGCTATCTCTGCTAACCAAAAGGTTGGCAGTTCAAATCTACCAGGTGCCATAGCAGGAATAGCCACTGCTGTTGAATTGATTCCAACTCCCAGGGACCCAATAGGACAGAGTAGAACTGCCCTGTAGAGTTTCCAAGGAGCGCATGGTGTTCTTGAACTGACAAACTTTGGCTTAGCAGATGTAGCACTTAACCACTACACCACCAGGGTTTCCATATCAGGAATAGGTGCTGATATTTGTGCTTTCATCCCTATGAGACAAGTATTTTACATAAGAAAGGGCTGAAGCATAGAATAATTAATAACATGATTTATGTCAAATGGTGGAGCTGGGTCATCAGCTACAAAGCCCTGTGGACCACAAAATGGAATTATAGGAAACTACCACAGGTATGTGTCAGTTCAAGAGGCTAAAAGTCTGAATTCAGGATGCCAGCTCCAGTGGAAGGATTTCTGTCTCTGTCAGCTCTAGGGAAAGGTCCTTGTCATGGATTGAATTGTGTCCCTCCAAAAACGTGTATAAATTTGGCTAGACCTTGAATGCCAGCATTGTGAGATTTTCTTCCCATGTGTTCTAAATCCTGCCTCTATGATGTTAATAAGGGAGAATGGGCAGCAATTGTGTTAGCGAGGTGGGACTCAATTTGCAAGTTTGTATTGTGCACTGAGGCAATCTTTTGGAAGGTAAAAGAAGCAAGCAGAGATTTGGGGACCTCCCAGCACCAGGAAAGCAATGCCAGGAGTAGAGTGTGTCCTGTGAACTCAGTAGTTCCTGAGTGGAGAATCACCTATTCTGGGGGAACATAAATCTGCATTTGGACTTTTAGCCTACTTTATTGTGGTAGTTCTATTACAGCAGTGCTAGATGACTAACACAGAATTTGGTATCAGGAGAGTGGGGTGCTTCTCTAACCGATACCTAAAATGTGTAAATGGTTGGAAACCAAGAGGACAGAGGAACAGAAACAGCAACAGAGAACTCACAGCAATAGGGAAGTGGCAGTGATGAATCAGCAGCAGCATAATGGGGAGATAGGCCTGAAGCTGACCCAGGAGATGAGAGAGCTAAGTGCCTGTGTGCAGGAGGCTTCTTGGTGGAGTGGCGTGTCTCCCCACACTTATATGTGAAGCTACAGAGCTTCGGAATACTTGTTCCAGCGGGGCAGATGCCAGTTTGAGGCCTGGACTGAGAGGTTACAGGAAGCAGAAGCTGAAGGACAAGGAGCACAAGAATCTGAACTGCCTCAGTCTCAAAAGGTATGGCCATGACCTCAGGGGTTTCAGTGGTTAGAGCCATGGACTCTGGTGTTTCTAAGGGTAGAGTCTCTACTTAGTTGGCCTAGTAGAATGGTGTGCCTAAAGTAGAAGAAGGGAAGTTACTGGCCCAGTGGGCCTGGAAGGCAGAGCCATAGCCCAGGGCCAAGGGGCTTCCACTCAGAATCTGGAGATTGTGGCCCGTACCTAGAGTACTTACCGTCTGGAGAGCCCTTGTGTAAGATATATGAGAGAATAGAAGATTATTTTCAAAGCCTTGAGGGCTAATGTGATATGTTCTGTTGACTTATTTGGTGCATGTTATCTTTCTTTCCCTGCAATTTTCCCCGTTTGTAAGGGAAACGCTTAACTTGGGTCTTTTCAGCCATTGTATGTTTGAAAGCAGATAATGTGCATTCTAGACTTCATAGATGAGAAAGAATATTTGGATTTTAGAGTTGAAGTTAAGATTTTTGCTGGATATGATGGGGTGAATACGTTTTTACATGTTGCAAGGATACAATTTTTTGGAAACCAAAGGGTGGAAACCCTGGTGGCATAATGGTTAAGTTCTATGTCTTCTAACCAAAAGGTTGGCAGTTCAAATCTACCAGATGCTTCTTGGGAACTCTATGGGGCAGTACTACCCTGATCTATAGGATCATTATGAGTTAGAATTGACTCAACAGCAGTGTCCTTGTTTTGTTTTGTTTTTCTTTTCTTTAAAGGGTGGAATGCCATATATTGAATCGTGTCTTCTCAAAAATGTGTATCAATTTGTCTGGGCCATGATTCCTGGTATTGTAAATTATGGCTCTATGATTTTAATGAGGGATAATGGGCAGCAGCTGTATTAGTGAGGTAGGACTCAATCTACAAATTTGTATTGTGCATTGAGGCAATCTCTTGGGAAATAAAAGGAAAGAAGCAAGCAGAGATTTGGGGACCTCATACCACCAAGAAAGCAGTACAAGGAGCAGAGGGTCCTTTGGACCTGGGATCCCTTTGAAGAGAAGTGCCTAGTATAGGGGAACATTGATCTCAATTTGGACTTTTAGCCTATTTTACTGTGAGAAAATAAATTTCTCTTTGTTAAAGCCATCCATGTGATATTTCTGTCATGGTAGCATTAGATAAGGAAGATGGCCTTTGTCATCAATCTTCTCTGGTAGAGGAGCTTCTCAGTGCAGGAACCTCACGTCCAAAGAAAATACAATTCTCCTAGCTCTTATTTCTTCATAGATATGAAGTCCCCGTGTCTTTCAACTTGCTTCTTTCATACCTCAAAAGAGATTGACTTAGAATACATCCTAACATTGTAGGTTGAGTCCTAGCTAATTAACATAACTGTTGCTAATCCTATCTCATTAATATCATAGAGATAGGATTTAAAACACAGGAAAATCACATCAGATGGCAAAACAGTGAACAACCCCACAATACTGGAAATCATTGTGTAGCTAAATTGGCACACGTATTTGGAGAACACAATTTAACCCATAATATATGTATTACTTAAAATGTACTTAATATAAAAATTCCCCTTTATCCTGTACTCCCACAGTGGGATTTAATTGTTTCTGTTCTGAAGTATAAGTATGATTAGTGTCCGGGAAAAATAAGACAGAACGAGTCATGACAACTTGTTTCTTTCCTCTTAATTTCTAGAGAGATAAACTTGGAAGCACAGTCACTGCTTAGAACTTAAGAAACTGTTCTATTGCTTTGCCTATAGATGTTTCATACTATGTGTGTATGTGTGTGTGTGTGTGTGTGTGTGTGTATTTTTAAGACAACGGTGGAATTAAGATAATCATAGTTTAGAACGGGGGACAAGTGGGAGAGTATTACCTTAGTGAGCTTTAGCACTATTTTTCTGTAGCTTGAGTTACTTTAGCAGTGACACTGGGACATTCAAAACAAGTTTACCTAATTTTGGATTGAATTTGTTTCCTAACTTACTAGCTCTGTGTTTGTGGGCAGCTGACTCAATGTCTCTGAGTGTCAATTAATTCTTTTATAACATGGGAGTAAAACTACTTTCTATACAGGGCTATTGATGAGTTTTTAGTACATAAATAATTCATGTGTTGGAAAGACTTATTCTGTGATTGAAGGGATGTACATATAGTGTTTTGAAAGATGGGATTTTTGAGATGGAAAAAGGATGCAATACAAAGGCATGGAAAGCGAAAATACAAGTTTGATCGAAGTAGAGACAATGTAAAGGAAAAAGAAGTATTAACAGTGAGCTTTGGGCCAGATTGGAGTGCCCAGGAAGATTGGGCTCTCAATAGCAGTCTGTTTTCTGGATTTGTTGTTGACACATGAAGTGACCTGATTAAACTGGAAACAATTTGCCTGAGAGAAGGAAGGAGAATACACTGAGAGTTGCATTTAAGAGGCTGTTGCACTGTTGAATGCTGTACTGGAGTACAAATTTTCACTCTGAGTGTCTTTTGAAAAGTAAACAGCTTCTTGTAACCTCACTTATCCATCTATACAATAAGGAAATTAAATTGGAGAGTTCTACAGTTTTTACTATTTCTATGGAAACTTTGGCAGCATAGTGGTTAAGTTCCATGGCTGTTAATCCAAAGGTCGGCAGCTCAAGTCCACCAGGTGCTCCTTGGAAACTCGATGGGGCAGTTCTGTTCCCTCTATAGGGCCACTGCAAGTCAGAATAGACTCAACAGGAATAGGTTATGATTTCAGTAATACTGAACATACAACTTACATAAGTTAAAGATCTGAATTTGAATTGTTATCAAAGACAATGGAAGGTGAGCATGCAAAACAAATAAACAATGAAAAAGACAATAACCACACAGACGTACAAAAAGCATTGTAATGAAAAACATGGAACTTTATTACAGAGTATGTTTTTATCATTTGATGTCTCAGGAAATGGAATTAGTCTTTAAACTATTGCCGCTACAAATTGTATTTGTTTCTACCTCTTTCTTTTCTCCTCTTCTTAAAATATCACGTTTCTTCTCAAACATTTATTCTGAACTAAAAAATAATTTTGGAAAAATTTAAAAATTTGCCTTTGAGCTGCAACTAGTAATACAGGGAGATTTTTCAGAAGTTTGTGAAAGAATAAAAAGAAGGCATTACAAAAAAAAGCTTACATCCAAACCTAATTCTCCTAAGGATTTCAAACAGTAAAATAAAAGCAAGAAAAGTATTTCTGAAAGTTATAGCGTGTCACTGCTGAAGGGGGATGATTCACCATTTTACTAAGGTGTTCTTTTTTCAAAAAAATTTATTCAGCTTCTGAATTTACATGACCTACAGAAGACGGTCTCTTTCTCTCTTCTTTTTTTTCCAAGTGTGATTAAGTAAAATTACAAAATCCAAATTGGTTTTGCATGTCCACCTATCTGCAGCTGTTTTGTTCTGCTTACCTAGTAACAGCATACTCCTTTCCACTCCATACTTCTAGTGTCCCCTCAACAGACATCTGTCCCCTCCCCTCCCTCCTCCTCTCCCACTGAGAAAGAAACCAGTAAGAGGACCTCCTATAAATGTACAGAACCATAAATTACATACACCATGTGGTCATACTGTGTCCTTGAGTCTAGCTCATTCTTGTCTGAAGAGTTGACTTCATTACTGGTTTCCAGCCAAGATAGCAGCAGGTCTAGGGACTACATTCCCAGGGGAGTGTCCAGGCTGTGGAACCATCAACTCAGGTCTTTAAAAGAGTTGTTGGGCTGCACATTTCTTTTTCTAGTGTTGGTTCAGGGCCTCTACATTGTGCCCCCGTCATGGCTGTCTTTGGTGGTAGCTGGGCACCATCTAGTTCTTCCAGTCTCATGATGATAGTCTCCCATTTACTTGAGTCTTTCTGTCTTCTTGGCTCTTTTTCCTTGTGTCTTTGATGTTCTCAGTGATTATCTGTTCCAGATGACTTGGGACCGATTTGATGTATCTCAAATGGCACTTGCTGGCTTTTAAGACTCCACATGCCACTTACCAATAGGAAGTACAGAAGACTCTCTTAGCAATAGACTAGTTATGTCAATTGTCCTTGATGTCTCCTGAATACATGGTCCCCAGACTCTTATCTCGGCTACTCTATTCTTTGAAATACTGGGTTTAGTTTAGAAAACCTTTCAGTTTGTGGTGAAATCCAGTTAAGCTGATGCACTCTCCATTGTGTGCTGTCACTGCTTTTACCTAACCAAATTTCTATTGACTGTCTAATCTATGACCCTCCCTCCCCACTCTAGTGGCCATCAAAGAGTCTTTTCTTCTGCATATAAGTCTACTTTTAAGTCCTTGTAACAGAGGTGTCATATAATATTAGTTCCTTTGCCAAGCCAGCCAAGTGCCATCGAGTTGGACCTACTCATTAGTTCCTTTGCTGTTGACTAATTTCACTTAATATAATATCTTCCAGTTGAAACCTGGTTATGAGATGCTTCCTAAAATCATCATTGGTCCTTATCATTGCATAGTATTACATTGAATGTACATACCATAGTTTATTTATCTATTCATCTGTTGATGGGCATCTAGGTTGATTGCATCCTTTTGCTATTGTGGACAGTGCTGCAATAAACATTCGTGTGGGTATATCTGTTCGTGTGGCTGCCTTTATTTCTGGAGGATATATTCTGAGCAGTGGGATTACTGGATCAAAGGGTATTTCTATTTCTAGCTTTTTAAGGAAGAGCCAAATTGCTTTTCAAAGAGGTTGTACCATTTTGCAATCCTGCCAGGAGTGTAGGAGAGTTTCAATCTCTCTTCAGTCTCTCCAGCTTTTGTTGTTTTGTGTTTTTTGGATTATGGCCAGTGCTGCTGGGGGAAATGGTGTCTTATTGTAGTTTTGGATTTCTCTAATAGCTAATGATCATGAGTATTTCCTTGTTTGTATTTCAGCTGCCTGGATGTCTTCTTTGGTGATGATTGCCTATTTTTGTATAATAGCTTTAAGTATAAATTTAGCCAAGGAAAATGTATACCCTTTATATAAATGTAACAGCTATTATATATAGAACTTTCATTGTGTAGGAATATCAGGCCACAAATAAATAAGATAGCCTTTTCTAGATACAAGAATCTTATAATGACCATATAGTACAGAGTTGAACTGCTCCACAAAGTTTTCAAGGAGTGCATGGTAGATTCAAGCTGCCCCTTTTTTTGGTTAGCAACCCTAGCTCTTAACCACTATTCTGCCAATATGGTTGCTATGAAATGGAATCCATTCGACAGCAGTGGATGGAGACATAAAAATGAAGACCAAATAAATAATGGAATGTACAGGTAAGTGCAGGATGAATACCAACATTATAAAATAATAGAAGGGTTGTGTCTTCTGCTTATGGAAAGAAAAAAGGACAGAGATAGCCCTAGTGGCATGGAGTTACCCTTTTAACACTATCCTCAGACTGAGAACAGTGCCATTGATATGCAATACTGACCTTTTCCTTCCTTTTCTAACTTAAAATACATTAAGCCTTAACTCAGACTAACTTACTCTCTGCTTTGGTGCAAGGATTTTTACCACTGATTTTCTAATTTTTCAGAAAATATTGTTTTCCTTGTCTATTTGATCTATCTGTCACTCATTCACTATGGCCATACAGGCTTCAGATATATCTTTTTGACTAGAATCTAGGTATTCTAGAAAACTGTAGAATTCAGTGTTATTTCTACCGCTCTCTTTTCTTTCCCATTTACAGATAATTACTAAGTCTCTGCTGTGTGCCGGGCACGGGCTAGATGCTAGAAGCCAAAACCCATTGCTGCCAAGTCAATTTCAACTCATAGTGAACCTGTAGGACAGAGTAGAACTACTCCATGGGGTTTCCAATGAACAGCTGGTGGATTCCAACTGCTGACATTTTAGTTAGCAGCCAAGTTCTTGGTGGATTCAAACTGCTACTATGCCATGAGAGCTCTGATAGATCCTACAAGTACAGAAGGAAAAGAAAAGTAGTCTCTGCACACAGCAGAGATAATGTTCTAAAGGGTGGACTGAATATAAGGCGGAGTTTCGTTGATGGAAAAATGAAATCAGATACTAAATAGAATAAAAATTGACTGCTAAACCATAGGTCTCTATCATGACTTAAAAAAATTCAAACAATATGGTCTTCCTGTTAACAAGAGAAAGAAAATTCAACTGCTGCATAGCTGTACCCAAGAACTGTCTATATGTACATAGAAAATAAAAAAGAAGACAGAACAAAATAATGGATTTGGAAATTTTAAACAGGAAAAAAGATACATACATAGGAACTCTTTCTTTCTGCTTTTTCCTTGCTTTTCGCTTCCCAAATTGTCTTTTCATGTTTTGCTATGTCCATTCTTTCTTCTTTCCTTCTTTATTTTAACTGTTTATGCATTTCACACACAGACACACAAATGCTTGGAATGACTTTGAAAAAGTATTTTATGAAATTGAATGAGGAATGAGGATGTTTAAATTCTCATTGTCTTTTAGTAATCTATTGGATGGACATAATAAAATCGAATAATGCAAGCCATGTACAATTCTTCTCATACTGGGAAGCATATGGTAGTTATCAGTTACTGTAATTTCCTAAACTAGCCTCCTATCTTATAGTAAATATAATATCAGGTTTTACATGGCTAAATCTAACATCTGTCATTTTTAGGTCAATAGTAGTGTCATAAAATTCTCCAGTTCATGTCCTGTCCATCTTCTAAATAGGACATCGATGGTACAATGATTAAGATCTTAGCTTCTAGCCAAATGTCAGCAGTTCAAATCCATGAGCCATTCCTTGGAGACTCTATGGGGAGGTTCTATTCTGTTTTTCAGAGTCATTATGAGCTGGAACCGACTCCATGGCACCTAACAGCAACAACAACAACATCTTCTAAATCCAGCATTTCAGATGAATGAAATTCTGGGTCTTCTGCTGACAAGAAGGTTACAAATGTATGCACCCCCCAAAGAAAAAAACAGCTTGAAGACCTTGAAAGGTGGGGTAATCCCAGCATTTCATACTGCATTTCATCCAGCGGCAAATCTTCAGTTCAAAAGCAATGTGTATAAAGAAGTAAGAAGCCCAGCTGAGCGCGGTGGCTGCTGAGGACTCAGAAGCTGAAAGGAAATTGTCTCACCAGACTGGGGAGATAAAAACTTGCAAAGTAAGAACTACCAATAAAAGTATACATTTAGGAATAATGTCATGGATAAAAGTGTAGCACAAATTAGAAGGCCTAGTGTTACGGCTTGAACTGTGGCCCTCAGAAATGAGTTGTAATCTTAAATACCTATATTATATGACTATATTTCCACTGGGAATAGGTCTGTCTTTGTTATGTTAATGGAACAGTATTCCTGTAGTTTGTGTCTTATATCAGTCTCTTCAGAGACCTAAGAAGAGCAAATTAGGCACAGAGAAGGAAGCAAAACTGGAGGGGAAGAAGCATGTCACATTAGGGAACTGAGGAAAAGGAGCTGAAAAGAGACACAGATCCTTCTCTTTCAGAGAGGAAGGCTTTTCTTAGAGCCATTGCCCTGAATTTGGACTTGCAACCTCTAAAACCCTCAATAAAATAAATTTCTGTTTGTTAAATTCACCATGAGTTAGATCCAACTCAATGGCCCTTGGCTGGCTGGCAAATTCACCCATTTGCAGTATTTCTTTTACTGGAAAACTAGGAAACGAAGACATCCAGAACAAGAATTTATTGTTTCACTTAAGGCATTTGCATTCCACAGGCAGAACAGGCTAGGAGGTACCGAAGGCAAACAGCTATTGCTAAAAGTTTAAATAGGGAAACAGTTGTTTGTGATCTCATCATGCTGAGGAAAGAATAATAGGTACACAGAGTCTGGTAGTGAGTCTGAGGTAAAGATTCCAGGAATTTCTTTGGGAGTCCTGAAAGTCCAAATTCTAAGAGTAAGGGAAAAAGAGATTTGAGGGTCCCACAAATATGAAAACTCATTTGAGAATCAGCTGATTTCTTGGTTTGATTTGGATTACGCTACTACTCTGCCATCTCTCAGAACCTACAACAAAACCTCCTCTTGAGAATTCCACTTTCTCATATCCAATTTCTGTCCTTCAATTAAAAATAACATGACGGGACTTACATTCGTATCACGATGCTGTAATTTTTACTTTTCAACTGTTTAACAGATAGAAACCAAAGCTAAATACTCAGAATGGCTGTTTACAGATATCAGATAAAGGCAGCACACGATTTATGTCCAGGATAAAATGGAAATAAGTTATAAAGAAATCAACGAAAAGTGACAGACTTAACTCACTAGAAAACACAGGGAAAATATCTGAATAAGCACTTCTGAAAGGAAGGCTTTTAAATATCCACAAAGATATAAAAACAATATCAAAATATTCTTATTATCATCCATTCAGAAAAGCAAATATAAGCCACAATGTGTGTATAACTATAATTCCACCGGAATAGCTGATTTATACCTAGTAACAAGTGAAACCAATGGGAATCTTAAGGAGCAAATAAAGTCGACTGGTGGGAGTTTATGTGTACATAATGGTTTTGAAAAACTAGTTGTACCTGTTAAAGCTCTGCATATTACTTCTAGCAAGTGGACCTAGCAATTTCATATGTAATTATATTCTCCAGTACATTTGCTTATGTGTGTACTAGAACAGGTGTAAAAAATGTTTATAGTAGTGTTATGGATTGGCTTGTGTCCCCCCAAAATATCTGCTGTAGATTGTAACTTCTATCCTGGTGATTATAATTCCATTTGGGAATGTTTTTTCTTTGATATGTTAATGAGGGAGTATTAGTGTAGGCTGTGTCTTCATAATCTTTTTTTTTATTTTTTTTATTTAACATAACTGAGTAAAAATGTACATTCACATGTAAATTTACATGCCCCCCTATATGCAGCTTCCACTGCTCTCCCTGTCCGGTGACTGCACACTATTCCTCTCTGCTCGAAGGAGTACTCAAGTTATGCTGAAGTCCACTTAATGTTGTTCTTGTTCCTAACGTGTGCTGTCACCGCTTTCTCCCAACTAGATTTCTAGTAACTACCTAAACTAAACCTTCCGCCCTTGCCCTCCCTCCCTCCCTCCCCTCCCTTGAAGCTGTCAAAGAGTCTTTTCTTCTATACACAAGTCTGTTTTTGAGATCTTATCGTAGAGGTCTCATACAGTATTTGTCCTTTTGTCGCTGACTACTCTCACTCAACATAATGTCTTCCAGTTGAAACCAGGTTAGGAGATGTTTCCTGGAATCATTGTTATTCTTTATCATTGCGTAGTGCTCCATTGAGTATATGTACCACAGTTCACCTTTCCATTCTTCTGTTGTTGGGCATCTAGGTTGATTCCACCTTTTTGCTATTGTGGACTGTGACGCGATAAACATTCTGGTGCATGTGTCCGTTGGTGTGAAAGGCCTTGAATCTGTAGGATATATTCCAAGTAGTGGAGTTACTGGGTCAAATGGTATATCAATATCCATTTTTTTTAAGGAAGCGCCAGATTGCCTTACAAAGAGGCTGGACCATTTTGCAACCCCATCAACAGTGTAGGAGGGTTCCACTTTCTCCACAGCCTCTCCAGCATTAGTTGTTTTGTGTTTTCTGGATCATGGCCAATCTTGTTGGGGTGAGATGGTACCTCATTGTTGTCTTGCATAATCTTTTTTGAGATACAAAAAGAGTAGAGTAAGCAAAGAAGCAGAGATGGGGGAAAGGCAAACTCAAATGCCAACCCAGGTGAAGATCATCAAGGAATAAAGGCCCCTCCCCCAGAGCCAGTGTCATGGATTGAATTGTGTTGCCCCAAAAATGTGCACAGCAATTCGGCTGGGCCATGATTTTCAGTATTTTGTTATTGCATTCCATTTTATGCTTGTAGTTAACAGCCTGGATTATGGTAAAGGGGGTTAGAGCAGGACTGTTAACACTCCTAAGATCATCTCTCTGCCCCAATGGAAAGGGAGTTTATGTGGACTGTGGGTTGCACCACCTTTTATCCTACAAGAGACAAAAGCTAAGGGAAGTAAGCTAAGAGTTGGCTACCTCATACCATAAAGAAAGCAGCACTGGGAGTTAGAATGTATCATTCATATCTGTGGTTTCTGCCCTGAGATGCTCTCTGAACCAAAGAAAGACTGATGCTACCTAAAGACATTCCTTCAGAGCTGACAGACAGAGTGTGTTCCTTGGAGCTGGCATCCTGAACTCACACTCCCAGGTTACTGGACTGTGTAAGAATAAACTTTTCTTTGTTAAAGCTACCCACTCATGGTATTTTTATTAGAGTATACTCGATGACTAAGGCGGTCAACAAAAAGAGAAAGCCTTTGAGCCAGAACGCTGAATTTAGGCTTGTAGCCTCTTAAACTGACAAAAATCAAATATGTATTTGTTAAAGCCACCCATTTGTGGTATTTCTGTTATAGTAGCACTGAATAACTAAGACAAGCAGCATTATTTATAATGCCAACACTGGGGACCAACCCAAAAGAATAAAATCAATTGTTGAATGTTCTTAAAATGGAAGACTCAGAGAAAACAAACCTATTGTCCTGTCTCTTAGAGATCTGTAGGACATAGAAACTGCCCCATAGATTTTAAAAGGAGTACCTGGTGGATTTGAACTGCTGACCTTCTGGTTAGCAGCTCTTAACTACTACACCACCAGGGCTCCAGTATCTGCACACAGCAATGTAAATTAGTGAACTACTGTTACTTATAATAACATGAATTGTAGTCACAAATCTAATGTTGAGCAAATAAACTGACACAATAAAATGTTAAAGAAAGTTCCATTAATAAAAGTTCAAAACTAGGTAAATCAAAACTATAGTGATAGAATACATTACCTTTCTGGAGGGGAGAGGGAGAAGATCACGACAGAGATGAACGAGGAATGAGTGGCTGGTAGTTTAATGGCCGGTGCCTCATCTGGGGGGTGCTTATGCTGGAGGGTTCACTTTGCGAAATCTCATAGAACTATACAATTTACAGTTTGTTTACTAGTTTTGTTAAAATTGGACTTTCTGAATATCATCATCTAAGAAGGAAATATGTCCTTTATAATAAATGATAAATTACTATAACTGTGATTACTCTAAAAACATCCTTTGTAAGAAAGATATGCAGAGTTGATTAGCATCTAGGAAAGGACCAAATGCATTCACAAATGAGTAGACAGAAGCCTATAACAATATCCCAGAGACAATATTTTAGAAAGAATAAGTTTTGTATGCCTGACTTTTCTGTACTGTAATCCTTGGAGCTGTTGCTACAACCCACTGTAGTACAGAACTTTGGGAGTGGGAGTGGCAAATGGCCTTGACCATCTACTGACTGGTTTGCATAGCAGGTTATAGTGTTCTTTCTCCATGGGGCATGATCTGAATGTCTTAATCGTGAATCATGTATAAGGGCATAAGAGAAATATATTCCTGACCATAAGCATATGAATCTATATTTTTAAAGTAGAAAATCAAGCAAACTGTATAATCTCAGTATCTTTAATAAGTTTATATGAACTGTCTGAACAAAGGAGTTATCCCCATGAGGCAGCCATAGTTTTATTAATAAATAGCAAATATAATAAATTTTTATGAAAATCCCTTAATCTTGTAAGATTACTTTTGTCTTCAGAAATTCAAAGTTTGTGGGAAGAGAGCTTAGTGCAGGCTCAGTTGGAAAATTAAGCACAGTATTGATTTTGTGAAATGTAATTTAAAAATGTTGGTATGCTGTTTTAATGCTGTATTTGAAGAAGTGGTGTACTTAATATATCCAAAATAAGGACATATGGAAGCAGTGAGTGAGTGAAAGAATGAATAAGTGAAGAGTGAGTGCCAAAATCTAACTTTACCTTTGAGAAGGTGGCAAGGTAAAAGCCCATTTTCCTCTCAGGAAGCAAGTGAGTTAGTTTTCTATAAAGTGGCTTCTCGTTTTAAAATATTTACATGATATCAGTTTATTTTTTTTTTTTTCATTTTTGATTTATTAGATAATTCACCAAAACCAAACAATGAAGAGCTAAAGCCTAATAAAGCTTTTGGTCACACATGAATAGGAAAGGAAGCAAAGGCAAGATTTGAACATGCCGGGATATTTTAAACTTTGTAATTACAAAAAAAAAAAAAAAAAACCCTGAAGAAATAAATAAATAAAACTTGGGTCTTTGAAATGGAAATAATTACAGAGATGCGCTTCTAAACTCAACTTTGAAAGAAAATCTCTTTTTTAGCTTAACTAATTAGCTGCTCCTCCCTTGAGTAATTAATGTATTTGGTGGTTTCTTTAAACTTCAATGTCACCCTTTTAAGGTGACATAACTGATAATATACAAGCACTTTATCACAAATCAGGCCTTGTTTTAGCAACCACAAACACTGTTGTGAATACTAGAAGCCATGTTTTCTGAAAGCCATGTTTTACATAAGTATACCTCATGTCAGTGCAGCTGTTGGCATTTTTAAGCACTTCCATGTTTATTTTATTTTCTGAATACACATGTTTAATAATCAGGACTATTATCTCTAGTTTCATGAACATTTGGAGGTACCTTGCATATGTAGGTTGTGAGAGAGCCAGCACTAGAAATCAGTCATTGGATTTCTTGTCTAGGGCTTTCGTTTTTCCCTAATGCATCATCAGTTCTGTTTGCTTTAATCCCTTAGTGGAAAGCTATTATCTTTATATTTACTTTTAAAAGAATAATGATTTATATAAAAACAAGTAACCTCAAATGAATTATCATATCAACATTATTCAAATAATTTAAAAAATCAGAGTAATTATCCAGTAGATTTGGGAAGATAACAGATAAAAACATTTAATAATTTAGAGAAATCAAACGATTTACTTATTAACTTCATAAAAGCCTAGTATTTATTCATAACATTATAAATCTAGCTGGGGATCAGAGTAAAGCTTCCTCAAGGGGAAATTAAAGACAGAGAATTGTAAACTTTATGTAACACTCAGAGGCAGAAAGGGCAGACATGGGGAAGGAACAAGTTGTGATAGGCTCAATTCCTTGAAAGATACAGTAATTGCAGTCATGAGGATCAATTCCATCTGTTCTGTGATGGTTATCTAGAGCGGACTGGGATTTTATTTATTTATTTTTTTGAGTACCTATGATGAGCCAGCTATTATGTCCAATGTCAAGGACACAAGAATAAGGTACAGAATGGCCCTTAAATACTTTATAATCCCTGGGTAGAATCAAAAGTGTTACATTCAATTTTTACAGTTCAATATAGTAAGTACTCTAATAGAAGCTTATAAGAATATCATGAGAACCCAGGGCACTAAGTTTGTAGTTAAGCAGTTGAGATGTGCCAGTTCTAGTGAGAAGGTAACACTACAGCAAAATCTATAGGATGAATGCGATTTCTTCAGGCAGACAAGACAAACACTGCAGTTTACAAAGCGAGTGCTCCTGATGTATTAGCACAGCTTTGGATATTACTGAAAAGAGTGGAAAAGTGTGTATGTTTGGTACTTTACAATGCTTGGGAGACAATGGTAGTAGAATATTAGATTCATAAGTTATTATAAAGAGTCCTATATGCAATGCTAAAGAATGTAGATTTTGTCAGGAAAGAGGAAACTTCAGGGACTTTGAGAGGATTGGCAGACAACAACTATGTTTTAGGAGAACAACTGGAGCAAAATGGAAGACAGGCTGCCAAGTAAGAAAAATATCTTTAAACCATTAAGCAAATTAGATTTGATGGTATGAAGACACATTAGCTTCAATGCTTTTCTATTTTACACCAGAATTAAAACATTGATCCTTCCTCTAAAAATTACCAAGAACCTTAAGGCTTAAGGACAATGGTATGTGCTGGCACAATATTAGGAAGTTAAGAGAGGGGATAGTGTGGTGAATAAGAACATTTATGCCACATTAGTTATTGTTCCAATCATTTGGTACTCCTCTAACAGAGATGCCATGAGTAGATGGCTGTAACAAAGGAAAGCTTATTGTTACATAGTCCAGTAGGCTACAAGTCCAAATTCAGTGTGTCTGCTTCAAGGGAAGGCTTTCCCCTTGGTGGCTCTGGAGGAAAGTTGTGTTGCATCAATCTTTGTTCAGGGAGCATCTTGGCACAGGAACCTCAGGTCTGAAGGGCGTGCCCTTCTTCCGGTGCTGCTTTTTTGGTGGTGTGAGGTTCCTAATCTCTCTGCCAGATTTTTCCCTTTATAGTTCAAGAGACCACCTCAAGGCACAAAACAAATTTACATCTTGAATCTTGTTTTACCAACACAACTGCTGCCCATCCACCCTTATTAACATCACAGAGGCAGGAATTCCAATACCAAAGAGCATCACACAACACCAGGAACTATGGCACAGCCAAATGGTCGCAGACTTTTTAGGGACAGATATATACCTAAATCGATATTTATGTGACTTGTGCAAATGACTTACTGTATTTCACACGTGTACTCTGTGCTTATTTGCCAACTGCTGCTTCCTCATACCTGGGTATTTTCATAAGCACAGTATTTTTTTTTTAATGTTACAGCAAATGTAAAAAAATATCTCACAGAGACGATCTCTTGGCAAACAAGCATAGAACTCTGGGGTTATTTGGCCTAAAATATAAATAGAGCTGAAGCTGAGAAAGTCTGCACTAGACTGTATGTTCAATGAAGTCAGATTTTTTTTTTCTGTTACATTTAGCTAAGTACCTAGTATAGTGCCTTGTTAATTTGTTGTTAGGTTCCACTGAGTTGGTTCTGAGTCATAGGACTCCATGTACAACAAAATGAAATACTGCCTGATCCTGCATCGTCCTCACACTCTTTCTTACTGGCTGCTGAATGAGTTCCCACTTGTAATGACCCTGTATACAACAGAATGAACTGTGGCCTGTCGCTAAGACATCCTTACTGTCTATGTTTGTACCCTTGTTGCAGGTGCTGTGTCAATCCATCTCATAAAGATTATTCCTCTTCACTGACTGTCTACTTTATCAAGTACGATGTTCTTCTCTGGGACCAGTGTGTGAGAAGAAGTCTTGCTATCATTGCTTCTAACGAGCCTTCTGGCTGTAGTTCTTCTATGGCTTGTCCATTCTTCTGGTAGTGTGTGCTATATTCAGTGTTCTTTGCCAACACCATAACTGAAAGGCATTGGTTCTTCACTATTCTTTACCCATTGTCAGGCTTTTACATGCATCTGAGGCTCTTGGTAACATCATGGGTCGTGTAAGGCACACCTTAGTTTCTAAGTGGCATTTTCGCTTTTTTAATACTTTAAACGAGGCCTTTTGCAGAAGATTTGCCCGATGCAATGTGACATATAATTTTCTTTACTGCTGCTTTCATGTGCCTTGATAGTGGATCCAAATAAAATGAAGTCCCTGGCAACTTCTATCTTTCACTGTTTATTATGATGATTCTTATAGGTCCAGTTTTGAGGATTTTTGTTTTCCTTATGTTAAGGTGCAATCCCTATTGAAGGCCATAGTCTTTGACCTTTATCAGTAAGTTTTAAAAGCCCTCTTCACTTTCAACAAACAATTGCATTATCTGCATATCTCAGGTTGTTAGTGAATCTTCCTCCAATTCTGATGTTCTGTTCCTTTTAATATAGTCTGGTTTCCTGAATAACTTGCTCAGTGTATAATATGAATAAATGTGGTAAAAGGATATGATCCTGATGCACATCTTTCTTTAAACCATGAAGTATCCCCTTGTTTTGTTCAAAAAATTGCCTCTAGTTCTGACTCTACGGCACTTGGCAGTTCTATGTGTATGTTCCACAAGAGCACAACGAAGTGGTCTGGAATTCCCATTCTTCATAATGCTATTCATTGTTTGTTTTGATCCACACAGTTCAATGCTTTGCATAGTCAGTAAAGCACAGGTAAGCATCTTTCTGTTATTTTCTGCTTTTAGCCAAGATTCATCTGACATCAGCAGTGATGTACCTCATTCCACGTCCTCTTCCAAATCTGGCTTGAAGTTTTGACATTTCCCTGTTGATATACTGCTGCAACTGGTTTTGAATGATCTTCAGCCAAATTTTAGTTGAGTATAATATTAATGACATTTTTTGATAATTTCTGCACTCTGTTGGGTAACCTTTCTTTGGAATGAGCACAAATAGGGATCTCTTCCAATCATTTGGCCAGGTAACTGTCTCCCAAAGTTCTTGGCATAGACAACTAAGTGCTTCCAGCTCTACATCAGTTGTCGAAACACCTGAACTGGCTTTTAGCCAGTTCCTGAAGCCTTGCTTTTCACCAGTGCCTTCAGTGTAGCTTGGAATTCAGTACCATTGGTTCTCAGCCATGTGAAATCTCCTGAAATGGCTCAAAGTTAACAAATTTGGGGGGCGGGACATCAGTGACTCTGGTACATTCCTTTGATCTTGTGTTTTTTTTTTAAATTTTTATTTAACATAACTGAGTGAAAATGTACATTCATATATAAATTTACATGCCCCCCTATATGCAGCTTCCACTGCTCTCCCTGTCTGGTGACAGCACACTATTCCTCTCTGCTCCATACACGTCTCATCCTCCCAGCAGTCTCCTTTCCCCTCCTGTCCGTCCACTCCCCTTCCTCCAGCCAGCGGTCAGCAAGATGATATCCTATAGATGTATAGAACCATAAAGTGCTTCCAATATATGGTCACTCTGCCTTGCCAAGTCCAATCCATTCCTGTCCAAAGAGTGGACCTTCGTTATAATTTATGGGAAAGGGCAGCATCAGGGCTGGGGGCCATGCTCTCAGAGGAACCCCAAAACTGCTGGACCACCAATTGAGGTCTTTTAGTGGAGATCTCATGATGCACCTCTTTATTCTTGTGTTGCCAGTGAGACTCCTCTCTGTGAGCTCCATCGTGGCTATCGCTGGTGGTGGCTTTGATCTTGTGTTTTGATGCTTCCTGGGTCATTTAATATTTTTACCATAGAATTCTCCAATATTACAACTTGAGGCTTTAATTTTCTCTTCAGTATTTTCTGCTTGAGAAATGCAGAATGTCTTTGTCCCTTTTGGTTTTATAACTCTAGGTCTGTGCATATTTCATCATAATACTTTGCTTTGTCTTCTCAAGCTGCCCTTTGAAACCATCTGTTCAGCTCTGTTACCTCATCATTTCTTCTTTTTGCTTTAGCTACTATATATTCAAGATCAAGTTTCAGAGTCTCTTCTGAGATCTGTTTTGTCCTGTTCTTTTTTTCTTGTCTTTTTAATGTCACTTACATTTTTCATGCATGATGTCCTTGATATCATTCTACAACTTGTCTGGTCTTCCTTCAGTCATTAGTGTTTAATGAGTCAAATTTATTCTTGAGATTGTCTCTAAATTCAAGTGGAATATACTTAAGGTCATACTATGGCTATCATGGACTTTTTCTAATTTTCTACAGCCTTGTTAATATTAGGCTATAAATATTTTAAAAGAATAAATACATGAAAATGTTCTGATGAGCCAGACATGATATAGTCTGAATGGCTGCAACTCATTTGCACTTGTAGATGTGCTCTTCTATACCCACATGGATGTGTAGAGTGTGTCCTTGATCATGGGCTTTGAATAAACTTTACTATCAGCAAAGATACGGAAACTGTGGTTGTATAGAAAACAGGTAACATGCATCTTCTTGTTGTTACTGTGTGCCTTATAGTCAGTTCCAACTCATAACAATCCTATATGACAGTAGAGTTGTCCATAGGATTTCCTAAGGCTGCAAAGTGATGATGAATGGAGAAAATTTTGAAGGTTTCAGGGAATCCATTCTACTTGGATCCAGAGTCAACGTCAATGGAAGCAGCATCCAAGAAATCAAAAGAAATATTGTAAATTTGCTGCAAAAGACATCTTTGAAGTCTTAACAAGCAAAGATGTTACTGAGGACTGAGGTGTATCTGACCCAGGAGTGGTATTTTTCAATCACCTCATGTGCATGCAAAAACTGAACAAGGAATAAGTAAGACTGAAGAAGAGTTAATGTATTTGAATTAGCATGTTGGTGAAGAATACTGAATATACCAAGGTCTGCCAGAAGAATGAATAAATCTGTCTTGGAAGAAATACAGCAAGAATACTTGTTTAAAGGGTTATTATAAGTTGGAACTGACTCAACAGTCAATAAGAACAAAAACAACTATCTTTGCAGGAGCAGATCTCTAGATCTTTTCTCCCTTGCAGCGGTTGGTGAGTTCAGACTGGTGATCTTTTGGTTACCAGTCAAAAGCTTAGCCATGCTCTCGTACAGTTTCCTACCTATATCTTAGTTCCATCTATGGTCGGATACTAAGGATGATATAAAAGAATTCAGTATCCTATAAAGTTCTGCAGTGTCTAGCTTCTCCCTCCCCATAAAAATTAAACCAATCAAAAGCTGTAGATCCAATTTTTCTTCCTAGAAACCGTATGAGCTAGTCCCTAGATGAAGATATCCCCTCAGCCACATCACCTGCTACCTCCCATCCCTTTACTTGCTGGGTTTCTTACATTTCATGTTGACCCTCCCTTAGTTCCTAAATAATGTCCTGTTGTTTTTCCTTTCAGTCCTTGAAAAATGCTAATTTTTCTGCCTGTGTTTTGCTTAAGGAAAATATGGATCATTCAGTTAGGACAAACAAGCCTAATTCATGGAATTTAAGTTAGGTACAAAAATGACAATGGGTAAAAGGAGGGAAAAGTTCTCAGCACAATTAATCAATCAACGTATGATGTTGAAAGCAAGAGAATTTCTTTCAACTGAAATGAAGTTACTCATAGAATTAGCAAGAGAACCAGAGACCAAGGCTTGCTTGCCTCAGAGCCAGGAGCAAAGCAGCAAGGTATGATGCTTCCAAGGGAAAATAAATGTCCAAGCATATATAGAATTGCTAATTCAAACTGTTCCTTAGCTTCTCTGACACCAGGCAGTGGACACCAGTTACATTACTGCACACACCTCAGAAGATCTGTTGCCTTTGTTCCATGCTTAGAAGACCATCTGATCTTGCCACCATGGCCCCCACTTAAAAATTCTCATTGCCTCATTTCTAAGCCTTATGTAGATGCATGTGTTCAACAGAGTAGAGCCCACGGTATAAACTCTAGCTGCCAAGGAATCTTGAAAGCTAGATTTTAAATTAATCTGATTGATTTATAATCTAATTGATTTACCCTTGACTATATGGGGGTAAGGGGTGAGGGGGCTGGGAGGTGGAAACTCGTGTTCTTTTAGTGCTTGTCTAGTATCCTAAATGGAGAATGTTCTTTAACTTACGTTGAACAAAATTTCAGTTCAGAGAAATATGAGCTTCAAGTGGTCCGGCCTGTACTCTTTCATTATTTTTTTTATTAATAGACAAGACAGTTTTAGGACATACCTTAGACAACATACCCAGTAGCCTTAATAACCAGGATTAACCATAGCTCTCATTAGAGTAAACATGAGTGTCCTATTCATCTTGTAGGAGGAAGCCTCATTGTTAAGAAAAGCATTCCTCCCTCAGGTTCAAAGTCATTAAACTGGCAAAGCTATTAATCATGCATATGCAAGATATTTGTTTCAGACCTCTTAATATCAGTAATGTACTGCCATAGAATGATAAGACAGGTCACCAATTACAGTGATTAGGAAGCCAAGTGAAATAAATAGAGACATCAAGTTTAAACTACTCATTTGAGAAATCTATGAGATACCCCGTGAGGGTTGGAACCTGGTCTTTTTACTAGTAAATCTTCAGAGGCTGTATCAGTTCTTGCACATGGTAGACACTCAGTATATTGACTGGATTAAAACTTGGCAGAGAAGATGTTAAGTTGTGGGTTTTATTTTAATTTGAGAAATAGTTAAAAGTTGGACAAATTTATTCAGGAGCAAAAAGAAGCCCACTTAGAGGAAGTAATTGTAGATGCAAACAACAAAAGATAATTAACAAAATATAATGCGGGTGTAGAAAAAAAGTCATCTACGAACAAAAACCAGGTAGAAAGTTAGCTTCCCAAGTTTGTCAGGACATTTTGTCCTCTGTACTTGAGGAAAAGAAACATAGGCAGGTGAAGCTGTGGATAATCGTTTCACAGATGCACGTGGGTGAAGTTGGGAGAGTTTATACGGATTGGCTTTTAATTTCTGGGTGAGGTGAGGAGCTGGCAATATGCCAAGAGTAAGTGGCTGGGGAAGGTACTAGAGCCTGAGAAATACGGGCAGAGCTCATAGAGTCACTAAAACAGAGAAGAAAGGTTGTTGACTGCTACCAAGTAGAAGAGTGTTGAACAGAATTCAGGGGCCATCTGAGGTTGAAAATTAAGTTTGTAATGGAGACAACCGGCTCAGTTACGAGATTTCCCTGACAGCATTTGGCAAGTTGAGAGCAAAAGAAAGAAAATGGATGTGTGGGTTGGAGGCTGAATAGGCAGGTCAGGCAGATGGTCAAGGAGGTGATGGATGAGAAGGTGCCACCAACAGTGTATTTGAAATGACAGATCATGGGGGGTTCCGTCTAGAAAAGGGGGGAGGGGCTGCCAGCAGGGAGGAATGGAGTTACAGAACAAACAGGGGTTGAGTGACCAGAGGTTTCAGCGAAGTGAAACAGTCGGTTTATTGAGAGCGAAGGGAATGAAAGAGAGGAAGGAGTCAGAGGTTGTGGTGAGATGGAGAATTTCAGTGTTCCAATTTCTTAGGTGTAGCATTCATCATTATCAACAGACCTTTACTAAATAGGAAACGAGCACATCACATTTCTAGGTCAGCGATTCTATTCCTATCCCTAGTGTTCTTGAAGACAAACACAAGCGGTGACTATGGTCTGGGTTAGGAAGCAGAATAGTTTAGTAAGTAAGATTTAGGGTATTAAGTGGGAAAACAGCAAAAAAAAAAAAAAAAAAAAAAAGGCATTTCAAACATCTTTCTCCTTGTGTTTAAAAGCTGAGAACTTTAAACTCTGGTGTCAGACTTTCACTCGCCTGCCGCAATTTCACCCTTCCAAAATACTGATCTTTCTTTGGACCTTCGTTTTCATAACACATTTGATTTCTATATGTTTCCCTTGTGTCGTCAGAAACATAGTGTTTTTCTTTGCCCTAAAACAGGAGGACAACCTTTTCTTTCTCCTAACTATTCTTAAAGTACACACACGGGTTTTTCAGACTGAGCTTGGCTCCTTTTACGTAGTTTGTGGTTCCTGTAATCTAGAGTATGTTATGTCTGGGTCAGCGTTCTGAAGTAAATGATGTCTTTCTATACGTTAGTGTATTTGTAAATCCCAACAGCAATTCATACAGCTTATTAAGATGAAACTCTACTAATAAAAAATTAACCAAAAATTGAAGTTACTTATCCTAATAAATCCAGGAAACCCTAGTACCATAGTGGATAAGTGCTACAGTTGCTAAACAAAAAGCTGGCAGTTCAAATCCACCAGGCCCTGCTTGGGGACTCTATGGGACAGTTCTACTTTGTCTGTAGGGTAGCTGAGAGTCAGATTCAACTCGATGGCACTTGTTTTGTTTTTGTTTTTTTTTATCCTAGTAAATAGCACTTTGCCTGGTAAGGTACTACCAGTTATACCTGTCATTGACTCAATTTCAACTCACAGCAACCCCATGTGTGTCAAAGTAGAAAGGCGCTCCATGGGATTTCTGTGGCTGATTTTGCAGAAGTGAACTGCCAGGCCTTTAACTCAGATTATCAGAGATACCAAGTTTATTTCCTTAGTTTGTAACTACCGAAACAAAGTACTGATTGCCACAAGGGTAACAGATTAGTGGATTAAGAAAAAAGCTACTCCTTCAGACGCTGAAGTGGTCATATAGTGACTGGTTGCGTTTGCAGAATGAATTCCTTTACTCAACAGTATGTAACGCTATAGACAGTTAAATTCAGTCTGCATATGTCAGCTAATGATTCAGTATTACAGAAAGGTGAATGCCTACTCAGTTGTAAAGGGCTGTAACTGCATCTTTAATCTTCTGCAAATTTCCATTCTCTCAAGTTTTGGAAGTATTTAGGAAAATTTGAGAAAAAAAACAGAACGGAAGCATTCAACAAATGGAGGAAATGATATATGAAATGAAATTGGCCAAGCTTAGGCAGTCTAGAAGAGAGAAAACTGAAATGAACTGTGTTCAGAATCTATAAATAATACCTCCTGGGTAACAACATAATGAAATAAGGGAATTATTTACAGTCTCAGAAGACGTAAGGACAAAGAGCAATCCCTGGAAGCTAAAGAAAGCAAAATATAGGTTAAATATTAGAAACGTAATGTGAAAGATGGCCTGTTCCTGTTTGGCTAATATTAATAAAATCCCTTTTTGTGTTGCAATATAAATTTATCTGAAAGATTAAACAATTTTCCAGAAAATTTACTTTCTTAATTTGTAAATTTATTCACATCAGTGTTGTTAGCTCTGTCAAGTGACAGAGTAGAGAGTGAGTGAGCAGAATTGCTCCAAAGAGTTTTCTGGGTTACAGTCTTTACAGGAACAGATGGCCAGGTCTTTTTCTTAAGAAGCAACTGGGTAAGTCTGAACTGCCAACCTTGCAACAGAACTCTTAAGCACTGTACTACCAGGCTTCCTTCACATCAATATTAACAACTAAAACGGGTGGCCACTGAGTTGATTCTGACTCATAGTGAGCCTGTAGGACAGAATAGAACTGCTCCCATGGGATTTGCAAGTAGTGGCTGGTGGGTTTGAACTGCCAGGGTCTTGGTTAGCAGCTGCTCTCTTAACCACTGTGCCACCCAGGCTCTGCATCAATATTACAGCTTCTCATATCGCTTTAACCTAAAAATTAACTAGTAGTACAGCAACTCCCACTTGGAGCTGTAAAGCATAAATACAGAAATAACCAAAATAAATGTAAATATATAGAAAGACTTTTTTGAGAGACATAGGTGCAAAAGTTTAACTCTGGTCAAAAATCTGTCATACATATCACAGATTTATTGCTACGAGAAAGCTAAATGACCATTTGTAAGGTGTTGAAAGAAAATCACTGAATTACACCATGTAACTCATGAGCTAGTTAAGGTATAACAAAAATAGTTTTACTTTCTTTAGCAGAGATATTTTTGGAAGAAAGTCAGGAAAAGATCTAGCAGATAGAGAAAAAGTAAAGTACTTAAGGGAAAGGACTGAATTTTGAATCAGAGTAGGCTGGGTTTGAATTCCTACTTCAATGTTTTACTTTCTGGCACTGGCATTGACCTGCCTGCATCTCAGTAACTCCACTACAAAATGGGGACAGTTAAATTGGAGGGTTTTTGTAACTGTTAAATTACATAAGATAATGAGTGTAAAGTGCTTCACATGGTAGCTGATAGTGTTCAGTAAATTGTCATTTTTGGAATTAGTGTGCTGGGAAATGGTGATTAGAGGGAGGGTGTCACAAGCAGTGAACACACATGGCAATGTGATCAGCTACAAGAACAAACTCCTTTTTTCCCCTCAACTCTTTCCATTTCCTCTTCCCTTAGCCATTCATCTGTATTCTGAAAGCAAACGTAATTGTTAAGTGGGAACCATCTGTTTGGCAGAAAATCACTATCAATGGAAAAATCCATCAGAATCCTCATCAGAATCATTCTACTTAGTAAGGCAAAGTAAAAGTTTAACTTAAGATAATTTATTTTTGTCTATCCCATTTAATTTTCATAATATATGGGTTGATGTCCTCTATTAAGTCCAATATAAAATTTATCAATCAATGAATTAGCTATAGCTAGGAGCCAAATAAAGCTTTGAAACAAGTAGTAAAATAATCCAGTTTTATCTAAAGCATATGGAATATTTTTCTTAGATAAAACGGAGATTACTATACATTGTTTATCTCCCCACCCCCCCCCCCCCCCCAGCAAAATAAAAAAGCGAGTTTCTTACGGAGGCATCTGGCTGAAATGGGGGCTTCGGATCAGGATCAAGACTATTAATTTTAATAATCTCTCAAGTTAGACCTTTGCTGGGATTGCTTTTCTGTAGTCATTCTCTTGTCCTTCTTATTTCACCAGAAACAAGGTTCCAGAGCCAGGTGGACAAAAATCAATTTGTTTTGGAATTTTCTTACAATTCGTTAAAAAATCAGATATAAATAAATTGCTTAATATATATCAACACTCAAAAAATATCTGGTTAAATTTGTCCTTCTGTTATACTTATCTTTAGAATTTTGGCATTGCTCTGTATTTAATCTTAAAAACTGTTCCTAGAAAATGTATGTCACAAAATAGAAAACAGTCAAGAAAGTGCTAAATAAAGGAAGTAAAAGAAAAAAGTGTCTCTGTCATAATGATCCTTGTTTGTGACTGAGTGCTAATGAGAAGGTAGGTGATCTGAAGCTACCAGTGGCTCAGAGCGATGAAACTACTGCAGTTTGCTTCCATAGAGATACATGGCCTTGGCAACCCTGTGGGGTTGCTATGAGTAAGAATTGACTGGATGGCAGTAGGCTTGATTTGCCGTATGAAAAATCTCATTAAAAAGATGTAAGAAGAATAATTCATGAGAACGAAAATATTCAGATTTGATTACAACAAAATGAAGAGTTTTCATTTAATAAAAGAGGCAATAGATACACTTAGATTCAAGAATCTCCTACAAATCAACAAAACAAGGACAAAAACCTACAAAACACTACAAAAATGGCATTTGATTAACAGGTAATTCACAGACTAGGAAACTCAAATAGCTAAAAAGTATTCCAAGAGGTGCCCTAAGTTAAAGCCACAAAGAAGTACCATTTATCCCAAACATAATGGCAAAAATTAGGATAATGGATAATGACAAGTGTTATCAGAAATGTAGAAACCCAACTGGATGAGACTGTACGGTAGGCACTCGAGAGGTATCTGGCAGCTCCCAGGCAAATTAGATGTATGAAGTTCCTGTGACCAAGCAATTTCATTTCTTGGAAAATATCCCTGAAATTGCCTCAGATAAGAACATGGGATTTCATCACAGCCTTGTATGTGGTGGTTGGGATTTGTACACAATCTAGTCGTCCATCTGGGGAGAAACACTATATAATGAATGAATGAATGATTACACATCTAGCAAAACAGATATATTTAAAAAAATAGAATGTAAAAGTACAGAGTAGCTGGGATAAATGGGCTAAGGTTATAGCACAACAAAATGTATTTGAATATGCCATACATCTTACTTCCATGCATTTCTACAAAAGTAAAGAGAATTTAAAGGACTTATGAGAAATGGTTGAGAGTTATTATCTTTGTGGGGAATGGGAGTTGGAGAAGAGAAAGCACAAGATGGGGGTGGAATGTATAAATAAATAAACAAAAGATTTTGCATGGACAAATGACTTGTATTTTCACAAATGAGGGAAATTGTTAACATTCAGCAACTGACCTTCAAATTTGTATTGCCACCTGATAGTTACTCAATGCTGAGTTTCGTTTAATAGCCTTTAGATACGGCAGAATATGCCAACATTGTCAATAAAATAAAACAACAGAAATTGTGGGAAATAAAAATTGTTGGGAACAAGTTGAGACTTTAAAAGGTACATTGGGCATTTTTGGATATTTGCCCAACTCTCAATGACACCTTTCTCCTGACAAGGTCCCTCATCCCCTTGTTTGTCTCATTAACAGGAGTGAGATGCTGGCAGCCAAACCATCCTGAGGTGGGTCAATAGGATTTGCTCTTGAATAAAATGGAGAGACAAGGACAGTGTCTATGTCCTCAGGTATTGAGGACATGTGACTTGGAGATCTTTTCAAGGGTTTCGGCACAGTGAAAGATACACAGAAGTACAGGAAGGGGGCGTGAGAAAAGTCACACTGCTTGGGCCCTTGTTCCAGGTAGCTATGTGATCAGTTTCTGTGAGATATTACAGAATTTCTTCAGAAAGTTGACCCCTTCCTTCTACCCTCAAAGATAGATCAAGTTGAATTCTCAATCTTATGAAATTTGAGTAAGCGTGGCATAGGTGTCCACTAATTGCCAACATTCATTTTGATGCTTTTTTTTCAGGCACACTGGGAAATTAGTTATTTAGGACATACGACTGGTTTCAGGTAAACAGAATGTGGCTCATAAAATTATCTCACAAGGGACTCTAAATTCTCTTTCCCTTTCTGCAGCATTGATGGAGGTCAAATGCTACAACTCTAAGTACTACAAGATAGAAGTCTGAGGACCTTTTTTCCTGGGATCTAAAACACAGCCATCTAATACTCACTGGGCTGGAACATAAATAAGAAAAAAACTCTGAGGCTTGAGGCTTGTTTGTCATAGAAATTAGCCCAGCAGGACACTAAGTAGCATTTTCTCTGACAGTATAAGTCCGTTGAATGGAAGTAAGTATTACATTTTCATTTATGATTTATATGGTTGTTGTTAGGTGCCATTGAGTTGGTTCTGATTCGTAGTGACCCTATGCACAACATAATGAAACAGTGCCAGTTATTGTGCCATGTCCACAATCATTTTTATGCTTAAGCCCATTGTTGTAACCACCGTGTCAATTCATCTTGTAGAGAGTCTTCCTCTTTTTCACTGACCCTCCACTTTACCAAGCATGACATCCTTCTGGAGGGACTGATCCTTTCAAACAACATATCCAAAGTATGTAAGATGCAGTCTTGCCATCTTACCTTCCAAGGAGCACTCTGGTTGTACTTCTTCCAGAACAGATCTGTTGGTTCTTTTAGTTGTACATTCGACATTCTTCTCCAACACAATTTAAAGGTTTCAGTTCTTCTTTTGTCTTCTTTGTTCATTGTCCAGCCTTTGTGTGTGCATGATGGGACTGGAAATATCATGGCTTGGGTCAGGAACACTTCAGTCTTCAAGGTGACATCTTTACATGTCAGTGCTTTAAGGAGATCCTTTGCAACAGATTTTCCCAATGCAATGTGTCTTGAATCCTTGACTGCTGCTTCCATGGGTGTTGATTGTGGACCCAAGTAAAATGAAATCCTTGACAACCTCAATCCTTTCTCCATTTATGACAATATTACTTACTGCTTCAGTTGTGAGGATTTTTGTTTTGATGTTGAGGTAGAATCCATACTGAAGGCTGTGGTCCTTGATTTTCATCAGTAAGTGTTTCAAATCTTCTTCACTTCTAGCAAGTAAAGTGGTGTTTTCTGTGTAACATAGGTTTTTAATGAGTTGTGCTCCAATCCTGATGGCCTCGCTCTTCGTATAATCAACTTCTTGGATTACTTGCTTGGCATACTGATTGAAAAGGTATGGTGAAAGAATACAACCCTGATGCACAGCCTTCCTGACTTTAAACCGTGTGTTGTCCCCTTGTTCTGTTCACATGACTGCCTCTTGATCCATATACAGATTCCTTAAGAGCACAATTATCTTGAAATTCCCATTCTCCACTTTGTTAGCCATAATTCAGTATAATCCATAGAGCTGAAAGCCTTTGTATAGTCAAGGAAACACAGGTAAACATCTTTCTGATATTCTCTGCTTTCAGCCAAGATCCATCTGACATCAGCAGTGATATCCCTGTTTCTACATTCTCCCCTGCATCAGATTTGAATTTCTAGCAGTTTCCTGTCAATGTACTATTGCAGTGATTTTTGAGTGGTCTTTAGCAAAATTTTACTTGTGAGTGATATTAATGATATTGTTCAAAAATTTCCTCATTCAGTTGGATAACCTTTTTTGGGAATAGGCATAAATAAGGATCTCTTCTAGTCAGTTGGCCAGGTTGCTTTCCATCAGTTTTTTCCATCTCCAGTGCATCAGTTTGTTGAACTATCTCAACTGATATTCTCCATCCCTGGAGACCTGTTTTTTTTTGCCAGTGCCTTCAATGAAGCTTTGACTTCTTCTAGTACCATTGGTTCCTGATCATATGCTACCTCATCAAATGGCTGAACATCAAGCAGTTCTTTCTGGTATACTGACTCTGTATATCCCTTCCATCTTCTTTTGATGCTTCCTGTGTCATTCAATAATTTCCCCATAGAATTCTTCACTATTGCAACTTGAGACTTGAATTTTTTCTTCAGTTCTTTCAGCTAAAGAAATGCAGAATGCATTCTTCCCTTCTGGTTTTCTATTTCCAGCTCTTTGCACATGTTATTGATACTTTCTTGTGTCTCCTTGAGCTCCTCTTTGAAATCTTCTGTTCAGATCTTTTACTTCACCATTCCTTCCTTTTGCTTTAGCTGCTTGATGTTCAAGAGCAAGTTTCAGAGTCTCTTCTGTCATCCAGGTTGGTCTTGTCTTTTCTTTCTTTCCTGTCTTTTTAATGACCTCTTGCTCTCTTCATGGATGATATCTTTGATGTCATTATGCAATTTGTCTGGTCTTTGGTCACTAGTGGTCAACACATCAAATTAGTTTTTGAGATGGTCTTTAAACTCAGGAGGGATATATTCAAGGTCTTACTACGGCTCTTGTGGACTTGTTCTAATTTTCTTCAGTTTCAGTTTTAATTTTTTATATGAGCAACTGATAATCTGTGCCACAGTCAGCACCTGGTTTTACTCTGACTGCTGAGATGGAGCTTTTCCATCATCGTTTTCCACAGATGTAGTCAATTTGATTCCTGTGTATTCCATCTGGTAAGCTCCATGTGTACAGTCACTGTTTGAGTTGGTTAAAAGGTATTTGCAATGAAGAAGTTTTTAGTCTTGAAAAATTCTATCATTTGATCTCTGGCATTATTTCTATCACCAAGGCCATATTTTCCAACTACTGATCCTTCTTTCTTTACAACTTTTGCGTTCCAGTCACCAGTAGTTGTCAATGCATTCTGATTACATGTTCAAGCAGTTTCCGACTGCAGAAGCTGGTAAAAATCGTCAGTCTCTTCATCTGTGGCCTTAGTGGTTGGTGTGTAAATTTCAATAACAGTCATATTAACTGGCCTTCCTTGTAGGTGTACGGATGTTATCCTATCAGCGACAGCATTGTAGTTCAGGACAGATCTTGAAATGTTCTTTTTGATGGTGATCGCAAGACCATTCCTCTTCAATTTTTTGTTCCCAGCACAGTAGACCATATGACTGTTAGATTCAGAATGGCCAATACCAGTTCATTTAAGCTCACTAATGCCTAGGATATTGATGTTTGCGTGTTCTATTTCATTTTTGATGATTTCCAATTTTCCTACATTCATACTTTGTGCATTCCATGTTCTGATTATTAATGGATGCTTGAAGTTGTTTCTTCTCATTTTGAGTCATGCCGCATCACCCAAAGGCTTTACTCCATTCATGTCATTTAGATCGCCTGTATTCTGAGGAGACACCTGCTCCCCGTTCGTCTTCTGAGTGCCTTCCTACCTGGGGGGCTAATTTCCTGGCACTGTATCTGACAACGTTTGGCTGCTATTCATTTTCCCTGGATAATTATTTTCAGATGCAGAATGCCAGGTCCATCTTCCTTTAAGAGTCTCCTCTGACATTTAACTTGGTCTTTTCTTTCTTTCTGTCTTTTTAAGGACCTCTTGCTTTCTTCATGTGTGATATCATTGACATCATTCTACAACTCGTTTAGTCTTCAGTCTTTAGTATTTAAAACACCTAATCTATTCCTTACATGGTCTCTAACCTCAAGGGATATATTCTCCATGTGTATGGCAGTTTATTGGACTATGGGGACTTGTATGTTTCTGTCAGCTATGCAACTTGTATTCAGATACTGGCAGGTTCATCCACGGTGGAGTGGTTTCAGCTGAGCTTCCAGACTAAGACAGACTAGGAATAAGGACCTGGCAGTCTATGTCTGAAAAGAATTAGGCAAATCCTTATGAGTAGCAGCAGAACCTTGTCTGGTATAGTGCCAGCAGATGAGACCCCCAGGTTGGAAGGTACTCAAAAGATGACTGAAGAAGAGTTACCTCATCAAAGGAGAGTTAACCTTAATGACACAGATGAAGTCAAGCTTTTGGGACCTTCATTTGCTGATATGGCACAGCTCAACATGAGAAGAAACAGCTGGAAACATCTTTTAATAATACAAATGTGGAGTGCATAAAGTATGAGTTGAATAAACTTGCAAATCTTCAAAAATTAAGTGGAATGCATAAATGTCAGTATTCTAGGCATTAGTGAGCTGAAATGAGGCAGTCACATGGTCTACTATGCCAGGAATTACAACTTGAAGACAAATGGCATTGCATTCATTGTCAAAAAGAATCAAGATCCATTCTGATATACAGTGCTGTCAATGATAGAATAATGTCTATATGCTTACAAGGAAGACCATTTAATATGACTATTATTCAAATTTATGTACCAGCCACCAAGGTCAAAGGTGAAGAAACTAAAAATGTTTACCAGCTTCTGTAGTCTGAAATGGATTGAACATGCAGTCAGGATGCATTGATAATGATTGGAATGCAATAGTTAGAAACAAAGAAGAAAGATTGGTGATTGTAAACATATCCTTGGTGATAAAAATGGTACTGGATATCACACGATAGAGTTTTGCAAGACCAATGTCATCTTTTTTCACCAATATGAATGGCGGGTGACAATACGCATGGACCTTACGAGATACAGTACAGAGGGATACAATTGACTACCTTTGTGGAAGAGATGATGGAAAAAAAATCATCAGTCAAAGTGAGGCCAAAGGCTGATTATGGCACAGACCATCAGTAATAAAAACTCTAGCCAATAAATATGACCAGAATATACAACTCTCTTATTAGGAAATAGAAAAAAATGTATTACAATTTCATATGTAAAATATAGACATTACAAATAAAAGTGAAATTGAGATAAATCTTTAAAATTTTGAAAAATAATCACTTTAGATAATTATTTCATTATATGTATGTTGAAACTTTTAATGTTAAGCTATTTGACATCCGGAAACTCATGAGAAATGGTGGTAAACAATAACTAGAAATATGAGAAAAATATGCATTCACAATCTGTTTGCCAAATTAGAATTGATAGCAGAAATTACAAATAAAGGATGACTTATATTAATTTACATGAAAATAGTTAAAATTCTATAATATACACAAATAATGAGAAATATAGGATATATGCCATTGAATTTTCTTATAAACTATTAAAAATACCAAAAATGGCTAAGTAAATATTAAACAGATAAATATACATGTAATATGAACAATTGACAACTTGAATAAAAATGACAAATGAACTAATTGAGAATGTTTAATTTTTCTAATAAAGGAAAACAGCACTGCACTATTAAATAAAACATATAATACACAAAATAGCAGGGATACTATAATTGCAATCATATATAAAAAGTAGGCAATTGGCCTAATGACAGGTTTGCTAATTCTGTTCCACCTCCTAGTTCATTGTGTAGTGCCAGGGGGCCTAAACACTTACAAGTGGCCATCCAAAGGACAATTCATCTCTATTCACCTGGAACAACAGAAAGGGAGGAGGATATAGAAAGTGTGGTTAATTGCCTCCATGAACAACTATCTCCTCTGCCAGGAGACCAGAACAACGAGGTGGTGCCCAGCTGCCATTACTGAACATTTTCATTAAAGATTCCATAGAAGAATTCTGGTCAAAAGTGGAAAAATGCAGAACAGAATTCCAAATCATTAGGAACTCTAGATTTCCTGGGGCCATGAAGGTTGAACGAGCTCCTGAAACTATGGTCCTGAAATATCTTTAAAAATACCCCTAAAGTCTTCTTAACACCAAATAGTTTAGCTTAATTAGTAAAAAATGTCAGCCTTGAGCGTTATACTCTTTTAAGGACTGTCTATATGAGATCAAAGTAATAATGGGAACTTGAAAGATTAAATAGTGTGATGGTTAAGATTCTGTGTTAACTTGGTCGGAACCATTATTCTGGGTACTTTGGTGACTGTATAAAACAGCAAGGGCAGGGAATGTGATGGCTGAACATCCCCTCAGCCTTCATCTCTCCATCTTCTGCAGTCTACTTTCTGTCTGCTCATTTTGCCAAGGCTTTGGTTTGTTGCAGATCTAGCAACTGCTGCTCTCACATCTGGTTTTTGGGCCACGAATTAGCAGCTCTTGGGATTCATCAACCTTGGGATTCATCGACCTTCACAGCCTGCAAGCAAGAGTCTTGTTCCCTGACCTGCCAATCCTGGGTTTGCCAGCCCCCGTAGCTACATGAGTCAGCAGAAAACGTGCAGTCTTGGGATCCACTAACCTTCACAGCCTGTGAGCTATAGCTCTAACCTCTGACTTGCTGATCTTGGGTTCACCAGTTTCTGTGGCTGTGTGAGGCTTGTATTCTGAACCAACACCTGAATGTTTCAGCCTCTATGATGTGTAAGCTATTTCCTTTATAAGTCTTTTCCCATACATATTTACACATGCTAACTGCTTTTGATTCCCTAGAGAACCCAGCCCAAGACAGTTGGGAACATTAGGGTACAGTGGATGTATATTAATAGGGGAGGTACAACTCAGAAACAGGAAGTGACAGTGGTTACACACTTCAAAGAATGCATTGAATATGATTAAATGGTTCATTTAGAAACTGTTCAACAGGTGTATATTTTGCTTTGTGTTTTCTCAACACCAACAACAAAATAAAAATTTTTTAAGAGAAAAGAAATAATGATAAAACAACTGAAGAGAAATATAATAAATTATGAGAGTTGTTTTAGGGTCAAGGCATAGTTGTTTTAGGGTCAAAGGATAAGTGCTGCTGAGTTGGTCCAGACTCATGACAACTCATAAAAAACATATACAAGAGAACAAAATGCTGCCTGGTCCTGTGCCATCCTCGTAATCTTTGTTACACTTGAGCCTGTTTTGCAGCCACTGTGTCAATAGTCTCATGGGGGCTCTTCACATCCTCTCTGACACTCTAACAGTCATGATGCTTTCCCTAGGCACTTGTTAATGTGCTCTGTCAATGTGTCCAAATTATGTGAGTCTAAGTCTTGTCATCCTTGCTTCAAATGAGCATTCTGGCTGTTCTCCTCCCAAGACAGATTTGTTTGTTTTTTAATATTCTTAGCCAACACCACAATTCAAAAGCATCATTTATTCTTCTGTCTTCCTTATTCATTGTCCAGGTTTCACCTGCATATGAGGTATCATGGACTGAATTGTATTCCCCTATAAATCTGAGTGGAAACCCTGATGGCATAGTGGTTAAGTGTTATATCCTGTAACCAGAAGTTTGGCAGTTCAAATCTGTCAGGTGTTCCTTGGAAACTCTGTGGGGTGGTTCTACTCAGTCTGTATGGTTTCTATGAGTTGGAATTGACTGGAAGGCAGTGGGTTTGGTTATGGTCATAAATATCTATAGCCATTTGGCTGGGCCATGATTCCCGCTGTTGTGGGTTTGTTCTCCATTTTGATTTTCCTATGTATAAATCCATGAGTCGGATCCGACTCGACGGCACTTGGCACTTGGCATGTATAAATCCTAATCTCTGCCTGTGGTTAATAGGGCAAAATTGGATTATGTTAAAGAGGGTTAAGGTGGGACTGTAATAATCTTACTAAGGAAGTTTCTCTGGAGTGTGGCTTTGACCATCTTTTGCCTTACAAGAGATAAGAGGAAAGGGAAGCAAGCATAGAGTTGGAGATTTCATACTATCAAGAAAACAGCTCTGGGAATGAAGTATGTCCTCTGGATTTGAGATTCCTGCACTACGACTGTCTGACTCAACACAAGGACCTTCCTCCAGAGCCAACAGAGAGAGAATATGTTACCTGAGAGATGATACCTTGAATTCAGACTTCCAGCCTACTTGACTGAGTAACAATAAACTTGTCTTTGTCAAAGCCATTGATGACATAGACATGAGGCAGTGGAAAACACCATGGCTTGTGTCAGCTACACTTTGGTCCTCTTTGCTTTTTAACACTTTAAAGAGGTCTCATGCAGCAGATTTGACCAACGCACTGCATCATCTGATTTCTCAGTGGTTGCTTCCTTGGATTTTGATCTATGGATCCAAGTAAAATTGAAGTTATGAACACATTTGATATATTTTCCATTTGTCATGACATTTCTTATTGGTCCAGTTGTGAGGATTTTTGATTTCTTTATGTGAAGGTATAATCCATAGTGAAGGCTGTGGTCTTTGATCTTCATCAGTAAGTACTGTGAGTCTTCTTCACTGTCATCAAGCAACTTCTGTCATCCATATAACACAGAATGTTAATGAGTCTTCCTGCAAACTTGACAGTCCATTCTTCTTCATATACATTTCAGCTTCTCAGATTCCTTGCTCAGCAAAGAGATTGAATAAGTATAGTGAAAAGATGCAACCTTGCCAAATGCTTTTCTGACTTTAAAACACACAGTATCTCCTTGTTCTGTAGGAATGATTGTCTTTTGGTCTATGCACAGGTTCCTCATGAGCATAATTAAGAGTTCTGAAATTCCTGCTCTTCACAATGTGATCCATAATTTATGATCCACTTTGCATAGCCAGTTAAACACAGGTGACAATCTTTCTGCTTTTCACTGCTTTCGGCCAAGATTGATCTAACATCAGCAGTGACATCCCTGATTCCACATCCTTTCCTGAATCCAGCTGTAATCTGTGCCATTTCCCTGCTCATGAACTGCTGAAGCCAGTTTTGTTTGAAAGATCTTCAGTACAATTTTTCTTGCCTTTGATATTAATGATATTTCATAATTTCCACATTCAGTTGGATCACTCTTCTATGAAATGGGTAGAAATATGAATCTCTTCCATTCAGCTGGCCAGGTAGCTGTCTCCCAAATTTCTTGTCGTAGACGAGTGAGCACCTCCAGCACTTGATCCATTTGTTGGAATACCTCAATTAGTATTCCACCAATTCCTGGAAGCTTGTTTTTCATTAATGCCTTCAGTGCACCTTGGACTGTTTACTTCAAATTAATCACTTGCCTCCTCCTGACATAATTAAAGATCTACCAGCACTTTTTGGTACAGTGACTCTGTGTGTTCCTTCCATCTTCTTCTGATGCTTCCTGTATTAATGTTTTCACCATAGAACCTTTCAGTATTGAAACTGGAGGCTTGAAATTTTTCTTCAGTTCCTTCAACTTCAGAAATGCCAGGTGTGTTCCTCACTTTGGGCTTTCTAATTCCCGGTCTTTATTTTGCTTTGTCTTCTGGAGGCACATTTTGAAATCTTGTGTTCATTCTTTCATTTCATCTTTTCTTCCATTTCCTTTGGCTACTTAATGTATGAGACCAAGTTCCAGAGTATCTTCTGACATCTATTTTGGTCTTCATTTCTTTGTTGTGTTTCTAATGACCATTTGCTTTATTTATGATGTCCTTGATATCATTTCACAACTCATCTGGTCTTTGGTCATTAGTGTTCAATGTGTCAAATTCATTCTTGTGATAGTGTCTAAACTGAGGTGGGATACATCTACTCTAGGTGGTTCTTTGGCTTTCATGGATTTGTTCTAACTTCAGCTTCAGCTTGAACTTGCATATGGGGTCTGACAATGAAATCTGTGAACTTATTTGTTTTAACTGCTACATACCTCATTTCTAAATAGCACTACAGTCATCTTCAATGTACTCCCTTGGACATCTATGCACCAATGCCAGCATGCAGTCCACCCTTCAGAGCAATTTTGAACTCTTTCTGGAATGGCCTTTGTGTATGGTGTCACAGTGGCCAGTTTGTGAACTTAATTGTATAGTTGTGTGTGTGGGAATTTTTAGCCAGTAAACAAATAACGGTACTGGAACACCCTACCTACTTATCTGATCTGACCCCCAATGACTTTTTTCCTTACCTAAAGATAAAGGAAACAGTGAAAGGAAGACATTTTGAAGCCATTCAGGACAACAAGGGTAATACAACAACAGCTCTGATGGCCATTCCAGAAGGAGTTCCAAAATTGCTTTGAAGGGTAGATTAGTTGCTGGCATTGCTGCATAACTTCCCAAGGGGAGTACTTTGAAGGGAACCATAGCAATATTCAGCAATGAGGGATGTAGCACTTTTTCCAGGATGAGTTTGTGAACTTAATTGACAGTCCTCATATCAACAGCTGATAATCTATCCCACAATTGGCCCACCAGTTCTGACTGGTGAAGTTGACCTTTCCATAGTCTCTTATTACAGATGTAATCCATTTGATTTCTATTTAATCCATCCAGTCCACATGTACAGTCATCATTCATGTGGTTGAAAAACAATATTTGCAATGAATAAGCTATTGGTCTTGCAAAATTCTGCCATGACATCTCCAGCATGATTTCTACCACCAAGGCCATATTTTCCAATTACCAATCCTCTTTTCCAACTCAAATTCCAATAGACAGTGATTGTCAGTGCATCCTGATTGCACGTGTAAATAATTTTAGACTGTAAAAGCTGGTAAAAAATTTCAGTTTCTTCATCTTTGTCCTTAGTGGTTGGTACTTAATTTGAATAACAGTCCTATCAGCTGGTCTTCCTTGTAGGCACATGGATGTTTTCTACACCTGACAGCATTGTGCCTCAGGAGAGATCTTGAAATGTGCGCTTTATGAGAATGAACCTGATGCCATTCTTCTTCAATCTGCCATTCCTGGCATTGCAGACAACATGACTGGCCAGTTCTAAACGGCTAATGCCAGCCCATTTCAGCTCACCAACCTCAGGTATATTGATGTTTATAGCTTCAATTTCATTTTGCTAATTTCAATTTTTCTAGATTTGTACTTTTTACTTCCACATTCGTATTATTAGTGGATGCTTGCAGCTGTTTCTTGTCATTTTGAGTCATGCTACATCAGCAAAGGAAGGTCATGAATGCTTGATTCCACATCATTAAGACAAGTTTGCTTAGAGCAGGCAATTCTACCCCAGTAGTCTTGAGTACCTTCCAACCTGAAGGACCCATCTTCTCGCACTTTATCAGATGACGTTCTGCTGGTAGTCATAAAGTTTTACCGGCTAATTCTTTTCAGAATTAGACTGCCAGATCCTTCTTCCTAGAGCGTCTCAGTGTGGAGGCTCATCTGAAACTTGTCAGCCGTGAGTGATCCTGCTGCTACTTGAACATCCCCAGGACACCTTATAGTGTCACATCAATACTCAAACCCCACGTTACAGCAAATTGATATACATGTGGTGTCATTTCTACTGTATCAAACTATATAATTGTCTGATTCAAAATGGCCCACGGCTCACTAATGCCTAGTATATCCATGTTCATTTCATTTTTCTGAGATGTTGCAATTTTCTTAAGTTCACACTTTGTTCATTCCACATTCCAAATATTAATGACTGTTTGTAGTGATTTTTTTTTCTTATTTTGGTGGAGGGTCAGATAGTAGCTGATATTTTCTTCAGTTTTACAAATCAAATTTTTTCTAATGTAGATGTAACTTCAAAAGTATAGTTAAGAAGAAAACCCTAGTTTTTACAAAATCTTAGAAAGTTAAATAAATAATACTGAAAAAAAATCTTAGAAAGTTTTCACTTTAAAATGTCAGTAAACTATTAACCAATATTTATTTAATATCTATGTTGTGGTGATAATAGGAATTACGAATACAAAGATAAATAAAAAAAAGCCTCAACTGTGAAAGGACATACAAATTTATTAATGAACTGGTGATAATATATTGGAATAAAATTTATGAATGTGGAATATTCAAAATTCCTGCTTTTGTCAGCTTTTCCAAATATGTTTTCCTTATCCAACTCGACGGCACTTGGCTGGCTGGCAAAGTTAGATCTTATGTCCTTTGCTTTTCTTCTTGTAAATGTATTTACTTAGCATGTTTATCTTCTCTTATTCTTTTCTATCTTCAATATCACATTTCTAACTTTCAAACCTAAACGTCTACCTCTGGAACATTGCTAGGGTTTTGGGTCTCATATCTTCAAATGTTTCCGTGATATTTTATTAAGGCACATGACCATTTATTTGAGTGACAGGAAACAGATCTAAGTGCCTCAAAATGAAAAGAATACAAAGTTGAGATTTTTTTTTTTTTTAATATCAGCTCATACAATTGAAAGTCCAAGGTAGATGTGGATTTCCAAACTGTGAAAAGCTCTCAAGCATAGTGTGGCATTCTGGGGTCTGCTTTCCTGTGCATTGGTTTCTCTGTTAAATTGACTTACTAAAGTAGCACAAATGGAACCAAAAAGTGTATTATATTTTGCTAGTATAGAAACATTAGCTAAAGAGATTTTTATTGATTTCCAGTGATCTGATTTGGATCAGAGCTCTTCCTGAACCACTTACAGTGACTCAGATTTGCTTGAGTGGGGCTCAAGTTCATCACTAGGGTAGGATGTTTTGGTGTGCCAGTTGAGTCAATTAGTCATAGCAGACTTATATGACATAGCAGAACAGCCTCGTAGGGTTTCCTCACCTGTAATCTTTAAATGAATGGATCTCCAGGTCTTTTTCCCTGTTGAGTTCCAACGGCTTTGAATAGCCAACTTCTGGTTGACAGCCTAGCATTTAACCATTACATCTCTAGGGCTCCTTGTGTTTGGGATACCAACAGCAAAACCTGTTATCATTAAGTCGATTCTGACTCACAGAGTCCCTATAGGACAGAGTACAACTGCCCCATGGGGTTTCTAAGGCAGTAGTCTTTACAGAACTCGATTGTCACATCTTTCTCTTGAGAAGTCACTGGTAGGTTTGAACCACTGACTTTCATTTAGCAATAAATTGCTCAATCATTCAGCACCAGGGCTCTTGTAGCTGGGATAAGCGAACAAACAAAAAAAACATTGCCATCGAGCACATTCCGATTCACAGTAACCCTGTAGAGTAGAATTTCCCCATAGTGTTTCCAACAAATGAGTTACGAATTTGAACTGCCAACTTTTTGTTAAGCAGCCAAATACTTAACAACTGTGTCTCCGGGGCTCTGTAGTTGGGATAACTCTATGTGAAACACAGGAATTCAGAAAGGGAAACAAGAATTGAACAAAATAGAGGTGATGGATGGTGGACAGACAAAAACTATGCTAACTAAATTGAGTGTATCATTTTCATCTCTTGTTTAATAAGGTTTTATAATATCACATTATGAAAACCTCTTCTCAGTCTCCAAAGTAATAAAATAATTCAAATATTAATTTTGAATTTGACTATATAAATATGTGTGCACATAAAATGTTCAATGACCTATTACATGAGTAGCTTTTCAATGAAGAGAAATAAAGAATCATGATCCAATTGCTCTTGGTATTTCCTGAAATTATGAGGAAAAGAAAAAAAACCTTTTAAAATACTATTACTATTTCGGACTCCTTCACTTCTACTGGAAACCCTGGTGGCATAGTTAAGTGCTACAGCTGTTAACCAAATGGTCAGCAGTTCAAATTCACCAGACACTACTTGGAAACTTGATGAGGCAGTTCTACTCTGTCCCATAAGGTCACTATGAATCAGAATTGACTTGATGACAATGTTTTTTTTTTTTTGGTTTTAATTTCTACTATTATTACATTGGAACTATAGGGTTGCTGTGAGTTGGAATCGACTCAATGGCAGTGGGTTTTATTGTTATGTTGAGTTTTTAAACAATTTTGTACAGTGAACCCTTTGAGAGCAGGGCCTCAGTGGGACTAACTTGCTTTTCTGGGTCTCACAAATTTTCTGCCTTTGACAGAGTGCAGTATTACTACATTTCTATTGCTCATGTTCATGAAAAACATGTGAGTTTTTCTTCTCTGGCAGATTTCTACCTAATACAGATCCTAGCTTTCATAGGTTTTACTGTAGAAGAAGAAGCAAAGGATTACCACTTTACTTTTCCAATTTCATTGAGTGTAACAGTATTTTCCATTTCTGATGTGCTTTTTAAGCCTAAACTGGTATCAGAATCTCCTAATCAGTTTTTGTAAAAACACACTTTCGAACTACATCTTCACCAACCTTCAAATTGTTTTGAATTACACTGATACTTTAAAGAAAAGGTACCAAAAACTTAGAAACAAAAGAAATTACTGGACTTACTTTCAGTACAAGGGTGAGATTGACTTCCATTGTTTGCTCTCCTTTTACTCTATAGGACTTGAAGTTAAATTACAGGGATTTTTTTTTTTTTTTTTAAACCATAGCCACTACCATCGAGTTGATTCTGAGGAAGTCTGTATCCTTACTGGAGCCGACTGCCACCTCCATCTTCTGTGGAGCTGCTAAGTGAGTTTGAACAACCACTGATCTACCTTTTGATTAGCAGTGGAATTCTTAACCGTGTGCCACCAGGGCTCACTATTTTACAAAGGAGCTCTGGTAGTTAAATGGTAAAAATGTTTGACTGCTTACCCAAAGTCTGGTAGTTTGAATCCACCATCTGCTCAGAGAGAAAAAGGACCTGGCTATCGACTTCTGTAAAGATTACCAGCCAGGGAAGCCTTATGGGACAGTTCTATACTGTGTGTATAGCTACTAAGGGTCAGAGTTGATTCCTGAGCACAAAACAACAATAATTTATTTTACAGATATTCTTCTTCTTCTTCTTTTTTTGGATATTAAACTTATTTTTGATCAATTGGGGACTTCCAGTACTGTATCTGTTTGTTGAAACATGTCAATCAGTATTGCATCAATTCCTTGAGCTCATTTTTCATGCCTTTAGTACAATTTAGACTTCTTCCTTTAGTACCATTGGTTCTTGATCACCTGCTACCTTCAGATAGTTTCCAATTACAGCTTCTTCTTTGTCCCAAACTTTTGAATTCGAGTCACTGGTAATTATGAATGCATCTTGACTGAATGCTTTGTCAGTTTCAGACTGTGGAAGCTGGTAAAAAATCTTCAGTTTCCTCATCTGTGGCATTAGTGGCTCATGTTTAAATATGAATGATAATAGTCACATTAACTAGGTGTATAGATATCTTACTGTTGGCAACATTATGTTTCAGCACAGACCTTGAAATGTACTTTTTGGCAATGAATATGACACCATTCCTCTTCAGTTTGTCATTTCAAGCATATAAGACCCCATGATTGTCTGACTCAGAATGCTCAATACCAGTCAATTATAGCTCGTGAACACCTGGACTATTCATCTTAAAGTATCCCATTTCATTTTCTGAAACTTCTAATTTTCTTTGAGTCATACTTTGTACATTACATGTTCTGATTATGAATGATTATTAATGGACGTTTGCTGCTGTTTCTTCTCATTTTGCATTGTGCCACATCAGTAAATAGTATTCCTGAAAGCTTTATTTTACCAATATAATTATGGTAAATTCTACTTTGAGAACACAGCTCTTTTCCAGTCATATTTTGGTACCTTCTAATCTTAGGAGCTCATCTTCCAGCACTATATCAGACAATGTTCTGCTGCTATCCATAAGATATCAATGGCCAATTTTTCCAGAAATAGATCTCTAGGTTCTTCTCAGTCTGGCTTGGAAGTTCCATTGAAAACTTTCCAAAGTAGTGACACTGTTGGTGTTTGTAATACTGATGGCACAGCTTCCAGCATCACATTGTCTTAGTCAGCTGGTACTGTTCCAACAGAAAATACCATGAGTGGAAGTTTTCACAAGGATAAACTTCTATTGTCACAGTCCAGTAAGCCACAAATACATTTATGAGTTGCAAGTCCATTCAATAAAAGAACATATCACAGTCCGATAGACTAAGTCCAAATTCAAGGAGAGCATCTCGGCACAGGAACCTCAGGTCCAAAGGACATCCTCTGCTCTCAGTGCTGCCTTCTTGGTTGTGTGAGGTTCCCAACTTCCTCTGCTTTCTTCTCTCCCTTTTGTCCCACAGGTTTGTAGCTTAAGTCCTGCCTCACCAACACAACTGTAGTCCATTCTCCATCATCAGTGTCACAGAGGCAGGATTCACAACACATGGGAGCAATGGCACCGTGCTGGGACAACTAGCCTAGTCAAATCGACACATACACTTTGGGGGGGAACATAATTCAAACCATGACAACGTCAACAAAAAAATCACCACAGTTAAATAAACTGACAGTTCGGTAGTGGTCTTCTTGATAATAACATACTCTTTCAATTCTATTTAGTTAAAAAATGTTTTAAGCATGCTAAAGAGAACCGAGTGTGTATAAAGTTGGAATGTTTAATTGACCACTCATTTTCATAAAACTTTTTTTTTTTTCATATTTTTCGATTGTGGGGATTGTAACAAATTATGGATATCTTTAAAAAGAGTGGGAATTTCAGAATACTTTATTGTGCTCAAGAGGAACCTGTACAGACAAGGGAACACTGCATGCTTTAAAGTCAGGAATGGGGTATGTCAAGGTTGTATCCTTTTACAACTATTATTCAATCTGCATGCTCAGTGAACAACCCGAGAACTTAAACTACATGAAGAAGAATGGGGAATCAGGAATGGAGAAAGACTCGTTAACAGCCTGCATTATGCAGATAACATAAGCTTGTTTGCTGAAAGAAAAGAGGATTTGAGCCACTTATTGATAAAGATCAAAGACCACAGCCTTTAGTGTGGAGTACAAGTCAACATCAAAAAAAACAAAAATCCTCATGACTGGACCAATAAACAACATCATGATAAACAGAGAAAAGATAGAAGTTGGCAAGGATATCATTTTACTTGGATCCACAGTCAATACACATGGAAGCAGAGACAACTCTGCTACGCAAGACCTTTTTCTTTAAAGAGTTGAGAAATAAAGTTGTCGTCTTGAGGACTAAAGTGAGCCTGACCCAATCCATGGTTTTTTCAGTATCCTATATGCGTGTGAAAGCTGGACAATGAATAATGAAGAGAAAAGAAGGACTGATGCCTTTGAATTGTGGTTTTACTGAAGAATATACCATGGACTGCCAAAAGAGCAAACAAATCTGTCTTAGAAGAAGTATAGCTAGAATGATGCTCCCTAGAAGTATGGATGGTGAAATTACATCTCACATACTTTTGATATGCTATCAGGGAGACCAGACCTTTGAGAAGTATATCATGCGTGGTGAAGTAGAAGGTCAAAAAAAAAAGGGGTGGGGGAGGATCCTCAGTAAGATGGATGGATGCAGTGGCTGCAACAGTGGGCTCAGGCATAACAAGGATTGTGAGGATGATGCAGGACCGGGCAGTGTTCCATTCTGCTGTACATGGAGTCACTATGAGTCAGAACCAACTGGACAGTACCTTGCAAAAACAATAACATGTAAAGTGAGTCAATTCCAACCTCATATGCTTCAAATACACAAATCACTACCACGTGCATATGGTGTAAGATTAAGTTGTATAATTCGCCAGGAAAATACTATATAATGCAAAAACTTTTCATTTAAAAAGTGTAACAAAATAAGCTGAGAGCTATAGAGAAATATAAAAATGACATAAAAATAGTTAAGTCCATGGAGTAAATAAAACAAAACAAGCACAAAGGATGCCAACTTTTTTGTTTGTTTGTTTTTATCACCACAGTACTTGTGGTTATGACTCAGTGGGGGGCAAGGATAGTAGGGTAAGGAAAAATTGCCTGTGGAACGGACAGGGTCCTCAGGTATGTTAATCATATGACATTTTGTGAAAACAGTAAACCATCTACATGATGTGGTTCTAAAAGTCTAATAACAATTTTTATTTATACTTATCCACATGTAATTTTTTTTTGAAATAAAATTTTCTCTTGTCAAGCAGTGCAAGTAGCAGATTGTATTTGCTCTTCTACTCAGCTTTTTCACACATGGAATTGAACCATGGTATATAAATGTGTTAACATGGTCTTCTGCCCTTCCTTGTCAAACTTTCCAGGGAACTGTTGGATAGTCCCTTTAAAAGTTTTGTTATTCTAGAAACTTGAAGAGGCAAGATATGCAATTCTTCTTGTTTTTCTTAACTCCATATGGGAGTGTTTTAGGTGCCTGGCATAATGGATCCAACTGTAACACTAAGTTTGTTGTATTAAACAAAAAAGGAAATCCAAGTTTCAACATCATTTTCTTTTGTGCCCTAAAATTACATGTCCTAAAATTATAGGTGAACAATTAACCAAAATGATACTGTCTGATAAATTCTGCATTCTTTCGGGTCACCTTTCTTTAAAATGGGTACAAACAGTAGCATTATCATTACATACAAGTAAAATTTTGTTGAAGATCATTCAAGGCAGTTCCAGCCATATATCAAACAGAATTGTCAGAAATTCTAGCTAGATTCAGACGAGATCATGGAAGAGGGGATATCAATGCTGATGTCAGATGGCTCTTGGCTAAAGCAGAGAATACTAGAGTCCCAATGTCATGAATTGAATTATGTCCTCCAAAAAATGTGTGTAGCAAGTTCGGTTGTGATTTCCAGTATTGTGTGATTTCTCTACTTATTGTAGAGAAATCCCTGCGTGTGTTTATTGGGGCAAGACTGGATTATGTTAAAGAGGATTAGGGTACAACTGTAACACCCTTACTAAGGTCCCACCCCTGATACAGTGTAAAAGTTTCCCTGGTGTGTGGTGTATATCACCTTTTATGTTATAAGAGAGAGGAAAGGAAAGGGAAAAAAACAGAGTTGGGGACCTCCTGATACCAAGAAATCAGTGTCAGTAGCAGAACACATCCTTTTGATCCAGAGTTCCTGTGCCTGAGAAGAACCTTAACTAGGGCAAGACTGAAGACAGGGACCTTCCTTCAGAGATGACACAGAGAGAAAGCCTTCCCCTGGAGTTGACACCCTTAATTTGGTCTTTTATCTGCTTTACTGTGAGGCAATAAATTTCAGTTTTGTTAAAGCCATCTACTTGGGATTTTTCTGTTGTAGCAATACTGGATGACTAAGACAGCCAGAATGATGTTACTGTGTTTTATTGGCTATGCAAAGACATTTGACTACGTGGATCAAAACAAATTATGGATAATACAGTGAAGCATGGCAGTTCCCAAACATTTACTTGTGCTCGTGATGAACGCGCACATAGGCCAAGAGGCAATGGTTTGAACAGATCAAGGGGACACTCAGTGTTTTAAAGTCAAGAATGGTGTTGATAAGGGTTGAATCCTCTCACCATACTTATTCATTCTATATGCTGAACAGATACCCTGAGAAGCTGGACAATATGAAGAAGAATGGAGCATCAGAATTGGAGAAAGACTTTTTAATGACCTTCAGTATGCAGATATTGTTGTATGGCATTAATCGATTCTGACTCATAAAGACCCTGTAGCAACCCTACTGAACAGAGTAGAACATTCCCATATGATTTCCTATGTGAGAGCAGATTGACAGGTTTTTTTCTCCTGCAGAGTGACTGGTGCATTTGAAACACTCATTTTTCAGTCAGTAGCTGAGTATCATCAAGCCTCCTTGAAGTAATAGTATTAGTAAAATACTATGTCATATGATAGAGAAAATAATGTTATTGTAAGTTAAATTATAACCTAAATATATCAAATTTAATTCAATAAGTATGTTATTTAAAAGAGATCTTATGGAAGCTAATATGTATTATTGTTAGATGATTTTTATTAGCTTTACTCTTTACAAGCAGTGTGGAATTTATTGCTACTCCTTGTATCTCAGTTACCAGGCCCTAAAATTTGACTATTTTCTTAACTTTTTCTTCTCCCTTATACTATCTGCTGAAATACAGGTCATTTATTTTGAGAGTTACAATACTCTCTGTATTGCATTACATTGATACGTTATACCGATTCAACCCCCAGTTGGGTTCTCACTCCTACAGTTCTCAACATTAGAATTACTGGTCTTTACCCTTAAATTTCATGCCCCATACAGTCTCATGACATGCTACCTTTCTAATATATTGACTATATACTTAGTATTCTGAACCCTCACCTCTAGCCAAATTTTCATGCATGTGATCTTTAGTATACTTTTGGTAATTTTTTACCAGTCATTTCTTGCAATAATTTTTGGCTTCCTAAGATGACATCTAGTCTCTATCAACCATACTGCCCTTTTTTTCTACACACAACTGAATTTATTCCTCTTTAAGAATCTTAGGATGTAGTTCCTGGCTTAATCTTAACTTGTCCCTTTCTTTTGGTGGTTAATCAAGTGTATTCACACTATACTTCATATTTCCTCCAATTAAACTTCTATCAGTCGTAATGTTATTTAACATTTTCTGTTTGTCTCGAATTACCACTGACTTTACAATTTGTTTGAGAAAACCAAATCTTTAAATCTTTAGACAGCAAGAATTCAAAAGATCACTTTTGGCTCATACAATGTGTTCTACTATTTATTAATATGTTTAATTTTAAGCTCTTGTTACTGACCTATGTACAAGTATTAATAATGGTGAAATTATATGAACAGTATATTATATCTAACCATTTACATTTCCATAGTAGTTCTATTACATTGAACTCTAGAACGTACGCTCCCCTTGATCAGTGGTTGGAAAGTGTGACCTAGCATGCCAGACACAGCTGGAAGTCCAGTCATATTAAAAGAGAACTTATGATTTAAACTTAACAGAAGGGTTAACTCAAAATGGAACCTAAAAGGAAGAATTCAAAAGAAATGTTTCAGTGAAATTCTTCCTTGTGTAAAACAGTGACCTATCTTTTCAAAGATGCTTTTGGATGACAGTCAGTAATGGTGTTTGTGTGTTTGAGTAGAAGACTGAAATATGATCAACAGTTTTTTCTACATGCAGTATGTGAAAAGCCAGCTATCAAGTCATTGCTGTCCTTGGTCTTGTGCATCAATATGTTACTTGACAGAGTGTATTGTGTAGGTACAATGCCAAACATTTAAAACCTGCACTCTATTTCCAGCCTAAATTCTGAATATTTAGGATATACGAAAACTGTCTTCTAAGTCATTTATTCTTCTGTGACACTTAGCAATTGACACCGGTGAACAATTTGCATTCTGCTTGGTCGATTTCTTAGGTAATTACATGTAATAAAATACACAATATTTTTTATTTTATGGCTTATTTGATCTCCTCTTAAAGTTCATATGTAAATTACCCCATAAATTTGATGTCTAATGTCATATTATGTGACATTAATCTACTTACAAGAAATGTGGCTACTCAACCTAATTAAGGAAAATGCATGTTATAAGTAACTAATAAAGTTCAGAATTCAACTACAAATATGGTATTCTCTATTGTTCACATGGGTCCTTTCTTATATACAGATAATACAGGATAACAATTGTACTATGATTTGCAACATGATACATTCCCATATATCTCATATATATTATATGAATAATATAGAACTATACGCATTCAAACTATAGTGTTGGTAAAGAACATTGAATAGACTATGAATTGAAGGAATAGCTAACAAACATGTCCTGGAATAAGTACATCCAGAAAGGTCCTTAAAGGTAAAGAAGTTTTTCTTGCTTACTTTGGACATCTTTTCAGGAGGGCCCAGTGGAGAAAGACACGATGCTTAGCAAAGCAGAAGGACAGCAAAAGACAGGGAGACCTTCTGTGGGATGGATGGACAGAAGAGCAGCAACAATGACCTCAGATGATGGGCACATGACTGGGCAATGCTTTGTTCCATCCTTTTCTGTTAGGTATAAGGTCACTCTGAATAACAGCCAACTTGACAGCAGCTAACAACGGCATATGCAATATATACCAATGGTTTTGATGACATAGTAGTTAAGAGCTACAGCTGTTACCCAAAAGTTCAGCTGTTCACTTCTACCAGAAACTCCCGTGAAACACCATGGGACAGTTCTAGTCAGTCCTGTAGGGTCTCTATGAGTTGGAAATGATTTGAAGACAATAGATTTTGTTTTTGGTTTATGTGTCCTAGCTATCTATTGTTGCTATAGCAGAAATGCCACAAATGGGTGGCTTTAACAAAGAGAAATTTATTTCCTTGCAGTAAAGTAGTCTAAAAGTCCAAATTCAGCAATTATGATCCAGAGAAGACTTTCTTTCTCTGTCAGCTCTGGAGGAATGTCCTTGTCATCCGTTTTCCCAAGTCAAGGAGCTTTTCAGAACAGGAACCTCAGGTCCAAAGAAGTGCTTTCTCCTGATGCTGCTTTCTGGGAGGTATGAGTTCACCATGTCTCTCTGATTGTTTTTTTGCTTTTTTATTTCAAAAGAGATTGACTTAAGACACACTCTAATATGGAAGATCTAACTGTATCTCGTTAACATAACTGCTGCTAATCCCACCTTGTCAATGTCACATAGATAGCATTTACAACACTCAGGAAAATCATGTCACACAAGAAAATTGTGGACTATCATGCATTATTAGGAATCATGGCCTACCAAGCTGGTATACATTTTCGGAAGATGCAGTTTAGTCTACGATACTGTGTAATATACATTTATATATGAAACCATTATTAAAATTACTTTCATACTTTGAAAACTAGTAAAGTCTAAATACCATACTTAGTTATGTTTCCATTGTGCAGATGATGCATAAAATAAATAAAATGCTTGTCTGAGGTTGGATCAGAAAGGGATTTGGGATAATAAATACAAAGTAAGGCTGAGGTTTGAAATAAAAAAGTGTTCATGGTTTATAAGAAAATCCAGTATTGCATTATTCTCAGAAATACAGCAAAAGACAAAAGTTACAAAAAGAGACTTTCACATTTACCACACATTTCACTTAATCAGTAGCACGTATTAGATATAGATAGCCAAAACTTTATTAAAAGTGTTAAGAAAAAAGAAAAAAAGTCCTAGGAAACTCAATAGCCCCATGTATCTATGAGGCTATTATTGTAGTAAATCAGTGAATATTTTGTTATTTTATTCTGTAGTTCAAACCAAAATGCTTACTTTAACCAGGTAGTTTTCTCAAGGAAATTATGATGTCAGTGCTAATTTAAGACAAATGCGAAAACTGCTAAATAACAATGTGTCTGAAACATGGACATTGAATAGGAGGAAATATGAAGGAGTACAGTGTGTATACGCATGATTAATCACTGAAAGAAAGGGTCACAATAAGATTACTTTGCAAATATCTGATATTTCTTGCAGCGTGGGACAGGTAAGTGAGTACGCAAATCTGACATTCCTGTTTTTAGGTTTCTAAAGCATTGTTTCCCATGGACAGACCAATATCATAATTTTTAAATACAAAGCACAGTTCCCTTTTGACTTAAAATCTGAGCGTTTCAGCTGTTTAAGCACTCCACTACTAGCTAAGTAGTTGGCAGTACAACTCACCCAGAGGTGCTCAGAAGAAACACCCAGCAATTTGCTTCTGAAAGATCAGCCTTGAACACTGTATGGAACATGATTCTATTCAGACAAATATGAGGTTACCATAAGTAGGAATCATCTTGAGAGCAGTAAAAACCAAAATAACAGCAATTGATAAATTTGTGAGACAAAAAAAAAAACAAAAAAAACAAAAATGTGGGCCTTCACAACTCCATAAACCAAACTGTCATGGATTGAATTGTGTCCCCCCCAAAAATGTATGTGTTGACTTGACTTGGTTAGGAGTTCCAATGTGGTGCCCATCCTCCCATGTGTTGTGAATCTTGCCTCTGTGATATTGATGATGGAGAATGGTTTGCAGTTGTGTTAGTGAGCCAGGACTGAAGCTTGTGAAATATAATGGAGAGAAGTGAGCTGAGGGAGCTGGGAACCTCATACCACCGAGAGTGAAGCTCCAAGAGCAGAGCACGTTCTCTGGACCCGAGGTTCCTCTGCCGAGATGCTCTCACTGGATGTGGACTCAGCCTACTGGACTGTGATGATTTCTTATTCTGAATGGACTTGTATCTTGTTAATGGATTTGTGGCTTGCCGGACTGTGACAATAAAAGCTTCTCTTCATGAAACCTTCCACTCTTGGTATTTTCTGTTAGAGCAGTACCCGGTGACTAAGACACAAACCAAAATGATTACTGTCAATTTCAACTCACATCAACCCTGCAGGACAGGGTAGAACTGCCACATAAAGTTTCCAAGGAGCGCCTGGTGGATTTGAACTGCTGACCTTCGTGATTAGCAGCTATAGCACTTAACCGCTATGCCACCAAGGTTTCCACACAGCCCTATAGATTTTGCTTATTTCTCTTGTTCCAAAATTTTCCAATGTATGCAATCAGAATCTACTCCTAGCAAATCTGTGAAATAGGACATGTGTTCAAGATGTCGTTTATTTTTCTAGATGCATTGCTTTTATAAAGCACAGAGCACATTGGTAATAATTTGATTAATCACATTTGTTTATTAACTTTTTAATCAAGGTTATTAGATACCTTTATATGGCAGTCGACTTCTGGGTGTCAGCAATTGGTACAGTAATCAGTTTACAGATGTAGTACCTCTGCATACCATTTTCTGGTATAAATGAATACAAGGAAGAAGAAGTCAAATATTCCTTAGTGGCATCTATATTTCTAGGCACTCAGATCAGTACTTCTTTCAATTATCATGTTTAATTCTCACCATGAGTAGACATAGTTATTTCTGTTTTGCACAGAAGCTCATTAGGTACCTAGATGCTAATTTACTAGCCTAAGATTATAAGACAATGTAGACAATCTAAAAGTTAAATACAAATTCTATTTTTAATTCAGAGTTTATATTCTTGTTACAAAATCAGGAGTTTTCACATACATTATTTACATCCTGGTACTGCAAAACTTCCCCCATATGTTAGACATTCAATGCTACTTGAGAGACTTAATCTTGCATACTATAACAAAACTTCACATATAAATTCTGAAGATTTTCTAATATGTGTGTTTACAGTGAATGCACAACTAAGCATAAAAGTTTTGAACCCTTGTGCACATGTGCTTATGTATAAACACCCTTAGGAAAGTGTGATTAAGCTGTTTTCTGCAAATAATGAACAAAACCAGGATTCAAGAAGAAGTTTAGTAACATGATGCTTCTAATGCTAAGAAAAGAGAAATATTTTATAATGCATTTCAAGTTTGTGTAGAAGATAATCTTCAGGGATATCAGGAGAGTAAACAGATTCTTGGAGGCAATTTTTAGTATGTCTAATTTTCAGAAGTCGTTCAGTAATAAAGGATAAAAGAAATATCAGGTACCAAAAAATAGAACCAACTTGATGGCAATAGGTTGAACTCACAGTGACCCTGTTGAAGACAGAAAAGAGCTACACTATAGGACTTCCAAAAAGTGCATAGTCGATTAGGAACTGCCGACCTTTGGGAAACTACTACTCCACCACAGTTCCCAATAAAGCAAAAAAGAATCATAGGAGAAAACTAACAGTACAAGACTGTTCTATGGTTCTTCCTTCCTTCCTTCTGGAACAAAAACTGAGAGTGAGCAGCGAAGATGGCAACTCCAAGACATAACTTGACCAAGCAGAGAAACAGTAAGCCTGAGTCTTCAAATTTTCAGATCCTTTATAACTGGTGTTTATAAATTCTCCTGGCTGACAATATGGACTTTAGTATCTAAATCACATTTGAAAAGATTTTAAATACGTAAAATTTATGCTATAAACTTTTATCTCCATAATCTGGAACTTTACTTGTAGAAAATTTTTGGAGTATTAATATAGCTGTTGATAAATAGGAGGCCCTAGGGTGTAGTTTTGGAAACTCTGGTTAAGTGTTTAAGTGCTCGGGCCACTAACCAAAAAGTTCAGCAGTCTGACTCTACCAGATGCTTCTTGGAGACCCTATGGGGTAGTTTACTCTGTCCTATAAGGTCTCTCTGAGTCAGAATTGGCTCAACAGCAAGGGATTTTTTAATTATGTAATTTTACTCTGTACATATCAGGTCACCATGAATTTGGAGTTGACTCAAAGACAACTAAACTCTGTTGACACATGGATTATTATCTGCTACTTTGGGACTAAAAGACACTGAATGAGAAATATTAAAGCTTTACTCTGTCAGCTAAACTGTCAAACCCGTATAGTGTGGAGCAAATGTGTTCACAGCCAAAAGACAACAAATTAGATTTTCTCCGGTAAGGATGGAGGTACAGTAGCTAAGTGTTCAGCTATTGACGAAAGGCCAGCTCCTCAAATCTACCACCTGCTGCTTGTAAGTCTGACGGAATAGTTCACCTCTGTCCTATAGGGTGGTTGTGATCTGGAATCGATTGGATGGCAATAGTGTAACTGGTAGAATGTCAGTACAGCTTCTGTTATGTAAATAATTCTATTTAACTCAGAAAAGCCCACATGAATTTTTACATTAATCTGGTGGGTTTGGCTGTGGAATGCAATGGGAAATCCACAGTTGAAATGTACAGGGATATGACCCAGCAACAAAACAGCATCAAAACAGCATCAAAACAGCAAATGATAATGTCAACAGATTCAAATAGACTTGTTAATTGAGGGTTTCAACTCTTTGGGTAAAAATAGTCAAAATATGTCACAAAAATAAGAAAAGAGCTATATAGTGATGTAATGAATTCCTGTTAGAATCAATTAAAGTTCAGAGTAAAAAAGTTGTTAGATTCTAAGAATTAGGTGAAAAGCAAAATGAATTATGTCAGACCCCAGTTCTGTAAAACTGCTGAATAAGTTGTATAATTTCTAGAATTTATGTTTATTATTCCCTTATTAAAATGCATTTGTTTTATTCAAATGGATTTTAAAAGTTATGAAGAATGTTCTATTGTAAATTCCAAATTTTCACTAAAAAAGCTGCCTGTTTAATTCCTGCTACCGTAGTGTAGTCAGAACATTTTTATGATTGAGTTGTTGTCCCTCAAAAAAAAAAAAAGATGTGTTTCAAATTGGCTAGTCCATGAGGCCCAGTATTACATGATTGTCCATTGTTTTGTCACCTGAGGTGATTTTCCTACGTGTTGCAAATCTTACTTCTACAATATTAATGAGGTGGGATTAGTGGAAATTATGTTAAAAAAGCAGGACCCATTTTACAAGATTAGGTTGTATCTTAAGTCAGTCTCTTTACAGATACAAGAGAAGTGAGTAGAGAGATACAAGTGCATTATACCATGAAAAAACAAGAGACAAGAAAATAATGCATCTTCTCTACCTGGGCTCCTTAGATTGAGAAACTACTAGGGACGATTGATGACGAGTACCTACCCAAGAAACAGCAGAGAACAAAAGTCTTCTACTGGAGCTAGATGACACTCTGAATGCAGGCTTCCTACCTCCTACATTGTGAGAGAAAAAATTTCTCTATGTTAAAATCATCTACTGGTAATATTTCTGTTGTAACCAAAAACCCAAACCCATGGCTACTAAGCTGATTCTGACTTAGTGGTGGCCCTCTGGAACAGAGTAGAACTGCCTATAGAGTTTCCAAGGAGCGCCCTATGTATTCAAACTGAGGTTAACAACTACCCTACATAACCACAGAGTTTCCTCTGTGACAGCAGCGCTAGATAACTAAGACAAATCTTAAATATCATTTTAATTGTCTTTAATTATACCCTGTCACATTTGTGGTATGGCTTTTAATTTATAGAATGATTCACTCATAATTTTATTAAGAAGTCTTACTAGAATCTTAAAAGGTCAGGGTATAAAAGCAATGGCAGAAAAATGAGATTTGTGAGGACAGTCATAAAGAAGGAAATACATTTTAATGGTATAAACAAGATACATTGTTAAATAATAAAAGTCTTGTTTAAGAAAGATGATACATTTTGTTTAAGAAAGACAAAATCAGAATTCAAGTAAAAAAATACACATACTCTTAATTTTCTGAAAAGGAATATGTATAAGAAATAATTTTATAAAAAAAGCAAGGAGAAAAGAAATGAGATTCAAAATCAGTGTTAACAATTTGATTCCTTTTATATGGGATAAGTTATGGCACTGTGATTTTAAAAATACCTTTCTTCTAAGTCATAATATAAAAATTAAAGATTAGTTATATGAATTGGACATTTGATGTTCATTATGATGTGAGAGAACAGCTTCTGATTAAAAAGAGCATAAGGATATCCACACAATTTGTCAAATAATCACTGTTTTAGTTTTCCTTTCTTTCATGTAAAATAATTTCTGAAATATTTTTGAACATCTCAGGAAAATCTGTCTTTCACTGGTTACTAAACCAATCAAACACCACTTTGGTGATAAATGGGTCGAGGTGAAGATTAGAATTCAGTAGAGGATTTTTAAAGCCCAAAGAATGAATAACATTCCAACTTAATCAAGCTTTGGTTTTTAATTGATTTGGGGATAAAATAAACTCCTTTGTTTGCTGTTCCATGTCTTTAAGTAGTCCTGCGGGAGAAAATCATCAAAGTGTATTCGGTAAATGTGGAATTAACAAGGCAAAACTAAAGACACTTAGGCTTGCATCATAAATTGTGGCTATTGACTAAATTGTCTAGAGAAAGGCCCAATCAGCCTTTCTGGTTATCCAAAGTTTAACCTGTGTCATTCCCCAATTGGAAAATATTGACTCAGTTTTGTCAACATGATCTAGTTGCCAATCAAACAAAAGTGTTAACATATTTCCTATTAAAATAAATAAATAAGTACTATGGAAGAAACAGAGTTAACATCTATAAAATTTCAGAATACCATATGAATGACATTTCTGTTTAAGAGAAATCTGAGTATTTATGTTAATTTTTGCTACACAGAGGTCTACTTTATGTAGAAATAAAGTGATTATGGAAAATTATACCACTTTAGTGATATAAGAATGTGGGTTTGGGGAAAAAAAATTATAAAGCACATTTCCTTCATAGGATGTCAGTTTTTAAAAAGCATCAAAGTCTTAATCCTGTCTTATTTATATTGATATAAGAGTAGTGAACAGCACTTCACTGAGATCTGTGCAGTTTTACTACACTTATGTAATTTGACTAGTTTTCCTTACATGCAATTAACTTTTATGTTCCTGAATGATTTAACTATGGTGGTTGTAAACATCAGAAGTCAACTGTCAGCTGGTAATTAGACTCATAATCTAAGTGACACTGCACTGCTACTCTGAGATTTATTGGATGAAAACTAAAAGGAAAAAAGAGAAAGTCTTTTACATTTTAAATTTGAATTGTTTGATGAACCAAAAATATTTACACTTTATCTCTCTGAGTTTAAGAAGAAAAACAAGTTTGTAAAATATGTATGTACTAATTCCTATATCCATAGTGGAGTAGCTTTTGTAATAGTAAATTATAGTGTTAAGATAATGTCATATATAACATTTTGGAGAAATGAATGACTGAAAGTAATTTTCATATGTGCATTCTTTTATGTCTATTTTAAGATGAAGAAAAAAGGAACTTGCTTCATTCTGTAACTAGGATAATATGATTTATGATACAGGACAATGAGGCAATTTATTTTGCAAAATTCAGCTAAAATTACTCTTGAAACAGACTATGATTTAGTGCATGTTATTTCTGTTTACACTCCCGAAGTGTCTGTGTCTGGATGATTGACTCTGATCTTAGATCTTGGATACTTGGAAATTTTATTCTATCGGTTTGCTCAGAGATTGTCAGGGTAAGTGAATGAGGCTAGTCAAATTCCACAGGGCAACTTACTAAACTTAATTGAGGAAAATGCTTTTCTGCTACTTGAAAAGAGAATCTAGTTGCTTGGAGTCAGAACAAAATATTTGAATATTTCTATTCATCCTAGAAAAGAATTTGGAGAATGATTCCTATCTTCTTTGTTTCCATTAGATCCAACCAACTCTAGTTAGGGCAATGCCAAACAAGCTCATCCCTTCTTGTTCTATAACTTCTGTACTTTACAACTGATGTAGCTTAGCACCTCTGTGTATCACTAGATTTGTGAAGTTTAAATTTATAATATTATATCTTATTTTAATTGAATATAATTTTGGGTGGCTACTTTCTATTGCATCAAATGAGGCATTTAACTATCATTAATAAGGTGTACTTGAATACAATATAGGGCCAGTTATTACTGAAATTTTAATCCATATATGTCTTCTGAGTTGATATTGTAATTTCCATTTATATACAATGGCAATTTCTAACACTATGCATGGATTTCGTGGTGCATATCCGTCTTGTGCTTGTAGCTGTTTCTTTGATGTTATTGGTGGTTCAGTGGTAGAATTCTCACCTGTCAAGCAGGATATTGGGTTTGGTTTCTGGCCAATGCACCTCGTACACAGCCATTACCAGTCTGCCAGTGTGTGCTACTAAGATGCCACACAGATCTTAGCAGCACTTCCATACTAAGACAGACAAGGAAAAATAGCCCAGAGATCTACTTCTGAAAAACAGCCACTAAAAAAACAGGTGTCACAAAGATCTGTTCCCCAACCAAACATGGATGGTGTAGGATCACACAGCGTTTCCTTCTACTGTGCACAGGGTTGCCATAAGTCAGGGTCCTTTTCTGTGGCAGCAAGCTACAAAAATAATAGCTGTTTCTTTGCTCATTATATCTATCAAGTAAATCAGTATTTCCCAAGCTCTGATTTAAGAACACTGAATTATAGCAAATATTTCAAAACCTTTTATCAAAATGAGAAAAATAAATCGTTTTTTAAGACTGACTTTATTTTAGCCAGTATGTCTCTTAATTCTTAAGCCAGCCATGTTCTTAAACATGTTTGTAATTAATATATGTTATAGTAAGTAATTGCTGTAACCCTTTGGATATACCATAAGGGAAGATCAGTCTCTAGAAAAGATCATCATATTTGGGAACGTAGAAGGCCAGCAAAAACAAGAGAAAGCCCACACAAGACAGAATAACACAACAGCTACAACAATGGACTCAAACACAGCAACAACCGTAAGAGTGGCACAGGACCAGGCAATGTTTTTTCTGTTACATATAAAGTTGCCATGAATTGAAGTCTATGCTAAGGCAACTAGCTAAAACCATATAGTTAGCTGGATTCTCTAGAGAAACAAAACCATAAAGTGTATGTGCATATACATATAAAGAGACATTTGTATCAATGAAATGACTTACATAATTTTTAAAGCCTGTAAGTCACAAATTAGTGAGGCAAGGAAGAAAATTCTCCTGATTAACATAGTCACAGCACTGGTGAACCCAAGGTCAGCAGGCTGTAGTGTAGTGCTGCTGTGAAGATCAATGGTTGTCAGGCAAGATGCCTGTAAGCTGCTAGCCCAAGTCCCCAAAACAACAGGTCAGCCAAATTGGAACCAGCTGCAGTCTCCAGAATAACTAAAACCCCAGCAGGAAGAAGGTGGAGAGATGAAGGCTAAGGGAGCAGCGAGCCACACAGGCCGCACCCGTGCCAGCAGAACTCAACAGGTTCCGTCATGGGGGTAGTCATGTATCAAATTTTAACAGCAACAGATCACATTACACAACTGTTGGAACACTGAGTGTCATAGCACAGCCAACTTGATACACAACCTTTTTTTTCAAGTGGAGTTACTATGTTTTATTAATTTTTATTGTTTAGTTTATTGTAATTGAGTGAAAGTGTGCAATCCAATATAAGTTTGCATGCCTGCCTGTGTGCAGCTCCCACTGCTCTCCCAGCCTGATGACTGCACACTCCTCCTATCCATTCTATACATGTCATATCCTCATAACAATCTCCTGTCCCTTCCTCTTCACCCTCTCCACCCCCTCCAGTACAAGGCCAGCAGGACTATAGCCTATAGATGCTTAGAACCACGAAGTGCACACATAATATGGTCACTCTGTTGACACACAATCTTAACAACTACAGTGTACCCCTTGTCATCCTGGCACCTGCATATATCTCCACCAAACCATATGTAATCTCTGAACAAACACAAAGTCGTATTTGTACTTAACAAAATGTAATTAACATGCATGCAACCTGCTTATAGCTTACATTTTACAAATGAAGAAAACAAAAATATCTGATGTACTCATACAAAGCAGAAATTCTCATAACAGTTATACAGCTCTCATTTCTACAACTGGTTGTATGGTCATAACTGGAATTTATAACTGCCGTTTCCCGTCACTCATCCCATATTTCCTTTGTCTCAGCAAGCACCTCAGCTGGTCATGGTTTTCTGTTTCGTGAAGTGATCCAAACCTTCATTACTGAAGGGTCTGAGCTATTAGAGTCATTCTGGAATTGAGATGTTGTAGTTTTCCTTTAATGACAGGGCATGGTAGTACCAGGAGGCAGCTAAGGGATCTCCTGCAGTTCAGACATACTGTTCTTTACCTCCATTATGTAATATCAACCCAGTTTCTTCCTGGTAATCAGGAACAGTCACATCACCCATCATGTTAATTCCCTTCTTCATCTGTTGATGCAGAGGCAGAAGGAGTCCACGATAATCAGTTGGCATCATTAGCACTCAGTTCAGTTGTGTCATGAAATGTCTTTATTTGGTAACAACTCTCCCTCTTGAACGGAGACTTCTAGACCAGCAGAGCAGAGGGTCCCAGGGAGAGGAAACAGAAATTGTACCAGTGGACCACTAAGGATTCTAGTGAGTGCTGTCACTCCCGTTTCTACCCCTTGATTCACAGTCCCACGAATCCTGGCTGTTGGAGAAACAGTACCGTATATTGAACCCTGGTTTAGAGCATATGTAGCCTCCTGGGGAGCACTGTCACAGTACTGCAAGGTATTACCACCTAGCTGGCACCATAGTTGTCTCTTCAAGTGGCCGTTCTATTGTTCCATCAAGCCAGTTGCTTAGGGATGATGAGGAACAGGGTAAAATCAGTGAATTTCATGAGCATGGGCCCACTGCCACACTTCATTTGCTGTGAAGTGATTCCCTTCATCCAAGGCAACATTATGTGGAATACCATAATGGTGAATAAGGCATTCTGAAAGCCCACGGATGGTAGATTTGGCAGAAGCATCACGTGTAGGGAAGACAAATACATATCCAAAGCAAATGTCTATTACAGTAAGAAGAAAATACCACCATTCCATGTTGGAAATGTAATCAACTTGCCACCAGGTTGCTGTCTGATCACCTCCAGGGATGGCGCCTTTAAGCAGCCTTTCGGATTTTATTACTTCAGATCAGCAACAGCTCTTATGGTTAAATGCTTCGAAGAAGAATCATGCTGTGACATAGAGAGTTTCTTTCAGGCAGGGATGGAAAGGATTTCTTGTAGAAAGGGTATCTAGGTTTGAGTGGTAGTTCTTGGTATTTCTATTTTCTGGTTTTCTATTCTCTTTCAGAAAAAATCTAAAATTTGTCTTTGACGTCTGATCCCCTCACTCTAATCACACCACCCCTTATGCACTTTTCCCCCTCTGCTGGTAATTTGGTTTCATTCCATTCAGCCCTTTTCCCCCCATTACTGCATCAGCTACAGAAAGGAAAAGTGACTTCTAGAAGAAAAACACATAAAATAAGGGAGTTTCTATCACAGGGGAAGAGAAATACCATTAAATACCAGAAGAAGGAATCAAGGAATTACACAGAAAGTGAAAGGACTCTCCTCTGAGTTCCAAACTCTGAACGGAAGAAGACATGGGGCTGTAGATGCTCTGTGAGAAAAGACCAGGGCACCAGGGGTAGCAAGGATGAGAGGAAGGGAGTAGAGCCTTGGTTCTTCATAGCATGCACACTGCAGGTAAAAGATTAAAGGATTCCGGACTTCTCAAGTTCCCAACAGTCCCGAGAGTGAGGAGGGTAACAAAAAGGGTTTTTTGGTGAGACTTATTGTGGTGAGATGTAAATTTACCTTCTAGATGGATGCGTGTCTGCGTAAATGGTGACTTAATACACATTGCAGCCTACCTCAAGGGTTCTCAAGTGGAAATGACTACAGAAATGTAGCCTAGACTTTGGAGACACGCAGCTGAGCACACCCTAACCCTGTCTGCACAAGAGCAAAAGCTCTGCCAGCTGTGGACCGCTCGGGATTGAAGGCGATGTGTGAGGCAGACGCAGAGAAAAACTGGCACCTCCCCGCTCAGCGCTGAACACCACACAGGTCAAGAAACCCTGAATATTTACCAAAGGAGTGAGTGCATTTTGAACCAGAAGTGAGAGCATTTTCTTTGAGAGGAATAGGGACAGCTGTAAAAATAAACAATTAAATAAATTACCTTTGGGGAGAAAATTGAGTGATAGTGGCTAAATTATAGTCCATGGAATTTCAATTCTCCTGTGGCATTTAGTGTTTCCTTATATTGTTTTATTTGTCACTGTCTTCACTAGCATTTTAACTTAGCTACCTAGTGCTGCCATAACGCAAATACCACAAGTAAGTGGCTCTAGCAAACAGCTATTTGTTTTCTTACCATTTAGGAGACTAGAAGTCTGAATTCCAGGTGCCATCTCTCGAGAAAGTCTCTCTGTCTGCGGAGAGACAGTCTTAGCGATCATGTGACATGCATATATATTCCCCCTTTGTGCTTGCTTGCTTATCTAACATGCTTTTATAACTCAAAAGAAACAGGATACACACTACAGTAACACTGCTTCATTAATACAGTAAAGAAATCTCGAATGGGATGATAACCACAGGTATACGGGTTAGGATTTATAACGTATTTTGAGGACACAATTGAACCCATTGCACATTTCTGCGTACATTTCATTATTTTCTCCTGGACACTTTAGTGGTTTCATCTATACAATTTTCTGTGTCCAGTGGCGGACAGGACAGGTGAGGAAACTTGGGACAGTTGAATCATGTTAAGAGCCGTGCACTTCTTTGGGGTCTTGAGGTTGTCGTTTCTTTTTCCTTCTACTGAAAGAAATTCTGCTAGCTTCTCAATGAATATTGCTGAATAAATATTTTAGGAATGGGGTAGAGTTAGCTATTTTTCTTTTTATAGTTAAGACTCTAGCTACTGCTAGAGGAAAAGATAAAACATGAAGCATGGTGGCAATCCCTAGAGGCTTAGGAAGTAGCTCTGCTGAGACTGTCTGAAGCCAGTAGTGGGAAGTGAGAGGAGACCCCAGTGGTATTGCTAAGCAGTTGATTGACGGCCTGTGTCAGGTAAGTGGGCCAGATTGACAAAGCTACACCTTCACAGAGTGACCACAAGTCCTGCTGGCTAGTGTCTGTGATTCTGTTGTAGAAACTCTTCTCAGAGTAAAGAAGTGGTACATACAGCTTCAGTTCAAGCTTTGTACCTCAAAAAGATAAAAACCAGACCTGTGGCCTTCGAGTTGATTCCAATTCATAGTGACCCAGCTGTACATACCAAATCACTAGCGCTATGATGAGACCTTGTTCTTTGTTACTGTTTTTAGAGAATAGCAGAAACCCTGAGACGTCATTTGCTTTTGCATAGAGTTCAAGGTCTAAGAAGGATGCTGAACCTAGCTATAGAAGAAAATTAGCTGATGTTACCAGGACGAAAAAATATCCATTCTTTGTGCTATTCAAAATGGAAAAAAAAATATATAGGATGAGTCAGTAAGGGATAGGCTAGAAGGTATAAATAACTTTTTTTTCATTTAATGTGGGATTGTGTAATAGAACAAGGAGAGAAAACACTTGTCTATAACTTCAGGTAATCATGAAGTTTAGCTCAAACTGAAAAAATAATGTTGGTAACCTTGCAGAAGCCAGGCTACACATGATTCTGTCATGATACTTCCTTTCAGTTATTTGAACAAAATGAATTTTAGGTTGATGATTACTAAGCTCCTAGACTTAAAACTTTAAACAATTTTCTTAAAAAAACCCAACAATTATTGGCAGAAAAGGAACAAGCCATTACAACATGCTACCATATCATGTAAGGATGATCATTCTTAGCTAAATGAAGAAATTACAAAATCATCTCAGGTTTATCACTTTTCCCCAAATATGTGAATGGTTTTGTTACTTAACTACCTTAAATTGCATTTTATCTTTTATTTCCTGACAGAGAATATAAAAGCTGAGATAGAAAACACTTCAAAAATTTTGATACCCAAACAAACTTATTGCCATCAAGTCACTTCTGACTCATAGTGACATTACAAGACAGAGTAAAACTGTCCCATAGAGTTTCCAAAGAGTAACTGGTAGATTCAAACTACTAACTTTTTAGTTAGTAGCACAGCATGTAACCGCTATACCACCAGGGTTTTCAACTTGATACAGAGATAAGAATTTGATGCGATTTTTAAATTAATCGTCATTCTAAAATTTTTGAAGTTCCCTCAAGCATACTGTGTTTAGAAGAACCAAAAAACCCTTATTTTCTTTGGGATGCTCATGAGGCTAGTTGAAATTATCATCTTAATTTTGACCAGGAAAATCACAATTATGCAATTTTTTGAGTATAACCTTTAACATTTTAATTAGAAACTGGGGCAGAAATAATAAGTATTGTGACTCAACCTAAAATGGTCACTTACGGAAATATTTAGTTTAGGATCAAGTTTGAGTGAGCATTTAAATAAAAAAATCAGGTTATTCTGTTTTTTTTTTTTTTTCTTTTTTTCTAAACAGTACCCTTATCTAGCCCAGCAGGGAGACAGCAAGGAATCATCTATCTTCCTTTTTCTCTCCCTTGCTCTCATTTCTGGAAGTAGAGCAGATAATACTGCAATTACAGAATGAAGGAACGTGAGTCCTCTGACACCGGTACCCTTCCACTGCTTCCCCACCTATCAGTCTAGCCATTCAAGCCAGTGGAGGTTCTCTTAAAGAAGATTGAATGCCCAATAGTAGTGCTACTTTCAGCTTCTACATAAGCAGGTGCAGTAAATCAGACACAAAGCAGCTTTCTTACTTTTTTCCTTTTATTCTTACCAAAATTCCTTCCATTTTCCTCTGTCCCATCACACTTCTCTACCGTTATTTTATAATCATCTTCTAATGGCACCGTCATCAATATTCAGTAATGATTAAAGTTCAATCTATATCTGACACTGTGCTGAGAGGTAGCATATACCATGAAGGGAGGCAAGGAGAGAAAACACTTGTCTATAACTTCATGTAATCGTGAAGTTTAGCTCAAACTGAAAAAATAATGTTGGTAGCCTTACAGAAGCTATTTATTAATTCATCTAATTCAAAGCGCATATATTTTCCAAGCTTAGAGTAGACAACTAAGGGCAAATCCTTACAAAATAATGTATCCGAAGTCCATTTTCTAAAATAACAACAGAATTTATTCCACTGTGAAGTACTAGGAAACCCTGGATGCTTAGTGATTAAGTACTATGCCTGCTAGCCAGAATGTTGGCAGTTCAAATCTGCCAGATGCTCCTTTGAAACTCTGTGGGGCAAGCCTGCTATGTCCTATAGGGTCGCTATGAATTGTCATCAACTCAGCTGTAGTGGGTTTGTTTGTTTTTGGTTTTAGGATGTACTAAGAGTTATTAGTAACTATGGCTTTTCAAAGTACTATAATTGGAATTTAGTTACTTTTACCAGTAAAATCTATTAATTGCTTTTTATCCCTTTAGACTACTCTGATCATGTGTTTTATAATAAACACTAACATAAAACTTGTTCGTTGCACCATCTATTTCCATTTTCATATGTCATTTACATGTTCTATATCTTTAATATAAACAATTAGTATCTGAGGAAGCAATAGTCAAATGGTGTGATTGCCTTGGGCCAATGTGTGTCAGACATATCACCTTGATGACTAAGGTATCTGATCCAAGTCACAGTATTTTAAATTGCTTCATGTGTTGGGTGATGAAAAGTGTTGCAGAACCGAAGCATTTGATCTGTTGTGTTGGTGGAGGCTGTTGAACATACCATGTGCTAGCCTTTAAATTGTTATCTCCCCAAAACAGTTGTTGTAAACCCTAACCTTTGTGCCAATAGTTAGAATCCTGTTTCAGCATGGGTTTTCTTTGTTAGGTTAAACAGACAGTATTGCTCTGGGGTAAATCTTAAACCAATCTCTTTTCAGATAAAAGAGCAGATAAAGCAAGGCAGAGATGGGGGACAATAGTTGCCATAAGGAGAAATGGAAGCTCAAAAGAGATAATCTTCCCCTAGAGAGGCAACAGAGGGAAAAAGCCTTCCCCTAAGCCAGGGACCTGAGTTGATTCCAGTTCACATTAACCTTGTAGACAGAGTAGACTTGCCCCACAGTGTTTCCGGGGACCACCTGGTGGACTCAAACTGCCACTGTTTTAGATAGCAGCTGAACTCCTAACCACTATGCTGTCCAATTTTGCTTTTCCTGGATTAAAGTGAAGCTTTTTTCCCCTGAAATTGTGTGTTTCTTTAAAAATTTATTATATAATATGTAATTCACATTTTTTTTATTAAATAAAAAATGAAAGTGTACATACTCTGTGCTTACAATATTGGGTTAAGATGGGAAGAGTACACAACTTGTGTTGAAGTCCCACTGATATTGATCTTCTTACTAATGTGCATTGTCACCAATTTCACCCAACCAGATTTCTAACAACTATCTAACCTAAACCTTCACCCCTTAATTCTGTAGGATATATTCCAAGCAGAGGAATTACTGGGTCAAATGGTATATCTGTATCCATTATTTTAAGGTAATGCCAGATTGCTTTCCAAAGAGGTTGTGCCATTCTGCAATCCCACCAGCAGTGTAGGAGAGTTACAATTTGTCCACAGCCTCTCCAACATTTAGCATTTTGCATTTTCTGGATCATGGCCAATCTTGTTTGCTTTTTATATAACCTAATTATATATTGAGCTCTTTCTTTCCAAAAAAATACTGAGTTGACTATTTCTTTCAGAAACAAGAGCTCAAACATTGTGACTACTCTTTCTTAAATAAGATAAAATACGTTGTAAATGATGAGTAATCATTTTCTAAATTACAAATATTGTTACTATAATTTTTTCTTTTCACACTTACATCTAGTAAATGGCCAGATATTACTGAGATTTTATTTCCCCTATTATCCTTTAGGAAATCCTGGTGGTGTAGTGGTGAAGTGCTATGTCTGTTAACCAAAAGGTCGGCAGTACAAATCTGCCAGGTGGTCCTTGGAAACTCTACACAGGAGTTCTACTCTATCCCATATGGTCATTATGAGTTGGAATTGACTCAGTGGCAGTGACTGATTATCCTTTAACACCATCATAAATGGAGAAGGGATTCAGGCTGTCAAGGATTTCATTTTACTTGGTTCCACAATCAATGCCCGTAGAAACAGCAGTCAAGAAATGAAAAGATGCATTGCACTGGGAAAATCTGCTGTGAAGGATCTCTTTAAAGTATTGAAAAGTAAAGATGTTACCTTGAAGACTAAGGTTCAACTTAGTCAGGTATGGTATTTTCAATCACATCATATGCACTCAGAAGATAGACAATGAATAAAGAAGACAGAAAAAGAACAGATACTTTTGAATTGTGGCGCTGTAGAAGAATAGTCAATGTACTATGGACTACAAAAAGAACAAAGAGATCTGTTCTGGAAGAAGTACAACTAGAGTGCTCCTTGGAAGCAAAGATGGCAAGATTGCTTCTTACATATTTTGGACATGTTGTCAAGAGGGATCAGTCCCTGGAGAAAGATATCACTCTTGGCAGAGTGGAAGCTCAGGGAAAAAGAGGAAGACGCTTGATGAGAAGGATTGACACAGTGGCTGCAACAATGGGCTTAAGCATAGAAACCGTTGTGGACATGGCACAAGATTGGGCAGTGTTTCATTCTGTCATGCATAGGGTTGCTATGAGTTAGAACCAACTCAACAGCACCCAACAACATTATTCTTTGCTTCCATTTTGAGTTTTCTATCTATGCTAGATGTACCAGTTTACTTTTCTAATCACCAGTCACCTTGGTGCCTGAGGTACTATCACTTGATATTATTTTTTTTTTCCTTGAAAACTACATGCACAGTGACTGTCCTACAATAAATTCTAATTATTTCATTACTTTCCCAAAGATCTTCAGTAGTTATTACGTGGGCTCTACATTCTAAGCAAATGAAACTAGACTTTGTTCTTTGGATGCATCTTAATGTTTCCATTAATCAAACCATCAACCCATTGCTGTGAAGTTCATTCCAGCTGATGACTTCTCCATATGTTGTTGTTGTTGTTAGGTGCTGTCAAGTTAGTTCCTACTCATGGAGACTTTGAATAACAGAACGAAACCCTGCCCAGTCCTGCATTATTTCCACAATCATTTTTATGCTTAAGGCCATTGTTGAAACTACCATGTCAGTCCATCTCCTTGAGGGTCTTCCTCTTTTCTGCTGATATACTACCAAGTACGATATCCTTCTTCAGGGACTGATCCTTCTGACAACATGCCCAGTGTATGTAACATGAAATCTCACCGTCTTTACATCCAAGGAACACTCTGGCTGTCTTCTGGCAGTCCATGTTATGTTCACTATTCTCCATCACCACAGTTCAAAGGCATCAATTCTTGTTCTGTCTTCTTTGCTCATTATTCAGCTTTTGCATGCATATGATGCAATGGAAAATACCATGGCTTGGGTTAGGCTCCTCTTAGTATTCAAGACCACATCTTTACTTTTCAATACTTTAAAGAAGTCTTTTGTGACACATTTTCCCAGCGCAATGAGTCTTTTGATTTCTTGACAGCTTCATCCACAGGCATTGAAGTCCATATGTTACACTTCAGAACTGCTTCATGGGGTTTTCAAGGCTGTGAGCTTGTGGAAACAGATCACTAGGCCTGTCTCCTAGGATACAGCAGGGTGGCTTCTGAAAGTTGCCTACTTTTATGTTAGTGTTGATGTTGAATAGGTATCATCGAGTTGGTTCTAACGCATAGAGACACTATACACCACTGAACTTAACACTGCCTGATTCTATCTTATTCTCACAATTGTTGGTTTGGTAACTAGTTGAGTGTGAACTCTTTGTGCCACCTGGGGACATTTTCCAATTCATACTTCTTTTCTATGGAATTCCTGTATCTTGGAATACTCTGTCTTACACACTTATCTTAAATGTTTATTTACCCATGAAAGCCTAACTCAAGTCCAACTTGCTCCTTAAAAATGCTGCTAATCTTCCCAAATTGAAGTAATCTCTCCTTTTGAACTTTCTGTAAATCCAGTTGATATCAAATCAACTCCAACTCCTGGAGATCCAATGTATGTCAAAGTAGAAGTATGTTTATTATGGTTTTTGTAAGTAGATGACCATGCCATCTCTGGGTAGACTTGAACCTCTAACCTTTCAGTTAGCACCTAAGCATGTTAAGATTTTGTACCACCCAGGGACTCCTGAGGTTTCCATATAGGGCCTTTGCCGCTTTAACATGGTGCTTCTCACATATCCTCTATGAAGCAATTGCCTATGCTTGGCTATACTTTCAAAATATCTAGCAGAATGTCTTTCACATAGTTGATTTTGCAATGTTATTGGCATAAAATCTGAATAATTAAAATACTCTTAAGCCTCCTTTAATTCATGTCTTTATAATGGTAAACAAAGAATATTTCAGTAATAGCAAATGCATTCTGATAGACCACTATTGTTCTTTACAATGGGCTAGGTGCTTAAGGTCCTAAGTTTCATTTATATAAATATGTTTTATTCACTGAGTGCTTGGAAACCGTGGTGGCACAGTGGATAAGTGTTACAGCTGCTGATCCAAAGGTTGTCAGTTCAAGTCTACCAGGCACTCCTTGGAAACTCTATGGGGCAGTTCTGCTCTGTCTTATAGGGTCACTGTGTGTGAGACTGGACTTGGTGGCAATAGTTTTGGGTTTTTGGACTGAGTGCTTATTTTGTAATAGGAACAGTCCTAAGGAATTTACACATATTCTGTTATTCAAAATAACTCCAATTTAATTTTGCTTAAAAAAAATAGATAATAAGTAATTGGAAACCTTGTTGAAGGGTAAGATAGTACATGATACAGGGAAAGCCAGCACAGCTTGTACAAGGCAAGGTCACAGGAGCTTCATAAAAGCCAAAATAAGCCATTGCTTTGAGTCAGTTCTGACTCACAGCAACCCTATAGGACACAGTAGAACTGCCCTATTGGGTTTCAAAAGAGCATCTGGTGTATTCACATTGCCAACCTTTTGATTAGCAACCATAGCACTTATATGCCATACCACATCCAAACTCTCTGAGGGACCAGTGTGCTGGGGCTGAGAGCTATGGGGACCATGATCTCAGGGGGAACATCTAGCTCAACTAGAGTAACATAATTTATAAAGAAAATGTTCTGTATTGTACTATGGTGAGTAGCATCTGGGGTCGTGAAAGCTTATGTGTAGCCATGTAGGATGTACTACTGATCTCACCCCATCAGGACCAGAAAAGAATGAAGAAAGCTAAAGATACAAGGTAAAAATTAGCTCAAAGGACTAATAGGCCATATCTTCGAAGGACTGAATCCAGCACAACTATACGGTACCTGGCTACCACCACCTACAGCTCTAATAGGGATCACAACAGAGGGTCCTGAACAGAGCTGGAATAACTGCAGAACAAAATTATAACTCAAAAGAAGAAAATCCAGATTTGATGGCCTAAACAGACTGGAGAAACTCTGAGGGTATGGTTCTTAGACACCCTTTCAGTCCAATAACGCAGTCACTCTTGAGGTTTGTTTTAGTCAGCTAGGGCTGGTCTAACAGAAATACCACAGAGTGGATGGCTTTAACAAAGGAAGGTTTATTCTTACACAGTCCAGTAGGTTGCAAGTCCATATTCAGGGTGTCTGCTCCAGGGAAAGGCTTTCCCATTGTTGGCTCTGGAGGAAAGTCCGGTATTGCATCAGTCCTTGTCCAGGGAGCATCTTGGCGTAGGAACCTCAGGTCTGAAGGACGTGCTCTTCTCCTGGTGCAGATTTCTTGATGGTGCGAGGTTCCCAATTCTCCTTGTTTCTCTTTCCTTTTATCTCTTGCAAGCTGAAAGAATTAAAGGTGGGGCAAGCCACACTCCAGGGAAACTCCCCCTACAGCAGGGCAAGGAAGTAATCCTATGCAGGAATTTACAGCCCTTTTAGCATACAGTTTAGTGAAACCACAGAATGGAGGACAGTCACAGGATACTGGGAATCATGTCCCAGCCTCATGGATGCACATGTTTTGGGGGGGACACAATTCAACCCATGACAGGGTTCAACCTTCAGCCAAAGATTGGACTGGTCCATAAAACAAAATGATACCAAATGGGCATGCCAGCCCTGGGATAAGGGCTAGAGGGCAAGTGGGACAGGAAAGCTGCTAATAGGGAATCTAAGTTTGAAAAGGGAGAGTGTTGACTTCTTGTGGGGTTGTTAACAAATGTTAGAAAACAGTATGTGTATGTTTAATGAGAAACTATTTTGTAAACCTTCATCCAACAACAACAACAAAACCGAAACCCACTGCCGTCCAGTCGGTTTTGACTCATAGTGACCCTACAGACAGAGTAGAACTGCCCCACAGAGTTTCCAAGGAGAGCTTGGTAGATTTGAATTTCTGATCTTCTGGTTAGCAGCTGTAGCTCTTAACCAACTATCCCACCAGAGTCTTCATATCAGAGATAGTCAGTATTATATAAAAATGTAAAGGTTGTGATGAATTAAAATGATATAGAATAGTAATCAAAACACTCTCCACACAATATTAAAAGATACATAAGGCAATAGAATTATCATGTAACTTTCTTACCTGAAAGATGAAGATGTTGAAACCTAGAGATGTAAGTGACTTTCTCAAGGCAGGAACATACACTATTAACTTAGTTAAAATGGAACAGAGGTCTCAGAACTCTTCTAATTCTTCTAATTCATTGTATTTGCACTACCCTGTATTGCATGAAAGAGTCCTGGTGGAGCAGCAGTTATGCACTTGGCTGCTAACCAAAAGACTGGTTCCAGCAGAGACAGATGTAGCAGTCTACTTTGGTAAAGATTTCTGTAAAGCCTTGGAAACCCTTTGAGACAGTTCTACTCTGTCTTACAAGGTCACTATAAGTTGGAATCAACTAGATGGGAAGCGGTTTGGTTTTCAAAAATTTTATACTAAAATTTATTTCAATTCCTTACTTTCACCTTCAAGACTTCTACTTTCCAAAGTATTTTCTACAGAGCTCCTAGGTAGTGGGAAAAGAAAAAACTGATCTTAATCCTATGGAATAAACACTACAAGTAGATACAACTATACTTGAGTTACCAAAGATTGTTTTCTAGGACTTACATTTTACATTTCTTTTTTCACTCTCCCTGTATAGAAAGGCAAGCTAAGACTATATAATTGCTTTAGTTACTTTGAATTTATATTTAACAGACAATATTTGTGATGCAAATTTTTTGGGGGTATATCTTTTGTAAAATTTATTTCTTTATTATGATCGAGTGAAAATATACAATCTCATATAAATCTCCCACTGCTCTCCCTGCCCGGTGACAGCACACTCCTCCTCTTCCTTCTGTACATGTCATATCCTAACAATCTCCTATCCCTTCCTCTCTACCCTCTCCCCCACGGCTAGTAATGGGCCAACCAGATGACATCCTATAGATGCATAGAACCATAAAGTGCACACATGATATGGTCGCTCTGTGTCACTCGGTCCAATCTATTTTTGTCAGAGTTGACATTACGATTTATGGACAGCGATAGCATCAGGGCCAGAGGCCATGCTCCCAGGGGAATCTGAGGCCCCTGGACCATCAGCTGAGGTCTTTTAATGGAGATCTTGGGGTGCACCCCTTTTTATTTTCATGTTGCCAGTGAGACTTAACTTTGTGAGCCCCACCACAACTATCACTGATGATGGCCGAACATCATCTGGTTCTTCTGGTCATGTGTCAATGTAGTCACCCACTCACATGGGTCTCTCTGTCTCCTGTACCCTCTTTGGCCCATGTCATTTTGGTCCTTTGAGATCATCTGTTCCTGCTGAGTTGGGACCATCTGGCACCTCACATGGCAGCTTGGCAGCTTTTAAGACCCCAGATGCCACTCACAAATTTTGGGTGCAGAAGACTGACTCTCTTAGCAAAATGCTAGTTATGCCAGTTGGTCTCCATGACCCCTGAGAGTGTGGTCTCCAGACCCCCATCCCAGCTGCTCTCTCCTTGCAATACTGGGTTGAGATGGGAGGAGTAATCATGTTATGTTGAAGTCCAGTTAAAATTGATCTTCTTTCTAATGTGTCCTGTCACAGATTTCACCTAACCAAATTTCTACCAACTACCTAATCAATACCCCACCCTTTCCCGCCCTCCCTCCCCACCCTTGCTGCCATCAAAAAGTCTGTTCTTCTATGCCTCAGTGTGTTTTTAAATTCTTATATTAGGGGTCTCGTACAAAATTTGTCCTTTTGCCGTCTGACTGCTTTCACTCAGCATAATGTCCTCCAACTGAAATCAGGTTATGAGATGCTTCCTAAAATCATCATTGTTCTTTATCATTGCATGGTGTTCTATTGAGTATATGTACCATAGTTTACTTATCCATTTCTCTGTTGCTGGGCATCTGGGTTGATTCCATCTTTTTGCTATCGTGGACTGTGCTACAATAAACGTTCTTGTGCATGTATCAGTAGCTGTGAATGGTCTTGTGATGCTAATATTTATGTAGAATTCTGTAAACAAGCAATCTTCTCTTCCAAGATTGTAAACTTTCCAATATTTTTTTAAAAGGAATAATAACTGAGATGAGTCTCTGAGGTATGGAATTCATGAAAGCCGTGCCTGGCTTAAAAAGGGCTTTAATTCATTTCAGTTACAGTAATAGGAGTCAGCATATCATTTTGAAACTTTTTTGTGTGTTTCTATATAAATATATAAGCTTAATAAATTATTAAACTAATCATTTCATTTATCTAAGTCAAAAACTTGTTGCAATGAGAAAATAACTGGATAAAATCTCAATTAGATTTGTAAAGCAATCTCTATTACTTAACTAATTGCATTTTAAAAGTATTTAAAGTATTCTATTACTTACTCTCACCAAAACATGAATATACTTTCAATGCTTTAATTATGCAATTAAAATCCTTTAAAGTTTTTCATTTAGAAATGAAAAACATTGGCTCAAGCTATGATAAACCTGAAATCAGGGTACTCTTCATTAAGACTTTGAAAGCCGCATGACATTTATGTGTTTAAATTTATTTTTATGTCTATAATACTCTATGGCAAGTTAATTTTGTCTCTTATGAAAAATGAAAATTTACAATGGTGACATATTTTCTTCTTTTGTAGATAAATTTTATTGTGATTTAAGTGCAAGTATACAGTCCATATCAATTTGCCATATAATAACTGGTACTCACACCACCATTCTATTCTAACTGCTCTCCCTTCCTTTCCCCACACTCCCATGACAGCACACGCCCCTTCTCATACAGATGTTCTTACGTCCATTTGATCAAGATCTGTCCCCCTTCACCCTATCCTCTTGCCTCCAGCAATGAGCCTCTTGGACAGTCCCTGTGTGTCTATATCCAAAAGTTTGTTTGGTGCCAGAATCACTGAATATGATATATATTTCACTTCAGTCTTTGTCTGGAGAGCTGGCATCAGTGCTGGATATGGTTTGGGGTTAGGGAGACTGGGGGCCACACTTCCAGGGGCCCCCCAGGCTCACAGATATCCAGTTGTGGCCATTTAGTAGCCTTTCAGATCTGCATGCTTATGTTTCTCTTGCTATGTCAGGGGTTCTATATTGTGCACCCCATCCTGGCAGTCTTTGGTGGTGGCACCATTTGATTCTTCTGGTCCCGTGTTAAAGTCTGTGGGTAATATGGCACCTTCCATCAGCTGGGCTCATATTTTCCTCTAGTCCTTGATGTCCTCTGTTTAGCTCTGGTCCAAGTGGGTTGGGAGCAATCAGTGCTACTTAGATGGGAGCTTGTTAACTTTTAAGAGCCCAGATGCCACTCATGCAAGTGGTATGCATGACATTTTTTGTGGACCCCCCTCTCGGCAGTTATTGGTGGTGGCTAGGCACTGTCTAGTTCTTCAGGTCCCATGCTGAGGCAGACTCTGCCTTATATGGCTCTTTCCATCTGGTGGGGTCATATTTTCTTCCTGTCCTTGATGTCCGCTGCTTACCTCTGGTCCAGGTGCGTTGATGCTTCTTAGATGGCAGCTCTTTAGCTTTTAAGACCCTAGATGCCACTCACCCAAGTGGTGTGCAGAACATTTTCTTAAAAGGAGAAAAGGGGGGGGGGGGAAGAACTTGGGTATACCAGTTAGTGGTGACATGTTTTCTTTTCATAAAATCATGGATGCTAACTGGCTGAAAAGAATAAACATGGGGAAGGGTATTATGTAGACAAAGAAACAAGAGAGAATAAAAATATATATATATATACCCTGTCACCCATTGCTGTTGACTGTATTCTGACACATACCAAACCTATATACATTATAAAATGAAATCCTCTTCACTGCAAATCATGCATTTTTCAGGAAAAAGTAACTACTGTCAGCAGTTAGTTTGTGTTATCTTTCAAAATTAATCCTACATGTGCTCATTTAACCAATGTTAACATCGAAATCTTGGCGGCATAGTGGTTGAGTACTAAAACTGCTAATCAGACGGCTAGCAGTGTGAATCTGCCAGATGCTCTTTGGAAACTCTATGGGACAGTTCTACTCTGTCCTATAGGGTCATTATGAGTTGAAATCAACTTGGTGGCAGTGGGTTTGGTTTGCGGTTTTGAATATGGAAATGCTGGTGATGTTGTTCCAACTGTTATCCAAAAGATTGGCAATTCAAATCCACTAGGCACTCTTTGCAAACACTATGGGGCAGTTTGACCCTGTCCTGTAAGGTTGCTATGAATCAAAATTGACGTGACAGTAATTTCTTTTGGGAGACATAGTGGTTCCTGTGTTATACTACCACCCATCTGTCAGTTTGTCAGACTGTGTTTTGACTTCCACGCTGTGATGATTCTGTGAGCTATACTACTTATATTTCAAAAGCGAGCAGTGTCACCAGTTATGGAAAGAGTTCAGCAGAACTCCCAGACTAAGATCTAGTAGGAAGAAAGGCCTGCCTGGTGATCTCCTCTTAAAAACTAACCACTGAAAGCTATAAGGACCACAGAAGAACGCTATCTGATTTAGTGCTAGAAGACAGAAGGCACTACACAACAGTCATAACAATGAACAAAACCATAGTGAAAGTCTTGAAGATGGTACACGGCTGGGCAACTTTTCCTCTTGTTGGACGTAAGTCGAGTTCCAATTGACAGCAACTAACGATGACAACGTATTGTAATTACTGTTCTGAAGCTTGTGTATTTTCTTCACTTGTTAAAACAGTAGTTTCCTTCATCATATATCATACGTTTGAATTCCAGCTAACATACTTAATAGCTGTATGACTTGGACAAATTCCTTTGCCTCTCTAAAAGTGGTTTTCTCACTTGTAAATAGCATAATAATTGCATTCATAATAATTACTTTCACTCTACAAATGGGATGACTATTCATCGTACATTTTACTTACTGTCTAGAGTAATTATCAGTAGTGTTCCCCATTGTCCTCAGAGAATCCCAGGGTGATACAAACAGTAAATATTCTTGACTGCTAACAAAATGCTGAGGAGGCAAGCTGACCCAGAGGAACCTCAAAAGGAAGGCCCAGTGATCACCTGCTGAAAAATCAGCCAATGAAAACTTTGGAGCCCAATTCTGCTCTGATGCTCCTGGAGTTTCCATGAGACAGAGCTGACTTGAAGGTAACTGGTTGGTTCAGATTCAGAAGTCTGAATGATAAAAATGAAATGATGTTGCCCTATATACAGGGCTACTGGGGGATTAAATGAGATAATAGTGTGTGGTATGATGTAGGAGCTTTAATCTCAATTACCAATGATAGATTTTAATTTAAAATCTATCACTGTCTTTTATATATAGACTTAGCACCATCTATATCTATATCTATCTATATCTATATCATCTATATCCATATCATCTATATCTGTATCTGTTTGTCTGTCTCTCTCTCTATCTCTATCTCTGGGCAGCATGTAGAAAAGTTTCCCAAATTGATATGTCTGACATACCCACAGTGGCCGGCTCAAGTAAAGACCAGACTCCAATTTGTGACTTCATCTCCTTTGTTCCGGAGAATGTCTGTGATGGATTGAATTGTGTACCCCCCAAAATATGTGTAGCCATGTGGCTGGGCCATGATTCCCAATATTTTGTCCTTCATTTTGTAATTTTTCTATGCTATATGTTAAAGGATTAGGATGGGAACATAAATCTCTTCCTAGTATTACCTTTCTGTTCCACTGTAAAGGGAGTCTCCCTGGAATATGGCTTACCTGACCCTTAATCCTTTCATCCTACAAGAGATGAAAGGAAAGAGAAGTAGGCAGAGAATTGGGAACCGCACATCATCAAGGAAGCAGCACCAGAAGAACAGCGCATCCTTCAGAACTGAAGTTCCTGAGCCAAGAAGCTCCCTGGACAAAGACTGATGCAATACTGGACTTTCCCCCAGAGCTGACAAGGGGAAAGCCTTCCCTTGGAGTGGGCATCCTAAATTTAGACAACTGGACTATGTAAGAATAAACCTTCCTTTTTAAAGCCAACCACTCTATGATACTTCTGTTAGAGAGGTCCTAGCTGACTAAATCAATGTCTTCATGTTAACTTCTTCATATGCTTATGGCTGGGTGAAATCTGAAATCTAACTTCTTCTATTCACATGCATATGGCCTTGCCTCTTAGGCTGGGTGGAACCTGTCAACTGACTTCTTCCCAGGGCTGGGCAATATCAGACCACCCTTGTAAGCTGGAGCACAAACTCCAGAAATTATGTGAATATACCCAACCCCTTTAACCCACACATACCCTGTTAACCAATTGCAGCCAAACCTCTACTTTGAGAAAATCCATCATCTACTTTACTAAACTGCTCACCTACTAATCAAAAAATGTCTTGATTCAACCCTGTAACTAGGCTTATGTGGCTGCAGCTTTTCTCAGCACTGATTTTTATTTTGTGAGATCAAGAATTTTCCTGGCTCAAGTTTCTTTTGCTGACAGTAATTCTCCTTATTTTCATTCTAAACAGAGAAAAATATTGTTACATGTTGACTACACACACACATACACATGTACACGCACACACGCATGCGTGCACACACACACACACACACACACACACACACACACATAAAAGGAGCCCTGGTTGCATACCGGTTAGGTGTTTCACTGCTAACCGAAAGGGTGGCAGTTGGAGTCCACCACCAGCTGCTTGGAAACACTATGAGGCAGTTCTACTATGTCCCCAAACCCAAACTCAAGACCCATTGCCATCAAGTAAATTCTGACTCATAGAGAGTCTACAGCACAGGGTAGAATCGCCCCATAGGGCTTCCAAGGAGTACCTAGTGGATTCAAACAGTCACTATTTGCTGGAAGTGGGAACTGACTCGGGGCAATGTGTTTCAGTTTGTGTGTGTTTGTGTACAAATACATTGCTGTGAAGTCAATCCCAACTCATAGTACAAATGCTCTATAGAGTTTCTAAGGAACAGCTGCCAAATTAGAAGTGCCTACCTTTTAGTTAGTAGGTAAGATCTTAACCACTGTACCACCAGGGCTCTGTAAATATTCATACATGCATACATGTATATGTGTGTATATAAATGGTAAAAATATACACAATGCTAAGCCAATAGCTACATATAATGATTGATTCCTATACACACAGTGCTAAATCAGTGTGTACATAGTCATAGTGATCCAACCAACCCACCGCTGTCTAGTTCATTCTGAAACATTGTGACCCTATGGTGATAGGGTATTAATTCAAATCTATCACTGCCAAATTACTTGAGCCTTTTCATTCTCATTTTTTTCTTTTAAACAATGTAACTTAGGTATACACAGATACATGCAGAGTCAGTTCTACTACAGAAGTACTTTAAGTGTAATTTAAAACAAGTATTTCAGGATCATATCAATTTGGGGTATAATCTGTAGAGAATTCTGTGATATTTGTAGCTGATGTTTTACCAACTATTTAAAATATTTGAATAGAAGCCACAATTGAAAACTGATATACAATGATTGTACTTTGTGTATATAAATTTATTTAGTATATTTAAAAAAGGATGGCCAAGCCAAGTGCCGTCGAGTCGGATCTGACTCATGGCGACCCTTCATAAGAAAAAAATTGAAATTCAAGAAAACAACTTAATATATTTAAATAAAAACATGGTGAGTGGATAACACCAGTATTCAGCAATCAAAGTATCCATTTCTATAATAAAAGCAGATGGCATTAAAGAAACCAAAATGAAAACTACAAGTGAGGGAAAAAAAATCATAAGAAGAATATCACCGTCTGAACTCTCTAGTAGGAATTCTAAAAGGATATACTTGAATTAAAGTAATTGTATGTTTTCAGTAACAAACCATCAAAACAGTTTCAAATTCTTGAATCTAAATTTTTCTTTGCCACTTATCTTTGTTGAAATTGTATAATTATATCACGAACTGTTTATATACACCCTTACAGCTCTTTGTAGATCATCATGAATATCTTACTAGTGGCTTCTTATGTTGTAAATAATTTTAAAAGCATTTGGAGGAAACTTTTGTAACACTAGAAGTGCTAATCATGTGAAAGCAGATGACACTCAAAGACACAGTTTCAAATTAGGTAACTTACTACAATATAAGAAATTGCTGTAGGAAGTTCATGACCCTTGTCAGGAATTTGCTTAATAAAAATAAATAGGAAATATGAGTAAATAATCACAACCTTCTTAAGTATCAAATGAGTGAAGTAGTCAAAGAATAGATTATGTTTTGTAGTTTTCAGAGAGTGGAGAGATTATCATGAGCTCATTTTTCCACTGATACATTTACAGTAAAATGGAGAAGGACTGCAGGTTGGGAGAAGAACTGAGACAAAATAACAAAAACAAAGACCATAAGTAAATTTATCCAATAGTGATAGATTTCTGAGACCACACCCACTGATGTTAAGTCAATTCCTACTAATGGAAACTCTGTAGGACAGAGAACTGCCCCATACGGTTTCCAAGGAGCAACTGGTAGATTTGAACTACTGACCTTTTGTTTAGCACTATAGCTCTTAACCATTATGCCACTAGAGTTTCCACTGATAGGCTAAATACATAACAATTAGGGGAAAAAAGTAATAATTTTACTTAACTGGGCACAGCAATAGTAGACAATTTTGGGGGGGAAATTAAACATTTAAATGTCAATCAATGATTTAATCCATAATTCAGATTTTTTAAGTCTGCTAAGGGTATGGATAATATCAAAAGTCTGAGGTAGATAGAAATGTTGTAGCGCTGAGTATTAAACTGTCAAGATAAGAAATCAATGTATAATACTTAAGATCAAGAAGTCAAAACAGTGGTACACTGATATATTGGTAAACACACACAAAAAATTAAAAAACTGTAAGTGGTTGCTTATTTGAAAGGTTGAAATGTAAGGTAGGAGCTGCTGCATTTAATTCTAAGTATATTACTGCTTTGGATTGTTATTCACATATCAGTTTCTAAAAGCATAATGTAATAGAAAAAAATTAAGCCAAGTGGAGTTTTATAGAATAGTTAGACCTAGTATTTTCTGTACTAGAGTTTTGTTGTAGAAATTTGAGTGATGTTTAACTGGGACAAAATGTTGAGTCCATTTTTATACATCTTCAACATACAGATAAGCAAGGTAAGACTTCACAGGTAAAAAGAAGTGATAAAATATAATTACTGCTATTTTAAATATGCCTTTCAAATAAGTGATTCTTCATAGTTACACAAATAATTTAGTTGCATTACTCTGAATTTATAGAAACAATCCATTGCTTCAGTTTTAAAGAACAAATTAATTTTCATGTTTCTACCAAAATAACTTCTTAAATCTACATGTTACAGATTTGGAGATCCAGGTCTTTGGAATCCATTCTATATAATGGTTCTTTGCTTATTTAAGGTTTAATCTTCCAAGTTAAAGTTTTATGAGATCAAAGGATTTCTAGGTCATAGTAGTAAGTAGAATGAAATATGTCTGGTACTGGATAGTTTTTCTCCACATAGTAGGTCACAGTCAGGCAACCTACAACCATGTCTGCCCAAAGACAGATTTATCCACTTAGATGGAGGAGTTGATGGGGTGATCTGCATGGCATCAATCTTGATGTCAGATCCTTTCTATCATGATAATGAAACATTAAAATAATATACTGCAAGTTATTGCATGTGACTTCTAACCTTTGCGTTATTATCCAGGATTAAGTTGTAATTATCATTACCCTCCTACTTATCCTTAGTCCCTCTTCTGATGACTCCTTAAGCCATCTTATACTTTGCTGCCAGTTTTCAAATTTATTGTTTAGTCAGCGTCTTTGTAACTTTGAATGTCCTACTTCATCTTGTACTGTCCTTAATGAGGTCAGTCAAGTAAATACTCAAGGTATTAAAGGAAAGGAAATGTTGCTTTCCTATTGATATTCCGTACAGAGAATGTGAGGGCATAGGCAATTTCCCAAATATTTTTGATGCCTCATCTTACATAGAGTTATATGCCATTTTATTTACTGTTTACATACCATTACCTTTTTGAAGTTTTTCAAATGCAAATCTACTTTAAAGGTCAAACTTTTATATTTAAAAAGTACAGTGACTTTAATTTTAAATGACATTACTTTTGATGCTGTACCCTGTTGGGTAGAATGTGTTCTTTGGCCTCAATTTTGTTGCTCTAGTTTGGATATTTATGGCAATGTTTATAGCAAGTGAAGCTGCAATGTGAAGTCAGTTAATAATCAGAAAGAAAAAAATAATTTTGTATACAAATTTTATTTTTTATTACATTTTGAGGAAATCAAAGCAATTGGAGTTCTTAAATCCTCACTATATTGCTAAGCTAGATGACAAATTTATTATTATACAAATTCAGTTGCTAGGTCACAGAAAAATCAAGCAGATTGCCTAAGGCTGTGATGTTCCTAGCAGTACTCAAGGCTGATGTCTCAATGTGCTTGATTGAATGCACAGAGTTTCAGCTAATTACTAAATCATGAGGGAAAACCACTACAATTTAGAAATCTAAATTGAGAGTCTCTCAAAATGAAAAGGGATGAAAATTTTAAGTCAGTTACTTTTTATAATCTAATTAAAAAATATTAAATTGACTCAGTTTCTGCTTAGTGATTTAGAGAACCTGGAAGATTGTTATTCTCAAGTTTAAGAAAAAAACAAAATGAAATGAAGCAAACAGAAAAGACAAATAGCAACTGCATAACTTTTTTGAATCCACTGTAGCACAGATGTTAAAGGGCCTGACATCTAAGGAGATACTAGTGCCTGCTGGTTCAAGAAAATCCTTGGACGTTAGCTTAGCTGGGCTGCTGTGGGACCCTTAGAGCAAAGAGTTTGGCCTGATGACTGGCAAATCACTGGAGGCCGAGTGTGCACATAGCCTACCTAACACCTACAACAAAAAGATCAGGGTACTTTTCCTTATGATTTAGTCCTAAAGGAAGGAAACAGAAGCCAATGCAGGAAAAGTAAGAAAATTTGAAACTCGTCTTTCTTATTTCTCCTAAGAAACAAAATTTATAATCTGTAGAGTAAGGATAGGAGGATATTGTCCTTAGCCACTAGTGAAAACCTGATGCTGGGGAAAATCAGCAGTCAATAAATCCTTTTCTGTGGCAATAAGTTCTGGGCACAAAACTGCAGTGGGGGAGTGGAGGAGCACTTTCTCAAGCTGCACTGTGCTGTGCCTTCTGAATGCCCCCACTCCCACCAAAAAAGGTGAGAGAATATAGTGGTTGTTAACTGTTGTTCAGTCCACCCTGTGTGTGCAGAGTAAAAGTGTTCCATAGGGTTTTCAAGGCTGTGACTTCTGAGATGCCTTTGCATGGGCACATACTACCAACCTAAGGCTAGTGGTCAAACTTACTACACATGACACCTAGAGGTGTGTCACCAGCAGGCTTCTTGTGGTTGCATGCCGTAGAGTCAATTTTGACTCACAGAAGGAAACATTGCCTGGTCTTGTACCATCCCCACAACAGTTGACATTTGAGTCCATTGCGACTGCAACTGTATCAATCCACCCCACTGAGAGTCTTTCTCTTTTTCACTGACTCTACCAAGCATGATGTCCTTCTCCAGGGTTTAGTCTCTCCTAACAAAACTCTGGTGGCGTGGCAGTTAGGTACTATATTTGCTAGGCAAAAGCTCAGCAGTTCAAAGCTGCCAAGAAGGGGCACCTTGGAAACTCTATGGGACAGTTCTACTCTGACCTATAGGATCGCTGTGAGTATGAGTTGAGTAGATAGCAGTGGATTTGGTTTGGTAATAACACACTCAAAATATGAGATAAAGTCTCGCCACCCTCTTACAAGGAGTATACTGGCTGTAATTTTTCTAAGACAGGTTTGTTCTGTCTTCTGACATTCCATGTTATATTCAATATTTTTCACAAGCACCATAATTCAAAGACATCAAATCTTCCTAGCTTTCCTTATTAATTGTCTAGTTTTTGCATACATATGAGGCAATTGAAAATACCATGGCTTGGGTCAGGCACACCTTAGTGCTGAAAGTGATGTCTTTGCTTTTTAACACCTGAGGCATTCTGAAGCAGATTTACCCAATGCAGTGCATCCTTTGATTTATTAACTGTTGCTGACAATGGATGTTGATTGTGAGTTCAAGTAAAATGAAATGCTTAATGACTTCAGTCTTTTCTCCATTTATCATGCTGTTGCTCATTGATCCAGCTGTGAGAATTTTTGTTTTCTTTATGTTGAGGTGTAATCCATACTGAAGGCTGTAGTCTTTGATCTTCATCAGTAACTGCTTCAAGTCATCTTAACTTTCAGCAAGCAAGGTTGTATCATCTGTGTTCCTCAGGTTGTAAATAAATCTTCCTGATGTCACATTCTTCATATAATCCATTTTCTCAGATTAACTGCTCAGCATACAGACTGAATAAGTACAGTGATACACTCCTTTCCTGATTGTAAATGACTCAGTACCCCCTTGTTTTGTTCCAACAATTATATTCAGTTTTGGCATGAGCACAATTAAGTGTTCTGAAATTCTCATTATTAAAAATATTATTCACAATTAGTTACAACCCACAAACTTGAAGGTTTTGTGTAGTCAATAAAACACAAGTAAGCATCTTTCTGGCATTCTCTGCTTTCAGTTAAGATACGACATTATCAATGATATTCATTCCATGTCCTCTTCTGAATCCAGCTTGAATTTCTGGCAGTTCCCTGTTGATCTTCTGCCATTTTGAATTAGAATAGGAGGCTAATAAACATCTACTGACAAATTAATTGCAAAAAACAAATCTTCTCTGAGGGGAAGCAGAAAAGGACAATATTTTATCTTCAACAATTTTATCTGTGTGTAGTATCAATGATATTGTTTGATAATTTCTGTATTCTGTTGGATCACCTTTCTTTGGAAACAGCACAGATGTGCACCTCTGTCATGAGTTGGCCCAGTAGCTATCTTCAAACTTCTTGGCATATAAACGGATACTTTAAGCTCTTCATCTGTTTGTTGAAATATTGCAACTGGTATTTCAGCAATTCCTGAAGCCTTGTTTTTTGCCAAAGTCTTCAGCACAGTTTAGACTTTTTCCTTTGGTAGTATCAGCTCTTAAGCATATGCTACCCTCTGAAATGGTTGAACATCGACCAATTCTTTTTGGTATAGTGACTGTGTGTATTCCTTCCAAGTTTTTTTTTTAATGCTTCCTACATTTTCAATATTTTGCCCATAGAATCCTTCAGTATTGCAACTTGAGGCTTGAGTATTTTCTTCAGTTCTTTCAGCTTTAGAAATGCTGAACATGTCCTTCCCTTTCTGTTTTCTAACCAGATCTTTGTACCATTCCTTGGAGCACTTTATGTTCTTGAGCCACAGTTTGAAACCTTTTGTTCAGCTCTACTACTTAATCACGCTTTTCTTTTCCCTTAGCTATTCTACATTCAAAAAGAATGTTTCAGAGTCTCTTCTGACATCTGTTTTGGCCTTTTCTTTCTTTCCTTCCTGTCCTTTTAGTGCTTCTAGTTTCTGATGTCCTTGTCACTCTGTAACTTGTCTGGCCTTCAGTCATTAGTTTTAATGACTCTAATCTATCTGAAAATGGTGTGTAAATTCAGGTGGGATATGAGACAATTAAGATTGCGAACCTGTCACCACGCATTTATGTTGGCAGCACTGTACAAACAAATCAGTAAGATTTCATAACTTTGGTATACCACTGTCTCACAGCTGTGTTCCTGTCAATATGTGGTGATGTTATGCTGAGTGGCATTCATTATTGTTGTTGTGTGTTTTCATTATTGATCTACTGAATTTCAGGATTCTGATGTACCAAATTCAAGAGCTTGCTTAACTTTTCATTTTGCTCTGCTGCATTTTGCATGATGTCTAGGAGGGCTCTCTATATAATTCTTTTGTACTTGACCTCCAATAGTTTCAGAAAGGCTTCTTCATCTGGGAAGTTCTTTAATTTTTTTATTTTGTGAGTTTTCTGGAGCCATGGATGAATTTTTTTCTTTTTTTTAATGTTTAGCTAGGGTCTGCTGCTTTCTGGATATCTAGAAGCTGTTTAGTTTCCCTGCTGTTGCCTTAACAGGAGCTGAGGTGCAGCTGTAAGAAGAAAGTTGATCAGCAGCCACCTCTGTGTACTCCAGAGACTGGGCCCAGTAGAACCTCTGGGGTAGCAGGCTCTGTCTCCTGGCTGGCAAAGACATGGCCCTACTTATGGAGTCACTGGGGGGCCATCAGATGACCCTATGATGTGGGTCGGTAAGGGCTAGAAGAGATGCCATCAGGCTGCACCAGTGTTTTTTCTCTAGGTGGTCATATTTTAAAATGTAAAAGCTATCTGACTACTTACAAAATCAATCAGGCTAGCAGGTATGGGAAGCCCCTCCTTCCAGCTGAGAACAGAGTCGTGTTTCACAGTCCCCAGATGCTGTGATATAGTTCAAGGGACAGGTTAGTGCCCTGCGGATGTCCCTTGTCAGGCCCCACCAGTAAGGCTACACTGCGCTAAACACAGCTTTTCTGCTGGAAAAGTGCTCCCCCAGCTAGGAATATCTCCCATCTTGGGAATTAGCTCCTGCTGAAACCTCCAGTTGGGTATTTATGCCTCCCATTCAAACAAGATGGTGTCCCAGACAAGCTGTCCCGCCCCTGTGAAACAGCAGAATCAATGGCAGAGGTCCAAAAAGAGAGGGTGGAGGGGCTGAGGTGCTCTGAGGCTGGAGTCAGGCTCTCAAAGTGTGGCTATTCCATCTGCTGATGACTTTAGCACTGTTGGTTTGCAAAGCTGCTGTTTGAGCCCCTCCCCCACCTGCTGGCCAACAAAAAGAACAAAAAGTTAAAATGCCAGTTACCTTCAGTCTGTGGTAGCTGGCTGACTCAACCAGAGTGGGGCTTACCCAAGCACAAGCAGTTTCCTGTTCAGTAGCAGGTAGTCCAAACTGATAGCCCTATGCCATGTCCTAGGGCTCACTGAGTGTCCAGAAAGCTCTGTTTAATTATCAGTGTAGGCCTTAGTTTTCAGAAGGAACTAAGGAGACTTGTGTCTAGTCTGCCATCCTGACTCCTCCCCTGTTGCATGTTTTTGTATGCTGTTGCAAGAATGTCAAAGCAGGAATAGAACAATGAACAATGAACAGACGTTAAATTTTTTGTTCAGCTTGGCAAGTGTGGAAGTGAAATCAGGAACGTGTTACTTCAAGTTGATGGGGATAATGCTGTGAAGAAAACAGCAATGTATACATGGAGTAAATGTTTTTGTGAGGGGAGAGAAAGCATTACTGATGAAGTGAGGTCAGGGCGGCCAGTAACAAGCAGCACTGATGAAAACATCACAGAAATTCATCAAATTGCACTGGCTGGCCATGAGAAGCATAGCAGTCCAACTAAACATCAATAGAGAAAAGATAAGCATGGCATGAGAGAGCTGTGTGCAAAAATGTTTCTGAAGGATCTCACCAATGAATACAAACAAAGGTGAGTTGAAGTTTGCCAAGACCTTTTGGAGAGGAAAGATGATGTTTTGGGTCATGTTATTACTGGTGATGAAACATGGGTGTACCATATGATCCTAAAACAAAGTGTCAAAGTGCACAATAGAAATCAGCCAATCCTCCACGACCAAAAATCTTCCATCAGTCCAAATCAAGACTCAAAAACGATGTTGCTAACCTTTTTTTTTGATATCAGGGGGATTGTTCATTATGAATTTGTACCAACTGGACAAACAGTTAACCGAGTTTACTATTTAGAAATGCTGAAAAGGCTATGTGAAAAAGTTAGACAAAAACAACCTGAACTCTTCACTAACTACTCAGGACTCTTGCATCACATAGTGCACCAGCTCACACAGCACTGTCTGTGAGGGAGTTTTCAGCCCGTGAACAAATAACTGTATTGGAATACCCTCCCTACTCACCTGATGTGGCCCCCAATGACTTTTTTCTTTACCCAAAGAAAAAGGAAACATTTAAGGGAAGACATTTAATGGCCTGCAAGGTCATCAAGGATAATACAATGACTGGTCTGATGGCCATTCTAGAAAAAGAGTGCTGAAATTGCTTTGAAGGGTAGACTAGGTGCTTTTGTCAGCGCATTGCTTCCCAAGAGGAGTACTTCAAAGGTGACTGGAGTGATATTCAGCAATGAGGTATGTAGTACTTTTTCTAGGATGAATTCATGAACCTAACTGTCAGACCTCATATATTAAAGGTCATACTTTGACTCTCGTGGACTTGTTTTACTTTTCTTCAGCTTCACCTTGGATTTGTTTATGTTCAGCAGTCAGCACCTGGCCTTGTTCTGACTGATGCTATTAGTGATACTGTACTTCTCCATTGTCTCTTTCCACAGGTGTATTCAATTTGGTTCCTGTGTATTCCATCTGGCAAGGTTTAGATGTATAGTTATCACTTGTGTTATTAGAAAAAAGGTATTTGTAACAAAAAAAGTTGTTCATCTTCCAAATTTTATGTGAGCATTGTTTTTATCACCAAGGCTGTATGTCCCAATGGTGTCATAGTGGTTAAGAGCTACAGCTGCTAATGGAAAACTTGGCAGTTGAAATCTATCAGGTGCTTCTTGGAAACCTTATGGGATAGTTCTACTGTGTCCTATAGCATTGCTGTTAGTTGGAATCAACTTAGTGGCCATGGGTTTGGTTTGGTTTTGGTTTGGACCCTTATTCTTTGTTTCCAACTCTCACAGTAATCATCAGTGGCTGATTGGATGGTTGAGCAATTTAGACTACAGAATTTGACAAAAATCTTCAATTTATTCAATTTTGGCATTAGTGGTTGGTGTGTAACTGGTCTTCCTAGACGATAGACCTATTAGTGACAGTATTGTACTTCAGGATGGATCTTGAAATGTTCTCTCTGACGTTGAATGTGACACTATTCCTTAACAGTTTGTTGTTTCTGGCATGGCCAACTATCTGCCCCAAAATGGACTGGTTTAAACTATTTAGAATCTGTCCAGTAGGCTAACAATTTTCATTGACAGTTGCATCAAATAAACTCTCTTTGAAGGGAAGCATAAAAGGAAACCTAAAGCTGTATGTAGAACATACTTTGGTGAAAAAATCTGCCAAAATACCTCACCTTAGAAAAAGTAATCCCTGAAGGAACTTAAAGCATGAGGCGTACTGATGTAACTATAACAACAAAAATCTAAACCTGAGTGGAACAACTAATCAGACTAACTCAATCTCAGTCACTGAAGGTTTAGGAGAAGAAAATATATGTCTATCTTAAGGCAAAAAAAAAAAAAAATATATAGTGAAAAACGATGAAAAGTTTGAGATTTCATTCTATTTGCAGGCTAAAAAGTTAGGTTGCCACAGTTTCAACCTGGCAGAAGATGTAAGATTTTTGGGACAGAGACAAAAGATAATCTTTTCACCACATGGTAATAAAACAATTGGATGTACATGTGGCAGAAAAATGAAACTTTAAATATAAATTACGTTGTTAGTGTTAAGTGCCACTGAGTTGGTTCCAACTCATAGTGACCCTGTGTACACTAGAATTAAATACTGTCCTGTCCTATGCCATTCTCATAGTAGCTTCTATGTTTAAGTCCATTTTAGGCAGTCGCTATGTCAATCCATGTCATTGATGGTCTTTTCCACTAGCCTTGTACTTTACCAGCATGATGTCTTTCTCCAGAGACTGATACCTATTGATAACATTTTCAAAGCACGTGAGACAAAGTCTCATCATCTTCACTTCTAAAGAGCATTCTGACTGTAATTCTTCTAAGACAGATCATACTTTTACAAATCAGCTCTAAATGGATCACTGACCTACATTAAAATATAAACCTTCTTAAAGAATCATGGAATATCTATCTGTGTTATCTTAAGTTTGGCAAAGAGCTTTTAAATGCATTACTAAAAGCCCAACCTATAATGGAAAAAGATAAATTGGAATATTCCAAATTAAAAACATTTGCTTTATAAAAGACAGCTTAAGACAATGAAAAGTCCAAACAAACCACAACAGGAGAAAGGTTTTTTTTTTTTTTTTAAAATCACAAATCTGATAAATAACTTGTATCTAGAATATATACATAACTATCAAAGCACAACAATAACAATTAAAAAATGCCAAGGATCTCAACAGATACTACACACACACACACACACACACACACACACACACACACACACACACACACACACACACACACACTAGAACTATAGAAATGCCATAAGATTGTGTCTTGCATGCACTGCTGGTGAGAGTATAAAATGGTACAACCACTATGGAAAAATAGACTGTCCCTAAAAAGGCAGAAATAGAAGTAGCATATAATTGAGCAATCTCACTTCTAGGAACATATCCTAGAGAAATGAAAGCCATCACAGAGTAGGCATATGCACACTCATGTGCATTGCAGCATTATCCACAATAGCAAAAAGGTGGAAACTACTTCAGTGCTCATCAACACACTAATGAGTAAACAAGTTGTGTTATTTACACACAATGGAACACTACCCTACCATAAAGAACAATGATGAGTCTGTGAAACATCTCACAACATGAATGAACCTAAAGAGCATTACACTGAGTGAAATCAGTCAATCACAAAAGGTTTGAGACCACTACTATAAAACTCAAGAAAAAGTTTACGCACAGAAACAATCTTTGATGGTCCCAAGGTGGGGTGGGAGGAGCATTACTAACTTGGTAACAGGCAAGTGTTAACTTTGGTGAAGCAAAAGACAACAGACAATATAAGGGACGTCAGCTCCACTTGATCAAGGCGAAGTCATAGATGCTTCCTATACATTTAAACACTTTGAGCAATGTAGTTACTGGGGCTGAGGGTAGGGGACTACATTCTTGGGGAAGACATCTAGGTCAATTTGCATATCATAGTTCATAAAGAAAATTTTCTACATCATAGCTTGATAGCTATATTCTGATATATTAAAAGCTTGGGAGAGGCCATCTAAGATACATATACTGGTCTCAACCTGTTTGGAGCAAAGGAGAATGAAGAAAATGAAAAATACCATGAAAATATTAGTCCAGAGGACTAATGAACCACAGTCTCCATCAGTCTGAGACCAGAAGGACTGGATGATGCCTGGTATCATCACTGAGTGCTCTGAAATGGATCACAATAGATGGTACCAGACAGAAGAGGAGAGAACGTGCAACAAAATTTACAAATTCACAGAAAAAGACCAGACTTACTGTTCTCACAGAGACTGGAGGAACCTCTGAGACCATGACCAGTGGACACCTGCTGGCTCAGATTTGAAGCTAGCCCCGTAGTCTACTTTTCAGCCAAACATGAGGTGGGCTCCTAAAATTAACAATAACACCTGTGAGGAATGTGTTTCTTGATCAAATGGACACATCTGCCAAAAAGTAAAAGCAAGAAGGCATGAAGGTGCAGGAAAACAGGATAAATGGACACAGGGATCCAAGGTAGAAAGTTATAAATTGCTGATACCTTGCAGGGATTGCAACCAATGTAACAAAACAAATTTTCAATGAATTTTTGATTCAAAAACTAATTTGCTCTACAAACTTTCACCTAAAGCACAATTAAAAAAATGTGCAAAGACATGAAGTTATAAAACCAAAAAGGAATAACACAATTGGAATCTCTGAAGCTGAAGGACCTCAAAAGAAAATTCAAGTCTCTAGTTGTGTTCCTGAAGTATTCTATGGACCAAATTTAAACACCTCAAGAAGCATCAAAAGAAGATGGAAAAATAGATGTGAAGGTTGGGGACAGGTAATTTAAAGCAATGAGAGCAAAACAACTAAAACAAATGCAAATGCCACTGATCAGATTGTTGGAAAACTGTTGAATCAGAGCAGATGTTACTGTATGTATTTTCACCAGTAATAACAACTATGAAAAAAGAAGATGGAAATAACTGATCAATGTTCAAACATTATCAGGCCATAGCATGTTATCAAAAATCGCTGATATTAAAGCAAGAAGTTAAAGCTGCTTTGAAGGTATTGGTGAAAAACAAGACTTTCAAATATGACTGAATACCAATAAAGATGCTCGAGAAAACAAATGAAATGCTTACTCCTCTATACGGAGAAATCTGAAAGGAAGATACCTTACCTACTGATTGGAAGACGTACATATTCACTCTCATTTCAAAGAAAGGATATCAAATGAACTGCAGAAATTACTGAGCAATATCACTAATATCATATGCTAGCAAAATTTTGTTGAAGGTAATTTGAAAATGATTACAGCCAGACATTCAAGCTTAATTCAGAAGAGGATTTGGAGCAAGAGATATCATTGCTTATATCAGATGCATCTTGGCCAAAAGCAATTAATACCTGAAAGATATTTTTATGTGCTTTATTATTTACATGAACACATTCAACTGTAAATATCATAACAAATTGTGGATAGCATTATAAAGAATGAGAATTCAAGTAGACTTTAGTTTTTACAAAGTCTCTGAGTTCTGTTTATCTGTGAATGTCTTAATTTCATTTTCATATTTGAAAGATAGTTTTGGAGGATATATAACTTGGTGGGAAGTTCTTCTCCTTCAAGGCTTTGAATGTGTCATGCCATTGTCTCCACGCCAGCATTGTTTTTGCTGAGAAATCTGATGAAAGCCTACAGGATTTCCCTCTGAATGTTAGCTCTGCTTTAAGTCTTGCTGCCTTTAAGTTTCTGCTTAAGTTTCATTTTGTTAAGCTTGATTATAATATGTCTTGGAGTCTTTTGAAATTTATGTTGAGTGGCATTCAACATACAGTGTGGATATCTATATCCTCTTCTTTCATAATTTCTGGGAAGTTTTCTGTCAGCAGCTCAGCAACAGGACTCTCTGTGTTCTCAGGTGTCTTGCCCTGTTCAGGAACTGCAATTAATCATAGATTGTTCCTCTTAATAGAGTCCCACATGTTTCTTAATGTTTCTTAATTTTTGTTGTTTCTTTTTTTCTGATTTCTCCTCATAGATGACTAAGTTGGTAGCTCTATCTTCCAAATCAGAAAGTCTGTTTTCCATTTGTTCCATTCTGTTTTCTTGGCTCTGAATTGAAGTTTCTATCTCTTTGATTTTGTTCTTGATCTGTTGGATTTCAGAGTACTAGTGTTCCATCAGATCAAACAGTTTGCTTAATTTTTTGTTCTGCTCTGCTGCATTTTTTATAAGGTCTAAGAGGGCTCTCTATAGAATCCTTTTATATTCACCTTATGATAGTTTCAGAAAAGCTTCTTCATCTGGGAAGTTCTTTGCTTGGTTTTTTGGGGGGACCTTCTGAAGCCATGGGTGATTTTTTGGTGAGGGTTTTCATCAGAGTTTGTTGTTTTGGGGGGCATCATGTGAGTTAATTGGAGAGATGCCATGGGGATGGACTGCAGTTGTTTCTCTAGGCCATCTTAAAATGAAAGGTAAAAGGTATCTGACAACTTCCAAAGTCAGTCAGGTTTTCAGGTTTATAGGCCCTTCCTCCCAGTAGACAAAGTAAACACCTCTATATCCAACCTCAGATGTTATAAAGTAGCTCAAAATACAGGAAAGCTACTGCCCTGCTGGCCTCTGCTGTCAGGTCCCAGCTGTAGGTGACACTGTGTAGAATACTGCTTTACTGCCAGAAAAGCGCTCTCCTCCAGGCAGGCATTGCCTTCCAGCTTAGGAATTAGGTCCTGCTGAGGCCTCCGTATGGGTATATCTGCTGCTTCCTAGTGGAACAAGATGGCATCCACACAAGCTCCCTGCCTACCCTGGCACAAGCCAGTCAATGATGGAGGTGGAAAGAGAGCCAAATGCATCCAGATGCACAGAGTCCAAAGCCAGACTCTCAAAATATGGCAGTCTGGCCTGCCAATCCCCACCAGTAGTGTGTCAGAGACCAACCACCAGTCAAGTCCCAGATCTGCCCACCCACCAAGACAGAGGAAAAGAAGTTAAGATGACAAGTTACTTGCAGTCTGTGAAAGCCAGTGCTCACCAGGAGTGGGGGTGAGTGAAATAGAGCAAGCTTTCAGCTTAGTGGTATTAAGTCCAAATTAACAGCCCTATGCTACGTCCTAGGCTCTGTTTAATTATCAGTTTGGATCTTGGTTTCCAGAAGAATTTAGGGAGACATATGTTTAGTCTGCCATCTTGACTCTACCCCTCAAGTAGACTTAACTGTGCTCATGTGGAACCCATTCATCGATCAAGAGGTAGTCATTAGAACAAAACAAGATGGTATTCGATGTGCAGTTCAGAATTTGAAAAGATTATGACAGGGTTGTCTACTTTCACCCTAGTTCTTCAATTTATCTACTGAACAAGTAACCTGAGAAGCTTGCATGTAGATAGATAGATAGCAGATGCACACACACACAATCCTCACTTACTGTCATAGTTAGGTTCCAAAGACCAGGTTGTTGGGCACCACACACACACACACACACACACACACACACTCTCTCTCTCTCACACACACACACACACACTCACACACACACACTCACTCATACACTCATGCTCCTCACTCATTGACATGGCTAGGTTCCAAAGACCAGGTTGTTAGGCAAAAATGTCATCATGTGAAAATGGAGAATATGTGTTTTCCTGTTTTCACATCATCCATTTGCTCAATAGTGTCATTTAACAGTTGTGATTATAGCAATAATAGTAACTATGATTGACTGATGTACGCATCCTTGTGACAGTTCCTTCATGGATTGTTCCTCTTTTTCCAAGTCTTATGGAGAAAGGCTTGGAGGAGACAAAGCTGAGTAAAGCCAACCTGTGTGACTGGAGGGCCCAAGGCTTAGCCACCTCCCCTTCCTCTTGTATGGGGTCAGAGCTTCTCTCATGGAGCTGCTTCTAGGAGTCCACTCCCATCACTGAAAACTCTGTGCTTCATGCTCTGCCTCTGGGCCTGGTGAACCATTGAGTTTTGGGGGTTCCTTCAAGGGTGTTGAGAGCCTGGCTGTGCACTCTTTCCCCCTGGGGTGACAGCTTCAGTTTCAGTTCTGCTCATTTTGAGATTGCGTTGAACCTGTACATACTTCTTCCAAACACACTTTCTGGTACCTTTTTCCTTTCTCTCTTGCCACTGCATAGCAATTTTGAGCTGCAGGTCCTCAGGCTGCATAGCAGTTAGGAATGCAGAACAGGCGCAAGACTACATGCGTGCTGTCTTAGTGCTACCTGTGCATCTGCCTGGAGGTGGAGGGCATGGCCATGGAGAAAACTGCCCCACTCAGCAGCTGAATGTGAATCTCTGGCCCTCGCCCACAGCAGGAGTAAGTGGAGGGCACAGGGCAGCAAGACTCTGCTTCCAGGAGGCCCTCCCAATATCTTCCCAGAGGGTGGGTGCCTTGTACCCATTTCTACTATTTTAACCACCTCTTTAATGTGCAAACTAGACAGTAGGTTTTTTAAAAAATTTTTTTACTATTGTTATAAATGCTTAATATTAAATTCATGCAATATGATAAGTGAAGAAGAAATTTAAGTTTCAGTGAGTTTATACTACTTGGAACAACAATCAACATCCAGGAAGGAGCAATCACAAAATCAATGTATTGCATTAGGCTAATCTGCTACAAAAGAGCCCTTCAAAGTTTTAAAGAGTGATTATATCATTCTGATGACTGAGACGTGCCTGACCCAAGCTATGGTCTTTTTAATCCACTCATAAGCATGGAAAATCTGGGCAATGAAAAAGGATGATAGAAGAATTGATGCATTCAAACTGTGGCATTGGTGAAGAAGACTGAATATACCATGGCCTGGCAGGTAAGTAAACAAATCAGTCCCCAAAGAAACACAACAAAAGCACTCCTCAGGAGTGAAGGTAGTGGGACTTTAGCTCCCTATTTTGGACATGTCATCCAGGAAGAGCAATTGCTAGAAAAGGACATTGTGGTCAGTAAAGTATATGACTGGGAAAGCTAAGATAGGTCTGTGGACACTAGACATGGTTTAGCATAGTGGCTGAAACAGTGAACTCAAATATTCCAACAATCATAAAGATGACGAAAAACTGGGCAATTTTTTTTCTGGCAGACACAATGTGGTTATGAGTTGGAAATTACTTGAGGACACCTAAAGACAACAACGAAATTTGTATACATAATTTTACCTGAATTTTATTTTTTAAATGTGTGGTCTTATCGCAAAACTGGAAAGAAAATATTTTATGTATCTTTGGATATATATACATACAAACATGCACACATAAAATTTATGTGAATGATACGTGTGTGTAGAGTAAGAATGCATACTTTCCTTTTCATTTTAAACAATAGCCACCACAGGAATAATCAAAACTTTCCTCATTGATTTGAAATATTACCTTTGTTACATAGTAAATTCTCATATACACATACTCTCTATGCTTTCCATTGATTTATGGGCCTATTCCTCTATCCGTATCATACTTCTCATTAATAAAGATTTATGATACAAGTTTCTCCCCATTCTTTTTTGTTTTTTTATTGTTACTTTCTTGCTGATTTCACACATTTAATTTCTGAGATTGAATTTGGAATCAATATGTCAAGTTATAAAGCAACCACAACTACAGACAAGCAAACAAATCAAAAAGATTTTGTATGTATTGTCAATGAATTTATGTATTAATTTGTAAAGAACTGGCATCTTTACATTACTGAGTCTTTTTCTTCAGGGACTGTTTTACTTACATCTGTTTTACTTACTCAGGTCTTACGTTATCATGGAATTTTTCAACCTATTTGGTATTCAGCTCACACGGACAAGAAATAGAATGGTATATCTGTACAAACTGATTCTAGGAAGAGTTTGTATCAGCATGATCTAGAATGCTGGCAGGCTGTTCCTGTTCAAACGTGCAAAATATAATATCTATACCTTTGAAGGTTTGTGTAAACTTTTGTCATTCTACAGTTCAGTTCTTTTCAGTTGTTTTTTTTGTTTGTTTTGGTCCATTTTTATGCATTTATTATTGTATGCGGCAATATTGTATAATCATACCTCAAATGGAAGGCATTCATAACTATTCTAAATAACCCCAGAACAATATAATAGTTCATTTGAGCCCAAGATTATGTCTGTGACAGTGTTCTTAGATATTACTTATTTATAAAAGCAAGTTTTTAAAACTTTACCAATAAGATCTCTTACCCTTCAATTTTTACAAAGAAATATTTTGTAATGCAAAGTTTATCATTTTATTTACTTCTAATTATTTGTATCTCTAACATTCAGTCAGATCCGACTCGACGGCACTTGGCTTGGCTTGGCTAACATCAAATTACTTAAAAAAATATTTTATGACTGCAATTAATATATTTTTGTGGAAAATTGAGAAAATATACAGAAGTACTTGAGACAATATGTAAACTAGTCTTTGAGAAACCATTAGTTACAGATTGGAATATTTCTTTGATGTTTACACACACACACACACACACACACACACACACACACACACACACACACACACACATACACATGAGCAAGCATTTTTTTAAATAGGTTTTTTAACCTCAATTATATTGCAAACATTTTCCCATGACATTCAATATTTCTCAACAACATCTTTTAAACTGATGTATGATAGTCTACAATATAATGATACAATTTATTGGACTAGCACTCTAGATATGGCTCACTAGGTTGTTCTTAATCTTAGTTCTTATAAACAGTGCTGAATACATGCATCTGGTTTATTTCCTTAGGATATTAGTTCTTAACACTGAAATTACCAAAAAAGATAATATGATAATTTTGTGCTTTGGATGTGTATTGCTAAAGTACCCTCTGGGAACTTGACATCATTTACCTTTGTAGAAACATTTGAATTCTTAGGTCCATACTTCACTTTTCATAATGGCAAAGCAGCAGTGAATAAAATAGATTAAGATGTGTGACATCATGGAGCTTACATTTTAGAAAGGAAAATACATAACAAAATAAATAAGATTTATTTATAAACACATATACAAAGACTGCCACTTAAGTTCTCAAACTCATCCTAGAAAAAGTTCTACATGTCTCATTGCTGAATATTACTATAGTCACCTTCAAAGCACTCTCCTTGGGAAGCTATGCACTGACACTAACACTTAGTCCACCCTTCAAAGCAATTTTGGAACTGTTTTTCTGGAACAGCCATTAGAGCTGCAATCATATTAACCTTGATGTCCTAAATGTCATCAAAAAGTCTTCCTTTCAATGTTTCCTTTATCTTAGGTTAAAGGAAAACATCACTGGGGCCAGATGAGGTGAGTAGTGAGAGTGTTCTAATACAGTTATCTGTTTACTGGCTAAAAACTGCCTCACAGCAAATCAATTAAGTTCTTGAACTTGCTACCTTGCCACCTTGCACAATGGCCATTCCAGAAAAAGAGTTCTAAAATTACCCTGAAGGGTGGACTAGGCAGTGGCATCACTGCATAGCTTCCCAAGGGCTGTACCTCAAAGGTGATCATAGCAATACTCAGCAACAATGTATGTAGCACTTAGAACAGTTAAGTTTGTGGCATAAAGTGTCAGTCCTCGTGTACACATAAGGTAAGTATAAAGAGGATAAAAATGAAACAAGGAAGAACAATTTGAACTGTCAGGAATGACTGAAATTTTAGACAGAGTGTTCAGGGAAGGCCTCAGTTATAAGATAGCTTTGAAAATATATCTTAAGAATGTATGTTTTAAAAAGAAACACTGGCTCTGCAGATATTTGGAGAGTGTTCCAGGCAAAAGAAACAGTTTATAAAACCAAGTCCAAAGTTCCTAAGACCAGAGTCTTCCCTATGTCATCCAAAAAAAAAAAAAAAAAAAAAATGAAGGCCAGTGAATCTACTGTGGAATAAATAAATACAACTATAAGTAGTCCACCACTTGTTTGTCAGTTTTTCATACTGTAGTGGCTTATGTGTGGCCATAATGCTAGAAGCTATGCCACCAGTAATTCAAAAAACAGTTACCCGTGGTGGACAGGATTCAACGGATCTTCCAGACTAGGAAAGACTAGAAAGAAGGTCCTGGTGAGCTACTCTTAAAAAAAATGAGCCAGTGAAAACTTTAAGAAATAGCAAAATAAGCTGTCTGGTACAATTCTAGAAGATGAGCTCCTCACATTGGCAAGCACTCAAAATATGACTCAGGAACAGCTGCCTCCTCAAAGTAGAGCTGATTTTAATGAAGTAAATGGAGTAAAACTTTGGGATCCTTCATTTGCTGATGTGGTAACCCACAAAATAAGGAAAAAAAACAGCTGCAAATATACATTAATAATCAGAATGTGGAATGTACAAAATGTGAACTTAGGAAGATTGAAAGTTGTCAAAAATGGAATGTATAAAGATTGATATCCTAGGCTTTAGTGAGCTGACACGGTCTGCTACTGGCTATTTTTAATCAGACAATCATATAGTTTACTACACCGAGAGTGACAAAATGAAGAGGAATGAAATCATATTCATTGTAAAAAAAAAACCTGATATTGACAAAGGAGAAAACTTAATGGACAAAAGACAGTTTTCTAACAAGTGGTGCTGTCAAACTGGAAGTCCATTTTTAAAAAAGTATCCATACCTCATACCATACACAAAAACTAACTGAAAATGGATCAAAAACCCAAATATAAAACCAAAATGATAAAAATCCTGGAAGAAACATATAAAGATAATACTAGGGCTTTAATGAATGATATAAATAGAATACAAACCAAAGCAACATATACAAACACCAGAAGTTAAACTGTAGCTCCTAAAAATTAAACACCCATATTTATCAAAAAACTTTACCAAAGCAGTAAAAAAAAAAAAAAAAAAAAAAAAAAATCCTGCAGATTGGGAAAAAATTGGCTACAATGTATCTGAAAAGGGTCTAGTCTCTCAAATCTATCAAATACTTAAATGTTTCAACAACAAAAAGCAGAAAAATCCAGTTAAAAAATGAGCAAAAGATATGAACAGATACTTCATTACAGAAGACATTCAGACAGCTTGACATCATTTACCGCTACAGAAACACAAGTCAAAATTACAATGAGATTATCATCTCACCCAGCATTACTGGTACTAGTTAAAAAGAACAAAACAAAACAAAACAAAAAAGAAAACAGCAAATGTTGAAGAGGCTGTAGGGAGATTAGTACACTTATGCATTGCTGCTGTTGGGAGTGTAAAATGGTACATGGAGTCTCTTTAAAAAGCTGGAAATAGAAATACCATATAATCTGGCAATCTCATTCCTAGGGATGTATCCTAGACAAATAGGAGCCATTGCACAAATACACATATGCACAACCTTGTTCACTGTGGCATAATTCATAGAAGCAAAAAGGTGGAAACAAACAGTGTCAAGCAACAGAGGAATGGTAAGCAAATGATGGTATATACACACAATGGGATACTACATCATAATGAATAATGATGAATCTGAATCATCTCACAACATGGATGAATATGGAGAGTGTTATGCTGAGTGAAATATCAATCACAAAAGTAAAAGTATTGTATGAGACCACAATTACAAAAACCCAAGGAAAGATTTACACAAAGAAAACGATCTTTAATGGTTACAGTGTAGGGGAGTCATGAGGGAAGAGAAAACAGTAACTAAATAGTAGACAAGTGGTAACTGTGGTGAAGAGAGAGAAAAAAATCCAAATAAAACTCCTCTTTCCAAATGACCCTGCTGTCACTGGGAAAAAAAAAAAAAAAAAAAAAAGGCAGTGAACATTAGACTCATATTGCTTTTGCTATGTGCATAAGTCTACTCTGTTATTTTGATCAGGCGTACAGCAGGTGGTCTATTAAGATGATTCATTTGTCTTTTTAGTATAACTATCATGGGTCTCTGTAGCCTTAGGTTACACTTTTTTTTTAACCTTTATCAATCTTCTAATAAATATTGGCTTTTATTTTCACCTCTTAATTTTTATCTTAATTTTGTCTCATGTGTTTGATATGAGAATTCCTTAATATTTCCAAAGATATGACCTGCATGTATTTGCAGTTGTCTTAGACACTTGTCTACGTATGTATACGAGGACTGCCAATTAAGGTTACAAACTCGTCCTAGAGAAAGTGATAAATAACTCATTGCTGAATATTTTCAAAGTACTCCCCATGGGAAGTTTATGCACAGATGCCAGCAACTAGTCCACCCTTCAAAGCAATTCTGGAACACTTTTTCTGGAATGACCATCAGAGCTGTTGTCGTATTACTCTTGATGTCCTGAAATATCATTGAGATATTTTCCTTTCAGCATTTCCTTCATCTTTGGGTAAAGAAAAAGATCATAGGGGGCCAGACCAGGTGAGTAGGGAGACTGTTCTAATACAGTTATTTGTTTACTGACTAAAGCCTCCCTCAGGGACAACTACACAATTAAAGTTGCAACTTGCCAACGTGTGCAATGGCCATTCCGGAAAGAGTTCCAAAATTGCTTTAAAGGATGGGCTAGCTGCTGGCATCAATGCGTAGCTTTCCAAGTGGTGTACTTTGAAGATGACCACAGTCATATTCAGCAGTGAGGTATGCAGCACTTAGAACAATTAAGTTTGTGGACTTTATTTTCAGACCTTGTACTTACACCTTGCTTAGGTCTTGGCCCTACAGTTGAGCACTGAACACACAGATAATTGTTATGTTCTTAGATTCTAACATCTGGAAAAAGATAATAATGTAATAGTTATTATATGACATTCTTACTATGATATATAATACTGTGCATATATGATATGACTATTATAGTATCACTATAAGATTTTATGAAAACCTAGGAAACAAGGGCTCAGAATAATTATATTATTTGCTGGGGATTTATACTTGAGTGTTATATGTAACTGAGTCCTTATGACTCATAGAGACCCTAAATGACAGAGTAGAACAACTCCGTAGAGTTTCCTAGGCTGTGTTACTCATGGAAGCAGACCTCTAAGTCTTTTCTCATGTGGAGTAGCTGATGGGTTTGAACCTCTGACCTTCAGCTTAGCAGCCATATGTTTAGCCATTATACCACTAGGGCCCATTTAGTAACTGATATGGTTTTGAAACCCCAATCTGAAAGTCCAAATCTCTGAATTATATCTAACCTTTATTACAGTAATTCTTTGTACTAAGCATTATATTTATTGCTGGAGATAAAGAAAAAAATGAATAAAATTAACCCCTTTATCTTAAGGAGATGTTGGGAGAGAGAGGGCCCCTTGTGTATATTTGTCCGTTTCCATCAAAGGCAAACTGAAATAATTGACGTCACAAAGCTCACTCGGCAGCCTCCTCACTGGAAAGAATCACCTTCTCTGAGTGTGTGAAGTATTCAAGGCTGCGTTACGTTTGCTGCTAGGTGTCATCAAGTTGGTCCCACTTCATAGTGATCTTAGGAACAACAGAATGGAACACTGCCTGACCCCGTGCCATGCCCACGATTGTTTTTATGCTTAAGCCCACTGTTACAGCCGCTACATCAATTCATCTCCTTGCAGATCTTACTCTTCTTCATTGACCCTTTACTGAGCATGATGTTCCGCTGCAGGGACTGATCCCTCTCTCCTGACAGTATGTCCAAAGTACGTAAGATGTAGTTTCACCCTCTTGGCTTCCGCAGAACATTCTGACTTTACCTCTTCCAAAACAGATTTTTTTTTTGTAATTTTGGCAGTCCATGGTATTTTCAATGTTCTTCCCCAACACTACAATTCAAAGGCATCAGTTTTTCTGTTTGCCTGACTCATTGTACAGCATTCACATGATGTGACTAAAAATACCATGGCTTGGGTCAGGCAAACCTTAGTCTTCAAAGTGACATCTCTACTTTGCAAACAGTTTGCAGCAGATTTTCCTGGTGCAATGTGTCTTTTGATTTCTTGATTGCTGCTTGCAAGGGTGTTGATTGTGGAACCAAGTAGAATGAAATCCTTGACAACCTCGATCTTTTCTCCTTATATCATGATTTTGCATACTGGCCCAGTTGTGAGCATTTTTGTCTTTGTGATGTTGAGGTATAACCCATCGTGAAGGCTGTGGTCTTTGATCTTTGTCAGTAAGTTTTTCAAGTTGTGTTTACTTTCAGCAAACAAGGTTGTGTCACCAACACAATGCAGGTTGTTAATGAATCTTCCTCCAATCCAGATGCCTTGTTCTTCCTCGTATAATCCAACCTCTCAGATTATTTGCTCAGCATACAGATTAAAAAAGCATAGTGAAAGGATACAATGCTGATGCACATCTTGTCTGATTTTAAATCAGGCAGTGTCCCCTTGTTCTCTTTGCACAACTGTGTCGATCTATATACAGATTCCTCACGAGCATAACTAAGTGTTCTGGAGTTCTCATTCTCTGCAGTGTTATCCATAATTTTTAATGAGCTACATGACACTTTTGCTTAGTTAATGAAACACAAGTAAACATTGTTCTGGTATTCTCTGCTTTCAGCTGAGATCCATCTGACATCAGCAATGATATCCCCGGTTCAGTGTCCTCTTCTGAACCCAGCTTGAATTTCTGGCAGTTCCCTGTTAATAAAGTGTTGCAGTAGCTTTTGAATGATCTCTAGCAAAATTTTACTGGCATGTGATACTGTTTGGTAATTTCTGCATCTGATTGGGTCACCTTTCTTGGGAATATGTATAAATACAGAGAATTATGGACGTGTGAAATATTTGCTGAGTTGTAAGTGACCATTCACCAATATTGGCTCTGATCCTAGGTATCTTATGAAGTGTGGTCTTGAAAAAAGTTTGCAGTGTATGTATAAGCCTCTCTTTCTTCACACAAAAAAAATACAAATAACTTCACAATTTTTCTTCACAAAAAAATACAAATGATGGAAAATACATAATTTCTGAGCAGGCCAGATTTGTTCTCAACTCAGGTCATTGGTTTTAGCATTTATTGCTACATGAGACTCTTTATTTTCAGACTCTCACAAGGCACAGTCCTTCATTTCTTTCAAGTGTTGCCTCAAACCTGTGTTATTGGAGCAGTGTCCTTGACCACGTCATTAAAAATATCCCCTCGTCCCACAGCTTTTCACTGTAAATTCCTTTATCTTGTTCATTCCTGACATTGCATTGTATAAACTTTATATGTCTGACTTCTCTTTGTTTCCTAAAATAGAAATAGCCTGAGGGCTGACCTTGTCTAACTTGTTTATTGTGTTATCTTTTATACCTTGAACAGTGCTTGGCACATGGTAAGCATGTAATACATCTTTGTTGAGTGAATAAATATTGGTGAACATTAAATAATGAAACACATGAGAGACTGAAAAACGAAACAATCTCATGGGATTATATTATTATCATCATTTTACGTGATAAATATTCAATGATTATACATTTGTAGGGTTTCAGTGTGCTTATGTAGTTTTTACTTAAATGAATTAGGAAATTAGACTAGTCAATGACACCGAATAGGACCATGATGCCAAATTTTTGCCACATTTTCCCAGAAAAAGATTCTTAATATATCTTTCAATAGCTGCACTCATGAAGATAGAAGAAAGAGAAATTTCTGATCAGAAATAGAGGAGTTGGGATGACGTTAGAAGGTGTTTTGCTTTCTGTTGAAGATATAGTGAGAGATAATGGAGTTAACTGATAAAGATTCAGGAATGAACACAAAAGCGATTTCCCCATTCCCACATTAAGATAAGAATGAACTAGCGGGAAGTTGTAGAATTTACAGCAACGGGCCCCAAGAAGATCTAGGAACAATGCACATGACTGAGAACCAGGCAGAGGTAAGAGCCTACGTTATTGGTTCTATGTAGCTGCGGCTGACTGAGCCTCTGACAATCAGAAAGAGAAAAAGGAATCTGTATCTTGACCCCATGAACAACATCAATGAATATACAGTATTTTGTTGTTGTTAGGTGCCACTGAGTAGATTCTGATTCAAAGAGAATCCTTGTAATAGAACAGACGTGCCCTATTGGGTTTTCTTGGCTGTAATCTTTATGGAAACAGGTTTTTCTCTTGAAAAGTTACTGGGTAGGTTTGAACTGCCAGCCTTTTAGTTAGCAGCCAGACTCTTAACTTTTTAACACCAGGGCACCATTCTGCTAGCCAAAAAGTTAGTAGTTTGAACTCACTACTCTGTGGGAGAAATGTAGCCATCTGCTTCCATAAAGATTACAGTCTTGGAAACCCCACAGGACAGTTCTACAATCTTCTATGTGGCTTTTATGAGTCAGAATTAACTTGATGGCAATGAGCATTTTTGATTTATGTATAACATCTAGATATAATGTTTTAAAATATTGCTTTCTGTTAAACTGATAACTGATTTATTTTGCTTTGAGCCATTGGTAATTAGTATATCAACAATACTTCAACAAAAAGCTACAAGGTGTATTTTTCCTAGTTCCTCTGGAACTAGGCAGCTGTCAGCAGGTCAGGGATTGAGAAGCTCTTATGCTGATTACCAATTTGAGTTTGGAAATAGACTTTGATTTAATGATCTTTAAATTTTAGAGAGTCCTTGACTCCTTTAAGAATCATAGCTATTGACTACAGCCAAGGAAAATACACATGCACATAATTTTGACATGTAATTTTAAAAGGATTATAGAACCTCTAACACTGATTCATGAACTTAGAAAAGGCACCCCAATGTGAAATATCAAAGCTGAAATATTTATTCTTTTAGTTGTCATTGGGTCACAACTCATCTGAGTATCTTTATCAATGGGTGGGCTCTATTATTTGGTTGGCATTTCTCTTCCTAGGTTCCATGATTTTCTTCAAAACACAGATAGTTGCACATCAGTGGACAGACAGATTGGAGTATGTTCTGTGTCTTTATCTGTCAGCTCTGATTTCTGAAAAGTTTAGGCCTAACAGATTGCCTGGAATAAGTCTTTTCCTCACTGTGTATGTATCTGGTTGACACAAACACGGCATCACCTCTAGCTCAAAGACTTTTGGTTTGACCATACCTGAGACTGGAAAAAGTTTGGTACATCACATTTCAGTTTGAAGATCACCTGTTTGTTCTATTCCTGGGCTAGGTATTCTAGTCTCCCTTTTGAGAGCTGACACCAGTAAACAGAGTATGTACTAAGCATTTTTAAAAAAATACATATACATATATATTTTGTAGCATAGATAATGACTTACATAGCAAATCAGTTTCTCATTAAACAATTGATACACATACTGTTTTGTGACATTGGTTGCCAATCCCACAACATGTCAACATTCTTCTCAACTTTGTGTTCCCTCCTTCCTTTCCCCTCCTGCCTTCTTGTCCTTGCCCCTGGTCTGGTATACCTATTTAGTCTCCTTTTGCTTTATGGCCCTGTCCAATCTTTGGCTTTCTTGTGTTTTAGTGTCTTTTCTGACATCCATTTTGGTCTTTTCCTTTTGAATGACCTCTCAGCTTTTTCATGTATGATGTCCTTAACATCATTCCACAACTCATCTGGTCTTTGGTATTTAGTGTTCAGAACACTGGAGATGGTTTGTAGATTCAGGTGGGATATACTCAAGGTTCTACTTTGCAGACTTGTCTTAATTTTCTTGGATTTCAGCTTGAACTTGAATATGAACAATGAAGGGTCTGTGCTGCAGTCAGCCCCTGGTCTAGTTCTGACTGATGATATCTAGCTTTTCAGTTGTCTCTTCCCACAAATGTAGCAGATTTGATGTCTGTGTATTACATATGTGTATAGTCATTGTTTATGTTGGGGAAAAATATATTTTCAAAGAAGAAGTCATTGGTCTTACAAAATTCAATCATGCAATCTCTCGTATTGTTTCTATCACCAAGGCCATATGTTCCTGATACTGATCCTTTTTCTTTGTCTCCAACTTTCACATTCCAATCAACAGTAATTATCAGTGCATCATCATTGGATGTTTGATCAATTTCAGACTTCAGAAGTTGGAAGAAGTCTTCAGTTTTTCATCTTTGTAAGTAGTTGGTGAGTAAATTTACATACTAGTGGTATGTAGGCACATGAATATCATCCTATTACTAGCAGCACTGAACTTCAGGACATATCTTCAAATATTCTCTTTGGTAAAGAAGGCAATACCATTCTCTTTCAAGCTGTCATTCCAGGGATACTACACTATATGATTGTGTGATTCAAAATAGCCAATACCAGTTCTTTTCAGCTCACTAATTCCTAGGTTGTTATTTATGATTTCATTTTTGGTAATTTTCAGTTTTTCTAGACTCAAAATCCTAACATTCCATGTTCCAGTTATTAATGGATATTTGCAGCTATTTCTTCTCATTTTAAGTCATACTGTATCAGTAAATGGAAGACCTGAAAGCTTGACTTCATCCACATCATTAAGGTTGACTCTACTTTAAGGAAGTAGCTGTTCCACAGTTATATTTTGAGTCCTTTCCAACCTGAGTGACTCATCTTTTTGCACTGTATCAAACAATGTTCTACTGCTATTCACAAGATATTAATTGGTTAATGCTAAGGAAGTAAAAGATATACACATTATTGCAAATGGTGGTTTAAGAAGACAAGGTAAACTATTATAATGATGTGTAAAGAGCTCGCGATAGAATACCACAAGAGTAGACCATACTTTGCATTTCTCAAGCTGAAAGAATTAATGAAAAAGATCCAAACCTCAAGTTGCAATACTGAAAATATTGACTGATGCAGAGAGCATTGAAGTAAGATTGAAGGCATACACAGAATCACTATACCAAAAATGATTGATTTTTAACCATCTCAGGATGTAGCTTAAAATAAGGAACCAGTTGCACAGAAGGAAGAAGTCCAAGCTGCACTGAAGGCTTTGAAGAAAGACAAGGCTCCGGGAATCGGTGAAATGTCAACTGAGAGTTTTCAATAAATGGATGCAGAGTTGAAAGTACTTGCTTTTCTATGCCAAGAAATTTGGAAGACAGATGCCTTGCCAGTCATCTGGAAGAGAACCATATTTAAGCCTACTCACAAGAAAGGGGATCCAACTGAACGAAGAAATTATTGAATAATATCATTAATATCAGATGAAAATAAAATTTTGCTGAAGATAATTCAGAAGTGGCTAAAGCAATATATTGATAGGAAACTTGAAGCTGGATTTAGAAGAGAATGTGGCATCAGGGATATCATTACTGACATCATATGGATTCTGGCTAAAAGCACAGAATACTACAAAGATGTTTAGCTGTGTTTCGTTGAATGTTCAAAGGCATTTGACTGGGTCAGTCATAAATTACAGATAAAGTGGAGAAGAATGGGAATTCTGGAGCATGTGACTGTGCTGATGAGGAAAATTTATTTAGATCAAGAATTAGTTGTTTGAACAGAACAGAGCATACAATGATTGAAATTCAAAAAAGCTGTGTGCTAGTTTTGAATTCTTTCACCATACCAATTCAATTTATATGCTGGGCAAATAAATAAGCCAATAAACTGGACTCATAGAGTCTAATCATAATTGGAAGAAGACTCATTAACAAACTACTTTATACAGATGACACAGTCATGCGTGCTCAGAGTGAAGTGGGCTTGAAAGCACTTGCTGATGAAAATCAAAGACCACAGCCTTTACTATAGATTATACTCAACATAAAGAAAACAAAATTTCTCACAACTGGACCAATAAGAAACATCATAATAAACAGAGAAAACATGGAAGTTCTCAAAGACTTCATTTTACCTGGATCCATAATCAACATTCACGGAAGCAGGAGTCAAGAAATTGAAAGATGCATTGCACTGGGAAAACTTGCCTCAAAAGACCTCTTTACAGTACTGAAAAACAAAAATGTCACTTTAAAGACTAAAGTGCAAACCATGGTATTTTCAGTCACATCATATGCATGCAAAAGCTGGGCAATAACTTAAGAAGACAGAAGAAGAACTGACGCCTTTGAATTGCGGCACTGGAGAAGCATGGCTGCCAGAAGGATGAACTAATCTGCCTTGGAAAATATACTCCTTAGAAACAAGGATGATGAAACTAAATCTCACATACTTTGGACATGTTATCTGGAAGGATCTCTAATGCCTGGGAGAGGGTCAGCAAAAAAGAAGACCCTCACCAAGATGGATTGACCCAGTGATGGTAACACTGGGCTCAAGCATAACTAGTATTGAGAGAGTCGCACATGACTGGCTATGTTTCCCTTTGCTGTATATAAGGTCACTACAAGTGGGAAATGACTCAGTGGCACTCACAACAACTGCAGTCTTTGGATGAAGGAGAAATCTCAGCAGTTACTTCTGTACTGAGTTAGAAGGGTGTTCATGGACTAAGCTTTTCTTGACACTTGGTAAGAGTTTTATGTGAGGGGAAGCAGAACACCTCAATATATTTATGGTTACTGTATTGTATATTATTGCGCATATGTGTATGTTGGTGAGCTGTCTAAAATGGTTGTACACAGTGTTGACTATATGGAAAATGCATAGAGTGTAGCATGTATAGAGTGCATCCATGTACAGAATCATGCACTACAGATCACCCTGAAGTGTTTTCTGATGAATCATGGAAATACATGTGCTCGTTGAGTAATATTAGCTGCCCCCATAGTTTCTAAGGAGCACCTGGCAAATTTGAACTGCCAACCTTTTGGTCAGCAGATGTGGCAGTTAACCAGCATGCCACCAGGTTTTCCAGATTTATTCAGGCTAGTATTTTCAAACCATGGAATATAACAATGGAGAAAGTATGTCACATTTTATAAATACTTTCTCACTGATTCAAATGCAAGATTGCCCAGTTAATACATTTAGTCTGGGTAACTTTTAATCGGTAATAACTGTGATAAACAAAAGAGACACCACTTATTCCAACAAATGTTTTCAGATGGTAAATATGTATATGTACACACATACACACACACACGCACACACACGCACACACACGCACACACACGCACACACTTATTAACGTAATCCTAAATCTGACTTGACGGCACTTGGCTTGGCAAATGTTATATTTAGATTTCTGCATCCTTAGGTACTAAGGTTAATCTTGAGCATATCATAAATTTCATTTAACATGGACCTTTTTCATGTGATTAATTTACTCCATTTAATTTTATGTCCTTTTAAGTAGATGGTAAGCTCAGAGACATAAAATATGAAGTATGATTTCCATTTATTGTGAAATGTCTCCCTGACCTTCATCTTGATACTTACTGAGTGAAAACACTTTAACTGGAAATGTTTACCTGTTTTTAATTCAATTTGTGTTACTTAGATTTATTTAGTCTGTGAGAATTAAGGCTATTTATAACGGACAATTGTAACAAGTTTACAGGAAATAATAGAATAGGGATTGTATTCTACACTTTGTCACTAAACTAATGAACATACTTTGGTAGCCATTAACAGAAAATTCAACCAAAACTGGCTCAAGCAAAAACACAAAAAACAAATAAATTTGAGGGAAGATTTATTAGTGATCAAACTTTGTTGTCTTTGTTAGTTGCTGTTAAATCAGCTCTGATTGATTCATTAGATTTATGTATTAGATATGGCTGAATCTAGGATATCAAATGTGATATATAAATATTGGGTTGCTTTTCAATAGCAGCCTGTTTTTTTGTTTCCATTTGTTTCAGTTCACAGGCAAACTTTCTTTTCATTAGGCAAGATATCTGCTAACAGCTCCTGGTTGTTTTCCAGGGTATCATAATACGAGAAAATTTATTTTGGTAGTGCACACACACACAACTAAATTCTTTTGGCTTAGGTCACAGACACATGTCTAAACCAAACACTTTGGCCAAGTGGTCGAAATTTTCTGATTGGCCAACCCCAATTCATACACTGACCCCCCAAATTAATAAAAGTGGAGTCAGACTACACAATGCTCCCGAGTCCAACGAACTGAATGTGTGTAGCCATGATTACCAGAAGAAAATGGGTTCACATTTACGAAAAGAAAGTAGGAAAGTTGCAGGACTAGCAGAAACAACATACAACTGTAGCCAAATTACTATCTGTGTGAATTCCAGCAAATTGTTTACCATCTCTAGGTCTTAACTTTTCTAACTACAACAGGAATAACAACATCTATATTTTACAGTTTTATGACCATCAAATAAGATCAATAATGTATGTATCCTAACTATATCTAATTCTTTTATAATAACTACCACATACTCAAAAAATGTATTTCTTGTCATTTCATTCTTACCTCCCAGAGGTATCCTTGCCTTCTTACTGTGGAACGCACACCTAGTTACCTTGTGTCCAAATTGTGTCCAAATTTTAAGAACCTCTTAAAAACTGGGTAAGCCTGTTAGACTCTTTCTCTCCTTCATACTCATTCTGTAATATCTGCAATCATCCCATTAAATGAACGAGAACAGGCTAGATTAATTACAAGTGCTGACTTAAAAGATTTCGTAGTTAAAGCAGTCTGAGCCGTGAGAGTAACTGTCAAATGTCACATTTAGCTCTCCTTTAGATAATTTTAACAACTATAATAGCAATGCTTTTCAAGTGAATGATTTCATATTTTAATGTAATATTATTTGTGCTTATCCTAGGTCAGTTGATGGTAGTGTACTTTAAAACTGCAGTTAAAATATTCACTGAGAATATTCTCTGTTCCACTACTATTAGTTTCACCCAATTGAGTACAGAGAATATTAGGACCAGCAATAGTTATTTATATAACATTATATCTTAATGAGTTTGAATTGTTAACATTGGCTAGGGAGTATTATTCTATGAAACCAAACATATTAATTGAAAAACGAAGTTGTAATCACACCCCCAAATCAAATAGTGTCGACGCCTAACAAGGGTGTAATTCAAAAGGGAAGCCCATGGCACCAAATGAACCTTTGAAATTTTCACAGATTCATTAAATCTCTAACACAAGCAGGATGAAATTAGTGTAAACTTTCAAAGTGACTTAGTAAAGCATTATCAATACCGTTTGAAATTTACTATGTAGAGAAAGGCAAGAGACATATAAACCGCAAAAATAATCAAGATAAAAAGAAAACCCAAAAAACTTTGGCTTACTTTGCTTACTACAGTTAAGATGAATCAACTTTGATCATGTAAAACAATATACTAGAATTTGAGTTTAAGTATGTACCTACTCAATCTATTTTTCTTTCTGGATATTTTGAATACACACTGCAGCAATTTATTTCTTCTTATTACCTATGTATTTTAAGAGAAATATTTAATAAATTACAAGAAAGAAACAGTTTTTAAATGAACTGAAGTCCCATTTGTAAAAATACTACAAAAAAAAAAAACAAAGACCGACAACAACAAAAAAAATTCTGCTAATTTTAAAGTGATGAGATGCTATAGGTTTTAAATAAAAATGTATTTTCATCTCAAATCAAGCACCTTTTTACTATATCTCCTGCATTAATCTGTTGGAAACTGAGCCATGACATTATTATTCTTAAATCGCAATCTCAGTTATTTATAAGAACTATTCTGAGTGGTGGTGGTCTTGCTGGTACTTACTGGAAGCCCTAAAGATTGATGTGGGGTTTGAGGTGAAGGTGGATTGATTATGTTTCTAAAAATTGTCTATAATTTAAAAGTGTCTTCCTTCTTAATTTTTCTCAGAACTGTTGGCATATTTGTACCCCTCACTTTGATATTCCATATTATTACTTTTTCTCACTGTTTTTGTTTTTACTCTGTTGTTCTCTGTTCTAGCACATTTCTTTGCATTTATCTACCAAGGCTTCCACTGATTTTAGAAATTACTCTGAAAATTATATTTTAAAATTATACAAGGTGACTAGCCAATTCAGTTCCAAATAAGTACAAACATGGTATATTCACAGCATTAGATATTAATACTTAGTATAAAGCTACAGTAGTGAATATAGTGTGGAACACAAAGATAAACTGGTCAAATTGGAACTCAGAGTTCAAAAATGACCTAGACATATACGGTCACCTGGTACATGACAAAAACAGCACTGGTGTGATTTTTTTTCCAAAAAGTGTTGCTTAAAATATTGGATACTTGTGTGAGAAAATCTTGACCATGTATCAGCATCATAACATCTGCAGAAATGAGTTCTAGATGCACTGAAGATCAAAATATGATAAATAAAATGCTAATGTTTCTACAAGAACACACAGGAGAATATCTTAATGACATTAGAAGATGTAAACATCTTTTAAGGAGCATACAAACATATATTACCAAAGGAGAAAACTGGTAAGTTGATTAACATTAAACATTAAGAGCTTTTATTCCTCCAAAGATGCTACTAGAAAAAGAAAAATTGAAGCAAGAGAGATGGAGACAATATTTACAATACTTAAATTTGTTAAAAACTTATATCCTGTATATTTGTAGATAGAATTCCTACAAATTACTAAGTAGATAAATGAGAAAGCTCAAAAGAAAAATGGCAAAAACCTTGATTAGACACTTGACATGAGAGGTTATTAAAATGGCCAATAAGCATTTAAAATAGGGGCTAAATGTCATTAATCATCAAGGAGTTCCAAATTAAAACCCCAGGGTAATGCTACTTTACATGCCCTAGATTTGCAAAAATGAAAAAGATTGATACCAAGTTTTGAGAAGGATGAGGAGCAATTGCTGGTGAGAATATAAATTATGAAATTCATTTTGGAAAAATTTGGCAATATCTATAAAAATTGAACATCTGTATATCCTTTGAAGCAGCAAATATATCCCCAGGCATAAATTCAACAGAACTGTGTATGTATGTATGCTGAAAGACAAATTTAATGATTTCCACAGCATCACTATTCAAAATACCCCAAACTGAAAACAAGTCATACAAGAGTAGAATAAATACAATTGTGATATACTTGTACAATGAAATGCTATTTAGCAAGTGATAAAACAAAACTATCACTATGCAAAGATAGAATGCCATCATCACAGAAACAAAGTACTGAATAAAATAAGACAACAACAAAAGAATTCATATGACCCTATGAAAAATTAAGCAAAGCAAAACAAACCACAAGCAGGACTAATCATCAAACTAAATTCAGTTTTCTTTGCCAAGTGGAGGGATGGAGGTTAGAAGTGAAGATGACAGGATCTTCTGGAGCGTGGATAATATTGTCTGTCTTTATCATTTGCTCATTAAATGGCTGTATTTACTTTGTTAAAATTTATTTAACTTTGCAATTTTTCATTTGTTTACTTTCTTATGTAGTATTTCTCTAAAAAGTGCAAAAAGTTTTAGTATATCTTTTATTAATTCTTGTTTCTTTTTTTCATCTTTAGTGTTGTGGCTCTACTAGCTTGAATCTTAGTTTAGAATGAAATTATATGATACTTACGTTATGTTTCCAGTGTTCTCTTTTTATGATAGGTTATTTTAAAATGTTTTTTTGTTATTCTGCAGATTCTTATCATGTTTTCTATTAATACACAGAATGAATCAACAAGAAAAATTAGAAATCCATTTTGTGGACCACTGTTCATTAGTAAACATAAGTTTAGGGTGAGTAGCAAAGAAGCCATTACATTGGTGTTTCCCAAAAGAGCACAGTTAGGAAAGCTTTTCTCCGAGATACACTTACGTGAATTGCTGTTTCTCCTTAGGTAACTTATGGAATTATTTTGAAAATACCTCACTTTTTTTTTGTTGTTATTTGTTTGTTTTCTTGCCTGAAATGAACACTTAGTTGCTGGATGTTTTCTTATATGGTTGACAGAGCTCAGAGATTGGGGCTCTAAATATCACTACGTAGGGAAAAGGCTGTTGAATACTGTTGAAAGGAATTCTCTTGTTTTAAGTCCTACATCTTACACTTGCCTATTATTCTGTCTTGAGTCCCAGAATCTCTCCCAAATTATCACAGTGAGAAAGCCTCTCTCCTTATTGATAACATCTCTGCACTCATTGGGATTTGTGAAACCTTCATTTTCCTTCTTTAGTCACTGTACCTCCATCCAAATTCAACTTAAGGCAAATACTTGGAAACTTTTATTACTTGGTGATCTATCTTTTATTCTATTCATTATTATGTTTTTATACCTGTTAGTCTCATCTTAATAGTACCTTTGAAAGAAAAAACCAAAACAAACATTGCTCTCAGGTTGATTCCCACTCACGGCAGACCAATGTGTTGCAACGTAGAACTTTTCCATAGGATTGCCTTGACTTTATTCTCTACAGCAGATGCCCAGGCCTTTCTTCTGTGACACTGCTGGTTGGAAGGGGACAGTGTTGGTGGTTCAAACTGCCAACCCTTAGGCTAGTCATCAAGTGCAAACTATTTGTACTAGCTGGGGACCCATCTTTAGAAAAACTCAATGCCATCTCATTGTGATGCTATAAACATAATAAAGCTTCCCCATAGGCTTTCCAAGCCTGTGAATCTTTGAAGAACGTTGCTACATCATTCTCCTCCAGAGCAGTTGGCAGATTAGAACTTTGAACCCCTTTGGTTAGCAGCCAAATACTCAACCACAGCACCAACAGGGCTCCTCATCTTTGGAAGAGGACTAGGTCAATATATACAGATTTCATTTATGACCTTGGATCCGAGGCATATAGACATATGTTTACATCTTGGTGTATGTTCAAAGAGAACTATCATTAGAATCAAAAGATAGACCCAAGTTTAAGTTTCATGTCAGCCACATATAAAATATTTGACACTGGTTCAGTACCAAAGAGCTCTGGGCTTACTATTTTAATTTAAAACATTGGGATTGTATCTTCCACAGAAAACATCTCTTGACCTTAGAAATGCTTTATGTTGAGGCTGATTTATTATTTTTGCCTTTATTAAAAATGAGTATTATCATCTTTCAGTTTGAGTTGATTCTGACTCAGTGACTCTATAGTGAATATAGAGAAGGCAATATGTACTTTAAAAATCTTGCATTGGTAAATGATGAGTCACAGATTTTGTTCTTGCTGATAGAACTAATTACAATAATGAAGTTGTTGTACCTGTAATACAATGTTCCTAAAGCAATTGAGAAAATATAATATAGTTTCTCCATTCCTATTCAATCATCTTTACATACTGCATGACTCTTAAGATTATAATGAATCCATTATTTTTTTTAACTCAGAAGATTGTCAGGTATGAGAACCAAAAATATCCAGATATTTAATGTATGAATAATATGGTGAATTTGTACTTTGTTAATTTAGCTAAACTGGAACTGTGTTTCACAGAATTCTCTTTCTTTTGCAATTCTAAATTAGTATTATCCATTAGACAAAGCTGTGCAACATTTGGGAGCCAGAAATAAAGCAACAGCCTTGTGGAGACTTGGGAGATACTGGGTCAAGGGCTGCTTGAATTTATACACCCTGTCCTGGACCCCTGCATCACCTTTTTGGTATGTGTCAGAAACTGGCCTAAAGCTCTTGTAACATCCACCAAGTCTCCTTCTTCAGCTTCTCTGAGTCCGGGGTCCAGTGGCTGAGCAGCTATAAGGTAAAGTTTGCTGACTTCTTTGTCAGGTTTCTCTTCTTACCAAAGTTAGAGGCTCACGGAATTGAGGGACATATGCAGATTTAAACTTGTCCTGGGGGTTCTATCTCATCCTCATGAATTCTGTTTGCTCTAGCTCTCTTCCGTTTCTCATCCATCCTTTCATGCTGTCAGTCCTGCTCCAGTTAGGTTTAGTACCAAAAGCAGGATCAAGAGCCATAAAAATGTTGTTCTGACAATTAAGGTCAAAATCCTATAAAAACACATTTTATTCTATACCACTCACAGTGGCTGTCTTATCTGATCAGAGACCAACTGATAGAAAGAGTTTAAGATATAATCATGAAGTAGGCAAGGTAATAGGTTCCTTGCATTTTAGGAACTGAAAAGCTGTACAGGAGACCTAGACAAAAACAGATAAGGAAATGAACGTGCAATGGAAGCAGACAGGTAGGAATGTGAAAGAGGGTAGCTGGCATGTAATGAAAAGGATCACAGCTACATACCGCAGTGGATACCTCAAAAAATTATATGTGAAGAATCTTGCTGTAGGCCTCAACTCCAAGTGGCATCTTTCGGGCCTGGCCATCTACAGTTAAAAGTGTTTACTTGGTTTCTCTCACCATGGGAAGCTACTCTCACTACATCACCTTTGGTGAATAGCCAGTACATTGCAATCTCTGGATGGAAAGTTGCAGTCAAGGACTCAGGCTCTCACGTCCTACAGAAAGGGAGGCCGTTGGCCAGCCTGACTCCATCTTACTACAAACAGTGGCACAGTAGTTAAGACAACCGTGTTATAAACATTGAGTCCTGAGAGCTTGACTTCCCCCATCCGTAAGAATTTACCTTGCACTGATCAGAAGTCACACAGCTATTTTTTCCTCTTAGGAACACTGATTAATTGTTCTGTTTATCCCCTTTCAGTTATTCTCTAAGACTACTAACTGAATCATCAGGTAGTCTGCATGATTATCAAGCCCCAACTTGTTGGAGCCACGAAGACCCCCCATGAAAGAATATGTTGAAATATTGAAAGAATTACCTACATGGACTGGGAAAAATATTAACTAGTCCCCCCTACTCGCCCCTTAATCAACCTATATAACCTCCTCCAGGCTTAGCCTATACACGCAGGCCAGCTTTGGAGGAAGAGATTCCCCCTTGCCTCTTGTGTGTCGGCACTCAATAAATGTCCTCATTTAATCACCTCACATCCCGTCTCAGTAGTGGCTTTGCGGACAGGCAGCACAGATCCATGATTGCGGTCACACAACCGTGCTGATCCACCTAACTCTCTCATGTTCCCATTTATGAGAAGACATGGAACACTGAAAGATTTAAGACTTTTCTTTGTGGTTTCTTGCTACACTGTGGCAGTTAAGTCCGTAAAGGTTTACGAATAATGTTTACTTCCTGGTTGCCTCGTTATCTTAACTGACTACTCAACACCTGGCAGCTCTCAACAATCTAACACATTTTAAAATAACGTAAAATAAACGACTTAATATGCTCATTATTCTATAGAATGTAAATTTTCATTTCAGAAAATAAAAATAAAGAGTGGAATTGGTCTTTGCAGATAATGAAAAGAAATCACTGGAAGGTTTATAGAAGTTTAAAAATATAAATGGTGAAAACTTTTCCTCAGGGCCAAAGATGAAAGTGTTGATTATCAAATGGAAACTCTGAAATATTTCTTGTCTCTGTCCACCTACCAAGTCTACATTGTACTAATCTAATCATCATCCAAATCTCATGTACACTATTGCAGTGGCTTCCTAATAGTCTCCTTCAGCTATCGCCTTCAGTGTATTCTTCATATTAAATCCAGAGGAAATGTTTTAAATGGGAGATATAATCATTTCCCTCATTTGTTTGAAATCACTCCGTGGCTTTATGTTGCTTTTTTTCAATGTTGGAAAATCTCTGTTATGAAGATCGCAAATCTAGATAAACTATGTCGAAAGCCTCTTGAATTTCTCTTCCATTCCTAATTTATGCTCTCAACACTTGTACTTAATTCATTTCCTCTTGCAAGCCAATCTTCTTGCAAATTCATGTTCAGCAGACAAATACCTGCTGGTACTGCTGCCTGGAAAGCTCCTATACCATTTTTTAAATCAATTTCATTTCTTGAATTCCTTGAATAATTAGGACTGGGAAGATTTTATGGCCACTCACTCCTTAACCAAGTTGTAGTTCTATACAACTTCTTAGCAATAGATTATTATCCTTTATGCAATTTATCACAGTTGTTAATGAAACACTTGTATTATGTTATTTAATACCTATCTCTTTCCATATTAGAAGCTCTAATTAAAAACAGCTGTGTTCCATAATAACATTTTCATAATATTTGTTAAATGAACAAATGAGTGGTTTCAGGTCTACTCAGAGTGGGATTCTGACCCCATAATTGTTAAATGTAGAAAGGTGTATAGTAATTTTCCATAATGTTCAATTATATGAAACCATTATGAAATACCTTAAAACCACTTGTGAGAATTTAACTATTAAATGTATCTCTACATCTGTTATCTATCTTTCTGCCTATTATGCCAGGCATAATTTTATATTTCCGTAACAGACTTAAGAACTGGTAAAAACAAGGAGAAGAGAAAGTTCTTTGAAACAAATATTGAAATCTTTCTAAAGGAAAATGAACAAAATGACAGCAAAAACTCGTGCTACAGTGAGTCTCCCAGTTTATATTTTATAGATACTCCACAGTGTCAATGAAAACAAGGAAGCCCCTCAACCAGATGGTTTGACACAATGGGGACAGCAAGGAGCCCAAACACTGAAGCGACCGTGAGGGTGGCACAGGACCTGACAGTGTTTCTTTCTGTTGTGCATAGATAGGGTCTTTATGAATCTGAACTGACTCGGTGGCTCCTAACAACAGCAACCACAGCACTGACATGATAATTAAGTTCATAATATATGTCCATTACATTGTTAGTGTTTAGGTACATGTACCATATTAACTATTTATGTCCAATATTAACTAAAATGAAATTGAATCTGGAATAGTTATTATACCTAGTATCAATTATGATAAAACAGAAAAAGCACTTGCTGAATATGGAAGTACTTTAAAAAGTACTTTTTTTGAATCTTTATTTCCATTTTTCAAACTCCAATATCTGGTTCTTTTTAATTATATATGTTCGTGGATGTCAAGTCAATTCCTTGTGAAAAATACATTCTATGAATTTACATTATAATCTAAACAACACTACCTGAACTACAGAAGATAGAAATGCTGAAGAAGGATGTAATACACACACATATATATACAGATATACATACACACATATACACACATATATACACACACAAACATAAACACATACCACATCTTACTGGTTCTGTTTCTCTAGAGAACATTTTAATTACATTTGAAAGTCCACTTATAGGAAGTACTGTGAATGTCATTATTTACCTGTCAGTGAAGAGAGTGTGAGGGCATTTAGTTGATTGGAATGTACACATTCCAATCATTGGATAGATTGGAGAAGTATATTTATTGATCAAGAGTATTATGATTTTAGTACCTTCCTTAACAATAGTGATTTCACTGTAATTTGCTAACACTTATATTACTCTAGAAGTGCCATTAAGTTTTAGTACCATATATATACCTGAAATTAAACTACCTGTTTGATTAATACTTTCTGAATGATTAGATATTATTTGAAGCCCTGAGGATATAAAGCAGAGCAGGACAAAGACAGTCCCTTTTAAAAAGTTACTGCAGATCTAATGATATTAAAAATAAATACAGTATACCTGTTGCTGTTAAGTCAATTCTGACTCACAGTGACCCCACGTGTAACAGAGTACCACTGTTGCGTAGAATTTTCTTTGCTGTAATCTTTATAGGAGCAGATTGCCAAACCGTCTTAGTTATGTAGTGCTGCTGTAACAGAAGTACCTGGAGTGGGTGGCTTTAAAAAAATAGACATTTATTTTCTCATGGTTAGGATACTAGAAATCCAAAATCAGGGCTCCAACTTGAAGGGACAAGCTTCTCTTTCTGTGGGAGCTAGGGGAAAGTCTGTATCTCTTCCCTTTCTATTCTATGTCTCTGTTGATCTATATGTGGCATGGCATCTATCTTTCCCCATCTCTGCTTACTTGCTTGCTTAATCTCTTTTATATCACAAAAGATATTTATTTAAAACATATCCTACACTAGTGCTATCTCATTCACGTAACAACAACAAAATTATCAAATAGCATTATAACCATTAACCTCCGGCCCAAAATTTTGCCACTGAGTTGATTTCACCTCACAGTGGCCCTATAGGACAGAGCAGAACTGCCCCATAGATTTTTCAAGGAGCACTTGATGGATTTGAACTGCTGACCTTTTGGTTAGCAGATGTAGCTCTTAACTACTACTTCACTGGGGTTTCTATAACCACTCCAGGGGTTAGGATTTTCAACACGTATATTTGGAGGAAACATTTCAGTACACACCACAAGCCTTTCTTCTGTGATCCTACTGAGTGTGTTTGAAATACCAACCTTCAGGTTAGTAGGCAAGAACAAACAAGTGGTGCACCCAAAGGAATTCTAGTCCTTCTGGAGAACATATGTAAAATCTATCTCTATCTCCAGGATGATTCAAACTATAATATCCATGGTACTTCCTTTTGCTTCACTTTCAAGACATTTCATAAATTTAAATGAGAGGCTATTCTGCTGGCATTTTATATGTGTTGGCATGCTACATTGAGATAAAATCTTTCCTTGACCAAATTATATACACCTTTTTGTTGTTAGGTACTGTCAAGTTGGTATCAACCCAAATAAAGCCTATGCACAGCAAAACGAAACATTTCCCAGTCCTGTACCATCCTCACAGTCTTTGCCAGTGTTGAGCCCATTCTTCAGCTACTGTGTCAATTCATCCCACTGAGGGCTGAGGTTCTTTTTTTCCCATGAGCCCCTACCTTACCAAACTCGATTGCTTTCTCCAGGGCCTGGTCTCTCCTGAAAATATGTCTGAAGTTCTTACTTCCAAGTTTGTCTTCTTCTGAGACAGATACATTTGTTCTTCTGACAGTCCATAATACACTCAGTATTCTTCACCAACACCATAGTTCAAAAGTATCAATTCTTCTTTGGCTTTTCTTATACATTGTCCATCTTTGTTATGAACATGAGGTGATTGAAAGTATCATGGTTTGGGTCAGACACATCTCACTGACATTGTAGTTCTCAAAGTGACACCTTTGTTTTTCAACACTTTAAAGAGGTCTTTTGTGACAGATTTCCGCAATGCAATATGTCATTTATTTCTTGACTCTTTCTTCCTTAAGCATTGATTGTGGATTCAGGTAAAATGAAATTCTGGACAACTTTGATTTTTTTTTTTTTGCATTCGTCATGATGTTACTTGTTGATCCAGCTGTGAAGATTTTTTTTTTTTTTCTTTACGGCAAGGTATAATCCATACTTTAAGGCTGTAGGCTTTGATCTCCATCAGTAAGCACTTCAAGACTTCCTCACTTTCAGCAAGTAAGATTGTGTTATTTGCATAATGTGGGTCATTAATAAGTCTTTTTCTGATCCTTATGCTCTGCTCTTCTTCATGTAATCTAGCTTCTCAAATTATTTGTTCAACACACAGATTGAATAAATATGGTGAAATGATGCAATCCTAGTGTATACCTTTCCTTATTTTTAACTGTTGAGTATCCCTTTGCTCCATTGGAATGACTACCTCTTGGTCTATATACAGATTCCTTATAAGCACAATTAATTGTTCTGGAATTCCAGTTCCTTGAAATGCTGTCCATAGTTTTATTTTTTTTTATGATCCACATAGTTAAATGCCTTTGTGTAGTCAATAAAACATGTAAACATCTTTCTAATATTGTTTGCTTTCAACTAAGATCCATCTGACATCAGCAATGATATCTCTTATTCTTTGTCCTTTTCTGAAACTGGCTTGAATTTCTGGCAGTTTACTGTCTATGTGCTGTTGCATCCATTTTTGAATTATCGGTAACAAAATTTTGCTTGCTTGTGTTACCGGTGTCCCATAATCTCCCTGTTCTGTTGTATCCCTTTATTTTGGGATGGACAGAAATACAGATCTCGTCAAGTTGGTTGGCCAGGTAGCTGTTGTCCAAATTTCTTACCATAAATGAATGAGCACCTCCAGCACTTCATCGTATGGTTGAAACATATCAATTTTTATTCTGCCAGTTCCTGGAGATTTGTTTTTCTTTTTGGCAATGTCCTCATTACATCTTGAACATCTTCCTTCAGTACCATTGTGGGTTTGATCTGCATTTCTCTAATGGCTAGTAATCACGAGAATTTCCTTATGTGTCAGACTCTTAAAGGTCTTCTGCGGAGAAGTGTTGTTCATTTCCATTGCCTATATTTTACTGGATTATTTGTCTTTTTGTTGTAGAGGTGTTGGATTTTCCTCTTGAGTTTCTCTAAAATCCTTTTGTGGAATTTGTCATAGCTATTTTTTACCCTTTCTGTAAGTTTTCTTTTTACTATTTTGGTGAAATCTTTTGATGAGCATGTGTTTACTTTTTAAAGATTTTGGGGCAGAGTCAAGATGGCAGACTAAATACATGTCTCCCTAAGTCCCTCCGGAAACTAAGACCTGAATTGATAATTAAATGAAGCCTTCTGGACACCTAGTGAGCCCTAGGAAGTGGCATAGGGCCGTTTATTTGGACTTCATACCACTGAAGACAAAACCTCCTCTCTTTTGCTTACCCAACTCTCAGTGAGCGTGAGCTTACATGAACCAAAGGTAACTCATCATTTTAATTTTTTTCTTTGTTTTAACTTGCAGGAGGACCTGGAACTTGACTAGCTGCTAATCTCAGATGCACTGCTGGTGGGATCAGCAAACAAAATTGCCATATTTTGAGAGCCCAGCTTTGGACTCTACGCATCTTGGCACTTTTGGCCTCTCTTCCTGCCTCTGCTGCATAGTAGCCAGTAATGGGGAAGTGGCAAGCTTGTGCATGACTCCATGTTGATCCATTGGGAGGTGGAAACACCCATAGGGAGGCCTCAGCTAGATGTAATTCCTAGGCTGGGAGACAGTGCCTGCCTGGGGGAGAGCACTTTTCTGGTAGATAAGCAGTATTTTACACAGTGTCACCTGTGGCTAGGGCCCAGCAACAGAGGCTGTGGCCTCTGCATATTGGCACATTTGGGCCTCTTTGCACCTCCACCATAGAGTAGCCTGGTCTCAGCCAGGTTTCAAGCTTGTATGGGACACTGTCTTGTTCCACCAGAAAGTAGATTACCCATATGGAAGCCTCAGCTTGACCTAATCCCGGGCTGGGAGGCAGTGCCTGCCTGGAGGAGAGTACTTTTCCAGCAGAAAAGCAGTATTCTACACATTGTTGCCTACAGCTGGGGCCCTACAGCAGAGGCCAGCAGGGCAGTAGCTTTTCTATATTTTGAGATAGTTTATAACATCTGGGATTCAATATAGAGGTGCTTACTTTGCCAGCTGGGAAGAGGGACCTATAAACCTGAAAACCTGACTGACTTTGGAAGTTGTTAGATACTTTTTACCTCTCATTTTAAGACGGCTTAAAGAAACAACTGTGGTCCATCCTTACCACATCTCTCCCAGCCTCTATTAACTCACATAATATCCACAAAAGCAACAAACTCTGGAGAAAACCATAACCAAGAAATCACCCATGGCTTCAGAAGGCCCTCACAAGTATCTCAGAAATTCCCAGATGAAGAAGCTTTTCTGAAACTATCAGAAGGTGACTACAAAAGATTATATATTTAGCTCTCATAGGCCTTACACAAAATGAGGCAGCCAGCCAAGGCCAAGTGCCGTCAAGTCTGCAGAGCAAAGTGAAAAATTAAGCAAGCTGTTTGATCTGGTGAAATGCCAGTACTCTGAAATCCAACAGATTAAGAACAAAATCAAAGAGATAGAAACTTCAGTTCAAAGCCAAGAAAACAGAACGGAACAAATGGAAAAAAAAATTTCTGACTTGGAAGACAGCTACTGAATTCAGCATCTATGAGGAGAAATCAGAAAAAAGAAACAAGAAAAATGAGGAAGCATTAAGAAGCATGTGAGACTCTATTAAGGGGAACAATCTATGATTCATTGAAGTTTCTGAACAGGGCAAGACACCTGAGAACACAGAGAGTCTTGTTGCTGAGCTGCTGACAGAAAACTTCCCAGAAATAATGAAAGAAGAGAATATAAATATCCAAGATACATATCGAATACCACTCAACATAGATCTCAAAAGAAAGACTACAAGACATAATCAAGCTTAACAAAACGAAACCTAAGCAGAAACTCTTAAGGGCAACAAGACTCAAAACAAAGCTAACATTCAGAATGAAACCTTGAGGACTTTCATTGGATTTCTCTGCAGAAACAATGCTGGCATGGAAACAGTGGCATGACACATTCAAAGCCTTGAATAAGGAGAACTTCCCACCAAGAATTAAATACCCTGAAAAACTGTATTTCAAACATGAAAATGAAATTAAGACATTTCCAGATAATCAGAAACTCAGAGACTTTGTAAAAACCAAACCAAAGCTACAAGAAATACTAAAAGAATCTCTTGGCTTAGAAGAACAAAACCACCAACTTTATATTTCAGAAGCAAATACAGGACACATCACCAAGAATCCTACTCAGTTAGAGAAGGCTCCAAACTCAATCAGAGCTATAATAGTGAAACAAATAATCCAGTGATCATATCATGAAAACTATGATGTCATCATATTAAAAAGAGAGATGTTCTACAGTTGTTACAGTCCTTCCAGATGGAGAAGTTGACAAGAATGATAGTAATTGAAATTGGGTTTATACAGAGTTTATTAAAAAGAACCCTAGGGGTAGCCAGAAAGCACAATAAAGATGCAACATATCAAAGCAAGAAGCGTAATACAGGAGTCTCGACAACCACAAAACCAACCCATAAAAAGGTGAAAAATCGTCTCATAAAGAAGAGTGTCCAAGAACAGATTCATAAGAACAATAGGGAAAGCATCAACACAAAAGTAAACATTATCACAATGGCAGCACTGAACACATACCTATCAATAATCACATTGAATGTGAATGGACTGAATGCTCCAGTAAAGAGACTTCAAGTGATGTCTTAGATCAAAAGACACAACCCATCCATATGCTGCCTGCAAGAAACTCACCTTAGACTTAAAGATAGGAACAAACTGAAAATTAAAGGATGGAAAAATATATATCAAGCTAACAATGAACAAAGAAGAGCAGGTGTGGCCATTCTAATCTCAGATAAAATAGATTTTAATATAAAATCCACGATCGTGGACAAGGATGGACACTATCTATTGCTGAAAGGTTTAATACACAAGCAGGACTTAACAAGATAAAATATTTATGCACTTAATATTAGAGCAACTAAATACATCAAAGAAACACTGACTACACTCCAAAACAAGATAGATCACTCCACAATAATAGCGAAAGACTTCAACACTCCATTCTCAATATTGGACAGATCGTCTAGAAAATAGCTCAGTAAAGAGCAAAGACACAGAAGACCTTATTGCCACAATTAAGCAACTACACCTCATCAACATATAAAGAACTTTCTACCCATCAGCAAACAACTACACCTTCTTCTGGAGTGCCCATGGAAAATTCTCCAGAATAGACCACGTGTTAGGACATAAAGCAATTCTGAACAAAATCCATACCATTGAATTAATGCAAAACATTTTCTCAGATCGTAAGGCCATAAAAGTCAAAATCAATAGGAGAAAAAACATAGAAAGTGGACTCATGAAAACTGAACAACATCTTGTTCAAAAAGTCATGAGTTATAAAACAAATCAAGGATGAAATAAAGAAATTTATGGATTTCAATGAGAATGAAAACACTTCCTACCAGAATCTAGGGGATACATTGAAAGCAGTGCTCAGAGGTCAGTTTATCTCCATAAATGCACACGTCCAGAAGCAAGAAAGAACCCAAACCAAAGATCTAAGCCTATAGCTTGTACAAGTAGAGAGAGCAACAGAGGAAACTCTCAGGCACCAGAAGAAAACAGATCATAAAGATTAGAGAAGAACTAAATGAATTAGAGAATAGAAAAACAACTGACAAAATTGAAAAGACCGAAAACTGTTTTTTTGAAAAGATTGACAAAACTGATAAACCATTCGCTAGACTTGCTAAAGAAAAACAGGAAATAAACAACCAAACAACCCAAATAAGAAATGAGAGGGAAGTTGTTGTAACAGATCCAACAGAAATAAAAAATATTGTAACAGAATACTATGAAAGACTGTACTCTAACAAATTTAGAAACCTAGAGGAAATGGGCAAATTTCTTGATTCATAAAAAGCTAACCTAGTGCCATCGTGTCAGAGCCAACTCGTGGCAACATATCACCTAAAAAATTATCACAAACTGAAGGAGAACAACTTAATAAACCCATCACAATGGAAGAGATTGAAAAAGCCATCCAAAAACCACCAACGAAAAAAAGCGCAGGCCCACATGGCTTCACTGCAGAATTCTACCAGGCTTTTAGAGAAGGGTTATCTCCAATACAACTGAGACTATTTCACAGTATAGAAAGGGGTGGAATACTCCCAAATTCATTCTATGAAGCCAGCATAACTCTGGTACCAAAGCCAGGGAAAGACCCAGCCAAAAAGGAGAACTACAGACCGATATCACTCATGAATCTAGATGCAAAAATCTTCAACAAAATTCTTGCCAATAGAATACAACAACATGTTAAAAAAATAATCCATCATTACCAAATTGGATCCATACCAGGAATACAAGGCTGCTTCAACATCAGAAAAACAATTAATGTGATCAACCACACAAATAATACAAAAGACAAGAACCAGCGGATTTTGTCTACTGATGCAGAGAAGGCAGTTGATACAGTCCAACACCCGTTTGTGCTAAATACCCTCAGCAAAATAGGTGTAGACAGCAAATTCCTCAGTGCAATAAGGGCCATTTATGCAAAGCCAACTGCGTACATCATCCTGAATGGAGAGAGACTGAAACAGTTTCCCTTGAGAACAGGAACTAGAGAAGAATGCCCACTCTCACCTATCCTGTTCAACATTGTACTAGAAGTTCTAGCCAGAGCAATTAGACAAAACCAAGAAATAAAGGGCACCTGCATCCACAAAGAAGCAGTAAAAATCTCCCTATTTGCAGATGATGTGATTGTATATGCAGAGAATCCTAAAGAATCCATCAGTAAACTACTCAAACTGATAGAAGAGTTCAGCGAAGTCTGAGAATACAGGATAAACATCAGTAAATCAGTAGGATTCCTTTATACCAACAAAGAGATTATTAAAGAAGAAATCACCAAATCAATACCATTTACTATAGCCCCTAAGAAGACAAAGCACCTAGGAATAAATATAACCAAAGAAATAACAGATCTTTACAAAGACAATTACAAGTCTTACTACAAGAAACTAAGAGAGACTTACATAAATGACAAGACCCAAGAAACCTACTCTGCTCATGGATAAGAAGACTCAACATTGTGAAAATGTCTACTTTTCCCAAAGAAATCTACTTGTATAATGCAATCCCAATACAAATTCCAGTGACATTTTTTAAAGAGATGGAGAAACAAATCACCAACTTTGTTTGAAAAGGGAAGAAGTCCCGGATAAGTAAGGCACTACTGAAGAACAACAACACACTGAGAGGCCTCTCACTACCCAACTTCAGAACCTATTACACTGCCACAGTAGTCAAAACAGCCTGGTACTGGTACAAAAAGAGACAGATAGATCAACGGGACACAATTGAGACCTCACAGATGACACCATCTATCTAATGAACAGCTGATATTCAACAAAGGCCCTGAGACATTAAACTGGGGTAAAAATAATCTCTTCAATAAATGGTGCTGGCAAAATTCGATATCCATTTACAAAAAATTTAAACAAGACCCATATCTTATACCTTATACAAAACCCAGCTCAAACAGGATGCCAAGCCAAGCCAGAGGAGTCATTTGTCTTGCTCTGGACTGGGAGCTTTTGAGGCTCAGGGACCCCAGGTCTCTTCCAAAAGATGCAGGCAGTTCCTGGAACTCCATCTTGGTGGTAGGAGGATTCCATCTCTCTACTTTCTTCCCTTTCCTTTATATTACAAGAGATTGTCTCCAGGCACAATAGTATCTTATAGATTTAGTCCTGCCTCACAAACACAACCAACACTCACTCTGCCTCATTAAGAATATAGAGGCAGGGTTTACAGCATACGGAAACAACACACAATACCAGGAATCATGTCCTGGCCAAATTGCCACACACATTTTTTGGGCAACACAATTCAATCCATGACAAATGCCCAATGTGAAACTAGTCTATTTCAGCTCACTAATACCTACAACAACTCTCTTTGTATTTAGTTGTTTTTAAAAACTTGTTATGTATTTAGCCATTATTTAAACAAAAACAAAATTATTATTTTTAGGTACTTTTTTAACATTTAGAAACCCTGGTGACACACTGGTGGTGTGTTACAGCTACTAACCGAAAAGTCCGGAGCTCAGGTCTGCCCGGAACCTCTACTGGACAGTTCTGCTGTCTGTAGGGTTGCGAGGAGTCAGAATCCATGGGATGGCAGCAGGTTTGGCTTGGTTTTGGCTTCTTTAACATTTTATTTTCCTGTATTTAATCCTATTAATTCACTACATGTTTGCCCTAAATACACCCGAGGTAAAAGAAAAACAGATACTGGATTTTGTTTTTTTTGTACTGTTTTTTGTTTTAATGATTTGGTCTCATTGCTGGTGTATCATTCTATGATACATATGAAGAAAAATTTATGAATAGACATACAGCTTTTTAACATGAGTAACTTTCATTTAGTCATCTTGATGGTAATATCACTTAAAACCACAATAGGTTTCCACTCTCCCCTTATAGTAAACCCTGGAGGCATAGTGGGTTAAGTGCTATAGCTGCTAACAAAAAGGTCAGTAGTTCAAATCCACCAGGTCCTCCTTGGAAACTCTATGGGGCAGATCTATTCAGACCTTTAGGGTCGGTATGAGTCGGACCCAACTTGATGGCAAAGGGTAAACCTCCTCATCAGAATGACCAAAATAAGAAACACTGACAGCACCAAATGTCAGAGAGAATTTTGAATAACCGGAACCCTTAAATATGTTTTTTGGGGGAAATATAAAATACAACCATTTTGGCAAAAACCTGACAGTTTCTTATAAAAATAAATACTTTCTATGTAATCTATCACTCAGACTAGTACATTGTTGCCAGCCAAGCCAAGTGCCGAAGAGATATTAAAACACTTGTTCACAAAATCACTGAACAAAACTAGTCATGACCATTTTATGCATAGTAGTCAGAAGCTAGAAATAGAACAAGTGTCAATAGAATAACTGATAAACTGAGATATAATTTCAAACGGAGTCTCAGCAATAAAAAGGGAGAATTTACTGATACATACAACATAGGTGCATCACCAAAAAAACAAAACAAACAAGTACTATGCTGAAAGACAATTGAAAAATAAATAAGTATATTTCCATTATGGATGAAACTCTAAAAAAGATAAACAGAGTCTTTAGTGAAAGAGGAGATTAGAATGTTGCCTAGGGCTGGCAGTAGGGGATAAGACTGACTAGAAAGAGACATGAGCTGCTAGTATTTATATATCTTTGATTTGCACAACTGTATTTATTAGTAAAAAAACTCGGTATATATAGAGTTCCTTTTTTGCATCCGACTTGACGGCACTTGGCTTTGGCAGTGTATGTAAATCATTTTTTAAAAAAGATCTATAAACAAGCCTTGAATTCTAGGTACTGATATGCATACTGAAGTGTTTAGGAGGGTGTATTAGTGTCTGAAATCTAGTTTCATGTGTCTGAAATTAGATGAATTATAAGATATATATAGGGATGAGTAGACAGATAGGTATGTGATCAAGTAAATACAGCATATTAATGGCAAACTGTAGCTTATGGCTCTTCACTGTAGTTTGTTTCAATTTTAAATAGAAGATATTTTAAAATACACTTTTCATTAAAGTATAGCATATGAAAAACAAAAAACAAATAATGACTACACATCTAGATGACTTCACAAAGTAACCACAACCACATTACAAGCAGTGAAGGTTACCCTTCACATTCACTGTATGTCTCTTTCCCACTAATATCTATTATTCTGAGTTCTAATTCTACATATTAGGTTTGCTTGTGTTTAAATTGTATTGCATAGAAATGGAGGCATACAGCTTATAGAAGTGTTACACAATTGCTGTCTGTAATAATACTTCTTTTTCATTTGCTGTATATGGCTTTCTATTTTCCTAGTATATTACTAGTCTATTCTAGATAGACATATGGAACATTTCCAGACAGAGTTTGAATACTGTTACAATGAACATTCTTTTATGTGCCTGTTAATGTACATCTGAATGTGTTTCTATGGAATGTAATCAAAATAATTAGTCATGTGCGTACTTAATTTTAATAGATCCTTGTAAAAAGTTTTCTAGGAGAATTGCATCAATTTATGCTTCCATAGTAGAGAGTTAGAGGACTACCTGACAATGTTTTGCAATATTCACTATTGCAATTTTTAAATTATTATTATGTTTAGCTATTATGGTGGGGTATTGATGCAATCCTGTTAACATTCCAATTTTTACTTCTCTTGCCACATAACTTGGACAAACTTTTAGAAATATATCTTTTTACCATTTTGGTTTCCTTCTCGTTTATGAACATTTTTCTATGAGGTTTTCTTTTTTATTATTACTGTGATTAAGTGAAAGGATACAATCCAAATCAATTTTGCATGCTCACCTATCTGCAGCTCCTTTTGTTCTCCTTTCCCTGTGACGGCACACTCCTCCTTTCCATCTTATACTTGTTGTATCCTCTTAACAAACTCCTGCGTGCTCCTCTCCACTCTCTTCTCTACCATCTAGAAAGAAAGCAGTAGGACAGTAACCTATAAATGCGCTCCATATGGTCACATTGTATCCCCGAATCTAGTCTATTTTTCTCTGAAGAGTTGATCCCAGTAGAGTTTTCTAGACAGGGGTATCAGCAGCTCTAGGGGCTGTGCATGCAAGGGATCCCTCAGGCCATCTCACCATCAACTGCAGTCTTTTAGTAGAGTTCTTGAGCTGTACTCCTCTTTTTCTTGTATTGCTACAGGGACTCAACACTGTGTGCCCCATTACAGCTGTCTTTGTTGGTGGCTGGGCACCATCTGGTTCTGGACATATGTTGATACAGTCATCCAGTCACATGGGTTCCTTCTGTCTCCTGGGCTGTTTTTCCCTGATCTCTTTGTTCTCGGCTATTATCTGTTCTGGCTGAGTTGGGCCATTTGGGGTACCTCAGATGACAGCTTGCTAGATTTTGAGATCCCAGAAGCCACTCACCAAAACGGGGTGCAGAAGACTTAGCAATAGGCTAGTTATGCCAGTTGACCTCTATGTCTCCTGAGAGCATGGTCCCCAGGCCACATATCTGCTACCCTACCCTTGCAATAATGGGTTGAGACTAGAGCTTTCCGTTTATGTTGAAGTCCAGTTAAGTTGATCTACTTTCTAAAGTGTGCTGTTACTGCTTCCGCTCAACCAAACTTCTATCAGCTATCTAATCTATGACTAACCCTTACCCTCTTTCCCCAGCCTTGTAGCCATAAAAGAGGCTTTTCTTCTCTACATAAGTGTATTTTTAAGTCCTTATAGCCAGGGTCTCATACAATATTTGTCCTTTTGCGGCTGACTGATTTTACTTGGCACATCTTACAACTGAAACCAGGTTGTAAGTTGCTTCCTAAAATCATGATTTTTTTTTTTTTTTTTTTTTATCACTGCATAGTGTTCTACTGAGTGTATGTACTATAGTTTCTTTATCCATTCATCTGCTAATGGGCACTTGGGTTGATTCCATCTTTTTGTGGTGGCAGACTGTGCTACAATAAAAATTTACGTACATGTGTCTGTTCATGTGACAGCCTTTGTTTCTGTAGGATAAACTTCAAGCAGTAGAATTACCGGATCAAATGGTGTTATCTATTTCTAGCTTTTTAAGGAAGTACCAGATTGCTCTCCAAAGAGGTTGTAGCATTTACAGTCCCACCAACAGTGTGGGAGAGTTCCAGTCTCTCCATAGCCTCTCCAGCATTTGTTGTTCTGTGTTTTTTGGATCATGGCCTATCTTGTTGGTGTGAGGTGGCATCTCGTTGTAGTTTTGATTTGGATTTCTCTGATAGCTAATGATTGTGAGCATTTCTTAATGTGTCTTTTGGCTGCCTAAAGGTCCTCTTTGGTGAAGTATCTGCCCATCACTTTTCCCATTGTTTAATTGGGTTATTTACCTTTTTCTTGTTGGTGTTTTGCAGTACCTTGTAGAGTATGGAAATCAGATGTTGGTTCAATATGTAGCTGCTGAATATTTTTTCCCATTCTGTAGGTGGTCTTCTTTTGATAAAGTTTTTAGGTGAGCAAAAGTGTTTGATTCTTAGTAGTTCCCATTTATTTGTTTTTTGTTGATTGTGCTTTGTCAGATTTGGAATTCTGTCTAAGTTGTGTGTTAGAACTTCTATTGTTGACCCTATTTTTTCTTACATGAGCTTTATCATTTATGTTTGATATTTAGGTATTTGATCCATTTGGGGTTGTTTTTTGTGTAAGGTGTGAGACATGAGTCATGTTTCAGTATTTTGCAAACAGATATCCAATTTTGCCAACACCATTTGTTAAGGAGACTGTTTTCAACCAAGTTTACAATCTTAGGGCATTTGTTGAACACCAGCTGTTCATAAGAGCATGGTGGCATCTCTGGGGACTCAACTCTGTACCATTGGTCTATATATCTCTTGTATCAGTACCAGCTGTTTTGATTACTGTGGCAGTGTAATAGTTTCTGATGTTAGGTAGTGTGAGGTCTCCCATTATGTTTCTCTTCTTCAGTAGTTCTTTATCTATCTGGGGTCTCTTTCCTTTCCAAACAAAGTTGGTGGTTTGTTTCTCCATCTCATTAAAAAAACGACTCTGGAATTTGTAGTAGCATTGCATTGTATATGCAGACTGCTTTAGGTAAAATAGACATTTTCAAAATGTTACATTTTCCTATCCATGAGCAAGGTAGGTTTCTCCATTTATGTAAGTTTCTCTCAGTTTCTTGCAATAAGTTCTTGTAGTTCTCTCTGTATAGAAATCTTATTTCTCTAGTTAGATTTATTTCTAGGTATTTTATCTTCTTGGGGCCTATAGTAAATGGTATTGATTTGGTGATTTCTTCTTTGATGATCCCTTTGTTGGTATAAGGAATCCTACTGATTTATTTATATTTATCTTATATCCTGATAATTTGCTGAACTCATCTATTGTTTGAATAGTTTACTCATGGATTCTTTAAAATTATCTGCATATACAATCATATCATCTGAAAACAGGGAGATGTTTACTTCTTTGCTGATGCAGATGCCCTTTATTTCTTTGTCTTGTCTAATTGCTCTGGCTAGAAACTCTAGTATAGTGCTGAACAGAAGTGGTAGGAGTAGGCATTCTTGTCTAGTTCCCATTATTAAGAGGAACTCAAGGGGAATTCTTTCAGTCTTCCTCCATTCAGGATGATGCAGCTGGTTGACTTTGCATAACTGTTCCTTATTGCATTGATGTATTTCCACTCTATTCTTGTTTTGCTGAGAGTTTTTAGCATGAATCAGTGTTGGACTTTGTTGAAAGCCTTTTCTGCATCAGTTGACAAAAGCAGATGAGTCTTATCCTTTGTGCTATTTCTGTGGTTGATCACATTGTTTTTCTTATGTTAACCCAGACTTGCATCCCTGATATGAATCCCACTTGGTCATAAAGAATTATTTTTTTGATATGTTGTTGAATTCTATTGGCAAGGATTTTGTTGAAGATTTTTGCATCTAGATTCATGAGTGATACTGGTCTGTAATTTTCTTTTTTTGTTGGATCTGGTTTTGGTATCAGGGTTATGTTGGCTATATAGAATGAATTTAGGAGTATTCTATCCCTTTCAGTGGTGTGAAATAGCCTTGGTAGTATCACAGTTAGCTTTTCTCTAAAAGATTGGTAGAGTTCTCCAGTGAAGCCATCTGGGGCAGAACCAAAAGCTGGTTCTTTGAGAAGATCAGTAAAATTGATAAAACATTGGCTAACCTTACAAAAGAAAAAAAGAAGAGGAAACAAATAACCTGAGTAAGAAATGAGATGGGAGATGTCACAAGAGACACAACTGAAATCAAAAGTATCATAAGAGAATACTACGAAAGACTGTACTCTAACAGACTTGAAAACCTAGAGGAAATGGACAAATTTCTGAGTTCATATCGTCTACTAAAATTATCACAAAGAGAAGTAGAACAACTTAATAAATCCATCGCAATGGTAGAGATTAACAAACTCATCAAAAAACTATTAACCAAAAAAAGCCCTGGCCCAGATGGCTTCACTGGGCCTATGTTTTTGTTTTTCTAAGCAAAGAGATTCTTTCAGCATTTCTTGTAGTTTTGGTTTGGTTTTTTAACCAGGTATCTAAACTTCTGTTTATCAGCAAATGTTTTTAATTTTGTCGTCATATTTGAGAGACAATTTTGCAAGATATGCAATTGTTGGTTGGAAGTTTTTCTCCTTCAGTACTTTGAATGTCATGTCACTGCTTTCTTTTCAATGTTGTTTCTGCCAAGAAGTTGGATGAAAGCCTACAGGCCTTCCCTTAGTAGGCTACTTTTGATTTAAACCTTACTGCCTTTAAGAACCTCTGTTTATGTTTCATTTTATTGAGTCTGATTATAATATGCTTTGCAGTCTGTCTTTGGGGGTCTAGTTTTTGTGGTACTTTATATGCGTCTTGGATATGTATGTTCTCTTCTTTTACAACTTCATAGGAGTTTTCTGTCAGCAATTCTACAACAATGCTCTCTGTATTTTCTTCTATCCCTCCCTGTTCAGGAACTCCAATTGTTTGCACATTATTCCTCTTAATAGAGTCTCACATGTTACTTAATGCTTCTTCATTTTTCTTATTTCTTTTCTCTGATTTCTCTTCTCCGTGATGTTTTTTGTTTTCAATTCTGTATAACAACATTTTAATATTCTGTTTTCTGTATTTTTAGTTGCTATTTATAAAAAATATTATGGACTTGTGACCATGTATGACTGTTTTACAAGAATCAAATGTTAATGTCTGAAACAGAGACAGCATTCAGACTGCTAGAGTGTGAAACAATAACTTTCTCTGTGTTAAAGTCACTTACTTGTTGCATTTCTGTAAAAGCAGCACTAGATGACTAAGACATTAGGTTTAGTTTTGGTTTTGAATTAAATTTGTAGTAAAAATTTAAAAGCTAACTGAAGGGTCAGCAGTTTGGATTCACCAGCCACTCCTTAGAAACTCTGTGAGGAAGTTCTACTCTATCTTCTAGGATCACTGTGAGTCAGCATTGACTTGATGGCAACAAGCTTGGTTTTTATTATTTGGAACATTTTTATGTGTCTTAAAAAATTTTACATGTATATCAATTGTATGTTTATTATTTTCTGATTTTGTATTTTAAAACTTTTTACTTGTTTTCTTCAGATTTATACTGTGCTTTTATTCTGGTATATGAATTTGAATGTTTAGCATATTTATTTTGATTGTTTTGGGGTGTTAAAATTTTTTTCTGAGTGTAGTTATTATGGCAAATCATATATTAAGATATGAAAAATATTCAAAAACATTGTCATCTAAACAAATTGAAACTGCAGTTTTAATTCCTTTTTAAATAGAGAGAAATTTATAAGTATTTAAATCTTTAAAAAAATATTTGTTGTCAAAATTGATTGCATTCTTGTCAGAGTTTTGTCAATATAATTTCTGTAATTTTATTGAGAAATTGTGGCATGATAAATTTTTTAATGTTACATAGATGATACATGTTTCAAAAAAATTTTAAGTACATGTCTTTTAATAAAAAGTCAAAAAATTCAAATTATATTCCGAATTTTTTGGTCATCTTTCTGAGAATCCCCTTAATTAGAGCCTTGCAAGCTTAGAACAATTCTAATTCCTGTGTCTCTTCCTCTTGAAGAGAGCATCATCATTTTTAATCTTCTAATTGCTTATTTATATGGCCATTCACCAAGATCCATAGGAAACTTCCTGGTCATTACAAACTTCACTACCTTCCCCAAGGACCAACTAAACCTGTAAGCTTGTGTGTAAAATATGCTTACAATAGCTATAAGATTTTTATCCTGGAAATTGGTTATACTGTGTTAATCTCTGCATATATTGCTCCTGACAACACTGTGAAATTCATATAATATAATCATCATTATACAAATGGGGTAATCATGGTTTATGGAGATGAAAATCTGATAACAGGCTGCTTCTTTATTGTAAGCTAGATCTAATAACAGTGTGTCATGCTATACACGGGGATATAATTGAATATCAATAAGCAGAATACAATAATAATACAATAAAAGTTAGTATTATAAGTAATAATGTGTGCTAGTCCATAATATTAGCTGGGATGTTTACTCACCAACTCAGTCTGGCAACATAATTTGTGGTTCAGAAACAAAGCACAGATATATAGTAGCTGTTTATTCTATAGTTTATCTCTCACAAGAAGAAACTAGAGCATCTTAAATGATTAAGTTCCCACTCAGCAGAAAAACCTGTGGATACCTGTTGTTGTTAGGTGTCATTGAGTCATTTATGACTCATAGCAACTCTATATAAAACAAAACAAAACAATTTCAGTCCTGTGCCATCCTCGCAATTGTTGCTATGCTTAAGCTCATTGTCACGACCACTGTATCAAGCCATCTTGTTGAAGGTCTACCTCTTTTTTGAAGACTTTTTGCTTTACCATGCATGCTGTCCTTCTCCAGGGACTGATCCCTCTTGATACCATGCCCAAAGTATATGAGATATAGTGTCACGACGGCACTTGGCATCCTTGCATTCCAGTTGTACTTCTAAGGAGGACTCTGGTTGATATTTAAGACTGATTAATTTTAGTAAATATTTTTCATCTTAATTTTTTTTATTACTATGAACACATATCTCTCATGTGTCTGATGTTTATAGGCTTCCACGTTGCTGTGATGCAGGAAGCTACTATTCAGATACCTGCAGGGTCACTCATGGTGGAAAGATTTTAGCTCAGCTTCCAGACTAAGAAAGCTAGGAACAAGGACCTGGCAGTATATACTTCTGAAAAGAATTAGCGAGTGAAAAACCTATGAAAATTAACAGAACACTGTTATGTATAGTGCCAGAAGATGAGCCACCAAGGTTAGAAGGCCCTCAAAAGATGTCTGGGGAAGGGCTGTCTTCTCAAAATCGAGTGGACCTTAATGATGTAGGTGGAGTCAAACTTTTGAGACCCTCATTTGCTGATGTGGCACAACTCAAGATGAGAAGAAATGGCTGGAATCATCCATAAATAATTGGAATGTGAAATGTACAAAGTATGAATATATGAAAACTGGAAATCATCAAAAATGGAATAGAATGCACAGACATTGACACCTTAGGCATTAGTGAGCTGAAATGTACTGGTGTTGCTTATTCTGAATCAGACAGTCACATGCTTTTACTATGCTGTGAATGACAACTTGAAGAAGAATGGCATTGAATTCATCACCAAAAAGAACGTGTCAAGATCTATCCTGAAATACAGTGCTGTCAGTGATAGGTTAACAGCCATACACCTACAAGGAAGACCAGTTAGTATGACTGTCATTCAAATTTGCATGCCAACCACTAAAGCCAAAGATGAAGAAACTAGAGACTTTTTACTGACTTCTGTAATCTGAAATTGACCAGGTATGCAACAAGGATGTACTGATAACTACTGGTGATTGGAATACAAAAGTTGGACACAAAGAAGAAGGATTGATAGTTGAATAGTATAGATTTGGTGACAGAAATGATGCTGGAAAGCACAAGATAAAATTTTCCAGGACCATTGACTTGTTCCTTGCAAATACCTTTTCTTACCAACAAAAATGGTAACTATACACATAGACCTCACCACATGGAATACAAAAGAATCAAATCAATTACATTGGTGGAAACAGACAATGGAAAACTTTGTTTTCAAGGCCAGGTACTGACTGCAGCACAGACCATCAGTTACTCAAATGCAACTTTAAAATGTGACTAAAAAAAAATACATGGAAACCACAGCACGACCTTGATTATTTTCCACCTTGGTTTACATACCATCTCCAGAACAAATCTCAAGTATTGAACATTAATGACTGTAGACCAGGGACGTTCTGAAATGATATCAAGTACATCATACATAAAGAAAGCAAGAGGTCATTAGAAAGACCAGAAGGAAAGAAGAAACCAAGGTGGATGTCAGAAGAGACTAAAACTTGCTCTTCAATGTCAAGTAGTGAAAACAAAGAAAGAAATCATGAAAGTGAAAGAACTGAATTGACTTCAAAGGGCAACTCAAGAAGATGTAGTAAAGTTTTATAATGACATGCAAAGAACTGTAGATAGAAAACCAGAAGGGAAAAACTTGGTTTGCATTTTTCAAGCTGAAAGAAGTGAAGAAAAAAATTCAAGCCTCAAGTTACAATAGCAAAGGATTCTACAGCGAAAATATTAAACTATGCAGGAAGCATCAAAAGATGATGGAAAGAATAGAGAGTCATTATACCAAAAAGAGTTGATCAACATTCAGCCATTTCAAGACAAAGCATACGATCAATGAGCAGCAGTAATAAAGGAAGAAGTTGAAGTGGCATTGAAGGCGCTGGTGAAAAACAAGGGTACAGGAATTGATGGAATATCAATTGAGAACTTTCACCAAACAGATGCAGTGCAGCAAGTGTCCATGTTTGTATGCTGAGAAATTTGGAGGACAGTTACTTGGCCAGCCAACTGGAAGAAATCTTTATTTATGACTATTCTCAGGAAAAGTGATCCAGCCAAATGCAGAAATTATCCAACAGCATCATTAATATCACACACAAATAAAATTTTGGTAAAAATCATTCAAAAACAGCTGCAGCAGTATTAACAGAGAGCTGCCAGAAATTCAGGTCAGACTCAAAAGAGGACCTGGAACCTGGTATACATGTTGCTGATGTCAGATAGCTCTTTCCTGAAAGTAGAGAATACCAGAAAGATATTTACTTGTGTTTTATTGATTATGCAAAAGCATTCAATTGTGTGGATCTTAACAAATTATGGATAACATTGCAGAGAAGGGAACTCCAGACACTTAATTGTGCTTGTGAGGAATCTACATGGATTAAGAGGAAGTTGTTCAAACGAAACAAGGGGACATTGTACGCTTTACAGTCAGGAAAGTTGCATGTCAGGGTTGTCTCCTTTCACCATATCTATACAATTTGTAGGTTTAGTAAATAATCTGGGAAGCTGGACTATATGAGGAAGAATGTAGCATTAAGATTGGAGGAAGATTTGTTAAGAACCTGCATTATGCAGATAACAAACTTTGCTTTCTGAAAGTGAAGAGCACTTGAGGTACTTAACTGATATGAAGATCAAAGATCTCCATCTTCAGTATGGATTACACTTCAGCAAAACTAAAATTCTCACAACTGGACCAAGAGGGAATATCACAGTAAAAAGAATAAATCAAAGTTTTCAACAATTTCAGTTTGCCTGGATACACAAACAACACTTATAGAAACAGCATCGTAAAGAGATGCGTTACATTGGAAAAATTGGCTGTAGTAGACTTCTTTTAAGAGTTAAAAAGCAAAGATGTCTCCTTGAAGACTAAGGTGCACCTGACCCAAGCCATGTATTTTCAGTTGCATCATATGCAGGCAATTGCCTCATATGCATGCCAAAGCCGGACAATGAATACATAAGGAAGTCAAAAGAAGAACTGAAACTTCTGAACTGTGGTGTTGGAGAAGGATATTGAATACATTATTGAATGCCAAATGAATGAACAGATCTGTCTTGGAAGAAGAGTGCTCCTTAGAAACAAGGATGGTGAGACTATGCCTTCCATACTCCAGACATGTTGTCAGGAGGGATCAATTCCTGAGATGTACATCACACTTGATAAAGTATAGGGTCAGTGGAAAACAGGAAGAATCTCAACTAGATGGATTGCTACAGTGGCTGGAAAAATGAGCTCAAGCGCAGTGATGACTGTGGGCGTGGCTCAGGACCCAGCGCTATTTCTTTCTGTTACATGTAGGATTGTCATGAGTTGGAGCAGACTGGACAGCACCTAACAACAACAAAAACAAATATAAATACATGTAAGATTTAGTGATTTCTTATGGTAATACTTCTAGTTTCTTCAAGTAATAGTTGACTTACTGGTAGCTTTTGAGACAATAATAAATGACAATGTTTACATGATTTAATACTTTGAGTAAGAAAATTATAAATAGTAGTGCAATGACCAACAAACTGTCAAATTGTGAAGAAGCAGATACAAGTATCCTAAAACTGACTGTCCAGTTATAAAGAAGATGTGTCTTTATCTCACCCTCTATATATTGTTTTATGAGTTGGAATCTACTAAATGGCAATGGGTATATACAATGTGTATTTATTTATGTCCCACCCCTTTCTCTTCCTCACTCTCATTTTTTTTCTTTCACTTCTTTTACTTCTAGTCTTTCCTGTTAGAACAGCTACGAAATGAAGCATATGGTGGTTACAGTTGGAATTATTTATAAGATAAAGTGTTTTGTTTTCCATTATTTATTTTTAAAAATATGTTGTGGAAGTTGCTATTCCTCTTTATAAAGGGGACTGAGAAGGGTATACCCATCAGAGGGTATTTTGACAAACTCTTTGGTTCTCTATAACACAGTCAGTCTTGAAACAATCTCTATGAAGGGGTAAGCTGTTAGTATTTACCTTCTCATATAAATTTTCCTTTTTAAATTTTTCTATATCTAATTTAGATGAAAATTCATTCAGTAGTAAGTCTTAGCAAAGCATTTTGCCCTCTTCAGAAGCTTTACACTGTTTCTCCTGTTGCTGTTGGTGAGAAGGAATGTTTCTTCCTATTGTGTTCACCAAATTGTTTCCTGTCACGTAGCTATTTTCCAGCTAGACGTAAGTGACAAATGACAAAAAGCTTAGCATACAAAATTTCTCTATATAAAGTTTGACTTGGTGACAAAACCTAATCCTTGTTTCAACATTTCTACCATTCCAGGTTTGTGCCTCCTCTTGTATTGTTGAAAGACGTACTCCTTCTGAAACTGTTTATAGTCAGAGCCGCAGGAAGTACTCAAACAGTTTTTAATATTAAATGTTACTGCCTGAAGATATTGTTACCAAGTCAAGGAAGGAGAAGCTAAGTTTCCATTGTTATGCAAAAAAGGTTCCTTTTTTACTTGTTCTTGTCTTTGTTACCCTTAAATATACTACGAATGTCTTTAGATCATAGTGTGATAGAGTAGCTTCTTTAATGTTGTCAACAGAATGAAAATAGAAGTCCTTTGTCTAAAAACAGCTTTTACCTAAATTCAACAAAGACTGCTTTGCTCTATTAAACAAAATTAGAGATTTTTAACTAAAAAAATATAATTTAATATAATCAGTTTCTATTTTATTATGTAAGTACAAATATATTGATCACTTCAGGAATCATAATTAAAATATTTAACCTATAGAAATGTATGAACTTCTTCTGTGCTTTTATAAGTATCCTTCTCCCTCTGTTGTAACACTGCACTCAGAATAATCTTAGCATTTTACAGATTTTATAACAAGATTGATCTAGAAATATTGACAAAAACTTGTATAAATGCTATTTTTAATATTGAATGGATAAATTTATTAGATATATCACTAAAATCTCAAACTCGAGTTACATAAAGTAATTGTTTTAAACTTAACTCTTTAGTCTCTTTATTCAGTTTAAACTGTTTGTTCAGAATAATATGTCAAATTATAGATATAATATGTCAACATATAACATAAACTTTGGATTTTTTAAAATTAACCAAATTAGAGATTTTAAGTTAAAACATTTTTAAATGTATATGTGTGTGTGTAGAAATAAGTTATACGTCCATATATTTTGTACATAGATAGAAAACCCTGGTAGTGTAGCGGTTCACCTGTAGCTGCTAACCAAAAGGTCAGTGGTTTGAATTCATCAGGCACTCCCTGGAAACCATATGGGGCAGGTCTACTCTGTCCTATAGGGACTCTGTGAATCAGAATCGACTTCACAGCAACGGGTTTGTTTTCATATAAATATACATATACATAAGATTCCCTTTATAAATTATATATATGTAATTTAATCCCTCTATATTCATATGTATGTGTATGTGTGTGTATATTCCTTCTATGATACATACTCTTCCTTATGAGACATCTCTAGCTTACTACACAGATACGGTAAATCTCAGATTAAGCATAATCTCTGATTCAGTACTTGTGACTGTCCTTTTCTTCTAAGTTACAACACACCAGAGTTTGTAGTTACACATAGTCAGTTAAATCATTCTAGGATATTTCATGAATCCTTAGAGGATATCCTAGGTACTGAGTTATTTAGTCTAAAGCTTTTTAGACTAAGTCCCTTCCCTATAATCCAATATATAGGTTTGGTAGGCATAGCCTGAAAATCCTCTACAAAATTGGATAAATTGGACCTATTTGTTATTTTGTTTGCTGATATTCAAATTGGTAGTGGGGGTTGTCTCTCAGGGCTTCACTGAGGTGGCAGTGTATCATGGCAGAAAGAGATTGCTCATTTGCCTGATGGATGGGTGTACCAAAGCAAGCAGTGTATGGAAGATTTCCCCAAAGGTTGCTGTTGCTTATGGCTATGGAGTGTGAATGCAGGCATCACTTTGTCTGGCTGTTAAGCAACTCAGCTGCTGAACTGGAAGCAATAACTGCTAACACCAGGTAGGAGACTCAAATGCCACACACCGTCATCTGCCCTTTGAACCAAGGATAAAACCACTGCTACCAGAAGAAATTACAAATTCACATTTCCTTATGGCAGTGTGGCATAGGTTAAGTCACCTGGAAAGTATAAGGTTTCCTGTCTGAGTTCTCATAATGCATTATCATAATGATTATTTAGCTTTCCTGCTTAGCTTGGCTTTCCTCAAAAGACTTTCAAGCCATTTTTCTATGTTCTGGTGCAAATCTATGATGATTCTGACTCACTGACCTTCCATCATCTGTGCTGTTCATGAGGGCTATTTAATGGTATAGAAATCATCTGAGTGATGCTACTTGGCTCAGGCATGTTTGCTTGGAAGAGGTAGACTTCATTTTGGATTTAAATGAATTAATTATCATACAGATCTGCTCTATCATTTCCTAGTTACTTAAAAAACTGCAGTGACGTGTGCTTTATATTGCCTACAAAAAGTTATCAGTCTATCAATCCATCTGTCTCTTTTAAATCTGGAACATTTGAAAAATAAACTCCATCTCATTTTATCATCATATTCTAGCCAACTTTGATATAGCAGTTGTACATCTCTTAAGATGAAATGACTTTAAAGAGTTTATTAACTATACAGAATAATGAGAAGAAATTAATATTTCAAAGAAGTTAGTTTTTCTAAATAAGCTCAAATTCTATCTTTGTTGTATGTCTTTTCTGTTTTCTGCCTAGGAATTATTTAAGCAATTCACTCTACTATCCACCAAAAAAGAGTGACTTTTTTTGTGAAGCAATTTGTTAGCGTCTCATAATATCATACATTTTATTAAGTAAATGTTCTTTGAATTCCTTATTTCATCACCTTTACCACTGTGGTGATTTGCATGTTACTATTACGCTAGAAACTGTGTTATTGGTGTTTCAGATGCCATCAAGGTCACCCATTATTGGACAGGTTTCAGTGAGTTTTCCAGACTAAGAGAGACTAGGACGAAAGACCTGGTGATCTACTTCAAAAAATTAGCCAATGAAAATGTTATGAATTACAACAAGTTATTGTTGAATGTAATGCTGGAAGATGAGTACCCCAGCTTAGAAAGCACACAAAATTGGCCAGACCATAGACTGGACTATACAAGAAAGATGATGCTGGATGAGGCAACCTTTTGTTTTATTGTACATGGTCACCATGAAATAGACCAACTTGACAAAAACAACAACTGCAAGAAAATTCTTCCTACTCAGATTATGTACGTGCATTCATTTTTAGACACTGTTCTAATAAATCACAGAAATAATTTTAAGTTGTGTCTTACACATGACAATACTGCATGTGAGAACAGGGAACACATTGGATAAAAAAAATGAATCAGTGTAGTTTTTGTTATTGTTAGCTGCCATCAAGTCACCCTCCACCTTGTGGACACCCTGTGTTCAATGAAAAGAAATGCTGTGCAGTCCTGCGTCGTCCTTAAATTTGTGTGCAGATCAGACAATTGTGATCGATATGGTTTTCATTCATCAATTTTTCACAAGTAGATGGCTAGGCCTACCTAGTCTATCTTAGTCCGTAACTCTGCTGAAGTTTATTCAGCATCATAGCAACACCAAGTCTCCACTGACTGATGTGTGTTCTCCGAGCGTAAAGCTCATTAGCTGGGAATTGAATCCAGATCTTCTGGATGGAAGGTGAGAATTCTACCACCAAACTGCTAACTTGCACCAAGCAGTCTGGTAATAAACCCACTGCCATCTAGTCGGGTCTGACTCACAGTGACCCTAGAGATCAGAGTAGAACTGCCCCATAGAGTTTCCAAGGACTGCCTGGAGGATTTGAATTGCTGACCTTTTGTGTAACAGATGTAGCACTTAACTCTCTATGCCACCACACCAAGTATTTTATATTTGTACTAAATAATAGAAATTAAATAACATAGTATCTCATAAAGAAACACTTCTTGAAAAGTATGCTTTATGAAGACAAGCTAAACTCTTCTTCAGATATTTATAAATTTTAAGGAATAACCTATTTAATAAATTAAACATTCTTTTAAATACTTTTTCCCATGTAGAAGATTATCAACAACAGATACTTATTAAGTTTTTTTGTTTCTGAGATTCTGTTTTCAAGAATTTACTTCTGAAAAATTTAATAAAAAAAAAATGAAGACTCCTAGGGATACATTAAAACATTGCCAATAACTCTGACTTTACTGATGAAGTTCTTAAATCTACAGGAAAAAAACAAAAAACCAAACCCACTGCTGTTGAGTTGATTCTGACTCACAATGACCCTCTGGGACAGAGTAGAACTGCTCCACGGAGTTTCCAAGAAGCACCTGGTGGATTTGAACTGCCCACCTTTTGATTAGCAGACATAGCACTTAACCACCACACCACCATGGTTTCCAATCTACTGTCATATCTGATAAAAGGACTGTAACTACTGTCTGATCCCCAGACTTAAAAGAAAATTTTTTTAGGAGTCATTGTTGAGTTCTGCCACATTCCTAGAGCAACACTGTAACTACAAGATTGTTCACATGTTTGTGTCCCATAGAACCAGTTAGAGCTCTCTAGAATACAGAATTAATAGCATGATTTATTTCCAGTTAAGTGAATAAAACAAAGTATATTATTTGTCTTCTTAATAGTCTCCTGGAAGGAAGAGTGTGGCAAAATAAAATTCTTCTTAAATGAAAAAAAAAAGTGTAATGCCCACCTGTATTTTCTTTCAAACTCTTACAGAATGACAGGAGGTGAATCAGGTGAGATGTTGTTGAATCACTAAGCCACATCAAAACTTGGATTCATGAATGACATGAGATCATTTACAATGGATACCTAATGCATATTTTTCAAGAATCTTTGCAGCAGCCACACTCATAAAGCAAAGTAGTTAAAGGGAAATAATTGACTTAATCTTCACTATTGAGAGAGAGGATGTTTGTGCCTTGTGTCTGGGCCAAGGATTTGTTTTGAGAGCGTTGGTAACTTGCCACCCCAAGAGGTGGATATAGTAGTCTTTGCCAACAAATGGTCACAGCATTATGTTACAAACTTCTCATTTTGGAAAGATGCTAGAATCAATGAGGGTTTGGCCTTAGGCTTACTGTCATCCTCCATATCAATACAACTCAGCCATGCAGAACCACTTTTTACTTACCTCTATATGATATGAAACATAGATCTTGCAAACCTTTAATCTTTAGGCATGATAGGAAGGGGAAGTCAAATAAATATTCAGGCTGACTAATAGATTTGACACACTCCGAGATTTCATAGTCAGCAGGGATGTAGCTTTGCCAGAAATCAAATGAATCGAAGAACTAGCCAAGGAACCAGCACTATGAGGGCACCTGTCAGAAAGCCCAAATCTGCTCCTTGAAAGTCTGCCCAAGAGCTTGGCATCTGGGTGTTAGCCTACCCGCTGCCAAGTCTGTGACCACAGCTGTTAGCCTGGAGAAAGAGCTGGAAGAACTCAAGGACGAAAAGGAAGACTGATCAAGAGCACAAGAAGACAGCCATGCCAAACGGTTCTTCAAATGCAGAGTGGTTTGTTTTCCTTCTGTCTTAATATTTAACAACTTCGGAGTGGAGGTGGATGGGATATTCTGCGTTGTTACAACGTATCATAGGGAAAATAATAAGCCAGTTCACTGAGCTGAAGCAGTCAGAAGAACAAACAAATCTGTCTTAGAAGACATTCAGCCAGAATGTTCTCAAAAGCAAGGGTGGCGAGACTTTGTCTCCCATACTTTGGGCATGCTCTCTAGAGGGCCCAGTCCTTAAGGAATGACAGGGTCAGTGGAACAGAGGAAGACTCTCAAGGAGATGGGTTGATGTCACTGCTGCAGCAGCCCAAACATAGCCACAAGTGTGCAGACAGCACAAGACTGAGCACGGTTTTGTTCTGTTGTATGTAGGGTCTTCATGAGTTGGAAACAACTCGGCAGCACCTACCACGATGACAACTCTTTAAAAATGCCACCCTTTGCTTGTTAGGGCAGCAGCCCTGCTAGCGCATGTGATGAGCACTCAGCTGGCAACTGAAATGTTGCCAATTCAAAGCCATCCAGTTAACCCCGCTGGAGAAGAGACCTGGCAATCTGCTTCCATAAAGATTATGGCCCATAAGACCCTATGGGGCAGTTCTACTTTTTCACATGGGTTCATTTTGGGTCATAATCCATTCAGCAGCACTTAACAACACAACAAGCCTTTTGGCAAATCCAGAACTGTGCAGTAGAGATGGTTTAGGAGTTCTGATTTTATTTCACTGTTCCCACAGTGATCCCAGTGCTTTTAATTCCAAACCACTGCAATACAGAGACCACTGAGTTGTGCGCTTACACTTTCCCTCTTATGCTAAGCCCTGAAAGTTTATAATCTTTTCACTTACCTCATTTGAATCGCAAAATGGCCTTCCATGGGCTTCATTTCTCCAAATCTATTTTCTTTTACCAAAATTGTTATACAAAAATAAGATGTAAGAGTATCATAACTGCTAAGGGGTTTGCGTGAACAAACTCATTTGCCTATTTCTAGGTCTGGCAATATCCTTGAATTTCTAGAGGTAAATGTAATAGAATTAAAGTGTAGATTTATTAGAGAGGGTTACAGTCATCTCCCTAGTTTAAAGAAGTGGAGATCAAATCAGTCTCTTTTGAAAACCTTTTATAATGTGTAGAAGTGGAAAATGTGTAGTAACTTTTTAATCAGAATTTTATCTAACTTTCCATCATTGTGTGCAAAAGCAAACCAAACCCATTTCTGTTTAGCTGATTTCTACTTAAGCCCTACAGGACTGAGTGCAACTACCCCAAAGGGTTTCTAAGGAGTGGCTAGGAGGCTTGAACTGCTAACCTTTTGGTTAGCAGACCTCGCTCCAATCCACAGTGCCACCAGGGCTCCTACTCACTGTATACATGTAGACTTACAGTGTATCTGGAAGAATGTAGCATTTTTAATTATCTTATTAAAATGTAATGAAGAAAACTACCTAATTACATAAAAGTATCAGGGAATCTGGGTTCCTAACAGAAGGATGAGACCAAATCATTTCCAAGGTCAGAATGAAATATTTTATCAAGGCTGTTGGGGCATTACCCACATGGGCCATTATCAAGTTCACGTTCAGAAACTTTCCCATAATGCCATGGGAAGAGAGCTTAGTCTTGTTTTCAGAATGTCTCTTGTGACTGTTTAAGCTTACAGTTAATGTCAATGTTTATTTTTAAGAAACTATATTTAGTTAGTACCTGCTACATTAGGTCCATGATTTTATCAACTCACCAAAGACCTTATCGAGATGAATGCCTGTTTTTTTAAACTTTTTTAAAAGATAAACTTAACTTTGAAAGAAAAGAAAAATTAAGAGGATGGAGAATTTGTAGGAAGCTTAGACAGTCTAGAGAATCAGTAAAATTGATAAGATTATAAATGAAAATTAAAATTATCTTTGTCTTTTAATTTGTTTAACTCAAAAAACCAACTACTTATTATACAACTAGAATACACCAAGCATTAGAGAAAGAACAGTGAAAAAGTGTGTTCTCTTATGACTTATGATGTCATAAGTATTACACTGGGTATAATTACAATAATACAAAGAAGAACACTGTACAGACACACGATAAAGCATTTTTTAAATGTGGTGTCTCATTTGATGCTTATATGTATCCGGATAAGGACACTATTTCCATTTAGTCTGACATCAAATACCATAAATCTACTTTACTGATGGAATTTTAATCACAATTTTCAATCAAACATAATGCAATAGTAGCATATATACTATATATCTTGTACATGTAAAGAATTTTCATGATCATAATTTAGGTGTCTCATCTCAATTTGATTATAACACTGTATCTAACTTTTTAAAACTGTCTTACCAATAGCCAAATCACAATTTATTTAACATTTTCAATACAGCAATGCCTTGGGGAAAAATCTAGTTGTTAATAGAACAAAGACACAGAGAAGGGTGAGGTAATATTCCACTTCTGGCATATAAAATCAGGATTTTGAAATAGGAGAATAGTCTTCTAACCCAGAACATTACCTTGAGGATGGAATGCATAGCCACCTTCATCTATTCTTTCACTTTGTCAAGGGCCAAACCTAGAAGATCTGATTCACAGAGTTCTTCTAAAGCACTAACTGCTTTTGCCTTAATAGCCGATCAAAGAAACACATCATTCACTGGTCGGGGCAGATGAAACAATATCACAGATAGGAGTCCCTCGGTGGTGCAGCTAATGCACTGGCAGCAAGCTGAAAGGTAGAAGGTTCATGTTTACTCAGAGGTACATTAAAAGATAGGCGAGAGAAGCAGCCATTGAAAATCCCATGGAGCAGTGCTCTGCTTGGACACATCTGGGGTCCCCCTGAGTCAAATCGACTGAAGGACAACTGGTTGGTTTGTAGTGATGATCACAAATATTTTACAGTTGCAATAGAACAGTCTCCAATCATTCAAATCAGACACTTGGCCGTAGTTTAAAGCAGAGTCTTAAAGGCCCTCCTGAGTCAGAATAACCCTTTTATTTCTGGATGATGAAGAAATTCAGTAGATGCCAAAGAGAGGATTGGTTGTTTGGGTGGCTTGTTAGCATCAAGGATTTCAGAGCAATGTCTGTTTACCAAATGGCAAGAAAGTATTTTAACATTTTATCAGCTCATTTTATTGCTGTTTTGTACCATTTGAAGTAAGAAAGATAATGAGTAAATTGTTTTGATGAAAATATAACAAAAATGTCATAAAAGTAACTGTTAATGAATATTTTTGGTTTGGGTTGCTCTATGATGGTGATGGTGGTATTTGAATACAGATATGAATGACAGCTCTGGGAAAAAGTTGTAAAAATTATTAGCAAGTACTCTATGTGACTTTAAACACAAAACAGCATCCTAACAAGTACATTCATAAATTTCTGTACATTTAGCCATTAATATGGAATATCATAATGCAGATGCTGTGGTGTAAAGAACTGGTAAGGAGAGACTAGAGAAGGTTAAAAGTATTAAATAGTACGAAAATTTGAAGAGAGAGTCTAATCTCTCAATGACAGATTATTAATTATGTTAAAAAATAAGCCTAGAATACAAAAATTGTGTTTGAATCAGATGCCTGGTTTGTAAAGTGTCAAGTGTGAACCTGCTGAATTTGACTACTATGTATGAGCATGTTCAGGTATGAAATTGTTGAAATAATTGCAACCATGTGGCTTATAGAGTTCTGCATCCATACTCTAATGAATATACAGTTGGCCACTCAATGTTTAGACAAGAAAAGACATAACATGTGCTTACACATTCGAGATTATCCTTTCTTGTTGCTTTCTGAAACCTACAATCATCACATGAAGAAATATGGCGTGCTGGCTAAAGGGTAAGGGACAAGTTGTAATAAAAGGCCCAGCTGAAACCCGCCCCATGTTCCTCACCCAGCCTTCCAAACACAGGCTCCAACTAAGCCAATCCAGACCTTCTTGTCTGGAGTGCATCAGCCAATGAACTGAATCATGAGAAATATAATGTTTAAGTCACTAAGTTTGGGGTAGGTTTCTACACAGCAAAGGGTGACCAGTACTGGGCCAAAGGGAAAAACAAATATTTAGGTAGCAAGTGTCTGATACAGAAATTACTACCTTGTGGGGAAAAAACATATGTAGAAGCTTGGGTTCTAAGGTAGTAACTGAATCAGTAAAAGCTGCTGAGAAGAAAGAAGAGCTGCTGAGAAGCTTAATTCAATCTATTTCCAAATTAAAAAACAAAACAAAATGGAGAGCATGAGCTCTGTGCCAGGCATTATGTAAAGTACAAGTAGTATATAAAATTAAATGCATCTTTTTCAAACAGCTCAGGGCTTAGGGGTGAAACAAGTACATAAGGGCTGGGGTGAGATAGTGAGGACTGTTCTTGTAATGAATTATTTCAGCCTTATAGGGTGGCTAGGTGTCAGAACCCATTTGACCCCAACAGGGTATTGGGAGGTTAAGACCACCTGGGCTTTACAGGTGCCTAAAAACTGTGAAGCAAACCACATTTCTCTTTTCGTTTTTGAAAGTAACTATTTGTCTCCCAAATTAATTATAATGTTATTAGTATATGCAGTTCTAGTAGCGTGGTGGTTAAGAGCTCAGTTGCTAACCAAAATATTGGCAGTCTGAATCCACTAGCCACTCCTTGGAAGCTATGTAGATCCTACTCTGTGCTACAGATTTTGCTGTGATTCAGAATTGACTTGACAGCATTGCGTTTATCAGCATATATACCAGCATTTGAAAATAGTTTTAAAATATTCTTCTTCATAAGTTTTAGTGAAAGACAACTTTCAGGAATCACTATGAGTGATTTCAGAGGGTAATGACTAAAGAGTTTATACCTATTATGTTCAGCATATCCTGGCTCACGTCTTACCTTCTGTAATAGGTGGCTGATCTAAATGAGTACGTTTCATTTTCTTTCCTTACTCAGTCCACTTAAAGTGGGCACTGGAACACAGGAAGAACGGCTGTGCCGGGAAAGATAGGCTTTCTAAAGAACATAAAGTGGCCAGCTTCTCCTTCATAATAAAGGACTATCTTTTAACTCATATTCTGCTGAGCTAACATACAGATTCATGTTCTATATACTCTTCTTTACACAAAAAAACACATCAGTTCTTTCTTCCATTCCTATAAAACTGTGTCAGGAGCTGGAATCCTTCAGGAGCAGAGGAAGGGAACCAAAGAGGGACTATTTCCCAGAGAGTGTGACTTTTCTTCCTTGTGGTAGCAGCTACTGCAATCAGATACTGGTACCATTATGGTTACATAATAGCATTTTTTGCCATATTTTAGATTATTTTTTCTGTACTCTCTATCCTTTTACTCACAGTTACTGTTGTAGATAGTTTCCATTATTTAAAAAGATTTTTTTTTATGTCTTCTTTATGCTGTAGCACTAGGCTTCTATTTTGACAGATTACACACAGTGTGGAATTCAATAAAAAGAGATTATGGTTGTAGTCACCTCTTGTCTATTTCCCTAGATACATTTTTCTGTGAATTGAAAGAGTTTGTGTATTCTTGTTATCTTTCTAGGCTTATGATAATTCATGATGTGTCCTGAAGATTGTGTAAAAAATCAAAAGTTAAGTCCCAGGTTTTGGCATAAAACGTTTTGAAGTACGAATTGCTACAGGAGGGAGAAGAAAAGTATTGCTAATAGACACTAGACGCAGACATAATTATAAATAAATGAATTTCAAATGTGCTGCCCCTCCATCCTTTTGTTGATTTATCAGATATACTCCCGTCCATCACGACTGAGTACCCAAATAAGAGTAATACCCTCAGTTGCTTTGGAATCTTCAGTTCAATGACTGATATGGATCTTTTGCTTTTCTATTTCATTACAAATGTTAAAAATTATTTCCATGCGACTTTTCACCCATTCTGGTGATTCCAAGGGTCATTAAAGTTTTTTTTTAAATTTGTAAAAAGTGATTTTTATAAATGAAACTACAGACTATTATAATAACATGGCTGTTCATCTAAGGCCAAGGGTTATAAACTTTACATGTTAATATTTCTTCAATAATCTTCTGATCCCGTTTGTACCTGAATTGATTATTCACATAAACAAAAAGAAAATTATTTAAGTTCCAGTGAAAGAGTAAGGTCATTTATGAAGGCCACTCCAGTGCATATCTCCAGAAGGCAATCTTCATGTCAAGATCTCTAGAAGTAACACAGGTGGTGTAAGTTGCATTATTTATGGCCACTTTGAAATTACTGTACCACATTGTACTAACACAGCTCAACACAGAAACCGTAGGAAATTATTTAGTTACAAAGAAGCAAATAATCTTCACAAACCTGGGGAAAAAAGTGAGTTATATGAAAAAAATACAAGGATACACAGTCACAGTGGATAGGGAGAAGTGAATGTTCTCAGCACATATGGCCTCATAAACTAGGGTTCAGAAACCAAAATTATTCTGTGTTTTGGACTACTGTTTGGTTTTCAAGCTCACTGTCTTTCTGTTAATGTTTTTCCTTATTATCTGTATACCTGTCTCTGAGTTTCTGATATTATTTGAGGTTCTCTACATTTCCAGTTCTCCATACATACCAGACCCTAATTTCAAATTTCGAGAAGGATTTGATTCACTAGGCCTGGATCAGGTGTTTACCTCGTCTGTGGTTAAGGGGCAAGATTTAAAAGGCTCTCTTTACTCAGTGGGGCTTCCAGGAACTAGACCAGTGAACTCACTAAGAAGGAAGCATGAGGGTTAGGACTAAATTCTGGATGTCTTTGGGACACCAGATGTGGCCAAATAGAAGCTTAATGTCTTCTCCAGTTATAAACCAACAACTTCTTAGAGTATGCTTATTATAGGAAATTATGCTCTTTATGTGCAAAATTTTAGAAGCAAAAATCTTTGACTTTTCCTTAGAATTTCACAACTAATTAATCCTGTGGATTTTGTATGCCTCTGAAAGCAGTTTTCTCCATTCTCTTGCCAATAGAGTACTCTCATTGTCTCTTATCTGATCTGTTACAGTGGCCTTCTGAAATTGCTCTCATTTTCCAATAGGTTGCTCTACTTATTCAATACTGTTAATATTAGAGGAAAATATCTATATTTATATTATTCTCCTGTTTAAACTCTTCAATGAACTCTTTTTCTTTAAAACAAGCAATTATACAAACTTCAGTCAATTAAACTACTGTACAATGGGAACTTAAGTTACATGTATTGGCTTGCCTTGTTCTGTGTAACTATAAATGTACTATGATTTAAAAAACAAACAAACTGGACTATACCAACCTTGGAACACATCTTGTGTGTCCCTCCCTATGCTCTGGTTTTTACCACACTTCCTTCTTAGAAGCCTTGACTTTTTACACAGAATGAGTTATCAGTCTATACAAATTATTCTTAAAGTACAACCTAAATCCATTTGCTAGAGATAAGCCCAATTAGAGGTGATCTCTTTCTACTTTGTTCTTTATGGCAAATTGCTTACACATTGCTTATGGCAGGTGCATCAATGATACAGTGATAACACTTAATAAAAACCCTACTATATTTCAAGTGTTATGCAAGTTTCTTTTCATGTATTCTCCTGTTTAATTTCCCTACTAACACGTGACTTAGGTACTGTCTTTGGGAAATTAAGGATTAAATTGCTTCATTTATTTTCCCAGTGTAACCCAATTAGCAAGTAGCAGCATGTTCCAGCTAAAGTATGTTTGCCTTGTCACCATTCTCAAACTGACTGAAAATTTGAAATTCTTTATTCCTTGTTGTGAATAGAACAGGTATGCAAGTAGGTTAAGTTAAATGAAATGAATATAATCAGTAAGAAAATGGAAATAAGTCAATCTAGTCTTTGTAAACGTGATGTGGCATAATATTTATAGGGAAATATTGGAACTGGGTTTATATTTAGGTTGCTCTGTTGTGACTATGTTAAAACAGCTATACTCAAGGGCTTTGAGATTATCCTGCTTTTCAAATGAGCAATGCACCATAAATGAGCTCTAGTAGATAAGCCAATTTATTTCCTTTCTGTAGCACTATAAATAACAACAAAAATACAGCCCATTCCTGTAAAACAGAAGGGTTCTTTGTTATTCCTTTTACATATGTTGTTTGACTACTTTTGGATGCATTTATCAGAACTACATTCAATTTATTATGAACAGAATAATTTGTGTTAAATTGGCTTGACTTTAATTACAGAAACCAAGAAGTTAAATCTTTAGAAGAACAGTTTAAAAAATAATGAGATATTTCAAGACTCAGTTCTACTCTGCTCTATAGTGTCACTATGAATCAGTATTGACTCAACAGAACGGGGTTGAGTATGTCCAATCATATGATTTAAGAAACAAATATTCTTCTAATGTACTTAAGTGCTAGTAGAATTTACTAAAGATTTATCACAATACTTGCTGAGATTAGATGAGCAAGTATGGCATGTTGTATTTCATTAATGCAGTGACCACCTGCAGCTTAAAGAAATACTTTCTAGCTTGAATGTCATTCAAATGTATTTTTCAGACCGTTATTTCATCAAATCCTCTATACACCATTAGGAAAATGTGCTTATCGTTAACCAAGTAGAGAATGATTGCAAGCATTATCAATAAGATGTCAGCATATACAAGGATCTACTAAGCTAGTATCATGATTCTCAGTTTGCTTGATTATATCTAGGTTTGTTAATTCAAGTACCAACTGGGTCACCAATGGTTGACAGATACTAGTGAAATTTCCAGACTGAGATAGACAGCCATAAAGGACCAGCAAGTCTACTTCTGGAAAAACCGGCCAGAGAAAATGTGATGAATAGCAGCAGAACACTGTCTGATATAGTGCCTGAAGAAAACTGCTCAGGATGGACAATGCTCAACATGTGACTGGTGAAGAGTTGCCTCATCAAAGTGAAATTCACCTTAATAATGTGAATGAAGCAGAGCTTTCAGTACCTTCATTTTCTGATGTGATGTGACTCAAAATGAGAAGAAATATCTGTGAATATCCACTAATAATAGGAGCTTGGGAAGGTAATAAGTATGAATCTAGGGAAACTGGAAGTCATCAAAAATGAAATGGAACCAAAAGATCAATATCTTAGGCATTACTGAGCAAAAATGCACTGGTATTGGCCATTTTGAATCATGATTGGTGGTCTACTATGCTGGGAATGACAAATGGCATCATATTCATCTTCAAAAAGAACATTTCAAGTTCTATCCTCAAGTACAATACTGTCAGTGATAGGATAATATCCATATGCCTACAATGAAGACCACTTAATACCGCTGTTATTCAAATTTAAACCAAATACTAATGCAAAATATGATGAAACTGAAGATTTTTACCAACATATGCAGTCTGAAAATAGTCAAACATGCTATCAAGTTGCATTGCAATTGCTGGCAATCAGAATGCAGAAGTTGGAAACAAAGAAGAAGGATCAGCAGTTGAGAGTATGGCCTTGGTGGTATAGAAAAACTCTGGATTTGTATCTTACACAAGAGAATTTTGCGAGGCCAGTGCTGATGTCATTGTAAATACCTTTTATTAAGAACATAAATGACGGATATACACGTAGACCTTACCAAATGAAATAAATTGTATCTGTGGAAAGAGAGTATGAAGCAGCTCAACATGCTCCACTAGAATGAGGACAGGGGCAACTGTGGGACAGATTATCGACTGGTCACATACAAGTTCAAGCTGAAGCTGAGGAAAATAAAAGCAAATCCACATGAGCCAACATACAACTCTGAATTTTTTCCACCTGAATTTAGAGACCATCTCAAGAATATATTTGATGTATTGAACCCTATTGACCAAAGACCAGGTGAGCTGGGGGTTGACATCAATGACATCGTATAAGAAGAAAACAAAAGGGCATTAGAAAGATGGACAAGAAAGATAAGACCTAAATGAATGTCAGAAGAAACTTTTAAAAATTGATCTCTCTTGAACATCAACTAGCTAAAGCAAACAGAAATGATGAAATAAAAGACTGCACAGATGATTTCAAAGAACATCTGAGAACACAAAGTAAAGCTTTGTAATGAAATGGGCAAACAGTCAGAGTCAGAAAACCCAAATGGGAAAATACACTGGGTATTTCTCAAGTGGAAAAAACTGAAGAAAAAAATCCAAGGCTTGAGTTACAATACTGAATGAAGGATTTGGTGTACCAAATATTGAATGATGGAGGAAGCAACAAAAGAAGGGGTAAGGTATATATGGAGTCACTGTAACAAAAAGAATTTGTCAAAATTCAGTCATCTTAGGAGACAGCATAAGATCAACAACCAATGGTATCGAAAAAGAAGTCCTTGCTGCACTTAACGTACTGGTGAAAAACAAGCCTTCAGGAATTAAAAGAAAACCAACTGAGATGTTTCAACAAAGGGACGCAGTGCTACTCACTCCTGTATGCTGAAAAATTTGGAAGACAGCTACTTGGCCAAGCTACCAGAATAGACCCCTATTTATGACCATTTCTGAGAGGGGTGATCCAGCAGAACATGCAAGTTATTGAACAATCATTAGTATCACACTCTGTTAAAACTTTGCTGAAGATAATTCAAAACTGTTTCCAGGAGTACATCCAAAGGAACTGCCAGAAATTCAAACCGGATTCAGAAGAGAACATGGAACAAGGACTACCTTTGCTGATGTGAGACAGATCTTGGCTGAAAAAAACAGAATACACAAATGACATTTATCTGCATTTTATTGACTATGCAAAGGCATTCAACTGTTTGGATGATAAGAAATTATGGATAACATTGCAACAGACAGAAATTCCAGAATCAACATGCTCATCTACTGTACGTACATATACAGAACAAGACAGTCAAACACAACAAAGGGGTGCTAAGTGTTTTAAAATCAGCAAAGGTATGTTTCCAGTCTACCTCCTTTCACCACGTTTTATCAGTCTCTGTACTACGCAGGTAATCCCAGAACCTGGTCTATATGATGAGGAAAGTGGCCTCAGGACTGGAGGAATTCTCATTCACAAACTGTGTTGATGCAGGCGATGCAGCATTGCTTACTGGAAGCTAAGAGGACTTGAAACACAGAGGAAGATCAGGCTACAGCCTTCAGTATGGATTACACTTCAACATAAAAGAAAATAAAACCCCTTACAACTGGACTAATAAGTAACAGCATGACAAAGAAGACAGTATTGTCGTTGTCAAGGAGTTCATTTTACTTGGACCCACCATCAATGCCCACGCAAGCAGCAGTCAAGAAAACAAATAACACAACACATTCAGCAAATCACCTTCAAAGGTCCTCTTTAAATTGATAAAAAAAAAAAAAAAAAAAAAGAAGGAGGAGGAGACGGCTTTGAGGACTAAGGTACACTTGACCCATGACACAGTAGTTTCAATCACCTCATATACATGTAAAAACTGAAGAGTGAATAAGGAAGATCTAAAAAGAGTTGATGCCATTGAATTATGGTGTTTGTGAAGAGTGTTAAATATATCACGGACTGCCTAAAGGAGTGATAAACTGATCTCAGAAGAAGTATAGCCAGCATACTCTTCAGAAGCAAGGATTGCAAGACTGCATCTTACATACTCTGGACATGCTATCAAGAAGGATCAATCCTTGGAGAAGAGCACTGTGTTTGGTAAAGTAGAGGATCCATGAAAAAGAAGACCTTCAAGGAGATGGAGCGACACAGTTGCTGCAATAACGGCCGCAAGCACAGTAAACATTGTGCAGATGGCACAGGACAGCGCTTGGTTCTGCTGTACACAGGGTCACTGAGAGTCAGAACCATTTGATGGCACCTAACCACAACAATATGTCTAGGACAGTACAAATCAAATTGGATTTCTATTATTTTACTTTATTTTATTCATCTGATCCACTTGTGAAGAAAACAAGAGAACAAAAGCAGACTGTGAACTTCAATTTGATTGATGGCCCCTGCTCAGCTTCTAAGATGGTGAGCAAAAGTCAATCTGATCAGTCAAATAAATATCCTGAGAGATATTAATCACAGAGCATTAGGAGTGGAGAGGACGTTAGAGATCATCTGGTGAATGCCCTCACTTAATAATTTAGTAAACCCAGAATCTGAGAGATTGCGTTTTAGTCAAGATCTCACTTTGAGTTACTGGAAAAAGCAAAGCTGAAACTTTGTCTATTTTGTCTTCCAAACCATCATGCTTTCCACTTACAGTTTTTTTGAGAATAACTGTCAGATCATGGGAGGGTAAGTTCTGAGGTAGAGATGGAGGGTTGGAGAAAAGTACAAAACGATACTGTTGATGTCCTTCAATGTTTTAATAGAGAACTTACTCTAGCTATCCACTCGTGATGAGTATATCTAAATATTTATATGTGACCATATAAGAAATCTCCACAGGAGGTCCTTGGTTCATTCCATTTTCTCAAAGGCTGATAGCGATTCAATTAATTCCCTCAACAGAGTGGTTACCATTTTTGCTGAAGGTACACCTATACCATCTTTTTCTCATTAATATGAAACATCATTTATTCAGTGGTACATTATGTCTGGTTCATAAATACAAGAGCCAATTGCTAAACTTTCAGAAATTTGGTGGCCCAGTTGTTAAATACAGTCATTACTAAAAATTGAATTATATAAACTTAGAATGCCAAGCCAAGTGCCAGAATGAGATGTGTTATTATAATCATAAAAGTGAAACAAAACAAACCCACTGCCATTGAGTCAATTCTGACTCATAGCAACCGTACAGGACACAGTAGAACTAATCCCATAGCATTTCCAAGGACGGCCTGATGGATTTGAACTGCTCACTTTTTGCTTAGTAGCCATAGCACTTAATCACTAAGCCATCAGCACTTTTTTGATCATAATCATAGGAAATAAATACTGAAAACTCATCACTTGACATTCCTTTTACTATATCATGCTACTATCTAGTGTTCACCATTTACTATTATGAATTTTGCTATTATTTTGATGGTTAATTTGTCTATTGCACCTGTATTGTAGAACTACTCTCAATAATGAGCATACTACTACAAATCTATTCCCATTTTTTATTCAGTATTGTCCGATAGGTAACTTTAATCACGGGAACTAGCAACACTGCAAATCAGGGCTTTATTGATATTTTTCCTCCCATAGAAACACATTGTTAAACATTTACTAGCACGCAACTGCTTGTATTCCATTTGTGCTCCACCTCTCAACTCAAGAAGCTCCTGAAACCTCAAATCTAATGCTACTTCTAACACAAACCCTTAATTTACCGAATGTATTTTAATTTTCTAACAGACTTGGCTTACTGGTGTTTTTATTACTAGGGCAATTGCTTAATTCAGTGGCAGAAAACTAGAAGATGAAGACAGATAAATTTCCAGTCTTACTTCTGCACTCTTGTGACCTTAGGGACACTTCTTTCTAGAGTTTTGTTTCCTAATATATGGTATAAATAAACAGAGAAAAGACTGTAGCTGAAAAGGATTAGTTTCACTTAGATCCACAATCAGCACCCATAGATACAGCAGTTAGGAAATCAAATGATGTATTGCATAGGGTAAATCTGTTGGAAAAACCAAACCCATTTCCATTGAGTCAATTCCAGCTCATAGCAACCCTTTGGGACAGAGCATAATTGCTCCACAGAGTTTCCAATGAGCACCTGGCAGATCTGAACTGCCAACGTTTTTGTCAGCAGAAGTAGCACTCAACCATTTTGCCACCAGGGTTTCTAAAGACCTCTTGAAAGATGTAAAAAGCAAAGACATCAGTTTCAGGAGTAAGGTGTGCCTGACCCACCAACCCATGGTGTTTTCAGTTTTCCTGTACACATAGAGAAGCTGGACAAGTAATAAGATGAACGAAGAATTGACACCTTTGAATTATGGTGTTGGCAAAGAATATTGAATATACTATTAACTGCCAGAAGAACAAAGAAATTTGTCTCGAAAGAACAGCCAGAAGTACAGCTAGAACGCTCTTTAGAAGTACGGATGGTGAGCTTTCGTGTCACGTAGTTTGGAGACGTTATCAGGAAGAATTGGTCCCTGGAGGACATCATCCTTCGTGAAGCACAGGGTCAGGAAAGAAGCAGATGACCCTTGACTAGATGGACTGAAAGAGTGGCTACAATTATGGGCTCAAGCGTAACAATGACTGTGAGAAAGGAGCAACTCCAGGTAGAGTTTTGTTCTGTTTATGTAGGGTAGCCGTGAGTTGGCACTGACTAGACGAATCAAACAACAACAGCAACATATACAGTATATCAGGGTAGTATTGCCTGCCTCAGAGTGTTATTTTCAAGATTAAATAAAATGCTATGCTTAGAACATTGTTTGGAACTGGTACATAATGGATATTGCTTGTTGTTAGCTGCCATTGAGTTGGTCCCTGGTTCAAGGTGACTGCATGTGCAAGAGAAAAATTGTTGCCAATATCGGGCTATCCCATGATCACTGACAGATCAGACAGTTGTGTTCCATAGTATTTTGCTTGGCTGTATTTTGGAAACAAATTATCAAGCATCTCATCCTAATACATTTAGTCTAGAAGCTGCATTAAAACCTGTTCATCATCATAACAAAAGACAAGTCAGGGGTGACTTCACATAAAATATGTTGGCTGGCAATTGAACTGAGTCTGTTGCATGAAAGGCAAGAAACATTAGTTCATTATTCTAATTCCATAACCCAAACCAAAACCCACTTCTGGGTTGCAGCTCATAGCGATTCTAAATCATAGTGACCCTATAGGTCAGGGTAGAGCTGCCCAATAGAGTTTCCCAGGAGCACTTAGTGGATTTGAACTGCCTACCTCTTTATTAGCAGATGTAGCACTTAACCACTATAGCACCAGGGTTTACAATTCCATAGCAACCAGGGAAATTTCTATATTATCTAAAAGCAACAACAGTAGCAAAGAAAACCCTCTTTAAATCAGTCCTGTATTTATGAATTTGGATTTGAGACCAGGCTAGCATAAATACAATAGGGTTTAATTTGACTAAAAAATTGCCACAGACTTCACAGCCATGTGGTGTGTGGTGGTTAAGTGCTATATCTGCTAACCAAAAGACTGGCAATTCAAATCTTCCAGGCCCTTCTTGGAAACTCTATAAAGCAGTTCTACTTTGTCCTATGGGGTTGCTGTGAGTTAGAATTGATTTGATAGCAGTGGGTTTCGTTTCGGTTTGGACCTTTCAGCCTTTATTCCCAGGCACTTCTGAGTGGATTTGAATTGCTGACTTTGTTGCTAACAATCAAGTGCTTAATCATTTCTACCATCCAGGGACTCCCACATAAGGAGCAATAGCTGTAATTACTAGCACCATACATACAGTGGAGATCTCGTAACGAAGTGGACTAGACCAAAGTTTTTGAGTCCATCGTGAACATAGAAACATAGCCTTAGATTACATTTTTCGAAGTCTGAGGTTTACCAGCCTCCCTCCCAGATATCAATTCTTCTCACAAGTATGTTGAAAGTGCTTGCTCACCCAATCCTAATGATATTCTGTCTCCACGGAGTCACTCTATTTACAAAAGTCTCAGTAGCAAAACAAAAGATTTATGAAAATGTCATTGAAGTCTTTTATATATTTATTTGTTTACCAAAAATAGCTACCCTGGAGGTTTTTGTAATAGCTCTTAAGGCAGCTGTTATCCAGAATAATAAATGCCATGTATATTGTAGAGAATAAAAAGCTAGTTGATAAGGATGCAGACATGTAGTGTTTCTTCAGAAAAAGTAGATTGCCACACATCACAGGGAATATCCTGTTTGAGGGTATTTCTGTACTTGCAGCTGGAGAAATTCTGATTTCACTAACTGGTACGGTCACTGTGTTTACACTGACAGTGAAAACCCTGTTCAGACACTTAGGCATGCCTAGCTCCAGTTGGTGCAATTTTTTTCAGTTGTGAATGTATCAAGGCCAGGAAGGAAAAAGCCAGAGTTCTTTTAGAAACCAGTCCAGCCATGAAAAACAAAAGACGGAAGGGTGAACCGGTGTGGAGGTGGTAAGGAAAAGAGAGAACGAGATGGAGAGAAGAAGCAGACCACTATAAAATGTGAAGAAAATCGCTTTTGGCGGGTAGTGGGATCCAGTGTATTCCAAATGACTGCTGATTGTCAAGTCCCAAACCCTGCTACAAACCAGATGTACTAAAGAGGTCTCTGAAAATTTTTGTCACTTCCCTTTTCTCTGTATGCTCCTTCCTATTGAGAAAGAGTCTGTTTCGATTATGGGTATTAACCTGGTATTCCCTCCTTCCTGAACACTCCTGCTGAAGAAACTAGTCTGAATTGTTCAAACAGCCAGGCCAATATGCTGATGTTTGTTCTCACGTTCCACTTCAATTCAGACCATGTAGGCAATCAATATCGAATATAAATTAACAAGAGCACACTTGGATATGCTTATCTGAAGGACTGAGTTACCACCTCCCAAACAGCCTCACATGGTGGTGATGATTCCACCATGATAAAATCACCAGCACTTAATATGCCTACTTGGAAAATCATCTTTAGCTGTCTTGGCTCATGGTCTTATAGGTACCCACTAATCCCCACTTAGAGAGCATTGATCCTTATATTCATGCAGTGGTGATAAAGCATTTCTTTTTGACATTTCAATCACATATTTGAAGTATTTGCACAATAAATAAAGCATAAGTGGTTCCAATTTTGTTTACTTGCTTCTTCACTATGGATATAAATCAATTCCGACACCAGTCAAAATGAAATGAAAGAGCATGCAAATAAATATCTGGGTAGTTTATGGTAAAGACTCCTTACGAGAATATAATAACTACAGTTTTATTGAATCTGTGCCATGTGCCAGAAACTGTGCCAGGCATTGTGAGAGATATGAAGAAAATTTAAAATTCTTCTCATGGATCTTAACTTCTGTGATACATGCACACAAGAATCTTAGAAACATATTCAGGTAAATTAATCTAGGGTCTTTCGTGTGGTTTTGATAGTCAGAGTATTAAGAATCTGAATAAAGAGAGAACTGTGTCTGGGATTGGCTTGCAGAATAGTGTTAAAACTAGAAACAGCAGCAGAGTTTGACAGGCAGAGAAGTGGGAGAGACATTTTATACTGTAATAGAGATATGACCATAGTCTCACACTGTAACAGTTGCAAATTTACTAGCCACACTACTCAAAGAAAGAAAGTACCAGTGACCAAGGTGAGAAGGACATCAAGAGGTGAAAAAAAGTAGTGGAAGTATGTTGATTGAACTTCTGGGAATATAAGTCTTACAAAATTAGACAGCAAGTATAAACAACATTTTACTAATTACAGAAATCTTGTTATATAATATTTACTCACCATAAACTCTTAATTATCATATTGTCAAGTCAACCAATAGAATGCTATATTCCTGAATTTTCACTTGAAAAATATTGGCAGGTACATTTTCCACAATGGCAAAGTAGTATTCCATTCACTGTTGTTAGCATGTGCCATTAAATCATTTCCTGCTTGTAGCCACCTCATGTACAATTGAACAAAACAATGTTCAGTTCTGTACCATCCCCATAATCATTATTCTTGAGCCCATTGTTGCATCCACTGTGTCAATCCATCTCATTGAGGGTCTTCCTCTTTTTCAGTGACACTTTAGCTGACAAAGCATGACATCCTTCTCCAGAAACTGATCCTTCTTGATAAAATGTTGAATGTATATGAGACATAGTCTTGCCATACTTGCTTTTAAGGGTTGTTCTGGCTTTATATCTTCCAAGACAGATGTGTTGGTTCTTTTGGCAGTCCATGTTATATTCAATATTCCTTATCAACACCATGCTTCAAGCAAAAGCCAAGTTATCAATTTTTCTTTGGTCTTGCTCATTAATTGCCCAGTTTTGCATGCATATGAGGCAACTGAAAACACTGTAGCTTGAGTCAGACACATTAGTGTTCAAGGTGGTATTTTTGCTTTTTAACACTTGAAAGAATTCTTTCACAGCAGATTTTCCTAATGCAATGTATTCTATAGTATTACAAAAAATAAAAACTCAAAACAAAACCCTTTGTCACTGAGTTGATTCTAACTCAGAAGAATCCTGTAGGAAAGCCCCATAAGGCTGGTGGATTCAAACTGCCAAACTTTTGGTGAACAGTCAAGTGCTTAACCGTTATGCGACACAGGGATCCTTCAGAAAAATAGTATATAGTAATTGATTGATTTAATCTAACATTTGATATCACTGTATTCAGCTCTACAACGAGAGCTTCACACAAGGATTATCTCGTTTGGCTCTCATGATACCCCCATGGTGAGCAAATTGTCATCTATCTATCCATCATCTTTCTATATATTTTCTCATTTATTTATAAACTAAAGCACTCAGTTTTGTAATTTATAGTTTTCTCAAAGTCATTTTTTATTGTACTTTATGTGAAGGTTTACAGAACAAACTGGTTTCTCATTAAACAGTACACATATTGTTTTATGCCTGTGGTTATCAACCGTGCACCATGCTGACACTCTCCCTTCGCGACTGTGGGTTTCTACACTAACAGCTTTCCTCTCTTCTCCTGCCTTCTAGTCCGTGCCCCTGGGTTGGCAGGCCTCTTTAGTCTCATTTTGCCCTATGGCTTGTTCAAACATTGGATAAAGGGTGAACTTCAGGAGGGACTTTACTACTGAGCTGAAAGAGTGTCCAGGGGTCATACTCTTAGGTTTTCTCCATTCTGTGTCAGACCAGGAAGTCTAATCTTTCTTTTTGAGTTGGAATTTCGTTCTAATTTTTTTCTTCGGCTCTGTCTAGAACCCTCTGTTGTGATACTTGTCAAAGCAGTCAGTGGTGGTTGACAGGCACTGTCTATTTATAACGTAAATAGACAAGTAAATATGGCCAATTAGTCCTTTGGACTAATTTTTCCCTTGTACCTATAGTTTTTCTCACTATTCCTTGCTCACAAAAGGGTGAGACTGGTGGGATATCATAGATAGCAGCTCACTGGCTTTTTTATTTTTATTTTTTTATTTACTATGACTCAGTGAAAATGTACATTCCCATATAAATTTACATGCCCACCTATATGTAGCTTCCAAAGCTCTCCCTGCCCGGTGACAGCACACTATTCCTCTCTGCTCCATACATCTCTCATCTTCCCAACAGTCTCCTTTCCACTTCTCTCCTCCCACTCTCCTTCCTCCAGCAAAGTGCATCCAATATATGATCACTCTGCATTGCCAAGTCCAACACATTTGTGCCCGAAGAGTGGAACTTCCTTGTGATTTATGGGCAAGGGCAGCATCAGGGCCAGGGACCATGCTCTCAGGGGAACCCCAAAACTGCTGGAACATCAACTGAGGTCTTTTAGTGGAGGTCACAGGATGCACCCCTTTTTATTCTTATGTTGCCAGTGAGACTCAACTTCGTGAGATCCATCGCGGCTATCACTGGTGGTGGCCGGGCACCATCCGCTTCTTCCGGACCCAAGTCGATGTAGGCACCAACTCATGTGGGTCTCTCTATCTTCTGGGTTGTCTTTACCCCATGTCGTTTGGGTCCTCGGTGAGCATCTATTCCTGCTGAGTTGGGACCATTTGCTGTGTCCTCGGATGGTAGCTTGGCAGCTTTTAAGACCTCAGAAGCCACTCTCCAATGTGGGGTGCAGAGAGCCCTCTTAGCAAAACGCTAGTTGTGCCAATTGGCCTCAATTTCGCCTAAGAGCATGGTCCCCTGCCCCCAGCCCCAGCTACTCTATCCTTGCAATATTGAGTTAAGATGGAAGGAGTACTCAAGTTATGCTGAAGTCCACTTAATGTTGTTCTTGTTCCTAATGTGTGCTATCACTGATTTCTCCCAACCAGATTTCTATCAACTATCTAATCTAAATCCTCCCCCCTCAATCTCCCTCCCCTCCCTTGCAGCTGTCAAAGAGTCTTTTCTTCTATACACAAGTCTGTTTTTGAGATCTTCTCATAGAGGTCTCATACAACATTTGTCCTTTTATCGCTGACTACTTTCACTCAACATAATGTCTTCCAGCTGAAATCAGGTTATGAGATGTTTCCTGTAATCATTGTTATTCTTTATCATTGCATAGTGCTCCATTGAGTATATGTACCATAGTTTACCTATCCATTCTTCTGTTGTTGGGCATCTGGTTTGTTTCCATCTTTTTGCTATCGTGGGCTGTGCTGCGATAAACATTCTGGTGCATGTGTCCGTTGGTGTGAAAGGCCTTAATTCTGTAGGATATATTCCAAGTAGTGGAATTACTGGATCAAATGGTATATCGATACCCATTTTTTTAAGGACGTGCCAGATTGCTTTCCAAAGAGGCTGGACCATTTTGCAACCCCGCCAACAGTGTAGGAGGGTTCCACTTTCTCCACAGCCTCTCCAGCATTTGTTGTTTTGTGTTTTTTGGATCACAGCCAGTCTTGGTGGAGAGAGATGGTATCTCATTGTAGTCTTGATTTGAATTTCTTTAATAACTAAAGATCGTGAACATGTCCACATGTGTTTTTTGGCTGCCTGGATCTCCACTTTGGTGAAATGTCTGTCTATCTCCTTTGCCCATCTCTTGATTGGATGATTTATCTTCTTCTTATTGATATTTTGTACTATCTTAGAGATTATGGAGATCAGGCGTCGTTCTGACATAGAGTTGCCAAATATTTTTTCTCATTTGTGGGTGTTCTTTTAATTCTATTAATAAAGTCTTTGGATGAGCAAAAGTGTTTGAGTCCTAATAGTTTCCATTTATCTATTTTCTCTTCTGTTGATTGTGGTTTGTTTGACAGATTTTGGAGTCCGTCCACGTTGTGTATTAAAACTTCCATTGTTGTGCCTACCTTTTCTTGGATGAGCTTTATCGTTTTAGGTTTGATATTTAGGTCTTTTATCCAGTTGGAGTTGGTTTTTGTGTAAGGTGTAAGATATGGATCTTGATTCAGTTTATTGCAGATGGATATCCAATTTTGCCAGCACCATTTGTTGAAGATACTGTTTTTACTCCAGTTTAATGTCTTAGGGCCTTTGTCGAATATCAACTGTTCACAGGCAGATGGTGTCCTCTCTGGGGTCTCAATTCTGTTCCATTGATCGATCTGTCTGTTCTTGTACCAGTACCAGGCTGTTTTGACCACTGTGGCAGTGTAGTATGTTCTAAGGTCGGGTAATGAGAGGCCTCCCAGCGTCTTCTACTTCTTTAGTAGTACCTTACTTATTGGGGGCTTCTGCCTGTTCCAAACAAAGTTGGTGATTTGTTTCTCCATCTCATTAAAAAATGATGCTGGAACTTGTATTGGGATTGTATTATATAAGTAGATTGCTTTGGGTAAAATAGACATTTTCACAATGTTAAGTCTTCCTATCCATGAACAGGGTAGGTTTTTCCATTTATCTAAGTCACTCTTAGTTTCTTGTAGTAACGGCTTTTAGTTCTCTTTGTAAAGGTCTGTTATTTCTCTGGTTAGATTAATTCCTAGGTACTTTATCTTTTTAGGGGCTATCATAAATTGTATTGATTTAATAATTGCTTCCTTAACAGTCTCGTTGTTGGTATAAAGGAATCCTACTGATTTACTTATATTTATCTTGTATCCTGAGACTTTGCTGAACTCTTCTATCAGTTTGAGTAGTTTACTTATAGATTCCTTGGGATTCTCTGCATATACAATCATGTCATCTGCAAACAGGGAGATTTTAAGTTCTTCTTTGCTGATGCAGATGCACTTTATTTCTTGGTCTTATCTGATTGCTCTGGCTAAGTTGCTCTACAATGTTGAATAGGAGAGGTGAGAGTGGGCATCCTTGTCTAGTTCCTGATCTCAAGGGAAAGTCTTTCAGTCTCTCTCCGTTCAGGATGACGTGGGCAACTGGCTTTGTATAAATGGCCCTTATTGTGTTGAGGAATTTGCCGTCTATGCCTATTTTGCTAAGAGTTTTTAGCATGAATGGGTGTTGGACTTTATTAAATGCCTTTTCTGCATCAATGGACAAAATCTGGTGATTCTTGTCTTTTGTGTTATTTATGTGGTTAATCACATTAATTGTTTTTCTGATGTTGAACCAGTCTTGCATCCCTCGTATGAATCCCACTTGGTCATGATGGATTATTTTCTTGATATGTTGTCGTATTCTACTGGCAAGAATTTTGTGGAAGATTTTTGCATCTAGATTCATGAGTGATATTGGTCTGTAGTTCTCCTTCTTTGTTGGATCTTTCCCTGGCTTAGGTATCAGGGTTATGCTGGCTTCATAGAATGAGTATGGGAGTACTCCATCCCTTTCTATACTGTGAAATAGTCTCAGTAGTATTGGAGATAATTCTTCTCTAAACGCTTGGTAGAATTCTGCAGTGAGGCCATCTGGGCCCGGGCTTATTTGGTTGGCACTGTTTTGATGACATTTTCAATCTCTTCCTTTGTGATGGATTTATTAAGTTGTTCTGCTCCATGTTGTGATAATTTGGGTAAGTGGTATGAGTCAAGGTATATGTCCATTTCCTCTGGGTTTTCAAATTTGTTAGAGTACAGTCTTTCATAGTATTCTGTTATGATATTTTTAATTTCTGTTGCATCTGTGGTGACAACTCCCCTCTTATTTCTAATTTGGGTTATGTGTTTCCTTTCCTGCTTTTCTTTAGTAAGTTTAGCAAGTGGTTTGTCAATTTTGTTGATCTTTTCAAAAAACCAGCTTTTGGTCTTTTCAATTTTTTCAATTGTTTTTCTATTCTCTAATTCATTTAGCTCTGCTATAATCTTTATGATCTCGTTTCTTCTGGTGCCTGAGGGGTTCCTCTGTTGTTCTCTTTCTACTTGTTCAAGCTGTAGAGTTAGCTCCTTGATTTGGTTTCTTTCTTCCTTCCAGATGTGTGCATTTATGGAGATAAACAGACCTCTGAGTACTGCTTGGCTGTATCCCATAGGTTCTGGTAGGAAGTGTCTTTTTTCTCATTGGAATCCATGAATTTCTTTAATTCATCCTTGATTTCCTCTATAACCCATGGTTTTTTGAGCAAGATGTTGTTCAGTTTCCAAGAGTTCCACTTTCTATGTTTTTTCTGCAATTGATTTCAACTTTTATGGCTTTATGATCTGAGAAGATGCTTTGCAGTAATTCGAAGGTATGGATTTTGTTGAGCATTGCATTATGTCCTAACACATGGTTAATTCTGGAGAATGTTCTATGTGTGCTGGAGAAGAAGGTGTAGTTGTCTGCTGATGGGTGGAAAGTTCTGTATGTATCAATGAGGTTTAGTTGGTTAATTGTGTCAATGAGGTCTTCTGTATCTTTCCTGAGCTTTTTTCTAGATGATCTGTCTAGTATTGAGAGTGGAGTGTTGAATTCTCCCACTATTACGGTGGAGTCATCTAACTCTCTTTTGAGTGTAGTCAGTTTTCTTTGACTTATATAGGTGCACTGATATTAGGTGCATAAATGTTTAATATAGTTAAGTCTTGCTTGTGTACTGAACCTTTCGACAATAAATAGTGTCCATCTTTGTCCACGATGGTGGATTTGACATTAAAATTGATTTTGTCTGTGATTAGAATTGCCACCCCTGCTCTTTTTGTTCATTGTTAGCTTGACATATATTCTTCCATCCTTTAATTTTCAGTTTGTTCCTATCTTTAGGCCTCAAGTGAGTTCCTTGTGGACAACGTATGGATGGGTCATGTCTTTTGATACAAGATGACACTCAGTGTCTCTTTACTGGAGCATTCAGTCCATTCACATTCAATGTAGTTATTGATAGGTATGTGTTCACTGCTGCCATTGTGATATGTTTATTTTTATGTTGATATTTTCTCTGTTGTTGTTAGTCTGTCTGGGACTTTATTTTGTGAGTTGATTTTTCACCTTTTTCAGAGCTGGTTTTGTAGTTGTTGATACTCCTGTGTTACACATCTTGATATGGTATAATACATCTTTATTGTGCTTTACAGTGGCCCCTATGATCCCCCTTAATAAACTATACATAAATAGAATTTTAATTACTAACAATCTTGCAGTCTTCCTCTCCACCTGGAAGGACTATAACAACTGTAGTACATCCCTCGTTTTAATATGATGGCACCATAGTTTTCATGATGGTCACTGGATTACTTCTTTTTGTATTAAAGCTGTGATTGACTTTAGAGCCTTCTCTAACTGAGTAGAGTTTTGAGTAGTGTGTCGTTCTAAAACATAAAATTAGTGGTTTTGTTTTTCTAAGCCAGAGCCAAGAATTTCTTTCAGTATTTCTTGTAGTTTTGGCTTGGTTTTTACAAAGTCTCTGAGTTTCTGTTTATCTGGGAATGTCTTAATTTCATTTTCATATTTGAAAGATAGTTTTGAAGGATGTATAATTCTTGGCTGGAAGTTCTCCTTCAAGGCTTTGAATGTGTTGTGCCACTGTCTCCATACCATCATGTTTTCTGCTGAGAAATCTGATGAGAGCCTGCAGGGTTTCCCCCTGAATGTTAGCTTTGCTTTGAGTCTTGCTGCCTTTAAGAGCTGCTGCTTATGCTTCATTTTGTTAAGCTTGATTATAATATGTCTTGGAGTCTTTCTTTTGAGATCTATATTGGGTGGCGTACGATATGCATCTGAGATGTCTACATTCTCTTCCTTCATGACTTCTGGGAAGTTTTCTGTCAGCAGCTCAGCAACAATAATCTCTGTGTTCTCAGGTGTCTCATCCTGTTCAGGGACTCCAGTTAATTGAAGCTTGTTCCTCTTAATAGAGTCCCACATGCTTCTTAATGCTTCTTCATTTTTCTTGTCTCTTTTTTCTGATTTCTGCTCACAGATGCTGGCATCAGCAGCTCTGTCTTCCAAGTTAGAAATTCTTTTTTCCATTTGTTCCATTCTGTTTTCTTGGCTTTGCATGGAAGTTTCTATGTCTTTGATTTTGTTCTTGATCTATTGGATTTCAGAGTACTGGTGTTCCATCAGATCGAACAGCTTGCTTAATTTTTCATTTTGTTCTGCTGCATCTTGTATAAGGTCTAGAAGGGCTCTGTATATAATTATTTTGTATTCACTTTCTGATGCTTTCATAAAAGTTTCTTCATCTGGAAAACTCCTTGGTTGCTTTGTTTGGGAGCCTTCTGAAGCCATGGCTGATTTCTTGTATGCCACAAATGTCTGTTGCTTTTTGGGTCCCATGTGAGTAAGTAGAGGCTGGAAGAGGTACTGTAAGGATGGACTGCAGTTGTTTCTCTAGGCTGTCTTAAAATGTAAAGCAAAAGGTGTCTGATCACTTCCCAAGTCAGTCAGGTTTTCAGGTGTAGAGGTCCCTCTTCTCAACGGGGAAAGTAAGCACCACTACATCCAACCCCAGATGATACAAACTAGTTCAGAATACAGCAATGCTACTGCCCTGTTGGCCTCTGCTGTCGGGGCACAGCCTTAGGTGACTCTGTGTAAAGTGCTCCTTTTCTGGTACAAGAGTGCTCTCCTGTGGGCCGGCTCCGGCTCCCAAGCTAAGAATTAGGTCCAGCTGCAGCCACCATATCCAAGATGGTGCCCTCCACACAGGCAGCAGATAGAGGGGCTAAAGGTGCCGAGAGGTAGTAATTCCTCTGCTTTCGTTGCAGGGCCTCCAGCATATGTGGCACTGTGTAAATTACTGCTTTTCTGTTGGTGAAGCACTGTCCTGTTTGCAGGTGCTGGCTCCCAGGCTAAGAATTAGGTCCTGCTAAAATCTCCATACCCAAGATGGCGTTCCGCATACTAACTGTGAAGTTCCGTACAAACCCCACTGTGGCAGAGACAAAACTACAGGCCCAAAGTAGCTAGATTAACAGATTCCTAAGCCTGGCTCTCAAAATATGGGAATTTCGCCTGCCTATCCCCCCAGCAGCGCATCTGAGTCCAGCCGCCAGGCAAGACCCAGCTCCACCCGCCGGCCAAGACAGAGGAAAAAAAAATTCAAAATGGTGCATTTACCTTCCGTCCGTGAGAGCCGGGGCTAGCCAGGAGCGGGAGTCAGCGTAAGGAGATTTTTCGCTCCGTGGTGTGAAGTCCAAAGTAACAGCTCTGTGCCGTGTCCTGAGGCTGATTAGGTGATCAGAAGGCTCCGTTTGATTATCAGTTCAGGTCTTGGTTTCCAGAGGGATATAAGGAGACATGGGCTTAGTCTGCCATCTTGACTCTGCCCGTTCACAGGCTTTTCAGACCCCCATATTCTACTTACCAAGGTAGAGTGTAGAATATTTTCTTCGTAAACTATGTTATACCAGTTGAGCTAATTGATCCCTGAGATGATGGTTTCCACAGCCCTCAGTCCAGCAATTTGCTTCCTTAGGGAGTTTGGGCATGTCTGTGGAGTGTCTGGGACCTTGCCTCATACAAGTTGTGCCAGCTTCACCAATATTGTGTACTCCCTTAATTCAAGAGCATGCTTTTAAAACATAATTTTAACAGGTGGCACACAGAAATCATGGAGTCCAAGTACACCTGACTATGCAGCTCAAGTATCTGGTGCTCTATCAGGCCTATATAACTTCTAATTGTGCGCCATTGAAGAAATTATTTAAACTGTCAGTGGGCATTTAACAACATAGTCCCAGCTTCAGATAAAACCATAAGCCTCCTATCTGTTGTTTAAAATAAATAGTTGCTGTTTTTCCTAATTGTTGTGTAGCTCCTGGTTTGTGGCAACCCATTTGTTCAGAGTACTGTTTTGTAGGGTTTTCAAGGATGTGACTTTTCAGAAACAAAGTGCCAGGCCTGTCTTTCAAGGTACCTCTGGGTGAGTTCCATCTGTCAACCTTTGGACTAGCAGAGGAGAGCTTAATCATTTGCCCCATCCAGATTCATTGCTGGTTGAGTCAATTATAACTTCTAGATATCCTGTAGGACAGAATAGAACTGTCCTCATAGAGTTTTCAAGCAACACCTTGTGCTTTTGAACTGCCAACTTTTGGTTAGCAGATATAGCTTCTAATCACAGTGAGACCAAGACTGAACAAATCCACACACACACACATTAACGAAAAGCGAAGGGCCAATAATATTTTTCTGTAACAATTTCTTTTATGTTTTAAATGAAATTAACAAATTTTACAAATGCTAAATAAATTCTCCAGATTTCTTAATTTTAGAATTCATTGTTACATCTCAAGTAAATAAACTCTGTTAACATTGTCCCTAGTTTAATGTGACAGATACGACTTATTCTATTGTTGTAGAGTAGGTTTCACTACATATTTAAGTTTCACTATATATTTCCTCCTTAAATATGAAAAGATGGGCACACTCTATCAGTTTATTATTGAAATGAAAGATTTGTGTTACAAGACTATCACCCTACCTACTGGTGTCGGTTGAATGGTGTTCCCCTAAAAGGTGTGTTGATTTCCTAATCACTAGAACCTATAAATGTATAAAATTAAGATGATGTCACACCAGATTAGGATGGAGCCCTAATCCAATGACTAGTGTTTGCATGAGACTTGGGGCCTTTGAACACAGAGAGAGAACATCATGCAACGGCAGAGGTAGAGACTGAAGGAATGCTTCTACAAGATGAGGAATGACAAGAACTGAGGGTAACCAGCAGAAACTAGGAATGAGATGGGAAACAGATTCTCCCTGAGCTTCCAGAGAAGCACCAGGCCTGATGACACCCCCAGAAATCTGAGGAAGTAAGTTTCTATTGTTTTGAGCCACCCAAACCCACTGCTGTTGAGTTGATTCTGATACAAGCAACCCTATAGAGCAGAGTAGAACTGCTCCATAGAGTTTCCAAGGAGTGTCTGGTGGATATGAACTGCTGACCTTTTGGTTAGCAAACACAGCGTTTAACCACTATGCCACCAAGGTTTCTTTTAAACCATCCAGTCTGCGGAAATTTGTCATGTGGCCCTAGGACAGTAACAGATACGCTAACTGTGATTTGATGAAGAAGCAAAAGCTGCTGCTATTATCACGAAAAATATTTAACAGAAAGACTGCTGGCTGACCTGACTCCTGAAAAGAAAAGTGGCATTAAGCGTCACACTGATTCAAAATGTTAGCTCAGCCTCTTTCTCTGCTAGGTATAAGTAGCCTAACTTTTATCCTGAAGTTAATTGTAACAATGCTCAACTGATGATTAATGCAGAAATCAGTAAGATATGGATATCTAAAGCCTTACCCATCCAGAAATTTTGCTTCCTGGGTTTAATATTTAAAGGAAAATTAAGGAATTTTGTAAATACTGGGCTTTTACTTGCAACATTATTTATAGTTAATTTTTATTTTTTTAATAATTACTTTTTTAAATAAGGCAGACTAAATTATTAAATAGTTTTTTGAACGAGTTTTTATTGCTGTGCCTGAAACCTATTAGGTGAGAAAGGTAATTACGCAATACTTCCAAGTAAGAATAACAAGTTGTAAAGCAATATTATAATAATGGATGAATGAGCTTATGTGCATATGTATGTTTAACTCGGTATTGGTCAGGCTGGATTCATGAGCAATATTCATAAAACAATTTTTGACTTTAATGTCTCCTTAAAATATTAAGATTGTCCTTTCCATTAACCTCAGGATGTCCCATGGGTTTTCTGATCACTCCTGGATAGTAAAAAGTCTCAAAATCACTGTAAACTGCCAAACATTATCTGAACTCATAAATTCCAATACTCAATCTCATATAATAATCATAACCATGGACCTGCTTAAAAAGTTAAATATCTTCCACCTGTCTATTTGCAAATGAAAAACCTAGAATAAAGAAAAGGAATTAGGTATACGATGTCTGTGGGCCACACACTTTCTTGCTCAGTTAGCTGTTCACATACTCTGACTACTCAGAGTTAGAACAGGGAATGCTGTGTGAGTGGGGCATGACAATTAAAAGTGACAAGAGATATAGATAAGTTATTACAGATTTGAGTGCACTTATGGCAAACAGATCCTGACAGGATTTTAAACTCCTTCTTCCTGGTGACTGTCATGACTACATTGGAGTTCTCCATTGCTGAAGAGCTCTTATGGAAGCTCACTTGAACCAGGCAAATATAATTACGCTCTAACTTGTTGCTTATGCCTCTTCCAGTTCCTAGGAATTTGGTGACCTTACTTTTTTATTGGTGATGCTTGACATTCACATGTCAGGTACCACAATTGCACAGAAGTTAGGAAAAACACACACTCATTCTCACACATTCATGACCAACATCTGGTCCATAAGAAACACACATGAAACCTTGATCCTGAAAACTGGAGGATAGACCAGGTAAACTAACCAACTCTATTAGCAGCTAGTTAGACATGATATTATCCTTAACATTTTTTTAGCTTAGTACCGCATACTGCATAACAGTCCTCCCCAAATACACAAAGACATTGATTAAGCTCTCTAAGAAGCCTCTGTAGTGCCTTTCCCTTGACTTGAGATAGAAGTGTGAGATCCTACACACACAGCCTTCTTGAATGGGGCTGGGAAGCTAACAACAGCACAGTTCTCTCTTTAGAAATCTTCCTTAACAATATTCCCTTGAACTTTTAATCTTTTGATGTAGGTTTTTTAAGTTAAGAATTATCTACTAGTCCTATGAGGGATTTTCTCACATAACTAGTCTTGATATCTGATTTCAACGTCTTTGTAGACAGCACCAAGATATTCCTCTTAATACTCATTGTTTCAACAGGTAATTCCTGGAAAAACAAAGCCCCCCCAAATGGAGAAATACAACCACTAAGGTTTAGAGGTGGTGTGTTATTCCCAAGCCTTAGATAGCTTCCTATTCAAAGTTAGGCTTACACAGTGACTTCTGAGATGTCTGAAAAATGTTTGGGGAAAGAATAGTGTAGATTTTGGTTTCTATGTACACTGCACTTTGGACAATCATCATTTGATCATTTGGTTTTATCTGAGATCTGAGCTGTTTGTAGTATTAGTATAAGTGTGAAACAACATGCTCACCACAAAACCACTTGAAATACCTTATTGAATGGAATACACAAACAAACAAAAAAACCTGTTGCCATCACATCAGTCCCAACTTATAGCTACTTTATCAGACAGAGAACTGTCTCATAGGGTTTCCAAGGAGCGCCTCATGGAGTGGAATTGTCAAAATTTGAAGTGAAAAAACCAGGAAAATACATGGTAGACACATGGGAGACAGCTTATGTAGCTGAATCACGTGGAAGTGAAGGCTTAGAAGGAGGGTTGATGCAATTGAGTATAACTGACAACTGAAAGACAGCACCTCCCACACTCAACATAAACCTCGGGTAAAATAAACACAAATTAAATACACTTAGATATGGGAGAGTCGAATGGATGAAAATCAACAAAGATAAAACCTTGAAAACAGAGGGAAAAATTCATAACTTCAACAGGGCAGCAAAATAATTGACAGCCAACTTCTCAATAGGCACAATGGAATCTGGGAAACAAAACAATGACTTTTTAAAAAAGTACTGTAGGACTATGAATGCCTAAAAGTGTGTGAGAACTGTAAGACTGTAAATGCAAAAAATGCTGTAAGAATATAAATATTCTATATTTACAAACCATGTGAAGCAACCAAAAAAAAAAAAAAAGGCAGGAGAGACTGAACAGCACCCCCAAAAATGCAAGAGTGTGCATAAAATGTAAATGCATGTATACTGCATAAAACAAAGGTGATCATATTCTGTCTAATTCAAAATATATGGGTATTGAGAAATATTGTAATATCAAATGCAAGAATTTATAAATGAAAGTATTACAAAGTATCTATACCTTCAAGGCAGTTTTAAACTACAATGGATTGTTTTTAGTGCAGCAAAGGCTAACCGATACAAACATATTTGGCATATATATAATACTATACTCAACACAGATCTTACATTCTTTTCAAGTGCAAACACAGCACTTACCGAAATTTATCATACACTGAGTGATACTAAAAAATGGAACAAATTTATTTAATGTATTTTCACTGAGCACAAAAGAATTTAATTAGAAAAAAATAACAAAAAGATCAGTATAGGAACTTTAATAGTCTGAAAATTAAACAAGATTTCTAAATAATTCATTGGCTAGGTAGAAATCACAAAATAAACTAAAAGTAATTTGAAATGGGTCACAATGAAAATATATGACAACGTCTGTGAGACATAACATATAATGTTCAGAAGAAATTTTAATGGCATTAAAAACACTTTTTAAAAAAAGAAAACATGTTCAGATTTGTCTGAAATATGCATTCTGTAAAGAGTCTAGAATTCCAACTTCCATAATTGAGAAGGTAAGGATCACAATTCAAATCTCTAGAAAGTACAGGAAAGAAAAGGAGAGAGAGTGGGAGGTAAACATTAAAAAAAACTCTATGTTAAGATGAACCAAAAGAATACTGAGAAGTTGAAGAAATTGAATGTAAAAATTTCAGTTTTCTTAGTGATATTAACTAAAGGAAAGAATTTATAATTTTTTATAAATCTGAATGTTCCTCTCAAAGACAAAGCACAATAAAATATTGAAAACTACTAAAACCAAAAGTAATAAGATAAAGTGTATCTTTATATATATTACACTCAATCTAATGGTATGACTATTCAAAGGATTGCTGGTGGCCAAGCAGTTAAGTATTTTTTTGGCTAACCAAAAAGTCAGTGGTGAAAAATTCAATAGAGAAAGATGTGGCAGTCAGTACCCCTACAGACTATAGCCTTGGAAATAATATGGGGGCATTTCTACTCAGTCTGTCACTATGAGTTGGGATTAACTTGAAGACAACAGGAATGAGTGATTATTCAATGATACAATATTGACCCAAGGAGAAATTGAGGCATGGATAACATAACCAACAACCTTTTGTCTTTGAGTCAGTTCTGACTCGTAGTTCAAACCTGACTCTACACAAATCTGTAGAACTACCTTGTACGGTTTCCAGGTTCAAACTGCCAAGCTTTTGGTTAGCAGACAGTGCTTAACTACTGGGCACCAGGAAGCAAATGGATAATAAAACCCAAGGCAATCGAGTTGGTCCGACTCATAGCGACCCTAGAGAAATGGATAATAGATATTCAAAAAGTATATACAAGGTCCGACATTTAAGTCTCTGGAGTTAATTGTTCTAAGTGTGACATACCTCATTGCTGATCATCCCTAGGGTCACCTTCGAAGTACTCTCCTTGGAACTCTGTGCCAGTGCCAGCATCTAGTCCACCTTTCAGAGCAGTTTTGGCGCTCTTTCCCAGCACGGTGTCAGGTTTGTGAACTTAATTGTACAGTTGTCTGTGAGGGAGTTTTTAACCAGTAAACAAATAGCTGAATTGGAACACCCTCCCTGCTCACCTGATCTGGCCCCCTGTGACTTTTTTCTTTACCTGAAGATAAAGGAATATTGAAAGGAAGACATTTTGATGACCTTAAGCATATCAAGGTTAATAGAGGACAGCTCTGATGGCAATTCAAGAAAAAGACTTCAAAAATTGCTTTGAAGGGTAGGCTCTGGCATCAGTTTATAGCTTCACGAAGGGTAGTACTTCAAAGGACACCATAGTGATATTCAGCAATTATGTATGTAGCAATTTTTCTAGGATGAGCTCTTGAATTTTGCCAGGCTGTGTTTGTGTATATACATACACACACACACACAAACACACATAAAAATCTAACATTTAAAATCACTGTGGAAAGGAAAATTGCAAATGCCTTTGCTGATAAAGCGAAAACCAAACCCACTGCCTTTGAGTTGATTCCAACTCATAGCGATGTTACAGACACGTGAAAAAAAATTAACTTCAGATGTCACCTAATACCATGTTGTTGTTCTTGTTAGGTGCCGTCCGGTAAGTTTTGACTCGTAGGGACCCTGTTTACAATACACTGAAACATTGTTTGGTCCTGTGTAATACTGAAAATCATAGTGATATTAAAACTAATTGTCGCAGCCTTTGTGTCAGCCCATCAAAATTGATCAACAGGGTTTGGGAACCAAGGGAAAACCCTGGTGGTGTAATAGTTAAGTATGACATCTGCTAACCCAAAGGCTGGCAGTGCAAATCTACTAGGTGCTCCTGGAAAACTCTATGGGGTAGTTCTGTTGTGTCTGATAGGGTCACTATGAATCAGAATTCACTCAATGGCAACAGGTTTGGTGTTTTGGTTTGGTGACCACGCTTTCAGGGCCCATTCAGGTTAATTGGCATGACAGTTTATTAAGAAAATGTTCTGCATCCTTCTGGTTGAGTGACATCTGGGGTCTTAAAGGTTTGTGAGCAGCTGTTTAAGATAGATCAATTGGTCCCAACCTACCTACAGAAAAAGAGAGTATGAAGAACACTAATGATACAAAGAAAATATTAGCCCAAGAGACACAAGAGCCACATAAAGCAGAGGCTCCATTAGCCCAAGATCAGTGGAACCAGATGGTGCCTTGCTACCACAGGTGAACACCCTGACAGACAGGGGACACGGTACAGAGTCCTCGGCAGAGCAGGACAAAAGTGGATGCACAACTCAAAATTCTATTTAAATGACTAAACTTAATGGCCTGACTGAGACTGGAGGAAGCTTTAAAGCCATAGCCCCAGGATGGTACGTTATCTGGAACTAAAACCATCCCCAAAGTCTACCCTTGAGACAAATATGAGACATGTCTACAAAATATAAAGTAATACTTGTAAAGAACATGCCTCTTAGTGCAAGCAGATACATGAGACCAAATGGATTGCTGCTGTCCAGAGGCAGATGAGAAGGTCAGAAGGCACAGAGCTGGTTGGATGGACACAGGAAATCTGAGGTGGAAAGGGAGAGTGCACTCTCACATTGTAGGGATTGCAGTTAGTGTCACATACAAGGTGTGTACAAATTTTTGTATGAGAAAGCACAATTGAAAAAAACGATGAATTGACAATTCTGTAAACTAAAATAAATTCTTTATAAAGATTTAAAAGAAAAAAAAATGTAACCATGAAATAACTAGGACTTTGCATATGATGAATCTTCATACAATTATAAGTGAAAAAAACCAATATTTTCTGATGTGTCAAGTTTAAAAAATAATAGCAAAAACTGATAGACTTGAATATGAACTTTTTGAACTTCAATCCATAGTAGTCAAGTAGATACTGACTCTTGATGATCTTATGTGTTGCAGAGTAGAACTATTGCATTCAACTTTCTTGCCTGCAACCTTGAAAGAAACAGATTGCCAGGTTTTTCTTTCTAGTTACTACTAGGTGGATTTGAATCATTAGCCTTTACCTTAGCAGATAAGTGAAAAGTATATTACATTAAAAAAATTATAAAAACAACAGAAGCAAAATAAATAAACCAAGGATAAATGGGAAAATATTACAAAAACGAGTGAAATGAAATAAACACCCTGATTAAAAAAAAAAAAAAAAAAGAGAGAGAGAGAAAGAGCTTTCTCAGTTGACAAGCAACAGCCACGAATATACAGAAAAATTTAGCACTGGAGATGTTTGTGTCAGTGTTTGTTGTGATAGCAAATCATTAAGAGAAAAAAAATAAAAAAATGATCTTAGTTCTATAGCTTACTATACATACATGGAAACCCTGGTGGCATCATGGTGAGCAGTTCAAATCCACCAGACTTTCCTTGGAAATTCTATGGGGTGGTTCTACTCTGTCTATAGAGTTGCTTGACAGAAATGCGTTTGTTTTTCTATTAGACATGTATAGCCATTAATAATGTTAGTGAGGAATATTTTACAATCCTTAAAATGTTTCCTGTATCACTCCATGGAAAAAGAAATATTCTAAGAAAGTAGACACAATCTGAGTTCCACAGAAGGACTGAAAAGGAAGTCAAAACACATTTCTGTGTATTCAAAGGAATGTGTACAAGACAGCAATAATATAAGAGACGAAAAGACCACTAATTCATTGATAAGAAAGTGTTGGTATTTCCCAGATAAGCAAAGTAACTATACTTAAAAAAAGAAAATGGAATGTGCATAGTGTAAAATTGAACCTTGAGCGTAGACTACAGAACAACAGAAGCAGCAATTCTGCAGAAAATTTAGAAATTTCTTTGACAGTAAAGTGCTGGAAATAGACTGAACATCCTCTGGCTCTCCTTGAGTTAATATAAAAATGTAATGAGCAGACAGTGAGAAAATCTATAAACCTCTGCAATGCAATCGTAAAGACAAAAACGTAAAATAGACAAAAGCAGAAGGCCGGAGTGGACTGGAACTACTGTTTACTCTACGTAAAGCAAGTTAAACGCTGCATTTCGCTTATTCCTCACTTACTCGTGTCTATTAGGGATTTTAAAAGTATTATTGAAGAGGAAACAGAGGTTCAGAGAAAACTGATCTCAGGAATAATCAACGACTTACTTAGAGTGCACTCGGTAGTAAATAACGCAGACGTTATGGATGAATTGTATCCCCCCTCAAAACGTGTTTCAAATCCTAACCTCTATACCTGTGGTTATAATCCCATTTGGAACCAGGTTGTCTTTCCTCTGCTAGTGATGTGGGATGAGCGTAGGGTATGTCTTCAGATAAAAAAGAAATTTAACAAGCAAATGAACAGAGAAGAGATGGGGTAAGAAAGATGTCAGGACACATGGAGATCTCCAAAAACCTAGAAAGCAGAAGGTGAAGAGAAAATGACCTTCCTCCAGAGCCAGCAGAGACAGAAAGCCTTCCCCTAGAACCCATACTCTAAATTTAGACCTCTAGCTCTCTAAATTGTGAAAAACTAGATTTCCGTTTGTGAACGCCATCCGCTTGTGACAGTACTAGGTATCTGAGAGGGAGGTAACTTTGGAATCCATGTCTCTCTAACTAAAAAGCCCAGGTATGTTCTCCCCCATACATGTATACCCAAAATAGTGTCTGAAACGTTGATGTTGCTATTATTACCTTATTACCAGTGGTTGCGGGTTCCAGTTCTTGGTGATCTTACCATTAAAAAAATGAAACGTGGAGCTTAACACGTTAGCAGTTTTGCTATTATTATAATATAAATAACCATGGCCCAAAAGGGAGTGGTAACACAACTTTAAGGCTGAGTTAAGTATTGATACTATTTTTTGGCAAAATATTTATAGAGATTTTATTAGGCAAAATATTTATAGAGGAATTGTGGATTTCGGCAGGGACACTTGGGGAAGAATTCAAATACATCTTCATATTATGTTTGTTACATTTCATTATAGCAAAAACAAGCCAAAGTTGTGATATTGTGAGTGAATCTCAGTGGCACATACTTAGAGAATTTGACAATAATATTTTGAACGTGACATTCTTTCCTCTTTAAAGATTGTAAAATCATTGTTTCACTCTTTGATAATGTGTCTTTTTAAAGAAATATAATGCATCTAAAACCCATTTGTGCAACATTTATGAAGTAAATGTCCAAGGTTGCTTTATTTTCATGCTTTGTTGGAACTCAAATCATACATATTACTTATTCCACACATCTTAATTGATTCTATTTGCACCCTTAAAGAAAAATGGCACCTCCTTGAGAGTCATTCAGGCTACTAAAAATGAGAAATTTGTTTTCTAAAGTGCTCTTTTAAAGTATTTGCTCAGAAGATCTCAAGACTTGTGCAGAAAGAAATGATTATTAGATAAGTGACTGTTGCAATTACTAATACCTGGATTACAAATATCTCTACTAATATCAAGTGCTAATTAGCCATCTCATTGAATCAATCACTTTTGAAAATCATATCACTGAAAGAAATGTTAAGTAGATTATAGTGGATATGCGACTCACATCAGCTAACTTGTTAACGTACTTTTTTTTTTTTCCTGGTGGAATAGTCTGGTTTTGTTTTTTTCCACAGTGCTAATGACAAAAGCATAAAAACTAATGGCACCACCAATTTAATCTGTTTTCCTAAATCAGGCATTTGTTAAGTGCCTTCTAAAAGAAATATTTCATTTGTATATTGGACGTATTTTTATGATCCAAGTTTATATATATTAATTATATATCTATGATTGGAGAGATATTTTTGAATCTATTACATTTGAAATCACTGATGACATTACAATTACTGGGCAAAATGCTTCCTGTATGCTCTTGTGTAGCTGCTGAATATAGTCAAACTCTTTCAGATTTTCTAGCCAAAACACAGTAAAGTAAACTGGTGGTCCAGAGGTTAAATGGTATATCTTCTAACCAAAAGGTTGGCAGTTTGAATCCACCAGGTTCTCTTTGGAAACTCCATGGATCAGTTCTATTGTGTCTTATAGGATTGTTCAAAATCAACTTAATGGGTGGGTGAGTTAGCCACAGAAAAAAAATACAGATTTCTTTTCCCCATTGTAAGAGACGAGTCTTACGTAAGCCTCAGAAGAACATTTAGAAAATTACTATTTGTGGTCAGTGAATAGTGTCAGTCTTTTCAGCCATGTTTTGTTGTTAGTTGAGAGATACTTGACAAGAATGTACAATGTCTGTAAACATCCACATGGAAGCCCCCTTTAGTAAAATGTTTAATGATAAATAAATTTTCAGTTGTGTTTTTTACATATATTTGAATTCTTACATTTTGTACACATGGATTTGATTACTTCAACTGAGTCTTCTATAAAAAGTAAGCTAGATCTTATTATCCATGATAAGGAATTTAACAGGCTTACATCTAGTTGAGAATTAAAGCTCAACTTCCAAAGTTTGTGAATTTTTTCACAGCAGGGGATTAGCAGCAGAGCCATGGAAACACTCCAATGGGGTGTAGCTGAAGATGAATGACTTTTTTGAGTTATTTAAAGTTCTCTTTATGTTTTGTCTCATTTAAAATATGAAGAAGTGCTTTGTTTCTTAAATATAGTATACACAATGGATGGAAGATTCTATTATGATGAGAAGTGAGGAAACTCCAAGGACAGTCTAAGCCAAGCTTTGGTATTTGTTTCTATAGTCAAAGTGAGGCCAAATTCAACTCAGGTAAACAGAATCTCAAAAGTTCAGGGCCTTGTATTCAATTTCTGTTATAAACCTCTTTGCACCTTTATATTCAATGCAAAGATTACTTACTAAAAACTTTCATTTTCAAAGTGCCCAAGATATAGTTATTTTCAGGGCAGATACGAATATCATATAGGGGCTTCAAAATCTGTTTTTCTCAGATCAGTTACAATTACACTTTTAAAGGACACATTTTCTAGACAGGTATATGTATATACCTTATTAAAATGTCTTAAACACCTTTTCAATCATTCTGGTTTAAAAAAGGCAAAAGACATATGGTATAAAACTTGCCAAGTCTCATTCTCATAGAAATGAAAAACAGTGTTATTCTTTGAGAAACATAGAAAGTTGAATTCTTCTTTTAAGTGGGCACATTCCAAGTATTTTCTATACGGAGGGATAAAAAAAGGGGGACTTCTTCTCTCTGTCTTTTTTTCTTTAGAGATTACTTCTCAGTGTAAGAATGACCATATAAATTATATCCAACTATGTCACCTTTGAAAGGGTGAAAAAGTGCTACTAATAATTATTCTAAGACAATAAATATAACTGAAGCATTCCTAGGGAAAGTAGCAGTGACCCCAGTCATGATGGATAATATCCACATTTTCTCAAAAAAATGCCCTATAATAGCACCTGGCTTGGCCAATAGCACCATTGCATAGAACAGTGGCAGACATTCCTATCATTTTCTAAACTTTTTTGTGCACCATCTTCTTTTGGGGGAGGGGGTAGTTCAGACTGATGACGTTCCCTAATGTCTCTTATGATTTCTAGCCAATGGAATGTGAGCAAAAGTTATATATAGATGACACTTCCACTCTCGCTTCTCCATTCTGGATGGCTGACATAACCTCCATAACTTTCAATATTAGGTTAGTGTGGATTTTTGAATGACTACACACAACACAGCTCTGCAAATGTATTGGTACCTGAGCAAGAAAGAAACATCCTAGCATTTAAGTCATTATGCATTTGAACTTCTACATGTATGTCTGTTTGGTATAGCATGAACATTGCCTATAATATGAGAAAAGAACATGATTCTGACACAGTATACCAATACCCATTGCCGTTGTGTCAATCCCAACTCATAGTGGTCCTACAGGACAGAGTGGACCTGCCCCAGAGAGTTTCCTAGAAACGTCTAGTAGATTCAAACTGCTGACCTTTTGATTAGCAGCCAGAGCACTTAACCACTACATTGCCAGGGTCTCATCCGACACAATAAGGTCTTTTAATTATTATTCACATGACAGATAGCTAGTTTTGAAGTTGGAATAGGGTCACATTTCACAATTGAAATTAATCTGCTTTTCTGTAGTTGTCTTTAAGTATTCCTAAGCAGTAGATAATTTGTGGTTTTCTCACAGAATTAATTAGTTATGGCAAGAAAGTGAATTGTTAAAAAATCTAAATGAATAGAAAGCAAATTTTCTGGGCTATATGTGAAAGTTTCATAAACTGAATACCGAAGTGAAGCCCAGTTTCTCAAAAATCTCTACTTATCTCAAAAATACTAGAAACACAAGATATAATTAAGTTCCAAACTTGACCAGTCGCTTTTCCCAGTGCAAACTTTCGTTGCATAAGCTTTTTTACCTTCTATCTATGCACCTCACACCTTAGCCAAATAAACTCTGAAAGTGGGTCTTTCATCCTATATTCATGCAAAAAAAATAATGTGTAAAACTTAAATTATCCAATCACTCAGAAAAGAAAAAAAGAAGCATCAAATATGTGTGAATACCAATTTGTGAATGGCAAACATGTTTGAAAACAGGCTGTGAACTGTTTGTCAAAATGGAAAGAGCCAAACAGGCAGAGTAAATTTTAGAATGAGAAAAAAGCGGTGGCCAAATTCAGCATTTAAGCAGAGGCAAAGCAGGAACCCTCCCTAAATACCTGACATGTGTCACTAGCACCAGTAATGCTTGTATCTGTTTACTACGGGGAAATATAACAAAAGCATCTGTTACATAGTAAGTAAATCAATATGGAAAGAAAATCTCTGATATGAGAAAAAAAGGACATAGGCCGATTAGTACTTGGGAATTGTGTGAAGGGTAATAACATCTGGTGCAGAGGACAGGGCACAACTGAACTGCCTTCAGGAAAGTTAACACATGGCAGCCGACACCAAATGCTCCGCCAGCTTCCAGCCAGGGAAACACGCCTTATCCACAGGTTATAGAATAAACACAGATGCAGCAAAATGAGTCACCAGAGGAAGACAAAAATTGAAATTGAAGGTAAATGAAGCTTTGTGCACATGCATGACAAGAAATCCATTGAGCAAAACTAATTTTATATTTGAGCCAGAATGGTTGCCTTATATGTTGGAAATAGGGAACAGGAGGGAAAGGAAATTGTCACATAATGGCAGACCTTGAATGGCACTAAAATGGAGAATGCCTTCTGCACTGGAAACAAAACAAAGCAAAAATATATTCTAGAAATTAAGTTCATCAATAATGCTGTGATAATAGAACAAAGACATCTTGATACATAAAAAAGAAACAGGATGTAGTGAAGAAGAAAATACTAAGAATAAGAAAAACGTTCAATTAAGGACATGAGGAAAAAGATACTGTAAAAATGGCTTTGTTAGTAATGCACATAAAATAGGACAAAAATCCATCATTTTCAGGAATACGTTTTTATAAAGTTGTTATATAACTTCACCTTTTTTTTTTACTCAAATTATATTATAACATCTCATTTGATTCATTTGATTCAAATCAGTTATTAGCACAGGCGGGAAATTAGCTTCTGCAATGTACGCTAGCACAGATTTTTCTACTCATCCAAAATAAAAACTCTATGATTACAATAAAAATGTAATCATTCAAGATAAAAAGTTTTGTTTGTAATCTGATTTCCTGCAGCATGTCTGTGCATTTGTGATATCTAAGATAACATTTGAGCCTTGGTGATGCAGTAAAGAGCTTGGCTGTGGACCAAAAAAGGTCAGAAGTTCAAATGTACCAGCTGCTTCTTGAAAACACGATGGAAGTGTTCTACTTTGTTCTATAGAGTTGTTATGAGTCACAATCAACTCGACAGTAGTGAATTTGGGTTTTTAGTTAGGTTTTCATTTGTGGCCATTTTCTGGGAAAGAGGGATATAGGTTAACCTTCTGGAAAGGTTTTCTAGGAGCCCAAATATCTTTCATTTAACATTGATTTCAGAATTCTTTGAGAACAAGTTATTTGCTAGGGAAAGGAATGGGGATTTTCATATTTCACTCTGAGTTAACTTCAGTTAATAACCTTGATACAAATGTACCTTTACTATCCAGTCTTTTTAATGAGAGAATATGACTGAATGAATTTAAGCATTCTAAAGTCCATTTCCAAGTGTATCAGTAGCACAAAATGGAAGTGACCTTGGAAAGTATCTCATTTTACCCATAGAAGTCTCTTGGTAGAAAGCCATTTGGCCCTAACAAGAGCAGTGGGTCAGCTCACTCTGCCTCTTTGGTCTAGACTGGCAACTTGGGAGGCTGCTACTCGGCTGTTTCCCTTGACAGCCTCAGGAGCTGGCTGCCACAGGGACAGAAGGATTGGGGGAAAGCACTTTCCTTATGGTGAGTCTTTCTGAGACAAATCTGTCTTTATTTCATCTGCTTAGAAGTCTATGCAGTTTAAAGAAATACACTGAATTAGTGAAGAAGTCCAAACTGGGGTTTTGCCAAAATAACCTGCAGTGGAGACCTCACAGGAAATGGAGAAAGAATAGCAATGCATTTGCTAAAAACTGATGGTTTCTTCAGGAATGCAGGTAAATTCAGAGCCTTACAAGAGAAAACTGCCCCACAGTTGGACTACATTAATGAGATGACATGGTAGAAGTACACTGCACTTTTTTTCTTTTTTCTTTCATAGAAGGAAATAAAAAATTAAACTGACAGAGAAACAGTAAAAGGAAGCAAGTGATCCTTGGAAAATATCCAAAGGGAAAACAAACGGCCAAGAATGCTACTTTTGTCTTTTATTAAGCAGGTCTTTCTGCCTTTTAAATTTTTCTCATAAAAATACCAGCAAATGGATCTATTTCAATCTTAATTCTCAGTGAGAAGAGCTAGAAACCAAGGCACTCTTCTGTAAATACGGGAGAGTCTCCAAAAGTTGGTAAATAAAATCCAACAACAAACCCACTGTCAATTGAATCAATTCTGAATCATAGCAACCTTACAGGATAAAGTGTAACTACCCCATAGGGTTTCCAAAGGGAAGCTGGTGGATTTGAACAGCTGACCTCTTCTTTACTGTACCATGAGGGCTAAAGACATAACAAAACTTCTCATCTGGCATTTATTAACTTCAAAAACTAAAATTAGTTGAATTTATGTATGATCAACTAGAATTCTTACAGGATATTTGAACCCAGATTCTTGATCTGTGTGTTAGAAAAGATTCAGATTCTATGAGAGCTGAATCAGTACTGGACACTAGGATTCTTAATATGAATGTTTATTTAGAAAGCTACAGCTCCTCTTGAGATTTCTCTTTTGTCAGTGTGGTAGATTTGTGAAATGGACTGTGTTTCCCAGAATTCCTTTCCCTAAATGATTTTGGTTAATGTTGGCCACGTTAAAAAAGAAAAAAAAAACGCGAGTGGTTTGGAAGACAGAAGTAAAGCTGCAGCCGGCCTTCATGGAAAGCTGATGTAGATCATATATGTCTTACAGATCCACCAGCTCACCTTGTTGGCTTGGCCAACAATCGGGCCCTCACCGGCACTCCTTTTAGATTACTTCCACGACTTTCCTCAAACTCTAGACCAGGTGCAAGTGGGTAAGAAGCATAGAAGAGGACTGCCATGGAGGAATCATTCAAATGAAAGATAGATGAAGGTCCTAAGTTGTTCCTTCAGCTTCCAGATGTCCTTCTTTACCTGACTTTCTTTTTGAACTCCTTTGACTTCACATCAGCACCAACAAAGAGACAGCTTCACTGATACTGTTTTTCCAGCTGCTACAATCATCGAAGATGGCATGAGTGGGCCCTTGACAATACAAAATGATTCCTGTCTGAAAACTGCAAAAAAAAGCAAGATGTGCAGTGCTCTGGCATCACCCTTGATCACACTTCATTCACCTCTTTTGTCAGATTACATTCATTTCTCTGTTGTTCTCTCTCTCCCAAGGCCAGCTGAAACGTCAGAAATACCCGCTTCTTGTCTGCATTTTTTTTTTCTTTCTCACGGCGACTTTTCCTGTCTTAACATGTATTCAGAGAAGTTAGACACTTATTTACTATTGGTTCAATTTTTATTTTAATTGGAGTGATAAAGTCTAGTAAAATCTGAGATGGTAATTAACAACGTTCATGAGGAAATGCTATAGAAAACATAACAGGGAGCTCTTCCATTTAAGTAATTTATGGCCTAAGAACTCACATCTTTGATTTAAGGTAATTTTTTATTCCTTTGTTTTTCCTCATCACTTCTGGATTTAAACTGTTGTGTAAAATTAATTAGTGACAGTATTCCCTTTTTATTTATTTTACTTTTATGTAACATATCAGAACTCCAGTAATTATTTTAAAACAATATTTCCCATTTCTGCCCCCCAATTTCCTGGTTTAAGATTTGCCCAGAATAAATAAGATGATGTGTTTGATCGGCTTTAGAATTTGTCGTGCTATCCCGATTCCAGTGATACTCAGTTGCTTACAGAGATTCCGGAACGTGTTTGAACAAGCTAAGTAGTTTCTGAGGGTAACAACTTATGCTTTTTCATAGGGAAAATTAGACAGCTTGTCATATTTGAAATAAATTTCAAGTGGACGAGAAATGTTAACAAATATTCTGCCATAACCAGTGCATAATTTATAGGCAACAGTCATAAACACAAAACTACCAGCATTAAAGTTCTTATCCTCATTTTGCAGTAAGAGGATGTTAACAGCTGGCAATCTATATTTGCTGGAAATTAAATATTACTGAATAAGGTTAAAGGAGAAAAAAAAAGAAAAACCTGTGTCTGCATGATTAGATTCTTTTTATAGCACACACTGTTTAATTCGGAAGGTTCTGGACTTATAATAAGCCCAGCTGATTTCTTATGTGTTAGCTATGTTAAAAAATACATTAGAGGTTAAAATCTAATTTTCAGTAGCCCAGGCATATAGTCTTTTGGCTGCCAGAATGATACTAGGTATTCAGTTGCATTTGCTTTTTGTATGTATATACATTTTTTATTTCAATATTAAAGTGTCTTAAAATTCAGATGGAATCACATTTGAGAATGGTGAGATGCTTTTCTTTTGTATGTACACATTTAGAATACATGTTGGAACAAAAATAAATATTTTACAAACTGTTATATAACCCTTTCTTAATCTTCATCAGTCATTCTGAAAATGATTTTAAATTACTAGACATAAAGGATTAGTCACTCTTAGAAAAATACCTCTCATGATGGAATATCAGCAGTGCTAGCAGTGATTATAGCTTTTCAAAGATATAGCTGAATAAAGCATTTCCTCCATGTATGCCATTATAGATTTCATGGAATATCTATTAGAAAGGTTAAAAGAAGACTCCTGCATAACTACAATTTTGACAGTACAAGTTTGTGACCTTCAAAAGAAGAATTGTAATGATCTTGAAATCCCAGATAAATTGAAACACATATATCTGCATGCACGAGAATGAATGGTAAAACGAAGGGCCTAGTAAGCTAACTGAAAAAGAAAAGAAAAGGAGTATTTTTTTTTTCCAGAAAAACATTTTAGTCTTTTGTTTTCTCTAGGAGGTATCTGATGCCAGCTAACCACATGGACACACCAGAAGGTATTGTGGGCAGGAATAAAAATGAGCTTAATTTTTTTCACCTTAAAGTAAGTGGAACAGGTTGTTCTGTGCCAAGAGGAATCACTTTCTTGGGAAGGAAGTGATCCACCTTTGTTTGCCACCTTCTCCCACCCCAGAGAGCTACATGAGCAAGAATCGACCTTGCCTGCACAGATCCTTGCCTTCCAAGTTGCACATTCCAGCACCAGAGGAGCCAACTGCTGCCGCTCTCCCAGGGAGGAGTTTTTTGCCAGGCAGAACAAATCCTTGTTTGAGTCACCGCACACACCTAGCTTGTATGATGATATCAGAGTTCCTACCGGCTCAGCCAAGGCAGGCCGGCTATAGGGACTTCTAGCCTCATCACAAACCGTGTATTTCGCCATGGTTTTGTCTTTCTCCTTCAGTGGCAGAATTATGTTCTTCATCGTTACATGGCCAGGCAAATGTTTTTTCAGACATGGAATTTTTGCAATTTAATTTCAGCACAACAGCAAGAGAGGCAGCAGCACACCTCTAAAACAGGAGGCTCAGAAAATTCTAATGAGAACCAGAGAAGGTGTACAAACATATTTTCAATGCTTCTTTGGTCCAAGAACATTATCTAATGCATAATTTTGAAAAGAATTTTTGAGATAACATTAAAGAAGGTAGAATCTGATATTTTTCAGAATCAGGATGTTGGAGCTTATTAAAAAAAGACCCTAAAATGAAAGAAAACCCCAAACATTGGTATTTGCCCCATTCTTCAGTATTTTCTTCTGAATCTGATTGTTCATTGTATATCTCCACCAAAAATATTGAGGGTGCTGTGTTTATATTAGTTTGTGTGTGTGATGGGGACCAGAAGGTGGTTTTTTTTTTTTTTTGTATTTTATTTGCAAAGAAATAGATAATTTGCTTATTATGTTAAATTTCATTGCCATCAAGTTGATTCCAACTCATAGTGACTCTCCCAAGACAACAGAGTAGAACTGCCACATACGGTTTCCTAGGAGAGGGTGGTAGGTTTGAACTGCTGACTTTTGGTTAGCAGCCAAACATTTAACCACTGCACCACCAGCTAAGATTAAACTTTTGGGAGTAGAATCACTGATTTGGGATTCCTTTGATAGTATAAGTGGTTAATGTGCTAATTGCTAATCAAAAGATTGGAGGATCAAGTCAGACCAGATGCACTTTAGAAGAAATGCCTGGTGAATTACTTCCATAAGATTACAGCCATTCAGAAATCCAAATATTCTGGAGCTACTGATGTCAAATGGACCCCTGAAACTATTGCCCTGAGATAATATTTAAACTTTAAACCTTTAACCAAACTCTTCCCCAAAGTCCTCTTTGAAACCAAATAGTTTATCCTAATTAGTAGACAATGTCTGCTTTGAGCGTTGTGCACTGTGAAAAAATTTTACGTGTGTGGTAACACACAGTGGAAACTGATAAGGTTGAATGTGAAACACAGGGAGCAGTGAGTTTAAGATAACAAAGGTGGTGGATAATTTGCAAAGGAAAGCAAGAATGGTAGCAGACCTTGCAGAATGTAATCAATATAACTGGTATCATATAAATATTATTGAAATGATGTATCTTTGACTGTGGTGTACACTTTTACCGAAATAAAAAAAAAAGTTCTAGCCCTTGAAAACTCTGAAGTACAGCTCTACTCTGACACACACGGGATTGCCATGAGCTAGAATCGACTCAATGGTGACGTCAAAGATCTGAGTATTCCTCATATTTCCTATTGGATAGTTCATGTTAATAAACATAACAAATCAAAACAAATAGCGTCTCCTCCAGACTTCTTACGTATTAGCATGGTGTTAGCAGCATCTGAGTTTAGTGCTGAACCTTTCAGTAAACTAATATATCCACTCACTCCATACGTCTTCCTTTTGATGAGTATTGAGGCCCCACGTCGGCCCGGTCCTGCTCCCGGGGCAATAGCGTCTGCTCCGAGGGAATCCGAGTCCCCGCCCTCTGCGCGGCTTCCACTCCAGCCGGCAGAAGGAAAAGACAGAATATGAACAATAAAAATGTTGGCCAAATGGTAACATACACAGTGGAGCAAAATAAGACAGAGGGGTTAAAATAGCAGCAGTGAGGTGAAATGAGTAATAATTTTAAATGTATTTCTCGAGAAAAGCCCTGCTGAGAAGGTGACCACTGCACAAACAGGAAGGAGCTGGGAGAGTGAATTACGTCTGTATTTTACATTATCAAGGAAGAAGGAACAGAGTGCAAAGTCCTTAAGGCGGGAGGTTGCTCAGGGTTTTGAGGAGCAAGAGATACATCACTGGAAAAAGCAAAGGTGAGGGGGCAGAAGATGGGTTTGAGAAATACATATTCTTCTGAGGTGGGAAGTTATTTAAGGGATATGAGCAAAGAAAAGGTATGATCTGACTTATATTTTAAAGGGTGGCTTTATTACTCTGATGAAAATAATTATGGGGCAGCTAGAAAGAAGTGGAGAGAAAAGTTAGGAGGCAAATGAGGATGACACAGCATTCATCACAGTGGTGGCAACGGCTGGTTAGTCTTGGGATTTTACCCATATTTGAGAGGTTAGGCCAAGAAGATTTTCAGATGGGTTACAGTGAGATGGTGGGGGAAAAAAAGGAAGTTACAGAGAACCCCAAAGTTTTTAGCATGAGCACCTGGGAAAATAAAGTTGCGTTTATGGTTCTTGGGGTGGCGCTAGTACGACAGATTGAGGATGGACATCGGCTTCAGACACATGACTGTGAGATGACAAACATGCACTTGGAGATGCTGAGTAGTAAATAGGATACCAAAGTCAAGAGGAAAATGTTGTGGGAGCTGACTGGGAATTTTATAATTCAAGCTATGGGACTTGTAGAAGCAAAAAGAGACACTTCCTTATTTTCAAATATGATTAAACACCACACCATGGTTAGAAAAAAAAACAAACCAAACTAAAACAGAAAGACAATACTCTTTGTACTCCAGTGATTAAACCAAAACTAGCAGGGCTGCCTTAATTGATTCTGGACTGCATAACAAAAATAAATCATCACTGAATTTTGTTATACTGATGGCAGTAGACAGTTCATGACCTTCGTGAATATGATAATCATTTAAAAAAACTTGCTGTGTTCTCGCTATGAGCTAACCCACTGCTGTTCAGTTAATTCCAACTCATGGTGACCATATGGGACAGAATAGGTCTGCCCCACAGTTTCCAAAGCTATAAATCTTTACCATATCAGACTATCACAGGATTTTTTTTTCCCCATGGAACTGCTAGTGGGTTTGAACCACCAATCTTTCACTTAGCAACTGTGTTTAACTACTGTGCCACCAGGTCTCCTTTAACTATGAGCAGACTAATATAAATTTAGTAATGTTGATCATTTGGGTTTTTTCTCCTTCACATAAACATTGTGCTTTTTTTTGGTGACTCAGTATTCCTGATGTCTGACTCCCTTGCGCTCTTGGTTAGGAAAGTTATTTCTGTTTCCGAGATGTTATAACCTAGGAGTAAACCTAAATGAAGAAGAGATTCAAACTGAGGCTGAGACATTGGTTCCTAATACCAGTTGCAGGAGAAACACCTGGGAGATTAAAATACTACCGTTGCCCAGGCCTCATGCCAAACCAATTAAATCAGTATCCTTGGGGCTGAGACTCAGGTATCTGTTTTAGGATTTCTGGCAAGAACTAAGGGCTGGCCTACTGGAGGTTAATGACCGTGAATTTAGGATGAGATCAGTTAGCATAATATCAAGTTTTATGCAAACAGTTTACCTACTTGGGTGCAGGTAAGACAAGTGGTAGAGCTTTGCTTTAACCAAGGTGGAGTCTGATCAGGAGAGGAGGAATGGAGAAATAAGCAAATGAGTTTAGAATGATTTCACAGAGTGTTGATTAGGATGATCAAGTACAGTTAAGCTCTCTCAGCTGCTAACCAAAATGTTTGTTGTTCCAAGCCACCCAGAAGCTCTGCAAGAGAAATACCTTGTGATTTGCTTCTGCAACAATTATAGTTAGGAACTCTATGCAGCATTTTCACTTTGTCACATGGGGTTTATACGAGTCAGAGCTTAGTCTGCACCACCGAACAACAACAAATGTAAGAAATAGGAACAAGATGGTTGTGAGACATAATGAAATAAGAAGGTCAAGGCATGTTTTTCCTGGCTGTGAGGGTAAAGGGAGTCAAAGTTGGTTTGGGCCTATTAAATAACATTAATTGAAAGGTTTTTCCTCATTTGTTAACAATTAGCATTGATTTCTAGGGGTGGAGCTTTACACAACTGATTAACTTACTGTTTGTCTTTTTAAATTATTCCCCCTGGACTGGAAACTAGTCATATTCTTATCATATTTTGTTTTTCTTTTTCCTCTGTGATAAGATGGTACCTTAAACTATTATCTCTATTTCCCACATTCATGGCTTTTTCCCCTTGAAGCTCCAAGGTTAGTATTGTTTCTCCAGTTTGACACTAGTAGGCCTGATTAAGAGTAATAGGTATGGTTAAGAGCTCCACTGCTAACCAAAATGTCAGTAGTTCAAATCCATTAGCAATTCCTTGGAAACTTTATGGGGCAGAACTATTCAGTCCTAGAGTTGCTATGAGTTGGAATCAACTCAACAGCAGTGAGTCATGTTTTTGGTTAGGACTGATTCAATAACTTGGAAAGTGGCAGCTCAAGAAAAAAACTACTTTCTCAGGGGCAGTGAGAAGTTTGGGTTGTATACCTGAAAACATCATTATTAAATTCCTGAAGTTAGAACAGATTTTGATTGGGAACAAAAGAATGAAAGGATGAGTGGCATCTCAGAATGAAGAAGGCTTGAAAGGAAGACCTTTAGTGAAAAGTAGCATAGCATTCACTGTATGGAGAGTGTCTCAATTTTAAGCTCTGCCCCAGATTACAGTCAAGAAAAGACCATCAACAACCAATTATCACAATTACAAAATACAGTGTTTAAAATGTTGTCTTTCAGCATCTAGGTCAACTGACATAACAAAGGCTTTTTAAATAAAGTATTCCACATCCTACTTTGGTGAGGGGTCTCTGTGGTCTTAAAAGCTAGTAAGTAGCCACTAAGTAGTATCAATTTGTCTTAACCTGGAACAGAGGACAGTTGAAGACATCAAAGACCTAAGGAAAAACTGAACCCAAAGACAGAAAAGATCATACAATTCAGATATTATATCAGCATGAGACCAGAAGAACTAGATGGTGCCCAGCTACCCCAATGACTGCCCTAATAGGGAATACAACACAGAGTCCCTGATACAGTGGGAGAAAAATAGATGTGCAGAACTGGAACTCTACTAAAAGACTAGACTTTATGGTCCAACAGACTGGAGGGTACCCAGAAAACAAGGCCCTGGACTCTCTGTCAGCCCAGAGCTAAAATAAGTTCTGAAGCCAACTTTTCAGGATTGGAGTAGATGATAAGACATAAAACAATACCAGCAAAGAGTGTGCTTCTTGGCTTAAGTACATACGTGAGGCTAACTGAGTAGCTCTTGTCTAGAGACAAGATAAAAAGATAGAGGGCAATAAGAGCTGGTTGAAATGACATGGGAACTATGGGATTGAAAGCAGTAGTGTGATGTCACAGGGCAGAGAAAGCAGCTAGAGTTACATAGCAGTATGTGTGCAAGGTTTTACATGACAAATCGACTTCAGTTGCAAACTTTTACTTCAAGCACAATAAAATATTGAATAAATAAATACAGTGTTGTCCTTCGTTGCTCTCAGGGCCTATGTAACTTGTAACTTCAAAGCCCGTCACATGCAGATAAAAACCCACAACCTAACATAAATGGACATTCATAAACCCTCTGCCAGAAAACAGAAAAATTCTATATCTTTGATGTTGGTTACTTAAAGTGATAACTCTGTCTCTATATAAAATTGAGCTAGACAAAACCAGCCAAAAATCACTCTAAGGAAAGTCTGTGGGGTAGACATAATTTTAATAACTCTACTTTCCATCACAAGCAATGCCTCATATTATCAGACACTTTCAATATTTTCATTAGCATAGCACTTAACACAAACACTGTAGCGCTAAGCACAAAAAGGACAAAAATAATGAACGGATTGCATGCAATCAACAGTTTTGTTAGCACTTCTGCCACCTGTTGGCAAAGTAGCAAAGAGCTTTTATTTTGGATTACTGTTCATGTTTATGAAAGTTCTTAAATTAAATTTATAAGCTGAGAAATAGCTGCACTAGATTGATATCACCATTCTTGAATGGATTAAAAATTCAAAACAAAACTCAAAAATCGCCCTTAAAGTATAAACTCATCATAGTCTATATCAATATTCAGTTATTAATGATTAGATTATTCTCAGCAACGGTGTTCAACAAGCACTGTGTGGCTGAGAATAACCTACTGAATGTGTTAACCATCAACTGTTACATACTCAGTGGAAAAAGTGGTCCATCAGCCGAGGAATATCTTTGGCAATGGCTTACTTTATGCTACAACTCTTTCCTAGGGAAGCAAACATGCTGCACTACAGTCAGTGTAGTACTACCGGTTCAACAACACAGGAGAGAGCAGGTCAGCCTTAGGTACTGTCATTATCCCAACACCACAGGGCTTGAACACAGGCAGCTCTAAAGAAACTTTTGCTGGACATAGGTATATAAACCTGAAACCCATGGCTACGGAGTCAATCCCAACTCATAGTGATCCAAGGAAGTAAATCTCTATGGAAACCAACTGCCACATCTTTCTCTCTCAGAGCGGCTGGTGGTTTTGAACTACTAACATTTCAGTTAGCAGTCAAGCACTTCAACTACTGTACCACCAGGGCTCTTTCTATTTCTCAGATACTATAAAAAAACCAAACCCACCACCACTGAGTCTGTTCCAATTCATAGCAACCCAATAGGACAAAGCAGAACTTTTCTATAGAGCTTCCCAGGAGTTGCTGGTGGATTGGAACTGCTGACCGTTCGTTTAGTAGCCAAGCTCTTAACAACTGTACCATCAGGGGTCCAATATAGTAAAATGTATAGCAAGATCAAAATTTGTTATTACCCGTGTTAATTGCGTGCTACACACTGGGAGTCCTATGTCACCACAATTCAGAACTTCACATGTTCCAGTGTTTTGTGAACTATTTCTGGACTTTGTTCTTTCTGTGCATAGAGGATTGGCTCTTCAGTTTCAACTTGATTGGCTTTTCCTTTTCTTCCTCCCCAGGATATGATGATATACGTGCTCTGTTCAAAATAATGTCATAAAATTGTTCTTAGAAAACAAAGACAATGTTCAAATTTATTTAAAGTTCATTCTGAAAATCCATTGCTTTATTTCCCTTTCTTTAATGTAAATGAAGATATCATTACCTTTGCAACTTATAAGAATGATAGCTTCCATTGGCCATGTACTTAATTTGACTACCAGTCTGCTCAGCACTTTTTAAAAATCACGTTAAATTTTAATAGAGACTTTTAAAATAGGTATCTTTCTACATGTGAATAAACTGAGGATTATAGAGTTAATACAACAATAACAACAACAAAAACAGCCTTTCAGTCAGCTCTGATTCATAGTGACCCTATAGGGCAGTAGAAACGCTCCGTAGGTTTTTAAGAAGTGGCTGGTGGGTTTCAGCTACCTGCCGTTTGGTTAGCTGCTGAGCTCTTAATCACTACTGCACCTAACGTAACAATCAAGACCCATATGAATGGCTAGCCATGCTTTGAATGCATTTGTACATGGCTTCAATGTTTACAAACATTTCACTGTCCCCTGGTGCCTCTCATGGCCCAGGTTAGAACAGGCACCTTTTAGATTCAGGCACTACTCAAAATATGGGCATTTCTCCAGGAAAATGAATAATGCAAGTGCATAATTTTTAAAGTTAATATATCCCTGTCTTAGGCTGGGTTTTCTAGAGAAGCAAAAATCAGTGAAGCATGTAAATATAGAGAGATATTTATACCAAAGAAACGGCTCACTTGATTGTAAAGTCTGAAATGTTGTAAGTTCTAGATCACATTAGAAGCCTCTCCTGATTTATGCAGCTACTGAGACTGGCAAATCTAAGGTCAGCAGATGAGAGAGCAGGGTTTCCACTCCCAAACTGTGAAGGTTGAGGAGTCCCAAGATAGAAGGCAAGACCACAAAGTTTCTCCTGATTCATGGAGCTGCAGAGGCTGGCAAACTCAAGATTGGCGGCTCTGGAAGCATGACTCTTACCGGCCGTGAGGATCCGCAAATCTCAAGATCAACAGGTAAGCTGCTAGTTCAAGTCCCAAGAACCAGAGATCAGAAGACAAGGCAGATAGCTACCGGCCTGACAACAAGCCAAAAACCTTGGCAAGCTGAGCAGGAAGAAAGTAGGCCACAGAAGGTGGAGAAATGAAGGCTGAAGGGATAGTGAGCCACAGACCCTGCCCCTGCCGGTACCATTCATCAGATTCTACCATCCAAATGACCACGTTACACAACTGCTGAAATGTTGAGAATCATAGTCTCTCCAAGTTGACACACAATTTTAGCCATCACAATCCCCTAAATGCTGTCAATTGAAATCTTCGTTGTGTCATTATCTCAGTGCCATAGAGTTGATGCTGACTCATAGTGACCCTATAGGACAGGGTAGAACTGCCCCATAGAATTTCCAAAGAGAGCCTGGTGGAGTTGAACTGCAGATCTTTCGGTTAGCAGCTGTAGCACTTAACCACTACATCACCAGGCTTGCCAGTTGTGCCATTAGCGGGTAGAACTCACTCAAAATGTCTGCTATATAATTTATTGTTGTCTTTGTTTACTCTAAAAATTGTTTTAGAAGCTACTATTAAGTGACAATGAAGTGTGTCCAGAAAATGTTGAAATAAAAAGGCTAAAAATGAAACTATGTACTTATTTAACTTAAAAGCCTGTTTTCAAAAATATCTGGCACTTTCCATCTTTCACTTAATTTCAGAGCTGCTTATCAATTTTTCATCATCCTTGATGTGCATTTTAAAAAACGTATACAGCTGTCCTGGTGTGAAAACATAGAGGATTTGGAGAACAGGAAATGGGGGTGGGTGGGGGGGAGAAGAATCACGCAGAAAATTCATGGTGTAATGTTTAACTCTTAACAGGAGAATTAACTATATTAAATATTGACTGACAAAGATGTCTTTGGAAGAGGGGGAAACAAAACAAAATTTTATCCAGTACTGCTGACTGTGTTCATATGAGTTTCTAAAATGAGAGTTAATGCAAAAACTGCCCAGAAGGCTGTAAATAGCTTGAAAGCCTGGCTGAGATGAATGTTATTAGGAAGACAAAAGGTATGCCAGGAGCGGCTGAATAAAACGAAAGCCAAAGTACCTTTCAAGATCAATCAGAAAGAAACTGTTTCCCTGCCTGGGCCAAAATTAATGCCAGGCCAAGCACATACGATGCTGCAGTTGTTTTAACGATGCTACCTTGAAATGAAAACATGGAGCTACATTGGCATGAAGCAAAATTACCAAAGAGTTTTAAAATGCTTGAAGTTCTAACATGGACTAAAATCTTCATCAGTTGATAAAAATGAATAAAATAATGGAATTCTGCTTGGATATCAAATCAAAAGCAAAATAGACAATAAAATATAGAGATACCTCATTCATCTGGCATTGTCAAAGAGCTCTTCCACCTTATGAATTATTCAGATGATTGACATTTACCCTGTTAAGTGCCACAGTTTTTTATTTTAACTGTTTTTGATGGATATCATTCTAAAGTGAATTACGTATTTCTATGCCTTATTAAACCAAAGGTACTGAGCATAATCTAACAATTCTTTGATGATCTAGGTTCAGGCAAAGAAATGAAATGAAACAAGTACAAGCCTGATGTTTAAGTGGATTTAAAAAACAGACTCATTCAGATACTGACTTTGTGTCTTTGGACAAGCTATTCTCTGACCTTTCAGATCTTTATTTCCAAAAGCAAAGACACACACACACACACACACACACACACAAACACACATATCTTGTAAATTTATTGTGGGGATTAAAATATTAAGATGTTCATAGATTATGGGCATGTAACAAATTGTCTCAGCCTAATATACTGTTATGAGATATTATAATTTCCTTTAATATTTTTCTCTCTCTTTTACCATGGGTCCTGCCTTCCTGTTCTTTCCCTGCATGAACTTCTTCATTTTCTTCACACTCTGTGCTATTGTATTTCCAAACAGGTAAATAGAATGAAAGACCTGAGAGAAAAGCCGAGTGGAGTATCTGGAATAGACTGATAAGTGATGTGATGGTAAAGGCAGACAAATGTTTGGACCACCTTCCCGATGTCATGCGGATTGCGATCTTTGCATAGTAAGCACATCTTTCTGGTAGTAGCTGTACGCTGCATATCTTCTGGATAGCATGTGTAGAAATAAAACATAGTGGTCAATTTTTATTTCTAAATCAAGCTATCTGTTGTTACTCAACTATGACCAAATGAGAGTCATTATAAGTAGTAATTGACTCAATGGCAGTGGGCTTGGTTTTATGGTATAAATTCTGATAGGATATAGACTATTAGTATCCTTCCCTTTCTCTTTCCCTTTCCCTTTCCAAAACTGCCAATAAAGAGGAAATAACAAGACCCGAAGTATATGGCTATGCACCCACGCCAGTGCCTTATCCACCCACCTATAGCAGAAAAAAATGAAAGACATCAAAAAAAAAAAAAGGAAAATATGAGTGCAAGAGACAGAAAGGGCCGTATAATTCAGAGACTACATCACCATGAGACCAGAAGAACTAAATAATGCCCAGCAATCACCAGTGACGGTCCTGACAGGAAATACAACATAGAGTCCCTGATATGACAGGAGAAAAAGTGGTGTGTAGAACTAGAACTTTATTAAATTAAAAAGATGAAACTTGATGACGTTTCCCTGGAAGACATGGTCCCTGTATTCTCTGTTAGCCCAGAGCTGAACCCATTCTCAAAGGAAACTCATCAGACAAAAATCAGACTAGACTACATGATCCTGGTGAAGAGTGTGCTTCTTGGCTTAAGTATATACGTGAGGCTAATTTGGCAACTCTGTCCACAGGTGAGATTAGAGGCTGGGGGGATGGGAACTAGTTGAAAGAACATGGGAAATAAAACGTAGAAAGGAAGAGTGCACTGACACAGTATGGGGAGAACAGCTAGAACTACATGGCAGAGTGTGCAAGTTTTTGTCTAAAAATTGACTTGAATTTTAAACTTTCACTTAAAGCACAATAAAATCCAATAAATAAATACATGAAAATAAAAACACATTTATTAGGCAAACCTGCTACATGAGATCTCTTTAAAGTGTTAAGAAGCAAAGTCTCTTTGGAGACTAAGGTGCCCTTGATCCAAGACATGGTGTTTTCAATCGCCTCATATACATGCAAAAGCTAGACAATGAATGAGGAAGACAAAAGAATTGACACCTTTGAATTGTGGTGTTGGGAAAGAATATTGAATAAACTGTAGTTTGCAAGAAGAACAAATAAATCTGTCTTGGAAAAAGTACAACTGGAATGCTCCTTGGAAGCAGGGATGGCAAGGTTGCAACGTACATCCTTTGGACACATTGTTAGTAGGGAGAAAGACATCATGCTTGGTAAAGCAGAGGGTCAGGGGAATAAGCAAAACCCTTAACAAGATGGACTGACACAGTGGCTGCGACAATGGGCTCAAGCATAGCAACAGTTGTGAGGATGGCACAGGACTGAGGGCTGTTTCATTCTGTTGTGTATATTGTATATAGGGTGGCTATGAGTTGGAGCCAATTCCATGGCACTTGACTAGTTAATACAGTAAATACATACCACGACAAACAAACAAACTTGTCACTGTCAAGTTGCTTCCTACTCATAGCAACCCTAAAGGACAGAGAATAACTGCCTCATAAGGTTTCCCAGGAGCATCTGATGAATTCAAACCGGATTTTTGGTTAGCAGTCTTAGCTCTTTAACACTACTGACTTACATACACACCTTGTGGTGAATTGAATTGTGTTTCCCCCAAAATGTATGCAGCAATTTGATTAGGCCATTATTTCTGGTATTGCTTGACATTCCTGTATGCTGTAAACCCTGCCTCTATGATATAAAAGAGGGAGGATTGGTGGCAGGTGTGTTGGTGGGGCAGGACTCAATGTGTGAGATTGTATTGTGTCTTGAAACAATCTATTGGAATATAAAGGGAAACAAGGCAAGCAGAGCACTGGAGACCTCTTGCCACCAAGAAACAAGGGCACATCCTTTGAGAAGGACCCGGGGTTCCTGTGCCTCAGAAGCTCCTAGTCCAAGGGATGATTTATGACAAAGACCGTCCTTTGGAGCTAACAGAGAAAGTCTTCTCCTGTAGCTGATGCTCTTGTTTTGGACTTTCAGCCTACTAGACTGTGACAGAATAAATTTCTCTTAGCTAAATCCATCCATTTGTGATATTTCTGTTAGAGCAGAACCAGATGCCTAAGACATACATAAACACACAGACAGACAGACAGAGACACATATATATATCCTGGTAGTGTAGTGATTAAGCTCTCTGGCTGGTAACCAAAAGGTCAGCATTTCAAATCCAACATGTGCTCCTTGGAAATTCTATGGGGCAGTTCTACTTTGTACTATGGTCGCTATGATTCAGAACTGACTTGACAGCAGTAGGTTTGGTTTTGGTTTACACACACATGTATGCCAAGCCAGCCAAGTGGTGTCAAGTCAGATTGTATATATGTATATATATGTATGTATATGTTATGAACTGAATTATGTCCCCCAAAGTATGTGTTGTAAACCCTAACCTCTATGCCTGTGCTTATTATCCTATTTGGAAGTAAACTGTCTTTATTATTAACAAAGCAGAGTTGGTTAGGGTTTCTTTGAGCAATTTCTTTTGAGATATTAAAAGAGGTTAAACAATCCAGCTGAGAGAGAGATGGGATAAGACACATGTCAAGACACATGGAGATCTCCGGGAAACTTGGGAGCAGAAGCTGAAGACACAAGGACATCATTCCAGACCTGATAGAGATATGAAACCTCCCCATAATGCCCACGCTCTGAATTTGGACTTTTAGCCTCCAAAACCTTGGGACAATAAACTTTGTTTGTTAAAACCATTGACTTGTGGTATTTCTGTTAGCCAAGCCAAGTGCCATCGAGTCAGATCTGACTCAGAAGCACTGAATAACTAACAGCATATAATAAACTTATAAAAATATGAAGAAAAAAAGCAGGTCAGATAGAACCTTAGTATATTTTAAAGGGACTGGAGATTTGAGAAACATGAAAAGTGACAAACCAAATAATAAGATAGTTTCAGGGAATTGATTTTAAGAGGAGGATGTGATTGTGTGAATGAGCTTTATTTTCCGGTGTATGCTGACTGATTTTAACAGGTGTTGAAGAATTTAGATGAGCCTTATTAGTTTGCTAAATCCATGGAGTAAATGACATTTAAAATTTTCATGATTATTTTATAATAATGTTCTCAATAAGGCACATATTAATCAATGAATGCTAACTGGGCTGAAAAGAATGAGTGAAACCACTTAAAAATTACCAGTATAGTAATCAAATTGCTTTTAAAATCTGTATCATCTGGGAGCAGAAGCTGAAGACACAAGGACATTATTCCAGACCTGATAGAGATACAAAGTTTATGGCTATGCACCAACGCCAGTGGTGTGCAGAACTCTATTAAATTAAAAAGATGAAACTTGATGAAGTTTCCCTGGAAGACATGGCCTCTGTATTCTCTTAACACACTATATAGTTAAAATGATCTATTAATTTGTATTCTCTTAACACATTATATAGTTAAATGGTCTATTAATTTGTTTGTCATAGGTATGATACAGAAATTCAAGGAATGATTTCTTTACAAACCCTTTGTTAAATGTGGTGTGTCCAAGTGAGAATGTGTGGTTTTAAGGAGAGAGTTATACAAATGTATCGTGAAAAATCTAACTAGAATAACAGCATGTTATGTAGGAAGGAATTAAAGAGAATAAACCTTTCAAATTCAATCAAAGCCAAATTGTAAACTTATTTTAACTGTCTTACTTATCTAGGGCTGCCATAATAGAAATATCACAAGTAGATGGCTTAAACAAACAGAAATTTATTCTGTCACAGTCCAGTAGGCTAACAGTCCAAATCTGGGATATCTGCTCCAGTGGGAATCTTTGTCTGTTGGCTCTGGAGAAAGGTCCTTGTCATTAATCTTCCCCTAGACTGAGAACTTCTAAGGTATAGGGACACCAGGTCCTATCCAAAGGACATGTTGTGCCCTTGGCCCTGCTTTCCTAGTGATATGAAGTCCCCAACTCTGTCTCTGTTAGCTCTTTCCTTTATAGTTAAAGAGCTTGCCTAAAGGCACAATACAATTTTACATACTGAGTCCTTTTTGACTAACGCAGCTGCCCCCATCCTCCCTCATTTACATGATAGAGGCAGAATTTACAACATGGAGGACCGTCACACAATTCCAGGAATCATGTCCTAGCCAAACTGCAACACACATTTTTGGGTGGAACACAATTCAATCCATGACATACACCTTTTGGCTCCTCCAAAATCACATCCCTGTAACGTGCAAAATGCATTCATATCATAGCAAAAGTCTTAACCCCTAATCCAAAATCCAGAAATTCTTCAGGTGTGATATCTAGAACACAAGATATCTACTTCCAAAATACAATGGCAAAACAGGCATGTACAAGCTGGACATTTCCATCACAAATAAGAGAAATTGTAGGGAAGGAAAACAGAACAGGTGCCAATCAAATAAGCAGAACACATTAGATAGCCTTCAAGTCTTTGAAAACGATCTGTTTCTCAGACATTTTACACAATGGTGCTGCCCTCCATATTCTGGAGTGGCCACACGCTCCAGATGCTGTTGGCCCTTGGCCCTCGTCTACAGCTCTGCATTTTATGCCCACTGGGACAACAACTCTGCTCCCTTGGCTTTAGATGCACCATTTTCCTCGTCTAACTGAGCGGCAACTCCACAGTTAAATTCACCAGAGACCATGGCTCTACCTTTTGAGATCTCTAAGGTCATCCCCATGCTTTTTGAGATTGAGGCAGCTCAGTTCCATGTTTCTTGTTTCTTCAGTTTCTGCTTCTTATGGCCTCATGGCCAAAGTCTCATGTCCACATCTGCCCTATAAGGGTAAGTGTTCCCAAGCTCTGTAGATCAACAGATTTAAGTGCCCTGAGGCATCCTACTCTGCCAGGAAACCATCTGTGCACAGACACTCACCTCTTTTGTGCTGTGGTTGGCTGAAGCAGTCTCACACCGGTTTGAGTCTGCTGCTGTCCATCAACTGCTGCTGCTGGTTGTCCTCCGCTGCTTATTTCTCACCATCTGCATCTTCTTTGATGTTATCAGTTACCTCAGATCCTTCTGAGTCTTCCATTCATTTACAGTTTTAAAACTACTTCCACATTTTAGGTATCTGTTAGAGCAGCACTCCATGGCTGGTACCAAATTCTGTCTCAGTCATCTAGTGCTGCTGTAACAGAAATATGACAAGTGGATGGATTTAACAAAGAGAAATTTGGTCCTACTGCTTCCCATCCGCTGCAGCTTCCACTGGTCCCACATTGCTTGTTTCTCACCATCTATACCTTCTTTGGTGTTAGCAGTTCTCCCCTTATAAGTTTTTCATCCACTCACAGTTTCAAAACTGCTTTCACATTTTAGGCATCTGTTAGAACAGCATCCCAGTCTCTTGTACCAAATTCTGTCTTGGTCATCTAGTGCTACTTTAACAGATGTACCACAAGTGGATGGCTTTAAAAAAAGATATTTTATTTGTCACAATCCAGTAGGCTAAAAGTCTAAATTCAGATGTCAACTCCAAGAGAAGTGTTTCTCTGCTGGCTCTAGAGGAACATCTTTGTCATCAGTCTTTCCTGGATTGGAAGCTTCTGAGGCACAGGGAACCTGGTTCTTTCCAAAGGTAGTGTTCTGCTCCCAGCACAGCTTCTTGCTGGTATGGGGTTCCCAAATCTGTGCTTGCCTCACTTTCTTTATATGACAAGAGGCTGCCTCAAGATGTAATACAATCCCACACATTTAGTTCTGCCCCACTAATGAACTGCCACCCATACTCCCTCATTAACATCATAGAAGCAGGATTAACAACATGGAGAAGCATCACACAATAGCAGGGGTCATGGTCAGGCCAAATTGTTACACACATTCTTGAGGGGACACAATTCTGTCTATGACACTAAGCAAGTTCAGGAAATATGTTCCACAGTTACCATTTTAGGAATATCAGTAGATAGGCACAGCATCAGACTTTGGGTCATATTTAAACATTTTTTGTTATTGCTAGTAGTTACTGTCAAGTCAATTCCGACTCATGGATATTGCATGTGTAAAGAGTACAGTTGCTTCATAGGATTCCAATGGCATGGAATTTTAGAAACAAATTGACAGGCCTGTCTTATGAAACACTTTTGGATGGGCTATAACTGCCAAACTTTTGGCTAATAGTTGAGTGCTTAATTCTTTTTGCAATCCAAGAACTCTATGACATTTTTACATATGCTGTAACAACTGATACGGTACTACTATTACTGCTTTTAATAGTTATATTTTAAGACAATTAAAATAAGAAAAAAGATTATATTGTTTTCTTTTTTGTATCATTGTTTTAAAATTAGTTCTATTTTTATACTCTCTATTTTCGGATCCGACTCGACGGCACTTGGCTTGGCATTTCTTTATGTAATCTAAGCATTAGAACATTTTCTTTTACTTCTTCCTGAAGACTTTCCTATAAACTTTCTTGTAAGATAGGTCTTTTAGTAATGAACTCCATCTTTTTTCTTTTGACTGAGAAACTTCACATTTTGTAAAACATGTTAATCTGCATATAGAATTCCAGGTTAAAAGTATTTTTCTTTAAAATCTTTAAAGACACCATTTCATTTTCTACTTGTTTGGATGTCTTCATGGTAAATCTGTCATAATTTTTATCCTGTCCCTTTGTGTGCTTGGTGACTCCCCTCTTTGCCTTCAAGATTTTATCTTTATCTTTTGTTTTCCACAGTTTGCATACAATATGTATAGGTGATTTATTATTTTTTTCTCATTTATTCTTCTTAGTGTTCACTGAGCTTCTTGAATTCACTGCTCAGTGTATGTCACTTTTAGGAAAATATACAACTTCAGTTGCTTTTCTACTCTGTGCTTTTTCTTTTCTTCTGTTGTTACAACTATGGAAACCCTGGTTGCATAGTGGTTAAGTGCTACAGCTGCTAACGAAAATGTTGGAAGTTCAGATTTACCGGGTGCTCTTTGGAAACGTTATGGGGCAGTTGAAATCTGTCCTATAGGGTTGCTATGAGTTGGAATTGACACTAAGGCAGTAGGTAGATTACAGCTATACAGATATTGCACTATTTGATAGTTTTTAATTATAAATTGTGGATGTTCTGTTCTGCTTTTACTTTTTGATTTGTATAATTTCTATTGCCCTGCCTTCAAGTTCACTTATACTTTCCTTGGCAGTTTTGAGTCTACTGTTGAGTCTGACAAAAGAATTTTTCATTTTGGTTTCTGTATTTCAAATTTCTAGCATTTCTAATTGGTTACCTCTTTGTATTTAAATGACATATCTGATGTTACATGTTGTCAACTAGAGACATTGACTATATTTATTTTAAAATCTCTGTCTCATAATTCTAACTTTTGTGTAACATCTGCATAATCTTCTAATAATCAATTTGTCTGTTCAAACTGTTTTTGTTTTTCAGTATACTTTAATATTTTGTTGAAATCTGGACGTGTTGTATAGGTACTGAGGTCAACAGGCCTTTAGTTTGGGAATTTATGTTAACCTAGCTTGGAGTTGTGGTGGGCACCAAAGTCTCAAATTTCTCTAGTGATCTTATTTTTGCCTCATCTTTGACTTTAGTATTTCCTTTTGTACTACTCCTCAGAGCTTGTCTTTTGCCAATCTGTTAGGTGTAATACATTGGTATTACTATTATTAGAGACTTGTTAATGTGATGGTAGGGTGTGGAGAATGGGGGTGTATCCTAATATCTGGTGTATATCTAAATCTTTGGAGTACAGTGAACATGTGTCTTGAGGATATAGCTTCCTTCACAGGTTCTGTCCCTTCCTCACAGAGGTAAGTTTTCCTTTCTCAGCTACAGTAAGTGTCATACAAGCTCTCAGTCTATGTTCTTTTGGTGCGTTCTTCTGAAGATTAAGCCTTCTTTTGTTTCCTTCTTAGGTGAGTCAAGGAGGCTGGGACTGGGTGGTTTTCCTAAATGAGGGCAGAGTCAAGATGGCAGACTAAATACATGCATCCCTAAATCCCTCTGGAAAGCAAGACCTGAAATGATAGTTAAATGGAGACTTCTGCACACCTAGTGAGCCCTGGGATGCAGCATAAGGCTATTAATTTGGACTTCATACCACTAATTGCAAAAACTTCCTCTCTTTCACTGACCCCACTCTCGGTGAGCACACTCCTGCACAGACCAAAGGTAACTCACCATTTTGATTTTTTTTCCTGTCTTGGCCGGTGGGCAGAGCTGGGACTTGACTAGCTACTGGTCTCAGATGCATTGCTGGTAGGACTGGCAAGAGTAATTACCAGGTCCTGAGAGCCTGGCTTTGGACTCTCTACACCTCGGCTCCCCTGGCCTATCTTTCTGCCTCCACCATGTGGTAGCTGTACAAACGTGCTTGTACAGGATGCCATCTTGATTCACTGGAAAATGGAGAAGCCCAGGCAGAGGCCCCAGCCAGACTTGGTTCCTGGGCTGGGAGGTGGTGCCTGCTGGGGGGAGAGTGTTTTTCCAGAAGGTAGGTGATGTATTGCACAGTATCACCTGGGGCAGGGACCCAGTAGCGGAGGCTGTGGACTCTGGGCATTTTGGCACTCTTGGCCTCTCTTTCTGCTGAGAGCCTGGTCCCAGCTGGCTGGAAGGCTTGGGCGGGCTGCCGTCTTGTTTCGCTAGGAGGTGGAATCATCCATACGGAAGCCTCAGCTGGACCTAATTCATGGGCTGGAAGGCAGTACCTACCCAGAAGAGACCACTTTTCCAGCAGAAAAACAGAATTCTACACAGTATCGCCTACAGCTGGGATCCAATAGCAGAGGCCAGCAGGCCAGTAGCCTTTCTGTATTTTGAGCTAGTTTATAACGTCTGGGGTTCAATATAGAGGTGCTTACCTTGCCAGCTGGGAAGAGGGATGTATACACCTGAAAACCTGACTGACTTTGGAAGTTGTCAAATATTTTTGACTTCTCATTTTAAGATAGCCTAGAGAAACAACTGTGGGCCATCTTCACAGCATCTCTCCCAGCCTCTATTGACCCACATGAAGCCCCAAAGCAGCAAACGTTGGACAAGACAGTAACCCAGAAATCACCCATGGCATTAGAAGGCACCCAAAAGAAACCATCTTAGAATTTCCAAGACGAAGAAGCTTTTCTGGGAAACTATCAGAAGGTGAACACAAAAGGATTATATAGAGAGACCTCCTAGATCTTACACAAAAATGCAGCAGACCAAAATGAAAAGTTAAGCAAGCTGTTTGATCTGATGGAACATCAGTACTCCGAAATCCGATAGATCAAGAACAAAATCAAAGACATAGAAACGTCAATTCAAAGCCAAGAAAACAGAATGGAACACATGGAAAAGAGAATTTCTGATTTGGAAGACAGAGCTACTAACTCCAGCATCTATGAGGAGAAATCAGAAAAAAAAAAAAACATGAAAAATGAAGAAGCATTAAGAAGCATGTGGGGCTCTATTAAGAATAACAATCTACAATTAACTGGAGTTTCTGAACAGGGTGAGACACCTGAGAAAACAGAGTATTGCTGCTGAGCTGCTGACAGAAAACTTCCCAGAAATTATGAAAGAAGAGAATATAGATATCCAAGATACATATTGAACACCACTCAATATAGATCTCAATGGAAAGACTCCAAGACATATTGTAATCAAGCTTAACAAAATGAAACACAAACAGAAACAAAGGCAGCAAGACTAAATGTTTATCAATTCTCTTCCTGAGAGTCTGGTAGAATTCTGGAAAGAAAGTCTTTGAAAAGGCAAGTGCTGTTTATGGCTACATTCCCCAAGATATTCTCAGTCTTATAATAGACCAATCTTACCTTATTTAAATTTGTCATAATTTCTAATTTAGGGTTCCTAACATGTTATAGGAAACCCTGGTGGAGTAGTGGTTAAGAGCTCTGGCTGCTAACCAAAAGACTGGCAATTTGAATCCGCTAGGCACACTTTGTAAACTCTATGGTGCAGTTCTACTCTATGTTGTGGGGTGACTGTGATTTAGAATTGACTGGATAGTGATGAGTTTGGTTTATTTGAGTTTACTGACAATGTGATATATATCAGCTTCCTCCTTAGGTCAACAAATAGTTATCTCCTGTTTCTTCTTGAAGTTTCCTGTCTCTTTTGGAGATGGCCATTATTTTTGCAACATCTATTTTCTGATGACTTCAAAAAAGCCAGTAATTTACTTCACATCCATTTTTATTCTTGTTGTAAGTATGGAAGTTTTGCTTTTTCAGCTTACTGAGTGTCTGAGCTTAAACAACAAATCATATTAAAGATCCATTGCTGTCTAGTTGATTCTGACTCATAGTGACTCTGTAAAATAGAGTACAACTGCCCCATAAGAATTCCAAGGTACGATTGGTGGATTTAGTCTGCTAACTTTTTGGTTAGTAGTTGAACTCCTAACTATTATGCCACCAGGGCTCCAGAAGTCATGTTAGAGTATTTTAAACTTTATAAATGTTCTGTAAATAAATAAGTACTGCTTTAGAAAATTAACCAATATCATAGACACAATTTTTCTGTGTATGAGTGACATACAGTACTTAAAACAGAAATACACTGTATGTGGCCAATATTTAATATTTCTAAAATACACATATTCTTTCTTACCACATCTAATTTAATTTGAGAAATTTGCTCCTTTACTGTATGTACATTAGCCAACACCATATTTTCCAGGCAAGACTAAAGTGTTGTCTCTGAAAGTTGAATCTTGAGCTGAAATGTATGGAGAGTGAAAATGGCTGAAATTTGTAGTCTGCAAGAGTACGACATTGACCAGAATTATTCTCCTAAGGAAGTGCTGTTCCCATTTTCTGAACTCTCTGTATTGAGCCCTGGTGTCTCATGGTTAAATGCTACAGCCATTAGCCAAAAAGATTGGCAGCTTGAATCCATTGGTCATGCCTTAGAAATTCTCTGGGGCAGTTCCATTCCATCCTATAGGGTTCCTATGAGTAGGAATCAACTCTATGGCAACAGGATTGGTTTTTAATGTTTTTGGTTTTAGATATATATTAATTTTTATATATTATTCTATATCTAGATATATATTAGTTTCCATATTTCTCATTCTCATTTTCTAGTATCTCTTGGATTCTTTGAATTACAAATATGCTTCCAGTAAAATCTATTTTGCTTGATTTGGGCAGAATGAGTTTCTGTTGTTTGCAATCAAATTATCTCAACAGATATCATAATAGAATTTGCTGATTTTTTGCTTATTTTATTATAAACTTTAATTTTTCAGTACATTTACTTCGTATGTTTTAGTTACTTCACTATACCATCTGAACATGTACATGTTTTCACTATCACCAAAGTTTGGTTTTGGAGACCAGCTATTAAGGAATTACAATAACTAATCTTTGAAGTAATTCAAGCATGGGTACACTCAGGAGGGGTGACTAAAACTGTGACAGGTATTGAGAAGTTCAGCCAAATGCACAGCTTATTGGAACACAACAATCATCTGAGTTGACTGTGAGAGTTAGTTACACAAGCTGTTAGCTTTCACTGTAGGAGTTCTTCTACACTCTTAATATGTCCTAGATATTTGATTCCATGAGCTGCTGTGGCACTAATGACACACAATGGAAGTTGGTTGTAACAACTCAAGCATGGGTCTGGTGAGTACCTAAACAGGAGACAGAGAGAAGTTTTATGCCATGGAAAATATGGAATTCCTATTATTTTATCTGTATTTTTTTAATAAATGAGAAAAATCCTTTATAGAAAACACTTAAATATTAATATCAGAGAAGAATATGTAGCCTACTGAAAACAAAGATTAAAAAAATGCACAAGCAATTGGTAGAAAATAGAACTCTTTTATAGTTACATTTTAATTACCCAGAAACTATAAAACTACATTCCTCTTTATTTGATGAGTGTCATAACAGAGTCCTATGTCACTTATGTTTACATCCTTAGAACTTAACATAGAGTCTAGCATAAGTAAGTTCATAGTATCATTTAAAAAATGAATAATTAAAAAAGCTGAACAAACTGTAAAAAAGAACTCAATGCATTCCCATGTTTGCAATTTTTTTTAAAGAACAAGTTTTGTGGCAAGGCTAAGATGGCAGACATTCAGAGGCCTCCTGTGATCTCTCTAACAACAAAGATCAGAGTACACAAATGAATCAATTATATATGACATTCTGGGAGCCCTGAACATCAAAGGGAAAGCTGAAAAATCAAACTGAGTGACAGGCAAGGGAGAGTAGGCTCACGAGTACAGAGCAATGTGCAGACCTGACCTGGTAGCATTTGGCACCCCACAGCAGAATCAGCAGTGACCAGCATGGTGAACAGAGTGGTGGCATCTGGAGAGCATGTTCCTAACAGGCAGAGACTGTCAGAGAGCACATCAAGAATCAGTGAAAAGCAGTGTTTGATCGTCAAAAGCTAAGTGGTTTGTGTCTAACCTGTTACGTGCAGATCGAAAACTGCGCTTCTGGCTAAACCTATCTCCATTTTTCCATTGCTTCCGATTCCCTTTATTGCACCACAGTGGGCTCCATTTTCTGACACAGTAACAGGGCCAGAAGTAGGACCTCTTATGTGTACCCTGAGCCGTTCTCTCAGATATACAGAGGGAACAATTTAACAAACAGGAAAATGACAAATATGAGGTCTTACAATTACGTTCATTAGCTCATGCTAGGAAAGGTGCTACTTCCTCATTGTTGAATATCACTACAGTCACCTTCAAAGTACAACCCTTGGGAAGCTATACACCCATGCCACTGCCTAATCCACCCTTCAAAGCAATTTTGGAACTCTTTTTCAGCAATGGCCATGAGAGCCATCATTGTACCACCCTTGATGTCTTGAATGTCATCAAAATGTCTTCCTTTCAATATTTCCTTTATCTGTGGGTAACGAAAAAGGTCACTGGGGCTCAGATCAAGTGAATAGGTAGAGTGTTCCCATTCAGTTATTTGTTTACAGGCTAAAAACTCCCTAACAGACAACTGTACAATTAAATTTGCAAACTTGCCACTGTGCCACTGTGCACACTGGTCATTCCAGAAAGAGTTCCAAATTTGCTTTGAAGGGTGTACTCGGCCCTGGTATTGATATATAACTTTCCAAAGGGTATACTTTGAAGGTGACTGTACAGGTATTTAGCAATGAGGTATATAGCACTTAGAACAATTAAATTTGTGGACTTAATTGTCAAACTTTGAAATAACTACTGGATCCTCTAATCCAGGAACTCCAGGCAGAAAGAGGTTGTTTGCTTGCATGCAGGCATAAGGGGTCAGGGGCCGATGAACCTTGAAAGCCATTCAGCATTGCGTAAAGCATCAGTATGCCCGTCAGTATGCCCATCAGCCTGCAGCAGAAGCTATTTAGCTACTCACATTTAGGAACAAGGACAAATCTTCCTCATAGACACGCACAGATTGTTATCAGCCTCCTGTTTTCTCAGTGCATGCAGCCAGTTACCTGTGCCTACACAAACTACCCCTTTGCATCTAGCACAGGAAGGTTGAGCCTACCACAGACACCTGGTGACTGAGTCTCTGGGGACCTGAGCTGAATACTAAAAGAAAAATAAATGGTCACCTGAATAGTAATAGCTCTACCCACTTGATGACAGGACAGGAGATCCTCTAAGGTACTAATAATCAGATAAGAGTTGACATGACCAGACTATTTGAGCACTTCAAATCATAGCAAAAAAAGAAGTTCGAAAACAAGAAACAAACATAAATAAATACAAAATCTTACTGATGGCTCAGTGACGAGACAATATCAAATCACTTAAAGAGGCCTATCACAATGGTGTCAGGAAGTTTCCAAAACAAAGAATCAGGAAATTTTCTAGATGAAGAGAACTTTCTGGAATTACTGTAGGCAGAATACAAAAGATTAATATTCAGAAATCTCCAAGAGGTCAGGAAGGAGATCAGGTAAAACAAAGCAAAGCTTAATGACAAAACATGCTAAAAGAAATCCTTGAGAGATACCACTCAGAATTTCAGTAGTTTAGTAATAAAGTTACAGAATCAGACAATTCAACAGGAGGTCAAAGAAGCAAAATTGAGGCAATTATATGTAGAACTGGTGAGACTGAAGATAAAGCAATTGACACCAACATATTTGAGGAAGAATAAGAAAAATGAATTAAAAAAAATTAAGAAACACTAGGAGTTAGATGGGACACTATTAGGAGGGATAATTTATGAGTGGTTGGAGTACCAGAACTGGGGTTATAACAGAAAACAGAGAATTATTGGAGACTTGATGACAGAAACTTCTCTGACATCATGAAAGATGAGAAGATAACTATCCAAGATATCCTTTGAACTCCACATAAGGTAGATTCGAAAAGAAAAACACCAGGATGTGTTATAATCAAATTTACCAAAACTAAAGATAAAGAACTTTAAAGGTAGCTAGGGATAAATGAAAAAATAATCTACAGAAGAGAGTCAGTGGAACCAACTTCGGATTTCTCAGCAAGAATGGCAGGCAAGAAAGCAACGGCATGACATGCATAAAGCATTGAAGGAAAAATATTGAGAGCCAAGAATTATATAACCAGCAAAACTGTCTCTCAAATATGATGGTAACATTAGGAAATTTGCAGACAAATAGAAATTTAGGGAATTTGCAAACACCAAACCAAAATTACTAGAAATATAGTTCTTCAGTTAGAAAATCAGTAACATCAGATAGCAATCCAAGACTAAAATGTAGGACAGAGCAAACAGATATCAATACTGATAGGGAAATTACAAACATAAATTGAAGCCAAAGCATTGAAAACAGTGAAATTTCTAATAAAATAGACTTTAAAACAAAATCCAATACAATAGACAAGGAAGGACACTATATAACAATTAAAGGCTCAATGTATCAGAAAGATGTAATAAATACATATGCAGCCAATGATAATGTTCCTAAGTACGTCAAACTCTAACAGCACTGAAAACAGAAATAGACAGCTCCATAATGGCAGTAAACTCAACATACCACTTTTGGTGAAGGATAGAACATCCAGAAAGAAGCTCAACAAAGACACTGAAAATTTAAATGTCAAAAGCAATCAATTTTACCTCATAGGCATATATGGAACACTTCCCAATAGCACCCAAGTGTCTTTTCCAGTGTACATCTAACATTCTGTATAATAGACCATATATTAGGCCATAAAGCAAACCTTAACAAAAATCTCAAAGCATTGAAATTTTACAAAGCATCATTTCAGACTGTAAAGCCATAAAAGTAGAAATCAAAAACAACAAAATAAATCAAACACAGAGAAACTGAACAACATCCTGCTCAAAAACTACTGGGATGAAATAAAGATATTAACAGAATCAAACAATAAAAGCACATACACATCTGACTAAAACCTTTATGACACAGCAAAAGCAGTGCTCAGAGGTCAAATTATCTCAATAAATACACAAATCCAAAAAGTAGAAAAGACCCAAACTAAAGTATTATCCCTACAACTTGAACAAGTAGAAAGGGAGCAACAAAATAACCCTTGGGCACCAGAAGAAAAAGATAGAGCAGAACTAAATGAACCAGGAAATAGAAAAACAACGAAAAGAGTTAAGAACAAAACCTTATTCTTTGAAAAGATCAACAAAATCAGTAAACCACCAGTGAAGCTGACAAAAGAAAAACAAAAGAGGAACCAAATAACACAAACAAGAAATGAGATGGGCAACGTCACAACAGATGAAGGTGAAATAAAAAAAAAAAATCATACCAGAATATGATGGAAAATTGCACTCTAAGGAATTTGAAAACCTAGAGGAAGTGAACTTATTTCCAGAAACATACTATATAACTTAAGTAACACAAGCAGAGGTAGAACAACTAAATAAACCCATAACAAAAGAAGAAATTGTAAAAGTAATTAAAAAACTCCCCAAGACAACAAAATACCTTGGCCCAGATGGATTAACTTGAAAATTCTACAAAATTTTCAGAGAAGCATTAACACCACTCTCGCTAAAGGTATTTCAAGTATAGAAAATGACAGAATACTCTCAGACTCATTCTATGAGTCCAGCAGAACCAGAACCAGGTAAAGACACTGTAAAAAAATGAAATTTACAGATCAGTACATCTCATGAACTTAGATGCAAAAATCCTCAACAAAATTCTAGCCAATAGAATTCAACATGTCAAAAAAGTAATGCACCATGACCAACTGGGATTCATACCAGATACTTTGGGGTGTTTGAATATTCAAAAAACAATCAATGTAATCAACCACATAAATAAAACCAAAGACAATTGCCACTTGATTTTATCAATTTATACAGAAAAGGTATTTCACAAAGTCTGACACTCATTCATGTTAAAAACTCTTAGTAAAGTAGAAATAGAAGGAAAACTCAACATAACAAGGAGAGTTTGTACAAAACCAACAGCCAACATTATCCTAAGCTGAGAAAGTCTGAAAGCATTCACCTTAAGAACAGGAACTGGACAAAGATGTCTTTTGTTACCACTTTTAGTTAGTATTTTGCTGGAGGGTCTAGCCCAAGCAATCATACTAGAAAAAGAAATAAAAGTTATACCAAATGGTAAGAAGTAATAAAAATATCTGTATTTGCAGATAATACAGTTTTAAACACAGAAAAATCCTAAAGAATCCACACACACACACACACACACACACACAAAAAAAAAAAAAAAAAAAAACAAAGAAAAGAAAACACAACTATTGGAACTAATAGAAGAATTCAGCAAATTATCAGGATACAAGATAATATACAAAATCAGTTGGGATCCTCTAAGCCAACAATGAGAACAGCAAAAAGGAAACCACCAAATCAATACTACTTACAATAGTCCCCAAGAAGATAAAATATGTAGGGATAAATTTAAACAGAGATGTAAAAGATCTATGCAAAGAAAAACAAGGCACTACTACAAAAAAAAAAGAAAAAAAAAACAAAGAAAAAAAACAAGATACCTACGTAAGTGGAGAAACTTACCTTGCTCATGGACAGAAGACTCAATCTTGTGAAAATGTCTCTTCTACTCAAAGAGTTCTATAGATGCAATTCAATCTTGATCTAGATTCCAACAGCAGTTTTTAACAAGATGGAGAAACAATTCACCAATGTCAAATGGAAAAAGAAGAAGCCTTGGATAATGAAAGCATTACTGAAGAGGAGGAAAACAATGGGAGGCCTCACATTACCTGACTTTAGAACCTATTACACTTTAACAGTAGTCAAACAACATGGAACTGCTACAACAACAGAACCATAGACTGATGGAATAGAACTGAGAATTCAGACACAAAGTCATCCACTGATGAGCAGCTGGTATTTGACAAAAGCCGAAAGTCCGCAAATGGTAGAAAAGACAGTCACTGTAACAAATGGTATTGGTGTAACTGGATATCAATCTGCAAAAAAATGAATTAAGAAGTATATCTCCTACCATTCATAAAAACTAACTCAAAATAGATCAAAGACCTAAATATCATCTAGAATGATTAAGATCATACAAGAAAAAATAAATGACAACACTGGGAGCCCTAATGCAATGTACAAACAGACTACATTACTAACAATGTACAAACACCAGTAGAGAAAAACAGAAGAGTGGGAATTCCTAAAAAGCAAACACTTAGGATCATCCAAAGACTTCACCAAAAGGGTCAAAAAACAGTCTACAGACTCAGAAAAAATTTATCTACAACAAATCTGATCAACATCTAATCTCTAAAATCTATAATATGCTATAAAATCTCAACAACAAAAATAACCTAGTTTAAAAAAAGGCCAAGGAAATGAATAGACACTTTACCAAAGAAGACCTTCAGGTAGCTAACAGACATGTGAGGAAACGCAAGTTTAAACTACAGTGAGATACTATCTCATCCCAACAAGGCTGATATTAATCCAAAACACACAAAATAATGAATGTTTGAGAAGATGTTGAAAGACTGTGATACTTATGCACCCTGGTAGCATAGTAGTTAAGTGCTATGGCTGCTAACCAGCAGGTTGGCAGTTCGAATCTGCCAGACACTCCTTGGAAACTATGGGGCAGTTCTACTGAGTCTACAGGGTTGCTATGAGCTGGTATCAATTTAACAGCACTGAGTTTGGTTTTGGTTTTAGCCACTACTGGTGGGATTGTGAAATGGTACAAACACTTTAGAAACCAATTTGGTGCTTTCTTAAAAACTTAGAAATAGGAAATACCATTTGATGCAGCAATCCCATTTCTTGGAATAAATTCTTGAGAAATAAGAGCTGCCACACAAATAGATAAATGCATGCCAATGTTCATCACAGTACTGTTCAGAGCAGCAAAATTATATAATCTACCTAGGTGCGCATCAATGAAAGAATCCATAAACAAACTGTGGTATATTCACATAGTGGAATACTATACTATTATAAAGAACAATAATGAAATTGGGGAACACAACATCAAAGTATCTAGAAAGCATTACACTGAGTGAAATTAGTTGCAAAAGGACAAATATTTTATCAGGCTGCTATTATATGGACTCCAGAATAGGTTTAAACACAAAAGAAAATATTTGTTGATGTTTATGAGGGGGTGGGTAGGAGGGAGATATGTACTCAGTACTTAGATAACAGATAATTTAGGTGAAGGGACAAACAGCACACAGTAGGCAAGAAATCAGCACAAATGGACTAAACTGAAAGCTTAGAATATTCAAAATAAAACCAAACACTTCTAGGTATACAGTAGCAGGGTCTTGGGTCTGTGGATCATAGTATCAGGGGACATCTAGGTCAACTGGCATAAAAAAGTTTATTAAAATATTCTGTATCCCACTTTGTTGAGTGGTGTCTGGGGTTTTAAAAGATAGAAAATAGCCATCTAAAAAGATCAACTGGCCTCAACTTACCTGGAGCAAAGCAGAAAGAAGAGCCTTAAGATACAAGGAAAGGGTGAGCCCAAGAGAGAAAAAGGGCCAAATAAACCAGAGACTATGTGAACACGAGACCAGAAGAACTAGATGGTGCCCAGTGACCAGCAAAAACTACCCTTACAGGGAACACAATAAAGAGTCCCTGATGGAGTGGGAGAAATGTCGGGTGCAGAACTCAAACTTTAGTAAAAACACTAGACTCAGTGGTCTCACAGATGAAGAGTCCTCTGAAAGACATTGTCCCCCAGATTCTCTGTTAGTCCAGAACTGAAACCATTCTGGAAGCCAACTGGTATATAAAACACAGAGTGATGCAGGGAAAGAGGGTGCTTCCTTACTTGGGTAGATACAAGAGAGGAATTGGAGAGCTCCTGTCTGGAGGCAAGATAAGAAGACAGAGAGGTAGAAGAGCTGGCTAAACGGACATGGACAATGTGGGTTAGAGGGCAACAGCATGCTGTCCTACTGGGGGGAGAAGAGCTGGAGTCACGTGGCAAAGTATGTGTACACTTTTGTGTGAGAAACTGACTGAACTTACAAACTTTCACTTAAAACACTGAAAAAAATGAAAACAAATAAAAAGAAAGAGCGTGTTTCTTGATACAAATTATAAGAACGAAGGAGAAATATTTAATTGAAGCTGTACAAGATTATACTGGATTTTCCAGGTGGGCGTAGTGTAATTACAAGGGCTCTTATAAGATAGGTGAAAGGATGTCAGAGAAAGCAGAAAAACAAAAAGACGATAAGGGAAGCAAAATTAGAAGTGACGCAGTTTTGAGATGGAGGAAGGGCTGCTTGTCAAGGAATTCAGACTGATTCCAGATAAGGCAAAAAAAAAAAAAAAGGATTCTCTCTCTTAGCCAAGTAGAATCCAGTCATTGTGACAACTGCAGTTTTAGTACTGAAAGATTAATTTCAGATTTTTAGTTAACAAAATTATGAGAGAATGAAAACATGTTTTGTTTAAAGTTACCAAGTCTGTGTTAATTTGTTGTAGCAGCAGCAGGAAGTTAATACAGACATAGTTTATGACATTAAGCTTGTTTCTTATAGTTCATATTTGAATCCTGAAGTTTGCTAAAATAAATAAATAAATAAGGACTGTTACTTATTCTGGATACAGAAAGTTAACCTATAGTTACCTGTAATTTTATAATTATTATACAAGTTCTAACTATTAACTACCTGAACTCATTCTAGGAAAGTGCTACATACCTCGTTGCTGAAACTCACTACAGCCACCTTCGAAGTACTTTCAAAAATATCACCATCCTCTTATGAACAGTTGATATTTGATAAAGGTACAAGGGTTGTAAACAGATAAAACTAGTCTCTTTAACAAATAATGTTGACAAACTTGGATATCCATCTGCAAGAAACTGGAACAAGACCGTATCTCACAGCTTACACAAAAACTACCTCAAAATGGAACAAAGACCTAGATCTCAAACCTAAAATGGTAAAGATGATGCAAGAAAAAACAGGGTCAACAGTGGAAGTTCTAACACAAGGCTTAGACAGACTACAAGATCTGACAAACAATGTACAAACAACAGAAGGGAAAATAGATAAATGGAAATTAATAAGAATCAAACATTTACACTCATCCAAAAACTTTATCAAGAGGTTTAAAAGACTACCTACAGAATGGGAAAAAATATTTAGCAACTACATGTCAGACCGATGTCTGATCTCCATAATCTACAAGGTACTGTGAAATGTCAACAAGAAAAAGGTAAATAACCCAACTAAGCCAAGGACAAAGTATCTGAACAAACACTTCACCAAAGAACACATCTCGGCAGCCAAAAGATATATGAGAAAATGTTCATGATCGTTAGCTATTAGAGAAATCTAAATCAAAACTACAATGAAATACTGTCAACAATAGCACTGTTGACAATAGCAAAAAGATGGAATTTGTCTGAGTGCCTCTCAGTAGATGAATGGATAAACAAACGTACATATACTCAATTGAACGCTGTGCAGTGATAAAGAACGATGATAATTTTAGGAAGCATCTTATAACCTAGTTTCAATTAGAAGACATTATGCTGAGTGAAACGAGTCAGTGGCAAAAGGACAAGTATTGTATGAAATCTCTGCTGTAAGGGCTGAAAAAAAGACTTATGTACAGAAGAGAAGATTCTTTGATAGCTGCACGGGTGGGGAGGAAGGGAGAGGGTTGGTCATAGATTAGACAGTAAAGTTTGTTAGATGAAAGCACTGACGGCATGCAGTAGAGTGTAGATCAACATCACTGGACTACACCATTAACTGAAAAGTTTTCCAAACTCAACACAATAATTCAAAGGTTAGAGTAGCAGGGGACCATGTTTTCAGGAGATGTGGAGGTCAAATGGCATATCTAGTCTTTTGCTAAGAGAGTCTTTTGCACTCCATATTGGTGAGTGGTGTCTGGGGTCTTAAAAGCTAGCAAGCTGCCATCTGAGGTACACAAAATTGTCCCAGATGATGACTGAGAACAATCAAGACAGAGTGAAAAAGAGATCAGGAGACAGAAGGACCTATATGAATGGAAGACTGTTTCAACATGATAACAGAAGAACCAGATGGTGCCCAGCCACTACCAAAGGCAGCTGTGATGGGAGACACAAAGTAGAACCCCTGAGGCAACATGAGAAAAAGAGGGGTGCAGCTTAAAAACTCTCATGGCCCAGACAAGCTGACAGACTTTTTTTGGGGAAACACAATTCAATCCATGACAGATTCCAACAAAAATTGTTGAGGGCCACAAGTCAATCTGTAACAAGGCCCAAAATCATTTTCTAAAGCAGATGCTATCTCTAGTTCAGTGCCTATGAATCTCAGCTGGGTCCTATTTAGAAGTCCTCTGCACCTAGGTGAAGTGCTTAGTTGGGAAAAAGGATCCCAATCTTAGAGGTGTTTCAGAAGTTAGTCATCTAGGTAAAGATATATAGCTATAGCTCAAGTGCATACTGCCTAATTTCTCATTCCCCTCCTTATCACGAGGCAGCATATGATCAAGAACTGGTAGGACTGAAGCAAAAGTTCAACATGCACTGAAGGCATTAGTGAAAAACCAGACTCCAGGAATTGACAGAATACCAACTGAGATGTTTCAATAAACCACCGCAATGTTGGAAGCCGTCATTCATCAATGCCAGGAAATTTGATGACCCATTGGAAGAGATCCATATTTGTGTCCATTCTAAAGAAAATTGATGCTACAGAAAACAGAAATTATTGAACAGTATCATTAATACTGATATTGTTAAATTATGCTGAAGATATTTTTAATAAGTTGTAGCAATACATTGACAGACAACTGTCAGAAATTCAAGCAGGACTGAGAACAAGGAATAATGAATATCATTGCTGATGTCAGATGGATATTATCTGAAACTAGAGAATACCAGAAAGAGGCTTACTTGTGTTTTGTTGAGTATATAAATGTATTTGACCATGGAGCATAACAAATTATAGATAGAGTCGTGAAGAATGGAAATTTTATAACATTTAAGTATGCTCCTGTGGAAATGGAACATAGAACAGGAGACAGTTGCTCAAATGGAACAAAGGAATATTGAGTGATTTAAGATCAGGAAAGGTGTGCATCAAGGTTGTATCCTTCACCATACCTATTCAGCCTGTATGACGAACAGATAATCTGAGATGCTGGACTATATGAATAAGAATGTGGCATCAAAAGTAGAGGAAGACTTATTAACAATTGCCTTATGCAGATGACACAATCTTGCTTGCTGAAAGTGAAGAGGACTTGAAGCGCTTACTGATAAAAGACCACAGCCTTCAGTACGGATTACACCTCAAAATCGTGAAAACAAAAATCCTCACAATAATGTTGCCAATAAGCAACATTATGATAGATGGAGAAAAGATTGAAGTTTTCAAGGATTTCATTTTACTTGACTCCACAATCAACACCTATGGAGGCAGCACCTAAGAAATCAAAGGACCTATTGCCTGGGCAAATCAGCTGCAAAAGACTTCTTTGAAGTGTTAAAAACAAACAAACAAACAAACAAACAACAAAAAACAAACAAACAAACCAATAATGTCACATGGAGGACTAAGGTATGGCTAATCCAAACCATGATGTTTTCAACTGCCTGATACGCACGCACAATACAATAAAGAAGATAGAAGAATTTATGTCTTTGAATCGTGGTATTGGTGAAGAATATTGAATATATCATAGATATACAAAAGAAAGAACAGATAGTCTTGGAAGAAGTACAGCCAGAGTGCTCCTTACAAGGATGGAGAAACTATGTCTTACATACTTTGATATGTTTTCGAGATGAACAATCCCCGGAGAAAGATATGTTCTAGGTAATGTAGAGGAGGCGGCAGTAAAGCGGACATCCTCAGCAAGACGGACCGACTCAGTGGTAGAAGAGCGGATTCAAGTATGATAACAACTGAGGTCACGGTGCAGGACCAGGCAGTGCTTAGTTGTGTTGTACATGGGTCACTGTGAGTAGGAGCCAGCTTGACAGCACCTAACCACAACAACACAATCAGGTAACTGCAACAAGGGAGACTATTTTGAATTATGCAGGTGCACCTAACATGGTCATTATTGTTAGTTGCCATCAAGGCTGGTCCTATTAGTAGAAACCCTGTATATTACTGAAGGAAATGTTGTCCAAACCTGTACAGTCTTCATGATCATTAATATGTTTGAATCCATTGTTATGGATATTGTGTCATTCTATCTCATTGAATGTTCCCTCATTTTCACTAACTTTACCAAACATGATCCCCCCTTTTTTAATTAAAAAAGAAATTGTACTTTAGATGAAAGTTTAGAGAACAAACTAGTTTCTCTCTAGACTGTTAGCACACATACTGTTTCATAACACAGGTTAACAACCTCACAATAGGCCAGCACTATCCCCCTCTCAACCTTGGGTGTCCTAATGCCAGTGAAATTCCTGCCCCGCCCCCCCCTGCTTTTTAATTCTTGCCCCTTGGCTGGCATCCCCCTTAAGTCTCTCTTTTTTTTTTTTTTGCCTGTCCAGTCTTTGGCTGAAAGGTAAACGTCAGGAGGAACTTCATTACTGAGCTGAAATGTGACCAGGAGCAATACCCTCAGAGTTTCTCCAATCTCTGCAGGATCAGCAAGTTCAATCTTTCTGAGTTCGAGTTTTGTTGCTGTCTCTGTCTGGGCCCCTCTGACGTGAGCAGTCAGTGATGGTAGCAGGGCAGCATCTAGTTGTACTGGGTTCAGTCTGCCAGTGGTTGTGGCCGTTGGTTCTTTGGATGAACCTTTTTCTTGTATCTCTAGTTTTCTTAGTTCTTCTTTCCTCACCCAAATGGGTGAGGCCAGTGGAGTATCCTAGATGTCTGCCCACAGGCTTTTGTGATCCCAGACATTACTCACCCAAGTAGAATATAGAACATTTTCTTTATAAACTATATTATGCTAATTGAGCTAGATTTATCTGAGACCATGGTCCCCACAGCCATCAGAACAGTAATCTGGTCCGTCAGGGAGTCTAGGTATGTCTATGGAGCTCTGTGACCTTGTCTTTTATAAGCTGTGCTGGCTTCCCCAAGTACTGTGTATTGTCTTAGCTTTCATAAAAGTTATCACTTGTCTGGTAACCATCAGATTGTTTCTTTTTATGTGTAAACCTTTTCATAAGTTTTTACAGTAGTAGTCTCATACAACATCTGTCGTTTGTGATTGACTTAATTCATTCAGCATAATGCCCTACAGTTTCCTCCATGTTATAAGATGCTTCATAGATTCATCATTGTTCTTTATTGTCACATAATACTGCATTGTGTGTGTATACCACAGTTTGGTTATCCAGTCATCTGTTGATGGGCATATGTGGTGTACTTTTTTTAGAAATTGTGTTTCCTGCTGATGTATCCAAAGTAAACACATCATGTTGCTGTGATTGGGGTGCGGGAATTGACTCCGGCTTCTCTACAGGGCTTATTTGACTGAGATCTTTACTGGAACCGGTTGCTAGATCTTTCTCCAGTGGAGCTGCGGTGCCTATAAGTCAGAGTAGATGCTTCTCTTCTTAAAGTTCCAGAGATATCCTAAGTTTCCTGAGCCCGCCGGAAAATGACTTACTAGCAAGGCTGGGATTGCTGTAATCAGGTATCCAGACAATTTTCGCTAGAAGGCTTTATGATCATTCGCACTATAAAGTCAAACTTGGTTTCTCAAAATTATCTGGTCATATCTGATTAAATGAGGGACATTCTCAAATACGGTTTTCTAGGGAATGCCTTGGTTGCACATATTTTCAATTATATTCTGACAACAAATTCTTATTCTCTGTATTTAAATAATTATTTAATTAGAGTTTCTAAATTCTGAAGTAGTCAGGTAAGGATAAAAGTATCATTTATAATAAATATTACAGTTCACAAAAGAATGGTTAATTAAATTATTATGAGTGGTACTAACTTAAGAGAAAAAACAAGTGGATTACTACATCCAGAAAAATAAGACATTAAAGTATCAAAAACATTCCAAGGTATCTCCACAATCATGCCTCACCATTTCATTCAATCCTATGTAATTCTTTCTTGTCCAGTCACTCTTAGACCGGCATTTCAGGAGCCTATCTGCTTTTTGATTAGAATTCTAAAAGTCCTGACAGCACCCAATGTAATATTCTCAGTGATTTCAGAAACTTGTATCCAATAGCATGTTGGATACTGTTTTTGTGTGGGACTTCAGGCTGTTCTTTATTGAAGATAAAGCTTTATGACCTATAGCTAACTGCAAATGTTTTTTAAAACGCTCCAGAATTAAAGAAAAAAATCTGTAGATGATGGAAGATTGAAAAAGACTGTGATTGATTTTATTACTGATAATTTTAAAAAGGAAAAAAGTTGATGAATGCTCATTACCAAGAATAATGCAGATGAAAAGGAAATTTAGTTGACTTTTTAGTATGTAAAACATGATAAAAGTTAATCTAAAAAATCTTTTAAACAAAATGTATGTAAACATAACAATTAACCCTATTTTAAAAAAAGTGAGCATTTTGTCTAATTGATAAACATAAACATTTGTAAATGAATAAATATAATCTTTATACATAATCTTTGTATATTCCTGTCATTTTACACTATGATTTGTATATAATTTGCTTAGAGATCAAATTAAATTATATAAAATCCTAACATAAAACAACAGGAACATACAAAGTCTATAGTTAAAATATGCCAAGAATATACAAGTAATGTCAAGTAAAGAGATTCTGTAAGTCTTGAGTAGGTTCTAAATATCAATATATTAATACAATTTCATAGTTAAGTGATGTGACTTTCCAAATGAAAGCAATGGACTAGAATATGTTATATTCAATTTAATGAGGTCAAGTTGCAATCAAGTTAACATTTTAAAAGAAATGAAATTATGACTGATTACACTGTACTGTTATCATCTAATATTAAGACAAAATAGCAACAGGACATTGAAATACAGAAATACATCATGGACAGCAAGGACACTGACAAATACCTAGGAACTTCCCATACAGTATACAATTTCAGAAGCAGTTGTATTAATAAGATTTTATCAGTGAAAATTTAACCTAGAGAAGGGTAAGAATCTCATCTGATATGACAACTATTCCGACAAAGTCATCATCAGTAGTATATCCAACAAATCTAAATAGTTCTGACACCTCTCTTTTTACATAGTAAAAGAAAAAAATACATTTTGATTTTCTAGGGGCCCAGTAGGCAGTCTTAGATAGTTTAAATAATAACTCTATGATTTATTATTTGAGTCTTGAGAAGGCAAAATAGTAACACTTTGTAAGAGATCTGAACACTTAATTAACACAGGATTATCTGTCAGAGAGAAACAATAATTGATTAGTTAAACTGGTTTAGCAAATAATTGATTGGTTTAACCAAAGTGACAAAGAAAGATATAAAAAGTGAACAGTGGAACTTACATGATTATAGCACTTTTAAAAATGAGAAGAAGCACCCCCCTACTTTTTTTTTCTTTTAGGTAATCAAGGATATAAAGTCAACATAAACTACAGAAATTTATCCTGGAAAGACTATAAATATATTTTATAAGTTCTTAGTAAATGTAGATCAATAATTTAAGAAGATTTTGCAATTTTGAGAGGGAGAAAACTAAATCCTAGTTTTACATCATTACTATATTTGTTTTGAAAGCTCATTTTAAGTCTTATTATCAAAAAAATTAAATCATAGACAACTTTAACCAAAACAAAATTCCCTTTCTGCAAAATTTCTATTACTTTTTATATTCATATACAATGCATCCCTTATAACTCCTCAAAGTAAAACAAATGAGCATGTCATAAACAGGCCCTGTGTATATGTATATACATAATATGTAATCAAATATGCATTTAATACATGTAGTTTTGGCAATATTACTCTCTGTAGCATGTACAAATAAGAAAAAAATGTTTATGACTAAATTACATTTATTAATAATGGTTCAGCATTCTTTTAGAAGTAATCTAGGTTTCTAAAGAATATTGACTCAATTTAAACCAAACCAAACCAAGCCGAGTGCTGCTGAGTTGATTCCGACTCATGGCAACCCTATAGCACAGAGTAGAACTGCCCCATTCTTTCCAATGATTTAGTCAATATAAAATTATTACAGTTTGCTACCATTACAAGATTTGAAGTTGTCTGAAAGTATCAGAAGCTGTCATCAAGCAGACATACCAGTAAACATAAATACTGTTAAAGTGACATTTATGAGAATAATGATTTAAATTGTTTAAACACAAACTTAGCCTTTTTCATAACCTACAACATGAAGTCGGAATAATGCTAGCATATTTACTCAGTAAATTTGTATAAATTTAGAAAGAACATATGAAAATAGAATATAAATATACAATATACTTCATGCTGATGATTTGGAGAAAACATAGCTGTTTTTACTAAAGCAAAATTATTAAGCTGATCTTGTTTACCAAAGGTTTGCATAAATTATATTAACTTGAATTTTAAAAATGTTTCTCAGTTAGTTTCATAAAAGCACACATTTTCCTTCACCCTGAAAATATTTCAGGTTCCATTTCCTTAGTTTCTAAGAGTTTCAAAATATTCAATTTATATAAATGCTTCTTTGTCTCTAAGTCAGAGCAGAGCTCCTTTAGAGTTTTCTAACACTATTTGTAATACCATTCGGAGGCAGGAAATTATTATACACTTACATGATAAGGCATTAAGACCTTCTGGATTTACACATAGAGATATAAACTTCCAGACACAGAAAGAGAGAGAAATGTTGTAGATTCAGTATTAAAATTTTAGTTTGGGGACGAGCAGAAACACATATCTCAAAACTCACTGGTTCTGATATACTCTTCCAAGGAGACATAAAATTCTTAACTGACTTGATGTCAAAATAGACAAAAATAGTTGATAAGACTAACGTACTAGATTATCTGTCATCTTTCAACTAACAAGCATAACATTGCCTTACAGAGATTACCAAATGGTTACACCATGAAACCAAGAGAACTTGGCTCCAGAAGTCAAGAACAAATCCAAACCCATAGCTGTCAAGTCAGGTCTGACTCATTGTGACCCTATAGGTCAGAGTAGAACTACCCCATAGACTTTCCAAGGAGCACCTAGCAGATTTGAACTGCCGACCTTTTGGTTAGCAGCTGTAGCAATTAACCCACTATGCCACAAGGGTTTCCCCAGAAGTCAAGGGACTATTAAAAAACAATCAATTCAAAATTTCCAAGGTACTGATGCACTAAAGTCTGTGGATCACAACCAAGGGTCAGCCTCAACTTTCAGGACTTCAATTACATAGTCAGGTACAGAGCATAAAGGGCTCTAACACCCTTTGCCAACAAACTGATCCCAACTCATAGCAGCAAGATTGGACATTGTAGAACTGCCCCAAAGGGTTTCGAAGACTTCATATTGCCACATCTTTATCCCATGGTTCAGCTGATGAGTTTGAACCTCTGACTATTCAATTAGCAGCTGAGTACTTACTACTGCAATACCAGACCTACCTAGAAGGGCCTCTGAGACGCTTCAGCACCTGGTTAGAGTAATTGGGATAAAAGGCTAGACCCAGTCCTATCTAAATCACTTCACCAAAATTGTGAAAGGCAAAATCCACTGGACAATTAAAATGATTCTGTTCCAGAAGTCCCTGGGCGGTACGAACAGTTAAAATATTTGACTGCTAACTGAAAAGTTGTCAGTTCTAGCCTACACAGAGGTGTTTTGAAAGAAAGGCCTGGTGTTATACATCGAAAATCAACCACTGAAAACTTTTTAGAGCACAGATGTGCTTACCCACCCAGCCTCAGATGTGTATCTGTTGATGCCTTTCACCACCCATAAAGTCAGTGAAGCTTATGTTCAGAGCCTTCACTGGGCTCACTATATAGACAGCATCAGTTGACGTATGCACATTTCCCTACCAGAGGCTGACACCACATGGTAGTTTTTCTGGCTAGTCAACATGCACCTGAGTCACCTCATTAGCATAAACCATGGTGTGGTTTATGGAGACCTTATCAAAGACACTGTAGAAATTCCACAGTTTTAAGAGGTTGTCACTCAGGAACCAAGAACAGAGAACAAATTACTTGGATAAAATTAATTTATTTACCCCTATTCAGAAAATAAAACAAAACCCATTGCTGTCAAGTTGATTCTGACTCATACCAAACCTATAGGACAGAGTAGAACTTCCCTCTAGTTTCCAAGGAATGTCTGGTGGATTCAAATGGCCAAGCTTTTCAGTAGCAGCCATAGCACTTAACCATTATAGCACTGCCAAGCCAAGTACTCGGATTTCCATTTACTCTCAAATAAACAAGTAGCTTAGAGCCTAAAGAAAGAGTGTAGATATTATTCTAGACATTGAAGGATATGGAATATGAAGGGAAAAATAGATAATAGATTTGAGGGTTAAAGGAAGTTTAGCAGGGCTTTAGTCAGAATTCATTGAAGAAATTAAGAGAGGGAGGATAGAGGTGGAGAAAGTAGCCAGAGCCTGGAAGTCCTATTAAGACATATACACATTTCGACTTTAGCCTTAGGGCAATATAAAGCTATTGAATTCTCTAAGAAGAAAAGGAAATTTTGCATTTGAAATAGCTCTGGCTGCAGCCTGTAAAATGTATCCAGTGACAACAAAGAGTAGATTATATTCAGTTAGATAATATACTCTTTATACAGTGATGATGGCAATGCACATAAGACTCCTTCAAGATTTTCTGTAAAGTGCTCAAAAGTGTATTAATGGATTTATCATACATTGCCATGTTTTTATAATACAAAATATTAACATAATTTTTACTCCTGAAAATGTATTTACAGATGCTATCTTCCCATTATAAAAACCTCAGGAAACTGGAATATGAAAAAGCATTAAAGTATTATCAGGTTGTTACTAGGTGTTGTCTAGTCAGTTTCAACTCATAGCAGCCCTGGGTATAATAAAATGAAATGTTGCTTGATTCTGTATCATCCTTACAAATTTAGGCATGTTTGAGCCCTTTGTTGCAGCCATTGTGTCATCTCCTTGAAGTCTTTATATGAGCCAAAACACAGACATCCACAAGCCATATCTAACTTCATATTTTACTTACCCATATATACCTGTATTATCCGATGGCACTTGGCCATATATACCTGTATTATAAAGAACTGACTTATTTGTATCTATCTATCTATATAACTATCTGTCTGTCTTTCTGTTGTTTGCTGATCCATCCATTTAGTTGTCCATTTTGTACACCTTATGTAAGTGAAACCATACAACATGTGTTTGACTTCTTTCAGTTAAAGTAATGTTCTCAAGTTTCATTCATGTTGTTTAAGTATCAGTGCTTTATTTCTTCTACAGTAAACTCTTGTCATTTTTCTTTTTTCTCCATCTCAGTTGATATGAATGGCTGTATCACTATGGTTTTGATTTAGGGTTGCAGTGAACCAGAACTAACTCAATGCTAATTTTTCTTAACAACTATTGGTGAATATCTACTTATTTTCTTTGGTAATTTGTGTATCTTTGAAGAAATGTCTATTTAGACTAAGCTTGGACTACTCAGCAGAAACCATGCAGGCAAGAAGGAAATGGGATGACATATAAAAAGTTTTAAAGGAAGGGGGGAGGGGGGATGGTAGCCAAGAATTATATATCCAGGAAAACTCTCCCTCAAATATGATGGTGAAATTAGAACATTTCCAGGTAGATAGAAGTTTACAGAATTTGCAAAATCCAAACCAAAATTAGAAGAAATGCTAATAAGAGTCATTCAGTTAGAAAACCAATGGTATCAGATAACAACAACCAAGGCTAGGTCTCAGGACAGAGCAATCAGATATCAACCCAAATAGGGAAATCACAAAAAATAAGTCAAAGATAAAAGGGAAACTAAGATGTCATTATGTAAAAGATGATAACATTATAACAAAAAACAGGAACTAAAAAATGTAGTCTTAGATCTTTCATATGGAGAGCAAGTAAGTCAATGTGATAGAAAGAAATAAAAAGCTGGTTTAAATTCAGAAAAATAGGGGTAAATTTTAAGTTAACCACAAAGAAAACTAATGATCTTACATATCAAAGTAAAAAAAGAAAGACATATAAAGACTTAGCAAATACAAAGCCAACAACAATGAGAAAGATGAAAAGAAAATAAACAAAAAAAGTGACTTGGCACAGAACATTAAGTGGAACATAGAAACTGTCAACAACACACACACTAAAGGAAACAACAGGATAGCAATAAACTCATATCTATCAATAATTACCGACTTGATGGCACTTGGCTTTGGCTTGGCATCAATAACTGTGCTGAATGTAAATGGATTAAATGCACCAATAAAGAGACAGGGAATGGCTGATTGGATTAAAAACACAACTGATCTATATGTTGCCTAAAAGAGATACACATTAGACTTAAATACACAAACAGAAACACAAAGGATTGCAAAAAAATATATACATATATAGCCAGCAAGCAGCATTAAAAAAAGAGCAGCAATGGCAATATTAATTTCTGATAAAATAAACTTTAAAGTCCTTCACAATGGATAAGGAAAGACGCTATAGATTGGCTAAATAGTCAGTACACCACAAGGACATAAAAAAATGATAGAGCTCCCAAATACGTTAAACAAACTTAAACAGTATTGTGAGAATACCTGGTTGCATACTGGTTAAGTGCTATGGCTATTAACCAAAAGAATTAACAGTTCAAATCCACTAGGTGCTCCTTGGAACTCCTAAGTGGCAGTTCTACTCTATCCTATAGGCTTGCTATGAGTTGGAATTGAGTGGATGCCAGTGGGTTTGGTTTGGTTGGTTTTAACAGTATTTTAAAAGGAAACAGACAGCTACACAATAATAGTAGTAGTCTTTAACATACCACTTTTGCTAAAAGCCAGAACATCCAGGAAGAAGCTTAATAAACACATGGAAGAATTAAACTCCATAATCAATCAACTTGACCTCATAAACATGTACAGAACATTCCACCCAAGTGTACTTTCTTCTCCAACACACATGGAACATTCTCCAGAATAGATCACACATTAGGCCATAAAGAAGAATGCAAAACACTGAAATATTATAAAGCACCTTTTCTGACAATCAAATCATAAAAGTAGAAGCAAGGAAAAAAAAATATGTGGAAACTGAAAAAAAAACCTTGCTCAAAAATAATTAGTTTATAGAAAAAATTAAGGATAGAATAAAAAAAATGCACAGAATCAAGGGAAAATGAAACCATACCACAACAGAAAATTTGGAAAACAGTAGAAGCAGTGCTTAGAGTTCAAATTATATTAATAAATGCATACATCTGAAAGGAAGAATGGTCCCAAAACAAAACATCAACCCTGCTACTCAAACACATAGAAAGAGAGCAGCAAAAGAAGCCTTTGAGCGCTAGAAAAAGGCAAATAATAAACAGCAGGACAGGACTAAATGAAATAGAGAAGAGAAAAACAACTGCAAGAGTTAACAAGACCAAAATCTGGTTCTTGGAAAGATCAACAAAATAGATAATCAACTGATCCATCTGACAAAAGAAATAGAGAAGAGGAAACAAATAATCCAAATAAGAAAAGATATGGATGATACCACAGCAGATTCAACTGAAATGAAAAAACAGACAAACAAAAAACAGAATGCTATGAAAAACTAACAAATTTGAAAATCTAGAGGAAATTGACCTATTTCTAGAAACACACTACCTACCTAAATTAACATAAACAGAGGTAGAACAACTAAATAAACCTGTAACAAAAGAAAGATTGAAAAGGGAATTTAAAAAATTCTGAACAAAAGAAATCCTGGCCTGGACAGCTACACTAGCAAATTCTACTAAACCTTTAGAGAAGAGCTAACACAACTACTATTAAAGCTATTTCAGAGTATAGAGAACGATGGAATACTCCAAAACTTTATTCTATGAAGCCAGCATAGCCCCAATAGCAAAATCAGATAAAGACACTACCAAAAAAGAAAATTACAGACCAGTATCTTTCATGAACTTAAACACAAAAATTCTCAACAAAATGATAGCCAGTAGAATTCAACAGCACAGCAAAAAAATAATTCACCATGACCAAGTGGGATTCATACCAAGGATGCAGGGATTGTTCAATATTGGAAAAACAATCACTACAATCAACTACATAAATCAAACAAAAGACAAGAACTACCTGATTTTATCAATTGATGCAGAAAGGGCATTTGACAAACTCCAACATCTATTCATGTTGAAAACTCTCAGCAAAATATGAAGAGAGGGAAATTTCTCAACATAATAAAGGGCATTTATACTAAGGTGGCAGAATTCTGGTAGCATAATGGGTTAAGTACTACAGCTGCTAATCAAAAGTTCAACAGTTCAAATCTACTAGGCTGTCTTCGGAAACTGTGGGGCAGATATACCCTATCCCGTAAGGTCATTGTGAGTCAGAACTAACTTGACAGCAGCAGCCAACATCAATCTAACTGTAGAAAGTCTGAAAGCATTTTCCATATGAACAAGAAACAGATGAGGATGCTCTTTATCTCCATTTTTATTCAACATTGTCCTGAAAATTCTAGCCAGAGAAAATGGCTAGAAGAATAAATAAAGGGCATTCAAACTGGTAATGCAGTATCACTATTTGAAGAAGAGATGGTCTTATACACAAAAAACTCTAAATAATCTACAAGTAAACTACTGGGACTAAGAGTTCATCAGAGTTTCAGGATATATAATAAACTTAGAAAAATCAATTGGATTCCTTTATATCAACAAAGAGAAATCACCAAATCAAAACCATTTAAATAACTCCCTGTGGTGGTCAGGATTATGTCAACTTGGCTACTACCTATTTGGCTGCTGTATTAAGTGGCAGGGTGGGGTTTGTGGTGGCTCCCTGCCCCTCGGCTCTCATCTCGCGACCTTGGACTACGGCTGCTGATAGCTTACGTGGCCAGGAGCTCCTGCTCTCTTCTTCCAGTGTCTGGTTCCGGGACTTGAGCTAGCAGCTGTTGGGCTCATCAGTCCTTACAGTCAGCACTTGAGAGTCCTGCTCCCTGACCTGCCGATCCTGCGTTCGCCAGCCTCTGTCGCTTCGTCTCACCACCAGCTTGGGATCCACCGACCTCCAGCCTCTGTCGCTTTGTCTCGCCACCAGCTTGGGATCCACTGACCTACACAACCGGTGATCTGCAACTCTGGTATCTGACTTGCTGACCTTGGGTTCCTCAGCTCTGTGGACACGTGAGGCTTGTGCCAGAGCTTGGGACATTCAGCTTCTGTGATTACGTGAGCTGTTTCCTATATTTGTATCTATCTATCTGTCTATATATATATTATAAATCTTTCCTTGTACCTACACGTGTTACTGGTTTTGCTTCCCTAGAAAACCCAGCCTAAGACACTCCCTGGAGATAAAACACATAGATGTAAAAGTACAATACAAAGACCTATATAAGTGGAAAAACATAACTTGTTCATGGATAGGAAGAGTCAACATTGTGAAAATTTCTGTTGTACTCAAAGCAATCTACAGATACAATGCAATGCCTATTCAAATTCAATTGGCATTTTTCAATGGGATGGAAAAACAAATCATCAACTTCATATGTAAAGGGAGGAGCCCCCAGGTAAGTAAAGAGTTACTAAAGAACAACAACATTGAAGGAAGCCTCACACTACCTGATTTTAGAACCTATTGTACCACTATGGCAGTCAAAAGAGCCTGGTAGTGGTACAATGACAGATACATAGACCAGTGGAACAGAACTGAGAGTCCAGACACAAAATCACCCACGTATGAGAAGCTAGTATTTGACAAAGGTCCAAAGCCCACTAACTGGGGGAAAGACAGTCTCTTTAACAAATGTGGGTATAACTCAATATCCATCTGCAAAAAAAAAAAAAAAAAGAAAGAAAAGAAACAAGACCCATACCTCATATCAAACACAGAAATTAACTCAAAATGGATTGAAAATCTAAATACAAAATCTATAGCTATAAAGATCATGGGAGACAAATTAAGGACAAAACTGGGATCCTTAATGCATGGCATAAACAGAATACAAAACATTCCTAACAACTCATAAATACTAGAATGTAAAATAGATAACTGGGGACTACTAAAAATCAAACTCATCCAAAGACTTCACCAAAAGAATCAAAACACAACCCGCAAACTGTAAACAAACCTTTGGCTATGAAAAATCTGTGTCTAATCTCAAAATTCTACAAGGTTGTGTGAAAACTCAACAACAAAAAGACAAATAACCCAACTAAAAAATAGGTAAAGTATATGAACAGACACTTCACCAAAGAAGACATTCAGGTTGCCAGCAGATGCATGAGGAAATGTTCATGATCATTAGCTATCAGAGAAAGACAAATCAAAATTACAGTGAGATACCTCCCCACAATATGGCTGGCAGTAATCCAAAAAATGAAAAATAATAAATGTTGGAGAGGCTGTGGAGGTACCAGAATACTCATTCACTGCTGGTTGGAATATAAAATAGTGTAACTACTTCAGAAACTGATTTGGCACTTCTTTAGAAAGCTAGAAATGGAAACACCACATGCTCCACCCATCTCTTTCCTTGGAACATATCCTAGAGAAATAAGAGCTGTCACATTAATAGGTACATGCACACAGACGTTCATTGCAGTACTGTCCATAATAGCAAAAAAAAAAAAAAAAAAATGGAGTCAATCTAGGTGCCCGTCAATGTATGAATGGATGAATAAATTGTGGCATATTCACACAATGGAATACTGTTCAATAGTAATAAACTATGATGAATTTGTAAAATATGTCATAACGAAGGAATCTGGAAAGCATTATGCTGAATGAAATGAATCAGTCACAAAAGGACAAATATTGTATGAGACCACTATTACTAGAACTCAAGGAAATGTTTAAACACAGACAAAAACATTCTTCAATGGTTGTGAGGGTAAAGAGGGAGAGAAAGGGATATTCACTAACTAGATAATAGACAAAAATTATTTTAGGTGAAAGGAGGGAGAACACACAATACAGAGGAAGTCAATTTGTCTGTACTAAATCCAAAGCTAAGAATTTTCCTGATTTTAATCAAACACTTCAAGGGAGAGAGTATTAGGGACAAAGGTCTGGGGACCATGGTTTCAGGGAACATCTAGGTAACTTGTCCTAACTAAGCTTAACAAGGAAAATATAAGTTCATGAGACAGAAAGGGCCACATAAACCAGAGACTACATCAGCACGAGACTGGAAGAACCTCGTGACGGCAGACTACAACTAATAACTCACCTGGCAGGGAACACAGCAAAGGGTCTCTGACATAGTGGTAGAAAAGTGGGGTGCAAAATTTGAACTGTATTAAAGTGACTGGGCTTGATGATCTAATAGACTTTAAGGTCCCTGGAAGACATTGGCCCTGAACTCTTTGTCAGCCCAGAACTAAAGCCATTCTTGCAGCTAGATCTTCAAAGATTGGACTGGAACATAAGACATAAAGTGATACTGGTGAAGAGTATGACTTAAGCAAATAGGAGAGACTAACTGGACAGCTCCTGTGTGGAGAGAGATGAATGGGCAGAGTGGGACAGGAGCTGCCTGAACAGACACGGGAAATGCAAGACGAGGCGGAGTGTACTGTTACAGCGTGGGGAGAGCATCTAGGATCATATAACAAATTTGTGAATGACAAACTGACTTAAATTATAAACTTTATTTCAAGCACAATAAAATGTGCCTAAATAAATTGATGAATGAGAAGCTGGTTTGCACTCTATATTTTCTCCTAAATTACAACAGAATTTTGAAAATTACTCATAAATCAGTATTTTCAATTGTTATGCATGAAATGCATGTATCCCAGCACTAAATATGAGTATGTTTTATAGTAATGGTGCATAAAATAAACACAGACTACAGCGATTGATAAACACTGAGAGATGCATAGAATCATTGATATTTTTATATTACCAGTATCTACTATACCTACATTCTACAGAGACTGAAATTTTTCTTTAGATTTCTAACATAAAATAACTGATTAAAAGATTAGAGAAAATCTTTCAGGAATTACCTCAAAAAGTAGAATAAGAGACAAAAATAATTGGAGGGTCTGTTTAGGAAATTAGACAAAAGCAATTCACAAAGAAAAAGTAACTGTAAAAATGCTAAAAGCATATCAAATAAAGCAAATAAAATAATGAACTTTCAGAACTGCAACTCTTATGAAATGATAAGTATGTTAATTGAAAAAAAATTCACACTAAATTGTGTCCATTATGAAATTTCAGAAGCCTGGAGATAAACAGGTTCTTAAAAATCACTGAGAAAGAAAAAAGGTTATGAAAAGAATTAGAATTACTTTTTATCAGCAGCACTAGCCACTATTCAAACTTTTTGGCCCCAAATGTCTCATCTAAAATTCTATACCCAGCCAAAATATTAGTCACAGTATGGTGAGAGAATAAAATTATTTTCATAAATGAAATGTCTGAAAAATTCACCTTTATTTGCCAGTTCTTCAGAAGCTGCTAGAAGTTACACAAAATGAAGGCTAAACAAATAGGATGATAGGCAGTTCAGAAAACAGAAGATCAAAAATACATTTTATGTTAAATAAATACACAGAGAAATTTCAGGGTGATATTGAAGTAGCACATACAATACATTTAAGAGAACAGCCTACCACATGGGAACAGGAGAAAAACGAGCATGAAGGGAGGGATTTTTTTTTCCAGTATAAAATGTAACCAATAAATAAATGCATAAAATTACATATAGATAAACAGGGGCTGTATGAAGATATGCGAAAAAAATTTTACATTTCTTTTGGCCAAAAAAAAAAAAAGGAAAATAGAAAATCTAGCAAACTCCGCCTCCCAAAAGATTAAATTCTTCCAGTAAAAAAATAGAAAGTTGTACTATTGAAACGTATTAATTGAACATCAAGTCTTTGTCTGTGAAGAGTTATAATATGATGCACCCTAAATATCAACCTCTAAATCTCAGCTACTTCTATATTAAAAGGAAAAGAATGGAGTTGTAAGTGCGGGAACAGAATGTGTGTTGGAAACCTCAGCCCTCGTCCTCCGACTGTAAGGTGGTTATATATAGTCAGATCTCGGCCACCAGACAGTGACAGCAGATACATGTGAGCTAGAAATGGAGCGGCATATGAAGAAACAGGTAATCTTCTGCTTTGTTCTCGATAATCAGGTCATTATGCACAAGGCACCTGCAGAATCATGAAAGAACTCCTGTAAAGAGTAGGCAATAATATCTTCCTTCACAGCCTGCGTTTGGTTTCTAATGCAGCCAGAATCCTCTAGTATAACACTACTTAACTGATTCAAACAGTGCTTTTCCATGAAGAAGTTTCCATTTAGGCTTTTGGAAAGTAAAGTGTTGCAAGAATAATAGGAGTTTACAGAGAAGTATAATGGGAATTCCTACACAAATTTCCATCATTACATATTCTGGAACTTCTGTATCCACAGTAAATGCTTCCCCCCACCCCAAAAGACATATAGCATACAGAGAGAGGAACAAATTACAAGAATGTCAATTATAGTAATGGTTTACATAACAGGTGTAAGCTCTGGGTCATAAGAATCACTAGCCTCCATTTCTTTACTAATAAAAGATGCCAAACAATTTATATATACATGGGTAGTTGCTTGTGAGGGAGGGAATAAAAAGGAACAAACACATTATTCCAATCAAAGCACAGCTTGAGTATACAAAATGATGTACATTAGGCCACGTTCCCAGCAAAATAAGAGTAGGAACCCAGTAGGGATGGCCTGCCTTCTGAGGCTTTTTCAGCAGTACCATAACTGCTGTGATATCAGCTCTTACAGAAAGACTAGATAGCTTGAAGGAGCATTTGAATGTTAGCTTGCAGGCTAAGATGAGCTGATGACCAGCCTGCTGTGAGCTTCCCCTGAAAAGAGTAAAATATGTGGTTAAGGCAACAGTCGATGATTCATTTAGCGGATGCTCAGATCCTAGCCTGAGCTCCACAGACTCCTCAGGATCTGTAGGTCCTTATCATGGAATGGAAAAATTACAAATATATATATTTACTACAATATACACACACACACATGTGTATGTATATGTGTAGAGACAAAGAGAGAGAGAGAGGGCCCTGGTGGTACAGCATTTAAAGAACTCAGCTGGTAAGTATAGGGCCAGAAGTTCGAATCCACCAGCTGCTCCTTGGAAACTCTAAAGGCCAGTTGTGCTCTGTCCTGTTGGGTCACTGTTGACTGGATGGCAGAAATTGTGAAAGGCAGAAACTTATTAGGGAAAGAAAACTCAGTATTTTCCACTAAAATGATTAATAGAAAAGGGGCAAGGATAAAACCCTACACCCCCTGCTATCTGATCCATTCCAAGTCATAGCTGTGAGTGGTGGAAAACATGCCAGAGGGCATACTCCCTTGAGTTCCAGCTCTCACAGGTTTTAGTGTGCACACACAAAAAAGATCACCAAACCCGTTGCTCTCACAGTAACCTCATGTGTTACAGAGTACAATTGCTCCATAGAGTGTTTTTGACTGTAACCTTTATGAGGTTAGATTGCTAGGACTTTCTTTTGTGGTGTTGCAGTGTGGGTTTGAATCCTCAAATTTAAAGTAGTAGTTGAGCACAAATCGTCTACACCCCACCAACTGTGCATGCTTTTACACACATGCACACATGCATACACACACACATCCCCACACCCACATACACACATTTTTCTACAAACCTCAAAGTAAAAATTTAGAATTATCTTCATTATTGAATGTAAGTAGTAAGCCGTGAATTATCAACAGTACATGTGACTTTGTCAGTGATAGAAATCGCAGATTTTAAACATCACTAAGCTACAGTGAATTACTTAATATGACACTTCTGGTCATAATCTTTGTAACTTCTACCAAATGGTGAGGACTTTGCAAATTAGGTGTTTATGGTCGCATTAAGGTGTAGGGAACCCTGATGAAGGATTGGCCAGTTTTTGCCGTCCTACTAGGCTTAAAGGAAGTTGAGCACAGAGGTCTGAGCATCACCAGGATGTCACAGGAAGAAGACACAGGAGTAGAGTATGACCTTTGGACATGGACTACCTGCTCTGAGACACGCCTAGACCTAGGAAACAGAGGGAGAAAGAGAGAGAGAGAAAGAGACAGAGGAGAGAGAAGGAAGAGTGAGAGAGCGAGAGCTGTAATACTAAAGAGGATGCAGACTGTGAGAAGCACTGGCAGAGCAACAGCCGCAGCAGAGACAGCTGAACCAGGAAACCTGCAGGAGAGATGAGCGTGAGAAGGTGGTTAAATTTCCTGCAAATAGAATTAAAAAGCTGAACACCATCGCAGAGGCTTTATGGTAGAAGGCGGTGCCTCTAGGCACTTAACGGCAGAGCTAAAAGAGCTTTGTGTCATTTGCCTGTGCAAGGAAGGGGCTGAGTAGCCAGAAAGCAGCATGCCGATGGGCCCTGCTGAGAAGAGGCACTTCTGGTGAAAGAATTGTAGTATCCTCAGTGTTCCTGAACTGGAACTGGAACCTGTTATTTCCCTAATAAACCCCCTAATTATGAATATTGTTTGTAAATTCTGTGTGGCCACTGCAACGAATTATCAAACTTAGCAGAGAAATAGAGTGCTGTGGGAGGACAGTTCATGTCAGAACTGGTGAAAAAGGTTGGAGAGTGGAGGCATTTCTGACCTCTGCCTCACAAGAATCATCCTTGGGCTGCTTGACCTTGATTCTCCTTTCCCCCTGTGATGTTACAGGAGGTCAGAAACCACTGCCACACTATGTTTTACGATTACCAAAACAACTATTCCCCTGTTTTTAAATATATTTCATGATTATTAACATGTCATAATTATGATAGCTATTAGATACACTACTAGAACTTACTTTATGTATTAATAAACATATAGCACCATAAACCTGTTTTAAAAAATTGAAAAGCATACTTTGTACTTTAGAAAGAATACTTTTGAAAGTATATGTAATTGATTTTATTTAACTCTATGCCCTTTATTCATTTAAAAAGATTATTCTGAAAAGGAGTCAATAAGCTTCACAAGTTTCCTGAAGTGATCCATGCCAAATAAAACAGCCTCTGGTTAGAATTTAGGGCAAAACTTATGTTCAAAATTTTGAGGATGTTTCAGCTTTAGTACTCCGTCTAGTGCCAGCAAGTCAGGCATTATTTGGGGATGGCTTTGAGGATGTTTGGGGGGTGTATAGAAATGAGGAGTGCTGACGTCTCCTAGAGGTGCTCTAGAGCAAGTAGATACAATGCCCAAATATTGTTTTAGTCTTCCGGTAGTGTTCTGACAGAAATACCATGAGTGGATGTCTTCAGTAAGGAGAAGTTCATTCTTACACAGTCCAAAACCAAAAAATCCACTGCCATTGAGTCGATTCTGACTCATAGTGGCCCTACAGGACAGAGTAGAACTGACCCTTAGAGTTTCCAAGGAGTTCTTGGTGGATTCGAACTGCCAACCCTTTGGTTAACAGCCGTAGCACTTACCCACTGTGACACCAGGGTTTTCTTCACACAATCCAGTAGGCTACAAGTCTAAATTCAGAGTTGTTTACTCTAGGGAAGGAAGGCATTCCCTCTTTGTCAGCTCTGAAGGAAGGTCCTTGTGTTGCATCAGTCTTTGGTCAGGGAGCTTCTTTGCCCTGGAACCTCAGGTCTGAAGGACACACTCTACTCCCAGTGCTGCTTTCTCGATGGTATGAGGTTTCCAATTTTCTGCTTGCTTCCCTTTGCTTTTATCTCTCTTAGAATAAAAGGTGGTATAACCTTTTATTCCAGGAATTTCCAAGGAAAATTTCTTTACATATGAACAGGGAGGTGACTTTAGGAAGAGTGTTACTATCCCACCCTAATCCTCTTTAACATAATCCAGTCTATTAATCACAAACAGATTGGGATTTACAGCACAGGAACATCACAAAAGGGAAGGCAGTCATATGATACTGGATATAATGGCCCAGCCTAATTACTGCACACATTTTGGGGATATACAATTCAATCCACGATAAACATGAACCATAAAACTTCATAGATCTTTAGACAATTTAAAACAGAGCATTACAGAACCAAGCTGGTATGTGGAAGGGACAGATTCCCTGGACAGGTGGAGATAACGGATATGGTATTCTTTGTAGACATTCTGAAATGGTCAGAATTTGATTAACAGTCCTTTTTTATGTCACTGTTCTTTCACTTGTGATTGACTGCTGTTGTTTGTTCACCAGAAATTGCCACTTGCACTTGATTTTTTCTCCTTTTTCTTTTAGTCCTTTTTATCTAAATCATGTAGTATTAATCATTGTTGCCATCGGGCAGTGTAATACAATGATCCTATGGCAGCCAATGAGAAATTGGTGCTATTTTTGCTTTTGTTTATTTCCTTTTTTATTACAAATTTTAGTTTTTAATAATCCAAAAGTTGAAAAATGAACAATGCCAGAGATAAGATTGGGAGTATACTTCACTTTCATCCTGAGTTTGGCACTTAGTCAATGCTCTCAAAGATTATAGCTGGGTTTACAATCATACATTATTACTGGAAAAAAATCTAGAAATTCACTTTCAGCCTTATCAGTTGTAACCACTCTCAGGAAGTCTTTTTGCGTGTATCTCAGTGATGCTCTGAATCACTTTGAAACATTTGTGATAACATTTATAAGTTCAGTCTTTCTTCCTGCTGTTACTTGTAAACAGGGCCAAATATAATTTATTTGGGGTAACCTTTGCATAATAGACCAGAACCAGTCAAGTGCACCATCGTTGGTCAACAAATTTTAGTTAAATAGTATTGGGAAAAACCCTTAAATGAATAAATAAATGATTACATACTATAGAGGTATGCCTTTTCTCAATATTTATGACTGTGCTATTTACGACAGGGATCTGGCACGCAAGGAACCTATTTTGCATTCTGCTTATGATCATCACGTAAAAAGATTTCGTAACTGAAAAAGGTGGTAAACCATGATTTTATAATAATTGTGCCCCCCAAAAAATTTGCTTTAAGAACAATTCACATTTTAGCCATTACAAACCTCTGACCCTCATTGTGTTTACTGTTATGACACACTGTCACTATGAATTTCACTATTCATACTATGTCTGCTAACCAAATGGTTGGCAGTTCAAATCCACCAGGCGCTCCTTAGAAACTCTATGGGGCAGTTCTTCTCTGACTTCTAGGGTCACTGTGAGTTGGACCCAGCTCAGTGGCAGTGGTTAATATATCCTGAGAGATACGCAGTATGTTATCTGCTTATCCTTGGAAATGATATCATAGTTCAGATGAAATTATCTCCTTGGTAATAATTTCTTCAAATATAAATCTTTTTCTTTACATTCTTGCTACTGAAAATAGTCTCCCTGAAAAAGAAGTAATTCTGCTTCATTGCATTCATTGACTCTGAAATATTTGTAGACAGTTACCATGTTATTCTTCCTTTGGTATCCTTTGCTCCACATTTCATGTACAAAATTTTCCCCTAGTAGTTTCTCAGAGGTACTTAGATGGTTTCTAATCCAGTTCAAGCCATTTAGTTGTCTTGTGCTCACTCTCTGTTTTGTTTGTTTGATTACCAGTGTCAAATTCCATTTATGATACCTGTGATTTCTTACCATAGAGAATAATTGTAAACCCTTCATAAAAGGCTTCGAATTAGGCCTTCAAAAATGCGTGTGGTTTTTCCTCCCATGAACCTTTTTTTGCAAAATTTCATATCAACTTTTAAGCGACTTCCATGGTTATCCAATCTCTTAAAACCAACATAGTAATAATTATTAAGAGCATGAACTTTAGAACTTGACTGGTGGGATTAAATGCTGGCTCTGCCACTTATTTATATGACCTTAGGCCAGTTTTATAGATTTGTTTCTTCATCTCAAAAATGTGAAAAAATTCAGAGCAAAGATGTTAAGTTTTACAAAATGAAATAAAATTTAAAAAGTATCGTTAACATTACCACCAGCCTAAACAGCGTTCCATGTAGCCTGCCACAAATAGCCAGCCTTTGAGAGTGGAATAAGGTGAAAAAGGAGCAAGAGGTTTATCATGTACTGGTATATAGGGAGATAACCCAAAACCCACTGCTGTTGAGTTAATTCTGTCTCATAGTGACTGACCCTGTAGGTCGGAGTATAACTACCCCACAGAGTTTCCAAGGAGCCCCTGGAGGATTTAAATTGCCGACTTTTTGGTCAGCAGAGGTAGCTCTTACCCACTATGGCACCAGGTTTCCACATAGGGAAGTAAGATACAGTAAACAAACAAACAAATCCAAAAAACAAACCAATTGCCATTCAGTCGATTCCCACTCATAGCGACCCTAGAGGACAGAGTAGAACTGCCCCACAGAGTCTCCAAAGAGTTCCTGGTGGGCTCAAACCGCAGACCTTCTGGTTAGCAGCTGTAGAAGCTTACTATTGGGTCACCAGGGTTACCATTGATTCGATTCTTTCAAAGTTGGCCTCCTCAAACTGGAGACTAGCTAGAGACTTTATACAAGGGATAAGGTTTTATGAGTCTTAGGAATCTGCAGAAATGTTAGACTTTTAGGTGGTCATGTTCCAGACACATAGACTTTTTTTTTTTTAATATATATATATATATATAATTTTGCCTTAAGTGCAAGTTTACAATCCCAGCCAAATTGTCATACAAAAACTTACACAAACATTGCTGTGTACCTCTAGCTGCTCTTTCCACACAATGACAGCACACTCCTCCTTTCTACCCTGTATTTCCCTTGCCCATTCAGTTAGCTCCTGTCCCCCTCTGCTCTCTTATCTCTCTTCTGGATGGCAGATGTCCACTTAGCCTCTTGTATCTACTTGAGCCGAGAAGCACCCTCTTCTCCAGTATCATTTCAGGTCTTACATGCCAGATTAATCTTTGACTGAAGAGTTGGCTCTGGGAACATTTTCTGTTCTGGGCTAACAGCGAGTCTAGGGGCATGTCTTCCAGGCGCAATCTAGCCACGTGCATTGTCTTTTTAGGCAGCATCTTGGGCTTGCGGTTGATCTGGCTGTCAGATAAGTTTCTAGTCACAAGGAAATTCCTTTGTTTTGCTTTTATGGCTTTTCTATTAATACCACTTGTTTTCCACAGTCCTGAAGAAAGCATAGAACAATCACGTTAAGAGAAACTAAGGGAAACGGTGGACTCATGCGTGGAAATACATGCTTAGAGACAGAATTAAGGAACAAAATGGTGCACTTTATGCTCAAAATGAGGCCACTTATTTTGCTCTGCTTCTTCCAACAGCAATTAGATACATTCTAAGTTCTTGTTCTGGTATACTTTTGTTGTTATAATAACTAAAATGTACTAGTTTTGATACTCATCTATCAGAAAAAAACTAGCACCAATGCCTTAGGGGAACTTTGTTTTACTATTCTGATGGAATATTTCACTTAACATACCTAGCTTATTAGTGTACAATTTCTTATTTGACCTTGCTGAGAACAAAAAGTTATTGCCTTATCTTCCTAGTGCTACTGTAACAGAAATACAGGAAGTGGGTTGTCTTAAAGAAGACAAATGTATTTTTCATAGTTCAAAAGAAGGTCTCTCTAGGGGGAGGTTCTTCTTTATCCAGAACTTGTAGATGTATCTGTCCCTGTTATCATTGGGCAATACCTATCTTTCGCCTGTGTATGTTCACTTCTGTGTCTAATCTGATCTTTTTATAACCCAGAAATGACCAGATTTACAATACACCTTGTGCTCATGTGGTCTCTTCAACATTAAAACAATCAAAAATCTAGTCCCAAAGTGGTTTACTTCTGCATTTCCATTGAATTGATACCGATTCGTAGTGACCCTTCAAGCATATGAATTAGAATTCCAACACATAACTCAATTCAAAAAGAAGTATATATTTTTTAACCCATTTGATGTATTGCACTTTATCAGACAGAAGACATATTTTTATAATTACTAACTTCTGGCTCTCATCTTGGGGGAGAATCTCTTAGCAACACGCTAGTTATGTCAATTGGCCTCAACATCCCCTGACAGCATGGTCCTCTGACCCCTGCCCCAGTTACTGTGTCCTTACCATATTGGGTTAAGATTAGAAGAGTTTTCAGGTTATGTTGAAGTCTGGTTAAATTAATCTTCTTTCTAATGTGTGCTGTCACTGATTGCACCCAACCAAATTTCCATCAACTATCTAATCTATAACCAGCCCACTCCTTCCCACCCTTCCCTTGCAGCCATCAAAGAGTCTTTTCCTATGTATATGAGTCTGTTTTCAATCCTTATTGTGGGGGTCTCATACAATATTTGTCCTTGTGCTACTAACTAATTTCACTCAACGTAATGTTGTCGCAACCAGCATTCCAGTGGCCAGCACTGGATAGGGTCCGAGGCCAAATGTGGGCAGGTGAAAGGATGAGAAGTCTCACTCATGCATGAAAACATGTCAATTACACAAGAACAAATAGACACATCACACAAGATAAAGTTGGGGCCAGGTGGGGTCATGGTCTCTGATGGAGAATCATGGACCCTGGCTGCTAACACAAGCTTTATTTATAGGTTTTACAGGTAGGAAGTCAACAGGGTGGTACATAGCCCCAAATGGTCATGACCTGTGTTGCAGAACAAAGGAAAGTAACATGCAAAGAGTTTTAACCTGAGTTTCAAGAAAATAGCTCTAACTTTGGGCCTATTATATTACAGATAGCTTAGTCTGGGCTAATAACTTCAGGGAACAGTTCTTATTATTCTGTAAATAGTTTCAAGGCACCAAGCAGAGAGTTACAAAACATGGAGAGAAGGAGAAGGGGGCAAAGGGGCTAGGACACGTAACCCCAGCCTGCAGCATCTTCCAACTGAAACCAAGTTATAAGATGCTTCCTAAAATTGTCATTGTAATTTATCATTGCATAGTGTTCCCTTCAGTATATGTACCATAGTTTATTTATCCATCCATCTGTTGTTGGGCATCTGGATTGATGCCATCTTTTTGCTACTGTGGATTGTGCTGCAATAAACACTTGTGTGCATATATCTGTTCATGTGACTCCCTTTGCTTCTGTAGGATATGTTTCAAGCAGTGGGATTACCAGGTCAAATGGTATGTCTATTTCCATCTTTTTAAGGAAGTGCCTGATTGCTTTCCAAAGAAGTTGGACCATTTTGCAATCCTACTAGCAGTGTAGGAGAGTTCTGGTTTCTTCATAGTCTCTCCAGCATTTGTGGTTTTGTGTCTTTCAGATCATGGCCAACCTTTTTGGGGTGAGATGATATGTCATCATTGTTTTGTTTTAAATTTCTTTAATAGCTAATGATAGTAAGCTTTTCTGCATGTGTCTTTTAGCTCCCTGGATGTCCTCTTTAGAAAATTGTCTGTCCTTCTCCTTCGCTCATCGCTTAGCTGAACTATTTATTTATTTTTGATGTTTTGTAGTACCTTGTAGATTATAGAGATCAGATGTCAGTCTGACATACAGTTGCCAAATATTTTTTTCCTGTTCTGTAGGTGGTCTTTTAATTCTTTCGATAAAGTCTTTGGATGAGCAAAAGTGTTTGATTCTTAGTAGTTCTCATTTGTCTATTTTCTCTTCTGTTGATGGTGCTTTGTCAGTTTTTGATGTCTGTCTACATTGTGTATTAAAACTCTGTTGTTGATCTTATTTTTTTCTTGAATGAGCTTTATTGTTTTAGATTTGATACTTAGTTCATTTATCCAATTTGAGTTGGTTTTTGTGTAAGATGTGAGATATGGGTCTCGTTTCAATTTTTTGCAGATAGCTATTGTCATGGATTGAATTGTTTCCCCCTCAAAATGTGTAGCCATTTGCTTGGGCCATGATTCCCTGTATTCTATGATTGTCCTTCATTCTGTGATTTTGCTGTGTTGTATGTTAAAGGATTAGGGTGGGACTGTAAATCCCTTTATAAGATCACTTCCCTGCTCCACTGTAAAGGAAGTTTCCCTGGAGTATGGCTTCCCCACCCACAATCTTTTCATCCTAGAAGAGATAAAAGGAAAGTGAAGCAGGCAGAGAATTGGGAACCTCACACCACCAAGAAAGTAGCACCAGGAGAAGAGCACATCCTTCAGAACTGGCGTTCCTGAGCCAAGATGCTCCCTGGACAAAGACTGATGTAGTACTGGACTTTCCTCTAGAGCCAACAAGGGGGAAAACTTTCCACTGGAGCAGACATCCTGAATTTTGATTTGTAGCCTACCAGATTGTGTAAGAATAAATCTTCCCTTGTTAAAGCCATCCACTCTTGATATTTCTGTTAGAGCAGCACCAGCTCACTAAAATAGATATCCAATTTTGACAGTACCATTTATTAGAGAGAGAGTTCTTACCCCAGTTTCAAATCTTGGAGCCCTTGTTGAATATCAACTGTTCATAGGAGGATGGTGGCATCTCTGGGGTCTCAACTCTGTTCCATTGGTCTATATATCTCTTTTTGTACCAGTATCAGGTTGTTTTGACAACTGTGGCAATGTAGTAGATTCTAAAGTCAGGTAGTGAGAGGCCTCCCAGTGTGCTCTTCTTCTTCAGTAGTGCTTTATTTATCTGGGCTTTCTTCTCTTTCCAAACAAAGTTGATGATTTGCTTCTCCACCTCATTAAAAAGTGTCACTGGAATTTGGTTGGGTGAAATCTGTGACAACACACATTAGAAAAAAGATCAATATTAACTGGACTTCAACATAACATGATTACTCCTCCCATCCTAACCCAATATTGCAAGGACAGAGTAGTTTGGGGGGTGGGGCAGGATGCCATGCTCTCAGGAGAAATCAAGGCCAGTTGGCATAACTAGCATTTTGCTAAGAGAGCCCTCTGTACCCCACATTGGTGAGTGGCATCTGGAATATTAAAAGCTGCCAAGCTGCCATCTGAGGGTACAGCAAGTGGTCCTAACTCAGCAGGAATGAATGATCACCAAGGACCAAAATGACATGAGGGAAAGAGAACCCAGAAGACAAGAGACCCATATAAGTGGGCGACTACATCAACTTGTGACCGGAAGAACCAGATGGTGCCCAGCCACCACCAGTGATAACCATGATGGAGCTCACAGAGTTGAGTCTCACTGGCAACACAAGAATAAAAGGTGGTGCTCACTGAGATCTCCACTAAAAGACTGCAACTGATTGTCCAGGGGCCTCGGAGTTCCCCTGGGAGCTTGGCCCCTGGCCCTGATGCTACCCCTGTCCATAAATCATAATGGAGGTCAACTCTTTGGACAGGAATGGATTGGACTTGGTGACACAGAGTGACCATATCCTGTGTGCACTTTATGGATCTATGCATCTATAGGATGTTGTCCTGCTGACATCTTACTGGAGGTGGGGGAGTGGGTGGAGAAGAGGGGATAGGAGATTGTTGTGAGGATAAAACATGTACGGAGGTGAGAGGAAGAGTGTGCTGTCACTGGTTAGGGAGAGCAATGGGAGCTGCATGTAGGTGGGCATGTAAATTTGTATGGGAATGTACATTTTCATTCAATCATAATAAAAAAGGAAAAAAGAAGTTGCTGCTTTGGGATTACATTGTATATGTAGATTGCTTTGGGTGAAATAGACATTTTCACAATGTTGAGTCTTCCAATCCGTGAACAGGGTAGGTGTCTCCATTTACGTAAGTGTCTCTTAGCTTTTTTTGTAGTAACATCTTGCAGTTCTCTTTGTATAGGTCTGTTATGTCTCTAGTTAGATTTATTCTTAGGTAATTTATCCTCTCTGGGGCTATAGTAAATGGCATTGATTTGGTGATTTCTTCTTTAATAATCTCCTTGTGTAAAGGAATCCTGATTTGCTTATGTTTATCTTGTATCCTGAGACTTTGGTGAACTCTTCCAACAGTTTGAGAAGTTTACTTATGGATTATTTATGGTTCTCTGTGTATAGAATCATATCATCTGCAAATAGGGAGATTTTTACTTCTGCTGATGCAGATACCCTTTATTTCTTGGTCTTATCTAATTGCTCTGGCCAGAACTTCTAGTACAATGTTGAGTGGGAGAGGTGAGAGTGGGCATCCTTGTCTAGTTTCCTTTCTCAAGGGGAATTGTTTCAGTCTCTCTCTCCATTCAGGATGACATAGGCAGTTGGCTTTGTATAAATGGCCCTTATTGCACGGAGGAATCTGCCTTCTGTTCCTATTTTGCTGACCATTTTTAGCATGAATGGGTGTTGAATTTTATCAAATGCTTTTTCTGTATCAATTGACAAAATCAGGTGATTCTTGTCTTTTATGTTGTTTATGTGGTTGATCACATTAATTGTTTTTCTGATGTTGAACCAGTGTTACATCCCTGGTATGAATCCAACTTGGTCGTGGTGAACTATTTTTTGATATGTTGTTGAATTCTGTTGTCAGGTATTTTGTTGAAGATTCTTCATCTAGGATCATGAGTGATATTGGTCTGTAGTTCTCCCCTTTTGTTGGATCTTTTCCTGGTTTTGGTATCAGGGTTATGTTGGCTTCATAGAATGAATTTGGGAATATTGCATCTGTTTCTGTGCTGTGAAATAGTCTCAGTAGTATTGGAGATAACTTTTCTCTAAAAGATTGGCAGAATTCTACAGTGAAGGCTTCTGGGCCAGGGCTTTTTTTTTGGTGGGTAGTTTTTAGATGACTTTTTCAATCTCTTCCTTTGTGATGAGTTTATTAAGTTGTTCTGCTTCACCTTGTGATAATTTTGGTCAGTGGTATGAATCTAGGAATTTGTCCATTTCCTCCAGATCTTCAAATCTGTTACATTCCTTCATAGTATTCTGTTGTGCTATATTTGATTTCTGTTGGATCTGGTGTGACATCTCTCATCTCATTTCCTATTTAGGATATTTGTTTCCTTTCCTGATTTTCTTTAGTAAGTTTAGCCAATGGGTTGTCGATTTTGTTGACCGTTTAAAAAAACTGAGTAGATTGCGACTCATAGGAACCATAGAGGACAGAGTAGAACTGCCTGTGGTGTTCCCAAGGATCCCTGGTGGATTTGAACTGCCGACTTTCTGGTTAGCAGCTGTAGTACTTAACCACTATGCCACCTGGGCCCTGAGTCGGATCCAACTCGACATCACTTGGCTGGCTGGCTTTAAAAAACCAGCTTTTGGTCTTTCCAATTTTTTTCAGTTGTTCTTTTATGCTCTAATTCATTTAGTTTTGCTCTAATCTTTATGATCTGTTTTCTTCTGGTGTCTAAACGATTCCTCTGTTGCTGTCTTGCTACTAATTCAAGCTGTAGGGTTAATTCTTTGGATTAGGTTTTTTGCTTCCCTCCAGATGTGTGCATTTATAGAGATAAATTGACCACTGAGCACTACTTTGGCTGTATCCCATATGTTCTAGTAGGAAGTGTTTTCTTTCTCACTGGAATCCATACATTTCTTTATTTCATCCTTGATTTCTTCTATAACCCATAGCTTTTTGAGCAAGATGATGTTCAAATTCCATGAGTTCCAATTTCTGTTTTTTCTGCTATTGATTTCAACTTTTATGGCTTTATGGTCTGAGAAAGTGATTTGTAATAATTCAGTGGTTTGGATTTTGTAGAGATTTGCTTTATGTCTTAACACATGGTCTATTCTGGAAAATGTCCCAGTGCACTGGAGAAGAAGGTGTGTTTATCTGCTGATGGACAGAAAGTTCTATAAATATCAATGAGGTCTAGTTGGTTAATTGTGGTTATAAGATTTTCTGTGTCTTTACTGAGCTTTTTTCTGGATCTGTCCAATGCTAAGAGTGGAGTCTTGAAGTCTCCCACTATTATTGTGGAATGATTTATCTCATTTTTTAATGTAGCCAGTTTTTCTTTGATGTTTTTAGATGCTCTAGTACTGGGTGCATAAATATTTAATATTGTTCAGTCCTACTTGTGTATTGAACCTTTCAGTAATAAATAGTATCCATCTTTGTCCACAATGGTGGATTTTACATTAAAATCTCTTTTATCTGAGACTAGTATTGCCACACCTGCTCTTCTTCGTATAGTTACCTTGATATATATTCTTCCATCCTTTAATTTTCAGTTTGTTCATATCTTTTTTCTTTTTTGTTTTTTTATTTAATATGACCGAGTGAAAATGTACATTCCCATATAAATTTCCATATCACCTATATGCAGCTTCCACTACTGTCCCCGCCTGGTGACAGCACACTATTCCTCTCTGCTCCATATATGTCTCATCCAAGTCTAAGGTGAGTTTCTTGTAAGCAACATGTAGACGGGTCATGTCTTTTGATCCAAGATGTTACTCATTGTCTCTTTATTAGAGTGTTCAGTCCATTTACACTCAACGTAATTACTGATAGGTAGGTGTTTTGTGTTGTCATTTTGATGTATTCATTTTGTGTTGATATTTTCTCTGTTGTTCTTATATTCTGTTCTAGGACATTCTTCTGTATATGTTGATTTTTCAGCCTTTTCAGTGTTGTTTTTGTGTTTGTTGAGACTCCTGTATTGCATTTCTTGTTTTGATATGTCACATCTTTATTATACTCTGTGGCTACCCCTGTGATCTCCCTTAATAATCTGTGTTTAAACCCAATTTTAACTTCTACATGCCTTATTACCTTCCTTTCCACCTGGAAGGACTATAACTACTGTAGTATATCTTTTTAATGTGATGATATCATAGTTTTCATGATATGATCACTGGATGAGTTCTTTTAACATTATAGTTTTGGTTGAATTTTGTGCCTTCCCTAACTGAGTAGCTTTCTGGATGATGTGTCCTATATTGTCTCCTAAAATATCAAGTTAATAGTTTTGTTCTTCTAAGCCAAGAGCTTCTTTCAGTATTTCCTGCGGATTTGGTTGGTTTTTACAAAGTCTTTGAGTTTCTGTTGATCTGTAAAGGTCTTAATTTTGTTTTCCCATGAAAGATAGTTCTGAGGATATATAATTCTTGGTTGGAAGTTTTTCTCCTTCAAGGCTTTGAATGTGCCATCCCACAGCCTCCATGCCAGCATTGTTTCTACTGAGAAATCAGATGAAAGACTACAGGGTTTGCCCTGAATGGTAGCTTTGCTTCAAGTCTTGCTGCCCTTAAGAGTTTCTGCTTGTGTTTCATTTTGTTAAGCTGGATTATAATATGTATTGGAGTCTTTCTTCTGGGGTCCATATTGAGTGGCATATGATACACATCCTGGGTATCTATGTTTTCTTCCATAATTTCAGGGAAGTTTTCCGTCAGCAAATCGACAACAATACTCTGTGTTTTCAGGTGTCCCTTCCTGTTCAGGAACTACAATTAATTGTAGATTGTTCCTCTTGGTTGAGTCCCACATGTTTCTTCATTTTTCTTGTTTCTTTTCTCTGATTTCTTCTCATAAATGCTAGTGTCAGTAGTTCTGTCTTCCAAGTCAGAAAGTCTATTTTCCATTTGTTCAATTCAGTTTTCTTGGCTTTGAATTGAGTTTTCTAATTTTTTAATTTTGTTATTGATCTGTCACGTTTCAGAACACTGGTGTTCCATCAGTCTGAAAAGCCTGCTTAATTTTTCATTTTGCTATACTGAATTTTGTATAATGTCTACAAGGGCTCTCTATATAATTCTTTTGTTCTGAACCTCCAATACTTTCAGAAAGGCTTCTTCATCTGGGAAGTTCTTTCTTTTGGAAGCTTTCTGGAATCAAGGGTAGCTTTTTCTTTAAGTCTCTGGTCAAGGTCTGATGCTTTTTGGGCGTCTATAGGTTGTTTAGTTTTTCTGATGTTGCCTTAACAGGGATTAAAGCAGAAGTTGATCACCAGTCACCTCTGTGTACTCCAGTGACTGGCCCAGTAGAGTTTCTGGGGTAGCAGGCTCCACCTCCTGGTTGGCAAAGACACAGCCTTATTTATAGAATCACTGGGGGGCTGTCAGCTGATCCTATGTTGTGGGTCAGTCAAGGTTGGAAAACATACCATCAGGCTGCACCACAGTTATTTTTCTAGGTAGTCTTATTTTGAAAGATGAAAGCTATCTGACAGATTCCCAAAACAGTCTGGCTGTTGTGGGGATGTGTATGCTTGGAAAGAATGTGAAATCCTGCTTACCCTAACTTGTCTGTGTTTAGACAGGGACTTGTCTTGAGAATGGCAAAAGCCTAGCAAAAGCCCTTGAGACAACTTTTCCCTCGGTGGACTGGAAAACCAGGATGTGCTGAAAACAACATTTACTGAAACTGTTCAAGGACTTTTCCTTCCCCCCTCCCTGGAAATGCCTATTCTTCTTTTGAAGTAAGGAACACTGATAAGGTGCCTTTTCTCACTTTCCCAGCAGAAAACTTGTTTACTTTGCTCAGTAAAAGCTGGCGGGTTAAACAAACTGGTCTCAGTCTCTACTCACAGGAGACTCTCCCTTTTCTGCCCACAGCAAACTAAAAGTTTGTTGTTAGAGTGATTTTTCAACCTTGGCCTCTCACACACATCACATCCGTAAGTGATGTCCCATTTCACACCGGTCCGTGGTACCCCATTTCATACTTGTAAGTGGTGCCCAGTTTCACACCTGTAAGCGGTGTCCTGTCTTACATCTGTGAGTGGTGTCCTGTGTTAATCGCATCAACAGGCTGTCAGGTATGCAAGCCCCTCTTTCCAGCTGGCAATGGAGGCACCTCTATGTTTGTCCCCAGATGCTGTGATCTAGCTGAAAGTATAGAAAGACAACTGTCCTGCTGTCATATGCTGCCAGGCCCCACTTGTAAGTCTACCGTGTGCTAAACACAGATTTTCTGCTGGGAAAGTGGTCCCCAGGCTGGCACTGCCTCCTAGCCTGGGCCTTAGCCCCTACTAAGGCCTCCATTTGGGTAACTCCACCTCCAAGTCTATCAAGATGGCATCCCACACAGGTTGTCCCAGCTTTTGTGAAATAGCAGAATCAATGGCAGAGGTTCAGAAAGAGGGGGACGGAGGGGCCTGATTCTCTAAGTCCAGAGCCGGCTCTCAAAGTGTAGCTATTCTGACTGCTGATCACGTCAGCAGTACAGCTGAGCTTTGCTGCCAGTTAAGGCCAAACTCGGCTGTCAGCTAACAGCAACTAGCAAAGTTAATACCACCAGTTATTTTCAGTCCACAAAAGCCAGACATTCTACAAGGGCAGGGGTCAGTGAAAGAGAAGATTCTGTTCAGTGACATGTAGTCCAAACTAATAGTCCTGTGCCATGTCCTATAGCTCACTCGGTGTCCAGAAGTCTCCATTGAATTATCAATCCAGGCCTTAGTTTTCAGAGGGATTAAGGAGACATGTGTCTAGTCTGTCACTTTGACTCTGTCCCCTCTGAAGGTGTTCTACTGTGGGTGTTTTACTCAATTTTATTTCTTCTGTGTTTATAGTTTTACAGTGTCTTACAAACTTCTTTTTCATATACTGGAATTTGACATGATAATCCAATACATGGAAAATAAGTAAGGTTTCAAAGTTAAATCAGCTTCACTCAAGAAATCATTTTAGTATTTATGTATTTTCAGGTGATCATAAGTGTTCAATAACTGAAGTTTGATAAAGTGGTGGTAAATAAAACATATTCAGTGTGATGAGATGGGTTAATTTCTATTACACGTAGAATATGTCATGTAGAACATGAATTTTGATGATCTTTTGGTGCATTGCTCACATGGAGGCATAAATGGTTTCAAGATTCATTTGCCCTCAAACTCCCATAGCAGATTTGACCTTAGTGCTCAATTAGGTATTTATTATTAGATTTTGAATAAATTCCTTCATTTTTTCAATAAAAATTTTTAGCAACTTGCTGGTAGTCACTGTTCCAAGCATTGGACTTACACTGGATTTACACTTCACGAATAAGATGTATAAATCTACCTTTGGCACTGATACTCTGAAGTGGAGTTAAAATGCTATATAGGAAGATACAACAGAAAAGGGACAGTGTCTTCTCAGGTTCTAGTATTCATGGAAAGTCTGAAAAAGATGACATTTCAGCTGAACTGAAATGATGAAATGAAACATTTATACAAAGACCTGAGGAAATAAAAAGTGGGAAAATGGAAAAAAGAAGGTGAAGGTCCTGCTGGGGAAAAATTTTGGTATGTGTTTTAGAGTTAGGTTTATCCAAAATTGTTAAGAAACTAAAAGTATCAATGACATAAATAATATATATTTCCTCATAAAATACAGGAGACAGGTAAGGCAAAGTTAATGATGTGTTTCGTGGTGTCAAATAATAAAATCCTTGTATTGTGTTGTTTTTTAGTTGTTGGTGTTGTTAGTTGCCACTGAGTCATTTGCAACTCATGGCAAATGTGCTAGTAGATACAGAATAATGAGATACTGCTTGGTCCTGCGCCATCTCACAGTCACTGTTACGCAGACACTGGGTCAATCCAACTCATTGAAGGTTTTCTTCTGTTTCTCTGGCCCCCCACTTTATGAAGTATGATGTCCTTTTACAGGGACTGGTCCCTCCTGGTAACAAATCCAATCTGCTTGAGAGGAAGTTTTGCCATCCTCGCTTCAAAGGAGCATATAGGCTGTACTTCTTCCAAGACTGAGTTGTTCATTCTTCTGGAAGTTCATGGTATACTCACCATTCTTTGCCAACACTATAATTCAAAGGCACCAACTCTTTTTTGGTCTCCTTTGTTCATTGGCCAGTTTTCACACGCATATGAGGTGATTGAAAACACCATGGCTTGGGTCAGGCACACTTTATTCCTTACAGGGTCATCTTTTCTTGTTAAGATTTACTGAGGTCTTTTTCAACAGATTCATCCAAAGCAATGTATCATTTGAACTCCTGACTGCTGTTTCCACGAACCGTGATTGTGGATCCTAGTACAATGAAATTAATGTTTTCTTCATTTATCATGATGTTGCTTATTGGTCCAGTTGTGTTCTTTAGTGCATGTTCTTATTTACTAAGTTTACTTCATGATCCAAGATGACAGCTGTAGTTATAGTCATCAAATATCTGTCTTCTAGCTTTCAGGAATGAGGAAAGAGAGAAGTTTATATCTTTGCTCTGATGATGCTTCTTGGGAATATTAATACCTCCTCTTCTTACAGTCTAATGATTGGAACTCAGTCATATGGCTGCATCTAGCTTAAAGACAGGTTGTGAGAGGTGGTCTTTATTTAGAGAGTTATGTGGCCAGCTTAAGACTGAGGAAATTGATGTGAAAGTTAATATCAATTTTTTAAAGTCAAATCTTGCCAAATGAAAAATTTCATCATAGAGCATAGTAACAGAGGCACATCTGACATAAAAGAAGGTTATAGAAGTAGACAGAAATCAAGGAGACTTTGTAGACCGTGGTTAATAGTATAGATTTATCTGTGTTCAGTGAGAATCCTTGGTGTAGTTTAACCAAGGGAGGTGGTTTAGCAAAGGGAGTTATCATGGAGAAGAGGTTAATTTATACTACAAAAGTTTCCTCTATCTGTTGTGTTAAAAAATGGATTGTTGAAGGGGCAAGAATTGAAACGATACAAGATACGTGGATACAGCAGCTGTATAGGTCAGAAACTGTATTGGTTTGGATTAGTGCTGAGACAGTGGAGTTGAAGAGAGGTTAGTGGATATCATATTTGATGTTCTCGGGAAACAAATGTCAAGATAACGTTTAGATCATATGATGTGTATTATGGATTGGAAGGAAAGGAGATGAGAGAAAGTTTGGTTAAATAAATGTGTTGAAGTCTTATACAAGCCTGACAAAGCCTCAGACAACCTCATGGGAATGAATGAAAAGCTTTAGTCTTCAAAATGTCTCACAATAAACTGATATTGACAGCACTTTGTACTCCTGCTCTCCTCAGTCATCAGGTGTGGTCGCTCACCAAGTGGACACTACCTTTGGGAAAATAACCCTGCAGCTGCAGAAAGCCAGGAAGGAACTAACACCTGGAGTCTGAGTATTGACTGCACACCAACCACAACTGAGCAGAAGATAATTAGAAGAGTGTTTCCATTATTACAGTGGATTTCAAGGGTAAAACTAGTGGGGCTTTCTAACGTTTTATTGATAGAGAGGGGAAGAAAAAGGAGGATATAAGCATGGTTCCAGGGTTTGGTTGAAATAACTGAGTCAGTAGTGGTATCAGTACTAACACAAGTAAGCTAAGTGAGACACACTTTTTTTTTTTTTTTGAGTGTGGATAAAGAGCTCAAAATTTGAGAGATATTATACTATTTTTTATTATTTGATATTTAAGTGATGGAGATATTTATGAAGCTATGTAATTTATTCTGGTATTCAGGTTAGACATTATCAAAAGCTGAAACCCAAACCAGTTGACTATCAAGTTGATTTGAACTCATGATGGCTTCAAGTGGGGGTTAGATAAACGTCAACAGCAAAGGATGGAAAGAGAAGCTAGAGGCAGCAAAGTAATTAGGATTGACTTAGCGATAAGTAGTTAGAGGAGTCTAGAGATGAAAGAGTTCCAAGGAAGGGATAAGTGTTTTGTCAAATTCAGCAAAGAGTTTGAGTACACTATTCATAGCACAGCTCAAGTTATTTCCAGGGATGTTAACTTCTAAAATAGAAGGTTGGAAACCAGAATGGAGAATTAAAAACAGGTTGGTACTACACTAAACTCACAGAAAGCTCAGAAGCTTTTCAGAATTTTGGTGTAAAATTGTGAAACACCAGGCTAAGTTGAACTGAACTGATTTGGAGAGAAAGCTAAACCAGGTAAAGATGAAATGTAACTTTTTGATACCTATGATGACCGTACTCATTTTTTATGAGATTAGAAGTTCAATGTTATTTAAACCAATCGCACAAAATCTTTCATTCATTTTTGAGGCCATCTTTGCAAACATTCACTATTAAAATAATCAATGAAAGTTAAATATTAATGATAGATGATTTATACCTTATTTTACTTAGTACACTAGTTTTAAAGTTACAAGTAATGGTGAGATTCAAACTTGTAACTGAAGATTGTCCTGCCCCAGAGATTAAAAAGGTTTGAATTACTAAGATTTGACTTACATATTAACATGCTACTAAATTCAGACAGCTGTTATCACTCATCCTGTGAAAAACAAATACATAAATGAGAATTGTCCGTGTATCTCCAAAATAAGCCAGTTACCAATGAGTCAGTTGCGACTCCTTGTGACACTATAGGACTGGTTTCTAAGGAACAGCTGTGCCACTGTATCACTGTACCACTAGGGCTCCTCTCGATATGTAGTGACCACCTATTTCTATCAAATCACCAGATGTTTGCTAACCTTTGTAATTAAATTTGACTCTATAGATATTAGGCAAAAAGACCACTAGAGGAAAAAAATGACCGAAGGATACAGAGATGGTTCACAGTCTCTTAAGAGCCTTTGTTTTTAAAATTGAATGTTGTGTCAATAAGTTTCAATTGTTGTGTAGCAAATCACCTATAATGTAATGCCTGAACATATTAACAGTGAATTATTTTGTTATTCTGTGGGTTAATGATGTGATTCTTCTTCTGGACTTGCCTGGGTTCTTACCACTGTACCCATCAGGAAGCTGTGGTGGGCTGTACAACAGCCTGTTGTGTCTGGGCTTTGATGCTGTCAGGTGGTCTGAGGCACCTTGATTCCTTTCACAGGGCCTGTCGTTCTATGTGGCAATTTCATGGTAGCAAAGAGCAGAGAGTAGAAACTGCAAAGGCTCTTAAAATCCTAACCTTGAAAACTTGTACAACTTCAGTTCTACTGGTCAAAGCAAGTCAGAAAGGCAGAGCAAACTGGAAGGGGTAGAGAAACAGACTCCATCTCTTGACAGCGAGAGTTATAACATCACATTGTAAAGGGAATGGGATATTGAGAACCATAATTCAATGGAGTCCGTTATAATCATGATAAACTACCTCTTGACTAATCAAAAGTAAAACTTGTCTATTTATAGGATAACTCAGATAGTAAAGAGAGGGTGTTCTTGGACTAGAATATTTCACCTTTCATCTCACTATACTGAATTAGGATTATCTGAAGGGCAAGGTGAATATTTTCTGTCAATATGTTCTCCACAAGTCTCCATGTTTAATTGAAGATAAAAACTTTTTTTTTTTAAAGTTCTATTCTTCCCCAATGGTTGAGAATTTTTTTTTTTTTTAATGAACGTGCTGTTTTGTCAGCTAGGACTGCTCTACCAGAAATACCACAGAGTGGATGGCTTTAACAAAGAAATGTTTATTCTTACACAGTCTGGTAGGCTGAAGTCCATATTCAGGGTGTCCGCTCAAGGGGAAGGCTGTCCCCTTGTCGGCTCTGGAGGAACGTCTGGTATTGCATCAGTCTTTGTCCAGGGAGCGTCTTGGCACAGGAACCTCAGGTCTGAAGGACTTGCTCTTCTCCTGGGGCTGCTTGCTTGGTGGTGTGAGGTTCCCAGTTCTCTGCCTGCTTCCCTTCCCTTTTATCTCTTTCAGGATGAAAGGATTAAAGGTGGGGCAAGCCCTACTCCAGGGAAACTCCCTTCACAGTAGAGCGGGGAGGTGATCTTATAAAGGGATTTACATTCCCACCCTAATCCTTTAACACAAAGCATAGGAAAACCACAGAATAGAGGACAGTCACAAGATACTGAGAGTCATGGCCCAGCCACATGGCTACACATATTTTGGGGGGACACAATTCAATCTATGACACATGCATTATTTTTAATATTCATCATAATAAACTAGGACTTTTATAAAAATGTGTTTTTCTGAATGTTTGATAATTCTCGGCAGGTGTAACCAATGACTTTTTATTTTCTAACATGAATTTCGAGGGACTCTTCTACCTAGTAAAAATAGCAGAGAATCATTAGCTTATGAGCTGCTAGATTCACAAGCATACTCACATGTTCTCCTATAACATACAGAAGCATCTGTTTTATCTGTAGTACAATATAACAGTCATTACCCCTGTTAAACTTCATTTCGCCATCATTTATAACAATATCACTAAGCGAATATATCAGGGAGAATTCTCTGATACAGTGACGAGAAGACCCTATGTGCCTGAGAATAAAGATCCTAAGTAGCAAGGGCTGAGTAGATACCCTTGGAAAACAGTATATTAACTTTCTCATGAAAGCTCATAAATAAAGGCAGGGAACTTGAAGCAGGAACGAGGTGGAGGCTAAGAGTCTTCAGGACTTAGGTAGTCATATGTTGTCAAAGTTTTGGTATTTTTTTAGGCAGAAAGGAATTTAACCAGGTAATTTCAACACCCTTGGAAGGATGAGAATGTAAACGTGAGAGAAATCTTATGATGATCTCAAGAAATTTCTAACTTTTAACAATTGCAGATAATTGGTACTGATGATTTTGGCTACCTGCGGTAACCAATTAAGCAATTTACAGGAGGATGTCAGAAAGCATAGTGTAGCCTTGCTCTAGGTTAAAGTTAATTTGGCTGCCTATTTATGACATAGGAAAGAAGATTAACTTAATTTCTCTTTCATCTCCAAATTCTTGTGAAAGTATCTGTCTTTCACAGAGCCTAAACTAGAATTCAGCTAGCAATTGAGTTTGTGAAGTGTAGTTTCTAGGCTTCTCACTCCATAGACACAAGAGACAACTTAGAATATTGTCTATAGCTAAGTGTAGGTACACAGTATCTCTGCTGCCTAAGCCATAAAAGATTATGATATTCTCCTGTTTCCTAGATTAAAATAGAAGATAATATTTGTTAGAATGCAGATCTTTAGCATAAACCCCAAAGAACCAAAAGTCCATAGCTGAGAGCAAATGAAATCTGTAGCATTTCATCCTTTTTGTTAGGTGCTGTACAGATGATTTCAACTCACAGTGATGTCACGTGACAGATAACTTCCATTTAGAGTTTTTTAGGATGTAATCTTTGTGAGAGGAGGTCACCAAGTATTTCTCCTGTGGAGCTTCTGGATGGGTTCCAACCACTAACCTTGGTGTTAGCAGATGAGTGCTTAATGGTTGTACCACCAAGCCTCCTTAAAACAGAAACCAAACCCAGTGCCATCAAATTGACTCTGACTCCTAGTACAGAGCAAAATTGCTCCAGAGAGTTTCCAGGGAGTACCTGGCAGACTCAAACTGCTGACCTTTTGGTTAGCAGGCGTAGCAGAGGTAGCCACCATTGCTCTAGTAAAACCAAAGTCTTGCAGGCTCTGAATGGAAAAGTAAATGTTTAATGGAATTTGGAAGCAAAGCACTGATCACATATGTATACTACACACATGCACTCCTCACTTTTTCACTTGGTTAAGTTTCTAATACCAGGCTGTAATGGAAAAATAAACGTAAAACAAAAATGGAGGATGACTATATCACATCAGAAAATGGTAGATGAATCCATCATTACACAACTGCCAAAATACAGAATATAACTGCCACACCATAGATAATAATGGTCCAGCCAAGATGACATGCAACCCTAAGTATTATAGGCAGTCTTACTCTTGCCTCACACTTTGACTTTTGTTACTGCCATACATCAATCATTAAGATGCAAAATAGTAGATTCTTTACTACTGTAAAAACAAAATGTTGATAAAGATGTAGCTGATAAATAATAGATGTATTTTATACATATATACATATGGAAACTCATTGCCTTTGAGTAAATTCCAACTCATGGCAACCCTATATAACAGAGCAGAACTACCCCATAGAGTTTCCCCAGTGGATTCAAACTATGCCACTAGTGTTTCCAAATATACATAACATTTATGTGTGCGTGTACTCTCATTCACTTAATTTTTTTAATCTATAATGTATCCATTCATCCATTCATCTACTTATTACTTGTTTATTTACTATTATGATTAAATGAAAGTATGCAATCCAAACTAATTTTGCATGCCCACCTATCTGCAGCTCCTTCTGCTCTTCTGCTCGACAAGAACTGCTCTACTGTCAACTGTGACAGTACACTCCTTTCTATTCTGTACTTGTCATATCCACTTAATAAGCTCCTGTCCTCTCCTGCCCACTTTCTTCTCTCCTATCTAGAAAGAGACTGGCAGGACAGCATCCTATAAATGCATAGAACCCAAAAAGTTCACTCACCATATGGTTACATTGTGTCCACTAGTCTAGTTGAAGAGTTGACCTCAGTAATGTTTTCTGGTTGGGGGCAGCAGCAAGTCTAGGGGGCATGCTCCCAAGAGATCCCCCAGGCCATTGAACCACCAATTGTGATCTTTTAGTAGAGTTCTTGAGCTGCACTCAACATTGTGGACTCAACATTGTGTACTCCACCATGGCTGTCTTTGGTGGTGGCCAAGTACCATCTGGTTCTTCTGGTCACATGTTGATACAGTCACCCATTCACATGGGTCCTTCTGTCTCTTGAGCTCTTTTCTCCTCAAGTCCTAGGTGATCATTTGTTCTGAATGAGTTGGGACAATTTGGTGTACATGAGATGGCAGCTTGCTAGGTTTTAAGACCCCAGACGCCACTCACCAACACGCGGTGCAGAATACTCTATTAACAATAGGCTATTTAAGCGAATTGGCCTCAGTGTCCCCTAAGAGCACAGTCCTCAAACCCCACCCTTGCTACTCTATCCTTGCAATATTGGGTTGAGCTTAGAAGAGCTTTCAGTTTATGGTGAAGTTAAGTTGATCTGCTTTCTATTATGTGCTATCACTGCTTTCACCCAACCAAACTTCTATCAACTGGCTAATCTATGTCCAACCCTCTCTCTCCCTCCCCACCCTTTTAGCTATCAAAGAGTCTTTTATTCTGTACATAAGTCTATTTTTAAGTTCTTACAACAGTTGTCTCATATGATATTTGTCCTTTTGCTGCTGACTGATTTCACTCAACAAAATGTCTTCCAGTTGAATCCAGGGTATGAGATACTTCCAAAATCAGCATTAGTCTTTATCACCGCACAGTGTTCCACGAGTATATGCACCATGGTTTGTTTATTCGTTCTTCTGTTGATGGACATTTAGGTTGATTCCATATTTAGTTTCTTGTGCAATAAACATTCATGTGCATGTATTTGTTCGTGTGACAGCTTTTGTTTCCGTAGGATATATTCTGAGCAGTGGGATTATTGGATCAAATGGTATATCTATTTCCAGCTTTTTAAGGAAGCAGTAGATTGCTTTCCAAAAAGGCTGTATCATTTCACAATCCCACCAACAGTATAGGAGAGTTCCAATCTCTCCACAACCTCTCCATTTATTTGTTGTTTTGTATTTTGTGGATTATGGCCAACCTTGTTGGGGTGAGATGGTATCTTATTGTAGTTTTGACTTGAATTTCTCTGATAACTAATGATCATGAGCATTTCCTCGTGTGTCTTTTGGCTGCCTAGATGTCTTCTTTGGTGAAGCATCTGTCCATCTCCTTTGCCCATCATTTAAGGAGGTTATTTTCCTTTTTCTTATTGACTTTTGCAGTATTCTGCAGGTTGTGGAAATTAGACTTCAGTCTGCCATATAGTTGCCAAATATTTTTTCCCATTCTGTAGGTGGTCTTCTAATTCTTTTGGTAAAGTCTCTGGATGAACAAAAGTGTTTGATTCTTAGTAGTTCCCATTTATCTATTCTCTCTTCTGTTGATCATGCTGTGTCAGGTTTTTAAATTTGTCTAAGCTGTGTATTAGAGAGTCCATTATTGACTCTATTTTTTCTTGAATGATTTTTATCATTTTAGGTTTGATATTTGACAGCACTTGGCTTTTTTTGGCATCCATTTTGAGTTAGTTTTTGTGTAAGGTGTGAGGCATGGGTCTTCTTTCAGTTTTTTGCACACGGCTATCCAATTTTGCCAATACTGCTTGTTAAAGAGATGGTTTTTACCCAAGTTAAGAATCATAGGGCCTTTGTTGACTATCAGCTGTTCACAAGAGGAAAGCAGTATCTCTCTCTGGGGACTCAACTCTGTTCTGTTGGTCTGTGTGTCTCTTTTAGTACCAGTACCAGCCTGTTTTAAAATTTTTAATGATATTTAGAAAATTTAACAAAATAACTACAAGTTCCATGCATACAATAGTGGAAAGTTTAAAGGCATTCCAAGAAATGTGAAAGATATTTAAATAACAGTGTTGATTTTTTGTTATTTGGTACAATTAAGTTGGTGCTTACTGAATCTACTCTCTATATAGAATGAAACACTCCGTAATTATTGCTATGCTTGAGCCCATGCAGCCACTGTGTCGATCCATCTCATTTAACGTCGTCTTCTTTTTCATTAACCCTCTACTTTTCTGTTAACCTTCTACTTCTCTAGGGACTGATCCCTCCTGATAACACGTCTAAGGTACGTGAAACAAAGTCTGATTATCTTTGCTTCTAATGAGCATTCTGACTGTATATTTCTTAAGACAGATTTATTCATTTTTTGGCAGTTCATTATATATTTAAAAATGTTAAGCTACACCATAATTTAAAGGCATCAATTTTTCTTTGGTTTTCCTTATTCATTGTCCAGCTTTCACATGTATTTGGAGCAACTGAAAATACTATGGCTTGAGACAAGCTCAACTTAGTCTTCCAAGTGGCATCTTTGCTTTTTAAATTTTTAAGGAGCTCTTTGTGACAGATTTTTCCAATGTATACTCGACGGCACTTGGCTTGGCTTACTTGACAAATTATAAAATGTGTAGAATTGTATAGTGGTAATTTTTCCAATTTATTCTTATTTATGATTCATGTCACTTTTGTATATAAAGTAGCAATCAAGCATCTTCCCTGTAACTGATTTACAGACTCTAAATGTGAATAGCTACAAACTGAAAAAAATAAACTCTAAAAATAAAAAAATATTTCTGAAATACATTAAATTATATTTTAAACTACTTATCTGACAAATGTAAGTTTTATTCTTCATGTAGCTATCTTCACAAAATACACATCTTGGTGGATATAATGTTTAAAATGTGAAAACAATGCTCATTATTTCCCAAAGTACTCTTCTGAAGTAAAATTCATGGATCTCTAATATATATCAGACAACATTAAGTTAAATTCTTCTAACATTCAAGTTACTTCAGATCAAGTTAGATCTGCACTGAGAGAACTATGTCTCCAAGGAAACTTAACCTCGTTCTTTTTATAATCTATAAATACTTTCTGGGGGTTGTCTCCTTTACTCTCAGCAGTTTCTCATGACTTTGTAGTAACTAGTGGAATATTTAACAAAAGCATTTTAAGTTTGCTTCTCTTTAATCTCAAAATTCCAGTATGCAGTGATCTTTCTGTGGAGTTATTTATCTCCTTAACCCCTACCCTACCACATCAACATTGTCTATGAGATTATTTCTTATTCTGTCTACTCTAGCCTGCAATCACAAGCATTCTTCCTTGATTTATTCAGCATTCCATCCTCCCTTGGATCAGCGCTACCTTGAAGAAACCAAACCAAGCCTGTTATGAGGTCTATTCTGACTCACAGGCGGCTCTATAGGAGAGAGCAAAATTGCCCCCATAGATTTTCAAAGGAGTGCCTGGTGCATTGAAACTGTGTGCCACCTTAGCTGATATGTATTTGAATTTCCCAAATTCACTATTTCTGCCAGCAGCAGGGCAGATTCTTTGCTATTTAGGGCAGAGCTAAAGACTGATAACCTGACAAAGCAATTACAGTAAAACTCTATTAGGGAGCACTTTACTATTTCACAGATTCGATTACACCTTGGGTCAAACCATGACCACTGCGTACACTGTGCATCTCTCCTAAAATAACATGGAAAGAGCTTACAAAATAGGTGTTATCTTATCCTCTGACATCAGCATTATTACAGCAGTCTCTTTTATTGTATTGACTCATATTGCCAGAGAGAAAAAAATTACTTTCTGTGCAATTTTCAAGGACTAGCAGATAAACAGTGTTGTCAAAAAATGGTATTGGGTATCATTTTTTCTTGTAATAATATACGATTACACATTGCCCCATTTATAAAATACAGTGGGCCATTTAAAGTAGTAGGACAAATATTTTGTAAATGTGTTTTTGAAAGATACATGAGAAGATAATCTATTTGAGTCAACTAAAACTATTTTATTATATCAGATGCTTCTGATGTCACATGTCACATCTCTCCATTACAACAGTTCTGTGTGAACTTAGACTCAGTGCTGACACAGTCCCATCCCATCTGCAGACCTCATGTCTTTGGAACTAACTTGTCTCCTAGCCACAGTGCCTAGGACCTATACTACTTTTAGGGACCACCTAAACAAGTTTTTACTTCCTTTAAAATCAGAAGTAAATATTAACTTTTAGGTCACTTAAAATGTTTCAATGTGTAATAGTGATTATACTGGTATGTATACAATGCAGGCATAAAATATAATTTTTTTAATATTGGAAGGGATCTGTAAATATCATAGTGTGGCTCCACAGGTCTTTCCACTTTATCCCTAGAAAGTGGATCTGTTTCCAGGAAGTACAGGGCACTAACATTCCTGGTAGCAACCCTTAACCAAAGTGGGATTTGGAACCAGGTGCACAACTAGGGGAGACTATTTGTATCAATTTTATGGAAAATCTAACCACTGTTGTATTTCTATTACATCTTCAATTCCCTGTAGAACACACACACAGACACATACACAGTCACACATATATTAAGATACGTATAGATAGATAGATATTCTGTTTCTCTGTTTCAATCACACTTCTCACCCTTGCTTATTAAGACCACATTCTAAATAAACACCTGCTCCTAAGTCCTTGGTTCAATCTTTTACATTTCAGAGAACACAAAGACAGTGATTCTACCCAAATTTAAGTCTTTTAAACTATGAAAATTATTTTATAGATTAACTGTTTCCAAATATATTTTCTTCTTTTAAATAACAATTTTATTAAAATAAAACAGTTTATCTTATAAAATTGTTATTTTTAAAGAAGAAAAACACACCATAATATTCACCAAATCCAACTGCTCTTTATTTCATTGCCATAATATTTCATCTTTTCTTGTATATCATTTAGAGAAAATAGTTCTATATGATCTACCTAGAAAGGCAAAAACATTTTCTCCTCTGAAATTTTGTGTCCCTAATTAGAAGGTGGGAAATAATAAACTGAATGCGTGATCCCTGCTATTGATATTAGAAAACATTTACTTAGTATTCTCAGGTCATAAAGGATGATTTACATACTTCTCATGATCCTCCTTTTCATTTTTGATATTTCATTTACTCTTCATCCCCCCAGTACAAGCCATTTGCATTCTGTATATATTTATTGATTTATTGCTCCATCCATTTATTTCATACCTGTCAGCTTTAAGGTACTTAAACAAAGGATGAGGCCTAACTTATTTATGTGTGTCCAATTTTGGTTACAATTTTGGGAAAATGTGCAAAGATAGATAACCACAATACAATCAGATATTATACAATTACAAATATTTAAAATTATACTTGTGGTTGTTCCATATGAAAGTGGTGATATTTGATAAGTTTTGACCCTTAAAATGGAATTCCATGTGGTTCAACTTAACATAATTATGCTGGGAGTAACAGGTCAGGCATCAATGAGTGGAACAGACAGAACTTGACCTCATGTCAGAATTTGCTATGGATAGAGTCAATTCGATGTTCATCACCTTCAAATAATAGATAATCTTACCATGTAAACTGAAATGCTCTCCTTTTTTTCTTGACTCTACGTACGGTAGATAATTCTTATTCATCTCTAGACAGATAGCTTAGTCATACCACAAGTATTGTTTAAAACGATTTCTGGGAGAAATAGAAAGATTTCCTCAAACTGTCCACTGACCTCACAGCACTGAAGAAAAATGTTCAAACTACCCTGAAGTCATCAGTGAAAAAAAAGGAGGCTCTAGCAATTGATGGAATACAAACTGTGATGCTTTAATAATTGGATGCAATGCTGGAAATATTCTATTTTCTATGTTAGGAGAATTGGAAGATAGCCGCCTAGTCAACCAACTAGAAGAGACCCATTCCCAAGAAAGCTTGTCAAATAGGTTGCAGAAATCATCAAACAATAATGTTAAATGTTAACCAATTTCACTGAAGATAATTAAAAAACAACTGCACCTGTAAATCAACAGGAAACTGCTAGAAGTTCAAGGAGAATTCAGAAGAGGACAGTAACTGAGGGGTGTCATTGCTTATATCTGATGAATCTTGGCTGAAAGTAGGTAATATCAGAAATATGTTTACTTGTGTTTTATTTACTATGGGAAAGCATTTGACTGTGTAGATCACAATAAATTATGGATAACATTATGAAGGATGGCCAGAACACTTAACTGTAGCCATGTAGAATCTATGAATTGATCAAACGGCAGTCATTTGAAAGGAGAAAGGGGATACTAATTTTTTTTTGTTAGTAGTTGTTAAGTCGATTCTGACTCATGATGACTCCATCTGTGCAGAGAAAAGCTGCTCTGTAGGGTTTTCAAGGCTGTGACCTTTTAAAGCAGATCACCGGGCCTGTCTATTGTGGCACTTTTGGATGTGTTCAGACCACCAGCTTTTCAGCCACTAGCCAAGAGTTTAGTGCTTTATTCCATTCAGGACTCCAATATGAGACGATAGCATATGGTTCAGAATTGGGAAAGGTGTGTGACAGTATTGCATCCTTCCACCTTACGTGTCAATCTGTATGCTGAACAACTAATCTAAGAAGATGGGCTATATGAAGAATGCCATGCCATCAAAATTGGTTGAATATTTATTTATTAACAACCTAAAATAATACTGATGATACAGTTTTGCTTGTTGAAAGTGAAACAGGTTCAAGCACTCACTGATGATGCCTAAAGATCACAGCATGGATTACAACTGAATGGAAAGAAACTGAAAATCTTCACAAATAGAAAAAATAAACATAAAAATAAATGGAGAAAAATAAAATGATCAGTGCTTTTATTATTTTTCAATCAATGATCAGTATAGGTAGAATCCAAAGACCAAAATAAATGAAAGAACCAAAACAAACCCGTTGCCATCTAGTTGATTTGACTCATAGAAATCCTAAAAGATAGAGTAGAACTATCCTATTGGGTTTTAAGCAGTGGCTGGTGAATTCCAACTGTTGACCTTTTGTTTAGCCATCCATTGTTTAACCATTGTACCACTAGAGATCCAGCAGCAGTTATTAAATAAAGACCTCTGGCTGGAGGAAGGAGAGTGGGTGGAGAGGAGGGGAAAGGAGACTGTTGGGAGGATGAGACATGGATGGAGCAGAGACGAATAGCGTGCTGTCACCAGGCAGGGAGAGCAGTGGAAGCTGCATATGGGTGGGCATGTAAATTTATACGGGAATGTACATTTTCACTCAGTCATATCAAATAAAAAAAATGTACTGCAGTGTGCTAATCTGCTGCAAAAGCCCTCTGTAAAGTTCTAAAAAGTGAAGATATCGCTTAGATGTCTAAGTTACACTTACCCAAGCCACGATCTTCTCAGTGGCCTCCTGTACATGCAACGCTAGAAAATGATGAAAAAAAGTAAGAATAACTGATGCCTTTGAATTACGATGCTGACAAAGAGTATTTAACATACCATGGATGAGAGCAATAAACTAATCAGTCTTAGAGGAAATATAACTGGAGTGGTCTCCTTGGACTGGACTGAGAGACTCTGAAGTTTCTGGGTGCTTTTTAAATGACAAGCTCTGCTCCTAGCATGGCTTCTTGGTAGCATGAGGTCCCCACTCTCTGCTTGCTTCCGTTCCCTTTATATACCAAGAGATTGCTTCAAGGTACAATACAATCTCACATGTAAAGTCTAGCCTCACCAACACGACTGCTGCCCATTCTCCCTCACTAACACCAGAGAGGAAAGGTTATGACATGTAAGAATATCACGTCATACTGAGAATCGTGGCCCAGCCAAATTGCTAGACAGTTTGTAGGGGGACACAATTCAACCCTCAACAATATTATAAAGCTACAGCAACTGAAACATGCTGATACTGGCATAAGATAGATATACAAGGCTGTCTGTACATTTACGGACAGTTGATTTTTGACAAGATTGCTAAGTATGACCAATGGCAAAATAATAGCCTTGTTAATATCAAAACTATAAAATGTATAAAATCAGTAAATAAATTTTTATAAAATGTATAAAATAAGTAAATACAAAGCTGAAACTACAAAACTGTCAGAGGAAAATTACTCCTTATGACCTATTTGGGAATTTCTGTTTCTGTCTGTGTGACTTTACATTCAGCTAGAAAAAATAAACTGATTCATAAAGTATGGGGAATGGCGAGGTGGGGCTGAGGGAAGTATGCTCTTCTACCTGTAAGGTCTGTTTATACTGTCACCTTACCAGTTTGTGCTTCTTTTGACAGTAAACGAACAGTCAGGAATACAATAGTTTGTTAAGCTTTTAAGATCTGTGTTCATGAATTCTTTCCAAATGCCAACACAAGGTTTTTAAAACAAAGGTAGATTATTATTACTTACATATAATTACTGCTTGGCTTCCCTTTGTACCAAGTCTTTCCTGTGGCATAAGGTGAGGGAGCCAAAGGTCATTTTACATGTATTGAAGTCTATTGAAGGTGGAGGTCACAGAAAATACAGATGTGGAAATGTATATAGAAGAAAGAAACAACTTTCTCTCCTTCCCTTTGGAGAAAGTTCTTGGACATGTAATAGGAAGTATCCTTCACCCTCACGTTTTGAAATCTCAATAAATGCTTCCAACAGGGAGATGAGACTGGTCTGTAGCTTTATAATCCAAGAGATGTTTCCACAATCTTGGATCTCATCCCCATCTCTTGAAATACAAGTGTGTAATTCTGGCAACCTCTCTGGATTGTCTCTAGTGAGCTAATGCCATAATTTAACTTTCAGGCTTCTTATTTTAGGCTAGTTTCACTATTTCAGTAAAATTTGCTCAGGAAGCTTTGTGCAAAACCATAAAAACATTTTCTCTCAACTTCATAATGTTTTTGTATAAGCAGGTGGTAATATATATATTATATATGCATTATGTATTATATATTCACATATAAATACATATAATATATACTACATTATATATAATATGTATATTTATATATAATATATTATATATATAATATATATAATGGCTTTGTTAATATCAAAACTATAAAATGTATAAAATTTTATAAAAAATATAATACACTTTATAAAAGTATATAAAATAAGTAAATACAAAGCTGAAACTATAAAACTATCAGAAGAAAATTACTCCACTAAATAAAGAAAGAATGCAGGAACATGTTTGAATTACATACATACACACACACACACAAACTACTGGAACTACTAGAAGATTTCAGCAAAGTCTCAGGATATAAGGTAAACATACACCAACAAAGAGACCATCAAAGAGAAAATCATCAAACCAGTATTATTTACAATAGCCCCGAAGAAGACAAACATATTTAGGAATAAATCTAACTAGAGATCTAAAAGACCAATACAAAGATAATGACAAGACACTGCCGCAAGAACCAAAAAGAGACCAACATAAGTGGGAAATGGTATTTGTTCATGGATAGGAAGACTCAATACTGTAAAAATGTCTATTGTTCCCAAAGCAATCTATAGATACAGCACAATTCCAACTCAAATTCTAATGGTATTTTCTAAGGAGATGGACAAAAATATCACCAACTTCTTATGGAAAGGGAAGAGATCCAGGGTAAGTAAAGCATCTCTGAAGAAAAGGAACAAACTGGGAGGCCTCAGAATACCTGGTTTTAGAACCGATTATGCCATTACAGTAATCAACTTGGTACTGGTACAACAACAGACATGTAGACGAAGGGAACAGAACTGAGAATCCAGATATAAAATCATCCAACAATATCAGCAACTAATATTTGACAAAGATCCAAAGCTTGTAAACTGGGGAAAGACAGTGTCTCGGTGCTGGCATAACTGGGTATGTATCTTTAAAATGAAACAAGACCCACACCTCGCACTGTGCACAAAACTAACTCAAAATTGATGAAAGATCAAAATACAACACTTAATTGATAAAGATTATTGAAGAAAATATGTGGACAGTGCTAGCAGATCTAATATATTACATAAACAGAAGACAAAACATTGGTAACAAGTCACAAACACCAAAAGAGAAAATATAACTGGAAACTCCTAAAAATCAAACACTTAACGCTTATCCAAAAATTTCACCAAAAGATTAACAGTTCACCAAAAGATAACCTACAGACTGAGGGAAAAAATTTGGATCTGACAAACCCAATTCAAAACCTCAACAACAAAAAAACAAGTAACCCAATTAAAAAATAGGAAAAGGATACGAACAGGTACTTCACCAAAGAAGACATTCAGGGAGCCAACAGATACTTGAGGAAATGATCATGATCATTAGCTGTTAGAGAAATGCAAATCAAAACTACAGTGAGACACCATGTCACCCCAACAAGGCTACCATTATTCCAAAAACACTAAATACTAAATGTTGGAGAGGCTGTGGAGAGTCTGAAACATTTATACACTCTGGTGGGAGCGTAAAATGTTATAACCACTTGGGAAATCCATTTGGTACTTTCTTAGAAAGCTAGAAATAGGAATATGATGCACTCCAGCAATTCCACTACTTGGAATATATCCCAGAGCAAGAAGAGCTGTCACAGCAGTAGAGACATGCACACCAGTGTTCACTGCAGCACTGCTCACAAGTAGCAAAAACCTGGAAATAACTTAGGTGTCCACCAGCAGACGAATGGATAAACAAATTGTGGTATGTTCACATAATTAGATGTTATGCTTTGATAAAGAATAGTGATGAATCTGTGAAACATGACATGATGGAGCAATCTGGAAGGACAAATATTGCAGGAGACCACTATTACAAGAACTCAAAAAAGTTTTAAACACAGAAGAAAACATTCTTTGATGGTTATTATTAGGGTAGGGAAGGAGGGAGACAGGAATTCACTAACTGGATAGTAAACCAAAAAACCAAAACACGCTACCATTGAGTTGATTCTAACTCATAGCAATCCTACAGGCCAGAGTAGAGCTGCCTCACAGTTCCCCAGGTGCACCTCATTTGAACTGTCAACATTTTTGGCTAGCAGTCATAGCACTTAACCACTATGCCACAAGGGTTTCTGAACTAGATAGTAGACAGATATTAGTTTTATGAATGGAAAGAAAACATACAGTAAGAATGCTGCATGACTAAAATAAAGCATAAGCTAAGAAGTTTCCTGAATACAACCAAACACTTTGAAGGACAGAGTAGTAGGGGCAGGAGTCTGTGGACCATGCTTTCAAGGGATGTCTAGGTGAACTGGCATAATAAAGATTATTAACAAAATGTTCTACATATGACTTTGGTGACTGGTTTAAGAGGTCTTAAGATCTAAGAAGAGGCCATCTAAGAGGACTCCATTGGTCCCAACCCACCTGAAGCAAAGGAGAATGAAGAACACTGAGAACACAAGGAAAATATGAGACCAAGAGACTGAAAAAGCCAAATAAAGCAGAGACTACATTAGCATGAGACGGGAGGAACTAGATTGTGTCAAGTTGCCACCAGTGACTGCCTTAACAGTAAACACAACAAGGAAGCCCTAATGCAGTGGGAGATAAGTGCTGTACAGACCTCAAACTCTAGTAAAAAAGACCATACCTGGTGGTCCGACAGACTGAAGGATCCGGTAAGACACGGTCTCCACTTTGCTGTTTTTTTGTTGCAGTTAGGTGCTGTTGAGCAGCTTACAACAGAATGAGACACTGCCCTGCCCTGTGCCATATTCACAATTACTGTTTGCTTGAATCTTGTTGTTGCAGGTACTGTATAAATTCATGTCTGAGAGTCTTCCTCTTTTCTGCTGATGTCCTCTACCAAGCATGATGAACTTCTCCAGGGACTGATGCCTCCTGACAACGTGTCCAAAGTATGTAAGACGTAGTCTCAGTGTCCTTGCTTCTAAGGAGCTGAGCGGTTGTACTTATTCCAAGACAGATCTGTCTGTTCTTTTGGAAATCCATGGTATATTCAGTATTCTTCTCTAAAAATACAACTGAAAGGCATCAATTCTTCTTCTGCCTTCCTTATTCATTGTTCATCTTTCGCATGTATATGATGTGATTGTAAATACCATGGTTTGTGTCAGGCACACCTTAGTCTTCAAGGTGACAACTTTGCTTTTCAATGCTTTAAAGCCCAGAACTAAAAACTTTCCTGAAGCCAACCCTTTCAGACAATAATTAAACCTAATTGTAAGACACAAATGATACTGGTGAAGAGTGTGCTTCTTGGCTCAAGTAGATACATAAGATGAAATTGGCAGCTCTACTTTGGAGGTGAAATGAGACGGCAGGAGACAGGAATAGATTAAATGGACATGGGAAATACAGAACGGAGAGGAGGCATGTGCTGGCACAATATAGGGAGAGCAATTAGGGTCACATAACATGTGTATAGGTTATTGTATAACAAACTGACTTGAACTGGACTTTCACTTAAAGCACAGTAATCAAAAAGAAAAAAATGTCAGTTGTGACTTTGAGATCAACTACAATGTGCTTCTTTAATATTTCATACCTAACTTTTAGAAATTCTAAACAGCTACCACCTCAGTTAACAGAGTAAAGGAATTTATCATGGAACTAAAGTGATCTGAGTTGTAATAGGGATACAACATAGCAGATATTGATACCCCATTTGTGTTTTTTCAGTGAGCACAGAACTATTTCCAACTGACAGTATTTTCATATTTTTGCCTACAGATTTTTTTCCATGACTGATGCCTTGGAAGGCTACTTTGCACAACTGGCTGACCAGAATATCTGAATAATTACCACTTCTGTAGAGCATAATCACATCAGTGGCTAAAGGGACTTGAGTAAGAGAACCAGTTAGCCTATCCTTTGTGATGGAAGCATATTTTTCAAACATGCCCCAGAATTTCTGTTTGGAGTTTCTTTTTTTTGAAAAGGTAACTATCATAACAGACAGCATTGCCAGAGTGATATTTGCATGCCTTGTCCCACAAGGGAAACCCTAGTGGTGTAGTGGTTAAGTGTGATAGTTTCTAACCAAAAGGTTGGCAGTTTGAATCTGCTGGGTGCTCCTTGGAGACTCTATGGGGCAGTTCTACCCCCTGCTATAGGGTTGCTCTGAGTCAGCATTGACTCGATGGCACTGGGTTTGTGTTTTGTATTTGTTTTGCCCCACAAGACCTGTAGTGATAGCTACTGAACCATGCTCTTTCTAGATGTGGGCTGCTGGCTACAGTTTTGCTTGACTGTATGACCACACTGAAAACGAAAATTGAGAACTGGCAAGCAGAAGGCTAATGCCAGTTATCAAAATGTTAAGTTCTTGCCAGTCACTAAATTTTTACATCTGAACTAAATCTCAAATCTGGAACATATGGATCAAAGTGAATTTTTACAGCCCTAATGGTGCACAACCTAAAACCTAACAAAAGACTGGCCATTCTAATCCACCAGTCAATGCTTGGAGACACTGTAGGGCAGTTCTACCTCATTCTAAAGGGTGATTATAAGTTGGAATTGAATCAACTTGATGGCAGTAGGGTTGGCTTTATTTTTTTGGTTTAGGGAAGCATCATGCATCGCTGCTTTTTCTAATTCTTCCCCCAGAGAAATCTGCTGTTATTTAATAGAATAAAATTTGTGAAAACAAACATACAAAATTCTTTCAAGTGTCATTTGATAATAGGTCTCAACTGATTTTGGTACCAAGAGATGATAAAAGACATCATATTCCATCGGTAAGAGTGTAGCTGTATGAAAGCTGAGATAATCTGGCCCAAATAATTCTTAAAAGTGGGTTTGCTGACTTCATAGAATCTCCATGTAATTATCTTCTGATTCCCAAGAATGCATATTTTGCAATAATACTAAATACATGACAGAATAGCTAATGTTTAATGAAATTTTTAACGTAAAGGAGGGTCAAACAAAAGCCACTAAAAGTGTCCCCACTTTTGGACAAAATGTTAAACCAAAAACTACACTGGATTCTACAAGAAGTTACAATGAGTATTATCATCCTCACAGAATCAAGGAATAGAAATGTTGTGGTTTCCATCATAGTCAAATTTAAATCACCTCTATAGCCCCTGGAAGGAAAAAAAGCAGACGAATTATGGCAAATGATGGTAAGACATTAAAAAGTAGCCCTGATCTCAGAAACTGTGCGAAATGTAGTGCCTTTTGGAACTGATCAAAACAACCTCTATTAATTGAATTGATAATTGGATATAGTGGATACAGCAATTTGGGAAATAATTTATTTTAAACTCCCTTAGGAAATATGATCAAACGTGTTCACATTTATCTGGAAGGGTAACATGTCTCATTAACTTCTTGCCCCAGTATGATGTTAATTCTTCCTCTTATTCTCATTAAACTCCCTAAGAAACTTGATTTTCTTGCCTCGTGATGGTCCACAATTTTTGTAGTGTCATCCTAATATGACCTGGTTAACAAAAAGATATAAGTACCCTGAATATTGAAGCACTACCTCTTTGGGTAGAGATTGGTAGATAAACTCTATAAAGATTCAAGGTCCTTCTACTAATATAGCCCAATGACCTAGGGCATTTTGCTCTCTCTCTCTCTCTAAAGTATATGAAAATTTATTTCCTCTGACATTTTACACCACTTAGAAAGATGAATTGTGAGACTTTCTTCAATTTTCAAGCCCCCAAATAATATTTGGAAATAATTTTGTAAATCCCAGTGTGTAATGATTAAGAACTACAGCCGCTAATGGAAACGTTGATGGTTCAAATCCACCAGGTGCTCCTTGGAAACTCTATGAGGCTAGTTCTATTCTATCTTATAAGGTCTTTATAAATAAGTAAAAATCAATTCTGTGGCTACAGGTTTTGTACCCATTCATTGGATGGTGCAGAAAACTGCTAGTTTTGAATGGGGTGCAGAACAAAAGAGTATTTTTCAGTAAGTTCACATATAGTCCATATTATCTCGTTGTTTGGGCCACATATGCTGCCAGTATCTCGTCTTAAACGCATATGTGTATCCTTTCCTATTCACGTCAAGTCCTAACCTAATGTTGTAGCAACTAACATGACCTCAATAAGCAAAGTTCCAAAGGTGGTGGTTGTTAGCTGCTGACAAGTCATTTCCAGCTCATGACAATCCTTCCATAAAACAGAAGGAAAGACTGCCAAGTCCTGAGCAATCCTCACAATACTGCTGTGTGTTATTGCAGACAACCTATCTTCCCCTTTTTTGCTGACATCCACCACCAAGCATCAAGGATTGAATTGTGTTCCGCCCCCTAAATACATGTTTATACTTGTGAGTATTGTGTGATTGTCTGCCTACTTTGCAATTGTAAGTTTACATTAAAGAGAATTAAGTGGACTCAAACACCTTGCTAAACTCCCATTCCGGATCCAATATATAAGGAGTTTTCTGGGGTGTGGCTTGCACCATCTTTTATCTTGTAACAGATAAAAGGAAAGGGATACAAGCAGAGAGCAGGGACCTTGTACCACCAGAAAAGAAGCACCAAGAGCAGAGGACTTCCTCTGAACGCAGGCTTCCTGCTCAGAGAAGATCCTAGTTAAGGAGAAGATTGATAACAAGAACCTTACTGGGGAGCCAACTGAAAAGGCGTTTCCCTAAAGCAGATGCCCTGAACTTGAACTTTTAACTCACTGGACTGTGAAAAAAATAAGTTTTTCTTTGTTAAAACCATTTACCTGTAGTATTTCTGTTATAGCAACACTGAATAACTAAGATAGAATCTAGTCCTGAGAGGGTAGGGTGCTGCTCTAACAGATACCTAAAATGTGGAAACAGTTTTGAAACTGTGAATGCCTACATTTTAGTAAGCTAGTGCTTGTCTAACAGAGATACCGTGAATGGATGGCTTCAACAAAGGAAAGTTTATTCTTACACAGTCTGGCAGGCTACAAGTCCAAATTCAGCATGACCACTCCAGGGAAGGCTTTTGCCCTTGTTGGCACTGGAGGAAAGGCCAGTATTGCATCAGTCTTTGTTCAGGGAGCATCTTGGTGCAGGAACCTCAGGTCTGAAGGATGCGCTCTGCTCCTAGTGTTGCTTTCTTGATGATGTGAGGTTCCCAATTTGCTGCTTGCTACCCTTTCCTTTTATCTCTTGTAGGATGAAAGGATTAAGGGTGACGCAAGCCGTACTCCAGGGAAATTTCCTTTACATTGGAACAGGAAGATGATCTCATGAAGGGATTTACATTCCCACCCTAATTCTTTAACATACAGCATAGGAAATCACAAAATGGCAAACAATCACAAAATACTGGGAATCATGGCTCAGACACATGACTCCACATATTTTTGGGGGGACAAAATTCAATCCATGGCAGGCTAGAAGACTCAGATGGAAGTGAGGAGAACTATTAACACCAGAGAAGTTACAAATGGTGAGAAACAGCAGCAGAAGACAGACAGCAGCAAATCAGCAACAGCAGAACAAGGATACCAGCACCAGGCAGCTGAAGCTGACACGTGGATTTAGCAGAGCTGAGCCAAGTGTCTGTTTGTAGGAGACTTCCTGGCAGAGCAGGGTGCTTCCAGGCATTTGTCAGTGGAACTACAGAGCTTTGGAGCTCTTCCCTTAGTAGGACAGACGTAGGTCCGAGGCCTAAGAGGCCAAAGAACCAAGAAATAGAATCCAAATAGATAAGGAACACTAGAAACCAAGCTGTCTCAGTCTGAAAAGGTATGGCCTCAAGCTCTAGAGTGTTGAAGGGTGGAACCACGGTGTCATAGAGTGAATTGTGGCTCTCCAAACGTGTATCAGTTTGGCTGGGCCTTGAGTCCTGATATTGTGTGATTTTTCTATATGTTATAAACCTTGCCTCTGGTGTTAATGAAGATGAATGGCAGCAGTTGTGTCTGCTTATGAGCCAGGACTCAATCTACAAGCTTTGGTTGTGTGTTTAGGCAACCTCTTGGGAGATGAAAAGAAAGAGAGGCAAACAGACAGTTGGGGACCCCGTCACACCAGGAAAGAAGTTATTCGGAGTAAAACAACACATCCTTTGGATCTGGAGTCCCTGTGCATGAGACACTCCCGGTCCAGGGTACAACTGATGACAGGGACCTTCCTTCAGGTCCATCAGATGCTGATGCCCTGAATTTGGACTTTTAGCCTACTTTTCTGTGAGAAAATAAATTTTTCTTTGTTAAAGCCATCTACTTCTGGTTTTTCTGTTATAGCACTACTAGATGACTAAGACATGTGGCCACTGGTGTTTGTAAGTGTGGAGTCATCACTCAGATAGAATAGAATGGTGCCTATCTTAGTCACCTGGCACTACTCCAACAGAAAATACTACAAGTGGAAGGCTTCACAAGGAGAAGCTTTTATTGTTACAGTCTGGTAAGCCCCAAATCCATTAACAAGTTACAAGTCCATTCAATATGAGAAATCATCTCAGTCTGGTAGGATAAGTCCAAATCCAGTGAGAGAATCTCAGCATAGGAACCTTGGGTCCAAAGGATGTGCGCTGCTCTCAGCGCTGCTCTCTTGGTTTCCAAATTCCTCGCCTCATTTCCAACCCTTATAACCCACAAGCCTGTAGTTTGAGACCTGCCTCACTAACACAACTGTTGCCCATTCTCCATCATCAATCTTACAGTGGTAGGATTCACAACACATGGGAGGAAGGGCACCATATTGGGACTCCTAACCAAGTCAAATCAACACACACATTTCGGGGGGGACACAATTCAATCCACGACAGTTCCTAAAAGTGAGGTAGCAAATTTGCCATCCCAGTGGGCCTAGAAGGCATTGCTGAAGCCCAGGGCCAAGTGGCCTCTGCTCAGAATCTGGAGAATGTAGCCAATGCTTAGTTGGGAGGGCAGGATTGTGGTATAAATGATCTCAGAGAACAGAAGACTATTTTCAAGACTTGAGAGCTAATGTAATGTGTCCTGTTGACTTGCTTGTACCTATCATTCCTTCTTCCCCTCCAGTTTCTCCCACTTGTAATGAAAGTGTCTTCCTTGTGCCAGTTCCGTCATTGTGTTTTGAAAAGAGGTAACTTTTATTCTAGATTTCACAGATGTACAGGAATTTTTTGATTTGGAGTTCATTTAAGACTTTTGCAATGATGTGATGGGGTGAATGGGTCTTACATGTAGCAAGGACATGAATTTGGGGAGGCCAAAATGTGAAATGTCATAGATTGAATTGTGTCCTCCCATAATGTATATCAACTTGATTAGGTCATGATTACCAGTATTGTGTGGTTGCTCTCCATGTGTGATAATAATTTTATGTTAAAGAGGATTAGGGTGAGATTGTAACATCCTTACCAAGGTCACATCCTTGATCCAATGTAAAGAGAGTTTCCCTGGTGTATGCCATGTGCCACTGTAATAGACTGAATTGTGACTGCCCAAAATATCCATCAACTTGACTATGTCATAATTCTCACTGTTGTATGATTGTCTACCACATTGACATCTGACATGATTTGCCTGTGTTGTAAATTCTATCACTATAATGTAATAAAACAGATTAGCAACAGTTATATTAATGATATCAGGAGTAAAGATAGAGTGAGCAGCCCCCACTTGTCTGTCAGTGGAGGTTTGCCTGTTGCTGTGATGCTGGAAGCTATGAGACTGGTATTTAGGTACTAGCAGGGTTACCCATGGTAAACAGGTTTCAGCTGAGCTTCCAGGGTGAGACAGAGTTGGAAGAAGGACCCAGTAGTCTACTTCTGAAAAGAATTATCCACAGAAAACCTCATGAATAGCAGTGGAACATTGTCAGGTAGAGTGTCGGAAAATGAGGCCTCAGATTGGAGGCACTCAGAAGACGACTGAGAGAGAGCTGACTCCTCAAAGTAGAGTCAACCTTAATGCTATCGATGGTGTAAAGCCTTGGGATCTCGATTTGCTGATGTGGCATGACTCAAAATGAAAAGAAACAGCTGCAAACATCCATTAATAACTGGAACATCAAATGTTCAAAGTATGAATCTAGGAAAATAGGAAATCATCAAAAATAAAATGAAATGCATAAACATCTATATCCTAGGCATTAGTGAGCAGAAACGGAACAGTATTGGCCATTTTTAATCCTACAGTCATATGTTCTGCTGTGTTGGAAATGAAAATTTGAAGAGGAACGATGATGTATTCATCATCAAAATGAATATTTCAAGATCTGTCCTGAAGTACAATGCTGTCAGTGATAGGATAATAACCATATACCTACAAGGAAGGCCAGTTAATATGACTATTATTGAAATTTATACATCAACCACTAAGGCCAAAGATGAAGAGAATGAAGATTTTTACCAGCTTCTGCAGTTTGAAATTGATTGAACGTACAATCAGGATGCATCTCTGATCACTAGTGACTGGAATGCAAAAGTTGGAAATCAAGAACAAAGACTGATGGAAAATATAGCCTTGGTGATAGAAATAATGCTGGAGATCACATGACAGAATTTTTCAAGGCTAATGACATCTTCATTGCAAATAACTTTTTTAACCAACACAAATGGTGACTGTACACATGGACTTCACCAGATGGAATACGCAGGAACCAAACTGACCACGTTTGTGGAAAAAGATGACAGAAAAGCTCCCTATCAGCAGTCAGAACAAGACCAGGTGCTTACTGTGGCACAGATCATCAACTGATCATGTGCAAATTCAAATTGAAACTGAAGAAAATTAGAACTAGTCCACAAGAGCCAGAGTATGACCTTGCGTATATCCCTCTTGAGTTTAAAGATCATCGCAAGAACACATTTGATGTGTTGACCCCTAATGCCTGAAGACCCAGCAAATTGTGGAATGTCATCAAAGATATCATCCGTGAAGACAACAAGAGGTCATTAAAAGCACAGGAGAGAAAGCAAAGACCAAACTTGGTGTCAGAAGAGCCTCTGAAACTTGCTCTTGAATGCTGAGCAGCTCAAGCAAAGGAAGGAGTGGCACACTAAAAGACCTAAGCAGAAGATTTCAAAAAGTAGCTCAAGAAGACAAAATGAAATATCTCAATGGCACATGCAAAGAACCAGAAATGGAAACCAGAAGGGAAGAATATTTTCTATATTTCTCAAGATGAAAGAACTGAAGAAAAAATTCAAGCCTCAAGTTGCAATAGTGAAGGATTCTACGGGGAAAATATTAAACAGCCAGGGAGCATCAGAAGAAGATAAAGGGATACACGGAGTCATTCTACCAGAGACAACTGGCTGATGCTCAGCCATTTGAGGAGGCAGCATATGATCAGGAACGGCCGGTACTGAAGGAAGAAGTCGAAGCTGCACTGAAGGCACTGGCAAGAAACAAAACCCCAGGAATCAATGGAATATCAGTTAAGATATTTCAAGAAACATACGCAGTGCTGGAAGTGCTCACCTATCTATTACAAGAAGTTTGGAGGACAGCTACCTGGCCCACTGACAGGACGACTTCCATATTTATGCCCATTCCGAAGAAAAGTGATCCAACTAAATGTGGGAATTACCGAACAATATTGTTGATATCACACGTGAGTAAAATTTTACTGAAGATCATTTGAAAGTGACTGCAACAGTATATTGACAAAGAGCTGCCAGAAATCAAGCTGAATTCAGAAGAGGATGTGGAACCAGGGATATCACCACTGATGTCAGATGAATTTGGGCTGAAAGCAGAGAATGCCAGAAAGATGTTCAATTGTGTTTCATTGACTACACAAAGGCATTCAGTTGTGTGCATCATAACAAATTATGGCTAACACTGCCTAAAATGGGAATTCTAGAACACTTAATTGTGCTCTTAAGGAATCTATATGGATCAAGAGGCAGTCATGTGAATGGAATAAACAGACACTGCATGCTTTAAAGTCAGGAAAGGTATGTGTCAAGGTTGTATCCTTTCACCACAACTTTTCAATCTATATGCTGAGCCAGTTATCTGAGAGGCTGGATTATATGAAGGATGAGGTATCAGGATTGGAGGATGACTCATTAACTACCTGCGTTATTCAGTCTACACCACCTTACTTGCTGGAAGTGAGGAAGATTTGAAATGCTGATGAAAATCAAAGGCCACAGCCTTTAGTACAGATTGTACCTTAGCATCAAGAAAGCCAAAATCCCCACAGCTGGACCAGTAAGCAACATTGTCATACATGGAGAAAGGATTGAGGTTATCAAGGATTTCCCTTTATTGCTTCCACAATCAACAGCCATAGAAGCAGCAGTCAAGAAAGCAAAAGATGTATTGCACTGAGAAAACCTGCTGCAAAGGATCTCTCTAAAGTATTGAAAAGTAAAGATATTATCTTGAAGACTAAAGTGCACCTGAGCCAAGCTGTGCATTTTAGTTGTCTAGTGCTGCCCTAACAGAGATACCACCAGTAGATGGCTTTAATGAGAGAAGTTCATTCTTACACAGTCCAGTAGGCTGCAAGTCCAAATTCAGGATGTTTACTCCAGGTAAAGGCTTTCCCCTTTGTTGGCTCTGGAGGAAAGTCCTTGTGTGACATCAGTCTCTGGTTGGGAAACATCTTGGTACAGGAACCTCAGTACCTCCTGGTGCTGGTTTCTTGATGGTGCGATGTTCCCAAGACTCCGTTTGCTTCCCTTTCCTTTTATCTCTTGTAGGATGAAAGGATAAAGGGTAGTGCAAGCCGTACTCCAAGGAAACTCCCTTTGCAGTGGAGCAGGGAGGTGACCTTATGAAGGAATTTATAGTCCCACCCTAATCCCTTAACATATAGCATAGGAAAATCACAAAATGGAGGATAATCATAAAATATTGGGAATCATGGCCCAGCTACATGGCTGCACACCCCATGGTATTTTCAATCACGTCATACACGTGCAAAAGCTGCACAATGAACAAAGAAGAGAGAAGAAGAAATTGTGGTGCTGGAGAAGAATGTTGAATGTACCATAGTCTGCCAAAAGGACAAATAAATGTGTTCTGGAAGAAGTATAACCAGAGTACTCACTGGAAGCAAAGATGGCAAGACTGCATCTTACATACTTTGGACATGTTGTCAGAAAGGATCAGTCCCTGGAGAAGGACATCATGCTTGGTAGAGTGGAGGGTCAGAAGAAGAGGAAGACTTTTGATGAGATGGATTGACACAGTGGCCTCAACAATGGGCTTAAGAATAAAAATGATTGTGGATGTGGACAAGGTGCCAGACTAGGCAGTGTTTCATTCTGCTGTGCATAGGGTTGCTGAGTCGGAACCGACTCAATGGCACCTACCAACAATAACAATGTATTGATGAGATCTACAAGATTAGGTAGTGTCATCAGCCAACCTCTTCAGAGATATAAAAGACCAAAATTTGCAGATAAATAGGGGCCCTCATACCACCAAAAAGGCAGTCCTGAGAACAGAGCACAGCCTTTGGAACTAAGGTTCATACTCTGCAGTTCTCCCAGATCAAAGGAAGACTGATGCATCACAAGGACTTTCCTCCAGAGCCGACAGAGATAGAAAGCCTTCCCCTGGTGCCAACATCTTGAATTTGAACTTCTAGCCTACTAGACGGTGAGACAATACCTTTTCTTTTCTGAAGCCTTATACTTGTGGTATTTCTGTTTTAGTGGCACTAGATGACTAACACCAATGTTTTTTGTCTTAAAAGAGATAAAATAAAAGGGAAGTAAGCATGAGTAGGGGACTTCATATCACCAAAAAAGAAGCACTAGCAGCAGAGCACATCCTCTGGACCTGGGGTTCCTGTCCGGGGAAGCTCCTAGTCCAGGCAAATATTGAAGACCAGAACCTCCAGAGCTGACAGAAAAAGTGTTCCTCTAGAGATGGTGCTCTGAATTTGGATTTCTAGCTCACTAGACTATATGAAAATAAATTTCTCTTTGTTAAAGCCATCCACTTGTGATATTTCTGTTACTGCAGAATTAGACAGCTAAGACACCAAGCATGATTTCCGTCTTGGTCAACTAATGCTGCTGTAGCAGAAATACCGCAAACTGATGGCTTCAACAAAAATAAATTTACTTTTTCACAGTCCAGTACGCTGTAAGTTCAAATTTAGGGCACCAACTCCAGGGGAACTCTGTTGGCTCTGGAAAAAGTCCTTGTGACAAATCAGTCTTCCCTTGGTCTGGAAGCATCTTAGCACAGAATCTCAGATCCATAAGGATATGCTGTGACCCTGGCTCTACTTTCTTGGTAGTATGAGATTCCGATACCTCTGCTCCCTTTTCTCTTCTGTGTCTCAAAAGAGATTGACTTGAGACATTATGCAATGTTATAGACTTGATCAGTGTAATTGCTGCTAATCTATGTTATTAAATTACAGTGGTAGAGTGTACAGCACATAGGAAAATCTCATCAAATGATAAAATGGTGGAGAATCACACAATACTGGGAATCATTAGTAAATGTTTCAAATACTCTTCACTTTCAGCAAGTAAGACAGTGTCATCTGTGTGACACAGATTGGTAATGAGTCTTCCTCCAGTCCCAATGCCTTGGCCTTCTTCATGTAATCCAGCTTCTCAGATTATTATCTCAGCATACAGATGGTGAAAGGATGGTGAAAGGATACATCCCCGACCTGCACCTTTCCTGACTTTAAAGCATGCAGTGTCGGCTCACTCTGTTTGCATGACTGCCTCTTGATTCATGAACAATCAGAGTGCAATTGAGTATTCTGGAATTACCATTGCCCACAGTGTTAGCCATAATTTGTTATAACCCATATAGTCAGATGCCCTTGCATACACAGGTAAACATATTTGTGGTATTCTCAGCTAACATTAGCAATTGTATGCTAACATTAAATAAACTGTAATATCTGTAAAAAAAATAACCATTAGATGCTTCACCTGTCCATAAATCGTAATGAAATTCAATTCTTTTGACGGCAATGGATTGGACTCGGCGATGCAGAGTGACCATATTTTGTGGGCACTTTATGGTTCTATGCATCTATAGGACGTAATGTGTCCTGCTGAACTCTTACTGGAGGAAGAGGAGTGGGTGGAATGGAGGAGACAGGAGGATATGACATGTGTGGAGCAGAGAGGAAGAGTGTACTGTTAATGGGCAGGGAGAGCAATGGGAGCTGCATATAGGTGGGCATGCAAATTTATATGGGAATGTACATTTTCATTCAATCATAATAAAAAAGCTATATATATATAACCACTAGAGAAAACAGCTAAACTGATGCACAGTAAAATGATAATATAGGAGACAAAATGTAATACTAAAATCATTTTATTCACACAAAAGAGTATAGGAAATGAACAATAGAAGAATAAAGTAGATGAGGCATACAGAAAAAAATAGAAAATGATAGACTTAAATTCAGTCATTTAAATTCTTATATTGAAAATAAAAGAACTGACCCTCCAATCAAATGCATAATTAATCAGATTGGTAAAAATAAAAGGCTATGCTATAAGTTGTACATAAGATGCATCTTAAATAAAAATGAATATATTATTTGAAAGACAGGAATGGAAAATATTAGATAAATTTAACCATAAAATAGTTGTAGAGGTGACATTATTATGAAAGAAAATAGAAGAGACGTATTATTAAAGATAAGAAGGGGATTTCCTGAAAATAAAAGATCAGTTCATCAGAAACACTAAATAGTTACAAATACAAGCACCTGATAAAAGGCTTCAAAATACACAAAGCAATAAACCGACAAGGTAAAGGAAGAAAGAGGCAAATGCATAATCATTTTGGAGATTTTAACAGTCTCCCTCAATAACTCATAAAACCCAAACCAAACCTGTTGCTATCAAGTTGATTCAGATTTGCAGCAACCCTGTAGGATAGAGTAGAACTAACCCCATAGGATTTCCAAGGAGACCCTAGTGGATTTGAACTGCTGAAGTTTTGGTTAGCAGCCATAGCTGTTAACCACTATTCCACCAGGGTTTCCCAAAAATGGATAGAAAAAAAATCAGTGGAGTTAATACATACGTGAAGAATGCTATTAATCACAATGATCTTACCTGAAATATAGGACACTACATGAAATAACTATAGTACATATATTCTTTACAAGTGCCCAAGGAACATTCATGAAGACAAATCTTATGCTGATCATAAAACCAATTATAAGACAAATCTTGGTGGAGTAGTGGTGAAGAGTTACGGCAAGTTGCTCATCAAAATCAACAGTTCAAATCCATCAGCTTTTCCATAAAAATCCTGTGTGGCATTCTACTCTGTCCTCTCAGATTTCTATGAGCTGGTATCAACTCAGTGGCAATGGGGTTTTGTTTGTTTGTTTTGTATGTATTGGTCATGGATTGAATTGTGTCCCCCCGAAAAATGTGTTGATTTGATTTGGCTATGAGTCCCAATATGGTACCCTTCATCCCATGTGTTAGTGAGGCAGGTCTCAAGCTACAAGCTCATCGGTTAAGAGGGAGAGAAGTGAGGCAATGAAGTTGGGAACCTCATACCGCCAAAAGAGAAGTACCAAGAGCAGAGAGTATCCTTTGGACCCGCGATTCCTGTGCCAAGATACGCTCACTGGATTTGGACTTATCCTACCAGACTGTGATAATTTCTCATATTGAATGGACTTGTAACTTGTTAATAGATTTGTGGTTTACAGGACTGTGACAATAAAAGCTTCTCTTCATGAAACCTTCCACTCGTGGTATTTTTTATTGGAGCAGTACCAGGCAACTAAGACAGTATCCTTCCCAAGTATCAAGAAAGATTCCTGAAGGTAGATATTACACTGATCATAAAAAAGATAACTTAAAAAAATTCAAAATATTGAAATTATGCAGAGACTAGGTGCTGATCATGACAGATTAAGTTATAGATTCGTATTGATTAGATTTTAAAAAGTCTCAAGTATCAGGTAATTAAACAGCACATTTTTGAATGGCACATACAATAAAAAAATTGATGAAGAAATTATAAAACACATAGAGCTAAATGATAACAAGAATACAATGTATACATTTTGTGGAGTGAATCTAAAATAATTCTTCAAGTGACTTTTATTGTTTCACACATTTATATTAGAAACTAAGAAAGGTTTAGAGGTAGTAATCCTCATTTTCATCTTTGGAGGTTCTAAAAAGAAAAGTAAATTAAAATAAGTCGACGTAAGATATAATAAGAATAATATAAAACAAAACAAAACCCTCTTGTTGCCATCAGTCAATTCTAACTCATAATAACCCCATGGGACAGACTGGAACTTCCTTATAGGGCTTCCAAGGCTGCAAATCTTTACAGAAGCAGACTACCACATCTTTCTTCCATGGGGAAGCTGGTAGGTTCCAGCTGCTGCCACACTCTTCATGTGTGCGCCACCAAGACTCTTTAGTAAGAAAAATAGAAGATGTTGATAAAACAGTATACAAAAAATAGAGAAAATTATCAAAGGCAAAAGTGGGTCCTTTAAATTGATTAAGAAAATCGATAAACACATAGCAAGACTGATCTTGATGCAGAGAAAACAAAATTAGCAGACTTGGAAGGAAAAGGAAATTGAGTACCATTTCACATGTTTTTGGCAGTTTGGATTAGCTTTATGCCCGGTTCCTGTTCAAGTGTTTTGACAATTCTTTCTATCAAGTTGTCTATTTTTGCTTATTAATTGATACATTTTAAAAAGCATTTGGCATCTTGCAATAGTTGAGCAACAAGTAGGAGAGATTTAGAGAGGCAAATTAAGGGATGCTGCGGATCCTTGGGAAAAAATGAAAAGGCTAACAAAATAGAATGATTGGATTTCTAATATCTCAAGCAAGTGAGATTTGCAGTTATTACACAGTAATAAAACAAAATGAAAAGCTGTGATTTATTTGGTAACCTAAATTTGTGAGTTTGGAAATAGATGTTTTATCAAGTAGGATATAATAGCATACTAAGATAACATGTAATAGCATATAATATATAACAGCATACTAAACCACAAAATAGTAGCTTAAAGAAATAGGTCCTTATCTTACTTCAGTAGTAAGAAGTTCAGAAGTAGCCAGAACAGTAGGTGCCTACCCAAATGTATTTCCAGCACCTCAGGTTTTTTTTTTTTTTTTTTGGTTTTTTCCCCCTGTTCTTCTTCTTCTGGACTTGTACTTGGATACCATGCTTAGCATTTTGGCTTTATTGACTGAGTTATGGTCTATCTGCTGAACTTTTAGTCATGTGTTTATATTTCAAGAAGGAAAATTGGGAACAACGGACATGAATATTTTTTCTTTCAAAGCTTTGTGTTTTCTGGCTGGAGGAAGGGGTGTGGATGGAGAGGAGAGGAGTGGAGGTTGTTGGGAGGATGAGACATGTATGGAGCAGAGAGGAATAGTGTGCTGTCACCAGACAGGGAGAGCGGTGGAAGCTGCATATAGGTGGGCATGCAAATTTATACGGGAATGTACATTTTCACTCAGTCATGTTAAATAAAAATAAAAATTAAATAAAAAGAATTTAAAAAAAAGCTTTGTGTTTTCACTTGTTGAGCACAGCCACTTCTAGAAAATTTCCTCACATTTCTCAATAGTAAAAATTTGTTCACAAGCCCAGCTTTGAAAAGTCACTGGTCAATGGGACTCAGATTGCGTGTCTGGTTTAAATGTATCATAATTGATTTTTCAGAATTTTATTTTGTAAACAAGAGTAAAAGGGGTAACGAAAAACAAATTTTGAGTAAACAGTGACAAATCCAAAACAAACCAACAAACAAAAACTGTCAAGCCAGCTATAGTATAAAACCATCATATTCTAAGTGGAATTGTATTGATCAGCTTCGGAACCCAAAGAGGAAAAAAGACAGACCAGATACAGGTTTATGTTCTGCAAAGTCTGGTTCCATCATAGCTATAGGGTTAAACTTTGTCTACATCATATATTTGGTTTCTGTGCATGCACACACACCAATATACACACACATTTTAAAATAAAATCTGAAGAAAGTAAATAATTTATAGAAAGAAATGTATTTATTGTTCTTTAGATTAGACTGCATATTTCCTCTTTTTATTATGATGTTGATAATTGATTCGTTTGTGAGGATTTTTGCTTTCTTTATGTTGAAGTATAGTCCATAAGGAAGACCATAGTCTTTGGTCTTCGTTGTTAAGTGCTTTAAGTTCTCAACAACTTCCGCAAGCAGGGTTGTGCCGTCTGCGTGTCACAGGCTGTTTTCCAGTCTTCCTCTAATCCTGATGCCCCAGTCTTCACATAGCCCCGTTTTTTGGGTTATTTGTTCAGTAAACAGACTGACTGAGACACATTTTTCCTGACTTGAAACCATGCAGCGTACGCTTGTTGTGTTAGAATAACCACTCGGTCTGCTATGTACAGGTTCCGTGCGAGCGTAGTTAAGTGTTCTTGAATTCCCATCTTTTGTAATGGGATCCATAATTTTTTACGATCCACACAGATGAATGCCTTTGCACAGTCAACTATTTAGTTTTTAAGAAGTTAAAATACATATAATATAGCATCATAATCTGTGGAAAATGGACTTACTTCATTACAGAACTTTATACAACATAAAATTATCAAATTTACCAGAGTTGTTTGCCACAAAATGCCTTTTTTTTTTTAAGTTGACCTCAGTGTATTTTCTTTTTAATTTATATCTTTTAAAAATGTAATGTTCGTGATAAGTCATGGCATCATGGTTTAGGAGACTATTTTCTGTTTATTCCATGTATCAGGGTGAGCCAAGTGCCAATCAGGGAGATCATTTAAATATGGAGATGAAAGTTGTGTGGTGGTCATTTCCCATAGGAAACTCAAAGCCTAATTTGGTTCTTATAACATCTTGTTCAGCAAGCTTAGATTATTAGACTATACTGGATGGATATTATAGTTTATGTCCTTAGTGGAGCCCGGACACCACAGAGGTTAAGAACTTGGCTGCTCACCAGAATGTCTGCAGTGTGAATGCACCATCAGCTCCTTGCAAACTCAATGGGGCAGTTATACTCTGTCCTCTAGGGTCACTATAAGTTGGCATTGGCTTCATGACAAGAGCAAAAAACAAGAAGTGCTAAGTGGGATGTTAGGGAATATTCATTCTGGTCCTACTACATTTTACTGAGAGAGAGGGACTTTACTGTTAACTTAATATAAAAGCTCTTTGAAATAAGACTAAAACTCAGGAGGTTATGTATGTGACCCTAGTAAGTTTGTCATAGAAATGCACTGAGATAATCAAGTTAAATTAAAATGGGGAATGTGTAAGGCTTTGAAACTTGTGCTCATTTATTCTCTATGTAGTTTAAGATAGTCGAGCAGTTGACTAGCTCTCTAAATTTACATTCTTTTTCACATGGAGTGCTGTATACATGTTAATATGGCCACATAGTCCTTTTTCCAACTTGCCTGATTTTTGATTCATGTGCAAAGTTGTTAATCAGATTGAATTGCCTAAATGAATCCTCACACTCCCCCAAATTTCCTGTGTGTTTGCACCCTGTCTGTTTGAACATTTATATTTAGAATTCTCAAACGTACTCAAGGAGTAAGAAATATACAACAGAAACATCTGTTCCTCTTGGCAGAATTATTTCATGTGTGTGTTTTTTTTTTTTTTTTTTTTTACTTTTACAGAATCAAGAAAAAATATCTAGAGATAGTTTCCTTATCTGAGGGGCATAAAATCTCTTCTTTGTAATCTTAGCCTAAATGAAGTGATCTAAACACTCACACACACATATGCACATTTGAAGACAGAAACATGCACACAAGTGGTAAGATCAATAGGAACAACTGCTTTCTTTTCTGTTAGCAGTTTTATTAACTTACTGAGAGAAAAGAAATCCCTCTCTATCCACCTATTCTACCCTTTCATTGTCTAGTGCATATCCATACCCCACTCAACTCACCTTGAGTTGTGCTATCAGCACAGAATTTTTATCTTAAGTGAAATTTCTTTGATGTCACGTTATCTAGTTTTTCCCCAGTTAGCTAAGGTCAAAATCATAAAGCTTATTTATACCTTTTCGCAATTCCAGAGGCTGAATTCACTTTTTAAAAATTATATGGTAAAAGGTCGCAGTCGAATGTGCTGTGGTTCCTGTTAGTTCTTGCCTGTCAGGGCCTCAGACACACAATTCCCCTTCTGAGCTGCCATTTAGCTGACACCTTAGGGGAAAGAAGTGATAATTTTGACATCTTTTCTCTCTGTCCAGTGCCCTATTCCAAAATTTGAAATCCATCTGAGCTTGCGGGGCCAATTAAATTTTTTTGAAGGGTCAGAATAGCCCCAAGACTAGATAAAGTCTTTAACATCATTCTTTATTTTACAGTGACTGCATCTAGCGTATTATTGTCTGTTGTGTGATAGAAATAAAGGTGTTGCAAACTGTGCTGGGAAATTAGAAAGGCCTCACTAATGAGAAGTGGCTTTAAAAGATGGAGACACACACATTAAGTTAATTGTGGTTTGAACAGACACCTTATGTAGCCAAATTTAAAAGGACCAAGTATAAGAGCAATTAATATACTGCTTATCTAAGTTGTATGAGTATGCCCGTTTTCACAATTAAAGTGCATCTGTCACTTAAAAACTTGCTCATGGTAGAATGTTTTTAGAATTCGCCTTACTCAAGATAATTAAGATAACTTATGTAAAGTAGCTAATGCAATGCTTGCCACCTTATAATCATTCAATAAACACTAGTTATTCTTATCATTTTAGTGCCCAAATTCACAAGAATGTATAAGAGATTTGATTTTTATATGTATGTAAGGGATATGATCTTTTTTTTCTCTGTTCAACTTAATTTTAAGTTTGACCTTTAATTTTACAAGTAGCCTAAAATTAAATTTTAGCAGGTTGCTCTTCACCCCAATTCACAGTGAGGTTACTCTTGGGACTTATTTAAACCGAAGCCAGTGCTTAGGAAGCCAAATGTATCTAACAAAGGTCATGGTCATATATTTGCGATGGTTTATTCGTTCACTTGTGCTCATTGATTGTGGGCCTACAAAGATCATTGATTCATTTTGACACATTGCTTAATCTTGTCACAAGACTGTTTCAGGTCTGCCAGATTGCTGAGCCTTATTTATGGCTATAGTGGGAAACATTTCATAGTTTCCTTAACCAAGGGGTGCTAACAGGGATTTTATCAAGTTGTCTCAGAACTCACTGACTACAGAGCCCATGCAGATGTTTCTGATGCTCTCATATAAGGCTGGGAAGAAGAGCACTCTCGTTCTTGGGGCTTCCTGAGTCCTAAATGAAAAATAATTTGTTTCATGTGCACTTGGATTCCCCAAACTAAAATCTCCTGAGAACTCTCGTCCACTCCCCAGGATTTGTCAAAGGAGAAAATGGCACTTCAAAAGAGTCATCCAAATCTAAACTCTTATTTCATTTCTCTCTCTCTCACTTTCCTTAACCAGTGAAATGTAGTCTCAGAGGTTAGATAGAAACTGAGCAGTAGCAGATAGGAAAAAAAAAGTACATATTTGTTTAGTTTTCCAAATTACTTATGGCATAAATGTTGATTCATGTTTATTCTGTGTTAGGATTTTGCAACACAAAGTTCTCCATTTGCTGTGGCTAATTAAATGAAGCCTCAGAATGAGTGGGAAAAAAGTCAAAGCTAAATGAAAGTCTCAGTATAGTACGTTGCAAATATTATGTTATACTGAATGATGCAAGACCAAAACACATTGCTGTGGAGTTGATTCATAGCTTTCATATGCATACGAAGTTATTGAAAGCATCATGGCTTGGGTCAGTCCTCGATGAGACCTCTCTTTTTCTTTTCTTTTCTTTTTTTTTTTTTTTTTTTAACAATTTAAGGAAGTATTTTGCAGCAGATTTGACCAGTGTAATGCATCCTTTGATTTTGTAACTACTGCTTCCATGGAAATTCCTTGTAGATCTAAGTAAAATGAAATCCTTGACAACATCAATCTTCTATTTATCATCGTGTTGCTTACTGGTCCAGTTGTGAGGATTTTTATTCTCTTTGTGCTTAAGTGTAATCCGTACAGAAGACTACAGTCTTTGATCTTCATCAGTAAGTGCTTCAAGTTCTCTCCACTTTCAGCAAACAAGGTTGTGTCATCTGAATGCTGCAGGTTGTTAATGAGTCTTCTACAGATACTGATGATCCATCCTTCTTCATGTAGTCCATCTTCTTAGATTATTTGCTAAGCATACAGATTGAATAGATATGGTAAATAGATGCCACCCTGACATATACATTTCTTGATTTTAAACTATGGTGTACCATCTTGTTTTGTTCGAATGACTGTCTCTGTGTATAGGTTCCATGTGACCACAGTTAAGTGTTCTGAAATCCTTATTAATTTATCCTTATTAATCCTTGTTAATTTATTTATTTATAATTTACTATGATCTACCCAGCTAAATGCTTTTTCATAGTCAAACACAGGTAAACATCTTTCTCGTGTTCTCTCTTTCAGTCAAAATTCACCTGACGTCAGTGGTGATATTCATGGTTCCACGTCCTTTCCAGAATCTGGTTTGGATTTCTGCTGCTTCCCTGTTGATGTACTGCTACAACTGCTTTTGAAAGATTCTCAGCAAAATTTTACTTTCTTGTAATGGTAATGATATTGTTTGATAATTTTTATATCCCTTTGGATTACTTGTCTGTAATGAGTACAAATATGGATCTCTTCCAGTAGGTTGATTAGGTAGCTGTCTTCTCGATCTCCCGATACAGAAGACTGAGCACGTCCAGTGCTGCCTGTGTTTATTTAGACATCTCGGTTGGTGTTCCACCAGTTCCTGGAGCAGTGTTCTCTAACACTGTCTTCAGTGCTGTCTGGACTTCCACCTTCAAGACCGTTGATTCTTGATCATATGCTGCCTCCTGAAATGATTGAACATTGACCAATTCTTGTTAGTACAGTGACTGTTTATTCTTTCCATCTGCTTTTGATGCTTCCTGCGCCATTCAATATTTTACCCGTTAAGTCCTTTAAAATTGCAATCTGAGTCTTGACGTTTTCTTCAGTTTTCAAGCTTGAGAAAAGCTGAGCATGTTCATCTTTACTCCAGTTTTTCTAGCTCCAGGTCTTTTAACATTTCCTTATAATATTTTACTTTGTCTTCTTGAGCTTCCCTTTCAAATCTTCTGTTCAACTCTTTTACTTCATCGTTTCTTGCCTTTGGTTTAGCTATTCTACATTCAAGATCAAGTTTCAGTGTCTCTTCTGACATCTTTTTTATTTTTTTCTGTTCATCTTTGGGGAAATTAAAGTCACAAGGTGATACCATTATAAGCCTTTTGGAGCAGATATAAATTTATAAAGACTATGTCAGTTGTTTATGAGAAAAAGAATAACCTAGAAATGTTATTCACTGATTATAGAAATGTAAAATGGTACAATCACTTGGAAAATAAGTTTGGCAGTTTCTTCCAACTTTAAATTTATACTTACCACATTATCTAATCATTCTTATCAAAGGTATTTATTCAAGATCATGAAAGCATAGGTCCATTAAAAAACATATGTATGCATGTTCATAAGTTTTATTTGTGACAGCCCAAACCAGAAAGAGACACAAAAGCCCATCAACTGATGAGTGGATACACATTGTGATATATTCTTGCAGTTGATTTGTAATCAGCAATGGAGAGGAATAAATTATAGTTGCACAAACAAAAGTTATGAATCTCAAAGTAAGTAGCCTGAGTGACAGAAGTTAGTAAAAAAAAATGCATCTTTATCATTCAGCTTATGTAAAATTTTATAAAATGAAGTCCAATATTTAGAGAAAAAAAGTTGACATATGCTTGCTCAAAAATTGGTAATCATATGAGAATTACCTTCTCTAAAACTATTTTGTGTGCAAAAAATACATCTAAATGATACCACTAAGATTTAGAAATGTTTAATAATCTAATCAGCTTCATCAAATCCCTAAATGTGGAGTCATCTGGTAAATCATTGTTTTTTTTTTTAATTTTTATTAAACACTTTCTGAAGTGCTTCAGAGCTTTTATAACTCTTGACACCTCTCCTAATGTTTTTGGCAAGTTTCTCTAAGCAGTAGATTAAAAAAAAAAAGTGACATAAAGGACACCATATTAAAGTAGTAACATTATGGAACAAGAGTTTGAGCTTTTTGAAGATCTAAAACAGTTTGGAAGAAGAATGAAAATGCACTCATATTCCCCAGTCAAAAGCAGTCAGTCAATTTTAGAAGCATGCATAAAAGGCTGATTTCCAATACTCTCAGCATCTGCTGATACTACTGGTTGAAACAGGCCAACATTGCTATTTCCATAATGATAACTACTGAATGTGGCATGACCATAAGGGAAGGTATTGGATCAATGAACAGGTACACACAGGAGACATATTTTAAACACTACTGCTCTGCAAAATACAATCACTTTACAGACTTTAAATTGTAAAGGACTTGTTCTGCGTACAATAACACTCAGCACGTAAAACGTCAAAAACAACATATGGTTGTCAAGAACAGCCATTTAAAATAGCTGGGAGTGAGTGATGTATTAGCTTTTTATGAACATAATAATGTTATATCGTCAGGTTTTTCACTGAATCTAATGTTATTTAGATTGTTGTCTTTTTTGTGTGTGTCGAGTGTTGGGAGTACATTCCTATTACTAAATCTTTAGGAAAAAAGAAAATTAGAGAAAGAACAAAAATTGAGTAACTGACAAAAAGAAAATACACATTAAAAGTTCCCTGCAGTAGGAACTACACACATAAAAAGGGAAAAGCATACCAACAATTGTGTTATGAAGAATAAGGATTATCTGAGTTTTCTGTCTCAGTAACAGAGATTCTTCTATCTGGGAATCTTATACAAAAGAGATAAGAGAAATCTCCTTAGAGCATTAAAAATAATGTCAGAAATTATGTACGTATTTTTTTAAGACCCAGAAAGCTATTTTCACCTAGCCATTTAAGCATTATTTATTCTGGCCACAGATTCATGTTGTACTTTTACGAGGCTGATTATGTACTAGGCAGTCTCTAATATGCCTATTTTTTTCCCAGCTCTGTAATCTTTTTTTCTCATGGCTGAACAATACAGTCTTTTTCCATAATCAGACTGATTGCCTTGTTCTTTAATTTCTTTTCAGAGCTTCTGCTTTGTCCCTCCTTTCTCTGAATTCATATTTCATTTATCATCTGTAGACATTTTAATACATAATTTAGCATTTTGATCCCTCTCCAAATATCTTATACTAAACTTGTCTTAGCTAAACCTATGATCATCACGAAGGTGCTGGCTATAGACATGCTTATTTTGGTCTTTACCAGTAGTATCCTATGGAACAGATGAACTCGAGAAGTCATTAAGTATAGATGAAAGAGAATATTCAGGGAAAAGACACGTATTCCTGGGAAATAAAGTGGAAGGGATAAGTAGAGCTCCCACTTCATTTGTTTTGATGTATATTAAAACATTTCTAGGCAATCACTTGGGAATGATACCTAGACTGTGACTAGTATCTTGAACTTGATATATGCACAAACAAAGAAATTGGTCCTAAGATGCAGAGAATGAACAAATCTGTTTTGGAAGAAGTACAACTAGAATTCCCATTAGAAGCGAGGATGGCAACATACTTTGGACATGGTGTCAGAATAGGATCAGTCTATGGAGAAAGGCATCACGCCTGGTAAAGGAGAAGGTAAGCGAACAAGAGGAAAACTCTTGATGAGCTCGATTGACACAGTAGTCGCAACTATGGTGGTAAGTATAAAAATGAATATGAGGATGGCTTAGGACTGGGCAGTGTTTTGTTCTCTCGTACACAAGGTTTTGTGAGTTGTAAATGAGTCCACAGTACCTAAAAGCAACAAGAAGGTGTAGAGATGTCGATGGCAACCAATGAAAGTAAAAATACTACCATTTCAAAGATTCGAGCAGGTTTTTCTTTGTAAAAAGCTAGAAGATATCTGTAAAAACACATGAATCCATTCACACCTCCAACAAAAATGAGAACACTGAGTGTTATTAATGGAAAGTTGAATCTCTAACTCAAAACAAGTAATGGGGCTACACAGAAACTGTTATTCTGTGAGATTTAATTTTCTTTGTATACTGATGCAAAAATATTGCCTGTATAAGCAGAGTGTTATTCCTCAATAATTTTTCTTTGTAAGTGCAACCTTCAAGGCTTTGTATATGCAACATATACATATATGTGTGTATAAGTACATATGAAAATCCTGAAAGCTGTACATACATACATATATATAGGTCTATACCTACATAGGGAACCCCGGCAGTACAGTGGTTATGAACTGGGTTGCTAACAAAAAGTTGGTAGTTTGAACTCACAAGCTGCTCGTGGGATGAAGGTGTGGAAGTTTGCTTCCATAAAGATTATAGCCTTGGAAACCATATGAAGTAGTTCTACTGTGTCCTGTAGGGTTACTATGAATTGGAATTGACTCAATGACAACAAGTAATATACGTACAAACACACATTTATAGATAGAGACTTACAGTAAGATACATATTGCATCATGACCCAATATACTAAGACACTAACATATTTTCATGTGTATATGTCTCTGTATATGCAAAACTCAACATTTGCAGAGCAATATTGTATCTAACTAAACACTGATGTTTTCTTTCATTTTTCAGTCTACACTTTATGGAATTTATTTTAAGATTACTTAATGAATTGTGCTAACAGGTTAGCTACTTAAAGCTGTTTTAGAGATACATTCACACTCCACTTCACTTTGTCTGTATACACTGTACATTCTTTAGAGACATGTATTTCTTGTTTGTTCATTTGCTCAGATAATCAGAAGCTGAAACTCAGGAGAACATTGAGAGTGTACTCAGGGAAGATGCTTAACTCATACTGAATGCAGGATGATAAGTAGTAAGCAAGGACTATTTGATACAGTTTAGGCTGGAGTATTCTGTAAGTCTTCTTCATGCTGTAATATGGGCTTGAAAAACCCAGATTGTGAGAAATTTTAAAAATGAAAGTAGCTGCATTTGGCTTTGAAAACTCCAAGTTGGAACTGCGTGTTTCCATCTACCTTGAACTGATATTGGACATTTTCCTCTCATCTACTTGTATTTTGGAAACTGCACTACAAGGCAAGCTCTCTGTGATTTGGGAAAAGACAGTTTGCATTAAAATTGGGTTTTTCACTGAGATGTTTGTCTCTGGTACATCAGATGTATCTCCCTTTATTACAACAGGTACTTTGAAATGTCTATTTTACCATTCTGAAATCAATTTCAAAGGCAATATATCCAAACTATACATACAATCTGTCCTATAAGGTCACTATGAGTTGGGATCGACTTCACAGCTGTGAGTATACATGTAATCTAAAATAATTCAAATTGCTTTACTATAGAATAAAAGTTGTAGGAATATAATTCATAATAAAATACCTAAATTAATGTTTAAATGTTTCTGGAGGCCTGAAGTTGAAGATGTAATAAATCAGATTCTCATGAAGAATAAGTTGGGATGTAAAGAAAAGGCAACAAATCTGCACATGAGTGCAATTAAATGAAAGTAAGTGGATACTGGACAAAACTAAAATAAAGCTTAATATTTAAAAAACTACTAACAAATTAGACTTATTTATATATGTTAAGAGAAAGAGGAAAATAGCTAGAAGAATGGTTAACATGTTAAAACAAATGATAGACATTAGGTGTGGAGAAACAAAGCAATATTGGAATTGTTCTGCCCATCAGTTAGCCTTTATGGGTAAATGTTCATATAGCAGGAAACAGGATAGAAATGAAAGGTCACGGAAGACACCTTCTATTTTGAAATGCTGTCGTATGTCAACATATTCCTTGGTCGTTAGTTCAAAAAACAGTATATTCTTTACTGACAATAAACAAAATAGAATAAATTGACAAATTCTTTCAATAGAAAAATTGTGTGTTACAACCCTAGGGATTATACTGTTAAGAGTGTAAAACTGTATTTTCATTACGCAATATCCATAGCATAGATTTCTTATCAAGTTGCTAGCATAAATACACATTTCAGAAGTTAATATAAAATATTATAAAAACAACTTTTATAAATGAAAAATAATGTGATCTCTCAGTTTTATGTGCTTGTCTGTTTTAATGTTTTGTTCCAAAACAGTTAAAAAGAAATGTTAAATCTCCTTCAGTATGTGTTTGCCTTCAACAGATGCACATGAAAACTGACATGGTTGTGTTGTGTTGGCCACTTCCGGCACGTGTCTGTCAGTTTGCCGTACTGTGGTATCTTTCAGGTTGTTGTGATGCTGGAAGCTTTTACCATTGATATTCAGATACCAGCAGGGTAACTCGTGGTTGACAGGTTTCAGCTGAGCTTTCAGAACTTGGTACCTCAAGTACTGCAGAATTTCAGTGAGAAACAAAGGTCTGAACACAAGTGTACTGGGAAAATCTGTACAGGAAATTGTAGATATCATTTAAGTCTCTCTGTCCAACTTACATAAAGAGTATCTCTTTTTGTTTTTGTATGCATAATTTTCACCTAGGTGGCTCTAAAATCAGGTACACCTGGCACAGGCTCAATGGTTGCGGTACGTCGACGAGGGTAGAATGAGGTCTGTATGCACACGTGTGTGTGCGTGCACGCACACACACACACATACACGCAAAGTTTAGGTGAAAATAGTCATATCAAACGTTCAATCTCCATTTTGACATTTTTTTCACAAGGAAAAACCGACTAGTTGTATAAACTCTATGTTAAACATAGAGGCTCTTTCTGAAGAAATGTAGTAATTCTGAGAGATTATTTTAAGCTTCTTCAGTTTGGGGGATCAACTGCTTCCTGAGTCTTCTAATAAAGACCTACCAAATGCTAAACCCAGAATTTCTGCAGAAAAAGTTTCCAACAAGTTTCTGTTTCCTCCTTCTCAAGCATGAACTCAAAATCAAAAATGAGACTTCTGCAAAAAAAAAAAAAAAGTTCTGGTGTGTATGTAAAAGGACCAAAAAAAGAAAGACAAAACCAGAAAACTAGAATTATAAGTAATAGAATAGAAGAAGGGGGTAGAAGAAAATTTAAAAAAGAAAGCCTAATTTTCTATCTTCAGATTTTAATAGAGATACGATAATGTGTGGAATACATTAACCAAATGCAGAATACTATAGGACTTCTGGTTTCAAATATTGGACATTAGCTCATATTATTCCATATTGCCTGCTGACCCCCTAGAAAACATTACAAATTATAAAATATCTACTAGAAGTAATCAAAAAGTTGAGAAGGAAGCCAGCCACAAAGGCCAAATATCAGAGACTAGAGATGCATAGCATGTGGGTGCGGCATTTAAAGCTTCTTTTCCTTTGAAGGAGTTTCCTGATCTATACTTAAAAGTACAGAGACTCAAAAGTGCTCCACAGCTTCAGGTGTTTCCGCGGGTGTAAGTAGAGAGGGAGGAAAAATGAAGTTGTTACCTGTCATGGAGCTACAGTAATAATCAAGACTTTCAGCTGAGACTTCTGAGTAGCTGACTCTAGGATTTAAGAAAATACAACATAGGACAGTCCATATAAAAATTAAAATCTAGCTGAATCCTTGCTTGTATTAAAGTTATGTTCTACTAGACTAATTACCTGTCTTCACCAAAGTAAATCTTTTCTCCAGGGAGATATTACTCAGTTTCACAAATTATACCTACAATCTTTTGTATAAACTAACTGATTTTTGCAAACAATAACAAGAACTATCAAGTGACAAGAACGAAAGCCAAGCCCTATTCACTCTCCAAAAAAATGTATCCCCCCCAAAACATCTTACTCTTAAGTTTTCAAGTACTGTAATGTAAGTGTACTTAATATCCTTGAGAAAGTAGAGGTACGGTTTGATCTTTCAGAAGAGAATTGTAATCTATGAAGTTGAGATTTTTAGAAAAAAACATTAATTGCACTCAAGAACTCAAACGACAGAAATAACAGAATTTTAGATGTAGTTAAAGAACATTATAAACAAACTAGAAAATAGGCTCATAAATATATTCAGTTTGTAGCTCACGAAAAATAAAATGTGGAAATACTCGAGGAAAAAGCCAAAATGCATTTGAAGAACTGTGAAGAAGTCTGTCTTGTGGGCAACTAGAATATTTCATGATAAATTTAAATAAAGAAGCAGAATGAACAGGTTTGACAATTAAGTCCATGAACTTAATTGCTCTAAGTACTACATAGCTCATTGCTGAAAATAACTATGGTCACTTTCAAAATACTTCCCTTGGAAAGCTCTGTACTGATGCCAGCATCTAGCTCACCCTCACACCCATTGCGAATGGTAGCATGGTGGTAAGTTTGTGAACTTAATTGTACAGTTGTCTGTGAGGAAGCTTTTAGCCAGTAAACAAATAACTGTATTGGAACACCCTCCCTACTCACTTGATCTAGCCTCCAATAACTTTTTTCTTTACCTGAAGATAAAGGAAAGGAAGACATTTGATGACATTCAGGACATCAAGGGTAATACATAGACAGCTCTGCGGGCCATTCCGGAAAAAAGAGCTCCAAGATTGCTTTGAAGGGTGGACTAGATGCTGGCATCAGTACATAGTTTCCCAAGGGGAGTACGTCAAAGGTGACCATAGTGCTTTTAAGTAATAAGTTACGCAGCACTTTTTCTAGAATGAGTTTGTGAACTTAACTGTTAGTGTGCATCTTTCCAGGTAATATAACTATGTATCACAACAGAGCTAAAAAATATTTATAAAAATATCCAGCAGCTAACAAGGTAAAATTCACAATGTCTGACAAATTAAAAACAGGCAATCATGAAAAGCAGAAAAATACAAAACATATTCATAGGAAAAATGATAAATCATTTAAAATCAATCCCTAAGCTGATAAAGATGTTTGAATTAGTGACAAAGACATGAAAGTAACTATTAGAATTATATTTATACGTTTAAAAAAGGTAAATAAAAAATTCAGTGTGTTAAGTAGAGAAAAGAAAGATTTAAAATAACCTGAGATGAACTAGATAAACATAAAATGTACCCTAGACTGGATTAATGGCTAATAAAATATTCAAGAGCAAAATATAAGTGGACTTGAAGACATAACAGTAGAAACTAACCAAGAAAAAAATACAGAGGAAAATAATATCTTGAAAGAATGAATGAAGCGTCTATGAACTATCAAATTCAAGTAGCATATTATATGTGTAAGGAGGCCTAGTGGCACACTGGTTAAGCACTCAGCTGCTGCCAAGTCAGTGGTTTGAACTCACCAGCTGCTCTGCAGGAGTGGGATGTGGCAGTCCACTTCCGCTAACATTTACAACCTTTAAAACCCTATTGCTAGTTCTACTCTATCCTGTTGCATTGTTATTAGACATTGTCAAGTCAACTCCTACCCATAGTGATGCTATGTGTAACAGGGTAGCCTCAGTCTTGCAGCATCCTCAGAATTGTTGTTCTCTTTAAATTCGTTGATGCAGTCTCTATGACAATACATTTCACTAGAGTCTTCATCTTTTTCTAACTCTTACTAAGCATCATGTACTTCTGTAGGGACGGATCTCTTCTGGTAAAACTTCCAAATAATGTTAGACGCAGTCTCACCATACTTGTTTCTAAGGAGCATTCTGACTCCGCTTCTTCTAAGACAGATTTACTTGGTCTTCAGGCGTCCTTCTGGATATTCAGCATTCTTCACCAACAGCATAATTCAAAGGCATCAATTCTTCTCATATTTATCTTATTCATCATTAAGCTTTCATGTATATAAGACATGACTGAAAATATAGATTGGATCAGATGTATGTTAGTCCTCAAAGTGACATTTTTGCTCTTTAACACTTTAAAGACATTGCTCGCGGCAGAGTTGCCGAATGGCCATGCTACTGCTGTTCTATTTCTTGAATTTTATGGTTGTTAGTTGATGCATCTAAAGTTTGAATATTACTTAACTGTCCAATCTTGACTTTGTACTTTTCTTTACATACAGAATGCTCTAATAAAAACATTTTTTATGACATAGTGTTATAACATAAGATCAATACATTTTTAAGAAAAAGTTTTTTGGAATTGAGCATATAGGTAAGGTAAAACCAACAGAACATTGATAAAGATTAGAAAATACCATTAAAGTTTAACAACATAAAATGCTATGTAAAATAGATGGCAAGTGTTAAAATAGAGGATACAAGTGAGGAGACCAATGTCTAATATGATGGATACAAGAAATGGAGGAGAGAAAACAGACAGTAAGAAATGACAAAGAAATAATGCTAGGAAAACAATTCAGGATCATGTATCTCCAGATTAAAAGGTTACTTAGAGCCTGTAGCACAATAATTGAGAAAAGGACAATGACATCACAATGTTACAACATTTCAGAACACAGTTATAAAAGTAAAATCTCAAAATTTTCCAAAAAAGAGTAGAAGTCATATATTAAGAAGCAACATTAGAATAGCATTATATCAATACAACAAAATAAAATGCTATGAGACAAAAATCTTATGTAGAAATTGTTTTAAGCTATATTGTTTTTATAGTGAAGCAAAGTATCAATAAATTTAAGTGGGAAATATATAATTTCCAGAAACCTGATTTCTCAAAATACTGATTTATCTTGCAACCTTTCTTAGGTGTGTCAGCAAAAGAAAAAAATAAGCCAAGAGAAATACTATATGAAGGTTAAGACAGAGATTCATCGGACGAAAGAAGAGAAGAAAAATATCAAGATTACAGAAAAACAGCAGACAGAAAAAACAATTTTAGCAGATGGAAAAATGTGATCAAGTATGATTTACAGTGTTAAGTAAAAGACAGGGATTCTAAAACACTTGAGATGAGTTAATGATGCATTGAAAAGCAAGAAGGTGAAAAGACTATAATTTTGTGAAAAGCAGATTTGTGTAAAAAGCTAGCCCATGCAAATGTTTAAGTAATCATAATAATATAAACAAAAACTAATCAAATTTTAGTATGACTCCTTTGAGTAGCAGGTGGGGAGGAGGGAAACAAGTAGAGTACAAGTGTTATTTCCTCATCCATACTGACTGCACATTAGTAATGTCTAAAGCTCATAAATGACAGAAACTCCTTGTGGTTGAGTAGACCTTGACTCATTGTGACCTTATAGGACAGAGTAGAATTGCCACACAGAATTTTCAAAGAGTGCCTGGTATATTCAAACTGCTGTAGATTTTAACTGCTACTTCACTGGATTTCTGAATGCAAGAAGTGTAATATAAATAAAGATGGGCTGGATATCATAGAAAACAGCTTGGAATTAAGACAACTCTTTTGGATAGCAAGGAATCGCTGTTTTTCATTATAAGCCTTCCAGCACAGCTTGACTTTTTACTATATGCCAGTTTAAGTTCATTAAAATATGATATTAATAATAGTAAGTTTAGGTAAGGAAAAGAAGTTTTATTTTCTATAAAGCCACTGTCCGAATAATTTTATAGAAAATATTTTACAGCATTGTCTCTAACACAGAAATTTTCATGTGATATGCAGAATAGCAGATACAAGGAAAATTAGAGTAGAAGGACAGCCCTCCTATGAAGCCACTTTTCTTAATAGCCATAAAGGAAAATCTTGGACTCTAGTTTGTATAAGCAACAGGCTATTAAGACAAACAAAAAATACACATATTTAAGAATTTGGATTGAGTCTCAGGATACAATAAAATGCTAACTTTAAGAAAATAAATCAACATAGACTACTACTACAATGTTAAAAACATTGTTATAAACAAAACATTATATATATATATAAACATTGCTATAAAGTTGATTCTGACTTATAGCAATCCTATATAGAGAAACATAATCACAAAGTGAAATTTATATGGTCATTTTGGGATAATTCAGTATTATCACCACCTCATCTCCATATCTCGTAAGGAAATGTCATGAGAACTTATAAACCAAAACTTGTCCCTGTTGAGTGATTCTACTAGTAATGATCCTAAAGGACAGAGTAGAAATTGTCCCACGGAGTTCCCAAGTCTATAATTCTTTATGAAAACAGACTGCCACATCATTGTCTCTAAGCGGCCTGGTGAGTTTGAACCACAAAATTATCAGTTAGAAGTCAAGTGCTTTAATCACTGAGCCACCAGGGCTCCCTGTTGGAACTTACAGCACTAAACAACAACAACAAAAAAGTAAAGATCAGCAGCAGAGCAGCTAGAACCCGAAGGGTAAGAGGAAAAGTAAAAAGGGGTAAGCAGGGAGAAGCAGTTAAAAATATTAACATGGTATCTCAAGTTAACAAGATGCTCATTTTAGAAAGAGTGGGGAACAGAGTTCATGAACTTCTGCAGACTAATATGAAAGTTAGGAAAGGGAAACTCATGGATTATATTGTGTTCCCCCCAAAATGTGTATAGCCGTTTGACTAGGTTGTGATTCAGGTACTGTGTGATGGCGATTCCTGATGTTGTGTGATGTTTCCGTAGACTGTAAACCCTGTCTCTATGATGTTAGTGAGGGATGATGGGCAGCAGTTGTGTTGGTGGTGCAGGACTCTGTAAACGTATGCTGTGCCTTGAGGCAATCTCTCCCTGTCCAGGGGAAGATGGACAACAAGGACATTCCCCCAGAACCAACAGAGAAATCCTATCCCTGGAGCTAACGCTCTGAATTTGGAACTGTAGCCTATTAGGCTGTGGCAGAAGAAAATTTCTCTTTTTAAAGCCATCCACTTCTGGCACTTCTGTTACAGCAGAATGAGGATAGAGACCTAATAGGCAAATAATTTACAGTCAGGGATTTTATTTATACAAATTGAAAGACAAAACTGCATGAGATCAAAATTGTAATTGGTATTAAGGGCTATTGCTTGTTGCTATTGAGTAGGTAACTTTATACGCAGTAAGAAGTTTCTCTGGTCCTTACCATCTTCACGATTATTAGCTCACTTGAATCCTTTGCAGCGGTTATTGTGTCCATTTCATTGAGAGCTTCTCTTGTTTTTATTAGCTCTCTGCTTTATCAAACATGATATTCTTTCTTAGCAATTGTGCTTTCTTGATGATGTGTCACAAGTAAGCAACTTGAAGTCTCACCGTCCTTGCTAGGGAGGAATATTCTGGCTCTATTTCAGATATTTATGCAGAGCAAAAGGCAAAACCACATATCAAGAGCTCCCGGTGGGTAGTGTGAGGAGCCCTGATGGTAAAGTTAGTAGTCACTCAACTGTTAACCAAAAGGTTGGCAGTTTGAACCCAAGAGCTACTAAAGGGATAAAGGTATGAGAGTCTGATCTGGTTAAAGATTACAGCCTTAGAAACAATACGGGGCCATTCTACTCTGTCCATAGGGTCACTATGAGTTGGAATGGACTCAACCACAGTGAGCTTGGCTAGGCAATGTGAAAAGCTAAAAATATAATATTTAAAAACTTGATGAAGAAATAGAGAAGCAGTTGGTGGACTTGAACTTCTTAGTCAGCCTCTAAGCTCTTAACCACTGCACCACCAGGGGTCTAATCTTAGTGTGTTTATATTCCTGTGTTTGCAGTTGAAATAGTCATCTACATTCTCTACCACTAGTTTCTCTCTTCCCTTTTCTCTTAAATCCACTTCCATCAAATGTTGTGTTTGACACAGACTCTATCGAATCAGGTTTTGCTCCTAGTCATTCCAGCTGAAGCATTACTGCCAAGGTTCCCAATTAAAAAATAGTTATTATTGCTCGCATTTCATCATATGTCCACAACCTTTGTACAGTGATTTTTTCCCCATCTTGAGATACTTTGAAGTTCAGTTCCAAAGGCAAAAACCTTTATTGTTTGTCTTCAACATTATGTATAGTTTTTTTTAGTGTCCTTTCTCTGATTTCTCCTCTTGACATGGATGTTGAAGTTCAGTGCCAAGACCCAGTACTTATAATCGTACTGTGGTCTGTAGCTCTAAGTATGAAGAATTTTAAGATATATCTCTTTATGTTCTACTCTGGGTTCAGTTCTAGAAGAAAATTTTTAGCAATAACAATTTAGTGGGACCACTTGCATATCTATAATTTTATTTTAAAATGTTTTTAAAAATGAGCTGTAGAGTACAGATGCTCATGTGTAAATCCTGCAATATTATTATTTAAACCCCCTGAGGGTTTCCTACTGGTGAATAAAAGTTAAGCCAAAAAAAACCCAAAAACCAAGCCCATCGTGGTTGAGTTGATTCCAACTGTAACGATGATACCAGACCAAGTAGAACTACCCCATAGTGTTTCTAGGGAGCAGCTGGTAGATTCAAACTGCCAACCTTTTGGTTATTAGCCTATCTCTTAACCATAAAAGCTAGAAAAGTAGACATAATTTAAGGAATTGTATTTTGCTTGAAACGCCAGGAAAAGCCACATACACATAGGACATATCAGAAGACAAGATTAAATGAAGTGAAAGTAACATGAATTTTTCTTTCTGAGTAGCCTAACAAATTGGGAAGTCAGATTCAATTATGTCCTGTGACTTGCTCCTTAGAACAATATTGTAGGACAATTTTATGTCATGATAATTGTTTTATAATTGGAGGTATGGAAGAGTGTACTAATATCAAATTTGATGCATAATTTGTGTTCCTAGATTGCTTGTTATATACAGTGTGAATCTAGGCCTTTTTCTGTCATATGTTATACAAGCAAACAAAAAATGAGCTCGTCTCATCTATTTGTAGAGAATTCAATTTCTTGAAACAGCTGTGCAATGCAAACTTTCTATAATTGTCCTATAAGGAGTTTTGATCAATTACCCGCAGGACTGTCTCAGTAAACAGAACACTCAAAAGACAAATTAATATTCTAAATTCAGAATATTTTATCAATAAAGATCACACAATTTAATCTGTTTCATTTATCCAAATGGAAGATATTAGGAAACAAAATAACTTTTTAATTGTATCCCTATGATGAAAGTTATGCTGTTCTATATAGTCAAAGGGATAATTGAAAAATAACAATTTTGTTATAGTATTTCCCAGAGTATGTTCCACTGAGCTAATTACTGAAACACATCATGAAAAGTCTCTATGATCAAATAAATTTGGGCAGCGGTCAGTTAAATAAACATCTGGTTTTGTAATATGCTTACTCATAACTGTTAATATTCTAATATCCGGTTTGAGTACCTAACAGGGAGTTTTAAGATCGCAGGATGTCTAGAAGATTTTTGCTAAAGATACTAGTCTTTTTTTTGGATGTACATCTAAAAGGCTGTTTGTTTTAATCAGCTGGTGCTACTCTAACAAAAATACCACAAGTGTACAACTTTAACAAAGAAAAGTTTATTCTTACACGGTCTGCTAGGCTACAAGTCCAAATTCAAGATGTCTGCTCCAGGTGAAGCATTTCCTCCCTGTTGGCTTTGGAGGAAAGTCCTTGTGTTGCATCATTCTTTGGTCAGGGAGCATCTTGGTGAAGGAATCTCATATCTGCAGTATGTGCTCTTCTCCAGGTGCTACTTTGTTGATGATATATTCAATACTCTTGTGATTCAAAGAAGTCTTCCTCTTTCGTTGTCCAGCTTTTACCATGCACTGTTGAGTTCCATGAGTCTGTGCTGCCCATGGGTGATTGGTGCCGATGAAGAATGCCACACAAGAAACACCGGCGGTGAGGAGGGACGCTGGTGACTCTGAAGCCCCAGCAACAACCCTTAGGCATCAGGCAGCTCCCTTTTATTCAGTGAACAGAACTGGTGTAGGCAGTAAAGCGGGCGTTCATTTGAATACGGTGTGGATAGTTCTCCACAAAGTAAATGGGTGTCTTCCCGTCTAATTAACAGAACAAAGGTCACTTCCCCAGGTGAATTCATCTCTCCAGGTGGTAAAGCATTTAGGCCTGGGCCTGGGTACCAAGATCACCTTCAGTGGACCAGACCCATCTTGCAAGGCTCTGATGTCCATACATTCCAGCTGTTTGCAGCTGTTTACAATCACTCATTTACAGGCTCACAAGCCCTGCACCCAGACCTTAATATTTGCTCTAATCATGGTCAAGTTGCCCACAGCCCCAGCTGTGTCAAGTTGCCCACATGCCCCATGTATATGGGGCAATTTAAAACACCATGGCTTGGGGCAGGCATGTTTCAGTCTTCAAAGTGACATCTTTGCTTTTCTTTAAAGAGATCTTTTGCTACAGATTTGTCCAAAACAATGTGTCCTTTGATTTCTTAATTGCTGCTTCCGTGGAGGTTGATTGTAAATCCGAGTAAAATGAAACCTTTGACAACTTTAATGTCTCTCTGTTTATTGTAATGTTGCTTATTGGTCCCATTTGCAAAGATGTATGTTTTTTTGATGTTGAGGTGTAATCTATACTGAAGGCTCTGGTCTTTTGATATTCTTCGGTAAGTGCTTCAAATACAATTCGCTTGCCGCAGATGATTAATGAGTCTTCCATCCGACTCAACGGCACTTGGCTGGCTGGCCCAGTCCTGATGTCCTGTTCTTCTTCATATATTCCAATTTCTCTGATTATTTGCTCAGCATACAGTATGGTTAAAACATATATCCCCGACGCACACCTTTCCTAAATTAAACCACTCAGTATTCCCTTGTGTTGTCAAACAATTGCCTGTTGATCTAGGTATAGGTTTCTCAAGAACACAAGTGTTCTGAAATTCCCATTTTTAACAGTTATTGATAATTTGTTACGATCCACACAGTCAAATGCCTTTGCATAGTCATAAAAACACATAGAAACATCTTCCTGCTATTCTCCCCTTTCAGCCAGGATTCATATGATATCAATAATGATATCCTTAATTCCATGTCCTCTTCTGAATCTGGCTTGAATTTCTCACAATTCCCTGTCAATGTATGACTGTGGCTACTTTAGAAGGATTTTCTGCAAAATTCATTTATGGAGGTGTTCTATCATCAGAAACTGATTTACTGAAAGAAGATATCTAAGCTGCGCTGAAGGCATTGGTGAAAGTCAAAGCTCCACGAATTGATGGAATACTGAATGAGGTGTTTCAACAAAGGAGTGCCCCACTGGAAGTGCTCACTTGTACCAACAATTTGAAAGGCAACTGGCTTTGGTCAACTGACTATAGCCAAGCCATGCCAAGTGCTGTCAACTGACTATAAGAGATCAGTAATTATGCTCATTCCAAAGAAAGATGATCCAATTGATTGCAGAAGTTATTGATAATGTCATTAACATACCATTTCCTAGCACCACCCAAAAAGAAGTCTCATTCTGGGTGTCCCAAATTGTTACAAGGGTTAAAAGGTTTTGCACTCACATATCTGCTACTTAAGCTAGTGTATCTAGCAGCTGGGGGCTAGTCAGGAATCTCTGTTCTCTTTAATGTGACTAGCATGGGCTGTCATGGTATGGAATTCTCAGAATAGTCAGAGCAAGCATTTCAAGAGGCCCAAGAAGACACAACAGAGCTTCTTATGACTTAGATTCAGAAGTCTCAGGAGTCGTTTCTTCTCATTGTACCGATGAAGGAAGTCACTAAAACCAGTAAAGATTCAGGAAGTTAAGTCAGACGTCACGACACAGCAAGGGAAAGAGCACAGTCACTTGAATCAGCCGTAGCCTTTTTACTCCCTGTCCCACAATATTCTCTTTCTGTTCTTCTTCTAATCCCTTCTCTATCCACAAAATCCAAATCCAAACCAAACCCATTGATGTCAAGCAGGTTCAACTCATAGCAACCGTATGTCCACACGGAACAACAAAAGTCAGTGAGCAGAATGTTAACCCTTAGTCAAGGTTGATAATTAGCTGTAACATAGCACTATGGCAATATAGAGTGCTAAAATGCTGAAATACTTTCATATTGATTTGTCAAGTGGAAGCTTTAAGGAGACCCAGATTGTCCTATTGCCTTAGCTACCAAAAACCTTGTGCCAGCATCACACTAGACGTTTCTAGGATTAAGCAACTAAATTATTACCATTTAGCTTATTCTGCAGTGCCACTATTTGCCTGTGCATAGTCAAATTCTATAGTTCAATTCTATAGTCTCCCCAAATGTCATACTCCCAAAGCACTGTGATTACTTCTCCCTGGAGACCTCAAAGTCTTAGACCACATCTAGATGGTACTCTTTCTCTGCAAATTTGCAGGAGGGTACTGTCAGAGTTTGCCATAGTGCCTCTCAGCACACTGGCCTTCCAGCTGGTTCATGATAGTGCTACAAGCTGTCATACAGCACTGTAGCCAAAGCCAAGCCAAGTGCCGTAGGTAGAATGAATTCAGAACGTGGTGGAAGTACATTGCACTGTAGTAGACGTTTGCATCTGGGTAACAAATGACTTGTTTCTCTCTATCCCTTATAAGCTATGCCTGCCATTACTGGCTAATGGTTCTCTGAAGTCACTCCCATATAACTACTCGAGTAAAGCAAGAGATCCAATAGTGAGTTAGAAGGAAAAGTTGAGAAGGCAGTAATGATCGTTGCCGGTCCTGAGATGCGCTGAGTTGTGCTAGTCTAGCAGAACTTCTACAGCAGAAGAGAAAACTTAAGAGTAGAGACCACTCCCATAAGTGAGCTCAAGATGCAAAGGATTTCCAGGTTTTTATTCCTCCTTGATTATTCTTCTAGGATAGCCATTTGGTGAGACCCTCAAAATTCCCTTACCTCATGAGCATTGTGAAATATTGTTTTATTGAATATTTAATTTTAACATAATACTTGTTTTATGTAAGACAATGCTGTACATCTGTGTTAAACTGTAAGAATATTATAGTGTTTTATTTCCTCCCATTTACAGGTGAAGTAATTGAGATACAAAGGTATAACTTAAAGTCAGAGCTAGGATTCGATGTAGGGAGCCCAAACACAAAGCTCAGACTCATGAAGGCCACGGTACATTGCCTCTGAAGGATTAGTGTTCATCCAATTAAATGTGCCATTACAATAAACTATTTTCATGACTTTTTCAATAGTAGAGATATTGAACGTAAAAGAAAAACACAGACTAAGTTGAACATTTTGAATGTAATTGCTGTTAAATTAAGCAGAAGCTGAAAAACAGTTCAGTACTACGAACATTCTGAAAAATTCTCTACCTTTCAGATTGCAAGTTACCTAATAACTTTCAATTTAATGAGGATTTTACTGGAGAAGAGTTGTATTAATCCCTATGTCAAATTGGAAACCTTGGTAGTGTAGTGGTTAAGAGCTATGGCTGATAATCAAAAGGTCAGCAGTTTGAATCCACAAGGCCTTTCTTGGAAACTCTAAGGGGCAGTTTTCCTTTGTCCTACGGGGTCACTCTGAATTGAATTTGACTTGATGTCAGTGGGTTGTTTTGTTGTTGTATGTCAAATTATGGGACAAAGGCATTGATTAGGTATTGTTAGCCTTATCACACACAGAGCAAGCTTGCAACACTAACTTGTGATACATAATCGGAAAGCCTGGTAGCTTACTAGTTAAGTGCTATGCCTGTTAACCAAAAAGGTGGGCAGTTTGAATTCACCAGGTTTTCCTATAGGGCAGTTTTACTCTATCCTACCGGATTGCTATGAGTCAGAATCAATTCGACTGCAGAGGATTTCTTTTTTGTGGTATGACACATAATTAATAGGTTGAAGTCTTAAACTTAATTTAGTAATAGTTTGCTCTATAATTTTGTCACTTGGAAAACATCTGCAACTTTACTGCTGTAGGAGAGGTTGACTGTATATAGTGTATACTTACCATGCCTTATATAGTTTATTTAGAAAGTAAAAGGCAATTTGTAAATTTTGATTTATGTATTTAATATATACTAATATGTTTATGGAAACCCTGGTGGTGTAGTAGTTAAGTGCGACATCTGATAACCAAAAAGTCAGCAGTTTGAATCCTCCAGGCACTGCTTGGAAACTCTGTAGGGCAGTTCTAGCCTGTCTTATAGGTCACTATGAGTTGGAATTGACTCAATGGTACTGTTTTTTTAATATGTATATAAATGTATTATTAATAACAAAATATTAACATTACCATACTGATTGTTAAATATCTTGAATATCACACTAGATACAAAGAAAAATGACGTTTGTGGGGTTTATAGTGAATAATTATTAATTCACTCTTTAATAAAAATATGGAGATTTAAGAAAAAATAATTAAAAATAAAGCTAAAAGGACATTTACCAATCTCATGAAACAGAGAAATAATAAACTTGAAGGAAATTCAGGTAATAGAATTGAGTTTTTATAGAAAACAAAAAAACAAAAGATAGCTGGGAACAAAGAAACAAATTCAAAAGTATATTGGATTAATAAAGAAAGAATACATTACAGACTTTTGCTATGGAAAATAAATACTTAGAGTTTCCTTAGAAATAAGAATCAACCTGATACGGAAAATACTATGATTATTAAAGAGTAATGTTACTGACCTGAAGAGCAAACGTCTTAGCTACAAGACTGTGTGAAAAAAATAAACAAAAATGTTAACGTATGGGTAAAAAGCCGGCACACTGATGGTGCAACATTGTGTTCCAACACAGAATGCTTGAAAGCCAACAACAGAGTTTACAGAAAGAAATAATAATAGAAAGCCAACAACAGAGTTTACAGAAAGAAATAATAGAAAGAAATAATAATAGAAAGAAAGTAATAATAGAAAACAAATGTATTCACATTTTCAGATTTAAAATATTGTCCAAGAATGAGATATATACATATATATATATTAACAATCTAGTAAGAGTAGATAAAATATTAGAACTCCCAGATCAAATAAAAAACAACAGTCAAATGTGTTTGAGGAAAAGAGAGGGCTATTCAAGGAACAAGATTAGATTTTCCTCAAAAACTGCATTGGCATCTGGAAGTCTATGTCTAGCACAACCATCATAAAAAGGAAAAGGTGGGATAAAGATTGTTTGGGACATTCAAGAACTCAAGCAGACACTAAAGAACTTACTCTAAAACAATTACCTAACATAAAAGGGACAATGGAAATCCTGGCGGCATAGTGCTAAAGCGCTGCAGCTGCTACCAGGAGGTAGCAGTTAAAATCCACCAGGCAGTCCTCGGAAGCTCTATGGGGCAGTTCTACTGTGATCTGTAGGGTCGCTGTGAGTCAGAACAGACTTAGTGGTACCTAACAACAACAAAGAAGGGACAACATATACACGACACACACGTACATGTGCATAACCAGTACAAAAAAGACGTTGGAAAAAAAATATGGTTGGTTTTGAAATATTAGAGAGGTGACTTTGAGGCTTAATTTAACCACTAATAAAATATATCTAAAAATAATTTAAAAATAACAAAACTGATTAAATCTTATAATTAGAACTATAGTAACTTTAATGAAATATGCTGTCAAAATATACGGGACAAAAACTGAAAGAACTGAAAGGAAAAATAGACAAATCAACTACTGCAGTCAGAGATTTCGACATCCCTCTGTCAAGAACTTCTAGATTAAGCAGGCGTAAGGTAAGTAATGACATAGTTGACCTGAACAGTGCTGGCAGTCAACTTCATTTAACTGAAAATACTCCATATAACATCAGAATACACATTATTTCCAAGCCTATGTGGAATGGTCACCAAGACAGATAACTGTCTAGGGCACAAAATATACCTTAACAAGTTTTGAAGTTTACAAACCATGCAAAGTGTGGCTCTCTGAACAAAATAGGATTAACCTAGGAATTGGCTACAGAAAGGTATTTGCAGACTACATATTACAGTTTTAAATAACAACTGGTTCAAAGACACTATCTCAAGTGTAGTGTAAAAAAAAGTCTTTGACCAAATGGAAAAGAATTCCAGCTTAGCAAAATTATGAGATGCAGTGAATCCAGTGCTTACAGGGACTGTTAAAATGCTGATGCACATATAAAATGAGGAGAAAGGTCTAAAATAACTTAAGCTTACATTTTAGCAAACTAGAGAAAGCAAAGTAATTTATGTTAAAAAAAAAGGACTAAATGAAGGAATAATAATTAGAACCAAAATGAATGTAGCAGAATGGAGAAAAATCAATGACACCAAAAACTAGATCTCAGAAAAGAGCAATAAAATTAATAAACTTCTAGCTGGGCTAACAGAGAAAAAAGAATAGAAACATTACCAACATCAGACATGAAAGAAGGGTCACCATGCTTATACCAGGGATGCTAAAAGATAGTAAAGCGATATTTTGCATAACTCTATGTTCACAAATTTGAAAACTCAGATGACATTGGTCAATTCATTGAAAGACACACAACTACCAAAAATCACCCAGTGAGAAATAAATGGTCTGAATAGATCCGCTTCTATTAAAATAATTAAATCAATAGTTATTAATTCTCCAAGAAGAAAGCATTTTGCTAGTCCTTTTCACTAGTGAATTTTACTAAACATGTAAGGAAGAAATGATACCAATTCTATGAAACTCTTTGAGATTCTATAGAACATGAGAGCGTGGAAGTAGCACGGATACCTCGTGACTCATTCCATGAAGCCAGCATTATCCTTAATCCAAAATTAGATAAAAAGTACAAGAAAGGAGAATTATATACCAGTGTCTGTCATGAACATAGGTCCAAGAATCCTTAGTGAAATATTAACAGATTGAATTCATAAATGTATAAAAGCAATTTATATAACATTTATATACCAAGTAGAAATCACCCAGTCTATTCAAGGCTAGTTCAGTGTTAGCAAATCAGTTAATGTAATCCACATCATCAAGAAGCTAAGTGTCAAAGTTGGTGTGTTGAGAAGAAACTAGTATGATAAAAAATGATCCATTTCAATTGATGTAGAAAAAGGACTTAACAAAAACTGACACTTCCTAATGATAAAAACTGTCAGCAAACTAGAAATAGAGAGACACTTCCTCAATTTTTTGCATAAGTATGTGGTTGAAATCATAATTAATGGTAAGCAGCTGGATGCTTAGATAAGATAAAATACTTTGTGCTTAAATATAAATCTAAAAATATTTTGTGGGATCAATTACAGGAAAATCACAAAAGTTCTGGCAAAATGAATAAAATGATTCTAAATATATGCAGATGTTGTTATAATACTTTACTTTGTCTTCCTGAGCCACTCACGGAAATCTTCTGTTCAGTTCTTTACTTCATCATTCCTTCCTTTTATTTTAGCTACTTGCCATTCTAGTGCAAGTAGCTTCTGATATCCAATTTGGTCTTTCTTTTCTGCCTTTTTAATGTCTTCTATCTTTCTTTGTGGATGATGTATTTGATGTCATTCTACAACTCGTCTGGTATTTGGTCATAAGAGATCAATACATCAAACCTGTTCTTAAAGTGGTCTCTAAACTCAGGTGGGATATACTTAAGGTTGCACTTTGGCTCTTGTGGACTTGTTTTAATTTTCTTCAGTTTCAATTTAAACTTGCATAGGAGCAATTGATGGTCCATGTTGCAGTTAGCTCCTGGTCTTGTTCTGACTGCTGATATTGAGCTTTTCCATCATCTCTTTTCACAGATGTGGATTTGATTCCTGTGTATTCAATCTGGTGAGGTCCATGTGTATAGTCACTGTTTATGCTAGTGAAGAAAGGTATTTGCAATGAAGAAGTCACTGGTCTTCCAAAATTCTATCCTTCAGTCTCTGTGACTCTGTCAATTTCAGTCACCAAGGCTCTATTTTTGAACTACTGATCCTTCTTCTTTGTTTCCAGCTTTTGCCTTCCAATCACCAGTAATTATCAATGCAGCCTGATTGCATGTTTGATGAATTTTTCACTGCAGAAGGTGGTAAAAGTCTTCAATTTTTTAAATCGTTGGCCTTAGTGGTTGGCACATATATTTGAAAAACAGTTATATTAACCGGCGTTCCTTGTAGGCGTACAAATTATCACTGACAGCATTGTACTTCAAGACAGATTCTGAGATGTTCTTTTTGATGCTGACTGCAACAATATTCCTCTTTAAGTTTTTATTCCTGGCATAGCAGATCATATGATTGTTCAGCTCATTTCAGCTCACTGATGCCTAGGGTATTGGTGTTTATGCATCCCATCTTATTTTTGATGATTTCCAATTTTCCTGCATTCATAGTTTGTGTGTTCCAAGTTCTGATTATTAATGGATGCCTGCATCTGCTGCTTCTCATTTTGAGTCAGACCACATCAGCAAATAGGGGTTTAAAAAATGTGACTCCACTTACACTGTTAAGGTCAACTCTACTTTGAGGAGGCAGCTCTTCCCCTGTCATCTTATGAGTACCTTCCAAGCTGGGAGGCTCATTGTCTGGCACTATATCTGACAATGTTCTGCTGGTATTCATGAGGTTTCACTTGCTAATTCTTCTCAAAAGTAGATTGCTGGATCCATCCTAGTCTGTCTTAGTTTGGAAACTCAGCTTTACGTAACGTGTCCACCACGGGTGAACCTGCTAGTATCTGAGTATCAGTGGCACAGCACTACAGCAACATGCAAGCCTCTGAAATACAACCAAACGGGGTGCCTTCAGTTAGCAATGAATAAAGTGCTTCCTTTGAAAGACTATAGTATGAAATGTGGGAAAGGAAGAGTAGCTTTCATGGAGAAACAACAAAACTACCTCAGCTAGACAATCATGTTGAACATTAATAGTAATGAGTACATTAAAGCATATTCTTTTATTCAGTATAGTGGAAATGCTGGTGAAATAGTGTTTAAGTGTGATAGCCACTAAGGCAAAGGTCAGCAGTTCCAGTTTACCAGGTGCTCCTTGGAGGAGCTCCCACCTCAAAGTAGAGTTGACCTTAATGATATAGATGGAGTCAGGTTTTCCAGACCTCCATTTGCTATGAGTAGGAATTGTTTCAAGAGTGGTGGTTTTAACTTTGGTTGGGTTTATAATATAATGAAATTGACATTTTAATTATGTGGTTTTCCAAGAACACTTTGTTACATTATTATGTGCCTTTGAGTCAGTTGTGACTAATTCAAGACCTCGTATACCAGAACAGAACTGTTCATAGTATTTTCTAATTTGTAAGCTTTATGGGACCCCCCATGAGTGTGTCAATTTGCTGTACTTTGGGGGCTTGCTTGTTGCAGTGCTGCTGCAAGTTATGCCACTGGTATTCAGATGTCAGTCGGGACTTCTGTGACTTGCAGACAGGTTTCAGCTGAGCTCTCAGACTAAGACACAGCAGGAAAAAGATCCAGCAGTCTATTTATGAAAGTTAATAGCCAGCAAAAGCCTTATGAGTAGCAATGGAACATTGTCTGATATAGAGGCAGAAGATGAGTCCCTCTGGTTGGAAGGCACTCAAAACATGACTAGTGAAGAGCTCCCACTTCAAAGTAGAGTTGACCTTAATGATATAGATGGAGTCAGGTTTTCCAAACCTCCATTTGCTGATATGGCATGACTTAAAATGAGAAGAAACAGTTGTAGGCATCCATTAATAATCAGAACTTGGAATGTACAAACTATGAATCTAGGAAAACTAGAAATCATCAAAAATTACACAAAATGCATAATCATCAATATCCTAGGCTTTATTGAATTTAAATGAACTGAAATGGGCCATTTTGAATTGGACAGTCACATGGTCTACTAAGCCTGGATTGACTAATTGAAGGGGAATGGGATTGCATTCATTGTCAAGAAGAACATTTTAAGATTTATCCTGAAGTTCAGTGTTGTCAGTGATAGGTTAATAACAAAACACATACAAGGAAGACCAGCTAATACTAATGTTATTCAAATAAAAGTACTATTCAAATTTACATGCCAACGAAGCCCAAAGATGGAGAAATTGAAGACTTCTATCAGCTACTGTAGTCTGAAGTTGACCAAACATGTAATCAGGGTGCACTGATAGTTCCTGTTGATTGTAATGTGAAAGCTGGAAACAAAGAAAAGGGTTAGTAGTTGGAAAATATGGCCTTCATGATAGAAATTATGCTGGAGATCACATGATTGAATTTCATAGACCAACGACTTTTTATCTGTAAATACCTTGTTTTACCACCATAAATGGTGACTGTGTATACAGACTTTCCCCAGATGGAATACACAGGAATAAAATCAACATGTATACATAAAAAGAGAAAATGGAAAAACTCTATATGGTCAGACAAAGGCCAGTGGCCACCTGTGGATCACACAGTCAATCACTTACAGGTAAGTTTGAGTTGCAACTGAAGAAAATTAGAAAAAGTTCATGAGAGCCAAAGTGTAACCCCACCTGAATTTAGAGACTATCTCAAAAACAGATTTGATGTGTGGGATGCTAATGACCAGATGGGTTGTGGAATGGCATGAAGAAAGCAAGAGGTCATTGAAAGGAAAGCAAGAGGAAAAAAAAAGAGAAGACCAAGAAGATGTCAGAAGAGACTCTGAAAATTGTTCTTGAACATTGAGCTGCTAAAGCAAAAAGGAAAAAAAATGATGAAGTAAAAGTGCCGAACAGAAGATTTCAAAGGACAGCTTGAGAAGACAAAGTAAAGTTTTACGATAATATGGGCAAATATCTGATGACAGAAAACCAAGAAGGAAGAACGTGTTCAGTATTACTCCAGCTCAAAGAACTGAGGGAAAAAATTAAGCCCTGAGTTGTCATATTGAAGAATTCTATGGGGAAAATATTAAATGATGCAGGAAGCATCAAAATGAGATGGAAGGAATACAGAGAGTTACTATACCAAAAAGCATTAGTTGACCTTCAACCACTGTAGAAGGAAACATTATGATCAGGTATTGATGGTACTGAAGGAATTAAGTGCAAGCTACACTGCAGGCACTGGTGAAAAACAAGGCTCCGGGAATTGGCAGAAGACTAGTTAATATGTTTCAATAAATGGATCCAGCATTGGAAGTGCTCACTCATCTGTGCCAAAAAGTTTGGAGGAGAGTTACCTGGCTAACTGACTGGAAGAGTTACATATTTATGCCTATTCCCAAGAATGGCAATACAACTGAATGTGAAAATTATTGGATAATCCCATTAATATCAATATCATTAATAAAACAAAATTTTGCTGAAGGTCATTCAAAAGTAGCTGCAGCAATATATTGACAGAGAACTGCAAGAAATTCAAGCTGGATTTAGAAGAGGATGTAGAACCAAGAATATCATTGCTGATGTCAGATGGATCCTGGCTGAAGGCAGAGAATATCAGAAAGATGTTTACCTGAGTTTTATTAACTATGCTAAGACATTTAAGGTGTAGATTATAAAGAAGTATGTGCAACATTGCAGAGAATAGGATTTCCAGAAATTTTGTAGTCTTGAAGAATCTGTATGTGGATCAAGAGGCAGCCATTTGAAGAGAACAAGGAAATATAGCATAGGTTGAAGTCAGGAAAGGGTTGTGTCAGGGCTGTGCCCTTTCACCTTACCTGTTCAGTCTCTATGACAAGTAAATAATCTGAGAAGCTGGAGTATATGAAGAAGAACAGGGCATCAGGACTGGAGGAAAACTCACTAAAAAACCTGTAATATGCAGATTACACGACCTTATTTGCAGAAAGTAAAGAGGACTTGAAGCACTTACTGGTGATCAAAGACCACTCAGCCTTCAGCATGCCTCACACATTAACATAAAGAAACAAAATCCTGACAACTAGAATAAGCAATATCATGACAAGAGGAGGAAAAATTGAGGTTGCCAAGGATTTTATTTACTGGGAACCTCAATGACTACTCATGGAAACAACATTCAAGAAAGCAAAAAATGCATTGCATTGGGAAAATTTGCTTCAAATGATCTCTTTAAAGTGTTGAAGAGCAAAGATGTTGCCTTGAAGACTAAGATGCACTTGACCCAAGCCGTATTTTTTTCAGTTGTCTGATATGCATGTGAAAGCTGACCGTAAGGAATCCTGAAGAAGAATGGACACCTGTAAATTGTGATGTTGTTGACCAATATTGAATATAATTATATTCAATTAGAGACTGCCAAAAGAATGAAGAAATCTATCTTGGAAGAACTACAACAAAAACGTCCCTTAGAAGTAAGCATGATGAGACTATGTCTCACATACTTGGAGCATGTGATCAGGAGCGATCCATCCCTGGAGAAGGATATCATGCTCGGTAAGTACAAGATCAGTGAAGAAGAGGAAGAGCCTCAATGACGTGGACTGACACAGAGGCTGCACTAAAGACCTCAAGCATAACAGTTGTCAGGATGGCACAGGACTGAACATCGTTTCATTCTACTGTGCATAGGGGGCTTCTATGAGTTGGAATCAATGCCAAGACACCTAAAAGCAACAGCAATAACTCAGGAAATATAAGACTTCTGCAGAAAAATAACTTTTTCTTAAGGTTCATAGTATTATTTCACAGTGTAAAGAATTAAAAGCTGGTAGCAAAATTGTAAAAATTATGGATTATTATAGAAGTAATGGGAAACCCAGGTGGAGTAGTGGTTAAGAGCTACAGCTGCTAACCAAAATTTGGCAGTTCAAATCCACCAGACACTCCTTGGAAACTCTACAGGGCAGTTGTATACTGTTGTATAGGGTCTCTATGAGTTAGAACCTACTTGATGGCAGTAGGTTGGGTTTGTAGAAGTAATGAAGCAGTAAATATCACAGCATGTTTTCTTTTTTAGAGTCTTTAGATGAGAAACTGTTTACATATGTTTTTCATCATCTTGAGGCTGGCTGCTCCCTTCATCTTCAGTGACGGTGGTGGCAGATTGGATCTGTCTCACATGTTGGCACTTGACTGTGTCTTCTGTCTCTTTCCACATTTAAAAGATCTTCGTGATTGCACCAGGACCCACCTGATATTACAGGATAATCTTTTTTTAAGGTTAGTCGACTGCTTTTGTTGAGTGCCATGGAGTTGATTCCAACTCATAAGGACCTTATGGGACAGAGCTGAACTGCCCCATAGTGTTTTCTAGTCTGATATATTTATAGGAACAGATAAACTAGGTCTTTTCTTCCCCAGAGCTGCTGGTGGATTCAAACTACCAATCTTTAAGTTAGCAGCCTGGCACCTAACCATTGTCCTACCAGGGCTCTTTGGTCAGTTGATTAGCAATCCTACTTCCATCTACAATCTTAATCCCTTGTTGCTATGTAACAATATACTTACAGGTTCCAACAATTGGAATGTGGACATTTTCGGGGTGGGGGGTGGGGGTGGTAATGGTGATTATTTCATTTCTCACAAAGATCCATAATGTTCAGAGTCTGTGCTAAATCTTACACATAGTGTCCAACAGCAGAAACTTCTAAGCTTCTAAAGCCTGAATACATGGAAGTTCAAGCTCTGAAACCTTTCATGAAGCTGAGGTTTGTGACTCAGTTTGTTCATGAGACAAGAATAGCAAGAATCTAATTCATAAAATCGTTGAGATAATTAAATGACTAATATATGTAAATGACTTGAAAACTGGCTCATGCTCCATATATTTAAACTTTTATTTAATCTTCCTACAAGCAAATGAGGGAAGAACAAATATTGCTTTCATTTTCTAGATTAAAAAAAAATGAAGCTTAGAATAACTACATGATTTGATAAATGCTACATAGTAAGTATATGGGGGAAATGAAGCTTAAAGAATAACAAGTTTGACATTTTGGCTTAAATCTTAAAACCAAAATTGCATTATTTTAAGGGATTAAAAAAGTACACTGCATTTTAAATGTAGGTTCGCCTCCTAGCACCTGGAAAAAAAAAATTAACATAGAGTCTTGTGTGTAAATTCTTAGACTCAATATCTGTTCCCTTTTTATTTAACAACAACAACAAAAAAAATAGTGATACAGCCTTAGAATTTTAGCTGGGCATGACTATCAAAATAAAAATAAATAAAAAACCTATAATTTTTCTCTGCATTTGATTGCGTTGAAGACCATATGATTAAGCTCTGACCAATGGAATTTAAAATGAAATGGGTATGTGTAACTTTTTGGTTGTACTTCAATATGAAATGAGTGTATATTTTTATATTCTCCCTTCTGGCTGATTGAAGCAGAAATCCTCTATAAAATCTAGTTAGACATGTAAACAAAGACAGTAACTGTAGGATGGCAGAACAATTAGAAGTATGGTTCACTGTCTCTGGAATGCTATTACTGATATACGAGTGTCTCAGCCAGTACTGCTCTAACAGAGGTACCCACAAGTAGATGGTCTTAAAATGATGAATTTTATCTTGTTACAGTCCAGTAGGCTACAGGTCCAAAATTCAGGGGAAAGCTTTCTCCACTGGCTTTAGAAAAAGGTCTGTGTTTTCAGTCTTCTCCTGGCCTGGAAGCTTCTGAGGTGCAGAGACCCTGGTCTTTTCCAGAGGATGCACTCAGCTCCCAGCACTGCTTTCTTCCTTATGGTATGAAGTCACCACTTTCAGCTTACCTCCCTTTCCTTTTATCTCTTGTAAGACAAAAGGATAAAAGGTGGTGCAAGCCATGCTTCAGGGAAACCTTCTCTACACAGGAGCAGGGGTGTGATTTTAGGAAGAGTTTTATAGTTCCACCCTAATCCTCTCTAACATAAATTACCCTGTTGACTGCAGACAGAGATTAGGATTTATAACATAAGAAAATCACAAAGTGGAAGGCAAACACAGAATACAGGGAATCCTGACTCAGCCAAATTGCTATGCACTTTATTGGGGGGATACAATTCAATTCATGACAATGAGAAATAAATAAACATAATCTTTAAAAGGCATTTTTATAGAGTCCAGCTTATACAGAATTTGCTTCTAGAAGTGAGGATGCTGTTAAGGAATCTCAAATGTATCTTATATATTCAGTGGTCTCAAAGAAGACATATAGTTCGGAAAGTCACTTACACTTGTACAAAAACATAACATTTATTACAGCCCTGCCAAACTGAAATTTTTGTGGTAGTCAGTGTCTAAAGTCAGAAAACTGGCCAAAATAATCTGTTGCTTTAGGGTTCCAATAAGAATATTCATATATGTTCTTTCTTAACATGATGTAGCAGGGTCCTATTAAGAGAGAAAATATCAAGCAAAAGATAAACAATTTCAAAGTTGAAAAACAGAGAACACTGTGATGTACTGTCTTAGTCATCTAGAGCTGCTACAACAGAGATACCACAAATAGATGTCTTTAAAAAGAAATTTTATTTGTCACAGTCCAGTAAACTGAAAGTCCAAATGCAGAGTGTCAGCCCCAGAGGAAGGGTTTCTCTGCTGTTTCCAGAGGAGGGTTCTTGTCGTCAGTCCTCCCCTGGACTGGCAGCTTCTGAGGCACAGGGACCCTGGTGCTTTCCAAGGACGTGCTCAGCTCCCAGCACTGCTTTCTTTCTTGATGGTTATGATGTTCCTAAATCTCTCTGCTAGCTTTTCTCCTTTTATAGCTCAAGAGATTGCCTCAAGGCACAAAACAATCTTGTGCACTGAGTCCTACACCACCAACACGACTATCACCTGTTCTCCCTCACCAATGTCATGGAAGAAGGATTTACAACACCAGGAATCACAGACCAGCCAAACTGCCACACATTTTAGGGGGAATACAATTCAATCCATGACCTGTAGTTTGACTAAAATTTTGGAAACTTTAACCCTATCAGAGCTGAAAAAGTCAACATCTTTTGCCTATAAAAATGAAGTAATTTTAAGAGGTATTTCTGAAGAGGCAGCCTTGGAAGCAGATTAAGATTGAGGCCCAAAGAATTCAAATACAATTAAAGAGTTCAGTGACAGGAAACGGAAAGTAACTTTAACTTAGGGGAATGAGAAATTAAGATAATAAATTAAGATAACACTTTTGGGAAATAAAAATTAAGTCAAGAATATATTCATGTATATGCCTTTTCATTTATGCAGCCATATGGAAGTAAATAGACACACAGCATGCTAGTTTTCGAAGAAAATACATTGCTAAGGAAATCACAAGCCTAGACTACAAAAACTTACATTTCTTTGAAACAAAAAAAATCCCTCTGCAAGTCCCAGAGATTGTACCAAAATGAATTAAGTTGTGAAATACTTTAAACCTTGAAGGAGGGCGTATTTTCCAATTCAGATACGTACATAGAGATTTATAAATGAAGGAAACAATCCCCAAGGGGCAAGGTTAGGTCATGGAGGTGACGGACAGAAAGTAAAACCAGAGGCTGTCAGACAGGCTAACCCAGGAATGGTTTCCACTTTTATGCACAGAGTTGGGCAACACTTCCAGCAGAAAATACTGGATATGGATGAGCGTGACCACTGCATGTTTTTAATTCTTCCTTTCTTTATATGTAAGTTTTTCTTGTGGTTATTCTGTTTCTACATTACCATTATATATGGATATACATATATATATATATGTGTGTGTGTGTGTGTGTGTGTGTTTTAGTTTCTAGATTCCCAAACCATAAAGAGCTATATCATTCTCTTGCAGTTGCTTGGATCAAAAACCTTAGAGTCATCAGTGATTTTCCCCTTCTTTTAACACTCTGTGTTAAGAAATTCTATTTAGTCTACCTTAAAATACATAGTCCAACTACTCTTCTCTATAGAAACTAATTCACCACTGTCCTAGGCCACTTCTTTCTACTGAATGAATAATCCCAGTAGCTTCCTGCTACCATATGCTCTCAATGCTCTATTTTCAATGTATCAGCCAGAGTGAGTATTTTGTGTGTAATAAAACCATATCACTATCTTCTTTGAGCTGCTCAGTAGCCAGTTATTCATTTCACTAACATTAATTGCCAAATATCTTTCAAGAAATAGTGTCATGGATTACATTTTGTCCCCTCAAAAATGATTTGACTTGGCCATGAATCCCAATATGGTATAATTCCTCCCCGGTGTTGTGAATCCTGCCTCTGTGATGCTGATGAAGGAAAATGGACAGTAGTTGTGTTGGTGAGACAGGACTCAAGTTACCAGCTATGGGCTACAAGGAAGAGAAGTGAGCATAGTGAGTTGGGAACCTCATGCTACCAAGAAGGCAGCACTGAGAGTAAAGCACATCTTTTGGACCTGAGGTTCCTGTGCTAAGATGCTCTCCTTGAATTTGTACTCAGCCTACCAGACTGATACATTTTCTCTTATTAAATGAACCTGTAACTTGTAAATGTATTTGTGGCTTACTGGATTGCGACAATGAAGTTTCCCTTCTTGAAGGCTTCCACTCATGGCATTTTCTGTTAGAGCACTACCATGCCACTGAAACAAGCAATAAGGCTCTAATTTTGCTGAGAAGCCAGTGTAGCACAGTAGTTAAGAGCTCGGTGGCTAAACAAAAAATTGGCTGTTTGGATCCACCAGCTAGTTCTTGGAAATGTTATAGGACAGTTCTATTCTGTCCTATAAGGTCAATGTAAGTTGTAATCAACTTGATGACAGTGAGGTTAGGTTTATTTTCTGAAGACTATTCAAAAGTGGTTGCAGCAGTACACTGACAAGGAACTGCCAGAATGTCAAGCTGGATTCAGAAGAAGACATGGAAGGAAGGGTACCAATGCTGAGGTCAAATGGCTCCTGTCCGAAAGCAAGAAGTACTAGAAAGATGTGTTATTGATTGTGCAAAGGCATTCAAATCTGCGGATAGTAACAAATTATGAATAACACTGTAAAGAAAAAAAATTCCAGAACATTTAATTGTGTGTGTGATTACTATGGGTTGGCATTGACTCGCTGGCAGTGTTCTTCCCGGTTGTTGTTATTGTTGTAGTTTTTAAATGTGGTCATTTGGAACCTGTCCGTAGATCAACAGGCAGTCATTCAAACAGCACAAGTGGGCACTGCATGGTTTAAAGTCAGGAAAGGTGTACATCAAAGTTGTATACTTTCACCATACTTATTCAATCTGTATGGTTAGAAAATAAAATGAGAAGCTGGACCATATAACATATAACAGGGCTTCTGAATTAGAGCAAGTCTCTTTACCTACTGATGACACAAACTTGCTTGCTGAAAGTGAACAGGACTTGAAACACTTACTGATAAAACTCAAAGACTATAGTCTTTAGTATGGAATACATGTGAACACAATAGAAACAAAAATCCTCGTAAGTGGACCGATAAGCAGTATCACATTAAATGGAGAAAAGACTGAAGCTGTCAAGGTTTTCAGTTTACATGGATCCAAAATCAACATCTTGGAAGTAGCAGTCAAGAAATCAAAGGATGAATTGCATTAGGCAAGTCTGCTGCAAAAAACTCTTTTAAAGTGTTAAAATGTAGAAGTGTCACTTTAAGGATTAAAGTGTGCCTGATCTCAGTCATGGTGTTTTCAGTTACCTCATATACATTGGAAAGCTGAACAGCCAATAATGAAGACTGATGCACTGATGCCTTTGAGTTGTGTTGCTGGCAAAGAACATTGAGTACACCACAGACTGCCGGAAGAACAAACATATCTGTCTTGGAAGAAGCACAACCAGAATGCTCCTTTGGAGCAAGAATTATGAGACCTCATCTCTACACATGGATACTGTTATCGTGAAGGACCAGTTCCTGCTTACCGTTCTTGGTAAAGTAGATGGCCAACAAAAAAGAGGAAAATCCTCAATGAGATGGACTGAACAATTTTTGTTCTGTTCCACATAGCATCCCTATGAATAAGAATTCACTCAATGGCACTTAACAACGATAACATATGATCTGCACTCAGTTTCCTCTTTAACTTCATTTCTCACTTCTTTGCCCATTTCTCACTTGATTTTAAATCTGTTGGACTGCTCACTATTCTTCAAAATTTCAGATCTTTTCCATGCTTTCAAATGGCTGTTTCCTTTTCTAAGACAATTTTCTCTTACAGATCCAGATAGATGGTTTCATTGTATTATATGTATCTTTTTCTAATCTTATTAAAATTCTGAATTTTCTTCTCACCATTTCAGGAGTATCCTGGAGCAAGCTGATACAGACTCCTGAAAATTGATTGTGAATGTCCTAGAAATTTTGACAGGTGGTTAGCATAACATCCCTAGCTTAGCCATATGGGAAGTATTGGTGGTGGTTGTTGTGAGCCTTTGAGTTCATTTTGACTCACAGTGGCTTTATAGGATGGCTAATAACTGCCCCATAAAAGCTTCCTAGCTTGTAATCTTTGTGTGTGTGGATCACCAGGTCTTTATTTCCAGAGTCTGATGGGATGAATCAGGTTTGAACTGCTGACTTTTTGGTTAGCGTCTGAATATATAACCGTCGTGCAGCCAGGCTCTTGTGGAAATATTCCATGGAAAACAGAAAACACTGCAAATTAGAGATTTCTTCTTTTCCCAAAGCTGGGTTTTAAACATTTACTACTGCCAGTCTCCTTTATTTTCTGTATTTTTTCATAACACTTATGATATTCCAAGAAACACAATAATTTTTGTATATCTGTATTTAGCAGCTATTGTCTATTTATACTTACTAAAATGTGAACACAAGGGAAGGGATTTTTATTTAATTTACTGTCTTATCTCTGATGTATACGTGTTTAGGAAAGTGCTGGCACCTAGAAGGTACACAATAACTTTTGTTGAATGAGTGAAGCATTAAAATAGAAATCTTTTGATTGAAGCTGAGAAGTGCATCCAATTAAAGGCTACATTTCCCAGACTCCTTTGAAGTTAGCTATGGTCACCAACCGTGTTTCGTCTAAGATTATGTTGTCAGAAGTAATCTTTTCAACTTTTAAATGGAAATGAGCCTTTGAACAATTTGTAGTACAGGTATAATCATTAACTATCTAGAGCCATTCTAACGGGGCAGCACAGAGAGCTGTCAGTGTCCCAGATCTCTGATGTAGTGAAGCTGCAACATGAGTCCTGGACTGATTATTGTTAGCTTATTATTTAAGAGATAAATAGAATTTTATATTGCTTAAATCAATTCTGTGTACCATTTTTATCTAAGAAACTGCTAACTGCATGTACACTGGATAAATTGTAATAGGCCAACTGACTTCTGCTACCAATAGCATACAATTGTCCCGTGAAACAAACACTGAAATCTTCTTTCAGCTGATGTAATTTGGTCTCTGTTACAGTAGGCAGTCCTGAATCTTTAGAACAGCATCCACTTTGTTGACTGATTCATTTTTGTGTTGAGAATAAATGAATCATATTAACTCTCTAGTCTATAGAAAACTCAGAAGTGTGTGGAAAGTATGGAACAAAAATGATTATTGTGTTGTTAACAAAGCTTGAAGGATTAGAATTGTTTTTACTACCTATTGAAATCACTGTAAGTAAGTGCTTTGGGTGCCCCATTGTATGATACTGGTATATATTCTGCAAACTAACAATATTGCCCACAAGGGACATGCATAATGATACAAACAAATAAATAAAATACGGTACTACAGATTATGAACAGAACTGCAAAGGTGATAAAAGAATTGTAATCTAAAGTCTGTGGTTGAAAGGGAAGACAGCTTATAAAAAAAGGAATCTCTTGCAAACTTGAATGGGAAAGAATTGAATCCCAAACTCAAGGGGTAGAATTGAATTTCTGTCTCGAGATAGAAAAAAAAAAATATCATTCGCTGCTAGGATGATTCCTATCTTCTGAATATTCTCCTGAATGGTTACAATATTATGATAAACTTACTTTGATAGGCTGTATGTCTATTAACCCATAATAGGACGTTTAGATATATTTACTTGTTAAAGTCTATTCAAGCTGATATACATGTTTTTTACTCTAAGATAACCAAGAAGATCAAATTGTTATGGTTGAATTTTTAACAATATTATTTGAATCATTTATGTTTGTTTTGTCACTCAGTGCCTGAAACTTTTTTGTAGATAATAAGTAAGTTGAGGTCAATTTTTCTGTTTTCATTCAAATTAGCTTGACCTGGATGGGTAATTTTTGGAAATTACTTACAGTAGTTGGCATTAGGATATGAAATATGTATGTTCCTTTTTAAACTTAGTTTATAAGACTTTCCATTTTAACACATATAGGGTACAATTAGATTGGAAAAATATACTAAGAGCATTATATTTTAAGTGAATATTTACTAACTTTAATGTGAAAAACAGATTATTAGAGTTAATGAATTCATGGCTACCACCAATGACTGCCCTGACATGGAAGTCAACCAAGAGTCCCTGGTGGAGCAGGAGAAATGTAGGGTGCAGAACTCAAACTCTAGCAAAAAGACTTATGGTCTGACAGATTAGAAGGTCTCTGGAGGACAAGGCCCGAGGCTCTCCGTTAGCCCAGAACTAAAACCATTCCTGAAGCAAACTCTTCAGGTGAAAATTGAACTGGTAGATGCAGGAGACCTCTGGAAGAGAGAGCAGAAGGCAGAGGAGGACAGGAACTGGCTGAATGGACATGGCTAACACAGGGTGCAGAGAATGAGTGTGCTCTCAGAGTGAGGACAGCAACTAGAGTACGTAACAATGTGTGTGTACATTTTTACACTGGAAGTGTAAACTTTCAGTTAAAGTACAATAAAAATAATAAAAAGATTAGCCAAGCCAAGTGCCACAGAACACTAAAAAAAAGTTAACGAACCTAGTATCTTAAGTAAGCCAAGCCAGCCAAGTGCCGTCGAAGTATCTTAAGTAAAGGAAATAAAATATTGGAATTTATTTTTAATATTGGATGAAAGTGGAGGAATTATTTTTATATCAAATTTTGTCATTGTTAGGTGTCTTTGAGTCAGTTCTGATTTTCAGCTGTCTTACGTACAATAGAACAAAAACCGCCCTCTCCCGCGCCATTCTCACAATACTGGAAAATTGTTGCAACCACTGTGTCAGTCTGTCTCACCGAGGGTCTCCCTCCTTTTTGCAGACCCTCTACCAAGTACGATATCCTTCTCCGTGGACTGGACCCTCTTGATAACATGTCCAAAGTATGTAAGACAGATTTGTTCATTCTTGAGCAGTTCATATTCAATATTTTTGCCAACGCCATTAGTCAAAGGCTGCAATTCTTCCGTTTTGCTTATTAGTTGTCCAGCTTTCACATGCATGTATGGTAATTGAAAATACCATGGCTTGGGTCAGACATACCTCGGTCCTCAAAGTTGCAACTTTGCTTTTTTTAACACTTTATAAAGAGATCTTTTACAGCAGTTTGCTCAATAGAATATGTTGTTTGATTTCTTGACTACTGCCTCCACAGAGTTGACTGTGGATCTATGTAAAGTGAGATTCTTGACAAATACAATGCTTTCTCCTTTATTATGATGTTACTTATTGGTTAGGTTATAAGGATTTTTTTTTTTTTTTTTTTTTTTTTGGTAATGTTGTTGTGTAGTCCACACTGCAGGTTATAGTCCTTGACTTTCGTCAATAAGTTCTTCAAATCCTCTTTCAGCAAGCAAGGTGGTGTCATCTGCATATCACTACCAGCTGTTAATGAATCTTCCTTCCATTCTGAAGCTATATTCCTTTTAATATGATCTAGCTTTCTGGATTGTTTTCTCAGCATAAAGAATGAACAAGTATGCTGAAGGTATATAATCTTGTTGCATACCTTTTTTGCTTTTAAACAGTGCAGTATCTCCTTGCTTTGTTGGAATGACTCTGCCTTGTGTACAGGTTCTTCATGAGAACAATTAACTTCTGCAATTCCCATGATTTGCAATATTATTCTTAATTTTGTTATGACCTAAATTGTAGAATGCCTTTGCATTGTGAATAAAACATGGTAGGTATCTTTCTGATATTCTCTACTTTCAGCCCAAATCCATTAGACATCAGCAGTGATATCCCCTTGTTCTAACTCCTCTTCTAAATTTGGATGAATTTCTGTCATTTTGCTGTTGATGTACTGCTGCAAACCCTTTTGAATTATCTTCAGCCTAACTTTACTTGTGTGTGAAAATTAATGACATTGATTTGTTTTTCCCATTCTTTTGGAAGACCTTTCTCTTCCTTTACTACTTCATGCATCATTCAGTATCTCGCCCACAGAATTCTTCAATAATACAACCAGAGGCTTGAATTCTTTTTCTTTAGTTCTTTCAGCTTGAGAAACTCAAAATATGCTCTTTGCCTTTGATTTTTTAACTCCAGGTCTTTGCACATTTCATTATAATGCTTTACCTTGTCTTCTGGCCACTACCCTCTGAAATCTTCTATTCAAGTTTTTACATCAGCAGTTTTCTTTGTTAGCTTTAGCTAGTGTATGATCAAGAGCAAATCTCAGAATCTCTTCTGACATCTATTTTGATCTTTTCTTTCTTTTCTGTCTTTTACATAACCTTTTGCCTTCTTCGTGTATGAGGTCCTTGATGTCAATCCATAACTCTTCTACTCATTTTTCATTAGTTTTTAATATATTACATCTGTTCATGAGATGGTCTACAAATTGATGTGGGACATGCTACAAGTTGTACTTTGACTCTTGTGGACATGTTTTAATTTTCTTCAGCTTCAACTTGCACTTGCATTTGATGGTCTATTCTACAATCAGTCCCTGGCCCAGTTGTGATTAATGGTGCTGAACTTTTCCTTGCCTTTTTCCACAAGATGTAGTCAATTTGATTCCAGTGTATTCTGTCTAGTGAGGTCATATGTACAGCTACAATTTATGTTGTTGAAGAAAATTATTTGCAAAGAAGTCATCCATCTTGCAAAATTCTATCACGCAATCATAGGTGTAGTTTCTGTCACCGAGGCTATATTTTCTAACTAGTGAGTTTTTTTTTTTTTCAACTTTCAGATTCTACTCACCACTAATTATCAAGGCATTTTTGAATGCTTGTTTGATCAATTTCAGACTGTAGAAGCTGGTAGGGTAATAAGCTAAGCATGATTAGTTGAGGGCTCATTTTATAGCTGTACTTCATCAGGGATCCAGGGCACTGACATCTCCGTATGTTGTTCCATTTGAACACCTCAGGATTATCCAGGACTAAATCTATACTATAAATTGTTCAAAGGCATACATAGCAGAGCACATGACTGTCTAGTTAGTATGGCCAGTACCAGTCAATTTCAACTTACAAATGTCTAGGATTTTTAACTTTGTGTTTTCTGTTTCATTTTTGACAACTTCCAACTTTCCTAGGTTCATAATTTGTACATTATACTTTCTGACTATTAATGAATGTTTGAGCTATTTCTCCTCATTTTAAGTTACACTATGTCAGCAAATGATGGTCTTGAAAGCTTGACTTCTGTGTCATTATTGTTGACTCTACATTGAAGAGACAGCTCTTTCCAGGCATTTTTGAGTGCCTTCTAACCTGTGCGGATGATCTCCTGGCACAATATCAGACAGTGTTATGCTGCTATTCATAAAGATGTCATTGGCTGACTTTTCTTAGAAGTACACAGCCAGGCCCTTCTTCCTAATCTAAAGGTCCACTGAAACCTGCTCACCATGAGGGTCTCTGCTGTTATTTGACATACCGGTGGCATAGCTTCTGGCGTCACAATAACAAGTAGGCCAACAAGTAATGCAAACTCACAGAACAGTGCTTGTTTATGTTGCATGTGCATACACACACACATACATATATGTATACATACTTGTATATACACACACTTAAGTACACATTTATATATAATTCCTAATATTTGAAGTTAACAGATAGTTTCAAATATTCTCATAGGTAAGGCTAGGGCTACAAAATAGACCCTAATATTTTGTCTTGACCCAATGTACCTAAAGCTAGTTGATTTCCATCTTTGCTGAATTTTGGAGATGGTATTATTTTGTCCCCAAACAGTATTTGCTTTAAGGCCACCAGATTTTATTTCAGGAATTTCCTAGCTCTGTAACTTTCAGTAAGTTATTTATCTTGATTTCTACATTGGAAAATGGATTATGTCCTTAAGAGGAGATGCATCTAGGATTGAATGCCATAATGCATACGAGGTACCATAACATTGCTCAATAAAAGTTAGCTCTTCCTATAACTATGTATAAACACAGTATATGGAAGATCTTACATTTATGAAGCCTTATTATATTTTCTATGTTTTCCACTTTATATTCAGTCCTTACAGTGATTCAATAGTAGGACCGAGACAGTTTGATTAACCTCCTCAAGGTACACAAATAAATAGTACAGTTGACTCCAGTCTCTGTCTATATGATTCTAAAGCCTATTCTCCACCCAACAAACCACAGACTACACTACAATAGATTTCAGATTAATTTGAAACTTTCAATAATTTATGTGTAGCATAATAATTTTTTAAAAAGAATTTCATTAGTGAAGAATTAATTTCTAGCATCAGGTTTCTTTCATGTTAGGAAATTTGTACCTGCTGATTACTCTTCCTGTAACTTACACTCACTTTCACTCTCCTTTTCCCTGTTAGTTCTTCAAATTTAGTCCTTTCCTCAAGAAAGACTTCTGTCAAATCTGAGAGAAGATCAGTTGGTCATATTTTCAAAAAACGACTGTTAGTTTATATTTGTATCATTGTTTAGAATATTTCCCTCATAGTCTTAAGTTCTGTAGTAAGAAAGAAAAGCCTATTCAGCTCCCTAACTGGCACCCCATAAGAATTCTATTAACATTTGTCAGAGAATGAATTAGTAAAATAATTTTATATGTCTGAAATGGATTTTTTAACAATAAAATTGTTTAACATGTGTCTTAGTTTTCTAGTGCTGTTGTAACAGAAATACCAGAAATGGATAGCTTCAACAAAGAGAAATTTATTCTCTCAGTCCAGTAGGTTACAAGTACAACTTCACGGTATGAGCTCAAGGCCAAAGCTTTCTCTGTTGGCTCTGGAAGAAGGTTTTTGGCATCATCTTTCTCTGGACAAAGAGCTTCTTTATGCAGGAATCTCAGGACCAAAGAACACATTCTGCTCCTGGCACTGTTTTCTTGGTTGTGTGAGGTTCCAAAGCCTCTCTGCCCACTTTTTCTTTTATGTATCAAAAGAAATTGGCTTAAGACACTAGCTAATCTCGTAGATGTTGTCAGTATAGCTTCTACTAATCCATCTCGTTACATCATGTGGTTGTTGTTAGGTGCCGTCAAGTCAGTTTGGACTCACAGCAACGCTATGAATAACAGAATGAAACACTGCCCTGTCTTGTACTATGTCCACAATCGTTTTTATGTGTCAACCCATTGTTGCGGCCACTGTGTCAGTTCATCTTGTTGATGGTCTTCCTCTTTATTGCCAACACTCTGCTCTACCAAACATGACGTCCTTCTCCAGAGACTGATCCTTCCTCACAACATGTCCAAAGTATGCAAGACACAGTCTTGCCAGCTTTGCTTCCCAGGAGCACCCTGGTTGTACTTCTTCCAGAACAGATCTGTTGGTTCTTTTGATGGAGCATAGAACATTCAACATTCTTCCCTAACACCACTATTCAAAGGCATCAGTTCTTCTTCTGTCTTCTTTGTTGATTGTCCAGACTTCACATGCATATAACGTGGTTAAACATAGTATGGTTTGGGTCAGGTGCATGTTAGTCTTCAAGGTGACATCTTTACTTTTCAATATTTGAAAGAGGTCCTTGGTAGCAGATTTTACCAATGCAGTGTGTCTTTTGCTTTCTTGACTGTTGCTTCCATGGGCATTGATTGTGGACCCAAGTAAAATGACATCCCTGACAACCTCAATCCTTTCTCCACTTATGACACTGCTTACTGATCTAGTGATGAGGATTTTTGTGAGGTGCAACCGTACTGAAGGCTGTGGTCCTTGATCTTCATAAGTAAGTGTTTCAAATCTTCTTCGCTTCCAGAAAGTAAGGTGGAGTTGTCTGTGTAATGCAGGTTGTTAATGAGTTGTCCTCTAATCCTGATGCCTTGTTCTTCTTTGTATAATCCAGCTTCTCAGGTTATTTGTTAGGATATAGATTGAAAAGGTATGGCAAAAGGATATAACCCTGAAACACACCTTTCCTGGCTTTAAATCATGCGATGTCTGCTCATTCTGTTGGCACGACTGCCTCTTGACCAGTATATAGATTCCTTAAGAGCACATTTAGGAGTTCTGGGATTCCCATTCTCCACAATGTTAGTCATTATTTATTATGATTCACACAGTCAAATGCCTTTGCATAGTCAATGAAACCCAAGCAAACATCTTTCTGATATTCTCTGCTTTCGGCCAACATCCATCTGACATCAGCAATGATATCCCTGGTTTCATATCCTCTTCTGAATCTAGTTTGAATTTCTGGCAATTCCTTGTTAATACACTGGTGCAGTCACTTTTGAATGATCTTCAGCAAAATTTTACCTGCATGTGACATAAACAGTACTGTTTGGTAATTTCTGCAGTCCGTTGGTTCACCTTTATTTGAAATGGACATACATATGGATCTCTTACAGTCAGCTGGCCAGGTAACTGCCCTCCAATAGATGAGTGAGCACTTCCAGTGCTGCATCTGTTTGTTGAAATATCTCAGGTGATATTCCATTACTTCTCAGAGCTTTGGTTTTTTTCCAATGCCTTCGATACAATTTTGACTTCTTCCTTCAGTATCATTGGTTTCTGATCATATGCTGCCTCCTCAAATGGCTGAAAATGGAGCACTTCTTTCTGATATAATAACTGTGTATTTCTTATACCTTCTTTTGATGCTCTCTGAGTAGTTTAATAGTTTTGCTGTAGAGTCCTTCACTATTGTAACTCAAGGCTTGAATTTTTTCTTCAGTTCTTTCAGCTTGAGAAATGCAGAACGTGTTTTTCTGTTCTGGTTTTCCATTTCCAGCTCTTTGCATATGTCATTATATTTTATTTTGTCTTCTCAAGCTGTTCTTTGAAATCTTCTGTTTAGGTCTTTTACTTCAACATTTCCTCCTTTTGCTTTAGCTGCTCCACATTCAAGAGTAAGTTTTAGAGTCTCTTTTGACATCCTGTTTGGTCTTTTCTTTCTTTCCTGTCTTTTTAATTCACTCTTGGTCTCTTCATGGATGATGTTTTTGATGTCATTCTGAAAATTGTCTAGTCTTCAGTCAGTAGTGATCAGAACATCAAATCTGTTCTGGAGATGGTCTTTAAAGTCAGGAGGGATATACTCAAGGTCATACTTTGGCTCTTACGGACTTGTTCTAATTTTCTTCAGATTCATTTTGAATTTGCACATTGTCAGTTGACTATCTGTGCTGCAGTCATTACTGGGTCTTATTCTGACTGCTGATATGGAGCTTTTCCATTATCTTTTTCCACAGATGGAGTCTATTTGGTTCTTGTGTTTTCTGTCTGGTGAGATCCATGTGTATAGTCAACATCTGTATCGGTTAAAAAGGGTATTTGTAGTGAAGAAGTCATTAGTCTTGCAAAATTCTATCATGAGATCTCTGGCATTATTTCTATCACTAACATCATATTTTGCAACTACTGATCCTTCTTTTTTTCAAAATTTTGCATTCTAGTCACTGTAATTGCCAATGTGTCCTGATTATGAGTTCAATCAATTTCAGACTGCAGAAGCTGGTAAAAAATGTTCGATCTCTTCAGTTTTGGTCTTAATGGTTGGTGCATAAATTTGAGTAATAGTCGTATTGTAGGCATATGGATATTATGCTGTCACTGACAGCATTGTACTTCAGCATAGGTCTTGCAAGTTTCTTTTTGATGATGAATCCAACACTGTTCCTCTTCAAGATTTTGTTTCCAGTATAGTAGACCATATGATTGTCAGATTCAAAATGGCCAATGCTGGTCCATTTCAGCTCACTAACGCCTAAGATCCTTGAATACTCTGGGGGTCAGTTCTACCTTGGCCCCTAGGGTCAGCATGAGTCGGATCTGACTTGACACACTTGGCTGGCAATGCTTAAGGTATTGATGTTTATGTGATCCCTTTCATTTTTGAGAATTTCCAATTTTTCTAGATTTACACTTCATACATTCCATGTCCTGGTTGTTAATGGATGTTTGCAGCTGTTTCTTCTCATTTTCAGTCATGCTACATCAACAAATAAAGATCCCAAAGGCCCTACTCCATCCACTTCATTAAGGTTGACTCTACTTTGAGGAGGCAGCTCTTCCTTAGTTGTTTTCCGAGTGCCTTCCATCCTGGGAGGCTCATTTTCTGGCACCATACCTGACAGTGTTTGGCTGCTATTCATAAGGTTTTCCCTGGCTAATCCTTCTCAAAAGTAGACTGCTGGGTCCTTATTCCTGTTCTGTCTTAGTCTAGATGCTCAACTGAAACCTGTCCACCATGGGTGACCCTGTTGGTATCTAAATACCAGTGGCATAGCTTCCAGCATAACAGCAACAAGCAAACCTCCAGTGACAGACAAGTGGGGGCTGCTCACATCACAGTAATAGTGTTTACAATACGTAGGAAAATAACATTGGATGTTAAAGTGGTAGACAATCATACAATTCTCATAATCATGATCTAGCCAAGCTGACAGATATTTGGGGTGGGACACAATCCAATTCATGACAATACAATAACATCTGCCATATTAAGTCTGAAATGTTCATGTGAGAATCATATTTTTCAGCAAATAACCTACTCCTTTTACATTTGTTGGGTAACTATGACCTTAGCATTTTGAGGAATTTTCATAAGTGCTACTAGGCCAATTTTTTTGTATAGGGAAAAAACAAAAGCATAGCATCCCTATGAAAAGATTTTGCAGGGGGAGGTCCAGTGGGCAAACAAATATACAAGGCATGTTATTATTTTAAATAATAGATATTATGACACTTCAATAATGGTATAAAAAAAACAAACCTGTTGCTGTTGAGTCAATTCCAACTTACCATTAGTCATCATACCATTATTCATTTAGCATGATGACTAATGGTATAGTGCTGTGTGAAATATAATGTAAGATATGTATACAATAAATGATGTAACTATGAACTTTGTTGCATGTGACATATTAGGTAGTAGAAGCCTCACATTTTCTATTTCATCAAATTTTTAGCTGTGTTTATTTGTATGCTCATTTTAGGTGCTGAACTATTAATTTTGATAGACTCTGCTTTATTTCACTGTAATATTGTTTAATAAGTTGATTTTACATTGCATCTTTATATATTTTCTGCTTATAGTCAAAGAAAGATAATGGATTTGAAATAATCTTGAATTAAGATGAACCATTGACCTTTTATAAGTCTTCAATGACCAGTTTTAATTTTTGGTAAACAAGATAAACAATTTCAAGAATTAGTGAAAAGCTTTGAAATGTAATAATTCTCTTTAAATCAGTGTTTTGGAACTAAGTATGTGTGGATCTCATTCCAGATGGTGACCTTTAATTTCAAACTTTCAGTGTTTATGCAATTTGAGCTCCTGAGAATTGCCATCTACCAGCTGGTAGCAAGTCACCATTACATATTTAAAGAGGATCTAACTTCGTTTATCATCATTCCTAGAACTCATTTAGACATTAGTTTATTCATCTGTCAGTTAACAAGTATTTCATTATGCCTAGTTTGTTCCAAACATAGTTCTACTCACTGGACACACAGCAGTAAATCATACACAGTCTCTGTTATTAAGGTATTTCCATCTACTGTGGAGACATACAATCAACTCATAGAATGACAGAATATAGAATCTCTTAAACATGTTAACCTCAGAAAAGTTTAATTTCTTTGAACAAAATTACATGACCCAGAGAATGATAAAAAAAAAAAGAAAAAAAAAAAAGCTGTCAAGCAGAGTCCAACTCCTAGCAATCCTATAGGACACAGTCAAACTGTTCCACAGAGTTTCCAAGGAGTGCCTAGTGGACTCCAAACTGTTGACATTTTGGTTAGCAGCCATAGCATTCAACCACTGCACCACCAGAGTATTGAGGGGATAATGTTTTTTGAAAAGAAGATGCAAAGGAAGCAGCCATGTGAGGGTTAAGGCAAAGTACATTGTGGAATATATTAGTCATTAAATGATTGTAAAGTATGTTAAGAAGAGGATGCATGTGCAGAACATGAGACATTGATTGTATAAAGAAATGGATAGACCAGAAAATACTGCAATATTTGGAGCCATGTAGAGCCAAGCCAAGTGCCATCTGGAGCCTGGTAGAAGGTTATACAAATACACGAATAATCTGGGCTTCTTCATCTATAGACTGTGAATACTAGCTAAATTCATAGTACTGTTGTGATCTATATGAAGCAGCCAAAACAGTAATTTATATATAATAAGTTCTTGATTTATATTATCTCATTTATTTTCCTTAGGTTTACTGTAGCAGAATATCTCTCCTGATACAAATATTGAATGATCTCCTAAGGAAAAAAATGTAAAGAATATAAATTGAACACATGGCTGAAGGTTTTTTTACTATCTTAACCACCATAAATAAATTAGAAGTGAGAAATTGTTTCTAAAACTTTGTAAGAAGAGTATTGATTGGGGAGGTGGCTGTTTTTTGTTTACCCAGTCTTCCTATGTTTTCCCTCTAGGTTCCAATTTTTAAGTAGTACACTTAAACAATAATACATGAAAACAAGGGTGTATAGTTTTAAATTGGTCCCAATGGAACTAATAATAGAGTTTTGGGGGAATGTACTACCAAAATAAAGGAAAGTCATTCTTTGTCCATAATACTGATTCTAAGTAACTTATTTGTGTCTAGCATGCTTGCTTATTAATGCTCTCACATACACATGCATACATATACACATATACAATACAGACATGTTTAAATGAATGTTAAACAGTGATTAATGTTGTCTAAGGCATCCCTACAGCATAATTAAATGCTTTCTTACGTACATTTAGTAATTCCTATACATACATAGATAGGAGTCCTGAATGTGCTTGTGTGCTTGTATGTATGTGTATGTATAAATATGGATGCATATAGATAAATATATGGAAAAGATAAATATATTTAAATCAAGCCAGACAATGATAAGGAAGAAAGGAGAACTAATATCTCCGCATTGTAGTATTGATGAAGAATAATGAATATAATGGACTGTCAAAAGAACAAACTAATCTGTCTTGGAAGAAATATGGCCAGAGGATTCATTAGCAGTGAGGATGGTAAGATTTGGTCTCACATATTTTGAATATTGTTGTAATTATCTAGTGCTGCTTTAACAGAAAAACCACAAATGATTGCTTTAACAAAGGGAAATTTAGTCTCTCAGATTCTAGTAGGTTACACATCCATATACAGAGTATTACCTCCAAGAGAAAGCTTTCTCTCCCTGTCAGCTCTGAAGAAAGCTCCTCATCATCAGTCCTCCACTGGTTGAGGAGCTGCTCAGCACAGGAGTTTTGGGCCCAAAAGACACACCCTGCTCTCAGCGCTGCTTTCTCGGTAATATGAGGACATCTATGTCTATCCACTGGCTTATCTCCTTTGTATCTCAAAAGAGATTGGCTTAAAACACAATTTAATCTTGTAGATTAATTAATCAACATTATTTCCACTTATCCATCTCATTAACATCATATTGATAGAACTTCAAATACACAGGAAAATCAATCAGGTGACAAAAGAGTGGACATTCATACAATACTGGGAATCAAGGCCCAGCCAAACTGACACATATATTTTGGGGAGACACAATTTAATCCACAAAAGATGTGTAATCAGGAGGGACCAGTCCGTAGAGAGGAACACCATGACTGGTAAACCAGAGAGTCAGCGAAAAAGAGGAATACCCTTAACAAAATAGATGACATGTAGCTGTAACAGTGTGTCCAAGTGTAGCCATTGTTGTGACTATGGTGGAGAACTGCACAGTGTGTTTTCTGTTGTACAGAGTGTCAATATGCATTGGATCCAACTGAACAACAACAGTAGCAAAAACTTCACATAATTTTAATAAACATATCAAACATTACTTATCTACACATGCAAATACACGTTTGATTTTGGGGAGAATTATAGCCAATATTCTGTTAGTTGTCAGAATGAGTAAAATGTAGTCAAATTAGTATTTCAGCCTTTGTCACTGTCTGGTTGGTGTAATGCAAAACAAAATGTTAGTGTGAAGATTGTTTGGAAAAATCTGGAAAAGCGAAACCAAATGTAACATTCTGATAGTGTAAGCATCTACACTCATGTTGAGATTTGTGGTCAATATTTTAAAAATTCACAGTGTGTAATCATGCTTTTCTAATAGTAATAGCTTTTCTTTCTTCTCCAGAAAAAGTAATGCTTTTCAAAATCAGAAAAGAATCTTACAAAAAGAAAACGTTTTAGATGTTGTGTTGCAACAATAGCTTATTTTGCCATACGTTTTCTGGTAAAGGGCTAAAGCAATCAAATAAACAGTTCAGAAGACTGATGCCTCCCTGTGGAAATGCCACTGTATTCCCCATAGAAAACTGTCTTGTCTGTTTCTATCATCAAAGTCAGGGCTCATGACTGACATATGACTAAAGAAGAAAATACAGTCACAAGAACTCTAATGAGAATTAAATGTTGTAAAGAACTTTAACATATTATTTACAAAGAAAAATCCACAATGAATGTGAAACAGGAACCATTCTCAGCTATGCTGTTAACTATGTTAACCACAGCTGAGCTGAAAAGGCAGGTCGTGTTAAAAACTCACAGGCATAAAAGCAAGCACTGTTAGTACACACCAAAATTCATGCAGAACTGATGGCCTTATTATGAATGACTTGCGTCCATCAGAGATTTGAGGTCTGTACTATTTACCAAAAAAACTCACTGCCATTGAGTCAATTCTTACTCACAGTGACCCCATAGGGTTTCAGAGGCTGTAAATCTTGACGGAAGCAGGCTGTCACATCTTTCCATCTTGTAGTGACTGGTGGTTTTGAACGACCCCTCTCTTGGTTAGCAGTCAAACACTTTAACCACTGAGTCACTGTGGCTTCTCTAATATCTGTAGTGTAGATTTTTTTAATCAAAATGCTGCAAATTAGGTTTCAAATGGAAAAATCTAGAGATTCACAGAATTGTTTTGGCATTTCCTGGGCTTAAATTTTCCATATATATATATATACATACACATATATGTATATCCTCAAAAAAGAACTCCATTTTTAATGCCTAAACACAAATACATAGAAATGTAATTTTTCTCATTTTTTAAAGAAAAAATAAATTAAATTCTTATTAGCAATGAAAAAAGTCTTTCTCTTTGTGAAACTTGAGAGCAGAGTGGGTATCTGTTCTTTTATTATGTACTTCCACTAAATTTAACTGTATATGTTTACCTCTGTGAGCCCATCAGTTTGTTGTACTGTAGGGATTTACAAGTTGCTGTGATGCTGGAAGCTATGCCGTAGGAATTCAAATATCAGCAGCATCACCCATGATAGACAAGTTTCAGCTGAGCTTCCAGAAAGAGGCAGGCTAGGAAGAAACACTTGGCGGTCTACTTCTGAAAAATAATTAGTCAACAACAACCTTATGAATAACAGCAGAATATTTTCTGAAACAGTACCAGAAAATGAGTGCCTTGAGTTTGGATAACATTCAAAAGATGACTGGGAAAGATCCACCTCCTCAAAGTAGAGCCAATCTTAATGATGAGGATAGTCAGTCTTTTGGAAACTTCCTTTGCTGATGGAGCATGACTTGAAATGAGAAGAAACAACTACAAACATCCATTATTAACCAGAATATGGAATACTTGAAGTATGAATTTAGGAAAATTTAAAATCATCAAAAATGAGGTGGAATGTATGAACATCAATATCCTAGGCTTTACTGAGCTGAAACCCACTGGCACTGGCCGTTTTGAATCACAAAATCATATGGTCTAGTATGCTAGAGTGATAAATTGAAGAGGAATGCTATGGCATTCATTGTCAAAAACAACATTTCAAGATCTAGTCTGAAGTACAAGACTGTCAATGATAAGACATGATCCACAGCCTGCAAAAAAGACTTGTTCATGTGACCATTATTCAAATTCACAGACAAACACTACCGTCAAGATGGGAAAGCGAAGATTTTTACTAACTTCTGCAGTCTGAAACTGATCACACATGTACTCAAGAAGCATTGTAAATTACTGGCAATTGGAATGCAAATATTGGAAACAAAGAAGGATGATTCATCATAGAAAATGTCGCCTTGATGATAGAAATGATACTGGTGATTACCTGGTAGAATTTTGCAGGACCAATGACCTATTCATTACAAACACCTTTTTTTAACAACATAAATACATGGACCTCACCAGATGGAGTACATGGAAATCAGTTCAACTGTATCTGCAGAAAGAGATGCTAGAGATCTCAATATCCTCAGCCAGAACAAGGCCATGGGAAGCCTCTGGAACAGTTAGCTGCTGCTGGGAAACGTTAATTGCTTACATGCAAGTTGTGATTGAAGTTGAAGAAAATTAGAACAAGTATACACATGCCAATATGACCTTAAGTATATCCCTCCTGAATTTAGGGATGAACTCAAAAACAGATTTGTCATGTTGAACACTAATGACCAAAGTTCAGACAAGATGTTGAATGACACTTGAGAACATTGCGCATGAAGAAAGCATAAAGTCATTGAAAACACAGGAGAGAAAAGGCCAAAATGAACATCAGAAGAGACTCCACAACTCATCTTGATGACAGGGTACTGAAGTGAAAGGAAGAAATGATGAAGTGAAAGAACTGAACATAAGATTTCAAAGGGCAGCTTTAGAAGATAGAATATGATAATGAAATGTGCAAAGACCATGAGGTGGAAAAACCGAAAGTGAAGACAGTGCCTGGCATTTCTAAAGTTGAAAGAATGAATGAGAAAGAATTAACGCTTTGAGTTTCAGTACTTAAGGATTCCATGGGGAAAATACTAAACCATGTAGGAAGCATCAAAGATGGAAGGAATATACTGAATCACTGTACCAAACCAAATTGGTTGACATTCAACCATTTAAGGAACTAGCCTATGATCAAGAACCAATGGTACTAAATGAAGAGATCCAAGTTACATCGAAAGCATTGACTGAAAGCAAGACTTCAAGAATTGATGGAATAACACCCATCCATCAATGTGTTTCATCAAATGAATGCATCACCAGAGTAATCACTTGTCTTTCCCAGGAAACTTGGAAGACCACTACCTATCTAAGCCACTGGGAAAGATGCACATTTTACTCATTTCAAAGGAAGGTGATCCAAAAGAATGCAAGAACTACCAAACAACATCATTAGTATCTTATACAAGTAAAATTTTGTTGGAGATCATTCAAAAACTATCGTTGCAGTGCATTGGCAAGTACTGTTAGAAATTCAAGACAGATTCAGAAGATGTAGAACCAGGGATATCACTGATAATTGCTGTATAATTAGTGAAAGAAGAGCAGGAATACAGATGTCTCTGCCACAATCATCCCTATCAACATGCACTCATCATTTCAAACATACAACCTGCTCAATTCTTCCCCAGATGACAACATCTGTTATCTGCTTTAATTACTGATCCATCTCAAAGCCCGGGGTCTCTGGTTTTCACATTGTCTTCTCCATCATATCCAGATGTGGCTTCTTGTAGTTTGACAATCTTTAAATGTAAAGACAGATTATCTATCCCTTGTCTTCCTCCCACTCACACATACATGCTAACGCACATGCTAGAGCAGGGAAAGAGTAAGCATATTATTTTCTATATTTCTTTTTAGAGAAAAGATATAGGGAAAAACAGAGTAGCTATGAACAAGCAAACATTTCAATGCAAAATTACCGCATCTTCCGTTAAGTCAAAATTCTGCTACTGTTTATCCAATTGTATTTCTTTGTTATTCTTACATCTAGCTTAGCTTCAATGACTAATACATATTTTAAGATAAGCAGCAAACTTCTCCTTTAGAAAGAGAACTGGAAGCTAGTTATCTGAGACATGTCTGTCATTCACAAACATTTTAGCACAAAGTTAATGAGTCCACACAATACAACCCATCATAACCACACGCTTACTTTTATACTTTATGAAACAGACAAAAATAAACAATTTTGAACATAACATAGATGTATAATTACTGTACTAAATAGAGGAAACAAAGACATATTATGTTAAGACTATACTTGATAAACATACTTCAGTATTGTAGAGACTTGTGAACTGAAACAAGCAAAACAGCAAAATGGTAACAGCAAAAATGCCCCAACAAAACAAAAAACCAAACCCAAAAAACTATGTACGCAATCCGGTGATTATTATTGGCTTTCAGTCCATGTTCTTAAAGCCATATTCTGAACTCTGTCCGAGCAGGTGTTCATCTATACCATGATAGAATTCCATTAAAATTCATAAAAGTCCTTTCATTGAAAATGTCTACCTAAAAGTGTCTTAAATCTTTCATAGTCTTAATCAGAGTTAAAGGTATGAATTTCTGGCTAAGGTCCCAGTTTCTGTTACAAACCAACTGAAAGTAAAATGGCTTAAAATAACTGAGACTTATTATTTTTATCAATTCTGTGGTAAACTGGGTCTTCCGCTTCTTGTAAGATTGTCTCAGTCATACATAAGGCTATATTTAGCTGGGAAGCTTGCTGGGGCTTGAATGTGTAAGATGGCTTCACTGATGTCTGGTGCCCAAGCTAGGATGGCTGCAAAAATATGACTTGGGACTTCCTAACTTTTTAAACATTGGCTATGACTCCAAAAGAGCGAGAGTAGAAACTATTTGACTTCATATAGGTTTGGCCTGGAGTGGATGCGCTGTCACTTTTGTTTCCTGATTTTGATAAAAAGAAGTCACAAGGCAACCTCACGTTTAAGAGGATGGTGAAAAGACCACATCTCTTAAAGGCTTAAAGGCAATTATTGGTGACCAACAATGAACAGATAAACAAACAACAAACGTACTAACAAATTAAATCTTCAGTCTTCTCTCACCTGATTGAGAGTTGCTGTTTTCAGTTGCTATTGAATTGGTTCCATTTCCTGGTGGACCGATATACAACAGAGTGAAATATTTCCCAGTCTTGTGCCACTTTCTCCTCACTGGTGTGCTTGAGGACACTGTTGTGATCACTCTGTATTTGGACTTCCTTCCCAGCAGAGGGCTCGTTTTCCTGCACTACAGTCTCGTGGTCCATACAATTTTCAGAAGTGGATTTTTAGGTCTTTCTAGATCCGACTCGACGGCACTTGGCTAGTTAGTGTTAGTCTAGAAGCTCTGGTGAAGTGAGGATGTGTGTGTATGTATACATACATATATGTATGTATATACATGCATGTATACATGTCTATTAAATTGAATATATAGTAAAGGGGAGTCTTGTCATAAATATGAGTTAAAATCGGCTAGACTGTGAATTGGCTAAACAATCAAACACAGAATGGCTGCACTTGAGCTAAGTAAGGTGGTGAGAAAGTCCAAAGTCACGGTGAAGAAGTAAAAGTAGAAAAATAACTGCCATGTGGACATGGCCACAGATGGTCAGAGAGATGATAAAGACCATAACCAATCAGAAAGAAATCAACTTGAGGTACCAAAAGATAAGATGCATGGACCTGATGATAATTACCAGAACCAAGCAACCAATGTGTATAAAAATCCAGCACTCTGGATTTGGGGACTCAGCCCCCTCTTGAGAGTCTGTGCCCGCCAGTCCACTGTGCTGTGACCTGATTCTGAGACCTCGACCACTCCATCCTCGAAGTCCTGGTTAGAGTGACTGTGACTGTGGGGGCTTGTCCCCAGCCTCCTGTGGTGTTCCTGTTGGCCTCAACTCCGAGATGTACTGTCATCATAAAACTCAATTTGGGGTTCTCCAGGCATCAGAACGGTGAGAGCACAGCCAATCCTTAAAGTCCTTGCAGTGAAACTCGCTTTCAGGAAAGTGAATGTGTTGATGTAAGAGCGCTATGACTTGACCACTGTAATCCCTGTGGGACCCAGTAGAACTCTGCTTGTGTCTTAAATTAAGTAAACGAGGGTTCCTAGTCAATGTAAATGTAGATAAGAGTTCTTAAGCAATGTTAAATAAGTAGTGCTTTCCATCCTGGTGCTAGCACATTTTCCCTCACTATTGCTTATTAAATAAAACTTATTATTAGCCACAAGCCTAGTTAGTTACTTATTTTCCTCTCACGACTACCGGTGCTCACAACACATGGTAGCCTGCTGATATTTAAAATACTGGTGGCATAGTGTCTAGCATCTTAGAAATACTCGTAGACAAGCAATCAGAGTTGATAAACTGTGAGACAGGTAATGGTGATTTACTTGGGTCCACAGACAACACTCATGGAAGCAGCCGTCAAGAAATCAAAAAACTCATTAAACTGGGAAAATCAGCTGCAAAGATCCCTTCAAAGTGTTGAAAAGTAAGATGTTACCTGGAAGACCAAGGTGCTCCTGACCCAAGCCAGGGTATTTTCAAGGCATCATTTGCAGACAAAAGCTGGACAATGACTAAGCAAGATGGAAGAACTGATGTCTTTGAAATGTAGTGTTGGAGAAGAACACTGAATGTACCACGGATTGCCAATAGAACAAATCTGTCTTGGAAGAAGTAATGTAAGATGCTGTCTTACATTCTTTGGACTTGTTGTCAGGAGGGATAAATTCGTGGAGAAGGACACCATGCTTAGTAGAGAGTCGTGGAAGGAGATGAAGACACTCAGTAGCATGGAGTGACGCAGTAGCTACAACAATGGGCTCAAATATACCAACAGTTGTAGGTATGGTGCACAGTCAGGCAGTGTTTCATCCTACCAACAACAACAACAAATTAGAGAGAGAGAGAAAGAAAAAGAGAGAGAGAGAGAGATTTAAACAAACGAAATCACCAAATGGGCGGAAAGTAAAATCTCGTTTCCATGTACTACCACAACCAATGAACAAGCCATTTATAGACTAGAATCAGAACTTTCTTGTTGTTGGTTGGCATCTAGTTAGTTCCAACTAATGGTGGCCCCGTATGTGTGGACGGTAGAACTGTTTCACAGATTTTTGAAGGTAAACTTAACCAAAAATCAGAAATACCAACAAAAGCACAGTATCAAATGAAAAAAAGAGAAATTTTCAGCAAAAGTGAAATTATTTTGCTGTTCTTAATTAGGACACTGCTGTGAAGTTGATTCCTGCTCACAGTGACCCTGCAGAACACTGTAGAGCTGCCTAATTCTTAACCACTGTGCCACCAGGAACTCAGAGCCAAAGAAAGACACCATGTCTAGACTTGCACATTCTAATAGGTGACACTGGGTTAATAGGCTCTAGAAGATAAGTCTTGTAGTAGATTGAATTGGGTTCCCCTAAAAATGTGTGTGTTGGTTTGTCTGGGACGTGGTTCCCAGTGTTGGTGATGTTACTTTATGTCGTAAAGCCTGCCTCTAATGATGTTAATAATGGAGGATGGGAGCAATTGTGTTGGTGGGTATGACTCAAGGTGTGGGATTATATTGTGCTTTGCAACAGTCTTTTGAGATATAAGGGAAAAGGAGGCAGAGATATGGGGTTATGAGTTGGAACTGACTCAGTGGCAGTAGGCTTGGTTTTTGGTTTTATGCTACCAAGAAACAAGTTTCTGGACTTAAGTGCATCCTTTGGAAAGAACTGGGGTCCCTTCCAGTCCAGGGGAAGGTTAATGACAAGGACTTTCCACCAGAGCCGGCAGAGAAAGTGTTCACCTAGAGCTGACATTCTGCATTTGGACTCTTAGCCTACTGGATTGTTACAAAATAAAATTTCCCCTTTTAAAGCCACCCACTTGTGGCATCTCTGTTATAGCAGCACTAGCTGACTAAGACAAGCCTGCTTGGACACCTCACTGTCGAAGGATAAATTTTAAAAGTGACTCTTACACAAATAAATAGAGTCAGTATGTGTCAAAGATTTATTTAATTCATCAACAAGTGAACCAATAACGTGGTAAATTTGGCTCTAGTATTTTCTTTTTGTTATATAAATAAAGACACTGTGTCCTAGAGAAGATATTTACTGAAAACCACAAGGGCAAACAGTGTTAGAATGGGAACAAGACAGCCTCCCAAATGAGACAATTCCATTTTTGAAAAACTTATTAAATATTCTGTGTGGGCTTTCACTGAAATCTTTAGGCTCAAAACTTGTAATATAAAGTACTTCTTTGTGACTTACAATCACATAGTTCAACAAATTACACATCAGGATGTACTTCTAAATTGGAGTGCTCTTCTCAGAAATAAAATACTATGTACTTAATTGAAACTTGGTAATACTATTACACATCTCCTATATATCACATTTTATTAGAAACAGCTTGTTTTATTAGCATAGCCTGTATTGTCATCAATTTTTTTGGAAGATACTTTTTTTTTTTCATTTTTTGATCACTTAAGAACACTAAGCCTTCTTACAAATAAGCTACTAAACTATGTGAATTTTTTATTAATAGTGGCTGAGTTCATATATAAAACATTTCATTTTTTTAAATATACTTGTATCAGAGTTCTTGATCACAAGCAAAAGGTAACGGACTCTAATTCAGAGGAAGAGATTTATGAAGGAATGACTGAATATTTAGTGCTGGATATTGCTACTGGGAAATAATTAAGACTAAATAATACTAATTTGTTTTTATAAGGTTGCATGAATTTCTCAAGAGTCACAACACTCAGTTGGATCAACTTCTTATTTATTTATTAGTATTTTATTGTGCTTTAAGGGGAAGTTTACAGTCCCAGTCAGTTTGCCATACAAAAACTTAAACACACATTGCTATGTTGCTCTAGCTGCCACACTCCTCCTTTATACTGTGTATTTCCCACATCCAAACAACTAGCCCCTATCATATTCTGACCTCTCATCTCACCTCTGGACAGGAGCTGTCCAACTAGTCTCAGTATCTACTTAAGCTAAGAAGCATATTCTTCACCAATATCATTTTAAGCTAATCTTTGTTTGAAGAGTTGGCTTTGGGAATGGTTTCACTTCTGGGCTAACAGAGTCTGCGGGCTGTGTCTTCAAGAGATCTGTTGTACCATCAAGTCTGGTCTTTTCAACAGAGGTCAAGTGTTATACCCCATTTTTATCCAGCCACATAAACATCTTTTTGTTGTATTCCCTGTCAGGGCAGTCATTGGTGGTGACCAGGCACCACTCGTGGATCAACTATTTTTGAACTAGTTCAGCACCTACTCCATTAGTGCCAAGGTGTATTATATAACTTACCTCATCTTCCATACCAGGAGATGGAGGTATCAATAGATTATTTCCTTTCTAAAAAAGTGGGAATGAATGCATTTTAGATTGAAACAAAACAAAAGAGATAACTACCTTTCTGGAGAGCAGACATTTATTCATTTATCTTATTTTTCCACAATTATTCCCTAATAGAGCATAATAAAAACAATTAAAGCAAAGCTTGCACAAAACATAATACAAACATTCTCCCCCAATGAGAACTAGAGACATCTGAATAAAACTGTGTGATGTCGATTTCTTCTCAATTTGTCCTACAACAACTTACACACTTGTTGCTACGTGACTCCAGATGCTCTCCCCACGCTGTGACAGCACTCTCCTCCTGTCCAGCCTGTATTTTCCATGTCCGTTCAGCTGGACATCCAAATAAAATTGTGGCATGTCAATTTCTTCTCTGGTTCTCCTTTAGTTCTAAATATTGTTTAACTTTTGAACTAACTTATAATTAATCCAACATCTACAGTCTTTATACAATATTGTCAAAAAACCCACATTAGTCAAATATACACTGGTGACACCAAGAGAAAGAAACATTTATGAACGGTAGAGTCCTTGTTCCTACTTCTGATAACAAGACCAGAGCTCTGATTTATAATTACTTCTTCACTACAAGGTACATGTGCCCTTTACCTGTTAGTAGCATGTCATTGATTTGTCTTCTTTCCCTGATGAAAACAAAGCACATCTTAATTCTGAGGGATGAGAATGATTACATTGGCCATTGTTGCCTGTGTAAATTTATAGTAGATTTCATTAAAACTCAGTACTCTCCGTACCTGTTGGCATTCAGTTGATTTGGAGTTCAGCGTAGAACTGCTCTATGGGGTTTTCTTGGCTGAAATGTAAATGCAGGCAGATCACCATGGTTTCCCTCTGTGGTCACTCTGAGGGAGTTTAAATCACCAATCTTCACTTTGGAAGTTGATCTGAAACCATTTGCGCTCTCCAGGAACCACTGTACATATACGTATAAAATGTTTCATAGTCTACACTTGAACATGTGTTTAATAGGTTGAAAAGATATAATTTGTTGTCCAAACTACTGTACTTTTGCAGATGACATAGGCCACTACTAGTAATTATACTTGAACAACAGCTGTATACAGAGATTGTCTTGGGTAATCTAGGATGTTTTTATCTGATCAATAAGTCGTTCTGCCATATTAGAATATTAGCTCTTTCTAGATGATGCACAGTATTTTCAATGACTCGGAACTAGTACTGCTCATCAGTCCATTGCTTTACTTCTTGTTTTAGAAAATGATAAATGCTCTGTTGAAGAACAAGCAGCGTGTCATCATTCAATATGTTGAGGCATGACAGGGCTAGGATAGTTATCAAGTCCATGCAAGGCCAATTCAGAAAATTCAGTCTCATATCTATTTATCAAGCCTCTTTGTCATAAGCTTTCCAGTCTTGCTCTTTCCAAGTCCCCTAACAATTTGGATCATATTGTCAGACCTTAGATACCAACCATAAACCATAATATATTCTTATATTAAGCAATCTTTTCATCTAGGACAAATATACAACATGCCCACGTGGAAGATTAAATCTCTCCACTGTTCTTAAGAGACAGAGTGAATGGAAATGGCTTTCTGATATAGTCCATATAGTTGGTGACATCATATCATGCAGATCTATTAGTAAGCTAGGCTTAAATTGTTTCCACCAGGACATATTTATGACAAAGAAAACACTGCAGTATGACAGGGATATAGATTACACACAGAGCGAAATAAATTATTTTTATCTGTGTTTTTAGTATCTGCGTGGAAACAGTGCTACATGATGAGGGAAGCCTATTGGGCGAGCTCAGCTTTATGGTGAGGTGTAACAAGACACGTCTGTGTTATTCAAGCAAGACAGCTTAAGTCAACAAGTTTTCTGGTTTCCCATGATCAAGATTATATTCTCTAATGAAGTCCTGGAATAAGTCAATTTTTTTCTCAAACATAAATTCATAGAACTACCCTTTTTGAAATTTCATTAGTCGTTCTGAAGAAATAATTTTGTGATAAAAATGACTATTTGTATGTCTTCCAAACATTTATGATAGCACTAATCTTGACTTTCCCCATGATTATTTTGTTGCTTTTGGATTTGTATTTTTAAACAGGTAGTTTTGAATATCTTCCCAATGCTTTTATCTTGCAATTCATAAATATACTGAATAAATGTATATTTGAGTACCCAGTGGATGACAGGCATTGTGCTGGGTACTTAATGAGCAGCAACACTGAAAAAGACAACTGAAGCCTCTCTTCTCTTAGAGTTTTCGTTCTACAGAGAATAATCAATAACAAACACACGTGCACAAGTGGAGGAAAAATGTCAAATAATCACCAGTACAATGAATAAAAATAAAATGATGTGCAGTGACTGGAAGGGTGGTATGAGTCTTATGAAAAGCCTTTTAGAAAAAGTGGTTTTTACTCTGTAGTCTGCAGCTTTGCTTTTCTTCTGAAGACTCAGCATTCTATGTGAGAGAATTGACTTGAGGTTGAGCTGGATCTGCCTGTATTCTGGTTTTAACACAGCTTTAAAGTTTCCATGGTGGGAGGTAAGTTTCACATACAGACAACAGTTTGAAGGAGTTTCAGAAAATTAAAATAGCGTAAGACTGTTATGCTACAGAAAAATGTCAATTCTAGAAATTTAATGTACTTCCGTTGGTGTAGTGGTTAAGTGCTAAATGTCTGCTAACCAGAAGGTCAGCAGTTCAAATCCACCAGGTGCTCCTTAGAAACACTATGGGGCAGTTCTACTGTGTCTGTCGGGTTACTGTGAGTCAGAATCAACTCGACAACATTGGCTTTGGATTTGGATCTGTTGTACCTTAGTTTTCTTAATTTGTAAACTCTGGTTAACAGTTTGTAATCAAGAGTACAAACAAACTAGCTTTCTTGGTCCTTGACATATACTGGTTACCCACCCACTTTCCCTCCTGAGACTTGTGTAATGGCAAAAGGGGAAAAAACATGCTCGTTGAAGTAAAATAGCTTGGGTATGAGCTGTAGGTGTAAGACAGTATATCCAGGAAATGTAAGAAAGAGTAACAAACAAACAAAACAAATTACTGTTGTTGTTTTGGTTTCTTGCTTTTATACCCCTAGACAAGCTTTGTAAACATATTTACGGTTTCCTGTGTGATAGTTAGGGAACCCTGCTGGGCTTGGTTTTCATTTTCTTGTGTCATATTGAAAATCAGAGGTTCCCCATGGAGCCTAATGGGAATGCGCCCTTCAACATATCCAAACAAATAATCTGTTGGGAAACACATGCACCCAGCAATCGTGGCACCCAAGAATTCCGTTTTGTGATGACCATGTATTTCCACATAATATTGCTAAAAATCTGCCAAAAATTCAAACATACCCAATGACTGAGCTTGATTACAGTGTGAAAACACATAGTATGCCAAGCCAATAGGAAAGAATTAAAGGAAAAACACAACTGGATCAAGTCAGGCTTAAATAAGATAACATTTATGCCCTTGACAGAGTTCCAGAAAAAATCAGTATCACCTGGAAATAATGACATCATAGTAGTGCTATAGTTGGTATACAATAAAAACCAAAATAAGTGGATGAAACAAAAAATTCATAAAGTGGAAGAGAATTGTGAGTGGAATTCTACTCTGTACTTGTTTCTTTGCAACATGTTTTTTTTTATTGTTTTAGTATTTATTTAAATTGTTCTTTAGGTGAATGCTTTCAGCTTGAGTTAATTTCTCATTCAGAAATTTGTATACACATTGTTTTGTGACATCAGTTGCTGCCCAATAATGTGATAGCATAGTCTCCCTTTCCATCCCAATTTCCCTGCTTCCTTTTAAACAGTCTGTGTCCCTTTCTGCTTTTCCATCCTACTTTCAAACAGAAATTGCCCACTTGGTCTCATGTCGGATAGAAAAAGGTGTATTCTTTATTTTATTATTTTTTGTTTTATAGTGCTGTTTAAACTTTCTCTGAAGGGTAGGCTTTCAGAATGGTTTTCTTTCTGGGTGAACAATGATTCCAGGGATCATAGTTTCACGGATTCCTCCAGCCTCTGTCAGACCATCAAGTCTGGTCTTTTTATGGGAATTTGAGTTCTGTTCTATGTTTTTCTCCTGCTCTATCACAGACTGTTTGTTATGTCTCTTGTCAGGGTGGTCACTGGTAGTAGCAGGGCGCCAGCTAGTTTTTCTAGTCTCAGGATGGCAGTCTCTGGTTGTTTCTGTCCTTAGTCCTGTGGACTAGTATTTTCCTTGCATCTTTGGTTTTCTTCATTCTCCTTTGATCTGAGTTGGAAGGGACCAATTGACGTATCTTAGATGGCCGCTCAAAGACTTTTAAGACCCTAGAAGCCACATTTTATTGTTGATCACAAATGAGAAGCCTTATTTTACTTATTTATGTATTGATTTTGGCTTTTAACTATTGATCATCAAATTTCTTCTGTTTGTTTTCTTCTGTTATTTTACCTTTAGATTTTCTGACATTATTTAAGCTGCTAAATGTTTAAAAAGTAACCTTGGATTTTGTGCCCCTCATTCTTCATTTTGTCCATGTCATTTTTCTGCCTAATCTTTACAATGTTTAATCACATTTATTTCTTTAGATGGCTTACTTGTTTTTATCTCATAAGGATATTTTGAAACAATACTCAAAATTTCTTAGGTTCACCATGTCTTGTGGGTCAGCTGTCACTATAATGACTCTGTGCACAGAACTGTGTATTGGTTATTGAATTACTTAGCTCTAATTTCTGAAATTTGAAAAGACTATACCTAACTATACCTACTTATTTATTCCTTTGAAAGAATTCTCTATTATTTTGGTATATGGGTCAGGGAGTGCTGTTTTTAACCCTACCATTGCAACAAACTAAGCACGTGCCACACCATCTATAGAATAATTATTTTTATTGAAAAGAAAGATGAAAATAATCCTATAAATTAAAAACTTTTAATTTTTTACATTCATTTCAAATTTACAAGAATGTCATCCCAGAATCTTGCTGGTAGCATTGGAAAGAATATTAATTGATAATCAATAGACTTTGTATGAAAATACTTCAGATTTCCACAAATAGCTGGGTCTCCTGCTTACTGAATCACCTTGAATACTTCACCCTGAATGCTAAGTAGCACAGAGTTCAGTGCTTATGCTTTCCACCTGAGTGAACACAGGAGGACTAATGAAATGAAAAAATAACACAGAATAAAACATCAAAAAATACACAATTCAATGTTGCCGATTTTACAGTCTACATAGTGCAATAAAACTGGTGGTTTCCCTGTTGTGTAAAATGATCAACAAAATCTGTTTATGATTTGATTTCCATAACTCAGAGCATCAAAGTGTAAAAAAATATATTATTGAAGGGAGGAATTTTGAAATTTGGAAAGATTAACAACATTTATTTTGTTAAAAGGAGGCTTCTCTATTGATGTCCAATGTGGTGAAGTATTTTGAACCCCTAGGAGACTCATTGATGTTTCTGGAGTCGGAGGCATCAGCAGTAACCATGAATGTCTCTCTTCATTTGTAAAATGCTCTAGCCAGAAAATTATGCTGCAAGATGAAGATCTTGCTTCAGTGATCCATACTCTTGACATATTCAGCCTTTCAACCTGGTATATTTCAAATATCTTTATCTGAAACTCTCCAGGGAAGCCAGTCTAAGAATAAAAATCAACCATAAACTAGCAGACTGCCTTTTGAAATGAACAAACATCATTCTACGGTGATTTTCGGTACTCTTTGCTCATTGCCAGGATTTTTCCAAATATAGGAGAGAACTTTCTTCTCATTTTCAAAGCATCACACAGGACGAATGTTATATTCTTCAAACAGCATCACAGTTCAAACTGTTGTATCACAATTCAGAATAGTACTGAGCTGAAATTACACTAGATTCCTAGAATGCCGAGAACTGGCACTTTCTATTAAAAAGACATGGAAACAGATTAGGACAAGTAATTCCTTATACACTAAAATGAGCACTGCAAAATAATACTGAGCTTAGACTAGTGTGGTGTTTAAAGTATTTATTTTAGAGATATTTAGAAGTTTAAAAATCATTGTTTATAAAATTTTAAGGAAAGTAAATATGTCTGTGTCACATGTAACATATCAGGGTATATAACATCATCAAGTTTGAATATAGTAAGTACTATAAATTAAATAAAAATATTACAAAATGTTTTAGAATGTATACTTTCATACCCTAGATAAATATGTATCATATTTGTATACACATTGACTATAACAATGGCAACCTAATGTGGACGTTACTCTTTTATCTTAGATCAATACTGAAGAAATTCCGAGTGCATTTTATATGTCAAAACTATACTAAGCACATAGTACAGACATTATATTAATACAAATGGTTGCATTGTCAAAGCTGATACATGTAAATTATATATTTTACTCAACAAAAATTTGACTAATGATTTCATGGATATAAGATCAAACAAAAATACATTTGTAGCGTCATCTAGACAAGCTTGAAACAGCTTCTCCCCCGCCCCCCAAATTCCTTTGTATTAGGATTTTCTTTCAATGTGGATGAATGGATTTGCTATAAACAATGTATGCAGAAATACTGCTTACAAAGGAAGTTTCTTTTTTTGGTGTGGGGGGGGTGGGAGGTACCCACCTATCTGTTCTTCATCAGCTACATATATAGGTGAATCCATTTTACTCTCATTTTATAGCTAGCCATGTAACATAAATCCATAAACCTAGGCTTATAAAGCAGACTTGATGAATATATGCTAAAAACTATTTTTTTACATAGGAACCTCCGTATCTCTCTGCTGCTAAATCTTCCTAACGCACATAAGAAAATCTGCTCAAGGTCCACCAGGAGTCTCTCATGGAGAAAAGGGATATGCTACAGGCTGAAGTTAATCTTTTCCTTTTCAGAGGCCAAAAAATGTACACTAGTGAATATATTTATCAAGAGAGGTATTATAAATTACAATACTTGTGTTTTTAAATCATTAAATCAAAGATGATGGATCCATAATGTATAAAATATCTCAGTTAATAGCTAGCACAAGTTTGTGTGTCATTTCATTTAGTGCAATAATGAAATGTTAAATATGGTATATGTAAAACTTAGGGAACAGAATAGTATATGTTAAAATAATATGTGTCAAAAGTAGAATGTGAAAAGATTAAGAGGAAAAGTCACCTTCTACAAGAATAATTCATTGTTAATTTGGCAGTTCAAATTCACCAGGTATTCCCTGGAAACTCTGTAGGGCAGTTCTACTCTGCCCTGTTAGTGTCACTATGTGTTAAAATTGACTCAGTGTCCCTTGGTTTGCAGTGAGATGGTCAGCCCAAATAAGGAAATTGTTATATTTATAAGAAGTCTTGAAATATGAGGTGTAATACGCTAAGGTTTTGAAACAAAAAACAAACCAACCCCCCCTGCCATCAAGTTGATGCCAAATTGTAGTGTTTTGAAGGATAGCTATAATTCAGTTACTCAGAGAGTAAAGACACGGGCAACAGAAATACCTGTCAGGACTGCATGTGTACGAGTATGGGGAGATTGAAATGGAGTAATTAGCAATCTAAGTGAATCAAATTCATAAGCAGCTTGCCTCTAGATCATGAAGGAAAATGACAACAAACTGAAGTTTTTAGCTTTTGATGTAATCAAAAATAGAGAACAATATGAATGCTCTCCAGCAGGGATTTACCATGACAGTTGTGATATTTTAGCATGATAAACCAGGCAATTGTTTGTAATAAGGATTGCATGAGAGCACTGTATGCAGAAAAAATTGTTAACAGCAAGAGGTATTAGGTAAGAGCCTGTTACAGAGAAAAGCCCTAAAGAAATTGAGAAGGAAAATGGACAGATACTATTTTGTGGATTAACATAGGGCATAAGGAAAGCTGGAGACAATGATGACCTCAAGTCTACACCCTTGCCATTTTCTCAACAAAAGTAGAAATTAATGGTGAATGAAGAGTGAGGTCAGTAAACAGATTAGCTGAGAAATCACACAAGAAATACAGTATAAGAGGTAGGGTAATTTGGGAAGTTATATTCAAATAGAAAGATCAAATTGGAGCAACACTTTCATGACAGCTTAGAGTGAGCCAATGCAGTGAAGACAATTCCTTCTAGTATCATCATGAACTGAGTATTCAGCATAATGGATCTGAGAGTTAACAGTGGCAAGTGACAGCTGAAGCCATGTGAGAAGATACATTTATCAAAGCAATGTGTGTGGAGTTAGAGTAACAGAAGACAAGGCTTGTATATGAAACATAACCATAGTTACAGATACTGAAAAGGAAGAAAAGCCAGAAACAAACAAAAGGAATCATTGAACATTATGTTCAATACAGTGTGAAGCTATTTTTGTAAACATTTATCAAAGAACTACATCTTATGAAAAATAAACACATTTTTGCTGTCAGCCTGACTATGACTCATGGCAACACTACAAGACATAGTTACCCTCTTCTAATTCACTAGAGACATAAGTCCTGGGGAGGGACATACCAAACCAAGTGCCACCGAGTCAATTCTGACTCAAAATGACCCTACCAAGACAAAGTAGAACTGCCCCATAGAGTTTCCAAGGACCACCTGGAGAACTGCGACGTTTAGGTTAACAGAGGCTGTTACCCACTACACCACCAGGGTTTCCAGGGAGCAACATGGGAGGTACATAACTATCAGATGCTTTATCTTCCACGCGGTTTTCTGAAAGAATGTAGAAGAACAAAAACATGGCTGTAGCTTTTAAAATTTAGAAAAGTTGTCAGTAAGTGTGGATTCAAGATTATAGAAGATTAAGTATACAGTGTTTTTGGTTTTCCTTTTTGGAGATATTAAATATCTTTTATTTGTTTTTTTAAGAATCCTGTCTAAGTCTTTTAGTGAGTCATAGATAAATTTTGTGATAATTAGTAAATTATCTAGACTCCTGAACTGTGAGAAAATAAATTTGTTTGTTACATACTTGTGGCATTGCTGTTTTAATAGTACCAGTTATTTTCACCTTTTTCTTCTCTCCCATCCTAGACAGCTAAAATTTCCATCAATATACTTTCTGCCACAATATGATTTGTTGACATTTTTCAAAATTTTTAAAAAGTGGAATATTACACCATGTACTCTGTTTTTGGAGGGGAGTATAGTATTGGCTTCTTTCACTTAGTGTAATCATTTTGATATTTAGCCATGATGCAGCTTGTACCAATGGTGCAATACTTTTTGTACTGCGGAACAATCTTCCATTGAATGAACATATTTACACATTCACCTTTAAATGGGCATCTTTGGTTTTTCTAATTTGTGACTCATATATAGAGCTGCTATGAATATTCACACCCAGTTTTCACATGGGTAAATGCAAAGGAGTACAATGCCTGGATAATCTTATATGCTTATTCTTAACTTTTAAAGAAACTGAAAAAATGTTTTCCAATGTGGTTGCAGTAATTTTATATGCTCTTCAAAATGTGTTATTAGAGATGAAGTTTCTCCAAATCTGTGCCAACATTGGCATAGTCGGTATCTTGAATTTTATCCATTGTAAAAAGCTAATGTAATGCTACACTGTGGTTTCAATTTGTATTTTTACATTAAACATTGAATGTTTTCTCATATGCCTACTTGTCATGTATGTGTTTTCCCTGGTGGCATGCTTGTTCAAATATTTTAATCATTGGTCATTGAGCTGTTTGGTTTCCTAAGAGATTTTGAGAATTCTTTATATACAGGCAGTCTCCAGGTTACAACGTCCAAGTTACATCCAAGTCTAATTTAGACTTCCATAAAGTTTATTATATTAACATTTTTGTTAAATGCAATTGTTCATAATAATGAACACACATGATGCTCATGAAACATTCTCTAGTTTGAAAGTGTTTCTTAGATGTTTTACATGCATAGAAAGGTAAAATATGTATTACATGCAATGACAAGCATATGACTAAATAATGCTAAAGAAGAACTACACGTACCTGTTCTGGATTACCTACAAATTTGACAGATTATCTAAACACAGATTTAGGAACTAGTCTCATTAGTAATATGACAAAAGGTAAAATCCAGTAAAAGATAAAATACATAAGACAGTGACCAGAGTATAAATGAGAATAGTTCCAAAATCAGTAATAATTAACTAATAATTTGAGAACCGTCTTGTGTATTTTACCTTTTACCAGATTATTAATGAAATTAGTTCCTAAATTAATAATAGTTAATTAGTAACTCCAGGACTTTCTTACATATACAATATTTTATGAGATTTTACCTTTTATTGGACAGTAAATAAGATTAGTTCTGTCATGGATTACCTTGTATCCCCTCAAAAATGTGTATTCCCGTTAGGCTAGGCCGTGATTCCAGGTATTGTGTGAAGTTCCTGTATGCCATAAATGCTGCCTCTATGATGTCAGAAAGGAAAGATGAGTGGCAGTTCTGTTGGTAAGGCAGGACTCAAGGTGTTAAGACTGTATTGTGCTTTAAGGAAGTCTCTCGGGATATGTAAAGGAAAGGGAAGCAAGCAGAGACTTGAAGATCTCATATCATAAAGAAAGAAGCAGTTCTAGAGCAGACCAAGTCGTTCGGTAAAAATCCTCCCTCCTTGCTTCCCTCCCTTCCTCCCTCTCTCCTTCCCTTCCTCTCATTCCTTTAATACATCTTTTTTCTTTTTATATTTCATTGTGCTTTAAGTGAATGTTTACAGTCCTAAGCAATCTGTCACACACAAACTTATACACACATCACTGACACTCTAGCTGCTCTCCGCATGCAGTGGCAGCATACTCCTCCTTCCTACCCTGTATTTCCTGTGTTCATTCAACTAGCAACTGTTCCCTGCTGCCCTCTCATCTCACCTTCAGTCAACAGCAACCCGCTCACTGTCATGCAGCTAAAGGCAAGTAGCACACTGTGCCACTATCATTTTATGTCTTACAGTCCTGCTCAATCTTTGTCTGAAGAGTTGGCTTCAGGAATTCTTTGAGTTCTGGGATAACAGAGAGTCCAGGGGCCAAGTCTTCTGGGGAACTCCACAGTCCATGGGAGCATCAACTCTGGTCTTTCTATTAGATTTCAATTTCTGCACACCCATTTTTCTCCCACTATGTCAGGGACCCTTTGTTGTATTTCCTGTATGGGCAGTCCTTAGTAGTGGCTGGGCACAATTCAGTTCTTCTGGTCTCATGTTGACATAGTCTGTGGATCACACGGACCTATCTGTCTCTTGCACACATGTTTTCCTTATGTCTTTGATTTGTTTCACTTCCCTCTGCTCCAGGTGGGTTGGGACAAATTGATGCTACTTAGATGGCCACTTGCTGGCTTTTAAGATTCCAGACAGCAGTCATCAATGTACAATGCAGAACACTTTCTTAAAAAACTTTTTTATGACAGTTAAACTTGATGTCACCTGAAACCACAGTTCCCAGAACACTGACACTGCTACTCTTTTCTTCTAAGGGTTGGGTTATATTTGGATACTCTTTAGCTTTTGGTTAAGCCTTGTTGTGCTGACTTCATGTTGTCCCTCACTTCATGTAACTTAATTCTTATGTACTAGCTAATTAATGAGAAGCCCTACTTGGATGACTAGTTGCATAGTGGGTAAGAGATACAGCTGCTAGCCAAAAGGCTGGCAGATAGAATCCACCAGGTGATCCTTGAACACTCTTATGGCACAGTTCTACTCTGTCCTATAGGGTCACTATGAGTTGGAATTGACTAGACAGCAATGGGTTTGGTTTTTGTTTGGTATCTAATTGATGAATACCCCTTTTCTTTCCCCCACCCCCCTGCCTTGTAACCATCTAAGACTCTTTTATTCTGTGTTTAAACTTTCTCTTGAGTCCTTATAATACATTATTTGTATTATATTTGTCCTCTGTAACTGACTAATGTCACCAAGCATAATGCCTTCCAGATTCTTCCAAGTTATGAGATATTTCCCAAGTTCCTTTTCATTCAATGGCACAGTATTCCATTATGTGAATATGAGGTATGACAATTAGGTTTGAAAATTCATCCTAGAAAAAGTGCTACATAGCTCATTGCTGAATATCGCTTTGGTCACCTTCAAAGTATTCCACTTAGGAAGTACTTCCCCTTGGGAAGCTATGTACCGACACTAGTGCCTAGTCCATGCTTCAAAGAAATTTTGGAACTCTTTTTCTGGAATGGCCATCATCTGTTGTCATATTATCCTTGATGTCCTGAATGTCATCCAAATGTCTTCCTTTCAGTATTTCCTTTATCTTCAGGTAAAGAAAAAAGTCAGTGGGGGCCAGATCAGGTGAGTAGGGAGGGTGTTCCTATACAGTTATTTGTTTACTGACTAAAAACTCCCTCACAGACAGTGCCATGTTTGCTGGTCCATTGTCATAATCAAAGCCCTGAGTTGTTGGCAAAAAGTTCAAGTCATTTTCATCTAACTTTTTCACACAGCCTTTTCAGCACTTCCAGATAGTAAACTTGGTTAACTGTTTGTCTAGTTGGTACAAATTCATAATGAACAATCCCCCTGATACCAAAAAAGGTTGACAACATCATTTAGACCTTTGATTTGGAATGACAGAAATTTTTGGTCATGGAGAATTGGCTGACTTTCATTATGCACTTTGACACTTTGTTTTAAGGTTGTGTTGGCAAACCCAAGTTTCATCAGCAGTGATAACATGGCAGAAAAACATCATCTTGCCTCTCCAAAAGATCTTGGCAAACTTCAACTCTTCTTTGCTTTTGTTTGTTGGTGAGCTACTTTGGGACCATTTTTGCACACACCTGTCTCATGCCAAGATTTTCAGTTACAATTTTCCTGCCTGTTTCTCTAGCAGTGTTTACTTGGTCTGCTACGCTTCTCACAGTCTGCAGACAATTTTGATGCACAGTTTGACAGATTCTTTGCAATGTTTTTGTCAGTTCTGCTTGTTACTGGACACCCTGACCTCTCTTTATCAGTGACACTTTCCCCTCAGAGAAATGTTTAATCCCTTGTACACTATCATTGTCTTCACAGCATTATCCACATCACCTTGGACTAACATGTTCCTGATTTCACTTCCACCTTTGCCAAGTTTAACAAGACATTGACTGTTTGTCAGCTGCTCTAATTCGAGCTCTGACACTCTCGTGATGGCACACAGAGACACCAAGGACAATAATGAGTGCCACTCAGCAAGACACCCCACAGGCTGGCATGAACACAGCGGTGAGACAATGGTATCTCAAGGCTATGAAACTTAACCAAGTTGTTTACACAGTGCTGCCAATGTAAGTGCACAGTAGCAATTTCAGGAACTTAATTGTCAGGCTTCCTGTATCATACTTTGCATTTTTTGGATCATGGCCAACCTTGTTGGGGTTACATAGTATCTCATTGTAGTTTTGATTTGAATTTCTTTAATAGCTTATGACCGTGAGTGTGTCTGCATGTGTTTTTTGGGTGCCGGGATCTCCTCTTTAGAGTAATGTCTGTCCATCTCCTTTGCCCCTTGCTTAATTGGATTATTTATCTTTTTTTTGTTCATATTTCATAGTACCCTGTAGATCATGGAGAATGATGCAATAAATATCATTGTGCTTTTCTCTATTAGTATGACAGCTCTTACTTCTCTAGGCTGTATTCCAGACAGTGGAATTGCCAGATTGTATGGTATTTCTATTTCCAGTATTTTAAGAAAGTATCAAATCAATTTCTAGGGTGGTTGTAACAATTTGTTACATTGTAACAAACAATTCTCACCATCAGTGTAGAAGAATTCCAGCCTCTCAACAACCTCTCCAACAATTATTACTGTGTGATTTTTGGATTAATGTCAGCCTTGTTGGAGTGAGACAATATCTTACTGTAATTTTGGCTTGGATTTCTCTAATGGCTAACGATTGTGAGCATTTCCTCATGTATCTGTTAGCTGCCTGAATATTTTCATTGCTGAAGTGAGTGTTCACATCTTTGCCCCTTTTGATTGGGTTATTTGTCTTTTTGTTCTTGAGGTTTTGGAGTATCTTGTAGGTTTTAGAGATTAGATGCTGTTCAAATACGTCACATTCATAATTTTTCCCCATAGGTCTCTCAACCATTTTGAGTTGGTTGCTGTGCATGGTGTGAGATATGGGACTTGTTTCATTTTTTTGCAGGTGAATATCCAGTTAAGCTAACACTGTTTGTTAAAAAGACTTTTCTTTTTTCACAGTTTATAGACTTCAGGCTTTTTTCCAAATGTCAGCTGCTCATAGGTGGATGGTTTTATGTCTGTATTCTCAACTGTGTTACATAAGTCTATGTATCTGTTTTTACTAGTACCAGGCTATGTTGACTGTCATGGCAGAGTAACAGGTTCTAAAGGCAGAGAGTGTGCAACTTCCAAGTTTGTCCTTCTTCAGTAATGCTTTACACATCCAGGGCTCCTTCCCATTCCATATAAAGTTGGTGATCTGTTTCTCCACCTCAGTAAAATATGTCATTGGAATTTACATTGGGATTGCATTGGATCTGTAGATTGCTTTGGGTAGAACAGATGTTTTTGTGATGTTAAGTCTTCCTATCCTTGAGCAAGGTATGTTTCTTCAATTAACTTAGGTATCTCTTGGTTTCTTGCAGTAGCAACTTCTAATTTTCTTTTCTTAATTTACTTCTCTTGTTAGATTTATTCCAAAGAATGTTAGCTTCTTGGAGGCTATTTTAAATAGTACTGATTTGGTGATTTCCTCTTTGATATGTATATGGTTCTTCTTTAGAATCAGTTAGGCAAATATTAGTCTTAATATATAGTATATATTTTGGCATCCTGTACATCTAAAAACTTTTAAGAACCGTTCACACACCACTCACTATTTTCATGAGTATCACAAAAGAGTACATGTTTCTATCATAAACTGTTTTATGCATTTAACTCAAATTTCTAATATAATAGGCTTTGTGGCAGCCTGTTCATAAGTATGAATTTTCCATAAGTAAGACATTCATAATCTTGAGACTGTCTGTACTATAAGACAAACATTTCACTAACACTAAGGAAGGACTATGTATGTCTGTCACAAGGTAGCTACAAAAACCTATTTAAAGGCAGACTTGGGAATAGATCTCATTCATGAACTCAGGATTGCATTTTGTCTAGACGTAAGTCCTTTATCAGATCTGGAATTTGCAAATACTTTCACCTAGTTTATGGCATATCTTGTCTTTATCTTTAAAGCATCTTTGGAAAAACAAACCTTTTTAATTTTGGTGATGCTCAAATTATCATTTTATTTTATGGATAGTGCTTTTCATGTCATATCCATAAAATTTTTGTTTACCCTAGGTCACAATAATTTTCCATTTTCCTCTAAAAGTTCTCCATTTCACTTTTAAGCCTAAAAGACATTTTGAGTTAATTTTTGTATATAGTACATAATATGCTTTGAAATTCTAATTTTATTTTTCATATAGACACTCAATTTTTTTTTCTAGCACCGTATGTTAAAAAAATTATTCTTTCTCTCCTTAAACACCTTTTCAAGATCAGTTCTTGGTTTATATGTAGGTCTATTACAACATTCTCACCCTGTTCCATGATCTATTGGTCTATTTTTATAGTAATACATACTCTTTTGTATATTATAGTTCAAAATAAGGTAGTGCTAGTCTTTGAAGTGCGCTCTTCTTAACTAAGAGAGACTTACATAAATGGAGAGACCTTCCATGCTCATGGACAGGAAGACTTAACACTGGAAATGTCTATTTTGCCCAAAGCAGTCTACTTACATAATGCAATCCGAATACAAATTCCAGTGACCTTTTTTAATGAGATGGAGAAACAAATCACCAACTTTGTTTAGAAAGAGAAGAAGCCCCAGATACGTAAAGCACTACTGAAGAAGAACAACACACTGGGAGACCTCTCATTTCCCATCTTTAGAACCTATTACACTGCTACCGCAGTCAAAACAGCCTGGTACTGGTACGAAAAGAGACAGATAGATCAATGGAACAGAATTGAGACCCAAGAGATAATATCATGTTCCTATGAACAGCTGATATTCATCAAAGGCCCTAAGATATTAAACTGGGGTAAAACAACTTCTTCAATAAATGGTGCTGGCAAAATCTGATATCCATCTGCAATAAATTGAAACAAGACCCATATCTTACACCTTACACAAAAACCAACTCAAACTGGATAAAAGATCTAAATATCAAATCTAAAATATAAAGCTCATCCAAGAAAAAGTAGGATCAACAATGGAAGTTTAGATACACAATGTAGACAAACTTCAAAATCTGTCAAACAAACCACAAACAACAGAAGAGAAAACAGAAAAACGGGAACTACTAAGAATTAAACACTTTGGCTCATCCAAAGACTTTATTAATAGAATTAAAAGGCCACTTACAGAAAGGGAAAAAATACTTGACAACTATATGTCAGACCAACTCCTGATCTCCATAATCTACAAGGTACTACAAAGTATCAATAAGAAAAAGATCAATAATGCAATTAAGTGATGGGCAAAGGAGATGGACAGACACTTTTCTGAAGAGGAGATCCAGGCAGACAAAAAACACTTGTGGACCTGCTCACGATCACTAGCTATTAAAGAAATTCAAATTAAAACTACAGTGAGATACTATCTCACCCCAACAAGGTTGGCCATGATCCAAAAAATGCAAAACATCAAATGCTGGAGAGGCTGTGGATAAACTGGAACTCTCCCACACTGCTGGAGGGATCACAAAATGGTACAACCTCTTTGTAAAGCAATCTGGCATTTCCTTAAAAAGCGGGGTATATAGATATACCATTTGACCCAGTAATTCCACTGCTCGGAATATATCCTACAGAACCAAGGCCATTCACAGCAACTGATACATGCGCATAAATGTTCATCGCAGCACAGTCCACAATGGCAAAAAGATGGAATCAACCTAGATGCCCAACGACAGAGGAATGGATAGGTAAACTATGGTATATATACTCAGTGAAACACTATGCAGTGATAAAGAACAACGATGATTTTAGGAAACATCTCATAATCTGGTTTCAACTGGAGGACATTGTGCTGAGTGAAAGTAGTCAGCGATCAAAGGACAAATATGGCATGAGACCCCTACGATAAGTACTTAAAAACAGACTCATACATAGAAGAAAAGACTCTCTGATGGCTGCAACGGTGGAGAGGGAGGAAGGGTAGGGGGGAGGGTTTAGATTAGATAGTTGATAGAAATTTGGTTGGTTGAAATCTGTGACAGCACACATTAGAGAGAAGATCAATGTTAACTGGACTTCAACATAACATGATTTTTCCTCCCATCTTAACCCAAGTGTGCTCTTCTTATCTAAAGTTATTTTAAGTCCTCTGGGTACTGTTAGATTCCATATAAATTTCAGAATTGCTGATTTTTTTTAAGAAAATTAAAAACCCAGCTTAGATTTTGAGTGAGATTGCACTGAATCTATAAAGAAATCATTTTGAGGAGAACTGATATTTTAAAAAATGTTGGGTCTTAACATACATAAATATTTCTAATTATTTTTCAGTAATATTTTGTAGTTTCCAGGGACCAGGCCTTTCAAAATTTAAGTTATTTCATTTTACTGATACTATTGGAAATACTGTTACATTTGTAATTTTCTCTTTCTTTTAACTTATATATTCACATACACATCATATACATACATTATACATGCTAACACATTTATATACAATACATACACAGTTTAATTTTATTTCTCTTTTCTAGTGTATGTATGTATGTGTATGTATATGCATATACTTAAACACACACATACATAACTATTTACATAAAAGTATGCTTTTGTTGTTAGGTGCCATGAACTCAGTCCCAACTTACAGTGACTCTGTGTATGACAAAATGAAACACTGCACTGTCCTGAGCCTTCCCCACAATCATTGCTATGCTTGAGCCCATTGTTGGTAGTCACCGGGCCAGTCAATCTTGAAAATCTTACTCTTCTTCACTGACCCTCTCCTTTACCACCCCTACTTGTCTACCAGTTTGTCTCACTGAGGTGGAGGGGGGCTTGCATTTTGCTGTGATATTGTTAGCTGTGCCACCAGTACTGAGTTACCAAGGGGTCACCAATGGTGGACAGGTTTCAGCTCAGCTTTCAGACTAAAACAGACAGAGGAATGACCTGGCAGTCTGCTTCTGAAAATATCCAGTGAAATCCTTATGAGTAGCAGAAGGACATTGCTTGACACATTGACAGAAAATGAGCCCCCCAAGTTGGAAGACACTCGAAAGAAAACTGAGGAAGAGCTGCCTCCTCAAAGTAGAGTTGACCTTTATGATGTGGGTGGAGTTAAGCTTTTGAGATCTTCATTTGTTGATGTAGCATGACTTGAAATGACAAAAAACAGCTGCAAACATTCACTAATAATCTGAATATGGAATTACTGGGTATGAACTCAGAAAACTGGAAATAGACAAAAATGAAATGAAACATATAAACACGGACATACCAGGCACTTGAGTTGAAATGGACTGATATTGGCCATTTTGAATTGGATAATCATACTGTCTGCTATATTGGAAATGACAGTTTGAAGGGGAATGGTGCTGTATTTGTCATCAGAAAGAACATTTCAGATCTATCCTGAAGTAAAATGCTGCCAGTGATAGGATAATATTCATACACCTGCAAGTAAGGCCAGTTAAGACAACTATTATTCAAATTTATACAACTACTGAGGACAAAGATGAAGAAAATTAAGATTTTTACCAGCTTCTGCAGTCTGAAATGAATAAACATGCATTCAAGAAGTGTTGATACACAGCTTAATTTTATTGATAATTACTGGCGATTGGAACACAAAAGGTGGAAGAAAGAAGGATCGAAACTTGAAGCATAGATTCAGTGATAGGACTGACACTGGAGATGCATTTTAGATTTTTGTAAAACTAATGATTTCTTCATTTCAAATACATTTCACCACCAGAAATGGGGACTGTGCATACAGACCTTATCAGATGAATACACAAGGATCAAATTGACTGTATCTGTAGAAAGAGATGATGGAAAAGCTCAACATCATCAGTCAAAACAAGGTGGGGGCTGATTGTGGCACAAACCATCAGTTGCTCTTGCGTGCTCAAACTGAAACTAAACAAAATCAGAACATGTCCATGAGGGCCAGAATACAACCTTGAATGTATCCCATCTGAGTTTACAAATCATCTCAAGAATAGATTTAATGTATTGGACACTAATGACCAATGACTAGACGAGCTGTGGAATGATGTCAAAGACATCATCCATGAAGAAAGCAAGAAGTCATTAAAAAGACAAGAAATAAAGACTGAAGTGTACAGCCAGAGACTCTGAACCTTGCTCTTGAACATCAGGCAGCTAAAGAAAAAGGAAGAAATGATGAAATAAAAGAACTCAACAGAAGATTTCAAAGGGCAGCTCAGGTCAACATATTATAATACCATGTGCAAAGAGCTGGAAATAAAAAAAAAAAAATCAAAAGGGGTTAACATAGTCAGCATACCTCAGCATTCCTCTGCCTGAAAGAACTGAAGAAAAAAAGTCAAGCTTCAAGCTGTGAAAGTGAGAGATTCTACAGGGAAAATATTAAACAACTCAGGGAGCATTGAAAGAAAATGGAAGGAATACATAAACTCATTATACCAAAAAAGAATTGGTCAACATTGAACCATTTCAAGAGGTAGCATATGATCAGGAACTGATAGTACCAACAGAAGAAGTTAAAGCCACAATGAAGACACTGAAAAAAGACAAAGCTCCAGAAATTGATGGAATATCAAATGAGATGTTTCAACAAATGGTTGCAGCACTGGAAGTGCTCACTAATCTATGGCAAGAAACTTGAAGGACTGCTACCTGGCCAATTGACTGGAAGAGATCCATATTTATGCCTGTTCCTAAGAAAGATAATCCAACTGAATGTAAAAATTATCAAACAATATCAGTAGTATTACATACAAATAAAATTGGGCTGAAGATCACTCAGAAGTTGCTGCAGCACATATTGGCAGGGAATTGCCAGAGATTCAAGCTGGATTCATGAATGGATGTGGAACCAGGGATATCATTGCTGATGTTAGATGGATCCTGGCTGAAAGCAGAGAATACCGAAAAGATGTCTAGCTCTGTGTTATTGATTATGCAAAGGCACACGACTGTGCGAATCATAACAAATTATGGATAACATTGCAGAGAATGGGAATTCCAGAACAGCTAATTGTGCTCATGTGGAATTTTTACATGGATTGAGAGACAGTGTTTGAACAGAACAAAGGGACACTATATGGTTTGAAGTCAGGAAAGGTGTGTATCAGGGTTGTATCCTTTCACCATGCCTATTCAATCTGCATGCCAGAGAAAGAACCTGAGCAGCTAGACTAGGTAATGAAGAATAGAGCATCATTAGAGGAGAAAGGCTCATTAACAATCTTCATTACACAGACAACATAATCTTGCTTGCTGAAAGTGAAGAGGATGTGAAACATTGATATATGGATTACACCTCAAATCAAAAAGTCAAAATTCCTCATAACTGGACTAGTAAGCAATGTCATGGTAAATGGGGGAAAGATTGAAACTGTCAAGGATTTCATATTACTTAGTTCCACAACTGTCAACCACAGAAACAGCAGTCAAGAAGTCAAAAGACACATTTTGTTGGCCAAATCTACTGCAAGGCATCTCTTTAAAGCATTGAAAAGTAAAGATATCTCCTTGAAGACTAAGGTATGCCTGACCTAAGCCACAGTATTTTCAATCACTTAATATGATTGGGAGATGCAGACAATGAATAAAGAAGACAGAAGAACTGATGTCTTTGAATTTTGATGTCAGGGAAGAATACTCAACACAGCAAAGACTGCAAAAAGAGTGAATGATCTGTCCTGACAGACATTCAACCAGAATGCTCCTTGGAAGCAAAGATGGTAAAACTCTCAACATGTTGCCAGGAGGGATTAATTCCTTGAGAAAGACATCATGTTTCGCAAAGTAGAGGATCAGTGAATAAGAGGAAAACCCTCTTATTCTGAATGCAGCGGCTGCAACAATTGGGTTAAGCATGCCAACCGTTGTGGGTATAGCACAGCAATGGGCAGTGTTTCACTGTGTTGTATATAGGGTCACTATGAGTCAGACCAACTTGATGGCATTAACAACAGCAACTACTACTTTACCAATTGTTTATCTTAGTTATATAGTGCTGCTAAAACAGAAATACCATAAATACACGGCTATAACCAACAGAAATATGTTCTCTCACAATCTAAGTGTCTAGAAGTCCAAATTCCAGGTACCACTCCCAAGGTAAGTCTTTCTCTGTATGTTGGCTGCAGGAAATATCTTTGTTATTAATTTTTCACTGGTTGAAGAGCTTCTCAGTGTAGTGATCCCAGATCCAGAGGACATGCTGTTCTCCTGGCTCTTGCTTCTCAGTGATATGAGGTCCTTCTGTCTCTCTGCTTGCTTCTCTTCTGTATCTCAAAAGAAATGGACTTAAGATACAACCTAATCTTGTAGACTGAGTTCTGCCTCATTAACATACTGTAATATTGCCTCATTAACATCATAGAGGCAGGATTTACAACACATGAGAAAATCCCTTCAGGTAGATAATCAGGCAGTACAGGTCATAACCTAGCCAAGGTGGTGGATATTTTGAGGGATGCAATTCAATCAGTAACACTAAGCATGATGTCCTTTCCAGAAGCTGATCCCTCTTGATAACATGTCCAAAATAAGTGAGAGAAATTTTCTCCATCTTCCTGTATAAGAATTCTGGTTGTAGCAATTTATTTATATAATGCAATCCCAATACAAGTTCCAGCATCATTTTTTAATGAGATGGAGAAACAAATCACCAATTTTCTTTGGAAAGGGAAGAAGCCTGGATAAGTAGGGTACTACTAAAGAAGAAGAACACACTGGGAGGCCTCTCATTACCTGACCTTAGAACATACTACACTGCCACAGTGGTCAAAACAGCCTGGGACTGGTACAAGAACAGACAGATGGATCAATGGAACAGAATTGAGACCCCAGAGATGACACCATCTGCCTGTGAACAGTTGATATTCGACAAAGGCCCTAAGACATTAAACTGGGGTAAAAACAGTATCTTCAACAAATGGTGCTGGCAAAATTGGTTATCCATCTTCAATAAACTGAATCAAGATCCATATTTTACACCTTATACAAAAACCAACTCCAACTGGATAAAAGACCTAAATATCAAACCCAAAATGATAAAGCTCATCCAAGAAAAGGTAGGAACAACAATGGAAGTTTTAATACACAATGAGGACAGACTCCAAAATCTGTCAAAGGAACGTCAATCAACAGAAGAGAAAATAGATAAATGGGAACTATTAAGAATCAAACACTTTTGCTCATCCAAAGACTTTATTAACAAAATTAAAAGAACACCCACAGAATGGGAAAAAATATTTGGCAACTCTATGTCAGACCTGATCTCCATAATCTATAAGATACTACAAAATATCAATAAGAAGAAGATAAACCATCCAATTAAGCGATGGGCAAAGGAGACGGACAGACACTTCACTAAAGAGGAGATCCAGGCAGCCAAAAAACACATGCGGACATGTTCACGATCTTTAGTTATTAAAGAAATTCAAATCAAGACAACAATGAGATACCATCTCACCCCAACAAGATTGGCCATGATCCAGAAAACACAAAACAACAAATGCTGGAGAGGCTATGGAAAAAGTGGAACCCTCCTACACTGTTAGTGGGGTTGCAAAATGGTCCAGCCTCTTTGGAAGGCAATCTGGCGCTTCCTTAAAAAAATGGATATCGATATACCGTTTGACCCAGTAATTCCACTACTTGGAATATATCCTACAGAATCAAGGCCTTTCACACCAACGGACACATGCACCAGAATGTTTATCGCAGCACAGTCCACGATAGCAAAAAGATGGAATAAACCCAGATGCCCAACAATAGAAGAATGGATAGGTAAACTATGGTACATATACTAAATGGAGCACTACGCAATGATAAAGAATAGCGATGATTCCAGGAAACATCTCCTAACCTGGTTTCAACTGGAAGACATTATGTTGAGTGAAAGTAGTCAGCGACAAAAGGACAAATACTGTATGAGACCTCTACGGTAAGATCTCAAAAACAGACTTGTGTATAGAAGAAAAGACTCTTTGACAGCTGCAAGGGAGGGGAGGGAAGGTGGGGGGGGAGGATTTAGTTTAGATAGTTACTAGAAATCTAGTTGGGAGAAAGCGGTGACAGCACACATTAGAAACAAGAACAACATTAAGTGGACTTCAGCATAACTTGAGTACTCCTGCCATCTTAACTCAATACTGCAAGGATAGAGTAGCTGGGGCGGGGAGTGAGGGACCATGCTCTTAGGTGAATTCCAAGCCAATTGGCACAACTAGCATTTTGCTAAGAGAGCTCTCTGCACCCCACATTGGTGAGTGGCGTCTGGGGTCTTAAAAGCTGCCATCCGAGGACACAGCAAATGGTCCCAACTCAGCAGGAATGGATGCTCACCGAGGACCAAAATGACATGCGGTAAAGACAACCGAGAGGACAGAGAGACCCACAAGGGTGGGTGTCTACATCAACTTGGGACTGGAAGAACTGGATGGTGCCCGACCACCACCAGCGACAGCCACGATGGAGCTCACAGAGAGGAGTCTCTCTGGCAACACAAGAATAAAAAGAGGTGCATCATGAGATCTTCACTAAAAGACCTCAATTGACGGTCCAGCAGTTTTGAGGTTCCTCTGAGAGCATGGACCCCTGCCCTGATGCTGCCCTTTCCCATAAATTACAACAAAGGTCCACTCTTTGGACAGGAATGGATGGGACTTGGCAATTCAGAGTGAGCATATATTGAAAGCACTTTGTGGTTCTATACATCTATAGGGTATCATCTTGTTGACCTCTGGCTGGAGGACGGGGAGTGGACGGAGAGGAGGGGAAAGGAGGCTGCTGGGAGGATGAGACATGTTTGGAGCGGAGAGGAACAGTGTGCAGCCACTGGACAGGGAGAGTAGTGGAAGCTGCATAGAGGTGGGCATGTAAATTTATATGTGAATGTACATTTTCACTCAGTTATGTTAAATAAAAATAAAAATTAAAAAAAAAGAATTCTGGTTGTACTTCTGAAACAATTTTTTAGTTATTTTGGCAGTCTAAGTTATATTCAATATTCTTTCCCAACACCATAACTGAATGCTGTTGATTCTTCTTCAGTCTCTCTAATATACTGTCCAGCCTTCAATGCCTATGAAGCAATAAAATACTATAACTTGGGTCAGGCACACTTAGTACACAGAGTGACAACTTTACTTTTTAACACAAAATTTTGACAGCTTACTTGCGGAGTGTAATACTTTGTTTGATTCCTTGGTTGTTGCTGCCATGGATATTGGTTGTGGATCTAAGTAAAACAAAATCCTTGACAATTTCTGTCTTTTCTCCTTTTAACTGTTGCTCACTGGTTCACTTGCAAGGATTTTGTTTTATGTTGAAAAGTGATCCATGATGAAGGCTGTAGTCTTTGTTTATCATCAGTAAGTGCTTCATGTCCTCTTCACCTTCAAGTATTAAAGTTGTATCAAAGTTGTTACAGGACTTTAATAAGTCTTCCAATCCTGATGCTGCATTCTTCTACATATATTGCAGCTTCTCAGATTACTTGCTCAGCAAGCAGATTAAATAAGTATGGTGAAAGGATACAGTACTGAATCCCACCATTCCTGATTTTAAACCATGCAATATCCCTTTGTTGTATCTGAATGATTCCCTCTTGGTTGGTGCACGGGTTTCATATAAGCACAAATGTTATGGAGTTTCCATTCTTTGTAATATTATCCATAGTTTCTTATAACCCATACAAAGAAATTCCTTTGCATAGTCAGTAAAACACAGGCAAGCATCCTTTTTTATTCTCCACTTTCAAGATTCATTTGACATCAGCAAAGACATTCCTCAGTCCACAATGTCTTCTGAATCTGGTTTGAATTTCTGGCAGTTTCCTTTTGATGTACTGCTGCAACTATTTTTGTAATATCTTCAGCAAAATTTTACTTACACGTAAGATTCATTGATATCGATCAATAACTTCAGTGTTGCATTTAATCATCTTTCTCTGGAGTGGGCACAAACATGGATCTCTATTGGTTGGCAAGGTAGCTGTCTTCCAAATTTCTTAGCATAGACAAGTGATCTCTTCCAGTGTTACACCTGTTGGCTGAAAAATCTCAACTGATATTCCATTAATACTTGAAGCCTTATATTTCACCCATGTCTTCAAAGCAACTTAAATTTCTCCCTTTGATGTCATTGATTATTGATCGGGTGGTATCTCCTGAAATGGGGGAACACTGACCAGTTCTTTTGGGTACACTGACTGTGTATTCCTTCCACTTTCCTTTAATATTTTCTATGCTGTTCAGTATTTTACCTATCAAATCTGCCAATATTGCAACTCAGGACCAGAATTTTTCTCTAGTTCTTAAAGGTTAGGAAGTGACAAACATGATCTTTCCTTTTGATTCTCTAACTCTGTGTATACATACACACACACACAATCTGGCTAAACTGCATTGTGTATACATAAACTTGCTAGATTCATTTGCTGGTATTAGTAGACTTTTTTTTTTTTTATAGATTCCAGCTAATTTTCTGCGTAAATAATTATGTTAATTGTGAATATGGAAAAATTTTATCCTTCTTTCCAATCTGAATTCCTTTTTCTTGCTTTATTGTATTCTCTAGGTTTTCCAGTACAACACTAAAAAGCTAAACAGAAGTTGTGAAAGTCAATATACCTGAATTGTTCCTGATCTTAGAGAAAAAGTTTCAATATTCCACCATTATGTATGGAGTTAGCGCAGTGTTCCATAGATGTCTTGTGTCAATCTAATGCTGGATTCAGTCAAATGCTTTTCTTTTGCCTATTGAGATGATCATTTGGTTTTCTTGTGGTGAATTATGTAAATAAGGTAATGAAATGTTAAATAACTCCTACATAATTAGGATAAACCTCAAATGATCATGATACATTATCTCTTATATATTGCTGGGTTCTAATTATTAAAATTTCATTTAGAATTTTTAAATTTATATTCATGAAAGATATTGACCTATAATTTTCCTTGCCTATAATATATTCTCATTATATTAATATTGGTATAATGCTGGCTTCATGAAGTGAATTAGTAACTATTTCTTCTTCAACATTCTAGAAGAGTTTGTGTAGAATTGATATTACTTCTTCCTTGCTGTTGCTATTAGGTGCCACTGACTCAGTTCTAACTCAGAGCAAACCTCTGTACAACAGAGAAAACACTGTCAAGTCCTGCACCATCCTCACAATTGATGTTCTGCTTAAGTCAATTATTGTAGCCACTGTGTGAATCAATCTTTTGAAGGGTTTTTTTTTCATTGACCCTCTATGAAGCATGATACCGTTCTCCAAGGACTGATACCTCCTGACAACATGCTCAAATGCTGAGACCTAGTCTCACCACCCGTGCTTCTAAGGAGCGTTCAGGCTGCACTTCTTTAAAGACAAATTTGATATGCTCTTGGCAGTCCATGGTGTATTCAATATTCTTCTCCAGCACCACAATTCAAAGAAGCCAGTTCTTCTTTGGTCTTTCATATTTATTGTCCAGCTTTCACATGCATAGGAGGTGGATGAAAACATCATGGCTTGCATCAGGAGCACCTTAGTCTCCAAGGTGACGTCTTTGCTGTTCAACACTTTAAGGAGGTCTTTTGCAGGTTTTCCCAGTGCAAGTGTCTTCTGATTTCTTGACTACTGTTTCCATGGCTGTTGATTGTGGATCCAAGAACGATGAAATTCTTGACAACTTCAATCTTTTCCTTGTTTGTCATTATGTTACTTACTGGTCCAGTTGTGAGTTTTTTTGTTTTCTTTACATTGAGATGTCTTCTGTAAATCCACACTGAAAACTCTGTTCTTTGATCCTCATCAGTAAGTGCTTCTATTCCTCTTAACTTTCACAGAGCAAAGTTACATCATTTACATAATGCAGGTTGTTAATGAGTTGTTAACTTATTTAGTGCTGCCGTAACAGAAATAGCATAAGGGGATGGCTTTAAAGAGAGAAATTTTATGTGTCTGAGTCCAGTAAACTAGAAATTCAAATTCAGGATGTTAGCTCCAGGGGAAGGCTTTCTCTGCCACCAGTGAAGGAAGGTCCACGTTAATCTTGCCCTGGACTGGAAGCTTCTGAGGTGCAGGGACCCTGGTCTTTTCCCAAAGGTGTGCTCAGCTCCAGGGACTGCTTTCTTTCTGAAGATATGAGATACTCACAAGTCTCTACTAGCTTCTCTCTTCTATATCTCAAGATATAAAAAGTGACTGTCCCAAGGCACAAAACAAACTCACACACTGAATCATGTCCCACCAATGCAACTGCCACCCTTCCACCTGCATTAGAATCATAAAGGCAGGAATGTCAACACGCAGGAACATCAGAGAATACCAGGAACCATGCCCCATCCAAATCGCTGCACAGATTGCTTGGGGAACACACTTCAGTCCATGGCACAAGTCTTTCTCCAATCCGGATGCCCTGTCCTTCTTCATATAATCCAGCTTCTTAGTCTATTTGCTCAGCATAAACATTGAATAGGTATGGCGAAAGGATGCAACCTGAGGCACACCTTTCCTGACTTGAAACCAAGCAGTTCCCCTTGTTCTGTTTGTATGACTGTACCTTGATCTTGACAATTTCCTTCTTAAATATCCCCAAATAAAATCCCTCTGGCTTTAATTATCTAAAGCCAGCCAAGCCAAGTGCCATCGAGTCGGATCCGACTCAAAGAAATTCTATTTTCTATAGCTTAGCTATGATCAGTACAAAAACATGATTAATAAATCAGCTATCATACACATTCACATTGCATGCTTTATGTAACTGTGTCATTTTTCTAGTACCTAATAAAAGTTCTAGTTGGACAGTAGTTCTTAATAATATTTAAATAATGAAAAATATATCTCTAAGCAACCTTATGTCAGTTACGTAATTATTTTCCATTTCAAAATATTCTCTTAATAAGACCTACTGCTCTCCCTAACCAGAAACCGATAATAATGTTTACTCTTCACACTAGAATGGACTGGCCTTGGGGACACAGTGTGACTGCATGATGTGTGCACTTTACGATTCTATGCATTTATAGGAGGCTGGTCTCTTTCTCGATTGGAGATAAGAGGATGGGGCCAGGGCAGGGAGGACAAGTGCTTGTTAAAATGATACTAGATATACAGATGAAAGGAGGAGAGTATTGTCACCTGGTGGGGAGAGCAGAGGGAACTACAGATAGATGGTATGCAAAACCAATATAGATTCTACACTTTCACTTAAACATAATTAAAAAAATTTTCTTAATCATTAGCATAAAAATAGCAAGAAAAAAGTACGTTAGACATTAAATATGAAAAAGTTTTATAAATAAATATGAAAGGTGAACTGGCATTTAAAGTACAAAATTTATGCAGATATTTCTTTGAAAGCAGTGAAAACTACATGGTGTGCCTTATGAAGGGTTTGCCTCATGTCAAAATAACTTTGTGGCAGTGAATATAAGCACAAGTGCTCTAGCTGATTTCACTCTTTATTTATCTACTGTTTCTGAATATATTTTCCTACCTACTTCTGCAGAATTTCTAGCCCCAAGCCTTCCTATTGAGCGACACTGGTTCACTTTAAAAGCAATTCTTCAGCTCAGAGTAGATGAACGTTGGGAAGAAAAGAAGACTCTATAAAATCAATACTGTAAAAATGTTATTCATAGGCAGTCATAGTTTGACCATAATTTCACTTCTACCTAACAGTTATCACTCTATTAAACATCAGCAAAGTGGGCTATCCTTACACTTAAGCAGAACTTTCCTCCTAGTTTTATTTGACAGAGTTGGCATAATGGTCAATTCAAATGTAAAATCTACTGTTAAATAGGTAATCATGAGTAGTTTACTTAGCTGCCAGAGGCTGAATTTCTACACAGATTAAGCTGCTAAGCTGCTAAAATGGGGTTCACCCCAGTGTTGTCCATTCCTCCTTGGGAGCTATGTCTTTCCAATCTGAATGAGCTGCGCATGTGACACCTTTGCAAAGTACTGGAAAATGAAAGCTTTTTTTTTTTTACTACTTGTAAAAAGCAGTTTACTTTTATTTTTAAATAATGTGTTAGTCAGCTAGTACTGATCTAACAGAAAATACGAGTGGATGGTTTCATGAAAACAAACTTTATTATCACAGCCTTGTAAGCCACAAATCCATTTATGAATTACAAGTCCACTCTATGAGAGAAATTATCACAGTCCAGTAGGCTGAGTCCAAATTTAATGATAGTATCTTGACACAGGAACCTCAGGTCCAAAAAAACATGCTCTGCTCTCGGTGCTGCATTCTTGGTGGTATGAGTTTCTCAAATTGCTCTGCTCATGTCTCTGTCTTATATCCCACAACCTGGTAACTTCAGTCCTGCCTCAGCAACACAACTGCTGTTCATTTTCCCTCATCAACATCACAGAGGCAGGAGTCACAACACACGGGAAGAATTGCACCATACTGGTACTTGTAGCCAAGTCAAAGGAATACATACATTTTTGGGGGGACACAATGCAATCCACAACACTCCACCTTTTGCCCCCCTCAAAATCATATCATTAGAACATGTAAAATACATTCATTTATAGCACAGAAAAGCTCTTAAGTCAAGGTCCAAAATCCATAAATTTCTTTTCAACTGAAATCTAGAACACATGTTATCTTCCTAAAATACAATGATATAAGATGCAGGAACAAATTATACATTTTCATTACAAACGGTGAAATTGCAGGGAAATAAGGCATTAACAGACAACAATTAAGTCAGCAGAACACATTACAATAGCCCTCAAAGCTCTGAAAATAATCTTCCATTTTCTGAGACATTTTACACATTAGTCTTGTCCTCCAGACTCTAGGCATTGGCCACACTCTGGATTCTGAATAGAGACCTCCAGCCCTGTTCTACAACTCTGTGTTCTAGGCCCACTTGGACAACAACTCTGTCCCCTTGGCTTTAGGTGAACCCTAAGCCCAGCTGAGTGGCAATTCCACCCTTACAAGCACAGGAAGCCATGGCTCCATCCTTTCAAACCGCTGAGGTCATGGCCATGCTCAGCTTCTAATGCCCTTTGTCTCTTTGGCTTCCGCTTTCTATGGCCTCATGGCCTGGGCCTCAAGCCGACATCTGCTCTGCTGGGGTAAGTGTTCCAAAATTCTATAGCTCTACCAATTTAAGTGCCTTGAGGCACCCCACTCTGCCAGAATGCCTCCTGTACACAGACACTCAGCTGTTGTGTTCTGTGGGTCAGCAAGCCTAGTTCCACTGATAAGTGCCCAGAGGCACCCCACTCTGCCAGAAAGCCTCCGGTACACAGACATTCAGCATTTTTGCTCTGTGAATTGGCTCCTGGTTCTGAAGCTGCCAGTTCATTGCTGCTGCTGCTTTTCTCATTATCTGCTGCCTTCTCAGATGTTAGCAATTCTTTTGGGTTCCTCCTTCCACCCGTTCAGAGTTTGAGAAAAAGCTTCCACATTTTAGGCATTTGTTCGAGCATTCTATTTTCATCAGCTAGTATTGCTCCAACAGAAAATACCATGAGTGGGTGGTTTCATGAAGAGAAACTTAATTGTCACAGTCTGGTGAGTAATAAATCCATTTATGAGGTACAAATATACTCAACAAGAGAAGTTATCACAGTCTGGTACGTTGAGTCTGAATTAATGATAGCATCTTGACAGAGGAACCTCAGGTCCAGAAGACATGTTTTCCTCTTGGTGCTGCCTTCTTGGTGGTATGAGGTTCCCAACTTGCTCTGCTCACTTCTTTGCGTTATATCCCACAGACTGGTAAGCTGAATCCAGCCACACCAACACAACTGCTGTTCATTTTCCCTCATCAACATCACAGAGGCAGGATTCACAACACACAGAAGGTATTGTGCCATATTGGGACTCAATAGCCAAGTCAAATCAATACATACATTTTTGGGGGAACACAATGCAATCCATGACATATAACATGACCAAAATAACCACCCTGAAATAAAAATCAAAGATCAAAATTACCTTCCAGAATTCCTGACACATCTATCTTTTCCCTCCAAAGACCCACGCTTCTGTGAGTTGCACCAGATCCCACTTCTATTGGCACTAATTTGTGATATAAAGCTAGTCCAAGGAAATTTTATCTTCTCTCATCTCTTAGTTCAAATCCAAATTACTCCATATAGCCCTTTATTTTACCTGGGACTTGTTAGTAGGTGCCAGCCACAATTTAGAGAGTTCATATGACACACTTCTCTTCAAATTAGTTACCAAGTAGGTGTTTGTGTAAATCCCATTACTCTAGACCAGCTGGTACCTCTACTCTCCTAAATTGATAATTTGTTGCAAAGACTAACCATTTCCTGAAAGGAGGCTGTCTTTACAATCACAAAAAGGATATGCATGAAGATTTACACCACCTGCTAACAGCATGAATGGGCAAAATAGGAGTTACCACTCAGAGCTTCTTTTAACTAAGGATGTGTAATCCTTCCACATGCATCATCAATCTAGAAGCTACAAAGAGTTTCTTTATCCGAGAACTTCATTGTCTTATGCACAGTCAATGATTAGGGCCTCATTGCATATGCATGATCAGTGGGATCAATGCATATGCTTGATTGCTTGCATGATACACACTCCCTTCCTGAAGTTATTTGCCAGCTGTCGCTTGAGGTTCCCATTACATATACACTGAATGACACCTCAATTGCTGACAAATTTCAAATGTTATTTTCAAGAAAGTAGAGATTGATCAAACTAAGTTATTTGTCCCACATCGTGTATATCTATTAATACTTGCTAACAGTAATGCCAAACTCTTAAACTAACCTCATTGTTTTGTATTCTCCAAACAGTTATTTCGAAGTCCTGACCCTTCTACCTGAGAATGAATTTGTTTGAGGTAATAAGATATTTCTTCTGTTATGCTAATAGAGTCATACTGAATTAGGTTGGATTGGATTTAAAACAAAACAAAAAGATTACACCATAGAGTCAATTTCAACTCATAGTGACCCTATAGGACAGAACAGAACTACCCCATAGAGTTTCCAGGGATCACCTGGTAAATTGGAACTGCCAGCTGACCTTTTGGTTAGCAGCCATAGCATTTAACCACTAAGCCACAAGGTTTTCCAGGGTTGGATTAAGGCGGGTACTAATTCTAATTAATCCTTTCTGAGTGGTGTTTTATATAACAGAGAAAAAAGACACTGTGGCACACACAGGGAAAAGAGACCGTATGAGGATTTGTCTGTAAGTCAGTGTTGTAGTTTGAATTGTGTCTCCCAAAAAATATGTAGAAATTTGGCTGGGCTGTGATTATGAGTATTGTGTGATTTCCCTCCATTTTGTGATTTTCTTATGCTGTAAATCCTTATCTCTGCTTGTGGATAATAGATAGGATTCTGTTAGAAGAGGATTAGGGTGGGGTGGCAGCGTCTTTACTAGGAGAGTTTTCTTGGAGTGTGGCTTGCACCACCTTTTATCCTTTGGTCCTACAAGAGATCAAAGCAAAGGGAAGCAAGCAAACAGATGAGAACCTCTTACCATCAAGAAAACAGCACTAGGAGTACAGCACATCCTTTAGACCTGAGGTTCCTACTTCAGGATGTTCCCTGATCAGTCTGGTGCAAGACCAGGACCTTCCTCCAGAGCCTTCCCCTGGAGCAGATATCCTGAACTGGGACTTGTAGCCTACTGGACTGTGCAAGAATAAACTTTTCTTTGTTAAAGCCGTTAACTGGTGGTCTTTCTGTTAGAGCAGTACCGGATGACTAAGATAGTCAGTGAAGGTCAAGAACACTCAGAGATACCCAGAAGAAAGGACTCGTACCTGCCTTCCCCGTACCTGCAGAGCCTAAGCCCTGATTTACATTTATATCCTACAAAACTGTGAAAACAATAAATTTCTCATCTTCAAAGCCACCCACTTGTTTCCTTATGGCAGTACTGAGAAACTAAGACAGACGTGAGGATTAAATAAAATTTGTTTTCTTCTAATGTACTTAACCCAGTGTTGGTTAAAAAGGATGGATTCGACAAAGCTTAACACTTAAAAAACTATTAAGTCCCATAACTGTTTCCAGCTGACAACTTTAGCCTACGTCTGTAAAGGCTATCTTACAAAGAGATGCATTTAAATTTCATTTGACATAAAGTTAAAATTAGTTCACTAAACTGTTGGCAAATTTTTTTCTAAATTCTTACTAATTTAGATATAAACCTATAAAAAAAGTTAACTAAATTGGTGGCAAGTTTTTAATTTAAACCCTTATGTGAAAGGATGCAATACTCACCTTGCCAAAAACCATGACTGTATGGTCCAATTTGTTGTTGTCGAGTCAGTTTCGACTCATGGTGATTTTATATGCTACAGAGTAGAATCAATGGAGTTCTTTCACCTTTAATATTTAGAGGAGAGATCACAAGGCTTTTCTTCCATGATGCCACTGAGTGGGCTTGAAATACTAACCATTAGATTACTAGCCTACCTCCAACTCGTTGCACCATTCAGGGACCTTGGCTGTATATATGGTATAGAACTACATATTTTGAATGGAAGAACGGAAGGAGAGAACATATTTTGCTAATTGAGGAGCTATAATACAGGGAACATTTCAGAAGGAAATGATAAGGCACTAAAGAATATTCCTCCTAAATCAAACCTTTCACGAATTACGAAAATATTAATTTTCATCACCGTTTTCAAAATGTTTACTCAGAAAATTAGATTAAATAAATATGTATCAGCAGTGTGTAGTCTTATAGCTCATATATAAATGCTGAGAACCGTTAATCCAATAATTAGCTCACTTACAAGGTTTCTCTTAATCCAATCACAGGGTATATTTGCAGAAAAAGGGTATGATGATTTCAATTACTTTTCTAGCTGACCTTATTTGCCTTCTTTTGGCAAGGCTTAATTAATTTTCAATAAATTACCAAGAAGCACTTAAGGTATAAAACCGAGACATTGAATATATTAATTTCTTATGGCTTCAGTTACTAATACATTCATTCAATGATATTTTTGGACAGTTAATTTAAAATGGGTAACAAGGCAGCACATAGCAAAGTACTTAAAATAATCACCAAAAGTAAGATGTATTAACAGAGGAGGGGAAAAAGAGAAAGAAAATACACCTACAACATATCAATTGTGTTAAATAAGTATGTTGTGACACCAAATAAATGTACATTTAAAAAATACTTCAATTTCTAATATTTTTGGACACTATCAGTCAGAGTGAATTTCAGTGCAAAGGATATACTAGTATTACTGTAAATGTGTTACCTTCTGATAATACAGTCAGTAACCAATGTCATCACATGAACAGAATGTGCTAGAGCTATGACTTAATTACTTCACATTTCTATTTACACTTTTCTCAATATGCTCAGTAATTATTTTCAAATATCAATCTCAATATCACATTAATTTCTGTCTTAGAACAAAATATTTATAATCTACCTGTCTTTCATGGGTGCATGTCATTAACATTTTTGAATGCTGGGAATGTGTTATTGAGAAATTACTATAAATAAATGCTTGCAGAAATTATAACAGTTATGGTGATTTAGGACATATTTATTATGGATAATTCTCAAGGGAGTGATTTACTTCTTCATAAAAAGTTATAATTTAGAATTTCAAGATATCTTGAAAATCTTTCCTCAGTAAATATTTACTTCATGAACAAAAGACCTTAATTTAAGAGAAGATGACTAAGGTCTGCTTCAAGGTCAAAAACTAGTTTACAGGTACAGCTACCACTAAGACAGACGTTCTTATTAGTCAAACCATTTACCTTTTCAATATAGCTTGTAGTTGTAAATTGAAGAGCCCATGTAATTAGTAACAGAAGATCACAAAACCAATAAATGCCCAAAAGGTAAGATTAGAAGAAGTTTATGACAAAAACAGAACAGCATATACTATCTACCTTAAAAGTAATTTGATAAGCTTATAGATTCATGTTGCTAACAGATTAACCAGGCACATTATGTTAAAAATTAGAGCATCCTTATTGAACTTTTCCTAGAAACAACGAAATAGATGTTGTCAGGTGTTGTCAAGTCAGTTCTGACTCATAGTGCCATGTCCACAATCTTTTTTAGGCTCAAGCCCATTGTTGTGGCCACTGTGGCAATCTATCTCATCAAAGATCTTCCACTTTTTCACTGATCCCCCGCTCTACCAAGCATTATGTCCTCCAAGGACTGATCCTTCTTGACAACTTGTCCAAAGTATGTAAGACACAGTCTCTTTGCTTCCAAGGAGCACTCTGGTTGTACTTCTTCCAGAATAGATCTGTTTATTCTTCTGGCAACCCATGGTACATCAATATTCTTCTCTGACACCACAGTTTAAAGGCATCAGTTCTTCTTCTGTCTTCTTTGTTCATTGTCCAGCTTCTGCATACATATAATGTGATTGAAAATACCATGGCTTGTGTCAGTCACACTTTAGTCTTCAGGGTGACATCTTTCAACATTTCAAAGAGATCCTTTGCAGCAGACTTTCCCAATGTAAAGCATCTTTGGATTTCTTCCATGGGTGCTGATTGTGGACCCATGTAAAATGAAATCCCTGACAACCTCAATCCCTTCTCCATGTATGACAATATTGCTTACTGCTTCAGTTGTGAGGATTTTTGTTTTCCTGATACTGAGGTGCAATCCATACTGAAGGCTGTGGTCCTTGATCTTCATCAGTAAGTGTCTCAGATCTTCTTCACATCTAGCAAGTAAGGTGATGTCATCTGTGTAACACAGGTTGTTACTGAGTCATCCTCCAATCTTGATGCCTCATTCTTCTTCATGTAATCCAGTTCATCAGATTATTTGCTCAGTATCCAGATTGGTAAGGTATGGTGAGAGGATACAACCGTGACATATAACTTTCTTGACTTTAAACCATGCAGTGTCCTCTTGTTCTGTTCTCACAACTGCCTCTTGATCTATATGCAGATTCCTTAACAGCACAATTAGCATACTGGAATTCCCATTTTATACAGTGTTAGCCATAATTCTGTATGGTTCGTGCAGTCAAATGCCTTTGCATAGTCAATGAAACACAGGTGAACATCTTTATGGTAGTCTCTGCTTTCAGCCAAGATTCTTCTGATATCAGCAATGATATCCCTGGTTCCACATCTTCTTCTGAATCCAGCTTGAATTTCTGGCAGTTCCTTGTCAATATACTGTTGCAGTCACTTTTGAATGATCTTCAGCAAGATTTTACTTACATATGATGTTAACAATATTGTTCAGTAATTTCCGCATTTGATTGGATCACCTTTCTTTGGAATGGGCATAAATATGGATCTCTTGCATTAAGTTGGCCAGGTAGCTGTCCTCCAAATTTCTTGACATAGATGAGTGAGCACTTGCAGCACTGCATCTGTTTGTTGAAATAGCTTGAATGATATTCCATCAATTCCTGGAGCCTTCTTTTTTGCCAGGAAACCCTGGTCACGTAGCAGTTAAAAAAAGTTAAAAAAAGGTAATTGCAATGAAAAAGTCATTGGTCTTGCTAAATTCTATCATGCAATCTCCAGCATTATTTCTATCACCTATGCTGTATTTTGCAACAAACGACCCTTCTTCTTCATTTCCAACTTTTGCTTTCCAGTCATCAGTAATTATTAATGCATCCTAAATGCATGTTTCATCAATTTCAGACTGCAGAAGTTGGTAAAAATGCTCAATCTCTTTTTTGGCATTAGTGGTTGATGTGTAAAGTTGAATAATAGTCATATTAACTGGCATTCTTTGTATGTGTATGGATATTATTCTATCACTGACAACATTGTACTTCAGGACAGAGCTTGAAATATTCTTTCTGATGACAAATGTAACACCATTGCTCGTCAAGTTTTTGTTTCCAGCATAGCAGACCATATGACTGTTGGATTCAAAATGGCCAATACTGGTCCATTTCAGCTCACTTTATGCCTAGGACATTGATGTTTATGCATTCCATTTCATTTTTGATGATTTCCAATTTTCCTAGATTCATACTTTGCACATTTGATGTTGAAATTATTAAAGGATGTCTGCACCTGTTTCTTCTGATTTTGAGCCACGCCCCATCAACGAATGAAGACCCTAAAGTCTTTACTCCATCCACAACATTAAGGTCACCTCTATTTTGAGAAGGCAGCTTTTCCTCATTTGTCTCCTGAGTGCCTTCCAACCTAGGGCGCTCATTTTCCACTGCTATACCTGACAATATTTCTTCGCTATTCATAAGATTTTCCCTAGTTATTTCTTTTCAGAAGTAGATTGTGGGTTCTTCTTCCTAGTTGGTCTTATTCTGGAAGCTCAGCTGAAACCCGTCCACCATGTGTGACCCTGCTAGTACCTAAATACCAGTGGCATAGCTTCCAGGATCACAGCAACAAGCAAGCCTATGCTGACAGGTAATAGAAATAGATGTTAGAGATATATTTAAAAAATAAAAAAGTATAAGGGGCTACATAAATGCTACCCTGTCCTATAGAGTCACTATGAGTCCAAACCTACAAAACAGTACTCGGTTAAGGAATGATTATACCTACAGCAAAAACTTCTTCTCTTTTTCTACTTATATTCTACTGATTGACAAAATCTCCATTTATTATTTTTTTCAATAACAGGCAAAAACATACATATTGCTTTTGGGACAAGTATCTAGAGGATTTTTGAGTCATACCTACATAGGGTGCAAATAATATGGGTACAGCTACAAATTGCAAATTTCTATTTGATCATTCTTGGAGAAACAAAATAAAAGCTATTATTCAATATGAGGAGTAAATGAGATTAGAAAACATCTGATTATTTTTGCCATTTTTCAAACAGAGCAATTCTTGCCTAATGTTGGTTATTTCTATCTTGTCAAAACAGGAAAAAAAAAAAAAGAATATAGAGGATATTTCTCTATCTGGATATATCTCTTATATATGAGTTTCATAAATATTCACCTGAGAACATCACGAAATTATTGAAGAGAATGTGAATTCTTCTTAAAATTTTTCAAAAATATTTGAAAAGATTGTATGACTTTAGCAATCCAGAGTAGGAATGAAAAATTATTTCAGACCTGTATCATTTATTTACTAGTCATAAAAGTAGTTATTGGCAATATAAGTAAAAACACTATTCTTGATGTTACAGAAGATGAATGAATAAATAATTTGAAGACAATAAGATATTCAGTAAGACTAAGGGATCAAAAAAAAAAAAAAGTCACCTCACCAGAAGCTACTTTGAAAATCATATGAAACCTTCATAGCAATGTTTCAAGATGCTATGTTGATTTTCACCTATGTGACTGTCAGTCTGTAGTTCTGTGGGGGCTTCTGTGCTGCTGTGATGGTGGAAGCTATGCCACTGGTATTCAAATAACAAGGCCACTCATGGCAGATAAGTTTCAGCTGACCTTACAGAGTTAGACAGACTAGGAGGAAGGATCCCGGGACTGACTTCTGGAAAAAAAAAAAAAAAAACCTAGGCAGTGAAAACTTTATGAATAACATTGTCTGTTATAGTGCCAGAAGACGAGCCTTTCATGTTGCAAGGCAATCAAAAGACAGCTGGGGAAGAGCTTCCTCCTCAAAGTACAATAATGAGGTGGACAGAATCAAACTTTCAAGACCTTCATTTGCTGATATAGCAAGACTCAATATGGCAAGAAACAGCTGTAAATATCCATTAATAATCAGAACATGGAATGTAGTATGAATCCAGGGAAACTAGAAATTGTCAAAAATGAAATGCATGAACATCAATATCTTAGGCAATAGTGAGCTGAAATGGACAAGCATGGACCATATTGAATTGGAAGATCCCATGATCTATAATGATACTAATGACAGATTGAAGAGGAATGACTTCTTCACCAAGTGCTGTTTTTCACTGATGTAAACAATAACTATTCATGTGGACCTCACCAGACAAAATGCACAGACATTAAATAAATATATCTGTAGAAAGAGACAATGGAAAATATCAATATCAGTCAGAACAAGACCAGGGACCAAATGAAGAACAGATCATCAAATGCTCATATGCAAGTTCAAGTGGAAATGGAAAAAAATTAAAATAAGTCTGTGAGAGCCATAATATGCACTTGAGTATATCCCACTTGAATTTAGAGACCATCTCAGTAATAGATTTGACCTGTTGAACACTAATGACTGAAGACCAGACAAGCTGTAGAATGACATCAAAGATACTATACATGAATAAAAAGATCATGAAAAAGACAGGAAAGAAAGAAAAGGCCTAAATGGATGTCAGAACAGACTCTGAATCCTGCTTTTGAGTGTCAAGATGCTAAAGCAAAAGGAAGAAATGATGAAACAAATGAGCTGAAAAGAAGATTCCAAAGGGCAGCTCAAGAAGACAAAAGTATTGTAATGACAGGTGCAAAGAGCTGGAGATGGAAAGTCAAAAGGGAAGAACATGTTTGTTTGACATTTCTCAAGCTTAAAGAAGGTAAGAAAAAGTTCATTCCTTGTTTTGCAATATTAAAAGACTCTATGTGGATAATGTTAAACAATGAAGGAAGCATCAAAAGAAGGTAGAAGTACACATAGACACTATACCAAATAGAACTGGTGAAATTCAGCCATTTCAGGACATAGCATATGATTATATACTGAAGAAGAAGTCCTAGCTACACTGAAGGTGCTGGTGAAAAACAAGTCTCCAGGAATTGACATAATACCAAGAGAGACGTTTCACCTAAAAGTGGCATTGGAAGTGCCCACTTGTCTATGTCAAGAAATTTGAAAGGTAGCTACCTGTCCAAATGACTGGAATAAATCTATATTTATATCTATTCCCAAGAAAGGTGATTCAACTGAATGTAGAGATTATCAAATAATATCATTAATTTCACCCTCAAATGAAACTTTGCTGAAGATCATTTAAATGTGGCTGCAGCTATATACCATCAGGAACTTCTCAAAATTCAAGAAGGGGATATGGAACTAGGGATACCATTACTGATGTCAGATGGATCCTGAATGAAAGCAAAGAATACCAGAAAGTTATTTACCTGTATTTTATGACTATGTTAAGGCGTTTATCTGTGGGGAATCTTAACAAATTATAAATAGCATTGTGAAAAATGGCAATTCTAGAATACTTAATCATGCTCATGAAGAACCTGTACATAGGCCAAGAGGCATTTGTTGAACAGACTAAGGAATGCTACATGGTTTAAAGCCAGGAAAGGTGTGCTTCAGGATTGTGTCCTTTCACTGTACTTAAGCCAGCAAAAAGCCAAGTGCCATCAAATCGGATCCATTTAATCTTTATGTTGAGCAAATACTATGAGAAGGTGAACTGTGTAAAGAAAAACGGTCTATCAGGATCATGAACAACTGGTGTTACACAGATGATACAGTCTTGCTTGCTGAAAGTAAAGAGAACTTGAATCACGTAATAATGAATACGAAATACCATAACCTTCAGTATGGATTACATGTCAACATCAGGAGAACAAAACTTCTTGCAACTGGTTTGCTTGTTGCCATGATGCTGGAAGCTATGCCACCAGTATTTCAAACACCAGCAGGGTCATCTGTAGTGGACAGTTTTCAGCAGAGGTTCTAGAATAAGGCAGACTAGAAAGGAGAACCTTTAAATTTACATCTGAAACAACCTGGAGAGTGAACTTTATAAATAGCAGCAGAATATTTTGTGATGTAGTGCAGGAATGTGACACCCTCAGGTTGGAAGTCACTCTAAATACAACCGAATGAAGGTGGGTTTGACCTCAATTATGTGGATGGAGTAAAGGTTTCAGGACCTTTGCTGATGCTGCATGACTCAAAATGATACAAAACAGCTACAGGCATCCATAAACACTTGGAACTTGGAGTGTATGTACAGATTATGAATCTAGGAAAATTAAAAGCCATCCAAAATGAAGTGGAACAAATAAAGATCGATATCCAGCCATTAGTGAGCAGAAGTGGACTGCTGTTGGTCATTTTGAACATGACAATCATAGTAATGCTAGGAATGACAAACTGAAGAGGAATGGTGTTGTATTCATTGCCAAAAAGAACATTGCAAGACTGATCACGAAGTACAACATAACCAGTGATGGGATAATTCATATATGCCTATAGGGAAGATCAGTCAATATGTAACAATTATAATATCAGTCAATTGTAACAATTTACCAACCACTAAGGGCAAAGATGAAGAAACTGAGGGTATTTATCAACTTCAACAGTCTAAAATTGACCAAACATGCAATTAAGAGTCACTGATAATTATCGGTGGTTTGAATAAGAAATTTAGAAAGAAGGATCACTAGTGGAAAATACGGCACTGGGGATAGAAAACACAACAGAGATCACATGATACCATTTTTCAGACTAAAGAATTATTCATTTCAGATATCTTTTTTAATCAACATAAATGGAGGCTATACACACAGATCTCAGTGAAGGAATCAAATCAACTACATCTGTGGAAAAAGTCAATGGAAAAGCTTTGTGTAGTCAGTCATAAAACAGCTCAGAGGTGACTACAGAACAGACTATTGATTGCTTATATGCAATTGCAAGTTGAAGCTGAAGGAATAAAAACAAGTCCATAAGAGCTGAAGTACAATCTTAAACACAACCCATCTGAATTTACAGACAATCTCAAAATAGATTTGATGCATTGAACACTAGTGACTGAAGACCAGACAGGTTTTGGCATGACACCAAGGACATCACACATGAAGAAAGCAAAAGGTCATCAAAAAACTGGGAAAGAAAGAAAAGCCCAAAATGAATATCACAAGAGACTCTGAAACTTGGTCTTTAATGTTGAGTAGCTAAAGAGAATAGAAGAAAAGATAAAGTAAAAGATCCAAACAAAAGATTTCAAAGGACAGTTTGAGAACACAAAGTGAAATAATATAATTAAAGGTGTAAAGACATGGAATTAGAAAACCTAAAGGGCAGGAATGTGTTCAGTGTTTCTCAAGGCAAAAGAATTGAAGAAAAAGATTCAAGCCTCTGAAGAATTCTAAGGGCAAAATACTGAATGACACAGGAAGCATCAAAAGAAGATGAAAGAAATACAGCCACTGTATTAAAAAAGATTTGGACAACGTTCAATCATTTCAGGAGGCAGCATGTGATTAAGAAGCAATGGTAGTTAAGGAAGAATTCTGATCTCCACTGAAGGCACTGGTGAAAACCAAAACTCCGGGAAATGACAGAATACCAACTGACATGTTTCAACAAATGGATGCAATATTGGAAGCACTCATTCATCTACCAAAAGAAATTTAGAAGACAACTATCTGGCAAATTTACAGAAAGGGATCCATATTGGTGCCTACTGCAAAGGAAAGGTCATCCAACACAACACAGAAATTATCAAACTGTATCATTAATATCATCTGTAAGTAAAATGTTGCTGACAATAATTAACAAACAGCTGCAGTAGCACATTTACACTGAACTGCCAGAAACTCAAGCTGGATTTGAAAGACCACAGCCTTCCGTGTGGACTGCACCTCAATATCAAGAAAACAAAAGTCCTCACAACTGGATCAGTAAACAACACGGTGGTAGATGGAGAAAGGATTAAGATGGTGAAGAATTTAATTTTATTTGGTTCTACAACCCACACTCATTCAAGAAGCGGTCAAGAAATCAAAAGATGCACTGCACTGGGAAAATCTGCTGCAAAGGACCTCGTTTTAAAGTATTGAAAAGTAAAGATGTTCTCTTGAAGGCTGAGGTATACCTGAGCCAAGCCATGTTATTCTCACATCATATGCATGGGACAGCCGGACAATGAATAAGGAAGACAGAAGAAGAATTAATGCCTTTGCATTGTGAGATTGGAAAAGAATGGTGAATGTACCATGTACTGCCAAAAGAATGAACAGATACGTTCTGGAAGAAGTACAATCAGACTGTTCCATGGAAGCAAACATATTTGGATATGTTGCCAGGAGGAATCAGTCCCTAGAGAAGGACATCATGCTTGGTAGAGTGGAGGGTCAGTGAAAAAGTGGAAGACCATCAACCTGATGGATTGACACAGTGGCTACAACCATGGGCCTCAGTGGAAAACCGATTGTGGACTTGGTGCAAGACCGGACAGTGTTTCACTCTGCCATGCATAGGGTCTCTATGAGGTGAAAATGACTCAGTGGCACCCAACAACAACAACAAGTAGTTACAGACAGAGAGAAAGTTACTGTGGATTATGAGCAAGGAGAAAAGCTTCCCTAACAAGGAGAGAAATTGGAATGGGGGAAGGGGAAGAGAATTAATGATCAAGTTCCTATCAGAGATGCTCTGAGTCCAAGGCTACAGGTTAGGCAGACTGGATGGGAATTAGAAAGGCAGACCACCATCCCCAAATTTACTAGACTTGTATGCTAAATGACTAATCAGGGAAGCTAGGCTATACTAAGAAAAATGCCATGAAAGGATTGGTGGGCAGTAGATAGGGGGGGCTGATTCTGCTCTGTCTGAGAAACTCCTAATTGAGCCACACCCAGTGCTATCACTGAGGGCTTTGTCTGCTAATGGGCAGGAGCTGAGGGTCTGCAGCTCTGGCTGTGTTGGTGGTCAGAAGAAAGGCAAGTAATTTAAAATTGTATAATAATTACAGTAGAAGCTCTTCCAATTTAAATTTTATCCCCACTGCTGTCAATTCTGACTGATAGTGACATTATAGGACAGAGAGAAAATGCTTCATGGGGTTTCCAAGGGAGTGGCTGGTAGACTTGAAGTGCGACTTGGTTAGCAATCAAGTCATTTGGTAAAGGGACTACTTAACAAGGCTTTTCTCTTCTTTGCTTTGTGGTCTCATTTCCCTTCTCTTCTTTATCAGACGACATGAAAGTATAAGAAGAACCTGACCATACTTGCGAGGGTCATACAGGGACACTGGAAAGAAGTGGACAAAACGAAGGGAATATTTACAGGTACTTGGCCTGTCCTCAGGTCTCTGTTGCTCTTTGTTGGTGTGTGGCAGGACTGAAAGTCATTTACCTGATCACTGTGTGCTGTTATACAAGGAAGATGACAATCTACCTGCTATTTTGGTACAATGGTTTCACCTGTTGCCAATATCTGGGAGCTCTATCTTGACATCTAGCATTTTTAACCTAATTTTCAACACAAGCCTCTTCCAGACAAGTTATTTACTACTGGGTAATCAACTCTGCGTCCCCACTTGCCATTACTAATATACTTCCCAAACATTGTGTCATGTGGGACATTGTACATACTCAATTTCTCCTCCTTACACTACTGGATGCAGAATTCCCATAATTATGATAGTATCCCTTATCAACACCTCTTCCCTAAATTTGATTCCAACTGTGGGGAAATCTAGGATGCTTAAATCTCATTTCTTGCTTCTGTCCTTTCCTATCTCATTCTGAGATATTACCATGGGATGATGTCATAGATTGAATGTGTCCCCCTTCCCCCCAAAAAAGTATGTAACAATTTGGCTAGGCCCTGATTTGTAGTACTGTGTGATGTTCCTGTATTTCGTGAATCATGCCTCTGTGATGTTAATGAGGGAAGATGGACAGCAGCTGTGTCAGTTGGCAGGCCTCAGTCTGTTAGAGAGTGTTAGGCCTGGAGGCAGTCTCTTGAGGTATAAAGGAAAGAAGGTAACAGAGAGACCTGGGGACCTCATACCGCCTAGAAGCAGCAGTGGGAGCAGAACACATCCTTCAGAAAGGACTCCGGATCCCTGTGCCTCAAAAGTTCCCAGTGCGGGGGAAGATGGACATTAAGAACCTTCTTCCAGAGCCAGCAGAGAAAGCCGTCCCCTGGAGCTGATGCCCTGAATTCAGACTTCTAGCCTGCTTTTCTGTAAGAAAATAAATTTCTCTTTGTTACCGCCATCCACTTGTGATATTTCTATTACAGCAATACTAGGTGACTAAGACTGATTAATTACACAACTTCTTATGGGCCGTGGTTATCCCTTACTCATACTCTGAATTTTTCCTTATGTAATGAATTATTCTAAATCTAATTTCAAACTTTTGATACAACACATATATTTGGCAGCACATAGAATTTATATGCCTTTTCTTTCTTTAAAAAGAAGATGTGTTTTCAATAAACTCGCTATAGAATTATTAAATCTGTGGCAAGTCACAAAGAAAAAATAAAATAAAAAAATAAATTAGTTTAGCATTATTATATAAATATTATTTTTAATAGTATATGATTACTACTAGAGGCATGCCAAGCCAAGTGCTGTCGAGAGAGGCATAAACTTTGTAAAAATAAATAACTAAAAGGTTGACTTTTGTGCTCTGGTATACTGACCTCACGGTTCTCCTTTTTTTTTCCTTTTGGTAGGAACATATCTTAGTCCCACAAGCAGATGGCCTTAGAAAAGATAAATTTGTTTTCCCACATTTTAGTAGGCTACAAGCACAAACGCGGGGTATTACCTTCAGGGGAAGGCTAGCTCTCTCTAGGGGCTCTGGAGGAAGGCCCTTCTCGTCAGTCTTTTCCTGGACTAGAGCTTCTTCCATCAGGGTTCCAATGTCCAAAGGATGCGGGGTGTTCCAAGGGTTGCTTTCTTAGTGGTATGTGGCTCCTAAGTATCTGCTCGCTTCCCTCTCCTCTTATATCATGTAAGATAGAAGGTGATGCAGGACACACTCCAGGAAAAGTCCCTTTACACTGGACCTGGGGTAGGACCTTAGTAAGGGTGTTACAATCCCACCCTAATCATCTTTAACATAAAATTACAATCAAAAAATGGAGAAAGGACAACCACATAATATTTTGAGTCCAGATTCAGCCAAATACATACATACATATTTGGAGAGGTTATAATTCAATCCGTAGCAGAACACATGTTTGATTTTGAAGCAAAAAAAAATCAGTATGAAATTAAAGCACACATTCTAATGCAAATGACATGAGAAGCACTAGAAAATATAACTGAATATTGAAATTAAAAAAATATATATATTCTATAAAATGGTCTATTAAAGTTTCACAAGTCTGCATACATAGGAGTCTCTGAACTAGGTTATCAGACCGATGAATAAAACCTTAACTTTATCTTCTTTTAGTAGAAAGAAAAATATGTCCCTAACATATAATCTCATAATGCTAACTTGTCTCTTTTCCACATTTCCACTTACTGCTTTCAATGAAATATGCCTTTTCTCCTTGTGATTCTGCAATGAGGAAAGACACTTTATAAATCAGACATTTGGTTACTTGATTTCAAGGCTGTTGAATTACAGCTGGTTTCTTCTTTGTTAAAATAAGCCTAAAAGCAAGAGATTGTTCGACATTATAAGATACAGCAGAGACATTTGTGAGCCTTGTAGCTGAACTGTCCAGGATCCAATAGACCAAGGTCAAGCTACAGTCTTTTTTGAAAAATAAACAATGAATCTCTTTGAAGCACTTTGACAGGAAAACAATTGTTTTCCAGCTGAGAGGACATGAGTATAGGGTGTGTACATTACAGAGCACATGTCAAAATTCAAGACTGATAGTGGCTTTTGCCTCTGATCTAACTAGCCCAGCACTGATGGTTCAGGGCACTTTAACTAGAGTCAACATCCATACATAGTACATTGTTCTCCTTTACTCTTGTGGGAAAACTTGTGTCAGTAAAACTTTATTTCGAAGCAAGAAGCACTCTTCTAAAAGTTTGTTGAGAACTGATGAATTATCTAAAATTCCAGTTAAATTTTCAACTTCACCACTAAATACAAACTATCTTTCTAACTAAGCAACAAACCAAACCAACTGCCACAGAGTCATACCCGACTCACAGCGACCCTATAGGTCAAAGTAGAAATGCCCCATAGTTTCCAAGGAGTACCTGGTAGACTTGAACTGCTGACCTTTTGGTTAGCAGATGTAGCACTTAACCCACTGCGCCACCAGGGTTTCCAACTGAGCAAAGGACTCCTTAAAAAAAATCAGCTCATTTTCTTTTACTCAGGATACAATAAGAAAGCTTGACCCAGCCTAGGTTTTCCATAAATATTCACTGATTTGAACTGAATTTATTTACCTGCTTTATTTAATAAAAATTTAAATTATCCTGCTGATAAATTTCAAAGAGGGCACTGAAACTACAGAATCAAATGCAAACTGGAAATAAGAAGCTGTGATGCACTGCATGGTGTTTGTTTATTCAAACATGTAAAAATGGAGTTTAACAAGTATAACAAACCAAAACCCATTGCTGCTGAGTCAATTCCAACTCATAGCAACGTTATAGGCAGAGTAGAACTGCCCCATCGAGTTTCCAAGAGTGCCTACTGGATTTGAACTGCTGACCTTTTGGTTAGCCGTCATGCCACTTAACCACTACACCACCAGGGTTTCCTTCAGAAGTACAGAAGTTAGTCAATGCTCTGTCTTGTATAGAATGGTAAAGCACAAAGTGAAGGCAGCAGTAACTCTTAGAATTGGAAAAGTAATTAGCAATTAAAAATTATCATTAAATACACAAAGAAAAATAAAATCTAGGCAAAAAAACTTAAGTTATAAAATTTTCCTTGGCCCAAATAATCATTGTGTCTTATTTTTAAACATATAACCCATGTGCCTTTCTGTCAAACCATCTTTAAGTATATTATCTAAGTTCATGTGAATAGAGTAATTGTAAAGAATGCAAATTGCCTAAATGTAAATTTCTTTCAATAAACTTCATATTATTTGGCCCAAACAAATGTCATTCAAATTATTCTCAAAGTTGACGAACATAACATGAGAATGAATTTACTTTGGAAGGTTAAGGTATTAAAATTCATAAACATCACTTTCTCTAAAGGGCATATTGCCCACATCTCATGTATATAAAATATGGCCTTTTATGTCCCCAGGTTTGATCAATTGTCCATAAGTACAGTAATTTGTGAATTTTAATGAATGCTAACAAAGTTAGGCCAATAAATATTTTATGAACAGTCACTAATGATTCACGAGAATTTTGTAAGTGTATATTTAGAATCAACTTTTTGAGAATATTCAAAATATTTTAGAAAAGGTGTAGTGATAAATGCTGTTACTTACACTAAGCCTAAATTTTAATTGTATTGGTTTATCTAATATACTCGTTTCTTCCAAAAATAGTGGCAACTTTTTTTTTTAAATAATTGAAGTAACAGTAAAAACACTTGGTGTAAGAGTCTGCTGAATTTACTGTATATGCTATACAATCAACTAGTCCATAAAATCCAACACTTCTTAGATTTTTCTACCCCAACATATTTATGTGGCTGTATTCTCAGTTATTGTCCACATCTATGAAACTGTCATTTTTTTGCCATATTGGCATCTACCTCGTTATTTTTGACCTCTTTCTGGTCCCTGTAGGACTACTATTGCTGAGGTCAGGTAACTGATTAGACCCCAAGTGACCTGATAAATTTCTAGAGATCAAGCACTGCGTTCTGTGTCCTGAGGAGTGGCAAACTGGTCTCCCTGTCCCCAAAGAACACGAGCATGCATCGATTTGGGTAGCAAATGATGAAAATTACGTTCAAAAGAGGGAACAGGTCAGTCTCCATGTATAGATTTGGGGGGTACTTTGGCTTTTATTGGCAAAAACAGGGAGTGATATCATACACTTGAGGGGGAAGTAGGTAACTTGAATTTCATTGGGTTTGAGGCTACTATAAGCCGCTTCACAACTACTGCGTGAATTGTATTTGCATCACAGCTGCCAAGAAGAATTTATATTTGCATCACAAACTGCCACGGAGAACTGTTGCTGTGTGGCAGATCAGGTTCTCTTCGTAACCTTATCAATACCAAGGTGTTCTACAGTGTAAACCATTGACCTTTGTTATCCCTAGAAAATGTTAGATTCTGGAGTAAAATACATGAAGGCAGCCATCTGGTTCCCTAGCTAATCTCGTCGCTGTTTGAGTCAGAATTGTCTCAATAGCAATAGGTTTGTGTTCTCTGTTTTCTGCTTCCTGTAACTAGATCCCCGCTTTCCTGAAACAGAGCAGTTCAGAATAAGTGGAGGCTGAAGCTTCTAAAAAATGCTTTATGGCTTTAAGGTGAAGATTAGCAGATTTTTTTTTTTTTTTTTGACTCAACCGCACTTGGCTGCCTTTTTTTTTAAGCACAGAAAACTGACAGGGAACATTAATTCATTTAGCACTTTCTCTGAAAGCATCGACTGATTTTAAATCTCTGTGTAAGATACTAGTGAAAAAGGAAAATAAGAAACAGGTCTGACCTTCAAAGATGTCATAGAAGGAAAACACAGACGTGTAGTATTGTGGTACAATGCTAGAAATACATAAAAAATTACAGCTACAAGATACTGTGGGAGAAACAAGTAGGAAATATGAAATTTTAAAAGTAGTGAAATACTACTTGAATTAGGGATATTTTTAAAAATCATTTTTATACATTATAGCTTTGTCTACATGTATTTGTATCAGCATCTTCAGTGACAAATTTAAATATTAGTTCAATATATTTTCAAGTTGCAATGCATTTGTAGGTGATACATATTTCTGACCTCAGATAAGTAATTGTAACTATTTATTAATAATCTTAGGCTATGGAGAAAAATTAAAAAAAATATATAATTTGACATCTAAAGGCAAACATAAATGTTTACAGATCATATGTGATTTTGGAAGACAGATTCAACAGCGTATTTTTCATCTATACTCACTCTAGGACCTGCATGTGAGTAATTGTGTTTCAAGAATTGAATCTCAAGATATCTGAAAGAAGAATTGAGAAAATGTGCAATTTAGTTTTTAGGTCTTTTCTCTTGAATAATATAGATGTGAATGATAGTGTTACAATTATCTGGAAAATGCAGAAAAACAGAAATGGCAACTTCATAGACAAAATATTCTAAGATTTCAATTTAACCTTTTAAATAATTCACAGATTTAAAAGTATTTCAGCTCAATCAGTTTGTCACTTTTCCTTTTCTCATGGCATAAATTCCTAGACTTGCTAACTCCATGGGAGAGAGATGTGGCAGTTTGCTTCCATGAAGATTTCCAGCCTCAGAAATCCATGGGGCAGTTCTACTCTGTCCTACAAGGTTGCTGAGTCAGAATTGGCTTATGGCAATGTTTTTGTTTGTTTGTTTGTTTTTAATTTAGTTGTAGAAACTGAAGGACAAGTAAAACATTGCAAATGAAAACAATATTGTATTATAAAACCTGTCTCCAAAATATCCTTTCCTGTTGAACCCTTAGAAAAGGAACTTGGCAATCACACATACAGATTTCACAAATATTCTTAGAATGGATACTTTACCCCAAACCTATTAAGATTACAGCTTAAGTCCCTCCCTGACCTCACCAGAAAAACCAAAACCAAACCCACTGCTGTTGAGTCAATTCTGATTCGTAGCAAGCAGACTGAAGAGAGCTACCCCATAGGGATTTTCAAGGGCTGCTGGTGGAACTGAACTGCTAAATTTTGATTAGCAGCCTTAGCTCTTAACCACTATATAGCCCGGGTACCCCTCACTTTAGGCAGATATTATTTAATTTCTTCAGTTCTACCAGTACTCTTTTTATTTTGTTAAATTCTGTGAATTTTTGCTATTAATGAGTAATATTACTGCTGTTTACTAAGAATGTTTACATCCCTAAGGAAGTTAATATATTGAGTAGTACCTATATTTTTTTATAAGGAGCCTTGGTGGCACAGTGGTTAAGGGCTAGGCAGCTAACTAAAAGGTTGGCAGTTAGAAGGAGAAGGTTGGCTCGGAAGGAGAAAGACCTGGTGATCTGCACTGGTAAAAATTACAGTCTAGGACACTCTGTGGGGAACTTCTGTTCTGTCTTACAGTTGGAATCAACTTGACAGCTCATAAAAACAATGGTACACTTTTTCATAAAATAAAATTGAAACCTACAACTGCTCAATAAACTAGCCAAAACTGATTACATTCTTATCATGATTGTTTCTTTTAATTAGAAAGGAACTAGTAAATTATTCATATGAAGTAAATAAAACAGAGAAGCAACATCTGTCAATAAACCTGTATTAGACTTTTTCTGCAAATCACTCCCACTTCCTCCCCTGATATACAGGAAGAATTGGGGAAAAAATCATAATGTAAAATTTACTATTAGTTATATACTTTCTACAAAACAAAAATGAAACTTGCTATTTTTCCACAAATCAACTTTTAATTTCCAGTGTTATCGAATAGTACATGAAACAAAGAAATGAAAGAAAAAAAATAACTTACTTAAAAATTTTAGTAAACCTGTCATGCAAAGGAATATAAAAATGCACATATGTGTGCATTCATATATATATATGTACATATATATATATATAGTGTCTCTATGTGTATACTGTTAACCTTGTATGTCAACTGGGTTGGGCCATGGTTCTCAGTGGCTTGGCAGTGATAGGATGCTGTGATCACCTCCATGATACGGTCTGCTGTAAGGAGCCAATCAATTGAAAGGGTATTTCTTGGGCAAGTGGCCTGCACTGAATATAAGCAGATGTTCTGACAAGGCTCATGGGTTTTTTATTCACCCTGGCTCCTGCAGCAGGCTTCTGTTTGTCTGACTTCCTGTTTGTGGGACTTGAGCTTGCAGCTTACCTGTGGTTTCACCTGCTGCTCATTTACCTGGTGATCTTGAATTTCCTAGAACCTGCAGCTACATGAATCAGGAGAAGCCTCTATCCTGACTTACAGACTTAAAATGTTCCAGCCTCTGTAACTGCATGAATCATTTCCTTGATATAAAGGTAACTCTATATATTTGTATATATACAAAAATTGTATGTATATATTCATATATATACACATATGCACACACACACAAAGTATATATACATACAAATATATATTATCCAACAGGCACTGTTTGGAAATTCTATGGGGCAGTTGTACTCTGTCCTATAGGGTCACTAGGAGTTGGAATCGACTCAACAGCAGTGGGTTGTGTTTGGTTTTACCCTAACTGCTTGACTTTTATAATACATACAAATAGAAATCTGGGAAATACGTTTGAGAATGGCTATTAAGGGTGTGAGATAATGGTTCAAGGATCATAAAGATATTTATTGATATGGGCCCATTTAGCACAGATTCTCATTCAATGTTTCAGCTTAAGAAGTTAGGAAATAATTAATAGCTTATTAGTTGTATTACTGAAGCATTGATATTACTTTGTGGCCTACAATTAAATCAAGTTGAGCTACCAGACCTGCTTTGGTAACTGTAGAAGAAAGTATTGAAAGTCTTAGGGAAACTGGCATGCTAATTGAATTTATTGGGTTAGTCCCACAGACTCACACATGGAATGCTCAGAAAACTGACCTTTTACTACAACTGTTAGGAACAAATTTGTGAAGGGTGTCTTAGCCTCCTTGAAGACTGCTGTAATTGCTATTTTATGTAAGTCAGATTTGATATTGGAAACTACCTTAACTGAATTACAACATCTAATTAAAATAGGGGTGATTGAACCCTGTGGTAGCAGAGGCCAGAGTGGTAGCATTCAGCTGACAAAGGCAAGGTGGGCGTGGTTACAATAATGGACAGCACAGCCGAAGCAATAATCAGAATAATCTGATTCGTATGTGCTTGTAGCATTGTCTTCTTAGACATAGTGCCCCTAGGAGCGAAACAGATAGGAAGTCTATTAAATATGTACTTGATCTGTACAAGCACATGAATTTTAGGTCAGGGGAACAATGATCTAACTCGATTTGCTAGAATAGAGAGTCATAAACCCTCAATCAATTCCCAGACTTGAGCAAGCATAAAGATCCATAACTCAGGAGTTATGGATCGTCTTGAGGAAGGATTACGGGAGACTGGATCCTCTTGAGGAAGGACTCCAGTGCACCACCAAACAATTATATTGTTATTCTTTCTGGTCTCTTAGGTCCCCCAAAGAGACCTAAGGCCTTTTAGGAGAGTGATTGTTCATCAGGAAAAAAAAAAAAAAAATCTGACTTTTCAGGATTACTAGATACTGGCTCTGAAACGACACTAATTCCAAAAGATCCAAAATGTCACTGTGGCCCCCCAGACTGGGAAGGGGTACAAGGAGGTCAGGTTATTAATGGAATCTAAGCTCATGTCAGTCTCAAACAATAGTGCCAGTGAGTACCCAAACCCATCCTATAACAATTTCCCCAGTTCCAGAAATGAACAACTGGTGTAGGTATACTCAGAAACAGGTGGAACCCTCACGGTGGATCCCTGACAAATACAGTAAGAGCTATAATGGTAGGAAAAGCCAAATGGAAGCCATTAGAATTGTCCCTAGCTAGGAAAATAGTAAACTAAAAGCAACACTGCATTCCTGGAGGTATCGTGAAAATTACTGAGACTCAATGACTTGAAGGATGCATGAGTGGTGATTCACACCACATCCTGTTTCAGTTCACCTATTTGGTCTGTGTAGAAACACGTGGATCTTGGAGAATGACGATAGATTTTTCAAAACTAGGTGGTGACTTCAATTGTAGCTGTTGTTCCAGATGTAGTTTCATTGCTTGAGCAAATTAATACGTCTCCTCATACCTAGAATGCAGCTATTGGTCTGACCTTTGTACTTGTTTTGAAAAAACAATAGAAATTGGTGAATTCATCAGTATAACTTCATTTGCCTAACTCAGAGCTATATTAATTCTTTATGTTGTAATTCAGACTGCAGCAAGCTTGATTGCCTTTCCCTTTCATAAGACATCACAGTGGTCCATTACACTGATGGCATTATGCTGACTGGATTGAGTAAGGGAGAACTGTCATGACTGTGTGGTTTTATTGATAAAACATTTCTACACTAGCGGGTGGGAAACTAATCCCACAAAAATTTGGGCACCTTATATCTCAGTGAAACTTCTAGGGTCCAGTGTATGGAGACATGTTCAGATATTCCTTCTAAAGTGAAGAATAAGTCATTGCATCTGGATGTTCCCACAACTAAAAAGGAGGTGCAATGCCTAGTGAGCCTCTTTGGAATTAGAAGGCAAAAATTCCTCATTTAACTCTGCTACTCTCATCTATTTATCAAGTGAGTCAAAAAGCTCCTAGCTTTTGAGTGATGTTTAGAACAAGAGAAGGCTCTGCAACAAGTCTGTACTGCTTTGCAAAGCCACTCCATCCCTTGAGCCATGTGACCCAGCTGATTAATGTTCCTTTAAGGGCCAGTGGCAGAGATAATGTTTGGAGTCTTTAATAAAGCTCTGTTGGTGAATCTTAGTGCAGAACCTTAGCATTTTGGAGCAAAACACTGACATACATTGCAGATACTTACTCTTCTTTTGAGAAACAGGTTTGGCTTGATACTGGGCCTCAGTAATGACTGAATGCTTACCCTTGGGACACCAAGTCATCATGCAGCCTGAGGTCCCCATCACAAACTGGGTGGAGTCTGACCCACAGAGCCATAAGTTGGATGTGCACAACAGTATTCCATCATTACATGAAGGTGATATATGTGAGACCAGGCCTGAGTATAAAGTGAAGACACTAGTAAGTTGCATGAGAAAGAGGACCAAATTCCCATGTTCTCTACTATGGTCACATTACCATTCATTTTCCAGTCCGTACCTATTGCCTTATGGTTAGTTCCTTATGATCACTAGACTATGGAAAACAAAACTCATGCCTGGCTTATAGATGTATCTGCATGATATCTAAACACCACTTGAAAGTCTATAGTCCCTTTTTGGGACCTCCCTGAATGATCATGGTGAAGAGAAATCCTACAAATGGTTAGAACTTTGAGTAGTACACTTCTATTTTCACTTTAGTTGGAAGAGAAATGGCCAGATGTATGATTGTTTACTGATTTGTAGATTGTAGCTACTGCTTTGGTTGGATAGTCAGGGACTTGAAAGGAGTCTAACTGGAAAATTTGAGACAAGGAGGTATAGGGGAGACGTTTGTGGATTGACCTCTCTGAGTGGGCCAAAGAAGTGAAGATATTTGTGTCTTATGTGAATGATCACCAAGAGGAGGATTTTAAAAGTCAAGCAGATAGGAAGTTGAGTTCTGTTTGCCTAGCTACTCCCATCATTGCTCAAAAGGCTTATGAACAAAGAGGCCATGGTGTCAGGGTTAGAGGTTATGCATGGGCTCAGTAACATGGCCTTCCACTCACCAAGGCTGGCTTGGCTACAGCTACCAGCAGAGATAAATCTGACAGTAGGTACTGAGTCTCCCATGTGGCAACATCCCTTGAGTTAGTCAGTTAGCCACCTGGTGGCAAGTTGATTACATTAGACCATTTGCATTATGGAAAGGGCAATGTTTTGTTCTTACTGAAATAGACATGTAGTCCAGATAGGCATGCAATGCAATACTCCTATCAAAACTTCCATCCACAGACTTACGACATACCTTATCCACCATCATGGTATCCTATAGAGTATTGCCTTTGATCAAATAACTCACTTCATAACAAATAAAGTATAACAATGAGCACATACTCAAAGAATTCACTGGTTTCATCACATTTTCCATCATCCTGAAACAGTGAATAGAACAATGGAATGGCCTTTTGAGGATACAAGTATAATGTCAGCAAGGTGGAAATACCTTGCAAGTCTGTGGCAATGTTCTCCAGGATGCTGTATATGCTCTAACCCAACATCTAACATGGCTTTGGCAACATCTAATATATGATGCTGTTTCCTCCATAGCTAAGATTCAATGGTCCAGGAATCAATAGATGGAAATGTGAGTGACAGTACTCAGTGTTACTCCTAGTGACTCACACAAATGATCTTTTGCTTTCTGTCCCTGAAAACTTATACTCTGTAGGCCTAGAGATCTTAGTTCCAAAAGGTAGAATACTCTCACCCGGAGACACATGACTGATTCCATTGAACTTGATGTTAAGAATGCCACCTGTCTACTTTGGGCTCCTTATGATTCTCTATCAACAGGAAAAGAAGAGAGGTGCCATACTGGCTGGTGTGATTGATCCTGATTACCAAGAGGATTCTGGACTGATATTACATAATGGTGGTAATGAAAAGTATGTCTGGAGTGGAAAAGATCCCTTAGGGTGTCTCTTAATTTTTCCATATGCTATGATTAAAGTCAGTGAAAAACTACAATAATCTAATTCTCATGTAACTACTAATGACTCAGAACCTTTAGGAATGCACATTTCAGTTATACCATCTGGCAAACAACCACAACCAGTTGAGGAATTTGCTTAGGGAAAGAGAATACTGGATGGCTAGTGGAAGAAGCCAGGAAGAAACTAATCCTAAATACCAGTTACAGACATGTGACCAGTTTCAGAAACAAGGAATGCAATTGTTATGAGTAAACCTGCTTTATATGTGTGCCTCAAACATTTTTGTTTTCTTCACTCATATAAGATGTAAACAAGTGTATTGCTTTTTCAGTTGTATGTGTGTTTATCATATCATGTTAGGCACAAGTATGTCTTCGTAGTTGTCTTTAATTGGATATTATGTATGATATGAGGGGATGCCTACAGGTGTCAACTTAACATGGGTAGACTGTGATGGTTAAGATTGTATGTCAACTTGGTTAAACCATGATTCCTAGTGGTTTGACAGTCATTTGATATTGTGATCATCTCTGTGATAGGCTCTGCTGTGAGTAGTCAGTCAGTTCAGAGAGAGTTTCCTTGGGCTTGTGACTTTCATTGGATATAAATAGACATTTTGACAAGGCTTTTAGGCTCCTGTTTTTGGGAACTTGAGCTAGCAGCTTACCTGTGGTCTTATCTGTTAACTTGGGATTCATCAGTTTTCAGAACCTGTGAACAAGAGCCCTGACCTATGACCTGCTGATCCTGAATTTGCCAGCCCCTGCAACTATGTGAATCAGAAACCTCTGTCCTGATTCACAGATGTCATGGATTGAATGTTGTCCCTGAAAAATTGTTAACAATTTGTCTGTGCCATAATTCCTGGTATTGTGTGGTATTTACCCATATTGGAATTCCTGCCTCTATGATGTTAGTGAGGGTGGATAGGCTGTAGATGCATTGGTAGAGCAAGATTCAGTGTGTAAGTTTATTTGTGCCTTGAGGCAGTCTCTTGAGACATAAAGAAAAAAATGTGGTAGAGAGAATTGAGAACCTCATACCATCAAGAAGGCAGCACTGGGAGAAGAGTGTGTCCTTCATATCTGATGTTTTGCATCAAGATGCTCCCTGGACAAAGAATGTTGCAACACAAGGACTTTCCTTCAGAGTCGATAAGGGGGAAAGCCTTCTCCGGGAGCTGACATCTTGAATCTGGAATTGTACCTTTTCACACTGTGTGAAAACAAACCTTCCTTTGTTAAAGCCATCCACTTTGTGATATCTCGATTAGAGCAGCACTAGCTGATTAACACCATGGACTTCTGACATTTCAGCCCCTATAACTGCTTGAGACATTTCCTTGCTCTCTCTCTCTATGTATATTTATATGCTTTACTAGTTCTGCTTCTGTTGAGATCCTAGCCTATGACAGTAATCATATTTGATCTGAATATTAAGCATCATCAAAATCCATTTAAACCTTTTGGTTATTATTAAAAAAAAAAACAGAAATCAAACCTGCTGCCAACGAGTAAATTTCAACTCATAAGTGACCCTATAGAACAGTATAGAACTGATCTGCAGGGTTTCCAAGGAGTAGCTGGTGAATTCAAGCTGCTGACCTTTTGATTAGTATCTAAACAATCACTGTACCACTTGAGTTCCACAATTTATTATACTGACCACTGAAGTAAATTAAAAGAAAGATTTCAAAATTCCCTGCTGGTTTCTAAAATTTTGAGCAAAAGATTCTACCTGGAGTTTCCGTGTATTTTCTCAGCAAAATACACTAAAACAAGAAGTCTATAGGTATCACTATTCAAACACCTATTAGTATTTGTTTTGGGTTTTTGAAGACAGGCCCAATGAGTGAAATATTTTTACAATTCACCACACAAACTATATTCTATCAGTTAGTTCCGGTGTGTAAAAAGTACTCCAAAATTTAGTTCCTTAAACCAAAAAACATTCATTAGTTGGAGAATCTGTGTTGACTATATAGTACTACTGATTTAGGCGAGGTTCAGCTGTTTCCAGCTGGACTTCTCTCTGCATTTGTGGTCAACTGAAGGGTCATCTGGAACTGGTGGGTCTACAGTGGTCTCCTTCTTTCACCTGGTAATCAGCTTACATGTTAGCTGGGCTAACAGCTGTGATATGATTATTGATTCTTATCAGGGAAAACCCTGGTGGTGCAGTGATTAAGTTCAATGGCTTCTAGCCAAAAGGTCAGCAGTTCAAATCTGCCAGATGTTCCGTGGACACTTGCTGGGGCAGTTCTACTCTGTCCTATAAGGTTGCTATGAGTCAGAATCCACTCACTGGGAGTGGGTTTTTATTAAGGAACAGATTGCCTTGGGCATTTTTACAAATGGGAAGAGATAGTTCAGTAACACCACAAGCAGGCAAACCCCAGCACTAATGTAATTTTTCAGTTCCCTGTTTGTATCATATTTTTTACTTTTCTTTTGGGTAAAGGAAGTCACCACTGTGTTCAGAGTCAGTATGAGAGCCAATACCTGATAACATATAGGAGGAACAACAAAAAAAAAAGAAACAATGAGAATTAAATGTGGGCAGAGTCAAGATGATGGACTAAACACATGTTTCCCTAAATCCCTCTGGAAACCAAGACCTGAATTCATAATTAAACAGAGCCTTCTGGACACCTAGTGAGCCCTAGGACATGCCATAGGGCTGTTAATTTGGACTTCATGCCACGGAGCAGAGGGTTTCCTCTCTTCCACTGACCCCCTGCTCTTGCTGGGTGTTGGCTTTCATGGACCAAGGGTACTAGCCATTTTAACTTATTTTTTTCTGTCTTGGCCAGTGGGCAGAGCTGGGACTTCACTGGAAGCTGGTCTCGGGTGCACTGTTGGTGGGATTGGTGGGTGAGATTGCCATATTTTGAGGGCCCAGCTTGGGGCTCTGTGCATCCTGGCACTTTTGGCCTCTCTTTTCACCTCCGCCATTGACTGGCCTGTGCCGGGGCAGGCAGGGAGCTTGTGCAGGACTCATTCTTGTTCCACTGGGAGGTAGATTACCCATATGGAGGCCTCAGTGGGACCTAATTCCTAGGCTGGGAGGAAGGGCCTGCCCAGAGAAGAGCCCTTTTCTGGCAGTAAAGCAGAATTATACACAGTGTCACCTACGGCTGAGGTCCCACAGCAGAGGCCAGCAGGGAAGTAGTCTTTCTGTATTTTGAACTGGTATATAACATCTGGGGTTCAATATAGAGGTGCTTACTTTGAAAGCTGGGAAGAGGAGCCTGTACACCTAAAACCTGACCAACTTTGGAAGTTGTCAGATACTTTTTCTCTCTCATTTTAAGATGGCCTAGAGAAACAACTGTGTTCCATCCTCACAGCATCTCGCTTAGCCTCTATTGACTCACATAATGCTCTACAAGCAGCAAACTCTGGAAAAAAGCATAACCAAGAACTGACCCATAGTTTCAGAAGCCCCCAGCTCCTAGGAAGCAACCAAAGAACTTCCCAGATAAAGAAACCTTTTTGAAAATATTGGAAGGTGAACACAAAAGGATTATATAGAGAGCCCTCCTAGAGTTTATACAAAATGCAGCAGCCAGCCAGCCAAGTGCAGAGCAAAACAAAAAATTAAGCAAGCTGTTTGATCTGATGAAACACCAGCACTCTGAAATCCGAAAGATCAAGAAAAAAGTCAAAGACAAAGAAACTTCAATTCAAAGCGAAGAAAACAGAATGGAACCAATGGAAAATAGACTTTCTGACTTGGAAGACAGAGCTACTAACTCTAGCATCTATAAGGAGAAATCAGAAAAAAGAAACAAGAAAAATGAAGAAGCATTAAGAAGCATGTGGGACTCTATTAGGAGGAACAATCTATGGTTAATTGGAGTTCCTGAACAGGGCAAGACACCTGAGAACACAGATAGTATTGCTGCTGAGCTGCTGACAGAAAACTTCACATAAATTATGAAAGAGAAGAATATAGATAGCCAAAATGCATATTGAACACCACTCAATATCGATCTCAAAAGAAAGACTCCAAAACATACTGTAATCAAGCTTAACAAAATGAAACCTAAGCAGAAATACTTAAAGGTAGCAAGACTCAAAGCAAAGCTAACATTCAGAGAGAAACTCTGTAGGTTTTGTCGTATTTCACAGCCAAACCAGTGCAGGCAAGGAGACACTGGCATGACACATTCAAACCCTTGAAGGAGAAGAACTTCCAACCAAGAATTACATATCCTACAAAACTATCTTTCAAATATGAAAAAGAAATTAAGACATTTGCAGATAAACAGAAACTCAGATACTTTGTAAAAACCAAACCAGAGATACAAGAAATATTCTAAGAATTTCTTGGCTTAGAAGAAGAAAACCACGTATTTTAGAAGCAAATACAGGAAATATCACCCAGAAACCTACCCAATTAGGGAAGCTTCCAAACTCAATCAAAGCTATAATAGTGAAAGAAATGATCCAGTGATCTCATCATGAAAACTATGATGTCATCATATGAAAAAGAGAGATGTACTACAGTCATTATAGTCCTTCCAGATAGAGAGAAAGTTAATAAGACTGGTAGTAATTAAAATGGAGTTTATACATAGTTTGTTAAGGGGGACCATAAGGGCAGCTTTAAAGCACAATAAAGATGCAATATATCAAATCCAGAAATGTAATACATGAGTCTCAACAACCACAAAACCAACCCTGAAAACCGTGAAAAAATCAACCTATGAAGAGGAAAGTCCCAGAACAGATTAATAAGAATAACAAAGAAAACATCAACACAAAAATAAACATCACAATGGCAGCACTAAACACATACCTATCAATAGTTATATTAAATGTGAATGGACTGAATGCTTGAGTAAAGAGACATCGAGTGACATCGTTGCTCAAAAGACGTGATCCATCCATATGATGCCTGCAAGAAACACATCGTAGACTTAAATACAGGAATAAACTGAAAACTAAAAGATGGAAGAATATGTTTCAAGCTAACAATGAAAGAATGAGTGGGTGTGGGTATTCTAATCTCATATAAAATAGAATATAATGTAAAACCCACCATCATGGACAAGGATAGACACTATTGCTGAAAGGTTCAATAGACAAGCAGGACTTAACAATATTAAATATTCATGCAACTAATATTAAAGTACCTAAATACATCAAAGAAACACTGACTACACTCAAAAAGGAGATAGATCACTCCACAATAATTGGAGATTTCGACACTCCACTCTCAATACTGGACAGATTGTCTAGAAAAAAGCTCAGTAAAGACACAGAAGACCTCATTGCCACAATTAACCAACCAGACCTCATTGACATATACAGAACTTTTTATTCGTCAGCAGACAACTGTACCTTCTTCTCTGGTGCACATGGAACATTCTCTAGAATAGACCATGTGTTAGGACATAAAGCAAATCTCAACAAAATCCGTATCATTGAATTAATGTAAAGCATACTCTCAGATCAAAGCCATAAAAGTTGAAATCAATAGCAGAAAAAACATAGATAGAAAGTGAAACTCATGGCAACTGAACAACATCTTGCTCAAAAAACCATGGGTTATAGAAGAAATCAAGAATGAAATAAAGAAATTCATGGATTCCAATGAGAATGAGAACACTTCTTACCAGAACCTATGGGATACATCCAAAGCAATGCTCAGAGGTTAGTTTGTCTCCAGAAATGCACACATCTGGAAGGACAAAAGAAACCAAGCCAAAGAACTAACCCTACAGCTTTAATAAGTAGAGAGAGAACAACAGAGGAACCCCTCAGTCACCAGAAGAAAACAGATCGTAAAGATTAGAGAAGGACTAAATGAATCAGAGAATAGAAGAATTATTGAAAAAATTGAAAAGACCGAAATCTGTTTTTTTGAAAAGATCAACAAAATTGACAAACCACTGGCTAAATAACCTTACTAAGGAAAAACAGGAAAGGAAACAAATAACCCAAATAAGAAATGAGAGGGGAGTTGTCTTAAGAGATCCAACAGAAATCAAATACGTTATAACAGAATACTATGAAAGACTGTTTTCTAACAAAGTTGAAAACCTGGATGAAATGGACAAATTCCTTGATTCATATTACCTACAAAAATTATCACAAGGTGAAGCAGAACAAGTCAATAAACCCATCACAAAGGAAGAGATTGAAAAAGTCATCCCAAGACTACCAACCAAAAAAGTCCAGACCCAGATGGCTTCACTGCAGAATTCTACCAAGATTTTAGAGAAGAGTTATCTCAAATACTACTGAGACTATTTCACAATACAGAAAGGGGTGGAATACTCCCAAATTCATTCTATGAAGCCAGCATAACCCTGGTACCAAAGCTGGGGAAAGATCCAGCCAAAAAGGAGAACTATAGACCAATATCACTCATGACTCTAGATGCAAAAATCTTCAACAAAATCCTTGCCAATAGAATACAACAACATATCAAAAAAAAAAAAAATCCATCATGACCAAGTTAGATTCATACCAGAGATGCAAGGCTGGTCGATATCAGAAAAACAATTAAAGTGATCAACCACATAAATAACACAAAAGACGAGAATCACCTGATTTTGTCTATTGATGCAGAAAATGCATTTGATAAAGTCCAGCACCCATTTATGCTGAAAACTCTCAGCAAAATACAAACAGATGGCCAATTCCTCAATGCAATAAGGGAAATTTATACAAAAGCAACTGCCTACGTCATCCTGAATGGAGAGAGACTGAAACAATTTCCTTTGAGAATGGGAGTTCGACAAGGATGCCCACTCTCACCTCTCCTATTCAACATTGTACTAGAAGTTCTAGCCAGAGCAATTAGTCAAGACCAAGAAATAAAGGGCACCCGCATCAGCAAAGAAGTCAAAGTTTTCCTGTTTGCTAATAATGTGATTATATACTCAGAGAATCCTAAAGAAACTATAAGTAAAGCACTCAAACTGATAGAAGAGTTCAGCAAAGTCTCAGGATACAAGATAAATGTAAGTAAATTAATAGGATTCCTTATACCAACAAAGAGATTATTAAAGAAGAAATCACCAAAACAATACCATTTACTATAGCCCCTAAGAAGATAAAGTACTTAGGAATAAATCGAACCAGAAAAATAACAGACCTTTACAAAGAGAACTACAAGCCTTTACTACAAGAAACTAAGCGAGACTTAGATAAATGGAGAAACCTACCCTGCTCATGGATAGGAAGACTCAACATTGTGAAAATGTCTACTTTGCATTATATAATGCAACCCCAATACAAATTCCAGTGACATTTTTAATGAGATGGAGAAACAAATCACCAACTTTGTTTGGAAAGTGAAGAAGCTTCGGATAAGTAAAGCACTACTGAAGAACAGACTAGGAGGCCTCTCACTACTCAATGTTAGAAGCTATTACACTGCCACCGTAGTCAAAACAGCCTGGTACTGAGACAAAAATAGACAGATAGATCAATGGAACAGAATTGAGACCCAAGAGATGACACCATCTTCCTATGAACAGCTGATATTTGACAAAGGCCCTAAGAAATTAAACGGGAAAAAACAATCTCTTCAACAAATGGTGCTGGCAAAATTGGATATCTATCTGCAATAAATTGAAACAGGACCCATATCTTACACCTTATTCAAAAACCAACTGAAACTGGATAAAAATATCAAATCTAAAACAATAAAGCTCATCCAAGAAAAAGTAGGAACAACAATGGAAGTTTTAATACACAATGTAGACAGACTTCAAAATTTGTCAGACCACAAAGATCAGAAAATAGGAAAATGTGAACTACTTAGAATGAAACACTTTTGCTCATCCAAAGACTTTATTAATAGAATTAAAAGGCCATCTACAGAGTGAGAAAAAATACTTGGCAACTGTATGTTGGACCAGTGCCTGATCTCCATCATCTATAAGGTACTACAAAATATCAATAAGAAAAAGATCAATAATCCAATTAAGCAATGGCCAAAGGAGACAGACAGACACCTCTCTAACGAGATCTGGGCAGCCAAATAACACCTGCGAGCATGCTCACGATCATTGGCTATTAAAGAAACTTAAATCAAAACTACAATGAGATACCATCTCAACCCAACAAGGTTGGCCATGATCCAAAAAAGGCAAACCAACAAATGCTGGAGAGGCTGTGGAGAAATGGGAACTCTCCTATACTGCTGGTGGGACTGCAAAATGTTGCATCCTCTTTGGAAAACAATCTGGAGCTTTCTTAAAAAGCTGAATGTAGATATACCATTTGACCTAGTAATTCCACTTCTCGGAATATATCCTTCAGAATCAAGGCCATTCACACCAGTGGATACATGCACACGAATGTTCATTGCAGCACAGTCCACAATAGCCAAAAGATGGAATTAACCCAGATGCCCAACAGCAGAGGAATGGATAGGTAAACTATGGTATATATGCTCAATGGAACACTATGCAATGATAAAGAACAGCAATGATTGCAGGAAACATCTCATAACCTGGTTTCAATTGGGGAACATTTTGCTGAGTGAAAATAGTCAGGGACAAAAAGACAAATATTGTACAAGACCCCTACGATAAGAACTTGAAAACAGACTCATGCATAGATGAAAAGACTCTGATGGCTGTAAAGGTAGGGAGGGAGAGAAGGTGAGGGGAGGCGGGTTTAGATTAGATAGTTGATAGAAATTTGGTTGGATGAGATCTGTGACAACACACATTAGAAAGAAGATCAATGTTAAATGGACTTCAAGACAACATGACTCTTCCCATCTTAACCCAATATTGCAAGGACAGAGAAGCTGGGGTGGGAGGCCAGGAGCCATGCTCTCAGGGAAAATGAAGGCCAGTTGGCACAACTAGCATTTTGCTAAGAGAGCTGTCTGCATCCCACATTGTTGAGTGGCATCTGGGTTCTTAAAAGCTGCCAAGCTGCCATTTGAGGATACAGCAAATTGTCCCAACTCAGCAGGAATGGATGATCACCAAGGACCAAAATAATATGGGGGAAAGAAAACCCAGAAGATGGAAAGACCCACATGAGTGGGTGACTGCACTGACTTGTGACTACAGGAACTCGATGGTGGCTGGCCACCCCCAGAGATAGTCATGATGAAGCTCACAGAATTGAGTCTCACTGGCAACAAGAGAATAAAAAGAGGTGCACCCTGAAATCTCCACTAAAAGACTGCAACTGATGGTCCAGGGAACTCAGAGTTCCCCCAGGAGCATGGTCCCTGGCTCTGATGCTGCCCCTGTCCATAAATAATAATGGAGGTCTGCTCTTCGGAGAGGAATGGATTGGAATTGGTGATGCACAGTGACCATATATGTATGCATTTATAGTTCAATGCATCTGACCTCTTACTGGAGGTGGGAAAGTGGGTGGATAGGAGGGGATAGGAGTTTGTTGGGAGGATAAGACATGTACGGAGCAGAAAAGAAGACTGCGCTGTCACCGGTCAGGGAGAGCTGTGGGAGCTGCATATAGTTGGGCATGCAAACTTACATGGGAATGTACATTTTCATTCAATCATAATTAAAAAAGCAACACTCTGTGACAAATTATATCCCTCTAAATGGTTTCAGTCTTTCCAAGAAACATAGGTGATATCAAAGACATTTTTCAAAAGCTGAGGAAGTAAGGCTATATGAGAACAGAGTTACAACTATAGAGATGCTAAAACTAATTAAAGAAAAACAAAATTAAGAGAGTTTTTCTGAGTATTGCTCAGGGCTGGTATACAAACTGGTGTTTTCATTCCAAAATTGTTTTCTTCCATTTTGGTCCCTGTATAAACATTTGTAAGCTATCAAGTGCCTAAGTGATTTGAGATACAAATCGATCCAAATTATCAGCAGCAACAGGCTGGGAAGTAATAGCTAACTAGACAGAATATGCAGATAGAACTACAATGTTTTCCAAAATCCCTTTAAACCTTTTGAAAACTAGTTTCAGTATGAAGTGGAGCATCTGTCTAGCTGGCAGTTAGATGATTAATAATGTCATAAGTCATTACTTTTTATGTAAGAAAAAGGTTTACCACCATACAACAACATTGCTTTGTACATGGTGAAGCTCACTATGGTAGACCATAAAACCCTACAACCACTCATTTTATTTATTGATTCAGATTTTTTAAAGATTTATTTGATACCTTTACATACCATTTGCCTAACAGAGATATTAGTATTGATTTCATGTGATAACTGCAAGAAACGTATAAGATTTGAAGGTATTTTGTAACTGAAGATGTTGCATGTTTTCTGTTCCAAGGCAATTAGATCAGTTCATTTTTTAAAAAATCATCCATTAGCAAAGAAATATCATACAACTAGTGTTTCAACAGGGAAAGTATGTTTAGTGCTTTTAGAGCTTTGCCACCTTTTTCTTTGGCAAATATTGTTTTGGTCAGCTAGTGCTGCTCTAACAGAAATACCACAGAGTGGATGGCTTTAAAAAAGTAAGCTACAAGTCCAAGTTCAGGATGTCTGCTCCAGGGAAAGGTTTCCCCCATGTCGGCTCTGGAGGAAAGTCCAGTATTGCATCAGCCTTTGTCCAGGAAGCATCTTGGTGCAGGAACCTCACATCTGAAGGACGTGCTCTTTTCCTGGTGCTGCTTTCTTGACGGTATGAGGTTCCCAAATCTCTGCTTGCTTCTCTTTTCTTTTGTCTCTTGCAGGATGAAAGGATTAAGGGTGGGGAAGCCATGCTCCAGGGAAATTCCCTTTACAGTGGAGCAGAGAGGTGATCTTATGAAGGGATTTATAGCCCCACCCCAATACTTTAACATTCAGCCTAGGAAAACCACAAAATGAAGGACAGTCACAAGCTACTGGGAATCATGGCCCAGACCCGTGTCTACCCCTATTTTGGGGGGCACATGATTCAATCTATGACAATAATGTAAAAAGCCACTTCAACATAATGCACCTATGTGGTAAGGCATACTATTTTTTCTGAAAGATTTCCAGAAGGTTCTGTTTCCAAATTGAATAAGAATACCAGTAGTTAGCATACTGAAGTCATATTCTATAATTACTTGATCACTTTATAGCTAAACTGGCACTATGAAAACTTTGTAGCCAAATATACAAATTAATAAGTAACTACTAGAAACACTTGCTTTCATGACATTCCTCTAATTAAAATTTCTGATCCAGTACTTCAGAGAAAAGATTTAGCCATAAATTTCAAGTAATCATTTACAAATATATACAACTAAATATCATGATAATTTCTAAATTTTGTGCTTTCTCCCTAAAACTAAATTGATGAAGGTTTGTGGGTAAAACAAACAAAAATATGATTTCAGAGAAAATAGTTTTTGAAAAAAATCGAAATAGACGTTAAATAAAATAGTGCCTTCTAGGGAATGTTGCCCCAGTGCATGTATGAGTGCATGTCACTTCTTATTTTATAACATTAATCCTCTCTTAGTGACAAATGTGTGTGGGACAGTCTTCTGAGAGCACTACAGACTTTAATCCAAACCTAGTTAATTGGTATTTTATACATTTTATAATGAGAAAATTGAGATAGGCTACGTTGTTGTTGTTAGGTCCCATCCAGTTATTCTGACTCACGGTGACCTTACATGCAACAGAACAAAACACTGCCTGGTTTTTCACCATGTCTGTAATTGTTTTCATGCTTAAAAGCACTGCTGCAACCACTGTGTCAAGCCATGTCATTGAGAGTCTTCCTTTCTTTTTGCTAACCCTCCATTCTAAAGAGCAGGATGTCCTCCTTCAGTGACTGATCCCTCCTGACACATGTCCAAACAATGTGAGGCACAGTCTTACCATCTTTGCTTCCAAGGAGCACACTGGTTATACTTTGCCCCAATTCACACACATCAAAAGGTGATTTTTTTTAGCTTTCTGCAATAAGCAGTGTTTTTCTTAAAAATGAAATTGCTTATTTGTGAGATTATACCTTAACCTTTGGTCTCTTGTCCCTCACTATCTACAAAACTCAAGTGTTCCGAATCGAAAAAAATCAGAATTCTGGGCTTACTTCTGTCCTCTTTTCTCTCTGGATCTGGTTTTATAAGTCCCCAATTTTCTGACAACTTTATAATATTTTTGGATACCTTTATAATATCAACAGATACTTTCCTTCAAATTATGTTCAAGTTTTCCAACTATTCTCTGTAACTAAGTCTGTGTAATAGGCTTCTTGACCACCGCTACAAAAAATTGTTATGATACATTCATACAAAAGTGAAAGCATTTAATATTTTATGATATTTTAGCTAGACCACATTTCTCAGTTACTGCTAATCTCATTGATGTGAAAATGTGCCTAATATTTATGAGGGTAGTTGAAACCACTGTGTCATTTCGGGTAGAACATTGGAAACCTGGGTGCTAAGCATGGCTACTAAGCAAAATGTTTGTAGTCTTAATCCAACAACTGCTCCTTAGAATCCCTATGGAACAGTTCTACTGGGTCCTTTAGTGTTGCTGTGAGATGGAATTGACTCGAGGGGAGGAGGAAGACTAAGAGTGAACTTGGAGGGAAATCCTTTAAGTTGCAATGAGGTCTGCTGCTTGCTAAAGAAGGCAGGAAGGAATGTTGACTAGTTAGAGCCTGAGGGTGCATTTCAGCTTTGAGAAAGTTGCAAACTGGTTGATGGAAATACTGGGACAGAGACTGAAATAGTTCTGGTTCAGGGGTACAATTCTGGCTTCCCAGGTGGTGAAAACTGGGTTTGATTCCCAGCCAACACGTCTCATCTGCAGTTACCAACCATTTGTCAGGGGAGGTTTTCGCGTTGCTAGGATGCTGTGCTGAACAGGTTTCAGCAGGTATTCTAGACTAAGGTGGATCAGAAGGAAAGACCTGGCCTTTATTTCTACAGAATGAGTCAATAGAACTCTAGCATTTTATTGCCTATCCATACAGGGCACAGAACCAAGCAGCATATAGTTCTGTTGTGTGTGGGGTCCCCTACAGCATCTAAAAATGTATTGCTCAGAAATGGTCCAGCTCCAGGAATCTCACCGTGTCCAGTCACTGGCTGGTCAGAGCGAAAGGAACGCCTAGCCTTGGGGTCAGCACTGAAGCAAATTGCTAAGGTGTGAGAGCTGGAAGTTGTCGTTCACTGCACTTGTTAAAAGCGGGGTCTCTCATAAAGAGGTCTTTGTGCAGTTTACTCTGCTGATCACAGCAACCGTTAATTTTATCAAAGACTTTCTGTTTTACTTTTCCATTATTGCCATTTTCCCCTTCAAATAATAAAATAAATTTTTTTCTTTTAAAGTTTGTTAAAATTATCAAATGAGAAAACATGTGTCTTATAAAACAAAGATTTACTGTACAGACTTTTATATAACTCCACCAATACAGTTTCATACAACAAATATTTCATCTTCAGATTTAATGGAGTAGATAAGAAATTTGAGCTTTAGAAAACTATCCATTTTAAAATGTTAATCATATATGTATTAAGATATTTTTGATAGGAAAAAAACACTAAATGACAAACTGCACGTGAACTCATGATTACAGTTTGATATTGTGTTTTTTGTATGTTCCACTGAAAATAACTTGTGATTTCCGATAGCCTGCAATTAACCAAGCAAAGTATTAATCAGCTTTGCATTTATAAGAGAAAATGTGGCTATAATGAGATACCGATAACAGTAACAATTCCTGTGATAGTAAATATCGATGCCACTAGAATTTATGAAGTACCAAATTTCATGTGGATATATGTGAAGTCCTTTATAATATGAAAATGCTTGGACAAAATATGTACACAGTGACCCCATTTTTCAAAGCCAGATGGAATTTTTCCATCCAAGTGAAGCTGTTTATTTATTAATTCATTTATAATTTATGAAACTGAAGAAATATACAATGATATTAACAAATAATAGAAAACATTCTGTAAATTTTTTCCTTTATTATTCCTTTATATTCTGGTTTCAAACAAATAATATCATCAGCAATTATTTATAAATAACACAATGATTTAACGTTATTAGCTATTCATGAAATCATCAGTAATAACCTCCTTATTACAGTCTTTCCGAAGTATCTTCTTACCATCAGAATAAAATTTGATTGCCCTGGATGATTATGCATTCTGAAACCATAAGGACATTTTTGAGTGCTAGCTTGATACGAAGCCAAATTTCCCACCTTGTGTCAAAGTGATATGCCACTTACCTCATTTTTCTAGCTGATAGATATCAGTTTAACAGTATGCATATTCACTGTAGCAAATACTGATAACTGAATGACACCCTGAGAACTAATGCCTACGATACGGCTTCTCATGTAAGCTTTACTCACTTTCATATCACATTTTGGCATTGTGAAATCCCTGCAGATATATTTCTTCAAGGGATATACCAAAAAAAGCTGTAGAATCAAAAAATCTCTACTTATCCATTCATTATCCTCCATCTTCCCAGGAGTGATTCTATTGGCTTATTTTCCAGCAGAAGAATTCTGTCAAACTTTGAATGACAAAATTTAAATTTCAGGTTTCAAGTATCCAGGTTATGATCTGGTTCAAGGATATCTTTGTTCTTGCCTTTTGATATTATGTAAATTTACCCTCACTTCAAACAACTGAACCAACCCCTACTCACAACAAATTCTTGCTCACAATCTTGTTCACCTGCTTCATGTGTAGCTCTTTAGTGTTTAAAAATGCTTTGAGCCTTTTCTTGCATCAAAGTAAGGCTAAATAAGAGCTGTATGCTGCTGTTGTGACTTGCTTACTAATTCTTAAAAACACACTTAGGAAAGGATCTCATTCAAAATATGAGGACTGCCTGTACTAGTAAACACTTGATAGACTAGTTAAATGTGTTTTTATAAATCTGGCCAACCACTAAAAATACAGATAGCCACATTAACAAAAGAGGAAATGTATTTGCTTTTGACAGTCTACAGGATGACATCTTTATGAAGCTAAAACACAAGTATCTGTTGAATAATATGATGATAAATTTTATATGTCATCCTGGCTAGGTTATGAATCAAAGTGGCTGATCCAACACTAGACTAGTTTCAGTTCCATATGTAATATAATCACTTTCCATAATGTAATCTAGTATAATCAATCAATCACTTGGACAGGGAGTTCTCTTAGTGTGTGATCTGCCTCAGAACTATATATACACTTGTATATATAAATGCTTCATTAAAACTAGCTGCATCTCTGAACTAAGCACTTTTGCCATCACCTGATCTACAAGTGTTGGAACTAAAGTCAGCAACAGCCTCTAGTCTGCTGCCTAATCTGTGGATTTTGGATTTGCCACCACTTACAATCACATGGACCAGTCCTATGAAGTAAATCTCTCTCTGTGTATATTCGTACACATATCTCAATTGTTCTGTTTATCAAGAGAATCTTAACTAGACAAGTGCCCTCTTTTTTCACAGGCTTAAAGAGATATAACCTGACCAAACCCACTACTGTCAAATTGATTCCAACTCATAGTGACCAAATAGGAGAGAGTAGAACAGCCCCTTTGAGTTCCCAAGGAGCACCTGGCAGATTCAAACTGCTGACATTTTGGTTTGCAAATATAACACTTAACCACTAAGCTGCCAGGGTTAGCCATTAATGATTTGTGACTTAACATCTAACTAGTAAAATAAATGCGAAAAAATATTATTTTAAACGTATGTGTTAAAAGCTATATATTTTTTTTCCCATGTTGCAAGAGAGCTGTGACTAACACTGATCAACAGAGAAAACGCAATGGAAGTTATGAAGTGCTAACATAAGGCAGTAGGGATAGAGAAAGTTAAGAAACAGAGGTTATGGTTAACTGCGACACCAGAATGAGTAAATTAAAAGTACCAGAAGTAAAGTAATAATACTTTTTGTACTAATGGTTATCAAATAATTGTCCTTAAAATCTGACCCCTATTTGTTAACTAAAGTCTATTGGAAATCCTCAAATACTTGGATTATGTCAGATCCAAAACTACAAATGCAGACTTTTCTCTTAGTAGTTTAGTAACCTGGGTGAAGGTCACTGTTGTCAAGAGCGCTTCTAAGCTGTCAATGCTTTCATGGCGTATGCTGTCTGTGTTACCATGTGACCCTAGAAAATGTAAAACTTTGTATGAGAAGTGGTACAACACAGAGCTCCAATCCAAATAAAAACAAAATAAATAATTTAAAAATTCTCTTATTTATAAGAAAAGTGTTACAATTTCAGAGCATTAAAATTTAGTCAGTCTGAATTGTTTTATTCCCAAGTATGGTTTGTACCAAGTGTTATAGTTCTACTGGGTATAACTGATACAACTCTGTAACCTGTTAGTGGGAATTGACTGGACAACAACGGGTGTGAGTGTTATCAATAGTGTTTTCCTTTATCTGGATCTATAAAGGCAAAGCTGGAGATTTTCTTGTGATCTTGAGTTAGTTAGAATGACACCTTTGACATTAAATCATATTTTTTCTGGGTATACAATTCAGTTTATTCAGTGTTAAAAACAGTTTAAAAAGATGACAGAAGCTTTTCAAATAGAAATTAAGCTATTATCACTATAGCTTTCAGTGCTTGACCCAGAACCCTGAAGAAAAGGTTATGACCAATATTGGAAAATGTTATTTAAGTGCTTGTGTCAAAAACATATATGTCCAAGGAACAATTTTTGAGTGAGAAATTTATATAGTATATCTTTATAACTCATTCTAAAATTCATGATTATGACAGTCATACCTAGGCGAAGCTGAAATATTGTGGGCTAGAATCTGATCGATGGTATGTATGCCTTAGGTAAAATAAAGTGTGACTGTTTCAATGTTTTCACTATTATTATTTTCTCATAAAGTATTACCTAGTCTATCTGGTAGTTACAGAAGAAAAACAACATAAATGTTGCAAAATAGGACTCAGAAATTAATATGACACACCCCTAGGATATGTCTATAAATTTTTCAAAGTTAAAGGAAGTGCAAAAGCTATAATATCTTCTAAACTATCAAATTAGAAACAGCTACATAATGGTAGGAGCCTTGGAAGCCCAGTAGTTAAGAACTTTGGGGCTAACCGAAAGGTGGGCTGTTTGAATCTGTTAGCAGCTCCTGTGGCATGGTTCTGTGGTATCCTACAGGGTTAATATGAGTGCTAGAATTGGCCATAGCAACTGTTGGTTTGTTTTTTTCTTTTGGTACACATATGGTTAGGAGTCCTTGAATGGCACAAATGTCTAATGCTCTCAGCTGCTAACCAAAAAGTTGGAAGGTTGAAACAACCCAGAGGTGCCTCTGTGGCAATCTGTTTCCAAAAAATTAGCCATTGAAAACCCTGTGGAGCACAGTTTTACTCTAACAGACATGGGACTGTCTGAGTTGGGAGCAACTTGACAGTAACTGGTAGTAAAACCTGAGAAAGCTGGAGACCGTGGGAAGTAGAAACTTGTTCAGAGAAGGAAAACTCCTATATTTTCCACTAACAAGCTATAAGCAAAGGATAAAGTTGGTAGACCCAGGCAAACAAGGTAGTCCTGTCTAGTTCCAGCTCTCACAGGTTACACTGTATTTGGTCACAAAGAAGAATCTAACATCAAAATAATTTTGCAAATAGTAGCACATATGTTAAAAAATGTTACAGTTGTGCATGATAATCCTAAAACCATTGTTAACAATGTCTAGAAAATTATAAAACCCATAGCAATAGCTACAACATTTTCATGACAGTGTTCAGCATATCAGTAAAGTAATAATTAGTACTACAAAGAATAACAGAATCAATGCAAATTATCCTAGCCCACTTTTTTTCTCTTTTTTTCCCTTCTGCTTTCATGTAACCTCCCATTTCTTCTTTGACAGGAATTAAAAAGTCTGCAGCCAAAAGCAAGCCAACAAGAATATCTAGGGCATAAAATACAGCAGTAGATAAGTGAATACAAGTTATTTTACTAGTATCTCAGGCTGGGTTCTCCAGGGAAGCAAAACTAGCAACATGTATAACATATGGAGTAGAAGATTTATATAAAGGAAACAGCTCACACAATTAAAGAAACTGAAATGTCACAGTCCTGGATCAACGTACAGGCCTCACATGGCCATAGAAGCTGGCAAACCCAAGGTCAGCAGATCAGAGATTAGAATTCCAGCTTACAGGCTGTGAAAGTTGGTGGATCCCAAGATGATGGGTGAGCCTGCCAAGTTTCTGCTGATTCATGGAGCTACTGGGCTGGCAAACCCTGGATCATCAGGTCAGGGAACAACATTTTTACTCACAGGCTGTGAGGGTTAATGAATCCGAAGAGCTGCTAGTTCACGTCCCAATGATCAGACATAAAAAGAGAAGAGAGTAGGAGCTGCTGACAATGTGAGCAGACAGGAAGTAGATGGAAGAAAGCAGAGAGATGAGGGTTGCAGGGGCAGTGAGCCACCACAAGTCTCACCCCTGACACTTTATATAGCTGCCAAAACATTGAGAATGTTAGTCCAGCCAAGTGCTCACACAATCCTAACCATTACGGTCCATCCCTTGTCAGCCTGACATCTGAACACATCTCCCACACCATCTATAATCTGAGTAAACACAATTACAAAGTTATATTTATATCTAACATGATATAACCAATACATGTACAACTGAAAACACATTAGTCCTATTTATATCTTATATTTTATAGGTAAAGAAAAAACTATCGGATACACACATACAAAGAAGAAATACAACAATTGCAGTCCTCGTTTCTGCAACTGGTCCTGTGGCTGTAAGCAATATTTAGGCTACCTTCTACAAGCCATTCCATCTTCCCTTTGCCGTCAGCAAGCACCTCAGCTGATCTTGGTTTCTTGCTTGGTGAGGTGACCTAAACCTTCATTCCTGAAGGGTCTGGGCTATTAGCAGTCATGCTGAACTTGGGTTCCTGTAGTTTTCCATGAACTTTTATGTGGTAGTAATAACAAGTATCCTAAGGGACCTCCTACATTCCAACATACTCTTCTTTACCTCCATTATGTAATGTCTATCCAATGTCATCTTGGTAGTCAGGATCAATCACAACAGCCAGTGTGGTAAATCCCATCTTTGCCTGTTTATCTAGAGGCATAAGGAACCCCAAATGGCCTGGTGGTATTTTTAGCTTCCAGTTCAGTGGAATCAATGATTTGTCGCCAGGTGGCAGCATTCCTTCCTTTGGAAGAAAGACATTTAGACCTTCAGAACATAAGGTTGTGGTCCACTGGGGTTAATAGTGACTGGTCCCACTTCCATTTCCACCCTTTGATTCCTGGATGCAGGAATCCTTGCTGTGGGTGTAACAGCAAGATATATTGGATGCTTGTTTACAGCATATACAGCCTCCTGGAGAACACTTCCCCAATCCTGCCAGATATTGCCACCAAGCTAGTGGTATAATTGTGTCTTTAGTAGGCCATTCTGTCACTCTATCAAGCCAGCTGCTTCAGTATGATGGGGAATATAGTAAAAACAGTGAATTCCATGAGCATGGGCCTACTGCCACACTTCATTTGCTGTGAAGTGAGTCCCTTGATCAGAGGCTATGCTATGTAGGATACCATGACAGTGGATAAGGCATTCTGTAAGTCCATGGATGGTAGTTTTGACAGAAGCATGGCTTACAGCAAAGGCAAATCTATATGCAGAGGAAGTGTTTAGTCCAGTGGAGATAAAATGCTGCCCTTTGCATGATAGAAGTAGTCCAATGTAACCAACTTGACACGACGTTGCTGGCTGATCACCTCAAGGAATAATGCCATATTGAGGACCCAGTGTTGGTCTCTGCTGCTGGCAGGCTGGACACTCAGCAGTGGCTGTAGCCAAGTCAACCTTGGTGAGCGGAAGTGCATGTTGTTGTGTCCATGCATAACTTCCGCACCTGCCACCACGGCCACTTTGTTCATGAGCTCATTTAACAGTAACAAAGATATCCAAAGAAAGAAGATGACTGGCTCCTGAGAATGTGTCATCTTATCTACTAGACTGCTAAACTCATCCTCTGCTTAGATCTTTTGGTGAGCATTCACATGAGGCACAAATATCTTCACCTCTTCAGCTCATTCAGAGTAGTCTAGAAGCCAAAACTGGTAGCTGGAATTGTTTTTAGAACTTTCAGCATTGCCTTGTTAAGCATCTGCCTCAGGCCATGCCCTAGGCAACGATTCAAGCAAGGGCTCTTTGGAGGCAGCTGGGTTACAGCTAATCTCATTGAGTGAAGGGAATAAGGCTTTTCTGGGCAGGATAGTTTAGCAGACAAATATGAGGCAACCCCTTCATATAGCTGTGGGTCTGCTGGCAGGATTGATTTATTGGATATTAGGGGCTCAGTGTCTCCACCTTCCTGATTATCTGCCCATATGTCCTCATTCAAGTTGCAGGGTCCCATTTCTTCCCGATCAATGTCCTCATTTCAACTGCAGACATCTCTCAAGATTGGCAATGGAGCTGACATTGTAATTCAGTCACTCCAATGATAAGTGTCTGGGTTTGGCTTTCAGCAATATCAGCTCTGCTATTTCAAGGTTTTCTTTTAAAGCACAAATGGAAGATTTGAGGTGTCTTTTACGGCAGCTTTGATTGTAAAATTCTGAGCTCATCTCTTTCTCTCACCACCTTGTTTAACTTAAGAGGGACCAGCCAACCAGCCTCCTTATACTTCTCATTTTCACACAACTCCAAAAACATATCACATGTATGCTCATCCTGAGCCTCACCCTGAACCAACACCTGTTCAGTTGATGGTGATATTTTGCATGTATGTACCATCACCTCATGGCTTAGCATGGCCATGCCAAAATCAGGGTTATCAATAGCTTTAAGACCAGCCAGACTTGAGAACCACTTTAGAAGATTTGTCTTTACAATTTTGTTTCCCTAGAGCCACTCCTGGTACCGAATTGTCTTAGGCTGGGTTCTGTAGGGGAGGAAAACCAGCACCACACATAATATGTCTGCCAGCCAAGTGCTGTCGAGTGGGATCCGACTCATGGCGACAGAAAAACATTTATATAAAGGAAACAGCTCGTGTAATTGTAGAAGTCCTGGACTGGAGAACAAGCCTCACATAGCTGTGGAAGCTGGTGAACCCAAGGTTGGTAGGTCAGAGATCAGAATCCCCTCTCACAGGCTCTGAAGGTTGGCTGATGCCAATGCGGCAGGTGAAACCGCAAGTATTCTGCTGGTTGACGTCACTGCAAGGGCTGCCGAGTCCAGGATCAGCAGTTCAGGGAACAGGACTCTTATTCGTGGGCTGGGTGGGTCCATGAATCCCAAGAGCTCCTAGTTCAAGTCCTAAGAACCAGACATAACAACACAAGCGAGTGGGAGCTGCTGACAACATGAGCAGACAGGAAGCAGACGGCAGAAGGTGGAGACGTGAAGGCTGAGGGGGTGGTGAGCCACCACAGACCCTGGCTCTGCCGCTTCCTGTAGCTGCCAGAACATTCAGTCATAGTCCAGCCAAAGTGACACACCTTCTCATTCGTTACGGACAATAACACACGTTTAGGTAAGTAACAGAAAGCAACAGAGAGAAATAATAACAAGGATACTTGTAAATTCTGAGAAAGTTTCTTATATACTTAACGGTGAATTTTGAAAGAACTAAATTTTCAGAAAGTATAAATACACACACAAAAATAATCAAGAATTTTCTTTAAGTTGTATAATTGTACTCATTCATTAAAAGCAATTTAATTGCACTTTAATTGCATGTGTTTATGTAAGTTACAGCACAAAATTACTCTAGCACAAAAAAGTTAATCTACAACAATTTTAAAATTTATGGGAAAATGTGTTCAAAGTCAAATCAAACTCACTAAAGCTTTCCTTATATTTTAAATTTGCTTCACATTTGTCCCACCTGCTTGGCTTGGCTTGTCCCACCTTATTAGCCATTCTTTGAGTATCAAAGTATTCAAAGATCCCACAAAATTGCAAACATGAATAAGTATATATTATGTGAAATTATTTAATAACCACATTTACCAGCACTATTGTTATTGAAAATAATTTTCTCATTAAGATTCATTTTCCTTAAAAAAATAGTATAACCTTTTATAATATTTCCTACATTAATTCAGATAAAATTATGTGTAAAGATGTTAAAGCATGAGAAATCACATGTAGCACTGAAAATATCGGTCAGCATATGAAATGCCAGTGTAATGTGTGTAGAACACTCCACCTTCAAAAGCTTTTATAAATCCTCCATGTTTGTATGTAATGTGTAGTGTTTAATACATACAAGTGACTTCTGGAATTGAGAAATTTCTTCCCAGGAAGGCACTGTTTTTTGAAAAAGTAAGCATGCCACAAAGTATGTTCTTTAGTTATTGGAAAACACTGTAATTAGTGATATTAAAGTTGCACATCATTGGTGATTATTTAAATGTGACATTGGAAGAAAATACAATCTTATGGAAATTTTAAAATGATATAAATTTGCATTGATTTGAAATTTTAAAGTTGGAGAAATCCTTTAGAGAAATATCTAGTTAAAAAAACACAGACATATACACAGTGGTGTTACAGATGAATGTATAAATATGTAAGTAATGCCAAAATATATACCATCCTTTGTAATTGGAAAAAGATATATTCTATCCTTTAGGTAGAAAGAATACATGAATGAAGTTAACAGATGGGGGTGGAATATTTGTTAAGGTTATACATTGTTTCATAATTTCAGATTAACACTTAAAAATTATTTCATGTAATCTTCATTATTGGCCAACAATTTTGCCACTAATTCATATTTTATAGAAAGGCAAAATGAGGATGATTTATAAGGATAACTGGTAGGTGACATAATTTGGTCTCAAATTTTTCTGTCGTCAACACCACCTTTCTTTAACACCATATTCTTTCTCTCATTCCAAGAGACAAGGTGGTTGATACTTAGAAGTTAGAAAATATAAATATGCAAACACATTCCAAATATACATATGCTTACAAATATATGGTTGTCTTACTTTGCTAGTGTTGCTGTAACACAAATAGTATAAGTGGGTAACTAAAGAAGAGAAACTTATTTTCTCTTAATTATGGAGACTGAAAGCCAAATCAGGGTCTTAGCCATGTAGCTTCCTTTCTTGTTGATAACACCCAGTGTGCCTTGGTTCCTTGGCATTCCTTGGTTTGCGGATGACATGACATGGCATCTGTCTTTCTCAATGTATGTTAGAGTTCTAACAAAAGATCTGTTTTATAGTCTCAAGGCAAATATGCCTTAGAGAAGATTCTTTTTCTATTATTTGATAAATTACATTATATTTTTAAATGTAATCTACTTTGCCAAAGGCTCTGATTAATTGCATGTAGCAGACATGTTTTTGAGTGATGCAAATAGTTAAGACACTGGACTCCTGAAGGGAAATTAAAATCCTTCCAGAGGCACCTTGGAAGAATGGCCTGGCAATCAACTTCTGAAAAATCATCACTGAAAACTCTAATGCATACAGGATTGCCAAAAGCCAGATCAGACTCAACAGAAACTGGTGTGTTGGTTATTAACTACTCCATAACACCACCTATAACTACTCAATGTCTGGTCAAACAAACATCTGGGAGCCATAGCATAAATAAGTTGACACATAAAACCATGTACAATAATGAAACATATATGTAATGTGTATCAAACTAAAGATATATAAATACAGAAAATATAGATAGGTATATATGTACACAGATACAGATGGTATCTACATACATTCAGAGCCCTGGTGGAACGCTGGTTAAGAGCTCAGTTGCTAAATGAAAACTCAGCAGTTAAAAACTACCAGCCACTCTGGGAAAACCCTATGGGGCAATTCTACTTGTTCCATAGAGTCACTGTGAGTCAGAATTGCCACAATGGCAGCTGATAAATGCATATAGATTTCCATGCAGGTGACACAGTTAAATTAACAAATACATTTAATTTATAAGAAAATAGTAACAATTACAGAGCTTTCAAAAACGAACTATGAATCAGGGAGTATTCTAAGTGCTTTATATATAATATATTTAATATTAAATATAAATTTATGTAATGTTTGTACTAGGTGCCTTAAAGTCAGTGCTGACATAGCAAACCTATGAGGCATATGAAACAGAATGAAACACCCCTCAATGCTGTTCCAACTTAACAAGCATTGTTATGATTGACCCCATCCTTGCAACCCCTGTATCAATACATCTCATCGATGGTCTTCCTCTTTTTCAGTGTCCTGCTACTTTACCAAGCATGATATCCTTTTCTGGGGACTAGAACCTTCTAATAATATGTCCAAATAAATGACCGAAAGTCTCACCACCCTAGCTTCTAAAGAGCATTCTGGCTGTATTTGGTCCAAGATAGATTTGTTCATTCTTCTGGCATTCAACACAATAATTTAGAGACATTAGTTCTTCTTTTGTCTTCCTTATTCATTGTCCAGCTTTTACATGCTTTTGAGATGCACAATTTTTGGTACAGTGACTTGGTGTATTACTTTCTCCTTTTGGATTCTTCCTGAGTCTTTGAATATTTTCCATGCAGAAATCCTCAGTACAGGTACTTGAGGCATGAAATTTTCTTTAGTTTTTTCAGCTTGAGAAATTCCAAGCATATTTTTCCCTTTTGGTTTTCTAACTTCAAGCTTATACATACATCATTAGTACACTGTGTCTTCTCAAGCTATTATTTGAAATTTGTTAATCACTTCTGTTTGCTTTAACTACTCTAAATTCAAGAACAATTTCAGATACTCTTCTGACGTGCATTTTGGCCTTTTCTTTATTCCTTGATTTGTAATGAGCTTTTACCTTCTGCATGTGTGATGTCCGTCATGTAATTCCAAAACTTGTCTAGTCTTTGGCCAATAGTGCTCAATGCATCAAATCTGTTCTTGTGATGATCTCTAAGTTTAAGGCAGGATATGCTCAAGGTTTTATCTCAGCTCTGATGAACTTATTCTAATTTTCTTCAGCCTCAGTTTAAACTGGCATATGAACAATTGATGGTCTGTTCTGTAGTCGCCTCTGGCCTTGTTCTGACCGATGATACTGAGATTTCCGTATTTTCTTTCTACAGATGTAGTCCATTTGAATCCTGTGTATTCTATCTGGCAAGACCCATGTGTATTGTCACCATTTATGCAGTTGTAAAGAGATATTTGCAATGAAAATTCATTGGTCTTACAAAATTCTGTTGTGTGATCTTCAGTGTTGCTTCAATCACCAAGGCTGTATGTTCCAAAGACCAATCCTTCTTTGTTTCCAAATTTTGCATTCTAGCCAAACAAGCAAACAAAGAAAAAATCTAGTGCCTTAAAGTCAATTCCAATTCATAGTGACCTTACAGGGCAGAGTAAATCTACTGCCATCACATTTCCAAGGAGCAACTGGTAGATTTGAACTTCCTACCTTTGGGTTGGCAGCTGTAGATGTTAGCCATCAGGGCATCAGGGTTTCCCCAAATTTTACTTGCCACTAATTATCAATGCATCCTGACTTGTGTGTTTGATCAGTTGAAGACTGCAGAAGTTGTTAAAAATCTTCATTTTCTTCACCTTTGCTCTTAGTAATTCAAGCACAAGTTTGAACAATGGTCACATTATCTTGTCTTCCTTGTAGGCTTATGAATATAACCCTATCACTGACAATGTTGTACTTCAGGATAGATCTTGGAATATTCTTTAGGATGGTTAACCCAATGCATTCCTCTTCAAGATGTCATTCCAAGCATAGTAGACTGTATGATTGTCCAATTCAGTATGGCTAGAACTAGTCAGTCCATTTCAGCTTACTAATGCCTAGGATATCAGACTTTATGTGTTCCATTTCATTTTCAAAAACTGCAGTTTTCCTAGACTCACAGTCTGTATATTCTATGTTCCAATTGTTAGTGCATGTTTGCAGTTGTTTCTTCTCACTTAGAGTTGTGTCATATCAGGAGATCAAGGCCCTGAAAATTGAAATTCATCTGGATCATTAACATAGATGTTATTTTGAGGTAGCATCTCCTCTCTGGTTGTGTTTTGATTGCCTTCCATCCTGAGGGATTCATCTCGGGTGCTGCATCCTATTTACAAGGTTTTTTCTGGCTAATTGTTTCAGAATTAGACCTCTGGGTCCTTCTTCCTAGTCTGTCTTAGTCTGGAAGCTCCACTGAAACCTGTCCACCATAGAGAGCCTGCTAACATTTGAAATACAAGTTCCATAGCTTCCAGCATCACAGCAACATGCAAGCCACCACAGTATAAGAAACTAACAGACTAATGGTGATGCTTATTCAAAAGACATAATCCAGGAAACCCTGGTTGTGTAATAGTTATGTGCCATGGCTGCTAACCTAACGTTTTGGGAGTTCGAATCTGCCAGGTGCTCCTTGGAAACTACGGAGCAGCTCTGCTCTGTCTATAGGGTTACTATGAGTTGCAATGGACTTGAGGGCAATGGGTTTGGTTTGGTTGTTAATATCTTTATTGCACAAATAAGAACTGAGACCAAGAGATGCTGCAAAACTTGTTAATCCATGACCACATAGTCAGTGAACCACAGAACCTAGTTACAAAATCTGACATTCTTATTCTAGAGCTTGCACCTACCTATCTACTTTTTCCTGTTGTCTTTTCTCTGCCTGTAGTCACTAGTGTGTCTGTGGTGATTAGCAGAGTGTATTCCATTATTGAGCAGTCCAGGTCAGAATTTGTTAACTTTATGTTGATGGTTTCATAGTTAGAATGAGGCATAAATGTTTGAAACACCGTAGTCTAGACATGTTGCTATAAGCTTAGTTTAGGCTACCTGATACAGTGAGGCTGTTCCAATTTCCTGTCTTTGTCCAACTTCTCCCTGAGGGGTGAGGGAAAGGCTTTTAATTTTTCTGTCTTGTGTTTGCTCTTCCCTTTCCAGATTAAGAGTCAGCAGGAGCAACAGCTACTATCTATAGTATAGGCATACTCATCTCTGTCTGTGAGTAGGTGCCTGAGTCCACTGCTGGCAGAACTAGAAGAATATTCAACTTCCATATACGTCCCATTCTGTGTTTTACATCCTGTTTAGCAGTAATAAAGTTGATACCTTTTACTTTGGGTAAATTGAAAGTTATTGGCTTTAACAATACATGTAGTTTATAGTGACCATGTCATAGCATTAGCCATTCAATTGTTTCACACATTTCTTTTTTTCCTTACTTTTTTTTTTACTTAGAATTATGTGTGTATGGAATAATCAAGGAATATTTAAAGAACAGACATACTGACATTTAGTTTTATTGATGAGTCAAAACCTTAATGTAATTTCATATTGTCACCTCCATGAAACTGTAACAGATTGATGAACTGGTCTGAATGTAGATGAGTTGATTCTTAGATGCTTAAAAGCTAGAAGATCTTTATCTGTCTGTGTCTCTGTCTTACTCTAAGTAAAAAATGACATGTTCAAAGTAAGCAAGTCTAAGTCTTTCCATCCTTGCTTCTAAGAGCATTCTGGTTGTGCACACACATACACAGACATATACACACTTACAACCTTTGAGTATTTGTCTAAGTCATCTAGTGCTGCAATAACAGAAATACCACAAGTAGATGGCTTTACAAAGAGGAATTTAGTCTCTTACATTCTAGCAGGCTACAAGTCAAAATTTAGGGTGTCAGATTGAGGAAAAGATTTTCTCTCCGTGTTAGCGCTGGAGGAAGTTCCTTGTAGTCAGTCCTCCCTTGGTCCGGGAGCATCTCGGTGCGGGAGCCAGAAGGACTTGCCCTGCTCCCAGCTCTACTTTCTTTGTGGTGTGTGGTTCCTAACTCTTCTTACTTCCCTTTCTGTTTATCTCTCAACAGATAAAAGTTACAACTGGCCATGCCCCAGGGAAACTCCCTTCACAGTGGATCAAGGGTGGAACTTTAGTAAGGGTGTTATAATACCACTCTAACCCTCTAACATATCCAAGTTTGCCTCATTAGTCACAGGCAGAGATTAAGATTTACAGCATATACAAAAATTATAACCACAAAATAGAGGATAACCACACAACACTGGGAATCATGACCCAGCCAAATTGCTACGCATTCAGGGAACATAATTCAGTCCCTGACAGTACCCCTCTGAAATTGATATATTTATTTTACCATGAGAAAAAGCCTTTTGAGAACCAATGATGTTAAACTGATGAATTAGCCCTGGTAGAAAAAAGATGAATGACTTAAGAGGTTGATACTAACTATATTATTATTTGAGACTGTTTATGCTTAAGTTGTGAAACTAAGCATACATATACCTAGTACTATTTTATTGGCTGTCTAATTATCTAACATTTCACATTTATCACAACAGTAAAAAAATCTACCATATGACTATTTTGTACATTAATGATGTATGTCCGGCAATACCAAATGCCAAGGTACAAGACAAGAGTAACACTGGCTGTGATGGTTAAGGTTATGTGTCATTTTGGCTTGGCAGTAATTCTCAGTGGCTTGGCAAGTATGTAATAATGTACTGTAGCAGTTATATAATGAAGGATTTTGCAATTACATAATGATTAATCATCTTCCATTTTGTGATCTAATATAGTCATCCTGTATTTTTGGTAATGATGATTCTCACATAATGACCTGGTCATAGAAACTAACCATGGTGATAAATGAGGAGTGAGTATGCTACCATTTTATGGTTTTGTACTTCTTATGGTTCTGATGTGTTCTTTACAAATATATTCTGAATTGTGTGAATCCTTTCAAATTTGAGATAACCAGAACAGTTTGAAGACATAGCAATTCTCACCTAATCTCTAGATTAGGTGTCTTAGTCATCTAGGGTTGCTATAACAGAAATATTGTATGTGAATGGCCTTAACAAAGATAAATTTATTTTCTCACTATCTAGTAGAAGTCCAAATTCAGTTTGTTAGCTTGAGGGCAAAGCTTTCCGTCTCTGTCAGCTCTGGGAGAAGGTTTTCCCTTGGACTAGTAGCTGCTTCACACTGGAACTCTGGGTTGGAAGGATGTACTTTACTTCTGGGACTGCGTTCTTTGTAATATGAGGTCCCCAGCTCTCTGCTTACTTCTTTTTCCTTTAATCTCTCGTAAGATAGGAGATGGTACAAGCCACATCCCAGGGAAGCTCCCTGTTTATTGGACCAGGTATGTGAACTGAGCAAGAGTGTTATATCCCACTCTAATCCTCTTTAACCAAAGGCAGAGGTTATGATTTATAACACCTAGGACAAGTACAAAATAGAGGACAATCACAAAAAACTAAGAATCATTGCCTAACCAGGTTGGCATGTATTCTGAGGAGGAACAATTCAGTCTACGACACTAGGCCATTCATTTTGTATCATCTTCCAACTTGGTCTAACTCAAACTTGCGTATCTTTTAGGCAAGAAAACTAAGCCCTGGCTTCACAGAGCTGTAAATGAGTTATAACAGTGAGGTTTTGTTAAATCAATTTTAAAATAACCTCAGTTTATTAAATGCATTGAAAATTTTCCAACTTATTGTGGTGAATGCTGGCAAAGTAAAACCTCTAAAACATACATCTCGTAATCTATAAGATATAGGGTACTCTTTAAGGACAATAAACTATTTCTTAATCCATGTAAAATCATTTCAATCATTTGCTTGTTTATGATATATATAAGATTTAAAATCAGGTAAGATAAAGACTATAGTGGATCTTAGATTCCTAGAAACAATTGTCCGATTATTACACAGAAAATCTTTCTATTTGCACATGAAATCTCTCTGAAGAGAAAGTAAGACTCATTTTTGCTTTTCACTCACTTGAGAGAGAATGGAAGAAATTCTACTTGTTACATTCGTTGCTCTTACCTTTGAATATTTATGGACTTGACCCCCAAAGTTTTATATGAATCAAGGATAAGCTGGAATTTTATTGTTATTAAATTTCAGTAAAAGGGAAGTGACCCACTTGAATCTTTCTCTACTAAAGACACTTTCAGTATCGCCATGTATTTATGCTTTTAGAAGACTGTTAAATTCACATTTATTACAATATTAAAATGGGTTACTGAGATAAAATAAAAAATTATGTTCATTAAATTCTAACAAAAATGCAATAGTATATATTATATTACCAGTAAGTAAAAAGTCTAAAAATATAATTTTCTTTCTACAACCCTCAATTAGCATATGTTTTTCATCCTAATATGAAAAGGTTCAAAACTCCTATAATTAATATGATTTTAGATATGGAGTAGTACAGTTTATTTTAAATTACTTGTATGTACATGAGTATACCGGATTTTGTTAACTGTGTAAGGTTTTGATGATAGTTATTATAATGAACATACCTTACTTATAACAAAACTCATCATCAAACTCACTGCCATTGAGTTGATTCTGACTCACAGTGAGGAGTGGGACAGTGTAGAATTGCCCCTGTAGAGTTTCCAGGGAATGCCTGGTGGATTTGAACTGCCAACCTTAGCTCCTATGCCACCAGGTTTTCTTACTTTTAGTAAGCACTTAATTATATGTTAGCTTATGTTCTAAATATTATTATTGCAGTAGAACAACACTCTCCCATGAGTTTGTCAGTTTTTCATACTATGATGGCCTGTGTATTGCTGTTATTCTAGAAAATGTGCCACCATCATTTCAAACACCTGCAGTGTCACCTGTGGTGGACAGGTTTCAGACTAAGACAGATTTGGAAGAAGGACTAGCAGTCTAATTCTGACAAAAATTAGCCAGTGAAAACCTGATGAATAACAATGAAATATTGTCTGATAAAGTCCCAGAAGATGAGCCCCTCAAGTTGGAAAGCACTCAAACATAAGTGGGGTAGAGTTGCCTCTTTAAGGTAGAATTGATGTTAGTGAGGTACATGGAGACAAGTTTTTTGGGCTAATGCAACACGACTCAAAATGAGAAAATACTGCTGAAAACATCCTTTAATAACTGGAACATGGGATGTATGAAGTGTGAATCTTGAAAAACTGGAAATAGTGAAAAATGAAATAGAACACATGAACACCGGTATCTTAGGCCTTAGTGAGCTGAAATTGACTGGTATTGGACATTTTGAATCAGACAGTCGTATGGCAATTCAAACCCACCAGGCACTCCTTGGAAACTACATGGCAGTTCTATTCTGTCCTATAGGGTCTTTATGAGTTAGAATCTACTCAGTGACAATGGTATATTATGTCAAGAATGGCAAACTGAAGAGGAATGGTATCACAAAAGTCATCAAAAAAAGAGATTTCAAGATTTATATGCACATTAATAACTTATTAATTAATATTTACAATTATAAATTGATCCAGTTTCCTTGGAAAACAGTATGACATTTACTTATAAAGTTAAATAATCAGATTCTACTTGTGTACCTGTATAATAAAAATTGTGCACCTGCGTGCTATGAAAATGGAACAACAATGGCACAATAGTTAAAGCACTTGGCTGCTGGACAAGAGGTAGGAGATATGAACCTGTCGGTTGCTCTGTGGGAGAAAGATTTGGCAGTCTGCTTCTGTAAAGATTTACAACAGTGGAAACTCTTTGGGAACAGTTCTACTGTTTTCTGTAGAGTTGCTCTGAGTCAGAATTGAATGTTTTGCAATCGGTTTGCATTGTTTTGGTTTCTATTAGGAAGCACAGGGAACAAAATAAAAATAATAGTATTTAAACTTGAAAACAAGCTCTCAGAATTGCCTGAGAGAAGAATAGATAAATCCACTATAACATATGCACACAACAAAATATTATACAGTAGTGTAACTAAATTAATTGGAATTGCACAGGATAACAGAACTGAATTTTAATAATATTTAGGAGAAAAGAAAGTCCAAGATGATTACATATAACCTGATAACTGTTCTATAAAGTTGAACACAAGAGCAGCGAATACATACTGAATAAAACTTTAAAAAAGCAGATAAATAAATAGTGTTGTTAACACTGCATCACCTATGAAGTGGAGAAGCAGAAGTTGGAGTTTGCTGAAAATGTTACTGTAAGTTATCATCATTGTTACCCTGGCCCTTAGGGTCACCATGAGTCGGATCTGACTCGACGGCACTTGGCTTGGGTTTTACTTTTCAAGCAGAATTTCCCTCTGAAATGGCATATCAGTTACACTTTTCAGAGATCATTTCAATATTTTATCAGGCTAGTAGTTTCTGGGTAGTGCTATATGGATGTTACCTATTAAGTACAGAGAAAAATATGAAATAGTGTATTAGGGATTCTTAAGTTGAGCTACCCCAGAATAGACTTTGAGTCTGAAATTTGAAAAATAGTCCATATGGGATGTGATCCTAAGAACTATTAACATTGGGAATAGGAGGGTAAATCAAGAAAGGAAAATTAGCAAACATTGGTACATTATGAGCAAGGTGCCTCTTAACCCTACTTGCTACTTCACAGAAACAGAGTAGAACATACCTCAGAGTTGTTTGTTCCAATGTAGGGTATGTAATAGCTATTTGTTATTATAATAAGGTTGCTTTTGAAAGCATTTAGTCCTCCTAATTCTGTTTTGTGTAGCAGGCAACAAATCCTCCTTTAGGGGCCAGCGGAAGCCCTGGGGCAACCATCAACTTCCAAGGAGATGAATGATTAACATCAAAACTGATATGATTCAGACAGTGGTAGCATCCACTACAACCCTCTTTGAGCATCCCTCAAATACACCTGTGCACTACATTCAGTTCCTTCTTTCTTCTGATTTTTCAAAGTTGTGGTCAAAGATTGTAAATCAAAAAGATTTATAATAGTATAGTTAGGGGTACAAGCTATGCTTATCACTGTTGTACTTGTTTCTGATGCTGTAACTGATATATACTCTCTCTGCCCCTGCCATGCATTCTAGCCTACCCTCTTTGGTCAGCATTGGTCGTGGTTAGTGTTGATTCATTACCTAGTGAAATAACCTACCCTTGAGGTGCCTGAAACCCCCTAATACTTCGCTCTTCTCAGACCATGGTGGTCATAGGTGACTATTTGTGATTCCATCAATAGGGATGGAAGGTAAAATACTACCAACAAATTCTGTGTTTCCAATATACTCTTTCATGATTCCGTTATGTAGAGAACCTTACCTCTCATGAACAGTAGGTGAATTAATTATGTCAGAATAATAAATCCTTTCTTTGTGTGCCTATCTACCAGTATGAAGAGCTCAAAGTGACCAAGCACAAGCTATATTGTGTCCTCTGTTAAAACTACTCCCTTACTGGGAATCAGGGTCTGTAATTCAGATATGTTGAATTCTAAATGCTGAAAACACAAATATCCCAAATGTTTCACTGGTAATGAAAGTAGAGAAACCATGTCTACTTCCACAGACCTAACACACGCAGCACCATAAAATAGTTAATGACTTAAAGCCTAAACTGCAGGATGTCATTCTCAAGCTGGCACTTTAGCTGTGCCTTTTAAAGAGCATTTTGAGATTTGAACAAGCCAGTAGCTTCTGGTAATGCAAGGCAGGGTAAAATTAGTACATCCAGAGTACTTTCCTCCATCTCTTTGTCAGATCTGGTTACTGCAGTGTTACAAATGCAGTTAACATCGCATTATTTTGCAAGATATCAAAACAACCAAAATTCCTTTGGGCTACATTGGCACAGAAGCCAAGAGAATTTACATAGCTCTGGGGCAAGACCATTAACGTGTACTGCTGTTCTTCCCAGAATGGTTCAAACTGTTTTTAATATTTTCCTGATGTACACTGAAAATGAAAAGAATTCACTAAATGTAAAGATTTGTATAAATAACTAATGGCTCCATCAAATATTTTAGTAAATATACCATAAAATAAGCCATCCTACATGAAGGCTGCAATTAGGGCTACTACTTGGTTAAATTTATAGAATTCCTCTATATATTTCCATGGTGCAACTATTTTTTTCCTAATCTAGCTAACTAATTGGGAATAATATGAGGAAAACTTACTCTGTATTATTTGAGTCTTTGAGATGAAACTAATCTTTGCCACTCAACACAAGATACAAAATTAATTATTATTTACTATCTTGAAGAGAGATTAGTGTGAATATGGGTGATGGGGAGGAGGAAGTTTCACAAATATTCACTTGGTCTTTCCTACCATAACTTAGTCCACAATTTGGGAACCACATGAGTTATGTCAGATATAATGGACATCCATATTATTATCTGAAGCTAGAAATTGATTGCAGGTAGTTTTGTGAACCCACTGGACACAGAGAGAGGAGGACTTGGGACAAATCTCCACTACCAACTGGCCTCTATATAACTGCATTCTAACAGGAGAAAATTAATGATGTGTGTCTCCTAGTTTCAGTGTAAGCATACATCTAATGGCTAATGAAAATATTCTCTTGTCCCCAGTCTGTTGTACATACTTGCCATGGATCTTATCTCCTTTCCTTTTGATGCACTCCAAATCTGAGATCACAGTGAGGTCTGAAAATCTCTACAGGACAGTGACTTTCCCTGAGTTCTGACTTCTCCTAACTTTCCACACTTACCTGATTTTGATTATTTTTAGTTAGTAGTCAAGCAATACACTCATTGGCTGCCCCTATGTGCTGGCTGTAGGTACAACATTGTATACTAACTACCTCATATCTCTGGGGATCATTCACCTGTTGGCTGTTCTGCCACAGCTGCTGTAGTTACATGCGCCTTTCTTTTGGTAGCTAAATGCTGCCACATGGCCTCTGCTATTTCAGAATCCCATCAGCAGCAGTTGAAACTTGAGAGCCCTGTATGATGGCACACTTGAACATCAATATTGGCCTCTAAAAGGCAGTCATTGCTGAGCATCAGAATGATGCTAAGATCCCACACTTAGCACAGTATTTACAATTTTAGTGAAGGGAGTATCTTTCAGATTCTCTCGTGGATAATAGCCCACTGGTACAATCTTTGGTTTTACATAGTAGGTCCATTTTAGCATAGTCAACCCTCTGAACTATTTGATCTCTTCCTCAACATGCTCCTTAGATAGTTCTTGCATTGTTATTTAATTTAGAGTGAATCACTGTGCCTCGTTTTCATTGATAGTTCTTGCAGTTTATTAGGACAGCTCCGATCGTCTGTGAATTATACACCAGGTCACAAAGGAATACATTGGTCTTTTTCCCTGTTCATCCATATATTCTTCTATACTGTCCAAAATCTCCTCAATATCCAGTCCTACATGTATGCCTTTATGTTGTTCTTGTTAGTTGCTTTCAGTTCTAGCTCATGAAGACCCCATGTCCGTAGAGTAAAATTAATCCATAGGTTTATTTTCAAGATTTTGAAAGATAATCAGATCAGTCTTTTGTGGTACCAATGGGTGGGTTTCAACCACCAACCTTTCAACTGGTAGTCAAGAGCTTACCCACTGGTACCACCTAGGGACTCTGTGTTCCCCTGTGAGTATATACTAATCAGGTTCTGCATCTCCTTGGTGAAAATTTGTTTGTTCTCATAGCAGGATCAAGTTGATACTAGACTCCAATTGTTAGTCTAAAAACTATGAGTGCAGGAAGTAGTAGATCTTGAGGATAACAAACATGTTCATGTAAAGAATCACCTCTGATTAGACCAATTAATGTTTTCCTGGCAGTGGGAATCTCTTGCATTGGATAACTGAACCCAAACCAAAACTCACTGCTGTTGAGTTGGGTCCAACTCGTAATGACCCTAGAGGTCAGAGTAGAACTGCTCCATAGACTTTCCAAGGAGCACCTGACAGATTTAAACTGCCAGACTTTTGGTTAGCAGATGTAGCACTTGACCCACTATGCCACCAGGGTTTCTATAAACTTCAAATCCAAACAGTTCAAAATTATCAATTTAATTCAATTGGTATCATGATCTATGCATTTCTTATCCAGGGGGGACCTTAGTATAGTCGTTTTGCTGATACTGTGAATTTAGGGTTTTGTTTTCTTTTTTGTAACTCTACTACTCTTGCAATCAAATCTTGGGCCTGCTTTCCTGCACAGTTTGTCTTCTCATTGCAGGAGAAAATATTCTTTTTACATGTTTCTCTCAGTCATCTAGAGCTGCTGTAACAGAAATATCACAGCTGGATGGCTTTAACAAAGAGAAATTTATTCTTTCACAGTTCGGGAGGCTAGAAGTTCAAAGGTTTTCTCTCTGTTGGCTCTGGAAGAAAGTCCTTGTCATCAGTCTTCCATTTGTTTGGGAGCATCTTAGCACAAGAAACATCAGGTCCAAAGGATGTGCCCTTCTCCTGGTAATGCTTATTGTTAGTATGATGTCCCCAATTCTCTGCTCACTTCCTGTTCCTTTTTATCTCTTGAAAGATAAGAGGTGGTACAGGCCATACCCCAGGGAGATTCTCTTTACGTTGGATCAAGGATGTGACTTTAGTATGGGTTGTAGTCATACCCTAATCTTCTTTAACGTAATCTAATCTTGTGTTAACCACAGGCAGAGATTAGCATTTACAGCATATACAAAAATTACAATTCAAAACAGGACAACCACACAATACAATACAATGAATTATAGCCCAGCCAAATTACTACACGCATTCCTCCCCCGCTATGGAACATAATTCAATCCATGACAATGTTGTTATGGAATTATTGTGGTTTTCATATTATGCCCTGAACTGATATTAAACCTAAAATTTTCTTCCTTCAGACTCACTATGACCATTAACAATAGCCAAATCACACATTCAGTATTTCTGAATCTGTTACCTTCATACTTTTCAAATCCTAGAGCTGTCTGCATAAGCCAGGGCATTTCCTTCCACCAATACTATGTCTCGGTATAGCGGTGGAAAGAATTGTGGTTTCTGGAAATCCATATCCTATCAGAAATTATTATCTTCCTATTCTTCCTAGCAATAATGTATTTACAGAGCTTGGCTGGTGAGTAATACAGTTCTAAAATTCCATCCTACATGTCTCCTTACTAGGACCATACTCTTAGTACCAACTATCTTAGTTGTGTGCTCTGGCAACTTGTAAAAATCATCATACTGAGAATGTCAGGTGCTTATAGTGAGAAGTCATTACAAAGAACGAGACTGTTGATTGCTCAGGGATGTGGAGTGCACACAGTAATTGTTGCATGTGGATTCAAGATGACATTGTGTAATTTACTACAGACTGTGTAATCCAATTCAAAGCAATTCAAGTCCAAAATAAATAGTCTGAAGAAGAACATTTAGACATTTTGTGACAACATTCTGATGACCGTTAAGAATATGATTAAGAATCAGACCTGAGTATAAGACAAGCTTTCTTTCAGCCATTTGAAAAATATATTAGCATTAACTTCAATAGTCAGTTCCTTCTACAACGCATATGCCAGGGTTAATTCAAAATGAATTCATATCTGCTCTGAAATTTCCATTTTTCTGAAGTTTTATGGGTTTTATTTAGGGCTTAAAAATTTTTAATAGCTACATCAAACATCCTTATGAGCTATTCTTTCTTGGTTGGCGAGCTCAAATGGATTTAAGGCTGCACTTTAAAAAATAACTGCAATCCAAGTACATTCTACTTTCCCAAATCCATGTATAATCAGTACTGGGCTTCTCTCAGTGTTCTGGGAGTTCTGGTGCTTCTAGACTTTCTTCAATTGCCCTCAAGTAAAAATCTATTTAATGAAACAGAAAAGCAGTTAAGGGGAAAAAAAAAAAAAAAAAAGCTTGCAAGGCTTGCTCTCCTATTTGTCCAGGATGACTTTTTAGAAAGGAGAACATTCTCTTAATTGCAGTTTCACTTTGTAATCAAGACAACATTCTTTACAAACTGTAAGAAGTATCAGGTTGTAATTCAAATTGTCATTTTTCATGGAAGAGTTAAGAAGGGAGGGAAAAAAAGCTGGTCAGTGTGACTTAGAGACTTGTAAAAATTCCAATCAGTGATGTTTATGCATTAGTCCTCCCTTTTTTTTCTATGGTCAGTTTCCATGTTTTCCTCTTACTCTCCAGTTATTGCTATGGTATTACACTGTGATTTAGTTTTCTCCTAAAAACAGTATTTTTTTCTCTCTCTGTAACTTCACCATTTAAATGGATGCAACTAATTTTCTTTAGGTCTAAATGATTTTATCATCAGTAGGTCTGAGTTTATACTGTTATTTTATAGTTTATACCTACTTCTTTCATTACCTACAGTACATTCCTTACCAAAACAAAATATAACCACAAAGCAAATGTTAACTGTTCATTTCTCTACCTTTTTAACATCCAATTCCCTTAATTAAAATATAAATAGAAGTAAGCATATTAGAATTAAATAATACTCTACTTGGCAAATTCACTAGGTGCTACTTCTCTTGCAACATAAGCTTAGAGATAAATGTGTGGACATTTTATCTTGAGAGAAGTAATTTATTAGAAGGGAAATGTAGTTTCTTGGACAGTGGAAGACAGTGTTGTTATTAACCAAACCAACAATCAATAAAAACAGATAAAAACCACTGTTCACCTTTTAAAATACTTATTGTACTTTGTCTTCTCTCTTTTAAAACCTCAGGGTACTGCAATTTGTGATCTGTAACCCTTTTTAAGAATGAAAGTTTGAATTTAAATTGTGTTTTACTTAGATCATTAAAAAAAGTGCTGTCTAGTCAACACTGACTTATAGCAGCCTTGTACTGGAGAATACAACTGCTCCATACATTTTCCAAGGAACACCTGATGGATTTGAACTGCTGCTCTTTTGTTAGTAGCTGTAGCTGTTAACCACTATGCCACTATATTACCAGGTTTCCACTTAGAACATAGGCATTACTGTTGGTAAATTTTAACTATTCATATTATGAATATTTACTTTCTTTGTGCAGGACTTTCCCAGACTGCAAATAGATTCCATTGTCTGTAAGTCAAATTTTGAATCTAACAGCAATTAGTCAAATGTTCTAGTATATAGTATGTATTTCTATGCATAAAAACATTAAGGAAAACTTTCAGATATGCTAAAACATCTTTGACATAATACAATTACAATAATAATGTTTTGATGCTCCTTGCAAGGTAGTACCTACTAACAGAAACCATTGCATGCAACCTCTCCACAGTTCAAGAGATACCTACAGGGAGAATTTTACCCCAAATACTCAGAAGATTCTATTCTGTGAAATCTTTGAGACAAGTTGGCTACATTGTATTAGACTCAGAAACCCTGGTGGTATAGTGGTTATGAGCTACATGTGCTAACCAAAAGGTCAGTAGTTCAATTCTATCAGGTGCTCCTTGGAAACCCTGTGGGGCAGGGTTGTATAGGGTCGCTATGAATCAGAATTGACTCAAGAGCAGTGGGTTTGGTTTTTGATATATTTGAGTCTGACCAAAAAATTCACATTGTTGTACCACCAGGCCACACTTCTGCTGGGTTTTGAAAACTCAGCAGAGACATGAATGGTTGTTGTTGTGGGTAGGATGATGCTAGGGACAGACAGACCATTCTGTCATCAGCTTGTCGCTGGACCTGTCAACTTCATGTCAACCAACTATGATACAGCTACCTCGTGGTAAAAGGAAGAAAATGCCATTCAGGATGTGCTGGGGAGTCAAGGGACACAAGGGTCAGGAAGAAGACACCAAAGGAAACTCAACTCCTAAGTTCTCCATGGACTCTGAAACCTTGTGGAATCCATCACCCCACTACCTCTGCCAGCCACCAAAAGACCGAGAACTGCGGCGATAGTGAAATTCTATGTGTATGAGGGAGGGCAAAGAGAAGCCCAGAGAGGTACTGGGATGGCCCCGTTTGCAAAGCCTTCAGGGCATGGTGGGATGTAATAAGCAGAGCCTGATGAGGAGGCATGGACCTAGCCAAGTGGCGCATGCTGACCGGAAGCACTCGGACAACACAGAGAGCTCCATGTGGGTCCACAACCCTGTCCCCACCACGTGAACGCATGTAGTGGTTGGGCCTCCTGAGCCTCTGGACTTCAGGACAGGCTGCTATTCTTCTCCCATGTGCACAGGTGCCACAGCGGGACCCTGGGCAATCTCTAGTGGCAAGCAGTCTCTGCCCAATCACACTCACAAATTCAGCTGCCCACCTAAGGCTGCTACCCAACCAACAGTGAGGAGTCTTGCAACCCTGGATTTGTCAATAGGTAGATGCCATGGAGAGGAGCAAAACTAGTGAATCTTGAATGCTCTATCCTTCATCCCTTTCTGATTATCTCCAACTCAGTTTTTTCCTGATAGATTTTATGGGGGTTAGTTCTTAACTAAGGGTTGTATGAAAATCCAGCATTCACAATCTGGACAACCTGTGTCCTGTTAACACTGCATAACTGCGCAGCAGCAATTTCAGACATTGCCTTCTTTCAAAATGCATTTTGTCTTCCATGTGACTATGTTGATAAAGAATTGGAGGCTCCACTACAGACAGACAAATAACTTTTACTGATATATTGTTTTAAATAAACCAGAAATGTTAGAACATATGGTAGATTTCACACACCTTACCTGAGGGGGAAATAAAAAAACTTTTCAAACTATACTGCTACATTTCATACTAGAGGAGTGGAGCCCTAATTTCTGTAAGTCTGAGTTATAAGACTATTCATGAAGCAATATCTACCACCTGTTAAAGGGATTATTTCTGAACAACTGTATTAGTTGCTAAACACACAGTTTAAATCTTGACATCGTCTCTTGCTTTTAGGCCATTTCCTTCAAATAAGATGTTGAATGTCTCTTATGAACCTGTTTGGCAACTAGACAAGAGTTAAGGAAATCATTAGTTCTTTTCCTCTTTTTTGGTCAACTTTTTTTCCTTATATGAAGGACAAAAGTTTTAGCAAACTCAAATTTTCTATGTGGTATAATAATAACAATAAAACATTCCTGTTTATCAGTTTTTCAAAGGAAAACGACCACATTTCGGAGTGACTAGGCAGCTAGAGTTGAGAACAAATTATCCCATGTGTGAAAGTACACATATATATCTGTATACACGCACACTTATGTATGTGTGTACATGGACTTCTTCCTGCCTCTATTGTCATTATAAAAGCAAAGCTGTTGAGGGCTGCCCATTCTTTTTTCAGGATGTACTAAAAACTAACAAACAAACAAAATGCTGCTGCTGTCAATTTGTTCTGTCTCATAGCAACCCTACAGGACAGAGTAGAACTGCCCTCTAGGATTTCTGAAAAGTGCCTGGTTGATTACAACTGTGACCTTTTGGTTAACAGCCAAAATCCTTGTCAATATAGTTTGGGTGGACACTGATTTTACTTGCACAGAAGAAGATAAATGGTACGGCTTGGCTAGGATAGAAATTTTACTCTGAAGCCCTGTACTTTACCCTCTTTCAAATAGTCTTGGGTGTATTTTAGGGCTTTGATTATATTTTTAAATATTAGCACTGAATGATGATCTTTTTTACTGAGTGATTTCAGCAGACAGTTTTAGTAAGTTAGAAGAATGATAACTTTTTAAATCTCATATTAGTCATTAAAAATGAACACAAAAGGAAGATCAAAATGGTACAACCTAAAGAATGCGGTCAATGTCACTGAATGCTATATGTGTAAAAGGTTGGTGCACGTTTTGCTGTGTATAGTCTCAACACCAACAAAATAAATTTTGGAAAAAAAAAACAATATAATTGCCTATAAATACCAAAATACTAGGAAGGCTTAAAAAGAAACTATATGCTTTTAACTTGCCTTCTTTCACGCATTTTCTCTCAAGTTAAATTACTCTAGCTGAAGTAATTATGCTTTTGGTTTTAACTATGAATTATTTAGAAGTCCACTAAGCCAAGGTTTCCACATGTGCCTGATGATAATCTCCTGAAGCACTCTTTAAAAATGTGGTTTACCAATCTTTTTCTGAAAAAAAGAAAAAACAAATCACTGCCTCCGAGTCAGGTCTGACTCACAGTGTCTGTACAGGTAATTTGAATTACATTTCTAGGAAGCAATTTGACAATCTCTGTTTCAAATGAGGACACTTGAAATGCTTTGTCTCATCAGGTATGTTTGCCAAGAATTGTTTAGATTATAACCGTCAAAGAGCCAGAGGTCCTTGTCTGGTCATGGTTAGTGCTCAATAAATATGAATGCATGACATTATGACACAGTTTCTGTCTCCAAGCTAAAAAGCTCTGTTCCTAGTAAAGATTGTCTGCTTACGCAGTGATTGACATCCATCTACCTGCAGTAGATACAAATTTCAGTTTTAGGACATTTTAAAAAACTTTTAGTCTGTCTATTGTACAGTATTTGAAACCTTGGTAGTGTAAAGTGCTACAGGTGCTAACCAGAAGGTCAACAGTTCAAGTCCACCAGGCACTCTCTGGAAACTCTAAGGGGCAATTCTACTTTGTCCTCTGGGGTTGCTATAAGTTGGAACCGACTTGGCAGCAGTGATTTAATTGTATGGTGTTTTTTTCAATTTTTCCACTTTTTAATCTTCTCTAAGGCATATCTTTCCATGTAGTCCTCTACTTTTGGCATTCAAAAAGAAACAGACTATAACAAAAGTAAATAAATATCTGACAAGTTTTTCTTAATTATGTTTTCTTATTCTAACAGGGGAGAGAAAAGAACAAGGAGCAATCATTAACCAAATATCAAATGGGGATATTTAAGTGGATACTGGTTTGTAGTCTTTCGTGTCTATATCACACCTCTTCCAGTCTATCCTTTGTGTACAGTATTGCCTTGAAGTTTGTTTGATTTTGTTTCCTGAATCTCAGTTTTCTCAGTGTAATTAGGAAACATTTGCATATATCTTAAACATTGAAATGAACATTAACTGTGATTATATGAAATCATACAGTGTCTGAACATCAGACAGTATTCATTTGTAAATGATTTTGTCAATGGGAATTGTTTACCAACTCTGTTATCTGTTATACAACATAACTCTTTATCAAATTAACTTGGCCTGTGCCATCACTGCACATAATTTTTCAGGAATCATTACCTTTAAAAACATATAGAACATGGCAAAAACATTTAGAATGTTAAACTATGTAGTTTTGTCCAGAAGATGTTAACTTAAAAAAATCTCAACCAATTTTGAAATAATTTTCATGACAGAGCAATATTGTCAATACCTAGTTTGGCTTCAAAAAGTTGGATAGTTCTCTCTTAAATCTTTTATATGAACATAGATTGCTACAGTAAATAGATTACCTAGTCTTAGTACAATACTGCATTTGCTTAGCCATCTGTTATATTTACATAACCAGAGTCCAGGCAGCTCCCTAGGGCTCTACAACTTAATCAAGTACTCTATTTACACAGTCATGTATTCCCTGAGAGCTGCCTCCAGTGATGAAGTTTACATTGCTAAATCTATCAGTTAGTTCTAGCTACTAGCCAATCAGTTAATAAAACTGGACAGTTAGGCCAAAGGGGAAAACCTTAGTTAAAGTTGCTTTGAGCATCTTAAGACAGATTTTAAAAACATTGAAGTTTACAAATTACTTCATTTATTGCTTTTTTTCACTCTTAAAATATGCTGCTATTGTAGAGTTGTAGCTAAAACAGGGGCCTACCAAAGCAAAGTAAGTGTAACATCTGCAGAAAATTTAAAATGAATTAAAACTCTAACTGAAAGCCAACTTTTTATCACCAGCAGAAAATCTAAACATTTCCAGTGATAAAATACTCTTTCCCCCAAACAAAATCATTTGTGACTTGATTCTGCTCAAAACGCTTGCTCTACTTACTGTTGTGTTTTATGTCTTTATTTATGTACCTTGTATGTGTACATAAGGAAACCTGTTTGCTCAATGGTTAAGCACCTGGCTGCTAACTCCAAGTCAGCACTTAGAACCTACCAGCTGCTTTTTGGGAGAAGCATGTGGTAGGAAACTCTGTGAGGCAGTTCTTCTCTGTCCAATATAGTCTCTGTGAGCCCGAATTCACTCAGAAGCAACAGGTTTTATGTGTATAAATACATATACACATATAATTAAACGTGTATTATGTTTGTATATGTGTATTTTTAAAAGTAGAACGTTTTTGTTTACTTTGAAACAAATATTTGTATTCTACATGCAGTATAATTTAGAAGATTCTCAGTTATATCATTCTAGCCCAATCCCTTATGAGTAACACTGAGAATGAGAATTCCAAAACAAGTTAATTGTGCTCATGAGGAATCTGTACACGGATCAACAGGCAGTCGTGCAAAAAGAACAAGGAGACACTGCATGGTTTAAAGTCAGGAAAGATATGTGTTGGGGCTGTATCCTTTCACCACACGTTCTCAGTCTGTATGTCAAGCAAATAATCCAAGAAGCTGGGCTAGGTGAAGATGACTGAGACATCAGGACCGGAGGAAGATTAATTGAAACAACATGCATTACGCAGATGATACAATCTTGGTTGCTGAAAGTGAAAAGGACTTGAAACACTGATGAAGATCAAAGACCTCACAACCTTCAGTACGGATTGCACCTCAAGATCAAGAAAACAAAAATCCCTATAACTGGACCAGTAAGTGACATCATGATGACTGGAGAAAGCATTGAGGTTGTCAAGGATTTCATTTTACCTGGTTCCACAATCAACACATGTGGAGGTGGCAGTCAAGAAATCAAAAGAAGCATTGCACTGGCAAAATCCGCTGCAAAAGACCTCTTGAAAATGTTGAAAAGTAAAGACATCACCTTGAGGACTAAGGTGCACCTGACCCCGGCCACGGTATTCTCAACTGGGTCATATACATGTCAGAGTGGGGTGGTGAGTAAGGAAGACAGAAAAATAATTGATACCTTTCAATTCTGGGGTTGGAAGAAAGTATTGAATGTACCCTGGACTGTCAAAAGAACTAACAGATTCATTCTGGAAGAAGTACAACCAGAGTGCTCCTTTAAAGCAAAGATGGCAAGACTGCATCTTACATAATTTGAACATGTTGTCAGGATGGATCAATCCCTCAGCAAGACAGATCGACACAGTGGGGCAACAACAGGCCTCAGCATAAAAACAATTAAAGCATGGCTCAAGACCAGGAGGTGTTTCATTGTGTTGTGCATAGAGTCCCTGTGAGTGGGCACCGGCTCGATGGCACCTAATGACAATGACAACATTTGGTGAAGACTATCTTTTTTTACGCTGAATGACGTTTGTCTTTTCATCAAAGATCAACTATGTTTGTGTGGGTCTATTTCTGGGCTCTCTCTTCTGTTCCTTTGGTCTATTTGTTTACTTTTCATCAATATCATGGTACATGAATTACTGAAGCTATGTAATAAGTTCTAATATGAGGTAATATCAGTCTTCCAACACTGTTCATCTTCTTCAGTATTGTTTTACCTGTTCTAGATATTCTGTAACTTTCCATATAAACCAGAGAATTATTATTTTTTTAATATTTGCAAAGTAACTAGCTTGGATTATGTTTGGGATCCTATTCAATGTGTAGATTATGTTGGAAAGAACTAACATCTTAATTAGATTGAGTCTTCCTGTCTGTAAATGTGGACCATCTCTCCATTCAGTGCAAATCGTGGTGATCCCGTGTGTATCAGAGCAGAATTGTGTTTTGTGAGGTTTTCAATGATTGATTTTTCAGAAGTACGTCACATGTTTTCCAAGACATCTTCAACATCTTCCTTAATTTCTTTCGTAAGAATTTTGTAATTTTTCTCATGTAGATCTTGTTGATTTTGTTATATGTATACTTAAATATTTCATCTTTTGTTGCTGGTAAAAATGATGTTGTGTTTTTTGATTTTAAATTCTAGTTGCATGTGACTGGTATATAAGAAAACACCAATCTTGTATATTAACTTTGTATTCGGCAAACTTATTATAATTATTTCTTAGTTGCCTATAAGTTTTTGTTGATTATTTGGGATTTTCTACCTAGGCAGTGATCACGTCTGCGATCAAAAAAAAAAAGTTTTGTTTTTTCCCTCCCATCTGTATACCAGTAATCTCCTTTTCTTGTCTTTTTGCATTAACAAGGACTTCAAGTATGATGCTGAGTAGTAGTAGTAATAGAGTACCTTCTTGTCTTTTTAATCATAGGGAAGCATCCAGCTTCGAACCATGAGTTGGATCCAACTCGACGGCACTTGGCTGGCTGTAGGTTTTTGTAAATATTCCTTATCGGGTTAAGGACACCCCACTCTGCTGACAGCTTTTACACACACACACACACACACACACATCTATATATATAACTTATATATGTATACAAACTTTTCAAATTGTGTTTCAAGCACAAGTTTAGAATTTGAGCCAGTTTCTGACACAAAAACTTGCATACACATTGTTCTGTGACCCTAGCTGTTCTTCCCCCACTGTGACAGTGCACTCTTCCCTTGCACCTCAAATTTCCCATGCCCATTCAACCAGCTCCTGTCCTCTTTTTCCTTCTTTCTTCTCATCTCATTTCTGGACGGGAATCACACAGTTAGTCTCCTGTGTCTACTAAGCCAAGAAGCACACTCTTCACCAGTATCATTTTATGTCTGACAGACCAGTTCAGTCTCTGAAAAGATGGCTTCTGGAATGGTTTCAGTTCTGGGATGACAGAGAGTCGAGGAGTCATGTCCTCCCAGGACCCTCAAGTCTGTCAGACCAGCAAGTCTGGTCTTCTTAACAGAGTTCAAGTTTTACACTACACATTTCTCCTGCTCCATCAAGGTCTCTTTGTTGAGTTCCCTCTACGGGGAGCCCTCAGTGGTATCTGGGTACCATGTAGTACCTCCGGTCTCATGTTGATGTGGACTCTGGTTTATACAGCTCTTTCTGTCTCACGGGTTCAAGATGTCTTTGGTGTTCTTTCCTCTCTTTTCCTCTAAGTGAACTGAGACACATTGTAGCTTCTTAGATGGCCTCTTGCTAGGTTTTAAGACCTTAGATGCCACTCACCAGAGTGGGTTGCAGAACATTTTCTTAATAAACTTTGTTATGTCAAACGACCTATATGTGCCCTTAAAACACAGTCCACAGACCCCTGTCCCTGCTTTTCTGTCCCTTGAAGTGTTTGGTTGCATTTAGCAAATATCTAAGCTTTTGGTTTAATCCAGTTGTGCTGACTTCTCTACTTCATGTTTATGCCCTCTCTTCACCTAAAATAATTCTTGTCTATTATCAAATTGGTAAGTACCACTCTCCATCTGTTTTCTTCTGTGTTTAAACCTCTTGATTTCTTATAACAGTAGTCTCATATAATATTTGTCCTTATACAATTGACTAATTTCACTTGGTATAATGCCTTACAGATTCCTCCATGTTCTCAGATGTTTCCCAGATTCATCTTTGTTCTCTATCATTGCATAATAGTTCATTACGTGAATATACTGTAGTTCATTTATCCATTCATCCATTGTTGGGGTTCTAGGTTGATTCTATATTTTGCTATTGCAGATAGTGCTAAGATGAACTTTGGTGTGCATATATTTATTTGTATGGCAGCTCTTATTCATCTAGGATATACTCCAAGAAGTGGGATTGCTAGATTATATGCTATTTCTATTTCTAGCTTTTTAAGAGTGTGCTAAATTGATTTCCAGAGTGCTGGTACCATTTTACGTTCCCATCAGCAGTATGTAAGTGTTCCAGTCTCTCCATACCCTAACTTTATTGTTTTTTGGTTTTTTAGATTAATGCCAGACTTGTTGGGGTGAGATGATATCTCATGATAGTATTGATTTGAATTTCTCTAGTGGCTAGTGATTATGAGCATTTCATCATTTCTCTGTTAGCCACCTGTATGCCTTTGCTGAGGTGCCTGATGAGAGATACAGGTCTTGTTTCACTTTTTGCAAATGGATATCTAGTTATGCTAACACTCTGTTAAAGAGACCATCTTTTCCCTAATTTACAGACTTTGAACTTTTGTTAAATACCAGCTGTTTGTAGGATGATTTTGTGTTTGGATTCTCAATTCTGGTCTATGGGTCTATGCATCTGTTGTTGTATCAATATCAGGCTGGTTTGACTCTAGTGGTGGTGTAATAGATTCTAAAATTAGGTAATGTGAGTCCTCCCACTTTGTTCTTCTTGAGTAGTGCTTTAGTTATCTTGGCTCCTTCACTATATATACAAAGATAGTTATGTGTTTCTCCAATGTATTAAAAATGAAATTGGAATCTGGATAGGAAATTGCATTGTATCAAAAATCACTTTGGGTAGAATAGTCATTTTCACAATGTTGAGTCTTGCTATCCGTGACCAAAGAATGTCTCTCCACTTATGTGATTTTTCTTTTCCAGTAGTATGTTGTAGTTTTATTTATATAGGTCTTTTACATCTCCTGTTAGATTTATTCTTAAGTATTTTGTCTTCTTGAGGCTATTATAAGTAGAATTGATTCAGTGATTTCCTCTTTGATATTCTCTTCGTTCCTTACAGGAATCCAGCTGATTCTTGAATGTTGTTTATCTTGTTTTCTATTAATTTCATTAGTGTTCCGGGGGCAGGATGTTGGAGTGGAAAAGGGTTTTCTGAGTGTAAGATGAAATCATCTGCAAGTAGAGATACTTTTGGTTCTTCCTTACTGATTTGGATGAACTTTATTTCTTTTTCTAGCCTGATTACCCAGACTAGAACCTTCAGTGCAATGTTGAATAAAAGTGGTGACAGATGGCATTCTCGTCTGTTTCCCATTCTCCAGGAGAAGACTTTCTGATTCCATTTAGGATGATGTTGACTGTGGCTTTGTATAATTACCCTTTATTATTCTCTTCTATTCCTATTTTACTAAGAGTTTTTAATGAATGGATGTTAGACTTTGTCAATTGCCTTTCCTGCATCAGTTGATAAAATCAGTGGTTCTTTTATTTATTTTTTCAATTACATTGATAGTTTTTCTATAGTTGAACCACCCTGTGACTGTGGTATGAAACCCACTTGGTCATAGTGAATTATTCTTTTTGATATTTTATTGAGTTCCAGTGGCTAGAATTTTGTTGAAAAATTTTACATCTAAGTTCATGAGAGATATTGGTGTGTAATTTTCCATTTTTGTCATGTCTTGGCTCTTGTATCAGCATTAGGCTGGCTTCATACAGTAAGTTTGGCAGTACTGCATCATTTTCCGTGCTCTGGAATACTTTTAGTAGTAGTGATGTTAACTCTTCTTTGAAAGTTTGGTAGAACTCAGTGAAGCTCTTAGGGTCAGGGCTTCTTTTGGTTGGGAGTTTTTGAAGTACCTTTTCAACCTCTTCTTTTGTTATGAGTTTATTGAATTGTTCTATCTCTGTTTTAGTTTAGTTAGGTAGTGAATTCCTAGAAACTTGTGGGTTTCCTCTAGGTTTTCACATTTCTTAGAGTATAGTTTTTCATAGTACTCTCTTCTAATTTTGTTAATTTCAGTTGGGTTTCGTGGTATTGCCAATCCCATTTCTTATTCAGGGAATTCACATCACGTCCTGTTTCTCTGTTGTCAGTTTAGCATACAGATTATTGATTTTCTTGATCGTTTTGAAGACCAGGTTTTGGCCTTGTTAACACGTTTGATTGTTTTTCTATTCTCTAACTCATTTAGTTCTGCTCTAAATTTGCTCTGTTTTGTACCCGAGATCTTCTTTTGCTGCCCTTTCTTTGAGCTATAGTATTAATTATTTGATTTGGGCCCTTTCTTCTCTTTGAATGTGTGCATTTATTGAAATAACAACCTCTCAGCACCGTCTTTGCTGTGTTCCAAAGGCTTTCATAAGACGTGTTTTCATTGTCATTTAATTCTGTGAATTTTTTATTCTGTCTTTGATTTTTTCTATAAGCAATACTTTTTAAACAAAGTGTTGTTCAGTATCTGTGTTTTTTTCTTTCTTTAGCTTTCTTTGTTATTGATTTCTACTTTTTAGCTTTATAATCTGGAAAGACACAGCTAGGGCTGCTCTAACAGAATTACCACAGAGTGGGTGGCTTTAACAAAGGAAGGTTTATTCTTACACAGTCAGGTAGGCTGCAAGTCCATATTCAGGGTGTCCGCTCCAGGGGAACGCTTTCCCCTTGTCGGCTCAGAGGAAAGTCCAGTATTGCATCAGTCTTTGTCGAGGGAGCATCTGGCACGGGAACCTCAGGTCTGTAGGATGCACTCTTTTCCTGGTGCTGCTTTCTTGATGGTATGAGGTTCCCAATTCTCTGCCTGCTTCTCTGTCCTTTTGTCTCTTGTAGGATGGAAGGATTAAGGGTGGGGCAAGCCATACTCCAGGGAAACTCCCTTTACAGTGGAGCAGGGAGGTATTCCTATGACGGGATTTACAGCCCCACCCTAATCCTTTAACATACAGTTTAGGAAAACCACAGAATGGAGGACAGTCACAAGATACTGGGAATCATGGCCCAGTCACATGGCTACACATGTTTTTTGGGGGACACAGTTCAATCCATGACAGACACTTTGCGAGATTTTAAAGCGTTGGATTTTTGTTAAGGCTTGGTTTATGAGCTAACATGTGGTCTTTTCTGGAGAATGTTCCGTATGTGTTGCTGAAGAAAGTATGCTTGACTGTTGCTGGGTGGTATATTCTATATCTGTCAATGAGATCAAGTTGGTTGACTGGCATATATATATATATATATATATGTATATATATATATATATATATACACACACACACACATATATATCTTTCTTGTCTTTATTGAGCTTCTTTCTGGATATTCTATCCTTAACGGAAGGTGGTATGTTGAAATCTCCCATTATTTGGAGCTATCTGTTTCTCTTTTCAATGCTATTAGAGTTTATGTTTACAGGAGTCCTATTACTGTGTGCTTGTATATTTAATAAGGTTTTGTTCTCCTGGTGCATTGACCTTTTAATCCTTACATAGTGTCCTCCCTTATTTATTGTGATTGATTTTAGTTTAAAATCTATTTTATCAGAAATTAATATTGCTGCTCCTGCTCTTTTTCGAGTGTTGTTTTCTTGCTATATATTTTTTTTCATCCCTGGAATTTTAGTTTGTTAGAATCTCTAAGTCTAATCCTTGTCTCTTGCAGACAGCATATAACTTACATTTTCTTCTCTGTTCTCCATTCTTTGTCTCTTTACTAGGGCCTGTAACTCATTTACATTTCACATAGTTATTTAAAAATATGCGTTCAGTGCTGTCATTTTGAAGCCTTCTTGTGTAATGTTAATAATTTCTTCGTTCCACTTAATTTTCTGTCCTGAGACATTTTTCTTTCTTTTACTTTTTTCCATCTTTTTATTTTTGTTGGTTTTGTATTAGCTAAAACTTCATGTTTTTCTTGTTTCATATTTTGATGTCTAATATGAATATTTTTCTTTGTGGTTACATTTATATTTACCACTATTTTTTTAAGTTTAAAAGATTCTTTAATTTCTTTGTATCGTCTTGACTTTCACTCCATTTGAAAGGTATATGACTACATTTTTTCAGTTCTTTTTGTTGTAATCTTTTACGTATGGATATCTCTGTTTCCCTATTTTCAGAATTTTAGCTTTGACTTGTTTTTGTGATTTTTCTATTTGGTTTCTGCTGCTGAATTCTAACCGTGGGTTGCTATTTAGTGTTATTGTTTCTCTAACAGAAGGGCTCCCTTTAATATTTCTCATTATTTTAGTTTGGTTTTTACAAATTATCTTAATTTCTATTTATCTGGAAATGTCCTAATACCACCATCATATTCAAGAGACAGTTTTACTGGATACATAATTCTTGACTGACAGTTGCTTTTTTTTTTTTCCTTCAGGACTTTGTATGGCCACCACTTTTCCTTCTTGACTGCATGTTTCTGCTGAGCAGTCCAAGCTCAGTCTTACTGACTCTCCTTAGTAGATTAATTTTCATTTATCCCTAGCTACCTTTAAAGTTCTCTCCTTATCTTTAATTTTGGTAACTTTGATTATAGTATCCCTTGATGTCCTTTTTGGGGATCTACCTTGTACAGAGTTCAATAAGCCTCTTGAGTAATTATCTTCTCATCTTCCATGATATCAGGGAAATTTTCTGTCAACAAATCTTCAGCAATTCTCTCTGTATTTTCCATTATTGTCCTCCTTGTTTTGGGACTCCAATCACTTATAGATTATCCCTATTATCCCTATTCTACATAATTCTTAGTGCTTCTTCATTAAAAAAAAATTATTTTGTGTTTTCTCAAATATGTTGGTGTCTAGTGTTTTATCTTGTCTCACTAATTCTAGCTTCCAATACCTTAATTCTGCCCCTTTACTCTCTATTGAGTTGTCTAATTCTGTAATTTTATTATTAATCTTTTGAAACTCTGCATGCTGTTTATCCATGCTTTCTGCAGCCTGATCAATTTGTTATGATCTTCTCCATTTTGCCTGCTCTCCTTCCTGATCTCTTTAAGTGTTCTCAATATTAATATTTTTATTCTACCTCCAATATTCTAGGAAGTTCTCTCTATGTGGAATGTTTATTAATTCTTTGGTTTAAGAGCTTTCTGAAGCCATCATGATCTTCCTCTTTACATGATCTGATCTCAACGGTTGTGTCCTAGCCATCAGTAAGTTGTTGTATTTATTGATTTTATGTTTACTTACTGTGTCCTAGCTTCTTGTTTTGTTCTATTTTGAAATGTTCAAATATGCTGATCATATGAGCTAGCTTGATTATTGGTGATTTTGAAGCTCTAACATCCTGTCATCAAGTGCTTAAAGATGTTACCAGGTGTGTGAGCCAAGGAGTCCTTTTAATTTTCTTATATGCATTCAGCTCAAATGTCCAGGTAGTCAATCCTCAAGTATGTAGTACAGGCTCTCCTTTACAGACCTAGATGGACAGGAGTGTTTGGTGATTGTACAGGTATCTGGCTGTATGCACTGAGAAAGGAGTGGGGCTGACAGCTGTTAGTCAGTGCCTATGAAAAAGGTATGCTGGCAAAAGAGCTGTTTCTACCCTGAGTTCCCAGCTTAAGGGAGGTGGTAGCTTATTTCATTTATTTATTTCTTTTTCCTCCCTTGTTCATTAATTTGTTCCACATCTAAGTTTAGAAGAATGGCTTAGGGTGCATAGGAGGAGTTCTACCTCCAACCTAGGTAATAGTGTCAGACTCTGTAGCTGGGGTTGCAGCACAGAGAAGGAATGGAGAAGTGCTGGGGAAATGGAAAGAAGTTTCTCCCAAAGGAGAGATTTAGATCCTCATACAGTAGATTAGACACAATCTGCTTAGCTTTTGATGATTGAATGCCATTTTTTACCTATTCAAGAGGCATGAATAGGGTCTTCACCACTTGATCTTCCCACAGCAGAAGACACTTTCCAAAAGCCACTGCTCTACTCACCAAGCTCTGCTCACCTGAAGGGTGCTAATTTCTGTCATGTCAGTTCTGGCCAGTCCTAGGTATTTCTGGTCCTACTCTGCCTTCCCTGTTTCTCATTCTGATTTCTCTGCTTTCCCTTCAATGCTGAAAGCTCCTAGAATGTCATACATTGATTATTTTGCTTTCTTAGGTCTTTGTTGTTAGAGGGATCATGGGAAACATCCAACTACTCCACCATCTTAGTCCTGCTTCTTGCTGAGAGTTCTTGTTAAATATGTGTGGTGAGTTTTGTCAAATTATTTTTGTGTATCTAATGCTATTGTCATTGATTTTTTTCTCTACCTAAATATATAAGAAATTAATTGATTTCAAATATGAGCAAGCTCTGCATACCTAAGATAAATACCAGTTGGTTATGTCATGTAATTATTTTTTGTACATTGTTTCATTCAACTTGCCAATATTTTGGTAAGTATTCTTGCATCTATACCTGTGATAATTCTTAGTCTTAAATTTTATTCCCTTGTGATATTTTTATCTCGTTTCAGTATCTCAGTAATACCAAAAAAAAAAATAAAAAAATAAAAAAGTAACAGATTGAGTTCAGGACTGTTTGCTCTGTTTCTGTTTTCTTGAAGATATGTAGACAACAGTAGGATCTTCTCCCTAAATGTTCGGTAGAATTCACCAGCAAAAACACCTGGAAAGATGTACCTTTTAAGAAGTTTATTAAATTGTTATTTAATAGATATTTGTGTATTTCAATTATTTACTTATCCTTTTAAGCTTTTGTAGATTTTTATTTTTCAATTGACTGGTTTACTTCATCTAAATTATCAGATTTGTGGGCATAGTATTCTTCATGATGCTTCTTACCTATTTTAATGATAAGTCAACACTCTGAAGCTTTTATTTGTGTGAATGTTTAAAATAATAAAATAGAATTCACACTCTGAGTGTAATATTTCTACTTGGTAAGTACAAATTGTATCTTTAAAATTGAAATTCATTTTTAGTTTTCCAAGCTTAGTTTTTATACTAAATAAGCCAGTAAAATGTAAGTATTATTGATGTTGTTGTTGTTAGGTGCAGTCGAGTTAGTTCCAACCCATAGCAACCTTCTGTACAAGAGAATGAAACACTGCTAGGTCCTGTACCAGTCTTACGATCACTATTATACTTCAGCCCATTGTTGTAGCTACTGTGTCAATCCATCTCACTGAGCCTCTAATTTACCAAAGATGATATACTTCCCCAGGGACTGATTTGGCCTGAAAATATGTCCAAAGTGAGATGTAGTCTTGATATTCTTGCTTCTAAGGGACATTCTGGGCATACTTCTCCCAAGACCAACTGGTTCATCTTTTGACAGTCCATAGTTTATTCAATATTCTTTGCCAACATCATAATTCAACGGCATCAACTCTTCTTTGGTATTCCTTATTTATCATCTATGAATATGAAGCAATTGAAAACGTGATGACATCGATCAGGTGCACCTTTGTCTTCAAGAAGACATTTTCCTTTTCAACATTTTGGAGAGATTTTGCAGCATATTTGCTCAATGTAATGGATCATCTGATTTTTTTGACTGCTGCTTCCATGGGTGTTGATTGTGGATCCAAGCAAAATGAAATCATTGAGAACTTCAGTCTTCTCCGTTTGTCATGTCACTTACTGGTCTAGTTGTAAGGATTTTTGTTTTCACTGTGTTGAGGTATAATATGTAATGAAGACTGTGGTCTTTGATCTTCATCAGTCATTTTTTCAAGTCTTCACTTTCATCAAGTAAGATTGTGTCGTCTGTATAACATAGGTTGTCAATGAGTTAATGAAGTCTTCTTCCAATCATGATTCTCTGCTCTTCTTCATAGTACTGTTGGTGTAAATACATTAAGGTAATTATTCTTTGCTGTTCAAGGAATTTTCTTTTCTGGTATTAAATAGAACATTAACTGAGGGGAAGTACCAACTCATGAGAAATAGCACTAAAGTTGGTTTTGCAATACTTGTTGTCTTCCTGTTCTCCACAAGGAATTTGAAATAAAAGCAATGCTGTTGTATGCCTTACTCTGTTTACTCTTATACCTTTAACTGTTTCTTTAAGATTTATGATTTCTAGGGGGATCCTCTCTACAAATTACTGTATGGAACACAAAATATCATCAGCTGTGATAAGATGTTGTTGCTGCTACTCCTCCTATTGTTACTTGGCTATTCCTACTCATGGCAACCTCACGTATGTGAAGTAGATCTACTCCATGAGGTTTTCCAGGCTGTGACTTTTCTGAAGCACATTGCCAAGCCTGTCTCTTGAGGCACTTCTGGATGGCTGTGTACTACCAAACTTTCTACCAGTAGTTGAATTTGCAGCTGTTTATGTCACACAGGAGCCTTTTTATATCCATCCTAGTGACAACATATCAAATTACTTTACACTGATTTGATTTCTAAAAACCAAAACAATGAAGAGATTGTTTTTGTGGTGTATCAATATCACTGGTCAACACCCTAAGAAAATTTGCTTGTCAAGCAAAACTAAGTTTATTAGACTTATTGTAGTAAGGACAAATACTGACTTGACAATCATAGCATGCTCTGAAAGAGAAAAAGTTAGGGAAAGTTATTTACAGAGTTTCAGTGCCTCACCGGGTGACTTTTAAGTGAGTAATGGTACTTTTTGAAACTGGATAGTTTCTGACAGCAAACTTGGACTGATGTGCACCATGTGGTGAAGGCCTTGGAGTGAACCTTGATGAGCAAGTGATTTTGAACGGCTACAAGTCTTATACTTGAAATAAAATTTTGTTAGCTCAAATTCTCATATTCTTAATATTCACAGCTTTATGTTTGGATACTTCTCAAAAGTGTTTGAAGTCCAGTAGAGACACTTTAGGGAATCAAAAATTTCCCAGTCCAAAATTTACTCCAGTGAGTAATTAATTTCAAATGGTAGGGACCCTTGAATTTAATAAAAGGCCTCAAATAAACAAACATGAAGCAATCTTTGAAAAATAGAATTTATAGAAGAGAAAGGAGTAGTCGTAAAATGATAACAATTCACAGAAAATTCTGACATCTTCACTCTCTCTTCCTTGTTTATCATTTTCTAAAGAGAAGTATTAGTATGTATACCCACAAAGTAAAAAATAAATGTAACAAACACCATGATCACAAATTAAAACAGTCAGTTTTGTAAGAGAACAATACCTAGAGAGCTATGCACATAAAAATTTAGTGACCTTGCCTCGGGTCAGAAAACTGGAGAACTTTTCATTCACCACAGCTTTTTCTGCATGCCCTAGAGTACTCCTATCTCAAAAATATAGTTGTCTTAATTTTGAAAAACTGTCAAGCAATGAGATATGCTTTTTTCTTTTTATATTTATGGGTAGTTAAAATTCCTGAGGGGATGAATTACTCAAGATAGTTAAAGATGGTAAGACAAGAGGTAATGACCTGAAACATGAAGAGGGAATGCTTAAGCTAGATAAGATGAAGAAATTCTCAGTCATGAGGTCAATGAGGCAGTCTAATAGGGTACCCAGGGAGGTAGTCAAGATACGATCACTAAACACTACTCAGACTCAAGGGAAAATTAAAGAGATAAGCTCTGAATGGAAGAATGAGAAATTATACATTTTACACAAAGTAACCTGAGAGGTAACTTTTAAATAGTCCATGCAAATTATTAATTCTAATTGAAATTGAAATATCACATATTAAAGAAGTAATTATGTACTTCACAGTGATTTTTAAAGATTTCAATTAGTATTTTTCTAACAAATATTTACTGAGTTCCTATTCCATGTCAGACACTCTTCTAGGTTGATTTAATATATACTCATATATAAACATCATATGATTATATTGAATATTTGTTTCTAATAATGCTAATTAATAACCTTATTTGATGACCTCAAACAACACAAATAGTTAAAATATGTTTAATGCTTCAAATGCAACAGCACACAGAAATACATACAGACATACGGAGCTCTGATCATGTAGTGTTTAGGACCTAGTTGCTAACCTAAAGGTTGGCAGTTCAAATTCATCATCCTTTCCTTGGAAATCATATGGGGCAGTTCTGCTCTATTGTGTAGGATCACAGTGCGTAGGGACCAACTTGATGGCACCTAACAGCAACTTAGCTATCTGTACATGTATAATACATTTTGGTCAGATCCGACTCGACGGCACTTGGCTTAGCTGGCATATGTTAGTACTTGATCTACGTGTTCCTCTGAAAATAACCTATTTCTCAATTCCTTTAAATTCTTTCAATTTGCCTATTTTTCCCCTACTCTTTTATTATTCTATGCAACATAAATCAGTAATAGTTTACACTTTATTTCCACATGTTAACTTCTTTATCCTATAACTGACTATGTTGTTAGATGCCCTTGAGTCAGTTCTAACTTACAGCAACCCTAGAAGAGAGTAGGGTTTCCAAGGAGGCGATGGTGTATTCAAACTGCTGACATGTAGATTAGTAGCTGAGCTCCCAACCCCTAACCACCAGAAATCTAATTAAATATAGAATGTGCCTTTATTTCTCTTTCTCTGTTTCTCTCTGTCTATCTTTATCTTTCATTCTATTAACATACTGTTTCAATAAGTCAAGTAACATTTTATTCATGGATTATATTATGAAAATCTAGAGTAAAATGTTATGTGTAATTGATGCCTCAAATTTTGAAATAATTAAATTATTCAATTTGATGGTCTGTGAAACTATTTCCATAATCAAGTTAACAATACACCAAAAAATGCTATTTCATAATTTCCTCTTATCACCCTCCCCTATCCCACCACCATAACCAGAGAGCTGATGTTTGTATTCTTGTCACAATAAAGTAGTATGAAAATTTTATTTAAATGGAATCACAGTAACTGTTTAGAGATTCACATATGTCATTGACTGTGTCAATAGTTCATTGCTTTTTATTGCTGAGTAGTATTAATTGTGTGGATGTACTATCATCTGCTTGCCAGTTCAAACACTGATGGACATTTGAGCAGTTTGGGTTATCACAAATAAAGTTGCTGTGAATAGTTATATACAAGTCTGTGTGGGCATATGCCTTTATTTACTCTTATTAAACACCTTGTAGTAAAAAGACAATGAGAAATCCTGGTAAGACGGTGGTTAAACACTAGGCTGCTAACACAAATGCTGGTGGTTCAAATCTACCGGTTGCTATATGGAAGAGATGTAGCAGTCTGCTACCTCGTGGTATGAGGTGTCCAATTTTCAACTTGCCTCCCCTTCCCCTCATATTCCAAGAGGCTTCCCCAAGGCACAAAACAATCGCACAGAATGAGTCCTGCCACTAACACAAGTGCCATCCATCCTCCCTCATTAACATTATAGCCAAGCCAAGCCAAGTGCCATTGAGTCGGATCCGATTCATGAGGTAGGGTTTATATCATAAGGGAAGAACACACAATACCATAAATCAAGGCCTAGTTGAATTAATACATATGTTCTTGGGGTGACACAATTCAATCCATGACAAGAGGTTTAGAAGTTCAACATATCTTTCTGGGGAGGTATAACTCAATGTATAGTAACTCCAAAGAATTGTCTTTTTACTTTGTCAAAGATGTATTGACCATATATGTGTGATTTTATTTCCCCACTCCACTCATTATTGAATTTCATTGTTCCTTTTGTCTGCCTCTACTGCAATCCATGGAAACCTTGGTGGCATGGTGGTCGTGAGCAATGTCTGCTACCCAAAATGCGCAGCAGTATGAATCTGCCAGGCAGTCCTTGGAAATGCTATGGGGCAGTTCTACTCTGTCCTGTAGGGTTGCTATGAGTCAGAATCAACTTGACAGCAGTGAGTTTTTTTGGAATCACAATCCACACTATTTTGATTACTATGGCTTTGTAATAAGTCAGTTTATCAGTATCTACACAAACCATAGCTGGATTTTTATTGGAATCCTACTATACTGAATCTGTAATCAATTTGGTGAAAAGTGACCTTTTAATAATATTAAAACTTCTGATGTGTGAATGCTGCTTATATTTCCATGTAATTAAGTTGTCTTTATCTCAGTATTGATTTCTAGATTTTAGTTTATTGGCCTTTCACAAAGTATTTCCTACTTTTATGCTGTTTTAAATAGTTTCATTTTTAATTCCAGATTTTGATTTTATATAGCTAGTACATTAGAATATAATTGATTTTTTATGGTGATTTTATGTCTTTCAATGTATGATAGTATTGAATAGCATTTGGTTAATTTCTTATAATTTTCTAAATAGATGATCATGTCATGTGCAATAATAACCAAGAAATCTTTAAAAACAGGACGGGGTCTATTTTGGGTATACCTATCAAAAGATATTCCAAAGATAATGAAGATAATGAATATTATTATTTTTATATCAAAATGAGAAATAATTTTACTTGTAAGACACAGTGTTGGTGTGGTTATAAAAAATAAACCACTTTCAGAATCAGTTGGTAAGAGTGCAAATTAATTGAACTCAGGGTAAACAATAGCAATTTTAATTACAATATAAAAATCCAGGTTAAAAGACAAAAATGAAATGAAATATACCATCCTATTATTGCAAGTTAGGTAACTGTAAATACATCTCAGAAAAATGTTTGTCAAAAGCCACTGATATGAAAATGAAAATAAGAGCTATTGCTTTGGAGAAAACATATAAACATATATCTAACTGTTTACATTGAGAAAATTGACTCATACAACTCAGTTGTAAGAAGAAAAAGTATCCTATTAAGAATGGACAAGTATTTTTGAACAAACTGATGAAGACGATTTACAAACAACAAACAAGCACATGGAAAGAATGGTCATCATCATTAGGAAAATACAATTAAATGCTTAATGGGTACTACCACACTCCCACTATAATGGCTAACATAAAAAATTGTAGAACTGATGTAAGGCAACTCCATTTTTCATACACTTCTGGTGGGAATATGAAGTGATATACCATTTTTGAAAATAGTTTTGCAATTTTGAAGTCTGTTTTCTACCCTATCACCCAAACATTTGACTTCTAGATATTTATCTATCTAAGATACATAAAAGCTTATATTTATGCAAAGAGTTGGCCACAAATGTTTGTAATGCTTCATTTGTAAGAGCCCAAAGCTGCTAATAAACGAAAAGTTTTACACATGATTAAATAAACAAATTCTGATTATCCACATAATAACCTATTGAAACACACCTCGACGTTGGACTCTGAAAATTACATTGAATTCAGTTAGATTTGTAAAAGCAAAAGTGCATTCTGTGTGAGAGAAAATTAGTTTCTCATTAAACAGTTAATACATGTATTGTTTTTTGACACTGGTCGCCAACCCCATAATGTGTCAACATTCTTTGCTTTTTGACCTTGGGTATACTATGATTACCACCTTTCTGGCCCCCACCTGCCTCCCCATCCTTATCCCCAGGCTAGTGAGCCCATTTAGTGTAGCCTGATTTCATGAGCCTGTCTAATTTTTGGCTGAAGGTGAACCTCAAGTGTGACTTCAGCTCTAAATTAAAAGGATGTCTTGGGACCATAATCTCAGTGTTTCTCCACTCTTTTTCAAACAAGAAAGTAGGTTCTTTTTTGGTGGCTTAGAATTTTGTTCTGCATTTTTCTCTAGCTCTGTCTGGGAGCCTCCATCATGATCCCAGTCAGAGTAGTCTATGGTGGCAGCTGGACACCATCCAGCTGTGCTGGATTCGGTCCAATAGAGGCTGTGGTAGGTGTGCTCCATTAATCCTTTGGACTAATCTTTACCTTGTGCTTTGGTTTCTTCACTCTCCCTTGCTCCGGGAGGTGTGAGACCTGTCGAGGATCTTAAATGGCTGCTCACAAGCTTTTAAGACCCAAGATGCTACTCACTGAAGTATAATACAGAACATTTTCGTTATAAACTGTTATGTCAAATGAACTAGATGCTCAACAAGACCATGGTCCCTATTCCTCAATTCAGTAATTCGGTCCCTCTGTGAGTCTGAATATGTCTATGAATCTTTCATGATCTTGCCTTCAGAAAGTTGTGCTGACTTCCTTAGCATTGTGTACTGTCTTACCCTTTATCAGTTACCACATATCTATTTTCTAGTGTTTTATTTTCTTCAGTCTTCTCTTCTCCATAACTATAAATGGTTAGTTCTATGTGTAAACCTTTCCTTGAGTTTTTATAGTAGTCTCATACAGCATTTGTCTTTTTGTGATTGATTTATTTCACTCAGCCTAATGCCTCCAGATTCATCCTCGGGTGAAATATTTTGAAGATTCATCATTGTTCTTTATTGTTGCATAGTATTCCATTGTGTTTATGTAAGTATCATTTCTCTTTTACAGACTTTAGGAAAGAAATCAAGTTAATATATAGTGACAGATGCTTATCAGTTTGGCTGAATGTAAGAGAGCTGGGAAAGAGTGAGAAGAAGGAACTAAAAATAGGGAGAAAGAAAACTTAAAGGGATTCATTATCTTGCTAGTAGTAATGGTTTCACAGGTGTGTACATATGTAAAAAAAATATTGCCGAACTATGTAAAAAGAGCAGTATATCATGTATACATTACACCTCAATAGTTTCAAAAAGATTAAAAATTCAGTGACAATGTTTTTAGTTTAAACTTTAGTTATAAATATATACAACTGTTGAAGAGGCATTATAAGCTTTGACTAATAAACCTGGTTTTGACAGCTCTTTGATATTGAATTAATACAATATGAGTGCTATTTTGTATTCTAATACTTTTACTGCAAGAACATTGAAACTGTAAGAAATTCTAAGTTATCATACATGAAAATAAACAGCATAAAATAACTTACAATTTTTAAATACTTTTTAATCCTTTGCTTTTTATCTGTTGATGTCAAGTAAGATGTTCGTTGCCAGGTATTCAAAATGTGAACTTTATACTTTAAATTTGATGAAATAGCATCAATGTGAAGGTTTAACCATTACTTGAAAATGACTCTTCACAAATTAGATTGGAGCAAACAACTTGATTTGTAGCTCTGTATTTTAATCTCCATCTTTAGTATTTAATTTAGTCATATCAAAAGTCACTGTAATAGTGTAACCGCAAATAGGAGACAGGGTCAAATAAGTATCAAACAGTGAAACTTTGGGCTAGAACAATGTTAGAGGCTGATAATAATAATCTCATAAATATATAAGACTCCAAGATAGAATACTTGTAAGAAAAGACCACGAACATGGAGTACATTGGAAATTATACGCTTGATTACAAAGAGAAATACCAAGTACATTTATTTGATCAGTTATAAATATCTTGTATAAAATACTTTGTAATAAGTGACTTTGTTTAATTTTTCCTAACTGCTTAGCAAATGTCTGCTACAAATAGAGTGGAATTAAGGTAGAATAGAAAATGAGTATGTAGGTAGAATATAAACAGTATGAAACTCAAACTTTTTGTTTTATTTTTTTTTAAGTTTTTCCTTTATTCCCAGCCCTGTGGTGCCAGGCAGGAAAAGATACCATAAATTTAAGTCAGTCAGTTTATGTCATCCCACTCCCACACACCCCAGCAACTGTTATTGCTCTACAATGGCCAGATGACCTAAACTGGCTCAGTAATCTTAAAGGTAAGTTCTTAGTGGAGAGGATTTCTCACTTTTCCCCTTCATTCATATTAGATGCAACCAGAAAAACTGAACAAAACAAAATTTTCTCAGGCAGTCATCTTGCCTTCGTTAAGGTTATCAGCCTTAGCAGAACAGTGGAAATAGTAGAGAGATGAAAGACGTCATTCAATAATTGTACTTACGTGGAGCCAAAATTTCCAGTGACTTGAGATAAGAAACTTATTCATTTTTTAAATCATTTTGAGAGCAGTTTTCTGATTCACAATTTACCTCAGAATCTGATTATGATAATTTATTTTATATTCCTACTAAAACTAAAATGAAAACGTTAAGGAAAGTAATGTCTTGTTGATGTTAGATGCCATTGAGTAAGTTTTGACTCGCGACAATTTTATGGTTTAACAGAATGAAACACTGCCAGGTCCTACATCCTCACAGTCGTGTTGTTGTGCTTTAGCCCATTGTTGCAGCCACTATGTCAATCTTTCTTGCTGAGACTCTTCCTTAGTTTCTCTGACTTCCAGTTTTTCTCAATTTATACTTCCTTATATTCTATGTTCAGATTATTAACAGATGTTTCCAGCTGTTGTACCATATTAGCAAATGAAGGTCCTGGAAGATTTACTCCATCTAAGGCATTCAAATCAACTCTAGTTTGAGGAGGCAGTCTTTCCCCAATTGTATATTCAGTGTTGTCATGGGTTGAATTGGGGCTCCCAGAAATATTCGTAGTAATTTGGCTGGGCTGGTGATTCCCAGTATCACGTGATTGCCCTCCATTTTGTGATTTTTCTGATGCTGTAAATCCTAATTTCTGACTATGGTTAACAGCCTGGATTTATGTTAAAGAGGATTAGGGTAGGACTGTAAAACCATTCCTAATATCATCTGCCTGCTCCAATGAAAAGAGAGTTTCCCTGGATTGTGGATTGCACCACATTTTGTCCTTGCATTCTACAACAGATAGAAGGAACGGAAAGCAAGCAGAGAGTTGGGAACTTCATACCGTCAATAAAGCAGCACCAAGAGCAGAGTGCATCCTTCAGACCTGAGGTTCTTGTACCAAGATGCTCCCTGACCAAAGACTGATGCAACTCAGGACCTTCCTCCAGAGTGAGCAAATGTGGAAAGCATTCCCCTAGAAGGGACACCCTGAATTTGGACTTGTAGCCTACTAGACTGTGTAAAAATAAACTTTTCTTTGCTGAAACCATCCACTTATGGTATTTCTGTTAGAGCAATACCAGATGACTAAAACGAGTTATCTTCCAACCTTAGGGGCTTATTTTCCAGCACTGTATCAGATAGCGTTCCACTGCCATACATAATTTCCACTGGCCATAATATTTTAGAAATAGATAGCAAGGTCTTGCTTAGTCTGGAAACGCCACTGAAAACTTTCACCATGGATGAACATGCTGGTATTTGAAATACTGATGGCATAGCTTCCAACATCACAACAACACTGGTCACTACAGTATGACAAATTGACAGATGAGTGGTCTTGCTATTTATAGAAATCTATACAGGTTTGCTGTAAGAATTGATGGCAGTAGGTTCTTTTGTTTGTTTTTATATATTCATTACTTTCAAATACTGACATGGTTTAATTGTTTCAGCTCAAATATATAGATTTATAAATAGCATAATACGCCAGAATCATTTTTCTATCATTTAGAAAATGTAAAATATTTCTATTGATGTAAATGTCATAAGAAAAAATTAACACTTGTTTATTCTACTTTTAGTGCTAAGTTAATCAACACTGTCTAAGTTTATGAAGACATCATATTCTTAATGAGAATTTAATATAGGGCAAATCTCAGTTATAAATAAATCATTTGGAATTATGTCATGGCCCAATGTTCAACAAAACATACAATGATGTTCAATTAATATACTCATGTTTATGTTAGGTTGACAAAAAGAGCTTGGCGATATCAATTCCTAATAGAATTCAGTTAATTCTTTTAGAGATGCTTATGATAAATAACAATAAAATAAGATTTTATATATTTCTCACCTAAATATTAATTTAGTAGAGACATATCATTATATAGAGACTATCACAGAGAAATTAGACTTCATTGTGTAGATTCTAGTATTATCCCTGGCAAGAAATGAGGAACAATCTGCTATTACATATTCTCATATATTTATATATTTAAATTCTGTTAGCTTTTCTCCTTTGACATTGCTAGCTAAATATTTATCTCTTTCCTAATGAAAAGATAAAAGGATTTTACCATTTAAAAAGATATAGAAACATTTCTAGAGTTTGCTTCTATTTTCATGTGCCACTGAGCTCCATGAAAACCAGTAGGTGTTTTAACAAGTTGATCACAGTGTGACCTTAGAAAGTACCTGGTTTGATCAAAGATAACAGATTCTTCCAACTAAGAAAATTTGCGTTTACTTGTTGTCATTGTTAGGTGCTGGCGAGTTGATTCTGACAACCATGTGTACAGCAGAATGAAACATTGCCTGGTCTTGTGCCGCTCTCACAATCATTAGTATGCTTGAGCCCACTATTGTAGTGACTGAGTCAATCTATCTAGTTGAGGGTCTTCCTCTTTTTCACAGACCATCTATTTTATCAAGCGTGGTGTCCTTCTCCTGGGCTTAATGCTTACTGATAACATGTCCAAAGTATATGAGACATAGTCTCACCATCCTTGCTTCTAAGGAGTACCTTCCCAAAACAGTTCTGTTCTTTTGGCCCTCCATGGCGTATTAGGTATTCTTCTCCAACATCACAATTCAAAGGCATCAAGTCATCTGTCTTCATTATGCACTGTGCAGGTTTCACATGCTAAGATGCAGCTGAAAATACCGTGGCGTTGGCCTCGCACGCCTTAGAATTCAAGGTGACATCTTCACTTTTAAACCCCTTAAAGAGGTCTTTTGCGCCAGATTTTCCCAAAGCAATGTATCTTTTGATTTCCTGACTGCTGCTTCCTTGGGTGTTTATTTTGGATCCGAGTAAAATGAAATCTTGGACCACCTCAATCTTTTCTCAGTTTATTGTGATGTTGCTTATTGGTCTTGTTGTGAGGATTTTTGTTTTCCTGATGTTAAAGTACAATGTATACTGCAGGCTGTTGTCTTTGATCTTCATCAACTAATATTTCAAGTCCTCTTCAATTTCAGTAAGTGTTTATTTGGTGAACTAAAATACTACCAGTGCTAATAGATGCATTCATTATCGTTGTATCTTCAGCTTGTTTTTCCTCCTTTACATTTTTGGCATCTGATGAAAACTATGCATAAGCAGAAAACTATAAAATAAGGAATTGTTGTTTCTGTAGTTAGATATCACAAAGTCACTCCTAACTCATAGCAACCCTATTTACAACCAAATGAAACGTGCCCGGTCCTATACTTTCCTTACAATCGTTGCTGTGTTTGAGCCCATCTTTGTAATCGCTATGTCAATTCATTTCCTGGAGGATCTTCCTCTCTTTTTTGACCCTCTGTCTCACCTAGAATGATGTGTTTCTTTAGGGACTGGTCCCTCCTGATAACATGTTCAAACTATGGAACAAAACATTGCCATCCTTTCTTCCAGGGATCACTTTGGCTGTACTTCTTCCAAGAGAGATTAGTTCATTCTTCTGTCAATCTGTGGTATATTTACTGTTCTTCACCAACACCAATATGTAAATTAGAATATTTCTCATTAACTTTTATAAACAACTTATAAATAATGAACAAAGTAGTAAATATTAGGCTTTCTAAAACTTTGTTTATTAGGACCCATCACGCTCAGACTTTTGTTATTCAATTATTCTTTCATTAAAGTAACAGTTATTGAAGACACTATAGTCCAGAGAGGGTTACCAGGGTGGTGAAAATGGTTAAATGCTCCAGTACCCTCTGAAAGTTGGTGGATTAAATTATGCAGACGTACCAAGGAAGACAGACCTAGTAATCTTCTTCTGTAAGATAACAGCTTTATAAACTCCATGTAACAATTCTACAACGCACACGTGAGATCGTCAAGAATTGGAATCCATGTAGCATCATGGATTCTGCTACATCTTATAGAAGAAACAGTGTTGTCCACACACTACCCTAAATCCTACAGGGATGAGAGTAAAAAAAAAAAAGATAGTTATGATCTGTTCCATCAGCTCCTGAAGTATGGGCTATAGTAATAGACCTTATTCTCAATATCACTGGGCAAGTTATTAACAATTACATAAAAATAAATAAATCCAAATCCAAGTTGATCCTGACTTGTGGTGATCCATGTGGTACAAAATAGAACTGTACTATTGAGTTTTCTTGGCAATAATCTTTACAGAAGCGAATTACCAGGCCTTTTCTCATGATGCTGCTGGGAGAAACGCCCAGCTTAGAAGTCATGTGCAAACCACAACAGAAAGAAAGGCATTACGATCTGCTTCTGAAGGTTAGCCAATGAAAATCTTATGGATCACAATCGAACATTGTCTTACTCACTGCGTTGGACATATTATCAGGAGACCGCAGTCTCTGGAGGAAGATATCATGTTTGGTGAAGTAGAAGACCACCATATGGAGGACAAAGGAGATACTTAGTTAGATGGATAGGCCCTATAGCTGCAATAACTGAACATATCAGTGACCATGAAGATGAAACAAGAGTGTGCAATCTTTTGTTCTAATGTACTGAATAAGGCTGTGATGAGTTGTAGTTGATTTGAGGACATCTATCTATGTGTCTTTCTATCTGTCTGTCTATCTACCAATCTACCTACCTACCTACCTACCTACCTATCATCTATATGCAACTACAAGTGAAATAGAAATTTGTTCAGAATTACAGTAAGTACACATTAGTGAGGAAAACGTGGTAGCATTGTGGGTTAAGTGCTGTGTCTGCTAACCGCAAGGTCTGCAGTTTGAATCTGCCTGGCATTCCTTGGGAAATCTATGAGGCAGTTCCACTCCGACCTCTAGGGCCACTATGAGTCAGATGCAACTTGACTGTAATGGATTTGTTTGTTTGTTTTTTTTTTTCTGGTTTTACATTAGCAATTTGTATGAAAGCAGTATACAGCTCTCTCTGTCTCCCTTTCCTGCTACACTGAATGTCAAATTCAGGAAATACATGCAAATATACTTTTTACTACAAAGTATGATAGACTGTTTTAGAAAGACAGCCAGCCAAGCCAAGTGCCATCGAGTCAGATCCGACTCATGGTCACCATGAGTTAGAAGGACAGAGAATTTTCTAAATATATGAGCATGTAGATAAGAGAGAATATCTCTTATAAAAGAAAAATATACAAATTGATTCACAAATATATGAAATACTTTTATAAAAATGCCTGATGGTTACATTTTTATAAGATGCATGGAAAATTAATTTTAAAGCCAATCATTCAATTATTCAAAGTAAGCTTATACCTTCTTTTACATTCCAACTAATACTAAAATTCCTGAACATTTTCCTACTAATATTACATTAGGATGGACATGTTAGTCAAAATATGGATAACACTGTCCCATGTAAATTTTTTTCTCAACATAATTATTCGATTTTAATGTCATTCTGACATTGTTCTCTAATAGAAATGAGACATGACAAGTTCGTGAACTCATCCTAGAAAAAGTGCTGCATACTTCACTGCTGCCTATCACTAGGGTCTCCTTAGAAGGACTCCCGTTGGTAAGCTATGTACCAACAACAGCACCTCCTAGTCCACTCTTCAAAGCAATTTTGGAACTCTCTCTGGAATGGCCATCAGTTACACGTTATGTTCTGAATGCCATCAAAATGTCTTCCTTTCAATATTTCATTTATCTTTAGGTAAAGAAAAAGTCACTGGGGACCAGATTGGATGAATAGAAAAGGTGTTCAAGTGCAGTTATTTGTTTACTGGCTAAATACTCCCTCACAGACAACTAGGCAATTAAGTTCGCAAACTTGCCACTGTGCTGCTGGATGTGGCAACCAATGAGGAAAGAGTTCCGAAACTGCTTTGAAAGATGAACTGAGCAATGGCGTCCATGCATACTTTCCCAGAGGGAGAACTTTGAAGGTGATCATAGTAATTGATATTCAGAAAGGAGGTATGTACCACTTAGAACAATTAAGTTCACGGACTTAATTGTCAGACCTCGTACATCTGGTATTCTTTCAGTGCGTAGTTATCCAAAATTAAACTTTTGGGTGATAGTTACTGCCTTTAATTTTAAGAGACAAGACTTCTTTATTTAGACATACAATTAGACATAAATATAAAAAATTTCAAGAGGAAATATGAGTATGAAAATCCACAAATTTACCATGAAAAAAATCAACAGAAAGAGATTAGGAAATAACAAACTGGCATACAATAAGAAATGTAAAAGTCTCGTAGGAAACAGGAAATAGTATATACTTAAAAAGTAGAAGTCTATTTTTAAAAACATCACAGCTTGAAAGAATGAGCAAAACGGCAAATTACAAGCAGAAGAATTCATTTGAAACCAAGAAGAGAAGAACATCTACTGTGCTGATGAATAGGGAAAATCAAGAGCTTCAAAATGTAGACGATATATTCAGATAATCAACTTTTTTTTTAAGTGATGAGAATGGTAATGAACGAATTGCTTAGACTGTTTTTCTTAACATTACACATGACATAGTATGACCAATCTTTCTAGAAAGGAGATTTTTAAATGCTTCCAGATATACTGTAGAATAGACAATATATGAAGAACAAATTAGTAGCACAAGCTTACCTTTTAAAATATGTGAAATTTGATAACAGAAATTTCAAATCTTATACTGGCATGACAAAAACTGGATAATATTAAGTTATACCTTAAAATTTTCAAGCATATTTTTAACAAAATTTGAATTAAATTCTGAAATGCCTTGAACTTGTTAAATGATATGTCTTACAATGTTTTAATGGAATTAACTTGTTCAAACCCTCTTATTTTACAAACTTGGAAACTATTGCAGAGAATCAAATGTTTTACTAATTTTATCAGACTATGAGCTTATGTTTGAACTCCACATCACATTCCTGGAGATTAGTATTATAGTAATGAAGTTCATTTGTAACAGCTTATTTCCACTATACCAAATACATGCCAGTGGAATGTATGTAGAAAATGAAAAAAAAAAAAAAAAGAAAAAATAGAAATGCTTATAACTTGAAAGTTCTGGTACCTCGTTTTGACCACAATGATCAGAATCAAGTTTCGTTATTTAGAGTACAAATATTATTTTCACTGTGGGCTTTTTTGTTCTTTGGCATCTTGAAAATATGTGGTGTCCAGATCAGTATAACACCCCTAAATGAAGTAGTAATATGTATTCTACAAATGATGAAAATGAAGCTCAAAGAATTTAATTTGCCCAAGATCTCCAAGCCAGCATATGCTAAGATTACAACCAAATACAAGAAACTTGAGCTCCGCAATGCGCCACTTTCTTTCACCATTCTTGCTAGTTTTCCGCCATTACTCCTGTTAACAGATGACAGACTTCTCCATTAGAGTTCCTTACTTGATGCTTATTCGCTCCAGCTTTTTCTGTTCAAGCTTTTTTACCTGCCCTTTCATTTGCTGATGAGATAATTTTCTTGAATCATCTCTGTTAGTCATTCAGTGTATCCCCAGTTCACTTTGCAAACCGTGAGTCTGGGAAGAAGGAGGAGAATCTTTGCCGGTCAAGCTAAACATCACAACACTTCTAGAACTGTCCTTCATCTTAGCAGTAAAATAGAAGATCAGTTACAAGGTAGGGGAGGGAATGCCACACTCTGAAGAGAATCCCAGGGAGGACTGCCTTGTTGATATCAGAGCTCTGTTTGTAGTATGTTGGCTGTGAGTATAGCCTACAGTCAGTATGTACGCCTCCTGGCGTACAGCAGACTTAACAGTCCTCTGGACAAACCAGGATAGGAAGCAGACAGACCCAAAAGATCCCCAGAGAGGTTTACCCTGTTGGCTTCAGATGCAGTGCCTCAGGTATGCAGTGCACAGAGTGGCAGGTAGAGCGCTGACTGTGGAAGTAGACTCCGCTGCAGTGGCCTTCTATAGCATTTTGGAACACCTTGGAAACCAATATTTATCAGGTTGGGGAGAGAGTCTCGCTGTCTGGGTATATCCCCGCAGAGATCTACTTTGCTATCAGTAAGCCCTCAGCCCCTGTACATTGCAGGCTGTGAATACAGACTCCAGTCAAAATATTTGCTTCCTAGCAGATAGCAGCCTCACCCAGCAGAATTCAGCACCAACTAGAAGTGGGGGCAGGCTGACCTGAAATGACCCTCAGGGAGGTTTATCTTGTTAGTCTCAGAGGCCTGAACTAGAGAGTACTGAGAGAGACAGGTAGACAGCACTGACTATGTCCACTCCAGGTGCCTTTTGTGGCAATTCACAACAGGCTTGTGGGGGACTAGGGTCTGGTGGGGGAGACGTTTTCACACTCTGCTGGACTTCTAGGGAAGTCTGTCTTGTTGCTTCAGAGCTCCCCTACTACCGTAGGGTGTTGATTGTGAGCATAGCCTTCTTTCAAGATGTCTGGTTTCTAGTACACAGGCACCTCAGTCAGTTTTTATCAATGGCCAGAAGGGAAGCAATCAGACACAAATTGACCTCCTGGGAGGTCCCGTCGTATAAGTTTCTATGTCCTGAGCTATGGGGTACACAGGGAAGTAGATATTAACTTTTCCCCACTACAGGGAAACTTTTGTAGCAATTCACAGTAGACTTGAAGCTGACAGTGTCCAGTTGAGGGACACGCTGGCACACTCCAAGTGGACTCCTGGGTAGGTCTGCTTTGTTGACTTTTGAGCAGAAGCTTGAAGACCTGTCTCTTTGTTGTAGATGGGGTGGTTTAAAAAACAGGCTCTATTATTCTGGGACCTCTTCCTTAGTTCACAGTAACCAGCAGCCTGTGTGGCTGAGGAGAAGGCTAGGGGAGATGAGAAAAGTGTATGTGATTTGTTGTGGATTCATTGATTTTTCCCCGTCTGCAGATCACTGCTCTTTCCCTCTGGTCTCCATTTCAGAGTCCCTTAAAGCTCAGTAAAGTTTACTTGTATTTCTGCTGCTGGAATGATATGAACTCCCACAGAAGATCCCGTACAGTGGAACAAGGGGGAAGGTCGCCTCAGAGAAAACTGTGCCTCCAATCACCATCACAGAGCCACTGTGTTTCTTAAAACACCAAAACAGATCCTTTGGAGGTTCTCCTGGAGGATATCAGTCCCTCTTCCTCTTGGAACAGAGGAACTCTGTTTGTGTTTTCCCCAAAAATCGAATCAGAGAGAAATAGCCTCCCCAGAGCAGAGAAAGAAGCCTTGGGAAAAACCTGAGGGCAACACTCAGCCCTGAAGGGGGTTCACTATGAGTGGGTTCAGTGACTGAAAACATGGTATAGAAACAAAGGAAGGGAGTAACAACCAGAGAGAAAGAACTGAGCACCCTGTTGACTTGTACACGATACCTTGCCTGAGTGGATGTGAAGGCTGGTGGGAGATTAAACATAACATGCTTTCTGGTGTATGTGGAGAAATGGAAAGATGAAAATCAAGATCTGAAACTTCCAAATCCTAATTAAACTAGGACAGAAAAGGAGTGATGAATGACAGAGAATGAGATGAAACATTAAGGAAGGCTGAAGAGTGGTCATCTATGAGTTTTCTGCAGAAAGTAATGGGGAAAAAAAGGCCAAAACTAGAGAGAAGTGAGAAAGTTAACACCCTTGAAAATTCAAATGCCCCCACAAAAAAATCACGAGACACATAAAGGACTAAAATATAATGACTCACCTAAAAGAACATGACAAAGAGAATGAAACCTAGGAATGACCAAACAATGAAAGAAAAAGTAAGACAATACTAATAACAACAGTAAATAATCAAAGACATTGGACAAACATAGACTGAAAGAAATAAGGAAAACAACCAAAGAAGAAAATAAGTGTCTAAAAAAAGAGATATTGCAAACCACAAGGCACAGTAACTGAAATGAGATACACAATAGAAGGACTTAATAACAATCAGGAAAAAGAAAAAAATCAGAATCTTATAAGATAATGAAAATTATAGACTCCAAGAACAATAAGAATGTAGGCTCCAGGAGGTGAAGCACAGTTTAATGTATGGGATGACAAGAAACCAATATACACATTATGGGAATTTTAAAAGGAAATGAGAGAAAGGAACAGAAAGAAAATTGAAGAATTAGTGACAAAGTTTTTCTAATTTATTAAAAAAACATGAACCTGTAAATTCTCAAGAAGCTCTAAGAACCCCAAGCTGGATAAACCAAAGAGATCCATACCAAGACAAATCATAGTTAAGCTCTCAAAAAGTAAAGAGAGAACCTTGACATTAGTGAGGGAGAAGCAAATAGCCACATTCAAAGGATACACGTTAAGATTAAGTGCTGATTCCTTTTCAGAAACATTGGAGGATAGAAGGCAAGTCAATGATGTATTTAAATATTTAAGGTACTGAAAGTAGAAATAAAAACAAAAAACAACTGTTCCACAAAAATACTGTACCCAATGAAAATATCCTTCAAGAATGATGGCAAAACGACACAGAGAGAGTTCATATCCACCAGTCTAGCCCTACAAGAAATACCAACGGGAATTCTGTTGATGGGAGGGAGAGGACACTAGAAAGTAATTCAAAGCTACACATAAAAAGAAAGATCCCTAATAAAGTGAAATTCCAGGACAAGTATATAGGCTAATGACAAAATATTCATGTTTGATAATTCTGTGTTTTCCTTCATATCTCTCAATAAGAAAAATATTAAAACCCACTGACTCAGAAAAATATTAAAAGCAAGTGTAAACTATGTTATAGGGCACATAAAATACAAAAAATCATTAGTGATAATAGTAACAACCGTGAGGGAGATAAATGGTATAGATAATGAATTTGTATGTTATAAGAAGAGTAGTAGAATAGTTTTTTTTTTTTTTTAAAAAAAAGAATGATATAACTATATGCTGTTTGTAGGAGACACAGATGAAATCCAAGGACATAAATAGGTTGAAAGTGAAAGGATGGAAAGAAAAATTCTGTGAAAATACTGTCCAAGAGAGAGCTGGCATGGCATATTAACATCAGACAAAATAGATGTTAAAACAGACTATATTAGAACACCTAAAGATGGACACTGTATAGTGGTGAAAGGATCAATTAATCAAAAAGTTTTAACAGTCATAATTATATACATCCAAGATTATAGCATCTAAACATAAAACAAATCCTGATAGAACTGAAGATAGAAATAGATGGCATGACAGTAATACTCAGAGGCTTCAATACAGTACTTTCAGTGTACAGCAGAATGTCTAGAAAGATCAACAAGGAAATAGGAGACCTGAATGACACTATACCTTAATTATGCTTAACAGATACATATAGAACACACACCACCAACAACAGCACAACATACTTTCTACTTTGGTGCATACGGATTATTCTCCTGTATACACCACATGTTTTGTCACAAAACAAGTCCTGATAAATTTTAAAAAGATGGAAATCACGAGAAGTATTTTCTCTGACCAAAACGGAGTGAAGCTAGAAGTCAGTAACAGGGGGAAAAAAAAAAAAGTGTAGAACAAACAAACATGGAAATTAAGCAATGTACTTAAACTACAAATGAGTCAAGGAAGAAATCAAATGAAAAATTACAAATTTCTTAGAGTTACATAATAATGAATAGCACAACATACCAAAACTTTTAGGATACAACAAGGAAACTTAGTAGGAACAAACACCTGTGTGAAAAAAGGATTTCAAATTAATTGCCTAACTTGACAACTCCAAGAATAAAAAAAGAAGTGCAAACTAAGCCTAAATCTACCAGAAGAGAGGCAGTAATGAACATCAGAACATCTTTTCAGCCTCCTACTTGTAGTTGTTGTTTATCTTAATGCCAGAGGTCCTGAAAGCTTGCAGGTGGCCAGCAAACAATTGTTCTCTATTCACCTGGAACAACAGAGGTTATGAAAAGCCAGGAACAGAAGGAAGATATGGAATGTGTGGTAAATTGCCTCCATGAACACCTGCCACATTTGCCTGAGATCAGAACAACTGGATGGTGTGAAGCTACCATTACAAAACATTCTGATCAAGGATTGGAAAGAAGAATTCTGATCAAAAGTGGAAAAATATAGAACAGAATTTCAAATTTTCCTGAACTCCAGACTTCCTGAAGCCATGAAGGGTAAATGAATCTTTGATATTGTTACTTGAGATAATTTAAACTTTGAATCTAAAATACCTGCTGAAGTCTTCTTGTAACTGAACAACAGTCCAGCTTAAGTAGTTAAAGATGTTCCTTGAACATCATGCTCTTTTAAGAAACATGTATATGGGATCCAAATGACAATAGCAACTGGAAACACTGGATATAAACCTTAGTGAGGAGTGCGTTTATGTTAACAAGGGAGGACAGACTCAGAAAAAGAGGGTGAGAAAGGTTGCACACCTCAAAGTATGTAACTAACGTCACTAAGCTCTATATGTAGAAACTGTTTAATTATTCTAAGTTTTGCTACATATATTCTCAACAAGAACAAAATAAATAAAAAAAAAAAATAGAAGATCAGGAATTTGCTTCTTTGGTACTTAGGGTAGTCCGAAGCAAGATGGTAGAATACTCGGATGCTTCCCGTGACCCCTCTAACAACAAAGATCCCAAAGAACTACTGAATCAATTACATGCGACATTCTAGGAGCTCTGAAGATCAAAGTGAAAGTTAAAAAAACAAATTACCCCATAGGAAGGGGAGAGTGGATCCAAAGTACCTAGACTAGCCAGACCTGACCCACCAGGAGTCAGCTGCAACCAGCATGGTGTTTGGAGGGCAACCTTCTCAGCAGTAGAGACTAAGCAGAGAGTCTATTGAGCCTTTAGAATCAGTGAAAAACATCACTTGATTGTCAAAAGCTAAATGGCTTGGGTCTAACCTACCATGCTTGTATCTAAATCTTTCCCTCAGGATAAACCTCTTTCCATTTTCACAGTGCTTCTTCCTCCCTTTTCTGCACTGTGTGGCTCTGCTGTCTGACACTATTACCTGAGCCGAAGGTAGGATTCTTTAAGCTTGTCCTGAGCCATATCCTAGACTTGAGAGGGAATAATTTTATGAACCAGAGAAAAGGGGATGAGAGAAATCTGCTGACTCCCTTGAGACAGAAATTCAGGGCTGAAGAAGTCCTTCACTTAAATCAGACATAAGGGGACAGCCATCCTCACAGACACTCAGAGACTGCTGTTACCTCCCTGCCTTTCTCAACACCTGCAGCCCAATGCCTGTGTTACATCAATCATCCTCACCCCTGTTGAACAGTTGGGGAGAACTTGCACAACACAGTTCAGGACTGACTACCTGGGCATGTGAGATGACTCCATAAAAGACAAGTAAAGAGACTCCTGGGCTCACATGACTAGCAACAGCTCTGACCAACTGGTGAGAGAACTTGAGAGCTTCAAAAGTGTCAATAACTAAACTGGCACACTTGATAAGCCTATTTAGATGTTTCAAACAAAACAAGAAGCTAGAGTGTAATAAGAAAACATAAAATAAACAATTCCAACAACTTACCAATGTATCAGAAACAATAGTCAATATCAAATTACTTAAAGAGGCAGACCATGATGGCTTCAGAGAGCTCTCAAACCAAAGAAACAATGCATTTTCCAGATGAAGAGAACCTCTTGGAATCATCAGCGTTGGGATACAAGAGATTAAATTTAGAACTCTTTAAGCAATCAGGAAGGTGATGAAGCAAAATGCAGTAGAGCATTACTAATTGAACAGGCTACAAGAAAGCATACAGAGGCAGGAAGTAAAAACTCAGAAAATAATTAATAAAATTACAGAATTAGATAACACAATAGAATGTTAAAGGAGCAAAAATGAGGCAATGGAAGGCCAAACTAGTTTGAAGATAAAGCACATGATAACAACATATTTGAGGAAAAATCAGTTAAGAAAATTTTTAAAACATAAAAATCTAAGAATTATGTGGGACTCTATCAAAAGGAATGATTTATGAGTGACTGCAGTACAAGAACAGGAGAGGGTAACAGAAAATGCAGAGATAATTGTCAAAGATTTGTTGACAGAAAAAGTCCCTGATATCATGAAAGATGAAAGATTATCTATCCAAAATGCTCATCAAACGCCACACAAGGGAGATCCCAAAGGAAAGACACAAAGACATAATTATAAACAAACTTGCCAAAACTAAAGATAAGGAGACAATTTTAAAATTGGCTAGGGATAAATGAAAAATAACCTAAAAAAGAGAGGTAATACTCAACAGAAACCATGCAGGCAAGAAAGCAATGGGATGATGTATACAAAGCCAAATGTAGGGAATTTGCATAAACAAACCCAAAATTTCAAGAAATACTAAAGGTACTCCTTCAGTTAGAGAATGAATACCATCAGACATTAACCTAAGACTGGAATGCAAAACAAAGCACCTGGATATCAATACAGATAGGGAAATAACAAAAATAAATCAAGTTAAAACAATTAAGACAGAGAAACATAAATGATGTTACATAAAAGAGGCACTTAAAAAAATGTAGTCATAGATCTTTCATATACAGAGGTTGTCAAGGTAATATAAGCAAAAAAATGTAGTCATAGATCTTTCATATGCAGAGGATGTTAAAGTAATATAAGCAAATTAAATGCTGGTTTAAATTTAGAAAAATAAGGATAAAGTTTAAGGTAACCACAAAGAAAATTATCAGTCCTATGCATCAAAATAAAAAAAAAAAAGAAGAAAAACATGAAATCTCAGCAAATACAAAACCACCAGCAATGAAAACACATGAAGAAAAACTATTCAGCACAAAGCTGTTAAGTTCAACAAAAGAATTGTGTGCAGTGCACAAAAAGAGACATCAAGAGGAAAACACTAAACTCATTAATAACGACACTGAATGTAAAAGGATTAAATTCATTAACCAAAAAGCAGAGCGGCAGACTGGATTGAACAGACACAATCCATCTACATGCTGACTATAGGAGACATATCTTAAACTTAAAGACACAAACAAACTAAAACTCATAGTGTGAAAAAACATAGCGAGCAAATCTCATTCAAAAAAGAGCAAGAGTGACAAAAATAATTTCTCATAAAATAGACTTGAAAGTAAATTCCACCACATTGGACAAGGAAGAATACTATATAAAGATTAAAGGTACAGTACTCCAGGACATAAACATATTACATGTTTATGACCCAAAATATGGGGTTCCAATATGTATAAAAGGAACTCTGTGTTGAAAACAGAAACAGATTCACAATAATAGTAGGATACTTCAACACACCATTTTCGTGAAGGATGGAACATCCAGAAAAAAAGCTCAAAAAATTCACAGAAGATCTAAATGTGACAGTCAACTAACTTGACCTCATAGACATACACAGAACATTCCATCCAGCAGTGGCCATGTATACTTTCTTTTCCAATGTATATGGAACATTTTCCAAAATTGACCACATACTAGGCCATAAAGCAATCCTTAACAAAATTCAAAGCAATGAAATATTATAAACCACTTTTTTCGAGGCCACAAAGCCATAAAAGTAGAAATCAATAACAGAAAAAGCAAGGAAGAAAATATTAAACAAATGGAAACTGAGTACCACCTTGCTCAAAAACTATTGAGTTATAGAAGAAATCAAGGACAGAATAAATTGAGAAAAAATGAGAACCTTCGAGACACACAATAAATGCATACATTCAAAGAGAAAAAAAGAGCTAAATCAAAGAATTACTCATACAATGTAAACAAATATGAAGAAAGAAGTGAAAGAAGCTCTCAGACACCAGAAGACAGCAAATAATAAAAGTTAGAACTGAACTAAATGAAATGCGGAACAGAAAAACAATTGAAAGGGTTAATAAGAACAAAAGCTGTTTCTCTGAAAAGATCTACAAGACTAATAAAGCACTGACCAATTTGTCAAAAGACAAACAGGAGCAGAAGCAAATAACCTTAATAAGGAACAGAAGTGGCAATATCGCACCAGACTCCACTGAAATTAAGGGGGGAAAAGAAAAAAATCCATAATGGGAGGCAGTGTTAAGGTGGCAGATTAGACACACATCTCCTTAATTCCTTCTGAAAACTAAGGCCTGGACTGATAATTAAACAGCGCTTTCTGGACACCTAGTGAGATTTATTGGGCACAGCTTAGGGCTGTCAGTTTGGACTACATGCCACTGAACAGGAAACTTCTTGTCTTTGGCTGAGCCCCACCCTCTCTGGTTGAATTGGCTGACTCCCACAGGCTGAAGGTAACTGGCGTTTTTAACTTTTTTTCATTTCGTTGGCCGGCAGTTAGAGGAGGGTCTCAACCAGCAGCAGTGCAGAGCCACAGTGCCACAGTGATCAGTGGGTGGAATAGCCACATTTTGAGAGCCCAGCTCTGGACTCAGAGCACCACAGCTCCTCTATCCTCTCTTCTCACACCTCCACCACAGATTCTGCTGTTTCGTGGGGGCAGGAAAGCTTGATTGTGCTTCCATCTTGTTTGACTGGGAGGTGGAGTTACCCAACCAAAGGCCTCAGGAGGGGGGAATTCCCAAGCTGGGAGGCAGTCCTGGGCCAGGGATTGCTTTTCCAGCATAAAAGCTGTGTAGCCTTACAAATGAGGCACAACAGGGAATGTCACAAGAGCAGTATCCTGTCCCTTAAACTGTATCACAGCATCTGGGGGAAATTGAAGGGGTGCCTCCATTATCAGCCAGAAGGAGGGGCTTTCCACACCTGATAGCCTGACTGATTTTGAAAGTGGTCAGATAGGTTTTACCTTTTAAAATAAGACTGTCTAGAGAAGTAACTGAGGTGTAGCCCAACAGAATTCTTCCAGACTTTACTGATTTATGTTATAGGGATGGCTGATGGCCACCAGTGACTCTGTGAGTAGGGCTGTGTCTTTGTCAGCCAGGAGGTGGAGCCTTCTACCCCAGACAGTCCACTGGGCCCAGCCACGGGAGTACATAGAGGTGGCTGGTGATCAACTTCCTTCTTAGAACTGTGCCTTGGCTCCTGTTAAAGCAATAACAGAGAAACTAGACAGCCTCTAGATGTCCCATAAGCAGCAAGTCCTAATCTAACGTTAAAAAAAAAAATGCAACCATGGCTCCATAAAACTCCCAAAATAAAGAATCAAAGAACTTCCCAGATTAAGAAGTCTTTCTGAAACTATCAGAGGTTGAGTACAAAAGAATTATACACAGAGCCCTCCTAGACATTATGCAAAATGCAGCAGAGCAAAATGAAAAATTAAGCAAGCTGTTTGAACAGATGAAACATCAGCATTCTGAAATCCAACAGATCAATAACAAAATTATAGAATTAGACAATTCAATTAAAAAAACATAACAGAACACTATGAACAATTGTACTCTAACAAATTTGAAAACTGAGAGGAAATGGAAAAATTTCTTGAAACACACTACCTTTCTAAACAAATGCAAACAGCTAACTCATAACAAAAGAAGATACAGAAAGATAATTTAAAAAACTCCCAAACTAATAAACTAATAACAAAAGATGAAGGGAAAAGGTAGTTTAAAAAAACTCCTAACCAAAAAATCCTAGTCCTGATGGCTTCAGTGGAAAATTATACTGAACAAAGAGTTAACATCACTATTACTAAAGGCATTTCTGAGCATAAAGTAGATAGAATACTGCCAAACTCATCTGATGAAACCAACATCACCCTGATATCAAAGCCCAATAGAGACACCACAAAAAGAAAAATTACAGACCCACATCTCTCATATCTCTCATGAACTTACACGCAAAAATCCTCATCAGAATTCTGACCAATAGAATTTAACAACCTATCAAAATAATAATTCACAATGACCAAATGAGATTCATATCAGAAATGCAGAGATGGTTCAGCATTAGAAAAATGACCAATGTAATCAACCATATTAAAAAAAAAAAAAAGAAAGAAAGAAAGAAATACAAGAACTGCTTGGTTTTATCAATTGATGCAGAAAAGGTATTTGACAAAGTCCGGCACCCAGTCATGTTAAAAACTCTCAGCAAAACAGGAATAGAAGGGAAATTCCTCAACATAATAAAGGGCATTTATAAAAAGCCAAGCTAATACAGAGTCTGAAGGTGTTCTTTTGGAGAATGGGAACCAGATGAAAATGCCCTTTGTCATCACTTTTATTCAACACTGTGCTGGAGGTTCTAGCTAGAGCAATCAGGCACGATAAAGAAATACAGGGCATCCAAATTAGTAATGAAGAAGTAAAACTGTCTCTGTTGGTAGGTAATATAATTTTATATACAGAAAACCCTAAAGAATCCACAAATACCTACTGGAAGTAATAAAAGTGTTCAGAAAAACATCAGAATACAAGATAAACACAGAAAAATCAGTTGGATTCCTTTCCAGCAACAAAGAGACCATCAAAGAGGAAATGACCAAATCAACACCATTTACAATAGCCACCAAGAAGATTAAATATTTAGGAATAAATCTAACTAGAGACATAGAAAACTGATGTAAACAAATTTACAAGACACTACTTCAAGAAACCAAAACAGACCTACGTAAGTGGAGAAATCTACCTTGTTCATGGATGAGAAGCCTCAACATTGTGAAAATGTCTATTCTACCACAAGTGATCTACAGTTACATGCAATCCCAATACAAATTCCAATGGATTTTTTTAATAAGATGGGGAAATTAATCACCAACATCATATGGAAAGAGAAGAAACCCAGCATAAGAAAAGCATTACTGATAGGGAGAACAAGTTGGAGGCCTCACACTACAAGACTTTAGAACCTGGTACTCTGCTGTGGTCGTCACAACAGCCTGGTGCTCGTGCAGAAACAGATATATAGACCAATGAAACAGAATTGAGAATCTAGACATAAAATCATCCACCTATAAGTAGCTGATATTTGAAAAAGTCCTAAAGTTCATAAACTGGTGAAAGATTGCCTTTTTAACAAATGGTGTCTCCAGGGAGTAACATAGAATATATATAGCTAAATATTTCAAATTCTTCTTGTTTAGCTAAGCATAGCTCATTAAAACCCGTGTATGGGACTAGTGACACATAAACTAACTCAATTTTATTTGCCAAATAGTACATTCATCATTAAGCATGCTTATGAAATGTCTAGTGAAAAAATTTCCAGATGCTGCATATAAGACCAAAATGACCGTTTGTTCTTTTTGAGAAGGGTGGATGGAGCCAAAATAAAATTTCAAGACCCTGTGAAAAGAGAGCAGGAGTTTAAAACCAAAGGCAGTTACAACTGGCTACTCTTTCAAGTTATTTGAAGATGAGGAAAACAGATGATATTCAAACTCACCCAAACCATAAACTATTTTTAAAACACACATAGCATTTTCAAAGCAAATTGGAATTGGATTTCCATTTAATGTAAAAACTGTATATTTTATTTGTTAGTAGAAAAAGTGTCCTCCTCAAAACTTATAAATATATGCCTAAATTTATATGAGAGTGATACAAATTTTGGTTAACTGTGTGACCCAGGGCCCAGGAAACTCCAAATTTAGTAACTTAAGTATTATTTTTTATTCTTACAAAAAAAAAAAAATTGCCAGTTTTTCAACATTTTTCACCTGTACAATTCAGTGTTATCTATTTCATTAATTATGTGGTCTTCTTCTGGTATAATACATATACTGAGAAATACACAAAACCAACAGGATGATATTTCAAAAAAAAATCCTAATAGAAGAAAAAACAGATGAGTAATAAACATAAAATGTCTAACTTCGCGTACTCCAGTGAATAAAAACTAATGTTACAAAGTATTTCACGTGCTTTTGATTAGCAAATAATTCACCAAACAAGTGAGGATGAAGGATATATATTAGAGGGAACTGAGGTGGGATGTACCTTGATACAACCACTTTGGAGAGCAATATATAAACTGTTAATCTGCATAACCTGTGATTCAGCATTTTCACAACTTAGTAGTTATTATATCCTTGAAAAATTCTTCCATGTACTCACACAAAAACATATACTAAAATTCTCATGATATAATTGTTTTTAAAAGGAAAGAAAATGAAAGGGTGTTAAGATGCAGATTGTCTGTTAACAAGAAAAATCAACCTGTCCAAAGAAACAAATACCATTCAGCACTGAACATGAATGAACCAGAGTTACTTATGTCTGCAGTGTATAATTATAAACACAATACTGTATGGTAAAAGCAAGATGTAGATAGAGGCAAGAAGATGTAAATGATTTCAAGGTGGTATAGTCTTCAAGAAAGAATACACACAAATGTAAAATAATCGGAAATAAAAGCGAATGAGAAATATCAACTTCAAAATATTTTTATATTTGAGATTGGCAGATGGAGAGAAGAAAATGTAATTGTCTCTTAAGCAATTGTTATTCTTCCCTTGAGGTGGGCTATGATATACATTTGTTGTTTATTACCATTTATTTCTTTTTTCATAATTTCTGAAATATATTATTGTGTAATTTTTTTTAATCAAGAAAAGAAAAAAACAGAAAGTGTGAGTCTGTAGGAAACCAAAGTAATTTGTGGAAGAGAAAAGAATTAAAAAACAAACAAGTTTGTAATTAGTATTTTTCAAAGAGCCATTATTCATTCAGTAAAAACAAGAAAAGGGTGATAAAAAGAAACAAGAAAACTAATGATAGATAACTTTTGCAAATTAAAATACAATTACTGAAATTAATAAGCAAATGACAAAAGTTCTAGAAGCTGAGAGTAAAAATGGATTCAGAAATCAGAAAATACAATGAGATGAAAAATGTCATAGAAATACAAGGATATTTTAGAAGATCGTATGACCAAGATCACTATCCATCTATTGGATTTCCTAAAAGAAATAATAGAGAAAATAAAAAGATAAAAGTAACCAAACCAATAGAAAGGAATTTTTCCAGTCCTGAAAATTTAGAAGTCCTGTAAGATCTTCGGAATATGAAAGGAGCTAACCAAACCTGCTGCCATGGAGTTAATTTTGACTCATCACAACCCTGTAGGACAGAGTAGAACTGTATCAAGATTTTCAAAGGAGCTCTTGGTGGACTGGAACTGCTAATCTTTTGGTTAACCCCTGTGCCACAAAGCTTGCCCAGGTAAAGATACAGCATATCATTTTAAAGGTTCAGCAGAAAAACACAAATATGAGAATGCCTTTGTTGCTTTTACAGCCTGGACCAAGGAGAAGAATAAAGTGATTCACAAGAAAACATGAATTAGACTAAATTTTTCATGAGTAATATAGGATGTATAATACCATAGAATAAGGCCTTCAAGGCGGTGGGTAATTATAGATATTTTTAGATCAGCAAAGTCTCAGAAACATAAATTATTTTGGGGTCTAGTAAAGGAAAACATGAGAATAAATAAGATACAGAGAGAGAATACGAAATCTGAGAGAGATCAAATGAACCGGGGAGATCCATGTTGTCCAGTTCTAGAAAGAAAATTACGCAGCAGGCCCAGATTACATCCAGTCCACTTGAGAGAAAGGATGAAGAGGTCCACAAACTGAGGGAACTACCAGACTGAACAGAACAGTTCACTTCTTAAAAAATTCTGAAGATGTGATAAAGGGAATCACTTTTTTAAATAGTCCAGTATTTAGTACTCGATGCATTAATAAAAAATCAAACCAAATCCGCTCCTAGTGAGTCTATTCTGACTCGTAGCCACTGGCTCCTGGTGCTACTTTCATTGATGGTGTGGGGTTCCCAATTCTCTTGCTTCTCTTTCCTTTTCTCTCTCCCGGGAAGAAAGGATAAAAGGTGGTACAGGCCACACTCCAGGGAAACTCCCTTTACAATGCAGCAGAGAAGTGATCTTACGAAGGGATTTGCAGTCCCACCCTGTTCCACTCTGACTTAATCCACTCTGTAACCCACAGGCAGAGATTAGAATTTACAGCATAAGAAAAGCACAAAATGGACGGTAATCGCAGAACACAGGGAATCCTGGCCCAGCCACATTGCTACACTTATTTTGGGGGAGGGGGGCACACATTTCAATCCGTAATAGTGTCTATTTTTTATCTTTTGAAATTACTTAGATAAATCAAAATAGAACAATCTAATTCTTGTACAAAGATGACCTTCTCAAATATTTGACTAAGGATTGGTAAGATGCTTTAGTATATACTTCATAGTTACTGCTTGATGAAATTTTGTATGTTGTCATTTTATTGCTTTTAGTTATAATTGAATTCCTGTTATTCTATTGTAAGCTTTTAAGAATTTTTGTTTTGGCTGTATTTTACCCTTATCTTTCTCTTACTTCCTTACATTTCAAATCTGAATTCTCTTATAAGATTCAGTTTTGCCCTAAGTTCTGTTATTATCTTCTATACAATTGCTTTTCATTTTATTACCTTGACTCATTTTCAAATATCTATAATATGCTCTTTTGTTTTTATTACTATCATAAGATTTTCCAAAGGCATACATCTTTTTAAGAGAAAAGCTAAAGACAAGTATTTATTAGGCAACAAGAAAATCATTTTAAAGCACAGATTAGTATTTTGGATGAATAGTAAAACTAGCATGATAACCAAACCAAGTGGCGTCGAGTCAGATCCGACTCATGGCGATAACTCATCGGAATATGACTGCAGGGTTACTACTCTCTACCATAACTTTCTTGACTCTTATGATGGTTTATTTCATTGTACTGCTTGTGGTAATTCCTAAATTTTATTAGTTCACAGATTTCTGTCTTAATGGCTTTTATGAAGTGATCTCCATGCTGTTTATGAATTGTTGTAACAGTAGTTATGAATGCAATCATGTTCTCCAGCATGAGAAATTAAATGCATATGTACTTGAATTTGATTACTAGAAAATTAAATTATGAAAAATTGATTTGTTGAGAATGTAGTTGAGTCAATAATTTTTGTAAGTTTTTATGCAATATGTGTATTTCATCTTACAGCTACGCTCTCTGAGTTGTTTTCACTTCTAGTTGAAAAAGGTCATGATACTTTTGGCTGAAGACCACTTAAAAACATAGTAACTCTCCCTGTAGACTAATTTAATTCTGTATTAAAAGTCTGACTCATAGCAACCCTAAGCACAGGATAGAACTGCCTCGTGGAATTTCCAAGGAGCATCTGGTGAATTCAAACTGCCAACCTTCTGGTTGGCATCCATAGCACTTAACCACTATGCCACCAGGATTTCCAACCCATTAGATAGTGGGTATAATCTATATAGTGATGTGTCATGATTATGAAAATGTAAACCAGCAATCTACATATTAGGTATACGTAACAGTTAATTTTATATGTTAACTTGGTCAGTCTCTGGCATTGAGTCATTTGGTCAAACTCTAGCCTCTGTTTTGTTATAAGATATTAATGTTTTAATCAATTTACCTTAAGTAAAGCAGATTAGTCTCTGTAGTGTGGTGCACCTTTTCCAATCAGTCTAAAGCCTTAGGAACAAACATGAAGGTTTTTCAAGGGAATGTTTTGCCTCCAGACTATAAGTAGATATCTTTCCAGAATTTTGCCTGATCTTAAAAGACTGCCAAAATTTCCAGCCTACCTCTTGACCTACAGATTTTAGACATGCCAGCTCTCACAATCTTGTGAGCCAATTCTTTAATAATCTCTCTTTCTGGACACACACAAACACATGCCTTACTGGCTTTGTTTCTCTAGAGAACCCTAATAAGACTTATTTTATTATCAAGCGTGCTTCTAAGGAAACATATTTTTAAGGATGAATTTTCCAGTTTGGTTTTAGGGTTTCTGGAGTGAGTTTTCAAAACTAATTAGATTTAATGACACAAATAACTCTATTTCTATTTTTTTTCTTTTTTAAAAAGAGGATATTGAAGTTCGTGGCATGACTTGGCAATAGAGATGCCCAAAATATCACCACTGGACACACCTGATCATTATGTTAATAAGGGACAAAATGTTGAGTGATCAGATATTTAATTCTTCAGAACAGTTTCATCTAATAAGTAGTAAGTCTAATGGATACTGGCTGATAAATCTAATGATATTCCTTATTTTGTTGGACAAATTAAGGAAAGAAAAAAATGAATTCAGAACTTCAAAATTCCTAGCTTATGAACCACATAAATAACTGGAAAGTTGCTATGTGTGCCATGAAGGAAAAATAACTTAAGTCTTGGAGCCACACAGCTGAGATTACTGCAAATGAAACCCACAGTCTCATCCTAACACCCAGTGAATTATAATGCAAATGTAATTCCCAACTTCACAATGTTTCCGACGTTAATGTGAGGGCATTGATTGGGAAAAACTGGTATACTGAAGGTTGGTATGGGGATGTATGAGTGGATACTGGTAAGGCTGGAGATGGCGGACACTTCGTTTCTGCTGATTGTTTCTGCCTATGGAAGCAGTCTTTCCACTCCTGTTTTAGGAGACTAACCAGCTTGCCCCAAGGAAACTGTGATGGTCTCCCCTGAGATGGGCGGCTGCCTGTAACTCCACTGATGACCCCCAGGACTCCCTTTCACACGTGTGTTTTCTTCTAGCCGAGGCTGAAGAAGTAACAGACTCTGAAAGGTGAGGTATACTTACACATGAGGAGGTGCACTACACTCCAAAAGAACTATGTGATTTTTCTAATTCATACAGAGAAAAACCCAGAGATTCAGAGATGATGTATGAGAGGGGATATTAATAGTGTGAGGTGATGGTGGAAAGAACATAAATCTGACTAAGCCAAATTTATTGATATGGGCCTACTGTACAGGAGATTCTGTACTCAATCTTTCAGGTCAAGCTGCTTAAAGACTGTAACAACTTCTTTGCCTGGTTGGTTAAAGCATTAACTAAAAGTACTCTATGCAAAGTGAAGTTGAAATGCTAGAACTGCCTTGATATGCTGTAGAAAAAGTTATCCAAAGGCTCAGGGAGACTGGAGTGTTAGAACGGACTAAGGCAGTATCTGAAAAAAACATAAAATAGTGTGAAATATTTTCTTGCATTAATATCAACAAAATCTTGCAACAATATCAACAAAACAGAGTGTATAAAGTAATACTCATAATTCAGAGCACAGTAGATATGAATAAAGGATTAAGCTTCAAGAACTTTAACAATTGAAGAAAAACACTAAGGATGTGGAAGAGCATAAAATCTATGTTCAATTTAGTTTTGAAAAAATTGAGTTTTCTGCAAAACTTTTTTAGAGGTATAATTTTAGAACCTCCTCCTCAAACCCTAAACAACAACAACAAAAAGACTCTTAGTTAACCACCTTTCAGTGCTAACCCAGTAATTTGCATGGCATTTTGTTACCAATGCAGATAGAGTTATATGATATAAGAGCTATAAATCCTCTTTAATTTAAAGAAACTTCAGAATTACAACAGATACGATTATTACTTTCCCTCCAGAAAACAGTGTAGAGTGTAGCCTGATGTAAAACCACAGAGGAATAGAAAGACAAAGACACAAAGAGAACAATAATAGGAAATGTTATTCAATGAGCATAACAATATATTGCAGCTGGTATGGAGATTTTTGTGCTATTCTTCATAAGTAGTCTGGAAACAAAATGTAGCATTGTTGATTCTAAAAGTACACAAAATTGTCAGAATGACAGTCATTTTAATCAAAGAGAAAGTAGATTTGTAAAATTTTTTACACCTTGCAGAATTGTCAAAAAAAAAAAGAATGCATTTACCAGTAATGTGTAAACCATTTTGAAAAACCTGCATATGACATGGGAAAGACGCCAAAGGTGACATGCAGTCTATGTGTAGTTGAAATTCAAAAGATAAAGAGGAGATAAAAGCATTCTTTATAAAAGAAGCAAGAAAGAGTAAGAAAATAGGATTTCCATACTAGCTAAATAAGATGAAAGATAAATTATAATTATCTTTGGTGCACAGAGAGAAATTCATGTTGTTTATTTTGTTCTATATATTCAACCATGCATGTTCATATCTTAATTCATGAATGTCTTACTACTATTTTAGATATTTCCCAGTTCTTAAATATTCTTTTCAACTGTAATGCACAATGTTAAAAAGTTCTCAATCCTTTGTTGACTCAATTATATTCTCCTTTGAATTTTTTATTGATATAATGTTTTCACTAATGGAAGTCATATTGATTAAAGGACCAATTCAGAATTTTTGTTATGATTTATACATTTTGATGTCCACTATCTGGGATTATGTATGTCCCAGTGGACACTGGATATAGTAAATCCTACTATGAATCAATGAAAAAAAATTGTTTTTAGACTAAATATCTATATATACACATTTCTTGAAAATTTGGAAAACATGAGGGTCTCCATGAGTTGGATCTGACTCTGTGGCACTTGGCTTGACTTGGCTGAGGTAAATCACGAAGGCACCTGGCAATGAGTGAACAGGTATCTTATTCTAGTTGTCTTAGCCTTTTTTGTTATTTTTTAAGAAACTTTTCCAAATGTGGTACAATGTATTCTTCTGTATCTAAAAGCAGTATTTCGAGCCCAAGTAAATAAAACCAAGACATTTTTTATCTCAAAAAATTTACCTCTGTAATGCATTTTTCACTGTTGCAAAAGCAGTTGTTGTTGTTGTTGCTGTTGCTCTTGTTACGTGCCATCAAGCTGGTTTCAACTCACAGAGATCTTGTATACTGTGGAAGGGAACACTGCTTCTTCCTGTACCATGTCCACATTCCTTGTTATGCTTGAGCCCGTTGTCGCAGCCACTGTGTCAATCCATCTTGTTGAAGGTCTTCTTTTCATTCATGACTCTCTATTCTGCCAAGCATGATGACCTTCTCCAGGAATTAATCTTCCTGACACCATGTTCACAGGAGGTAAGACGCAGTGTCTCCATCCTTGCTTCCAGGGAACATTCTGATTGTACTTCTTCCAAGACAGTCTTTTGGTAATCTATGGTTTACTCAGTATTGTTCTCCAGTACCACAATTCGAAGGCATCAGTTCTTCTGTCTTCCAAGCGTAGCATACGATTGACTATGTCATGGATTGTGTCAGGCACACCCTAGTCTTCAAGATGACATCTTAGCTTTCCAAAACTTTATAAAGGTCTTTTGCAGCCGATTTGCCCAGTGGAGTGTGTCTGCTGATTTCTTGACTGCTGCTTCCATGGGTGTTAATGGTAGATCCAAATAAAATGAAGACCTTGACCACCTCAGCCTTTTCTCCTTTTATCATAATGTTGCTTACTAGTCCAGTTGTGAGGATTTTTGTTTTCTTGGTGTTGAAATATAAGTAATACTGAAGGCTTTAGTCTTTGATCTTCATCAGTGAGTATCTCAAGTCCTCTTTTTTCAGCAAGCAAGGTGGTGTTATTGTCATAATGCCGGTTGTTAAAGAGTCTTTCTCCAATCTTGATGCCCTGTTCTTCATCTAGTCCAGCTTCTCATAATATTTGTTTGGCATACAGATTAAATATATATGATGAAAGGATACAACACACATCTTTCCTGACTTTAAACCATGCAGTTTCCCCTTATTCTGTTTGAATGACTGCCTCTTGGTCCATGCACAGATTCCACATGAGCGCAATGAAGTGTTCTCTGCAATGTTACCATTCTCTGCAATGTTACCCATAGTTTTTTATGAACCAGTTGAATGTCTTTGCATAGTCAATAAAATGCCAGTAAACATCCATCTGATATTCTCTGCTTTCAGCTAGAATCCAACTGACATCATCAATGATATCCCTGTTTCCATATTCGGTTCTGAATCCAAGCTGAATTTCTGGCAGTTTCTCAGCAATATACTGCTACAGCCCCCTTTGAATAATCGTTAGCAAAATTTTGCTTGTGTATGGCATTACTGATATTGTTCAATAAGTTCTACATTCATCTGGATTCCCTTTCTCAGTAGTGCCAAGCCAAGTGCTGTCGAATCAGATCCGACTAGGCATAAATAAATGGATCTTTTCCAGTCAGTTGGCCAGGTAGCTGTCTTCCAAATTTCTTGGCATAGACAACTGAGTGCTTCCAGGACTGTACTGCTTGTTGAAACATCTTAACCAATATTCTATCAATTTTGGAGGCTTTAAAAATATATATATATATACATATTTTTCTTTAAGTTGAAGTTCACAATCCAATCTAATTTGTCATATAAAATTTTAATACACATAATGCTATGTAACTCTAGCTGCTTTCCCCACTCTGTGATAGCAGACTCCTTTCCACCTGCAATTTCTGGTGTCCGTTCAACTAGCTCCTGTCCCCCTCTTCCCTGTCATCTTGTCTCAGGAAAGGAGTTTCCCAAGCATCATGTATTTGCTTAAGCCAAGAAGCACACTCTTTGCCAAGATCACTTTATGTCTTATAGTTCAGTTCAATCTTTGTCTGAAGAAATCACTTTGGGAATGATTTCTGTTCTACACTAACAGAGCTGGAGCCTTGTTTATCATCGCTTCCTTCAATAGAGCTTCAGCTTCTTCCTTCGGTACCGTTAGTTCCTGGTCATGTGCTACCTCTTGAAGCAATTGAACAGTGACCACATCTTTTTGGTATAAAGGCTCTATGTATTCCTTCTGTCTTCTTTTTATGCTTCCTGAATTGTTTCTTGTAGTCCAAATAAATAAAAGGAATTTGAATTTCAAAAAAAGAAAAATAACCCTACTATATGTTCTCTATTGTAACAAAAGAAGTACTAGCAGCTCAGATACAGAAACAACTGTCCTGAAATATTGCAGGCCTCCTCAGCATAGTAGTGCATGCCACCTGCCATACCCAGATGCAATGATTTGGTCCTTAGATTGGATTGGAGGTAAGAATAACGTGCAGGAATTTCAGCCTCTTGAATATTACCACTGTGATGTCTTTTTCCTCATTGCAAAGACATTACTTACTGTTCAGGAGCTAGAAAAGTTGTCCTGAATGACGGCAGAACAAAGACTCAAAACAGGACAGGGAGCCAGTAACACCTGGAAACAGTGAATGGCACTGGGGAGAAAATTGCCATTATTACTGAATGAAGACTGTTTGCTGTTGTTAGATGCCATCCAATTGATTCAGACTTACAGTGATGCTATGGAACAGAGCACAACTGCCCCATAGAGTTCCAGAGGATTGATGGTGTATTTCAACTGCTGAAGTTTTGGTTAGCGGCTGTCATGGGTTACATTTTGTCCCCCCCCAAATGTATGTATTGACTTGACTTGGCTATGAATCCCAACATAGTGCTATTCCTCCCATGTGTTGTGAATCCTGCCTCTGAGATGTTGATGATGGAGAATGGGCAGCAGTTGTGTTAGTGAGGCAGGACCCAAACTACAAGCCTGTGGGATATAAGGGAGAAAAGTGAGCAGAGGAAGTTGAGAACCTAATGCCACCAAGAAAGCATGACCGAGAGTAGAGCATGTCCTTTGGACCTGAGGTTCCTGTGCCAAGATGCTCTCCTTGGACCTGGACTCAGTCTTTCGGACTGTGATAACTTCTCTTGATGAGCAGATGTGTAACTTATAAATGGACCTGTGGTGTACTGGACTGTGACAGTAGAAGTTTCTCTTCATGAAGCCTTCCTCTCGTGTTATTTTCTGTTAGACCAGGACCAGGTGAATAAGACAGCAGCCAAGCTCTTAACTGCTACAATACCACAGCTCCTGAATGAAGACTAAGATTGACTTATTCCTGCAACAAGTACATGTGCATGAGAACATAGCGACTGGGAAACACAATGAGGAGGCTTATCTCACAGAAATAAGGCTAAGCTTTCAAAAATTTACAAAATTCATGCACCTAGGAGACATCCCCTACCACAGTGGTCATTCTACACAACAGTGAAGTTCCATCTCAGGTTTCTTCAATTTCACACGTTTTTAAAGGCTCTCAGTTTGAGGCTAAATGTGTTAAAATTGGACTGCTATCATCCTCAACACCATAAGTCTATCTATCCTTCTCTTGTGGCTTGTGTGTTTCTGTGATGCTGAAAGCTATGCTGCTGGCATTACAAATAGCAGCAGGGTCACTGATGGTGGGGAGGCTTCTACTGAGCTTTCAGACTACAAGAGACTAGACCAAGTAACTGTCATCATACTTCAGAAAAAATTAGCAAGTGAAAACCACATAAAGAGCAGAAAACCACTGTCTGATATAGTGCCAGAGGATGAGTCCCTCAGGGTGGCAGGTGCTCAGAACATGACTAGGGAAGAGCTGTCTCCTCGAACTAGAGTGATAACTTGTATGGGATCAAGTTTTTGAGACCTTCATTCACTGCTGTGGCATGACTCAAAATGGTGAGAAATAGCTGCAAACATACATTAATAATCAGAATGTAGAAGGTAAGAAGTAGGAATCTAGGAAAATTGGAAGTTGTCAAAATTGAAGTGAGATACATTAATTTCTGTATTCAAGGCTTTTTGAGCTGAAATGATCTGGTACTGGCCACTCTGAATTGGGCAATTGTATAGTATACTATGCAGCAATGACAACTGGACTATGCAAAAACGTTAGACTGTGTGGATCATAACAAATTATGGATAATATGATGAATGAGAATTCCAGACTATTTAGTTGTGCTCACTCAAACTGTACATAGACCAAGAGATATTTGTTTAATGGAACAAAGGGACACTATATGTCTTAAAAACATGAAAGATATGCATCAGGATTATATATTTTGGCCATATTTATTTTAAGAAAGAAGAAAACAGAGAGAGATATTTGGATTAGTTTGAGTTTGCGGTGGAAAGAAGGGAGATTGTGGGATATGGGTACTCAAGTAGATGAAACATGAGGAAAACTTCTGTGCTAGATGTTTCATAAGCCCACTTAAAAACTTACTGAAAATTTTGATGAGACAACCTTGAATTACTAATTTCTCTCAAAAATAGGATCCTGTATCTTAAAAGAATGTAAATTTTATTCAATGAATATGTTTATCATAATACTAGTATCTTTACTCAGTCCCTACTATGTGCCAGCTACACTAGCAAGCACTTTTTACTTTTTTGTAAGGAGCAAGTTCTTTTCACTTGTGTTTTAGTAACTATACAAAGGCATATAACTGTGTGGATCTTAAAAAGTTGTAGATAACATGTGAAGAACTGCAATTCCAGAATGCTTAATTGTGCTCATGAGTAACTAGTACATAGATGAAGAAGAAGTCATTCAGACAGAACAAGGAGATACTCTGTGGTTTAAAGTCAGGGAAAATATGCATCAGGGTTGTATCATTTTACCATACTTATTCAATCTGCATCCTGAGTAAATAATCTGAAAAGCTGAACTATGTGAAGAAGAACAGGCATTAGGCTTAGAAAAAGATTCATTATCAACTTGAGTTATGCAAATGCCACAACCTAGCTTGCTGAAAGTGAAGAGGACTTGAAGCACTTGCTGAGGGATGTCAAAGACCACAGCATGGATTACACCTCAACATCATCTTCACAACTGGACCAATAAGCAATATCAAGTTAAATGGAGAAAGAACTGAAGTTGTCAAGGATTTCATTTTACTTGGTTCCACAGATGACTGCACTGGAAGCATCAGTAATGAAATCAAAGTACACACTGGGAAAATTGGCTGCAAAAGACCTCTTTAATGTGCTACAAATCAAAGGAGTCCCCCTGAAGGTTAAGACATGATGGACCCAAGCCACAGTGTTTTCAGTCACCACACACGCATGGCAAAGCTGGAGGATGTGAGTAAAGAAGACCAAAGGAGAACTTTGGTACTGGTGAAGGATACTGAATATACCACGGTTTGCCAGAGGAACAAACAAATCTGTCTTAAGAGAAGCACAGCTAGAATACGCCATAGAAGGGAGGACGGTAAGATTATGCCTTACGTACTTTGGATATATCACCAGGAAGACTCAGTCTCTACAGAAGGATATGATGCTTTGGAGAGTAGGCAAAAAACAGGAAGGCACTTAACAAGAAGGACTACTGATACAGTGACTGCAACAGTGGACTCAAGCACAACAGTTGTAAGGATGGTACAGGACCAGGCTGTTTCTTTCTGTTGTAGATAGGCTTGCTGCGAGTAAGAAGTGATTCTAACACATCTAACAATGGAGACAAATCTCTTTTAATCTTCAAAATAGCCCAGCATAAATATGAGGAATGATTCACTTCGTTTCAGCTCTGCTTTGATTAACTTGATTTCCTCTTTGATAAGCTGAAATCCCTACAATGTTCACTGAGTGCACAAAATGCAATCTGGGTCTGTTCTCAAGTGTTCAGTATTTCAAATGTCTTGCTTGTATTATTAAACAATTTCACGATCCACTTAAAAGTGAAAATAAGCAATTAAAAAGAAAACATGTTCTTGCCACATGTCAGTTTCATTATTTGTTCCACGTATTTATTTCTAATTAAAATGACACCCAGAGTATAAATAGTCATTTACTATTTCTCACCTATTTTATATTTCTTGTTCTCCTTAAGGAAACATACATTGCAAAATTTCAACTTTGTTCATATCTCATTTTCTAGTGATTATTTCTGTATTTGAAGGACAATTAAAATAAATTTGCTTAAACATGTATGTGAGATACCATAAGCTTTTACCTTGTTTATTAAGGAAACAAAGTTCCACCTCTATAAAGTAAGTGACATGTTTCCTAGATATAACTTCATTCCCAAACAGGTAAAATAAAAGTCATCCAGAATATATTTCAAGACAATGGATTTTTTAAATAAAGTGATGTAGCATTATTCAGTGACGCCAACTGAAGCCTAGATTCAAATTTCAATAAAGGATGTCCTAAGGACAATTATGGCATTGTGGGTTTGCTGACAACCAAAAGTTCAGCAGTTTGAGTCCACCAGGTGCTCCTTGGAAATCCTATAGGGCAGATCTACTCTGTCCTATAGAGTCTCTATGAGTTGGAATTGACTCAGTAGCAACAGGCTACCCTAATTAACAAAAAAAGCCCCACTACTGTTCTTATACCTATCATAATCATTTTTCATTGTCTTAGGCTAGGTTCTCCAGACAAGCAAATGCAGTAAAATGTATACATATCATGTAGAGACAGAGACAAGCCAAAGCCAAGTGCCAGAGACAGAGAGAGAAAGATATTTATATAAAGGGAAATAGCTTACCCAATTGTAGAGGCTGAAATGTCTCAAGTCCTGGATCAGAATACAAGCATCATACAGACTTGGAAGCTGATGAACTGAAGGTCAGCATATGAGAGGGCAGGGTTTCCACTCACAGGATGTGAATGAAAGTCAGAGAATCCCAAAATGGCAGAGAAGAGAGCAAGGTGTCCCCTGATTCACATCGCTGTCAGGGCTGGCAAACCCAGGATGGGCAGATCAGCACACAAGACACTTACCCATAAACTGTGAAGATTGATGAATCCCAAGATGGACGGATAACCTGCTAGCTCAGGCCCCAAGAATCAGAGGTCAAAAGACTAGAGAAGCAGCTGCTGGATCCACAAGCCTAAATCTTGGCAAGGTGAGCGGGAAGGAGTATGGTGGCAGAAGGCAGAGAAGTGAAGGCTGGGGGGCAGTAGGACACCACAGGCCCCGCCCAGGCTAGTACCACAGCTCATTTCAGCACCGGCCGTGACCACAACTTTATACAATGCCAAAACTCTGAGGAGCATGACCCAGCCAAGTTGACACACAATCTAAACCATCACAGCTGTATTTTCTGAATCTGAGTCATTATGGAATTTATTTTAAATAATACTTTCCCTGATCTGTGCCAGTTTTGTCCCTGCTTTAGAAGTTTTACATTTTTTTTGTTTGTTTACTGTAATCATCTACATAAATCATTTTTCTGCTGTATGGTGGCTCTGACTCGAAGGCACTTGGCTTTGGCTGGTGGCATATCACAAATACAGATGTTTGTTCAAATAAATTGTTTTGTTTAGGGAAGCAGCAAGACACCTCCTCTCCAAATTGTAGAATCTGAAATTTCTTTTTTACTATTTGTATCTATCATTCTGCCCCTTTTCCTGTTTTTAAGGCAGGGAAGAAGAGAGGGGAGAGACAGGCAGAAAGATAAAGAAAGTGGAAGCAGAGAGAGAAAAAAGGTGACAGAAAAAGGGGAGAAAGAGAAAGAGAGAGACTAATTCTTTGCAAGTGGTTTATTTTCAGCAACACTGAGTATTTTCTTAACACTATTAAGCTGTGTCTAAGATACTAGATAACTCATAGACATTTTATCTTTGTGCCATAATTTTTCACTTGTTTAATGCTCTTTATTATTATTATTATTATTATGTCTCTCAAACATCATTAATTTGTTGAGGGTTAGAAACGGTATCATATAATATTAGAAGTATTTCCTTAAAGATCAGAAATACTATTTAATACTAAATTTTCCTCTATAATCCCTTCGTTAAGTAATCTTCCAGCCTCTATTCTAATACTTCTATTGAAAGATAACCTTTTTTTAACCATTCCAAATATCTGAAATATTTATCTTACCTAGAACCAAAATAAATGTGCTTGTGTATTTCACTTATTGTTTCTTGACCTAATCAACCACAATAAAACAAAGATATATATACTCCTAATTGTGGTTTTGTGTATAACTCCACTTCACAAGTATTCACTTAATGCTATTATATAACACCTTATGTTACATATGGGGGATACAGATTTTAAAGATTAATCTTCAAAGCTGTAAACAGTGTAACAGAGAAGTCTAGGACAATATATGATGATTACAATGTGCACTGATTAAACATTCTTACAGAAGTCAAAACAGGTAATCTTATGATTGTGTGTTATGCTGCTTAATTCAGCTTAGAGGAAGAAAATAAGACTCTAAATACATTTAGGTCTCTTTGCCCTTTGTTTCTACTTGGATCTGCAGTGAGGGTAGTATTGTGGTCCTGTAAGAGGAGTTCTGGTGACACAGTGGTTATTAAAGTGTGTCACTGCTAACTAAAAGTGTGATGGTTCAAACCCACCAGCTGCTCTACAGGACAAAGATGTGACAGTCTGCTCCTGTAAAGATTGTATCCTTGGAAATCCCAGCAAAAGTTCTGCTCTCTCCTATAGGGTCACTGTGAGTTGGATGAACTATTCAATGGCAATGGATTTTGGTGACATCCCCTTAAACAGCTCATCATCTCCAGTAGCAGTAATTGCTTTTCTGTGATAGCCATGTCCGTTCTATGTATAATCTTTCTCAACAGGGAGGTGAGGCACAAATTACTATAATAGCAGATATGTCTGCTACTCCTTGATATTGAGACAGGTTTTCTAATATTTTTAGATTCTTCTTGTTTCCTGGATGTTGCTAATTTTTCAGAAGACTTATTTACCCTTCCTTTACTGTTGTTTTGCTTTAGACTCTCCCATTCTTTAACCTCTTTAATTAATCATACAGCACTAACTAGGCATTCTGTATTTCATACTGGCAGATGCTCCTCTTCTGATTTCCCCTTACCTTTCAGACAGCTAATTCTCTATCATCTTCAATTTTTCTCCTTAACTATATCAAATTACATCATGGCTGTGCCTGGATCCAACAAATTTCTTTCTACAATTATTTTGCTGAGGAGCCCATTTATTGCCAGGGCTTTGAAAACCATTTGTATGATTGAAAAGTCCTAAAATTTTACCTTCAGCCAAGGTCAACTCTTCTAGATTCTCTTATCCAACTTCAAGTTTGATATTTTCATGTGGACCTCCCATAGGTATCTGAAATTCCTTACACCGGATTCTGAGATTTTTCTCTCCTTTCTTCTATATCTAAGCAATTTTGTTCTAAATTCAGACTATGAACTTATTCCGTTTATATTTTTTTCTCTTCATGGCTGCCACTTGTGTTCATGCCACCACTCTCTTATACCAGGATTAATGCAATGCTACGCAAATGATCTCCTGTTTATCATCTTTTAAACACTCCATATTTTCAAAAAAAAGGTAAATCAGTTACTCTCTTCCTTAAAAGTCTTCAGTGGCTTTACCTTATATGTAGGATGAGATAAAAACTTAATAATAGAGTGTGTAAGACTATGAGAGATCTGATGGGTGCTTATGTTTGAATCTCATCCAAAGACCCTCTCTGTAGAAATAGCTGTCCACTTGTCTCATTTGCATTCTTTATCTCACCACAGCATCCAACAATCTTCTGTGTTACATTATTTTTTCTTGGTCTAGGAATGTGCCTACTCCTCATTTCATCCTCAGGTCACATTTTAGATGAGAGTTTTATGAAGACAGCTCTTGTGGCACATTGCTTAAGAGCTTGGTGGTTATGCCATTTACATTCAGTGTATTGATAGGTGTGAGTTTTTTGTCATCATTTTGTACTGCTTTTGTATGTATGTGGTACTGACATTTTCTTTCTTCTTATTCTCCTGCAGTGAATTCCTTCAGTTTGTGAATTTCTTCTTCATGTCTTTTGTTTTTGTAGGTTTCGTTTTTATTGGGACTTTATGTTTTTCTTCTTTATTTTGGTGAGTAAGTTTGTTAACATTTTTTTTGGTTCCCTGATATTTACTCCTATCTTTCTAGGTTTGAAGCAGTCTCTCTGTACTTGATATTGCCTTGCCTTCTTATCCATTAGAATATTCTATACCTGCATCACTTACTACCTCTTTAATTGTTCTGACATTGATGTTGTTTGTAAATTAATTTCTCTGGTTCCCTGTTGTAATTCTTTTAGTTTTGGATATTCCTCAAGAGTTCATTTCCTAGACTAGTACCTGGCTGGTACAATATTGTGTCTCAGGTTCACACTGTGCTCTGTTATTGTTTGTTCTCAGAATAAGGTACTCTTTAATAATTCATGTAATTTTAGTTTGGTTTTTACATATTCCCATGGTTTATATTTATTTGAAAATGTCCAGTTCTATTATCATTTTGAAGAAGAGTTTTGCAGGATATATTGTTCTTGGTTGGCAATTTCTTTCTAAATTTTGTATACATAATCCTACTGCATTCTTGCCTGCATGGTTTCTGCTGAATAATCAAAGCTTAGTCTTTTGTTTCTTCTCTGTATGAGACTTTTTGCTTTTGTTGAGTTGTTCTCAGGATTTTGTCTTCATCTTTGGTTTTATTGAATGTGATTATGATATACCTTGGTTATTTTCTGTTAGGGTCTATACTGTATGGAGTTTGTTGAGTTTCTTAGATGATTAGCTTTTCATGTTTCATTATATCATGGAAGCTTTGTATCAGCAATTCTTCAATGATTCTTTCAGTGTTTTCTATTTTCTCCCCCTGTTCTGGGATGCTGATCACTAGAAAATTTTTGCTTTTCGTTGTATGCCACATAATTCTCAGAGCTTCTTCATTTTTCTTAATTCTTTTTTCTGATTTTTCCTCAAACAGAGCTGTATACATATGTTTGTCTTTGATTTCACTAATCCAGTCTTCTATAATTTCAAACCTCATCAGCCCTTCTATGACACTGTCTGTGTTTGAAATCTTGTTGTTTGCTGTTTAGATTTGTGGCTGTGATTTTTGTGTGATTTCTAGTTGGGAACTTATTTTCCTACTTTGTTCCTGTATTTTTTTTTCATGAATTCTTCCATGACTTTGTCTTTTTATCTGCTTTTTGTTTCAACTCTTGAATAACTTTGCATATTAGAGTTTGAATTCCCTCTTGGGTAGTTCTAGTCCCTTTTCCTCTATTGGAAAGTCATCAGATGTTTTATTTTGGATGTCTGCTGGAACCATCCTGTCCTATCTTTAATAAGTTTTGCTGTTAGCTATGGTCTTTCGGACATTATGTAGTTATTTTCCTTGTTTATTAGTGGTAGATCTGTTTGTTTTGTCTTCCTTTTTTATTTTATTTTATTTTTTTTATGCCAGAGCAGGCAGGTTGTGTGTTCTTCAATCAGTGCTCACAATGTTTTTTGCCTCCTTGTCCAATGGGCACAGCCAGTCACTCAGCTATGGTGCAGCAGGGAAGGTCCATCTCAAGGGGAGAGGCTGGGATAGGTTGTTTGTGGCACATATTAAGCTGACAGGGCGGGCAGACTATGAATCTATACTGCTCAGGAGCCCATAGGCCATGCCTGTGCTCCATGTGGGGTGGGGCAGTGATGTTCAGTATACAGTTAAGGTAAGCAAGAAGGAGAGGGGAGTTTGTAGTGTGTGGAGCCAAGATGGTTGTGGGAAAGATGACTAGGGGAAGAGGGGAGAAATAGGAGTTAAAAACAAACAAAGCATGTGCTAACAGAGCTTGCCATTGAACTGGGGAGATAAGAAACCAAGAAACAGATAAAAACAAAACGATTTTTTTTTAAATGAGAAAAAGGAACAAAAATCTAGTTGAAAATTTGGAAACAGTTCAAATAAAGATGCTACCTGTTTTTAATTTACGTTTCTAGAATCAGCCTATTATTTCACATCATGACCAGTCTTCCCTTTGTAGTCATCTAAAAACAGTTTACTCTGTGTGTGTGTGTAATTTTAATAAATAAAAATGAATAAAATAGAATATTTTAAATTATGACGCTGGATGTTTTTATTGGAGAAAAACAATAATTAATAAGTAACCAAAACATGCTACTTGCTCTGCTGCAGTACGAGTCCTTTGAACAAAAATATTTTCATGGTAAGTTGTCTTTAGAACATCTGAAGGATATATGAGCACTTATGTTTTTGGAAGCTGCAAATTTATTCAAAATTTATGAATAGTATTTTATAAAAAATCAACTTTCTATAGGATCCTACATTTTATAATTCTTTATGTAAACTTGTATTCAAATAAAACATCAAATTATTATTTCATATTTGACTCTTTCTTTTACCTCCATGTGAATGTGAGTCAAAAAAGATATTTTCACAAATTAGGCATTTGTTCTGATCATACATCAGAATGTATAAGTGTTTTCTCAGAATTCATTATTTTGTTTCCTAGAAGTTTCTACTATTTTGGAGTGCACAGATAAAGCACTTAGTTATAAACTCAAAGACTGAAGGAAATGGTCAAGAAAACTTCAGAATTATCAGCTTCAGTTTTTAATGTGTAAAAAGTAAGACACTTGTCTGATTTATCTTTTTGCAAGATATATATGAGAGATAATTTGAGTAAAAGGAAGGAAAGTACTTCATAAACTGTGAAATCCCAAAAAGATAAAATGTTGATTAATTATTATTATAAATGCTATGTCCCCTGACAAGTGTTGTTGTTTACAATATGCTGATCCTTACTGGTATGGTGATGGTAACAGCCCATATGAAAGGAATATACAGTGTCATTATATCAGGAAGAACTGATTGATGTTTAGCCATTTTAAGAGGTAGTATATGATCAGGAACTAATGGTGCTGAAGGAATTCAAAGAAGTGGAAGCTGCATTGTAGGCACTGGCAAAAAACTAGTCTCAAGGAATTGGTGGAATATCAGTCAAGATATTTCAACAAACAGATGCAGCGCTGGAAGTGCTTACTCATCTACACCAAGAAATTTGAGGGACAGCTACCTGGCTGACTGACTGGAGGAGATCCATATTTATGTCCATTCCAAAGAAAGGTGGTCCAACTGAATGCAGAAATTACTGAACAATATCATTAATGTCACACACAAGCAAAATTTTGCTCAAGATCATTCCAGAGTGACTGCAACAGATTATTGACAGAGAACTGCTAGAAATTCAAGCTGGATTCAGAAGATGATGTGGAACCACGGATTTCATTGGTGATGTCAGATGGATTTTGGCTGAAAGCAGAGAATGCCAGAAAGATGTTTACCTGTGTTTGGACTATGCAAATGCATTCAACTGTGTGGATCATAACAAATTATGGCTAATCCTACATAAAATAGGAAGAACACTTTGTTGTGCTCCTAAGGAATTTGTATATGGATCGAGAAGCAGTCATGCAGCAGAACAGGGAGACATCACATGGTTTAAAGTCAGGAAAGGTGTATGTCAGGGTTGTATCCTTTCACCATACCTTTTCAATCTGTATGCTGAGCAAATAATCCAAGAAGCTGGATTATATGAAAAAGAATAAGGCATAAGGATGTGAGGATGACTCATTAGCAACCTGTGTTACTCAGACAATACCAGATTACTTGCTGGAAGTGAAGATTTAAAACACTTACTGATGAAGGTCAAGGACAACAGCCTTCAGTATGGATTGCACCTCAACATCAAGAAAACAAAAATCCTCACAACCAGACCTGTAAGCAACATCACCACAAATGGAAAAAGGATTGAAGTTGTCAAGGATTTCATTTTACTTGGGTCCACAGTCAGCATCCATGGAAGCAAAAGTCAAGAAATCAAAAGATGCATTGCATTGGGAAAATCTACTGCAAAGGATCTCTTTAAAGTATTGAAAAGTAAAGATGTCATCTTGAAGACTGAAGTGTATCTGACCTAGCCCATGGTATTTTCAATCATGTCATATGCGTGTGAAACCTGGACAATGAACAAAGAAGACAGAAGAATTGATACCTTTGAAATGTGGTGTTGGAGAAGAATGTTGAATGTACTATGGACTGCCAAAAGAACAAACAGATCTGTTCTGGAAGAAGTACAATCAGAGTGCTCCTTAGAAGCAAAGATGGGTAGACTGCATCTTACATAGTTTGGACATATTGTCAGGAAAGATCAGGACATCATGCTTTGTAGAGTGGAGAGTCAGTGAAAAAGAGGAAGATACTTGAAGAGATGGAGTGACACAATGGCTGCAACAATGGGCTTAAGCATAAAAACGATTGTGGACACAGAGAAAAACTGGGCAGTGTTTTGTTATGTTGTACATAGGGTCATTATGAGTCAGAACTGACTTGATGGTATCTAACAACAACACTGGTGTAAAAGTCCTTGACAAATTATAAAATATTTCTGGTGTAGATTTGCCTCAAACGGTTCCTGGTATGAATAACTCTGGAAGTAATACATGCCCAAATTGTTTTGACAGACAAAATACCCAAATCGGTAGCCCTAACACAAGGATTAGGGAAGTCTTAGAAGAACTAAAAGAAAATGAAATTGTATTCCAGAGACAACAGGAGAAAAATTTACAATTGGCTGAGAAAAAAATCTCTCCCGGCCTGATCTAGAGTTACCAAAGCAACACTGCCCTGGGGTTGGGGAGGGGGTGGGAATGAAGAAAAGAAAGAACACTGTATCTATCCCCCTACATCTGGTCTGGGATGCGTTTTGGCAAATATGAAAATACATGGCTATGAACCCATGACAAGGAAACAAATGACTCACCTCTACAATACAGTCTGGCTCCCAAAGCAGCTAGGGGACCAGGAACGAGTTTCTAGGTTATTCTATGATTTTTCAACTGAATTTGCTTTGCAAAAAGACAAAGAAATGGGATAAAATTCACTATGTACACACTTTGATGTTCTTCTGTAGGGCTCTAAACACCTCTACTAAGTTTTTCTTCCAGAATAAACTGAGACCTAGGGTATTGCTTGAATCCTCCTTAAAGGACCCACTCTTGGGGGGTTGGATACTAGCCTCTGCCTTAGCTTCCACTCCCCAGTATGGGGAACATGCAGTAAAAGCTGAGGGTTTTAGAGCAGGAAGGTCAATGAGATTTCCTGCCACAAATGTCCAAGAGATGACAACGTGTTTCCCCATCAAAGCAGATGGAAGCAGCAGCCTCCTGGTTTCTACTCGAGCTGATACAGTAGAGGGAATGGGTCATGAGAGTCCACCTTCATAATATGTACGCTCCTTATAACCACCAGGGTATCATTTTCAGTGAGAGTGCCATGGTCACTAAGGCGGGCGATAGCTTTTATTTTACAAAGTGCCCAGATGTCAACAAGTTGCCGAAATTAGATGAGAGTTTGGAATGCCAGTGGGGCAGTGGCTTGGGATAACCTTCATGGTGTTTAATAACCAAAACAAGTCTGTAAAAATAGAAAAAGATAAAAAGTTGGAACAGAAGGCTACATTATGGACAGCTGCCCTGACCCTAGGAGCTGGAAGATCTGAGATCATAGAACAGGGCCAGGAAGGGTAGCGGTTATTGACCAGTGTACCTGTTGCTGAAAAAGAAGCCATTAAGAAAAAGACTGTCCCAAGAGGAGATACACATGGAACAAAGGAAAACTTTAGAAGACTATGAATCTACCAAGAGAGAAGTGCAACAGGGAATGAGTCAGGATGACAGGCCCAGGGGTTCAGGTTTTCTTGGCCATCTTCTACCACAAGTCTCAGGTAACCTTAAAAGTGAGAGGAAGTCTAATCAATTTCATTTTTCAATATGGGGGCCACCATGTCAGTTTTTAATATGACAAAATTATCTCTCAGCCCATGCCCTACCCCCATGATGGACATTTCAGGGAAATCCTTGACAATACCTGTTCTCCAACCAGTTAATTGAGAAATAGGACAGGACCCTCTGTGTCACAATTTTTTTAATATACCTGAGTGGTCTGTTTCCCTCCTCAAAAGATATTTATTGTCAAAACGTGGGGCTTGGGTCACTTTCGGGACATCTGGTGTCCTGGTACAGATCCCACAGAGCATGCATGTACTTTCCAGGCAGCATTATTGTGAAAAGAACCAGAGATACCTATTGGCATTCCTATGTATATATGCAACAAAGAGTTAATTTAGAAGTTTGGGCATTTAGGAGGCCTGGGAAGACGGGCAGGCAAAGTCAGTTAACATTACCTGAAAACTGGGGTGCCAATAGTACATTAAAACTATACTTCCTCTGGAGAGAAGGAGGTATTGAGTTTCTAAGAACAACATCTAGATAACTCAACAATAAATGAAGTATTGGGGATTCTAAATATCACAGGGCCACTGAAACCTCCTCTAAAATAGCAGGGAAGTTATTATTAGGTCAGTGTCCCCCACTTCTAGGTGGCAATTTAGGAATTTTCCCGAGATAACTAGCTTTTACTGCATTTGGATACCTGGGTTTGGACTTTTGACTGAGCTGCTGTATGAGGCCTTTAAAGGTGAAATGAGTAAGCCTCCGTTATGGACTACTAAATGTCAACAGACTTTTGAAAAGATCAAATATAAGCTATGACAGCCCCTGCCCTGGGATTACCTGAGAAAACCATTTCAGTTGCTTGTTTATGAAAGACAGGGGATTCCACTAGAAGTTTTAACCCAGACTTAAGACCAGCCAAGACATCAAATTCAAAAATCAAACCAATTACTGTCAATTCCAGCTAGTAGTGATCCTGTGAGATGGTACAGAACTGCCCCACAGGGTTTCCAGGAATCGTCTGGTGGATTCGAAGTGCTAATCTTTTGGTTAGCAGCTGTTGTGCTGAACTGCTATGCAACCAGCGTTTCCAGCCAAGAGATTAGTGATCTGTTTTTCCAAACAACTAGACAGCGTAGCCCAGAGACACCATTCCTGTCTTTGGACTACAGCTGGCAGATATGACTTACTACAAAAAAGCTGAGAAGTTTACTGTGGGACAAGAGGTGATGGTCCATATGCCCTACACAGTTCTTCTCCCCCTGGAACAAAAGGGTTTTTCTTTTTTTGGCTGACCACAGAGCACATGGGAAAGTACCCAGCAATTCTGTTGGATAGTATAAATGTTAGCTGCAGGCAGTTTCTGCTGTCTATCTAGCTACTCTATTGCTTATTTCAAAGGGAGAACTGACCCATGACTGTTCAAAAATCACTGAAGAGGTCTGCTCCAGCAGACCAGACTTGTCGGACAGCCTTCTAATTGCCTCTGAGCCAAAACCGTACACAAATAATAACAGTTTCATGTATTAGGGGCCCTGGAAGGTGGGCTATACAGTGAACCCTGACCAACGTGCTAAAAGTAGCCCTGCTCCCTGCAGGCACTTCAGCCTAAAAGGCTAAACTAGCAGGCCTTGGAGAGCTCTGTGTCTGGAAGCAGAAAAACGTATAACAGAATATGTACGCTGACGGTAAGTACATCCATGCACTACTACATTCTCATGGGATGCTGTAGAAGGAAAGAAGTCTCCTCACAGTCATCAATAAAAAGTAAAACATGTACCAAAGATTCTTAAACTTGCAGATGCAGTGCATGACCCCCTGAAGGTGGCAATAGTGTATTGTCCTGTATACCAGAAGGGTAAATCTCTTGAAGCCTTGGGAACCTTAGGACAGAAGTTGAGACAAAAAGATCTACAGTACAAGAAAATGAAAAAAAAAAAAAAAGAAGAAGAAGAAAGAAATGGCAACTTCAATGCCCCGCTTAGATCTCACCAATTTCCCTGTGCTGGTCTACACCTCCCAAAACACAGAATGGCTAAAAAGGGAGGATATATTCAAACCTCTCATTCTAGGTAGTTAATAAACAATGAGAGAATGATTTTACTGCCAGAGGTCCAGGTTTGTAATATATTATTATCCCTATATAAAGGAATGCACTGTGACAGACATGCTGGCTTTCAATGGATCCATCAGACAATTACAGGACTGAGTCTATGGAAAGCAATTTGGAAAGTTACAGAGAGATGTCATCTTTCCAGAAAGGACAACCCAAAGACTACACCGTATCCCAGAGAACTGATAGTCCAACACCAGGAAACAAATACGGGAGAAGATTGACAAACAGATTTCACATTGATGCTGTAGACACTCAGAAACTTTTGGTATTTATTGTTTTTTTTTTTTTTATTGTTATTATGATTGAATGAAAATATACACTCCCATATGAATTTGCATGCTCACCTATGTGCATCTTATACTGCTCTCCCTGCATGGTGACAGCACACTCTTCCTCTCTGCTCCATACATGTCCTATCCCCACAACCATCTCCTATCCCCTCCTCTTCACCCACTCCCCATCCTCCAGCCAGAGATCAGCAGGATAACCTCCTATAGATGCATAGAACTATAAAATTCCCACAAGATATGGTGACTCTGTGTTGCCAAGTCCAATCCATTGCTGTCTGAAAAGTTGACCTTCATTATGATTTATGGACAGGGACAGCATCAGGGCCAGGGGCCATGCACCCAGGGGAACCTGAAGCCCCTGGATCATCAGTTATGCTCTTTTAGTGGAGATCTCAAGATGCACCCCTATTTATTCTTGTGTTGCCAGTGAGACTCAACTTTGTGAGCTCCATCGAGATTATCACTGGTGGTAGCCAGGCACATCTGGTTCTTCCAGTCACAAGTCGATGTAGACACCCACTGATGTGGGTCTCCCTGTCTTCTGGATTCTCTTTCCCCCATGTCATTATGGACCTCAGTGATCATCCATTCCTGGTAAGCTGAGATCACTTGCTGTATCCTCAGATGGCAGCTTGGCAGCTTTTAAGACCCCAGACACCACTCACCAATGTGGAGTGTGGTGAGTCCTCATTAGCAAAACCTTGGTTGTGACAATTGGCCTCGATTTCCCCTGAGAGCATGGTCCCCAGCCCCCCACTGCAGCTAGTCTGTATTTGCAATATTGGGTTAAGATGGGAGGAGTACACAAGTTGTGTTGAAGTCTAGTTAATATTGACCTTCTTACTAATGTGTGCTGTCACCAATTTCACCCAACCAAATTTCTAATATCTGTCTAATCTGAACCCTAGCCCCTCACCCTCCTGCCCTCCCACCCTTGCAGCTGTCAAAGAGTCATCTGTTATGCATGAGTCTGCTTTTAAGTTCTTATCATAGGAGTCTCATACAATATTTGCCCTTCTGTCACTGATTACTTTCACTCAACATAATGTCCTCCACTTGAAACCAGGTTAAGAGATGTTTCCTGCTATCATCGTTGTTCTTTATTGTTGCATAGTGCTCCACTGAGTGTATGTACCATAGTTTACCTGTCGATTCTTTTGTTGTTGGGCATCTGGGTTGATTCCATCTTTTTGCTATTGTGGACTGTGCTGTGATGAACATTTGTGTGCATGTATCAATTGGTGAGAATGACCTTGATTCTGTAGGATATATTCCAAGTAGTGGAATTACTGGGTCAAATGCTATATCTAAATCCAGCTTTTTAAAGAAGTGCCAGATTGCTTTCCAAAGAGGCTGCACCATTTTGCAATCCCACCAACAGTGTAGGAGAGTTCCAATCTCCCCACAGCCCCTCCAGCATTTATTTTGTGTTTTTTGGATCATGGCCAACCTTGTTGGGGTGAGATGTTATCTCATTGTCTCATTCTAGCACAGTGTTGAATAGGAGAGGTGACAGTGGGCATCCTTGTCTAGTTCCTGTTCTCAGGGGCAACTGTTTAAGTCCCTCTCCATTCAGGATGATGTAGGCAGTTGGCTTTGTTTAAATGGCCCTTATTGCACTGAGTAATTTGCCATCTATTCCTATTTTGTCAAGAGTTTTTAGCATGAATCGGTGTTGGATTTTACCAAATGCCTTTTCTACATTAATAGACAAAATCAAGTAATGCTTGTCTTTTGTGATATTTATGTGGTTAATCACATTAATTGTTTTTCTGATGTTGAACCAACCTTGCATCCCTGTTACGAATCCAACTTGGTCATGATGGATTATTTTTTTGATATGTTGTTGTATTCCATTGGTAAGAATTCTGTTGAAGATTTTTGCATCTAGATTCGTGAGTGATGCTAGTCTGTAGTTCTCCTTTTTGGTTGGGTCTTTCCCAGGCTTTGGTATCAGGGTTATGCTGGCTTCATAGAATGAATTTGGGAGTATTCCATCCCTTTCAAAACTGTGAAATAGTCTCAGTAGTATTGGAGACAACTCTTCTCTAAAAGTTTGGTAGAATTCTGCAGTGAAGCCATCTGGGCCCAGCCTTTTTTTGGTTGGCAGTTTTCTGATGACTTTTTCAATCTCTTCTTTTGTGATGGGTTTATGAATTTGTTCTCCTTCACCTTGTGATAATTTTAGTAGCTGATATGAATCAAGGAGTTTGCCCATTTCCTCTAGGTTTTCAAATTTGTTAGAATACAGTCTTTCATAGTATTCAGCTATGATATTTTTGATTTCTGTTGGGTGTGTTGTGACAACTCCCCCCTCATTTCTTATTTGAGTTATTTGTTTCCTTTCCTGTTTTTCTTTAGTAAGTTTAGCCAGTGGTTTGTCAATTTTGTTGATCTTTTCAAAAAACCAGCTTTTGGTCTTTTCAATTTTTTCAATTGTTCTTTTATTCTCTAAATCATTTAGTTCTGCTCTGGTCTTTATTATCTGTTTTCTTCTGGTGCCTTAGGCGTTCCTCTGTTGTTCTGTCTCTACTTGTTCAAGCTGTAAGGTCACTTCTTTGATTTAGTTTCTTTCGTCCTTCCAGATGTGTGCATTTATGGAGATAAACCGACTTCTGAGCACTGCTTTGGCTGTATCCCATAGGTTCTGGTAGTAAGCATTTTCATTCTCGTTGTAATCCACAAATTTCTTTATTTCATCCTTGATTTCTTCTATAACCCATGGTATTTTGAGCAAGGTGTTGTTCAGTTTCCATGAGTTCCACTTTCTAGCTATGTTTTTTCTGCTACTGATTTAGACTTTTATGGCTTTATGATCTGAGAAGACTGTTTACATTAATTGAATGGTATGGATTTTGTTGAGAATTCCTTTATGTCCTAGCACATGGTCTATTCTGGAGAATGTTCCTTGTGCACTGGAGAAGAAGGTGTAGCTGTCCACTGATGGACAATTCTGTGTATGTCGATGAGGTCTAGTTGGTTAATTGTGGCAATAAGGTCTTCTGTGTCTTTATTGAGCTTTTTTCTAGACAATCTGTCCAATATTGAGAGTGGAGTGTTGAAGTCTCCTACTATTATTGTGGAGTGATCTATCTCTTTTTTGAGTATAGTCAGTGTTTCTTTGACATATTTAGGTGATCTAATAATAGGTCCATAAATATTTAATATTGTTAAGTCCCACTTGTATATTGAACCTTTCAGTGATAAATAGTGTCCATTCTTGTCCATGATGGTGGATTTTACATTAAAATCTATTTTATCTGAGATTAGAATTGCTCTTCTTTGTTCATTGTTAGCTTGATACATATTCTTCCATCCTTTAATTTCCAGTTTGTTCATATCTTTAAGTCTAAGGTCAGTTTCTTGTAGGCAACTTATAGATGGATCATGTCTTTTGATCCAAGATGTCACTTGATGTCTCTTTACTGGAGCACTCAGTCAATTCACATTCAATGTAATTATTGATAGGTATGTGTTAAGTGTGGCCATTGTGATATGTTTATTATTGTGTTGATATTTTCTCTGTTGTTTTTATTGATCTGTTCTGGGACATTCTTTTCTGTGAGTTGATTTTTCACATTTTTCAGTGTTGGTTTTGCAGTTGTTGAGACTCCTGTATTACATTTCTTGATATGATATGTTGCATCTTTATTGAGCTTTACAGCTGCCCCTATTATCCTGCTTATTAAACTATATATAAACCCAATTTTAATTGCTACCAGTCTTGTCAACTTTGTCTCTATTTGGAAGGACTATAATGACTGTAGTACATCCCTCTTTTTAATATGATGTTATGACAGTTTACATGATATGATCACTAGATCGTTTCTCTCACTCATAGCTTAGATTGTCTTTGGAGCCTTCCCTAACTGAGTAGGATTCTGGATCATGTGTCCTTCTAAAATACAAAGTTAGCAGTATTGTTCTCCCAAGCCAAGAGTTTCTTTCAGTGTTTCTTGTAGCTTTGATTTTTTTACAGTCTCTGAGTTTCTGTTTATTTGCTGATGTCTTAATTTCATTTTCATATTTGAAAGATAGTCTTGCAGGATATATAATTCTTAGTTGGAAGTTCTCCTCCTTCAAAGCTATAAATATATCATATGACTGTCTCTGTGCCAGCATCATTTCTGCTGAGAAATCTGATGAAACGCTACAGGGTTTCCTGCTGAATATCAGCTTTGCTTTGAGTCTTGCTGTCTTTAAGAGTTTCTGCTTAGGTTTCATTTTGTTGAGCTTGATTACAATATGTCTTGGAGTCTTTCTATTGAGATCTATATTGAGTGGTGTTCAATATGTATCTTGGATATCTATATTCTCTTCTTTCATGATTTCTGGGAAGATTTCTTTCAGCAGCTCAACAACAATACTCTCTGCATTCTCATGTGTCTCACCTTGTTCAGGAACTCCAATTAATTGTAAATTGTTCTTCTTAATAGAGTCCTACATGCTTCTTAATGCTTCTTCATTTTTCTTGTTTCTTTTATCTGATTTCTCCTCATAGATGTTGGAGCCAGTAGCTCTGTCTTCCAAATCAGAAATTCTCTTTTCCATTTGTTCCATTCTGTTTTCTTGGCTTTGAATTGAAGATTCCATGTCTTTGATTTTGTTCCTGATCTGTTGGATTTCAGAGTACTGATGTTCCATCAGATTGAACAGCTTGCTTAGTTTTTTGTTTTGCTGTGCTGCATTTTGTATAAGGTCTAGTAGAGCTCTATATATAATCCTTTTGTATTCACCTTGTGATAGTTTCAGAATAGCTTCTCATCTGGGAAGTTCTGAGGTGATTTCTTTTGGGAGCCTTCTGATACCATGGATGACTTTCAGGTTACCGTCTTCTCCAGTGTTCTTGCTTTTTGGGCTTCATGTGGGTCAGTAGAGGCTGGGAGTGATGTTGTGAAAACGGACCACAGTTGTTTCTCAAGGCTGTCTTAAAAGAGAAGTAAAAAGTATTTGACAACTTCCAAAGTCAATCAGGTTTTCAGGTATATATACAGCTGGCAAAGTAAGCACCTCTATATTAAACCCTAGATGTCATAACCATCTCAAAATACAGAAAGGCTACTGGCCTGCTGGCCTCTGCTGTCAGGCCCCAGCTGTAGGCAATACTGTGTAGAATTCTGCTGAAAAATCAGTTTCTTCTGGGTAGGCACTGCCTCCCAGCCCAGGTGTTAGTTCCAGTTGAGGCTTCCCTGTGGATGACTCCACTTCCCAACAAAACAAGGTGGCAGCCCGCACAAGCTCACCAGCTGGCCGGGACGAGGCTCCTGATGGAAAGAGAGGCCAAGAGTGCTGAAATTCCCAGAGTCCACATCCTCCACTGCTGGGCCGCAGCCCCAGGCAACACTGTGCAAAACACCACCTCCCTGCTAGAAAAACACTCTCCCCCTGGCAGGCACCACCCCCCAGCCTAAGAACCAAGTGCAGCTGATGCCTCTGCCTTGGTTTCTCCATTTCCCAGTGGATCAAAATGGCATCCTGTGCAAGCACATCTGTACAGATACCACATGGCGGAAGCAGAATGATAGGCCAGAGGAGCCGAGGTTTATAGTCCAAAGCCAGGCTCTCAGAACCTCACAGTTACACTTGCCAGTCCCACCAGCAGTACGACCGAGTTCCAGTACGATCAAGTTCCAGTTATGCCTGCTGGCCAAGACAGAGGAAAAAAAAAAAATCGAAATGGTGAGCTACCTTCAGTCTGTGCAAGCCTGTGCATGCTGAGAGTGGGGTCAGTGAAACAGAGGAGGTTTTTTGCGTTCAGTGGTATGAAGCCCAAATTAACAGCCCTATGCTGCATCCCAGGGCTTACTAGGTGTCCAGAAGGCTCCATTTAACTGTCTTGGTTTCCAGACGGATTTAGGGAGGTATGTGCTTAGTCTGCCGTATTGACTCTGCCTTTGAGTTTTTTCTTTTTTTTTTTTTTTGTTATACCATTCTTTTAGGGTGAGTCGAAGCTTTTCCTTTATCAAACTGAACAAGCTCAAGAAGTAACTAAAGTATTCTTAAAAGAAATTATATCCTAGTTCAGACTGCTGTTATCCCAGAGTGAAAATGGAAGAAGCTTCATGACAGTAATCACTCAAGAGGTCGGTCAAAACTCAAATATAAATTAGAAACTTTACCCTGCTTAGAGACCACTGTCAACAAGAAAAACTGAAAAAAGTAATCCATACCCTAGAAAAGATCCAACAAAAATTTGTCAAGAGACTAGTCTAACCTAGAGTCAAGTCCTGTACATTCCTTTGCTGAAAATTTAAGTTGCCTTCAAAATAGGATCAAATGAAGCCTTATCTATAAATTAATATACAGGAAGCCATTCCTACAAAAGTCTACTTTCCCTATCACTGTCATGAGGGAGGTAAAAAAGAGAGATTGGGTCCACTTCTTGGGTGTCACTTTGAATACTGTTAACACACTTTTCTCCATCTGTCTTTTCCTTCTGATATACCCCTTAGCTGGTTCCAACAAGGAAATCTGGTATTGTTAAAAACTGAAAAAGATAGACATCTCAAAGGCCAGATGGCCTATAGGTGGGAAGGGCATATGAGGTTCTTCTCATCAGCCACTCATCCCTGAAAGCAGCAGTAGTAATGACGTGCATACATCATTCATGAGTAAAGACTGTTCCACCTAAAGAAGGTACAGCAATCAGAACCATCATATTCTGGCACCCAGATGAGATATCTAAAGTAGTAATTCAAAAAAGAACCTAAAAATGATCATTGAAATCTTTACTTACCTCTTCTTCCTCACTCAAGAGTTGCTATTGAATAAAGACCTGAAGAGCCTACAGAGAAACTCTGAAGCTTCACAAAGGAGAGATACCCTGACCTTTCCATGTGTGGTATTGTCCTTAAGTGCTGTGGGACCTGTAAAATAAACTATGAAATACCTGCAGAGGAGGGAGAGAATTGTTTGGGAAGCCAAGAGGAGCTCCTATTGAGTAAACACTCTAGGTAACACTATGAAGTTATCAAATAGAAATTTTTTGTTTGCAGCTTTGGAGGTGATCTTGTCTGACATTAGAACCTATTGTGTAAAATATAAAAAGAGATCACTTCAAAGTATTTAGGTCAAGAGAAAAATGATACCTCAGGTGTTAGTCAGGAGACATCAGAAACTTGTCTGTCATACAAAAATGGGTGGGACTAATCCTTAAATGAGTAACTTAGTGACTGTCATGGGTTAAATTGTGTCCCCCCAAAATGTGTGTAGCAATTTGACTAGGCTATAGTTCTTGATATTGTGGGATGTTCCTATATGTTATAGACCCTGCCTCTTTGATGTTAGTAAAGGAGGATGGATAGCAGTTGTTTGGTGGGGTGGGACTCAGTCTGTAAGACTATATTGTGTCTTGAGTTAATATCTTGGGATATAAAGGAAAGGGAAGTAAGCAGAGAGTTGTGGACCACATACCATCAGGAACGAAGCAATGCTGAGAGCAGAGTATGTCCTTTGGAAGCTCTCAGTCCAGGGGAAGATTGATAAAAAGTGCCTTCCTCTAGAGCCAACAGAGAAAGCCTTTCCCTGGAGCTGACATCTTGAATTTGGACTTTTAGCCTATGTTTTTGTGAGAAAATAAATTTTGTTAAAGCCATTCACTCATGGTGTTTTTGTTATAGCAGCAGTAGAGGACTAAGATAGTTACTATGTCCCAAATAGTCACAGTTTCTAGGTTTGCCATCACCTTCCCCAGGCAAGTATTTCTGAGTGCTATAGCTATGCCTGTCTTTGACTACAAACATCCCTAATTGTACCTTGAGTCACCAGACTCTGAGGGCTGTTATCTGGACACATCTCATTCAATATCTATTCAGTATATCCTGTTTTTTATTTGCTGACCTTAACCATACCTCAGACACCAAATGAGAGTTGCAATAAAAAAATTCTAGGGTTAGTTTTACTCAGCAAGGTTTTTGAGATTTCCAACTCTCCTTTTTATGTAATGGGTCGTTAGCCATACCTGGACTAATATATATAAATGGTAATATCTCTGACCATCTTAATGAAAACCTGTCCTTTCGTGAGCTACCAGGGTTCACTTTCTCATGTCTTGGAAAACCTTGTTCCACCAGTGATGTTCCAAGGCCAAAAATCATACCCCACACATGGGCCAGGCCATCCAGTGTTTAACAGAGATATGTTTTGTAAGAGAGTACATTCTAGGACTCCTGGCCTTCCTGACCCAAGTCCACTACTCTCCTACACAAATCCTGCTGCCAGAGTTCTGCAAAAAAAAAAAAAAAGAAGTGTTACTCTCAGTAAACCTGGTGTCTCTCTGGGTAACACAGACTCAAAATAACTTAGTCTTAGGAGACAGTGTATTTCAAGTTTTATTTTATTATTGCTGAAATTGTACACAGCGACTCAACGGCACTTGGCCACTTGGCAAGCATGTACCAACTCAGCAATCCATATTATATTGGGAGTGAAAGTAGATCATATAAGAATAACTATCAAAATTTTATCTGACACCATTCACCTGTTGACACTAAGAACTGGGAGTGCTCTCAGGGCCCAATAGACCTTGAATTCTTTGACCAGTGTTGTGCTACATAACAAAATTGCCAGGAGGAGTTAGGAGGAGTCTGTGCTGTCATCAAAGACTTGCTGTGCTGAGACAAAAACCTCTAGAAAAGTTAAAGTAAAAATAAATGTCATTCATAGTGTGGCTAGACCACACAAAAACAAGGAGAAATGTGAAACTGACTTCAGACCATTTTCCCCAACTTAGGGTTGTGGCTGGCTCCTTTAAGAATGATGGAAATAGTTATTGTTTTAGTTTTCCTATTTGTTCCATGTTTCATAAATGACTAATGCCTTCAAAATATTTACTCTCATGGAACAACCACTAAATAAAATTGTCTCCTAATCCAACAAGGTGTAATCAGTTTTCATCTTTCAGAATCCCTTCAGTTGAAAAGAATTTCTCTCCCAACACTGACACACATGTACAACAAAAAGTAGCCAAAAAGATGTGATGTCCTATTTGACAAAATTAAAATGCAACAAAAGGGGGTTTGTAACAGACTTTAACAATATACTAACATGGGCAAAATGTAACTTATGACACTTTTTTCCTTCTAAACTTACTCTTGCCTCTAAATATAATTCTGTCCTTTCAGAGTACACGAAACAAATGATACCAATCTGAGTTCATAATGATGAAAAGTGATCAACATGCCCAAAAGGCAACTTTTGTGACCCCTCTTCCCCCTCAAAAGAACTCAGAAACTTCCTCTCACTTCCTTCTCCCTGTTTATAGTTACTTTTCAGGTCAACTGATCAGAATCTTACCAACTGGGTAACCACCAAATGACTTCATCCCACGAGGAGTTCTGTATAAAAACTTGAAAAAATGTGTCAATTGAAAAACACCAGATACGCATTACTGGGCCACAACTAGGCCCAGTTTGAGAGGGAGGCATCCAAACCCTGTTTCCATATCAACTTTCAGCCTGGCCCCTTTTAATACACATGCTATGAATATTTCCCCTGGATAAATACATATATAACTCCCCTTTTCCTACATAATGTAAAACTTCTCCTGGCTCTTTGTTCAGGGACAAAGGCTATTAGAGTAATGCATTCCCCCTTGTGTCCTGGTATACTAGTATATAATAAAGCTCTTGTTACTCATCTCACCCTTGTCTCAAAAACTGGCTCTTTGAAGCAGGTGGCTCTAACCCATAAATTGTGATAGCATATTCCAAATCACAAATTATGTGTACTTATTATAGCAAACCACATTAAATGGTCCAGTGAAGATAGGAGTCATAACATAAATTTTAGTCAATTCAGTCATAAGATCATCTAAATAAATCAAGAATGGGAAGGGGATCAAGCAACAGATATGAGTTCAGTTTGTAGAAAATGATATTTGAGAGTTAAAAGCACAGCTGTTAAAACAAAGATTTTTTGACACTAAATTTATAATTTTTATTTCAGCAAAAAACCCACCAAATTAATAGTAAAAATTAAACTCAAAATAATAATACAGATTAAATGTTTAAGAGTTATGAGGAAGTGAGCCTTTATTCAGAGCTTTCTGAAGAAGTGCATGTTTTGAATTTTAAGCATAATCATAATCAACAATTAACAAGTTTAAAAAAGCATAATTATACTTGGAAGCAGCTCAAGATATTTCTAGTTGTTTCTTCTCACAGGCCCATTGTCATCTCATTGTGCTTAGCACCTTCTTTTATTTTTCTGGTCAAATAATTTCACCCCTTATCATGTTTAGTCTGCTCTTCAGCTTGTGAGCATTGTTGACAGCTTCTGAACATATTGACAGCTTCTAAGTCTGTTGATACATTGGTTTCCATCAATTAAACAATTTGTACAAGTCCAATCCAGTGCAATTGATTACATTATTCAAGTTGCACAAACGTTCTCACTTGCCTTGTCTTAATTGTGCCTCCCCCATTAATGTAACCTCATTACCTCTTAAATTTCCTGTCTTACCTTTTGAGTCAACTGTCATCAATTTGATCCCACATAGACAGTTCTTTGAAAAAGTATGATATTCAAGATAGATGTTCTTGACTAATTAAACTAATATTTTGTTTGGTTTAAAGAAGATTTCAGGGAATACTTTTGGTTTAAGGTTTAAAGATTTCATTGGGGTAATTGTTTAGGAATCCAGGCAGTATCAGTGGCTCCGGAAAGTCTAGATTCCATGAGAGTTTGAAATTCTGTTCTGCATTTTTTCCTCTTTACATCAGGATTCATCTATAAAATCTTCGATCTAAACATGCAAGACTAGTAGCCAGGCACATCTCATGGCAAAGGAGACATATGTTTGTGGAAGCTACTAGCTGTGTATTCTACTTACACCTATTCCTGACTCTCTTACCTCTATCGCTCCAGGAGAATAGACATCAATTATGATATCTTGGATGGCTATTTGTAAGCTTTTAAGAGTCCAGGCACTACACAACAGTTCAGGGGTAAAACAGAAGCACTGAAATAGTTGATCAATTGACTGGGCCAGTCAATGAAACCATGATTCTGAAGCTCCAAACCGAGACACCAAATTTCATGAGGTTGCACATATGCAGCTTTAGCAGCTTCACTGCCTATCTCTCTCTCTCTTTTAAATAAAAATATGTATCATGCAACATTTGCCAATTCATTTTTTTTACTGGTGTACAGCTTAGTGTCACCCTTAAACAGTGCAAAATTTTCATCATTATAAACAGAAATTTTGTATTTACCAAGCAATTACTCCCTGTTTTCTCCTTCTTTGTGTCTCTAGTAATCACTAATAAACTTTGACCTATGCACACTTACCTGCTCTTGTCTTTTTGTATAAGTGAGGTCATATAGCATTTATACTTTTCTGACTGACTTGTTTTTTTCCAGATAGTATTGTCAAGCTCCATCTTCTTTTTAGCATGTAGAATTTCATTTCTCTCTGTGGCTGAGAAATATCTCAGTATATGTGTGTACTATATTTTGGTTTACTCATTTGTTGCTTGGCATTTAAGTTGTTTTCACCTTTTGACTGCTGTGAGCAGTGCTTCAGTGAACATTGGCATATGTATGTCTGTTTGCATTGCTGTTTTCAAGTCCCTTGGGTGTGTTCCTAGCATTGGTTTGGTGAGTCAGACAGTAGTTTTTTAGTTTTTTTGAGGAACTGCCACATTGTTTTCCACAGAAGCTCTACTACTTCGTGTATTCATCAGCAATTGATAACGATTCCAATTTCACTACATCCTCATCAACATCTCTTGATGATTAATTAATAATCTCAGCCATCTTGGTGGCAGTGAAATTATATCTCATTGTGATTTTGATTTGCATCCTTCTGGTGGCACAGTGTTGTAGTGCTTGGCTGCTAACTGAAAGATGGGTGGTTCTAAGTTCTGAGTCAGTATGACCCAGAATTGACTCACTGGCAGTGGATGAATGGCTGAAGTGGTTAAGCTTGTTATGCTTAACATGTTTGTAAATGTTTGTTGGCCATTTAAGTATCAGTTTTGGTAAAGTGTCTGTGCATGTTCTTTGCCCATTTTCTTTTTAAATTAAGTTGTCATTTGTTGTTAAATTGTAGTTTTATACGTATATTAGACTCTTGTTGGATATATTGTTCCTGAAGATATTTTTCCAAGTCTGTTGGTTGTCTTTTTATTTTTTGATAAAGACTTTTGATAAATTTAAACAATTAAGTTTTATGAGAGCTTAATTATTTAGTGTTTGGCTGCCTGTGATAATCTATCACTGAAAAAAAATTAGATTTGCCATTATGTTTTCTTTCAAGAGTTTTGTGGATTAACTGAATACAAATTCAGCATCATTTTTTTTTTAATGAGATGGAGAAACGAATTACTGACTTTGTTTAGAAAGAGAAGAAACCCTGGATAAATGAAGTACTGCTGAAGAAGAGGAATACAGTGACAGCCCTCGCACCACTTGACTTGAAAACATATTACAATGCCACACCAGTCAAACAGCGTGGTACTGGTACAAAAAGAGACACGTAGACCAATGGAACAGAGTCGAATTCCAGAGAAGCCACCATCTTCTTATGAACATTTAATATTCAACAAAGGCTCTACAATTGTAAACAGTCTTTTTAACAAACGTTGTTGGCAAAATTGGATGTCCAGCTACAAAAAGCTGAAGCAAGACACACACAAAAACCAACTGAAAATCAATCAAAGACCTAAATATCAAACCTAAAATGATAAAGAACATCCAAGAAAAAATAGAGTCAACAATGGAAGTTCTAACACACAGCTTAGACAGACTTCGAAATCTAATAAACAAAGCACAATCACAGAAGAGAAAATAGATAAATGGGAACTAGTAAGAATCAAACAAATCTGCTCACCTAACAGTTTTATCAAAAGAGTTATGAGATAACCTATAGAGTGGGGAAAAAAAAAATATTTGGCCACTACATTTTGGACTGACATCTGATCTCTGTAATCTACAAGGTACTGCAAAATACCAATGAGAAAGAGGTAAAGAACCCAGTTAAGCAATGGGTAAAAGAGATGGACAGACACTTCACTAAAGAGGACATCCAGGCAGCTGAAAGACAAAAGAAGAAATGCTCATGATCATTAGCTATCAGAGAACCTAAATCAAAACTACAATGAGACAATGTCTCACCCCAGTGAGTTTGGCTATAATCCAAAAAACACAAAACAACTAATGCTGAAGAGGCTGTGGGAAAATTGGAACTCTCCTACACTGCTAATAGGATTACAAAATGGTACAACCTCTTTGGAAACCAATCTGATGCTTCCTTAAAAAGCTGGAAATAGATGCACCATTTGATCAAGTAATCCCACTGCTAGGAATTTATCCTACAGATACAAAGACTGTCACACGAATGCTTGTTGCAGCACAGTCTACAATAGCAAAAAGACAGAATCAATCGAGGTGTCCATAAATAGATGAATAGGTAAACAAACTGCAGTACACATACTCAGTTTAACACTACACAATCACTAAAAAACAATGATGAATTTAGGAAACAGCTCATCACTTGCTTTCAATTGGAAGACATCATGCGAGTGAAATAAGTCGGCAGCAAAAAGTCAAGTACTGTATGAGGTCCCTGCTATAAGGACTTAAAAATAGGCTTATGCACACAAGAAAAGACTCTTGGATGCCTACAAGAGTGGGAAAGGAAGGAGAGAGTTGGTCATAGATTAGATAGTTGATACAAATTTGGTTAGGTGAAAGAAATGACAGCACACAGTAAAAAGCTGATCAACTTAACTGGATGTCACCATAAACTGAAACCTCTTCTGAAAATTTCAACCCAGTATTACAAGGATAAAGTATCATGAGTGATGTCTGGGGACCATGCTCTTGAGGGACATCGAGGTCAACTGTCATAATTAGCCTACTGCTAAGAGTCTCCTGTACCCCGTATTGACGAGTGGCATATGGGACCTTAAAAGCTAGCCACCTGCCATCTGAGGTACACCAAATGGTCCCAACTCATCTGGAACAGATGATCTCGAGAACAACAAAGACACAAGTTAAAAAGGGCCTAGGAGACAGAAAGACCCATGTGAATGCGAGATTGTATCAATATGTGACTGGAAGAACCAGATGGTGCCTGACCACCAACAAAGACAGCCACGATGGGGCACAGAATGTTGAGTCCCTGTGACAACATCGAAAAAAGAGAGGTGCACCTCAAGAACTCTAGTAAAAGACCACAGCTGATGGTCCAACAGCTTGGGGGATCCCCTGGGAGCATGGCTCCTAGACGTGCTGCTGCCCCTGTCTAGAAAACGCTTTGAGGTCAACTATTCTGACAAAAATGGATCAGATTCAGGGACACAATGTGACCACATGGTGTGTGCACTTTGTTTCCATGCATTTACGGGAGGCTGTCCTATTGGTCTCCTTCTAGATAGGAGAGAAGGTAGAGATAAGGGGCAGGAGCTTGTCATCAAGATATGACAACTATAAAATGAAAAGGAGGAATGTGCTATAATGGAACAAGGAGAGCGGAAGGAGCTATAGACAGGTGGTCATGCAGAATTAATTTGGATTGTGTACTTTCACTTAATCACAATAAAAAGAAAAAGTATGGATTAAGATTTAATATTTATGTCCTTCTCAATACATTTTGAATTAGTTTGCATGTATGGTGTGAGCTATGGATCTTGCTTTGTTATTCTAAGTGTAAAAATCCAACTTGTCCAGCCCTGTTTTTGGAAGAGACTATTCCTTCCCTTTGAATAGACTTAGCAATTGCGTTGCTAATCAGTTGGCCATATACATATGGATTTATTTCTAGGTTTTTAATTTTATTCTATTGGTCTATGTGTCTGTCATGGAACCAGTACCATGCTGTCTAAATACTGTTGCTATATAAGATGTTTTAAAGTTGAAAATGTGAGGCCTTCCACTTTCTTCTTCAAAATTGATTTGGCTATTTGAGGCCTCTTACCTTTCTTTATAAAGTTGAAGATTTGTTTTTAGATTTCTATAAAAATTTCCATTGAGATTTTTATCAGGATTATTTTGAATGTATTGATGGCTTTGGATAATGTTGACACCTTGACTATACTGAGTTTTTTAATCTATAAGCACAGAACATATTTCAATCTATCTAGATCTTCTTTCAGCAGTATTTTGTTATTCTTGTTATGTAAGTATTTAATATCCCTGGGTCAAGTTTATTCTTAAGTATTTTATTCTCTTACACTTTATTGCTTTAGAGAAACCCAACTTATTTTTGTGCATTTATTTTGTATCTGGTAATTTTGTTGAATTTCTCCATTATCTCTAGGGGAGTTTTAGTGTATTCTTTCAGGTTTTCTGTATACAGAACTATGTTTCCTTCAAGTAGAGATCGTCTTCCACTTTATTTTCAGTTTTGCACTCCTTGCCTTATCACTGTGACTAGGACCTCCAGTACAATATCGAGTAGGAGTGGTGACAGCAGCTTCCTTGCCTCTTCCTCATTTTTAACAGGAAAGTTCTCAATCTTTTTACGTTGAGGATAAGATTGGCTGCTGAATTTTCATAAATTACATTAATTATTGAGGAAATTTCTTTTCATTCCTACCTTGATGAGAGTCTTCATCAGAAAGGTATTTTGAACTTTATTAAATGCCTTTGTGTGTCAACTAAGATGATCACGTATCTTTTTCCTTTGTTCTATTAGTGTGGTATTTCACGTTGATTGATTTTTCTAATGTTGAACTATCCTTGCATTGTTGGAATAAATATCACTTGATTATGTTGTATAATTCTTTGAATATGCTGTTGGATTCTGTTCATTAGTGTTTCCTTGGGAATTTTGACATCTATATTTATAAGGTTATTGGTCTGTACTTTTCTTTTCCTGTAGCCTTTCTCTAGCTTTGTTATCAGGGTAATACTAACTTCATAGTAAGAGTCAGGGAATATTCCTTCTACTTCTACTTTTCTGGGATAATTTTAACAGGATTAATATTGCTTCTTCTCTAGATGGTTGCTAGAATCCCCCAAAGAAGCCATCTGGCCTTGTCTTTTCTTTGTTTGGAGAGTTTGTTTCCTTTTGTGTTAATCATTGATTCAGTATCTTCAATTATTGTGTATCTGTTGAGTTTTTCAACTTCCTCTTGAGTCAGTTTAGGTGTGATATGTACTTCTGTGGAATTGTTCATCTTATCTAGTTTATCATGTTTGATGGAATACAGTTATTTAGAATGTTTTGTCTTGATGTTTTCTGCTTGAAACTGGGTCAATTCTAGTGTCTCTGCTTTAGTTTCTTTTCATTTTTAATTTGTGCCTTCTTTATTTCTTTGTCAGCCTAGCTAATGGTTTGAAAATTTTTTAATGATCTTTTCGAAAAACAACTATCCCCGTTTTTTTTTAAATCCTCACTATGTTTTTCTGTTCTCTACTTCTTTTGTTTGTTTTGATCTTCATTATTTCTTTTCTTCTAGTAGCCTTACATTTAGTTTTATTTTTCTAGTTCCTCAAGTTATAAAGTTACACCATTTATTTGAGATCTTTTTTTTAATGTAGGCATTTATTGCTACAAATTATCCTTTAAGGACTGTCTTTAAGGTGTCCCATAAATTTTCGTATGCGTGTTTCCATTTTCATTTATTTACACGCATTTATATTTTTATTTCTGTCTTAATTTCTTCATTGGTCCATTGACTGTTTAGCAGTACATTGCTTAGTGTTCATGTATTTGTGTGTTTTCTAGTTTTTCTCCTGCAGTTACTTTATGATATTCTTCTGTGATAAAAGAAGATACTCTGTGAAATTGTATTTTTTCTAAATTGATTGGGACTTGTTTTTTGGTGTAGTCCATGTTCTTTTCTAGAGAGTGACTCACGTGCACAGGAGAAAAATGAGTATTGTTTTGATGACTGGTGGAAATTTCTATGTATGTTCAACATATCTAATTAGTTTATGATTTTTTTAAAGTCCTATGTGTCTTTCTAATTTTTGTAGGTTCTGTCTGGTATTAAAACTGGTGCATTTAAGTCTCCAACTATTATTGTGAAGTTGTCTATTACTTTTTTCAGGTTTGTCAGTGTGTGTTTCGTGTATTTTAGAAGACTGATTTTAAGAGCATATACATTTATAATTGTTATGTCTTCTTGATGAGTTAACCTTTTACTTAAAAGCTATTTTATCTAATATCAGTATGGTCATCCCAATTTTTGTTATCAGTGGATAAAATACTCTTTTTCTATCTTTTCACTTTGAGTCTGTTTGCATCCTTGGGCCTAGGGTACATCTCTTTTAGACAGTATCAAGATAGATGATTTTTTGTTTGTTCTGTCTTTTTAATCCATTCCATCACTCTCTACAGTTTTAATAGAAAGTTTGTGTCAATTACATTTAAGGTGATTTTTGTTCATTTCTTTCTTCTTTTGTTTATATTTTCTAATGTTCTCTTAGTGGTTATGACAAATTTTACATTTAACAACTTACAAGTGCACCAAACTATTTTAGCTTTATACCAACATTTAACAAAAACAAATAATATGAAACATTAACACACCAAAACCTTTTTCCTAATTTGCTCTTGCTTCTGCCATATCTATTGTTGTAATATCAATTGCATCATTATTCATTGTATGTACATTAGATCAAATTTGTACCTTTTTCATATGCATTTGGTGTTGTATGGCTTGTGGGATTAACTACTAAATTTACTCTCAGAGAATACTGTATAACTGACCCTTTTATTTGCTGATGCCATTACCTTTAGTGGAGATCTTGGTTTTTGTTTTTGTTTTCCCTTTTACCATGTTTGGATTTGAGTATTTGTCTAGGGTTCTTTCCTTTTATGTGAAAAAAATTCCCTTGAGCAATATTTGCCAAGCAGATTTGATAGTAACAATTTCCCACAATTTTTGTTCAGAAATATCTCAATGTCACTCTGAGTTTTGAATGACAAGTTTGTTAGGTAGAGAATACTTAGCTGAAAATAGTCTTCTTTCAATACATTGTATATTTCATTCCATTGCCTGCTGCCCTCCAGGGTTTCTGAGGGAAAGTCCACAGTAATTGTCATCACAGACTCCTTGTTTGTTATACTGTATTTTTCTCTTGCTGCTTTCAGAACTTTGTTCTGTTACATTCACTCCTGACGTATCAATACAGTTTCATCCTAAAGAGCAAGTTATTGTGTAAAAGTAGGAATTATGCATCAATGGAGGATAATTACTGCAGATCACAAGATGGAAGATGATGTCATCATTATATAACTACAGATTACTTCATTACATAACTGCCGAACTACTGAGAATCATGGCCCAGGCAAGTTGACACGTAAGTGGCCATCACAGACAATGTTATTTTGCCGTGCACCTTGGTGTTTATTACTACCAGACATACATTATTAGTGCACAAAACAGATAGTAGATTTTTTGTTGTTGTTGTAAATGCAAAATGTTGGGTAAAGAGATAGTCAAAAAGTAAGGAGTAGCTGTAGTTTGTGTTCAAGAATTATATTACATTGCATCTTAATACAGTCCTCACTGTATTCCTTCAGCTTGGAGTACGCCTGTCTTTTTAGATTGCAGGCTTGACCCTGTTTTCAGGTCTGGGAAATTCTCTGCAATTTCGTCTTGGAAAATTCCTTCTGTCCTTTTCTTTCTCTCATATTCTTCTGGAATTCCAAAAGTCTTAATGGTGAACTTTTTACCTGTATCTCACAATTCCAATAGATTTTTCTCTTCTCTTTTCTCAAGACTTGACAAATCAGTTACTCTGTCTTCTGTTTTTGCCTATTCTGTCTTCTCTCTCTTTAAATCTGTGTTAAATTCCTCCATCGAATTTCCGGTTGAGTTATTTTATCCCTCACTTTCAGAATATCTCTTTGTTTATTTTAATAATTTTCTATTTCCTGAGTTTCTCATTTTGTTTCCTGATTTCTGTAATTTATTTTCTGTGTGTTCCTTCCTTTTTCTGAACATACGCAACATTGCTGTTTGGAGGTCCTCTATATTTCCCATTAAACTGAACTAATTTCTGCTTCTTCTTGGTTATGTTTTAATTGGGCCATCTTCTGTGTTCTTGGATGCCTAATAATTTTTGGTTGGACTTGAAGAATTTGAGTATTTTCCTGTATTATCTATAACTCAGAATCTTCTCTTTCTCCAGGAATTACTATTTTTTTTACTTTACAGCCTCCTTCTTCCCTTAAATTCCAGTAAAGGGTATTCTGGCCTTTCGGTTCTTCCCATTCTGGGGACGTGTGCTCCTTCCTCTCTTCTATGGTATGGGCTCAAGCATATCCTTTCATGATACCAGGTTCTAATATAGTTCCACAGATTTTGATGAGCTGGCATACCGAAGTGCCTAGGGGCGTATTCTGAATCACCTGTGATATTGGACAGGGCCTCTCCATTTTGGCTGATAGCGTTGCAGCAAGACTTTCCCGCTGCAGCTAGTTGTATGAGGGCAGGACATTCTCTTGTTAATCATAAACTTCTGTTGAGATCAGCTAGGCTGGGCAAGGCTTTCCTGTGATTGCCAGGATTGCCACATGACTTTTCCACACAAACAGTCCTTAGCTAGCACTCTAGCAGTGTCTGTTGCTAGACGGGGACCCAGCTGTTTTCTCGGGTTTGCCTGACTGATGGCAGTTCTCATCTTGACTGATAGCAAGATCCCATTGCAGCCCTGTGATTTTGGGTACCGGCACTCTTGCACAGCTGCACTCAGAGATACACAGTAGAACTCAACCACACTGCTTCACCTTCCTTACGCTCTTTGCTAAGCTTGTCTTTTCAGGCTTTCCTGTCCTCTATTTGTGATTTTCTGGTGTCCAGTCTCTACCATTTTAATCAGAAGCACTTTCCTAGGCTTCTCCAGCTTCATATCTAATGTTGTGCCCATATGTGACTGTCTCTCAGTCTTTCTTGGACCAAGTACACTCCTTTATCCATTGCTGCACCTTTTCAAGGCTATTTATCTAATATCTTTTATTCTGTGTCCTCATTGTAGTTCCCAGCCTGGGCTCTTTTTTCAGGGGTGCTGTCATTCTCCATCACAGAACGGCCACACTGAGCTGGCAGTTATGTTGTCTACACGCAGTGAGTCACAGCCTTCCTGCCACCCTTGCTTTTCTCTCTTCTGATCCAGCATTCACCTCAGTTCTCTAATACTTCTGCTGCACCCAGCGATCCAAGATTGCTGGTATACTACCTTTTACTTGTCTGCTGGCATAGATGTAAAGAAATGTAAGGGCACAACTTTTTATGCTGCCATCTTCCCCAGCCTAGACAAGAAGAAGCTGAAGGAGAAAATGGGGAAATCTTGATTTACCATGTAATAAATCTCGTAGTTACATTAAATAGTTATATTAAAAGATATTGGCATTGGTGCATAAATGAACAAATAAACCCATGCAAAAGAGTACAGAGCTTAGAAACAAATCAATACACATGTCTAATATGTGACAGAGCAGTAGTGATACATATTTGTTGAAAAAAATTGATTACCTCCTGATACCACAAACAAAATTTAATTATAGTGGGAATAAAGACTTAAATATTGCTTTAGTATGAAGAAGAAACTTCTTAAGTAAGATTTTTTTTTAAAGGCCACATTGGAATGGTCAATTAACTCAACTTTCATAAATTTTAAAAATAAAAAGTCATTAAAAACAGAATTTGCAACACATTGTACATATATATATATAAATATTAACATTTAATGCCAACTTAATTTTGATGAAGATAATTACAAAATTTTAAAAAGCTGCAGCCATAACTTAACAGAAACTGGACAGAAGTTCAAGGGAGAATCAGAAGAGGAAATACAAAACATCCAGTTGATGTCATCCGGATCTTGGGCTAAAGCAGAGAATAACAGAAACATTTACCTGTGTTTTACCGACTATGAAAAGACAGTTGGCTGTGTGTATCACAGTAAAGTTTGGATAACACTATAAAGACTGAGGATTGCAGTACTCTTAATTTGTATTCATGTAGAACTTGTACATGTGTCAAGAGACAAACATTAGCGTAGAACAAGAGGATAATTCATGGTATCAAACTGGGAAGGTATGTTACAGGGTTATGTTCTTTCACCTCAGTCTGTATGTTCAACAAACAATTCAAGAAGCTGGCTATGTGAAGAAGGTCATGGCATCAGGATTGGAGGAAGATTCATCTGCAACCTGAGATACACAAATGATACAATCTTAGAAAACGAACATGATTTGAGACACTTACTGATGAAAGTAAATGACTACAGCCTACAATATGGATTACATTTGAACATAAAAAGAAAATTCTTGCAGCTGGACTAATAACAAACATTGTGATAGATGGTGAAGAAATTAAAGTTATCATGGATTTCATTATGCTTGGATTAATAACCAATGCCCATGGAAACAGCAGTCTGAAATAAAAATACACATTTCATTGCAAAATGTGCTATAAAAGGACACTTAAAAGTGATAAAAAACAAAAATATTATTTTGATGACTGAAAGATGACATAATGTTTAGGTGCTACATCAGCTAACCGAAAGGTCAGCAGTCCAGATCCACCAACTGCTCGTTGGAAACTCTATGAGACAATTCTACTCTGACCTATAGGGTTGCTATAAGGTGTAGTTTACTCAACAGGGGTAGGTCACTGGGCTTTTGGTTAAGGTGCCCCTTACAAAAGCTACAATCTTTTTCATAGCCTTGTATGCATGCAAAAGCTGGACAACAAAAAAGGAAGGCCAAAAAAGAATTGATGCATTCAGGTGGTGTTGACAAAAATACTGAATATACCATGGACCATCAGAAGAACAAACAAATCTGTCCTGGAAGATATACAACCAGAATGTTCCTTAGAAACAAGTTATTGTGAAACTGCCTTTCACTTACTTTGGATGTGTCATCCAAACCAAGCCAAACTCACTTGCCACTGAGTCGATTCTGACTCACAGTGACACTATTGGACCAAGTAGAACTTCCCCATAGAGTTTCCAAGGAAGACCTAGTGGATTTGAGCTATTGACTTTTTGGTTAGCAATGGTGGCACTTAACCACTGCCTGGCCAGGATTTCCGGGACATATAATCAGGAGAGACTAATTGCTCGTGCAGATCATCATGTCTGGCAAAGTAGAGAGTCAATGGTAGAAAAGAGGGTAAAGCAGAGGGTGGATGGCAGATGAGATGGGTAGAGACAGTGGATGCAATAATTGGGTCAGTCAGAGTGATGATCGTGGGCATGGCACAGGATAGGCAACATTTTATTCTGTTATACTTAAGGTTACTGTGAGTTGGAGCCCACTCAAAAGCACTTAACAACAATAAATATTTATACACTATAGGTAAGGCATGCAACTGAAAACATAAAATAGGCATACATAAGTTTATATAATTTTAAAATTATTTTTAAAAAACTACCAAAATGGCAAAATGAAGTGAAAACAAGATAAGCATAAACATAACTAAGAATATGAATAAACATTTTAGAGATGATTATACACAATTGTTCCATAACGTGAAAATATACTCAATCTCATTACTAATCTGGAAATGAAAGTTAAATCATAATGAGTTATTATTATTCACTCGTCAGTCTGGCATAAAATAAACAAGGGTGACAACACAAGAGGTTTAAAGAATGTGCATAGAGAACTATTATCTGGTACTGGAGGAAATGTAAATTGGTATAACATTCAGTACATTGAGCATACACATGTCTCATAACTCTTGGCATATACACTAGAGTACAACTTTTGTGTTTGAAACAGGAAACCTGTTATGAGAGTGTTAATACAAGCATTGCTTGTGATCGAAAAAAAAAGTGTGAAAACTACCCAAATGTATATTGACAGGATAATGGGTATATTTGTCTTTTATTCATCGAGTAAACTATGACACCTTACCTAGTGGCTGACAACAAAGCCTTTGGAGTCAGACTTTATGCCTTTGAATTCTAGGACCAGCATTAATTTTTCTACACTTACTTAACCTTTTTGTACCTCATTTTGTTCAAGCATGAAAGAGTTATAGTGTCAGTTTCTATCTTTTAGGTTTTGTAAGAAATAAAAGAATTTTTATTTTCAAAGAGATTAGAACAGTTTCCGGAGCATAGTTAGCATTGTATGAGCACTTATTTGCAGCAATAAAAATGAGCTCAGTTCATAGCTGTTCATATGAAGAAAAGAATGAGATTCTTTTACTACTTTTGAACAACACAAGCATGTTCTAGACCAATATGTACAGTTTGGTACCATTTATATGAAATTCCAAAAGAATATAGTGTGTAGAAGCAAGATGGAGCATTTGAGATCTCTGTGTCTATGGTATCTGCACAATTTTTCTCTAAACTTAACACTACTCTAAAAAAACAAAGTTTGTTAGTAACAAAGATAATGTTGTGGTATACTTAAATTGGTGGTAAAACAGTAGAAACAAAAACAATGAAATAATAAAATCACAGTTTTTTATCAAAGGGATAAACTCTGAGCAGGGGATGGGAAAGAGCAGAAAACGTGTTGCTGTCGGGTGCCCTGGAGTCCACTGTGACTCAGAGCGACCCTATGTATGCCAAGCCAGGTGCTGTCAAGTCAGATCCAACTCATGGCGACCCTATGTGTAGCAGAACAAAACGCTGCACGGTCCTGTGCCACCCTCACGACGGCTGCTATGTTGGAATCCGTTATTGCAACCTCTGTGTCAGTTCATCTCATTGAGGGTCTTCCTCTTCTTCCCTGACACTCTAATTTACCAGACTTGATGTTCTTTTCTGGAGACTGTTCCTTCCAGATGAGTAAGTGAGATAAGGTCTCACCATTCTCACTTCTAGGGAGTATTCTGGCTGTACTTCTTCCAAGAAAGACTTGTTCATTCTTCGGCAGTCCATGGCATATTCAGAACTCTTCTTCTACACCATAATTGGGATGTATCAATTTTTCTTCAGTTTTCCTTATTAATTGTCTAGCTTTTTCATGCAAACACCATGACAGCTTAGGAAGGCATCAGTCATCAAAGAGACATCTTTGTTTTTTTAACACTTTAGTGAGATCTCTTGATGCAGATTTGCCCAGTGCAATACATTGTCTGACTTCTTTGCTGTTCTTTTCGTGGGCATTAATTATTGATGCAAATAAAAAGAAATTCTTGGCAACTTCAATATTTTCTCTAATTATCATTATGTTGCTTGTTGGTCCATTTCAGAGCAGTGATTTAAAGGTTGTTATTTGAATGGTGGGTACAATAGCATTCATTTATGATAACCTACTTACAGTTTATATGTTATTTTTCATGAAGCATTTCTTAATTGCAAATTAAAAATGGTTCATAATAATCTATGGCACACTGACTTTCAAGGGTACAGAAATGAGGTGAGATAGCACCCTGGTTTGTACTGGCCTGTTGGTTTTCTTGAATGCTGAACTAACCCTGGAATAGTACTGGGCAAACCAGAATGATTCATCTCCCTAGAAACAGGTGAGCAAATTTACAAGTAACTATACAAATATACAACTATACAGCCAAGTGCTGTCGAGTCGGATCCAACAAGTAACTATGAATATCACTAGACATCTCTGGTTGGTACAAATGGTTAACAACATTTGGATGCTAACTGGAAGGCTGGAGGTTTCAGTCCACCAAGAGTCATTTTGGCAGCAAAGCCTGGTGACTCACTACTGAAAAAAATCAGTCTTTGAAAACCCTGTGGAACACAGTTCTACTCTGACACACGTGGGGTAACCATGAATCAACTTGTTGGTTTGATTGGTGGGTGATGCTGAAAAAATAATCACAAAGTATCCACTAAAACCACACATGTAGCATCAAGTCTATCTTAAGACAGCATTTTTTTCTTTAAGATTTGAGTTCCTTTTACTACGTGCATATTTATATCCCTCTGAAGTTACTTTTACTAAGTCCCATCTTAGCAAACTTAGCATCTGATTCTCTTTGCTTCAAGAACTCCATAACTATCATTAATGACAACATTAAGTACATTTGGCTTAATGTGTAAAGTCTCTTAAACAGAAGTGTGTGTCTCTTCACAATGCATGTGTTGTCATTTGTGATCAAGAGCTTAAATCACTAATCCTGGTAATTAATATATGCCCTGCAGAATATGATTTTTATTACTAGAGTCAGAAAATGGAAGTCAGGTTCTTTTTGTTGGTGATTTTTGCCTCTCATCAATCAATCTGAAACACAATATCCTGGAATTGCAGAGGTAGTTAAGACATTAGCAGAAGGCAGTCTCAGGAGTCAGATCTTGGGAAAGATAGCTTACTGCTCCATTTAAACATCTGTTAGTTGTTCCCTAATACTGATTTTCTTTTCCTTGTTACATTTAGGATCAAAGTTTCCGTGAATGCAAATTGCATTTATTTTTCTATGGAAATTCAAATTCTTTACCAAATGTTATATAATCGAGGCCAGAGTCCCTCTCTAAGGCTTCATAACCTGCTTCCTATACAACATCTTTTACTGACCTGATCTCACTCTGACCACACCAGCTGCCTTGTTTCTAGAAAATTGCAAGCAGGTTTCCATTTTTAATTTTTTCTCACTGTAACTGTTTCTGCCTAGAATATTTTATAGTACAATTTCTCCTCCTGCTCCTTCTTTGTTCAAATGTTGCCTAATCAAAGATACCCTCTCAATATTAGAGTATCTCAATCAAATCTAATAAATGATTTTCCTTTTGTAAAATCAAAACTTAAAAGAGCAAATGGAAGTGTCTTTGCAAAAATCAAAATAGTAGGTTTTGTTTTTTCTTGAAAATTACATGCTATTTTCCTCAAAAGTGGCTTCCTATTTTAAATGTCCTTGTGTGACTATGTGGGAAACCCTGATGGTATAGTGCTTAAGTGCTACGGCTACTAGCCAAAAGGTGAGCAGTTCAAATCAGCTTGGGAACACTATGGGGCAGTTCTACCCTGTTCTATAGGGCCACTATGAGTTGAAATTGACTCAGCAGCAGTGGATTTTGTTTTATTTTGTGTGATGTGTGAACTTACGTAATTAAATACTTTCTTATCAACAGTAGATGACATGGCTTAATGAAAAGTCTATTTCATAGGCACAAATCAGAAGGCTTAATCTTTTCTTCTATCTCTACCTATGTAGACCTAGATGAATGGTGTAAGTCACTTGCTGGATTCTTTTGGCCTCAGTTATCTCCAGTATAAAACAGTGATTATGGTAATGCTTTATTCCTATCTACAGCAAGCGCTGAATGGAGTATTTATGGAGGTTCCACCTGCTATATATATTTCTCACCTTCATTTGCTTAATTATGCTCACTGGGCTAATATCAGGTTTATAGAAGGAGTGGTTTGAGCTTTTCTACCATTAAATATACAAAAGTCCTTATTGATACTATCTTTTAAAATGTTTATACTTTGAGGTATAACTGAAGTACAATAAGCTGCACATATTTAGAGTGTGCAATATGATACATTTTCACATCACCGGTTTACCTGCCTGCCCACTCACTCATCTGTCCATCTATCTACCTATTTGTCTGTATGTCTACCTATCATCTTGGAAGAGAGATCTGGTGAATTACTTCCGAAAAATCAGGCACTGAAAACGTCATGGAGCACATTTGTCCTGTGATTCACATGGAATGGCCATGAGTCAGAGCTGACGATAACTGTTTTATGCATTTTAAATGCCTGTGTATTTATGTATGTGTAAATACGTCAGTATTTCTATGTATGTACGTACGTATGTGTATACACAACAATAATGGTAATAGATTGATAATTCCCCCAAGGTGCTTCCCTTTATAGTGCTCTCTTTTATAATAAGTCCTGTACTCTACTGGTTCCTACCCTGTCATCAGCAATCAGTGATCTGCTTTCAGCCACTGTCAAGTAACTTGAATTTTCTCAAATTGTATATAAGTATAAAATCACAAAACATAATTTATTCTGTTTGGCTTTTTAAAATCCAGAGTAATTATTTGATATTGATTCAAGTTACTTAGTGTTCTAGCTGTTTGTCTTTCCTCTTTCAAGTATTTCATTGTGTGGATATAACTTTATTTATTCATTCACCTACTGATAAAACCAAACCCAGTACCCTTGAGTCAGTTTCAACTCTTAGTGACCCTGTAGGACAGAGCAGAACTGCTCCATAGTGTTTCCGAGGAGTGCCTGGCAGATTTAGACTGTCAACCTTTTGGTCAGCAAATGCAGCCCTTAAACACTATGCCACCTACTGAAAGACAGGTACTTTTTTTCCCCCAGTTTTTTGCTATTACAAATACAGCTGTTATTAACAGTCATGTACAAATACTTGCATGGACATGTATTTTCATTTCTCTTAGGTACTCAGGAATGTAATTACTGGGTCACACAGTAACTGTATGCTTAGTTCTTAAGAAATTGCCAAACAGTATTCCAAATTGTACTATTTTACATTCCAGTATCTGCCCTGCAAATTATAGCCACCTTGTCCTCTATGCTGAACTATCTTCCTACTTTAGGAAGAATGGTAAGATAGTCTTGAGTATACCCTCTCTGCATTGCTGCCTGGAAGTTCTTTCTAGACAGCAAGGTACTGCTCACCTCAGCTGATTCCATTCTATTTGAAATAAGTATCTTTTGATGCTGCCTGAGTCCAAAGTTTGAAAACCATTTTTTCATCTATTTTTCTTTTTCTTTTTTCCACTTGTTTAAGACTGTACATTAAATCTGGTTCTGGATAGAACCATGAATGATAGTTGGTATGCTTATTAGCTTGCAGATGTAGACACAGCGGCATAGTGGTTAAATGCTGACCGAAAGGTTGGCAGTCTGAATCCACCAGGCGCTGCTCGGGAACTCTATGGAGCAGTACTACCGTGTCCTATAGGGTTGCTATGAGTTGCTTCAGTTTGATTTATTAGCAGCTGTTAAGAGCTTGACTGTGAACAAAAAGGTTGGCAGTTTAAATCCACTACCTGCTCCTTGGAAACCCTATGGGGAACTTCTATTTTGTTCTATAAGGTTGTTGTGAGTCAGAATCAATACGATAGTGATGATGGTAATGATTTTTATTAATATTCTATTTATTAATAGAATATAATATCTAAGTTTGAACCTGTAGAAATAACCCCCAAAACAGTACAATATTTCAGCCATCACTTGATGTAAGCAAAGACTCAAAACAAGATAAAAGTATTTATTCACTGTATTACTCCAGTGATATCAGTGGCTTGATTAGACCAATCATTTTCATTACTAAATAACTCTTAGTTTCATTATGATCATCTTCAAAATAATCTGGGTTTAAACATGGCTGCCCATATTGTATGGCTTCATGTTGATTTTGCTTTTGTAAAACACACACGGGTTATTTTTTATCTTTGCAAATTCACATTCTCTGCTTTTATAATTTTGTATCTCTCTTTAAGTCTTGATAATTCACGTTTCACTATACACTCAGTACTTTCAACTTCCAGATCCTCTCAGCTTCATTGACTCCATTTGGCTCAATGTAGCCTTAATCGAAGAACTTTTTATCAAATTAGTGAGGAGTGTGGCATCAACTATGGTACCTTGAAAATTACTCCCATACTGTCTGGTACCCCATGTCATCTGAACATACTGTTCTAAGGGTTAGGGGAGGAGGGGAGATATTCAGTGGTACAAAACTCAACCAAACCAAGGGATTATTATAGCAAATACAAGTCAAAATTGATTCGACAGCACCTAACAACAGTGAAAATAACATATATTCGAAGATACATTTCTTGACTACATTTATAAAATGGCTATGTAAAATTATAAATATTTCAGCACAGAAAAACATAATTCTTTGAGTGATAATTCACAGAGAAACCTACCACTGCCATTTCCCAGCAATCTGTGATCTTCAAGCTTTATATTCATGCTTCCTATATATACTTAAAACACATGATTTAATGTACTCACATATAAACTCGCATTCATACACAGAACAAAATCTTTTCTCAGTCACTTTTGGTGGAAAATGAAATAAAAAGAAACATTATTTTGGATTAGTTTCAAGTGTATGAAGCACGAATGTTAGAAAATAACTTACGATGCTCACATATACAAGGTCCAATAATGAAGCACAAGAACTTGTTTTTTCTAAGTGCTACATATCTGATTGCTGAATATTATTACAGTCACCTTCGAAGTACTCCCCTTGGTGATGCTATGCACCAATGCCAGCACCTAGTCCACAGTTCAAAGCAATTTTGGAACTCTTTCGAGAACGGTCATTGATCATGGTGGCACCATGGCAAGTTCATGAAATTAATCGTCTAGTTGTCCGCGAGGGAGTTTTTAGCCAGGAAACAAATAACTGTATTGGAACACCCTCCCTACTCACTCACCTGATCTGTCCCCCTATGACTACTTTTTGTTACCCCAAGATAAAGGAAATACCAGAAGGAAGACACCTGGATGACATTCAGGAACATCAAGGGTAATACAATGACAGCTCTGAGCCATTCCAGAAAAAGAATTCCCAAATTGCTTTGAAGGGTGGAGTAGCTGCCAGTGTCAGTGCATAGCTTCTCAAGGGGAGGACTTCGAAGCTGACCATAGTGATAGTCAGCAGTGAGGAATGCAGCACTTTTTCTAAGATGAGTTGGTGAACTGTCAGCCCTCATATATGTTTATTTAAAATCAGAATTTATATTACCTAACTAAATAAATTCTAAATAAGTATTTTGGCTCAGCGCAGTTGTGGATAATAACTAAGTGCATATTCTGACATTGAAACAACAATTACATGTAGTTTGGATTAAAATTCATGTTCGTTTATAATTTCCATAAGGTTATACAAACCTTCCACATACAGTATCTTACTGCATATTGGTGAAGAAGAAATTTCTAAACAACAGAAACATTAGAAGAAATTGTCAGATTTCCCTTCCTCTAATCATTTGGATCTGGTAATTTTTACATTAGATATTTACAGAAAGTGTGATGAGGTTTTATCAACATCAAGAAATTGAAGTTCTACTTACATTCATACATGATGCTGACAATTTTTAGTGCTACCTAGAATCTATATTACTGATTTTGTGTACTATAGCAATTGGCTTGGCTGGATAGCAATAATTTTCATTCTCTACAAGTTCTGCTAACAACTCCTGAGAAAGAGGAGGAAATAGATTTGATCTATTTTTCACTAAAATTATACTACCTGGAAAGTATTTCTGAGATACTTAAAGTTTCTCATAGAAATTCTAGGAGTTCTTGTTAATATACTAATTAAAGGCAGAGAATGTTATTATTAATAATAGAAAATATTAAGTGAAGGTCAAATATTTAATTGTGATCTTCTCTAGGCAGGAGTTAGAAAGTCCTCAGAGGTGTTTTTTAAAAAAAGTATACAGGATCTGTTTATTAGGTTGATTAAATATTCCTTTTTACAGGGTCACCATGAGTAGGAATCAACTCTACGGCAGTGTGTTTGGTTTCCTTATTCTCTTATAGTTACAGTTTACAGAGGCTTTCTTTACACTTGGAAATCTCTGAATCTTTTATTCATAGAGCATGTATGAACAGATTGTTCTTTGTAACATGAAGGAATCAAACTAAAATCTAACAAAATACAACACCAAGACAAACCAAACCAATCTCAACTTTAGAACTGAAAGGAGCTATGAAAAATATCTTGTTTAACATTTCCATTTCGTGATGATAAAGCTGAACTCAATTTTCTTTGGAAAGTCATCTTCAGTTTACCGATTTTTAAATTTAATTATCCTGTAGCTTAATTACAATATGTAATTGTCACGTTTATTCCTATTGGTTTAAGAAAGATAGCCACATAGTCCAAATGTCCATCAGTTTTGCTTTGAATGTTACCACTAGTACTCATCACTCACTCTAATAAAGCCAGGTCTGACAGGTAAGTCCGCGAACCTAATTGTTCTAAGGGCTCCATACATTGCTGAATATCGCTATGGTCACCTTCGAAGTACTCCTTTTGGGAAGTTATGCACTGATGCCAGTGCCTAGTCCAGCCTTCAAAGGTTGATTAAATATTCCTTTTGGTGGGAAGATGCCAAGTTTGCAAACTTCGTTGTCAGTGAGGGAGTTTTCAGCCGGGAGACAAATAACTGTACTGGAACACCTTCCCTATTCATCTGATCTGTTCCTCCGTGACTTTTGTCTTTACCTGAAGATAAAGGAAATACTGAAAGGAAGATATTTTGATAACATCCAGATCTTCAAATGTAATACAACAACAGCTCCCATGGCCATTCCAGAAAAAGTGTTCCAAAATTGTTTCGAGGAGTGGATTAGGCTCTGGAATCAGTACACAGCTTCCCAAGGGGAGTACTTCGAAACTTACTGTGCTAATAATACTTAGCAATGGTATGTAGCACTTTTTCTAGGATGATTTTGTGAGTTTCACTGGCAGGCTCCAATACTTGTATATATGTTTAAAAAGCTGGTATTGGATTCTTAATGTGTAATGTTTTGCATTACAAACCAAGCAAAATTTACACAGTTTAATATCTTATTTATTCACAGTTGATATAACGGTATCAGAGTATGTATCGTATTCTGGATTACATAGACATCTCAATTTTGTCAAGATCTAAACAGAGCAGTACCACATCTGAGATCTGTTGTCCACCTTCTGCTATGCTGTCTGGTGCCCCTGGAAATAAAGCAGTGCCAGGTAGAAACACAGCCCCTCCTGCGTTAGCAGAACCAAATTCAGAGTTTGTTACCCGTGCTCTACTTTCCTGTGTAGAGATTGAGAAAGTTATTTCATACTGCGTACTACGCCTTGATTACTTCAGTTCTTACAAAAGTGATAAAAGTAAACGTGCAGGATACCATACACTCGGGGTGTAGACGTCTGCCCTCTCAATGCCCCTTATCGTGTCTGACAGCTGGAGGTGAGCGAGGCTCTGCAAGACTTAGGCCATTGAGACCTGGCCCACGGGGTAGTCCTCTACACCGTACTTCTCCTTGGCTTTTTCCAGAACACCAGATGCCTTTGACCAGTTGAGGCTGTGTTAGTTACTGTGGGTAGCAGTGGACCATCCTCTGTTATAGACCTCCAAGAGGCTGCCTGACAAGGTCAGGTCCACGAAGGCTGTGAGCTTCCCCGAGCAGCCTTGCCTTCTGAGTGTCAGCCCCCACCTCGGCCTGTAAGAAATGGCTGTCGCCAGACTTGCTGTTGAGGTCCTGCAGGTTGCCTAGATACTTGAGCTGGCCCTGTGCTATGATCACCAGCTGATTCTCCATGCCATGGCACGTGATGACAATGGCCTTATTAGACTCTCTGACCCCTGCCTCCTTGGCCCTGGGCGGGGTCAGGTACAAGGGGCCAATTCCAGTGGGCAGCTCCTCCAGGAAACGACCTCCAGGTCTCCAATCAGGGCTATGCCAGTGCTCAGCAGTGAAGAGTAATTGCTTGATAACATACTTTGATTAGCGTAGTAAGTACAGAGCTACAACTACCTGCTGCACTCTACAACTCAAGGGAAAAATATTAATGTTAGTGAAGAACTATAGGGTGCCTCACAGCTGGTTCATCATAATACGGAGCGGGCCTCCAACAGGGAAGAGAAAAATTATTACAGGAAGAACCAGACACGGCGATCCCATTCTCTGACTGTGACCTTTAATTCTCACGCTTTCTCTTTTTTACGTTTCTAAGCAACTTGTAAGATAATACCCAGATGTACTTTGATTGGAAATTGCTACCAACTGTGCAGCCAAAGATAAACCAAGTTGGGGAGCAAGACAATAAAATCATGGTACAGTAGTCTATGTCTTCCGCAAATGAACGTAAAGGAATTCTCCAGGCTTCCATGAGGTCCATCTGTAGTACAGTGGTAATAAAAGAATTCAGAGGTGAAGCAGAACACATCAAGATGCAGGGAACATACACCTGGTATAATCCTTTCTTAGATTATGTATTTATGTATATAAACTTGAAAAGGTGGCTATGACACATTTGAAGTGTGTCTTTTACAAAGACTGCAGTCAGAGTATAATTGTCATATGATCATGTATATTTATTGCAATCTTTGAATATTTTATTTTACTATCTTAAATCACACATTCCATTATACTCATTTTTTTTTTTTTTTTTTGCTTCTACCCGTTGCATTTATTCTTTCTTTCCTTTTATGAGCCTGAGCATCTTTATTCAATCTATTGTTCTCTATACTAAGGGATCTTCCAACAAGGGAGTCCTGTCTTTGAACTAGAATAAAACAAGCAGAGTGAATTATACAATTTTAGTTGTTTTCTTATTTTGAAGTACATTTGATGGCATTATGTGCATAAAAGAACTTTGGATAAGTGGCTGCTGTGGCACCTTCCAAATAGGGCCCAAAATAATGAGTTATCATAGTCTGATATCTTTTGCCACTGACAGTCACGATCTCTCCTTATTCATCGTGGGAAAAATAAGGGTCAGTGATTCTGCCAGACCAAAATTCCCATCAAACTGTAACATTTTGAGGATGAAATGGACATTCTTGAGTATCCATTAGATTCTCTTCTCTCCAAATGTGACAGCTTTCTTTGTTAACGAACAGTTCATCCCAAAACGGGCCTCCTTGCTGAAGATGCTTTTTCATCAAAAAGCTGGGTCAACTTCTAATTGCTCCAAAGTCCAACTGTAAGGTGCAGTCTATGATCTTTGGACTCCAGTCCTTGAGTTATAACAATTTTGTAAGGATAAATCTTCAAGTCCAGATACAAAATCCACCAAATTGGGGTCAAAGAAAGGCCCAGTTCTTGTGCTCCAGGAGAAACTGATAGGGATGGATTCTCACGTACACTCTGACAAATGGTGACAGTGTTTTTACTGAAACACGGGACCTGACTCCACGGTAATGGGTTTGGTGTGGTTTGCTGATACACAGGTGTTGCCTGATTGGTAACAGACCCAACTGTCTCAAATTCTTTGACTAAACATTGAATTGTTCTCTCTGTGGGACAATTTTGCGCGTTATAAATTTCACGTGATGTGTGGAATGTTTGGCTGACAACTCATTTTAATAATAAACTTTAATAATTTCTGTGTGTTGTGGAACTGTGTAACTTTTCATGGTTATTTGTCAAGACTAATAAAAAAAGTGATAGCTTCACAAATATTGCTGCCATGAGCTGTCAAAAATAGGACATTCTTACTGGGAGACCCTTTCTAGTTTGCAAATTATACACTTTATTTCTAATCTTTGTGGTTATTCTAGATGTTACAACATGAAAGCTGAGGTCACCAAAATCTAAAATTTGTCAGTGTCTTTACTACTCTCTCCCAAAGCAAGGATTTAATAATATTTTAACATCAGACCCTCTTCTGGGTACTTGCATCCTGGCCTTATTGTGCATATTTAAAGCCAGAGAACATTATTGTTGTTTTTCAATACACATTTTTTAAAATTTACTCAACATATTGTAACTTTCTCTGTTCTTTTTTACTTTATTGTTTTATTCATCTTGAGATTTTTGTTTGGATTTTTTCTGTGCCTAAACTGTCTAAGAATTTACTTTAGCAAGATTTGATTGATATTATAATTTCTCAGTGTTTTTCTTCATTTGCTTGAAAGTATTTTTTTTTACTTCATGCTTAAAAAAATATGTTTGTCAAAAATACAATTGCAGATTGACAGTAATTTTCTCTTGGTGTAAAATATCTGCTATCTTCTGACTTTCATTGTTACTTTACAAAACTCCTTTGTTAGTCTAATGTTCCATTGAAAGCAATTTATTTATTTTCTAATATTCTTGGGAATCAGCTTAGGGTTACACAGTTTGTTAAATATTTTTAAGCCCAAAGCAGGTTTCATAGTTCTACAAACATTTCTATGCTTCTGTTTTACTAATTAACTTGATGAATTTTTTAAAAGTGTTGCCCATATTTGATTTTAATTTTTAATTATTTTAAGTAGGTGGTTAGGGTCCATAACACTTCAAGAACTGGAAGCATTTATGCTTGTGTAACTATTATAATGCCTAAGTAAAAAAATTCAGAATGGTGACTGACCCATACAAACTAAAAATTTTCAGTTAGTCAAATGCACAGAGCTCATAGCATTTGTTATATGTATTAGATAGGTGATGTTAAGGAGTTTTGGTGGTGAAATGGTTAAACTCTTGGAGACTATCCAAAAGGTCAGCCGTTTGAACCCACCAGTGTCTCCATGAGAGAAAAGACCTGGCAATCTGCTCTTATGAAGGCTACAGCCTAGTAAACCATACAGACAATTTTATTTGCTTATACATGGTCGCTATGAATCAAACTTGGCTCAGCATCACACAATAATAATTGCATACAGCTTTGCTGAAGAGAAGTAAAGTCTGTTACACGATTCTTTCATATAATGGCCAAAGCCAAGCCAAGCCAAGTGCCGTCGAGTTGGATCCTATATAATGACCAAAGGATAATCTAAAAAAAATGTTTACAAGCTAAAATGCCTGGACTATATAGAATTCTTATAGTTGTGAAAAGCAAAATCTCTATTTTCTGACTTAACCTATTTGTTTGGACTATAAACAATAAAAAGTTACACCATATTCTTTGACAAAATATTATCTACAGGTTGCTTTCCCTTGTATGTATGCATTTGAGTCAGCTAGTGCTGCTCAAACAGAAATACCACAAAGCAGATGGCTTTAACACAGTCCAGTAAGCTACAAGTCCAAATTCAAGGTGTCTTCTCCAGGGAAAGACTTTCCCTCTTGTCATCTCTGGATAAAATTCCTTGTGTGGCAACAAACTTTATTCAGGGAGCATCTTGTCTCAGGTTCCCGCTGTCTGAAGGACACACTCTTCTCCTGGTGCTGCTTTTTGATGATGTCAGGTTCCCAAATCTCCGCTTGCTTCCCTTTCCTTTTATCTCTTGTAGGATGAAAGGATAAAGGGTGGTTCAAGTCATAGTTCAGGAAACTTCTTTTACAGTGGTGCAAGAAGGTGGTCTTTTGAAGGGATTGACAGTCCAACCCTAATCCTTTAACATACAGCGTAAGAAAATCACAAAATGGAGGACAGTCATACACTATTGGAAATCATGGCCCAGCCACATGGCTACATACATTTTTTGAGAGGACACAATTTAACCCATGACAGTATGCGCATATACATATAAATATGTATGTATGTATGCATATATACACACTTGTGTATATATGTATACATATGTGTGTATATACACATGTATATATGTGTGTGTTTATATATCGTTTATCAAAGGATGTGGTGAAACTGATTATTGTTTATAGGCAAAACAGATAGATTAAGTCAGAAAATAGAGATTTTGCTTTTCACAAGTACATGAATTCTATATAGTCCAGGCATTTTAGCTTGTAAGGATTTGTTTTGGATTGTCCTTTATCTCTTTCTGTCTCTATCTCATCTATCTCTCTATATGTCTCTGTCTCTGTCTCTAGCTCTATCTCCCTTTAGCTCTGTCTCGACCTCTATCTCTAGCTCTGTCTCTATCTCTATTTCTATCTCTAAAGCAGAAACTAAATGTGGTTTGAATGGTTCATTTCAGATCCTTTCATATCAGTTATTATGAGGGGTGGTTCTTGTGTAGTGTACAGCAACAAGGTCACATACTAATAGTTTCCTATTTCACAGAAGTTGAGAGTTACCTGAGCTGCCTGAAAATAGGTGATAAATGTATTTAAATGACCAATCTCAAGTATACATCTGTATTACGAGCAAACTTCCATAAAGAATGGTGTCAGAGTAAGAATTTTTGTTTTTTCATGTGTCTTTTCATACCTGTCATCAAGTTATTTCTGACTCAGCTATGAGAGCTGTCTCATAACATTTTCAAGGCAGTAATCTTTAAATGAAAAATCCTGGTGGTGTAGTAGTTAAGCGTTACAGCTGCTAAACAAAAGGTCAGCAGTTTGAATCCACCAGGTGCTTCTTGGAAATTCTGTGGGGCAGTTCTACTCAGTCCTATAGATTCACTGTAAGTCAGAATCCACTTGACTGCAATGGGTTTGTTGTTGTTGTTTGTTTAAACTTTAATTGACTTGGCAGCAATGGGAATCTTTGTGAAAGCAATTTACTCCACAGTTTCCTCTACAGATGACCGATGGATTCAAATCACCAACTTTCTGGTTAACACAGGTGCACTTAACAACTATGCCATCTATACTTATATCCACTGTTCCTTACCTGTACTTAAATCTAGGTGACTAGAAAGGAAGGGAATCTAGTTTATTTGATTTGATTTTTCCTCAAATATGTTGGTGGCAATACTTTTTCTTCAGTCTCACTGATCCTGACTTCCACTGCCTGCTCCTTTGACTTTCTATTGCATTGTCTAATTCTGAAATTTTGTTATTAATCGTCTAAAGTTCTGATTACTGTCCCTTGCAGCCTGTTCAATTTGTCATTATGCTTGGCTGCATTTTACCTAACCCTCCTTCCTGATCTCTGCAAGAGTTCTAAATATTAATCTTTTGTATTCTACCTCTAGTATTTCCAGGAAGTTTGCTTCATCTGGAAGATTTCTTGATTTTCTTTTTTGGAAGCTTTCTGAAGATATTATGGTCTGCCTCTTTAAGTTACTTGATACTGACTGTTATCTCTGAGCCATCAGTAAGTTGTCATATTTATTTATGTTTGCTTACTGTGTTCTAGCTTCTTGTACTGTTTTATTTTGAAATGCCCAAATAGGCTGGTTGTGTGAGCTGGTTTGATTATTGACACCTTTCAAATTCTAACGTCTTGTCACCAGGTAGTTAGAGCTGTTACTAGGCATGTGAGCTCAGGAGTTCATTTACTTTTCTTGTATGAATTTAGCTCAGGTATCTGGATAGTAACCAGGTGTGTTGTACAGTCTCTCCCCTAGAGTCCCAGAGGGGTAGGGGTAATTGATACAGGCATCGGCATCTGGCTTCGGAAAGGCAGGTGGCTGACAGCCCTCCTTGAATGTCTACGAGGAAAGTGTATCCCTGTTCCTTAAAGTATGTTGTGTAGGTGAATAGATTTTGTAGCCAGATTATGGGTACCCAATGCTGTATGCAGAGGTTAAAGGCATTCAGAGTCCATGGACACCTTATGTCTGCACCTAGGAAAAGAAACTGTTTTTCTTCCATGAGTTCTAGGTTTAGGAGAACAGACAGATTATTTTCACCCCCTATTTTAAAATTGTTCCCTCTCCAAGGCTGAGAGAATGGCTCAAGATGGGTGTAAGAGGTCCTACTTCCTACCCTTGGGATGTATCAGTCTCTGGAGCCAGCTCTGGCAATGTACAGATTGTAGACAGGGCAGGGAGAGAGGTTTATTCAGAAGGAAAATTTTAAATCTATGTGAGGTTGGTTAGACAGAAGCTACTTAAGTTTTGATGATCAAATGCTGTGTTTCACTGATTCTGGAAGCGTGAATGGGCTGTCCACCACTCATTCTCTCCTGCTGTGGAAGACAGTTTCCAGATGCCTCTGCTCCTCTCACCACACTCAGTGCTGTGGATCCAAGCATGGGTACAAGTTCCCACTGGGTAGGTCTGCCTATCCTGGGTACTCCTGGTCTTCTTCTTTCACTGTTGCTCAGTCTGATTTCTCAACTTCCCTTTTGATGTTCAGGGCTCCTAGAATGTCAGATAGAATTGGTTCACTTGTTTTCTGGGGATCTTTGTTGTTAGAGAGACCACGGTAAACATCCGAGTATTTTTCCATCTTATCCCTACCTCATCAAAGTAAGTTTTATTTTAATGATTGATATAATTAAATTCAGTTTTGGCTAAACTGGGTTCTAGTGGAGTATGTAGCATTTTTTAGTTTTTTTTTCTTAAGAACTTGATATAAGACTGAAGAATTAATACCTATTAATTATAGTGTTAGTGAAAATAGTGAATACGATATGAACTGCCAGAAGAAAAAAAAATTGTCTTAGGAAAAGTGCAGCCATATGTTCCTTAGATGTGAAACTGGTGAGACTTAACATACTTTGGACGTGTTATCAAGAGAGACCAGTGTCTGCAGAGAAGTACCATGCTTGATAATTAGATGATCAGTGAAAAAGAAGACCCTCAACCAGACAGACTGACAGAGTATCTGCACCAGTGACCTCAAACGTAGCAACGGCTGTGAGGATGGCAAAGGACTGGGCATTATTTTGTTCTGTTTTACATATAGTTGCTGTGAGTTGGAATTGACTAGGTGGCATGTGAGATTAGTCAAAACAAGTCTGTACAAGTGAGAAAAGAAGATTAAAGGGTTAACTTTGTTTTTTTCAACCAAGGTGAAATGCTTTATAGTATGGCACCTTAAGTTGCTAACCTTTCATATGATAAAATAAATATTTATACATCCTCAACATTTGGTTTCATTATATTTAAACACTTGCTTTATAAATTAAACCTTCATCACAAATCTCAGAATGTTTGAATTCAGAATACTGTTATAATGACGGTGCTGAATGCAGTAGCAATGTTGCATTCTACATTCTACTCCCCAATTATCCATGCTACTTTTTTTTATGGTTGATATTTCTGTCAATTTTAATTTTATCTTGGCAGAAGCAGCAACTGGTGTGAGGCTTAAACAGATGGTTGTCATAAACAGAGGCTCACAAAAGAAATTTATGGGAAAATTTCCAGTCTGGTACAGAAAAGGGGATTAGTCACCAAATCATTTTATTGTGCACGAGTATGAGGTGCCAAACCCTTCATATAACATGTGGAAAATGATTCCATTTGTAAACCCAAACAATTTATAAAACATTTAACTGAAATGAAAGTATCACTGTTTGTAAGCAGCTGGTAATTGTCAATGTGCTACAATGATTTTCTTATAAATAAGTACTTAGAAAATGTATATAACAAAAAAATGAATTGGAAAATAAGCAGTTTAGGCTTATTTTTGTATTGTTGAGCAATATTTCCTTTACACTAGATTGTAGTCTATTCAAATTAATTTTAGGTGGAAAGATGTATATTTATGGGCTGATGGAATTTAAGTTAAGGGGTATTTGAGTGCTCACTTCCTCTCATTTTTAGAGTAACCTATTTCTAATGTAAATGGGTTGAACTCTTCAAACCTTATAGAAAAGGGAAGAGGAGGAATAACATTCTATATTTTTCACGTCTGAAAAAGAAGAGAAAACAATAGTTGGTCTCATATCTTATGACTTTTTGAGAAACCTCACTATTTTAGTACAGAATGTTACAGGCAAATTAGATTTCTTCAGATTTTTCATTAACCTAAAAAACTTCTGGAAGGTGTTCAATTCTCCAGATGCCCCAAAGGGAGATCACTTCTTTTAGTCCATGAAATAGGTTTAATTTATAATTAATGTACAACAAACAGAAACTTATAATAGGAAAATGGAGCCATGTTGGTGTAGTAAAGAGCTCAGCTGCCACCTAAAAAGTCAACAGTTCAAACCCTCCAGCCAATCATTAGAAACTCTATGGCATAGGTCTACAATGTCCTATAGGTTAGCTATGAGTCAGAACCAAGTTAATAGCTCCTAACAACAACAACAACATGAAATTGAACCATAGAACCATTTCAGACACAAGTAGATCTTCAGACTAAAACTAAATAAGCAAATGTTGAAAAATGGTTTTTAACTTATTTACTCAAAGAAAAGTCTTGATGTGAAGCAGTGATTCTTGAGGGAGATATAAAACTACAAATTAAATAAAATTATCCCCCAAAGAGAAAACACCATGTTTATCACTTATGCAAGCAAATCTTTTGTTTGAAGCACTTTTTGATAATTTTTTTTGTATCAAATATAGATTGTATCTCTTAATTGATTATCACTTTTTTAAAAAATAGTCATGTATATATCATACTTTACATTTAATGCTCTTTATCAAAATTATAAAACAAAAAAATGTGTTAGGTGCTATGGAGTCAATGTGTGCGTAATGAAACAAATTTATGGGGTTTTCTATATCATAATCTTTATGGAATAGATCACCAGGTCTCTCTTCTGCAGAGCACCAAGTGGGTTCAGACTTTCAACATTTCAGGTAGAAATCTACCTTTTAACTGTTGTGCTAGCAAGGCTCCTATTAAAACAAAATATACGCACGTTTATATCTATACATATCTGGATATATTACCTCTCTCTCTCTGTCTCTCCCCCGTTCATCTGTCATTCTGTTATATTTAGTGGCTTATGTGTTGCTGTGATACTGGAAATAATGCCACTGACTTTTCCAAATACCAGTGGGATCACCCATAGTGAATAGGTTTCACCGACATTCTGCACTACGGTGGTTAAGATTGTGTGTCAACTTGGTTGGACCATGATTCTCAGTTTTGGAGCAGTTGTATATTGTTCTGATCACCCCCATGAAGGAATATGCTAAGTGGGGTGGATGCAAGGGCCTTTGTAGCTCACCACACCTTCAGCCTTTGTCTTTCCACCTGCTGTCCCCACTTTCTTTCTCCTCACCTTGCCAAGTTTTGGGGCTTGCTGTAAATCTAGAAGCTGCCTCTCCTGAGTTCTGACCCTTGGTTTTTAGAACTTCAGCTGGCAGCTTACCTGGTGATCTTGGGATCCATCAATCCTCACAGCCTACAAGTAAGACTCCTGCTTCCCAATCTGTTGTTCTTGTGTTCGTCAGCCTCTGCAGCTACATGAATAAATAGAAAACTTGCAGTATTGCTTGCCATCTTAAGATTTGTTGACCTTCACATTCTGAACAGGAGTCCTGCTCTCCAACTTGCAAAACTTTGGTTCACCAGATTGCACAGGTGCATGAACTGTGAGAAGCCTATATCCTGATCCAGGACTTAGGACATTTCAGCTGCTGCACTCATGAGAGCTGTTTCCTTGATATAAATCTGTCTCTGACTATATTTACTTGTGTTACTGTTTATCCTTCTCTAGAGAACTCAGCCTAAGATGCTGGGAGTGAGATGCAGCTCTAAAAGATATTTAAAATGTGGAAGCTGTTTTGAAACTGTGAATGGATAGAAGACTCAGAATGAAATGAAGAGAACTGTTAACACCAGAGAAGGTACAAGTAGTCAGAAACAGCAGCAGATGACCAGAAGCAGTGGTGAACTAGCGATGAGGAATCAGGAGACCAAAGCCAAAGTGAGACAGTTGGGCTCAAGGCTTTTACTTGGTGGAGCTACAGAGCTTTGAAATACTTGCCCTGCTGGGCACATGTAGCCATAATGCCTGAGGAGCTGAGAGGCCACGGGAAAGAGAAGCTGAAGAGACAAGGAACACAAGAAGGCAAGCTGCCTTAGTCTCAAGTGGTATGGCCATGACCTCAGGGATTTCAAAGGGTAGATTCATGGCCACTGAGGCTTCAAGAAGCAGTAACCTTCCAGGTTTCAAAGAGTTAGGTGTTCGCAAGTTCAATTCTGGAGTATTGAGCTGTTAGCAAGATGTAGCCAGATCTGCTGCCCAAAGCTGAGGGTGTAGGGCTGCTATGTTCAAAGGGCAAAAGTACAGGACTACTGGGGTGGAGGTGGTAACATCTTCTCTCAGTTGCCCTAGAAGTATGATGTGCCTAAAGCTGAGGGAGCTGAGTTGCTGTCCCAGTGGACCTGGAAGGCAGAGTTGAAACCCAAGGTCAAAGGGTCTCCACTCAGAATCTCGCAAGTACAGCCAATACCTTGAGTCTAGAAGGCCAGGCCATGGTGTAAATTGCGTCAAAACACAGAGGGCTATTTTCAAAGACTTGAGGACTAATCCTTGGTGCCTATTACACCTTATTAACCTCCATTTTCTCCCTTTATAATGGAAATATCTAACTTTTGTCTGTTATACCATTATTCTTTGGAAGCAGATAACTTGTATTCTCGATTTTATAGATGAAGAGGAACTTTTGTATTTTTAACTTGGAGGTGTGACTTTTGTTATACTACAATGGGATGAATCTGTTTTGCATATTGAGAGGAAGTGATTTGGGGGCCAACAGGAGGAATGTCATGGAATGAATTGTGTCCCCACTTCAAAATGTATGTATCAATTTGGCTGGGCTGTAATTCCTGGCATTTTGTGATTTTCCTATATGTTGTAAATTCTGCCTCTGTGATGTTAATAAAGGAGGGTGAACGGCACTTGTATTAGTGATGCAAATTTCAATCTATAACGTTGGATTTTGTATTAAGGCAATTGCTTGAGATATAAAAGAGGTAAGTGAGCAGAGAAACAGGAGGATGTCATACCAACAGGAAAGAAGCCCCAGGAGCAGAGCATATCCTTTGGACTCAAGAGCTCTGTGTCTCAGAAGTTTGCAATCCAGGGACACACTGATTACAAGGACCTTTCTCCGAGCCAACAAAGAAAGCCTTCCACTGAAGCCGATGCCCTGAATTTGGATTTTAGCATGGTTATGTGAGAAAATCTGTTCCTCTTTCTTAAAACTATCCACTTGTGATATTTGTTACAGCAGCACTATATGACTAAGACATAATACTAAAACAGACCTCTAAGGAAGGCTGAAATATCTGTTTTAAAAAATTGTGAACCCTATGGTTCACAACAGAAAACTGATATAATACTTTAAGATGAGCCCACTAAGATGTAATTCTTCCTCCCTCTCTCCATCCTAGCCTTCCTTCTCTCCTTTCTTTCTCTTTCATTATCTGTCTTTCTAGAGAAAGAGTGTGCATGTGGAGTGAAAATAATTAGAAAAGTTGACTACTATTATTTTTTTTTCTTTTTAAATTATCTGTCTTAGTCATATGGTGCTGCTGTAACAGAAATACTGCAAGTGCATGGTTTTAACAAAGATAAACTTATTTTCTCACAGTCTAGTAAGCTAGAAGTCCAAATTCAGGATGTGAGCTCTAAGGGGAAGCTTTTTTTCTCTATATCTTTGGAGGAAGGTCGTTCTTGTCAATCTTCCCCTGGGGTAGGAGTTTTCCCATGCAGAAAACCCAAGTTCAAAGGAAAACCTCTGATCACAGTTCTTTTTTCATGGTGTGAGGCTCCCACTCTGGGCTTGTTTCTCTTTATTTTTATACCTTGGAAGAAAAAGATCGTTCAGTGAACCCTCTAAGGAAACTCACCTTATATTGGATCAAGGATGTGACTTTAATAAGGGTATCATCATCTCAACTTAAACCTCTTTAACATAAAATTACAGTCCCCAAATGGAGGCCAATCACACAATACCGGGAATCTTCGCCTAACCAAGCTGACACATGTTTTGGGGGGACACAATTCAATCCATAACATTCCAGTCCTTGGTCCTCAGAAACTCACGTCCCTGATACATGTCAGACACATTCACCCATTGTGTTATGGTAAAAGTCTTCAATCATCTTCAAGTCTCAAATCCAAAACTTCCTCTTTATCTCTGAAATCTAGAATACAAGTTATCTGCTTTTAAAGTGCAATGGCAGAATAGGCAGAAGTTACACATTTCCACTACAAATGTAATAAATTTCAGGGAAAGAAGGTGTAATAGGCACCAAGCAAGTCAGTACAACAATTAGCCCTAAAGGCTTTGAAAATACTCTGTTCTCTGAGACCATTTACACAGTATCCTTACCCTCCAGACTCAAGGCATTAACCATACTCTCCAGTTTCTGAATGGAGTCCCCTTGGTCCTGGGCTTCACCAGGCTCAACGGGACAGAAACTCTGTTCATTCAGCTTCAGTGCACCATTCTCTTATTCCATCTCAGTTGTGAGTTCACCCTTAGAAACACCAAAGGTCGTGGCTCTAACCTTTGAAACCTCAGAAGTCTTAATCTTAACTTTTGATACTGAGATAGCTCATCGTGTATATCTTAACCCTAGGACCTTACTCCTGTATCTGCCCTGCTGGAGCAAGTGTTCAGTACCTCAGTAGCTCTACCACTAAGTGCCTGGTGTGGTGGAGCCAACCTCACCAGGAATGCTCCTGCAAACAGGCACTCAGCTTTCTTACTCCCTGGGTCAGCTCTATCACTGTCTGGTACTGATCTCTTACTTTTCTGCTGCTGGTTTTCTGTTGCTTCCATCTGTTAGCTGCTGCTAGTTATCTTCTGCTTCTGTTCTGGTCACAATTCCAAAAAAAACTTTCAAATTTTAGGTATCTGTTAGAACAGCAGTTCACTTCTGGTTCCAAATTTTGTCTTAGCTATGAATGTTGCTGTAACAGAAATACCACAAGAGGATGACTGTAAAAGGATAAATTTATTTTGTCACAGTAGGCTACAAGTCCAAATCATGGTGTGTTCTCCAGTGGAAGGCATTCTCTGTTGACTCTGGAGGAAGATTCTTGTTCTCAATCATCCCCTGGACTGGGAGCTTCTGATGTGCAAAGACTCCAAGTCCTTTCCAAAGGATGTGCTATGCTTTCAACAATGCTTATTGGTGGTATGAGATCCCCCAGGTCTCTCTGTTAGCGTCTTTCTTTTCTATATCAAGAGATTGTCCTATGGTACAATACAATCTTACACATGGAATCCTGCCCCATCAGCACAACTGCAAGCTATCCTCCCTCACTGACATTATAGAGGCAGGGTTTACAGCATATAGAACCATCACATATTACCAGGAATCAAGGCCTAGACAAGTGGCTACACACATTTTGGGGGGACACAATTCAATCCATGACATTCCACCCTTTGGTACCCCCAAAATTACATCCTTGCAACATGCAAACCATATTCACCCCATCATAGCAAAAGTCTTAAGTTCAAGCCCCAAATCTAGAAATTTCTCTTCATCTGTGTAATCTATAGTACAAGTTACCTGCTTCCAAAATATAGTGGCAGAATAGACAGGCAGAAGCTAGGTAATTTCAGTACAAATGGGAAAAACTGCATGGAAAGGGATAACAGTTGTCAAGCAAGTTAACAGAGCACATCACATTAGCTATTGTCATGTACTGAATTGTGTCTCATCAATACCTTAGGTCAGAGGCTGGCATTGTTTCCAGTCTTTTACGTGTATCTTTGTTTTTTTCCCTTTGGTTAAAATCAAACTTAAATTTTCATCTGAATTCTAAGTGAATAGTTAAAATTGTCATCTATAACTCTCTTTTTTTTTTCTTTTATAATTGAGAAACATGATGCCATCCTTTATGGTGACATGAAGCTCAAGTCATATTCTTCACACTTATTGTACCTTAACCCCACATGTCATTCAGGCCTTGAAACAATAATCTATGATACTTGTATCAGACACCACGGTTTTTACAGTGACATTAGTGTCAACCTACACACTTTGCTTTCCTGGTAATGTTTGTAAAAATTCCTCTTGTTTTTACACTAATATATATTTTAGCAGTTTCTTAAAAAAAAAAAAAATGCCTTACATGTATATGTTTTAAGCAGATTTTCAAGTTTCAGAATGTGTTTATGTCAGTACTTTGTCTCAAAATTTTAGGAAAAGCCACATTTCTAAGACTATTTAGGGGATTAGGAAGGTACTTACTCACATGGAGATTTTTTAATAAACATTCATAAAATTATTTGCAACTGTTTTTAATTCTGGGTGTGACAGCCAACAAAACCAGTTGATCATCTTATACATGAAACACACCTATTTTGGTCAGCTAGGGCTGCTCTATCAGAAATACCACAGAGTGGATGGCTTTCACAAAGGAAAATTTCTTCTTACACAGTCCATAAGGCTACAATTCAATATTCAGGGTGTCTGCTCCAGGGGAAAGCTTTCCCCCTTGTCGGCTCTGGAAGAAAGTCTGGTATCTAATCAGTCTTTGTCCAGGGAGCGTCTTGGCGCAGGAACCTTGGGTCTGAAGGACATGTTCTTCTCCCGGTGCTGCTTGCTTGATGGAGTGAAGTTCTCTGTTCTCAGCCTGCTTCTCCTTCCTTTTATCTCTTGCAGGATAAGAGGATTAAGAATGGGGCAAGCCATACTCCAGGGAAACTCCCTTTACAGAGGAGCAGGGAGGTGATCCTATGAAGGAATTTACAGCCCCACCTCAATCCTTTAACATACAGCATGGGAAAACCACAAAATGGAGGACAGTCACAAGACGCTGGGAATCGTGGACCAGCCACATGGCTACACATATTTTGGGGGGGGACACAATTCAATCCATGACATCCCACCCTTTGGCACCCCAAAATTCACATCATTGAAATATGTAACACATTCATCCCGTCATAGCAAATTTATGTCCATTTTGTATGATAGAAGTCTTAAACCAGTTTCAACTTCAAAATACAGAAACTCTTCTATATCTGTGAAACCTAGAATACAAGCTATCTACTTCCAAAAATACAATGGCAGAACAGGCACAAGTTAGACATTCCATTACAAATGGGAGAAATTTTAGGGAAAGAAGACATTAACAAGCAACAAAGTGAGTCAGCAGAATGCATTACGTTAGCCCTCAAAGGTTCGAAAATATTTTTTGAGACATTTTTCACAATGATCCTGCCCTCCAGACTCTAGATATTGGCCACACTCTCTGGATACGGTGTGGAGACCCCAGGCCCTGTGTGCTACAACTCTGCCTTCAAAGCTGCCTTGGACAGAAACTCTGCCCCAATGGCTTTAGGTGCACCCTAAGCCCAACTGAGTGGCAATTCCACTCTGACAAAACACAGAAAGCCCTAACTCCACCCTTTCAAACCTCTGAGGTCATGGTTGTACCTTCTGAGACTGAGGCAACTCAGTTTCTCATGCTGTTTATCTCTTCAGCTTCTGCTTCTTATGGCCACATGGCCTGGGCCTCAGGCTCACATCTACCCTGCCAGGGCAAGTGCTCCAAAGCTCTGTAGCTCCACTGATTCAAGTGCCTGGAGGCACCCCACTCTTGCTAGAAAGCATCCTGCCCAAAGGCACTCAGCTCTCTCACTCTGTGGGTCAGCAAGGCCAGCTACCGATTTAAGTGCCCAGAGGCACCCTGTTCAGTGAGGTAAACTATGCACAGGCGCTCAGCTCTCTCACTCCATGGGTTGGCTCCAGTGCTGCCTCTGGTTCTGCTGCTGCTGCTGCTGCTGCTGCTGCTGCCACCTGTTCTCTGTTGTTTCTCACCATCTTTGCCTTCTTCATTCCTTCTGAATCTTCTATCCATCTGCAGTTTCAAAATGGCTCCCACATTTTAGGTATTTGCTAGAGCAGCACCCCACTCCCAGTGCCAAATTCTGTCTTAGTCACCCGGTACTGCTCTAACAGAAAATACCACAAATGGAAGGCTTCACAAGGAGAAACTTTTATTGTCACAGTCCGGTAAGCCACAAATCCATTAACAAGTTGCAAGTCCATTCCGTATGAGAAATCATCACATTTCTGTAGGATAAGTCCAAATCCAGTGAAAGCATCTCAGCACAGGAAGTTCGGGTCCAAAGGGCATTCTCTGCTCTTGGTACTTCTCTCTTGGTGGTATGAGGTTCCCAACTTCCTCGCCCTACTTCTCTCCCTCATAACCTACAAAGTTGTAGCTTGAGACCTGCCTCAGTAACACAATTGCTGCCCATTCTCCGTCATCAATCTCACAGAGGCAGGATTCACAACACATGGGGGGAAGGCTACCATATTGGGACTCATAACCAAATCAAGTCAACACATACATTTTTGGAGGGGATACAATTCATTCCATGACAACATCTTAAATATTGGTCCTACATCTAGTAGCTTCTGTGTGTCAGCAAAGCTTCAGAATAGCCACTGTCTCCTTTTAGTTAGTGTGAAACTCGGGCTGTTTATTTCTTCCAGGAAGACAATAAGCGTGTACAGGTACAAATAAAACACTTACTTCCAAAATAGGCACTGTGGAGATGAGAAAATTTCTCTCTTCCCTAAGTCACTTGCCAGATGGATCACCACATGCATCCTAAATATTCTTCCTATGACTAATGAGCCACTTGGCATAAACAAACATGCCTTTGTCATAGTTTCAGGAATGAAACCCCTAAGTGACCTTTCCTATATTTAGGTACTAGAAGGGTCACAGATTAGAAACGTGGCTCAAAGTGAGTTGTCACTAATCTCATGAACTGGATAATATTACTTAGTTTATGAAAGTATCTAAGACCCTAAATTGTAGTTCATAAGATAGTTTTTATACAGAATGGTCTTGAAATAATTCAGGGACAGTGTCATGGATTGTGTTCCTCAAAAAATATGTGTAGCAATTTAGCTGGGCCATGATTTCTGGTATTGTGTTCTGTTCCTCCATTTTGTAAATCCTGCCTCTATGACTCTAGTGGCTTAGTGGTTAAGTGCTACCGCTGCTAACCAGAAGGTCAATAGTTCAAATCCACCAAGTACTCCTTGGAAACTACGGGGCAGTCCTACTCTGTATGTAGGGTTGCTATGAGTCAGAATTGACTCAATGACAATGGGTTTAGTTTTTGTTTTTTTGGCCTCTACGATGTTAATGAGAGTGGATGGGTGGCAGTTGTGTTGGTCTGTCAGGACACAGTGCATAAGATTGTTTTATGCCTTGAGGCACTGTCTTGTGATATAAAGGATAGAAGCTACCAGAGAGATTTGGGAACTTTATACCAAGCAAGCAGCCTCAGGAGTAGATCACCTCCTTCAGATCTGAGGTTCCTATACCAGGATGCTCCCTGACCAAAGATTGATACAACACAAGGACCTTTATCCAGATCCAACAAAGAATGAAAACCTTTTCCCTGCAGCAGAAATCTTAAATACAGACTTACAACCACAAGACTCTGTGAAAATAAACTTTTTTCTTTTTAAAACCATTGATCTGTGGTATCTCTGATAGAGCAGATCAGCTGACTAAAACAGACATATGTACGGTTACCAGCTATGTTATTATACAAATGTATAATGATAACTTTTTATTGAAAATACACTATGTCTAAAAAAACAAAAAAATACAAAAAATGCCAGACAATAATATTTCCTGAGTTTTCATTGTGATAAAGCATTGGCAGTATCTGCTAAGATAATCAGAATAATTGGATTTAAATTACAGACCAATATCACTCACGAACTTAGATACAAAAATTTTCAACAAAATCCTAGCCAGCAGAATTCAACCACATAGCAAAAAAATAATTCATCATGACCAAGTTGGATTCATACCAGGAATGCAAGTTTAGTTCAGTATCAGAAAATCAGTTAATGTGATCAGCCACATAAGTAACATGAAAGATAAGAGTCATCTAATTTTTTCAATTGATGTAGAAAAGGCATTCAACAAAGTCCAATACTCATCGATGCTAGAAACTCTCAGCAAAATAGGAATAGAGGGGAAATACCTTAACACAATAAGGAACATCTATGCAAAGCCAACCATCTATATTATCCTGATGGGGAGAGGCTGAAAGAATTCCCCTTGAGAATGGGAACTAGACAAGGATGACTACTTTCACCACTTCTACTCAACATTTCACTAGAGGTTCTAGCCACAGCAATTACATAAGACAAAGAAATAAAGGGCATTGCGTGGGCAAAGAAGAAGTCAAAATCTCCCTATTTGCAGATGATATGATTGTATATGCAGAGAATCTTAATGAATCCATAAGTAACTATTGGAATTAATAGAAGAGTTCAGCAAAGTATCAGGATATAAGATAAACATAAGCAAATCAGTAAGATTCCTTTATACCAACAAAGAGATTACCAAAGAGGAAATTCACCAAATCAATATCTTTGACTATAGCCTCCAAGAAGATAAAATACCTAGCAATGAATCTAACTAGAGAAATAACAGACCTGTACAAAGAGAATTACAAAACCTTACTGCAAGAAACCAAAGGAGACTTACATAAATCGAGAATTCTACCATGCTCATGGATAGATAGGTTTAACACTGCATAAATGTCTATTTTACCCAAACTGGTCCACGTATACAATGCAATCTCAATACAAATTCCAGTGTCTTTTTTTTAATGAGATGGAGAAACAAATCACCAACTTATCCAGGAAAAAACCCTGGATAAGTAACACATGACTGAAGAAGAGGAACACAGTGGAAAGCCTCCTACTACCCAAACTTAGAACCTACTACACTGCCACAGTAGTCAAAACAGCCTGGTACTGGTACAAAAAGAGATATATAGATCAACTGAATAGAGTTGAGACCCCAGAGATGCCACCACCCTCTTATGAACAGTTGATAGTTGACAAAGGCCCTAAGATTGCAAACTGGGGTAAAAACAGTCTCTTTAACAAATGGTGTTGGAAAAACTGGATACCTATCTGCCAAAAAAACTGAAACAAGACCCATATCTCACACCCTACAAAAAAAATTAATTCAAAATGAATCAGACTTAAATATCAAACCTAAAACAATAAAGATCATGCAAGAAAAAATAGGTTCAATAATGGAATTTCTAATATGCAGTTTAGACAGATTTCCAAATCTGACAAAACACAGTGAACAGAAAAGAAAATAGATAAATGGGAACTACTAAGAATCAAACACTTCTGCTCATCCAAAGACTTTATCAAAAGAGTTAAAGGACCACCTACAGAATGGGAAAAAATATTTGGCAACTACATGTTAGCCCTACATTTTGTCTCTGTAATCTACAATGTACTACAAAATATCAACAAGAAAAAGGTGAAGAACTCATTTAAGTGACAGGCAAAGGAGATGGACAGATACTTCACAAGAGGTTCCTGCACCAAGATGCTCCCTGAGCATCTAAGAGTAAATTCACTTAAAGGGGCATTTAAATGCATAGTAAATTATTTTAATATTTTGATTTGCACTCTATCTTACATAAGCTTACATAAGCAACTTGGTCATGATGAATTATTTTTTTTGATATGTAGTTGAATTCTATCTAGTGGGACATCCAGACAGCCAAAAGACACATTAGGAAATGCTCAGGATTATTAGCTACCAGAGAAATCCAAGTCAAAACTACAATGAGCTACACTTCACCCCAACAAGGTTGGTCATAATCCAAAAAACACAAAGCAACAAATGCTGGAGTGGCTGTGGAGAGATCGGAACTCTCCTACACTTTGGAAACTCTCCTACTCTTTGGAAAACAATCTGGCACTTCCTTAAAAATCTGGAAATAGATATACCATTTTATCCAGTAATTCCACTGCTCAGAATATGTCCTATGGCAACAAATGCTGCCACAGAACAAACACATGCACACAAATGCTTATTGTAGCACAGTCTACAATAGCAAAAAGATGGAGTCAACCCATGTGTCCATCAGCGGATGAATGGATAAACAAACTGTGGCACATATACTTAGTGGAATACTATGCAATGAGAAAGAAAGATCATGATTTCAGGAAGCATTTCATAACCCGGTTTCAACTAGAAGACATTATGATGAGTGAAATCAGTCAGTGGCAAAAGGGCAAATATTGTATGAGACCCCCTGCTATCGGGACTTAAAAATAGACTCATGTCCAGAAGAAAAGACACTTTGAAAGCTACAAGGGTGGAGAGTGAGGGAGAGGGGTGGTCATAGGTTAGATAGCTGATGGAAATTTTGTTACATGAAAGCAGTGACAGAACACAGTAGAAAGTAGGTCAATTTAGGACTTCACTGTAAACTTAAAACTCTCTTAATCTCAATCCTATGTTGCAAGGATAAAGTAGCAGGGATGGGATCTGGGAACCATGCTCTCGGAGGACATTAAAGCCAATTGTCGTAACTAGCTTATTGCTAAGATACTGTTCTGCACCCTGTATTGGCGAGTGGTATCTAGGGTCTTAAAAGTTAGCAAGTTGCCATCTGAGGTACACCAAAACGTCCCAACTCTGCTGGAACAGATGATGACCAAGAACAATGGGAGAAACAAGAAAAAAAGTGCTCAGGAGACAGAAGGACCCACGTGATTGGGAGACTGTATCAACACGTAACCAAGAGAACCAGATGGTGCTAGCCACCACCAAAGACAGCTGTCATGTGGCACACAATGTTGAGTTACTGTGGCAACACTAGAAAAAGAGGGGTGCAGCTCAATAACACTGATGAAAGACTGCAATTGGTGGTCTGATGGCTTGTCAGATCACCTCGGAGCTTGACCCCTAGTTCTGCTGCTGTGCCTGTCAAGCAAGCACTGTTGAAATCAACTCTTCAGACACAAATGGACTGGACACGGGGGCACAGTGTGACCATACGATGTGTGTACTTTATGGTTCTATGCATTTATAGGAGGCTGTCCTACTGGTCTCTTTCTAGATGGGAGAGAAGATGGTGGTGATAAGTAGATATGAACTTGTTAAGAGGATACAACAAGCACAAAATAAAAAGGAGGAGTGTGCTATCAATGGGCAAGAAGAACACAAGGGGCTGCAGATAGACAGGCAGGCAACATTAATTTGGATTATACACTTACACTTACTTGCAATTTTAAAAAAATAGGTTTAATTTGAATACACTTGAAGCATTGTTTAACCTCTCCCTCTTTTAAATACACAGAAAATAAATAAGTAAATAAGTAAATCATGTACATAAGAGTCCAATACAACATTGAGAACATACCTTCTATGAAATATTATTTTATTACTAGAAAAGCATAGATTAACCAATACTCATTGATGCTAGAAACTCTCAGCAAAATAGGAATAGAGGGGAAATACCTGTAAATCATCAGAGTACAAAACTATAGAAACTCATAAGTACCAGACATACTCATATAGAACCAAAGCCCCTAAATCAGAATTGCTGGTTAGAAATGGAACATAAAATTTCCCTAATTCATATTTTAACCTTACAAAACTACCCTATCTAATCACATACCACTGAATCAGTATCTGAAAACGCATGTTTGTCATAAGCCAGCCAAGCCAAGGGCCGTCGAGTCGGATCCGCTATGTTTGTGATAAAGCAAACCAAATTTCCCCAGCTCATATAAAAGCAGAGTTGATTTTTGCAATTTTTTAACTGTAGTTCCTACATCAGTGTTTCCCAAAATGTGATTTGCAAAACAATCATGTTATAGCATGCTGATAGGCCTAACAGAAGTTCCTCATTGTCCGAGTATAATTGGCTGCAGGAAAGATTAAAGTAAATTCACTTAAAGGGGTGTTTGAATTAATGTAAATTATTCTAATATTTTGGTTTGCACTCTATCTTACATAAGCAAGATGCATTATTCCACTATTATTAAAAATAATGGAAAATCAGTTAACAACATTATCTAGTAAAATGTATGTTATATAGGGAGTCCTGTGGCACAGTGCTTAAAGCAATCAACTGCTAACAGCGCTTCCAAAAGTTTGAAACCCCCAGTAGTGCCACAGGAGAAGGTTGTAGCAGTCAGCTTCTGTAGAGATTTACAGCCTTGGAAACCCTATGTGGCTGATAGGAGTCAGAATCAGCTTGAAGGCAGTTGGCTATATCGTAATGTGATAACTTTAAAAGTAAAAGATGACAGCATTTTTTCCACAGTTTTCTCAGCAACACCATCAAGTTGTATGTTACCACATTCTAATATTTGTATGTTTCCTGTTTAAGAAACCAGGAATAGAATCCTTTTTAGAAAAATATTTGACAGCTAGTTCAATTTTCTTAAGGGCGTCTTAATTTTTTGATATTCAAGTAATTTATTGAATCATTTGTAACATTTTTATTTCAGTTTTCAATGTTTGCACTGTGCTGCTACCGTGTTAGTTATTTACCTGTTGTTTCTCGGCCTCAAACAACTGAAGTGAGAAGTCTCCAAATGTATTTCTCAGTCTGTCTTGCTAGAAGACTTTGTCTAAGCACTACTAATAGCGGACTGTGTTAGAAAATTGCGAGATAGAAAGGCATCATTCTTCCACACTGACTTTCAAAGCATGGAAGTTTCTGGAGGTTGCCTTGTAATAAGATAATTTGGGATTCCAGCAGTCTGCGCAGAGAGAGAACACTTACTGACACGCCCAGCCCTGGTCATCACTGTAGTTTTTAGTGTGAATTCAAACCAAATGCAGCATCTTCAAAATATGCCTGCAGCTGCAGATCTGTGCATTCCATCCAGAAGTGGTAAGAGCTCCACTACATTGCTTGTTGTTTCTGCTCCTCTGGTGACTCCTCAAAAATATAGTCCTTTAAACGACTTTGTAATCAATTCTGTATACTGAATTAAGCCTTTTGAAATATGCAGTGTAGTTTCTATTTTTTGGTAGTACCTTCACTGATACAGTAACAGAAATGGTGATTTTTATGGGCAAGAATACATTTTTATATTAAGCATGACAGACTGTTTGAGTAGATATATATTTCCAAGTTTCCTGTTTATGAAAGAGTATTTTAATGTCACAATTATATTTGTTTCCCTAGCAACTGGGTTCCTTAGAAACTAATATGATAAATTCTTCCACATCAGTAATGCTTTAATCAGAGTAAAGGTTATAATAGTCAAATGATTTTGACAAAGGTAGGTTAAAGTAAGTTAAACAGGATTTTTTACTGTGTAAATGTTCATTTTGATTTTTCACTAGGATTATAAGGTGGTGGTATGTCATATGTTTTCTAAATCATTTGCTCATCTCTCTTGTTCTTTTTCTTCTTGAAGAGTATCTCAAAATTTGGTGCTCAGCAGAAAACTCCGTAAATGCTACCCCACACTAATTGCTCTTTATTCATTTCTTTCTTCTATCCCTCATTTTTTCATCTTCTTAATGAAACATTTAGGATTCTGATCTTATGCAAAAACACACAGTCCTTTTGTCTTTTCATAATTGTAGCCATAACCTTCCTATAGAATCTCCTAGTTTATCCTTTCTAGACATCATCTCTATCAGTCTCTCCTTGACGAGTAATTTTCATCAGTGAACATAATTTCATGTCTTTTTATGGTCCCCTCAATGTGCAGCATAGCAAAATCCTTCAGACATTTGGAAGATTTATTTCCTTGATCACCACCCAGTCAACCCCCTGCCCACTCTCTCAACAGCCCACATTGTTTCCTTCATCTACATGCAGTGTTCCCTTCAAATACCCTGACCTTGCCTGACAAATTCAGACAGTCTTTGAGGATGAGAATTGCCCCCCGTGTCTTTGTAATCCTGGCTTGCAGATAAAATCTTTGATCATGCACCTAATCTCCTGTCTCTGAGATTGGCTTTAGCAACAGATAGCTACTTGATCTTCCTCTCCTCCCCTCTCCTTAGAAAGGAGATTGCATTTATATTCCAATATCGTATAAATAGTCATCCAAAAACCTTAAGTGGCTTAAAACAAAATTTAGTATATCACAGCATTTTTAAGACAGGTATTTCAAAACGTTTACATGATTACTGGGGCTCAAGGTCTCTCATCATGTTGTAGTCTACATATTGGTAAGTACTGTTACCAGAAAAGCCCTGGGGGTTCACTGTTTGCCACTAAAGCCAATCTCAGAGACAGGAGGTTAGGTGAATGATCAAATATTTTATCTGCAAGCCAGGGTTTTAAAGAGACAGGGGGCATTCTCATACTCAAAGACTGTCTGAATTTGTCAGGCAAGATTGGGGATGCAGTGAACAATGTGGCAGTTGGAGGCAGGTGGAGGTCGTCTGCTTCACAGTCTCTCAGGCCATCACCAGCCATCAAGGAAAACACAAGCTACTTCCCCGTTCTTCCTGGCCTCCTGCTTAATTCTTTTATCATTGGTTGCAGCCTGATTATCAAGACAAGAGGAATCATTCATTGTCTGTAGTTGTCTATAGTGGTATCCCTAAGAATACCACCCTTAGCACTGCCACCTGGGTCTTGTGAACATCATGTCTTCTCTTGTGGGTTGTGGGTGATATGAAACAATGTCTCTCAGGCCCCCAGTCTTAGGTCACCTCCTGAGGGTTTTCAACTTCCAGGTTCAGTACTGTGCTTATCTAAGGCTTGAATAGGCTGGGGGACCTTTCTCTACATGTATGGATTGAATTGTGTTGCCTCAAAATGTGCATAGAGATTTGGCTAGGCCATGATTCCTGGTATTGTATAATTTCCATGTGTTATAAATTCTGCCTCTATGATGTTTATGAGGAAGGTTGGGAAACAATTGTGTTGGTGAGGAAGGACTTAATGCCCTTCCTTGGGATCTAAATGGAAGGGAAGCCAGCAGAGAGTTGAGAACCTCACAATAACAAGAAACAATCCTTTGGACCCAGGGTCTCTGTGCCTCAGAAGGCCAGGGGAAGATTGATGACAAGGACTTTCCTCCACAGTCATGAGGAAAATCTCCCCTGGAGCTGATATCCTGAATTTGGACTTTACAGAATAAAATTTCTCTTTTTAAACCCATCTACTTTGTGGTGTTTCTGTTATTCTTTCATAGCAGCACTAGATTACTAAGACACTGTATCATTCACACAACTGCCCTAGTTTTCCACTGAGTGTTCTCAAGAGATCTCAATTCCTTATTATGTACACTTTTCCCTATGGTGTGGAATATAGCTTGCCACAGTTCAAAGGATCAAAAAGAGGCAGAAGCCACAATGTCTTTCATGACCTACCCTTAGAAGTGCCATTCACACTCTGGCATATTCTGTTGGTCTTACAGACCAGCACTGGTAAAATGTTGGGTGGGGGGACTACACAAGGCTGAAAATACCAGGTCAGTGTCATTTGGAGGCTGGCTACCACAGGCACAGAAATATAAAATAAACACTAACTAAAATTTTGACACTGATTACTGTTTTTGTAAGTTTTTATTTTACCTATTTTGTCAGTGTAATCTATTTCACAGGTTTATAACTCTGTGATTCCTCATATTATCAAGGTCTCTGGGCTGTTCCATAATTTTATACCACCTTCAAAAAATGAATATCAAGGAAGTTTTATTCACAACTGGGGACAAAACTTAATAACTGAGTAAGAGATATGAGACAGACAAGAAATTGGTTTACTGTACTTGGTGATTACACATTTATTTTACTACTGACTTTTGGTCATGTGTCAAAGAAAGCAGTGCATAATAAAATGATAAAATGAATAATAAATTTATATGTTAAATAATTCATATCAGACTACTTGTAATGATCTAAGTAATAAATGAAATTCACACAACAAAATAAAATATTTTTCTCATGAGATTATCCTCTACAATTTCAAATTGTCAGGTAACTTCTGTATGTCGAATTCAAATGAACTAAATGCTAACTGGAATGACTAGTCGACTGACTTATAGAGAAAGGTTAGATATGGAACCATTTGCCTGTGCTGTGCACATCAATCCGTCACCTTAAAAAATTCTTAACGACTGAAAGTAGTGTGATATTTAATCTGACTGGACGGCACCTGGCTTTGGCAAAGATACTTGTGGATAGCAGGGTATCCAACAAACGGAAACTAATAAAAGGTATTACCACAGTCCACTATTTACAATCCCTTTTAGAAGTCTTTAGGGTCCTTAATGCTTCAGAGCAGGCCAAAAATTACATATACTTTCAATATGTTAAAAGCAGCAGACCCAGCAGAATGAGATAATATACTCTATTAGTACTTTGAGTCATGTTATTGGATGACTCCTTTCAAATGAATGTTGGCATATTTAAAGAAAATGCCTATATGAAACTTAATATATAGGAGATGACACAGGCCAACAAATTAGAGACAAAAATTCACAGTCAGATTGTTCAAGATTTTCAAACAACTTAATAAATTTTAAGCTTCATAATATCAGAAGGAAATGCATAATACATAATACAAAGCATTTTGTATTTTTCTAGTCTTAAGATTCTTAATGATAAAAATTTTATGTTGATATTTACTATTTGCTTCCCTACATACTAGTTAGATGTTTCATTTCAATTTTTTTTGTAATAGTAACTTCACCTATACACATATAAATATGTATATATATATATATATATATATATATATATTATAGACCTGATCCCTTATAAATAGTTCTACTCCTAATCATGTGTGTTTTTATTGAATTTGGAAAGTGTGATAACAATATCTTGCCTTGGGTTTTCTGTTGAAAAACTGATTTGATTGTCAATAAATAGCTCGTATTAATTCTATCTCTATTATTTGTCTTTCATTTTGCTACAGATTGTGTGAAATTCATTATTTGTATCCTGTTCTCTGTTCCTAGAAAAGAGTCTGGCAAAGATAAATCTGATGATCCTAAGGCCTCATATAATTTGCACATCTGACTCTGAAGAAAGGAAGCCCTGATGGTGTAGTGGTTACGAGTTCGGCTGTTTACCAAAACATTAACAGTCTGAAGTCACCAGGTGCTCCGTGGAAACTCAGCAGGACAGTTCTACTCTGTTGTATAGGGTTGCTAGGAGTCAGAATTGACTCAATGACAACAGGACACGTTTTTGGTACACTGAAAAATATCTAGTGCCCTTTGGAGTAGTTCTGCCTTCTGAGTAGATTTCGGAAACCTACTGGAACAAAAACACGAACTCCTGTCTCACTTGTTTCAATAGGTTGCTTTCAAACCAAAAGGAGAAAGGAGATGTTGCCACAAGAGGGCACCCACAGTGCTGCTACCGCTGCCTGCTACTGGCGTGGTCTTAACACAGCTCACCTTAAAACTCACTCAGTTGTACGTGGCTAAGAATTTTCAGTGCTGTTTTTATGACAGAAGGAATTCAACTAGAAAACAGAAACATTATTAAAGTGTAGTATCAAATTGAAATAGATTGAAAAGTTGAACCAATTGGACACTAATAGTGGCTTTATATGAATGCACTCTTGGACTTTTAATTTACACCATGTTAGAACATGACTTCTCTGCTATTGGGAACACCAACATCATAAATATGTATTGATTTTTAATGGTGAATTTCATGTATTTATGAACATCTCTTCTCACCTTAGCAGTTTTCACTAACAGAAATGATTCCTCAATTCTGAGATATTTTCACCACTGCTGGGCTAATCGGAGTAGCCACGAGATTTTGCTAGATAATTTTTCTCTTTCTGAACATCAGAAAGACACTCCTTCCACCAAAAGCAAAAGACAAATTTATCTATCATTTCTCATCGTCTTCTTAAAAAATAGCAACATTGAGTATTTGTTTACAACTCAGTGGTTAATAACATGCAACCATTCAAAAAGTACTTTGCCCAAATCTTTGTGGGATTATTTGCTAGTATCATGGGTCCCCTTGATTTCTTAGAAATTTAGGAACATAGCGTAGTCTGTGTTTGGATCTATCTTGGACTTAATTCTCGACTCAACAATCTGCCTTTCTACTATGCCAAAAATATCCAAAGCCACTATCTTCAGCTTGATTTTGACTCATGGCAACACTATAGCTCAGAGTAGACCTGCTCCATAGAGTTTTCAAGGAGAGCCTGGCAGATTTGAACTGCCAACGTTTTTGTTAGTAGATGTAGCACTTAACTACTACTTCACCCTGGTTCAATCTTAAGTTAAAAACCAGTTGCCATTGAGTTGATTCATCTCATAGCAACTCTATAAAATGGAGTAAAACTGCCCAGTAGGGTTTCACAGGGTAGCTGATGGATTTGGACTGCTGACTTCTTGGTTACCAGCTGACTTCTTAACCACTGTGCTACCAGGGCTCTGGATCCCTTTAGTTAGAACCTTCAAAGTCATGATCTGTTAATTTTTCTGAACATGCCTCTGAAGTTATTCTCCAGCAGGAAACATAATCTTAAAATAATCGTTTAAAACTGACATTTGAATCAAAATTAAAATATTTCTTAGATTTTAGAGAAAATTGGTAGAAGTGATATGTTTCTTAACATTAATGTAAAAATGTGGCTTAAATTTTCTAAGTGATTTTCATAAACAGAATTCTGCACAAGAACATCCAAGATTTGCAGCCTTCATAGCTACAACTGTGAATATGATATTTCATGCCTATGAATATGTTGTATTACGTGACAAAAGAGATTTTGCAAGTATGAGTATGATTACTGATCAACCGACATTAGAATAGGAAGATTATTTCTGTGGTTAGTACAAGAAGGTAAGACTTCTGTGATTAATAAGCCCTTGTTGTTTTAAAGATGGCAGGGACCACATGCAAGGGCTGGAGATTGGTCCTAGGAGTTGATAGTAAACTCTGGCTGATGCCAGCAATGAACTGACCTGCAACCACATCAAATGGAATTCTGCCAATAATTTAAATGAACCTGTGAGAATTCCCCCAGAGTCTCCAGATAAGAGCCCATGCCAGCTAATACTTTAACTTCAGATTTGTGAGATCAGGCTTAGAGAATGCAGTTAAGTAGAACTGTGAGATAATGAATTGGTTCTGTCTTTAGACTTTTGATAAGTTGTTAATAGCAATGGATAAACAATACATAGTCTAAACATATCCTTTCATTCAGTCTTAGAAGTTACTGGAATATCTAAAATAATTGTATGTTATCAGAATTTGTATTAATTTCCCTATATGTTGAATGAAATTTTTCTCTATATCATTAAATTAGACAATATTAATCATTTTAGGATACTTCAGATGTTTTAGTTTTACCTTGGATAGTAATGATAACGTAGAATAGTCAAATATAAAAATAAGCAAGCATTTACTATGTGCGCTGGCCGTAAAACATTCAGCTTTTGCTTTAATGAATAGTTAAACTAAATTGCTTTAGTCCAAAAAGTTTGGATACCTTTTTTTTATTTTTGTCAACCCTTGTATTTTACTTTATCTGTGAGCTCAATGAAATTATGTATAATGGGCCTCATAAAATCAATTTTATTTAACCTGATAATTTTTTATTCTAGTATAAAAAAAAAATTTATGTGAAAAAAAAATGCCCTGAACTGTGCCTATTTCCTTGAATTTGTCCTGGATGAATCAATTTTAGAGCCATGTACACAAGATTCCACTGTTTATTATACATTAATTCAATTCTAACATTGTCTTTGTGTTCTCATTAAATGCTTTGGAAAAATCAGTTCAAATTATAAATTAAGCTTAGTGAAAAGAATTTTACTTTGAAAGAAATGCTCTTTCTCTTTCATATGACTGTTAATCTATTTCCTATTCCTTTCATTTTGTTCTTCAAAGTTTTCTTAGCTTTTACTTTTTAGATTCATCTATTTCATACTTATAAAATTAATTGAATAATGGCTCAGAACCTGAGTGAGATACATATCACATTTTATTTTATTATTATTATAGATTTATGAGTCCATAAGAGACCACTGAGATTTGATATTTCATTAGATTAATATTTTTTAAAAGGGTTTGAATCTGCTAATCTGACAATTCAGTGCATCTTATGATTAGAATATACATGATGTTTCCTCTTTTGAACTGTCTTTCCAAACAGAGTAAGTTTTATGGGTAAGTTGAGAAGGTACCTACCTTAAAAGCGTGAATCGAGGGATGCTTATACAGCAAACCCTGGTGGTGTCGGGATTAAGTGTTATGACTGTTAATCAAAAGCTCGTTGGTACAAATCTGCCATGTACTCCTTAAGAAACTATAGGGGGCAGTTTTACTCTATTCTCTAGGGTCACCATGAGTGGAAATTGACTTAACAGCCCTGGGGTTTTGTTGTTGTTGTTGATAACTTCTAAATACTGCTTCATAAATCTGCATACAATCATTTTTTTTCTGAAATTTCGTTTTACGACATGTAAAATATTATTTATTTATCCATTCATCCATGAATTCATTCAATCGATAAATATTTACTGAGCACTTGCCTAGATTGCTAAAGTAATTATAGTGAAAAAGAAATATTGCTGCATTTCTTTTCCATATTAAATATAGAGAAAATGATTATAGTAACGTGCATTAATAATGAAAAAAGGATAAGATGAGGACTAGAATATTGCCTTAAAGTATTAAGCACAAGGTAGGTAAGAGAAAGGAAGGCTGTCTGTACTTACTTTTTGGACTTTTTCCTGGAAAGCATCAGGGAGAACTATGTGTGAATAAAGCAGGGAAGATTTGAAGATTTAAGAATATACAAAGCCTCTTGTATCGTGTCACTGGAGTAGAGCATAAAGCTGCATTTGAGGTTAGAAATAAGGTAGTAGTTGTATTATAAAGGATTTTGTATGCCATGTTCAGAAATTTAGACAGCAGTTTTTACTAATATATCTGCAGATTCTTATCATAATTTTAAGAACTGCCAAAATTTCTCATGATATGCAAAATCTCTGGGAGTTAAAAATATCTCTAAGCAAGATGATAATATCAATGTTTTCTTAAATGTAACTGGAAAAGTAACTATATTACCTGCCTTATGTACTGAGTGTGAGCAGCCCCCACTTTTTTTTTTATTTTTATTTAACTTGACTGAGTGAAAATGTACATTCACGTATAAATTTACATGCCCACCTATATGCAGCTTCCACTGCTCTCCCGGTCCGGTGACTGCACACTATTCCTCTCTGCTCCATACCTGTCTCATCCTCCCAACAGGCTCCTTTCCCCTCCTCTCTGTCCACTCCCCTTCCTCCAGCCAGAGGTCAGCAAGATGATATCCTATAGATGTATAGAACCATAAAGTGCTTCCAATATATGGTCACTCTGCATTGCCAAGTCCAATCCATTCCTGTCCAAAGAGTGGAGCTTTGTTATAATTTATGGGAAAGGGCAGCATCAGGGCCAGGGGCCATGGTCTCAGAGGAACCCCAAAACTCCTGGACCATCAATTGAGGTCTTTTAGTGGAGATCTCATGATGCACCCCTTTTTATTCTTGTGTTGCCAGTGAGACTCCTTTCTGTGAGCTTCATCGTGGCTATCACTGGTGGTGGCCAGGCACCACCTGGTTCTTCCGGTCCCAAGTTGATGTAGGCACCCACTCTTGTGGGTCTCTCTGTCTTCTCGGTTGTCTTTACCGCATGTCATTTTGGTCCTTGGTGAGCATCCATTCCTGCTGAGTTGGGACCATTTGCTGTGTCCTCGGATGGCAGCTTGGCAGCTTTTAAGACCCCAGACACCACTCACCAATGTGGGTTGCAGAGAGCTCTCTTTGCAAAATGCTAGTTGTGCCAATTGGCCTGGAATTTGCCTAAAAGCATGGTCCCCCGCCCCCCACCCCAGCTACTCTATCCTTGCAGTATTGAGTTAAGATGGCAGGAGTACTCAAGTTATGCTGAAGTCCACTTCATGTTGTTCTTGTTTCTAATGTGTGCTATCACCACTTTCTCCCAACTAGATTTCTAGTAACTATGTAAACTAACCCCCCCACCCTCCCTCTCTCCCCTCTCTTGCAGCTGTCAAAGAGTCTTTTCTTCTATACACAAGTCTGTTTTTGAGATCTTATCGTAGAAGTCTCATACAGTATTTGTCCCTTTGTCGCTGACTACTTTCACTCAACATAATGTCTTCCAGTTGAAACCAGGTTAGGAGATGTTTCCTGGAATCATCGTTATTCTTTATAATTGCTTAGTGCTCCATTTAGTATATGTACCATAGTTTACCTATCCATTCTTCTATTGTTGGGCATCTGGGTTGATTTCATCTTTTTGCTATCATGGACTGTGCTGTGGTAAACATTCTTGTGCATGTGTCCGTTGATGTGAAAGGCCTTGATTCTGTAGAATATATTCCAAGTAGTGGAATTACTGAGTCAAATAGTATATCGATATCCATTTTTTTAAGGAAGTGCCAGATTGCCTTCCAAAGAGGCTGGACCATTTTGCAACCCGACCAACAGTGTAGGAGGGTTCCACTTTCTCCACAGCCTCTCCAGCATTTGTTGTTTTGTGTTTTATGGATCATGGCCAAAGCCCCCACTTTTCTGTCATTGGAGGCTTGCTTGTTTCTGTGACATGAGAAGCTATGCCACCAGTATTTAGGTAGCAGCAGGGTCAAATGTAGTAGACAAGTTTCAGCTGGGCTTCCAGATTGAGATAGACTAGGAAGAAGGACCTGGCAGTCTACTTCTGAAAAGAATTAGCCAGGGAAATCCTTATGAATAGCAGCAGAACACTGTCAGATATGGTGCCAGAAAGTGAGCCCTCCCGGACTGGAAGGCATTCAGAAGATGACTGGGGAAGAGCTGCCTCCTCGAAGTAGAGTTGATGTTAACAATGTGATGGAGTAAGGCCTCCAAGATTGTTGTTCACTGGTGTGGCACAACTCAAAATGAGAAGAGACAGTTGCAGACATCCATTATTAATCAGGACATGGAATGTATGAAGTATGAAAATTGGAAATTGTCAAAAAAGAAATGGAACACATAAACATTGACATCTCAGGCATCAGTGACCTGAAGTGAACTGGTTTGGGAAAATTTGAAGCCAACAATCTATAGTCTACCATGCTGGGAATGAAAATTTGAAGAGGAACGGTGTTGAGTTCATCATCAAAAAGAATGTTTCAACATCTGTCCTGAAGCACAATGCTGTGAATGATAGGATAATATCCATACATCTACAAGGAAGGCCAGTTAATATGACTATTATTCAAATTAATACATCAACCACTAAGGCCAAAGATGAAGAGGTTGAAGATTTTTACTAGCATCTGCAGTCCGAAAATGATCGAACATGCAGTCAGGATGTATTGATGATTACTGGTGACAGGAATGCAAATGTTGAAAACAAAGAAAGAGCTGTATCTGGAAAATATGTCCTTGGTGGATAGAAGTAACGCTGGAGATGGTATGAGAGAATCTTGCAAGACTAACAACTTTACCATTGCAAATACCTTTTTTATTCAACAAAATGGTGACTGTACACATGGACCTCACCAGAAGGAATACACAAGAACTAAATTTACTACATCTGTGGAACAAGACAAGGGAAAATGTCCATATCAGCAGTTAGAACAAGATAAGATGCTGACTGCGGCACAGATCACCAATTGCTCGTATGCTAATTCAAACTAAAACTGAAGAAAATTAGAACAAAGCCACAAGAGCCAAAGTATGACCTTGAGCATATTCTTTTTGAGTTTAAAGACCATCTCAGTAACAAATTTGAAGTGCCGGTCACTAATGACTGAAGACCAGACAAACTGAGGAATGACATCAAAGACATCATTCACGAAGAGAACTAGCAGTCATCAACAAGACAGAAAAGAAAGAAGAGACCAAACTGGATGTCAAAAGACACTTGAAACTTGCTTTTGAATGTCAGGTAGCTAAAGCAAAAGGAAGGAGTGGAGACGTAAAAGACCTCAACAGAAGATTTCAAAGAGCAGCTTGAGAAGACAAAAGTATTACAATGACATGTGCGAAAAACCGGAAATAGGGAACCAGAAGGGAAGAAAATGTTCTGCGTTTCTCAAGCTAAAGGAACTGAAGAAAAAATTCAAGCCTTGAGTTTCAGTAGTGAAGGATTCTACAGTCAAGCCAGTCAAGTGCCGTCGAGTTGGGGAAACTATTAAATGATTCAGATAGCATCAAAACAAGATGGAAGGAATATACGGAGTCATTATACCGGAAAGAACTGGTCGATGATCAACCATTTGAAGAGGTAGCACATGAGCAGGAACCAATGGTACTGAAGGAAGAAGCTGCATTGAAGGCATTGGCAAAAAACAAGGCTCCAGGAGTTGATGGAATATCGATTGAGATCTTTTAACAAACAGATGCAGCTCTGGAAGTGCTCACTCATCTATGCTAAGAAATTTGGAGAACAGCAATCTGGCCAACTGACTGGAGGAGATCCACACTTATGCCTATTCCAAAGAAAGGTGATCCAAACAAATGTGGAAATTACCAAACGATGTCGCTGATATCACCTGCAAGCAAAATTCTGTTCAAGATCATTCAAAAGTGACTACAATAGTATACTAACAAGGAGCTGCCAGAAATTCAAGCTGGATTTAGAAGAGAACATGGAACCAGGAATATCATCACTGATGTCAAATTGGTCTTGGCTGAAAGCAAAGAATACTAGAAAGATGTTTACCTGTGCTTCATTGACTGTGCCAAAGCATCCAACTGTGTAGACCATACTAAATTATGGCTAATGTTGCAGAGAATAGGAATTCCAGAACAATTAATTGTGCTCTTAAGAAATCTATATATGGATCAAGAGGCATTTGTGCAAACAGAACAAGGGATACTGCCTGGTTTAAAGTCAGGACAGGGGTGCATCAGGGTTGTATCTTTTCACCATACCTCTTAATCCGTATGCTGAACAAATTATCCAAGAAGCTGGATTATATGAAGAATGAGGCATCAGGATTGGAGGACAGCTCATTAACAACCTGTGCTACACAGATGACACCACCTTGCTGCAAATGAAGAAGATTTGAGACAGTTACTGATAGTCAAGGACCACAGCCTTTAGTATGGATTGCACCTCAACATCAGGAAAACAAAATTCTCACAACTGGACCAGTAAGCAACATTGTCACCAGTGGAGAAAAGATTGAGGTTGTCAAGGCTTTCATTTTACTTGGGTCCGCAATCAACATACACAGAAGCAGCAGTCAAGAAATCAAGATACACACTGTGATGTGAAAATCTGCTGCAAAGGACCTCTTTAAAGTATTCAAAAGTAAGGATGTCATCTTGAAAACAAAAAGGCATCGGACTCAAGACACGGTATTTTCAATCACAGCACATACATGCGAAAGATGGATAATGAACAAAGAAGACAGAAGAGTTGATGCCTTTGAATTGTGGTATTGGAGAATAATATTTAATGTACCATGGACTTTCAAAAGAACAAACAGATCCATTGTGGAAGAAGTACAACCAAGGAGTTCGATGGTGAGACTGCATCTTACATACTTTAGACATGTTGTCACGAAAGATCAGTTCCTGGAGAAGGACATCATCCTTGGTAGAGTGGAGGGTCAGAGAAAAAGAGGAAGACCTTCAATGATAAGGACTGACACAGTGGCCAGAACAATGGGCTTAAGCATAAAAATGATTGTGGACATGGCTCAAGACCAGGCAGTGTTTCATTCTGTTGTTCATAGAGTTGCTATGACTAGGAACAAACTCAACGGTTCCTAACAACAACATATACTGAATATCTCATGCGTGCTACACACCATGAACAGAGAGATTAGCTAAATTTCAAAAAACTATATCCACTGTTGTTGAGTCAATTTTGACTCATAGCAACCCTATAGAATAGAACTGTCCCATAGGGTTTCCAAGGCCGTAATCTTTATGGAAGCTGAGTGCTGCATCTTTCTGTTACAGAGAAGCTGGGGTTGGGACCTCTAGCCTTTTGGGTAGCAGCCAGAAGGGAAAGCATTTATCCATTATACCAACAGGGGTCCTCAGGGGATGACTAGTGGAAGAATTTTTGTGGTGTGTATATGTGTATCTTATTAGTCATCCTTAACGATTATGTATCTCCAACTATGTTTTCTCTCACTTTTTTTAACTTTCACTTTGTGAGGACACTATAAATTCTATAATTGATCTTGTTTCTCTCTCAGTGAAAATGTACAAGCCAAGATTCCAGTATTGGCAGAATAGCTTGTGTTTAAATAGTGTTTCCATAAATAAGTAGTTGCTCTCAACTACTTTCCAACTCATGGTCACTGCATGTGTGTCAGGGTAGGGCTGTACTTCATCAGATTTTCAGTGGTTGATTTTTTTTAGAAGTAAATCACGAGGCGGGAACTCTGGACGTACTCAAATCTCTAATCTTCTGATTAGTAGGAGAACAGCTTAACTGCTTGCACCACACAGAGATGTCTTCTGTACTTAGTAATTATAAACACAGGACAATGTATTTTAAAGTTAATGGCACTGGAGAGTAAGTAAACCCACAGAAATAAAACTGAAGCAAATCTTAGAAGAGGAGATTTGAACCAAGTGAGCTTTGCTTTATGTGGCTTTTTCCTGAGGGAACTCTCTGTTTTTCATGATTGCTGAAAATCAAGAAGACAACTACAGTATCGGGAAGTCAGTGGATGAAGATTGGGGTTGGAATGTGAGTAGGAAAGTGTAAGAAATGAGAGTAACATAGAAAAATTGACCCCAAAATTCTGAGCATAAAACCTCGGACTTACTGCTTCATTAAGCCCTTTATATCAAACTTTCACCAGGGGCCTCATATTAAGCAACAGATGAATGATTGGAAGAACTGAGAAATTTCAGATGTTGCCTGTCATTCAAGACATTGGAATTTACTGTCTCTTAGTATGAAAATAAAACTTCACAGAGAAATATAGCACAGTCTCTACAATATATTATCACTATGTAATATAAAATACTTTTAAAAAGATATGCAAGTGTTCTACAAAACCGATGCACAGCCTCTAGCATTCAGAAATCCTGGGTAATGACTAATGGATCACAACTACTACAGCGTTCACCAGACAGAGTCCAGAAAACCAGGTGGCGCCCAGCTACTACCTCTGACTCCTCTGACAGGGATCTCGGCAGAGCGTCCTAGACACAGCTGCAGAAAAACGTAGAACATGACTCTAACTCACACACACAAAAAAGACCAGACTTACAGGCTGACAGAGACTGGAGAAACCCCAAGAACATGGCCTCCAAATGCCTTTTTGCTCAGTAATGAAGTCACTTTTGATTAAACAGGCCTACAAAACAAAACAAGACACAAGGGGTACCTGAGCCCAGTAGTGTGAGCTAGAAGGCAGGAGGGAACAGAAAAGCTGGTACTCAAGGTCAAGAAGTGAAGAGAGTTGATATGTTATTCACTTTTTAACCAGTGTCACTGTCATGGACTGAATTATGCAGCCCCCAAAATATGTGTGCATATCTGGCCAGGCCGTGATTCCTGGTATTGTATGATTGTTCATCATTTTGTCATTTGATAAGATTTTCCTATGTGTTACGAATTTTATCACTACAATTTAATAAGATAGATTAGTAACAGTTATACTGATATGGTCTGTAAGACTGGACAATGTCTTAAGCCAATCTGTTTTGAGATATAAATATGAGAAATGAGCAGGGAGACACGGGAAACTAATACCAAAAATAAAGCAAACACAGCAGCAGAACACATTGTTCAGACCTAAGCTTCCTGAGCTGAGATGCTCCCAGACTAAGGAAAGACTGATAACAAGGACCTCCCTCCAGAGCCAACAGAGAGAGCCTTCTCTTAGAACTGGTGCTCTGCGTTTCTATCTCTAGCCTATTGGACTGTGAGGGGATAAATTTCTCTTTGTTGAAATTGTCCACTTGGGGCATTTCTCTCATGGCAGCACTAAACGACTAAGAAAGAATTTGGTACTGAGAGTGATTCCAGCAAAATAAAATAGTAACAAGGAGTTTTATAAATTTGTTCTCAAGTCTGATTAGTCTTAAAGATGTTGATGATTCTGCTTCCAGTAGTCAAGACTGCACTGCTAATCTTTGACATGAGGTGATGCTACAGATATGCAAAATATCACCACCAATAGATCAGGTACTGATGAAAGGCAAAACTCCAGGTAAACATGTGTGAGCTCTTTCTACAGTGTTGTCAGAATGAGAAGTATGAGGAAGGAAGAGAGTTGGTCCTACTTTGACTAAACAAATAGGTGAAAGAAAGAAATGCACTCACGGCTTCAGAGTCAAAGCTCAAATGCCACATAAATGACCTCAAGGTTTTCACTTGTGCTTTGAAAGAAAGTTTTATTTCTTGTAGTTACAGCTGAAATTGCCTGAGAACTAAATCCAACGTCTTATTGTGGCTGAATTACAATACCAACTCAATTGCCAATCCTGAAAAAAGTCTAAAGATAAAGTAAAGGCATTGATTGGGAAGAAATGAGATCCTGAAACTTCCAATGGGGACCTAAGGGCAGATAATCAGGAAACTGGAGACTCTGAGTCCCTCCTATCCAGTAAATCACTCCTGCAAGCAAAACCACATCCATCTGGAGAGATTACTTCAGCTGATCTGCTAAATCACCCTGCCCAGAAAAACCGATAGCCCCTCCACTCTCATCTGTATGTATTAGGTCTAGTACAGCTGCCTCTGAAAAAAGACCTTGCCTGGGGTGTCTCCTGAAGCAGATACTTCACAACACAATGCTGAATGTTCTCAAAAACAGTTTCTGGCTTCTAGAGTTAATACTAGACTCAATAAACAGCAGTGCCAAAAGGTTAAGAACATAGTGTGACCTAGGAGGCATTATGCTACACTACAAAAGAACTGTTTAAATTTTCTAAAATGTACAAACAGAAAGGTGGGAAATGTGTGCAAATGTCTATTTAAGGGTGAAGAATAACAGTGAAAGGAATATAAAGATGGATTTGTCATGAGTTTCTGACATGGGCAAACTTAACAGAGATTCTTCAGTCAGTGTTTCAGCTTGAGGACTTAGGCAAAGACTTAATATCGATCTGATTGGGTTGCTGAAATGTGGATTACAAGGTGGCCTGCACTAAATTAAGCTGAAGCACGAGGCTTGCCATGGTATTCATAGAAGATATCTAAAGGCTTAGAGAAATTGGCATGGTAGAGTGGATTAGACCCACAGACACACACATGGAGTGCCCAGAAGACACACCTTTTACCACAGCTGTGAGAAACAGATTTATGACAGGAGACCCGGCATCCTTAAAGACTGCTATGATTGCCATTTTATGTAAATCAGACTTGACAGTGGGACTTCCCTAACTGAGTTAAGACACCTAACTACAGTGGGGCTGATTGGACCCTAGGGTTGTAGGGGCCAAGCGGCTACACTCAGCTGACAGTGATGTGGTGGTTGTGGATACAGTAATGGACAGCAGAATGAAAGTGGTATTCAGAATAATCTCTTACTGATTTATGGTGTTGGCTACTTAGTCATGGTATCCCTAGAAATGAAATACTTGGGAAATCTATGAAATATTTACTTATCATTACAAATGGATGAATTCTAGGCTAGGTGAGCAGAGATCTAACTCAAATCACCAGAACAGAGAGTCATGGTCTCTGAATCAGTTCCCAGATTTCAATGATTTTGAAGAACTGCAGCTTCTTGAATGAAGTGGGGGCAGATACCCTTGAGAAGCACTCCAGTACACTGCCAAAAATTTTTATTGTTGATCTTTCTGGCAGCCTTCCCCCAAAAGGATCCAAGGCCTTTTACAAGAATGGCTGTTCACTGGGGAAAGGGAAATAAGCAGGCTTTTTGCCGATTACTGGATACTGCTTCTAAACTGACACTAATGTCAGGAGACCCAAAACGTCTTTGTGGCCTACCAGTCGGAGTGGAGGCATATGGAGGTCAGGTTATTAATGGAGTCTTGGCTCACTTCCATCTCACAGCGGGTCCAGTGAATCCCTGAATCCACCATCCATCCTGTGGTGATTTTCTTATCTCCAGAGTGCAGAACTGGAGTAGATATAACCAGCAACTGGTGGAACTGTTACATTGGATCTTTGACGAATAGAGTAAGGGCTATAATGGTTGGAAGAGCCGAGTGAAGGCCATTAGAACTGCCATTACCTGTGAAAATTGTAAACCTAAAGCAATATTGCATTCCTGGAGGAACTGCAGAGATTAGTGCCACCGTCAAGCACTTGAAGGATGCAGGGGTGGTAATTAGCATCATACTCATTTTCAACTAGTATGGTTACTCTGCACAAAACAAAACACAAACAAACAAACAAACAAAAAAACAGATGAAGCTGGGGAATGGCAGTAGATTATCTAAAACTTTATCAATTGGTGACTTCAATTGTACCCGCTGTTCCAGACGTTGTTGTTGCAGTAATGGAGCAAATTAATACATCTCCTGCTACTTGGTATGCAGGCATTGATCCAGTTAATGCCTTCTCTGAAGGATCATCAAAAGCACTGTCTTCAGATAGAAAGGCCAGCAATACATCTTTATTTATTTGTATTAGGGCTTCACCAACTCTCCAGTGCTATGTCATAATTTGGTCTGAAGGGCCTTTGATCACTTTTCCCTTCTGCAAGACATCACACTGGTCCATTACATTATGCTAATTGGACCTAGTAAAGAAGCAGCTCCATTGACTCTGGACCTTTTGGTAAACATTTGCAGGACAACTCAAACCCTCTGCTGCTGGGTAGATTCTGACTCATAGCCATCCTGTAGAACAGAGTAGAACTGTGCTATCGAGTTTCAAGGAGAGCCTGGTAGATTCAAAGTGCTGGCCTTTTTGATTAGCAGCCAGTGACACTTAACCACTACTCCAGTAATGTTTCTATTTGCCTAAGAGGGTGGGAAATTTTCAATGCAGTTAGAGTTTGTTTTATGTATTTAGGAGCCCTATCACTTGACGTATAAACATTTAATATAGCAATGCTCTCCTGGAGGAGTACTGATCCTTTAATCATTATATAGTGTCCTTCCTTAGTCATCTGGTGGATTTTACTTTAATGTCTATTTTATGAGAAATTAATATTTCCATTCCCCTTCTTTTTTGAATGTTGTTTACTTTGACATATAATTTTTTTTCAACTTGAGTTTTAGTTTGTTTGTGTCTTTAAAAGTAAGGTGTGTCTTCTGTAAGCAGCCTATAGATCAGTGGAGTTTTTTTTCAATCCAGTCTGCCACTCTCTGTCTCTTCATTGGTGCATTAAATCCGTTACATTGAGTATAGTTTTTAATAGATGTGAATTTAATCCTGTCATTTTGATATTGATTTTTTTTTCATGTACTGTAAACAATTCCTTTGTTCCATTTAATTTTCTGTGCTGAGTCATTTTTCTTCATGTGTTTTCTTTTTATCTTTTTCATTGTTGTTGGTTTTGTATTTGTGTTGGTACCACATATTTCTCTTGTTTTTCATTTTGATACTTAGGATTGCTGATTTCCTTTGTGGTTACTTTAATATTTACCACTATTTTTCTAAATTTAAACCAACATGTAATTTCTTTGTATTGCTTTTACTTCTCCATATGAAAGATCTATGACATTTTTTTAAGCTCCTGTTTTTGTTATAATGTTGTCATCTTTTATGTAATGATGTCTCTGTTTCCCTATTTGCAATGTTTTGCCTTTGATTTATTTTTGTGATTTCCCTATCTGGGTCAACAGTCAGCTGAGCTGTTCTGCATTCTAGTCTTAGGTTGTTATCTGATGTTATAGATTTTCAAACCAAAAAACTCCCTTTAGTATTTCTTGTAGTTTTAGTTTGGTTTTTGCAAAATTCCCTAAATTTCTGTTTATCTGGACATGTCCTGATTTTACCATCATATTTGAGAGACAACTTTGCTGGATATACAGTTCTTGGCTGGCAATTATTTTCCTTCAAGTCTTTGTTTATGTCACCACATTACCTTCTTGCTTGCATGGTTTCTGCTGAGTAGTCCAAACCTAGTCTTACTGATTTTCCTGGTAGATTAATTTTCATTAATTCCTAGTCACCTTTAAAATTGTCTTTTTGTCTTTAGTTTTGGCACATTTGATTGTAATATGTCTTGGTGTCTTTCTTTTGGGATCTCCTTTGTGTGGAGTTTGAAAAGCATTTTGGATAGATAGCTTCTCGTATTTCATGATGTCAGAGAAGTTTTCTGTCAACAAATCTTCAGCAATTCTCTCTGTGTTTTCTGTTATTCATTGTTTTCTGGTACTACAATCCATTTGTAGACTGTTCCTTTTGACAGAGTGCTGCACAATTCTTAGTGTTTCTTGATTTTTTAAAATTCTTTTATCTGATTTTTCCCCAAATATGTTGGTGTCACATACCTCATCTTCAGCCTCAGAAAGTCAGACTGCCATTGCCTCAGTTCTGCTCTTTTTGCTTTTCATTGAGTTGTCTCATTCTAAATTTTATTGTTCACCTTCTCAATTTCTTCTTGTTGTCACTCTATGCTTTCTTGTACTTGTTGAATTTGTCATTATGCTCTGTTATATTTTGCCTCATGTCCTTTATGATTGTCTTAAAGAGTTCTAAGTATTAATCTTTTGTATTCTGTCTCTGATAATTCTAGGAATTTCTCTTCATCTGGAAAATGTCTTGATTCTTTGTTTTGGGAGCTTTCTGAAGCCATCATGGTCTGCCTCTTTAAGTGATTTGAAATTGACTGCTATCTCTGAGCCATCAGTAAGTTATATTTGTTTATTTGATGTTTGCTTATGGCTATTCTAGCATCTTTTTGTTGTATTTTGTTTTGAAATGTCCAGACAGGTTGGCTGTGAGTGCTAGTTTGCTTATTGGCACCTCTGGAGCTCTAATGTCCTGTTGCCAGGTTTTTAGAGCTTCTACTAAGCACACGAGCACAAGAGTAATTCTACTTTTATAGTATAGGTTCAGCTCAGGTGTCCAGGTAGCCAGTCTCCAACTGTGTGGCACAGCGTTTCCCCTACAGTCCAAGATGGGTAAAGAGATTGGTGTAGCCACACATATCTGGCTGCAAGTGCTGAGAAAGTCAGGAGGCTGATAGCAGTCCCTGAGTGTGTGTGGGAAGGGCATGTCCCTTATGCCGACTCCAAATAGAGGGAACTGTTTCTGCCCTGAATTTCCAGCTCAGAAAAATCAGTAATTTTTTTAACCTTCCTTTTCCATTTGTTAAATTGTTTCCTCTTTCAGTTTAGGAAAATGCCTCAGGGGCATGTAAAGAGTCCTACTTTGGATTCAGGTAAGGTGTCCAACTCCAGAGCCAGGTGCAGTGTAGAGAAGAGAGAGGGAAGCACTGGAAAAAGGGAGATAGGTTTATCCCAAAGGAAAGTTTCAGATCCATGTGCAGTACATTAGAAGCAAGTCACTTGTCTTTTGATAACTGAGTGTTGCTTTTCACTCGTTCTGAAGGCACTGTGTACCCTCTGCTGCTCAGTCTCTCCTATTGAGTAGAACAGCCTCTGAACATCACTGCTCCTTTCACAACATTGGTTGCAGCCAATTTGAAGTGGGTCAAGTCTGGCTAGCCCTAGGGACTTCTGAATCTACTCTCCCTTCTTTATTGCTCAGTCTGATTTGTCACCTTTCTCTTTGAAATTCAAGGCTTCTGGAATGTTATGTATAATTAATTCATTTACTCCTTTTGGTTTTTATTGTTAGACTCACAGAAGTGATGCAGATCATGGGTAGTGGTTGACTACTCCACTATCTTGGCCCTGTTTACTTCAGCTAGAATCAGAGGGTTTGACATAATTCCCACAAAAATTCAGGCAACTCTGTGATATTTCTAGGGGTTAGTGATATGGGGCATGTTGAGATATTCCTTCTAAAGTAAAGGACACGTTATTGCACCTGGCAACTCTGACAGTTGAAAAGGAGGCACAATGCCTACTGAGCCTCTTTACATCTTGGAGGCAATGTACTTTTCATTTGGGTGTGCTATTCTGGACTACTTATAAGTAACTCAAAAGGCTGCTAGTTTTGTGAGAGGCTCAGAACAAAAGAAGGTACTGTGACAGGTTCAGGCTGCTGCGTGATCTGCTTTTCCACTTGGGCATATGATCCTGTTTACCCAATGATGCTTGAAGTATCATTGGAGGATAGAGATACTCTTTGGAGTCTTTAGCAAACCACCAGCAGTGAATCACAGAATAGACCCTTGGGTTGAAGCAGAGTCCCCTGCTATCCTCTGAAGATAATTACTCTCCTTTTGACAAATAGACTTTGGCTTGTTACTGAGCTTTAGTAAAGGCTGGATGCTTAACTGTTGGACACTAAGGCACTATACAGCCAGAGCCACCCATCATGAACTGGGAATTGTAAAGCTGAATGTGTACTATAGCACCATCACTAAATGTAAGTAGTCTATATCATATCCAGCCCAAGCAGGACCTGATGGCGTAAGTTGTGTGAGGAAGCCTTGGATTTCAAAGGGAAAGTTGAGAAACCAGGCTGAGCAATAGAGAAGGGAGAGTAGATTCAGAAGTCTCTAGGGCTAGCCAGACTTGACCCACTTTAAGGTGGCTGCAACTAATGTTGTGAAAGGAGCAGTGATGTTCGGAGGCTGTGTGAGGAGCTGTGTGAGTTGTGTAAGTTGTGTGTAAGTTGTGTAAGGGGTAGATGTTATGCATGGGTTCAGCAACATGGACTTCAGCTCACCAAGGCTGACTTGGCCATAGCTACTGCTGTGTGTACAATATGCCAGCATCAGATGCCAAAACTTCATCCTCGATACAGCATCATCCCTCAAGGTGCTCAGCTAGCAACCTAGTGACAACTTGAATACAATGGACCATTTCCATTATGTAAAGAGAAGCTCTTTGCCCTTATTGGAATAGATACCCTAGATACAGATTTGTCTTCCCTGCATGCAATACTTCCTCCAAAACTATCATCTATGGACTTACAGAAAACCTTGTTCATGGCCATGGTATCTTACAACATTTCTTTGGATCAAGGGACTCACTTAACATCAAATGGAGTAGAGCAGAGGGCCTATGTTCATGTAATTCACTGGTCTTATGATGTTCCCCATCATTCTGAAGCATCTGTCATGAAAGCGTGATGCAGATACTTTTTAAAGACACAACTGTGGTGCCAGCTAGGTGGTAGTATATTTCAATGTTGGTGCAGTGTTCTCCAAAAGAAAAAAAAAAAACAAACAACATTGCCATCTTGTCAATTCTGCCCCTTAGTTGACTCTCTAGTACAGAATAAAACTGCCCCATAGAGTTTCCAAGAAGTGCCTGGTAGATGTGAACTGCCTACCTTTTTGGCTAGCAGGCATAGTGCTTAAACACTACACCACCAGGGTTTCCAGTATTCTACAGGAAGTTGTATATGCTTGAGTATAGTGTCCAGTATATGGTTCTGTTTCTCCCAAAGCCAGGTGTCATGGATTGAATTGTGTTCCTTAAGAACTTGTAGCAATTTGACTCTGCTGTAATTCCTGGTATTGTGTGAAGTTCCTTCATGTTGGAATTCCTGCTTCTAGGATGTTGATAATGGTAGGTGGGCAGCAGATGTGTTGGTAGAGAAAGATTCAAGGTGTAAGTTTGTTTTGTGCCTTGAGGTGGTCTCAAGATACAAAGAAGAGAAGATAGCAGAGACATCTGGGAAGCTCCGACTCCCAAGAAGCAGCGCTGGAAGCTGAGCACATCCTTTGGAAAGGATCAGGGTCTCTGCACCTCAGAAACTTCCAGCTGGGGGAAGATTGATGACAAGGATGATTCATAGGTCCAGGAATCGAGGAGTGGGAATGGGGGTGGCACCACTCATTATTATAACAAATGACTCACTTGCAAGAATTTTGCTTCCTGTTCATGTGACTTTATGCTCTGCAAGTCTAAAAGTCTTAATTTCAAATGACAGATGTTCCTTTGTGGAGATACATCACTGAGTCTACTGAAGTAGAAGCTAAGAAAGCTGCCTGGCCACATTGGCCTCTTTATGCCTTCGACCAGTGAAGAAGGGAGTTACCATTCTGGCTGGTATGAGTGATCCTGATTGCTAGCAGGAAATCAGACTGCTATTACATAACAGAAGGCAAGAAGATTGGATTGCAGAAGATCCCCTTGGTCATCTCTTTGTATTACCATGTTCAGTGATTAAAGTCAATGTAAAGGTATAGGTAACCCAACTCTAACATGACTACTAATGACCGAGACCCTTCAAGACTAAAACCTTGGCTCACCCCACCAGGCAAAGAACCACAACCTGCTGAGGTACTTGATGAGGGAAAAGAGAATAAGGAATGAGTGGTGGAAGAGGGTAGTTTTAAATACCACATGACCAACTGGAGAAATGAGGGATTTCTGCTTTGTATGTGTACATCAAGTATTTTTGTTTTCTTCACATACAAAGTATAAGATGTAAATGGGGCTAGTGTGTTCTCAGTTGTACGAGGTCTGAGAATTAAGTCCATGAACTTAACTGTTTTAAGTGCTACATACCTGATTGCTGAATATCATTATGGTCACCTTTGAAATACTCTTCTTTGGAAGCTATGCACCAATGCCAGTGCCTAGTTTACCCATCAAAGAAATTTTGGAACTCCTTCTGGAATGGTCATTGTGCATGACGGCAAGGTGACAAGTTTGCAACCTTAATTGTATAGCTGCCTGTGAGGGAAGTTTTAGCCAGTAACAAAGAACTGTACTGGAACACTCTCACCTGATCTAGTCCCCAGTGAATTATTTTCTTTGCTTGAAGATAAGAGGAAATATTGAAAGGAAGACATTTTGATGACATTCAGGACATCAAGGGTAATACGACGACAGCTCTGATAGCCGTTCCAGAAAAAGAGTTCCAAAACTGCTTTGAAGGGTGAACTAGGCATTGGTGTTGATGCAGAGCTTCCCAAAGGGAGTACTTCAAAGTTGACTACAGTGATATTCAGCTATGAGGTATGTGGTGTGTTTTTTAGGATGAGTTTGTGAACTTAATTGGCAGACCTGGTATGTGTGTTATTTGTGTTATATATATATGTGTGTTATATCAGGCATGACTTTATGTTTGCCTTTTTTTAGGGATTGTTTATGGTTTAAGGAGGTATGTACCTGTGTCAGGTTGACAAAGACTAGACTGTAACAGTTTGGATTGATACTCAACTTGGCTGGGCCATGAGTCTCATTGTTTAAATGTGGTCACTTCCATGATTGCATTTTCTGAGTAGCCACTTAGTTTAAAGCAAGTTTCCTTGGAGGTGTGGCTTGCATGTTTATAAACAGACATTCTGGCTTTTTGCTTGCTTTAGATCTTTTGGTTACCTCTTGTTTGTCTTACTTCCAGCTCTTGGGATTGAGCTATCAGCTTATCTGCAGATTTTGGAATCTGTCAATCTTCACAGTCTTAGAGCAGGAGTCCTTGGATTTGTTAGCCTATGAAGCTACTTGAATCAAAAGAAGCCTCTATTCTGAATGATGGACCTGGGACATTCCAGCCTCTGTGTTAGCATGAGCTGTTTCCTTGTCTCTGTGTAAGTGTTTATACCTTTTGCTGGCTTTGATCTCTAGAGAACACAATCTAACCAGTATGTATACTGTATCTTTAATGAGGAATTAGTTTGACTGTAAACCCTTATCTAAAGTACAATTTTTTCATATAGTTAAGTCTTGCCTGTGTACTGAACCTTTCAGCAATAAATAGTGTCCATCTTTGTCCACGATGGTGGATTTTACGTTAAAATTGATTTTGTCTGAGATTAGAATTGCTACACCTGCTCTTCTTTGTTCATTGTTAGCTTGATACATATTCTTCCATCCTTTAATTTTCAGTTTGTTCCTATCCTTAGGTCTCAAGTGAGTTTCTTGTGGACAACATGTGGGTGGATCATGTCTTCTGATCCAAGATGTTACTCAATGTTTCTTTACCAGTGATAGCCACGATGGAGCTCACTAAGTTGAGTCTCACTGGCAACACAAGAATAAAGAGGGGTGCACACTGAGATCTCCCCTAAAAGACCTCAACTGATGGTCCAGCAGTTTTGGGGTTCCCCTGAGAGCATGGCCCTTGCACTGATGCTGCCCTTGCCCATAAATCATAATGAAGGTCCACTCTTTGGACACTAATGGATTGGACTTGGTGATGCAGAGTGACCATGTATTGGATGCACTTTATGGTTCTGTGTATCCATAGGATATCATCCTGCTGACCTCTGGCTGGAGGAAGGAGAGTGGGTGGAGAGGAGTGGAAAGGAAGCTGTTGGGAGGATGAGACATGTAAGGAGATTATTGGGAGGATGAGACATGTGTGGAGCAGAGAGGAATAGTGTGCTGTCACCAGGCAGGGAGAGCAGTGGAAGCTGCATATAGGTGGGCATATAAATTTATACAGGAGTGTACATTTTCACTCAATCATATTAAATAAAAAAAAATAAAGTATAATTTTCAAAAAAAGAAATTACACTAAGAAAACACTGGCACTAAGGATAATATGAGAAAGGAGCTAAACTATTGAAAATTCCTGTATTGTATATGCAGTAAAACAAGATTCACTCAAAGTATACATCGGTAAATAAAGGAATCATTCTATAATTCTTAAAGAAAAATAAAAGCTAAAATAATGAATAGCTAAAAATCTAAGTTGTTGTTTTGTTGTTGTAGCCAATAGATTTCTACTCAGAGTGACCCTATTGGACAGAATAGAGCTGCGCTGTAGGGTTTCCTAGGCTATTATCTGTATGGGAGCAAATAACCAGGCCTTTCATAATGGTGAGTCACTGGGTTTGAACAGTTTACCTTTTGGTTTACAGTCTAGTGCTTACTAATCTTGCTACCAGGGCTTCTTAAAAAAAAAAAAAAAAAAAGCTTTATATAGATATTAAAATAAATGCTGAAAACTATTTTATTCACATAAAATAAGGCAAAAAAGGTGAAAAGCAGAGATACAAAATGTGCATGGTATGATTAAATCCAAATATTTAATCCAACAGTATCAATAATTATCTGTAAATGCACTAAACACAGCAAGTAAAAGAATAAGATAAATAACCTACAATTAAACAATATTATGAGATGCATTTTACGTATGAAAACATAAATAAATTTAAAGCAAAAGGATGGAAAAAGTATATAAAGAGGAGAATAAAACTCATATGACTGTTAGTAAGAGATCAAACAGATCTTGAGACACAGACATAAGAAACATTTCAATATTTCAGGAAGATGTATCAATTATAAGTGTGTATGATCTTAATGATAGGATTTCAAAGTACATGAAACAAAAGCTAAAAAACATAAAGGAGAAATTTATAATTTCATAGAAATTGAGATTTTAGTAAACTTTCCTCAATCACTGACAGGATGAAACAAAATATCAATAAGAACATAGTATAAACAAAATAGGATCTGCATTTAGAAATTCTTATGTCACATTAAAACCCCAAACTGCAGAATCCATATTTTTCAGGCTCTCACCAAGACATTGTATGTTATTGATCATAAAACACAATTCAATTAAACTCGAAAGATTGGAATTTTATGGAGTTTTTTATACATCAATAGATTTATTTTAGAAAACAGGAAGAATAGATACTTAAAATCATCAAGTAATTGCAAATAAAGCAACACATTTTTAAATAACACATTTCAAAAGAAGAAATTCTGAGAAATCAGCAAATATTTCAGAACGAATGACATTAAAAATTCAACACAAATACATGTAATACAGCTGCAATTGTGCTTACAGGAAATTTTAGAGCATTAAGTGCTTCTGTTAGACAAAAAAAAAAAAAACCCAAAACAAACTAGTCTAACACTAATGACCTACATTTTGATCCTAAATTATGCAAACATTAGCAATAAAATCCAAAGAATGAAGAAGTGATTCATAAAGGTATGTGAATGTCATATTGTGTGAAAATAGTTTTTTTTGTTATCATTCAAGGAGGTCATATCAGAGTTCTGAGCCCAATAAGCCTAATATCTTGTTGTTGTTAGTTTGAGTGGAGTCCAGTCCATCTCATAATAACCTCACTTCTGCGGAGTAGAACTGCTCCACAGCATTTTCAAGGCAGTAATCTTTCAAAAGAAGATGCCCAGGCTTATCTTCCAAGGTGCTTCTGGACAGGTTTGAATCACCAACCTTTCACCTAGTAGTCCAGTGTTTAATCATTTGTATTACACAGGAAATCCTTCAAACTCACCAAAATGGCTAAAATTAACCCTCTATAGACACACAAACTTGAAGCATGGAATGTTGATGGGGTTACAGAGCAACTGGAACGTTCATGCATTTTTAGTAGGGGTGTATAACAATACAGACATATTGAAAATAGTTTCAAATTTTCTTATCTTATTAAAAATATAACTCTTTTATGATTCCGTAATCTTTTAAAAAAATTAATATGATCTTGAATGTCAAGACAATAGAGGGAATCACAGTCACTACACCAAAAACAACTGGTTGCCATTCAACCATTGTAGGAGGTAGTATAAGATTAGGAGCCCACAGTACTGAAGGAAGAGGTCCAATTTGCACAAAGGGATTAGTAATAAACAACGATGCAGGAACTAAGGGCATACCAACTGAAAAGATTCAGCAAATAGGTAGAGTGCCAGAAGTGCTCACTTGTTTACACCAAGAAATTTGGAGGACAGCTACCTGGCCAATCAACGGGAAGAGATCTATATTTATGACTATTCTCAAGAAAGAGGATCCAAATGATTGCAAAAATTGTTGAAAAATATTATTACTATCACATACAAGTAAAATTTTGGTAAGAATCATTCAAAAGCTACTGAAGTGGTATAGTGACAGGGAATTGCCTGAAATTCAGGCTGGGTTCAAAAGAGGATATGGAGTCAGGGTTATCTTTGCTGAACTCGGATGGATCTTGGCTGAAAGCAAAGAACACCAGAAAGATGCTTACATGTGTTTTGTTGACTATGCAAAGGCCTTCCAGAACACTTAATTGTGCTCATGAGGAGTCTCAACATGGATCAAGAGGCAGTCATTTCAGATAGAACAAGGGGCCACTCGCTAGTTTAAAGTCAGGAAAAGTGTGTATCAAGGTTGTATCCTTTCGCCATATCTATTCAGTCTGTATGCTGAGCAAATAATCTGAGAAGCTAGAGTATGTGAAGAAGAGAATGTCAAGATTTGAGGAAGATTCACTAATAAGGTGCATTATGCAGATGACATGACCTTACTTGTTGAAAGTGAAGATGACTTGAAATATTTATTGTTGTACCTCAATACCAAGAATAAAAAAAATTCTCACAAATGGGCCGGTAAGCAAACATCCTGAGAAATGGAGAAAGGATTGAGATTGTCAAGGATTTTCTTTTACTTGAGTCCACAATCAACATGCATGGAAGCAGCAGTGAAGAAATAAAAAGACACATTGCTCTGGGAAAAGCTGCCTCAAAAGACCTCTCTGAAGTGTTGAAAAGCAAAGCCATCACCTTGAAGACTAAGGAACATCTGACCCAAACTATGGCAGTTTTAATCGCCTAGTACGATGGGAAAGCTGGATGGTAAATAAGAAAGACACAAGAAGAACCGAAGCCTTGAACTGTTGACATAGATTGCATTGTGTCCCCCCGAAATGTATGTATTGACTTGACTTGGCTATGAGTCCCAGTATGGTACAATTTCTCCGATGTATTGTGAATCCTGCCTCTGTTATGTTGATGAGGGAAAGTGGACAGCAGTTGTGTTAGTGAAGCAGGACTGAAGTTACCAGCTGTGGGATACGAGAGACAGAAGGGAGCTGAGTAAGTTGGGAACCTCATACTACCAAGAAGGCAGCACCAAGAGCAGAGCATGTCCTTTGGACCTGAGGTTCCTGTCCCAAGATGCTCTCATTAAATTTGGACTCAACCTACCAGATTGTGATAATTTTTCCTAATTGAGTAAAATTGTAACTAATAAATGGATTTGTGGCTTACTGGACTGTGACAATAAAGTTTTTCTTTATGAAACCATCCACTTTGTGATATTTCTGTTGGAGCAGCACTAGCAGACTAAAATAATTGTGTTGAGGAATATTGAATATACCATGGATTGTCAAAAGAATGAACAGGTCTGTCTTGGAGACAGTACAATCAGAGTTCTCCTTAGAAGCAAGGGTGGTGAGACTACATCTTATATACTTTGGACATGTTGTCAGGAGAGAGAAATTCCTGGAGAAGGACATCATGCTTGGTAAACACAGGGTCAGTAATAAGGAGGAAAATCCTCAACAAAATATACCGATACAGCGGCTGCAACAATGGATTCAACCACACCAATGATTGTGGGCATGGCACAGGAAGGGAGTGTTTCATTCTGTTGTACATACGGTTGCTACGAGATGGAATTGACTTGATTTCACCTAACAACAACAACAGAATAGAGAAAAAATTGATGCAGGAATCACTGAGAAAAGACAGAAAAAATACGACAATCACTGTTCCAGAAATAATTGATCAACATTCAACCATTTCAAGAGGTAGCATGTGATCAAGAACCTATGGTAGTGAAGGAAGGATTCCAAGATGCAATGAAGGCTTTGGCAAAACACAGGGTTCCAGGGATTAATGAAATACCTATTGAAATGTTTCAACAGATGGATGGTACCCTGGAAATGCCCACCATCTATGCCAAGAAATTTGAAACGCAGTTTTCTGGTCAGCCAAAAGGAAGAGATACTTATTTGTGCTGATTCTAGAGAAAAGTGATCCAACGGAATGTGAAAGTTATAAAACAGTATCTTTAATGTCACATGCAGTTAAAACTATGATGAAGATAATTCAAAAGTGACTGCAGCAGTGCATTGACAGGAAACTTCTAGAAATTTAAGTTGTAGTCAGAAGACGGCATATGATAAACGATATCATTGCTGATATCAGACTGATCTCAGCTAAAAGCAGAGAATACCAGAAAGATGTTTATCTGTGCTTTATAGACTATGTAAGGGCACTTGATTGTGTGGATCATGACAAATTATGGGTACATAGTGAAGAAATGGAATTCTAGAACTTAACTGTCTTCACACACAAACTTTCCCTAGACCAAGAGGCAGTTGGTTGAAGAGAACAAGGTACTGCATGGTTTAAAATCAGAAAATTTGTGTATTGGGTTTGTATATTTTCACCAGAATCACTCAGTTTATGTGTTGAGCAAATAATTACAGGCACCAGGTTTTACGAAGACAAATGTGGCATCAGGATTCAGGAAGATTTATTAACATCATCCTATATGTAGATAATACAATCTTGCTTGCTGCAAGTGAAGAAGAGTTGAAGAACTTATGGAGGAAAATAAAAGACTGTTGTTGTTAGGTGCTGCTGAGTCAGTTCTGACTCACGGCAACCCTGTGCACAACAGAACAAAACAGTGCCCATTCTTGTGCCATGTCCACAATCATTTTTATGCTTAAACACATTGTTGTAGCCACTGTGTCAATCCATTTCATTGAGGGTCTTCCTCTTTTCTGCCAACCTTCTGCTCTACCAAGCATGATGTCTTTCTCCAGGGATTGATCTTCCCTGACAACGTGTCCAAAGTGTGTAAGATGCAGTCTTGCCATCTTTGCTTCTGAGGAACACTCCAGTTGTGCTTCTTCCAGAACAGATCTGTTTGTTCTTTAGGCAGTCCATGGTACATTCTTCTTCTCCACCACCACAATTCAAAGACATCAGTTATTCTTCTTTGTTCATTGTCCAGCGTTCACATGCATGTGATGTGATTGAAAATACCATGGCTTGGGTCAGGTGCACTTTAGTCTTTAAGGTGACATCTTTACTTTTCAATGTTTAAAGAAATACTTGGCAGCAGATTTTCCCAATGTAAAGCATCTTATGATTTCTTGACTACCACTTCCATGGGCATTGATTGTGAACCCAAGTAAAATAAAATTCTTGAAAATTTCAATCTTTTCTCCATTCATGATGATGTTTACTGGTCCCATTGTAAAATTTTTTGTTTTCCTGCTGTTGAAGTGCAATCCATACTGAAGGCTGTGCTCCTTAATCTTTATCAATAAGTGTTTGAAATCTTCACTTCCAGGAAGGAAGGTGGTGTCTCCTCCATAATGCAGATTGCTAACGAGTTATCTGCCAATCCTGATGCCTCGTTCTTCTTTGTACAATCCAGTTTTTCAGACTACTTGCTTGGCATACAGATTGAAAAGTTACAGTGAAAGGATACAACCCGTATGCACACCTTTCCTGACTTTAAACCATGCAGTGTCCTCTTGTTTTCTTTGCACAGCTGCCTCTTGATCCCTATATAGATTCCTTAGAAGCACGATTAACTGTTCTGGAATTCCCATTTTATGCAAGGTTAGCCATAATCTGTTATGGTCCGTACAGTCAAACGTCTCTGCATTCAGCCAAGATCTATGTGACATCAGCAATGATATTTCTGATTCTACATTCTCTTCTAAATCCAGCTTGACTTTCTGGCAGTTCCTTGTCAATATACTGTTGCAGTCACTTTTCGATGATCTTCAGCAAAATTTTACTTGTATGTCACATTGGTGATATTGTTCAGTAATTTCTGCATTCGGTTGGATCACCTTTCTTTGGAATGGACATAAATGTGGATGTCTTCCAGGTAGTTGGCCAGGTAGCTGTCCTCCAAATTACTTGGTATAGATGAGTGAGCACATCTGACACAGTATCTGTTTGTTGAAATATTTCAGTTGATACTCCATCAATTCCTGGAACCTTGTTTTTGCCAATGCCTTCAATGCAGCTTTGACTTCTTCCTTCAGTACCATCAGTTCCTGATCGTATGTTACTTCTTAAAATGGTTGAACATCAACCAGTTCTTTCTGGTATAATGACTTTGTGTATTCCTTCCATCTTCTTTTGATGCTCCCTGAGTCACTTAACAGTTTCCCTGTAAAATCCTTTACTACTGCAACTCAAGGCTTCAATTTTTTTCTTCAGTTCTTTTAGCTTGAGAAATGCTGAATGTGTTCTTCCCTTCTGGTTTTCCATTTCCAGCTCTTTGCACATTTCATTATAATACTTTCTTTTTGGCTTCTTGAGCTTCCCTTTAAATTTTCTGCTTAGGTCTTTTACTGTGCCATTCCTTCCTTTTGCTTTAGCTGCTCAACATTCAAGAGCAAGTTTCAGAGTCTCTTCTGACATCCAGTTTGGTCTTTTCTTTCTTCTTTGTCTTTTTAATGACCTCTTGCTCTCCTCATGGATGATGTCTTTGATGTCATTCCACAGTTCATCTGGTCTTCAGTTATTAGTGGTCAGTGCATCATATCTGTTCTTGAGGGGGTCTTTAAACTCAAGAGAGATATACTCAAGGTCTTACTTTGGCTATTGTGCACTTGTTCTAATTTTCTTCAATTTTAATTTGTATTTGCATTTGAGCAATCAATCTGCTCCACAGTCAGCACCTGGTCTTTTACTGATCGTAGTTTGGTTCCTGTGTTTTTCATCTGGTGAGGTCCACATGTACAGTAGCCAATTGTACTGGTTAAAAAAGTATTTGCAGTGAACAAGTCATTAGTCTTGCAAAATTCTATCATGCAGTCTCCAGCATATTTCTGTCACCAAAGCCATACTTTCCAACTACTGATCCTTCTTCTTGTTTCCAACTTTTGTGTTCCAGTCACCAGCTATTATCAATGCATCCTGATTGCATGTTGGATCAATTTCTAACTGCAGGAACTGTTAAAAATGTTCAACCTCTTTGTCTTTGGCCTCAGTGCTTGTGTACAAATTTGAAAAATAGTTGTAATAACTGACCTTTGGATATTACCCTATCTCTGACAGCACTGTACTTCAGAACTGATCTTGAACTTTTTTTTTGACAATGAACACAACACTGTTCCTCCTCCCGTGTTCCTTCCCAGCATAGCAGACCATGTGATTGTCAGATCCCAAATGGCCAGCAGTGGTGCTCACTAACGCCTACGATGTCAACGTTTAAGTGTTCCTTTTCAGTTTCCCTACATTCATACTTTGTACATTCCATGTGCTGATTATTAATGGATGTTTGCAGTCTTCAATATGGATTGTATTTAAATACAGAGAAAATGAAGTCCTCACAACTGGAATGATAAATGATGCTACAATAAATAGAGAAAATGCAGAAGTTGCCAAAGATTTGCTTTTACTTGGATACACAATCAATGCTTCTGGAAGCAGCAGTCAAGAAATCAAAGGGCATATTGCACTGGACAAATCCACTGCAAAAGACCTCTTTAAAGCAGTGAAAAGCAAAGATGTCACCTTGAGAAATAAAGTGCACCTGACCTAGCCAGCCAAAGCCTAAGCCATGATATTATGTTTTGAGTTGCTTCACAGGCATGTGAAAGAGAACAATGAATGGAGAAAGCCAAAGAAGAATGTGTGCCTTCAAATTATGGTGCTAAAGAATAATGGATATACCATGGAGTGCCAGAGGAAGGCACAAATCTGGCTTAGCCGATGTACAGCCAGGATGCTCCTTAAAAATAAGGATGGTGAGGTTTTGTCTCACTTACTTTGGATATCTTATCAGGAGGAACCAGTTCCTGAGGAAGGACTTCATGCCTGGTAAAGCGGAGGATGAGGAAAAAGGAAATCCTTCAATTAAATCAACTAACACAGTGGCTGTAATGATGAACTCAAACATAACAATGATTGTAAGGACGATGTAGGTTGAGGCAGTGTTTCATTTTGCTGTGCATAGGTAATTTGTGTCAGAACTGACTCACAGACACCTAACAACAACAAATTTTAAACACCAGTGGGGTCACTTATGATAGACAGAGTTTAGCAGAACTTCCAGAATAATACAGTCTGGAAAGAGAATCATGAGGATTTACTTCCAAAATTTACCCAGTTGAAACCCTAAAAATCACAACAGGATAATATTTCTTTAGCTATACCAAGGAAACCGTCACTGAATGGGAACAACACCTTTGGCTGGCCAAAGCTGGGGAGGCCGTTAAGTGAGATAGATCGGCACAGTGGTCGCAGTAATGAACTCAAGCAGCCAGTGACCGTGGTCGTGGGGTAGAACTGGGCAACATTTTGTTCTGTTGTACGTCAGGTCACTGTGGGAAAGCACTGGAAGGCAATCAATAACTCAAACTAACAAAGAAATAACAAGTAACAAAACTTAAAATTCAGAAATCCTAGATGAATCTGAAAGATATTATGTCAAACATAAGAAGCTGTAAATCAACTATCAAGTGTTCAATGATTTTATTTGAACTCTGTAATAACAACAAAAACAACCAAAAAATATATGAGGACGGACAATTCAGTTTGTGAACTCATCCTAGAAAAACTGCCGCATACCTCGTTGTTGAATTATCACTGCGGTCTCCTTTGAAGCGCTCCCCTTGGGGAGCTGTGCACTGATGCCAGCACCTAGTCTACCCTTCAGAGCACCGTTTCTAGGACGAGTTGGTGAACTTAACCGTCAGACCTTGTCCAACAACAGCTCTGATGGACAAAACAGAAAAAGAGTTCCAGAATTGATTTGAAGGGTGGACTAAGCACTGTCATCGGTGCACAGTTTCCTGAGATGAGTACTTCGAAGGTGACTGTAGTGATATTCAGCAGACAGAGTTGCCGGGTTTGTAACTGATTTACAGAAGCAACACAGACAGTCTATATATTAACCCATTGCCACGTCCCATAGTTGATCATGGAAACCATGGTGGCATAGTGGGTTAAGTGCTATGTCTGGTAACCAAAACGTTGGCAGTTCAAATCACCAGGCATTCCTTGGAAACTCGATCGAGCAGTTCTACTCTGACCTCCAGGGTTGCCGTGGGTTGGACTCTACTAGACAGCAGCGGGTTTGGGTTTTTTATAGTTGATCATCTGCCAAATAAAAATGTTCTTGATATCCTGTATGGAATATAAAACATTAATTTTAATGTAATTTAACTAATATTTATATTTCCTTCTAACTTGTTTCTGAGATTGACTTTTAAAAGTTCTCTACCTTAGGTATCTTAGTTATCTAGTGCTGCTGTAACAAAGATACCACAAATGAGTGACTTAGAAAAACAGAAACTTGCTTTCTCACAGATTAGGAGGCTAGACATCTGAACTGAAGGATAGGCTGTGGGAGACCCTGGCGGCACAGTAATTAAGTACTGTGTCTCCTAAGTAAAATATCAACGGTTTGAATCTGCCAGGTGCTTCTTAGAAACTGTATGGAGCAGTTCTAAGCTGTTCTATAGGGTCACTGTGGGTTGGAATTGACTTAACTGCAGTGGGTTTGGCTTTTTGGTTTGACTATAGGGGAAATATTTCTCTCTTTTTGTTGTTCCGGTGGAGAAGTGGTTAAGAGTTTGACTGCCAACCAAAAGTCAGCAATGAAAATCCAGCAGACACTCCTTGGAAACACTAGGGGTCACTGTGAGTTGAAATCAATGGCAGTGAATGTTGTTTAGGTTTTTGGTTTCTCTGTGTTGTCCTGGAAGAAGATCTATGTCTCATTTTATCACAGCCTCGATGTTCTTTGGTTCCTTGGTGATCTTTGGCAGTTTGTCTTCCCTCAGTGGTGCTTACTTGCCTGTGATTATATTGCTTTTTATTCAACTCAGAGATGATTAGTTTAAGAATACACCAAACACTGACATGGCCTAATTAACATAACAAAGAAAATTCTAAAGGGATTACAGCCAGAGGTCTAGGAGTCAGGATTCCACCTCAAATATTGGAAGAACAAAATTCAATCCATCACATTATTTCATAAAGATAGTAATTTCTTTTTTACTAACTGGATAGTTGTATCTTTCATTTTTATGTATTCCATCCATTAGTATCTATTTCTCTCTTCTTCAAAATGAAGAAACATGAAAAACAGTCTGTGCTATCCTAAATTTAATGACCATTTCATATTGTTAGTTATGAGGATAAAATTGTCCTATAAGCAGCAGGAGTTATTCCCTCTCCTGGAGGTCTTAGAGTGACTGCCTAATGAGTTAGCAATTGTCCATAACCTTATTTTCTGTTGGATTCTAAATAAATTTAGAAAAGAGCTTCTTCATGTGAACAGAAAGTAGTATAGGTATTTTTATCTATAGGTCTAACTGTCTGTCTGTCTATCTATCTGTCTGTCTAATTTATCTGTCTCCTCGAGGCTGCAAACTGTGAACAGGACACTTAAGAATAAGCACTTCATGATCAGCAGAGCCAGGGTAAAAAACTCATTGTGAGAACCAGGGAACAAGTAGCTCTCTTTTTCTTCTTTTCCTTGTGATTCTAAACACTTCTTTCCTGTATAGCCAAGCCAAGCCAGCCAAGTGCCATCAAGTCGGCATATTTTATTACATACGTACTATCTAAAAGAGGAAGAAAATTTATATTTGGCTTTCTTATGAGTTTTCAATTCAGTAGGATTCAAACATAGACTAAATTTTATGGCTTCTGCACTGCCTTTCTATTATGTTCAAATCCTATAAATCTTATAGTATTAATAGTATTTTGAAATCTAATGTTTAATATGTTGTTTCATCACCATGACAGACAAAAAATACTTTTTCTTTTTAAAGTATGACTCTAAATACTATGATAAACATTATAGTTAGAATTTTACCTTAGATAATGATTGAATAAATAAATGGGATAGCTTAAAACATAAAAGTTATTCAGTGTCGTGACAAAGGGCTTTTTTCATGTAATCTTCTGTTATTTTTTCCTTAAAGATTTTTAGAAACCAAGAAATTTAAAAAAGTTTCCCATTACCTTATCTGTACTTGCCTATTTCCTTTAAGTATCATTGCAATTTTCATTTTCCATTTTAACAAAACTGTGTCTGAAGTCTTTGATTTAACATTGTTATTTTTTCTATGTTTCTCTAGATCCTTACCCATTCATCTCTCACATTTTCCTTTATAGTGAATTTTTAATAGATTGAAATCAAAGTAAAAAACATGGATGTATTACAACATCATCGGCACATTACTGTGGACCATTTCTCAGAAAACTATTCTAAAATAAATGCCAAGTTTTTATTGCGATTGTAATTTCAGCGGCAAGAACTCTATAAAAAGGGGTTAATTTTTTTTTTTGCATACTTTTATCAATCTTGGTTGAAAGCTTAACATATTACAATTGTACCCCTAGTCCTTGAAAACACAGATATAGCACAATGTAAGATTCAATTTGTGATGACATACAATTCAACTGTGACACTAATTCATCAAGCTACTAAACCTTGTGTAGGAAGAAAAATAATATGGCAAAAAGCCTTTTGTATTCTGATAATGTACATGATTGCTCCTTAGACAGTCACCCTTGAAATACGATGTATGTTTCATTGTAACACACACACACACACACACAAACATGCATGCATGCCCAAAATGTAGAAGAGTATTGTTCCCTCAAAAGACATTTAAAATACATCAACAAAACAAATGATAGAACTGTATCTATTAATGAAGCTTAAGGCGTTTTTCCCTACACCATTGAGTTTCAGTGGTTCTTATTATCTACGTAAGGAAATATGACAGCTATTCAAATTATCCCAGTATCATCTTAATCCAATAAAAATCAAAATGGCTATGACTGATTTAATCTGCACGATGGAAGTAGCTGTGGTGATAAAATTGTGAAACTGAAACGTTGCGCAGAAGAGAATTTTTTGGAGTTATATGTGGGAAGGAAGATTAATAAGAAATAAGGATGATGCATTTGGATTTAGACTTTCATAATTATTTTCCCTGAACAGCAGTAGGAATTCACAGAAGATACACATAAAATGTAGATAGTCCTCCAAAGATAACCAGGGCTTAGAAATATAATTACAGAAGTGTCAAAGTTTTTTATATTGAGTTGTATTCTTAGACTCCCAAAGAAAGTTTGCATCTCTTCACTGTGAAAGCTGGCCCTAAATATGTATAATATCCTTAACTCATGATGACCTTCAGAAACCCTGGTGGTGTACTGGTTAAGTGCCACATCTGCTAACCAAAAGGTTAGAGGTTCAAATCTGCCAGGAGCTCCTTGGAAACTTTATAGGACATTTCTGTCCTATAGCGTTGCTCTGAGTTGTAATAGACTTAATTGCAACAGGTTTGGGTTTTTTCTTTTTTTGATTATGCTGAACTTCAGTTTCAAATCTAGACGAATAAAGCAGAACAAGACGGTCTTGATCTTTGAGTCAGCATAAATTCTGTTTTGCAGAATCGGTCAATCTTAAATTTTGTTAAAGAAATGGCAAACAATTGCAAAACTGATGCTTTCATTCTGAGGTGGATAATGTAGATTGACTTGTTAAATACATTTTTCAACTTCCTAAAGGTTTGGTTACTGGAAATAATTCTACTGTTTCAGAACAAAGGAATGTAAAGAGAGAGGAAGAATGTTTGGAATCTATTGTGATGGAGTTGATCACGTTAGTGGAATGATTCTGAAGCCAGCAGATTCCTGATTCCGCAGTTCACTACAACAGTGACACTTTCATTATGCCATAACTAGCGGTACTAGCCTGTTGCATAAACAGCAGAACTTCTTGCGTAAGTAGTTCCTGTATCAGCTTTCTCATATGTGCAGAGAGGCTAAACTGCAAAGGCAGCATAAAGAATATACTAACTCTGTGATTGATATCTTCTTATAATTAGGACTGACAAATAAGTTCATAGAACTCATCCTAGAAAAAGTGCTACATACCTCACTGCTGAATATCACTATGGTCACCTTCAAAATGCATCCCTTGGGAAGCTATGCACTAATGCCAGCACCTAGTCCACCCTTCAAAGCAATTTTGGAACTCTTCTTCTCTGGGGGTCAGTTCTACCCTGGCCCCTAGGGTCGCCATGAGTCGGATCCGACTCGACGGCACTTGGCTGGCTTTCTAGAATGGCCATCAGAGCTGTCATTGTATTACACTTCATGTCCTGAATGTCATCCAAATGTCCTCCTTTCAGTATTACCTTTTCGTTGGATAAAGAAAAAAAATCACTGGGGGCCAGATCAGGTAAGTAGGAAGGGTATTCCAAGACAGTTATTTGTTTACTGGCTTAAATTCCCTCACAAATAACAATACAATTACGTTTGTAAACTTGCCACTGTGCCACCATACACAATGGCCATTCTGGAAAGAGTTACAAAATTGCTTTAAAGTGGATTAGAAACTGGCATCAGTGCACAGCTTCCCACGGGAAGTACTTTGAAGGTAACCATAGTGATATTCAGCAGTGAGGTATGTAGGACTTAGAACAGTTAAGTTCACAGACTTAATTGTCAGGCCTCATATGCTAGGAAGTATAAAGGAAAAAATTACAATTCTATGTTTCAACACTCAGAAAGATCATAAAAATAATCATTTAATTTTTTATCAAGTCATTTTAATATTCACAATAAAGTTGATAAAAGTGTCCCAGTTTTGTTATACTCTGAAAAAATTCTACATAGAGAAAAGTTTGAAAGCAATCTACAGTAAGCATACCTCTGGACACATATATTTTAAAACTAGTTTCATCTTAAGATTGATATTATATTCTTTCATTAAGAATCCTACTGACACTATAGGACAGCATTTTCAGCATTCCATAAAACTTATTCTTGGAGAATGTTGAAAAATTTCTATGAGGTATTTTTTGTCAATTCACAAAGCTATCAAAAATTTGGGATCATGAGTGCTGTAAAAATATTTTTTCTAGAGATGGCTACTGGCCTTAAAGTATTTTTGCACCGCTCATTGAATTACAACTTAAACTGGACTTAGATCCTCACCAGGTTTCTTACATTAAGATTCAAGAATTGGTTAGGAATATATGAAAGTCAGATAAGTTTATGAGTTGTTTTTGGGAAGAGTCAGAGGACAGTAAGTATAGTAAAATTTAAAATGACATTGAGCCTATATGAACAGCAGAATTAGCTCATTCACCTTAATGATGAAGATTTTTCTATCTGGTCAAAAAATCTTGTAAGAACTCACATCTCAGCTGAAGTATGGAAAGAGGGTATTAATTTTCTTTTACCTACTGCCATTGCTGTCGAGTCAATTCTGACTCCTAGTGACACTATAGGAGAGAGTAGAACTATCTCACAGTGTTTCCAAAGACAGCCTGGTGAACTCAAGTTGCATATTTTTTTTGGTTAACAGCTATAGCACTTAACTACCACACTACCAGAGTTTCCAGTTTTCTCTTAGTCTCATGCAAATCGCTTCCAGTTGCTTCTACAACTAAAACTGAAGTAAAATTTAAACAAGTGAATCAGTTTTGCAAAGGCTTTAAAAAACATATATCCATAAATAAATAAATACATAGATAAAAACATAGATAAATAAATATAGATTTAAAAAAAAAAGTGAAACCCCTATTTGACAAGTATGTGAATGGATTTCAAGTATGTTAGAATTTTACTTCAGGCTTTATTGGCATGCTAATAAGTTGAGTGCTGGAAAGGCTTTTGTTTGGTTACTTGGATGTCTAAACACTCAGATTCGAATATCCTAGACTTAGTATACCTGATCTACCAGAAATTTCTGCATAATAAAGAAAAGGAAAAAAAGTCCCAAGACGTTTGGAGATGATGGGAATGGTAGAAAAGATCTGACACAATATCGCTGGCTAACTCTACCTAGACATGGCATTAAGAGACAAAATGGTGAGAGCAGTGTTAGTATCCTTGAAAAATGGGACATGGTTTTCTCTTTAACCTTGGGATATAGGAGAAGAATTTAGTTCTTAAATTGCCTGTCTCATTTCAACAGGAAAGGTGAGAACCAGAAATCAAGCAGGTGCTTTCAGCAGCCAGAAGCAAAGCAGACATTATTACTTAAAATACACAATTTGGTCAGAATGATGATTGGAATAATTTGTCTTCAGAAACGTATAATGGTGGGGGGGGGCGGAGAAATGTATGACAGTGGATAATCTTTGATGTGGTCAAAAGCAGGTGAAATCGTACACTACAGATTAGCAAGCAAGCACAGTAAAGCTGGTGCCACCTTGCTTTTCGAGTAATCTGTCACTGGATCTAGGGTTAAAATAGAGGGAAAGTCCAGTTCAGTCAGTAAATGCATTCTGGAAAACAGACTTAATCTGAATCATTATAGTGAGTGGTAAGACTCTTCAACCAGTACCTAGAACTTCTTCAGTGGCTGTAAGACTATGTACTTTTCAGGAAGGACGTTACTGAGTGATGCTAAGTAATTAGTGTCTGTCTTTCTCATGGCCTTCTCAAACAGTCTTGAAGCCATTGTGGTAACTGTGCCACAGGCAAGGGAAATATCCAAACTTTTTAATGGAATTTTGGATATAAGCCATATACAAAATCCTGGCAATACAAAATCTCACTGTATTCTTTTCAGAACAGAGGAGGCTGACGGTGTAGGATAATAATTAATTTGGGCCTCAAGATGTCTCGTTGTGGATCCAATGTTTGTATTAATCAGTATATGGATAAGAATAAATAAATGTAACAAAAATTTCTCACAGCTGGACCAGTATGCAGAGCCATGATAATTGGGAGAAAATATGGAAGTTGTCAAGGACTTAGTTTCACCTGGATCCACAATTAATTTCCCAAGGAAGGGGTAATCAGTAATTCAAGATGTGCTGCACTGGCCAGATCTGTTTTAAAAGATCTCTTTAGAGTATTAAAAAGTTAAGATGTCACCTTGAGGACTAAAGCTTAACTGACTCAAGCTATGGAATTTTCAGTTGCTTTATATGAATGTGAAAGCTGGACAGCACATAAAGAAAACTAAAGAACTGATGCATTTTTGCATTACAGTGCTGGCAAAGAATACTGCATATACCATGATGTTATGGATTGCCTTGCGTTCTGCCTAAAATGTGTGTCAACTTGGCTATGCCATAATTTCTGGTATTGTATGATTGCTTAGCATTTTGTCATGTGATATAATTTTCCTATGTGTTGTAAATCCTAGCTCTACGAAGTTAATGTAATGGGATTAGTACAGTAATGTTAATGAGGCTGGACTCAATCTTCAAGACTGGGTTGTATTTTAAGTCAATCTCTTCTGAGATGTAAAAGAGAGAAGGATGCAGAGAGATAGAGGGACCTCCTAGCACTAAGATGGGAATTGTACCCTTTGGACTTAAAGTCCCTACACTGAGAAGCTCCTAAAACAGAGAAAGATTGATGATAATGAACTTCTAGAAGTGACAGAGAAAGTTTTTCTTCTGCATCTGGAGCTCTGAATTAAGACTTCTAGCCTACCAGACTGTGAGAGAATAAATTTCTTTTTTTAAAGCCATTTGTTTGTGATATTTCTCTTATAGCAGACTAGATGGCAAAGACACATGGACTGCCAGAGAACAAATAGTTCTGTTTTAGAAATACATCCAGAATGCTCCTTAGAAGCAGCAATTAGTGAGACTTTGTCTTACTTTCTATGGACATGTTATCAGCAGAGATCAGTCCCTGGAGAAGGCCGTCGTGGCTCCTAAAGTAAAGGGTCAGTGAAAAGCTAGTTACATTGACCCAGTGGCTACAACAATGGATTCAAACACAGCAGTGACAGTCAGGATGAACAGGACTGGGTAGGGTTTCATTCTGTGGTATGTAGGGTTGCTGTAGTCAGAACTTATGTGATGGCCTGTAACAACAATAAGAAAACCCTGTTAGTGTAGTGGTTAAGTGCCATGGCTGCTAACTAAAAAGCTGGCAGTTCAAATCTACCAAGTGCTCCTTAGAAACTCTATGGGGCAGTTCTACTCTGTGCCATAGGGTTGCTAGGAGTTGGAATTGACTCAGTGGCAATGAGTTTGTTTTGATTTTTTTTTTTATTTTTACTTAACAACAGTAAATAGTAAAAATTTGGATCTATTTTCTTAACCATGTTGTTACTGTGGTAACAAGGGCAAAACAACAGATCCTGGAAGTACCACTCCTTTCATAAAAGAGAGATCCAAAAGATGGTTGAAATCTGTCATGTATGTGTACACGTGTATCTTAATATTTTTCATCAAATTCAGTAATTTTCACAATTTTATTTTCATATAATTCAATTGCCAGTTCGAGTCCATCAGGCACCCCTTTGTAACTCGCAGGGCAGTTCTAGTCTGCCCTATAAGATGGCTGTAAATTGGAACTGATTTGAGAGCAACATATTTGTTTAGGGTTGTATACGTATGTATTTCTTTCTATTTCTTTATGTTCTCTCATGGAAACTTGTTACTTTCTATTGTCTTTTAAACAGTAGCCATAGTGAATGTGAAAGAGATATTTCAGTGTGTTCTTTGTTTGCATCTCCTTAATCAGCAATAATTTTGAGCATCTTTCTATGTACTTATTTGCTGTTTCTATATCTCTTTGTAAAAAAAAAGTCTATTCAAGTCCATTGTCCATCTTTTAATTGGGTTATTAGTATTCTTGTTCTTGAGTTGTGATTAAGTTTTTATGTATTCCAGAAATTAAATCCTGAGTTAATACATGGTTTTGAAACATTCCTCCCTTCTACATGTTGTTTTTTCACTTTCTTGATAATGTCCTTTGATATAAAAAGTTGTTAACTTTCTTTACAGGGCTGAGAATACCTTTATTTTTTTTCCTCTAACTTTTTGTCTTCTTCAAAGTTTTAACATTATTGTGCTTTAGAGGGAAGTTTATAGCACAAATTGCTTTCTCATTCAATATATAACTTATCTTACGACAGTTGCAATATCCACATTAGGTCAGCCCTCTCCCCCTTTGTCTTTCCTTTGCAGGTTTCCCATATCTACTCCTTCATTTTTTCTATCCTTCACTGCCTTGTCATCTTTGTTTCTGGGTATGTTTTGTCCATATGTTCTTATATACTAGATTGAAATGAGCAGCTGCATCCCTCAGGTGCTGCTTTAAAAAAAATTGTTTTACTTTAGATGAAAGGCTGCAGATCAAATGAATTTTTTTTATTATTAAAAACTAATGCATATATCATTTTTGTGACATTGGCTGCCAACTTATGACATGTCAACACTCTCCCCTTCTTGATCTTTGCCTCCCAGTTACCAGCTTTCCTGTTTCCTCTTGCATTCTAGCCTTTGTCTTTGTACTGGTATGCCCATTTAGTCTCATTTTACTTTATAGGGCTGTCTAATCTTTGCCTGAAGGGTGAACCTCAGAAGTTATTTCATTAGGCTTCTCTTAGACCATGTGACTTCAGGAGTTAATGAACCCAAAACAATAGTTTAGGCTGCTGGCTCACGCTGCTGGGGAAGATGGCTAATTGAGTCACAGGAGAGACTGCTGGCCTAAGATGCTATGGAGGTTATTAAAAGCCAGAACTGACAGGTTGGATAGCAGGCCTTTGGAGAGGTCAACCGATCACAAATTAGACATGAGATCCAGAAGGAGAGAGAGAGAGAACCTAACCAGCATATGCACATATGTCTTATATGTATGCCACCCAAGAATGGGCATAATTTTAACAAGGGTAGAGCTTCAGTTAGGCCTTTCTGCAAGGCTGAGACCTGAGACACACCTTATAGCAATCCTGCCTTGTCAACACGTAGGAGTCAGGATGATTTACAATGTATAAAAAGAAAGATAACCATACAGCTTTGGAATCATAGCCGATCCAAGTTGACGTACAACTCTGTCACAGATTTCATATACATCATTTGCATAGTTCCTCTCAAATATCAGCAAAATCATCACAAACGAAGAAAAAATTGAAGTTGTCAAGGATTTCATCTTACTTGGATCTACAATCAATGCCCATGGGAGCTGTAGTCAAGAAATCCAAAGATGCATTGGGCAAATCTGTTGAGAAAGACCTCTTTATGAGGTCAAAATGCAAAAATATTACATTGAAGACTAGAGTGTGGCTAACTCAAGCCACGGTGTTTTCAACTACCTCAAAGGCATGCAAAAGCTGGGCACTCCATAAGGAAGACCCATAGACAACTGATGCCTTTGAATCGTGGCATTGGCAAAGAACAGTGGATGTACCACAGACTGCCAAAGGAACAAACACGTTTTTTTGGAAGAAGTAAAATCAGAATGCTTCTTAGAAGCTAGGATGGCAAGGTAACCTCTCATGTTCTTCGAACAGGTTATCAGGAGGGATCAGTTCTTGCAAAGGGACATCATGTTTGGTAAAACAGAGGATCAGCAAAAAAGAGGAAGACCCTCAGCGAGATGACTGACAGCGGCTGCAACAATGGACTCAAGCACGTCAAGGACGGTGAGGATGGCACAGGACCGGGCAGTGTTCCATTCTGTTGCACATTTGGAATTGACTCCATGGTACCTAATGACAACAATAACCAAATCATTTTGTGTGAGTCATAAAGATCATGGCTAGAGGGGCCATATGAAATAACTAATTTCCTTGCAGGGCAGATCTGATAGTAAATAGTTTCCTTAACTTTTATTTGTTTGACAATGTTTTAATTTCACTCTGATTTAGAAGAACAGTTTTGCCATTTGCAAGATTTTAGGATGACATTTTGTTTTTCATGGTATTTAAATATATCGCCCTACTGCCTTCTGTCCTCCACAGTTTCTGAAGAAGTATCAATGGTTCATCTTGCTATGGTTTCTTTGTACATTATCATACACTTGTCTCTTGCTACATTCACAACTATTTATATTTGTTTTTTACCAGTTTGATTATAATCCATCTTAGCATGAATCTATTTGGGTTTAACCTACTTGGAGTTAGTTGAATTCTTGTATGTGCAAATTCATGTCATCAATTTGGAAAGCTTTTTGGCCATTATTTCTTCAAATATTCTGTTGTTTTATTTCACTCCTTTAAGTGGGCCATCTCTCTCCGTTTTTCTAGATGGTTCTGTTGATGATTTTGGTTTCAAACCGGACATTTGAATAGTATTTTGTGGTAGTTACAACCCAGAATCTCTTGCTTCCTCAGGTATTACTAGCTTTGTTATTTCTTTTTCTTCCTTTTTCTCTATTATTATTGAAGTCTCTGGCAATTTGTTACCTTAGTAACTTTTTCAAAAATGGTTTTGCAAAAACAAATGGAAGAAAAAAAAACATGGAAAAATGTATCTTGTATTTGCTGATTGGCTCTATGGTGGGGCAATACTTAACCAGGTTTACACTAAGCTGAGAGATTCTTCTGCAGAAAAAGCGTAAGATTATATCCAGTCTTTGTGGGCACGTGCCTTACCACAGACATGTTTGTGGTTCTTTGAATTATACTCAATGAGGTATCTTAAATGCCTGAATTTCCCAAAGAAATCCTCTCCAGAGTTTTGATCATGACTTCTCCATTACTTTCTCTCGTCCTAGGTGGTCAAGGCTTCTCAGTTCTCTCTGTGGCGCCACAGGTGACGTTTGCTACTGTTTTGCCCTGAGTGATCTCCAAGAGCGATTAAATAGAGACAAGCTCTTTATTTTAGTCTTCTGATGTTCACTCAGCCGATTTAAACAGGCAAGAACGATCCTTTGTTAATAACATACTTTCTGCTCATTCCAGAATCAGAGACCAAGACCTGAAGCTGTAAATGTTACTTCTTCTTCAAGCTCCTTGCTAAAAACATAAATCAGAGTCTTCTATGGTCCTGATAAACCTTTGCCTAGCTACCACAACGCCTGTCATCATCTCAACTATTCTCCAGTTATTGAATAAGAGTATGAAACTTCATTTTCTGTAATCTTGATTGTGGTTATCATCTAATAATTGAGGTATAGTTTCTGTTATTTCTTATAAGAAGCCTTCTAGACTCCCAGGATTATATCAGAAAGTTTCAAATCCCCTATGGGTATCTCATCCTCCAGGTTTTTTTTTTTTTTTTAAGTTGTAAGTTAGCTTACTGCTAGCCCCAGTTGCTGACAGTACCCCAAGCAACTTCCATGTTGAATGAGTTTTATCAGCTCTTCTTGATAAATGCCTTTGAGATAGGGTTGTTCTCACAAAACAAGCTCTTAGGCTAAATACATACAAATTCTAAGAATGAAGTTTTTCATTACCACTAAGACTTGTAGTTATAAAAAGTATGATGTTGATGCCTCAGAAGAGGACCAAAAAAAAAAAAAAAAACCTGGAGAAATTATAAATTGCATAAATTATCTATTGATACACAATTGATCACTAAATGTAGCAACTTTAGACAAAAAAGCAGAAAGCATTTGTCATCTCATAGATTCTGGATCAGGAATCTAGGAGTTCATTAGCTAGATGGTCTACCTCAAGGTCTCTTATGACTTTGCATGATGCTTAATTTGGATAGAATATTTTTTCCTAAGGCCACTCATGTGATTGTTAGCAGAAACTCAGTTATTTTTACTTTTTTTTTACTGTAGACAAGAGATTCTTTATTTCTTTGCCACATAGGGCATTGAATAGACTGCCAATAATTCCCCAGCTATGCTAAATGGCCTTACAAAATATTATAGTAAATAATGAGAAAGACAGAAATTGAGAGAGAGGAAATTACTTTTTTTCTTTAACTTTGTTTTTAGAACAGCATTAAACTTATTTACAGGTCTTGGAGTAGGATAAGTAGTTAACATACTCAGGTACCAATGGTTGGAGGTTTGAGTCTACCCTAAGGTGCCATGGAAGAAAGCACTAGCAGTCCACTTCCAAAAAAATCAACCACTGTAAAGCCTATAGAGCAAAAGTCTATTCTAACATACACTGGGTCACCGTAAGCTGGCATCAGCTCAGTGGCAACTAATCTTTGGTTTAGATTTACACAAAATATTAAAAAAAATTGTGACAGTGGTACAGAATATTCTCAGAAATATCAAACAGTTTTTGTTTTTATTGTTGTCTTATATTAATATACGGTACCTTTGTTACATTTAATTAATTAATAGCAATACTAAATTGCATAGTTTATTCAGATATCCTTATTTTTTACCTAATGTGTATTTTTGGTTCCAGGATTCCATCCAGTATAGCACATCACATTAAGTAGTCATGCCTCAGTAGAATGCTGTTTTCTCTCACAGATTCTCAGATGTTTCTTGTTCTGATAATCTCGACAGTTTTGAGGAGTATGGGCCAGATATTTTCTAGACTATCCCTAAAAGAAAACCTTGGTGACATAGAGGTTAAGTGTTTGGCTGCTAACCAAAAGATTGTTGATTCAGGTCTATTAGATGTTTTATGAGTCAGATTCTACTCGGTGGCAGTGGGGTGGTGGGTGGATACTTTTTGGAAACCCTTCCCCAGGGACATCATGATTGGTAGAGAGGGGGGTTAGTAAAAAAGAAGACCCTTGAAAAGATGGATTGACACAGTGGCCACAACAATGGGCTTAAGCACAAAATGATTGTGTACACGGTGCATCACCGGGCAGTGTTTTGTTCTGTTGTTCACAGGGTCACTATGAGGTGGAACTGGCTCAACAACACCTAGCAACAACAAAATGGGGCAGTACTACTTTATCTTATAGGGTTGCTATGAGTTGGAATTGACTCAAAAGCAATGGGTTTTGTTTTGTTTTATTATCCCTTAACTGAGATTTGTCTGATTATTTTCTTACGACTGGACTGGGCTTATTGGTTTTAGAAGGAAAAACACGTGAGTAAAGTGTTATTCTCATCACATCATATCAAGAGCATACACCATCAATATGACTTCTCACTGCTGAATTTAGCTTTGATCTACTGGGTCACATTGTGTTGCCAATGTTCTCTCAGCTGTAAAAATATTCTTTTTACCCTTTTCCATACTTTACCCTTTAGAGAGAAGATACTATGTCCAGTCTCCACTCAAGAAATGTGGTCTTACACACCTTATGCTTGAGGGCAGAGTATCTACTTAAATTATTTGGATTTCTTTCGCATGAAAGATTTGCCTGTTTACCCCTACCGATTTACTTTGTTGATCATTTATTTATTTTAGTATGAACTCATAAATATTTATTTTCTGCTTTGGGGTATGCAATGGGTTTTCTTTTATGTAGCCTTTCTGGCCCTGGGTTTCTAATTATTCTAAAATGAATGGCTGGTCTGCAACCTGCTAAGAGAATGGTTGCTTTGCTATTTGTAAGTTGTATGCAAGGGACTACATGGTTTTCTATTCACATAAGTGGCTTGCAATGGATTATTTAGTTTAGTATACACACAAGCAACCTGCAAAGTTTGGTTGTTTTACGTTTACTTTTGCAGACCTGGGCTATGGGAATCAAACCTAATAAATGACCTTTGCCAGGATTGGCTGAGAGATGTGCTCAGCATGATCTTTACCAGAGCTGGCTGGAAAAGGCCCTGCTCAGTTGGACCTCTACCAGGATTAGCTGACAGGATCACCAAGTATCTGTTCAATAAACAACATGGAGGTTCAAATGCAGCTTCCCACTGACAAGAGCCAGAAGAGGAGTATGGCCGTTTGACCATGGGCCCAGTGCTGATAATCTCCTAGAGGAGCTGTAACACAGGTAAAGGACTATAACACTGAGCCAGTAATATTCACCGAGCTGATAACACTGAAGACTCAGAGAGATGGTGACAAGCACAGCAAACCCAGTGGCAGAGAAACAGTAGCTGTGGGGTGAACAATGAGATGCATGAGACCAGGAGAAGGCGATGGAAGCTGAACTGGGACACAGAAAGAAGCTTTGTGCCTTTGGGTGGGAGGTTGTCAGTGGTGCCAAGACTTGGACATATGTCATGCAGAGATTTGTCATGCAGGACATATGGCAGGGATTGCCATAAAGTTTTAGCCTGAGATCTACTGTAAGTGTGGCCCGGGGTTTGTTCTAATATGTTGCTTGAGAGTTGGGCCAATAGGTACAGGGAGCCAGATCTGGCTACAAAAAGCCAGGGAATGACACATAGAGAAAGAACACCAGAATGACATACCTGACTTGAGCTGACCACACGCCTGCTGGGAGACAGAGAGAAACACCTGTTGACTGACAACTGCCCCACAGTGTGCCCACCCAGTGACAGAGAAATGGAAATGTGTAATTTGGAAAGGATTAGCAGGCCCCCTTTTAATAACCCACAAATGTGTTACTCCCCTACAGAGTTAGGTGAAAGAGATTGATTCACCTAACATCTCTTGCTGCTGTTGGCTGTTTTCTATAAGTAAACTGTTTTTGTTTACTAAGTAAAAATCATAGCTTTTGATTGCTAACATTGCTTGTCTTGTGGGTACATCTCAATCAGACTAGGCAGCGGAGTCCTCACCCTATTTAACTCATATATTTTTTTAGATTTAGAGGTACCACCTCTATATAGAAACATGTGTGTGTGTGTGTGTGTGTGTGTGTGTGTACTCTGAGCAGTTACTTTTTTGCCCTATAAGATGATCCAGGTTTATCTCGTATAATTCCTGCCTCAGTCTTAGAATCAGTCTTTCCTTTGAGTAGCTCTTGTTCCTTTTATTGAAGAACGGTATTACAAATCAAAATATGGGTGCTAGTTTTACTCATTGTTATTATGTTGTCATTGCTTCTAGGCCCTCTCAGCTAAGAATATATACTACTCATGTATGTATGTACATGTAACAATCTGTAGTACACTAAGCATGATTTTATACAGATGTCTCCAAACTCTAATCCATTACCGGCTAATCCATTACCGTGTAGGGTAATCTAACCTCCTCTCGCTGCTTATCTATAGTCTTCTAATCCAGTAGTGTTAAATTTAGCTCCTACCACTCACTGACCATTTGCTTAATTGTTCAATTCCAGTACGCATGTATAGCAGTATCAGAATTGTTATCCATACCCACATGAGACACAACTTTAGAAACTAGGGTACAGTACTTGTCTTAGTCATCTAGTGCTGTTGTAAGAGAAATACCACAGTTGGATGACTTCGAAAAGAGGCATTTAATTCGTTACAGTGCAATAGGCTAAAAGTCCAAATTCAAGGTATCAGCTCCAGGGGAAGCCGTTCTTCTTTGGCTTTGGAGGAAGGTCTTTGTAATCAACCTTCCCTTGGACCGGGAGGTTCTTTCCAAAGGATGTGCACTGTTCCTGGCATAGTTTTTTGGCGGTGTAAAGTCCCCGATGCTCTCTGCCAGCTTCTCTGCTTTATATGTCAAGAGACTGCCTCCATGCCTAATAAAGTCTTATGCACTGAGTCCTGCCCCACCACTATGACTGCACCTATCCTCTCTCATAAACATCATAGAGGCAAGATTTACAATGTAAAAGAACACCACACAATACCGGGAATCAAGGCCTAACCAAATTAAAACACACATTTGGGAGGGACACAATTTAATCCATGACAGTACTTTTTTACAGTTACTTTTGCCTTTAATCTTGCAGTTATTCATTTCCGAAGTTACTTAGGACATAACATTTTGTTCTACCCCACACAGTAAGACAGTTTCAAAAATTTATAAAACAGTTTGTTTTGCTACAGTCTGCATTCCATCTGGAGATCTCAGACCTCTTACTTATTTTTTTTTTTATTACAATTCAGTGAAAATGCTCATTCTTATATTAATTTGCATGCCGACCTATATGCAGCTCCCACTGCTCTCCCTGTCCAGGGACAGCACACTCTTTCTCTCTCCTCCATACATATCTTATCCTCCCAACAATCTCCTATCCCCTTCTCTCCACCCCCCTACCACCATAAGAAGTCAGCAAGACAACATCCTATAGATGCATAGAACCATGAAGTGCACACATGATATGCTCACTCTGTGTTGCCAAGTCCAATCTATTCTGCCTGAAGTGTTGACCTCCATTCTGAGTTACAGACAGGGGCAGCATCAGGGCCAGGGCCCACCTCCCAGGGTAACTCCGAGGCCCCTGGACCATCAGTTGCAGTCTTTCAGTGGAGATCTCAGGGTGCATCCCTTTTTATTCTTGTGTTGCCAGTGAGATTCAAATTTAGTGAGCTCCATCACGGCTATCACTGGTGGTGGCCGGCTACCACCCAGTTCTTCTGGTCACAAGTCAATATTGTCTTCTGGGTTCCCTTTCCCCCATGTCGTTTTGGTTACTGGTGATCACTTGTTCCTGCTAAGTTGGGACCATGTGCTTTACCCTCAGACAGCAGCTTGGCAGCTTTTAAGAACTCAGATGCCACTCACCAATGTGGGGTGCAGAGGGCTCTCTTAGCGAAACGCTAGTTGTGCCAATTGGCTTTGATTTCTCCTGAGAGCATGGTCCCCAGCCCCTTCCCAAGCTACTCTGTCCTTGCAATATTGGGTTAAGATGGGAGAAGTCATCATGTTGTGTTGAAGTCCAGTTAATATTGATCTACCTTCTAATGTGTGCTGTCATAAATTTAACCAACCACCCCTGCTCTCCCTCCCTCCCTATCCTTGCAGTCGTCAAAGAGTATTCTCTTCTATGCATGAGTCTGTTCTTATCGTAGGAGTCTCATACAAGATTTGTCCTTTGGGCGCCGACTACTTTCATAATGTCCTCCAATTGAAACCAGGTTATAAGATGTTTCCTAAAATCATCAGTGTTCTTTATCATTGCATAGTGTACCACTGAGTATATATACCATAGTTTACCTATCCATTCCTCTGCTGTTGGGCATCTGGGTTGATTCCCCTTTTTTGCTGTTGTGGACTGTGCTGCAATAAACATTCATATGCATGCATCAGTTGGTGTGAATGGCCTTGATTCTGTAGGATATATTCCGAGGAGTGGTATTACTGGATCAAATGGTGTATCTACATCTAGCTTTTTAAGGAAGCACCAGATTGCTTTACAAAGAGGTTGTACCATTTTGCAATCCCACCAACAGTGTAGAAGATTTCCACTTTCTCCACAGACTCTCCAGCATTTGTTGGTTTGTGTTTTTTGGATCATGGCCAATCTTGTTGGGGTGAGATGGTATCTCATTGTCATTTTGATTTGAATTTCTTTAATAGCTAATGATTGTGAGCATATCTGCGTCTGTTTTTTTGGCTGCCTGGATCTCCTCTTTAGTAAAGTGTCTGTCAATCTCCTTTGCCCACTGCTTAATTGTTTATCTTTTTCTTGTTGATATTTTTAGTATTTTATAGATTACAGAGATCAGGTATCGGTCTGACACATAGTTGCCAACTATTTTGTCCCATTCTTTAGTGGCCTTTTAATTCTATTAATAAAGGCTTTGGATGAGCAGAAGTGTCTGATTCTTAGTAGTTCCCATTTATCTATTTTCTCTTCTGTTGTTTGTGGTTTGTTGGACAGATTTTGAAGTCTGTCTGCGTTGTGTATTAAAACTTCCATTGTTGCTCCTACTTTTTCTTAGATGAGCTTTATCATTTTAGATTTGATACTTAGGTCTTTTACCCAGTTTGAGTCGGTTTTTGTATAAGGTGTAAGATACGGGTCTTGTTTTAATTTAGCACAGATGGATATCCAATTTTGCCAGCACCATGTGTTGAAGAGATTGTTTTGACCCCAGTTTAATGTCTTAGGGCCTTTGCTGAGTATCAACTCTTCATAGAAAGGTGGTGTCATCTCTGGGGTCTCAGTTCTGTTCCATTGATCTATCTCTCTTTTTGTACCAGTATCAGGCTGTTTTGACTACTGTCACAGTGTAATAGATTCTAAAGTTGGGTAGTGAGAGACATCCTAGTGTATTCTTCTTCTTCAGTAGTGCTTTACTTATCTGGGGCTTCTTCCCTTTCCAGACAAAGTTGGTGATTGGGTTCTCCATCTCATTAAAAAATGTCACTGGAATTTGCATAGGGATTGCATGATATAAGTAGATTGCTTTGGGTAAAATAGACATTTTCAAATGTTAAGTTTTCCTGTCTATGAGCAGGGTAGGTTTCTTCACTGATGTAAGTCTCTCTTAGTTTCTTGTAGTAAGAACTTGTAGTTCTGTTTGTAAAGGTCTGTTATTTCTCTGGTTAGATTTATTCCTAGGTATTTTATCTTCTTGGGGGTTGTAGTAAATGGTATTGATTTGGTGATTTCTTCTTTAACAATCTCTTTGTTGGTGTAAAGGAATCGTACTGATTTACTTATGTTTATCTTGTATCCTGAGACTTTGCTAAACTCTTCGATCAATTTGAGTAGCTTACTTATGGATTCTTTAGGATTCTCTGTGTATATAATCATATCATCTGCAAGTGGGGAGATTTTTACTTCTTTTTTGCTGATGCACAGGCAGTTTATTTCTTGGTCTTGTCTAATTGCTCTGGCTAGAACTTCTAGTACAATGTCGAATAGGAGAGGTGAGAGTGGGCATCCTTGTCTAGTTCCTGTTCTCAAGTGAAACTGTTTCAGTCTCTCTCCACTCAGGATGATGTAGGCAGTTGGCTTTGTATAAATGGCCCTTGTTGCCTTGAGGAATTTGCTGTCTATTCCTATTTTGCTGAGAGTTTTTGGCATGAACGGGTGTTGGACTTTATCAAATGTCTTTCCTGCATCAACAGACAAAATCAGGAGATTCTTGTCTTTTGTGTTATTTATGTGGTTGATCACATTAATTGTTTTGCTGATGTTGAACCAGACTTGCATCCTTGGTATGAATCCAACTTGGTCATAATGGATTGTTTTTTTCATATGTTGTTGTGTTCTATTAGCAAGGATTTTGTCAAAGATTTTTACATCTAGATTCACGAGTGATATTGGTCTGTAGTTCTCCTTTCTGTTTCGGTCTTTCCCTGACTTTGGTACCAGGGTTATGCTGGTTTCATAGAGTGAATTTGGGAGTATTCTATCCTTTTCTATACTGTGAAATAGTGTCAGTAGTACTGGAAATAACTCTTCTCTAAAGGCTTAGTAGAATTCTGCCATGAAGCCTTCTGGGCTCAGGCTTTTTTTTACTTGGTATTTTTTGGATGAATTTTTCAATGTCTTCCTTTGTGATGGGTTTATTAAGTTGTCTTGCTTCAGCTTGTGATAATTTTGATAGGTGATATGAATCAAGGAATTTATCCATTAACTCTAGATTTTCAAATTTGTTAGAGTACAGACGTTCATAGCATTCTGTTAGGATATTTTATTCCTGTTGGTTCTGTGATGACAACTCTCCTCTCATTTCTTTTTTGGGTTATTTGTTCCCTTTCCCGTTTTTCTTTAGTAAGTTTAGCCAGTGGTTTGCCAATTTTGTTGATCTTTTCAAAAAACCAGGTTTTGGTCTTTTCAGTTTTACAATTGGCCTTCCATTCTCTAATTTGTTTAGTTCTGCTCTATCCTTATGATTTGTTTTCTTCTGATGCCTGAGGGGTTTCTCTGTTGTTCTCTCTGTACTTGTTCAAACTGTAGGGTCAGTTCTTTGATTTGGATTCTTTCTTCCTTCCAGATCTGTGCATTTATGGAGATAAACTGACCTCACAGCACTGCTTTAGCCGTTTCTGCCGATTCTGGTAGGATGTGTTTTCATTCTCATTGGAATCCATAAATTTCTTGATTTCTCTTCTGTAACCCATGGCATTTTAAGCAAGATGTTCATTTTCCATGAGTTTCACTTTCTATCTATGTTTTTTCTGCTATTGATTTTGACTTTTATGGCTTTATGATCTGAGAAGATGCTTTACATTAGTTCAGTGGTGTGGATTTTGTTGAGAATTGCTTTATGTCATAATACATGGTCTTTTCTGGAGAATGTTCCATGTGCAACGGAGAAGAAGGTGTAGTTGTCTGATGATGGATAGATAGTTCTGTATATGTCAATGTGGTCTAGTTGGTTAATTGTGGCAATAAGGTCTTCTGTGTCTTTGTTGAGCTTTTTTCTAGACAATCTGTGCAATATTGAGAGTGGAGAGTAGAAGTGTTCCACGATTATCATGGAGTGATCTATCTCCTTTTTAAGTGTAGTCAGTGTTTCTTTGGTGTATTTAGGTGCTCTAATATTAGGTGAACAAATATTTAATATTGTTAAGTCCTGCTTGTGTACAGAAACTTTCAGCAACAATCCTTATCCATGATGGTGGATTTTACAGTAACATCTATTTTATCTGAGATTAGAATTGCCACACCTGCTCTTCTTTGTTCATCATTAGCTTGATATATATTCTTCCATACTTTAGTTTTCAGTTTGTTCCTATCCTTAAGTCTAAGCTGGGTTTCTTGTAGGCACCATATGGATGAGTTGTGTCTTTTGATCCAAGAGGTCACTTGATGTCTCTTTAATGGAGCGTTCAGTCCATTCTCATTCAATGTAATTATTGATAGGTATGTGTTCAGTGCTGCCATTGTGATATGTTTATTTTTGTGTTGATGTTTTCTGTTGTTCTTATTAATCTGTTCTGTGACTTTCTTTGTGAGTTGATTTTTCACCTTTTTCAGAGTTGGTTTTATGGTTGTTGAGATGCCTGTAGTACATTTCTTGGTTTTATATGTTGCATCTTTATTGTGCTTTACAGCTGCCCCTATGATCCTCCTTAATAAACTATATATAAACTCAATTTCAAATTACTAGCATTCTTATCAACTTCCTCTTCATCTGGAAGGACTGCAATGACTATAGTACATCTCTCTTTTTAGTATGATGATACCATAGTTTTAATAATAGGATCACTGGATTATTTGTTTCACTATTATGGCTTTATTTCAGTTTGGAGCCTTTCCTAACTGAGTAGGATTCTGAGTGATATGTCCTGTATTTGCTTCTATAATGTAAAGTTAGTGGTTTTATTCTTCTAAGCCAAAAGATTCATTCAGTATTTCTTGGAGCTTGGTTTGGTTTTTACAAAGTCTCTGAGTTTCTGTTTATCTGGAAATGTCTTAATTTCATTTTCATATTTGAAAGATAGTTTTGCAGGATATACAATTCTTGGTTGGAAGTTCTTCTCCTTCAAGGATTTGAATGTGTCATGCCACTGTCTCCATGCCAGCATCATTTCTGCTGAGAAATCCAATGAAAGCCTGCAGAGTTTCCCTCTGAATGTTAGCTTTACTTTGAGTCTTGCTGCCTTTAAGAGTTTCTGCTTAGGTTTTATTTTGTTAAGCTTGATTATAATATGTCTTGGAGTCTTTCTTCTGAGATCTATATTGAGTGGCATTTGATGTGTATCTTGGATATCTATATTTTCTTCTTTCATAATTTATGGGAAGTTTTCTATCAGCAGCTTGACGACAACGTTATCTGTGTTCTCAGGTGTCTCACTCTGTGCAGGAACTCTTATTAATCGTAGATTGTTCTTCTTAATAGAGTCCCACATGCTTCTTAATGTTTCTTCATCTTTCTTGTTTCTTTTTTCTGATTTCTCCTCATAGATGCTGGAGTCAGTAGCTCTGTCTTACAAGCCAGAAAGTTTCTTTTCCATTTGTTCCATTCTGTTTCCTTGGCTTTGAATGGAAGTTTCTATCTCTTTGATTTTGTTCTTGTTGTATTGCAATATTCTGAAAATGATTAAAATATCAGTGGTTGTTGGGGTCTGTTGGATTTCAGAGTACTGGTGTTCAATTAGGTGAAACAGCTTGCTTAATTTTTCATTTTGCTCTGCTGCATTGTGTATAAGGTCTAGGAGGACTCTCCATATAATCCTTTTGTATTCATCTTCCCATAGTTTCAGAAGAGCATCTTCATATGCGAAATTTTGTGGAGCTTTTGGGGGGGGGGTGGGAGCTTCTGAAGCTATGGGTAATTTCTTGGTTACAGTTTTCTCCAGAGTTTGTTGCTTTTTTGGCATCATGTGAGTCAATAGAGGCTGGGAGCAATGCTGTGAGGATGGACCACAGTTGTTTCTCTAGCCAGCCAAAAGTACATCTTAAAATGAGAGACAAAAAGTATCTGACAACTCCCAAAGTCAGTCAGATTTTCAGGTGTACAGGTCCCTCTTCCCAGCTGCAAGGTAAACACCTCTATATCTAATCCCAGATCTTATAAACTAACTCAGAATCCAGAAAGGCTCCTGGCCTGCTGGACTCTGCTGTTGGGCCCCAGCTGTAGGCAACTCTTCGTAGAATACTGCTTTTGTGCCAGAAAAGTACTCTGCTCGAGGCAAGTGCTGCCTCCCAGCCTAGGAATTGGGTTCAGCTGAGGCCTCCATATGGGTATATCCACCACCTAGTGGAACAAGATGGTGCCCCACAGAAGCTCTGAGTACAGGGTACTCTATGGCGGAGGTGGAAAGAGAGGCCTAAGATGCCGAGATGCACAGAGTCCAAAGCTGAATTTTCAAAATATGGCAATTTTACCTGCCAATCCCATCTGCAGTGCATCTGAGATTAGCTGTTAGTCAAGTACCAGCTACACTCGTTGGCTGAGACAGAGAAAAAAAATTAAAATGGTGAGTTACCTACTGTCCATGCAAGCCAGAGTACCAAAAGGAGATTTTCTATTCAGTGGTATGAAGTCCAAATTAACAGCCGTGTGCCATATCTTAGGGCTCACTGGGTGTCCAGAATGCTCCTTGTAATTATCAGTTCAGGTCTTGGTTTCCAGAGGGACTTAGGGAGACATGCGTTTAGTCCACCATCACATTTACATATTTTTAAATTTGCGTATGTTAGCATTAACTCTAATGTAATATAAAACTCTATGTTTTTTACACGTATATAGATTCATGTATCTAATATTTCATTACCACGTGGTTAACTAGTTCCTGTATATCACTTATTCAATCTACTCCTTCCCCCTGAGGCTCTAACAACCACTGATATTTTGTTCGTTTTCAGAATGCTGCATAATTGGAATCATTAAGTATGTAGCTTTTTTAGACTGGCTTCTTAGTGTTGGGCATTTATATACATTAATATCTTTCTGTAACTTGATAACTCTTTTCTTTTTATTACTGAACAGCATTCCATTATATGAATGTACTGCAGGATATTTTTAAAAAATCCTCTTACCTATTCAAACACATGGTAGTTACTTCCAATTTTTGGTGATTATGAACAAACCCCAAATGAAAATTAATTGCCATCCAGTTGATTCCAAACTCATGGTTACCCTATAGGAAGAGTAGAACTGCCTGATAAAGTTTCCAGTGAGTGGCTGATAGATTCAAATCACCAATGCAACCGTTTGGTTAGCAGCTGATATCTTAACCACCAGGACTGCATGTTATGAATAAAACTACTATGAATAGTCATAATCTGATTTTTTTAAAATTTACCTTTACAAATAATTAATATGAATATCTAAGCATGTGATTGATGGATTATTTATTACAATGATTAGTTTCACAAAAGTCTGCCAAATAAACTTCCAAAGTATGTGCTCCATCAGCAATAAATGAGAATTTGTCTCCTTCTCTATCCTCATAAGTAATTGAAGCTATTGCTTTTGTTGTTTTATTTTAATCATTCAAGTAAGTGTATTGTGTAGATGCTACAACCTTACTTGCTGAAAATGAAGAGGATTGAAAACACTTACTGATAAGGATCAAAGACTAGAGCCTTTAGTATGGGTTGCACTTCAACATCAAAAAAAAAAAAATCTTCCTAATTGGACTAGTAAACAATGTCATGATAAATGGAGAAGGATTGAAGTTGCCAATGGTTTTGTTTTTTTGTTTTACTTGGTTATACAATCAATGTCCATGGATGCAGCAGTCATGAAATCAAAAGATACATTGCATTGGGAAAATCTGCTGCAAAACACCTCTTTTTTAAAGTGTTGAAAAGCAAAGATATCACCTTGAAGACTAAGGTGTGTCTGACCGAAGCCATGGTATTTTTAATTGCATCATATGCGTGTGAAAACTGCACAATGAATGGGGAAGACAGAAGAAGAATTGATACCTTTGAACTGTGGTGTTGGAGAAGAATAGTGAACATAGCAGAGACTGCTGAGGAACAAACAAATCTGTTCCCTAAGAAGTAGAACCAAGTATGATGAGATGGCATCTTACATACTTTAAACATGTTGTTGGGGGGATCAGTCCCCAGAGAAGGGCAGGATGCTTGGTACAGTACAGGATCAGTGAAAAAGAGGAACATCCTCAATGAGATGGGCTGACACAGTGGCTACAACAACAAGCTTAAGCATAAAAATGATTGGGCACATGGCACAGGACCAGGCAGTGTTTCATTCCGTTGTTCACTGGGTCGGTATGAGTGGGAACTGACTTGATGTCAGCCAACAACAACAATGAGTGTGTAGCAGTATCTTTTGTTGTTTTAATTTCTAATTTCTTAATAACAAATTATGCTGAGCATCTTTACTTAGGCTTGTCTAGCATTTGTATATCTGCATGGTGAAGTATGAGATCTGCCAATTAAGTTCAAGAACTCATCCTAGAAAAAGTGCTACATACTTCGTTGCTGAATATCACTATAGTCACCTTTGAAGTGCTCCTCTTGGGAATCTATGCAGCGATGCCAGTGCCTAGTCTACCCCTTGAAGCAATTTTGGAACTCTTTTTTGAATGGCCATCCGAGTTGTCAGCTGTATTACCCTTGATTTCCAAAATTTCATCAAAATGTCTTAGTTTCAATCTTTCCTTAATCTTTGGGTAAAAAAAAGTCATTTGGGGACAGATTAAGTGAGTAGGGAAGTTGTTCCAAGACAGTTATTTGTTTACTGGCTAAAAACTATGTTGCAGACAGCTATGCAATGAAGTTCATGAACTTGCCACCTTGTCATTGTGTGCAATGGCTATTGCAGAAGGAGTTCCAAAATTGCTTTGACAGGTGGAATAGGTGCTGACATTGGTACATAGCTTCTTAAAGGGCATACTTTGAAGGCAATCCTAGTGATATTCAGCGATAAGGTACATAGCATGTAGAACAAGTATGTTCATGGACTTAATTATCAGACCTCATATGTGTTATGTATCTTCTCTATTTGCTGGTTGAGTGGTTTGCTTTATTATCACATAGTATTAAGATTATTTTTAAGTCTGGGTTTTTTTTTTTAATCACTTAAGTATTTTGTGAATACCTTCTTCCAGTCTCTGGCTTGTTTCTTCAATTTCTTAGCTATATTTCACTGAGCAGAAATTTTTAGTTTTAATAAAGTTCAATTTGTGAACATTTTCCTTTGATTTTTATTGTGGTGTTATATCTAAAATTTGATCAACAAGTATCAGGTTATATAGATTATCTACTATGCTTTCTTCTAGAAGTTTTAGAGTTTTGTGTTTTACATTTAGGTTCATGATCCATTTGGAGATAAATTTTTGGAAGGTACCAAGCTTATTTATTTATTTATTCACTTGAACACTCAATTGTCATAGCACCATTTGTTCAAAAGTCTGTTGTTGTTGCTATTAGATGCCGTTGAGTTAGTTCTGACTCACAGTGACTCTATGAACATCAGAATGAAACACTGCCCAGTCTTGAGCCATGTCCATAATCATTTTTATGCTTAAGTCGATTGTTGCCGCCACCCAGTCCATCTTGTTGAGGGTCTTCCATTTTTTCGCTTACCCTCCACTCTACTAGAATGATTTCCTTCCCAAGGGACTGATCTTTCCTGACAACATGTCCAAAGTATGTAAGATGCAGTCTTGCCATCTTTGCTTCTAAGGAGCACTCTAGTTGTACGTCCAGAAAAGATATGTTTGTTCTTTTGGTGGTCCATGGTACATACAACATTCTTCTCCAACACCGCAATTCAAAGGCATCAATTCTTCTTCTGTCTTCTTTGCTCATGGTCCAACTTTCTGATGTATATAATGCAATTTAAAATACCATGGCTTGGGTCAGTTTGAATTTCTGGCAGTTTCTTGTCAGTATATTGTTGTGGTCACTTTTGAATTTTCTTGAGCAGAATTTTACTTGCATGTGATATCAGTGATAATTGTTCAGTAATTTCTACATTTGGTTGGATTACTTTTCTTTGGAATGGGCATAAATATGGATCTATTTTAGTCAGATGGCCAGGTAGCTGTCCTCCAAATTTCTTGGCATAGATGAGTGAGCACTCCCAGCATTGCATCTGTTTGTTGAAATATCTCTGTTGATGTTTTAGAATAATTTTATTAATAACTCAAATTAGCTTCTTGGAAAATTGCTCTTGAACACAGAGCAACTAAAGCAAAAGAAGGAATGGTCAAGTAAAAGACCTAAACAGTAGATTTCAGAGATCATCTAAGGAAGACAAAAGAAAGTATTATAATGACATGGAAAAAGAGCTGGAAATAGAAAACCAGAAGGGAAGAACACATTCTATATTTCTCAAGCTAAAAGAACTGAAGAAAAAATTCAAGCCTTGAGTTGCAACAGTGAAGGATTCTACAGGGAAACTATTTAACAACCCAGAGATCATCATAACAAGATGGAAGGAATACACAGAGTCATTACACCAGAAACAACTGGTCGATGTTCAGCCATTTGAAGAGGTAGAGTATAATCAAGAACCAATACTACTGAAGGAAGAAGTCAAAGCTGCATTGAAGGCATTGGCAAAAAACAAGGCTCCAGGAATTGATGGAATATCAGCAGAGTACTCTGAAATCCAACAGATCAAGAACAAAATCAAAGACGTAGAAACTTCCATTCAAAGCCAAGAAAACAGAATGGAATAAATGGAAAAAAAGAATTTCTGACTTGGAAGACAGCACTACTGATGCCAGTGTCTATGGCAGAAATCGGAAAAAAGAAACAAGAAAAATGAAGAAGCATTAAGAAGCATGTGGGACTCTGTGAAGAGAAACAACCTTTGATTAACTGGAGTCCCTGAATAGGATGAGACACCTGAGAACACAGAGAGTGTCTTTGCTGAGCTGCTGAAGGAAGAGAATATAGATAACCCAGATGCATATCATATGCCACCCAATATAGATCTCAAAAGAAAGACTCCAAGACATATTATAATCAAGCTTAACAAAATGAAACATAAGCAGCAACTCTTAAAGACAGCAAGACTCAAAGCAAAACTAACATTTAGAGAGAAACTCTGTAGGCTTTTGTCAGATTTCTCAGCAGAAACCATGCTGGCATGGGGACAGTGGCATGACACATTCAAAGCCTTGAAGGAGAAGAACTCCAACCAATAATTGTATATCCTGCCAAACTATCTTTCAAATATGAAAATGAAATTAAGACATTCCCAGATTAACAGAAACTCAGAGACTTTGTAAATACCAAACCCAAACTACAAGAAATACTGAAAGAAGTTCTTGGCTTTGGCTTAGAAGAACAAAACAACTAACTTTATATTTTAGAATGACACATTATTCAGACTTCTACTTAGTTAGGGAAGGCTCCAAATTCAATTACAGCTTTAATACTGAAAGAAACAATCCAGTGATTATTGTGAAAACTATATTAAAAAGAGGGTTGTACTACAGTCGTTATAGTCCTTCCAGATGGAGAGGAAGATGACAAGACTAGTAGTAATTAAAATTGGGTTTATATATAGTATATTAAGGGGGATTTTAGGGGCATCCATAAAGCACAGCAAAGATGTAACATGCCATATCAAGAAATGTAACACAGGAGAATCAACAACTACAAAACCAGCTCTGGAAAAGATGAAAAATCAACTCACAAGAAAGAATGTCCCAGAACAGACTAATAAGAACAACAGAGAAAACATCAACACAAAAGTAAACATATCACAATGGTAGCACAGAACACATACCTATCAATAATTACATTGAATATGAATGGACTGAATGCTCCAGTAAAGAGACATCGAGTGACATCTTGGATCAAATGACATGACCCATCCATATGTTGTCTACAAGAAACTCACTTGAGACTTAAAGATAGGAACAAACTGGAAAACTAAAGGATGGAAGAGTATCTATATCAAGAAGAGCAGGGGGTGGCAATTCTAATCTCAGACAAAATCAATTTTAATGTAAAATCCACCATCATGGACAAAGATGGACATTATTTATTGCTGAAAGTTTCAGTACACAGGCAAGACTTAACTATATTAAATATTTATACACCTAATACCAGAGCACCTAAATATGTAGAAGAAACACTGACTACACTCAAAAAAGAGTTAGATTACTCCACAATAATAAGGGAAGACTCCAACACTCCACTCTCAATACTGCACAGATCATCTAGAAAAAAGCTCAGTAGAGATACAGAAGACCTTATTGCCACAATTAACCTATTAAACCTTATCAATATATACAGAACTTTCTACCCATAGGCAGACAACTACACCTTCTTCTCCAGTGCACATGGAACATTCTCTAGAATTCACCATGTGTTAGGACATAATGCAATTCTCAGCAAAATCTATACCATTGAATTACTGCAAAGCATCTTCTCAGATCATAAAGCCATAAAAGTCGAAATCAATGGCAGAAAAAACATAGAAAGTGGAACTCTTGGAAACTGAACACCTTGCTAAAAAAAAAATAGATTCTAAGAGTTCATCACTTATATGCAAGGAAGCAATTGATTTGTGCATTACTTTAGCATCCTGCAACCTTGTTACAATTGTTTATTAGCTCCAGGATACCCAGCATCTGTCTCACCCGTATTTAGGGTTTTCCATACACACCATCCGATTTAGTGTGAACAGAAACAGAACTTTTACTTACCAACTTGTCAACTTTTGTTTGGCTTGGCTGTCAGACTTCCAGCATAGCATTGGGAAAAAGGGACAAGTGAGGATCTCCTTGCCTTGTTACTAGTCCTTTGGATAAACTGTCCAGTTTCTTGACATGAAATATGGTTTTCCTTGTGTAAATTTGGGAAACCCTGGTGGCATAATGGTTAAGTACTATGGCTGCTTACTAGAAGATTGGCCTTTGGAATCTGCCAGGCACTCCTTGGAAAAACTATGGGGAAGTTTTACTCTGTCCTGCAGGGCCACTATGAGTCAGCATCAACTTGGTGGCACTGGGTTTGGTTTAGTGTGTAATTTTGTACATCTTCCTTAATATATCAAGGAAATTCCCTGCTATTTCTTATTTGCTGAGAGTTTTTTCTGTGCATCTGTGTTGACTTGCATCAAATGATTTTTATACATTAATTTATATGATCACATTTTTTTTTCCTTTAGTTTGTTGATATGGTGGACTATAATGATTTATTACTGAATCAGTCTTGCATACTTGTAAAAAATCCCACTTGTCATAGTGTACAATTTCTTATATGGTGTTGTATTTGATTTGTTGACATTTTTGACATCTATGTTCATGAGAAATCTTGATCTGTAATTTGTAGCACATTTTTCTGCTGTGGTATTTGAGTAATGCTGTTCTCTTACAGTTATTTTCTAGAAGATAATGTGAGGAATTAGTATTATTTTCCTCCTTAAAAGTTTTATATAATTCTCTTTCTTTTTTTGAGTGTATAATTTCACTTCTTTTGAAATGGTCCATTCTTTTTCTGAAGGTTAATCACTATTGTTTAAATTTTAAAACTAATAGTAGTCCTGTTCATAGTATCTCTTTCTCTTGTGCAAGTTTCTGTAACTGTCTTTCAATGAATTGGTCTATTTAATTTAAATTATCAAATTTGTTGGCATAGAGATATTCACTGAATTTCTCTATTATCTTTTTAATGTCCATAAGATTCATTGTTTCATTTCTCATATTGATGACCTGAACGATCTGACAATTTGCATTTCCTGGTCTGTTAGTAATTTGCATTTATTCTCTGTTTCTCTGTCTCTTAGCCTGGGTACAGGCTTACCAATGTTTTGAAAATGTTTTAAAGAATACACTTTTGGATTTATTAATTTACTCAATTATTTTATTCTTTTCAATTAATTGACTTTTACTCTAATTTTTATATATTTTTTCCTGCTTTCTTTTTTCCAGCATCTTAAGGTGGGCGCTTAGATTACAGATTTTAGATCTTTTTTATTTACTAGTATGTACATGTAGTCCTATAATTTTCCCCCTGAACAGTGTTTTTACTGTATGCCACAAATTCTCTTAAGACATATTATTTGAATTATACTTTATTTAGAAGTGAGCTGTTAATATCACATATTTAGAGATTTTTCTAGCTTGTTACAGATTTTTAGCTTAATTTTGTTTTAAGAAAATAGTTTGTAAGATTTCTATTCTTTTAAATCTGCTAATGTATGCTTTAAGAAATCCTGGTGATATAGTGATTAAGTGCTAGGGCTGCTAACCAAACGGTCAATGGTTCAAATCTGCCAGGTGCTCCATGGAATCTCTGTGGAGCAGTTCTGCTCTGACCTACAGGGTCACTATGAGTGGAATTGACAGCATTGGTTTCAATGCATGCTTTACAGCCCAGAGCAAGATTTGTCTTAGTGAACATTCTGTGTGAGAATGAAAAGAACATACATTTTGCTGTTGTTACATAAAATATTTTATAGCTATTAGCTATGTCAATTTGATTGATAGTGCTGTTCCTGTCCATAGTATCCTCACACATTTCTGCAAACTTTCTCTGTCAATTACTGAGAGACATTGAAGTCTCCAGGTATGTTACTGGGTAGGTACATAAGTTTTTGCCTCAAACATTTTGACATTCTTTTTTTAAGTGTATATACATTAAATATTATTACATATTATAGAATTGATATGTTTCTCGTTATGCAATGCCCCTCTTTATCTCAAATTACTTTTGTTGTTCTGATGTCTGCTTTGTTTGAAATTGTATAGTTTCTACAGCTTTCTTTTGATTAGTACAGCCTGGTGTACCTTTCTTCATCTCTTTATTTTTATTTTATTTGAGTCTTTTATACTCGAATTATTCATTTTCTTTTCCTTGTTTTTAGACATAAATGTTGAGTATTATTTTTTCTGCCACTCTGAAAATCTTGTATTTGTTTGATAGATTGAGACCACTCATATGCAAACAGAAGCCCTGATGGCTTAATAGTTACTGGTTATCTCTCCTATCCAAAAGGTCAGCAATTTGAATCCAACAGGTGCTCCTTGGAAACGCTATGGGGTAGTCTATCCTATAAGGTTGCAATGAGTTAGATTCAACTCACTAGCAATTGTTTTACAGCATATTTAAAATGATACTTACATAGTTACATTAGTATCTCTCATTTGTTTTCTGTTTGTTGAATTCATGCTTTGTTGTTTTTCCCTAATTTTACATCTATTATTGATTTCACTGAATATTTTATGTTGTTAAATTTACCTCTTTCCTTCATGCATCAATTTTACTTCCTTTTAAAAGCTTTTTAGTGGTTGACCTTGAATTTTCAATGTATGTTTTTACAGATTTTTTTTTTTTTTTAATTTAACATGACTAAGTGAAAATGTACATTCACGTATAAATTCACATGCCCACCTATATGCAGCTTCTACTGCTCTCCCTGTTCGGTGACTGCACAGTATTCCTCTCTGCTCCATACATGTCTCATCCTCCCAACAGCCTCCTTTCCCCTCCTCTCCATCCACTCCCCTTCCTCCAGCCAGAGGTCAGCAAGATGATATCCTATAGATGTATAGAACCATAAAGTGCTTCCAATATATGGTCACTCTGCATTGCCAAGTCCAATCCATTCCTGTCCAAAGAGTGGACCTTTGTTATGATTTATGGGAAAGGGCAGCATCAGGGCCGGGGGCCTTGCTCTCAGAGGAACCCCAAAACCGCTGGACCATCAATTGAGGTCTTTTAGTGGAGATCTCATGGTGCACCCATTTTTATTCTTAGGTAGCCAGTGAGACTCCTTTCTGTGAGCTCCATTGTGGCTGTCACTGGTGGTGGCCAGGCACCATTCGTTTCTTCCGGTCCCGAGTTGATGTAGGCACCCACTCTTGTGGGTCTCTCTGTCTTCTTGGTTGTCTTTACCAAATGTCATTTTGGTCCTCGGTGAACATCCATTCCTGCTGAGTTGGGACCATTTGCTGTGTCCTCGGATGGCAGCTTGGCAGCTTTTAAGACCCCAGACGCCACTCACCAATGTGAGGTGCAGAGAGCTCTCTTAGCAAAATGCTAGTTGTGCCAATTGGCCTGGAATTCGCCTAAGAGCATGGTCCCCCACCCACCAACCCAGCTACTCTATCCTTACAGTATTGAGTTAAGATGGAAGGAGTACTCAAGTTATGCTGAAGTCCACTTCATGTTGTTCTTGTTTCTAATGTGTGCTGTCATCACTTTCTCCCAACTAGATTTCTAGTAACTATCTAAACTAAATCCTCCTCCCAACCCACCCTCCCCTCCCTTGCAGCTGTCAAAGAGTCTTTTCTTCTATACACAAGTCTGTTTTTGAGATCTTATTGTAGAGGTCTCATACAGTATTTGTCCCTTTGTCGCTGACTACTTTCACTCAACATAATGTCTTCCAGTTGAAACCAGGTTAGGAGATGTTTCCTGGAATCATCGTCATTCTTTATCATTGCGTAGTGCTCCATTGAATATATGTACCATAGTTTATCTATCCGTTCTTCTACTGTTGGGCATCTGGGTTGATTCTATCTTTTTGCTATTGTGGACTGTGCTGCGATAAACATGCTGGTGCATGTGTCCGTTGATGTGAAAGGCCTTGATTCTGTAGGATATATTTCAAGTAGTGGAATTACTGGGTCAAATGGTATATCGATATCCATTTTTTTAAGGAAGCGCCAGATTGCCTTCCAAAGAGGCTGGACCATTTTGCAACCCCACCAACAGTGTAGGACGGTTCCACTTTCTCCGCAGCATCTCCAGCATTTGTTGTTTTGTGTTTTCTGGATCCTGGCCAATCTCGTTGGGGTGAGATGGTATCTCATTGTTGTCTTGATTTGAATTTCTTTAATAACTAAAGATCGTGAACATGTCCGCATGCGTTTTTTAGCTGCCTGGATCTCCTCTTTAGTGAAGTATCTGTCCATCTCATTTGCCCATCGCTTAATTGGATGGTTTATCTTCTTCTTCTTGATATTTTGTAGTATCTTACAGATTATGGAGATCAGGCTTCGGTCTGACATAGAGTTGCCAAATATTTTTTCCCATTCTGTAGGTGTTCTTTTAATTCTATTAATAAAGTCTTTGGATGAGCAAAAGTGTTTGATTCTTAATAGTTCCCATTTATCTATTTTCTCTTCTGTTGATTGAGGTTCCTTTGACAGATTTTGGAGTCTGTCCTTATTGTGTATTAAAACTTCCATTGTTGTTCCTACCTTTTCTTGGATGAGCTTTATCGTTTTAGGTTTGATATTTAGGTCTTTTATCCAGTTGGAGTTGGTTTTTGTATAAGGTGTAAGATATGGATCTTGATTCAGTTTATTGCAGATGGATAACGAATTTTGCCAGCATCATTTGTTGAACATACTGTTTTTATCCCAGTTTAATGTCTTAGGGCCTTTGTCGAATATCAACTGTTCATAGGCAGATGGTGTCATCTCTGGGGTCTCACTGCTGTTCCATTGATCGATCTGTCTGTTCTTGTACCAGTACCAGGCTGTTTTGACCACTGTGGCAGTGTAGTATGTTCTAAGGTCAGGTAATGAGAGACCTCCCAGTGTGTTCTTCTTCTTTAGTAATATCTTACTTATCCAGGGCTTCTTCCCTTTCCAAACAAAATTGGTGATTTGTTTCTCCATCTCATTAAAAAATGATGCTGGAACTTGTATTGGGATTGCATTATATAAATAAATTGCCTTGGGTAAAATAGACATTTTCACAATGTTAAGTTTTCCTATCCATGAGCAGGGTAGCTTTTTCCATTTATCTAAGTCTCTCTTAGTTTCTTGTAGTAAGGGCTTGTAGTTCTCTTTGTAAAGGTCTATTGTTTCTCTGGTTAGATTAATTCCTAGGTACTTTATCTTCTTAGGGGCTATGGTAAATGGTATTGATTTGATGATTTCTTCATTAGCAGTCTCACTGTTGGTATAAAGGAATCCTACTGATTTACTTATGTTTATCTTGTATCCTGAGACTTTGCTGAACTCTTCTATCAGTTTGAGTAGCTTACTTATAGATTCCTTGGGGTTCTCTGCATATACAATCATATCATCTACGAACAGGGAGATTTTAACTTTCTCTTTGCCGATGCAGATTCCCTTTATTTCTTAATCTTGTCTAATTGCTCTGGCTAGAACTTCTAGCACAATGTTGAATAGGAGAGGTGAGAGTGGGCATCCTTGTCTAGTTCCTGATCTCAAGGGAAAGTCTTTCAGTCTCTCTCCATTCAGGATGATGTGGGCAATTGGCTTTGTATAAATGGCCCTTATTGTGTTGAGGAATTTGCCCTCTATGCCCGTTTTGTTAAGAGTTTTTAGCATGAATGGGTGTTGGACTTTATCAAATGCCTTTTCGGCATCAGTGGAACAAATCAGGTGATCCTTGTCTTTTGTGTTATTTATGTGGTTAATCACATTCATTGTTTTCCTGATGTTGAACCAGCCTTGCATCCCTGGTATGAATCCCACTTGGTCATGATGGATTATTTTCTTGATATGTTGTTGTATTCTGTTGCAAGAATTTTGTTGAAGATTTTTGCATCTAGGTTCATGAGTGATATCGGTCTGTAGTTCTCTGTCTTTGTTGGATCTTTCCCTGGCTTAGGTATCAGGGTTATGCGGGCTTCATAGAATGAGTTTGGAGTACTCCATCCCTTTCTATACTGTGAAATAGTCTCAGTAGTATTGGGGATAACTCTTCTCTAAATGCTTGGCATAATTCTGCCATGAAGCCATCTGGGCCTGGACTTTTTTTTGCTTGGCAGTGTTTTGATGACCTCTTCAATCTCTTCCTTTGTGATGGGTTTATTAAGTTGTTCTGCTTCATGTTGTGATAATTTGGGTAGGTGGTATGAGTCAAGGAATTGGTCCATTTCCCCTAGGTTTTCAAATTTGTTAGAGTACAGTCTACCATAGTGTTGTTATGATATTTTTGATTTCTGTTGAATCTGTGGTGACAACTCCCCTCTTATTTCTAATTTGGGTTATTTGTTTCCTTTCCTGCTTTTCTTTAGTAAGTTTAGCCAGTGGTTTATCAATTTTGTTGATCTTTTCAAAAAACCAGCTTTTGGTCTTTTCAATTTTTTCAATTGTTTTTCTATTCTCTAATTCATTTAGCTCTGCTCTAATCTTTATGATCTTGTTTCTTCTGGTACCTGAGGGGTTCCTCTGTAGTTCTGTTTCTACTTGTTCAAGCTGTAGGGTTAGTTCCTTGATTTGGTTTCTTTCTTCCTTCCAGATGTGTGCATTTATGGAGATAAACAGAACTCAGAGCACTGCTTTGGCTGTATCCCATAGGTTCTGGTAGGAAGTGTTTTCATTCTCACTGGAATCCATGAATTTCTTTAATTCATCCTTGATTTCCTCTATAACCCATGTTTTTTTGAGCAAAATGTTATTCAGTTTCCAAGAGTTCCACTTTCTATCTATGTTTTTTCTGCTATTGATTTCAACTTTGATGGCTTTATGATCTGACAAGATGCTTTGCAGTAATTCAATGGTATGGATTCTGTTCAGCATTGTGTTATGGCCTATCACGTGGTCAATTCTGGAGAATGTTCCATGTGCACTGGAGAAGAAGGTGTAGTTGTCTGCTGATGGGTGGAAAGTTCTGTATATATCAATGAGGTTTAGTTGGTTAATTGTGTCAATGAGGTCTTCTGTATCTTTACTGAGCTTTTTTCTAGATGATCTGTCTAGTAATGAGAGTAGAGTGTTAAAGTCTCCCACTATTATTGTGGAGTCATCTAACTCTCTTTTGAGCATAGTCAGTATTTCTTCGACATATTCAGGTGCTCTGACATTAGGTGCATAAATATTTAATATAGTTAAGTCTTACTTGTGTACTGAACCTTTCAGCAATAAATAGTGTCCCTCTTTGTCCACGATGGTGGATTTGACATTAAAATTGATTTTGTCTGAGATTAGAATTGCCACCCTTGCTCTTCTTTGTTCATTGTTAGCTTGATATATATTCTTCCATCCTTTAATATTCAGTTTGTTCCTGTCTTTAGGTCTCAAGTGAGTTTCTTGTATACAACATATGGATGGGTCGTATCTTTTGATCCAAGATGACACTCGGTGTCTCTTTACTGGAGCATTCAGTCCATTCACATTCAATGTAATTATTGATAGGTATGTGTTCACTGCTGCCATTTTGATATGTTTATTTTTATGTTGATGTTTTCTCTGTTGTTCTTATTAGTCTGATCTGGGACACTCTTTTTTGTGAGTTGATTTTTCACCTTTTTCACAGCTGGTTTTGTAGTTGTTCAGACTCGTGTGTTAGATTTCTTGAAATAGTATGATACATCTTTGTTGTGCTTTACAGCTGCCCCTTTAAACCCCCTTAATAAACTATTTATAAACCCAATTTTAATTACTACCAGTCTTGTCATCTTCCTCTCCATCTGGAAGGACTATAATGACTGTAGTACATCCCTCTTTTTATTATGATGACACCATAGTTTTCATGATGATCACTGGATTGCTTCTTTCCATATCAAAGCTGTGATTTACTTTGGAGCCTTCCCTAAATGAGTAGAGTATTGAGTAGTGTGTCATTCTAAAATATAAAGTTCGTGGTTTTGTTCTTCTAAGCCAGAGCCAAGAACTTCTTTCAGTATTTCTTGTAGTTTGGGTTTGGTTTTTACAAAGTCTCTGAGTTTCTGTTTATCTGGGAATGTCTTAATTTCATTTTCGTATTTGAAAGATAGTTTTGCAGGATATATAATTCTTGGTTAGAAGTTCTTCTCCTTCACGACTTTGAATGTGTCGTGCCACTGTCTCCGTGCCAACATGGTTTCTGCTGAGAAATCTGACGAGAGCCTACATGGTTTCCCTCTGAATGTTAACTTTGCCTTGAGTCTTGCTGCCTTTAAGAGTTACTGCTTATGTTTCATTTTGTTAAGCTTGATTATAGTATGTCTTGGAGTCTTTCTTTTGAGATCTATATTGGGTGGCGTACGATATGCATCTGAGATATCTATATTCTCTTCCTTCATGATTTCTGGGAAGTTTTCTTTCAGCAGCTCAGCAACAATACTCTCTGTGTCCTCAGATGTCTCACCCTGTTCAGAGACTCCAATTAATCGAAGGTTGTTCCTCTTAATAGAGTCCCACATGCTTCTTAATGTTTCTTCATTTTTCTTGTTTCTTGTTTCTTTTTTCTGATTTCTGCTCATAGACGCTGCCATCAGTAGCTCTGTCTTCCAAGTCAGAAATTCTTTTTTCCATTTGTTCCATTCTGTTTTCTTGGCTCTGCATGGAAGTTTCTATGTCTTTGATTTTCTTCTTGATCTGTTGGATTTCAGAGTACTGGTGTTCCATCAGATCGAACAACTTGCTTAATTTTTCATTTTGTTCTGCTGCATTTTGTACAAGGTCTAGAAGGGCTCTGTATGTAATCAATTTGTATTCACTTCCTGATGCTTTCATAAAAGTTTCTTCATCTGGAAAACTCCTTGGTTGCTTTGTTTAGGAGCATTCTGAAGCCATGAGTGATTGCTTGTATGCCACAATCGTCTGTTGCTTTTTGGGTCCCATGTGAGGATATAGAGGCTGGAAGAGGTACTGTGAGGATCGACTGCAAATGTTTCTCTAGGCTGTCTTCAAATGTAAAGCAAAAGGTATCTGACCAGTTCACAAGTCAGTTAGGTTTTTAGGTGTAGAGGTCCCTCTTCTCATCTGACAAAGTAAGCGCCACTATATCCAACCCCAGATGATAACAAACTAGGACAGAATACATCAATGCTACTGCCCTGTTGGCCTCTGCTGACAGGGCCTAGCCTTAGCCAACACTGCGTCGGGTACTGGTCTTGTGATAGAAAAGCGCTCTCCCGTGGGCAGGCTCTGGCTCCCAAGCTAAGAATTAGGTCCAGCTGCGGCCACCGTACCCAAGATGGTGTCCTCCACACAGGCAGCAGACAGGGGGGCTAAAGGTGCCCAGAGGCAGCGATTCCTCTGCTTCTCTTGCAGGGCCCCCAATGCAGGCAGCACTGTGCAAAATCACTACTTTTCTGATGCTGTCCCGTTTGCAGGCACTGGCTCCCAGGCTAAGAACGACGTCCCGCTAAAATCTCGGTACCAACATGGCGTCCCGCATCCTGACCGCGGAGCTCCGCACAAACCCCGCTGAGGCAGCTACAAAACGAAAGGCTCAAAGTGTCTAGATTAACAGAGTCCTGAGCCTGGCACTCAGAACATGGGAATTTTGCCTGCCTATCCCCCAAGCAGCGCGTCTGAGTCCAGCCGCCGGGCAAGGCCCAGCTCCGCCCGCCAGCCGAGACCGAGGAAAAAAAAGTCACCATGGTGCGTTTACCTTCCGTCCGTGAGAGCCGGGGCTAGCCAGGAGCGGGAGTCAGCGAGAGAGAGGAGGTTTTTCACTGAGTGGTATGAAGTCCCAATTAACAGCTCTGTGCCGTGTCCTGAGGCTGATTAGGTGACGTATATTAATCTGCTCCTTATTGCAAGTCAGCTAAGATCGTTCAGCTTCAGGCTGTGCTATTCAAGAAGGCACTACTGTACATGCTTCTCATGCTTCTCATAGTCCAAATACTAAAAGACCAGACAAGTCACATCTTTCCCACGGTGATGACAGAGGTCCAAGAGTATAAATGGAAACATGCAAAATCTAGGATCAGGATTAGCAGGCTGTCAGTTTGATATCATTTTTTTAGACAAAATTGCATAGTCAAATCCAAAGAAAAAGGGGCAGGGAATATACACTGTGTTGCCTTAACTGAGGAAACTGAAAGTAATATAACAAAGGATATGAATTCAAAAAACAGTGAAAAATTATGCTAAGAATGCAGTTGGACACACTAAGAAAACATTTAAATGGAATCTGTGATGGCCTCTAACAGACCAAAAGGGAAATGCAATCAAGGTAACCCTAAAGCAAAGTAGGGAAAGAAACTTTCCAAGTGTTAGAACTTTAAGTAGAACATTTAGTAATTCACAGCCTTAGAAATACATATTAAAAAAAAAAAAAAGTAGCCAGAAGTACTTACTTCCCTAGCACAAATTCAGCTCTTTACTTTCTGGACAGAGAAGGGGAAGGAACATAATTAGAGAATTGGTATCAAGACTAGGCAATTACATACAATTTTTACAGGATCTTCTTTTCATAATAAACTGATCTTAATACTAACAAAATTGATCATCCCATCTGCCACCTATCAGCTAATAACAGACAGCGTTATGATACATTATAATGACATAAGGAGGTCAATCCCACTACCAGACACTACTAGAGATAGAGTAAACAAAGGAGCCAATACATTAGTGAAGGATTTATCCAGGTTATCATAGGGAAGTGGGTTTCGGACACACAGTGGTGACGTCAAAAGAGAAGTTCTATTGTTTCTATGCCTGAAGTTAAAAACTAAGAAGACAATCTCAAAAGAATCTAGACATATTACTAGAAATTCAGAAACATCAGAAATAAAGTATAAATCATCCATCCTATAAAGATCCCAGTTTAGTTAGGGTCCTTGGGAAAAACAAAGAAAATTTTTAGAGATAAACGTCAGATAAATTTATAGAGGAAAAAGCCAAAAGTACAAATTTTGTCTGTGGCTTTATATGGAAACAAAGATTATATGAGCTGTTTTTCTTGCTTCTTGTGTTATCTGAATGTCGTTGTTGTTGGGAGGCACCCTCAAATTAATTCCAACAAATAGCAACCCGGTGCACACAGAACACAACACTGCTCAGTCCTACAACATCGTTGCAATTTTTACTCTGTCTGATGGCCTTGCTGCAGCTGCTGTATCAGCTCCGCTCATTTAGAGTCTTCCTTTTTTTCACTGACTCTCTACTTTACCAAGGATGATGTCATTTTCCCGAGACTGATCTCGCTTGATAACATGTCCAAAGAACATGAGACATAATCTTGCCATCCTCACTTTGTAGGAACATTCTGGTTATACTTCCTCCAAGACAGACTGGGCAATCCATGGTATATTCAATATTCCTCACCAGCACCATAATGAAAACGGTCACTTCTTCTAGCTGCCTTATTCATTGCCCAGCTTTTGCATGTGTTCAAGGCAATTGAAACCCCAGGGCTTGAGTCAGTAGCACCTTAGTCTTCAAGGTGACATCTTCACTTGTTAACACTTAAAAAAGATCTTCTGCCACAGATTTGCCTAATGCTATAATGTCTTTTGATTTCTTGACTGCTGCTTCCGTGGTGTTCATTGTGAATGCAAGTAAAATGAAATTCCTGGCAACTTCAATCTTTTCTCCATTTATCATGACGTTGCTTATTAGTCCATTTATAAAGATTTTTGTTTTCTTTATGTCGAAGTTTAATCCATACTGAAGGCTGTGGTCTTTGATCTTTATCAGTAAATACCTCAAGTCCTCTTCACTTTCAGTGAGTAGGCTTGTGTCACCTGCGTAACACAGGTTGTTAATGAATCTTCCTCTGATGCTGATTTGCTGTGCTCTTCATATATTTCTACTTCTCAGATTATTTGCTTAGCATACAGAATGAATAAGTATGGTAAAAGAATATAACTGTCACACACGGCTTTCATGATTTTAAACTTCACAGTATCCCCTTGTTCTTTTTGAGCGACTGCCTGTTGACCTGTGTACAGGTTCCTCACAAGCTCAATTAAGTGTGCCATAATTCCCAGTCTTCACAATGTTATCCATAATTTCCTATGATCCACACAGTCTTAGCATAGTCAGTAAAACACAGGTAAACATTTTCTGGTGTTCTCTGCTTTCAGCTAAGATCTCTCTGACATTTGACATCAACAATGTTCCATGTCTTCTTCTGAATACAGCTGAAATTTCTGGCAGTTTGGAGTCTTGTTTTTTGCCAATGCCTTCAATACAGTTTCAGCTTCTTCCTTCAGTACCATCAGTTCCTGATCATCTGCTACCTCTTGAAATGGTTCTTTCTGGTATAATGACTCTGTGTGTTTCTTCCGTCTACTTTTGATGTCATCTGAGTCATTTCATACTTTCCTTCTAGAATCCTTCGCTATTGCAACTTGAAGATTAAATTTTCTTCAGTTTTTTGAACTTGAGAAATGCTGACTGTGTTCTTCCCTTTGGTTTTGTATCTCCAGATCTTTGCACATGTCACAATAATGCCACCCTCTGCAATCTTCTTTTTCACACTTTTGCCTCAGGATTTTTTTCTTTTGCTTTAGCTACTTGATGTTCAATAGCAAGTTTCAGAGTTTCTTCTGACTTCAGTTTTGGTCTTTTCGTTAATGCTCTCTTCTCTCTTTAATGACCTCTTGCTTCTTCAGGTGCGATGCCCTTGATATCATTCCACAACACATCTGATCTGTGGTCATTCATTGTTTAATGAATCAAATCTATTCTTTAGATGGTCTCTAAATTCAGCAGGGATATACTCCAGGTTGTAATTTGGTCTCATGAACTTTTAATTTTCTTCAGTTTCAACTTGCACCTTGATGTGAGTAATTTAAGAGTCCAATCTGCAGTAGGCCCCTGGCCTTGTTCTGACTGCTAATATTGAGCATTTTCATTGTCTTATTCTACAGAGACAAGTTATTTGACTCCTGTGTATTTCACCTGGTGAGATCCTTATGTATAGTTGTCATTTATTTTTTTGAGAAAAGGTACTCGCAATGAAGAAATCATTGGTCTTACAAAATTCTAGCATACGATCTCTGTCACTGTTTCTATCAGCAAGACTATTTTCCATCTACAGATATTTCTTCTTTGTCCCCAACTCTCCCATTCCAGTCATCAGCAATTATTATTGCATCTTAATTGCATGTTTGATCGATTCCAGACTGCAGATGTTGATAAAAATTTTCGTTTTCTTCACGTTTAGCTTAAGTGTTCGGTGCACAAATTGGAACACTATTTTTTTTTTTTTTTTTTGCTAGATGTCTTTATAAACTCATTGTCATTGAGTCAATTTTGACTTATACTTACCATATAGGACTGAGTATAACTGCCCCACAGAGTTTCTAAGGAGTGTCTGGTAGATTCAAACTGCAGACCTTTTGGTTGGCAGACATAGCATTTAACCACTATGCCACTGGGATTCCCGACATTTTTATAGGCATATGAATATTATCCTATCACTGGCAATATTGTACTTTAGAAAAGATCTTTAAATGATCTTTTTGACAAGGAACACAACCCCATTCCTCTTCCAGTTGTTATTCCCAGCATAGTAGACCATCTGATTGTCCAGTTCAAAATTACCAATATCAGTATATCAGCCCATTTCAGTTCACTAATGCCTAGGATACAGATGCTTGTGTGTTTCATTTCATTTTGATGATTTCCAAGTTTCCTAAACTCATGCTTTGTACATTCCCAGTCTGATTATTAAAGGATGTTTACAGCTGTTTCTTCTCATTTTGAGTCCTTCCACGTTAGCAAATGAAGCTCCTGAAAGCTTAACTCTATCCAGGTTGTTAAGATCAACCTCTGTTGAGCGGAAACTTTGGTGACATAGTAGTTAAGTGCTACAGCTGCTAACCTAAAGATCTTCAGCTCAAATCTGCCAAGCACTCCTTGGAAACTAACTGGGTATGTTCTACTCTGTCCTACAGAGTTGCTATGAATCGACATTGACTCAATGTCGAGTATCAGTTCTTCCCAAGTTGAATTTTGAGTGCCTTCCAACCTGAGGGGCTCATCTTCTGGCAGTATATCAGAGAGTGTTCCACTGCTATTCATAAAGTTTTCACTGGCTCATTTCATTCAGAAGTAGACTGATGGGTCCTTTTTCACAGTCTGTCTTGGTCTGGAAGCCCAGCTGAATCCTGTCTGCAATGGATGACCCTGCCGGTACTTGAAATGCTGGTGCATGTCTTCCAGCATCATAGCAACGTATAAGCCCATAGGCATGACAGCCAGACAGACACAGAGGGTTAGTTACATAATTATGTACCTTAACTAATTTTCTTTTTCTCTTTCTCCTTTATGGTTATTATTTATACCCAAACCAAAAACCAAACAAATAAAAAAAAAACACTGACATCAATTCTGCCTCATACTGACCACTAGAACTGTTCCACGGAATTTCCAAAGAGTGTCTGGCAAATCTGAACTGCTGACCTAGTTAGCAGCTGAAGCACTTAACCACTACACCACCATGGTTTCCATTATTTTTACAGGATAAGCTAAAAACCAAAAGGGTAATCAGTTGCTGTCAAATTGGTTCCAATTTATGATGACCCCATACTCTCCTGATTAGAACTGTACTCCATAAGGTTTTCATGGCTGTGACCTGCTAGAAGCAGTCTAGGTCTGTCCTTTGAGCTGCCTCTAGTGAGTCAAACTGCCAAACTTTTTGTTAGTGCCTGTATGCTTAATCAGTTGTGCCATCCAGGGACTCCTTCAGAATGGATCACTGGTGTTTAAATTCAAAATTTAGCTTGTAGTTTAGAAAAAATAGAAGACAGACAGATCACGACTGAATTAAAAGAGAGAAAGAACATCACCCAGATATGTTTATGCAACAGATGAGAGCTTGAGACTTCTATTTTGAAAAGAGTGAGAACATACAGGAATTGTTTGTATTAGGTTAGTTGGTAGGAAACTTTGTTGTCATGTCTACTCAAAGGTTAATCACAAGAAGAACAGTATGTGTGTATGATTGTTGAATAGGCAAAAAGGTTGACCATAGCAAATACGGAGGACAGCATCACTTATTAGATATTTAAATTACCTCTCGGTAGCAGATGGCAAAGAGATAAAAACTATACACCAGATTTCTTGGCATCTCAGGTCTGAATTTAATTTAGTTTATAGCAATCAGATGTGTACATGGAAAGATTTTAATAAGGTAAAAAGTAGGATGGGGTAGGACATCCATTTAGCCAACACAAATCATGGCGATAGTGGTATGGTTTGTTCTGAAGCTAGCAGATTCTTGATTCTTCTATGTTTGCTGTCAGGAGACAGCTTTCCTGATCTTGGCAGGCACAACAAGCTTATGGGCTAACAATTAACCTAGATACTGGTCTTTTTGCTACTCTGTAGTTATAAAAGCACCTAATTTTCCTAATTAAGTCTTCCTAGGTTAAAGAGCTATAATGCATTCTGTTGTTTATAACTGAAAACTCTCCAATATAGTCTTTACATGAAATTTTGTTAATTTGATCAAAAGGAGTCAAACTACCACAGAAATAACCACCTGACATAAAACACATTTTTTATAATTTATTTTATTTTTGTTGTTATTGAGAATACGTATAGCAGAACTTACATGAATTTGGTAGTTTCTACATGTACACTTCAGTGACATTTACTACATTCTTCGAGTTGTGTGATCATTCTCACTTTCTCTTTCTGAGTTGTTCCTCCCACATTAACACAAATTCACCATCCCATATGTTGCCTATGTAGTCTTTGGAGTTACTCCTGTCAGTTTGATCTCTTATACATACATCCAATGTTCAGTTCTTTACTAGATAAGCTAAACTATTGTTTAGTTTTGGGAAGACTTCAGGGGACATTTTCAGTTTAAGGTTTGATATTTAAGGATTATCTAAGGGCAAATATTTTCATGGGTTAGTACAGTTTTTAAGGCTCCAGAAAGGCAAAAGTTCATGACAATTTGAAACTTTATGTCTATTTTCCCTATTTTGATCAGATTCTGCTACAGAATGTTTGGTACAGGTAATTGTGCACCATGCAACTCTCCTGGTCTCAAAGCAGTGGAGACAGTTATTCCGTGAGCCAATAAGATACACATTCTATTTTCTCTTTCTGTTCATGAGGTTCATTCTTCTTCTGTTGTTCCAAGTGAATAAAGACTAATTGTGTGTTAGATAGCTATCTTTAAACTTTTAAGACCCCAGATACTAAACAATGAACTAAAAAATAGGGAAAAAAACCCACCAAACATGTTATTAGGCCAGTTAACTAGGATGACCCATAAAACCACAGCCCTAAATCTCCCAACTAAGAAACTATATCCTATGAGGTGTTAAACTATACATAAAGGGCCTCAGCAACTACTGTTTTTTTTTTTTTTTGTGTGTGTGTGTGTGTGTGTGTGGTTTTGGTAAATACATCTATCACACAACTTTTGCTAATTCAGTTTTTACAAGTGTACAACTTGTTGACAACAATTTCACTAATAGGCTGTACAGTCTTATACTTAATAATTGTGATTTTTCTATCACTGGTAAAGAACACTGAAATACTGAAAAGAGATATCCAGGATTGTGGAAATTCCTTCCACCAAATGATTTTAGTTACATATTACTAAAATGCTGTGCATGCAAATACAGTATCCAAAAGATTAGAGAAAATTCCAACCAGGGATTGCTATAATTTGAAACAAGTTGAAAAAAACAGTTTTCTAGATCTGTCATATTTCCATACATTCTCCAAATGCCCCTATTATGAGCTAAGGAGAATATGTTTTCATTAATCAAGTGGTAATTTAAATCAAGTGATACTGTATAACTCATGTTATACTTTCTACTTATGTTAGATAAACGAAGATAAAATGTAAACCCTGGTGATGTGGTGGTTAAGTGTTAAGGCTGCTAAGCAAAAGGTGAGCAGTTCAAATCTGCCAGGTGCTCCTTGGGAAACCTATGGGGCAGTTCTACTCTCTCATACAAGGTCACTATAAGTCAGAATCATCTTGATTCCAACAGTTTTTTTAATTCACTTGTAGCCACTGCCACTGCCACTGCTTTCAAGTCAATCCTGACTCATGGCGAAGGTACAAGTCAGAGTGGAACTGCTCCATAGCATTTCCAAGGAGTGCCTTGTGGATTGGAATGGCCCACCCTTTGGTTAGGATACCGAGCACTTAACTGTTATACTGCCAGGGTTTCCAACCCATGAAAAGTAAGTAGAAAATGGAGATAACAACAATAGGCTACACTGAATACATCTGGTCTAAAACAGCCTGAAAGTACACTTTGCAAACACAGGCAATGGCCATACACAACACTTCTTGTAATTCACAGGCTCTATTTAAACATCTAGTAACATGATGAACATTTTATCTGTCAGTGTTTCAGATATCACTGTAAAAAAATAGAGGGAACCTGTGTTTGACCCATATGCTAGTTGTCTCAAAGCAATATGACAAGAGAGATTACATAACACACGTACAGACACTATATGAAATGAGATAAAGAGTGATAATTAAGGACAAGAATGGTAAGTCACACATCTTTCGTATTGCCAGATTAGTCCTTTTCACGTCTTATCTCCTGCAGTGAAGCATAACTTGATAGGTAACTGATGCCTCAATTCTTCTAAAAGTATAATTAAGAGATAAAAATAAGACTAGTTCTAACCTGCAGGATCTCTGAAGTGGAAAAAAAAGAAATATTTAAATACTCTGGGATTTACGGACAGAAAGTTAAATATGTAGATATGTTAACATAAAGAGATATGAAGTTGGTATCACTTCCTTAAACTTACAACCACAAATAAGGAACTGTAAGCATTCAAAAATTATTTTGTTTTAGTTTATACTTAAGGTGCTCAGAAATCTATATGCCAGATATATGTAAGTCTCTATATGACAAGCCATACAGTTAGAATTAATAATCTGCTTGATAGCAAAAATATATTTTAATAGAAACATAGTATAAACACTACATTTAGAACTCTCAGAAAAAATATGTATAATTATCTTGTCTTTGATGAGAATGATTCCACAAGCTTTGTTGTATTAAAGCCAGTGAAACTAATGGATTCATTAAAAAGATATTCAAATTAATTGATATATATCAATATTTTTCACTTATTTATTAATGTATTTTGTGTAACAAAATAAAATCATAGATTATAAAAATATACATAAGGTCCCAGTTCTATAGATATGACCGCACTAGAAATTATATGCATGTACTCTAAAACTCTTAAATAACAGTATCTCTAATAACGAAATGCATTACCTTATGTGATAAAACAAAACAAGTTTCTCTAGATCAAGACAAAAGATAGAAAAGTCTAATACACAAAATACACAAACAACAAGGTGTCCTATAGTATAGAGGAAAGCGTGGAAGATGACCGTATGCAGAGTAAATGAAAAACTGATACCTGATGATTTGGATAATTAAAACTCACACTTTCTTAAAGATTTTTTTTTTTTTTTTGGCGAGTCGGATCCAACTCGACGGCACTTGGCTTAACTAAAACATAATTTTAAAAATTGGTACAAAACTGGAATAAACTCATTTTTCATTACCAAATTGCATCTCAAATATATAAGCTTAATGAATACTGTTGAGATACTATATTTTAAACATCACATAATTAACTAGAGTCAATTGTTATGTGAAGAAAGTCTTAGCAGTATTTTTCAAATAACCAGCATGCTTTTATTTTCAAAATGGGATAGGGTTTGCTTAATTAGATGTTTATAATGATTATGCCAGGTAGAGAAAATGACGTTTATATACAACATATGACAAAACTGAGACTCATCAAAGTGCATCAATGTGCATTATACATTTTCTTAAACCTTTCTACTTCTCTTTTTAGGTTATGACTTTACACTGATTAAACGTCCACGTTAAGATTTGGAGTTTAAATTTATACTGTTAATCTCGTGCAATGTACAAGTTACGCAGGTCTACCAGGTACATCATTTGATACCTTTCCAAAATAAATTTATATGCTGTTTGGGATCACCAAGTCCGATCTTTCAGAACTCCCCAAATTATGATTAGACAAGGAGCTTGTCAGATCGTGTCACAGACTGAATAATGTCCCCCACAAAACTGTGTGTAGCAATTTGTCTGGGCTATGATTTCCAGTAATTTGTGATTCTCCTCCATTTTGTGATTTTCCTGTGCTGTAAATCCTCATCTGTGCTGTGTTTAACAGATTGAATTATATTAAAGAGAATAAGGGTGGGACTGTAAGATCATTGCTAAAGGCATTTCCCTGGAGTGTGGCTTGCACCACTTTTCATCCTATAAAGATGAAAGGAAAGGGAAGCAAGCAGAGAGGTGGGGACCTCAGGCCATCAAGAAAGCAGCACGGAGAGCAGAGCACATCCTTTGGACTTGAGGTTCCTGAGCCATGATGCTCTCAGACCAAGAAAAGCTGATACAACACAAGAGCATTCTTCCAGGGCTGACGCAGAGAATACATTCTTCTGGAGCTAGCGCATTGAATTCAGACTCATTATTTGGCAGTGTAGGAAACCCTGGTGGCCTAGTAGGTTAAGTGCTATGTCTGCTAATCAAAAGTCGGTAGTTCACGTGTGCCAGGCACTCCTTAGAAACTCTGTGGGGCAGTTCTACTCTGAACTATAGGGTTACTATGAGTCGGACTCAAAGGGACTTTTTTTTTTTTTTTTACTGTATTGTGTAAGAATAAATTTACCTCTGCTATAGCCATCCACTTGTGGTACTTCTGCTGAGTAGTGCTAGTACTCTGACTAACAGAGACCACTAGTAGTAAGAATAAACAAAATAATATTAAAATATTAGGTAATTTCTCCAATATCACTGCAATCATCACCAGGGTGTTTGATTTTTTTTCTTTTTTTTAAGATCCTAAATGCTATGGCTAGTTAAGTATTCACTTTTATTTATTTTATTTGAAGGTCTTTTCTCTTTCACAGATCTAAGGGTTCATATTTTTTATATGTCTGAATAATTCTCACCATTTTCTTTTTATTATTAATTTTATTTTTATTGATATATAACTTAAAATTTAACAGTCCTAATGAGTACAATTCACACTTTAAAACCTTACCAGGTGATTCTTACAAAATTGCCTGTTCAGGTGTCTGCTTTTACTCTTGTTTGACCCAGAAATTCCATGTATGACAGAACGAAATGCTGCCTAGTCCTGTACCATCCTCACTATCATTGACATGCTTGTGCCCATTGTTGCGGACACTGTGTCAATCCTTGTCATTGATGGACTTTCTCTTTTTTTCTGGTCCTCTACTTTGTCAAGAATGAAGTCCTTCAATGACCGGTCCCTTCTGATAACATGTCCAAAATAAGTGAGATGAGGTCTCACTATCCTTGCTTCAAAAAAGCATCACAGATGTACTAATTCCAACACAGATTTGTTCATTCTCCTGATATATTCAGTATTCTTCACCAACATTATAACTGAAATACATTGATTTTTTTCCTCTGTCTTCCTAATTAATTGTCCAACTTTCCAACGAATACGGGGTTATTGAAAATACCATGGCTTGGGTCAGGCACACCACAAATCTCAAGGTCATTGAAATCTTTGTTTTTTTTTTTTTTTTTTTTTTTTTTTTAACACTTTAAAGAAGTTTTTGTAGCAGATTTGCTTGATGCAGTAAGTCATTTGATTTTTGACTGCTGCTTTCACAGGGATTGATTATGGATCCAAATAAAACGAAATCCTTAAAAAATTTCAGTATTTTCTCCGTTTATCAGAATGTGGCTTACTGGTCTAGTTGTGAGGATTTTATTTTTTTATGTTTAGGTGTAATCCCTACTGAAGGCCATGGTCTTTGGTCTCAGTCAGAAAGTGCTTCAAGTCCTCTCAGCTTTCAGCAAGCGATGCTGTGTGACTTGCATATTATAGGTTGTTAATAAGTCTTCCTCCAGTCCTGATGCCTTGTACTTCTTTGTATAGTCCAGTTTCTCAGATTATTTGCTCAGTATACAGACTGAATTAAGTATTTTGAACATGTAAAACTCCTGATGTTAAAATGTTCAATATGCCTTTGTTTTGTTCAAAACACTGCCTCTTCATCTGTATACAGATTCTCCATTAGCACAATTAAGCGTTCTGGGGTTCTTTTTTTTTCCAGTGATGTCCTTAGTTTGTTATGATTCATTTAGTTGAATTTCCTTGCACTGTTAATAAAACAAAAGTGAACATCTTTCTGGTATTCTCTGCTTTCAGCCAAGATCATTTGACATATCAATGGTATCTCTTGGTCCACATCCTCTTCTGAATCCAACCTGAATTTCTGGCAACTCCCTGTCAATGCATTGCTGCAAACATTTTTGAATTATTTTCTGTAAAATTTTCCTTGCATTTGATATTGATGATAATGTTCAATAAGTTCCACATTCTGTTGAATCCTCTTTTTTTGAATAGGCACAAATATGTCTCTGTTCCTAACTGTTAGCCAGTACCTATCTTCAGCATTTCTTGGCATAGACAAGTGGACACCTTCAGTGTTTCATTCAATTGCTGAATGATCACAGTTGGTATTCTGTCAATATCTGCAGCCATGTTTTTTGTCAACATTTTCAGTACAACTTGGACTTCTTTCTTCAGTGCCATTGATACTTGATCATGTGCTGAATGTTGAATGTCAGACAATTCACTTTGGTCTAGTGACTCTGCATTCCTTGCATCTTCTTTTGATGCTTCTTGAGTCATTCACTTCCGAAAGCTAAAAGCCGAAATTTAGACTGCTGACTTTAGGGAAAGGCTTTCTGTCTCTGTTATCTCTGGAGGAAGGTCCTTGTCTCTCAGAGTTCACCCTCTATTTGAAAAACAGACTCTTTGTTTTTGTATTTTACTCAGTCCCTAAGTAACTTAAGTAGAATAAGCTCTCCTAAATTAATTGTACTCAGAGATTCATGAGAGAAAAACAAAACTTTTGTTTGGTTTTGGTTTTTGAGATACTGCTTACAACAAGAGATTCTCGAAGGATGTCGTTTCTATTGAGTTGATTCTGACTCAGGGCAACTCTTTTGCTCATAGTGTTTTGAAGACTATGACCTTTTGGAAGCAGATTGCCAGACTGCCCTCTGAGTTCCCCATGGGTGGGTTCAAATCACCGCAACTACCTCATCAGTAGCAGTGCACTTTAGCATTTTTGCCACCTGAGTACTCCACCTCCAAATAAGCTGTTACGCGTCATAGGGTTTCCCAGGTACGAACTTCCTTTGCAGATTTCTAGTTCTTTTGCTGACAGAGCTACTGAGTGGATTCAAACAGCCAACCATTAGGTTAGAAGCTGAGTGCTCAATGAGTTATGCCAGCAGGGCTCCTATTCAAAGGATAAATGGTTAAAAATATTTACTTCAAAATAAATTAGACAATCATTTCTCTTTTGGTTCTCATAAATTTTGTTGTAAATTGGGTTCAAAACTGTAAAATCAAACTGTTAAAATAAACTCTGGTTACAATACTGAAAATAAACATTAGGAAAGTTCTAAATATATTTGTTTATTTGCTATATGGACACAATTTCAGATGCAGAGTAACAAATCTATCTAAGTTTAGACCTGAAGTAGGATAGTGATGTTGAAATTCTGTTTAAAAAGATTTAACTTTCATTTAAGAAAGAATTAGGGATTTGTGCAATTTTTACAATTATATATCATCAAACCAGGGTATTAAGTTTTTGAAGTTACAATCCAAAAGTTGTACTCTTGAAGAGCATGAAAAGTTTTTCTGATGTGAAATTATTAGAAAAGAGAAAGGTTTGAAATGATGTGCCAAATGCTAATATCTAGACAGACTGAAATTCTACACAGAATTTGATTACCTTGAAAAACATGGCAATATGATGAAGGAATTTCCAGTAAGTGGTAATGGATTATATGTTAATATATTATTGGATTTTATATTCTCATATTTTTTAGAAGAAATTTTGTCTATGTTCTGGAGTGATATTTGTTTATAATTTACTTCTGTTGTAATTTCATTGTCAGGTTTAGGTTTAAGGGTCATTCTGACCTTGTAAAACAAGGTGGGAAGTGTTCTGTCCTCTATTTTTTGAAAGTTTTACAAGTATTATTTCATCCATAAATATTTGATAAAATTCACAAATGCAAATGAAATAATCTCTGTCTAGGTTTTTTTGGTATACGTTTTTTCTTACCAAATTAAATGACTTTAATAGATATTGGTCCAATTAGACTTTCTATTTCTTTTTCTATCAGATTTTATGAGATTAGGTATTAAGGAGTTGGTGTATTTCACTTAAATTGATAAATTTATTGTCAAAAGGTTTTTTTTAACCCCTTTTATTACCTGCAGTATATGGAACAATATGACATTTTACAGCTTGGATGCACGCGCGCGCACACACACATGCACACATGGCAATGACTTGGCAGTCTCAACGAAGAACTCAAGTTAACATCTGTAACATGCCAACTTTCTATAAAGTCTTTCTATAAGACTTTGATCAAGTTCAGAATTTGTTAATCTCCAAAAGGAATAAAAAAACATAGATCGTAGAGAAAATGTATATAGCACTGAAGCTAAGGGTAATGTATTTAGGGGACTTATTTGAAAACTTACAAGAATCCTTACTATCTTTTTAATAAAAGAATATCAATTTCAATTCTCTAATCTGTTTGTTAAAACAATTATTATTTTTTTAAATGTTACTACCCTGATTTTTAAAGTTATACTTACTTGAGGGGAACTCTGTGTTTGTATTTCTCTGACTATCTTTGTTTTTCTTCCTCTCTCTCTTTTGAATAAACTATATGATTCCCACATTATAAGACCTTAAGTAAGTTATACCCAATAACAAGTAACTTGTTGGAAAATAAAAGAAACACATGACTTCTTTATTGATTATTCATTATTTGCAAAGATAAGACAGTACAAGCCTTCTCTTTCCTTCTGTCATCTCATATCAATGCTTAACTAATAAAAAGAGAAAAAATCAATGCAATTATTAATTGCAATGATTTTCATCAAGAAACTGCTTGTAACCTGGTATTGTAAAAAATTTAAAAATATGCAGTAGGTTTGATTAGGAATTAACAATCATTTATTCTCCATGGAAATAAATGTAGCAAATCTTTTACAGAATAGAACTTTAGATAGAACAGAAAATTTCTTCTCTAAAAGAAAGAGGTTCTCTGGAGGAAATAAAGAGACTGAAAATTGAAACACTATTTTAAACCATACTTCATACTCTAACTATGCGGTAATCTACTCAAAAGCAATAGCTATGGTTTTTGGTTCATGTGTAATTTCTTACATAATGAGACATTCAAATAGATTAGGTTCCTTTCCATCAAAGTGTCTTATACAGAATAAGGTATTTGACAACAATGAAAATGGGTTTAATTGTTAATAGACCATAAAAATTTACTGAACATCATATTTGTGGGACCGATTACCTTTCTCACACAACTTGCTTAATCAGGAAAAGACTGAACAACTTAAACCAGTTTCAGTGAGTGTCAATGAGAAAAATGGGGAATAATTATCATAATCAATATTTTATAGTCTTCTGCCTCTGAATTTGCTATGTGTGATCATTCTATATACATTGATCTTCCTATTTTTACTCTTTTCCCTAATAATCCAGTTTCCTGGCACCAGTTTAATGGTCAAATTCTAAAAAAATGGAACAAAAAACTTTTTCTGGTTTTCTTATCTTATGGAAACCCCCAAGTCTTGATGAGAATCCTGTTTTCTGGGATCTTTTAGTACCTCTATATCCCACATTGTGTTCTTGTGTAGCACAAATAGCTTTCACTCAACTATTTATCTAAAGGTTGGCAGGTTATACCCAGCCAACAGAATCACGGAAGAAAGGCCTGGTAACCTATAAATGTTATAGACAAGGAAACTCTATGGAACAGTTCTACTCTGTAACATATGAGCTGCCATGATCCAGAATCAACTTGAAAATAATACTTTGTTTTTGTTTGTTTTTAATGGCTTATTCCATACTGGAGCAACTTATACACTTTGATATTACTGCTAGTTTAAATGCTAACCTTTGGGTTAGAAGCTGTAGCACTTAACCAACATGCCACCAGGATTTCCTGTTTGTAACTAGGCCATATTTTATTGCACTCTGATAAACTCTAGTCTTTCTTATAAAAAGCACTCCATGATTGATATAGTAATTTCTGTTACATAGTCTAAAGTCTCTAGGTAGCAAAAACAGTTTGCACTCGCCTGCTAACTTGAAGGTTGTGGATTCAAACCTACCCATTGTTAACAGCAGTTAAAGGCCTGGTAATTTGCTTTTGTATATTCCAGCAAAGAAAACCCCATGGAGCAGTTCTACTGCATAACACATGGGATTGTCATGTGTCAGAGTTGACTTAAAGGGAACTAACCAAGGTAATAATAGAATCAAATTCAAGTACATGGAAATTCACCACTGTGAGTAACCACAAATAATCACCACAAACATAGCTATTGCTGGCTACGTTGAATAGACAAACTTCTGGTAGTAAAATATTCCAGGATTCACAATCCAGAAAATGCTATTTCTAATATTTCTAATGTTCTTTCAAGTTATCTAAATAATGTTTTCCTGTTAATAAACTGCAAACTTTCTGTGTTGTAGATTTGTATGTGCCAGACTTAAGACAATTTTTTTTTTTTTGTATCAGTTCAGAGCCAGAGGAAACAAAATGCTTTGGTAAATCAATGACTCAGAGTTTTCAAGAGTCTCATAATATCCCCAATACAGATTTCATAAAATTTACAGATTTCTCTAATGGCATATTTTAATAAAAAGACACAGTTTCAGTACTCCATGAAGAAAGATACTCACATAATATTGCTGCTTCCAGAAAAACATGTTCCTTTATCAAGTCTGTTACTTATCATTGATTATAAGCTGATCTTGAGGGTTGAAAGGCATTTGAACTGCGGAGAGTAAGTGATGCAATATAAAATACGTTGGTTTCATGTCTGTTACAAGAAGGGTACTCCTGCATAGAATTATCCAGTTATGTGGTATTACCCAACTCGTAAGCACCCTCTAGATTTCCAGGATCCTTCCACCTTAGAAGGTAGCATGGAACTGTAAATAAACTTATTTTTATTCTTAATCAATGCTCTGCAAATTCTAAGGAGAATATCCCTTTGACAGTGAAATCCTACTGCCTTACATGTATTCTGAAACAACACTGTATGGACTCTGATTTTACCTGTTCTCAAATATAGGGGTGGCTCCTATATTTTGTAATTCCTCTGGCAACTCTATGATTTCAGATTTCTGGTCACTATAACTGAGAGAGAATAAATTTCTGTTGTTGTAAGCTAGCCAGTTTGTGGTATTTCGTTATGGCAGCCCAGGGAAACTAATGTGGACACTTTTTGCTCACTTTAACAACGTTATATCACATTCGGTAGGCATTCATTGTCAATGGCCTAATAATACAGAGGGATATGGCATATGGAAAGGGATTTGCCTTCCCTGCTGGAGATACGGAATGATTCCCAGTCAGTGCACCTCAGGCACAGGTACTGTTCAAAGGTCAGTGGTCAGTGTAAGCTTGCATGTTGTTAGCATTCTGAACAGATATTAGAGAGCTTCTACATGACTAGAAAGATGGACCTGGCAATCCATTTTTGAAAAGTAGCCAATGAGAACCCTAGATCTTACAATGATCTGATTTGCAATTGATCATGAGAATTGAGTGGTATCACAGATTTCATTCTATCCCCTCCAAAATGTGTATATCACTTTGACTGGGCCATAATTTCCAGTATTGTATGAATCTTCCTATGTGTTATAAATTCTGCATCCATGATGTTGATGAGGGAGAATGGGCTACAGTCCTGTTAGTGAGTTACAGGTTTGGATTGTGTTGAGGTAATCTCTTGGGATATACTAGAAAGAAGTGAGCAGAGAGATAGGGGGACCTCATACCACCAAGAGAGCAGTGCCAGGAGAAGAGGTCATCCTTTGGACTGGGGGTCCCTTGGCAGAGAAGCTCCTGGCCCAGGAGTACAAGGCCGACAGAGAAAGTCTTGCTCTGGAGCTAACGTACAGAATTTGGACTTTTAGCTTGCTGTACTGTGAGGAAATAAATTTCTATTTGTTAAAGCCATCCACTTGTGTTATTTCTGTTGTAGCAGCACCAGATGACTAAGACAACTGGATAGTGTTTCCGTCGGTTGAGCACAGTGTTACTGTAAGTCAGGGGCCAACTGGACAGCACCTAACAACAACATAAGGCAACAATCAAAGACTGACATTGGAGTCACTACAGTGCGTTTAAAATTGTGTGAATTTTACCTTTCCTTAGCTGGGTGAGTTATTTCCCTAGGTTTTTCATCAGACATATGGAATAATAATGTGGTGCTACAGACAGTAAGAGGGCCTGGTGGCACAGTGTTTAAAACACTCAGCTGCTCTGTGGGATAAAGATGTGTCAGTTAGCTCCTGTAAAGATTTATGGCCTTGGGAACCCTGTGGAGCTGCTACACCTCATGCCACAGTGACACAATAAGTTGGAATTGAGTAGACAGCAATCAGTTTGGGGGTTACTTGATCCGACTCTATGGCACTTGGCTTGGCTGGCTATAGTGAAAAGTAAATCACTTGATTTTCTTCTAGTTTTAAATTTTAATTGTTTTGTTAATGAGATGATATAATTGTACATGTAGAGAAAGTGAACTAACACTGTCAGGTTTGTTACAAAATTAAGCAAGTTTTTTCTTTCTCCCTCTTCACCTTGATACTTGCTTCCCAAGAAGGGATTATTATTTTTTTTTTCTTTTTTAAGCTCTTTGGTGTAAGACTTAACACTACAAACATAAGTAATATGATTATATTATGTATTTTCTTAAATCAATTTTAGACACCTGATTGTTTTCTGTTGTGAGATTTCAGGATTTAATACTCTTATTCTTTTATTATTTGTTTATTTATTTTATTATGACTGAGTGAAAATGTGCATTCCCATATAAATTTAGATGCCCGCCTATATACAGCTTCTACTGCTCTCCTTGCCTGGTGACAGAACACTATTCCTCTCTGCTCCATACATGTCTCATCCTCCCAACAGCCTCCTTTCCCCTCCTCTCCACCCACTCCCCTTTCTCCAGCCAGAGGTCAGCAGGATGATATCCTATAGATGTATAGAACCATAAAGTGCATCCATTATATGGTCACTCTGCATCGCCAAGTCCAATCCATTCGTGTCCAAAGAGTGGACCTTCTTTATGATTTATGGGCAAGGGCAGCATCAGGGCCAGGGGCCATGCTCCTAGGGGAACCCCAAAGCCACTGGACCATCAACTGTGGTCATTTAGTGAAGATCTCAGGGTGCACCCCTATTTATTCTCTTGTTGCCACTGAGACTCAACTTCGTGAGCTCCATCATGGCTATCACTGGTGGTGGCCAGGCACCATCTGTTTCTTCTAGTCATGAGTTGATGTAAAGACCCACTCATACGGGTCTCTCTATCTTCTGAGTTGTCTTTACCCCATGTCACTTTGGTCCTCTGTGAGCATCTGTTCCTGCTGAGTTGGGACAATTTGCTGTGCCCTCGGATGGCAGCGTGGCAGGTTTTAAGACTCCAGACGCCACTCCAGTGTTTTGCTAAAGGGTTCTCCTTTTTTTATTTTTAAACTACTTACCCCCCATTTTTCAATGTCTTAATGAGTGACACAGGAAGCATCTAAAGAGGATGGATGGGATACATAGAGTCATTATACCAAAAAGAAACAGTGGACATTCTACTATTTCAGGAGGTAGCATATGACCCAGAGATGATGGTACTGAAGGAAGAAGTTCGGGATCCACTGAAGGTATTGGTGAAGAACAAGGAAGGCCTTAGGAAACAACAGAATAAAAATTGTGATCTTTCAACAAACAGATGCAGCACTGAATGTTCTCACTCATCTAGACAAAATTTAGAAGACATCTAACTGTCCAGATGACCAAAAGAGAGCAACATTTTTGTCCATTCTTAAGAAAGGTGACTCAGTAAAATCTGGAAATTATTGAACAATATCATTAATGCCACATGAAAACAGCTTGGCACATGAAAATAATATCACTTGCAAGTAAAATCTTGCCAAAGATCATTCAAAAGTTATTTCAGCAATACATTGACGGGAAAGTGCCAGAAATTTAAGGTAGATTCATAAGAAGACTTGGAATGAGGTCTATCACTGTTGATATCAGATAGAACTTTGCTGAAAACAAAGATTTCTAAAAAAATGCTGTGTTTTATTAACTGTGCAAAGGTATTTGATCATAAAAAATTGGATCATAAAAAATTAGGGATAACAATAAAAAGAATGAGAATTCCAGAGCATTTAATTGTGTTCTTCAGGAACCTGTACAGAGACCCAGTGGTAGTAGTTCAGGCAACAAGGGGATACCAAGTGTTTTAAAATCAGATAAGGTGTATTGCATCCTTGCACCGTGTACTTATAATCTGAGATGCTGGACTACATGAAGAAAAATTCGGCATCAGGATTGGAGGAAGACTTATTAACAATCTTTGATACAAAGGTGATATCTGAAGCACCTATTGATGACGATAAAAGATTGTAATCTTCTGGATGGATTGCACATCAACGTAAGCAAAACAAATATCCTCACAACTGAAGCGATATGCAGCATCATGATAAATGGAGGCTATGTTGGACTTGTCAAATATTTCATTTTACTTAGATCCACAGTCAGTATCTGTGAAAGCAGCAGTTAAAAGTCAGACGATACATACATTGGGCAAATCCAGGGAAAAAAGATCTCTTTAAAGTCTTAAAAACAAAGATGTCACTTTGAGCACTGAGTTGCAGCTGACCCAAGTCATGTTGTTTTCACCCACTATCAGATGCATGTGAACGCTGGACAGTGAATAAAGTAGATGCCTTGGAATCATGGTATTGACAAAGAATATTGAATACAGTATCAACTGCCAAAAGAATGAACAAATCTGTCTTGGAAGAGGTACAGCCAGAATGTTCCTTGGGAGGTGCAATGGTTAGACTTCATCTCAGTACTTTGGATGTCTTATCAGGAAAGTTGAGCCCTGGAGGAGAACATCAGGCTTGGTAAGGTAAAGGGTTAGTGAAAAAACGGAAGCCCCTTCATGAGATGAATTGACACAGTGTCTACAAAAATGGGCTCAAGCTTAATGAACCTTGTGGAGATGGCACAGTGTTTCCTTCTGCAGCGCCTTGAGTTCCTGTAAATCAGAACCAGCACAATGGCACCTAACAACTACAATAACAATGTTTTTCATTAGGATTTTATCATTATTTTTGTTGAATAAGTAGTGGGAATACTCATATTGTTTTCACTACACAAATATGAAACATTGTCAGGCCAAATAATATACTTTGACTATATTTTCTGTCTCTGATAAGTTGTCCACATTTTGGTAACTCATTTTCTATGTGTATATAACATTTCCCAAATTCTTCAACATATGTGTGATGTTTATACTACAAAATTTTATTTTCAAGTTTATGAATACAGTTTCATACTCTCGGCATTCTGTTTTCTTCTCGAGAAATCTCTCTGACATGTCTTCATTCTATTACTTCAACTTTAATTCAACAGGAAATTTGTAAACAAATGTATGAGAGGCATAATTTGAAAACTCAAATGTCATAAAAAATACTTATTACCTCCTTACAATTTCAGTTTTTGATGGTTTCGGAATTCTAGTTTTAAAAATTATTATTCTACATTAACACACAAAAGAAGTTTAAAATACTTAGAAATAGATTTAATAACATGGATATAAGATATATATGAGGAAATATCAAAGTCTGATGAAAGAAATCAAGTATCTAACTAAATAGGTAGTTCAATATCATAAACAGAGAAAAATCAAACCCATTTGTGTCACATCAATTCTGACTCATAATGAAGTGATTGAGAGTTGGACGGCTAAGGAGAAGTTCAGCTTTTTGGTTTGGTCAGTTTAGTTTTGGCTACATTGACAAAGAAATAGGAAAATGGCCCTTCCTTTGAAAGATTTATGTGTTAGTCATCTGAAACTGCTGTAACAGAAATGTCACAAATGGATGGCTTTTAAATAAATAGCAGTAAATTCCCTCACGGTTTAGTAGGCTAAAAGTCCCATTTCAGAATGTCACCTCCAAGGAATTGTTTTCTGTCAATTCAAGAGTAAGGTCCTTCTCATTAGTCTTCTCCTGGACTAGGGGCTTCTTTGGTGCACAGGAACCCTGAGTCTGAAATGATGGGTTCTGTCTCTGGTACTGCTCTCTTGGTGGTGTGAGTTCCCTCTGTCTCTCTGCTCATGTTTCTCTTTTATATCACAAAAGAGATTGGCTCAAGACACTATCCAGTCTTGTACAGTGAGCCGTGCCTCATCGACTTCACAGAAGCACGATTTACAACACAATGGAAAATCATTTCAGATGACAAAATGATGGACAGTCACAAAATACTGGGAGTCACAGCCTAGCCACATTGATAAGTATTTTGTGGAAACACAATTCAATCCACCATAATGTTAGTGCTTCAAAATTCTTTATTTGGAACCAACTATTTTCTTTAAAATAAACCTCCAGTCTCTTGTTGTAAGGTATCCCTCTGTGGCTGGGGATTTTTAGCCTTGAAACTCACTTCCACCCTGTACTGTACCCAAAAATATAAATATGAGGATTTTCTGTTCAAAAGTTTCCAGAAAATTAATTTCTGATATTCATCAAGAATAATAAGCAAGAAATAAACTAGAGCTTTTCAATCAATCCCCTACATCAATCTTTGACCTGTTATGGCACCTATAGAATCCAAACTGTCATTCTTTTTCGTGCTCTGGAACAAATAGGACTGTTTTTATCATTACTTACTTTTGTGCCCAATCTGTAGGATTTACTGTCTTTGTACTTCATTATCATTCTTTGCATTATTTTAGTTTTCCAAAACCTTGTTTATATACTTCATTCATTATTTTTCTCCTATTTCCTACATCCCTTATGGATGGATATGTTACTACTGTAATGCCAGTTTAGCATCTTAAAACAACAGAAAATTATCATCACACAGTTTCTGAAGGGCAGCTATCTAGCCATTGATTTACTGTGTCCTCTGGTCAGGATTCCACTGGGACAAAAATCAAAGTGTAAGTTGGGAGTCATGGAATTCTTTGACAAGCTCACTGGTCACTGGCAAAATTCACTGCCTTGTGGTTATAGGACTGAGCTCCCTGTTTTCTTGCTAGCTACCTACCACGGAATGCTTTCAGCTCACAGAAGCCATTCTAAGGTCCTTGCTATATGGACGTTGCATAGACAGTTCACAACGTGGTTATTTGCTATTTAAAGAAAAGTAGGAGAATCACTCTTGCTTTATATCCTTCTTCCATCTTATAAGAGCTCATCCGATTACATGAAACCTTTCAGGATACTCTCCTTGATGAATTCAAAGTCAACTAATTATAAATATTGAATACCTCTGAAAACTTATTCTTGCCATTTAATGTAATATAAACTCAGGTGTGCCTTCCCATTATATTTTTCTGCTCACACTTAAGGGTAGGATATTAAACAGGGTATAGATAGCCATGTATAGTAACCTTTGGTGCTATCTTTAACTCTTATCTTTCACTATATACCTTTGTTGAAATACACACACACACGCATATTCTTAACTGGCATTTTCTGAAAATTTAGTGGTAGTTTTTGAGGGACCAGAGATAAATACAATTTGTACATCCATCTGAATTTAAATTTCTTTTAAATGGTTCCATATGAAGTTACTGAAATCTGAGGGTCCTATGTTTGCACACTCTTTATAATTTCCTAGAAAAATGACTGTATTTAACTATTACATTATCAAGAGGAAAAGGCTTTAAGCAAGTCCACCTGATAAACTTTTGAGAATAATTTTTCTCTAACTATTGTGTCCCTGAAAGCACACACAAAAATACATGATAGATTATAAATCATTTTGTAGAATCACCATAGTTCAACAGGTTTATAATTTGTTTACAAAAGAACAAGGTCATATCTGAACTTGCATGCCAAGCAATTTTCATACACACTGTCAGATCACAGATAAAAACTGTCACTAAATTATAGTTATTATGTTATTTCAAATGGAGGATCAACAGACTGGAACTAGAAAGATTACAACCAAGAAAATCCTACAGAGCCGCTCTACTCTGTTACACCGAGGCTCTGTGAGTCAGAAATCAATTTGATAGCATCTAACAACAAGTAGTTTGATGTCAAGCTGATTTTGCTTAGCAGACTAAGTTCTGGCTTATGGTTTAAAGGAATCCCTTAGTGACCGCATCTTCAACTGTTAGATACAGTAGATGTCTTGGTAACCATCGAGTGCTGCTGCAACTGAACTAACCACAAGTACATGGTTTCAACAAAGAGAAATTTGTTCTTTCACAATTAGGATGCTAGACGTCCAAATTTAGGGTGTCCGCTCCACAGCGGCTTTCTCTCTCTGTACGTTCATCAATCTTCCCTGGTTGAGGGCACCTCAGCACAGGCATTCCAGGTCCAGAACATGTGCTGTTCTCCTGGTTCTTGTTTCTTGGAGGTATGAGATCCCCATGACTCCCTGCTCGCTTCTCTGTTTTATATCTCAGAAGGGATTGGCTTAAGATGAAACCAATCTTGTAGAATGAGTCCTGCATCATTAACATAATTGGTGCTAATCTCATTTTATCAAAATCATAGAGACAGGATTTATAAGTTATAGAAAAATCACATCACATGACAAAACAGTGGACAATCTTGTAGTTGCACAATAATGAGAACCATGACACAGTCAAGTTGACAGATATTTTGGAAGAACACCGTTCATTCCATGATAGTTAATATGAAAAATTCTCCCAAATATCCTAGATTTCCCCCCACTGTGAGTGGTGTTTTAATAACTTTTTCTCTTCAGACTGTAGTTTTTTAAGACTGCCAAAACTGTGAAGGAAAAAATGGAGAACAGTTTTGTTAAACTGTTTTCTCTACTATGTTAATAAACTAGCCAAGTGCTGTTGAGATGGATCTGACTCCTGGCGACTCTTAAAAACCAAACCTGTGGTCATCGAGTCGAACTCACCGCAATCGTATGGGACACAGGAGAGCTGCCCCATAGGGTTTCCAAGGAGTGTCTGGTAGATTTGAACTGTGGACTACAGACACAGTGCTTAATCACTGCATCACCAGAGAAGTCATAACATTTTGAAATGATGGCTGAGACACTTATAGTCTAATAGTTTATGCTGAAAAACATGGCTGCCAAATCAGCAGCCCTGGCATCATTGGTAAGGTTGTTAAAAGAGCAAAACCTGGAGCACCATCTCAGACTTATTGAATCAAAATGTGATTTGTAACCAACCTCCTCAAGTGATTCAAATCTTTGTCAAAGTTCAAAAATCACTACCTTAGTTCACTATGTGGGCAAAAAACCTTCCATGTGATAAATGGCTCAACTTGCTCAAAATCCTGTAGTTGTTTAGATGCAGAGGCAAAATCAGTACCTGATTCTCAAGCTCTTAATCCCATACTCTTCCAACAACCTTTATTTCTCATGTAAAAATAAGAAATCTTTGAGAACTGTACCATCAAAGATGAACTGTAGATTTAAGAATCGGAAATTTCCTGGCAAGGTGAGTTTATTTCCAAGTCCTCCAAAGTGGAAAGCTAATGGGGATCAAGACACAATGCAAGAGAATACAAAATGCTACTTTCTTGATCTCCAGAAACAAATGAGCAGTTACTCACTTCAGAGACATCAGCCCAAAGAGTAACTAATTAACTATGAAAAAGCAACAGCAAAAACTAATATATACACTAACAAGGCAGAATCACTAGTCGCTTAGATACTAAAGCTTGACTTTTTCTCTTCCTGTTCTCCAGTGTGTAACATCCAGATGGTCACCTACTATGCGGTCAATAAATTCCTTGTGATAATAATACAATCTGATCAATGCTTTTCTAAAGCCAGGGGAGAATAATTCTGCAGTTAAGGTGAAATGCTTTAATTCACATTCAGATTTCTCATCACTATGCACAATTCAAGAATAATTTTTGGCTCTCTTAGCTGTTTATAAATAAAACAGCCATCTGGTTGCTGTGGGTTACTGTGAGTTCGACTCTTGCTTATTCTGAACTTCTTTATTTATTTATTTATTTATTATGAATGAAAGAAAATGCACATTCCCATATAAATTTGCATGCCCACCTACATGCAGCTCCCACTGCACTCCCTGCCCAGTGACAGCACACTCTTCCTCTCCTCTCCATACACATCTTATCCTCCTAGCAATCTCCTATCCCCTCCTCTCCACCCACTCCCCTTCCTCCAATAAGAGGTCAGCAGGAAAACATCCTATAGACGCATAGAACCATCAAGTGCACACATAATATTGTAACTCTATGTCACCAAGTCCAATCCATTCCTGTCCAAAGAGGTGAACTCCATTCTGATTTATGGACAGGGGCAGCATCAGATTCAGAGGCCATGCTCCCAGGGGAACTCAGAGGCCCCTGGACCATCAGTCGCAGTCTTTTAGTGGAGATCTATGGGTGAACCCCCCATTTTATTCTTGTGCTGCCAGTGAGACTCAACTTTGTGAGCTTTATCAAGGATGTCACTGGTGGTGGCTGGGCACCATCAGTTCTTCTGGTCACAAGTCAATGTAGTGATCCACTCACGTGGGTCTCTCTGTCTTCTGGGTTCTCTTTCCCCCGTGTCATTTTGATCCTTGGTGATCATCCATACCTGCTGGGTTGGGACCATTTGCTGTACCCTCAGATGGCAGCTTGGAAGATTTTAAGACCCCAGGCACCACTCACCAATGTGGGGTGCTGAAGGCTCTCTTAGCAAAATGCTAGTTGTGCCAATTGGCCTAAATTTTCCCTGAGAGCATGGTCCCCGGCCCCCAGCCCCGGTTAGTCTATCATTGCAATATTGGGTTAAGATGGGATGAGTAATCATGATATGTTGAAGTCCAGTTAATATTGATTTCTTTCCAATGTGCACTGTCACAGATTTCACCCAATTGAATTTCTATCAACTATCTAATCTAAGACATGCCACCCTCACCCTCCCTCCCTCCCCATCTTTGCAGCTATCAAACAGTCTTTTCTGCTATGCATGAGTCTGTTTTTAAGTTCTTATCATAGGGGTCTCATACAAGATTTGTCCTTTTGTCATTGACTACTTTCACTCAGCATGTCCTCCAGTTGAAACCACGTTATGAGATTTTCCTAAAATCATCGTTATTCTTTATCATTGCATAGTGTATCATTGAGTATATATATCATAGTTTACCTATCCATTCCTCTGTTGCTGGGCATCTGGGTTGATTATATCTTTTTGCTATTGTGGACTGTGTTACAATAAACATTCATGTACATATATCAGTTGGTGTGAATGGCCTTGATTCTGTAGGATATATCCCAAGCAGTGGAATTACTGGATCAAATGGTCTGTCTAGGGCCATCATTTTAAGGAAATGCCAGATTGCTTTCCACAGAGGTTGCACCATTTTGCAATCCCACCAACAGTGTAGGAGAGTTCTTATTTCTCCACAGCCTCCCCAGCATTTCTTGTGTTGCATTTTTTGGATCATGGCCTATCTTATTGGGGTGAGATGGTATCTCATTGTAGTAGTGATTTGAATTTCCTTAATAGCTAATGATCGTGAGCACGTCTGCATGTGGTTTTGGACTTCCCAGATCTCCTCTTCAGAGAAGTGTCTTCCCATCTCCTTTGCCCATTGCTTAACTGGATGATTTATCTTTTTCTTATTGATATTTTGTAGTACCTTATGTGGAGTTCTGGCGTCAGTCTGACATATAGCTGCCAAATATTTTTTTCCCATTCTGTAGGTGGCCTTTTAATTCTATTAATAAAGTCTTTGGATGAGCAGAAGTGTCTGATTCTTAGTAGTTCCCATTTATCTATTTTCTCTTCTGTTGTTTGTGGTCTGTTGGACAGATTTTGATGTCTGTCTACATTATGCATAAAAACTCCTATTGTTGTTTCTCCTTTTTCTTGGATGAGCTTTATTGTTTTAGATTTGATATTTAGGTCCTTTATCCAGTTTGAATTAGTTTTTGTATAAGATGTAAGATATGGCTCTTGTTTCAATTTATTGCAGATAGATATCCAAGTTTGCCAGAATCATTTGTTGAAGAGATTGCTTTTACCCCAGTTTAATGTCTTAGGGCCTTTGTTGAATAGCAACTGTTCATAGGAAGATTGTGTCATTCCTGGGGCTCAATTATGTTGCATTGATCTATCTGTCTCTTTTTGTACAAGTACCGGGCTGTTTTCACTACTGTGGTAGTGTAATAGGTTCTCAAGTCAGGTAGTGAGAGGCCTCCCAGCAAGTTCTTCTTGTAGCTTTGGCTTGATTTTTACTAATTCTAATTTTCTGTTTATCTGGGAATGTCTTAATTTCATTTTCTAATTTGAAAGATAGTTTTGCAGGATATGTAATTCTTGGTTGAAAGTTCTTCCTCTTCAAGGCTTTGAATGTGTCATGCCACCGTCTCCATATCAGCATTCTTTCTGCTGAGAAGTCCAACAAAAGCCTGCAGAGTTTCCCTCTGAATGTTAGCTTTGCTTTGAGTCTTGCTGCCTTTAAGAGTTTCTGCTTAGGTTTCGTTTCATTAAGCTTGATTATAATATGTCTTGGAGCCTTTCTTTTGAGGTCTATATTGTGTGGTGTTTTATATGCATCTTGGACATCTATATTATCTTCTTTCATAGTTTTCTGGGAAGTTTTCTGTCAGCAGCTCAGCCACAGTACTTTCTGTATTCTCAGGAGTCTCATGCTATTCAGGAACTTCAATTAATCGTAGATTGTTCCTCTTAATAGAGTCCCTCATACTTCTTAATGCGTCCTCATTTTTCTTTTTTTCTGATTTCTCCTCATGGATGATGGAGTCAGTAGCTCTGTCTTCCCAATCAGAAAGTCTATTTTCCATTTGTTCCATTCTGTTTTCTTGGCTTTGAATGGAAGTTCCTATCTCTTTGATTTTGTTCTTGATCTCTTGGATTTCAGAGTACTGGTGTTCCAGAAGATCGAACAGCTTGCTTAATTTTTCATTTTGCTCTGCTGTATTTTGTATAAAGTCTAGGAGGGCTCTATATACAATCCTTTTGTATTCACCTTCTGATAGTTTCAGAAAGGTTTCTTCATCTGGAAAGTTCTTTGGTGCCTTCTTTTGAGGGCCTTCTGAAGTCATGGGTGATTTCTTGGTTATGCTTTTATTCCAAGTTTGTTGTTTTTGGGGCATCATGTGGGTCGACAGAGGCTGGGAGAGATGCAGTGAGGATGGACCACAGTTGTTTCTCTAGGCCATTTTAAAATGAAAGGCAAAAGGTATCTGACAACTTCCAAAGTCAATCAGGTTTTCATGTGTACAGGTCCCTGTCCCCATCTGGCAAAGTAAGTACCTCTATATCCAACCACAGATGTTTTAAACTAATTCAAAATACACAAAGGCTACTACCCTGCTGGCCTTTGTTGTTGGACTCTAGTCATAGGTGACACTGTGTAGACTACTACTTTTCTGCCTCAAAAGTGCTCTTCTCCAGGCAGGCACTGCCTCGCAGCCTAGGAATTAGGTCCCACTGAGGCCTCTATATGGGTACTCCACCTCCCAGTGGAAAAAGACGACATCCTGCACAAGCTCCCTGCCTACTGCCTGCCTTAGTACAAGCTACTCAATGGCAGAGGTGGAAAGAGAGTCCAAAGGTGCTGAGATCACAGAGTCCAAAGCTGGGCTCTCAAAATATGGCAATTTTGCTTGCTGATCCCACCGGCTATGTCTCTGACATTAGCTGTTAGTCAAGTCTCAGCTCCACCCATTGGCTAAGGCAGAGAAAAAAAGTTAAAATGGTGAGTTATAATCTGTCTGTGAAAGCAAGCACTCACCAAGAGTTGGGGTCAGCAAAAGAGAGGAAGTTTTCCTTTAAGTGATATGAAGTCCAAATTAAGAATCCTATGCTGTATCTTAGGGCTCACTAGGTATCCAGAAGGCTCCATTTAATTATCAGTTCACGTCTTGGTTTCTAGAGGGATTAAGGGAGATGTGTGTTTAGTTCACCAGCTTGACTCTGCCCCACTTATTCTGAACTTCTTACTTGCCAATATTAATTAAAATTCAGCTGAAAAAATCTGGGGTTATAAAGAGCCCAGGAAGCAAGACTTGTGCTTGTACCACTTGTTACAGAAAAATAAAATTAATTCAGACCATATACACCTGCATATGTATATCTAATATTCTCTTTCTGAGAGAGGTGTGTAAGATCAACAGTTCACCTCTGTTCAAGCTTTGGAGGTGAAGGATTTTAATGCAGTTTATCATTTCATTCTAGAAAACTAAGTCAAAAGGGGCAGAATTTGTTGCATTTTTATTGAAGAAATTAGCAAGAGAAGAAAAGATCTATTTTTTTCTCATCAGTTAAGAGATATTTTAATGCAACAAAAAGTCCTTGGATTATTTTACTGTAGTGCCTACTAATGCAAAGGACTTAAAGTTTTATTACTTTAGTCTTGTAACTAAAGCAGTAAAGTCATATATTAGGACATGACTTTCTATATATGAACTGATGGTTATAAAAACAAGGCAGTAAAATGATACTTCTGGTAAAATAAGTTATTTAATCCTTTTTTTACTTTAAAATTTTAGGATGAGCTCAACTGTCAAACTTTATTGGGGAAAAACTTCAAATATTTCTACAAAAAGTCCCAAGTCATTTAACAGTAATTCTCCTCATAGCCTAATGTAAGTAACAAACATCACTGAAAAGCAGATTTCTCTGAAAGCTACTTGAGAGTTTTATATAATGCCTCCATTCCTTGTAGACTTGATTGCTGACTACCAGGAATCTTATCTTGCCAGTTTCTGGAATATTGTTACTGTTATTTACAACTATATCCTGTATGTATTTCAAAAGATTAAATGAAATAAAAAAAAAAGTGTTGTGCATGGATTCTCTTACAGACTTTTGTTAAAGTCTAAGTGTTTGATTCCTTTTCTAGTTATATTTCTCTTAATATTGAGATGTACTTGTGATGTTTTTTTACAGTACTCGAGCCTAACTTTTGTTTCTATTTTGCTGTAACTGACTCTATTCAGACCTGACTCGATGGCACTTGGTTTGGGCTAGCTTTTTGTTTTTATTATTTTTGGATATTGCATGTTTATGGCAAGCCTAAAAGGTTGCCTAAAAGGAAGAATATTTGCTGTTATTTTGAAATAATTTCCATGTTTTAAAGATATCTTAAGATTTTAAGCTTTTAGATTCACTACACACAGACCCACATGCATATATGTATGTGTGCAGTCCAAAGCTAAAGCAAACTCATTGCCTTCAAGTCTATTCTGACTCACTGAGACCTTACAGGACAGGATAGAACTGCCCTATAGTGTTCCCAAGGCTGTAATCTTTATGAAAGCAGACTGTCATATCTCTCTCACAAACAGCTAGTTAGCAGCAAGGTGCTTAACCATGGCACCACCAGGGATCCTTGCATATAAGTATAGTTTAATTTTACCATTTTTAAAGAGATAGGATAAAATATTTACATTAATTCTTCTCTATTTTATTTAAAAAATTTTTTCTATATTTTTATATAAACCAAACCAAACTAAACCTATTGCAGTTGGGTTGATTCTGACCCATAATGACCCTAGAGGACAGTGTAGAACTGCACCACAAAGTTTCCAAGGAGCAGCTGGTGGATTTGACTACTAATCTTTTGATTAGAAGATGAGTTTTTTAAGCAGTGAACCATCATCAGGGCATCTTATTTTTATAGAGGATGAAAAATTCTGTCTTTTTCTAGTGGGAGGGAAGTAAGATTAAATCTTCTATGCACATTCTATTGGAACAAAGTGAGACACAGAGAGAGTGAGGAGTAGACTTTGAAAATGCAATGTAGTTCAGAGATACGGTAGGCTAGATGTATTCAAAGCAAGGACACATGGATTCAAGAAGATTTCTTAAATGGATTCAGGAAGGTTTCTCAATTCTGACACTACTGGCACTTTTGTCAGGTAATGCTCAGGGGCCTTTCTTATCTGTAGAAGATTTAACAGCATCCTCAGCTTCTACTCACTAGATGCTAAAAACATATTCTTCCTCTTTTATAGTCATGACAATGAAGAATGTTTAGTCATTGACAGTCTTCAGAGGAGCAAAATCATCTCTACATAAAAGCCACAGCGCATTTTTTTTTACTAGGACAGCTGTAACAATTCGTAGAAACTTGCTTAAAATGACAGAATATATTCTTTCAGTTGGTTGTAAAAGGAGTTTTGGGACCAAGCCAGGAGACCTTTTTTTTTCTTTGAAGGCTCTAGTACTGAATTCCTCCTTGCCATTTCAAGATTCTGGTAGCTCCAGGCCTTCTTTGGCTTTTGGATACTAACTCCATTCCTTGCCTCTGTATTCATGTGGACTTCTTTTCTTGTTTCTGTCTCTCATCTGTTGTTGAGTGCTGCTGAGTTGATACCCACTAATGGCAACCCAATATGACACAATCCACTGCTCTATAGGGTTACCTGGGCTGAAATCTTTATGGGAGCAGATTTCCAGGTCTTTGCTCCTGTTAAAAGGTTGGTGGATTTGAACTCCCAACCTTCCAATTAGCAGGTGAGCATTTTACCACTGCACCACCAGGGCTTCTTGTGTTTCTGCTGTAATATTTCTTATTAGAATATAATCATAGTGTTTAGCCTACTTACTCACATTATATAGGAGGATTTTGCCTTTATATCCTTAATTATATTTACAAAAACCCCTTTGTCAACAAAGTGACATTCCAAGTTTTAGAGATTATAACAGCAACAAAGGAAAATCCTGCACAGAATTTCATGAGGTACATCTAGTCATTCACATGTATGGTATGAAGTCTGATAATTAAGGTCATGAGCTCATCCTAGGAAAAAGGGCTACATACCTCATTGCTGGATATCACTGTGATTAACTTCAAAGTACTCTCCTTGGGAAGCTATGCACCAATGGCAGTGTCTAGTCCACCCTTTAAAGCAATTTTGGAACTATTTTTCTAGAATGGCCATCAGAGCTGTCATTGTATTACCTTTGATGTCTTGAATGGCATCAAAATGTCTTCCCTTCAGTATTTCCTCTATCTTCAGGTAAAGAAGAAAGTCATGGGTGGCCAGCTCAGGTGAGTAGGGAGGGTGCTCCAACACAGTAATTTGTTTACTGGCTAAAATCTACCTCACAGACAACTGTACAATTAAGTTTGCAAACTTGTCACTGGATGCAATGGCTATTCCAGAAACAGTTCAAAAACTGCTTTGAGGGGTAGACTAGGTTCTGGTATCAGTGCATAGCTTCCCAAGAGGAGTACTTCAAAGGTAACTGTAGTGACACACAGAGATGAGGCATGTGACACTTGGAACAATTAAGAGACTTAATTGATGGACCTCACGAGTATCTACGGTCAGTATGTACATAAACTTATGAGCAATGGCAAATCTTGTGCTTGTTGGTCAGGGCTTGGAAAGAAAAACATTGCAACGTTAAAAATCTGATATAAAAATGTGTTGATGGGCATTTGAGAATGGGCATGAATATGGTGATATTTATAACACATAAGACCCCGCAGAAAACATACCCCATCATAATGGTCAACAATCAGATACACAAAAAAACTCAATCAGCTGATCTCAGCTAGTCTTTGTCATGAGCTGATGACATGGTAGGTTGTTGAACACATAAAATTATGTGGACATGGTGGCAATGATGAAGACTATTGGACGGTAACTATTCTATTTACTGTCAGCATTGAACGCCAAACCATTCAGCAACAGAGGCCAATGCTGAGTCTCCAGGAGAGAGCTATTTCATGAGGAAACCAGCTGACTACTTGGCAACAACACTGGCTCCTTTAATCTGGATCCATTCTGCCAGAAAAGTCATGTGTTCTGGGTATGAGTTTGTCTTTTCTGCCTCTGAAGCCTCAGCCAACAGCTTTTATCTCCAAGGATTTATAGAGTTTTTAATCAACTGGCATTGAATCACATTAAACATCATGTCAGATGTGTCTACAGCAAAAGTTCTCCAGGAGAGTGCCCTGGATTATGGTCTCATAGAGTATAGGATGGCTTTCTTAAGGAACTGCTCAGAAGAAATACTTTATAAGGATGGTGTGCCATTCACCATAATGATTTGTTCACTTCGAATAAGATGCTTTGGTATAGTGTAATGCTTTCAGTAGGAAAATACTTTGGCCTATAAATCAAAGAATAGAAGGTAAGGGTCACACTTACGATCACTCCTAGTGACTCAGTGAATTTCTTGGTCCATGATTGTAAGATTTGCAGGATTAGAAATCTGATTCCCTAAGTGGAGTAATCTGCCAGGGGTTATAGAAAAAGTGCAATTATATTACAAACTAAGTCTTTTGCTTGCTCACTTGGACATGCTCAGCAAAAATAATTGATGCTGATCATCAGGAAGAAGTAGTGATGCTGTAATATAGTGGGACCAAGGAAAAATAAGTTTGTGACAAATATTTATTCATGGTACTCCCTTGACTAACATTGGTACTAAGTAAACTAGTATGATAATGTCCTCCTGAGATGTACACAAATAATATTAATTTGTGCTTCTTCAATGATTGATATACAGTAAACATTCCTCCACAAGGGCTTTACTTCGATTGTTAGAGGGATAAGAGAGGTTAAGTAGTTTGTCTAAATTCATATTGTTAGAGGCAGACCTTGGTGGATGTACTCCATATATTAAAGAGAACTTGCTGAATTATTTGAACATACCTGATAAATATGATTTGCATTCTAATACCAAAGAAGGCTTGTCAGTCAAACAGGTTCTTGAGAACAATTACATAATATTACTTACTGTCAGTGGGTTAACACATATTATAAATTAATAATTGAACCTTCTAATTTCAGGTCCTTATAACCTAGAATCAGCTCTTTCATCTTAATATCAATCCCTTTGAACTCATATCAGAGTTTTCTATTCTGAGGTGTTGCAGATAGAGTAAAATTGGAGAACAGCAGAGAATATCAGAAAATAAACTCTGGACACATGGAAAAGTTAATCAGCTATCATTCCTTAACTTCCACACATTGTGGAGTGTGAAATATGGGGTTCACTGAGATGTTGTTGGTGAAAATATGTTTTGTTACCTAAAATATTATTGTTTGGATATGTACAAAACACAAAACCGTTTGTTTCTGTGATGTCACTTAAAATATTACCCAGTTTCTAATTGCTTTTTAAAAAATTACACAAAAACTTTGAAATAAATCCTTCCGAGATTGCCTTACTTTAAAACAAAAAACAAGAGGAGGCAGACCCAACACAAGACTATAGACATACACACCATGCAGTCTCTTTGCAACAGAGACTTGAGAAACTAAGTAAAAATCAATCCTGGAACCCTAAGCATCAAGGAAGGGATAAATAACTAGATCAACACTGAAAGGAAGAAGAAACTGACAGCGGAGAAGGAGGAGAGTTACAGGTGGGTGTTCCCTTGCCAGATAATGTGGCATATCATTGCCACCTTGGAGCACACCCCAGGTCTGTCCTACCCCCATCCATAGGTTCCTGTCACATTGCTATATTTTTGCTCGCTTCTCTTATTTATTTTCTTTATCCTTTTCACCTACTTCTGTAAATCACATCTCCTCTCTTCCAACTACTCCTTTAGACCTGCTTACCCCACTAACTGACCCCCATACCTCTGCTGGTATTTTATGTTTTTTTTTTTTTTCCTATTCACTTTCTTCTTTTTCTTTCTCCCTCTGACTAGCTCTGTACACCACTATTCCCACCCACAACACCCAAAGTCTCTACTCCACCACCATTGCTTCAATACCATCAATCCACCACTACCTTGGTTCCTCACTCCCCTCCCTGTTCTGTCACTTATTTTACTTTTTTTCTTTCTTTTATTTATGCCCCCCCTCCCCCATTTAGCCCTAAGACCCTTATTTTCTCTATTTTCTTTCTTCCTACCCACCTGATAGAAACCCTGGTGGCATAACATTTTAGAGTTACAGCTACTTACCAAAAAGTCAGCAGTTTGAGTCTACCAGATGTTCCTTGGAAACTCTATGGGGCAGTGCTACCCTGTCCTCTGGAGTCACTACAGGTAAAAATTGACTCCTTGTCAACAGCTTTGATATTTTTCTTCTTACTTAGTCCTGTATGTAACGTCCTTTCTCACTAGCCCGCAATGTGCCACTGCCACCATAATATCCCTGGTGTTCAGGATATCCGTCTCACCAGACCCACACTGCTCACCCCCTCCAGCCACTTTACCAACTGCTGAATGGTGGAAAGCAAGTGTGTATTATGCTGCATCCAACACCCCTGACTACCTGGCGAGGAATATGAATTCTCCACACCACTGGACCTACATCAGTGGTAGACAATATCTGCTCAGTGTATCCTTAACAACTTTGTTGAATCTGTGTACAGCAAAGTGGTATCACCCTGCTTGCTGCTGTACTGCCCACATAAATAAGGTCTGAGGATTATCATGCCCACATATGTACAAACAGAAAAACATGCCTGAATTGCAAGCTCCAACATATCAAAATAAACCAAAAAAGCAAGATGAAACAAATAAACATGTAATCAATCAATAAAAAAAATAATAATACTGTAATGTCTTGGAGGAAACCCTAATAGCATACGGGGTTAAGTGCTATGTCTGCTAGCCAATAGGTTGGAAGTTCAAATCCACCAGGTGCTCCTTGGAAACTATATAGGGCAGTTCTACCCTGACCTCTTGGGTTGCTATGAGTCAGACTTGACTCAGTGGCAGTGGGTTTGGTTTGGTTTAATGTCTTGGAGACAGCAGATAATTTCAAAACATAAAAAAGCAGATCAAGAGATGGGGCCAGGATGGTAGAGTAGACAGATGTTTCCTGTGACCCCTCTGACAACAAAAATTCAAAGAACAAATGAATCCAGCACAAATAATCTCCTAGGAGCTCTGAACATCAAAGAGGAAGTTAATAAATTGAACTCAACAACAGGAAAGAGAGACCAGTGCCAGAAATTCATATAACTTCACAGATCTGACCTGTTGGGAAGCCACAGCAGCTTCTGTGTGGTGGGCTGGGAGTGGAGGTTGGTAGGGTCTCCTCAGAAGGAGTGATTGCCTGGGCAATCTATTTGTGCCTCTAGAACTGGTGAGGGAAAGCACCAGGTCACTGAAAGCTAAGTTTTTTAAGCATAAACTACCACACACAGACTGGAATCTTGCCTTCAAAATAGGCCTCTCTCCCTTCTTCCACAACTCCTCCCTCACTTCTCTGTACTTTGCCCAGTACTAGAGTCTGAAGCCATTGACTGATCCTGAAGTAGGACTCCTTAAGCCCATCTTGAGCCGGTCACCCTGTCTCTTCTCTGCACTGTGACCAGCTCTGGAACCTGATGCTATTAACTGAGCCAGAAGTAGGACTCCTTAAGGCTGCCCTGAGCCATTCTCCAAGACCCAGAAGAGAAACAACTGAACAAACTTGGGAAAGAGAGGGAAAAAATCTTGTCAACTCCTCTAAGCCAGAAAATCAAGGCAGGAACTGCTCCTTTATCTATATTCAGACATAATGGGATATACCATTTTCACAGACATTCAGGGACAGCTGCTAACCCCCTTCCTTTCTTAGCAGCTTCAGCCAGACACCTGCACCTATGTCAATCACTCCCTGCCCATCTAGGACAATAGATAAAAGCCTGTACCACACACTTGATGACTGACCACTCGGACATTAGAACTGAGTCTGTATAAGAAAAGTAAATGGATTCTTAGGCTCCATGTTCAATAACAACTCTAATCACCTGATATAAAAATGGAAATTAGAGCTGCAAGATAACAAAAACCAAACTATTACACATGACCAGCCTATTTGTACATTTCAAACAAGAAGGTAGAGCCAAGTAGGCAAACATAAAATAAACAAATACAATTTACTAATGGTCTGCAAACAGCAGTACATAGCAAAGCACTCTCTGATTTCTTCAGAGAGCTCCCAAAACAAAGAAGCACATTTTCCAGAAGAGAACTTCCTAGAACCAGCACAAGTAGAACACAAAAGATCAATATGTAGAACTCTTCAAGGGATGAGGAAGGAGATGAGGCAAAAATTCAGCAGAGTATAATGACAAATTGAACAGACAGCAAAAAATGTAAAGTGGTAAGAATTAGAAATCCAGAAAATTGTAATAAAATTGCAGAATTAGACAACTCAGTAGGGAGTCAGAAGAACAGAAGTGAGATAATGGAAGGCCAAATTACTGAGACCGAAGATAAAATACGTAACATCAACACATTTGAGTAAAAATCAGAACAAATAATTTTTAAAAATCAATGCTATGAATTACGTGGTACTCTAAGAAGAGGAATAATCTGTGAGTGACTGGTGTACCAGAATGGGGGGACAACAGAAAATAAAGAGAAAATTGTTCGAAGACGTGCTGACAGCATATTTCCCTGTTATCATGAAAGATGAATAGATATCATTCCAAGACACTCATCAAACTCCACACAAGGTAGATCTCAAAAGAAAGACCCCAAGGCATATTACAACCAAACTTGCCCAAACTAAGGAAACATAGGGTTATGTCTGGTGGCATAGGGTTAAGTGCTATGGCTGCTAACTAGCCTGGTACTTGTTAAAAAACCGGATACATAGATCAATGGAACAACTGAGAATCCAGGTATGACATCACCCACTTATGAGCAGCTGATGTTTGACAAAGGTCCAAAATCCATAAGCTGGAGGAAGATCAGTCTCTTTAACTCTTGGTGTTGGCATAACTGGATATCCGTCTGCAAGAAAAAAATGAAAAAAGACTCATATTTTACACCATGCCACAAAACTAACTCAAAATGTATCAGAGACCTAATATCAAATCTAAGTGATAAAGATCACAGAAGAAAAATTAGAGACAAGAGTGGGAGCCCTAATACACAGTGCAAACAGGCTGTAAAATATTACTAATAATTTATAAACACCAGAAGAGCAAATAGATAATGGGGAACTCCTAAAAATCAAACACTGTGTTCATCTGAAGACTTCACCAAAAGAATAAATTGACTATCTACACAGTATGAAAAAATTTGGGGCAACCATGAATCTAATCTGTATCTAATCTCCATAACCTACAAAGTACTACAAAACTTCAACAATAAAAAGATAAACAACCCATTTAAACAATGGGCAAAGGATGTAAACAGTCACTTCACTAATGAAGGGATCCAGTAAACTAACAGATACACGAGGCAATGCTCACAATCATTAGCCATTAGAGAAATCCAAATCAAAACTATAATGAGATACCATCTCACCCCAACAAGGATGGCATTAATCAATAATAATAATCATAATCATAAATGTTGGAGAGGTTGTGCAGAGACTGGGATACTTCTACACTGCTGATGGGAATGTAAATTGGTACAAGCACTTTGGAAATTAATTTGGCACTTTTTTAAAAGACTAGGAATAGAAATACTGCAAGATCCAGCAATTCCACTCCTTGGAATATATCGTAGAAAAATAAGGGCTCCACACACACAGATGCACATCAACATTTATTGCAGTACTGTCCACAATTGCAAAAACCTGGTATCAACCTGGGTGTACAACAGCAGATGAATGGAGAACAAACTACAGTATATTCACATGATGAAATACCATGCAGCGATAAAGAACACTGTCAATGTTGGGGAATACCTGTTTTTTTGGAAGCTTATGGTAAGTTTAATAATCTTCTCCAGCACCATGATTGAAAGGTAGCAATTCTTCTTCTGGTTTCCTTATTCAATGCCTAGCTTTCACACAATTGATAGTACCATGGCTTGAGTCAGGTGCTTCAAGGTGACATTGTGATTTTCAAAAGTTTAAAGACGTCCTTTGCAGCAGATTTTCCCAATGTAATGCATCTTTTGATTTCTTGACTGCTGCTGCCATGGGTGTTCACTGTAAATGAAATCCTTGACAATCTCATTCCTTTCTCTATTTATCACAATGTGGCATACTGGTCCAGTTGTGAAGAATTTTGTTTCCTTGATGTTGAGGTGCAATCCACACTGAAGGCTGTGGTCTTTCATCTTCATTGGTAAATGTTTCAAATCCTCTTCACTTCCTGCAAGCAGGGTTGTGTCATCTGCATAATGCAGGACTGGAGTAAAACTCCAGTAAAACTGCAGTCCTGATGCCTCGTTACTCTTTTGCCTTGGCATACAGATTGAACAGATATAGTGAAAAGACACAACCCTGATGCACACATTTCCTGACTGTAAACTGTGCAGTGTCCCTTTACACAACTACTTCTTGATCCATATGTAGATTGCTTAAGACCACAATTAAGTGTTCTGGAATTCCCAATCTCCACAATATTATCCATAATTTATTATGATCCACACTGTCAAATGCCTTTGCATAGTCAATGAAACACAGGTAAACACCTTTCTGGTATTCCCTGTTTTCAGCCAAAATCATTGAATTCAGCAATGGTATCTCTGGTTCCATGTTTTCTTTTGAATCCAGCTTGAATTTCTGGCAGTTCCCTGTCACTATATTGTTCAGTTGCTTTTGAATGATCCTGAGCGAAATTTTACTTAAGTGTGGTATTAGTGGTATTGTTCAATAATTTCCACATTTGATTGGATCAACTTTCTAGGAAATAGACATAAATGTGGATCACTTCCAGTCAGTTGGCCAGGTAGCTGTCCTCCAGCTTTCTTAGCATAGATGAGTGAGCACTTCCAACACTGCAATCATTTATTGAAACACGTCAATTGATATTCCTTCAATTCCTGGAGCTTTGTTTTTTGCCAGTGCCTTCAATGCAGCTTTGACTTCTTCCTTCAGCACCATGAGTTCCTGATCATATGCTACCTTTTAAAATGATTGAATGTTGACAAGTTCTTTCTGGTGTAATAATTCTGTGTATTCCTTGCATCTTCTTTTCATTCATCCTGAGTTGTTTTATACTTTCTCTGTAGAATCCTTCACTATTGCAACTGGAGGCTTGACTTTTTTCTTCAATTCTTCCAGCTTGGGAAATGCAGAGCGTGTTCTTCTCTTTGGGTTTTCTGTTTCTAGCTTTTTGCACACGTCCCTATAATACTTTGTCTTCTGCCCTTAAATCTTGTGTTCAGTTCTTTTGTTTTGTCATTCCTTCCTTTTGCTTTAGTCACTGAACATTCAAGGACAAGTTTCAGAGTCTCTTCTGACACCCAGTTTGGTCATTTCTTTCTTTCTTGTCTTTTTAATGACCTCTTGCTTTCTTCATGGATGATGTCTCTGATGCCATTCCACAGTTCATCTGGTCTTCAGTCATTAGTGGTCAATGCATCATGTCTGTTCCTGAGATGGTCTCTAAACTCAGGTTGGATATAGTTAAGTCATAATTCGGCTCCTGTGGACTATTCTTTCTTTCTTCAGTTTCAGTCTGAACTTGCATATGAGTAGTTGATAATCTGTGCCACAGTCAGCTCAGCTCCTGGTCTTGTTTTGACTGCTGATATAGAGCTTTTTCCATTGTGTCTTTCCACAGATGTAGTTGGTTCGCTTCCTGTGTATTCTGTCTGGTGAGGTCCATGTGTATAGTCTCCATTTATGTTGTTAAAAAAGGTATTTAGAATGAAAAAATAGTTGGTCTTGTAAAATTTTATCATGCTGTCTCTGGCATCATTTCTATCACCAAGGCCGTATTTTCCAACTATCAGTCTGTCTTCTCTGTTTACCCGTGCATCTTGAGTGCACATTTGATCAATTACAGACTGCCGAAGCTGATGAAAATCTTGTTTCTTCGTCTTTGACCTTAGAGGTTAGTGTGTAAATTTGAACAATGGTTGCATGAACTGATCTTCCTTGTAGGCATACAGATATTACCCTGTCACAGAAAGCATTGTATTTCAGGGAAGATCATGAAATCTTCTTTTTGACAGATTAGTTAAATGAAGGATGTGACAGCATGCAATAGAAGGGAGGTTAGCACAGCTGAACTACACTGACACGAAAAGGTTTTCTAAATACAACCCAATGTTTTGAAGGACAATGCAGCAGGTACAGAGGTTTGGAGACCATGGTGTTGGGGGACATCTAGTCTAATTGGCACACATAAGATTTATTGAGAAAATGTTCTGCATACCACTTTGGTGAGTGGCCTTTGGGGGTCTTAAAAACTATGAAGCAGGCACCTAAGTAGCATCAATTGTTCTAAACCCAAATGGAGTAGAAGAGAATGAAGGACAACAAAGACATAAGAAATATATGAGCCCAGAAGGAAGAAGATGCCATACAATCCAGAGCTACATCAGCAGGAGACCAGAAAAACTGCATAATACAGTGAAGACTGTTGAAAGCTTTCTGGCATAAAATTTCCCACATATCACAAGAGATGAAAAGCCAACTATCCAAGAAGTTCACTGAATCCCATACAAAACAGACCACAAAATAAAGTCACTAAAACATATCATAATCACACTTGCCAAAACAAAACATATATAAGGAATTCTGAGAGAAGCTTTAGAAAAATGGTAAGTTAATCACAAAGAGGAAAGAATAAGATTAGTGTCTGATTACTTGGCCAAAACTATACAGGCAAGAAGGCAATGTAATGATATATATACAACATTAAAAGGAAAAAAAAAATGTCAAGCAAGAGTAATACATCCTGGCAAAATCAGGACATTCCCAGATTTTAAAAAAAGAAAATAACGTACATATTTTTGAACATATATAATATGCATACAAATTAATTCAAAAAGCAAAACCAAACTTACAAAAATTTTAAAAGAAATCCTTCAGTTTGAGAACCAAAAACATCAGACAACAGAGTCTAGGATATAACAAGAATCTAGGACATAGCACAGCATCAACCAGACACCGATCCATGCAAAGGCCACACAATAATAAAAGAAAGCTAAAAGTCTTGAAACAAGAAAGCAGAGATGCCAAACTGTAAATGACAACACTGTCAAAACAATAAAAGGAAGATGGAGGGGAACTCAAGGTGACTTCAAGTAATAAAATATTTGCTCAAACTTTGTGATATAAGAGTAAATTTAAAGGTAACCACTAAGAAAGTTAACAAATCTACTCATTGAACTAAAAAAGAGAAAAAAACAGAATGAGTTAGTAAGCACAAAATCTACAATAACAAACAAACAAAAAAATTCAGCACAGGATAGTAAGAAGAACAATGTTAATAACAGAAAAAAGCATTTAACGGTATGACAGTAGTAAATCTTCACCTACTGCTGAACGTAAATCATTTAAATAGATCCATAAAGAGACAGAGAGTGATAGAATGGGTAAACAAAGAAACACAATCCATCCATATGCTGTCTTTAAGAGATACACCTTCGACAAATCAAAGGGTGGAAAAAATATATCAAGAAAACAGTTAAAATTCATATTTAGGCAAAATAACAACACAACAAAACCAAGCAAAGACATTACACAATGGTGAAAAGGACAATCCACCAAGAAGACAAAAACCTTGATAAGTGAATATACATACGACACCAGGGCTCCCAAATACATAAACCCTAACATCACCGAAAAGGGAAATCAGCAGTTCCACAGTAATAGTAGGATATGTTACCACATCTGTCTCAATAAAGGACAGAATATCTAGAAGGAAAAGATACAGAAGATTTAAAGGACAAAGTTAACCAACTTGACATCATAGACATATACAGTGCTTCAGCCAACACCAGCAAAGTATACAATCTTTTCCAATGCACATGAAACATTTTTCAAAACCCAAGACCAAATCCATTGCCTTTGAGTCAATTCTGACTCATAGCAACCACATAGAGCGGAGTAGAACCACACAGAGCATAGTGTTTCCAGGGAGCACCTGGTGGTTTCAAATTGCAAATCTCTTGGTGAGCAGCGGTAGCATTTAACCAGTATACCACCTGGGTTTCCATTCTCCATAGCAGACTACATTTTAGGCCACAAAACGATATTCAATGAAACGTAAAAATGATATAAATCATTTTCTCCGATTACAATGCCATAAAAGTAGATGTCAGTAACAATAAGAACACACATAAAAAACTGAATACATGAGAACTGAGTAACATTTTGCTTAAAAACAACCAGGTAATAGAAGAAACCAAAGATGGAATTAAAAAAATACATACAATCAAATGAGACTGAAAATACATCATTCCAAACCTTTGGTATATAGCAAAGGCAGGGCTCAGAGGTCACTTTATAGCAATAGGTGCTCACATCTAAAAACAAGAAATGGGCAAAATAAAAATGTTAGTCCTACAACATGAACAAATAGAGAACAGTAATGGAAGCTCACAGTCTTCTGCAGACTAGGAAATGTTTATGGCTATGACATATCCAACAAGGATTTAATCTTTAAAATCTGTAAGATAACTACTGTAGCACCTGAACAAAAACAGAGAAATAACCCAGTTAAAAAAAGGGCAAAGGATATGAACAGACACTTCACCAAAGAAAATATTCAGGCAGCTATTGAACACGTGAATAGAAGCTAATGATCATTTGTCATTAGAAAAATGCAAATCAAAGCTATACTGTAATACTCTCTTAACCCGACCTTACTGGCGCTAGTCAAAACACAGAAAATAACAAATGTTAGAGAGGTTACAGAGAGACTGAAACTCTAGTGCACTGCAGATTGGAATGTAGAATGCTACAATCACCAAGAAAAATGATATGACCCTCCATTAAAAAGTCAAAAATAGAAATATCATATGATCCGGAAATTTGACCTCTAGGAGTATATGTTGGAGAAATAAGAGCCATCACATGACTAGACATGCACAGCCATGTTCATTGTATCACTATTGACAACAGCAAGAAGATGGAAATAACCTGTGTCCATCAACAGATAATTGGATTAACAAATTATGGTACATACACACACAATGAAATGTTACACAACAATAAAGAACAATGCTGAATCAGTGAAATATCTCACAACATGGATAAATCTGGATGGCATATATACAGTGCACCAACTAACACCAGCAATATATATTAAACAGTCTCCATAGTGGACCACATTTTAGGCTACAAAGTAGTATTCAATATAATTTAAAACATAAAATGATGCAAAGCATTCTCTCTGATCACAATGCCATAAAAAATATAATATTTTATTCATTAAAAAGTCTCTAGGAAATGTTTGCACACAGAATCTTTGGTGGTTTTGAAGGACAGGAGGGTTGGGGAGGGGAGTTCACTAACTAGAAAGTGGTCAAGTGTTAACTTTGTGGAAGAGAAAGATGGTAGACAATACCACAGAAGTCAGCACAACTTGACCAAGGCGAAGTCTTAGAAACTTCACACACATTCAAACACCATGAGGGATTGAGTTATTAGAGACCACGGCTGGACACCGTGGTTGTCTACTGGCATGACAAACTCACAAAGAATACATTCTATATTCAACTTTGGATATAACATCTGGGATCTTAAAAGCTTCTGAGGCACCACTTAAGATACATCTACTGGTCTCATGTTCACGGAGCGCAGGAGATTGAAGAAAGCCAAAGATACAAGTGGGCTGCATGAAACCCAGACTCTGTCAACCTGAGCCCAGAAAAACTAGATGGTGCCCAAGAACTACCACCAGTTGCTGAGCCAGGGATCACAACAGAACTTTTCAGACAGAGTGGGAGAAAAGTTTGGAACAAAATTCAAGTGTGTGAGAAAAACCACAGATTTACTGTTCTGACAGAAATTGGAGGAACTCCTGAGACTATGGCCCTCAGATATCTTCTTAACTCAGAAGTGAAGCCACCCCCAAAGTTCATCCTTCAGATTAGACAATTGTATAAAACAAACAATAGCCATCATCAGGAGCATGTCTGTTTAATCACAGTCATGAGTATGTGACAAAATGGGCATCACATGCCCAAATCAAAGATGAGAAAGCAGGAAGGGACAGCAAAACTAGAGGAATGGACACAAGGAACATACGGTGTGGAAGGGGAGAGTGCTGAAACATTCTGGAAATTGAGACCAATGTCACAAAATAATTTTTGTATGAGTCGTTGAATGAGAAACTAATCTTAGCTGTATACTTTCACCTCAGTACAATAAAAACAAAGTAAAATAAAATGACCCAAAGTACTATCAAATGCTTATCACTGCTGATGGAAGACTCTAAATCGAGTTTCTAAAGGCAATGTTAGAATTGTCATTTTGGCTCCATTTTCTTTCTACTATGTCAATTTGGCAGATATCCTGGAAGATTTCATGATTTTGAAACACAGAAACTTCTTTTGGGGGGCTTATAGTGATTTTAAAATGACACACAGTGACACATTAGGAGAGAAAATATTTGATATCACAGTACCATGTAAAAGGAAAACAACAAATGCTCCATTAGCAGAATTATGCGTACAAATGATAAGAAAGAAGAAAAAAAATACTTCTTTCATGATTTCACCAAAGTTCTTCATGCTTCCTTAACAAAAGCAAAGAAATGTAGAAATGTCGTGCTATATCATCATTTCATGTTTAAATTTTTCCATGCTTTGATTCTCTATTCATTTCAAAGAGAGATCCTTTTTTTTTTTTAATTGTGATTGAGTGAAAATATAAAATTCAAGTTAAATTTGCATGCCCGCCGATTTGCAGCTCCCTCTGCTCTCTTTACCCGGTCACGGCAAACTCCTCCTTTCTGTTCCATACACGTCATATCCTCTTAAAAATCTCCTGTCTCCTTCTCCCTACCCACTCCTCGCCCTTCTAGTAAGAGGCCAGTAGGACAGCATCCTATAGATGAGTAAAACCATAAAGCACACACACCATATGTTCACTTTGTGTCCTCAAGTCCAATCCATTCCTGTCTGAAGAGTTGACCTCAGTAGTGATTCATGATCAGGAGTAGCAGCAGGTCTAGGGGCCATGCTCCCAGGGGCACTCCCAGGCCTTCAGATCATCAATTTCAGTCTTTTAGTGGAGTGACTGAGGTGCAGCCCTCTTTTTTTCAAGTTGCCACTGGGATTCAATGTTGTGAGCCCCATCACAGCTATCTTTGGTGGTAGTCAGGCACCACCTGGTTCATCTGGTCACCTGTTGATACAGTCACGCATTCACGTGGGTCCTTCTGTCTTCTGGTTTCTTTTTCCCTCATGTTTTTTTTTTTTTTTGTCCTTGGTAATCATCTGTTCTGGCTGAGTTGGGACCATTTGGTGTACCTCAAATGGCAATTTGCTAGCTTTTAAGATCCCAGATGCCACTCACCAATATGAAGTGCAGAAGACTCTCAAACAGAGATACTTTTTAAAAGACTTGTGTTATTTTATCTTCCACATGTGTGGCAATTCTAGCACTCACTTTTCTCTTTTGAACTTTATTCTATAGAATTGGATTAATCATTCCATAATACATTTAAATATCAGATTAATCCACTGTACACTACTATGGTTGATTTTTCTGGTTTTCATTTTTAAAAACTGTTATTACTGTTTTAACAAGGAAAAGAATAGTGTCACAGGCAGCTACTACTTACATTCATTATGTATGCCCACAGTATTTTTGATTTTTGCCTAATTAAAAATGTTTCTATCTGATATTTAAAATTATGCCAATATTTATACATCTAAGAATATATACAAGCCTAACAGCAAAAATAATATTGTCATGATGGTTACTCATTGTCCTCAGCAATGGGGACACTACTGTCAAAGACAATCATGTGCTTTCTCTCTAGGAACTGATTTACAGTGGATTTACAATGGATACCAATAAAGTCAGTAGGTAAGAATGACCATTGTTCATGAGTCATGTGATGTCTCTTTGATCCATTGCAAATTTGGAAATTATGTCAGTAGAAAAATAGTCTTAGGCGAATCAATTGTGAGTTAGGAGATCTAGTCATGTTGGATTTCCTGGGTGACCAAAATTGCCCAGTTTATACTATAAACAAAAGTGACTTTTATTTCATTTGGTCATTGCAATTGAAATGATTTATCTGTGGAAAACAGAGAGTAATACTCTTGCAACTGGTATTCCATAAAGGTCCCACTAAGATTGTATCCTTGAGTAAAAACAGTCTCTTTAACAAATGGTACTGGTAAAATCGGATGCTCATCTGCAAAAAACGGAAAGAAGACCCATATCTCACACCTTATACAAAAACTAACTTAAGTTGTATAAAATAACAAAGAGCAAACCTAAAACAATAAGTGTCATGCAAGAAAAAATAGGATCAACAATGGAAGTTTTAATACACAACTTAGACTTCAAAACCTGACAAACAAAGCATGATCAACAGAAGAGAAAATAGATAAATGGGAACTACTAAGAATCAAACACTTTTGCTCAACCAAAGGCTTTATCAAAAGAATTAAAAGAACACTTACAGGATGAGAAAAAGTATTTGGCAACTACATGGAGGACCAATGTTGAATCTCCATAATCTATAAGGTAGTACAGAATATTAACAAGAAAAAGGTAAAGAACCCAATTAAGTGATGGGCAAAGGAGATGGTCAGCCACTTCACCAAAAAGGACACCCAAGCAGCCAAAAGACACATGAGGAAATGCTCACAATCATTAGTTGTTAGACAAATCTGAACCAAAACTACAATGAGATACCATCTCACTCCAACAAGGTTGGCCATGATCCAAAAAACACAAGACGACAAATACTAGAGAGGTTGTAGAGAGATTGGAAATCCCCTACACTGCTGGTGGGGATGCAAAATGGTACAATCTCTATGGAAAGCAATTTGGTGCATCTTTAAAACACTGGAAATAGATATACCATTTGACCCAGTAATTCCACTGCTCAGAATATGTCCTGCAGAATCAAGAGCAGTTACCTGAACAGATACATGCACATGAATGTTTATTGCAGTACAGTCCACAATAACAAAAAGGTGGAAGCAACCCAGATGCCCAACAACAGAAGAATGCATAAACAAACTATGGTGTATATACTTAATGGAACACTATGCAATGATAAAGAAAAATGATGATTTTAAGAAGCATCTCATAACCTGGTTTCAATTGGAAGATATCACACTGAGTGAAATCAGTCAGTGGCAAAAGAGCAAATATTGTATAAGATCCCTAACATGAGGTCTTAAAAGTAGACTTATGTACAGAAGAAAAGACTCTGAAGGCTGCAAGGGTGGGGAAGGAGGGAGAGAGTTGGTCATAGACTAGATAGTTAATAGAAATTTGTTCAGGTGAAATCAGTGACAGCACACAGTAGAAAGAAGACCAGCTTACTCTTCTAATCTTAACCAAATATTTCAAGGATACAGTGGCAGGGCTGAGGGCCTAGGGACCTTGCTCTCTAGGGACATCAAGGCCAATTGGTATAACTAGCCTGTTGCTGAGAGTGTCTTCTGCACCCTGTGTTGGTAAGTAGCATCTGGGGTCTTAAAGCTAGCAAGCTGCCATCTGAGGTACACCAAGTGGTCCCAACTCAGCTGGAACAGATGATCACCAATAACAACAAAGACACGAGACAAAAGTGGCCCAGGAGACTGAAGGACCCATGTGAATGGGAGACTGTATCAATATGTGACCAGAAGAACTAGATGGTGCCCAGCCACTACCAAAGGCAGCCATGATGGGGCACGCAATGTTGATTCCCAGTGGCAACACAAGAAAAATAGAAGTGCACCTGAAGAACTCTGCTAAAAGACTGCAATTGATGTTCCTGAGGGCTGTGGGTTCCCCTCAGAGCATGGCTTCTAGACCTGCTGCTATCCCTGACAATAAATCATTACTGAGGCCAACTCTTCAGACAAGGATGAATTGGACTCGGGGACACAAAGTGACCACATGGTGTATGTACTTTATGGTTCTATGCATCTATAGATTGCTGTACTATCAGAAGGGAGAGAAGAAGGTTGAGAGGAGGGGACAGGAGATTGTTGAGAGGATATGACATATATAGAATGAAAAGGAGAAGTGTGCTGTCACTGAGCAAGGAGAGCAGAAGGCGGGTATGCAAATTTAACTTGGATTGTATACTTACACTTAATCACAATTAAAAACAAAACAAAACAAAAAACATACATGTGCAACCAAGTTTTATTTAGATGGATAAAAAAATATCTAGGCACATTCAAGTAGAAAGATGAAGACAAATCTAATAATGAACTGTGAGAATATATCAGGACAGAGGGAAACTTAAAAGATCATAGTATCTATAAAAAAGAAATGTCCATTAGAACAAATATAATGAGAAATTTAAAAATGTGAGAAAAGAATTTAAAATTTTTTTCTACGCCGAGGATGCCCACTTGAACGTTTCAAACACTATCAGGAGTGTGGACTGGAATGTCAAGATCATTTAAGAGCATCTTTTGCTAAAATACGTATAGCAAGAAAACATGCTATAAATAAAAATTCTAGACTAGAGTGTGCTGTAGAACTATAGGCATTGCTGTGACAGAGGGACCCGATATATGCTCCATATGTGGACATTAGAGCTCTGGACTTGAGAATATAATGTCAAGTGTCACCATATTACCTTTCCTCTCGCACAACCACAAGGACTCCACATTTCAAAGTGCATCTTCATTTTCAAAGCCCAGGGTCCCAAAGGGTCCATTCTAAAGGCTTTTAAGTTTGTTATTGCCTCTATCGGGACAATCTGGACAAGTCATTCATCTTAAGTGACTCAGGGTCAACAAAGGAATTCTAGGGTTATGCCATTAAAACATTTTATCCGAGAAGCAGACAGGGTAGACACAGACTGTAAATCCACTTTAAACTGAAAATTTATGGACTAGTACATTTCAGCCATTGTCAATCAGGCAAAAGTTTGTATTATTTTGAGTTGACTTTTAAAAAGGAAGTCTTTTTGTTCCATTTATTATATGCTGCCTATTTCATGTTAATGTTTATTAAATCCTTTATGTACTACGTTCAAATTCTGTCTAGTATGTGTATTTGGTTTCTTTACACAGTGTATTGAGGATAGCAATGTACAAGGTAGCAATGATCAAGGCCACTGCAATGCCTGAAATTTTTTAACGTATTTTTTTCTTAGCTTTATATAGCAGTGTTTCCATGGAAACTAGTAGAAGAGCTAAATTACTTGTTGATTCTGTATGTTTTCTCTTCTGTTCTCCTATTCTGAAGCCAAAGTAAGAAACTGAGCAGGTAGGATTTTGAATTCTCATCTCCCTTGAAGTGAAGAGTATTTCTGTGTAGTTTCTAAAGTTAGTAGTGCAGAGGAGTTGTTTTATTATTATTTTAAAATGCATTTTATATTCCTACAACATTTTTTTCAGTGACCTGAGTCCAGGATTTCATTAACATCACACAATTGTCAAATTTGAAGAACTGTACAGAGTGAAGCTGAGGGCATAATATGCCCCCAAATATGCTAGAATCTGAGGTAATACAACTGCAGTGTACCCGCATTCACTGTCAGTTGTCCAGAGTGAGTTGATTAGGGAAAACAGCGAGTAACAACTCACACTGCCTGATCTTAAGTACAATACTAAATACAACATGATTGATTGATTAGGCTGGATGGCTGTTGTCAACAAACAAATGAAAACTCAGCTTTCCTAATTATCTGCAGTGCCAAGCTGCTAAAAGAAGCAGTGAAATATCATGTAGGGAAACTGATATGAAAAATATTATAAGAAATCTTTAAAGAAAACTATAAAATGATAAAATAGGGCTGATTCAATGTCATACAGTTATGAGTATTATTACCGAAGGTACTAGAAATGAACAAGTCTACGGTAATAGATTTGACAGTTTATATTGGGGAGTCAGTGTCTAGCTATGAAAATGTAAAAAGTGGATTCAAGCACAGCTCCTGAGTAAAGAATGTTAGTGGGAATCATTTATTATGGAGTGGTGTGTGTTCTCTCCTCTTCCTGCATGCATCCCCAAGGGATCTCTGTATAGATGCAATTTATCGGTTTGGAAAGTTGTCTCCAGTGTGAGAAAACTAACCATGCTAAGAAGGGCCATCCCAGGAGAGGAGCTACTATAAAAAGATGAAAACCCCAGAGAGCCAATACCGACACATTCCGCAGAGAAGAAAGACACAGGAAACCAAATAAAGGCAGAAAAGTACTGTTTCCAAATGAAACAAGTGTTTATATGACTTAAAAGTGATGAACTAGTTTTACATATTACAACCACATCCTTTGAGTTCAAAATGAATCATGTTGATTAGAAAATAAGGTGAGCAAGAAGATTTTACCATCATAGTGCAACATATTCGTTATCTTCCTGCCTTCAAGTTGGTTCCAGCTCATAGCGATCCTACTACATACAACAGCGTGAAATACTTTCTGGCCTGTGTCATCCTCAGAATCATTGCTATGTATGAGCTCACTGTTACAGTCACTATGTAAGTCCATTTTGAGGGTCTTCCTCTTTTTCACTAAGCGTGATGTCCTTCTCCCAAATCCAGTGTCTCTTGATAATGAAGTTTCAGCACACTTAGTTCTAAGGAGCATTCTGGCTGTACTTCTTCCAAGACAGATTTGTTGGTTCTTCTGGCATTCTATGATATATTCAATATTCTTTGCCAATGCCATAACTCGAAGGCATCAATTCTTCTTTGACACATCTTTTCATTTAATAGCTTTAACACACATATGGTACAATTGAAAACAGTATAGTTTGGGTCAGCAACATCTTGCTTCTCAAAATGATATCTTTGCTTTTGAACATTTTAAAGAGGTCCTCTGCAGCAGATTTGTCTAATGCAAGGTGTTCTTTGATTTAGTGGCTGCTGCTTTTACTGATCGTGGTTCTGAATAAATGAAATCTTTGAACTTCAATCTTTTCTCCATTTGTCACAATGTTGCTTATTGGTCCATGCGTGAGAATTTCTATTTTCTTTATGTTGAGTTATAATCTATACTGAAGGCTGTATAGTCTTTGAACATCATCAGTAAGTACTTCAAGTCCTCCTGTGTTTCAGTAACCAAAATTGTGTTATTTATATAAGATGCAGTTTGTTAGTGAGACTTCCTCCAATTCTGATTCCCTATTCTTCTTCATATAGCCCAGCTTTTCAGGTTATTTCTCAGCATAGAGACTAAACAAGCATGGCAAAAGTACAAAAACCAAATGCACATCCTTCCTGACTTTAAACCATTGTTCTGTTCAAAGGATTGCGTCTTAGTCTATACATAGGTTCTGTGCGAGTACAATTAAGTGTTCCAGAATCCCCAGTATTCTCATTGTTACCCAGAATTTGTTATGATCCACATTGTCAAGTGTTTTTGTACAGTCAATAAAACACAAGTAAATACCTTTCTGGTTTGCAGACTTTTCTTTCAGTCAAGACCCATTTGACATCAGTAATGATATCCCTCATTCCACCTCCTGTCCTGAATTCAACTTGGCTTTATGCCAGCTTCTCCTGATGCACTTCGGTGATTTATTTTGAATTGCCTTCAAAAAAAAAAAAAAAAATTCCACGAGTATGGTGTTAGTGATAATTTTAGAAAATCTTCACATCCTTTTGTATCACTCTTCTTTGATATCAACACAAAAATATGGACATCTTTTAGCTGCTTGGCTGGGTAAATGTCTTCTCAATTCCTTGGCACATACAAGTTGCATCCATTCCAGTGTTACATCCGTTTGCTGACATGTCTCACCTGACATTCAGTCATTTCCTGGGCCTCAGTTTTCATCAATGCCTTCAGGGCAGCTTTGACTTCTTCCTTCAGCATCACTGGTTCCTGATCATTTACTACCTCCTTAAATGGTTCAATTTCAATCAATTTTTGTACAGTGACCCTGTGTGTTCCTTCCATCTTCTTTGGATGACATTAAGGACATCATACATAAAGAAATTTAAAAGCCCTTAAAAAGATAGGGAAGAAAGAAAAGATCAAAATGAATGTCAGAAAAATCTTTGAAACTTGGTCTTGAACTTAGAGTAGCTCAAATGAATGGAAAAATTGAGAAAGTAAAAAGTTGAACAGAAGATTTCAGACTGTGAGTGGAGAAAACAAAGTAAAATATTGTGGTGAAATCTGCAAAAACCTGGAGTCAGAAAAACAAAAGGGAAGAACATGCTTGGCATTTCTCAAGCTGAAAAAAGTAAAGTAAAAATTCAAAGCTTGAATTGCAATGCTGGAGGATTCTGTGGGCAAAATATTGAAAGATTCATGTATATGTTCATATAGAAAAATCACAGATCATGTATGTGAGAAAATAGCAATGGATTTGGGAATGGAGCATGAAGTGGAAAAATAAGATAAACAATATAAGTGAGTGTAAAATGATATTTTTCTAGTATTTGTTATGGTACTCAGTTTTGACCTTAAAAATAAATTTATTATGATTTACAGACAGGAGCAGCATCAGGGCCAGGGGCCCTTCTCCCAGGAGAACTCTGAGGCCCCTGGACCACCAATTGTGGTCTTTTAGTGGAGATCTCAGGGTGTACCCCTATTTATTCTTGTGTTGCCAGTGAGGCTCAACTTTGTGAGCTCCATCGTGGCTATCGCTGGTGGTAGCTCGGCACCATCTGGTTCTTCCGGTCACAAGTCGATGTAGACATCCACTCATGTGGGTCTCTCTGTCTTCTGGATTCTCTTTCCCCCATGTCCTTATGAGCCAACTTTTCAGACAGCAATGGATTGGACTTGGTGATGCAGAGTGACCCTGTTGTGTGGGCACTTTATGGTTCTAGGCATCTATAGGAGGTTGCCCTGTTGACCTCATACTGGAGGAAGGGGCATGGGTGGAGAGGAGAAGATAAGAGACTGTTGGGAAGATAAGACATGTATGGAGCAGAGAGGAAGAGTGTGCTGTCACCGTGCAGGGAGAGCAGTGGAAGCTGCATGTAGGTGGGCGTGTAAATTTATATGGGAATGTACATTTTCATTCAATCATAATAAAAAAAAATTATTAATGGGGTTTGGAAACTTTAAGGAAAAATAAAGATTTACCAAACACAAAAGACTACAAAAGAGAATTTAAAAAGGGGATAAAAATTTAAAAAAATTTAAAAAGGGGATAAAAATGAAACTGGGGAAGGAGACCCACATTTAATCTTCAACAGAATGAAAAAATGATGTGTGCAGCCCCAGGAAATAATCTGCCATTTGAGGAGACTCCAGAGAATCGAGGTTCTCAGAAAAAAGATCACAAAGGTTTTTTGTGCTTACCATTTTTTTCCTCATTTCTTTCACATATATATGACTGTTTTTATCAGTATGTACAAATTACCTTCTAGTTTCCTTCAAGTGACAAATCATTCCTGTCGTATCTATTTGAGGGAGAGGACTTGGACATCTCTGCTTGAAGCAGAACTTCTGTAAAGGTATGAGAAGACTGTCCACTACGCACTGGATCTGGCCAAGGAAACTGGACTGAGCAGAAACTCAGCAGAGCTCAGCCTTCTACACTCTCTATTTTGGGGAGATCCCTTTCATTTTGAGTCTGAGGCTTCTTCCACAGTAATAAAAGATGTCGAGAGCTTGCCAAGCTGTCTAACTGCAAAAATGCAGCCATCAAAGAAAGACACCTTTATTTTGTCTCATTTGTCACAGAAGTGGCAGACAGCTTATAAGCCCGAAGAAGTATGTAACCTGACTCCCTGTCCCCTACAAAAGAGAAGCTTGTTCATAGATTTGTGTAAACTGTAACTCAGTAGCATATTGACTCATGTTGTAGGAGTTGAAGAGGAAAATGCATTTCATGAAACTTCAAGTCAATTTGTCTGATACAATGAAAGGTATTTGGCTCTGTTTACAGAGAGAATGGCCCTGGCAGTGCAAATGGTTAATGCATCTCTTGCTAAAGGAAAGACTGGCAATCCGAGTTTACTCAGAGGTGTCTCAGAAGATAGCCCTTGTGACCTACTTCCTAAAAATAAACCATGGAAAATCATAGGCAACATGTTTCTAGCCTGATACATATAGGTTCACCATATGTCAGACTGATTTAATCTTCCTGGTGTTGTTAGATGCCATTAAATTGGTTCCAACTAGTAGTACCCTTTGAACAACAGAAAAAGCACTGCTCGATCCTGTGTCATGTCCACAATCATTTTTATGCTTATGCCCATTGCTGTAGCCACTGTGTCAATCCATCTCTTTGAGAGCTTTCCTCTTTTATGCTGACCCTCTGCTTTACCAAGCAAGATATCTTTAAAAGGGAATGATCCCTCCAGGAAACATGATGTATGTGAGATGCAGTCGAACCATCATTGCTTCCTAGGAGCACTCTGGTGGTTGTTCTTACAGAACAGATCTGTTTGTTCTTATGGCAGTCCATTCAATATTCTTCAACACCACAGCTCGAAGGTGTCAGTTCTTCTTTTGTCTATCTTATTCATCCTCCAGCTTTTGCATGAGTATGATGCAAGTTTCAAAGATTCACTCAAAAGCAACTAGCAATAGTAGTGGAAAGTGATGGGGGAAGAAAGGCAAAGGCATAAAACTCTCCAGTTCTAGGGGTGTCTTCAAGAGAAAGCACGGACTTTATTTGATAATAATGCATCATTATTGCTTCATAGTGTGACAGTCATACTAAGATGTTAATGATGAACTATGTTTGGAGTATATGGAAATAAATCATTTCACAATTGTTTGGTAATCTCAATCTGTTCTAAAATAAAAGTTTATTTTAAAAAAGTCTGTGCTACCATATATTCTAGAGATTTGTATATTATCACATAAGTCACATTCCTATCTTCCTCTATTATCTGTCTCTTAAGGAGCTTCTCTGTTATGTTCTTCTTTGTATTTATATCTTTAGCACTTTGTATGTGTTTGTTACTCTGAAGAGTGTCTTTTATTTATGAGTCAACTAACTTTGCAAATGCACTCAGTAACTATTTTAAAATCACCACATATTAACTACATATGGATTTTTAGTCAAGTAAGGTACACAGCTGTCACAGGGTAGAAACACTAGGTTCTTGCTGGACATAGCTCATGTTGGCCAATAAACAAGATATCGAGACATGACAGGAGGAAAGGCACGTTTATTTCATTGTGCGAGAAAATGGAGCCAGTCCGAGTTGTTGATGTCAAGACTGCTCCCTGAGGTCAAGGAGAACAGTTATTTTAAAGGATTTACAAGTAGCGAGTTCAGACAAATTACAGCAGCAACATTTTCAATCATCCTACACAAGCACAACGGAGTTTGCATATAACATCTGAGCAAAGAAAGCCATATTTTAATGTAAAGTTGTGGAGGAGGAAGCCCAGTAGAGGAAACAGAATTTTTAAAATAACACTGTGAGTGGGGAGGAAAGCCTGGAGGCTTCATGGTTAAGAGCTATGGCTACCAACCAAAAAGTTGGCAGCTCAAATCAGCCAGGTGCTCCTCGGAAACTAAGAGGCAGTCCTAACCTGACCTACAGGATTTATGTGAGTTGAAATCAACTCACTGGCAATGGGTTTGGTTTGGTTGGTTTTGGATGGGGGAGGAAGCCATGCAAATAAAACAGGGTTCTTAATGCAAAGCTAGCTGAGGCTCTCCTGTATTCCTCCATTTCTTTCTGGACACAGATCACCCACGACCAGAGTCTATTTTGAACTATAGCCTGACTCAGTACTGTTGAGCATATTTTCAGGAAAACATCTCATAACATGGAGTAATTTGAAAGACATTTTGCTGAGTGAAATTAGTCTGTTACAAAATCAAAAGCATTGTATCAGACCACTATTATAAGAACACAAGAAAATAGTCTTCAATATTTATAAGGTCACAGAGGAGAACGAAGGACATCAAAGACATGAGGAAAACATGAGCCCAAGAGAAAGAAGGGGCCATGTGATCCAGAGACTATATCAGCATGAGAGCAGAACTAGATGGTGCCCAGCTACCACCAAAAACTGCCCTGACCGGGAACACAACATAGGGTTCCAGATGTAGTGGGAGAGAAATGTATGTGCAGAACTAGAACTCTATTGAAAGACCAGACTTGATAGTCAGACAGTCAAGACGGTCCCTGAGGACATGGTCCCAGGTTTGTCTGTTAGCATAGAGCCAAAACCAGTCCCAAAGCCTAGTCTTCAGAAACAAATTGGACTATGCTGTAGGACATAGAGTGCTGCCAGCCAACAGTGTGCTTCTTGGCTTAAGTGTGCACATGAGGCTTACTGAGCAGCTCTTGTCCAGAGGTGAGATAAGAGTTTGGAGGGGGACAGGCTGGTTGAATGAACATGGGAAGGACAGTTTGGAAAGCAACAGTAGGCTGTCACAGAGTGATCAGAGTAGCTAGAGTTACTTAGCAGTGCTTGTGGGTGTACAGGGTTTTGTACAGCAGATTGACTTGGATTGTAAACTTTCATAGAAAGCACAATAAAATATATATATTTTTTATTACGACTGAGTGAAAATGTGCATTCGCATATAAATTTACATGCCCACCTATTTGCAGCTTCCACTGCTCTCCCTGTCTGGTGACAGCACACTATTCCTCTCTGCTCCATACATGTCTCATCCTCCCAACAGCCTCCTTTCCCCTCCTCTCCACCCACTCTCCTTCCTCCAGCTAGAGGTCAGCAGGATGATATCCTATAGATGCATAGAACCATAAAGTGCATCCAATATATGGTCACTTTGCATCACCAAATCTCATATATTCGTGTCTGAAGAGTGGACCTTCGTTATGATTTATGGGCAAGGGCAGCATCAGGGCCAGGGGCCATGCTCCCAGGGGAACCCTGAAGCCACTGAACCATCAACTGTGGTCTTTTAGTGGAGAACTCAGGGCGCAACCCTTTTTATTCTTGTGTTGCCAGTGAGACTCAACTTAGTGAGCTCCATCGCAGCTATTACTGGCAGTGGCCAGGTGCCATCTGGCTCTTCTGGTCCCAAGTCTATGTAGGCACCCACTCATGTGGGTCTCTCTATCTTCTGGGTTGTCTTTACTTCATGTCATTTTGGTACTCAGTGAGCATTCGTTCCTGCTGAGTTTGGATCATTTGCTGTGCCCTCAGATGGCAGGTTGGCATCTTTTAAGACCCCAGATGCCACTCACCAATGTGGGGTGCAGAGAGCCCTCTTAGCAAAATGCTAGTTGTGCCAATTGGCCTCGATTTTGCCTAAGTGTATGGTCCCCTCCCCTTACCCCAGCTACTTTGTCCTTGCAATATTGGATTAAGATGGAAGAAGTATTCAAGTTATGCTGAAGTCCACTTAATATTGTTCTTGTTTCTAATGTGTGCTATCACTGATTTCATCCAACCAAATTTCTACCAACTATCTAATCTAAACCCTCCCCCTCTTGCCCTCCCTCCATCCCATCCCTTGCAGCTATCAAAGAGTCTTTTCTTCTATACATAAGTCTTTTTGGAGATATTATCATAGAAGTCTCATACAATATTTGTCCTTTTGTTGCTGACTATACTCAATGGAGTACTATGCAATGATAAAGAATAATGATGATTCCAGGAAACATCTCATAATCCGGTTTCAACTGGAAGACATTATGTTGAGTGAAAGCAAAATATTTTTGAAAAAGAAAATATAATAACCTCTTTAATGTTTCATACACCCAAATCTAGACCCAAACTGCAGTTTATCAAAAGAATTATTAAACATCACTCTTAATCAAATGATCAAGCAAAAATCTAAGAAAGATTCTCTTTAAACAAACAGTATTTTAAGTAAATATGCCAGACAAAACTTAGTATGAGAAAGAAAACATACAATAATAAGCAGAGGCTCATTTTCCAAGATCATTCATCCTATTGGTGTTGAACAGACATGGAACTAGAACAAGTGGGTCCAGAAGATAGGATCTCTCTTTTCCAAGTTCTGCTTCACAGTTCATGTCTTCTCAAGTTTGACTGGATTTGTAGCTTCATAAAGCCTTGATGACTGTGCCATTATAGGGAAAGAATATTCTCAAAGTTTAGTAAAGCAAGAAGAGACTTTTATTCTGCATTTATTCAAAAGGACTGTTTCAGTCATCTAGTACTGCTTTAACAGAAATACCACAAGTAGATAGTTTTAACAAAGAGAAATTTATTTTGTCGCAGTCCAATAAGTTATAGGTCCAAATTCAGGGTGTCAGCTCCAGGGGAAGGCTTTCTCTGTTGCTAGGTCCTTGTCATCAGTCTTCTTCGGGACTGTGCCTGAGGTGCAGGGCCCCTAGGTCCTCTTTAGAGGATGTGCTATGTTCCTGGCATTCCTTTCGTGGTGGTATGGTGTCCTCAAATCTTTCTGCCAGCCTCTGTCCTTTATAGTTCAAGAGATTCCCTCAAGGCACAATATAATCCTACCTACCCACTGAGTCTTGTCCCACCAATACAACGACCGCCTATCATCCCTCCTTAAAGCCATAGAGGCAGGGTTTACAGCATGGCAGAGCATCACAGAATACCAGGTATCATGGCCTAGCTAAATTGCCACACACATTTTTACAGGGTGACAATTCAACCCACAACAAGGGCCAAAATGGGAAGCTGATAAACATGCTGTCATAACCAGGTCTGCCCAAGTCTAGAGAATATTAGGGAATGGGTAAGAGTGGGAAAATGGACAAGTATGTTGCCACAGCCCTGTCTGCTTGAGTCCAAGGAAAGCTACAGAACCATCAGTATATGTATATATATTAAAGTTACAACTGGGCAAAACCATAGAAAGCTTCACCTTTCCACAAATTGGCTAGATTTTGAATTATCTTTCTTAACAATCACTGTTACAGGTTCCAGTAATGAAGGTTAGAAAAGTCTTCACTGGTCCAAATTTTCTATTCATTAAATGCTAACAGAAAAAGATGAGTGGAAAGTCTTTTGTATTCTGTTTGAACAGTTTATGGGTAACATTCCTAACAGATATTTTCCAAGATAATCTTCACTTTTGTTTTATTCTCAGGGCTCAGTTGATGTGTCTGTGAGTCCTTCTGGGTCCATCTCTGACTAGGTCACATTTTCTATGCTCCAGAACAGGGAATAATGATTCCATTATTATTTTCTAAATCAATTTAATATGTGCAAGCTACCTAAAGTGTCTTAGAAAGTATTTCAAGCTTGTATACCAAAAAAAAAAAAATGATTATTGAAATAAAGTTTGTTCAAACATCCCAAGTTTTTAAATTTGTTATTTTCTTATTTTTCTCAATCTTATTTCAGCCCTTCTAAGGTTTTATCAACCAGTGTTGGAAATCACAAAGTCCCTATACAACTGACTAATTCATTGATATGGATATAACATTAAGTCTCTGGCTGTGAATGAAAACGTTTTTCTAGGCAGTATGAGGTGTGCCTCACTGTGAGTCCATTATTTTTTATTTTTTAGAGTTCTTCTATGACAGAGAGAACTAGTTTATAATTCTTTTATGATTGAAATCTTTCTAATTTTTGGTAACTGTACTAAAGCAATAATTTCTTTTCTTTTTTTTGGTCTTAAAAATTCTTACTTGGTTGAAAGAAATTTTTCAAAATCTTCACCAGGACTATATGACTTCAGGGACTAAGGGCTGGGTAGGGCTTATCCTGTCCCACCCTTATTCTCTTGACTCATGGAAGAGAAGACTGGGTTATTCAAACCTGCTTTCGTCCTTTTAAGTTGACCTAGATATTCTGAAGGATTGTCTGCACAATAAATACCAAAGCTCTTCAGCAGTTTTGTAAATGAACAGATCAATTGCTGGCCACGGAGACTTGGGGCTAGAAATGTTTGATTCTGTCTCATCCTCTCTCTCAACTCAATTTGCAGAAAAAGCAGGTTCTTGATGAAACTTGTTATCTTGCCAGAGCCTCAAATGGAGAATTATTAGACCTTGGGGGCAAAACCAGAACATCAAGCCAAAGTTCCCCCAAAAGGAAATGACAAGACAACACAAATAGAAGTTCACTTTCCCAAAGTGGCCACTGAAATTATAAATGACTTTTAATATAGTTCATTTATAGTGTTTTTAAATATAAACCCTAAACCAGTGTCTCAGTAGTGGTGGGAAATCTAGCCTCATTTATCAAAAATATTCAGCTTTATAGTTCAAATATTTGATTTTCTTTCTTTTGAATTTAATTTTTGCTGCTAGATAGACCCCTAGTCTTCTATTTTAGACCTCAAATATACTAGTTCTTTCAATAGGAAAGCATTTAAAAGTAGCTACTGATGACTCGATGGCACTTGGCTTGGCACTGATGGTTTTAATTTTAATATTGTGATTATTGAGAAATTATTACATAAAATAGTATGGTGATTCTACTTCTTGCAAATGTCATACAACAGATCAGAAGCTACCACCTGCATTTGAGAATTTGGCAAAACAGAGCACTGTCTCCCAAGTTTCCTGTAGTGGTCTAGCACAATCACTTTATCCTGTCACAGGACTCTTTAATTCTTGTAATCTACACTGGTAATCACCCTAATGGCTTTTATTGGTCAACTCGTGCCTGAATTTTGTGGCTTATAGTGACTCAGTGCTCTTGAAAAATAGAATTGCTATCATAATGTTTCAAGCATCTAAATCCAGACACTACACTGATGTTTACCAACAGAGTTAGTAAATGTCCCAATCAAGTGAACAATCAAGCAAAAATTTAGAAAGATTCTCCTGATTGTCAGTTGGTTTTCAAAACAAATATAGGAAACAAACACATGAGACAGAAAAAAAAAAAAGTAAGTGAGGGCTCCTTTTCTGAAGGCACTCGTCCTGCCGTTGCCAAAGAGATGTGGAGTGAAAATGCTTTGGTTCAGAAGATGGGACCTGTTTTTGCTGGCTTCTGCTCCACTTTCCAGGCCTCTTTGAGGTCGACTGGATTCATGGCTTTAGAACCCTTGCAATGACTATACCACTAACTGCTGCAGAGTGAAAAGGCCATAAAGTCTATTAAGACTGAGCTAAATGTTATTTGGCACGTATTTGAAGAGGCAAAAGTAGGAAAGGGACAAGCACGCTGTCAGAGCTACGCTTGCACAGCATAAAAGGCACTTATTGCCTTTTATGTAGTTGCTGGCAAATTCTTCCCATTTCTTGGGACTCTTCTAAGGCCTTACCTATGTGCTTACCAAGCAATCCAGGTGAATTCTGTGCCTCCCTATGAAATCTTTTGGATTGGATGGATAAGCTTTCGGGGCTGATCCAAGGTCAATGAGGGAAAACTTCCTGTAGAGCCAGACATCACGGCCAAACTGCTCTCCAGTCAACCAGGGGAACCAAGCAGATCACTCCTGGCTGGCTTGCCAGAAAAACAACCAAGGTGTTTCCATCGTGACTTATATCATATCATTTAAAACTAAGAGAAGGACTGAAATTTAACTGTTATTCTGTTTGATCTACTCACTCAATCCTTCTTAAACTGAACGTATTCATAGAAAACTTAGCAACTTGTGCTTTGATTATATCCAATCTTATATTTGGTCAACTCAATTTTCTTTACATTATTTCATTTTCTGAGGGTCACTGCTCAGATGAAAGGTAGACATCAAAGAATAGAACAAGAAAATTAAAAAGTGCATGATTTCTTTAAGACCAAATAAAATGCAATAGTATAAAGTGCTTGACCTCTTACACGCTCATTACCTAATTTTCAAAGGTTGGTTAAGATTAGAGAACTATAAATGATATTGCATATACACATATATATAAATGCATATACACTTACATATACATATATGCATAAATACTCTTAAGCATTTTGCTTCATCTTGAAAACACATACTTTTATTCACTAAGCCAAGTGCCATTTATTCACTGATCAATCTTTATATAAGTCTAACACTTTTTTCCTCCTTTTGTTGAATTGGTCCAATGGCAAGAGTTCTTTTTTGCTTAGTTTTTTTTTTTAATTTGCATCCATAAACATAAATTTCTATTATAATTTCCACTTTAGTTTCTTTAAAAAAAGAGAGAAGCATTCAGAAACTTCCAAACTAGTTTGAATATAGTGTGTTCTTGAAATTTTTATGATGACCCCTCTAATCTTTTGTGTTGTCTTATCCACACCTAATTTGGCTGCATTCTTCTAGAAACTTTTATCTAGTCTTTCCAAAGCATTCAACCTAGGTTTCATTGAAAAGAATATTTTTATTTACATTAATTTTTGTTGACAGAAATAATATCTACTTAAACTGAATAATGACTGGTATAAGTGGTCTATACTGATTTTTGGACAGCCACAGTAATGTTTGATAGACACGCAATTAATTAACTGGTGAAAGCTCAAGTGACCTAGCACCCCAGAGGGGGGTTTAACACTGCAAGTGTGCAGCATGGAGTTCTCTTGAGCCGTTGCAGTTCACTGGGAGAATGGTGACAAGTTAAGCAAACAAATGTGTTAAATGAGTTTCATTAACTCTGTGTGTGTGTGTGTGTGTGTGTGTGTATGAACTAAGAAATAAGTACTCAAAACAGATACTCATATGAATATATAAAACCCAACCAAACTCACTGGTGTTGAGTCGCTTCTGACTCACAGTGATGCTACAGGGTAGAACTGACCCAGGAGTTTTCAAGAAGTGCCTGGTAGATTTGAACTGTCAATTTTTTGCTCAGCAGCCATAGCATGTGACCGTTACACCACCAGGGTTTCCACAAACTCACAGGAAAGTAAAACAATATAGTTTTAAGAAGTATACTTTAAATGAAAAACTGAAATGCTCACATGTGACAGGAATTCATTCAGACACTAGAAATAAAGGAAAAAAGAAAAATGTCTTAAGTAGTAGTAGTTACATATGTCATTGGCATTATATTTCTATTAAGGAGTATACTCCAGCATGTTTAGGAAATGGTGAGCATTTAGTCAAAAGGCCTGGAGCTATTTTTAGTAAGAATTTCATTTTCCATATGGTTAATTTTCTCCTTTTCTTCCTCCTTTTTAAAGCATCTAATTTTTGTTTCTTGGGCGTAATGCCTTTTTAAAAAAAAGGTCTTTGAAGGTATTAACGATTGCTAGTCTGCTGTACTATACTGTTCTTCCTGCCTTCTCTTTTTCTCAAAGCTGCTTTTTAAATCTTTGTTTAACTTGGCCTCTCTTTTAATATTAGAAGTTTTCTCAAATGTTATACCTTTGGCTTATCATTTATGCTGGAAGTTGGAATACAAAAAACTGTAAAGACATACTGAGCTTTGGATACATATTCTACAGTGAATACAACCTGGCTGGATGCCTTTTGAGTAGAACCCTCATGCCAGTTACTTTAATTATTTCATGTGTGAGTGGGCAGAATCTCCAGAGATAATTATTTTAATCTGTTGTCTGAAGGGTGTAAATCTGGTTGTTAGCATACTTGGAATTGGACAAAAGTAGAAGTTGCAAAGTCTCAGAGCTTAGTACTTGGAATTTTACTTAGTTCACTGAGTGTAAACTTCTTGATTTTAAACATAGCTGATGCGCCACAATACAAGGGGACTTTATGATCTCCCTCTGAAGAAAGAAAGAAAGAAACAAAGAAAGAAAGAAAGAAAGAAAGAAAGAAAGAAAGAAACAAACAAACAAACAAACCCACTGCAATTGAGTAGATTCCAACTCAGAGAGCATAACTTTCTCATAGGGTTTCCAAGGATCATCTAGTGGATTCAAACTGCTGGCCATTTGGTTACAGCTATAACTCTTAACCCCTATGCCACCAGGTTTTTCATTTACCCTAGTAAGAAGATAAATTCTCAGACATTTGACTGGTAACAGGAAGGGAATTTATCTGGTTCTTCAGAATGGAAAACAGCTCTGTAGCTTATAAAATCATATTTCTATTGTTTATAATTTTTTTGTTCTTGTGAATTTATGACTTTAAAATATATTTATTTCTACTTTCACAGAGTTTTAAGAGAGATTAAAGGTTAATGCATGTGTTCAACCCAAAATATTTGACTGAGATTACCATAATTTTAGAATTGTGCCCTATTTTTTTCAGTTGCAGAAAGATGGTCATAATAATATCTATTAAAGGAAGTGAATGTATGATCACTAAAAACAACAAACAAAGTAAAAAAGAACTACAAAAAAAAGGCATCGAAACTCCTGGTAGGACTAGATACGCTTTTCAGAGTTGTCACATTGTGTTATTTAAAATATATAGTTTGGAATAACAAGAAATAAATAAGACATGCAAAAGGGAAAGTATGATCCATACCCAGGGGAAATGTGGTCAGGAGAAACTGTTCTTACAAAGTCCAGATGTTGGATTTACTTGTCCTATGGAATACCACCAAACATACCAATGTATCCATTATGGGAGTCAAAAAACAGAGTAGGAAGGAAAAAAAATTGAAGAAATAGTGACAGAAAACATCACTGATGAAAGACGTGAATGTGTACAGCCAAGAAACTTAAAGATTTATAAGCAAAATAAACTCTAATAAATTGACACTGAAGCAATTGTAGTCAAGCTGTCAAAAACTAGATAAAGAGAAAAATTTGAAGTCAGTAAGATACAAATCACTAATCACATACAACAAACCCTCAATAAAGTTCACTGCTGATTTCCTTTCAGAAATCATAGAATTCAGATGACAACTGGTGAAATATTTGAAGATAGGGAAGAAAAAGACCAAGAATTCTGTATCCTTTTTCTTCAAGAAGAAAAACAAAAAAGAAAGAAATGAAGACATTTTCAGACAGACAAAAGCTAAAAGAGTTTGTCACTAATAGAAAAGCCTTGAAAGATATGCTAAAAGAGGAGCTCATTAACATTGAAACAGAAGAGTATTAAAAACAGTGACTTCAAATCACTTAAACAAACAAAGATTACTGGTAAGCATAATTACATAGTGTTTTCTAAATGATTGTTAGAAATGTGTAAAATAATTGTAAATCTGTTGATGGGAACACAATATAGAAAGATGTAATTTGTAATAACTTACAGGAAGGAGGACATAGCTGGCAGAGGTAATGCATGCTACTGAAACCTTGTGAACCCTGGTGGCCTAGTGGGTTAAGTGCTACATCTGCTAACCCAAAAGGTCAGGAGTTCAAATCTACCAGGCGCTCTGTGAAAACTATATGGCCAGTTTTATGCCAACCTCTAGGACCACTATAAGTTGGACCCAACTTGGTAGCAGCAGGTTTGGTTTTTGTTTTTGGTTTATTGAAGCACTGTAGTAGTTAAGTGCTATGGCTGCTAACCAAAAGCAGTTCAATTCCACCAGGTGCTCCTTGGAAACCCTGTAGAGCAGTTTACTCTGTCCTATATGGTCGCTGTTAGCATTGACTCAACAGCACTAGGTTTGGCTTAGTATCAATTTAAAATAAATTGTTATACATAGACACTGTAATTCCTAGAGTAACCACCAAAAAATGACATCAAAATACACTGTAAAGGAAATAAAAGGGAATCAAAATAGGTAGAAAAAAAAAAAAAAAGGAAGATGGAGGAAGGCAGTATTAAAGAAAATATGGAACAAAAAACACAGATGATGTAGAGAAAATGAATAGCCCAAGAACAGAAGTAAGTCTTTGATTATCAGTAATCATTTTTAATGTAAATGGTTTATGTCAGTATTTAAAGACAAATATCAGCAGAATAGATCAAAAAAAGTAAAGTGATTCAAAATGCTAGCTGTTTACAAGAAAATCACCTTAGGTTTAAAGTTAAATAGATCATAGATGAAAGGATGGAAAAAACACTCTATGAAAATAGTGACAGAAAAGAATTGAAGTGGCTGTACTAATACTGGACAAATTACATTTTAAGGGAAAAATTGCTGTAAGAGTAAAATAACATTAAATATTGGTTTAAAAAACTTGATCCATCAAGAAGTTATAACCATTGTAAACATAAATGCACCTAACAATGACTCGATGGCATTTGGCTTGGCACTTTAAAAAAAAATGCTCTCTAGCCAATTCTAACTCATAGTACCCTACAGGACAGAGTAGAACTGTCACACAGAGTTTCCAAGGATCACCTGGAAGATTTGAACTGCTGACCTTTTGATTAGCAGACACAGCACTTAAACATTACTAGGCAGAGTTTCCATACCTAATGACAGCACCTCAAAACAGATCAAGGAAAATAGACAGTTAAGATTTAAAAACAGAAATAAACAATTCTATAGTAACAGTTGGAAACCCTGATGGCATAGTAGTTAAGTGCTACATCTGCTAAGCAAAAGACTGGCAGTTCATATCCACCTGACTGTCCTTGGAAACTATGGGGCAATCCTATTCTGTCCTATGGGGTCACTATTTGTTGGAATCAGCTTGATGGCAGTGGGTCTGGTTTTGCACAGTAATAGCTGGAGGTTTCAATACCCCACTACCAATAAAAGGTAGAAATTGACAGAAAGTCAATATAGAAATAGAAAACACTGTAAATTAACTAGTCCTAACAAGCACACGTAAAAAAACACTCAAAGATAATAGAATATACATTTTTCTTAAGTGCATATAGACTATTCTATAAGATAGACCATATAGTAGGCTACAAATCTCAATGCATTTACTAAGACTGAAATCATGCAAAGTATTATCTTCAGCAACTACGGAATGAAACTAAAAGACAGCAATAGAAAGAAAACAGAAAAATTCACCAATTTGATGAATTTCCACAACACAGACTGAAGCAACCACCAAGTCAAAGGAAAATTTACAAACTACATTTGAAAATACTTTGGAACACATAAAACTGAAAACACAACAATCAGAATTTATAGGATGCAGCAAAAACATTGCTCAGAGAGAAATCTTCAGTTTTCAACACTTACATTAGAAAAAAATTAATAACTTCACATTTACAGCTTAAGTAACAAGAGAAAAAATTGTAGACTAAACCCAAAGCCAATTAAGGAGGGAAATAATTTGTTTTAAAGGGCAGAGATAATCAAAATGGAAAAACTGTTCACAGAGTCAACAAAACCTCTGGAAAGATGTACAAAATTGACAAACAGTGTAGTGTATTAAGTGCTACATCTGCTAACCAAAAGGCTGGCAGTTCAAATCCACCAGCTGCTCCTTGAAAACTCTATGGGGCAGTTCTAATCTATCTGTAGGGTAGCTATGAGTCGGACTGACTCAGCGGCAGTGGGTGGGTTACTTAGACTGAAAAATATATAATAATAATAATTAAAATCAGAAACAAAAGTGAAGATATTACTACCAAAATTATAAATATAAAAAAGATAATGAAATAATGCCAATCCAATGAACAATTATATGCCAACGTACTTGATAACAGAGGCAAACAAATATTAAGAAACACACAGACTACAAAATTGATTCAAGTCTGCCCTGAAAGGGATCAAAACAGAAGATCCTGGACAGAGCTGAAGAAAAATGTATAATAAAGTTCAAATTCACAAGGTAACAGATAGACTTACTGATCTGAAAGAGACCGGAGGAATCCTCAGAGTATGGCAGACAGACACCCTACTAACTCAGATCTGAAGCCACTTCTAAAGTCTATCTTTCACTCAAAGATTAGACAGGGCTAGAAAGCAAACAATGACACACATGAGTTCTTAGTTTCCTAGTTCAATCAAGTATATGGGGCCAAATGGACAACACCTGCTCTTTTAGTCACCTACTACTGCTCTAGCAGAGAATACCATGAGTGGAAGTCTTCGTGAAGAGAAACTTTTATTGTCACAATACCGTAAACCACAAATCCATTAACAAGTTACAAGTCCACTCAATAAGAGAAGTTATCACAATCCAATAAACTAAGTCCAAATTCAAGGAGAGCATCTCAGCACAGGAACCTCAGGTCCAAAGGATGTGCTCTGCGCTCAGTGCTGCTCTCTTGTTGCTATGAGGTTCCTAATTCTTTGCTTGCTTCACTTGCCTTTTATCTCTTGTGGGATGAAAGGATTAAGGGTAGTGCAAGCCATACTGCAGAGAAACTCCGTTTACAGTGGAGCAAGATCTTATGAAGGGATTTACAGTCCTACCCTAATGTTTAAATATACAACATAGGAAAATCACAAATGGAGGACAATCACAAAACACTGGGAATCATGGCCCAGCCACATGGCTACACTTCGTTTGGGGGGGACAAAATTCAATCCATGACACCCCATCCTTTGGCACTCCAAAAATCCCATCCTTGAAACATGTAACACATTCATCACATCATAGTAAAGTCACGTCCATCCCATATGACAAAAGTCTAAAATCATTTCCTCCAAAATACAAAAACTCTTCTACATCTGTGAAATGTAGACCACAAGTTATCTGCTTCCAAATATACAATGGCAGAAGAGGCACAAGTCAGACATGCCATTACAAATGGGAGAAATTGCAGGGAAAAAAAGGCATTAACAGGCAACCAGCAAGTCAGCAGAACACATTACATCAGCCCTCAAAGTTTTGGAAATAAGCTTCCACTTTCTGAGACATTTTACACAATGGCACTGGCCTCCAGACTCCAGGTATTGGCCAGACTCTCTGGATTCTGAGTGGAGACCCCTGGCCTTATGCTGCAACTCTGTCTCTTAGGCTCACTTGTCCAGTAACTTCTGCCTCCTTGCTTTTAGGTGCACCCCAAGTCCAACCGAGTGGCAATTCGACCCTTACAAACACAAGATGCCATAGTTTCACCCTTTCTGAGGTCATGGCCATACCTTTTGAGACTGAAGCAGCTCAGCTTCTCAAGCTCTTCGTCTTTTCAGCTTCTGCTTCCTGTGGCCTCACGGCCTGGGCCTCAGGCCTGCCTCTGTCCTGCCAGGGCAAGTGTTCCAAAGCTCTGTAGCTCCACTGATTCAAGTGCCCAGAGACCACTCCACTAGGAAAACTCTGTGCGCAGGCCCTCAGCTCTCCTACTCTGTGAGTCAGTTCCTGGTTCTGCTTTGCCAGTTCACTGCTGCTGCTGCTTCTTTTCACCAACTGCTGCCTTCTCAGGTGTTACCAATACTTTGGGATTCCTTCTTCCATCCATTTCACAGTTTCAACAAAACTTTCATATCTTAGGCATTTGTTAGAGCAGCACCCCACTCCCAGTACCAAATTCTGTTTTAGACAGCTAGTGCTGCTCTAGCAAAAATACCACAGAGTGGATGCGTTTCACAAAGGAAAGTTTATTCTTACATAGTCTGGTAGGTTACAAGCCCAAATTCAGGATGTCTACTCCAGGGGAACGCTTTTCCCCCTGTTGACTCTGGAGGAAAGTTCTTGTGTTACATCAGCCTTTGTCCAGGGAGCATCTTGGGACAGGAACCTCATGTCTGAAGGATGTACTTTTCTCCCAGTGCTGCTTTCTTGGTTGTATGAGGTTCCTAGTTCTCTGCTTGCTTCCCTTTCCTTTATCTCTTGTAGGATGAAAGGACTAAAGGTGTTGCAAGCCATACTCCAGGGAAACTCCCTTTACAGTGGAGCAGGGAAACAATCTTATGAAAATATTTACAGTCTCACCCTAATCTTTTAACATACAGCATAGGAAAATCACAAAATGGAGGACAATCTCAAAACACTGGGAATCATCACCCAGGCACACGGCTACACATATTTTTGGGGGGACACAATTCAATTCATGATACCTGCCCAAAAGCAAAGACGAAAGATGGAAGGAACAGGAAAACTGGACAAAGGAACATGGGCAGCCTAGTGTAAAAGAGGGACAGTGCTGACACATTGTAACTATGACCAATGTCAAAAGCAATTTGTACATAAATTTTTGAGTGAGAAACTAATTTGTGCTGTCAACTCTCATCTAAAGCACAATAGGAAGCCCTGGTGGTATAACTAATCTTGGATTAGTTATTACCATACTTCTAAGGATGAATTAAACTAATAAATAATTCTCAAACATTTTTCCACATTGAGATGAGGATGAAATTCTTCCTAGACTGTTCTAACGGACCAACCTGATCCCAAGTCTAGATACAGACATCACAAGAAATGTATATTGTAGACTAATATCCTAATGAATAAAGATAAAAAATTCCTCAACAAACTACTAAAAATCCAAATCCAGTAGCATTTTAGGGGATCATACACCATGACCAAGTGGGATTTATTACAAGAATGCAATTTTGTTCATACAAATATCAATCAATATAACATATCTCATAAATAAAATGAAGGGAAACAAAAACACATCACCTCAACTGATGTAGAAAAAGACTCATTTGAGAAGATCCAACTGTCTTTCATTATTAAAGTACTTAACAAACATAAATAGAAAGGAAATTCCTCAACATGATAAAGATCATTTAGTAAATCCCCAGAGTTGATAGTCTAATCAGTGGTGAAAGATACAAAATTATCTAACCCTAAATCAGGAACGAGAAAACATTGCCCGCTTTCACCACTTCTATTCAACATTGTGTTAGAATTTCTGCTCTAAACAGTTAGTCATGTTAAATAAATAAAAGCATTCAACTGGAGAGGAGGACTTAAAATTATATGGAAATGAAGTTTTATGATCAGATATATAAAGAATCCTCAAACAAAACCTGTTAGTGTTAATAAGCAAATTTAATAAATGTATAAGAGAAAAAATCAATGAGGAAAAAACTCATTGCACTGCTATACAGTAGCAATGAACAAATAGAAAATAAAATTAGGAGAATAATTCTATTTGCAATAGCATCAAAAAGAATAAAATAATTAATACTGAATTTAACCAAGGAGGTACAAGACTTCTATACTAAAAGCACAAAATATTAATGAAAGGCATTGAAGAAGATCTAAACAAATGGAAAAATATCCTCATGTTCGTTGACTAAAAGACTAATTGTTAAGCTGGCAACAGTGCCCCCAAATGCTTTAAATGCAGTTCCTATCAGAATCTCAGTGAGGTGTTTTCGAAAAATAGAAAAAATGACACTTACATTTGCATGGAATGGCAAAGCACCCTGGATATCCAAAATAATCTTGAGAAGAAAATGATAGTAGGAGGAGTCTCTCTTTCTGATTTAGAAATTAACTACAAAACTACAGTAATCAAAACAATGTGTTATTAGTGTAATGATAGACATATAGATCAATGGAATAAAATTGAGAGCACTTAAACAAACTCAGAAATATATGGCTCATTAATTGTGACAACAGTATCAATTCTATTAAATAAGAGAAGAAAGAATAGTGTACTCAATAAAACAGTGTCTTCAACAAATGGTGGTTGGACAATTGGATATCTACATACAAAATGGTAAATTTGGACCCCTACTTCACAGTATATACCAAAATTAACTCAAAACAAATAAAAAATCTAAATTTAAGAACTACAAATACTTAACACCAGAAAAAGGTATCTAGGTAAGTGTTTGTAACTGTATTAGTTTCCTAGTGCAGTTGTAAAAAAAAAACAATACATACTCATACTGGGTGGCTTTCAAGAACAGAAATTTTTTTCAGAGTTCTGGAGTCTAGAAGTTCAAATCAGCATGTTGGCAAGATCATGCTTACTCTAAAATCTCTGAGGAAATACACTCTCTTGTCTTCCCAGCTTCTAATAGCCCTGGGTGTCCCCCAACTTATACATGTATCATCACTTAGCTAAACTTTCTCTATTTGCCCCTGTCTCTTCTCTTTTATAAGAATACCACAGAGATTGGATTAGGCCTACTTTGATAGACTGAACTGTATTCTATCAAAATATGTCAACTTTGCTAGGCTGTGATTCTCAGTATTATGTAAATGTCCTCCATTTTCTGATCTAATTATCCTCCATGTTTTAATGTAAACTCTAACTTCTGCTTGTTGTTAATGAGGCAGGATTAGGTTATGTTAAAGAGGATTAGGTTGTGTTTATTATTTTAGTGAGGCAAGATTTGAATGGAATGCTTCACATTTACTTAAGTTACAACTCTGACTGGGGTCACAAACATGATTCAGTCGAATGACCTTGAATTTGGCAATGGATTCTTTCTTATACCAATTGTGTTGTTGTTAGATATCATTGAGTTTCTTCCAACTCATAAAGATCCTATCTCATTGATGCCAATAAAATAGGCAAAATTAAAAAAAAAAAATTGACTTTGTCAAAATTAAAAACTTAAGTGTTCAAGGAGAAAATCAAGGCAGTGAATATTGTATAAGAGTCTGGTGTTCTTAATATATAAAGAACTCTTATAATTCAACAACATAAACAACTCTACTAATAAATGGGCAAAATAGTTTAATAGGCCTTGCTCCCTAAAAGACATGCACATAGCCTATTAAGATACTTGATAGCATTAGTCATTTGTTGTTGCTGGGTTGTCACTGAGTCGGTTCCAATTCATAGTGACTCCAAGTGAAACAGCATAATTGCTGTGCCACCCTCACGATCGTTGTAATGTTTGAGCCCATTACTGCAGCAACTGTGCTAATCTGTCTTGTTGAGGGTCTACCCCTTTTTCATTGACCCTCTACTTCATCAAGCAAGCTGTCTTACCCCAGAGACTAGTTTCTTCTGATAACATCAAGCAAGAAGTCTCATCATACTCACTTTTAAGGAGTATTCCGATTGTACTTCTTCCAAGATACATTTGTTCTTTCATTAGTCATTAAGTCTTTTTCCTTCAAGTCAATTCTTACTACACCTACCCTGGAGGACAGAGAAGGACTGCAGCATAGGGTTTCCAAAGCTGTAAATATTTACAGAAGCAGACTACCATATCCTTCTCCCATAGAGCAGCTGGTAAATGCAAGTCACTGACGTTACAGTTGGCCCCTGAGTGCTTTAAGCACTAAGCCACCACGGCTCCTTCTCATTAGATGTTAACCACAAAACCCAAACTCATTGTTGTCCCAGTTAGTTCCGACTCACAGTGACTCTATAGCACAGAGTAGAATTGCCCTGTAGGTCTTCCAAAGAGTGGCTTGTGAATTCAAACTGCTGACCTTTTTGTTAGCAATCATAGCTCTTCACCACCTAGACAGATACCACTTTACACCCACTAAAATGGAAATAAAAAATGGAAAATAGTAAGTGCTGTCAAAGATATGGAAAAGTTGGAATCCTTGGGCTTTGCTGGTGAAATGACAGGAATATGAAATGATGCAGCTGATGTAGAAAACAGTTTGACAGTTTTTAAAAAGTTAAACCTAAAATTAATATATGACCTAGCAATTCTACTCTTTGACACACACCCAAAAGAACTGAAAATAGATAATTCAAACAAAAAAATGTACAATAAGGTTCATAGAAGCTCTGGACACAATAGCCAAAGGTGTAATCAACCCAAATGTCCATTAAGTGACAAATACATAAATGAAATGTGATGTAACCACAAAATGGTATGTAACCATATAAAGGATGCTGTAACATGGATGAACCTTGGAAATATTCTAAGTGAAAGAAGGCAGACATAAAGAGCCACATAATACATGGCTACATTTAAATAAAGTATACAGAATATGTAAATCCACAGAGAGACAAAGCATATTATAGATATCAATTGCCAGTCTATGGCAAGAAGGAAACTGGAGTGATCGCTAAACAGTATAAGGCTAACATTTACATATATATATATGTACTGCTTTAAGTGAAAGTTTACAGTCCAAGTCAATTTGTCATACAGAAATGATATACACATTGCTATGTCACCCTAGCTGCTCTCCCCACACTGTGACAGCACACTCTTCCTTTCCACCCTGTATTACCCATGTCCAGTCATCTTACTCCTGTACCCCCCAGCATCTCATCTTACCTCTGGATAGGAGTTGCCCAGTAAGTCTCATATACCTACCTAAGCCAAGAAGCAGACTGTTCACCAGTATCATTTCACATTTATAGAGTTGACTTTGGGAGTCGTTTCAGTTCTGGGTTAACAGGGTCCAAGGACCACGTCTAAGACCTATCAGTATGTCAGGCCATCAATGCTGGTCTTTTTAATAGAGTTTGAGTTCTGCCCCCCATTTTTCTCCCACTACACGAGGGACTGTATGCTGTGTTCACCACCAGGACACTCATTGATGGTAGCCAGGCTCCATCTAGTTCTGGTCTCAAGTGGATATAGTCTTTGGATTGTGTGGCCCTTTCTGTATCTCGGACTCATATTTTCAAAAGGCTTACCTTTGGAAAGATGAAAATGATTCAGAACTAGATAGAGGTGATGAATGCACAATATTTTGAATCTACAAAATGTAGCCCAGTTTTACACTTTAAAATGGTTAATTTAATGTTATATTAATTTTACCTAAAAAGTTTGTTGCCAAAAATATAGTTTTAACATGTATGTAGTCATGGACTTACATTTGTTAAATCGTGGGGTGTACCAGGAGCACAGAAACTTTGCCTAGAGGTCCAGTTTCTCCTTTTTGCAAATAAATTTTTATTGAAAAATATCCATGCCCATCTATATGTGTATTGTTTATGCTTCCTTTCACCACAAAAGGGCACAGAGTTATGTCAGAGTTGAGTATTGCAACAAAGACTATATGGCCTGCAAAATTAAAAACATTTCTTCTCTGATGCTTCAAAGAAAAAGTTTGCCAAGCTCTCTCCTAGACTGTTGGAATAACAAAATTTCACAATGCAGTGAGTCAAACAAAATTAAGGAAGCCAAGCCAAGATTAAGGAAAGTATAGGTATTTATTTTTTTCATTGTACAGTACATAGATTGGATATGCAGGATTAAAAAATAGCTTTGTTGCAGTCACCAAGATTTTTGTATCTTGATTTTCTGCCTTCTTCTAGTGCAGACTGAATTGAAGCTAGCTGGCTGGGAAACCCTGGTGGTGTAGTGGTTAAGTATTACGTCTACTAACTAGAAGGTTGGCAGTTCAAATCCGTTGAGTGTTCTTTGGAAATCTCTATGGGGCTGTTCTATTCTGCCCTATAGTGTTACTATGAGTTGGAATTGACTTGACAGCAGTGGGTTTGCTTTAGTTTAGTTTGGCTAGCATGCATACACATTTTAGCCTATGGATAGGCAGAAAGACAGGAAGTAAAGGATAAGCGTGTTTCTTTTAAATAAACAGCATAGAGATTGCAGGTGTTATTTGCACTAATGTATCATTGACAAAAACTTAGTCATATGGCCATAAGTAGCTGCAAAAGTTGCAGACTGCTGTGAATTTGCTCCCAGTTCATGGCAACCCCATGTTTTACAAAGCAGAACTGTTTCATAGGGTTTCCTCTGGCTATAAACTTTACAGAAGCCAACTGTCAAATTTTCCTTCTAGGGAACAGGTGGTGTGTTTTAACCACCAATCTTTCAGTTAGCAGACGAGTGCTTAACCAGTGTGCCATCAGGCTATGAGAAATATTTAAGAACAGCGTTTTACTAGTTAAAAGAAAAAAGGACAAATGGATAGGAAAGAAAGTTATCTGACAGTGTTGCTAACATAGTCAACATTTTAAGATGATTGCCTAAACAAGGAACTGTAATAGTGTAGCTTTGTACACCCCAACCACATTGGGTTGACAACGAAAAATAAAATAAATATGAATGAGGCCCAAGAAAACTGAGAACACTTGCCCCAATTGTTTAATAAGTACCGAAACACGTGTTGACACCTGAGCTACACTTGGTGATGAGCCAAGCCAAGTGCCGTTGAGTTGGATTTGACTCATGGCAACACTAGAGGCCAGGGTAGAACTGACCCCCAGAGTATTCAAGGAGCGCCTGGTGGATTTGAACTACCGACCTGTGGTTAGCAGTTATGATGGGGCCATAAAAACAAAACACCTTCTGTTGCCATTTCTGTCTCAGAATGACTTTATAGGACAGGATAGAACTGCCCCATGAAGTTTCCAAGAAAAGCCTGGTGGATCCAAACTGCCAACCTTATGGTTAGCAGCTGTAGCTCTTAACCACTATGCCACCAGGATTTAGCTAACCTCTGTCTCTAAAAGTTCTTATAAGCTGATTGAAGGTCAGGGAGATAGAGATACACAGCCTTCCTTCACTGTTGCAAATGAAGTTTCTCTATTAGGATATTTCCTCCCACCTGAGCAGTTGCAAGATTCTTTGGAGGAAGTTTGACAGAGTTGGTAAGCTTATAGCACCATGGGTGAGCCTGCTGGGGTGTCTCAGATTAAAGTAAGCGGCTTGTAAGTCTTCCATTTCTTTTGCCGTTAAAGAAACATTACTTCCTTAACTATGCCTGCTTACTGCCAAGCATAATACCATCCTGTTGTGACAACCGTATACTAAATTAAAAGAAAAGCTCTTTGTTAGAAACAGCTAATAAATCAGATCAATCCTGTGAAAGTCTGGAAACAAGATTATAGCGTCCCAGAATTTTATTCTTTTTCCTTTGGTTTAGGATAGTTAGAAAGACATAACTATACATGTGGAAGGCAGACAAGAAATCATAAAGTAATATTATGTGAGAAAAAGAGCAGTTTCCTGGATAATACAAAAACAAAGGAACACAGAGGTAGAATAAGGAACATATAGAGGAGCAAAAGTAAAAGGCTGATAACCTGCTATATGGTGCTTTCTCTGACTGGTATTCAGGAAAAGCCAAATTACAGCAGCAACTGAAGTATCTTTCAGATTAGGAACCAGTTAAGAAAAAAAAAGTCTAAAGCCATTCATCAATAGTAAAGATGAGGTAAAATAGACATTCTTATGAATTGCTAGTAGCAATATTAATTAATCTTAAAATGAAAACACTCTTTGACTCTGAATTGCACTTTTGGCAAATATTCTACAGGAACCAAAACACAATATATCAAACTATTTATACAAGAAAGCTTATTGTTGCAACGTTATCCAAGAAGACAAACCTTGAACTTAACTTGAATGTTAGTTCAGAAAAATTGGACTAAATTGTGGTTCAGACATACTGGGTGACATGGATGCAACTATTAAAAACAAATAATTAAATCTAAGCTTATTTTTCAATAAAAATATTATTAATTATTAATTGCATATTTAAGGTCCATTTTTTGTCAAATCAACAAAAAAAACTGACCTTTGTATGATTTTATGGAAATTTTATGGAAAACAGTGTGAAAGATCACTCACCAAAACTTTAACAAAGCCTTTCTTAAAGTTATAGGAATGTTTGTGTGAAAGGAGATGTGGTGATTGCTATTTTATTTATTTTTGTTTTGTTTTTCTCTAATTCAATTAGCACCTACTTCCTGTTTGACTTAAAATGCAAGGGAGAAAAAAAGAGTCTGTTCATTGTAATTGCAAGAAGATAAACAGGAGCTCTTATGGTTCAGGGATTAAGAGCTCGGGGTACTGACCCAAATGTTGGCAGTTTGAATTCACCAAGTGCTCCTTGGAAACACTATGGAGGCAGTTCTACTCTGTATTATGCAGTCATTATAAATCAGAACCAGCTTGACAGCAACAGGTTTATATATAATGATGGGTAGGGAAATAGTGAAGAGAACAAGAAAAGTTTCATACCGTTTTTTTGTTAAAAATAGTCTTGCTAATGTCATTCATAACTTCGTTGATAAATCCAGGTCTCAAGTTATAATCTTCATAACACTTGACCTAAAGCAGCATTTGACACAGATAGTCACTCCCTGCTTTTTCAGAGACTTTCCTGAAAGAGCTTCAGATGTAGTAATTGCTTAATTTTTTCATCTCTCACTTGTTGCTCCTTCTCAGACTGCTTTTACAGTTTCTTCTCATGTTCTCTTTCTCTGTTGTGAGGACACCCCAGATGTCAGTCCATGATCCTTTCCTATTTTTATCTCAATTTATTTACTTACTGATCTTACCTAGTCTTGTAGATTTATATGAAATCTTTATTAACTCCTAAGTTTACATAGTACTACAAATTTATATCACTGGCCATAATATTACCCATGGTTACCCTGGTGGCATAGTGGTTGTTAAAACACGGGTACTCAAGACCAGGGATGCAGATTTCAGATTCGGGCAGACCCAGTAATGACAGAATCTCAGCTCTTGTGGTCATGACAGGTTTATTGGAACAAAAGCACTGCAAAGCAGCACTGCATCTCAGCAGCAAGTGGCTGAAGGCAGTGGGCAAGAGACTGTGCCTCATGGCACAGTGACCTTATCTAACACTTTTACACAAAGGTGGCTGGCTGCCAGATTTAAGCCCTCAAGTCCAAGCTGGATATAAATAGGGTACGTCATACTGAAGAGACTCTGAAATTTGCTTTCAAACGTTGAACAGCTAAAGCAAACGGAAGAAAAGGTGAAGTAAGACGTTTAAACTGAAGATTGCAGAGAGCAGCTAGAGAAGACAGAAGAAAATATTATAATGATATGTGCAAAGAGCTGGAAACGGAAAACCAGAGGGGAAGAACAGATTCTGCATTTCTCAAGCTGAGAGAACTAAAGAAAAAATTCAAACCTCGAGTTGCAGTAGTGAAGGATTCTACTAGGAAAATATTAAATGGCTCAGGGAGCATCACAAGAAGATGGAAGGAATACATACAGTCGTTATACCAGAAAGAACTGGTAGATGTTCAGCCATTTGAAGAGGCAGCATACGATCAGGAACTGATAGCGCTGAAAGAAGAAATCAAAGCTGCACTGCAGGCACTGGCAGAAACAGAGACTCCAGGAATTGATGGAATATCAATGGAGACATTTCAGAAAACAGATGCAGTGCTGAAAGTAAGCACGTATGCCAAGAAATTTGGAGGACAGCTACCTGGCCAACTGACTAGAAAGATACATACATATGCCCATCCCGAAGGAAGATGATCCAATCAAGTGTGGAAATTACCAAACAACGTCATCAATATCACATGCAAGTAAAATTCAAAAGTGACTGTAACAGTATATTGACTAGGAACTGCCAGAAATTCAAGCTGGCTTCAGAAGACCTAGAACCAGGGATATCATTGTTGATGTCAGATGGATCTTAGGTGAAAGCAAGGAATACCAGAAAGATGTCTACCTGTGTTTCATTGACTATGTAAATGCATTTGACTGTATGGATCATAACAAATTATGATTAACATTGCATAAAATGGGAATTCTGGAACACTTAATTGTGCTCTTAAGGAATCTGTGTATGGATATGGATCAAGAGGTAGTTGTGTGAAAAGAATAAGTGGATACTGCATGCTTTAAAGTAAGGAAAGGTATGTGGCAGGGTTGTATCCTTTCACCACATCTTTTCAATATGTAGGTCAAGCAAATGTACCAAGAAACTGGATTATACTAAGAATGAATCATCAGGGTTTGAAGATGACTCATTAACAACCTGCGTTTCACAGATGACACCTTACTTGCTAAAAGTGAAGAAGATTTGAAACACTGATGAAGAACAAGGTCCACAGATTTCAGTTTGGATTGATCCTCTACATTAAGGAAACAAAAATCCTCACAATTAGACCAGTAAGCAACTTTGTCATAAATGGAGAAAGGATTAAGGTTGTCAAAGATTTCATTTTACTTGGGTCATCAATCAACACTCCTGGAAGCAGTAGTCAGGAAATTGAAAGACACATTGCAATGGGAAAATCTGCTGCAAAGGATCTCTTTAAAGTATTGAAAAATAATCACCTTGAAGACTAAAGTGTGGCTGACCCAAGCCATGATATTTTCAATTGCATCACATGCAATTGAAAGCTGGACAATGAACAAAGAAGACAGAAGAAGAACTGATGCCTTTGAATTGTGGTGTTGGAGAAGAATGTTGAATGCACTATGGACCACCAAAAGAACAAACAGATCTATTCAGGAAGAAGTACAACCAGAGTGCTCCTTGGAAGCCAAGGTGGCAAGACTGTGTCTTACATACTTTGGGCATGTTGTCAGGAAGGATTAGTCCCTTGAGAAGAACATCATGCTTTTGGAGTGGAGGGTCAGTGAAAAAGAGGAAGACCATTGACTAAATGGATTGACACAGTGGCTGCAGCAAAGAGCTTAAGCATAACCATCAGTGCGGACTTGACGCAAGACTGGAAGGTGTTTTGTTTTGTTGTCCATGAGGTCACCATGAGTCAGAACCAACTTGATGGCACGTAATAACAACAACATAACCGATTGCCACCCAGTCAATTCCAAATCTTAGGAACCCTATCAGGCAGAGAAGAACTTCCCTATAGGGTTTCCAAGTAGTGGTTGGTAGATTCCAACTGCTAAACTTTTAGTTAGCTGCTGTAGCTCTTAACCACTTTGCAAAGGTAATAGCTTAAAATGTTGCTTACTCAATGAATTTCTTCTTCAGTAAGGTTTTTGATCATGTGTTTTTACTTTTTACGTTTCTGAAAGTGTCATTGTCTTACATTCACCTTTTGCTCATAATTTAAAAATAGAGATGTACTTTACATGCGGTAAAATGCGTGCTTTTGAAATGTAGGATTCAGTGATCTATAGTATATTTGCAAAGTACAACCATCCTCACTAATTCCAGAACATGTTCATAATCACAAAAGGGAACGTTATACCCATTCTCCCTACTTTCCCTTGACCTCTGGTAGCTACTCATCTGTTGTTAGTCTTTATGGATTGATATGTTCTGAAAGTCCTACAATATGTGATATATCACATCTAGCTTCTTTCACTTAACATAATGTCTTTAAGATTTGTCTGCATTATAGGATGCTCACCGAGGACCAAAATGACATAGGGTAACGTCCTTTTTTTATGCCTAGGTAGTAGTCCGTTGTATGTATGTACCACTTTGTTTATGTGTTCATCCATTGGTGAGCATTTGGATTGTTTCTGCTTTTCGGCATTACGAATAATGCTACTGTGGTTATTAATGTATATATATTTAGGAGGATACATGCTCTCAGGTTTTTGGTTTTTGTTGTTATTGTTATTTATTTTGTTTATGCACCTAGGAGTAGAACTGCTAGATCATATTGTAACTCCATGTGAATCATTTTTAGAAAGTACCAGATTATTTTGACAAGGTGTGAGGGTTCCAATTTCTACACAGTCTCACCAACTACTGTTACTGTTTAACTTTTTAAATTTAGCCATATGGATGTGAAGAGGCATCTCAATATGGGTTTATCTTACATTTCTATAAACTCAACTATTTTGATAGTGTCGTATCTAAGAAACAATTGCATGATCCAGTGTCATGAAGATTAATTCCAAGTTTTCTTCAAAAAGTTTTACAGTTTTCGGTCTTTGCTTCATTAAGAGTTCACTTCTGTATCTGGCATGAGGGTTGTACTTCTGTATGCTCTATATTATCTACAAAGGTTATGACTTTCTTTTTAAGTAACGGCATGGAGGGATCTTAATTTCAGGTCCACTGATAGAAGCTCTGCACTGTGTTGCTGCCAGCAAATCTAATTCTATTCGTTTATTAGATGCTCAGTCAAACTAAGAATCTTCTCCAAGTGACCTCAAATCTTTAGGGAAATGAAAAATAGTACTTTCCTCACAGAATAATAGATAATCTGCTTTTACAAATTAGTCAGTTAGATACTGCACCAGCCTCAAAATTTGGCACTACTCTTGTTTTAGATTTTGAACCTGGAAAAAAATTGGAGATTTTTCTGAATCTCGTGACTTCAAAGGGTGATAAAAAGTAGCCTATTAAATGTCATGTGATGTAGGTAGTGTAGATGTATCTGAAACATAATCTCCTGTTTCTCTGGAGCACACCACATTGACTTCCAATGAGGGTGTGTTACCTCTACAAACTGAGTAGCACGCATTGTACACATTTGTTCCTTGCAGTGTTTCTCTCACTGCTTTCCCACGCTCACCCTTTTTCTCTTGCTATCATCTCAGCTCTTGTTGCTGTTATCCTGCATTAGGGTAAGTGTACTCACCTGCCCATGTATCTCACACTACCTGTTCTCTCTACAATATGCCATTGTATACACCACAGGAAAACATTTTCTGTTTTTAAGCTAAGCATTCCTTATATTAATTCACTGCTTAGAGACTTTCCATCCCCCTTGTATTTACAAGGTTATTAAATTTCTTGGCCTGATATTTCAGCCCTCTGTAACTGTATATTAGCCTTGGTGGATCAATACTGATTTCCTCATCTGTTATTCCATTATGCATATAACTCTGTGTCCCCATTTCTCAGTGCCTGTCATCCAGATGTGATTTTAGCCTCTTGACATTCAAACATCTGGTGATAACTAGGTTGTCATCAGTGTGATGGCTGTGTGCTACCGGCACCTAGTAGGTAGAAGACAGAAATGCCGCTGAACATCGTACAATGCATAGGGCAACTCCTCACAACACAGCATTATTCAACCTCTAGCATCAATAGGGTGGAGCAGTTCTACTCAGTCCTGTAGAGTTACTATGAGTCATTATTGACTCAGCAGCAGTGGGTATTTAAGGCCAATAGGGAAGCCCTGGTGTGGTGGTGGTTAATGGTCATTAAGTGCTATATCTTTGTCTCTCAGCTTGGCAAAGGGTTTGGTTTGGAATGTCAGTAAGGAAACTCTAGGGGCACAGTGGTTAACTGCTGTATCTGCTAACCAAAAAGTTCTCAGTTCGAGCCCAGCAGCCTTTCTTTGGAAACTATTGGGCAGTTCTATTCTGCCCTGTAGTGTCACTAAGAGTTGGAATCGACTGGATGGCAGTGGGGGGAAGTTTGTGTGAAATCCCATTTTTTATGGGTTGAGTATGCTCTGTGCATACAATAGTTTATACATAATTCTTTGTAGGTCAGAGGAAAATTTTTTAATGAATATAAAGTCTTCTTTCACAGTATACCTGCTTTCTCTATTTCTCTTATACACTTTACTCTTGTGGTATTTAAAGTTAGCTGCAGTACCACCTGGCAATTTTACTCTAAAGAATACTGTTCTCTCCTTTAAGTGTTTGCTGCTGAGAAGAAAAGACTTCAAAAGAGAAAGTATATAATGATAATACTTTTCATTTGCATTTTAAAGAGAGGGTGACTTTCTGTGCAAATCCATTCCGTAAAACTTTACATGATGGAAAATGAGGAATAAACTACCGCTTTTCTGCATCATGAAATCCATGCACTGCTTAATGTAGCTATAAAATAGATGACTGCTTCTCACAATGCACATGATGCTAAGAAAATCTATAGAGTTCCACACTTACTCCCAAGTGCTAAGTAGCCGACTTGAGCAAGCTTTGAGCAAAAGAGAATTATTTAATGGAGGAGTTTTGTTCTATAAAGATGTATGGGGCCACTATGCTCTGGCAGTATCCTATTCTGGCAAAAAAAAAAAAAATGTACATCTCAGAGACACACTGATTTTATTAAAAACCATTCCATCTCCCACTACCTAAATTCAAAGAAAACCTGATCATTTCTGAACAAAGCCTATCTTTCTGAATTAGTTTAAGAGAAAAGTCTGTATCTCTGATAACTAGAAAATAACTGTCAGATTGTACCATTCAGACATAGGTATATGCAAATTTTCTCCCAAGTGATACAAACAGATATGTATAGATAGAGTTGCATTGTTTGCTAACAGACAGTAGGTTTAAAAGCTATGCACAGATCTTTTTGTAACTCGTTGGCATTTGAAAGCTTTCAGATGCTATTTAGTCGATACTGACCGATCTGTCTGTTCTTGTACCAATACCAGGCTGTTTTGACCACTGTGGCAGTGTAGTATGTTCTAAGGTCAGGTAATGAGAGGCCTCCCAGTGTGTTCTTCTTCTTTAGTAATATCTTACTTATCCGGGGCTTCTTCCCTTTCCAAACAAAATTGGTAATTTGTTTCTCCATCTCATTAGAAAATGTCACTGGAACTTGTATTGGGATTGCATTATATAAATAGATTGCTTTGGGTAAAATAGACATTTTCACTGCGTTAAGTCTTCCTATCCCTGAGCAGGGTAGGTTTTTCCATTTATCTAAGTCTCTCTTAGTTTCTTGTAGTAAGGGCTTGTAGTTCTCTTTGTTATTTCTCTGGTTAGATTAACTCCTAGGTACTTTATCTTCTTAGGGGCTATCGTAAATGGTATTGATTTGATAATTTCTTTCTTAACAGTCTCTTTGTTGGTATAAAGGAATCCTACTGATTTACTTATGTTTATCTTGTATCCTGAGACTTTGCTGAACTCTTCTATCAGTTTGAATAGTTTACGTATAGATTCCTTGGGATTCTCTGCATATACAATCATATCATCTGCAAACAGGGAGATTTTAACTTCCTCTTTGCCAGTGCAGATGCCCTTTATTTCTTGGTCTTGTCTAATTGCTCTGGCTAGAACTTCTAGCACAGTCTTGAAAAGGAGAGGTGAGAGTGGGCATCCTTGTCTAGTTCCTGATCTCAAGGGAAAGTCTTTCTGTCTCTCTCCATTCAGGATGACGTGGGCAATTGGCTTTGTATAAATGGCCCTTATCGTGTTGAGGAATTTGCCGTCTGTGCCCATTTTGCTAAGAGTTTTTAGCATGAATGGGTGTTGGACTTTATCAAATGCCTTTTCTACATCAATAGACAAAATCAGGTGTTCCTTGTCTTTTGTGTTATTTATGTGGTTAATTACATTAATTGTTTTCCTGATGTTGAACCAGCCTTGCATCCCTGGTATGAATCCCACTTGGTCATGATGGATTATTTTCTTGATATGTTGTTGTATTCTATTGTCAAGAATTTTGTTGAAGATTTTGCATCTAGCTTCATGCGTGATATCGGTCTGTAGTTCTCTTTCTTTATTGGGTCTTTCCCTGGCTTAGGTATCAGGGTTATGCTGGCTTCATAGAATGAGTTTGGGAGTACTCCATCCCTTTCTATACTGTAAAATAGTTTCAGTAGTATTGGAGATAACTCTTCTCTAAATGCTTGGTATAATTCTGCCATGAAGCCATCGAGACCTGGACTTTTTTTGGGTGGCAGTGTTTTGATGACCTTTTCAATCTCTTCCTTTGTAATGGATTTATTAAGCTGTTCTGCTTCATGTTGTGATAATTTGGGTAGACGGCATCAGTCAAGGAATTGGTCCATTTCCCCTAGGTTTTCAAATCTGTTAGAGTACAGTCTGTCACAGTATTCTGTTATGATATCTTTGATTTCTGTTGTATCTGTGTGACAACCCACCTCTCATTTCTGATTTGGGTTATTTGTTTCCTTTCCTGCTTTTCTTTAGTAAGTTTAGCCAGTGGTTTGTCAATTTTGTTGATCTTCTCAAAAAAAACAGCTTTTGGTCTTTTCAATTTTTTCAATTGTTTTTCTATTCTCTAATTCATTTAGCTCTGCTCTAATCTTTATGATCTCATTTCTTCTGGTGCCTGAGGGGTTCCTCTGTTGTTCTCTTTCTACTTGTTCAAGCTGTAGGGTTAGTTCCTTGATTTGGTTTCTTTCTTCCTTCGAGATGTGTGCATTTATGGAGATAAACAGACCTCTGAGCACTGCTTTGGCTGTATCCCATAGGTTCTCATAGGAAGTGTTTTCGTTCTCATTGGAATCCATGAATTTCTTTAATTCATCCTTGATTTCCTCTATAACTCATGTTTTTTAGAGCAAGACGTTGTTCAGTTTCTAAGAGTTCCACTTTCTATGTTTTTTCTGCTATTGATTTCAACTTTGATGGCTTTATGATCTGAGAAGATGCTTTGCAATAATTCAATGGCATGGATTTTGTTGAGCATTGCATTATGGCCTATCACATGGTCAGTTCTGAAGAATGTTCCATGTGCACTAGAGAAGAAGGTATAGTTGTCTGCTGATGGGTGGAAAGTTCTGTATATATCAATGAGGTTTAGTTGGTTAATTGTGGCAATAAGGTCTTCTGTATTTTTACTGAGTTTTTTCTAGATGATCTGTCTAGTATCGAGAGTGGAGTGTTGAAGTCTCCCACTATTGTGGTGGAGTCATCTAACTCTCTTTTGAGTGTAGTCAGTGTTTTTTCGACATATTTAGGTGCTCTGATATTAGGTGCATAAATATTTACTATAGTTAAGTCTTGCTTGTGTACTGAACCTTTCAGCAATAAATAGTGTCCATCTTTGTCCACAGTGGTAGATTTGACATTAAAATTGATTTTGTCTGAGATTTGAATTGCCACCCCTGCTCTTCTTTGTTCATTGTTAGCTTGATATATATTCTTCCATTCTTTAATTTTCAGTTTGTTCCTATCTTTAGGTCTCAAGTGAGTTTCTTGTAGACAACATATGGATGAGTCATATCTTTTAATCCAAGATGTCACTCGATGTCTCTTTACTGGAGTATTCAGTCCATTCACATTCAATATAATTATTGATAGGTGTTCAGTGCTGCCATTGTGATGTGTTTATTTTTATGTTGATGTTTTCTCTGTTGTTCTTATTAGTCTGTTCTGGGACGTTCTTTTTTGTGAGTTGATTTTTCACCTTTTTCAGAGCTGGTTTTGTGTTTGTTGAGGCTCCTGTGTTGCATTTCTTGAAATGATATGATACATCTTTGTTGTGCTTTACAGCTGCCCCTATGATCCCCTTAATAAACTATGTATTAACCCAATTTTAATTACTACCAGTCTTGTCATCTTCCTCTCCATCTGTACTACAACTGTAGTACATCCTTCTTTTTAATATGATGACACCATTGTTTTCATGATGATCATTGGATTGCTTCTTTCCTTATCAAAGCTGTGATTGGCTTTGGAGCCTTCCCTAACTGAGTAGAGTTTTGAGTAGTAAAGTCGTTCTAAAATATAAAGTTAGTGGTTTTGTTCTTCTAAGCCAGAGCCAAGAACTTCTTTCAATATTTCTTGTAGTTTTGGTTTGGTTTTTACAAAGTCTCTGAGTTTCTGTTTATCTGGGAATGTCTTAATTTCATTTTTATATTTGAAAGACAGTTTTGCAGGATATATAATTCTTGGTTGGAAGATCTTCTCCTTCAAGGCTTTGAATGTGTCATGCCACTGTCTCTGTGCCACCATGGTTTCTGTTGAGAAATCTGAAGACAGCCTACAGGGTTTCCCTCTGAATGTTAGCTTTGCTTTGTGTCTTGCTGCCTTTAAGAGTTGCTGCTTATGTTCCATTTTGTTGAGCTTGATTATAATATGCCTTGGAGTCTTTCTTTTGAGGTCTATATTGGGTGGTGTACGATATGCATCTGAGGTGTCTATATTCTCTTCCGTCACGACTTCTGGGAAGTTTTCTGTCAGCAGCTCAGCAACGATACTCTCTGTGTTCTCAGATGTCTCACCCTGTTCAGAGACTCCAATTAATAGAAGGTTGTTCCTCTTAATAGAGTCCCACATGCTTCTTAATGTTTCTTGTTTCTTTTTTCTGATTTCTGCTCATAGAGGCTGGCCTCAGTAGCTCTGTCTTCCAAGTCAGAAATCCTTTTTTCTATTTGTTCCATTCTGTTTTCTTGGCTTTGCATGGAAGTTTCTATGTCTTTGATTTTGTTCTTGATCTGTTAGATTTCAGAGTACTGGTGTTCCATCAGATCAAACAACTTGCTTAATTTTTCATTTCGTCCTCCTGCATTTTGTATAACGTCTAGAAGAGCTCTGTGTATAATCATTTTGTATTCACTTTCTGATGTTTTCATAAAAATTTCATCATCTGGAAAACTCCTTGGTTGCTTTGTTTGGGAGCCTTCTGAAGCCATGGCTGATTTCTTGTGTGCCACAAGTGTCCATTGCTTTTTGGGACCCATGTGAGCATGTAGAGGCTGGAAGAGGTACTGTGAGGATGGACTGCAGATGTTTCTCTAGGCTGTCTTAAAATGTAAAGCAAAAGGTATCTGACCACTTCAAAATTCAGTTATGTTTTCAGGTGTAGAGGTCCCTCTTCTCAACTGGCAAAGTAACTGCCACTATATCCAACCTCAGATGATACAAACTAGTTCAGAATACAGCAATGCTACTGCCCTGTTGGCCTCTGCTGACAGAGCCTAGCCTTAGACGAAACTCCATAGAGTATTGCTTTTCTGATAGAAAAGCGCTGTCCTGTGGGCAGGCTCTGGCTCCCAAGCTAAGAATTAGGTCCAGCTGCGGCCACTGTATCCAAGATGGCACCCTCCACACAGGCAGCAGACAGGGGCTAAAGGTGCCGAGAGGTAGTTATTCCTCTGATTCTGTTGCAGGACCCCCAAAGCAGGTGGCACTAGGTTAATTACTGCTTTTCTGTTGGAGAAGCGCTGTCCTGTTTGCAGGCGCTGTCTCCCAGGCTAGGACTGAGGCCCCGCTAGACTCTCTGTATCCAACATGGCCTCCCGCACACTGACTACGAAACTCCGTACAAACGCCGCTGAGGCAGATATAAAACGACAGGCTCAAAGTGGCTAGATTAACAGAGTCCCGAGCCTGGCTCTCAAAATATGAGAATTTCACATGCCTGTCCCCCCAGCAGCGTGTCTGAGTCTAGCTGCGAGGCAAGATCCTGCTCCGCCTGCCGGTCATGACAGAGGAAAAAAAAAGTCAAAATGGTACATTTACTTTCCGTCCATGAGAGCCGGGGCTAGCCAGGTGCGGCAGTCAGCATAGGAGAGGAGGTTTTTCACTCAGTAGTATGAAGTCCAAAGTAAGAGCCCTGTGCCGTGTCCTGGGCCCGATTAGGTGACCAGAATGCTCCATTTGATTATCAATTCAGGTCTTGGTTTCCAGAGGGATATAAGGAGATGTGTGCTTAGTCTGCCATCTTGACTCCACCTCTCAGGTCTTGTTAAACTTTTAATGAAACAATCTTAGCATCAATGTGAAGTGTTACTATTGAATTAATATACCGCTGTAAAAGTAGTATGGTTTTTCATTTTATGTGTATGTCCATGCATGTTTGTATGTTAGCATTTATTTTGTAGATTTGTTTTAAAATTTTCATTATTTAGGTTCCAGAACTTAAGAAATATTATCTCATTTAAAATTATTATGTTTCCATGTACAGAGGATAAGCTGAGGCAGAGAGCCATTTCTACTCAAGCTCACATAGCTAGTAAGTGATGGAGTCAGTATTTGCACTGACAATTTAGTTTCAGAGCTTGAGGCAAAGAAGATGATATTTTCCAAATTTATTGTATATTAAAATATCACATTGCTATTGAACAAAGCCAGACCACACGTATGTTTCAAAAAATTAAACCTGTAAGGGATCTTTTGTTGTAAATTATAGCTAATACAATATGTGCTGATTCTGCATCTTTCACATGAACAGTTCTGTGACACAAATTACATTGATCATGCTGTGCAACCATCACCAATACTTGTTGCCAAATTGGCCAAATCATAAACATAAAATCCAAGAGTCCTAAACCATGATTCTTCTTTACCTCTTCCTCCTGCCTCTAGATATTGGTATTCAACTTTGAGCCCTATATGTTTACCTGTTAGATAATTCATGTAAGTGAGATCATACAATATTTGTACTTTTCTGATTGACTTACTGCAATGGATAAAATGTTTTCAAGGTTCATACCTCTTGCAGCTTTCCTCTATATGAAATATTTTGAAGATGTTTATCATTTGACTTTTTTGTTGTTGATTTAGAGTGCTAGATATAAATATAGTGTTGCAATAATTGAAAGTTACAATAAAAGTAACTACCTGGTGACATACTTTGGATAGTTGGAACTGAAGGAAAAAGATATGAGCATCATATTGCTAATTTTTAAGGTATTTAGCTTTGAACAAGTAGAAGTCGTCTCTAACTTATGATAAATTTGAGTTACAACCAACTACTTTTTTTTCTTTTGATACATCTTATAGTTATCACATACCACAAAGCTAAAAAAAATCTATAACTTTATATGGAATGTTTATACCTCCCAAAGAAAAATACAGATCTGATTTATGAATAAAATGATAATAAAAGACAATTAATAATGAAAATTAAAAACATTTGAAAAAGAGGCATTCTACTTTCAGCTGAACTGCCTTATGATGGAGCACTCAGAAGGCAACCATTGCAAGTTGGGGACTACCTGTAAACTTGTTTGGGTGTTGTGGCAGCACTGGGAAGTTCATTGGTTCCCCAGTAAGGAAAGCTATTAAGGTTCACGTATTGGGCTTTTGATTTATATAGGTCTGTTTTTCATTTTGTTAGTATTCAGTAAACAAGTCCATGAAGTGCTTACTGTTGAGGATTAGATTTTTTAAAATAATACATTTGCAACCACAATCTGGTCTCTTTTTCTTAAGCATATAAACAAGCGTATGAGCCATTTCTTCTACCTGAACACTTTGTATACTCCTCAGCGTCAAGATTCAGTCTCTTTAATCTTTAAATGTTTGTTTTGTATTCCCTTTCCTTGCATGTATATATTCTCCAGTCAGAATTACTAAGCCACAGTTGAAATAAATACAAACCTTACCACTTGTCTGTATATAAAATGAAAAATTTCAAGGCCCTGTTGTAAGAGGTCAAACATTGCATAACATGTCAGATGGTTTACCTTTGTCAATAGCCTCAAACATAGTATAAAAACTTGGCAGTTTATATGCAACAATTATGAAAAGAGTAGGCATAGAAGAAAAAGGTGGTATCCAGATGAGCTAAAAATACAGAAAATTCTCTTCATGTGCTGTATGCTCACTGTTTCCACTCTTTCACGCAGTTCTGTTGCCTGAGTGGAGTCCAACTCATAGTGACCCTATTTGACTCATCCAGAACACATATAAAAATCCGTATGCCAAACCAAGTGCCAATTTAATTATCATATTTTTTCTTACTTGGTTATTTATCTTGCATCTCTTAAAACAGAGCTTGAAATTCATATTACCAAAATTGTCCCCAATTAAACTCATGTCAGATTTGAAACATCATATACATATAATCTTTTCAACAGTGTGATCACCATGTTTTATTTAAGTTGATATCAAATGTAAGATCCATCCCAATTTTAGAATTATTAAAACTTTAAAAAAAAGTATGCCTTATAATTCAGTGTACTAGCAGCTTTCTGTGCATTTGTATAGAAAATGTTATACAGTTGTGTGTGGGTATACTATATATGTATGCACATGTATTTAATTTGCATATGTACTATCCGTCAGGTTACATGTCCTTCCAGTTTAAATTATAGACAAATTTCAGAAGCGTTTGTTCTTTTTATAAATTCCAAAAGTAAACCTGCTAGTAATGTATGAGTAATCCAATATTATAAATGCTTAGAAGTACAAGTAATGTTGTACATGAAGTCCCAAAATAAATTTTTCAACTCCTGGAAATCCACCTCTAACAAGTAAAACAATCATCATTTTTCATGATAATCTTTTAATATTTTTTGCAGAATTAGTTTTTAACAATGTCGATTTGTGCTACAACTTTTAGAACCATTCATTTTATTCACTTGAGAACATTTACATTATATCTTCGTCAAATTAAATGTGCCTTAATTGCTTGTGGGCTTTAGATAAATGAGTTTAACATTAAAACCCTAGCAATTACAATACTTGGGAAATTGTGACCTGCCCCCCAATAAATTTTAATCCAAAAAAATTACCATGTCAATTTATAGCTCTTATATATACTGTAAGCCATGTAGCCTGTGTAAATATAACACAGTATAAATTTTAGGTTTCTGTTCCCTTTCCTCTCATATACATATATTTATGTATGTATATGTATCTATAACAAGATTAAAGTACATTTTTGAAAAGAAAAACTACAGTTCCTCTGATCCTTCAGCTCTGTTTCAGTCTTTATGCATTCTCTTTGGAGGTTTTCAGGCTTTAGGTTAAGTATAGTAAGAAACAAGTGAGGAAATTAATAGAGAATTTTTATAAAAACAGTATCTGTTCCAACAAATAGAAAGGATGCATGATAAATTTGGGAGCAAGTTTCAATACTTTTTCCTGCCAAGACTGTGATCCCAGGTCAGAGGGTCTCTGAACCCCAGCTTAGAAGTACCTAACTGCAAGTTCATAGTTTATAGGTGCCCCATGGATGTTTCCTTACTACATATTGATCTGAAATTATTTAATGCATTAAGGCATTAAACTAAATCAAGAGGTTTTACATTAAAAGAAACTCTTCCAGAGTCTCATTTAAAATACCCACAGAGTCACATAGTAAAAAGCTACTAGCTTTGAGAAACAGCTACTCTCTAGGTAGGCTATTCTACTCTAATTTGCCAAGCTCCTCCCTTGTCCCACCACTCGCCCATGCCTAACACTCCTTATGTTACCTCCTGTATTCTTTATGTACATAATTTGAATTTGTAATTTCTGTTCTGTATACTACATTTTATAATGGCCTCTGAAATTTTATAAATTATGCAGATTTATTTTAAAAAATTGTGATAGATATATTTACATGAATTTCAAGTTTTATTTTACTGGAAAGTAGTTAAAATATATTAAAGCCAGCCTGACTATTTGATGGTTGCATAAAAGCAAAACAATATCTAGACATGGAAATTCACCACTTTCAGATGACGAATGTCTAATTACCATATAATCTTATCACCTGTACATACTTCTACCAACTCTAGTGAGAAAACAAGGAAGATTTTTTTTCTCGTTTTCACCACACCACAGTAAAAATCAGATTAATCTAGGAATCTATATGCAATTGGAATTTAATAATCTAGAAACAGGCAAACTTTGTTTACTGAATCACAGATTCATTTATGCTACAATTGGTTATTGAATACCTTTTATACAGCACACATAGTGCCTGGTAATGAAATAACGAAATGTAAAGATGATAAAAGCTACCTTTTCTAGAAGGCTTGAAAATTAAATGTTATAATGGCATGTACAAAGACTGAAGGTGAAAAACTAGAAGGGAAGAACACACTAAGCATTTCTAAAGCTGAAAGGAATAAAGAAAAAGCTCACGCCTCCTGTTGCAATACTAAAGGTTTCCAGGAACATGGAATAAGAGACATCATTGCTGCCTTTAGATGGACCGTCACTGAAAGCAGAGAATGCCAGAAAGAGACTTACCTATATTTTATTGACTATGCAAATGCACTCTATTGTGTGAATCATAACAAATTGCTGATAACATTTTGAAGAATGAAAGTTCCGGAACACTTAATTGTGCTCATATGGAATTCCTACATAATCCAAGAGGCAGTTCAAACACAACAGGGCATATTGCATGATTAGAAATGATGAAAAGTGTACATCAAGATTATATATTTTCAAAATACTCCATTCTCTGTAAGCTGAGCAAATGTTCTGAGAAGCTGAACTACATGAAGAAGGACATGATGTTAGGATGCAAGGAAGACTCATTAACAAACTGGAATATGCGGATGACACAACCGTGCTCTCTGAAAGTGAAGACTTAAAACACTTTACTGATAAATCAAAGACCACAGTGTTCAGTTGGGATTACACCTGAACATAAAGAAACCAAAAACTTTTAAACTTGGCCAATAAGCAACATCGTGATAAATGGAGACAAGATTGAAGTTGCCAAGCATTTCGTTTTACTTAGATCCACAGTCAACACTCTGAGGCAACAGTCAAGAAATCTCATACCCTGTTGCACTGGGCAAATCTGCTGCAAAAGACCTTTTAAAGTTTTAAAAAGCAAAGCCATCTAAGGACTAAGGTGTGACTGGACCAAGCCATGGTGTTTTCAATTGTCACATATGAATGTGAAACCTAGGTGATGAATAAGGAAGACAGAAGAAGAATGCCTTTGAGTTGTAGTGTTGGCAAAGAACATTTAATAAGCTGTATAATTCCAGAAGGAACAAATTTGTCTTGGAAGAAGAATGCTCATTAGAAATGAGAATAGCAAGACTTCATCTCACTTATTCTAGAAATGTTGTTACTAGGACAGATCGGTTCTTGGAGAAGGATATAGTGTTTGATGAGTTAGAAGATCAGCAAAAAAGAGGAAGAGCATCAGTGAGACAAGCTGACACAGTAGCTTCAAAATGGGCTCAAGCGCAGCAGAGATTAGGAGGCTGAAGCATACCTGGGCAATGTTTCTTTCTGTTGTAAGTAGACTCTCTGAGTCAGAACTGACTAGATGGTACCTAACATCACAGAAGGCTGATATAAATCATGTCATTTCTTTAGGACATTCCTTCTCTTCATCTCCTGGCTGAATTTTTTTTTAATATAAAAATATTAGTCGAGGTTGTCATCCCAAACCTTAGAGGAGTTCTCTTTATGGAGGTATTGTTCCCGTCTACTTGCATTTTTCATTGTGCATTTATTACCTAGCAACCAAACTACAAAAAAAGTTATGTTAGACCTTAGATTGATAGGGTTTTTTTGTAGCTATAGTATAAAATATTTTTTTTTATGGTGAAGCCCATAGACATTTCCTCCACAGCAACAAAGGATTTAAGAATTATTGTACCAGCTTGCTCACTTCAGGAAAGCACATTTCAGCTTTCAAGGATTCCTGATTGATATTCTCTGAAATGCTGAAAACACCATACTAGTAAATGATACCCCACAGACTAAAATCATCTTTTTGTCTGTAGCACTATAGGCCAACATAGTATAAACCTCCCTGTGACAGACTAACTGTATCACACTTGGTCTCAAATGACAGCATCATTTCAGACCCTGGTGGAAGCCTCAACAAGTGCAGCTGGTGAGAGATACCCTGGGTGCTGTTTTCCACTCAGTTTTCTTCAGATATGTAAATGATCTTGGAAAGCCCTTTTACTTTCTTCTAAGAATGAATGCCACTATGAGGTATGCTTTAGAGTCACAAAAAAATACAGGCAACATTAATCTTGAGAGGATGCATGTACAGTTTTGAAGACCTTGGGCTTTAGAGCCAGACTGCCCCAAATCGATCATGACTCCTTATATAATAGCTGTGCAGCCTCTGACAAGGTACTGCAGAACCTCTCTAGGCACTGATATCCTCATTTGCAAAATGGGTATAATAATAGCATCTATCTCACAGAGTTGTTCTGAGTTTAAAACAAGATAACTAAGGAAAGCACTTAGAGCATATGGTAAAAAATTAATAAACCTATCAAACCCATTGCTGTTCCATTGATTCCAACTAAAGGTAACATAATAGGACAGAATAGAATTGCCATTTCGGCTTTTCAAAGTTGTCTTAAGTTTTTATGGAAGGAGACTTGCATTTTTCTCCCATGGATTAGCTGGTAGATCAAACTGGACCTTTAGTTTAGCAGCTGGATGCATTAACTACTGCACCACAAGAGTATAACTCCATCTCCACCTTCTCATTTCATTAGGTGAGTTTCCAACTTACTACAACTGAAGCTGTCTCAAGGGAATTCATCCAGTGACCTCTTTTCCATTTAAAAATGTCTCTGGGACATTATGTGACTACTCCACGTCTGCTTTTGATGTTTAGGAAGGAAAAACACTCCCCTTTCCTTGTCAAAACTCGCCACTCTGACTGCTTGTACAAGTTCTTTTAATTTTATCTTCTCCTGCTCCCTCTGTGATTTCCAAGTGTTTAAAGTGCTGTTAGAAGGATACATCCTATCACTGTCCCACGGCTTATTGCTCTTTTTCTGGAGCACCTGTATGTCCAGCATACAGGAACAATCACAGTTTTGAGTTGTTGTAGGTCTGTCAGCACATTCATTATTTGGTGCTTGCTTTGACTCTCAAATGAGCACTATTTGCACAATGGCTAAAGCCCTTGACAGCTAACTGAAAGGTCTGCAGTTAGAATCCATCAGCTATTATGTGAGAAAAAGACTGGACAGTTTGCATCTATAAAGCTGCAGAAATGCTAGGTAGCTCAGCTCTGTTCTGTAGGGATGCTATGTATTGAACCACTTGACAGCAATGCATTGGGTTTTTTGGTTCACTCCCAAAGTGTCCCAATTTAGACAATAAATTATAAGATCTTCCTACGGTAACTACAAACAAATTTCTCCTTTCCCCTGATAGGGTCAGTAGCTATGACAGGATTAATAGCTATAGGAAAAGTGTAGCTAATTTGCTCCCTAAAACTCCTTCCCTTAAGGAATGCTGGCATACATGGAAAATTATTAACCTCTCTTCTGACAGGTACTCATAAAGATTTTTAAGGTAGGTTTCTCAGGTCCTGGAGCTATTCTTTTTGATCACCGACCAGACAGGGTGATGATTTACAGCTTACCACCTAGATAAACAACACAGTTTCCAGAAAATATGGTCAATCTCTGGATGTCATCACACATCATTTTAGAACAAAGAAACCACATTCCTTCACCAAAACCCTTCTCACCTGAAGACCCCGTCCCTTCCCTAGACCCTTCTATAAAACTTCCCAACCTGAACTGAGATATCACGATCATTTCTAGCATGCTAACGCAGCATCTTCTCAGATTGCTGCCAATCCGAATAAAGCTCTCTTAAAAGATTCAATCCCTGCTCTGTATTTGGCTTAGTAGTGATAAGCGGCGTGAGTCTGTGGCAGGATTTGTTTCCTATAACACCCTTTGTGGTGGGTTAGGTAATATGTGAACTTGGTTAGACTGTTATTCTCAGTGGTTTGGTATAAATTACATAATCATCTTCCACTTTGTGACCTATTGTAAACACCTGATCAGTTGAAAGGAGGGTGTGGTCTCTATCAGTGCATACGTATGTTCTGGCAAAGATCACCTTCTCTCAGTCCTGCATCTGACTCGTTATACTGTATCCACTGGTTATGGGGATGTGAGCCAACAGCTTACCAACTGACCTGCCAATTTGGAGTTCATCAGCCTCCATAACCAAATGAGTTAGGAGAAGTCTCTAGACTGATACCCGACTCGTGGATTTGGGACTCGCCAGCCTCTAAATTGCATGAACCATGTCCTTGGAGTAAATCTCTATGTATACTTATACAGACAATATTCACTCATATTGTTCTTCTAGAGAACCCAGTCTGAGACGCCCCTCAAGTAATCCAATGTGAATATATCTCTTTCTTTAACAAAAATACTCTCATTCTGATTCCTGCTTTCATTCCCCTCAGTTTTTTTTAAATCCTTTTCTCCTCAAACTTCTAAATATAGACAATACTCAAACTTTTAAACACAGACAGTGTGAAGTCTGAGCCTCATCCTTCTTTCCTCCCCCTTTCCTCTCTCTTTTTCTGTCTTCACTATTACAAATGCTTCCTCTCTACCTGCGGTCACCAGTATATATCTCTATTTCCAGTCCCCCTAGTGAATTTCAGTCTGGCATTTTTGACTCCTTGTTGTGTATCTTACTCTATATGTTGTACCTCCTCTGACACTCAAATCTGGCCTTCAATTATACAAATACAGAATAATAAAATAGCCTGCTGCTTGGTCTCTAATGTCTTCTTTCTGTAGTTCATCTTTAATTTCAAAATGATATCTTCAAATCAAAAATATCATACAGACTCAACATTATAAAAAAACTTATATTAAAATTCAAGACCCTAAATAACATGCCTGTTCTGATACTCAAACATTTCATTGTACAATCACACTTGGTAAGATTCATTTTATGACTTTCTGTATTAATACACTGTGGAATTTTTTGCCTTTAGAATAATAAAATATACTTCGGAAAGGTGCCAGTCAGGACAGACATTTGTGAAGGTTTATCATAAGACAAAAGTAAAGTTTAAGAGTTTGTATTCAGAACATGGATCAAACAAGGACATCTGAAAAATTTGATATTCTTATATTCAAAGTCTAGAGGAAATTGGCAATATAAATTTTTGCAGATTTGAGAGATGAGGACTCAGATTTCCTGTGAGAACTAAGGCCTAGAAAAATAATTGAACAGAGCAGTGTGGAAATTCTGGGAGCTCCCAAGATCAGGTGCATGGTTGTGAGATTGGACTGGGTCACAGGAAGGGAAAGACTACTTTTGATGGAGGTGAGATGTCAGCACAAAGAGTCCCACGTATGCTGCCACAGCAGCTGCGAGAATTACAGATACAGACACCTTCTTTGTTAACCAAAAGACAAACTGGGACTGCCAAGCCTGAGAGCCTGGTAGGAGCCAGGCTAGTATGCTAACCTGCAGTCTCTAAGTAAACAGCATCTTCCACAGTACAGAAGCTGTGCTTGGGACAGTCACAGCTAGAGAACCCAGCAGCAGCTGGTGACTGAAGGTGGCAGTGCTTCTTCTCCCCTATCTTCTCTTAATTGTGCCATACATTCTGCTGGCTCAGGGCACCAGAGGTGGCTCAAGTGTGGCACCATCTTGGTAGCTGAGAGGCAGAGTCAGCCAGGTCTGAGGGCCCCAGCTGGGGCTACCTGCCATGCTGAGCAATGGGGCCTACCTGGACAGTGTCTCTGCATGCAAAAAAAAAAAAAAAAAAAAAAAAAGGCTGTTTTTAAGGCAATTGTACCTAGTGGCCAAGTGTGGTGGTGCCCTAACTCCCCCTTCTTTAAGGCATATCATAGCATCTGCTGACGGGCCCCAAAAGACTCCAAAAGCAGTGTACCATATTTGTCAGCCAGGAGGCAGAGTTTGCCACCTCTGAAGGCCAAGCTGCTACCAACTGCCATTTGTCAACACCTCTCTTAGTGTAAAAGCAGTTTTTAAGATAAGCATATCTAGAAAACACAGCAATGTCTGGCAGCTCAGTGTGGAGGAACCATTTCTACCTCCCTTCACCGAGCCACTGTCATAGAATCTACTGAGAGTGCAAAGAGACTCCATAAGTAGGGAACCATATTTTCCATTGAGAAGGTGGGGCCTCTCACCCCTGAGGGCCTGGCTGCTGTCAGCTGCCTCTGGACAGCACCTCTCTCAGGAGAATATCCAAGTTTAAGATAAATACATCTAGAGAACACAGCAGTCCCTGGTAGCTGAGTGTGATGGCATCCTTTTCTCCTCTTTTCCCTGAGCTTTGTCATAGCTTCAACTGATGTGACACTGGAGAGTCAGCACAAGTAGGTTGTTATATTTATAAACTAGGAGGTGAGATCTGACACCCTGAGGAGCCAACTGGGGCCAGCCACTAAGCTGAGCAGCATCATGGGGCTTGACAGCATCTCTACTACCAGAGAAGCTGTACATAAGTCATTTGCACCTGGAGAATGCAGTGGTGGCTAGGACTCAAGTCTAGCAGTACCCTTACTCACTCTCTTGTTAGAGCTACACCACAGCTCCAGTTGATGTAACACTGGAGAAGCTGCACAGCTTTCGGATGGCATGAAGACAACAATCACTATCTAACCATTTAAAGAAGCAGACCACCACTACTCCAGAAAACTCCCAAAATAATCAAAAAACTTTCCAGGTAAAGATGCCTTTCTAAAATTATCAGAGGTAGAATACAAAAGAAATAGGTATATAGCCCTTATAGATATTAAAGTGCAGCAGAATAAAATGGAAAATTGAGTAAGCTACATGAACTGCTAAAACATCAATGACCTGAAATCTAGAAGATCAATAATAAAATTACAGAGTTAAACAATTCAGTACAAAGCCAAAAGAGCAGTATTGAGAAAGCACAATGCAAAATTAGCAAGTCTGAAGATAAAGCCACTGATATCAGGATTTATGAGGAAAAATCAGATAAAAGAAAGAAGAAAAATGAAGAAGCATTAGAGGCATGTGGGACTCTATCAACAGTAATAATCTACAAATAATTGGAATTCCTGAATAGACGGGGACAGCAGAAAATATAGAGAAAATTGTTGAAGAGTTGCTGACAGACTTCCCTGAAATCATGAGAGAAGAGACCATAGATATTTAAGATGCTTATTGAGCTTCATAAAAGGTAGACCCCAAAAGAAAGACACCAAGATTTATTATAATCCAGCTTAATAAAATGAAACACAAAGAGAGACTCTTAAAGGCAACTATGCTTACAGCTAAACTAATGAACAAAGGTAAGCCTGATAGGCTGTGTTCTGACTTCTCAGTAGAAATCATGTTGGCAAGAAGGCAGTGAGATGACTCATACAAAGCTTTGAAAGAGAAAAACTTCCAAGAAAGAATTATATATCCTACAAAATTGTCTCTCAATTATGACAGGGAAATTAAGACATTCACAGATAAACAGAAGCTTAGAGACTTTGTAAAAACCAAACTCAAACTACAACACATACTAAGAGAAACACTTCATTTAGAAAATCAATAACTTCAGAAGTATACTCAGGATGCAGTTCAGGACACAACATTCAGAGTCCTACTCAGTTAGGGAAGTCACGAAGCTCAGTGAAAGCTAAAACGTTAAAAGCAGGGAATTAAAGATCTTAACATGCAAACTATGACATCATTACAGTATAAATAGGGATATATGATAGTCGTTGTAGCCATTTTGGTTGGAGAGAAAGTTAAGGAGATAAACAGAAGTTAAACAATGGTTTAAACTGAGAACATTAAGGGGGATCAAAGGAATAGCCAATTAACAATACAAAGGAGTAGCAAATTAACAATACTGTGTGTTAAAAGAAGAAACATAACACAGATGTATCAACAGACACAAACGAACATTAAAAAGGATGAACAGAAAACCCATAAAGAAAAACAACAGAATATTAAGTGGAAAAAAGAAAACATCAACAACACAAAAATAAAGCACCAAAATGACAGCACTAAACACATATCTATCAGTAATTACACTGAATGTAAATTGATTCATATGAAAAACATCATCTGTCTATATCTTGTTTACAAGAAACACGCCTTAGATTCAAGGATATGAACACATTGAAAATCAAAAGTTGGAAAAATATATACTAAGCTAACAACATACAAAGAAGATCAGGAGTGGCAATATTCATCTCAGATAAAATAGATTTTAATGTAAAATCCACCATCATGGACAAGGATGGTCACTACTGCTGGAAGTTCCAATACGTAGGCATTATATAACAAATATTAAATATACACCCAATACCAGAGCATTTAAGTACACTGAACAAATACTGACAACACTGAAAAATAAGATAGATCAGTCCACATTAAGGTAGGAGACTTTAACACTCCACTTTCAGTAATGTACAGATCACCTAGAAAAAAACTCAGTAAAGATACAGAAGATCTTATTATGATTATCAACCAATTAGATCTCATTGACATATACAGAACTTTTTACCCAACAACAGAGTAATATACCTTCTTTTCCAATGCACATGAAACATTCTGCAGAATAGATGATTAGGTCATAAAGCAAATCTCAACAAAACCCAAACCATTGAATCATTGTAAAACTTCTTCTCAGATCATAAAGTCATAAAAGTTGAAATCAGTAGAAGAAAAAACACGAGCAGAAATTTAAGCTCATGGAAACTGAACAACACTCTACTAAAAAATCCATGGATCATATAAGAAATCAAAGACACAGTAAAGAAATTCATGGAATCAAATGGGAATGAAAACACGTCCTACCAGAACCTATGAGATACAGCAAAGGCAGTGCTCAGAGGTCAATTTATCTCTGTAAGTGCACAAAATTCAAAGTGGAGAAATGGCCCCATCCAAAGAATTAACCCTACCACTTCAACAAGCAGAAACACAACAACAAAAGTACCCTTCAGGCATTGGAAGAAAACAGATAATAAAAGTTAGAGCAGAGCTAAATGAATTAGAGAAAGAAAAACCATTGAAGGAATTAACAAAACCAAAAGAGGGTTTTTTGTAAGGATCAACAAAATTGATAGACTATTAGCTAAACTCACAAAAGAAAACAGGAGAGGAAACAAATAATCCGAATAAGAAATGTGACAGGAGATGGCATAACAGATCCAAGTGAAATCAAAAGTATCATAGCAGAATACTACAAAAAAACTGTACTCTATCAGATTTTAAAACCTAGAGGAAGTGGACAAATTTCTAGACTCATATCACCTACCAAAATTATCGCCAGAAGTAGAACAATTTAATAAACCCATCATAAAAGAAGAGATTGAAAAAGTAATGGAAAAATGACCAAACAAAAAAATTCTGGCCCACATGGCTTCATTGCAGAATTCTACCAAATTTTTACAGTGGAGTTAATTCTAACACTATGGAGCCTACTCACAGCATACAAAAGGACACTGATACCAAATCTAGGGAAATATCCCACTAAAAAGGAAAATTACAGACCAATATGACTCATGAACCTAGATGTAAAAATCTTCACCAAAATCCTAGCCAACACAATTTGACAACTGTTTGAGTCAGCTAGTGCTGGTCTAACAGAACTATCATAGAGCAGATGGCTTTAAGAAGGACAGGTTTATTCTTATACAGTCTGGTAGACTACAAGTCCAAAATCAGGATGTCTACTCCAGAGGAAGGCTTTACCCCTTGTAGGCTCTGGAGGAAAGTCTAGTATTGTATCAGTCTTTGTCAAGGGAGCATCTTGGCAAAGGAACCTCATGGCTGAAGGACACGCTTTTTGCCTGGTGCTGCTTTCCTGATGGTGTCAGTTCACCAGTTCTCTGCCTGCTTCCCTTTCCTTTTATCTCTTGTAGGATGCAAGGATTAAGGGTGGGGCAAGCCACACTCCAGGGAAACTCCCTTTACAGTGGAGCAGGAAGGTGATCTTCTGAAGGGGTTTACAGTCCCACCCTAACCCTTTAACATACAGCACAGTAAAATCACAAAATGGAGGACAATCGTAGAATATAGGGAATCATGGTCACATGACTACATCTATTTTCAGGTGGGACACAATTCAATCCATGACAACAACATATCAAAAAAAATAATTCATCACTACCAAGTTGGATTCATACCAGGGATGCAAGCATGGTTCAACATCAGAAAAACAATTAATGTAATCAACCACATTAATAACACAAAGGACAGGAATCGCCTGATTTTGTCAATTGTTCAGCAAAGGCATTTGACCAAGTCCAACACCCATTCATGTTAAAAATCCTTAGCAAGATAGGAATAGAAAGGAAGTTCCTTGATGCAATGCGGGGCTTCTATGTAAAGCCAACAGTCTACATCATCCTGAATGGAAAGAGACTGAAAGAATTTCCCCTGAGAACTGGAGCTAGACAAGCATGCCTACTGTCACCATTTTTATTCAACATTGTGCTAGAAGTTCAGGCCAGAGCAATCAGACAAGAGAAAGAAATAAAGGATATCTGTATCTGGAAATAAGAAGTAAAAATATCCCTGTTTTCAGATGATGTGATCATATACACAGAGATCCCTGAAGAATCCATAAATAAATTACTGGAACTAGTAGGAGAGTTTAACAAAGTATTTGGGTATAAGATAAACATAAAGTAAATCTATAAGATTCCTTTATATCAACAAAGAGATCATCAAAGAGGAAATTACCAAATCAATACCATTTACTATAGCCCCCAAGAAGATAAAATACCTAGGAATAAATCTAATCAGAGAAGTAAGGAACCTATACAGAGAAAATTACAAGACCCTACTGCAAGAAACCAAAAAAAGACTTATACAAGTAGAGAAATCAACTTTGCTCATGGATAGGAAGGCTTAACACTGTGAAAATGTCTATTTTACGCAAAGTGATCTACATATACAATGCAATACCCATACAAATTCTAGTGTCTTTTTTTTTTTTTTTTTTAATCAGATGGAGAAACAAATCACTAACCTTGTTTGGAAGGGGAAGAAACCTCGGATAAGTACAGCACTACCAAAGAAGAGGAACATGGAGGGAGGCCTCACACTACCCAACGTTAGAACCACACTACCACAGTAATCAAAACAGCCTGGTACTGGTACAAAAACAGACATATAGACAAATAGAACAGAATAGAGATCCCAGAAACACTGCCATCCTCTTTTGGACAGGTGATACTTGACAGAGGCCAAAAGATTGTAAGCTGGAGTAAAAACAGTCTCTAACAAACGGTGTTGGTAAAATTGGACATCCGTCTTCAAAAAACTGAAAAAAGACCCATATCTCACATCTTACACAGACTCAAAATGGATCAAAGACTTAAATATCAAACTTAAAATGACAGCAATCATGCAAGAAAAAATAGGGACAACAATGGAGTTGTTTTTTTGATGTTAACTTTTTTTTTTAATTGGAATAAAAACATGTAACAAAATATTTGCAACTCTACACTTCATATATGGAGAGTTCAGTGATGCTGATTCCATTCAACAGATTGTGCACCAACTAACATTGCATCAGTTGTTTATGACAGTGTCAGCCTGGTTCGCCACTGTAATGCTACTTTCTTCCCCCTATGATAACTAATTATCTTGTGTGGAGACACTTTGAGGCCAAAAAATATGGAATGCTTCATGAATTTGCGTGCCATGTTTGCACAGGAGTCATGCTAATCTTCTCTGTATTGTTCCAATTTTAGTATAGGTGCTGCTGAAGCAAGCGCAACCAATGAACTTCTAATGCATGGCTTAGACATGCATTAGAAAAAATCTGACCAACAATGCACTAACAATAGAAGAGAAAATAGACAAGTGGGAATGACTAAAAATCAAACACTTATACAAAGAGTTTATCAAGAGAATTAAAAGACCACTTACAGAATGAGAAAAAGTATTTGGCAGCAACATGTTGGATTGATATCTGTCTTCCATATTCTACAAGATACCACAAAATCTCAACAAGAAAAATGTAAATAACCCAATTAAGCAGTGGGTAAAGAATATGGACAGACATTTCACTAAAGAAGACATCCAGGTACAAAAAGACATGTGAGGAAAATGCTTACAATCATTAGCTATTTGAAAAAGCCAAATCAAAACTACAATGAGATACCATCTCACCCCAACAAAATTGGTAATAATCTAGAAAACAACAAGTGCTGAAGAGGCTGTGGAGAGATTGGAACTCTTCTACACTGCTAGTTGCATTGCAAATGGTACAACCTCTTTGGAGAGCAATTTGACGCTTCCTTAAAAAGCTAGAAATGCCATATGATCCAGTAATCTCACTGCTCAGAATATATCCTACAGAAATAAAGGCAGTCACAAGAATAGATACATGAACATGAATACTTATTGCAGCACTGCCAGTAATAGCAAAAAAAAAAAAAAAAAAAATGGAACCCATCTAGGTGCCCATCAACTGATGAATGGATAAGCAAACTATGGTAAATATACACAATGGAACACTATGCATTGATAAAGCATAATTATGATTTCAGGAAGCATTGCATAACCTTGTTTCAATTAGAAGACATCATGCTGAGTGAAATCAGTCAGATGCAAGAGGACAAATATTTTATGAGACCTCTGCTATATGGACTTAAAAATGGGCTTATATACAGAAGACTGACAATTACAAGGGTGGGAAGGGTGGAGAGGAGTGTTTATAGATTAGACAGTCAATAGGAATTTGGTTAGGTAGAGTGAGTGATAGTATGCAGTAGAGTGCAGATCAGCATAACTGGACTACACCATGAACTGAAAGGTTTTCTAAACTGGAACCAGTAATTCAAAGGAAGAGGAGTAGCAGGAATGGGGGTCCTGGGACTGTGTTTTCAAGGGACGTGGAAGTCAACTAGCATACTACTGTTTTGCTAAGAGTCTTCTGCACCCTATATTGGTGAGTGGCATCTGGGGTCTTAAAGCCAGCCATTGTGGAGTACCCTAAATGGTCCTAATCCATCTGGAACAGATTATGACTAAGAACATCAAAGAAATAAGGAAAAATGAGCCCAGGAGACAGACAGACTGTATCAGCATGAGACCAGAAGAACCACATGGTGTCTGGCCACCACCAAAGACCGGCATGACAGGGGACACATTGTGGAGTCTCTGAGGCAACATGAGAAAAAGAGGTGTGTGGCCCAAGAACTCTACTAAAAGACAAGAATTGATGGTCTGACAGCCTGGAATGTCCCCTAGGAACATGACCTCTAGACTTGTTTGGCCCTGACTTGAAACCAGTAATGAGGTCAACTCTTCAGACAAGAGTGAACTGAGGGGAGGAGTCAGATGGTGGAGTAAGCACCATATCCTTATATCCCTCTGGAAACCAAGACCTGAACTGATAATCAAACAGAGCCTTCTGGTCACCTAGTGAGCCCCAGGACATGACACAGGGCTGTTAATTTGGACTTCATAGCACTGAACAAAAAAACCACCTCTCTTTTGCTGGCTTCCACTCCCAGCTAGCCATGGCTCTCACAGACTGAAGGTAAATCACCATTGTGACTTTTTTTCTCTGTCTTGGCTAGCGGATGGAGCTGGGTCTTGCCTAGCGGCTAGTCTCAGACACAGAGCTGGTGGGATAGGCAGGCAAAATTGCCATATTTTGAGAGCCAGGCTTAGGACTCTGTACACCTAGCCAATTTGGGCCTCTCTTTTTATCTCTGCCACAGCATGGTTTGTACAGAACTGTAGGGCCTATGTGCGGGATGACATGTCGGATATGGAGATTTTAGTGGGACCTAATTCTTAGCCTGGGAGCCAGCATCTGCCAACAGGACAGCACTTCTGCTACAGAAAAGCAGTAGCTCACACAGTGTCACCTACAGTGCGGGCCCGGGAACAGAGGCAGAGGACTCACTACTTCTTGGAACCTTTAGCCCCTCTATCTGCCCACTGTGGGGAGGGTGCCATCTTAGATATGGTGGCTGCAGCTGGACTAATTCTTAGCTTAGGAGTCAGAGCCTACCCACAGGAGAGAGCTTTTCTACCAGAAAAGCAGTAGTTTACACAATGTTGCCTTAGGCTGGTCCCTGTCAGCAGAGACCAACAGGGCAGTAGCATTATTGTATTTTGAACTAGTTTGTATCATCTAGGGTTAGATATAGAGGCACTTACTTTGCCAGTTGGGAAGAGGGACCTCTATACCTGAAAACCTGACTGACTTGAGAAGTGGTCAGATACCTTTTATTTTGCATTTTAATACAGCCTAGGGAAACATCTGTGGTCCATCCTCACAGTATCTCTCCCAGCCTCTACTTACTCACATGGGACCCAAAAAGCAACAGATACTTGCAGCAACCAAGAAATCACCCATGGCTTCAGAAGGCTCCTAAACAAAACAACTAAGGAGTTTTCCAGATGAGAAACTTCTCTGAAATCATCAGAAGATGAATACAAAAGGATTATATCCAGAGTCCTTCGAGACCTTATACAAAATGCAACACAACAAAATGAAAAATTAAGCAAGCTCTTTGATCTGATGGAACACCAGTACTCTGAAACCCCACAGATCAAGAACAAAATCAAAGACATAGAAACTTCAATTCAAAGCCAAGAAAACAGAATGGAACAAATGGAAAAGAGACTTTCTGGCTTGTAAGACAGAGCTACTGACACCAGCATCTACGAACAGAAATCAGAAAAAAGAAACAAGAAAAATAAAGAAGCATGTGGGACTCTATTAAGAGGAACAAACTTCAATTAATTGGAGTCACTGAACAGGATGAAACTCCTGAGAACACAGAGAGTATCGCTGCTGAGCTACTGACAGAAAACTTCCCAGAAATCATGAAGGAAGAGAATACAGATATCTCAGATGCATACCGTACGCCACCCAACATAGATCTCAGAAGAAAAACTCTAAGACATATTATACTTATGCTTAACAAAAGGAAACATAAGCAGCAACTCTTAAAGGCAGCAAGACTCAAAGCAAAGCTGATATTCAGAGGGAAACCCTGTAGGCTTTCATCAGATTTCTCAGCAGAAACCATGCTGGCATGGAGACAGTGGCATGGCACATTCAAAGCCTTGAAGGAGTAGGACTTCCAACCAAGAATTATATATCCTGCAAAACTATCTTTCAAATTTGAAAATGAAATTAAGACATTCCCAGATAAACAGAAACTCAGAGACTTTGTAAAAACCAAACCAAAACTACAAGAAATATTGAAAGAAGTTCTTGGCTTTGGCTTAGAAGAACAAAACTGCTAACTTTGTATTTTAGAATGACACATCATCCAGAATTCTACTTAGTTAGGGAAGGCTCCAAAGTCAGTCACAGCTTTAATACTGAAAGAAACAATCCAGTGATTATCATGAAAACCATGGTGCCATCATATTAAAAAGAGGGCTGTACTATAGTCGTGCTAGTCCTTCTAGATGGAGAGGAAGATGACAAGACTAGTAGTAATTAAATTTGTGTTTACATATAGTTTATTAAGGGTGATATTAGGGGCAGCTGTAAAACACAACAAAGATGCACCATATTATATCAAGAAATGTAACAAAGGAGTTTCAACAACCATAAAACCAGCTCTGAAAAAGGTGAAAATCAACTAACAAAAAAGAATGTTCTAGAACAGACTAATAAGAACAACAGAGAAAACATCAACACAAAAATAAACATATCACAATGGCAGAACTGAACATATACCTATCAAGAATCACATTTCATGTGTACAGACTGAATAATCCAGTAAAGAGACATCGAGTGACATCTTGGATCAAAAGACATGACCCATCCACATGTTGTCTACAAGAAACTCACTTGAGACTTAAAGATAGGAACAAACTGAAAATTAAAGGATGGAAGAATATATATCAAGCTAACAATGAACAAAGAAGAGCAGGTCTGGCAATTCTAATCTCAGACAAAATCAATTTTAATGTAAAATCCACCATCGTGGATAAAGATGGACTATTTATTGCTGACAGGTTCAGTACACAAGCAAGACTTTACTATATTAAAAATTTATGCACCTAGTATCAGTGCAGTTAAATACGTCAAAGAAACACTGACTACACTTAAAAAAGAGTTAGATCACTCCACGATAATAGTGGGAGACTTCAACACTCCACTCTCAATGCTAGACAGATCATCTAGAAAAAAGCTCAGTAAGGATACAGAAGACCTCATTGCCACAATTAACCAACTAAACCTCATTGATATATACAGAACTTTCTACCCATCAGCAGACAACTACACCTTCTTCTCCAGTGCACATGGAACATTTTCCAGAATTGACCACGTGTTAGGACATAATGCAATTTTCAACAAAATTCATACCACTGAATTAATGCAAAGTATCTTCTCAGATCATAAAGCCATAAAAGTCAAAATCAATAGCAGAAATAACACAGACAGAAAGTAGAACTCTTGGAAACTGAACAACATCTTGCTCAAAAAAACATGGGTTATAGAGGAAATCAAGGATGAAATAAAGAAATAGACGAATTCCAATGAGAATTCAAACACTTCCTACAAGAACCTATGGGATACAGACAAAGCAGTGCTCAGAGGTCAGTTTATCTCCATAAATGCACACATGTGGAAGAAAGAAAGAAACCAAATCAAGGAACTAACACTGTAGCTTGAACAAGTAGAGAGAGAGCAACAGAGGAATCCCTCAGTCACCAGGAGAAAACAGATCATAAAGATTAGAGCAGAACTAAATGAATTTGAGAATAGAAAAACAATTGAAAAAATTGGAAAGACCAAAAGCTGGTTTTTTGAAAAGATCAACAAAATTGACAAACCACTGGCTAAACGTACTAATAAAAAACAGGAAAGGAAACAAATAATCCAAATTAGAAACGAGAGGTGAGTGGTCACAACAGTTCCACATGAAATTAAAAATACTGTAACAGAATACTGTGAAAGACTGTACACTAACAAATTTGAAAATCTAGGGGAAATGGACAAATTCCTTGATTCATATCACTTACCCAAATTATCACAACGTGAAGCAGAACAACTTAATAAATCCATCACAAAGGAAGAGATTGAAAAAGTCATCAAAAAATTGCCAACAAAAAAATCCTCGGCCCAGATGGCTTCACTGCAGAATTCTACCAAGCTTTTAGAGGAGAGTTATCTCCAATACTACTGAGACTATTTCACAGTATAGAAAGGGATAGAGTACTCCCAAACTCAATCTATGAAGCCAGCATAACCCTGATACCAAAGCCAGGGAAAGACGGAGCCTAAAAAGAGAACTACAGACCGATATCACTCATGAATCTAGATGCAAAAATATTCAACAAAATTCTCGCAAATAGAATACATCAACGTATCCAAAAAATAATCCATCATGATCAAGTTGGATTCATATCAGGGATGCAAGGCTGGTTCCACATCAGAAAAAACTATTAATGTGATTAACCACATAAATAGCACAAAAGACAAGAATCACCTGATTTTGTCCATTGATGGAGAAAAGGCATTTGATAAAGTCCAACACCCATTCATGCTAAAAACTCTTAGCAATACAGGCATAGACGGAAAATTCTGCAACACAATAAGGGCCATTTATACAAAACCAACTGCCTTCGTCATCCTGAATCAAGAGAGACTGAAGGAGGTTCCCTTCAGAACAGGAACTAGACAAGGATGCCCACTCTCACCTCTCCTATTCAACACTGTGCTAGAAGTTCTAGCCAGAGCAATTAGACAAGACCAAGAAATAAAGGGCATCTGCATCAACAAAGAAGTCAAAATCTCTCTGTTTGCTGATGATCTAATCGTATATGCAGAGAATCCCAAAGAATCTATAAGTAAACTGCTCAAACTGATAGAAGACTTCAGCAAAGTTTCAGGATAGAAGATAAACATAAGTGAATCAGTAGGATTCCTTTATACCAACAGTGAGACTGCTAATGAAGAAATCATCAAATCAATACCATTTACCATAGCCCCCAAGAAGATACAATACCTAGGAATTAATCTAACCAGAAAAATAAAAGACATTTACATAGAGAACTAGAAGCCCTTACCACAAAAAACTAAGAGAGATTAGATAAATGGAGAAAACTACCCTGCTCATGGATAGGAAGACTTAACATTGTGAAAATGTCTATTCTACTCAAAGCAATCTACTTATATAATGCAATCCCAATACAATTTCCAGAGTAATTTTTTAATGAGATGGAGAAACAAATCACCAGTTTTGTTTGGAAAGGGATGAAACCCCAGATAAGTAAATTACTACTAAAGAAGAACGCATTGGGAGGCCTCTCATTACCTGACTTCAGAACCTATTACACTGTCACAGTGGTCAAAACAGTGTGGTACTGGTACAAGAACAGACGGATCGACGAGTGGAACAGAATCGAGACCCAGAGATGACATCTCTGCCTATGAACAGTTGATATTTGACAGAGGCCCTAAGACATTAAACTGGGGTAAAAACAATCTCTTCAACAAATGGTGCTGGCGAAATTGGATATCCATCTGCAATAAATTGAAACAAGATCCGTATGTTACACTTTATACAAAAACCAACTCAAATTGGATAAAAGACCTAAATATCAAACCTAAAACAATAAAGCTCATCCAAGAAAAAGTAGGAACAACAATGGAAGGTTTAATACACAACGCAGACAGACTTCAAAATCTGTCAAACAAACCACAACCAACAGAAAATAGATAAATGGGAACTATTAAGAATCAAACACTTTTGCTCATCCAAAGACTTTATCCCAAGAGTTAAAAGCCCACCTACGGAATGGGAAAAAATATTTGGCAACTCTATGTCAGACCGACGCCTGATTTCCATAACTTATAAGATACTACAAAATATCAATAAGAAGAAGATAAGTCATCCAATCAAGCGATGGGCAAAGGAGATGGACAGATATTTCTCTAAAGAGGAGATCCAGGCAGCCAAAAAACACTTGAGGACATGTTCATTATCTTTAGTTATTAAAGAAATTGAAATCAAAATGACAATGAGATACCATCTCCCCCCAACAAGGTTGGCCATGATCCACAAAACAACAAATGCTAGAGAGGCTGTGGATAAAGTGGAACCCTCCTACACTGTTGGTGGGGTTGCAAAATGGTCCAGCCTCTTTGGAAAGCAATCTGGCGCTTCCTTAATAAAATGGATGTAGATACACCATTTGACCCAGTAATTCCACTACTTGGAATATATGACAGAATCAAGGCCATTCACACCAACGGATACATGCACAAGAATGTTTATTGCAGCACAGTCCACAATAGCGTAAAGATGGAATCAACCCAGATGCCCAATAACAGAGGAATGGATAGGTAAACTAGGGTATATATACTCAATGGAGCACTATGCAATGATAAAGAAAAATGATGATTCCAGGAAACATCTCATAACCTAGTTTCAATTGGAAGACATTACGTTGAGTGAAAGTAGTCAGAAATAAAAGGACAAATATTGTATGACACCGCTACAATAAGAACTCAAAAACAGACTTATGCATAGAAGAAAAGACTCTTTCATGGCTGCAAGGGAGGGGAGGCAGGGAGGGAGAGGAAGGGCTTAGATTAGATAGTTGTTAGAAATTTGGTTGGGTGAAATTGGTGACAGCACACATTAGAAACATGAACAATATTAAGCGGACTTCAACATAACTTGAGTAGTCCTCCCATCTTAACCCAATAATGCAAGGACAGAGTAGCTGGGGTGGGGGGCAGGGATGGGGCAGGGGACCATGGTCTTAGGCGAAATTGAGGCCAATTGGCACAACTAGTGTTTTGCTAAGAGGGCTCTCTGCACCTCACATTGATGAGTGGCATCTGGGGTCTTAAAAGCTACCAAGCTGCCATCCGAGGGCACAGGAAACGGTCCCAACTCAGCAAGAGTGGATGCTCACCAAGGACCAAAATGACAACCCAGAAGACAGAGAGACCCAAGCGAGTGGGTGCCTACATTGACTTGTGACCAGAAGAACTGGATGGTGCCTGGCCACCACCAGTGGTAGCCACGATGGAGCACTGGCAACACAAGAATAAAAAGGGGTGCACCCTGAGATCTCCACTAAAAGACTGCAATTGAAGGTCCAGTGGCTTTTGGGTACCTCCAGGAGCATGGCCTCTGGCCCTGATGCTGCCCTTGCCCATGGATCATAATGAAGTTCCACTCTTCGGACAGCAAGGGATTGGACTTGGTGATGCAGAGTGACTATATATTGGGCCCACTTTATGGTTCTATGCATCTATAGGGTATCATCTTGCTGACCTCTGACTGGAGGAAGCGGAATGGGTGGAGAGGAGGGGAAAGGAGACTGTTGGGAGGATGAGACATGTATGGAGCAGAGAGGAATAGTGTGCTGTGGTCGGGCAGGGAGAGCAGTGGAAGCTGCACATAGGTGGGCATGCAAATTTATATGGCAATGTATATTTTCACTCAGTCATAATAAAAAAATAAAATAAAAAAATAAAAATAACAAAAAGAGTGAACTGAACTCAGGGACACACGTTGTGTGTGTACTTTTATGATTTTATATATTTACAGGTGTGTGTCCCACCAGTTTCTTTCTAGGTGGGAGGAAGGATGGTAGACAAGAGGGGACAGGTGCTCATTAAGAAAATAGTAGAAACACAGTGTGAAAAGGAGGAATGAGCTCTCACAGGGTGAGGAGAGCAGAGGGAGTTGCAGATGGAGGGTATACAAAATTGATTTGGATTGTATACTTCCACTTAATCATAATACAAAAATAAATAAAAATTTTCACAGATTGTAGTGATGGATGAGGCCCATTATCATATGAAGCAAAGTGAACACGCTTAGTTATACCAGGGTGTTTTCTGACCAGAATTGTAGGAGAAGTACAGGTAGGAGGTTTAGCTGTATTTCTTACCACTTCTGCACAATGATTACCCTCTCATTTCTTCAACTGGTTTTCAAGATACCATACTCTTCTCGTCACTACGTTAAGTAGGTTGTTGGTCATTTTTTCTTAGTTTCTATTACTAGTGCAGCACTCTGTCTTCATTCTTCACTCTTTTCCCAGAAATCTCATCAGGTTTCATGGTTTAAATGGAATCCACATGCTAGAGACTCTAAAAGTTATAATTGCAACCCTGACTCCTTTTCTGAGATCTAGAGTAATAGAACCAAGTATCATCTCAGCTGTTTCCCTTTGATATCTAGTAAGTTTCTCAGAATTATCAGATCCAAGAGAAGCTTTAATGAACACTACATTTGCCAAAGAAACAAAGAAGAAATTTTCGTCATGTAGTTTTTCACTTCAGTAGATGTTATCACCTTCATCTAGCTTTTCAAACCACAAGTCTAGAATTTGTTTCATGATTCTTCTTATTCCTACAGTTGTCTGTTCTATCCAGAAGAAAACAAACAAAACAAAACAAAACAACCTTTAAATTGTTTTCAAAATAAAAACCAAACATAGCCACAACCTTAGTTTAAACCATAACCTTCTCTTGAGTAAAGTTCTGGAGTCTTTTGTCTCTTCACTTGCAGAGTTAGTCCCCTACGGTCTGTTCTTCACAAGCTAGGTATTTTTAAAATGTGCATGTATATTCTATCATTTTCCTACTGAAAGCTTTCAAGGACTTCACAATCAAACCCAAACTCCTTATTATGTTTCTCAGGGCCCTACATGTTCTTGCCTGTTTCTCTAATTTTTTTCTCCCTGAATTCCTCTGCTTTCACCATACTAGCTTTACTGATGGAGCTCAAGTATGTCGTTTTTCTCTTCTCTTCTAGGGGCTTCATACAAGTTTTTCTTTCTTCCTGGAATGCTCTTCTCCTTATCTTCTCACAGTTGACTCCCTTTTATTAAGTCTTTGCTCCAGTATTTTCCTCCTCAAAGAATTGGTTAACTCTATGAAAAACCATCATTATTCTCCATCATTCTGTACTACTCACTATGCTTTATTTTTATTTATAGAATTCATTACAGACTGTCATTTCATATTCATTGGCTTATTGTGAAGTCTCTCAATAAATACAGACACCATGTGAATATCTAGTCTATCTTAGTTTACAAAATATCCAGTCATGATAATCAGTGTCTGGCACAAACTAAATACACAAGTGTTTTTGGACAAATGTTGAATGAATTATGAATAGGAAGAGGCCATTTAGGAAGTAACTTTGTATTCACTGAAAAATTTATGTTCTATAAAAGGTTATTTCAATATGGGATTTCATGAAATGATTATACAAATCTGAGTTAGAAGTACTAACAATTACTGTTGTTGAATTTAGGGTTTAGAAGAAGCCATAAATGGTCAACAAATCACGTGATACTAGAATTCTTTCCTAAAATGTTCTCTAAGTCTATGGTTGACTAATTTCATTTTTAGGGCACTGCCTCATGAATGGTTACAAGCTCAGGCTACTAACCAAAAGGCTAGCAGTTTGAATCAGTTGTTCCTTGGAAATCTCATGGGGTAGTTTTACTCTGTGCTATAGGATCTCTATGAGTTGGGATTGACTCTGTGGCAATGGGGTAAAAATTTTTTTGTTTGTTTTTACCTTGCAAAGCAGTTCTAATTATTAGAACACTATTTTGAAATTTCATTAATTCACTTATTAAATACACATGTGATGCAGACTATGGATTAACTTTAACCTATCAGTCTTAATTTGTTCTAAAATGCTTTTCTACTGTAGGTAGTCCATTACATCTCTAAACTTTGATTAAGAAAATCTATTTCTAATAAAACCAACAAATTTTTATTCTTCCAAGAAGGCACAGGATAGTTTGATATGCATGTTTAACACAGGCTTTTTTTTCACAAAGCCACTTGACATTTTTACTCAGGGACACTTGACAAATTCTATAAGTATCCATGCCATTAGATTTCAGATAGTTATACTTTCTTGAATTTTTATTTTTAATTAAGAAAGGCACAAAGCAGACAAACTTACACCATTCATGTTCTCATTCTGACTCTTGTACTCTACTTCCTCTCGCACCCTGTCTCTGATCCCATTGAATTTCCCACATACACTGGAATAGGAGTTAGAAACAGCATAAGGGTAAGAGTCAGTAATATCTGTTACACACATTATTTGGTTACACAAAGTAGTAGCTTAAATTTTGATACAGGAAAACATCCTGTGCATTAAAACAGCTACATCAATTTGACCTTTCCAAGTCACTGTGCTGTATCCCTAACAATGAACAGACTATATAATTTTTTAGCATTCTGTGAGAGGTCTTCAGCACTCCAACCTTCTTTCTATATTTATGTTCTACAAATTCTCACTCCATGACCCAGCATCAAAAGTGTTGTGCTGCTCCCTTTCAAATTCGAAGCCTTTTCATGTATTCTCATTATCTGCTTGCCTCCTGTTTCTTGTTCACCCAGCAAGTTTCAACTCTAAAGATAGCCCTTCTGGGAAGCCTCCTTCAACTCCCTGGGTAGTTTATTATACTTTTCCCTGTATAACCACTACTGGGTACATACTTCACCATAGCACTCTTCATATTATGTTGTAATCCTTTATGTCTCTGTCTTTCTGTTAGAATGTAGAGAATGCTTAGAGTCATGTTCATGACCAGTTAGAGCCTTGACAGTGTTGAGAGTGTGTTGCACTCAGTTATATGATGCACTGATTGGAAATTCTGACCTAAGTTGTGTCTACTTCATGGATCAGTAGTTAATAGCTGTAGCTGATAACCCAAAGGTCAGCACCTCGAATCCACCAGCTGTGTCTTGGAAACCCCAGGGGCTGTTCTATTCTGTCCTGTAGGGTCATTATGAGTTGGAATTGATGCAACTTCAGTGGATTTGGGCAATTTGGGCATGCAAGCAAGTAACCAAGCCTGGGAAGACCTTCAGTTTCAGACTTTTTTTAACAGTAGCAGCTATACTAGGCTAACTTTGTGATCAATCTCTGTGTCAAATGACCACAAATGCTCCTCTTAGCTGATGGGGACTGTATTTTGATTCTTTCGGCACATTCCTAAGGTGCTCAGTCAATTCTAACTCACAAGAACTCAATGGGACAGAATAGAACCTCTGCTAAAGGTTTCCAAGCAATGGCTTGTGAACTCAAAGATTCAAACTGTCAGCCTTTTGGACAGCAGCTCTTTAACCACAGGGCCATCAGTTCTCTTTGTGGAACATCAACCAAAAAGAAAAAACTTGTAATGACCTATGAGACAGAATACAACTGCTTCATACAGTTTCCAAGGAGTACCCAGTGGATTTAAACAGCTAACCTTGTGGTTAATAGCTTTGCTCTTGACCATTGCAACGCCAGGGTTTCCTCATGGCACAAAGTACATGTTAAATTGTTGTATGCTAATTATGTTGGATTTCCTTTTGCTCCTTTTAACATGTAGGTAGATCAGATTAAGTAGACACTAGAGTAACTATAGTTCACTGTAGGTGGATACATAATAAAGTTCACTTTGTAACTTCATGTTAATTGTTTTTTTCTCCTTGTGATAAGCAGAATAGCTACCTACATGTAGTATGATTCAGAGTCCTACTGAATTGAGACTCATCTGTCAGAAGGCAAGGTGTTCATTTGAATCAAAAGATAATAAATTTTTCACAGATTCATTCTCTTGTTCAATTTTTCATTTATGTCTACATCCTGGAAAAATCCTAAACTTATCAAAATTTTGTTTAAGTAGGAATGTAAAAGTACTAATCATCAATCAACTATAACAAATAGTTTTAGATATGTCATAGAATCCTAGAAACTATTTATGGCAGGCTTTGGCTATCTCCTTAGACAACTTGTTTCTCTTGCTCACTCTCTTTTTTTTCTATGCCAGTCTCCCTGGAAGTGGGCAAGGACAAAGACTATCTTCTAGTTGATGGAATAGGGATACACTATATTTATATCACTTTTGTATAATAAGAATTTTCCTTATGTCGTGTTTCATATTTTTCTCTGTCAGGTTGATGCAGGGAAGCACAGAGACAATGGAAGTCAACGTGCTGTAGAAGGAAGAGCTATAGTATAAAAAGAGCCTAGGACTGTGTCAGTTTTTGGAAGATAGCGACCTACTATTGCATGCAATCAATTTGTTCTTACAGAACAAGAAAAACTGACAGTGAGATTTCAAAGTTTCTGTATTACTTTACCTGGTGTTATCCTTAGGAGCCCTGTGGGTACCATGGTGAGAGCTCAACTACTAACCCAACGGTCAGCAGCGCATCCCACCAGCCACTCTGGGAAGGAGACATGGAGCTCTGCTCCCCTGGAGATTATAGCCTGCAAACCCTATGGAGCAGTTCTTCTCTGTCTTACAGGGTTGTGATTAGTTGAAACCTACTCAGTGACGTTCAGCTACAACAATAAAGACAGTGATACCTTACTAATTAGCTGTGAATGCTCTCCCGATACCCAAATAATTGTACATACTAAATTCAGGGAAAAAAGAGAAAGGGCATTGAAGAACTGATTGTATTCCCTTACGCAGCTAGCTAAAATGGAACGAGATAGACAAGCTGTAACAGCTAGTGAGAAGGAGGAATGAAGGCAAAGTACCAATGGCCTGCTTTAAGGATGAAAAGATAACGGGAAGATCCTGGTTTGGGACCAAATAAATGTCATTTCTCCATAAACTAAACTGCTATGGACTGCCGAAGTAGCCACGAGCCGCTTTTCTGTTCCATCTGTCCTGTAGCAAACAGAGCCTTAAGTGACGGCACTGGGTTTGGCTCATTTAGGAGCTACCCAGACTAAGAGGAATCTGCCCCTTCTGCCTGTTGTCCTCAAAGTGCTGTGTGCAGCTCAGGGTGGTCAGTCATGATTGACTTGCCTACACACAAAAGAAAATAGTGCAGTTTTTCTCACTGCGCCTGCGTGCAGTGATAACCTGTGTGGTCCCTAATGTCTATCTGTGCTTCCTTTGTAAGAGGCAGTGTAAAACGTGCTGCTGCCCTTTCTTGCAGGGGCTGGATTTGAAATACACACCTCCCGGCTCCTTGCCTGCATGGTTGCAGCAACTGTTCTCTCCATACTTCCGTGTGTCTTCCCCGATAAAAAGGCTGCACAGTGCAGGTTCTGCTTTGGGAGGACCATGTGGATTTCCCTGTATTTCTAGAATGAAATCTCTTTCAAAATGAGAATTTGGAGAGTAGGCTTCTATCCGTTACTGTGTGTCCCTGTGCTAAGAATAGTGCCTTCTACAAGTAGATACTCCTTAAAAACCTGTTAAATGAATGGGTAAACTTGTTATACAAAAGTCTGACAGCTTAATCATTGTAATGTCCTGATCAAACATAAACACATCCTAATAAGACAATTGATTACTGAGCTGTCATGATAATTGCCTAACAAATTCTACCATTTCCAGTAAATATCCTTAAGCATTCACAGTACTGTTAATGTAACTTATTATCAAAAATTCATAAGAACAATAGTAAGTTCTAGCACTTGTTCACCATCTCAACTATTTAAGCAATTGTTTTAGATGTTTGTACAGGCCTGGAAGATGGAGAAACTAATTTTCAATGGAGCTGATAATGACAGAGAAAGGAGAGCACGAGCTTAGGGAATCAGTCAGGGGAATCATCTAGATAAGGAAATTCAGGCAAAGGACCCTGAAACTAGCCTGCCTACTTCTTTTATCTCCAATGGTGTCAATCAAGTTGGATTCTGTAGAACAATAGAATTCAATGAGAAGTCAAATAAGGCTCTTTAAGAGATCATGACTGAAAAAAATAAGCAAATTTCTTGATTTCACATATTCTGTTACGCTGGCACTTGCGTTGATGACACTGAGTAAGCAGTACCATAATCAGTTGCTTTAGAAGTCGTTCAGTCCCATAAGGGAGTAGGCAGTAGGGCCATGATCATCTGGTTGAATGCATTCTTGTATTTCGGTATAATGTAGATCTCATTATAGACACAACATATGGCTGAGGATAGAACTGTCTAAAGGAGAGTGTGATAATACAATGATTTTAGCCAAATTTCGAAGTACAAAGGAACAATCCATACAACACTGCCCCCTCAAGCAAAAGCTCCTCTCCTTTCTCCTCTTTTGTCTCTATTGTTGCAGATGCCATTGAGTCCTTTCATACTGACACTGGTCCTGTTGGAGAGCACAGAGCTGCCCAACAGAGTTTCCAGTGGAGTAGATGGTGGATTCAAACTGCTGACCTTTTTGGTTCGCAGCCAGGCTTCTAGCCACTGAACCACCAGATCTCCCAGGCAATCATTAATGTTTGGTTTCTATATATTTGCTTAGTTCATATAAGCAAAATCATACAATATTTGTCCTGTTATGATTGATTAATTTTATCATATTTTCAAGGTTCAGCAAGGCATGCATCAAGATGTTATCTATCTTCAAGGTTGAGTAGCATCCCTTTGTGCATATGCAAGTTCTGACCACTAAGTTTGCGAGCTTGCGCTGTGTTCTTACTTTGGCAGGACTGTACAAACAACTTGGTAAATTTTCATAACTTTACTTGAGGGGGCATTGAATTTACTTTAATGATGGTGGAATGATTTAAAAAAGAATAATGAGAATGGTTGTGATCGACATGACACATTGTACGCGTAGACATTATTAACTTGGTGTATGTTTTGTTGGGTATATTTTCACAAACTGAAAAAGTCAACTGAATTCCTAGTTTTGCTTCCCAGGGAATGTCTCTTTTAGTCCCAGAACATGTAAAAGTTTTGAAATGTAAATTCATACTTCCTGAAATGTAAACTTCTCCAGATGGTCTGTGTCTCTCTATTTAGCCATAATTTAAATTCTCAGGTCCAAAGTTGTAGTAAAGTTTGCTAAAAAAATTTCCACACATGTAGAAACATGAAAATATTTTTTCTGCAGTTAGACAATACATTGTCAGCATTTGCAAAGTAGAAATTTTTTTAAAAAACCTTTTAAACTTAATTGGCAAGGGAAAGAAGTAGAAAATTCTACAAAAAAGGGGAGGGGTAAGTTAGAGAACTGCAATTGCCTTTATCAGCATTCTGACCTGCATTACAGTGAACAGTTTTATTGCGAGGCAAACCCTGAGAAAAGCAGTCAGAATATAAATTACCCAAAATAAACAACTTCAAAGAAAAATACCATTCTCTACTCTCAGCAGTGTTGATGAATATTATTAATCTCCACAAGCAAATGATTAATGCTCTTGCCTGCTAACTGAAAGGTTAGAGGTACAAATTCACCCAGAGTTGCCCAGGAAGAAAGGCCTGGTGATTTGCTTCTGTAAAATTAGCCCTGAACCTCACATGGATCGCAGTATTACTCTAACAGACACATGATTGCTATGAGTCAGAATCAGTTTTGTAGCTGGTATTTGTTAGGTTTTTCACTGTGAAGTAAATTATTTTCTCCCTCTTCCCATACGGTGCTCTTTGGAAGGATATCACTAAGTGTTGTCTACACCTAAGGAATAGATAGCTGTGTTCTCCCTCAGAGTACCTGTACAAATTGTTTGTATTTCTTATGCATGGAAATTTGGTGTATTTCTCTTTTTCCTTTTGTTTATTAAATCATGTGTTTATACCACAGTTTGAATTTTTATTTTATACTTTGAATTGTTACCCAATTCTCCTTTGTTAAGTTTTACTCCAATTGTTCTAGCTTTGGTCATTTAGAGCCTTTTCCATTGCCTCCTACATCCTTTTGACATACACTTATTTGTGTATGTGTGTCTGTGCACTTTCCTACTTTCTGGTTCTATAAGATGCCCCAGGCTCATCTTGTGTATTCCCTGCAACTGCTCTAAAGTCAATCATTTGTCTTAGAAGTATTGGTTCAGTTTATTGGAAACCAGTATTTGAAACCAAAATCTAGGTATGGGTTTGTGTTCATTATTACTAAATGTATCCTTGCTTACAGGCTCTTTAAGCTTCCAGAGCAAGGAAATATATATATGTGTATTAACGTACAGTACATACCAAAAAACCTCAAACTCATTGCTGTGAAGTGGATTCTGACTCACAGCAACCCTATAGACAGAGTTGAACTGTCTCATAGAGTTTGCAAGGAGGGTCTGGTGGATTTGATCTGCCAATCTTCCGGTTAGCAGCTATAGCACTTAACCACTACACTACCAGGTTTTCCACAGTACATACACGTGTCTGTAAATATCTCTACATGCAACTGTCATGGATTGAATTGTGTCCTCCCTCAAAATTTGTATAACAATTTGGCTGAACCATGATTCCCAGTATTTTGTGATTGTCCTGCTTTTTGTGATTTTCCTAACTAAATCCTAATCTCTGCCTGTGGTGAATAGATTGTCTTATCTTATGTTAAAGAGAATTAGAGTGAGCCTGTAATACTTTTCTTAATATCATCTCCCTGTTCTAATATAAAGGGAGTTTCGCTGGAGTGAGGCTTGTACCACTTTTTATTTTTTTATCCTACAAGAGATAAAAGGAAAAGGAAGTGTGCAGAAAATTGGGAGACTTATCCCATCAAGAAACCTCACTGAGAGCACAGCTCATCCTTCAGACCTGAGATTTTTGTGCTGAGGTGGTCTCAAAACAAAGAAAGAGTGATGCAGCATAAGAACCTTCCTCCAGAACAGATAGACAGTGTCTTTTCCACAGCCCACACCCTAAATTCAGACTTCTAGCTTCCTGGACCGCATAAGAATAAACTTTTATTCTAAACTCTTGAGGTTTCTGTATTAGAGTTGTACCATATAACTAAGACAGCAATCATCCGTAAAAGTAACCGTGGTAGTGTAGTGAAGAGCTATGCCTGCTAACGAAAAGCTCAGCAATTAGACTCTACAGACATGCCTGAGAAACTGTATGGGGTACTTCTACTCTGTTCTACAGGGTTGCTATGAATTGGAATCAATTCAGCAGCACAAGTTTGGTTTTGGTATCTATAACAAATTTATCACATATTCGTATTGATGTCTCCAGCAATAGTCATTAATGTGTTAGCTGATTTTCAATACAGAAGCATCATAACATTGTTGCTTCTGTTGTTAGTTGCCTTTCAGCTGACTCTGACTCGCAGCAACCTTGTAGACATGAACAAAGCACTGATTGGTCCTTTGCTGTCCTCACAATTATTTATATGTTTGAACCTGTTGTTACAGCTGTCACGTCCATTCATCTCGTGGAAAATTTCTCTCCTTTTTTGCTAACCTGGTGCTTTGCCAAGCGTGATACCGTTTTCTAGGGATCGATCTTTCCTGATGAAATATTCAAAGTATGCAAGACAAAGTCTCTCCGTTCTTGGTTCTAAGGGACATTTTGGCAGTTCTTCCTCCAAAGCTGATTTTTTCAATCTTCTGGTGGTAAATAGTATAGTCACTGTTCTCACAAACACTGAAATCGGGATGTGAAAGTTCTTCCATCTTCCGTTTCCATTGTTCAGCTTTTGCATGTGCATGAGGTGGCTGCAAGGACCATGGTTTGGGTTAGGCACATCTTAGTTGTCAAATGACATCTTGGATTTTAACAACATAAAGAGGTCTTTCGCAGTAGGTTTTTCCAGTTCAATGTGTCATTTGATTGCTTGACTGCTGCCTCCGTGGGTACTGCTTAGTAAGCCAAGTAGAATAAAATCCTTGACAACTTCAATTTCTTTGCTGTTTATAAAGATACTGTCAATTGGATGAGTACTGAGGATTTTTGTTTTCTGTGTGTTCAGATGTAATCCATTTTGACAGCTGTAATCTTTGACTTTCATCTGTAAGTGCTTCAAATATTATTCACTTTGAGAAAGCAAGGATGACACCTGCATATCATAGGTTGTTGCTGTGTCTTCCCCTGCTCTTGGTGCCTTGTTATTTTTTCATGTTGTCCAGCTTCTCAGATTATTCAGCATACAAAGATACAAGTAAGGTGAAAGGATACAACCCTGCTGCACAATTTTTCCAATTTAGAACTATGCAACATTCTTTGCTCTGTTTGAATGATTGCCTCTTGATGCATGTATAGGTTCTATAAGAGCACAGTTAAGTGTTCAGAAATTTTTGTTCTTCATAGTATTATCCATAATTTGTTACAATCTGCATACTCAAATATCTTCACATAATTGACAAAGCACAGGTCAATTATCTTTCTGATATTCACTGTGCTTTTAACTAAGATCAGTGCAACATCAGTAGTAGTATTCCTTATTCTACTTCCTCTTTTGAATCCCTCTTAAATTTCTGGTAGTTCCCTACTGATACGTCGCTGTGACCTTTAAGTCACTTTACATACCTCTAATAAATCCTATTTGATTGTGTTATAATTCTATTTTTTTATTGTTTACTTCAATTTCTAATATATGGCTGAATATCATAATGTCTACGATCATGAGAGATATTGGTCTGTAGTTTACCTATGTATTTCTTTTAATGCCTTTATCTGGTTATTTGCATTAATCTGGTCACATAGAATGAGTTAGGAATTATCCCCTCTCCTGTTTTCTGGAAGAAACTGTGGTGATTTTGGTATTGTTTTCAATTGATTGTTTGGTAAAATTTGCAAGTAAAACCATTTGAGCGTGATGTTTTCTTTTAAATACAAAACAAAACAAACCACATCTCCAAAGTCAATTCCCACTCATAGTGACCCTATAGGACAGATGTAGTACAGTTGTCCCATAGAGATTCCAAGGAGGGGCTGGCGGGTGGGAACGACCAACTTTTAGTCAGCAGTGGAAGCCCTTCACCACTGTGCCTCCAGGGCTCCTTTTTGTGAAAGACCATCAATTATTGACTTAATCACCTTAACAGATACAGGACGGTTCAGATTATCCCTTCTGTGAGTTTTGGTAGTAGTTTCTTTACAGCAGTTGGCCCTTTTCATCTAATTTTTTCATAGTGTCTCTTTATTGTCTTTTAATGTCCATGAGCCCAGTAATGACTCCATTTCTATTTATGAAATTAATGATTTTTGCCTTCTCTCTTCTTTTATCATTTATTTTTCTTGCTTAGAATTTTATTGATCTTTTCATAAAACAAGCTTTTGGTTTTATTGATTCCCTAAATTCTTTTCTTGTTTTCAATTTAATTTGGTTCTAATTTTTACTATATATGCTTTTTTTTACATCTTCTGTTTACATTTAAAACGTTCTCTCTCTAGTCTCCAAAAGTAGAAGTCTACTGATTTTTTTCTAATCTTCTTTGCTAATATATGTGTGTATTGTTGCCAGCTTCCATAGTGGTGATCATGACTCAGGGCAACCACAGGCAAAAATATGTATTTAATAATATAAATTTACTGCTAAATACTGCTTTTGCTACATTCCACAGATTTTGGTAAACAGTATTTCTTTTTCATTTAGTTCAAATTATTTTTTAAATTACTCTTGAGGCATCTTCTTTGACCCATATGTTATTAAGAATCATTTGCAATATTTCTCATTTTTAAAGCTGTTTTTCTCTTATTGATTTCTGGTTTTAACACACTTACCGAAAACCAAACCTACTGCTGTCGAGTTGATTCTGACTCACAGTGAACCCATAGGTCAGAGTAGAACTGCCCCATAGAGTTTCCAAGAAGTGCCTGGAGAATTTGAATAGCCAGCCTCTTGGTTAGCAGACATAGCACTTGACCACTATGCAACACTTAGCTATGAAAAATACTTCGTGTTATTTTTATATTTGTTAAATTGGTAAAAGAGCATTTTATTATCTAGGATAGAGTCTATCTTGATGAATGTTCCTTGTGAATTTGATAAAAATTTGCATTTGGTTGTTGTTGGACACAATATCCTATAAATATCAGTTAGACCAAGTTGTTTGATAGCACAGTTCAAGTAAACTATTTCTTTACTAATTTTTTGCCTGAAAGATTATTAGTTCCTGAAACAGGGGTATTACAGTCCCCAATTACAATAGTGGGTCTGTTTATTTCTTTTATTTTATTTTTATTTAATATGACTGAGTGGAAATGTACATTCCCATATAAATTTACATGCCCACCTATATGCAGTTTCCACTGCTCTCCCTGCCCGGTGACAGCACACTATTCCTCTCTGCTCCATACATGTCTCATCCTCCCGACAGCCTCCTTTCCCCTCCTCTCCACCCACTCTCCTTCCTCCAACCAGAGGTCAGCCCATAAAGTGCATCCAATATATGGTCACTCTGCATTGCCAAGTCCAATCCATTCATGTCCAAAGAGTGGACCTTCATTATGATTTATGGGCAAGGGCAGCATCAGTGCCAGGGGCCATGCTCCCAGGGGAACCCTGAAACTGCTAGACCATCAATTGAGGTCTTTTAGTGGAGATCTCAGGGGGCATCCCTTTTGCCTTTTGTACTTTGAAAGTCTATTGTCGACTGCATGTATGTTTAAGATGGCAGTGTTAACTTGAATAATTGATCTTTTATTGTTGTCTACCATTTTTATCAGTGACATTTTTCTGAGTTTTTTCTGTCTGCAATTGATATAGCTACTCTTTTTTCTTCCTAAATTTGTTACCACAGTATATCTTGCTCTATCCCTTTATTTTTAAATAACCTGTATATTTATAATTGAAGTCAGTTTCTTGTAGACCACATGTGGTTGAGTTTTGATTTTTACGCAGTTGGGCAATCTCTGTAATTTAACTGATGTGCTTAGACTGTTCACATTTACATTCATATTAATACGTTTAGCTTAATATCTACCTGTCTTAGTCACCTGGTAATGGTCCAACAGAAAATACCACGAGTGAAAGGTTTCATGAAGAGAAGCGTTACTGACACAGTCTGGTAAGCCACAAATCCACTTATAAATTGTAAGTCCATTCAGTATGAGAAATCATCACAGTCCAGCAGGCTGAGTCCAAATCCAGTGAGAGCATCTCAGCACGGAAACCTCAGGGCCAAAGGACGTGCTCTGCTCTCAGTGCTTCTCTCTTGGTGGTATGAGTTTCCCAATTTCCTCAGCTCACTTCCCTTCCTTATACTCCACAAGCTTGTAGCTTGAGTCCTGCCTCACTAACACAACTGCAGAACATTCTCCATCATCAGTATCACAGAGGCAGGATTCACAACACATGGGAGGAATGGCACTACACTGGGACTCCTAACCAAGTCAAATCAACACATACATTTTTGGGGGGACACAATTCAATCCATGACATCACCCTATTTGTAACTGTGTCTTTATTTATTGCATTTTACTCTTATTCATTGTTGTTTGATTTTAATTAAGCAATTTACATGAGTCCATTTTATCTCCTCTTAGCATATCAGTTATACTTTTATTTTTAATTTACTGCTTCCACTAGAGTTTGTAACATATATTTTTAACTAATTTATTTTAGATAGCACCACACCACTTTACTTGCCATGCAAGTAGCTTGTATGTAACAAAGTATCACAATTTCACTGTCTTACCTCTTATGAATTATTCTCATCTATTTCACTTATTTCATTATTCTCTTCTATTTCATTATTCTCACCTATTTCACTTATTTCATTATTCTCTTCTATTTCACTGATCTATAACTTACAATTACCTAACCCTAGCAAAACACTCAAAAAATAATTGCCTTAAGAATCTGAAGTTTCTTGTCCTGTCTTCAAATTTGGAAAATTTTTGGTAATTACTTTAAATATTTCTTTTGTTCTCTCTTTTTCTACATTCTAATATGCCATTATGCGTATGTAAATCTTTTGAAAATTGTCCCACAGTTTTGGGTATTATTTTCTTCTTCCTCTCCCCTTACTGTTTTTATTGTACTTTAGATGAAGATTTATAGAACAAATTAGTTTCTCATTCAGCAGTTAGTAAGCATATTGTTTTATGACACTGGTTAACAACCCCACAACAGGTCAACATTCTCTCTTCTCAAACTTGGGTACCCTATTATCAGCTTTCCTGTCCCTCCTCGCTTCAGGTTCTTGCCCCTGGGATAGCATGACCCTCGTGACTAGTTTTGTTTTATAGGCCTGTCAGATCTTTAGTTGAAGGGTGAACTTTATTACTGAGCTAAAGGGGTGTCCAGGGCCATAGTCGCTGGCTTCTCTAGTCTCTGTTAGGCCAGTGGCTCTTATCTTCCTTGTTGAGTTAAAATTTTGTTCTACATTTGTCTCCAGCTCTGTCTGGAACCCTCTTTTTCATCTCTTTCATAGAAGTCAATGATGATAGCTGGACAGTGTCTAGTTATACTGGATTCAGCCTTTTGGAGGCCATTATAGATGTGGTCAATTAGTCCTTTGGATTGATCTTTTCCTTGGAATTGATGTGATTGTAATGGTTGTATCTTTAGTTTCCCTCATTCTCCCTTACTTCCAAAAGGGTAAGATCAGTGGAGTATCTAACACAGCTACTCACAGGCTTTTAAAACCCCAGATACTACTCACTAAAGCAGAATGTAGGACATTTTCTTTATAAACCATGTTATGCTAATTGAGCTAGGTGTTTCCTGAGACCAGGGTCTCGACAGCCTCAGCTGAGCAATTTGGCCCCCCAGGGAGTCTGAATACGTCTATGGAGCTTCCATGACCTTGTCTTTTACAAGTGTGCTGTCTTCCCTGGATCCAGTAGGCCATACCTATGCTGCTCAGGGATGTGACTTTTAGCACACTAGACAGGTAAGCAGGAAGGGGTGGGAAAACTGATGTGTGGAGCTAAGATGAGTATGGTGGAAAGGAGAGAGAGAGTGAGAAATAGGAGCCAATGACATTGGAGTGGAGAGATGAGAATCTGAGAAACATAAAATAAAATAGAGAACAAAAGAAAAAAATAGTAACTGGCTACAGAGTCACTATGAGTCAGAATTGACTTGATGGCAGTGGATTTTCTTTTTTTTTAGTTGAACATTTGCAAAAGAGAAAAAATATGAAGAAGCAGTAAAGAAAGGCTTCCAGGGTTCTCTAAGCACTGCTGCTGCCAGCACCAGGGAGTGTGGCCCAGGTTGCATGGTATAGCATGGCTAGAAGGGGTATAGATGTCATACTGTGTCAGGTATTCAGTAGAAAGGAAAAGAACGTAAGTGTAGAGAGAAAAGAACTGGAAAATGAAGAGAGGCAGGAATCAAACAAGAAAGTAAGGGGGTGGGGGGAGAAAGAAAGAAAAAAAAAAAGAAATGCCCCTAGGAATCCTACTGAGGCACATGCACAGACTGAGGATGTGGATTCTAAGTCATGTAGCACAGCATGGCTAGAAAGGACTCCTAAGGCTTGAAAAGAAATGAAAGCAAACAAACAAAACACAGCATAGGAAAACAAATGAAAAAGAAGCAGAAAGAAGAATGCCCCAAGTATTCCACAAGCTTGGTATCTCAGGCCATGGGAATGCTTCCCCAGTTAAACCACACATCGCAGCCTTTCAAGAAGAGGCAAAAATGGCACAGAGAGCCAGGCATTGGAGAGAATGGAGGGTAAGGTTGTGGGAGGCATGGAAAAACAAAAAGAAACAGAGAAAGCAACACCAGCTGCAGTCAAATGGCATTCAGGGAGCCCACCAGAGGCAGGAGGAGTGAATGCAAGCTGCCAAAGGGATTTCCTTCTGGTCGGGAGATTGCAGCTAGCAGGAAGCAGAGTAAATGCAGGCTGGGCAAGGGGAGGTTACCAGGTGATCTGTGTTGTGCTGAGAGCTCCTTAGGTTACTTCCCCGTACTTCCTAACTCCTGATCTCTCACGTGGGTGCAGCAAATCCAAGCAGTTGGGACACTACATTTCCTGGCCAGTTGAGCCACTGCAGCTAGCAAGAGGGTATCTGAGGCTCACTCTCTTTTCTGTTATATTCATTCTATTCTTTTTCTTGCATTTCAGTTTTCACCTTTGTAATGTTGAAACTACTACTGAGTCCATTAAATGCATTCTTTGTTTCTGTTGTTATTATTTCTAGCATTCCGTTTAGGTTAATTCTGAGTTTCCATCTGGCATGTGGTCTCCCCCCTGCCCACCACTAGAAGCCTTAACACGTTAACCATACCGTACCACACACATACCCATTGCCATTGAGTTGATTCTGACTCACAGTGACTGTACAAGACAGGACAGAACTGCCTCACAAGGTTTCCAAGGAGTCCAAGGAGTGGCTGGCGGATTTGATCTGCCTACCTTTTGATTAGCAGCTGTAGCTGTTCACCGCTAAGCCAAAATTTTGGGGTCTCGTAATTGCTTCTAAGAATTGCTATGATAATACTATGAAAACCTTACACAGTCGTTTCTCATGGTGATGATCAAAATACCTGCTTTGTAGGACTTCCCAAAGCCACATGCTTTTACAATTGCCCTAGAATCTTTGTTGATGGTGTAGGAAAACTATAGTAGACAAAAAGAATTAGAAAGATTTCAAATGATAAATGTGAGCTATTGTGGTCATTTCTTTCATATATACGATCTACTTTTAATCTTTAAAATAACTTTTTGTGTTAAGAATTATTAGCCACATTTTTACATTTGAATAGAGATTTACAGAATTCAACAATTTTACCAAATTTACCCAACCTGTAGATTATACAGCTGAGATTCATAGTCACTTCTCTCCATCTCTCCAAAGTTTGTTTTCAAAGTCCATTGCTTGTCTATGCCATGAAAGAAGATATTGTTGGAATAACATACAATAATCCTATTTTTCCACCTCATACTTCTGCTTCAAATGTAAAATGGTTATACAGATTATTAACAAACCTCTCCTAATAAATACAGAAGAAATAATTTTGTTATCTTCTGTGTTTCTACAGAAGCAGTGTCAGGACAAGTTAATACCTATTGTCCTCAGAGTTAAAGTGGGAATAATACTAAGAATACTCACTTTCTTTTTAACTATCTTGTGCTTCTACATAACCATGGACAGCTAGAGGAAGGAGCAAATCTATCTTGGAAGAGGGATAGCTGGGATGCTCCTTAGAAGCAAGGATGGTAAAATTTTATCTTACATACTTTGGGTCTGTTATCAGGAGGGTCTAGTCTCTGGAGAAGGACACCATGCTTGGTAAGGCAGAAGGTCAGCTAAAATGAGGGAGATCCTCAACAACACAGAATGACACAGTTGCTGCAACAATGGTTCCAAGCATAATAACGGTTGTGAGGATGACACATGACTAATCAGTGTTCTGTTCTGTTGCACATAGGGTCACTGTTAGAATGATTCCAGTGGCACCTAACAGCAACAGTGCTTCTATAATATAAATATCACAAGTGGGTGACTTTAACAAACAGAAAGTTTTCTACAAGTCCAAATTTAGCGTCCTGACTCTAGGGGAAGGCTTCTCTTTCTCTCAGTACTGGTGAAATATTCTTGTCTTTTCTGAGTTTCTGTTCCTGAAAGATCTTCATAACGTGGTTTGGCATCTATCTTCCCTTGTCTTTACCTTCTAGCTTGCTTATTTAATCTCTCTCTCTCTCTCTTTTTTTTTAATCTCAAAAGACAGAAAAGCACATGCTATATGAATGCTGCTTCATGAGCATAACTAGAAAACCCATTCCCAATTTGGTGTAGGGGTTAGGGTTTACAATAGGTATTTTTGGGTAATACAGTTCCATCCACAACAAACACATTATCTTCTGAGAATTAAATAAAAAATACCATGCAAAGCACTTGCTAGTGTCTGTCTGCACAGAATATCATTCAGTAACTTTTACACATTGTTAAAATTAATGGAAAGTCTTCTCAAGTCACTAAACCAAGCTCCTTACCATTTTTAATGTGAATAAATAAAACATACATCTAACTATCTTCAGTGTAGATAACTTTTGTCTTTTCATCTCAGCTGTAACCCACTGAAACCCATTGCTGTCAAAACGGTTTGGACTCAGCAATCCTGCAAGACACAGTAGAACTAACTGTCTCACAGAGCTTCCAAGGAGCACCTGGTGGACTCAAATTGTCAACTGTAGCAGCTGTAGCTCTTAACTACTATACCACCAGGGGCTAGCACACTACTTAGCAGATGATAAAGGACTACCCTGCAGGTGGGTTGCGTAAATGCAGGAGCAGAGGTCATTGTTCATGCACTATAATAAAGTTAACAGAATTTTTTTTCTGGAGGGGGATATTCAAATTGCCCTTGATTTTTGAAAAATTTGTTTAAATGTGGTTAATCCTTTTGAATGGCTACAACCCTGTTAATTTTAAACTCTGTATTCAATTGTTGTTTTACCTGCCCCAAAGTGGGGATTAAGAAGTCTGTAGACATCAGAACTTTCAGTAGAAAATTCCAGATTTATTAAAATCTTACCTTTAAGGCTTTCATGCAGGTACTGAAAAAGGACTTATGGGGAGGTATTTATAAGACTGTTGTCTCATTAAGGAATTATCAGAGAGGAATAATTGGAACATCCTGATTGTTTAAAATACAGTACAAAATAAAATGGTGAAGACTTTGGGCATTTGCATTTATTCTGATCCTCTGTGTAATATACTTCATAAATATTAATCCTGTGGTATTTCTCTACTGTCTTTGTCAGCTAAGTACAATATTCATATTCTCTTTACAGTAATGATTAAGAGACAGCAGATTCTGTTCATCATAATGTACTACTGTAGCCTTGAAAATCAGTAAATTTTGACATTTCAGTAAGCATACTCAGAAATGTACTGTTGAATAGATAACAAAGCAGCTCAGTACAGGAATGTGTGTATGTGCAGGTATGTGTACATGCTTGCACTTGTGTGTCTGTGCAATAAAACATAATTAAAAAGTAGCTCTGTGAAAAGTTGAAATACTTGTTTTAAACAGATGGTAGTACTATCATGTTGGAGCACAATCTTATCTTCACCAAGATAAAAGTCAGGAAAATGTAACATAATCCAAGAATGTGACACTAAAGATATATACTTTTTTCATCTCATCTACCTCTCTCTCTCTCTTTTAAAAGAATTTAGGAACTTCAAGTATCGGTGCATAAATTCATCCATATCATAATCATCTTTCGGATCATGGAATCTTAAAAAAAATTAATAAGTAATCTGAAAAGTCCAATGAACATTGAATTTCTCATATTTTGCTTTATATTCTCTCAAAGATGAACAGATTTTCTTTCTTTTCATTTATAGTGGTGTCATTCTTGTTCAAGGGTTGATAAACTTGGACAAAGCCAAATTCTACAAGGCATTCTCACCTAAGAGGAAGGTTAAAGGATTTTATTCAATTGCTTGCTTGCTTGCTTGCTGAACTACTTGATTGATGAAACATGTCAGTAGCTATTATTCTGTGCTAGGCACTATTTCTAAGTGTATTATAAATACCATACTTAATCCTCATGACAACCATAGGACGTACATTCTCTAATTATTCCATTCTACACGTGGAGAAACTGAGGTACATATTGGTTTCAGGCAAATAGCAAGAAACTGTCAGATCTGGGATTTCAATCCATACATTAGCTGGTTTAAATCATTCTTATCACAGAATAGTTTCAGTCTCATTTGTCCAACATGCCTTAGAACAAACATGGATGTATCTAGGTACTATTGTTTGACTAGATCACAATTCCTCAATTCATTTCTTTGGTTTTAACCGCAACAATATGAATTCTATGTTCTTTCTGGACAATTTTTCCAAACACCTCATATTTCATTAAATATCTTGGGAAGGTGTTGGATTACCTTCTTTACTTCAATGGTTTATAGAGTATAGACATGAGAACCTGTATTCAAAACTAAACAAATAATGTCTTTCAAAGAGGTGTTTATACAACTTCTTTTCAGAAGAAACTATAACATGTTTACAATGGCTTCAATTCTACGTTTAATGCAATAGTTAAATTGTTATGATTTAAGTAATGGACTTACCTATCATGTGAATGAGTTGATACAAATGATCACTTTGGCTTCCAAGATTCATTACAAAAGATTCTTCTGGAAATCTCTACATTCAGCACTTGAATCCAGAAGCAGGTGTTAGTGTAACTTTGTTGAATAATCAGATGTTGGGTTTTCTCCTTCTTTAACCAATATTCTTCAGCAGGGGCCTGTGTGCTGTAACCCTTTTTGATTGGCTCTGGAGCCTTGCATTATGATTCAGGTAGCATTAAGTACTAATAATTTCTGCAACAATTACGGACAAAATTGAACCTAGGAATGTCAGTTTTCAGATGATTATACATGTCCAGTCTTTAGTTTCGACACAGCAAGCAATACTTTAATACACTGTTTAACATTCTTAAATTCATAGTTTTGAGCAACAGGAAAGCCTCTGCTAACTCACCTCATTTACCTACTCATGATTCAGGGATTAAGGCTGGTGAAATGGTAGCACAGCTGTACTGAACTAGTCATGATTCATACTTGTTTGCATCAAAAAACTGTCAGAGTACAGTTTTAAGAGTTCTATTCCCTCAGTATGAGGATAAAACTAAGGATTATCAGACTGCGACTTACCATATCCAGTATAAACTCTTTAAATCAGCACTTAGCTGAAATGTCACCAAGGTACAAATTCCCAGGATTTAGCCATATTTTATTACTCACCATAAACATTCAAGAATGGATTTATAAGCATATCCCTCTTTCTGTTCAGCTCTCTTTTAATAGGAAATATGTGGTGTTGGTTCTAAACTATAGCATAAGAGATTAATATACCTGTAACATGATTCTAGTTAAAAGTTGCCCTTAAATTTTATTTATTGCGTGTAAGAACCAATGAAGGAAGAAATAAACAGGACATATCTAAATTCTGACAGTGAATCGAAACACGAATAACACTTGTCTCATGTTGTACTTTTTCCTAATCATATTACCATCAGTGTATTGTAAGTAAGGCCTTTAAATAAAGCAATACATTTTTGCTATTGTGAAATTGAGGATGTATACTTGCAGATGAGTTTACATAAATAATTACACTTGATTAAATTATTAACTCAAATTAATTTTCTTTATAAAAGTAGGTTCTACATTCATAAAAACCTTAGAAGTGATCAGATTTAAAAAATCTCTCATAAATTATATTGATTTGCACCACTTCTGTACATACAATGTTGTGATACTTGATCCATTTATAATGTGTCTACATTCCAAAGCATTTGCTATAAAAAAGAAATAAAGCCCAGTAGAGAATGAGACATGTAAGACTCATTTAAAGTAAGATTTAAAATGAGAACAATTGAATTAGTGTTATTAACATTCATTTTAGTATTTTAAAAAATAATCACTTTTCCATTGAAATTTTAAAGAGGAATATCCACATAATTCATTCATGGCAATGTTCTAATTGATTATATTGATAACCAAAAGATTTGTAAAAGATACAAACAGAATCCAGCATTAGATTTTTATAAGTTCTCATAAAAGTCTTCAAAATAACCTCTAAAATTTAATATGTTTGATAATTTAATAAAAAAAAATCAGTGCAATGCTTCTTGACATTTTCTAGAAAATAGAGTTCAGAATCAAAGCGAAACACTTCCTGTGGTCAGGAAAATGGATTGAATCTCAAACCATAAGGTCATACTGCATATAAATTATAAAATGTATTGGTTCATTTTGGCTTTTTGAAATTGTATTATATAGCTTCTGCTGCAAGATAGAAAATGAACACCATTGACACTGAAGTTTTGAGGCTGCAGAGAACATTTGGGAAGTTTAAATGTACTATGTTGACGTACATTTTTAAGGAATTGCAGGCACACTTAAATTGTAAGTTCTTCCTTACTGACTAGTATGGATGTTAAATAGATGCATGTCTAAGTAGGTACTTGAGTAGCTTTTATGACTCATCTATCACCTTCTCATTTTAGTAAACTCAAAGTGTGTACATCAGAGTGATAGAGACTTTAGAATTTTGAATTTCTGTGTAATTAAATGATACACAGATTAGATAAATATTGTTGCTTAAACTATGAAGTGTAAACACTGATATATTTTGAGTTGTGGCTAGTTGTAATAAAAATGGAGATAAAAAGAGCATGGCTCAAATGAAGAGATTCCACATATGTATTGAAATGAAATGATGACAATATATTACTCTAAGTATCTCTGGGATATTGCACTTTATTGCTGCATACCAGAAATTAAGAAAAGGAGGGCAGTGGTGTGAGTGGAAATAGAAGTCGTGTTAACTGGTTGATAAGTGGCTGATTTGGTTCTGTATAATATTCAGGACTCTCAAGAGCCTAGAAATAAATTACAATGCTTTGTGCCCAGCGTGTATACATGTGCCAGCCCATCTGTCACCAAGATAGGTTCAGAACAAAATTAATATCACCATGAAAACAGGTACAACACAACATATTGTTGTTTTAGAATTTATTATGCACAAGAAATATGCATATTTTTCTAATCACCATGCTTCAATGTATCAATCATTTGTCAGAATACTATTCAAATCATAAAATTTCCATTAAATGAAATCACTGTCCTTGGGAAATCAAGAGCCACAAAATAAAACCATACTATGGCATTAAACATTACTAAAAACTATAATATTGAGAGTAAATTCATTATTAACTTTCTAAATTATTATAATATTGGCAATGAAGAACAGCAAATATTATAAACATTAACAATTTAAGACCCACATATATTTGTACACCACAGAGGGTGTTTTTATTTTTCCTAAATAAGGTCTAGCTAAGTTAATACTCAAATTCTCTTGCATTCTTAAAAAAAAAGATTTTGAAAGAGACAATTCATGGTTGGATTGTATCTTCTTCGGACATTACTGAAGTATGTATAATTAAAACTGCAAAATATATTTTATTTTAAATTTTAGGTTATGTAAGTTTATAGTTCCCATCTTATTTCAACTCCATCTGAATATGTAAGAAATCTTTAAATTATATGTAACTTACCATCTCTAGATAGAAACGATTAGAATATTTTGTAAAGATCTTACATCTTCAATGTATACAAGGCAACAAAAAAATATCACAGTCAATGGTGGCTATATGGTATCCTCAGAAAACAAAGGAAAGAAAGAATAAGCTAATATACTCTGCTTCCTTTTCTTAGATACTGTACTGGTCCTCTGCTTGAAAAAATATAGCATGAAATTATTTTGCAATTTTTTTTTTTTTTAGTACAAATTTTCTTCAAGGAAAGAAAATTAAGATGTCAGAGTTACCTAGGAGGCAACCTCGAAATAGTAGCACTTTCCTCACTGGATTCTATGTTTGTTGATCTAAATATCACTAATTGTTCAAAAATGTTTTCAATGAGAAGTATTCTGGTCTGCTAAAATAGATCATTGCTCAAATTTTCTTTCCTAGAAACATCAATAGACTTTTAAAAGAGATTGTCTGACAGAGATCACAGTAGAGCTGGAGAAAAATGTAGAAGAAAAATCTAACCAACAACAAAAAAGACCAAACTTACTAGCCTGACAATGGAGAAAGCCCAAGAGTATGACAGCCCCTGATACTCTTTAAATCAGTAATGAAGTCACTTTGGAAGTTTGCCCATCATCAGACAATTGGACAGACTTTTAAAAAGACACTAAAGGGGGCACACCAGCCCAGGGGCAATGGCTAGAAGGCTGCAGAAAACAGGAAAGGGTGTATTAGGGACGCAAAGTTGAGAAGGGAGAGTTCAACCAAGGTCATAATAATATCTGTGCTAAAAGTTTAATGAGAAGCAAGTTTGTTCTGTAGACCTTATTCTGATGTGCAATAAAATAGAGGAAAGGAGATGGAGGCAGCACTCGTTTGCTTGAGTCAGCCTGCCTCTTGGGGATAGCAGCCTACTCCACGGGGAAGAATAGTGTAAATGGGAAGACCAAGGGATATAAAACCCAATGTAGTGAAACATACATGCTGTGTATCCTTGGAAAATTACCTAAACTCTAAGGTTTCATTTATTAAAAAAAAAAAAAAAAAATCAAGTAATCATTAAATTACCAGGGTGTTGTTTGCTGAAAACAAGGTAATGTTTGGAAAGGGTGCTAAGACCTGGGAGCCTATTCTTCTTGATCTTATGTTCCAGAGAAACTGTGTGTTTTCTAGAAGAAATGGGTGACATTAAGGAGACTACATTGAAAGTATGCCAGAACAAAGCATGATACTTCTCATTCTAGATCACTTACTTATGTGGAGGAAACCTATGTTGTATTAATTAAGAATTTTTATTGATTCACAATTTTTGTGAGAAATTCTCCATGTCTTAAGCAGGGTAAATTCTTTTTACTCTTTTCCATAAGGAGTAAAACTGGACTTTCATCTATGGGCTGCACTCCTCGGAACTAGAACTGAGTTCTTAGAAGATCAAATTTATTGTAAATAGTTTATAGATATGCTTGTGGTTCTAACTATCAGTGAACCAACTTATTACAGTAATAAAAATATTAAAGAAGTATGCTCCTTTGGATGGTTAGTTGACTTCTTTTATACTACACTACAATTCTATGTTTTATATATAAAAAAAGAGGTTATATTTTATAACATTCCTGCTATGTGTTCAGATATAACTTAGACATGGCATGAAAAAATTAGCAGATGGGAAAAGGACAAGGAAAGTTTTTAAAGCATAAATTGCTGGAGAAGTAAAAGTATTATGTGTTATTAAAATATTGTTTCTACAAAAAATATGAAAATACATAAAAGGACACGATAATAGTGTCAAAATGGAATTAAGCTTCAGAATACAGTAAGAATCCTAATATAAACAAATCCCTTGTGCGTTTATGCATGTTTATTCACAAAGGGAAAAGCCTCTGGCCCTGGGGCAGTTGTAGACTTCACTTTTATTCACATTCCACTTTACATTTCAACTTTTATCTGTTCTTCGCTCAGTGGAGTTGTAGGGGTGTTCTGGATCATTTCCGATTTCTATAGGTTTTCAGAATCCAAAATTCTGAAAATGAAAAAGTGAGCTAAAGCAGAGATTATAATTATTTTGAGATTATATTTATGAGAGTATAATTATTAGGTTATATCCAGCATTCTAAGGTACCCAACTACTGCGGATTACTACTTCTTGAAATAAGGGACGGAGATAACGACTGATGACGTGGAGAAACAATACTTCCATTTCGATAAACGGCTCACACTGTTCCATTAACAACTGAGTTATTAAAGTTTTGGGGATGATTGATGGAATGTCGTCACTTGTCTCGGGGGGGCCTAGAAATACATGATGAACAAAAACACAACCTAACTCTTTTCCTGGGGGACGTGGTATGCTGGCTCTTAAACACAAACACAAAGAAAAGAAAACCAAACAAAATATGAAATCTCCTTTGAATTCAACAAGAGCACAACACTCAAAAAATTGTGACAATGGACTAGGATTGAACATTGGAAAACATCAGTGTGGAAACACAGGCCATAACCTCAGGTTACCCACAAAAATCTTTGTGAAGATTTTTAGTTAACTGGAGGCATGCCCACAGAACTTTCATGTTGGCTATTGCTTTGCTATTTCTTTATATCTTAGTAAATAACAAAAACAACTGTAATAATGTGTGGCTCTAGGTTCCTACCCTGAGCATATTGATGCTGGCAGACTCACACTCTTTGCATTGCAGCTAATCTCATTTTTAGTTGCACAAAAACTACAGTGTTCCAAAGAAGCAAAAATAATTTGAAAGATATTCATATTTTTGCTGAGGCTCTATTAGCATATAAAATTATTTGGAAAAAGAAAAAGTCACTGAATTCATGGAAACACAGTTTCATGTTCCAAGAATTACGATAGTTATCAAAAAAGAGAAGAGTTTATTTCAGGTGGAAATAGCCTTTTCTCAAGGAACATCTCTCCTCAAGTGTCCTTTAAAACACATTTTCAACTCAGAAGAGATGATTTGAAGGAGACATTTTACAGGGTTACTTAGGCTTAGCTACACACACACATGCACAAAAGAAAGAGGCAGGAAAAAAAAAGACACTGTTTCCATTAGAAAAACAAGCACTTTTTCCCCTGGTGTCATGTCTTTGGATATGTACTGCCTTAGAGAAATGTAGAAATCATTTTCAAACATGGAACTGTCTTAGAAAACTAGAGATTTTAGTACAAAGAAATCAATTCACTGAAAGAATGCCCACATGCTGTTGTTGTGAGTTACTATGTATCTATCTATATATACAAGAGGAACTTACAAAGGAACCCTTGTTTTACAGTTTCTGATGTACTATACATTAGCATAGTGGGTTTATATCTTCTCCAGGCCTGAGTTACACTTAGTATAACAAATAATTTTATAATAATGCTGAAAATATTGATACAAAACAGCTTTAAGATGATATTTCCAAAAAATATCCTTCCTTTTAAAATTGAACTGTTTAATCCAGGTTTTCTTTTTGAGTGTTTCAGCTTTAAAAAAGATTTTCCAAGAAAATACTAGCATTTAAAACATCTCTTAAATGTCTATTAAATGACAGCTTTTCTTAAATAGATTACTATTTTTTTTTTTTTTTTTTTACAAAGTATAATCCAAAAGTCTGTTTTCCAGGAAAACAAAACTATAACTCCAAAAGTTCAAATCAAAAACATTATTTGTGATACACAGCATTTCCATATCCTGGGAAAAAACCCTTGATTATTTTTATCATGCTCATTTATTTACAGATTTAAAACATAGTAGCAACACACACCAACTTTCAGGACAAATCAAGCTGAATTCCACGATTAATAACCATAATTTTTCTAATATTTCTTAAACATTGCCCAGCCCAAAATGTATGTCTGTGCAGGTATTACAGCTTCTAAAGTATAGTGGGAATTTCAGATAGCAGTCTCATTAAGTCAAGCAAATCACAATGCCCATTGTTCTCCTTTGGCAGAATTACAAACATACAAACAAAGGAAACATTTGGCAAACGTTTGTCTTGATGCACATGTGTCTTCCCTTGGAAAATCAAAATTGCAAGTACAACATATTCAGTAGACTATTAACTCTCATCAGAGTTCAACCATTTGTGAAAGCCCAGTAGCTAAAGCTAGGACAGAAAATCTAATGGCCTTTCCTCAAAGTATAGAGTTTAAATACATTTTTATGTTAGGAGATGCATTTCAAACAGAGCTCTAATTTAAGCAGGTTAGACAGATGCTGTGCTAAAACTGCTATCTCCATTTCCCTTTATTCTTCTAATTTGTACACGCTGATGGATTCTGCCTGTTAACGGAAGCAGGGGAAGCAGATCATGCAGTAGGTATGACAGTTTCAATTTGCATGGACGATGTCTAATGTGTATGCTGCTACCAGATTTTATCTTTATGAAAGAGAACTACAGTCTTGATTTCAACTTCTCTTTGCATTTAGTTTTTTATATCTTGATACTTACTGTTGCATTATCGAATATAAATGCATTATTTTACATAGATTTATTGACCTATTGCATGTATGAAACTTATGATCCCATATTTCTCAAGGAGAAATATTTTGGCCTCAAAAGAATTTTTATATACCAGTTAGAAGTTTCTTTCTAAGATCAAATTTCAAGAGTTTACATTTATTTTACTTTTTAAGCCTAGATGGCTGCGAAACAGAGCATTGTATACTGGGCTACCAAAAACTGACTTTCTGTTCCTCAGTTCATCACGGAGAGTCACAGATATGACCTGATGACTATAATGCAAATTTGGATGTAGTTTTTCAAAGAAACAAACATATGACATGAATGACATATACATCTGTATGTATATATTTATCTATAGATGTATACATATACATGTATATTTATGCATATATATAAATATACACATATAAGTATACACATATACATTAAAGATAGACAGAAAGTGAAATAAAATATCTTTTCATAGAATATTCCATCCTCCAAATCTCAAAAATACACGGATGCTTCCATGACGATGAATCAAACGGCATGGCATATCATATTCTATTCATTATTTGTGAAAATTTATCCAACTTTACCACTTCACTGTGTTATGTCATAGTACTTCAACATCAATAGCAAAAGTTAAAAGCACAAATTTAAAGGATTGGAGCTGTCATTTGCTATTTGGCTAGCAATTACTCAGTCTGAAATCCTTTCTGAACTAGAGTGAACTAAACATTTAGAGGATAAAAGACATAGCCTTTTCCCCCTAATAGTATCACAAGATGTGTTCGAATGTATCTAATGGAGAGAAAAAATGTATCTCTAGGTTACGTGCAAGCAAACTTCATTCTTCAAATAAATATTATAACAGCAAATATAAGATTTTAAAATCCCTCTTCTTATCTCCTTCTATTAACTATGTAATTTAAAATTCTTTACAATTCCTTTATCTATTCATTCCTCAGATCTATTTTCACAGTTAACATCATTAAGTGAAGAGAGTGCTAGCTGATATTACCTTCTGAAACTTCAGTGCATGTCAGTTAGTGGCAGAAATAAAAGATAAATGAGTTATGGACTGCATAAACTAGCAAGATGTCTCCATTTATTATATATACATACAGTCACGTCTTCAAAGCACTTCAATCTAATTCAGTTAGCATGCTCAAACCCTTGTTCTGGAAAGAAAAGGGGGGCACCAAGTCTTTGTTGGTAACTAAAAATAAAAACTAATAAGAAGTACATGATAATTTAAATACGAGTTATGCATTATGTACGAGAAACACTTTGTCCAAACCGTCTTCATTCTACCCAGAGACAGGAGTAAGGTGATTACCCATCCTGCTGGCCCAGAGTCTGCAGCTCAGTGGTGTGTAAATTGTGGTGGAGAAAAACATTCTTCCTGCTGTATGTGTGTAAGGAGATTGGCCCTCGTGGTGGCTGTCCAAACCTGCCAACGAAGGTTGAATGCTGTCGAGCCACAGCAGCCTGGTCCTTTGGTTTTTCGGAGAACGTGGAGAAGCCTTCTGTCTTAGCTGTTGGCTTCAGGGAGCTCTGTGTACCTGTGGCCCGTAAGTTCTGAGTGACCTCTGAAGTAAGAGTGTCATAACTTCCTTTTGAATGTTTGATAGCTTCCACTAGTTCCTTGTCCTTTAAGAAATTACTTAAACAGATACTTGAGAGTTGACAGGTCTTGTTTTTGTAGGGGCTTGTCTGGTCAGCTGTGGAGTATCTAAAACGGTCCTCTGTGGGAGTATGTGTTGCTTTTCTGTCCCTTGTGCTGAGACTTTGGCTCACAATTCGATTTCGATGCATAGCCTATAACAAGAAAACAAGAAAGAAACGAAGTGTTTAAAAACCCTATTCACTGTGGTATTGATGTACTACATATGTGTGTGCAAACTTCTTACATTTTCATCAAAGTTTGGGAACCAAGTTTGAATTATTTATAGTTTTCTCTAAAAACACAAATTACTTTAATATCCACATATGACGCTATTAATGTATATGTTGAGAGACTTGGAAGTATCAATATCATAGTTTTTATCACCCAAGTGATACCTTAGAAACCAACAGAATGAATAACACCAAAGTCACGTCAATGAGCTGTGGAGACCACTGGAGAACTTAGAAGAGATTTCAGCACTTGGTTCATTCTGGCTTTTGGATACACTTTATTAATTAAATTAAGTCCATGAGTCTGTGACATCGTCTTGCTCACAAGAACCTTATTCTCAAGTGACAAAATCAAGACATAGCTCACTGAGTCATGCTGTAGGGGAAGTAAACTTGTATTATCTTGCAAGCTGGCACCAGAACTCCACTTGGAGAGAACACTGCCTTGGAGAAAACACTTTAGGAAAATCTTTGAGACAGAAACTAAGATTATCCAATTGCTCTGCTGGCAAAAAAAAAAAAAAAAAAAGGAATTTACTATTGTAGTACATGTATAAATGCAAAATGCTTATGTAATTATTTAATCAGTTACAGAAAATGGAGAAAAGAGTAAAGAAAGCAGAGTCATGCAAATTGTAGTATAGCATGTGCTGGAGAAGTCAATGAATATTCTCACCAGATGATAACCAAACGGTGCACAGTTTTAAATATCTATCTTTCCAACATTCCTCAAAAACTCCATCTCCAAACCTAATGTCTGCCTGAAGCCCCAATTTGCTCATCCAGCCATTAGCACTTTTTGTTTAAAATCAACATAAATTTCATATAAAATCAAACCAAAAACTTGATTTTGTGCTTCACAACCCGTTATGCTCCAAGTCGTCTTTTCTCAGTAAGTGGCACCACTAGCCAGCCAAAACTTCAAAATAGTCTTTGGTTTTCTCTGTTTTCCTCATGCTCCTCGTAATCAATTTCTTACTGTTGTACTGCTAAACTCAAGTCATTCGTTTCTCTCGGTGTCCACCTCCGTCTTCCAGATCCAGTCAAGCCCATCCTTGACTACAGCAACTCCCGCTAGCCTGTTCCTCTGCCTCTGTCAAGGTGTTACGCACATAGTAGTTTAAGTGAGATTTGACAGTTTGGTAGATGATAGATAGATACTTTTTCTGACAATTAAGCAGTTTTTAACGAATACCATCAAAAAGCCACACTGAGTTAATTCCAATTCATAGTAACCCTATGGGACAGCGTAGTACTGCTTCCACCCCAGCGGCCAAGCTCTTGACCACTGCACCACCAGGGCCCCTTTACCAAATAGCATGCCATCGTATTATATGGGTGTTGTGAATCCTGCTGTGATTGAAGTCCAAAGAGGAGACAACAGAACAACTGAAGAGACTAGCATATTAAAAATGTAATGAAAGTCAACCTACAAGGGTAGCTAAGGATCTAAGTTCAAGAAGAAAAGAAGAAAGGTATCAAAAGCTGGATGGAGAGAGAGAGACAGAGAGAAAGAGGCAAATAGATAGAAAGATCCATTTTTCCTGGCCCTGCAGATAAGGAACAAGTATCCAAAAATGTTTAGGGCAAATTTCTATAAACTACTAGTTCTCACATGTGGTTTCCAGTTCTGGAGTGGTAGCATTACCTAGGAATTTCTTAGAAATGAAAACTGTCAGGTTCCAACCTAGAAGACCTGAAGTAGAAACACCAGGATGGGGGAAGTTGACCCTCCCTTCTATGTTTTAACAAGCCAGGCAGGTGACTGTAATGCACGCTCAAGGTTAAGAGCCACTGTTCTAAATGCTCTTCTTCCAGCACAGACTTTGTCTGTTTCTACATCAGCAATTGGTGTTACATGCCAATGGAATATATACTCCATGAAGGAAAAGATTTCCTGTTTCATTCAAAACTGCAAAAGGGTGCCAGGAAAATGTCTGGCACATATTAAGTCTTCAACAAGTATTTGTTGAATAAAGCTTTTCTGTTTGCTATAATTGCATCTATTTAGTGTGTGTGTGTGTTATACATGCCACAGAGGTTTCTAATGTCATTACATATTTAATCTTCACAAGAACCTTTTGAGGCAGCATTTGTAACTATCACTATTATACAGAGTGGAATTAAGATACACAGCAAGTCTGTTTGTAGAGCAGAGCTGGTACAGGATAAACAACTTAGTTAACAACAAATTCATTGTTTCTCTCAGTATTCTCACGCGAAAACATCTAAGCTATATCCCAGTTTTCTAAGAAGTATTGAATAGAAAACTATAATTTAATTGATTGCTTCAAAATTATAATACTGAATAGAATTTCCTTACTTTCCAGTGTAACTAACATCTATAAAGCTAATCTTTTGGACTGCCAGATTGTGGTATTTTGCTATCCATGCTTTTTTTTTTCTATTTTTTTTTTTTTTTTTTATTGTCTTGTTGTAAATTGCCATCCTGGTTTTTACCACGTGCATACAAGGAACAGACCCTCTTTGTTAATCTAGTTTCCCTTTTGAACTCTTCCATAGACTTGTAGCAGAGGTGTTACATGTAGAGATGTGAAATGCTTCTGTAATTAATCAGTTACCAGGCCCTCAAATTATGATTTATATCTACACTTAAATATTAAACAGATGATGCTTGTGAAATATTGTGAGGAAAATGTTGCTTTGAGACAAAAGACATTGCAGCAAATCAATAATGATAATTATAAGTGGCAACATTTTATTTCTATTTTTGGAAGATACTGCCAAGGAAGCAGGGAGAGTGGATGGGGATTTCATTTCTATTAATTTAACATTATGTTTGTGGGATAAAAATTGTTTTCTGTATTTGATAATTTAATGTTCTTCAGACTTGGCATTGAATTCGATATATAGTTGTCTTAGTCATCTAGTGTTGCCTTACAGTAATAGCACAGGTGGATGGCTTTAAAAGGAGAAATTTTATTTGTCACAATAGAGAGTGCAGTAAGCTAAAAGTCCAAACACAGAGTATCAGCCATAGGGTAAGACTTTCTCTGCTGGCTCAGGAGGAAGGTCCTTGTCATCAATCTTTCCCTGGACTGGTAGCATCTGAGGCACAGGGACCATGAGCACAAAGGACATGCTCTGCTCCCGGTGCTGCTTTCTTGGTGGTCTGAGGTATCCAGCTCTCTGCTTGCTTCCCTTGGCTTCATATCCCCAAGAGATTGCTTCAAAGCACAGTGTACTCTTACACACTGAGCCATGCCCCACCAACACAACTGCTGTGCATCCTCCCTTATTAACGTCACAGCAGAAGGGTTTACAGCACAGAGAAACATCACATAGTACTGAGAATCACAGTCCAGCCAAACTACCCCACACATTTTAGAGCAAACCCAATTCAATCCATGACAGTAGTTTTAAAGAAGAAATGTTGAAAAGGATGGAACAACTCAAATGGGCAGCCTCGGTGTTCCTTCTCCAGTATCTTATCTGCTACCTATAAAGTGTATGTATATACATACACATACCTATCCTCATTTCACTTATTGCATGCTTGAATGAATTAATGTGTATTAAATGACTAATATTACACTTGGAACACAGTTCTCTCTATGCCAGCAACAGTAATAAAAATGACAATGAAATAATCAATAGACAGAGAATTATTTTGATAAGCACTTATTCTTTCTTTTATGAACTCACTCATTTTGAACACTTCTTTCTTAACTTAGTAAACCCTGGTGGCATAGAGGTTAAGTGCTATGGTTGCTAACCCAAAGGTCAGCAGTTCAAATCTACCAGGTACTCCTTGGAAACTCTATGGAGCAGTTCTACTCTGTCCCACAGAGTTAGAATCTACTCAATGGTAGTTAGTTTTTACCCAAAAGAATAACTTACTCTGGAGTATCTGAGTACTTTTATATTTATTGTTGTAGCTTGAGGTCCTCAGAGCACAAACTCAGAGGCAGGTATTTGCAGAAATTTGTTGAGAAATACTGTCAAGTCAACACCCATGGTGGAATGAAGAAATCATAGTGAGTTAAACTAGACTCAACTGATCATATGGGCAGTGCTGGGATAGCTGTTCATAGTTGTCTGCAGTTTAGGCAAATGGATGTGAACTTAGGGCTTTGTATTAATCAGTTCCTGTGTTTGACATGGAGGCCTGTGGGAAGAGGACACAGTGTTGAGTGCACAATTTTTTTTTCTAATCTCCTTTGTGAGAGGAAATTAGTTGAGAGCTGCCAGCTACCAGCACTTTCAGCAACTGTACAGATGAAGGTTTCACTCCCAAAGTGTGTGTGTGTTTGGTTGGGATGAGGTTTAAAGAGACAACTGGAAGGATATCACAACATGTGCTACATTCATTATCCTAATTATGTATTAATATATTGTTAGACAATTTGGCAGAATGCGAAGAACACTGAGCCTTGAGCCAAAAGACTAATCTTGGCAGCACTACCATCCAACTATATGAGCTTGGGTGAATAATTTAATGTTTCTGCATTTAAGCTTCTGATCCCATGGGAGGACTAAATTAGAAGTTGTAGAATTTAGATCTTAAAGAAACTCTGATACTCATTCAAATTCTTTTTAATTCTAAAACTGTATATTTAGAATATATATTTTATTCTCTATGTATTGGATGATGTATAGACTAAAATGCAGCAGATATCCTTAATCAAAATATAAAAAATTATTTTGGCAAGCATTTGTGTTTGGTTTCCCTGTTACAGAGGGATAAAAATAATTTCTTCGTCATGTCATTAATTGACGTTAATTCCTTCTGAAGCTCCTGAGATCCTCCATGAAGGGAACTTTGGCTGCATGTGCCTAGGCATACCATTCTCAATACTGGAATTAAGTTGCTCCATACTCAAACAGTTGAACTAGTTTTGGAACAATTTCATTGTCAAACAGAAATTTTGTTATGTATCCACAGAGTTCCTAGTTGAGTATGAAGTTTAACAAATCTAGTGATTTATCAGTCATGTGTGCACATTATAGTAAAACCAGTTCTTTGTTTGCCTATAAATTATATCTTCTCATTTATTCACCAGAGAATATAGCCTGCATTTCATCAAGTCCAAGAATTTATTGATTTATATAAAACACACTGTTTTTTATACTACTAAAAAAGAAAAACATAACAACACATTATATGAATTAAACTATGGTGATACCATTTTTTGATCTTTTTAAGAACACATTATTTTCTTCTTTCGATTTTTGTGATACTATGTGTTTTCACTAGGGAGGTCATACTGATTAAAAGAACAATTTAGAATTTTTATTATGAGTTGTGATTTTGTCAGCATAAATCCTGCTGATGTGAGACTATGATACAGTTATTTTTATTTTGTTACATTTTCTTTCTTGAAAATTTGCAAAACATCAGGTAAAACATGAAGGTCTTGGCAATCACTATACATACATTTTAATCTAGTCTTCTTAGCCTTCTTTAAATTTTTTATGAAACTTTTCAAAACATGATACAATACATTCTTCCTTACTGCTGTAGTTGGAAAATATGGCCTTGGTGAGAGAAATGATGCTGGAGATTGAACGATAGAATTTTTCAAAACCAATGACTTCTTCATTAAAATGCCTTTTTTCACCAGCACAAACGGTGACTATATACATGGGCCTCACCAGCTGGAATATACTGGCATCAAGTTGACTACACCTGTGGAAAGAGGTGATGGAAAAGCTCAATATCAGTGGTCAGAACAAGACCAGATGCTAACCATGGCACAGATCATCACTTGCTCATATGCAAGTTTACAATGAAACAGAAGAAGCTCAGAAGTCCACGAGAGCCAAAGTATGATGCTGATATGTCCCATCTGAGTTTAGAGTCCATCTCAAGAACAAATTTGACGTGTTGAACACTGATGACCAAAGACAAGATGAGTTGTGGAATGACATCAAAGACAACATCCACTAAGAAAGGAAGAAGTCAGTAAAAATACAGGAAAGAAATACCAGACTGGACTTTTGGAAGAGAGTCTGAAGCTTGTTTTTGAACATCGAGTAGCTAAAGTAAAAGAACTGAACAGAAGATTTCAAAGGGTGGCTTGAGAAGACAAAGTACTATAATGACATGTGAAAACAGCTGGAAATAGAAAACAAAAGGGAAGAACAACCTCTGCATTTCTCAAAGTGAAAGAATTGAAGAAGAAAGTCAAACCTCAAGTGATAATAGTGAAGGATTCTACAGGGAAAATATTCAATGACTCAGGAAGCATCAAAAGAAGGCGGAAGGAACACACAGAGGCATTACACCAGAAAGAAGTGGTCAATGTCCAGCCATATGTAGAGGTAGCATATGATCACTACCCTACGGTACTGAAGGAAGAAGCGGAAGTTTCATTGAAAGCACTGACAGAAAACAAGTCTCAAGAATTGATGGAATATCAATTGAGATGTTTCAACAGACAGATGAAGCACTGGAAGTGCTCACTCATCTATGCCAAGAAATTTGAAGGTCAGCTACATGGCCAATCAACTGGAAGAGATCCATATTGATGCCTGTTTTCAAGAAAGATGACCCAACCAAAAGTGGACATTATCAAATCATTAATATCACGTGCAAGTGAAATTTTGCTCAAGATCATTCAAAAGTGACTGCAACAGTATATGCTGACAGGAAACTGCCAGGAATTCAAGCCGGATTCAGCAGAGGATGTGGAACCAGAAGTATCATGGCTGGTAATCAGCTGGAGCTTGGTTGAAAGGAGACATACTAGGAAGATGTTTGCCTGTGTTTCATTGACTATGCAAAGGCATTTGACTGTATGGATCATAACAAATTATAAATAACACTGGGAAGAATGAGAACTCCAGAACACTTAATTGTATTCATAAAGAATGTGCATATGGACCAAGATGCAGTTGTGTGAACAGAACAAGAGAACACTGCATGGTTTAGTCAGGAAATGTGTTCGTCAGGTTCGTATCCTTTCCATCATAGATTTTCAATGTGCATGCAGAGCAAATAGTCCAAGAAGCTGGACTATGTGAAGAAGAAAAAGGCATCAGGATTTGAGGAAGACTCATTAACAACTTGCATTATGCAGATGACATACCCTTGCTTTCTGGTACCTCAACATCAAGAAAACAACAATCCTCACAATTGGACCAGTAAATGACATCTTGATAAATGGAGACAGGATTGAGGTTGTCAAGGATTTCATTTTACGTGGTTTCACAGTCAATGTCCATGGAAGCAGCAGTCAAGAAATTAAAACATGCATTGCCTTGGGACAATGTGCTGCAAAGGACCTCTTTAAAGATTTGAGAAGTAAAGATGTCACCTTGAAGACTAAGGTGTGCCTGACCCAAGCTGTGATGTTTTCAACTGCATCATATGCACGCAAAAGCAGGACAATAAATAAGGAAGACAGAATAATTGATGGCCTTTGAATTGAGGTGTTAGAGAAGAATACTGAACATACTACAGACTGCAAAAGAACAAAGAGGTCTGCTCGGGAAGAAGGACAACCAGAGTGCTTCTTAGAAGCAAAGATAGCAAGACTGCATCTTACATACTTTAGACATGCTGTTGGGAGGGATCAGTCCCTGGAGAAAGACATCAGGCTTGGTGGAGTGTAGGCTCAGCAAAAAAGAGGAAGACCTTCAACGAGATGGACTGACACAGTGGCTGCAACTATGGGCTTATTAATAAAAACGGTTGTAGGCATGGCACAGAACAGGGCAGGGTTTCATTGTGTTGTGCATAGGGTCGCAATGAGTTAGAGTCTACTCAATGACACCTAACAACAACAGCCTTATTGCAGAAGCAGTACTTGCAGCTCCAATAAGAAAAAGCCAAGTGCTTATCTAACCCAGGGAAATTACCACTACAATGCATTCTTCACTACTGCAAAAGCAAAATGTAGAGGTAAAATAAATGAAACTACAGAAATTCGGAATCTCAGGAGAATTACTGCTGCTGTGTATTCTTCCAGGAGCTCTGATGGTGCAGTGGTTTCAGAGCTTGGCTGTTAACCAAAAGGTTGACAGTCAGGACCCACCAGCAGCTCTGTTTCTTGGGAGAGCAATGTGACAGCCTGCTTCCATAACGATTTCCAGTCTTAGTAACTCTATGAAGCAGTTCCACTCTGTCTTATAAGGTCACTTTGAGTCAGAATCAACTTGATGGCAATTGGTTTGGTTTGGGATATATATTTTTCATCATAACAAAAGTCGTACTAACAGCTAAGAAGCAGAAATAGTTGCTCTGGAATATTGCACAATGGCCTCACAGTAGTGCATTCCATCTGGTATATGCAGAAGCAATGATCGGGCCCTAAAATTGAATGCAGGATAAGAATATCTATATGAGTTCTAATCTCTCAAAAAGTAATGTGCAATGCATTATTCCTTATTGGAAAAGCTTCACTCACTATACAGAGGTTAGAGAAGAAGGCAGGTAGTGACACCTGGAAACAACAAATGGCATAAAGGAGAAAATGGACACTGCTGATGAAGAAGGACAATAGCTTATTCTTGTGATAAGTACATCCTCACAGGAAACGCAGTCCCCAAGAAGCATAGTGAAGAGGCTTATCTCACAGAAATAAAGGCACCTGTCAAAAGTTTAGAAAATTTACGCATCTGGTGGAATCCCCTGAGGCAAAGCTTAATCTACACAAAAATGAGGCTCCCACTCGGGATTTTTTAGTTTCATACACTTCAAAAGACTCCCACCTCAAGGTTAACTGTGCTAAAACTGGACTACCTTCTTTTCAAGGAACTCCACAGGTGTAAGAAGTAGGTGGGATACAGTATATCTCAGGTGTCTAGACATGGTAAATTAGTGTGTTTGACCCATTAATCAGTTATGCTTGCCTTTCATTGCAATTTCTCTTGTCTTCAGTTGCCTTGCTTGGCATTTGATAGATAATACTTTTGCTTTATCTCAGTGATATAGCTTCTTTTATATGTGAGCAGGATCCGACTTGATGGCACTTGGCTTGGCTATAAAGCATTCGGTTTTTACCATGTAAGAGATTATTGAATCGAAGGCATTCCTCCAATTACAAATATTTGTTTTATTTGCATCAATTATTTGAAACCCTGGTGGTGTGGTGGTTAAGTTCTACAGCTGCTGATGAAAAGACTGGCAGTTCAAATCCTCCAGGCACTCTTTGGAAACTGTATGGGGGATACTTCTACTCGGTTCTATACGGTTGTTATGAGTCAGAATTGACTCAGTGGCACTGAGTTTGGTTTTTTGGTTTAATATCAGTGTTATAGCATACTTATTATTTCATGGACTTTCCAGATACAAAATAATTTTTGTTACAATACCAAAGCATAGTAAACATTTTTAAGAAATATTTTTAAATGGTAACATGTAAAACCAACATTGCAAATAACTTGAAGAATTATGATATGGACAAGCACAGGCAATGAGATTCCATTATAACCAGAGCCTGTTGGCAGCATTCTGACCATAGGGGTTTTATTGTGTTAAAAAAAAAGTTGTCTCATATTTGATGAAATAATCACACCAATGTACACAGCCTATCTTTTAAGATAATATGATATGAAGATATAACTGATAGGACAGGGGGACAATATTTCAATCACTGATTAACCGATGAATGTTTAATAATGCTTCATCAATCTTTTGAAGTTTGTTTTATGAAATGTAAGATGGAAATACTATCAAGCAATGATTTTCTCCATTAATCCCTTGCATAGGTTAGACTTCAGATCATTTTATTATTTTATATGATTTTAAAAGATATTTTCTGCAAATATTCCACCAAAGTATTGTGACATTGTATTTACAGGTTTTAAAGCAAGTGAAAAAAATTTTAAGTACTTTTTTGCCAATACTGTAGAAAATTAATTGAAAGGGGAGTCCTATAGATCATCAGTTCTTAATTTCATTTTTATGCCATTGTGTCAACATGATAAATGGAGACATATTTCCTTATTCAAAACCAGGGCTATAAAAATATTTCCATTGACATATCTATAATTTAGGAAAGGATATTTAGATCGCCATCCACTCTCACACTAAAGCCAACTAAAATATGCTTCATAAGGGCAGGGACTTTGCTTGTATTGTTCAATAGCGAACATTTATAAAGACATTTTGGATTCTGAAATGAAAATGACAGTGATCAGAATCCCCTTCACTGCACAGGTAGTCCCTGACTTAACAATGTATTTAAGGTACAACAAACTGCACTTATTTAACTGTCAGTGTTATCCAGAACATTGCATACAAGGGATACGGAAACAAATAAACAAAAAACAAACAAACAACTAAGCTGAGTTATGTGGACATGCTCCAAGGATTTATCAGGGTGCTAAGATGAAAGACAGTGGTGGGAAAATTGTCCATATGGCAAGAATACTGAATACAGAGCTTGATATCCCCAGTGTGGAAAAGTCCAGAGAGCACAAACAAGGAAAACTGATAGACCAGGACTCACTGGATTTTGAAGAACAAAAAATGCTGTGAAAGAGAGAACTAATGAGGAAAAGGAAAGAGAGAAGTTGTCCAAAAATTTTACAGTCAAAAGGTTAGCTGGAGTTTTTTGATTTCTAAACTGAACTGGGGCTTCAGTTTTTCTACAGTTTTTGCTTGAAATCATGGACCCAAATGCTGATCATTTTGCTAAAGCTGATAGGCAATTTTGGGAAGCAGTGGGATATTAACTGGAAAGACATGAAGAAAAAAGGAAAAGATCTGTAGGGATAACTCTGATTTTTTGACTAGAAAGAACATCTCCACTCCCAGAGATAATACAGATGATCCACAAGTGGTGTTTTGACTACCCCTGGCAAATAACATTAGCCAATTGTTCTCCATTGTCGGAGTAAATTTTTACGGTTTGTGTATTTTTTATGTATGTATTAAAATACATCTGTAAGTTTCCAATCACCCAAAATAAATTACCATCTGATATAGGAAGATACTGATAACAAAAGGCACTAACAATGAAAAAAGTTGAGATATTCCACTTATGTCAGATACACAAAGGAGTCGTTGGAATGGAGCCTTGTCATAAGCCGGTGGCTATCTGTATAAAAAAAGATCAATAAATTTTGGGAATTTAGTGATGGTAGCAAGGCATTACTTAAAAATGACAACTACTTGTGATCAATTTGCATTGATCTGGCAGCTGCATGGATATAGATTAAGTCACGGCATTAGTTCCGAGAATAAATGATGAAGACACAAGTTGAGATAGCAGAATGAAATGAACGTCAGAACTAACTCCATGATATGTGTGGTAACTAGTACAGAACAATAGCAATTTTGTCACACCTAGTCTAACGAGCTTCAACTCACTACAGCCTCCCACGTTTCAGAGTAGAACTGTGCCCGGCAGGGATTTCGCTGGGTATTATCTTATAGAAACAGATTGCCAGCTTTTCTTCTGCACAACTTTTGGGTGGACTCAGAGTACCAATCTTTTGGTTACTAACGGAACGCAAACCATTTGTGTCACTCAGGGCCTCAACCATGTCTATGTATGGTTAAACAATATTAGATACATGAAATCTTTCACTGAATAAAAACCTATGAAAAAATTATTATTCACTGAATGAAATATTAAGATCAATACACAAATCTAAAATTTAAATATTATTATGTCCTTTACTTACATTTAAGAAACCTTGGCGGTATCGTGGTCAAGTGCTACAGCTGCAGAACAAAAGGTGAACAATTCAGATCCACCAAGCGCTCTGTAGAAACCCTACTGAGCAATTCTACCCTACCCTATCACATTGCTGTGAGTCAGCATCAACTTGACAGCAACTAGGTTTTCTTTGTTTGTTTTTAGTCACTTTTAAGTATACATTATCATTATAGAGTGAATTGTGTCCCCCATAAATGTATAGGAATTTGACTAAGCCATGATTTCCAGTATTGTGTGGTTGTCCACCATTGTGTGATCTGATGTGATTACCCCATGTGTTATAAAACATAACCTTTATGATGTTAAAGATGAAGAGACAGTTATGTGCATGAGGCAGGACTCAGTCTACAGGATTAGGCTTTATTTTGAGTCAAACTCTTTTGAAATAAAAAAAAAAGGGAATTGAGCAGAGACCGAAGGGACAGCCTAGCACCATGAGCGTACAGCTGAGAGCAGAGTCCATCTTTTGGACCTGAAGTCCTTGTGCTGAGAAACTCCCAGACACAAGGAAGACTAATGACAGGGACCTTCCTCAAGAGCTAACAGACAGGGAAAGCCTTCCCTTGGGACTTCTAGCCTCCTGAACTGTAAGAGAATTAATTTCTCTTAGTGGTATTTCTATCACAGTAGCATGAAATAAGACAATTAGTAATGCAGGAAGTGAGTTGGTTGAAATTGAAATCCAACCTAAGCTTAAAATCAAGCCAAACTCATTGTTGCTGAACTGATTCTGACTTTTGGTTAGTAGCCATAGCATTTAACCACCAGCTTCGATTGCATCAATTATTTGGTTTTGCTCACAAATCATTTTTTTCCAAGTATAATTAAATTCTATTCTAAAATCAGAGTATCAGAGTACTTTTTCAATACCTTTAAATAATGATTTTATTCAGTTTCCCCATTGTGTTGTCAACCTAACCTTGGTCTTTACTATTTTTTTTTTCCTTTCTATTCATGCAAACAAAGGTAGCCCTGGAAAGCAGAATCTGTAAGAGTCTCTTCAATATTCTCCTTTATATAATGATCTTTGTCAATTCCCTTAGACAAAAGAATCCAGTGCATAATACCCTTTCCATTGAAGAGCATGCCTCAAAGGAATCTGTCTTCCTCTGCTTTTAGAGGATAGACTCGTGTTTTTGTAAGCAAATATTACACTATCTGTGGTATCTCCGACTGGAGGAGACATAAAGATTTTTTTTCTTTTCTTTTTGTAAAATCTCATCAGAGTTGTTTCTAATATAGTTTGAAAGAAGATTATACTTGACTTTAGCATGAACCTGTGAGAAGGTGCTGAGCTATAAAAACTAATTTAAAGTAATGATAAAGAAAAAAACAGTAGCAGGACCCATAGTATTGAAAAAAACAAACTTTGTTTTATAAAATTTCCAAGAGGCCTTGAATATTGGACAAAACAAAACAAAATGTATGTGCAACTACAAAAAAATGTTAATTAGATGGCGATGAGGGCTCTCAAGACCTACTACTTCATGTGATTCCTAAGGGGGAACTCTTCTAGCACAGGACAGGATTTACAAGCATTTTGAACTCTAGAGAGTATTTTGTGTAATTATAGAATTTTAGAAAATTTTTAGAAGACAGGCAATTCACTTTGTCTCAGGTTCTATTTGTAATTATAGTAAAGTCTACTGACTAGTTACAACATTCCAAGAAATGGGCTAAGTAAGTTGTCATGTATTATTACTTTCCATCCCTGGTAGATGATTGTATTATATCTTTTCTAATGACAAGGCAATGATACTCTTACAGTTAAGCCTTTACCAGAATTACAGTGACAGGGACAGGGTTAGCAAGTAGCACAATGTAGACTGGAGCTCAAGCAGCTGGGGTCCAGAGCTTTGACTGTAGCCATGGCTCATCAACTGTGGCACTACTGAAGGTTGGGGTTGGATAATTCTGTGTTTGGGAAGCTGCTCCATGCACTGCAAGGTGTTGAGTAGCATCCTACAGATGCCAGTAACATCTGCCACCATAGAATGTAACACCCCCAGATCTACACAAGCATCACCAAATGTCCTCTGGGAGGCAAAATGTCCCCCTAGTTGAGAACTGCTGGCCTAAATTACACAAATGAAATTGGTTAATGCCGCACATCTCAACAAATAAAAGGTGAACTTTTAAAATCACTTGCAGCCGTTATGAGAGAAAAATCAAGTATGTACTGTATTTTCTTTATCTTACAGAAACATGTAATTCTTCTTATGTGACAGGCACTCTTCTGGGCCATTACAATTATTAATAATAAAATACTACCTAATACTATCTCACTTATTAAACCACAAAGCACATAATCCTTGCCTCAATGAAAAAAATTAAAAACATGTAAAGTGCAGTGCATAAAATTCAAAGACTTCTTTATAACCAAAAAGCACTAGGGTTTTGACGTGTTTAATTAAACAGCACTTTTCTTAAGGCTGTAGTGAACTTCTTTAAAAAATAACTTTTCCTCCAAAAATAGGAAGCTGCAGAATATGAGCTATTTAAAAAGCAAATGCTTTTTATTTTTTTAATTTTTTCACTGCACAATACATTTCTATGAAGTAAATAGGTAGACCTGAATCGTGCCTCTTTCTCAGTGGCAACCACGGAAGTGTCAGTATAGACTCCAACCACATTTGTGAAATATAACAGACTGTCCTTTTCCTGTCATCATTGAGAAATGGGATTTCTAAAGCAGTTATAAATACCAGGACATTTCTCTGCAGCAGGTTCTGGAACTTTGCTGCATTTGTTTGTATCTGCTAATGTGGGATCTTTTTCCAGTGATAAAACAGGGCTTTGTGAAAAGTCTAAGAAACATTGACCCTCAGAGATACTGTATACAGAAGTAGTTACTGCTTTGCAAGCAGGAAGCCTTGTAATAAGCTCAAGTAATAACCAAAACAAAACATTAGGTTCTGTCAGAAAGAACTGGTTTCTTTTTAGATTATACAAAATTACCAAGAGGTATGGAATGCAGAAAATTGTCTAGACTTAAATTACTTCACCTGGCTCAATCTCTCTCCCAGATTCTTTAGGGGATACTAAATTCTCCTGGTGGCAATTTGGGACTCAACCAGGTTAGAGGAAATGCACAAGACAAGAAAGGTGAATAGTAATAAGGCCAGCCAAAGGCATATTTTTCCAAGGGGCTCCCTCAAGAGAGAAAAGTGACAACATCTTCATCTCCTCATGAGAAAAGCTAACAACAATAATAATAAAAAGCAACATTTTCCCATAAGCCACTAGGCATATGCTTAACTGTTCAGTTTATAACCAAAGTAACAGAATATCGGACAGGCGTGAATCCTGTGAAATAATAAGCTGTCTTTGAAACTAATTTCTCAGTATGTGTGCATGTGAGTGTATGCTTGCTTGTGTTTATACCCTCAGTGTGAACAATTCTCCACAGTTAAAAAGTGGTTGAAATGAAAATTTCAGGCAATTACTGTTTATAATAGAAATAAGAGATAAGAGGTTAAGGACTCATTTCAGAAGAATCAGAAAAAGGGATAATCCTGCATAACTGAGACTACAGAAAGTTTGATTTTCAAATGACAAGACTGAGTGAGAGTCACAGCTAAAATTTACTTGCCCAATGGAAATAAATAGAATTAAATTTGGTGAGTTTTTACAGGTGTATCCAGTAATGGGCTAGTTGCCTGCAAGAGCGACAATATGACAAAAGGAGTCTCTTCCCTAAACACTGAATACCTAGAGTATTTTATATGGTAGAATATTTTCTGAGTGAATATAGTTTTTGTGATTTTTTTAATAGTATTATTCTAATTTATCCTTATAAATGTACGTCATGATGTATTCCAAATGGCTCACTTTCATTTTATAGATGGAAAGAAACGAGGCTTTTCAAAACAATCTGCTTACTCAAGATGACTCAGCTAACAATATAAAGTCTTTGGATTCTAAGTCCAATATGCTATGGTATCTTTGGTATTTATCAAAAATTAAACAAATCTCAACTGGTTTGTTGTTACTAATATCACTTTTTATAATTATCACTTCTTTTATGTTTATTAAATGTTCCTATCTTACAAATCTGCATTTATCTTATCAGGCAAAACATACCTCTATGCCATCCACTGGTGGCACAGTGATTAAGTCCTATATCTGCTAACCAAAACGTCAGTAGGTTGAATCTGCCAGCTACTCCTTGGAAACTCTATGGAGCAGTTCTAGTCTGTCCTATAGGGTTGCTATGAGTCGAAACTGACTTGATGGTAGAAATTGTTTCCAGATGCCTTTAAGTATAATATATATGTTATTGTCATTTAAACATTTGTATGAATCTGCCCACCATGTTATTCACAAAGAAAATGTTTTGAAAGGGATGCTATCTTGTGATAGTTGTCCAGAACGTATGGGCAATTGGTAAGTACAGGAGAAGAATGTTGATGCAGAAAGTGGACACATATTATACTTTGCTTGTTTTCCCCTTAGAATATTTATCAATGTAGCTAGTATGAAAAAGCTGTTCCCACATGGACCTCAGATCACTTGAAGATCCCTGTGGATTCATTGATCCATTTTTCACAACACTCTTTCATAATCTGCGTTTAAGTATGGAAATCCTGGTTTACAAAAATAGTTCTAAAAAATTAAGGTGACATATACAGGGCAGAAATGTGACAAAGAACAAGAATAAACTATCTCTATTTTATGATGTAGTGGCAGAATGCCGATTAAATGCTCTCCAAAGAAGGTATAACATCAGAAGAATGTGATAAACACTCACACAAAAATATGAGGTGTGCAGAATGGTTTGGGATTCTCAATGAAGTAATGTTTGCTTTTACCCCACCTAATTTTCTGAAGTTCTTTTATATAATACTAAAAGGCAGTAAGAAACAGCAGGAAATTAATTATAATACAGATAGTCATGGTTAGCATATCATTACTGGCAAGATAGGACCAATTTTTAAAGAGGCATGGAATTTCAAAAATATATTCTTTTACCACATAAAGAGTTAAGCCTTGAAGATAAGAGGTTTATTTAATAATAGCAATTTTTTAAATAACCATCTTCCATTTTTCCTACTTAGATGAGTTTGTGGGAGTTAGAGATACTTATTATAAAGTATAGAAAGAAATTCTCAGGTTCTTTTTTTCCTTTTTGAAAAGCAATTTTATCAAAGCAAATAATTTTCTTTACAAACTCAGAGTAACCTCAAAAAGTCTGCTAACAAAGAGAAAACAGATCGGCCCCCAGCTTTAAAGTTAGTCATCCTGAAAAAGATCTAAAATTGATTTTTAAATAGAAAAAAAAATCAACAAAGCAGAAAATGCAATGAGTGCCAGAAGAAACTAACAAATTGCTACAATTAAAAAAATAATATCACCTATCTTCATTTCATTAATGTCAGTTACGTCACTTTGTTAATTTCAAATAACATTGATTGAACACTGAAAATATGAGTTTTTTCCATTGGACTTGATAGCGAGGAATTCAAAATGTCATACAGTCAGTAAACTTAGCATTTTATAAGGAAACTAAAGCTAAAATGAATAGAATTCACTAAAGATTGTGAAATTGTTAGCGGCAGAGTGAACCAATTCAAGATTTCCTGAAGCACAACTTACTGTGGTTTCCGTGCAGATGCTAACAACTTTCTTTCTGATGTATGGGCACAGACATGGATTTCATGTAAGAAAAACAAGGTCAAAAGGTTTTATATTTGACAATTTAATTATACATTGCAGTCCATTATGCTGTATTTCAGCAATATCCATGAGCTGTGAAATATGCAAATAGAGTTATATCTGTTTTAAAATGTGGAATCAAAAGGATTGATAAAAAAAAAATCTTGGATAAAACAATGGAAGATAGTTTGTGCTAAGCTTGAGAAATGAAGATGGAGGGTAAGAGATGGGAGGATAGAGCCTACCCAAGTATGCAGCGGCCTACAAGCTGTGTTCTGCTCTTTAGAAACAAAACAGGCAAATATGAAAACCAACTGTCACTGAGTTGATTCTAACTCAAGGCAGCCCTGAGTATCAGAGTGGAATTATACCTCATAGTGCTTTCATGGCTGTGACCTTTCCAAAGGAGACCACATGGTGCCACTAGGTGGATTCAAGCCATCAATCTTTCAGTTACTAGTTGATGGTTTAACCACTTGCATCACTCAGGCGTGGTAACAAATAGACAAGTTGAGTTAACAACCTAACATATTTCAGGAAAAAAGGTAATATTTTAAATGTGTTTAGGATTTATGTAAAAATGTAACTTTATAGGTCTTTAAATAGTGTGAATAAATTGTGAGATGTTTTGAGGTAAATGTTATATCGACAATTCCCCCTTAGGATATATATCTAGAAAAGTTTACTGACAGAAAAGTAATATAGTATGTAGTATCTCGTATTCTTGACTAGGTCTTATTACTCAAGGTCTTGTCAATATGAAATAAACTCTTTCAAAACAAATTTATACTTGTGTAAGTGAGATTTCCCTCTACCCACCTAAGTAAGTCTTAGAAATTATGCCTCTTCACACTGACATATTTAAGATATCTAGAGTGTAAATAAACTTTTCTCAAGTAGTATTTTTTCCTCTGAAAGCTGTTGATAGGGATAAGTGATAGAAAATTATGCTTCCACATCCTCAACTGGAACCGCAAAGGTGAACGGGACTGGGAACTGGAGAATCAGGGCAGCTGTAAATGTGGGACATAGTAGTTACATAGCAGGACTTAGTGTTTATTTGTTGAATAAAAAATGAATAGAGGTCATCATGTTTCCTAGTACCTGCTATTTCATGGTGCTCTGATTTTTACAACGTAAGATTGTTGTTGTCTACCTAGCTTGGTAATTTATAAAAAAAGCAACACAGCTAACAAAGCATGCTATAAACATTTTCTACACAATCTAATGAAATTCTATAGCATTCCAGTATCCAGAATGTTTCTAAAATCATACTGAAGCTTCTTCCTTAGTCTTTGACTCAGGCTAAAGCCATGTGCAGCAGAACTGAGTATCTGTAGAAAGTTGCAGCATTCCTTTAAAGCAGAGAGCATGGGATACCTTCTACATCATTTCTACCTATCTCCCAGGACGTAACTGTAGTTTATCACGATGATCATTTGTTTTTAATCTATGTATAATTCTTACATAAACCATTTATAGGTTTTTGTAGTACTTAATAAAGAAAGCAAAACTCCGCTGTTACAGTTCAACAAGATGCTTAAGAATGAATCACTGGAATTATCCCAGTCATCAAGATGTTGTAGATTTTTTTTTTTTACAAAAGGCTTGGGACTATGCAGAACTGCTGCATCCTCATATAAACTAGATTGGCATTTGTCCCAAATAATCACAGTCCAGAAAGAATCTTGCAAAATATGCCAACAGATATAACGTAATTAAACAGTAACTTCTCCTCATCCCAACCAAGCAATTGGGATTAAGGAAAAAACAAAGAACAATGACAAACAACCTTTAGAGTTGTTCTATATGGTACCCATATTTTAGCTCAATGCTCCATCTGGATTTAACTTGATTCCCATCAATAAGTCATACTACCTGCTTATGAGAAGGAAGAAAACCCTCCTTCTACATAGGCAGCTCAGATAGCATCACACAGAACCATAGGAAGATAAATAGATCTTATAGAGAAGTTGGACAAGAAGAGTCCCCATGATAAAGATATTGCCATTCAAGGCAATACAGTTGTTTCTAGATAATACGTCATCAGGTTGAAGCATTTTTGGCACAAAATATTAGAAAAAAATAAAGATTTATTTATATTAAAATAAGTTTAAGTTTATATTTAAAATAGTTACTTGGGACATATTGATAAGGGGAAAAAATGGAGGCAGAGATTAAAAGAAAGCAATACATAAGACCAGCCATGGGGTAACAAAATAATGAGCACATTAATAAGAAAAGACCTGCAGAATCCAAATAATGCAAAAAAGAAAGTAGTTAGCTGTAGTTGGTTATAAATATTTACATGTTCAGGAAAAACTGGAAATTCAGTGGACTTTCCAAGTATAAATGACTTCTATATGTTGCTTAGGAAACCCTGGTGGCATAGTAGGTTAAGTGCTATGTCTGCTAACCAGAAAGCCAGCAGTTCAAATCTGCCAAGCTCTTCTTAGAAACTCTATGGTGCAGTTCTGCTTTCACCTTTCAGGTCACCATGAGTGGACCTGACTTGACGGCAGTGGTTTTTTTTTATATGCCACAACAAAAAAAAACCCAGTTGTAGTCAAGTCATTTCTGACCCATGGCAATCCCATGTGTTCAGAGTACAAGGGCATTCCATAGAGTTGTCAATAGCTGTTATCTTTTCGGAAGTAGATGGCCAAGCTTTTCTTCCTAGGTGCCTCAAACTGCTAAACTTTTGGTTGGCAGCCCCAAAATGAACAGTATACACCACCCAGGGTCTCCATATGTAGCTTAGGTTCGTTAATATACACATTAATATACACAAAATATTTACATTTGATGAGTATATATATATATGTAAATGCTTGATCCTGATTATGTATTGTCTAGAAATGACTTTACGACTTTGAATGGCACTGTTTTTTGTACTGTGAATTACTCCTGCACAGCTTCCATAAACTGAATCTACCTCCTTATGTTTCTGTATTAATTATCTCTGAGCTGTTTCCATGGAATAGCTGTCTCCTTCATTCTCTTGAATTGGTAATACAATTTACTGATGTGAATCTGAGTTAAACCCAGATGTATCATTAGACTAAAATAGCAGACAAGCCAAGTGTGTATTAGATATAATTTCTTTATATACCTTAAGACTTAAGTTAATATATACAATTAAATATATAGTAATTCCTAAGCATTTGTTTGTTGTTTTTAATGAAACTTTTCTATATTTATTCTCAGATTTTGTTGTGCACAAGAATTACATTGTGAACTGGTCAAAGTAAATATCTCTGGGATACATGTCCCAGAAGATCTCGGTAGGTAGTTCTGGGGTTAGGTTCAGAATCCTTATATTATAAAATGTTTTTTAGATGATCCTTTAGCAAGTGATACCTGTAGCACACACTGAGATTAATTCTTCCATAAGTCAAACAACCCTATCAGACGAGATTTGAATTGCTGACATTTCGGTCAGCAGGCATAGCATTTAACCCATTACACCACCAGGGTTTACAGATGACCCCTAGATGACAGTTATTGTAAAATATTTGACTCCTAAATAAAAAATAGCATTATTTTAGAATACTATGTAATCAAACTATATGCTACACATCAACCAAAAGAACGTATCTCCTTGAGTTTCACATACTACCAGTTAGTGCAGTGGTAAGTCCCAAGTGGAGTAGCTAGAACTAGAGGTATAGCTGTATGTCTTATTTTACTAGTGTTGCCATAATAAAAATACTACAAACAAATGGTTTTAATGAATGGGAATTCATTGTCTTCAGCATTGTAAGCTAGACGTCTAAATCAGGACATGAGCTCTAGGGAAAGGTCCTTCCTTGTTGGTAGCCTTGGCCATTCTCAGTACTTGTAGATTTGCAAATGTATAATACTCTCACATGGTCTCTTTTCCCATGTATATATTTCTCCATGCCTACACTCCTCTTTATAAGGCACCTCTCTGAAAGGATTTGATTTAGGACCCATCTAACACTGGTGTAACCTTGTTAACAAAAGAAAAACTTGTTAAAACTTACTCCCCCCTTTTAGATGCATGAAAACAAAACTTTTATTTCTATTTATCCAAGGATCATACTATATAGTGTATATATATATATATATAGTACAAACATGTTTTATGGCAAGAAAGGAACTTGATTTGGTGAGGCAGTGGTTCTCAATTCGAGCAGTTACGCCCCACAGAAACATTTCTGATTTCTGTAATGGGACGGGAGGAAAAGCTACTATCTCTAGTGATAGAATTCAGTAACTTTACTCCACGTAGGGCAGTTAGTCTGTTTCAACAAGAAAAGAGTTATTCAGTCCAAAATGTCGATAACGTTAAAGCTGAGAAACCTAGCCACAAATTAAAAATATGATTCCCTGCAATGTGTTCTTTAATTTCCTCAAGATCCTGAGAATGAAATATTTTCCTAGCTCAAACTTTTCATGTAACTATAGATCTAATTTACCAATTCAAGTTAAATCATCTCTTTGCTTTACTCTGTAACAATGTCAACTGCTTGTTCCACAGCCCCTGACTATGGTGCCTATCAGCCTCCAGCGTATACCATGATGCAACACAGAATGTCATTTACCTGTAGTAAGTAATTGTTCTTCATTTTGCTCTGTTAAGAAGTACTCGTCCTTATTGATTTTGGCTTACACCTGAAGCATCACTGTAATTTTTTTCCAACAACCTGAACTTGCTTCTATTGATCAACTAATGGAGCCCTTCTAGCAAAATCTGCTGCACCAAAGACACAGAACAAGGAAAAAACACATATGAAATAAAATATTACTATGGGAAGGAGAAATCTTAGCAGTATGGTGGTTAAGAGCTTCGGTACTAACAGCTACTCCTTGGAAACCCTATGGGACAGTCCTACTCTGTCCTTCCGGATTCCTGAGTTGGAGTAGACTAGATGGCAACAGGCAATGGCTATCAGAAGGAACCATTTATAATGTTTTCATCTGCCAAGCTTTTTAGATTTCTACATCCTTTGTACTCAGCCTTAGTGTAAAATCTCTGCTGAAATATGTCCATGAAGGGTGACCCTGCTGGTATTTGAAATATTGGTGGCATAGCTTCCAGAATCACAGTAAAACACAAGCTACCATAGTATGACAAACTGACAGATGCACTAGGCAAATCTTCCACAAAAGACTTCTTTCAAGTGTTAAAAAGCAGAGTTGTTACTTTGACAACCTGAGGCAGGATATTTTCAACTGCCTCATATGCATGCAAAACCTGGACAAAAAATAAAGAAGACTGAAGAAGAACCAATGCCTTTAACATGGTGTTGAAGAAGAATATTGAGTATGTCACGGACTCCCAGAAGAACAAAAAATTTGTCTTGCAAGAATTATAGCCAGACTGTTCCTTAGAAACTAGAATGGCAAGATATTGTCTCTCGTACCTGGGACGTGTTATCAGGAGGGATGAGCCCCTGGAAAAGACCAACATACTTTGTAAAGTAAAAGATCAATGAAAAAATACGAAGACCATCAAGGCAATGGATTGACACAGTGGCTTCAACAATAGGCTCAAATATGTCAACAACTACGAAGATGATGCAGGACCAGGCAGTGTTTCATTCTCTTGCATGTAGAGTCACAGTGCGTCTGAACCAATTTGATGACACCTAACAACGGTAGCATGTGAAAGATCCAGAGAACTGGTGCTTGTTTGTCTAACACCACCACTATTGAAACAAATTGAAAAGAAAGAAATTGGAAGAACTTGCTGTTGTATGCTTACTTTTATTTCATTTCCTACTTCCATACTAACCATGTAACAATGCGGCTAAACATGTTTAAATAGCAGTTCTCTATTTGCCTTTACACAATCACATGGAAATTTTATTGAAAAACTAAGTCCTTACCTATAGAAAAATTTTCTTTGACTAAAAGTGCTAATGCTCAGGCAATAAAACATACCAGCATTCTCTGGGTGGCACAACTAGTTTGTACTAGACAACAAACCTACGGAGCCCTAGTTGTACGGGGGTTAAGAGCTTGTCTGGAGGTGGAGCTAAGATAACAAAGTAGTCAGACACTTTCTGTGATTTCGCTAACAACAAAGACCCCCCAAAAGCAAATGACATTCTAGGATCCCTGAGCATCAAAGGGAAGTTGATAAATCATATTGAGCTACAGGGAAAGGAGAGCAGGTCCAGAAGTATCTAGGACTGGGCAGACTTCACCTAGTGGGAATCAGCCCCTCTAAAGTGGACTGGAAGCAACTGAGCACAGTGAGAGGAGCAATGGAACTTGGAAAGTGTCTTCCACAGCAGCAAAGGCTGACTGGCTGTAAATCTACTCACATCTCCAGAATCAGTGAAAAATGGCATTCAAACATCAAAAACTAAGTGGATTTCATCTAACCTACTATGTATGAATCTAAAAACTTTGGGATAAACCCCTCTGTTTCTCCCAGTGATTTATCCTTCTTTTTCTACATGGTGCTGACTCCATAGACTGATGAATCCCCTGGGCCCAAAGTAGGACAGTCTCTATGTACCCTAAATGATTCTCCCAGAACTGGAGAGGGAACAATTTACAAAATGGAGGAAAAAATAATCTAGTGGCTTCCCTAAACTGAGAACTCAAGGAAAAAAACAAAAACAAAAACAAAACCCCCAAACAACAGGTCTTTTGCTTAGGCCCAGGCATAAAGGGTCCATGGACTTTGAATGCCTCTCAGCTCTGCATACAACATTAAGCACCTATAGTTCAGCTGCAAAACCTATCTATCCATGTACCTTAGGGAACAGGAATGTGCTTTTCTCATACAGAATCACAGATGGTTGTCAAACCACTGCCTTTCTTAGCATGTGCAGCCAGATACCTGTGCCTACATGAATTATCACTGCCCATCTAGAACTGCAGGGGAGAGCCTACACTGCACACTTGGTGACAGACGACCTGGATACCTGAGTTGAATACATATCCAAACCCACTGCTATTAAGTAAGTCAGAGTAGAACTTTATAGGTCAGAGTAGAATTGCCCTATAGAGTTTCCAAGAAGTGCCTGGTGGGTATGAACTGCCAGTCTTTTGGTTAGCAGACATATCACTTAACCGACTACACCACCAGGGTTTCATATAAGAAATGTAAATGGACCCTTAGGCTCCAATGCTTATTTAAAAGCTCTAATCATCTGGAGACAGCATGTTAGAGCCACCAATAACCAAACTAGGTCACTCGACCACCTTCTTTAGGCATTTCAAAATAAGAAGCTAGAACAGAGTAAACATAAACTAAATAAATACAACTTACTGAAGGCTAACAGACAATAGGTAATATCAAATCACATAAACAGAAGGACTACAATGGCACCAGAAAACTCTCACAACAAGGAATTGAGACATTCTCCAGATGAAGATGACTTCCTGGAATTATCAGAGGTAGAATAAAAAGAATAATATTTAGAACTCTTCAAGAGATCAGGCAGGAAATTAGGCAAAATGCAGTAGAGCATAATGACAAATCAAATAAGCTGTAAGAAAGCATAGAAAGACAACAAGCAGACATTCAGCAGATTAATATAAATTATGGATTTGGATAATGCAATAGAAAGTCAAAGGTACAGAAATGAGGCAATAGAAGACAGAATTAATGAGACAAAAACTAAAGCACTTGATGCATTTTAGGAAAAACCAAGTGAGTGAATTTAACAAGTAAAGAAGCACTGAGAATTACATGGGACTCTATCAAGAAGAACAGTCTATGTACATCTGGAGTAACAGAGCAGGCATGACAACAGAAAATACAATGAGAAATGTTGAAGATTTGTTGATAGAAAACTTCTCTGACATCATGAAAGATGAGAAGTTATCTATCCAAGATGCTCATTGAACACCACACAAGGCTGATCCTAAAAGAAAGATGGCAAACAATATTATATTCAAACTCTCTAAAACTAAAGAGAAGGGGACAATTTTAAAGTTGGTTAGAGATCAGAAATAACAAGAAAAACCTACACAGAAGAGTCAATAAGACTAAAATCAGGTTACTCAACAGAAACCACATAGGCAAGAAGGCAATGGAATGAAATATGCAAAACCCTGAAGGAAAAAAAAAATGCCAGCCAAGAATCACTTACCCAGCAAAACTGTATCTCAAATATGATGGTCCAATTAGGAAAGCTCCAGATAAACAGAAATTCATGCAATTTGAAAAAACAAACCAATGTTACAAGAAATACTAAGGAGGGTACTTCAGTTAGAAAATCAATAATGTCAAATAACAACCCAAGACCAGAATGCAGAAGAGAGAAATTGGACATCAATCCAGATAGGGCAATCACAAAAATAAAGGCACAACACTGAAAATAGGAAATCAGAGATGTCATTATATAAAAGATGAAATTATAATGAAAAAGAGGGATTAAAAACAATGTGGTCATAGATCTTTCATATTGAGAGCAAGTCAATGAGATACAAAGATAAAAAAGATTAGTTTAACTTTATATAATAGTGGTAAATAATAAGGTGACCACAAAGGAAATTAATAATCCTACATGACAAAATAATAAACAAGAAAAACATGAAGTCTCAGCAAATACAAAAAAAACAGCATTTTGAAAGATGAAAGGAAACCACATATAAAAAGAAAAATGATTCAACACAGAAAACACAAAGAAATTGTCCATGATACACAAAAAAGGCATCAAAATGACAACATGAAACTCACAGCTATTGACGAATTGTGTCAATAAAGAGATAGAGTGAACAACAACAACAACAAAACATGATCTGTTTATATTCTGTCTACAGGAGACACATGTTAGACTTAAAGACATGAACAAACTAAAACTCAAAGGATGGGAAAAATATATTAGGCCAAACATGTTCAAAAAAGAGCAGGAGTGGCAATATTAAATTCTGACAAAATAAACTTTAAAGTAAAATCTACCACATTGGATAAGGACAGACACTATATAATGATTAAAGAGTCAATAGTCAAGGAGGACATAATCATATTAAATATTTATGCACCTAATATGAGATTCCAAAATACAAAAAAACAAAAACAAAAACAAATTTCACCTTCTTTGAAAAGAGAAATAGATCCAAAATAATAGTAAGAGACTTCAACACATCACCTTCAGTGATGAATAGAACATCAGAGAAAAGCACAAAAAAAGACATGGAAGTTCTAAATGACGCAGCCAACATGACCTCATGGACATACATACAACATTGTACCCAATAGCTGCCAAATATACTTTCTTCCTGAACACATACGGGTCATAATCCAGAATTGATCACATATTAGACCATAAAGCAAGTCTTAATAAAATCTAAAGGACTGAGATATTGCAAAGCATCTTTTCAGATCATAAAGCCATGAAAGCAGAAATTAACAACAGAAAAAGGAAGGAAAAGAAAAAATCAAGCACATGGAAACTGAACCACATATTACTTAAAACTACTAGGTTATAGAAGAAATGAAGGACAGAATAAAGAAATTCACAGAATCAAATGAGAATGAGAACACACCCTACTGGGATCTTTGGGGCACAGCAAAAGCAGTGCTCAGAGGTCAATTCATTGTAGTAAATGGGCACATCCAAAAAGAAAGACTCAAATTTAAGCATTAACTCTACAACTTGAGCAAGTAGAAAGAAAGCAGCAAAATGAACCCTCAGGCACCAGAAGGAAATAAATAATAAAAAATTAGAGAAGTGCTAAATGAATTACAGAATGGAATAATAGTTGTAAGAATTAACACAATCCAAAACTGGTTCTTTGAAAAGATCAACAAAATCAATAAACCACTTAGAGCACTGAAAATAGAAAATCAAGAAAGGAAGCAAATAACCCAACAAGAAATGAGATGGGAGATACAACAGATCCAAAGAAACTAAAAAAAAAAAAAAAAAAAAAAACCATAACAGAATGTTATGAAAAATTGTATTCTATAAAATTTGAAATCCCAGAGGACATGGGCAAATTTATTGAACATACCACCCAAACTGGCACAAACAGAGGTAGGACAACTAAATAAACTCATTTGAAAAGATAATAAAAAAAACTCCCACCAGAAAAAGACCCTGGCCCTGACAACTTCACTGGGGGATCCTACCAAACTTTCAGAGAAGCATTAACACTACCATTCCTAGAGGTATTTCAGAGCATGAAGAAGGATAGAATACTCCCAAACTCATATGAAGCCAACATAACCCTGATAAGAAAACCATACAAAGATACCACAAAAAACTAAAATTGCCAATATCATTCAATGGATTTGTTTTTTTCTTTTGGTATCACTCATCAACTTAGATACAAAAGTCCTCAACAAAACCTAGCCAATAGAATTCAACAATGTATATAAAAAAATAATAAGAATTCCCTGTGATGAAGTGGAATTCACACTAGGGATGCAAGGATGGTTCAATATTAGAAACACAATCAATGTGATCAACCACATAAGTAAAACAAAAGAACCACTTGATTCTCTCAGCCAATGCAGAAAAGACATTTGACAAAGTACAACACACGTTCATGTTAAAAAGTCTCAGCAAAATAAAAATAGAAAGGAAAATTCCTCAACATAATAAAGGGCATTTATACAAAGCCAACAGCCAGAATCATCCTGGATGGAGACCATCTGAAAACATTCCCCTTCAGAAAAGTAATGAGACAATGATGCCCATTGCTAACATTTTTACTCAACAGTATCCTGGAGGTTCTAACCAAGCTGGAAAACTAAACAAAGGGCATCCAAATTGGTAAAGAAATAAAAGTATCTCTGTCTGCAAATGATACAATCTTATATTTAGAAAACTCTAAAGAATCTATATCTAGGTCAAATAGCACAATAAAGCTTATTAAAAAAAAAAGTTCTACATTCCATTTTGGTGCCTATGGTCTTATAAGCTAGCACATAGTGATCCAAGAAGCATCATTTGGTTTCAACTCACCTGGAACAAAGGAGAACGAAGAGCACCAAGATATAAGGAAAATATGTACCCAAGAGACAGAAAAGGCCACATAAAGCCGAGACTACATCAGTGTCAGACTAGAAGAACTAGATGGTGCCTGGCTTCTACCAATGACTTACTTAATTTAAAGAGGGAACTTAACAAAGAGGGTCATATAAAGGAGGAAGACCTTCAATGAGATGGATTGACATGGTGGCTACAGCAACTGGCTGAAGCATAACAAAGACTGTGAGGTTGTTGCAGGACCCGGCAGGGTTTCCTTCTGTTGCTATGAACTAGAACTGACCGGGTGGCTTCTAATAGCAACAGCAGGCACTTGTGGTCCAAAAAGAATGCCTGCATACGCAGTATCTTTTTATTTTCATGAAAGGTACATTCCCCTGTATACTTACATGACTGGAAGGTCAAAAGTACTTGCAATAAAATATTAAAATGGTTCTTCTGGGCACTGGTATAGGATATGGATTTTATTCTTCTGCTTATTTGTATTTTCTAGACATTCTACAGCAAACAATCTTTAAAAAATTACTTGGCTGGTAACCCAAAAGTCAGAGGTTCAGATTTGCCAGTTGCTCCTTGGAAATGCTATGAGATTAGCTCTACTGTGTTCTAAAGGTTCTCTGTTAGTTTGGACTTGACTACAACAATGGGTGAGTGTGACTAACCTACAGGCTGGAGAGTGGAACCCGGCCAATGGCTCTGTGAAAGAAAGGCCTGTAGATCTGCTTCCAGAAAGATTACAGTTAAGAAAACCCTGCAGAATGATTCTGCTGTATAACACACTGATTGCTGTAAGTTGGAATCAACTTGATGAAGTGTTAATTTTTGCTTATTTTTTTTTTTTAGGTCTAAATCATACCAGTTAAGAAATTGAGCCCTGAGACATAGAGTTCTTGATTTATATCCTATCTTGATCATTTAAAGGCTGGCTGTATGATGTGGGGTAAATAACACCTCTAAAGTTTGTTTTCCTAACTATAAAATGGGGATGCATGGTTGTCACAAAGGGATGATAATGTGACTGATGAAAAATGTGAGGAAACCAAAATAATGCATCTCTCGTAGAGCAAAGGAAACCCTGGTGGCATAGTGGATAATTGCTACACCTACTTAACAAAATGTTGGTGCTTCAAATCCACCAGGCACTCCTTGGAAACCCTATAGGGTAGGTCTACTCTGTCCTATAGGGTCACTACATGTTGGAATTGACAGCAGTGTAGGAAAACGCATGAAACTCAATTGTCATGAAGACAATTGTTCAAAATGAGAGACAATATTGTAGTCTATCTGGAAGATGGAGACTAGCCAGCTTCCAAGTCTCCTGAATGAGGCACTAGAATCTTCGCTTAGTTATTCTCACATAGGTTTTCATATAATCTCCTCTTACTTCACTACTGAAGATTCAAGCAACATGCTTGTCCATTCATCACTTATGAGTCATCGATACAAAACATTCCACTCTCCTCTTAAGTTTCTATAAGACTGGATAAATTATAGGTCAGTTTTCCAGCTACAATATCTCTCAACACACTCAGGTATCAAGCTGTGCTTAGGCCATACCCAGATATAAACCAAACCAAGCCAAACCCATTGTCACTGAGTCTACCCTGACTCATAGCAACCCCATAGGACAGAGCAGAACTGTCCCATGGAGTTTCCAAGGAGTGCGTGGCGGATTTGAACTGCTGGTTGTGTGATCAGCAGACATAGCACTTAACTGCTATGCCACCAGGGTTTCCATACCCAGGTGTATAAATGACATAATAAAATACCTTACTCTTAGAGCAGATGTAACAATCAAATCAGATAGTACATAAAATGTGCTTATCACAGTGCTTGGCATATAGTAAAAGAATGAAGATTATTGTTGATATGTCTGTCAGTATCCTGAGCAGGAGTATGTTGTTGATAATAGAACTAAGGATATCCTATCTTTCACCAAAATAAAATTTTCACGAATATGTTAAGTCTCGTCACTAATAAGGTATTAACTGCTTCGGAAATACAATAGATCGTACATGAAGCATTATCAATTAGATCATTGCATTTTTCTTCACCTTGCTCTACAGTAACTTGCCGTCAGTCAGTTCTATCCTCAAGCTGATAACTAACTTCCTGTAATAAGGAGTTTTTTCCCCCATTATTTCCAAATGTGTAAATTTATCCAGCAAACTTAGCCAAAGTTATCAATTTGATTCCTCATCATTGTGTCAGTATAAAGCTTAGAACTCATCACATAACTTTGGAGTTAAAATGCTATTCCTCCATTAAAATGAAACATGTTCTGAAATAGATTTTTTTTCTTATCATTTATCATGTGATAAAATTTAAATTATGTTGTATTGTAATTTACACAGGAAAGGTAAAAACAACCTTTGAAATATAGCTTCTCATGACAATGATATTCACTTGTCATCAAGCTACACAGGATATGTTTGTTCCTTGTCTACTGTACATGCAGCATCAGCCACTGGAGATGAGATAATTCAGTTTTTCTGTTCTTTATTAAGACCACATAAACACCAAACCAAACTCCCAGCCATCAAGTTGAGTCTGACTCATAACCACCCCATATGATAGAATAGAACTGCCCCACGGAGTTTCCAAGGAGTACCTGCTAGATTAGTATTGCCAGCTTTTTTTTGTTAGCTGGCATAGCACTTAATCACTGCACCACGAGGGTTTCCTAAAAAGTCTACCCGGGGCGCAAGAAAGTTCAAGTTATTTAACTGCTCTTGATGAGTGGACTAGCCTTGTGCCACAGTGTAATTTACAAATCCCTTCTGCTCTAACACATGTTCTGAGAAAACTGTCTTTCCTTTCTTTTGAGTAAACATTCATTCATACTGTTGCCGTTAAACACATCTGTTGCGGATGCTTTTATGACGTGGTTACCACTTCACATTATGAATTGAGAGAAAGGACCATACTTTCTTTTTTGTGAGTATTGTAAACCACTAGTAGGGAGCACACCTCCTCACTGCGCTCTAAACAAAAACATCAGTAAAGAGGATGATCAAGGAAGAAATGGTTTTTTAAGTGGAGTATCAAGGTGCAGAAAACATTTCAGTCATATCTTTATACTCAGCTTCTAACCATGTAGTGTTCACTGATTTGTCTGATGCATACTGTTCAAATCAAATACACAGATAATACAGATACAAACGGAGTATGGATAAATAGACAGGCAGATGGATTCACATATACACATATACATACATAGTACAACCACTAGTGGGCATCTATGCATATGCAATTCATTAGTATGTCAAACATATAACAGAATAGACACACTTAACCTTATCTTCAAGTTTCTATTAACTTATATATTTATTGCTGGCTGTAAAATAATCAACATTGTTAACATCATGGGAAAAAAGAGACAGTTATAAGAGAATATGAAAAAAACATGAGAAAATATTTCCAAATGTTGTGAGAAAACAATATAGAGTAACCACATGAAAACCATCAGGATACAGTGCTTTTCACAAAGCTGAAGTTACATCATGACTTAGTTGATTGATTAAAAAACAATCAAAGTTAAGTGATAATGCAAGAAGCAGACCCATCTATTTCTTAATATCAGTGGTTTATAAACTTCAATAGATCTAATAATCACCTAGGATGCTAGGCAAAATTGCTCAACTTTCACCCACAGATCTCATATAGTCAGGTCTAGATTCTGCATTTTTAGCAAAACTTTCAGCATTTGTGATATATACTTATTGAATAAACATTTTCTGATTATTTATTACACTTAATAAGACAATTTTGGAATTAATTTTCAAAATTATATGGAAAATTCCAAGTGTCGTGAATTTTGAAGGATTAGAGATTTTAGTTTGTTTGCAAATTAAAATTTAACCCACCACAATTTCACGTACGCTTAACTGAAGACATGAGATCTGGGAGTCAAGACAAAGAAATACTACCACTGGCAGACGGCAGGTATTACAAGCTTTATGCATTAGTTAGTTCCCCTTTCTCCTGTGTCCCAAGGGGAAGACACAAGGAGCCCAGAGGGTAGCTGTCCCCACAGCAAGTTTGCATCACAGAAACATGAATCTTAAAGAAACTCTTTGTAAATCTACCCAACGTGAAGAATTTATTATCAGTGAATCTGAGGCATTACACAGAATGTCCAACAGTTTCTTTTTTTATTAATCAGAGAGGAGGGGAAAGGAGGCTATTGGGAGGATGAGACATGTATGGAGCAGAGAGGAACAGAGTGCTGTCACCGGACAGGGAGAGCAGTGGAAGCTGCATATAGGTGGGCATGTAAATTTATACGGGAACGTACATTTTCACTCAGTCATATTAAATAAATAAATAAATAAATGGTAATTAAAAAATAATAATAATAATAATAATAGAAAAAACCCAGCCGTCTGTAATTTCCAACACATGATTTTGCCTAACTAAATGTATTTACCATACAGGCAAAATGAATGCACATGATAAAATACAAAAGACTAATTATCACTTAATTCATTTGAAGTCTCGTTTTATGGCACAAATGCTTAAAAGCAATGGGTTCTTAAAGTGGAATGTAGCAAATCTGCTGGTTCATTTCCTCAGGACTCCTTTAGCATTTTGAGCATCAGGCAATATCCAGACATCCTCAAGTGTCACTTAAGAAGTGCTGGATGGAAATATATTGAAAATATTTCTGCAACTCCTTTAGCAGGCCCTTAAACTTGGTTAGATATTGTGTCTTTTTTATGTTTAATTCAATTCAATAATTGCATTAAACTAATGTTGCTCCTCCTATGATAAAACTGATAGAGTGAATCGCAACTTCTGAAGCAAGTTTCTCTTTTCCTTGTAGGGAAAGTTATTGAATCTTCAAGAAAATTTCTCTGAAGAGTAAATTTATTATATTTTAGACTTTTTGGTAGTTAACTATCCTACTATTTGGGGTGTAAGGAATACTGACTGACAATCCCTCTCAGTCTTCTTCTAGTGATTTTTAAATAGTACATATGCCCTGGACACTCTCGTGGCATAATGGTTAAGTGCTACACCTGCTAACCAGAAGTTTGGCAGTTCAAATCTACCAGGTGCTCTTGGAAACCCTACTCGGTGGTTCTACTCTGACCTGTAGAGTCACCATGAGTCAGATCCGACTTGATGGTAGTCATTTGGTTTGGTTTTTTGGTTTATATATACCCTATTTTTTCTGTGCCCCCTTAAGATCTAACTTCAGGCTAAGCATAAACACAGTGATTACAACTTCCCCAGGTAGATAGTCACAAACCTACTGAGCTAATTTAAAAAACCCAGCTCTCTACTGTCTAGCTCTTTCCAACTTACATTAATGCTCCTGTGGAGAGGCTGGTGGGTTTGAACTACTGACCTTTTTAAGCAGCTAAGCACTTAACCACTGCACCACTAGAACTAACTCATTCACCTACAAGTGCAAGCAGATTGTCTAGGCAGATAATCACATTTTGGGAATAGGAATGAAGACCTATAAGTAGGCATAAATATCAGTTAATTATAGGATCACTCAAAAATTATTTTACCAAGTCTCCAAATTTATTGAAGAAGTTATCCTGAAAAGTGATCTGAAAAGTTGTATTCCTTTTCTTATCACATCTTTATGTACTAAGATTGACATGAACTTCTCAAGCAATTTTGCAATCTGTCTTGGGAAACCTCATTACAGTGTTCTTTATCCTCACTCAGATCCTAGACTTCTTCATGTAGATTGGCTTATAATCATATTAACAACATTTCATGTCCTGGAAAATTTATCATATCTTTCCTTTTGAAAATATTTAAATAAAAACTATTGTAACATTGTTTTAAATAACAAATATTTACAATTTCGAAGTCCTTTTGTTATTAGCTATTATTTAAGCTAATCTAAAACACATTGGGTGGCACATTCTACCGTTATGCTCAACAATGCACACTGTAGCAATTTCTTCATGACCCTCAGTATATAAAGCCTGTGATATGAGCTAGGTCTAAATTTGTAGCATTGAAGTAGGGGTTCTTCTCTACAATTAACTCAGAAGCAAAAGTTCACTCAAATTTAAATGCTGTAAATTGATTAATGAGTCATAAAAATACCTACAGTTCCCACATTCTAGTCAATCCTCAACCTATGGCAACGTGAATTTGTCTTTACCATTCATTAAGTTAACTTACAATGTTCTCAGTGCTTCTCAGAAATACTTGGTAATAATCATCACACTACCCTTCTCCTGGTGATTTTTTTCTTGTCTTCTACCCAGCCACTCTTTCCTGGAATTGCTCCTAATTCTGTGGCAAGTGTTACTTTGGGGACCAATTCCCATCCTTCCATGTTTTGTTCACATACAGACAACTCCAACATCTGTATTATCCAACACAAACCCATTACCTGAGCTTCAGACCCATGTATTGTTGCTTGCTCTAACATCTGCGTATGAATATCTCACAAACTCCTAAACATAAAGAGGGGTCATTTTGTTTTCTCTCAGTGGCTCCTGTCACTGCATTTCTTATTTTATCAGATGAATGACATAGTCATGCCAGGTTCTGAAGTCACAAAGTGAGAGTCTTCTTTGATTTCCCATCTCTCACCCAACATATCCATTCATTTGTCTAATCAATCTAACACTTTCATTTTTTTGGCCTCTACCACTGCCTAGACCATGATAAATGATAACTACAGTTCTTCTTCCTGTCTCCATATCTGGCCTCATTCCTTTATTTCCTGTGCCTCCTAATGCTTCTTGGAAAATTATTTTAATCAAAGCTCCTCATTTCCCTCACAATAAAGATCAAACTGCTTACCATGATTTTGCTGTCATTTATCTTCTCTTCAGCCTTCTTCACCATTTCTACTATTATTACACTTTTTTTTTATTCTACATTCCAGAAATGTTGAAATTACTTTATTTCCTAAATCACAGAATGTTTTGTCTGCTAGCAACAATTTTTATTTCTCCTTTGCTTGGTTAATGTCTCTCTATGTATCCTTCAAATCGTGGCCTACACTTCACTTCTTCCTAAACCCCCAAATCCAGGTCAGTTGTCTCACTAAAGAACTCTCATGACATACCACAATGCAGACTTGGAACTCATTATATGGGAATTTTTTTTCTTCTCTTCCAAATCATCAGCCAGATCACAGAACCCATGAGAAGAGTAGCTGTTCTTGTATCATGTAGCTACATCTTCACTATTTAGCATAATACCTGATATATGGTAGATACTCCGAAAATATTTAATGACTGCTATGCCAGAAATACTTTGGCAAAGATACTATAAATATGTTGAAACACATCAGTATAACGTAGGAAATTTATCTATCTTTAGGCACTTACATAACAAAATTATCTGGAAAGAAGTTGGAATACAATAAGACATGCTGATAACCAAAAGGTTGGCAGATCGAATCCACGAGACACTCCTTAGAAACTCTAGGGAGCGGTTCTACTCTGCCTTATCGGGTCACTATCAGTTGGAATCAACTCAAAGGCACTGGGGTGGAATAATACATGATGACTGTTTTATCACTAAAATTGGCAAATTACTCCAAGAATGAGGTCAATGATATAGTTATCTACATGTGTCTCTCCCATTTACGAGGTGCTTTGGCTACTGTTGTTAGGTGCTGTAAGTGATCCTGATTCATACAATCCTATGTACAACGGGACCAAACACTGCCAGGTCCTGTGCCAGCCCTCCGTTGTTGTTATGCTTGAGCCCACTGGTGCAGCCTCTACTTTAAGGAGGCAACTCTTCCTCAGTCATCTTTGGATTGTCTTCCAACCTGGGAGGCTCATCTTTCTGCAAAATATCAGACAATGCTCCATTGCTAATCATAAGGTTTTCCCTGGCTAATTCATTTTTCAGAAGTAGACTTCTGGGTCCTTCTTCCTAGTCTATGTTAGTCAGGCAGCTCAGAGGAAACCTGTCTTTCATGAATTACCCTGCTAGCATTTGCATCCTGGTGGCATAGCTTCCAGCACCACAGCAACGAGCAAGTACCCACAGTACAGCGAACTGATGCATGGGGGCTCTTAGACTACCCTAACTGTTCTGACAGGGGTCTCAGATGTTCAGTATGTGTGTCCTCATTCTAAAAGCACTGTTTTCTTTGCTTTATGGTGTCAAAAACTGTTCAGAATACCAAGTGTGTTCTAACCTTGGTTCCTTATGGACAATCATTTAAAATATAAACTAAACAGCATGAAATCAGCTTTCTACATTTTAGAACAATATCAACAATCAATTAAAAAAAATAAACCTTTAGCACGGGGAGAAGTTGGGGAGGCTTTACTATTTCCCAGAATTAGGGAGAAAAAAAGGATGTCCTAGACGGCCCAGGATCACAGATATGAAAGGATACACCTGCCTCAGACAGCAGAATCACTCATTCTTTCGTTCGCTGCTCTTGGCTTCACCTTATTCCTACTCCACACACTTCCCTAGTTAAACAAATAGGAAGGAGTATGGCTAGTGCACGTAATTTGTTATCAGCTGCTAACCCAAAGTTTGAACCTACCTGGAACCTACCCAGAAAAAAGGCCTGACAAAAGGCTTCTGTAACAATAACAGCCAGGTGAGCCACACAACACAGGGAGCCATGGAGTTGCCATGAGACAGGGGACAACCTGAGCACCTAACACACACACACGCGCACACACACACACACACACACACACACACACACATGCAATATTAATGTCATCTGAATTGTAGATTCTTGTGATTTCCCCTGTGGCATTGTTGTGGAGAGGAATCAAGAAGTGAAGAGGCATGCTATTCCAATTCTAAGCAACAGCATGCGCGCTAGTGCAAATCTTGTAGAAATGGTCTCTCAGCTCTTGGAGTAATCATTCCAACACGTAAGCACTGTTGTGGCTGTCTTCCTTATATCCAGCCTCCCTACTTTACAGGGGAGGGTAGCCACTTTCCTCCTATTCTGCTGGCATAGCTGGGATGTTTGGCCACCAGTTACTGTCTGAAGATCTTTCCAGTTTGGTCTCTATTTACAGAATTCAATGTTTCTTCACTCTAGCTTTCTCCAGAATGAACAATCCAATTCTAGTTATTCTTCTTTCATATTATCCTTTTATTATCACTAATTGTAACTTTTCATCATTTTCATATTCTTATTTGTTTGGGTGACATTCAGATTTATGACTGCTGTGCTTTTTCTTACATATGACATGTTTTTTTTAAATTGTGTTGCATTAATAGCTTACATTTCCAGACTAGCTTGCTGGTCAAACTAAGACTTACAGATTTCTTTCCTGCCACTCTCCTCCCCTTCCTGCCACCAAGTGTCTTATATTTGTGTCCCTTACCTGTTTCAATTACCAAAGCTCCCACAGTCAATACCTACATACACCCTAGCAAATGTTTTGTCAGATACTCCCTTATCTGGAAAGAAGAGTTTCTAAGGTGCTACTCTGTGACTAGACTGGCAATAAAATTTCTCTCAAGTATCTTAAACATGGTCAGCCTCAATAAATATTTGCTGAGCTCAGTCATCTATGACATTGTTAGTGGTTTTCTGGATCACTGTGTAGAGGAGTATTATGAGGATGTGTCAGACTCATCAGGATGTCGTGAGTGAACTGAATACTAGTGTCTGTGGTGTGCTCTCTTCTGCTATATCCCTTCTGAATTTTGTCAGTCAATTTTACTCTCTGATCTATCATGATCAGTCTGCTTACCTATCGGCCTACATAGTTATTTGTCCATCCGTCTATCTTTCTGTCCATCTGACTATCCGTCATATATCAACTTCTCTCTACTTACCCTACATTTCCCTCGCTTTGCCAAAGTATTCATCCTCTGACTAGAATTAGAATAAGGATTAGAATAATGCACACATTATTAATTCATTTTAATATCCGGCTACTTATTATCCTGGTCATTTAGGACTACCTACAATTTGAGAGAGTGACAAATTTTAAGTTATTTTTGATGTAATTAAATATGGAGCGATGAGTAGCCAAGCCAGCCAAATGCCGTCGTGTCGGATTCGACTCACAAATAACAGCTCCTATTTTTAGTTTCCCTGTATTTGAGTTGATAGCTCCTCATACGACAACAACAGAGTTCTCTGGTTCTCTGTTTCCTACCTCAGATGTAAGAATTAAGTCTTTTTTCCTATTTTAATAAGAACTCACAGATTTCTAGTATTTTGTTTTTAATTTATTTGAAAGGAAATGCATTTAAAATTTATTGAGAACTTTTTTGGAGGCAGAGACTACATCTTGTTCATATCTGCATCTTTAGTGCCTAGAGCAGTATTAGTGCTTAATAAATGTTTATAAATTGAATGAAAGAATCAAATGAATGTGCTGCAAAAGCTGTTATTCATAAAAGAGTTTAGCATTATTTTATCAGCAAATCAATTCTGTGAATATTTGCATAAAAAATGTTTATCTCCAGTGCCATGATTTTACAGAGACATCTAAGTTTACTGTTTAAAAAATTCAAAATGAATATTTATAAAAGTTCATGTTTTATTTTTAAAATATTGTTTAGACCTCATAATTTGCATCTTGTATTTTCTGTTTAATATGTGCAGTAACAATGAAGCTATAATAATAAAAAAATGAAATCAAATGTAACTTCAAAGTATTGTATTTCTAGAGTTATTAGAAGAATTTTTTATATTATTTTACACATCTACTACATATTTGGCAAATTAACAATGTAAAATCATAATTCACGTATATGAATTATTGTGAGGTAAAATTATATTTTTCAATTTTTTTGTGTGTGAGGAAAGAACTCAATGCAGCCTTTGTCTTTGGTTTCTGAAAGATAACCCCTGAAATTTCCCAAGCAATCAGGTATCTTTGTCTTCTGAAATAGTCAGGGAACACCTGCAAATGTACGGCAACTGAACATCACGCCTGGTCAGCCACTAAACTCAGGCAGAAAGAAAGTCATAATTTTGGTGATACATGTTCCATAGCTCAACCACTCATGACTATACAACGAGGCCCTGATTCTGACTCTGAGATGAAGCCAACAGATGGCTCTGAATGCAGAAAAAGGTGGGACTTCTGGCACTGGTGAGAACAACTGTCCTAAGAGGGTAGATGTCCCTGGAGACAATGAAAGCCTTGAACAAACTCCTTCCAAATCCTTGCTTGTAAATCGTTTTGTCGGTAGCATTTCTAGTTACAATCAGTGGGTTATTGCAATTATTGTTAGGTGCTGTTGAGTCTTTGCAGACTCATGGGGACACTATGTACAACAATACTGCCCGGCCCTGGGCAGTCCTCACAGTCACTGCCATGCTCAAGCTCATTGTTCTAACCACCAAAGTCAGGCCACCTCACTGAGGAACTTACTCTTTTTCACTGACCCTCTATGTTACCAAGCAAGATGTCCTTCTCCAGAGAATTGTCCCTCCTGAGGACACGTTCACAGGATGTGGACAGTCTCATTTTCCTCATTTACAGGGAGCACTCAGTACTTCTTCCAAGACAGACTCATTTCTGTTCATCTTCCTGGAAGTCCATGCTATATTGAATATTCTTTGTCAGTACCATAATCCAAAGGCATCAGTGCTTCTTTGGTCTTCCTTATTCCGTGTCCAACTTTCACATGCTTGTAGAGGGATGGATGCCATGGCTTCGGTAAGGTGCACCTTAATCCTCAAAGTGGCATTTTGCTTTTGAACACCGGAGGGAGGTCTTTTGCAACAGATTAGCCCAGTGCAAGGCATCTTTTGATTTCTTGACTGCTGCTTCTGTGGCAGTTGATTGTAGATCCAGATAAGATAAAATTCTTGATAACTTCAATCTTTTCTCCATTTTCATGATGTTGCTTATTGTTCCGGTTGTGAGGATTTTTGTTTTCTTTATGCTGAGTTGTAATCCATACTTAAGACTGTGGTCTGTGTTCTTCATCAGTAAATGTTTCAAGTGCTCTTTGCTTTCAGCAAGGAAGCTCACGTCATCCACATACTCTAGATGCTAACGAGTCTTCCTGCAGTTCTGATGCCTCGCATTTCTTCGTCTAGTCCAGTTTCTCAGACTATTTTCTCAGCATACAAACTGAGTAAGTATGGGGAAAGAATACAAACTTGTTGCACACTTTGCCTGACTTTAAACCATGCAGCATCTTCTTGTTCTATTTGAATGACTGAGTCTTAGTCTATACATGTTCCTCATGAGCATAATGAAGTGCTCCAAAATTCCCATTCTTTGCAATGTTATCCATAATTTGTTATGACCCACAGAGTTGAATGCCTTTGGGTAGTCAGTAAAACACAAGAAAATATCTTTCTGGTATTCTCTGTCCAGCAAGGATCCACTGGACATCAGCAATGATACCCCTCATTACAGGTTCTGTTTAGAATCTACCTTGAATTGCTTGTCAATGTACTGCTAAAACCAGCTTTTAATTTGATTATCTTCAGCAGAATTATACTTGTGTGTGATATTAATTAATGATATTGTTCAATAACTTCTGTCTTCTGTTGGATCACTTTTCTTTGAAATGGGCACAGATATGGATCTCCCCCAGATAGCTGGTGTTGACAAATGAACTCTTCTGGTATTGCATATTGTCTTAGTCATCTAGTGCTATTATAACAGAAATACCACAAACAAGTGGCTTTAACAAAGAGAAATTTCTCTTCTCACAGTCTAGTTGGCTAGAAGTCCAAACTCAAGGCATCAGCTCTGGGAGAATGTCTTTTCTCTTTGTCAGCACTCGAGGAAGGTCCTTGTCATCATTCTTCTCCTGCTTCTCCACACAGGAATCCTAGGTCCAAAAAACATGTTCTAAATCTGGAATGATGTCCTCAACCCTCTGCTTGCTTTCTTTTCCTTTCCTTTTATCCGTAGGATAAAAGGTGGTGGTACAGACCATACCTCAAGGAAGTTCACTTTACAGTAGATTAAGGATGTGACCTGCCTCTTTTAACCACAGGCAGTGATTACAATTTAAACAAATAGGAACACTAGAAAATAGAGGACAAACACGTAATACAGAGAATCATGGTCTAACCAACATGATAACAGTTGGGGGTGGGGGGGCACAATTTAATCCATGAAACTTTTGTTTGTTAAAACATCTTAATTGGCGTTCTGTCAATTTCCCTAGCTTTATTTTTCACAAGTGCTGTTAGTGTAGCTTGGACTTCCTCTTGGTTACCACCGGTTTGTCATCACAGAGTACCTCCTGAGATGGTTGAACTTTGACTAATCCTTTCTGCTACAGTGACTTCTGTGCTCTTTCTGTCTTCTTTTTATGTTTCCTGCCTTGTTGAATAATTTGCTGATAAAATTTTAAAACTTCAACTTGAGGCTTCATTTTTATTTTGATTCCTTTAGCTTGAGAAATTCCAAGCATGTTCTTCCCTGTTTGGTTTGCTTATACTAGGTCTTCGAATGCTTCATTATAATACTTTACTTTGCCTTCTCAAGCTGCCCTTTGAAGTTGTGCATTCAGCTCTTTTAATTTGTGGGACATCATATACAAAGAAAGTGAAAGGTCATTAAAAACACAAGAAAGGAAGAAAAAATCAAAATGAGTATCAGAAAAGACTGAAACTTGCTTTTGGAAACAGAGTAACTAAAGGGAATGGAAGAAATGATGAAGGAAATAAGTAGATAACTGTAGGTTCAGGTTTCTGAGAATTTTGTCAACCATTCCAAGAAATGGACCGTCCTAGAAAGGCAATGAGAGATAGCAGGAGCCAATATTTTCCTATTTGTCAGTCTGAAGAACAAGGTCCTTTAAACTTTTCAAGCCTTCACTTGTAACTAAAAAACCAAAATTTCTCCAATCTGATAAGATACATAAATCATAAGAGGCAAATATCTCTTGTCAGAATTCCTAACATTGTAATTTAATTTTAAATTTTTAAATTTTGTGAGATATTAAAGCTAATAAAGTAACATGTAGAATATGTTAGTATGGTCATTGTTGATATATTACAGTTGTATCTTTTCTTGTATGTGAGGATGATAGTTGCAATTTTATCATGAATCAGACTGAAATGAGAGATTTTTCACAGATAGATTTTTAATAACTTGCTGATAGAAGTCAATATGATAACATTTACTTTTGAAATACATTTTATAACTATTTTGAAAAATTTCTATAGTTCACTAACTTTATGCTTCTCAAACTGGAAAACTCTTGCTTATAGGATATTGATGATAGTTCTCAGGATGCTTCAAAGTCACAGGATAAACACAGTGAGTCACTCTGAAGTATATATTTTCTTTCAAATCTTAGTAGAAATCTTATCTTTATAACAAATTGAATACTGTACATTATGGAATAAAATGCAAAATATAAACAATTTTTACAAGAGATTTCAAAGGCATTTTATTATTGTGATAGGTTGTTTCTTTTCCTTACTCTTACAACCTCAAAAATTCATTCCCTTTCATCATTAAGTTTATTTAGATGGAAAATTTTGAGAAAACTGCAGTTACCAATGGATTGCCTTAATCTAAAATTTATATTGTTAATGTTCTTCAAAAAATTTTAAGATGAGGTAAAGATAGTTACTTAAGTTCTATTAGACTAGCTAGTAATTTTGAAGGTCCAAAAGTTATACTTCTGAAGGATACACAGATATGATCAGACTAATAAGCCAAAAAAAAAAAAAAACACTACTGTCGTAGAAATAATTTCAACTCATAGTGACCCTGCAGGACAGGTGGAACTGCCCCACAGAATTTCCAAGGCCATAGTATCTACAGAGGAAAACTTGGTGACATAATGGTTAATGATATGGTTGCTAAACGAAAGGTCAGCAGTTCAAATCTACCAGATATTCCTTGGAAGCCATGGGAAAATTCTACTCTGTCCTATAACAGTGTCACTATGAGTCAGAATCAACTTGATAGCAATGAGTTTGGTTTTGGGCTTTAATCGTCACAGAAGTGGACTGCACAGCTTCTCCCTCAGAGCGGCTTATGAATTCAAATCACCGATCTTTTGTTAGCAGCCAAATAACTTAACCATTATCTTACCAGGCTTCTCTTATCAGACTAATAGATCAAATTATCATAGAGTTAAAAAAAAAAAAAAGAAAAAGACCTGATTTAGTGCCTTTGAATCAATTCTGACTCATAGTAACCTCACATGTTACAGACCAGAACTGCTCCACAGGTTTTCTTGTCTGAAATCTTTATAAAAGCAACTGCTAGGTCTTTCTTCCATGGTGCCTCTCCATGTGTTTGAACAGTCAAACTTTAGGTTAGTAGATAAGCAAACTGTTTCCATCACTCAGGGACTTCTATTATACAGAAGAGTAGTATTTTTAAAAAAAAGAAGGAAAAAAACAGATCATTAATTTGCCAATTTTCAGTATCCAAACTCCCCATACTTTACCTAGTGTATTTCATTTTCTAGCGCAAACATATTGAGCTTCCTTGGAAGGTAAATATACAAAAAGTGGTTTGTTTAGAGGAAAATGTATTTGAGAAGTGGAAGTGAATACTCATTGCCTTTGAGTTGTTTCTGATTCATAGCAACCCAATAGAGTTTCCACGCAGTGCCAGGTAGATTCAAACTAAGGATCATTTGCTTAGCGCCTTAGCAACTGCCCGACCAGAGCTATTAATGGTATTTCTCACTGGCCAGGGTAAAGCCTTATGTACTATGGATGTCATGTAGCAAAGAACGCTCATTAATTTTTAATTCTTTGATACTCACAATGCCCAATCTACATTTTCTGAATCAGATTTTCCATGACATCAGTTCATTTCCGTTTACACATAGAATTCAAAATTAATATCACTGATCAGCCATTGTTCATTTACTGTACAGTCTGTCTTCTGCTATTGTAAGTTGAATAATATAAACAAAATAATGTATGACTTGTATTTAGCCCAATGCCTGACACAAAATAACTAATCATTAATCAGCAGCTCATTAGCTTTATTAACTAGAATATGTTATATTGCTTTCAGTCTGAATGCTGAGCAAATAATCCAAGAAGCTGGAGTATGTGAAGAAGAACTGGGCATTAGGATTGGAGGAAGACTCATTAACAACCTATGTTACCGAGATGACGCAACCTTGCTTGCTAAAGGACAAAACCAAAATCCAATCCAAACTCACCGCTTTCCAGCTGATTCTAACTCATAGCAACACTATAGGACAGAGCAGAGCTGTTCCATAGAGTTTCTAAGGAGCACCTGGCAAAACTGAAATGCCAACCTTTGGGTTAGTAGCAATAGCACTTAACCACTAAGCTGCAAGGGTTTCCTACCGAAAGACAGGAGGATTTGAAAGACTCACTAAGGAAAATCACAGACCATAGCCTTCAGTATGGAATACACCTCAACATCAAGAAAACAAAACACTCACAACTGGACAAGTAAGCAACATCATTATAAATAGAGATAAGGTTGAAGTTGTCAGGGATTTCATTTTATTTGGCTCCATAATCAACACGGAAGTAGTAATCCAGCAATCAGAAGACACACTGCATTGGGCAAAATCTGCTGCAAAAGACCTCTTTAAAAGTGTTGAAAAGCAAAGATGTCACCTTAAAGACTAAGGTGCACCTGACCCAAGCCACGGTATTTTCAATCATATTATCATATGCATGCAAAAGCTGGACGAAGACTAAGGAAGACAGAAGAAGAACTGACACCTTTGAATTGTGGTGTTGGAGAAGAATGCTGAATATACCGTGGACTTCCAAAAGAATAAATCTGTTTTGGAAAAAATACCACCAGAGTGTTCATTAGAATCAGAAATGGTGAGACTACATCTTACATACTTTGGACATATTGTCAAGAGGGATCAAGCTCTGAAGAAGTACAAATGCTTGGTAAAGTATAGGGTCAGTGAAAAGAGGAAGACCCTCAAAAAGATAGATGGACACAGTGGATGCAATAACAGAGTTAAGCATAAAAACAATAGTGTGCATGGTGAAGGGCCGGGCAGTGTTTGGGTCTGTTATACACAGGGTCCCTATGAGTCAGAACTGACTCAACAGCACCTAACAACAACAGTAACATATTGCTTAGAAAAGAATACAGTAATGATACAACATTCAGTTGTGAAAAACTAATATTAATGGTATATCTGTAAGGAAACAGCCTAAATTTTGACTTTAGATACAGAAACAAAGGCAACTAAAGAACTAACTGATTTTTATAAGCTAGGACAGAAACTTACTTGAGACAAGGATTTCTACTTAGAATGCGTCTGTGCCAGCAAGCTACTTCAGCATGATGTCCCCTCCCCCCCCCCCTTTTTTTTGCTCTGTGTCTTATCTGGAGCCCAGTATAATAGCATTTTGTACTTACAGAGCATGTTTCATCAGAAAGGTCAATGTACTTTTCAACTCATTAATCCTTACAACGTCCCTAGGGGGTATGCAATATATTGTAAAGGTGAAGAAATTTAAAGCTGAGATGCATAAATAATTTCACCTTGTCACTTTAATTTGAAATGACCAAACTCTAAATTAACCCATTGTAAGTCCAAAAATAGAGGTTTAAGTAGATTGACTATGGTTTATTTTTAGGAGTTGAGATTTCAAACCAGTATCTTCAACTAACTCAGAGTTTAAAAAAAGAAAAAGGCAAATAAATTAAATAATGATATGTGCTTTGGAATGCAGTAAAGCACGTTAGTCACCAAGGAAAATGTGGTATTTGCAGACTTAATATTTTGAGAAGGAATAAAAGCCAGATTCAAGAAATCAGTGAATGCTAATGTTAATTTTGATAGTATCTGGGAGCACTTATTAACAATTAAATTATTTAACCTGAAGTTATAATTACTTTTTCTTATGATTAAACATTATTCAACTTATCTGTAAACTTTTTATCACAGAGACTCTAGTTCATTCAATGCTAATGGTTCTAGCCTTCACTTAGAAGTAAGTGGGCCATTAGTAAATTTAGCAACTAAAGTGAAAATTCTGGTCCAAGCACTGACAGACTATCAGGGTTATACTAGAATAATTTCTTCATTGAAAACAAAAGAAGTGGGTGCTCAAAAATACCTAAAGAGATTATACATTAATAACTGCTTGATTATATATGCTATATCAGAAGCAATTCTGCTGACTTCATGATCTTAGGAGAGTTATGGGATTCACTAGCTTTCCTAGTTTTAAATTTAGAATACTTTCCAAATACTGTACCATATTCCATTTATTTTTAAAAGAGAAGAGTGCACAGACAGTAGATATAAATAATTCAGAAAACTGGTATAAAATGCATTATATTAAAAGATATCTTAAAGAATGTTCATGGTGCCTTTACAAGAATTACATAAAGCAATTAAAACACTCTTTTCTTAAGAATATATTAAAACATAGCATTACAACTTTTTTGATTGTTTTACTTTTTAAAGAGTGTTTTCTTGTAGCAAAATATAAATAATAAAACTTTAACAATTCAATACTATTTATATGTACAGTGTAGTGACCTTGATTATGTTGAAGCCCTGAAGCTTATCACTTGTTCATGAGTTATCATAAATATTTTCAACATTTTATAAATATTATTTTCTTTTCCTACTTGCTCCATTAAACAGCAAGAAAAATAAATATTTCTTCTGTGATATTTTATATAAAACTGATGGAAGAATGATGTAAGGAAATGAATTTACACAGAAAATCCTTATTGACCTAGGATATACCACAGAATATAGTGGGTATGACATTAAAAACATAGTTTAAGGTTGCATCAGAGCCCCAAAGTGTTGGGGGATGTCTTTAGGACCTCTCAGTTTCTCCATATCCATACCAATTAGTTAAACCCACTGCCACTGATTTCAACTCATAGTGAACCTATAGGAAAGATTAGAACTGCCCCATAGAGTTTCCAAGGAGTGCCTGGTGCATTCAAGCTGCTCACATTTTGGTTAGCAGCTGTAGCACTTAACCACTATACCTCCAGGGTTTCCAGCCAATTAGTTACCTGTGTAATGTTCTAGAGATTTGTTACTTACATAATAGATCCCTAGATTAAACATCCTGTGTCTGCACTCAAAACTGCAAGACAGTCCACGAGGTTTCTTATTAAAACATACTTTGGCAGCATAACATTTATTTTCTTTTATTTATTTATTTTTTAATTTATTTAAAAACTACTGAACATCTATGTAGAAAACACTATGCCACATAGAGTATTAGGGTTATACTAGAAGAATTTCCTCATTAAAAGTAAAAGGATTGGGTATTCAAAAATACATAGAGAGATTATACATTAATAATTGCTTGATAAAATACACCGTATCAGAAGCAATTCTGCTGACTTCATGGTAGTATAATGGTAAGTTAAGGTAGACTAGACATCATCACCTCTACTTTCAAAGAACTCATCATCTTCTAAGAAAGAATGATAGATAGACAGACAGACAGACAGACAGACACACACACACACACAAACACCTGTTGTGGTCAAGTTGATTCTGATTTATAGTAACCCTATAGGACAGAAGTGAATTACCTCATAGGGTTTCCAAGGAATAGCTGGTGGATTCAAAGTACTGATCTCATGGTTAATAGCCACCTTAATGTGTATATATATATCTCCAGCGTCATGTCATAAATACTAAGATAGCAATTAGTACAAATTGATATTGGAGAATAGGTGGATTGAATTAACCTGAAACACTGGAGAACTGATGAAGAAATATTCGACCTATGTCTTAAAAAATGGATGAGTTCCTAAGGTAGTTCTACAAGATAAGGGCATTACATGAAGAACCTGTGAACATTTCCACAAACCTGAAAGAGTGAAAGTAAATAATGTGTTCAAGGCATTGCAAATAACAGAGCTGAAAGAGTTTGCCAAGAGATTAAATAAGGTCACAGTTCTTTGCTGACAATTTTATATGGATTTTTTTCTATTGAAAAGCAGTCTCAAGGCGTAGACAAGACGGCAGACTAAACACATGTCTCCTTAAATCCCTCCAGAAACCAAGACCTGAAATAATAATTAAATGGAGCTTTATGGACACCTAGTGAACCCTAGGGCATAGCATAGGGCTCTTAATTTGGACTTTATACCACTGAACAGAAAAAACTCCTCTCTTTTGTTGTTCCCACTCTTCATGAGTGCTGGCTTTCACGGACTGAAGGTGACTCACCATTTTAACTTTTTTTCATCTGTCTTAGCTGGTGAGCAGAGCTGTGACTTGACTATAAGCTCATCTTGGATGCAAAGCTGGTGGGATTGGCGGGAGAAATTGCCACACTTTGAGAGTACAACTTTGGACTCTGTATCTTGGCACCTTTGCCTTCTCTTTGAGCCTCCACCATTGAGTAGTCTGTACCGAAGCAGGCAGGAAGCTTGTGCAGGACACAATCTTTTCCACTGGAAAGTGGAGACACCCATACAGAGGCTTCAGTGGGACCTGATTCCGAGGCTGGGAGACAATGCCTACCCGGAGGAGAGCATTTTTCAGGCAGAAAAGCAGTATTTTACGCAGTGTTGCCTAAAGCTTAGGCCTGGCAGCAGAGGCCAGCAGGGCAGTAGCCTTTCTGGATTTTGAACCAGTTATAATATCTGGGGTTGGATATAGAGGTGCTTACTTTGCAAGCTGGGAAGAGAGACCAGTACACCTGAAAACCTGACTGACTTTGGAAGTTGTCAAATACCTTTTACCTTTCATTTTAAGACAGCCTAGAAAAACAACTGCAGTCCGTTTTCACAGCATCTCTCCCAGCCTCTATTGACTTACATGATGCCCAAAAAGCAACAAACTCAGGAGAAAACTGTAACCAAGTAATCACCTATGGCTTCAGAAGGCCCCCAGAAGAAACAACCAAAGTACTTCCCAGACAAAGAAACCTTTCTGAAACTATCAGAAGGTGAATATAAAAGTATCATATACAGAGCCTTTCTAGACCTTACACAAAATGCAGCACAACAAAATGAAAAATTAAGCAAGCTGTTAGACCCGATGAAACACCAGTACTCTGAAATCCAACAGATCAAGAACAAAATCAAAGACACGAAAACAGAATGGAACAGAGACTTTCTGACCTGGAAGACAGAGCTACTGACTCCAGCATCTACGAGGAGAAATCAGAAAAAAAGAAAAGAAAAATGAAGAAGCATTAAGAAACACGTGGCACCCTATTAAGAAGAACAATCTATAATTAATTGGGGTTCTTGAACTGGGCAAGACACCTGAGAACACAGAGAGTATTGTTGCTGAGCTGCTGACACAAAACTTCGCAGAAATTATGAAAAGAAGAGAATATAGATATCCAAGATGCATATCAAATGCCACTCAATATAGATCTCAAAAGAAAGACTCCAAGACATATTATAATCAAATTTAATAAAATGAAACATAAGCAGAAACTCTTAAAGGCAGCAAGACTCAAAGAAAAACTAGCATTCAGAGGGAAACCCTGTAGGCTTTTATCAGAGCTCTCAGTGAAACAATGCTGGCACAGAGACAGTGGCAAGACACATTCAAAGCCTTGAAAGGGAAGATCTTCCCACTGAGAGTTATAGATCCTGCCAAACTATCTTTCAAATATGAAAATGAAGCTAAGACATTCACAGATAAACAGAAACTTAGAGACTTTGTAAAAATCAAACCAAAGCTACAAGTAATACTGATAGACTCTCTTGGCTTAGAAGAACAACCCACTAACATTATATTTTAGAAGCAAATTCAGGACACATCACCCAGAAACCTACTCATGGAAGGCTCCAAATTCAATCAAAGCTATAACAGTGAAAAAAATGATCCAGCTATCATATCATGAAAACTATGATGTTATCCTATTGAAAAGAGGGATGTACTACAGTTGTTATAGTCCTTTCAGATGGAGAGAAAGTTGCAAGACTGGTAGCAATCAAAATTGGGTTATGTATGGTTTATTAAGGGGGACCACAGGGGCAGCTGTGAAACACAATAAAGATGCACCATATCAAATCAAGAAACGTAATACAGGAGTCTCAACAACCACAAAACCAAACTTGAACAAGGTGAAAAATCAACTCACAGAGAAGAAAGTTCCAGAACAGATTAATAAGAACAACAGAGAAAACATCAACACAAAAATAAACATATCACAATGACAGCACTAAACATACACCTATCAATAATTACACTGAGTGTGAATGGACTGAATGCTCCAGTAAAGAGACATGGAGTGACATCTTGGATCAAAACACATGATCCATCCATATGTTACCTACAAGAAACTCACCTTAAAGATAGGAACAAACTGAACATTAAAGGACAGAAGAATATATATCAAGCTAACACTAAACAAAAAGGAGCAGGTGTGGCAATTCTAATCTCAGATAAAATCGATTTTAACATAAAATCCACCATTGTGGACAAGGATGGATACTATTGCTGAAATGTTTGATACACAAGCAGGGCTTAATAATATTAAATATTTATGCACTAATATTGGAACACCTAAATACATTGAAGAAACACTGATTACACTCAAAAAGGAGCTAGATCAATCCACAATAATAGTGGAAGACTTCAACACTCCACTGTCAATATTGGACAGATCATCTATAAAAAAGCTCAATAAAGTCACAAAAGACCTTATTGCCACAATTAACCAACTAGATCTCATTGATATACACAGAACTTTCTAGCCATCAGTGGACAACTACACCTTCTTCTCCAGTGCCCATGGTACATTCTCCAGAATAGACCATGTGTTAGAACATAAAGCAGTTCTCAAAATCTGTATCATTGAACTAATGCAAAACACCTTCTCAGATCATAAAGCCATAAAAGTCAAAATCCATAGCAGAGAAAACACAGATGGAAAGTGGAACACATGGAAACTGAACAGCATCTTGCTCAAAAAGCCATGGGTCAAAGAAGAAATCAAGGATGAAATCAAGAAATAGATGGATTCCAATGAGAATGAAAACACTTCCTACCAGAACCTACGGGATACAGCCAAAGCAGTGCTCAGAGGTCAGTTTATCTCTACAAATGCACACATCAGGAAGGAAGAAAGGAACCAAACCGAAGAACTAACCCTACAGCTTGAACAACTAGAGAGAGAACAACAGAGGAACCCCTCTAGGCACCAGAAGAAAACAGATCACAAAGATTAGAGCAGAACTAAACAAATTTGAGAATAGAAGAAAACTGAAAAAATTGATAAGACCAAAAGCTTTTCTTTAAAAGATCAACAAAATTGACAAACCATTGGCTAAACTCACTAAAGAAAAACAGGAAAAGAAACAAATAAGCCAAACAGGAAATGAGAGGGGAGTTGTCATAAAGGATCTAACAGAAATAAAAATATCATAAGAATACTATGAAAATCTGTACTCTAACAAATTTAAAAACCTAGAGGAAACTGATAAATTCCTTGATTCATATGACCTACCAAAATTGAAGCAGAACAACTTAATAAACCCATCACAAGGGAAGGGATTGAATAAGTCATCCAAAAACTATCAATAAAAAGAAGCCTGGGCCCAGATGGCTTCACTGCAGAATGCTACCAAGCTTTTAGAAAAGTGTTATCTCCAATACTACTGAGACCGTTTCACATTCGGAATACTCCCAAATTCATTTTATGAAGCTAGCATAACCCTGGTACCAAAGCCAAGGAAAGACCCAACCAAAAAGGAGAACTACAGACTGATATCACGCAGGAAGCTAGATGCAAAAATCTTCAACAAAATTCTTGCCAATAGAATACAACAACATATCCAAAAAATAATCTATCATGACAAAGTTGGATTCATACCAAGGATGCAATGCTGGTTCAGCAACAGAAAAGCAATTAATATGATCAACCACATAAGTAACACAAAGACAAGAACCACCTGACTTTGTCTATTGATGCAGAAAAGGCATTTGATAAAGTCCAACACCGATTCATGCTAAAACTCTCAGCAAGACAGGCATAGAAGGCCAATTCCTCAATACAGTAAGAGCTATTTGTACAAAGCCGACTGCCTATGCCATCCTGAATGGAGAGAGACTGAAACAGTTTCTGTTTAGAATGGGGACTAGACAATGCCCACTCCCACCTCTCGTATTCAACATTGTACTAGAAGTTCTAGTCAGAGCAATTAGACAAGACTAAGGAATAAAGGACATCTCTATTGGCAAAGAAGAAGGAAAAATTTCCCTATTTATAGACGATATGACTGTATACACAGAGAATCCTAAAGAATCCATAAGTAAACTACTCAGTCTGATAGAAAAGTTTGGAAAAGTCTCAGGATACAAGATAAACATAAGTAAATCAGTAGGATTCCTTTATACCAACAACAAGATTATTAAGGAAGAAATCATCAAATTAATACTATTTATTATAGCCCCTAAAAAGATAAAGTACCTAGGAATAAATCTAACCAGAGAAATAACAGACCTTTACAAAGAGAACTACAGGAACTTACTACAAGACACTAAGAAAGACTTACATAAATGGAGAAATCTACCCTGCTCATGGATAGGAAGATTTAACGTTGTGAAAATGTCTATTTTACCCAAAGCAATCTACATACATAACGTGATCCTAGTACAAATTCCACTGACATATTTTAATGAGATGGACAAATAAATGACCATCTTTGGAAAGGGAAGAAGCCCCGGATAAGTAAAGCACTACTGAAGAAGAAGAACACACTGGGATACCTCTCACTACCCAACTTTAGCAACTATTACACTGCCACAGTAGTCAAAATAGCCTGGTACTGGTACAAAAAGAGACAGATAGATCAATGGAACAGAACTGAGATCCCAGAGACAACACTATCTTCATATGAACAGTTGACATTTAACAAAGGCCCTAAGACATTAAGCTGGGATAAAAACAATCTCTTCAACAAATGGTGCTGGACAAATTGGATATCCATCTGCAATAAATTGAAACAAGACCTATATCTTACACTTTATATAAAAACCAACTCAAACTAGAAAGCAATCTCCAAACTATTCTGATCTCATAATCACATTTTTTAAAAAATATATTTTGCAAATAAACACTAATAGTTATTTACATAAGATCTTGACATGATATAATGGAGTCATAAAAATACACACAAAAACAGAACTTCATAGGATGAAATAAAAATAAAATTGATAGTACTTTTAATATTTTGAAATTTTATTGAATGTATGATGTAGAGGCTTCTCAAGGTAACATTTTAATTTGTTAATTATATTTTAGTGAGAACAATAAAATACACTTTATTGTTTTTGAAAATCTGACTCTAATAAGTTTTCTCTAGTCCTTGGTTTAAAATATTGGCTTAGTCAAAAGGTGTTATCTTCTCAAACCATGTAGATACGAAAAGAAATATATTTTTAGCTTCCATTATATTTTCAGGAATTACTCCACCTATATACATATACATATTTTTTAATTGTAATTGAGTGAAAGTAGCAATACACTCCAAGTTAAATTTGTGTGCCCACCTATCTGCAGTTCCCTTTGGTTTCCGTACCTGGTGGCAGCACACTTTTCCTTTCTGTTTTATGCATGTCACACCCTGCTAATAATCTCCTATCCCCTGCTCTTCACCCTCTCCTCTCCCTTCTAGTAAGAGACCGGTAGGACAGCATTCTGTAGATACATAGAACCATAAAGTGGACACACCATATGTTCACCATATGTACCCGAATCCAACCCATTCCTGTCCAAAGAGTTGACCTCTGTAATGAATAATGATCAGAAGCAGAAGGAGTTCTAGGGTCCATGCTCCCAGGGAAAGTCTGGGGCCATCAGACCACCCATTGTGGTCTTTTAGTGGAGTTTTTGAGGTGCACCCCTTCTTTTGAGTGTATGTGTTGCCACTGGAACCCAACATTGTGTGTCCCATCACAGCTGTCATTGGTGGTGGCCAAACACCGTCAGGTTCTTCTGATCACATGTTGATACAGTCACCCGTACGTGTGTATCCTTCTGTAATCTGGCTCTTTTTGTTTTCTGTCTTTGCTGTCCTTAGTGACCATCTGATCCAGCAGAGATGGGTTCATTTGGTGTATCTCAGATGGCAGCTTGCTAGCTTTTAAGACCTCAGATGCCACTAATCAATATGAGGTGCAGAAAGCTCTTAGTAATAATAGGCTTGTATGCTACTTGGTGTCAATGTCCCCTGAGGGCATGGTCCCCAGACCCCCGCCTCTGCTGCTCTATCCTTGTGATGTTAGTCTAGGAGTAAAAGAGTTTTCAGTTTATGATGACATCTAGTTAAGATGATCTTTCTGGTGTGTGCTGTCACTGCTTTTACCCAACAAAATTTCTATCAGCTATCTAATCTATGTGTATCCTTCTCCCTCTCTCTCTCCCTTCCCTTGTAGCTGTCAAAGAGTCTTCTGTACAAGAGTCTGTTTTTAAGTCCTTATAGTAAGGATATCATACAATATTTGTCCTTATACTGCTGACTGACACTCAATATAATGTTGAAGCCAGGTTATGAGATGCTTCCTGAAATCATCATTGTTCTTTATCATTGCATAGCATTCCATTGAGTATATGTACCATAGTTTGCTTATCCATTCATCTGTTGTTGGGCATCTGGTTGATTCCATCTTTTTGCAGTTGTGGACTCTGAGGCAATAAACATTCATGTGCATGTATCTGTTCATGTGACTACCCTTAATTTTGCAGGATATATTCCAAGCAGTGGAATTACTGGATCAAATGGTATGTCTATTTCCAGATTTTTAAGAAAGTGCCAGATGGCTTTCCAAAGAGGTTGTACCATTCTGCAATTCCACCAGCATTGTAGCAGAGTTTCAATATCTCCACAGCCTCTCTAGTATTTGTTGTTTTGTATTTTTTCAATCATGGCCAACTTTGTTGGAGTGAGATGCTATCTCATTGTAGTTTTGATTTGGACTTCTTTAACAGTTAATGATTGTGAACATTTCCTCATGCTTCTTTTGGCTGACTGATGTCGTTTTTGTGAAGTGTGTGCCCGTCTCCTTTGCCCACCTCTTAATTAGGTTATTTACCTTTTTCTTGCTGATATTTTGCAGAACCTTGTAGATTATGGACATCAGACATTGGTCTGACACATAGTTGCCAAATACTTTTTCTCATTCTGTGGGTGGTCTTTTAATTCTTTTAATAAAGTCTTTGGATGAGCAAAAGTGTTTGATGCTTAGAAGTTCCCATTTAGCTATTCTCTCTTCTCTTGACTGAGCTCTGTCAGATTTTGAAGTCTAAAATCGTGTATAAAACTTCTGTTGTTGACCTTATTTTTTCTTGCATAATCTTTATCACTTTAGGTTTAATATTTAGGTCTTTTATTCTATTTGAGTTGTTTTTTGAGTAAGATGTGAGATATGGTTCTTGTTTCAATTTTTTTGCAGATGGATAACCAATTTTGCCAGCACCATTTGTTAAAGATACTGTTTTTACCTCAGTTTAGAGTCTTAGGTCCTTTGTCAAATATCAACTGTTCATAGAAGGATGGTGGCATCTCTGAGATCTCACCTCTATTCCATTAGTCTATATGTCTCTTTTTGTACCAGTACCAGGCTGTTTTGACTACTGTGGAAGTGTAATAGGTTCTAAAATCAGGAAGTGATAGGCCTCCCACATTGCTCTTCTTCTTCAATAATTCTTTGCTTATGCAGGGCTTCTTTCCTTTCCAAACAAAGTTAATGATCTGTTTCTCCATCTCATCAAAAATGTCACTGGAATTTGTGTTGGGATTGCATTGTGTATGTAGATCTTTGGTGGTAAAGTAAACATTTTCAGAATGTTAAGTCTTCCAATCCTTGAGCAGGATAGTTTTCTCCATTTGTCTCTTTTAGTTTCTAGCAGTAAAGTCTTGGAGTTCTCTTTCTATAGATCTCTTATTTCTCTAGCTAGATTTGTTCCTAGGTATTTTATCTTCTTGGGGGCTATAATAAATGGTATTGATTTGGTGACTTCTTCTTTAATGATCTCTTTGTTGCTACAGAAGAATCCTACTGATTTACTTATGTTTATCTCGTATCCTCAGACTTTCCTAAACTCTTCTATTAGTTCGAGTAGTTTACTTATGGATTCTTTAGGATTCTCTGTGTATGCAATCATATCACCTACAAATAGGAAGATTTTTACTTCTTCTTTGCCAGTGTGGATGCCCTTTATTTCTTGGTCTTGTCTAATTGCTTTGGCCAGAAATTCTAGTACAATGTTGAAGAGAAGTGGTGAAAGTGGGCATCCTTGTCTAGTTCTTGTTTTCATAGGGCATTCTTTCAGCCTCTCTCCATTTAGGATGATGTAGGTAGTTGGCTTTGCATATATGCCACTTATTTCTTTGAGAAATTTGCCTTCTATTCCTAATTTGCAGAGAGCTTTTAGTATGAATGGGTGTTGGACTTTATCAAATGCCTTTTCTGCATCAATAGACAAAATCAGGTGGTCCTTGTCTTTTGTGTTATTTATGTGGTTGATCACTTTAATTGTCTTTCTGATACTGAACCATCCTTGCATTCCAGGTATGAATCCAATTTGGTTGTGATTAATTATTTTTTTGATAAGTTGTTGAATTCTAGTGGCAAGGATTTTGTTGAAGATTTTTGCATCTAGGTTCATGAGTGATATTGGTCTGTAGTTTTCCTTTTTTGTGGAATCTTTCCCTGGCTTTGGTATGAGGGTTATGGTGGCTTCATAGAACACATTTGGGAGTATTCCATCCCTCCGTATGCTGTGAAATAGTCTCAGTGGTATTGGAGTTAACTCTTCTTTAAAAGCTTGGTAGAATTCTGTGGTGAAGCCATCTGGGCCAGGACTTTTTTTGGTTGGTAATTTTTTGATTACTTTTTCCATCTCTTCCTTTGTGATGAGTTTATTAAGTTGTTCTACTTCTCCTTGTGATAATTTTGGTAGGCAGTTTGAATCTAGGAATTCGTCCATTTCCTCTAAGCTTTCAAATCTGTTAGAGTACAGATTTTTATAGTATTCTATTATGATACTTTTGATTTCTATTGGATTTGTAAGACTTCTTCTTTCTCACTTCTTATTTGGGTTATTTGTTTTGTCTCCTGTTTTCCTTTTGTAAGTTTAGCCAATGGTTTGTCAATTTTGTTGATCTTCTCAAAAAAACAACATTTGGTCTTATCAACTTTTTCAATTGTTCTTCTGTTCTCTAATTCACTTAGTTCTGCTCTAATCTTTATTAATTGCTTTCTTCTTGTGACTGAAGGGTTTCTCTGTTGCTCTCTTTCTATTTGTTCAAGCTGTAGGGTTAATTCTTTGGTTTGGGTATTTTCTTCCTTGTGTATATGAACACTTACAGAGATACACTGACCTCTGAGCACTGCTTTGGCTGTATCCTGTAGGGTCTGGTAGGAAGTGTTTTCGTTCTCATTTGAATCTATAAATTTCTTTATTTTGTCCTTAATTTTCTATAACCCATGACTTTTTGAGCAAAGTATTGTTCAGTTTCCAAGAGTTCCAGTTTCTGTTTTTTTTCTGCTATTGGTTTTTACTTTTATGGAGGAGATGCTTTGTAATAATTCAATGATTTGTATTTTGTTGAGATTTGCTTTATGTGCTAATATCTGATCTATTCCAGAAAATGTTCCATGTGCTTTGGGGAGGAAGGCATACTTATCTCTTGACAGATAAAGAATTCTGTATATGTCAATGAGCTCTAATAGGTTAATTGTTGCATTAATATATTCTGTGTCTTTACTGAGCTTTTTTCTAGATGATCTGTCCCTTACTGAAAGTGGAATGTTGAAGTCTCCAACTATTACTGTGGGGTGAACAATTTCATTTTTCAGTGTAGTCAATATCTGTTCAACTTATTTAGATGCTCTGGTATTGGGTGCATAAATATTTAATATTGTTAAATCTTATTTGTGTATTAAACCTTTCAACGATAAATAGTGGCTGTCCTTGTCCACTATGGTGTGTTTTACATCAAAATCTACTTTGTCTGAGATTAATATTGCCACACCTGCTGTTCTTTGTACATTGTTGGCTTATTGTTCCTTCCTGTGATATTTAGTTTGTTCATATCTTTAAGTCTGATGTGTGTTTCTTGTAAGTATCATGTAGATGGGTGATGTCTTTTGATCCAAGATATCGTTCGTTGTCTCCTTAGTGGAGCATTCAGACTGTTTACATTCGGTGTAACTATTGACAGGAGTTTAGTGCTGTCATTTTTATGTGATTATTTTTGTGTTGGAGTTTCCTCTGTTGCTCTTGCACTCTGTTCTGTGTCATTCTTCTTTATGCGTTGAATTTTTGTATTTTTCAGTGTTGATTGTGTGTTTGTTCCGACACCTGTATCACAGTTCTTGTTTTGATGTGTTATATTCTTATTGTGCTTTGCAGTACCCCTATAATCCCCCTTAATAATCTGAGTTTAAACCCAATTTTGGCTTCTACAAATCTTATTAACTTCATCTCCATCTAAAAAGACTATCACTACCATAGTATATCCTTCTTTTTACTGTGATGGTATCTTAGTTTTCAAGATATGTTCACCGGTTCCCTTCTTTTATGTTGTAGCTCCAATTGAATTTTATTCCTTTCCTATCTGAGTCAGTTTCTATTTGTTGTGTCCTGCTTTGCCTCCTTAAATATATACTTAAGGGTTTTGTTTTTCTAAGCAGAGAGCTTCTTTCAGTATTTCTTGTAGTTTTGCTTTGGTTTTTGCAAAGTCTCTGAGCTTCTGTTTATCTGAAAATGTCTTAATTTCGTCTTCATATTTGAAAGACAGTTTTTCAGGATATATAATGCTTGGTTGGAACTTTTTCTCCTTCAAGGCTTGAGATGTGTCATCCCACTGCTTCCATGCCAACATTGTTTCTGCCAAGAAGTCAGGTGAAATCCTACAAGGCTTCCCTCTGAATGTAAGCTTTGTTTTGAGTCTTGCAGCCTTTAAGAGTTTCTGCTTATGTTTCATTTTTTTAAACTTGATTATAATATGTCGTGGTGTCTTTCTTTTAGAGTCTACATTCTGTGGCATTCAATATACATCTTGTGTGTCTACCTTCTTTTCTTTCATAATTTCAGGGAAGTTTTCTGTCAGCAACTCAACAACAATACTCTCTGTGTTTTCAGCTATCCCTCCCTGTTCAGGAACTCCAGGTAACTGTAGGTTATTCTTCTTGATAGAGTCCTACATGTTTTTTAGCGCTTCTTCATTTTTGTTATTTCTTTTCTCTGACTTGTTTTCATAACTGCTAGTGTCAATAGCTGCATCTTTCAGATCACTAACTCTAATTTCCAATCCTCCAAGTGTGTTCCTTTGGCTTTGAACTGAATTGTCTAATTCTGAGGTTTTGTTAATGATTGGTTGGATTTCAGAATGTTGATGTTCCATCAGTTCAAATTGCTTGTTTAATTTTTCATTTTGTTTTGCTGCATTTTGTTTAATCTCTAGGAGGGTTATATATAAATCTTTTGTACTTGATCTCCATTAATTTCAGAAAGGCTTCTTCACCCGGAAGCTTTTTGAGCCTGTAGTTAGGGAGTTTCCTAGGTCTATCTTAGGATATTTTTTTAAATGCCAGCTGATGATCTGTTGCTTTGGGACATCCAGAGAATGTTTAGTTTCTCTGGTGTTGCCTTAAAAGGAACTGACTCTTAGTTCTAAGAAGGAAGTTGGTCACCAGTCACCTCTTTGTACTCTTGTGACTGGGACCTGTGGACTCTGGGGTGGCAGGCTCTACCTCCTGGTTGGCAAAGACACTGCTCTTCTTGCAGAGACACTGGGGGGTCATCAACTGATCCAGTGATGTGGTTCACTGGAGGCTGGAAGAGGTGCAGTTGGGTTGCACAGAAGTTATTTATCCAGACAGTTTTATTTTAAAAGCTAAAAACTACCTGCCTGCTAACCAAAGTCAGTGAAGCCGTCAGATGTGTCAGGCCCCTTATTCAGGCTGACAAGCGGGTATCTTTCCCAGTGATCACCCAGTGTGGCTGGCCTCTTCTTCTGGTCGACATGGGCTTCTGTTCCCTTCCATCAGTGAAGCTGCCAGGTGTGGCAGGCCCCTCCTTCCAGCTGACAAGGGCAGCTCTGGAGATGCTATACTGCAGATCACAACAGGGATGGGCCACTGCACCACAAAGCACTGCAAAGTTCACCTCTAGGTGTCACCTACAAGGCAAGCCCTCACTAAACATAGCCCCTCTGCTGGGAAAGCACTCCCTGGGCTGACACTGTCTCCCAGCCTGGGAATCAGCCACTGGTGAGAGCTCTGACTGGGTAACACCATCTCCCAGGTTAACAAGCTAGCAGCCCTGTTAAGCTACCCCTTCCACCAAGAAAGAGGCAAATCTGTGGTAGAATTCCAAAAACGGAGTGTAGAGAGGCTGCTGTGCCCCCACGACAAGGCTCTCGAAATGTAGCTATCACACACTGTCGTCTGCTGCCCCTGGGCTGTCAGTGTCTCCCAGCATGGGACTTAGCCCCTGGTGAGGCCTCTGATTGTGTAACTCCATCTCCCACATGAACAAGCTAGCTTTAAAGATAAGCCACCCCTTGCTCCAAGAAAGAGGCAAATCTGTGGTGGGGCTCCAAAAAAGGAGAGTGAAAGGGCTGTGGTGTCCCCACTGCCAGGTTCTCAAAATGTGTGTGTGTGTCGGGGGGGAGTTAAAGAGATTCCTGAGGGAAAAAGTGTTTCCTGTATTTTAAAAGAGTAACCTTGCAGAATATAAGACCTTGTTTCACTCCATACACTGTCTTTCTGCTGTAGGACACACAATTCACTTCAGGATTTCATTTCAGAGTAGCTGCTGGCCCATGTCCCTCCTCCCCCTGCTGGCCAATAAAAAGAAAAAAAGTTAAAAGTGCCAAGTATCTTGGGGTCATGGGAGCAATCCTCACAGCCAGAGTAGAATTCAGTGGTAGAGAGGAAGTTTACCACTTAGTGGCATATATTCCAGAGTAACAGTCCTATGTCATGTCCTATAGGGTCACTGGGTGTCCAGGAAGCTCTGTTCAATTATCAATCCAAGTCCTAGTTTTCAGAGGGAATCAAGGAGACATGTGTCTAGTCCACCATGTTAACTTGCCCCTCCCAACTATTTTTAAAGAAGTAGGAAGATGAACTATTTCCTAGACATACATACCTTGTCATCTTTTGATAATTAGGAAGAACTAATAAATGAGGTTAGAATTTGTAAATGCTGTGTTTAAACATTGCTAGAAATGTGTTTTGTTGTGTTTAAACATCTCTCTAATTTTAATGGTTCCAAGTTGTCTTTTGTTAATCTCTTAAATCACATACTTCAGGAAAAGTTAATCCTAACTTATAGTGGCTGCAAACATTTATTACCTAGCAATTGCTACTTCTTTGTCTAATTTCTTATCACTCGGATGAGGTTGTCATTAATTTTATCTCACACTGACTGATTTGTTCTAATAGTAGGAAAAGAATCAGCTCCATATTTCTTCCTTTGAGTTTAGTGTACAGTAACATGAGCTGCATACATGTGCCCAGCTAGAGATGAATCACATTATCTCATATTAACTAAACAAACAAAATTGACAGATGCCCCTAATTGACCATTCTGTGCAAGAACTGCCCTACTCTGGGACACTTTGAGCACCCTGCATAACAAATACTACATAGAGGTAAAGTGAATGTTTTAGATGTCAAAGTTAATTTCCTTGCTATTTCTTTAAAATGATATAAAAATAGTTTTCAATTCTAATATTTTCTTCCTGAAATATACTGGCTCACCTTGAGCGCCCTCCTGAGTTCCCCACAGAGAATCAAAGCTTATATAATTGGCTTCACACTGTCAGCTGTTCTCAAAGTTCCTTTTTCTGTGTAGTGAAACAAGGTCTTATATTCTGGAAGGTTACTCTCTTAAAATGCAGGAAATACTTTTTCTCTCAGGAATCTCTTTAGCTCTCCTGGCACTGGTATTGAGTCATAGAAAGTGCTTACTAATCCACTTGCCCCTTTCCTTTGAATCCTGTGGACTGGAGAGACAGGTATAGAGTCCCTTTTATTTAAGAATTTACATTTCAGTAGAATATAGAGAAACATATGAACATTAAACTTAAGTTATTCCAAGAGAGATCTTAGTTGCCTTGGGAAACATCTGTAATAAATTATTAAAAAATTCAAAAACACACATGTAGTTACCAATCCTAAAAAGTAATATCATGTAATCATTTTCATTTGTTATTTTATGTACCATTATTATAGAAATCACATACTTTTCATGTGAGTTATACATATATCTTCAAACAGTATCATATTTTAATATTTTATGTAGTTATTTAGTTAAATATTTCATATAGTTATTCTGTGACTTCATGTTTTTGCCATGGGGTATCAATAGCAAATATAAAGAAAGAAGGAAAGGATGAAAATTTAAAACACTAGGAGAAATGTAACAAATCAAATTTTGAGAATATTTTCCCCATCAAGAAAGTTTTTTTGACCACCTGTGGCAAATCATCAGTTGACAGAAGAATAAATAATCAATGAGTGAACAGCTAGATAAACAGATGTTATTAATAATACTGGATAATACACCAGGTCAGAAACCAAACCCATACAACAGGGTAGAACTGCCTCATAGAGTTTAAAAGAGTGCCTGGTAGATTCAAACTGCCAGTTTTTTGGTTAGCAGCCATAGCACCTAACCACTATGCAACCAGAGTTTCTAGATAGAGATAAAATAAAACCAAACTCACCACCACTGAGTCAACTACCAACCCAGAGCTACCCTACAGGACAGAGGAGAACTTCCCCACAGAGTTTCCAAAGAATGCCTGGTAAATTTAAACCGCCAACCATTTGATTAGCAACTGTAGCTCTTAACCACCACAACACCTGGGTTTCCATGTACAGACACTGTACTCAAAATACTATTGCTCTATTTTAAAAATTCTCATTTTCATTACCTGTGCCAAAGCAAAATCAACCACATAATCTAGTGGCTGGGTTTACAGTGGCAACATATAATTTCTAGTTCTTTTTCAGCTTTTCTGATAGAATCACATGATTTTACAGTTTAACATCATTACATAGATTTTATCTTTTTTCAACTGTAATTATCTGGCATTGACATTAAGCTTGAAGCATACTGCTCAGTTAATATCTAAATATAGAATAAATGGATTCTACCACTGATGTGTCTATCCTTCACAGCCCTCTTCCCATAAAAAGAACTTTCCAGTCAATGAAACATTTATTCATTGATATGTATCTGATTAGATCAAAGCTTCGTGATGTCAAACAGCAGGTCATTCTTGTTTGCTAGTTTATATTTATTGAATGAATAAATGCTTAACCCCATACAGTAACTATTTCTTGTGGCAAAGTATTCAGACATTCACATCTAGTCCTTTTCCAGTGAGCTGACCATATGTCATGTATAAGTTTCTCACGTCCTTTTGGCCACTAACTTACTATGCTCAGGTTATTCCACTTGATGTCTTATGGAAGCAGCAACACATTAATCCTTAGAAAAATGGAAAAAGCAAAACATCAAGTCTATTCTATTATAAGCACAATAGTCACAGTGTTAATTGGTGGTTCAAATCCACTAGCCACACTTTGGAAATCCTATGGGGTAGTTTTGCTATGAGTCATGACCAGCTTAATGGCAATGGGTATGGAAATATTTAATATCTGAAAACAAGCAACTGACTTCAAAATATAAAAATAAAAATTTACATTTCATTCAATATATTTTGGAAAGCCACACCCCCCCAAAATACCAAACCCATTGCTGTAAAGTCAATCGCAACTTATAGTGACTATATAGGACAGAATAGAATGGCCTCATTGAGTTTCCAAGGAGCACCCGGTGGATTTGAACCATCGACCTTTTGGTTAACAACTGTAGTGCTTAACCACTACACTACTGTTGTTGTTGTTGTTACATGCCATCGAGTTGGTTTATACTCACAGCGACCCTGTGAACAACAGAAAGTAACACTGCCCAGTCTGGCGCCATGCCCACAATTGTCTTTATCCTTAAACCCATTGTTGTTGCCGTTGTGCAATCCACTCCTCTTTTTGGCTGACCCTCCACTCTACCAAGCATGATTTCCTTCTCCGGGGACTGATCCTTCCTGACAACATGGTCGAAGTGTGTAAGATGCAGTCTTGCCATCTTTGCCTCCAAGGAGCACTCTGGTTGTACTTTTTCCAGAACAGATCTGTTCTCTTGACGGTCTATGGTACATTCAACTCAAAAGCATCAATTCTTCTTCTGTATTCTTTGTTCACTGTCCACATGTGAATGCTATATGCATATGGCTTGAGTCAGGCACACTTTAGTCTTCAAAGTGACATATTTTCTTTTCAATAATTGAAAAAGATTGTTTGTAGCAGATTTTCCCAATGCAATGCATCTTTTGATTTCTTGACTGCTGCTTCCATGGGTGCTGACTGTGGACTCAGGTAAAATGAAATCCTTGAAAACCTCAGTTCTTTCTCCATTTTTGACACTGTTGCTTACTGGTCGAGTTGTGAGGATTTTTGTTTTCTTGATGTTGGGGTGTAACCCATACTGAAGGCTGTGGTCCTTGATCTTTATCAGTAAGTGTTTTAAATCTTCTTCACTGCCAGCAATTAAGGTGGCGTTGTCTGTGTGATGCAGGTTGTTAATGAGTCGTCTACATTCCTGATGCCTCGTTCTTTTTCATATAATCCAGCTTCTCAGATTGTTTACTTGGCATACAGATTGAAAAGGTATGGTGAAATTATACAACCCTGATGAACACCTTTCCTGACTTTAAACCATGTAGCATCCCCTTGTTCTGATTGCACGACTGCCTTTTTATCCATATACAGATTCCTTAAGAGCACAGTTAAGTGTACTGGAATTCCCATTTTATACAACATTAGCCATCACTTGTTATGATCCACACAGACAGATACATTTGCATATTCAATGAAACACAGGTAAACATCTTTCCGATATTGTCTGCTTTCAGCCAAGATCCATCTGACATTAGCAGTGACATCCCTGATTCCACACCTTTCCTGAATCCAGCTTACACAGACAATTCCTTGTCAATATACTTTTGCAGTTGCTTTTTGACTCACAATTCACACTCTAACCTACTTCTCAGATACTCTGTGTCTTCTACCCAGAAGACAAAGTGATTTTTTTCCCTGTGTGTTATCTTATGCTATCTCTCTGCTTAAAACAATCCTTGTGCTTCCATACAATTAGACACAATCCTTATCATGAGGCCATATGAACTGACTCGTGATTCCTTTTCTGAAGCGATTTCTGCGATATTTCTTATCCGCTCCTTTACCCACACTGGTCTTGTTCATGTTCCCCTGTCAAGATATTTACTATTTGTTTTTTCCTAGGTTCATTTTCCTCAGATCTCTATGACTGTCTTACTCATCACTGAGGTTTCAGGTCAAATTACATCTCCCTTTTGAGGACTTCTCTGACCACCTAACTAAATTAACCTTCATCCCAGACATACAGTCTTAGCTCATTAGCATTATTAATTTTTTCACACTCATTAGCTATACAGGAATATAATTATTTGTAGATTGTATTTGCTCCCCCCTCTTATAATGTGAATCCCATGAGAGGCAAATCTTGGTTTTGTTTATAGTTTTTTTACCAAATGTAAACAGGAATTTAATAGGACTTCAATAATTATTTCATGTCTAAATAATGAATGAATTAAAACTTCTTTTAAATTCTGGTCAAAATATAAAAATAATTATATTTTCTCTCTAGACACAAATTTTCTTTGTTTGCTGTATCGGGTTACATATCAATTTGTCACCTGCCCAAAAGGAATATTCTGAAGAATATATAATTCTTTGAGTTTGCTTTTGTGGGGTGTATGATGGGTGTAATTTAACTATTTATTTAGCTGGTATGTTTTTATTTATTTCTGAGTATATTAGTCTACACTTCATTTTATCTGACCTGATTAGTACAATTTTACAGTTTATTCAGGACTTGGCTAACCTAGATCTTATGTGTCAATTTCACCAAGAATTATAGTGGGCTAATGATTGAAGGCATCTAAAAACTATGGTTAGTAATATGTTCTCAACCAAATCTTATCAAGGCAGCTTTCCCTTTACCATTAAGATTCAAAATTTAGGATTCAACTATTGCTCTTAGAAATTTTTAAGTTACTGAAAAGTTAATATACTATTATTTTCTTTTGATGTTTTCTCTCAAGAATGGTACTTCTCACAAGTGTGCATGGTTTTAAAGTCTTTAGAATTGGGTTATTGTCATGCTATCTTTAAAAATTCTTTGTTGCTCTTTTATATTTTTGTTTGTTCTATAGTCTAAGTATCATTCTACTTAGCATTCTACTAAGAGCATTCTACTTCAAACTATTGTTTGTGCCCTATATAGCATGTGAACTTGTCTTCTTCCCATGATTCACCCCTTCCAACGAGAGCAGCTGTTGTCCTGTAAGAGTGCCAAAATTTAAACTTTAAGCACCTAGAAGCAGGACACACTTTACAAAAGGCTCTCATTTCTAGAATTATATGCCTAAATAGCCTAGAAGAGACCTACTCAATGCTAACGGTTTCATGAGTCTTGTATTAAATTTTGTTTACTTGGATTGTATATGAAAACCCTGGTGGCACTGTGGTTAAGAGCCATGGCTGCTAACCCAAAATTTGACAGTTCAAGTCTACCAGGCATGCCTTGGAAACTTTATAGGGCAGTCCTACTCTAACCTATAGGGTTGCTGTGAGTTGGAATTGTCTGAACAGCAATGAGTTTTGTTTGGTTTTGGATAGGCTATTAACTATTCAACTAGAATCACAAATAATCTTTGATGGTTGCCAGAGAGGGAAAGGAAGGAGACAAATATTCACAGATTAGATGTTAGACAGGATTGGGTTAAGTGAAGGAAGTGACTGCACATAGTAGAAGGAAGATCAACACTGCTGTACTATACTAAGAGCCAAGAGGTTTCACAAATACAACCTAACATTTCAAAGGTCAGGGTAGCAGAGGCAGGGGTCTAGGGAAATGCAGGTCAATTGGCATAACTAAGTTTCTTTTAAGAAAATGTTCTGCATCTTTGGAGAGTGGGATCTGGGGTCTTAAAAGAACCACATGGTGCCCAGCCACCAAGGACTGCCTTGACAGGGAACACAGCATAGACTCTCTAACACAGAGAGAGAAATGGGGGTGCAGATTTAGAGTTCCATTAAAAGATCCCACTTGATGGCCCAACAGCATGGAGGGTCCCCCAAGAACATGGCTTGTTGTTAGCCCAGAGTTGAAACCAGTACCAAAGACAACTATTCACATAAAAATTGGACTGGAATATAAGACACGAGGCCATCAGATCAGCTCTGTTGTAGAAACGAGATGGGAGGGTAGAGAGAAAGGGACAAGAGTTGGCTGAATAAACACAGGATACACAGGGTGGAAAGGAAGAGTGTGCTGCTACAGGATTGGGACAACATCTAGAGTTGCACAGAGGAATATGCACAGGGTCTGGTGTGGTTAATTGACTTAAATTGTAAATTTTCACTTAATTACAATAAAATACTAAATGACAACAAAAAGAAAATTTTCTGGATCCCATTTTAGTGAGTGGCATCAGGCTCTTAAAAGCTAGCAAGTTGGCATCCAAGCAGTATTAATTGGACTCAATCCATTTGGAGCAGAGGAGAATGAAAGACACCACAGATAGGAAGAAAATATAAGCCCAGGAGACAAAAGGTGGCCATATGATCCAGAGACTACATCAACATGAGACCTAGATGGTGCCTGGCCACCACCAATGATTGCCTTGATAGGGAATACAATGTAGACTCCTCAACATAGCAGGAAAATATGGGGATGCAGATATAGAATTCTAAAAAAAAAAAAAAAAAAAAAAAAGACTTGATAGTCTGACATCCTGGAGCATCCCCTGAGAAAATGGCCTGTGGACTTACTGCTAGCCCAAAGCTGAAACCAGTACCAAAGACAACTCTTTACACAAAACTGGTTGCACTATAAGACAGGAGTACATCACAGCAGTTCCTCTGTAGAAATGAGACGGGAAAGTGGAGAGGAGGAGGCAGGAGCTAGTTGAATGAATATGGGAATTACAGGGTAGAAAGAAGGAATGTGCTGTCACAGGGTTGAGAGAGCAGTTAGAGTTGCACAGAGACATGTGTCCTGGGTTTTATACTCAAATTGACTTGTAAACTATCACTGAAACACAATACAATATTTAGAAAAGAAAAAAACTAACCATCATCCTTGTCAGTAAGTGATAATGCAATTGACTTGAGTTAGCATACAAATATTACAAGGTTTTTTATCCCCTAATCCACCACAACCAGCAGTTGACATCCAGTGGATTCCAACTCATGGCGATCCCACAAGTGTCAGAGTAGAGCTACACTCCTTAGAATTTTCAACGGATGGAGTTTTCTGAAGTAGATCAATAGAATTTTCTTCCAAGGTGCCTCTGAGTGGACTTGAACTTCCAACTTTTGCTTAGCAGCCAAGCATGGTAACCATTGGTACCAACCCAAGACACCTAATAAACCAAAACCAAACACAGTGTCATTAAGTTGATTCTGAATCACAGTGACTCTATAGGCCAGAGTAGAAATGTCCCATGGCATTTCCAAGGAGCTCTCAGCAGATGTGAACTGCTGACTTTTGGGTTAGCAGACATAGCATTTAGACACTCCATCATCAGGGTGTCTGAGACTCCTAATAGAAATCATAAATCTATCAGCATTGACCTCAGAATTATGGATATCAACAAGTCAAAAGATCTTATTTAACATAGTGGTTATCTTCCATTACCATTAAGTGTTTCTATAGCATAGCACAGATTAATTAATTATCCATACATAATGCATTACATGAGAACATTTATCATTTTCAAAATAAATAACTGTCCAATGAATAAGAATACAAAACCTTGAGACATTTTGAAAGAAATTTCAGATATTAAAACCTGAGCCCTAAGGGACAACAGTGGAATTTCTAATACACAGCTCAGATTACAAAATGTGACCAACAGTGCATGAACAACAGAAAATAGATAAACAGGAACTAATAAAATCAAACACTTATGCTCATGCAAAGAGTTTATCAAGAGAGTTAAAAGACTACCTACAGAATGGGAAAAGCTACTTGGCAATGATACGTCAGATCAATGTCTGATTTCAATAATCTACATACAAGGCACTGAAAAATATCAACAAGAAAAAGGTAAATAACCTAATCGAGCAAAGGAGATGGGCAGATACTTCACCACAAAAGACATCCAGGCAGCCAAAAGACACGTAAGAGAAAGCTCACGATCATTAGCTGTTAGAGAAATCCAAATAAAAACCACAATGCGATGCCATCTCACCCCAAGAAGGTTGGCACTAATCCAAAAAACACAAAACAACACATACTGGAAGGCTGTGGAAAGACTGGAACTCTCCTACACTGAATGCAAAATGGGAATGCAAAATGGTATAACCTCTTTGGAAAAAAAAATAGTGCTTCTTTAAAAAGCTAGAAATAGAAACACCGTATGATCCAGCCATCCCACTGCTCGTAATACATCCTACAGAATAAAAGGCAGTCACATGAACAGACGTATGCATATGAATGTTTATTGTAGCACAGTCCACAATAGCAAAATGATGGAATCAACCTAGGTGCCCACCAACAGAAGAATGGGTAAACAAACAATGGTACATATACTCAGTGGAACACTATGCAATGATAAAGAACAATGACAATTTTAGGAAGCATTTCATAACCTGATTTCAACTAGAAGACATTATGCTGAGTGAAATTAGTCAGCTGCAAAACAACAAGTATTGTATGAGACCTCTGCTATATGGACTTAAAAATAGACTTAAGTACAGAAGAAAAGACCCTTTGACAGCTACAACAGTGGGAAGGGAGGGAGATGGATGTTCACAGATTAGATAGTCGATAGGAATGTGGTTAGGTAAAGGGAGTGACAACACGCAGCAGAGAGCAGTTCAGCATAACTGGACTACACCATAAACTGAAAGGGTTTCTAAATTCAACCCAAATTTCAAAGGATACAGTAGCAGGGTTGGGAGTCTAGGGACCATGTTTTCATGGGACATTGAGGTCAATTGGCATAGCTAGTCTTTATCTAAGACAGTCTTCTGCAACCCATATTGGTGAGTGGCATCTGGGGTTTTAAAACCTATCAAGCTGCCATCTGAGATACATCAAATTGTCCTGACCCATCTGGAATAGATGACAACTGAGAACGTCAAAGACACAAGGAGAAAAGAGACCAGGAGACAGAAGGACCCATATTAATGGGAGACTGCATCAGGATGAGACCAGAAGAACCAGATGGTGCATGAATACCAACAAAGGCAGCCACTGTGGGGTACACAAGATAGAGTTCCCGAGGCAAACATAAGAAAAAGAGGCATACAGTTCAAGAACTCGTCTAAAAGACTAGAACTGATGGTCCAACAGCCTGGAGGGTCTCCTGGGAACATGGCCCCTAGACTAGCTATTGTACTAACCTGAAACCAGTACTGAGGTCCACTCTTCAGACAAGAATGGGCTGGGCTTGTGACACAGTGTTACTATACAGTGTGTGTACTTTATGGTTTTATACATTTATAGGAAGCTGTCCTACTGGTTTCTTTCTAGATGTGAGAGAAGAGGATGGAGAGGAGGGGACATGTGGTCATTACAAGGACACTAAAAGTATAGTGTGAAAAGCAGGAGTGTGCTGTCACAGGGTAAGGAGAGCAGATGGATCTGCAGATAGGCAAGCATGCAGAATTGAATTAGATTGCGTGCTTTCACTTAATCATAATTTAAAAAAATGAACCCTTAAAAAGTATAATTAAAATTCTATCTAATAAGAATTTTTCAGAACACTGTGGTTTTAGAATGAACTTAAAATGAAAGAGCACCATGACGGCTACAGACCTGGGTAGCTACCTATACCGTATTCATAAAACCAAAACCCACTGCTATTGAGTCAATTCTGACTCACAGTGACCCCATAGGACAGAGAAGAACTGCTACATAGAGTTTCCAAGGAGCGCCTGGAAGATTTGAACTGTCAACCTTTTGGTTAGTTGCTGTAGCACTTAACCACTACGCCACCAGGGTTTCTACCTATATTCATGTCTTTTAAAAAATCCACACTATAAACTTCAGAATGATAACACTTTACATGAAATAAGAAAGTGTTAACCTAGTTCATAATTTTAATTAAACAATTTATTTTATTGTGTAATATATAGTCCTAGGATTGAAAAGTTGCTTTGCGTTTAATCTAATAACTCATCATTACTATGTTTCCATAGATTTTTTATATTCAAATACAGAAGATGTTAAGTATTCTGCTAAGGGATGAATGCTAAAGAGGTAGTAATTTTGTTTCCACATAAAGATTATTTCAAACATTTGCTGTTATCATATGCCTACTTTAAAGAAAGAAGAACTGACGATTATATGCCTGGTGTTTACTCAAATATTGCAGTGCACATGTTTTCAATTATGTTTTGCAGTGTAATCAGTTTATATGCTGTGTCCTTTATGTCCTTTATTTTCTCTTCAGCTACACTGCAGAAGTAGAAAACTGGATATTACCCAATATGAAAAAATAGGTTGAAGCTATTTTACTGCAAACGTACTCATATTTCAAAAATGGCTTTACTGTGAAAAAAATATTTTACATGATTTCATTGGGAGCATGAACTGATTAGTAGTCAAGGAAAATGAAGGGGTTGAAGAATTACGGATATTTTCTCTTCTCTTCTCACTTTATACGTGTAGTTAAAGAACAATTGCTGATTCTTCTGTGTGAAGATGACAGAAGGAAAATGAGAAAAAAATAAACACTAGAAGTGATTCCTTAAACACATTTTAACGGTTATGCCCCTGAATATATCTCTCAAATAAAAAGCGAAATCTCTTTCTTGCTGTATCTACATATCCCACAATCAAATATTCACTTCAGTGAAAGCTGCATCTATATTAGCATTTCAGTGGTGGCTTATTTTCATTGTACTATTCAAATCACTTTAATCTTTCTCTTTATTTCAGGAAGGGCAGAATCAAATTATACAAGATTGACACTTTCTATGAATTTTTGTAGGGCTTAAACAAAATGTCAAAATAGAGCCAAACTGAACAACTGACCTTCTTTCTCTCTTTTAAAGACTAACTCTGCTGCTTAGAAAGCATAAAGAGATTCATATGACTGACCAAAGCCCTTATTAGTAAAGAATTCAAGTCCCGCTTTCCTGTCTTAGAAACAACTCTTCTTTACTACTCCACTGCATTTCCCATTGTGTAAAGGCTGTCCTTACAGAGGTACTGGACAGTCCCCAGACAGGTCCTTCTCTTTCTTACTTCGTACCTTGGAGCACAATGCCACTTCCCTATGAAAACCTCATACTGCTTTCATTCTCCCTTTGTCCAAATCTTCGCCATCACTCCAGGCCCTATATAATACGTTCAGAAACTTCTCCAGACATTACTCTCTATACCTGTTCATAGCAATATTACCTGCTCCTGTAGGACTGGTTAAGCACTGGGCTGCTAACCAAAAGTTTAGCAATTTGAACCTAGCCAGTGGCTCTGCGGGAGAATGACCTGCTTTCATAAAGATTACAGTCAAGAAAAGTCTATGTGGAAGCTCTGTTCTGTCATATGGGGTTACTATGAGTCAGAAATAGACTCAGTGGCACCTAGCAACAGTATATCCTCATAATGCCTCTTATTCTTCTTATTATTACTACAGTTATGTCAGTTTCATTTTATTTTCTCACATAAACATTTGCCTCATCTCTATATTTTGAGTTGCTTGAAGGCAAGGGAGCTTTCTCACATGCCTCTGTATTCTTTCAGCCCTTAGTGTTGTTGCTGTTGCTAGGTGCTGTAGAGTCAGCTCTGACTCACAGTGACACTATACCCAACAGAACAAAACACAAAAGAATGTTGTACCTTCTCAAAAGCTACTTAACTGAGAAGTAGCCTAGGTTTCTTTCAGTCATCTGAAAGGTTGAGAAGAACGTGCACTTCCTTTTGTCCATGATGCTAAGCTTAATATTAAGATGAAAAATTACTTAATTTGGGCCATCTATGAATTTAATCTACTTTGCTGTCCTTCATATGTACAAACTTTATGGACAAAGGAAGTTTTCTCTCACTAGTGTAAACAATTTAGACAGTTGTTTTAGACTTCTGTGTTCCCTACTAGATTGAATAGTGGCTGTTCAAAAGTTTAAAACAACATCTTATTCTTGTGGTCATTGTTAGGTGCCCTGCAGTAGACTCTGACTCACAGAGTCCATGTAGAACAGAGTAGAACTGCCCCGTAGGGTTTCCAAGGAGGTAGATTTGAACTGCTGACCTTTTGGTTAGTCACTGAGCTGTTAGTCATTTTGCCATCAGGCTCCAACGTCCTACTAGTACTATGGATTCCAGTGATCGATAGATCATTTGTCTATCCATCTTTATTTTTAATCTATTTTTCCATAAGATTCCAGAAGAAAACAAATGAGTGACTCCATTGGATAATGAGGTTTTTGAAAAAGGGTCTATTGACAAATATAAAGGGAGAATATCAGGGAAGAACAAGAGATAATGTAGTACCCATGCCCCGAAGTGCTGCCGTTGCTGGGTGCTGTTGAGGGGATTCAGACTCAGTGACTCCAGCGTGAGTCGAACTTCTAGGGCTTCCTAGGCTGTAATCTTTACAGGAGGAGACAGTCAGTTCTTTTCTGCTGTGGAGCCACTGGTTGAGTTTGAATCATTGACCCCACTAGTATTAGGACCCTTTAATACTTATTTAACAAGAAGGAAGTGAAGAGTTACCAGAACCTGGAGACACAGAGGACTGTATAGATACAGCCACCTTGTAGAACCTGAGGACTTAGAGTCTGCAAATTGCCAGCCAGTAAAATAAATATCTGAAATCACATTCTTAGAACCCACCAATCTCTGCCTTCACTCCCTTCTTGAAAATCAACTGGAATCCAGAAAATAAGTGCATGAGAGAGCCCAGTGATGCAGCCACAGAAGTCAAAATCTTAGAGAGCAGAGTGAAAGGACAAAAGTAGAGCTAGAACCTATAGAGATAAACAAATGAAAGCCAGACTTCTATTATCTATCTACACAGTGTGTATTTAAGCATCTGTGTAGCTATCTACCCATCATTTATCCAATGCTCAATATTTGGCCGGTAAACCCAATAAAAGTACAAATTTAACTAAATCAAAGTACAAATTTATAAATTCATGTAGCTTCCATGCTCATGTTGAAGTAATGAGAAGTTGAAAATAGTTCTTGAATTAAAAAAATTTCATAAATTTTCCCCAATCAAATGTTAAAGTTTATTTTCTGTATAAATATATGTACATTTCTGGTGGGAATATTTATTCTTACAACAATTAATTCTTTCATCCTACAATCTTCATCTTCTTCTGCTATCTGATGCCATAAGTTTCCCAAACTTTTATGCCAAAAAAATTCATCCCTCTTAAAATGTAAATATTCCTGCAAGAATATAGATTTTTGTGTCAGAATTAGTTAACATGCCAAATTGTGACTAAAAGAAGGAAGAGTAGCAACATTAGCTTGTAAAGGGACAAGAAAAGTACCAAAGGGCAAGGCTAAGATGAGGGCATTCCAAAGAAGCCTAACCTCATGATTTTAGCTTAATATGAGCTTGCTAACTTTAAAAGTGCTCTGCACTGCCTTCTCTTTATGTTTTGTCTAGTTGATACAAGCGCATGATTTAAAAATTCAAATCTGATTACAATACTTTCAATGAGATACATGGTTTGACAATTAAGCTTGTGTACTCATCCTAGACAATGTGCTACACATTTCATTGCTGAATATCATTACATGTCCCTTTGAAGTACTCCCCTTGGGAAGAACTCTTTCTGGAATGGCCACTAGAGCTGTCATGGTATTACCCTTGATGTCCTTAATGTCATCAAAATTTCTTCCTTTCAGTATGTCCCTTATCTTCAGGTAAAGAAAACAGTCATTGAGGGCCAGATCGGGTGAGTAGGGAGGGTGTTTCAATACAGTTATTTCTTTACTGGCTAAACCAGCCCTGCAGACAAACTATACAATTAAGTTCGCAAACTTGTCACCATGCACAATGACCATTCCAGAAAGAGTTCCAAAATTGCTTTGAAGGGTGAAGTAGGTGCTGACGTCAGTGCATAGCTTCCCAAGGGGAGTTCTTCAAAGGTGTCTATAGTGATATTCAGCAACCAGGTGTCTAGCACTTAGAACAAATAAGCTTGTGGACTTAATTGTCAGACCTCACATACTTGTCTGCTGATTCAAGTTTCTTCTTTTTGGATACTCACTACATAAGGACTGAGTATTACTGTTGTTTTTATGCTTACTTCCATATTTCTGTATATTTTAACACTTCTACATTTTAAAGTCAAGTTTAAGAAACATAAGAATCACTAAGAATAGCTTCACAAAATAGGAGGTAATGCTTATAACAAAAGGCTATCCAGCTGTTGACAATGTCATAGAGCAGAGTGAGAATCACACCCAATGGAAGAAGACTTTGTTATTCTTGTTGTTATTTTTTATTTTCAGCTTTGCAAAGTTTTGTTTCCTTCTCCTCACAGCTTCCTTGCCACACTCATAGCAACCTGAGATCTTTTAGAACATGGCTGTTTGTGTATCAGTACAAATAACTTCTAGGGAAAAAAGAAAAATTATTCAACATAGTTATGAAGGTTATATCTCTGTTAAGTTAATATAAATGTAGGCAAATATCCTATGTCATTAATATCTGTTGTTAAGTGGAGGACAGCTACCTGGCCAGCTGACTGGGAGAGATCCATATTTATGCCCATTCTAAAGAAAGGTGATCCAACTGAAAGTGAAAATTACCAAACAATATCATTGATATCACATGCAAGTAAAATAGGTGACCACAACGGTATATTGACAAGGAACTGCCAGAAATTCAAGCTAGATTCGGAAGAGAACATGGAACTAGGGGTATTATCACTGATGTCCGTTGGATCTTGGCTGAAAGCAACAAATATCAGCGAGATTTTTACTTGTGTTTTATTGACCATGAAAAAGCATTCAACTGTGTGGATAATACTAAATTATGGCTAGTGTTGTAGAGAATGGAATTCCAGAACACTAATTGTGCTCTTAAGGAATCTGCATATGTATCAAGAGGCAGTCGTGAGAACAGAACAAGGGGACACTGCATTCTTTAAAGTCAGGAGTGGTGTGTGTCAGAGATGCAACCTTTTACCATATCTTTTTAATCTGTATGCTGAGCAAATAGTCTGAGAAGCTGGATTATACCAAGAATAACAGGGCATCAGGATTAGAGGACAATGCATTAACAACCTGTGTTACATAGATCACACCACCTTACTTGCTGGAAATGAAAAAGATTTGAGACACTTACTGATAAAGATCAAGGACCACAGCCTTCATTACGGATTGCACCTCAACATCAGGAAAACAAAAATCCTCACAACTGCATGAATAAGCAACATTGTCATAAATGGAGAAAAGATTGAGATTGTCAAGGAATTCATCTTACTTGGGTCCACAGTCAACGCCCATGTAAGCAGCCATCAGGAAATCAAAAGGTACATTGCATTGGGAAAATCTGCTTTATATAAAGGACCTCAAGTATTCAGAAGTAAGGATGTCACCTTGAAGACTACAATGCACATGACACAAGCCATGGTATTTTCAATCACACCATATGCATGCGAAAGCTGGACCATGAACAAAGGAGACAGAAGAATTATTGATGCCTTTGAATTGCAGTGTTGGAGAAGAATGCTGAATGTATCATGGACCGCCCAAAGAACAAACGGATTTGTTCTGGAAGAAGTATAACCAGAATGCTCCTTGGAAGCAAAGATGGCAAGACTGCATCTGACGTACATTGGACACGTTGTCAGGCAAGATCAGTGCCTGGAGAAGGAGATCATGCTTGATGTAGAGTGGAGGGTCAGCCAAAAAGAGGAAGACCCTTGATGAGATGGATTAACACAGTGGCCACAACAATGGGCTTAAGCATAAAAATGATTGTAGATGTGGTGCAAGACTGGGCAGTGTCTCTTTCTGTTGTTCATAGAGTCGCTGTGAGTCGGAATCAACTTTATGGCAGCCAACAACAACAAAGTGAAGAGTCACAGCATACATTATTCTAAATAAAGGTATGTTTTTACCTAACCCACAAAATGCACAATGTCTAAATTTTTCTTGTTTCAGACATAAATTATTTTACCTGTAAAGCAACTAATATATTTGTGAATTTTGAGGATTTAGCAATTTATCTAATAATGCTGTTGAAATTTCCTAATTGGCAATATGTAAGACATATGCAATTTTTACTTCATTTATACTTACATATTTGACACAAAGGGAAATCATCTGTAGAACATTTTATAAATATAAACAACATTTACAAGATAAAGTCATTATAAAAGTCCATTAACTGGAGAAAAAGTGATTTAAGAAAATCATTATCTATATGAACTGATGGGATACAAGAGTGTTCCTTCATTTCTGTGATCTTTTGTTCATGATTTATTGATCGATTTAGCAAGTTTTTATTGAATTCAAACTATGAAATATGCAAAGAAATTTAGGATACCAAAGAAATATCCTATATATTTTAATCAGCATTAAAAAGCTTAAAATCTAGATGAAGAGATATGCCATTAATATATAACAGATTAACCTGTTATATTCCTAAGGACATACTGCTAGTAACTTTCACTGTGAAATTTCACCCCTAATATGTTTAATCTTAAAATCCTGTGCATTGCAGTCTGACTGGAACAGTCCAACAAGTCAGGATTTAAGAAATACCATTACAACTGTTGTGATTTAGGTAGAGAATGAAGAGAGGGGAAACGAGTCAATTAGAATCAATTTAAGCAAAATAATGGAGACAGCAATGCAGATAGAGGATTTTAGAGACCATGAGCTTACCTGACTATTTGAAAAAAGTATGAATGAATTAATAGTAGTGGCTAATGAGAATGTACTTCAGATTTAGGTAGGTTATTTATTTATTTTTAAATGACTAGGTCTAGATTATGGTCTTGAATAGAATACTAGCCGAGTAAATTTGGCTTTGATCCTGAACATACACTCACACCAAGTTTTTGAGTAGAAAAGTAGCTCAAAGGATGTCGTTCTTAGTATGAACATAGCCTCATTGGGAAAGCTGTTTACATAACATTTATTTACATAGTACCAATGATTTTCTAGCATGGTTTAGGTATACTCCTTGCAACAATCAAAGAAATAAGCTAAGTCATCTTACTGAGGACTCTTGTAATATTCTAGTGTTACAATAAAACCCATCATGACACAATTGAAAATCATATAAATGAATACTTTTTGTTAACTCACCTTTTTTGCAGGCACCTAAAAATTATTTTGGGAAATTTAGGGATAGTGGGCTGACAGAGAAAGTTTACATAGGTTACTTTGTCTTCCTTAATATACTCATGAAACTCATCTGTATTAAATAACAGAGACTTTAAACTTCTGTTGCCTGTAAATTCATACTGAAGTCACTCCACCTTTTGTATTTGATTGTTTCATTTATTTGGATTACACCAGTAATCAGAGCCTGACTTAAGTAAAAATGAAGAGCTTTTTGAATTTGTTCTTAGTCGCTTTTATTACTCTTCTCTGATTCATATCTTATAGCTACCTGTGATGGTTAGGACTGTATGTCAATTAGCTAGGTCATGATTTTCATTGTTTGTATGTGATCACTCCCCTGATTGCATCTTCTGTGAGTAGCCAATCAGTTTAAAGGGAGTTTCCTAAGAATTGTGGTCTGCATCTGCATATAAGGAGATATTCTGACTTTTTTGCTTGCTCTAGATCCTGTGGCTGTCTCCTGTTCGTTTCTTGTCACTTGAGCTATTAGCTTATCTACAGATCTTGTAATTCATTTATATTTACAGCCTGAGAGTAGGGCCCCTGCTCTCTAAGCTACTGATCTTGAGTTTGCCAGCTTCTGCAGCTCTGTGAATCAAAAGAAGCCTCCATACTGTTCCATGGACTTGGGATGTTCCAGCCTCTACATTTGCGTGACTTGAATGTAAAACTCTCTCTATATATATTATTACACTATATTAATACACTTTACTGAGTTTGCTCTCGAGAGAACCCACTTTAACACTACCTAAATCAATTACGCTAGTCTACTTTCTTCCCCATAGAGAAGATAATAGTTGAGAATGGACAAAATACATTCCAAAGCTTCTTCTAAAATTATCTTAGATTCTGTAATTGCTGAAAATTCACAGCTTATTTTGTACTGCAAACATTGAGACTCCAATAGCATTCAAATGATCAGGAATTTGTTTAACTCATCCATGAAAGTATTCATGATTTAAACTTTCTGTCTCTAAAATTAGGTGCAAAATTGAAATACTGTTGCCTGTTTGTCAACTTGTCTGACTGTGGTGGCTTGTAAACTGCTATGATACCCAAAGCTATATCACTAGAATCTCAAATACCAGCCTGATTACCCAATGTGGAAAGGTTTCAATGGAGCTTACAGACTAAGACAGGCTAGGAAGAAAACCCAGCAATCTACCTTTAAGAATTAATAAAAACATTTATCAGAATGTTGCTCAATTCCCTTGCTTTGGACATGTATAACATCAGGTGGAATCAATAACTGAAGGAAGATAACATGTTTGGTGAAGAAGAGGGCTATCAAGGGTGAGGCAGACCATCTGTGAGATGACTGGCAGAGCAGCCACAAGGATGAAATCGAACATGCTGGCAATTATAAGGATGATTCATGACCAGGCAAAGTCTAGTTCTGTTGTACTTAAGGTCATCGTGAGTCTGAATCTATACAACAGAAACTAATAACAACATCAAATCAGTTCCAACTCACAGTGATCCCATGTGTTACCTAGTAGAACTGCTTCTTAGGGTTTTCTTGATTGCAATATATAAAGAAGCAGCTAGCCAGGTTTTTCAGCCATAGCGCCACTAATCTCTCAATTAGTAGATGACTGCATGTCATTTGTACCACACATAAAATCAATTCTATAATACATGGTCCAAAATAATTCCTATTAAAAAAGAGAAGTGAGGTGGATTTAATTATTCACGTTTCTGGTATGCGTTGGTACAATTACCTAGTGAATATTTATTTCTACCATGTTCACCTGAATGTATTTAAATGTATTTAATTTTGTATTTCCAGTACATAATATATATCAGATAACCAAAGAAGCCAAAACAAACCCACTGCTGTAGAGCTGATTCTGACTCATAGTGACCCTATAAGTCAGAGTAGAACCGCCCCATAGAGATTCCAAGAAGTACTCAGAAGATTAGAACTGCCAAACTCCTGGTAGGCAGATGTAGTGCTTAACCACTCCACCACTAGGGTTTCCATATCATATAAAAAGTAGGCAATAATATTGCTTGAAAGAATCAATGACGGAAAGTGATACTACAAAGATAAACTGAAAAATTAAGAATTAGGACAAACAGCTGATCAGATTATACAATATGTTGATTCATAAATGATTTTTTTGTGTGTGATTCTTTCAATAGTCATCAAACTTTGATGCGTTATTAGTGATATCTGTTAAACACAGCCACAATGGAGATAGAAATGGAATAAGATTAATCCTACAGGAATGAGCACATTTTAATGGAATATATGCTAACTGCAGATTATACTGATTATTGCTGTGCAAATTACTTTATCCTTTTAATTTCCCTTACTTATTTTCAATGTAGAAACTATTCCAGTTAGCTTAGACATCTACTGTAATTACCTAATGATAGCGCCAATGAGATACTAGATCAACAAGATTTGTTCTCTACATGGTAATTCCTCAGTCTATATTTATAGCTAAATGAGTAAGTCCAAACCATTAGAGATTCTCAGAAGTCTCCATTAAAATGGGATCATTTTTTTGTTTCTTTACTTCTAGTTAGAATGGCACAAAAGTATGTTTTATTATTAAGGGTATTCAGAGAACAATATTTGAAGCTGTCACTTTATAATTTACCACCAGAAAAATCCAAAATGCCCTTCCAATATCAAATCTTGTATGTGTAGCTGATTCCCTACAGTTTCAAGAAAACTCTACAGACAAATAAAAAATTTAAGTTTCTTAACTTGTAGCTTGAATTTCTCAACTTTGCATAAGATGGTTAGTTATATCATAAAATTATATCATGAAATTCATGCTAGGGTTAGAAGTAACACAAGGGGGAAGATGAGCATAAAGGAAAAATGGAAAATTAAAAAAATCTTAAGGGTTTAAAAATATTTTTAAAATAAGTCTATATGTTTGTAGTTACAAGTGGAAAAAAATAAGTGAGATTGCTTATTGCTTGAAGCCTTAACTAACATTACAACAAAATCTCCTAAATTCCTACTTATTGGCATCACTCATTGGCAATTAGTCATGTGCTGCTTTGTAACACACTTTGTGTTACTGTGTATCATTTAGCATTGGTGTTTTTAACTTAGTATCTACTAAACATTTTAAACCCCTTAAGAACATTAAATGATCAGATGATTTTGATAGGGAGCTACAATTTAGTATCATAATTAAGACCTCTTAGATGAATTAAATACCACTTTTTACTGAATGCTTAATTTTTAAAAACTTTAGTAAGTTTTATTCTTATCTTTCATCATTTTCTCACATTAGTTACTTCTTTTAAACTGCTCATACTGCAAAGAGAAATAAAAAACTTGCCATACTGGAAACTGCAATACAGGTAACTGCATTAGAGCATTTAAAGTTTCCAAGTATTCTATTCCTATAATAAACGTGAATAGTTGTAGAATCACATAAACTAATATTTTACATGGTGATTACTATTAGATAAATCTTCTGAACAGAGATTAATACTCCAACTGTTGATTTGTAAGCCACATAACATAATTAGATACAGACTCAGTTTTTTTTTTTTAATTGCAACAAGATTTCCTTGAAATTTACATAACATTTACCATTATTGATGTATTTTTGTCACTGTCTTGGTCTTACTTGTAGCCTAATTACTGCTTATTTTCATTTAGGCAGAAACATGGCTTGTAGTTGTTCACGTGTCCTCAAGTTAGCTCCCACTCACCGTGACCCTGTGTACGATACAATGAAACACTGCTTGGTCTTTGCCATGCCTACAGTCATCGCCATGTTCGGGCCCATTATTGCAGCCACTTTGTCAATAATTGTCTTTGAAAGCATTCTTTTTCACCGACCCTCTACGCTGACAAGCCTGAAGCCGTTTTCCAGGATGGCTCCCTCCTAATAACACAAAGTATGTGAGGCAAATTCTCATCATCCTTGCTTCCAAGGAGCAGTCTGTTTGTATTGCTTTCAAAACAGATTTGTTTGTTCTTCTAACAGTCCGTAATATATTCAGTATTCTTTGCAAACACATGATTCAAAGACTTCAATTCTTTTTTTATCTTATTTATTCATTATCCAGCTTTTGCTTGCATGTTGGGTCAGGTACACTTTAGCTCTTCAGTGACATATTTGCTTTTTAACATTCAGAGGCCTTTTGCAGCAGACTGGCCCAATGTAGTACGTCATTTGCTTCGTCATATAGTCTAGCATCTTCGATCAGTTGCTCAGCATTCAGAGTAAATAAGTTTGATAAAAGGATACAACTTTGATGCATACCTGTTCTGATTTTAGACCCTCAACTGTCCCCTTTTATGTTCAAACAACTGCCTCTTGGTCAGTGTACCAATTCCACAAGAGCATAATTCTGCTGAATGTTATTCATAATTTATTATAATTCACACAGTTGAATGCCTTTCTGTAGTTAATAAAACACAGGTAACAATCTTCTGGTATTCTGTGCTTTCAGCTAAGATCCTTCTGACATCAGTGATGGCATCCCTCATTGCATATTCTCTTCTGAATCCAGCTTGAATTTCTCATAGTTCCCTGCTGATGTATGCTGCAACTATTTTCGAGTTATCTTCAGCAAAATTCTACTTTGTGTGTGACATTAAAGATATTGTTCAATAACTTCTTTGATCCCCTTTCTTTGGAATAGGCACATCTTAGTCATCATATAAATAATTTGCAGGGCCTCACAGAGTACCCTGTACATTTGCAGCAACTGTCTGTAAAATATTTAATGAATGACTGAAAGATTTTAAACAAAAGACGAGTTCCTCATGGCATACTGAGTTCCTTTTTTTTTTTTTTCTGCAAATATACAGAGTGATACAGTCCAATAATCTATAAGTGAGCAAAAAATATCATAGTGGTTCAGTATGATACCAATTAGCTTATCTGGAAGTTCTGATAAAATGAAAAATAGCCTCCCAAAAAGTTTCCCCATCAAATTCCCTGGAACCTGCAAATGTTACCGTAGTTAACAAAAGATGTGATTAAGGGCTTTGAAAGGAGGCTCATATCTTGAATTACCCTGTTAATTCCTAAATGCAATCATATGTATCCTTGTAAGAGTGAGACAAATAGATTTTTGAGTGAGACACAGAAGAGGAAAAAGTGATCAAAGACGGAGACAGAGATCAGAGCGATGGCTACAGTCAGGGAATGCCAGTCGCCAACACAGCCTCAAAGAGGCAATGAACAGAACCTTCCATCAAGCCTCTGGTGGAAGTAAAGCCCTGTGGACACCTAGATTTTAGACTTCAGGCCCCCAGAACTGTAAGGGAATAATTTTCTTGGTTTCAAGCCACAAAGCTGGTGGTATTTTGTTACAGCAGCCACAGGAAACCAGTGTAAAAGTCAGCAATGGACTTTCTACAAACCCCACAATATGGCAACTGGTTTATGTAAAAGACACTCAACTCAAGTTATAAATGAAATACAGAGTAAATAAGATAATCCTTAAGAATATTCCATTTCATTTTTACTGAAGAATAAGCAGCACTTTATTCAACATGAAAATGTTATGACATTGTGTTATAAATTCTTTTGAATAAATTAATAAAAGTTAAGGAATATTTTATGGCACCATCTTTTAGTAAAAATGCTAACTTTTCCTGTCAAAGAGAGAAATCTGTCACTATTATTTTAAAGTTTGGATACATGACTAATCTACATATTTGTTAAAATAATGCTCAATAAAGTATTACAGCAGGACTGTAAAAAGAATAAAACTATAAAACTATAGGCCACCCATTACAAAGTCCAAGAACTCAACAAAGAGAGCACTTACAAAAATTGACAATTGATTCATTAATTTCTACTGTTTTGCACATAATAATATTATAGCTTGTGACTGCCTTTTTAGTAAATTACCCACAAGATCTTAGATTATGGTGAATTGAGGTTAAAAATAAAATTATCTTCATCTTTTAATGCCTGTTGTTGTAAGTTGATTCTGATCCATAGTGACCCTGTGGGATAAAACACAACTGCTCTGTAGGGTTTCTAAGGCTTTAAGGCAGCAGATTGCCACATCTTTCTGCCACAGAGTCACTGGTAGCTTCAAACCATTGACCTTTCAGTTAGGAACCAGACATTTAACCATTGTGCCACCAGGTCTCTTAAATTATTTAATTAACCAAAGTCCATTACATGAAGTTAATTTAGATATTGTAAGTTAAAGCACATTAAATGTCTGATAGCCATGTGTTGACATTTTCATTATAATTTTATATATAATTTAATATATGCTTTTAATAAAAGAACAAGACTCTTTGAGGCTCAAGGGCATGTTATAGTTCATTTAATTCTTCATTATCATTATGAGAGAAATTGATTCAGTGATTCATTTGGATTGAGAACAATATTCAAGTAAGTTAAACCTCTAGAGTTTAGAAAAAAGCAAAATATTTGCTTCTTTAGAGGTGTTTTTCATTACTGACTAATCTGTACAAGTTTTGGCATTTAGCAGATATGGAAATGTCTCATAATGAGAAAAAAACACTCCAGGGAAATGAGATCGCTTCAGGGAATGGATGTAATATACATTCAGAAAATAAGTAAATTCCTTGAGTTGGCCTTCTGATGTGAATGCTAGTGAATATCTGTAACCTATTCTGTCAATACTAATGATCAGAACACTAAGCAGCAACGCAATAAAGGAGAAAACACATGCAGACAAAAGTCCTTTCACTTTATGTAGCTGTTCAAAAGAAGTCAAAGAATGACCTCCTGGCTAGGAGGAGAAAATAAGTAAGATCTCTCTGGACACTAATCAACTTAGTAGATAAACTTAGCAGTTCATCACAAAATTTAATCTTGGCTACATAAACAAACAAAAATCAACTTTTTTTTTTTTTTTTGTATTAAGAAGTGATCAAGCTGAATGATGGTTTCTACATGATTACCAACCTGTTATAACAAATAATGTGAAGAGAGAATAAAAACAATGAATAAGCAATAAAGAAACACTTTAAGAATGTGATATCAAAACTATTAAAATAATTTCTATTCTAATTCAGATCACATGAATAAGAAAACATAGCAGATTTCGTAGAATCCAAATGTAGTTTGAAATTCTCTACTGATATACTCAAAATTATCCCCATATAAAGTGAGATAAAAAAAATCCAAAGTTAAAATCAAAAAAAACTACATCAAATAAGTGTCTTGCCTACAGTTTTCTGGCTTGTTTAAAAAATAAAGACAAACAAACAAGTAATTTCACTGCAACTAAATGGCCCATTCAGAATTTTTCTTCCTGTATCTGAAGCTAACTTAATCTACAGTTATGTCAGTGCAGGTAAATAGAATTCACTGCCAAACAGATTAGCAATTTATTATATTAATGAAGCTTTGAGAAAGAAAAATAGTCAAATTTAATTAGCAGTAATATTTTCAGCTCACTTTTTAAATATTTTGTTATTCTGAACTGACTCTTGCAGTAATTAAAGATCTCTGATCTGATGTGCATTTCTGCGGGTCCCAGAAGTCCCATCAAGGCTTGTAACATGTTGTACCCAAGTGTTTTTTTCACCCTGTGTAACTTTCATTGAATGCGTTGCTATTCTAGGTCCTCCTCCAATTCTCAGCAGAGCAGACAACACAATAGAAAAGATCTGACACCGAAGAAGAAAGCAGCAAGGTTAACTGGGAAGCTGCAAATGATCTCACAGAAAAGACAAATCTGTAAGTTTTTCATAAGGATTGATGTGGTGGAGGAGATATAAAAGGAGCTGCCTACTTAGCACCAAAAATGTGGGTGCTCAAAGATAGGTGTTCTGTCCTGTGATAAAAGAGTAGAGGAAATACCTCAACCACTGAAAATAGATGCATGCCTTTCGTACAAAAATGAGAATGGAAAAACAATTTAGGAAGCGTGCTGAACAAAAATTTTCCTCTTTCCTTCAGAAAAAAGTAAAAACCTTGAAAGTAACTATAAAGTGCTTTATGCAATCAAAAGTTTATAATTCAAGACTATGGTATTTAGAAAGACTGATTCTTAAGGATGCTCTTATCTAAACCTCTATCATTTTTTAAACTATAACAAATTATCTTACTAGTAAAATATAAAACTGTGATCTTGAAAATTAAAAAAAAATAAATGAAAATATTGAAGAAATGAAGCTATCAGAACTAGAACAAAATTGAATTATTACAAGGGTGACTTTTTGGTTTGTTTTTTCCAGAGCAAACGAACGGCTGCAGTCAATGCAGCATTCACGATGAGACGGTTTAGCACTGGGTGATGAGTAGGCACAGTGGTTAAAAAACCAGCTGCTAACCAAAAGGTCACTAGTCACTCCTTGAAAACATTATGGGAGAGTTCTACTCAGTCCTATAGGATCCCTATGAGTTGAATCAACCCAATGGTAACGAGTTTGTTTTCTGGATGAGTAGCTGAGGGGAACATTAACAGTAACGTACCACTTATTCTCTGAAAGAAACCATAGAGTTAATTTGTAAAAACATATGGGAAAATAAGTATAATAAAGTCAGAACTAAAGTTCTTTTAAGTTTATATTGTACCTGAAACGCTGAAAGCAATATTATTGTATAGAAACCTAAAACTTACTGCTGGTGTAAAAAGGATAGAGAAGAACCCAAAGAAGGATAAGTGATACGTCTACAGTTTAGTAACTTCGAAATGGGTTTACGTGTTTTTACGTGTGTGAGTGCACGTGTGTGTGTGTGTGCGTGCGTATTAATATACAAAGTTAGACAGGTACGCTGTCCTAACGAACTCTACATTCGCCTCAGCTGTGTTTATTTGCAATCATTGACAATGATTTAAATAATTGTTACAAAGAATGCCAGCAATTTGTGGTACTCAGTGTAGGTGAATTAGCTAGAAATATTGAAGACTTATTCTTTTCCTGCCTCTTTGCAGGAACTGCTCAGAAACATGCCAAATGAGTCTAGCAATCCTTCTAGCTTATACCCGCTGCAATTGATCCAACACTTGATTCTGCTCCTAAGACGCCAAATACATTATTAAGTGTATTTTGCCACAGACACACTGTTTCATTTGACTCAACCTTTTATTCATGATAAAGATGAATGGAGAATTAAAGAGACCTGAAACGTCATTAAGTTTCAAGAAAAAAAATCTGTTTTTACTTTTATAGGCTTACTAATTAAATCTATAGGTATGGCAGAAATTTGATTTGATGCTTGGATTCGTTATAACACGTTAATAAAGTTTGGTGGAAAATGTCATTAATCTCACCTGCCCAAATTCCAGATGAGTACCAGTGTTTACCCCAGAAACCCATTAATTGTAAAACAAACAAAGGATTGCTTTAAGTCACTTTGCAACAGTGTCACATATTAAAAAGAGAAAGCTGCCATGTGGAAAGTAAATCAATAAAAACTTCAGGAGAATGTAATAATTTGATCTTCAATAAGGGTATAATAAGTACTTATATGAATAGTTTACAAAAATATCTAAATTAAAAAGAGAATTGAATGAAAGTACACAAAAGGACTCAAAGTCTGGTTTTAATACAAAACATATTTTATAAATAATATATTAGCAGAAACCATTTTTTTTTAATTTTATATAGAACATTTGCTATTTCATTACTTCTTTCCTTTAGCCAAAAAGATATATTAAGTATCTGATACATGGTACTGTGTGTGGTGCATATGGAGATGTAAAGTATATACATGCTTTGTTTTTCATAAAGGGAATGACCTTAACCTTGTTTAAACTACTGTCTTAAGGAAACGGAAGAAAAGAAGAAATATATTTTTATTGTGAAGGTTGCTAAGAATAAAATCTTCAAGTGAGTAGCACCATGGAGGACACTGGACAACCACTGGGAATCAGAAGGGCACAGCACATCGAAAGTCAGAGCAGAAGATTTCTAGGGAGAAATCTTTTCTCTTTTCTTAAAGAGCTGCTCTAACTACACATTTTAATAATCAAAGGGTACTGGCTAGCTTGCCAGTGGGAAGTACTTGGCATTCAGAAACTTTTTTTCTAAACAATGAATAAAGAACTTCTTCAAATGTAGTAATGCAATTTAAAATAAAGCTGTGAGTATATTTCAGAATGTAGACAGGGATATGTATTCAATCTTCTGAACTGTGTTTCACACATAAAACAATCAGGATACCAAAAGGGCAGAACATGCTTGGCACTTCTTAAGCTGAAAGAACTGAGAGACAAATTCAAACCTCCGTTTACAATTTTAAAGAATTCTTTGGGCAAGATGTTCAATGACACAGGAATAATCAAAAGAAGATGGAAGGAAGACACACCAGCGATTGTGCCCCAAAATTGGTCAACATCAAATTATTTCAGGAGGTAGCATGCGGTCAAGAACCATTGGAACCGATGGAAGAAGTCCAAGCAGCACTAAAGACACTGTTGAAAATCAAAGCTCCAGGAATTGACAGAGTACCAATTAAGATGTCTCGACAAACTGATGCAACACTAAACGTGCTTACTAGTGTGTCAAGATATTTGGAAGATGGTTATATGACCAACTGGATGGAAGAGATCCACATTTGTGCCGATTCCAAAGAAAGCTGATCCAACAGATTGCAGACATTACTGAATGGTTTCATTATATCATGCTCAAGTAAACTTTTGCTGAAGATAATTTAAAAAGGGCTGCAGCATGCATCTACAGGGAGCTACCAGAAATTCAACTCAGATTCAAAAGAGAACATGGAAAGAGGGCTATCATTGCTGATGTCAGACAGATCTTGGCTGAAGGCAAAGAACACCAAAAAGATGTTTACCTGCAGTTTTTTTTTTTTTTTTTGTGGCTATGCAAAGGCATTCAACTGTGGAGACTGTAATATAATTGTACATAAGTTTTTGAAGAACAGCAATTCCAGAATACTTACTTGTTCTCTTGTGGGACTTGTACCAAGAGGCAGTTGTCTGAATGGAACAAAGGTAATGTATGATTGTAAATCAGAAAAAGTATGTACCAGAGTTGTATCTTTTAACAATATTTAGTCTGTATGGTGAGCAAATAATCCAAGAAGCTAGACTATGTAAGTAAGGATGTGACACTAGGATTGGAGGATGACTCATGAACAACAGATGCAGATGACACATCCAACATAACTGCAAAAGGCCACAAATAAGTCTTTTCTTTTTCAATGATGCTTAACAAAGTAAACCTAACTTTTCACCTTCATCAGCCTAGAAAAATATTACCAGACTACCTAGTTTTAGAATATCAAAACTGTACTTGACACTTTGTACTCCATTGCATTCTTAATTATTGTTAGTTGATAATTCAGACATTAAAGAGACAACCACTGCAGAAAAGTACATTATGAAAAAACACAACAAAATATTAGTGCTTGTGCAATAAATTGATTCTGTAACACACCAACAAGGATTCCCTGGTACTTTACATGTCCATAACAATAACTCTAGATGATCTTTCTCCTGCATTGCCCTCAAACATAAGCACCCATTTACCTTTAGCTGTTCATATATGACGGAGTCCCGGTGGCTCAGTGGTTGAGAGCTCATCTGTTAATCAAAAGGTTTGTGATTTGAACTCACTGGCTACTCTATGAGAGAAAGATGTGACAGTCTGCTTCTGTAAAGATTACAGCCTTTGAAGCCTTATGGGACAGGTTTTGTTTGCCCTATAGGGTCACCAGAGAAACCCTCGTTGCATTAGTGGTTAAGCGCTATATCAGCTAACTATGAAGTTGGCAGTTCATATCTGCCAGGCCATCTTTGGAAACTCTATGGAGCAGTTCTACTCAGTCCTATACGGTAGCTATGAGTTAGAATTGACTCAACGGCTGCGGGTTTGGTTTTTGGTATAAGGTCACTATGAGTCAGAAAAAACTCAATAGCAATGAATTTATTCCTTCATGTATGTCATGTTAAACATGTCTGCTGTAGGCTGGGACCTACTGTGTCCTAGCCCCTTTGCCCCTCCTCCCTCTCCCCATATTTTGTATCTCTCTGCTTGCTGCCTTGAAATTATTTACAGAATAATAAGAATCATCTTGTTGAAATTGTTTGTTGGATACTAGCCCAGACTAAACTATTTGCAGGTTAGAAGTATTTCCTCGAAACTATTTGCAGTTTAATTGACTCTGCAAAACTATTTGTAAAATAGTAAGTCCTTAGCTAAGAACTATTTCCATGAACCTGTTAGCAGGATGGTAGCTCAGGTTAAAACAATTTGCATGATCCTGTCCTTTGTTCTGTAACAAAGACCATGGCCATTTTTGGCTATGTACCACCCTGTTGACTTCCTACCTGTTACGCCTATAAATAAAGCTTGTGTAAGTGGACCGGTTTCCATTATTCTCCATCAGAGACCATGGTCCCACCTGGCCCCAACTTTATCTTGTGTAGTGTGTTTATCTGTTCTTGTGTGAGTGACGTGTTTCATGTGTAAGTGACACGTTTTCTTGCATAAGTGAGATTTCTTATCCTTTCACCTGTCCACATTTGGCCTTTGCACTTTATCTAGAGCTGGCCGCTGGAATGTTGGATGTGACACATGTCTAGCGTGGTTTTTAATGATATACCACAAACATATTCCAGTTTAGAGTTCCATCACCAGAGAAGGCACGGACCACTTATTAAAATCAGAAAACTGCACCACTGTTGTGTCTTGTAAATTACATCTTGTTGATACTCCCTCTGACATTCCCATTTTTCACTTTACTCTTTCCACTGCTCTGCCATTGCCCCAAATATTTTCATTTGAGCTCCTATGTAGCTACTGAAGTGGCCTCTAAACTGGCTGTAATGCCACTAGCTTTTTTTCCGTTGAACACTGTGTTCTTTACTGGCACCAGGATTGGTTTGGCCAAATACTGATTTGATCATTTCAGTCATGCTCAGTCACCTCTAGATGCTGGAAGGAAAAAAAAAATTGTTAGCATAGCATTCAAGACTCTTCAGATTTTGACACCAATCTATACTTTAAATTTAATTTCAGAGCAAGTTTTCCATGGAGCATGTACCCTGTATTTCCGTAAGAGCAGATGACTCATTTTCCCTAAAATATCATGTACTTTAAGACCTAGAAGACTATCCAAACAAGCCCTCTTCCTGAATACATTTCCTCTTCCTCCAACTGTCAATGTCCTGTTCATCCTATATTGATCAGCTAATATATTACCACTGGTTCTCCCAAGATTAATTCATTACTTCTTTCTGATGTGATCTCACACATACTTTATTTGTATTCTATTTATACATTATTTGTACTTTATTTAATTCTGTTACGTCTAATTCTCATATTAAAAACCCTACATAGCACACATGTACTCTGACATACATGGAGTTGTCATGAGCTGGGGACCAACACAAAGGCAGCTGACAACAACATGCCCAACTTCAGTTCTTTTGAAGAGATTAATGTTTGGGCTGGCTGGTCAGTACTGACCTACCAAATCTATGTCAGGGGCTGAGTTTACTGAAGTTGGAAAGAAACAAGATGTTTCCTATTCAAGACAGTACATGACTTTAAGAAAAGGATGATCAACATCAGAGTACATATGGTGAAGCAATATTTACACAGTACGAACACTAGGTGGAGAGGCGAGATTGTATTCTGTTACAAGCCAAAGTTCTGAGCTAGACGTGGATAAAAATTGTATGAAATTCTGCCACTAGTGAGGAAACGCGTTATCTAGGTCATCAGGCTCATCACAAGCAAGTGAAATGAGTTAGGTTCAGGTTAATGGGTCAGAGGAGTGGTGGATAATTACAAGATGAGCCATAGTCTATAGTTAGTGTCTCCACTATAAAACAATGTCCCATTAATAGTAGGTAATTACTTTGAATTACCATGCATAAATGTCAGTCAGTAAATACAGAAACATATCTGTCATATCCAAGAAAACAGTCGGCTTCCTTAATGTCTTTCTCTAGTGTATATACCGTTGACTTCAAATTTTGAACAACTACCTAGTAATCCTTGGGAATCTTCCAGTAATTCTAATCCACAATAGTTGACCTCTCTCGCTGTGAAGACGACTTCCTCAGTGACAGCCCTAGTGGTTCTTTGTCAGCTCTTCCTCTGTCGCACTTACAGATTTTCTCTTAGTTTCTCATTTTGGTTAGCCTCAGCAACCTCAACCCTGAAGCTTCTTCACTAACCCAGATTTGCCTTCACTGTGAAGATCTTCACACTTGAATTAGTTCTCCAATATACAGCATTTTTCACCTTTTCCTTTCCATCTTTGCCCTTTTATCTACTGCCCAAGTTAAAAATTTATTTTTCCTGCCTCACTAAATCTTAATCTGCCTGGTTTTTTTTGGTGAAAATAATTTATGTATTCTCTCAAGAAATTATTCATTATCCCCCATCAGTTGGAGATCCACTCAGATGTTTTTATGTGACGAGAACACAGCTAATTTACAACTCATTCTTCTTCCTGGTAAGAACACAACTTAACCACACATTTTAAGACTGCATTGCCTTGTTATTTTTCATACCTTTCAGTTAGTGAAAAGTGCACTGGTGCCACAGCGCTTTAGCATTCAGATGTCAATTGAAAGTTCAGTGACTCAAACGTACCAGCCACTCTTACAGAGATACTTGACTGGCTGTCTGCTTTTGTAAATTTGCAGCCTTGAAAACCCAATGGGGCCAGTTCTACTCTTTCTATAGAATCATTATGAGCCATAATCAACTCAGAAGTGCTTGGTCTGGTTTTGAATTTCAGTTAGTGACAGAGCCCAAATGGAATACTTGTATTCTGTGATCACTCTGGCTAATTGTTGTAACAAACTACTTTGCCCACCTGGGATCTTTTAATCTACAGACTGTAGCAGCTGCTATTACATGGTCCCCTTCTCTCATTCTGTCCTGGTATCTTTCTCTAATAGGTACCATCACTCACTTATAAACAGCAAATTGCTACCACTTAATACCAAATTGAGATAACTAACAGGTTTTTATTTACTCAAAACTGTGAGAAAAATCTCCAACAACTTGACAGGTGTTCAGTAAATGTTTCAAATTAGATACAACAGCTACTATACACAGAGTTGTAACTTTAGCTTTTGAGTTGAATAAATCTGTTTTCCTGTTTTGCTTAGGAACCAACGTTCTCTCATTTAGTTTCACTCAAAATTAATTTACCGCATTCATAAAAATAAGAGTCGATCAACACTTGTCTGTCAGTTTGCTGTGCTATAGTAGTTTGTCTGCCACTGTGATGCTAGAATTTATGCCAGAATATTTCACATACTAGCAGGATCACCCAAGGTAGACAGGTTTTAGCAGAACTTTCGGACTAATACAGACAAAGAAGAAGGATGTGCCAATCTACTTCTTTAAAAAAAAAAATAGGCCGGTGAAAACCGTATGAATAGCAGTAGAACATTTTCTGATACAGTGCCGGAAAATGAGCCCCTCAGGTTGGGAGGCCCTTGAACTATGAGTGAGAAAAAGCTGCCTACTCAACTTTAGTGGTGTAGATGGAGAAAAGTTTTCAGGACCTTCATTTGCTGATGCGGCAGGACTCAAAATGAAAATAAACAGATGCAGAGATTCCTTAATAATTGTACCGGAAATGTACAAAGTATGAACTAGGGAAATTGGAAGTCATCAAAGATGAAATGGAACACATAAAGATCAACATCCTAAGCATTAATGTGCTGAAATGTGCAGCTATTAGCCATTTAGAATTGGAATCCTGCAGTCTACCATACCAGAATGACAAACTGAAGAGGAATGGCATCACAGTCATTGTCAAAAAGAACATCTGAATATCTATCCTGAAGTACAAAAACATCAGTGACAGGACAATACTGATACACATACAAGGAAGACCAGTTAATGTGACTATTATACAAACTTACATGCCAACCCCTAATACAAAAGATGAAGAAATTGAATATTTTTACCAACTTCTGCAGTCTAAAATTATCAAACATGTAATCAAAATGCAATAATAATTACTGGTGTTTGGAACATGAAAGCTAGAAACAAAGAATTGGTAGTTGGAAAATATGGTCGTGGTGACAAAAATAATGCCAGACGTTACATGATAGAATTTTGCAAAACCAAAGACTTACTTACTGTGAATTGTTTTTAGCAACAAGTAGTGAATGTATACATGCACCTCACGGTGTGGGATATGTAGGAGCCAAACTAACTGTACTTGTGAAAAAAGACGATGGAAAATCTCACTATCTTTGGTCAGGTAAAGGCCAGGATGGACTGATGAACAGACCATCAATTGCGCATACTCAGTGTTCGTTGAAGATGAAAAAATGAAAACAAGTCCACAAGAGACAATGTTAAACCTTTGACTATATCCCACTTGAATTTAGGGAACATCTTAAGAGTACATTTGATGTGTTGAACACTAATAACCAAAAACCAGATGAACTGTGGAATGACAACAAGAGATCACACATGAAGAAAGTGAAACTTTATGAGAAACACAAAAAAAAATATTATGAAAACGTACGTCAGAAGAGACTCTGAAACTTGCCTTTGACTGTCAAGTAGCTAAAGCAAAAGTAAGAAATGAGTAAGTAGAAGAGCTGAACAGGAAATTTCAAGGGCAGCTGAAGAGGACAAAGTAAAGCAGAGTGAAATGTGCAAACACTTGGAGTTACAAAACCAAAAGAGAAGACACAAACACAGGACATTTCTTGTACTGAAAGAACTGAAGAAAAAAAATTCAAACCTTGAGTTACAATATTTAAGGATTCTATGGGCAAAATATCAGATAACACAGAAGACATCAAAAGGAGATGAAAGGAATACACAGTCACGGAACCACAAAGAATTGGTTGACATTAAAACATTTCAGGAAGTATCATATGATCAAGAATCAATGGTACTAAAGGGAGAAATCCAAGTTGCACTGAAGAAATTAGAGAAACTAAGTCTCCAGCAATCAATGGCATACCAATTGAAATCTTTCCACAAACGGATGCAAGGCTGGAAGACGTGATTGATCTATACTAAGAAATTTGAAAGACAGCTACCTGGCCAAGCACCTAGAAGAGATCCATATTTGTGCCCATTGGAAAGAAAGACGATCCCCAAAGTGAAATTACTAAATAGTTTCATTAATATCATATGCAAGTAAAACTTTGCTGAAGAAACTTAAAATGTTTGTAGCACTTCATGGATTGGTTGCTACCAGAAATTCAAGACAGATTCAAAAGAGGACATGAAAAGACATATGATCATTGCCGATGTCAAATAGATCTTGGTTGAAAGCAGAGAATACCAGAAGCATGTTTAACTGTGTTTGATTGACTATGCAAGGAATTCAACTATGTGAATCATGACAGATTAGTGACAACTTTGGAAAAAGTGAGGTTTCCACACTTATTTGTATGAATACAGAGTCTATAAATAGACCAAGGAGGACAGTTGTTAGATTAGAACACAAGGATACTGCATGATTTTTGTCCTTTTATCACATTTATTCAAATTGTATGCTGAACGAATAATCCAAGAAGCTAGAATACATGAAGAAAACTTAAGCATCAGGATTGGAGGAAGGCTCATGAACAACCTGTGACGTGCTGAAGACACAACTTTACTTGCTGAAAGTTAAGAGGAGTTGAAGCATTTACTCATGAAGAATAAAGACTATAGGTTGTATAGATCTCAACGTAAAGAAGCAAAATTTCTTGTAATTCAAACAATAAGTGTCATGATAAGTGGGGAAAATATTGAAGTTATCAAGGATTTCATTTTACTTGGATCCATTATCAGTGCCTCTGGAAGCGGCAGTCAAGAAACCAAATGACATGTGGCACCGGGTATGTCTCCCACAAAAGGCCTCTTTAAAGTGTTAAAAAGCGACATTGTTACTTTGAGGACTAAGGTGTGCTGGATCAAGTCATGGTATTTTGGATCGCCTCAAATGTATGTGAAGTGGACAAAAAATAAGGAAGATCCAAGAAGAAGTGATGTCTTTCAATTATTACATTGGTGAAGAATTTTGTATACACCTTGGCCTACCAGAAGAACAAACATACCTGTCTTGCTTCTTAGAAACAAGGATGGTAGGACTTGGTCTCAAGTACTTGAGACCTGTTATCAGGAGGGACCAATTCCTGGAAAAAGGCATCATTCTTGGAAAAGCACAGGGTCAATGAAAAAGACAAATACTCTAAGGAGATGAAATGATACTGTGGCTGCAAAGATGGACTCACATACACCAAAGCTGTGAGGATGGCACTGGACCAGGCAGTGTTTTTTCCTGGGAAGAACCCCATGTACCTCTTTTCATGCTTTTATGTCATTCTGTTGGTTTAGAAAATTTTAGTTATTTTTGGATAGCAGTGAATAGACTGAAACAAATTTAAGAAGAACAATTGGTACTTAATGCTTGAGCATTTTAAAAGACAGTTAACAAAGATTCAGTTACATACAATTCTTTTAACTCTCAAAAATAAACTACGTGTTGTCCCAACTTCAGTGCTGAATAGTAACCCCTTCCGTATGCCACTGTTTCTTGAAACACATTTGTAATCTTTTGTGGCTTGTAGCCCTTCATCTGCTATGTTAAGCATTTATAATCAAAAGCCATAGTGTGATTTGATTAATTCAGTTCCTAAGTATATAAAAAGGACTTTTATGTGAAGAGTGGACAGTAATATAAGAATCGTGCCTGAGATAAATCCAATATACTCATTCAACTTAATGCTACTTCTCTTTAAATTCTCATCATAGTCTGGATTCAGGAAAGTTTTGAAAATAGTCAATATCATCACATCTCTCTATTTTGATCTTAAGAGGCTAAAGAAAAACAAGTGGAGAATTTCCTTTACATGAATTTTGAATCATAAGGATAAAAATTCTTCTCAAGTTATTGTCTAAATTTTAAATTGTCATTGTAATTTACTAAATGCTTTACCAAATTATTCACATAGTCTTAAGGTCTGCTCTGTCAACATCAGCAAATCAAACTCCAAATCTTGGTGACCTTACGTACAACAGAAAAGAATGTTGTCCGTTACTGTGTCATCCTCACGATCACTGGCTTGTTTCAGTCTATCATTACAGTGTTGGTGTCCCTCATCTGATCAAGAGTCTCCCACACCTTTGCTGGCCCTCTCTCCATCAAACATGGCATCCTCTGCAGCACTTGACACCTCCTGATGATATGTCTTAAAAAAGAGAGTCAGACAGTGTTCTGTTATTATCCTTAAGATTTCCATTCTCTGATTTTGGGAACTAGATCCTTAGGACTTGCTTACTAGTCTGTCTTAATTCATAAGCTCCACTGAAATCTATCCACCATGGGTGACCACGCTGGGAACTGAAATTCCTGTGGCATAGCTTCCAGGGTCAGAGCAACACACAAGCCACCACAGTACAACAAACTGACAGACAGGCGTATATTTTTAGGGTATACTACATATATACCTCATCGAGTTGACTTGGATTCATAGGGACCTCCTAGCACACAGAAAGTAGAAGTGTCCCATAAGGTTTCCAAGTAGCAGACTGCAGTCCTTTTGGTTGGCAACTGACCTCTTGGTCACTGTGCCACCAGGGCTCTTTAATTACATCTTAATGCTAAACATGGTAAAATTCAATGATGCGTATATTTGTAATAATAAATTCTTTTATTGGCAGCTCATGTTAACTGTGTAATATTCAGCTTGTCTTTTTAACAAGGCACATTATTAATTTTTGCTGCTCACTTTATTGTTTTACATGTTAATCCTATAAATACTGAATTTAAAAGGCTCCAGAACATGATATTTCTTATCCTTTCCCTGTATATTTGTATTATACTAATCCTGATGAATCCTCTAAAATAAACCCTGAGGGTATTATTCTATTGTTGCAGGGCACTGAAACATGGAAAAGGTTATACATCTTTCACTGTATTCTACCATTTTGGTCATATAAAAAAGGTGTGACATCATGCTGGATTTGAGAATGAATACCAGGAATAACAGTCATTTTCCTTTCTATCATTTGCTTAAATTAAGTTTCAATGATTATGCAATTGCCTTATATAAAATACACGAAAAAACACCCATTGCCATTGAGTCAATTCTGACTCTAGCAACCTTGTAGGAAGGGTAGAACTGCCCTAGTAGGGTTTTGTGACTGTAAATCATTTCCAAAGCTGACTGCCACATCTGTCTGGGTTGGAACTACTATGATTTGGTTAGTAGCCCACAGTTTAACTACCAAGGCTCCTCTTCTTTCACAAAAATCAAAACCAAGCTTGCTGTCACGTAGTCGATTCTGACTTGTAGTGACCCGCCTTCCTTTTTCACATCCACTGACATCCAGTCAGTTCAGAGCAACCCTAGAGGGCACAGCAAAATGGCTTCATAGGCTTTCTGAGGGTCACTGGGTGAATCTGAACTGCTCATGTTTTGGTTAGCAGTGAAACTCAAAATCACTGGGCCACTAGGGGTCCTTGTCTTAGACCAGCTAAATATGCTTTTAATCACTTCCAACAAACAAACAACAATCAAAATCTTTGCCAAGAGCAAACTTTCTTTTGACTTACAGACTTAAAGTTTATCTTAGAAAGAAAATCACTTAGTATTATTTTTATTTAAGTTTGGATTTTAGTTAAATATATAAGTCCCCACACCTTGAAACTTGGTGATTGATTTTCATCATTTATTACGTGAGGAAAAAAAATCTAAGGATACATTGTTTTAAAAGATAGGTAAAATATTCACTAGTATTTTCTGGTGTTTTGTTTGAGCATATCAGTATTTATCGTAAAAGTAATTACCTATATATTTATCATTTAGCTGGCACTTTAAATATTAATCAGGGACTCTAGTTTTGTATATAACATACTCATTTAATTTTTTTCCTTTTTTTATAATTGTAATTTAGACAAAGGTTTACAGAATGAACTAGTTTCTCGTTAGGCAGTTAGTACACATATTGTTTTATGACATTGGTTAACAACCGATGACGTGTCTACACCCTCCTTCTTGAAATTGGTTTCTCTATTGCCACCTTTTCTGTCCCCTTCCGTCTTCCTCTCTTCTGTGCCCCTTTAGTCTCATTTTGTTTTCTTAGCCTGTCTGGTCCTTGAATAAATGGTGAACCTCAGGAGTAACTTCCTCACTGCACTATAAGGGTGTCCAGAGTCTATACTCTCAGGGTTTCTCCACTTTCCGTTATATCAGTGCCAACCAAGTGCCAAGTGCCAAGTGCCGTCGAGTCAGATTATATCAGTAAGTTTGGTCATTTTGTGAATTAAAATTTTGTTTTACACTTTAATTCAGCTCTATCTGGGATCTTCTAAGGTGATCTCTGTTAGAGCAGTCAGTAACTGTAGCCAGGCACCATCTAGTTGTACTGGACTCAGTCTGGTGAGGCCATGGTAGTTGTGGTCCATTAGTCTTCTGGAGTAATTTTTCCCTTGCATCTTTAGTTTTCATCATTCTCCCTTGCTCCCCTGGGGTGAGGAGAACGGAGTACCCTAAGTGGCCACCCACATGCTTGAAGACCCCAGATCCTACTCACCAAACTATAATGCAGAACACTTTCTTTATAAATTGTTACACCAGTTGAGCTAAATTTTCCCTAAGACCATGGTCATCACAACACTCAGCTCCGCCATTCTGTCCCTTGTACAAGTTGTACTGATTTCCCTAGTGTTGTGTACTGTCTCACCATTCACAAGTTACTTACCACTTATCCACTGTGTACTTAGAGCTTCTGCATCCCCAAACTTGCCCTCCTTCACAACCATCAACGATTGTTTCTTTCAGTGTGGTCTCATACAACATTTGCAGATGGATAGGAATGGAAATGATGAGTTGTATTGAGAGGTTTGTATTTTAACTATTTTAAGGAAGTGCCAAACTGTTGTCCAAAAGGCTTGTGCCTTTTTACCTCTCCACCAACAGTGTATAAGGATTCCAGTTTTTTCACATTCTCACCAATATTCAGTGTTATTTTCATTACAGCAAATGCATAATTATCTCATGGTAGTTTTAATTTGCATTTTCCTCATAAATAATGATGTGGAACATCTTTGTAAGTATTTACCAACCACTCCTCTGTCTCCTTTGGTGAAATATCTATTCAGTACTTAGTTCAGTGGAAACTCTTTTAAAGCTGCTTTCATGTATACAGTTACTATATTTGTAACCTGTCTTACTCTATGACCACTAAAATAAGTTACTTGAAGAAAACTTCCCCACTAATTTCGTCTTTATCAGATTCTAATGCTTAAACAAAACATGTCATGTCTTTGAGCCTTTATATTACTGACTCCTGAGTTAAAATTTAGACATGTGCCTTTAACTTTTGTACTCTTCAAAATAAATAATTCTCCAAGGATACATGAGGAATCGTATCTAGAAACCAGTGCTGTACCACATTTTCATTGCATCAAAATTAACAGAATCTTCTCAGCTAATTTTTCTCAATTTTCCCTTTATATACATGTATAGGCACTGAGCATATGTAAATACTTTGTATAAAGATTTCTAACAAAGCATAGTTTAAAGGCAAAATTTATTTTAAAGGAATTCAATGCCATACTGATTTAAAACATTTCAAGTCATGCATGGATACCTAATTGAAAAATGTAAATCATAATTATGGCTCATGATTTTAAAGCATAGCCTTCAATGACTCTAAAATTGCAATACACATTAAGACTTTATACATTCAATTTGTTCATTTCTCCAATACTTATTGAATATGCCCAGGCATTATTCTAAACATTTGATTTTCAGTGAAAAACAAAATCAGATGTGGTTCCTGTACTCACGGGCCTATATTTTCATGGCAGAGGCAGACAAAACTAACAAGGGAAAGACATGTGAAAATTAATAACGTCAAGTTCATAAAGGCCTCTAATTGAGGAATAATTGGTAAGTGAAAAATCTGTTAGATTAGCTAGATAGAAATTAGTTAGAGTGGATAGGGAAAAACTCTCAGAGGAGATCTTTTTGTGTTTCACTTTCATTATTTATAAAATTAATATTTAATGTTAATAGCCACAACTTCATAGGATTGTGATGAGATTAAATAATTTAATATATCTGGCACTTGAAAAACTGCTGAACAATGTTCTGAACAGTATGAAATGTAAAGGGGAAATGTAAAGAAATTTGGTGAGGTATACAGGCTTAAAAAAAGAAAAAGAACAGAAGTATCTTTAGTCAATAAAGTGAAATTAATGGAATACAGGGACACAGATTAAAAGCAAATAGGCTTAGTGTTAAGGACGTCGTTCTAAATGCAAAGCAATAGTGAGCAGATGTAGTAAAGGATCAGTTAGATTACTGTGCATGGAAGAAATTGTTAAAATCAAAAACTTATTGAATGGATTAAGAGAATATTAAATAAGAATAAATTAATTCACTAAGATACCAGTGTGTGAAAGCAGAATATATAAAGAAGGAATGGAAAAATGATAACAGAAAATATAATTTGAGAACTATGAAGAAAAAAGATTATGCTGTAAGTTGCAAGAGGCATTCTCACAGAAGAATTTTAACAAAAAAATTTTTTAGAATTAAAAAAAATTCTATTTTAAGAGTTTGTAAAGTACAGGCAGGACAGTTAAGGAGTCACACACATGCAAACACTCATATACATGTTATAATAAAAGATGACAGGTACTAAGACAATAGTCTTGGAAGAAAGAAAAAATTACACAATGAAATACCATTTTATAACCACTTAAAAAACACAAGCCAAACACATTGCCGTTCAGTTGATTCTGACTCGTAGTGACCCTATAGGACAGAGTAGAACTGCTTCACAAGGTTTTAAGGAGTGCCTGGAGGATTCAAACAGCTGACCTTTTACTTAGCTGATCTCTTAACCACTGTACCACCAGGTCTCCATACAACCAGTAGGAGGACTATTATCAAAAAGACAGACAGTGCCAAGTATTGGCAAGGGAAGAGAGAAATAGGAACTCTTATACATTATCACAGGGAGATGTAAAATTGTATGCCCACTTTGGCAATGCCTCAAAAAATTAAAAATAGTTACCATATGTCCCAACAATCCCACTTCTAGATATATATATATATACACACCACAACTTGTGTACAAATGTTCCTTGCAACATTATTCTTAATAGCATAAAGTGGAAACAACTCAAATGTTAATGAATTAAACACCATGGAACACAATAGGGATAAATGCTACAATATGAACTAACCACGGAAACATTGTGCAAAAAAAAAAAAAACAGTAATAGTAATCCTCTAGAAAGAAAAGCAATAAATGGGACAGACTGTCATTAGATTACTTAGTAACAATACTAGCTTCAAGAAGATAATAGTTTTATGTTTCAACATTATATAAATGCATAGTTTTGTGTCTAGCAAAATTAACATTTACACTGCAAGAGTTAAAGAGAAACAAAAAATAGAAACCAGATATTGGGGATGTGTGGGTGGGTGTGTGTGTGTGTGTGTGTGTGTGTGTGTGTGTGTATGAATGAGGTCTGACAATTAAGTCCACAAACTCATAAGTGCTACGTACCTCATTGCTGAATATTATTACAGTTACCTTTGAAGTACTCCCCTTGGGAAGCCATGCGCCAATGTCAGAACTTCATCCTCCCTTCAAAGTAATTTTTGAACTCTTTCTGGAATTGTTATTGCACACGGTGGCGAGGTGGTAAGTTTGTGAACTTATCTGTATTTGTTGTCTGTGAGGGAGTTTTTAGCCAGTAAACAAATAACTGTATTGGAACACCCTCCCTACTCACCAGATCTGGCCCCCAAGGACTGTTTTCTTTACCCAGAGATAAAAGAAATCATTGAAGGGAATGATGACATTCAGGACTCAAACATAACACGATGACAGCTCTGAAAGCCAGTTCAGAAAAAGGATTCCAAAATTGCTTTGAAGGGTGGACTAGGCTTTCGTGTTGGTGTATAGCTTCCCAAGAGGACTACTTTGAAGGTGACCATAGAGATGTTGAGCAATAAGGTATAAGCAATTTTTCTAGGATGAGTGCACAAACTTAATTAGCAGTCCTTTATATAGCTGGAACTCTGGTGACACAGTGGTTAAGAGATCAGCTGTTAGCCAAAAGATCAACAGTTTGAATTTACTGGCTGCTCCTCAGAAACCCAATGGGACAGTTCTGTTCTGTTCTACAGGGTCCCTTTCTGTAGGAATCCAATTCACAGCAATGGTTTCTTTACATATATATGCATACATACATACATATATATGCATACATACATACATATATATGAATGTATATATACATAATACTGTTAGTAAGCTTAGTTGTCTAAAACAGACAATATATAAATAAACAACAATGAAATTGATAAGGCAGAAGTAAAAATGTCCCTATTTGCAGATGGTATGATACTAAACATAGAAAATCCAAAAGACCCCATGAAAAAGCTACTACAACTAATACAAAGATCCAGTAGATTAGCAAGATATAAGATAAACACACAAAAAACAGTTAAACTCCTATATACCAATAAAGAGAAGGATGAAAAGCCAATCAGGAAAACAATACCATCAATAGTAACCCATCAAAATATAAAATACTTAGAAATACATCTAACTAAGGATGTAAAAGACCTATACAAAGAAAACAACAAAACTTGGCTACAAGAAGCTGACGAAGAGCTACATAAATGGAAAAATAAATGTTGTCCATGGATAGAGAGACTACACATTGTGAAAATGTCAATTCCACCCAACAGCATTCTTTAAAGAGATGGAAAAACTAATCATTAAATTTGTATGTATTATCTGCATAACAGTAAAGCAGATTGTTAATAAATCTTCCCCCAGTCCTGATGCCTTGTTCTTCTTCAGGAAGTTCAGCTTCACAGATCACTTTCTTAGCCTAACACAGAATAAGTATGGTGAAATGATACTACTCCTGACTTTAAACCATGCAGTGTCCTCTTTATCTGTTTGATGAACCGCTTCTTAATTCATGTACAGATTCCTCGTGAGAGTAATGAAGTGTCCTGGAATTCTCTGCAATGTTATCCCTAGTCTGTCAAGATCCACACAGTCAAACACTTTTATATAGTCAATAAAACACAATAAACATCTTTCTGATATCTGCTTTCAGCCAGATCTATCTAACATCAGCCATGGTGCCCTAGTTTCCATGTACTCTTCTGAATCTGGCTTCAGTTTCTGACAGTTTCTTGTTGATATACTGCTGCAGCTGGTTTTGAACAATCTTTAGTAAAATATAACTTGCATGTGATGTTCGTGTTATTGTTTGATAAATTCAGCCTTCACTTGGATCAGCTTTCTTGGCAGTAGGCATTAATGTGGATATCTTCCAGTCAGTTGGTCAGGTAGCTGTCTTCCAATTTTCTTGGCATAGATGAGTGAGCACTTACAGCACTGTATCTGTTTCTTGAAACATCTCAGTTGGTATTCCATCAATTCTTGGAGCCTTGCCTTTTGTGAATGCCTTCAGCGCAGCTTGGACTCCTTTCTTCAGTACCATTGGTTCTTGAGTATATGTTACCTCTTGAAGTGGTTGAATGTTGACTAATTCTTTTTTGTATAGTAACTGTGTATTCTTTTCATCTCCGTTTGATGCTCCCTGCATCTTTTAGTATTTTCCCCATAGAATCCTTCATTATTGCAACTTGAGGCTTGAATGTTTCCTTGAGTCTTTTCATCTTGAGAAACGCTGAGCACGTTCTCCTCTTTTCTATTTCTAACTCATTGCACGTGTTATCATAATATTTTAGTTTGCCTCCTGAAGACACCCTTTGAAGTGGTCTGTTCAGCTCTTTCTTGACTTCGTATTTTATTTTTGCTTTAGCTTGAAGAACTTACTGATGAAGATCAAAGACCACGGCACTCAGTGTGGGTTATACTTCACTATAAAGAAAACAAAACTTTCACAACCATATCAGTAAGCCACAACATGACAAACCGAGAAAAGATTGAAGTTGTCAAGGATTTCAATCTACTTAGATCCACAACCAGCAACTGTGGAAGCAACAGTCAAGAAATCAAAAGGTGCACTGCAGTAGACAAATCTGCTGTAGAAAGAGCTCTGTGAAGTGCTGAAAAGCAAAGCTGTTACTCTGAGGTCTAAAGTCTGCCTGACCCAAGCTGTGGTGTTCTCAACTACCTCACATGCCTGGAAAACCTGGCTGGGGAATAGAACTGACCCTATCCGCATCAGGCATCTGAAAGGGCTCTGTAAACCTCTTCAAAGTATCTCTCCTCAGGGCTTAACTCGTAATTTTTCCCATTCTGACTACCTTGCCAAATCATGCAAGTTGTAAACAATTCAAGTTTCTTCCTTTTTGCTTTGTAAGACATGACAGAACCACTTCACAGAACTGATTTAAATGATTTTCCCAAGAACGTTCAGACAGATGAGGCAAAGGAGGGTTTGAAAATGAGGTATTCTAGTTCCAGAATCTATGCTATTGAAGAGTATACTGCATTGAATTTTACATACCCCCTTAGGAGCAATACATATTGTTTTATAGCACTCATGACACATTCACAAAATTTGACCCTGGACCAACCACTCCCTCTTAAGTGTGACTATGAGTTGGGATTGACTCAATGGCAATGGGTTTTTGTATATATATATTTAATATGTAGCTTTAAAAACATACATATAGTAACCACCTCATAATCAGAATCTAGCAAAAATGCTAATTCTTAAAATTTGCAGATACAAACATCTGTTCTGTATGTAAAAAAAATTATCACGTTAAATTAACTATATGCATAATTAAATTAAATTAAAGAAATCCTGTGACCCAGCTGTTCCAAGAGTTTGTACCCGGAGGAAACTCCTGCTTGTATATAGAAGGGTTCACATGACAGGATGTTTGCTTTAGCATTGTTTATATTAACAGAGAATTGAAGGCAACAGTAACACTGAAAGTGAAGTGTGGTGGATATGCACAATAGATTTCTATGCAGTTGAATGCTTAGAGGTCTTCTCAGGAAATTAGTAGAGATTTTAAACACAGTTTAGAGTGAAATAAGGAGTTAAAGCTATATAAATTAAGCTCATACAATGGGATACATTTTAAATGAAACAGTCTCATCAAAGTGCATTATTTCAAACTGATTTGAAAGGTGCACAAAAAGAATTACAGATTTTAAAAAAAATTAAAGGTGAAGTGTGATGACAATTTGTCATGAACTAAAAATATTATATAACCCTCTTATACCTGAGCTATTCATAGGAAGACAGACCAACAACAAAAAACCCTATAATTATTTATAAACCTAATAATCAATTGTTAGTTATGTTATTCCTCCAGGAAAACAAAGTATACAATTATTACTATTATATTTAATTACAATAAAGTGAAGAACAGAGAATCATACTTTGCCAAGGTCAGTAATAAAAGCATAAACAGAACAAAACCCATTGATAACTTCTATGATCCACATAACATTTTCTCTCAATAGAGTAAATTTAAGGAGGAAAATAGTAGGAAATAAAAGTGTAAAATCATCCCAGAGGGGTAACATATGATATATCTTTTTTTTTTTTTTTTTTCCTGTAGTGGTAGCACTTGGCTTCATTCAGTGGTAAACATTAATGAATTATTTTCCACTTAAAAAAACACGGGGGGTGCAAAATATCTAAATTTTCTTTTACTGATTTTCTATGACTTGTATTTCAACATTTTTGCACATTATAAATGGATTACTCATTTTCAAACCAACAAAGAATATCATTTTGCCTTTCTACGACCTTGGGTAGGTTTTCTATTTGCATATTCCATCTTGACTGCTATATTTCTCAGTATTAAGGACCGGATGCACAGCAGAGCTGCACTTCTTAATGTATCATCTGTTCATGATAGTTTTGCATAATGTCTACATGTTGCTGGGAGATGCACAGTTAATCGCAGTAACCCACACAATAAAACTGTAACGCTACACACTTAAATTATCTCTTCCACATATTAGGGAGGTTGCAGAGGGAAGACACTCTAGAGGTTAAAGGGAAAACTCACATAGTTTTTATACAACTGTGCTATAAAATATTAAATGGCAGCTCATCTAGTCTGATTGGTCCTTGTATTTAGAACTTTTAAAAGGTTGACGTAATAATACTTCCTGTATCTCTCTCTCTCTCTTTTTTTAAGGGGTAGAGGGAAATGGCCTTTTCTAATTTCAATGTTAACATATATGTTCTTTGTCTCTACTGTAAAATCCGCTGAAAATAAGCTTCAATTACTGAAATGGCAGAACCCTGAAATAATCGCTTGGCTTGGCTATGTTGTTGTTAGGTACCATCAAGTCTGTTCCAACATAGAGGACCATACATACAGCAGAACCAACCGCCACCCAGTCCCCTGCCATCCTCACAGCTGTTACTATGCTTGAGCCCATGGTTGCAAGCGCTGTGTCAGTCTGCCTCATTGAGGGCCTTCATCTTCCTCACTGTCCTTCTACTTTACTCAACGTAATGTCTTTCACTACAGCATTCTTTAAAAAACGGTTGCAAACACATGGTTGGATATTGTTTCATAATCAGAAAAATAAAATTAGCCCTTTTCATGAAGTGATAAACACCACTAAACACTATCCACCTATTGTTATTAAGTTGACCCTGATTCGTAGTGACCCCATATGGTTTACGAGGCAGTGAAGTTCTATGGAAGCAGGTGACCACATCTTTCCCCTAAGGAATTGCTAGTGGTTTTGAACCACTGATCTATCTGTTAGCAATCCAGTGCTTTAATCACTGTGCCATCAATGCTCCTTTATGCTTATAATTATGGAATTCCTGTTTCATTAAAATTTCTTTAGTGTATTTTCGATCTTTGCAGATACTGGATATTTCTTTTCAACAACAACAAAATAAATATTTTGATACATTACACTTTCACATAATTTCTGGATCAAAATTATATTTTAATAAAGAAAAACTAAAAAATTAATTTGGTAGGGATCTTAGTTCTGAGAATTTTTCCCTTAATATAAAAACAATATTTGTCATAAACTAAGACATTAGTAGATACATTTAACATTCTACTGAGCACTTCTTATGTATCAGGCACTATTTTATACACTATTATTTTAGTTAATTGTCATCAATCTTTGCAGAAAGTATTCTTATTTTAACCATAATTTATTTGAGAAATCTAAGGTCTCAGAAAGGTTAAGAAACTTGACCAGCACAAATAATGAGTAAGTACGAGCCTGTGATTTGAACTCAGGCCATTTAATTTCAGAGCTTGTGCTTTTAACAATACACTGTCACTAAATACATATGTGGAATGATGAAGAGTAATCCTAAGAAAGAACATTGAGGATAGCTAACATATGCAGAAGGACACAGGTAAGTTTATGCAACATTTTACCCTCTACCTTTAACCCCAAAGGTACACACTTCACATTGACTTGTTTCATATATTTATCACAAATATTTAAATTTAGCAGATATACTCAAAAATACTTAGGTCAATTATAATCCCTTCTTGGTATGTTTGTTTCAGGGAGTATTTAAACAAGTTCATAACAAGCAATAGAAAACAATGTTTTAGAAAACAAACAAAAAAATCATTTCTAGAAAAATAATGAAGCCATCTCTTTAGTGTATAGCTAAAAACAGGCATATTGAATATTTTTCTAACAATTGTAATACAGCCTTTTGTGCTATAAACTTCTTGAAGGACTAAAAGCGTTAGCTTAATTTCACGTTTTAATCTGCAAAATTGGTGATACAAAAATGACTTAGCCCTTGCTTTCAGTAATCAAGCAGAGCTCCCCATTTCAATAATGGCTTAGTGATTATGCTTTTACCTTATTTCATTTCACCTCTTTCTTCATTGTCAGATCATTCTAAGCTAATAATAAGATGTCTGAAGCATTAAATTTAGGGTTGCTTCTGAGGGAAAATACAAGTATCTGCCTCCACCATGTTCATTTGGTGTTTTTCGGGAATGCAGGTGAATGATCTCTGTCTAATGCTGGGAGATGAGAATGAATTCAGAACCACTTTTGCATTACTTAAGCTGCACCTATAAAGTTAATCTACTTTTTTTTTAATGAAAGATTTATCCAAATTTACTTATTTACCTTTGCCTGTGCCAAGCTTTCCCAGGATATAAATTCTCCCCTTTTTTTGAAGGAAAATATTAAATATTTGTACTCACAGTACAAAGTTGCCAAGTTGATAACTGAACTATAATTGAATGGAAGACTTATAAAATTTTTGAAAAGAAAAAGAAGAAGAATATAGGAAATGTATACAAACTATTATTCCTAATATTTTATTGTCTCATCATATTGCTTTAAGTATCATGAAAAGTTATATGTTTCAATGAATCTTCATATTAACCATGTTGCCAATTTAATGGACATCATAATCTTACTTAAAAAAATAAATTTTAATCATTAGTTTAATTATGACAAGAATGCTCATTACCACTTGAAAAAAAATTAAAAATCATGAAAGTCACTGGCCAGTTTCTGGTAAATGTAAATTTCCCCTATGTCTCCTGAGTTCTTATTTCTTTCTATTTTAATGCAAGTCATGTTATATTTTCAATTTCACCCAGACCTCTCTTCATCCTGCCCAAGGCAGTCACCATAGAAATTGTTAGAAAACTACCTTTCCTACAAAATTTCCAATCATAACACTGTTGTCTTGGTTATCTAGTGCTGTTGCAACAGAAATACCACAAGTAGATGGCTTCAACAAACATAAGCTTATTCTAGCACAGTCCAGGAGGCTAGCAATCCAAATTTAAGGTACCAGATCATGGGGAAGGTTTTCTTTCTCTGTCAGCTCTCGGGGAAGATCCTTACATGTTATAGAACTTAAATGACTATCTTGAAAGAAATTTATAAAAACAAATGGAAATGCTGGTTATGTAGTGGTTAAGGACTAGATCTGCTGACCAAAAGGTCAGCAGTTTGAATCTATCAAGCACTCCTTGGAAACTCTATGGAACAGTTCTACTCAGTACTATAGGGTCTTTATGAGTGGAAATTGACTCAACAGCAGTGGGATTTTTTTATTGCTTGGTACACTTTCTATTTGAACATCTTTAAAAATTATATAGTCTCCACTATCTTATTAACATATATGTGTATACATGTACATATGTATATATGTATGTATACGTGTGCACGTGCACACACACGAAGCCCTGGACTCACAGTAGTTAACAGCTCTTAACCAAAAATTCAGAAGTAGAATCCACCCGTCATTCTGGAATTCCAATAATGCAGATCTACACTGCTCTACAGGGTAGCTGTGAGTTGGAATCAACCCCATAGCAAAAGGTTTTATATATGGACATATAAATAATACTCAGTTCTGACAGCAATAATACATACAAATGTCAACATTATTTCTTGTCAAAGCAGATCTGGCTGGTACTCACGAGATAAAGGTCTACAAGCAGAAAGGTGAAACAACAAATATCTGTCTACCTGCCAGAAGGAAGACAAGAAATTGCTCCCCGGATAGCTGTTGAATCAGGCTGTGTTGAAAAGACACATTTGAAATTCAAGACTTACAGCAGTTCTAGTAATGATCCTAGCTACTCATTGTGGCATTCAGCCCTTTCAGATTCTAGATTTGAAGTGAGTTGAAATTTTCAATTTTTCTTTTTTTTTCTGTTTCCTTTGCTAATTCTTTTTTCCTTCCTCTTCTTTTTATCTTTGCTATTTTTGACAAAAAGTGGTTTGAGTCCAAATACACTCTTCATTGGATATTTTCTGGCTGTCTGTATGAAACAAATCAGATTTTGATTCACAGCAACCCTAAAGGACAAGAGCAGAGCTGTCCCATAGGATCTTCAAGGCTATACATCTTTACAGAAGCAGACTGCCACATCTTTTTCCCACCAACCACTAAGCCTTTGATAAGCAGCCAAACACTTTAACCACTGCACCACCAAGACTCCTGAAGCTGCATCTTTAAGTCACGTGTGACACCGAGTCAGATCTGATGCTTGAAACTGTTTTTGCTTATTTGTTTATTGAACATGGAACTAGGGAGTTAAATCATCCACAAAATGAAGGCATTATAATTATTTACTTTGCCACAATACGGGAAATGACAGAAAAAATGTGACGTATAGAAGATAGTCACAGAGACCTCTAATTAGAGATGAGAAAAAAAAATGTTGATGTAAACTCAGAAACAAAGTATACACCAGACTCTAGGAATTCAGTGACAAGAATTTGCAGAGCATGATGAAAGAAACCAAAACCTTCGTCACAATTGCTTAGGGGTCTTTTTTTTTAGTCTAAATTTGGAGCAATCACTACCTAAGAGGTAAAGAATGAATCTTGATGGAGAACCTGGGCCTTATAAAATACAACGAAAGCTGTAAGAGAGCGGGACAAGAAGCACTAAGGACATAAAATAATGTTGTAAGACCAGGAGCATCACAGAGACAGTATCTGGACCAAAAGAGCTATAATTCTCTCAGAAAAATGTTTTTTCTTTCTTTCTTGTTTCTTAGCGTTACATGTATTTAGACATCAACAACAACAAAAACTAGTTTTTGTTTTACATCTCTGTCTTTTTCTGTGATTATTTATTTTCATTAAATACTAAGAATGAATTTATCCATTTTGTTAAACATAGTTATCAGATATTAGCAGACTTTATCTGATTACTATTTGAAACAAAAATAGGAAGCTTAAAGTAGGAAAAACAGGTTAAAAAAATCCTTTCTTGAACATTTATCACACACTTTGCAATAAGCATTCTAATTTAATTCACCAGATTTTCCATAAGAGAAAATTGAGGTGTGAAAAAAAAGTAGCCAAGAACAGGGCTTGGGTTAACTGAGCCTCAAATACTCTGCATACAGAAGACCTCTTCCGGGTCTTTTAATGGAGATCTCAGGGTGCACCCCTTTTTATTGTTGTGTTGCCAGCGAGATTAAATTTAGTGAGCTCTATCGCAGCTATCACTGGGGGTGGCCGGGCACCATCCGGTTCTTCCCATCCCAAGTCGATGTAGGCACCCACTCATGTGGGTGTCTCTATCTTCTGGGTTGTCTTTACCCCATGTCATTTTGGTCCTGCTGAGTTGGGACCAATTGCTGTGCCCTCGGATGGCAGCTTGGCAGCTTTTAAGAACCCAGATGCCACTCACTAATGTGGGGTGCAGGGAACCATCTTAGCAAAATGCTAGTTGTGCCAACTGGCCTTGATTCGCCTAAGAGCATGGTACCCTGCCCCAGCTACTCTGTCCTTGCAGGGAATGCTGCCTAAGCACACAACAGTCAGCCGGATGTCTCCCTTGAAGAAGCTTTTTTTTTTTTAATGAAGACAACTTCCACTGGAAAACAATCATGTGTAACAAAAGAAAAATGGTATTTGTTCTAATCCACCTCTATTAAGATTAGACTGGGATGAGAAGTTCAATTTTTGAAGTTTGAATAATATTAAGAATAGATTAAGTATTGCTGTGGCTAAAAAGTCAACCTCATATTAATTATGCAAAAGTTTTAGCTTTGAGAAAAAAGTTGTTTTTTTTTTTTTTTAAGAATTAAGATATATTTAGTGGATTTTCATAACTTATAATTGTTATTCCTTAAATATTTACCCAACCAGCCCTGGAGCATATTTGTAAGGTTTATACTTTCAGTTACTCTTTCTGTAACAGAAAATGCTGGCAATTACTACCTACATATGCAAAATACAGAACTGAGAATACTTTAAGATAATTTGGTAGGGAAATTCTAAGTATCTGAATGAAAAATTGACAGAAATTTAAATTTAAATGTGTGGTAAATGGCACACATTAGAAATCATATTCAAATAGACTGTGGCATGTAAAGAGGAAAAAATCTGAAAACACTGTCTTAAAAATTCTGTTGAAACGATTCTCTGGAGTTATCACCTGATATGAGATCTAGAATGAAATAATTTTTGCTGTTCTCTTGGTCTGTGTACCAGCTACAACATCTGTCTGTCGGTTTGTATTGCTATGATGCTGATAGCTATATCACAGATATGTATATACCAAGCATGGTCTATTTGTGGTAGACAGGCTTCACTGGAGCTTTCAGGCTAAGACAGCCTGTTGATCTACTTCCAAAAATTGGTCAACAAAACCTATATAAATCATCACAGATTATCATCTGATACAGTGCTGCTGATTTTGCTGTCATTGTTAGGTGCTGTCAAGTCAGGTCTGACTCACAGAGACCCTGTGCACAACAGAATGAAAAGGAACCATTGCCAAGTGCTTGCATCATTCTCACAATTGTTACTATGCTCGAGCCCTTTGTTGCGGCCACTGTGTCAATCCCTCTTGTTGAGGGTCTTTCTTTATTTCACTGATCCTCTGCTTTACCAAACATGATATCCTTTTCCAGGACTGATCTCTCCTGATAACATGTTCAAAGTATGTAAGACATAGTCACACCATCCTTGCTTTTAATGAGCATTCTAGTTGTATTTCTTCCAATTTGTTTATTCTTTTGGCAGTCCGTAGCATATTCAATATTCTTCACCGGTGGCAATTCAAAGGCATCAATTCTTCTTTGGTCCTCCTTAGTCATTGTTCAGCTTTCACACACATACAAGGTGATTGAAAACAACACGGTGTGGCTCAGGCACACCTTAGTCCTTAAGGTGACATCTTTGCTTTTCGATACTGCAAAAAGGTATTTTGCAGTAGATTTGCCCAATGTAATATGGTGTAGTTATAGTGCTGGAAGATGAATTTCCTAGACCAGAGGCACTAAAAATACCCAATAGGCTAAACAATGGACTCGAGTACACCAACGATCTTGAAGACAGTATAGGACTGAACAACATTTCCTTCTGCTGTGCGTGAGTCACAGCGGACTTGATTGCAGCTAACAATTCTTTGCAGAGTCTCACCTAAATTTTAAACATTATACTAGTTCAAACATCTACATTCAAATTATTCACATATTTTAAGGTTTGTTTGTAGTTAGATGTCAAAAAGACCAACAAGCAGAATAACTTTCACTAGCTAGCATTTCACCGTTGTGATATCTAGAAAAATAATGAAACATTAGTTTATCGACAAGGAAACTAATCTGTGAGTAAAATCGAATTATGAATTGTTTAATTATGTGAACATTCTCCTTATAAAGGGGGACTTTATTATGATTGTAGCTTACTTCTTCACTCAGTCTGCTGGTGAAGACATATGTTACGCAGAGTATTAGATATAAAAACAAAGATTGAAGTCTGAAAAAAGCATTATAAGAAAAAAGAAATGACAGTAACAGATGAGCAACAAATTCAGAAAGACTACAGAAATTTTGGTATTGCTACCTGACTCTACAAATGCCAGTAAATTTCCATTTACATAAAAAAAGAAAGAAAAAAAGACAAGCCCAGCTGCAGCTGAATCAATTTTAGCTCATTCCATAGGACAGAGTAGAACTGGCCCATGGATTTTCCAAGGAGTGCTTGGTGGATTCAAACTGCTTAGCTTTTCGTTAGCAGCCATAGCACTTAACCACTGTCAGACTTTCTGAAGTCAGAAAAAACTTCTTTAAACCATCCTAGGCCAGATTCGGCATATCCTGCATGTGTAGAAGGGCCAGCTGTGACTCTTAGTTGACCTAAACAGAGGATACAACAACCGGGAACTAATCAGAAGAAAAATCACCACCCACGCACTATTTCAAAGTGAGAGGTCCAACAAGAACCATGTCACCTCGTTTCCTGACAGCCGTAATTCCTTCAATGGCTTCCCAGCAGATTCTGTCTAGAATTTTCCTCCCTAGTGTGCCTGCACAGCTGCCAATTTGCTGCCCCAATCACATATGAGCTGTGTTTTCCGATAGGTCAGATAATCAAATCTGTGGAACTTTCTTCTGGCTCTTTGCTCTGCACATTGTAATAAAGTTACATTCTCTTTGTCAAAGACCAGTGTCCAGATTATTTGGAAATCTGAAAGCAGAGGGGATCTACCTTACCAGACATGGCTCTACTATGGCTTGGCTGGCATAGTGATGTTTTTTTCAAGATAGCAACTTTTATTTTATTTTATTATGATTGAGTGAAAATGTACATTCCCATGTAAATTTACATGCCCACCTATATGCTGCTTCCACTGCTCTCCCTGCCTGGTGACAGCACAATATTCTTTTCTGCTCCATACATGTCTCATCCTCCCAATTGTTTCCTTTCCCTTCCTCTCCACCCACACCCCTTATTCCAGCCAGAGATCCACAGGATGATATCCTATAGATGCATACAACCATAAGGGGCATCCAATATGTGGTCTCTCTGCATCACCAAGTCCAATCTATTCATGTTCGAAGAGTGGACCTTCATAATGATTTATGGGCAGGGGTAGCATCAGGGCCAGGGGCCATGCTACCAGGGGAACCCCAAAGCTGCTGGACCATCAACTGTGGTCTTTTAGTGGAGATCTCAGGTGCACCCTTTTTCGTTCTTGTGTTGCCAGTGAGACTCAACTTTGTGAGCTCCATTGCGGGTGTCACAAGTGGTGGCTGGGCACCATCCTGGTCTTCCGGTCCCAAGTCTATGTAGGCACCCACACATGTGAGTCTCTCTGTCTTCTGGGTTGTCTTTCCCCCATGTTGTTTTGTCCTCAGAGAGCATCTGCTCCTGCTGAGTTGGGACCATTTGCTCTGCCCTCGGATGGCAGCTAGGCAGCTTTTAAGACCTCAGATGCTACTCACCAACAGGGGTGCAGAGAGCCCTCTTAGCAATACACTAGTTGTGCCAGTTGGCCTTGATTTTGCCTAAGAGCATGGTCCCCTGTCCTCTGCCCCAGCTACTCTGACCTTGCAATATTGGGTTAAGATGGAAGGAGTATTCCAGTTATGTTGAAGTCCACTTAATATTGTTCTTGTTTCTAATGTGTGCTATCACCGATTTCACCCAACCAAATTTCTACCACCTATCTAATCTAAGCCCTCCCCCTCCCCCTCCTCCCTCCCCTCCCTTGCAGCCGTCAAAGAGTCTTTTCTTCTATGCATAAGTCTATTTTTGAGTTTTTATCATAGGGGTCTCATACAATATTTGTCCTTTTGTTTCTGACTACTTTCACTCAACATAATTTCTTCCAGTTGAAACCAGGTTATGAGATGTTTCCTGGAATCATCATTGCATAGTGCTCCATTGAGTATATATACCATAGTTTACTTATCCATTCCTCTGTTGTTGGGTATCTGGGTTGATTCCATCATTTTGCTATCGAGGACTGTGCTGCAATAAACATTCTTGTGCATGTATCCGTTGGTGTGAATGGCCTTGATTCTGGGTCAAATGGTATATCTAGATCCATTCTTTTAAGGAAGCACCAGATTGCTTTCCAAAGAGTCAAGTGCCATCGAGTCGTATCCGACACACGGCGACCCTAGAGGCTGGACCATTTTACAGCCCCACCAACAGTGTAGGAGAGTTCCACTTTCTTCACAGCCTCTCTAGCATTTGTTGTTTTGTGTTTTTTGAATCATAGACAACCTTGTTGGGGTGAGATGGTATCTCACTGTAGTTTTGATTTGAATTTCTTTAAGAACTAAAGGCTGTAAACACGTCCTCATGTGTTTTTTGGTTGCCTGGATCTTCTCTTTAGAGAAATGTCTGTCTATCTCCTTTGCCCATCGCTTAATTGGATGATTTATCTTCTTCTTACTGATATTTTGTAGTACCTTGTAGATTATGGAGATCAGGCATCGGTCTGATACAGGGTTGCCAAATGTTTTTTCCCATTCTGTAGTTGGACTAAGACAGTGACTTTTAATAACCAAGAAAGAGAAAGTGATATTTGATATCTTGCAATTGCTACCTTTATAATTAGAACTAATAAATAATGTCAGCCAAGCCAAGTGCCATCGAGTCAGATCTGACTCACTGTAATTATCTTTTAACAGAGAGCCCTGGTGGCCCAACAGTTAACTACTGGGCTGCTAATCAAAAGAGTGATAATTCAAACCCACTCAGCAGCTCTGCTTCCATAAAGATTGCAGCCAAGAAAAAAGCCTGTGGAGCAGTTCTACTCTGTCACATGGGCTCATTATGAGTTGCAATTGACTCAATGGCACAACAAATTTTAATAAGCACTTCTTGTAAAATGAAACTCTCGTGGTGTAGTGGGTTAAGTGCTACATCTTCTAGCCAAAAGGTCAGCAGTTCAAATCTGCCAGGCACATATGAGTCAGACGCGACTCAGCAACAGTGGGTAGGTTTAGAAGGATACATTTCAATTTTATTTTATAATGAACATATTTTGGCACATGAACATGTAAGATTCATGTATCTGGAAAAATCATTTATACCCAACTATTCAGTCTTCTGTGGTAAATACCTATCAAATTTCATATTTAGAGGCAATCATCTCTGTATACTTCAGTAGGTGACAGAGGAAATAAGGCACATTCTCAGAAGATTACACAGAAGAGCAACATATCTGAATACATATATTAAAAATCAGATATAAATGATACATTCAATGATCAAATACAAATTAGATTAAATTGAATTGGATTAAAACTATTCAAATAAAGGTTAACATCCATTAGCTTTTGCTATTATGTTTATTTCTATGAAACAGTTATCTTGCCCTCTAACATTTGTGAATACTTCCCATTGCTGTGAGAGATTTTCTATTAGTGTAAGTTTGTTCCTCAAAGGCTTTTGATTAAACTTACAAAACAAACGATGTCAAATGATAACTCATGTGTTCAGCCTCATTTCCTGAAGTTTTCTTTTGCACATCCAACACCCCCAGCACACCAAATCATTTGCTGTTCCTGAACTCACTATGCACTTTCTCAAATCTATAAATTTCCCCTCTGTGGAAGGATCCCATAAAATAACCCATCATAAAATACTCAAGTTCAAAGATCACTACCTCTATGAAGATTGTTCTCTCTTCCCTCCATCAGAATATTGTTCAGGAAAGGCGTAAGGCCAGAGAGAAATTGCTCCTCATGATTCCCGTAGTATAAATCAACAAACATCCTCAACACCATCTTTATTGTAGTTTTAATAATGGACTGTTTTTTATACAGTGTGGTTTAGCAAAGGCTATGCCACCATCTTGAAGCATAGATCTAAACAGAGACAATAATTTATTGTCACAAATGAAAGCTCTGTAATGTGAAAGGTTAACACAAGGATATTGAAAAGTCCAGTGCAGGGGTTGCTCCTTATAGATCTGAGCTTTTACTGGAGCTCCACTGGGGACTGAGAAGACACCAACTTACTCCATGATTCTTGTGGTATTTCCATACGTATACAGAAATATGGAAACCCTAGTGATGTAGTGGTTAAATGTTACAGCTGTTGACCAGAAGGTCAGTTGTTCAACTCTGCCAGGCATTCCTTGGAAACTCTATGAGGCAGTTCTACTCTGTGAACATGGCCAATAAGAGTCAGCATCGACTCAACATCAGTGGGTTTTTTTTGTATATATAAACATGTACATATACTCTTTATTTTTGAAATTTGGCTTTTCAATAAACTTTATTTGAAGGAAGGATTCAACATCTAATACATAACTTTTACCTCAGCTTTTCACAAATTCTGGGGACAAAAAAATTTGAGGTTATCATGCCAGCTAGTCTATGTTAACAATCTCACCAACTACTCTGGATTTTTATTTCTTCAGACAGTGGGGCATAAGTAGTGTTCACAGACTTACGTTAAAATCTAGACATCAAATCTATTTCTAAAATAACAGCCAATGCCATAGGTGATAAACAAAAATCAGTCTACAGGGAGGACTGACATTACATTAATTAAATAATAGCATGTATCAAGAGTGTACTGAGAACCTACCAAAAAAAAAAAAAATACTTCTACGCATTGAATTGTGTCCTGAAAAATTATAGGTTGAAATTTTAACACCTCTCTCTATTCTTAAATATGACCTTGTTTGGAAATAGATTTTTACTGCTGTCATTTTAAAGGTCATCCCAGTGTAGGGTGGATGCTAAATCTAATCACTTCTGAGTTGTAAAAAGATCAGAATAGATACAGAGACACATACAAGGAGAAAAATGCATGCCAAGGAATGCCAAGGACCCCCAAGGACTGCTAGCAGACACAAACAATAGGAAGGAAGTTCCCAAAAGGAAAAGACACAGCTGAGTCTCTGATTCAGACTTTTAATCCCTAGAATTTATGACCACCCGAATTTTGCTTTCTAAATTTACTCACTTAAATTAGTTCTATCATAACAGCACTAAGATACTTACTGTAAGCTTCAGAGATACTACTTTATTGTTCCTAATAGTGATTATCGCTACATTACAAACAAAAAACTCTCAATAGTGACATATTCAACTACTCTATTACTTATTCATGGGCATAGTCAATTGAGTTTTTTTGGTGACTAAAATGTCTGTATAATATGAAGAATTGTAAATGATCATAAATTTTTTAGCACTTGTCACTGTTTTTGTAGCCTACATCCTATAATTAGCCAATCTGTTAGATATGTGTGAAAGTCTTAGCCTTTAATGAAAAAGAAAACTATTTTTCAGCTCTAACTTGTCAAAGAGGGGCATACAACCCATATAAATTTTTCTTAGTTTCATAAAATTATAATTAAAAAGCAATATATGTAATTTAAAAACACTGATAAAGTGAATAATTTTTCTCTCTAAAAGATAGTTTACCTGATTTTTGAAAACAAATAATATGGCATAGTTTCCTTTATGTTGTGATGAAACAATGTCTTGAGTGTACAGTCCTGTAGTTTAATAATATAATTTTCATTTTTATCTTTCTTTATGTTCTGTTACTTTATTCAGTTGTAATTGTTAATAATAACCTAATGATCATAATTAACATCTGTTAAGTGCCCATTATATATTAAGTTCTGGGTAAAATACTTTGTTTGCATTTTCTTATTCAACCTTGAACTAGGTAATATTATAATTTCTACTTTATGGATAAGAAAACTGAGTTTCAAAGTTTAGGTAATTACGACAAAGTTAATAAGTGATGGAGATAATATATCAAGCTGGTACAGTCCAGGTTACATACAACCTCCATGCCAAGCCAGCCAAGTGCCGTCGAGTCGGATCTCACTCATGGTGACCCCGGAATAACGTCCATATGGAAGACATCACATGTTTGATTGAGAAAGTTTCACTTTATTTAATTACTATAGGATAAAATCATTTCTATACTGCTAACCAGCTACATACACTTAAGTAAATTATTTAACCTCTCCAGTCACAATTTCTTCAACTGAAAATTTGATACAACAGTAATAGTTGCTTGTTAGTGTAACATGAAAATTAATTTAATTTAATTAGATAACAGATGTAAAACACTATAAACAATAAAATTATGGTTATTATTATTGTTTTAATTTTGATTAATGGAACAACATAGTCCAAAAAATCCTTTATAAAGCTTAATTTAGCAGTGGTAGAAAAAGTGGAGATGAGAAAGAAACTGGAGTCAAGGACATTCAATCATTCTAGTTGCTATATAAATGGTGCACAGGCAAAATAATAGCAGATGCATTAGGGTAAGCAGCCCTAGATAACAGAAATTTTATCAGAAACAGAAAAATAATCCCCTAATTATTTTCCATACCACTCAGGATAAAATCAAAGTCTTGGCATGATCTGATCCTTCTATACATGCTACCCCCTGACAGCGTTTTTCCTCAATCAGTTCATTCTAGCTACTTTTCTGTCATGCCCTCTGTCTCAAAGGGACAAGCATGCTCCTGCCTCAGGGTATCTACGCTTGCTGATTCCTCCAACTTGAACATTATTCCTTGTATGTCCACAAGACTGGCTCAGCCGCTATTCCCTGGAATCTATGTAAATATTACCATCTGAAACAAATATTCCCCAATAATAAAATAGCACTTCAACTTCAGATCACTCTCTTTTCATTTGTTGTTTTTGTTTGTTTCATTTTTTTTATGTTTAGCATCAATGTCTAACATGATAAAGTAATAATGTAAGTAATAGACTCAAATATATCAAAGATCCATTATGAAAATGGAGCAGGACTATAAAACTTTTCCTTCTCTTAATATTCAAGGACTCCATGAGACAGAGCTGACATGAAGGAAACTAACAATGGCAACAAATTTTCTGCTTCTTTGTTTGATTTTGTGATCTGTCTTCCTCTTATCTTCACAGAATGTAAATCCATTGGTTACAAGGACTTTATTTTATCCTTGAGGGCTAGAATACTGTGTCATGCCTAGCAAGTGATAAGTAACTGTCTTTGGATCTGACTTGATGGCACTTGACTTGACTGACTCAGACTAACAAATTAATTTCTTGTCATTATTTGATAATTGCTTACCTATGGGAAATTTCCATTTTGGAATCAATGGATAATTTGATTTTAAAAATCACGTAAAAATAATTGACAGATACAATGAAAATAACTGGAAATATAATTAATTTTAGCTACCAATAGTCAAACACCTATCTAACCATTAATAGGAGATAAAAATGAACCAAAAATTTGACCAAATATTCTGTAATTTAATTTTTTTTTTTGTCTTTTGAAGTCTATTTTCAAAATCATGAGAAATAGATATTGAGGGAGCATATGAAAACATATGAAGTATAGAAAACATTCAATTCTTTTCAAACACTTTCTATAACAAATATCTTTAAATGTTGCAAGCAATCATTTTAATAAATTTTTATTTTACATATTAACAGACTTAGGTCTACATTATAAAAAATTTAGTGATATTAAAACAAAAATTGGCTATCACTTAGAGGAAATTAATTTTAATAGTTACTTCTAAAGTTACATAAAACCATATAGAGCACTGTGTAGCTTTGCTCTTCTCTTGCCTATGCAATTTACTCTACAAATATTATTGGAAATATCAATCTAAATCAAGTTAGACAAACTTTTGGTTAACTCAATTAGCTGGTAGTAAAGCAATCATTCTCTGACACTGATGTGTCCCATTATAAGTTTTTCTTAAAACAGTTTTATTAGAAAATAAATAGCTTAGTTCCTCTATTGTCCTGTAACTTGACACTTGACCGTATTTATCTCCATGCATAAAATCATTTCCATAATGAAAGAGTGAGAAGTGTGAAATTAGTCTCTATTAGGTCTACAGAATGTCCTGCTAGTAAACTTGCACATATCACCCCGTTGTCTCTTGACTTACGTGTGCACAAGATCTGAATTATTTTACAATTAAAGCACAAAAAAGTCAAAGCATTTCAATCTTTAACATAATTCAGATCTTAATGTCACCTTAAATTGATGTGTTGTAAGTAAATCCTACTTTTTTCATCACCATACCAAGGCATAGGTATATTTTATACACTCACTCTTCATTTATTGACACAGTCTCTAAAACTCAGGTCATTATGTGAGAATTGGCATAATGCAAAAGTGGAAGATAATCACATTACATCACAAACTAGATAATGACTACATTGTTACATAACTACCACATTACATCTTTACACAACTACCAAACCACCGAGAATCATGACCCAGCCAAGTGACTCACAACCTTAACTGTTACAGCCAGTATTACTCTTGTCTTGCCCTGTAGCATTCATTACATCCAGACATATGTTGTCAATAAACAAAAACAGTCAGATAACAGATTTTTTTGTTATTGTAAATGCAAAATGTAATATAGTGAAATAGCTGTCAAGTGAGGAGTAGGTGTACTTATTTCACAAGAAAAATGTACTTTTCAAAACATTACTGTGTGACATTAACTGCTTGTGTACCACTAAAAATATAAAATACCTCATTGCTCACTTGTTTAGATTGTTTATGTGTGTGACTCCTTCACAACCACGTTATATTTTTGGCACACACATTCCAGGAATTGCTACAAAGTGAATTCAATTTTTATATTAATATTATAAAATTAGTGATAAATTCCCATTGGAAAAAATTCAAGAATTTAACCTGAAAATATCTGGCTGATCACAGTTTTGTTTTTTTTCTTTCTTTTGAGTGCTTCTTTTGATAGTAATAATTAAAAATTACCGAACAAATTCTGGTATTCATGTAAGGAGTAATTATTTCCATGAAGGTAAAAAATTTTCTAAATCATTTTAATATATCAAAGTGTCTATACCTACTGCAAAGAGCATGTTCTATAGATGCTCTTATCTATAGAATCATGTGTCAACTGTTTGCTTGGAAGAAAGATTAAATGATGCCATCTCTGTAGTTAAATGTCTCATAATTTAGGAGTAATATCTAAGAAATACAGTAGGATATTTTTGATAATGGAAAATATCAAAATTTCAAATGATATTGTAAAGTATATACCTTTCCTAGTAAACAAGCTTTTAATATAATATCTTTCAAATTTTAATAAAAAGTTTCCAGAACAATTTTCAAGGAAAAACACAATTCTGAATAGTTACAGTCGAATGCATTGGGGTGTGCATACACAGGGTAGTCTAAAAGGCACAGATTTTATTCTGGGAAAGAAAAACTCATTTGAACTCCTTTTTTTAATCATAAATTCTGTTAATTTACAATCTCAAGTACCTCAACATCATAATTTAAAAGATATGGTACATATACATATATTGTTGTTTTGGGTACTGTTGAGCTGTTCCTCCTCAGTGACCCCATGCACAACAGAACCAAACACTGCCCAGTCCTGTGCTACGCCCACAATCACTGTAGGCTTGAGCTCGTTGTGGCAGCCACTGTGTCAGACCCTCTTGATGAGGGTCTTCCTCTTTTGTTGCTGACCCTCTAGTTGACCAAGCATGACATCCTTCTCCATGGACTGATTCCTCTTGACAACATGTCTAAAGTATGTAAGACACAATCTCACCAGACTCACACGTAAGGAGTATGCTGGTTGTACATCCAAGACAGATCTATTTTTTTGTTTGGCAACCAATAGTATACTCAGTATTCTTCCTCAGCACCACAATTCAAGGTTATAAATACCTTTCCTGGCTTTCTTAATCATTGTCCAGCTTTTGTATGCATAAAATGTTATTGCAAATACCTTGCAGGTGCACCTTAGACTTCAAGGTGACCTCTTTGCTTTTCAACAATTTAAAAAGATCTTTTGCAATAGATTCGCCAAAAGCAATGAGTCTTTTGATTTCTAAACTGCTGCTTCCATGGGTGTTGATTATGGATCCAAGTAAAACAAAATCCTTGATGACCTCGATCTTTTCTCCATTTATCATATTGTTGTTATCGGTCCAGTTATCTGTCAGTTTGTTCTACTGTGTGGGCTTATGTGTTGATGATGGAAGCTTTGCTACTGCTATTCAGTTGCCAGCAGGGTCACCCATGGAGGACAAGTTTCAGCTGAGCTTCCAGACTAAGAACGACTAGAAGAACCTGCCAGTCTAATTCTGAAAAGAATTAGCCAGCAAACTTGAAACAGAAGAAAATTAGAAAAGGTCCACAAGAACCAAAGTTTGACCTTGAATGCATACTATCTGAGTTTAGAGACCATATTACTAATAGATTTGATGTACTGAACACTACTGATCAAAGACCAGACAAGTTGTGGAATGACACTGAAGATATCATACATGAAGCAAGCAAGAAGTCATTAAAAAGACAGGAAATAAAGAAAAGACCAATTTGGATGCAAGAAGAGACTCTAAAACTTGCTCTTGAATGTCAATTAGCTAAAGCAAGTGGAAGAACTGATAAACTAAAAACTGAACAGAATATTTCAGAAGGCATCTTGAGAAGACAAAGTAATATAGTGATATGTGCAAAAAGGTGGAGATAGAAAACCAAAAAATGCAGAACACATTGTATTTCTCAAGAGGAAAGAACTGAAGAAAAAATTCAAGCCTCAAATTGCAGTAGAAAAGTATTCTATAGGGAAAATATAAAAAGATGCAGGAAGCATCAAAAGAAGATGGAAAGAATACATTCATCATACCAAAAGGAATCTGTTGGTGTTCAACCATTTCAGAAGGTAGCCCATGATCAGGAATGACTGTGTGGATCATAAAAAAATTATTAATAACATTGTGGAGAATGGGAATTCCAGAACACCGAATTGTGCTCATAAGAAATCTGTACATGGATCAGGAAGCAGTCATTCAGATAGAATAAGGGGATGCTGCGTGGTTTAAAGCAGGAAAAGTGTGTCTTGGGGTTATATCCTTTCAGCATACGTTTTCAATCTGTATGCCAAGCACAATAAGCCAAGAAGCTGGACTATATGAAGACGAATGGGACATCAAGATTGGAGAAAGATTCATTAGCAAAATGCACTATGGAGATGACACAACTTTACTTGCTGAAAATAAAGAGGACTTGAAATATTTACTGATGAAGATCAAAGACCACAGCATTCAATATGGATTACACCTCAACACCCACAAAAATTTTGACATATTTACACATACATATATAAAAATATATCTATGCACAAATATTTCACACACATATGTATAAAGCCAAAAAGCCACTGTCTTTGAGTTGACTCTGACTCATAGTGACCCTACAGGTTAGAATAGAACTGCCCTACAGAGTTCCCAAAGAGTGCTTGGAAGATCTGAAATGTCTACCTTTTGGTTAGCAGATGTAGCACTTAAACACTACACCACCAGGGCTTCCCTCAGATGCATACATATGTATATATGTATACATGAGAACTGCCAACTAAGTTATTGAAATTACCCCAGAAAAAGTACTAAATACCTCCTTGCTGAATATCACTACAGTCACCTTCAAAACACTCCCCTTGGGAAGGTACACACTGGTGCCAGCACCTGGGCCACCCTTTAAAGCAATTTTGGAACTCTGTTTTACCCTTGATGTCCCTAATGTCATCAAAATGTCATTTCAATATTTATTTTATCTTTGGGTGATGAAAACAGACACTGGGAGCCAGATGAGGCAAGCAGGCAGGATGTTGCAATACAAATATTTGTTCACTGGCCAGACTCCCTCACAGGCAAGTAGACAATTAGGTTTGCAAGTGTGCCACCTTGCCATTCTAGAAAGAGCTCTAAAGTTGCTTCGAAGGGTGGACTAGGTGCTGACATCAGTGCATAGCTTCCGAAAGGGTGTACTTTGAAGTTGACTGTAGTCATATATTCAGCAGTGAGGTATATAGCACTTAGAACAATTAAGTTTGCAAACTTGTCAAATCTCCTATAGTCATACTTGAAATGAAATTATAGAAGTTTTTACTTTTATATTGTGTACAATACTCTTCGTATTTACTCTTAGGTGAAGTTAGTAATTTGTAGTTTGATTTTTTTGCTTCATCATTTTCATTAGAAGATGCCAAGCCCGCCAAGTGCCGTTGAGTCGGATCCGACTCATGGCAACGCTAGAGTAGAAATACACGCACAGTTGAAAATATTTCTCTGTTTAAGAGCCCCAAATTTCTGCTTGTACTAGTGTATTAGTGACTATCTTTTTTAAGCATAGTGTATTACTGAGAAGAAATGTTTCTGACAACATAGCCAGCTTGCAAAGGTTAGGTAATAATTACACCGTGGATTGCAGCTCTGTTTGTAGGGCAGGAAGAGTACAAGTGAGTTCACTACTGGTGAAGATAAAAGGCAGAAGGGTTTTCAATCATCGGTTCCTGTTTCTTCAGTTATACAGGCTACTTCTTTTTTCCCTTTTTTCAAAAAAGACCCATATTTTTGAAATAGTGTAAAAGCAATGAAGTCCCTCTCATGATTCTATTATCTTTGTGCCACAAAAGAAGGGTGACATATATTAACGAAATTTCAAACATTTATTTGAAGCATAAAACTGTCATAATTCTGGAACAAAATATTTTCTCTGACATTTGAGAGTCTTTTTGCAGCTTGTCAAATCAACGTTTTGTCTCTAGTAGAACTGTGTAATAAACTATTTGTGAAAACGATACTTAAGGAATGAGACCAAGGTTGATAAACTAATGCTGGATTATTGTCCTTTCTTATCCATTGTTTTCCTGTCCTACACCAAAGAGATGAAATGAGAAATAGCTTTTCATCCACATATTCGGAAATGAACCCAAATCTACAGTGACCTTTAGCAGAGAAATTAGGTACAGGGCTGTGAGATCATTTCTGAGGTACCTAACCTGTGAGCCGAACAATAAACAATAAGTAAAATAAAAATTATTTTCAAGAATTATATTAACAGGTTCCAAAATCATCAAGGAAGTTCAAACAGATTCAAACTGAAATGTTCTTATTTTCCATAGCTATACGTATTCATTTAGGATTTTGATTAGGTGAACAAGTGGTTCACAAGGAATCACCTAGAGGATCTGCATAAAACACACGTTGCTGGGGCCTAGCCCCCGCATTTCTGAGTAAGTGATTCTGGGGAGAAGCCCAAGTTTGCATTTCTAACAATTTTTTAGGTGATGCTCATGTTATCATTTGGGGAGCCACAATTTGAGAAGACACAGAGTTAATCCTTGATGGAAGAATCCCTTAAAAGTTAAGAACCTCTTGTTTTCAAATATAAAATAGTTTAAATTGCCTGTAAGTGCAAGGGAATGTACAGTTTTAAAATAAAACACTGCCATGGAGTCAATTCTGACTCATAGTAATCTCTAGAACAGAATAGAACTGCCTCATAAGATTTGCAGGCTGTTGTGATGGGGCTCACATTGCTGAGTCCCAGTGACAACACGAGAATAAAAAGGTGCACCCTAAGAACTCCACTAAAAGACCTCAGCTAATGGTCTGAAGGCCTGGAGATTCCCATGGAAGCATGGTTCCTAGACCTGAAGTCACCCCTGATCATAGATCATTACTGAGGTCAACTCTTTGGATAGGAACAGATTGGACTTGGGGACACAGAGTGACCATACCGTGTGTGCACTTTATGGTTCTATGCATCTACAGGAAGTTGTCCTTCTGGCCTCTTACTACAGGGCAGTGGAAAGCATGGAGAGGAGAGGAGATTGTTAAGAGGATATGACACATATGTAATGTGAAGGAGGAGCGTACTCTCACTGGGCAAGGAGAGCACAGGGAATTGCATACAGGGAACTTAAGGCATGAAAATTTGAATTGTATTGTAAACGTTCACTCAATCACAATTAAAGAAAGAAAAAAAAAATAGACTTCCAGGCTGTAATCTTTATGGAAGCACACTGCCACATCTTTCTCCCAAATGTATACTTAAAACATGGCAATGTGTGGCTAAGTATGAAGTAATAAAAAAATAAATAAATTTAAAAATCCTACGGAATTGAATCATGCTTACATTCAAACTGTTAATGAATGAATATTCGCCTGACATGTTGTCAGTTATTTTTCTTTGCAATAGTGGAAACTTCATGGCAGAATGGTTAAGAGTTCAGCTGTTAACCAAAAGTTCAGCAGTTTGAATCTAGCAGTCTCTCTTTGAGGGCAGTTCTTCTGTTTCCTTTCTGGTTGCTATAGGGTCACTATGAGTCAACCGCAACTCTTTATCTTTTAGTGAGTTATGATGGGGGTGGGTAGTTGTCTTAACTATGGTGGTCAGGGAAGGCCTGTGAGGAGCTGTCATTCGATCTGGACTATGCAGAGAAGAAGGACCGGCCAATAAGCAAAGTAAGCGCATGCTTATGATATCAACCAAACAAAGGCCAATTACATAGTGGAAGGGAGTGTCCAGGGCACTAAAATAAACTCATACCAGCTCCAGCACATGACAGTGTCCTGTCAGAAATAAAGTTCACCCAGGGTCATCAAGGAACCCATGTGCAAGATTGTTTAAGCTATGAGACCTCTTTGACATCTGTCTCCTATGGTCCCCTCCCATGTAATTGAAACTCCTTATCTTGGTGAGTCTCTGGGGCATATATTATTTCTGTGTAACAAATAAGAAGTAGGAGTGATCAATAAAATTTCAAATTGATTGTTTGAATGACTAACTTCACTGGGTCATTTTTTCATTGTGGAACATGTGTATTCTTTTTATAGAAAACGTGGTATATGGTGAAAATCTTAGTACCACACATCAGCTAAATTTTTTTTTTTTATTTAACATAACTGAGTGAAAATGTACATTCACATGTAAATTTACATGCCCCCCTATATGCCGCTTCTACTGCTCTCCCTGTCCGGTGACTGCACACTATTCCTCTCTGCTCCATACATGTCTCATCCTCCCAACAGTCTCCTTTCCCCTCCTCTCCATCCACTCCCCTTCCTCCAGCCAGAGGTCAGCAAGATGATATCCTATAGATGTATAGAACCATAAAGTGCTTCCAACATATGGTTACTCTGCATTGCCAAGTCCATTCCATTCGTGTCCAAAGAGTGGACCTTTGTTATAATTTATGGGAACGGGCATCATCAGGGCCGGGGGTCATGCTCTCAGAGGAACCCCAAAACTGCTGGACCATCAATTGAGGTCTTTTAGTGGAAATCTCATGATGCACCTCTTTTTATTCTTGTGTTGCCACTGAGGCTCCTCTCTGTGAGCTCCGTCATGGCTATCACTGGTGGTGGCCAGGCACCATCTGGTTCTTCCGATCCCAGGTCGATGTAGGCACCCACTCTTGTGGGTCTCTCTGTCTTCTCGGTTGTCTTTACCGCATGCCATTTTGGCCCTAGGTGAGCATCCGTTCCTGCTGAGTTGGGACCATTTGCTGTGTCCTTGGATGGCAGCTTGGCAGCTTTTAAGACCCCAGACGCCACTCACCAATGTGGGGTGCAGAGAGCTCTCTTAGCAAAACGCTAGTTGTGCCAATTGGCCTGGAATTCGCCTAAGAGCATGGTCCCCCGCCCCCCCATCCCAGCTACTCTATCCTTGCAGTATTGAGTTAAGATGGAAGGAGTACTCAAGTTATGCTGAAGTCCACTTAATGTTGTTCTTGTTTCTAATGTGTGCTGTCTCCGCTTTCTCCCAACTAGATTTCTAGTAACTACCTAAACTAAGCCCTCCCCCCCTTGCCCCCCTCCCTCCCTCCCCTCCCTTGCAGCTGTCAAAGAGTCTTTTCTTCTATACACAAGTCTGTTTTTGAGATCTTATCGTAGAGGTCTCATACAGTATTTGTCCTTTTGTTGCTGACTACTCTCACTCAACATAATGTCTTCCAGTTGAAACCAGGTTAGGAGATGTTTCCTGGAATCATCGTTATTCTTTATCATTGCATAGTGCTCCATTGAGTATATGTACCACAGTTTACCTATCCATTCTTCTATTGTTGGGCATCTGGGTTGATTCCACCTTTTTGCTATTGTGGACTGTGCCGTGATAAACATTCTGGTGCATGTGTCCGTTGGTGTGAAAGGCCTTGAATCTGTAGGATATATTCCAAGTAGTGGAATTACTGGGTCAAATGGTATATCAATATCCATTTTTTTAAGGAAGTGCCAGATTGCCTTCCAAAGAGGCTGGACCATTTTGCAACCCCACCAACAGTGTAGGAGGGTTCCACTTTCTCCACAGCCTCTCCAGCATTCATTGTTTTGTGTTTTCTGGATCATGGCCAATCTTGTTGGGGTGAGATGGTATCTCATTGTTGTCTTGATTTGAATTTCTTTAATAGCTAAAGATCGTGAACATGTCCACATGTGTTTTTTGGCTGCCTGGATCTCCTCTTTAGTGAAGTATCTGTCCATCTCCTTTGCCCATCGCTTAATTGGATGGTTTATCTTCTTCTTATTGATATTTTGTAGTATCTTATAGATTATGGAGATCAGGCGTCGATCTGACATAGAGTTGCCAAATATTTCTTCCCACTCTATGGGTGTTCTTTTAATTCTATTAATAAAGTCTTTGGATGAGCAAAAGTGTTTGATTCTTAATAGTTCCCATTTATCTACTTTCTCTTCTGTTGATTGAGGTTTCTTTGACAGATTTTGGAGTCTGTCCTCATTGTGTATTAAAACTTCCATTGTTGTTTCTACCTTTTCTTCAATGAGCTTTAACGTTTTAGGTTTGATATTTAGGTCTTTTATCCAGTTGGAGTTGGTTTTTGTATAAGGTGTAAGATATGGATCTTGATTCAGTTTACTGCAGATGGATAACCAATTTTGCCAGCACCATTTGTTGAAGATGCTGTTTTTACCCCAGTTTAATGTCTTAGGGCCTTTGTCGAATATCAACTGTTCATAGGCAGATGGTGTCATCTCTGGGGTCTCAATTCTGTTCCATTGCTCAGTCTGTCTGTTCTTGTACCAGTACCAGGCTGTTTTGACCACTGTGGCAGTGTAGTATGTTCTAAGGTCAGGTAATGAGTGGCCTCCCAGTGTGTTCTTCTTTAGTAGTACCTTACTTATCCGGGGCTTCTTCCCTTTCCAAACAAAATTGGTGATTTTCAGCTACATTTTTTTAATTCAATTCATCTAATTCCACTAATACAGCGTATGCTGCTTTTGCATTCAACACACACACACACACACACACACACACACACACACACACACACACACACACAACATACACACATATATATGCTCACATATTTCATTCTAATACATGAGTAAGCAGAGTAGGGGACACTATAGATTGTCAGTGTTTAGGTCCCTCACACGCTTTAACTCAGCTTGGAAACACATAAACAAATGAGTTATGGAAAGACTTACAAAAAGAAAAAGCAGCGGTTACAGGCTGTGACATAAGAGCAAACTGGAATAGAATGCTTTGCAGTTTGTCAAAAATATGTCATACAAAGTCTTATTTGATTAAACATTAGGATTGGACTAGGAGTTTCAAAGGAATCTTCTTATTTGAAGCAAAAATATTAGTAGGAAACCAAAGACTCAGAGAAGAAACTAGTCTACATACTAGTCTACGTGACTAGCAGTCTACATAAATTATGGACTCATTTCCCCTGATATGAGAACTAGAGGTGTCCAACTATCTGGAATGATCATTCTGATCAGGACCTCAATAGATGGAACCTGAAAGTAGGGGAGAAACTTGTGGAGCAGAACTCAAATTCTTAAGAGCTCCCAAGAGATCAGTTGAGCCCAAAGAACTCCTCAAGACTGTTGCCCTGAGATACATCATAAACCTTGAACTGAATCTAGCCCCCGAGGTCACCTTTTAGCTAAATAACAAATTGGTCCATAAAATAAGAATAGTACCAGTGAGTACCATATATCTTTAAAAAATTGTGTATATAAGACCAAATGGTTAACAATTACTGTGATGCAAAATGAGAGGGTAAAGAAAAAGAAACCAGATTAGAAACCAAACACCCAGAATGGAATTCATGAGAACACTGACACATTATGAAAAATATAATCAATGTTGCTGGAATATTTGTGTACTGTCACCTAATTTGCTCTGTAAAATTCCACCAGAAACACAATACAATAAAACAAAAATAATAGGTGGAGAAACTTCTTAATTCAGTGATAGAAAAGAAGAATACGATACAATGTTATTTCTTAAATGAGTAAGCTGAAGTTAAAAATCACAACACACTATGGGGAAGAATTCAAAGATATAGCTTGAGCGCTTAGGTTGGAGTACTGAGAAACTTGAGTTCCTGGGTGGTACGAACCATTAACAGGCTCAATTTCTAACCAACGGTTGACAGTTCAAGTCCATCTAGAGGTTCCTCAAAAGAAAGACCTGGCAGTCTCTTAGAAAAATCAGTTATTAGAAATCTGTGGCATACTATTTTTTTCTGACACATGTGAGCCCAACCCAGCTCAATGGCTTTGTTGTTGTTGCTGCTGTTGTTATTCTATTTGTTTTTAGTGTGGACGTTCATGTTCGATGGTGGACAAGCCAGAAAACCACTCTATTCATTTATAATTGGGGACATTCTTTCCCTGGAACTGGTACATTTATGTCCCCCACCCCCAAGAAGTTCTGTTTGTTAGAATGTATGAGATATTGAATTTCGGAATAAATTACTCTTGACAGAAACAGAATTCATAGCAAAATAAAAGAGAAAAAAGATATTGCAACCAAACTGATTTCAGTAAAGTCTGATAAATCAAGTCAGACTCAAAAAAGAAGACACATATTTCTACTAACTAGAGATTTAGGATCCCTCTTACAATGGCCTCAGCTCAGAACGATGTCTCTCTGTGACACTGCTGGAAATTTCACATTAAGTTCTTAGCTTTTGTATAAACCTCAGCACTCTCAGTCAGTACAGTCTCCTTTATCAGACAGAGTATAACATAAGTGATTAGACTGCAAATTTAGATTTGTTAGTATAGTAACATTCTCCTAAGAATCTGTCTAGGTTCCTATGTTATGCTGCGGAGAAATCTCAAATTTCTTAGCTTCTGACATAATTACAGATTAGCGTTTGGGTTGGGAATGCTTCTACCATCATATTTCTTTTCATATTTTTCTTTTTGAAGGTTGCCAAGACTCATTTTTAGAAAAGCTGTTATCCTCATATCCCATAGAAAGCACTCAAACAACACACTTCACATACAATCTTTGGATCACTGAAAACATATAGGAACAGAAAGACAAGGCAAAGAAAAAAAAAAAAGAATAGTCAACAAATGTTGTTTCTTTTCATGTTTAGAACAGGAAAAAATTACCAGGCTGAGAAGTGATGGCTAACTCTCTCTGTCTCATCTCTCTCCCACTCTCTTTCACACACGCATACAAAACCTAACAGGAAAAAAAAAAAAAAAACTACCTGACACAAATGTACTCCCAATGGGACAATGATCTACTGATTGAATACCTGTTTCGGAATTCAATAATGGTTGAGAAGACACTTGTAACATATTAACAGTTGTCGTAGGAATAAGACGTGTCAGATTCTATCACTTAGAATTACGAATGGCATTTTAAAACAGTTGTGCTCTAGACTGCAGTTTCCAACATGCCAAAAACATCTCTGAACTCATGTGACATTTAAAAGATAAAGAAATGTAACTTTAGCCTTCTTCTACTCAGTAATTCTTTGAAACTTGGCAGATATTTAAGTCTGTCACAGGACACAGAATAAAGAGAGACACAAAAATTGGTGTCAGTCTTGATGACGTTCAGGTTTGTTATACTGAGGTGAATAGTGTCAGCAGTCAACTAAATACTTTTATTTCATTGATGCCTATTTTACTACTGCACTATACTCCTTTATACGGTAGTATTATTTTCATCTTATTTGAACTTTCATGCATAAAAATGATGTATCCCTCAAACACCTGGTGAAACTTTCCATTTGCTGTTACTGCTTCATTAAATTTAACTGCACTTGTTTGATCTTTAAAACAAAACAAAAAAAAAGCATATATTTCCAAAGTAAGTTTGAACCAAAATATCCAGACGTACTGCTATTGAGCCCATCCCAACTGATAGAACCCCTGTAAGACAGAACAGAAATGCTCCACAGGGTTTCCAAGAATACACTGGTGAATTCCAAGTCCAGCCTTTTGGTAGCACATCAACTCTTAACCAGGGCTTTCATATGTTTGAGTTAGTACTAATCATGCAAACAGATTATATACTTTAACAATATAAATTTTAAAACTGTATCCACAAAATAAAATAGAAAGGAATTAATTCTAATGTATTTTTATAACTTTGCTGAAGTTTATGTTTAAAATAACTTCTAGAATTGGGCTGAAAATATCCTCAAATTTTCACCATATTTATATCATTTGGTGGTTTTGATGGAAACATAATCATGTTTATTGACACCTTCTTGAGTATATCATATAGTATACCCCCCAAATTATTGTTTTATCTATTTTTAACATTTTTAAAGTGGAACTGTACTTTAAGACAGCTGCATAGCAATCTGAATACAGAATCTTTCTAGGTTTTTATGGCACTTTCCTTCCACTCTTTGGTAACTGATTTTTGTTGAGACTGTCCAAAGTATTCAACTTAGTTTTCTTTTAATAAAAATACTTGTCTATTTTAAAAAATAAAAAAAAATTCTATATAACATTTAATTAAATAACATATTTTTCTATAACAATTAGATTATTTAAATTTGGCATTCTTTATAAGCACCTACTTTCACTGGAGTATTTATAGCTGAAGAATGCTGAGTTTACAGTCTGCAGGAGTAATCAGGCAGTATGTTTTATAGTCATAAATTAAGGTCAGTTAACCCAGCAAGTTGGTTAAGTGGAGAATGATGAATGTATAAAGTGTAGAAAAAGCATTAGACTGAGTGAAACAGTGTACAGGAATCATTGTGCAATGACTTCTAGATGGATTTTCATGATCATAACCTTGATCGTAAGTGACATCTCTAAATACATGAATCAATAAATATGATTTGAGTGTTTGTCTTCTAAATAAAGATCTTTCTTCTACTTGTCAAGAAAACTGAATGAAATAGTAATTCCTTACTATGTGACCTTTAATCAGTCTCTTTAATGTCTGAATTTTTTATTTTTCATTTATTTGTAAAATGAAGGATGAGCCCCCTACTTGAAAACTATTTCTATCAACATGAAATATTTGATATATAAGTGCCACTGTTTTTTGGTGTAATCACTGTCTTTTTTACGACTTGAAAATGTGAACATTCTGTCATTCTCTCTTTCATCTTTAGAAAATCACAAGGATGAAAATACTTAAATTGCCAGCAAACTTCATAAGTTAGTAAATTCTGTTTCAGTTATTTTTTCAACCTTAGATCAGTTATTTAGCATCATGATTATAATAAACAAGAAGAAAAGTAAATGAGTGATACCTTTGAAAATATAATCATAGACTGATTTTATTAAACACATGGGTCACTGCAAAGAGTATTTACTTCAGAAAGTAAATAGAGGAAAAGTGTTAATGTATGAATCAATAGTTACAAAGAATTTTATGAGTCACTGAATCTAAAACCTGCATTTCAAAGCTGAAATTATATAAGCCAAGTATGACAGTCAATTAGTAAAATGTCATGGCCTCAAACAGATTTGGTATTCTTCCCAGCAGTCATACTATTCTATCTTCAGAGGGAAGATTAATAATGGAATTCCCTAATAATACGTAACATGGAATATGCATATATAATTTTGTTGTTCTTTTACAAAGATGTAATTTTTGGATGTTTATATATCTACTTTAATGCAGAAGTAAGGCGTGGTGACATATTCCCATAAGATTACAGCCTCCAAAAACTCTGTGGAATGCAGTTCTACTCTGAAACAGGTGGGATTGTCATGAGTCACAAAACTGATACCCTACATTAGCAAAGTTTCTGTTTCTTAATGGACAAATATTGATTAAATTGCTCTCTATATGATTGCCATGAGTCAGAATCAACTCGGTGGTAGTAGATTTAGGTTTTCTTGTGTATTACATTTTTAAGAGACACAGATATCCATATTTTAACTTTACTCACATTCCTTGGATTTTTTATAATAATTTTAATTAATTTAATCAATATTTGTCCATTAGGATACAGAAACTTTGTTAGTGTGGGGTAGAGGTAGAAATAATACACAGCACCTCACGCAGAGGAGAGATGAAAGACAGAGGGCATAAAAAGCCAGTTTTACTGAACTGAGTTTAAGTACTGTGATTCTGTGTGTATACATATCTAGATCTAGAACTATCTATCTGTTTAAAATACAGCTTAATTAAAACTGTATATACATATAACCTGTTTCTGTTAAGTGGATTCAAACTCAGCAATCCTGTAAGATTAGAGTTTCTAAGCAGAAGCTGCTGGATTTGTGCTGTTGACCTTCTGGCTGGCATTTGTAACTCAGCATAGCTCTTAACTACTACACCATACATGTAACCCTAAGGTACTTAGGTGACATAGTTTGTGATAGACTATTAAGCTAAAGGTTGACTGTTTGAGCCCTTCCAGCAATACTGTGGAATCAAAAACCTGACAATGTGTTTTTGCTAAGGTTACAGACAAAGAAACCTCATGGATTAATAGGTGGGTTGTCAGAAGTCAGAATCAACTGGATGGCAGCTAAAAGAACAACAACAAACATCTGTAACTCTATTAGAGAGCATTGTTATGCTCAGTTTATCAATAAGAAAATAAGAGTTTAAATAACAAGATTGAGATCTTGGCAGTAGAAGCTGTGGAACATCACCAAACTTCAGCATTAAAATACATACTCTTCACAGCATATCAAACTGCTATCTGCACTGAAATTACACTAAAATTTAAACTCTCTTGATGCAAGGTATTACACTAAGATTTTTTTTTTTTAAAAAAAAACCTGAAAAGAAGGGTGCTTCTTATTTACTAGTTCTAATTTACAGAAAGATATTGATGCACAGTATATAAAAATAATACACATCATACACACACACACACACGGAGATTTAAAATATGGTTTTTATGATTAAAAAGAAAGTCACCTATGAAAGAATGACATTTACCCTGGACAGCGAGCTTATCATCAGCAGCAACATGTCACCTCAGAAATATCCATAAATGAATTCTTACTATATGAGGCTACTCCACCTTCCTTCCAGAAAAACATACATTATAAAATACTAACCCTTATTATAAAATTCTCAATTAGCTGTATGATATATACAAGGTATAACTATATTAACAAAAACACAACAAACACTCCAACAAGGATAAATTTGAATGCATAATTTTATTTTAAGCTGTAGTCACAATCCAGTAGGCTACAAGTCCAAATTCATGGTGTCAGCTCAGCTAAAGGCTTTCTCCGTGGGCTCTGGAGGAAGGTCTCTGTTGTCAATCGTTCCCTGGAATGCGAGCTTCTGAGGAGCAGGGACTCCAGATCCTTTCCAAAGGATGAGCTCTGCTCCCACCACTGATTCTTGGTGGTATGAAGTCCCCAAATCTCTGCTTGCTCCCCTTTCCTTTATATCCCAATAGATTGCCTCAAAGCACAATATAATCCTGCACACTGGGTCCTGCCCCACTAATTCAGCTGCTGGCCAACCTCCCTTATTAACATCAGAAAAGCAGCATTTACAGTATATAGGAACATTACACAATACTAGGAATCATGACCCAGCCAAACTGATGCCCATTTTGGGGGAGTGGCACAATTCAATCCATGACAGCTCTATAGACCAATTATCCTCTTCTGCCCTTCACATATGGTGGAAAAAAGTGTGTAGTTTTGGGGTCTGGATAAATTCAGACTCAAGAAGACTGAGTTAGAGAGAAGAAAAGAGTGCTATTAAAGAAACTCTCAAAAGTATTATTCATGGAATACAACATATCCCATCAGGATGTTCATGAGAAGTAGTATGAAAACCTAGTTGGAGCTTGCATTTCTTAAAGGACCTTATGTCTCCATCTGAGATGTGACACATAACACCTGTCCTATAAAAGTTTGTTTTGAAAATAAAATGAAATTATTTATACAAAAAGAACTTCAATTTTTACAAATTCTATATGCATTTCAGAATGTTAAAAATATTATCTCTATATTAAATACCATACTCCTACATGTCAGTCACCTTGTTCTGTTCCCACAAGAGGCAGTCATGTAAACAAAATAAGGGGAAGCTGCGTAGTTGTTACAGATTGTATTGTGTCCCCCCAGAAACATGTGTAGCCATGTGGCTGGGCCATGATTCCCAATATTTTGTAATTGTTTTCCACTTTGTGATTTTCCTGTGCTGTATGTTAAAAGATTAGGGTGGGACTGTAAATCCCTTCATAGGATTAGCCCCTGCTGCACTGTAAGCATGACTTGCCCCACATGTAATCCTTTTCTCCTACAAGGGATAAATGGAAAGAGAAGAAAGCAGAGATCAGGGAACCTCACTCCATCAAGCAAGCAGCACTGGGAGAAGAGCACGTGTCCTTTAGCTTGGAGGTTCCTGTGCCAAGACGCTCCCTGGACAAAGACTGATGCAATACCAGACTTGCCTTTAGAGCAGACAACAGGGAAAGCCTTCCCCTGGAGGGAATATCCTGAATCTGGACTGCGTAAGAATAAACTTTGCTTTGTTAAAGGCACCCAATCTGGTATTTCTGTTAGAGCAGTACTAGCTGACTAGAACAATAGTCTAATGTCAGGAAAAGTGTGCATCAGAGTGGTATCCTTTCACCATTCCTTTTCAATCGGTATGCCAAGGAAATAATTTGAGAAGCTGGACTATACAAAGAACAATGAGGCATCAGGACTGTAGGAAGACTCATTAACAATTTGCATTATACAGATGATACAACCTTACTTGCTGGAAGTAAAAAGGATTTGAAACATTTACTGATAAAAATCAAAGACCACAGCATTCAGTATGGATTTCACCTCAGCATTAAGCCAACAAAAATCCTTACAACTGGACCAGAAAACAACATTGTGATAAACAGAGAAAGGACGGAAGTTGTGAAAGATTTCATTTTACTTGATTCTGCAATCAATGCCCATGGAAGCAGTAGTTCAGAAATAAAAAGATGCATTGAATTGGGAAAATCTGTTGCAAAGAATCTCTTTAAAATATTGAAAAGTTAAGATGTCACCTTGAAGACTAAGGTGAGCCTGACTCAAGCCATGGTATTTTCAAGTTCATCATATGTATGTGGACAATGAATAAAGAAGTTGGACAAATGAATAAAGAAGAAAAATTGGTGGAGAAGAATATTGAACATGCCATGGACTGCCAAAAGAGTAAGCAGATCTGCTCTGGAAGAAGTACAAACAGAGTGCTCTTTGGAAGCAAAGACGGCAAGACTGCATCTTACATACTTTGGACATGTTGTCAGGAAAGATCAGTCCCTGGAGGAAGACATCACGCTTGGAAGAACGGATGGTCAGCGAAAAAGAGGAAGACCCTCAAGAAGACGGACTGACACAGTGGCTGTGACAATGAGATCAAGCACACCAACAATTGTGGACATGGCACAGAACCAGACAGTGTTTTCTTCTGTTGTACATAGTATCACTGAGTTAAAACCAATGTGATGGCACCTAACAAGGACAACATACTTTAGATTATATATATACAACAGTATAATGTTTAACACCAAGCAACAAAGAATAATTAATTGTCCACCACTTGCCCATTTTTATTTTTCTAGTCTGGAGGTAATTATTTTATTTTTGAACTCTTGGACAAAGAATTTAACCCATTTTGAGATATTATATAAAGAGAAATGTAAGCATATGTAAGGCAGTATATGAAATATTTTCTTTCTTATTTTGAATTACATACTAATCCAAGCTTTTAAATCTTTAGCCCTGTTTAATTGTGTAAAAGTCACTAGTAATATTTTTCATGAAGCTACTCAAGGGAATTAGACTGAGCATGTGAAGTACAGCATTAAAGCTGGGCAGCATTAGTGTGTTTATTATGTGTTACAAAAATGCAGCACATTGAAGAAATTTAAATAAAATTAAGACACACACAACACTATTTTCAATACTAAGATATGAACTAGGTTATCTAAAACTGGCTTAGGAATGTCATTTCATAGAGTAACAGTGTTTTTCAGAATAGAAGCGCTATGAAATTTATTAAACAATGATATACCTAGGAGATGTAGCCAAGTTTGCATACCTAGCTAGGTATCTCAAGATGAACATCCAAATGAGGAATGAATTTGGGCAAATGAGAAAACAGGCCTATAATTTCTTATTCTTGGGCTAATATCAAAAATAGTACTCATAACTAACTGTCCACCCTCTTTTATTTAGCCTCAGAGCACCAAAAAGGAGTATATATTATGCTCTGATTTTATAAATGAGGAAACTGAAAAATCAAAAGATGAAATAAATTGTCCAATACTACAGAGCTGGTAATTTGCAGGACTGGGATTTTAATTTACCTCTGTTTAACCCCTAAACCCTTGTTTATTATACTGTATCACATCCTTTTGCAAACAACACCATGACTGAAACATCCGAGCCCAAAGACGTGCAAACTCACGGTCTCTGACTGATGAGGCCAGTACTTGCTATCTGCTCTTTCATGTTTTCTATTGAGAACTTACAGGACAATACTGTGCAGTGTGAACCAAGTAAGACAGTAGTTTTACTGAAGTGTTAAAACATCTAGTATTTTTTCATTTTTGTTTTTTCTCTTTTTGTATGCCTACTCAGAAGATTCCATAATGAAAATTCCTTTTTCAAAACATGTCTCTTTTTGGTTTTTTCCACTAGTTAAAAAATGTTTATGATAAAGAATAACTTTCCCCGTGCTCCATATGTTTGTTTATCTCAAGAAGAAGCTCTGCAGATTTTGTCTGGAGCTGGATGAAACAAAGAATTATGTTTCCCATAATAGCACGTAATCCTGAGCATTGGCAGAACATACAAGGATAGAAAATATCAAGAAACAGAGAAATTTGGAATTGTAAGTAACCACAGTCTAACTGAAGAGAGCACAGATCATTGACTATCAGAGAAAGAAAAGTAGGAAATTGGAAAAGCTATGATGAAAAGTGTTAGTCAAGTATGACCTAATGAATTCTTATGAAAGTTTCCTCTTCTATTTAAGGCTTAGGATATTGCTAAAGAAACAAGAAAATCTCCTAAAACTGCATCAGCTAGATTTGTTTCTGTGTCTATGCTACACCAAGAAAACCAAACACATCGCCACTGAGTCAATTCTGACTCACAGTGACCATATAGGCAGAGTAGAACTGCCTAGAGTTTTCAAGGAGCTTCTGGCAGATTTGAACTGCCAACCTTTCAGTTAGCAGCTGTGGCACTTAACCACTAGCCACCAGAGTTTTCTATTTTATACCAGGAACTTAAAAAGCTATAGCAGAGGCAGCCAGGCCGGCTTTCACCATGAGCGCATCTTGATAAGAAACATAAGTACATCAAGATGTCACTGATTACGATAGAAAAAAATGTTGACCCAAACATAGAATTCATAGCTTTTTAACAAAATTATGCACAACTATTTTTTTTGTAAATGACATTTTATTTTTTTTTAGTATTTATTTTACATCAACAAATAAGAGTGAGAAATTTCATGTGGCACAGAAAGATCTGTGTATTTCTAACCAGTCCGAAAGAAAAAAAAAAAAAAGGTTAGTATCGGTTACTATGGGTGGGGAAATAAAATCTTGAACCAAGTAACACTAAAGAGTCAATTGCGAATACTTTAGCTTCTTAAGCTCCCTCTGTTCACTTTAATATCAATCTCAGCCAAGACACTTAGTGGCAGCTATAATTGTTTTACAACCGCCACGGAAGCTTTTCCTAGAGCAGCGCTTGCAGAGATGCTATCATAATAGCCTGTCTCAAGAAAGCCTCAGCTATACCTAAAAATGAAAGAGCATCAGTTGGCAAAGTCACCAAATGGTAAAGTGCAATGAATTGGAAATTCGCTTGGTAAACAAAAGCTGCAAATCATTGTAAAGCAATAAAGAATAGATCACGGCTTTCATCTGTATCAATTGTGCCAGAATTCTAAAATGAAGCCTAGAAATTCTTACTAAGAAGTTAGTAAAAGGAATTTTTTTTTTTTTTTTTTTTTTTTTTTTTTTTTAAGGAAAGTTCCCTGGTGATACAGTGTGTTAAGTGCTGGACTGCTAACAGAAAGGTGGTCCACAGTAGTAAGATGTGGAAAGAACACGTGGCAGTCAGCTGTGGTAAATATCGCAACCTTGGAAACCCCATGGGGCAGTTTATATAGCTGCTGGATGGCAATGTTTTTTTATTTTTTTTTTTTTAGGGCACGTGAAAAAAATAGATCATAGCACCATAAATAAATAAAAGTGGTAATATCCTCCAGGTAAAGGCCTCTTAATGCACTTGGTACTTCCAAAAGCCTCCTAAATCAGTTTGAAGGGGAAAGAGTATAATCACTAAGTGGTGCCAGTTCTAGCGCGAGAGCTGTTTGCTACACGCAGCAAAATAAGCAGACCGTGGAACAGGGGAGTGCGTCATCGCAGCTTTCTTAATGGCCCATCCGTATTACCCGGTGACAACTGTGAGTGCAGCATATCCAGACCTCTCTGGCATGGCTGGGTCTCGGTGAACCTGAATGATCTCATCTCCTAGGTGTCTGTGCTCAGCCTGAGCCCAAGGACTCATCTGGGTCAATTACATTGGTAGTAAAGATATTGGACAGGGTTTCCACAACATAGCCTTTTCTTCTAACAAAGTTGTTATTCTTCCAGTTCAAAAATACCACTACTGTGGATTTTCTTTTGATACTTGATGTCTTACATTCATCCCCTAATACTTTACCTCAATTGTCACCATGTAATTGTTTACAAGGCAACCCTCTGGGGTGAGGTTTCCAATCCACGGTAGGAGGAAAGGGGCTTTTATTTTTCTAGAGTTAAAAGATGTTACCCCAATTAGCAGCATGATTAAGCTCTTAAGCAAATACTGTTGAATTGCACAAAATATTGTAATACAGACTTTTAGCCCATGGCACTACAAGTGCTATTTGAGCAGTGTAAAAATAGTCTCTTTGTATCTTAAGAATTAGCGTGAAAGCCCACGAAAGTAATTTGTTATTTTCATAAGACTCAAATTTTAATTACACACATTTGTGCAGGAGTGAGTTTCTTAACTAATAAATGAGCAAAACGAATGGACTGGCATTGCTACATAAGTATTTTCTTATTCTTGATTTGTCTGTGCTTATATAACTGTGTGGCAAGAAAGGGGAATTACAAGCTCTTATTAATAGTATGGAGGTTTACAGAGGTCCTGTAAATATTCCTTACAAAAATCAAGCGTCCACTAGTGGGATGGCAAATACCAAGGTAATACCTATTAATCCCATGGTGGATAAAGCTCAGTAATCATTCTCTTTTCTGAGATCATATGCAACTGAAGATGACTTGTCAGTATAGCACACCAGTAACCACTGCCAAGAACAAGCAAGAAAGATGAAATCTAATTGCAATTTCTGGTCCACTGCATATAAAGAGAGGAAAAGGAAACTTAGATGATTTCTTGGGCATTTTCATTTTCAGCAACTTGTTAGCTACCATAGTGTCAGCCCCTGATTAATGACGACTCCGTGAACGTGCAACAGAATGAACCACTGCCTGGTCCTTCATCAACCTGATCTGATCTTCATTGTCCACAATATTTTTATTCGCTAATTTTCAGAACTGGATTGTTTGGCCTTTCTTCCAAGTTCTAGCTTACCACTGAATCACTGATGCTGTTTAGGTTAGTGGTGTTAATAAAATGAAAGAGCCTAATGGCATTAGAAGAGTGTTGAAATACTTAGAAAAAGGTGACTAATTTCCAACTACGAAGGATTTAGATACTTTCTGTATGGCTCAGTGGATAAGAACTTGGCTGCTAACCAAAAGGTTGGTAGTTCAGTCCACCACTTGGTACTTGGAATTCCCGTGGGGCAGTCCCACTCTGTTCCATAAGGTCCCTATGAGATGGAACAGACTTGAAGGCAACAGGTTTGATTTTGGGTATGTAAACATAATAGCTTTCAAAACATTTTTAGAATGTTTTAATGTGAAATACAGTGCTAAATGTCTACAATCTATACTTTATAGACATGAATGTCCCACATTACTTCAAATTCAGCATTGAATTGAACACTTGGTTTTACTTGCAAAGCTTCCTCCAGGACTGGAGCAGGCACTGCAGTGCACATGGGGCCACAGATCTCTTTCAAAATGTGCTAAAATTAATCTTATTTTAGCATCGAGGAGATTTAGATATTTATATTTGGTAAATGTCACAGTATCAATGTAAATTTGTTTCAACAAGGAGAAATATGGCAGAACCAACATTATATAAGTGAAGTCAGAGCTAGTTAAGCAGCCAGACCCAGAAAGTATTGATTGTTTCATCTGAGTTAACCACGAGAAGGTCTTTAACAGCATGATTATCCTGATTCTGTGTTTTAAAATACACTGCGATATTCAAGTTCATACAAAAGGCAAGAACAGGGAAAAATACATGCCAATTTGTGAGAGATCCCAAAAGAACAATAGATTAAATATACATATGGTTGACAATGAGGTTTCAAAGAAGAATATTTAAAACAAATGGTTTTTCTTAAAGGTATTATTAATGGCACTTGGCTGGCATTATTAATGTCATGGATTCAATTGTGTCCCCTCAAAAAATATATGTAGCAATTTGGCTGGGCCGGGATTTCCAGTATTAAGCAATTTTCCAATATGCTGTAAATCCTGCATCTATGATGTTGACAACAGAGGATGGGCAGTGGTTGGGTTAGTGAGGCAGGATTTAATCTCTAAGACTGTCTTGTGCCTTGAGGCAAATTCTTGGGATAAAAAGTAAGGGGAAGCAAGCAGAGAATGGGGAACCTCATACCATCAGGAAAGTAACAGTGCCGCCGCAGAGCACATTTTGGGGGGCCCAGAGTCCCTGTTTCTCGGAAGCTGCTGGTGAGGGGGAAGATTGACAACAAAGAACTGTCCTCCAGAGTCAACAGAGAAAGCCTTTCTTTGGAACTGATACCCTGAATTTGGACTTGTAACCTACTTTTCTGTGAGAAAATAAATTCCTCTTTGTTAACATCATCCACTTGTGGTACTTCCATTACAGGAGCACCACGTGACTGAGACATTGAGGTAAAAATATTATGTGCCGTCTGCCTTTTCCTAAAGTCACAATATTGTTTAAAAACTCTGCTTCACTGAAGTGATTTTTAAAGTACTTCATGTCTTATTGTTACCTTTTTTTTATGGGGTGCCTGCAGAATTTCTCAGATGAAATGTCAGGTTTATAATTAGGATTCCCATGATAAAAAGTTTAACTTGCCGAAAGATATAGGCAGCTTGTCAAAGAATTGAAATCTGCAATACCGCAATTAGACAAATCTTCATTGAACTGTTCTATTTTAAATTAATTTTATGCTACCTCTTCATTTTGACCTTTCTAATTAAAAAAAAACAAACTGATTTTGAATAGTGAACTTTAAGATTTGTAAAACAAAACTGCTGAGATAGGATAATTTATTTTGATAAGAAATTGAACTGTGAGCAAGTACCCTTTAACATTTAGTGGAACACTTAATATTATCAGTAAGAAGCCATTATTTACATTTTGAGACATGTTAATCCCTCCACACAATACTGTATTTTGTTGATAGCTAGTACCTACAGCATCGTTACCCTATCCTAAGTTAACTGACTTATGCCCTTTTTACTTACAGGATTAACTCCATCATTTAAAATATAGAACCAATGTTTTATGATTAAATTTAGCTATAGATGGAAACCTTGAAATTTAATAAGAATATATGCGTATCATAGTGCCTTGATGGCACAGTGGTTAATGGTTACAACTGCTAACCAGAAAGGTCAGCAGTCCAAATCCACCAACCACTCCTCAGCAATACTATGGGGGAGTTTTACTCTGTCCTACAGAGTCCTGTGAGTTAGAGCTGACCCAGTGAAAACAGGTTACATACGTGTAAACATAATTTAACAAAAAATTGCTCTCTTGTGTTGCAATACTTATAAATATAAAATTGTGATTGCTTCTATTTAGCATGTATACCATGCTCACGATCATATGACAGACTGTCACTGATAGACAAGTGGTAGATGAGCTTATTGTACTGTGGTTGCTTGGGTGTTGCCATGATGCTGGAAGCTATGCCACTGATACTTCAGATATCTGCAGGTATCTGAAATAAGCTTCCAGACTAATACAAACTTGAAAGAAGGATCCGATGACCTATCTATATCTTAAGAAATTGGCCAGTGAAAAACTTACTAACAGCAGCAGAACGTTGTTTGATGCAGTTCCAGAAGATTACCTTAGCCCCTTGGGTTGGAAGACGTCCAAAATATGACTGGGGAAGAGCTACCTACTTTAAAAAAAAAGACTAGTAGTTGTTGAATATTACAGCCTTGGTGAAAGAGACAATGCCAGAGATACCATGACAGAATTTTGTAAGACAAATAACCTATTCATTGGAAGTATCTTTTACAACAAAATAAATGGTGACTATGTACTTGGACCTCTCCAGACAGAATATACAGGAATCAAACCGATTACATCTGTGGAAAGAGATGATGGAGAAGCCCAACATCATGAGTCAGAAGAAGGCCAGAGGCTGACTGCAGAATAGACCATCAACTACTTATATTTACTTTCAAGTTCAAGTTGAAGAAAATTAAAATAAGCCCAGGAGAGCCAAAGTATGACCTTGAGTATATTTCACCTGAATTTACAGAGACCATCTCAAGAAGAGATTTGATGTATTAAACACTAATGACTGAGGTCCATAAGAGTTATGGGGTGGCATTAAGGACACTATGAAGACTAAAGCAAAAGTTATTTAAAAGATAGGAAAGAAATACAAACACAAAACCAAAATGAATGTCAGAAGAGACTCTGAAACTTGTTCTTAAACAGAGTAGCTAAAGCACACCAAAAAATGATCACAGAAAAGGACAGCTCCAGAAGCAATGTCAATTATTATACTAAAATATGCAAAGAGCAGGGGTCAGAAAACCCAAAGGGAAGAATGAGCTCACTATTTTTCAAGTTGAGAGAGCTGAAGAAAAAATTCAACCATCAAGTTGCAACATTCAAAGATTCTATGGACAAAATATTAAAGATACAGGAAGAATCAAAAGAAGAAGCTAGGAATACAAAGAGTCACCTTACCAAAAAGATTTGGCCAGTGTTCCATCATTTCAGTAGGTGGCATATGATCAAGAACCCACAGTACTGCTGACGGAAGAAGTCTAAGCTGCACTGAAGGCATTGGTGAAAAATAAGTTTCCAGGAATTGACAGGATACCAACTGCAAGTTTCAGCAAGTGGATGCAACACTGAAAATACTCTTTTGTGTATGCCAAGAAATTTGGAAAACAGCTACCTTTCCAAATGACTGGAGGAGATCCACCTTTGCAAAGAAAGGCGATTCAGCAGAATGTGGTTATTATTGAACAATACCATTGATAGCACATGCAAGAAAGTTTTGTTGAAGGTCTTGAAAAATGGTTGCAGCAGCACAGCAACAGGAAACTGCCAGAAATTCTACCTGGATTCAGAAGAGGATATGTAAAGAAAGATATCAGAGCTGGTGTCAGACGGATCCTGGCTAAAAGCAGATAATACCAGAAAGATATTTACCTGTGTTTTACTGACTTTGCGATGTCATTTGACTACGCAGATCATGACAAATTATGAATAAAACTGCAAAGAATGGCAATTCCAGAACACTTAATTGTGCTCATGCCAAGCCAAGCCAAGCGCCGTCGAGCTGGATTGTGCTCATGAGGAACTTGTAAACAGACTAAGAGATAGTCATTTGAACAGGGTAAGGGGTTTACAACTGGGAAAAGTGTGTCTTAGTGTTGTATCCTTTCATCAAACTTACTAAATCAGTATGCTGAACAAATAATCCCAGAAGAATGAGGCATCAGAATTGAAGACCGTCACTAACAACCTGCAATATACAAATGACATAAACCTTGCTTGCTGAAAGTAAAGAGGATTTGAAGCACTTATTGATAAAGATCAAAGACTACAGCCTCCACTGTGGATTACAGCTTAACATAAAGGGAACAAAAATGCTCACCAATGGACCAACACACTATCACAATAATTGGAAAAAAGCATTGAAGTTGTCAAGATTTCATTTTACTTTGATCCACAGTCAACACCCATGGAAATAACAGTCAAGAAATCAAACCAAGTATTCCGATGGTCAAATATCTCTCTCAAGTATTAAAAAGCAAAGATACTGCTTTGAGGATTAAGGAGCACGTGACCCAATCCTTGGTACTTTCAGCCATCTCATAGGCATGCAAATCTGGACAATGAATAAGGAAGGCTGAGGAATAACTGATGCTGGCAAAGAGTATTGAATATCTCTTGGGCTGCCAGAAGAACTACCAAATCTGACTTTCTAGAAGTATAGCCAGAATGCTTCTGACAAGCAAAGATGGTAAGACTTTGTCTCATTGACTCTGAATGTGTTATCAAGAATGGCCATCCCCTGGAGAATGACCTCATGCTTGAGGAAGGAGAGGGTCAGTGAGAAACAGAAAGACCCCTGATGGGAGGGGCTGACACAGTAGGTAAAACAACTGTCTTGAACGTATGACTGTTAAGAAAACGCCACAGGTTTGGGCAGTGTTTCCTTTTGTTGTACATTGGGTTTGTATAAGGCAGAAGGGCCTGGACTTCACCTAACAACAACAGAGATCCCTGCAACTTGTGGGTGTTACTTTATACAGCAAAAATGACTGGGCAGATGTGATTAAATTAAGGATTTTTAGATAGGGACATTAGTCTGGATTTTCCTTAAATGGAATGATGCATTCCTCTGTATGATGCAGAAGAATGACCACAGAGACAGAAGGTCATGTGGACACTGAAGCAAAATACTACATTGATGGAGTTTAAGATAGAGGAATGGGCCACCACCTAATGAATGTAAAAGTTCTGCTTCAAAGCTAGAAAAAACAAGGAAGTGGATTGCTCCTAGAAGCTTCAGAGGGATTATTGCCCTGCTAACGCCTTGATTTGTGTCCACTGAAACTGATCTCAGATTTCTGACCTCCAAAACAATAATAAGTGTTATTGTCAGCCAAGCATCTAGTACAGATGCTATTAAAAATAGCTCTTATATGTTTTTTTAACTTCTAAAGAAGCTTGAATAGATGTCAGATTAAGAAACACTTAGTAAGTTATACTGCTGTAGTGTTGCTTATTCCTGTCTACATCTGTGACACAGAAAACATAGCTAGCTACAATACTAGACCCAGATAGATGATCACTAGTAGTTTATTTTCTTATATTAACACATGCATTTGCCAACAGACTAAAATATATGCAGTACATTGAAAAAGCCACATGCATTTTCTACACATAATTTCTTCAATTTTTTTCTTTCCCAAGCCTAGTACAGACACACTTCACTATGCTGGAGCATCAGCTTAGATTCATCCAAGATGTAAAACACCTGCCAGCCGTATCTGGATTCTTTGGAGGATGGTACTGAGCAGCTGGGAAAAGATGAAGTAGTGGATATAATCTGTCCATGAAAGATGAGAAAGTTAGCACATGTTATTAAATTTGTGCACTCCAAATATTTGGGTTTAAAAGTCAGTAAACCTGCCAAGGGGGAAGTCACAAGACATTTCAATGGATGAAAGATTTTTTTTTCTTTGTTTGGGAGAAAAGAAGTGCTCGGAAAAAAGTAAACATTTGTAATAGGGAAACAAAAAGGGACCACTCGATTTTGCTAGAAGCAGTCGTGAGAGAACTTTTGTCACCTGATGTATAAGTGACTTAGAGGAAAGTAGAATTCAAAACACAGTGGACCAAAACAAATCACTTATCAAGGAACATGATGATTTTCTCAGAAAAGCAGTACAGTGAGATTGACTAAGAACTTGTTTCTGGCCCTTCTAATTTACAGAGCACTAACTCTACCAAGACACGGCATAAAACTCCAAATGCTAGGAAGTATAAACCAAAGCTAAACCTGTTGCAATTGAGTTAATTCTAAGTCACAGTGACCTGTAGTATAGAGTTTTCTTAGCTATAATCATTATGGAAACAGATGCTAGATTTTTTTTTTCATGGTGCCACTAAACCCATTGCCTTCAAGTTGATTCTGACTCATAGTGAGCCTATATGACAGAGCAGAACTGTCTCATAGTTTCCAAGGAGCACTTGGCAGATTCTATCTGTTGATCTTTTTTTTGGTTAGCAAGCTTAGCAGTTAACCGCCATGCCACCAGGGTTTCCATGGTACTACTAGGTAGGTTAAAACTGCCAACCCAGGAACATTAGAAAGTATATAGAGACTAATTTACAGAATTTGCAGAATTCTCATTAAACACTATCAGAAACAATACCAAACACAACTCTAAGTGGTCAAATGATCAAGTATAAATCACAATCCACAAAATGGTCAAATCTTTTACTTGTAGGCAAATTTCCTTTGGTTAAATTAATTATGAATTTAAAAAGCCCAGCGAAGTAACAGGAAATTAAATGAGGTAACTTGACATAAAGGACAATAACGAAAGTGTGCTCAAATTCAAAGTGTGAGAGACAATTGATATGTAAGGGCTGGGGAGTTATTGAACAATTAAACCTTTAATGCATTCAGCAATAGTTGCCTCAGCTTAGTGATCTTATTTTCCATAACTGAGGACAAGGTAAGGCAATGCTTTCATTTGATAGAAAATGAACTAGAAAATATCTTATTAGAAATGGTCTTCAGTTTGAACTGCAACCAAAGAGCTCAGCAGTGCTTGTCAGAAAGAAAGTGAGGTCTCTGGTCTTTATTACAGGTCAAACAGTGAAACTGCTGTGGCTAAAGAACAAAGGAGTTCACTGAGTTGTTTCAAGAAATAAGAATTTCATTTTCTAAGTTTAGCTTCAACAGGAGCTCAGCATAAAAAAAATGCAGTTATTTACCTTTTTTCTGTTATTATTATGGCTGCACCATTTCTGAAAATATTTTTCAAAGCAGTAACAAGAATATACATTTAAATGTTCTTGACAAATGTGCTTTGCCTGTGAACAACTGTATTTGTATTTAATAGTGCAATATATCTGGTACTGTAGTCTAAATTGACTTGGCAGGAATGGGTTATATGGCTATTGAATGGTATTTCTGGTAATGTGTAGTGAACCTAACAGAGATTTGTCTTACTAAGAAGCATTTATGCAAAAGGCAAAGATTACCTGCCTTTGCCTTTAACTATTACCATTAAGGGTGTCCACGTAGTTCTGGAAGCTACATCAAACAACCTCACAAGTTAGGAGTCAAAAGTTCAAATTATTTCAGAGGCTGAATATTACTGTATCTGTGGGTACCATAGTGGTTGAACACTCAGGTGCTAGTCAATAGGTTGTTGATTTGAATGTACCAGCTACAAGATCCTCTAGAGAAAGAGAAAACAGTTTGCTTCAATCAAGATTTACAGCCTTAGAAACCATATGGGGCAGTTCAGCCCTGTGCTATAGGACTGCTGTGAGTCAGAACTGAATGGACAGCAATATGTTAATTGGTGGTAAGATAAACAGTACCTGTCCTAAACTGGGTCCTAAACTGAAAGTGTTGAAATCCAACTTAATTGTAATTGTACTGGCCAAAGAGAAGACACTTATATTCCAGTTTTGCCTTGTGTAATACTTTATCAACTATACAGGGTAGTTAAAGAGAAACAGCATTGCCTTCATTGTCAGAAAGAACAATTCAAGCTCCACCCTGACGTACAAGGCTACCAATCATAGGTTAATATACAAATGCCTTCAAGAAAGATCAGTTAATACTAGCATGATTCTAATTTAGGAACAAATCACTAAGACCAAAGATGAATAAATTAATTGATCAAATATGCAGTCAGGATGAGGTGATAATTACTGGTGATTTGAATTTGAAAATTGGAAACAAAGAAGAATCAGTAGTTGGAAAACACGACCTTGGTGATAGGATGCTAGAGATCACATGGTAGAATTTTGCATAACAATGACTTCTTCATTGTAAATACCTTTCTCAACAACATAAACAGCAGCTATATATATGGACTTCACCATACAGAATATCAAGAAGCAAATCAACTATGTATGTGAAAAGAGATGATGGAAAAGCTCAATAGTATCAGTGAGAAGAAGGCCAGGGCCAACTGCAGAACAGACAAGCAGTCATACAAGTTGTTGTTCACATTGGGATGACATCAAAGACATTATACATGAAGAAATTAAAAGGTTATTAGAAAGACAGCACAGAATAGAAAGACCAAAATACATGTCAGAAGAGACTTTGAAATTTGCTCTTATAGGTCAAGTTGCCAAAGTGATTGGAATAAATGATGAAGTAAAAAACAAAACAGAAAATTTCAAAGAGCAATTAGAGAAAACAAAGTAAAGTATTACAATGACATGGCAAAAACCTAGAGCTAGAAAACCAAAAGGAAAGAACACACTCAGCATCCCTCAGGCTGAAAGAACTGATATTCAAGAATTCAACGTGGAAAAGCTTAAATGATGCAGGAAGCATCAAAGGAAGATAAAGGAGTACAGTGTCACTGTATCAAAAAGCATTGGTGGACATTTAACTATTTCAGAGGTAACATATGAGCAAGAATCAGTGGTACTAAAGGAAGAATTCCAAGCTGCACTGAAGGCATTGTTGAAAAACCAAGCTCTGGGAAATTATGAAATACCAATTGAGATGTCTCAACAAAGGGATACACTATGGCAGTGCTATAACACAGGTCATCGTCAAGAAATTTGTAAGACAGCTACCTGACCAACTGACTGGAAAAGGTCCACATTTACCCCTGTTCCAAAGAAAAGTGATCCAATCAAATGCAGAAATTCTACAATGACATTGTTATTAGCACATGCAAGTAAAATTTTGCTGCAAAAACTCAAAAGTGGCTGCAGGAGTACATTGACAGGGAACTGCCAAAAATCCAAGCCAGATTAAGAAGAGGATGTGGAACTGGGGATATTAGCGCTGACGTCCTGTTTGAAAGCAAAAAATACCGGAAAGTTGTGCACCTGGGTTTTATTGACGGCACAAAGGCATGCAATTGTGTGAAACATAACAAATTATGAATAATACTGAGGAGAATGGAAATTCCAGAATACTTAATTGTGCTCGTGAAGAACCTATACACAGATCAAGAAGCAGTTGTTCAAACAGAAGAGAGGATACTGCTTGGTTTAAAGTCAGAGAGGCTGGGAGTTAAGGTTGTGTCCTTTCCGCATACCTATTTAATCTGTGTACTGAGCAAATAATTTGAGAAAGTGGACTATATGAAAAACATAGCATCAGGAATGGAAGCAGATTCATCAATGACCTGTGTTACACAGATAACACAACCTTGCTTGCTGAAAGTGAAGAGGACTTGAAGCACTTGCTTACGAAGATCAAAGATCACAGACTTTCTTTATGCTGGGTTACACCTCACCATAAAGAAAACAGAACCCTTCACAACTAGGACAGCAAGCAACATCGTGGGAAGTGGAGAACGGACTGAAGTTGTCAAGGACGTCATTTCACCTGGTTCCACAATAAACACCCACGGAAGCATCAACTAGGACATAAAAAAGACACACTGTGTTGGACAAGTTTTGCTCTAAAAGCCCTCTTTAAAGTGTTGAAAAGCAGAAATGTTACCCTGAGGACTAAGGTGCACCTTAGTCCAAGTGTGACCCAAGCCATGGCCTTTTCAGTCACCTCATATACAAAGCTGGACAATGAATGAGGAAGACCAAGGAAGAAATGATGCCTTTTAATCATGGTGTTAGTGAAGAACATTCAGTATCCCACTGACTCCCAAAAGAAGGAGACAGTCTGTCTTGGATGAAGTACAGCCAGAACACTTCTTAGAAGGGACAATAGTGATAGCATTTCTCACATGCTTTGGACTTGTTATCAGAAGTCAGTCCCTGGAAAAGAACACCATGCTTAGTGAAGAAGGGAATCAGCTAAAAAGAGGAAGGCCCTCAACAAGACAGAGTGACACAGTGACTAGAACAATGGGCTCCAGCATGACAATAACAGGAGGGTGGGGCTGGACTCAGTGGTATTCTGTTAGATTATGATACTGTGTGTGGCATCAGACTTGGAGTTGAGTTGGAACAGACTTGAAGACACCTAACAACAACACCAAAAAACCCTTGATCGTCATTTTGGGACTCCTGTCAGAGAAGTTACTTTCTAGAACTTGTTGAAAATATTTACAGCCTACACTACATAAAAAGATCTAAATACTTTGCACACCTCAGAGCCGATAAAAATTGTTCTGATGTGAATCGTTAATAATAAAGTGATAATAGACCTTTAGCAAAACAACTAAGAAACCTTTTGGGGTCCAGTCCAGAGTCTACCTTTTGGTCTATATTGGGCTTCCTCCACTCAGCCTAAACAGAAGAGTCTAAACAGAAACCAAACCATACTGGTTGCTGGTTAGCAGCTCAGCACTTACCACTGTACTACCAGGGTTCCTCAGAAATCCCTACTTCTACTTAATAAAACCACTTATTACTAATACTAAATATTCAACTGGGACTTCACTTTTGAACTTCCAGTTCTTTATAAAACTGATTGAACCGATTCCTTCTCACAGCAACCCTACAAGGCAGAGCAGAACTGCTTCTCAGGGTTTTCAAGGCTATAACCCTTACTCAAACAGACTGTCACATTTTTCTCCCACAGAGTAGCTGGTGGGTTCAAGCTGCTGATCTTTTTGTTAGCAGCCCAGCACCTACCACTGCACATCAAGGTTCCTCAGAAATATCTAATTTTTGTTAATATAACTTATTACCAACAGCACTTGGCCTTGGCTTAACTTATTACTGATACTAAATACTAAACAGGGACTTGACTTTTGAACTTAAAGTTCTTTATAAAACCAAACCAAACCCATTGCCATTGAGCTGATTCCCACTGATTGTGACCTGACTGTATAGGTCAGAAAAGAACTGCTTCATAGAGTTTCCGAGGAGTGCCTGGTGGATTCAAACTGCTGACTTTTTGGTTACCAGATATAGCACTTAACCAATACATTATCTGGGTTTGCAAAGTTCTTTATAGTGAAGTTTTATTTTCAAATTCAGTGATATCTTGTTCTTCAAAGTCTAATCTGCTAACAGCAATGTCTGGTTTATTCTTCATTTCAAACATTGGATTTTCATCTCTAAAAGTCTGATTTGAATATACTTTAAATATTGCAAATCCATGTCTTCTTTTCTCTTCTTAATTATATTGAGAACATTTATAATAGCAATTTTAATATTCTTAGAGTTAGATGTCCTTGGGTAACACAAACCACTTGTTCTCAGCTACTAACCTAAAGATTAGTAGTTCAAATCCATCTAAGGGAAAAACAGAAGATAGGCCTATTGATCTGCTTTCATAAAGATTAAAACCAAGCAAATCCTAGGGAACAGTTCTATTCTGTAACACAGGGTGTCACCACGAGACAGAGCCAACTTGATGACAACTAACTACAACAATGGTATATTCACTAGTTTTTCTTCTGATCGTGGCTCATAGTTTCCTGCTTCTTTACATGCCTAGTGATTTTTATTTAAATATTATTTGGTGTTGGATTTTTGTTTTCCTTGTCCTTTAAATATTTTTGAAATTTGTTCTGTTATTTATTTGCATTAGCTGGAAATCATTTGATCCTTTTGAAGTCTGCTTTTAAGCTTTGTGAGGTCAAACCAGAGCAGCCTCTAATTTAGGTCTAATTTGACTTTGTACCTGTTGCCTAAGTAAGGTATTGCAAGGTGTCTCCTCTTTGGCTTTCGTGCATGTCTATTACTCTTACTGCTGGGCGAGCTCTGAAAATTGTTCCATGTAACTTCTTTCCAGTGGTTCTATCCCTTTGCTTATTTTCCTTACACAAGTACTCTATCAATAGCAAAAATGAAGGCTCAAAGGTAGTCTTCTGAAAATATACAAGCTTTCCATTCAGTTCTCTCGGCTCCCATACAACACTCTTACAATTCCAGCTGTTTTAGTCTCTTGAACTCAGGGCAATAACTGAAGTGTTTTGGGATTTCTCCTCTTCGCACTTTAGCCTGGGAAATCTGCAGACAGTGTTTTAGTCAGCTAGTGGTGACTAAAGCCATGAGTGGATGACTTTAAAAAGAGAATTTTTACTTGTCACAGTCCAGAAAGCTAGAAGTCCAAACTCAGGGTACCAGCTCCAGGGGAAGGCTTTCTCTGCTGGCATCGGATTAAAGTCCTTGTAGTTAATTCTCCTCTGGACTAGAAGCTACTGAGTCCCAGGGACCCCAGTCCTTTCCAAAGGACATGCTCAGCTCCAGGTACTGCTTTTTGGTGATACAGGTCCCCAAATGTCTCTAGTAGTTTCTCTCCTTTATATTCCAAGAGGCTGCCTCAAAGCACAAAATGATCTTACACATTGAATCTTGTTCTACCAACACAACTGCCCATCCACTCGCATTAACATCTTAGGGGAAAGAATTCCAACTTGGAGGAACATCACACAATGCCAGGAATTATGGCCTAGCCAAATTGTGACAGATTTTTTAGGGGACACAATTCAATTCATGACAGATAATAAGCTCAGATAATTGAAGGGTCTGTCTCATTCGTTTCTTTTCTTTCAGATAGCACTATCCACTACACATGTGAAACTTACTTTTATTTTAATTTCATTAGTTTTCAGACTGGGTAACCAAGCCCTCTTCTGTAGTAAAACAAACAAACACAAAAATAAATAAATCCACTGCTGTTGAGTCAATGTCAACTCATGGCGACCCTATAGGACAGAGTAGAACTGCCCCACAGAGTTTTCAAGGAGTGGTTGGTGGATTTGAACTGGCAACCTTTTGATTAGCAACTGCAGAACTTACCACTGTGCCACCAGGGGTTCTCCTACTTACTTAGTTGTCACATGGAAGTGAGGTAGAGCTGCACGGTCCTGTTGTTCAGTGTTTGGAATCTGTTGTATTCTGCATGTCGCCCAGATTTTTAGTTGTCTAGCATTACAGGATGAGTCTAATTCCCTGTAACCGTATGGTGTCTGAAAATGGAAGCCCCTTCTCAAGTGTCATCAACAGATACGTGATTAAATAATTTGCAGTGTAATTTGATGTTTTTCTCCTTGCCATAAGTACATGCTACTTCTGTTTTATTCCTAAACAAGTGTTCTGAGAAGTCCGTGTTCTGTTAGCATGTGAGGGTAAAAATTCAGAACTGTTTTTCTTAGGGAGCAAATTCGTGGGTGTTGAAATTGCTAACATGCTCATCTGGTAATCAAAGGGATAGAGATCTGAGTCACCTGGAGGAGACTCCTCAGAAGAAAGAGCTGGAGATTTACTGCTTAATAGCATCAGTCATTTAAGTTCCATGGAGCACAGTTCTATTCTCATGTGTGGGATCGCCGTGAATCACAATGATCCCACAGCAGTGGCTGTAAGTGGGAAATCCCTCCCTTTCAGTACCGGAAACTAAAACAATTTTTCTCTTGAACAGTATTGTGAGCCATCCTTTGTAAGAACATGAAACAGCCTCCAGCTGTTGACAGATGCTGTGTTTCAGCACCTACTGCCCAGTATAGCACCAGCACTGCTTCACTTCCACGTGGCAACAGAAACGAGATTTGTTACTCAGTCTGAAAATGAATGAAATGAAAATAAAAATAGTTAGCCCAGGTTTCATGCATTGAATTGTGCCTCTCAAAAATATCTGTCAACTGGGCTAGGCCATAATTCCCAGTTATTGCATGGTTGTCCACCACTTTGGCATCTGATGTGATTTTTTTATGTGTTATAAATTCTACGATGTTGATGAGACGGGATTAGCAGCAGATATGTTAATAAGCAGGTCTCAATCTACAAGATTGGATTGTGTCTTCAGAGAAGTGAACAGAGACATGGGACCTCACACCACCGAGAAAGTAGCGCTGGGAGCAGAGAGTGACCTGTGAGGAAAAGTTTCTAGACCCATGGAAGCTTGATTATAAGGAACATTTCCCCAGAGTCGACAGAAAGAGACAGCTTCCCCTGGAGCTTGTGCCTGAATTTGAATTTTTAGACTACTAGACTTTGAGAGAATATTTTTTTCTTTGTTAAAGCCATCCACTTGTGGTAGCTCTGTTAGAGCAGTATTAAATAACTAAAACACCATGCTTTTCAAAGGTAACATTGCTATGTTTTAATTTTCTTGGGTTTAACTTTAAATCATCAAGTTAAGAAAGGTCTAAGAAAAAGGTTTTGTTTTTGTTTTTTTGTTTTGTTTTTTTCCAGTTTAAAGACACAACCATCTCTATTCAATCTCTATTTCCCAATGCAGTGGCTTAATCCTTGTAAGTTCATAAAAGTTTCTATGGGGCAGTTCTACCCTGACCTACAAGGTCGCTATGAGTCAGAATTGACTCGATGGCACTGGGGGTTGGGGTTAAAATGTTAATCGCTTTTCATGCTCTAATTTATTGATGAAGAGCTGTATAAGAATTTCATTTTCATTTTACTGTTGATGCAGGTGTGTTTACTGACCACTAAAAAAAAAAAGATACACTTTAGACTAAATTCCTAGCAATGCTTAGTGATTCAGACATACTGTATTTCATATTTACTACTGAAAATTAGATGCCAAAACAGGATTATCAATTTCTACTACTTACTCTGTTTTTCCTGCATAAAAACTCCATCAAAGAGCAATACTAATCAGTGAACCAATGTTTTGAAAATATTACTGCAATATATGTGCTCTATGAGCATAGCAGATGAAATGACTCATTGTCATTGTAATTCTCTGTCATTCTGTGCTGTAAGCAGCTTCATAGAGGGTAACATTTGAGACACTGATTAAAGTACTAAAAGTGCAGTTTCAAAATTAGAGAATGTAGACACATGAAATGTACTTAGACTCTGAAACTACTAAGAGCTGGGAATGGATTCCTGATAAACACATAGCGCTATCACATCATTTGCTTTTCCCTTTCTGAGAACTTTGCTTCCACAAATACACACAAAGCTTTCTCCCTCTGACCCTATAAGACTAGACATAAGAGTCACACTAATAGTGAGGTCTTTCCCAGCCACCTCGTGTAAAACAGTATACCATTCCTACTCCATCCACTCTGCTGCTATTCTGTTCTCCTAATTCCTTTTTAACACATTTTTCATAGTTCTTATGTACTTCCTGAAGTTCTATGTATTCACTTTTTATTTCCTTATTGTCAGTTTCTCCCCACTATAATATATGTTCTATGAGGGCAGTAATTTCACCACTGTTTTCCACAACTGCATTCTCAGTTTCTACAATATTTGGCATACAGTAGGGACTCTATAAACTTCTGTTAAATTGAATAGATAAATGAATGAGAAACTTAATATTGTGACTGGTACTTAATAAGTACTCAGTTGAAGTGGTTTTAAAAAATTATCACCATTATCTTTGTTATTAATGTATGAGACAAAACATTTCCAAACACTCTGATTTTCTTTGCAGAAATATGGAAATTACATGAAAACAGATAAAGTTTTTGACACTTAAAATGAACTGTATCTACAACCTCACATTGAGTTAGGATTAGTTTAGAACAACTCCTACGGACAAAACAAGCCAATAAAATCTGTAATTAATTGTTCTTGATAAATGTGTTTGAAGCCATGTAAACTATGCTTTTCTTTAATTTCAGTAATTGGATGGTTTGGCGAACTCAGTAATTTGGTATTTTATTGGATAGAATTTCCTGGAGTTACAGAATCAAATTCGGTATTTTAAAAATGAATAGGACAGTCTAAAAGCATACATGAAAATTACAGAAAACAAAACAAAACAAAATAATGTGAGTTATTTGCTCTAAAAGGAATATTATGGCTTTGATAAGAAATGATACACACTTGGAGTGAAATGTGGAAATGTACCAATTTTAATAAATGCTTTTAACCCTTTTTAAATTATTGCCTTACAAAGCAGTACACTACTTCTCCAAAACTTAGCTAACTTACAGCATTACTCATCTATTACATTGAAAGATAATACAGACATATGAACTTCAAAAGTAAATCTAATAAAATAGAGTAAATATCTAGTGAACACCCTTAATGAACCACCTTTTGTTAGCCAACAGAGTACAAAAACATTCATCCCCTCAAAAATTCAATCTATGGTAGATACATACAAGTGTAATTTTAATTTTCTGTGATGAGGGAACTACTACTATAATTCTTAGACATTACATTTCATTGATCAGTAAAATTTCAATAAAACACAGAATTCATGGCCAATACATCACAGTCAACTTTTCTTCAAACATCATCATTGCTTGAATAAATTGAATTATAAAATCAGTAATAGTAGGAAAAAATAATCTTCGGTGAAATATTTTATAACATAATAAATGAGCCTTGATAAAAAAAAATCATCTCTGTCCTTTTTAGTCATTTTTCTGTAAATTGAAATTTTATCGCAGAAACATACAACATTGTGTTCAACAACATCACTGAAATGGAAGTGTTCCAGGCACATTGATGTGGAAGTGATTTATTCTGTGTTCGGAAACTTCACAGCCACGGGACATCTGAACTACCAATCACGGTCAAGAATAAAGGAAAAATAAAATGTTAGGAAGGCAATATGGTAAGAGACTCAGTCAATATTATAAAGGGTGACGGGACAAGTTCCAAAAGACAAGGAGCACTAGTGACTGACAAAGGAAAAGTGGACCACTAATAACAAAGAGTAAAGGAAAGAAACCACTGTGTTCTGTGACATGAAGCACACAACCCCTGGTACCACAATAATACATGTAGCATAAGAGTCACTGGATTTCTTGGCAATTCGTAAGTCTCTGTTCGAAAACTCAGTAGATCTTCCCCGAAGACTTCAGATAACCGAACTAAGGAAAATGAGGAGGAAAGGTTAAGAAGAGATGAGAAAACCACAGATATCGTATATCTAGAATCGGTTGAAAGCACCGTCCCACGCTGAAAGCACACCAACCAGTGTCGTCAGCTATAGCTTGATTTAGGGGAAGGAGCCATTCACTCAAAATAACAGTCCGTCTTTAAGCACAATTTTAATTAAGCTGACTCAAGAAAAATAGACATCTGGATTAAGAAGAAATTCTACATGGTTCTAAAAACATATTACCTCTCAGTTTTAAAACCCATTTATACAGCAGTACTGAAAAACAAGTAAAACAAATCCATTGCCGTCAAGTCAGTGGCTACAGAAGATACCTAAAACAGAAAACCTATTGCTACTGAGTCAATTCTTATCCATAGTGTCCATATAGGACAGAGTAGAACTTTTCCAAAGGGTTCCAAGGCAGTAAATCATTCAGGAAGTAGACTGCCACATCTTTTTGTCACAGAGTGGCTGGTTGGTTCAACCATCAACCTTTCAGTTAGCAGAACATTGAACCACTGTACCAAAGTGTCATGGATTATTGTCACCCCCCAAAAATGTGCGTAGTAACTTGGCTGGGCCATGTTTCCCAATATTGTGTGACTGCTTTCCATTTTGTGATTTTCCTATGCTGTGAATCCTAATCTCTTTCTGGGACTAATAAATAAGATTATGTTAGAGAGGATTAGGGATTAGGGTGGGACTGTAAAACCCTTCCTTGAAAAGCACCTTCCTGGATGTGGCTTGAACCACTCTTGATCCTTTTATTCTACAAGAGATAAAGAGAAGCTGGCAGAAAGTTGGGAACCTCACACCATCCAGAGAGCAGCACCTGGAGTAGAATGCCTTCAGACCTGAAGTTCCTGAGGCAAGATGCTCACTGACCAAAGACTGAAACAATACGTGGACTTCCTTCCAGAGCCAACAAAGAAGGAAAGCCTTACCCTGGAGCAGGACACCCTGAATTTGGACTTGTAGCCTACTGGACTATGTAAGGATAAACGTTTCTTAGCTAAAGCCATCCACTGTGTGATATTTCTGTTAGAGCAGTACCAGATAACTAAAACACAGAGCAAAACATGTTATACACCTATATCATAAAGAGCCCTGGTGGTGCAGTGGTTAAGTATTCAGCTGGTAACCAAAAGATTGGCAACTCAAATCTACCAGCTACTCCTTGGAAACCCTGTGGGGCGGTACCGCTCTGTCCTATAGGGGCACTGTAAATCATGATACTTCATAAACGAAAGTTGTGTTATCATATACTGTTGCAGGACAAAGACAAGTGCGGCCTGCAGAGCAGAAAACAGCTTCAGTGCCACTTTGTCTTTAAGAGACAGAGGATTTACTGCCGGCAGTGCTGTGCTCAGGCTCAAGTACAAAAAATAGCCTCGCGCCCCATTCCGTTACCAAACATAATTATTCATATGTTTTCTCAAAGAAGCAAACAAAGGAATTTTCATACATTCTTCCAGCTGGCAACTACAGGTTTACGGATTTTCATATTGCAATTTCAGTGGCATAGCAGTTTCACTGATTATCATTTTACCTTCTAATGGTGTTAACATGGTTACAAAGACAAAGACAAGCCAATTCTGAAGTTGAGAAGAGGGGCTCTCCTTTCTCTGGATTGAACTGCTCACAGGAAGCACTGTGTGGGGGCTTCTCCTGTGCCAGGTTTACAGGCTCCTGGTACTTTTAACAAGGCTATAACTCTTCAGGTGTGAAGCCCTCAGGCTTCTGGTATTTTAGGAAAGGCTAAAATTCTTCAGGCTTTCCTCTCTAGATACCATTACCATTTATTAAACTATTTAAAATATAACATCAAGTGAAAAAGATGTAGGACTATTTTATAAACGTACAAGCTGACAAGTCCACGAACTTAGTTGTTCTAAGTGCTACATTCCTCATTGCTGAATATCACTACAGTCATCTTCGAAGTGCCCTCTTTGGACAGCTATGCATCTATGCCAGTACCTAGTACACTCTTCAAAGCAATTTTGGATCTCTTTCTGGAATGACCATCGTGCATGGTGACAAGGTGGCAAGTTTGCGAACTTAATTGTTCAGATGTCTGTGAGGCAGTCTTTAGCCAGTAAACAACTGTATTGGAGCACCCTCCATACTCACTTGATCTGGCCCCCAGTGACTTTTTTCTTTATCAAAAGACAAAGGAAGTATTAAAAGGAAGATATTTTGATGACATTCAGGACATCATGGGTAATACAATGACAGATCTGAAGGCCATTCCAAAATAAACAGTTCCAAAATTGCTTTGACAGGTTGACTAGGCACTGGCCTCAGTGTGCAGCTTCCCAAGGGCAGTACTTGAAAGGTGACTGCAGTGATACTCCACAATGAGGTATGCAGCACCTTTTCTAGGATGATTTTGCAAACTTAACTGGCAGTCCTTATTCCTGTAAGTCTTTTTATTAATACAGGACATTCATTATATGGTCTTTGTGTTATATTTCCTTTTATTGCATACATAATATTATATTTTATTATATGAAAAAAAGTTATGCCCTCCAAGCAGTTTCAATTCATAAAGTCCCTACCAAGAAAAGAATGAAACACTTCCCAGCCCTGTGCCATCCTCACAACCATTGGTATGTGTCACAGATGGAGTTACGTCCCCTCCAAAATATGTGTATCAGTTTAACTGGCCATGATTCCCAGGACTGTGTGGTTGTCTGCTGTTTTATGATTTTAATTGTCATATATGTTGCTTAACCTCTGCTAATTATTAATGGGGCAAGATTGGATCATGTTAAAGAGTATTAGGGTAGGACTGTGACAGCCTTACTAAGGTCACATCCCTGATTGAATGTAAACGGAATTTCCCTGGGGTGTGACCTGTATTACCTTCTACCACTCAAGAAATAAAAAGGAAAGGGAAGTGAGTGGAGAATTAGGGACCTCATACCACCAAGAAAGCAGTGCCCAGAGTACAGCACATCTTTTGGACCTGAGGTTCTCACACTAAGATGCTCCCAGACCAAAAGAAGATTGATGACAAAGACCTTTCTCCAGATCCAGTAGGGACAAAAAGCCTTCCCCTGGAGCTGACATTGTGAATTTGGATTCATAGCCTACTAGAATGTGAAAGAATAAATTTCTCTGTGTTAAAGTCTTCAACTTACAGTATTTCTGGTATAGCAGCACTAGATGACTAAGACATCATGTTTGAGACTGTTGCTTGGGCCAGCACAGCCACAATCACTCCCTCACACACACACACTACAAAGGATTGAAAGAAAAATACCAGAACCTTATTAGCTGTTTATTATCAACTGAGTTGTGTCCTGGCAAACATATATACTGAATTCCTGGCCCTTGTACGTGAGGATATGATCCTGTGTGTAAATACGCTTTTTATTATGTTATTGAGGTCACACCTAAAGCTAATCACTTCTCAGTTATAAAGAGACCAGTAGAGAAACAGAAACGTACACAATAATGACAACAATAATTTTGTATGTGTATTAAAGAAACAGCTGCTGTGGATGGAGAAGAGAATTAAATCTAGCCAGAGCATGGAGGATGGAGTGGCCAGTGCTCAGAAGCTACCTGGGATTCTACCGAAGGCAGCTGAGGAGGATTCTGGAGGTGGGGTGCTGCTACAAGCTCTAAGTAGTTCTCTAAAGCCTCAGTTAAAGAGTTCTGGTGGTAACAGCTCGGCTGCTAGTCAAAAGGTTAGCAGTTTGCATCCACCACCTGTACGATGGAAACCATACGCAGCAGTTCTACTCTGCCCTAAAGGGTCACTATGCATCAGAACAGACCTGACGATCTTTTTTATTACCATTATTTAGACTCAATTCAGATACCATGTATGATTATCTACAAAGAATGCTAAGGAACCAGACAGTGCTTGGGGATACCAAAAAAGAAGCCACATGCCTGTAATAATTTGGACTTTTAGCCTCCAGAAAACTGAGAAAATAAATTTCTGTTCCCAAAGCCAGTCATTTGTGGTGTATCCATTACAGAGGCTCCACGACAGTTATTTGTCAAGTGGAGATTTTGAAACTTTTTTTTATTATGACTGAGTGTAAATGTACATTCCCGTATAAATTTACATGCCCACCTATATGCAGCTTCCACTGCTCTCCCTGCCCGATGAAAGCACACTATTCCTCTCTGCTCCATACATGTCTCATCCTCCCAACAGTCTCCTTTCCCCTCCTCTCCACCTACTCTCTTTCCTCTAGCCAGAGGTCAGCAGGATGATATCCTATATACGCATGAAGATATTTTTTAATATGTCTGTACTTTCAAAAGTACAGACTGTACTTTCAAGTACTGTCTGTACTTTCAAAGTCTGACTGTACTTTCAAAGTCTGTACTTTCAAAAGTGTCTTTAAAACCTGTGCAATAATCGGGGTTCCTCTGGGAGCATGGCCCTTGACCCTGATTCTACCTCTATCCATAAATCATATTGGAAGTCAACTCTTCAGACAGAAATGGATTGGACTGGTGACACAGAGTGACCATATTGTGTGTGCACTTTATGGTTCTAGGCATCTATAGGATGTCATCCTGCTGATCTCTTACTGGAAGCAGGGGAGAGGGTGGAAAGGAGGGGATAGGAGGTTGTTAGGAGGATATGACATGTGCAGAATGGAGAGGAAGAACGTGCTGTCACCGGGCAGGGGGAGCAGTGGGAGCTGCACATAAGTGGGCATGCAAATTTATATGGGAATGTACATTTTCACTTAATCATAAAAAAAACCTGTGCAATATTTTATAATTCAAAAACAAACAAGAACATATTTCTAAAACACTGATAATATGAACATTTTCTGACATGTAAACAGTTGTTTTAGAAATCTACAAAATTCAGTAGTTCAGAAGATTTTGCTTAATTATACTCTTTACCAATGTTAAACTCTGGTTAATATGACTTAGTCCTCTAAGATTCTATGCTTGTCATCTGGCAAAAAAACAAACAAATAAATAATTATAAACAAAGAAAAGAAAAAGACATAAAGAGTAGTCATAAATAAAAAGGGGTGAACCCTGAGATCTCCACTAAAAGACCACAATTGATGGTCCAGCAGTTTCGGGGTTCCCCTGGGAGCATGGCCCCCAGCCCTGGTGCTGCCCTTGCCCATAAATCGTAGCGAAGGTCCACTCCTCGGACACGAATGGATTGGACTTGGCAATGCTGAGTGACCACATACTGGATACACTTTATGGTTCTATACATCTATAGGATATCATCCTGCTGACCTCTGGCTGGAGGAAGGATAGTGGGTGGAGAGGAGCGGAAAGGAGGCTGTTGGGAGGATGAGACATGTATGGAGCAGAGAGGAATAGTGTGCAGTCACCGGACAGGGAGAGCAGTGGAAGCTGCATATAGGGGGGCATGTAAAATTATTCAGGAATGTACATTTTCACTCAGTCATAATAATAATAACAATAATAAAGAATTTAAAAAAAAAAAAACAAGCAAAGAAAATAGGACCTCACACTGCTCTCAGAAAGGCTTAAAACGATATAAAAAGAAACAGTCATTCAAGGTCAAATGAATTACTTATACTATTACCACTGTACATCATCTTGCACTTGATTTTTTGTCTTATGTAGAATTTACACTTGCCCATTCCAAAAATAATTATAACAACAACTTTTTGTGTGTGTGTGTATACTATTATTCAGACTCAATTCATTTCTAAATCATCTCTTGTCATAAAGGATGGCAGATCCAGAAGTTACAGGTATCACCAAAGTACATGCAATAAAAACATTTTGAAGTCAAGCAATCAAGGGCAACAAAGTGATACTATAATACCTGTACATTTCATTCTTGTCCAATATAGGTTTATTGCTTGATAATAGAAAGTACCTTTGCTACATTTAGGGTTGTTGTTGTGTAACTATCAAGTGCATTCTGACTCAACTATTAATTAGAACAAAGATAGATGATAGATGTTAATATAAGATACAAATTGATAAAGCTATAGAATAGAGATAAGATGTACGAGAGACAGAGGAAAAAAACATGAATAGACCAGGATTTGATCTTTACATTTTCTTAAAACTCAAAACACATCATCGCTCTTCTCGAACTCTCACTCATTCTCCATAGCTTCTACACCAGTCTGTTTCAGGGTAAGTGTTTTTGATGTCGGGTGAGAGAAAAAAGAAAATGGATAACCACAGAAGAATAAAAGCAGTTACTATTACTCAACACCATTGTACAATAATCTTTTCCTTTTCCTCCCAATTAAAAGAAAAAAATAATCTTTTGCACAATATGAGTGAAAACTGGTAGTGATACCAGTATCTAATAAAATTATAACAGTAGATAAATTCTCTTCGAATGTCAACTCTGTAAAATATTTTTGAATGATAGGACATTTTCCAGTAAGAGGCAAGTAAAGACACAGTGATTTATTTTGTGTAGAAGTAGAGGGCAGTTCATCATCATTTTCTAGAAGTGATTTCAGAAGCAATGTTTTGAATTGAATAGTTAGCCTCGGTGTGAAGAGAGGTGATTTTTGTAGTTGGCCTCATAGCAGGATTAATTGAAAATTAATACTGATGAGAACAAGCAATCAAAAAACAAAGCAAAGCAAAACAAAAACACCAAATCCATTGTCATCAAGTCAATTCTGGCTCATAGTGACTCTATAGAACAGAGTAGAACTGCTCCAGAGTTTCCAAGGAGCACAAACAAGCAAAGGCAAGAAATTATGAACAAATAAATATTTTCTCCACCATTTGACACTTACTCACAATGATTCCATTAGCTGAAAAAACAAGGCAATCAGCACTCACCCTGCTCATAAATGTCACATTGCTTTGCTTCATTGTATTTGTGACCGTATTAGATATTTTACACCTTCTAGAACAATGTTATAAAACATGAAGTGGTAGGTTTATACTGAAGAAAATGTTTTGTTAAACAGTTAAATAATACAGCTTTTGCTCCTTATTTTGAGTGGCTACCAGGCTTCATTTATTGCTGCATATGCAGATTCTCATATGTTTGTCAGTTTTCTTTGTAACTCCAGTAACAGAACAGATGCCAGTCTAAGACTGGGAAGTATTTATGTGTAAGCGATCACACTTCATCAGCAAAACCCACCCTTACAGAATGTGTCTCTCTTTTAAACACATACATTGTTTGGAAAAAAAAAAAAAGTATTGAAAACTTAAATGAGGGAAAACATACCATATGAAACTTTTTTTTTTTTTCCCTGAGAAATTCATTCCAAAGCTACAGCACATAATTTCAGGAATTAGGTCTTCTCAGGATAAATGAGACAGTTACTAAATTTATTTTTAGGGAGTTCTAGGAAGAACTAGTCTGTAGCTCTTTGGTTATTTCAAGAAATAAATTATTCTGCATAGTTAAATATCTGTATAACTGGATGGTTATCTAATCAAATATGACTAAAAAACCCATACCATTTACTAAGAATTTTTATAGGTTTTTGGTTTGGCTATGAATTATATAGTTCTATATTCCTTAAGATTTTTCTTTATTATTGTTACTTATTTTAAGTATCAAATCTGTACTAGTGATGTCTACAGAGTTTATCATTAGAGCAGTTCTGACCTAAAATTTAGTAGCTGCAAATTGCCACATACCTCTGTGCTATCTTGCTTGTTTTATCACATCGTCTCTTCTCCAGATTACTTCTACAGTAATTTCATTCCATAACAATCTGCATCCCTTGTCAATCAAAGAAGCTACTTTCTGAACAGATGTGCTCTCCCTAGTGTGCTAGATGCACTTAACGTCTAGTCAATGGTCCAGTATTCTAGTATCTTAAACTATAGGCCAAGAATGCAAGTTTTATTCTTTGGCCCAGTTTATATAATCAGTCATTTATTTCTCATAATTTCCTTTCACTCCAATGTCTGAATCTTAATTTGAATGATAAGGTGAGAACACAAAGTATGGAGTCTTCAGTTTCTTCAGCTCCCAACACATTTTGTAAGGATAAGTGAAAATAATATTTTTGGCTCGGGTCATTAATCTGTAGTCAGCCTGACTTAGCAAGCAAGTCTGATAAATTTCAGTCAGTCTTCATTCATGCCTTGTGTGCAAATGGCAGGAAGACCGCTTATCTCTCAAAGAAAAAAAAAAAAAACCTATAACCCTCAGTAGAAATCATCAGACCCTACAGATATGTTCCATCTGGGTTTATAATATCGACCTTTTGGTATTTCCACATACATATTTTTGGAAATATTTTCTTGGATATTGCAAATTGTCATGCTCTGTCTCTGACCAGACCCGCCCTGGAGCTTTAGTCTTTTAACCTAATTTTGGTTTGCCTGTGACCATCTGCCTAGCGGACTATTTCCTTAGCTGAGCTTCATTTATGGGTTAATTATTCGATGGCACTTGGCTTTTGGCTACTGAGAGTCAAATTGGTGTAGGAGGAAGGATACTGGCCGAGATAGCAGAGAGCCTGTGTTGTAGTGCCTTCAGTCTCATATTTTCTAATCTTGAATAAATAATCTTCCTAGGATTCACTTCTTATTTGCCTCTTGCCCTGGATACTTAGTGCTGCCATAGCAAAAATATCATAATTAAGTGACTTGACAAGATAAAAATTTATTTTCTCATAGTTTCGCAGGCTGAAAGTCCCAATCAGGATCTTGCCTCTGTTGGTTCCTCCTGTAGGTCTCTGTTCTAGTTTTTGGGGTCTGCCCACAATCTCTGGTGTTCCCTTGCTTGCAAACGAGTCTTCACACGGTGTCTGTCTTCCCCCAGTGTATGGGTGTATGTGTCTTTTTTTTTTAATAGGATCCTACTCAGAAGGGATTAGTTTTAGGACCCTGCTACTGCGGTAGTAGGTAAAATAGAGGGTCAGCAAAAGAGGAAGAGCCTCGAGGAGATGGATTGACACAGTGGCTGCAATAATGGGCTTCAGCATAATAATGATTTTGGGCATGGTGCAAGATTGGGCAGTGTTTCAATCTGTTGTTCATAGGTCTCTATGAGTTGGAACTGACTCTAAGCCAGCCAAGTGCCACTGAATCGGATCCAACTCTACAGCACCTTAATGACAACACTACTTCAGTACCACCTTGTCAACACAACAAAAGAAAACCTTATTTTTAAACAGGGTGATGGCTCCAGGTATGGGTGTTAGGTTCACATTTCTTGGGGAGAAAGACACAATTCAGTTCACATCACCTCCTAACATAGTTATCAACATTGAATTAACCATGTATTTATATTGTTATTGTTGCTTCTAGGTGCCATTAAGTTGGTTCCAACTCATAGCAACCCTACGTGCAACAGAATGAAATGCTGCCCAGTTCTGCACCCTGCTCATGGTCACTGTTGCAGCCACTGTGCCAATCCATCTTGCTGAGAGTCTTCCTCTTCTTCTCTGACCCTCCACTTTATCAAGTGTGATACTGATCCTTCCTGAGAAGTCCAAAGCATGTAAGATGTAGTCTCATCACCCTTGCTTCTAAGGAACTGTCTGGTTGTACTTATTCCAAGATAGAATTTTTCTCCTTTTTGTGACAACTCATAGCGTCAAAATTTAATATTCATCTTTACCACCACAATTCTTTTGTCTTCCTTATACACTGTTTAGCTTTCACATGCATGTGATGCAATTGCAAATGTGTGACTTGGGTCAGGCTCACCTTAGTTTTTGAGGTGATGTCTTTGTTTTTCAACACATGTATTTATGTAGCTTCTTTAAAAAAAATTTCCAATTATACAGCTTCAAGCAAGAAATCTCCAACACTCTGAAGCTAAAGTCATCAATAATTTTGGTATACTTTCTTTTATCTCCAAAAAATCAATTCCCAGTGATGCTAACTATGATTAGAGAAGATTTATGGGGATTATGAGACTTAACCTTGGTCATTAAGATATTCCTGCTTCCATTCTACATGTTTATGAATATTCTTAGACTACTTAACACAAACTATGAACATCATCTATGTTTGTTTGCTAGTCACTTTCTGCCCACTGTAACGTACTTTTAAGCACTGCTATTTAACAAAAAACAAAAATAAAAGTTGGCATCAGGGTACTTACAAAAATGCCTCGGGGTTAGGAGAGGAAATAGTAGGTAAACAACAGGAGAAGGTATACATTATTTGCATAAAAATACCACAAATATATAAATGATAATGCATTTACTGAAAGTGTACCAATTACTGTGTTAGGTGCTTCATGTATAGTATCTCAATTAATTTGAATTTTTATCAAAAGAAAATGGTGTTTTGATAAACTGAATACATCTGCTAACCAAAAGATGAGCAGTTTGAATCCAGCAGTCACTCCTTGGAAGCTAGGGGGCAGTTCTTCCTTGTCCTGTGGGGTTGTTATGGGTCAGAATTGATTTGACAGCAATGTGTTTTTGTTCTGCTTTTTTTTTTCTTTTTAGTAGACCACAGAGTCCCTGGGAGTTGTTTGAACTACTAGCCAAAAGGTTGGTGATTCAAACCCACCCAGAGGCACCATGGGAAGTAGGCCTTTCAAAAGTTCACAGACTTGAAAATTTTATAGAGGAATTTTTCTGTGCACAAATGGGGTTGCTGTAAGTCATAGTCAACTTGGCAGCAATTAGTAACAACAAATTACAGAAACTCAGAGTGAGGATGGTGTGAAGTAAGGATAGTGAGATAGGTAGGAGGCTGGGAATTACTGGATCTTATAGTTAATGGATATTAAAGATTTTCATCTTTAAGAGCAATAGCAAGTATTAATATTCTTTTAAATGGAGTGATATGATTATTTTACTGTCAATGACAAAGAGTAACTGTAGAGAAGACAGAAATAGACTATTGTTCATATATTGCTTATTCATGGAATTTTTTTCCCCTAGTGTTCTAGAGTAAGCATATCTCTGCCACTTATGAAGCTGTATTTCATTTATAGTCACATGAGAACAGTTCTGTACAATCAGCCAGTTCTCTACCATACAGTGTTTTTATTCAAGTGAAAATGAGGCAAAAGCAAACTACAGACTACAGTTTAAAAATAAAGTCTCTGAAAATTGAATTTTGCTACTAGAAAACATATCAAAATAATTAGTGATAATATCTCAAATAAGTTAAATTCACACTATAGATACTTTAATTACTTTCTTTCCTTACATTTAATTAAAATTGGCAATTATCTCTCAATTGCTCAAAATAAGCTTTTTTTAAAAAAATATGGAAAGAACCATATACATATCCATTTTTTAAACATTATAAATGTATTAGAAAATATCTTCCAGCTCCCAGAAGATTAAAAACAAGAAAGCAATATACTTTTCAGTATTTAAAGAAAGCTTAACTTTGGATCTCCAAAATGTTTAGACACATTAGCCAGGCAACTGAAATAGCATGAAGAGTGTTAGATGAGTGCTGTCACACTAATAATAAAATGCTTAGCTTCTGCCACAACCACCAGATATTGTCTGTAAATAGACTAGCAGGGAAACACATTAAACATCATGGGTAATAGACACAAAACAAAACATGCACACAGAAAAAAACCAAACCTTCATTCCTACATTGGAAAGACCTCTTTCTTTTGGAGAATGTTTAAAATAAATTTTAGGCTAAGAAACAAAGTCTACAAGATACTTGAACAAGAATGGTGAAGGAAGGTGCTTCATTCTTCCTTCTTCACACAGAAAAACTAAAAATAAAAGCAGAAATTGAGTTTGGAATTCTCTGAAATACTAGTGAACAGCTTGGGGATCACAGCAGTTAGGTCATGTTTGCAAAATGTTCTGAATACTCTGAGACGTTCATGACACTGGGGCAAGTATCATACCCTCCCCCTCTTGGTGGCTGGCCTAGTTTGTTCCCTGGCTTTGGAGTAAGCAGAGGGTAGTTTATCAACGAAGTATAGGATTTGTCTGTTCCACTAAGTAAAAAGACCTAAAGACCAAAGCAAAGCATGATGTCTATGTAGTCCCATCTGGAGGTTGCTCAGGACGGTGAAGCAGCAGACACATCTGAGAAACTCTAAAATAATCTGAAGAGCCCATGGCTACCTAGGGTAAAGGAATGCAATTGATCCTCAAAGAGTCAAAATGCTGAGCAGAGAATTCTCTTGGGAAATTGGAGCATTTATAAGCAACTATGTATGACCTTGGGTTCAGTGATTATGCATTCAGCTGCTAACTGAAACATCAGGGGTTCAAACCCACCAGCTGTTCCATGGTAGAAAGACGTGATAATCTACTTCTAAAGACTACAGTCTTAGAAACCCAATAGGGAGGTTCTCTCAGTCCTATACAGTTTGTATGGATCAGAATTGACATGATGGCAATGGGCATGAAAGCATGTGTAATTCAGAAAGTCACATGCATGCTAAGGGAAAGATACATGCCTGGAAAGATGTTAGGCAATTCTAACATTTTCTTCTGGTAGATTTTTTTGAATCAGAGCAAGTCTGGTTAATAGTTGCCTCTATTTGGAGCCATTCTGCAAAGACTAAAGAAGATATTTTATTTCAGTGTTTTTAATTCTACTGTTTCTGCAAAAATAGTTCAGAAGACACTAAACTAATGGACTACCACATCGTTTGACAATAGAAAAACAGAAGGAAGGAAAAACTAAGACAAAGAAAGAGAAGCAAAACACTTAGAAAACCCTGAGGAAGTGGATTTTAGAACTACCCACTTCTGTTAGTTCCAGAACTATCATATAATATTATTCAAATACCCCATTTTTAGCAAAATTTCAAAACACATACAAAGAAACACAAGGGTGATCTAACAAACCAATTGAAAAAATCATTAAGGAAACCTAGCTATTGGACCTACCAGATACACATTTTAAAGGAGCTGCTTTAAATTGGCTCAGGGAAAAAATAAAAGGCAAAGATAGGAAAACAAAGAAAATCCAGAAAACTAAACATGAATAAAATAAAAACACTAAAAAAAAGAGAGAGAAATTTAGAAATCTATGACATAGTTTTGGAGTTCAGAAACATAATAACTGAAAGTTAAAAATTAACTAGGGACATTTAACAGCAAAGCTGAACTGGAAGAATAAAAAATCAGAACATTTCAAGATAAGACTTTGAAATAATCTTGTCAAAGAAACAGAAATAAAGGATAAACAAAAATGAACAGAGCTTAAGAGAATTGTGATGTACAATTTGTGATCTGATATACTCATCACGGGAAGGGAGAAAAAGAAAGAGGCAGAAACATTATTTGAAGAAATTATGGCTGAAAACTTTCCAGATTCGGCAAAAGACATGAATCTATAAATACAAGAAGCTCAACAACATCCAACTGGAACAACCCCAAGGAAACTCATGCCCAAGCATATTATTATCAAGCATCATAAATCAAAAATAGAGAAATAATTTTAAAAGTAGAAAGAAAAAATCAAACATTCATGTACAAGGAAACCCAAATGAGACAAAATGTGTCTTTCCTGTCAGAATCCTTGGAGGCCAGAAGGCAGTGGAATGATACATTCAAGATGAAGGAAAAAAGCTGTCTTCCTAAAATCCTCTCCCTGGCAACACTATCCTCCACAACTGAGAGTGAAATTAATACATTCTCAGATAAACAAAAGGGAGTCCACAAACTACCAAGGGTCACTATGAGTTAGAGTCAATTCAACAGTAATGAGTTTTGTTTTCTAGTTTGAAAGTTGTGGTCACCAGAGAGTAACATGAACCTGTGCATTGAAACAAAGACCTCTAGTAAAGGTCATTTCAAGGGGAAGCAGAAAGGACATTTTCTCTGCATTTTTGGTTGGTGAATATATTTGTTCTGTTCTACATAGTATAATGAACAAAAGTAAAAATAGCGTTTATAAATAGACAAAAAATTGGCACTAATTATAAAAAGGTATAATTTGTGACATCCGCAACATATACGGGGAGGAAACTGTGTTATAGGCATAAAGATTGGTATACTGAAATGAAGTAAATACCTAATCTATTTTAAACTGCACTGTATAACCCTAGGATGATAAATTGTATCCACATAGTAACTACAAAAGAATATCTCAAAATATACACACAAAAAGTGAGACTGAGGCAGCTGAGCTTCTCATACTCTTTGTCTCTTCAGCTTCTGATTCCTATGGCCTCATCACCTGGGCATCAAGCCCACATCTGCTGTGTATGTGCAAGTGCTCCGAAGCTCTGTAGCTCTACCAATGTAAGCGTCCAGAGGCACCCCACTCTGCCAGAAAGCATCCTGCACACAGGCACTCAGCTCCCTTGCTCTGTGGGTCAGCAAGTCTACCTCCACCAATTCAAGAACCCAGAGACACTCCACTCCACCAGGAAACATCTGTGCAAAGGCACTCAGCTCTCCCACTCTGTGGGTTGGCTCTAGCACTGTCTCACGCTGTTCTGGTTCTGCTGCTGCCTTTGGTCCTCTGCTGCTTGTTTCTCACCATCTGCATCTTCACTGGCATTTGCATTTCTCCTTGGTTCCTTCTGACTCATCTATCCATTCATAGTTTTAAAATATACACACAAAAAAAGAGAAGTAACTTTAAGAAGGGATTTATATCCCACCCTAATCCTCTCTAACACAATCCACTCTGTTAACTACAGGCAGAGATTAGGGTTTACAACATAAGAAAATCATGAAATGGAAGGCAATCACAGAATACAAGGAATCCTGACCCAGCCAAATTACTACACATATTTTTTGGGGGAGCACAATTCAATCCACAACAAGTATCAAGAGCAGACAAAGCATGTCCTTTGGACCTGAGGTTCCTGTGCCAGCATGCTCTTTGAATTTGGACTCAACCTACCACACTGTGATAATTTCTCTTACTGAATGAACTTGTAACTCGTGAGTAGATTTGTGGCTTTCAGGACTACGACAATAAAATTTTTCTTCATGAAGGCTGCCGCTCGTAGTATTTTCTGTTAGAGCAGTACCAGGTGACTAAAACAGAATTTGGTACTGGGAGTGGGGTGCTGCTCTGACAAACACACAAAACATGGAAGTAGTTTTAACTTAAAGTTACTTCCCTGCTCAAATGTGAAAGGAGTCTCCCTGGAATGTGGCTTATACCACCCTTTTATCCTTTCACCATACAAGAGATAAAAGGAAAAGGAAGGAAGCAGAAAGCTGGGAACCTCACACCATCAAGCAGGCAGCACCAGGTGAAGAGTGCATCCTTCCAATCTGAAGTTCCTGTGCCAAGATGCTCCCTGAACAAAGACTGATGTGACACGAGGACTTTCCTCCAGAGCTGACAAAGCAGAAGGCCTTCCCTTGGATTTGGACTTGTTACCTACTAGACTTTGTAAGAACCAACTTTTCTTTACTAAAGCCATACATTTTATAATATTTCTGTTAGAACTACACTAGATGACTAAAACAGTGCTGCTCTCTTGTCGATATGAGGTTCTTCTGCTCACTTCTCTCCCTTATGTCCCACACGTTGGTAGCTTGAGTCCTGCCTCATCAACACAACTACTTACTCATTCCTCTTCATCACCAAGGCAGGATTCGTAACACTTGGGAGGAATTGCATCACACTGGGACTCATAGCTGAGTAAAATCAATACATAAAATTTGGGAGGGGTGGGTCACACAATGCAATCCATGACACTAACCACAGAACATCGACTAGATATACAAACAAGGGCAGTACTAGAAGAAAGTTTTCTGTTAGCAGTAGGGTTCTTAACTGCTTCATCACCAGGGCTCCTCATTAGCTATTAAAACCAAAACCAAGCCAAATTAGCCATTACGGAAACACAAACCAACACCCCTTCACATCAGTCAGGATTGCTATTACAAACAAGAACAAATGGAGAAATAACAAATGTTGGCTAGCATTATAGATTGAATTGTTTACCCCCAAAATATGTTATGAAATCCTAAACCCTATATACTTACGGGTGTAATCCCACTCAGGAACAGTGCTTTTCTTCTGTTAATGAGAGTACATTAGTGCAGGTTGTGTCTTAAATTGACTCACTTCTGAGAGAGAAAAAGAACAAATTGAACATCGATGGAGAAACTAGCAGAGGAATCAAAGAATATTGTGCCCGTAGGATTTAAAAGTGATCTTCCAGAAATGACCGAGACTTAAAAGCTACCAAGCAGTCATCTAAGAAGCATTAATTTATGTAAACCCACCTGGAGCAAAGACGGGCATTAACAACAAAAGGAAAGTGCCAGCCCAAGAGGCAGAAAGGTTCACATATGCCAGAGACTACATCAACATGAGACCAGAAGAACTAGATGGTGTCTGGCCACCACCAAAGACTGCCGCTATAGGAAAATCAGCATAGAGACTGTGATGGAGTGGGAAATATGAGATGCAGAACACAAACTCTATAAAAGACCAGACTTGATAGTCTGATGGACTGGAGAATCCCTGGATAATGAGGCTCCCAAACTCTCTGTTAACCCAGAACTGAAACTATTCTGGAAGCCAACTCATCAGATAAAGACTGGACTGATAGATAAGACATGAAATGAAGGTGGTGAAGAGTGAGCTACTCAGCTTGGGCACATACAGGAAGATAACTGGACAGCTCCTGCTTGGAGGTAAGAGGGAACATCAGAGGGATATAGAAGCTGGTCAAGTGGACCTAAAAAATGTGAATTAGAGGAGAGGAGTGTGCTGCCTCAGTGTGGGGAGAGTAGCTGGGATCACACAGCAAATTGTAGGTGCTTGTATAAGAAACTGTAATTATAAACTTTCACTTAAACACAATTTTAAAAAAAATGGAATAAAAAAAAGAAAGCCTTTTTCTAGAGCTGCTGCCTAAAATTTTGACTTCTAGTCTCCCAAACTGTGAGTAAAGAAATTTTCTGTTCCTTAAAGCAACCACCTAGGATGTGGAGAAATTGGAAACATAATACATTGCCAGTAGAAACATAAAATGGGGTCGACTCTGTGAAAAAAAATTTAGTGTTTCCCAGCTCAGCAGGAACGGATGCTCACTGAGGACCAAAATGACATGGGGTAAAGACAACCCAGAAGATAGAGAGACCCACATGAGTGGGTGCCTACATCGACTTGGGACCAGAAGAACCAGATGGTGCCCAGCCACCACCAGTGATAGCCGCGATGGAGCTCACTAAGTTGAGTCTCACTGGCAACACAAGAATAAAAAGAGGTACATCCTGAGATCTCCACTACAAGACCGCAATTGATGGTCCAGCAGTTTCAGAGTTCCCCTAGGAGCATGGCCCCTGGCCCTGATGCCGCCCTTGCCCATAAATCGTAACAAAGATCCACTCTTCGGACACAAATGGATTGGATTTGGTGATGCAGAGTGACCATATATTGGATGCACTTTATGGTTCTATACATCTATAGGATATCATTTTGCTGACCTCTGGCTGGAGAAAGGACAGTGGATAGAAAGAAGAGGAAAGGAGACTGTTGGGGGGATGAGACATGTATGGAGCAGAGAGGAATAGTGTGCTGTCACTGGACAGGGAGAGCAGTGAAAGCCGCATATAGGTGAGCATGTACATTTTCACTCAGTCATATTAAAAAACAACATAGAAATACTGTATGACCCAACAAGTGTGCTCCTGGATATATACCTAAAGAACTGAAATCAGTGATTCAAACAGACACACATACACCAGTGTTCATTGCAACATTGATTACAACAAAAACTCATGTGTCCATCAATAGAAAGATGAATAAATAAACTGTGAAATATACCATGAAGTATTACTCAGGTATAAAGAGAAATAAATATCTGATACATGGCACCATATAGATTAACCTTGAAAATATTATGCTAGGTGGAATAAGTCAGATTCAAAATGTCAAACATTTTATGTATCCAATTTAATGAAATATCTAGAAAAGGCAAATTTCACTAAACAAAATAACATTAGTTGTTACCAGGGGTTTGGAGAGAGGGGTCAAGTTATCATTTTTTAACAGAAATAAAAGCCCTCAATGACAAAATGTGACACTTTAAAACACATGCACACATTTACATATATGTGTGTGTTATATGTGTTTTATAAACATATTTATGTATGAATATATATATAAAAATTATAAAATACATAAAATGTGTACATATGTGTCTATATATTCATATCCATGTATACATGGATATATATTCTTCTTCGCATTTTTTTAAAGTCCAGGCTCACATCTGTTATTTCAATATAATTATTAACAGAGTTCCCTTGTGACTCAATAAAGAAAAGTCTGTCTCCCACCTCAGACATGAGCCCCTCAAAAATTTCATTCATGATTATTAATGCTCTGCTTGCCCTCAGATTTGCCTTCTACACCCAGTGGATTTACTGAGGTCTAACAGAGAACACTGGTGCCTCCTCCCACCCCTCCGCCTCTGTCTGGGCACCATCTTCAACTCTCTACCAGGGGCAGGCACCAGCAGTGTGCACAGGCCTGAGCTTCATGAATGGCACGGAACATGCCTGGCCTGATGTTCCTAACATGTAAAAGGGGGCAAAATGTAGAGGAGATGGGAGCTGGATGGGTCTTAAGGCGGAGAAAGTAACACAGCTGTCACAAGGTTGCTATAAGATAAATGAACTCCTCCCCAGTGGGCTTTTGCTTTTATTGCAAGAAAGGGCTCTGATAGCCCCAACTCCAAAGAACTGTTTAGAGTTAAAATAGATTGCTACAAGCTACTCTGCTTTGGAAGCTCTGACCTCACCTGAAACAGAAAAGGAAAGCTCTTCCCCAACAGAAGAAAAAGAAAAAATATGGCCTTTTCATTGCCCAGATTGAACATTTAACCTCCAAATTTTGTGAAATTAATTTGTTTTTAACACTTTGAAGTATTTTGTGATGGTAGCCCTAAAACAATATGACAGAGTTTTGTACCAAAATGTATTGCTACTGTAATAAACACCTAAGAAATGTGGAAGGAGCATTGAAATTCAGTAATGCACAGATACTAGAAGAGTTTCAGGCAGTTAATAGTAAAAGCTCTGATTGCCTCAGAGAAACTACTAGTAGAATTATGATTTTAACAGGTAATGCTGAAAGGGATTGGAAGAAGCCAACATAGAGTTAAAGAGGATGGAAGGAATACCAAGGAAAGGAACGACGCTCAATATGATCATCTTCTCAAGGGAACTGAGGCAGGTAAAGGTGTCGGATAGTCAAGAAGGCAGGCAGGGGGCAGAGGTTTGCTCCGTCTCTACACAGTCCTGTGTCTCTGGCCCAGCCTAGGCTGTCCCTTCTCTCTTTCTTATGGCTTGCTAAGAAAGTAAAGGAAGTAAATGAAAAAAATAAATAACAATACAATACGATAAACTCTTGTAGCAATACCAAATGGCATTACTGAACTGTTGCCTATCACTGGGACCTTGAATCATGAGAAATCTTGGGACAGCTCTTGATCTATGATTCTAGGTTGTAAAAAATCCTTGATTCCTTTGTATCACAGGAAATTGCTGTGGTACGTAAAGATTTAAATCAATAACCTTGATTCAAGTCAAGCCTCCATTGTATCTCCCAAAATAACTGCTAGTGGGAACTAACATTTAAAATACAAATAAAATAGAGAAATTTTCCATCAATCTTCATGTTGTTATGGAAAGCGAAAGATTTTCTTGCCCATGATTACACTCAAGAGTGGAAAAGAAGCTTAAAAGCAAAATTTCTTTGATAAGAGATTGAACTGGTAAACAGTCTCTTGATATTTATAGTTCTCCAAGATCACACTTGTTTCTGTTTTCTTTTTTTTCATCATCTCTTTAGCTGTGTCAAGCCATGCTAAATGGTATCTGTCTCCTAAAAATCTTTAAGCAACTATGCCTTCTCTGTAATCTTCAATATGCTGTTCTTTTTAGCACTGGAACTTCACTGATTTTCCACCTATTGAGATGCTACATGGTTTTTCAATAGACTACTCTCAGATATAACCTAATGTGTAATATCTTATTCAAAACCTGCCATCAGAATTAAGTATTCCTTTCTTAACATTTCCCTACTACCTAAACAATCAGCTATTCAAAAAGAAAGCAAAACAAAATTCTAACTGTCCAAACACATCATTCAGAATCTTATAGGAACAAATTGTGAGGCCTTTTCTCTCTCGGGGTGGCTGCTGGATTCATACCACTGATTTTTCTGTTAATATCTGAACCCTCAACCACTGTGCTGTGAGACCTTCTTCCTATGACTTTTAGTTCACTGTAGCATTTTGTGCAGCTGGAAAATCACAATTTAAGATCTTGTACACAGTTGATAATGCTACCTCTAGAAATCATCTTCTGATTAGTTAAGAATTTCTTCCTTAGTGCACCTCAATCTCTTGTTCCTATTTTTGTTACTGCTCAGAACCTGTGGTTACTTTGAGTTGTCTACTGTTAGGTACAGTGATAAACACTCACTCGCTATCTAGCTAACAGACTATTAAGTGTCTATTCTTAAATATGTCTTTTCTTGAAAGTGGTCACTTTAGTGACTGAGGTGCACCTGATCCGAGTCATGGTCTTTTCAATGACTTCATATGCATGTGAAAGCTAGACAATGAATAAAGAAAACAGAAGAAGAATTGATGCCTTTGAATTATTGTGTTGGTTAAAAATACTGAATATACCACGGACTTGCAGAAAAGCAAACAAATCGGTCTTGGAAGAAGTAGTCAGAATGCTCATTAGAAACGAGGCTGTCAAGAGTAAGTCTCATGCACTTTGGGCATGTTATCAGAAGGGACCCGAGACTGCAGAAAGATATCATGCTTGGTACAGTAGAGGATCAGTGAAAGAGAGGAAGATTCTTAATGAGACAGATTGACGCAGTGGCCACAACCAAGAGCTCAAGCATGACTACTGTGAGGCTTGCACAGAACAGAAGCAGAGTTTTGCTCTGTTGCATGTAGGGTCACTATGAATCAGCTCTTACTATATACATAACAACACCAATTCTGTTCCAGGTCAGGAGCTGGACTCTGAGGATAGTACAACAAAATGCACAATTTTTTAAATCTGATGGAATTTAATGGGATCTGATAGAATAAATATGTTAATCAAATATTCATATGACTAAAAGTTCGTGATTACTAACACTTAGAATAATAAACAGCTTTAATTAATAAGGTAGCAAATATATGTTGTTTATACTTTTAACACATTGTTTTTAGGTGCCATGAGTTAGATGCCTAACTCATGGTGACTTCATGTGTTACAGAGTAGAGATACTCCATAGGGATTTCTTGGCTGTAATCTTTATGCAAGTAGGTCAACATGCTTTTCTTCTGTGGAGCTTCTAGATGTGTTTGAATTACTAACCTTTTGGTTAGCAGCAAACCAAAACCCTCTATGCCACCTAGACTCCTTATTCCTTTATCATACGATGTTAATATTTAATATGTGTTTGATAACTAGCTACCTTTATAGTTATTGACTTTAAAATACGAATAGCAAAAAAAAGTTAGCAAAGTAAAAAATGGTTATGTATGTGTCTACATGCTCATATACCCTAAGGCAAAAATAACTCAGTAATGTGATCAAGAAGTCAGAAAAGCATACAGTGAAGTCAACATTAAGACTTCAGATAGTCTGAAATAAAGCAAATGTAAAATATGAGAAATAATGCACAAAATCTATACAATGACTGATTTTACAGTCTTAGTAGGACGAAGAATATCCAATGCACTTCACACATGGAAATACATTTAAAACTGAAGGTTGAAAGCAAGTCCTTTTTTTATTATACATTTAAATACTTAGTGGATACAATCTCCCCATAAAGTATTGTATCTATGCCAACTTTACCAATCAAGAGATTTTAAGAGATTGATAATAATAAATGATTTCATCTATTCTCACATATTTTCAAACACAAAACTTATATGTGAAACAATATAAATTTTTAAAATATAAAAAGATACAGTGTTATGTACATACACTGATAGTAAAGGGACAGTATGAATATGTTAAGTACCTTAAATAAGTCCATGTTTTCTCTACTGTAGAATATTTTATCATGATAAAAATTTCAGTCAGGAATATGTGCATCTTAATAAATCTTTTACCAATGCATGCAAACTACTTTGTAAAGAACAAACATGTGCAACTAAGACTATGAATAATAGAATTATATTCAGTAATAATTAATACTTTTTCAGTTAGAAGCATATTTCTCTTATACTTGGGATAGTACTCATATTTCTCAACTTCAGTATATTTATCACATATGAAATCTTAGTAAAGTTTGCAGCCTTATTAACAAAATTCAACAAGAACTTGATGATAAGAAATTTGCTGTCCACAGCTGATCTGACCATGCCCCCAAGATCCTGACTAGGATGTGAGAAAAAATTCAAAACAAAACTCATATTGTTAAAAATGACTAGACTAATTATAACACTGAGATCAGAGGGCTCCCTGAGACTGTCACCCTGAAGTGCTATTTAAACCTGGAGCCAAAACTATCCCTAGATCATCTTTTAACAGGAAGCAGAATGACACACAAAATAAAGGATCTTACCCGTTAGATCACTGCTGTAATGTAAAAACACCTGTATTAGTCCACAATTAACAAACACAAGAGCAGCATGGAAAGACTGAGGAAATCTGTTTCAAAAGACTTCTTTAAAGTGATAAAAGCAAAAATGTCATTTTGAGGACAAAGGTAAGCCTGATCTAAGCCATGGTATTTTCCATCACCTCATATTCATGCAAAAATTGGACAATAAACAAGGAAGACCAGAGAAGAGTTGATGCATATAAATTATGGCGCTGGTGAAGATTATCGAATTTACCATGAACGGTCAGAAGAAGGCATGAATCTGTTTTGCCTGAGGTATAGCCAGAGTGCTCCCGACAAAGGAGGATGGCAAGACTTCATCTCACATATTTTGCACATGTTACTAAAAGAGACCAATCCCTGGATATCATGATAAGCAGAGGGTCAGAAAAAAAGAGAAGACTCCACAAGGTGGACTGATAAAGTACCCACAGTGATGGTGTCTTAGGCGGGGCTCTCTAGAGAAGCAAAACAAGGAAAGCATAGAACTGTATATATGGAGAGATTTATGTCAAGGAAACAGTTTACACAACTGTAGAAGGTGAAACATCACAAGTCCTGGATCAGAACAGAGTCCTCTTCCAGTTCAGTCAGGAGTGATAAATCCAGGTTTGGCCAGTCAGACAGCAAGGTTGCTCACAAGCTGTGAATGTCAATGAATCCCCAGATGGAAACAAGATCACAAGATATTCACTGATTTCACGTAGCTGCAGAGGCTGATGAACCCAGGATTGGCAGGTTGGGGAACAGGGTGCTTACTCTTAGGCTATGAAGATCGATGAATCCCATGATCGATGAATAAGCTGGTCGTTCACAGTCCAAGAACTAGAGGTCTAAAGACAACAGTAAGGCAGGTGATGGATCCAAAAGATGCCAGAAACCTTGGTAAGCTGAGCAGGAAGGAAGGAGGTGGCAGAAGGCAGAGAGAAGAAGGCTGAGGAGATGGTGATCCACCACAGGCCCTACTGCCACCAGTACCACTAAGCAGATTCTATCACTGAGGTGACCACATTACACAACTGCCAAAACACTGAGCATCATGACCCAGCCAAGTTGATACAGTGTCTTAACCATCACAAATGAGCTCAAACATAGCAACAATTACAAGAGAGACACAGGATCAAGCAGTGTTTTATCCTGTTGTACATACAGTCACTCTGAGTAAGAAACAACTCAGCAGCACCTAACAAGAACAATATGAATTCAAAATGTCAACACTGAATCCAAGGCAAAGATGAGAAGTTAAGAGCCAGGAAAACCAGAGCACTAGAACAACCAGAACACAATTAGTGAGAATACTGACACAATATGAAAAAAATGTGACTAACATCATTAATCAATGTATGTGGAAATAGTCAAAAAGGAAACTAACTTTGCTATATAAACTTTCACCAGAAACACAGTAGAATACCATTTTTAAAAAAGATCTTTGTTCCCATATTTTTCCCTCAATAAATTTGTCAAATCCTTTACATCTGTGCTCTCAATTCCTTTACCCACACTGCAGAGTTATACTGATCCAGTTAACAAGTACACATAGATAGCTAGATGGTAAAACTATAACAGCACTTGACACATAACAGATTTTTAATAAACGCGTATTTTGGTTTTGAATAACATTTTATTGTATGCTTTCAATAATAAATACGATTAACAGATACACTGCTGCTTTAATTAATTAACTGAAGAAATCCAAATGTAATTGTCCATCATAAAATCTGCAATTTTAAAACAATGATTTGTTACAGATTGTGTTGTGTCTGCCCCCCAAAAGAAGATATGTTGAAGTCCCAGTCCATGTGTCCTTATTTGGGAAATAACATTTTTTTTTTTTTGGAGATATTATAGCATGGCAGGAAACCCTGGTGGCACACCGCTTCAGTGCTACAACTGCTAACCAAAAGGTCAGCAGTTCCAATTCGCCAGGCACATCATAGAAACTCTATGGGGCAGTTCTGCTCTGACCTATAGGGTCACTATGAGTTGCAATTGACTTAACAGTTGGAATTGATTCAATATACCATAGCAGAGAAGCAAGTCCTAGTTGTAATCCCTTCTGAACGGTATCATGTAAAAGGAGAACAGAGACACAGAAAGAAAGACATGTACACGGAGCAGGTACAATGTGAAGATACACCTTCGAGTCAAAAAACTCCAAACTGCTGGCATAGCAGCAATTCTGACTCACAACAACCCTACAGGACAGCACAGAACTGCCCCATGGGGTTTCCAAGGAGCCATTAATGGGTTCACACTGGTGACCTTTAGGTTAAGAGCCAAATGATTCACTACTGTATCACCAAAAAAAGAAAAAATTCAAAGCCTCCAGAAACTGAAACAGAAAAGGAAAGCTCTTCCCCAACAGAAGAAAAAGAAAAAATATGGCCTTTTCATTGCCCAGATTGAACATCTAACCTCCAAATTTTGTGAAATTAATTTCTGTTTTTAACACTTTGAAGTATTTTGTGATGGTAGCCCTAAAACAGCATGACAGAGTTTTGTACCCAAAAGTATTGCTACTGTAATAAACACCTAAGAAATGTGGAAGGAGCATTGAAATTCAGTAATGCACAGATACTAGAAGAGTTTCAGGCAGTTAATAGTAAAAGCTCTGATTGCCTCAGAGAAACTACTAGTAGAATTATGATTTTAACAGGTAATGCTGGTGAGAGCTAAGAAAAAAGTGAGAAAAGCTGCACAGAGAGCTTCCATCATGATGAACAGACATTGCCAAAAACGTGGATGTTAAGTGTGCTTCTCATAGAGCCTTAAAAGTAAATGATGTGCATGTGCAGGCACTGGAGGAAAGGTAATTCTTGTTATATGCTGGCAAAGAACTTGGCTGACTTTTTTAAAGGATGTTTTGTGGAAAGCACTACTTGTACATCATAAACGTGGATATTTAATTCTAAAGATTCATTAACAAATTAATGTAACCAGAACTTGAAGAGTCAGAAAATTTTTAGCATATCCATATTGTTAAAACTAAGAAAGCATGTTTGAGAAAGGATGTCAAGGGAAGATAACCATCAGACACTGGGATTAGCCCTGCGACGTACGGATGCAATCAGTCATCTTAGAGGAAACACTGCTCGTTTAGACTGAAGGTGCCAGAGACAAGACAAAATGAAGGGAAACTTCCCTTCATTCAAAGGGGTAGACAACAGGACAATGGAAGTACTTGGCCGTGAACATCTACTACTTTTCAAGAAAAGGAAAGGGCAAAGCTGGGAGCAATCCGAACACCAGTAGGACAGCTGGCATTGAGTGAAAGGGTAAAGACTGCTGTGACCTTAGTTTCCGTTGTTGTTAGCTGCCATAGTTACTTTCAACTCATAGCAACCCTGCACACAAGACAACGAAACGGTGGTCCTGCACCATGCCCACAATCGTTCTTATGCTTAAACCTACAGTTGCAGCCATGGTGTCAGTCCATCTTGCTGAGGATCACCCTCTCTTTCTCTGTTTGGCCCTCTGCTCTACTAAGCACAATGACCCTCTCCAGGGATTAATCTCTCTTGACAACATGTCCCAAGTACGTAATGGCAGAGTCTCACTGTCTTTAGTTCCAAGGAGCACTCTGCACTCTGGTTGTACTTCTTCCAGAACAGATCTGTTTGTTCTTTTAGCAGTCCAACCCTGGTGACATAGAAGTTAACTAAAAGGTCAGCAGTTAGAATCTGCCAGGCACTCCTTGGAAACTCTGTGGAGCAGTTCTACACTGTCTATAGGGTTGCTCTAAGTCAAAATCGACTCAATGGCAGTGGGTTGTTGTTTTTGTTCCTTTTTTTTTTGGTTTATGATCAAGGTGATAGGACAGTGTCTATGTACAGGGACAATAAAGCTTCCTAGGGCCAACTGGGTTAGGGCAACATCCACAGTTGAAGAGCCAGGATATTTACATTTTCAGTAGCAAGACAGCTATGTTATCCATGTTACAGAACTCAAATCCTAGGACTATTATAATAGATTACTACAAGTTAGGTAGCTTCAAACAACAATTCACTCTCACAGTTCTGGAAGCCAGAAACCTGAAATTAAGGTTTCAGCAGGACCATGATCTCTCTGAAACATTTAGGGGGCATTCTGTTCCACACTATGCCACCAGGCATAGTGGTTAAGTGCTACATCTGTTAAACAAAGATCAGCAATTCAAATCCACCAGGCACTCCTTGGAAACTCTGTGGGTTTTTCTGCTCTGGCCTATAGAGTCACTGTGAGTCAGAATTGACTTGACTGCAGTGAGTTTAATTTTAGAGTTCTGTTCCATGTTGCTCTCTTAACTTCTATGGTTGCTGGCAGTCCTTGACATTCCTTAGCTCTCATTCCTCGGCTATTAGCATCGCTTCATTCTCTTGCCTCTACCATCACATGACACTCTTCCTGTGTATCTGTGTCTCTTCTTTTGGTAAAGACATGAGTCATACTGGATAGGACCCATTTTCTTCCAGTGTGGCCTCACCTTAACTTGATTACATCTTAGTTGCTGTCTAGTAGCCTCTGACTTACTGTGACTTTATGTATACCAGTATAAAACGTTGCCCAGTCCTATGCCGTTTTCATGATCATTGGTAATGTTTGTGTCCATTGTTGTGGCAGTTGTGTCACTCCATCTCATTGAAAGGTTTCTTTCATTTTGATTCGTCCTCTTCATTACTTAACATTGTGTCCTCTTCTAGAAGCTGGTCTTTTTTGATGATGTCTCCAAAGAGTGCTAGCTAGTTAAAGTCTTGCCTTCCACATTTCTAAGGCGCATTCTGATCATATTTCTTCTAAGATTGGTTTGATCCTTCCTCTAGCAGTCTGGAAGGTATCTATTAATCTTCATCAATGCCACAATTCAAACTCATCAATTCTTTATATTCGTTTTCCATTATCTTTTTTTCTTGCATGCATAAGAGGTGATTAAAAAGACAGTGGCTTCAATCAGATGTACTTTAGTCATCAAAGTGACATCTTTGCTTTTTAATACTTTGAAGAAATCTTTTGCAGTATATTTGCTGAATGCAAGATGTCATTTGATTTCTCGACTACTGTTTCCATGAATTTTGAACATTGATTCAAGTAGAGTGAAATCATTGGCATCTTCAAGTTTTTCTTCATTTGTCATGATTTTATGAGTCTGGTTGTAAGATGTTCATTTTCTTCAGAAGTAATCCACACCTACAGCTATAGTCTTTGACCTTCATCAGTAAGTCCTCTAAGTCATCGTTATTTTTAACTAGCATGGATGTATATCGTCTGCAGATTTTAGGTTGCTATGCAGTGTCCAATCCTGATGCCACGTTTTTCTTTATATAGTTCAGTCTTTTAGACTATTTGTCAAATCAGTGTGTAGACTGAATCATAAGGCAAAGGAATACAACCATGTGATACATCATCTCCAGTTTGAATTATGCAGTATCCCCTTGTTTTCTTTGAAGATTGTCTTTTGTTCCATGTAGAGGTCCTGCCTGAGCACAGTAAAGTGTTCTGGAAATCTCATTCCTTGTAATGTTGTCCATAATTCATTGCAGTCTTCAAAGAGTCTATTTCCAGACAAGGATACACTTACAGGTAACAGGACTTAGGCCTTCAATCCACATTTTTGAGGGTTCAAGTCAACCTACAACATTAGTCTACTACATTTTTAAAATTGTAGATTAAATGTTGTTCATAAAGAATGACAATACAATCTATACCACTGTGTTTAATTATATTTTATTATAGAAAAAGACATACATATTTTAGGTTATCAAAATTCAATACGAAAGAGAAGGCAACATTACTCACAAAAAGATGTAAAGAAAGTTTATTGTAAGTGGATAGATCTGTATATTTTATGTGGCTTTAAAATGCTATAACCAGGACTGTAAAGTCCACAGTAATATACTTTATTAGCCAGTTTGTACAGCAGGATAAATAAAACCTTATCAGGTGTCAGTTTTTAGCAAATCCAATTTCATTAGAAAATAATATAACAAGGAAACTCAAGTTGGATTGAAAATAAATGTAGCAACACCTTCCCACCCTTCCAAGATATGAATCATCTGCAGTGAAGTGGGGACTTCACATTAGAAGCTAAATAAAAATTATATCTATGACTGTGCATAGTATTTATATTTATGCACAATTACAGTTTATCAAGCAGATTTAAAATACACTAAAAAAATAATTCTCATCAGATTCATTTAAAATTTGAGTCTGTTATTTATATTAGAATTCACTAGTAATAAACTTCATGGCAAAATAATTGCAATCATAGCAAAGGACACAGGCTTTTAATAAATAAAATAACTAAGTTTTAAAGAAAAACTACTTTTATTGAGTATCCACAAGGTCGCTAATCATCACGACATTTTTGTAGATTATTTTCATTCACATTTTATTGAGGTAATAACAGATATCCAGTAAGTTTGTGACTTTATCAATGTTCTACATCAAAATATGTCAGAGTCACCAGATTTCTGCTTACAAAGCCTGTTTGTTTGTTTGTTTGTTTTTCAGTTCTGTTCTGCCTCCATTGTGCAGCAAAAATAGTTCCTCTAAGATTATTTGGCTTACAAATAGGAAAGTTAAGTCACCAAATGCCTAAGTAACTTGCTAAAAATCATAGTGGTGGTATTTTCAGATGCCACTGAGTCAGCTGAAATTCAAAGCACCCATACATATGCCATCCTCACAGCGGCTGTTCTGTTTGAGCCTACGGTAGCAGCCACTATGTCAATCCATCTCTAGGACCGTCTTTTTCGTTTACCCTGACTCTTTACCAAGCATGATGTCCTTCCCCAGGGATGGGTCCCTCTTGATTAACATGACCACAGGAAGCAAAACAAAGTCTCATCATCCTTGCTTCTGAGGAGCACTTGGCTGTAGTTTCTCTGAGACAGAGTTGTTTGTTCTTCTGGCAGTCCATAGTACATTCAATGCTCTTTCACAATACCCTAGTTCAGATGTATCGATTCTTCAGCTTTCACATGCACACGATGCAACTGAAAAACTTAATTGCTTGGGTCAAACATAGCTTTGTCCTCAAAGTGACATCTTAGTTTTCACAATTTTAAAGAGATTTTAAAGGAATCTTTGCAGCAGATTTGCCCATACAAGTTCAGATTGGGTATGACTTGTGTTCTATTAAATGGTAAGAATGTTTCAGTATGCACTTTTGGGGGAAAAAAAAAAAACTAACAATGATATCACGTATCAAGTGAATCACATGTGAGAACAGTGGCTAATCCTTTTCAGAAACGTGACAGCAGAATTAGTCATGAATAATTCTTATTCACTTTGCACATACACTTTGACCGATAAATATGTTCTGTGTGCACAGTTCTATTTTAAAGTATAATTTTATTAAATAATTGCATTGTTGTTGTTTGAACACTTGTAGAAAGAAAATATTTTGAGCTTGACTCTTTGTTCTTTTCTGTTTTCTTTCTTGATGAAGATGGCTAGCACAGTGAGTAAGAGCATGGACTCTGCAACTGCTTCCTAGAGCTCTGAAACTATTAATCCCTTATTACTGTGTCATGTTGAGCCAGTTACTAAAGTGAACTGTACACCAATGCCTCATCTAGAAAAGGGGAGTAAAAAATTTACCTACTCACACACACAAACATACACACACACGGGTATATATGTATATGTATATATATATATATATATATATATATATATATATATATATTTCAATCGGTTGCCATTGTGACAATTCCACCATGGTGATCCCCTGTGCTCCAGGGTAGAACTGCACTCATAGGGTTTTCATGGCTATGGTTTTCTGATAAGGGATCACCAGGCCTTTCTTTCAAGGTGGCTCTGGATAGACTTGAAGCATCCACCCTTTGGTTAACTACTAAATACATTAGCTGTTTGCAGCACCTAGGATTCATATTTGTTGTAGCTGTTGTATGTTGTTGGGTTGACTCCAACTAATAGCAACCAGTAGTACTGTGCACTCAACAACAAAACCTATTTTATATCACATACATCCTTTCAAGTAAAATAATTTGAAGAAAAGACACTAAACACCAATAAATTAAACATTTCAGTTCGAAAAATTCAACCACAATCAGACATACATCAAACTAACTTCATACAATGATTTATCAACTCCCTAGTGGTGCAGTGGTTAAGAGCTCAGGCTAACCAAGAGGTTAGCAGTTTACATCCAAGGACTACTTCTTGAAAATCCTATGGGGGCAGGTCTACCAAAATATTGTAGCTGAAACAGCATACAATTTGATAAAATCCAGGATTATAAAAAGCAACAACAAGAATAACAGTACCTGCTTGTAGCAAATGTAAATGAAATGTGATTCAAAGCATCATTCTGAGTGAGTAATAATGACAGCTCTGACCAGAGTTTATCAGACTGTTCAGAAAGTAAATTTGCATAGAGGTTTACCTTGTAGCTTACGTTTTTAAGCTGGGCTTACAAAAAAACAATAACAAAATATGTTTTTGTTGCTATAACTAGTTACAGGAATGTTTTAGTCAGCTAGTGCTGCTCTAACAGAAATACCACAGGGTAGATGGCTTTGACAAAGGAAGGTTTATTTTTACACGGTCTGGTAGGCTATGAGTCCAAATTCAGGATGTCCGCTTTGGGGAAGGTTTTCCCCCTTGTCGGCTCTGGAGGAAAGTCTGGTATTATATCAGTCTTTCTCCAGAGAGCATCTTGGCCCAGGAACCTCAGGTCTGAAAAACATGCTCTTCTCCCAGTGCTGCTTGCTTGATGGTACGAGGTGCCCAATTCTCTGCCTGCTTCCTTTTCTTTTATCTCTAGTAGGATCAAAGGATTAAGGGTGGGGCAAGCCATACTCCAGGGAAACTCCCATTACAGTGGAGCAGAGGGGTAATTCTATGAAGGGGTTTACAGCCCCACCCTAATCCTCTAACATGCAGAATAGGAAAACCACAAAACGGAGGACAGTCACAAGATACTGGGAATCATGGTCCAGCCACATGGCTACACATATTTTGGGGGGACACAATTCAATCCATGACATCCCACCCTTTGGCACCCCAAAAATCACATCATTGAATTATGTAACACATTCATCCCATGTGATAGAAGTCATACACCAGTTTCAAGTCGAAAATACAAAAACTCTTCTACATCTGTCAAACCTAGAATATAAGCTATCTGCTTCTAAAAGTACAGTGGCAGAACAGGCACAAGTTAGACATTCCATTGCAAACGGGAGAAATTGTAGGGAAAGAAGGTATTAACAGGCAACAGGCAAGTCACTAGACTCCAAAGTACTGAAAACACTCTTACATTTTCCGAGACATTTTACACAATGGCCCTGCCTTCCAGTCTGTAGATATTGGCCACACTCTCTGGTTTCTGAGTGGAGACCCCAGTTCTGTGCTACAACTCTGCCTTCAAGGTCCGCTTAGAAAGAAACTCTGCCCCATCGGCTTTAGGAGCACCCTAAGCCCAAATGAGTGGCAATTCCACCCTTACCAACACAAGATGCCGTGGTTCCACCCTTTCAAGCCCCTGAGGTCATGGCCATACCTTTTGAGACTGAGGCAGCTCCGCTTCTCATGCTGTTTCTCTCTTCAGTATTTATACTGGCTGGTGTGATTGATTCCACCATGAAGATGAAATTGGATTGACATTACATAACGGAGGTAAAGAAGAGTATGTTTGGAATGCAGGAGATCCCTTAGGACGCCTCCTAGTACTACCATGTCCTGTGATTAAGGTCAACGAAAAACTACAGCAACCCAACTCCAAAATGACTGCTAATAGGCCAGACCCTTCAGGAATGAAGGTATGGGTCACCTCACCAGGCAAGGAACCACAACCAGCTGAGGTACTTACTGAGGGCAAAGGGAATACAGAATGGATTGTAGAAGAAGGTAGTTCTAAATATCAGTTACAGCCACTTGACCAGTTGCAGAAATAAGGATGGTAATTGTTATGAGTATTCCTGCTTTGTATGTGTGTGTTGGACATTTTTGTTTACTTATGAAACATAAGATGTAAATGGTTAATGTGTTTTCAGTTGTACATGTGTTAGTTATATAATGTTAGACATAAGTATAACTTTGTATTCCTTCAGAGACAGTCTGCAGATGCCAAGTTGACAAGGGGTAGACTATGGTGGTCAGGATTATGTCAACTTGGCTACTCTGTATTTGGCTGCTGTATTAAGTGGCACAGTGGGGTCTGTGGTGGCTTCCTGCCCCTCAGGTCTCATCTCTAGACTGTCCACTACTATTGCTGGTATGCTCACGTAGCCAGGAGCTCCTGCTCTGTTCTTTTGGTGTCTGGTTCCTGCACTTGAGCTAGCAGCTGTTGGATTCATCAATCCTTACAGTCATCACTTGAGAGTCCTGCTCCCTGACCTGCTGATCCTGGGTGCACCAGCCTCTGCTGCTCCATCTCACCGCCAGCTTCAAATCCATCGACCTACACAACTGGTGATCTAGAACTCTGGTGTCTGACCTACTGACTTCCAGTTCATCAGCTTCCGTGGCCACATGAGGCTTGTGCCAGGACTTGGGATATTCAGCTTCTGTGATTATGTGAGCTGTTTCCTATATCTGTATCTATTTATCCATATATTATAAAGCTTTCCTTGTAACACATATGTGTTACTGGTTTTGTTTCCCAAGAAAACCCAGCCTAAGACAGGGGATTTAATAATAAAAATAATAGATTTCTGCTGAAACTCTGCACAAGAATTTCAGACAGTTGTTTTAGTCCCACCTTCTCTAACAGTGTCATCCAGGTGCCATCACCACTAGAACTCCTTCAGTGACAACTGTCCATGGAGCACAGTTCTACTCTCACACACATGGGGTCCACATGGGTCAAAATCAATTCCACTGCAACTAATAACAACGACTACATGGAGTTCTTGAGTGGAGGAAATGGTTATGTGCTCAATTACTAATGGGAAGCATGGTGCTCTGTACCCACTCTGAGACACTTGGGAAGAAATATCTGACGATTTGCTGGTGAAAGATCACAGCCTTGAGAACACTATGGAGTGCAGTTCCATTATGCAAAGATGGGGTTGCTGTGAATTGGAATCAATTCAAAAGCAGCTCATTTTGGTTTTGATACGGTAAGTTATTTTATATTAAATACTTTCTCTTCATATTTTAATCAATACAGTAAGTAATTAATCACCTAGAATTTATAAGCTATCACATCTAGTTTTGCCGAAATAAGACATTTTGTTCTAAATGAAATAATATTTCACCGTATCACCCCCTCAAATAATTAAACCTGATTGTAATTAGTAAACCCTGGAATAAAAGCCAGCAGCTTCTTCAAGCAATTATGTTGTGCTCCTGTTCTATGTGCTTGAGATATAGAAATGTATGTAGTATGATTACCCTGTGAGGTCAGAATTATTATTATGTGACTAATGTGAGGCCACAGAGTGGCTAAGAAACTCTTCCAGTCTGTGTAGCTAGGTATGTTGGTAAACATGAAATTGCTAGAATGATTGTAAAACAGCGAGGAAGGCATGGACAATTTTGTCTGGAAATCTAACAAAAAGGCTCTGCTGAGCTGACTGTTGACCTAGATATTGAAGGTTTGAGTAGGATGGGAGGGGCAAAGAGTGAGTGGGCATCCCAGAAACTAACCTAGATTCTTCACATCCCTCCAGGCTTTTCTTAGATCTGCCTTTGCCCGTGAAGCCCTCTCCAAATTGTGTTCTGGCCCAGTTTGTGAATGCTTTCTGTTTTCATTTATTAATTATTTGAACAAATGTTTACTAATCACCTGAAACCAGGACTACCCAGATAAGAAATAGTTATTCTTGATGAGCACAGAGTTTAGACTGCATTAGATATGGAGCACTTCTCAGTACAACGTAGGAAGCCCCGGAGGCACAGTAGTCAAGAGCTAAGACTGCTAAGCAAAGAGTTGGCAGTTTGAATTCACTAGGCACTCCTTGGAAAATTTATGGGTCAGTTCTAATTTGTTTTATAGAGTTGCTATGAGTCAGATGGCACAGTGGGTTAAGTGCTACTCCCGCTAATCAAAGGGTCAGCTGTTCAAATCTGTGAGGTGCTCCTTGGAAACTCTATGGGACAGTTCTACTCTGACCTCTCGGATCAGTATGAATTGGACTGGACAGTAATGGGTTGGTTGGTTTGCTTGTTCTTGCTTTATGAGTCAGAATTGACTTGATGGCAAAGGGTTTTTTGTTTTTTTTTTTTTGGATTTTAGTATCATGTGATGTTCTCTTTACCATTATTTTCCTATATAGATTTCTTGTGTTTCTAGCTGCTTTGCAGGCTTTCAAGCAACCAGGCCACTTCTTGTATATTTTTCTGTCCGCTTTGAAATTTCTGGGTGATACAAATGAGTAACAACCTGGGCTGCTAACCAAAAGGCTGACAGTTCAAGTCCACCCAGAAGCACCTCAGAAGAAAGTTCTGGGGTTCTCCTTCAGAAAATGAGCCACCATAATCCATATGGGTCATGATTCTACTCTGACCCATATGAGATCACCATGAGGCAGAAGCGACTTCAAGGCAACTGTTCCATCTGCTCTTTCCTATGACTCTCTCACGAAAATTGCCCAAAGTACTCAGTGAACTCTGCTTAGCTGATTTGTATACATTTTCTTTTTCTTGTTTAGAACATCTGTTAAAACAGATGGCAGGAACAATTTTTAATACACTATAGTTCACATTAAAAATAATGCTAGGTTAAATACTATTTAGAAGAAAGCATAGGTAACTATTCTTAATTCTAAATACAAATTGTCTTCATCATTTGTGACATTCCTGTAAATTAAATTCTTTGATTTCATAAGCTGTAAGTTAAAAACTAGTTTCAAGCTTATCCTTGGGTAAGCTCCCTTCTATGGAGAACACTAGTACTGTAACCATTAAGTGCTAAGCTGCTAACTAAAAGGTCATCAATTCAAATTGAACAGGTGCTTCCTAGAAGTTCTATGGAGCAGTTCTACTTTGTCTTACATGGTCATTATAAGTTAGGATCAACTCAACTATATTTTTTCTTTTTTAATGATGCCTACATCTTTTATCCATCATTAACCCATTAACCAGAGCTACTTCTGGTTTATTTGTAGAAAAATGATAAGATACTTCAGCATATTTTTTCCAACACAATGAAAAGAGCATATTTATTATTACTCTACTTAACACAATATTTTCTAGGACAGAATTACAAGTTCTAACTCTCAGTGAGTTTTGTGTTAGCTACAAACACACTGTGTTTATTTAAAAATCATATAACTTGAAAAGTTGGCATTGAAATCACTTCAAAATTCTCAGTCTTTAAAACTTTCTCTCATCCTTGTTTAAATTATTTACCCATGGCTGATATTCATTGCTTTATTATTACAGCACTTGACTTAGACCCAATGTTCTATAAATTGTGCATATTTTAAATTTATATGACTTTGGTGGCTTACTGGGTTTCCTAAGGACAATGCAGAGTGCCATTCTTCTAGTATATCCCTCTGACTGCATAACAAATCTAGAATTCTGTTTCAATATGCTGGATTTTTTTTTTCCTTAAACATTAAAAATCATGATTTGCTTGGCAAAAAATTTTTGAAGAATTTATTTAAAAAAAATGAATATTTTATGAGCACCACTGTGGTCCTAGTGTTATCTTTGTAAATACAAAGGGAAAACAAAATACATGCACATAAAATAATTATTCAACAGTATATAACAGTATGATAAAGTATAGCTTACAACCAGACAACCAGGCAACACCCAGTAACTCAGCACGGTGTGGCACGGTGTAAGAGAAATGAGAGAGTAGAAGGTGCAGTCTCAGTTGGAGTCATCAGGAATTGTTTCCTGGAAGTTTTAAGACTTTACAGTGGGCCTGCAAGGAGAGATGTGGATTTGTGAAAGGCATGACATCCAATATAACTGCTAAGGTAGAGCAAAGGTTTTATGCCATCTAACAATTTATTTATTGTATTAGTTTTCTATTGCTATTATAAAAATTATCACAAACTTCCTGGTTGAAAACCAAAAGGTAGGCAGTTTGAATCCACCAGGCGCTCCTTGGAAACTCTATAGGGCAGTTCTACTCTGTTTTACACAGTCGCTATGAGTTGGAATTGACTTGATGGCAGTGAGTTTATTACCTTACAGTCCTCTGTAGATCAGAAGTTTGTCATGAGTCTCATCAACCTTAGATGAAGGGTTTGGGCAGAGCTACATTCTTTACTAAACACTCTACAGGATGATCTGCTTCCAGATTCAGGCAGGTTGGTTGCAGAATTCAGTTCCATGCAGTCATAGGACTGAGGTTAACTTTGTTAACTTTGGGTGGGGTTTCTTTTCAGTTTCTAGCGCTCACGAATCACGGCCTATTTAGTCTTCAAAGCCACCAAAACGGAACAAGAGTTTCTTAGCTCACCTGCATCTGGTGTTAGTAACCTCAGAGTGTTTTATCTGCCTCTCTCATTTGCCTTTAAGAGCCTCAGAGATGATACGGGTCCATCTGCATAATCTAGCATAATCTTTGTATTTTAAGGTTATTTGCTTAACAACTTCACTGTATGGTAAAATCCCCTCTCCTATGTGATTTAAGATGTTTACAGATATTACACCAGAGGATAAAGATCGTGGAGGCAAAAATCTTACCAACAATGTCAATTGAAAACATTTTTATTGTGCCAGTTTATCCCCTTTTATTAGTGGGAGGATACAAAAACAAACAAAAATACTGTTCTCCAATGGTTTAGAACCTCAGGTGAAAAAAAAATCATAAACACCTATATTTTCAGTACTGGAGAAAGTATGTGAACATACAACTGAGTATGTAAATTAGGTAACAGAAAATGAGAAAGGGCTGTTAAAGATACTCACTAGCCAAGAGCAAAACTTATATTTAGGAATTTAGTGATTGTAATACTCTGGATAGGTTTTCCTGGAAGTTGGTATAAGATTACTGAAGGCCTTCAAAGCCCAGAAAGTGTGAGTTAGACTTGTTATATAGCGGTTAAGAGCTCCACTGCAAGCACAGGGTCTGCAGCCTGCACCCACGAGCTGCTCCTTGGAAGCACTGCAGGGCGCTTCTGTCCTATATTGGCCGCTATGAGTCTGGAGTCCACTGGACAGCAACGGGAAGGGCAGTTTCTTGAGAAGGAATATAATTGTGTATCAAAGACTTCTGGAGCTGGTAGTGGCTTAAGAAATCACAATGCAGTCCATCAACTGGATTCAGCATCTGACAAATAATTGGTATAAAGGCCAGGAATATTCAGTGTAGTTCTTACTCCTCATTCACATCAACATATGATGAAAGGAATATTTTAGGAAATTTATAAGGACCTGTGAAGAATGATACATTGGATGGTAAATTTGGAAATCTATATTGTAGCAAAATTCACAGAATTTTTAAAAATTGTATCAATATTACAACTTGTCAAACTGACATTAACTTGCAAAACAGAAAACAGCTTAGAATAAACTGTTCACCATGTCATTGTTAAGATTCCTAAAACTCTCAATGGCAAACGTACACTACTTTCCCGGTAAACTGTTATAGATTTATTGAGTGATTAAATATTATCTTAAATCATGTTTGTTAGATTTAGATATATACCTATATAAGATTTTCAAAGAAAACCCAAGAACCAAACCTGTTACGGTCTTGTTGATTCTGACTCATAGTGACCCCAAAGAGTTTCTGAGGAGTAGCTAGTGGATATGAACTGCTGACCTTTCAGTTAGCTAATAAATTGATATTCACAGTCAAAGGGAAGAAACAAGAACAATCACGAGAAGGTGATAATAAAGCTATATACCCCTGTTGCTTTTGTTTCCTCTAATTCTTCCTTTTATCTTCCATAATAAAAATGTTTTGCCATGATAAAATACAGCAGATGACATTTAAGTTCTTTAAAGAAAGACTAGCTATTATAACTGACATGGTTGTATACTGGCTTCCTGAAAGATGTCTCTCGCAGGAGTAGATTCTTTAGTCTGCAAAAGACTCAAGCAACCAAAATATAACCACCTATAGCATACTCAATACAATTTCATGAAGTTGTTCAAGTGTTTTGTGGCAGGAAACATAAAATTAGGCCTTTGCATGTATGGTTTTGTTTTTTGTTTTTTTCATGGCAGATTAAACAATGATGTGAGTAAATTTTATTTTTTATTCCCTTGTCAGCTCGTATTATCTCTCAGGTTACTACCTGCATGATGCAAATAGTAGTAAAACATAATTTAATATTTTAAATGAAGAAAAAGAATGGGTTTAAATATGATAATAAGAAATGAAGCTTAAAATGTCTTTCTCCTCCCAAAATGAATCCCCTTAGCCAACAGGAATAACAGTGGACTTCTTATGACGTGTTTTTGTGAAACGAGGAGACGTGTTGATAAATTCTAAGGTTTAGAGAAATAATACTACCAGAAAAAAAGGATGAGACAGTAATTTTCTCCTTTGTACCAGTCATATTAATCCACTATTTCTGATAAATCTATGGAAATCTTTCAAAAGATTTTACTCTTAGTATGTTCATCATCTAGAAACTATATAATAAGACATTCAGTTATATTTATATGAGTATTAAGAAAAATAAATAAATATTTTACTTTGAAAGTAACATACTGTAGGTTGTTACAAAATTATGAGTATATAAGCAGTGTTACATGGGAGAAACAAAATGCTGTATCTGTAACTGGAATAAAGGTTTTGAAACAAATTTTGAGAGTTTTTCTAAATAAAACATATGAAGATGGGGAGCTTCCCTGGCTTAAAATTTTGAAAAGCTAAAGAAACATCTCAATCTGCAAAAAGAATGTAAAAACACGTTATTGGAAATGTCAGTGTAAATTAAATCTCACTAATGACCTACAATAAACGAAGGTAAATAGAACAGGAAAAATTATGTAAATCAAGGTTAAAAGGTACTAAGATGAATAAATTGTACAACATGAGGGCATGTTAAATGGTAATTAAAATCACTCAAATGAATTTCTGCATCAGAAATGAACCATTTAATTGTTTCTAATGAAGAGTTCATTAAGATCACTGCTTAACTTTACTGAGTTTGGAAAAAAAGGTTTACTAAGATTTACTATTGTAGATGACATACCCTTTTGTCTTAGACAAAGTATTTGAATGTTTTTACACAGATACAGAGAGATACCAGATGAAGAACATTTGTCTAAGTTTCAAGTGACTGCTTTGACAGAATGGAATACGTTCTGCATGGATGGAAACTGTTCTCACCACAGTACAGGAAGTGCCAGGAAAAGACCCACAGAGCACGGGAGCTGTTGGACATCCAGCCCTGACGGGAGTGCACTCATTACAACCACTTTATAAACACAATCCAGGAGCAGACGATGGTCGCTTTACTCCTCTGAAAGTCAGCCATTGTGTCTGATCAGAATTCTTAAAGTAGTAACTTCAAGCATCTCAGGCAAATTACATAACCACTACCCTAACAGTTTTTTCATTCTGTCATGTGATACACGTTTTACTTTGTCTCCATCTGAATCTTGTTACATAAGCCCATTTCCATAAATATAAGGCATTGCAACAGTAAATGATCTAGAGACAGGCCATGAAAAAGACTGAATATTCCAGGGGCAAATCAACAAAAACAAGAGAAAATATTTAGGTAACTCTGGGGGTCAGTTCTACCCTGGCCCCTAGGGTTGCCATGAGTCGGACCTGACTCGACGGGCACTTGGCTTGGCTGGCGAGTATCTATTTCAGGTAGCCAGTAGGTAAAATTCAAGGGAAAAATTTAAAACCTAAAACAAAATTTTTGATACGGTGAGATTTAGTACCACATAAAGAAAATTTCCAAAATATTAAAAAGTTTAAAATTTGAGTCCACAGTGAATGCAATATATAGCTGAAAAACTGGTTATAAAATGGTAAACCTGGCTGATAGAATTGAGAGGTTTCTTACTAGAGACACAGTTTAACTAGTTAGTACAATATAAAAGCAAATTCGGTGCAGATGTTGAAAAGATACATAGCCAGCATAAAAATATGTGGCCTAGCAAAAAATACGGATTTTGTTAATGTTAAGTTACCAATGCCTTAAGAGAAAAAAATACACAAAACTGTATGAAGACATAATGCCTGAACAATTCAGTGGTACTTATTTTACTATCTGTGTCTCTTTACTAAATTGCAAGTTTTTTAAGAACAAAATATTTTTCTTCTATTTCTTTTTTCATCTCCCTTCCCCAATTTAAAATATCAAAAAAGAGTTAAGTACTCGCTGAAAATTGAATAGATGGGTGGATGGTGGCATATGTACTTGAGAAATCTTTAAATGTTTACACTTGCAGTAGGATTTTTAAACAGAGGTATTATTATTAGTAATCTAATGAATTGGGAAAGAAATTAGAGCTGCAAATAGAGCAAATCTGTTCACATGCATTTTGGCATACACTTTTGTTCAAAGGCATGAATACCCTCCCTGTCGCTAAAAAATCACTTTATGTTTTTTCTGTTTAAAATAGCATGCTATCTTTTGCTTAATAAAAATTAAATATTCCAGATTTGATAGCAAACTACTTGGATTTGGTATAATAAATAGGAGGGATTTTCCTTTTCACAGGAACCAGACCTATCGAAGTCCTGGACTTCTAACCACACAGTGCCATTTATTAGAATTGTCTGTTCAATTTGATCACATTACTCATTCATTTTTGTTGTTGTTGCCTACTTCTCTCAGTGTGCGTGTATGTGAAAATGTAAGATATAAAGTGGCAGTAAGCCCTTGAACTCTTGCTGACTCATTTGTCAAGAGTGCATTTCAACTCTTGGCGGAATATGCCTATAAACACATGTCACTCTCCACAGATTGTATATTAACAAGATAAAGGTTTTTTTACTGATTACATTTGCATGTAGCCCATTTCTGCAGCCTTGTTTTCATGTCTTAATTTTTCAAAACCTTTGAGAGCCTTGATGATTTGGATATTGAGTTATTTAAAGCAATTTGTATACATATTTTATTCCCTCTGGTTATTTATTTTTCTTGTATGTTGCTTAGAAAAGGCCAAGCATGAAATTGGAGCTGCAAAGCAAGAACAAATTTATTGATATGAAACTGCTCTGAAAACTCAATAGGTGTGCAGCAAAGCAAGAAGGGTAAAGGGGCTGAATAATTCATTGAACCTTTAAGCATCAATAAATAACACAGTGAGGAATGTCTGCTTTGCAACGTTAGGTATAAAATGTAAGTATAAAATAAAAGGCATCTTGAAAGTGCCATGTTGTCAGAATATTTGAATAAACAAAGGCTGTTTTTTCATCAATAATTCTGTGGGTAACACTATGAATAAGACATTTAAGGACTGAGAAACTCATGTTATTCTGTATAAAAATAAAACCCCAAATCCCACTGTGATGAGTTGATTGCAACTTGCAATGACTCTATGGGGACAAAATAACTGTCCCATAGGGCTCCCAATGCTGTAAAACTTTACAGAAGCAGAGTTCTATGGAGCAGCTTGTGGGTTCAAATCACAGATCTTTTGGTTAGCAGTCAAGTACTTTAACCCCTGCACCACCAAGACTCTCTAGTCTCTGCAGTGCCTCCAATTTTACCTCCATAGATCAAATTAATTGAAACATACAAGCAGAATATTGTATATATACATAATGGTACATAATGATGATGACATGATCATTGTAATTACAAATTAAAAATAAATTCTTTACATGCCAGGTAAAAATCATAAATATATCATAAGCTATATCTAAAACCATACAGAAAACATCCTTACATAAGAAACTGTAACTACTACTGTTACAGTGAACTCTACTGTTACTAGAATATATTTATGGAAATGATGATGGGCTCATTTATAGCAATGATTGTGAGGATAGTGCAGGGCTGGGCAGTATGTTTTGCTGTTGTGCACAAGGTCACTCTGAGTTGCAACCAACTCAACAGCACTTAACAACAGGAAAGTACTCTAGACTCCTGGGTTGATTACAATTCATAGTAGTCTAGCTTTGTTCAATGCAGAAATAATAATTTATTCATTATGTAACAAAGGCCTGAGAATAAAACTCTGATGAATTCTCAAGACATAATTAGCAATTTGAAATGATAGCACTAGTATGTAGATAGTTAACACAGAGGACAAGCAAGGCAGAAGCAGATACTAAGAATGTTCTTTAGTCTCTAACTTCATGGCCTGAGTAGATAGAAAAACAAATATGAAGAAGAAACAAGAGCACAGTTTAGGCATACAGAGTTCGAGATGCCTGTGAAGCCTTCATGTGGAATGCTGGTCATCCTTTACAACTGACCAGTGTGTTGGAAAGAAGCTTTTTGTCTCACTGCATCTTCACTTACCTAAATAGGTACTCAGTTATCACAATTGTCGCCACATACTAGCTTAAAAAACATATGCTTTATGAGCAATTGAATCCAATGGTTGGGTATGAAAGAGAAACTTCTTTAATATTTTATTTCTTTTGCAGTATTTTTAAAAGCATTATCTTCTCAAGCAAAATGTCAGGATCAGTAAATGATCACTAAAACTTTTGTGTGTGTATGCTTCCTTAAGGCGGGTAACATATAGCTGGCTAAGTTCATCTATGAAAACTCAGGACAACTGTCCCCACTATCGTTGTTTAAAGATGAGTAGCACCTTGCCAATCTAAACGCTCTCCTAACTTGACCAGCTCATTGAAACTATGGGTACATTCTAGAGCAAGTTGCCAAAAAGAAAAGATTAAATGAAACATACATTTGCATTTAAAACATAAATATCACAGCAGATATTATAAATACATAAGCACCAGCCTACCAGCTCTCTGAGTCTAAAGTTCAACATTTTAGGTTCTGCCATTTAATTTACAGTTTATTGTTCAGGTAATTTCCAAATTTAACCTGTAGCTGAAATATATTTATTAAATTTTACCTGAACAACAATCTGGTAAATGTATTTGTAAACTATGTTTACTCACATATCGGTTATCTTTATATAATAATCACAAACTTAATTTAGAGTAAGAGAAAACAGGTCAATAATAACCTGCATGAAGACCTCATGAGTTCATTAGTTGCTTTGGGCAATGTGTTAAAAATTAGCAATTTCTGTAAATAACTCATTTATATCAAGTGATAGGTCTTAGTAGCAAGTACTGAATCATTGCTAGAAACTTAGTACAGAGATACAGAGAACATAAAGAAGCAGAAACAGGAAAAATGACAGAGCGAGTAACTATGCAAAAATTATTCTTTGTATTTTATCTCATGCCAAAATAAGTAGCTACATTCCACAGCTGTCTATTACACTTGGACAAGCTCAGAATAATTTGTGATGTTTGATCAAGACAAGTTCATATTTGAAGAGTAGCTGTTGAAATCAGAGTCTTGAGCCCGATAAAGACAAGTTACTTACTTTCTGACTACTTAGTAACCATTCAAGCAGACAATTTTTTTCTCTCATTTTACCCATTCCTTTATTTGGCATCCCTTAAGCCTCCAGCATCTTTTCACCAATGTAAAATGAATAAGATTCACGTAGTACAAAAACATTCCATGGAAATTTGTATAAACTTGTCAATGTTCGAGACACAGGCAAAATTAGGTAGCCCACTTTATTGTACACGAGAATTTTTATCCTGTAGTTCTCTGAAATCCCAGTTCTCCCTCCTCTTATCAGGGCTTGTCAGAATCACTTCAGTCCACAAATCAATCTCATTTCCAAGATACAGTACTGCTGGGAGAGCAGCCCTGCACGTGCCATTGGGATCCATTTGGCAAGTAGTTAAAACTTCACTCTTTACCAGCACATAACACTTAGTCTGAGTGCCTGCTCTCACAATCAGTACATCTAACAGTCAGCTCCCTAGCTGAAGGTGGTTAAAGGTGGAATATAAAGTGAAGTCACATTCACAATGTTTTAGAGTATGCCTCTATAGAATCAGTTGCTGTCTAGTTGATTTCAACTCGCAAAGACCTTAGGTGTGTCAAAGTAGAAGTGTGCTCCATAGGGTTTTCAATAGCTGATTTTTTGAAAGTAGATCATTAAGCTTTCCTCTAAGGTGCTCTGGGTATACTCGAATCTCCATCTTTCCAGTTAGCAGCCAAGCACAGTAACTGTTTGCACGCCAAGGATACCATGTCCATACAGGTTTTGGGAAACATTTTGTTGGTGTAATTGACAAGAAGCTAGATGATCCATGTGTCTGAGAATGTCTCAGAGGAAGCAGTATTCCTGAGGCTCTGCTGGTTATGCAAATGTGCAGAGAAAACCAGGCTTATCAATTTGACCAAAATTCATGGCCTATATTATTTTTGAAACTTTTCTACTACAAAATGAGAGAAACCTGGCTTTATTACAGATTAAGAATGCCATTTAAAAGACACCAGGGTAACACTTGTGCTTTTTCTTTTAATACAGCCATTGGATATAAAGACATTATCTCTTACTAGATACAACATGCTTAATTACAGAGAATGTGTAGAAAATAGAGGTCACTCCTTAGAGTTTAATTTGAAAGAGGAAAAAGCAGTTGGATAACAAACTCTTTTTCTCATTTTTCGTAATGTTACAGATTTCAGGTAGCATGGCAATAAGCCTAAATGCTTCTAAGTTCATGTGTTATAAAGTGAAATAACTTTTCCTACTGATTGAATATTTCAGCTAGTCTTTTACACTTCATTATTTTTGGCTGGTGTTTCTTAATTATTCTATCTTCTGTGCAAAACAGATTTAAAGCAAGCTATTCAAAGATACTGTTTTACCTTATGATCCCATTAAATTTGCAAACTTCTTTAAAATGAAATGTAATACTGCTATCTGTATACGTGATCTAATTGATGATTTCAATGTCTAGTGCTATGAAGCACTTTTTATACTGCTGTGGGCTGCTAGGAAAGTGCTGTGCCACCTTTTGTCTTACTGACGTAAGTTTAGGCTTTTCTTGGGCATGGCAGAACCTCCAGGAAAGCCTGACCTTTCTCTCTCTCTTTCTCTCCTTCCTCTTATCTCCCCCCTTGCTGGTATTTCCTCACAAATGTTTAGGCCTTTCTTGAGTATGATAGAGCCTCTGAAAAAGCCTCACTTTTGCCTCTTTCCCCTACCTCGTGCCTTGATGACACTTCCATGTATGGATCAGCTGATCTTGAGATACCCCAATACCATTGTAAACATTTTTGCAAAATAGACTGCCTTGCCAACCTCCTCCTGATTGTAACCCTATAGATAAAGTTTCCTATTGAAGAATGGTGGCCATTGCTCTTCCTCGGAGACCTTGGTCTCACCTGGCCTCAACTGTATCTTGTGTGATGCGAGTGAGTTTTTTCTTATCCCCTTTCCTGTCTCCTTTGGATATGGGTTTTTCCCAATGGTGGTCACTGGGGTGCCGGACGGGACATTATACCACTCTATTACCACCTATCCTTAGTTCCAAAATGGATATTTTATCCATTCAGTATTTTATTGTCAAATTAATTTACAGCTGTTTAAATTATTAGTTTAACACAAAAATACCCCACCACCTTTAAGACTTAAGTTTTGTGGCTGCTAACCAAAGGATCAACAGTTCAAATCCACCAGGCGCTCTTTAGAATCTCTGTGGTGTCCTATAGTGTCACCATGAGTCGGAATTAACTCTATGTCAGGGGGTTCAAGTTTTTTAAGGAAATTGATCTATTTACCTTTAACAAATTATTTGAACTTGATTATTGTTATTGGTCATCCTTAGGAATTTATTCTAATGATGGTATTGAAATACATTTTACAGTAATAACCTAGCTATTCTTCTATACATTCTAGCTGCATTTATTTCACTAGCAGTATCTGCAATATTTAATGATTTACTGAACTTTCAAATTTAATGCTCTGTTTTGTTTTTTTTTTCCTCAAAACCTTCATATCATTTGCAAGGCTAATGTTTCCATGTCTAACTCTGACATTAAATATTCCTGAATTACTGGAAACAGTTAAGGCCAGATGCTTTCACAGGTTAATTTAATCTCATTCTAAGGGACTCTGCGAACTAATGAAAGAAGTACACTTTTTCTGAAACCATCAGGAAGCACTACGTATTTTACTCATTACGGATCGCAAGAGTACCATTCAATTTGCCCTCAAAATCCGCCCTCCCCCACCAAAGTGTCTCACACAAACAAGAGCAAGCAATGGATACAATGACATACAATGTCAAGTTGTTAGTCAGTCTGCAAACCCTCATTCAGTTGACTCTCTCAGCACCAGCTGTAACCCAATTAAATTCAACAGCGCACAGGTGTTCACAGAGATGACTAACACAAAAGCCTACTTCCCTTTAGGGCTTTTAAAGAATTAGAGCTCTTTAATTTTCCTATACCTTCAAAACTAAAACCAAACAATAAAATATTGAAAGGAAAAAGAAATTAGATACAGCAGGGGAAAAACACAATCAGCATGAGGTATAACCCAATTAAGCTGAATAGCACTCGGGTGTTGGCAAGAGCACACTCAAAATTTTACCAACACAAATCAATTTTCTCTAAGACCTCTTAAGATTGATAATGAATATCCTTTTGTCTAAAGTTACTTTGAAATGAGAGTCTTCTTCAAAATATGACTTCTTAAAAATGGATTTCACTGCAAACTGTAGTTAAAATAAACAGATTTTTATCTAATCTTGACAGCATGAGCATTTAACATTCTAAACACCTATTTTATTTCAATAGAAGCACTCAAGGATTTTTTTTTTTTTAACTGACATATTTGGAATTTCAAATATGCACTTCTTATTCATAACATATAATCATCTATTTTTTGCTTAAATTTTACCAATGATTTTAAACTCACTTGAGATATTAAAAAGACCTAGTAAGATAGATATGGTACTATCATGCTATTTATCTTTAGAATATCAATTATATCAGTATCCAGATATAGTGCTTGCCAAGCCAACCAAGTGCCGTCTAGTTGGATCCAACTCATGGCGATCCTAGGGGCCAGGGATCTTTAGAATATCAATTATATCAGTATCCAGATACAGTGCTTGATTTCTTTTAATGTGAATATGCAAAACCATCAGAACTTATAACCATATCTAGCATTCAGATTTGCTAGACAGAAATAATTTGTGCTCACTTTAACAGAAAAATCATACATTATTTACTCCATTAGTTCATCAAGCGTGATTCCAAACTAGGAGCAGCACCTGGGAACTTATGGGAAACCACAGTCTCAGTGTCAACATGAGAACTACTGAATCAAAAAGTCAGGGGTAGAGTCCAGTGTCTTCTTTTAATAAATCCTCCAGATAATTATTACATACCCTAAAGTTTAACAACCACTAATCTATTCTACTTCCTGCTCTTACTATATACCAAAAACAAAAAAAAGTGACAAATCCCATTAATTTCATGGTTGAATCTGAAATACACCGGAAGTAACTAAATAGGAACATGTTATTCTAAATATTTGGACATTAACTATTGGCAGAAAAAAAAACTTTCTTGCTTTAAGAGTATAATGATGCAATTAGGCTAATATAATGATTAGTATGAAACACAAAGGCAAATACACAACCATTATTTGAAATATGGTTATTCACAGAAATATGTATGGCTTAAATATTTTCAATAGTTTTATTTTGACCTAGATTTTAAAATAGGTAGAAATGTTAATGAAATTAATAGTAAGATTTACAATGCAATTCAGTCAACTCTGAATCATAGTGACTCTGCTGTACAGAGTGGAATTGCTCCATACAGTATCCAAGGAGCACCTGGTGGATTTGAATTGCTGACCTCTTGGCTTAGCAGATGTGACATTTAACCACCCTGACACCAGGGTTTCCAATGTGAGATTTACAGTGTTTAAATAGGAAATAAATAAATACCACAAAAAGAGAGAGAGAGACAAATGAATCTAATCTGTGCTAATTTGCTCAGGTACATCTACACTGGGGAAGATGGGGTGCTGATGTTCAGTTGTCCCTTCTTTTAAACCTCACAGTGGAAAAAGATATTAGTAGAAGTATTCTAGTTATTTGAAATTTTAAACCTAACATTTTTCTCAGCTATGTCAGTTTTTTAAATAATTTTTATTCTGAGAATTAAAATAGTGAACCATCTTGAAAGATCAATTTCAGAACATTCAGGCAAGAAATTGTTTTGTCACATGTTTTAAACTTTCAGAATAACAATAAAAATGTCAACTATTAAACTCCTTTTGTTCTGTCCAAATGATGTCATTAATAAATTACAGACTTCAAGCCATCGTGACACCATAGACAGAAGCCCCATACCTCCCTTTACAGCAAAGACCCCAACAATTAAGTAAAACAGAGACAAACGTCAATCCTGGAATACAAACTGTCATGTGAAGAGATAAAGATCTCAGCCAAAAATGAATGGAATAAAAAACTGACAGAAAACAAAGTGAGAAAACCCCAGCTTAGATTCTCCACCTTAGACACCTGTTGGAGTTTAGTTGACAGGGAGCATGGGAGAAATAGATTCACAGAAAGCAAAAGACAAAGTACTTGGTAACAAGCCAGACACCCCCCCCCACCCCCCACCGTCTTCTCCCCACTGCCAGACCTCCAGCGCCTTCCGGCTAGATGTTGTAGCTGAGCTACCACTGAGTGCAGCATTTGTGCTGCGTGGACTTGCTACACCCGAAGGGGAGATCATTAGGTGGCCAACAGGATACAGGAAAGCACTTTCAGGAGCTCCCAGCAGGACACAGGTCAACTGCTGGACTTTTCCTGCTGTGCCATAGATGGGTCGCTGGCCCTGCCATTGAATGAGGAGGTGAAACATACTGCGACCACAGATGAGCAAACAACAAATATACAGCCTGCCTGCTTTGATGCAACAAAATAAAACAAAGAAACAGGATGAAACAATCAGTAAACAACAAAAATAACTACTGAATGGCCTTAAGACAACAGACCAAATCAAAATAGATTAAAAAAAAAAAAGGATAGGAAGTGTATAAAATAAAACATCAGATGAGTCTCCAGTAGGAGAAAAGACACTAAGATTATCTGATAGAGAATTCAAATCTTTAATATTCAGAGCTACCTAGAAGTTAAAGCAAAAGGCAGACAAAAATGAGGAAAATATGTGAATTGTGGAACATGCAGACAAATTTATAGAAGAATTAATGAAAATAATAATGGAGACAAAACACTAAAATAAATCCACCATGGCATACCATACAAAAACAGTAATTATAAATCCAAAATATAAACAACAAGATTTTAGAAGCCGACAGTGTCATGAAAGGGTTGAGAAGCAAGCATGAAATGATGGAACACAGGATCAGTGAAATTGAAAATACACACTTGGATACACCTCTATTTGAGAAAATATCAGAAAAAAACAAAAATGAAAAAATCCTGTGAATTATGTGGGATAACTTTAAAAACTAAAATTCATAATTGATCAGAATTCCAGAAGAGGTGGAGAAAACAGAAAACAAAGAGGATCATTGAAAAATTGCTGACAGAAAACTTCCCTAATATTGTGAAAGATGAAAAGCTGACCATCCAAGAAGCACAATGAATACCATATAAGACAGATCCTGAAAGAAAATCACCAAGGTATATCATAATTATATTTGCTAAATACAAAGTCAGAGAGAAAGTTCTGAGAGCATCCTGAGAAAAAGAAAAGTCACGTGCAGAGAAGAAACAATATTACTATGCCATGGTTATTGAGCAGAAACCATACAGGGAATAAGGCAATGGGATGACACACATAAAACCCTGAAAGACAAAAATTGCCAACCAAGAGTAACATATCTTGCAAAATTCTCATTCAAATCTGATGGTAAAATTAGGATATATCTAGAAAAACATAAATAAGAGAATATGTAAAAACCAAACAAATTTATAAGACTTATTAAAGGGAGTCCTTCAGTTTGAGAACAAGTGATATCAGATCACATCCTGAATCTAGGACAGAAGACTGTATGAGCCAGATATTGATACAGGAAATGAACTCTCAAGGACTAACCAAAACCAAAAGAATTATAACAGGGAACAAGAGAGGTTAATCAGTAAATGCTATCACAACAAAAGAAGAATGAATAAATGGTATAGATATAGAACTTTCTAACAGACAAGGCGCTACCGAGTAATAATAGAGTGATTCAAACTTAGGAAGACAGACAATGACAAAGAAAGACAGACTACTCAAGGAAAAAAAGGACAACAAAGTCTCAATAAAAACAAAATCTACAAAAATGAAAGAAATGAAAAAAAAAATCAGCATAGGAGAGTCACCCCTCTGACGGCCATTCAGAAAAAGATTTCCAAAGTTGTTGAAGGGTGGACTAGGTGCTCATGTCAGTGCACAGCCTCCCATGGGGAGTACCTCAAAAGTGACCTGTAGGGACATTCATCAAAGAGGTATGTAGCACTTTCTCTAGGATGTCAGTGTGAACCTAACTGTCATGGTAATTAAAACAAATTTGCCTGATTGTTCTGAGTGCTTCACAATTGTATGCTTATTTATATTTCTGGGACCAAATGCTAAAATAAACTTAAAGACTTTTCAAATATTTTACCTGGAAAGAATTCCTAACTTCCAGAAAATTTGCAAAAAATAGGAAAGGACAGCCATATGAACTTACCTAGGTTTATCAGTTTTATTTAGCGCTCACACCATTTGCTTTGTCTCTCTATGTATGTATGAGTGTATGTAAAGAGACTTTTTTTTTTTCTGGCATTTTAGAATAAACTCCATGCATCAGATTTATTCATCTGTAAACACTTCAGTGTGTTTTTTCCCAATGTTGGCAACTTCTTAAATAATCAGTTTTATTTTTAATTTCAAGAAATTTAGCATCAGTTGATTTTTATCTTATCTATCATCCATATTCACATATTATAAATGTACTTAATAATGTTCTTCATAGTCCCTCTTCTTGTTTGCCAAATAGGAGTAAGCCCCAAATTATGAACTACATTTAATTGTCATGCCTTATCACTAGCTTTTAATCTGGAATTACTTCCTCAATCGACTTTCCTTCCTTCCTCCCCTCCCTCTCTCCCTCCCGCCCTCCCTTTTTTTTGGTAATATTTTGACATGTCATTTGTTTGTTTTGGAGTTTTCCTTTAACACAATGTTCCATATTTTGAATTTGTCTGATGTTTCAGTGTGATTAAATGTGGGTCATGTTTCTCTGTACAGACTATACATAAATGATGTTCTGTGCTCCTCAGAATGTTTCATGCAGAGTCCAGCTGCTCCCATTAATAATCACATAGCCAAGGTGTTATCCAGCTTCTCTGCTCTACATTTATTATTTTTCCCATTACAACTTACTAGCAACTTGTGAGACAAAACAAACAAACAAACTTACTGCCCTTGAGTCTATTCTGACTCTCATGGCCCTACAGGACAGAGTAGAACTGCCCCATAAAGTTTCCAAGGCATACCTGGTGGATTTGAACTGCTAATCTTTTGGTTTATAGCTATAGCACTTAACCATCACACTACCAGAGTTTTCACTCTGTGAGAAAACACTGCAAAACTTTCCCGCAAATTTAGCATCCATTTGATGACTCTTGTCCCTGACCAATCTTTATTATGACAGTTACAAACTGATGATTCTTTAACTTTACACCTTTTTGTGCTCTACTCCCTCACCCCCATGGGCACAGAGGGCATTCAGTCAAATACTGTGTTCGACAGTTATTTAGATTCGGCCTTTTCTTCATTTGTCTATTTTTCCCTTCAATTTGGTTACGCTACTCATTTGAACATAATTTTGTTCATTTGTTTCCATTTACTTTCAGTTTTAGGGTTCTTATTCCCACCTTTTTAAAAATTTAGTTCATTTTTTTAGTATACAGAAGATTAAAATTCATCCTACAACTAAAACTATGCAAAGAGATGTGTATACTCAGAGATGTGGTTGGTAACCCCTCCCATTCCGATCACTCTGTACCTGTCATTTGTACTGGGTTAAGCTTGCTGTGTTTCCTGTTAGATAAGCACATATATGTAGTTTGTTATCTTCTCTTTTCACACTACATATTTTATTTTGCACTTTGCTAGTTTTGCACTTAACATTACTTCTTGAAAAAATCACTTTGTGTTTTCTTTCCTCATTCTTTTTCAAATAAGCATCATGCTCTATTGTTTGTAACTACCACAGTTTATTCAACTAATCTAATTTTGGATACTTCAGTAATTTCCAGTATTTTATAATTTTAGATAATGTGTCAGTGAGTAACACTGCATATGTGCTTTTTGGCGTTATAAGTGTTGGTTCAGGTCAATTCCTAGAGGCAGGACTGCAGGTTGAAAGATAAATGCACATGTAATTTGACGGGCGTAGTCCACTTCCTCTACACAGAGCTTCACAACTTTTCATTTTATCCGGGAGGTGTGAATTTCTGTTTCCCTGCAGCCTTGACAACAGTGTTCAGATATAACAGTGTATTCCCTCATTTTTCAAAAGTTTACTATATGCCATTGACTTTTATGAAAGACATATGTTAGTATTTTTTTTTTGCTAACTGAAAGAAATTCCAAGCGAATTTTCACTTTCAAGAAAAAAGTTGAAAAGTAAAACTAGCATTCAGCATTTGTTTTGCAGTGAGTTGTTAAAGAGATAGCATGCACCCCAAACAGGACAAAGGGGTGCTACCATATTCCTTCCCCAGGACCTACACTGCGTATACATTGTTTCTACTTTATACAGGTTCTGTATTTATCACACCATTTCTGTTTTTCTTGTATGTTACTGTTATTTTAGGTTTTATGTAGTATTCGGTTTGATTCCACAGGTTATTTTGGGGCTTGGGAATACTAAAATAATTTCTGCATATAAACTAATGGTAACTGTCTCTTCCCTCTACCCTCTATTCCGTTTCCACTTAGTAAAAGTTTTACAAGTATGCTTTATGTTCACACTGTGGGGAAAACCTGTATTTTCAAATACTTTTAATTTTGCCAATATCACTGAGCAACACAGTATAGTTTTATCTTTTATTGCTCTTTTGTTATGAGAAAGTTAAACACCTGTGCATATTTGTAAGAGCCATTTCGGGATTTTTTTTAAGGAAACTATCTTACAAATACATGTTCTCAATTTTTTGCCTTCTGACTTTGTTGAGGGTGTATTTGGTCATGCAACATTTTTGTTTTTCTCTAGTTAAGTCTGCTTCTCTTAGCTGTCCTCTAGTCAGCCTCTAACTCATGGCAACCCCATGCAAAATAGGGGTCCCACCCCCTCCACATGATCAGTTATGGATCAAGCTGTTGGGGTCCATAGAATTTTCAGTGGTTGATTTCCAAACCAGATTACCAGGCCTTTCTTCCTATCTGTCTTAGTCTTGACACTTGTTCAGCAACATGCAAGCCTCCACCAAAAGAAGAGTGATGCCTGCACAAGAGCTGTATTGGCAAGGAACTGAGCCCAGGCTTCCTGCATGGAAGCAAGAATTCTGCTAATAAGCCACCACTACACTGGTGGCATAGTGGCTAAGTGCTATATCTGCTAACCAAAAGGTTGGCAGTTCAGATCTGCCAGGCGCTCCTTGGTAACTGTATGGGGCAGTTCTACTCTGTCCTATAAGGTCTCTATGAGTCAGAGCTGATTGTGATGGCAGTGGGTTTGGTTTTGTTTGCTTCATATCTGTAATATATGAGATACTGAGTTATAGTTACAAAACATTTTTTATACCCAGGTTATAGAGAAATGTACCTGTTTTTCTTTTAGAAGTATAGATTTGTTGTTGTTTTTGTTGTAATTTAAATTTAACTCTCTGATCCATTTTGAGTTATTCTTGTGCACAGAGTGAGAAATCAATCTAATTTTATCTTAATCCAAATGGCAACCTATTCTCCCTACAGCATTTATTTAAAAGTATAAGCTGTCTTTAATGATTTCAAGTCATTTCAGGAATGCATTTGAAAAAGCAAACTTGATACCATACCACATTTTAATCTCATGAAATAAATACCTGGCATTACTTTTAAAATCCTAATTGTTTTTGCAGTTGCTTTAACAGTTGTCAAAAATGTAACATTACTTACCTGAAATCCATTTTCACAAACAATGGATTCATTCAGCTAAACTACAAAGATTTTGTAGGTCTAGGTGTTGTATTTTCCATAATCTAGTAAAGATTCAATGTAATATCGTTTATTTACCGTGACTCATTGGAATCCTCTACTACAAAAGAAGGCTAAATTAGCCAGCAATATTTAGGACAAACATCCATTATGCAACAGTTGGAAACTTGAACAAAAACATTTAATTTAGCTGCGGCAGCTAGAACAGAAATAGATTACCCACTGTGAGCCAAAGCTGGTTCTTTAACAAAAACTGCAGGTCTCCTTACCCACCCACCCCAATTTCCTTACAGCAGTGTTGGGGTTTTAAAATTGAGTCTAATGCTGAGATTCACTGCAGACTCTGTACTCTGGTGATTTATTAAAAAAAAAAAAATCACTGTAGGTACCAATAAATTTCTCTCAAAATAATAACAGTTGCCTACATTTGTAACAAAAAGTAACATTCAAGGTATATTCCGTTATCTTCTCTTTATGTATTAATCTTATCCCCCATCTTCCAATATGAACAAATAAAGTATCATGCAGATAGTGAAAACAATAAATATTTCATGATTTGTAAGCCATATGGTTTCTGTCACAACTACTCAACTTGACAGCTGTAGCACAAATAAGGCTATTCTTTACCCTAAAGGAGAAGACTGAACTGTTTTGTCTTAAGCCCTTTCAAAGTTTCATTAGCATTTAGTTGGAAACCCTCATGGCATAGTGATGAATTCAGTCCCCAAGTGCTCCTTCAAAACTTTATGGGGCAGTTCTGCTCTGTCCTATAGGGCTGCTATGAGTAGAAATTGACTCAACAGCAATGGTTTTTTATTACTTAGTTATGAGATGGAACTGACTTGATAGCGCCTAACAATAATAGCAACAATTTATTTTATTGTATACATCACAGAACAGCTCCAATGAAATTTAATCTAACTAAAATTAGGAATTTCAAGGATATGTCTCAATGGTAGGTTGGTTGAAAAGGCCTAATGTCTCTGAAGGTATTGACAATCTCATATTTGGTAATACAATGTTTTACTTTACTTTCACCTTAAACTCTCTCTGCAAAAAAGTTGAGATAACCCTAAGAGAGATGATCAGGAAAGCTTAAAGAATTAACTAGGGAGGTACGAGTGGGATATCTTAATTAAAAACATCGCTTTACAAAGTTCATAATCTGTATTACACATTTATTGAGTTACTGGCCTCTTTGCACCCATACATAAAAATTCAGTATCTTATTATTATCTGATACTGAACTAAATAATGTTGAGATACTGGGAAGGGAAGTTGTTTATAATAGTTTTTTTTTTCCCCCTGTTTGTCATTTAAAAAACAAACAAACAATTTTTCACTACTATGAGAAGTTCAGGTCTAGCATCAAGATCCTAACTGCAGCCAGTAAAAGCTTTAAGCACAAAAGGCTTCAGTGTTTGTGCCTGCAGGCCATCAACACAGTTGTCTTTTCCAAAGTTTAATATAATTAGTTTTACTTTATCTGAAGTTTAAAACCCTGTTGCAGTCTGCTTTGCTAATAAACTGGAATTGCACCTGTGAAAATTTTCTAGAAGTAGATTCAGCATCTCATGGCTTCCTATTGAGAAATGTCATTACTATTGTACTTCCTGGTCACATTTGCAATAGTTTGTCCCGTATTCAATGCTTATTCAAATTCAGATACTACAATTCTTGAGACTTCATGCAGAATATGTAATGATATATTTTTCATTATTTTCCATGAATCTATTATGGTTGTCTGACTAAATGAATATAAATATAATCTTTGAATGTTGTTAGCCATATCAGAGGTGACTCTTGAACCCCTAAATACTGACTAGTTCTGTTTATACCATAGTCTGTGTATAGAGTTAATATTAGTAAACCAAAAATTGTATATATGTATGTGTATATATTTAGTTGCCAAAATAAAAGTAAAAACAAAACAAAAACTGAGCACAGCAGTGGGAAAAAAGAAAAGAGATGACATGATAGCAGAAGAAAAGCAGTATGTCTATGACGCATTATTGGAAAAGGTGAAAAAGTTAAATCTGAAAATGTTCGGATCTTAGAGCTAACTACATTTTTGTTTATCATGAGAAAAGGCCGTAATCAGTAAAAAAAAATACTTGCCATTGAGTTATCTCAACTCATGCCTGGGCCCATGGGCTTCAGAGTAGAAACTGTACTCCATAGGGTATTTAATAGCTATGATCTTTCACAATGTATCACCAGGTCTTTCTTCTGATGTGCCTTTAAGTAGATTTAAACCACCAATCTTGTGATTGGTAGTCAATTGCTCAACCGTTTACATCACCCAGGGACTAAAAAAAACAAGCAAAAAGCTATACGATGTGAAGAATTGGAAGAGAAAGTCAAGTTAGGATGCTCTCTTGACATACTTTGCGTGAGGTTACCTTAGCTGTGGTTAAAGCTTTATAAAATTATGTACTTTAAAAAATTTAAAAGAATAAACCTGTAGTTCATGATATTTATTCCATTTCCAAATCTGAGTAATGGGATAATAAAGAATGTCCAAGCTATTGTGTTACAAACGTCAAGTTCTTAGCATACAGAAAGAGATAAGGTTACGCTTCTTGGTCAATGACTCAACTTATTGAAAGGTATACAAATAAAATTTAATTCTTGTTAGTCACCATCCAGTAAGTTCTGACTCACGGTGATCTTATATGTAACAGAAGGAAGCATTGCAGACACTATACCAACTACACAATTGCTAGTATGTTTGAGCCCATTGTTGTAGCTAGAGATAAATAACACACAGAGACATACAGAAATACACTGAAGGTAATTTTAAATGATTTTTTTAAACAATACATTTTAATTTCTTTTAGAAAACTTAATGGATACAAACAGCCTGCAACTCCCTAAATGGGAATTTAGCCCTTGTATTCTGAAATTATAAATGTTTCTAAAATTTCGCCTGACATTCTCACTTCTTTCTATCATTCTTAAAAAACTCTTGGACTTAGAAAGGATAGCCTTTGGCCTTAGTATAGAAAGTCTTACGGTCTTAGCCTGTGAACATGTCACAGGTAGTAAAGTCTCTTCCTTTATCCTACAGATGAAATTATATAATTTCAGGTTGCCGATGTGTTTTGATTTGTGAGACTCTGGATTACTTGGAAGTAGAGATTCTCAAATATAGAAATTATTAACTCTATTACATGAACATAAGAAATGACACATTTGGGTTTTGGCTTGATTTGAGCTTTGGTTCTTGTATCTCTCAATTACATTTTCTGATTTGCTTTAGAACATAAATCCAGTAAGGCAGGTATCTTATTTCATTTTAATTCTTTGAGTATTATCAATTTATACATTATGTCAATCAAATGTTACTGAATGAAATAGACAATATTTAGAAAATTATTTCTCTCAACAATTTTATAAAGGCAGACTTACTGTGTAGTAGAACTAAGTGGGATGTTAAACATTTTGTATGCCTGTAATACTTTTACTTTTTTACAGGCACTGATTGAGCACATGGTCCATTAGGTGATGGAATGAAAAACAGGCATGCATCAATTTCTAAAAACCACAAAAATCATAATGTATTTTAGAAGTAATTGTGTAACAATCTAAAACTCAGAATGTGTTGATCAATTGAAATAACATGAAGTGCTTTTGACTTGGATACTTTATTGCCTAATTTGAAGAATTTGCCTAATTAATGCCCAGTCTTCCATTTATTTCTTAAATCACTAACTCTTAAAAACATTATTAACCAACTACTCTTTGGAGGTTATATATGAAAGATAAATTTAAGGAACCTCAATCAGTTTAAAGGTTACAACTGTGATTTTGCAGACAAAGATAATGAAGAAAGATTGTTTTAAAAGAATTCTACAAAATGGAAATAGGAGGAATTTCATTATTTTTCTTTACTGCAGTTACAAACAACCCCAAAATCTAAGTGATTGATGAAAGCAGCTATTTCTCTCTCATATTCTATGTTAGAAATTGAATTCATCTGCTGAGTCTCTGATCTACATGTTGCTTTGTCCCATCACCCAGGCTCAGAGGTTTTGAAATATGCCATTGCCATGGGAGAAGAAAGACAGCAAGTGAACTGGAAGAATGTAGCACTGCCCCTTAATGCTTCTGCTGAGATGTGACATAAATCAGATGTATTCATAGTCCATTGACCAAGACATATCACAGAGCCAAAGCCAAAATCAAAAGGACAAGGATGAGACTCTACCTACTGGAGGAAAAGAAAATTACATGGCAAGGGGTAGGGGATTAGATTCCCCTTATGAGAAAGGCGGTGACTGGAAATCAATCTATGACAAAAGGATTCTGTTTCCCTAGCATGGCAGATTGAGAAGTCATCTCATCAACAGAGCCAGGTCATGCTTCTTTTTCATCTCAAACATTAGTTAATTCTGTGTTCATTTTATGCTGACAAGTAGACCCAACAGAGTAGCTAGCACTTGTTCTGAAAGAACACAGACCAAATTTATCATGTAATGCAGAGAAATATTGTGAAATATCTAGTTTTTCTCTTTTTTCTCTGTAGCATAAGTAGCTAAAGTAACTGGAATCACTACCAAACTAAACTATTTCAACTATAAATGCTGATTCAGAAAAAGTGTGTGGCAATTACGAAGCCAGGACACAACAGGAGAGGACAATTAAGTGGTAAAATAAATAAATAAGGCACAATGAATGCTTTTTCATAAAATACAAATGTAAAAAAGAGAAACAAAAATATATATCTTTTTAATAAGTAGAAAATGTATAAAGTTGCCAAGAATTCCAGAAGCAATATTAAACCAGTAAAGGCAAGCAAGAAAGCAAAAATACACCACACATTGAACAAGTCTGTTGTTTTGAACATTATGGTCTTCCTGCTGCTATATTTGCTAAAGGGCATAGAACTATTATTAAGTAGGAGGCAAAAATCACAGCACAGACCAAATGGAGCATATTACTGTGAGTAAATATTTGAGAACATTGAATTTAATACTGGCTGCTGTTGAACAAGAACAAACCTCTCTGTAAGTTACAGATCTGACCCTATGCATGCAGTAGGAATTCTAGATATCTCATCTGACATCCCAGGGAGAAAATAGAAGAGAATGGTAACAATGAGACAAAATTACTTCATGAAAGCTGTGAAATTATTTCTTTAAAATTCACCCACACACTGAAAAGGCTTATCATTATTTTTTTACCAAATCTCCATAACAGAAAATTACACATACTGTATTTATTCACTTGTGTTTTATATGACACTAGAGATTAAGCATAAATGCCATCCAAACCAACTAAAAAAGTAAAACAGATTTGCTATTTAATACATTTCCTAGAATTATGATAAATTTGTCGGTTACCTTAAAATATCTGTTTTACCCTCAACTCTTTATCGAAAAATCATGTCCACAAGTATTACTGATGGAGCAGTCCCGGATGATGACCCACAGCTGAACAGATAGGAATGTGAGGTAAGTAAGTGCTTCTGGATAGTCAAAACATGAGGAGGTCAATAACCAAAAGATGAGGAGCAAATCACGCAGAGAGGAGGCCACTGGAGGTAGAAGGTAAGGGTGAAACCCTATGACATAGCAGTGTATGAGGGTGGCCATGACGGTCTCTGCATAAGACAAAATTGTAAGGGGGCAGAAATCACAAACAGACTGAAAAACTTTCTAGTAGGGAGAAAAGAGAGCAAATATGAAAAGACAACCAGGGATTCCAGAAGAAAGTTGGGCAATTAGAGGAATATTGAAAAAATAACAATCTCAAAAACTGTGTAGGTTGCAGTTTTATTGCTAGGACACATGTATAATCTTATCAAAAAAAAATCTCTTCTTTTCTCCAGGAAACTTCTATAAGTCACTTACAACTGCAGAACTCCAACTAATGCGTATGCTTTTTATTTTATTCTACATCATGATCACTAAATCTTTGACTTGATATTTTAATAAATGATTTCCAATTTCAAAAATAAGTAACTAAAGACCAAAGAAGAAATTTAAAAAAATCATAAACTATATTAAGTAATTACATTGCTTATTGAGATGTTGGTCATATATACCAAAAATGTTTGTGTGTATATATATATATATACATATATATGTATATATATATATATGTATGTATGTATAAAAACCAAATCTTTGCCATCCAGTGGGATACAGAAGGAGCTCTGGTAGTGAGGTAAATAAAGTGACTGTTAACCAAGGGTCAGTGGTTTGAACACACTAGCCTTCCTTTAGGGAAAGACGTCAGAGTCAGCTTTCATAAAGATTAACAACCCTGGAAACCCTGTGGAGCAGTTTTACTCTGTCCTAGAGGTAACTGTGAGTCAGAATCAGCTTTACAGCAGTAGGTTACAGAATTATAGCAGTGGGTTACAGGATAACATAAAACAATTATTTTCATGTTTATTTAAAAAACAGGGTTTAGGAATGAGAGAAAGGAGATAAAGTTGTATACTGAAGAACGTTATATAGAACTGATGTAGTTTAAACTTGAACTGAAGGTATCACTATAGGGCCCAGGATGGTAGAGTAGCCAGATGTTTCCTGTGATCTCTCTAACAACAAATACCCCAGGGAACAAAAGAATCCATTATATATGACATTCCAGGATCCCTGAGCATCAAAGGGAAAAACTGAGAAGCTGGACTGAGTGAAGGTAAAGGGAGAGTAGGTCCAGAAGTAATAGGACTTCCCAGACATGGTTGCAGCCCAAAAGAAGCAGTGACTTTCACAAGGCATCCTCCTCAGTGCGAAAGACTGAGTATTGGAGAGTGCACTCACACCTCCAGAAACAGTGAAAAGTGGCATTTGATTGTCAAAAGCTAAGTGGCTTGCATCTAACCTACTGCATGCAGATCTTAAGTTTTCCTTCAGGATAAACATCTCTCCCTTTTCCCAGAGCTTCCCCTTCTTTCTCAGTACCATGCCTGGCTCCAGAGTCTTAAATCACTACCTGAGCCAGAAATAGGACGTTTTTGTGCATCTTGAAGCATTCTCCTAGATTTAGACAGAGAACAATTTAACAAACAGGGGAAATGGGATAAAAAGAAAGGAAAAAAAAAAAAAAAAAAACTTTGCTTACTCCCCAGAGCCAGAAGTTCAGCAGAGAAACAGGACCTACACCTAGGATCAGGTGCTAGGAAATACATCTTCCTCACAGACACTCAGGGATGGCTGTTAGCCCCTGCCTTTCTCAGTGTTTGCAGCCAGATACCTGTGCTTACATCAATCACTCTTGCCCATCTAGGACAGTAAGGGAGATTTAGTACCACACACTTGGTGACTGGCTCCCTAGAAGGCTGAGCTAAATCCATTAGAGGGGGGGGGGAAAAAAGGACTCCCAGGCTCACATGTCTAGTAATAGCTTTAACTAACTGGTGACAGGACATTAGAACTTCCAAGCCACCAATAACCAAACTAATACACACAGCCAGCCTATTTGGATATTTCAAAATAAAATAAAACAAGAAACTGGAACACAGTAAGCAGAGTAAAATAAATAAATTCTACAACACACTGATGAATTAGAAACAGCAGTCAGCATCAAATCACTTAAAGAGGCAGAATCAGAAAGCTTCCAAAACAATTAACAAATTTCCTAAACAATGAGAACTTCCTGGAACTATTAGAGGTAGAATACCAAAGATTAATATTTAGAACTCTTCAAGATATCAGGAAGGAGATGAGGCAAAATGAAGCAGAGCATAATAACAAATAGCAAAGGTAGCAAGAAACATACAGAGACAGGAAATAGAAAGTCAAAGGGTTAATAATAAAACTACAGAATTAGACAACTCAGTAGAAAGTCAAAGGAACACAACTGAGACAATTGAAGGCCCAATTAATGAGACTGAAGATAAAAGCACACGACACCAACATGTTTGAGGAGAAATCAAATAACAGAATTTTTAAAAATCATGAAACACTACAAATTATGTGAGACTGTATAAAGAGAAATAATCTATGAGACACTGCAGTACCAGAATGGGTGGGATAACAGAAAGTACAAGAGAATTATTGAAGATTTGTTGACATAAAACTCTGATATCATGAAAGATGAGATGATATCTAAGACACTCAACAAACTCCACACAAGGTAGAACCCCAAAGAAAGACATCAAGCTATATTATAATCAAACTTGCCAAAACTAAAGATAAGGAGATAATTTTAAAAATGGCTAGGGATAAATAAAAACTAATCTACAAAGGAAAGTCAATAAGACTAAACTCAGGCTACTTATCAGAAACCACGAAGGCAAGAAGGTAATGGGATGGCATATACACAGCTTTGAAGGAAAAAAAAATTACCAACCACGAGTTATAAATCAAGCAAAACTGTCTCTCAGATTTGGTGGCAAAATTAGGGCATTTCTAGATAAACAGAAACTTAGAGAATTTGAAAATCAAAACCAAAATTACAGGAAACAGCAAAAGAAGTCCTTCAATTAGAAAATTAGTAACATCAGACACCAATCCAAGACTAGAATGTAGAAGAGAGCAAGCTGAAATCAACCTAGAGAGGGAAATCACAAAAATAAAACAAAGGCAAAACACTGAAATTAATGTAACAGAGATATTATGTAAATAATGAAAATATTATTACAAAAAAGAGGAACTTAAAAATGTAGTCACAGATCTTTCATGTGGAGACAAAGTCAGAGCAATACAAAGAATGACTGGTTTAAATTTGGAAACATAGGGGTAAATATTAAGTTAACTTCGAAGGACATTAACAATCCTACATGTCAAAAAACAAAAACAAAAAAGTATGAAATCTTAGCAAATACAAAACCAACAGCAATGAAAACAATGAAAAGAAAACACATAAAAATGACTCTGCACAGAAAATTACATGGAACAAAGGTATAGTCTACAATGCATAAAAGTGGCCATCAAAATGACAGCACTAAACTCACACCTATCAATAATTATACTGGATGTAAATGGATTAAAGGAACCAATAAAGAAGAGAGTGGCACATTGTATTAAAACAAAACACAACATTATCCATCTATATGTTGGTTACAGGAAACACACCTTAAAGACAGAAAAAACTAAAACTCAAATGATGCAAAAAATATATATCATATATATATCAAGCAGGTCAAGCCAAGTGCTGTCGAGTCGTATCCGACTCATGCAAAGAACATTCAAAAAAAGAGCAGGAGTGGCAATATTAATTTCTGATAAAGGAGACTTTAAAATCCACCACATTGGATAAGGGAGGGCACTACACAGTGATTAAAAGGTCAATACTCCAGGAGGATGTAACCATATTAAATATTTATGCATCCAATGACAGGGCTCCAAAACATATAAAACAAACTCTAACCGCATTGAAAAGAGAAATAGACAGGTCCACAGTAATACGGCTCATGTTATTTACATAAAGATATGGAGGGTGTACATGTGCACGCGAACGTGTGTGTTTGTAGACCCTGCAATGCTACAGTTAAAGCACTTGAAGGCCAACTGAAAAGTAAGCAGTTCAAACTCACCAGCCAGAAAGATGTTGGCAGTCAGCTTCCATGAAGATTTTTAACCTTGGAAACCCTACAGGATAGTTCTACCCTGAGCTATATGGTCACCATGAGTTGGAACTGACTTCAAGGCAGTGGATTTGTTTAGTGGTTGCTTGATTTTAAATAGTATCATAACAATACTTTACTTCAAATATTAAAATTTAAAAATGCAGTGTTCATTTCCAAATAAAAAATTTAAATTTAATTAAAAATATTATAAAAGACATTTGTTCCTCAAATAAAAAAGGGGGACCAACATTGCACTACAAACTGAAGAAAATTAGCTACTGAGCTTTTCTGTATTAATCACAATTAACTGCAGAAATCAATGTATGATTATTTACAGACTTAATAGCAGCAACAGTTAAATTTGTATTTGACTCGAGAATTCAGTATCTGTGTGAGGTGATTCCATTCTGTCTAATCTTATAATAACATGTACCTGCTGAAAAGGTCATGTGTAACCTGGAATCCCTGGAGTTAATTTTAAAATATGTCACTACTCTACCAAAATGTGCTGAGGTGTCAAAGAGTCTGTAAAGTGTGATCAATACAGCAGACTACAGACTCCAATCAACGAGCTACTGTTAAAATTTCAGTTGTGGCAGTTCTGTCTTTACACAAAGTCATATGGACCCTAAACTTCAAAGTTACTTATTCCTAAATTAGAGAGGTAAAAAAGGATTGTTCGTGACCCAGGAAAAACAACAACAAAATATGAAACTGAATATAACAATAAGATTTTGAACAAACCACACATAACACAAGTATAGGCACTTAGTTAATCTGTGTAAAAGATCAATAGATTTTTTTTTTAATTAAAACCAATGATTCAGATATATTTCAAAGGTTCTTTTCCAGAAGCTAACTCTAAATGCAGACATTTTATTGAGTTCTCATTGTCATACACTCTGCTATGTGCTGTATTTATACAGATGTACTAGAGATGGATAGAAGCAAGAAAAAAAAAAAAAAAATAGAAGACACTCTGATAGAAGCCGCTGTCTTTTCCCTGGGTTTTGATTCATTGCTTGACAAGTCAGTGTTGTTACTGAATCAGCTGTTTCATCAGCTTTTCTTTAGTTATTCTGGGCACCTTCATAATTTATGTCTTCTCTTTCTCATTTTTTTTTTTGTGATACATATATACACATACATGTGTGTATATGCATACACACACACACACACACACTTACAGGAAACCCTGGTGGAGTAGTGGGTTAAGTGCTATGTCTGCTAACCAAAAGGTTGGCAGCTCAAATCCATCAGGCGCTCCTTGGAAACACTATGGGTCAGTTCTACCCTGACCTCTAGGGTCACCATGGGTCTGACACAACTCGACGGCATTGGGTTTATATATACGTACACATATACGTTGTGTGTATATATGTATACACATACACATATATACATCCTCAACCAATACAGACTACTTTCATTTCTAATTGAAGTCAGTTCAACAAAAACTTAATGAGTATATTATGAGCAAATCACCCTTTTAGAGTTAAACTGATAAACTACAGATCTTGTCTTCAAGACTTTCATAGATTCTTAATTCTATATAATCATGGAATGCTTTGGGGTACAAAAGTCAGCATTCCATCTAGCCTGACTTCTTGGAAATGATCCATGAATAAAAATTGGTAGGAAAAGAACAAAAGTGTCTTGCTAATGATAAGCAATTAAAGAGCTTACAGGAGCCTATAGCAGCAATCCAGAATTCACATGATATGGATCTGAAACCAATTGTTATTCAGTGAATTGTGATGGCCCAAAAGATATGGTAAAGTCCCCACCCTTGGTACCTATGAATATAACTTTATTTGGAAATAGGGTCACAGAAGATGTTATCAATTAACATGAAGTCTTTTTTAAGTAGCCAAAAGCCAAGCCAAGTGCTGTCGAGTCGGATTGGAGTAAGTCCTAATAAAAGTAATGTTTTTACAAAAGAGGAAAAGAGCTGTGCAGAAGAAAGATGGCCTTGCAGAGACTGAGGCAGGCATTGGGGTGATCTCCAAGCTGAGAAACACCAGAAGATTGTTGGCTGTCACCAGAAGCTAATAAAGAGGCATAGAAAAGATTCTTAGTCTCTTTAGAATGAGTTAACATGGCCAACACCATAATTTTGGATGCCCAGCCTCTAGAACTGGGAGACAATTTATGTTCTTATAAGTCACCCAATTTACCTAATGTACCAACTAACACACAAAGGTTTTGAAGCGTTGTTGTTGTGGCTCTCTTGAGAGTTCACAGTGACGTCAAGGATATGTTCATAATTATCACTATGTCACCTTCACAGTACTCTCCTTGGGAAGCTATGCACCACCGCCAGTGCTTAGTCCATTCTTCAGAGCAATTCTGAAACTCTTTTCCTGGAATGGTGATCAAAGCTGTCATTGTATTACCCTTGATGTCCTTAATGTCATCAAAATGTCTTCCTTTCAATATTTCCTTTATCTCTGGGTAAAGAAAAAAGTCACTGGGCCCAGATTAAATGAGTCAAGGGGTGTTCCAACACTGTTTCTTGTTTCCTGGCTAACACTCCCCCGCAGACAGCGCCGCGTGAGCTGGCGCCCTGCCATGACGCAGGAGCCGTGAGATCTCGGCGAGAAGGTCAGATTGTTTTCATCTAATGCCTGCACGCGGCCTTTTCAGCACTTTCAAATAGTAAACTTGCTTAACTGTCCAGTTGGTGCAAATCAATAATGCGTAATCATGCTGATATCAAACAAGTAACATTGTTCTGACTCTTGATTTGGACTGACAAAACTGTTCTGGTTGTGGGGAATTGGCTGACTTCCATGGTGCAGTCTTGATGCTTTGTTTCATGGTCAGATTAGTAGACCCAGGTTTCATCACCAGTGATGACACAGCCCCAAACATCGTGGTGCCTCTCCTAAAGGTCTTGGCAAACTTCAACTCTCTTTTACTTTTGTTCGTTGGTGAGCTCCTTTGGGACCATTTTTGCACACACCTTTCTCATGCCAAGATTTTCATTGAAGATTTTCCTGTTTATCAATGTTTACTTGGCTGCTATGCTTCTCATAGTTAACCAATGATTGTGATGCACAATTTGGTGAATGTTTGCAATGTTTTCATCAGTTCTGCTTATTACTGGCTGCTCTGACTTTTCATCAGTGATGCTTTCTTTCTCCTCAGAAAAACATTTAACCTATTTGTGCACTGTTGTTTTTTCGTGGCAGAAAATTTGGGGACTAACATGTCCCTGATTTCACTTTCACATTTGACAAGTTTAACAAATTTAATGCTTATTCATTGTTCTAATTCAAGTTCTGACATTCTTGTGATGGCACACAAAATCACACAACAATAATAATAAATGCCACTCAGCAAGACATTGCCACATATTGACATGAACACAGCTGTGAGACACTGATATATCAAGGTGATAAAACCTTACTGAGTTATTCATACAGTGCTACCAAAGTAAGCACACAGTGGCAAGTTTGTGAACTTAATTGTCAGGTCTCATGTAATACCATAGGCAATAGCCAGTGACAAATGACACAGACCAATGATACCGTACGTGACCTTTTAGGCTCCATAACTCCACTCACATGGCCACACTTATCTTCAGAGTAGTTTACGTTGTGGTAGGTTGACTCAACAGCATGTAATTTGTTTTCTTCATTTAGCTAAAATATCAACTACTACAGAAGGAGAAGGGAAGAATTGTTCTTGAAAAATGAGTACAGTTTCTGACCTGGAGTATATAACAGATGTAGTGATCCTGGTGCTGAATAAACTTTCAGACTTAAATATACATACAAGGACTGTCCCAGAAGCTTGTGGCTGATGAGAGAAGACAGCGGAAGAGAGGACAGGTCTTTTTCAAATGGGCATGAGAACTTCTGGATGATAAGGGGGAGTGTCCTGTCACAGTGGGTGGGGAATGGAGGGGACAGTAATTAGAGTAGAATATTGGTGTTAATTCTAGATATTATATGGCAAATTGATATGGGCTATATACTTGTACTTAAAATCACAATAAAATGTAGCTTTTTAAAAAAAAAAAATGAGTACAATCTCTGCTCAGACCTCCTAAATCTTTTTCTGGACCTCCAATCTAGAATTTTTGAGGTACTCAACCTTTCTGATCTCATCTTCCCTGGAACAATTCATTCCAGCTCCCGTGGTCTCCTTACTGGTCCTCAAACAAGTCAAGGGCCTTTGTGTTGCTCTATTTCTCCATTTCTTCAGGGATCTGATCAGAGACACCTTTCCTGAAGAAAATTATAAAATAATAACTCCAAGTACTCTAACCATGCTTTATTTTTCTTTGTATAATTTTTCATCATCTGACTTACAAACATTTATTATTTGTTTGTCTAGTCTGTGTATCCCACTACTGGAATATAAAGTGTATGAGGAGGAAATTTTTTGTTGAAGGCAGTGATTAGCCCATAGATGGTTAACAAATATTTTTCCTGAATGTTGCATGAATACATGTTGGCATTTACAGTAATATATACCCACTACCCAATGCTATGAAGTTGATTCCAATTCAGAGCAATCCCATAGAATTGTCCTGGCTCTCTATAGAAGTAGACTGCCACATCTTTTTATCATGGAGCTGCTGGAGGCTTTGAACTGCTAATCTTTCAGGTTGCAGTCAATTGCTTCACCACTGCTCCAGGAGGGCATCTTGATACGTATATATATCAGTGGGGTATATGTATACATCTAGTTGCCATGGAGTCAATTCTGACTTATAATGACTCTATAAGGACAGAATAGAACTCCCCCACGGAGTCTCCAAGGAGCAACTCGTAGATTTAAACTGTCAGCCTTTTGGTTAGTAGCCGAGATTTTATTGCTGCATCGCCAGGGCTTGTGTGTAGGGGTGGAGGTATATTTTTTTCCAGGTTCCCCAAGTACTTGTCCCCAAACTGAATTAAGTAGCGTCTTCAATGATGTCCCTTTTACCTGCTAATATATTCCTTATTCTGTCTTCACTGTCTTTATTAATAAATCTTCAGTCCTTTCATATATCTGTGGAAACATGCTTGACTACTTCATTTCTGCTGTACCATACATCATTACAGTTCTCAAGTACTATCGATTCTTTTTCCACAGTGTCTGCCAGATCAGTCTTTCTGCCATCCAGTCTCATCCTTGTTATGCTAGTTAAGACACTAATTCTCAACCATCTCTTATCTCAACGGCAGCATTTCCATATATACATATATATTTTTTATTTCTTTAGTCTCTGTATCCCACCACAGGCATATAAAGTATACAATATAAAGTGTGTGTGTGCATATATATAAACATATATACACACACACTAAAATGAAAATTTTTATAGTACGTATAGCTTGCTCTGGTCTTTCTTGCCTCCAGTGTATTATTCTTTCTGATACTAACATTTATCTCTCTTTCTCGGTTTCATTCTCCCTTTCATTCTCACTCTCTCTCCACTAAGTTTGTCATGAATCTTCTTTTAAATCAATCTTATAAAGCAATCACTATGACTATGATCCTCTTATTGGCTGAAGCTGAGTTATTGTGTTCACCCCTGGAGTGAAAGCACAGAGGCAGCCCTCTTCCAAACACAGGGATCTGGAATTGGGTCCCTTGCCCGCAAATTAGTTTGGCAGGTAAAAACTGCTTGTGCCACTGCATTCATTAAAACTCCAAAGTTGTCTGATATATCCCTTTTTTTTTCTTCTGGCACAAGTATACACCTTTTTTTCTTTGCACAGAAAAAGCTGCTATTATTATTTTGTTGTTTCTTGATGGGTACTCTCTAAACCATTCCTGTTTTATCCTCAGTACATAAAACATTATATAGAACTTAACAGTTTTATTAAAGTCTACCAAGTTTAAATATATTCTTAAAGTAGTTTGTAATTTTTCACACTCGAACAAATCTAGAAGAAAACTCTCGTGATTATGCACGTTTTCCAGGGCACAGGAATGTCTTTCTCACATATCAGACATATTGCATAGCTAATACTATAACTCAGGAGTTCTAAGTACTCGTGAGATTTTAAATCTCAAACTGCATGATGCCTCTATATGATTAGTAAAAATGACTAACAGCTTATTTTAAAAACAGAATGAGTTTTGGGATAAGATGCAACTGAATTTGAGTTCTAGATCTGAAATTTTCTAATTCTGTGATTTTAAAAGAGTTACTCAACTGTTCTTACTTTAGTATCCTGTAAAAGAAGGAAAATATTGGAACCTACCATAAAGTTTTTTTGGAAAAATAAAAGTCACAGGACAGACTTCAGGACCTGCCGCTGTTCCTGGCACCTACATGGTATTGCTTGAAGGCTTTCTACTTTACTAAAATTACCACCTCCATCACAACTACCACGACCACAGCTATTACTACTATCACAACCGCTCTTGTTTGTATTTACTGCTAGGCATAAGATTACATGCCAATAAATAAAACAGCAACATAAAATTTCCTCAAGCAAAATCAAAATGTTATCGTCTTGTTTCTCTATAGCAAAACATTTCTCAGCCTTCTTTAAGTATTCATTTTTCTCCTTACACCCCTTCTCTATTATTAATAACAAGCAATGTTTCACATGCTGCTTTAAATATATCTTAAAAGTTTACGTTAAAGAAAAATTCAAAAGAAAGATGTCCTAAAACAGCATTTATACAATTTCGCTAAGTAGCAGCCTTTGCCATCATGTGTCTATGAGCCTCAATTTCACTCTAATTGTTGAGCATTGCTTTGCATTTACTGCTGTTTCCATCCAGAATTTAACCTAAATCATCACATAGCACCTCTATACCTTCATCCAGTTCTTTGTTTAAGTCATTTCCTGACTACCATATCTGATATGGAAACCCTGGTGGCTTAATGGTTAAGAACTATGTCTACTAACCAAAAGGTCAGCAGTTCAAATCCACCAGGCAGTCCTTGGAAAATCCATGGAGCAGTACTACTCTGCCCTACAGGTTACTATGAGTCAGATTCAACTCAGTGGCATTAGGTTTGGTTGGTTTTAGATCTGATTTAGCTTTCTCTTACTCTCCCTCCTCACAATTCTTATAGCACTAATGTTACTTGATTGCGTTTTGGTTTGTTTGTATTCTGTCTTCCTTCCCTCCCACTAGACACCAACTCCAAGAGTACAGTGACACCATCTGCCTTGCTCACTTCTCTGTTCCTAGAGGATAGAAGAATACTTAGCATGTGCTGAGTTCTTAGTCATCTAGTGTTGCTATAACAGAAACACCACAAGGAGATGAGTTTCAAAGGAGAAATATTATTCTGTTACAGTCCAGTTGGCTTCAAGTCCAAAGTCACTGCATCAACTCCAAGTGAAGGCTTTCTGTGTTGGCTCTGGAGGACCATCCTTGCTGGCAATTGTCCCCTGGAACTGGTAGCTTCTGTGGTGCAGGGACCCCAGGTCCTTTCCAAAGAATGCATTCTGCTTCCAACACTGTTTCTTTCTGGAAAGCATGAGGTGCTCAAATCTCTCCGCTAGCTTCCCTCTCCTTTATATCTGAAGAGACTTCCTCAAGGCATAATATAATCTTACACATGACTCCTGCCCACCAACACAACTGCCATCCACCCCCCCCCCTTATTTACATCACAGAGGCAGGACTTACAGCATGAGGGACATTGCGTAATACCTGGCATCATGGCCTAGCCAAATTGCTACACACATTGCTGGGGGGACACAATTCAAACCATGATGGTTCTCAATATATTTTATAAGTTTACATGATTTTCCTTTCAAATGGATAACTCCTCCACTCCACATTACATTTCTCATTAAATCATAATTACATCAGTCATTATTAATATGTAGAAGAAACCTGGTTTTATCTAGTATTAGAAAAAATACAACTTAGTACTGACCATTGTATTAGGATTTATATTCAGAACCTATCATTGTTATACTTTTATAGAGATCTTCTTAAACCCATTACCACTGAGAAATTTGGTGTACTGTTGTGGCTTATGGTTACTGTGATGGTGAAATCTATACCACCAGGATTTCAAATCTATACCACAGGATCTCCTAAGGTGGAAAATTTTCATCAGAACTTCTAGACCAAGACAGATAAGATAGAAAGGCCTGGTGATCTACTTCCCAAAATTAACCAGTGAAAACTCTGTGACTCATAACAGAGTATTCTCTGATACGGGGCTGGAAGAGGAGCCTCTTAAGTTGGAAGACAGTCCGGCTGCACAATACCTATGACAGAGTCTACTGTGAAGTTGGGGCAGGACCAGGAAATGGTTCATTCTGCTGTACACATGGTAGCCTTAAGTCAGAGTAAGCTTGATGGCAGTTCACAACAACAAGAAGCCCATTATAAATGAAGAAAATTGTGAAAGTAAAATCATTAGTTTTCTTTAGAATATTTAGAGTATTGAAGTAAAAAAATTGGCATGTAAATTGATTTTTGACCATTGGTACTTCTGTGTTTTCTAATGCTTTTGATCTGATCAGATGATTATTATCATTATTTATGTTATTGGCAATCGATTTATTTTATTGGTGATTATATTGAAATTTACACTATTGGCAATGAATAGCTTCAGCAAAGTATTCTGGAGGGCTCAGCAATGAATCACCTTCTGATCAGAGTGTTTGAGGAACATAATTTGAAACAAAAGCAGGACAAATGGATAATTTCCCTATAAAATTGAAACACTAAAAGAAGTTAATAAAATATGATAACAATTAAATGACTAGAAAAATCCTTCCTAATGTTATTTTTATAAGCCTTTGAAAGTGTTTTAAGTAAGACTATGCCTAAAATGATCAACAGGGCAAAAATATCTCTCACATCTCATTTGTCTCAAATGATTTAATAACAACATAACTTAATGTTGGCATAATTCTTCTCACACTAAATTATAACATTCATTCATTTTTGGAGCAAATATTTTTACTTACTGGAATCAGCTTTGTGCTTCAGCAAACTAATAAATAGTACTCAAAAGAATTTGAATCCAAAACTGAAGTCTTTACACATCTCAGTACATAAAGCCAAATACCAATAAACAGACTCCAAAAGATCAAGAATCTTATTTTTCAATCAAAATAAAGAATTATTTCAACTAACAATAGGACTAGTATTATGGTTTAATAGCTATACACCAGTTATATCTTTTACTTATCTGTTTATATAAAAAATAATACATGAAGAGAAAATTCAGTACTGTGTGTCACTGATTTATCTTTGTAAAACAGCTTGGTTATAAGACAAAAAAGAAAAAAGAAAGAGAAAGTTCTTGGTAGCACTGGAAGGGAAATATTTTCTCCATGTCATAGATTTCTGTCCTTTCTTCAGCCCAGCACCAGGTAATAAACACCCGGAGGAAGCTTCACCTCAGGCCCATCTAAAGCAGTCAGTGCTAGGACAAGCTGCTTCAAGTCCTATTTGAAACTATATGAGGTATAAATAAGTATGTATGTGGGAGATTTATATCAAATCCCCTTGGAATCCTGTGTCTTAACATTGTGGCATTTTTACTCTGTGGCGGTAAAGATTATTTACTTCTACAAATGTACTTTGAATTTGGCTTTTTTTATTCCCTCTGACAAATGGCAACATCAGCTTTGAGTCTTAACTTTTTCTTATGTTCTCTATCAAAGGAGAAATTTTGATATTTTTGAAATTGATCATCATAACATTACTACCAATGCAACCTATAGTGTTCTTAATGCCATAAAAAGCCAGTTACATTAAGCCTTGAATTTCAAAGCAAATTATACTTCTACATTTATTATTACTGTCAACATTTTTCAGTTACCCAGTATCTCAAGTTGATGATCCTTAGGTATTTACCACTGCAGCTATAGTGGACAGAATAGCACAGAACTTCAAGCATATGGTTGTTCCCTTTGCTTGGAAGGAGAAATGCTCAGATGTGTGGCGGTATACTGATCCACAGGCTGTGGCCAACAGCTTGGCTGGTTGGTCAGGGACTCAGAAGGAATGTGATTGGAAGACTGGAGACAAGGATTTATGGGGAAGAGGCAGGTGGATAGACCCTCTGAATGGACCAAAGAAGTGAAGACATTTGTGTCTCATGTGAATGTTCATCGAAGAGTAACCTCAGCATAGGATGAGTTTAACAACCAAGTGGATAAAATGACTTGTTCTGTGGGAGCCAGTCATCCTCCTTCCCTGGTTACACCGTCATTGTTCAACGGGCTCATGACAAAGTGGCCATGGTGTCAGGGACAGCAGTTAGGCATCGGCCCAGCAACACGTATTCCCGCTCACCAAGGCTGACTTGGCTACAGCCACTGCTGAGTACCCAGTGTGCCATCAGCAGAGACCAACACTGAGTCCTTGATATGGCAGTATTCCTCAGGATGATCAGCCAGCAACTTGGTGGCAAGTTAATTACCTTGGACCACTTCTATCGTGGAAAGGGAGGCATTTTGTCCTTACTAGAATACTTTGGATATGGATTTGCCTTCCTGGCACGCCATGCTGCTGCCCAAACTACCATCTGTGGACTTACAGAATGCCTTATCCACCATCACGGTACCCCACACAGCACTGGGACTCTGAACTTCAAGGTAAAAGAAGTCTGCCAGTGGGCCATGCTTATGGAATTCACTGGTCTTACCTTGTTCCCCATCATCCTCAAGCAGCTGGCTTGATAGAATGATGGAATGGCTTCCTGAACACACAATTACACGGCCAGCTAGCTGGCAATACTATGCAGGGTTGGGGACACGTTCTCCAGGAAGCTGCATATGCTCTAAACCAGTGTTCAACATATGATGCTGTTTCTCCCATAGCCAGGATTCACGGGTCCAGGAATCAAGGGGTGGAAACAGGAGTGGCACCACTCACTGTTACCCCTAGTGACCCACTTGCAAGATGCTTGCTTCCTGTCCCCAAGACTTTATGCTCTGCATGTCTAAATGTCTTAGTTCCAAAGGAAGGAATGCTGCCACCTGGAGATGCATCACAATTCCACTGAACTGGAAGCTAAAATTGCCATCAGGCCACCGTGGGCTCCTTGTGCCTCTGGATCAACAAACAAAGAAGGAAGTTGCAATACTGGCTGGTGTGACTGATCCTGACTACCAAGACAAAATTAGATCGACATTAAATAACAGAGGTAAAGAAGAGTATGTTGGAATGTAGGAGATCCCTTAGGATGCCTCCTAGTACTACCATGTCCTGTGATTAAGGTCAATGGAAAACTACAGCAACCCCATTCCAAAAGGACTGCTAATAGCCCAGACCCTTCAGGAATGAAGGTTTGGGTCACCTCACCAGGCAAGGAATCACAACCAGCTGATGTGTTTGCTGAGGGCAAAGGGAATACAGAATGGGTTGTAGAAGAAGGTAGTTCTAAGTATCAATTATGGCCATGTGACCAGTTGCAGAAATGAAGACTAATTATTATGAGTATTTCTACTTTGTGTATGTGTGTTGGATATTTTTGCTTATTTATGAAACATAAGATGTAAATGGGCTGACTCGTTTTTCAGTTGTACATATGTTAGTTATGTCATGTTAGAGATAAGTATGGCTTTGTAATTGCATTTCTTCAGAAACTAGGGATGGTAAGGGGAGATGTGTGCAGATACCAAGTCGACAAGCAGCGGATTGTGGTGGTCAGGACTGGGATGGTGCCGACTTGACTATTCCATGTTTGGCTGCTGTATCAAGTGGCAGGGCAGGGCCCTCAACTCTCATCTCTCCACCTTCTACCACCTACTTCCTGTCTGCTCACATAACCACCACCTGCTGCTTTCTCCCAGCATCTGGTACCTGGACCTGAACTAGCAGCTATTGGATTCATCCATGCTTGCAGCTAGCCCTTCAGAGTCCTGTTTCCTGACCTGCCGATCCCGGGTTTGCCAGCCTCTGCAGCTCCATGAGTCAGCAGAGACCTCCCAGTCCGATCTACCCTACCAGTGATCTAGAACTCTGGTCTCTGACCTGCTGAACTTGGGTTCCTCAGCTCCCAAGGCCACGTGAGGCTTGTGCCAGGACTTGGGACATTCAGCTTCCACATTACGTAAGCTGTTTCCTTTATATATAAATCTTCCCTTATACTTTGTATATAAATCTTTCCTTATGTATAGACGTGTTACTGATTTTGCTTCCCTAGAAAACTCAGCCTAAGAAACTTATATATTTACCACTGCAGCTATATTAGAGAGAATAGCAAAACTTAATTTGAAAGTTTTAAACATTTTTAACGTCCAATGGAAAGATGAGGACTTCTGAGGTTATGCATACATTTTTAAACTATACGATGTTCAAATTGAAAACTAGCAAATGTTAAAATAAATTAAGTAGGAAAACATACTGGTTTAAAAACCTGATAGCTTTCAGTACAAGAAAAGTATACATGAACATTATCTATAGGGAATTTCCCCTAGAGATAGTTGCTTCCTATAGGATCCGACTCGATGGCACTTGGCTACCATTACATACCAGTTAATAATCCTCTCTTGTCTGTGCTAGCAAAGGCATATTGACAACAATGTAAGGAGAGACTCTAATACTCCAGGCTTACAATGCTTCTTAAATTTTGTAAAAATAACAACAAAATCGACGCAAGCTTTCATCTTGCAAGTAAAGGAACTTTTAAAACTGTAACAACCAACTTCTAGGTGTATCATAAAGAGCCCTCGTGGTACAGTGGTTAAAAGGTTTGAGGGCTAACTGAAAGGTCAGCAATTTAAAGCCACCAGCTAGTCTGTGAAAGGAAGATTTGCAGCCTTGGAAACCCTGTGGGGTCATTCTGTTCTGTCCTACAGGATCCCTGTGACTGTCTCCATTGCAGTGGTTTTGGTTTGGATTTGAAGTGTGTGTATATGTAACTTTTCATTCAATTTTTAATATAGTGGGAAAATATGTACCTGAACATTTAAGACAACATGCAAACTGGTAGATTCAGATGTAAATTTAGTTTCCCAGTTTATTCTAACACAGAAGTGTGTGTGTTTTAATACAATTTTTATATGGCAGAATAGAAGTCTCTTGGGAAGAAAAACATTGTACATTTATATTTTAGAAGTTCAATTTATTATACTAGGTGTTCCATCATGATCAATGACTATTCACTGAAGATTGTACTTTAAGGTAACAATATTGCCAATAACCTATGTAAACTCACTTTTTAAAGGTAAACTATCTTGTGTCCTGTGAAAATAAGAATTAACTCACTGACACAGAAAAAGAAACACTAGAGCAAGGTAATAAGAAAAAAAGTATCATTTAAAAAATTCAAGTCAGGAAAGTAATCAGGAAAGCAATAACTGATAAGAGTCTAGGAATGTATCAATTATAGTGTCATAACAACTTCAGTTTTATTTTTCCAATATTCAGAGAAGCTATATTATTAAGTAATCTTCTCTGTTTAAATTGCCACATACTTGTTGCTCGCATTTAACAATTCTCTAATTACATGTAAGATCTCATTGTCCTGAATGGTAATCTCTCTAACATCTTCATTATTTACCCTTATAATTAACTTATTTCAAGCACAGTAAATTAATCTACTTCAACATTAGTTTAGAAAATTTATAGATATTTGTTTCTGTTGTTACTTGGTGATATCGAGTCAGTTCTCACTCACAGTGACTCTTCGTACAATGGAACAAAACATGGCCTGATCCTCAAAATTATTACTATGTTTAACTCCATTGTTGTAACTATTTCACCCCATATTTAACCCCATTATTACTAAGTTTAACCCCATTGCTGTAACCACTACATCAGTCAGTCTCATTGAGGGTCTTTCTTTTGCTGACCCATTACTTTACCTAGAACAACGTTCTTCTCCAAGGAGTGGTTCTTCCTTATGACATATTCAAAGTAGGTGAGACAAAGTCTTGCCATCCTTATTTCTAATGAGCATTCTGAATGTATGTTTCCCAAGAGAGCTGTGTTTGTTCTTCTGGCAGTTCATAGTATAAATATAGCAATAGATGAGATAGAGACATTCAGCCTTCCCCTACTATTTTTGTGACTGCATTTACTTTTGAACTAGTTTTCCCCAGGTAGCAGTTTTACTGTCATTCAGGAGGATCTAGTATCTCATTCACTGTTTCTTAAAACAAATTCTCTCTGTCTTATCAGCTATTTTATGGATTTTTAAAAATTTAAGATCATTTCTTCAAAAATAAAAAATCCTCCACAAGTACCTAAATATTTTATAATTTCTCCGAAAGACATTTTTATACTCAGTGTCATGGCAAGTCTTTCAAAATTGTAACCCATTTATAAGCTATGTCCTTTACCATTGTATACTGTTACTTTTTATCACTTCATCAATAACTGGAAGAAATCATTATCACATTGCTCAGAATGTGGAGTATAGATATTTATATAACATACATTATTCTACTCATTATTTTAACGATACATGGCAGTGTTTGCCAAATGACAATCTTTTACGTATTACCTTCAAATGCCGTATCATTGTACTATTATTTACTTTTGTATTTATTTATTTAAATAAATATTTAAATTTAACCTAAAGAAATTTGATTCATGAAGCTCATTTCACTAATGTAACTGGGAAATGTTTTAAGTAATGTTTGCCAAAATTTCACTACTGTACGTGGAAAACGTTTTAAGTAGTATTTGCCATAATAAAAAAAAAAAAAGAAACCCAATGCCGTTGAGTCGATTCTGACTTATAGCAACCCTATAGGACAGAGAGGAACTACTCCATAGAGTTTTAAAGGAGCACTTGGCAGATTTGAACTGACAATCTTTCAGTTAATAGCTAAAGCACTTAACCTCTACACCACCTGGGTTTCATTGGCCATAACAGACAATGCTAAAAGGTGACTATCATGAAAACAAGGCAATATTATTAAATTTTAGATAGATTCTATTGCCTAGCAAAGGTTTTATTCTAGTATATCATCTCTCTTTGTTAAACTAGGAATTTGAAAGTGTTGAAATGTTAAAGACCAAACCGAGACTTTTTCCTCAATAAATATCAAAATAAATGACAGTTAAACAAAAAAACCCAAATCCTTTGCTGTCAAGTTGATTCCAATTCGTAGTGACCCCATAGGACAGAGTAGAACTTCTCTATAGAGTTTACAAGGAGCACCTAGTGGATCTAAACTTCCAGGTTTTGATTAGCAGCCATAGCACTTAACCACTTCATCACCAGGCTTTTCAAATGACAGGTACTGTTAAAGAAAATGGCATTCTCCCTCTTTAAATCATTGAATTGAGTCCAGAGCAGTCATAATATGTTATAACCCTAGTTAATGATTCCATACTTGGGCAATAATGACAGAGATTACTATAACAGGGATGTATTTTACCTCTCGAAAATATATTTTATCACATATTAACCACTGACTACTTTGCTCATTTTTGTTGTTCTGACATAAGGATCAATTTTTATAAGTCTTCTGAGATAAAAGGAAGAAATTGGGATCACGCAGAAAAAAAGTTTCCAGCAGATTTCTATAAAATCTTATTTCAGGTTAATGAATAAAGTTTATCTGTTTGTTCTTTTAGTGACATTGAGTTAAATGCAATTTAAGATTTTAAATGTTTGTTCAGCACATACTACATTTGAAGTGTGGTTACAGGTGCTGAAATGAAGAATGAGGACATTTTCAAAAGAAATCAGGCAAGGGAGATGGAAGAGTAATCTGTACCATTTGATGAGAAAAGTAGAATGAGATTATCAGTAAGAAAGAGGACTATTTTTGTTCTTCTTTTTGATTATTGTTTTGTTTTTGAGGGAAAGAAAGTGTCTATGAAACATGAGAAAAAAAATAGCAAACAACTTGCTATATTCCTGGAATGATCTGAGAAACTTCAGGTTTAATATATTGCTTACAATAATACTTGAACCCTTACATTTTGGTGATTTTTTTTAAAGGTATTAGTAAATACACTTTAGAATCAGTGGCATAAGATAATGGTTCAGAAGTCTGGCTATAAGCCAGGCTACCTGGGTTTAAGTTCTGGCTCAGCCACTCACTTAGCAGTGGGACCTGGTTAACTTAGTAAACTCCACTCAGTTTCTTCATTTAAAAAATGTATAATAATAGTAATAGTAATAATAACTATCTTACAGTGTTGTGAATATTTGAAATGTGATTTATGTAAAATTATTTTATTACTATTTTCTTGTATTGCTATTTTTCCCTCACGGCCTTGCTATGGCTACTAACAAAAAGGTCAGTAGTTTGAATCTGCCATGCACTCCTTGGAAACTCTGTGGGGCAGTGCTACTCTGTCCCACAGGAATGCTGTGAGTCAGAATCAATTCAACACCAATGGGTTTGGTTTGGTGGCAGCAATAAAAAAAAAAAAAAAGTAAATATTTAAAAATAAAAACTAATTTCATATGTAATTATTTTGCACTGAATTTCTTACAGTAGTTATAGCTTTATATCACTTTTCAAAATACTAGAATTGTATTTGTCCATTATTTTTCCTCTTTTAAGGTTTAAGCTTTTTTCACTAGTCTCCCTTGCTCACTTGTAGGTTTATGTGCAAAGTCATTCATTTTCATTCATAATATTCTTCTTGTGAATATCTACAATACATGAAGATGTTAAGTCTACATCTTTGACTTAATGTTTCCACTGCACAAGGAAAGTATATAGGGCTGGCAATTTTAGAGAGGGATAATATCAAAAGTGGCAACACAATTTTGCATTCTAACTCAAATTTATTTGTAATCATACAAGCTACCTGTTCTCATAATTCCTCATCTGTAAAATAGGATACTATTACTAACTCTGCAGGGAATATTGTGACTGCTCAGTAAGTATTAAGCATTTAATGAATAAAACACAAGTGAATACACTAATGATGGATAGCAAACTTTGTGACATTTTCTTTCTACAGAAATCAATCTTAGATATTCTTAAATCAATTCTCCTGGTGAAGTTCTTAGTCCTTGAATTTCCAGCCTGTTCACTTTTAAACAGTATGCTTTAATGTTGATCTGGAAATGCATGATTAAAACTTATCCTTTTGATTAGATTAAATTGTCTCCTTGGCTCTTATTCTGTATTCTTTCTTACTTTTATATACGACAGTGATTAATGCAGAGCATGTGAAAATATTTAAAACGCTTTGATAAAAGACATAGAATGCCAAAAGCCTTAGTAAGAAGCTTTATAATTTCAAGTAAAAAAAGTGTATTCAGCAACTTATTTATTCTAAATGCACATCAAATATTAGAGCACATTTTCAATTGCATTTAATGTTCTTATCAACTAGAAAATCACTAAAAATACTCTCAAAATTAATTGTAGTTAGCTATATTGTGAAACTCATCATTATGCTTTTTTTTTAACTGAAGAACTTTTCAGTTATCAGCACATCACCCTGTGTTGCTCTATTCAAGCTGTAGTTCAGAAAAGCAAAACCACAGAATTAATCAGTGCATTTTTATTTCCTATTCTCTGTGGTGCCCTTTTGTGGCTTTTAATTAGAAAGAAAAAATTATGAAAATAAAATAAAAACCCGTCACCCCAGAAAGCAGTGATCTGAAAACAGAGTCAAAGTACTGAAATCATTTTAATACACTTTTATAGATCCTGAGAATAAAATAGTAGAAGACAGCAGAATGAAATCATAGCCTCGCCCTTTGAGATCTAGGCAGCAAATTTACCATACTTCTCCACAAGTCATTTAATATTTTCATTAAAATTGGAAAACCTTAACAGGAGTTTCAATTATGTCCATTATACTCAGGAGACTAACTTTTGAAACTAGGCCAACAGATCCTGACTAACTGATAAAACCTAAATGGTTCTTTATATTAATTGTACATTATTAAAGCCAGGCAGAAATACTTAAAGAAATTTAAAAACTGATCAGATTCTATTTCCCTGGGTTTTCTCAGTTTCATATTCTGGTATACACTGTGAATAGATACGGGAATTATTGTGTAGCAAACCAAAAGACATCTTAAGAATCAGTATCACAAAAAGAAGTACAGAACTAACAGTGAAATAGGTGCCTCCATAGCACACTCTTCATTACATTAAACCCAAGAAACCAAACCCACTGCCACGGAGGCAATTCTGATTCATAGTGAGCCTAAGGATGGCACTTGGCTTGGCAGGGACAGAGTAGAACTAATCCATAGAGCTTCCAGGGAGCACCTGGTGGATCTGAATTGCCCACCTCTGGTTAGCAGCTGTAGCACTTAGCCACTATGACACCAGGGTTACCTTCATTACATCAGGACACTCAAACGAGTTCTAAAAATTCTCTGTAATAGATTATCAAAATATGGTGGAGGAAAGCATATATATATTGACAATTTACCAAATCAATGAAAACTTAAGGGTGGATTTTTTTTCTTTCATAATTTTCTGACACTAAGAACAATAGGGCATTTAGAATATATATTGCCCAAAGTAATATAGTCATACATATTCTTCTTGAAGGCTACACAGATGACAAATGTTTTAGACAATTAGCATCTAGTCATCCTTCATGAAACTGTGTCCCAGTGTCCCTTTTGGAGAAAATACTCTGCCTTGCATTCAGTTCAGTATGTTTAGATTTTTAGCATTAAAACATAATTCTGTAGTTTAAGCTATATACAGGACACACATAGGTAAGTGTTGTTAGGTAAAGCTCTGCTCACTAGCTATCAGACAAAATGTCACCAGTCTAAAATGTCTCCTCAAATGAAAACTATTGAAAGAATCGTCTATCTTAATCTTAATAATGCATCAATACAGTCCCTTTAGAAATGACTGATCATTTAGAAGGATTCCTTCAAAAACAGAAAAATAAAAATAAAAAATAGTTTCTTATGGTGCCAGAAAGTGGGGGAGAAAAGATGGTAGGTAAGAAATGAATTCTGAGATAGTAACTGCTTTAATTTCTAGCTCTGATACTTAAAAATTGTGTGACTTTGCCAAGTTTCTTAGCCATTTATTCATTCAGCTACCTCATTTATAAAGTGAAGAAAAATAATACCAACCTCTTTTGTGTGTATTTTGGAAGAACACAAATTATTAGTCACATAAAGCGTATGGCATATGGTCCGACAGATAACAATCATTCAATAAGCACTGGTTTTTAAATGAACAAACTAAGGTAATACAAGCGTTAAAAAAGCACTTTGGCATCTTTGAGAAAAAATCATATTCAAATGAAAAACTAGTTTAACTTTTCTCACAGTTTAGGTAATTTTTATACATGAGTACTATATTTTTTTAAGGATTTAGAGAGTTAATTATTTAGCACTATTCAAAAGAATAATTTAGAATTACTCACAAATTTGAGAAACGTAACTACACAGAAATTCACTTATAACAGATTGTTTTCTTTTCTTTTGCGTTTTCTTGATATGATCTTGCTAAATGCAGCATACAAGAAGCTTATTATATTACCTGAGCTGTGAAGCACTGATAGAGTCCCAAAGCCAAAAATATAAAAAGATACTTCTCAAACTCATTATGTGATATGATGGGGAAGGCAGAAGAAAAATGGAATGGTAAAGGAACAGTAGTCTTCAAATAAATGCAGTAATTTTGGTTGAACTGGCTGCTTTTCAGAAGACTGCTGAATGGTAGTTAAAAAGTTTATGCTTTCCTGAGGACAGATAAAAATATATATTTAAAGGGGAAAATGCATTAGCATATAGACATCAAAGGGATTCCAGCTTTCTGGTTTTTACTTTTGGAAATGTTCTGTTAAGGTTTAACCAGATAGATATTGAAAAAAACAAGTTAGTGTATTCGATTTCTGTGTGAAATCTTTTACATTACTTAATGTGTAGAAGTCCTTTCTAATTCTTACATGCAAACCAGCCACTATATTTAAACTTATATTTTAAGTATAGTTTAGTTCATTTAACAAAGCCCGATATGACAGTGGTTAAGCCCTCTGTTGCTAACTGAGAGGTCAGAGGTCCAAAGCTACCAGCTGCTCTGTGGGAAAAAGATGTGCTACCTGCTTGCCTATAGCCTTAGAAGTCTTGGGCAGGCAGTCCTACTTTGTCCTACAGGGTTGCTGTTAGTCAAAATCAACTCCATGACAGTGGGTTTGATTTGATTAGTTCATTTAACTATAGCTGTATTTTGTTATATTATTTTAAGGGTACTTATGGATTATATTTTCAGGTTGGCCTTTTTATGTAATCCATTTACCTTGCTATTTCATTGATTTAGCATAGTTCCTAAAAGAAATAAAATCACACCATGGTATTTTTACTTTGATTTTTCAACAGAGAGTTAATTCCTTAACTCTCAAAATCACACCACAAGGGATAATACCGGACTGTTACCATACACCTAAAGGATCTGAAATGGAAAGATTTTCCACTACACATTGCTACACACTCCTTAAAATGCTAGTCTATGCCTCACATAGAAGATTCACCCTGGATTGTGCAGAGTTTTCTTCAGTACAAACTCTTAGACATTCTCAACTTAGCTTTTATAATGACTGGCATAATGTAAGGACAGCTGGCATATCTATGACTGCAGAGTTGTTTGTGAAATCTGGGATGGAAAGAAAGAAGGTGCAGAAACTATCTGGGCAGAAAATTAAAAAGTTCATCTGGGTTATAAGATTAGCTAACTACTAGAAGGAACCAGACTTCAAGCTACCAAATCCAAGAGGACTAAATAATCTTTAATCTGATCTGGACTATTCTCAAAAGATTTATGGGAAGGGAAGGAGGGGGCAAGGTGCTTAAATAATTAGAATTAAATTCTTCTGAAGCCCAGACACTGAAAATACTGCTTTTACCCCACTTCTACTACCACGCACACACACACACCCTCCCTCTTATACAGTTCAAAATTTAAACACTAACAAAATTTACAGGCACAACACAATCTATAAAAATGCTCAGGTTTTCCCACTCTGATGCAATTTAAATATATATATCAAAGCTTAAAATATTGTTAGCTTAACTAATAGACCTAATCTGCTGCCAGAGAGGGTCTAAAAAATATTTCTAGTTCTTATTAGGATCTGTTGGACCCGAGTGGATGGCAAGAGAGATCTTACAGCTACAACACGGATACCCTGGTGGCATAGTGGTTAAGTGCTGCGGCTGTTAACCAAAAGGTTGGCAGTTGGAAACTGCCAGGTTCTCCTTGGACACTTTATGGAACAGTATTTCTCTGTCTCAGAGGGGTGCTATGAGTCAGAATCGACTCAATGGCAGTGGGTTTGGTTTGGTTTTTACAGCTTTACCACAATAGGAAGGGAAGTGCCTTACACCAGCTAAAAAAGAGTGCATAGCCCAGCTCACGTCCTGGAGCTTGCAGTTGAGATTTAAGCTCAGACATAACCCTATGTGGTGATAAAGGCTAACACTCTTGGCTGCTCTCTGATGTGTTAGCTGTTCAGTCTACCCAGAGGTACCTCAGAACAAAGGTCTGGTGATCTACCTCCAAAACTCAGCCATAAAAAAAAATCAGCTCTAATCGGACCTTCATGGAGTGGTCATACATCAGAGTCGGCTCCATGGTAATGTCTTTTCTTAGGAGCCGAAAATAGGATGAGTTCAAAATACAGGTACAGCCAACTGACCACAGTTACCAGGGATTAAATGAAGAAGCTGCAGGCCAAAGCTCACACAATTCCAAAAGGACTAAACAGACACCAACCTGAAAAAGCCAGATTACAGTCAGACTCCACTTTTTAAAGGGCCTTTTTAAAAAAAACAACATGCATTTCTATTTTAAACTAAGGAAGTAGTTAGGGATGATTCCACCAGTGTTAACCACTAGTACTAGAAGCTGATAAAGCAAAACTTGACTACCCTGCAGTGAAGACAAACACACTTCTGTACATCATTTGGCTTAAGTGTATGGGATGTCAGTTAGGAAACTTACAGTGGACATTCAAACGTCAAAAATAAGTATGGTCACTCAAACATCTACTAAGATGAAATAAACTCATTAAAACCATTAAGTCTAATTTTCTCAAGAAAGACAAACTTTCTCTTCTCAAACGGTTATACTAGCAGTAATCTAAACTTGACTTTTTTCTAAAAACAGATCGGACTTTACTATAACTAGCAGCTGTTAGAAAAACTGTATCTTGGAGGAACTTTCATAATGATACATAGTCATCAATTTAACTGTGTAAAAAATTCTATGAAAAAGTCACTAAAACTGACTTTTTAAGTTGATCCTATCTGCTTATGTATTTATTTACATTTATATTTTAGCAGGAGATTATTCATACATTACTGAAGTGTACATATATCATTAATTTAATGCAAAGTATTATATTACCTAACCATTAATAATAGTTCTATCTGAGGCTAAAAATGTGAAGGTCAATCATATTTCTGAAGTTTTGGGAACATATGTTAATTTTGATCAAAATAACATAGAACTATCTCAACTAAAAATAAACTTAGAAGTCTTGTTTTATCCTAAGTCAACTAGGGAAACCTCTACTCAGAGTAAATTTAAATAAATAGCTGTTATATAATTATTCTGTAAAATATATTTAAGTATTTAGGGTAACATGAATCACATTAGAAATATAACTTTTCAGTTTAACTTTAATTTTTTTCTTGAAAGCTAGTCTTTTACATATTTTCTACAGTGAAAATTCTGAATCTATAAATGGCATTTTGTCAAAGGTATTTCTTGCATTCGTTACACTCCCTGTTACAGCAAAAAGAAGAGCCATAGCAAAGCAAATATTAGTCTTAAATCTTTTTGTGAATTAAAAACTAAGTATTACAGACAAGTGACTTTATTGTCCAGCTCTATAGGACTCATACCTTCATAAAACAAACAGAAGGAATCCATTGTTGTCCACCTGACCGCAACTTACAGTGAACCTTTAGGACAGAGTAGATCTGCCCCATTGAGTTTCTAAGGAATGCCTGGTGGATTCAAACTGACAAACTTATGGTTACCAAACACATTCTGCCACCACTGTAACTTTAAAGGACATTTAAATGTTTACATCTCATAAAATTCTGTCAATAATTAATAATAATAACAAGCATACTCAATAAAAGTCTTATAAATGATTCTGTGTATGCAAAGCACATTGAAACAACATTCATATCCTGGGCTGTATTGGAATGTAACGTGATAATAACAACAGTTAATAAATGTGTATAAATATAAATAGCATTACAACTGACGTTCAAATTTAACTTCCTCTTACTGCTGTGTATACATACTCTACACATGTGTTCCTTTATTCTCAGCTCTCTTAGACAAACATACAGCTTCTGCGATTTGCCTTTTTCAATTTGCAACCAAAGCTATGAATAAGAAAAGTGGGGGGGGGGGAGATGAAAGTACAAGTGGAAAGTAAAATATGTCCAGATAATGATTTCATGATTCTTTATTTATGGCATTATATTAAAATATAAATGTATACACAACTCAAGTTACTTTTTATCATTGGGAGTGATGGATACACATAGGTAGTATTTCTTGTTTATTTTTAACTTTGATCCAACTCCTAGTTACGTGACTGAAGCACATTTTTGTCCTCCTTTCTTCACAGTTATGCTGAAGGAGTTACCACCATTGGATACTACGACACTTGGCCTGAGATCTTCAGCTGACTCAGTTTCTCCTTTCCAGGTGTGAAGCCGGCTCCCTGAAAGAAGCCCTTGCTGTGGCTGCCTCCACTCACGTTGTGCATTTAATTCTTCTAACCGCCTTCCTATGCCCAGAGAAGGAGAAAGCATTCCACTGCACCCTCCTACCCCGTTTATTTCTCCCGATAGTCTGAGTGAATAATCTGATTCACGTGACAGAGACAGTGATCAGTGAGAACGTTCTACTGGGTCTTTCGGGCACTGTCGCCACTTTCTTTTGAACTACCTTTCTGACGTCTTCTCTCCCTTTCACAATAATCTGCAATGTGATGGAGAGTGGGAGTGGGACTGCAGTGGTTCTGGAGGGATGAGACAGCTCACTTTGTGGTGGGATGGCTCAACCGAAAGCATACTGTGACCTCAACTGTACACGGTAACTCCTCTCCAGTTCTGCCTTAGCCTTTTCTCCTTTACTAGCTCTCCACCGGATCCAACTCTTTATAGCATACATCAAACTTGGATCATACAGGCTTTGACCTCAAAGTCTCTACTCAGAAATGTCTATTTCAGTTCTCTAATATTACAGAGAGCAAATATTAATTTTATTCAGAATAAAACAGATTTATTTTAATTAAAAAAAAAGTTAGATGACTTGATTTTTTTTTACAACAATAGGATCTCCAGAACAAAATACAAAATGTATGAGTGCTGAAGAGTCTTTGATATCACATTCTTTCACATTTCAGCTGATGGTAGTTTCTGCCTACCTGGGTAAATGTATCTTGCCTACCCGGATAAACATATCTTCCCAACAAGTGAGCTTTGCATGAGTGGGCTACAGTTGCTAGAAATGGGCACAGCACAAAAGGAAATACCAACATCCGCTGGCACACAATGGGATACAGAAATTGTCCCACTCAGCTAAACATACACACAAGAAAATACACATACCCATGGACATCTACCCACTTTAATGTAATTAGAAACTAATGTGTAAATACAACACATTGCAAAAATGTACATTCATATATAAACTGAGCCATCTATGCAGACTTAGATTTCTCTGAGCAGCAAAAGATATTCTCCACTTGAGTGTTTTGTGCTATTTTGCTATGTGTGTCTTCTCCTTTTATCTGACTTTTTATATGATTTTGGATTAAAAAAACCACCATCCTCAGGTCTCCTTGCACACTACTGCAAACTGAATAGTATACTGTATACAGCCAAGGCAAGTGTAGGCACCTATTAAATGTTTTCATTTTTACTAAATGAATGAAGAAAAAGATTGAGGACAAATACATGGATAGAAAACAACCCCCTCCCTCATCATACACACTAAGAAACATGTGAAATCGAGAGAAACGTGATGCTAAAGGAAAGACTAGGTTTGAAAAGGTATGAACAAGGATGATTTGGTTAGAAAGAAATAAATTATGGGGGTTAAAATGGACTGACTTGTTAACACATCAGGCCCAAGATTTAGGTATTAATTATTGCAGAATTATAGTTCCCATAATCTTCATGGAATAATCAAAAATCATTAACCAATGTCTGGAAATATTCAAATGTTTAAAGATCACTGTGAAGCTTTTCAGTCTACCTTTCTATACATTCCTAAGTTATGTGATTAAATTCTTCAGCTATCTTTGAGTACAATGCTTAGGTTACTCCCATTTTCCAAACATATTAATAGTTTACTAGGAACTTACATTTTAAGGAAAACATAAAAATAGAAATATTATCATTTAATCAGTCTCTTTTAAAAACTAATACTAAATTTGGTCAATGTAATTGCTTAATACCGATGTCAATCAGATTAGTCAATTCTGCCTTGTTCTTTTGTTATTCATATGTCCTCCTTACCAGTAATATCAGATCTCAGCTTGTAACTAATAACTAGTACGTTAGATCAGTTTTTTTAAGACTCTACATTTCTCTAAGAGGATTAAACTAATGTAGATTGTTTCATTTCTGTTTTGATAATGGTGAGATTGATCATGCATTTATTTGCATGGTTTCAATACGATCAGTTTAATAGGGTATGTGTGATTGTATATTTACAGAACAATCACTGTATTGAATTCTTAGGATAAAACCACTCAAAAGAGATGTTACACTTTATTCCACTTTCAGAACTGAAAATCAAGTTCCAGGGAAGTAGGAGGCATAACATAATGTGCAGATAAGTTTACAACTAAAAATCTGCTGCTGTGTTTCAGCCCTCTATAATGGAAGGAAAGATAGCAAGAAAACACAAAGGGTAAAGTGGTTTTTGCCTGAAGAATAGAAGGAATACAGTGCTTTATAGATAACTGGAGTCCTTGCAGAGTTTATAATGCTTTTCTCAGTGAATAAGTTGATTGCAAATGAATAATTTTTCAGGTGACATAACATTTGCAACTTGAGAAGACAACTCACATTTCAATTCTAAAGAATTTTATGATAAACAAGTGATTTTATCTGATATACAGTGACAGATGATTAAGGCAGTACATTATACTGTATTCAGAAATCTTTCTTTCAAGACTATCAATCCAACCATAATGGTAGGTTATAAAAACATGCACACTTGGACAATTCCTCTCATAACAATAGCATTCCAAATGTTTCTGCAGATGTTTGGTAAAGATTGCCTTTGTGACAAGAATGGATGCTTAGAAGCTCATAAGCATAAAAATCTAACACAAGAACAAGAAGAAAAAAATTCTCCTATGAGAGTTAAGTTTGTTCTTCTCAAGTAGTTTTGGAACTGAAGTTTCAATGTGGGACAAAGAATTTAACAGACTTTGATAGATGACATAGGATAATATGAATTATATGGCATATTTAATCAAACAGAGGGTCTCCCCAAGATATGAAGCTTTATTAAAACTTTTACAGGGAAAATATTAAGATTTTATTATATATATAAAAAAAGATTCACATTACACTTGTCTTAACAGCAGGAGAAATAGGTATGGTGGACGGTGTAGCTGTAAACTGAAAGAATAGCATAAAGAACTCCTGGTGTTCTACAAACCTGTAGCTGGATCATTACAGCTGCTGTCATATCTTGATGGATGTTGCAACTGCTAATACTCTCCTTTCTTATTTCCTGTCTTTCTGTAGCATTATAATAATCTTCACAATTGAACTGAGCTAAGCGTCCTGTTATTCTGCTGTTTGATTCTATGTTTTCTAACTTAGGAAATCTATTATATGTATCTACTGAACTACTTTTACATAAAAAATAAAAATAACTAGAGACTCTGGGATGGAGAGAACTACAGGGCTGTTAGAAGGATTCCCAATCACAATTTTCTGTTACTGCAGAATATGTTTTATTTCCATTTGTGTTACTCCTATTTGGCTTAATTTATTATTTGCATTTGAAACTTTTCTGCTTTGGTATATTTCGTCTTTAACTACATGCTTCTTGATACCAGAGACAGTCTTCCTTCTACTATCTGAAAAGCTCTTACAATCCAGTATTATTACTAATAAAGATAGCATCGGGTTTGTAAGCACTTGATAATGTTGATAAGTGGGGTAACACTATGATCAGTGTAAGCAATGATTCCCAAATTTAAAATATATGTATGTACTTTGATTACAAAGAAAAATATAATTTTAAGAAATTTTCAATTGTGCTATAATTATGTTAATTTTTAATAACACTGAATCAAATAATAAGATTAATCATAAATTTAAATTAGTTTTTAATGAGCACCCTAACTGGTTTCCGTACATATAAACTCATGTTAAATAAACCAATGTAACTTATTTTTAGAAATTAGCAAATCTTCAATAAGTTAATGAGAACTCTAAAGTTTTATTCACTCTTATTGGCTTCAGTTTGTTGAAAATTGATCATTTACATCTATAAGTGTAATATTGTTGGAGCTGGAAACCGCTTTCCATTAGAAAGTTGTGTGTGCAAAGAGTTCCTACTGAAGATGCAGGCTTAAATGTTTGAAAAGCAAAGGACTTGTAGTTGGTTTACTTGGTTTTAAGTCTATCCCAGGCATCTCTTCTTAGTGAACAGATGTCCTATCTCAGATGGTGTCGTAAGTGCATTGTGCAGTCTTAAAGACTAAAGATACGTGATCTTTATGTGCCGGGACATTTTACCAAATAATTATGTTTTTTAAACGTAAAAATAAAGGACAATAAAACCAAAAAATGTTTGGATGTTCTGTCTCCATGATTTTGTGAGAATTTGTAGAGGAGAAAATGACAGTCAGGGTATGAGAAGGACTTTCATAAGGAATTGCCAGTAAACTGGGATCTGAAAAAGAAATAAGAATTAACTTTGCAGAAAAGGAGCCTCAGTAACACTAGCAGTTTGAGACTGGCTGTTAACCTAAAAGTGGGTGGTTGTCACCAATTGTGGTGCAATGGATTTCTTCATATGGACCTTCCAGCCCTAGGTTTTTAATTCTCCCATCCATGGAGTTTTCAGTCCCTTTATATGCATTCATATACTGGACTGTGAATAAGGAAAACTGCAGAAGAAGTGATGCCTTTGTACTGCATTGCTGGCCAAAAATACTGAATATACCACTGACTGCCTAAAGAAGGAACAAATCTGTCTTGGAAGAAAAAGTTCTAGAACTATCCTTAGAAGGAAGGATAATGAGACTAGATCTCACAGTTTTCCCTATGTCATCAGGAGTGACCAGTCCCTGGAGGACATCATGCTTGGTAAAGTGAGGGTCAGTGAAAAAGCAGAAGATCCTCAACCAGATAGACTGAAACAGTGATTGCAGCAATACGCTCAAGCATAAGAGCTGAGGATGGGCAGGACGAGAAATGCTTCCTTCTGTTCTACATAGGGTAGTTATTAGTCACAGCCAACTAAAGGACACCTAAGAGCAATGCCAATAATGATTAGTTAGGCCACAACCCTGAATGGGATTGGTTTGTTCACTCCTCCCCATTAGTTGACCTTCATCAGTATTGGGAGCGAGGGGTGGCTCAGTCACCAGGTCTGACCTTTATCCAGGTTGGTTAGGGAGCCAGCTTTTAATTAAGAAGGATTATAAAAACATTATAAAGCTTATAAAAACATTAGGCTGTGGAACCTCAGGTGGGTCTGCCTGATAGACAAGTGCCAGTAGAAGAGCACATTAGACCTGGAGCACTGTGCTAAAGAGTCCTGGACCAAGTGAACCTGCGGTGGTGAGGCAGGCCTCAGCTGCAGCACTGCCAGAAGCAGCAGAGAGAGCCAGCCGATCCGGATGGCAGCAGCAGAACATAAAGGCGAACCCTGGCAGGGTGGAGAGGACCAACAGCTGAGCCTACTGAGTGACACCCCTGAATTTTCTGTTTCAAAGTTTCCTTAAGGGTAAGAATGAAGATTTGTTTGGGAGAAGTACAATAGATTCCCTCTGAGACACAGTGGGTCCCGTTTTAGATTTTGAGGCCCTATGCTGGAACACATCCCAGGCCTCAATCCTTCCGTATCTTTATGTCTCTTTATACCCTTTGGTATTGTGGTGATATTGTTCCCATGAGTCCTCTGTGACCACTGAAATAAATTACAGAACCCAGTAGAGAAAGAGTGCCATGGGGGAAGACTGGTGTCACAGACACGTTTGTGCTCTCCCAAAACTGTGTGCAGCCATTTGTCTGGGCCATGATTTCTAGTATTGTGTGTCACTGCTGTATGTTGTAAATCCTGTCTCTATGCTGTTAGTGAGAGATGGTGGATGATAGCTGTGTCAGTAAGGCAGAACTCAATCTATAATGGTATGTTGTGTCTTGAGGAAGTCTCTTGGGCTATAAACATCAGGGATGCCAGTAGAGACTTAGGGGGACCTCATACCTTCAAGAAAGAAGCAGTTCCAGTGGCAAAGTGCATCCTTTGGACCCCGGATCTCTGAGCCTCAGAAGCTCCCAGTGCAGGGAAAGACGGACAACAAGGACTTTCCTCCAGAACCAACAGAGAAAGCCTTCCCTTGGTGCTAATGCCTTGAATTTAGACTTGCAGCCTACTGGACTGTGACAGAATAAAATTTCTCTTTTTAAAGAAATCCCCTTCTGTTATATCAGCACTAGATGACTAAGAAACCGGGTATAAGAAACAGTGGAGAAGTGGGAGAACAGGGATGTATTTAACCTTTGCTCCATAAGAACCACATGGTGCTGAGTTTTGCAGTCACCCTTGTATCTCCACAGCAGCTCTGTGGCAGGCCTGGTGAACCACTTCTGCAAAGATTGAACCCAAGCCCATTGCCTTGATTAATACTCACAGCGACCCTACAGGGTGGACAGAACTGGCCACGCGATTTCCAAGGCTATAAATCTGTATCAAAGCAGACTATCACCTCTTTCCCCCTTGTCTATAGATTATAACTAAAAAAAAACCATATGTAGCAGTTGTACTTGGTAACACGTAAGTCTCCATGAGTTGAGGGCAAACTTAAAGAAAGCTAGCAACAAAGCTACAGCTAGGTAGGACTGGGAAAAGAAGACAAGTAAAATGCCAATATTGTGGAACAACAAACATTAGACAAGTGCAGCAAAGAAGGGGTCATTATTGCAGAGCATAGAGTCAATAAACAAGACGAGGCTGGAAGGGCAGAAAGGAGTCAGACTTTGCAGGACTATACAGGTTACTTTAAACATTTCTCTTATGTTTTCAATAGTGGGTCTAGAATTTTGATAGAATGATTAAGAACTGCATTTCAAACATCAACAACCAAAACAATGCTAAAAAACAAAGCTGAAGTATCCATCATGAAATCTAGCACTGGAAAAGGGTAAATCAGGGTGAGGCTACCTGATAAATAACAGCAAAAGATTTAATTAAGTCACTCAATTCCTCAGTACATCATTTTTATCAAATATAAAACAAGGGAGTTAGACTGCATGACTTCTAAGACCCCTCCACTTCTATTACCTTATGAATTATATAATTTAAAGTGATACCTACACTTTTAATGAGCAAGATTTAGTAAAGTTGCTAAAAGTTGAGGAAGCCATTTCCGCAGAGCAAACGGTGTTTTTTTTTATCTCACTACGGTAGAGATACTTCAAATTAGAAAAAAATCAAAAAAAGGCCAAAACCAAAACCCAAATTCGTTGTTGACTTGATTCCGATTCATAACAACCCTATAGGACAGTAGAAGGCCCCATAGGTTTCTAGGAAGCACCCGTTAGATTCAAACTGCCAGTCTTCAGGGTTAGCAGATGTAGCTCTTAACCACTATGCTCGTGAGTTTCCAAAAATAGACAGTGAAGAATTATTTTCTTTTCAATTTCTACATAACACTTAGCTTTTGCAGGAAAGCAACATGGCATTTCCAGGCTCTCTCCAAGCTGAGCTAAGTGTCTTTTGCAAGCTTTGCAAGAGTAATAAGATAAATTTCTGCAAATAAGGAAAAAAAAAAACAAAAACACAGAGACAGAAAATTTCCCAAGAATCTTTACTCATTCTTCACTTTACATTTACCAAAAAAAAAAGTCAAAACCAAACTCATTGCTGTTGAGTCTGTTCCAACCCATAGTGACCCTATAAAACAGAACAGAATTGCCTCAGAATTTCCAAGGAGTGCCTGGTCGATATGAACTGCTGAATTTTGGTTTGCAGCCAAATTCTTAATCATTAAACCACCAGAGTTTCCAAATTTGCCAGTGATCAGTTTATCCACTCCATGATTTTAAATATCAACTCTATGGGACTTACGCTCAAGTTTTTATGTCTGATGATAATCTACCTCTGCAGTTTTAGTGCCATATTTCCCATTACCTCCTATCAATAAACAAAAAGGATAAATAACAGGAAAAATTAAATGAACTTCAAAATAATAATCCTGAAAATTATAAAATACTTAATATTGGTTGACAGTGAAAATACTACTGAATGAATCTTCAAGATACAGTGAATGCAGTATTTATAGAGAAATATATAGTTTTAAAGGATTATATTAAAAAATAAAAGCTGAAAGCAAATAAATTAAGACTCCAGTATAAAAAGTTAGGTCAAAGAAAAAAAAAGAAGAAACAGAAAGAACACAGCCAAAAAAAACTGATAGGAAGAGATATGAATGAGTAGAAAAACAAAAGTGCAAAAAAACAAAATGACTCATACATTGTCAAACTTCTGCAAAGAAAAACTAAGAACAAAATTGAAGCTAAATACAAATGACATTAGTAGTGAAAAGGGGATATGGTTATAAATATATCAGAAATAAAGAATCTCATTGACAATTTTATGCCAGAAATACTTCAGAGATTAGTGTTAAATGGAAAATTTCTAAATAAATATAAACTACTAAAACTAAATCAAGAGGAAAACAAAAGTACGTTAATATGTTCTAACATCAGTTTATGTGTACATCCTTTTTAAGCGGTATAAAATGCTGCCAAGAAAACACTAAGAGCATACTTCATGTCCTGCACACCAGTTCACCTAACCACCACATAAAAAAGAAGAAAATAAATTCACAGGCCAGTCTCACTCCTAAAAACAGACATTAAAATCCCAAGGAACATTCAAATTTACTAATCTATATTTAAAAAAAACAAACCTTAAGTTCATTCCAAGGTAGGTTGTTTCAAATTTATAAAATTCATTAAAGTAATCTCACACATTAAAATTTCAAAAGCAAAAAAAGCCTAATGTGTTTGTGTCATAAAATTAACACAGCAAACATCACACACAATGGTGATATTTTAAAAGAATTTCCATCAAAATCAAGAATGAAAAAATATGCAAAAACCTAAAATTATATTTAGATTTAAACTGAGTTCTAGCCAGTGTAATTAGTCAAGAAAAACAATTTTTAAAAGGCATGAGAAAAGTAGAATCAATACTGCTTAGCATAATTCCTGGATTTAAGATCAATGTGTCTAAAACATTTGGTCTTTTTTTTATTATTATTATTTCTTTATGTTCATAGATATTTAATTGCCATTATTTCTGGAGAAAATAAATTCAATTGTAAGTGATATGAAACTGCAATTATATTTTATAAATTATAAAAAGAGGTAAATTCATGTTAACTTTGAAAAACATTCAATAAAATTCATCTGATGTATGCTTATGTTTAGTGGTCAAAAATGATTTTTGTCTAATACATTTCTTCCATCATATTTACATTCAACTGAGCTTTCATTTTAACTAATTTGGATTAGTCACACTAAAAGTCAAAATCAGAGTGCTTCATAAAATATTTGTGTGGTTATAATCACAGAGTTCATGTCATACTTATTTCTATAAATACTAATGTTAATTACACACCTCAGTGGTAGAGTGGATAAGAGTTCCCAAAGGTCAGCAGTTCAAATTCACCAGGCCTCGTTGGAAACTATATGTGACAGTTCTGTCCTATGGGGTTGCTATGTGTTGGAATCAACTCAATCGCACTTAACAATAACAATTATAATTGATCTAGATCTCCTTTACTAAGCAGGATTTTATAAAAATATTTAAATTGGGCATGTTTATTACAGATTTTAAGCCTAGAAATCCTATAATTTAAAACCTAGTGAAATCAGATTTAATAAGTGTAAAATAAAACCAAAGCTAAACACTTAAAAATCTTGAAATTTCAAAAGTATTTATTTTAAAATTCATTAATAATTTTTTAATCAATGAATAATTATTTTCTTTGTTTTCAAATGAAAAATAACAAATTTTCTGTCCTGACAGACTACTACTGTAGGCTACAAGTATTTAATTATATTTTACAAACTGTTTTTCTTTGTCATCACAAACCGACTAGATTGTCACCACATGTTATTATTAGAACTTAAGTAGTATAAAAGTGAAGATAAGTAATCAGATCATGTATCAGTCATATGGCAGGCAGCCAAGTCTGGCAAGCTTTGTACAGTATCTGGAGTTAGAATGAATGAAAGCAAGAGATTTTTATTTCACCAGAGTCTTGCTTTTAATATTTGATCTTACTGCAACTCTGTAGGACTATTAACCTTCATTCTAAGCTCATATTTTCTTTCTTCTTTCTTTCTTATTCCCTGCTGAGTTAGGCTGGGGTCTCTAGAGAAGCAAAAACAATAAAGTGTATAATATGTCTATAGCAAAACTTATGTCAAGGAAATGGTAATTTGTAGAGGCTGGAAAGTTTGAAGTCTGTGGATCAAGCTGGCTGCTTCTCTTCACTCACACAGCTGCAAGGACTGGTGAACCCAAGACTGGAAGATCAGACTGATGGCCTTTGGCTCATGTATAATGAATTCCAAATATAATGAATTCCAAGATCAGCAAGAAAGATAGCTGTTAAGCTTCTAGTTGGAGTCCCAAGAACAGAAGGTCAGACAAGCAGGAAACAGTTACAGGATCCAGAGTATACAAGGGCCCCTCAGCCTTGCCAGAAAGTCTACCTGTACTGGATCCAGGCCACAACCTCAAGGAATATCCTTTATAACTGATTGGCTACTCACAGCAGATCCCATCACAGAAGCGATCACACTGTATCTCATCATGGAGGTGATTATATCATTATACAACTACAGACTACATCATAACTGCCAAAACAGATTGCTGGCCCATGCAAGTTGACATACAACCTTGATGATCACACTTCCTGTCTGATATCTATTCTCTCTCCCAGCTGACAGAGTGAATCTTGAGATATTTTTTGAGGGTCACAACATGCCAAGTAAAAATTCTTGTTCTCTGAGTTTTCCCTTTTCTCTAGAGATGGTATTTGACATACTTCTGGACTATTGGCAATTCCAAAAAAACCCATGGCTATTGAGTAAATACCTGCTTATAGTGACCCCACAGAACACAGGAGAATTGCTGCATCTGGTTTCCAAGGAGTGGCTGGTAGATTCAAACTGCCAATCTTTTGGTTAACAGCCAAAAGAAGTTATCTGGGAAAAAACCTCAAAACCTTTCTTCATGCCAAGATCCTCAATGCAATGCTTGACAACAAGCTACCTACAAGAAGATAAAAGGAAATGACCATCACTAACCCATTTGGCATCTTAGCAGGAATAAGACGAAAAGCATTGCCTCTGGACAAAGGTCCCAAGCTATTCACTCATCTAAACCCACTGGCTCCATGTTGCAAGACCCAAGTTGTTCAGTTGTATAGGGAATGTCTAACAGCCAGAGCCTTGACGAGTGCTAGATTATTACTCAGTCTCCTTCTGCTTGAAACAAATAAACTTTGTAGTTATTTAAGCCACTGCAGTTGTCTGTTTGTTCATCACACAGCGAAATGCATCACTAACAGATATCACTGAGTCTTACAGTTTCTATCTGTCAATGAATATTAAAAATATAAATTTTATTTTCCTAAATAAAAGAATATTATTCCATGTCATATTTTTCTTAAAAATTTAACAGTTTTAGCTTGGTTAAAAATGTAGATGTAAAACATCACATTTGTTTTCAAACTCATAAACAGCATAGTATTTGCATGAAGATATCATTTGTGAATTTCCTACTAAACACTTTGCTGAGCACAGTAAGCAATCAAGTCATTTTGACATTCTGACAAACAGCAAAATAACATGTAATAGACTCCACATGCTGATACTCTCTAAATTATGAATAATTAAGCCTATTAAGTAAGCGTAAGAAAATAAGAGAATTTTGGAGAAAGAACTGAAAAAAGCAAAATTAAAAAAAGCATTTGGACAAAGTCACAAGACCTGATTTAGATATTAACTCAATTCTTAGGTGTGCCTCTCTTAGTTCCTTCAACTATAAAACAAAGGATTTGTTTAAACTATGTTAAGATTATCTCCAGCTTTAAAAATTTTAAGAGTTCAGACAGTATTGTGTGAAATTTTGATGCTGCTATATATAAAATACCATTTGTTTATTCTCCATGGTTTTACTGAGTGCTCATTCCATAATAACGAAGGAATGTAATACCAAAGTGAATTTAATCCAGTCTAGTAAAGTGGATACTCACGACTAGACTGTTAGTTTGTCACACTGTAGTGGCTGGCGTGTCGCTGGGCTGCTGGAAGCTGTTGCACTAGTATTTCAAATAACACTTGGGTCATTCACGGTGGACAGGTTTCAGTGTTGCCTGCAGGTTGAGAAACACTGGGAAGAAGAACCTGGTAATCTGCTTCTGAGCATATTTGCCATTGAAAAGCTAATGAATATGTCAAAACACTGATCTAGTGCCCTCGAAATATGACTGGGCATGAGCAATCACTACAAAGTAGAGTTAATCTTAAGAATCTTGACGGCGCCAAGCTTTTGAGATTTTCATTTGCTGACATGGCATGAGTCAAAATGAAAAGAAACAGAATGTACAGAGCACAAATTCAGGAAAATTAGACATTGTCAAAAATAAAATGAAATGCATAAAGATCAATAGCCTAGGCATCAGTAAACTCCAATAGGCTGACGCTGACCATTTTGAGTCTGACAATCATATGGTGTACTATGCCAGGATTGACAAGTGGCCTCATGTTCCTTGTGGAAAAAAATATAGCAAGATCTATCTTGAATTACAACATTGTAAGTGGTAGTATAATATCCATGTGCCTACAATCAATCAACTGTTATTCAAATTTGTACACTAAGCACTAAGGATAAAGATGACGAAATTGAAGACTTACCAGCTTCTGCAGTCTGAAGTTAATAAAACATGAAATCAGGATGTATTGATAATTACTGGTGAATGGGATGTGAAAATTCAAAACAAGGAAGGATCAGTGGTCAGGAAATAAGACCTCGGTAGAATTTTGCAAGACTAGTAACTTCTTGGGAAATACCTTTTTCAACAACACAAACAGATGGAATATACAAGAATTAACTCAATTATGTCTTTGGAAAGAAACAATGTCATCAGTTAGAAAAAAGGCTAGAAGCTTACTGCTGGACAGACTATCAGTTGTATTCAAATGCAAGTTTACAATGAAGCTGAAGAAAGTTAGAACACGTCCATGAAAGCCAAAGTATGACCTTGAGTATGGCCAAGAAGCCAAATGCCATCCAGTCGGATCTGACTCATGACGACCTTGAGTATATCCTACCTGAATTTAGAGACATCTCAAGAATAGATGTGATGCACTGAGCACTAATGGCCACAACCAGTTGAGCTGTAGAATGACAGTAAACATGAAGTAAGCAAGAGTTTATTAAAAACACCAGAAAGGTAGAGACGACTAAAATGGGTGTCAGAAAAGACTCTGCAACTTGCTCTTGATCATCAAGTAGCTAAAGTGAATGGAAGAGATGATAAATCGAAAGAGCTGAATGGATTTCAAAGGGTGGCTCAAGAAAACAAAGTGTATAATGACATGTACAAAGACCGGGAGATAAAAAACCAAAAGGAAGGAACTTCAGCATTTCAAAAACTGAAGAAACTGAAGAGAAGATTCAAGCATCAAGTTGCAATATTGAAGGATTCTACGGGCAAAATATTAAACGATGCACAAAGCATCAAATGAAGATACAAGGAATACTGAGTCACCATACCAAAAAGAATTAGTCAAGCTTAGACTGTTTCAGATGGTCGCAAATCATCAAGAACTGATGGCAGTGAAGGAAGAAGTCCAAGTTGTACTGAAGGTGCTGGTGAAAAACAAACCTCCAGCAACTGACAGAATACCAGTTGAGATATTTCTACAAGTGGATGGTCTGCTGTAGGTTCTCATTCACCTATGTCAAGAAATGAGGAAGAGAGCTGCCTGGCCAACTGACTGGAAGAGATTTTTGTCTGTGCCCGTTTCAAACATCCAACAGAATAAGGAAACCATCAGTCAATACCATAGATATCACATGCAAGTAAATTTTTGCTGAAGGTCATTCATAAGCAGTTTCTTCTTTACATTGACAGGGAACTGCCAGAAATTTCAAGTAAATTCAGACGACAAGGTGCAGTCAGGGATATCATTGCTAGGTGTCAGATGGATTATGGCTGAAAGCAAAGAATACCACAAACATGCTTACCCATGTTTTATTGATAGTGCAAAGGCATTCAATTGCATGAATCATAACAAACTATGGATAACATTACGAAGAATGAGAAATCCAGAACACTTAATTGTACTCAAGAGGAACCTGTACACAAACCGAGAGGAAACCATTTGAACAGTACAAGGAGATAGTCTGCAGTTTGATGTCAGGGAAGGTATGCATCAGTATTGTATCTTGTCACCATACTGTGTGCTGAGCAAACAATCCAAGAAGATGAACTTTAGGAAGAAGAACTCAGCATTAGAATAGGAGGAAGACTCATTAACAACCTGCAGTATGCAGAAGGCACAACCCTGTTGACTGAAAGTGAAGGGGACTTGGAGCACATACCTACGAAGACCAAAGACTACAGTCTATGATTTGCACCTCATCATAAAGCAAACAAAAATCATCATAATTGGACAAATAAGCAACAATTATGATAAATGGAGGAAAGACCGAAGCTGCCAAGGAATTCATTTTACTTAGATATTGAGGATGGCACAGGACTGGGCAGTGTTTCATTAAGAAAAACGGAATTCCATGCAAGGAATTCACACTGAGGCTATATATCTGTCAGACACTGCACCAGCAACTTCTTGCTTGATATGTTCAGCAGGAAATTTATGCCAAATTGACCACAGTAGAGTGATAAAATTTTAGATTACACTTTTGAGATTACTGGACTTTAAACAAAGACGAATCTGTGTTCTTGCTTAAAGAAAAAGGGTTCAAATTTTAAACTTAGCTAAAGAACTTGAGTATAGTTTCTTACATATGTTTCATTCAGATGACTTCAGTTTATACCATTAAGTGTATAATGTATATTATGTGTTCATCATTCATTAATGTCAGATCAATTTACTTGAAAAAGATGATTAATGTTCCTTAGATTGTTAGTGTTTTTGAAAAAGTAGCTGGGACATCAGAATTTCCTTGCATAGCTAACAATAAGAGTCCTGGGCATTACCCTAGACCTACACAATCAACATCTGTAAGCATGGGGCCTGAGAATCTGCACTTTAAATAATCTGTCTGTATGATTCACACTGTAGCTGGAGAACCACTGGTCTTTGCCTATTCAAACCAAACACCATCTGCTTATCTGTAGTGGAAAGGCAACCTGGCTTGTCACTAAACACCTGTTCTCATGAATGCCACAGACCTTGACCTTCCAGCTGGGTTGTATTTCCTCCTGCTGGCTAAAATTAGATTTACCCCCTTAAGTCTAATGAGAAGTGTTTTTTTTGATAGGTATAGCTGTTATGTATTGGTACTTAAACCAAGTTGCCCAATTCAATTCTGATTTTGGTCTTTCTATGGATCTTTCTATATCTTAAAAGACAAAATTCAAACTTTTTTTGCTGTCATTGTTTTTTCTGATGTCATGTTAAAAGGCTGAACTTCAGATTGCTATCTCTTAACTACTTTTAGTTCTATCAGTTCAGTTGATTAAAGAGCGCTTTTTCTTCTAAAATCCGATGGCACTTACAATCTATCTATCGCAAAGGATCTCTGATGGTCTAGTGTTTAAGGATTTAGCTACTAACCAAAAAGTCAGTGTTTTTACACGAAAAAAAAAGGGGGACAGTCTGCTTCTGTAGAAGATTACAGCCTTGGAAACCTTATGGGTCAGTTCTTCCCTGTCCTATAGGATAGCTATGAGTGGGAATCAAGTCAGTGCCAACGGATTTGGTTTTGGTTTGTATCTATTGAAAGAGTACTGGGTAGCACATTTGTGTGTGTGTGTGTGTGTGTGTGTGTGTGTGTGTGTGTGTGTGTGTGTGTGTGTGTGTGTGATTAAGTAAAAGTATACAACCTAAGTCAGTTTTGCATGCCTACCTATCTGCAGCTCCATCTGCTCTCCTCACCCAGTGACAGCATAATATTCCTTGTCACTCTGTATTTCTAGTATCTTCTTAATGAGTACCTGTACTCTCCTCTCCACCATCTCCTCTCCTATCTAGAAATACACAAGTAGGACAGCATCCTATAAATACATAGAACCATAAATTACACACACCATAGGTCACATTGTGTTCCCAAGTCCAGTCCATTGTTGTCTGAAGAGTACTTGTTTCTATTCAGGGCAAGCAGCAGGTCTAGGGGCTACATTCACAGGGGACCCTTCCGGCTGTCAGATCCTCAATTCTGGCCTTTCAGTAGAGTTCTTGAGCTGCACACCTCTTTCTCTACATTGAGTTCCCCCTCGCAGTTGCCTTTGGTGCTGGCCGTGTACCATCTGGTTCTTCCAGCCACATGTTGATACAGTCTCCCATTTATATGGGTCCTTCTGTCTCCTGGGCTCTTTTTTTCTCATGTCTTTGTTGTTCTTGATCATTTTCTGTTCCAGATGAGTTGGGACCATTTATCAGCTTGCTAGTTTTTAAGAACCCAGATGCCATGCACCGATATGGGATGCAGAAGATTCTGTTAGCAAAAGACTAGTTATGTTAATTGGCCTTGATGTCCCCTGAAAACATGATCCCCAGACCCCCGTCCTTGCTACTCTATCCTTTAAAGTATTAGGTTGAGTTCAGAAAACCTTTCAGTTTATGGTATAGTCCAGCTATGTTGATCTGCTCTCTACTGTGTGCTGTCACTGTTTTAACCTGACCAAATTTCTATCAACTATCTAATCTATGATCAACTCTTGCCTTCCCTCCCCTCACTTGCAGCTATCAAAGAGTCGTTTCTCCTGTACGAATGTCTATTTTTAAGTCCTTATAGCAGAGGTCTCATACAATACTTGCTCTTTTGCCACTGACTTGTTTCACTCAGCATAATGTCTGCTAGTTGAAACCAGATTATAAAATGCTTCCTAAAATCATCATTGTTCTTTACCATTGCATAGTGTTCCACTTAGTAGATGTAGCACAGTTTGTTTATCCATTCATCTGTTGATAGGCACTTAAGTTGATTCCATCTTTTTGGTGTTGTTGACAGTGCTGCAAATAAACACTCATGTGCATTTATCTGTTCCTGTGACCACCTTTATTTCTGTAAAACAGTGAGACTGCTGGGTCATGTGGTATTTCTATTTCTAGCTTTTTGAAGAAGTGCCAGATTGCTTTCCTAAGAGGTTGTACCATTTTGCATTTCTACTAGCAATGTAGGAGAGTTCCAGTCTCTCCACAGCCTCTCCAGCATTCATTGTTTTGTGTTTTTTGGATTATGGCCAACCTTGTTTGTTGGATTATGAGATAGTGTCTCACTGTAGTTTTGATTTGGATTCCTCGAATAGATAATGATTGTGAGCATTTCCGCATGTGTCTTTTGGATGCCTGGATGTTTTCTTTGGTGAAGTATCTGCCCATCTCCTTTGCCCATTGTTTAATTGGATTATTTATCTTTTTTCTTGTTGGCATTTTGCAGTACCTTGTAGATTACAGAAAACAGACATCAATCCTACATGTTTTTGTCAAGTATTTTTTCCCGTTCTGTAGGTAATCTTTTAAGTCTCATGATAAAGTCTTTGGATGAGCATGTTTGATTCTTAGCAGTTCCCATTTACCTATTTTCTCTTCTGTTGTTCATGCACTGTTTGCCAGATTTTGTAGTCTATGTAACCCATGTATTAGAACTTCCATCGTTGACCTTATTTTTTTGCATGATTTTTATCACTTTGATATTTAGGTCTTTGATCCATTTTGAGTTAGTTTTGTGTAAGGTATGAGATATGGGTCCTGTTTCAGTGAGATATGGGCCTTGTTTCAGTGTTTTGCCAACACCATTTGTTAAAGAGACTGCTTAAAGATCAGGCAATAAGTGAGGAGAAGGTGTAATAAGGTAAACCTGTTGCTGATGAATATACAGCAGTCATTGAGTTACAAACATCAGAATTAGGCATAATTTCACCTTGCTTTTTAATGTTATGTAAATTTGCCCTCACTCTGAAAAGATTAACCTAATCCCTGATCTCAATGAATCTCCATTACTATCAGCTTCGCTTGTAACTGCACCTGAAATTCATTGCAAAGACTTTGAGCCTTTTCTTGCACTAAAGTGAAGCTAAATAAGAACCATATATACCTGTTCCCACTTGCCTACAATTTTGACTTAAAAGGCAAACTTGGGAACAGATCTCCTTCTTAATTCACGGATTGCCTGTATTTGCTTTTCAAGAAATCCTTGATTGCATAGTTCCAGTTGAAGTCACTACCATTCTTGTAAATTTTTGTCAAATGATACGAGCCTTGAGCCCCTAAAAGGAGTTTCTTTTACCAAATACAGACTATGAGAATCAGTGTTGACCACTCAAGTGGTACAGTCTCAAGAGATCTTGAAATCACACACCTTCTGTCATTCATAATTAGCAGTAATATGGTATGATCTGCCATAGAAATCAGAATAAAATCACTAAACAATACTATTGTTAAACAGCATTATCATAGCTGTCCTATCTGGACTTGCTGAGAAAAGGACAGTTTAGAGTGCAAACATTCATAAATAACATTCAAGTGCAACCTCTTACTAATTAGATAGGTGTGCCAGATCAAATTAATTAACTTCTCGGGAGCTGACCTATAAAATAGCAAAAGAAGATATTTTGAACTGGAGCTCTAATTCTGAAATATAAGACAAGCAAAGAATGATGTTTTAAATTTTCAGACTGAAAGGCTCTCTCTCTTTTGCTTGTCAGGTTTCTGAAAACCAAGATGACACAATTAAAATTTTGAGTTTCCTGGTTATTAATAGTGGAAAATTTATCTTCATGCTAGTGTAGATTGAGCTTGACTACTATCATTCTGAAAGGGAAATTTACTAAGCAATAGAAATCTAATTTTACTAAAAAGGGAGGCTAGAAACTGAATACTATGCTTTGCTTGGCTTTATTAGAACAAATGATTCATTTGTAAATGTGAAAAATCCTTCATTTTTACAAGTCATTGCCTGTCAGCTGGTATACAAAAAGTGTTCGTTTACAATGCATTAAACATTAACTACTGGTACTCTGGCAAGCTAGAGATGAAGAACAGGCTTTTTAGCTATCTGTTTAAAAGAAAAGATGGCACTGAAGGAAATCTTTTCACCTCTTTGCTTCAGTAACAAAGCATTACTTACTGCCACAGAATTTAAGTAAGTCTAGAAGATTTATCACAATTATGTGTAGAAGTAGATTTTTCCAATTATTTCCCAGGAGACTGAATCCATAACTCTAAAAAGTATCAGTGGTATTGCAAAGAGACTGCATTTTGAATTCAGAAGGTGTGTGCTAGAAAAAAAAATAAACAACAACAAAAAAAACTTGGTGGTGTAGTGGTTAAGAGTTACAGCTGCTAACCAAAAGGTCAGCAGTTAGAATCCACCAGTTGCTTTTGGAAATCTTTATGCAGCTATTCTACTCTGTCCCATAGGGTAGCTATGAGTCAGAATGGACTCAGCAGCAACCAGTTTGGTTTTTCAGCGGTAGAAAAGGGAACTGCAAGGAAATTGTTGAATGGAAAGATACCATCTCACATCTAAATCTCAGGAAACTGGGAACAGGAGGACCAGAACGAATACTTCTCTGGGTCAGCATCACAGAAGATGTAGCCAGAAGTACAAACACACAGAAGATCTCCTGAGAAGAATTTCAATCCTGATAGTTTAAGAGATATCCCCAAACTGGTCGTTGTTGGAAACAATGAGAGTATTCTGCCAGGAGCTTGAGACTATAGTAGAGAACAAAACAGACAGAAATCTCTTCACTGGTGGAGATTACACTCTGCAAAATGAGAAAAATCAGAAGGCAAGATAATAATAAAAATATAGAGAGTAGGAATTCCAGTGGCACAGTGGCTAACAGCTTGACTGCTAATCCAAAGACTGACAGTTCCAATCCACCAGCCAGTCCTCGGAAAACTTACAGTGCCATTCTTCTCTGTCCTATAGAGTCTCTGTGGGTTGGAATGGACTCATTGTCACTGCGGTGGTGCAACCACTAAATACTCAGCTGCTAACATAAGTGTCAGCAGTTGGAATCCACCAGCACTCTGCAGGAGGAACATGTGGCTGCTCTAAAGACATGTAGCCTTGGAAACTTTGTATAGAGTTTTGAATGTGCATAGTCACTCAAGTATTTTATTATTTTTTAACTTCAAAGAGAGTTCAAGTTCAGGTGCTGTCATGCATGGTCTTGGCCGGAGATACTATGCTATGCAGGTAGCAAATGTTTTTCAGAAATTTCATGACTATCAGTAAAACGACTAGAATTCCTCTGGTGTCACATTTTTAATCATCCCTTAAATTTGTTTCTGCTATAAAGCATTAGAACTATTGGTTTCTGGATAAATTTTTCTAAAGTAGAAAAATAAAATCAAGTGATGCAGAAAGTTTATGTGAAGAATGCCACTGAGAGGAGAATGCTACCTTGAAGGTAAAATAAGTGAAAAAAAAAAAAAGAAACCTGTTTTTATCAGTGCTCTCAAATTTTGTCATTAATACCAAATTAGATATAGCTTGACCATGCTCCCAAGGGAATAAAGTACCTAGTTTCTAGTAGCAAAATTAACAACTGCATTCAAGGATGTGAAGACAAATTTATGAAAGGTGTCTTAGTAATCTAGTGCTGCTATAACAGAAACACCACAAGTAGATGGCTTCAGCAAGCAGAAATTTATTTTCTCACAGTCTAGGACTCTAGAAGTCCAAATTCAAGTCATCTATACCAGGGGAAGCTTTCTATCTGTTGGCTGTAAAAAAAAACTTTTCATCACTTCTCCCTTGGATTAAAATCTTCTTTGCACATGAACCCCAGGGCCAGAGAACACACTCTGCTCCTGGTGCTTCTGTCTCCGTGGTATGAGATCCCCCTATCTGCTTGTTTACTTGTATAAATCCTAAACCCTACACCTATGGTGAGGAGCTCGGAGGGTACAATGGTTTGGCACTCAGCTGCTAGCTGAAAAGTCATCAGTATAATCCAACTACTCGCTCCATGGGATTAAAACCTGGTGATCTGCTCCTATAAAGGTATGTGTCAGGGTTGTATCCTTTCACTATACTTATTCAATCTGTATGCTGAGTAGTAATTTGAGAATCTGGACTATATGAAGAAGATTGCAGCATCTGGGCAGAGGAAGACACTCTGACAGCCTGCTGCATACAGATGACACCACCTTACTTCCTGAAAGTAATGAGAACTTGCACACTTACTGATGAAAATCAAAGTTTTACTGCCTCTAGTACGGAATTTACCTATGCCTACACATAAAGAAAACAGGGGTTCTCACAACTGGACCAATAAGCAACATCATGATAAATGCATAAAATCTTGAAGTTGTCAAGGATTTCACTTAACCTGGATTCAAAATCAATGCCCATGTAAGCCACATTCAGGAAATTAGATTGTGTATTGCTTTGGACAAATATGATGCAAAAGATGTATTTAAAGTGTTAAATACAAAGATATCACTTTGAAGGCTATGGTGTGCCTGACACAGGCCAGGGTATTTTTGATTGCTTCATATACATGTGAAAGCCAGACAATGAATAAGGAAGACTGAAAAAGAATTGATGCTTGGGGGAGTTAGCATGTTGGCAAAGAATGCCGAATATACTATGGACTGCTAAAAGAATGAACAATTCTCTCCGGGAAGAAGTATAGCCAGAATCCCTCTTAGAAGCAAGGATAGTGAGACTGCCTCTCACACACTTTGGACATACTCTCAGAAGGAAACAGTCTTTAGAAAAGAACAAGATACTTGATAAAGAGTCTTTGAATCAACGAGATGGACTGACACAGTGTCTACAACCATAGACTCAAGCATAACTGCTTACGTGAGTATGGTACAGAATCTGGCAGCCTTTTGTTCTGTTGTATACAGAAGTTGCTATAAGTTGGAATTGACTACACAGCACCTAATAAACAACAAAAATTTACAGCCTTGAGAACTATATGGGACAATTGTCTGTCCTATAGGGTCCTCATGAGTTGAAACTGACTGGATGGTACCCACCAACAATACGTGTGGTTATAATTCATCCTTTTGGGAATGGGTTTTCCTTGCTATGTTTATGAGGCAGTATTATTGTAGGGTTATCTTAAATCCATCTTTTTTGAGATATAAAAGCAGATTAAGACAGCCAGCAGCAAAAAAAGTAGAGATAAGGGAAGTTACACACCAAGCCATATGAATACTATAGATGCACAAAATCTAAAAAGAGACAGGGACTTTCTTCCAAAGTCAATAGACAAAAAAACCTTTCCCCTGATTCCAGCACCCTAAATTCAAATTTATAGCTTTCTTAACTGTGAAAAAACAAATTTCTGTTTCGTAAAGCCTTCCACTTCTGACATTTGTTACAGCAACACTAAATTGCTAAACCAGTTCAAAGAAGCATTTGTGTATATATATATATGTGTGTGTGTATGTGTGTGTGTCTGTATGTATATATACATATATATATATTCACATACATGTATATAGGTATTCCAGAATGTTAAAATGAATTTGTCAGTTGGTTCAAATCATTTAGCATCCTGTATGGCAATAAAGGAAACCCTGGTGGCGTACTGGCTAAGTGCTACGTCTGCTAACCAAAAGGTCGGCAGTTCAAATTCACCAGGTGTTCCTAGGAAACTCTATGGAGTAGTTCTACTCTGCCCTATAGGGTCACTGTGAGTCAGAATTGACTCAACAGCACTGTTTTTTGTTCGTTTGTTTTTTAATAGCAATTAAACATTGTTGGGGGATGAACTTTTGTATAGGACAGAAATTGCTGCATCTTTCTATTAGAGAAAATTCATTTGCCTTGCTATAGACTAGAGTCATTTGCATTATTATTGGCTCTCAACAACTTACCTTCTGCGCCTGTAGAGTTCTAACAGCCTAGTCAATAGTAACATAACCAGTGTTGCAGCCTGCTTCAATCCCCTCCACCCCTCAACCGTATAATTACCGGAGAATCTCACTGAAAATTCTCAAGGCTCAACAGAAATAACATCTAGTAATCTATTTCTAAATCCTGGACAATTATTTTCATGGCAGCCTTTCAGACTCTATTATGTTTAGGGATGTTTTATGGCATAATCATAGGAGTGTTCCACTTATAATCTCTGTTTTTTGAATGGTAAAGTAAGAATAGATTGTATGTATTGGATGAGGGTGCAGAATTTCAAAGTCTGATGTCGTAATCTCATTTTGACTGATAAAATTACTTAAAACAGTTACAGTGAAGCAATCACATGATGATTGTTTATATCAAGTCTGTTTGGATAAGATGATAATGTAGAAAAGACTAAGAAATTGTCTTATTTTTGGGTAACTGTTGTACTCCTCTACAAATCTCAGATCATATGTCCCTTACTGTTTAGGTCAAAAATCAAACTCATTTCTGTTGGGTTGATTGTAACACACAGTGATCCAGCAGGTCAGAGCAGAACTGCCTCACAGGGTTTACAAGGAGTGTCTGGTGGGTTTGCAGTGATGACCTTTTGGTTAGAAGCCGAGCTCTGAGCCACTGTGCCACCAGGGCTGTGCCCCAACATCAGCACCTAGTTCACCCCTCAAAGCAATTTTGGAACTCCTTTTCTGGAATGGCCATTAGAGCTGTCATTTTATTATGCTTGATGTCCTGGATGCCATTGAAATGTCTTCCTTTCAATGCTTCTTTTATCTTCAGGTAGTGAAAAAAGTCACTGGTGGCCACATAAGGTGAGTAGGGTGGGTGTTCCAATACAGTTATTTGTTTACTGGCTAAAAACTCCCTTACAGACAACTGTACAATTAATTTTATGAACTTGCCACTGTGTCACCATGTGCAATGGCTATTCCAGAAAGAGCTCCAAAATTGCTTTGAAAGGTGAACTAGGTGCTGGCATCAGTGTATATCTTCCCAAGGGGAGTACTTTAAAGGTGATCACAGTGACATTCAGCAGTGAGGTGTGCAGCACTTAGAACAACTAAGTCCGCAGACTTAATTGTCAAACTTCATACATGTTTTTCAATTTTTAAGAATTGGTTTATGTTTTTTAACATTAGAAAAGGGTACCTAGCAACTATCATTTTAGATTGCATAAAATATGAGCAATGTAACACTTGTCAATGTTTCCAATATTCTAGAAGCATAAGACTTTATAAATCTGTATAATTTATGATGAAAAATTTTGATGTCAAGTTAAACATGTGTGACAGTATAAGGGTTAGAAAGAAAAAGTTTGAAGCCCAATCATCTGCATTGTTTTCCTCTCTATCTTGCTCTCTTTTTTCAGGGAAATTATATATTTTAGCTTGTTCTGAAGAATTCAGTTTTTAAACTATTTGAAAGTCATTATTCTTCCCCTCTAGTGTGCATGTTTCATAAAAATAGAGGCTGGACTTGGTTTTGTTTACCAATGACTTGTGTAGTGATTAGACTATCACAGGCATTCACTTATCTCTGCATTTTAGATTACTCACCAGGGCTCCTTTACGGACTTTGAGGCACAATTAATTCATCTTTCATTACTACCAGCACCACATTCAAGTTACTGCTTCTTTCTTTTTGCTATCCTTTTATACTTGTAGGTTCTGCTGGATAAATCAGTGCTACGTTTGGCAATTAGTGTAACCTTATATTTAAAAAAAAAAAAAAAAAACAACCCAGTGCCATTGAGTCAGATCTGGCTCATGGCGACCCTAGAGGCCAGAGTATGAATTTTATAATATATTGGTCTTTTCACTAATACTAAATGATTTATCTTTTATTATTGCTACTACCATTTTTAGAGGTGACTTATAGTTCACCTAGAAAATGCTTCAATATGAATGTGGAAATGAACTGCATTGCACTAGGTAAGCCAAAGTTTTTGAAGTTTCATACACTGGATGTCTTTTACTTTTTCTGTGCCTTAAAAATCAGTCATTTTCCCTTAGACATTTCCACTCTCACAAATCTTCTTCATATTTTCCTTGATTAATGTTCACTTCACACAAGGGATGACTACCAGAATTATGATGGCTGACAAGGAGAAAAGAAGGCAAGAATGCTTTGGGTATGAGCCTATGCTTTCATAAAATAAATGTGTTTTCTTCATTGTTACTAGAAGATCAATTTACTGGAAGGGTGTACATCTGCATTAATTTTAATTCGATAGTAACTTGTATTTTTTTTTTTTTGTAAATTATCAACTATATATATGCTAAATTCATTCCATTAACCTGCGGCACTAGCTTTAAGACCCGTAAAGTGGCCAGTCTCACTGTTCAGATATGAGCAGATGATTTTATACATTTAACTTTAGGAATATTTAAATGTCTGGAAAACTTAAAACTTAGCAATATTTAATAGAAATTTAAGCACATACTCTGGGTAAAAAAAAATCAACTAAAATGTAAGAATATCAAGATCACATTTAATTTCATGATGAACTCTGATAACAAATGTAAGTATACAATAGACACATTTAAGGAAAGAATAAAGTAAAACAAATATGTATGGTAAGATTGGCTAAAAATTAATTAATTTCAACTCTTTGGCTAGGATTCAAGGAGGTATGAAAATATTGAAGAGTTTGATTGTTGTCATGTACCATGAAATTGATTCAGACCCACAGTAACCCTACAGGAAGGAGTAGAACTGTGCTGTGATTATTACAGGCACGAGTTGCCACTCTGTTTCTCCCATGGAGCCACTGGTGGGTTGGAACCATAGACCCTTTAGTTAACATTTGAGTCATTATGCCACCAGGGCTACGTAAGAAGGAGGCAAAACTCTGTATTCAACCTGATGCAAAATATGAAGTCAAGGAATCGTTGAAGAGCTCTACAAGGCTCCAATTAACTTTGGGGGGGGATAGAAGGAGAGTAAAATTCAGGACAGAATCAGCAAAAAGTTTGGCAATGGTAATATTAATGTAATTAATATCAAGCTACTGAAGTACGACTTTTTCCCAACTAAATACAAAAGTAACCCAGAGTCTGGGACAAGCTGGGTTTATGGGTGTAGATCACGTGACAACAGATTGGAGACAAAAAGCAATGCAGAAGTTGACAGCCTTAAAGGTTATAAAAAATACTCAGATTACCTGTACAAAGCACACTTCTGTTATTCCCTATCAAATTTATTTTAGTGTTGTATAATAAAATATCTTGAATTAAAGATTTTCAGTATAGAAATTCAGAAAACGCAGATAAACAAAAATATAGAGATAACAATATTAGTATCCAGATGTTATCACTGCTGATACTTTGTTGTATATATCTTTCCAGAACATATATCCATGTTAAGTATACACATATATTTAACCAAAATGAGATTACGTTATACTTTATTTCCCATAAACAGCTTTTTCTCAGTTATAATTTTATGTTTTCCACATCCATGAGTTTTTATCTTTTTCAATATACAATTCACATTCAAAATTCCTTAATCACTCCAGAGTTTTCCTTTGCAACAGGCTGCCTCCATCTGTCAATTATAACCCTTAAATCTCGTCTAGTCTAGTATCCCTTACTTTTCTGACAAAAGATTTCTTCAATAGTTAGGGCAGTTGTCCTATAAAATGTCCCATCTTCTGAATTTTTAAGCTGCTTCCTCATTGTATGGATCAGTTTTTTTATTTCACATATTTTCTACAGTTCTAAAGGTTATTATCATTTTATTTTTGCTAGGCAGCACTTCAAGTGACATTATGTACTTTATATTTCATCATATTGGGAGAAACATCATTTCTGATTAACTCATCATTAGTGATAATAAGAGTGACCTTTGGATTAAGGTAATAATCACTCCCTCATATAGCTACATTTTCCTCTTTTTGATTAAAAGTAACCTGTTGGTACCTTGGGAATAAAAATGTTGGTTTCTTCATTGGGTTTACACTTAATCCTTTTAATACAGCTGATAATTGCTGTATTAGGTCAGTAATTGCATGAGATGCCCACACTTATATTTCACTTTGTAGCTCTACTGATATAAAAATATCCTTTGCTTGTTGGCCTTCTCCAGATAGTGCATCTTCACCTAGATTGTAAATAAGCACTTGAAAGACACGAACCAAGTCTTTACTTTCATGCCTCTGCAGTGTTTAGAACAAATTAGAAATGTTCAGAACTGTGTGAAAAGAACTGATGAGCCAAATTAAGAGAAGGAAAGTACTGACTGCCCAAGGTAATGGTTAAGGACTAAGAATTACTAACCTATAACAGTTCCAATCCTAAATTCACATTGATATGACAACTAGGAGCTCTATCTCCCATATATTAAAAAAAAAAAAATTCAATCTAATTCTTAAATGAAAAAAATGAGGAGTGGGCTTTGGGTTTATACTCTATTGGTAATTATGAGCTGCTAACTTCCTTATATAGTACAAAGCCTGCAAGCCTTTTGTCTAGAATTGCTCTATAACATGTAACACTGTATCTTAAACAAATATTCATTTGTGGAAAGTCAATATCACAATGAAATATTGTCTGAGGAGAAAGTAAAATCAATAACTACCTTTAGGGTCATTAAATTTTGATTAGGATTTTCTGCAAACATCAATATACTACCAAACATACTTTTTTTTTTCCTTTTCCTATTTAATGAAATCCAACTAGGAATCCACTTGAACTCCCCCCTCCAACACACACACACTCACACACATACACTTCTACAAAATCATCAGTGGCTTCTTGGAAGTTTCTGTTGTTGTTTGCTTTGATCTAAATAGATATATTAACAAATACCAGCCTTGTACTGGAAGAAGTACCAGGTTAATCAGACACATACACGCATTCCAATATCTGGACGGGTAGCTATTGAATTAAAATGGAGTAGTCAACTAAAAGAACAGATAACAAATGAGATTTAAAATATTATCTTCCTGTCTTCGAAAAAGTTGTTATTATAAATAAAGGAGAAAAAATACTCTACAATAAGATCAGAGGAGCAAAACATAACATGTAAATCATGGCAATTAAATACAATGTTCAGAAAAAAACTGGGCTGATTACTCTCCTATAATATTTGGGACAGTAGCCTGAGAAATGATTCACCTTGACTAAGTTCAAAGGATCAAAATTGCTTTTGATTACTGCTTTGCCATATTATACAAAAGCAAACTTAAAAGAAAAATCATTTCTAGACACAAAAAGTATTTTTGCTAAGTATATATTATACATGCATTTTCTTGATTATATTTAAAAACCCTTAAGCTTTCTAAAGAATTTTCTCACACTTTTGATGTCATGAATTTAAAAGTACAATTCTGTTAGCTAATTATTTTTACCCCATTCCACTCTTTGATTGATTAGGATTCATTGTACAATAGGCTAATAATAAATTGAATGCCCTAGGCCGGCAGCTCTCAAACTTGTTGTTCATGTCAATTTTCAAATATGTTGATACTTATGTACCAGCAGAGATGCCTTTTTTGGAACTAAGAATGGACTAAACAAATAAAGTGTTAAAGTATATATAGCCTCTCTGGAAACCTATGGCACAGCAAACATTGTTACTTCAGCAAACACTGCTCCATTTTCTAATTCCCCCAGTTGAGAGCACGTCTTGAACAACAATTCTTGCATTAAAATGTTTATGGACATTTTGTGCTCATAAAAATGCCTGTCAGTTTCTCCAATCTAGCATCAGGTTTATGCATTTATGATGTCCTTCAAAATATCAAATGACTTCCACCGACTCCTAATTACTTACAGATCTTTACCTTGTATTTTCTGGATCATTTCCTTGAAAGTACTTTTAAGTATCCTAAAACTTTTAATATCTAGCACAATATTCTCTCCCGTTGTGCCCTTAGGGCAGGGTTGGCACTGTCACTTTTAAACCTTTTGTCAGTTAATGCAAGTAAACAGTTCAACAAACACAAATGGAGAGGCCACAGTCCAGTAAACAACAAGCTGTGCAGGGCATGCTCAGCGCAGTGGTGTAAAACCTCTTTGTGTTCATCTACACATCCTAATGTGTGCATATTGACCCAAAGGAGAGCACTCTTGGAATATGAATGCACTGAGCTCCGATCAGCGCTGTCGTGATCATTATCCAAGTCCTTGGCAGTGTGCGAGGTATGCTGGCTCAGCGACCCAGTGGTCAGTGGTAAAAAGCATCAGATCGCATCGGCTAAAGCATGTTACAGCCCTCGGATCACGAGTAAAATTTTGATGACAGTGTCCCCTAGTGAGTTATCCAAAAGACAGAAAAGATAACATGTCAGGGCTGCTTGGAGCCCCACGAAAAAGGGCATGAATAACCCGTAGTTTGGGAAGCATTCTTACAGATTTAAAGGTGCAAAACAATATTAAGCACATCAGCAAGGATTACAATACAAACGTGGTTATAGCAAAGTAACTTCTCCCGGTTTCTAGTCAAACAGGCGTAGTTATCATACTGGTATCTTGGCTTCCCTTCAGCAAGAAACTGTTCTTTTCTATTTTATCAGGGCAAAGGCCTTTTATGTACCAGTAAGCAGAGATCATACTTCTGATTTCTTTTTACTCGTTGTAAATGGACTACGCTTTCACCAAGTCACAGGGCCCACTCAACAAATTGTTTCATCCAAGAAATGTCAAAGCAATGTCATATGTAGACCCAGGTGTAACAAAAACTAAGTTAGCAGTTTGCTTACAGCTCAATATTACAACCCTGATGAGTTCAAAACACATAGCCAAGTTATGGCATTGCTAGATGCACAAGTGTGCTATATTCTAATTGCCCCTTCATGGTCTCCTAGCTTCTACTAGTAGCCAGAAACCTCGTGGTATAATGGTTAAGTCCTAGGCTGCTAACCAAAAGATCAGCAGTTTGAATCTACCAGGTGCTCCTTAGAAACTCTATGGGGAAGTACAACTCTGTCCTATAAGGTTTCTAGGAGTCACATTTGACTCAAAGGCATCGGGTAATGAGTTAAGAACACAAAGCAAAGTATGTACAACAAGGGCATGTGATTCTTCTTCAAAGAAATCTAGAAATATTTTATCTTAATGGGGTAGCATGGCAAGGACTATTCTCTGACACCAGTAAATCTAGCCCACTCTGAACCCAACCCCCAAAAGCCACTGCCATCGACTCAGGTCCGACTTATGGCAACCCTATAGGTTGTGGTAAAACTGCTCCATAGAGTTTCCAAGGAGTGCCTGTTGAATTTGAACTGTTGACCTCTTGGTTAGCAGATGTAGCATTTAACCCACTATGCCACAGCACACTTTGAACAGAGGATAATAAATGATGTCTGTTACCAGCAGGTGGCTCAAGCATACCAAAGACGGCGGGCATAATGCAGGACCAGGCAGTGTTTTATTCTTTTTACACAGAGATCCTATGAGCTGGAACCACTAGATGGGACATAAGAACAACCGCATTGCCTGCAGGGGGGTGTGTTTCAAGCTTATTATCATCCTTTACCTTTTATTATTCCCCTTTTATTGCCTCTTCCCCTAACCATTTTCTGCACACACTATCTGGTACACAGATATGACTGTCTAATTAGTCTTAAAACCTAGGAGACAGAATTTGGCATTAACTTCCCAAGATGTGAACTAGGGCATATTTGAATGTGATATAACTCTCTGGATGGAAGCCTAACTTCAGAGAAGTTGGGTTGATAAATATGAGTCTGAACTGTCTCTATGGCAATGTGTTTGACTTTATATTTAGGGTGATGATTGTTGTGTTCTGCTCATCCTCATCCTGTTTATTCTGTAATAAATGTCTGTTGGTCATACCATTAGAAACATCTGGTCTTTGCTCTGCTGCAAATGGTCCTTCACCAAGAACTTGTGAAGACAGTGACATTATATGCATGCCAAGCCAGCCAAGTGCCGTCGAGTCGGATCCAACTCATATGTTATTAATTATCCCTTTTGTTATAGAAGAAAAAAGGTCAAAGACATAGATATACTATTAGAATGTTCAGATTACTTTCCTATCTGACTGTTTTCTAATTTATCTTCTTGAATTATCACAACACAGAGAGGTTATAGGGTGACACAAGATATTAAGAGTTGAAACACAACGGTTACAATTTTCTATTTGGCTGAAAATTTTAAGATTGCTGTTTATTTAGGTATAAAATTTAAATGCAAACTGTTAAGAAAAGTATTTAGTTCCAAGAACAACTGTAGTTTTTTCTAGTTATTATTACCAATTGATTTGAGTGTTTTCTAGATAACATTAGCATCTCAGTTATTACTGATCTTTAATAAACTGAATATTTTCTTTGGATTTCAACAGAAACAAATAAATGAAAAACAACTTATTGTAACAGAAAGGCCTGTAAGAGTTAACTCAATAGCCAACTTAAATTAACAAGTTCAGTAGAATTGTGTCTCTGCTGCTTGTGAAATGGCAAATCTACACTTAACTGGGAATTAGTAGACCATTAAATTTTTCTAAAACTTGAATTATAATGAAATATTGCAAGGTTTTTAGAATTGAATAATCATTTCAGGCATCTGTCCTCTTTATCTGCTGGCTTGATTGAGCTAAGTCCTCTATCTAATTAAAGAATATATCCAACAATAGAGAATACATATAGGTAAAATGATACTAGTAAAGAATGTGTTTCTTGGCTTCAGTAGATACATGAGGTTAACCGGACAGCTCCTGTCCAGAGGCAAGAGGAGAGGGCAGAGGTGGACAGGAGCTAGCTGAAAGGACATGAGAAATACGAGGTGGATAAGAGGAGGGTGAGGCATTGCTAAGATGGCAGAGTAGAAACAGGTATTTTCTGATCCCTCTAACAACAAAGAACCAGAAAAACAACCAAACAGATTATATAGGATATTCCAGGGGTCCTGGATGTTGCCCAGAAAACTAGGGACTAAACTGGATGACAGAGGACGAAGCATGTCCAGAAGCAACTTCATTGGACAAATTTAAATTTTCACCCTGTAGACGGACTTGCATCAGCCAGCCAAGTGGAAACACAGCACAGTGGTGGGCAGCTGAGTAGAACAATGCCTCAGTGGAGCACATCTTATTCAGTAGGGAAGCTGAGATTTGGATGGTCATAACTGTAGAACTGAGGAGAACTTTACCTGAGAATGATAAATTAAGTGTTTGCAAACTTTTTCAGACTCTGAATATTCCCCATGTGCTGATTGTTCTCCCTTTCCACAGCACTTCCCCTACTCTTCTCTTCTCTGAACCCAGGGCTAAATTCTGATGCACTGCCTGGACCAAATATGGGAAATCATACACATCTGCCCTGAGTTATTTTCCCAGACTTGGAGAGGAAGAAAAAAAGTTCTGCTGAATCCCCTGAGCCAGAAACTTCCCCTTTCTTTCTAAGTATGCTCATACATCTAAACATCCAGTGACAGAACTTGGAGTTTTTATGGCTGAAATAATCAATCTAGCTGAAATGATCAGAATATTTAGACACTAAAAAATTAAATTTAAAAAAATAGATAGATATATAATTTGCTGTTGTTGTTGTTAGGAGCTATCAAGTCAGTTCCAACTCATAGTGACTGTATGCACAACAGAAAAAATGCTGTCTGGTCTTGTGCCATGTCCACAACTGTTTTTATGCTTTAGGTCCATTATTGTAGCCACTAGGACAATCCATCTCATTGAGTGTCTTCTTCATTTTTGCAGACCCTCCATTCTACCAAGTATGATGTCCTTCTCCAGGGACAGACCCCCCCCACCCCCGACAACATGTCCAAAGTATGTAAGACACAGTCTTACCATCTTTGCTTCCAAGAAGCACTCTGGTTGCACTTCCAGAACAGATCTGTTTGGTCTTCTGGCAGTCCATGGTACATTTGTTATTCTTCCCCAACACCACAATTCAAAGGCATCAATTCTTTTTCTGTCTTCTTTGTTCACTGTCCAGCTTTCATATACATATAATGTGATTGAAAATACCATGGCTTGGGTCAGACACACCTTAGTCTTCAAGGTGATATCTTTACTCCTCAATACTTTGAAGATGCCCTTTGCAGCAAATTTTCCAAATGTGATGAGTCTTTTGATTTTTTGACTACTTCCATGGAAGTTATTGTGGACCAAAGTAAAATGGAATCCTTCACAAACTCTAGGGTCGCCATGAGTTGGATCTGACTTGACAGCACTTGGCTTGGCTCACAAACTCAGTCCTTTCTCCATTTATCATGACGTTGATTGCAGGTCCAGTTGTGAAGATTTTGTTTTCTTGATGCTGAGGTGTAACCCGTATTGAAGGCTGTGGTCTTTGACTTCATCAGTAAAAATAAAGTTTCTACTATTCTTCACTTCCAGCAAGCAAGGTTGTGTCATCTGTATAACACAGGTTTTTAATGAGTCATCCTCCAATCCTGATGCCTTGTTCTTCTTCAGACAATCTGTAGGCTAGGCATATAGACTGTAAAGGTATGGTGAAAGGTTACAACTCTGACACACACTTTTTCTGACTTTAGACTATGCAGTGTCTCTTTGTTCTGTTTGCAAGACTTCCTCTTGATCCACTTACAGGTTCCTCATGGCACAATTAAGTGTTCTGGAATTCTCATTCTCCACAATGTTAGCCCAAATTTGTTATGATCCACACAGTCAAACACAATAATGATAAAAAAATAAAACTACAACAACTTTCTGATGGCTCAGAGACAACAATCAACTTCTAATCACTTAAAGAAGTAGATCACCATAGCCTCATAAAACTTTCCAAACAAAGGTTTTTTAAAAATTTCCAGACAAAGAATACTTCCTGCAACTATCAGAGGTAGAATACAAAATGGTAACGTTTAGAGCTCTGAATGACATCAGGAAGGAGATTAGGCAAAGTACAGCAGAGCACAATGAAAAATTAAAGAAGCTAAAAGAAATATTTGAGCAACAATGGTCTGAAATCTAGCAGATTAACAATAAAATTGCATAACAAGACAATTCAAAATTCAATAGAAAGTCAAAGTAGCAGTACTGAGGTAATAGAATGCAGAATTAGTGAGATAAAAGGTAAAACAACTGACAACAGCATATGTGAGAAAAAAATCAGATGAAAGAATTTTAAACAATGAATAATAACCAAGAGCTATGTGGGACTCAATCAAGAGGCATAATTTATGAATGACTGGAGTATCAGATTGTGAGGGAGTGGGATGACAGAAAATACAGAGAAAATTGTTACAGACATGTGGACAGAAAAATTCCCTGATACTATGCAATAAGAAAAGATAACTAACCAAGATGCTCACTGAACTCCACACAAGGTAGACCCTGAAAGAAAGACACTAAGACATACTATTATCAACCTTATGAAGACTGAAGATCAGGAGAGGCTTGTAAAGGCAGCTAAACCAAACCAAAAAAACTAAAAAAAAATTGCTGTTCAGTCGATTCTGACTCATAGCAAACCTATAAGGCAGAGTATAACTGGCCTCTAGAGTTTCTAGGGAGTCAAGGAGTGCATGGTGGACTTGAACTGCTGACCTTTTGGGTAGCAGATGTAGCACTTAACTGCTACACCACTAAGGTTTTCCAAAGGCAGCCAGGCTTAAGCAAAAAATAGCATACCAAGAATTCATTAAGATTGAGCTCAGATTACTCAGCAGAAATTATGCTGTCAAGAAGGCAAAAGGATGACATATGAAAAGCCTTGAGGGACAATAATTGCCAACCTAGAATGTTACCTAAAATGTTACCTCTTAAATATGATGACAAAAGAGGACATTCCCCAAAAAACAGAAGTTTAGAGAATTTGCCAAAATCAAACCAAAATTAGAAGGGACACTGAAGGGAAATTCTTCAGTTAGAAAAATCAATAACATCAGCTATATACTCAAGGATAGAATGTAGGACACAGCATCCAGATATCAATATCAATAAGGAATCTAGAAAACTAAATCAAAACTAAAACACTAAAAATGGGTAAATAGAGATCTCAGTATTTAAACGATCACAACATTATATTAAACAAGGACAAATTAATATATTCATAGGTCTTTAAGATGGAGAAGACACCAAGAAGATAGATAGAAATTAAGCCAAGTACCGTCGAGTCGGAGCTGAAAAGGTTGATTTAAATTCAGAATATTATGGGTAAATATCAAGGTAACTACAAAGGAAACTGACAAATCTACACAGCAAAAAAAAAAGAGAAAATCAAAACGTTATAGCAGAGATAAAACCAACAATAATGAAAAGGATAAAAAGAAAATCAATAAAGAAAAATGACTCAGCATAGAAAATTAAATTGGACAGACTGTCAACAACACGCCAAAAATATCACCAAAGTTCGGCAGTAAATTCATACTGTCAATGATTACATTGAATATAAATAGGTTAAATGCACCAATAAAGATGAAAGGTAGCAGAATGGATTTAAAAAAAAAAAAGGCATGATCTATGTGCTGCTTAAAAGAGATACCTCTTAGACTCAGAACTCAACAGAAACTCAAAGGATGGAAAAATATATAAAAAGCTAACAACATTCAAAAAGAGGCAGGAGCAACAATATTAATTTCAGATAAAATAGCCTTTAAACTAAAATCCACCACAGTGAACAAGAAAGGTCACTATATGTCACTTAAAGGGTCAGTACAGCAAGAGGACATATCTATTAAATTTTTATGCACCCAACGACAGAGCTTCTAAGTGCATCAAATGAACTCTAACAGAATTCAAACAGTGAGAGACAGTTCCATGATGATGGTAGCAGACTTAAACACACTGTTTTCAGTGATGGATAGAACATCCAGAAAAGAAGCTCAGTAAAGACATGGAAGATCTAAATGTCATAATCAACCAATTCAACTTCACAAACATATACAGAATACTCCACCCAATAATAGACAATTATACCTTCTTTTCTAATGAGCATGGGAAATTTTACAGAATAGACCAAGTATTAGGCCATGTAGCAAGTCTCAACAAAATCTAAAGCATTGAAATATTGCAATGTATCTTCTCAGACCATAAAGCCATGAAAGTCAAAATCAATAGCAGAGAAATCAAGGGTAAAAAAGCAAACACATGAAAATTGAATAACACCTTGCTCAAAAACTTTTGGGTTCCAGAATAAATCAAGAAAGAAATAAAGAAACTCATATGATCAAAAGAGAATGAAAACATATTCTACCAGAACCTATGGGACACAGCAAAAGCAGTACTCAGTTATTCAGTTATCTGAATAAATGTATATACTGAAAAAGAAGAAAGTGTCCAAATCAAGGAATCAACCTTACAACTCAAACAAGTAATAAGAAAGCAACAAAGGAACACTGCAAGCAACAAAAGAAAACAGGTAATAAATATCAGAGCAGAACTAAATGAATAAGAGAATAGAAAAACAACTGAAACACTTAACAAAGCCAAAAGCTATTTTTTTTAGATCAACAAAATTGACAAACCATTGGCCAAAATGACAAAAGAAAAACATGAGAGGAAGCAAATAACTTGAATAAGAAGTGAGATGGGTGATATTACAACAGACCCAACTGAAATTAGAAGAATCATAACAAAAGACATTTTCACAATGCTTACCCTTATAAATTTCAAAACCGAGAGTAGATGGACAAATTCCTAGAAACACACTACCTACAAAAACTAACACAAACAGAAATAGAACAGCTTAGTGAATGCATCACAAAAGAAGAGACTGAAGAGTAATTAAATTTCCCAACCAGAAAACATCCTGGCCGACACAGCTTCACTAGAGAATTCTATCAGACTTTTAGAATAGAGTTAACACCATTATTAATGAAGATACTTCACAGCATAGAAAAGGATGGAATATTCCCATATTCCTTCTATGATGCCAACATAACTCTGACACCAAAACAGGGTAAAAATAGCACAAAAAAGGAAATACCATATGATCCAGCAATCCAACTTCCTGGAATATATACTAGACAAATAAGGGCTGTCACATGATCAGATACATGCACACTAATGTTTAATGCAACTTGGCTTGGCTACCCACAATAGTAAAATATGGAATCAACCCAGGTGTCCATCCACAGGGGAATGGATAAAAAACCTGTGGTACATTCACACAATGGACGTCTTAGTTCTGCAGTGCTGCTGTAACAGAGATACTACAGGTGGATGGCTTTAAAAAGAGAAACTTTATTTTGTCCCAGTCCAGTAGTCTGAAAGCCCAAATTCAAGGTGTCAGTTCCAGGGGATGGCTTTCTCTGCTGGCTGTGGAGGAAAGTCCCTGTCATCAATCTTTCCCTTGACTGGATGCCACAAAGGCACAGGGACTGCAATCCTTTCTAAAGGATGTGTTCAGCTCCTGGTACTGCTCTCTTGATGGCAAGAGGTCCTCAAATCTCTCTGCTAGCTTTTTTACATCTCAAGATACTGCCTCAAGGCACAAAACAATCTTACACATTAAGTCCTGCCTCACCAACACAGCTGGGCCCATCCTTTCTCATTAACATCATAGAGGCAGGATTTACAACATGGAGGAACATCACACAATACCAGGAATCATGGCCCAGTCAAACTGTCACACATGTATTTTGGGGGAACAAAACTCAATCCATGACAATGAAAAAATATGCAAATGATAAAGAACAACAACAATCTTGAGAAACATCTAATAATATGGAGTCATCTGGAAGATATTATGCTGAGTGAAATTCGTCAGTCACACAAAGACAAATACTGGATGAGACCACTGTTATAAAGCCTGAAGAAAAGGTTAAGCGCAAAAGAATATAATCCTTAATGGTTGCAAGAGAGGGTGGGAGGGAGACAGTTATTCACAGGTTAGACAGTAGACAGGAACTGGGTTAAGAGAAGGAAGTGACAGCATGCAATAGAAGAGAGCTTGACGACGGTGGGCTACACCAAAAGCTAAGAGGTTTCTCAAATACAACCCAGTAATTTCGAAGGTCAGAGTAGCAGGGGCAGGGGTCTTGAGGCCATGGTGTCAGGGGACACCTAATTCAACTGGCATAACTTTTTGTTAAGAAAATATTTTGCATCCCAATTTGGTGAGTGGCATCTGGAGTCTTAAGAGCTGACAAGCTGCCGTCTAAGGAGCATCACTTGGTCCCAATCCACCTGGAACAGAGAAGAGCAATGGACATCAAAAATATGAGGAAAATATGAGCCCAGGAGACAGAAGGGGCCAAATGATCAGGAGATTACATCAGCATCAGACCAGAAGAACTAGATGGCGCCATCCCGCCACCAATGACTTCCCTGACAGGGAACACAATGTAGGGTCTTTGTCACAGCAGGAGAAAAAGGAGGGTACAGATTTAGAACTCTATTAAAAGACCAGACTGGTGGTCCAACATCCTGGAGTGTCCCTTGAGAACATAGCCCCTGGACTCGCTGCTAACCCAGAGCTGAAACCAGTACTGAAGTCAACTCTCCACATGAAACTGAACTGGACTAGAAGACAAGCTTCTTGACTGAAATAGATACATAAAGCTGTCAGAGCAGCTACTCTCTCTAGAAATGAAAGAAGATGGAGAGGAGGGGACTGGCGTTGGTTGAATTAATACAGGAAGTACAGTGTTGAAGGGAGGAGGGTTCTGTCACAGATTTGGGAGGGCAACTAGAGTTGCATAGAGTTACATGTGTCGGGTTTTACTTACATGGCAAATTGACTTGGACTGTAAACATTCACTGAAAGCACAAGGAAACTCTTTAAAAAAAAGTGTGCTGTCACAGGGTAGGGAGAGCATCTAGACTTCTATAGCAGTGCATACACATGCTTGTATGACAAACTGACTTGGATTGCAAACGTTCATCTAAAGTACAATTTATTTTTATTTTTTTAAAGAATAAAGGTACTTCTGTTAAGGTGTTTAGACGTGGGTTCCTATTTGCAAAGGAAAACTTTTATTAATGGAAGCTGCTAATAAAAGTGAAGCTGACAGATTAAAAGCTTAGAAGAAGCACTGAGAAATTGTTATTTACAGTTGTGCTTTCAAAAACTAGATATTCCAAGTGAAAGCAAATTCTGAAAAATACATAACATGCAATAACTGTTTTGTTTTCAACAAAATTTCTCTTTTAGAGAAAAACAAAATAGCAAAAATTTAATCCACTTAAACTCCTCAAATAAAATCCAAGCAAATAAAAATAAGAAGGTATTTATTTTTTTTATGTCTTTGTCTTCTCTTACCCACTCAGGAGGCAGGAAGCATTAACTTATATGACAGCTCTCAAATTCTATTCCCACTCCCAAAAAGTAACTATATAATTAAGGTTGACAGTGATGCACCTATGACAGCTTTCTATTTAATATAGGATTTATCTTTGGTTTGTTTTCTATAAACATCCCCCATTTTGTCATCCTAAGCCAAAAAAATAACCCATTAAACATTATTTATGATAATTTCAGAGAAACCTAGAACAAACCACACCCACAGCCCTGAGTGGATTCCAACTCATAGTGATTCTCTAAAACAGATTAAAACTGACCCACAGATTATCCAAGGAGCGCCTGGAGGATTCGAACTACCACACTTTTGGTCAGCAGCTATAACACTTACCCATTGTATCACCAAGGTTTCCAACCATAAATAAACAAAATAGACAAATAAACCATTACTATCAGTTTGGGAAGAACATCATACTATGTTCACAATAATAACTGTATATTCCCTGCATAATATTGTTATCAAATCATTTATGGGTTTTTAGTGTTGTTCAGTTATTTTGGAGTTGAAACGCATTTATTTTATTAAAATGAAAAATACTTCTTTTACTAAAGACATTTTTGCATCTTACACCACTTGTAGATGACTTTTGAATCTCACAAATATTTCATATATCAAGTGGACTCCATTTACTGTTATATTCATTTTACTTTGATTTCAAATATACTTAGGAGCATCAGTTGCAAAGAATTTTTTCATTGTCTTTTAAAAAATTAGCAGATAGATAAAATGTGATAGCCTTGCTCAATATGTGAAATAACAATCTTCTGACTGATTCTACAAACAACATAATTCCTTTAATCAAGGAAGATCATGGGAAAGAATCATATAGTGCAGTGAGATGGTAATGAAATGGATATGTTTAACTGAATCAAACTGTTTTTGTCTTCATTTTCAGCAGTAAGTGTAAAAAGATCAAACTAATTCTAGTATGTGAGGTTTCAGATATGTTTTATATACCATCAAGAATAACTGAAACATGATTCATCGTTTGAAAAAAAGAAAAAAAATCTCTCAGAAGGAAAGGAATGAGAGAAGTTGCTGTTGAGAAATTAGTCCCAAGAAAAGCTTATTTTTCAACATGTAATTGTGCTTTCTAATTTAGTATTCCTGTTAGAAGACACTTTACTTGAATAACTTCTGTTTATATCCTTTTAATTACTTACAAAGCAGATATGCTTTTAAAAATGAAAGCAATAAATAATAAGTATGCTCTCAGTAACACTAGGCTTTTGTGTTGTTTGTTTGTAGTCTTAATGGTGTGTCTAGGTGAGCATCTGAAACAATATATGCTACTAATTAAAAGACAGTATATCCTGGGGTGTGAAATCCGTGGTCTAATTAAATTCTGGCTACCCTCCATTACAGAAAAGGGAAATATGTGATGTGTGAAAATGTGCAAATGAAACTAGATTACTAAGTCCTTGAACCAATATTGGGTTGCTAAGGTAAAATATTTTTTGATGATCTGGCGTGTATGAAGTAATGAATCCAGGGATGTTGCTTTGCACAGAATGTAGATATGCATGTTATGTAGATACTTTAAAATACCTTGACAAATTTAAAGTTAGTCAATGTATCAAATAATAATTTTTTAGAAGGTAAATCTGAAGCAGAATGCTTTGTCATGTTAACCCAACTGGAACTGCTCTTTCTTTTAAATGAAGTCAACATAATACTAAAGGATTAGTTTTTTAGATTTTTAAAATTAGTGCAATTTTATCAACTGTGATGAAATCCTGTGAAGGGGTTACAAAAATTCATATTTATTTTCAGAGAATACATATTATGCAAAAATCTTCCATAGAAAGGAAAATTATAATAAAATACACTCTTGTATATTTTCAACATTTGTATTTAATTTTATTTCATTTCACCTTTTCTTAATTGATCTGTGTTTGACAAACATTGGTAAAACAAACAAAAAAGTGGCAGAAACTATAACCCAACACACTAGTGCAGGTTTGAGTTGAGCTGAAAGAAATTCTTGTTCATTAGCTTTGCTTTTGAAGTCAGGTTTCAATGAAATTTTAAATTTCAGTCTAGTTCACTATTTCCAGATAGTCACCATGATCAAGCAGCTTTCATTTGTTAGAATCTTAAGCAATTTGAAAACTACAATTTCATTTGCAAGACCACTAGTAAAGTTTTTGCTTCCGTTAAAGCAACAAAAGATAGAACAGAATTAACTAACGACTAATTCTGCTACAATATCTACAAGGGGATCATTTTTTTTCACTTTCAGGCTTTTCTTAATAAGTTTATGAGAAATGGATTTTAAAAAAAATATCTATAAACAACTTAGAACCATTTTACACTTACAGGAGTATCAAGCAGAGACACAATAGAAGTCCCATATACCACTTGCCATGGATTGAACTATATCCCTGAAAAATATGGGCATCAATTCAGCTGGGCCATGATTCCCAGTGTTGTGCCACTGTCCACCCTTTTTGTCCTTTGATGACAGTGTCCTACATGTTGTAAATCTTATGCCTGTGAATTAATAAAATAGATTAGCAGCAGTTATATTGTGAGATCTAGAAGATTAGGAAGTGTCTTAAGCCTATCTCTTTTGAGATATAAAAGAGAGAAATAGGCAGAGAGACAGGGGACCTTCGTACCACCAGGAAAGTGGTGCCAGGAGCAGAATGTGAACTTTGGGCTTGATGTTCCTACTCTAAGATGTTCTCAGATCAAGGGAAGACTGACGGTAAGGACCTTCCTCCAGAGCTAAGAAGAGAAAGCCTTCCTCGGGAGCCAATGCCTTTAATTTGGACTTGCAGCATACTAGACTATGAGAGAAAAAACAAACTATCTCTGTTAATGCCATCCACTTGTGGCATTTCTGTTATCACAGCACTAAATAACTAAGACACTCCCCCTATATGCGGACCCACTTCCCCACAGTATGACTGAAAAGAGAAAGTGGTTTGAAGTCAGAGATGTAATAAAGGCCAAACTGTGTAGGGCCCTTTGATCCATGACAAGAAGTTTGAATTTATAATACAATAAACAAGATAACTGGTGAATTTTAAATTGAAAAAGTTTACATTAAAGATTTTTTTAGTCCGCTATGGCCTCTCTAACAGAAATATCACAAAGTGGATGGCTTTGAAAGAGAAATGTTTATTCTTACACAGTCCAGTATGCTACAAGTTCAAATTCAAGATGTCCACTCCAGGGGAAGGTATCCCTCTTGTGGGCTCTGGAGCAAAATCTTCGTGTTGCCTCAGTCTGTTCAGGGAGCATCTTGGCGCAGGAACCTCAGGTCTGAAGGACATGCTCTTGCCCCGGTGTTGCTTTCTTGATGGCGTGAGGTTCCCAATTCTCTGCCTGCTTCCCTTTTATCTCTTCGAGGATGAAAGGATAAAGGGTGGTACAAGCCATACTCCAGGGAATCTCCTTCTACAGTGGAGCAGGGAGGCAATTATGAAGGAATTTGCATTTCCACCCTAATCCTCTAACATACAGCATAGGAAAATCACAAAATGAAGGACAATCATAAAATATTGGGAACCAGCCATATGGCTACACACATTTCTGGGTGAAAGAGTTCAATCATCTTGGAGCATCTGGTTTGATAGAATGATGGAATGGCCTCCTAAAGACGTAATTATGCCTCCAGCTAGGTGGAAATGTTCTCCAGGAAGCTGCATATGCTCTAAACCAGCATCCAATATATGGTACTGTTTTCCCATAGGAAGGATTCATGGGTCCAGGAATCAAGGGGTAGAAGCAGGAGTGGCATCACTCACTATTACCCTTAGTAATCCACTTGCAAGATTTTTGCTTCTTGTCCCCAAGACATTAAGCTCTACAGATCTAAATGTCTTAGTTACAAAGGGTAGAACGCTGTCACCTGGAGACACATTAAAGGATTCCACTGACCTGGAAGTTAAAATTGCCACCAGGCCTTTCTGAGCTCCTTGTGACTCTGGATTAACGGACAACAACAAAGTCACCATACTGCCATGATTGATCCTGACTACCAAGGTGAAATTGGATTGACATTACATAATAGAGGTAAAGAAGTGTATGTCTGGAATGCAGGAGATGCATTAGGATGCCTCCTAGTACTACAGTGTCCTGTGATTAAAGTCAATGGAAAACTACAGCAACCTCATTCCAAAAGGACTGCTAATAGCCCAGACCCTTCAGGAATGAAGGTTTGGGTCACCTCACCAGGCAAGGAACCACGACTGAGGTGCTTGCTGAAGACAAAGGGAATACAGAATGGGTTGTAGAAGAAGGTAATTCTAAATCCCAGTTATGGCCATGTGATCAGTTGCAGAAATGAAGACGGTAATTGTTATGAGTATTTCTGCATTGTATGTGTGTATTGGATATTTCTGCTTATTGATAAGACATAAATGAGCTAATGCATTTTCAGTTGTACATGCATTAGTCATGTTAGATGTTAAGTACGACTTTGTAATTGTATTCCTTCGGAGACTATGGATGGTAAGGACATATGTGTGCAGATGCCAAGTTGACAAGGGATCGATTATGGTGGTTAGGACCGTGTCAACTCAGCTATTCCACGTTTGGCTGCTGTACTGAGTGGCAGGGGTGAGGCCTGTGGTTGCTTCCTGCCCCTCAGTTCTCATCTCTCCTCCTTCTACCATTCGTTTCTGTCTGCTCACGTTGCCAGCAGCTCCTTCTCTCTTTTGCGTCTGGTTCCTGGACCTGAACTAGCAGCTGTTGGATTCATCAATCCTTACAGCTGGTGAGTGAGAGTCCTGTTCTCCAACCTGCTGATCCTGGGTTTGCCAGCCCCTGCATCTCCGTGAGTCAGAAGAGATCTCACAGTCTCACCGCCAGCTTGGGATCTACCGACCTACACAGCCAGTGATCTAGAACTCTAGTCTCTGACCTGCTGACCTTGGGTTCACCAGATCCTGTGGCTGGTGAGGCTTGTGCCAGGACTTGGGGTTTTTGGCTTCTACAACTGTGTGAGCTGTTTTCTTTATATAAATCTTTCCTTGTACATATACATGTCACTGTGTTTGCTTCCCTAGAAAACTCAATCTAAGACAAAGACTTACGTGATATGATTTATGTTTTAAAAGTATTATTTCTCTCTTCTATGGAGGATAGATTTGGAAGGCAAGAAGAAGGAAAGAAGGATCAATCAGGAGGTGATTGTAGAAATAAGAGATGATGGCAGCAGGGATTAAAGTAGCAGTAGTAGAAATAAACAGATGTGGAAAGATTTGGAATGTGGTTTGTAAGTAGAACTAACGGTATTTATTGAATAATTGAACGCTGGAGTAAGGGAAATGAGGAATTAGAGAGGACTCCTGATGTTTGGCTTGAAAACTCATTGCCGTTTACTGACATGAAACACAGGGAAAAACATGTTCAGAGGCAAACACTGAGTTTTATTTTCAATATTTAGATGGTTATATCTGTGTCCAAATGAAGATTTGTCAGTTCAATATATGTTCAGATTTGGGAAGTCAGTATTGGTCATTCACATTTGGGAGTCATGGGTACATTGCTCTCTGTAAAGGAACCTGGTATTACTAACGAAATCCTGATTGCATAGCGGTTAACAGCTATAGCTGCTAAACAGAAGGTTGGGAGTTCAAATCTACCAGGTGCTCCTTTGAAACTTTCCGGGAAAGTTCTATAAGGTCGCTATGAGTCAGAATCAACTCAGTGACAGTGGGTTTGGTTTTTTGGTATTACTAAATAATATGTTATACAACACTGCCAGCATAATGCTAGGATCTCTCTGCCTCCTTCTAAAACAGAGCAAGAAGCAGAGACAGAAAGACAGGGAAGGATGAAGTAAAGTGAAAGTCCTCTTCAGTGATAAGTAGTTCTCATAATAATAAATTTTATTGATTAGCACTCTATAATAACTTTTCACATTCTTTTTTCTTTTTCAGTTGTCACTAATACATAGAATCTCTCCTCTAAACATGAGCTAGGGGAAATAATTATTATAAAAATATTGGCATAATTAACTTTTTATGTTTGAATAATTAACTGTACTTTAAACAACATTCTTAAATTAATGTCTACCTGAGGCACAGATGTCTCAGGTTCTAAAAGCAATGAACTCGTCCATATATTATTTCCCTATCAGAACTGATGCTGGCCTCATTTTTACTGCTGTGAACATACATTACTTTATCTCCTTGGCACTAAAAAAGGAAGTTTTATTCAGAGTAGTAATCCATCTAAAATAATGAGTAGATACCAACTAGACATTTTAATAAACCACTTCTATAAAATTCTCATTATCAGAAAGCTGTTTACACAGGAGATAACAGAAAAGCAAAATTGTAAGTAGTAATAGTTCAGGTATGTGATCATATAAATACTGTTTATAATAATTTCATAGCAGGCCTCACTGATAATGCTGAAATTGGTTACAATGTAAAACTCATTAATTCTCTCCTTCAAAATGATTATTGACTTCCTGCATCTTAAAACTTTATTCCAAAGTCAAGACAACAAAATGACACATTATTTCAAGGGAAGTAAAAGCGTTAGCTTGTACTATGCTCCCAACTTGGCAATAATTTGTCCTGGGTCCTTTGGGAGTTTCTCTTTTTCTCTTCTATCTGTCACTGCGACTTCAGTTAGAACTTAGATACCACAGTAGCAAGTGGTTCATGTAAGGAAGTCTCATTTAATGCAATATAACTTTAAATTTTAACTTGGCAACACCATTCAGAAATATTATGAAAATGACTGCATGTGATCTGTTTAAACTTTTACGGAGAAAAGGTCAGGCTAAACATTTTTACTGGTGTCTTTGTAGACATTTATGATTTTCTAGGTAAACATATGTGTATATATAAAAAAAAATAATCCTTGTAGTCTTGCTTTCTTATTCAGGTAATATGATAGTAGCGAACAATAGACTCTCAACCAAACAATATTTGGCTTTAAAATCGGCTCTTGTCACATATACGCTATGTCACACACACACACTTGAAAAAAATTTTGTACACAAAATGAAGAGTGAATATATCATTACCTAACTTCCAAATCACATGATTACATAACTGCCAAACCACTGAAAATCATGGCTTAGCCAAGCTGATACGTAACCTCAACCAAGGAAGGGAACACTACTTTGTTTCACATTCATTACAACCAGCCATACTTCATTAACGAGCAAAATAGTCAAGAGCAGATTTTTTTCTATTGTTATAATGCAAGATGTCTGATAACAAGACAGTAAGTCATTCCAGTGGTTAAGTGCTCAACTATTAGCCAAAAGATTGTAGCTTAAACTGACCCAGAGGCATCTTAGAAAACAGACCTGTGACGTGATTCTGAAGGGCCCCAGCCTTGAAAACCCTGAGGAGTAGTTATACCTACATGCATGGGGTTGCCACTGAGGAATCGGAAATGATGTTACAGCAACCACTACCGCCATCACCAGGCTATTGGTGTGTATGCCTCCATTTCCACATCCATAAAAGGAGGCTAACGATAGCTCTGCTATAGGTGGTGTAGTGGTTCAGAACTATGACTGCTAAACAAAAAGTTGGTAGTTTGAATCCACCAGGTATCCTTCAGATGCTTTATAGGGCAGTTCTACTCTATCTTATAAGGTCACTAGGCGTCAGAATTGACTCAATGAAAATAGGTTATTATAAGGTTGAATACCATATTTTATTACCATTAATAAATAGTTATTCTGAATATGATACATTTAGGCCTTCATTAAATGAAGTCAGCAGTAATTACTAAAATGACATTGCTTGTGCTTCATAAAAGCAGTTTAACCTAGAAATTCATAGACATGTAATTTGCAGGTACTCATAAAATACAGCATTTTAAGAAAAAAACGTGTTTCAATATAATGCAGTCTCACCAAACCACATACTTGCCTGACTTTCAAGGTCATAGAGGAGCAGAAACACCTTAAGGTAAGCCTATAATCATGGTTCTTTCTATATCAAATTTTAGCATGTATGAGAATAATCTAGACGGCTTGTTAAAACAAAGTGCATGGTCCCCAGAATTTCTTGGGTTGTCTTCAGGAACTGAATTTCTAAAATGTTACTTACTGGTTGATGCATACATTTGAATAACAGTCATATTAACTGGACTTCTAGGAATATGGTTATTATTATGGACAGCCTTGTACTGTTGGATGGATCTTGAAAAGTTCTTTTTGATGATTAACATAATACCATCCATCTTCAATCTGTGATTTCCAGTATAACAAACCATATGATTGTCTGATTCAAAATAGCCTGTACTAGTTCATGTCAGCTCATTAATGCCCAGGATATTAATTTCTGTGTTTTCCCTTTCATTTTTGACTACTAGATTTATATATCATCCATTCTATATTACGATTAGTAATGGATGTTTGCAAATATTTTTTCACATTTTTTGCGTTGTACCACATCAACAAATGAAGATCCAAAACACTTAACTATATCCACATCATTAAGGCCAACTCTATTTGGAGGAGGCAGGTCTTCCTCAATCATATCTTGAGTCCCTTCCAACTTGATGATCTCATCTTATGGCACCACGTCAGACAATGTTCCACTGCTATTTACAATGTTTTCATTGGCTAATTTTTTTCAGAAGGAGGCCACCAGGTGTTTCTTCCTACTCTTAGTCTGGAACTCTTCTGAAACCTGTACAACATGAGTGACCCTGCCACTATCTGAAATACTTACAGCATAGCTTCTAGCATCACAACAGCACACAAGGCACCACAGTATGGTGAACTGACACGTGAAAGATGAAGAAATTGAAAACTGTTACCAACTTCTGCAGTCTGAAATTGATCAAACATGCTATTAAGATGGATTGAAAATTACTAGCAATTGGAATATAGAAGTTGAAAACAAAGAAGGATCTGTAGTTGGAAAATACAGCCTTGACAAAAACACAACACCAGAGATCAAAAGATAAAATTCTGTAAGACCAACAACTTCTTCTTTAAAACTTCAAAAACATAAATAATGGCTACAAATGTGGGGCAGTGGAAAGAGGCAATAGAAAAACTCTTTATCATCTGTCAGAACAAGGCCAGGGACCAACTACACAACAGACCATCAATTGCTCCTCTCTAAAGTCAAAATGAAGATGAAGAAAATGAGAACAAAGTCTGTGAGAGTAAAGATATACTGTGAGTATATGTCACCTAAATTTAGAAATTATCTCAAGAATAGATTTGACATATTGAACACTAATGATCAAAGATCCAATGAATTGCAGAATGACATCAAATATATCATACATGAAGAAAGCAAGATGTCTTTAAAAAGACAAGAAAGAAAGAAAGAAAGAAAGAAAGAAAGAAAGAAAGAAAGAAAGAAAGAAAGAAAGAAAGAAGGACCAAAAAAAAAAGTAAGAAAAATCTCTAAAGTGGCTCTTAAATACAAACTAGCTAAAGCCAACAGAAGGATTGATGGAATAGCTGAAAGGAAGATCTGAAATGCAGGCTCAAGGAGACAAAGTAAAATACTACAATGAAATGTGCAAAGACCTGAAGTTAGAAAACCAAAAGGAAAGAGCATGTTTAACATTTCTCAAGCTGAAAGAACTGAAGGAAAAATACCAGCCTCTAATTGCAACACTGAAGGATTCTAAGGGGAAAATATCAAACAACTCTGGAAGCATCAAAAGAAGATGGAAAGAATATACAGAGTCACTACTTCAAAAAGAACTGGTTGATGTTCAATCATTTTGGGATAGCATATGAGCAAGAATCAATGGTACTGAAGTCATTGAGGAAAAACAAAGCTCCCGGAATTGATAGAATAACAATTGAGATATTTCAACAAATGGATGTAGAGATGCAGATACTCATAACTCTATGCCAAGAAATTTGTAAGGCTGCAACGTAGCCAACCAAATGGCAAAGATATATATTTATGCCCGTTTCAATGGAAGGCGATTAAACCGAAGGTGGAAATGACTGAACAATATCATTAATATTACACATGAGTAAAATTTTGTTGATGATCATTCAAAAGCAGTTGCAGCAGCATATCCACAGGAAACTATGAGAAATTCAAGCCAGATTTAAAAGAGATGAAATTATTTATGATGTGATGTGGATCTTGCCTGATTATTTATGATGTGATGCGGATCTTGCCTGAAGGCAGAGAAGACCAAAGATTTTTACCCTTTTTATTGACTAGGCAAAGGATCATAGCAAATTATGGATAACAATTGTGAAGAATGGGAATTCTAGAACACTTAATTGTGCTCATGAGGAACCTGCACACAGACCAAGCGGTAATGATCCAAACCAGTCACTGCTGACACATCAGTTCTAACTTAGGGCAACTCTATAGGTCAGAATAGAACTGCTCTTCCAAGGAGTGCCTGGTAGATATGAACTGTTGACCATTTGGTTAGTAGACATAGCACTTAACCAGTATGCCACCAGGGTTTCATTGAAACAGAACCAGGGAATGCTTCACTGTTTAAAGCCAGGAAAAGGGGGAATTGGGGTTACATCCTTTCACCATATATGTTCAGTCTGTGTCTGAGCAAATAACAGAGAAGCTGGACTCTACAAAGAAGAAAGAGGCATCAGAGTTGGTGGAAGACTCATTGGCAACATGTGAAATGTAGATGATACAACATTATTTGCTGAGAGTAAAGAGGACTTGAAACACTTACTGATGAAGATCAAAAAAATAAAAGCATAAAGAAGACAAAAACCCTCACAACTGAACCAATAAGCAACATCACAATAAATGGAGAAAATATTGAAGTTGTCAAGGATTTTATTTTACTTGGATGTACAATCAATATCCATGAAAGCAGCAGTCATGATATAAAATTAAGTATTGCATCAGGCAAATCTGTTGCAAAGACCTTTTTAAAGCACTAAAAATCAAAGATGTCACTTTAAGGATAAAGTGTGCCTGGCCAAAGCCATAGTGTTTTTAATCACCCCATAATGCATCAAAAAACTGGACAATGAATAATGAAGACCAAAGGCGAACTGATGCCTTTGAATCATGGTGGTGGCTAAGAACATTGAATATACCACGGTCTGCCAGAAGGAACATTCATCTGTCTTGAAATAAGCATAGTCAGAATGCTTCCTAGAAGCAAAGGCAGCATGAGTTCTTCTCACATAGTTTGGACATGTTATCAGGAGGGACCAGTCCCTTGAAAAAAACATCATACAGAATAAGTACAGGGTTATTGAAAACGAGGAAGATCCTCAATGAGATAAATTTATACAGTGGCTACAACAATGGACTCAAGCATTACAATAATTTTGAAGGTGGTGTGGAACCAGGCAGCATTTTGTTTTGCTATGAATCGCATGGGTGTAAGTCAGAACTGACTGAATGGCTCCCAACAACAACAAAAAGTTCCTAAGTGCTGTTGCTGGTAGTGGTCCAGGCACCACACACTGAGAACCAAATTGATTTTCCTTAATCTGGGTCTGAGGAATGGTATAGTCAGTACTAGAAGCATTGCAAGGAGTCTTTGTCATGCAATGGTTAAGCTTTTGGATGGCAACCAAACGATTGCGGTTTCAAATCCTACCAAGGCTCCTTTCTTGGGAGAAAGATCTGGCTAAATGTTCTCATAAAGATTATTATTACCTAGACAACCCTATGGGGGCAGTACTTCTCTGTTACATGGAATTACTATGAAATTTGATTGGATGTCACCTAATAACAACAGAGAATTGCTGTAATTCACTGTTCTGTTACCAAGTACTTGCTAATGCTGGTTATTGAAGACAGTATTTGAGGGCATGTAGTGTGTCTCGGGTCACTTCCTTTATTTGGTTCTGTGTGTTAAGTTTACCACAGGCATCTGTGCCTGAGACTCACATAGTCAACAAAAGATCTTGCCAAAGCTTTCTTGAAGAATGGTCTACATTTCTCCATAATTTATTAATCTCTAATTTTCTTTTATTAATCTCTAATTTTGCCTTGTATATTTGTATACTGGACTCCATTCTTATCCCTTTTTTATGTTCTTCCCTGTATCTAAGATGCTTGAATCCTAGAAATTACATTTTCTTCTCTATGAATTGAATTATGTAACCTAAAGAGACATTTTGAAGTCCTAACCCCTATGCCAGAGTCCTGGTGGTACAGTGGTTAAGAGCTCAGCTGCTATCTGAAAGGTAGGCAATTCAAATCTACCACCCACTACTTGGAAACCCCACTTGAGAGTTCCACTATGTCTTATGGGGACAGTAGGAGTCAGAATCAACTTTACAGCCTTTTGACTTAACCCCTAAACTTACGAATGTGACCTTGTTTAGGGAAGTAGGGTTTATTATTGCAGATATTATCAGTTAGGGATGTCATACTTGAGCAGGGTGGGTCCTAATCCTTTGTAAGTATTGTCTTATAAAAGAGGAGAGCAGATGCCAAGATACGAGGGAAAGACATCGTAAGACTGAACAATTAAAAAAAAAAAAAAACCTCTCACCATGAAGTTGACTCTAACTCACAAATAGTGATCCTACAGGATGGAGTAGAACTGCCCAACAGAGTTTCCAAGGAGCACTTGGCAGTTTGAACCTTGGCAGTAGCAGCATGTCTAAGCAATGACAGATGATCTCAGATTCCCAATTCAATAGCCTTTTCAATTACTTCATAATTTCTTATCTTAAGCAGGTTCTGGTACCTGATTAAAATCTGACTGATTAAAAAAACAAAAAGAAAACCCACTGCTGTTGAGTGGATTCTGACTCATACTGACACTGTAGGTCAGAGTGAAGCTTCCCCATAAGGTTTCCAAGGAGCACCTGGTGGATCTGAACTACCAGCCTTTTGCTTAGCAGACATAGTTCTTAACTACTATACCAAGAGGGTTTCCCTTTGACTGACAGACTCCTCTAATACTCCTCCATATTCCCACACTCTTTCTGTGTATCTCATAATCACAGATCATGGTATAAATCCTTATTAGCTGACATTCCTACAGTATACATTCAATTCCATCCTTGTTATGCTTTTCTGTGTAGGTTTCTCCTGTCTAAATTGTCCATTATGCCTCTGAAATCCCTTAATTTTCCAAATATGTCAATAGATTTTTATCCACCTTACCCACATCCTCTCTACCTTTCATGCTCATTTCTCAAGGTGAGGATATAGCTTAACATTAGTATAACAAAGACTCTGACTATAAATTTCTTATGCCATAATATTGGGTTTTTTTTGTTGTTGTTGTTTGTTTGTTTTGCTGTTGTTTTGTTTAACACTTTCTGCTTCGAAGTCTACTATGTAGATATCTTGGTTATCTAGTAGTGCTACAATAGAAATATCACAGTTAGTGGCTTTAACAGACAGAAATTTATTATCTTGGTTTAGGAAGCTGGAAGTCTGAATTCAGGGTGCTGGCTCTAGGAGAAGGGTTTCTCTCAGTTACTTTTGGAGGAAAGTCCTTGTCTTCTCTTAGCTTCTCCTCCTCAGTAATCTCCATGTGGCTTGGCATGACTCCTTTTCCATCTCTGCCTCCTAGCGTGCTTCTTTAATCTCTTTGATTGATTTACGATATACTCCACATTAATTCTGACCCATTAGTATAACAAAGACAATCTATTCCCAAATGGGATTATAACCACAAGCAGAGAGATTAGGATTCATGACATATACTTTGAGGGGATACAATTCTATCTATACTGTCAGCTTTTCTTTTGTACATATGCTGCTCTACTGTCTGCTCACATATTTGTTTACATTAATAACTTTGTTACATGGTTTAAAATTTTCAACTTCATGATGCCTGCTGTCATTCTGGATAATTTTATATGACGGTCTTCATTCTGGATCACTGGTGGCACAGTAGTTAAGAGCTGTGGCTGCAAACCAGAAGTTCTAAAAATCTTATTTCATAGACATTTATCTTTCCTAATCCCATAATCAGGTAAAAAACTTGCTCTACCTTCTCAACAATACTTCACAGCTGTCATTGACCAACCTCTTTTGCTCTCCTTCATAAGTGTCCACACTATCAGTCTCTCCCTATGAGGAGAATACTTTTTCACTTTTCCTTTTAAAAAAAAAAATCAAATTTCTGCTATCCTGTCCTGCTTTCTCTGCATCCTGACTTTTAGAAATGTATCTGTTTTATTAAACACATAATACATACTTAATGACAGAAAGAACCAGAAGTCAAATTAAAAAGTTTAGAAAATAAAAAATAAGAACACCTTCTTAGTCAAGACTTCACAGTCTAAACCAGATTTGATTTCCAAGCTCTGAACATTACATTCAGTCTTTGCCTAATTCTCTATAGCAGCTCATTTTCTTTTATAAGGTTCACTAGAGATGCCATTTCGTCCCGTAGCCTTTTTCTAAGCCCATACCTTAACAGTATTTGGATACACTTGGCTAAAAAAAAGAGAGAGAATGTTTACTATAACTTGAAAAGAGAGCAGATAAAAATCCCACCTCAAAAACGGGTAAAAAAAGTTATCTAAATGGATAACTTTACAAACTTTGTAATTTCTATTGTTTGTTTAAGTTTTTTTTATCTATTTTAAAATCCCTGGTCAGATTATGTGAAACTATGGTGATTTAGTGGTGAAGAACCATGGCTGCTAATCAAAAAGATTGGCAGTTTGAATCCACTAGGCACTCCTTGGAAACTGTCCTACAATGTCTCTATGACTGAGAGTCAACTCAACGGCAATGGGTGGGTCAAATAATGCAAACCCCTATGCTGAGTGAGTTTCAATGTGTATTCCACAGGATTCTAACTCCATAGGATGCTAATAGGTGTTCCTAAAATAGAAGGAAGAGGACCAACTGGGAAAGAATACATATAAATGGAAATACCTTGTTTGCGTGTGCGTGAGTGCGTGTGTGTGTGTGTGTGTGTGTGTGTGTATACGAGATCTGACAATTAAGTTCAATAACTTAATTGTTCTGCGTAGTACATACCTCATTGCTGAATATCACTGTGGTGACCTTTGAAGTATTCCCTTCGGGAAGCTATGCACCAATGCCAGCATCTATCTAGTCCACCCTGCAAAGAAATTTTGGAACTCTTTCTGGAATGACAATTGCACACAGTTGCAAGTTTGAAAACTTAACTGTATAGTTATCAATGAGAGGAAGTTTTTATCCAGTTAACAAATAACTGTACTGGAACACTCTCCCTACTCACCCAGTCTGGCCCCCAGTGACATTTTTCTTTACCTGAAAATAAAGGAAATATTGAAAGGAAGACATTTTGATGACATTCAGGACATAAAGGATAATACAATGACAGATCTGATGGTCATTTCAGTAAAAGAATTGCAAAATTGCACTGAAGGGTGGACTAGCTGCTGGCATTAGTGCATAGCTTTCCAAGAGGAATACTTTGAAGGTGACTGTAGTGATAGTCAGCAATTAGGTACGTAGCACTTTTTCTAGAATGAGTTTGAGAACTTAATTGGCAGACCTCGTGTGTGGGGCGGGGGAGAGAGAGATTGAAAGGGGAAATAAGCACATCTCTACAACAGATGTTATCAAAGTCTTCACCATGTTTAGGTTATGAACAGCAGCTCCGTGGTTAAATACCTGGCTGATAGCTGAAAAGTCAGCAATTTGAACCCACCAGTAACTCCATGCGGGAAAGATGTGGCAGTCTGCTTCTGTAAAGATTAAAGCTTTGGAAATGCTATGAGGCAGTTTTATGCTGTCCTATAGGATGGCCACATATCAGAATACCTGCACATATCAACAACCACAATTCTATGGAAGAGTAAAACAGTACGGCAGATAGCATTTCCCAGAGTGAACTGAACCAAGCCCAATCTTTGCTTTTCAAGGAACATCTTAAGGGACTAGCTGTCTATGACAACACTTGGAAAATCACTGTTCTAGTAGATGACATACCATCAGGATAGGAGCAGTGTCAGGAGCAGAGCATATCCTTTGGAGCCAGGGTTCCTGAGCCTCAGAAATTCCCAGTCCAGGGAAAGATTGAAGACAGAGAACTTCCCTCAGAGCCAACAAAGACTTCCCCTGTAGCTGATGCCCTAAATTTGGACTTACACCCACTTTTCTGTGACTAAATAAATTTCTCTTTGTTAAAGCCATCTATTTGTGGTATTTCTGTTAGAGTAGTTTCAAGTGGCTAACACACCAAGGTTTGGTGTGTGTTGTAGATCCAGCAGCTGCCTCTCTTGTCTTCTAACATCCGTTTCATGGGACTTGAGCTAGCAGCAGCTTACCTGTTGATCTTAGGATTCACTGATCTTCACAGCCTGTATTTAAGAGTTGTGTTTCCTGACCTATTGATCCTAGGTTCACCAGCCCTTGCAGCTGTGTGGATCAGGAGAAACCTTGCAGCCTCACCTGCTACCTTGGGATTCACTGACTCTCATACTCTACAAGGGGGAACCCTGCTCTCTGACCTGCTGACCTCAGGTTTGCCAGCTTCCTCAGCTGTGTAAGGCTTGAATTCAGATCCCAGACTTGGGACATTTCAGTTTCTACCACTGCACAAGCTGTTTCTTTGATAGAAATCTTTCTATATGTACGTTTACATGCTGTACTGGTTTTGCTTCTCTAGGGAAGCCAGCCTAAGACATAAGGTATATTGTGAAAAATAGCTACAATTTGTGGAATATATGTCCTTTCTATCATTCTTCAAACACCTCATATAGTACTTCCTTTAAAAGATTCCCACATACCCAGATATTTTGAGTTGATTATCCATCTGGCTGAAATCTCAGCCAGTTTATTTCTGTTCTGTTGCTTAATGTACTGGACAATGATTGCTAGTTTACTTGTCTTCACCCCCACTTTAATAAGATTTTCATGTATGGAGTTGGATTTTTCATAACTAAACAAATGAGAATAAAGTAGCAAGCTTGATCAACAGACATTCTAATTGCTAAAATCAAACAATAAAATAGGAAGAAAATAGATATTTCTGTTCCCCAGCAGGTAAAGAATTTCAAAAATCTACTTCTTAAATTGTGTTGCTGTATAACCATTTATTCCGCATATTACCTATCAGCCCCTTGGCTAGATAGTTTTTTTCTTTTTTTTTAATTCAGCTAAGGAAGGACATCATGTTTGGTAGAGGGTCAGAGTTAAAGACAAAGACCCTCAATGAGATACACTGCTGAAGTGGCTGCAATAATGGACTGAAGAATAGCAAGGAGGGTACAGGATCTGACATTGTTTTGTTCTGTTGTACATAGGGTTTCTATGAGTTGGAACCAACTCGATGGCACCAAACAACAGCTAGAAAACCTTAGAAAATCTTAGGAATTATTCACAGAAAAAGTCATTCATTTAATTCATATTGCCCTTGAAACCTAAGAATTGCCATGCCGGAGGCAGAGGGAAGACTTACGGAGAAAGAGAAGGGGGAAGAGAAGTAGAATATGAACATTATGAAGGAAAGAAGGTAGTAAGAAATGAGGAAGAAAAAGGAAAGGGAATCATGTATCTTTAACATGGTATCAGGGTAATCTAAATATTTTGACTCCTGTTCCTCTGTATCTACTTCCTTCTAGGTACCACCTACCCCATCTGCAATGCCCAAGCTTATCCATGGTCTTCCAGAATCTGCTTGGAATCTACTCCTCAGACTCAGTCACTCTTCTATCTTTGAAATTAAAAAATGTGTAACTACAAACCTGATTTTAAGAAACTAATTTCTCATTTTTAAAGTCACTTTGTCATGCAAATAATACAGCATTGTACTTGTAGATATACATCTTCACTATGTTTGTTCTGTTTTTTCCTATAAAACTTCCTAATATGAAATATAATCAAATGGTTTTTAAATCAGCCTGTTACATCTGATTACCATGATGTCTGTAAAAACACATACATTCATGGTATGACACTTAAGACAAAAGAACGAAGAGAATAACTGTGATGCACTATCACTTAAGAGCCATTCTTCTCTAGCATTATGTGAAACAACAGTAACAGCAATAAAACCAACCAAGCCAGAGATTTCTGATTGGGAGACATGGTGGCATAGTGGTTAAGTGCTACAGCTGTTAATCAAAAAGTCAGCAGTTGAAATCAACCAGACATTCCTAGGAAACTCTGTAGGGAAGTTCTACTCTAACCTTAGGGTTGCAATGACTTGAAATTGGCTGGATGCCAAATGGGTTTAGTTTTTTTCTGCTTATATATTTTTTTGATTCTCAGATTTTTATTTCTTTCCAAAATAACTCTTTGTGACCATTATAAAATAATTTTAAATTCCTTTTTTTCTCATTATGCAATGATTATATATATTACTTAGCCATTAGGTTTTCATTCCTTTCCAAGAGAACAGTGACTTTTATAAAACAATTTTAAATATCTGCTTTTAAGGATTTCAGTAATTAAAGGTTATTAAATTTATTTCCTTCAAGAAAACAAAACAAATAACATTTTACCTTTTAGATCATGAAACCAAAACTCACAGTGAAAGGGCCAATTCCAGTTTATAGACTATTCTTATACATTGTGATCACTCAAAACTTTTTGTGATTGTTGATAAAAACATTTAATTTTTCATTTTTAAAACAGTGTTTAAAATAAATTAAATTCTCTTTATTTTGTCTAATCATTTTGTTAGAACAAGAGACTTAACAGTGCTACTTAGTTCTTGTAATAAATGTTATCTATTATATTTAATTGAATTGTCTCATCTTGCTGGTTTCTAAATGATAATATATAAAATGCACTTAGTCAAAGAAGGAATATATGGTAATACACTTCTTTAGCAGAGTTAAACTGTGTTTTCTGTTAATGATTACAGTGAGATGATGTTATGGATTCAACTGTGTCACTCCCCGCCTGAAAAAATACATGTTGAAGTCTTACCCCCAGTAGTTGTGTGACTCTTTGCAAATAGGGCCTTTTAAGATATTATTGTTAATATGAGATGATACCAGAGGATGGTAGGTCCAAATCCACTATGACTGGTACCCTCCCAATAGAGAAGAGACATCATAGCTGACATCATAGCCTAAATTTGGACTCTCAGCCTCCAGAAACATGAGATAATACATTTCTGCTATTTCAAACCATCTAATTTGTGCTATTTTGTTACAGCAGCTCTGTGAAACTACCACTTATGACATTGTTTGCCTTCTGGGAGTTAAAAAAGCAAACATATTTCATTAGAGTGTAAGCATTTAAATGTCTGAAACAATGTTTCAGTAATCATGTTAAGAGTATGGAGGGGACAGAGTGAAGATGGCGGACACAACACACATCTCCCTAAATCACTCTGGAAACCAAGACCTGAATTGATAATTAAATGGAGTCTTCTGGATACCTAGTGAGCCCTAGGATTCAGCATAGCAATTTTAATTTGGACTTCATACAACTGAAGGCAAAACCTCCTCTCTTTCAGTGACCCAACTCTCAGCAAGCACAGGCTTGCATGGACCAAAGGTAACTCACCATTTTGTTTTTTTTTTCTGTCTTAGCTGGCAAGAGGAGCTGGGACTTGACTAGCCACTAATCTCAAATGCACTGCTGGTGGGATTGACAAGCGAAATTGCCATATTTTGAGAGCACGGCTTTGGACTCTGCATCTCAGCACATTTGGCCTGGCTTTCTGCCTCCGCCATATAGCAGCTGGTACTGAAGTGGTGGCAAGCTTGTGTGAAGTGCCATCTTGATCCATTGGGAGGCAGACACACCCATACAGAGGCCTCAGCTGGTCTTAGTTCCTAGGGTGGGAGACAGCACCTGTCGGAGGAAGAGCAATTTTCTGGCAGAAAAGCAGTATACTACACAATGGCATCTATGGCTGGAGCCCAGCAACAGAGGCAATGGACTCTGTGTATCGGCACCTTTGGCCTCTCTTTCCGCCTCCACCATAGAGTAGCCTGCTCCTAGCCAAGTGTCAAGATTGTGCAGGTCACCATCTTTTTCCACTGGAAGGCAGAGATATCCATATGGAAGCCTAAGCTGGACCTAATTCCTGGGTTGGGAGGTAGCCACTGCCCAGAGGAGAGTACTTTTCAGGCAGAAAAGCAAGATTCTACACAGTGTTACCTACAGCTGGAGCCTGACAGCACATGGCAACAGACCAGTAGCCTTTCTATATTTTGAGCTAGTTTATAACATCTGGGGTTCAATACAGAGGTGCTTGCTTTGCTTGCTGGGAAGAGGGACCTATACACCTGAAAACCTGAGTGACTTTGGAAGTTGTGAGATACCTTTTACTTCTCATTTTAAGATGGTCTAGAGAAACAACTGTGGTCCATCCTCACAACATCTCTCCCAGCCACTACTGACCCACATGATGCCCCCAAAACAACACTCTGGAGAAAACTGTAACCAATAAATCACCAATGGCTTCACAAAGTACCTCAGAACTTCCCAGATGAAGAATCCTTTCTGAAACTATCAGAAGGTGAATACAGGAGGATTATGTAGAGAGACCTCTCAGATCTTATACAAAATGCAGCAGAGAAAAATGAAAAACTAAGCAAGCTGTTTGATCTGATGGAATAACAGTACTCTGAAATATAACAGACCAAGAACAAAATCAAAGTTATAGAAACTTCAACTCAAAGCCAAGAAAACAGAATGGAACAAATGGAAAAGAGACTTTCTGATTTGGAAGACAGAGCTACTGACTCCAGCATCTATGAGTAGAAATCAGAAAAAAGAAACAAGAAAAATGAAGAAACATTAAGAAGCATGTGGGACTCTATTAAGAGGAATAACCTATGATTAATTGGAGTTTCTCAACAGGGCAAGACACCTGAGAACACAGAGAGTGTTGTTGCTGAGCTGCTGACAGAAAACGTCCTAGAAATTATGAAAGAAGTGAACATAGCTATCAAGATACATGTAGAATGCCACTCAATATAGATCTCAAAAGAAAGACCCAAGACATTTTAGAATCAAGCTTAACAAAATGAAACACAAGCAGAAACTCTTAAACGCAGCAAGACTCAAAGCAAACCTAACATTCAGAGGGAAACCCTGTAGGCTTTCATCAGATTTCTCAGCAGAAACCATGCTGGCATGGAGACAGTGGCACAACACATTCAAAGTCTTGAAGTAGAAGAACTTAGAATCAAGAATTATATATCCTGCAAAACTATCATTCAAATATGAAAATGAAATGCAGACATTCACAGATAAATAGAATCTCAGAGACTTTGTAAAAACCAAACCAAAGCTACAAGAAACACTGAAAGAATTTATTGGCTTAGAAGAACAAACCCACTAACTTTATATTTTAGAAGCAAATACAGGACACATCAACCAGAATCCTGCTCAGTTAGGGAAGGCTTCAAACTCAATCAAAGCTATAATATTGAAAGAAATAATCCAGTGATCCTATCATGAAAACTATGATGTCATCATATTAAAAAGAGGGATGTACTACAGTCGTTATAGTCCTTCCAGATGATGAGGAAGTTGATAAGAATGGTAGTAATTGAAATTGGGTTTATACATAGTTTATTAAGGGGGATCTTAGGGGCAGCCATAAAGCATAATAAAGATGCAATATATCAAATCAAGAAATGTAATACAGGAGTCTCAACAACCACAAAACCAACCCTGAAAAAGGTGAAAAATAAACTAACAAAGAATATCCCAGAATAGATTAATAACAACAGAAAAAATATCAACACAAAAATAAATATATCACAATGGCAGCACTGAATACATACCTATCAATAATGACATTAAATGTGAACGGACTGAAAGCTCCAGTAAAGAGACATTGAGTGACATCTTGGATCAAAAGATATGACCCATCCATATGTTGCCTATAAGAAACTCACCTTAAAGATAGGAACAAACTAAAAATTAAAGGATGGAAGAATATATATCAAGCTAACAAAACACAAAAAGGAGCAGGTGTGGCTATTCTAATCTCAGATAAAATTGATTTCAATGTAAAATCCACCATCGTGGACAAGGAAGGACATTATTTATTACCGAAAGGTCCAATACACAAACAGGATGTAACAATATTAAATATTTATGCACCTAACATTAGAGCACTTAAATACATTGAAGAAACACTGACTACACTCCAAAATGAGATAGATCACTCCACATAACAGTGGGAGACTTCAACACTCCACTCTCAATATTGGACAGATCATGTAGAAAAAAGCTCAGTAAAGACACAGAAGACGTTATTGCCACAATTAACCAACTACACCTCATCAATGTACACAGAACTTTCTATCCAACAGTGGACAACTATATCTTCTTCTCCGGTGCCCATGGAGCATTCTCCAGAACAGACCACGTGTTAAGACATAAAGCAATTCTCAAAAAAATCCATGCCATTTAATTAATGCAAAGCATCTTCTCAGATCATAAAGCCATAAAGGTAAAAATCAATAGCAGAAAAAAACATAGATAGAAAGTGGAACTCACAGAAACTAAACAGCATCTTGCTCAAAAAGCCATGAGTTCTAGAAGGAATCAAGAAATTTACGGATTCCAATTGAAAATCAAAACACTTCCTACCATAACCACGGGATACAGCCAAAGCAGTGCTCAGAGGTCTGTTTATCTCCATAAATGCACACATCTGGAAGGAACAAAGAAAGCAAATCAAAGAACTAACTCTACAGCTTGAACCAGTAGAGAGAACAACAGAGGGAGCCCTCAAGCACCAGCAGAAAACAGATAATAAAGATTAGAGCAGAACTAAATGAATTACAGAATAGAAGAACCATTGAAAAAATTGAAAAGACCAAAAGCTGGTTTTTTGAAAAGATCAACAAAATTGACAAACCATTGGCTAAATTACTAAAGAAAAGCAGGAAAGGAAACAAATAACCCAAATAAGAAAAAAAAAGGGAGCTGTCATAACAGATGCGATAGAAATAAAAAATATCATAACATAATACTACAAAAAAACTATACTCTAACAAATTTGAAAACTTAGAGGAAATGGAAAAATTCCTTGATTCATATTACCTATGAAAATTATCACAAGGTGAAGCAGAACAACTTAATAAACACGTCACAAAGGAAGAGATTGAAACAATCATCAAAAAACTGCCAACAGAAAAAGCTTGGGCCCAGATGGGTTCACCGCAGAATTCTACCAAGCTTTTAGAGAAGAGTTATCTCCAATACTATGAGGACTATTTCATAGCATAAAAATGGATGGAATACTCCCAAATTTATTCTATGAAGCCAGCATAACCCCGGTATCGAAGCCAGGGAAAGACCCAACCGAAAAGAACTACAGACAAATATCGCTCATGAACCTAGACGCAAAAATCTTCAACAAAATTTTTGCCAATAGAATACAACGACATATCCAAAAACTAATCCATCATGACCAAGTTGGATTCATACCATGGATGCAAGGCTGGTTCAACATCAGAAAAACAATTAATGTGATCAAACACATAAATAATGCAAAAGACTGGAATCACCTGATTTTGTCTATTGATGCAGAAAAGGCATTTGATAAAGTCCAACACCAATTCACTCTAAAAACTCTCAGCAAAATAGGAATAGACAGCCAATTCCTCAGTGCAATAAAGGCCATTAATACAGAGCCAACTGCCTACATCATCCTGAATGGAGAGACACTGAAACAGTTTCCCTTGAGAACAGGAACTAGACAATGATGCCCACTCTCACCTCTCCTACTCAGCACTGTACTAGAAATTCTAGCCAGAGCAATTAGACCAAGGAATAAAGGGCATCTGCATCAGCAAACAAGAAGAAAAAAAATCTCCCTATTTGTAGATGATATGACTATACACACAGAGAATCCTAAAGAATTCATAACTAAACTACTCAAACTGATAGAAGAGTTCAGCAAATTGTCAGGATACAAGATAAACATAAGTAAATCAGTAGGATTCCTTTATACCAACAATGAGATTATTGAGGAAGAAATCACCAAGTCAATACCATTTACTATATCCCCAAAGAAGATCAAGTACCTAGGAATTAATCTAACTATAGAAATAACAGATCTTTACAAAGAGAACTAGTCCTTTCTACAACAAAATGAGAGAGACTTACGTCAGTGGAGAAACCTACCCTGTTCTCGGATAGGAAGACTTAGCATTGTTAAAATGTCTAGTTTGCCCAAAGCAATCTACTTGTATAATGCAATCCCAGTACAAGTTCCAGTAACATTTTTTAATGAGAGGGAGAAACAAATTAAATTAACAACTTTTTTTGGAAAGGGAAGAAGCCCTGAATAGGTAAAGCACTACTGAAGAAGAAGAGCACACTGGAGGCCTCTCACTACCCGACTTTAGAACCTATTATACTGCCACAGTGGGCAAAACAGCCTGGTACTGGTACAAAAAGAGAGAGACCCTAGAGATGACACCATCTTCCTACAAGCAGCTGATATTCAACAAAGGGCCTAAGACATTAAACTGGGGAAAAAACAGTCTCTTCAACAAATGGTGCTGGCAAAATTGGATATCCATCAGCAAAAAATTGAAACAAGACCCATATCTTACACCTTAGACAAAACCCAACTCAAACTGGCTAAAAAACCTAAATATCAAATCTAAAATGATAAAGCTCATCCAACAAAAAGTAGGAACAATGAAAGTTTTAATGTACAACATAGACAGACTTTAAAATCTGTCAAACCAATCACGAACAACAGAAGAGAAAATAGATAAACAGCAACTATTAAGAATCAAACATATATACTCAAAGACTTTAATAGAATTAAAAGACCACCTACCAAATGGAAATATATATTTGGCAACTATATGTCAGACCGATGCCTGATCTCCATAATCTATAAGGTATGACAAAATATCAACAAGGAAAGATACATCATCCAATTAAGCGATGGGCAAAAGAGATGGTTAGACACTTCTCTAAAGAAAACCAGGCAGCTGAAAAACAAATGCAGACATGCTCACAATTATTAGCTATTAAAGAAATTCAAATCAAAACTACAATGAAGTACCATCTCACCCCAACAAGGTTGGCCATGATCCAAAAAATGCAAAACAACAAATGCTGGAGAGGCTGTGGAGAAACTGGAACTCTCCCACACTGTTGTTGGGATTGCAAAATGGTGCAATCTCTTTGGAAAGCAATCTGATGCTTTCTTAAAGACCTGTATATAAGTAGACCATTTCACCCAGGAATTCCACAGCTCAGAATAGATCCTACACAATCAAGGCCATTCACACAAACTGATACCTGCACACGAATGTTTATCATAGCACAGTCCACAATAGCAAAAGAATAGAATCAACCCAGATGCCCAACAACAGAGGAATGGATAGGTGAACTATGGTATACACACTCAATGGAATACTACGCAATGATAAAGAACAATGATAATTTTAGGAAACATCTTATAACCTGGTTTCAACTGGAAGACATTATGCTGAGTGAAAGCAGTCAGGACAAAAGGACAAATATTGTATGAGACCCCATATGATAAAAACTTAAAAACAGTCTCATGCATAGAAGAAAAGGCTCTTTGATGGCTACAAGTGTAGGGCGGGAGAGAGGGCGGGGGGGGAAGGGTTTGGATTAGATAGTTGATAGAAATTTGGTTGGGTGAAATCTGTGACAGCACACATTAGAAAGATCAATATTAACTGGACTTCAATATAACATGATCACTCTTCCCATCTTAATCCAATATTACAAGGACAGAGTAGCTGGGGCGGGGTCCAGGGACTTTGCTCTTAGGGGAAATCAAGGCCAAATGGCACAGCTAGCATTTTGCTAGGAGAGCCCTCTGTATCCCACATTGGTGAGTGGTGTCTGGGGTCTTAAAAGCTGCCAAGCTGCCATCTGAGGGTACAGCAAATAGTCCCAACTTAGCAGGAACGGACGATCACCAAGGACCGAAACTACACGAGGTAAGGAGAACCCAGAAGACAGAGAGACCCACCTGAGTGAGTGACTACATTGACTTGTGACTAAAAGAACCAGATTGTGCCTGGCCACCACAAGTGATAGCCGTGATGGAGCTTACGAAGTTTATCACTGGAAACACAAGAATAAAAAGGGGTGCACTCAGAGATCTGCATTAAAAGACTGCAACTGATGGTCAATGGGCCTCGCTGTTCCCCTGGGAGCATGGCCTCTGGCCCTGATGCCACCCCTGTCCATAAATCATAATGGAGGTCAACTCTCGAACAAGAATGGATTGGACTAGGTGACACAGAGTGACCATACCATGTGTGTACTTTTTGGTTCTACGCATCCATAGGATGTCATCCTGCTCACCTCTTACTGGAGGGAGGGGAGTAGGTGGAGAAGAGTGGACAGGAGACTGTCGGGAGGAAAAGACATGTATGGAGCAGAGAGGAAACTTTCAGCATGCAGGGAGAGCAGTGAAAGCTGCACAGAGACAGGCACAGAAATTTATATGGGAATGTACATTTTCATTCAGTCATAAAAAAAAGAGCATCATTTTCTGCCTAAAAAAGTAGCTGGTTCACAAATATTTATCGTTATTAAGTTGGCACAGAAAGATGGAAAACATCTATACCCCAAAGTCAGACAGACCAGGATTTGTATTCTGACACATACACTGTCGATTGAAGAAGATATTTCTAAATCCTAATCTCCAGTGGAAACTCTGATGTCACAGTGGTTAAGTGCAATGGCTACTAACCAAAAGGCTGTCAGTTCAAATCCACCAGGCACTCCTTAGAAACCCTATGGGGCAGTTCTACTTTGTTCTACAGGGTCTTTATGAATCTGAATCAACTCAATGGCAATTAGTTTGGTTTGGTTTAATCTCTGGTATTTTATGTGACTTTATTTGGAAACAGGATTTTTTTTGGGCTGTAATTAAATTAAGAATACTGAAAGAGATTAAATCATTTAAGATTTAGGACCCATCTTTTTAAAGACAACAACACTGTCCTTATATAAGATTGAAAAAAGACAGCAATGAGAACAGGTCACCCAAAAGAGAAGACCACGTCAAGACAGAGGCATAATGGGACTGACGTAGCTGTAAGCCAAGGAAACTCAAGAATTCCCAGTAGCCATCAGACTTCAGGGAAGAGGCATGGTATAAATCATCCCTCACATCTGCAGTTGGAAACAACTCTACAAACACCCTAATTTCTATCTTTTGGTCTCCAGGAACACAAGGGAAAAAACTCTGCTGTTTTAGGTCACCTAGTTTGTGGCAATTTATAACAGAGGCTTTAGGAAACTAATACAGGATATAATTATAAGACAGTTAGAGCTCTCTTTTAAAAATTGGCATCATATCCATTTTTCAGACCTGTTGGGAAATTAAATATCTTCAATAAAGTATGTAACAATTGGTCTGATAGTCAGCAGGCACTCAAACACCTTGTTTCCCATCCAACAACTTCTCAGGAGTAGTTTCTACCAGGATTTCCCAAAAGACCCTACATAAAATTTGCTTCTTTTACCAAGGGGTATAATATAACTTGTATAAGTTTACGTAAACTGCAATCCATTAAAGGGCAATTTTTGTAAATATTTCCCATATGGCTGAAGACTTACGAACCACTGAGATAAGAATATCCAATTAAATCCAATGAATGTTAGTTATAAGTTATTATATAGCACATTTAAATTTTGTTAAATCAAGAAGTCAGACCTTTTTTATCTTTTTTCCCAGAAGGTGTTACTTCTTGATCCTTCCATTGTACCTCCTCACACAAAATGCAGAGAGAAGCAATGAAGAGATCAGAGGAAGGGGGACATTAAACCCTTACTATCTGAAGGGCCAGAGGGAAATGCCACTAAATTAGCTATGAATTTGCTCAATACATGTAAACATCACATAATTTGTAAAAGCTTTTACCCTTGCCAATGTATTCCTCACTGTCCTTTGTTATTATTTTTAACTTTTCTCATCTTCCTACTATTCCTTTATAAGAGAACAAAGAAATATACTCTCTAGTAAGTAGTAAACCAAAGCTTGAAAAAAACTGTATTTCATGTTTTCTTATTTAAATAACATCTGGCAGATAGCAAAATTTTAAAGAAACATAAGTTAGAAAATCAGGAAGTGCTCCCAAACAGGTGTTGAATGCATTCTGAACCAAAAGAATCTAATACTCAGTGCAGACTTGGATTATAAGGAATGATTATCTGTCTTTCCCGCACAAATTGTAGCAAAAACAGTGGTTAACAAATTAAAATTTTATTTATTAATTTCAGAGAGCTGTCATGGTGGAACAGTTAAAGCATTCAGCTGTTAGCCAAAATATATGAAATCTGAGCCCACCAGCATCTCTGCAGAAATAAAAACTGGCAATTTGTTCCCATAAAGAATACAGCCTAGGAAACTATGGGACAGTTTTACTCTGTCCTGTAGAATTGCTATGAGTCAGAATGGACTCAATAGCACACAAGAACAGCATTGATTGATACCTTACAGATAAAAATGATACTCTAGTAGAAGATTCTCCAGTTAATACAAGGATTATATTCAGTGTATTCAAGTTAATTTTGACTAACCAAAACCCAGTCATGTCAAATTGCATCCGACTCATAGCGACCCGATAAGACAGAGTCCCATAGTGTTGCCAAGTAGGGTTGGTGAATTTAAATTACCCACTTTTTGCTTAGGAGCTTATAGCTCTTAACCTCTGTACCAACAGGCCTCCAATTTGGACTAGACATTAATAATAGAAACCTCTTAATCAGATGATTCTGTACATCTGATATATTGACTAATTTTCTAAAAGCTATACAGGTCCAAAAAATGAGCATTTAAAAATTAAAAATGCTATTTGTAGGTGTTCACACTGCTCTAAATGATACTGTGCTAGAGTAGCTAGAGTAGCAATTATTTATGGGGTGATGTTGTGTAGGAGAGGGACAGTAGAAAAGGTTCCTCTTGGAGTGTCCTAGGAAATCTTAGTGCACACTGAGTCTCCTAGAATTTTATCTTTAGACATTCAGGTTTGAAACAGACCAAGAATGAATTGTTTTTTTTAAATGAACTAGTAAGATATATGTAAAACTTAACGTCAGCTTATTGATTTCCAATTTTAATTGTCACTACTGAAGGAACCAGTTGTTTAATGCCACAGATTCCAGTCTGTTTTCTAAGTAGATGCTACATGGAAAACCAGATCACAGAGCACAATGAATGAGTGTGCATGAGGAGCAGAAAATAATACTGACAAGAGAATGATCAAGCATCGAGTTAATGAGCTATGTCTATCACAGAGATCAACAGCTCATGTATATCCCTGAATTGTTCATGAAAAATAAAAGTGTTACCACTGAGTCAATTCTGACCCATGGAAAACCTATATAGGGTACCTAAATGCTTGCCTTGCTGTTGGTGACTCGTCTTTTGTCTGTTTTGATGATGATCAACCCATCCACTTCTGTTTAATGTCTTCTTTCTTAGACAAAATAACATATTAAATCCTAATAAAGGTCCACCTTAAAGTTCGACTGGTCATGTCAATTTTATTTTCAATTTAAGGAGTTCGCATATGTAGGCCCAGATCTGTTATGCATTTATTTTAGTTCTCAGAGGTTAGTCACAAATGGCTATGTCTTCTGGAGGAGGCTTTATTGCATATCTACATACGATAATACTGGCATCTTATAAGGACAGGACAGTGCAGCAGGTCAACAAATTTGTCACATGTTTTGGAGAAAACCAATAAAGGGACACACTGACACATTAACGATTTCAGACCAACCCAAAGCCATTTGAATATAACCCCAGTGTTTACTAAATCAGACTCTAAAGGACTACAGTTGTTAATGTACAAATCCATACCCAATACTCACCTGGCAATTATACATGTAGCTACAAATAATATCATTACATTTAAATGACATTGTGAATTACCATAAATATGATACTTATTAATACTTACATGTAATATTGTGATTAGTTAATTAATAACAAGATCTCTTCCTCCCTTCCCTGATAGTCCAAGTAATATATTTGGTTCTCAAAGGAAGAACTAAAATGGAGGATTCCTGATCTGTAACAAAGTATTTGAATTCTTCGGTTCTTTAAAAAAAATAAATAAGTAAGAATAACACATTTTTGATGAATATTCAGATCCGATCTTGTCTAATCCATTGATTTAAAGATTAGGTCTTAAATAATACTTGTCTCATGTCACAAACAGACTGAGGAATGAACATAAAACACAGATTATATGAATAACCTCAACACTGTTTATTTGAGCATAACTATGTACTGGGCAAATCTTTTGCAAAAGACCTCTCTAAAATGTTCAAAAGCAAAGATGTCACTTTGAGGATTAAGATGCACCTGATGTGCATCTCATATACATGCAAAAGCTGTACAATGAGTAAGGAAGACCAAAGAAGAATTGATGCCTTTGAATTACAGTACTGGTGAAGAATATAGCACAGACTGCCAGAAGAACAAACAAATCTGTGTTGAAAGAAGTACAGCCAGAATGCTCTTTGGAGGCAAGGATAGCGAGACTTGGTCTTACGTACTTTGGACAAGTTATCAGGAGGCACCGGTCCCTGGAGATGAACATCATGCTTCATAAATTACAGAGTCAGCAAGAAGACCCTAGAGAAGATGGACTGACACAGTGGCTATAAAAATGGGCTCCAAATAGCAAGAATTGTAAAAACAGTGCTGGACAGGGCAACGTTTAGGTCTGTCGTATACAGGGTTGCTATGAGTTGTAACTGACTTGAAGGCACCCTGCAAAAATGACAATTGAGAAATAAAATTTTAAAAACTCTGAACTTTTAATAATAAAATTTCAGTGCCTTTTGCCTAAGAACAGCACAAAACTTATTAAAACAAACAATAACAACAGCAACAAAAACAGGAAAGAAAAACAAGAATGACAAGGCTTACTATTGAGAACTTAGTTTTACTTGTAGCAGACAAACAGACCCTTTATAGCAACGCAAGGAAACATTCCAATTCTCCAAGTACCAGTCCTCCAGCCTATTGGCTACATCTGTCTAGATCCTCAAACAAGTTGTGGTCTGGCCCATGACCCTGTCTCTGTATGTGCTACTTCATACTCCTGTGTTGCTCTCGTTCATGTTCTCCCAGAGTTTTCTAAGCATCACCCCTCAGTTTGGGATAAAGAATAAAACTTTCCAGAAAATTTAAGGGAAAAAATAGAGGATGCTTTAATAGACTTTCTGTTAGCCCAGAGCTGAAAGCAGTATTGAAGCCAACTGCCCCAACAAAGACTGGACTGGACTACAAGACATGTAGAGTCATGTTAGTGAAGTGTGTGCTTGGATTACACAGACACATGAGGCTGTCAGAGAAATCCCTGTCCAGAGGCAAGATGGGAGGGTGGTGGGGAACAGAGGACAAGAATTGACTGAATGAGTACAGGGTGGACAGGAGGAGTGTGCTGTCATCAAAGGATGGGGAAAGCAGCTAGATTTGCACAGTGGTGTGTATGCGGGGTTTTATACGGTAAATTGATGTGCACTGTCAACTTTCGCTTTAAGCATTGTAAATTTTTTTTTTAAAAAAACAAAAAAAAGAAGTATTAGAGAAAAGAACTTTGGAAGATATGGAACATATGTGCAGAACCCTGGCTTTGTCACTAAACCTTGCTTTGTTTAATTTCTTAATTTTTCAAGGATTTATCTGTGACATGAACAGACTGGCATAGATAATCTCTTAAGACAATTTAAAATTCCATACTGCCAGTCTGAAAATGTCTTCTATTTTTTTTCCACCTGGAATGTATTTATCCATGTAAACTGTCCAGAAAATTCATAAACAAGTGCCAGTGAGTCAGCTCTGAACTGTGACAACCCATTGGTTGCAGAGTAGGACTGTGCTTCATAAAGTTTTGAAGGCTGTGACTTTTTGGAAATAGTAAATACATTAAATTGACACAACACCCTAAATATCTATAATGTCAAAGTTATAATTAGTAATATATTTCTTCAATACAGTATGTTGCCTTAATCTAGACTTCTATTTACATGTTATCAGTGATTTTTTCAGAAACCCTGGTGGCATAGTGGTTAAGTGCTACAGCTGCTAACCAAGAGGTCAGTAGCTCGAATCCACTAGGTGCTCCATGGAAACTCAATGGGGCAGTTCTATTCTGTCCTCTAGGGTCACTATGAGTTGGAATCAAGTTGATGGCAGTGGTTTTTGAGTGATTTTATCACTTATCTATAATTTTAATAATATTTTGCTATAGTTCTCAGGGGATCCATGCATCTTGTGGGTCCTCATATGTATTTCTTAATATTATAAAGGCAAAAAAAATGTGTACTAATATGAATAGGAAAAACCAACTACTTTGCTAGTAAGAGGCTAGATTAGTAATCAAAAGCTTCCAAAACTCTGAGAGAATATTCACTATTCCCACTTATTAAAGACAGTTGTCTCATTTACTTACTTAGCTTACTGATTATTTAAAAGGAAAACATGAAAGCAAGATTAGATACTTTTATCATACATTGAGTTGTTAATTCACAATAATTCTAGTGTATTAAATTTAGCACTTCAATTTTTAATCTTTAAATGTTGCTATTCTTCACTTTAGAATAATTTCAGAAGGATTGAAATGCCCTTGATTAAGGTAACATTTAATTAATGCTTATGACAACGTAAAGTCAATACTGATATTCAAATAGTTCAAATATTAGTTTTAATTAAACAAGAAAATGCTACTTTTTAATACGAGGGTTCAATAACAACAGGACAAACATAGTCATTAAAGTACAGAAATATGACTAGGAAGGGAATACTGGATTATTCAGATTTTAACTGCTTCCTGCCTGGCCTCATTACCTAGTGCTACTATAAAAGGAACACCTCAAATGAGTGACTTTAATAGACAGAAATACATTTTCTCACAGTGATGAAGGCTGGAAGTTCAAATTCAGCATGCCAGCTCTGTAGGTTCTGCAGGAAAGTTCTTGTCTCTTCCGAGCTTTTGCTATAGGGCAGTCTTCCTGTAGCTTGTTATCTCTCTTCCCCTGTTTCTGTGTCACTGGTTTAATTTTTTTAATATATCACAAGACATAGCCTACATTAATCCTACCTCATTTACATAACAAAGACAACTCATTCTCAGTTGGGATTATAACAACTGGCAAAAAGGTTACAATTCATAGCATGTATTTTAGGGGGAGATAGTCCAGTCTACAATGCTGCCTCTTCTCACTTTCATAGGATGAAAAATTTCAGCTTCATCACTAACTTTTAATACCCAGTATAAACCTGTGTTACTGTATGAATGCAGACATATATACACACACACAAAAAGAAATATCCACAAAATAACTATTACAGATGTAGGAAGAACAGACTATGAAAACATTTAAGATTATCATTTTGTTAACGTATTAGTAGTAAATCTGATTTAAGGCTCTAAATAGATAGAGCTAACATTAGTCATAAACTGTATGTGAATATAGCACACAGTTTGAACACATGATTTTTTAAAGACAACGTTTTAGTTCCATTTATTCCATTTTCAGTGCTCTTCAGTTTTGCCTTTGCTATTTCTTATAGTGCAGTTTTGTTGGCAATCAGTCTCTGTTTTTGTAGATACAAAAAAAAGCTTTACTTTTTTTATTTTGCAAAGATACTTTCACTGTAGTTAGTTTTGATTGTTTCTTTTTAAAACTGTAAAGATGCCACTTCAATGCCTTCTAGCTTCCAAGCTTCCTGCTAAGACATCTACCATAATTCTTATCTTTGTTCCTCTGTATGCTAAGTGAATTTTTCCCCTTCTGACTCCTTTTAAACTTTAATTTGTATCAGTTTCAAGATGATGTGCCTGGGTTTGTTTTTGTTGTTATTTTTTGTCATCATCTTTGGTGTTCTTTGAGCTTCTTGGTTCTGTATTTTGGTGTGTCAGTAGTTTTAGAAAACTTATGGGCAATAATTTCTCCCAAGTTTCTTCTGTATAACTGTCTTCTCTCTTCTTCCTCCAGGATCCAATTACATGTAAGTAAAGGACTTGATATTTTTCCACATTCTTAGATGCTCTGATTTGTCTGTTTTCTTTTTGTGTTTCAGTTTGTACAATTTATCTCTTTGGTTTATTGTTTGTAATTTACATAAAGGTGTACAGTGAAAACTAGTTTCCCATTAAGCATTTAATCTACATATTACTTTGAGAAATTGGTTATCAACCCCATGATATGTCAACACAGTCTTCTTCTTGACTTTGAGTTCCCCATTATTAGCTTCCCTGTCCCCTCCTGCCTTCTCGTCCTTGCCCTTGGGCCGGTATGCCCATTAGTCTTGCTTTGTTTTACGGGCCTGTCTAATCTTTGGGTGAAGGGTGAATCTTGGGAGTGACTTTATTACTGAGCTAAAAGTGTACCCAAGGGCCAAACTCTTGGGGTTTCTTCAGTCTCTGTCAGACCAGTAAATCTGGTCTTTTGTTGTTGTTGTTGTTAGAATTTTTTTCTACATGGTTCTCCAACTCTGTCCAGGACCCTCTATTTTGATACCTGTCAGAGAAGTGTCAGTGGTTCAGTTTGTGTAATTTCTACTGACCTATCTTGATCAATAGACTGCTCTCTGCTTGGCTGGGTACTGTCTCCTGATGAGACCATGAAGACATTCTTCATGTTTGTTATTGACTTTAATGTGTACCATTTTCTACTGATTCTTCCTTGTAGCTTCATCTCTGTTGAAATTACATGTGTTCTTATCGTCCATCTTTTCCATTAATACCTTTACCATATTAATTATGACTATTTTAATTCTTCTTCCTTGATAGATCTAACATTAGTTTAATATGTGCATCTAATTCTGTTCATTCCTTTGTCTCTTTGGTAGTGTTCTTTCTTACATTTCCATATGTGTGTTAATTTTTGTTCAAAGCCAGGTATTGAGTATGATAGCAAAAACTGAGGCAAGTTTCCTTTTTTTCCTGTAAAAAGGGATATTTTCCTCTGCTAGCTATTACCGTGGGATTTTAGGTCATTCTAGGCAGGAGGTAAAAGGTTTGGGCTTTATTTTTGCTATGGTTATCTCTAGGCTTCAGGTTTCTCTAGCTGCCCTTTGTGTTTTAGATAGGGTCTGGTTTGTCACAGGATTTTTCTTCATGACTGCTCCACCATCAGTCTATGGTACAGAAAAAAGGGAATTTTTTTTTCTTTCTGTGATTAAGTCTAAGTCTTAGGTATGCACTATATCCCTGGGTCTCACATATACAGCCTTTCCTCTAGTTTGATTCCAGGCTCATCATGTATCCTTGTCTCTATCCCAGGAATAAAGAGCTTTTTATGTTCTCTTCCCCAGGCTGATGTCAGATGCTATCAGAGTCCTAATGCTCATACTGGACATTAACTTTCTCACAGCATTTTAGGCTTTTGATCTGTATGGATAATAGGAGAGTGTCAAGGATTGAAATGCGTCCCCTAAACGATGTGTGTAGCCATGTGGCTGGGTCATGATTCACAGTATTTTGTTATTGTTCCCCATTTTGTGATTTTCCTGTGTGTATGTTAAAGGATTAGGGTGGGACTGTAAATCCATTCTTAGGATTACCTCCCTGCTACACTGTAAAGGGAGTTTCCCTGGAATATGGCTTGCCCTACCCTTAATCCTTTCGTCCTATGAGATAAAAGGAAAGAGAAGCAAGCAGAGAATTGGGAACCTCACAGCATCAAGAAAGCAGCACCAGGAGAAGACCACATCCTTCAGACCCTAGGTTACTGAGACAAGATGCTCCCTGGACAAAGACTGATGCAATACTGGAATTTCCTGGAGAGCTGACAAGGAAGAAAGCCATCCCCTGAAGCAGACAGCCTGAATTTGGACTTGTAGACTACCGGACTGTGTAAGAATAAACTTTCCTTTGTTAAAGCCATCCACTCTGCGGTATTTCTGGTAGAGCAGCCCTAGCTGACTAAAACAGAGAGAAACATCAAGATAGTATTTTGGGCTTTTATCAGCTGCTGTTCACTTCCCAGTCTTTACCACTGGGTACATTTTCTCGGGAATACTGTCAATATTTTATCTGGCTATCCAGTGAATTCTGTGTGGAAGAGTTCATAAGTAGGTTTAGATTTCCATTATACTTTATTGCCAATCCCCGATCCATACTAATTTGTTAACTGTTTTAGAAAAACTCTCCTAGCTGGCATCTAGAACATTTACTGCATTGACTATTTCTTTGCAAGTGCCTATCTTATGGAGCCCTAATGGGACAGTGGTTATCAGCCCAGCTGCTAACCAAAAGCTTGGCAGTTCAAATCCAACTGTTTACAGGTTACTCAATAACTTTACCTTTCTAAAGGTTTAGGACAACATGTAAATTTACTTTTTCTCCTGATTATTTTTTTCTCTCACTGTAAGGGTGGGAATGATGCCTTTCTGCTTTCTACATCTCAGACTGAAACCAGAATATCTACAGATGTTTTTAATAAATATACATCCACTGCCTAAATATAAAATCAGTATTGAAGCATAATAATTACTGTTATCTTCACATCAAGGAAAATTTATTTTTTTCTTTTTACTATAACTGAATATAGCTTTTACATTTTTAGTACTTCAAAATTACATGCTCGATTGCATATGAAACCATTATTTTACTCTCAAAAGAAAGACAACATTCAGGACTTGCCTTCCATCGGTTTTTAACATAGATTACATTTTTGTCCGTGTGCTGTTCTCTCTCTACCTATTAATTATTTTAGCTCTAAATCTCATATATTGCTGATTTTTTATTTTATCCTGCCACTTGAAGCTTTTCTCTCCTATTCCCTTTTCAGATTAAAACCTCTCTTTTGGAGATTAGAGTGCATAAATTTATTTTTGCTACTGTCATTTTCTTGGTCCAACATGTATTGTGCATTTTTAGCTCTGGTCATACATATGTACATATATATATGCACACACACACACACATACACATATATATCTATATACAAAATGTACTTTCTCAAGATTTGAAGCAACCATACCAGACATGTCCTCTGAAGGCATACTGCAAAGGTAGTCACAGGAAAAGTTGTGTTAGTTCTTATTACTGTTGAAGTCTCCTGCTATACTGTTTCTAAGCCCAGTAAAGAATGAAGGAAACTATTAAAATCAAGGCTACACCTAAAATAAATGATGCAAATATATTATTACAGGACAATAAAGACAGGAAAGGTAAATGTCAACAAACAAAAAGATTGAAAAAGCAAAGAGAATGAATTAGAAGGCAAGGTAGAAAAAGATAATTAGAAGTATCTGTTCTTACATATGCAACTCAGTATCTTAGGACTACTCCTTTTGACTTTGAAATTAATATTATTTTAATCATATAATTTTCTGTTCTGCTATTCTTCTAGTGTTTTTATTCTTATTCATTAAGAAATAACTAAGACTGGCCAGACCTGATCTGATGGGAGTTGATGCCCCACAGGCAGATCAGTGGCAGTGAGCTTGACAAGTGAAGCAGCAACTTTTGAAAGGCATTCCCCTCATTAAGAGACCTAGCTCTTAGCAGTGGGCATAGGGCCGACTCACACCTCCAGAATCAGAGAAAGACAGTATTTAACTGTATAAAGCTAAGTGGATTGCTTCTAATCAGCACTGGGAGGATCTAAATCTTCCATTAGGGACAAATCTGTCTCTCTTTTCCCATAACTTTTCTCATGCCTTCTAGGTCAGCAGTTCAAATACACCAGGAGCTCCTTGAATACTCCGGTTCTACCCTGGCCCCTAGGGTCACCAAGAGTCAGATCCAACTCGACGGCACTTGGCTTTGGCTCTCTTTTCTGTGTAGGAATCCAGAATCTGACACCACTATCTGCACCAGAAGTACGACTCTTTAACTATAAACAAAGCCATTCTCCTAGACTTACAGAGGGAACAATTTAACAAACTGAGGGGTGAAAAATAAATAAAATAGTCTGCCATCTCCCTTAAGATGGGAACTCGGGGCAGAAACATGCCCTTTGTCTAGACTCAGGCAACAGAGGGACACAGCATCCTCAAAGAACTCACTGAGACTATCAGTGCCCTTCCTTTCTCAGCATGTACAGCTACATATCTGTGTCTACACCAATCACTCCTGCCCACCTAGAATTTCAGGGGAGAGACTGCACCACATTCTTGGTGATTTTCTTCCTGGGCTACTGAGCTGAACAATGTAAGAAAAGTAAATGGATCCCTGGGTTTGTATAACTAGTAACAGCACTAACTGCCTGGTAACAGAATGTTAGAGCTTCAAAAATACAAATAATCAAACTAGCTCACACAACCGATGTATTTTGGCATTTCAAAACAAGAAACTAAAAAATAGTAAGCAAACACAAAGTAAACAACTTACTGATGGCTCAGAGAAAACAGTTAATATCAAATCACTTAAAGAGGCAGACCGTGATGTCTAGAAAGCATTTCAGTCCCCCCAAAGAATAAAAAATCAAGAAACTGTCCAGATGAAGAGAACTTCCTGGAATTTTTGGAGGTACAATATAAAAGATTAACATACAAAGCTATTTGAGATAACCAGAAGATCATGAGGTAAAATGTAGCAAAGCATAATGACAAATTGAAGAAGCTGGAAAAAACATAGAAAGACAGCATGTAGAAATTCAGAAGATTACAGAATTAGACAACTCTACAGAAAATTTAAGAAATACAATTGAGGCAATGGAAGCCAGAACTAGTGAGACTGAGGATAAAACAACTGACACCAACATGAGTGAGGAAAAATCAGATAAAAGAGTGAAAAATAAAATGAAGAAACACTAATAATTATGTGGGATTCCATCAAGAGGAATAAGCTACTCGTAACTGGAAAACCAGAACAGAGGGGATAACAGAAAACACAGACAGAATTGTTCAAGAATTTGTTGACAGGAAACTTCACTGATATAATGAAAGATGAGAAAACATCTCTCCGAGATGCTCACTGAACTCCATACAAGTGAGATCCCAAAAAGAAAGACACTAAGACATACTATAATCAAATCTGCCAAAATTAAAGGAGAGAATTTTAAAGGTGGCTAAATATAAATGAAAAATAACTTAAAAAGGAGAGTTAATAACATCAAGCTGGGACTACTCAATAGAAATTATACAGTCAAGAAAGTAACACACTTTCTTTATCAGCTAGAAGGTAGAATCTGCTGCTCTTAAAGGCTTGTTTTTGGCCAGCACATTGGAGAGCTCCTAGTCCAACACCTGGACAGCTCTCTACATAGAAGCGAAGTTTACTTTTAAGGCTGAGAGGTATATGTGTTTGCCTACAGATATGTCTGTTGAGAGGCCAGGCAGCTTTTCCTCCCACACTTCTCTGACATACATATAGGGTTGGCTGACAGCCCCCAGTTTCTCCATAAGTAGGGAAGCCTCCTTGCCACATGATAAGCAGAGACTTATCGTGAGAGGATAAGTCCAGAGAGTCCATCTGAGGCAAATCACTAGAGTATTAGAGATAGCTGGTGACCAACAAGTGTCTTAGATCTAATACTAGAGAAATAAAACAATATCTAGATGGCATGCAGGCAGCAGAACATAATCATTTAAAGAAGCAGCCTTCAAATGTTCCAGAAAATACTCAAAATAAAGATTCAAAAAAATTCCCAGATGAAGAAGCCTTTCTGAATCTATCAGAAGCTGAGTACAAAAGAATTATATATACAACCCTCTTAGAGAATAAACAAAGTGAAGCAGAACAAAATGAAAAATTAGGTAAACTATCTGAACTGATAGACCATCAATAATCTGAAATACATTAGATCAATAACAAAATTACATAATTAGATAATTGAATCCAAAGCCAAAAGAGTAGAATTTTGAACACACAGAAGTTAGACTCAGTGACCTTGAGGACACAGCAACTGACAGCACCACTTAAGAGGAGAAATCAGAGAAAAGAAATAAAAATGAAAAGGAAGCATTAAGAATTATGTGGGACTCCATTAAGAGGAGTAATTTACATTTAATTGGAGTTCCTGAACAAGAGGGATAAATGACAATACAGAGAGAGTATTGCTGTAAAGATGTTGACAGAAAACTTTCCTAAGATTACGTGCAAAGAGAACATAGCTATTCAAGATGTTTATCGAATACCACAAAAGGTAGGCCCCAAAAGAAAGACACCAAGACATATTATAACCAAGCTTAATAAAATGCAACATAAACAGATACTTCTGAAGGCAGCAAGGCTCAAAGCAAAGCTAACACTCCGAGGGAAACCCTATAGGCTTTTGTCTGAGTTTTCTGTAGAAACCATGCTGGCTAGAAAAATGTGGGATGAGGCATTCAAAGCCCTGAAGGAGAAAAACTTCCAGTCAAGAATTATTTATCCTGCAAAATAGTCTATCAAATATGACAGCGAAATTAAGACTTTTGCAGATAAAGAGAAGCTTGGAGATTTTGTAAAAACTAAACCAAAGCTACATGAATTACTGAAAGAAGCTCTGTCCTGAGAAAAACAAAACCATTAAATGCAATTTAAGGTGACAATGCAGGACACATCATCCAAAATTCTAATCAGTTAGAGAAGTCACAAAACTTAATCAAGGCTACAATATTTAACTGAGGGAATCTGTGAGCATACCATGACAACTGTGATACCGTGACATTAAAACAGGGATACACTACAGTAGTTATAGTCATTTCAGATGGAGAGGCAGTTAAAGAGTTATGCAGTAGTTAAAATTGGGTTTAATCTTAGTACACTGAGGGTGATAATAGATGTAGCCATAAAATGAATAAGAATGCATCATATAAGAAATGCAATACAGGAGTCTCAATGAACACGAAACCAACACTGAAAAGACAACCCATAAAGAAGAATGGCCCAGAACAGAAAATTAACAGAAATACAGAAAACATCAACATAAAAATAATTACACCAAAATGATGGCACTAAGCACATACCTATCAATAATTACACTGAATGTAAATGAGCTGAAAATATCCAGTAAAGAGACAGCGAGTGACATCCTGGATCAAAAGACATAACCCATCTATATGTTGCTTACAAGAAATACACCTTAGACTTAAAGATATCAACAAACCAAAAATTAAAGAATGGAAGAATATATATCAAGCTAACAATGAACAAAGAAGAGCAGGTGTGGCAATACTAACCTCAGATAAAAAAGTTTTTAATGTAGAATCCACTATTGTGGATAAGGATGGTCACTATTTATTGCTGAAAGGTTCAATAATCAAGTAGGACTTAACAATATTACGTATCTATGCACCCAATACTAGATCATCTAAATATATTGAGCAAACACTGACAATGCTGAAAAATGAGATAGATCATTCCACAATAATAGTTGGAGACTTCACCACTCCCTTTCAGTAATGGATAGATCACCCAGAAAAAAGCTCAGTAAAGATACAGGAGATCTTATTCCAACAATCAACCAACTTGATCTTATTGACATATACACATCTTTTCACCCATCAATGGATAAGTACACCTTCCTCTCCAATGCACATGAAACATTCTCCAAAATAGACTATGTGTTGGGTCATAAACCAATTCTCTATAAAATCCAAACCACTGATTTACTTCAAAATATCTCCTCAGACCATAGAGCTATAAAAGTTGGAATCAACAACAAAAAAATCATAGGTAGAAATTCAAACTTATGTGCACTGAACAACACTTTGCTCAAAAAGCCTTGTGCTATAGAAGAAATCAAAGATATAGTAAAGAAATTGATGGAATCAAATGAGAATGAAAACACATGCTACCGGAATCTATGGGATATAGCAAAAGCAGTGCTCAAACATTGGTTTATCTCTAAAAATGCACACACCCAGAAAGAAGAAAGGGCTCAAATTAAAGAATTAACCCAACAGCTTGAACAAGTAGAAAGAGAGCAACAGAAGAACCCCTCAGCACCAGAAGAAAACACAGTATAAGGATAAGAGTAGAACTAAATGAATTAGAGAATAGAAAAACAATTGAAAAAATTAACAAAACCAAAAGCTGGTTCTTTGAAAAGATCAACAAATTTGATAAACCATTAGATAAACTTACAAAAGAAAAACAGGAGATACAAATAACCTGATTAGGAAATGAGATGGGAGATGTTACAACAGACCCAGCCGAAATAAAAACTATCATAACAGAATCCTATGAAAGGCTGTACTCTAACAGGTTTGAAAACCTAGAGGAAATGGACAAATTTCTAGATTCATATCATCCACCAAGATTATCACAAGAAGAAGTAGATCAACTTAATAAATCTATCACAAAGGAAGAGATTGAAAAAGTCATCAAAAATCTACCAGCCAAAAAAGTCCTGGCCCAGATGGCTTCAGCAGAGAATTCCACTAAATTTTAGAGAAGAGTTAGTTAACTCTGATATTATTGAGGTTATATCACACCATAGAAAGGGATGGAATACTCACAAATTCATTCTATGAAGCCAGCATAACCTTAATGCCAAAGCCAGGGAAAGAGTTCACAAAAAAAAAAAAAAGAGGATTACAGACCAATATCACTCATGAACATAGATGCAAAAATATTCAACAAAATTCTAGCCAATAGGATTCAACAGCATTTAAAAAAAAAAAAAAATCAATCATCATGATCAAACTGGTTTCATTCCAGGGATGCAAGACTGGTTCAACATCAGAAAAACAATTAATATAATCAACCACATAATAACACAAAAGATAAGAATCACCTGATTTGGTCTATTGATGCAGAAAAGGCACTTGACAAAGTCCAACACACATTCACGCTAAAAGCTCTGAGAAAAATAGGAATAGAGGGGAAATTCCTCAATGTGATCAGTGGCATCTACACAAAGCCCACCTGCCTTCAACTGTCCTGGTGGTGAAGGACTGAACGAATTCTCTGTGAGTTCAAGAACTAGACAAGGATACTCACTCTGACCAACTCTACTCAACATTGTGCTAGAAGTTCTAGCCAGAGCAATTAGACAAGACAAAGAAACAAAGGGCATCTGTATCGACAATGAAATAAAAATCTCCCTATTCGTAGATATGATTGCATATACAGAGAACCCAAAGGATTCATAAGTAAACTATTGGAACTAATAGAGGAGGTTAGCAAAGTATCAGGATACAAGATAAGCATAAGTAAATCAGTAGGATTCTTTTATACCAACAATGAGAGTGTTAAAGAAGAAATCACCAGATCTATTCCATTTACTATAGCCCCCAAGAAGATAAAATACCTAGAAATAAATGTAACTAGAGAAATAAGAAACCTTTACAAAGAGTACTATAAGACCTTACTACAAGAATCTGAGAGAGACTTACATAAATGGAATAACCTACCCTGCTCATTGATAGGTAGACTCAATATTGTTAAATTGTCTATTTTACCTAAAGCAATCTACCTATATAATGCAATCCGAATACAAATTTCATCAACATTTTTTTAGCTTTTTTTAAATTTTTTATTTAATATGACTGAGTGAAAATGTACATTCCCGTATAAATTTACATGCCCACCTATATGCAGCTTCCACTGCTCTCCGTGTCTGGTGACAGCAAACCATTTTTAATGAGATGGAGAAACAAATCACCAACTTTGTTGGGAAAGTGAAGAAACCTCAGATAAGTAAAGCACTACTGAAGAAAAAGAATACACTGGGAGGCCTCTCACTACCTGACTTTAGAACCTATTACACTGCCACAGTGGTCAAAACAGCCTGGTACTGGTACAAAAAGAGACACATAAACCAATGGAACAGAGTTGAGACCCCAGAGATGCCCCCATCCTCCTATGAACAGTTGATACTCAACAAAGGCGCTAAGACATTAAACTGGGATAAAAATGGTCTCTTTAACAAATGGTGCTGGCAAAATTGGATACCCATCTGCAAAAGTTGAAACAAGACCCATGTCTTACACCTTAGACAAAAACCAACTCAAACTGGCTAAAAAACCTAAATATCAAATCTAAAATGATAAAGCTCATCCAATATAAAATAGGATCAACAACAGAAGTTTCAATACACAATGTAGACAGATTTCAAAATCTGACAAACAAAGCATGATCAACAGAACAGAAAATTGATAAACGAGAACTACTAAGAATCAAGCACTTTGGTCATCCAAAGACTATCAAAAGAATTAAAAGACCACCTACAGAACGGGAAAAAATATTTGGCAACTATATGTCAGACTGACATCTGATCTCCATAATCTACAAAGTATTACAAAATATCAACAAGAAAATGATAAATAATCCAATTAAGTTATGGGCAAAGAAGATCGACAGATATTTCTCTGAAGAGCATATCCAGGCAGCAAAAAGACACATGCAGAATTGCTCATGAATTTCAGTTATTAAAGAAATTCAAATCAAAACTATAATGAGATGCCATCTCACCCCAACAAGGTTGACCATGATCCAAAAAACACAAAACAACAAATGCTGGAGAGGCTGTGGAGAACTTGGAACTCTCCTATACTTCGGGTGGAATTGCAAAACACATTGGAAAACAACGTGGGGCTTCCTTAAAAATCTGGAAATAGATATACCATTTGATAAACTGGATCTCTCATTTGATATACTGGATAAACCCTTTGATCCACCCCTTGGAATTTATCATTCAGAAACAAAGATTGTCACATGAACAGACACATATACACGAATGTTTGCTGCAGCACAGTCCACAACAGCAAAAATATTGAATCAGCCCCAACGCCCATCAACAAATGAATAAGCTATGGTACATATACTCAATGGAACACTATGCTGTGATAAAAAAACAGTGACAATTTTAGAAAACATCTCATAACATGGTCTCATTCGGAAGAGATCATGCTGAGTGAAATCAGTCTGTGTCAAAAGGACCAATTTTGTATGCCAAAGCCAGCCAAGTGCCGTCGAGTCAGATCTGATTCATGAGATTGCTGTCTTATGTAAGGACTTAAAAAGAGAATCAATCACAGAAGAAAAGAACTGTGTTGACTGCAAGGGTGGGAGGGGGCTGAGTGTTTTTCATAGATGAGATAATTGACAGACGTTAGAAATTTTATCCTGTTACTATAATTAATAAAAAAATAAAATTAAAAAAATATTTTTAGTTTGTTTTCAACAGTATACGGAAGTATACAAAATCCTATGGAGACATTTTTTGTACAATCATACTAGCAAAATAGTAAAATTATTTCTTTTAATTTTTAAGATTTTTATTTAATAAGGAATGTAAATGTGTAGTTTTACGTGTCTGCCCCTCTCTGCCTTAGCATATACTTTTAATTTTAGCTATATTATAAAGTAACTGCTATCTTATTCTGAGCAGAAAATTAAAATAATGGTTATAGTTGGTTCAGTTAGCTTGATATTACTTTCCTGGGGAAGAGCTCTGTTGCATTGGATAACTACCACTGAACCTTTGAATAGTCAACTTCGAAATATTTGATGCTTTATTTCTTCATATATTGGGGAATAATGAAACCATATCATAAAACATGAAAGGAAAATATCTATCTTCAATGATTTTAACTAAATAATGTATCATCTCAATATCTATATTCAATTATTTTAACTAAATCATTTTTTAAGTGTCATGTGCATTATGATATTTGAGGTCATATTTTTCTCAGAAAATATGGTTTATTATTTTTTAACATTTTATGTTAAATATATAAAAATTAAATACAAATTTTAAAATTAGTTCATTAAATTTTAGAATATTCTTTTGAGAAGGGTAAGAAGGCATATTATGTAGAAACTGATGGTTTTATAGTTGCAAATTCATTTTTATAGTCACAAAGAAACAAAACATAGTGTGAAACTATCTTGTACATTGTTCATTGTTAGAACTGTATGTTAAGGTCAAATCTTTGCAAATTTTATTCAAGTATTAAAAACTCAACCCACTGCTGCTGAGTCAATTCCAACACACAGCAATCCTGTAGGACACAGTGAAATGCCCTTAAGTTTTCCATGGAGCCCCTGGCAGGTGTGAACTGCTGACTTTTGTTGTTGGGTAGCTACAGCTCTTAATCACCCCTCCACCACAGTTTCCTATTTGAGTATTCAAGAAAAAAAAAACACAACACTGCCGTCAAGTTGGGTCCAACCCAAGGTGACCCTGGAGGTCAGAGTAAAGCTGCCCCCTAGAGTTTCCAAGGAGCCCCTGGCAGATCTGAACTGTCGACTTCTTGGTTAGCAGACATAGCACTTCACCCACTATGCCACCAGGGTTTCCTATTTCAGTATTAGATATCTCGGTTCATATCAGATTTATAGGACGTCAGGCTTACATATGATAGCTTTACTTACTGAAATTGATTAGAACTTTACAACATAACACCTGCAGGAAATTGAAAAGTCAGTATTATTTAATAACTTATGTGGCCTTTTAGCATTTAAATAAAAAAAAAACACTATTTGCATTTAAATAACTTTTCAAGACTCCCTGACCTCAGTTAAAACCCTATATTTCCGATTTAACTTGTATAAGCAGATTTCCATCAAGTCAATTTCAACTCATAGCTCCTCTGTAGGACAGAGTAGAAGTGTCACACGGAGCTTCTAAACTGAAGGCTGGTGGATTCAAACTGCTGACTTTTGGGTTAGCAGCCAAACTCTTAATCATTGATCCATCATTAGGAACATGTAAAGGTAAATTTTAGTGGGCTTGTTAATTACTAGTTGCATAGAAATCACTGAATTATCCAAGATGGGAATGTGAATCATCAAATAGATTCATAGCTTTTCTAATTGCCTCATTATTCAAGGAACTTCTGACCAGTGACAGAGTTCACAGAGCAGTACTGTGGAAAAGAAACTTGGTTATCTATTTCCATAAGATTAACCAAAAACAAAACCCATTGCTGTGGAGCTGATTCCAACTGATGGCATGTGTCATAGAGAACTGAGCTCCATAGTGGTTTTTTTTTTGGATGGTAATCACTACAGAAGGAGATCACCAGGACTTTCTTCTGTGGAGCTGCTGGGTGGGTTCAAACTGCCAGCCTTTACGTTAGCAGCTAAACACACGGGATCCTCTGAAAGATTATAACCAATGAATACTCTATGGAGTTCAGTTCTACTATGAAGCACATGCGGTCATCATGATTTGGGAAGGACTTGATAGTGGTGAATTTGATTATTTTGTTATTGTTTTTCTAGTTACTAGATTTTTTTCTTTCCCAGGAAAACTGCTTAACTGTATTTATTTTCGAAATGACAGCCATAAAACCAGAAACATCTTTAATATTCTATACTCAAGAAAAATAAATAAATAAATGAAACTCCAGTTCTTTGTAACTTCATTAAAGTATTAATCATAGTTACTGATGCAGATAAAAATATAAAGTACCAGAATCAGGAAACAATTTTAAGATGCTGATAGATACTGACTTTAGGGAAAAGGTTAGAAAGGAAGTTTAGTATCACTATTCTGATCTTCCTGTTAAAATAAAACATTCTATGTAGTATCTTTGATAAGCATCACCATTATGAATATGAGAGACTTCTAATGTGTAATTCAAAGATTCTAAGACTCGCACTTGACAAAAAGGAAATGAGATCATTAACATTAACAATTCATCAGTGTAGGTTTTATAAGCTTACTGTTTCACATCCACATGTTTAGAACATTAACATTCATTTTATGGTATTACACATTGAGGCACATGATAAATTTCAATTTAAGATTAATTTCAGACTTTGACAAGTTATATTTATTATTCTGTAAAAGCCATCTATGGCTGCGAACCAAAAGGTTGGCAGTTCAAACTTACCAGGCCCCCCCCTTTTAAACACTATGGGACAGTTTACTCTGTCCTGTAGGGTCACAATGAGTTGGAATCTACTTGAAGGCAATGGCTTTGTTTGTTTGTGTTCCTTAATAATTAGGGTTAACTCTCATTTAACTAGAAATAAGCTATTTCAAATATTAAGTGCTTTGTATTTATTTCATACTATGCTGTTTAATTTTTTGAAAATGAGATACAAGTTTCATTTATATGCAGTATCATACATCCATATCCTTTATGTTTCTACTTGTGATTTCAAGACATGTATAAATCCATATTCCAAAAGATTTCTAGTAACCTAATATCTTCTCTGTCTCCATAATATTTCTGTGTCTTCATAGTAATATAACTTTGGGGTAGGGGGAGGCAAATCTAAAAAAAAAAAAAAACTCACTGATATTCTTATTGTAATTTTCATTTTATATTTACTAATTCTGTTTTACAGCACCTAGATAAAATACACCACACCTTCAGCGTACTTGAGAAAGTTAAATCACAGAGTGATAGCTAAAAATAACACCAAAGGACAATTTGCAATCTAGTGTTAGGTTAATTTTTAATACATCTAAAGTACCGTCTTACGTTCACATTAGCAGTTCTTTCTGCTGTAAGCTTTTCCACAAGAGTTCACACCTTCTAAATTATTTGATGAGATACTAAATTCTGTAGTTTTTTGTTTGTTTGCTGTTTGGGTAGCTTCAACATGTTGTCAGGTGTTGTCTTTTTTTTTTTTAATTGATTCGCAACTCCTGTTCACTAAACACAATCGAATCCTAGTCTAACTATTATAATCACATGGGGTATTGTTCTGGCAATCTATAATGGAAGTATAAAACCATGATTTTCTGATGGGTGCTGTTTGGGGAAAGAGAAAATACAATGATGGAAACGGCCAGTGAAAATAGCTCTTTCTCAAAGTCTGATGGCACTTTGGAGATTCTATACATTTAATTTACATATATGTGTCTCATTGACAAAAAGTTCATGTTAAAGCCCACAAATTGTCCAAGAAATCTCCTGAACCAAAATGCAGACACCTGGCTCTCTGCAGAGGTACAGCGAAGCAAGGTTATAAAACCAAGACTTCTGTCTGAAAATTTATATATGATTTTCATTTTTCTAAACCTGGTGACTTAGACATAAGGTGAGGTGTTAAACAGGCAAGTTTTTTTTGTTTTCTTTTTTAATTCACAAGAATGAGGATTTTTTTTCCCTTTGTAGAAAGAAGTTGCGTTTGCTGTAGCAAAAACACAGCTGCGCAGAGCTCTATGAACAAGTAAGTAAAGGAAGCTGGGATTTAAGAAAGCTTAATGATTCAGTCAGCAGGGAAAGTGCTAGAATTGCTGCTAAGTGAAAATAAATAACAGCTATTTCTTACTTTGCCCCAGACTTTGAGTCATTATTGCAGACTCAACACACTTGGCCGCATTGCAATGCAGTTTTCTTGAATGGGCTGGATAATGACCAACAGATAAGGAAGAAGCAAAGGGAACCATTTGCTACAAACACATTATAGGTAATATACAACCCTGAGGATTGCATATTGACCTTAGGGCATTTGGTCTCAATCAGCATGCCATGCTACAGCACAGGAACACATAGTCATGTTTACAACACAGAGCTGAAATTCAAGAGACTCACATAATTGCCTGCGAGAAGGTACAGGAGCACTTCCATAAGCTGTGCCCTGTAAATAAAACACATTTTTTTTTTTTTCGGAGAAAGTGATGTTGGCATAAATAACAGTAGAAAATGATGGAAAAATGAATAAAGAAAATCCAAAATAAATATAGTTTGAGGCTGCTTTAACTAAATAAAGCCTTAGAGTTAACATATTTGCAGATAAAGTAATATTTGTAGGAAATTAAATTAGAAAAGTAAGATATATTACAGTAAAACAAGAAAGAAAAAAATAAATACAACAAACGGTGGAAACATTTAAATTTGACAGTAGGAAAGCTTTGTGAAAAGTAGAACACATATGATAATTATAAAGTGGCCTCTTTAAAAAGTAGGTTCCCTTCCACTAATTCCTTAGCTGATGCAAAGATTTTTCTCCAAGTCTTTTCCACTAGTGCACTACTAGTTGTCCTTTTCTTTTTCACCTCGAGCACTACTTAAAACAAAAAGAAAACCTCAATAAAACAGGCTTAATTTGTGTATCAGTAAAAGCTGGTCACTAAACATCAGAATGATCAAATTGAGACAAAACCTATAAAATAAAAGGATTTTGCATGACAGACACCAACAGTAGAATAATCACATTGTGAAGATTTTCTGAATCCCTCATGTTAACAGAGCTCTATACAAACAAACATTATTTAAATTGTTTATTTTTATTACTGGCACAGACTTCTGTCACAAAATTATAATATAATCAAGGAAAAGTTTTTAATATGTTAATACGGATTTCAGTCTGTAAAATCAATAATGCTTTATAAATATAATAACTTAAAAATGATAGGAACATTTTAAAAAGATTACTGTTTATTGCTCATTCTTTCACTCTGTGAAACTCCTATCTAGCCTCTTAAATACATTATTTCACCTAGTCCCTTAGGTAATTTGTATCTTTTATTATTATTTTTGTCTTACTGATGAAAGAACTCTACTTAGAATTGAATAACTTCAGAAATGGTTAAGAAACCATACAAGTTTTAAGCCTACCAGGGCTGACAATTAAGTTTGTGAACTTGCCACCATGTGCTTACATTGGCAGCACTGTACAAAAAAGTGGTAAGGTTTCATAACTGTGGTATATCAGTGTCCCACAGTTGTATTTGTGTTGACATGTGGCAGTATCTTGCTGAGTTGTGTTCATTACTATTGTTGAATGTTTTTGTGTGTTCTTGCAAGAATACTGGAGCTTGAATTAGAGCAACAAACATTAAATTTCTTGTTAAACTTGACAAGAGTGAAGGGAAATCAGGGACATGTTCATCCAAGTTTGTGGGGATAATGCCATGAATAAAACATAAGTATACAAATGAATTAAATATTTTTCTGAAGACAGAGAAAGTGTCACTGATGAAGAGAGGTTAGAGTGGCCAGAATAAGCAGAACTGATAAAAACATTGCAAAAAATCATTGAATTGTGTATCCAAATCATCGACTGACTGTGAGAAGCATAATGGATCAAGTAAACATCAATAGAGAAACAGGAAAATCTTAACTGAAAAACTTGGCATGAGAAAAGTGTGTGCAAAATGGCCCTGAAGGAGCTCACCAATGAACACACGCAAAGGAGAGTTGAAGTTTGCCAAGACCTTTCGAAGAGGCAAGAAGATGTTTTGGGCTGTGTTATCACTAGTGATGAAACATGGTGTATCAACATGACCCTTAAACAAAGCTTCAGAGTGCACAATGGAAATCAGCCAATTCTCCATGACCAAAACTGTTGCATCAGTCCAAATCAAAAGTCAAAATGATGTTGTGAATGTTTTTTGGTATCAGAGGCATGGTTCATTATGAATTTGTACCAGCTGGACAAACAGTTAACCAAAATTACTCTTGGAACTACTGAAAGAGTTAGTCTAAAACAACCTGAATTTTTCACCAACAATTCATAGCTCTTGCTTCATGACAGTATACCAGCTTACATGGCACTGTCTGTGAGTTTTTAGCCAGTAAACACATAACTGTATTGGAACACACTCCCTACTCACCTGATCTTTCCCCCAGGGAATTTTTTCTTTACGCAAAGACAAATATTGAAAGAAAGACATTTTGATGACAGTCAGGACATCAGGGGTAGCATGATAACAGCTCTGATGGCCATTCCAGAAAAAAGAGTTCCAAAATTGCTTTGAAGGGTGGACTAGGTGCTGGCATTGGTGCAGAATTTCCCAAGGGGAGTACTTTGAAGGTGATCACAGAGACAGTCAGCCGGGAGGCATGTAGCACATTTCTTAGGGTGAGTTCCTGAACTTAATTCTCAGACCTCATAGTCAAGTAGTAGAAATAGGGGATGTGTCTGTAAAACTATGTCTCTTTTTTGCCACTTAATTTTTCTTCTAATAAATATAGTAAACATTACTATTATGATTTGGTTCCTGTTACGATTTACTGAAAAGAATTTATCTTGTAAAATATTTGCATCATGCATTGTTGTTGTTAGGTGCCATAGAGTCTGCCCTGACTCAGAAGCCCCAGCATGACAGAATGAACTGTTGCCCAGTTCTGCATCATCCTTAAGATCATTGCTATGTTTGAGCACAAGAAGCATGCATAAAACCTGCAAATCCTCTACTTGAATTTTCTTTGTCTTTGGGTATGTTTGTGTTCCTAATCCATTTAGGAGAAGGCATGTCTTTTTTGTCCATGGTCTGTTAGTTATTGCCTGGGATATGAGTGAACAAATTTTGCCCTCAGTAGCAATCCGTGAGTATATTTCATCAAAAGACCACAACCTCCACCAAGAGAAAATTACAGTATCCCCAAAATTTCTGTAGAAGCTCAAGTGTAGCACAGACTGTTAACAACAACCTCGTCAGTCATTTACCTGTATGTAATGAACAATACAGCCCAGAATCTTGGACACACTCAATGTTTTTTATTTAAGCTAAAAGTAGAAATTAGGGCTGGTAACATCTAAGTACTGTTCATGCATTGCAATAGAGAGGAAATAAAGTCACATCTACATCACTGAAATGCAAATAAAGCCAAGAAAGATTTAGATCAGAGGTAAGAGTCTGTCTAAATTTATCTATTTTACCATTTAGTCCTTTTATTGGTGAAGAGGAAACAGGCCTTGTGAGGTCCAGCATGAGCACTTCTTATCGTTTCTGCTAACTCATTGCTGTTTGCCATGCCAGTCTTACATACTTGTTGCTGAGATAGCCCTATGTAAGTCCCCAGAATACAGTTACTATTGCTCACCACCACTATATAACCACTGCCCTCCCACTGCAGGAGGCAGATATCTGCTCAGTCCTGCTGCTAATCAGGCCCAACCTCATATGTAAGTTTCCATAATAAATTTGTTTGCTGCCATTCTGGAATTGCCCACCTCTTTCTTCAGTCTCTAGGCATCCTCCAGTTTTGGAAGCAAGTTTCATATCACAAGTCCACGCCTGGACAGTTGACAAGCCAGCAAGGAGACCAAAGAAATCACAAATAAGAGTGAGGCCACTGTAGTTACCTCTGCATAGGTCTCTTTATTTTTTTAGTTTGATTTATTCCTAGATATTTTATCTTCTTGGGGGTGATAGGAAATGGTAATGATTTGGTGATTTCTTCTTTGATGAACTTTGTGTTGGTATAAAGGAATCCTACTGATTTACTTATGTTTATCTTGTATCCTGATACTTTGCTGAACTCCTCTATTAGTTCCAGTAGTTTACTTTTGGATTCCTTAGGATTCTCTGTATATACAGTCATACCATTTGCAAATAGGGAGATTTTTACTTCTTCATTGCCGATACAGATGCCCTTTCTTTCTTTGTCTTCTCTAATCACTCTGGCTAGAACTTCTAGCACAATGTTGAATAGAATTGGTCAGAGTGGGCATCCTCGTCTAGTTCCCATTCTAAAGAGGAATTCTTTCAGTCTTTCATCTTTTACGACAATGAAGGGAGCTGGCTTTGTGTAGATGCCACTAAGTGCATCGAGGAATTTCCCCTATATTCTTATTTTTCTGAGAGTTTTTAGCATGGATGCATGTTCAACTTTGTCAAGTGCCTTTTCTGCATTGACAAAATCGGGTGATTCTCATCTTTTGTGCTATTTAAGTGGTTGATCACATCAATTGTTTATCTGATGTTGAACCAGCCTTGCATCCCTGGAATGAAACCAACTTGATCAATATGAATTATTTTTTTATATGCTGTTGAATTGCATTGGCTAGGATCTCTATTGGAAATTTTTGCATCTAGGTTCATGAGTGATATTGGTCTGTAATCTTTGTTTGTGGGATCTTTTCATGGCTTTGGTATGTAGGGTTATGCTGGCTTCATGGAATGAATTTGGACGCATTTCATCCTTTTCTATAGTGTGAAATAGCCTCAGTAATATCAGAATTAACTCTTCTCTAGAATTTTGGTAGAATTCTCCGGTGAAGCCATCTGGGACAGGTTTTTTTTTTTTTGGTTGGCAGCTTTTTGACGACTTTTCCAATCTCTTCCTTTGTGATACGTTTATTAAGTTGATCTACTTCTCCTTGTGATAATCTTGGTGGGTGATATGAATCTAGAAGTTTGTCCATTTCCTCTAGGTTTTCAAACCTGTTAGAGTACAGCCTTTCATAGGATTCTGTTATGATATTTTTTTATTTCAGCTGGGCCTGTTGTAATATCTCCCATCTTATTCCTTAATCGGGTTACTTGTATATCCTGTTGTTTCCCTTTTGTAAGTTTAGCCAATGGTTTATCAAATTTGTTGATCTTTTCAAAGAACGAACTTTTGGTTTTGTTAATTTTTTCAATTGTTTTTCTATTCTCTAATTCATTTAGTTCTGCTCTAATCCTTATAATCTATTTTCTTCTGCTGCCTGAGGGGTTCTTCTGTTGTTTTCTTTCTACTTGTTCAAGCTGTAGGGTTAGTTCTTTATGTTGGGGCCTTTCTTCTTTCTGGAGTTGTGCAGTTATAGAGATAAATGTCTGAGCACCGCTTTCGCTGTATCCCATAGATTCTGGTAGGATATGTTTTCATTCTCTTTTGATTCCATAAACTTATTTGTTGTGTCCTTGTTTTCTTCTATTACCCAAGGCTTTTTGAGCAAAGTGTTGTTCAGTTTCTCTGTTTGTATTTTTACCTATTTTTCTGCTATTGATTTCAAACTTATGGCTTTGTGGTCCAAGAAGATACTTGGCAGTAAGTCAATGGTTTGGATTTTTGTGGAGAATTGATTTATGATCTAACACATGGTCCATTCTGGAGAATATTCCATGTGCATTGGAGAAGAAGGTGTACTTATCCATTGATGGGTGAAAAGATCTGTATATGTTAATAAGGTCAAGCTGATTGATCGTTGCAACGAGATCTTCTGTATCTTTACTGAGCTTTTTTCTGGATGATCTATCCATACTGAAAGGGGAGCGCTGAAATCTCCAACTACTACTATGGAGTGATCTATCTCATTTTTCAGTGTTGACCTGTATTAACTGACATGTGCATGTAGACCACCACATGAGTATGGAGACACCCCAACTAAGCCAAATGGCTTGGCTTGCTTGTGGGAAGACGTATACTTTTATAAATGTGGAAAAGAAGCCAGGAAGGCAGCAGTAGCTGTAGGGTGGTTGCTGCTCTGGGCCATTCAGCTGGCCACTAATGCCCGGCTAGCTGCTAACGCTCATGAAAGAGCTTTGCAGGAAAAGTTACAGTTGGAAAGAGATGTGCATACATAAGCATACATAAGACCAGCCATGTGTGGCCATGACTGACATATTGAGTAGCCACATCTGTGAGCAAAAGAAGCAGCTAGAAATGCTTGCCTGTAAGTTTGTAAAGATGAGGAGAAGAAAAGTGCCAAAATTGAAGAATCAAGTCAGTGTTGATAAGAGCTGACTGGCATGCAAAAATGTTGAATACTTGAGAGGGGGATTCTGGTAGCGTCTCAGATGTGGAAGGGTTAATGGGGGAGCCTGGCTTCACCATCCCCCTCCAGACACAGCCACTCATTACCCAATGACTATAGACAAGAAATCTTGGCCACTAGTTCCATTACAAAGTAGGAATAAATCCCTACTGAGCTGATTGAAATGTGTAGGAATACCACTGAACCTCCTGAGCAAGTGACTCTTGCCATAAGGTGGACCCTGCCAATCCTTAGGACTAGAGGTGGAGTCGAAGTCACCCACAGGTCAGAGTTCTACAAGGTGACTAGAAACCCTTTGTACAGGTCACAATACATTGGTTAAAAAATAAATTCACAGTCCACATAGCAAAAAGATGGAATCAACTCAGATGCCCATCAACAAATGAATGGATAACAAACTATGGTACATACACTCAATGGAACACTATGCAATGATAAAGAACAATGATGATTTTAGGAAGCATCTCATAAACTGGATTCAATTGGAAAACCTTATGCTGAGTGAAATCTTTCAGTGGCAAAAGGGCAAATGCTGTATGAGACCTCTGCTATAAGGACTTAAAAATAGACTTATATACAGAAGAAAAGATCCTTTGATGGCTACAATGGCAGGGAGGGAAGAAGAGGGTGGGTCACAGATAAGATACCTGATAGAAATTTGGTTAGGTAAAAGCAGTGACAGTTTATGGTAGAAAGTAGTTCAACTTAACTGGACTTCACCATAAACTGAAAGATCTTCTAATCTCAACAGAACACTGCAAAGATAGAGTAGCAAGGGCAGGGTCTGAGGACCACGCTGTTGAGGGACATCGAGGCCAATTGGAATAACCAGTCCATTACTAATAGAGTCTTCTGCACCCCATATTGGTAAGTGGCATCCGAGATACAGCAAACAGTCCCAAAGCATCTGGAAAAGATGATCACCAAGAACAACAAAGACATGAGAGAAAAAGAGCCCAGGGAACAGAAGGACCTATGTGAATGGGAGACTGTAACAACATGTGACCAGAAGAACCAGATGGTGCCTGGCCATGACCAACAACAGCCATGATGGAGCACACAACGTTGAGTCCCTATAATAACACAAGATAAAGAGGTGTGCAGCTCAAGTACTCTACTAAAAGACCACAATTAATGGTTGAATGGCCTGGGGGATCCCACAGGAGCATGGCTCCTAGATCTGCTGCTGCCCCATCTAGAAAACACTACTGAGGTCAATTCTTTAGACAAAGATGGAATAGACTCAGGGATACAATGTGAACATATGGTGTGTGTAGTTTACGGTTCTATGCATTTATAGGATGCTGACCTACTGGTCTCTTTCTAGATGGGAGAGGAGAGGGTAGAGAGGAGGGGAAATGAGCTTGTTAAGGGATATGACAAGTGTAGAATGAAAAGGAGGAGTGTGCAAGGAGAGCTGCACGGAGCAAGGAGAGCAGCAAGGTGGGCATGCAAAACTGATTTGGACTGTATACTTCCACTTAATCAAATAAAAAAAAAAGAAGCAGCAGTTGCTAGTTTTGGTTGATACAGGGGCAGAATGCATCTCTATCCTTGGAAACAGTTTCAAGGATTCCTTTGACAACTGATTGGTATGGAGGAAAGCTCATGCAGGTATGTCAAGTACTCCTAATAATACAAATATGACACACACATCCTAAATTCTATCAAGTTTATATTTTCCCAACACTGGAATAACTTCTAGGAGTGAATGTTCTCACCCAACTGACTGACCGTGTCTGTGGGAAAATTTTAACTGTGGGTGAGGGTGGTAAAAACAGTCTTGAATTACCTCCCTGTAAAAGCCAAATGGACCAAATCTGTTCTGCTGGTATAACTTCCTTTTAACTATTTTGGTTCCCCCCATTAGCTCCTTAAAAGTAAAGGTACAAATTTAAGCTCTAATTTTACTAAAGAAGCCCTAAATGACAGCAGAGAAAGCTTGTGGCTTTTAACTACCAAAATCACCGAAAAGAGAAAGGTCGTCCTCAGAACTCAATGGCTCTAGGTATACTAACAGCCACTTACAGCAGGACATGTAGCACAGTGAAAACTGAATGCTGACCTATATACCAGGCTGTCACCAAAATGTCACTGATTTATTAGCCTATGTAAAAAAAGAAATGAAAAATGTCCAGTCTGCTGCTGCCACATGATTTTTCTCTTTTCTTTTTGGATGGCATGGTTTTATTGAATCTTGATTTTCCCTGGGAACAGAATTTTTCTACTTTGTCTATGTTGCTGATGTGGTATCTATCTCCAACTACCTTAGCAATATCTATTTCTACATGTAGCAGTATTCTAAAGGTATAATGTCTCCTCTTGGGGCCCTGAGGGACCGTGTGGAAGAGGAGGAATGTTTCTGATTATAAGCACTGACCACTAAGAAAAGGCTAAATGGAAAATAGGCTTTGCAAGGCAGAACATGGGTGCAGTCATGCTTTCTGCTGGCTCACTGCTGTTTGCCAAGCCATTTTTATATCCTTCTTGCTGATGCAGCCTATGTAAGTCCCCAGCAAATAGCCACTATTGTCCACCACCATTATAAACCCTCGGCCCTCCCACTGAAGAGTGCTGAGATCTGCCTGGTCCTGCTGCTGCCCAGGATCTACCTTATATGTAGTGTTCCTGATACACTCATTTACTGCCACTCTGGAGTGGCCCACCTATTTTTTTGCTGTCTTGGTGTCCTCCATTTTTAGAGGCAAATTTCATGTTACAAGTTCATGTGGAGACAATGTGATTATCTCAAGAACAAATCAAATTAAAGTAGCAAACTTCTAACAACAACATCTAAAACAACTTTTTGTTTAAAGACATGACTTTGAATTACGTAAAAGAAACTGAACATTAATATTCTCATTTATTTGAACATACATTTCCAAGGTCATCAATATGTTAGAATTCATCCCTATTTGGAAATATTATTCAAGAATGGTGAATATTCAACTGCAAACAAGGAAAAACTTACCACTGAAACACAATGTAAACTAAGGGACAGTAAGTTATTTTTAATGTCTGAAATCAAGAAGCTCGTCTCTCAATTTCTAAAACTTTCAGCTATTTTACTAATTGGTGAGGAGGGTGAAATTTGTACAAGTGATTATTGTTTATCTGCACTTTCCATTGCACTTTTCAGTCATTCAATTTAGCTAGACATTAATTTTCAATGGAATCTTTCATAGCTGCCATCATATGCCACATAAGTGTATATATATGGAAATCTATTATTCTTAACAAAGTGTCAAACCCCAAATCATACATTTACAAAGTGTTATTTGTTGGATGGAATGTGTGTATATCATTTGAGAACGAAAGTGACTGTTTTTTTCCCCAAGTGGTACATTTGTTGGAGTACCATGTAATCACATACTACTCTACAATACTGACTGTTGTTAGAAAGCCAACTAATACTCTTAAGAAATAATGTTGTTTGCAGTGGAGTCCATTCCAACTCCAGACTCACAACTCTATATGACGGAGTAGACTCTTCCCAGTCTCTCCTCCAAAAAATCACTGTGAGTTCAAAAACCTGGCTTTTGTGTTCGAAGCCACCTGGGCTGCTTTATAAACAACTTAGAACCAGTTAAAAGAAATTATTCAGGAGACATGGTGGTTAAACCTATATTCTCCAGTGTAACCATAGAATTCCATTCCAAAAGTTGATACAAGCCCATCTACAATTTGAGACTACAAGTTGGAGTAACAATTAACAATTAAATGTATTGATATTTCTAAAGCAAGGTCTAGAACTTGATCATAAAATTCAAAGTAAAGAACAATCCCATACTCAATTTAATTGTATCAGCTTAGTAAATCCAGTAGAAAACTGCTACCTCACATATATTGTTCATGGGTATAATTATTTGCTGTTATTATATTATTCAAAAACCAACCAACCAACAAACCTAGTGCCACAGAATGGATGCTGACTCATAGCAACCCTACAGGACACAGTAAAACTGCCCCATAGAATTTCCAAGGAGCATCTGACAGATTCAAAATGCTGGCCTTTCAGTTAGCATCTGTGGCATTTAATTATTACATCACCAGAGTTTCCATCATATTGTTCGGTGCTTTGAATTTAATGATTATATGAATTTATCTTCCTATAGTGTTTTGTATTTCACTATGTACCTGTTTTATAAACTCAAAACCAAGTCAGTTGCCATCAAGAAGATTCTGACTTATAGCACCCTTATAGACCAAAGTAGAACTGCCCCATAGGCTTTCCAAGCGGTGGTGGTGAATATGAACTGCTGCCTTCTTCTACGGGTATTGCTTTATTAGCAAACCTAACCCATTTGCATCAAATTGATTCTAACTCACAGAAATGGCAAAATTCTCTGAAGCATATGATATATCATCATATCACAGGATATCTTTTTCATTACTAATAATGAGAAGTAGTAAAAATAGCAAAATGAATTTTCTTGGACACAAAGACAGAATGTGTTAAGTCTAGAATTGAGTTCCTTTGGATTCTACTTTCAAGGAGCTTACCTATATGCTATGTTGTCTCTCTCATCAAGGTGAATTTGAGCACAGAGCCACAGATTTAGAGGCTGTTCTCTGGATGCACAAATCTGGCAATTTTCACTGAAAATCATTTTAGCTGTAAATAATATCTGAAATATGCACAATAATCTGGAATAGGGAATAAATACAAATATAAAACATAAATTCAAGGAATAAATGCTATACTGAATCTCCTTAATAGTATCTTACTCATCTGGAAGGCTTTAGTAAGAATCGATTGTAGGATAATGCTGAGCATGGACATAGAAAAAAATATGCAGTCTGTTTGGGATGAGATACAACATGATCTTTACCTGAGAAAAATCTGAAACTAATATTTCAGTTGTAGTAAAAATTCAACTGTTACTCATGGCCCTAGGCAAACATAAAAGAAAAAACTATTGCTAGTCATGAAAAGAAAATATGAATATAAGAACATTCTTCAAAATCTCCTTATCCAAAGCCTTGGATCAAGTGGTTTTCCAGAACTCAGAGTTATTCAGAATTTATAAAATAATACCTGTAGCTAGGTCTAAAGCTGGAATAATCAAAGATGTTAATATTTCCACAGCAAAAAATATGATAAATTTGATAAATAAAAATACGACAAATTTTCCACAGCAAAAGTATGATAACTGTGATTTAAAAAGAAAGAAAGATTGTAAACAAATAGCCTATTGTCATTTCAGCTGAGATGAGATTTGGCTGCCATATAAGTCATGATAAAAACATGTGCTATCAGGGTATTTTGCTAATCTGGGTCAGTATTTTCTGGATCTTAGAATTACTTCTAGGAGACTGAAGGCTAGGAAATATTTTTTAAAAATTGCCTAATTAGAAATAGAATATGGGATATGCTGATTTTCATTGAAAACCATCTTAGTTGTAAATAAGATCCAAACATGCACAAGATTCTGGAACAGGGAGCAAAATAAATAAATAAAATAAAATAAAATAAAATAATAGAAATTCTTGAAAAAGGAACAAATGCCTTGAAAAGTACAAATAACAGAATAAACTTCTTTAGTAGTATGAAGTATTTAGAAAATTGGATTTTTAATGCATTATCTTAGACTTCCATAAGGTTAAATTTCTCTTAATAATAAAACTAGCTTAGGAAACAGTTAGTTGTTTAAAAAGTACTTAAATTTTTCTAAGACTTTTATTTACAGCAGAGTGCTCAGTTTCTGAAACGATTATGAATTAAAGGAAACTTTGACCTCAGTATGACCATTGCATAAATGCATTTGAATAATGACAATTATTTCTGATAAATACATAAAATGTTCTTATGTTCTTTTCTGCTTTCTGATGCAGTTTCTATTTAACCTTCTAAGAATGGTGTTTCAGGTTTATAAATGGACCCCAGAACTAATTTTAAGAACTAATTAACAAAGACAAGTCAATAGTTTTAGGAAATAGACTGTAAAATGCTTGGAGAGGCCCTTAAATAAGGAAAATGTTCAGTTAAGTATATTTTGGGTACACTGGAAACCCTAGTGGTGTAGTAGTTAAGTGGTTAAGTTCTATGCTGCTAACGAAAAGATTAGCAGTTCAAATCCTCCAGGCACTCTGTGAAAGCCCTGTGGGGGCAGTTCTATTCTGTCATGAAGGGTCGCTATTAGTCAGAATTGATTCAACAACCATGGGTAAAATCATACAAGAGATGACTTTATTAGTTTTGTGTTCACTAGATTCTTGCTTTGATAATTACTTTAACTATTGTTAAAATCCACCAACTGAACATATTACAATATCATCTTTCTAAAATTCCCCTTGGAACTTAAACCCATTGCTGTGGGATTCCAAGTCACATAGCAACCACATAGGTCAGAGGAGAACTGCCCCATAGGATTTCCAAGCAGCCCTTGGTGAATTCAAACTGCCGATCTTTTGGTTAGCAGCCGTAGCTCCTAACCACTATACCACCAGGGCTTCCCCTTGGATCACACACCTGTCTAAAACTTGCCCTTGATATGTCACCTTGGATGACATGTGCAGATAGACTCCCTGGCTCATTAATCAAACTAGGCAGTGGACACAACTTGCCAGGCAAAAGGACCTTTAAATAGATGGCAATTCTCATACTCAATTTGTTGTCTTTACATGATCAAAAATAGTGATAGTCATGCTGAATTTCTGCTATTAGCATTTTATATCTCATTTTAAAGAATAATTCTTGAGCCATATTTTAACTATCAGTGTTTCTGAAGGTAGTACAGTGAAGACTGACACAGTCAAGAATGTAGGATTTTGTGTTACATCTGTTAGCTATCACAAAGATGAAAATAAACATATATTTTTTTAATGAATAATAATGAAAACATTTAACTGAGACATGTAAGATATTTTCTTTTATTTTCTCAATAGCCTGGTGGAAACTTAGAAATAAAAGCCTATTAGAGTAATGATGACTCACATTCTCCCAGCTTCCAAGTAATGCTAATGTATCTAAACATTTCTATTTCTCTCTGGGAAATAATCATGGTGAAACTGCACTGGCAAAATTAAATTGATGCCCTTTCTTCTAGCCTCTAAAATTGTTGATTAATGTACTTAACCCATAGGAAGATACTTACCATACATACTTTAACAAACATTCACAGTACATATCGTTAATTTTGAAACATCACCAGCTTTTTTTTAGAGACATTTAATTTATATATGTAAAAGCAAAGCTTTCTTACATGGATTTAGTGTTATTTTCTCCTTTTTCTTAAATTTACCCTTTTGAAAGTTCTTCTTTTATGATTTGCAATAATACTTCTCCTGTCAGTACTTCTGTAAGAAACACAGGAGATGGCCATGAACTGTGACGATACAACAAGAATACAAAATATAGTACACCCATAAGGAAAACACAAATCCCTCTGTATACCTTTTATTATTTTAACTGGCAATAATAGTCACAACTTACTGTATTTCCTTGGGATTTCCCAAGGCACAGCCAAAGGCAGTCAGTTCCTCCGGGTAGTCATAAATGTCCTGTGTTTCTTTCACTGCTTAAATATTGCTCCAAGCTCTTTTCCTTTATTATATCTCTTTGAAATGAAGTGAGCCATTTCCCAAAAGACACTTATCAAGAAGAAGGCTGACATTTTCAGCAATAAGAAGCAGCATGCACTGTGTGTTAACGTGGGCACCTAAAAGACTTGACATGCATTCCTCTAATGATTTTAGAGTTCTCATCTCTGGCTGTGCATTTGTTTATTATCAATAGAAATTAAAGAGGTTTAAATCTCAGTATTCTTCATACTACAGAAATAGAAGAAAATAATTTGAAGGACAGCCTCTTCATTTTATTCATTTATTTTTTGATACAGATCAAGATAAACATTCTTTTTAGACTAATTTTTTTCTCATTCTGATACAGATACACCAATTGTGACAAAACATACTTTTTGCAGAAACAGGACAAAGGGAAAAGGCCTCAGAAAGAACAAAGTGATGAATTAAAGCAAAAATATCATTCTGTAATAGAGACCTGGTAAATAGAAATACTATTCAAACCTTTAGAACCTTCTAAAAACTTTCATCCTCAGAGGCCTGGTGGGATAGCAGTTAAGAGCTCCACTGTTAACCAAAAAGTTGGCAGCTTAACTCCAAGAGCTGCTCCTTGAAGAAGTTTTACTCTATGCCATAGAATCTTTACATCGGGTTTGAGACAGCAGTGTTGTTGCTTGATCCTCAGTTTTGCTACTAGCTTACTTTTCCCTACCTCTTTAAAGAGCATCTATCACTTTTGCAATTAACAGTCAGATTCACAGTTAACAGAAGTACAAAGTTGAAAAGATGTAGTTTGTGGGATGCAGGGAGGAAAAAATAATTCTTCCAGGTTTTTACCTTGATGGGCTAAAACTGAACTACTTATGTGAGTAAGTTTGTATGTGTAATATTTAGAAGCATGTGAGAATTGTAGACCTGAAAGTAAAAAGGTCCATAAGTAGAAAGGAATGTACTGTATTGTACTATTCCACAGAAAAAGAAGACAGGCTTCCTCAGGCCAGAGCATATCATAAATTGTATTAAATTAGAGCTCTCTCATTAGACAAGATGAAGACGCCAGATGATCAGCTCAGGGAAGAAACTGTAAAACCAGGGAATCATAAATGTATGTCCATATGTTAAACATGTTATTGTAATCTAAAACCATGGAAGTCCAATCATTCATGTTTATTTTAACATGGGACTAACAGTATTTTTTTTTTGGGGGGGGAATGAGAGTGCTCTGGCCATTCTTCTTGCATAACCACACAGTAATATATCTTACTCAAATTCCAGTTTAAATTAGCATGGTCTTAGAGCATAGAGATCTTTGCCCAAAAATCTGAATGTTGATTCTTTCTAGGGATTTTTACATTTACTCCCAAATTTTTCAAGGTTTTTAAGACTTTCTGTATATTCACCTTAGCTTTACTCATCATGTGCTCTTTTTTTCACTTGTCTGTTTTATCTGGCATAGTGGTTAAGTGCTATCTCACCATCCAAAAGGTTGGCAGTTCGTATCTGCCTGGCACTCCTTGGAAACTCTATGGAGCAATTCTACCCTGACCTGTTGGGTCGCTATGAGGGAAACGGACTCAATGGTAATGAGTTTGTTGGTTTGTTTTTTTTTTTTGCTTTTTTGTTTGTCTATTTACCTAGTAATATATTTAATGAATCAGAATCGACTCAATGACAAGCTTGGTTTGGAAAAATAAATAAAAATTACAACTAGAATAAACAGGTTTATGGGCAAACAACTCATAGAACCAAGGTAACCAGATCTATAGAGAAGTGCTTATAACCGTCAGAAAACTGTGAGGATCATGACTTTAACAGAAGACATGTGTGATTTGAATTAATCCAGACAGTAAGTTAACCTATATCCTCCTGGAATGGTCTGGAATAATGAAATGAATGTTAGGTTATATTCAGTACCCATTTTTTAAGGTACATGAAGAAGTTTTATTAAAACATTTACTAGCACATAAAGTTAATCTTTTGATATTTATGTGACGGTCTTCAATAATCTTAAAAATATTCATAATTCAGACTATCTCTGTCTGTTGGGTTTGTGGATAAATGGGGTTTTGCATAATTATATTAATATTCAATAAGTTGTTATTTGTTTTTACTGAACATGTTATAAACTAATCACAATTTTTAAGAATGATTTTAAAGAGAGATGTCAGATTTTAGCGTTCAGCAAGTGAAATTGTATTTTGTCTCTCATGTGGTAAAAGTTGAGCTAGAGGCTATTGAAAATTATAATAAGATCACTAGGAAAGATCATTAAATTTCTTCTCATATTTCATTCCCATAATTTAGAAAAATCAGTATCAAGAACAATTGTTCACACAGTATTAAAACTAATTATGACTAAAGTAATTTTTTAGCCAAAGAAAAGAAATGCAGAAAAACAACAATAGAAATGCATAGATTAGCCACATATATATTCAGTTGAATGTTGGTGTTTTTTCTTATATTGGATATTATATTGTAATTTTTTAACCAATATTTCTGTAAAATCCTTTATGAATTAGTGATCTTTCATACTGACAACCAGATTTTACTTCCATAGCTACTGACATGAGCAGTAAAGTAGCTAAGAATTTTTTTCTGACATTCCATTATGCTTTATAAAACCAATCTCACAACTATAGCATGCCAACATTTCATATGATATACATGTAGCATTCTGTCTTCTAAAACAAAATAAAGGAAACTTTAAGCATAAGAACAGATGGATAATGCTTTTTAGAAGATTCTTTATTAAAGATAAGTTTGTTTACAATTTTTGAGGTAGTAAGATAAAGCAACTTATTAATGAGAAAATGATTTACATTTTTAAAATATTAGAAACTAGATTACAAACTACATATATAACATTAACTACAACCATTATTTATCAGTTGTGCAAGCAACTATACTTTTTCTATTGTGTATTAAAATGACAAAACCATGGGAAACATCTAAACTCTCAAAAAAAGCAAAAGCAGCACTTTTTCTTTATGCTCTCCTGAGGACATGCTATAAATGTAGTATAAATGTGCTTTAGGAAAATTACGAGACACTCTCCTGCTCACCCATCATTAGTTTTTCATCCTAGTGGTTTGTTAAAAGTCAGCAGGGAGCATATTTACGATTGTGGGACATGGTAGTATAATTATTCCCTTGTTCTCCTCACCTTTTACTAAAAAAAAATGAAAAACAAAGTCTGCATGGAAATAAACAACATTCTTGTGAAATGAATGGAGGTACAAGAGACCTTAAGCTGAGCTTTTATATTGACAATACTGACTTGAACATCATCAACATGTCTGTATAAGTAGTCAGATTAGAAAAAAAATAGTCCTTTAATTTCTATAACCTCCTAACACTGAATCAAAATAATTTTTCTAGTATTTATTCTTTTTACCTTGGTTTTCGAATTTTATTTTCATCAGTATTAGTTTTTAAATCTTCCAGTGCCTAATATTTACTTTCACTTCAACATGAGTGGTTCAACAATTAAGTTCGCAAGCTTAATGGCCCAACAGACATTCCAGAAAAAGAATTTCAAAACTGCTCTGAAGGGTGGACTAGGTGCTGGCATTAGTGCACTAGGGCACAGCTTCCCAAGAGGAGTACTTTGAATGTGACCATGGCTTGGCTTGGCATAGTAATATTCAGCAATGAGGTATTTAGCACTTTTTCTAGAATTGTTTGCAAACTTAACGGGCAGACCTGGTACGTTAAATGACACATTCGGGCTTTTAAACTGGAAGAGTAGAAAGAAAGTTAGACAGCAGAGGGGCTCTGCCAGAGATGTGCGTTAAGATAATCACATTGAGAATGTGATTATTTGCTGGGGGCGGAGTCAAGATGGCCGACTAAGCCCACGTCCCCTTCTATCCCTCTCGAAACCAAGACCTGAACTGACAACCAAACAGAGCCTTCTGAGCACCTAATCAGCCTCAGGACACGGCACAGAGCTGTTAATTGGGATTTTATACCACTCAGCGAAAAACTTCCTCTCTTTCGCTGACTCCCGCTCCTGGCTAGCCCCGGCTCTCACGGACAGAAGGTAAATGCACCAGTTTGACTTGTTTTTCCACGGTCTCAGCTGGCGGGCCGAGCTGGGCCTTGCCCAGCGGCTGGACTCAGACACGCTGCCAGGGGGATAGGTAGGCGAAATTCCCATGTTCTGAGAGCCAGGCTCGGGACTCTGTTAATTTAGACACTTGGAGCCTTTCGTTTTGTAGCTGCCTCAGTGGGGTTTGTGCGGAACTCCGTGGTCAGGGTGCGGGACGCCATGTTGGTACCGAGATTTTAGCGGGACCTCGTTCTTAGCCTGGGAGCCAGCGCCTGCAAACGGGACAGCGCTTCTCCGACAGAAAAGTAGTGATTTTGCATAGTACTGCCTACATTGGGGGCCATGCAAGACAAGCAGAAGAATCGCTGCCCCTGGGCACCTTTAGCCCCCCTGTCTGCTGCCTGTGTGGAGGACGCCATCTTGGGTACGGTGGCCGCAGCTGGACCTAATTCTTAGCTTGGGAGCCAGACCCTGCCCACAAGAGAGCGCTTTTCTATCACAAAACCAGTACTCGACGCAGTGTTGGATAAGGCTAGGCCCTGTCAGCAGAGGCCACCAGGGCACTAGCAGTGCTGTATTCAGAACTGGTTTGTTATCATCTGGGGTTGGATACAGTGGCGCTTACTTTGTCAGATGGGAAGAGGGACCTCTACACCTGTAAACCTAACTGACTTGTGAACTGGTCAGATACATTTTGCTTTACATTGGAAGACAGCCTAGAGAAACATTTCCAATCCATCCTCACAGTACTTCTTCCAGCCTCTATATACTCACATGGGACCCAAAAAGCAACAGACAATTGTGGCATACAAGCAATCAGTCATGGCTTCAGAAGGCTCCCAACAAAAGCAACCAAGGAGTTTTCCAGATGAAGAAACTTTTATGAAAGCATCAGGAAGTGAATACAAATTGATTATATACAGGGCCCTTCTAGACTTTATACAAAATGCAGCAGAACAAAATGAAAAATTAAGCAAGTTGTTCGATCTGATGGAACACCAGTACTCTGAAATCCAACAGATCAAGAAGAAAATCAAAGACATAGAAACTTCCATGCAAACCCAAGAAAACAGAATGGAACAAATGGAAAAAAGAATTTCTGACTTGGAAGACAGAGCTACTGATGCCAGTGTCTATGAGCAGAAATCAGAAAAAAGAAACAAGAAAAATGAAGAAACATTTAGAAGCATGTGGGACTCTATTAAGAGGAACAACCTTCGATTAATTGGAGTCCCTGAACAGGGTGAGACATCTGAGAACACAGAGAGTATTGTTGCTGAGCTGCTGAAAGAAACTTCCCAGAAATCATGAAGGAAGAGAATATAGACATTTCAGATGCATATCGTATGCCACCCAATATAGATCTCAAAAGAAAGACTCCAAGACATAATCAAGCTTAACAAAATGAAACATAAGCAGCAACTCTTAAAGGCAGCAAGACTCAAGGCAAAACTAACATTCAGAGGGAAACCCTGTAGGCTCTCGTCAGATTTCTCAGCAGAAACCATGCTGGCACGGAGACAGTGGCACGACACATTCAAAGTCTTGAAGGAGAAGAACTTCCACCCAAGAATTATATATCCTGCAAAACTGTCTTTCAAACATGAAAATGAATTAAGACATTTCCTGATAAACAGAAACTCAGAGACTTTGTAAAAACCAAACCCAAACTACAAGAAATACTGAAAGAAGTTCTTGGCTTTGGCTTAGAAGAATGAAACCACTAACTTTATATTTTAGAACGACACACTACTCAATACTCATTTAGGGAAGGCTCCAAAGTAAATCACAGCTTTGATTTGGAAAGAAGCAATCCAGTGATCATCATGAAAACTGTGGTGTCATCATAATAAAAGAGGGATGTACTACAGTCGTTATAGTCCTTCCAGGTGGAGAGGAAGATGACCAGACTGGTAGTAATTAAAATTGGGTTTATAAATAGTTTATTAAGGGGGTTCATAGGGGCAGCTGTAAAGCACAACAAAGATGTATCATACCATTTCAAGAAATCTAACACACGAGTCTCAACAACTATAAAACCAGCTCTGAAAAAGGTGAAAAATCAACTCACAAAAAAGAGTGTCTCAGAACAGACTAATAAGAACAACAGAGAAAACATCAACATAAAAATAAACATATCACAATGGCAGCAGTGAACACATACCTATCAATAATTACATTGAATGTGAATGGACTGAATGCTCCAGTAAAGAGACACCGAGTGTCATCTTGGATCAAAAGACACGATCCATCCATATGTTGTCTACAAGAAACTCACTTGAGACCTAAAGACAGGAACAAACTGAAAATTAAAGGATGGAAGAATATATATCAAGCTAACAATGAACAAAGAAGAGCAGGGGTGGCAATTCTAATCTCAGACAAAATCAACTTTAATGTCAAATCCACCATCGTGCACATTGAGAATGTGTGCCAGTTAGTTTTCAAAACTCAGTGTCCTCTGAGATACTTTTCAGTTTGTGCGTTAATTTTGTAATACAAATTTCAGGTAGTATATATTTAAGCAAATCAGTAGTTTTAGATCTTACTGTAGACAGATAAACCAAAGTACATAAACTTTAATTTCAAATGTTGGCATTGGAGTATAAAACTTCACTCTTGAGAAACATGACTTAAATTAACTTATTCTGACACCTAAGAGAAAACACCAGTACTTTATTTAAATACTAATTATAATTCAATGAAAATAGGAAGTATAAAATAACAATTTGGCCTGCCTTTGTCCCAATTCCTAGGAGACAACTTCTAAACTCTTGACATTTCCAGAGTGATAGTAGTGTCTTTGATATTCACAGTAGGCTTCACAAACCATACCTCAGGTAACTAACTAGGGACTCCTATGCAGTTTCTACTAAGAGATGACTCAGGATGGGAGCTGGCCAGGACAGAAAGACCAATCTCATACTTAGTTGAGACTTTGAACCACATGAGATCAACCTAACCCCTGGGGAGGGAAGGGGCTGGCAACTGAATTCAGACACATGGCCAATGATTCAACCAATCATGCCTACATAACAAAACTGCAACATAAACTCCACCAACACCAGTTTTTAAAAACATTTTTTAAACAAGGGACCCCCTTGGATAGCATAGTAGTTTGGAGCATGTGCTTGGAACTAGACAGTGGATTTCTGACCCAGCCAAATTATCTGTCTGAGATAACCTTCTCTACATAGTGACACATAGTGATACATAATATATACATATAAACCAACAGACCCCTAACCCTTATGGGTTGGTAAGAGGTTTAAAAATAAGATCTACAACAAGATCCATAAAGTTAGTAGTTATTACTTGTTTGATTACTTCCAGTGAAGCAGAAAGGACTGTAAAACATGTTTTTTGTTTTCCTTTGTTTTCCATTGTTCATGTGTTGAGGTCTATGATGTATGCAGGGGCAGACCTGCTGGGAGGGATGCTAAATAGTATGCAAGTTATTGAAATCTTTCTCCTAGGTCTATTATTAGACATTATTCACACCCTTCAAATTTACTTAGTGCACTGTGACTTTTAAGGTGCAAGTGCAAACTCACCAAGATGATGAAAAGTAATAGTGTGTAGAGATTGAGATCATAAGCATCCAGCTGTCTATCTACAGCACTTCAGAAGTTAATCCTGCTGTGAACTGAATTGATTCTGAATTCTGTGCCTTTTGAATCAGGCACACAATAGTATACACGACAGTAGAAACATGTTTGAACACTCAGCTACTCTTGATTCCTGTTTTTGATCTTTTTGCCACTGCTTCCTTTCCCAAATCTTTCTCTTTTTTGTAAGAACATCAAAATCTTGTTAATATTTGTAGGAGATCATATTCTTTTGTGATTACCGTAGACTTTTTTAAGACTATAAAGAAAATGAATGTCAGAAAATAGACCAACATATGTGTTTGGAGAGCAAATATACATCCTATTTAATTTCAATGTGAAATAATTATAATAAAGACACTGATGCTTTGTTTCAAAAAATAAAGGAATATGCAAATAAATTTACCAAGTCCCTTGAATATGTATCTTTAAGACAGTATTCATACAGAGCATTTCATTTGTAGGATGCTTTGAATGTTGCTTTCATCTCAGACTAGTTTTTAATAATGTTATCTTATTTTTCAGTTATTCTCATTTTCTTTATTTAGTTTTTTTGTTTTGTTTTGTTTTTCCCAAACCTCTTTCTTACAATGGAAAACTGGTTTTGTAGCAAATTTAATTTAGGCTTTGTATCTGATTTACAGAATTTAAAGCTATATTGATTGTTATCTCTCTCTTGCTTGTGTAATACATGTGCAAAATTGAAGAAACAGTAATGTAATCAAGAGCACATAAGTTCTTATCCTGGCAATACCTCTAAATGTAAATGTAATACTTAAGTCAATTAAGTAATTTGAGACAAGTTATTTAATCTCTCTTTGCCTCCTTTTCTCACTTGGAAAATTGAATGAATTGTGTTTGCAAACCCTGGTGATGCAGTGGTTAAGCACTTGCTTGCTTAGTGAAAGGTCAGTGTTAGAACCCACTAGCAGGTCCATGTGAGAAAGATCTGGCAGTCTGTTCTATAGAGATTAAGACTTGACAACTTTAGGGGGTAGTTCTACCTTTTCCTGTAGGGTCTTTATGTGCTAGAAGCTACTTGACAACCATGGGTTAGGTTTTACTGGGTTTTCTATACAAGTATAACAGACATTGTGGGCATGTCGGTACAGGACTAGACACAAAACATGTACTCATAGTTTTCAGTGGATGAGTCAATTTGAGGGCAGCCACTTGTATCCACACCAATTATTCACGCAGTCTCAATCACAGTCTCTCTGAACTTCAGTAACTCTCCTTAAAGACAGAAATAATGCCTACTTTGCATCACAAAATGTTGGTGAAAATGAAGCAAATGACAATGACAGGATAGGAGATCAATTTGTAAAAGATAAAGTACTTAACAAATACAGATTATCAACCATTGACAGTCACTCAATTTACCTAACACTGTGTTTTACATGTCACCCAAATGGTAGTTTGTTTAGCCCCTTAGGAGGGTATTCTGTCTCGAGGATACTGCCTGGAAGCATGGCTGACAGGAAATTAAAAATAATTGAATCACATTTCATCTTATCACACACAAAATGTTTGCTATGCAAAGTTTTAAAAAGATTTCTCTTATGTAATTTTTAACACCTTAATGATTTACCTTCTCTCCTCACACAATGAGAAATATATTTCAACTGAGTTGCATCTAACTGATCAAAAATTCTGAACAAATTAAACCTAAAATAATAAAATTAATTAAGTAATCATAGTATTTGCCCAGCATAAAACAAAATGACGATAGTTACACGGTTTAAAGAGAGCTGGGTATTATGTTTCGCTTCTCAGTGGAAACCTCACCTACTTCTTTTTCCTTTATCTTTCTTTTGGAAAACGATGTCTTACTAAATCAAAATTGTTAATCATATATAGCCTTCAGCTAAATGATGAAATATTAAATGAATCTTTTCTTTCCACATAGATTTCTTACAGTACAGTTACAGCTCAATAAGGAAGAAATATTTTCACCTTAAAGTTAGTACTAAATATTTATGTGGTCTCTTGACACATTTGCAGCTCACATAGTAAAAAACACTTGCATACCCTTTTCCACAGTAGACATTTAATATTAAGAGAACCCTTTAGAAGAATCTGAATGTTTTCTTAAACATTCATAACTAAATTTAAGTATACTGCATGTTTACAGCACAAAAAGCTTATTCTGATTATTTGCTTAGTCTTTTATTTTTAAAAAGATATTTTTGACTTTTTTTACTTTATTTATTTTATGTTAAAAGGCTTCTTAATCACCAGCATAAATATGCTTAGCTGACTGCTTTGCATCAGAATATCGTCTCAGATTTGCACAAATGTGTGTATGTGTATGTCTGTCTGTGTTTAAACTTTACTGAATCGACATAATTGGAACAGAGTTAATAAACTGAACTATGAATATTAAAATACATCTCTTAAGTTGAGTTCCACTTGATGTTAAAATAATTGAGGATGAACTGATGCCTGAATTTTCTTTCTGAAAAATGAAACAAATATTCAGTTACATTCTTCGTTAAGTTTTCTGTGTCACTGAAAATGTGTCCAATTTTATTAATATAAAATAATACGTAACAAAAGTTATTTGTTTTGTTTAATGTAACTCTTTTAGATATATGCTATTTCTCTTTTTATCACTGTTTGGCATTTTATCTGGGTTTCCCCGGGTGGTGTAAATTGTTACACACTATTAGTCCAAAGGTTAGTGATCTGAACCCCACCAAGAGGTGTCTCAGAAGACAGGCCTGATAATCCCTTTGCAAAAGATCACCGACTTGAAAATCCTATGGAGCAGTGCTGTTCCACATGTGTGGGTCATCACAAGTTGGACTCAACTTGATGGCAGGTAACAACAATGCTGTTGTTGTTGGGCACCGCTGGGTTGACTCTTAACTCATGCTGACCTTGTGCACAACAGAACAAGACACTGCCATGCCACAGCCGTTTTTATGATTAAGCCCAAAGTTGCATCCACTGTGTCAATCTATCTTGTTGAAACTATTCTGAATTTTCACCGACCCTCTACTTTAACAAGCATGAAGTCCTTGTCCAGGGATTGATCCCTCCTGACAATATGTTGAAAGTATGTAAGATGCAGTCTTGCCATCTTTGCTTCCAAGAAGCACTCTGGTTGCACTTCTTCCAGAACCGATCTGTTTGTTCTTTTGGCAGTCCGTGTTATATTCAGTATTATTCTCCAACACCACAATTCACACATGTTGATTCTTCTTCTGTCTCCTTATTCATTGTCCAGCTTTCACACACATATGATGTGACTGAAAATACTATGGCCTGAGTCAGGTGCACATTAGTCTTCAAGGTGATGTCTTTACTTTTCAGTACTTTAAGGAGCTTTTTTACACCACATTTGCCCAGTGCAATGTATCTTTTGATTTCTTGACTGCTGCTTCCATGAGCTTCGATTGTGGACCCAAGTAAAATGGAATACTTGACAATGTCAACTTTTTCTGCATCTATCATGATGTTGCTTACTGTTCCTGCTGTGAGAATGTCTGTTTTCTTGATGCTGAGGTGCAATCCGTACTCAAGGCTGTGGTCTCTGATCTTCATCAGTAACTATTTCAAATCCTCTTCGGTTTGATAGAAAATAGCATATTGTAAGATCTTTGCTATTGCTATTGTTGTCAGTGAACAGGATTTGAAACTAACAATAGCAACAGCAAGATCCTACAGTATGCTATTTTAAACCAAATATTTTAATTATTAGAAAATAAAAAAATGTATTAAAATACTTTTTGATTGCTGTTGTTGTGAATTGCAGAGCTGATTCCGAAACATAGTAACCCTAAGTGACAAAGTCGAATTGTCCCATGAGGTTTACCGTTCTGTAAATCTTTAGAGAAGCAGACCATTAAGCCTTTTTTCCCTCAGAGAGGCTAGTGGGTTCAAAGCAACAGCCTCTCCATTAGCAGTCAAGCATGCACCCATTGTACCACCAGGAATACTTTATTTTTTGGATTAGCTACCCTGTAATGTGTTTAAGACAACACAAACAATTCAGTAGTGTAAACTATGGAAGTTTTAGAAAAAAATATTAAACTTAAGGACTTACCTAATGTAACTCAATAATTAAACTGAATCATGTGGGAAATACAGACTTTCTGAGAGTGGTATCACCTATTTATTTACTAATCACTGCCACCGTATAAGAGCAGCCGTAAGTTATTTTGGGATTTTCTTTATTGTTAAGAGTAATGGAAAAAGTAAATTTTGAAAGGATAAGCCAGTAAATCTCTTGTACAGCAGCATCTCAAAGTGAACCTTACTAATATTTGTTATAATTTAGGGAATAGATATTTAAGTAATTCCTGTAGGTCTGCTATATATCCTTCACTACGAGAGATACACAATAAACCATAAAAATCTCCTCTTTCAACATAGTGTAACAGTGAAAAAGTAAAAACAACTATGTTAAGTGTTAGAAGAAGACATGAGAGGAGATTATTTCTGATGGACCACTTATTCATTCAACAAATATTTAATGTGTACTCTTCTATGCCAGTCTTAACAGCACAGTGTTGAAGAGCTCAGCCACTAACAAAAGGTCAGAAATTTGAATCCACCAGCTGTTCTTTGGCAACTATGTGGCAGTTCTGCTCTGTACTATAGCGTCGCTATGAGTCAGAATCAACCTGACGGCAACAGACCGTTTATGCCAGTTACAGTTTAGAGGGACTGAAGACTCAGTTGAAAACAGAAAGAAAGCCTTTGTATTCACAGATCTTACCATGAATTCTAATGAGACGAGAATAATCATAAAACTTATCTACTACCTAATATTAAAGGAAGTGGTAAGTATAATCCTGTTAGATAGAGTAGTTAGGAAACAGGTAAGAACTAGATGAAACAAGGAAATGCTCCATGCAGGTATAACTTGGAGAAGAGCTTACCGGGCTAAAAATGAACAATGGATTAAGAATGGTTATTTATATTTCTTATTATAAAGCAATGTTCCATTTTGTGTTTTGTAAAATGTACATTAAGCAAATCTGGAAGGATGAATAGTGTTCTTGCAAGGAATGGTTAGAGATGTCAGGGTGTTGGTATATTTGGAGAAGAGTGAATGGACCAATTTGACTGGAACCGAGGGTATGTGTAGGAGGGAAAAGAAAATGAGCCTGAGAAGGAAAGCTCAAACGACCTGTGATAAGCACTGAAGTGTAGGAGTGGAAGTAGACAGGGGAGCTCCATGTGAAATTCAGAAAATGAAATTGGTAAGATACTGGCTTTGGTTGGACTTGGTGGCAAGGAAAATAAAACAAGCCAAGACAATTGTGAAGTTTCAGACCTGGACAATTTATGTAAAAAATATGTTGTCCTTAACATAAAAAGAAATCAGGAGAAAGAGCTGGTTTGATGGCAACTGCTGAGTGACAACGCCTACTAATGTTAAAAGGTTTCATAAATCACAAATGCAAATCTAAGGCCATAATATTTGAGATATTTTCATAATTGTGATCAAATTAGATGAAGTGTGAGACACTATTGCGTATAAACATGTTTCAATGAAATAACAATATCTCCAGTTTCCAATATTACTAAACCTTATGTAAAACCCTACAAATGTTTACACACAGTACATATTGAGAAGATTACCTAAAGTAATGATACCTCAAACAGAGGTCATATTTTCATATAAAATAAATAATGTTTTATATAATTGTCTTATCCCTAGCAGAGAGATAATACGAGGACCCAAGAGCAGGAACTCTGTTCTGAATGTTAGAGTTGAACTCTGTCATTATTTCTGCAGTGTGGTCTCTGGGAAATTCTCTTTGTGTCACTGTTTGCACCTCTGCATTAAATAGATGTCCTTACATCATAGATTTTCGAGAAGGTGTAAGGTAGTAATATCTGTAAAGCACTCAGCATTATGCCTAGAATGCACTTGTCAGGTGCCATCAAGTTGATGTAGTGAAACAAAACAAAAACAAATACACTGCCACTGAATTTTTTCCAGCTCATAGTGACCCTATAGAACAGAGAAGAATTGCCCCATAGAATTTCTAAAGAATACCTGATGGATTTGAATTACAACCTCTTGATTAGCAGCTGTAGCACTTAACCACTACACCCTCAGGGTTTCCACTGATGCATTTAGTGTTCTATAAATGTCACAATGGCTATAATTACTAATTAAATATTATATATTTTATCTGAATTTATTCTTCAATTATAAATGCAATTTTGGAATACTCTGCTGATGCTTCACTTGACATTTCTTTTGACTTTTAATCACAATGATCTAGAATTGCCAGCAAGTTTGGAAGACAAAGCAACAGCAGAAATTGCCAGTATCAGTTACCTAGTACCGGTTTCTAAGGCTTTTCTATTTCTTCAAGAGCAACTTCATCACTTTTGAGGACACATTCAGGATTGAATGAGGAAAGAAATACACTATTTCAATATACAGGAAGTCAGAAGTAACTAGATTGTCATGTATTACAAGTAACCTTTTACAAAGCCTGACTATGCAATATCTGCAATTGCTTTTAAATTTGCACGCATGACTTAGAGTTTGAGAGAGTTAAAATGAATGCATATTATTATTTGTATAATCATTTCTCTACTTCATACAATTATAATATATAACAAATAAATATAAATAAACAGGAAATGTGAAGAGTATTTTAATTTCATAATGTTGCTTAAACTCTGCTGAGTATGTAGCAATAATCACACACACAGTTATAATGCAAGTGCTCTGTATAATCAAACACACAACGGTATCAGTTGTAAACTACATTTAAGAAACAAAACCCAATCTGTTTAATAAAATGAAAGAGGAATTTCCATTCTCTTATCAAGCTACCTAAATGAATTATAGGAGGAGACCGGAGAAATCCTGATAGTATGAACCTTAAACATTCATTCAGCCCAGTAATGAAGTCACTCTTGAGGTGCACCCTTTAACCAATGACTGGACAGTCCCATAGAATGAGACTTAAATGGCATGCCAACCCAGGGAGAAGGAATGGAGGGCAAGAAGGGAAAGGAAAGCTAGTAATAGGGAATCTGGGGCTGAGAAGGGACTGTGTTGCTCTATGATGAGGACGTTAGCCAATGTCATAAAACACTATGTGTACTAACTGTTTAATGAGAAACTACTTAGTTCTTTAAACCTTCATCTAAAGTACAACTAAAACAAAAAAGAAAGAAAACTAAACCTTATCATCAATCTTTAGGTCATGTAGATATTTTTGTATATTCTACATGGTTTAAAATGCTGTCCTTTATAGTTAGATAAATGATTGATTTGAATTAATTTTTTGACAGGTGTAAGGTCTATGAACACTCTAAAATGAATTCTAAAAGTAAACCCAGATGAAGGTAATGGATAACAGAGATTACTTTGAAGTTATTTCAGTGCCTGTTCTTGTAGAACACGGGGGTGGGGGGCAGCTTTAAAACTAAATTTCGTAACAGGTGCACTGAGTTTTCTATGATGGGGCTTTCCTACCTCTTCACATTGATCTCCTGGTGTGGTCTGCCTTGCTCACTGCTACTCTTCCTTCACACTTGCTACCCATGGAAGTGCCAACACTTCCCACAGCAGAGTCTTGACACATTCTATTTCTTCTGTCTTAAATACATTTACCCTGCTTTACAATTGCCTGCTTCCATCTTAAATTTTACCTCTGTTTAGAGTTATAACTTAATCATCACCATGGCCATTGCTGCAAAGCAGTTACCTCTATTAATATCTTTCATCAATACTCTTTTTCTCTGTATCATTTGTTGCTGTCAAAAGATTTCTACTTGTAATGACCACACACACATACATACACATGTTATAAATATGTACGTATATAAACACACCCTACTGGTGATGAAAATACACATACACGTATACATATATGTTATAAATATATATGTGTATAAACACATATATGCATATGTAGAGAGAGAATGTGTTTTTTACTAGATTGAAAATTCCATGGTATTATAGCTCATGCATTTTTTAATTATATATACTGCCTAGCACAATATCTAGCTCATGCTTCAATAAATGTCTGTATAATATTTGAATGTTTCCACTCTATTTTTAAAATGTAAAGGAAACATGCATTTGCAAGTAAAATTTAAAACCAAAATGCAGGAAAACATGATGGCAATGAAATCAGAACACATTTAGTTACGATAGTAATTACACTAAAAGTATATAAAGGAAATTTTTGAAGCAGAGATTTAAATATGCTACCATTCAAAAACAGGTCTGTTATATTAAGTATTAGTCAAGGGGGATACAAGGAATGCTCTCCAAATATTTTCTACTTTATTGACAAGGCTACCTTGCTTTACTATAATCAAATTAATGTGATATGATAATATTAATAAAAGTTATTATCTGTGTGTGTCCTGATTTTCTTTACAAATTGATTTTTTTTCCTACTCTCATTAATTTATAGACAGTGAAAAGTTATAGTCAGAAAACCATGGGAGCAAGACAGCTAATAATAACTCATAATGACAGATTACAAAGTTCTAAACCAGGAATGCCAATGAAATCTCATAGGTATTAATATTAGATTTTACTTATGACAAAAATTTTCAAATTAAAAATCTTGTGAAATTCCATTCTAGCTGAATTTTTAATTTTTTGTTGTTGGTAGGGAATTTTAGATACTGATCATTCAGAGTTTAAAGCCTTGTAATTATTAATACTACTCATCTATAAGTATGCATTTTTGGAAACACTAATTTTTTTCATGTACTAAAAGCACCTTCATTTCTGGAAGTTCTCTAAGACCTGTCATTTTTGACATATGCACAGCTTCTGAGATCTATTAATCATTGTGAGACATGAAATATTCCTTTTGTAGTGAGAAAATTCCTCACAGGACAACCTCTGCAATTTACCAGAGAACTTAGAAAGCTTATGACTTCACAGTGTGACACATGCCAGTGTGGCTAGTACTTGTTCAGGAAACATTTCTTAAAGAATGTGACTGGAAAGACAGTACAGACATGACTAAATTCACACACGCTAAAACTGGACTACCCGGCTTTTCAAATCCCAATTTGGCAATTACTAACTGTGTGGCTTTGGGCTAATTATTTGACTTAGTGTCTTCATCTCCCTGTCTATAGATGGAGGTTAATCAGAATGACTGTAAAGATTAGCTGAGACAATACATGAAAAAATTTTAAAATAGTGTCTAGCACTTCATGCCAAGCCAAGTGCTGTCATAGGCACTCAGTTAATGATAATTATTAATAATTTTCTGGTCTGCTTAACTAGATTCTGAAAATGTAAGTATTGGTCACAGTTACCTACTCAGGTAACTTTCTCCTTAAATATCTCCAAAATGTAAATATACACTGGGCATTTTATCAAGTATTAAGAAATATTAGATGTAATACATTTTAAATACTACATTATATCTGAATTCCTGAAGTTCTAGATCTGCACATCTATAGGAACCAAAGAACTCATTACACTTGAATCATATTCTGATTAAACATGGGTTTTCAGTGGAATTTTAACATGATTTACGCCATGAAACACCAGGAAAACTGAACATGATAAGAAGATAATGAGGAGTTTTAAGTTTTATAGTGCCTGCCATGGACTGAACTGCACTCCCTAAAATGTATATCAACTTGGTTAGGCCATGATCCCCAGTACCATCCGATGGTCCATTATTTTGTCATCTCATGTGATTTTCCTACGTGTTATAAATCCTACCTCTGTGACATGAATGAGACTGAATTAGTTATCTTAATTAGCCAAGACTCAGTCTGTAAGATTAGGGTGTATCTTTAGTCAGTTTCTTTTGAGATAAAAAAGGTCTGTGATGTGAATGAGGTGGAATTAGAGGTAGTTACCTTAACTAGCCAAGACTCAGTCTATAAGATTAAGTTGTATCGTTAGTCAGTTTCTTTTGAGATAAAACAGACAGAAGATAGATGAGAAACAGAAGGAACTCTGACCACCAAAAAAGCACAAGGCACAGAATACATCCTTTGGACTCCAGGGTCCTTGTGCTGAAAGCTCTCAGACCAGAAGGTGACTGATGATAAAGATCCTCCCCTATAACTTACAAAGAGGGGCAGGGACGCAGAAATCAGACTTACGGCCCCTGAGACTCTGAGAGAAGAAATGTCTCATTGTCAAAATCATCCACTTACAGTATTTCTGTTACAGTAGCCCTGGACAGCTCAGATAGTATGCATTATGCTTTAGTCCCTTTCTACAGGGGTCTTTACCCCAAGGTCACTACGTTTTATACCACTACAACAGAGATAGAACTCTAATCAAAAAGCAGCTTTTAACCGTCTGCTATCAGCCTCTGTATTGTCAGAAGAATAACTTAAGGGATAGTCAGTATTAGACGTCTAATAACCAACTGATCATATTCTCTTCCTTAAAAATTTAAATTGAAAAAATTAGTAGTAACAATAGCACCAGCCAAGTACGCCAAGTGCACAGAGAAACCAAAAGACACTGAAAAGGCAGTTAAAATCCATGCATTTGGTTTCTATTGCTGTGTAACAACTTACCACAGATACAGTGACTTAAAAATAACAAAAATAGTTATTGTCTCAGTTTCCATGGCTCAGGAGTCTAAGTACAGTATGTCTGGGTTCCCTGCTTGGAGACTCTTCACAAGGTTTCAGCGGAGAGCACCCTCATTAGAGGCTCACCTAAAGAACACCCCGCTCTAAGCTTCCTTACGTGTTTTGGCAAAATTCATTTCCTTGAAATTTTACGAGTCCCAAAGGTGCCCTGATATGAAACATACATTTAATAGATATATTTTGTTTGTATGTAAGTTATCTGAATGTGATCCCTTTTTTAATGCTTTCACACCTCCCAAATAAATCAGCTCACAAACAAGCACTGATCACACCAAGTAGAACTTACTAAAGATTCCATGAGAAAAGAAAAGAGAGCATTCATATCACACACTTCACAATGAACTGCTTATAATCTATTTTCACATTTCTCTTAGAGGGAACTCTGACCACCAAGAAAGCACAACCAGGAGCAGAATAAATCCTTTGGACCCAATCTCTCTCTTTCCATCCCTTGGATTTCTCAAGCTTACTTTCTCTCTACCCAGACACATCTCCCTGACTCTTTGCACCTACCTCTGCCTATCCATTTCCCTCCCTCCAAGTTCTGCCAATTTCTTTCATGAGGATTAATGGCTATTCTGTTTCCTGACCTCCAAACAGGCATTGGCCTCTCCTTAGAGAGCTGCCCTCGAACTTCCAAATATATTTATTAAACAAATCAGCCCGGCTGTCCAGAATCGACTCTGTGACAGTGGGTTGATTTTTATAAGAAGAATGGGATACTTTTGAGGGAGAAAAGTTGAAGACAAATCAGGCCTTTTTTTTTGTCTAATGTCAGATATACTTTTGGAACAAATTTCTGACCAGATAACAGGGCGTTCTTTGGAATATTAACACTTTTTAACTCCTTTTAAGCTGTTTTGTTTTTAGGTTGAGAATGAGCATGTTACCAATTTTATTTGTACAACGAGACATTTTAAGCTCAAGTATGTTTGGGGTAGGTGCCCTGGTGGGGCAGTGGTTCAAAACTTGGCTATTAACAAAAAGTTTGTCAGTTTGAATCCCTCATTCACTCTTTGGAAACCCTGTGGGTCAGTTCTACTCTCTGTCCTATTTTTGGTAACACCTTCTAAAATTTGTTGGCTTCAGAGATTGATTGGAAATGAATCAACAACATTTCATTCCTTCACTAGTTATAATAGATGTCTAAATATTTTTTTCTTAAACCAAAAAACAGTCCAGTTTATATCACAAAAAAATGATTCATGCTTAGGAATTGACAAGTAAAACAGCCAGGACAGAATTCATATATGATATTCATTGATCTTGTAATAATGAAAAAAAATTATATACTAACTATGATACATTTGTACCTTTCAAAGAGTAAAAGTCTTGAATTTAAAACATACTGAGTTGTAATTTCATATGATTTAATAGTATGTCTAGGTCCAAATAAAAAAGATATTCAAGAATAAAGTTAAAAATCCTTAATCCAGAATTTGAAGCACTATAAAAGTGGCCCTAATTTGCCTGGTGATGCTCATATTAGTCACATTGCAAATTTCCAGCCGATTATATTGAGTATTCTCTTTTATTTAAATAAGACCTAAATCTCAGTTTATTTTATACCCATCATTGTCACAAGCTTTCCCAATTTCTGTAAAGTTGGAAGTCACCTCTCACTCTATTATCTACCAAATGGCAAATACCAAATACAGAATACAGACTTGCTTAGTGTTTAAATATTTGTATGTTTTATCTCTTTATGTAAGTATAAACTATTTGGTGTGTCCTATGATTTTACATAAGTTCTCGCTGAAATATATATCAAGAAGCCATCACTTGCTATGAAAGAAATAAAATTTAAAATACATTAGTTTTCATTTTTCATTTCCTGGGGCACAAATTCTACTTCACCTATTCCCCAAAGCACACAGTATATTTGATAAACAACAGGTATTTTTTGTTAGCTGATTTATTAAGCACCATAAATAATTAAGCTACATTCAGATACATTGTTTTAGATTTATACTTCAAATGCTTTTAGATAGAATTGTAGTAAAAATATTTACTTATATCAAACTCAAATAACTCATTCTAATATTTAACAACTTTTAGTCTGCATAACTAATTTTACCACTGTTTCTTTGTGAATTTCTCAGTCTTGAGTGAAATAAATTACAAGATTTTATGGATAAGTTTGCTAAATTCTGTGGTTGAAAATGCAATTACTGTTGCCCAAGCTGAAATTATCTTAGATAACGGGTTGACAGAAAAACTGTGATATTTTGTCAGTTTAAAACTCATGTGGCTTTAAAAATAGTGTTACATTTTATGCATTTTTTTTCATATGGATCCTTAACGTATCACAATTGAAAAACTATTGGATTAGAGAACATCATGAGATCAGATTCAAACCCAGCTCTGATAACTATATAATTACAGGAAAATCCCCTAGTTCTCTCTCCTGTAAGAGATACACCTTGTATTCAATGGTTTATAAGGTTAATTTGCAAATTATATAACTGATTTAATATTAACACAGTTCCAGGCTAAGGTCTAATTATCCATCCATCTATGTCCATAATGGAGGAATAACTATTATAATTGATTCTTGTTTTTACTTGTCTAGTGACAAAACCAATCATTTAACTTCATTAAACTTTAAATCTCTGATTTCACTAAAGCTATTTTTATCCATAAGTAAATGTCATTTTTATTTTAAATTTCACTAGCAAGACAGCATTCAGAAAAACCTTGATAACTCTCAGAGTTTAAGTTGTAAAATCTACATACTGTGGATGGAATTAATTATCTACTATATTCCTTAAGGCAATATTTCACAGAAGTTATCTCTAGTTCCCTTCCCCAGAGGGGAGGAACAAATTTCAAATCTGGAACAAGTGCCCCTAGTGAATCCAGCTCAAAGTTCGAGAAGCATGGCTTCAGGAGAAAGGGTTGTCTTATAAACAAAGAAAGAAAAAACTAGTTACATTATCGATCTTATCGAAACCTAATCTAGGTTTATGTTACAATATCTGAAAAAAATATTGTCAGTAATTGTCTAACTGGAACCCTCCAAAGGGAAATTAGAGGGGAAGCCTGTTCATGCGACAGGAGTCTAAGCAGCTGACAGGAACATTCTAGTTTATTTTGCAACTACACACCTTTAGTGGAGATGTCCTTGTGAGATTTCTATGGTTTAATGTACTAGCCTTTAAATTCACTCCATTACTTCTTACTGTGACTCAGTTATCACCAAATACACTTCTAGATTTTTCTACAGAGAAAAATACGCTAACAGATAGTTAAGTGCTCTCTTCTGAGTAGTAATATTTCTGTCATTTAATAAGTATTGACTGTGGTTTATAATTGATTGTGAGTTAGGTTATCATGAATTCATCATTTAAAAAAAAACCTTAAGAATTTCAACATATTGGAGAATCTGAATTTAGATTATGAGAACTCTTTAAGGCAATTCTCCCAAATAAGGCTTTTCTAGACAATTCCTTTCTAATGCGAATTCCTTATTATGTAAATGCAATTTTTTAAAATGTGACGTATCTCTCAATATTTCAGATGAAGTCAACATTTCCATGTGTTATTAAAAAAAAAAACCTCTCTATATCCTCCCTTAGCCTTGAGATAAGAGGCATATTTATTATCCGTGTGCTTACTGCAAGCTGTTCTGTTGTTTCTGTTCATGTATGTGCAGGACCAGAAGAGCACACATCTGCTGGCTGGTGCTTATGGCTAACAAGCAGTTCTAGGAGCTTTGGGGGCAAACAATATTTTACCAGGCTTGTTACTACTGAATTTAAATGTTGGCTTTACAGTATCAGAATTTATGTGTTTCAGATCTTATATTTTATTTGCCTATGTTTTGCTTTTAAACACTTGGGCATATGTCCTGGATTGGGTTCAATATATCTATATTTGGTGCTTTTAACCACAGAAAAATAGACTCAAAGCACTTCCTTGGCTGATGTCTTCATAGCTTCAACCCTTCCCACCTCTCAATCTCAAGTGAAAATATCTTCAAACTGAACCAATATGTTTCAACAAAGAACCTGATGAAAAGATGACATCCTTTTGTCTTTTGTCAAGTAGCTGACTCCATGCTGAATTAAAAACAACATAAATTCACTATTGGTTCCCCATTCATTGCTGAGTCATTTTAGCCTCCAAAAAGACAAAATCTTATCTGGTAAACATTATCTGACTACTAAAGGAAGAAGACATCATACATATGGCTAAAGGACACATAACATATATAGTTGAAGAAATATTATTAATACTTCATGCCAAGAAATGCACTAAGTAAGTGGCTCAGTTAACAAGTATGCTTGGGATTGCAGTAAACTCATCAAGTAAAGTGTGTGTCATGGATGGAATTGTGTCTGCCCCAAAATATGTGTAGCCATGTGGCTGGGCCACCATTCCCAGTATCTTGTGACTGTCCTCCGTTTTGTGGTTTTCTTATGCTGTATGTTAAAGGTTTAGGGTGGGACTATAAATCCCCTTACAGGATCACCTCCCTGCTCCACTGTAAAGGGAGTTTCTCTGAAGTATGGCTTGCCCCACCCTTAATCTCTTCATCCTGCAAGAGATAAAAGGAAACAGAAGCAGGCAGAGAACTGGGACCCTCGTACCATCAAGCAAGCACACGGGGAGAAGAGCATGTCCTTCAGACCTGAGGTTCCTGCGGCAAGATGCTCCCTGGACAAAGACTGATGCAATACAGGACTTTCCGCCAGAGCTGACAAGGGGGAAAGCCTTCCCCTGGAGCAGACACCCTGAATCTAGACTCACAGCCTACTGGACTTTGTAAGAATAAACCTTCCTTTATTAAAGCCATCCACTCTGGGGTATTACTGTTAGAGCAGCACTAACTGACTAAAACAGTGTGCATTCAGGAAGCTTCATTTTTCTATTCTGTATCATGTCTAACAACTTGAGTCACTTCTCTCCACCTGCTTAGATTTGAAATAGTTTAATAGTCTCTGTGTGTAGACTAAGAATATGTGAAATACACTGAGCAGTTCTCAAGAAATACTGTTACCTCAGTGTTTCACCTTTCTGATTCAGCTGCTGAATACTCCTAGCCAGTAAAAATTCAAGAGCATAAGAATAAGAGACGCACTGCCGTTGTGCTCTAGCTTAGTCAGTCACATTTCCCTAGCTGGCATCCCATGTGACAACTCATGAAGCCTGGGCTAACTTCATAGATTATTTTCCTTTATAAATGGCCAGCACTGCCTACATTTAACAGTCAAGCAGAGATCTTGTTTAAAATGAGAATTTCCAGATCCTCCCAGCTTTGTTGGACCAGTATCACTTAGGATAGAACTCATTGCATCTACCTTGTAACATGCTCTTCAAGTGATTTTTTTTATCAATATGATGTTTTTTTAAAAAGACTTGGACTGAATTCCAGAGACTAGTGTTTTCATTGTAGACAACTACTTCACTATAGCTTCTTCACAGAGAACAATTCGTATATGCTAGGCCATGATATACTTCAAGAATTTGATAAAGGAAAAATATGTCACTTGAGAAGATTTTAACTTTAGGTATAAAAGAAATAAATTTCCTGAGGTAGATTAATTACACTGATGACAAAAATGATGAAGAAAAGTGAAATCGGTAAAAAAAGCAAAAATGTTAAAATATACGAAAAAAAGAAATTACAGCAGGAGAAAGGGCTAATATTTTTCTTACAACATTAGTAGGTGAAAGTCTTTTTTGTGCATATAGAAAGAGGCTGGGGACTAAGTTACCCACCTGGGAAAAGTGTAAATTAGCACGTAACTTGCTAATTCTACATAAGACTTCTGTGTAAGTTACGCATGTGTTACTTGAGGAGTACCTGCATCAGTTCTCCTCCCCTCTACATATTATTTAGAGAAAACATTTAGCCCACTTAAATCAATTTTAATTCTTGATTTCATAATGTCAGTCAAGATGTATCTAACAATTAAAGATAACTATTGTTGTCATGGCAACAGAAGCAATCATTCTGTCAATACTAGTCCGTGATTCACCGCTGTAAAGTGCAATTATATTTTGACCCAGCAGCTCCTGAAACAATTTCTCATCTAATATTTCTGACAGTTCTGTAGTTACAGAAAATATATTTCTTTCCCATTGTTAAATATCATGAAATTACAAATTAACAAGCAATCATCTACAATTCAAGAGAACGCATCCTAATATTTGAACTTACTACTCCTAAACGACCTCAGTATAAGCCTGTAAAACAGACTTATTTCCTTTTTAGACAAAATGAGGCTGCCCTACTTTAGAAAAGTAGAGGACATGAACCTTCAGTTTAACTATAAAAAGATATGTAGATTTTTGTCCCAATTTAAAACCAGTCTATCACAAAGTACTATTCTAGACAAATAAGATCAAATAAAATAAAACTTGCTTTGTTCCACATTTTTAGCTCAAATTTAACCATGTATTATTATCAAACTTGGGCTGGAACAAAAATACAATGAAGACTTCAAGTGAACAGAGCTCAGAAACCTTCTATTTTTCCTAAATGGATCAAAAAAGTCACATGATTTTATTTGTGTTTTGAAAATTTCTTACAGAAATTTGAGAATAAAGAGCCCTGATTTACAAGTAATTCATGTAAAAAAAAGTGCTACAGATTTTAGCTTATTTATTACAAATGTATCACACATCAGTAGGCATTATGTGTCTTCTTACCCTCCAACAGATGATGAAACAATGATTATTTGCTTTTAGACTTTAGGAATGTGATATCTGGGACCAAAGGTGGAAGTAAGGTTTGCATAGTGCTTGTCATGGACCAGATGCTGTTTTAAGACCTTGACTTAAGTCAACTCATGTCGACCTCAGAACACCCTGTATTGTTTTCTGTTATATTTCATAGGCTGAAAAAACACAACTAGAGAAAGAGAGAAACAAGATTCAGAGCATAACAGTCTAATTCCAGAGTTTATTCTCTCAGCCTCTAGGCTACATTGCCTCTCAAAGAGATGGAATAAATCCATGAAACTGTGGACAAATAATACCAGACATGTTTACTCAGTTTTCTATGTCATGATTTAAAGAGTTTGTTAAGTACATGATAGTTTCTCAAGATACATGGTGAAAAATCTAGAAGCTATACCAGCTGAATATATGGAGGAAAAAAGAATACCCAGGTTTAAAAAAGGAAGACCCAGGAGGAAAAATGTTTAAAGTTTTCAAACATTCGAAGGGAAGAATAGTAGAATAGACACTTAATTAACTCAATAGTATCAGTAAAACAAATACTTTAATTTTCTATCTGTAAATTCTCAAAATTTAATTAAATGGTGGAAAACACAATTGAAGCTCACATAGCTGTGTAGTCTAATATTCCATAAATTATTTTATGGCACTCAATTTAATTTAGACTCCTAACACAGGTTTTAGGAGCCGTGGTGGTCCTGGTAGTTAAAACACTTGACTGCTTACCCAAAAGTCAGCAATTTGAACCCACCAGTGTCTCTAAGGGAGAAAGCTGTGGCGTCTGCTTCCATACAGATCTAAAGCCTTGGAAATCCTGTGGGCAGTTTTACTCTGTCCTATAGGGACTATGAGTTGGAATTGAATCAATGCGGGTGTTTGGGTTTAATACAGAGATTAGAAATAACCCAGCCCCCTATAAAATACAGCAATGTCTAGCTCTTACATCATTCAATAACATCTGTTCTGGGTTTCAGAGTATTCATTTTTGTTAGTGAAGCTCTAATTGAACTACCTGCTCAGGCCACAGAATTTATTTTTAATTGAAACATCTATTAGAGCTCTGGCAGAATAAGAAAATAAAAAGCAAATTGATGAGTATTTTCAGAGAATTAAATTAGAAGCAGAGTATATGTTGGATGGTATGATTGAATTTTAAAGGTTTACCTTTCTTGTTTATCAAAGCTAATCGAAGAAGAAGGATGAGGCTGCAGTGACCAGCAGCAGTGGGTTCCAGCTAGAAAACGAACGCAAAGCTTCAGCTCGGGTCTCTTCTGAAAGGTGGGCTGTGCGTCACTGAAAGTTCAAGATGCTCCTATTTTCATTTGAATTTCCATTGTGCTATGACTTTCTTGCATAACACTTTTAAAGCTTATACTTTTTGTCTGCTGTTGAACAACTTTTAATAATATTAAATTAAAAAATTCTATATTTGCATTTCTAGAAATGTATCAAACAGTAGACAATGATAAAATCAAAATGTAAGTAATTACCATTACTTACGAAGATGTCAGAAATAGTTTTACTGAATTGCAAGTTGTTTTTGAAGATTTACATTTTTTCATCCATTTATCTACAGATACCAAGTACTACATCTACCAGGTTCAAAAAAAAAACTTTAAATTACTCTTTAAATGATATAAATGCTTTCATTGAACAGAATTTATAAATTAAATGGACTGTTTAGGTGAAAAGATGCATTTACAAAATTTTTCTTTCATTTAGATTACAGGCTAGAATTTTATCACAGTACTTGACTATAAAGTTGAGGTTTAAACTACCAACATTTCTATAAGACAATTTTGTTCAATGTTTCCAATTAGTAAAAAGGAAAGTTGTGAAGGGGAGAAATTTTAATAGCATTTTAATGGTACATTTTGGTAATGACCTAATCAGTATTTTACATAAATTTGTTCTTTAAATTAGGTCTTTGTTTTTGTGCTTGAGAAATCTGAGGAATGCATTCCATTCAATAACTTATATAAAATCCTTGCTTAGCTGTTCTTCTGAAACTCCAAAGAGATGTCCTTTTGTGAGGGCACCTATCTACAAATTATTACTTTATTAGGTCTTTCTATTTCACTTCACCTTCCAAAGATGCCATCTTGAAGGAAAATATTTAATACAATAAAATGGTTTGTTTTCTGTAATAAAGGATACTGAAAGACCTTCACCAGCAGATGAGTACAAATTAGTTATCTTTTTTTCAGAAACAGGGCCTCTTGGGGGTGGGGCAGGGGGGTAGAAACCCTGGTGGCAAGTGGTTAAGAGGTACAGCTGCTGACAAAGAGGTCAGCCGTTTGAATTCACCAGGCACTTCTTGGAAACTCTATGAGGCAATTCTACTTTGTCCTATAGGGTCTCTATGAGTCAGAATTGACTCAGTGGCAGTAGTTTGGGTTTGGGAGAAGAGCCCCTCCTCATTCTTTTGGAGTATGATAATTCATCGTCTCCTTCTCTTACTCTCTCCTTGTGTTCCTTCTTCCCTTTCTTTCTTCCTTCATTCTCCCCTTCTTTTCTTTCAATAAAGCAAGATAAGCTCACATTTTAAAAATTAAAAAAATGCAGAATGTAAAATAACATAAATAGCTGTCAAAATTCCCTAAACATCAAGTAGCCAAGAGTCACACTTGCCAGACATTGCCACTGTTAATATTTTCTCAAATACTCTTCTTGAAATTATTATGCGTATACACTCATTTGTATATTTACTTTTTTCACACAGAATCAAGTTACACAGCTATTTTCCATATCAGAAACTGTTTCCTCATTTTTCTCACTGAATGAAATTCCATGGTAAAAACACCAATTTCTTGAGATGGTCAGCTTTAGGAAACATTCAAATATTGGGATATGTAGAAAGAGATGATACCTTTTTTTATATTTGTTTTTACAATTTTTTACATTTATAAACAAATTATTTTCTTTAGATTTTGAACAAGTTGTGTTCTTAAATCAGATTCAACTGATAGCAACGCTACGCATAACAGAACAAAACTCCACCTGGCCCTGTGCCATTCTCACAATCCTTGCTACGCTTGAGTTCCTTTTTGCCCCCACTGTGTCTATCCCTCTCAATGAGGGTCTTTTTATTTTTTGTTGACCTTCTACTAACATGGCTTGGCTGGCTCTACTTTACTAAGCATGATGTCCTTTTCCAGGGACTAGTCCCTCCTGGTAGTAGTCCAGGATATTTAAGACGAAGTCTTGTCATCCTCCCTGCTAAGGAGTATTCTGGCTATTCTTCTCAGACACATTTGTTGTTTCTCCTGGCAGTCCGTGGTATATTCAATATTCTTTGCCAACACAATAATTAAAAGCCTTCAATTTCTCTTCAGTTTTCCTTATTCAGCGTCCAGCTTTCACATGCCTATCGGGGCAACTGAAAATATCACGGCTTGGGTAAGGTGCATGCTAGTCCTTAAAGTGTTTTAATGTTTAGTCCTTTGTGTTTTAATATTTTAAAGAGCTCTTTTGCAGTAGATGTGCCCAGTGCACTGCAATGTTTGATTTTATGATGCTGCTTCCATAGGCGTTGATTGAGGAACCAAGTAACATGAAATCCTTGACAACTTCAATACTTTCTCCATGTAACGTGATGGTGCTTCCTGGACTAGTTTTGAGGGTTTTTGCTCTCTTTATGTTGAGGAGCAAACCACAATGAAGACTGCAGATTTTGATCTTCATTAGTAAATGCTTGAAGTCCTCTTCACTTTCAGCATCTAAGGTTGTGCCACCTAAGTATCACAGGTTGTTGTGTCCTCCTCTAATCTTGATAGCACATCCTTTTCACTATAGTCCATATTTTTGGATTATTTGTTCAGCATGCAAACTGAATAAGGATGGTTAACGGTAACAACCACAGGCACACCTTTTCTGATTTTAAAAAATTCAGTATGCCCTTGTTCTGTTCAAATGACAGCCTCTTGATTTACATACAGGTTCTTCATGAGCACGGAATTCTCGTTCTTAATAATGTTATTTATAATTTGTTATGCTCCATACAGTTGAATGCCTTTGCATAGTCAATAAAACAGAAGTCAACATCTTCCTGTGTTCTCTGCTTTCAGCCAGGATCCATCTGACATCAGTAATGATATCCCTTTTCTCAAATCCTCTTCTGAATCCACTTTGAATTTCTGACAGTTCACTGTCAATGTCCTACTGTAGCCAGTTTTGAATTATCTTAAGCAAAATTTTACTTGCATGTGATATTAATAGTATTCTTTGATAACTTCTGCATTTGATAAATTCTGCAAATTGAATCATATTTCTTTGGAATGAGCAAAGAGAGACCTCTTCTAGCAATTGGTCAGGTAGCTATCTTTTCTTGTACAATTTAATACACATTACATAAAATTCAATGGTTATAAAAGAAGTACTATAAAAACCAGGTTTCCCTCCCACTCATATTTTGCATCATAAGGGAATCACAGATACCCTTTTTCACAGCAACCACTGTTACTACAAGAATACTTGAATTTTTATGTATATTGTCTAAATGATAGCATATTATACACACTATCTTGCCCTTTTTCATGTATCTGCACTTCATATATCTCATGTATATATCTTATGTAACCCACCTCATCTATTCCAAAACCTACAAGACATTCCATTGTGCAGATGTTATCATTCACTAAATATTTCCCTGTCAATGGGCATTAAGAGTGTTTCTAAACTTTTACTATGGCAGACAAATGACACACTAACTATTCTTACACATACATTATTTCACAGAAGTGAAAGTATACCTGAAGAAAAAAATTCTAGAAGTGGTATGGAGTAGAGAGGAAGAGTGTGCTGTCACCAGGCAGAGAGAGCAGTGGGAGCTGCATATAGGTGGGTGCAATTTATAAGGGAATGTACATTTTCATTCAATCATAACAATAACTAAAAAACAGCCTAAAAGCAGAATTGCTGAGTTGAAAGGTAGGTATGTTTTTTCAATATTGAAAGATATTTCTAAATTTTTTCTCTATAGTAGTTGTACCAATTTAAACTGCTACCAGCATTTCTCATGTTGTTGCTAGACCATGAGTTATTAGGCTTTTCAGTCTTTACTAATATGAGCTGAAATTACATCCTTTCTACGTCTCATTTCATTTCTTTTGCACTATACGTAAATTTGGATAACTTCTGTCACATTCAAGATCCATTTATAGAGTCTCAAATTAGTTTTTACTTTTCTAGATTCAACTATATTTGACAGTAAAATAAGAAGTCTAGCTTCAGTTGTTTGTCTTTAGTTGGTATGACTTTGACTATCCCACTACTATTATATTTTTAATATTCAATTTCAGATCTACATACATATGCGTCACTTTACATAAATGGGAGTCTGTAAGGTGTCGTTGAGGGAGGCAGTTTTCATCTTTTTCCTCTTAGTTGCATCTTCTGTTATCTGTGATTTCCCAACAACAAACTCCATCGACAACACCTTCCTCACTCCCAGGAGGTCACCACTTGAACAGCCTATCTGTATCCTGTATTGTCTTTTACGCTTACACATGCCAAAGCATATCCTCCCTGCCCTGCCCTGCCCTGGTTTGTCAAGACCTACAGACATATACAATATGATTTTCAGCTATGGTTTCACACAATAGAATCATTCTACCATTTTTTCACTAATTTTCATTTTCACATACAAACTTCTAAGTCAATTACTATACCTACGATTAATTTTTAAAGTATTGTTGAATAATATGCATTGTGAAGATAAGCCATCTTCTATTCAACTATCTTCTTCTTAACATTTGTTCATTTATTTCTTTTTATTTTCACATTCGCCAATATGGTTAATACCAAAACAAATGATCTCGTATAGATGACTTTAAAAGTGTGTGCTCTTAATTCTATGGTAAATACTTCCAGGAATAATATTGTTAGGTCAAATGATTTATTTTACTAAATGTTTCCAGAATTTTTCCAAGAAGGCTAAAGTAACTTGTATTCTTACTAGAAACATGTAAGTGTACCACTTTCTTTGTACAACTAGCAACAACAGATGTCAGGATTATTTGAAATTCTAGCTGACTTGAAAGGCATAAAATAGCGTTTCTCTTATTTATTTTCCTTTTTAATACTAATGACTTTGAACATGAGTTTTGGTTACTCATTCTTTTTGTCTTATAAACACTTTTTAATTTTGTTTTAATTTTGTGATCCAATAACAATTATCTTCTTTTGACTGAAGATTTGACTCATTTACAGATTTATAGTTTTTTTGATCTTAAGTCTTTCACGGTATTTTTTACTATGAATGATTTTTAAATTTAAAAAATATTTTTCACTCTAAAAACTGTGCTTGCTTTGCTTTGTATGGATCTTCTTTGCCAAAATTCTAATGGCATATTTACAGCCATGGATGGCATGTGTATGATTAATTTTATATTTCTTAAGCAAAGTTTTATAATCCTTGCAGTGAACATTTAGGCTATTTCCAATTAGTGTTAGTACATTTGCAATTATTCTACTCTATTCTCTCCTCTTGTACATTTGGTTTCAGTGGAGCATATAATCTTTTGGCAAGCATGTTTATAACTCTTACCGTGCTCATAGCTCTATCATTTGATTTTTCCAGTTATTTATTTTGATCCAGATTTTTTTTTTTAATAAACTGCCTGCCATCTTGCTTACCCTTTTCCTTTCCTAAACCTTGTCAGTTCTACCATTTGTTCACCAAATTGTTTAACACTTGCAAGTATTCTCTGATCTAACATTTGCTATAATGTTAATTCCACCATCAAATGACTTCAATCATTGAGTCATATATTTGGTCTAGTTTCTCTTGACACTTCTTGAATGACTAACATTTATTCCCTATAATTTTATCAGGTCATAGAAAATATATCCCTAAATTTTTCCAGTGTTCTAACCTTAAGTCTTTTGTTTTAGAACTTAAATCAATGTTAAACTGAATGCAAAAACAATTTGATTAAGCTGTCTTTCAGAATTTGGTAGGAATTCAACCTTACATTTTCACAATTTAAAGCAACTAGGATGATATTTGAAACTCAGATACTTTCTGTCACCTTAAGCAGCCAGCCAATTTTTTTTTTCCATATGCTCAAAAGAGCCCTTCACTTTATTTATTTATTTACTTAAATTCTGGAACTTAAAAATTATATGTAGAAATGCTATATTTACATTTAATCATTTGAGTTCTCTTGTCCAGGGTTTGTTTTGTTTTAAAGATCATATTTTCCATTAACAGTATCTTTTTCTATTTCATTTTGAAGTTTTAAACAACACAGAACTTTGTGCATGAATAGGTTCTTTTAGTCTTTCCTTTTCCTCCGCCACCCAAGATTGGCAGTTGCATGTTACTCGTAATGGAGACATCTTACATTTGCACAGCGGTGGTGATTCAGTGTGATTTACCATTCGGCCTATAGCACTGATTGTCTCATTGTTAATCTTGTTACACAGCTCCCAAAGTTAGCCTTTTTAGCTTCCTTTGGAACGTATTTGTATGTTCTAAACAAAGCAGTCTTTCCTACTCAAGGTTTACAGCATAGAGTTATCTAAGTTATGTTCCTTCAGCTTTCTCTGAGACAAGCAATACAGAACTAGTTCCAAAGTTATGCCCAGAACCCTGCTTAACCTTCAGGGTATTTCTCAGCTCTTCCTCACGGATTTTGCTTCATGGACACAGACAGGCTTTTTTTTTTTTTTTTTTTTTTTTTTTAAATTACAATGAGAAATGATACAATGAAAACAGGATTTCTAGGTCACACTGCTAGTTAATGAAATACATTACTAAGTATAAAAACAATTTTTACAATTGAAATGTAAAACTTACTGTATTCTTTCTGATAGTTGCTTATATATTTGATACACAATAGAAATATAATTTTTAAAAAATACAAATAAAAAAGAAAAATAACTAAAAAATGTATTGTTTTCACTTGTTTATTTTCAGGTCACTGAATCAAAATCGACTTCATGGCAAGGGTTTACACTTTACTAATATTATGTACAACTTAACATTGGTATACTTTATGCAAGAAACTGGAAATGAATCAAAAGCATATGTATGTTGTGCTTAGCTTGTGTTGTGTCAGTTCTAACTCACGGAGATCCCACGCACAACAGGATGAAAGGCGCTGTCCTCCACCATCCTCACAGTTGCCTCGAGTGTGAGGCCATCACTGTGGCCTCTGTGGGGAGCCCTTCACCTAGGGCCTCCCTCGCCCTCATGGCTCTCCGCTCCTGCTAGCATGCTGTCCTCTTCCAGCAACTGAACCCTCTTGATGACACGTCCAGAAACCCTGGTGGTGTAGTGGTTAAGTGCTATGGCTGGTAATGAAATCTCCATAGTTCAAATCTCTCAGGGGCTTCTTGGAGACTCTATGGGGTATTTTGACTCTGTCTAAAGGGTGGCTATTGGTCAGAATGCATCCAATGGTGGTGGTTTGCTTGTTTGTTTGTTTGTTTTGATCATATGTCCAAAGCAGTCAGAAAATATTTTGTTGTGCTTCATAGATTTTAACTGGCTAATTTGTGGATATTCTACAATATTCTCAAATTTTTTTATGTATTTTGATCCTTTCTCTGATCAACCTAAACTTACATTAGTGGTGAGAAAAGTTGTTAGGGAAGCTTCTGAGCAGTCAGATAAATTTGGTTGGGGACAGTAGTGGTAAGACCACCACAGTGCTCCCTGTCCAGAAGGAAATGCCTACTCTTTGTGTGCTAAAAATAAAAGATAATTACTTGAGTCTACAATTTCTTATTTCCATATCTTTGTTTATAAACACAGACTGCACTTATTTGCACTCATGTGATTATAAAATGTAAAATCTTCAATCATCTATGTGAGAGAGTTGAAGTAAATTTAATTCATTAATTCTTCTCCAACTTGACTAAATACATGATATCTTTAAAAGAAGCAAGCCAAAAATACAGATCCCATTTTGACACTCAATAATTTAACTAAATATTTATGAAATACCTTTCCTTTGCAAAATATCACAAAGGACACATTTTGTCTTGATACACACAGACATTAGAACATTATTAAAAGCATTCGAATTTTACAAAATGTCCTCAAGGATTTCTGTGAGTTAGTATCCAGACTCAATATAGCAGAACTATTGACTGTCATTTAATGTTTTTCATGCTATATTTCCTGACTTGCTGGTTTTCTGTATCTGCTGGTTTCATTTATTGTTGTTATTATTTTTTTAAATATACTGCATGTATTTACAAACTCCTTGATGTTGTATAATTTCATTGTGAACTACTGTGCTAACCTAGCATTTCTGTGTTATATTTTAAAGAAAAGAAGATTGTGGAAAATAATTCATCAGTAATTTGAGAGTTCTTATGGGATGATGTCAATATTTATAAAGATGAACTAATAAACAACTGTATCGTTTTTAATAATAAGAAGGAATAACTTTTGAGTATGTCGGTATTTCACATACTGTGCTTTTTGGATTAGTTTTATGTGGATTAGTTCATTCAATCCTCTTAATATCACGATAACTGTAACAAACTAGTATTATGGCCTTTTTACAGATAAGTTAACTGAGGCATCATTTCTCAAGCTTACATGGCTAGTATCTATTGCACTGATATTTGAAATGAGATACTATTACTCTTAAAGGCACAATCTTCTTAAAAATTGGACAACGGTTTGCAGTGATTCCAGTAAGAAGCAAACTTCCAATGTGAAATTAAACAGTAATTAGATGTACCCAATAGCCTCATTCCAAGAGAAAGATTTATGTGTGTGTGTGTGTGTGTATTTAGTTCACAATCCTGCAACCAGAATGCTGAAGCCGTATTTGAAGCATATGATCTTTCATCAAAGTGGTACTCTTGATCAGTTATGCCACAATCGTCCCTCAAAGATTATCCAACTAAAGAGCATCTTCTCCACAGTGCAACCCAAATACACTCAAAACCATACCTCAAAAAATAGAAGATATGTTAAACTTTATAGAATTCTGATCTATTTGTGTTTAAGATGATAATCTTTAAAATCATGGGCATAAAACTGCATTTTACTCTAGTTTGAGGTATTCAAAACTCTTATTATTTTTCTTTCTTGCAAAGTCCAAGAGTTTATCATAGATAAACCACATAAGTATCACTATTACTTATTAAAAAATCACATTGTAAGTCCAAAATTAATAACTATCAAAAAAATTAGCTTCCAAATTCACCAGTTCATCCCTCCAGATATTTTGTGACAAGTTTTTGAATCACCATCAGTTCTTGTCTTATCGTTCTGTGTCTTCAATGACTTTAATTGTCTTCTATCACTTATTATTTTTCTCTTTAGTCACTTATTTTAAGGATTTGTCTGTCAATATGAACAGCTTACAAAAATAGAGCATAGCCTGCCTGTCTTACACTGTAAGTTCTCACCAATATTTAGTTAAAAAGTTACTTACATAAAAAAGTTTTGCTTTGAAAGCACAGTCATTTGTGTACCCTTTTGTCATCCAAGAAAATCTTGTCTTCATTATTCCTAAAAAGAGCTAGAATAGACTCAAGGTCAACAAGTTTTTGCTTTTTTTTTTTTAAGTATTCATTATGATTAGATCTGAATTACTTGCAATATATTGTACTCTTAATTCACAAACAAAGTCCTATCCTATCATAACATTATATTTTATAAAATTCTAGCTCATTGAGGTATGCAGTTCTAAAGCTTTACTTTTTTTTATTAGTAATACTTGTTAAGAAATTTTACATGTTTTCAAACATTGTGATTTGGCCTAAAAATTTATTTTCAAGTCCAGTACTATTCAGTAGTATCATTTATGAACTCAAGGGATTGTTTTATTTAATATTCATCTACTGCTCATATTTGTCATTCCCAAGATGTATGAGTCAACAGCAAACATATTGTTAAATTTGCTTTCTCATTGTATTCTCTCCTGAGGATTTTTGTTTAAGTCCTATGAGGAGAGCTAATACAAATATTGCAAACAGTCACTCTCTGTATTCGCTGCCCAAATTATTTTAACACAGGCTAGACACATTTGAAGGGAGAAAGCACTAATGGGAATATGATGCTACTAATTTCAAAACTTAGATTTAATGCCTAGATTTTTCTAATTATTGATATATTTGACCTATGTGAATTGAATTAGCTGTCTACACAAATGAAATTAAACCATCTATATTCTCTAAATTTAAAGTAATTAAGATTAAGTACAATTTTGGTTCAGTTCTTTAATCAGACTAGTCACATTTCAAGTGTTTAGTGTCCATATGTGAATAACACTGGATTGTGCAGATATAAACTATTTCTTTTATCACAGAATGTTCTATTGAACTTGGAAAGACTTTAGTTCGTGCAAACAAGTTGCATATGTACTTAAGAATGGACATCAAAATATGCTCCTCATCTCCCTGGTTTGTACAGTATATTTCTATATTTCTTAGAATTTTATTGTGTCTTTTATTGTGGCATAATTTTGTTCAAAAATATCATTCATTAGATGTATATAAGCAGCATAGCATCACACAGGCAGATGAATGTGAGTGATTTTGCAGCAACATTAACTCACAGTGTTTTAGCTAATATCTACATTAGGTAAGGAGGTAAGGATTTACTTTTTTTTAAATTTAATGCAAAAATTATTTTCAGGAAAGACTCAATGCCAGTGCTACATCTTCCAAAAGAATAAACAAAACAAACAAACAAAAACACTTTGATCAACTTCAAAGTACGTCCACTTTAAGCCTTCTTCCAATTTTAAATATGAAAATTGTTCAGCCAGACTTTTAAGTTTTAAAAAAAGAATTTACTGTTAATTTTTATAGTTTTATGTCTGTGAACTATTTAATTTTTTGAAGGGAATTGACTTTATTACAAGGTAAATTTGATTGCGTTACAGAGAAAATTCTTAAGAAACACGGAGCATTAACACTAGTTATATCTGCTTCTGTTAAACGGATAACCTTAGATATACTGATAGTTTTGATACATCTAAGATTTGCAATGTTTGTGTAATAAAGACCTCATTTCTTAGTGCTCCTCAGTGAATCTAATACTCATCTCCAATTGCTATTTTGGAGTCTGCACAGTCCTAAAGAACACATCCTTCCCACAATCCACCATCTACTATGTTTTCCGTTCTAAAACCATTCCTCTTTCATTTTTTCCATTATCTAGGTTCTACCTAAAGTTCATTTCTGCTTACCTGGTTATCTGTGTCCCCACTGATTCTCATTCTTTGAAATTCTTATAGCATTTCTTATTTTTTAAATCATTCATTTCCTCTTATTACATGTAATTATTTGTGTATTCTAAATATTTTAAGCCATTTCTTAAAGAATTTGATTTGTGTTTGATGAACGATGACTATCTACAATTTAGTTCTTAGATATTTCCTCAAAATTTATTTCTTTTTAACAAACAGCATTTTCCCTAGAAGTAGCAGAAGTTCATTATCTATTGCTTGCTCTGTGATACACATTTGCTTTTTCTTTTTGGCTTATTTGCTTGATTTTTCCTACCTTTTTGCTTTGTTTAGTTTAATATATTAATGTAAAGAGATTGCATTTCTTAACAGTTTTTAACTTTTTTTTGTATGTGACTACAAGAGGCCAGCCAAAAGCCAAGTGCCATCGAGTCGGATCTGATTCATGGCGACCCTAAAGAGACAATAGGTAATTTTAGATATTAAACGTGTGACGTGTCTGCTAAAACCTCATAAAACAGTAGACATACCAATGTTTAGAAGAAAATAAGAGACAATTATATATGTGTGTGTTTTGTTCACAAAATAGTTCTAATACTTCATGTCCAGGCCAGCAGTATCTTCGACTATAACATTCTTACATACACATCAGCATTTTATACAAGTACAAATGTCTATGAAAAGTAGAATAAATTAAACAATTATCTACATAATGCTAACCGGACACTGCAGGATATTTTTCTTCTGGAATCACTTTATTGCACTGTATTGTGTAATAATGTGTCCATATAATATTATTGACCTATGGAATAAACTTTAAACCATGAAGTATGACAAATCCCTATGAATGGGAGCTAACACATAAACTTGGATGTTTGAATGATTTTTCTTTTTTATTAACTGCCATGGATGGGTAAAACAAAAATATCCAGAGTTTGTTTACCCTGAAAACTTAGTTCTTCTAAACAGCAAAATATCTTTCAGTAATCTGTTATTTTCTCATTTTTCCTAATTGTTGCTTGTACAAAGACAATGTCAATAATGAGGTGAAGCTAAGTATGCGATAGAATTATGAATTACACCAGTTATTTATTTAAAACAATCTGCCTGGTAATTGCTCTTCTTTATATCTAGTTGAGATCCTGATATATACTTCTCAATTTTATCAGTTAAATACTTCTAATACACTTGAATTACTACAGCAAGAAAACAGTTTGAAACCTTGTCTTTTTTAAAGAGGAAATTCTTAACATTTTCTGATGCTGCTTTCAGTTTTTGACACCAACATAACGTTGAAATATATCTATACTTCTAGATATAATCTAAGCCTGTGCTGTCTAGCCTGGTAGCCATTAGTGAGAGTGGCTATTTATTTTTAAATTAATTAAAATTAAATAGAGTTAATATTTATTCAGTCACACTAGCTGTAGTACAAATACTGAGTAGTAATCTAAGTCCAGTTTTTACCATACTGGCAATACAGAATGGATACAGTCATTATCACAGAAAATTGTATTGGACGGAAGTGCTCAAGAAATTGTTCCCTAATTCACGAAAGATTTCTCTGTAAAGTCGGCCCTCTTAGATGCTGAAAACTGGCACTCTGGTTCTCAACTAAATTTAGAAAAGTAGGACCTACATTCAAAGGCATTATAAATCATAATGATTCAAAAGTTGTTTGAGAGCATCTGCTCACAGCTCTCAGGCACCAAGAAGTAAAATTCAAGGAACACAGACCCAGAAAAATAATATGACACTTAGAATTAATTATGTTTATTCTGTATCTGTTGAAAACCTTTACCTGTTATAGTTAAAAATTTGGGGCATACCAGTAACATAAATTGAACTAGAATAAATATAATGTGATGCATTTTAATGACTCAGGAAGATTTTATGGAATTCAAGGTTTGTAACTTCGACTATTGGAACCAGGACTTGCGGAAACAAGGGCTGCTACTGAACTCTCAGACTAAACAACGAGTACACAATAACAACAGTTTCCTTCTCCCACATCTCTGTCTCAGAACAAGGCGAGGGGCCAACTATGAAGCAGACTATCAACTGCTCATGCAAGATCAATACCATCACCAATTACAAGAACTTAACAGTGATGCCATATATTGCGTGACAGGGTTTTGCAAGACCAACAACCCATTCATTGGAAACATCTTTTTTTTTCCAAAAACATAAACAGTGATTATACTCACGGACCTCACCAAATGGATATGCAGCTATCAAATCAACTACATCTATGCAAAGAGATGAAGGAGAGGCTCTATACTTTCAGTCAGAACAAGTCCAGGGACTGACTGCAGAAGAGAACTTCAACTGCTCATGTGCAAGTTCAAATTGAAACTGAAGAAAATTAAAATAAGCCTCTAAAGGCGAAAGTACAACTCTGAGTACTTACCATCTGAATTTAGAGACCATATTGAGGATACATTTGGTGCATTAATCACTGCTGACAGAATCAGGAGAGCTATAGGGTGACATCAAGGGTATAACACATGAAGAAAGCAAAAGGTCATTTCAAAGATAGAAAAGAAAGGAAACATATTAAGTATTGTACCACCAGGGCTCCATTAAATATGATGCCTTTATGATTAAATGTGCATATGTGTGTGTGTGTGCATGTATGTAAAATAACTCAGAAACTCAGTTTTTATCCTTTTCTCTATAAAAAAATTATAGTGTACATTTCTTCATAGTAAACACTAAAATATTCAGTTATAGTAAATGTGGTACAATGGGTTTCTTGATGTGGCCATTCTGACCCTGGGTTTGCAAATCTCTCAAAACAACTGGTCAGGATTACAATGTACCTGAAATAATTGGTCTGTTTGTCATCTGCCTAAGTAGATTCCAAGAATTGGTCAATTTTCCTATGTGGCTTCAATCTGCTTAATAGGAGTGGTCAGTTTGCTATCTGACTAGGGAACTAGTAGGTTTATTATCTTGCTATGAAAGTTGTATCTTGATATTGACAAGTAGTTTTCTTATATATGTGGCCACTCTTCTTTGGGGGGACCTCCTGAACACCAATAGCCTTGAGAGTAGCATGTTTTTAGACCTGTGGTTCCTGCTCTAAAAACCTCCCAGATCTAAATAAAAGAGCTGTAAGATGGGTTTAAGTACTGTATCACTGAACTGAAAGCACTGAAGGCCCAGAATGGACCAGTAGCACAGTCAGCAGCAAAAGACTCAGAGACTGAGGATGGCCCAGTGGCAAAGACCACTGGCACAGTATCAGTGGTAAAAACTTTGTAGCCTACAGCCAGAAAGAGTCAGGGTGGTGGTAGCGGATGAGCCAAGGCACAGAACTGGGCACCCCTGGGTAGGATTTACCAGCAGAGCTGGGCCCCGTGTTGAGGGGAAGCAGATCCAGTTAGGGCCGGCACAGACAGATACCCAAGCATACGAGCAGCACAGGGACTGAGCAGGCCTGACTCTGACAGCTGCTGAGGCCTCAGCTTGCTGAAAGCTGTAATCATAAGAGGGAGAAGTCACCAGTCCTAATGACCAACAAGAGTCCAATCCTAAGGGCTGACAGGTGACATGTCCTGAGGGCTGAAAAGGTTTTCCGCAGAAGCTCGAGCACACGTAGTATAGGAGTTGCTTGTAAAACAATTTTGCCTTGAGAGTTGTTGTAATGCCAGCCTAACTGTGTCACTGACCAAGTGTCATCCTGAAGCTACTGGCTGAGAGCTGGGACAGAAAACACGGAGTCCAAACTCAGCCCAGAAGAGCTGCAGAGAAAGAGAGAGAGAGGGAGAAACTAGAGCAGGCCGCAGCTGACCCAAGCGGATGACACACCTTCTGAGAGACATCTAATCAACAACGTGCATACCCAATGGCACAGAAACAAAATAGGTAATTCAAGAAGGGTGATCAACTCCTCTTTTAGACTGAATGGATTCTTCTCTTATAATGCTAAATGGTATTCTCATGGGATAGGGAGGAGCAGTTCATTTCAAATCTGTTCCTATTGATTACTATCTGCTAAAAGAACAGTGACAACTGTCAGCTGACAACACTTAGCAAAATGTTTTTACATGTGTTCACCTAGATGTTTTACACGTGTTCCCCTAGCAGTCTCACGATTTCTTGGGATTTAGAGTACGACCTGTGTGTACATGTACACCCAGACAGTAAAATACAGTTAGTCATTTATAACTTACTTAACAATTCTGATATTGGATAGCTAGGTTTATTCCAAACGTGTTCTGATAAATAGTGACACGTGATACACTATGTTTTCCTGAACCTACACTCACACACTATACTGTGGCTCTCTGTTGGTGGTCTGATTCCTGCACTACAGCATGTATACAATGCGTGCAATGACTACAACTTGGTCATCTCTGTGCCCCCAGTGCTTGGCACTTCCGTTTTAAATTTAAAACTGAAATACTTATCAAGCCAGTAACTACCTTGAAGATCAGCTCAAACTCATGTATTTTCTCTGATGAAACATTACAGTAGTAAGAAAACAATACATGAATGAGTTTTATTTTTAAACACATGCTTAAGAATTTGTCATTTCATTGATAATACATAACTATTTATTATCCTCAGAAAATTGTGAATAATCTTTTACTTGAAGTTCTTAATATTATGTATTTGTTTGATAGACATGCGTGGTTTCCTCAGTATTGTCTGTGTGCTATAGGAATGGAGATAGAAGAAAATCTAAGTTACTAACTATCCTCAGCAGTGCTTATACTTCAGTGTTTAGACTGTTTTTATTAACTCATGATTACCTATTTAAAGACACTTTATAGTTATACTTCTTGTAAGTACTTTCAAAAATAAAAGGAACCTATTTCTGTAACTCAATAAAAATTGACTTTATGTAGTTATTACTGAGATGTTGAGAAAAAATGTATTATGATAGTAAAAATTTAAAAAATGACTATACTTTGACAAATTATAAGACTTTATATAAAGTTATATGAATCCACTCTTCCACATACTGATATATTTTTATCTCACAGAATTTAGGAGTTCTGTGTTATCATACCAATTACTACCAGTTGTCATCAAGTCAGTTGCAACATAAAGTGACCCAACACGTGTCAGAGTAGAACTGTGTGTGACAGGATTTTCAAGGTAGATTCTTCAGAAGCAGATTGTCAGGAAGCACAGACGCAGCTCAGCCCCTTACAGAAGTTACTTGGCTAAATTCGTATGTCTGCATTGAATATGCTCGTTAATTTTTCAGCTATGCTCAACTTGCCCTATAAGTTTTGTATTTTGATTGATCCAGGGTTAAGTACCTATTTAAGCAAAGGGATTTTATTCATAGCTAAAATAAAGTCAAAAGTACTATTACTTCAAGAATTGGAACTATGTATCTATGTTTATGGACAAATGCTTTGTACCAATTATGATTGTCAAGTTTGACCAAGAGCATGCCTTTTAGCTCTCAGCCCTCAAGTGACAAGCTTAAAACACAACAGAAAACCAAAAGCAAACTCACTGAGGTCAAGTTGATCCTGACCCATCGCAAACTCTGACTAAGCTTTGCTGTGTGGTGTGAAATATGATATGGTCCTGTCAGGGATTATCTACACTGTATATGATTGATTTGCGGATGGATTGTCTCTTAAATCTATGACTCATAGTGAAAACTACAGCCACTTAAATGTCCCACAAACTTTAGATTATTCTTAAATAGAAACACACACACACACATACACACATACACACACACACACACACACACACACACACACACAGAGTCAGGGCCAGAGTAATATGAAACACAAAGCCATGGGAAAGCAAAGGGCTCCCATTTTTAATAAGCAAAGGATGCTGGTCTTCAGAGGATAGACTGGGTCAGACACAGAGAAGATGAGGGCAAAAGAATGAGGAATTCACAAAAAGAGAAAGATATTCAACTTTTTTAAGTTTTCAAATCCTGGTTCCATTATTTTCTGCCCTCGTAGTCATTGAACTTCTTACTGAGTTTTTTCTAAGATTTTTCTTCTCTGAACTAGAATGGATTTCTGACTTATTGAAATTTAAGAGACTTTGGAGGAGTAACAGCTTCTTACAGGAGTATTTGTGAAAAGAAGCCAAGTTTTCACTCCAATAGTGTGGGCAGTTTCCGTGTTACCATAGTTGCTGCTAGATGCTTGTTGATAGATTGGTCTTCTATTGTGATGTGTAGCACAGTGTTGTGTGAAAGATGCCTAACTTTGAGATGCCTCAGACTAAGGCAATATCTTATGCTTTAATAAAATAAATTCATGAAGACACTAGCCAAAACAATATACAAAAATTTGACTCAGGATACGATAATTGTCTGAAATATAGATATCACAAGTAAAAGTTATCTGACTCAAAGTGGCATACTATTGCTAGGTTATTACAAATCAACTTTGCATATTTTCATAGAGTTGCACCAGAAAATGAAGTGTCAATCTTATTTAAAGAATATTTTATGTTGCTTTAGTAATGAGTATTACTGATGATTTCTTGTATTACACAAAATTAGCCCTTAAGAAGAAAGCATAGCATTAATATGAAGAAACAGAATGGAAGAAGTCATCAACGACTAATAGACACAAGTCACCCTTGATTACATCTTGTTTTGGAAATGCTATCACCTAAACCAACTGCTTCCAAGTTGCATTATGAACATGGCAATTACCCACAGAGTATTTGAGAGAAAAAGTTACAAGACTATGTACCTTAAGTTATAGATTCTGTGTGCCTTTACATCAATTCTATATCATAGCCACATTTAGGACAGTTAGGACAGAGCAGAACAGCCCATAAGACTTCCTACATTGTTATCTTTATGGAAGCGTATTACTAGGTCTTTTATCCCAATGAGCCATGGGTCATTTCCAACTGAAGTTTTGGTTAGCAGCTGAATAGACAACTATTGTGTCACTATTTACATGTATAAAATTAGGTAAGTCAACTAAGCTAAGGGTAGTAAGAAGCCCTGCTGATGAAATGGCTAAGAGATATTGGCTACTAAACAAAAGCATAGCATTTTGAATCAACCAACTGCTCCTTGGAAATCCTTTGGGAAGGTTTTACTCTGTCTTACAGAGTCACTATGAGTTAAAATCTATTTGATGGCAACAGGTCTGGTCTTCCATTTCATTCAAGAGTGGTTAATTATCACAGAGGTAGCTGAATCCCTTAGTGTATTTACTTAAATTTATACATGTGAATTCCTACATATCAATGCTTTTTGTTATATTTAGGTTTACTTAAGTGATATACTGTACAAATCATTATGTAATTTTTTGAGATCTATCAAATTAATATATATCTATACTTACTATTTTAATTCCTCTACAAAACCTCAAACACTGTAGTATTGTTGAAGAGGTAGATATAGGAATCAATGTAACATAACAGAGAGCCCAAAAGAACTTAAGCCCAAATAGGAACTTGGTTTATGGTGAGGAAATGATGACCTACTCAGTTAGCTTTTATGCTTTTCAGTGCCCGGATGTATAATGAATGCACGTGCTGATGTTTCCATAAGCATGAACATTGGTGACTGTGGAAGAAACCATTCTGAAGTAGATCAGATTCCAAACAGAAGAATAGAAATGAAGGGGGCAGATAATGAAGTTTACAGTCTCCCAGGACGCAAATATTCTTACCTAAATGAAATTTCCTCTATCTCTTTTTATTTCCAACTCATTTTATAGGGAGACTCTGCTTTGGGGATATATGAAGTAGGCCAAGAATTTAAAATGAGATATTGTCGTACTGGTGGGACTAGTAAATTGATTACTGAAAGGTATTATTACTTACCAAGAGGAAAGTTTACATGTCATTTTTTTCAAATCCATCCCATTTATTTTATGTGCCTTTAAAGTATCACTTTGTTTTGACACATAAGACACTATTCTAAATCTCCATGGTATTCCAGATCTTAACAAACAGTATTTTTCATGGAATAGGTCTTGTTAATCATCTAATTGAAAAAAAAAAATTTTAATGTTTCATTAACTATGTGATCATTCAAGCAAAATAAATTCCTTGTCACATCTGTCAGGTCATTGCTACTTTTCAGTGAGCAGAACAGCGTGCAAGGAGCTAGCATAAATTTCTACAGTCAATTGTTACTAGAAAAACAAAACGAAAATTTGCTTCTCAATTTATGACATTTAAACAGACAAAGCCAAGCCAAGTGCCGTCGAGTCGGATCCTACTCATGGCGACCCTCAAAAGGTAATACATATATTGGCAAAAATAATATAAAATCTAGCTGCAGTACCAATCTCCATGTTACTTTTTACTTTGGTTCATGTTTAAAGGAAAAAAAGGTAGATTCCAAATAGCTTCAGTAAGTCTTATTATTATTATTTCCTAAAATATACTTAGGGAGTAAAGTTGTGGACCAAATCAGATAAATTTAGGATCTCACACTTTCAGTCAATCAGAACAATGCCGGGCTTAGATGATTCTATACTACTTTTGTCAGTACATTTTCTCCCAGATATTCTACTTTTAGTGCCTCCTGACTAGCTGCAATGGCTCAGAAGTGGAGAATTTCTAAGTCCACACTGCCTGGATTCATCAAACTTGCATTGGAGATCGTCAGACTGGGAGTACAAAGAAGAACCTTCGGGAGCTTTCAGAAGGTCACAAATCATTTAGAGGGCTTGCTCTGCTGCACCATAGCTGAGTGAATGGCCCTGCCTATTGGACAACGGGGTGAAAAACATCACAACCACAGACAAACAACAAAGAACGTACAGCCTGCCTGCTCTCACATAACCAAATAAAACAGAAATGCAGGCTGAAACAAACAGATTTACAATCAACAAAGGAAACAATTACTGAATGTCCTGAAGCCTGCACATATCAAAATGTTTTTTTTTTTTTAAAAAAAAAAGACAGAAGTTTCCAGTAAGAGTCCAAAATAAAGCACTAGATGATTTTCCAGCTGAAGAAAAGGCACTAGAATTACCTGATAGGGAATTCAAATTTCTAAGATTGAGAGTTATCCAAGAGTTGAAGCAAAAAGCCAAGCCAGCCAAGTGCCGTCGAGTAGGATAGACAAATTCATGTAAAATGCAGAGAAATTTATGGAAGAATATATGAGAATATTACAAGGAAAAAAATGCCAAGATAAATACACAACTAGAAATCATACAAAAAAAACAATTAGAAAAGCAAACCATGAACAAGATTGTAGAAATAGTGTCATAAAAAGGCTGAGGAGCAGATTTGAAAAGATGAAATACAAGATCAGGGAAATTGAAATTGAAATATATTTATGTTTGGGAAAAATTTAAAAAAAGAATGAAGTAAAATTAAGGAAACTTGAAAATTTTGTGAGATATAATCAAAAGCAAAAATTTGTGAGTGATCAGAATTATAGAATGGAGGAGAAAACAGAAAACATAAGGTGAAATATTGAAGAACTGCTGATAGAAAATTTCCCTAATATCATGAAAGATAAAAAGGTGACCATCCAAGAAATTGAATGAACACCATTTAGGACAGACCCTGAAGGAAAATTATCAAGGCATATCATAAATACAATCCCTAAAACCAAAGACAGAGAAACAATTCTGAGAGTAGTTGAAGGAAAACGAAAAGTCACATACAAAGGAGAAGCAATAAGACTAAGCCCTGACTATTTGGCAGAAACCATGCAGGCATGGGATGATATAGACGAGAACTGCCAATTAAGTTCTCAAACTCATCCTGGAAAAAGTGCTACATAACCTCATTGTTGAACATCCCTATGGCCACCTTCAAAGTACTCCCTTTAGGAAGCTATGCTCTGACACAAGTGCCTAGTCCACCCTTCAAAGCTATTTTGGAACTCTTTCTGCAATGGCCATCACAACTGTTGTCATACTACACTTGATGTCCTGAATTTCACCAAAATGTATTCATTTCAATATTTCCTTTATCTCTGGGTAAAGAAAAAAGGCTTTGGGGGCCAGATCAGGTGAGTAGGAAGGGTGTTTCAGTACAGTTATTTGTGTACTGGCTAAAAACTCCCTCACAGACAATCAAACAATTAAGTTTGTGAACTTGCCACCATGCCATTGTGTGCAATGACCATTCCAAAATGAGTTCCAAAATTGCTCTGAAGGATGGATTAGGTGCTGGCATCAGTGCACAGTTTCCCAAGGGGAGTACTTCAAAGGTGACTCTAATGATATTTAGAATTGCGGTATGCAGAACTTAGATCAATTAAGTTCACAGGCTTGTCAGAAATGTATAAAATTTTGAAAGAAAAAAACTGCCAACCAAGAATAATATATCCTGCAAAACTCTTGTTTAAATATGATGGTGAAATTAGGAAATTTCCAGATAACAGAAACTAAGAGAATATGTAAAAACCAAACCAAACTTAAGGAGTCCTTTGCTCTAAGAAAAAACAGTATCAGACGACACCCCGTATCTAGGATGTAAGTTAGTACCAGCCAGATACAAACCTAGAAAATGAACTGTCAAGAACTACCAAAACCCAAAAGAATTACAGCAGTGAACCAGAAAGTTTTATCAGCAAGAAACATTGTCCGAAGAATAAAAGAGGAAATAAGCAGTGTAGATGTAGAACTGTCTAATGAAGTTGAAGGCAAGGTGCCACCAAGTAACAATATACTGCTTCAAACTGAGGGACAATAAAGATAAATCTCAAGATAACTACAAAGAAAACAAATCTACTCCTTATAGTTATAAAAATGAAGAAAAACAAAGTCTCAATAAAAACAAAATCTATAAAAACAAAAGAATTTGAGCACAAAAGAGTAAGAGGAAACAAGAAAATGTCAGCACAAAAAAAGCACTACAAAATGACAGCAACAAACTTACATACTTATCAACAATTACACTAAATGTAAATGACCCAAATGTATCCATAAAGAGACAAAGAATGACAGAATGGATGGGGAAAAAAAAGGATTTATCAATATGCTGATTACAAGAGACACACCTTAGGAAGGAAGATGCCTGGTGTTAGTACAATGACAGATACATTGATCAGTGGAATAGAGTTGAGAGCTTAGATGTAAATCCAACCAACTATGGTTACTTGATCTTCAGTGAGGACCCAAAGTCCATCGAATGGGAAAAATATATTCTTTTAGCAGCTAGTGCTGGCAAAACTTGATGTCATCTCATAACAATGAGCAAACTGGAGGGCATTACATGGAGTGAAATGAATCAATCACAGAGGGACAGGTGCTATGTGAGATAATTACAATGAAAATGCATGAAAAGCCTTATACATCAAGAGAAACAACCTTTGATGGTTACCAGGGAGGTGGCGGGTAGGGATTGGAATTTTTTTTTTTTTTTAAAAGCTTCACCTCTGAGCAAAGGAGTCATGTTATTCTTTCAATAAATACACACTGAGTAATTAATCTAGCAGATAGGAATCTCAGTCTAAAAACAAAAGTGTGCAATAAGGGTAATCTTCACTGCTGTTGTTAGTTGTTGTGGAGCACCTCTGATTTGTGGCAACTCTATGTATGACAGAACCCAGTATGGCCTGTCTCTGTACCATCGTCATCATCTTTGATATATTTGAGCCTATTATTGAGGTTGTTGCGTCAATTCATTATGTTGAGAGTTTCCCTCACCTTTGCTGGCCCTTCACTTTACTGAACACGATCTAAAAAAGATGCATGGAAAATTACTGATGATTAGAATGTAAAAGTTGGAAACAAAGTTCAGTAGTTAGAAAATGTGACATTGGTGAAAGAAACAATGTCACAGATCACACGACAGTATTTTGCATGAAAACGTTTTCTTTGCAAATATCTTTTTTCAACAACCTAAATGGTGAAAGTACATGTAAGTGAACCTCACTGGGTGAATATACATGAATCAAATTGACTACACTTGTGGAAAGAAGCAATGGAGAAGCTCCGTATCATCAGTCAGAATAAGGTCAGGGACCTAGTGAGGATCAGACTTTTAATTGCTTACATGGAAGTTCACATGGAAGCTGAAGAAAATTAAAACAGGTCTATGAAAGCAAAAGTACCACCTGGCATATATCCCACTTGAGCTTAGAGTCCATCTCAAGAACTTTGACTCTAATTAAACACTAATGACTGAAGATAAGAAGAGTTGCGAAATGACCTCAAGGATACCACACATGAAGAAAATAAAAGTGCATTAAAAAGATGGGAAAGAAAAAAAACCAAAATTGATATCAGAAGAGCCTCTAAAACTTGCTCGTGAATGCAACACTAAAGGAAAGGAAGAAATGATGAAATCAGAGTTGAACAGAAGATATCAAAGGGTGACTTGAGAAGATAAAGTAAAATATTTTATAATGAAATGTGCAAGACCTGGAGTTAGAAACCTCAGTGGGAAGCTGAAAGAACTGAAGAAAATATTCAAGACTCTAAGAGTTGCAATGCTGGTGAATTATACAAGCAAACTGTCAAATGATAGAGGAAGTATCAAAAGAAGATGGAAGGTGTACATAGTCACTGTGCCAAAAAGATTTGGTTGACAGTAAACCATGTCAGGAGGCAACATATGGTCAAAACCAATGATACTGAAGGAAGAAGTCTAAACTGCAATAAAAGTATTGCTGAAAAACCAGACCCAAGGAATTGACAAAATACCAGTTGAGGAATTTCAACAAATGCTGTGATACTAAAAGCTCATCTATGACAAGAAATTTGTAAAACTGCTTTCTGGACATCAACTGGAAGAAATCTGTATTTGTGTCCATTTGAAAGAAAGGTGATCCAACCAAATGTGGAAATTACTGAACAACATAATTAATGTCAGAAGCAAGTGAATTTTGCTGAAAATACTTCAGAAGCTGTTGCTGCAGTAAATTCACATGAAACTGCCAGAGATTTGGGCTAGATTAAGATGAGGACATGGAATAAGAGTTATTTTTAATATCTGCTTGATCTTGGCTCAAAGCAAAGAACCAGAAAGATGTCTTCTTGGGTTTTATTAACTACATACAGGCATTCAACTGTGCGGATCATAGAAAATCATGGATAATACTATGGAGAATGGGAATTCCAAAACATTTAACTGTGCTATGAGGAATCTCTATGTAGAAAGAAAATGAGGATATTGTATGGTTTAATACAGGAAAGGTATGTGTCATGATTGTATCCTTTCACCATACTTACTCAATCTGTATGCTGAGCAAATAACCTGAGAAACTGAACTGTATGAAGAAGAAGGGGATTGGAGGACTACTCACTAACAATCTGCAATATGAAGATGATACAAACATGCTTTCTGAAAATGGGGAAGACTTGAAATACTTACTGATGAAGACCAAAGACATATGGATTATACCTCTAAATAAAGGAAACAAAAATCCTCAGAACTACACCAATTAGCAACATCATGATGAACAGAGAAAAGATTGTAGCTGTCATGCATTTCATTTTATTTGGATCAACAACTAACACCTATGGAAGCAACAGCTAAGAAAACAAATGACACATTGCATTGGGCAAATATCTTACAGAAGAGCTCTTTGAAATGCTAAAAATAAAGATGTCAGTTTGAGGATTAAGGTATACCTGACCCAAGCCATGGCATTTTTCTATCACCTTCTATACATAAGAATGATGGACAGTGAATATGGAAAATTAAAGGAACACTGCTGCCTTTGAATTGTGACACTGGTGAAGAATACTGACTATATGTACCATGGTCTTCTAGAACAAACAAATCTATCTTAGAAGAAGTGCAGCCAAAATGATCCTTAAGTGCCAAATTGGTAATATTTCATCTCATGTACTTTGGACTTGTAATCAGGAGGGGCCAGTCCCTGGGGAAGAACATTGTGCTTGGTAGAATAGAGGGTCAGTGAAAAAGCAGAAGGCCGTTAACTAGACAAACTGACACAGCGGCTGCAACAATGAGTTCAAGCATAGCAATAATTGGGAGAATGGTACCAGATAGGGCAGTTTTGTTCCTTTTGAACACCTGGTCAAATCAAAGGCATCTAACAATGTAGTATGTGCTGGGCAAAAGGATTTCTTGTTTTCTTCTCAAAACAATCACTTCTGAATCATACAATCTTCTTATATTTTAAGGAGACTAGTTTTCCAACTCATTAATGTAGTGAATACCTGTTGTCTGCCAGACACCATTCTGACTACAGCTGTTCTGACAGTGAACAAGACAGTCAAAGCTCTGCTTGTAAGTGGCTTTCACACTAGCAAGAGTGGAGAAAAGAAGATAAACAGTAAATAATTAGATAAATAAGATACTTTCTGGAACAATAAGTGGATTGAAAAATAAACAGAACTGACTAATAAATTAGGAAGTAATAGAAACGGGCAGGAACTATTTACCTAGCTGATGACTTTCATGTAGGGAAAGTGACTTTTAATTAGCTTTGTTACTGAGTATAGGGTGTCACAATACAGTTCATATTGTTTTATTTATCTCAAATAACATATTACAAAATATTTTTTTGTTGTTAGTTACTACAGAGTTGGCTTAGACTCATAGGAACAAAACAGAACAAAATGTTGCCTGGTCCTGTGGCATGTTTGAGTTTATTGTTGTGAATATTATGCCAATTCAATATCTAGGTAGGCACGTTTATCCCTGTGAAGGTTAAAATTGTGGAAATAAACATGATTACTCTTAAAACAAAAACAAAAACTGAGTAGAATAATTGAAATAGAAAAACACATTTGTCCCTTCACTGACTCCTACCTTGTTACATGCTCTTCTTCAATATGTATGGCATTTTTTTTGCTTTCAGGGGTGAGGAAAAAGGCATAAGTGAAATTCATGTTCCCTTTTCTAACTCCAAAGACTTCTTACAAAGCCACATACAAGATCTATTTCTTAAAATGTAGGAAAGGCCTTGTCTATAACTCAGACAATCAGATCTTTGGTATCAATATGGGAATAGCAGAGCTCCTGCATAACACAATAAAGTGGTAGGCAGGACTTCTCAGAAATATGGATCAACTTGATAACAACAAATGTCCTTGATATAAAGTCCAACATCAAGTTTAGAAACCTTGAGTGCCCTGACTATAGTAAAGAATCAGCTTTTCTCATTGCTGCAATATTATAGTGTCAAATAAATTTAGTCTTGTGAATCCAGGTTGTAAATCTAGACTACAAGCATCACACTACCTTGATTGTGCAGGATGATTCCACAATCAAATCCATTTATGGGAATTTTCTCTTCCTCACAAAGACCTTGCAGATATAAAGAAGCCAACCAAGACATCAATGTAAATTTTGTAGGAGGAATCAGCATATTATTTATATTTGTCAAACCAGAAACTCACAAAGGTTCAAGGAATTTTCAACAATTACATAGCGAGAATTTTACTCAGAATTGAAACATTTCTATATCTAACACTGTGATGGTTAAAAATGTGTGTCGCCTTGGCGGGACCCTGATTCTTAGTGTTTTGGAGGTTGCTAAGATCTGATACGTGATCACCCCCACGATGGGGTCTGCTATGAGTGCATGCTGATGGGGCAGCCCTGTGATGGTTTACTGCCTCCCTTAGCCTTGATGTCTTCACCCTCCTTCACCTAGCTCTTCCTTTTCTCCTTGGCAGGGTTTTTGCTTATTCTAGATCCTGCAGCTGGTTTCCCTTTGACCTCTGTATCTTGGGACTCGAGCTAGCAGTTTATCTGCAATCTTGCCTGCCGATCTAGGTATTCATCAGTCTTCACAGCTGGTAAGCAACAGCCCTGCTCTCTGGCTTGCACAGCTTAGGTTTGCGGCTGCTGTCGCTGTATGAATCAGGAAAAGCCTCTCACCTACCTCATAGACTTCAAACTTTTCAGTCTCTACAACTGTGTGAGCCATATCTGTGGTATAAATCTCTCTCATTCGCTGTGTGTATATGTATATATGTGTACATATATATGTCTCTGTATATGTGTATATGTATGTGTATATGTATGTATATATTTCACATATACACACACACATATACATGCACATATTTATGCTTCACTGGTTTTGCTTCTCTAGAGAACTCAGTCTCAAATAAACACTAACTTGTTTTACTATATCACAGTAAAACAAATTGGGATCCTTGAAGTTGGGAGACCTGATATGATAAAGCTGTGTGTTGTCAAGTAAACACTAGACACGAGACTCTGTGAGAGTGGGGTTATAGCTACATTTCCCAGACAACCCAGTCAAGTGTCTGGCACAAAGTAGGTATCCATAAATATTTAATTAATAAATAAATACACATCTATATAAAAAGTTAAGACACTGAAATAAAAAAAATTCATAAAAAAACTTCAAATCCTCAAGTGAGTTAAAATTCTAGACAATTTCCACTGCTTTTTACAGTTGCTACAAAACTTAAAAGCTGAAGCTAATAGACAAAAATTGGACTGTTCGTTTTTATTTAATTCTACATTTTCTCTTACGACTATTCAGAATATACACTCCTGTGTGTCCCCAATTCTCAAACACAGGGGTCATTCCTGTTGATATAATAGTAGTAAGGACAATGCATCAGTCAGTACAAAATTATTTCAGACATTCACTAGCATCACTAGTTAGCACCTGAAATACTGAGAGTACGGCATTGCAGAGGAACCACAAAAGGGACTGGCATAGAGAGAACACGGATACATCACTACATCCCAAACCACTAAGGATTTGAACAGCAGAGAAGCAAAGACTTAATGGGCCTTAGCAAAATGATTAGGCACAGTAAATAGAAATACAAAATTGGATTAGGAAGGAAGGCATTCAAAAAAAAAAGGAATGTTCTGTTCTAATCAACAAGAACATTCAATCTCCTGAGAGAGGAGTGTATACGCTTCCATTTAAAATATTAGAAATGTTTATGTAAGACAATTTTCCTCAACAAAAATAATATTACAATTTCTTTTCATTTTATTCTTTGAATATAAGCAAACTATAGGAAAAGTGCATAAATGATAAGATTTGTAAAACTAAACTCTTGTCACAAATTTTGACTATAATCCTTGTTGGCATTTTTTAATTTCTTCTAATTTTTCTTCCATACATTCTCAAATTAAAAATTTTTTTAAACCAAAAAAAAAAAAAAATCAATTAGAATGATTTTGGAGACAGCACACAATGTTACCTCTACCAGAACTATTACCAATAATAATGATGACTATATAGCAATAACAATTTTAGCTCAATTCTAGTCACATTGCATTTTCCATTAATCTTTATACAATTTTATGTAATAGACATTATTATTATCATTTTACAAATGAGCACACTAAATTCCTGTAGTTTAAATAACTTTTTCACAATATTACTAAAGCTAAGACATGAAGTCACATCTGTTTAATACCACAATTGCAACCAATCTACTGTGCTACTTACTGTTCACTCTTATTGATGGAATATGAGCAGCAACACATTTGACAACACATATTAAAAAAAGATGCCCTATAACTTACAGTTAGTTTATGTAAAAATAATTTAATTTATTTCCAAATATGGTTGTAATATTAGCACACTTACAACCCATGAGAGCAGGGTTGTACAGATTAAAGACAGCTACAGCAATCATACCTCTGGATCTAGAAAAAATCATCGGACCTTTATCTTAGGGGTGTGTGTGTGTTTTCTTTCCTTGTGTAATCCACATCCAACAAGTCCTGTAGGTTTTGTTTTCAAAATAAAACTCACATTCAGTTGATCCCAGCCACCTCTTCCATCCTATCTCCAGTTCACGCCACTATCATATTCTTCTGTATTACTAAAGTGATGTATAACTATTCTCTCTTTTTCGACACTTTTTCTCCATCTTTATACCAAGCAAGCATGCTACTCACACAGCAGCCATGGTAGTTCTCTTAAAACATAAGGGAGTTCATTTTGTGCCTTTGATAAAATTACCAATGGCTTTTTATCACAGTGTGCATGCTCTATTTTTTTCTCTAAAATGATTTGAAACAATCTCAAAATTCTCCAATTGTCAAGTTCAATACTAAGAAAAATATTTTTCCTGAACTATTTTAAAGTAAGTGCCTTACTCTACAATGTTCCTTAATACCTAAACATTTAATGTATTTATCACACACAAAAAATAAATATTCCAATACAAACACAACATGATTACCAGTTATAGGAACTAAACAGGTCAGACACCAGATATTGCACTATAGGATTTTGTAAGACCAATTTCATTGGAAATAACTTCTTTCAAAAACATAAACAGTTAATCTACATATGGAATATGTAGAAATCAAATCAACTACATCTATGGAAAGACACAAAGAAAAGTTGTACATCAGTAGCCAGGACAAAGTTAGGGTCCAGTTGCTTATACACAAATTGCTTATATACAAAATGAAGTTGAAGAGAACTAAAACAAGTTCACAAGAGTTGAGGTACAATTTGGAGTACATCCCATGTAAATCAGAGACCATACAAAGAACAGATTTGATGCATTTATCATTAATGACCAAATGAAAGAAGTTGTACGATGACATCAAAGACATCATAAATGAAGAAAGCAAAATTTTATTAAAGCAACAGGAAAGGAAAAAAAAATGACCAAAATGGGTTGTCAAAAGAGAGCCTGAAACTTGCTTTTGAATGTAAAACAGATAAAGCTCAAGAAAGCAGTGATGAAGCAAAACAGCAGAACATGAGATTTCAAAGAGTGCTGGAGAAGACAAAGAAAAGTATTATAATGAAATATGCAAAGATCTCAAGTTAGAAAACCAAAAGGGAAGAGCATCCTTTGCATTTTTTAACCTGAAAGAATTGAAATAAAAAAAAATCAAGACTTGAGTTGTATTACGGAAGGATTCTATGGGTAAAATACTGAATGGTGCAGGAAGATCAAAAGAAGATGAAAGGGATAAACTGAGTCACTCTACCAAAAAGAATTGGTTGATGCTTAGCCATTTCAGGAAGTAGAATATGATAGAGAACTGATGATACTGAAGAAAGAAATCTCAGGTGCATTGAAGGCATTAGCAAAGAAATAAGACTTCAAAAATTGCCTTAATACCAACTGGATGTTTCAATCTATGATTCTGGAACTGCTCACTCACCTGTTCAAGACATTTAGAAGACAGCTGCCTTGCCAAACAAGGTGAAAGGATTCACGTTTGTGTCCATTCTAAAGAGGCGTTATTCAGCAAAATGCTGAAACTACTAACTACTATCATTAACATCACACGCATGTAACATTTTGCTGCAGATAACTACAAAACCATTGTAGCAATTCATTGAAAATAAACTATCAGAAATCAAGGTAGATTACAAAGAGGATGTTATCATAGACTGAATTGTATTCCTCAAAACATGTATGTGGCAGTTCGGCTGGGTCATGATTCCTGGTTTTGTGTTCCATACCTCTATGTTGTAAATTCTACTTCTATAATATTAATGAGGGTGTATGGGTGGCAGCAGTGTTGGTGAGGCAAGACTCAATTTGCAAGATTGTTTTTCGTCTTGAGGCAGTTTCTTGAGATATAAAGGGAAAAAGCTAGCAGAGAAATCTGGGGACCTTCTACCATCAAGAAAGCTGTACCGAGTGCAGAGCTCGTCCTTCAGACCCGAGATTCCTGCACCAAGATGCTCAAAGACCAAAGAAAGACAGCTGTAACATTAAAGACTCCTCCAGAGCAAACAGGAAAACACTGTGTTCCCTAGAGCCGGTGTCCTAAGTTCAGCTTCCTGGTCTACTGGACTGTGTAAAAATAAGTTTTTCTTTCTTTAATCATCCACTTGTGGCATTTCTGTTACTGCAGGATCAGATGGACAACAAGGGATACCACTGCTGATGTCAGGTGGATCTTGGCTGAAAGCAGAGAATATGAGAAAGAAGTTTACCTGTGTTTTAATGACTATGCAAAAGCATTCAACTGTGTGGGTCATAAAAAATTATGGATAATATTGCAAAGAATAGAAATTTCCAGGCACTTAATTGTGCTAATGTAGGACCTAATCATAGAAGAAAAGATAGTCATTTGATGAGCATGAGGGAAGCAACAAGGTTTAAAATAAGGGAAGATGTGTGTTAGGATTGAATCTCTTCACCATACTGATTAAGCCTGCATACTAAGCAAGTCATCAGAGAAACTGGACTACAGTAGGAATAACGGTGGCATCAAGTTTGAATGAAGACTCATTAATAACCTGTAATATACAAAGAACACAACCTGGCTTACTGATGAAGATCAAACACAATAGCCTTCAGTATGGATTATACCTCATCATAAAGAAAATAAAAATCCTTACCACTGGACCAATTAACAATGTCGTGATTGTTGGAGAAAACATTAAAATTGCCAAGAATTTCATTATACTTAGATCCCAAGTTAAAACCCATGGAAGCAACAGTCAAGAAACCAAACGATGCATTACAGTGGGCAAATCTGTTGCAAAAGACCTCTTTAAAGTGCTGAAAAGCAAAGATGTCACTTTGAGGACTAATGTACACCTGATGCAAGCCATGGTGTTTTTAATCACCTCATATGCCAGCCAAAGCTGGACAATGAATGAGGAAGACCAAAGAAGAACAGATGCCCTTAAATTACAGTATTTGCATGAATATACCACAGACTGTCAGAAACAAATTTGTCTTGAAAGAAGTACAGCCAAAATTTTCCTTAGAAGCGAGGATTGTGTACCTTGATGTCACTTATTCTAGACATGTTATCAGAAGGGACTAGTTCCTGGAAAAAAGCATCATTCTTGGTAAAATAGTGGATCAGTAAAAAAGAAATGCCTCAGCAAGATGAATGGACATAGTGAGCACAACAATGGACTCAAACATAGCTGCATCAGGAAGTATATGTATATATATATGTATGTGTGTGTGTATGTACATATATATGTATATATATGTATGTATATATGCACACACATGTATTTATACACGTATATATATAATTCAACATTTAAGGTGCATTTCATTTCATACTCATAGTAACAGCATCCAGTTTCCGCAACAGACAAACTTCTACATATCTTCTAAACTTTCATGCATGGTGCTCCTGTCCTAGGAACATTCTTCGTTGATCTTTCCATTCCTTTAGGTCCTTGTTTACATAACTTCCATAAGGTGCTTCATTCAGATGTCCATGTTAGGTTAGGTATCTTTGCTTAATTTTCTCTTAGCTCTTAGTATTCTTGTACCCTAAGATGTTACTTTGTTTTATATTTTATTGAAAGCCTACAAAGTCTGACAATTAAGTTTGTGAGCTCATCCTAGGGAGGAACCTATATGCCTCACTGCTGAATATCACTACAGTCACCTTCTAAGTACCATCATTTGGAAGCTACACACTAACACATTGCATAGTCCACACTTCCAAGCAGTGTTGGAACTCTCTCTCTGGGATGGCCATCAGAGCTGTCATTGTATTACCCTTGATATCCTGAATGTCATCAACATGTCTTCCTTCCAGTATTTCCTGTATCTTTGGGTGAAGACAAAGCCACTGGGAGCCAGATCAGGTGAGTAGGGAGGGTGTTCCAGTATAGCTTTTGTCTTCTGGATAAAAACTCCCTCACAGACTGTGCCATGTGAGTGGGTGTCTTGTTGTGATGCAAGAGCCATGAGTTGGCAAAAAGTTCAGGTGGTTTTCAGTTAACTTCTTCATGTTACCTTTTTAGCACTTCCAAGTAGTAAACTTAGCTGTTTGTCCAGTTGGTACAAATTCATAATGAGCAATCCTTCTGATATCAAAAAGGTTAGCAACATTGTTTTGACTCTTGATTTGGACTGATGGAACTTTTCTGGTCATGTACAATTGGCTGACGTTCATTGTGCATTTTTATGCTTTGTTTCAGGGCTATACTGATATACCCAGGTTTCATCACTAGTGACACATGTCCAAACATCATCTAGCCTCTCCAAAAGTTCTTGGCAAACTTTGACTCTCCTTTGCTTTTGTTCATCAGCAAGAACCTTCAGGACTATTTTGTACACACCTTTGTTATGCCAAGATTTTCAGCTAAGATATTCTTGTTTCTCTGCTGATGTTTACTTGATATGTTATGCTTCTCATACTCAGCTGCTGATTTTGATGCACAATTCAATGAATTTTTGAAATATTTTTGTCAGTGCTTATTGCTGATCACCCTGCCCTTCTTCAGCATGATGCTTTCTCTCCCCTCACCAAAATACTTAATCCATTTGTATACTACAATCTTTTCATGGCATTATTTCCATAAACTTAGACCAACATATCGCTGACTTCACTTTCATTCTTTTCAAGTTTAACAAGACGTTTCATGTTCATTTATTGCTGTGATTCATCCTCCAACAGTCTCATGATGGCACACAAAAATACACAACAATAATGAATGCAACTCAGCAAGACACCACCACATGTTAACATAAACACAGCATTAAGACACTGACACAGCAAAGTTGTAAAACTCTACCAAGTTGTTTGCACAGTGCTGCCAGCATACGTGCACAGTAGCAAGTTTGTGGACGCAGTTGTCAGACCTTGTATTTTTCTTGAAAAGGCTCATGTTTATCTTGACGTATGCTCTTTTCCTGGCACCCTTCACAGTATTTTGTCCAGAGCTGTGTTCCATGAATCTCTGTAGAATAAATGAGTGAACTCCATAATAAAGCTTTAAAAATTATGTATCTTCCTACCTCCAGAGCCTAGCAAGGACAAAATAAGGCAGATTAAGAGGAATTGATGGAAAGAAGGGAATGATGGGGGGAGGGGGGAGGCACAGAGAGACATAAATTAATATAATCAAAGAATAAATTTTGATATGAAAAAGTAAAAACCAACGAGTAAGTCTAAGTTTCTATCTATACCCCATCATTGGTTTACATTATTTTTCCCAAGACTTGTTTTTAATATTACTAATATAAAATGTTCACAATTTTTATTGATCTCAGTTAAAAGAAGCATGAAATCTCTGTAATTAAGATATTTTTAGTGTTCCAGTAATGCTTGAAATATATCAAGAAGCTGATATTATTAAAAATTGAAGTGTTATATTTTCTTCTGAAACAATGTTCATCCACATTCTACATAGGGCAAGAGGCCTAAGTGCTAAAGGTGATTAACCAAATTTAATCAGCAAATCACCTCAATTTTTATATTTAGGATAACTCAGTAACTTGTTTAAGAGTGACTTCAAATTTTATTATTAGTAATTTGACTGCTTATTGGATTTCAAAATGAATGGTCTTATAGTTTACAGATAATTTTGAAACATTTTGATATAAAATAACGCATATTATCTTGATTGAGCTATATAAAAAACTTAATGAATTAAGCACAGTATAATTAGAAAAATATTGTGTCATATTAATAGTTTTACAGTCTAGCTATTATTTTTATTTAAAAATTACAAAAATGTTTAATTTTTATGTGCAAATGTAAGATGTTTATAACAAGTGCTGTCGAGTCGGATCCGACTCATGGCTACCCTAGGGTTTATAAATTAAATTTTAATAGTGGTATAATTGCAACATTTTTCTTCGGTTAGGGTTGACTTCAGAAATAATAGTCTATGCTTTATTAAACAAAGTAGTTTCATAACTAGTAAGAACCTACATTTTAAATGACTGTACATTGTACATATGTTCAGTTTCAATGAAAGATATTTTGTTCTAGGATTATTGAAAGAAATATACATTGTCTATTAAGCATAATGTCTTAGTTTTATTGAAATATAATGATTACAATCAATATATTTCTCAGTTAATTTATTTTAGAAAAATATTAGCATGAGGCAAAACATACATATCTTGCAGAAAGTTTTTAAGAGACTGATTAAGAGGAAATTAGAGTACAGGTTTTATACATATTGTCTATATTTTTATCTGTATTTATTTATTTTGCATATTCAGTTTTGAATATAAAGATAGTTCAAAAGACAGTAAAAAGCATAGTGTAAACTTCTTTTCCTGAAACAATACACTTAAATGAGACCCTCAAGACTATTATACCTAGGCAGGCTGATACCAAAGCATTTATGGTTTAAATCAATCTCTTCACCATTTGTGAAGTTTGTCTATGAGATCATAACTCAGCTCAAAGTTTTCTGATCAAGTCCTGCAGGCAGAATTAAGTTTTCTCATGTTTGCACTTAAAATTTTTCTTGTACAGACTTCTCTTATGGTCATTGTGACCCTTGACTGAGCATATTAATATTCTTTAGAATAACCTTCCTGAAGAGAGACCATTTCTAGATTTTGTTTTTATAAAGAATCAATATTACATGTTGTAAACTGTAATAACAGAATATTTACCTTGACAGTCATATAAACTTGATGCTCCTATCTTCAGTTATTCAATGATTAAACTGAATTCACTGCTGTTGAGTTCATTCCAATTCATAGCGACCCGATAGGATATAGTAGAGATGCTCTATAGTGTTGGCAAAGAGCATCTGGTGGATTTAAATGGCTGAACTTTTCATTAGCAGCTGCAGTATTTATCCACTATGCCATCAAGGTTTTCTATTCTAACATAGTTATAAGAAAATTATATTTCATTCAAAATTTTAACATCTGGAGATTCTAAATATTAAATTATTTTCAAATTCTCAGAAGGCTTTCTATGTTGTTTAGAATTGTCAAAATCTATTGTCCCTAAAACATAATTTTCTGAATAGATACTAATACTTCACCACCAATCACTACTAAGCTCTCAGATGTCATGTACTTTAGATTCAACAGTCATAATTAGTTATGACCAAAGGTTATAAACTTGATAGAATTAATCTAGTATTAAAATTCTAAAATATGATCTAATTTGATGCTTAATTTAAAATGTTTACGTTTTCATCAAGTCTCTTCTCTGATATCCTTTATCATAAGGGCTCCCATCTGAGCATTTAGTATTCTGTTTACACTATTTTTATTTTTCCCCATAGTAGTTTCAACATACCAAAAAAGCTTGAAACAAATCCACTTTTTTCTAATTGATTCTGACTCACAGTGTCCTATAAGATGCAGTAAAATTGCCCCATGTGGTTTCCAAGGCTTTAAGTCTTCACAGAAGCACAGTGCCACATCTTCAACCCACAGAGTGGCTGAAGGGTTTAAATGACTGACCTGTAGCTAGTATCTGAGGGCTTTATCCACTATGTTATCAGCACTCATAGCTTTAACATGTGTGTATATATATATATATATGTATATATATGAATGCATATATATCCTATATTTTATCACTAAATGCATTTACATATACTTATAGATGTATGCATGTATTTGTTTCCTATCTAACCTCACTAGAATACAAACTCCACAAAGTCATTTAATTTATTGCTATAGTGCTGACACCTAGTGAAGAACAATGCTGACAAGTATATAAATACCAGTTATAACAACATTTTTAATTTGTTTCTAATCCAGCTTTGTCTTAGGAGCTATTAAAATTTTATTTTTAGTTAATAAAGTTATTGTTAGTTTTTTATAGTTACAGCTTAAGTTTAGCAAACATAAATATGAGTTTCATAAATATTTGTATCACATAAAACATATATTTGATAGTTACTGTCAGAAGCAAAAGCTAAAATTAATTTATATCCCAAGTAACTATGGCAATTTGCATATATTTATTAATATGGAAATGGATAATTCCAAGCAGCTCTATTTAAGAGGTCACCTGACTGAGAATCACATGCCTCTTTTCACAAAGGCACTAATCCATGAAAATACCATTTTTTAAGAAATAAATTTTGAAACACTTCCATAGACAAAGTTATCAGATAGATTATATTTACCCAACAATATAAGGTTTTTCATGTTAAGATAAAGTTCATATTGTTGCACGATTTAGAGTTTCCTAGCAATGGCACTATTTACACTTTGGAATGAATTGACTCCCTGCTGTGGAGTACTGTGATAATCATGATTGCTAACTTGGCTGGGTGGTGATGCTCAGTTCTGGGTAGTCATGATGTGGTTTGGCAGTCACACGATATTGTGATCACTCCTACAATTAGATCCATAGTGGGATCTGTTATGAGTAGCCAATCAGTTGAAAGGAAGTTGCCTTGGGTATGTGGCCTGCATCGAATACAAGTGGACCTTCTGGCAAGGCTCAGGGCTTTTGATCACTGTGGATCCTGGTTTTCTGACCTCCAGTTCTTGGGACTTCAGCTAATAGTTTACCCATGGTCTTGCTTTCAGATCTTGGAATTAGTCAGTCTTTGTAGCCTGTGAGCAACAGCCCTGCTGTCCTATCTGCCAGTCTTGAGTTCACCAGCCACTGCAGCTACAATATTGGGATGTTTCTGCCTTTACAACTGTGAGGGCCATGCCCTTGATATCATGTTGCTCTCTACATACACTTATAGCTTTGCTGATTTTGCTTCTTTATAGAGAACCCAGCCTAGGACAGGGACTGTATGGGCATTGGAGGATGTTTAGCAGTATTTCTGATTTCTTTAACCACCAGATGTGAACAGCTTGTGTCTCCTAGTAGTGGTAATCACAGTGTCTCCTGAGGAGCTAAATACCATGGGTTGAGAAACACTAACTACTGAAAATAACCTCTTTTACAGGACTTTTAAGCTGTAGTTTAGTCCAGGTTTCTAAAGAGAGGTTTCTCAGTTCTTCCCATATTCTTATCGTTTACATCACCCACTATTACCCAGAGTTCCAATAAACAATCAAAAGAACTTACAGCCATTGAGTCAAGTTTAACTCATAGTGACCCCACAGGACAAGGTGGAACTGCCCCATTGAGTTTCCAAGACTGTGACTTTTACAGAATTGGACTGCCATATCGCCTCCCCCTGGAGTTTGAACTGCAAACCTTTTACGTTAGCAGCAGAGCACTTAGCCACAGTGACACAAGGGCTCCTAAGCAGGCTTCCCATACCAGAGATCAATCCTTTATTCTTCATCAAATTCCTTCCAGGAAAATGTTTATTGTTACAGGTAACTGAAAACTACCTAACACAATTTCCCTCCACCTGCCTCTGTTTTCTTACCTGCCTAAATACTTTGAATTAACACTATCTCTTTGTTTCCTTACACAGTAATTTCAGTGGCTTTTATAAGTGTACATGGATCCCTAATACTCTCACAGCCTATATTAAAAGAGAAGAAAACTAATAGGCCCTTCACCTCTGGCTAAAAAGAATAATTCCATTGTCAATAGGTCAGTTTCTTCCACAGTATTAATGAAACAAAATTTTTCAAACTTTAAAAATAAAAAAGGTGGGTATAAATTTTGGAAACTGTTCTGAGCATTTTATCACAAATACTAACTTCCAGTGAAAAGAAGACTTAAGAAAATGAAGAACAGGATATATATTTTTTAACATAATCTCAATTTTTTTAAAGCCCTGGGTATAAACCATCAGTGTTTATATTTTTCAAAAGCTAAACATTAAATTTCAACATTACACTACCATTTGTAAAAATTATGACTTTGAGAGCCTCTCTAACAAAAATAAGAAAAATAGTCCTCAAGTGCTCTCTTGCATCTGTAGATGATCTTGACATTGTGGTAAAGGCTGGTACTTGTCTACAACTTTCTGTTTTCTCCTCTCTTGGTCATGAAACCCAGATGGTGTATGGCAATTTTCTAAGATTTGGACAAGAAATTGCAAATGGAAATGGCAAATTCAGCTTCCATTTTGTGTAAGTGTGATGTAAGGCCATAGTGAATCATGTGACCCCCAAACTTAGCAGAGCAACACGATTAAAGAAGTAACGTAGTCTCGTTACTTTATAGGGGAGACTGTGTCTGCAAATTGTGTCCTTTTATTTTTGCTTTTAGTTTTTTTGAGGGGAGGGATTGAGAAACGTTTGTATTGACAGTTATTTTAGTTTCTGTCAAAATAATATCCTTAATAATATAAATAGAGCATCAGTAGAAATCAATGCCTACATTAGGCACTGCTCTGTTGATTGTGCTGATGAGGTAACAAAGTGGTAAAAATAAGTTAATATTAGTATATAAGTGAGACTCTGCACCCTGTAAACTAAAACAGGGGGCAGTTTATAATTCTGACTTATGGAGAACATATTCAGCAACTTTGGCAGCTTATTATGTCTCATTACCATTAAAAAACACTCTCCCATCCAGTTGATTTCAACTCACAATGATCTTATAGAACAAGAATATAACTAGTCCACAGGGTATCAAAGGCTGTAATCTTCATGGGAGCCCTGGTAGAACAGTTGTTAAGAGATTGGATGCTAATCAGAAGGTCAGCAGTCCAAATCTACCAGCCATTCCCTAGAAAACCTATCGTGCGGTTCTACTCTGTCTTATAGGGTCACTATGAGTCAAAATTGACTTAACAGCAATGGGTTTGGTTATCTTTATGGAAGCAGATTGGTACATCTTTCTTGTGTGCACAGCTGATAGGTTCGAACCACTAAGCTTTTGATTAACAGCCTAGCTCTTAACCACTGTGCCTTTAGGGCTCCTTTATGTTTCGTTGTTGTTGCTGTTGTTAAGTGTCTTCAGGTAGCTTTCGATTCATAGTAACGCTATGTACGATAAAATGAAACACTAACTGGATCTGTGCCATCCTCACCATTGACACTATGCTTGAGCCCATTGATGTAGCCACTGTGCCAATTTATCTCGGTGAGGGTGTTTCTTTCTTTCACTGCTATCTACTTTACCAAGAATGATGTTCTTCTCCACGGACTGGTCACTCCTGATAAAATATTCAAAGTACCTGAGTGAAGTTTTGCCACCCTCACTTCTAAAGAGCACTCTGGCTCTACTTGTAAGATAGATTTGTTCATTCTACTCTACGCCCATGGTATATACAATATTCTTCACTAACACTGTAATTCACAGGTATCAATTCTTCTTTGGTATTTCTCAGTCACTGGCCAACTTTTGCAAGCATATGAGGCTGCTAAAAACATAGTGACATGTGCCAGGTGCACCTCAATCTTTAAAGTGACAACTTTGCTTTTTCACATATTTTTGCAGCAAATTTGCCCCATGCAAAGGGTTGTTTTACTTCTTAACTGCTATTTCCACAGGTGTCAATTGTGGATCAAAGTAAAATGAAATCCTTAACAATATCATACTTTTCTCTGTTTATCATGATTTTGCTAATTGGTCCAGCTGTGAAGATTTGTGTTTTCTTTCAAGTGAGGTGTAATTCCTACTGAAGGCTGCAGTCTCGTATCTTTATCAGTAAGTGATTCAAGTCCTCTTTACCTTTAGCAAGCAAGATTGTGTCATCTGTATAATATATATGGTTCATGAGTCTTCAGGATTCTAATACCACACACTTAGTCATACTTCCAGGGTCCTGGATTATTTGCACAGCATACAGATGGAATAAGTATGGTGAAAAGATACAGAACCACAATTTACTTACTTTTAAACCATGAAGCATCTCTTACACTGCTGGAAAGACTGCTTCTTAGTCTATTTATAGATTCTTCATAAGCACTGTGAAGTGTTCTGAAATTTCCATTCTCATTATAAACTGTGAATTAATTATTTGATAAGTATCTTATTATTAATAGTTATATCCTTCATTATTTTTATATTCAATGATAATCATAGTGAAATTTTATTCCCCTAAAGAAAGTATTTAATCTACTGAGGTAATTTTGGAAGAAAATAATTAATTCATTTTCATCAAAGAATTTACGACCCCATTTAAGAATATTCTCCCATCTATATATATCTATACCAAATCTACCAAGAATATCAAAGTTACCAATATTAGACATATTAAAAATCCATAGGTTATCTAATCTGTAATCTGACAATAGTACTTGCCTGAGGTTTGCAACTATAAGTCAACAAATGGAAAAACAGATATATTTTATGCTATGCAAAAAAGATAAAACAGACGTGGGTCCCAGGTGGGAGAATAGTGAGGCATTTCCTCTGATCCCTCTAACAACAAAGACCAATAGAACAAATGAAATGATTACAAATGACATTCTAGGAGCCCTGAACATCAAAGGGAAGCTAAGAAATCAGACTGAACAATAGGGAAGGGGGAGTAGCCTAGAAGTACATAGGAGTGGCCAGACCTGACCCAGTAGGAACTGGATGCAGCCAGTGTGGTAAACAGGACAGTAGCATTTGCAGAATATCCTCCTCAATGGGAGAGACAGAGCAGAGAATTTATTCAAATCTCCAGAACCAGTGCAAAGGAGCACTCAGTCCTCAAAAGCTAAGTGGCATGTATCTAACCTAAGACAGATCTAAAATCTTGCCTTCAGGATAAACCTCTCTCCCTTTTTCCAGTGTCTATCAATCCGACGGCACTTGGCCACTTGGCATCCTTTCCTTCTCTGCACTGCAACCAGCTCTGGAGTCTGATGCCATTACCTGAGCTAGAAGTAGGATTCCTTAAGCCTATGATGAGCCATTCTCCTAAGCTCAGAGAGGGAGCCATTTAACAACCTGAGGGAAAAGGTGAGGAAAATCCACCAACTCCCCTGAGCCAGAAATTCAAGGCAGTTCTTTCACTGACAGTCAGATATAAATGGATGTGTCATTGTCACAAACACTCAGGGAAAACTGTTAGCCATTTGTCTTCCTTTGCACCTGCTACTGGATTCCTGTGCATGCAACAAACACCCCTGCCCACCTAGGACAGTAAGGGAAAGCCTAATCATCAACTACCAGGACATATGAATTGAATCCATACATGAAAAGTAAAGAGTCTCCTGCACTTGCATGTCTAGTAACAGTTCTAACTACTTACCTGGTGAGACCAAGTTACAGCTCGAAAGTCACCAGTACCAAACCAGCACACATGACCAGCCTGTTCAGACATTTCATAACAGAACAAAATAAGAATCTAGATGCAATAAGTAAACATAAAACTAATAAATTCAACTAGTGATGGCTCGAAAAGTCAATATCAAGTTACTTAAAGAGGTAAACCACAGCGACTGCAGAAATCTCCCCAAACAAATAATCAAGATGTTTTCCAGACGAGGAGAACTTCCTAGGAATTACTGGGGGTAGAAACGAAAGATTAATATTTTGAACTGTTTAAGAGATCATGAAGCAGATGAGGCAAAACAGAGTAGAGCACAATGACAAACTGAACAGGCTGCAAGAAAACACACACAGACAGGAAACAAAAATTCAGAAAATTAATTAAAAATTTCAGTATTAGACAACTCAACAGTAAGTTAAAATAGCTGAACTGAAGCAGTGGAAGGCCAAATCAGTGAGACTGAAAATAAAAGCATGTGACACCAACATATTCAGGGAAAAAAAAAATATTAAGATATCAAGAAACACTAAAATTTATGTGAGACTCTATTGAAAGGGATAATCTATGAGGGACTGGATTACCAGAGCAGAGGAGGAATAACAGAATATGTAAAAGGTTTGTTGACAGAAAACTTCTCAGGCATCATGAAAGATGAGAACATACAAATTTGAAAAGCTCATCAAATTCAACACAAGGTAGGTAGATCCATAAAGACTACAGCAATGCGTATTATAAACAAAACTAAGGAAAAGGAAACAATTCTAGGGATAAATGAAAAATAATATACAGAGGAGAGCGAGTAAGAATAAGCTAGGACTACTGAGCGGAAACCATGTAAGCAAGAAGGAAATGGGAGGACACATATGCACTGAAGGAAAAACTGCCATCTAATAATTATATACCCAGCAAAACTGTCTCTAAGAAATGGTGGTGAACTTAGAACATTTCCAGATAAGCAGCAATTTAGGGAATTTTCAAAATCTAAATCAAAATGATAAGAAATGCTACAGGGATCCCTTTGGTTAGAAAATCAGTAACATCTGATAATAATCCAACACTAGAACACTGAACAGAGTAACTGGATGACAACCTACACAGAGAAATCACAAAAATAAATCAAAGGCAAAATGGTGAAAATAGGAAGCAGAGATGCCATTATTTAAACATTACAAAAACAAAGAGAGACTTAAAAGAAAATGTCGTCATAGATCCTTCATATAGAAAGAAAATCAAGGCAATATAAAGAAATTAAAGACTGGTTTAATTTTATAAATGCAGGGGTAAATACTACGGTAACCTTAAAGGAAACACATTAAAATAACATAAAAATAAAAAAACAAGAAGAATGTGAATTCGCAGCTAATACAAAACCATCAACAATGAAAACTAATGAAGACACATAAAGAAAAAACGACTCAGCACAGAAAATTAAGTGGACCAAAGAAATCGTCTACAATAAAGAAAGCCAGACTAAAAATAACAGCATTAAATTCATACATAACAATAATCACACCAAATGCAAAATGATTAAATGCACCAATAAGGAGACTGAGAACAGCAGGTTGGATTTTTTAAAAATGACCTGTTTATATGCTGCCTGGAGGGGACAAACCTTAAAGATATGAACAAACTAAAACTCAAAGAATGGAAAAAAAATGTTAATCAACAACATTCAAAAAACAAAAAGCAGTAGTGTCATTAGTAATTACTGATAAAATAGATTTTTGATGGAAAAAAATATTTCAAGCACACAACATTCAAAAAAGAGCAGGAGTGACAATATTAACTTATTTTTTTCACTGTGATTAACTGAAAGCATACAATCCATATCATTTTTACATGCCTGCCTCTTTATAGCTCCTCTGTTCTCCTTGCCCCATGACAGCACACTGCTTTTCATTTTAAACTTGTTGTATCCTCTTAACAAGCTCCTGCCTCCTCCTCTCTACCTTCTTCTCTTCCATTTAGAAAAAGATCAGTAGGACAGACTCTTATAAATATATAGAACCATAAAGTACACACACCCTATGGTCACACTATGTCTCTTAGTCCATTTTTGTCTGAAGAGTTGACCTCAGTAGTGTTTTCTACCCAGGGGTAGCACCAGGTCTAGGGCTGTTGGACTATCAAGTGTGGTCTTTTAGTAGAGTTCTTGAGCTGCACCCCTGCTTCTCTTACATTACCTCAGGGATTCAACACTGTGTGCCCCATTACAGCTGTCATTGTTGGTGGCTGGGCACCATCTGGTTCTTCTGGTCACATGTTGATACAGTCTCCAATTTACATGGGTCCTTCTGTCTCCTGGGCTCTTTTTATCTTGGGTCTTTGGTGTTCTTGGTGATCATCTATACCTGCTGAGTCAGGACCATTTGATGTACCTTAGACGGCAGCTTGCTAGCTTTTAAGATGCCAGATGCCACTCACCAACTTGGGGTGCAGAAGACTGTCTTAACGGTATGCTAATTATGTCAATTGATCTCTATGTCCCCCAAAAGCATGGTCCCCAGGACCCACTCCTGCTATTCTATCCTTGCAATATTGGGTTGAGATTAGAAGAGTTTTCAGCTTATGGTGAAGTCCAATTACATTAATTTACTTTCTACTGTGTGCTGTCACTGCTTTCACCTAACCAAATTTCTATCAACTATCTAATCTATGACAAACCCTAGCCCTACCTCTCCACCCCTGTAGCTGTCAGAGAATCTTTTCTTCCATACATAAGTCTATTTTAAGTCCTTACAGCAGGGGTCTCATACAATATTTGTCTTTTTGCTGCTGACTGATTTCACTCAGTGTGTCTTCCAATTGAAATCAGGTTATGAGATGTTTCTTAAAATTGTCATTTTTTTTATAGTGTTCCACTGAGTATATGTACCATATGTACCATTCATCTGTACCACATGTAACATATGTACCATTCATCTGTTGATGGGCATCTAGGTTGATTCCATCTTCTTGCTATTGTGGGCTGTGCTGCAATAAATATTTGTGTACATATATCTATGTGACAGGCTTATTACTGTAGGATAAATTATGAACATTGGGATTACTGGATTAAACGGCATGTCTATATCCATCTTTTTAACAAAGAGCAAGATTGCTTTCCAAAGAGGATGTACCATTTTGCAATCCCACTAGCAGTGTAGGAGAGTTCTGATCTCTCCACACCATATCCAGCATTTGTTGTTTTGTGTTTTTTGGATCATGGCCAACCTGGTTGGGATGAGATGGTATCTCATTGTACTTTTGATTTGGATTTCCCTGATAGCTAGTGACCGTGAACGTTTCCTCATGTGTTTTTTGGCAGCCTGGATGTCCTCTCTAGTGAAGTGTCTGCCTGTTTCCTTTGCCCATCGCTGAATTGGATTCCATACCTTTTTCTTGTTGATATTTTACAGTACTTTGCAGATTATAGAGATCAGACATCAGACTGAAATGTAGTTGTCAAACATTTTTTCCCATTCTGTAGATGGTCTTTTAACTCTTTTGATAGTCTTTGGATGACCAAAAGTGTTTGATTCTTAATAGTTCCCATTTATCTATTTTCTCTTCTGTTGATCATACTCCGTCAGTTTTTGAATTCTCTCTAAGCTGTGTATTAGAACTTCCATTGTTGACTTTATATTTTCTTAGATGATCCCTTGTTTTAGATTTGATATGTAGGTCTTAGACCCACTTTGAGTTAGCTTTTATGAAAGGTATGAGATATGGGTCTTGTTTCAGTTTTCTGAAGATGGATACCCAATTTTGCCAGCACCATTTGTTAAAGAGACTGTTTTTACCCCAGTTTACAATCTTAGGACCTTTGTCGAATATCAGCTATTCATAAGACAATAGTAGAATTTCTGGAGTCTCAACTTTGTTCCATTGGTCTATATGTATCTTTTTGTACCCGTACCAGGCTGCTTTGACTACTGTGGCAGTGTAATAGGTTATAAGGTCAGGCAGTGTGAGGCATCCACCCATGATCCTCTTCTTCAGTACTGCTTTATTTAGCCAGGGTTTCTTCCCTTTCCAAAGTTGGTAATTTGTTTCTCCATCTCATTAAAAAAAACTTCACTAGAATTTGTACTGGGATTGCATTGTATAGGTAGAGAACTTAGCATAAAATAGACATTTTCACAATGTTAAGTCTTTCTAACCATAAGCAGTGTAGGTTTCTCCATTTATGTAGGCCTCTTTTGGTTTCTTGCAGTAAGTTCTTATAGTTCTGTCTGTATAGGTTTCTTATTTCTGTAGTTAGGTTTATTCCTAGGTATTTTATCATCTTGGATGGTCATCAAAAATTGTATTGATTTGTTGACTACCCCTTTGATGATCTCTATGTTGGTACAAAGGAATCCAACTGATTTTCTTAAGTTTATCTTATATCCTGATACTTTGTTGAACCCTTCTATTAGTTCCAATTGTTTACTTACAGATTTATTAGGATTCTCTGCATATACAATTATATAATCTGCAAATAGGGTGATTTTTACTTCTTCTTTGCCAATACAGATGCCCTTTATTTCTGTGTCTTATCTAATACTCCGGTTAGAACCCCTAGTACAATGTTGAATAGAAGTGGTGAAAGTGAGCATCCTTTTCTGTTGGGAGCCGAAATCATCTTAAAGAAAATCTTAGAGAAATTTACTGGGCAAGGCTCACTTAAGAAAAATATTGTGCCAGCAAGGTCATGAGAACTGAAAAATATTGTGCCAGCAAGGTCATGAGAACTGACTGCTTAGCAATATCCCAAGAAAGAATAACAACATGTGGCTGTCCTTGGATAGGGCTAATTATTAGATCAGAGGTTTTGAGAACTAGGGAACACAGGTGCGTGAGAAAGACCAGAGTTAAGAATAAACAAAGAAGTGTGTGCTGTATAAAAGTTTGCTCAGAAAAGAAATGAACGTCTCAGCTTGACTGAGTCCCCCCTGATGTGATTGTTTCGGCCTTATTCAGCTCCCGTGCTTTCCCCTCAGCTCTGTTCATCTGACGGCTGGTACCGTCAAGTGGCGCCCAAACAAGGGATCTGAGGTACGAAAGAGTACCGCGAGGAGCCGCCGCGAGTTATAAGGTGTGCACACGAGGTAAGTAAAGGGGCGGCGATATTAGAGAAACATCAGGGGAAGAATGGGAACTACCAGCAGTAGAGTCCTATTCGCACAAATGCTCCGACACATGCTAAAAGGTCGGGGTATGAAGATTGGGCACAATCAACTTTTAAGGTTTCTTGAATTTGTTGAGAAAATATATCCCTGTTTTCCTGAAGAGGGAAGTGTTGATTTAGCAACATGGATGAAAGTAGGAGAAAAAATGAAAGCTTATTTTTCTGCCCATGGGCCAGAAAAAATGCCCGTAGATGCCTTTAGTCTTTGGTCATTAGTCAGGGATTGTTTGGATCTCCGTCATGAAATAGAGAAGGTTCCTTCCTCCTCCATAACAGAAAACGAAAGGGAAAATAACGGCGCTGGTAATGGAATTCTCCCCATCATGCCTCTTTTGGAGGAAGAGAATGAGGGAAATGAGGAGTTAGACCCCGCGTCCGCAGCTGATTTAGAGGCAGCTGCTTTAGAGGCAGCTGCTTTATATCATCCCAGAGATCACTCTGCAGCCCTGATCAATTTGGCCGAACCTGCACCTCCAACAAGTGACCCCAATCTCCTTAAGGCTGTTGAGGAGATACAACAGCAACTTAATAAATTATTGACTCATTTTTCCCCTTTGAAACCATTAAGTCTTCCGCTGCCACCCAGCCCCACACCCAGTGTTATAGCAGGCTTAGATCCACCCGACGACCGGGCAGTTCCAGAGCCGGTGATCGCGGTGGTACAACAACCCCGGCTCCAGCCTATAACAATGCAAATATCCCCTCTGCAGGCATCTCTTCAAGAGGCTAGACAAGGGGAGAGCACGGAGGGATTTGAGCATTTGTATCCAGTATACGAGGAATTAGATCAGCAGGGAAATCCACAAAGAAGGCATAGGCCAATTCCCTTTAAGCAATTAAAAGAACTAAAAACTTCCAGCATGTCCTATGGCCCTACAGCGCCTTTTACTCTGGCGCTGCTGGAAAACACTGCCACGGATGCTCTGCCTCCGGCAGATTAGAAAATGCTGGCAAAAGCATGTCTTTCGGCGGGGGGATTTTTTTTGCTGTGGAAATCAGAGTTTTTAGACCAATGTCAAACAACTGCAGACATAAATAGACGCAACCAGGTCGCGGCTCCCTACGAGATGTTGGTGGGGGAAGGGCAGTGGGGCCACCTGAGTAATCAGTTACAGTATAACCCAGGAATTTATGCGCAAATCAATGCGGCTGCTAAAAAAGCCTGGAACAAGTTACCCCCTACAGGCAAGCCGACTGAGGACTTGCCTAAGATTAGGCAGGGCCCTGATGAGCCCTATCAAGATTTTGTCTCCCGCCTTTTAAAAACAGCAGAAAGGCTTTTGGGTGTCACCGAAGCTGGAACGCTCTTAATTAAACAGCTAGCTTATGAAAATGCTAACCTCACCTTTTTCTTACTTGGGTTATTTGTTATATCCTAAACATATTATTCCTCAAAAAAATTCAGCTACGGAAAGACAACTTAAAAACCCTCAATGATTTTCAAAAGCTCTTGGGGAACATTAATTGGCTCAGATCAAGCTTAGGAATAACCACGACAGATCTCAAACCTTTATTTGATATACTTAAAGGAAATTCTAATCCTACATCTCTCAGAGAACTTACTGTTGAGGGACACCTGGCCTTACAAAAGATTGAGAAGGCCCTTTCCAGCCAACAAGTGACGTACTTAGATTATGACAGAACCTGTTGTGTCTGTATCCTTCCTACAAAACATATGCCAACTGCCGTTCTTTGGCAGGAGGGTCCTCTTCTTTGGATTCACTTGCCCGTATCCCCTTCCAGAGTACTACAACCCTATGATGAAATACTAGCTGCCTTAGTTCAACAGTGTCGCATAGAAGCTCACCGATATTTCGGCAAAGAGCCCCCTAAAATTATCTTACCAATTCCTAAACAGAAAATTCACTGGCTCTTCACCAACTCTGACAGCTGGGGTATCGCATTGGCGCAATACCCTGGACAGTTAGAATCCCACTACCCGTCCCATAAGCTGTTGCAATTTGCTTCAGAGCATGCCTTTGTCCTCCCCAAAGTCACCAGCCTCCATCCTATTCATGATGCCTCTTTGGTATTTACTGATGGCTCCTCTAATGGTACATTTGCCTATTCCATTAACAGCAGACTCTATCAGATTACATCCCCTTCTGCCTCGGCACAAATAGTAGAGCTCCAAACTGTTGCTGTGGTATTTCAACAGTGTGCACAGCAGCCATTCAACCTCTATACTGATAGTTGATATATTGCTAATGCTCTTCCTTGGCTTGAAACCGCAACGGTTATCCAAGCTGCCAATCCAGAAGTTAATCAATTGTTCAGTCAAATACAAACCAGTATCCGGGAGTGAACACACTGTTTCTTTGTTGCTCATATTTGTGCACATTCTGGGCTCCCAGGACCCCTCTCACAGGGAAATGATCTTGTTTATCAAGCCACACAAGTCATTGGACTTTCTAAGATTCAAGAGGCTCATTCCTCTCATGCAATTCATCATCAAAATAGTTATAGTCTCCACTGCATATTCCAAATCCCCCGGGAAGCCACAAGGCAAATTGTAAAACAATGTCAGACTTGCCCACAACATCTTTCAGTCCCCCATTATGGAATAAACCCACGAGGTCTCCTACCTAATCACCTGTGGCAAATGGATGTTACTCATATCCCCTCTTTTGGTAAAAGTAAGTATGTCCATGTTACCACAGATACATTTTCTGGTTTCATCATTGCTACTGCCGCTGCGGGTGAAGCAAGTAAGCATGTTATAACCCACTGTTTCCAGTGTTTCTCTATTTTAGGACTGCCACGAATCATAAAAACTAACAACAGCACTGGCTACACTGGTCGGGCATTTCAAACCTTTTGCACACAATTACACATTCAACACAAAACAGGAATACCTTATAACCCCCAGGGTCAAGGTATTGTTGAACGAGCCCATAGTACCCTCAAACACCAACTTGAAAAAATAAAAAAGGGGGAACTATACCCCTGTACCCCTCAGAACCTTCTTAGTCATTCACTCTTCATCTTACATTTTTTAACTTTAGACTGGGACGGGCGGTCACCTGCAGAGCGCTTCTGGCATCCACAAACACGCACACATTTTGCTTTAGTAAAGTGGAAGGACTCCCTAACAGGGGTATGGAACGGCCCCGACCCTGTACTTATCTGGGGACGAGGGCATGTTTGTGTTTTTCTGCAGGATGCCGATGAAGCGCGGTGGCTTCCTGAGAGGTTGGTGCGCCTGGCAGAGGAACCCAAGGGCGACAGTGTGGCTCTGGCTCCTCCTGATGACGCTGACGGCTGAAGGGGCACTATACGGGGCATATGTTCCGAGTCCTCCAGTGCTACATGTCAGTGTTTGGGGTCGGGAGACGCGCATCGCTTACAATCAAACAACAATTCACCGAGTGTGGAATTACACGGGTCTAGGAACAGGGCGAGTACTCTGCCTAGGAAACAACATCCCTGCAGTGTACAGCGGCTGCTACAACATCACCAACCTAAATAACACAGGGGGCTATGTTTCCAATGGCCGAAATGGAGAAAACTCTGGACTTGGACATAAACTAACCCAATCTCTCCTGAATAAAACAGTCACCACTTGTGTGACAGGGACCAATGTAATACTTAAAGGGAATTCCAGTGAGAAAAAAATGAACATCACTTGGACAAAGGTGACTGTCACACAGGGCAATGAAACCTGCCATAATGTAACCTGTTTTAACACAATATGCTTTAACTGTAATCTTGCTGATTGTGTGGGCCCCCTTGGGAAAGAGAAACTTATGATCTACATCAGCCTCCCTTTGTGTTAGTATCTGCTATAATCGCCGTGGTCATTACTCAGAATGTACAGACTGCTCAATTTACAGATAATGTGGTTCATAATATGTCACAACTTATGAGTACTCAGGAAATGATTGGTCTAAAAGTAAAACAAAGTTAGAGCTACTGTTTAAAGCTGTAGAAGTAATAGGAAAATCTGGTCCAAACTTTGCAACACCAAGCCAGGCTGACTTGTCATGCTGGATTTATCTAGATTTGTGTAACTAACAAAACTCACAATATAAGCACAGATACATGGGAAAAAGTTAAACAACATCCAGAAGATATGTAGAAACATACTAATGAAACTCTGCACTTAACACAGTCACATTCAGAAATTCTGGCACTAAGTCATGCCCATTTACTCTTTAATGCTGCTGCAACAGCTGGAAATCTTCTGAATAACCTTAAAAACATGTTTGCTGGATCTCTTGACCAAATTTGGCACCTAATGCTGCCAATGACCACTAATATATGTTCATCACCTAAAGCTGCAAACGCAGCACAAACCCCCCATGTTTACTATGTAACCCACTGCGGTGGTCAGAGACGGGTAAGATGCTTCTTGATCTGTGTTCGCCTAAGACAGGGCCCTATCGCTAGAGGATAGGGTTCCGATGACGGGAAAGGCACAGAGATAACGAAGCACGACCTAAGACAGACACGCAGAATGGGTCAGCTGTGACACAGCTGGATTCTATAAAAAGAAAAAGGGGGAATATGTCGGGAGCCGAAATCATCTTAAAGAAAATCTTACAGAAATTTACTGGGCAAGGCTCACTTAAGAAAAATATTGTGCCAGCAAGGTCATGAGAACTGACTGCTTAGCAATATCCCAAGAAAGAATAACAACATGTGGCTGTCCTTGGATAGGGCTAATTATTAGATCAGAGGTTTTGAGAACTAGGGAACACAGGTGCGTGAGAAAGACCAGAGTTAAGAATAAACAAAGAAGTGTGTGCTGTATAAAAGTTTGCTCAGAAAAGAAATGAACGTCTCAGCTTGACTGAGTCCCCCCTGATGTGATTGTTTCGGCCTTATTCAGCTCCCGTGCTTTCCCCTCAGCTCTGTTCGTCTGACGGCTGGTACCGTCACTTTTCTAGTTTCCATTCTCAAGGGGAATTCTTTCAGTCTCTCACCACTCAGAATGATGTAGGTGGTTGGCTTTTCATATATGCCCCTCATTGCGTTGAGGAATTTGCCGTCTATTTCTATTTTGCCAAGAGTTTTTAGCATAAATGGGTGTTGGACTTTGTCAAATGCCTCTTCTGCATCAATGGACAAAATTGGGTGATTCTAATCTTTTGAGTTATTTATGTGGTTGATCACATGAATAGTTTTTCTGATGTTGAGCCTGCTTTGATTCCATGGTACGAATCTACCTTGGTCACGGTGAAATATGTTTTTGATATGTTGTTGAGTTCTATTGGCTAGGATTTTATTGAAGATTTTTGCATCTAGGTTCATGAGTGATCATGAGTGATATTGGTGAGTAATTTTCTTTTTCAGTGGGATCTTTCCCTGGCTTTGGTATTAGGGATATGCTGGCTTCATAGAATGAATTTGGGAGTATTCCATCCTTTTCTATGTGGTCTGAAATAGCTTCAGTAGCATTGGAGTTAACTCTTCTCTAAAAGTTTGGTAGAATACTCCGTGATGCCATCTGGGCCAAGACTTCTTTTGGTTGGCAGTTTTGATTACTTTTTCAATCTCTTCTTTTGTGATGAGTTTATTAAGTTCTATTTCTCCTTGTGATAATTTTAGCAGGTGATATGAATGCAGAAATTTGTCTATTTCCTCTAGGTTTTCAAATCTGTTAGAATGGAGTCTTTCATAGTATTTTGTTATGATATTTTTGATTTCTGCTGGGTCTGTATTGTGACATCTCCCATCTCCTTTCTTATTCGGGTTATTTGTTTCCTCTCTTGTTTTTCTTTGGTAAGTTTAGCCAGTGGTTTATCAGGTTTGTTGTTCTTTTCAAAGAACCAGCTTTTGTTTATGATTTTTTCAACTATTCTATTCTCTAATTCATTTAGTTCTGCTCTAATCTGTTATCTGTATTCTTCTAGAGCCTAAGTGGTTCCTCTGTTGTTCTTCCTACTTGTGCAAGCAGTAGGGTTAATTCTTTAGCTTCTGTCCTTTCTTCCCTGTGGACGTGTGCATTTCTAGAGATAAAATGACCTCCAAGTACTGCTTTTGCTGTATCCCATAGGTTCTAGTAGGATGTGCTTTCATTCTCATTTAATATAACTTACTTTAATTCCTCTTTGATTTCTTCCATAACCCATAGATTTTTGAGCAATGTGTTCAGTTTCCATGAGTTCAAATTTCTACCTATATTTTCTGTTATTGATTTCAACTTTTATGGTTTTATGGTCTGAGAAGATGTTTTGCAATAACTCAATGGTTTGAATTTTGTTGAAACTTCCTTTATGTCCTAACACATGGCCTATTCTGCAAAATTTTCCATGTGCATTGGAGAAGAAAGTGTAGTTATCTGTTGATGGATAAAAAGTTCTGTATATGTTGATGAGGTCTAATTGCTTGACTGTGGCAACAAGATCCTCCGTATCTTTATTGAGCTTTTTTTGTGGATGACCTGTTCATTACTGAAAATGGACTGTTTAAGTCTCCAACTTTTAATGGGGAGTGGTCTATCCCATTTTTCAGTGTTATCAGTGTTTGTTTGATGCATTTAGATGCTCTGGTGTTGAGTGCAGAAATATTTAATATTGTTAAGTCCTGCTTATGTACTGAACCTTTCAGCAATAAATAGTAACCATTCTTGTGCACAATGGTGGATCTTGCATTAATGTCTATTTAACCTGAGATTAGCATTACCACTCCCGCCCCACTTTCTGTGTTGTTGGCTTGGTATATATTTTCCATCTTTTGATTTTCAGTTTGTTCATATCTTTGAATCTTAGGTGTGTTTCTTGTAAACAGCATACAGATGGGCCATGTCTTTTGATCCATGATGTCACTCATTGTCTATTGGAGCATTCAGTCCATTTACATTCAATGTAATTATTGATAGGTGTGTGTTTAGTGCTGTCATTTTGATGCATTTATTTTTGTGTTATTGATGGTTTCTATGGTTTTCTTAATATTCTGTTCTGGGTCATTCTTTATTGGTTGGCTTTTCATCATTTTCAGTGTTGGTTTTGTGTTTGTTGAGACTTGTATTATGCTTCTTGTTTTGCTATGTTATATTGTTGTTTTGCTTTGTAGTTATCCCTGTGGTTTCCCTTGCCATTCTTTAACTACTTTAACTACTGCATATCTTCTTAATTTCCTCTTCATCTGATAGGGTTATAACTATGGTAATCTCTCTCTCTTTTTAGTGTGGTAATGTCACATTTTTCATGTCATGATCACTGGTTCCTTTCTTTTAATAATGTAGTTTTGATTAAGCTTATTGACTTCCCTAAGTGAGTAGGATTCTGGATGATATGTCCTGCATTGCCTTCTATACACTTAACTGCCTAACTATACACTTAATAATATTTTTGGTTTTCTAAGCAAAGAACTTCTTTCAATATTTCTTATAGTTTCGGTTTGGTCTCTACAAAGTCTCTAAACTTCTGTTTATCTGCCAATGTCTTAATGTCACTGTCATATCTGAGAGACAATTTTGCAGGATACATAATTCTTGATTAGAATTTTTTCTCCTTCAGGGCTTTGAATGTGTCACCTCACTACATTCTTGCAAACATTGTGTCTGTGGAGAAGTCAAATGAAAGCCTACAGGATTTCCCTCTAGATGTTTGCTTTGAGCCTCATTGCCTTTAAGATAATCCATTTATGTTTCATTTTATTAAGCTTGATTATAATATGTCTTGGTGTCTTTAATTTGGGGTCTCATTTTTGTTATATTTGATACACATCTTGGATATCTATGTTTTCTTCTTTCATAATTTCAGGGATGTTTTCTGTCAACAATTCTACAGCAGTGTTCTCTGTCTTTTCATCTATCCCTCCTTGTTGGCAAGCCAAGTGTCGTCAAGTCAGATCCAACTCTGAGGAACTCCAATTATTCATCAATTATTCCTGTTGATAGAGTCTCACACGTTGCTTAATGCTTCTTCATTTTTCTTATTTTTCTTCTCTGATTTCTTCTCTTAAATGCTGGAGTGAGTTGCTCTTTCTTCAAGGTCACTAAGCCTGACTTTCATCTTCTCAGTTCTGCTATTAATTTTTCACTTTGTTCTGCTGGATTTTGTTTAATATCTAGAAGGGCTCTATATATAATTCTTTTGTACTCAACCTCCAGTAGTTTCAGAAAGGTTTCTTCATCTGGGAAGCTTTTTGATTCTTTATTTTGGGAGTTTTCCAGAGCCTTCATGGACTACTCCTTTAAATTGTTAGCTATGGACTGTTGTCTGCATGCCATATAAATGCTTTTTCATTTCTCTGGTGTTAACAGGAGCTGAGGTGTACTTCTAAGAGGTGAATTGGTCACCAGTCATCTCTATGTACTCTACTGAGTGCCCCCAGGTAGACTCTCTGTGGTGGCAGGCTCTGCCTTCTGGCTGGCAAAGACAGCACCCTGCTTATGGAATCACCAGACCCCATGATGTGGATCAGTGAAGGGTGGAGGAGATGCTGCCAGGCCTCTCAGCAGTCAGTTCTCCAGGTGGTGTTATTTAAAAGGGCACTTTACTTCTGAGCAGGGAGCTGTCCAACAGCTGCCCCAAACAGTCAAGCCCTCAGGCATGACAGGCCCCTCCTTCCAGCTGACAACAAAAGTACCTCACAGGCTGTCCCCAGATACTATGACATGGTCCAAAGGAAGGAGAGGTTAGGGCCCTCCTTTCATTTGCTGCCAGGCCTTACCCATAAATCTAGACTCAAATTGTCTCAAATGCTGCTTTTCTGCTGGAGGAGCCCCTGCCAGACATGGTGCTGTTCTGCTTCAGAATCAGCTGCAGCTAAGGCCCCTGACTGGGTGACTCCACCTCCCAACTAACCAAGATGACATCTTGACCAAGCTGTCCTTCCTGCCTTGAAACATTAGAGTCTACGGTACAGTTCAGAAAAAAGACAGGTGAAGGGGCAGTGGTGGCCTCCATCAGCGGCTGGGCTCTCAATATGTGGCTATTCCATACACTGTATCTCTGCTGAATGATAGGCTATTTACCTAAGTGTCACAGTTAGGCATATGTGTCGGCTCATACCCAGTCCCTGCCTCCTAGATAACAAAGAAGGTATCAGAGCCTGCAGTCCTCCAAAACAGTTAGTCAGCAGGAGCAAGGATCAGCAGCCACTGGCTTGTCTTTGGGAGGGATAGTTTAGTCTGTAACTGGTGCCTGGTCAAATCCAACAACACTATGCCAGATACTAGGGTTACCTGGATGTCCACACTTTTGCATTCATTTATAATTCCAGGCCTTAGTTCTCAGAGGGAATTGAGGAGGTGTGTATCTAGTCTACCATCTTGGCCCCACCTCCCTTAATTTCTGATAAAATAGATTTTAAATAAAATCTACCACATTGGATGAGGAAGGACACTATATTATCATTAAAGGATCAATACTCCAGGGGCACATAAACATATTAAATATTTACATATGTAATGATGGAGTTTCAAAATACTTAAAATGAAGTCTAACTGCATTGAAAACAGAAATAGACAGCTCCAATAAAGTATTAGGAAGCTTCAACATGCTACTTTAAGCAAAGAACAGAACATATAGAAACAAGCTCAATAAAGATGAAAGATCTATTTGCCACAATCAACCAACTTGATCTCTGAGGCATATACAGAACACTCTACCCAACAGCAGCCACATATGCTTTCTTTTCCTATGCATATGGAATATTCTCCAGAATTGACATCGTGTTAGGACATAAGGCAATCACTGAAAAAAAAAAAAAAACATCTTTTCAGATCATAAAGCCATAACAGTGAAATCAATAACAGAAAAATTCAGGGTGTCAGTGGGGATTGAACACATGGAAACTGAAAATCACCTTGATCATAAACTATTGGATTGTAGAAGAAATCATGGATAGAGTAGAGAAATCCACAGAATCAAATAAGAACAAAAACACATCCTATCAAAATCTTGGGGATATAGCAAAATCAGTGCTCAAAGGTCAGTTTATTTCAATAAATGCACACATTCAAAAATGAGAGGGGGCCCAGATAAAAACATTAATTCTACACTTGGAAAATGGGAAAGACAGCAGCAGCAGAAAACCTCACACACCAGAAGAAAAGTTAGAGTGGAACTAAATGAATTAGAGAACAGAAAAATGATCAAGAGAATTAACAAGATCAAAAGCTGGTTCCTATAGAAAATACACATCAAAATAGATAAGCAAATGACAAACTGACTAAAAAACAAAAATAAAAATAAAAAGTAAACAGAGAAATAAAGAACCTGAATAACAAATGAGATGACAATATCACAACACACCCAAATGAAATTTTAAAAAATCAAAACAGAATACTATGAAAAATTGTACTGTAACAAATTTGAAAATCTAGGGGAAATGGAAGAATTTCTAGAAACACATTACCTTTCTGCATTGAAAACATAAATAGACACAATGTAAACACCTAATTAACACAAGTAGAAGTAGAACAAGCAATAGAAGAGATTGAAAAGGTAGTTAAAAAAATCCCAACCAAAGAAAGTCCTGCCCTGACAGATTCTCTGGAGAATTCCACTAAACTTCTAGGGAAGAGTTAACACCACTGTTACTAAAGGTATTTCAGGACATATAAAAAGGATGGAATACTGCCAAATTCATTCCACGAAGCCAGCATAACCCTGATGCCCAAACCAGGTAAAGACACGACTAAAAGAAAAGGAAAATTACAGACCAATATCTGTCACAAACTTAGAAGCAAAAATCATCAACAAAACTTCTAGCCAACACAATTGAACAACATATCAAAAAAATAATTCACCATGACCAAATGGGATTCATTCCAGAGGTGCAAGTATGGTTCCATGTTGGAAAAGCAATCAATGTAATTGACCACATAAATAAAACAAAAGAACCACTTGATTGTATCAGTAGATGCAGAAAAGACATTTAACAAAGTTACCAACACCCATTCATATAAAAGCTCTCAGCAAAATAACAATAAAAATTCCTCATGATAATAAAAGGCATTCATACAACACTAACAGCCAACATCATCATGAAAGCATTCTCACTGAGAACAGGAACCATACAAGGAATCCCTTTGTTACCACTTTTATTGAACATTGTGCTGGAGGTCCTAGCCAGAACAATAAGGCAACATAAACAAATAAAGGGCATCCAGACTGATAAGGAAGATGAAAAGGTATCTGTTTGCTGATGATAAGATCCTGGGCACAGAAAACCATGAAGAATCAAAAAAAAAATCAACAACAAGTGAAATTAATACAACAGTTCATCAATGAATCAGGATATAAGATAAACATACAAAAGTCAGCTGAATGTCTTTACATTAACAGAAAGAATATTGAAGAGGAAATCATGAAATCAGTATCATGTACAATAATTATTTGGTTAGTACTTCCATGAATATATGACTGTGGTGGAAGTCGGTACCATCAAGTTAATCCCAAATCATAGTGACCCCACATGATAAAGATTCCTTGGCTATGACCTTTACACAAGCAGATCGCCAGGTCTTTTGCCTCAAGGAGCCAAGTCTTCGAGCTTTTGGTTACCACTTGTGCAATTAATCATTTTCTCTACCAGGACTCCTTCCCCAGACATACAGGTAGCTTTCAGTCTTACAATGTGTGGTATGTCTAAACAGAAATAGTTACTTTGGGAGCACCATTATATATGAGAATGGTGACTTGTAACTGCATCAAGCATCGGTTTAGCTGAGACTGGTTATTTGAATGCTCTGTCAAATAGCTAAAATAATATAGAGTGTTTGGTACATACAGTGTTTACTACAGGACCAGGGCAGGGTGTTCAGTTGCCTTGCAGTAAATGTTTGTTTTATAAAATATTCTTGTTAATATTTTTTAATGTCTCATTTAGGCAAACAAGTACTTTTAAATTCTGAATGGATTTTTTAAGTTGATTTTACACAAATTGCAGTAAGAGTTGGTTAATAATATATGTAACTTTGTCAAATACCCTGTATGAATTTTATTAAATACTTAAACACAACTAAATAGATATATATGTAAAATACATGTACCTATGTAACTACAATATGAAATGGTATTAAAAAAAGGCCACTTTTTCTTTGTTGGTTGATTATGTCCAGTGCTTATTCCTTGTCCAAATCAATGCACATCGCCACTCGACGTGTCGTTTCATGTCTGATTACTCAAATTCTTTATCTGGGGTGGGACCCTTAGCATTTCTATAACTGGTCAATTTTTAGTCATTTAATTACAAACTTTTCAGTAATTTTTAACATAACAGTAGCTTTTTTTGTTTCCATTTGCTGAGTTACAGATAAATGAACATGCTCTAGGGTTCTAAGTTATGTTTCTCCTTCAGTTCAGCTATTACTTTTTCTAAAATGCATTCCTTTCCACCACCTAGATTTGGGAAAACTCAAAAGCTAGTAATGACTTTGGGTAAGAAAAGAACTACTGGACATAAACAAGCATATACAGATCACATTTGTTTTTTTACTTGTCCTATAATTGCAAATGGATATTTTCGTATTTTATGACATTCGCTTTCTTTCTGAAATGTATCGCTGTATAGACTAGGATACTAAATACTACGTAGCAAGAACCTTGATGTAATTTAAATGCTAAATACTTAAAATTATTAAAATATATCTGCCATTGTATTCATTTTCTAAGAATTGTAATTATTATTTATAACTATTTCATTCTAGTTCTTTAATCCATTTTTACTGCATATGGACAACTCTTAAGAATTGTTTGGTTATTTTCACAAAAATATATTGTCCAAGCGATCCTTCAAAAATATTCCTGTAGAAGTGCTTAGTCAATTTAAATAGTGAGTAATGAAGAATTTGCTTTGTTAAATACAAAACAATTGAAAATACACTTTCTTTTGTAATTTTAAGATTTGGAAAAATATTTAGAATACCAAGAAGGGTGGTTGAAACTGAACAAAACATCAAAGAAATGAGTCATACATGCTGTCAAAACATTTTGAACACATATCACTGAAAATGAAAGTGTGTATTGACCAAAAAATTAAGTAACTATTCTTTTAAGAACATTGATGTGCTGTTCACCGGAACATCAAATTCCCATTTACCATTATTTGAATCAGTTTAAGATAACTTCACATACTAGAGTTTTTAAGTATTTCATCAATTAACACTAAAATGGTGTTGGTGTTCATCTTACAGATAGGTTTTAATTTTGGTCCCTAACATTTCTATTATGATTTTCTACGAAAAAAGTGAAAATTATTTAAATCACACAGGAGGTGTTTACTGTCTTGTATTTAATATCTCTCTTCTTATAGTTACAAATTTAAGAAGAAAAACATATGTCATACAATATGAAAATAGCCATCCATAAATATTATAAAATTAGTACCTATGTATCACAAAGACATCATACCCACCTATTGACTATTAATGTGCTTGAAGATCAGTCTCTACTTTACTCAAACATAAAAGCCACATAAGGTATAAGAAGACAACAAACTGAATTTGTTGCCTTTTGAAAATTTTAACTCCATCTTAAAAAGATATATAATTCAATGTAATCACAAAACAATAATTTGTAATTGGTTTGGAGTCTTGGTTCACTTAATATTTAAGGAAAAACACAATGAGAGACAAAAGTATCACAACTGGAATATTAAGAGATAGAGGAGGTCTTTCCTCTTTTTCTTCACCAGAATTTAGACTGAGAATCTAAAATAGTAAGTAAACATCAAAAAACCAAAACCGTTTCTGTTGAGTTGACTCTGACTCATGGTGACCCTATGGAAGAAGGTCCTACTGCCCCTTAGGGTTTCCAAAGAGTGGCTAGTGGATTTGAACTGCTGTCTTTTTAACTACTGCACAAGTAAAAGAAACTAGTAAAATTATCCTATTGATTCATAAGAAATATTTTAAATGTCAAAAAAGAATAACATTAATAGTACACACTTAAAGTTATATAAAATAAAATATTTGTATGCTTAGAATTAACATTACATTTTTAAAAATGTCAAATTTTTTTATACCTTCTTGCTTAAATTTTTCTCCCTCTCTGTAATGGACATTTGTTCATTTTAACTGTTCGCTATCTATTCAGCATGCTTCTGGTAACACCCTCCAACTTTGGGGAGGGTAGGGATATTCACTGTACTTCGTTTTCAGCTCATGGTTTGGATGGCATGCTACAGTTCCCCTTAGGAGGGATCATATATGATTTGGACTAGAGCTAATTAACAGCTATTATTCCTCTGGACTCAAAGACTAGTAAAGCACTAGGTTTATACCCTAACTGGTCTGTTTAATGAAAATTTCATGATTGTGTTACAATTGTCTTTGATTTAACCCCTGTAGGTTGTGAGCTTGAAGATGCTGTCATCTTGTCATTAAGAGTATAAAGTGTGTATGAGGATGGAACCAACTCAGCGGAAAGCAAAGTACAGAGGCAAAGAGAAGGCTCTCCTGACACCACTATTTGAGCCCTTTCGTAGCACTGTGGTTAAGAGTTAAGCTGCTAAAAAAATGACAGTCTATTAAATCCTTGGAAACTGTATGGGCAATTCTACTGTGTCCTATGTGGTAGCTATGAATGGGAACCGACTGAAATGCAATGTACTGTTAATCTGGTCACACGATCCACAAGTGTCACAAATGCCCATAGGCAGGCTCAACAGTCAGTCTAAAGATTGGAGTTTCAAACCTACCTGAAGGGACTAAGAAAGAAAAGGGCTAAAAATCTGCTTCTATTAAGATTACAGCCAAGAAAACCTTATGGAACACTTCTACCTTGTGACACATAGAGTTGCCATGAGTTGCAATCAACTCTGTGACAACTGACAACAATCTAATCCATCCTGAAATTACCATTCTTGTTGTTAGTTGTGCTCACATCAATTCCCAGTGACAGTGACCCCAGGTGACTCAGCAGAATAGCTTTGTGACATTTTCTAGGCTGCAATTTTTATGAGTGAGATCACAAGGACTTTCTCCTGCAGAGCCACTGGGTGAGTTTGAACTGCTAGCTCTTTGGTTAGCAATCCAATGCTTAACCATAGTACCACCATGGCTCTTGAAGTCAGCAGTATCCTTTCTTAAATTCCAGTTATAGTTCCTTTAAATTGTGTTTTAACTGATTTATCATTGTAAGTAACTTCACTTCAAATTTGGTCCTATTTGCATTCTGATGAGAACCTCCTACACTTACCTCTCTATTTGCCCCCAAACATTCCCAAACCAACCAATAAACAAACCCACTGCTGACCGGTGATTTACAGCTCACAGCAAGCAAACCAGCCCCTCAAAAAAAAAAAACTTTGAAAAAAAATCATATCTCATGATTACTGGGACTCCCCTTCTTCTTATCCTATCCCTATGTATTCATGCTTCTCAGTGTTTATATGACAAATGTGTTGTCATAAATTGCCACTCTTTTTTGAGGGTTCTAAAAAAATAGCCTCCTCCCTCATTTTCACTGAAGCATGAACATTTTGAAATTATTTTCCAAAGGACATCATCATTTAAAAAATAAAAAATCCTTTCTTTAAGAGTCAACCATTTCCTCTTTGTTTTGTAACACTGAAGAAAAAAACTATTTTAAAATCTCATTTGTATTAAAATTAATGCCATAATTTTCCCTCAGACTGCAATAGCAAAATATTATTTTGCATTCTCTGAGGCACTCCAAGGGTGCATTGGATTATGTTACATTGCTGTCTCTATATGGAAACTTATTTTCCAAACTATAATCCTGGTAGGGCATCTCTAATAAAAAATGCAGAGAAGCTTTTTTCTTTTTTCCTGTCTCTCTTTATTCACAGAAAACTAGTTGAAAATAACATAACACGTGAAGAAAAGAGATGTTAAATTAATGGTCATTTACAATTTAAGTAACTACAAAAAGTAATGAGAAAACTCAATGACTTTAAAATAATGGCTTTGTATTGATTAAACAATAATAATAAAATCCTAATGTAGGGTGTACCCTAAGCTTCATGGGTTCCTAGCTCTTTGTCTTAACATCCATTTTTATAACTGATTATTCATGCTTTTAGTCTAATTTTATTGCTTTTTTTTGCAGACATTTTGTTAGTGCTGGGGAAGACAATGGTAAATACACATCACAGACTTTCTACGTAGGATCACGGTGAGCTGGGATCAACTCAACAGGAACAGGGTTGGTTTTCTTATTTGGCCATAAAAATACAGAAGAAATTATGATTGAAAAAAATAAAATTTGTGCATATAAAATTAGACAAATAAGAAGTACTATGAAGACTGCCAGAAGAACAAACAAATCTGTCTTCGATGAAGCACAGTCAGAGAGCTCCTTAGAAGCCAGGATGTCACCTCAAGTACTTTGAACATGTTATCAGGAAGCATGAGTCCCTGCAGGAGAATGTCATATGCGTAAAGCATAGGGTCAGCAGGCACAAAAGGAAGACCCTCAATGAGACAGATTGACACAGTAGCTGCAACAATGGGTTCAAACATAGCTATGACCGTGAAGACGACACAGGTCCACACTGTTTCATTCTGTTGCACGTAGGGTTGCTTTGAGCAGAACAGACTCACCAGCACCTAACAACAGCAACAGTGAGGACACGTACAGTATTCCATCCCAATCTACAGGGTCAGGTCCACATTGCTAATAAAAATACAATGTAAGTCACAAACATTTTCTCTGTTAGTCACACTAAAAAATCAAAATGCCAAGATACAGTAGGATTAAGCAATATTTTATATAATGCAACAGCTAAAATTAAATGCAGTCCTGCCAAACAATCAAGTTGTGTCTAAAAGGAAAATAACTTAAACAACTACAGTGTTTTAATTTAGATGAATTAAAAAGAAATGAATTTTTAAAAATTCAGTTCCTCTGGTATACTAGCCTCATTTCAAGTATTCAATACTTAAGTTTCTAGGGACTATTGCAACAGGTAGGCTTAGGGGATTTGTTCAAGTGGCATTCTCAATTCTCTTACAGAATGACTTCTTGTAAAGCAGAGGCTGGAAAACTTAAAGCAATTTCTAAGCATTCTCAGCATCTATCACAGGTCCTGCCAGTCATACGTATTTACACGAAATTTGAATTCTGACATGAGTTATGTAAGGAACAGTAAGGAGGCATTCTGCTGGCTTGGATCATGGTACCGGATATGGTTCCAGAGTCAGCAGCCTTGGTGGCAGATTCCTTGGCGGCTGGTACAGGTCCCTTGGGAGCACAGTTTTTCAGTGTGGTTTGCGGAACTGTTCTTTAATGGTTAGACTAGAGTCTGCTCCTTCAGTCAGCCTCCCGTTTTCAAGGGCTGTCACTATACTGCTAGTAAACCCATTTGTGGGCAAAATCATTAGAATAGATTTATTTTCTAGAACTGAAATCCTTGGCCAGTGTAAGGGCTGAAGAAGACTGCCCAAATGTTAAAACTATTTCTAAAGTCACTGTTGAGTTTAGAATAATGAGAAGTGGTGAATATTGGGCAACATAAAACATACAGAAATATTCACAAACATGAAGAGGTGCTAATTAGAGGTGCTCACCAGAGTTAAGTACGGCTGTAATAATACAGGAAATAGTGAGAATGGCTTATAATAGAGGGCTCTATCTCAACACACTGAAAAGTCACAAAACAGTCAATTCACTGAAAGCAGTAATTCACCAAATGATTAATTCAATGAATATATACATTTACTAATATCTTGCTTCTTATATTTGTCTATGAAGTTTACAGTATTGTGAAGTAGACAGGCTAGTAGAGTAGGGAAGGTGAGTTTTCATGATCCTTCTGACTATTCACTCTGCATCACTCAATCTCATGCTCTTGGCTACTTAGTTTCTCTTCTTTCTGCTATCATCAAGCAAGCCTCTATGCTGTTAAAGACAGGAGAAGATGGCTCTTTATTCCCTAATTTCCTATAATTATAACAGTGGGAATCTGGGGCCAACCTACACTGAATATTGCTTAAATATGCTAAAGTTTGACATGTATTCATTAGGAGAACACTTTCTTGTTAAATTCAAGAAGAGTTTATGAATGAGGAATACATTCATAAAAAGAACAGATTTTTAAAAGACAAATCTACTCTGACATTTTGTTTTTTACAAGTCTAGCATTTCTTTCTTTCTGCCAAAAGGATACATCACTGATTATCATCAAAAAGAATATTTCTTGAAGTTTTAAGTAAATTGGAAAATTTGGTGATTTTACAAAATAGTAGATTCATCTCAGTTTCATTGTTTCTTGGGCTAAAATGAGGAAAAAGGGAAAGTAGAGTCTTTGGAAGTCAATTTGAGGAATTGAGGCTTTGTCTTAAAAACAAGGAGAAATGATTAAAGAATTGTAATAAAGAGAAACAGACTACAGTGGGTCAGCAACGGTGTCTGAAGACAGATTGGGTAGCTGTGACTCCCAGTAATCAGCTGAGAGTAAAGGATGAGTATAGCTAGGATGGAAATAGAAAGAGGTAGGTAATTTTGTGAGACAAATATGAGCAACAATTTGAATATTTTTCTTATACCAATTATGAAGACAAAGAATATTATTTTAATATGACTGAAGGAAGTCGTATATATTTTAGAATAGCTAAAAAGGAATCACTATTAAAAAAAAAAAAAGCAGCAGAGCACAGCACAGAATACCAGTAAGAACACAAAGCTATCTTCTGATTTCAGAATATAGTTTCTCACAAAATCACTTTATCCCCTGTGTTACTTTTGGATTGTATGGACATTCTCAGGAAGATCATGAGAAAGGTTCTGTAATGTTTTCACTTGCAACACCTCCCTGCCCCAATTTTCCTAAGAAGTCAGTAAAGAATGGTTACCACTCTACTGATAGCAGTTCTCAAAAACAGCAATGTACACATCCTGTCCCCCCATAAGAAATCCATAAGAAAACAAACAACACTTATGAGATCAATAATCTCAGAATTATGAATATTAGTTCACAAGCTGGAGGAGTAGAGTAAGCACTGAATCAAGATTACCAAATATGACAACAAAAATATGAACAGCAAAAACAGCTAAATTAAATGCTTTTGTTCACAAAAAGATTTCATCAACAAAGAGACAAATGACAGCTTGGGAAAAAAGTTTTAGGAGCTATATATCTGCTAAGGGTAAAATATTCTGTGTGCATGTATGTATGTGTAATATTCTACAACTTAACAGCAAAAAGACAAACAGTACAATCAAAAAATGAGCAAAAACAGATTATTTCACTAAAGGCAATATTCAAACAGCTGACAGCTATCAACCATCAGGAAAATGCAGTCAAAACCACGATGAGATACCACCCCCAACAGAATGGCAATAAAAAAATACAAAACAAAACCAGAAAACAATAGATGTTTAAAGGCTGTGAAGAAATTTTAAACACTAATAGTAAGAATGCACGATGGTAGAGCCAATGTGGAAGAGCTTGACTTCCTCAAAATCTAAACACAAAGACACCCTATGATGCAGCAGTCCCATTTATCAGTTGTCACGTGCCATTGAGTGGATTCCAAGTCACAGCGACCTGTACAGACTCAAAAGAAGCAAGAACAGAAACAGGAACAAAACCAGAAAATTTTACAGCAATATTCATTCCAGCATTTTTTACTATAGCAAGAAGACAAAAATAACCTAAATATTCACCGACAGACAAAATGGCTAAACAAATCATGGTATCTATATACAATGCAATATTGCTTAGTCCAAAGAGAGATGAAGTCCTGATACATACCACAGCATGGATGAACTTCAAAAAATCTTGTGCTGAGAGAAGTCACTTGCAAATACTGTATGATATCATTTAAATGAAAAAAGCAAATACATAGAAATCAAGGATTATTAGAAGTCATCAAAGGTGGAAAGAGGAGAAAGAAAAAGAGTTTTTCACGGGCCAGCCAAGTGCCGTCGAGTCGGATAGAAGACATAATTTATGTTAATGTTGGCAGAATACAGAGAGAGACAGTGGTAATAGTTGCACAGAATCAAGAATGTAATCAGTGTCACCAAGTAATACAGGTAGCAAGTTTCAAATTGGTGAATGTTTTGATGTACATATGTTCACCAAATTAAAAAAGAAAATAAGTGGAAGAACAAAAAGAATACAACAGTGTTACTTCTAAAATAGTAGTGCTTTGTGTATTTGACTTCAATATACATGAGATTTAAACCACAACAAAAGGAAGATCTCAAATATTTTTAAACATTTTGATGCTGGCCATGCTACCTTTGACAGAACATATCCAATCACTGTCACCTCTTCTCTGCACACATTTTTGTTTGTTTGTTTCATTTTCTTAGATCATTAGTTAACACGGCTATGTTCTGAATTGACTCAACATATGCATTGGGGTGAAGTGTTAATAATTCCTTTAGATTAGAAAATCTATCTCTATTAGCAGAAATCATTACAACTACTAGACATTTATTGAGGCTCACAACAGTAACTTCAACAGCTGACACATTATTTTAAAATATTACAAATTTTTACAAGTAGCAAAACAAATATAAAGGTACTACTTTGATGTCACATTTTTACTTCACATCATGATAAACCTACTACCGTCAAGTCACGTGCAACTCATAACTACCCTAGAGGTCAGAGTAGAACTGCCCTACCTGGGATTTGAACTGCCAAGTTTTGGTTAGCAGATGCAGCACTTAATCCACTATGCTACCAGGGTTTCCACACCTGATGGTAATCAACTGCAAATTCTCAGATAAAGAAATTATTTTCTGTAAATAGGCCATGTTGAAGGAGACCTGGTTGCACTGTGGTTAAGTGGTGGGCTGAAAGGCCTATGTGAATCTCCCAGTTGATCAAGGAGCAAAACATATGGCAATCTGTCTGCTTAAAGAATATAGCCACAGAAACTCCACAGTTATACTGTGTGGGTCACTGTCAGCTGGAATTGATTGGAAAACAGTGGGTATGCTTAGCAATTTGTTTGTTTTTAAGCCCACAAACACACCTAGAGTTTTTTTCTATGGTAAAAATTTCAATCTATTCCATGACTATTAGTAAGCCATTGTCTTTATAAGGGGTGTGGATTACACATTTGATCTTATTCTGAGGAAATCTGGGAAGAAACAGTTCAAAATAGAGACTCAGGGTGGGTGACATAAGGGAAAAAAGATGTTAGTAAGAAAAAACAGATTGCTTAATCAAAAATATCGGTACTAGAAAGTAAACCACTTTTAGGAAAATAAATCACCAATATAAATTTCTGAGTCCATGGGAGACAATATTAGAAGGGTTAAGGTTATAAATCTAAGAATAAACAATCTGGGCATAATTCAGTGATAACTATTTTTTTTTCCCCTTAGCAGAAATGAGACGAGCTCGGCTGTAATTTAGGAAGATAATGCTGGCAGAATTATGGAATGGATCTGAGAAGGCGAGACTAGAATCAAAGCTAACAGCAGGTAATTAAAATATAATGAGGGCCTAAACCAAGCTTCTGCTAAGGGGATGAGCAAAAAAAAATAAGTGATATATGAAATTTTGGTGATGGAATCAAATTTTGTGCAAATTAGAAGTGGGAGTAAAATGGAAAGGAAAGGGAAAAATCTGGTATTTTAATTATCTAGTGTGGTTATAATAGATATACTACAAGCATGTGGCCTTTACAAACAAATTTATTTTCTCACAGTTTAGGAAACTAGAAGTCAGAATTCAGAGTGCCAGCTGTCAAGAAAGGGTTTCTATTTCTGTTAGCTCCAGAGTAAGGTCCTTATCTATTTGATCCTCTGCTCCTGGGCAGTCTGCGTGTGGCTGGCATCTCTTCCCTCATCTCTGCTTTGCTTGCTTGTTTGTTTAATTTCTTTATATTTAAAATAAGATAGACTCCAGACACACTATATACTAATCCTGCTTCACTAACATAACAAAGAAAACTCTGGGCCCAAAAGGGATTATAGCCACAGGTTTAGAGTTTAGGAATTATAACACATATTTTGGAGGAATACAATTCAATACCTAACATTCCATCCCTTGGCCCCCCCAAAATTTATGTTCTCATCACATGCAAAATACATCTACCCCGTCACATCACCCCCAAAGTCTTAAGTCAACTCCAAATCCAAAATCTTATCTTTTGAGTCATCTAAATAAAAAATGGTTTAGACTTTAGGTGTATTCCATCCTGGGGTAAAACTTCTCTTCACCTCTGAAATCTAGATGAGTTAACTATTTCCAAAGTGCAATGGTGGAGCAGACACAGAATAAACACTTGCATTACAAATGGGAAAACCTTGGATGGGAAAGAAGGGAGGGCAGGCACTAAGCAAATCCAAAAGCCAGGAGAATGAGTTACATTAACCCTCAAGTCTTCAAAACAATCTTCTGGTCCCTAAAACCATCTGGGCAAGGGCTCTTCCCTCAAGACTCTGACTGTTGGCCATGCCCACTGGATTCTGTAAAGAGGCACCTAGCCCTGTGTTTAAGTTGTACCTTTCCAGCCCACTAGGGGGACAATTCTGTTCCTTTGGCTTATGATGACCCTACCCCACAGCTTTGTGTGGTGTTTGAGAAGTGACTCTGAAGGTCTCTCAGTTTATCTTTTTCTTCTACCACTTTGGCTAGCAAAAGAAGGACTGAACACTTAACTTCCTTACACTTCTCATTCTGACAAAACAGTATAAAAATATCAACTATGAAATCATATACAGCACTGTCTCTCACAAATGTTTTATCCATGTGTGATGATAATTTGCATATTTCTATTGCTATTTCATATTGCTGTTGCTCTTTATATTATGCTGTGGACTAGTGGTGCCCTCTTCAGTACTGGAGGCAGAGTCATCAGTACCTTTAGTTTAGCCAGACTTGAGAATTAATTCAGAAAATTCATCACTAATAATTTTGTTCCTCTAGACCCCATTTCTAGTACCACCCAGGAACAGATAACTTAGGCCAGTTTCTCTAGAGAAGCAAAGCCAGGGAAGTGTGTATGTGTGCATGTGTGTGTGTGTGTGTGTCTGTGTCTGTGTGTCTGTCTGTCTGTCTGTGTGTCTGTGTGTCTGTGTGTCTGTGTCTGTGTCTGTGTCCAGAAAACTTGGTGCCATAGTGTTAAGTGCTATGGCTGCTAACCCAAAGATCGATAAGTTGAAATCTACCAGGAGCTCCTTGGAAATACCATGGAGAATTTCTACCCTGTCTTATAGGGTCACTATGAGTCAGAATCAACTCAGACTTGACACAATGGCTTTGGTGTTTATATATATACATATGTGTGTACATACAAGTGTATGTATGTGCATGTACATATGCATATAACCCAGACTAAAATATCTGGCAACTGTAGGCAATTAAGAATATCTCATTATGTAAAATATGGAATTTGCCAACTGAAGCACATTCAGTGAGAAAGTTCAATTTGGGACATACTGAGTTTGACGGTCATATAGAATAAAATAGAATTATCCAGTAAACACTTGAAAGCTAAATGTGATGTTAGACATGATATTTTTACTGGACATGGTATCCAAAAGAAAAAAGTTGAAAATTGGAGTAGGACATCCTTAGCAGAAACTGAAAATGTGGAGATGAAAATTCTCCTAGGATGATGGAGGATTGGTAGGAAGATGGTGAGAAAATGTCCAAGAGAAGAATTACAGAACCCAACAATTAAAGTATAACTCCATGGGAAGAAGAAAGAGTAATACTGAAGTCTGTAGCCAGAAGGAGGAAAAGAATCATGCATGTAAGATCATGCTTCACAGGAAAGGGTGATCAGTGTTGTTGGGCATTACAGTCTCAGTAGGCTTTGGAGTGATGCTTTCCTTTGGCTATGGTTAGGTCACTTTGCTCTCCAAAAGAACAGTTTCAGTGCAAATGAAAGCCAGCTGGCAGTGAGTTAAAGAGAACAGCAAGACCGGAAAGAAAGTAGTGATGATAGGTTACTCTTTTATTTCAGCCAGAAGTCTTGGTTGCAAGCAATAGATACCAACTCTGGCTGATTGAAGCATTAAAAGGAATTTATTCAAGAGATATTTGAGTAAGTATTAGAACTGAAAGAAGAGCTGGGTAACCAAGTTCACAGCCATGAACTTAAAGGTCAGAATTCAGCAGCGCTACCACATCTTAGTACATGATAGCTAAGTTTGCATTACAAGACACCTAGCTCTGGACAAAAGATAGTTTCATTAGCACTGCTGTCATTACTGCCCCCAGCCCTCTGTGGAACTGTGGAAACAGCCTTGAAAGGTTGCACATCTAAAACACGTCTATCAGTTGGTTAAGCCTAGGTCATGAGTCTTCACTCTTTTAGTGAAGGATGTTGGAGAAATGAGTACTATAGAGTTTTAGCTTTTCTAGTGACAGACTGTTACAGATTGAATTGTGGCCCCTCCCACCCACACAATACCCCCACCCCCATCACTCCCACCTCCTCATTCCCCCAGCCCCTCCCCCCCACCCCAGTCAACCAGTGTGTCACCTTTTTAGGCCATGATTCCTAGTATTGCATGGGTTTTCATCATTTTTTAAATTAACTATTCTGGTGCAGTTGTATCACGTTATAAATCCAATCCTGTACGATGATAAGGAGGCAGGGTTGTTGTTGTTGTTAGGTGCCATCGAGTCAGTTCTGACTGATAGTGATGCTATGCACAACAGAACAAAACACTGCCAGATCTCCCACCATGTCCACAATTGCTTTTATGCTGAAGCCCATCATTGCAGCCACTGTGCTAATCCATCTTGTAGAGGGTCTTCCACTTTTTCACTGACGCTCCACTCTGCTAAGCATGATGCCCTTCTCCAGGGACTGATCCTACCTGACAACATGTCCAAAGTATGTAGGACACAGTCTCGCCCTCTTTGCTTCCAAGGAGCACTCTGGTTGTACTTCTTCCAGAACAAATCTGTTTGTTCTTTTGGCAGTCCATATTATTTAGCACCACAATTCAAAGGCATTAATTCTTCTTCTGTCTTATTTATTCACTGTTCAGCTTTCACATGCATGTAACAAGACTGAAACTACGATGGCTTTGGTCAGATGCATCTTAATCTTCAAGGTGACATCTTTACTTTTCAATACTTTAAAGGGCAGAATTAGAGGCAGCTATGTTAACGAGGTAGGCTATAATCTACAAAGTTAGGTTTTGGTTTGAGTCAATTCTTGTGACATACACAAGAGAAAAGCAAGCAGAAAAGAGAGGAAGCTTACACCCCAAGAAAGGGAGGGACAGGTGAAGTGCATCCTTTAGACTCGAAGTCACTATGCTGAGATTGAAGACAAGAATGTTTACCCAGAGCCAGCAGAGAAAAACCCTTCCATTGAAGCTGGTGCCCTGAATTTGTACTTCTAGCTTCCTAGACTGTACAAGCATAGATTTCTGTTGCTAAAGCCACCCACTTACAGTATTTCTGTCATAGCAGCACTAGATAACTAAGGCACAGTTACTCTACTTCTTAGCCAGACTCATAAAGTAGATAAATTCTGCAAAGTTAAAATCTGAGACAAAGTAGTCACAAGAATAAACATATCCAGTATATATCCAAGAGATTTGGCATTAGAAATAAGGAAGTTTAATGTGGAAATTAGCAATTTCTCCAGGAGAAAAGATTTAAATATAAGAAAGAGTTGGTGGAAGGTGAGAATCTAAAGATAAAACAGAAATAGCAGATATTTAATGATGATGGGCCTGTGAAGAAACCAGGAAATGATGACACTCAGAACAGAGGTGAGAGACTTCACTTTGGAACAAGAAAGGAAAATCGTAGAAAGGTAACTACTGTTCTGTAAGCAAGCTTACAAAAAGAAACAAAACCAAAGCAACTAATTGCCACAGAGTCGATTCCAATTCAGAGCAACTCTATAGGACAGGATGGATTTTCCCCACAGGATTTTCATGGCTGTAAATCTTGCCACATCTTTCTCCCAACCAGTGGCCAATAGGTTTGAACCACCTACCTTTCTGTTAGTAACTTAGTGCTTTAACCACTGAGCTACCATGAATCCTGGTAAGCAAACTTACTAAATATTACACATAGTGATAGGAATTTTCCCATGTTTTTACGTGTAATCATCAAACAGTACTGCACACTTGGTATTAAATACTAATCTTATAGTAATGATAATAACTATTTATAAAGCATCCATTTTCTTAGAGACATTTTTCTCACTACTTATTTGATCTTGATAATAACCAGATAGACACTGAAATTGTCTCTTTACAGATGAGGAAACCTAGGTTTTGGAGACTTCATAAGTGTCCATGAATTTAGTACAAATTCGCCATGAGTCGGATCCAACTCAGCAGCACTTGGCTTGGCTTTAAGAGATAAGTTATTCCAGGAATCATTTTAATGATAAAATAATATGGTAATATATATTTGAAGGGATAATATTTTTAAACCAGGAAACAGATGTATTTTTAGCTAATTCACATCAACCTACAGATTCTCATGGCTTTCATTTCTGTTAGAAAAGTGTCTGAATACAGCTTCAAACAGAGAAATTATTGCTCAGCTCCAGGGTTTAATTTATATTCTCTTTTTAAATCCTTCAAGAGAAAGTATCTTGAAAGACATTGTCTGTGAAAAGTAAGAGATTCTTAAGTTCAAAACTTCCCTATACTCATCAAGAGCAAGCTTTGAGGTTCAAAGATACAGAGGGGGTACAGGTATGATATATAAGAAAACAGAAAGTTATTTCTACATGAGGAAACCCTGATGGCATAATGGTTAAGTGCTACATCTGCTAACCAAGGGGTTGGCAGTTTAAATCCACCAGGTGCTCTTTAGAAACTCTATGGAGCAAAACTGCAAAAAAGTTGACACCAGAATCCCTGAGGCTACAAAATCCCCAAAAGGAACCTGATAGCTGGAGATAAAAATCTAATAACATGCATGTAGCCGTGTACCTGAGAAGATACAGCATAACATACCAGAAGAAGGAAGTATCTAGACAGGTATCCCTGAGATTGTGTCTTTTTGCCATCCTGGAGGTCTAAGAGATTCTGTTGGAGTAAACAGATGTACCACGTGAACCAGTGGGTTGAAAAGGACTTTGGCTACAGGTAAGAAAAACATGGAGGTCAGACATTTAGTGAACAAAAACTATGGCAGAGGGTGCCAGTCGGTACCAACAAGATATGCAAAACAGTAGAAAGCTAATAGAAGGGGAATTATTCAACTTAATAAAAGGCATTGATACAAAGCCAACAGCCAACTTCATTCTAAATGGAGAGTCTGACAGTATTCCTCTTGTGAACCAGAATGAGACAAGGACACCTGTTATCATCACTCTTATTTGACATTGTGCTGAAGGTCCTAGCCAGAGAAATAAGGCAAGAAAAAGAAATATAAGATCCCTAAATTGGTAAGGAAGAAATAAAGTTGTTCCTATTTGCAGATGATATGATTTTATGTCTAGAAAACCCCCCCAAACCCACAAGAAAACTACTAGAACTAAGATGATTTCAGCCATGTATCAGGACACAAGGTAAACATACAAAAATCATTTGTATTCTTCTGTACCAACAAAGAGAATTTTGAAGAAGAAACCACCAAATCCATACCATTTACAACAGCCCCCAAGAAGATAGAATATTTAGGAATAAGATTAATCAGCGATATAAAAGATTTATATGAAGAAAACTACAAGACACTACTGCAAGGAACTACAAGAGACCTAAGTAAGTGTGAAAACATACCTTGCTCATAGATAGGAAGACTGACTCAACATTGTGAAAAAGTCATTTCTACCCTACACAACCTGCATATACAATGAAATCCTGATCCAAATTCCAACTTTCTTTTTTACAAGGTGGAGAAACAAATCACCAAATTCATATGGAAAGGGAATAGGCCCAGATAAGTAAAGCATCACTGAAGAAGAACAAGGTGGGAGGCCTCATACAACTTGATTTTAGAAGCTTTTATACCAGCATGGTAGTCAAAACAGACTGGTACTACTGCAATAAAAGCTGCATAGACCAATAGAACAGACTTGAGAATCAAGACCTAAAATCATTGACCTATGAGCAGCAGATATTAGACGAAAGCTCAAAGTCTGTTAAATGGGGATGATACTCTTTTTAACAAACAGTGCTTGCATAGCTGTGTATCCATCTTTAAAGAAATAAAACTAGACTCGTATTCCACATCATCTGCAAAATGTATCTCAAAATGGATTAAAGACTTAAATATAAAAATCTAAGATGATAAAGATCATGGAAGAAAAACAAGGACAATGCTGGGAGCCCTAACACATGGCATAAACAGAATATAAAACATAACTAGCAATGTATAAACACCAGAAGAGCAACTAGATAACGGGAAGCTTCTAAAGACTCAAACACTTTTGCTCATCAAAAGACATCACCAAAATAGTAAAAAGACAAACTATAAACTGGCTATAACATATCTGATCAGGGTCTAATCTCTAAAATCCAGAAGACACTGTAAAAACCTCAGCAACGAAAATGACAAATAATCCAGTTAAAAAGTGAGCAAAGGGTAGAAACAGGCAGTTCACCAAAGAAGACGTTCAGGTGGCTAACAGATACATGAGGAAATCCCATAATCATTAGACATTAGAGAAATCCAAATCCAAACTGCAATGAGATACCACTTAGCCCCAGCAATCCAAACCCAAAGTCACTGTCGTACAGTCAATTCTGGCTCATAGTGACCCTATAGCAAAGCTGGCATTAATCAAAAACACAAAATAATCAATGCCAGAGAGTTGCGGAGAGACTGGGATGTTTATACCCTGCTGGTGGGAATGTGAAACAGTATAACCATTTTGGAAACAGATTTAGTGCTTCTCCAAAAAGCTAGAAACAGAAGTACTATATGACCCAGCAATCCCACTCCTTGGAATATACACTAAAGAAATAATAGTCATCACATGAATAGATATACGCACACCTGTGTTCATTGCAACACTGTACACAATAGTAAAAAGATGGAAACAATCTAGGGGCCCATCAATAGAAGAATGGACAAATTATTGTGTATACACAAAATGCAGTACTATGCAATGATAATGAACAGTGACAAATCTGCAAGACATCTCAAAATATCAATGAATCTGGAAGGCATTACGCTGAGTGAAATTAGTTAGTTGCAAGAGGACAAATATTGTATGAAGCCATTATTATAAGAACTTAAGAAACTGCTTAAACCTAGAAGAAAACATTCTTTTACAATTGGTGGGGAAAGAGAGAAGGGGGAATTCACTAACTAGATATTAGACAATAAGTATCTTTGGTGAAGGGAAGGAGAACTAGCAGTGCAAGAAAAGCGGACAAAACTGAACTAAACAAAAAGCTAAGAAGTTTTCTGAACATAAGCAAACACTCTGAGGGACAGTGCAGCAGGGGCAGGGGCCTGTGGACCATAGTTTTAGGGGGATATCTAGGTCAATTAGCTTAACAACATTTATTGACAAAATGTTCCACATCCGACTTCAGTGAGCGGTGTCCGGGGTCTTAAAACCTTTCAAGTGATCGTGTAAGATGCACCAACTGGTCCAAAATACCCGGAGCAAAAGGGAATGAAGAACATCAAAGACAAAAGGAAAACATTACTCCAAGAGACAAAAGGCTAAATAAACTGGAGACTACATCAGCCAGAGACCAGAACTAGACAGTCCCCAGGTACTGTCAGTGATCACCCTAACAGTGAATGCAACAGTGTCCTAGACAGAGCAGAGAAAAATATCGTGCCGAACTCAAAATTCAAGTAAAAAGACCATATTTAATGGTCTAATTAAGAGTAGAGTAGTCCTTGAAGACATGGCCCCCAGACTCCATTAACTCAGAGCTAAAGCCATTCCCAAAGGGAGACAACTCTTCTGACAAAGATTAAACTAGACTATAAAACAAAATACTACTCATGAAGAGGATGTTTCTTCGTTCAAGTAGATCCACAAGAACAAATGGGCAGCTCCTGTGTGGAGGCAGGATGAGAAGGCAGAAAGGGACAGCAGCTGGTACATCGGACATGAGAAACGTGATGTGGGAAGGTGGAGTTCACTGTCACATTGTAGGGATTGCAGCTACTGTCACAAAACAGTATGTGTATAAATTTTTGTATGATGAACTAACTTGAGCTATAAACTTTCACTTAAATCACACACATACACACAAAAGAAAGATACTACAAAACCTCATGAGTTACTCACTGGCTTTTTCAAAAGAATAGGACAGCCTTTTTACTCTAGTCCTACGCCTACATTGCTACCTTAGTCATCTAGTGCTACTGTAACGAAAATATCACAAGTGGATTGCTTTAACAAGAAAAATTGACTTTCTCTCAGTCTAGCAGCATAGAAGTCCAAATTCAGGGCATCGTCTCCAGGGAAAGCCTTCCTCTTTCTGTTGGTTTTGGAGGAGTCTTTCTCAGCAATGTTCCCCTAGCCTAAGAGCTTCTCCACACATAACCCCCAGAGTCAAAGGATGAGCTCTGCTCCCAGTGATTCTTTCCTAGTGTTATGAGGTCTCCATATCTCTCTTTTTTATGTCTAAAAAGAGGTTTGCTTAAGACACTATCTAATCTTGTTGGCTGTAGGCACATCATTCTCTTAGTCCATCTGAGTGGCGATTCCACCCTTAGAAACTCCAGAGGCTGTAGCTCCACACTTCGAAACCACAGAGGTGGAGGTCATACCTTTTGAGACTGAGGCAGCTTAGACTCCTCTGTTCCTTGCCTCTTTGGCTTCTGCTTCCTTATTTCTTGGCCTCTCTTGGACCCTTGGGCCTCCTACCCACATCTGTCCTTATGGGGCAAGTGTTTTCAAATCTCTGAAGCTCTCCTGGGAAGCACTACAGATACCCTACTCTGCCAGTGAGTCTCAGGTGGAAGACACTCAGCGATCTTGCTCCTTGGGTCAGGAAGCAGTTCCACCAATAAGTACTCAGAGGCACACACTTCACCAAGAAGTTTCCTGTGCACAGGCACTCAACTCTTCACACTGTCTGACACTGGTCTGCTGGTTCTACTTCTGCTGGTCCTCTGCTGCTATTTCTTTTCACCTGTGCCTTCTCTATTGTTAACAGTTCTCCTCACTTCCTTCTTAGTTCTCTATCCACTCACAGTTTCAAAGCTGCTTCCACATTTTATATATCTATTAAAGACTCGACGGCACTTGGCTTATTAAAGCATCACCCCATTCCCTATACCAAATTCTGTCTTAGTTATAGAATACTGCTATAACAGAAATACCACAGGTGAATGGCTTTAACAAAAATAAATGTATTTTTCACACTCTAAGTGGCTAGAAGTTCAAATTCAGGGTATCATCTCCAAGGGAAGTCTTTCTGTCAGCTCTGGAGCAAGGTCTTTCTCACCAAACATCCCCTAGGCTAGATGCTTCTTCACACAGATATTCTAGGTCCAAAGGATGAACTGTTTCTTGTTCTTTCTTGGTGATATAAAGTCCCCATGTCTCTCTGCTCACTTCCCTCTTCTATATTTCAAAAAGATTTTGGCTTAAGACACTGCCTAATGTTGTAGATTACATGCCTATAACTACCACTAATTCATCCCATTAAATCATAGTGGTAGGATTTACAGCACATGGGGAATCACATCAGATGCCAAAATGGCAAACAGTCACACAATACTGGAAATCATGACCTAACCAAGCTGACAGATACCTCGAGAGGATACAATTCAATCTATGACAGTTGCTATGAAGAAAACTTCCAGAAAACATCACAGATAATGAAAAGAGAATAGAGAAAAGGAGATCAAATTAATGTGCAGGTGACAATAATCAGAAAAAAATAGACTAATAGGAACAAAAAAATGAGATAATTTATGTTACATGTCCTTCACCTTTAGTTAGTAAAGTTAGTGGTTGACTTTGAAGAAGGCTGTGATGGATATGAGAGACGGGGGAGACTCGAGGTTTAAAGAAGCTAAGAGGTGAGTAGGAGCCCTGGTGGTACAGTGGTGTTCAGCTGCTTACTAAAAGGTTGGCAGTTCTAATCTACCAACAGCTTCTTAGAAACCCTATGAGGCAGTTCTACTCTGTCCTATAGGGTTGCTATGAGTCACAGTCAACTTGAAGACAATGTGTAGAATAAAAAAGTAAGTCATTCAACCCCATATAAGGAAAAAGGAAAATACACTTAATATCTAGAACAAATTGATCACATGAATTTTAAGTGAATTTTATCCTTGTAGGTGACTTGAACACATGACAGATGTTAAACAGTTAAATAAAATTTCCTAAATGAAACCTTTGTTATCTCAGAAACAATTAAACTAAAGCACAAATTTTTTGTATTAATACTTTTAAATGAGTCGGATCCGACTCGACGACACTTGGCTGGACTTTTAAATGAATTTTCATATTTTTAAGTATTTTATATCTATAATATAACTACATGTAAAGACACAATTTACTTAGTTTTTCTGGACCTCATATTTCTAAATATTTTAAATAACTGGAAAAACTTTTAAACAGCAAAGCAAAAAAAAAATCTCTATTTAAATTAACGTTAACACATTTTTAATCAAATTAAAAAAAATTAAAAAACAGAGCAAATTGGCATTTGATGTAGATTTTTGAAAATTAATGTATTTTTTAAAACAATGAGTATATATGTGTGTGTGTATAGATAATCATTTGGAAATAGTCAAATTATAAGCCCTTTTTTAAAAAAAGGAACACAATCCTATTTCTCTGTGGCACTCAGATATTTCATTTAAATTTCCAGAAATATTGGGCCAAGGACACTGGGGTATTCAGTCAATTTCTAGATTAGTTTAGAAAGATTTGCTATATCAGTGACTAAAATTCAAATGAGGTCACATAGAGAAACTTTCTCAACTATTCCCAAATTCAGGTTAGAAAATGACTCCAGGCCGCTAGAGGCAAGCTGTTACAGGAAGATAATTATCAGTTTTATCATTAAGTAAATTTTCAGCATCTCCTGGCCTAATTAAAAATGAATATAGTGGCATCAAAATAAGCACATCTATGTGCCCTAAACCTCAATTTAAATCCAGAACACACTATCTCTTGAACTACTTGGATTCTACCTAAATATATGGTAACTATAAAACAACTAAAGTCATAGTCATTTTCTTGATAGAGATTATAATGACCTAATGGGCTAAAGCTATAGTAAGTTTTTAAGTGTCAACTTCCACCTGGTAGGTAAAAAAATGACTTTTTTTTTTAAGAAATGAATTCGTATTTATGTTCCTTTGGAGATACTATGCATAGACCTAAAATCACCATACATGTATTTGGGAGGTCTACAGAGAGCTTCTAGAAAAGTGAAAATCTAACAAAATACATTCCCACGTATTCTATCTATAACTCTTACTTTAACTACTACTCTCGTAATTCCTAGAAGAGTTTGTTATAATAAGAATGATAGGCCTGCTTTAGACACAATACCTCTAATTATAACAATGTTAACAACTATGGGTGTTTATGACTGGTCCTCAAAATGCTAATAAATATACCAGCCATTTAACATTTTGCTGATTCTACATTCTCTATGAATATAATGCCTCCCAGAAAATTCCATAAGCCTATAAATAGATCACCCATTAAGTCATGAAACATTGTAAATTTTCAAAATACTAACTTTTCTAGGTGCTAGCTAAACTAAGTCACTGCTGTCATTCTACACTCAATCTAAGGAACACAAAAAACATTTAAAAATATTTGTAAAAATAGGAACAACAATGGAAGTTTTAATACACAATGGGGACAGACTCCAAAATCTGTCAAAGAAACCTCAATCAACGGAAGAGAAAATAGATAAACGGGAACTATTAAGAATCAAACACTTTTGCTCATCCAAAGACTTTATTAATAGAATTAAAAGAACACCCACAGAATGGGAAAAAAAATATTTGGCAACTCTATGTCAGACCGACGCCTGATCTCCATAATCTATAAGATACTACAAAATATCAATAAGAAGAAGATAAACCATCCAATTAAGCGATGGGCAAAGGAGATGGACAGACACTTCACTAAAGAGGAGATCCAGGCAGCCAAAAAACACATGCAGACATGTTCACGATCTTTCGTTATTAAAGAAATTCAAATGAAGACAACAATGAGATACCATCTCACCCCAACAAGATTGGCCATGATCCAGAAAACACAAAACAACAAATGCTGGAGAGGCTGTGGAGAAAGTGGAACCCTCCTACACTGTTGGTGGGGTTGCAAAATGGTCCAGCCTCTTTGGAAGGCAATCTGGCACTTCCTTAAAAAAAGGGATATCGATATACCATTTGACCCAGTAATTCCACTACTTGGAATATATCCTACAGAATCAAGGCCTTTCACACCAACGGACACATGCACCAGCATGTTTACCGCAGCACAGTCCACAATAGCAAAAAGATGGAATCAACCCAGATGCCCAACAATAGAAGAATGGATAGGTAAACTATGGTACATATACTCAGTGGAGCACTACGCAATGATAAAGAATAACGATGATTCCAGGAAACATCTCCTAACCTGGTTTCAACTGGAAGACATTATGTTGAGTGAAAGTAGTCAGCGACAAAGGGTCAAATACTGTATGAGACCTCTACGATAAGATCCCAAAAACAGACTTGTGTATAGAAGACTCTTTGACAGCAGGAGAGGGGAGGGAGAGAGGGGGAGGGGGGAGGGTTTAGTTTAGATAGTTACTAGAAATCTAGTTGGGATAAAGCGGTGATAGCACACATTAGAAACAAGAACAACATTAAGTGGACTTCAGCATAACTTGAGTACTCCTTCCATCTTAACTCAATACTGCAAGGATAGAGTAGCTGGGGCGGGGGGCGGGGGACCATGCTCTTAGGCAAATTCCAGGCCAATTGGCACAACTAGCATTTTGCTAAGAGAGCTCTCTGCACCCCACATTGGTGAGTGGCGTCTGGGGTCTTAAAAGCTGCCAAGCTGCCATCCGAGGACACAGCAAATGGTTCCAACTCAGCAGGAACGGATGCTCACCGAGGACCAAAATGACGTGTGATAAAGACAACTGAGAAGACAGAGAGAGCCACAAGAGTGGGTGCCTACATCGACTTGGGACCGGAAGAACCAGATGGCGCCCGGCCACCACCAGTGATAGGCACGATGGAGCTCACAGAGAGGAGTCTTACTGGCAACACAAGAATTAAAAGGGGTGCATCCTGAGATCTCCACTAAAAGACCTCAATTGATGGTCCAGTGGTTTTGGGGTTCCTCTGAGAGCATGGCCCCCAGCCCTGATGCTGCCCTTTCCCATAAGTTATAACAAAGGTCCACTCTTTGGACAGGAATGGATTGGACTTGGCAATGCAGAGTGACCATATATTGGAAGCACTTTATGGTTCTATACATCTGTAGGATATCATCTGCTGACCTCTGGCTGGAGGAAGGGGAGTGGACGGAGAGGAGGGGAAAGGAGCCTGTTGGGAGGATGAGACATGTATGGAGCAGAGAGGAGTAGTGTGCAGTCACCGGACACGGAGAGCAGTGGAAACTGCATATAGGTGGGCATGTAAATTTATACGTGAATGTACATTTTCACTCAGTTATGTTAAATAAAAATAAATATATATATATATTTGTAAAAATAATGAAAAGCAGCATACTAACAACTTATCAAACATTAAATCTTCCTATAAACATGCAATACCAAATCATGTAATATGACAACAAGTCAATCTTTATGTATTTATACTCTGACTCTATAAACTAGATCTTTTTTCAGCTTTCAGAATACATGATATGAAAAAATAACTGATTGGAAAGGTTTAGAAAATTTGAGTTAAACTATAAATAGGTAATTCAGTCAGTCACAGAAGGACAAATATTGAATGACTTCACCCATATAGAAAGACAAGGAAAGGCAAATGTTAAAGATAAAAGTTTATAAAGGATTATGGAGAGTAGGGGCACTTAACATTGAAGAAAACATCACATTGATTAAGAGTAGTGTTACACAGCTGGATTTTTAATTGCTGTCGATAAGTTGCTCATCTGTGAAAAGTTGAACTGGCAAAAGTTGTGTCATAGATATGTTCACAATAATGACAATAAATGAACAAATAAATGTTAAGTAGCTGCTGAGGCTGTGTATGTGCAACCCAAAACCTCATGGGATTTTGTTCTTTGGTTTGGAGCTTTAGATCCAGGCTTCATGGGACATCCTAGTTAACTGACCTAATAACAAGTTCAGAGCTTCTATTATCCCTTCTAGTCCTATGAGTAAAGCCGTAGGGTCTTAAAAGTTTGTAATCAGCCATCCAAAGCATCAAAATTGGTCTCTACTTGTCTGAAGCAACAGGAAGAAGAATTGGCAATAAAATGTGAAATGTGTAGCCAACAATTCTTCTTTTGCCAAGAAGCCAGAAGAACTAGATGGTACCCAGCTATCATTAATGAACTTTTTGATCAAAGATTCTATAGAAGAATCCTGATCAAAAGGGGGAAAACAGAAAACAGAATTTTAAATTCTCATGTACTCCAGAATTTCTGGAGTCAAGGCTGCTGAAGAAGCCTTGAAATTATTGTCCTGAGATAATCTTCAAAACTCAAACCAAAAATATCCCCTAAAGTTTTCTTTAAAAACAAACAATAGTTTAGCTTCCAACAAAAAAATCCCAAACCAAACCTGTTGTGATTGAATTGATTCTGACTCACTTAGCTTAACTATCAAAACATGTCTGCCTTGAGCTTTATGTTCTTCTTAAGAACCATTTATATGGGATCAAAATGACAACAACAATTCAAAAGATAGAGACCTTTAGGGTCAGTGAGTTTATATAAATGAGGGAAGAATGACTCACAAGAAGTTGCACAACTCAAAGAAAATAATCAATGTCACTGAATTGTATAAGTAGAAATGGTTGAATTGGATCTAAATATCTAAATATTTTGTTGTGCTTATTTTGAACAACAAAATAAATTTTTTAAACAATTACAGTTAGAGTACAACTGTTGAAGAAAACAAAAGTTCCTAACATCAACACTGAGAGTGACTGTTACTAATATATGATAAAATATTCCTAGAGAAAAACATTGAAAAGTCAGAAGAGAATAAAAATTGGTAAATGCTATAACTAAGATATTAAAAGAAGTATTCCTAGGGACAATAGTTTTTGGAACACTTGCAAATGCCATAACTAACTAAGAAGATTATCTTCAAGCATTACACAGCATTTTTAAAGGAGCCAAATAATGTTTTATGCAAAATATGTTTTAGCTTTATGCAAAACTAACAGAAGTTAATGGCCACAGATGACAAATTACGGTGGATGTTCTTCATACTTCTGCATTTGCTATAAATATAATTTATACTCGTTTCCTTTTGCTATGCTTGGCTAATCAGTTAAAAAAAATAATCTTTAATTCTTTAAACTCCTTCAAATATACTGATGATTATACTACAGAATTTTTCGACTTACCATCAGAGTAACCTTTAAAAATTAGGGGAAAGCTTGTTGCCATGTTTAGAACATCCATATTACACAAATTTTCCCTTCGCTTGTCCTGCCAGTGAACTCTATTTTGATTAACTAGAGATACATAAATTTCCTGATATCTATGTTCATATATCTTAATCCTATTTCAGAGAGTTTGTGTATCTGCACCCTGAGGAAGCCAGTTAAATTCTCTGGAATTTTGTGTTTATTTTTTTTACCTTTTTATGTGCAAAATGAGAAATGGTATTGAGAGTGTAATTTTGAAAATAGGATCCATATTTAAAAGTTTATATTTAATACTATATAAATGACATACACTGACATATATATGTTAGGTAACATAACTTGTATGGCATCTTCCTCATTAGAAGTGCTCAACAAATATTTGAATTGAGTGATTACCTTAAAAACCATAGTAGAAATTAACTCTGATAATCTAAATTTATCAATGTCCTTAACCATTTAAAGATAATCTAATAAGGAGTCCTGGTGTTGTGGTTCTTACACAATTGGCTGCTAAGTGAAAGGCTGGCAGTTGGAACTCACCAGATGCTCTGAAAAAGAAAGATGTGGCAGTCTGTTCAAGTAAAGGTTTACAGTCCTGGAAACCTAATGGGGCAGTGCTACTCTGTCCTACAGGGTGGCTATGAGTCAGAATTGACTTGACAGCAACTTTTTTCAGTAAAAAAATAAATAAATAAACATTCACTTTTAATCTAGTTAAAAACGGGCAAATGATATAAACAAACACTTCACCTAAGAAGACACTCAGGTTACTAAGAGCACATGAGGAGATGCTCACGATCATCATTCCTTAGAGAAATGCAAATCAAAACTGCAATGGCATCACGGGTATTAATTTTTAAAAAACAACATGAAAAATATCAAATGTTGGGTAGACTATAGGAAAATGAACCCTTATGTATTGCTAGTGGACATATACAATGATACAATCCCTGTGGAAAATTATATATGGCTCTTTCTTAAAAAGCTAGAAATAAAAATACCAAGTGGTCAGCAGTTTCATGCCTAAAACATCTTAGAGAAGTAAGAGTTGTCACATTCATGGTCATTGCAGTATTATTTTTAATAGCAAAAAGAGACAATCTAAGTGTCCATCAACAATGAATGGATCAACAAATTTTGGTACATACACATAATGGAATACTATACAATTATAAAGATCAATCACCAATCTGCAAAACATCTCACAAAGTAGATGAATCTGGAGGGCCTTATGCTGAGTGAAATCAGTCAGTCATAAAAGGACAAATACTGGATGAGACCATCAAAATAAAAACTGAAGGGAAAAAAGAAAAAAGTTTATAACAAGAAAGAAACAATCTTTGATAGTTATGAGGGACAGGATTTGTGGAGAGAAGAAATTACTAGATAGTAGATTAAGCAGTAACTTTGGTGAAATAACTGACAGAGCATCTTATAGGGAAAGTGAGCACAATGTGACCAAGGCATAGTCATAGGCATTGAGCACCTGTGTCATAAAACAATTTTTGTATTAATTGTTTAATCAGAAACAATTTGCCTTGTAAACTTGAAAGTAAAATCGCAACAAATAAAATCAAAATATTTTCCTAAAGTGTAAAGAGGACTCTGAAGTTGTCAACTATCACCTTCATAAATTTCTTTTCAAAATTTTCCTTTACGAATTTATGTTATCAGTGAGAGTAGGGTAATTTTTGGTAAACATTGACTAAGATGCTTGAAAGGCACTCAGAATGAATATGTGGATCTTAATTTCAGCTTCATAACATGATTAGACATAATCATTCAATAAGTACATATTAATTTCACAGAAATTTTATTTTGAGGATTAGCAAGGCCCAAATATAAATGTCCATGGGATGTCATTTTTGTATTCAATTATTACACTTTTTCAATAACCTAGTTTATCATTCCAATCTTCATAAAATGGATTGTTAGCAAAAACGAAGGACCCTTTCTGTGAGGTGGATTGACAAGGTGGCCCAGCAACGGACTCTAGCATCTTGACATTGGTGAGGATAACACAGGACCCAGTAACATATGAGTCTGTTATACATATGTTTGTCCTGAGTCAGAGCTGACTCTATGCCGACTAATAACAAGAATAAGTCTATTTTTAGATTAGGAAAAATATGAAGTAAAATATGCTATTAAAAACAGGCAAAATGCTTTCTGGAGCCAGAATTAAATACATTTCTTTATTTTTAATTTTTGTATTATTGTGACCTACTTTTTACATTAATAGGTTTGATTTTTTTTTTTAATCTGCTGGTGAAGATCAGCAGAATTTGTTTTGAGCAATATGCCACCATAATATTCCAAATTATTTTGACTCAGTGATTAAACAGTAGAGTCAGACAGTAGAAGTCTGAGTTCTGATTTCTAAACTCAATTCTGTTAAAACTATGTGAACGTTATGGATATTCTTACATTGTTACTTAATCACAGATGATATTTTAAAAATTAGTATCAATTTATATCATTGGACTGACACAGAAGGTTTATGAAAAACACAAGATACTGTCTTATGTAGAACACTTTCACAACATAGGACTTTCTATTTTACTGAATATAAAAACGATGAGAATATCTTTGAGGAAAAAATATGAAGAAGCAAAGGTTAGGTCTCAGTTTCTCAGGAAGAAGAACATTATAAAACCTTAAATGGATTGTAATAACAAAAATTTATTAAAGTGCATTAAACCTGTGCTATCTAAAATGATTATTTTTCAGAGTGACATTTTTATGATTAATAGGTTTACAAAATAAATATGTATATTAGGTTATTACATTTAATTGTCATGTAAACATCACAGTTAGATCTTGTCTAGATATTCCACTCTTTCATATGAGATCTATAATTTAGGTGAGAGTGCACAGAGCTGTCTTATTTCCTGGAATGAAAAACTGAGCTCTGTAGAATCAAATTAGGTAAGGTCTGGGGTCTTTTGAGAGTTTAGATGAAACTCTGAATTTACACATTCTTTAATACTATGTATGTTTGTAAGTTGAGTAGGTAGAAAAATAAGTTGATAATCTGTTAAACGTCCATTACAGAAATATATCTGTGATTTTATCCTCTGAATAGAATTGTTCATTTTGCTTTACTCTGTGACTCAGCCAAGTTTCAGCATTAATTTACAAAGCTGGACTCCAGGAAACAATTTAAAATTAAGCAAACAGATGTCTGCTAATATTGTCTGCTAAATAATTATTTATACCAAACAATTAGTTAAACTTGTGTAAACAATAGCTTGGACTTTCAGATTTCCAGATATAATTCTATAGGTGAAATATCTAGCTGTATTTTTCTATTGCATGAAACTGGAAACATTTACGAATAGAAGAGCTTTGATATAGCCTATGTCCGTATTCACAGTTTTTTCCTAGTTGTAATTTTATAGACCACTGTTTTTGATGGGATAATAAGGTGTTATACTGGTAACTTGGCAAAAATGGGTCTATTCTGTCAATTTGGGGAGAAAAACTTGTCCTACACTTAAAGATATTTGAGACCCACTGTTGTGGACTGAATTTTGTCCCCCCAAAAATCTATGTGTTGATCTGACTTGGCTGTGAGTCCCAGTACGGTGCCATTCCTCCTATGTGTTGTGAATCCTGCCTCTGTGATAATTGATGATGGAGAATGGGCAACAGTTGTGTTAGTGAGGCAAGACTCAACTTATGAACTTGTGGGATAAAAGTGAGAGGAGTGAGCAGAGGAAGTTGGGAACCTCACACCACCAAGAAGGCAGCACTGAGAGCAGAGCATATCCTGTGGGCCCAAGGTTCCCGTGCTGAGAAGCTCTCCCTGGATTCTGACTTAGCCTGTTGGACTGATAAATTCTCTTACTGAATTGACTTGCAACTCATAAATGTATTTGTGGCCTACCAGACTGTAACAATAAAATTTCTCTTGATAAAGCCTTCCACTCATGGTATTTTCTGTTAGAGCAGTACCAGGTGACTAAGACACTCACTGATGCAAAGAGTACAACTGTACATATTTTGTAGGACAGCACACAGAAATCACTTATGACTCAGGAAGGGTCATGTGGCCAGCAGCTCCTGATTACTTGCTCAGGCATGGCTGAAGCTGGGTTGTATCTGGAAAGACTGTCAAAGCTCATGACACTTACCATGCCTAATAAACTGCATGGAACAGGAAGCTGTCTTAGAAAAGGTCATTCATTTCCTGGGCCACAGTGTACTTGGGTAAGCTTTGGATTTGTCTTATAAAATCACCAACAGTTCAGTGTAGTGAGTTTTCTCTACTTGCCAATAAAGATCAGTAGGAAATAGTGTGGTTCTACAGTCTTTACAGTGATTATCTACTAAAACCCCATTAGGTTAAAATGTCTTTGGATTTCTGCTATCCGTAAAGATGAAACATGAGTAGTAAATCCGAAAATACAAATTTAGATGAACTATTAAAAGTGCTTCAAACTCTTGGTTGTCTTAAATCACTATATGTTACTCAAGACATTAACACATACAAAGGATAATAGATTTGAACTGTATTCCCTTTCTATTTGAGTAACCCACAATCCTTTTCCTTTCAGTAATATGATTGATTACAAGCACTTGTTGGTGCAGTGGTTAAGCGCTATAGCTAATTAACCAAAATATCAGCAGTTTGAATCCACCAGCCACTTCTTAGAAACCACATCAGGCAGTCCCACTCTGTCCTATATGGTCACTGTGACTCAGAATCGACTTGATGGCAATGTGGCTAATCACCTATTTCCTAGCAGAGGTGAAAGTTCTTCCTTCCACTTGTTTTTCTCTATCCTTTGTTGTTGTATTGGTATATACTCTTCTTGGTCCTTTTTATTGGTTTGTGTACAATGTATGTTCCATAATGTCCCTGTAGCTATACATTCCATTTAAGATATCTTGATGTTACAAAATACCTAAAGAGCAAAGCAATACACATAATAGGCTGCTAATGCTGGTTTAACAGATAAATTACAAGTGGATGGCTTTAACAAGAGGAATTTTATTTTCTCTGTCCAGTAGGCTAAAAGTTTAAACTCAGGGTGCCAGTTTCAGGAGAAAGTTTTCTCTGCTGGTTCTGGAGGAAGCTCCTTGTTGTCAATCTTCCCCTGAACTGGAAGCTTCTGAGACACAGGGACCCAGGTCCTTTCCAAAGGTGATGCTCAGCTCCAGGCACTGCTTCATGGTGGTATGAGATCCCCAGATCTCTTTCCTTTCTTTCCTTTATATCTCAAGAGACTGTCTCAAGGCACAAAACAATCTTACACATTGAGTCCTGCCCCACCAACACAACTGCCACACATCCACCCTCATTAACATCATAGAGGTAGGATTTCAACGTGGAGAACTTCACACAATACCAGGAAACCTGGAACAGACATATTTCTGCACATATTTGGGGGGGGGGGGACACAAGTAAATCCATGAGAGTAGAGTATATTTTTCTGAAACATAACAGTAAGTAAGGAAGTAGGCATTTTAAGGCTAGTAAAATGGGGTAAGGATGTCAGAAAACCCTTCTTTTAGATCTCCTAATGGTGCAGTAGAAATCCTAGTGGTGCAATGGTTAAGAGCTTGCTGCTAACCAAAAGATCGACAGTTTGAATTTATCAGCTGCAGCCTAAAAATTTTATGGAGTAGTTCTACTCTGTCCTGTGGTGTCACTGTGAGTCTGAACTAACTGGAAGGAAAGAGTTTGATTTGGGGTTTTAGTTTTTCCAAGATTCAAGATGGCTCCTGAGGCTTCAATGATTATGCCTACGTTTCACGCAGAAAGGAAGTGGAAAGGGGGGAAAAGTACATAAACCAATGATATCTGCCTTCCTTTTAAGTGATTTCAACTTAAGCTACATGGACCATATGTGTGTGACATACCTCATCACTACCTGAAAACGGGGCTGGTAAATGTTATTTTTAAGTGAGCTTATTGGCTGGCTATTATGTTTATCAAAAAATTTAAGGCTTTGGGATGGATATCTAGCAACCTCTGCCACAGTATTCACATGAACAGGTAATATTTTTTCCCTGAAGAGCAGCTATAAATTGCTTGTTCAAGTACATCACTTATGCTTTAGCTGCATTATGTTAATATAACTATATTAAATGTGTACTTGAACACTTGAAAATTAAGCTCTCTATAAAATGTACATATAATCATAATAAAATATAAGCAATTTTATAAAGTGATTATAAAGTGAGTTCTATGTTACACACTGCCTTGTGTCTGCTAAATACAAATGAAAAGTTGACAACTGCCATTATTTTCCAAATCATTTAAAATGAATGGCTGGGATGTTGCAGTTATCAACTTTAAACACTCTAATTCTTGTCATGCATTTAATTTTTATACTTAGCCAAATCTGAGAAATAATAGACTATCAGTAAATAATAAGTAATAGCAAAAGCACCGTCATGTACTGAACAATGATTGTTTTATAGACGTCCATATTTGTACCTTGAAGTAAAAAGCAGTTGTTGTGGAGTCAGTTCCATTTTATGGCAATCCCATGTGTCTCAGAGTGGAACTATGCTCCAGAGAGTGTTCAAAGGCTGATTTTTCAGAAGGAAATTATCAGGCTTTTCTTCCCATGGGGCCTCTGGGAACCTGAACTCTAGCTCATACCTTTCAGTTAGCAGCTTGACCAACGATTTGCACCTCTCAGAGTCAAATGTACTTTTAGTAATTTCAAAACTGCAAGACATTATTATCTGTCATTTTTTTATGTGCACCATTTTAATAAATACAATTCTATCTACTTAAGCCTTTTATCTTGTCTTTGTAAACTCAAAAAGCAAATTAGTCAAAACTGGTAAGTTGAAAAATCATGCATATTTTGACATTTGTTACAAGGAAGTGTTTTTCAAGTTTTTAAATTTTTTTTGTCTACGTACTAATAGAGTGAAGGAATAAAACCAAAGGAAATGAAGAACTGCAAGTAAGAAATTAAAAATAATAACAATAATTTTTGCTTTCAGGTAAAATCTCTATTAAATCAAATTTAACTTTACATGAGGCCATTTTTTGGCAAAATAAATTATAATTTGATGCCAAAAATTTTCTCATCATATTTTATTAATAGTTATGTGCTACAAAATGAAAGAGAAAAAATATGACAAAAATCATTTAAGATTTTGTATACTCTAGCCAGGTGTGCAGAAAATGACATTTAAATCATAATGTTTATTAAGTATGCTTGGAACATTGCTTTATGAGCCTCAATTTAAAACAACATGTCAGAAAATTAAGTGCTAAAAAGTTATCACTATTAATTATTTACTCATGGCTCATTGAAAGCTAATTAGACTTTCTGTTTCAACAGTCTTCCAAAGCAGAGCAAGCATCACTTTGAAATGAACTACTTTAATGTCCATTTTGTTCATTTTTATATAGCACAGTACCTAAACCACCGTTGGGTTGATTTTGACCCACAGCAACCTTATTGGACAGAGTCAAACTGTTAAGTAGGATTTCCAAAGTGCTTCTGGTGAAGTTAAACCACCAACCTCTTGGCTGACAGTCAAGTTCTTAACCATTGTATGATTAGAGTTCCAGCACAGTAGATATTTGTTGTGTACTAGGCACTGTGATGGAACTCTAATCATACAATGGTTAAGAACTATTCAGTAGATATTTGCTAAACAAAAAAAAAATAAATTAATGAATAAATAAAATATTTTGTAAGATTCAGAACTTTAAGATTTTATGCTCATCCTGTGTGAACCAGTACACCTTCTGCCAAAATGATTAATTATTTAGATGTGACTAATTTCATTATAATACACAATTATGAAAGGTTGTCTCATTTCTTTGCTAGATTTTAATGAAAAAATGCATTTTTAAGAATCTCAAATTTCTAGAATTAAATGACTATCTTATAGTCATGATTATCCAATTACAAATTTGTAACAAAATTTTTTTTAGAATTTTATTAAGTATTTGTTAAATTGTTTTAATTTTACAAAAATTATACTTTTATTCATACAGAGCAAAAAATATTTGAGCATATTCATTGATCCTAATTTAAACCCTGATAGTGTAATGGGTAAGGGCTATAGATGCTAAACAAAGGTTTAGCAGTTTGAATTTACAAAGTCCTCCTTAGAAACCATATGGGGTAGTTCTACTCTCTTCTTTAGGGTTGCTATGAATCAGAATCAACTCAACAGCAATGGGTTGGGTTGGGTCTGTAATTTTTTAAGATAACACTCTACTGTGCATGCTTTCTATCAAACTTCTAAAAAATGATAGGAATATGTTGCTGTTAGGTGCCATTGAGTTGGTTCTGACTTACAGTGACCCTATCAACAACAGAACAAAATACAGCCCAGTCTTGCACCAAGTCTACGATCACTTTTATGTTTAAGCCCATTGTTGTGGCCACTGTGTCAATCCACCTATTCGAAGGTCTTCCTCTTTTTTGCTATATCTGCTCCCAATTAGAAAAGGATGCTTATGAAGGGAATTTTTCCAGTCCTGAAAGACAAATAGCACTTCTCAACTATGATTTAATAATATACTACCCATGTGAGTCACTTACCCGTATTTCAAGTTTCCGGATTTGTTTTAAAGAAAGTGTGTACTCTTAAAAGGCATAATATTTTAAAGTTAGCATTTAATTTTGGAAGCTATGTCTCATCAATGTATGTAATGACAAAAATACAGGAGAGCTATGTAAGTATTTGTCATGGATTGACTGCATTGTGTTCCCCTCAAAAAATCTGTGTAGCAATTTAGCTAGGTGGTAATTTCTGATACTGTGTTCTGTTTCTCTGTTTGTAAATCCTGCCTCTATGATGTTAATGAGGGTGAATGGGAGGCAGTTGGGTTGGTAGGGCAGGACTCAATGTACAATTGTTTTGTGCCTTGAGGCAGTCCCTTGAGATATAAAGGAAAGAAGCTAGCAGGGATATTGGGTGGCCTCACATCAAGTTCTATGACTGCTAACTTTATCATTTGTTTTTCTCTGTTTTATGTATTTTGAAGCTCTGTTGTCAGCAAATACCAATAACGATTATTATATTTTCTGGGAAACAAACAAAAAGAAAGGTCAGCTGTTCAAATCAGGCAAGTACTCCTTGGAAGCTCTATGGGGCAGTTTTTCTCTGTCTTACAGTGTTGCTATGAGTCAGAACTGACTGGATGGCAGTGGCTTTGGCTTCATACTACCAAAAGTAGTGCCTGGAGCTGAGTACCTCCTTTGGAAAAGACAAAGTCCTTGCATCTCAGACACTTCCAGTCCAGGGGAATATTAATGACGAGGATCTTCCTCCAGAACCAATAGTAAAAGTCTGCCCCTGGAGTTGACACCCTGAATTTGAACTTTTAGCCTTCTGGACTGTCGCAAAAAAAAAAAAAATTCTGTTTTTAAAGCCACTGACTTGTGTTATTTCTATTAAAGCAGCATGAGCAGACTAAGACAGAATTAATACAGAAAGAGAGAATTAAAGAATACATATGATTTCCCATTTCATTGGGGTCAAAGAACTTTTATATACCAGTGACTTAACAGAAGCATTAAATAGTGTTTGAGATTTTGACAGGCAGAGTTACCAGAGGGGACATATTAATCAGAGAAAAGACTAGTATCCAAAGAGGAAAACTGTAAGAGTTGCAGAGTCCAGGAAACACATGAGAGAAGCACAAATTTATAGCTCGTCTAGGATATATTAGAAATGTCTTGGATTCTAAAATTCAGATGGGTCTTTAACAGGCAACAAGAAATCAGATTCTTAAGAGGAAGAATAATATAATCTGAGCTGCACTGTAGGCAGCTTAAATTGCATGGTGGCCTAGACTGTGGAGAAAAGAAGGTGGCAACTAAAGTTTAGACAAGAAGACTAAAGAAGAGTGCTATTTTGAGGACAGTAAATTCATTGTTTTGTTGTTCGGAATTCTGAGATTTTAATTATCCTATGACTTTCCTATTCATTTTTTATATATTTATCACTCAGTGTAAATTACAGAATCGAGGATTGAGGGAGTGAGTACTCAAATTTGTACTCAAACAAATTACAGATCCCCTAGCAAAATCCAAATTTTGAAAAGCTTTGTGTATATGCGTTGTGTGTGGGAGATAAGCATGTGAGAGAGAGAGATTAGTTTTCTAAACTCCAAGTTTTTTTCCATTATATAGTATAAGGGTATTTTCACAATCTGGGGCACACAATTTCACTATATTTCATATACTAAAGAGACTATATGACATTTGATTAACATTTCCTATAATGATAAAAGGCCAAATGCTTACAGGGTAGAGAAAACCTGAAGAAATTTGAACACAATGGTTCTAGAAAGACATACAATTTTGATTTTTCTGAGCATCTAAAAGAGATTGCATTGCATGTTTCTGTATGGCAAAAAGGATTATCCCATTAGAGTAAAATTTGAATAGACAGAAAGAAAGCATACGATAATACTTCTGGTGTCTTGCAATCTTAAAACAGTGTACTTAATATTAACTAATGGATATTCAGAGCCTTGAATGCAAAAAATTATGTTCCTTGATTCAAGTGAGTATTCAGCACTGGTGTCTGTAAATCTAGCACAATGAAATTTCATCTGACTTAATACAAATCCTCATTTTAATTCGTAATGGCAGTAGGCTCAACAGATTTAAACAGCAGAATCAACATTATTTCTTTCCAAATACGCTTTTCTGTGAATTGGAATATATGGCTTTTAATTCTTCTTATGTAATTTTATACAAATTGAAGCAGAAAGGAAAGATAAGATGCTCCTATTGCCAGGAAAAAAAAAAAAAAAGAGCTTTAATCTTATAACTCTGGAGATTTCCTTTGCTTTACTCTACTTTTAAAGGAGGAAAACACACAACCAAGAAGATGTTTAACTGGTTATTATGCTACCTGGAGAGAAAAACATGCATATACAACAAAGATAGGGTTCCCAGATTGGGTGCTGTATTTAGATGACCAGATTTGACATTTCACTTGCCATGAAAGTTAAAAATGCTAGAATCACAATACTCAGTCAAGTGGGAGTAGACTCTCTAAATGCTGTCCCTGACATTACTATACAGATGGAGATATAAATATAAATGAAGCATGTTACCACTTGTTGAATCAAATTCTATCTTGTGTTCAGACAGTTTAAGATTTCTGCATGTTGCATATCAAAGTACAAAAAGAAAACACATCTGTTATGTGTTTGGTCAAGAAGTACATTTAAATATTAAAAGAAAATAAATAAAACTCATTATTCTAATAAATACAACCCAGTGCTACATAATTCAGTGTACAGAAATGGCTACTAATAAGAACTTGTTACACTCATGGGAAAGGAAGAGGAAAACCAAGGATAAATTATTATTTATTAATTTCAATTTTAAGTATTTATTTTTGCATTTCAATATTCTCTTAAAATAACTACTAACATTCTGACAAACAAGACTTGTTTCAAAGAACAACAACATAAAGACTCGCTTACTCAAAAATATTAACAAGGACAAGTATATTTTTTACTATTTTTTCCTAAACATAAAATTCTACAAAGCTGGGTGCCAACTCAATGGCAGCTAAGAACAACAAAGTTATGCAAGCATTATGATAGAAATGACATGAGGGATCATGATAGAAGTTTACCAACAACAACCTATTCATTGCAAATATCTTTTTTCAACAACATGAACAGCAACTATACACATGAAAACTGCCAGATAAAATACACAGAAATCAAACTGACTACTTCTCTAGAAAGACACAAAGTTCTATAACAACAGTCAGAAGGCGACCAGGAGCCAACTATGGAACAAACTATCACATTGATTTCTCACACTCTTTCAGGAACCATGGAATAAAAGATACCACTCACATTATCCAGCTCTCAGGTTTCGTGGGAGCCTACTTTTCCCACTAAAGGTATTTGCTGTCCTCTACCGGGGACATACGTAAAGATGAAATGTGAAAGAGACATTCACTGAAACAAAGTAGCTAACGTATCAGGCTTAAATATGAGACAGTACATCTAGGATGTGTTACTGAGTTAAAAAAAAAAAGTCTCATTTGGGTTTTGTACAGCTAGATAAACCTTGGAAACATATTTTTGTCTTCTTGTATGACAGTTAGGGAGCCCTGATGGGCTTAACTTTGTTTTACATGTGTGTCATATCTGGAAAAGCAGAGGTGCCCAATTTATCCTAATGGAAGAATCTTGCAATACATCCTGCCACCCAGTTCTGGTAAGAAAGACAGGTGCCCACCAATTCTACTGCCTGAGAATCCCCTGAGATTTGTGGGAACTGTGCATTCCCACACTGCACTTCTCAAAATCCATATTACTAACCAAAATTTTAAACACACTTCATGATTCAATGTACTTACATTAATAAAAAACATATAGCATGAAAAATAAAACAAAAAGAATTGAAAGGGTAAAATTATTGGATCTTGAAAGTTGACATTTAAGCCAAAGAAAATTAAAACAAGACTACGAGTACAAAAGTATATAACCTTGAGCATAACACACCTGGATTCAGAGACCGTCTCAAGAATAGATTTGATGCCATGAACATTAATGATGAAGAAGAGACTAGCTGTGTGATGACATCAAGACATCATACAAGATGACAGAAAAAGGTTTTAAGAAAGACAGGAAGAAAGAAAAGATCAAAATGATTCTCTTTTGAATGGAGAGTAGCTAAAACTAATGGAAGAAACGATGAAGACTTGAATAGATGATTTCAAAGAGCAGCTTGAGAAGACAAAGTATTATAATGAAATGTGCAGAGACCTGGAATTAGAAAACCAAGAGGAAACAACATACTTCGCATTTTAGTCTGAAGTAACTAAAAAGTCAAGCTTTGAGTTGCAATATTGCAGGATTCTATAGGGAAAATGTTGAAAGTAGCAGGAAGAATCAAAAGAGGATGAAACAGATATACAGAGTCACTTTACCAAAAACAAGTGTTCAACATTCAGCTATTTCAGGAGTTAACAGATAATAAAGAAGGAAGGTGATACTGAATGAAGAAATCAAAGTAGCAGGGAAGCTACTGACAAAAAGTAAGACTCCAGGAATTGACAGAGTGCCCACAGAGGTGTTTTAACAAACTGATGCAATGCTGGAAGCATTCAGTTGTCCAGGCCAAGAGATTTAGGAAAACAGCTACAGCTACCTGGCCAATCAACTGGAAGAGATTAATTTCCATGAGTATTCCAACCAAATGTGGAAATTATCACTTAATGTCTTAATATCATACACAAAATTTTGTTGAAAATCATTCAAAAGCAGTTGCAGTAGGATGTACACAGAGAACTGCCAGAAATTCAAGATGGATGCAGAAGATGTCAAGGAATGAGAGATTCTACTGCTGAAGTCAGATTTGGGGTGAAAGCAGAGAACACCAGAAAAATATTCACCTGCGTTTCATTGACAATGCAAAGGCATTTGATTGTATGGATCACAACAAACTACACATAGCTTACTACGAGTGGGAATCCCAGAACACATAATTGTGTTCAACAGGCAATCCTTGAAAAGGAAAAAGGGGATTCCATGTGTTTTAAAATCAGCAAGAATGTGTGTATGTTCTGTCATTTCACCATACTTATTCAATCTGTATGCTGAGCAAATAATCTGAGGAAATGGACTATATGAAGAACAGGGCATCAGTGCTGGAAGAAAATTCATCAACTATCTGTGATATGCAGATGACATAACCTTGCTTGCCAAAATATGAGAATTTTAAGCATTTATTGGTGAAGATCAAAGACTACAGCCTTCGATATGACTTACACCTTAACGTAACAAAAACAAAATCCTTGCAACTGGATCAAGAAGCAACATCATGATAAAGAAAATATTGAATTTGTTAAGAATTTAATTTTGCTTGGATACACAATCAATCTTCCATGGAAGCAGCAGTCTAGAAATCAAATAATGCATTGCTTTGGGCAAATTTGCTGCAAAAGATCCCTTTAAAGTGTTAAAAAAAAAAAATGTTACTTTAGGTAATAAGATGTGCCTGACCTAAGTCATGATGCTTTAAATTGCCTCACATGCATTGAAAAGCTAAGCAATGAATAAGGAAGGTGGAAGAAGATTCAATGCTTTGAATTACAGTAGTGGTAAAGAATGCTGAAGGTACCATGGATCCAGAAAAAAACAATAAACCTCTTTTGGAAGAAGTACAACCAGAATGTGCCTTAAAAGCAAGATGGAGAGACTTCACCTCACATACTTGGAAATGTTATCAGAAAGGACCAACCCCTGGTCTGGAGAACATCACACACGGTAACAATAGATGGTTGACTAAAGAGAGGAAGATTCTCAAAAAGATGGATTGACACAGTGGCTGCAACAAAGGATTCAAGCATGACCACAATGGGAATGAAGCAAGACCAGGCAATGTTTTGTTCTATTGTGCATAGGACCATAATGATTAGAATCAACCTAACGGCATCTGGCAACAGCAACAACGACATGGAGGAACTATTTTAAAACAGTCATCTCATATTAATAAAAATAACAAGAAATGTTTTACATATTTCCGAGGTAAAAGCAATTTCTCCTTAATTTTTTCTCATAAACAAGACTTTCTCTTTTCCTTTTCCAAAATAACAAGCTGTAAAGCAAACTAGTCTCTATGGACCAGCTGAAAACAGTACCTGGCAAATTTATACAAAAATAAATACAAGAATCAATTTGTACTGTCCTTAATTATAATCATTGCCTTTTTGCCCTCCATAAATCTGTATTAGGTACTAGGTAAACATCTAGTTTAACATCTGTTCCCAACTTTAATTTTCTAGATTGAATTTACCAATTTTGTTGTTAAACATTATCTCAAAATTTAGCAATGCTACTTATGCATCTTTCTGGCAGAAGAAAAGGCTGTATTAATCAATAAGAGAAGCCTATGCTAATCGGAATACTTTGGAACTCTGATATTCCACTCCTGCTAAGATTTCCATTAAAACAAATACATTTGTATATTTCTCTGGATCCTGCTACCTTTTGTATTCTTTTTTGTTTGTTCAAAATACATTGAAAGAAAAAGGCAAATCTCAAGGCAAGTACTTAGAAAGACAACAATTTTAAGTTTCTCTTTTTCTAATTCCAATCCATAATTAAGGAGACTAAATTTTCCTCAAACAGTTGTTCTGAGAAAAGCATTTTAGCCCAATGCTCAGGACAAAAGAGACAATTACTAAATAGTGCTGGGGTCATTTCCACAGTTGTAGCTAGCCCCTTAGTTTACTACCTGCATTTCTGATTTTCTCCCCTAACGTCTTCCTATGAAATTGTTTGACACAGTGACTGCAAAAAATGGCTCAAACACAATCAAAGATTGTGAGGACGTTGCAGGACTCTGTAATATTTAGTGATGGAACCAGCTCAGTGGCAATCAACAGCTACAAGATTATCTTCCATATAATTTTACATAATCCTATGGTCTGTTTTATCTGCAGACATGGATGTGTTCCCTACAGTCTCCCCCACACAACAGGTGGGTTTTCAAAATGATTATAAGTTTCTTACATAGTATTCTACTCTGGCCCCTAGGGTCGCCATGAGTCGGATCCGACTCGACGGCACTTGGCTTGGCTACATAGTATTCATACATATCACCCTTTCTCCCAATTACTTTCCGATTCCAAAACTGCTTCTTCATAAAATGTTGTTTTAAGAAAGTAAATATATACATATATATATATCATCATGCCATGACAATTTTTATTTATTTAAATTTAACTTATCTAGTAAGTAAATAAAACCCTTTGTCGAGAGAAAAAAAAAACCACTGCTGCCAAGTCAATTCCAACTCACAGCAACCCTGTAGGACTGAGTAGAACAGCTCCACAGTTTCCAAGAGTGCCTGACAGATTCCAACTGCAGACTTTTTGGTTAGCAGCTTTAGTACTTTACCTCTGTGCCCCTAGGGTTTCCTTTGTCAGAATAGCCAAAAGCCAAGTGCCAGTTGTCAGAATGCTTCCTTGTAAATTAGACAGAAAAAAGGAGGAGTCGCCGAAGCAGATATCTGCTGCTGGATCTTGGTAAACTTGCCTGTGCATCACTTTCATTAACTGGCAATTTAATGAGGAAAGGAACTAACTAACACATAGACTATGAATAAAGCTGGATCTGAAGTTTTGGAGGACTTTTGAAAATTTGGCCTCTTCACTGTTAGCGAGGTTATCAAAGACCTGGCATTTGTGAGTTCTGATATAGCATGTTTCTAATACTATTAAACTATGTAGTCAAGATTTTGCTGACCAATGACCTGATGCTGCTTTGCATAACTGAAACCACTTTTTTTTTTTTTTTTTTTTTGGTAAGTTTATACTCTTTGCTATTAAGTAAATTCTGGTTCACAAGAACCCTAAAAGACCGGGTAAAACAAACATGGTTTCCAAGCAATGTATGGTGGATCTGAATTGCAGAGAGCAGCAAACTTCTCTAATCACTGGGCGATCAGAACACCTTACAAGTTTACCAAAATCAAAATGATTAGTAAGGGTATTTTGTAAAGGAGGAACAGATTTAGTTAGCTATATACTGAAACTATAGAAATTAAGTTATGGAGAAAATAACTTATAGGAAACTGGTAGAAATAAAATTTAATTGCCATTTCTTTCAATTCTAAGATCAAACCAAAATCAAATCCACTGCTGCTGAGTGGACTCAGACTCATAGTGACCCTACAGGACAGAGTGGCATTGCCACATAGCGTTTCCAAGGCAGTAATCATTACTAAATTAGATGGACACATCTGTCTCCCAGTGAGCAACTGGTGGGTTGGAATCACGGAGCCTTCAGTTAACAGTCCCTCTTTTAAGGACTGTGACACCAGAGCTCCTTAGTGATCACAAAACACACACACAAAGACACACATACATGCCTAGCATGAGTAAGAAAGGATTAGATACTAGCAATGAGTATTTGTTGCCTTCAGAATTAGCAATATTTTATTTAATTTCTTTAAGTGTATCTCTATTAGTTCTGTTCATGTTCAAAGTGATAAAAGGGATGAAACTAGAAAAAAATAGCAGGATACAAGACTAAATAAAAATGGGGCATGTAAATTTATATGGAAATGTACATTTTCACTCAATCATATCAAATAAAAAAAAGTAAATAAAAATGAGAGAAAATGAAAGTAAGGAAGAAATGAAGAGGAAAAAAGGGGATGAAGGAAGGCGAAGGGAAACAAGGAAGAAGAAGGAAAAGATTGCACAATTGTTACTAATAATTTTGAAAAGACAAAGCAGCCTTCTGGCTTTTTGCTCAATGTTTGGAACATAAGAATCTGTGAAAATGGTTAAGAGAGGTTTTATAAGTAAACTTCTACAGATATTAATCTGTACTGAGAGAAAATCAATGTATTAGAGGACGTTATAGGGAAAAAACATGTCCCTAGATTTTAATTCGAAGAGGTATGATTTACAGAGTGTAAAAAACAAATATCCATACCAGTTAAGATAAAATACGTTAGCAACTTCTCAAGTTGAAATGGTTGTGTATTACCATTACAAATTTCAGCAAAAGCTTACCAATCTTAATTAGCAATATCATACTAGCAATTTTCTAAGAACATAGGGATGAGTTGACACCCTTCCAAAATGCATTCCAATGACAATTATAGTGTCTTTTATACAATATAACTTTTATACCTTTTCACCCCTTGCATTCCCATGAGTCGGATCTAACTCGACGGCACTTGGCTTGGCTTGGCTATTTTAAAATAATTTTATCAACACTTTCATTTTCACCATCTAGCATGATTTTTTTTTTTAACTGAATGTCAACTGTTTCAATTTTGAGAAGCACTACCAAATTTTGATTTTTTTAAACTATAAAATCAAAGTATTTCAGTGTAAAAGTATATATAGGTCATAGTGTGATAAATTGAAGTGTGTCCCCTCCAAACCTCTGGCAATTACATGCAGAAATCCTATACTTTATAGCTATATATGTAATTCAATTTGGAAATAGGGTTTTCTGTTATGCCAAAGAAGTCACATTAGGATAAGATGTATCTTAAATTTTCTGAGTTATTTAAAGAGCAGGTTCGACACAGAAGCAAGCACCAGTGGGAGAAAGATAGATGCCACATAGAGATCTCGCAGGAACACCCAAAAGTCCAGTAGAGAAGCTAACAGATGGATTTTTTTGATCTGAGTTATGTTTTAAAAACAAACTTGCAGAAAAGATGCAAAACAAATAATCTTTGATTCACCATCCAGAGTCTCCACTTGTGAATTTTACCATTTTGCTGTCTCCTTTTCCTTCCTCCTTCCATGCTTCTATCTCTCTCCTTCTCTACACCTTTATCTTTGCATGATACTTCTTTCTGAACTATTTGCATGTAAGCTGCAGACTACATCTAAAATATTTAGTGTGAAAAGGATACTGTGCCACATAAGCTGAAAAATCATCTAAATCAGGAAATTAACCTTGGAAACAATACTATTATCCATGTTGTTGTTATTAGGTGCTGTGGAGTCTATTCTAACTCAGAGTGACGGTACATGCGACCGAAGGCAACATTGCCTGACCCTGTGCCATGATCACCATCTTCATTAACTCTTGAGCTCAGTGTGGCAGCCACTGTGCCAATCCATCTCACTAAGGTTCTTCTCCTTTTTCACTGATTCTGTATTTGACCAAGTCCTTCTCCAGGAATCGGTCCTCCTGACAACGTGTACAAAGTACTTGAAGTCTCTCCATCCTGGTTTCTAAGGAGCATCTGGCTGTACTTCTTCCAAGACAAATTTGTTCTGAAAGTCTACAAACCAAAAAACCAAACCCTTTGCCATAGAGGTGATCCAAACTCATTATGACCATAGAACCCCTATAGGACAGAGTAGAACTGCCCCATGTATCTTCCAAGGAGATAGTACTGAACTGCCCATCCTTTGGTTAGCAGCCATAGTCCTTAATAACTACACAACCAAGGTTTCCTGGAAGTCCATGGTACAGTCAACATTCTTCAGAAACACAATTCAAAGGCATCAGTTCTTGTTTGGTCTTCCTTATTAGATGTTCAGCTTTCACATGCACATGAGACAATTGGAAACACCACAAGTTGGATCAGAAAGACTTCAGTCCTTAAAGTGACAGCTCTGCTTTCAAGAGATATTTTGTAGCAGATCTGCCCAGTGCACACTGTGTCATTTGATTTCTTCATTGCTGCTTCCATAGACATTAGCACTATTACACATATGCCTTGTTCAAATTTTGACAATTGCCCTCATAATCCACCACTCTCCCTTGTGGTATAGGGTCCAGTTCAATATCACACACAGTACTTGGTCATTCTGTCTCTCTAGTTTCTTTCAACCTGGAGTAGTTCCTAAATCAATCATACATTTTCTTTTGGGACCCTGATATATTTTTTTAAATGTGGTCACAGAGTTTAAACTGTTCCTTGGTATGCGTTTATTTGATATTTGTTTATGATTAGCTGAGGTTCCATGTTTTAGCACAAATACTACAAAAATTATGTCAAGGTACCAACTAAGTTTTGATTACTGGCTGTAAGATGATGGCTTCAAACATCACTGCAAAGTTGTAATTTTTTTCCTTCATAAGCAATAAGTATTTTGGGAGGGGGAGTTATTTTGAGACTCCACAAATACCAGATTCTCAACAAATTTCACCATCTGATTTTAAGATCTATTGATGATTCTTCTGTGAAAAGAATTATTATGATGATGGTGGCCAAATGCTGGCTTTCAAATTTACCAATTCTTCTGCATTTACTAGCTGGTGTTCTATGTAAAAAGACTTTTCCTTTTTCCAACATTTGTTTCTATAGTACTTATTTATAGCCTTATAGACTCAAAGATTTTATTCAATAAGTTAATATTTGCAATAATCCATGTTGTTTTAATCTTCCAGTTGCCAAGCCAAACCAGTTGCCATAACGTTGATTCTCGCTTATGGTGACCCCATGTTATGTTAGAGTACAATGTCCCATTGGTTTTTAAATGGCTGTGACCTGTAGGAGGCAAATCACCAGGCCTTGCTTCCTACTCACCTTTGGATTTGAAGATTCAAAGTGCCAACATTTTGACTACTGAGGACTTAACTCTTTTTATCACTCAAGAACCATAGACATGCTGCTGTCCCTGTTTTACAACAAACAATCCTTCTTAGTACTTATTTGTTAAACAAGATAATCCATGCTACTCTTGAAGTTTTACTGCTCCAGCCATGGAACCATCCATAACTCTAAGAACTTGATGTATCTTAGTAGTAAGTGGCAATTAAACATTGAAGATCTAGCTGCTTGACATAATCATTGCATCTAGGCTATCATTACTTGGTGGCCTTCTCAAAAGACAGAATTAGGAAATCATGGGTATATTTAAATAGACACTCATGTACATATACATCTACCTCTATCTGTCCATCCATCCATCAATCCACCCATGCATCCATCATTCATCTATCTTTCTATTTACTGTGAAGTCCAATCCAAGGGTCAATTTGCCTTCACTACTTGGCTTTGGCTTGGCTTCTCTAATAGCAAGAAATAAGGCACCCTTTATAATTAATAGATTTATTTGTTTGTTCATTTCCTATGTAACCAAGCTTTTTACTCCATTTGGCTACTCTCTCATCCCTATCATTCTTCAGACCCATCTACGACCATGGCCACCTCTTTGAATTTGAAGCCACTTTGTTCTGAGTACCTTAAATCACACTGGTCCAGGCCATATCAAAAAAGGAAAAGGAAGGTAAATGAAAGGAAAGAGAAGAAAGGGGAGTGAAACAAAGAAAGGGAAGTGGAAGACAAAGAGGAATGGGCAAAAACAGAAGGAAGGAAAGTAAATAAAAAGAAAGGAAGAATTATTTAAAAAAAAATTAAAAAGATGGGAAAAAGAAAAGTAGTCAATAGATTTTAAAGAACAGAAGTATTTCATTGGATTATAATGTCCAGGATTCTTTAATATACTACTTGTATGTGTTTAACCTTCTGTGCTAGCATATTCACTGCAAACATATATAAAGTTCACACCAAAGAAGCAGCAAAGATTTTAGCCCCAAAAAGCATAGATCTGAAATTCAATAGGAAGAATGTTACTGTAGTACATATTTTCTCATTAATTGTTAACCCAGACCTTATAAGACAGTTCTAACATCATATATTTTATCATTGTGAATAGGAATTTTTTCTCTTACATTTAAAATTATCTCTTCTAGATAGAGTAACAGAGATGGGGTGTGGGGACCATGCTCTTGGGGAACATGGAGGTCATTTAGTATAATTCGCCTATAGCTGAAAGAGTCTTCTGCACCCCATATTGGTGAGTGGCGTCTAGGGCCTTAAAAGCTAGCAAGCTGCCATCTGAGGTACACCAAATGGTCCCAACTCAGCTGTAACAGATGATCACTGAGAACACCAAAGACATGATGGATAAAAAGCCCACAAGACAGAAGGACCCATGTAAATGGGAGGCTGTATCAACATGTGACCAGAAGAACCAGACAGTGCCTGGCCACCACCAAAGGCAGCCATGACGGGGCACACAATTTTGAGTTCCTGAGTGGCAACATGAGAAAAACAGGGGTGCAACTCAAGAACTCTACTACAGTTGATGGTCTGATGGTCCAGGGAATCCCCTGGGAGCATGGCCCCTAGACCTGCTGCTGTCCATGTCTAGAAAACATTACGGAGGTTAACTCTTTGGATAAAAATGGACTAGACTCAGGGACACAATGTGACCATGTATATACTTTATGGTTCTATGCGTTTATAGGAGGCTGTCCTCCTGGTCTCTTTCTAGATGAGAGAGAAGAGGGCAGAGAGGAGGGGCAGGAGCTTGTTACGAGGATACGACAAGCATACAAGAAAAGGGAAGAAAGTGCTGTTACGGGGCAAGGAGAAGAGAGGGGCTGCAGATAGGTGGGCAGGTATGCAGAACTGATTTGGACTGTATACTTTCACTTAGTCACAACAAACAATATTCTAAACTAAAAGTTACCGTGCAGCTTAAATATAACCACTTTCACAAAACATCCTCAATACTTTGAAAATACTTAGATGCTCTTTCAACAAATGAAAAACCAAGCCAGCTGCCATCAAGTTGATTCTCATTTATGGTGACCCCACATTATGTTAGAGTACAATATCCCACTGGTTTTTAAATGGCTGTGACCTTTAGGAGGCAAATCACCAGGACTTTCTTCCTACTCACCTCTGGATTTGAAGATTCAAACATTTTGACTACTAAGGACTTAACTGTTTTTACCACTCAAGAACTTTACTTCTTTAATGTGATATTCCAAATCCGGAAGGTACCCACAAGAGGACTAAATTGTAATAGACTACATATATCTATGCCATTTGACTGTGAGTTCCTTGAAGATAGGGATATTCATCTTATTTTTTTGTGTTCCACCTTTAGGAGCAGGCTTAGAAAACAAATGGTGCTCAAAATTTATCCACAGAATGAATATATCTATTCTTCAGATCTCAGTCTAACTTCAGAACAATTCTGAAATCAGTCTGGAGTACAGGTATGACACTCCAATGCTAAAATACTACAACCTGCATATCCCAGTGCCTCTGTGCTAACCTAGATTCAGTCCTGATTTATTCACACACTTACATTGGTGCTTTCTTTGACCTTTTGTACCCTATAACAATTCTTCTTCATGTTGCATTTGTGTGGTTTGTATCAATTTCCTAAATTAATTAACTGTGCACTACCCACCCACCCCAAACTCCATATTATTTACAGTTACCAGGGTCAGTCTAAACACATAAAATTAGTTTCTCTAACAGTGCAAGTTAATTTAAATTTCTATTGCTTTAAAAAATCATGAACATATTCTTTATTCATTTTCTAGGTATATATTCAAGGTATTATACAGCACTGAGTTTTACAGCCTGAGATACGAATCTAAGAGTGTTTTGATACTCTGTCTAGCAAATGGTTTGAAAAGTTCCGGTAACTGTCATTGTCTCACAATGACAGCTATCTTCATTATGAAGTTAAGGGTGAGGAAATCAGAGAGTGCGCAATGTTTTATATAAAACCACACAACCAGCAAGTGTTTCAGCATCCCATCTCATGCCTTTCTCTATTCTACTGAATTGTTTTCCCTAGCTTTTTATTTTGAAGTGTTTTAAACCTACAAAAGACTAGTTCAGTGACCACTGACACACCCTTCATCTAAAATTGTGAATTCTTCCCATTCTGCCATGTCCTTACTCTTTGCCTCTGATGCTTTTTCTCATGTTCTCACTAGATATACAGACACAGATTTACATATATATGTATAAAGATTTTTTTTTTCCTGAGCTATTTGGAAGTATTTGCAGACACTGGGGCACTTTACACTTAAATAATTCTGTATGCATCTCCTAAGAATAAGGGCATTCTACACTGCCTCATATGATTTTGAAAGAAGAGCAGTGCACAACATTTTTTGTGTAGTGTTTTTGTCACAAATATTTAACCCTAATGAAGCAGCAAGGAAACTACATCATACAAAGATCGATATTGTAAAATATTCTTCACAAAAATAGATCTGAAATCTTTAAAAATATTAACTTCACAAAAGACAAGGAGATGAGTCTGTTCTAGATTAAGGGAGATGGAAGTACCTGGAAACTAAATATAACATATTATTCTTTAATGGGAAACTATTAAAAAAAATGGTTAATTACACAAATGGTTTCGTGATATTGGTTGCCATTCCCTTGATGTGGCAACACTCTCCTTGTTTCCAGTCACCCAGTTTATCCAACTCTGTTTCCATCTGTCTAGTTTTCCTGTCTGTTCCTGCATTCTTGTCTTTGCTTTTGGACTGTGTTTTAGTCAGCTAGGGCTGCTTTAACAGAAATACCACAGTGTGGATTGCTTTGATAAAGGAAGTTTATTCTTACACAGTCCAGTAGGCTGCAAGTCCATATTCAGGGTGTCCGCTCCAGGGGAAGGCTTTCCCCTTGTCGGCTCTGGAGGAAAGTCCGGTATTGCATCAGTCTTTGTCCAGGGAGCATCTTGGTGCAGGAACCTCAGGTCTGAAGGACGCGCTCTTCTCCTGGTGCAGATTTCTTGATGGTGTGAGGTTCCCGATTCTCTGCTTGGTTCTCTGTCCTTTTATCTCTTGTAGGATGAAAGGATTAAGGGCAGGGCAAGCCGTACTCCAGGGAAACTCCCTTTACAGTGGAGCAGGGAGGTGATCCTATGAAGGGACTTACAGCTCCACCCTAATCCTTTAACATACAGCATAGGAAAACCACAGAACGGAGGAGAGTCACAAGATACTGGGAATCATGTCCCAGCCACACGGCCACACATAGTTTTGGGGGGACACAATTCAATCCACGACAGGCTGGTATGCCCATTAGTCCTGTATACATGATTGAACTATGAGTCAAGTCCCTCACGGGTGTTATTATTAGCCCTATAGAACTCTCTAATCTTTGGCTGGAGGATGAAACTAAGGAGTGACTTCAATCAGTACTGAGGTAAAAGTGTGTCCAGGGGCCACACTTACTGACGTTTCTCCAGTCTCTGTCAGAGCAGCAAGCCTGGTGTTTTTGTTTTGAATCTTGCTTTACATTTTTCTCCTGCTCTGTCTATGACCCTCTATTGTGATCCCTGCCATGAGATACAATGTCTAATATCTGCCTGCCAAAGGAGTAGAGTATAATTTTGTTTGTTTGTTTAGTGGGTGTGGTTTCAATCCAGCCTAAATAAAGGAAGTAACTAGTGAAGTGCTGGAGTTTATAACCCCCTCATCTTTGCAAAATCTGACTTTTTTTCTTTCTTTCTTTCTTTTTAAAGACGAAAAAGAAAGAAGTTTATGGAATAGGCACTTGAAATGTGGGGAAACTATAAGAATTACAAAAGGCTGTAGGGCATCTGGTGCAGTTTGTATTATTATTTTTGTTCACCCTGTTGAGATAGGGTTTACAGTTAGAAACAGAAGGAAGTGATTCAGGGGGAAATTCGTGGGACTGGGCCAAAGCAGGACTTCTGCTGGACACTGAGGGCTTTCTCCACTTTAAGATTCAACCAAAGATGGAGCCTGAGCAGGGGCCAGCTGTCTTGTGCCACAGACATGAAGATAATCACAGCTGAAGCCCAGCATGGTGTGTACAGGAGCAGCAGCAAGACAACGGATGGAACTGATGATTGAACACCAGAATTTCTGAGACCTGTTGGCACTTGGCTGGCAGGCTGGCTGGCCAGACATTTTACGAGGGACACGTCAAAAAGACTGAGGGCTGGGAGTGTCTTCAGTGCAACAGGAATCTGAATGTTGGCACTATGTAAACCTGTTTGTCCTAATAAGCAGTGTGGTTTTTCATATCTACAGTGCATCTACATTCCGCTGCACCTACAACAATGCTTGACACTTACTTCATGCAATTACTGTTTGAGTGATTGAAGTAAATAAACTGGCCTACTTCTTTAATAAACTGTAACTTGTCATCCGTCCTTGATCACCACCTAGGAGGTAGAACTACCCTGAGTTGAGTACTTTATGCACTCTAAGACAATTTTATAATATAAAAAACAACAACAAGAAGACTGCAGCCATACCCACTAAATCAAAAAAAATAGAAGCAACTATAATGAAAGAACTGAAATATTTTTTGTTTTGCTGTTGTTTTGACTTTTTTTTTTTTCAGTAGCAACAAACACAAAAAATGCAGTAAAAGAAGCAAGGGCATTCAAAATTTCCAATTTGTAGAAATTTAAAAAATTACCATACTGCAAATGCAAATTTTTGCCTGCATCCCTTTACTGTCAAAATAAATTGATCTCTGTGTGAATTATAATACTTAAGCTTATGGCCTTTCTGAGGAAATGCACCTGCAGCAGAATGACAAATGAGACGAGGCCGCTTATTTGGCACATGGTCGGTACGGTTACAGGAATCTGTTTTGAAATAGAAAAGCAGAGTCTCCTGAATGGCAGAACTGATTAAATTCATGTTTTTCAGGAGTTCTCAATTTTCTCTCAGATATTGCCTAGGCTTATTTAATCCATATGCTTCCCTTCTAATTTCAAAGAATAATCACAAGGATTTGTAGATTGTTTGCAGATTCAAGTTTGAGAGCACTATGGCTCTTTGGCCAACTCTGTCACTCTGATCGTACCTTGTATTTAAGATGACGCGTGGCCGAGCCTGTTGCTGTCAGGGGGTGACAGCAGAAGCAGGGACTGAGTCAGTTACAAAGAGTTCTTTTCAAACCGAGGATAACTGGTCTTTGTCACAAGGCGTCTTCTCAGAAATTGTTGCTTTTTTCATTTTATTTACTTTCTGTTTTACAGCGACAATGAGTTCTGAAAAACCTACCTTGTCTACTTTGACTTTCTACATATAAGCTCTTAAATCCAGGTTTCTCTCTTGCTTTACTATCATTGATAATTGTGTTAAATACTTTGCTACATAGCACTATAAAGTTAGTAAACTGACACAGAATATCTAGTATACCAAAACTTACCAGAGGATGTTGTCACAGTCATGGTTGATGCAACTTTTGTTCAAAAGAAGTCATAAAAAAAAGTCCATTTTCATCTTGTCTATTTTTTTAGCTTAATGTGTCAAACATCTTTAAACAGTCTCAATTTACTATTCTAAATTATTACTGTCTTTTAAATGAAATGTCATATGTTTCATCTTGATAGGGCCATAAGCTTTCACGCTTGCAACTTTTATAACTGTTTTATTATAAATAAGTTACTGAAGTATCTTTCTTAATTGAATGTGGAAACTGACACATCTGTAAATTATTGTCAGTGAAAAAATACAGCACTGCAAATATTATGAGCCTACCCTATAATGGAAACTCCGGTTACATAGTGGTTATGTGCTAGGCAGCTGTTCAAAAGTCTGGCAATTCAAATCCACTGGGCACTCTTTGGAAACTCTATTGAGCAGTTTGATTCTGTCCAATAGGGTCACTTTGCGTTGACCAAGGATTTGCTTTGTTTTGGGATCCTATAAATACATATACACAATTAGATAAGTAAGAAAAAATACAGAAGGAAAAACACCAAAATATGAATAACAATTAAGTCAGTGTCATGTGTTGCGGTCATAGGTTGTTTCCTCATCTCAAACTGTAAATTTTCTTGCAGAAGAAAAAAAAACTACAGCTGTCTACTCACTGGCAGGTTAACAGAGATACCGTTGTATGTTAAATTCTGCACAATATTTTTATTCCTTTCATTTTATTTATAAATACTTCCTAAATGTAAATCAATGAATTTGTATTACAATTATATTATCAAGAAAAATTACTTTTAGATGGAAAACTATGAATAAGTCTCACTCTAATTTACATATAGTTTTTTTCTTCTAGGAGCAAAGTGGCTAGAATACATATTAAATCTCATCCCTATCTAAAATTCCCATGAAAACATGAAAGTTTTTCTTTCTGTTTTTAAAGAAGAAGATATACTTCTGGACTAAACCCAGATTTTCTTTAGGCCCACTATGATTTACTGCAGCTCTAAAATGTAAGTCTGTTTTTTTAAGAGTTCTAATTTTGATGCGGTTAGTTTATGTGTGTGTGTGTGTGTGTGTGTGGGTGGGTGTGTGCCTATGTAGTTAAGTTGTTTTATGTTATAGTTATATACAGAAGTTCTCAGCTATATAGGATAAAAATGAAACTGTACACTCTTTTCTAATTCTTATTTATTTATAAACTAAAAAATAGATCTCCCTGAATGGCTCCCTGGGCTGTATAGTCACACATAATCACTTGTGTGATGTAACAGATGAGTTTCTGAAATTCTTGTAAGAAACATTTTTTTAAATGTAGGTGTTGTCTAAAGGAACTAAGGAAGCTTGATTGTCAAGAAACATCTTTTAAATCAAGTAATCCTCTTGTAAAGCTAGAATTAACTCCTTAAATCTCCCTTATAAATATTCATTTACTATTTATTTTCAGTGCAGAGTATGTTTGAATTTCTAGTGCTGCATGAATTTTACTATTTACTATATGAATTCTTGTTGCATAGTTTTTAAAAGTCCTCACATACTAAATTGCCAATAACTAATTGCCAAGAGACATATTTTGATAGCAATTAAAGTTTTTGTGTAAATATTATCTTACTTCCAAACAGTTCTTTGACAATAAATTATTTTTAATGAAAATGTATTCCCCAGATGTGTATTGTTATATATCATAGTTGATGCAACCTCATCATAAATCCTGATGTAATACATCTTTTAAAAATTGAAAATATATGCTAATTTAATAAACTGAAATAGAAACAAGTTTTAGTCTCATTTAATTCTTTTAAAGTGTAGAAAAACCAAAATTTTAAGTTTATGTTAAAGACAATTTAGCTTACACAAATATTTTACTTGTTTCTGCAATTCATATCACATTTATGTTCTAAGAAGTTTACAAATAGTTTGCTTAAAAAAATCTAGTAGCATATAGAGAAAGAAAGTACAGAGGAGTATAACAGATTTAGAGTAAAGCATGAAAAAAAGGCTGCTTGCTGCTTCAAGATAAGAGCCAAGCCAAGTGAAGAAGTCAACAGAAAAGTTTAAAGTAGAGCAAGATTTATCTTTTAAGAATGTCAATCAATCTCATCCCGACTGTGATGACTGAGGCTGAAATAAAATACTAGGAAAATCTTTGTTGACTCATTCATTCATCTTCTCACACTTAATGAATACCTTCTTGTACGGCAGTTTCAAAAATCAACAAAAACAAACCCACTGCCATTAAGCCAATTCCAACTCATAGGGACTCTGTAGAAATGAACAGAACTTCCCCACAGGGTTTCCAAGGAGCAGTTGGTGGATTGGAACCATTAACCTTTTGGTTAGCAGCCAAACACTTAACCACTGAACCATCAGGACCCCATGTGATTTAGTGGTAAAGAATTTCTCTCTTTCGTTACAACCTACCTACTATCAATGGCAGCTACCAACCATTGATCAGTGGAGGCATATGTGATGTTGTGATGCTGAACAGGCCGCAAGGGAGTTTCCAGCCTAAGAGACACCAAGGAAAAGTCCTGGTCATCTACTTCTGAAAATCAGCGCACACTCTGTGGACCACAATCATCAGATCTAGAACCAACCACGGGGCTAGTATAGGTCTGGACAGCATTTTGTTCCATTTTGCATAGAGTCACCATGAGTCAGCCTAGTAAAAGGCAGCTAACAGCAAAAATTTCTATGACATACATTGTTCTAGGTGCTAGAATGTAAAGATAAATAAGACATGGTTCTACTCAAGAGTTTATCAAATTGCTCCATCACAGTCAACAAAATTAGAGATTTTCATGAGTATTTTAATAAGTATAATGATTAAGACAATAGCAGAATCAGAGAAAGAAGGAATAAGTCAGACTAAATGGGATCAGGAAGGCTTCCTGAGATACTGATACTTCAGTCAAGTCACAAAGTATTCCCCAAAGTTGGCCAGATGGAGACACATAGAGAGGACAAACAGACTGCACTTTGGACAGATATAATAGCTGCATGTGTAATGGAACAGAGGTATGAAACATTATGTATTCAAGTCAAGAAGATGAATCTTACAGGAATTATACACATTTTATGAATTTTTTAAATCAGAGGTTGTATCCAAACAATGCACAATTGTCTGTTTGTATTTACACTGTATTTTCACTTGCAGATATATCTTCCTTCTGAAGAGAATTAATGACAACACCTGAGAATTTTGAAGATAGTCATATTCTTCTACAGATTAATAAAATTTAGAAAGTCAAGTGCATTAAAATTAGATGCAATGTGCACATCAGGAGCAATGCATTGTTTTACTTGAGTCATATGCATACACAGTTTTAGTCCAATAATTCAGCAATTAAATTTGTAAAGTAGAAGAAAGATGTCATCATACAGAGCAATTTTATCACTGCACTTAATTTGTGCCAGTGTGTTCTGCTCACAGTGATTATGAGCTCTTTTTAATGGGATGTAATTAGAGAAACAAAAGGGCAAATGATAGACAAATATTGAGGCAAGTCCAGCACACTAGTTGATCTGGGCTTAATTAAATTAGGTTGACACTATATCAATGTTAGCTCCAAAATACTGGCTTCAAATTCATAAATACTACATAAACCTGTTTTTGCTATTTACCAAAACACCAAGGTATCCTCCTTTTGTAAATTTTATGGTGACAAAACTAAAAACCTGAATGTGAACTCCCCCAGGTAGTTAAGAGCTGGCTGGTGGAATCCACCAGCTGCTCTTTGGAAACTCCATGGGGCAAGCCTACTCTGTTGCACATGGGCACTATGAACTAGAGTCAAATCAAAGGCAATGGGTTTGAGTTTTGGGTTTCAAATAATACAAAATAAATGTTAAAAAATGAATCAGGGATCATACATAATTATTCTGAGAGAAAGAATTTCTATTCACAATAATAAATCTGAATTACTAAGAGGTTAACCAACTTGCCCAGAGTCAAAGTTGGAATTTACAAAATTAATAAATATTTTATAGGTTCCTGTTCTATGCCAGATGCTGTGTTAGATTTCAGGCTTGTTGACCCTATACTTGTAGCAACAGTAACATTGGACATTTAAATACCTTAATCACTTAATTAAATACAAAGGTGATTACCTCATTTTATATGAAGTAACTTCTTACATTTATCAGTAAAATGACTACATTCATGCCAAAGTTCTGAGTCCCAGAAAAGCATTGTGATTCTAAAAAAGAATTAACATATTTTGATAAGTGTTTCACTGTTTCTTCTGTATTTTTTTATCAGGAACAATTCTTTGAATGAAAAATATTTCTAAGTTGTAGTTCAGTGATGAATCTACCTTATCAACCCGCAGAGTAATGGACTCAATGTGAAATACTCACTGAAAACTAGCTTTTTGAAAGAAAATCGATTCATTCATAAAATTCATGAATATGTTCATTGGAACAGAAAAAATAGCTGAAATTAAATATACTTTTTATTAAAAAGTATTGTTGAACAATCAGGAGTGTACCATAATAAAGATTCAATTACAATTTTATATTATTCTTCTAATATTTGTTCAATGGAAAATTAGTCTTCTGTCCCTGTGTGAGAATTGGCCAGGTCTCATGAATTTTCTTCTGTAATTTAGATAAAATCTTTTAAAATAATTAAATAGCTTTTCATTATCTTCCATTCCAAGATCAACAAGTAGTCCCTTAAAGTAATTTTATTTTTTTCCTTAGATGCTCAGTACAGAACTATGATTGATGACCATGTACCTTCAGGAGAGAAGGGTTTGTGGTCAGCTATTGTCGCTTTGATAATATACTGTCCTTTCTGACTTGCTAAGTTAGGGGCAGGCAAATAGAAGAATATTTTGTGTTTTTGACCTTCTTGGAAATGAGTAATCATGCTGTTATCTCTTTGCAATGAGAAAACCCAAGACTGTTGCAAAGGAATATAGCCCACATTTTGAGTGATAGGTTGTTTTCTCCTTCTACTTATGGTTATTTGTGTAATCATTTAAAAATAGGGATCTTTTAAGAATCATGCTTACACGAGACAACATGTTTTGTAATTACATACTGTTTTTCAAGTTGTATATTGCTGAGGCCCCCAAACATGTATCAGGGTCAGAAAAAAAAGCCAATTCCCGGAATATATTATATGTTGTTAGCTGCCATCTGTTGCTGCTAGTCAGTCTCCAACTTAGGACAACCCCATATGTTACAGAACAGAACGATTCCCTAGAGCTTGCTTGGCTATAATCTTTATGGAAATAGATTGCCAGGTCTTTTCTTCCTGGAAATCAGTGGGAGAATTTGAACCACTAACTTCCCAAAATCTGCTCATCATAAATCATCGATGAAATAGTGACCATTCAGTTAAACAAATAAATGTCATAAGAAATTATTTTATGTTTGATTAATAAACATTTCTGCATCTACCAGTCTGCATAGTTATAAAGTTCAGCCTAAGACTCAGTGATTGTATTAAGGGGCCCATTACCACTAATGAATAGCTTTTATATCCAAATCTTAACCAATTAGGGCTCACTTGTTCATAACACATCTAATTCTTCTTGACATATTGTTAGTCACTAGAATCCAAATTTTATCCCAAGTACAAAAATGGGATATGTTTCAAAACTGGCACAATATAACTTCATAATTACTAAGTATTTTGCAGATGGGAAACAAACTACACAATAGATTTCTTCTTCATTCTCTCTGAAATAAATGAGAATGTTCTCCCCTCAAAAGACTTTTTACATGTAAAATGAACTGAAAAGATAAGTTTTGTCTGTTGAATCTCTATGAATTTAGACAATATTTATTAGGATATTAAAATAAATCAGGTAGTAATTATTTTAAGTTGGGTAATCCTAGTTACTTAACAAGTAAGCCTCTCCCACATGAGTAGAAAGGATAATTCTCACTTAAATGAATGATTAAAAAAAAGAAAATGGGAGTATATCAGTATAAACAAACATAAAATAAAGGAGGCATTTTAGTAGGTAAAATGCAGTTCGAATCCACCAGACAATCCTCGGAAACTCTATGGGTTGCTGGGAGTTGGAATCAACCCACAGCAGCAGGTTTGGTGCGTTATCCTAAAATAATGTAACGAATAATCAAATACTTTTGCACCACACACTCTTTTAAACAAAAAAAGACCAAAGAGAAAAAAATGTTCTGTTGTTCATTCAGTAACATTTAAAATCTCCCAGATACTAAGATATGTGATCTAGAAATGAACTAGACATTTTTTTTTAATGCATTTACTTATGTCCAGACAGAAATGTAACACTTAGTAGAAACGTTTAACACAAAGTGGGTATTTTTGGAAGGAGAGAGTTAATATATGCATGAAAATATTATGATGAACATTTTTTTGAGATCGAAAATAATTGCATTGATAGCACAAGTGAACTATTTTTAAGAAAGTACTTTCTAAACAAAAGGGTTGTGTTGTTTAAATAATTATTGGTGTAGATTCACCTAGAAGTTTAAAAATAACTATTTTTAGCTCAAAATAAAAACATTTGTGATTAGATATTAAGTCTTATCATGCGTGTTTGAAAAACTTAGGAAAAAGATTGTCATTCAACTAATAAAGACATAGCACACAACCAATGTGAAATATTTTCTCTTTATTCATTTTAAGTGTCTTCTGCTTTTAAAACAGTAAAAATAATTAATAGCCACACTGTTCTTCTATAAAATGTGGAAAATGTGAACCATTTTCCTCTTTGCTAAGAAATTATTCAGCTGACACAGCAGATAGATTCTTAATGTTAGACTCTGCTAGAAGTGTCAGAACTTTGACAAATCTTTTGATCTATACTAGTAGTGTTATTAATATTCAGGAATGGGTACTAGGAACAAAATCAAGTCATTTTTCATTATTACTTTGTCATCATGAGGCCAATCATCAAATTGGTGATAACAGGAAAACTGTTGCTGAACAGAGTTTGCATTTCTGAGCTTGTAGCTAAGAGAACAAAGGGGAATAAGAACAAGGAAGAACATTTAAAGTCCCCACAGGAGGACAATAGATTTTGCCAAACACAGTATGTATTAAAAAACAAATAAACAAATTGCTGTCAAATCATTTCCTACCCATACACACTGCCGCTGAGTCAGTTCCAACTCACAGCGACCTCTAAGAATGAGTAGAACTGCTCCATAGACGTTCCAAAGGAGTGCCTGGTGGATTCAAACTGCCAATCTTTTGATTAGCAGACATAGCATGCCACCAGGGTTTCAACCAATAGACCCTATACTACAGAGTAGAACTGCCCCACCAAGTTTCTAGGGAGTGTCTGTTCTAAGTAACTTGAACTGCCAACCACTTGGTTTGCAGCCCAAGCTCTTAACCACTGCACCACTAGGGCTCCATAATACATACAGATACAGTACTTAGTTGAAGAAGCTCAAATCTTCCAGGTGAAACTATTTAAAAAAAAGAAATTATTAAACATTCCTACCTGTCTGACACATTTCCAAATTAAAATAGAAAAGCGGGAGAGACAAACTTTTATTTATTTAGAGTAACACAAATGGTGTTTTAAATGCACTCATTCTTTCCACTGTGAAACAACTGCTCAGCACCCCTTCAATGAAACACTTTTCAAGTTTGCTACATCATCCAGTTTGCATTTTGTTTGCTATTTTGATGGTTCTCTCTCAGGCTCCGGTTCATAGACATCCTGAACTTCTAAGAGTGAAGCCTCTATCCCTGGTGATTTGGCCATTTTTCGTCTATATTCTCTCACTTGAAGATCTCTTTCTGCCTTCTGCATTCGAGAAGCCTCTGATTGCACAAAACTTCCCATGTTTGTCCTCAATATTAGTCTCCAGCCTGACATATATTCCTTTTCTGCACTGGCGCTGGGAATTATCACAAGTGTTCATCTTGTTACATAAAGCACCACAAAAATGTTTAAAACTAAACCATCATTGCACATTTTAGATTTTCTCTGAATTTTCTTATCATTGTCAACAGTACAGTTATTCCTTTATCCTAGGTGTAAAAATCTGTAATCATTTTTGTTTCTCCCTTTCAAGTAACATGGAGTTAGTCACTAAGAGGTGACTCATATGACCTCTTTCTGTCCTCATGTCTTTCAGTTTCTATCACTACCAGGTGGATACCAGAACGTCTAGACGATGGCACAGCTGACCGCCCTGCAGCGTGTGTTTCATGTAATGACTTCCTTAAAGACAGCTGCATTGTTTTCCAGCTATACTTTGTTGTAATCAAGTATCCTGTGCAAATACTTACTTAACTCTAATAGAGTTCCTTGATCATAGCTAGAATTTAGCAAATTCAGAATTAATAAATGGAAAGTTATTTAGCTGTTAACCCATGAAAATGATATGCAAGTTATTATATAAATTGTTATTAAATAATGTAAATACCCCTTCTCTGTCCTCATGTTTGTATATCTATTATCTTTTATATTAAAACTAGGCATAGGCTATTTTAGCCTTCATATATAACTTAGCTGTACAGGTCAGTTTCATTATCTTTGAAATTATAGAGATAGAACTGCATGTTCTATAAAATGTCATAAATATCAGAAATTCTCCACCTTTCTCAAAATAGCTTCAATCCACAGTAAACCCCACCCTGTGATTCATTCCATCACATAACTAGCAAGTAATTTTTAAAAAATTATGCTACACAAATATATCTATAAATATAAAACAGACCTTGTTTCACTGCTGCTATAACAGACTAACACAAGTGAGTGGCTTTGAGAAATGGAAATTATTTTCTCACAAATTAGGAGGCTAGAAACCCAAACTCAGAGCACCACCTTCAAAGGAAGTGCTTCTCTGTTGGCTCTGGAGAAGCCTCCGGGGATTTTCAGTTGCCTTGGCATCTTCCTTCCTCCATCCAAGCTTCTTTCACTTGCTTGTTTAAACTCTTTTACATCTCAAAAGGGAATGACTTAAAACACACCCTAAAATAATTCAGTCTCATTGACATAACACAGACCACTTATTCCGAAAGAGATTATAGCCAAAGACATAGGCATTAGGTTTCATAACACATATTTTTGGGGGACAAAATTCAATCCTATGAATAATTATACCTATTAAAAAAATTCAGTGAAGTCAATTCTAATTCATAGCAACCCTATAGGACAGAGTAGAACTGCCCCATAGAGTTTCCAAAGGAGTGCCTAGTAGATTCAAACTGTCAACATTCTGGTTAGCAGCTGTCTCACTTAACCACTATGTGACAGACACATCTGTTCAACCACCCAGTTATCACACACCTATTAATCTAGCAATCTAGTTAGCTCTATAAACTTTGCACACATTTCTATAAATCTATTGTATAGGTAGTATTCAATGAATTGGTTGATTTATTTTTTCTTTACACATACTAGAAATAACTCCTAAGCCTGCAGCCACAGTTACCTCCAATTTTAAAAACTGCTTTATCCAATCATTTTAGTATAAAAAGATATTTTGAATCTGTCAATTATCACTTTATCTCCTTTTCAACATCTATAAGATATGTATTTAGAGTCCACGAGAATTCTAAAATTATGAATGAGAATGAATGTTAAAAGGTGGTCCAGGAATGCTCTCAGGGATCTGATTGTCAGAAAATGACATTAAAATATATATATATGTATACATATATATATATATAGTTCATTTGAGGCTTAATAGCATGAAAGAAATAAACTTGATAAGAGGGAAGAGGCTAAAAAAAGTGTTGAAAAAAGTAGCACTGCAGTCCAAATGGCAAATCGTTTTCTTCCCTTTGTTCACCAATGGAGTTTAATAGTGTTTTCCTGAGATGTTCTGCCAAGACTTAGCAGTAAGCATATTCATTCCTGAGTATGGGGTAAATGTATTATGGGAATGATTTAGCAGAAAAGAATGGCTGCCCCTTTTTATACACAAATATCAAAACTGGAAATTGCAACTTCAATAACTTAATACTTCCAATCTCTTTTAAACAAGAAATTTAGAGTTATATTTTAAGGATGAGTGATTGCCCCAGTAACTTGTCAGAAGATGTTGTTGTTAGTGATCTGCCAATTCCAATTCATGGCGACCTGTAAGTTTAAATTGTCTTTAAAACACTTAGTGTCACATTCCTTAACTGAAACACATTTTCTTCGTCTAAACTGGCTGTGGAGCAAATGAGGCTATGTTATCAAGGCTTCTAAATTGGAACAATCTATCCAAATCTCACTAGAGAAAACATCTTCTACAAAGACTACTGGAAAGGGTTGATCATAATCATCTTCAAAAATCACAAAATCTATCACTTCTATCAATGAGAAAGCGACAAGTAGATGTTATGCAAAATAGAGCACTGAAATAAAATTACAAAGTAAGCTTTGATTCATACAAACAGAAATCAATCCTTAGTTATGCATAAAAATGGTTTTTATCCTTAAGAGTTGGTTTTCTATCAAGTACTTCCGTTTCCTATGATGTTCCTTGGTTCTCTAAAGTCTCAGAGAAACTTTAACATTATTCTGTATAATTAGAGTTGCTGCTTCTTCCATAAACTTTACCAGGAGAAGAATAATTGATACAACATTACTTAGCATTTTCCAAATTGTATGCTTTTATTTTTTTAAATATCATATACATAATTTGATGCATCATTCTTTAGCATGCTATCAATGATTAGAAGAAAATATGGAATATGGAAATACATTAATAAGAACATTAAATATTTATTGGATGTACATAACACTAATGTTTTTCCATCTAGTACCTAATAAAATGTACAACATGTAAGCATATAATGACTTATAGCAGATTTAGGGCCAATATTTTAAAATATCAAAGATGTGAGGACAAGAAGTGATGGAAAAAAGCCATTGAATTTTTTTACAAAGTAAATAATACCAAACCCACTACCACTGAGTCAATTCCAACTCATAGTGACCCTACAGGACAGAGTAGAACTTCCCATAGAGTTTCCAAGGAGCACCTGGTGGATTTGAACCGTGGATCAGGTTAGCAGTTGTAGCATTTAAACTCTATAACACCACGATTTCCACAAAGTAAATAAGTATAATACAAATTACAAATAAAATACATCATTGCTTACCTTTGAAATAAAACAAGAAAACAGGCTAAAGAATGTAAGTTACTTGCCCAAGGCTTTAGAAACTGATAAGCAGCAAAGTCAGAATTTTTTTTTAAGTGACATCAAAGCTGACAGTTCATTTTTTCTTCTTTTCTGTCTTATAAAATTGGTTAATTCAAAAAAAAAAAAAAAAAACCAAACCCACCCACCACGTTCGAGTGGATTTCAACTAATGGCAACCCTATAGGACAGAACAAAATTGTTCCATGGAGTTTCCAAGGAACACCTAACACAAACCCACCAAACTTACTGACTCGTAGCAACCCCGTAGGACCCCACAGAGTTTCCAAGGAGCACCTGGTAGATCTGAACTGTTGATCTTTTGGTTAGTAGCCATAGCACTTAACTACTAGAACACTAGGGTTTCCAAGCAGCACCTGGTGAATTTAACACATCAACTTTTGGTTAGCAGCTGTAGCTCTTAATCACTATGCCACTAGGGTTTCCACTGGTTAACTGGCACTATATAAAATTTACCATTATAATTCAAGGCTACAAAAATGAAGAACTTCCAGGGTTTGACTTTGTAACCCCGTGTGAAACACTGGGTGAACTACTAACATAGTTTTGAAGGTGGTTTGGATCTCCTATAAACTCTACTGAATTGAATGTGCAATCAAAGATTTCTCTTTATTGGCTTACCAAGCACTTAACAGCAGCTCCTACGCATCAGGCTCTGTTCTAATAATATTTTCAATATAAGCCTGCTTTATCCATAACAGCTTTGAGGTAGGTAATGAAAAATAATTCTGAAGCATGAAGAAGTTAAGTATCTTGCTTAAGGTAACTCAACAGCTAATAAGAGGTAAAGCTAGGATTTAACCCAGATTGACTAGTTCTAATCAATTGTCTTAAGAATAACATTGTGATACCTCTGCAAGCTCTCATATTCTTTGTTGATATTCACAACCTCCACCTGCTGTGTAGTTCTGCAAAACCTCAATGCTCATTTACACGGAATCAAGATAGTTTCTAATCAATGCTACCATTATTTCACTTTGCAAATTTCACACTGAAGGATGTTTATTTGTACTTTAATAAGTGCAGGTACTTTTGGCCTGTACTTATAATATTCTGTCATTAGCTGGTGACTTCTTTGTGGCTCAGCGCCTAAATATAGGCATAATTTACAGTCAAGCATGTTTAATACTCAATTTTTTAATAAATAAAAAATAAGAAAAAAAAATGGCTATACCAAAGTAACTAAGTATAGCGAACTAAAAAGCAAACTCATTGCCATGAAATCTATTCTAATGGCAAGCCCAAGCATTAGAGCTGAACAGCTTAAAGAGTGTTTCCTTGGACATAATCCTTATGAAAGAACATTGATAGGACTTTCTTCTGTGGTGCCACGGGATGGTGTCCAACCCCCACACATTAGTAGCTGAGCAGAAACCACTGCACCACCCAGGGACGTAAGTAATGAACTGTTAGAAATCACTTACCTAGCTTTTAGTTATGTTTAACAATGAGTTTTTCAACTCATGTATTTTTCCTTTAAGAGTTATCCAAAGCCAAAGCCAAGTGCCGTCAAGTCAGATAAGATCTTCCAAAACTTCCAGTCAGTAAGTCTAATACTTCAATGAGGTTGGAATAGAAAAACGATCCCTGTATTTTGCTTATGCCTAGGTGACAAAACCTGGAAACCTATCAGGTAGTTTGTTTCTAACTCTCTGAGCTGCAACTTCCTTGACAGCAGCAATAACAAACCCTCTTATATTTACAATGGTTCCTATACTAAGGGCTTTGTATATATTAGCTCATTTAAGCTTTACAATAACTGTAGAAGGTAAACAATGTTATTCTCCCCCATTTTAAGGATGAGAAAAATGAGAGACATCACTGCTGCTAATGCTGTGTTGTTGTCATTGTAAGAGCTATTAAGTGACCTGATTGGATCTCTTCCAGACATTGTAGCTCTGTGGAGGATGCCCTCTCATCACTAGACTGCCCCATCTTTCTTGCACAAAGTAGGGCTTACAACCTGTGCACTCTGAATTCCTGGAGCTTCCACAGAAGTTTCTCAGAGTACCGTGGCAGGGATGGTCTGGGAAGTAGGTTAAGGAGGCCGCAGAATGATGAGCAAACCGTTCTCTAACTTTCTGGAATTATTAATGACTAATTTTATTGTGCATTCAACATTGCAATAAACATTGTTTTGAGTATGTACCCTCTTCCGGATAGAAGCAGAAAACAAAAGAGGAAAGCCATATATAAACAGAGCACTTCTCTCACCTTTATCGGTTCTAAAAGTCAGAAGCTGAGGTTTTCTGATCAAAGGAATACAACGGGCACATTTTATTTGAGAAACATATTGTTAAGGACCTCACATAATATAAAATTATTACAATTGAATGAAAATATAAACAAAGGTTGATGGGCATCTCTTTTTATTTTCTAAAGAGATCCTTCTAGAAGGAATACAAGTTATTCACTTGGCCCTTCAACTTTGGTGTAGTTATTCCTTTTGTATTTTTAATATAGAGTATGGAAATTATTTCTCATTTTTTAAATAAATGGAAAGTGTATTCTTTCATATCATTAATTTTAAGTCATCTTATAATTTCACATAAAATATCAATTCACTATACATGCAAAATAGTGAGGGAAAGATAAACTGTATCCATGACTATATTAGTTACTTTTTAAGTTCTGTGGAGACACTTATCATATTGTATATAAAGGTACAATTTTAAATTGATAATGCATCTTGAGGTTTAACACCTTTGAATGATTAACAAAAACAAAACTTAAAAAATCCTAAAAATCACTGAGTTTGGTAGGTAGTTTACATAATCTAATATGATACTCAAATTGACGTAACTAAAGAGAAGCTGTAAAACTCAGAGAAAGCCACCTCACTGCCTCTCATCTTCTGTCATTTGTATAACGGCTGATGGCCTGTGTGCCACCATCTGCACAGGGATGAAAAGCACCAAAGAATCTTTCCAAGCAAATCCATTCAGGCTTAAACATCATTTCAACAGTCTTTCTTTAGCTGTTCTCTTGTGACGGGGAAGAGCTTGACTAAAATATCCCTATGCGAGTTCTAGCTTTTGATCAGGGTTTTCCAAATGTACAGTTGGGTCTAAAAATACAAGACTTGGCATCTATAATAAACAGTCAGGAAAACAGGAGATTCAGTGTACTTAAGAATGCTGTAAGTACTTATGACCCATGAACAGATGAAAGCATATTATCAAACTGATCAGTATCTACAGATGCCTCTTGGACTCCAGAGCAAAGACATCCCACAATAAGAATACCATACTGTTCCTGACTTTAAATCAAGCAGACACAATAGTTTTCTGCATCTAGCCTGAATTGCTAACTCTGTCAACTGGTACAGTAAATCAGACCAGTTGCCTTTGAGTGGATTCCAACTCACAGCAAGCCCATGTGTAGGAGCAGAACTGTGCACCATGAGCTTCTCAGTGGCTGGTTTATCAGAAGTAGATGGCCAGGCCCATCTCCAGAGATGCGTCGGGGCAACTCTAACCACCAATATTTCTCTTAGCAGCCCAACAGGTTAACTGCTTGCAAGATCCCATCATCTCATACAAAGTAAACATCAATTACCAAATGTTCATTGAACACACACACAAAACACTAGGAATGTAACGTAACTAGCAATAAAACTGAAATCGCTCCTGTTCAAAACCTAGTTCTTACGTTTAATTTAAATGATTTATCTGATTTACTGTTTTATATTTAGTAAAAGGTCATTAGAGAAACAAAATAACTGCCTCTTAACTCAAGGGTCTTAGAGAATACCTAATAACAGATAATTCTGTCAATAACAATTCTAGTTTGTTTAAAAAGAAGGCATTTACTACTTACCACTTGGAAGCTAGAGGCTTAATCCCTACGAAAGAAACGGCATGTCTGGTAAAATATGGGCTATGATGACAGACACATCTAGGCTTTAATCCTACTCTACTTCCTACTACTTGTAGGACTTTGAATCATTCAAAGCATCTGTTTCCAGGTTTGTGAAAATAATAACCACAAAGTTATTTAAAAAGGTCTGGCACATAGTAGTTCCTCAATCCCAACCAAAAACCAAACCCATTTCTATCACACTGGATTTTGACTCATAGCAAACCTGTAAGACAAAGGAGAAGCGTGGCTGGTGGATTCAAACTGCTGACACTTGGGTGAGCCCTGAGTTCTTGGACAGCTGTTACCGAGGCAGCAGTAGGTCGTCAGTAAAGGCTCTGCTTCGAAATCAATTACGATCAGAAATGTGCTAGCGACATCTAGTGGTAACTCCTGCAAACCTCAAGAACGCCACCCTGGTAACACACAGCATCACCAATGAAAAATTTTGTTCCATCAGCAAACTGTTTATTAAGAAATCTCCTGTGTACTGAACTCTTAAACCAATTCGTAAGGATGAAAAGATGGAAACAATGTAATTCCTGCCCTAGAGAAGCTCTGACTTTAGTAGATACATGCAAATCAATTACAGTAAAATGGAGCAATAATTTCTACAATAGCAGTAAAAATTAGTGCTAATGTGTTACAGAATAGGCATCTTACCCTGCTGAAGAAGACAATTGCACTGGGTCTCAAACGACGAATAAGTGCCCTCATTATAGTTTAGTTGTAGAAGAAATGGATAAATTTGGAGATGTGTAAAGTAGCAGGTGCAAAAACCAAAGAAACTCATTGCTGTCGAGCAGATTTGGATTCATAATGACCCTATAGGACATGGTTGGTGGATTTGAACTGCTGGCCTTTAAGCTAGCAGCTGAGCTCTTAACCACTGCACCACCAGGTCTCCAAAAATACCAGTTTAGGACAGTTAAAGTTTTAGTTGATGTGCTAAAGGAATTAGGCCCTTATCTGTGTAAGAGAGAAAGGTAGCTACATTCTTCATCTAGGAAGCGTCATAATTACATATAGGCAACACAGTGGAAGATAAATTAGAGATGGGATAAATTTAGAGTCTGGAGAACCCATAAAAGGTATTTATCATACCTTTGTAAAGTGATGGCTATCTAGACTCACTGGGAATTGGGGCATCAAAACCAGTTGCTTCCTAGCTCATTTTGATTCATGGCTATATCATGTATATCAGAGTAGAACTGTACTCCAAGGTTTTCAGTGGCTAATAATTCAGAAGTAAATCACGTTGCTTTCCAGGTTATGTGCAGACTCAAACCTTCAACCTTCAGATGAGCCCCTGAGTACACGAACACTTTGCAGCTCCCAGGGACTCCAAGAATTGGCCTAGACAGGAGGGAATATAGCTGACAGATACACGTGAAATCGCTTAGAGACTACGCAATGACTTGGTGGTGCAGTGGTTAAACATTCAGCTGCTAATTAAAAGATCAGCAGATCAGCCAGTTCTGCTCTGCCCTATAAGGGACTATGAGTTCAAGTTGATTCCATGGCAATGGGTTTCAGTCAAAGCAGAACAAGAGAACTGAGGTAGGTTCTTTTTTTCCTGGATGGGTTGAATGGGGTGAATGAAAGAGAAATTGGGATGGAAGGAATTGGTTTGTAGAGGACGGAACAAGGAAGATGATAAAAAATCAGTCTTTGAACACATTTCTAAAACTTACACAATAGTCACATGGAAATGATTAACATAGCTTTGGAGAAGGGACCTGGATTGGAGCTAAAGACCTAAGAGCCATCCGTATGTAGCTAAGCCTTACAACCACTGAAATAGATGAAGTTACACAGAAAAAAAAAATGTAAAAAGAGAAAGGACTGAGAGACAAGTTCAGTTCTTGGGAAACATCATTTAATTAATAGGCCCCAAATAAGAACTGGATTCATCCCCAGCTTGTTCAGAACAATTTCTTCATAAATTACATGCTTAGGTCACAAAATGGCTTTGGAAATAGCTTGGTGATAGGAACATTTCAGATCTATGAGAACATAACTTTTAAAAACATGTTTAAGCCTAACTTGAGGCATAAAACTAGAACTCTAAAATGCTTTCACCACAGTTGCATGAAATATGTTGTATTTAAATTTTCCTTTCAGTGAGGGTAGTCCTTCTGAGGTCTGAGGGGAAATTACATTTGACTGGTTAAAATATACAGCTTTTCTACTTAACCATTAAATAGGACCATGTAGTTTTCTCACCTTTTTATTTATTTATTTGCTTTATTGTCTTCACTGTCCACCCCACTCACTTTTTCTCTTTTCCTGTCTCCTGATAGGTATATTTCTCACTTCAGTGATTTTCTGGGAAAAGAGCCCAGTTTGGTTTAACGTTTTATCATTACAGACTACCTCACAAATTTAGAATATTAGCTCTGAACTGTAGTGCTGTCAGTTTGGAAAAGATTCCTCCTGCTATTTTATCATTTAAATACCTACAAATGTGTGGTCTCCTAAAATATATATATAATCTCTATTTTCTTTTTAAGATTCAAATTATTCTCTTATTCTTTCACTTTTTATCATGCTAGTAGAAATTAACAAAACATATTTTTTCTATTACTTTGATTTTCTTGTGATTAATATTTTGTGTACGCTGAAGCTCAGTCTCCTGGGTTTTGTATTCATATATTACTGCTTGTGTCACTGTAAAAAGCATCCTTCCTCAATTATCACAGAATAGGTTAAATACTATTTAGCTATGTCTTTCCAAAATCTGTGAACTAAATCTGCATGTATGTTATAATTTGGGGAAATCAGTTAATCTTCTCTGCACCTGAATCAGTCTTATTTGTTCAAAGGGAGTTTCAGTTCATGGTGGTCGCTTCAGAGGAACACAGGTGCTTGAAGAGTGTGCGCAATTTAATCCTGACAAAAGACAATGGGTAATTTAACCCCTTAAACAGGAATGAATTGGCCCCATCATGCAATAGTATAAACACACTTTGACATTCATTTAGATCACCAGCTTCCAAATTATAAAACTGCAGTAATAAAAAAGGAAAAAAAGTCATCCACATGACAATTTTTTTCCTCATTAAATGAGGCTTTACAGATATTTTTCTCACTATTTCAAAATTTCATATCTCAAAGCATGCAAAACATTGTCAGCCACTATCAATATCTATCTCTTCATAAATAAATTGTTACAATTGATTATTTGACAATTTTTGGGTGATGCCATATTTTTCAGCTAAAGGGATGGATACTGAATCACTGTCTGTTGGTAATTTTTTATTGCTTGGAAAAATGGGGTAACGATTGGAAGTGGGATATTATCAGTGCCAAGTTTTATGAAGCCTACCACACTTGAGGAATATCACCTGTCCCAGGGCCCAAGAAGTCCACCACACTTTCTGTTTATACTTGAGCCATAAAATTTCCTACTCAACTTTCAAAATATAGACACAAAATACCAAATAAGCACTGCAGTTGCTGCACATAATTGTTATCGATTTGATTTAGAGTGGGATATGTCAGTTCCATGAAGCCCATTGCAACTGCAGGATGTATCAGTTCCATGGCCAAGACAGTTCATCACAAAGAAGTTTTCACCCCCAAAATAACTCATTTACTTGAATATTTCTGAAAACCAATAACCATAACTGCCCACAAACACAAAAGTAAGCATACTTGTAAGATGTTATGGATTGAATGTGTCCCCCAGAATGTGCATCAACTTGTCTAGGACATGATTCCCCGTATACAGTGTGGTTAGTCTTCATTTTGTGATCTAATGTATTTATCCTAGGCATTGCAAATTCTAACCTTTGTGATGTTAACACAGCAAGATTAGAGGCAGTTAAATTAATAAGATACAATCTTCAGGATTAGGTTGCATCTTGAATGAATCTCCTTCAAGTGATAAAAGAGAGACGTGAACACAGAGAAGGACCTCACGCCACCATGAAACAAGTACCAGGAGGAGGATGTGTCCTTCAGACCATGCATCCCTTCACTGACAAGTTCGTAGACCAGGGAAAGACTGGTGACTAGGCTCTTACCCCAAAACTGACACAGAGAAAAAGCCCTTCCTGGGAGCTGCTGCCCTGAATTCAGACTCCTAGCTTCCTAGACTGTGAAAGAATAAACTTCTGTTTGTTAAAGCTACCCACTTATGGCATTTCCATTACAGTGCTAGATGATGAAGATGCACATCTTATCTTGCTGTACTGAAGCCAAAAGACACTAAAATTTCACACAGTCATTCCTCCAGAAAGCATCCCTTCATATGAATGGCTCTTAATACTCAAATGCAACGCAGTGCAGACCAACTTCCTTGTCATTTAGGCAGTTGCATCTGTATTCACCATTATGTCAAAATGTACAAAAGTGGCTCAAATGCTTGCTAATAAACTGCCAAGGGCAGAAACTATAACATGGACATATACCCATGTCATGGTTTCTGAAAGTGTTAAATAGTATGAAATAGGAATAAATGAAATTAAATATATTTATTGATTTTACTTATGTATCTAGTTATAACTCAACATAATATCATAGAAGGATTTAACATAGAAAGTAACTAGCACAGAGTTCTTTAGAACCAATTCTTTCTGATTCTAAAGAAAACCAAGATTCAACTCAACATTCCAGAAGTGATTACTCTATATTAGGAACTATACCAGGTTTTGTGGGTGCAAGCTAAAGAAGACTGTTTCTAGGAACTCATAGTCTATGTAACTAACCGGTAGGAAGATAAAACAGGTACAGTGAAAGCACCACCTGATAAGCATAATAATGTAATAAAACTATGACTCAAGAACTAGTTCTTCAAATAGGAATCCCTGGGAAAGTTTTGGTTGAATACGTAACATTCAATCCAAAGGATATTACTGGGTAAGTGCCTTTACAGTCAGTGGGTAGAATATCTAACATCTTTTATTAATTCAAGGTAATAGAAATACTGACAAACAGTAACAGTGTTAAAAACTTTCATATTAGTTTTTTATTAGTAATACACATTGATATCATTTTTAAAAATAATATAATTTTCTCTATTCATAATAGCCCTAGTAAGTTATAACTACTAATCTCTTTGACAAAATGAAGAAACTGACATACAGATGGGATAGGCAACTTGTTCCCCTTGATCTTGGTAAAATAGACAGAAATAACATTAGAAGCTCCCAAATCTGTGCTCTACTAAATAAAGCAAACAACTACATAACACTGCTTCTTATTATATAGTCATTCCTTGGTTTACAGATAATTTAACAAATGTATAGAAAGTTCTGATATTTTCTTATCATACTATGAATCTATTAATCCCTTGTTTATTTCTTTTTTTGCAGTTCTCACTGACTTCAAGTTGTTTGAGTTACAGCTAAAAACATCTACTAATTACCCTGTCTTGGTCAGCTAGTGTTGCCAAGCCAAGCCAAGTGTGCTACTGTAACAGAAATACAACAACTGGATGGCTTCAACAAAGAGAAATTTATCTCTCAAGGTCAAGTAAGTTACAAGTCCAAATTCAGGGTGCTAGCTCTAGAGGAAGACTCTTTTCCCTGTGGATTCTGCAGGTATGACCTCATCATCAGTCTTCCAGTGGTCTAAGATCTTTACAGCACAGGAACCTCAGATACAAAGGATGTGTTTTGCTCCCACACAGTGTCCTTGGTGACATAAGATCCCCATGTCTCTCTGCTTGGTTCTCTCTTTTATATCTCAAAAGAGATTGGCTTAGGACAGTATCTAATCTTGTAGACCTCATCAACATAAGTGCCACCAATCCATCTGATTACACCACAGGGACAGAATTTAAACACATACAGAATCACATCAGGTGACAAAACTGTAGATGATCATACAATACTAAAAATAACGACCTAGACAAGTTGACAGATATTTTAGGGGAACACATTTCAGTCCATGACATACCTCACCTACTGAATACCAAATGTGCTATTCCCCTGCAGGTAGTATGACACTGTTCTTTAAATTTCTTTGACTTGCCAGGCTTTTCACATAGTTTTTCATATTGCCACCTCTTCTTAAACTCTTTTTAACATGGCTTCATCCTATTTATTGCACTGAAAGTCACTCACTAAGATTAATAATATTCTTTTCAAGACAAAACTATAAAATCATTTGCTTTACCTGATTGATGCTTTTGACCTCAACAGCATTGACATTTCTTATTAGAGACTATTTATTCTCAATAGTATTTGTGACTTTTACCTCCAGAAAGTAAAACTACAGCTAGTACATTTTTAAATGTAACTTGCCACAGAGAAAGCTATGACGTTTTTGTTCAACTACAATTGGGAAGCAAGAAAGGTACAAGCAATATTTTCTCCATTTTTGTTAAAATATGGCTATGCGGTTGTGTACAGTGCACACAGAATCTTAAAACTTACCTGATGTGTTTCAACATACGTGTTAGGTTTCTAAAAGTATGCCAGCCAAGTGCCATCGAGTATAAGTTTCAAATATACAAAGAACATCTATAATTAATTTTTATATGGTCAAGCAGAGGACAACATCCATGATTGAATTTGACAGTGGCACTAGGTACTAAGCAGACAAACTAGAATTGCTAAATTGCCTTAGCTTATTTTTTTAATCTACTAATTTTGAATACTTACAAATAAGACTTCATATAAGCCACGTGTTTTCTCTTAGCTGGTGTAGAAGATACACCTCAAAGTCCTGTTGGTGATTATCTACCTCTGACGCCATACAGAAATGTACAAGCAAGTGGATTGTGAATTTTCTAACACAGAATCTTTACCGATTCTTTGTGCTTTACAAACGGGAAGTACAGGTCATGCTAATGTTCAGCATTCACATAATGGCAATGACTTGGTTTAATAGATATAATGATTCAGTTTAAGAAATAATGCTGAATCAATGATACCTGGATTATTATTAGTATATTACCAATACCAGTCTCCCTTTATGAAGTAATCTTTAATCAGTGAAAGATGATCCCTCCACCCCACTCCGGATGTTGTAAACTTGGGGAAGACAGACAATAGAGTAACTTATGTTTGCAATGTAAGCAAGACCTCTTTAAAAAAGCTGAGTCCCAATCAATGGGAAAGGTGGGTCAATCCCACAGATTTCTTGTTTTATACATACTTCATATTTTCCAAATTTAACCCTTTTCAATTAAGAAAATGAGAAAAGAAAGTGATGGCCCAACAGTAGCCAGATGTTCATTCTAAAAAAGTAATTCAAAATACGTCTTCCTTAACCACAGTTTTCTTAAGAAGAGTATCCAGATGATGAAAATCTTCTACCATGGTACTGACAGAGGACTAATGTGATAGGTTAAATGGTGTTCTTTCATTTGAATCGTTTCTGCTCTCTAAAAATCAAAAAGGAAAGAATTATAAAAAAGAAAAAACAATTTAAAAAGCACTTTTAAAATCCTGGTTTTGCTTGCTAAAGTTTCTTTATTTGATTGAACAGTGTAGGGGAGCTAAGGAAAATTGCAACACTGTCTGTAACTAGAAGTGCTTACCCAACAATAGAATAGATCACTGAAGTCATCATCTGGGGTAGCCATCGGGGACAAAGTGTATGCAAAATGTACATCGACTATCTACTTTACACAGAGAAAAGAATGACATAAAGAGAATTTTGGAAAAGATACCCTATTTTCCCAGAGAAACAAACCTGATTGTTGTACAGTTCCTAGTAGACTAAAAAATATTCTTTGCAAATAGTTGCATCTGGTACTCTGTTCAGTTTAACATAAACTTTAAGTAGGTTTCTATCCTTTAAAATGAAAAGATTCCCTAACAGCAGCAAAATAAAACTGCAGTTGTATTCAAGGTTTTTATATTTTGATGAGATCATTCTTCTATGTAACAGGTATCTTGGTAATAAAAGATATGTCATGGGAAAGAAATGAATATTTAGCAAAGGGAGATTAGACAAGCCTCATAAGGAATGCCAGGAGTTTGAAATGTCCCAGTGTAATACATCTATTTGTTTACCTCCTTACCAATCACAGTATAGTACTGAAGGTTTACTCCACCACCCTGTTTCCAGGTTTGGACTCCAGCTTTGCCACTTACTAACTCTACGTTTGGGGTAAGTTATTTAAACTCCTTCTGATTTTTTTGTTCTACTCCTTTCAAATGAGAATGATAACAGTTGGCTATGACAAAAGTTTGTTGTGGAAGTTAAACATACTGATATCATAAAATGCTTAAAACAATGCCTAGCATTATTGTAAAGTAATGTAATTGTTAACACTTGCCAAGTGTTAAGTCAAAATTTTTGGGATACATTCTTTTAGCCAGTCAATGAGCTGGTTAGTGAAAAGACAAGACCTTGCCTATCTAGTGGTTTAGAGTGACATGTATCTTACTATAGATCCCCAAGTACTATCTAAAATTCTTCAGATCACATGTACCTGGTACGTTAGAATTATTTTGATTTTTCAATGAGTAAGGAACCTGGGTGGAACACGCAGTTTGTGATTGGCTAATCTAAAGGGTGATAGTTTAAATACATCCAGAAGCTCCACAGACAAAAGGGCTGGCTAACTGCTACTGCAAAGATTACAGCCAAGAATACTCCATGGTGCAGCTCTGAGTCCAGGAGCTGACTTGACAGCACATGGCAGCAACAGTGCAGAACAAAACTGTATCTTTAGAATATCTCCATTAGGAGTTGAAGCAGTTGCTTGCAATAAACACAAAATTTCCACAGCAGAACACATAAAGATTCATATTAAATGAGAAAAAGGAAGAATGTACCTGGGTGCATACTAGTTCAGGTCAAGTTTTGCTACAAAAGGATCGTCAGCCTCCATTTGAAAAAAATGAAAGAATTTTCAAAGCATTCAAGATATCATGTTTATAGATCAGGAATTATTTATATGTAACATTTTATTCTTTTGTGTAGTGATAATGGTAGAAATTTGGATATGAGCCGAATTTCAAGATGATAGAAGACCTTGATAAAATAAGCAAGAAGTTTCAGAGGAAATTAAAATTAATGAAGGACACAGAAGCAGTTTCTTTTATGAGGGTAACAGGTAGCTGAGTTTTATTATTTTGGGTGGGTAACAGCATTACAATCAGAACAACTATTTTGAACACAAGTTCTGTTTCAGTGAGATTGAAATTTTATAGGCCTTGCATTTTTATATCATTAAAATAATGGCTCATATAATATATTTGATGGCACAAAGTTTTCCAAGGGCTAAGCGATCATAAATACAACTTTTGTTCTGTGATTAGATAATCTTAACTACAGGCTTTGGGTTACCTGCTATGTAATAGTGTGCTGATCTCTGATCAAAAAATGATTAAAGGATGGCAAGGGAACTAATCAGATGCACTCATTTCCATCTAGGCTGACTGAGGACCAACAGCCACAGAACAGTATCAAAGTGAGTTTGAGGACACGGATGTGACCAGAGACTGGACATAAGTTCAAAAATTGTCCTGGACAGAAGGGACAATGAACGGAAAGGAAGAGATTCAGGAATCTATTTCCAAGCAGGCAGAAATAGAGCAGTGAAGATCTGCAGACAAGAGAAGCGTGTGTTTCTACTGGGAGGTTTCAGGAATTGAATATTTCATCCAGGGTTGCTAATAATTAACCATTCATACAGTTTCCATGAAGGTTATTTGTTTCATATGAAAGTATAAATTCAAACATAAAATAAATTCTCATACTAAGTAATAAATAAGCACCAAAATCATGAAGACACTTATTTTCTTCTGTATATTTTTTTGAGGTGCCAATTAGCTTCTGTGTAATTAAGAAGGGAATCATAAGTAAAGAGTTTTCCTCATTTATATATGAGTAAATACTCCTCTGATGAAAGGAGGCTGAATCAGTTCAACCATCTGGAGTAGTCATTTCCTTTTACATTAATTGACACAGTTAAAGGGCACAAAATAATTGCACAATCAGTTGCATACACAAATAAAAACAAGAATGCAAAAAAAGAAAAACCTACACATTTGTTTATGACAGTATTTTCAAATTTAAAAAATGGAATTAAAAAATACCATAGCTTACGGTGTCTTTTCAAATGACAACATCCCCAGGATTTAATTGATTCTAAAAATGATATGTGTTCCTTGTTAAAAAAAGAAATCTGAATTTACACTGATTAGAAAGTCAAAGTCCTTATACTGTAATCCTTGCCAGTTCTTAGCTCTTTGCAAAATGCATTTGGAAACTGTAAATTTTTACTTATATTCATGAAAAAAGCACTGATAAGCAAGGCAAATAGGTTGAACTTTCAGAGCAAGCCTGAAGTCAAAATCTCCACTTATTTTACTTTGCTCTGCTTACCAATGTATAGCTATCATATCATAAACTATACCTAATTCCTGACAACTCTCTACCTTGCAATATTTATCTTTCATTTACCCAGCCCTGACCTTCTGTTGGAAACACTTGCGGTGTAATGGTTAAGTGCTATGTCTGCTAACCAAAATGTCCTCAGTTCAAATCTGCCAGACACTCCTTAGAAATTGTATGGGGCTGTTAGTTCTACTCTAACCTATAGAGTCACTATGAGTCAGAACCAACTCAACAGTAGCGGCTTTTAGCTTTCTGTTCCTTAATTGCTGTTAGTTGTCTTGGAGAAACCCTGGTGGCACTGTGGTTTACGCACTTGGCTGCTAATCAAAATGTCTTCACTCTGGGAGGAACGTGTGATGTTCTGTTTCTGCAAAGATTTGCAGCTTGGAAAAAGTACAGGTCAGTTCTATCCTGTCATGGTGTCATTAGAAATCAGAATCGACTCATTGTCAGTAGGTTGGTTGTTTTGTTGTTGATTACAAATCATGACAATGTCATGCACAACAAAATAAAACAATTCTTGGTCCTGTGTCATCTTTGTGATTGCTGGCATGCTTGAGTCCATTGTTGAGTCCACTGTTCAGTGCATTGAGGCTCATCTTCCATATTGGACTATGTTCTGTTGCGATCCATAGAGTTCCCGTTGGCTTATTTTTGGTAGTAAATTGCTGGCCTTCCTTCATAGTCTGCCTTAGTCTGGAAGCTCTTCTGAAACCTGTCCACTAAGGAAAGACTCTTCTGATATTCGAAACATTCTTAGCAAGGCTTCTAGTGTAATAACAATATGTAAGCCACCATGGTTCAACAAACTTAAAAACAAGTGGTGGCCCTGACCCTAACACCTTAAAAAATATCCTTCCCTAACTTCAACATATAGAGAGAGACCTTCTAAAACGCTATCAAGCTAATGTTCGTTTTTATTGCAGTGGGTCTAATAAATTTAGGTTTGCTTGATCATCAGACTAGTTCTTTGTGGTCTTTTATGCAGTCCACGGTTAGAAATACTAGATGTAAATTTGAGATCCAGTTGATTTCTCTGCCTGACTCAAGCCCCTCTAATTTAAAAATGTTCCCCTGAGGCTCTTGAGCCACCCATTAAAGGATTCTGTCACTGCAATAGTAAGGTAGGTCCTATATCGAGTTTAAACTCTAATTTGTTTTACCAGTCTCCCAGATGTGAGGTTCTGTCTACAAGGAGTAAGTATACCCTCGAGTAATCCTTTTATTATCTAGTCAAATTTGAAAATGTCTATCCTATAGGGTCACCAGGAGTCAGAATCAACTCGACAACAGTGGATGTATCCTTGATACGTCCTTGAAATACTCAAAAAGTACCAAGAATCATGAAGACAGTGCATGAAGCTATACACGGTGTTGCTAGGAGTCAGAGCCAATCCAGCTGTAACTAACAATCCTTGTTGAATACTTGCTCTTTTATTTGCAGTACTACTCTCTCCTTTCCTGACAATATATGCTAAGTTAATAAGTGGAGGTCAAACTCCAAGAATTTCTTCAATACAGAACATACTGTCAGATGAGTATCCTTTAGATACACTTTACTTTTTCAAAACTTCATTAGGACTTTCCTCAATTTTTCCTTTCTTTGTTTCATTTAGTTTCCTTTTCCTTGGTGTTAGATGGTTTGTCTGGCCCCCAGGTGGTGACAGCTGTTATTTGTGGACGTGTTTTAGAAGTGAAGTTGTCTAAGCAAAATAGCCATGCAGTCTTCTCAGTCAGTTTGTGCCTCTGAGTCAAACTCCAGCTTACTTTATGTTTGAATTCATGCATACACTTCTCTAACTGGTTTGTGCTACCAAATACACTCTGAAATTTCTGTGTTCATTTTGGGAAACTTTGCCGTGAACACTACTGCTGGATTGTTGTTTGATGCAACTGACAAAGGTTCAAGTTGTTGCTTAAAATTGTTGTAAAGATTCTTTTGTGTGACTCTGCGTGTGTGTATAAGTATATAGTGGGTTTCCTATATCTCGGGCTTCTTTCTTCCATGCACAGTTATGATTTCTTACCTGTCTCAAGCTGAGTCCTCACTTCTTTCTCTCTCTCTCTCTTTTTCTCTTGCTTCTCTCTTTTTATAATTTTTTTGAGAAATATTGTTCAGTTGCCACGTGTATACTCCAGAATTATCTAACTTAGAAAATCAGTCAAAACTTCCAAACAAAATTTAAAGATGTTAAACTCTGTACCTCTTTTGTGTGTTTTTCTCAGGAAAATACTACTCAGTCTATGTTTTTTCCTCCCTAACTCTGATAAAACTAGTTGGACTTGATATAAAGACTTCTTTCTGGTGAGCTCTGGGAATATCAGTGGTCTGGAAGCATAAAAAAGACCTTTAAAATCCAACCTTCCAGAAAACATGTAGGATGTGACATACAGGTTATAAAACCTCTAGGCCCTAGGCAACACCTGCTGTAAACAATGCTATGAGTGGGGATAGGTATTTTTTTTTTCCTCTTATGGAAATATGAAATATAAAACTAAGGATTTTGAAATCTTGACAACAGATTACAAGCAGATCATACTGTTGGATGTGAAATCTGTTTTCTCAGACAAATGGAGAATGTAAGAGATGTTAAGAGTTGGGCTTGGGCTTGGATAACATTGATTTTCCATCATGTACAGAGTAAAATCCCCCCAAACCATCTGTGACTGGGAAAAAGGTGAAGCAAAGAGCAGATGATACGGATGACAGCAACTGCAATAGTTCTCATTTACTGAGTGCTTCCTGCGTGCCGGGCACTGCTTACAGAGCTTTAGATACATTATTAACTCATTTCATCTTCTCAACAACTATTTTAAATAAGAGCAAGTATTGTGGTCTTGTTAAATGTAGTTCTTTCAATAAAATATTGATTTGCAGCCACAAAGACCTTTCATTTCTTTTATTGCTTGCCAATTCCACGCAGGTTAAAAAAAAAAAAAAATCAGGCATACATTACATTTTACTGAGTCCTTAAAAGGTTCCTTGATCTCAGATTTATATTGTAAATAAGATACATCTTAGTGGTAAGCTGTAGGCATTGAACCATCAAAAAATCCTAGTTCAAAAAGGAAGAATTATTTTTGTCTCTGCTTCTACATTGCAGAGAAGATTAGAATATTATCCATATATATTTTCCCCCAAATAGTTTCATTACTAAGGTTACAAATAAACTCTCATTCTAAAAATATTCTACCCAAAACAGTATAGCAAAGATTGAGTAGAAATAAAAACACAGAGAGTATCTTATTCTGGATCTAGGCAACAAGTAAAACATTAAAATGGAAATAGGTGATTATTAAAAATAACTAGTAATCACAGTCTATTTCCTGTGGTAGATATATTGCTTAACAAAAAAATACACAAAGTAAGCATAGTTATCTTGTGGCATTTCAAAGATATATAAAATATTAGATTTTAAGAGAACAACAGCACTTCAATATTCTTGACTGCCTCTTATTTCCAGGAATCACATGCTTTCTTCATTTAAGTTTTATTTTTAGAACTCAGTACTTTTGTTGTTTTATTATTATAAAGGATAATTCTATTCAGTGGTCTATGTGATTTAAGAAATGTAAGAGTGAGTTTTCTTAACTCAAGCATTAAGTTAGTCCTCAAATGGTCTGCCTTAGAATTCAAATTAAGTTATACATAGAAAGATAAATCAGTGGTCGATCTTCATTTTGTTCTACTTGAAATCATATCTGTACTAATATTTCAGATATATTTAATGTTATCTGGAAATGCAGAATGCCGTTATCTAACTCTGAATGCTTTCACTTTTGCATCCAAATTTGAAAATAATTTTCAGTATAAATACAGAATTTGCCAGGGAATAAACAATGCAAAGTCTATGCAAATATAATACCAAGGATATAAAGCTAACTATTTATCGGGGTAGAAAAATTAATTTTTAGGGTATTATACTTTCAAATGTTATTTTACACAAATAAAATATCTTGAGCTATGCTGTAAATGATTAATACATTTGAAGTATGGTTGGTAGTTTAGTCAGCTAGTGCTGCTCTAACAAAGGTATCACGAGTAGAAGGGCTTTGATAAAGAAAGGCTTATTCTTACACAGTCCAGTAGGCTACAAGTTCGAATTCAGGGTGTCCACTCCAGGAGAAGGCTTTCCCTCTGTCAGTTCTGAAGGAAGGTTCTTGGGTTACATCAGTGTGTGTTTGGTGCACAAACCTCGGGTATGAAGGACATGCTCTTCTCCAGATGCTGCTTTCTTAATTGTGTGAGGTTCCCAACTCTCTGCTTGCTTCCCTTTCCTTTTATGCCCTGTAGGATAAAAGGTGTTGCAAGCCACACGCCAGGGAAACTCCCTTAGCAAGGATGTTTCAGTCCCATCCTAATCCTCTTTTAACATAATCATCCTATTAGCCACACACAGAGATTAGGATGCATATCATAGGAAAATCACAAAATATTGGGAATGATGGCCCAGCCAAATGGCTACACATATTTTGGAGCAGGGGGGGGGGGAGGCACAGTTCAGTCCATGAGAATTGGAAAATAACATTTGACTAAACCTTTGTTTTGTATTTGTTTTATAATCTATCTTTTGAAATGTCTCTTTAATTACATTTGTTTAAGTCTTAGAGGTTCATATCACTCATAATTTCCAATTTACAACTTTGGGAAAGAAAATAGAGGGTTGGATCACTGTCATTAAGTAGAGAAAGTTAGTGAGACATTTTAGTCTACAAAACTGAAAACAGGTTGCAAGACATGCTTCATGATTTTCCTGAGGACACATTCATACATCAGCTATTTTAAATATTAGAAATGTTTTTATCCTAACTGTATGTCTCATAAGCATATATTTGTACCTGCAATACTATAAGTAAAAACATAATTTTTAAAATATTTAATTAAATTAATCGAGTTAATTAAATTAATTTAATTTAAATATTATTCTCATGACAAAACATTATCAAGTAAAAAATTGCCTAGAAACACAACAGAGAATTTTTTTCTAGCAAAGAGATGAATATGTTTATAATGTTTTCTCATCTTATCTCCAAAAGTGCTTCAAAAATTATCTAAAGTGTTCATTCTCTTTCAGATTTCTAAGAAGCATACTGAAACATGTTTTAAGAGAACATAAAATTATTTATGTAAGTATTGAAGCATACCAATACTAACATGTGGTTATTTATTTCATTCATCACTTTCAAGTATTTGAGCTTAGCAAATTTTATAAAAGTATTCTTTGATCATTGCACAACTACACTTAACTGTTATAGTTTGTATGTTTCTTGAATTCCTTTTGACCTCCAACAACATACCCACAAGCCAAACATCTCAATAACCATTGCTTCTCACATTGGTTTGGTCACATTTAGGAGAAATTCCGAAAGTAAACGTTTAACCTTGATTGAGAGAGCTAAACCTATTAATTAGTTCTCTCGTCTAAGATATAAAGTTACAGATCCAGTGTAATTAGGCCTATGACATAAGATATTCAGAATTCTAACACCTCCACATTTTTGAGCTATGGTGGAAACAGAGAAAATCTGCTCTCCACAGTATCTATGTAATTATATACACACACAGATATTGTTCATAACTAGACAACAAATCTTTTGCCAATTAGTTAACAAAAGTGATACTTTGTAAAACAAAGTACTGTTTAAAAGAGCAAAGATACATAGCCTTCTGTCATGGATTGAAGTACATCCCCCACAGAATGTGTGTGGCCATTTGCCTGGGCCATGACTCCAAACATTTTATGATGGTCCTCCATTCTGTGATTTTCCCTAAGCTGTGTATTAAAGACGCTTAGGGCGGGACTGTAAATCCCTTCCAAAAGTGACATCCCTGCTCCAGTGTAAAGGGAGCTTCCCTGGAGTGTGGCTTATACCACCCTTTATCCTTCATCTTACAAGAGACAAAAGTTAAGAGAAGCAAGCAGAGAACTGGGAACCTCACACCATCAAGAAAGCAGCACTGGGAGAAGAGTGCACGTCCTTCAGACCTGAGGTTCCTGGGCCAAGATGCTTCCCGGTCAAAGTGACGTAACACAGGCCTTTCCTCCAGAGCCAAGAGAGCAGAAGCCTTATCTTGGAGCACACATCCTGAATTCAGACTTGTAGCCTAGTGGACTGGATAACAATAAACTTTCCTTTGGTAAAGTCATCTGCTCTGTTAGAACAGTACTAGCTGACTAAAACACCTCCTAAGAACTGAGTGGTACTTAGTTTTATCTGTGTGGAGGAACAGAAGTTCCTTAAGGAAGGAAACATAGTTACTTATCACTGAAATACAAGTTCCCAGCAGAGGCAAGAAGTTCATTTACAACCAGCCAGAAATACCATTCAATAATCATACTGTGAACGACATCCTGTTAATTTCCATTTTTAGACAAGCTCATTATTTCCTATGATCTATATCCCTCACTTTATGCACAAAGCATTCACATACAAATATGCAAAAATGCTAATTTAACTAAAATTATTTAATATACCTAGTATCTTTCTTCAAAAATTTTACCACAATACAAATGATTTAGGTGCTATCCATCTCATTTTCCTTCCTTCAGAAAAGTAATTTAAATTTTAATCATTTCTTCCTAATTTGTATTTTTAAATAGCATGAAGTATTCATATTTGGTCTTCCTGTCTAGCAGTTAGTTTTTTAATAGTATTTACTACTTAGCTAAATAGCATATTACTGCTTCAATTTTCCATGCATGCTTTAACTGTTGTCATTACCTCAAATAAGTAAACAGAACATTTTTAATGATACTCCTTAAATCTTCTTGTAAATATTTGGTAATAGACCCCAGTATTATACCCATGAGCACCTACTGGGAATACACGTCATTTGAACCAAGACAAATTAATGCATCTCAAGAAGTAATCATTTCCCTTAAGTAATTATCAATCCTAATAGCATTAGGATAACAGAATATAAGAACATGTTTTCACTAAGGTTCTTGTGAATTTAAATTTAACATAATCAGATTATATCATTCATCTGTGTACCACTATGCCACCAGGGTTTTCACAAACATACCAGAATGCAGCAAATAGAAGTCAGAGAGATACATTCCACATTTCTTAAGCAGAAGAGGTAACAAGTTTTGTATCAGTAATTGTACTCTTTGTTTACAGATTATCTGAGACTTCAAAGAACAGTGTTCACAAAATATTTCACCTAGTTATCAGAAGCTTCCCTAAATTTTTTTAGCATAGGTCGTTTTAGGTACTTCATGCCAAACCAGCTTCCATTGACTCATGTATGACTAATGGCAACACCATTTGTGTTAGAATCGAACTGTGTTCCACAGAGCTTTCAATGGCCATTATATTAGAGGAAACCCTATAGTATAACGGTTAAGTGCTTCAGCTGCTAACAGAAACATTGGCAGTTTGAATTAACCAGTTGGAAACTGTATAGGGCAGTTCTACTGTCTTACAGGGTCTCTATGAGTCAAATTTGACTCAACAGCCATAGGTTTGGTTTGATTTTTAATATGTTAGAAATAGATTACCAGGATGCACGTCTGGGTGGATTCAAACCTCCAAATTTTCAGTTGGCAGTCAAGTGTATTAACCTTTTTTACCACCCAGGGACTTCTATTATCCTACACGGTCATGGAGAAAACTAGGAGTGGTTAGGCTAAAAAGAAACATGCTCAAATAATCCAATATTTGTCCAAAAGGACACAAAATATTGTTATACATTTTATAGCAGAATTTTACTTTCTATTCATGGAATGAGGGAGGTTGTCAAAGTGAGTAGATTATACTAGCTCTCATTAATATGCTGATTCCACTAACCTGAAGAAGGCCCAAATTGAGTATGACCCTCCTATGCAGGTATCAAGTTTTAAGAATTTTACGTTTGCTTCAACAATAATTTCAAGAAAAACTGTCTTTTTCTAATTACAAAACACAATATAGAGATATTCTCTATCCATAACACTCCAAAATCTTGATAAAACATCTCAATAGTTTTTCCACAATTTAGCAAGGCCATTATATAGATGTGTGAATTTAGGTTTTCTTTCTGCGGGCACACAGTTACTTTCGGACTAGGGTACAGCAGTGAGAAGCTGACACTAAAGGCAGTGAATCAGTGGAGGTAAGAGATGATGAGTGTGGTTCTTCCTCTAAGTAGATTCATTTTGGTTATACATCTGCATAAAAGCAGATAACAAAACTGCAAAACAGCTCTGAGGTCTTCCTTACAATTTTTTTTTTTTTTTTTTACTCTGTTAGAACTGATGACTACGTCTTTATTATTTTGCTTTCCTATCATGTTAAAAAAAAAAAAAAACTGAAGGTTTTATCTATAATTCACCCTTTCTAACTCTTCTGCCAATGTAAGTTAACTATTGTTATTATGTGTCCCTCTAATGGAATAGATGTTTTTACACTGGAAATAACAGGAAATCGAGAAAAGCCTCACATGACAAGGTCACTACGAATTTAAATTCCAGAAAAACACAAAGGAAATTAGAACAGCAAGAAAAAGAGACAAATGCCACTTACTGAATAGGGAAGAAATCTGTATCTACATAAAGAGAAGGCACAGATGAAGACAGGAATTATGATTAATTTTCTCACTGTACAAGACAAATTGTTTTCTATTTGTCTCAAAACACACGCCACATAAATCCTGTAAAAAAAAATTTACTTCTTGGGTGACCAGAAAACATTGATTTACTGAATTGAATCTGCCCACCTCTCAGCCAGTAGTATCACAGAGTAAACTACAGTATGTACATACACTGCAATTTCAATCAATGTAAGTCTCCACATTCAGTAAGACTTAGAAAATAAAACACTCATAATTACATTTGGTACTATTAAACCTTTCTTCTCTTTATAAAGAATTCTGGATAGGCAAAGATCAAAGAAGTCTTAAAATTCTTTGGCTCCCCAGAGCAACCTCATACTGTCAATCAGCTGATAACACCTATCAGCCTAGCAGTATATGCTGATGGCTCTTGATAAGAAGAGTGAAGATGATCATTTGTCATCATATATGTGCTCTGTTAGAATTTTGCTACTTTCTCAGTAAATTATTTTGATTATAGTACTGTAATGTTTGTTTTAAATAGTTTTTGTCTGCCATCAAGGCATAAAGAAAATATTAGCCCAAGAGCCAGAAAGGGCCATATAACCCAGAGACTACATCAGCATGAGACCAGAAGGACTAGATTGTGCCCTGCTGCCACCAGTGAGTGTCCTGACAAGGAATACAGCATAGATTTCCTAATATAGTGGGAGAAAAATGCAGTGTAGAACTAGAACTCTATTAAAAAGACCAGACTTGATGATCCAACGGACTGGCGGGTCCCCAGGAGACATGGTCTTCCAACTCTCTGTTAGCCCAGAGCACAAACTAGTACCAAAGCCAGTTCTTTAGACAAGGACTAGACTAGACTATAAGACAGAAAATGACACTGGCAAAGATTGTGCTTCTTGTACATACATGAGGCTGACTGAGTAGCTCATGTCCAAAGGTGAGATGACAGGGTGAGGGGGACAGGAGCTGGCTGAATGGACACAAGAAATACATGGTAGAAAGGAGTGTGCTATCTGTCACAGGTTGAGGAGAGCAGTGAAAGTAACATAGCAGTGTGTGTGTAAGTTTTTATGTGACCAATTGACTGTGATTGTAATCTTAAAGCAGAAGAAAATATTTAAGGAAAAAAAAAAAAGCTTTTTTTCCTCCCTCCTTCTTGAGGTCCTGCTGCTATAGAAATCCATTTAACAGATGCAATGCTTGCCTAACTGGAAACACAATACTTTCTTCAGCTTCAGAGGAACATGCCTAAATAAAATGTTTAAATTAATGTGTAAAACATGCTTTGATGAAGCAACTAGGAATACACGTACAAAACATTTCTTCTCTACGCATTTCCATCACTGTCACCAGCATCACCACCATCATCTCAGCCATCGCCATCCACAACCATGGCACTGTCCCACTGCGTACTGTCACACCGTGCCCAGGCTCTCTTCGTCCCTCTCCCTCTGCCTCAGACTTTCTTACCTCTCTTCCTCCCTGTACTGCTTCCAGTCTTTTCAAGTTCAAACCCTGCAAAAAAGAAACAAACATATTATTTGGGGCAGAAGTATCAATTATGATTACCAACCAATACTTAGCACTAACACAATTTTTTTAATAAGATAAAAAAATCAATAAGATCTGAATATTGACAATCTGATCTCACAAAAACGTCAATATGTATCAGAGTAAGCCTTCGAAACTAAACCAAACCCACCACCTTTCAGTGGATTCCAACTCACAGTCTTCAAAGGTGGTATAAAAAATTTCTTGCTTAACTCTAAGACCATAGATGAAAATAATGTTTATAGTATCTATCTTTGTTCATGCATTAATGGCCTGTTGCTTGTAGAATTCACAATTGGAAAGGTTTCATGATTATGTGAAATTGAACGTGTAACATGTACTAGAGCAGCGAAGTCCTACGTTATCTCATCTCATCTCACCTAGTATACCTCAAGGCCCAAACATTAAGGAATGTTGCAGCACTGATAGCAAATATTCAGAATGTACTTGCTGGTAAATGACCATATTTCCTTATTAGAATTACTTCCCTCTCTCCTTCCCTTCCTTCAGTTATTTTACAATCCATATTTATCAAATACATGTGTCAGGTACCATGCTAGGTATTGGAGATATCAAAATAAATAAGAAATGATCCCCTAAATTTGATCATTGACAAGACACACAAACATGAAGAGAAAACTTCAGAAAGATAAGGCAGAGTGGAGAGAGGCCCATTCTGTCTGGGACTAAGCATGTACATAGGGGAAGATCACATCTCAGTCTGAGAGATAAAAGAGCATCTTCAGAGAACAGCTTGCACAAGGAAAGACATGCAAATACTTGAAAATCCTACTCAAAGTGAGATACCAGGATTAAGAGTATTGTACTTGGGGACACTTCAGCATTGTTGGTTCTCTGGCTCCACCTATCAACAAGTGAGCAAGAATATGATTTTAATAAAATGTCCGAGTGACTGATAGGTACAACAAAATCTGAGAAGCCCTGTTAGGAAAGTTCTACGAAAAGTGAATGGATTCACTGGTATAAAGGAAAGGTGGAAAAATAAGGCCAAAGTTTAGGCCAAGTTATAGAGTCTTTCAAGAGGACTTAGAGTTGTTCTTCAAGCAAATGCTTACTTGGGTAGTATTTTTGGAAGGTAAGGATACAGTTTAAGATGCTGAAGATAGACATAAATAAAGACTCATAGTCTCATAATTTAGTCTATTTCTGCAATTTGTTTTTTCTAGAAATGTTCTCATTGGAATAAAACCAAAAACATATTGGGATCTATATTTATATCTAAAATGGTCCTTCATATGCTTTTAAGTAGTTTGACAGAGTTTGAGAAAACAAAAATTTAACAAGTGATTCACATTGTCATTAAACATTTTTTATTTAAATCAAAATCTCTTTATATAGGTGATAAAAATCTAAACATGACATCACCGTAGTAATATGTTCTATAATATCAACACACATGGGAAGAAAATGGGACAGCAAAAAATAATATGCTAGACTTAAGTGTCTCATTTATAGCTTTATATTCTGGAATTTAAGATTGCAATTGTTTTTAAGAAGTACATTTGAAGTTTAATAAGTTACTTATTATACATTCAAAATTAGAATAAAAATAGATTAGAGGATAATTTTTTTCCACTGGCCAATAGCATTTATGTTCAAAAGGTATTAAAAAATTGTCATATTTTCATATACAAAGCTTAGTTCTTGAATTGTTTAGACAAAAACATGTACATGAATTCCAACTAAAGCCATTAAAAAAAAAAAGTAGACTTATTACTCTGTTCATTATAGAAGGCTCTAGAATCAATATATAAAAGTGCCTGTACTCGTAAATAAATGATAGCTTGATTTCTGAGCAGAGAAAATCACCTACATTTACAGAATATATTTTGAGAAATCTAAACTTCATACGAAAAAGAATACAAAACCAACTATTAGAACATTTTAACCTGACAGTTTAAGCTAAAAATAAATTCCAAAATGGCACTCCTGTTCATACTTACCAGATGTGAACAGATATCACTGGTCAGCCCCCTTGCTCTGTATGTTCTCCAAAAATTGCATAATGACTATCAACCCCCTCTTCGTAACTGTCAGAATGACAGTCGTAGCTACCTCACGCAGCTGTTACGAAGACTCAGTGAAATAAGTGTATAACCCCTCGCCATCGAGTAGATTCCAACTCATAGCAAACCTACAGAATGGAAGGGAACTACCCTTTAGGGTTTGCGAGGAATGAGCAGCGAATTCGAACTGCTAACCTGTTGGTTAGCAGCTGAACTCTTAACCACTGTGCCACCACAGCTACAACACAGCACTTCACTGTCAGGAACAGAGGGTATCAGAAAGGTAGTTATTTTCTCTTCTCATTGTTTACTCATATCTTATTCCTCCTCCTGTTCATATTTTTATTATGATTATCACACATATATATGTCTAAAAACAAGACAGATTTGAGCAAAATATCCCTATATTCTTTCTACCTTTCTATTTGAAGAATGAATACATTTACAAAATACTTATAAACAATAATTAATTATAGTACTCATATTGATTGTTGCTAGGTGACGTTGTGTCAGTTCTGACCCATAGCAGCCCAATACACAACAGAACAAAACACTGTCTGGTCCCGTGACATGCCCGCAATCATTTTTGTTGACTGACCCTCTGCTGTCAACTCCGGTCTGACTCACAGCAACCCCCGAGCTCAGAGTAGAACTGCCCCATAGAGTTTCCGAGGACAGCAGCTAAAAACATGTTTTATACACGTTTTCTCATTTGATAATCATAATAACCTTCTGAAGTAGGCATTATTTTCATCAAATTTGGGGGGAAAGCAGATGTTATTTCCTTAAAGAATTTCGTGTTCCCGTCTGTGCCATATCATGTTCATACTCAAATTATGTTAAATGAATTTTTATTGTCTCGTATGTGACTAACACTGTTTACTTTTTTAAAAATTGTTTTCTCTTTGTGCCTCATTTCATATAGTTTTATTTCTACATCTTCAAATTCACTTAGCTTTTCTTCTCCAATTTCTAATCTTAGTTCAATTAAGTTTTTATATTTTTAATTTCTTCAATTGTACTCCTATTATCCTTGGGCATATCATATCTGTTTTGAAGTTGTTATCTGTTAACTCCAGCATCTAAGACTATTTCTATTGCTCGAATCTTCTTCTGGCTATGAGCCATGTTTTCCAGTTTATTTTCAAATTCAATAATTGTTTATTTGTTGCCAGATAGTATCAATTTAATTTTGTGCAGTGCTAGTGCCGGGCAATGAGTTTCTTACATTGGGCAGTATCCTGCTCTATGTTTGATCCATTACACACACCTTGTAAGATTGGCCTGTTCACTACACCAATAAGGTCATTTTTGTCTATGTAGGAAATTCATCAGTTTTGCCATTTTGCCGGTCTTGGAAGTGCCAATCACAGAGGCTCAGAATACCTCATTAGTATCAAGAGTAAGAGCCTGGAGTGAAGCATGCCCTTTGGACCTGGTGTCCTTGAGCAAAGGAACTCCTAGATACAAGAGAGAAAACAGGGTAATGTTGGAGATGGCATGAAACAGCAGAGGCAACAGTAGGATGGCATGAGTTACAGAGACCAGAAGATCAGGGGGAGACTTGTAGCCGCATGTAGGGGAAAGACCTGAGTGGTTTCAGGAAGAAGGCTTCTTAATGGAGTCAGGTGCCTTCAGCCACTTGTCTGTGGAGCTACTGAGCTGTAACAGTTGCCTGAGCAGTGCACAGGCCAAGCCCAACCAAGTCCTGCACAGCAGGCCCAATGAGAAGAGGGTCTGCATGTGGACCCAGAAGAGAAGGAGTTAAGAACTCTCTTGGTTGCAGGCTCTTCCTGTTGGTGAAGAGCATCTCGTTTCCTGAGTGGAATCCTGTTGATCCAGTGTTACCTCCAAGTTGATCCTGAGTGTGAGTCACAGCCTATCACTTCCCTAATAAACGACACAACTGTGATTAGGGTCTCTGAGTTCTATGTGGCCACTGTAACAAACTACGGAGCTTGCTTAAAAAAAAAAAATTAGGTCAGGTCTGCAGTAGCCTTCTCTCTAGGACTAACCAAACTCTTAGTAAGGCTGCACCCTTCTGTACTGTTTACTAATACCCTGGGTGTTGAATAAAGGTTCTCTATTTTGGCTGATGGGAATTTAAAAGAGATTCCCAGTCTGGTGAGAGCTCTGGTAATTGCCCAACTTGCAGTTCTCTGATTACCATTTTTCAGTGATATTTCTTTGCTTGTCTACGTGGATTATCAGTCTCTCTCACTGTATAGATTGTTGGTCAATCAAAGACAGAGCTGAGGGGGGAATGATGTGGGGGAAAAGAGGGAAATCTATGCAAATTTCTAGAGCTATTTATCTGTATAGTTTATTCTCTTCTGTTACTTTGCCCTTCAAATTCTAGCTGTCTTATTCTTCCCAAGATCAGATTTTTTTCAACCGCAAAAATTAAAGACCGTGAAGTTCTGAGTTGTGCTTCCCTGCATGGTGATCCAGCAATTGCCGTCAGGCAGAAATCCAGGATATTATAAACCCTTTCAAGTGATTTTCTTTCTCTCAGTAATGAAAGTGCTGTTCTGTCTGTTGTTTACTGTCTAAAAATTGGAATACTTTTACTGATATTCTAATTGTTTGCTAGAGGACAAGTCTTACAGCCATTTTTAAGCCTATTTTTTAGTCTATTTCACCCCAGGAGGAAATTAAAGCTTAGAAAAATTAAAATATGTAATCCAGACACTAAAGCTAATAAGTACAAAAATAAACATAAACCTATATTTCAAGTGCATCTAGTTTCTTTAAAATAAAGCCATTCAAAATGTTGTGTTACATACTTACAGAAATTTGCTATAGCATGGAGTTATGCATTAAACAATGAATTTTCAAGGTCACATGATGATAAAGAAGAGGTAGATCTCAGGACTTAAAAAAAATAAAATCCAGCAAGTAGAACAGGGAATATGAGGTGAGCATAACAATGTAGATAAATTTTATTGTGCTGTGAAACCCTTGATCACAAACAGGCATTATTAAAAGACTGACATGGAGGACGAAAACTAAAGCAAGGAATCTGATGACAAGAATTTAGGCAGAGATTAATCATCTAGGAGGAACCTCTTTCAGATAAGAGGACTCAGGCAAGTCCGAGTCAATGGAGAAGCCAAATCAGCTATGAAATAGTGAGATACAAGGATTCTTGAACTAAGACTTGGAAGTTGCTAAGTTCTAACTGATGTTATATATTAGTCTGAGCACTAAAGTAAAATCAGGCCTTCTGAATGGCAGATCAAGTACTTTGAAAAAGTTACCAAAGTACTTCCAGCCTCTGCAAAGAGAAATCACAGCAATCTTGACTTCACTGAATATTACCGACAGTTTCTTGGTGAATTTTCATTGTAAGATCAGGCTGTCTGATCAGCCCAACTAATCAAGCAAAAATTTTAGGAATTTTTTCAAAAGATATACTAATCTCAGAAAACCCAACGTAGTTTCTTTGTCTTCACTTACATGTTTAAATTACAATCTTCACATTTTATAAGTATAAATCTCTAAAATGAAAATTGAAATAATTCAGAAAAACAAGAACATGTCTTTATTCAATTTCCTGAAGTGGTTTGACTCTCAAAAAGACTAATTAAAATGTACAAATTATCGATGTATCCTCAAGTGGATATATTTACTGCCTCTGCATATACAAGTATAAATTCATTGACTCTTAAAGTTAATATAAGATGCTCAAAATTTTAAATGATTCATATTTTAAATCCACTTCACTATTTTTACATTACAGATAAAATATTTATCTAGCATATGTTGGGCAAATTATATTAAAAATATTTTTTGGTAATATTGTTGGGAAATATTTCCCTTGTTATATATATTTTCCCACTAGAGAGTATAAATTCTTTGTGTTGATCAAAATTAAACACATGAGAACAAACCAAAATCATATAAATTGTAGGTAGGAAAAAAAATGACCTCAAAGCAAATGTTGTGCAGCACACTAAATTAAGACAGTTTTGTTAAACATTAAGGGGGAAAAGTCATTAACTGGAAGCATTACAATCTACTACCAAAATCTCTCTTGTAGAACAGGATTGAGATGTATGTGCTAGCACTCCCAGTAACTGTGCTGGAGGGTGAGGTCTCTCAAACTAAGTACACGTGGTGGGCAAGAGATTTTTCCCTTCATGATGATTGCAATCCTTTCCAAAATTATCATCATCTACAGATTTCCTCTGATTACCTATAACAACAACAACAAAAAAAAATCAGAAATATAGTCTGCAATATCCCTGGATTTAGCAGGTTTACTGTTCCTATACAGAGGAATATGGAAACCCTGGTGGTGTCGTGGTTAAGTGATACATCTGCTGACCATGAGGTCAGCAGTTGAAATCCTCCAGGTGCTCCTTGGAAGTTCTACAGAGCATTTCTACTCTGTTCTATAAGGTCACTTTGAGTAGGAATCAACTAGATGGAAGTTTTCTTTTTCTTTTTTCTTTTTTTAATAAAGAAAAATATAGGAAAGACAGATGGCATAAATATTTTACTTCCAGTACTTCAGAAATTTAATTGTGATAACTTTTCTAAACTGTAGGAAGTAGTTACAATTTAACTGGATAAAATTATAATTAAACATAAAAGACTTTGTAACTATGTGACCTTTCTAGATTTAGCACCAATATGAAATAAGCTTGGGGGTGGAGGGGACCTTAATTAATTTGTAATTCAGTCTCTTCATCTGACAGATTAAGAGGAGCCAGGGAATTTAAGAAGGAAGTGGCAGATCTGGGACTCAAATTCTGGTCACTGGGTTCCAAAGCCAGAACTATCTTTCACCAAATTGCTTTAGTAGTTTAGTTCAAAATCATTGTCTTAAAAGCTGTTCAAGTTTCTGTACATTTCTTAACTACTTTATGAACCAGATTCCATAGCTGAAAAATGGAAATAATTTGTAGGACTAAATGAGAACCCATGGAGAAGACAGCACAATCCCAGCTGCATATGAGTTCAATATGAATTTTATTATTAATAGATTAAGATGATACCAGTCTTGTGTGGTGGTGTTCAATTGAAATATTTATTGTTACCATGATTTTAAAAATAAGATACTTTGAGTGTTTTCTACTCATCAAGAACTATTCTAAGTGGTTTTGGCTGTATTAACTCACTGCTTATAATAACCTTATTACATAGTAAAAGCAGGTTGTTTTTTGCATGTTGAGGCAAAAAACTGTTCTTCTGCTCTGCCTGTTTGTGAACTGATTTTTTTTTTTAATTAAGCAAAATAAGACTATCCAACTTGCACAACTTGCAAGCTCTTGCTGTTGTTTTGTTTCATTTGGCAGTTATAGCATAAGTACCAAAAGAATGACAGAGTGTAAAGCATTTCTGGCTTCCCTATTTATTAGTGTACATTGACTAGAAGGCACTGTTTTTTTGTTTTTTCTTTATCTTATGAAGTATCATCATTTTGAGGGGAAAATCATACTTTTGTAAGGTGAGGAAAATGGTTCAACTCTCTGAGTATTAGTTTACATATCAAATGACAGGGAAATGCAGAGAGCTGTATTGGAGGATCTCTGTAGAATCTTAAAATCTAGTGTCAGCACTGTGTCTTAATTTTAAGACAAGTAGACTGGTTTCTTACAGGTTCTTGTTATGCATATTCTGTCTTCTATGGACTGTGAGTGAGATTGTTGAAACTACCCAGAAAGTTATGAAATTCCAAAAAGGGTGAAGAGAGCTCAATTATCCCATTGTCAGTCTTATTCGCTCCTTTTTCTCATTTTCTAGCTTGGATATCTACATTTTCTTTATCAACTTGCTCTGCAGAAACTAAATTCTGTGCCAATTTTCAATTACATTGCTGATTAAAATCTTCAGTTGTATATATAGATTTTTACCCTTAGCCTTCTTTAGAATTTACTTTGTGAGTGATAGGACTGGGAAGTATGACTAGTTATAGGTTTAGAAGACAGATACAGAAATTCACTTGTTTCCCCAAGTCTGTTTAATCTACATAAAAACTGTAAAAATTTATTCTTACATATTTATTTCCAGTCTTCCTTTAAATTAATGAAAATGATTTACTTATTCCTTGCATTCCCTTCTTCTTTTCTAGCTCTTACACTGGAAAAAAAAAATTTCTCATGCTATATGGGAATGATATATCATACTCAAGTGAAATTTTGCTGAAGATCAGTCAGAAATTGCTAAATCAGCACCTTGAAAGAGAACTGCAGAAAATTCAAGCCAGATATGGACAGGCACAGGAAACAAGGGATACAGCCGCTGATGCCAGATGCACACTGGTTGAAAAGTAGAGAATTCTAGAAATACATTAATCTGTGTCTTGTGGAATATACAAAGACATTTGACTCTACGGGTCATAAGAAATCATAGATAGCATTGCAAAAAGAATGAGACTTCCAGAACCCTTATTTGTGATCTTGAGGAACCCACACACAGATCGAGAGACAGTCATTCAAACAGAACAAGGAGTTACTGTGTGGTTCAAAGGCAAGAAATGTGTGTCTCAGGGCTGTATCATTTCCCCATTGTTGCTCAGCAGATAATTTGGGAAGTTGTACTATGTGAAAAAGTACAGGCTTCAGGACTGGACTCATTAACAGCTTGTGAGTGCAGACGACACAACTATGCTTGCTGAAAGCAAAGAGTACTTGAAGCACCATTGATGAAGATCAAAGACTTCAGTGTGGATTATACTTCAACATAAAGAAAATGAAAATCTCTATAACTGGACCAATAAGCAACATTACAATAAACAGAGAAAAAATTAAAGTTTTAAGGATTTCATTTTACTTGGATCCACAATCAACACCTATGGAATCAGCAGTCAAGAAATGAAAAGACGCACCCCATTGGGTAAATGTGCTGCAAAGACCTCTTTAAGGTGTTAAAAAGCTAAGATGTCACTTTAAGGAGTAAGGTGAGCCTGACCCAAGCCCATTGTTTGCAGTTGTCTTATATGTATGATGTCTGACAATTAAGTCCACAAACTCAGCCTAGAAAGTGTTATATAATTCATTGCTGAGTATCACTATGATCACCTTCAAAGTACTCCCCTTGGGAAGCAATTCACTGATGCCAGCATTTAGGCCACCGTACGAAGCAATTTGAGAACTCTTTCTGGAATGGCCATCAGAACTGTTGTCCTATTATCCTCGATGTTCTGAATGTCATCAAAATATCTTCTTTTCAGTATTTCATTTATCTTCAAGTAAATAAAGGAGTCATTAGATCCAGATCAGGTGAGTAGGGAGGGTGTTCCAATACAGTTATTTGTTTACTGACTAAAAACTCCCTCACAGACAACAATACAATTTAGTTTGCAAACTTGTCACAATGCCACTGTGTGCAATGGCCATGAAAAAGTTCTAAAATTGCTTTGGAGCATGTACTAGACACTGGTGTCTACACTGCTTTGCAAGGGGAGTTCTTCTAAAGTCACTGTAGCAATACTCAGCAATGAGGTACGAGGTACTTAGAACAATTAAGTTCATAGACCTAATTGTCACACCTGTATGTGACAGCTGGCAATGAATAAGGAAGCCTAAGAATTAATACCTTTGAATTGTGATATTAGAGAAGAATGTTGAATATACTACAGACTGTCAAAAGAATAAACAGATCTGTCTTGGAAGAAGTACAGCCAGAATGTTCCTAAGACGGAAAGGAGGCAAGACTGTGTCTCATATATGCTGGGCATGGTATTATGAGGGATCAGTCCTCAAAAGACATCATGTTTGGTCAAGGAGAGGGTCAGTTAAAAAAAGGAAGACTGTCAACAAGACGGATTGTCACAGTGGTTGCAACAGCGGTTTCAAGCGAAACAATAACTGAGGACAGTGCGACACTAGGTAGTGTTTCCTTCTGTTGTAAAATAGGTCGTTGTGAGGAGCCAACTCAGTGGCACCTAACAACAACATACTGAAATTATAAGTCTCCGCCAAGCCAAGCCAATTTTGCAAAACATAACTAAAAATTTTATACAGCCACCAGGATTTCAGTTCCAACCTATACAAATACAAAGAAAAGCCAAATGTGAAAATTGAACACACTTTTTAAAAAAAAAAAAATTTCTTTAAAAGTTAGTTTTACCAGTCCATCTTTGAATGGCTTTGCCATGACATCCGCAATGCATTCACTGGAAGTTTTAAATTGCTTTTTACATTCCTTTTCACAAGTTTCCAACTTGATGGCACTTGGCTCTGGCTTGGCTTCACAAGTTTATCTTTTCACAGTTGAGTATATCCTTTTCAAAAATCAAAATATGTCATTATTTTTAGGGGGACACCATAAATCGTAGTGGCATAGTGGTTAAGTGCTGTATCTGCTAACCAAAATCTTGGCAGTTTGAATCCACCAGGCACTCCTTGGAAACTCTACAGAACAGTTTTACTCTGTTCTATAGGGTTGCTATGAGTTGGAATAAACGGCAGTGGATTTGGTTTATTTTTGCTAAAGTTTTTGAGACTAGTGTCCTAAGTAATATTGGAATCTTGCCATATATGTATACTCATGTATGAGTATATACCAAAACAGTCTACATGTACTGAGTTTTTAATACACAACAAGTGCTATGCTTTAATTACTTTACATTGTCTTCTAATTCCTCCTTGTTATACCACACTTTAGATGTTTATATTTTTACTTATTTTCACATTAGTTAGAAAATTGAAGTGCATAGACATTGTTTAACTCTCCTAGAGAAATATAGCTGAAAGAAGGTCAAGTTGGGTATTGAACCCAGAATATCTGAGTACACTTTCCTCTGCAATTACTGCACATACTACTTTACTTTTTTATGTATGTTGAAATGTATAGCTAATGAGAGGTATATAAATATTTGTTTAATAAATGAGTTGTGTGTCACTCATTAAATGAGTAAACTTCATTCCAGAATTATATTAAAATATAAGGGATCAACCTACACCACATCATTTTTATATTCTAAAGAAGTAAATGAAAAAGAATAAACGCTTGATTTTAAATTCATTTAGGATTTGGAGAGAAATGTGAAAATAAATAAATAAAATACTAGATTAGATTCCAGAATTTCTCACACCTTGGAAAGAAATGTGAAATTCTATTGAAGTATTTCCTTGGACAAATAGAGATTAAAAGAAAATTAATGTTACTCGATGGGCATAAATGACATTACGTAGAGTTTCGTCTGTGATTACTGTTGTTATAGCCTAACTGTCTCAGTTATCTAGTGTTGCTATAATGGAAATACCACAAGTGGATGGCCTTTAAAAACAAGTTCATCTTTTCACAGTTCAGAAGCCTAAAAGTCTAAATGCAGAGTGCTGAGTCTTAGGAAAGGCTTTCTTTCTCTGTTGGTTGTGGGGAAGGTCCTTTTCAGCTTCTGTTTCTGGGTACTTTGGAGATTTCCTTGTATCTTGGCATGTGACTTACCCCATCTCTGTTTGTCTTGCTTGCTTTTTATACCTCAAAAGCAATTAACTTGAAATCTACATTACCTTAATCCTGTATCATTAACACAACAAATACAACCCATTTTCAAATGTGATTATAACCACTGGAAGAGAGGTTAAGGTTTATAACACATATCTGGGTGGGCGGGAGGGAGGACACAATTTAATCCATAACACTGAAATGGTAAATTAATGTAGCACTTACATGTCCCTAGTTTTCTATTAGTTCTCATCTGGATATACTGCAGAAATTAAAGTCCTTCTGCTCCAGGGACATCCTAAAACTAGATAATTTCCAATGTTTCTCATATTCATAACTATAACCAAAAAAACAAACCAGCTGCCATCAAGTTGATTCTGACTCACAGCAACCCTGTAGGACAGAGTAGAACCATCTCATAGGGGTTCTAAGGAATGGCCTACCTTTCTGCTAGGAGGCCAGCTCTTAACCACAGTACTGCCAGGGCCCCATGTTCATAGCCAGGTCATTACCCTTCTTTTTCAGTTATGAGACTAATCAATGACATACAGCTACTATTAAGATTGTACATAATATTATTTCTTATAACCACTAGTAGTGAATCTAACTCTTATTCAAGAAGTTAAAGGTTTCATTTCAGAAAACAAGTAATTCTAAGTATTCTTATTTAAAATGCATTGCTTAAAGCATTTAAGCAATAAATCTCTCATACTGGTAAACATTAATTCAGTTGTGGATTTAAGTATGCAAAGATCAAGTTACCATCTGATTTGTGGAATGTGGCATCATGAGACGCAACTATTTTACTACTTGAAAAAGTATTCCTTGGCAATACTAAGCTGACTGAATAATTAGTCTGTCTAGTAAACCATCTTTTCATTTTCTTATTGTAATATAGAAAGACATTTACTATAATAGTTTAAGAGACTATGGCTAAAACATGGTCATCTATCAGTACACCTGTTAGTCTTTCTTCTCTGACCACATGGCTTTCTTTATCCCAGATCTCTCACTCCATAAGAGTATTCTGACTTTCTTGCTAGACCTTGAATATACCAGGCATTCTTTCCTAGGCCTCTGGCCTGGGCATTCATTCTTTCTGAAACACTTTCTACCTAGATGTCCACAGGGCCAAATTCCACATCTTCTTACATCTTTGTTTGCATTTCACATCTCAAGAGTAAAATTTACTCTTTCATTCTATTTAATAGTATAATGCATTGCTTATTTCACCTCCAGGCACATGTAAAATATTTTAATATATCATACAAATTTACTAATATTGTGTATTATCTGTCTTCCCATGTCAGAAAAAAGTATTGCAAAGTTAAGGATCTTTGTTATTATACTTTCTAATTTATCTCATGTAACTGAACAATGCCTGGTGTATAAATCAAAAGCCTGTTGCCACTGAATTGATTCTGACTCATAGCAACACTACAGGACAGAGCAGAATTGTCCCACAGAGTTTCAATGAGTGGCTGGATTGAATGGCCAGCCTTTTGGTTAGTAGCCAAACTCTTAACCACTGCACTAAGAGGCCTCCTCCCAGTGTGTACAACCACAAAAACCAAACTCATGTGACTGATAGTGACCATATAGAACAGAGTAGAACTGCTCCATAGTGTTTTCAAGGAGCACCTGGTGGATTTGAACTGCCAACCTTTTGGTTAGCAGCTGTAGCTCTTAACCACTATGCAAACCAGGTTACTAAATAAGTATGTAAGTATTTGATGAATGAATAGAATACAGTCATCAAGTTGTTTTTTTTAATTTTCTGCTTGAGACTTACCACTATGAAACATACTTATTTTTTGAAAGGGAAAACAGGTTTTACAAGGCTAAACATAGCTGCCTCCATGCTTCTCATTGGTTGACTTCTATTTCTGTTAGTTCACTGCTCTTTTCCAAGCTCCTGTTATGTGACCTTGTTCCAGAAGACTTATCTAACTCTCTGGTTAGCAGCTATCTTTGTTCTTAACCACTGTAAAACCTCTGCCCCCTGCTGGTGGGTAGAGAGAACTGCTTTGGTCCTGAGGCAGGCCAGTCCCACCATCCTCAGTATGTAAATTACCCTAAAAATAAAAACTCCTTCACCACCACACTGAGGTTGCCTGACTCTCTCCTTAGTCTCTTCAAAAAAACCCAGATCCACTGCTGTCAAGTTGATTCTGCTTCATAGTAATCCTATAGTCTCTCAGTACTCTCCAATTTTCAAGGCAAATTTCAAGTAACTGGTCCATATATGGACATTTACGTATTGTTTTCAATACATTTGTATTGGACACTTATACGTTCTTTCAATACAACATTATGTGCTGGCTATTTCCAGACTGTATACTTTATGTATCTGTCACATAAAAGTTTATATTCACATCCTTAGAACCATGTTTGGCACATGGTAGATGTTCAATAAATGCTTACTACATGAACTGAATGAATAAACCTTTAAAATTCTTATAAAATAGGCTTTCATTTACCTTTTTCTGTAAATATGGTATTAGAATGTAGACTTTACTACTTGCAATTCAACTTCAATTAGAAAAAAATGAATAAATCAGTTCCTTTCATTTACTGACTTTGGCAAATCATTTAATCCTTTAAAACCACATGCCTTTGTCAGTAAATTCTTTTAAAAAATATGCTCTAAATTTCTGGGACTTTCTCTTATTTAGAAAATTAATTCTAGTATCTCTAATTTTTAATACTCAGATTTGTCCTTTGTTTTTAATACTAGATTTGTTCTTTGTTTTCCAACCAATTTTAACTCAACTGTTGTTGATGCTCAATAGTTGTTGATACTCGCCTATGTCAAAACAGCATTTGAATTACTTTCCTTAAAAATGTCCCCCAATTATTCTAGATCTCCAAAGTATTAAACAAGTATCCAGTACCAGTATAAAAGTGCACTATGTAATCTATGTTAAAGATACTTTGTATATTTTAATAATCATTACCTCATAAATTGACATAGCTTTAAGCATTTCTATTTAAATTTTCAACTTTTAAATTTACTATTCATAACATACAGCTAAATATTGTCCGAGCCACTCTATTGAAAACTCAATATTAAACACATAAATCACACTCCATCAAAACCTACTGCTGGAGATCTTGTTTTATTAAATGTGTTTATTTCTGTCATTATTAATTTCCAGTGGTGGCAAGACAGAGCAGAAGAGTGAATGTGTTGTCTCAAACCAATGCACCATGGCTTAAATTTTCATCTAGTAGATTAGTATTTCGTAGTGTAATTTAGAGTCCTCACAAACCCAACGACCTACCTGGAAAAAGAAAAAACTGACCACTTAATTCCACTCTGCTATCTGTTCCACTTTAACTGTATTTGCATCATGAATTTCTGGAAATTAAATGCAACTAGGAAATCAAATTCAACTAGGAAATCCATGTTATCAAACAGAGTATATTACAACTAGTTTAAACATATTTTTAGTATTTCAATCCGGGTAATAACATAAAAGATTTCAAAGATGGTTGTGTTTAAAATATACAATTTGTTATCACTAGATTTTCATTCAAACTAATATGATAACTAGTCAAGAGGAAGCTAATTAAATCAACTTCACTACAACGTTTGGAAAGGTGTAGCCAGGAAATATTATGATCCAGCTATGGAAAGACACATTTAGGAGTAAAATGCTGTGTGTTAACTCTAATGATATTGTTCTCTCATTTATACAACTACACAATGCAGCCATGGAAAAGTTAAGCACTATTCCTTATGAAGTAGCACTCTGACACTCTGACTGCAACTTGAAAGTCTAGGGCAACCCTTTATGGCACAAAACTGGCCTCAGGAAAAGTATTTTTAGTCTCAAGGACTTAATAGCACATTGTAGCTTTTCCAACCAGAACAATGCAGATCTTTGTGAAACTCTGAGACTCCATGTTATGGATTGAATTGTGTCCCCTTCAAACTATGTGTCAAATTGGCTCAATCATGATTTCCAGTGTTGTGCAATTGCCCACTCTTTTGTTATCTGATATGATTTTCCTATGATTGTAAATTCCATCTCTATGACGTTAATGAGGCGGGATTAGAAGGCACTATGTTACTGAGGCAGAACTCAATTTACAAGATTAGATTGTGTCCTAAACCAATCTATTTTGAGATATAAAAGAACAAAGCAAGCATACAGACAGAGGAATGTCATATCATTAAGTATGTGCTGTCTGAAGACTATTTTCCCAGAGAAGCTCCTAATCTAAGAGAGAATTGATGACAAGGACCTTTCTCCAGAGCCCATAGAGACAAAAAGTCTTCTACTGGAACTGATGTCTTTCATTTGGACTTCTCACCTACTAGACTATGAAAGAATAAACTTCCGTTTATGAAGCCATTCACTTGTAGTATTTTTGTTATAGCAGCACTACATAACTGGGACACTGTCTTAGTCATCTGGTACTGATCTAACGGATAGATGGCTTTAACAAAGACAAATTTTATTCTGCCACAGTGTAAGAGACTACAAATCCAAATTCAGGGCAGCAGTTCCATGGGTAGGCTTTTTCTCCTTTGGCTTTAGAAGAAGGTCCTTGTCCTCAGTATTCCCCCAGACTAGGAGATTCTGAGCTGCAAGACCCCAGGTCCAAAGGACATCTTCTGTTCCTGGCACAGTTTCTTTCCTGATAGTATGAAGTCTCCAATACTCCGCTTAAAGGAAGAGATTGTCTCAAGGCATAACACAGCCCTACACAGGGAGACCTGCCTCACTAGCACAACCACCACCCATCCTCCCTCATTAACATCATACAGGCAGGATTTACAACATATGGTAACATCATACAATACCAAATGGCTACAGACATTTTGGGGGGGACAAAAGTCAATCCATGACACACTCCCTAAGAATATCTTTCTTAACTATTCTTCACTACCATTCTCAAAGGTGTAGTTTTCCTTAAAGGAGAAAGAAGACTAATGTGTCTTGACACAGCAATCTATTGGCATAGGTTGTCCTTTTAATAGTCACTTAACCAACCCATCTCTCACTTTCATTTTCTGGTACACAATTATTCAACAAATACTGGTTTTTGAGTGCCTAATATGTGTTAGGAAATCCTGGTGGCACAGTGGTTAAGCTCTATGTCTGCTAACCAAAAAGGTTGGCACTACATATCTGCCAGATGCTCTGTGGAAACTCTATGGGGACAGTTCTACTCTGAACTATAGGGTTGCTATGAGTTGGAATCACTTGACAGCAGTGGATTTGGTTGAATGTGTCAGGCCCTATTGCACCCAGCCAAAGTACTTTTCTCATGGTACTCATATTCAGATATTTTGCAAATATGCCACTTTATAGAGACATTTATAGACTGCTAGCCTTAGAAAGCAGCTTTAGAAACCATTTACACCATCTTCTTAGTTTACTTGTGAGGGAGCTGATGCCTAGAGGGATAGAGGGTATGGCGTGCTCAAGATTACACAGCTTGTTAGTTAGTACATGTGATCCCAGTATTTGTTCTGTATCTCCACATATACATGAGGATAATTACCTATTCATCTCTGTTTTGTAACATGTTCCTCTTTTTGTCCTATGTTAATTCTTTCACTATGTCCTGGTTATTCTTTTAATGTGATGTGGATGACCTGGTAGAGAGAGTTACATTCTTCAGTTTGATCTTTTCTGAGTCACCTTCAGTTTCAACTTTTCTGACACCATAGGAATAGGCTTGGCTGTGAAGGAAGCCAGGTGAGTCCCCAAGGTCTCCTGCTCTGGCTTCATTTCTCTTCTGTCACTAACTGTGCGACCGTTTGGCAACAAACAGCTGACTCTGAGCCTTAAGATAATTAATTCTTCCTCAGAATGGCATGCATTTTAAGGGGGAAAGTATACGGCATTTGTTTCAAAACCCAAATCTATCATTTGCAGAATGTGACCCACTTTGGGGACTCTTGGATATTCTTGAAAACACTTCACCTGCATAATGCCCTCAATAAAATGATCTGTGAGCATTTCTGAGTTATTTCTAGTAAAGGTCCAAGTACATCTTGTCCCAATTAAAGGGAACAAGAACAACAACAACAAAAAAATTGATGGAAGAAAAACACGAAAAATACTGTGAATGAGGAATAAAATGCCAAAATAATTTTACAGGGATGAATAAGGTTTAATACATTAAGTATACACATTATTAAATTTTTTTATAGATGTAAGAACACTTGCCACATAGCATTTAGAATAAACTACACTGAATCAGTGATTTTCTAACATTTTAGCATACAGTCATATTAATATAGAGATCTATGATCAAATATGAGTTTTAGCAAGATAAGGATTAAAAGTTATTTATAATTCATAACATACATAAGTCAGATAATAATCTGAGTTCAATGAAGTTAAAACCATTCTTAATAAATGGAATATAATTTGTTAAGGAATTTGTGTAAATATAGCAGAAAAAGCCAATTAGGACTTGGTAACATTTTTTTTTTTATTGTTTTATTCTTAGGTAAAAGGCCAAATATATGTAACATTAAAAAAATGAACAATGTATTCATAGTCTTTTCCAACTTAAAAATAACACACTGAATACGAGTTTTAGCAAGATAAGGATTAAAAGTCATTTTAGTTTAATAGCCAATGTGTGCTTCCTTTCTTTTCATTTTTTGATAGAAAAAAATGACCACAGCACAACCATAGTAAAAATGATTGAGCGCAAACACTCTCGACAAGGAATTCACCATTCTCTGAAACCTTGGCTCGATGTCGAATTCTGATCTTAATTTCAGTTAAACAAACTATTGTCACTACTGGAAACTTTGGTGGTAAAGTGGTTAAGTGCTATGTCTGCTAACCAAAGAGTCAGCAGTTCAAATCCACCAGACCCTTCTTGGAAACTCTATGGAGCAGCTCCATTCTGTCCTACAGAGTCACTGGGAGTTGGCATCGATTCAACGGCAGTGGGTTTTTTGTTTTATTGCCACTATTAAATTACTTACACAACATAGGTTGTTGTTGTTGCTGGGTGCCAACAAATCATTTCTCACTCAAAGTGACCCCATGAAAACAGAACGAGATGCTGCTCGGTCCTGTGCCATCCTTCCAACAGAAGGTATGTTTGAGTCTGTTGTTGTGGTCTCTGTGTCAGCCCATCCTGTTGAGGACCTTACTCTCTTTTGCTGACTCTCTACCAAGCATAATGTCATTTTCTAGGGACTGATCTCTCTTGATAACATGTACAAAGTTACCAAGTAAGTGACACAAAGTCGTGCCACTGTTGCTTGTGAGGCGCATTCTGTGCTTCCTCCAAGACAGAATTCTTCTTCTTTTTTCTTTCTTTCTTTTATAAATCCATCATTATTATTTTATTCTTAGGAAAAATACAAGAAAACAAATAATAATAATAATAAAATAAAGGACCATTTCTTTGGCCTTGTTGGGCACAGTTGTGAAGGCATCGATTTAGTGGTGGAGCACAGCGGGAGATAAGGCAGCTTCCTTCTTCCCGCACAGAGTTATGTTCCTTCAGTTGGGTGAATCCAATTGGAAATTGCTTTCTTTCATAGTCCTTGGTATAGTCAACACTCTTCACGATCACTGTGACTCAAATGTATCAGTTCTTTGATTCTTCTTTTTCACGTCCAGATTATGTTATAGTATATTACACAAAAATACTCAATAGTGCTTAATATCCTATGCATTCATAGAACTCTATGTTTGTGCATTGTAACAAAAATGCCACTGTCCTATCAGTAAAAATTATTAACAACTAGAACTGAAATATCACTTTCTCAGAGCCTTCTTAAATCCCTTCAGCCAGAATTGGCATGTGCTTTTTCTCATATTCCAATAAAAGTCTCATGTTTACTGTACACAGTTCACTCCAGATGTTAAATGCCTGTCTGTATCTCCTGCCATCTACCTGTACGTGGGTTCTTTTGTTGTTGTTGCTGCCGTTTTGCGTCTTAAGAAACTTTGAAAAACACCAGCCTGGACTACTGGGGTTCTGCCAGTAACACAAGAGTGCTGTCATTACCCTGTGTACTTTCTCTTACTGTAATTTTATATTTAAAAACTCCCCTGAAATCCACTGTTGCCCACTATTTGGGATGGCTTTTAAAAGAGAACTTTATTTTGTCACAGTCCAGCAGGCCTCAAAATGAAGTCCAAATTCAGGGCATGAGCTCCAAGGGAAAGCTTTCTCCGTGGGCTCTGGAGGAATGTCCTTGCTGTCCGTCTTGTCCTACACTGAGTGCTTCTGAGGTGTAGGGATCTGGGTCCAAAGGATACCCTCTGCTCCCAGCACTGCTTTCTTGGTGGTACGAGGCCCCCAACTCTCCCTTTCTTATATATCCCAAGAGATTACCTCATAGCACAGTACAATCTTACAGACTGCTCCTGCTTCACAAAAACAGTCACTGCACATCCTCCCTTATTAACATCAGAGGTAGGATTTCTAACATATAGGAACATCACACAACAATGGGAATCACAGCCAAATTGCCTCATACATTTTTGGGGAGACACAATCCAATCCATGACATTCTACCCTTCAGCAACCCCCAAATCACTTCCTTGCAACATGCAAAACATAGTCATACCATAGCCACAGTCTTAACTCCAAGTCCAAAAGTGGACAATTCCTCCTCATCTGTGAAATCTAGAATACAAGTTATTTGTTTCCAAAGGTACAAGAGCAGAATAGGCACAAGTTAGACATTTCCGTTACCAAGGGGAGAAACTGCAGGGAAGAGGGACATAACAGGCATCAAGCAAATTAGCACAACACATGACATTAGCCCTCAAGGCTTTCTCTGTAACAATCTGTGCAATGGTCCTGCTCTCCAGACTCCAGATACTGGCTAAAATGTTTGGATTCTGAGTGGAAGTCCCTCAGCCTTGGGCCACAGCTTCCCCGTCCAGGCCCACTGGGACAGCAGCTATGCTCCCTCAGCGATAGACAAACATTTTTTGTAGTATATCTGACTGGCAACTCCACCCTTAGAAATACCAGAGGCCATGGCTACATCCTTCAAATCCCTGAGGTCACAGCCATAGCTTTTGAGACAGAGGCAGCTCAGCTCCTTGTTCTCCTTGTGCTCCTTGTCTCTCTAGCTTCTGCTTCCTGCAGCCTCTTGGCCTGGGCCTCAGGCCTGCATCTTCCCTGCTGGGGCAAGTCTTGTAAAGCTCTGGGACTCCACTGGTAAGTGCCCTGCTGTACCCCGCTGCACCAGGAAGCCTCCTGCACACAAGCACTCATCTCTCTCGCTCTGTGGGTGGATCCAGGACAATCCGGTGTTGGTCTCCTGTTCTGTGTTGCTGGTTCACCGTTACTTGTTTCTCACCATCACCATTTTCTTAGGTATTAACAGTTTTCTTTTAGTTTCTTTGCAGTCTTTTATCCACTCACAGTTTCAAAACCACTTGCACATTTTAGGTATCTGCTGGAGCAGCACCCTTCTCTCTCAGTCCCAATTTCTGTCTCAGTCATCTAGTGTTGTTGGAAAACAGATACCACAAGTAGATAGCTTTAACAAAGAGAAATTTATTTTCTCAAAGTAAGCTAATAGTCCAAATTCAGGGCATCAGGTCCAGGGGAAGGCTTTCCTTGTTGGCTCTGGAAGAAGGTCCTTGTTGGCAAACTTCCCCTGGACAGGGAGCTTCTGAGGCACAGGAACCCTGGGTCTAAAGGGTACTCCCTGCTCCCGGTGCCACTTTCTTGGTGCTACGAGGTTCCCTGCTCTCTTGCTTGTTCCACTTCCTTTATAGCCCAAGAGACTGCCTCCAGGCCCAATACAGTCTTCCACATTGGGTCCTGCCTCACCAACATAGCTGCTGCCCATCTCCTTCATTAACATCCCAGAGGCAGGATTTACAACATAGAGGAACATCACGTGATACTGGCAATCATGGTCTAGCCAAATTTCTGCAAACATTTTTGGGGGGACACAACTCAATCTATGATACGCACATATTTGGAAATACCATGAAAAGGTTGGGCAGTCTGTTAGCATAAAGGAATTAGTACAGCAAACCTAACATTGCTCTTTTGAAGGGTCTATTTGCAGAGATAGCTGACTTTTGGCCAGTGTATAGGAACTCAGCTTTTGCAAACTTACTGTTATTGATAAGGCTGTTTTGTTTGAATTCTGCTGTATGGTGGTGTAGTGGTTATGGGCTATGTCTGCTAACCCAAAGATCAGCAGTTCAAATCCACCATGCACTCCTTGGAAATTCTATGGTCAGTTCTACTCCGTCCTATACAGTTGCTATCAGTCAGAATCAAGGGTTTGGGTTTAGTTTAGTTGGGTTTGGGTACCAATCTGCCTAGACTGCATAAACAATGCAACTGATAGAGAACATCTCTTCTCCTTGTGGGAATATGAAATTTCCATGACTGTGGCTGATCATGAAGGCAGAGACTGTTCAACAGAGTCCAACAGAAACTTTAGACTCTGGGTCTCTAGTTTCCTCTCATGGGCAGAAACTCTGCATATGTGTTGCTTTATTTCACTGCTGGAGGAAGAAACATGTGATTCTCTTGAAAAGAACTTTCCAAATACTGTGAGAGGATTCCTCTGCAATCTGACTGAAGTGAATGTTCCCCTTGTTGATCCTGTTCTGTATCTTTTGCCATAATAAACCATAGGTATGAGTACCACTGCCTCTGATACATGTGAATGCCTCTGATGAATCACTGAACATGCAAGTATTTTGGGATTTCCCAGTAGAGAAAGGAACTACTTAGATACTGTGTTGTTGCTTCACCTGGCAAACATTCTCACTTTTTTTTTTGTCCTAAAAACAAAAAGAATCCACATATAACCCAGTGTTAAACACAAAAAATAATTGTCCCCTGTGGAGGCCTGGTTGCACAGTGATTAAAGAGTTTGGCTGCTACTGTAAGGGTCGGCAGTTCAAACCCATCAGCCACTCTTCAGGAGAAAGATATGTCAATATGCTTCTGCAAAGACTTATGGCCTTAGAAACCCTAGGAGTCACTTCTGCTCTGTCTGTAGGGTTGCTGTGAGTCAGAGTGGACTCAACAGGAGCGGATTTGGTTTATATTTTGCCTCCCAGCATTTCATTCTTTCATTATCAATCCCTTTTTACTCATCTCTTTTATGGCTTTGTAAATTTGAAAGATGAGAGAGTGAAAAAAAGATAAGGTAAACATATTTTTTTAAAAAGCTAAGTTATATTTATAAAGTTAATGGAGAGATAATGCAATAGAAAGAAAACAGCACTAGATTTTATGATCAAGTCACTATCCTGTCATTTCCCAGACAGCAGGCCTTAGGGAAATCATTTAACCTCATTGGGAACTAATTCCTGAATACATAAAACGGAATAATAAAACTCTGATGCTACTCTTGCAGAGTTGTGAAGAAGATCCAGTAAGTTAAATTATGTGAAATACAGGTGAATATTTTTCTATTTAATTAGGATATCTTTCCCCTCTAATCCGAGGTTTCAAATTTAAGCCAGAAAGGAGGAACAGGGAGAAGGGACTCCATTCAATTTGATCTCTCCATGCAAGTTTACAAATACACAGGCCTTTACCCTCACTGCAGTGAAAACAAGGAAGAAAGAGAAATAAGGATAAAGTATCATGATAAATGGCAGCAGTTCTCTTTGAAACATTTTTTTCAGCACCAACAAGGTTCTTCAGAGAGCAAGTATTTCAAGTAAAATAAATATTGATGAATAGTATGTAAAACTGTCTTTACTGTCATCTCCAAATCCATGTAAAGAAGAATATTGAAAAAATTGAGAAATAATTTTTATTATTGTCAGCCAGGCACTAACCTGCAAAGTACACAGGATGCCTTATTTCATTTACTCCTACTGGTCACCTTAGACATTAAGTGTTATTATTATCCTAAATTAACAGATGAGACATTCATGAATTTGTGGTTTGTTCCTAGTCACATACCAGTCAGTACAAAGCAAAGTACCATTTCAGCACATTCACCTTTCCTAAAACTATATAATTTTCTTCTTCCCCTATTTTGCTTTGGAACGCAAAATTTCATGATTTAAAACATTTATTTGAATGTAATTATTAAAGTCATAGCTGAAGATCTATTTTTTACTTCAAAAACAACTTTCTAAAATTCATTTATGAAGGTGAAGATTATATTACATCCCAATACAGGCCAAGTGTATTACAAAATTATCCATGGCCATTGAGTCTATTCAGTGACTCTTTAGGATAAAGCAGAACTGCCTCACAGAGTTTCCAAGGAGCACCTGGTAGATCAGAACTGCCAACGGCTTAACCACTATACCACCAGGGTTTCCATTAATAAATTAAGACTACATAATTGATTATCCTAGAATTTTTCTTTTCAAGAATCCTTTGCCATGTCTACATGAATCAGTATATATGTCGGGGGTGAGGGGAATCCTGAAAAGAACTTAACACTGTGGGAACTCTACAAGCTATTACACATGTGGTGGTTTCCTTTTACGTTCACAACTTGGCTAAACTGGTGCCAGAGACTTAGCTTTCAGTCTGTTTTGGCTTTTGATGCAATTATTTCTAGCTTTTGATTTAAAGCAGAAGATGTAGGACACTTCATTCCACTTCATTATACTTAGAGGCTAGTGTAGGGCTGTTAATTGGCCTGATTTCAATGTTGTCGTGTTTCAGGAAATAGGAAGGCCTTAGCAGAGGGAGACTGGGGAATGCCTGGTCAGTCAATTTGTCAAAATGCAAACATTTACCAATTAAGTACCCTGTCTTACAAGGGCAAGGTTTATGGCACCACAAAAAACTAGAATAGTAACATCAAAGATCACTGATCACACCACTATGACAGATACACTAACAATGAAAAATTTTGAAATATTGTAAGAATTAACAAATGTGACACAGAGACAGGAAGTGAGCACATGCTATTGGAAAAATGAGAATGACATTTGCTAGACAAACAGTTACCACAAATCTGTAAAAATACAGTATCTGCAAAATACAATAAACTGAGGTACGCCGGTATTTGGGAAACTATAGGAAACCCTAGGGGTTTAGTAGTTAAGGGCTACCTCTGCTAACAAAAGATGGGCAGTTTGAATCTACCAGGCACTCCTTGGAAATCTATGGGGAAGTTCTACTCTTTCCTATAGGATTGCTTTGCATCTAACTGTATTTATCACATGTCATCCTATGATTAAAATTGATAATAAACATTTCTAAGGATTCAATATGTGTCTGGTATGGGAGGAGGTCCATCGGGGGAGTGACATCATGAGTTGCTTCACTAGATGACACCAACTCCAGTGACACAACTGACCAGATTAACTAAAATGTGTTCTGGTATGACAGCAACATTCAAACTGGTATTTGGAAGAAATGACCTGCACATAGTTCTTTAAGGATTATAATAATAATAATAACCTGTTTAACTTCCAGGTATAGATCAGCTCTAGAGATGGTCAAAAAAATCAGAGTTGACAGAGTTGTTACCAGGCTTAATCAGCACTCCAGAAACAAGTTGATACCTGGGAGATGGGGAGATGGTCATAAAGGAGCACTCAGATAGTCTACTACCAAAAACTGCTATAAAGCCAGCCAAGTGCCATCGAGTCAGATCTGACTCATGGCAACCCGATGACAAAGTCTGGGAAACTTTCTCAGATGAGCCTTGAAGTTGATTGCCATTCTCGAACCGAATGAACAGGACTAACAAAAGAACATCACCGATACGTCCTGACTCTTGACATCAGCGATTGACATTGTGTGACATCAGGCTTCAGTGGTAGGATGAGAGGAGATACTCTAGTGCTCTTTCTGCCTGAGTGAGGAAATCAGATTGATCCTGCATTGGACTATACATTCTGGAGTAGCCAAAAAATTAATGAGAAGGCAAAAGTCTGATGAAGAGATACTGGATTGGCTGCTAACTACAGTTAATTAGAAAGAGATGAAACAACTTTACAGCTTGGTTATATTAGTTATTTAAATACCATGTGCATGTATATATATATATATATATCTGTTACATTAACAGTAAAGGATTAAAGAGGGAGAGACTATAGAGACGTACAAAGATCCTGCATGGCCAAGATACTAGTTTCCATTTTTCCTATAGTAAATTTTACCCCCAGGAAAAGTTTGATGGCTACAGCCTCCATACAGACTACATGAAATACCAACTGTCATACAGAACTGATTGCATAAATACCTCCTACCTCTAATCAACTTAATAAACAAACATTTATCCAACACCTATTATGCTCAAGGCACTGGACTTAACTAGGCTATGCTACAATAAGAAACAAACTAGTCATGGACCCCAACCTAAGCAGTTCACATCTTACACAGAAAAGAGATATTAAAGAGCTAACTGCAGACACAAATATTTGTTATTAAATATTTATTAAAATACATGTTGCACATGTATTTATTATTCTAATTATAATCACTGTTATAAAGGACAGTTAATTGAAGAATCCACAAATGAATGAATGACACAGCTCTGTCAAAATGAACTAGATCTGGAGTAACATGAGAACAAATTTGGGGAATAATGTAAAATAAAGATTATTGTCTCTCTTTGTCTGTCAGTCTTTCAAACTCCGAGGTTTTGTGTGTTGCTGTGATGCTGGAAGCTACTCAGATACCAGCAGGGTCACCCATGAGAGATAGGTTTCAGCTAAGTTTCCAGAATAAGGCAGACTATGAAAAAGGCCTTGGCAGTCTACTTCTGAAAAGAATTATCCAGTGCAAACCTTATAAATAGCAATGGAATATTGTCACATATAATCCTAGAAAAAGGAACAAAAATGCAAAATTTGGAAACAAAGAAGAAAGATTGGTTTGGGGGAAATATGGTCTTGGTGATAGAAATGATGACAGAGATTGCATGATAGAATTTTGCAAGACCAGTGCAAATACTTTCATTGCAAATATCTTTTTTTCACTAACACAAACAGCATCTATCACATGGATTCACCAGGATGAAATACACAGCATTACTGTCATCATCTATGGAAAGAAACATTAGAAAAACTCACAATCATCAGTCAGAAAAATACCAGATGCTAACGAAAGAACAAACCATCACTTGCTCATATCTAAATTCAAGTTGGAACTTAAGAAAATTAGGACAAATCCACAAGAGCCAAAGTACCAACTCACGTTTACTCCACCTGAGTTTAGAGATCACTTCCTGAATAGATCTGATGTGTTGAACATAATGACTGAAGGCCAGATGAGCTGTGGAATGACAACAAAGACATCACCCATGAAAAAAGCAAGAGGTTATTTAGAAAGAAGAGATGAAACTAGATGTCAGAAGATACTCTGAAACTTGCTCTTGCATGTTGAGCCCCTAAACTAAAAGGAAGGAATGACAAAGCGAAAGAACTGAAGATGTCATACACTGTGCATTTCTCAAGCTAAAAAAAAACTAAAGAAAAAAGAGTTGCAATAGTGAAGGATTCTACAGGGAAAATAGTAAATGACTCAGAAAGCATCAAAAGAAGATGGAAAGAATATACAGAGTAATTATATCAAAAAGAATTGGTTGACAGTCAGTCATTTGAAGAGACAGCAGATGCTCAGGAACTGATGATACTGAAGGAAGAAGTCAAAGCTGTACTGAAGACACTGACAAAAAATAAGACTCCAGAGGTGGAGTCAAGATAGCAGACTAAGCCCACGTCCCCTTCTATCCCTCTGGAAACCGAGACCTGAATTGACAATCAAACAGAGCCTTCTGATCACCTAATCAGCCTCAGGACACGGCACAGAGCTGTTAATTGAGACTTCATACCACTCAGCGAAAAACCTCCTCTCTTTCGCTGACTCCCGCTTCTGGCTAGCCCCGGCTCTCACGGACGGAAGGTAAATGCACCAGTCTGACGTTTTTTTCCTCGGTCTCGGCTGGCGGGCAGAGTTGGCTCTTGCCTGGTGGCTGGACTCAGACGCGCTGCTGGGGGGATAGGCAGGTGAAATTCCCATATTCTGAGAGCCAGGCTTGGGACTCTGTTAATCTAGACACTTTGAGCCTTTCGTATTGTAGCTGCCTCAGTGGGGTTTGTGCGGAACTCCGTGGTCAGGGTGCCGGACGCCATGTTGGTACTGAGATTTTAGCAGGACATCGTTCTTAGCCTGGGAGCGAGCACCTGCAAATGGGACAGCGCTTCTCCGACAGAAAAGTAGTGATTTTGCACAGTGCTGCCTGCATTGGGGGCCCTGCAACAGAAGCAGAGGAATCACTACCTCTCGGCACCTTTAGCCCCTCTGTCTGCTGCCTGTGTGGAGGACGCCATCTTGGGTACGGTGGCCACAGCTGGACCTAATTCTTAGCTTGGGAGCCAGAGCCTCCCCACAGGAGAGCACTTTTCTATCACAAAACCAGTAGTTGACGCAGTGTTGGATAAGGCTAGTCCCTGTCAGTAGAAGCCACCAGGGCAGTAGCATTGCTGTATTCTGAACTAGTCTGTTATCATCTGGGGTTGGATATAGTGGTGCTTACTTTGTCAGATGAGAAGAGGGACCTCTATACCTGAAAACCTAACTGACTTGTGAACTGGTCAGACACCTTTTGCTTTACATTTGAAGACAGCCTAGAGAAACATTTGCAATCCATCCTCACAGTACCTCTTCCAGCCTCTATATACTCACATGGGACGAAAAAGCAACAGACAATTGTGGCATACAAGCAATCACTCATGGCTTCAGAAGGCTCCCAAACAAAGCAACCAAGAAGTTTTCCAGATGAAGAAACTTTTATGAAAGCATCAGGAAGTGAATACAAATTGATTATATACAGGGCCCTTCTAGACCTTATACAAAATGCAGCAGAACAAAATGAAAAATTAAACAAGTTGTTCGATCTGATGGAACACCAGTACTCTGAAATCCAACAGATCAAGAAGAATATCAAAGACATAGAAGCTTCCATGCAAACCCAAGAAAACAGAATGGAACAAATGGAAAAAAGAATTTCTGACTTGGAAGACAGAGCTACTGATGCCAGTGCCTATGAGCAGAAATCAGAAAAAAGAAACAAGAAAAATGAAGAAACATTAAGAAGCATGTGGGACTCTATTAAGAGGAACAACCTTCGATTAATTGGAGTCCCTGAACAGGGTGAGACATCTGAGAACACAGAGAATATTGTTGCTGAGCTGCTGAAAGAAAATTTCCCAGAAATCATGAAGGAAGAGAATATAGACATCTGAGATGCATATCGTACGCCACCCAATATAGATCTCAAAAAGAAAGACGCCAAGGCATATTATAATCAAGCTTAACAAAATGAAACATAAGCAGCAACTCTTAAAGGCAGCAAGACTCAAGGCAAAGCTAACATTCAGAGGGAAACCCTGTAGGCTCTCGTCAGATTTCTCAGCAGAAACCATGCTGGCACGGAGACAGTGGCACGAAACATTCAAAGTCTTGAAGGAGAAGAACTTCCAACCAAGAATTATATATCCTGCAAAACTGTCGTTCAAACATGAAAATGAAATTAAGACATTTCCAGATAAACAGAAACTCAGAGACTTTGTAAAAACCAAACCCAAACTACAAGAAATACTGAAAGAAGTTCTTGGCTTTGGCTTAGAAGAACGAAACCACTAACTTTATATTTTAGAATGACACACTACTCAATACTCATTTAGGGAAGGCTCCAAAGTAAATCACAGCTTTGATTTGGAAAGAAGCAATCCAGTGATCATCATGAAAACTATGGTGTCATCATAATAAAAGAGGGATGTACTTCAGTCGTTATAGTCCTTCCAGCTGAAGAGGAAGATGACCAGACTGGTAGTAATCAAAATTGGGTTTATAAATAGTTTATTAAGGGGGTTCATAGAGGCAGCTGTAAAGCACAACAAAGATGTATCATACTATTTCAAGAAATCTAACACACGAGTCTCAACAATTATTAAACCAGCTCTGAAAAAGGTGAAAAATCAACTCACAAAAAAGAATGTCTCAGAACAGACTAATAAGAACAACAGAGAAAACATCAACATAAAAATAAACATATCACAATGGCAGCAATGAACACATACCTATCAATAATTACATTGAATGTGAATGGACTGAATGCTCCAGTAAAGAGACACCGAGTGTCATCTTGGATCAAAAGACACGACCCATCCATATGTTGTCTACAAGAAACTCACTTGAGACCTAAAGAGAGGAACAAACTGAAAATTAAAGGTTGGAAGAATATATATCAAGCTAACAATGAACAAAGAAGAGCAGGGGTGGCAATTCTAATCTCAGACAAAATCAACTTTAATGTCAAATCCACCATTGTGGACAAAGATGGACACTATTTACTGCTGAAAGGTTCAGTACACAAGCAAGACTTAACTATATTAAATATTTATGCATCTAATGCCAGAGCACCTAAATATGTCAAAGAAACACTGACTACACTCAAAAGAGAGTTAGATGACTCCACAATAATAGTGGGAGACTTTAACACTCCACTCTCATTACTAGACAGATCATCTAGAAAAAAGCTCGGTAAAGATACGGAAGACCTCACTGACACAATTAACCAACCAAACCTCATTGATATATACAGAACTTTACACCCATCAGCAGACAACTACACCTTCTTCTCCAGTGCACATGGAATATTCTCCAGAATTGACCACGTGATAGGCCATAATGCAATGCTCAACAAAATCCATACCATTGAATTACCGCAAAGCATCTTCTCAGATCATATAGCCATAAAAGTTGAAATCAGTAGCAGAAAAAACAGAGATAGAAAGTGGAACTCTTGGAAACTGAACAACATCTTGCTCTAAAAAACATGGGTTATAGAGGAAATCAAGGATGAATTAAAGAAATTCATGGATTCCAATGAGAACGAAAACACTTCCTACCAGAACCTATGGGATACAGCCAAAGCTGTGCTCAGAGGTCTGTTTAACTCCATAAATGCACACATCTGGAAGGAAGAAAGAAACCAAATCAAGGAACTAACTCTACAGCTTGAACAAGTAGAAAGAGAACAACAGAGGAACCCCTTGGATACCAGAAGAAAGGAGATCATAAAGATTAGAGCAGAGCTAAATGAATTAGAGAATAGAAAAACAATTGAAAAAATTGAAAAGACCAAAAGCTGGTTTTTTGAAAAGATCAACAAAATTGGTAAACCACTGGCTAAACTTACTAAAGAAAAGCAGGAAAGGAAACAAATAACCCAAATTAGAAATGAGAGGGGAGTTGTCACCACAGATGCAACAGGAATCAAAAATATCATAACAAAATACTATGAAAGACTGTACTCTAATAAATTTGAAAACTTAGGGGAAATGGACCAATTCCTTGACTCATACCACCTACCCAAATTATCACAACATGAGGCAGAACAACTTAATAAACCCATCACAAAGGAAGAAATTGAAAAGGTCATCAAAACACTGCCAACCAAAAAAACTCCGGGCTCAGATGGCTTCACGGCAGAATTCTACCAAGCATGTAGAGAAGAGTTGTCCCCAATTCTACTATTTCACAGTATAGTAAGGGATGGAGTACTCCCAAAGAAGCCAGCATAACCCTGATACGTAAGCCAGGGAAGGATCCAACAAAGACAGAGAACTACAGACCAATTTCTCTCACGAACCTAGATGCAAAAATCTTGAACAGAATTCTTGCCAACAGAATACAACAACATATCAAGAAAATAATCCATCATGACCAAGTGGGATTCATACCAGGGATGCAAGGCTGGTTCAACATCAGGAAAACAATTAATGTGATAAACCACATAAATAACACAAAAGACAAGGATCACCTGATTTTGTCCACTGATGAAGAAAAGGCATTTGATAAAGTGCAACACCGATTCATGCTAAAAACTCTTAGCAAAATGGGCATAGACGGCAGATTCCTCAACACAATAAGGGCCATTTATACAAAGCCAGTTGCCCACATCATCCTGAATGGAGAGAGACTGAAAGACTTTCCCTTGAGATCAGGAACCAGACAAGGATGCCCACTCTCACCTCTCCTATTCAACATTGTGCTAGAAGTTCTAGCCAGAGCAATTAGACAAGATGAAGAAATAAAGGGCATCTGCATCGGCAAAGAGGAAGTTAAAATCTCCCTGTTCGCAGATGATATGATTGTATATGCAGAGAACCCCAAGGAATCTATAAGTAAGCTACTCAAACTCATAGAAGAGTTCAGCAAAGTTTCAGGATACAAGATAAACATAAGTAAATCAGTAGGATTGCTTTATACCAATAATGAGACTGTTAAGGAGGAAATTATCAAATCAATACCATTTACGATAGCCCCTAAGAAGATAAAGTATCTAGGAATTAATGTAACCAGAGAAACAACAGACCTTTACAAAGAGAACTACAAGAAACTAAGAGAGACTTAGATAAATGGAAAAACCTACCCTGCTCATGGATAGAAAGACTTAACATTGTGAAAATGTCTGTTTTACCCAAAGCAATTTATTTATATAATGCAATCCCAATACAAGTTTCAGCATCATTTTTTAATGAGATGGAGAAACAAATCACCAATTTTGCTTGCAAACGGAAGAAGCCCCGGATAAGTAAGGTACTACTAAAGAAGAAGAACACACTGGAAGGCCTCTCATTACCCGACCTTAGAACACACTACACTGCCACAGTGGTCAAAACAGCCTGGTACTGGTACAAGAACAGACAGATATATCAATGGAACAGAATTGAGACCCCAGAGATGACACCATCTGCCTACGAACAGTTGATATTTGACAAAGGTCCTAAGACATTAAACTGGGGTAAAAACAGTCTCTTCAACAAATGGTGCTGGCAAAATTGGTTATCCATCTGCAATAAACTGAATCAAGATCCATACAAAAACCAACTCCAACTGGATAAAAGACCTAAATATCAAACCTAAAACGATAAAGCTCATCCAAGCAAAGGTAGGAACAACAATGGAAGTTTTAATACACAATGAGGACAGATTCCAAAATCTGTCAAAGAAACCTCAATCAACAGAAGAGAAAGTAGATAAATGAGAACTATTAAGAATCAAACACTTTTGCTCATCCAAAGACTTTATTAATAGAATTAAAAAAAAAACACCCACAGAATGGGAAAAAATATTTGGCAACTCTATGTCAGACCGATGCCTGATCTCCATAATCTTTGAGATACTACAAAATATCAATAAGAAGAAGATAAACCATCCAATTAAGCGATAGGCAAAGGAGATGGACAGACACTTCACTAAAGAGGACATCCAGGCAGCCAAAAAACACATGCGGACACGTTCACGATCTCTAGTTATTAAAGAAATTCAAATCAAGACAACAATGAGATACCATCTCACCCCAACAAGATTGGCCATGATCCAGAAAACACAAAACAACAAACGCTGGAGAGGCTGTGGAGAAAGTGGAACCCTCCTACACTGTTGGTGGGGTAGCAAAACGGTCCAGCCTCTTTGGAAGGCAATCTGGCGCTTCCTTAAAAAAATGGGTATCGACATACCATTTGACCCAGTAATTCCACTACTTGGAATATATCCTACAGAATCAAGGCCTTTCACACCAACGGACACATGAACCTGAATGTTTACCGCAGCACAGTCCACGATAGCAAAAAGATGGAATCAACCCAGATGCCCATCAATAGAAGAATGGATAGGTAAACTATGGTACATATACTCAATGGAGCACTACGCAATGATAAAGAGTAACAATGATTCCAGGAAGCATCTCCTAACCTGGCTTCAACTGGAAGATATTATGTTGAGTGAAAGTAGTCAGCAACAAAGGGACAAATACTGTATGAGACCTCTACGATAAGACCTCCAAAACAGAATTGTGTATAAAAGAAAAGACTCTTTGACAGGTGCAAAGGAGGGGACAGAGGGAGTGTGAGGGGGGTAGGGTTTAGTTTAGATAATTACTGGAAATCTAGTTGGGAGAAAGCAGTGATAGCACACATCAGAAACAAGAACAATATTAAGTGGACTTCAGCATAACTTGAGTACTCCTTCCATCTTAACTCAATACTACAAGGATAGAGTAGCTGGGGCGGGGGACGGGGGACCATGCTCTTAGGCGAATTCCAGGCCAGTTGGCACAACTAGCGTTTTGCTAAGAGAGCTCTCTGCACCCCACATTGGTGAGTGGCGTCTGGGGTCTTAAAAGCTGCCAAGCTGCCATCCGAGGACACAGTAAATGTTCCCAACTCAGCAGGAACGGATGCTCACCGAGGGCCAAAATGACATGTGGTAAAGACAACCGAGAAGACAGAGAGACCCACAAGAGTGGGTGCCTACATCGACTTGGGACCGGAAGAACCAGATGGTGCCCGGCCACCACGCGTGATAGCCACGATGGAGCTCACAGAGAGGAGTCTCACTGGCAACACAAGAATTAAAAGGGGTGCATCCTGAGATCTCCACTAAAAGACCTCAATTGATGGTCCAGCCGTTTTGGGGTTCCTCTGAGAGCATGGCCTCCGGCCCTGATGCTGCCCTTTCCCATAAATTATAACAAAGGTCCACTCTTTGGACAGGAATGGATTGGACTTGGCAATGCAGAGTGACCATATATTGGAAGCACTTTGTGGTTCTATACATCTAAGGATATCATCTTGCTGACATCTGGCTGGAGGAAGGGGAGTGGACGGAGAGTAGGGGAAAGGAGGTTGTTGGGAGGATAAGACATGTAAGGAGCAGAGAGGAAATGGTGAGCAGTCACCGGACAGGGAGAGCAGTGGAAGCTGCATATAGTGGGGCATGTAAATTTATATGTGAATGTACATTTTCACTCAGTTATGTTAAATAAAAATAAAAAAATAAAAATAAGACTCCAGGAAACTGATGGAATAGCAATTGAGATATTTCAACAAATGGATGCAGCATTGGAAATGTTCATTCATCTATGCCAAAAATTCAGAAGACAGCTACCTGTCCAACTGACTGGAAGAGCTCCATATTTACGGCAATTCCCACAAAAGGTGAACTAACCTAATGTGGAATTGATAAAACAATATCATTAATATCACATGGAAGGGAAATTTTGCTCAAGATCCTTCAAAAGAGACTGCAGCAGCACATTGGCAGGGAACTGCCAGAAATTCGAGCTGGATACAGAAGAGGACACGGAACCAAGGATATCATTGCTCATATCAGATGGATCTTGGCTGAAAGCAGAGCATATCAGAAAGACATTTACCTATTTCTAAAGACTATGCAAAGGCATTTGACTGTGTGGATCATAATCAATTGTAGATAATATTGTAGAGAATGGGAACCCCAGAACAATGAACTGTGCTAATGAGGAATCTCTACACAGATCTACAAGCAGCCATGAAAACAGAACAGGAGGATGCTGCACGGTTTAAATTCAGCTCATCATAACTTTTCAGTTGGTATGCCAAGCAAATAATCTGAGAAGTTGGATTATATGAAGAAGAACAAGACATCAGGACTGAGGAAACCTCATGAACCACCTGCATTATACAGATGACACAATCTTGTTGCTGAAAGTGAAGAAGATTTGAAACACTTACTGATGAAAATGAAAGACCACAGGATTCAGTACGGATTGTACCTCAACATCAAGAAAACAAAAATCCTTACAACTGGACCAATCCACAACATCATGACAAATGGTGAAAAGACTGAAGTTGCCAAGGATTTCATTTCACTTGGTTTCACAGAAGCAAGAGTCAAGAGATCAAAAGATGCATTGTATTGGGGTACCCTGCTATGAAGAACTTCTTTAAAGTTTTGAAAATAAAGATGTCACCTTAAGGACTAAGGAGTGTCTGACCCAAGCCATAGTATTTTCAGTTTACATCACAAGCATGTGAAAGCTGGACAATTAATATAGAAGAACAAAGAACTGACATCTTTGAATTACAGGGTTGGGGGAGAATATTGAATGTACCATGGACTGTTGAAACAACAAATAGCTCTGTCCTGGCAGAAGTACAACCAGAGAAGCTCCTTAGAAGCAAGGATGGTAAGACTGCATCTTACATACCTTGGACACGTAGTCAGGAGGTATCAACCCATGGAAAAGGCCATCACTCATGGAAAAATAGCAAGACAGTGGAAGACCCTCAACATAGTGGCTGCAACAATGGCCTTAAGCCTGAAAACAATTGTTGGCATAGCATAGGACCAAGCACTCTTTCATTCTGTTGTGTGTAGGATCACTATGAGTCAGAACTGGCTCAACTGCACTCAACAACAACAATAGATTATTATGTCTTCTGGGATATTTCACATTAATTTTAAATTAACCCAAAAGCCATGGTTGCAGAGTCAAGTCCAACTCATAGCAACCCTAGAGGTCACGGTAGAACTGCCCCATAGAACTTTCAAGGAGCACCTGGCAGATTTGAACTGCTAACCTTTTGGTTAGCAGATATAGCACTTAACCCACTGTGCTATCAGTGTTTCCAATTTTAAATTAGACGTAGAAAAAGACAGTTTCTCTTCTCTTTCCTGAGGCCTGGATCTGCTATACCTATTTCAGTTCCAATTTAACAATGAAGCCAGAAACACAGAGAAAGGAATGAAGAAAATTCAAGGGAACTAACACAGGGACAGAGCCACTGGAGGAAGCCCCCCTGGAAACTTGCCTTCTCTCATGTGAACTTATAAATTTCTTTATTTTTTATGCTACTTGGAGTTTGGTTTCTGTTATTTGGGTTGAAAGTTTCTGAACTCAGTAGTCTTGTACAAATGATTTAACATCATAATTTTTTTTCCATTTACGATATGAGCCCTAAGGATATCAGAAGCTTATTGTGAATATCTAATGAAATTTTGTTTGCCACTGTGCATTGAAAGCTACACAGTACATTTTAAGTCATTATTTAGGAGTACAAGCAAAAAAGCCCATTAATCAGAGATTTAAGTTCACTATTACGAAGTATTATGTTTATGAAAACAGAAATGGTCATAATAATGGGCATCTTTTTTAAAAATCTGCTTTCAAAAAGAATTCTAAGAAAATCATTTTTGTTATGGTGGCTACCCACACTATAACTGGACCTTTTGCAAGAACTGAATATTTCAAAATATATTCACATTTACCTTGCAAGAAGGAAAATTCATGGAAGGACATTATGTGAACAATTTTTATGAAACACTGTAGTCAGTAAATAAAGGAGAACACTTCCCTGTTCAAATGCATGCAGATGTTAACATACATAAAAATTTATAACTCCACCTAAAGTTTTGAACTAGGAAACATATTAAGTACTTTGAGGATGAAGACTCCAGCATTTAGGTCCATACACAGAAAACCAAACTTGAGAGAAGAGAGCAACTCAGTAGCCCTGACGACAAACAATAGCTTGAATGTGATACTAGCAGAAACAACAAATGAAGTAGAACAGCTCGATAGCAGAAAAACCTGGAAAGGTTGAGAACTTATTCAGTGATGTTTGGAAAGAAAATGTGTCACAGAACTTCCCAGTGGGTACATAAATACTAATGTCAATTTTACATTCTATCTTTCTATCTTTGAAACACATTGCTGCACCTTAAAAGACATACCCTATTTAGACTTCTCATTAATTACTCCAATTTACCACGAGAAAGAATAGAACTATATTTTGCAAAAAGACAAGCCAATCATTCCTATTTATTAAGTTTAAACATTAAGAATTTCCATTAAAAAATTTCGTTACCTATGTTCAATAGTTTCTAATGTTCCTCAACCAAATGGTGAAAGGGCATTGGTTTCAACAGCATATTAACAGCTGGTTAAATATTTTCTTTGTACTATGATAGCTCTTGAGGAATTTTAAAGGTATTGAATCAAATGAAAAATGTTTAGGAGCTAACAAAATGTTAGTCATCCTCCTCAATGGAACACTGACCCTGGGACAGTGGAAAGGGAGTCTGTTCAAGGATGCAGAGTAAAAGACTGACTGAATGATTGTTTAGCAGGCTACACTACGGGGAAGAAAATTGATTCTGGAAAAAAAAGTAATTATTATTTTTGTTGGCATTTCAGCAATGAGAGAGAGTTCTCAGTGAACCTGTCACCATTCTGACTAGCAAGGAGGTTTTTGGAGGCCCATGTAACAGACTTTTTTGACAATCATGATTATCCTATAGCATGCAAGACATATTTTAAATATAGTGATGTCATATCTTTTATAAATATCTTGAGGAAAAACTTGCAAAATATAGATGTATGCTAGGCAGAACTAGTTTTTTCAAACACTTAAAAATATCCACATGGAATGAAATGGTAACTCATGGGTTTCTCATAAAATTACGAATTTGGAGGGTTTTTTTCTTTGTTATTAGTTACTAACTGAGTCTGAACTTCTGTCTATCTTGCTAGTAGAATTCTTGTTATACTGTTGTCATTTAAAAATAAAGAACATACTTACATCTTATCGACCATATATGACACTCAAACCTTTTTAGAAAAACTGCTAAAACTTATTATTTAATCACTGGCATAATACAAAGAAACTTAGTATTCAGATTTGTGGTTGGGCTTTGGAGATATTTAAGCATTAGTCCTTAACAAACCTATACAATTGTGTTTCTCACCAAAAAAAAAAAAAGATATGAACTCACACACATTCAAGCATATAGTCTCTCATTATTCTATATAACTTAGACCAAACAAAGAAACAAACAAAAAACTTTCTCACAATATACAAGTAAATTAAGAATGGATAAAGTTTAGAGAGTTTCTACAAAGAATATATGGAGAATATTATGCAAATTACGACTTGACACAAAATAAAAGGGTTTCCAGAGGTGATTTTTTGGTAGCTTTAAAATATAACCAAAGTAATTTAACACTCTTTCAAATTTCACCACATGTTTTAAAACATCACATATCAGTGTCTTCTACTACTAACAATTTCTTAATTTGCTGCCCTGTGTTTGATGGGGAGAAATGACCACAGGAGCTATTTTAGAGCAGGAAGCAGATAATGATGAATCAATCTAAATTCTTTGCTGCAAATGAGGTTTGTGGGTTAGGGGAAGGCAATACTACATTCTTGTTAAGTATAGACCACGTTCAATTTCCAGATCCTCCACTTGAGAGCTATATGACAGAGTGAATCACTTAAACTTTACAAGCTTTAGCTTTTTATCTACAAAACATGATTAATAAATTTCCATAAACCAATATATGTGATGTTTAGGACTTCTAAGGCCTAAAGTGAAGTAGATTTCCAAGAATGATGAAGAGAGATGTGCATTACAGAGCTAAAAGGCTAAAAAGGAGAATGATACTAGGAGGTTAAGACTTGAAGGCAACAGAGAGATTAAGTTACTCTGGAGAAAAAAAGTATTGGAAGAATAGTCTAAAACCTTACTGTTGGACAAAGAAATTGGTCTAGACTTTTGTCTCTGGTTTCCTGAAAATAACATTTGGAATTTACCAGCAAAGGAGGTATCTATATTTGAATGTAGTGGGAGCTCCAGTGGCCTCGCCTAAGATTAACATCAAAAACAGAGAAGATGCAATCAATGTATACAGGACTGCATACACAACAAGGTCCTGGTCATTAACTACGCATAAGCCTGGGCCACAGAAATTATTTGGAACTTCCAGAGTGAAGTGCCCATCTGGATACCAGTTGTAAAGTACAAGGAATTCTTGTGTATTCCATCTTTCAAGGTCCATGTATATAGTCAGTATTGATGTCACTGATAAAGGTATTTGCAATGAAGATGTCATTGGTCATACAAAATTCTGTCATGAGATCTCCAGAATCATTTTTACCATTAAGGTCCTATTCCAACTCCCTATCCTTCATTGTTCCCAATTTTCACATTCCAGTCACTAATATTTACCAGTGCATCCTGGTTGCATGTCTGATCAATTACAGACTGCGAATGTTGGCAAAAATCTTCAGGTTCTTCACCTTTGGCTTTGGTGGTTGATACATAAACTGGAATAATAGTCATATTAACTGATCTTCCTTATAGGCACATGGATATCATTGCATCACTGACAACACCGTACTTCAAGATAGATCTTGATGCGTTCTTTTTGATGATGAACGCAATACCATTCCTCTTCAAGCTGTCATTATCAGCAGAGTGTACTACGACTGTCTGATGCAAAGTGGCCAATATCAGCTCATTTCAGCTCACTAATGCCTAGGATATCAGTGTTTATGCATTCCATTTCATTTTTGACAATCGCTAAATTTCCTATATTCATACCTTCCACATTCCAGTTATTGATGGATGTTTGCAGCTGTTCTTCTCATTTTGAGTCATGTCACATCAGGAAATGAAGTTTCTGAAAGTTTGACTCCATCTGTACAATTAAGGTTAACTCTCCTTTAAGAAGGCAGTTCTTTTCTCTGTCGTCTTTTGAACACCTTCTAATCTAATGGACTGATCTTTTGAACCTATATCAGATCACATTACATTGCTCTTCAGAAGGACTTTACTGGCTATTTCTTTTCAGAAGTAGACAGGCAGGCTGAAATCTGTCGAGCATGGGTGACTATTCAGCTATTTGAATACTGGTGGCACAGCTTCCAACATCATAGCAAAGCAAAAGCCTCCACAGCATGACAATCTGCCAGACTCATACTTCTGCATATTACATTGTTGTAACTCTGTAACTTCCAAATTGTTTTCCAATTATGGTACCTCCTTTGTGTTTTCTTGAAGTTACTAGCAATAACAACTGGTGATTCAGGAAAACAGAGACAAAAACTGGTAATACTGTATCCTTTGGATATCTAGGAGTACAGGATTTTAGCCTGCAAATTTTTTGGTGTTACTTATGAATATAAAGGCAAATGTGCCAAAGCTTTGAGATTTATGGGGGAGAAAAAAGAATGAATTTGAAGTCAACCCAAGATGAGCCAGGAATCCCTGTTTGTAGAATATCTATACTGGTGATAATACTCACTGTCAGCATTTGCCCAAACTATACAATCCCTCCATAGAAGACTAATTTCAAAGTGGGAGAGCAATGTGTAGCAATTTGCCTGTTGTAATTCCTTCCTAGTTTCCTTCCATATGTCTTAATCAAAGCAAAGCCAACTGCAAAATGTTGCTGTTGCTATTAGTGACAGCAGGTGTGTGGAAACTTTGTACATTATAATTTACTGGGCTTCACAATTCTTAGTTAAATGTATAGCTAAGAAAAAAAAAAAAGATTCCAAAAGATTGTGATTTCTCCAAGGACATTTAAAAATAGTACTCTTAAACTACTTTTGGCCTAATATCTTTGTAGAAATTTACTTTCTGTTAGTCATTCCAGTTCTGCTTGAGCTTGGGTTATTTTCCACTATTTAATGACTTATATATGCTAAACAATCTTGCTGGAGGAGAACACCTACAGAGCTCAACCACCAACTGAACATACTTTAACTATTTAAAGCTGTATATGCAAACAGGCTATTCTCATCTCATTAAGTTTCATAGATTTTAAAAACCATATCCCATTAAAGTAAACATGTAATCTGGGACATTTAAAGAAGCTTTGAAGGCTTGACAATCAAGATTATATTTTCTAATACTATTTTGAATACATTAAATCAAGGTTTATTATACTTCTGTATAGAAAGAATAAAAATTATAGTTTGTACAGAGTCATATTTATCTTTATAAAGGAGAGAGAGAAAGAGTTATTTATGTGAAATGGCACAGAAGGTCCTTTCTTTAAATGGTATCTCTAGAAGTCTTCTACACTTTACTGTAAAATTGTTTAGGATAAAAGATTTCATATTCTCAAGAGATTAATAGAAAGACATTACAGATAATCTAATAATAACCATGAGCCCAAAGAGCTTTCCAAGTTTATCCAAGGAAAGCATCAGGTCTGTATCTACAAAGTTTTTCTTTTTTTGAAATAGCCAAGTAAGTTACATGTGTCAGCCCTGTAGACATAATAATAGCATTAAATGAAAAATATTTGAAACATTTTAATACTGGGGGGAGGAATGGATGACATTATTCAGAGTTGATCTTTAAATAATCTCAACACAGAAGTGATCCGAGTTACCATTTCTGTGGTTATAATACAGATTAAGTTTCCTACCTTCCTGAAACCTGCATATGTAGAATCCAAGTTCACATCTTAATTATGCCTGTGTGAGGCTGTTTAACTGAGTTCTTCACTTTGGTTCATTTGCCTTCCAGCTCAATTTAAAAGTACAGCTGAGAAATGATACAAAATAATCCAAATGTTTTCCATGTACATTGAACCAATGTACAAGTCGATTCTGACTCACAGTGACCCTGTAGGACAGCGTAGAATCGTCTCACAGAGTTTCCAAGGAGCACCTGGTGGATTCAAACCACCAAACTTTTGGTTAGCAGCCATGGCACTTAACCACTATGCAACCAGTTTAGCTATTATAGGTAATCTGTATATTTAAATCAAGCTACATTGAAGCATTATGTACGCAGACTTCACTGGTTTGTAAACATTGCAGAAATGCTTTTGAGTTTAACTTTAGTGTAGAATCTTTTTTTTTTTTTTTGGTAAGTGAGGATTGATACATATATTGCCTACATTAAACTATTTCTGAATTTTCTAACACCAGTGGCAGAATGATACCAGTTACTTTCAGGGGTATTAATGAGTGATTTTTTGTTATTTTCATTGATGTAGTGAAAATAAGAATGGCCAGACCTCATCTCATGTATCTGGACAAGTTATCAGGAGGAATCAGGCCCCAGAGAAGGCAATTATCCTTGGCAAACTTGAGGGAAAGATACTCAGTGAGACGGGTTGACACAGCGGGTGCATCAAGGGCCTCAGGAACAGCAACTGTGACCATGCTGTGGGACTGGGCAGTGTTTCCTTCTGATGTAGACAGGATCCTTATGAGTTGGATGCAACTCCACAGCACCTGACTACAACCATGAATGTGTGACTGTATTCATTTAATACCTTTATATTTATAATTATAGGATTTAATGATGTAGAATTAATTCACTTGAAAAGAAGTCCTTTTGAAGAACTGCTCTGGTTATTCTGAACATTAATATGTTTACTGTACTTTCCACCCCAGATCTCTAACTCACAAATTCTAACATACAATGATTACAAAACATATTGCATGTTTTTTGAAAGCATATCAAGTATATGTTACAAATATCCAAAATATTGAATGAAATGAGATTGTGTAATCAGTATTTTTATTATATATAAAATACAGACACATTTTTAAAATTTTCTGTAACTCGGGGCAAGGAGAAGAATTTTAGTCCCTAATAATGATTACCAAAAACGTGTATAATTTTATATGGGTTTAAACTACATGTAAACTCTTAACCACAGCATTGAATACAACAGCGTGAGCATTAAAACGAACATAAAAATAGTCTCTTCTTTGGACTTCAGCTTATACTTCCTTTTCTTTCCCTCCCGCCATTTGCTAGGTATTTCCTAAGATTGCAAAATTTATTCTAACATCAGTAGACTGAAAGAATTTTACTGAAAAATGTGAGTTACTAAAGCAGTTAGTTTATCATAAAGCAATTTTCTTCCAATATGTAATTTCTGTATTAGAATTCCACTACACTCTGTCTTTAGAAAGGATCCAATAACTTGGGTAGAAAATGGTAAAACTTTAATTTTAATAATTTTCATAATGTTACTTTTATAAAAGTTTATTCCATAACAATAACAGCACACAAATTATTAACATTAAAGAGAACTTTCCTACTTTATTTAATATATGAACCTCTCAGAATGGCAATAATGTAAAGAACTTTTACTAACACAAACAACAACAACAACACATCAGTGCTCCATTGCAATTTTATCAAGAAGTTATTTCAAGCAATCTTCCTGCATCTTCTCAGAGACACTAGTCTTAAAACTTGCTTTCATACTTTTGGTAAAATATGTAGAAAATAATGTAAATATATATTTCAGGCTATTCTCTAATTAAAACGAGCACATTTACTGATGTAGATTTTTAAATGTGATTTAAATTTAATATTAGTTTAGGACACAGCTTCTTTGGTAAAATATTACTACTACTAACAATTGTGTTATTCTCTGTCAAATTAATAAAAATTGTTCTTACAGTATTTGCACAGATTGAAGTAATGCTAACGACAAAATACACAAGTCAAAATAGTCACTCCAATGTCATTTCATGATACTGAACCAAATATTACTGCGTGAATGTACACCAATCTCTCACTGAAAAAAGTACACTGTTCAAAAACCTAACCTTTATTACACATACTAGTATTATTTCATGCTTCTTCATTCATTTCCTTCCAGAATTTGCTCAAATGGTACCTTCTCAGTGAGGCCTACTCAGACCACCCTATTTAGTATGATAACTTCTCCATCTTTGATACTTAAATTTCAAATTCCCCATCACACTAGTTTTACCATAATATTTATCACTTTATAAAGTACTGTAAAATCTACTTATGTTTACTGCTGTTTGTAATCTCAAGAACATAAACTTACAAGGGAGCACTTTGAATGTATTTAGTTCTCTCATGAGTTCTTCCCACTGCTTCCCTGTTATTCTCTATCCCCAAGACTGTTATTCTATTCCATGGTGTGAATGCACTATGATTTACCCAGGTATTCTTCTGCTGGTGAGCTGTCCACTTTTAGTGGTTTCTAGTATCTTGCCACTATAAATAGTGCTGGTCATATATCATTCTGCATATATTTTTAAGCACTAATGCTTTTACCTGTGTACTACAGGTTTCTAGGTATAGGTCACTGAATCATAAAGTATATATAATTTAATTTTAATAAAGATTGCCAAAAAGCTTTCAAAGCAGTTGTGAAAATTCACAGTTCTACAATTAACATAATCACTTTTATTATATCCCAGCCAGCATTGCTGTTACAGGTTTTAAATTTTATTTTGTAAGTCCAATGGGTATAAGAAGAGCCTTGGCTGCACAGTGGTTAAGGTCTTGGCAGCCCGCTAAAAGACTGGCAAAATGAATCCATCAGCTTTTCTTTGAAAGACCTATGGGCAGCTCTACTCTGTCCTGTAGCACAGCCCAGACTCACCATCAACTTGACAGCAATGGAATGGAGAATAGGTAAAAAGTGATAATTCAATGTCAATGTGAATGTAAATTGCATTCTGAAAAGTAATAAGTTCGAGCATATTTTCAAGTCTATGTTCCCTTTGATTTATCTTTGACATGATTTGTATTAGGTGCTTTATCCCCTTTTTGGCATTTGGTAAGAACCCTCTGCATATCATTGACATTAATCCTCTGTCATATATGTTCCAAATACCTTTGCCAGTAACCTCTGTTTTAAAATACTGATACAAATATGTAAAATAACACCTATAAATCTTGAAATTCTCATGTTTATTCATAGATACAGCATACAACAAGTACCCCAAAAGGAATCACCTCTACAGGACACAAACTTCCAAAAGGGACAGAGCTGGAGTATCACCCACAATCTTCCATTTTGGAAATATTAGCAAGTGAAAGAAATGAAACTTTAACAATGCAGGAGGTAGCTGGAAATTTTTTGTTTCCAAGGAGACAGCTGTTTCACAGTGGAAGCACCGAATCTTGAAAGTAGACTCTTAACATTCATCTGGTCTAAATAAACCAATTGGGCTTGAACGGGAAAGACTCAGAAGATAAGTTACGAGTTTCATTGTTACCTATTGGGACTCTACTGGTTTCCCTCACATACTAACTTTCTGCAGTAATTCGGTTGTCTTCTTTTCAAAGAATGTACTGCTCTACTAATCTGGACAAAGCAAAGCTAATTAGATTGACAAAGTGACATTCCTAAGCTTGTGTCTTTGCTCCTTTCTAATCTTAATCTTTTTAAACATAAAATTTTTAATCCTAAACTAGTAGGTTGGTGACAGTGAAAGGCATTATTTCAGCATAAATACTATTTTAAATAGAGTTACCCAATTTACACAAAGAAATAGTACCAGGTTATTAAATAGTTTATTACAGGTAATTCTGTTTCCAATTACATACACACAGATACGTACACAAACCCACTTGATTGCGAAAACAAACTCAAAATAGGTAAGATAATTTTACAAAGGAGGATAGATACATAAGTGGACAGAGGTGTCTATCATTACTAGGGTTACCTGGTCTGACACTTATGATAACTGACACTGCATTTTATATTTATCCATTAAATATTATAAAATTATGGTGTGCCAGTATCTTGTCATTGAGAGGATTCTTACTCAGAGTGACCCATGTATGCACAGTAAAACTGCTCCAAAAGTTTTTCAAGGCTGTAACTTTTCAAAAGCAGATGACTAAGCCTTTCTTCTGCATGGGTGTGTTTGAATTGCCAGCCTTCACTTAGCAGTCCTGGGTTTAACTGTTTATGTCACCTAAGGACTCCAGAGCATGTACATGGAATTGGGAAATGACTCTTAACTTACAAATGAAGCAGTGTTTGTTTTTCCTGTCTCATTATAAACAACATTTCATGAAGTTAATGCCTATTATTCATCTGCTAACTAGGTATTTTTCTACTGCCATTGAGCTCCTCTTGGTCATCAGAGAAAAGATGTGGTTTAAATTGCTTTGCCCACAAAGAATAACAACATGCTTAGTGTTCTTTTACCAAATTATACCTTTCCATCAGTCCTGAGTTTCTTGAACTTATTGTGCTTAATCATAATAAACAGAAAAAAAGATTGAAGTTGTCAAAGATTTCATTTTACTTGGATCCATACTCAACAACCATGGAAGCAGCAGTCAAAAAATTAAATGATGCTTTTTCAATCTTCAAAGTGTTGAAAAGTCAAGATGTCACCTTGAAGACTAAGGTTTACCTCACCTGAGTCATGATGTTTTCATTCACACCATATGCCTGCAATAACTGGAAGATGAATAAGGAAGACTTAAGAAGAACTGTTATCTTTGAATTGTTGTGTTGGCAAAGAACATGGAATATACCACAGAATGCCAAAAGAATGAACAAATCTGTCTTGGAAGCAGTACAACCAAAACGCTCTTTAGAAGCAAGAATGGTGAGAGTCTGTCCCACATACTTCCAACATGTTATCAGGAGGGATCAGTTCTTGGAGAAGAACATCATGTTTGGTAAAGCAAAGGGTCAGTGAAAAAGTTGAAGACCCTCAATGGCTGCAACAGCAAGTTCAAAGACAGTGAGCATGGCACAAGATTGAAGAGTATTATGTTCTATAAGGTCACTATGAGTTGAAATTGATTCAGTGGTACCTACCACCAACAGCAATCTGTCCCTTTAATTGTTAAAGGGAATTTAGATTAAGGAGAGGTATATCAACAAGGAAGATACCATAAAGCTTTTGTAAATGGAGGAAACAACAACAAAAAAGAAACAGCACTCTTCTCTGTATTTATTTATTACCCTCTATCACTACCAACTTCATTTAAGCACAGGATCTGTAGTTGAATGGCCAGAAATAAACTCCTGATTTCACTATTTGCTTGTTATATGACACTTAGTAATTTATTTAACTCCTCTAAGAAACCCTGGTGGTGTAGTGGTTACATGCTACAGGTGCTAACCAAAATGCTGGCAGTTCAAATCCAGCAGGTGCTCCTTGGAAACCGCATCAGGCAGTTCTACTCTGTCTGTAGGGTTGCTATGAGTGAAAATCAACTCAATGGCAATTTTAATTATTGGTTTCATCTGTGGTAAAACTCACAGGAATGCCACATGGAGAACTCAAATTGGTGCACTGAATGTACTCCGTTGTATTAATGTTCTGAGATTCTTGCTATTATTTCCTCTAAGGGCTTTATATTAATTTTATTTCTACTTAGCCACACCTTCTCAACAGTACCGATAATCACTGGTGAGTTATACAATTCTGGGTGTTTTCCTTTAAATTATAGAAACTGGTTAATTTCTTGTGATGAACATGTCTTCATTCCTTTTGTGTTGACCTTATCTCTCATCTAGAAGTTTATTTATCAAGTAGATAAATATTAATGACAGTTATTATAAGTAAATAATAAAAGCTACTTAGGTGCTCCAATTTTACTCTTGTATACCCCTAAGGTCAATTTTCAGTCTTTAAAAATTATCCTGTAAGTATTTTTAAAAGCCTTAAATGTCTCAGACTGTAGCTTATTATTGAGTTTTATCATTGACGGTTATTGTCTAAGCCTTTATTATGCCAGTAATGGATCGTTAAGCATGTAAAACTCAGAGAGAGTTATATGGAATCCCATTATTTGATCTTCCCATGACTATAGTACCGTGTACACTTCAAATTCATTTTAGAAATTTTGAATGCATAATTACTATAAAGGATTGCTATTCCACTAGTATAAGCAGATTTTGAAAATGATTCTGATGTGTACTGCCAGTAAATTTAGAAAGGCAGAAAGATTTCACCATGAGCAGGGTTTCTGGAAGCCATATGCTCATCATAAGAAGTTAAATGTATATACATGCTCCTCAAAGGACATCAGGTTACTAAATAAGCACATATAATTGTACAAATGACAATTCACTAGATCCATTCTCTTCCAATGCAGACTATGCATAAGAGATTACTTCTACCCATTAAATCAAAAAAACACTCATTTTTAGTTCATATAATTATATTTAAGATCCCACCCCTAAGAGAAAATCATTATAAACAAACAAACAAAAAACATTACTGGAGAGTTTAACATTGACACAGTATAGTACGTGAAATTGCACCTATAGTAACATCTTACAGGAGTGATTTTCAGTCAGGGGTCGATGAACACAAACTTTTTCTTCTAAATACTGTTTTTTTAGATTATAAATCTACCTTCCTGGCTCTAAGAGCAAAAATGTAAGTGCTTAAGTTTTGTTTGTTAGTGGAATTTAGCGCATGCATGTTGCTTACTAAAACTGTAATTTACATGAGCTAAAGAGAAAAAAAGTGATGTTTATGTTAATATTCCAAAGTTGATTCTTCTTCGGTCAAAAAAAGATATATATACTTTAAGACACCATCAGTGTACATGGAGGCAGCAATCAAGACATCGCACTCTGCATTGACCAAATCTACTGCAAAAGCCCTCTTTAAAGTGTTGAGAACCAATGATGTCATTTTGAAGAATAAGATACACCTGACCCGAGCCATGGTGTTTCTAATCACCTCTTATGCGTGTGAAAACTATACTAGTATAATGAATAAGGAAGACTGGAAAGAAATGAATGTCTTTAAATTACAGTATTGGCAAAAAACATTGAACATAACATGGACTGCTGGAAGAACAAATCCATCTTGGAAGAAGTACAGCCAGAATGCTCCTTAAAAAGGATAGTGAGACATCATCTCACATATTTTGGGCATGTTTTCAGGAAGGACCAGTCTATGGAGAAGGACATCATGCTTGCAGAGGATCAACAAAAACAAGGAAGACCCCCAATGACATGGATTGGAACAGTGGGTGTAATAATGGGCTCAATCGAGCCTTACAATGATTGTGAGAATGGCACAGGACTGGGCAGTGTTCTGTTGTGTTGTGCACAGGGTCATTGTAAGATGGAACTGACTCAACGGCACCTAACAACAACATACATTAAGATTCCTTAGGTTTTAAGCTTAATTTATAAAGTATATTAATACACTGTTTAAATAAAATGTAGCCATGTACATCATACATATCTCAATATTCTTCCCATTATATATCACATAAGTCTAAAACATTCTAATCTCAAACATGAGAATTAGTGATTCCGCACTCAAAGCAGACAAATATCATGCATAATCTCTATCAGACCAGCTTCATTAGGGAAATCTGAAATAGAATGAGTTGTAGTATGTATCAATACAAATTATGAAGGTATAGGAATGGAGTCATGTATGCAAAAATAGAATCAATAATAAGGAACAATCAGAAATGGAATCTAATCAGTAGAATGTCAGAAATAAAAACACAGGCTAATTGCCACAAATTATGTTTATAACTTGTTTTTGTGGTCAAGCTGAGTTACAATGTATGATTTGGTTAATCTGGTTTAGAGTGTCATAGGATTAGTTTTCAGAATTTATGCATTTTAATTTTTTTCTACTTTTATAGCAATAGATATTTTAAAGTAAGTAGGTATTTTAAAGTGGGGAGCTAGAAGCTGAGTAGAAATCATCTCACCATGAAAAGGAAAATCAAACTCAAATTTAAATATAAAAAAGAAAATCTAAAATTTAAGCTTACTGTAACTCTCACTTGATGAATCAACTGTCCCCAGTATTATTAAGTCATCTGTTTGTCTACATTTTCCAGCACCCAAGGCAACTAAGTTACAGCCACGTGACCGAGTTCTTGTCAATTGAATTAGGACAGAAGTTATGTAAAAAATGTCTACACTTTGCCCTTGAAAATATAACATCATCTCTCTTCTCTCGCACTACACATTCTTGGAAGCCACATGATCTAACATCATAGCCACAAGAGGGCAGAGATCTGGCTCTTCACACCCGAGGTAGTAGGAAGGAAAATAAACCTTGTAGTGTGAGTTTCAGAAGTGATTCTTAGATTTGAATCTTACCATCAGAGTAAAGAAGTGAAAAGGACAGAAAACAAATGGCGTTTAAAAAACACCAACTGAAAAAGAAAAAAAATAAAATAGTAGGATTAAAGCTTGTTAAAAAACTCTATAATTACTACCTATAAGAGCAAATTTGTTAGTATCACGAATTGGATAAGCAGAATAAAGTACAATAATTTCATGGAAATAAAATACATATACACAGAACATTTGATTCATTATAGGTGATTGTATCTCAGTTATAACCTATAGTAAGCATTTGAATACTCAAGTGACAAAATTAAAGCCTGGACTTTAATTAAAAATAATCAAATAGGTTTAAAAGAAACAAAAAGGATACACATAGTTTTGGCTATACCTCTTTCTACAAGTATCTATTTTTAGCACACCTGAGGCTGTATAGTATTTTGTGCTCTTTTCTAATTGTATAATGGAAACAACTGAAAATGACTCAGTGCATAAAAAGCCATTTGTCAGAGAAAAATTTAGGAAACATATCTAAGAATTCTAAGTATGAAAGATTATAGAATTGAGGTGCAGAAAATAGTGCCATCATGATAAACTTTCATTTGACTCCATGTATGAATAAAACAGAGTATGATGTTTTCAGCATGTTTTTAGAAGTTTTGTATGTTTAAGAATAATTGCATTTAAAAAAATAAATACAATTGTAAAAATGTATGACATCTTAAAAAGGGTCTCAAATCTTCTCTAACACAACTAAAATAAAAATTAGTTTTTATTTTAGCAGGTTATGTAATATTTAATTAAGAATATAACCAGATATGGCAGTTCAAATCCACCAGGCACTCCTTGAATACTCTGGGGGTCAGTTTTACTCTGGCCCCTAGGGTTGCCATGAGTCAGATCTGACTCGACAGCACTTGGGTTGGTTTGGCTATTGATAAGAATTATTTTGGCAATTACAAAAGAACAAGTATTGTATGAGACCACTACAATAAGAACTTAAAAACAGATTCATGCATTGAAGAAAAGACTTTGATGGCTGCAAGGGTGGGGAGAGAGCAGGGCAAGACAGGGGAGGGTTTAGATTAGACAGTTTATAGAAATTTGGTTGAGTGAAATCTGTGACAGCTCACGTTAGAAAGAAGATCAATATTAACTGGACTTCAATACAACATGATTACTCCTCCCATCTTAACACAATATTGCAAGGACAGAGTAGCTGGGGTGGGAGGCCAGGGACCATGCTCTCAGGGGAAATTGAGGCCAACTGGCACAAGCAGTGTTTTGCTAAGTACACTTTCTGTACTCCACATTGGTGAGTGGTGTCTGGAGTCTTAAAAACTCCCAAGCTGCTATATGAGGGTTCAGCAAAGGATCCCAACTCAACAGGAACAGATGATTACCGAGGACCAAAACAACATGGGGGGAAGAGAACCCAGAACAGAGACCCACATGAGTGGGTGACTATATCAACTTGTGACCAGAAGAACTGATGGTGCCTGGCCACCATGTGATAGCCGTGATGGAGTTCACAAAGTTGAGTCTTACCAGCAACAAAAGAATAAAAAAGGGGTGTACCCCGAGCTCTCCACTAAAAGACCACAATTGATGGTCTGGAGGCCACCTTGGGCTTCCCCAGGGAGCATGGCCCCTGGCCCTGATGTTACCCCTGTCAACTCTTTGGACAGGAATGGATTGGACTTGGTGACACAGAGTGACCATATCATGTGTACACTTTACGGTTCTGTGCATCTATAGGATGTCGTCCTACTGACGTCTTGCTGGAGGCAAGGGAGTGGGTGGAGACGAGGGGATAGGACATTGTTGGGAGGACAAGACATGTATGGGGCAGAGAGGCAGAGTGTGTTGTCACTGGGCAGGGAGAGCAGTGGGAGCTGCATATAGGTGAGTATGCAAATTTCTATGGGAATGTACATTTTCACTCAATCATAATAAAAAAATCTGTCAATTAATTTTTTGGCTCAGACTTTACTAGACTCACTTTGAAGTACAAAAGGATCTGATTCAGTGGCTGTGCAGAATTTATAAGCAGTAGAATAATTTCAGGATGAGCACTATTGCCCTTACAGGCTCACTATTATCATTAACAATCACTAGCTATCTTCTGTAGGAATGGTGGGTACAGCAGTTGTTAAGACCTACAGCTGCTAACTAAAAGGTCAGCAATTTGAATCCACCAGGTGCTCCCTGAAACCCTATGGGGCAATTCTTCTCTGTCCTATAGAGTTGCTATGAGTCACAGCCAACTCAATGACAATGGGTTTGGTTTTCGATTTACTTATTTTCTAGCTATTTAGTACTGTTCTATGTTTAAATATTTATGACACAGCCTTCTGTCTCCCCTGCTCACATTTAGACAAATCTGATAAAGAATAATGTAACATACTCATGGAGGGATAGCGCTAACAACCACCTGTCACCTAAGTGAGTTTACGTGGGCCCTTTAAAGATAAAAAGCATCATACCAGGCAGGGATTAAAATATGAATGAAAAACAGTGCTTACTCATATCATGAGCAAATACTTTCTAAGCAGTTATTATACGCCAGGGGCTAAGAAAGAGAAGCCTAGGTGGATCTAATTTGCTGAGGGAAATTAGGACAGGGCCTCATCTGAAAACTACTGAAGGAATCAGAAGTAAATCTAATTTACTAGAAGGCGACAGCAATCTGAGACCACTGGAAAAGCTTGTGTAAAGCTCCTGAGATGGAGAAGAGCTTGGTGTACACTGAGGAAGAGAGAGAACAACCTGTATAAAGGGCCTGGGGTGATGGAAAGAATGGCCTAAAATGAGACTGTAAATGAAGCAGAGGCCATATAGTACAGCTGTATCTAGATTAAGATAAACCATAGTTACGTCTTCATTAATTAGTGTATAAACAAATTCTAAGACTTGAAAAAAAATCATTATCTTAACATTATTCATTATAAAGCTAAAACTTCACTAGAATTATATTCTGTACTGTATATCTAGAATGTCATCCAACGAACAATGCTCTTAGAGTGCAAATGATTCTTCTACTTGCTTTACACATTTTCAAATTTTGACAACTTTACCAGTCCTATTTATTTTCTGGAACCCTCTTTTCCAGAAGATACTTTTGATTCCACTATGGTTAGGGACTTTTCAGGATACATTCTGGGTTTTACAGCATATATCCTGACAGAATTTCATTACAAAACACTGGATCTCATCTAAATCCCATACATTCCTGTTTCTTGGTTCAATTGCTCATTTTATTAGTAGTTTCCTTATTGAAGATATGTTGCAAGCCAATCATGCAGTGTCTTTACATGTATAAACATGCCTTTACACTGACATCATTAGCTTAATGGGGTATAAAATTCTATAGAGAAACCTGACACTAGAATTATTCTTGTTTTTTTCAAGTGCAAATAGTTGTATCTCTGTGAGAGCCTCAGGAGATTATCTTTTCGGCAATTTATGACACATCTACAGGTGGGCTGTATGTTGGTTGTGTCTTTCAATCTGAACACTGTCAATTCTACTGATTAGATATTGAGCCTAGTGGATAACCCTTTATTTTGTATCATCTCTCATTGCTACTTTCTCTTTTTATTATTTTATTTTTTGTCTCTCTCTCTTTTGTTTTACTTCCTAAGAGCAAAACTTTTCTACTTTTAATCTTATAAAGAATAATTTTGGCAATTTATTTTTTATTTTTAAGGTATTTTTCTTTTCCTATGATTTTTCCTTTTTATAGTCAGATACTCAAATGTCTTATCTTCAAGGGTTACCAGAGGATATTAAATAAAACTATAAGTTACTATCTCTATCTCTTTTGATATATTTTTTGTGGTTATTTCTTTGGGGCCTTTGTTTTTCATGTTGCTTTCTAACCCCAAATATTGGGTGGTACTTGATTGTTTATCTATATTTAACGAGAAAGCAAACAAAAGCTGCTTTGGAATTTTGTGTGATTACAGGCACTGCTGAGGAGGTAGGTTTTGCTTTTCAGTAATTTGATGAGGAGCCAGTTTTTGAGGAATTCACTTATGCCAGAATGCACAGTTCTTTGTTTTGAAAAACACTTTGCAAGGTGTCCTAGTTCTTTGCAGAGTGTTTATTTTTCTCAGAGAAGTAGTCCCTCTGCTACAACCCTTCAAACAGTTTTCATTTTTTTTTCTTTTAGTGTGTTTCAAAATTAGTCTTTTCCAATCGCCTTAAAACCAAGAGATTCCAAGTCACAAGCTGCTCTGAGGGTCTACGGGACAGGTGGGTTCCTAGGTGGCAAAAACACTTGCATTCATCCACTAACCTCAAGATTGGTTGTTCTAACCTACCCAGTATCTAACCTACCCAGTAGCAACATGGAAGAAAGGTCTAGCAATCTGATTTTGTAAAGGTTACAGCCAAGAAAACCCTGTGGAATACGACCGTGCAGTACACGGAGTAGCTCTGAGTCTGACAACAATGGGTTTAGTTTGTTTTTTACAAGACAGGTTCTTTCTCAAACTATATACCTCTCTGCCTTTATTGTAGGTTATAAGTATTTTTCACTAATTTATCAGTTATCCTTCCCCATTCCTTCTCCATTTTCTAGAAATGTATGGAAATTTCCCATATGCAGAGGACCCTCAACTGCTTTATTATGGTTATGGGTATATATCCTTTGAAAATTTGTCCCCTGAAAATTCTGTCAAAACTATAATTTTGTTAAGGATAAGCAAAGAAAAAAACAAGAAATAAAAAGAATAAGAGAAGCCTCGAGAATCAATCCAAAATTCCCAGCTTCCCCAATTAGTTGTAGAAACAACAGTCAAGATAATGCTAAAATTTATTAATGTAAACAGAGGGAGAGCAGCAGATTTTAGGTAGAAGATTCTGTACCAAATATTAGTGAATGACTGGGTTTCTCTTTATAGCCTCATGAATGCATGCAAAAGGTATGCTTTGATAAACCAAATAAATATCTATTAATCTAATCTTTAAACACAAGCATTTTTTGCCAAAGCAAAAAAAGCCATCATTAAAATTAAGGTAACGCATTTTTCAGTTTCTACTCCATAACAATGAAGGTAAATTAACATAAGATCTGAAAAGACAGATCACTTATAGTTTCAGAATCATATATTCTAATAAGAACAAAGAAAGTGGACCTTAAGAGCAACCATTTCAATCAGTAAAACAACACCTGCTTATCCTCCAGAACTAGGCAAGGGTCCACACTATTTCTCAAGTAACCAGGAGTACGTGTGAGGGACTTTGGAGAAATGAGTTTGGGGACATTATAATTCACGTGTATTGAAACAGGTTGTTTGGTCTTTAGTTAAAACAGCTGCAATTTACTTTGTTGAAATACATGCCAGGTATTTTATGCTGGCGGAATCTGTTCTGCCTCATTGTGGAGGTGCTTACACTTTTTTCTCCCTTTCACTTTAAAAACAAATAAGACTATAACACCTGGTAGCTGTCATGTCAAACTAAAGTGCTGCTGTGATGCACCATCCATATCTGGGGATCTGCCGCATGAAGTCATGGAGATTCTTTCCTTCTAGTTATCTCCAAGTCATGCTGTCTGCTTCAGAATTAGAAATAAGTTTGAAAATATAGAAAATATTTTTCAAAATTTATTTTTCCAATAGAGTCTATGAAGTTTTTTTTTTTAAAAAGCCACCTAGAGGAATGTAAAACAAGATTTTCTCACATAGTTTTCCATTTCTAAGCTTGTAGTTTCCACTGACCAAAAAAGATTGCTGTATGAGAGAATAATATGCAGCATAAATCAAGCAATTCTTTAAATAAAATTCAAATGATAAGCATGAAAACCTGCTAAGGTAGGTACGAGTCTCAAATTTATGGCATGGATTAATTACACCCCGTAAAAATGAAACTGTGTAACAAATCCTATTGCTTTCCTGATCCCTCTCCCATAGTCCATTTGACATGCTACTGTCATAAAAAGGCCCCCTAAATAATTTTTTAAGTATGTTTTGTGTCTATTCAAATATCTTTAGTAACCACCTACTAGAAAGTACAAAACCAGCTGCAAAATCTCTCAGCAGTCTGACTCCATCCTGCATCTTTAATGTTTTATCCCTCTAATGAATTCTCTGATCCACTCAAAATGGTAACTCAGTTTTTCCCGACTATATGTTTTTGTCTAATTCTTGCAAAACTTGGTTAACGTGTCAATTTTCTACCTTTAAACTTCTTAACAATAGGCCCAAGCCCAGTCCATTTTGTGCTTCCTGTGTGCAAGTGTTCCAAACATTATTTATTACTCTCCATGCTGGAATGGGATGTCTTTCATTCTCTGGGTTATATACTCCAAAAATATTTTGGATATGACTTAGGACTCTATCCTTTACCACAATATAGACTCAGTAACTAATACAGTATGTAGAGCAGGATATTTGCTCCTTTGGTTAAGTCAGATCATCAATTCCCTTTCACTCTTTTGTTATATTATTTGACTATGACTATCTTATATAAGGAAATCCTGGTAGCGTAGTGGTTAAGTGCTATGTCTGCTAGCCAAAATGTCAGCAGTTCAAATCCACCAGGTGCTCCTTGGAAACACTATGGAGCAGTTCTACTCCGTCCTATAGGGTTGCTATGAATGAGAATCTACTCAGTGGTAATGGGCATGTTATATATGCCTCAACCATGTGGAATTCTAAATAGACAAACTGTATTTGTAGAGGACTAGCATAGAAAGAACAAACAACATCGTTAGACCCTAAGAAGTAGAAATTTTATTTTTCTTAAAAATGTTTCATTTGTGCTTATGATACTTTTGCATTGCTTTTATGTCTCCCACTGGACATCTGAAGAATTATGACCACAAGCAAGTAGTATTTATCTATTAAAGTCTTGATATCTTTATTGTCAATTTGTAGTTGTTTCTCTTAATCCTTTCTCAAAAATAAATTCAACCTGCTTTACAGAATTAGAAAAGCTTACACCATAAAATACAAGAACAAAATGAGATTTTTTTAAGACATATCTTGAAGTGAAGCAGATCTTCTACCTATGACACAGCATTTGACTATGCAAATATTTTCCCAAATTCAGATATACATGCCTTTTGGCCAGCAATTCTACTTTTAAGAGCTGTCTTTACAGATACAATTGCTCAAATGTGTGTGTGCGTTTGCGTGTGTGCGTGCGTGTAAACACACAAACATTACAGATACTTATTACATATACATATTATCTATAGTCCCCAAAACCCATTGCTGTAGACTCATAGCAATGCTATAGGACACAGCAGAACTGCCCCATACAGTTTCCAAGCAATGTCTGGTGGATTTGAACTGCCAGTCTTTCAATTAGCAGCTGTAGCACTTAACCACTACAGCACCAGGGGTCTCCATTTTCTATATACTTTATGTTATACATTATTATACATGTGGGCAACATGACCGCAACTGGGGCTGTAGGCAATTTGGCCACAGTGACAGCAAATATTGTAGCCTGGGTGCGGGAGGGATTGTGAGCCTGCAAATGAATGAATGCAAAACAGCTACAAGCAGCTGGAATGTGTGACATCAGACCCTGGCAAATGATGGGTCTGGTCCACTGAATGTGACCTTGGTACCCATGCCCAAGCCTAAGTGCTTTACCTCCTGGAAAGGTGAATTCACCTGAGGAAGTGGCCTTTGTTATGTTAGTTAGATAGGAAGACACCCATTTACTTTGTGAGGAACTGCCCATACCCTATTTCAATTAATGCCTGCTTTACTGGGGGTACACCTGTTTTGTTCCCTAAATAAAAGGGAGCTGGATGACCCCTGGGTTGTTGCTGGGGTGTCAGATTCTAGCTTCCCTTCTCCCCACGAGTGTCTCTTGTGCGGCATTCTTCATCAGCATCCATCACCCACGGGCAACACAGACCCACGAAACTCAACAATTCCTATATATATAATTAATTGTATGTTTTAAATTTTTCTTTACAGATACAATTATTAAAATGTGTGTATATGTACACATATGCAATTTAGATAGATACACACATGTACATACATACATGTTTGCAACATTATTTGATAGTAAACAAATGGAAACAATTTATATTCCCAAGAACAAAGGACCCCTTAAATACAATTTTACTGTTTTCATCTAACGGATTATAATACACCTATTAAAAATAATGAGCTAATTGTACGAGACCATTATTATAAAAGTGATCTCTTACCAAAGAAAGGCTTAAACACAGAAGAAAACCATCTTTGATAGTAACAGGGTGGTGAGGGAAGGAGAGGGATATTCACTGACTAAACAGTAGAAAAGAATTATGTGAAAGGAAGGGCAACACTACAGGGGAAGTCAGCACTACTGGAATAAATCAAAAGCTAAGAAGTTTACTGAATATAACCAAACAATTTGAGAGGCAGAGTAACAGGGAAAAAGCTCTGGAGATCATAGTTTCAGGGCACATCTAGGTCACTTATTCACTTAGCATAACAAAATTAAGAAAACGTTTTGCTTCCCACTTTAAGCAGCATCTGGCATCTTAAAAGCTAGCAAGCAGCCATCTAATATGAGCAATTAGTTTGAGCCCACCCAGAGCAAAGAAAAGCAAACAGCAGAGTGTGAAGAAAAATATGAACCCAGGATACAGAAAAGGCCACATAAACCAGAAACTCCCCCAGCCTGAGATCAGAAGAGCTAGATGGTGTTCAGCCATCACCAGTGACCACCCAACAAGGAACACAGCAGAGTCCCTAATAGAGCAGAAAAAAAGAGGTGCAGAACTCAAATTCCAGTAAAAAGACCAGACTTAATGGTTTGACTGAGACTGGAAAAATGCCAGGAGACATGACCCCAAGATTTGCTGTACACCCAGAAAACCATTCCTGAAGTCAACTCATCAAAAAAATTAGACTAAACTAGAAACCATAAAATGATTATTCCTGAAGAATGTGCTTCTTAGCTCAAGCAGATATATGAGACAAAGTGGGTGGCCCCTGTTTAGAGGCAAGCTGAGAAGGCAAGATGGGACAGGACCTGGTTGTAAAGGCACAAGAATTCTAGGGTGGAGAGTAGACTTGTGCTGTCACATAGAGAGAGCAACTAGGGTTATGTAATAATGCATACATAATTTTTTTGTATGAGAAACTAACTTGAGCCGTAAACTTTCACCTAAAACACAATAAACAACAATAAAGAAACAATAAAGTAGGCTTAATATGCTGGTGTTGGAGAGATGTCCAGAATATATAATAAGAATAGAGATTATATAATGGAATATACCTTTTTATACAGTAGATCTCATATGCTTAAAGAAACTGTAGAAAGAATTTTTTCCTGGAAGTCATTATCTGAAGTGTTGACTTTAGTACTGGTCTCAGCTCTGGGCTAACAGTAAGTTTGAGGGGCCACGTTCTCGGGGGACCCTCAAGGTTGTTGGACCATCAAATCCTGTCTTTTAGTAGAGTTCTTGATCTGCACACCCCTTTTTCTCTTATTCATCAGGAACTATACATTGTGTTCCCTGACAGGGCTAACTTGGGTGGTAGCTGGGTACCATCTAGATCTTCTGATATCATGACAATGCAGTCTCCCAGTCATGTGGATCCATCTGTCTGCTGAGCTGACAATTTCCTCATGTCTTTGATTTCCTTGGTTGTTACCTGCTCCAGGTGGGTTGGGACCAACTGATGTTCCTTAGGTGGCAGTTTGCTGGCTTTTAAGACCCCAGGTGCCACTCATCCATATGAGATGCAGAGCAATTTCTTAGGGGGGAAAAATAACCAAAAAACTAGAAATACAAATTGACCTCAGTGTTCCTGCAACCTGAGTCCCCAGACCTCTATCCCTGCTACTCTGTCCTTTAAAATGTTCAGCTGCAATTAGGAAACCTTTTATCTTATGATGTAGTCCAGTTGTGCTGATCTGCTTTCTGTTGTGTGCTGTCACTCCCTTTACCTAACCAAATTCCTGTAGACTATCTAATCTGTGAATAGTCCTCTCCCTCCCTCCCCATCCTTGTAGCCATCAAAGAACATTTTCTTCTGTGTATAAGCATTTTCTTCAGTCCTTATAGAAGTGAGCTCATGCAGTATTTGTTCGTTTGGAGCTAACTAATGGAAATCATAATTTTTAATATTTAAAGTGGCAGGTGTTGCTAAATTTTGCTGTGTAAGGTTCACTCACACACTAAACAATTCTTCATCTCATCCCTTTGGCAGTCCTAGTTTAGGCCAACATAATATTTTAAATCACATTTTATTCTTCCCTATCTTAATGAAACATTACTTGTGTGCCATCTGCATTTTCACTGCACATTGTTTATTGAGTAAAGAGCTAAACTTAAAATAGAAAGAAAGAAACTACAAAGAGGAACTTGTCTGATTTTGTGTGGGCTTGTCCAGAAATGTTTGAATCAAATCATATATTCATCCACGGTTAAAAAATCATAATTGGGTTGGAAAACCAAATGAAGAATTCATGATATAATGTTCATGACTTTTAATTTCATTATAATTGACAGTGTTTTATCTGTCCTCACCATTGAATATAATAATTTCATCTACCTGTTGAAACCAAAAAAAACCACTGCTGTCAAGTGGTGTCTGACTCATAGCGACCCTAAATGTCAGCATAGAACTGCCCCACAGAGTTTCCAAGGAGTACCTGGTGGATTTGAACTGCAAGCTGTTTGGTTAGCACGCATGGCACTTAACCCACTATGCCACCAGGTTTTTTGTTGAATCGAGGATCTATATACTTGTACATTTACTCTATTTATATGTTTGGTTGGTTTTTTTTTTTTTTTTTTGCCTGTATGTATATTTTTTAGTCTTTTGCTAATTGCACATTTGTAGTCATGGCCAAGGAACATTAGCTACTGTTATGGACTCAGTTAAACAAAATCTCCTGTCAGTACATATTCTTTTCAAGTATCTTGGGAAACAGTGTGCCATCTTTCATTTATGGAGGACTGAAATGAGCATTGCTTAGTATATTTACTATATATTTCTTTATGATGAATGGAATGGAAACTGAAATTTATTACAACAGCAATAAACTTGAAATGTTTAACAAGGGCAACCTGCACTGCTCACACACACAATGACAAAAAATTCTCCATTATATGTCAGGGCTAATAACTGTCCCTCTCATCCTGGCTGGGGAAAAACCTCCTATGTATAGCTTACATTTTAGTTGATATTGTGTCTATAATATGTTTCTTAAGTCCCAAAGAAAGAGCCAAGATATTATAACACATTCTCTTATTTTTCCACTTAGGAAAATAACATGTTTATTATAAATATGACATATATAAAAATAGTTTAAGAAAAATAAAATTTGCTTATATTTCTGCCCTTTGCATACATTTCTCTTTTACATGTTTATGTAGATTCCTGGGTTGTACAAACAGTTTGTAGTTGTCTACTAACCTCAAGTGGTCAGTTTGTACCTACCTAACGGAACAGCAAAAGAAAGGCCTGTTGATCTACTTCCATAATGACTGGAGTCAAGAAAGCCCTAAGGAGCAGCTCTATTCTGTAACACACGGAGTTGCCATGAGTCAGAATCAACTCAGTAGCAACGGATGTATGCATATTTTACAAAAATTCATTTTTTCTAAAAATAACATTCTATAACGTGCACTTTTTTCACTATACATTAGTACTCTGGAGGTATATAGTAAAGAAAAGGAAATGTTTATTGAATTAACTAAATTAAAAATAAGGACTATGTTAAGTAATTTATAAATACACATATTTGAAAACACACACACATATGTTGCTCCACAGAGTATTCTTCCTTTTCATTTTCATGGGAAATACAGAAAAGAATTTAGTTCAAAATAGCTTAAAAGAAATGGGGTATTGCAAAGTGGGCAACAAGGAAAGACACAGAGAAGTAGGAATATAAAACAAAATAAATAAGATTGGTGCTAAATCAAAGTTGAAAATAGTACACAACTAAAAATAAATAAAACCTATCAGCAGATGGATTGCTTTTCCCGGTGCTCCCAATAGTTTTTTTTTTTTTCCAACTACATCTGAGCTTTGTAGGGTCAGCGCAGGGGAAGTTTTGCAGAAGGACCCCTGTTAACTGGAAACAATACAACATCTGCTGTTTTAATCTTCTGTGCCACATACCACAAGGGAGGCCAGCAGCCTGGCTCTGAGCAAAAGTGAACATGTGTGATTCTGTGTTTGTACATGTGTATGTGAGTGAGAGACAGACAGACAGAGAGAGGTGTGTTTGTGTGTGATGTGTGAGACAGAGAGACAGAGAGAGAGAGAACGTACCAGTGGGCCAATACCCATGTACGCATGAGTGTGCACAGGGCGGGGAAGGGCAGGGACAGAAAAAGGATGCAGAGAACCTCTGTTGGGTCAGCTACTGTAGTTCAGACAACCGTTTATTTTCCAACTTGAGTTTGCCCTCAATTTCGTTAAAATTTGCCATCTATTTTTCTAAGTCACTATTTCTTTCTAAGGTTTTTCTTTGATTTTAAAAGAAAAATGTATTTTTAATATTCCTGGTTAATGACTGAGTTTTATCCTCACCAGGTATTTATCACTCATGATTTTAGAAACAGTGTCTGGGATGGACAAATTTAGTAATGAGATGTTACAAAATTTTAGCCTTGTGTTCTGTGCACTGAAAATCACAATCGACTTGGAGGCATTGAGTGTTTTTTTCACTTCCATTCATGAGATGGAAAATTTACTGTGACTTGGGGGAGGAGTCATTTGGGGATGAAACTCAAGAGTTCTGGATAAATTAACTTTGAGATATCTTTATGATAACCAAATACAGTATCAAGAAAGTAGGTGTACATCAGAATCCATGGCTTTAGAGAAAAATGTTAATTTTGGAATGATCATCATTCTATGTGATATAAATAAGAATGCTACAAAAACACTGTTTCAGGTCATATGCTTTATGTTTTGTGAAATTGTCTCACATATTGTATGACTTTTAGAATCCCTAGTCTTTATTGATTACATATTAATGGTATCCTTTCAATCTTGAGACAAACACACATCTTATAGCCAAGCCAAGTGCCATCGAGTCAGACACATCTTATACACATGCGTATTTTCTAATGCTGTTTAGAAGGGGTATCTTATTCACTTTTATGAATATTGTGGTAAAACCCAAATCCAAAATGATTGTTTATTACAAGACTACAATGTGTATCTGTTAATTTTTATTGTAAGTTAACAAAACAATGATGTGTACATTGTATTTCCAAAATGTATTTATTACTGAATACCTATTTTGTGGTATTCTACTAGTAAGCTATAATGGTTTGGAAACCACTGATGGATCTACGGTGGAGAACATTAAGATTAAATCAGACTTTGAGGATCCCGAATTACCTACCACCGTTTTTTGTTTTGATTTGGTGTGAGTTTCTAGAGGCTGTTTTAACAGTAAAAGTAATGCATATGCTATTTAAGCAAAACAAAACACCTCGAAGAGAAGAAACAATGAAAACAAAAGAAAAATATCCCTCATCTCCCTCCGAAGCAAAAATTACACACCATAAAAATACTGGCTTGATGTCAAATTTTCCAGATACTTACAGAATTTCTTCTTTATAGATATTGACATAACCTTCCCACTTGCTTTTAAGAAGTGTTATTGTTAGCAGCCATCTAGTCAGCTCTGACTCTTGGTGACCTTCTATACAAACTAACAAAACATCAAGAGGTATAATGGCCTTTAGCTCAGACATCTATTAGAACCTGTCAGTCATAGCCCCTGCTTGACTGACTGTAAAAGAAAATAGCCTTGGATAGAAGGAAAACACTTGCCATGGTACTAACAACTCTAGCTCTGCTGTCAAAATCTTGCCTTAAAGAAACAAAAGTTATAGCATGTTTCTTAAAAAAAAAACATGCAGTCTTTTGCTTTTTTGGATATGTTCAAGTCTATCATTTCATTAAGTCATCATGAGAAAAGTCACATATCCTAATGATAATGACACCTTGTAGTATAAGTTTACAGAGGTACGCTTCAGCATGGGCTAATCAACTCCTATGAGTCAAAGTATCTAATTACATTTGTGCATTTACAATACGAACGTCACTGTTCACATTACATTACATCATTTTCTTAAAGAGGCTAAAGAATAAATGTTTTCTCTCAACTCTGTTGCAGATATAGTTACACTTCTCTTGGGCAATTAATCTTTGTGTGTGTGTGTGTGCATGCACGTGCACACATCTTAATGTATTTGAGTATCATATATAAAATAAAACTTTCATTTGTGTTCTTGGATATTTAGAATTAATCATCTTGTGGCACAATTCAATCAAGTGATAAGGGATTTTATGATCTACTTTTAGTATACTAATTGTATAATTACCTTTGCCCTTAATGCTTCACCAATTTCATCTTATTATTACATTAGTATACTCTAATGTTTCTTATACATCCTTACAAAACATTTTAAAACTTTTTTTGAAGCAAACCTCATAGATAGAAAGATATCGATCAATATATTGATATGTAAATATAGACACTTGTACATATGCGCATATGTATTTTGACCTCGCTTCCAAATGAAGGATAAAATTTCAAGGTATTTTTCCCCTCTCTCCACCTCTTTACACACTCAGGACTATAGTTTTCTATGACTTTTCATTTTAGTTCAATTTACCACAAACATTTCTATTGCCTACCATGGAAATCAGGTCCCTGTGTGGCACAAATGGCTTGTGCATGACTAGCTCTTTAAGGTTGGAGGTTTGATCCCATAAAGACACCCCACAGAAGAAAGTTTGGACGAGTGCCTTCCCTAGTGTTTACAGTCAAGAAAATTCTATGCAGCAGTTCCACTGTTAACATATGAGGTTGCCATGAGTTGGAAACACCTTGATTAATAAGTTTGTTTGCTTGCTTGCTTTTACCAGGTAAAAGACAGTACAGACAATAAGCAACTGGAACTAAGACTTCTAGTACAATTTTCAATTTGATAATTTTCACCACTCATTTGACTTGAGAAACCCTGATGGTGTAGTGGTTAAGGGCTTTGTCTGCTAACCAAAAGGTCAGCAGTTTGAACCCAACAGGTGCTCCTTGGAAACTCTATGGGGCAGTTTTACTCTGTCCAATAAATAGGGTCACTATGAGTCAGCATCAACTGGATGGCAGTGGGTTTGGCTTTTTTGGTTTGATATTATTTATTTGAGCCTCACTTACAGTGAGGTAAGTTGGATAGTAATCATATTACAAATGAGATTGGAGAGAGAAAAAGACTAAGTAATTTTTAAAAACTCAGACAGCTCTTTAGATATTCCATGCTCAAACCCATACAAATATTCATTTATGGCTTACTGCAATAAATGATAAGAAGTGCTTCAAATTGAGGGTATAATTTTTTTTCTTATTTTTAAGTGTATGATAAAACAGGATAAAACTGACTTAAAAGTAACACACTGTGCTGTGAGAATTCATGTTTCCATTTGAAGAATCAAGGAAGGATTTACAGAAAGGCTGTCATTTGAGATAATACTTTGAAAAAGTATAGACATAAAAGACGGTTTCAGCAAAACAGAATACATAAGCAAAGTGACTTACGTGTATTTTTGATGAAATACATACTTAGTTTGTGTGATATTTAGGATGCTGTCTTAACTATCTGATACTGTTATAACAGAAATGTCACAAGAAGATGACTTTAACAGACAGAAGTATATTATTATCTCTGTCTAGGAGTCTAGTTCAATTCAGGGCACCAGCTCCAGGGGAAGGCTTTCTCTCTCTGTGGTTCTAGGGGAAGGTTTTTGTCATTAATCTCCCCCTGGGTCTAGGAGTGCCTCAGGGCAAGGATTCCCCTCCAAATGATGTTTCTGATCTTCTTTCATACTAGTAGGAGGTCTTTCTGCTGTTCATTCAATTCTCTCTTTTATATCTCAAAAGTAATTAACTCAAGATACCACCTAATCCTGTAGATTGAGTCCTGCCTCATTAGCACAACTGCCTTATTAACAGCATAACCAAACCCCCAAAGCAAACCAGTTGCCACTGAGTCAGTTATGACTCATAATGGCCCTACAGGAAAGAGGTAAATGGATAGTAATTATATTACAGATGAGACTGCAGAGATAAAATGGCTCTCCTATAAAATGACCAAGTAGAACTACCCCACAGGGTTTCCTAGGAACAGCTAGTGGATTTTGAACTACTGACCATTTGGTGAGCAGCCTGCGCTCTTAACCACTGGGTTACAATTTATAACATATTAAGACGATCATAAAATGGTATGCGGCCACACAGCACTGCGAGTCATGGCCTAGCCAAGTTAACATACTTTTGGGGGATACAATTCAATCCATAACTGATACATATAGAAAGACCACAGGACTTAAGATGAGGAGGACAAACGGGATCCTGTTATCACACTGAATGTCTGCCATCGTCTTAGGGCTGTCAGCACACAATCCACTCTTCTACTCTTGCTTCAGAAATCCGGGAGAAATTAGAGATCAGAGTTCTACAGTGAACGAGGCAGTAAAGGCATTCTGTTATTTTTTTTTTTACTAGAGATTATAAAATGATGCTGGTATTTATCACACCTCCCTACCTTCAGGTATTTAAAATCAATTCTAAAGGACACTAGCTCTTTGAATGGAGTACACCTAAACTCTTTTTTGTCTTCTTGGTATTTATACAACAGCTTCAGGGTCTTAGAAATCAATTCACAGAGAGCGAATTGTCCCTGAGCAGCCCAAAATGGACAACCATTTACCTTCTTATATGCAGAACAAACAAAGGGCTTTTAGCATCACTTTAGAGTTATGAATTCTTCCACTTAATGTTCTGCTCTCGCAGGAGTTTTCGAACTTTAGCCCAACCGATAAAGAGGCTCTAAAAACTCACTTGAGTCCTTAGTAAGTAAGCAATTATACTTCTCATCTCCATGACGCTGACTGCTCTCCCTGTTGCTCCCCAAATCTAGAGGCATCAAAGGGCTGGGTGACAACGGTGTGACCAGCAAAATGGAAGTAGGTTTTAAACAAGAGAGAATGTAGAATAACTTAAAATCTTCAGCTGATGTTCCTCCAGACATTGACCCAGGGTTGTCTCACCCAGAATACCCTTGCACACGGCCCTCAGGTTCATTTCTGCCTAAAGGAGAAGCCAGCAGGAAACTGGGGTACAAAAGAGGTAGTGCAGCCAGATCGAGCAGCTGGGTTATTTCTTCATAAATACCTCCCTTCTCTGCCTCAGTACTTCTCTGACAGCAGCTGCATCCAGCTCCTTCCCACAGGCCCACCTCCGCATCAGGGTTCCAGCCCCTTTGGCCCCTAGAGGCAGCAATGGCTTCCAGCTACTTTACTTCTGACCATATTAATGTAATTAGCCCTTAATTACATTCTCTTTACTTCAACCATCAGGTAAATTATGTTTCCTGCCAGTACCCTGACTGATACAAGTAACATAGTATTATGGTTTGCAGTATTTTTGTCTCTGGGTTCTCTTACTTAAAGGCTTATTTTGTCTGTTTGTATGTGTTTTCTTCTAAGCTTACCTCTCAGAAATTGTTTCAGTATAAATATTAAGTTAATTGTAGTACTAAAAGAACAAAAGTTCAACTCTATCAGACTTCTTCACTTGGAAGGTAGCAGAAAACTACCAAGGAAAAGCTTTACTTTAATCAGAGTGATCCCAAGCTACTACCTGCCTCAGCATCATCTGGGAACTAGTTAGAAAAGTCAACTCCAGGCCCCACTCCACACTCAATAAATCAAAACCTTGGGGGTTTGGAGCCAAGCAATCTATGTTTTAAGATGCCTTCATGTGATTTTGATGCACACTGAAGTTTGAGAACTACAGTCCTTAATAACAATTAAAAGACATAATTCCAAATTCCCATAACTTGAAATATTCATATTCTCTCTACTTCCTGCAATAAAATCCAAGTATTATTTAAAATTTCTAAAAGCTGAGTCTAATCAGGTACTTTCTTTAAGTGTATGTCTTTGTTATCTATCAAAATCCTGTTTGTTACTTAAAATCTGACAGGAATGTCTTCTTACTCTTCAAAATCTAGATAGATATTTACTTTTTCTGGTATTTTAGCCTATTATCAGTACTGCTTTAAAACACTGCAATATATTATTTTTCTCCTTTTCCTCCACAATATTGTGAGTTTATTAAAAGTAAAAATGATGACTTATTTCCCCTTTTATAATGTGTAGTATAGTTTGGTGGCACAGTGGTTAAGTACTACAGATGCTAACCAAAAGTCCGGCAGTTTGAATCCACAGGGAGCTCCTCAGAAACTCTATGGGGCAGTTCTAATCTGTGCTATAGGGTGGCTATGAATCAAAATTGATTTGACAGCAGTGTTTGTTTGTTTTCAATTTTTATTTTTAATATAGTCTGACTCATCAAAAATATCATCAACTCCCTGAAAATATGGCCCCTGGATATCCTTGTAGCTCAGTACTGAAGTCACTCTTGACATTCACCTTTCAGCCAAAGATTAGGTAGGCTTATGAGACCAACAATAGTATATATAGCTCAACCACGGATGCAAGACCAAATGGGCATGCCAGCCCAGGGGCAAAGATGAGAAGGCAGAAGAGAACAGGAGAGCTGGACGGGTGGAAATGGGAAACCCAAGACTCAGATGTGTAGACCGTTATACACCACAGGGTTGGCAATCAATATTGCAAAACAATGTGTGCATTAACTGCTTCTCTGTAAACCTTCACTTACAGCATATTAAAGAATACATAAACATCAACACTCTGAAAATGGAGTTTAAATATTCATTTCCAGGTAAAAATCTTTGAAGAAATTCATGTCAAATGTATAAACAAAGGCTTGGAATTAATACAAGGGAAGTATTCAAACAAGAAAAAGATGTATGCAAAAGTAACACACATTTTCTTTCGTTCTATTGCTAGACAAGTGCTTTATAACAGGTACTGTTCCACAATACAATGTGTAAATGTGGCAGTGCCAACTTAGAACTGATATAGGTGACAAAATAACTTAGCCTTTCCAATATTTATGGTTTAGAAATAATCAGTGTTACTCAGAACTCAACATTTATCAAGATTAAGTAATATTAGAAGAAAGAGCTATGAGCCACTAGGATGAATTTCTGGTAAAAGATAAATTTTTACAGCAGAGATGTGAACGTTTTAAAGATTCATTTTAATTATTTGATATTATACATTACTGAAATGTATTTATGTTGTGATATAATCATTTTTCAATGATAGTATAAACAATCTATGGTATTTTAAATACTTACAGACTTTAGGACTTCATGGGAAGATATAGTTATCAGAAAATCAAGTAATCTTAATGAAAACAAAAATGCTGAAATTATACCTGAAAGGAAATGGCCAAATGATTCTGATGGCTCTCTAGAGTTTTAAGAATTCCACAGGAAAAATATAGTTAAGCCAAATCAAATCAAACCTAGACTTTTTTTTTTAACTTTTGGTAAGGCTGACATTTATTAAACATTTGCAGACATTCTTTCTAAATTCCAGGGAGCTCCTATTCAATGAGCATTCCCAAATCCTTGTTATAAATCAGTAACCAGAGGGAATAAACTCCTTGAAAATAAATATCTTCCATTGGCTTAATATTTGTTGTCAAGCACTTGTCTTTCCTGGTTCTGCAGTAGACTCAATACATAAACTACTGGTTAGGGTTAAAATGTTTATCCATGTAGGACAAATAGAGTATTCTAAGGCACTATGTCCAAGATAACTCATGTACAACTTGGGGCTGTAAATAGTTACATGAAAATGTACTAACAGTTTATGGCAAAATCAAGCTTGTTCAGGCCAGCCAAGGCAGTGACATGTTATACTTCATCATATTTTCACCCTGTTTATGAAACCCTATTGGCATAGCGGCTAAATGCCATGGCTGCTGATCAAAAAAGTCAGCAGTTCAAACCTATCAGGTGCTCTTTCCAAACTCTGTGTGGGCAATTCTGCTCTATACTATATGGTTCCTATGAGCTGAAATCTATTTGATGGCAGTGGATTTGATTTGGGGATTATATGTGAATATTACAATAATAAACCACAGTCAAAGACAGCTGCACCTTTACTTTCCTCAACAGGAATACGTAATTTCTGATTTTCCAAAAAAGCAGATACTTACAATTGGCTGGCTACTCATCACTTTGAAACTAACTGACCTTTCTGAGGACAAAGTTGTGACCTTAGAGATACTGGACATCTGTTCTAAAAAAAAAAAAAAAAGAAAGAAACTAGCCTAAACATATGCAACACAAAGGGAAAGATGTCTAATAGAATATTCAGAATGGAATGCTATCCAGCTTTTGCCTTTCACAGATGAAGAAAACATGCCCCAGAGATGTTCACTAATTAGCTCCATATATTCCTATTTTTTTCCAGAGAAGCTGGAAGTCTAGATTTTTAGATAAATTTTCCCCATTCTTAAAACATCTGTGTGCCACACAGCTGTCATTTTGAGATGTCTGCAAATTCTACCAAACTCTTCCCACTTTGGTATTCATTTAGTGATCCATTATTCTTATTTCAACTTTATGTTTGGACAGTCAGTTTCATCAGCCAGAAATGAAGGATCACAGACCCTCTAGTAAAAGCTGCCTCCAGGACTGCAAGTTGACCTCCATTCTCCCGTGCTTCCTGTCGGGAGCTGAGCTGTCCAATAGACACATGCATTCTTTAAATTTACACTTATTAAAATTCAGTAAAATACAAAATTCAGGCCCTCCATCACAGTAACAGTATTTCAAGTGGTTTTTGACTCCTATACTGAATACAGTCATAAAAAATATTTTCATAACTTCAGAAAACTGGGTTACCTAGTGCTGGTATCCAGTCCTTAAGTTAATTTTGAGATTTTCTCCTTTGTTGTATGTTAATATATTTATAGTGTTGTATGTTAATATATTTATAATATATTTAACATATTTTTTCTCTTTAATTCCTACACATCAATTACCAATTCTATGACTTCTGTGTCATCTTGAGCAAGTAGCTTAGTACATTTCCAACTTATATTTAGTGTTGAAAAAAACAAGCAATAAAAATAGTGATCACACAAAAATTATCACACCACTTATAATTTCTATATTTATTATTTTGCAATTGGTTAATCCCACTGCCACCGAATCAATTCCAATTCATAGTGACCCTGTTGAACAAAGTAGAACTGTCCTGGGGAGTTTCCAGGATTGTAAGATTTTACAAAAGCAGACTGCCACATCTTTCTCCTTCAGAGAAGCTAGTGGGTTAGAGCCACTGACCTTTCTGTCAACTGCTTAACTACTGCACAACCAGGCCTTTTCCTATAAAATCAACAGGCAAGAAATGTCAAGCAAAGGCATACAGTTGATATTACAGTAAACAGTGAATCTATATAACAATGTTTCATGTTATTACAAATGTTTTCACATTGTTAACATGATGAATTCAATGTCTACTAGGTATGCTGAAGTAAACACAACATTTGAGACACACACTTAAATAGAACTTACTATGTGCCAAATACTGTTTTAAATATTTTATAGTTATTAATTGATCTACTCATCAAAGAAGCCCATTCATATAAGGACACATATTACTCCTTTTTATAGAATAGTAAAATGAGGCATATTAAGGTTAAATAACTCACCCAAGGCTGTACAGCTAGTAAGAGGTTGGGATACTGTAACCCTGGTTTTCATGGTATTATGTTCTGTAACTTTGGAAAAAGTTGTGTTTTCCATTTAAGTATAAATGTTGTCTATTAAAACGATAATGACTGATAACTTACAGGATTCCTATAAGGACCTTGGAGCATATTACCAAAAAAAAATATATATATATATAGCAAGTTAATTCTAGCTCATAGAAACACTATAGGACAGAGTAAAGCTGTCCACAGGGTTTCCAAAGCTGCAATCTTTATGGAAGCAAACTGCCACAGCTTTCTTCTGTGGAGCAGCTCGTGGGTTCAAACAGCTGACCTTTCAGTTAGCAGCCAAGTGGTTTAACCACTGTACTACTAGGGCTCCTGGAATGTCCTATTAGCATATACACGCATGTCTCCTTGTACTGCACTTTACAGATGAGTTTTCAACAAATTGAAGGGTTGCTGCAACTCAGTGTTGTGCAAGTGGGCCATTTTTCCTATCTCGTTTCCTGCCTGTGTATCATGTTTTGGTAACTCTTACAATATTTCAATTTTATTATTATTATTATATATGTTATGGTGATCTGTGATCAGTGATCTTTGATGTTATTATTGTAATTGCTTTGGGGTTCCACAATCCATACTGATATAAGACGGTGAACTTAATAAATGTGTGTATTCTGACTGTTCCACCAGCTGGCCGTTGCCCTCTTTGTCTATCATCAGGCCTCCTTAATCTCTGAGAGATGACAGTATTGAAATCAGGCAAATTTTTAGCCCCACAAAGTGTTCCAGTACTGAGAAGAACCATACATCTCTTACTTCAAGTCAAGAGCTATAAATTATTAAGCTTAGTAAGGAAGGCACTCGACGGCACTTGGCTTGGCAAGGAAGGCATGTCAAAAGTCAAAACAGTCCAAAAGTTAGGTCTCTTGTACTAGTCAGCCAAGTTGACTGAATTCAAGTGGTCTGGATAGAAGATTAAACCAGTCACAAAATCCATTAAACCAAGGCCTATTGCAGATCAAGACCCTAACCCTCTTCAATTCCAAGAAGGCTAAGAGAGGTGAAGAAGCTGCAGAAAAAAAAAAAGAGTTAGAAGCTAACGAAGATTGATTCAGAAGGTTTAAGGAAAGAAGCCATATCTGTAACATAGAACAGCAGGATAAAGTAGCAAGTGCTGGTGCAGAAGCTGCAGGATGTTATTCAGAAGATATAGCTAAGATCATTGATATCCACTGTCAAAACCCACTGCCATCAAGCCGACACTGACTCATAGTGACCCTGTAGACAGAATGGAACTGCCCCACAGGGTTTCCAAGGAGTGCCTGGTGGATTTTTACTGGCGATCTTCTGGGTAGCAGCTGTAGCATTTAACTACTATATCACCAGGGTTTCCAAGATCACTGATGAGAGTAACTACACAGATTTTCTAAGTAAATGAAAAAGCCCTTATACTGGAAGAAGATGTCATTTAGGACATTCAAAGCTAGAGAGAAGTCAATCCGTGGTTTCAAAGCTTCAAAGGATAGGCTGACTTTCATTAGAAAGTAATGTAGTTAAAGACTTACATTGAAGCCAATGTTTACTTACCATTCCAAAATTCTAGGGTCCTTACAAGTTATGCGCTATATCTCTGCCTGTGCTCTATTAATGGAACAATAAAACTGGGATGACAGTACACCTGTTAAAAATAGTTCTCTTAATCTGTTAAGTTCACTGTTGAGAATTAGTGCTCAGAGATAAAAGATTCTTTTCAAAATACTACTGCTCACCTATTAGCTATGATGGAGATATACCAGATTAATGTTGTTTTCATTCCTGGTAACACAACACCCATTCTGCAGCCCACAAATCAAAGAGTAATTTCAACTTTCAAATCCTATTATATAAGAAATACATTTTGTAAGAGTACAGCTGCCATAGTGATTCTTCTTATCAGCAAAGTAAATTGAAAATCTTCCGGAAAGGACTCACCATCCTAGATGCCATTAAGAACATTTGGGATTCATGGGAGGAGGTCAAATTATTAACTTTAATGGGAGTTTGGAAGAAGTTGATTCCAACTCTTACTGATGACTTTGAGGAGTTCAAGACTTCAGTGAAGGACGTAACTGCAGACATGGCAGAATCAGTAAGAAAACTAGATTTAGAAGTGAAGTCTGAGGATCTGTCTGAACTGTTGCAATCTCACAGTCAAACTTGAATGGATAAGGAGTTGCCTCTTATGGATGACCAAAAAAAGTGGTTTCTTGAGATGAACTCTACTGCTGGTGAAGATGCTATGACTTGTTAAAATGACAACAAAGTGTTTAGAATATAACATAAGCATAGTTGATAAAGCAGTGGTGGGGTTTGAGAGTACTGACTCCCTTTTTGAAAGGAGCTCTACTCTAGGTACATGCTATCAAACAATATTGCGTGCTATGATGGAAGGGTCAGTCCATCCAGCAAACTTCATTGTTATCTTCTCTTAAGAATTTGTGACAGCCACCTCAACCTTCAGCAGCCACTGCCTTGATCAGCCAGCAGCCATCAACACAGAAGCCAGACCCTCCATCGGCAATAAGACCAAGACTTGCTGAAGACTCAGATGATCCTTACCATTTTTAACAGTAAAAGGTGTTTTTTATTAAGATGTAAAACATAATGCTATTGCATACTTAATGAACTACAGTATATGATAAATATAACTTTTATATGGGCTAGGAAATTGAAAAAAATGTGTAATTTGTTTTATTACAATATTCCCTTTATGGTGATGAACTGGACCTAAACTTCAGTATCTCTGAGGTATGTCTGTAGCAAATACTCATCAATTAGAGATTCCTTTATGCTTCGCAAGTATCTGAGTAGATTATTTCAAATATCTAATATTTAACACATATTTACCTGTTCTAAAACAATGTTTAAAGGTCTATCATGGTATAGTTTTTCTTTTTTACATTTGGCATGATTCTCCTGACAAGTGTCTTCAGTACTTTCAAGTATTTTTAAGGTAAAAAAAAAAAAAAAAAGTACATAATAAGTGTTCCATTAAAATTATTGAGATGAGTCAAATTAAATTCTAAGCAAAATATAACTTCTTTAATACCACATATATGAATCTATTTAATTAGAAAAATATGGGAAATCTCTGAATAGCAGACTCCCAGTCATTTTATTTTACTTTACTGTTAAAAGAATTGTCTGAAACTCTTCTCCTGACTTTGTTTTGACTGCATTTCCAGTGCATTTCCATACAATCTTATGCTAGTTTGTACACTAAAATTAACTGTGAAATTTTTATATAGCAATGATTGTCTTTAGTGGAGTTTTTAGTTTTAACTTCATTCTTCTAGTAGATCTTATTTTTTGTTTGCTCGAGCTCATAATTGTCTTGAACATAGTATTAATATGTATTAAAGCATTTAAACGATGCTTCTGCTACATTGTGATGTGATGCAAAAGCATTCCCTCTGGCTATAGCTGCATCTGTCTCAAACCAATAATCTAATTTTTTGAGATCCATGGGGAACCATGCTCATTATATTCACCAGGTTTAGAGCTTTAAGAATTAATTTTCTTTCTGGACACATGAATAATCAGGAGACTGTTAACAAGCACCAAAGAAACAAGCAGATTACGTTTGTGTATTAAGGGAGCATTATGTGAGCAAATAAGTTTGTATTGTTAATATGCATGCTCTCTTTTGCTCAAATCATTTATTGACATATATAACATAACAAAAAAACTTATTTTTGTTACCATATGCTCTTTATTATTTTCACTTGAGTATTTATTGAAGTGTGTATAAAGTATTACGAAGCATTTGCTGTAATACAACAACTTCTCCACTAAATTTGATCATTTCAAAGGCAATACTTGTGCATACTAGCTACAATTCCATTTCATCAGCTCCATACTCTAACTAATTCAGGACTTCAACATTAGGAAGGGGTCCTAATAGTATACTTAGCAACAGGTAACAGGATATTTAAGGACAAGACACTTTATTTCAGATTAATAGAGAAGAAAAACACCTTCTATGCTAATAAATATACCAAATATTTATTTAAGTTTAGTGTGTGAGATCATTATTATACTTGCAACCATAAAGTTAACTATTTTTATTATTATAAATGTAGGTATTCTCAGTTACAATTAATAAATCAATAGATTTCTGCAGCAAACTTTTTACATGCAATAGTCTCCTTTTCTTGCCCTACTTTTTCCTTCTCTGCCTTCCAATTAGAATAAAAAATGGCAATGGACAGAATACAGTAGAATTATACTGTAGCAGAGTTACAATGAACAGAAGCTATCCAAGTCTCCTCTAACATGTCATTATGTCTATTTTCCACAGTTTGGGGCTTACATGTGGTTTGGCCATACATATAATAATTCTGGCATAGATTCAAAATAACCTAAGCTCTGGTCCTCATAAAAAAAAAAAAAAAAAAAAACAGCAATAGTTCACATTAACTCAGTCCCAAATTCATAAGGAAATAAGCCACAGCCAAAATCACAAGGAGGGGTGGCAACAATTTTCACATGATATACCATTACTATCCAAGCTTGTTCTACCTTCTTAGGAAAGGCAGTTTCCAAAGTTTCCAAAGAAGGGCTCAGAGCAGATAAGCATCCTAAGCCCTATGTATGAGGTCCAATAAATACATCCATGAATCTAATTGTTCTAAATGCTACTACATACCTCACTGCTGAATATCACCATGGTCACCTTCAAAGTATTCCCCTTGGGGAGCTCCGCATCAATACCAGCACCCAGTACTCCTTCTTATCCAATGCACAGGGAACATTCTCCAGAATATATCATGGGTTGTGTCATAAAGCAATTCTCTACAAAATCCAAACCACTGATTTATTGCAAAGCATCTTCTCGGACCATATAACCATAAAAGCTGAAATCAATAGCAGAAAAATCATATGCATAAATTCAAGTTTATGGAAACTCAACAGCATCTTGCTCAAAAAGCCACGGATTATAGAAGAATTCAAGAACAAAATAATCGATATAATCAAATCCCACCAGAATCTATGGCATATAGTGAAAGGGGTGCTCAGAGGTCAATTTATCTCTGTAAATGCACACATCCAGAAAGAAGAAAGGGCTCCAATTAGAGAATTAACCCTACAGCTTGAACAAGTAGAAAGAGCAACAAAGGACTCCTTCAGACACCAGAAGAAAAGAGAAAATGAAGATTAAAGCAGAACTAAATGAATTAGAGAATAGAAGAACAATTGAAAAAATTACCCAAACCAAAAGCTAGTTCTTTGAAAAGATCAATAAAATTGATAAACCACTGGCTAAAATTACAAAAGAAAAACAGCAGAGGATACAAATAACCCAATTAAGAAATGAGATGGGAGATGCTACAACAGATCCAGCTGAAATAAAAAATATATATATATACATATATATATATATATATATATATATATAACTCATAACAGAACACTATGGAAGGCTGTACTCTAACAGGTTTGAAAACCTAGAGGAAACAGACAAATTTCTAGATTTATATTACCCACCAAGATTATCACAAGGAGAAGTAAATCAACTTAATCAATCTATTATAAAGGAAGAGATTGGAAAAGTCATCAAAAAACTACCACCAAAGAAAAGCACTGGCGCAGATGGCTTCACTACAGAATTCTACAAAACTTTTAGAGAAAAGTTAACTCTGATACTGTTTAGGCTACTTTACACTATAGAAAGGAATGGTATGCTCCCAAATTCATTTTATGAAGCCAGATAACCCAGATACCAGAAAGAGGGAAAGATTCCCCCCAAAAGAAAATTACAGACCAGTATCACTAATGAACCTAGAAGCAAAAGTCTTCAACAGAATCCTAGCCAATAGAAGTCAACAGCACATAAAAAAATAATTCATCATGATCAAGTTGGTTTCATTCCAGGGAAGCAAGGCTGGTTCAAAATCAGAAAAACAATTAATGTAATCAACCACTTAAATGGAACAAAAGATAAGAATCACCTGATTTTGTCAATTGATGTAGAAAAAGCCTTTGACAAAGTCCAACATCATTTACGCTAAAAACTCTCAGAAAAATAGGAATAGAGGGGAAATTCCTCAACACAATTAGTGGTATCCACACAAAGCCAACTGCCTTCATCATCCCGAATGGTGAAAGACTGAAAAAATTTCCCCTGAGAACATGAACTAGACAAGGATGCACACTCTCACCACTTCTATTCAACATTGTGCTAGAAGTACTAGCCAAAGTGATTAGACAAGACAAAGAAATAAAAGGCATTTGTGTTGGCAATGAAGAAGTAAAAATCTCCCAATTAGCAGATGACATGATTGTATACACAGAGAATCCTAAAGAATCCATAAGTAAACTACTAGAACTAATACAGGAGTTCAGCAAAGTATCCGGATACAAGATAAACATAAGTAAATCAGCAGGATTCCTTTTTACTAACAAAGAGTTCATCAAAGAAGAAATCACCAAATCAATACCATTTGCCGTTGCCCCCAAGAAGATAAAATACCTAGGAATAAATATAACTGGAGAAATAAGAAACCTACACAGAGGGAAGTACAAGCTTACTGCAAGATACCAAAAAAGACTTACACAATCAGAAAAACCAATCTTGCTCTTGGTTAGGAAGACTTGACATTATGAAAATGTCTATTTTACCGAATGTTATCTACTTATACAACACAATTCCAATACAAATTCCAGTGTGATTTTTTTTTTTTAATGAGATGGAGAAACATATCACCAACTTTGTTTGGAAAGGGAAGAAACTCTGTAAAGCATTACCGAAGAAGAGGAACACAATGGGAAGCCTCAAACCACCGACCTAAGAAACTATTACACTGCCACAGTAATCAAAACAGCCTGGTACCGGTACAAAAAGAGACATATAGACCAATGGAATAGAGTGGAAACCCCAGAGATTCCACTAAACTCTTATAAACAGCTAATATTTGACAAATTTTAAACTGGGGTAAAAAAAAAAAAAAAGAAGTCTCTTTAACAAATGGTGCTGGCAAAATTGAATATCCATCTGCAAAAAACTGAAGCAAGACCCATATCTCACATCTTATGGATCAAAAACATAAATATCAAACCTAAGCCGATAAACACCTTGCAAGAAAAAACAGGATCAATGATGGATGTTCTAATACATAGCTTAGACTTCAAGATCTAACAATCAAAGCACGATTAACAGAAAACAGATAAATGGGAACTAAGAATCAAACAAATTCATCCAAAACAAACAAACAAACAGCAATTCATCCAAAGACTTTATCAAAAGAGTTAAAAGAACACCTACAGAATGAGAAAAAATATTTGACAACTACATGTTGGACCATTTTCTGATCTCCATAATCTAAAAGGTACTGCAAAATATCAACAAGAAAAAGACAAACAATCCAATTAAGCAATGGACAAAGGAGATGGGCAGACACTTCACTAAAGAGGATATCCAGGCAGCCAAAGGGCCAATGAGAAAAGGCTCACAGTCACTAGCTATCAGAGAAATCCAAATCAAAAGTACAATGAGATATCATCTCACCCCAACAAGGTTGGCTATGATCCAAAAAACACAAAACAACAAATGCAGGAGAGGCTGTGGAGAGAGTGGAACTTTCGTACACTGCTGGTGGGACTGCAAATTGGTACAACCTGTTTGGAAATCAGTTTGGCACTTCCTTATAAAGCTAGAAATAGATACACCATTTGATCCTGTAATTTCACTGCTTGAAATTTATCCTTCAGAAACAAAGGCTGTCACATAAACAGACACATGTACACAAGTGTTTATTGTAGCACAGTTCACAATAGCTAAAAGATGGAGTCAACCCAGATGCCCATCAACAGATGAATGGATAAAAACTATGGTACATATACTCAATGGAACATCATACTATGATAAAAAAAAAAAATGTAGATTTTTAGAAAACATCTCTTAACATGGTTTCTATTAGAAGATATGCTGAATGACATCAGTCAGTGTCAAAAAGACAAATACTGTATGAGACCCCTGTTTTATAACCCTGTTTTATACTTGTGGACTTAAAAATAGAATTATTAACAGAAGAAAATAACTCGGATGGCTACAAGGGCAGGGAGGGGGTGAGGGTTTATCATAGATGAGATACTTGGTAGATGTTTGAAGTTTTATTCATTAACTGTAACTAGTTAATTAATTAAGAACTGAAGAAAGACTATGGCATAACTCAGGAAAGGGAGGAGAGGATTCCATGGCACTCAGCTGCCAGGAACTTCTGTGTTCTTTAGATGTGCTTATCTTAAAACCTGCTTTTCTGCTGAGAAGGGCATTGTATATTGGCAGCCAAAAGCAGCTGGGCCCTCAGTGGCGGCAGGTCCCACCTCCTGGCTGACAAACATGGTGCCCTGCTTATGGAGTCTCTTGGGGTTCGTCAGCAGATGCTATGATGTGGCTGAGTGAGGAGCGGTAGCGGCACCACAGCATTCAGCTGCCAGTCATCACTGTGTTCTCCAGATGCTTTTATCTTAAAAACTGCTTTTCTGCTGAGAGGTGTAGTGACCAGCCACAGCTGAAAGCAGCTGAGCGCTCAAGGGTGAGAGGCCTTGTCTCCTGGCTGACAAAGATAGACCCCAATTTCTGGGTTTTTTTTATTACTTTTATTTTTTAATTTTTTTTATTAATTAAAAAATGAAAGTGTACATACTCTGTGCTTACAATACTGGGTTAAGAGAGGAGGAGTACACAAGTTGTGTCAAAGTCCCATTAATATTGATCTTCTTACTAATGTGTATTGTCACCAATTTCACCCAACCAAATTTGTAACAACTATCTAATCTAAACCCTCACCCCTTGCCCTCCCACTCTCCCACCCTCTCCACCCTTGTAGCTGTCAGAGAGTCTTTTCTATTATGTATGAGTATGCTTTTAAGTTTTTATCATAGGGGTCTCATATAATAATTGTCCTTCTGTCGTTGACTAGTTTCACTCAACGTAATGTCTTCCAGTTGAGACCAAATTGAGAGATGTTTCCTGCTATCATCGTTGTTCTTTATCAATGTATAGTACTCCATCGAGTACATATACCAAAGTTTACCTATCCATTCTTCTGTTGTTGGGCATCTGGGTTGATTCCAACTTTTTGCTATCATGGACTGTGCTGCAATGAACATTCCTGCGGATGTATCATTTGGTGTGAATGGCCTTGATTTTGTAGGATATATTCTGAGAAGAGAAATTACTGGGTCAAATGGTATATCATTATTTTAAGGTAACGCTAAGTTGCTTTCCAAAGAGTTTGCACCATTCTGCAATCCCACCAACAGTGAAGGAGACTTCCAATCTTTTCACAGCCGCTCCAACATTTATTGTTTTGCGTTTTTTGGATCATGGCCAATCTTGTTGTGGTTCTCCAGATGCTTTTATCTTAAAAACTGCTTTTCTGCTGAGAGGTGTAGTGACCAGCCACAGCTGAAAGCAGCTGGGCCCTCAGGTGTGAGAGGCGCTGACTCCTGGCTCACAAAGATAACACCCCAATTTCTATTTTTTAAATCAAGTATTCACCAAGTTAATTAAGTTTACTAGCCATAATTTTAGTAATTCTTTTTCTTAGTTTCTGGTATAGGATTGTGGATTTAGCAAGTAAAAATGGAGGATATCCATTTAAGTTGGATTTTCAGATCCCACTGTTGTTGAGTCAATTCCAATTCATAGTGACCTTATATAGGACAAAGTAGAACCGCCTCCAAAAGGTAAGACTTTAAATCTTCATGGAAGCAGACTGCTATAGCTTGCTCCCATGGACAAGTTGGTGGGTTCAAACCGCTGACTTTTTGGTTAACAGCCAAGTGTTTATTCACTGCATCGCCAAGATTCCTGATTTTCAGACAAACAATGGATAATGTTTTTTGCATAAGTATGCCTCATGAAATATTTGGGGCACACTTATCTCTCTATCTATCTATTAGTTATTTATTTCAAATACTTGGACATCCTTTATTTGACAACCCTCTTCAGCTCTGAGGAATTTTACATGGGTGGAAACTACTAGAATTTGTTGAAACACTACTCTTCTAGAAATAATACAGAAAGAAAATAAGCCTCTCTCAGTCATAATTTTGTTTTAAGGAATGACTTGGTAGTAGAAAATTTTAAATTTTGTTTTAAACTCTAAAATTACCCATGGGCTTCATGCCATCTCTGGACCTTTCCTAGCAAAGTAAAGGCCTTCAATTTTCATCTTTATTACTCAATAAGCCATACTTTCTATTAATACCTTTCAGCTAATGGTGTGCAAAAAACATGGCTTCTGCCTTTAAACAAGACTGCTTAAATTGCTTAATAGCCTTTTAAACTTTACACGAAGCTATTAACTCAGAAAGTACTTACTGCATAAGTGCATAAATGGTACATAAGGAAGTTTAATTGAAAAATTATCCAAATAGGTTCAAACTACTATTCTGTGTATCTAAAAATCAATCTATGATAGAGAAAGATCTTGTGCACTTGGAATATCTCGTGATGTAAAATGCAGTTTTAATCATATAATTTAAAGCTAGTTTATTGTAATGATGGATCATGAGTTCATGAATATTCCAAGACATCAAGAAATTATAATTTCATGAAATGTTGAAAATTCCCTAAGACTTAGAAAAAATAGTAAAAGTAATTTCAAAAAAATAGATAAACATGATTTTGAGTTCCAGCCTTTTTTAAGCTTTGAGTTATTAAGGCCAAACACTTCAGATTATTTTCCATAGGGAGAAAGGACAATGGATAAATAATGGGTATAGGAAAAAAGAAGTCCACATAGAAATACAGGGCAAAAGGAGAATGGCAAAATTTATGATTACCTATAATTTTGTATGTACATAATGTGATATATAAAGTAAGATATCACATAGTTACCATTTAGCAAATGATGCTCTAAGAAATGCTCACTTTCATCTCATTTTACGCCTCATGTGTAAATGCTCTAAAATACAGAATATGTCTGTTTAATCTTCCAGGGTCATTCACATGAGAGTAAAGAGTAAACCACCAGAAAGTCACAGTAACAAACTTGGTGCCACATCAAAGGACTCTGTCATGGTTACTATTCAGATTGTTTACCTCTCTTTCCCTAGCCCAGTCCTTAGTGAGCACGTGCGGAGTTCCTTGAAAGAGAAAGCTCTGAGGTAAAAACACGAAAGCAAACAAAATCAAAACCAAACATGCACATACACTATAAGCTAGACCTATGAAGCTAAGCTGCTGTTGGGTTTCTGACCCAAAATAAATTATGTGACAATAAATCTTTGTTGTTTTAAGCCAAAAAAAAGAGACTTGGTTATAATATCATATTCAAACAGATGCAACTACACAATGTACAGTATTTACCAACATAAGTTGAATTAAGTGGTACAGTTGACATAGGATACATTCACCTTATTCTGGATAACAAAATTGATTTGTTTCGTTTTTACTGGTAACCAAGGTTGATTATATCCAACTCATTGAACAATATTTAAAAATTGAGAAAACTATGTTGTGCAAATTTTAACACATTTAGAACGAAAGGAATTAGCATTCATAGATTTTATAAACTAGAGTTCTACAAATTAGAGATAAAACTTCCTTCTGTCATTAGAGTTCCTATTTAAAATTTACATAAATCAGTACCTCTTGAACTATGTATGTACGGTGAAGGATCATTAAAAATGTTTTTAATTTGTCACAAATTAATATTTTGGAAAACGATACAAATAAACTAGAGAAAATAAAATTTCAAAAATTCAAAATTCAAGGCTCTGCTTTATTACTAGATTCAACAGATACAAAATCACTCAGTGAGTCCCTCACATAGTGGGAGAAAAATGGGTGTGCAGAACTTGAACTCTGTTAAAAAGACTAGATTTGACGGTTCTACAGACTGGAAGATCTGCAGGAAAGATGGTTCCAGACTGTCTGTTAGCCTACAACTGAAAGCATTCCTGAAGTCAACTCTTCAGACGAAGATTGGACTGAGCATAAGACATAACATGATACTAGCCAAGAACGTGCTTCTTGACTTTAGGGGAAACGTGAGTCTACCTGGGCAGCTCGTGTCCAGAAGTGAGACGAGAGGATGGAGGGGCTAGTAGAATGGACACAGGAAATAAAGGGTGGAAAGCAGGAGTGTGTTTTCACAGGGTAGGGTGAACAGCTATTGCTGCATAACAGTGTGTGTGTGTTTGTATGACAAATTGTGCTGGATTTTAAACTTTCACTTAAAGTACAATAAACTTTTTAAAACTTTTGAAATCATTACATACGATTTTAACATCTTACTCTAGATTTCTTTATGTCACTCTGTAACAGTGACAAATATTTTGTAGATAATACTTGGAGAAGCTTTGGATTACATGATCAAACATATATTAATTTTGAGAGAACTAAATTACAAGTTACAGTGAAATGAGTTTCTTTGTGCGGCCTTTTGTCTTGGTCCCTCGGAAAAACTGCTTGAGACAGTTTTCCCCTTATCCCTAAGGAGTAGTTTCCTTTACCCTAGTTTCACAGTCGAGAGAGTTTTTACTTTTCACCAGGTTGACTGACGTTTCCTGAGCAAATTATAAACATCTTCCCTGTGGTGTGGTCCTGTGCTACACTTGGTCCTGTGAATGGTATTTACCGTGCAGGGATTGGCCTATACACCGATGCAAAGGAAGTACCTAGTACTTACTCTACAAATGAATTGTGTGCAGCCTATTCAGAGGGAATTAGTTTGTGTCCACATTGGAAGGCACTGTCTTGAAATTGACAAGGAGTTGTGTACGTATACACAATCAACCCCAGAGGTGTTAATTAGACAGAAAGCAGAAGGAAGAGACACAGAAGGAAGAAATAAGGCAGAAGAAAGAGAGAGAGGAGCTTCCTAAAATTGCTGAAACATAGGTCATGTCACTATGACACTGAAGAAAGTGTGAGATTCAGAAGGAATCCAGCAGCAGAGCTGTCTGTGACAGACTGCAGGGTCAAGAAGAGTCTGTACTGAGGGGACAAAGAGGAGGTGTGCACTGTAGAGAGGAGCTTGGAGAGGTACCCTACACTGAAGAAAGGAGCCTTTGCCTGCGTGCATCCTGACCCTGAGTCATGCAGTCTGTTCATGTTGGTCCCAAGTTGTACTCTGTAGCTTCCTGAATAAAACACTGAACTATATGTACAGTTCATGAATTCTGTGACACATGAAGCAAACTGTCAAACCCAAATGAGGTAAGACAGAGTGGTGACAGGAGAGAGGGAAGCTGATGTCAGAGATAGAGTATTATAGCAGCTTAGAGAATGTGGAAAGCTGGGATACGTTTAGACTTCTGCTTCACAGGAGCTGGCTTTGTGCTGATTCTTATATTTGAAGTTTTCATATATAAAACCTAGCTAAATTTAAACACGGAAACCCTAGTGGCGCAGTGGTTAAGTGCTACGGCTACTAAACAAAAGGTTGGCAGCTCACATCTGCCAGGTGCTCCTTGGAAACTCTATGGGGTGGTTCTACTCTGTTGTATAGGGTCACTATGAGTAGTACCTACTTCTTCTCTATGTTGTATTTCTGTATCTATCTTGGTTTGATTGTGTGTGTGTATACATACTTATAAAATTGAAACCCAAGAAATCACCCACATTATATATTTAAAAAACCCAGACCAATTTCCAAGTGTATGTGTATCTTATGATAATAGAATCTGTGGGTAAGCATTTGTTGTTGTAGTTGTGTATGCCATCCAGTCTATTCCAACTCAGTCACCCTATGTGACAAGAATAGAAGGTACTAGTTTACCAGAGATTTATTGTATACCGTTTGTTTCGGCATTTACCACAGATTATCAATAAATAAGTATTGTGTAATTGGATCATCTAGTATAAGCATTGTTAAGCTGAGAGAAAAAATATATATTACTAAAGGAGAAATCAAACAATAATTCTAAACAAAAAGAGAAGAATATTTTGTCTTGTTATTTTTCACAGAAATGATTGCAAATTTACATTTTATCATCATATATTAGTAAATTATTTTTCATCATGATTGTCACCTTAAGATCAGTTTGGAATATTTCTGGTCTATATAATAGCCCTTATGTTGTTGACTGCATTGTCTCAAATTCTGTCACTTCTTTTTCGCCCTAAAACAATCTGCAGAAAATATTGTATGAGACCACTATGATAAGAACTTAAAAACAGACTCATGCATAGAAAAAAAGACTCTTTGACAGCTGCAGGGGTGGGGAGGGAAGGAGACTGAGGGAGGAGGGTTTAGATTAGATAACTGATAGAAATTTGGTTGGGTGAAATCTGCGACAGCACACATTATAAAGAAGATCAATATTAACTGGACTTCAACATAACATGATTACTTCTCCCATCTTAATCCAATATCACAGGGGCAGAGTAGCTGGGGCAGGGGGCTGGGGACCATGCTCTCAGGGGAAATCAAAGCCAATTGGCACAACTAGCATTTTGCTAAGACAGCCTTCTGCACCCCACATTGGTGAGTGGCATCTGGGGTCTTAAAAGCTACCAAGCCGCCATCTGAGGGTACAGCAAACGGTCTCAACTCAGCAGGAACGGATGATCACTGAGGACCAAAACAACATGTGGGAAAGAAGAACCCAGAAGACAGAGACCCACGTAAGGGGGTCTCTACATCAATTTGTGACCAGAAGAACTGGATGGTGCCCGGCCACCACCAGTGACAGCCATGATGGAGCTCACGAAATTGAGTCTGACCAGCAACACAAGAATAAATAGGGGTGCACCCTGAGATCTCCACTAAAAGACCACGATTGATGGTCCAGGGGCTTTGGTGTTCCCCTGGGAGCATGGATCCTGGCCCTGACGCCGCCCCTCTCCACAACTCATAATGAAGTTTGTAGTGGTCGGGATTGTGTCAACTTGGCTGCCCCGTATTTGGCTGCTGTATCCAGTGGCAGGGCGGGGTCTATGGTGGCTTCCCGCCCCTCGGCTCTCATCTACACCTTCCACCACCACTGCTGGTCTGCTCACGTAGCCAGCATCTCCTGCTCTCTTCTTCCAGCATCTGGTTCCTGGACTTGAACTAGCAGCTGTTGGATTCATCAACACTTACAGCAGGCACTTGAGAGTCCTGTTCCCCGACCTGCCAATCCTGGGTTCACCAGCCTCTGCAGCTCTGTCTCACTGCCAGCTTGGGCACCAACCTACACAACCAGTGATCTAGAACTCTGGTCTCTGACCTGCTGACCTTGGGCTCACCAGCTCCCCTGGCCATGGGAGGCTTGTGCCTGGACTTTGGACATTCAGCTTCTGTGACTGCATGAACTGTATCCTATATCTCTATCTATCTATCTATCTATATATCTTTCCTTGTACTTTATACATATATAAATCTTACCTTGCACTTGGCTTGGCTTGGCTGTATATACACATGTTACTGGTTTTGCTTCCCTAGAAAACCCAGCCTAAGACAAAAGGCAACTTTTCAGACAGCAATAGATTGGACTTGGTGATACAGAGTGACCATATCTTGTGGGCACTTTATGGTTCTGTGCATCTATAGGATGTCATCCTGCTGACCTCTGGCTGGAGGAAGGAGAGTGGGTGGAGAGGAGGGGAAAGGAGACTGCTGGGAGAATGAGACATGTATGGAGCAGAGAGGAATAGTGTGCTGTCACCAGGCAGGGAGAGCAGGGAAGCTGCATATAGGTGGGCATGTAAATTTATATGGGAATGTACATTTTCACTCAGTCATAATAAAAAAAATTTATAAAAAAATTTTTACACTCATAAAACTAAGAGCGATTAAACATCATCAAATCAACTTCAGTGAAAAAAGGAAAAGAACTAAGCCAAGCCTGTTGCTGTCAAGTCAATTCTGATTCACGATGACCCTATAGGACAGAGTAAAACTAATCCATAGAGTTTTCAAGGATAGCCTGGTGGCTTTGCACTACCAACCCTTTGGTTAGCAGCTGTATCATTTAACCACTATGTAATCTGGGTTTCTGAGAAAGGAAAGGTACTAAAACTACACTAATTTGTTATTTTTTATTAACATTTCATACTAATGAAAATTAACAACTTGTGTAAACTGCATGAGTACAGATAGAGGACTCTTGATCCCAGTAAGAAATCTGTTCAGTAAGAGATATTCTTGAAGGAAAGAAAATAAGCTGTTTTAAAAGAAATCCCAATAAACCAAGTACCAGACTTATGCATATTTTTCATGTTTACAAAAGTGCTATTAAACCTAATCCATAACATTTTAAGTAGTATCAACATGTAGTAAGCTGAAGTAGTATCATTTTCAGTAGTATCAATATATGGTAAGCTGAAGTATTGAGTAACAAAATAGATATACAAATTATTATTGTATAATCATAGCTTTGACAATGAATTGGTTAAGAACTCGCCCGCTTAAGAAAAAGGTTAGCAATTTGAATACGTCAGCCATTCAGATTCAGCCAAGTACAAATAAACATTTGTCCTGAGAAAATGTTTTATTTTAGGGGAATATGTTTGCACTTACATTTTACCTTTTGTTTGAAGGACTAAATTTAAAAAATTGAGATTAATTTATCCAAACAATTTCCACTGACAATTTCTGGGTTTAATTATCTCCAAATTCCAATTTTTTTTTTTTTTTGCATCAAATGCTGCCATCACCAAGTCCTACAATGAACACAATGAAATGATCTATGTGTGGCAATACACAATTTGTAGTACAGAAGAAAAATAAAGCAAAATCAAATCCATGACCATGTCTTTATAGTATTTGTTATTTTAGCTTAAATGAAGCCATGTCATGTTAATTGAAATAGATTGGTAATCTTAAATAAAGACACCAAAATCCATCTCTCATGCTCAGCAGGTACAAAAGGTAAAAAAAACCTCCAGAAAAATTAAGTCGGTCAAGGATTATTCTGAAATCTCACTCCTGCAAGTGACACGTGATGAGTGTTATACGCCCACCCTTCCTTACTTTTTTTTTTTTTAAACGTGGCAGCATAGATTTCGAATTGCAGTCGCAATATTCTGAGAACCTGTCATAAGAGGAAGTCCTGATGGTTAGCGTTAGCAGTTCAACTCTGCCAGGAGCTTCTTGGAAACTCGATGAGGCAGTTCTACTGTGACCTGACCCGAGCTGACAACAGTGATTGGATTGCTGTAAGGGAGAAGGAAAATAAAGAACGCAACAGGACAGCTGAGAAAACCTACATGTGAACACACTTGAGTTAAACTTTGATTCCAGAAACACCTGTTGGTGACCGAGTGCTTCTGGCACAGGGTGGGACTGAAAGTCAAATCAATATTTTCCTTCAGTTACTTGTACCGCATATTAAATATGATTCCATGTTCACCCACAAGCTAATAAAGCTTGTGTGATGGTTAAGACTGTGTGTCAGCTGGCCTGGGCCCTAATGCTCAGTGTTTGGGCACCTGAGCGTAGTGGTCAGTGCCTCGACAGAAGGTGTGGCGGGACCTGCAGGGGCGAGGGCCGTGGTGACCCACCAAGCCCTCAGGCTCTCATAGCCGCCTTTCGCTGCTTACCTCCCTTCGGCTCTGCCAAGATTTTGCTTGGCGTGGTTCCAGCAGCGGTCGCTTTCTTGTTTTCTTATGTCGAGTTCTTGGGCCTTGAACCAGTAGCTCTAGGGAGTCACTGGCCTTCACTCCTGCAGGAGTCCTGTTCCCTGACCTGCTGATCCCGGGTTCGCTGGCCCCTGCAGCTCCGTGACCCAGCGGACACACGCCGTCTCGCCTGCCACCTTGGGAGGCACCGACCTTACCCCCTGTCAAGGGGATTCTAACGTCTAAACTGTGGACCTTGGGTTGGCCAGCTTCCTGAACCAAGACCCCGGACGTTGCAGCCTCTGTGATTGCCTGAGCTGTCTGCTTTATAAATCTTTTTCTATACATATTTACACACATTACTGTCCCCCCACCACCACTCCACCCCTCCCACCCCGAGAGCCCAACCTAAGACAGTTTGTGTGATCTTGGGCAATTTATTTACATTTGTTGAGGCAGACTCCATTTACCACTCAGTAATAGGAGGCGTTTATTTAAGGACACATTTTTCTCCTGCAGAATTAAAAAGGAGCTAAACCAAACTCATTGGAATCAAGCTGATGCTAACTCATAGTAACTTGATGTAACAGAGCAGAGCTTCTCCCTAAGGTTTGCAAGGATGGACTGATCTTTTGGTTAGCAGTCAAGCTGTTTAACCACTGAACCACCCAGACTCCACTATGGGATCATCTTACTCTGAAAAAAAAAAAAGAATCTAGGTTGAAAGCAGGCCTCGAGAGTGCTTTGGGTCTTAAAAAATTTGAAGACTGGTCTCAGTATTATTGTGCAAATCAATTTTGATAATGTGTACATGCATAACAGTGCTTTGTGACATGCTAAAACATTATAAAATGGTTATCCATACCCCCTGCTGTTGAACTGATTTCAATCCTATAGGACTGAGAACTGCCCAGTTAGTTTCCAAGGAGCACTTGGTAGATTCAAACTGCTGAACTTTAGTTAGCAGCCATAGCTCTTAACCACTGTACCAAGAGTTTCCATAAAATGGGAAGTGGTCTTAATATATTAAATAAATTAGTAGATCCATAGTTTTCACTGAAGACTAAATAGCACAGCAACTTTACATTGTAACAGGATCAATGTTTTATTCCCTCTTCTCACAGCATCTGTCTTTAAAAGTTTCAGAGCAGTAGTTTGGTGGAAAGAAACTTTGCACTAACTCTTGCCACAAATTGATGTAAAATGACTTGTATGGTTACTGATAAAGACGGACAAGACAATTATTTTGTAGAGGCTTTTCTGAGTTACACGCATACAAAGACATCAGCTGTGAGAGACTCAGACTGAATTTCAGAGAGTTGCCCAGGACCACGCTCTTTTCCTGCTTTATGATTCTTTCTTGATTTCCTCCTAGCTGGTGACAGATGGCATGAATACACTTCCATTCCCACTTGGGCTAACAAAAAAAAAAAAAGGATATAGGGAGCCCAGACCCAAAAAAAGTGTGTCCCCTGGAAAAGTAAACTACTCAGAAATACATGAGGTTAATAATAAAGACAAAAACATTTTTATTCATGAGCAAATCATTATGTTTAAATGTTGTCTATGAAAATTAGAAAAGCTTTCATAAGCACAGGTTTCATGTGTCTGAAAACTTCTGTTAAAAGCTTTTTTTTTCATTAAGATTATATTTGTCCAACACCCGCAGGCCTGGCAGGTCAATGTTAAACAGGAAATAACATATTTAAATACCCTTTTTGGAAGATTTCCAAGTCTAATGCAACCCACCAAAACCTAATACTGTGGAGTCAATACATCACTTGTTATTCAGCAAGCACACAGAACTCAAGAAGTAATTTCACCGGCTGAAATAATTCTGTGGGTACACGCTTAATTGCATAGTGGAAACGTTGAAATAATCTCAAGATCATTTTATATACTTTATCCTCTTTACTTGTAAACTCTCGTGGCATAGTGAATTAAACGCTATGCCTGCTAACCAAAAAGTCAGAAGTTCAAATCCATCAGGTGCTCCTTGGAAACTCTTTGGGGCAGTTCAAGTCTGACATCTAGTTGTGTTATGAGTTGGACGTGACTCGATGGCAGTGTTGTTTTTTTTTAATCCTATTAAATGGCTATTTTTAAATAGTGTTACAGTTACACGTTCTCATGTTAAGACTAAAAAATGAGGTAATTGCACACACAGAATTATGTCTATAAAATAATAGACTGAAAACTTTATGAAAGTCATAAATTATTGAAAATAAGTATCTTAGTTGGTATTAACATAAACATGATAATAGAGATTTTTAAAATATCATAATTCAGAAGTTGATATCTTTCACATTGTCAGAGTAAATTCCTGGAATTGATGACTAGATAACTTAGGTATCACATGGACAAATATTCTCCAGATATCTTGGCTGTCCATCATCATGGCAAGAAAGGGGACAGCTGTATCTTGTTAGGATTATTAATTAGATGCAGTTAACATTAGTATTCATGAGGAGGTGTAGGAAGTTGTAACGATGTAACTGTCATGAAGCCAGGACGTAAATTGCAGAGACAAAAAAAAAAAAAGAAAGGAACTCACATACATGGTAGATTTTGCTTCTTTGTAACTATGGGAAAAATAGCCTTATTATTGTATTACAAATATTTTAGAAATAAAATACTGTCACTATAATTTAAACAAGCTTTTAACATGTACCATCTTTTGCATACTTGTCCGATCTATCATTCTCAAAACTTATTTTCTAAATTTTGATTTTCTTAGATTGGCAATAGATCTGCTCTACATTTAATGACATGTAAACAAAATCATTGTCATTATCATAACCAATGCCATTTATTTTATTTTATGTTATTTTTGGTAATTTCCTAAGGTTAAAAGTATAACTGTGTAAATATAAATACTAACTGATTAAAATTTGTTGAACCCAAGACACTAAACCTTGTACTGAAAATTTTTAAAAATTTGCATTGGTTCAAGCTACATTTATTTTTCATTGCAATTCTAAGTAAGCCTATAATTTCTGTTCCCTAAATCACTATGGCCAGCACTTGCATCTGCTATCAGCAAATTCAATAGTGTCAATCACAAATACTCCACGAGAACAACTACTTTAAATCTTTTTTTAAAGGAAAATATGGCAAGTTAGGACTTTTCATACTGATGCCAGATAAAAGGGCCAGTGTTATCATTCTGGGAACATTATTTTTTTATTATTACATTTATTTTGTTTCCTGGTCCCAGAGACTTCTGCTTCCCATAGAGCTCCTATAGACTGCACAGCCTCTGGAGCAGATGCTCCTGTCGCTGTCAGCACCCAACCCGCACCACTCACCGTATGTGATGGCTCTGTGTCAGGGTCTAATGGTAATAAACAGACCCAATTTGTGACTCTTTTTGTAATTGTACCAAGTAATCAACGCTTAAAGTTGGGTGATAGTACTTGACTTGGAAAGGCACAAATAGCTGACTCACAGAAAAAAATCATAAACCGAGAAGAGTATTCCAGGACAACGTTATTCACTTATTCTTCTTGTGCCATGGTTTCTATTGCTTTCAAATACCTGAAGGAATACTAAGATTCACTCTGTAAACATCTTCAAAATCAATAAAAATAATAAAAACATTTGGTAACGAATTGAAAAATCTACCTCACCTTCCCAAATGACAACAATCAGCAGGAGCTGAATATTTGGCCCTCTATTGTGGCTGGCTTGGCATTGTGGATTTAGACTAAAAAATAAATAAAGGAAACTAAGGATTTCATGTCATGGTTGAATTCCATATTACCCTCTGTCTGAGGTTTTGCTCCCTTCACGACGCTTATGTATCTGTTACGGGATTTATGACTCTGTATTAGAATTGTTTCGGGGTTGTTTGACTCCACAAATAGAATGGAAATTATTGTAAGTCACAGACTGCCTTTTCTTCACTTTGATAAGCCCACTAGCTACTACGACATTTTAAGAAAATCTAGAGAAAAAATAAACATCTGGAGAACAAATAAAAAAGGGAATGAATTCTAGCTATACTATTGAAGGGCTCTTTCTAAAACCTTTAACTACATTGTTTTTAACTATATGCTAATAATATTGGCTGTAATCGTCTTTCCCAACAGTGATAATTTTACTTATACGTATAGTCTACAAATATTTACTTTGTATCTATTACCAAGGTCTGATTTCTGAGATAAATAATTTAAAAGAATAAATTGGAACCCTGCCTTCACAGAGCTTAAATAATAGATACAAAACGGCCGCTGTATATCAAAGTGCAATAAAGTGTATTTTTTATATCTTGTGGTTTGAGCAGTACAGTATGCTGTTAGAGCACACAGCTAAGAGAACTATTCTTGAGTAGCACTATCTCTGAGGAATTTATTTTAAAGCTGAGAGGTAGAAGACAAGCGAGAAAAAAAAAGAATAAAGAAGAGTAGTCAGTGCAACGCTAAATCTGATCTATGAACGGCATTTACGACAAACAAAAGTAAGCTTTTTAAAACAATAATTTTGAAATAAAAATTTAGAATTTGTTTTCAGTGCAATTTTAACCTTTTTTGTTAATTATATTCTAATCATCTGTATCTTTACAAATTATTTGATGCCATGATAACATATATAAAAATAAAGCATGGATTTCTGTGTTCAAGTATCTAAGATAAAGAAGTAAGTATATAGGAAATCAATACATGTAAAATCCTTTTGAGGGGGAGAGAGAAACCAGTAAGAAATAGAGTAGCTGTCCATATAAAAATGTTTCACTTTCATTTTACTAAATTTTCAGATTCTGATTCTGGAATAAATGAATAACTTAAGTAAATGGAATTCTTGGAGTCAAAAAAGTCCATTTCTTTTCTGGTCATCAAAAATAATAAAAGTTAATAGGTGACCTAAATGCACAAATCTATGCTTGAATTTGTCCTCTATCATCAAAAGTAATAAAAAGAAAAATAGATTGCCTGTATCTTGGGAATGCATCTTTAGATTTTTTTGTCTCTCTTTTTTTTTTTTGCAATAAATCACTTAGACTTTATGTGTAGATTTGTAGAGATGATATTCATACCTCAAAAAAGGCTTTATATTTCACAAGATTGCCAGAAATGGAACAGAGGCAATTAGGTTAAACAGCGTATAAATGATTAGAATTTCCCTTATAGTCCCACAAACAATTATACAGAAATTTCCCAAACCACTTCATCTAAAATGCATTCTAAAATACGTATTAGTTTTAGTATCAGGACTTCAATAATTTCAAAATAAGAATGAGATCACCTAAATTATCATCTACCCATTTAGTAACTCCTTATATCAGTAGTTAAAGTAAAATAAAAAATCTGTAGTTTCTCTCACCCTTGGTGTTATTCTTTTCAGAAGATATTTAAGTGCTACTCCTAGAGGTACTTTTCTAGATGCATTTTGATTTTCACAAAATACTTCAGAAATATAATTGAGTATGTTTAGTCCAGTACAACTTAAATATTCAGTCATTTATCTTTATTATGTATCAGGAAAGAGTGACTTGGAAGAAAATGAGAGAAGTTGAGTGCTCAAATAGAAGATTAAACCAAATGTTTATTCTTGATAAACAAATAATTTCCTTAGAGAAACTATTGAGCTTATTATTTTTGGTTGCATACCAATATTTGTAGAAATGTCTTTTTAGATCTGAACTTTAATATTATACTCAGATTTTATCAGGGCTTATTGTAAGAAACAGCCAAATTAAAAAAATAATAATAATTCTGTGTTGTATTACAAAATTATAGCTTATTTTCTCTGAGTATACCCTTTATGAAATATCTAAAGCAGAAATTCTGTTAGCATTTTCATGAAGGGTGCAAAAACTTGAGGAATAGATATATTTCCCTCATTTGGAAAATAAGAACTATTCAACTTCTAAGTACCATCTACACAAACATTTGTGAGCATTTGTGCACATGTGTGTTTGTGTATGTAATTCTAGAAAGTTAAAAGAAACGTAATTATATTAGTAACAGTAAAACTTGAAAGCTGAAATCTGTATAAGGCAGAAACTTGTCAGAGAAGGAAAATATAGATATTTTCTTTTTTTTATTATGACTGAGTGAAAACGTACATTCCCATATAAACTGACATGCCCACCTATATGCAGCTTCCCCTGCTGTCCCTGGCCAGTGACAGCACACCATTCCACTCTGTTCTATACATGTCTCATCTTCCCAACAGTTTCCTTTCCATCCTCTCCACCCACACTTCTTACTACAGCCAGAGGTCTGCAGGATGATATCCTATAGATGTATAGAACTATAAAATGCATCCAATATATGGTCACTCTGCATCGCCAAGTCCTATCTATTCATGTCTGAAGAGTGGACCTTCATTATGATTTATGGGCAAGGGCAGCATCAGGGCCAGGGGCCATGCTCCCAGGGGAACCCCAAAGCCACTGGACCATCAACTGTGGTCTTTTCGTGGAGATCTCAGGTGCACCCCCCTTTTATTCTTGTGTTGCCAGTGAGACTCAACTTTGTGAGCTCCATCTTGGCCATCACATGTGGTGGCCGGGCACCATCTGGTTCTTCTGGTACCAAGTCAATGTAGGCACCCACCAGATATTTTCCAACAACAGAGAAGCAATAGAAATGTGGTAACTGCACCCATGAAAGGTAAGAAATTTGAAAGACCTAGAAAAACCAGGCTGTCCTGACCAGTGCTTCCTACCTCAGACTGCTTTGGGCAAGAACCATATTGACTTCAAAGTTATGTATGTAGATTAGTAGAGGTTATGTTTTTGGTTTACCAAAGATAAGCTATAGAGTATTTCCAGTATTTGGCAAGAGAGTTGCAGAAAATCTAGCACTTGAAAGCCAAACCAAAAACCAAACTCAATGCTGTCAAGTCAATTCTGACTCATAGTGACCCTATATGCCCAAGGGTAAATTGAAGCCATATGTGAGTCCACCTATCACAATACAATGTACTATGAATATTACTTGTTGAATACCCCATAATTCTCTCTATAGACTCCTAAAAAACTTCAATAACTCTAAGAATTAGAATAATTTAGTAAGTCAAAAGCCTATAGCTATCAAAATTAAATTTTGATTTCTGAAAGAACACATGAAGGGGACTGGGAAAATAATATTTGCAAAGCACGTAGCCAACAAAGCATTAGTATCTGAGACACATTAAAAACTCAACGGTAAAAGATACAATTAGAAATGAGCAAGTACATGAACATACACTATATTAGATAGTATATTCAGATGGAAAATTGAGACATAGTAAAATGTTCAACATCACTGGCCATCACGGAATTGTGATTAAAAGAGTAAAATGTTACTACACTCATTATCAGAATGGCTAAAATTAAAAAAAAAAAAAAATTATAGCAACATCCAGTGCTGGAGGGTATGCAAAAAACTAACTACTCATGTAGTTCTCATTGGAATGAAAAATGATAGTACAGCCATTCTGGAAAAGAGTTTGTCAGTTTCTTATAATACTATCCATGCAATTACCATATATGGCAAGCAAAATAAGGATCCACTCACAAAAATGTTCACATCCCCAGAAACTGTGAACATGTTACAAATACGATTAAATTAAAATTGAGATGAAAAGATTATTCTGGATTATTCTGGTGGTTCCAGTGTAGTCACAATGATGCTTATAAGGAAAAGGAAGAGATATGATGACAGATGAGGTCAGAGAGATGAAGAAATAGCAAACAGAAAGTGATTTAGATCTGAAGATGTTATGCTGCTGAGTTTGAAGATGGAACAAGTAGCCATGTGCCAAGAAATACAGATGACCCCTAAAAACTAGCAAAGGCTAGCAAGCAATTATCCTCTAGAGTTTCCAGAAGGAATGCAGCTCTTATGACAACTTGATTTTAATCCAGCGAGAGTTCTGATCTCCAGAACTATAAGATATTTCATTTGTATTGTTTAAGTTTCTAATGCTTGCTGCAATTTGTTATAACAAAAATAGGAAAGTAACCATACAATCCAACAGTTGTACGCTTGGGCATTTATCACAGAAAAATGAAAAGTTATGTGTACACAAAAAGCTGAACATGAATGTCCATAACAGCTTTATTCTTTATACTAAAAAATTGGAACCAGACCAAATGTCCTTCAATAATGATCAGACAAATTTTTGTGAATACATTCCGCAGATTATTACTGATAATACAGATAATACAAGCAGTCAACCCTGGTGGCATAGTGATTAAGTGCTGTGGCTTCTACCCAAAAGGTCTGCAGTTGGAATCCACCAGGTGTTTCTTGGAAACTCTATGGGGCAGTTCTACTGTGTCCTACAGGGTTACTGAGTTGGAATCTATGCAACAGCAGTAGGTAGTACAAAGGAATGACTGATGCAAGCAACTTGGAGAAATCTTTATTGGATTGCCTTAGTGACAAAAGCCAATCTCAAAAGACTATATCATGTGTGATTCTATACACATGAAATTTTTGAAATGATAAAAGTTTTGGAAATGGATAACATGTTAGTATTCACCCGTGGTTAAGGACTGAGGTGGAGGGGAAGAGTGTTGGTGTGATTATAAAATTGCAACATGAGTGGTACTTGTGATATGGGGATTGTTTGGTATCTTGACTGTGGTATCAGATACAGGAAATTACACATGTGAGAAAATGACATAAATCCAATCCAAATACGCAAGTGGGGAAACCTGAATAGGACTGGTAGGCTGTTTCTATGTCAATATTCTGGTTATGACACCTTAATGTTTTTATGCATTAATTCTACCACTGAGGAAAGAGCTTTAGTGGCACAGTGGTTAAAGTGCTTGGCAGCTGACTGAAAGGTCATTGGTTCAAATCCACCAGCCTCTCTGGGGAAGAAAGTTGTGGCAGGCTGCTTCTGTGAAGATTTATAGCCTTGGAAACCATATGGGACAGTTTCTATAGCTTTACAGAGTCACTGTGAGGATCTGACTTGACTTAGCTTGGTGAGTCCCAACTGACTCAGCAACACTGGGTTTAGTTTAGTTGTCCAGTGAGGAAAACTGGGTAAAGTGTACATGGGATCTTTCCATATCATTTCTTCTTTCTTTCTACATGTGAATATAAGATTATCTCAATAAAAAACTTCAGTTAAAAAAAAAAAAAAACTTAGACTAAATTTCGCTGTTCTTGTTAGTTCCCATTAAGGAGATTATGATCCATGACAACACTAGGTATGCAAAGTAGACCTTCTCTGTATGACTGTCAAGGCTGTCGGCCCTCTCAAATACAGATCACTTCAGTGTGTCTTCTGAGGTGCCTCTAGATGGCTTCAAACTTCCCACACTGAAGCTAGTTAAGCAGTCAAGCGCTTAACTATTTGCACTATCCAACAACTCTACAGATCAATAAAATGTAAGTTGTCAGAACTTCGGTAAATCATTAAGAAGAGTTCTGTTGACAGAATGCTTTCAGTTTTTTGTACAAATGAAAGTTGTGTTATTCTATCTTGGTTATTCATTTAGAATCTGTAACCTAATGCTTTTCCAGTTGCATTGATTCAACGTTTTGATTATCTCATCGGAGTCTCTGGTACCTTGCATGTAGGTGGAAAGCCTCCAGAAAGAAATTAATTGAGGGGCAGAGTCAAGATGGCGGACTAAGCCCACGTCTCCTTATATCCCTCTGGAAACCAAGACCTGAATTGACAATCAAACAGAGCCTTCTGAGCACCTAATCAGCCTCAGGACATGGCTCAGAGCTCTTAATTGGGACTTCATACCACTCAGCGAAAAACCTCCTCTCTTTCACTGACTCCCGCTCCTGGCTAGCCCCGGCTCTCACAGACGGAAGGTAAACGCACCATTTTGACTTTTTTTTTTTCCTCTGTCTTGGCTGGCAGGCGGAGCTGGGTCTTGCCTGGTGGCTGGACTCAGACGCCCTGCTGGGGGGGATAGGCAGGCGAAATTCTCATATTCTGAGAGCCAGGCTCGGGACTCTGTTAATCTAGCCACTTTGAGCCTTTCGTTTAGTAGCTGCCTCAGCGGGGTTTGTGTGGAGCTTCGCAGTCAGTGTGCGGGATGCCATGTTGGTACCAAGATTTTAGCGGGACCTCATCTTAGCCTGGGAGCCAGCGCCTGCAAACGGGACAGTGCTTCTCCGACAGAAAATTAGTGATTTTGCACAGTGGGGCTGACATTGGGGGCCCTGCAACAGAAGCAGAGGAATTACTGCCTCTCCGCACCTTTAGCCCCTCTGTCTGCTGCCCGTGTAGAGGACGCCATCTTGGATACGGTGGCCGCGGCTGGACCTAATTCTCAGCTTGGGAGCCAGAGTCTGACTACAGGAGAGCGCTTTTCTATCACAAAACAGGTACTCGACACAGTGTTGGCTAAGGCTAGGCCCTGTCAGCAGAGGCCAACAGGGCAGTAGCATTGCTGTATTCTGAACTAGTTTGTTATCATCTGGAGGTAGATACAGTGGCACTTACTTTGTCAGATGAGAAGAGGGACCTCTACACCTGAAAACCTAACTGACTTGTGAACTGGTCAGATACCTTTTCCTTTACATTTGAAGACAGCCTAGAGAAACATTTCCAATCTGTCCTCACAGTACTTCTTCCAGCCTCTATATACTCAGATGGGACCCAAAAAGCAACAGACAATTGTGGCATACAAGCAATTCCTCATGGCTTCAGAAGGCTCCCAAACAAAGCAACCAAGGAGTTTTCCAGATGAAAACACTTCTATGAAAGCATCAGGAAGTGAATACAAATTGATTACATACAGAGCCCTTCTAGACCTTATACAAAATGCAGCAGAACAAAACGAAAAATTAAGCAAGTTGTTCGATCTGATGGAACACCAGTACTCTGAAATCCAGCAGATCAAGAAGAAACTCAAAGGCATAGAAACTTCCATGCAAAGCCAAGAAAACAGAATGGAACAAATGGAAAAAAGAATTTCTGACATGGAAGACAGAGCTACTGATGCCAGCGCCTATGAGCAGAAATCAGAAAAAAGAAACAAGAAAAATGAAGAAACATTAAGAAACATGTGGGACTCTATTAAGAGGAACAACCTTCAATTAATTGGAGTCCCTGAACAGGGTGAGACATCTGAGAACACAGAGAGTATTGTTGCTGAGCTGCTGAAAGAAAACTTCCCAGAAATCATGAAGGAAAAGAATATAGACATCTCAGATGCATATCGTACATCACCCAATATAGATCTCAAAAGAAAGGCTCCAAGGCATATTATAATCAAGCTCAACAAAATGAAACATAAGCAGCAACTCTTAAAGGCAGCAAGACTCAAGGCAAAGCTAACATTCAGAGGGAAACCCTTTAGGCTCTCATCAGATTTCTCAGCAGAAACCATGCTGGCACGGAGACAGTGGCACAACACATTCAAAGTCTTGAAGGAGAAGAACTTCCAACCAAGAATTATATATCCCGCAAAACTATCTTTCAAATACGAAAATGAAATTAAGAAATTCCCAGATAAACAGAAACTCAAAGACTTTGTAAAAATCAAACACAAACTACAAGAAATACTGAAAGAAGTTCTTGGCTTTGGCTTAGAAGAACGAAATCACTAACCTTATATTTTAGAACAACACACTACTCATACTCTACTCATTTAGGGAAGGCTCCAAAGTAAATCACAGCTTTGATATGGAAAGAAGCAATCCAGTGATCATCATGAAAACTATGGTATTATCATAATAAAAAGACGGATGTACTACAATCGTTATAGTCCTTCCAGATGGAGGGGAGGATGACTCGACTGGTATTAATTAAAATTGGGTTTATAAATAGTTTATTAAGGGGGTTCATAGGGGCAGCTTTAAAGCACAACAAGGATGTATCATACCATTTCAAGAAATCTAACACACGAGTCTCAACACCTATAAAACCAGCTCTGAAAAAGGTGAAAAATCAACTCACAACAAAGAGTGTCCCAGAACAGACTAATAAGAACAGAGAAAACATCAACATAAAAATAAACATATCACAATGGCAGCAGTGAACACATACCCATCAATAATTACATTGAATGTGGATGGACTGAATGCTCCAGTAAAGAGACACCGAGTGTCATCTTGGATCAAAAGACATGACCCATCCATATGTTGTCTACAAGAAACTCACCTGAGACCTAAAGATAGGAACAAACTGAAAATTAAAGGATGGAAGAATACATATCAAGCTAACAATGAACAAAGAAGAGCAGGGGTGGCAATTCTAATCTCAGACAAAATCAATTTTAATGTCAAATCGACCATCGTGGAAAAAGATGGACACTATTTATTGCTGAAAGGTTCAGTACACAAGCAAGACTTAACTATATTAAATATGTATGCACCTAATGTCAGAGCACCTAAATATGTCGAAGAAACACTGACTACGCTCAAAAGAGAGTTAGATGACTCCACAATAATAGTGGGAGACTTTAACACTCCACTCTCATTACTAGACAGATCATCTAGAAAAAAGCTCAGTAAAGATACAGAAGACCTCATTGACACAATTAACCAACGAAACCTCATTGATATATATAGAACTTTCCACCCATCAGCAGACAACTACACCTTCTTCTCCAGTGCACATGGAACATTCTCCAGAATTGACCACGTGATAGGCCATAATGCAATGCTCAACAAAATCCATACCATTGAATTACTGCAAAGCATCTTCTCAGATCATAAAGCCATAAACGTTGAAATCAATAGCAGAAAAAACACAGAAAGTGGAACTCTTGCAAACTGAACAACATCTTGCTCAAAAAAACATGGGTTATAGAGGAAATCAAGGATGAATTAAAGAAAGTCATGGATTCCACTGAGAACAAAAACACTTCCTACCAGAACCAATGGGATACAGCCAAAGCAGTGTTCAGAGGTCTTTTTATCTCCATAAATGCACACATCTGGAAGAAAGAAACCAGATCAAGGAACTAACTCTACAGCTTGAACAAGTAGAAAGAGAACAACAGAGGAACCCCTCGGGCTCCAGAAGAAATGAGATCATAAAGATTAGAGCAGAGCTAAATGAATTAGAGAATAGAAAAACAATTGAAAAAATTGAAAAGACCAAAAGATGGTTTTTTGAAAAGATCAACAAAATTGATAAACCACTGGCTAAACTTACTAAAGAAAAGCAGGAAAGGAAACAAATAACCCAAATTAGAAATGAGAGGGGAGTTGTCACCAAGACGCAACAGAAATAAAAAACATCATAACAGAATACTATGAAAGACTGTACTTTAACAAATTTGAAAACTTAGGGGAAATGAACAAATTTCTTGACTCATACCACCTACCCAAATTATCACAACGTGAAGCAGAACAACTAAATAAACCCATTATAAAGGAAAAGATTGAAAAGGTCATCAAAACACTGCCAACCAAAAAAAAGTCCGGGTCCAGATGGCTTCACGGCAGAATTCTACCAGGCATTTAGAGAAGAGTTATCCCCAATACTACTGAGACTATTTCACAGTATAGAAAAGGATGGAGTACTCCCAAACTCATTCTGTGAGGCCAGCATAACCCTGATACCTAAGCCAGGGAAAGATCCAACAAAGACAGAGAACTACAGGCCGATATCACTCATGAACCTAGATGCAAAAATCTGTAACAAAATTCTTGCCAACAGAATACAAGAACATATCAAGAAAATAATCCATCATGACCAAGTGGGATTCATACCAGGGATGCAACGCTGATTCAACATCAGGAAAACAATTAATGTGATTAACCAGATAAATAACACAAAAGACAAGGATCACCTGATTTTGTCCACGGATGCAGAAAAGGCATTTGATAAAGTCCAACACCCATTCATGCTAAAACTCTCAGCAAAATGTGCATAGACGGCAAATTCCTCAACACAATAAGGGTCATTTATACACAGCCAATTGCCCACATCATCCTGAATGGAGACAGACTTAAAGACTTTCCCTTGAGATCAGGAACTAGAGAAGGATGCCCACTGCCACCTCTCCTATTCAACATTGTGCTAGAAGTTCTAGCCAGAGCAATTAGACAAGACGAAGAAATAAAGGGCATCTGCATCGGCAAAGAGGAAGTTAAAATCTCCCTGTTCGCAGATGATATGATTGTATATGCAGAGAACCCTAAGGAATCTATAAGCAAGGTACTCAACCTGATAGAAGAGTTCAGCAAAGTCTCAGGATACAAGATAAACATAAGTAAATCAGTAGGATTCCTTTATACCAACAACGAGACTGTTAAGGAGGAAATTATCAAATCAATACCATTTATGATAGACCGTAAGAAGATAAAGTACCTAGGAATTAATCTAACCAGAGAAACAACAGACCATTACAAAGAGAACTACAAGCCCTTACTACAAGAAACGAAGAGAGACTTAGATAAATGGAAAAACCTACCCTGCTCGTGGATAGGAAGACTTAACATTGTAAAAATGTCTATTTTACCCAAAGCAATTTATTTATATAATGCAATCCCAATACAAGTTCCAGCATCATTTTTTAATGAGATGGAGAAACAAATCACCAATTTTTTTTGGAAAGGGAAGAAGCCCCGGAAAAGTAAGGTACTACTAAAGAAGAAGAACACACTGGAAGGCCTCTCATTACCTGACCTTAGAACATAGTACACTGCCACAGTGGTCAAAACAGCCTGGTGCTGGTGCAAGAACTGACAGATAGATCAATGGAACAGAATTGAGACCCCAGAGATGACACCATCTGCCTATGAACAGTTGATATTCGACAAAGGCCCTAAGACATTAAACTGGGATAAAAATAGTCTCTTCAACAAATGGTGCTGGCAAAATTGGTTATCCATCTGCAATAAACTGAATCAAGATCTATATCTTACACCTTATACAAAACCCAACTCCAACTGGATAAAAGACCTAAATATTAAACCTAAAACGATAACGCTCATCCAAGAAAAGGTAGGAACAACAATGGAAGTTTTAATACACAGTGAGGACAGACTCCAAAATCTATCAAAGAAACCTCAATCAACAGAAGAGAAAATAGATAAATGGGAACTATTAAGAATCAACCACTTTTGCTCATCCAAAGACTTTATTAATAGAATTAAAAGAATACCCACAGAGTGGGAAAAAATATTTGGCAACTCTATGTCAGACCGACGCCTGATCTCCCTAATCTATAAGATACTACAAAATATCAATAAGAAGAAAATAAACCATCCAATTAAGCGATGGGCAAAGGAGATGGACAGATACTTCACTAAAGAGGAGATCCAGGCAGCCAAAAACCATATGCGGACATGTTCACGATCTCTAATTATTAAAGAAATTCAAATCAAGACAATGAGATACCATCTCACCCCAACAAGATTGGCCATGATCCAGAAAACACAAAACAACAAACGCTGGAGAGGCTGTGGAGAAATTGGAACCCTCCTACACTGTTGGTGGGGTCGCAAAATGGTCTAGCCTCTTTGGAACACAATCTGGCGCTTCCTTAAAAAAATGGATATCGATATACCATTGGACCCAGTAATTCTACTACTTGGAATATATCCTACAGAATCAAGGCCTTTCACACCAACAGACACATGCACCAGAATGTTTACTGCAGCACAGTCCACAATAGAAAAAAGATGGAATCAACCCAGATGTCCAACAATAGAAGAATGGATAGGTGAACTATGGTACATATACTCAATGGAGCACTACGCAATGATCAAGAATAATGATGATTCCAGGAAACACCTCCTAACCTGGCTTCAACTGGAAGACATTATTTTGAGTGAAAGTAGTCAGTGACAAAGGGACAAATACTGTATGAGACCTCTACGATAAGATCTCAAAAACAGACTTGTGTATAGAAGAAAACTCTTTGACATCTGCAAGGGAGGGGAGGAAGGGAAGGGGGAGGGCTTAGTTTAGATAGTTACTAGAAATCTAGTCAGGAGAAAGCGGTGACAGCACACATTAGAAACAAGAACATCATTAAGTGGACTTCAGCATAACTTGAGTACTCCTTCCATCTTAACTAAATACTGCAAGGATAGAGTAGCTGGGGCGGGGGGTGGGTGACCATGCTCTTAGGCGAATTCCTGGCCAGTTGGCACAACTAGTGTTTTGCTAAGAGAGCTCTCTGCACCCCACATTGGTGAGTGGCGTCTGGGGTCTTAAAAGCTGCCAAGCTGCCATCCGAGGACACAGCAAATGGTCCAACTCAGCAGGAACGGATGCTCACCGAGGACCAAAATGACATGCGGTAAAGACAACCTAGAAGACAGAGAGACCCACAAGAGTGGATGCCTACATCGACTTGAGACCGGAAGAACCGGATGGTGCCCGGCCACCACCAGTGATAGCCACGATGGAGCTCACAGAGAGGAGTCTCACTGGCAACACATGAATAAAAAGGGGTGCATCATGAGATCTCCACTAAAAGACCTCAATTGATGGTCCAGCAGTTTGGGGGTTCCTCTGAGAGCATGGCCCCCGGCCCTGATGCTGCCCTTTCCCATAAATTATAACAACGGTCCACTCTTTGGACAGGAATGGATTGGACTTGGCAATGCAGAGTGACCATATGTCGGAAGCCCTTTATGGTTCTATACATCTATAGGATATCATCTTGCTGACCTCTGGCTGGAGGAAGGGGAGTGGACGGAGACGAGGGGAAAGGAGGCCGTTGGGAGGATGAGACATGTATGGAGCAGAGAAGAATAGTATCCAGTCACCAGACAGGGAGAGCAGTGGAAGCTGCATATAGGTGGGCATGTAAATTTATACGTGAGTGTACATTTTCACTCAGTTATGTTAAAAAAAAAAAAAGAAATTAATTCAACATCATCTACTCATTTAACTATGAATGGAGAAGCTGTTTTAGGGAACTAATATTTAAATTACATAATCGAGCATATTTGGAATGCTACTCTGAGATAGTCAAAACCAATTTCTTGTTGGGACTTGTGGAATAGAAAGTTGATGAGTAACTGCTTAAATGCTTTATTTGTTACCAAGGTTTAATTCTCCTAATGCTTTCTGTTCTAAGATTTGGCATGTACTAACAGGAACTTTTTTTATTAGTGCATATGCTGAAAAGTGATTGAAATGACACATGCACATGAAAGAAACCCCATTTAGACAGAATTCTCTTTTGTATATTAATTTTCAGTAGTTAGAATACCATCTGATTACCAAAAAAAAAAAAAAAAAGCGTTGTCATGACTTAGATGTAGACCAAACTATGAATCTAAATTTAAATTCAGATTTTTCAAATTCTCAGTATCTGAACTAATCAAGGAGTATATAGAGAGGTGGTTATATACATATTTTTAAATCAATTTTATATTTTCAATACTTAGTAAAAAGTAGACAAATGTAGTGTCTTTGTTAATGACCAGATACAAGAAATTTCCAATCAGTAAGGCATCTTTTACAAGTCTATAGAACTGCCACTGGTGAATTGGAGGACATATAGTTTTAATTTAGTTATTTGAGCAGCAACACACTGAAATAATACAGTTCTTCTAACTATGTTATTATACTATGTGTTTTGATTTGGTTTCATATGCATAAATAGTAATATAAGTTTAAATAATTTTGTAATAATAGCTGACTATATCCTAAATGTTGGCTGTGAAGAGAAAGTAATCTCAGCTTAATTAGCTGCTTACTTCTGCATGCTAAATTAGAGCTACATTACAAAATAAAAATCTTTAAATTATATGGGGAAAAAATTCTCCGAACATAATTATCAGAATCTCTACAGGAAGACATAATTACTATGGGCTGAGTCCTTTCTTAAGCTTCATTTTTGTATCTCTCACAGAAGCCAGTAGACACAAACTGCATACATATCTAAGGGCTAAATAAAATTTACGATGAAATCTTCTGGGCAATGTCCAAAAACTAATGGAAGATATATCATAAAAGCTTAAAATGAACATTTTCAACTGTATATAGTAAAACCAATTTGAGATACCAGCTATTCTTTTTAGGAACAGGGATCTGGAATGTTCAAGGCTAACCTTGATTTTCCAATCAACTCACTGTCTGCCCTTGAAGAACTTATTTAATTAGTCTGTGTCTAACTTTATGCATCTGTAAAATGGAGGTAATAAATATTCATTTACCTCATGGGATGTTTGGGGAATTCATGATTGTAAAGTGCAATGAGATCTGTGGATGAAAATTATATACCAAAGTGCAGAATGGTGAGCATGTCAGATGTTACGCTCTGCTCTGTGTGTAGCACATTCTGAGTAAGCAGTAAACATTCCTTGATAATAGCTGCATTTTGTATAATCATCAGAGTTAGAAAATTGAACATATGAAGCTGTTTAACAGAATGAAGAGACTATATTCTGGTAAATACAGATTATCTAAATTCTGATCCTCCTACCATAATGGAATAAGAAATTGCCAAAGAAAGGATGTTCCAAAAAAGGAACAACATATTCAAAGGCATGAAAACTTGTGCAGTAAATGTATGTAACCAGACAGCAGATATATAGTTTATTGGTCAAAACTATGCTTTAAATTTATGAGAAGATCTCCTTTCTAGTCCAGCTCTACTTGACATGAGCCCTTGGGTAAGTTACTCTGCTTACAGTTGCCTAACTTGTAAAAGAAGAATAACAGTAATGATAAAAAGAACTCAAAAGATTTTTGTGAGGATTAATAAGATATTGTTTGTGACACGTGAGATGTATCTATCACTCAGTTGCTCAGCTATTTGAATAATGGCTGTACACCAAATTTCATTATATATATTGTTGATACAGTAGTGAACAAGACAGACCAGGTTTGTACTTTTAAGAAGCTTACATTCTAGGGTATAGACAGAGAAAGAATAAGGCCATTAAGGAACATAATAATGTTAGATGACAAGATGTGTTACAAAACAGAACTAGCCAAACAATACTATACATTATTAGGATCAAACAGAGCTACAAAGTAGAATCACCTGGGAAGATTTTTTTTTTTTTTAATACAGGTGCTTAGACTCCAGACCAGAATAATTAAACTACAACCTCAGGTTTCTGGTCTATAATGTAGCGGATGTGGGATGTGTCATATTCTAAGACAGCAAAAAGAGAAGAAGAGCAATGTGGAAAAAGGAGCAGTGTTAAAATTTGCGTTCATGTTAATTTATCTAAAATGATATTTGCATATATTGGGATCTTAGAGGTGATATTTGGTCTTTGACACATATTTTGTGCAACAGTATAGAACTACTAGTTTCACCATATTTGGTGGTAAGAGTGCCTAAGCAGAGTATGTAGAATGAGAAGACTGAAACTTAAGGTATCTCTCAAGAACCTTAGCTCCTATCATTCATCCCCATGAGTAATCCCCTCTTAAAGATGGCAGGGTCTGCCACTTGCTTCTACAGGTGGGCTGGATGTCACTATGCACGTATGATTACATGGTAACATTACATGATGGTGGGATCTGTCTCGCTGGAGTCTGTCTTACTTCCTGGCTTTGAACAAGCAAACGATCATGCCGCAGAACCTCAGTGTGGAAACGAATGATAGGAGGCCTCTAGGATATGAGAGCAGACCCTTTCATCTCCCATTAGATATTTCAACAGGCAGAAATTAACTAAAGACCTTTGTTTTACGATTGCAATACATTGAATTCCATCAACAACTGGGTGATCTGGGAATCAGATTCTTTTCTAGTTGCACCTCAGATGAGACTTCACTTTGACCATCACCTTGATCATAGCCTTATGAGACGCTAAGTGGAACACTCGTGCAAGTAATACCTATATTCCCCACTCACAAAAACTGAGATAATAAATATTTATGTAGAGTATGGGTAAAAAGTGAAAACTTTAAATTAAAAAATAATAGTTCTGTGGTGAGAACAGGAACTAACTTAGATATGTAGTAGAATTGCATAACATTGGGAATCCAAACGAAAAGGAGTCTTCGGAGCTGCTAGAAAATAATTATGGCCTTGATTGTGAGGTTTTCTACAGCAGTGCAAAACATCTGCAGTGCTTGGAAGACTTTGTCCACTTATTCTCAAGCATAACTTTCTATTATTATCTCTCTTTCAGGATGACTTCATAACTGCTTTATATGTGTTTTCCAAAACAGAGTATTTTCTAGCTCCAGGTAAATCCTTTCAATTTGCTATTTTGTTTGTTCTTTCCTGCTCTAAATATTCCACTATGTAGTCATGGACTCAACCATGGGTATGTCTTTCATTAATCTTTGTGTTGTACTCCATAAATGCTTAATTTTTCTCAAATCTAGACATTTATAAACATCCCTTCCAGTTGCCCTGGCACAGCATATTGTAGCTGTAATTTGGTGCCACTGAGTCTGTATCACCTCATAACGACCCCATGCCACAGAGTAAAACTGCCCCAAAGCGTTTTTTAGGCTGTGATGTTTACAGGAGCAGATCGCGGATCTTTCTCCAATGGAGATACTAGGTGGATTCAAATGGCCAACCTTTCAGTTACCAGCCAAGTGCTTAAACATTATGCTGCTTGGTTTCCTGCTGGTGGAATATAAGACTCAGCTGTCAAATTTAGGTTTTAGTGTAAAGACCTAGGAAGCACATTATAGCTTGTAAATTCTTGGCCACTGCCATCAGGGATTATGATCTGGCACTTCTGGACCTAAGAATCTAACCTACAGGAAGCTCTCCACCTGATTCTGAAGCCAGGCAACCTGGAATGCTTTCCAGAAACCTCTCCAAGAAGTATTTCCTGCAAGATCAAAATGACTGCAGAGTCAGACAAAGCTGCCAGAAGTGCTAATGAAATCTTTGGCAGCATTAAGAACTACATAATATCCAGGTCAAGGAAGGTAAGTCTCTATTCCTGCATGAGCCAAAATGAGCTTGAAATATTGTGATTGGTTATGCACACCATATTTTAAGAAAAATATGTGTTACTGTGTGATACATTTGACCCAGTCAGCTCAGTTCATATCATTGATGCCAACGGGGTATACAGTTCAGGTCACTGTCAGGATGGGGTTCATATATCTTGTGGCTGCAGCTCTCTGCCAGATACCTGGGAAATACTGCCTTCTACTCTCCATTAGCAAGCACTCTTTAAACTACATTGTAGAGTTGTTTCATTTTAAAATAATCAGTAAAGAATTCAATCTACAATAGGTATGATAAATAATGATCTATCTTATGATGCCCTGTAATCTCTTACAGTTGGTAGTGTGTGCCATTGAGTCAATCCCAAATCATAACCCTGTAAAACGAAGTAGAACTGTTTCCTAGGCTGTTATCTTTAGGGGAGCCAATTGCCAGGTCTACTGGAGGGTTTGAACCACCGCCGTTTTGGTTCGCAGCTGAGTGCTTCATCACTGTACCTCCGTAATCTCTCAAAGCCTGTTTATGTTTCAGGATAGATCCTTGGCTTACATTCCTGTGGACACCTTGGTCACTAAAGCTCAGAAGGACAAATAAAGAAGCGTTCCAGAGCAGAAGGAGCAGATAAGCAGGCATGCAAATTTAAACCAGATTGCACACTTTCACTCAGTCACAATTAATATAAAAAAAAGAAAGAAGGAAAAAAGGAAGAAAGAAATGTTCCGTTCCAGTCAAGTTACTGCTGATTCCAGCTATGGTGGCCCCATGTGCAGCACAGTAATCGTGCTCACCGTTTTCAGTGGAAGCAGAGCCCCAAGCCTTTCTGTGAAGGTGCCTCTGGGTGGTTATGAGCCACTAACCTTTTCAGATAGCCAAACCCAAGTCACATTCATTGTTACTGAGCTAATTCAACTCATGGTGAGCCTGCAGGACACAGTAAACCCATAGGATTTACAAGGAGTGACAGATAGATTCCAATGCCAGCCTTTGGGGTAACCGCTGAGCTCTTAACCGCTGAGCTCTTAACCGCTGCACCAGCGGCTAAGCACAATAAGCCTTTGCAAAACCCACAAACCTCCACAGGAATGCTAGAATTCTAAGATTTCTAATATATTTATATATTTCCAGATCTTCTCTTCCCTTTTCTCTCCTTTTTTCTCTGTCTCCAGGTAAATCCAAGATCTTTTTTTTTTTTTTTAGTTCAGGGTTTTTCAACAATGCTATATATGATATCACCAGGGTTCTGTTAACAATATTAACATCTGAGGCTTGAAGCCAAAAATGGAAAACAATTGCTATAAATTTAAAAATGAGAAACATCTCTGTTTTAAACCTTCAAGAATCTAAAGTTCCTGACCTTTCTTCCTGCTTTGCTCCGTGAGAGACTTCACTATTTAAAACTTAGTTATTATTTCTCTATCATACACAGTTTTTCCTTTACACTTAGTTTAGAAATCCCCTCAATGTCTCACCCACTCTAAATAACACTTTAGATTTCAGCATTTCTTCTGATTGGTTATTTTCCTCCTTTTTTTCTGTCTGGATAGACTTATATAGAGGGTTCCTTTTCCTTTTAAACATTATACCTCAGATGTCTTCCAACATTCAGATGATGGTCAAGTATCTTGTAAACAAAAATTCACTAGTATCTTTGTGTACTCTATACATTACGTAGCCATTCAAGCTGTTCTGCAATGAGAAGGTTTGCCTTAGGTTTACTTGCACTGGAATATACAAGAGGAGGCTGGAAGACTAATAAGAGAGAATTCACATATCATATAAGGTAGAACTAAATGGCACATTTTCTCCTCTAATGCACACAAGAATGTGTGCACCTGTGTACAAACACACACAGTCACACAGATTCCATGAATATTTCCTGTTACCATATATAAAACGTCTCTCTTGAGGGAAATGACTGTCATCTATACAGATGAGTTAAATGTCCTCAGAATTTGAGAATCTTCCTCAAAATAGTCAACCTGAAATATTTTTTTAAAAACCTCAGAAAATGAATGCATAACTTCTGAGTTTTGGTCCCATGAAATGCTAATGTTCAATTTGTAGAAAATATATTCCATAGCTAACTCTAGTGTTCAATATTTTATTTTCCAACTCAGAGAGGTTACATCTAGACACAGCCGTGGATTAGTTTGTTTTCAAAAAGAAAAAAAAAAAAATCAGGCAATTGAAAGAAGTTGACTTGTGCCAAAGCCAGTAGAGAATCTCATTAAGTTATTTATTTATTGTAATGGCTTCTAATTTCCTGTATGTTGCCAAAGTTTAAAATTTGTAGCTGAAGTGCCAGCAACAAATGGAAAAATGTGACAGTTGCAAAGATGAAAATCAACAAATTAGCCATCAAATCTATCACACGATATTATAAATATTTATAGTTTAATATTCTGTAAAAACAAATGTTAAGGATAAATATCTCTGGCACCACTCTCATAACACACTAATGTGAATTTTAGAAATATCACTTTGTCGTTTTTTAATGAGATGAAGTTATGGTTTTTAACACAATAACGATTGGTTTATCTTAACATAGTCAAAATTTCTTTCTAGTATTTCATGAAAATATGACTACCAAGCCAATTAAACTGGCAGAGTTAGGGGGAAAAGATCAATGTCATGTTTATTAATCACTAAGAATTTTAAGAATGAGACTTCAAGTTTTCCTTTATTCTGACACACAAAAATGCGACTTTTAGTCGGGTTTTTATGCAGAGAACCATTCTTCTGATAATTTCTAATAAATATTAGCCAAAGCTGTGGAAATTATGAAACTACAGATACTTCAAACATTAGAAGATATTTAACTTTGAAAGACTTTAGAAACACGAATTTGTTTCTAGTCAAACGATACAGTAGCCCTGGTGATGCAGTGGTTACCAGCTGGCTGCTGACCAAAAGGACAGCAGTTCACATCCACTAACTACTCCTTAGAAAACTTATAGGGCAGTTCTGCTCTGTCCCTAAGTGTCCCTGGGAGTCAGAACTGACTGGATAGCAGCCAATTTGTTTTTGTTTCTTTTGCAAATGATACTGACAATATGCCCACTGATCCCTGCCTTCAAATTCATGGCAACTCATAGTGAACCCATAGGATTTCTGAGGTTGTAAATCTCTACAAAAACGGACTGATAAATCTTTCTCCTGCAGAGATGCTGGTGGTTTCAAACTGCCAAACCAAACCATTGATCTTTCCTTTCAGCAGTCAGGTGCTTTAACCAATGCACCACTGGCGATCATTCTGAATCTGTTACCACAGTAGTTACCATGTTTTCTTCAGGGTGTACAATTACTGACAGCAGAGTGAATTTGCACCCCCCTCCCCCAGAGATGTATAGGACAAGTACAAAGCAGGCTACCATGAACACAAACACAACATATTTTAAAGTCTAGTGCTAAATATAGAAAACAGTTGCTTTGGGCTGGGAGTTACTGTGTCCTAGTCTCCTTGTCCCCTCCTCCCTCTCCCCATGTTTGTACCTCCCTCTCTGATTGGAGCTTTGAAATGGTTTGCAAAATAATAGGCCTGGACTGAACCATTTGCATTTAAGGCTAAATGATTTCCTTGAAACTATTTGTAGGAGATTAGCCCAGATCCAGCTATTTGTAAAATAATAAGCCCAAAGCTAGAGCTGTTTCCTTGAAACTGTTTGCAGGATAATAGCTCAGGTTAAAATTATTTGCATGTTCCTATCCTTTGTCTGAAGACAACTTTCCTGAGCTCTGTAACAAAGATCATGACCTTTTTTGGCAATGTCCCGCTCTGTTGACTTCCTACCTGTTAAGCCTATAAATAAAACTTGTGTAAGCAGACCAGTGTCCATGGTTCTCCATCAGAGACCATGGTCCCACCTGGCCCCAAATTTATCTTGTGTGTGTGATGTGTTTCTTGTGTGAGCGACATGTTTCATGTGTGAGTGACACATGTGAGTCATGTATGAATGAGATTTCCCATGCCCTTCCTGCCCATCTTGGCTTTTTGGACCCTATCCAGTGCTGGCCACTGGGGTGCTGGATGTGGCAAACAGTGATAATTTTACACAGTAATGAATACATGTTTTAAAGAAAACATAAAATATAATTTTATTTCTGACAAAATATCTAATAATTTTAATTGTCCTAATTACAATATGAAATTAGCCAGTATTTGAAAATGTCAAAGCACTGAGGAAAGTTACATTCTAGAATAATTTATCCAGAAATTATATTTTTACTCCTTTTTGAATTCCATAAAAATAAAATAAAAACACTTGGAGTTATAATCTACAAGGAAAAAGCAAGAGTAGAGTAAGATAAAATAGTCACCAGGGTAATGTGATAAAGAATATAACTGTTTAGCTTGACTAGATGGATGAATACCCCACTGGCATTGAGGTTAAAATCTGCAGCTGCCATTGAAAAGGAAGGCAGTTCAAGTCCACCATGTTCTCCTTGGAAACTCTGGACCATTTCTATTCTGCCCTACAGGGTTGCTGTGAGTCAGAACTGATCTTATGGCAATGGGTTTGTTTTTCTAGTTTTTATATGGGTGAACTGTAAGATATTTTAATAAAGAGAATGAAACACTAGGACTAAATGCTATAAAGGGGTTATGAATAAAGCATACATTCAGAAGAGCTTATATGATTATATATTACATAAAAAATGAAAGACAACTTAGAGAACTTGAGGATGATTTGCAAAACATATAGACCATGACCTTCCTCACAAGTATCTTAAATTATTTTAACACCAGCTCATTTAGACATACATTTTTTGGATACAACCACAAATTGTTTCAACAGTGACTCCACTAACCACAGGAGCTACAGTCTTACAAATACAAAACTATGGAAAATTCCAGCAGCTCCCCTTGTTTATAAATTCTGAGAAATCTTTGCATGTAGGGTCACTAAGAGTCAGAAACGACTCAATGGCAGTAGTTTTGGGGTGGGGGACAAACTACCCTGTAACTAACTCCAGCCCTCAAAGAAGCTTCCCATCCCCCAAACCCAAGAAGTCTCTTCCCTAGCTCACCGTCTGTTAAGATGGGCTCTCTTCGCTACTCAGTGAAGTTAATGAATCCAGTTTTGTATGATTCACATGTTTTCCTGTAGCCTTAGTATACTCACTTGGATGACATTTTACAACGGTATCAATATCATTAGTATAATTACATCAAAGTTTTGTGATTGTCCTTTCCTATCTAAATTTATCTGCCCTCTCCATTCTGTCTATGGCCAGGCTTTTAATCCCAAGACCAACCCAAGCTGGATGGCTCATTCAGAAGATCAAATTTGTCTAAGTGCTCTAGTTCATGTTATTTGGTTACTAACTGGGTTTCTGTCTCTATGTATGACGAATTTTGCTTCTCCACTGTGCTGAACTTGGCTCTGCAGGGTTTCTTGCTTTACAGATCCTCCTTCCAATTGAATCAGATACATAAAATATCTGAATACAAATTGACATGTGTACTCTTTCTATTTTTTAACATTTTGATTCAGAAATAATCAACTACATTAAGTTATAAAATTCAGGACATTCAGATTTATAGTCTAACCTGTTTTAACTTACTCTTCTACAAAAGAAGTATTTATAAATATTAGCTGAAGTTGCTTTAAAAACACCAACACTAAAACTAGTCAATATGATCTTGCATATGGAACATGAATGAATGAAAAATTTTATTAGTTGTATAGAAGTGAATGGTGAGATAGAGACATGTCTTTTAGAGGATGTTGTATAATACGGAGAAAATACATTTATTGCCAATACTAATGATAAAAGAATTCTCTTTCATTGGCAGAAAAATTTAAAAGCATTTCTGAGACAGCAGACTGCAGAATGGAAGACAGTTAACAACCAGTTAAGGGAGACAGTATAACTTACCGGTGTTGGTGACAGATCTGATTTTGAATTGAAGTTCTGCCAGTACTAATTCTGTGGTCTAATAGTATGAATATACTATCTCTACTACCTGCTTATAGAGATGATTTTTTCTTTTGCTTTGTTTTGTGATATTTGTAAATCATTCCTTTCTTTAAATTCTTTTTGGTTGTTAGTCTTGCTTGAATACACCAAAGGCTTGCTGGGTCCCTGTTATCAGTAAACAACATTAAAACAGGTCTCTTCAGGTATTTCCAGTATTGAATACACCTGGAGAAAGTTCTAAAAAGATTTAACAAAGGATCCTAGACTCTTAGCAACAGAAGACACCTGGGAAGTCACATACCCAATTCTCTACCCAAAATATTTACAGTGAATTTCACAAATAAGTAGTTATTAAAAATCCTTTTAGCACATAAAGTCAAAAAATAAGATAAAATTTTAGGAATTAGAGTTAACAGAATCATATTTTTTAGACAAGGAGAAGGTAGTATTCAAATTATCATTAAAATGACATGAAATCTAAGTCCTTTACAGCAATCTGACACCTTAGTAACTAATTGCTTATATCCAAGGACAAAAAAATAAAAAGTATTTAAAAATAATCTCAGCCTCTATCTTGCTGTCCTTAAAAGGCTGCTAACTATTAAAAGAGTATGATAATCATGAATAAAAGAACATGCTTGGGCCACTGCTGGGGATTAGGGTGTCAGGAATGAATACCCATAGCCTAACCTTTTCTGCTGATTGATAAATGAGACAGACTGAAGAATGAAACTGAGCAGATACCTGTCGTGGATTGCATTGTGTCCCCCTAGAAAGGTATATCCATTTGGCTGGGTCATGATTCTCAGTGTTGAGTGATTTTTCACACGTGTTATGAATTCCGCTTCTATGATGTTAATGAGGGAGAATGGGCAACAGTTGTATTGTTGGGGAGGGAGGCAATCTACAAGCTGGTGGGATATGAAAGACAGTAGTGAGCAGCAAGACTTAGGAACTTCATACCAGCAAGAGAACAGCAAGTTCTCTTTTGGAGAGTATGGCTTTTGGACCTGAATTTCCCGTGCCAAAATCCTCTCATATTGAATTTGTATTTGTAGCTTGCAGGACTGTGATAATAAAATTTCTCTTTTTAAGCCATCCACTTGTAGTGTTTTTGTTAAGGCAGCACTAGACAACTAAGACAATACATTTAAACATGCATTTCTATAACTGCCATTTGTGTTCTCAGCCTGAAGGTGGACCAATGTGTGTTGGTCTGTTGGTCTGAGCTTAAAGACTATTTTCAGTTTTTTTGTTTGCATTGGTTGTGTTTAAGGCACCAGGATTCCAGCCTTCAGGAATCTGTTCAAAAAGACATGTAAGAACTTTTCTCTCTCTTTTCAGCCAGGAAAGTCCGATGACCCTCTTCTTTTTGGGAACACTTGTTAGTCAAATTTGATGTTTTTACCTATAGTTTACTTCAAGCACTTTTATTAACATGTCATAATTCATCTTATTTTGCTGAATTTTTGTTTATATTTTACAGTTTACCTGTTGAATTATGGAAAAGGTAGTTCTAACCTTCCCCTCACCCCACTGACTTAATTTCATCTGTTGTTGTTATTAGGCACAGTCAAGTTGGTTCTCACTCACAGTGACACTATGTGCAACAGAATGAAATGCTGCCCGGTCCTGCACCATCCTCATGATCACTGCTATGCTTAAGTACATATTATAGCCACTGTGTTAATGCACCTCATCAAGGGTCTTCCTCTTTTGTGCCGACCCTCTGCTTTATCAAGCATGATGTCCTTCTTCAGTGACTGAACCCTCCTGATCACAGGTACAAAGTACATGAGACAAAGTCTCACTATCTTCATTTCCAAGCAGCATTCTGGCTGAACACCTTCCAAGACAGATTTGTTTCTTCTGTATTTGATATTCTTTGCCAATATGTAATTTGAAGTTGCTCGTTGTTCTTTGGTCTTCCTTCTTCACTGTCCAGCTTTTGTATGTATATAAGGCAAAAACATCATGGCTTGGATCAGATGCACCTTACTCTTGAAGGTGACATTTTGCTTTTTAATACTTTAAAGAGGTCTTTTGCAGCATATTTTCCCAATGCAATACATTGTTAGATTTCCTGAGTTATCTAGCTTTCTATATGACCCATTTTGACTCTAAATTAAGTTTTGAATCCCATAGACAAAAATCTCCAACTATGCCTCATAAATAATATTGAAATAATCTTATACATTCATGCTCATTTAAAAATACATATGCCTTAGGAAATAATTGTATTTACATCCAATTTCTCTAAAGTAGAATTGCCCAGTCTTGGCCATCTCTCATGAGGAATTTGAGATTATGTTAAAGTTGAAGGAGACAGAGAGAGAATCTTGAGCTCAAATACAATGGCTTTCATTGATCAGTTTTGGAACAATAAATAAATTGCTTCATTTGTCTGAGCCTTAATGCATCCGTAATTTTTTTTTCATAATGTCTAAAAGTTGAGAGGAAATATACGTGCTATCCCATTGATTGCTTTAATTAATCTCTCTGGTTTCCTTGAAAGCCCCTTTTCTCCTTCATAGCTCAGTCAAATACCCTCTTGAACCTTTGCAATCCATCAAAACCAGTATTTGTCTCAGATGAAGATAGATTATTTTTCCTTCATGTGTTCTTTAAAATATTCATTTAATGCTGGTACATGAAAGGGACTCTTCTAGGTCTTTTGGACTCATCAACAAATGAAACACAAGGAAAGAATTCTGGTATCTCATGTGTTTCTGTTTTATATTTACATCTAGGTCTTATTCTAGAAACTCCCCATTGCAAACATCATACGGTCACTTTGAGAATTAATTAAATGAGATAACCTTTGCAGAACTGTACTGATGAAAAAATCAGTAAATGCTGATTTCTTTTCACAAAGTAAAACTTTAGATTTGACTTTAGAAAATATTCACCTTCGATTGCTATTTATCTAATAATAAACTGTTTTAATTTGTGTTTTCCTAACAAACAGATGCTGAGAAAATTATCTGAGTACACATAGTTTATTTAGGAGCTAATACTAGGAAACAGTAGTAGGGTGTAACAAAGATAAGAAATAGAAAGGAAACGCAAATAAAAGATGCAGTACTAGACAAACTGGAGTCCCTAGTTGATGCAAATGGTTAAAGCACTCAGCTGTTAACTGACATTAACATGCAATCAGGACACACTGATAATTACTGGTGACTGGAATGCAAAAGGTAGAAACGAAGAAGAATTGTTAGTTGGAAAATATAGCCTTGGGGATAGAAATAATGCCAGAGAGCACATGATAGAAGTTTGCAATATTAATGACTTCTTTACTGCAAATACCTTTTTTAACCAATCCAAATGACAACTGTACACATGGACCTCACCAGGTGGCATACACAGAAATCAAATTAACTACATTAACCAAATTAACTACAGGATGATGGAAAAGCTCCATATCAGCAGTCAAAACAACAACAGGTGCTGACTGTGGCACAGATCATCAACTGCTCATATGCAAATTCAAATTGAAACTGTAGAAAACTAGAACAAGTCCATGAGAGCCAAAGTATGATCTTAAGTATATCCCTCCTGATACACTCAAGAACAGATGTGATGTGTTAATCACCAATGATTGAAGACACAATATCAATATCAAAGACATCATCCATGAAAAGAGAAAGAGGTCATTAAAAAGACAGGAAAGAAAGAAAAAACCAAATCAGACATCAGAAGAGGCTCTGAAACTTGTTCTCGAACATCAAGCAGCTAAAGCAAAAGGAAGAAATGGAGAAGTAAAAGACCTAAACAGAAAATTTCAAAGAGCAGCTTGAGAAGATGAAGTATGACATGTGCAAAGAGCTGGAAATGGAAAACCAGAAGGGAAGAACATGTTCCGCATTTCTCAAGCTGAAAGAACTGAAGACAAAATTCAACCTTGAGTTGCAATAGTGAAGGATTCTACAGGGAAAATGTTACATGACTCAGGAAGTGTCAGAAGAAGATGGAAGAAATACATAGCCACTATATCAGAAAGAACTGGTTGATGGACAGCCATTTGAAAAGCCATATGATCAACAACCAATGGTACCAAAGGAAGGAGTCAAAACTGCATTGAAGACACTGGCAAAAAACAAGGCTCCAGGAATTGATGGAATATTAACTGTGATATTTCAGCAAATAGATGCAGCACTGGAACTGTTCACTCATCTATGCCAAGAAATTTGGAGGACAGCTACCTGGCCAACTTACTGGAAGCGATTCATATTCATTCCAGAGAAGAGCCACCATTCCAAAGAAAGTTGATCTAATCAAATCAGAAATTACCAAACAATATCATTAATATCACACACAAGTAAAACTTTGCTCAAGAGCATTCAAAAGTGACTGTAAAAGTATATTGAGAAGGAACTTTCAGAAATTCAGTCTGGATTCAGAGAAGGATGAGAAACCAGGGATATCACCACTGATGTCAGACAGATCTTGGCTAAAAGCAGAGAATACCAGAAAGATGTTTACCTGTGTTTCATTAACCAAGCAAATGCATTTGATCGTGTGGATCATACCAAGTTATGGTTAACATTGTTTAAAATGGGAATTCCAGTACACTTAATTGTACCCTTTAGGAATCTGATTATGGATCAAGAGGCAGTCATGCAAACAGAATAAGGGGACACACTGCATGGTTTAAAGTCAGGCAAGGCGTCCATCAGGGTTGTATAATTTCACCACACCTTTTCAATCTGTATGCTGACCAAGTAAACTGAGGAGCTGGATTATACAAAGAATGAGGATTGGAGGACGATTCACAAATAACTGCATTACACAGACAATACCACCTTACTTGACTGGAAATGAAGATTTGAAGCATATACTCATGAAGATGAAGGACCACAACCTTCACTATGGATTTCACCTCAACATCAAGAAAATAAAAATGGTTACAACTGGACCAGTAAGCAGCAGCATCATAAATGGAGAGAGGATCGAAGTTGTCAAGGATTTCATTTTATTAGGTCCATGGTCAACATCCATGGAAACAGCAGTCAAGAAATCGAAAGATGCATTGCATTGGGAAAATCTGCTGCCAAGGACCTCTTTCAAGTATGAAAAATGAAAGACATCACCTTGAAGACTAAGGTTCACCTGACCCAAGCGATGATACTTTCAATCACATCATATGCATGTGAAAGCTGGAAAATGAACAAAGAAGACAGAAGAAGACTTGATGCCTTATTTGTGGTGTTGAAGAATGCTGAATGCACTATGGACTGCCAAGAGAAGCAACAGATCTGTTCTGGAAGAAGTGCAACCAGAGTGCTCCTTGGAAGCCAAGAACGTGAGACTGTGTCTTACAGACTTTGGACATGTTGTCAGGAAGTATCAATCCCTGAAGAAGGACATTATGCTTGGTAGAGTGGAGGGTCCATGAAAAAGAGGAAGATCCTCAATGAGATGGACTGACACAGTGGCTGCAACAATGAGCTCAAGCATAAAAACTATTGTGGACATGACACAAGATGGGCAGTACTTCGTTCTGTTGTTGATAGGGTTGCTGTGTCAGTACTGACTCAACAGCACCTAACAACAACAACAGTGCAACCACAGGAGCCTTGGGAGAAAAGCTTTACCATCTGCTTTCAAAATATCAGTAACCGAAAACTCCATGGAACATCATTCTCCTCTGATACACATGGGATTGCCATGATTCAGAATCAACTGAATGCAAACGGGAATATCAAACAAGTGGAGCTTCATCCCACCGTAAGCAAGTGTAGAACATGCAGTTCTGTTATTGATTGTTTAAGTTCCTAAGCCCATACCTGACCCATGGCTGTTGAATCTATCCCAACCCATGGCAACTCCATGTATTGGAGAGTACAGCTGTGCTCCACAGGGTTTTCAATGACTATGGTCTTAGAGAAGTAGATCACCAGGCCTTTCTTCCATAGTACCATCTGGTGCAGCCTACCTGGAACTACCAACTTTTTGCTTAGTAGTTAACTGCAAAAACCTATTTCCAACACCCAAGGGCCTAAGGACTTTCCTAGAGAGAATACACTTTTCAAACTTTAAACCTACAGGCAGTGGCTTTGGGCAAAGATGCTGACTGATTGAGATTTGGACCTATAGGCACAGAAATGCTAACTATTAAGGGAATGTGGGTAGAGTATCAACAACACAATCTACATTCATTTTACATAATAACACTTGTACTGAAAGAAAAACTAAGATTGTTGAAGTATTAGCTCCTTAACACAGCTCAGGGTCAAACATGGGCTAGGTGATGGCTCAGAAACTCAGAATGAGATTTGACTTCTCCTTCTATTTGTTTCAGACGTTCATCCTGTCAGTTCTTCCTTCCAGTCCATCTTTCCAGGCTTTCTCTCTAATCTATCCCTATGTTCCATGTTCTTGCCTTTGTTCTCCTTTCCCTATGACACTGCTTTAAACTCACAGAGCAAAGACTGCTGGCTTCATCTCCAAATAATCTTATTTCAACACTTCATATGACCTCTATCACAAGTACTGAGAAACCCTGGTGGTGTTGTGATTAAGAGCTATGGCTGCTAACCAAAAGTTGGCAGTTCAAATCCAACGGGCACTCCTTGGAAACTCTATGTGACACTCGTACCCTGTCTCATAGGATTTCTGTGAGTGAGAAGCTACGTGATGGCATTGGGTATGGGTGTCACAAGTACTACAGTGCTACATCAGGACTCTGACCCAGCTTCTACTCTTAACCCCCTATAATGCATTCTGCATCAAGAAGTCAAAGTGATGTTTTAAAATGGTAAGCCACGTATGGCAATACCATGTTCAAAACTTTCTCATCTCACTTAAAATAAAATACACAATTATTACTAAGGCCTATGGACCTCTGTTTTCCTGCAGTCTTTAAAAACTTACCTCCTGCAAGTATCTCCGTGGCTCAGGCCACTGCAGACACACTGGGCTCTAGACTCTTGCCTCAAAAATCCATATTTCTTCAATATTTCTTCAGGTATCTGCAAAGCTCTGGCACCCTTTACATCAGTTCTCTGTCCAAGGATCACCTTCAGAAATTACTTTCCTGATTATACTATATCAAATACTATCTCCTTCCATTTTTTTCTCTTCACTAAAGTTTATTTTTAGAGCACTTGCCACTATTTGTTATCATAAAATATATCGATTTATTGTTTTTTTTAATGTGAACTTCCATTCCTTGAACATTAGATCCATGTGGACAGATGCTATATCTGCTTTGCTCAGTGAGCAGAATGCTGTTATATTCATTAGGATATGCTAAGGTACGCCTTATTAACAAAAACCCCAACTTTTCGTGGATTAATACAGTGAAAGTATGTTTCAGGCTCAGACTGCACTGCTACTGTGAGTCTGTGTGAAGCTCTGCTCATCACAGACACTTAAAAATACAGACTAAAGAACACTTAAAAATACAGACAAAAGAAGTTATATTGTGCCATGTGATTCCAGGATCACTTGATCTTGGATGCTGCTCAAAAATGATCTAAGTCATTTGATCCTGTAATTCCACTGCTAGGAATTCATACTTCAGAAACAAAGGTTGTCACACGAGCAGACACATGTACACAAATGTTTGTTGTAGCACAGTCCACAATAGCAAATTTGGAATCAACCCCATGCCCATCAACAGATGAATGGATAAGCAAACTATGCTACATGTACTCAGTGGAACACTATGCTATGATAAAAAACTGTAACAATTTTAGAAAACATCTCATAACATGGTCTCATTTGGAAGAGATCATGCTGAGTGAAATCAATCAGTGTCAAAAGGATAAATTTTATATGAGACCCCTGTTATAAGGACTTAATAAGAGAATTATCAACAGAAGAAAATGACTGTTTTGGCTACAGGGGTGGATGGGGGGCTGAGGGTTTATCATAGATGAGATAATTGATAGATGTTAGAAATTGTATTATGTTACTGTAATTAATAAAAAATAAAAAGTTGGAAAAAAATGACTTAAGTCATGACCTCACTCACACGCTGTTGGCTAAAGCAAGTCACATGTCAGAGGACAGAGAATTTTAATCCTCTCAAGTGTCTAATAGGTACCATAAATACTTAACTCTGATTTGGTAATAAATATGTATTTGCTGAGTGAATAAATAAATGAGTAGGATGAATAAATCACATACTTACAAACAAATTTAAAGATTTTTTTTCTTAACATCTATTTAGGAATATAGATAAATATATTACATTTAAAATAGATCAGATTTAAATGTAAATATATCAGATGGGACCTTATCTGTTCTTTTCACAGATCCCTGGCACGTACAAAGTAAAACACCAATAAACCCTTGATAAATGTCTAATAAATAAACTGGGTAATTAGGTCAATGTATAGGTACCCAATTGCCATACTTACACAGAAAAAAATTTTAAATATATATACATGCACATGATGTATATATATTTATCTATATAGATAGATACAAACAGATATAGAAAAAGGAGTTTATAAGCCATTTCACATCAGAAATTTTAATTTAGGAATAAGGAAGTGTAGGAATTGATTACTTTAGAATGCTTCAGACATAGTGTTTATTCTTCCAGATTACATTTATGATTTTATTTAACATTTAATATACTTAAGAAGACAGTTAACCTTAATTTTTATGTTCATACTACTTAAATTCACATTTGGTGACAGTAATGAGTTCCTTCAAAAATGAAAAGCAGGTTTCAAAGAATAGTTTTGAAGTGAAATCTTGTAAGCATTGGACTTTATGGCAAAAGTTTTCTAATACTATTACATAAGCAACTTCCACCAATGGCTTCCTTACAAATCATGTATATAAATCATGTAAATGCCTCATTACCCCCAGAGAACCTCTTCAAGATTGACAGAGACAAAGAGAAAGATTAAATTCCACTCCACAGAACCCTCGTCATAAAACTAATTTGGAAATTACTATGTCAACCTCACTCTCATTCATTTTTATTCAGTCCTTGGAGTTGTTATTTTCATATTGAGAAGCTATGTGAGAACATTCAGCACATGCGCTGCATCTAAATTAGATTATTGCAACATAAGTGTATTAATTGACATGCAGAGTTAATAAACCAATGAAAAATAAAATAATGAGGCTTTCTGGAAAGACAAACTCCAGAGAGGTATTTTCAAAATGGCAGATGATGATGTAATTATGCATCTTCTTTGTAAATCATACAGGTAATCCTGCAAACTACTATTTATAGCAGGCATTTATTGAGAATTTCCTATATGTTCAGAAAGGCTTTGTATGCATGAACACTTTGAAGTCTCACAAATTGTAAGAAAGGTACCATTGCTGTCCATCTTTCTTCCAATGAGGAACTGAAACATAAAGGGCTTTCTTGAATATATGACCGTTAGTGATTGACAGGTTTCAGATCTGTACCCAGATAGACAGTTTTCAGTGCCTGTGTGTTAGGCCATTTGCAACACCATTGTTGTTATTTATCTTAAAAAAGCAGTTAATTAAATATTTAAAAATATCTCTTGGAGTGTAAAATGGTATAATCACTTTGAAAACGGATTTGGTACTTTCTTAAAAAGCTAGAAATAGAAATGCCATATGATTCAGCAATCATACTGTTTGGAATATATCCTAGAATAGATACATGTGCAGCAGTGTTTACTGAGGCACTGTCTACGACAGAAAAAAGATAGAATCAGCCTAGGTGCCCATCAACAGATGAATGGATAAGTAAATTATGTATATTCACACAATGGAATACCATGGCATGATAAAAAAACAACAATGAACTTGGGAAACATAACCTGGAGAAATCTGGAAGGCATTATGCTGAATGAAATTAGTCAGTTGCAAAAGGACAAGGTCTGAGAACAGTATTACAAGAACTCAAGGAAATGTTTAAACACAGAAGAAAACAGTCTTTGACGGTGACCAGTGTTGGAAGGGGGAGAAGGATATTCATTAGTTAGATAGTAGGTAGGAGTTAAGTTGATGGAAGAGATGGATAATGCATCTTAGAGGAGAAGGTAGCACAACTGGACTAAGCCAGTAACTAAGACAGTTCCTAAATATAACCCATCATCTCAAAAGACTGAGTAGCAGTCTGAGGACCATGATTTCAGGGGACATCCAGGTCAACTGGCATTAAAAAATAAATAAATAAATCAGAAAGGGTTCTGCATCCCACTTTGGTGAATGGCTTCTGGGGTCTTAAAAGTTAGTAACCCGCCATTTAAGTAGCATCAGTTGGTCCCAAACCACCTGGAGTGCAGAAGAATGAAAGACATCAAAGAGATAAGGGAAATATGAGACCAAGAGACAGAAAGGACCACATTATTCAGAGTGAGGCCAGAAGAACTAGATGGTGTCCAGCCACCGGCAATGCCTGCCCTCACAGGGAATACAACATTGAGTCCCTGACATAGTAGGAGAAAAATGAGTTCGTGGAACTCAGACTCTATTAAAATGATGGTCCAACAAACTGGAAGGTTCACAGAAGACATGGCACCCAGGCTCTCCACTAACCCAGAACAGAAATTATTCCTGAAGCCACCTCTTCAGAAAAAGATTGACTGTAAGACATAAAATGATACTAGCAAAGAGTGCACTTGCTGGTTTAAGCAGTTGCATGAGGCTACGTGGGCAGCTCCTGTCCAGTAGCAAGAGGGTATGGTGGGCAGCAGCTGGTTGAATGGACAGGGAAAACACAGGGTAGAAAAGTGAAGTATGCTGTCACAGGGTGGGGAAAGCAGCCAGAGTTACCTGGCAAAGTGTGTGTAAGTTTTTGCAAGACAAATTAACTTGGATTATAAACTTTCACATAAAGCATGATGAAATATTTTTAAAAAGAAAACATATTCTCACATTTTGAACCTAGATTCCAGAACAATGAACAAAATGGGATCTACCTATTTGTGTTTTCAATATTCAGATGTAATAAAGTCTAATACATATGGATTGCATATGTTTTCAGTTAATGATATCTCTGAATGCCTGTTTTTCACATAATTGCATATAGATCATGGTAAATGAATTGAAAATAGAGTCTAATCAAAGATAATGAAAGTATATTTGATAATGAAATGATATGTAAATGAGTAATTAGAATTAAATGTGTGGAAATCCTGGTGTACTATACCAGGTCTGTTAACCAAAAGGTTGGCAGTTCAAATCTTCCAGGCAATGCTTAGAAACTCTATGGGGCAGTTCTACTTGGACCTTTAGGTTCCCTGTGAGTCAGACCAGACTTGACAGCAGTGGGCTCAACAGCAGTGGCTTATTAAATGTGTACCAGTATTGATTAAGCACAAAAAGATTATTGAAACATGATCCTTACCGTCAAAAATCAGCAATCAAATGAGTGGGAGTGGTAAGACAAATAAATAAGCAAACAACTAAAATATAAGTGTGTACCTTTTATATTAGGAGCACATTCAAGTTATTACAAAACAGACTGAGGCTGCTTCCCAGAAATAGCATTTCAGGTGAATTTTGAAGAATAAACAGTAGTTCTTTGCAGAGAAAGAACACACACACATACATAATTTGCAATTACATAGGGACCTACAATTATATTAAGTCCATGCAACTAATATATTCAACACTTGTAATACGTATGTAAATTTGGTAATTAGACTTTACTTCAGCTGCATCTGAAAATACAATTAGTGACTTAAACAAATTAAGAATTTACTTTTTCTCCCTTGGAAGGTCTGAAGGTAGGTCTTCCAGGCCTAGGACAATTTCTAAAGTGGTATCAGGGATCCACATGCTGAAATTGCTTCACCTCCACTGTTGGGTTTTCATACCAGGCGGGAAAGGAAGGTCAGAAAAAGGAATGTGGTGCCACCTGAAACAAACCCATTTTAAAGAGACTTTTGGACAGTTCTGCCATGCGTCGGATCCGACTCAACGGCACTTGGCTGGCTGGCTTTTAGACACTGTACTCAACCACTTCTGCTGATATTTCACTGAGCACAGTTGAGTCACACCACCATTGCCTGACTATTTTCAGCTGAGCATACTGTTAGTGTAAACAAACTCACAATTTGGTTAGCAAAGATAAAATGGAAAATACTTTTTGGTTAGACAATTAACTTTGTACACCAAAGTAATGGACAGTTATAGAATGGACAGTCACAGGAAACTTGGACAAAGTTTAAAAGCTCACAGAGAAAAAAAAAAAAGTCGCCCATATTTTCATCAACTACAATGGTTGACAGAATGGATAATACAAATTCTCAAGCAATATTTTCCTTAAACCATATGTATTGTTTTTCTTTATTTGCACAATAACTATAAAATTATTTATTCACTTACTTGGGGGCCCTTGAATTACCACTAGTTTTTCATTAATATAAATAATGCTACAAATATTACCTTTAATTTTAAAGGAAAAGTCTCTGAAGGTATTATTTTTTGATTTCTGATTCTTAGTGACAAAAAGTTTAACAAACTGATTGTTGCTAATTACGCTTATATCAGTTATACGTTACCATCTCATCTACAACTAAATGAGATGTTAAACTTTTAAACCCTTTGGATTGTTATGTGTGAAAAATGAAATCTTATTTTAGTTCGCATTTTGGTGACTAAACATTTTTCCACCTTTATTTTTTCCAGCAGTTGTAGTTCCTATTTGATTTTTGTAAATTTTGTTTTCCTATTTATTAATAACTTGACTCACAGTGCCTTTCCTAATAATATGTGTGATCTTTTATTATGAGATACTAACTCTACCTGCCAAACTATTTTTCTCAGGTTATTTGCTACATCTATCAATCTGTGTGTCTGTCTATCATCTCATGGTGACCTCATGGCAACCCTAGGGGCCAGGGTAGGACTGACCCCCAGAGTGTTCAAGGAGCGCCATGAGTCGGATCCAACTCGACAGCACTTGGCTGGCTGGTCTATCATCTGTCTATCACCATAATTCATGGACCTGAAAATCCCAGTACTTACAGCACCAGTTTGTAGGGTTCTATTCTTGTATTTTAGAAGATTCAGGATTGTATTCAGTAGATCTACAGGTCAAATTTCTTTCATAATTTAAAGTCAGTCTTAGTCTCTACAAAAATTTTCAAAGAAAACTATATAGGGAAATACATTAGTAAGAGCTCTTCAATGCACCTATAAATATCTGTGGTGACCTCCCTAGCCACGGTCTTGTAGCTCCCACTCAGGTGATTGGGCAGGACTGTGTGAAAGGGTAGTTGTGGCCCGCCAAGAAAACTGGTCAGTTTTGTCATTTTCCTCAGCTTGAAACAAGCCAGCCCAGAGACAGAAAAAAGAGGAGCCCACCATTACCAAAGAAGGAGAGATTGGCAGGAGAGACTCACAAGAAGATTCTTGCAGGAGGTGGCCATTGGGATTTCTACAGCACAGAGCTAGAAAGCTGAGAGTCTTTTGGAGAGAGACTTAGGGCGAGGGACAGGTTGGGATTTGCCAGCCTCCCAAACTGTGTGAGCTATTTTCTTTATACTGTTCATGAGTTCTGTGAGATGTTGCACCAAATTAGGGAGCCCAAAGATGGAAGGGAGAGTACTGAGGGGAGAGGGGGAGCTGATGTTAGAGACGATGGAGTGGTACCGCGGCTTCGAAAAGCTCGACATATGTGGGGCGTCTTTAACCTCTGCCTCATGGGAACTAGCTTTGTGCTGATCCTTGTAAATGAAATTAGTCATTTAAGTCATTGTTTACAGCAATTGTTTATTAAAAGTACCTATTTAAAAAGGAAAGAAATTTATTAGACATACATTGAATATGTATATATTGACAACTAATAAAATCTAATACAATTTATAATTTTGTTAAAAATAATGGCATTTAGATTTAAAACATGATTTTCTCTAAAACTGGACAGGCTATAACTACCTAAGTTCATGTTATGACCTGTTCCTTTCATACTGCTGTACCTCTGTTATCATTAATGCTAATAATCTGCCTTCAGTAACTAGTAGAGATTTCCATTATCCAAAAGAGAATAAATGAATATTAAAATAGTGTTACATTAAGCATATGCATGCTGTGGCTACAGTGTAGAAATAATAATCTTATACATGCCTATAATACAAGCTAGAGCCTTATCTTTTTTCCATTAATATTGTCATCTAGAATGTATATTACCCTATTAAATATATTTCAAACGGCCATTACCAAGTCTTTCACTTATCCCAGACATAACATGATTATATTCAGTTAAAGTATTAGCTATCTGGGCCACTGGTGTATATTCTGGGAAGTTTGGAGGACATATAAATATTCAGAATTTCAAACACTTTAATTTTACTGTCAAATTGAATTTAAAGATATTCTTATTGTTAAAACTAAGCTAACAGGGTCAAATGATATTCTTTCATTCCCATGTTTAAGTTATACATTAAGTACAGAAAAATAAATTCCTATTCATGATTTTGGCCATGATTTGGCAAAAGCCATCATTTCAGCTTTAAGCAAATAGAAGCTGTCACTTATGCTGTCCTCTTCTGTTTCTTATTGTTATCTTTTTCACTGTAAGGAGTTATACTTTGAAAACATAATTGTGAGAGTGAGAGTTTATAAACAAGATCTAGGTCATAATCTTGCCTCTACTGCCTACTAGCTGTGTTATTTTGGGCAAGTTACTGAACCACTTTAAACCTCAGTTTCTTGTCAAACTGAGATAAAACCTTTCTCACAGGATTGTTAGAATTGAATGAGAAAATGTACAGAAAAATTGCACAAATGACCAGTGACTGATGGCTTTAAACGTTTTTGTTACTGTTGTTGCTTCTGAAATGTCAGCATCTAAGCACTGTGAGTATCTAACCTTTTCTGGTTTTCTTTACTTCTTCTTTTTTTTTTTTTTTCTTTAGTACTATGAAGTTAAAGAATGACAGATTAATTGAAATGAATTAATTTCAGGAATAAATTGTCAATTTTTATATCAGTTTATATCAGATGAGAACTGTTAAAGCCTATTATGCACATTCTAGTCTTTGTAATTTTAATACTTTTCTTCCATGCTGAACAGTAATTGAATAAATATAAATGTGCTTGAATTTTTACATATTTTTATATTTATGAAGCTTAACTGAACATGTAAATGGTATTATAATAATGCCAGCCAAGTGCCATCAATATTTTTCTAAAAAATACTTTATTGTGCTTTAAGTGAAAGTTTACAATCGAAGTGAATTTGTCACACACACTGCTGTGTAACTGTAACTGCTCTCTGTATCCTGTGACAGCATACTCCTCCTTTCCACACTGTATTGCCCGTGTCCATTCTACCAATCCCTGTCTCCCTCTACCCGCTTATCTCTACTCTGGACAGGAGCTGCTCTCTTAGCATCATGTATCTGCTTAAGCCAAGTAGCACACTCTTCACCAGTATCATTTCACATAATACAATGTAGCCCGGAAACAATGGTGGTATAGTGGTTAAGGGCTACAGCTACTAAGCAGGAAATTAGCATTTCAACTCCACCAGGGGCTCCTTGAAAAGCTGATGGGGCATTTCTTTGTCCTCTAGAGTCACTGTGAGTCAGAACTGAGTTTACGGTAATGTGAAGGTTAGCCTAGGATAATCTTTGTCTGAAGAGTTGGTTTCTGGACTGATTTCAGCTCTCAGATAATAGAGAGTCTGGAGTCATGTTATAAGGGTCCCACCAGTGTGTTGGACCATCAAGTTTGGTCTTTTAATAGAGTTCTAATTATGCACACCCATTTTTTTTTCTGCTATCTCAGGGATTCTATGTTGTAATCTCTGTCAGAGCAGTCATTGGTGATGGGAGGGCATCAACTAGTTCTTCTCGTCTCATGCTAGTATAGTCTCTGTATCATATCGCCCCTTTGGTCTCTTGGGCTCATATTTTTCTCAAGTCTTTGATGTCCTTGATTTTACTCTACTCCAGGTGGGGTGGGACCAGTTGATGCTACTTAGATGACTGCTTGCTAACTTTTAAGATCCCAGATGGTTCTCTCCAAAGCAGAATAAAGAATATTTTCTCAAAAAAAACTTTGTTTTGTCAGTTGACCTATATGTCCCCTGAAACCATGGTCCCCAGACTCCTGCACCTACTACTTTGTCCTTTGAAATGTTGGCTTATATTTAGGAAAGGTCTTAGCTTTTGATCCAGCTATGCTGACCTCCCTTCTACAGCGTGGTGTTACTCCCTTCACCTAATCATATACCTTTCTACTATCTAGTCAGTGAATAACCCTCTCCCTCCCTTCCCATCCTTGTACATAAAAGACTGTTTCTTCTGTGCTTAAAACTTTCTTGATTCCTCATAATAGTGATCTCATACAATATTTGTCTATTTGCAACAAATTTCAGTTAGCATAATGTCTTCCAGATTATTCCATGTAATGAGATGTTTCCCAAGATCACTGTTTTTCTTTATCACTGCAAAGTATTCCATTGTATGAATATACCATAGTTTATCCATTCATCAATTGATGGGCATCTAGGTCGATCCATCTTTTTTGCTTTCTGAACAGTGTTGAAATAAATGGCATGCATGTATCTATTCATGTGACAGCTCTTATTTCCCTAAGACATATTCTAAGAAGTAGGATTGCTAGATCACATAGTATTTCTATTTCTAGCTTTTTAAGAAAGCACCAAATTGATTTCCAAAGTAGTTGTAACATTTCACATTCTCTCTAGAAATGTAGAAGGGTCTCTCCACAACCTCTCCAGCATTTATTATTTTATGTTCTTTGGATTAACTCCAGCCTTGTTAGACGAAATGGTATCTCATGTTAGTTTTGATCTGGATTTCTCTAAAGGCTAATGATCATGAGCATTTCCTCAAGTACTTGTTAGCTGCTTGGGTATCTTTTTTGGTGAAGTGATCATTCATATCCTTTGTTCCTTTTTTAATTAAGTTACTTGTCTTTTTCTTGTTGAGGTTTTGCAGTACCTGTAGATTATGGAAATTAGATGGTCATTAGGTTTGTGGTAGCCAAAATTTTTTTCCAAGCCTGTAGGTTGTCTTTTTACTCTTAGTGAAGTCTTTGGAGGTGCATGGATGTTTGATATTTAGGAGTTCCTAGTTATCTACATTCTCTTGTGGTGTCAGTGCATCATTAGTAATGTTTGTGATCTGTTTATGCCATGTATTAGCGCTTCCTGTTTTTATTTCCATAATCTCTGTTGTCTCAGATTTATATTTAGGTCTTTGACCCATTTTGAGTTAGTTTTTGTTCATGGTGTAAGACATGGGTCTTGTTTCATATTTTGCGGATGGGTATCCAGTTATGCCAACACTATTTGTTACAGAGACAGTCTCTTCCTCTGTTTATGGACTCTGAGCCTTTGTTAAATATCAGCTTCTCACAGGTAGACTACATTACACATATCTGGATTCTTGATTCTGTTCCACTAGTCTGTGGAGCTTTCTTCAACCAGTACCTGCATTTTTTTTTTTTTTTTAAATTACCACAGCAGTGTGATAGGTTCTAAAATCGGGTAGTGCAAGGACTTACACTTGGTTGCTGATCTTCTGTAATGCTTTACTTCTTTATGGCTTCTTTGCTTTCCATAGGAAGTTGGAGATTTTTTTTCTCCATCTCATTAAGAAGTGCCATTGGCATTTGTACTGGGATTGCACTGTATCTATAGATTGCTTTAGGTAGAAGAGACATTTTCATGATGTTGAGTCTTCCTATCCATGAGCAAGGTAGTTTCACCATTTATGCAGGTCTTTTTTGATCTCTCGCTGTAGAATCTTGTTATTTCTTTTGTACATCTTTTATGTCTCTAGTGAGATCTATTCCTGAATATATTATTTTCCTGGGGGCTACTATAAGTGGCAATGATTTGATGATTTCCTCTTTGATGTTGTCTTTGTTAACATAGAGGAATCCAACTGATTTTTGTATGTTTGTCTTATATCCCTATACTTCATTGAACTCTTCTATTAGTTCCATTAGCTTTTAGAGGGTTCTTTAGGGTTTCCTGTGTATAAGATCATAACATCTACAAATAAAGATGTTTTTACTGTTTTTTAACAATTCAAATACCTCAAGTACATTGGTGTCACATACTTTATCTTCAGTCTCACTAATTAGGCCTTCCATTGCATCAGTTCTGCCCCTTTGACTTTCTGTTGAGTAGTCTAATTCTATAATTCTATTATTAATTATCTGAATTTCTAATTCTTGCCTCTGTATGCTTTCTTATAGCCTCTTTAGTTTGTTATTATAGTCTGCTACATTACACCTCATCTCTTTCCTGATCTCTTGAAGAATTCTAAATACTAATCTTCTGTATTTTCCCTCTGGTAATTTCAAGAATTTCTCCTCATCTGGAAAATTTCCTGATTCTTATTTTGGGAGTTTACTGAGGCCATTATGTTCTGCCTCTTTAAGTGATTTGACGTTGACTGTTGCTGCCAAGTCATCATGAAGTTTTATACATTTTATAGGGTTGCTATGAGTCAGCGTTAACTGGACAGCAGTGGGTTTGGCTTTGGCCATTGTTCTAGCTTCTCGTTTTGTTTGGAAAGGTCTTAACTAGCTGTGAGCAAGTTCAGTTATTGATGAGTGAAACTCTAATGTCCTGTCATCAAGTGGTTAGAACCGTTACTAGACATGGAAGCTCAAGAGTCCGTTTACTGATTGTACAGATTCAGCTCAGGTGTCCAGATAGTCATCAAGTACGTGGTACAGGCTCTCACTTACTGTCCTAGATGAGCAAGGATAATTGGTGTAGGGATAGACATCTGTCTGTAGCCACTGAGAAAGTCAGGGGCTAATAGCCATCCCTCAGTGTCTGTGAGGATGGCAAGTTACCTTATGTTATGCCTGAATTTAGGTGAAGGAACTGTTTCTGCCCTTAGTGTCTAGCTGAGAGGAGTTAGCCCATTTTTTTTCTTTTCGTTTTTTTTTTTTTTTTACCCTTCTTCCAGTTTGTTAAAGTTTTCCATCTCTGAGTCTTGGAGAATGGGTTAGGGCAGGTTAAGAAGTCCTATTTCTGGCTCAGTGAATTTTATCAGACCCATGAGCTGGTGAAGTGCAGAGAAGGTAGGAGAAATCATTGGGGGGTAGAGACATTTATTCCACAGGAAGGATTTAGGTCTGTGTGCAGTAGGTAACACACACAGAGCTTTTGATGATCTAGTGCTGTTTCTCATTGACTCTGGAAGCACAGTTGGATTCTCCAGTCAGTTTCTCCTCCTGCAGAGGATACCTTCCAACCATCACTGCTCGACTCACCATGCTGGCCACAGCCATTTCCCTGTGGGTCAGGTCTGGCTAATCCTATGTACTTCTGGACCTACTCTCCCTCCCTTCCCCATTGGTCAATTTTCCCTTTGATGTTCAATGCTCCTAGGAATTTATATGTTACGGATTTATTTGTTCGTTTGGGTCTTTGTTGTTAAAGGGATCACAGGAAGCATCTGACTCCTCTACTCTCTTGGCCTCACCTCTGATAAATATGTTTTTAATGTGAAATCTGTCAATGACCTGTAATTCATTTTAAAATTGTCAATTCAAAATTATATCAAACCTATTGCTGTTGAGTCTGACTCATATTGACCTTACAGGACAGAGTAGAACTGTCCCATAGGGTTTCCAAGGCTATAATCTTCAAAGACACAAACTAGCACATCTTTCTTCTATGGAGCAGCTGCTGGGTTCAAACCACTTGCATTTTGTTTAACAGTTGAATGCTCTGACCATTACACTACCAGTGCTCTTGGAAAGTTGTCACCACTTAAGGAATAAAACCTTACATTAATATTCAAGTACTCATTTGAAACAGATTTTTACTTCTCACACTTGTGTCTGCTTTATGCTAAGTTTTATCCATATATCCACAAAAATACATCTAAATATGGGCATGTACCTAGATCCCCCAAACTTAATATCAAAAAGCTGAATGATGGATCTAACCACATAATACTTATCTTATTTTGTCAATGAATTGAGCCACAGTTGTGTTATCTCATCACATATCTGTTTAAAAATAAATATATGGGAAGAAAGAAGGGAAAGCTAGAAGGTCTAAATTTAGAATAAGGCAGAACCCAACTGCACTGTGCTCAGGACTACTCTGAAACATGTGATCATCATGAGTCAGAGTCTACTTGATAGTAACATGTTTACTTGCTTTTCCAATTCAAATTGGCTTAGGAATTCGGCTGTAATTGAGGTTTCTGGTAGTGGATGTCACCGAATCAAATAATGTGTACTGGATGGGACAAAATTTGGGGCAATGAGTACTGACTGACAATGTTTTATAATATGTTGGGTGTTGGCGGAGATCAAGTTTTCTACTGTGAGAAAAGGAGATGTGGGAAAGTTAGAAACAAGGTGTTTTATTTTATGATGCAGTTTCTACAGTTAGTATAATTTTCTTAATGGCTGAATCCATTTCAGTATCCTTGAACTGTGCTTCACAGTGCTTTGCATATAAAAGCATTAAATCCAATTTTTTTTTTCTTTTAAGAATGAATAATTAATGAAAACAATGTGAATAACCATGTCTTTTAAAATATAATTTCAGGTGTCTTTCAATTCTAAATCATTGCATTAAACATCCAATTATTACAAAGGAAAGCAATTTCTTTATCTTCAGGGGATAGGATTTGGCTCTTACTGAACTGTCAATGCTGGAGCACAATTCATAAACACGCATAGGCAAGTCTAATGTTGAAGATTTAGTGTGGACACAGACTGGATTAGCTTATTAGTCTGAAGCAGATACAGCAAAGTAGGAAGAAGTCTAGAGTCTAAAAGGTCTCTACCAAATATACACGTTAGGTTCAGGAATTTAAAAGCCAAAGGAAAGCAGAAGAGAGGAAATGTGTTTTGAGTTTAAAAAACTGTGATTTGTGATTTGAGGTTGGCAAGTAAAACAGATTCAGCAAGAAGAAAAGTCCCAGAGCAGAACATCTTTCTTTCTTTCCTTCAACAGGAATTTGAGGTTCTCCCTTTATCTGATGACAGACTATGTTTTGAAGTGTGAAGTACTGAGTCTAACTTATCTTTGATGAGCTATTTAATAATATTATGCTTCAATTCTCTCATAAAGTAAAGGTACTTACTATTGTTATTTTTAGGAAAAAATGGTACAAGGTCTGTAAGTTCTTTAGTGCAGTTCCTACCATATGTTGCTGTTGCTAGGTACCTTAAAGATGATTCCAGCTCACAGTGACTCTATGTACAAAAAGACTGAAACCCTTCCTGGTCATGAGCGATGCTCACAACTATCACTGTGCTCAAGCCCATTGTTGCAGCCACTGTATCAATCCACGTTGTTTAGGGGCTTCCCCTTTCTCACCACTCCTCTACTTTATCAAGCATGATATCCTTTTCCAGGGACTGAGCCCTCCTGATAACATGTCCGAAGGACATGAGAAAAAGTCTTACCAGCTTCAGTTCTAAGGAACATCTGGATGTTGTTCCTCCAAGACAGATTTGTTCTTTCATTTAGAAGTCCATGATATATTTCGTATTCTTCTTCCAATGCTGCATTTTGAAGGTGTCAATTATTCTTTGGTCTTCATTATTCATTATTCAGCTTTCACCTACATATAAGTTCACAGCTTGGATAGGGTCATGTTAGTCCTCAAAGTGGCATCTTTTCTTTTTAACACTTTAAAGAAATCTTTTGCAGAAGATTTGCCTAATGCAATGCACTCTTTGATTTTTTTTTGAGTGGTGCTTCCACAACCATTAATTGTGGATCCAAAGAAAATGAAACTTTTGACAACCCCAACCTTTTTTCCATTTATTGTGATACTGCTTATTGGTCTAGTTATGAGGATTTTTTAAATGTTTAAATGTAATCTATACTGTAGGCTATAATCTATGATATTTATCAGTAACTTCTTCTAGTCTTCACTTTCAGCAAGCAGTATTGTGACGTCTGTATATCAAAGGTTGTTTATGAGTCTTCATCCATTCCTGACTCTACATTTTTCTTCATACAGTCCATTTTTTCAGATTATTTCATCAGTACAGAGAATGTATAAGTATAGTGAAAAGATACAATCTTAAAAGCACATCTTTCCTGACTTGAAACCATGCAATATACACTTGTTTTGTTCCAACACTGCCTCTTGGTCTGCGTTCAAACTCCACATGAGCACAATCAAGTGTTCTGGAATTCCTGTTCTTCACAATGTAATCCATAATTTTTCATGATCCACAGTCGAATTTCTTTACATATTGAATAAAACACACACACATAAAACCAAACCCATTGCCACCGGACTGATTTTTACTCACAGCAACTGTCTAGGACAGAGTAGAACTGCTCCACAGCATTTCAAAGGAGGGGCTGGTGAATTTGAACTGTCAACTTTTGGGTTAGCAGTCAGGCTCTTAACAACTAAGCCATGAGGGTTCCAATAAAACACAGGTAAACATCTTTCCTGTACTCTCTACTTTCAGCCAAGATCCATCTGACATCAGCAATTGTATCTCTCATTCCAAGTCTTCTAAATCTGGCAGTTCCTTGTTGATGTAATACTGCAACCACTTTTAAATTATTTTTAGCATAATTTTACTTGTGAGCGATAGTAATGATAGGCTTGATAATTTCTAAATTCTGTTGGATCATCTTTCTTTGGGATGGGCACAAATATGGATCTCTTCTTATCAGCTGGCTAGGCAGCTGTCCTCTGGATTTCTTGACATAGACAAGTGAGCACCTCTAGCACTGCCTCCACTTATTGAAACATCATAGTTTGTAATCTGTCACATCCTAGAGACTTGTTTTTCACTAGTGCCTTCATTGTAGCTTGGACTTTTTCCTCCATTACCATCGATCCTTGATCACATGCTACCTCTTGAAATGAATGAACATCAACTAAAACTTAATGGTATGGGGATGCTGTATTCCTTCCACTTTATTTTGATGCTTCCTGATTCATTCAGTATTTTCCCCATACAGTCCTTCAATATTGCAACTCAAGCCTGAATTTTTAATTCAATTATTTGAGTTTGAGAGATGCTGAACATATTCTCCCCCTCTGTCTTTGCACATTTATTTTATAATTCTTTACTTTGCTCAGCCCTTCTACTTCACCATTTCTTCCATAGGCTTTAGCTACTCTACATTCAAGAGCAACTTTTTTTTTTAATTGCGATTAAGTGAAAGTATACAATCCAACTCAATTTTGCATGCCCACCTATCTGCAGCACCTTCTGCTCTCCTTGCCTGGGGACAGCACACTCCTTTTTTTCATTCTATATGTGTAATATGCTCTTAACAAGTTCCTGTCCCTTCCTCTCCACACTCTTCTATCTCATCTAGAAAGTCACAAGTAGGAAAGCCTCCTATATATGCATAGAGCCATAAGGTACACACGTCATATTGTCAGACTGTGTCTGTGGGTCCAGTCCGTTTTTGTCTGAAGAGTTGACTTCAGTAGTGTTTTCTGGTCAGAGGCAGCAGCAAGTCTAGGGGCCATGTTCCCAGGGGATTGTCCAAGCCATCAGACCATCAATTGTGGTCTCTTAGTAGAGTTCTTGAGCTGCGTCCCTCTTTTTCTCATGTTGTGAAAGGGACTCAACATTGTGTGCCCCATCACAGCTGTCTTTGGTGATGTCTGGTCACCATCTGGTTCTTCTGGTCACATGTTGATACAGTCTCCCATTCACATGGGTCCTTCTGTCTCCTGAGCTCTTCTTTCCTCACATTTTTGTTGTTATTTGTACTCATGTGTTCCGGATGAGCTGGGAACATTTGGTGCACTTCAGATGGCAGCTTGCTAGCTTTTAAAACCCCAGATGCCATTTACCAACATGGGGTGCAGAAAACTCTCTTAGCAATAGGCTAGTTATGCCAACTGGCCTCGATGTCCACTGAGAGCATGGTCCCCAGACTCCCATGTCCTGCTACTCTACTGTTGCAATATTGGGTTGAGATTAGAGGAGCTTTCTCTTTATGGTGAAGTCTAGTTTAATTAATCTACTTACTACTGTGTGCTGTCACTGCTTTCACCTAACCAGATGTCTATCAACTATCTAATCTACGACCAACCCTTGCCCTCCCTCCCCACCCTTGTAGCCATAAAAGAGTCCTTTTTTCTATACATAAGTCTGTTTTTAAGTTCTTATAGCAGGGATCTCACACAGTATTTGTCCTTGTGCCACTGACTGATTTCACTCAACATAATGTCTTCCAACCGAAACCAGGTTGTGAGATGCTTCCTAAATCACCATTGTTTTTTATCACTTCATAGTATTCCATCAAGTTATGTACCACAATTGGTTTATCCATTCATCTATTGATGGGCATTTAGGTTGATTCTATATTTTTGCTATTGTGGACTGTGCTGCAGTAAACACTCTTGTGCATGTATCTCTCCATGGGACAGCATTTGTTTTTGTAGGATAAATTCTGAAAATTGGGATTACTGGATCAAATGGTGTATCTACTTCCAGCTTTTTAAGGAAGTGCCAAATTGCTTTCTAGAGAGGTTTTGCAATCCTATCATCAGCGTAGGAGGGTTCTAATCTCTCCACAGCCTCTCCAGCATTTGTTGTTTTGTGTTTTTTGGATTATGGCCAACCTTATTGGGATGAGATGGTATCTTATGATAGTTTTGATTTGGATTTCTCTAATAGCTAATGATTGTGAGCATTGCCTCATGTGTCCTTTGGCTGCCCTGCCTGGTTGTCCTCTCTGTTAAAGTAACTATCTCCTTTGCCCATCATTTAATCGGGTTATTTACCTTTTTCTTGTTGATATTTTGCAGTATCCTGTAGATTGTGGACATCAGACGTTGGTCTGACATGTAGTTGCCAAATACATTTTCCCATTCTTTTAACTCTTAAAGTCTTTGGATGAGCAGAAGTGTTTGATTCTTAGTAGTTCCCACTTACCTATTTTGTCTTCTGTTAATCATGCTTTGTTAGATTTTGAAGTCTATCTGAGCTGTGTATTAGAATTTCCATTGTTGATCCTATTTTTTTCTTGCATGATCTCTATCATTTTAGGTTTGACATTTAAGTCTTTGATCAAGAACAACTTTCAGACCTCTTGTTATATTCATTTTGGTCTTTTCTTTCTTTTCCGTCTTTCTTCATATATGATGTCACTCCACGCTTGTCTGCAGTTCACTCACTAATATTCAATGTGTCAAGTCTATTCCTGAGACAATGTCTAAATACAAACGAGATATAGTCAAATTTGAACTTTGGTTTTCATGAGTGTGTTCTAGTTTTCTTTAGTTTTAACTTGAGCATGCATATGAGCAATTTGATAATCTGTTCCAGTGAATCAATGACCTTGTTCTGACTGCTAATACTGAGCTTCTCTGTCATTTCTAGCATATAGTAAGTTACAAATAAAAGGAAAAAAGAAGCCTCATGTCTGTCATTATTAATTGAACTTTGGACAGCTTATGCTCTGGGACTTATTTTATTTTTCAAGAATTTACTTGTCAGATTATTTTGAGCCTTAGAAAAAATTAGTCTGACTAAGTATTTGGCATAGAATAGGTGATCAAGAAAGAGAATACATCATTAGTATTAGTTCCCTATATAATCACCCTGATTATTTCATTCCAGATGTTCAAAGATCCCTTCTGTGTTATGTCCACCCCAGGAAGTAGTTAGCTAAAGTGCACTGCCTAGGAATACATCTCTCATGAAATAAATGTCTGTGATAGTTTATTTTAATCAAATACTCACTTTCTTTTCATTACCACTGTGAACAAAATATACTTCTATCCTCCATGGATGTTGGGCGCCATGATCCATAGATATTATGTGACTTGCTTTGGCCACGGGATTTTATTAAACATGATGCAAAGCTTTTGTAATTTGATTTGATTCTTGCCAAAGGTTAATCTACCACAAGAAGACTGTGTCTTGGGTAGGCCTTGATCCAAGAAAATGAAGGAAGTATGTGAAGCAAACCAGAATACAATCCAAATCTTGGAATCAAATCCAGTAAATCACAACAAAACCCAGCACATTCATAGACAAACCACAGTCTCATAAGCAAAGAAATAAATGTTTGCTGCTACTGTGTTCTGGGGCGACTTATTGTACAGCATTAGTATAGAAAGATAAAATATCTAATAAATATGCCAAGGCTAGAAAACTTTTTGTGTACTTAACAGTAATAGCCTAGAATGCCCTAAAGAGACTGTTGATAGAATCATATATATTAAAGGCAATTCTGATGACAGCTCAGGAAGAATTGAGCACTGTCAGAAAAGCTTATATTGCCATTAGCAAAAAGTTACTACAAATGTGGATGTTAAATAGGCTTTTGGTGAGGTTTTAAAAGGACGTTATAAATACGTGATTGGACACTGGAGAAAAGGCTGTCATGGCAATGAGGTCATCTGATTTGTATTAGAATACTTTTGAGAACATAGAAAATGAATTGACAAACTTGGAAATTTGGCCGAGGAGATTACTACTCAAAATCTCAAAGGAGTGGAGTGATTTCTTCTTGTTACCGATAGTAAAACACGAGAAGAAAGATTCAGTAAGGAACTAAGTAAAAAGAAAGCAGAATTTAGGATTTAGAAAGTTCTATTGTAAAAACTAACAGATCTTGTGTTACAACTGCTACACAGTCTTTTGCTAAAGAGATTAGGTCTGTATCTGATGATAGATCTAATCAACTACCACAGCAAAAACCTTGTCAGCTTGGATTGAAAAGGACAAACACAAGAAGAAATGATGGGGAGTTTACAGTCTCCCGGAATTATACAGGAAGAAAACAGGCCAATGGAGCTATTTGGTCAAACATACGATTTTCCTCTAAGGAAAGAAAAAGACTATCCCTGGAGCAGTTCTGAAATCAAAAGACTGAAGGAACATGGGAGTAGAAGAAACAGGGTCACTGCTTCCGTGAGTACAAAGTGTGGAGCCACTATCTCCAAGTATGAAAGTAGTGATGCTGACTAGTTTTCAATGAGCTTAGTTGCTAACAACTAACTTCTGCAGAGTAAGGCTTCGTTCCAGTGGGCCATTGGATCACTGCCGAAACTTGAGAGGCTAGGGCTCCCATGCCTGTAAGCCAGGAAGGTGATCCTGTCATGGGATGAGGAGGTGGAGTTTGTTTTCTAGTGAGCCTGGAAGAAGTGGCTAATACGGGGCCAACAACTTTCTTCCCAGAATCCAGAGAATAAGACCAGGCCTAGAATCTAGAGAACAGAACCAGTGTCCAGATGTCTGAGGAATGGAGAATTATTTTCAAGCCTGACAGCTGATAAGATTTGCCCTGGTGGGTCTTGGACTTGCTTGGGTCATGTGGCTACTTTTTCTCCAGTTTCTTCCATTTGGAACCAGAGAGAGTACTATGTGGGTATTCTATCATTGTACTTTGGAAGCAGATAACTTCTATTCTAGGTTTCACAGGTACACAGACAAAGAGGGATTTTGCTGCATGATGGAACACATCCAGAATATCCTGGTGGTTCTTTCATTATCTTAATCAAGTCATAGCAGTACAGGGTGGATCCTAAACCTAAGGTTTATAAACCAGAATAAGGATTTTAGATTTTGTTATATGTGTGATGAGATGCCTGTCACAGCTGGATTTCCTGGCAACCTATCAGGTGGCCACAAACAGCCCATTCATTTGCCCCAATATGCTGTCCAAATATTATTATTATCTATGTGTATGATGGAAACCCTGGTGGCATAGTGGCAATGTGCTTCAACTGCTAACCAGTGTTAAAAAGATAAGAGGAACTGTGAGGGAGTATTTATTATTGGGACTTGATCTAACATGATTTGAAGTTGCAGGATGTCTATCATTGTTTTTAATTCCCATCAGTCATTTTGCTATAGTCTGTGAGTTATGACTTACCTGCTGAAATCTCTTGGAAGTGATTTTCAGATCTTGTACATGGGTTAACACCAACACAAATGTGGCAGTCTTGAAAATGATGTCAACTTTGTACATTGCAACCTCTGATAGCCTCTATTCATATGACATTCATAGAGAGTCTACTTTTAGTCAGCCGCACTTCTAAATGCAGGGGTACAGCAATGAAAAAAACAGGTATATATTTTTCTCCCTCTCAAGCTTAACACTCAAATGGGAGACAAAGAATAATTCCGTAAAGACTAATACATTACATGGTAACAAGTGATGAAAAGTAAAGGAAGGAAGGAAGGTAGAAACTGTGAGATGAAGATTTGCAGTCTTATTTAGAGCAGCCATGAAAATGTCTAGCTGGTGAGGACTGTACAAGCATCAAGTCATCTTGGAAAAGACCCTTCCATACAGAGAACATGTAAGACAAAAACACTGAGGCAGGAGCATATGCAGGACACCGGAGAAACAAAGGAAGTGACACAATAGCAAACTGACTTTGCATAGAGAGAGAAGTGAACGGGTTGGTTAGAGGAATGCAGAGAGACAGGAGTGGAAAGTGGTACAATTGAGTGAATCTCACAGTGTGAAACTGGAAACAAGAGCAGGAGCTTTCTCATCTGACAGTTAAGTCCATGAAAGTAATTGTTCTAAGTGCTACATACCTCATTGCTAAATATCACTGCAGTTACCTTTGAAGTACTCCGCTTGGGAAGCTATTCACCATTGCCAGCACCTAGTCCATCCTTCAAAGCAATTTTGAAACTCTGGAATGGCCATTGCACGCAGCAGCATGGTGGAAGGTTTACAAACTTAATTGCATAGTGATCTGATCTGACCCCTAATGACTTTTTTCTTTTCCTGAAGATAAACCGAATATTGAAAAGAAGACATTTTGATGACATTCAGGATGTCAAGGGTAGTACAATGATGACAACTCTGATGGCCATTCCAGAAAAAGAGTTCCAAAATTGCTTTAAATAGTGCGCTGAATGCTGGAGTCAGTGCACAGCTACCCCAAGGGGAGTACTTCAAAGGTGACCATAGTGATATTCGACAATGAGGTACGCAGGACTCCTTCTAGGATCAGTTTGCATACTTAATTGTCTGTCCTTGCGTGTTGCTAATAGACCATCACTGGTAAGTCAGAGGATGGGCTGAAGCACCAGTTGCATTCAGAGTTTCAAGGAGACTGAAATATTTCACTCTGCACTAGAACTTGCTATCCTCGTTATAAAAAAAAAAAAAATCTTTTATCATAACAACTGTGCTATTATGGGGGGAAAAGAAAACACACAGCTGATATCCACAAGTAAAGCAGACAAAGAGTTCTTATATCACAGCACAAACAGATAACCAGTTGATGTCAGTTTCTACTCATGGTAACCTCATGTATGTCTGAGTAAATTGTTCTCTGCTGGGATTTGAATGGCTGATTTTTGAGAGGTAAATCACTGGGCCTTCAGTCTGATGCATCTCTGGGTGGATAAACAGTATAAAATATAGGTATATACCTTCCCATTCCTTTTGGATTACGTGTGTGTATCCGTGGAATGTATGTGTGTGTGTGTATGCGTGTGTGTGTACATGTGTCTGTCAGGTCTCTTTACTTTAAAAATGTTGTCACCCATTGTCATGAATTGAATTGTGTCCCTCCCCCCAAAATACATCGTAGTTAGGTTGAGCTGTGATTACCTGTACTCTGTGATCGCTCTCCATTTGATTTTCCTATGCTGTAAATCCTTATCTCTGCCTGTGGGTGATAGACAGGATTGTGTTAAAAGAGAATTAGGATGTGACTGCAATAGCTGTACTAAGGGAATTTCTCTGGAGTGTGGCTTCCACCACCTTTTATCCTTTCGTCCTATGAGAAATAAAAGAAAATGGAAGCAGAGAACTAGGGACCTCATACCATCAAGAAAGCAACACCAGGAACAGAATGAGTCTTTCAGACACAGCGTTGCTGCACCAAGATGCTCCATGACTACAGACTGACCTTCCTCCAGAAAAGGCAGAGGGAAAGCCTTCCCCTGGAGCAGACACCCTGAATTCAGACTCGTGGCCTACTGGACTGTGTAAAAATAGATGTTTCTTTGCTAAAGCCATTTACTCATGGTTTTCTGGTAGACCAGTACCAAGTGACTAGCCAAGCCAAGTGCCGTCGAGTCGGATCCGACTCATGACGACCAAGTGACTAAAACATTCATTTTAAACACAGCTATAGAGAAGTGCTTAAATGTTTTTGCTTCAGTTATGGTCAGCATTTTATGAAATTTTTTTTTTCTTTTTTCTTTTTTCTTTTTTTTATGTTGTGATTAAGTGAAAATATTCAATCCAAATTAATTTTGCATGCCTGCCTATCTACAGTTCCTTCTGCTGCCCTTGCCCAGTGACAGCACACTCCTCCTTTTCATTCTGTACTTTTCATATCCTCTTAACAAGCTTCTGTCCCCTCCTATCCACCCTCTCCTCTCCCAACTGGAAAGAGACCAGTAGGACAGCATCATATAAACGCTTAGAAGCATAAAGTACACACACCGTATGGTCATACTGTGTCACTGAGTCCAGTCAATTATTGTCTGAAGAATTGACCTCAGTAGTGTTTTCTGGTCAGGGGCAGCAGCAGGCTTAGGGGCCACATTCCCAGGGGATCCTCTAGACCATCAGACTGACTATCAATTGTGGTCTTTTAGTAGACTTCTTGAGCTGCATCCTTTTTCTCATGTTGCCACAGGGACTCAACATTGTGTGCCCCATCACGGCTGTCTTTGGTGATGTATAGGCACCATCTGGTTCCTCTGGTCACATGTTTTCTATTCACATGGGTCCTTCTGTCTCCTGGGCTCTTTTTTCCTTGTGTTTTTGTTGTTCTCAGTGGTCATCTATCTGTTCCAGATGAGTTGGGACAATTTGGTGTACCTCAGATGGCAGCTTGCTAGCTTTTAAGATCTCATATGCCACTCAGCAATATGGGGTGCAGAAGATTCTCTTAGCAATGGGCTAGTTACACCAATGGGCCTTGATGTCCCTCAAGAGTATGGTCCCCAGACTCCTACCCCTGCTACTCTATCCTTGCAACATTGTGTTGAGATTAGAAGAGATTTCAGTTTATGGTGAAGTCCAGTTGATATATTTTCTACTGTGTGCTGTCACCACTTGCACCTAACCAAATTTCTATCAACTATCTAAGCTATGACCTACCTTCTTCTTCCCTGTCTACCCTTGTAGCCATCAAAAAGTCTTTTTTTCTGTACCTAAGTCTACTTTTAAGACTTCATAGCAGGGGTCTCATACAGTATTTGTCCTTTTGCTTCTGATTTCACTCAGCATAATGTCTTCCAATCAAAACCAGGTTACAAGATGCTTCCTAAAATCACCATTTTTCTTTATCATTGTGTAGTGTTCCATTGAGTATGTACCATAGTTGGCTTATCCATTCATCTATTGATGGGCATCTAGGTTGATTCCATCTTTTTGCTATTGTTGGCTGGGCTTCAGTAAGCAATAGTGTGCATGTATCTGTTCACGTGATACTCTTTGTTTCTGTAGGATATATCCCGAGCAGTGGGACTGCTGGACAAAATGGTATATCCATTTCCAGCTCTTTAAGGAAGTGTCAAATTGCTTTCTAAAGAGGTTGTACCATTTTGCAATCCCACCAGCAGTGTAGGAGAGTTCCAATCCTTCCACAGCCTCTTCAGCATTTGTTATTTTATGTTTTTGGGTTTATGGCCAACCTTATTGTGGTAAAACGGTAATTTGTAGTTTCGACTTGGATTTCTCTGACATCTAACCATTATATTTCCTCATGTGTCTTTTGGCTGTCTGGTTGTCTTGTTTGCTGAAGTTTCTATCCATATCCTTTGCCCATTGTTTAATTGGGTTATTCACCTGTTTCTTGTTGATATTTTGCAAGAAATGTAGATCATGGAGATCAGACATCTGTCTGCCATGTAGTTGCCAAATCCTTTTTCCCATTCTGTAGATGGTCTTTTAACTCTTTTCTTAAAGTCTTCGGATGAACAGAAGTGTTTGATCCTTAGTAGTTCCCATTTATCTATTTTCTCTTCTGTTAATCATGCTTTGGTAGATTTTGAAGTCTGTCTGAGCCATGTATTAGAACTTTCGTTGTTGGTTCTAGTTTTTTCTTGTGTGATCTTTATCGTTTCAGGTTTGAAATTTAGGTCTTTGATCCAATTTGAGTCAGTTTTTGTGTAAGGTGTGAGATATGGGTCTTGTTTCAAATTTTTGCATATGGATATCCAATTTTGCCAGCACCATTTATTAGAGACTGCTTTAACCCCAATTTACAATCTTAGGGCCTTTGTCCAATATCAGCTGTTTGTAAGAAGATAGTGACATGTCTGGGGTCTCAACCCTGTTCTATTGGTCTATATGTCTCTTTTTGTATCCACAGCAGGCTGTTTTGATTACTCTGATAGTGTAATTGGTGCTAAGGTCAGGTAGTGTGAGGCCTCCTGCTGTGTTCTTGTCCTTCAGGAGTGCTTTGCTTATCTGGGGTTTCTTCCCTTTCCAAACAAATTTGGTGGTTTGTTCCTCTATCTCATTAAAAAAATGTGAGTGAAATTTGTATTGGGATTGCATTGTGTATGTAGATCACTTTGGGTAAAATAGGTATTTTCATAATGTTAAGTCTTCCTATCCAAGAGTAGGATAGGTTTCTCCATTTCTGTAAGTTTCTCTTAGTTTCTGAAGTAAAGTTTTGTATTTTTCTTTGTATAGGTCTCTTATTTCTCTAGTTAGATTTCTTCCTAACTATTTTATCTTCTTGAGGGTTATAGTTAATGGTCTTGATTTGGTGATTTCTTCTGTGATGGTCTCTTTGTTGACATAAAGGAATCATATGATTTACTTATGTTTATCTTACATCCTGATTTTTTTTTTTTTTTTTTTGCTGTACTCCTCTATTAGTTCCAGTAGTTTACTTATGGATTCTTTAGGATTCTCTGCATATAGGAAGATATTTACTTCTTCTTTGCTGATGTGGATGCCCTTATTTCTTTGTTCTTGTCTAATTCCTCTGGCTAGAACCTGTAGTACAATACTGAATAAAAGTTCCTGTTCCCAAGGGGAATTCTTTCAGTATCTTTCTATTCAGGATGATGTAGGCACTGTTTCTGCACAGGTGCCCATTATTGAAATGAGGAATTTCCCCACTATTGCTATTTTGCTGAGAGTTTTTTGCATGAATGATTATTGGATTTTGTCAAACGCCTTTTCGGCATCAATTGACAAAATCAGGTATTTCTTGTCCTTTGTGCTTTTATGTAGTTGATCACATTAATTGTTTTTCTGATGCTAAACCAGGCTTGCATCCCTGGTATGAATCCAACTTAGTCATGACGTATTATTTGTTTGATACGTTGTTGAATTCTATTGGCTAGGATTTTGTTAAAGAATTTTGCATCTAGGTTCATGAATGATATTGTCTGGTAATTTTTTTTTTGAGGGAGGGTAATATTTCCCTGACTTTGGTATACAGGTTACGTTGGGTTCATCAAATGAATTTGAGAGTACTCCATTTCTGTCTACACTGTCAAACCGCCTCAGTAATATTGGAGTTATTACTTCTCTAAAAGTTTGGTAGAATTCTCCAATGAAGCCATGTGAGCCAGGACTTTTTTTGGTTGGTAGTTTGATTACTTTTCCCAGTCTCTCCCTTTGCAATGGGTTTATTAAGTTGTTCTACTTCTCCTTGTGATAATTTGGTAGGTGACATGAACCTAGAAAGTCATGTGTTTCCTAGGTTTTCAAATCTATTGGAGTACAGTCTTTCATAGTATTCTGCTATGATATTTTTTATTTCGGTTGTTTCTGTTGTGACATCTCCCGTCTCCTTTCTGATTCAGGTTATTTACTTCCTCTCCTGTTTTTCTTTTGTAAGTTTAGCCATTGGTTTATCAATTTTGTTGATGTTATCAAAGAACCAGCTATTGGTTTTAAGTTTTTTCAATTGTTATTCTATTCTCTAATTCATTTAGTTCTGCTCTAGTCTTTATTATCTGTTTTCTTCCTGTGTCTGAGGGTTTCTGTTGTTACTATCTTTCTACTTATTCAAGCTGTAGGATTAATTCTTTGGTCTGAGTCCTTCCTTCTGGATGAGTGCATTTGTAGATATAAACTGACCTCCAAGCAGTGCTTAGACTCTATCCCATATATTCTGGTAGAATGTGTTTTCATTTTAATTTGAATCCATAGATTTATTTATTTTGTCCTTAATTTCTTCTATACCCCAGGGTTTTTGAGCAAGGTGTTGTTCAATTTCCATGAGTTCCAATTTCTACCTTTTTTTTTTCTATTGATTTTGACTTTTATGGATTTATGAATTGGCAAGATGCCTTGCAATAAAGCAGTGGTTTGGATTTTGTTGAGACTTGCTTTATGTCTTAACAAATGGTCTATACAGGAAAATGTTTCATGTGCATTGGAGAAGATGTACTTATCTGTTAATGGGTTAAAACTTCTGTATACTTCAATAATGTCCAGTTGGTTAACTGTCACAATAAGATCTTTTGTATCTTTACTGGGCTTTTGTCTGGATTATCTGTCCATTACTGAAAATGGATTAGTGAAGTCTCCTAACTTTTAATGTGGACTGATCTATGTCATTTTTCAGTGTTGCCAGTGCTCTTTCACTGTATTTAAATGTTCTGGTATTAGGTGCATAAGTATTTAATATTGTTATGTCCTGCTTATGTATTGAACCTTTCAGCAATAAATAGTGATCATCCTTGTCCATGATGGTGGATCTTACATTAAAGTCTATTTTATCTGAGATTAGCATTGCCACTCCTGCTCTTCTTTGTATGTTGTTGGCTTGGTATATATTTTTACATCCTTTGATTTTCTGTTTGTTCATATCTTTGAGGCTAAGGTGTGTTTCTTATAAGCAGCATATAGATAGATTGTGTCTTTTGATCTAGAATGTTACTCACTGTCTCTTTATTAGAGTGTTCAGTCCATTTACATTCGGTGTAATTATTGATAAGTATATGTTTAGTGCTGTCATTTTGATGCCTTTATTTTTGTGTTGCTGATGTTTTGTCTGTTGTTCTTAATATTCTTTTCTAGGTCATTCTTCTTTATGGGTTGACTTTTCATCTTTTTCAGTGTTGGTTTTATGTTTGTTGAGATTCCTGTATTATGCTTCTTATTGTGATATGTCACATCATAAATTTTGCTTTGAAGCTACCCATGTGATCCCCCTTACTATTCTAAATTTAAACCAAACTTTAACTTCTGCGTCTTCTTAATTTCCTCTCCATCTGAAAGGGTTATAACTGTTGTAATATATACCTCTTTTTAGTGTGAGGATATCATATGTTTTGAATTATGATCACTTGTTCTGTTCTTTTAATATTGTAGTTTTGATTAAGCTTTGTGACTTCCCTAACTGAGTAGGATTCAGGGTGCTATGTCATGCATTGACTCCTTAAGCACACACTTGATGTTTTTGTTTTTCTAAGCAAAGAGCTTCTTTCAGTATTTCTTGTAATTTTGGTTTGTTTTCTACAAAGTCTCTAAGCTTCTGTTTATCTGTGAATGTCTTAATTTCATCTTCATATTTGAGATACAATCTTGTAGGCTACATAATTCTTGGTTGGAAGTTTTTCTCCTTCAAAGCTTTGAATTTGTCGTCCCATTGCCTTCTTGCCAACATCTTTTCTGCCAAAAAGTGAGATGAAAGCCTACAGGGCTTCCATCTGAATGCTAGATTTGCTTATAGCCTTGCTGCATTTAAGAGTCTCTCTTTATGTTTCATTTTATTAAGCCTGATTATAATACAGCTTGGTGTCTTTCTTTTGGGTCTAGTTTTTATAGTGTTCAATAAGCATTTTGGAAATCTATGTTCTCTTCCTTCATAATTTCAGGGAAATTTTCTGTCAACAACTCTACAACAATACTCTATATTTTCAGCTATCCCTCCCTGTTCAGAAAATCCAATCCATACATTATTCCTCTTAAAACAATCCCACTTGTTTCTTACTGCTTCTTCTCTTTTCTTATTTCTTTTCTCTGATTTCTCCTCATAAATGCTGATGTCAGCTGCTCTGTCCTCAAGTTCAGTAATTCCTGTTTTCATGTCCTCAATTCTGCTCTTTTGGCCTTGGATTGAATTGTTTAATTCTGTAATTTTATTACTGATCTGCTGCATTTCAGATTGTTGATATTCCATCAGTTCAGATAGCTTACTTTTACATTTTGTTCTGCTGCATTTTTGTTTACTCTCTAGGAGGGCACTATACATAATTCTTTTGTACTCGACCTCTGATAGTTTCAGAAGCCTTCTTCATCTGGGAAGTTTTTTAATTCTTCATTTTGGGAGTTTTCCAGAGCACTGGTGGATTGCTTCTTTAAATGGTTAGCTACTGATTGTTGCCTTCACACAATCTAGAAGTGGGTTACCTGGGGTTACCTCAACAGGAGCTGAGATGTAGTTCTAAGAGGGTAGTTCGTCACCAGCCCCCTCTGTGTACTCCAGTCATGACTGGACTGTTGATCTCTCTGGGGTAGCAGGCTTTACTTCATGGCTGGCAAAGACAGTGCACTAATTATAGAGTCACTGGAGGGCCATCAGCTGATGCTCTGATGTGGAGAAGTGAAGGGTGGTGGAGGTGCTGCTGGGCCACTCAGCAATCAATTCTCCAGGTGATATTATTTTACTTTACCGCAAAGTAAGGAGTGGTATTTTACTGCTAAGCCAGGAGCTGTCCAATAGCTGCCAACATCAGTCAGGCCCTCTGGTGTGAAAGCACCTCATAGGCTGTGTCCAGATGCAATGAAGTTGTTCAAAGTAGGAGGGGGTTATAGCCTTGCTGCCATCCTCTGCCAGGCTCCACCATCCTAAACAGTTTTTCTGTCGGAGAAGCACCTTCCAGACAGCTACTGTTTCTCAGCATGAGAAGTAGCCTCAGCTAAGACCTCTGGTTGGGTGACTCTGCCTCTTAGCTGACCAAGATGGTGGCCTGCTAAAGCTGCCCTTCGTGCCATGGAACAGTAGAAGCTATGGTATAGCTCAGAATTGAGAGTGTAGAGGGGCAGGAGTGCCCTCAGTCAGCAGCTGGGCTCTTAAAATATGGCTATTACAAGCACTGTCTCTCTACTTCACTATACACTATTTAAGCACTGAAGGTTGATGTATTTGCTGAGTCATGCTCAGTCTCCAGCTCCCAGATAACAAAGAAGGCATCATTACCAGTAGTCCACCCAAACAATGAGTCAGCAGAAGGAGGACTTACCAGTAGTCCACCCAAACAATGAGTCAGCAGAAGCAGGACTTAGCTTGCCACTGCCTCATGGTACAAAGACATAACATTTACTGGTGCCTAGTCCAATCTGACAATATTATGCCAGATCCTTAGGCTCCCTGGATGTCCACACTAGTCTGTTCAATTATCTTTTGAGGCCTTAATTCTTAGAGGGAATCAAGGAGACATGTGATGAATCTGCCATCTTGCCTGCTCCCAGCTCTGAGATAGTATTTTTGATGATAATAAACAAATTTTTCATTTAGTAATGATTCTTCTCACTTTTTCTAAACAATAAATGACTCCTTGCCTTCCATACAAAAGAACCAATTTCAAAACTGTAATAGAATAGCATACTTTCATATTTAATCTCTCTTAAACTTGCTTAAGTAAGATTTACAGAGAAGTGTTCACATAGAGATTGAGACTGCCTTTGCATCTTTTTTTTCCTTCAGGACATTTTCATTTCACACTAAGGAAAACTTAAAGAATTCTGTGTGTGAACTAACTGTGGTATAATGTTAAGGTAACTGCCAATTTTATCAGTTACACAGGATTCTCTTTTTTAACAATTCTTTTAGCTTCCTATACTGTATTAATACAATTATATTTCTGAAAATAAATACCCAGTAGAATATTGAGGAAAATGTAAAACAAGTATAATAAATAAAAGACTGAATAAATTAAATCATAAAATTGGTTAATTTACTGTAGAAATTCAACACAAAATAAAATATTAGCTTCTAAATTGCCCTTATTATAAAGTATAATTCTGAGAGAAGGAATAAATGCAACAGTGTTATTACCTGTTCTCTATAATCCCTTTATTTTGAAACATGCAAAATATATCTTATGTTTCAAATACAGCATAAACATTTTCTATTATGGAATCACATATTAAATAAATAATAATACATAAAATATATTAAATAGAAATATGTAAAATAGTGTCTATAAATATGTCTCTAAGAAGAAATGTTGCAAACATCACAATTCTTTAGAAAAAAATAAGTATTTATCAATAAAATCCAGTAAATTTTTAATGAATTGGCTAACTTCATGAAAGCAATATAGTAGTTTTCTGAGAAGTAATACAGAGTACAACTGAAGAAAATTGGAAGAATCTCTTCTGATATGACAACTGTAATGAGTTTAATCATTTTCTCTTTTCTTTATGCAGCAAAAGTGGTGTGGACTTATAAGATGATAAGGTGTTAAAAAATTCTGTTATTTTTTATTTGAATGTTTGCAAACACAAATCACTATACTGAAATGCATACTTTGCATTGAATTATTCTATGTCAGATCAAATACATAAAATGATCAAAGAAATGTGAGTTAACAGCATATTCTCTATGTACTTACGTGTACTTGGAAACACTGGTGGTGTAGCACTTTCACTGCTATGTCTGCTAACGAAACATCGGCAGTTCAAGCCTTCCTGGTGCTCCTTGGAAACCCCATGGGGCAGTTCTACTCTGATCTATCAGGTTGCTATGTGTCAGCATCAACTCAGTGGCAGTGGGTTTTATGTGTATTTACCTGTACAAATAGACATTCCTTTTGGCAAACATAAATATATATACTTAAAAAAAGAATATATTAATTTGTAAGTATATTTTATTAATGTGTGTTTGTGTGTGTATGCATTTCAAAATGGATGCAGGTAAGATAAAGCCTAACATTCTCCTTATATATATTTAGCATTCAGTTTTTATTTATTTAAGTATATTTTGAAATATTTCCAGGATGGGTAATTTATACAATACCTTGCCACTAGCAAATCATCAATGAATATGTATTGAATGAATACTGTTAATGAGAAAATGTCTTGTACAATTGATTATTTTTGTTCAAATTTCTCTGAATCTATTAAAATGAATATCTGTGCGTTACTTTAAGTAACTCATGTCTAAAATTAAAGTTAGGGTAAATATTTTGCAAGATCTTCAACAAAGTTTTAAATATTGTATTTCTCTGGTTTATATCAAACGTTTATCACCAATATATTAATATCCTGGGCTTATTTTTCGCTTTGTAATTAAAACAACAGAAGTTAACTAGGTGATAAAAAACATATACATATGAACACAACAGAAATATGGATGTTCATACGTATATTTTACCAGTTACATATGAAAATCCTATGTATAGAAAAACAACACAAAAATGGTATGTTTTAAGGATAAAGGAAAAGTGAAAATAGTAAAGCAAAAAAGGTCTAAATATGTGTTTTCTGGTCCTTAAATTTAGAACTTTTAAAAAATAACTGTAAGACAGGAACATTAACAGATTTATGTCTGTGTGGGTCTCAAGGGTATTTCTAAGATACAATATATACATGATCTGCAAGAGCCTAAAGGCAGCAGATAGAATAAAATGAAAACAGCCAATAACTTAAATTTATTTTCCTAGATGATTTGATTCAAATTTTGTTACAGGATAATGATAGGCTGAAAACAGAACTGTTTAGAGGTGACCTAGAACATGATAGGCTACCTTGAGACTTAATTTTGAGTCAGGTGTGAAAACTGAACTAAAGAAAAGAAGAATTTTCATTGGTGTAGTAGTTAAGTACTACAGCTGCTAATCAAAAGGATGGCAGCTCAAATCTGCTAGATGCTCCTTGGAAATTCTATAGGAAAGTTCTACTGTGTTCTGTAGGGTCACTATGAGTTGGAATGGATTCAGCAGCAGTGGGATTGGTTTTAGGTTTCATAAAAAATTACTTTTTTCTGCCCTTGAAACATTATACAAAAAAACAAAAACCTTAAATGCCAAAACATATTTAAGCATGGACATTGTTAACAATGACCATCAAGAGGAGGGTTTCCAGCCTTGGCACTACTGACATCTGAACTAGATGATCCTCTGTCGTGGGATCAGATTGTGTGATATCTTGAAACATGCCGGCTGTTTAATCACTAGATTAAAGAGTATTGTCCCATTGCGACAACCAAAAACATCCTTAGATATTGTCCTTGGTGAGGGTGGGGGTGCAAAAATGCCCAGCTGAGAATAAATGTTCTAAAGATGCTGTGGAAGTGAATTAATATGAGATACCTAGAGAATTGTTTTTGCTTTCCTCTCTTACAGTTCATCTTAATATGTCTCTTTCATGCATTTCCTTTGCTGCCTTTTAATAAATACTGTCGTAACAAATCAATAAAATAAAAATAGCTTTCACTGACTGATCCACACCTCCAAGAAAAGTCTCTTTTACCAGTGAGTGTACTTGTAATCTAATTTCAGTGCCAGCCTTTTCCTTCTAATGTGTCACAAGAAATTGGCAGTTGTCTTAAGTAAGATTTTTCTCTTGATTCTTTACAGTAAAGTGAGAAGACAAAAGATAAGTGGTGCCTGTGTGTAAGATTAGCATTCAGAAAAACTCTTTTTAGAGTTATTCAAATATACTAACAAGTATTTCCAAAGTTGTAGGCACTTGACCACAGCAAAACAGCTGATTTAAAGTCTGAGTTCAGAATCTATTTTGAGGCTTTTGTTAACCTTTTATCAAGATTACATTTATGTATTCTGACAGAAAGGCAAATGAAGTAAAAGTCCCTGAAAGATACTGATGCATGGGTACTGAAAATGGCAAAAATGCCTTTCCCTGAAGGCATTCTAAAAGAGTCCTAGGGGAAAATTTTGCTCTTTGCACCTCATTGAAATCATCAGACTTCAGAGTTTCCTGCTTGAAAATTACCTTGTGATTAATCACAGACCCTTCTCACTTGTATGTTTGACAGCAATTAAAAGGCAGGCAGGTAGGGTCATCTAAAGGATTTTAGCCAGTATTAGACAAAGCCCTGCTTTTCTAATGATCTCTTAAAACTGAGCAGTTTACCTGGAACCAATCACCATTTCTGTGTCCTAACTTCACCTCACAGCATAACAGAGATATTGTGGTAGCCACTCTCTGGACTTGTGTAGTTTACTTTGTGGGGGCTAATGTCTCACCATTTGTGTATTCTTAAAGGTTTTAATAAATTGTCTCATTTCTTACCTTTCAAGTTTGTAGTTTTTCTCTGAGAGATTTCTTTGGTATAGTTAGCAGTATCCAAAAGTGTCTTCCCCACAGCATGACCCGAAGAATCATGGGTTAGAGCCTGGTCCTCAGACCACGTTTCTTATGCTCTTTTGCCTACCCCAACCCTTGGGATATGTTTGAGTAAGCACTGTTGGATTAAGCCACACAATTTTTTGGTATGGCTTTCTGAGGATTTATCTAGCATTATTCTATTTCTCTTCATAATCTGATGACTTTCCCTAAATCATGAGCATGACTCTTTGAAGTACAGTTTTCTTTTCATCTATGATCTGAGCATTTTAGTTTGAGGTTTCATGTATACTAGTAGATATTCATATTTCCACCCGTGGAAATTTACTTGCAGGCACTTTAGTACATGCTAGCATCATGGCAGATACTGGTGGAACTGCCTAAAAAACAAGAAATTTCCTCTGCACCACATTGAGTGATGAGAGCCATTTATATAAGTGGATTCTTCCTGGAGAAATGATTGTGTAAAATGTGTCTTTTGTACAGAATGATAAGGCTTGTAAGTATATTTATTATTTCATTAATGTTTTGGGGAAGGCACAGTTACCAGTTTTCAGAGATATTGATGTAGATGAGTTTTTTTTTTTTTTTTTTTTTTTTGTGAAAACAGTTTGTGATGCATTTCCTGGGCCTGGCACTGCTTGAAAACTCCACAGGAGTAGTTCTACTCTGTCTTATGGGATCACTATGATCTGGCATTGACTTGACAGTATTGTTTTTGTGTTTTTTTTTTTAGGACCAACACATACTATGGTTGTGACAGATGTCATAGGACATGAGATTAATATGGCCTGCTTACAAGTGGCATACCATTTTTACATTTTTTTTTAAGATTGTGAAATAGCTTTCATTAGTCAGAAAAAAAAAAGACATCACAAAAAATTCCACACACACACACAAAAATCATCCTTTAAAGGGTTTTAAAGGAGTGATTAGTTGTGTGTGCTCTCAGTCCATACAAATGTCTACAAGGCTTTTGGTTCTGAGGGCTGCTTACCAAAGTTACTCAGCTGACATCCAGTTGTTAAATAACTGCTGCTGAGATTCTTTCTTCACTTTTCTAAGGACTCATACTGAGTGGTCATTTGTTCTGCAGCAGGTACAGCTTCTTAGTGAGATAAGGAATCCTACTTCTAAAGATAATGTGGGCCTTCCCCCTGGAGCCCCTATGAATTTTATGGTTAAATATTATAATCTGACTGCAGTATTTCTACCTGAACCTCTGGCATGTGCTTACTCAGGGAAACCTCAAGAATCAGTTGTCTATTTGGGTAGTTTTGAAATCAACAAGTTCACTTTTCTGCACCGCAAATTGAAATCCAAAATTTTTCAAATCAAACAAGCCTAGTGTGAAATATTTTGTAACTGGTACTTAGAATCTTCTCGGAGACAAGAAGAGGGTAAATTTTCCACTTTAGGACACAGTGTCCTAGAGTGATGAGCTAAGCAAATCAAGGAATTACAAAGTCAAGCTTCTTCAGCTGCTCCTTCTTCCTCATTTTGCTTTCCTATTTTTCTACTAGTCTGCCCACCATCCCAACATTCCTCCAGAAGCTGCCTTTGCATAGCAGCCCTCTGTCACGAATTGAATCTTGTGGCTGCCAAATTGTATATATCAATTTGGCTCGGCCTTAATTCCTTGTATTGTGTGATATTTGTTTATACTGTATACCTTGCTTGTATGATGTTAATGAGGCAGAATGGGTGGCAGATCTGTTGTTGGGGCAGGACTCAATATGTGCAATTGTATTCGATTGTATTGTGCCTTGGAGTAGCCTATTGGAATATAAAGGAAGTGTAGTGAGGTAGAGACTTGGGAACCTCATACCACCAAGAAGCAGTGCTGGGAGCACAGTGTGTCTTCTGGAAAGGACCTGCAGTCCCTGAATCTCAGGAACTCCCAGCCCAGGGAAAGAGTGACAACAGGGACTCTTCCTCCTGAACCAGCGGAGAAAGTCTTTCCCTGGAGCTGGTGCCCTGAATTTGGACTTTTGCCTACTGCTGTGGAGAAAATAAGTTTCACTTTGTTCAAACCATACACTTGTGCTAGTTCTCTTATAGCAGCAGTAAATGACCAAAACACCTTCCTGCTTACACAGACACTTCTGACAATTCTATAGATGAAAATGTATAGTTCCCTTACTACTCAAAGGGTTTTATAAGTACATAAACCACATCATAAACTATCTTGTAAGATAACCCCCCTGAGCATACTGGGGATAAACCATAATTAAATGTTACCCTGATTTAGCTATCTAGATTTAGCTATCTAGAGAAATACCACAAGTGGATGGCCTTAACAAAGAGGAATTTATTCTCTCAGTCTGGAAGCTAAATGTCCAAATTCAGGGTGCCAGTGCCAGCAAAAGGCTTTTTCTGTTGTCTCTAGGGGTGGGTCCTTGTCATCCATCTTCCCCTGGTCTAGGAGCTTCTCAGCACAGGGACTTCAGGGTCCAAAAGATGCATACTCCTTCTGGTTCTTCATTCTTGGTGGTAAGAGGTTCCTCTCATTTCTACTAGATTCTCTACTTTTTATCTCAAAAGAGATTGACTCAAAATACAATTGAATCTTGTAGATTGTGTCCTGCCTTACTAACATAACTGCCTCTAACCCACCCTATTAACATCATAGAGATTAAGATATACAACACATAGTATAATCATATCAGACCACAAAATGATGAACAACCACATAACATTGTGAATCATGGTTTAGCCAAGCTGATGCACATTTTGGGGGACATAATATAATTCATAACATACTTTATGAACAACAAACAGAGCTAAAGGTCATAGTAAAGGAATTTCTTAATCCTTGTGAGAATCTATCAAAGGGATTTATACTTCACTGAAAAGTTTAGGATCCTCTTCTCTACCTATCAGCCTGGATTATCAGATTTTTCCTAATTCATTGCCATAATGTTAGGTCAAGGCAGAGGTATAACTTTGGATGGTTGAAGCTGATTGGAAAAGTTCCAGAGAGCTTCTTATCTCCAAAACTAGTGTGATGGCCAGGTACCTTTTTCCAGAAGCCAGGAAAGTATAGTTTAAATTGTTAAAAGCCATTCCTGTAGTGTTTCCTAGAAAGATAGATTGAGTAAAGTTCTAGACTAGTAAACAAGAACAAGCAGGAAGATTTACAATTACAGAGATAGACTTTCTAGATTATTTAAAGAACATTCAGGACCTCCTTTGCATGAGCATAAATCAGATGTAGCCATTAATTCCACTTTTCTTAATGGATTGAGTCCAGAAGTAGCTAGTTTGATTAAAAGACATAGTTTAGATTAGGAAATTGCTTCAATTTTTAATTTTACATCCCTAGCCTATAAACTGTCTCAAACTTTGAATCAGAAAAATACGATAACTAAGCTAAGAATTGAAGTAACCTTGACTAAATTAATGGCTTTACAACTATAAAGATAGTAAGGTTATCAGCTTGCAAGATTCCAAATAGACTTAAGAATGAAATTAGAAAACCTTCAGTATACGTGCCAGGAGTATGCATCTAGTGTAAAAAGGCTAGGCATTTCAAAAGAGACTATTTAAAACATAAGTTATGCATTTTATCATCTGCCTCTTCACCTCTTAATGCTTACGGATGGGGCCCTGAGAACAATAAAGAAGTTTTTCCCGTGGTGGACCTAGATCCTCAGGAGAAAACATTCTCCATGTAAATGGCAAGGACTAGAAATTTTTAATCAATGCAGGAACGACTTTGTCTTTTCTAAATCTTGTGTGCTTGCAAAATCGCCTACCCTAGAGAATGAAACATTCAAAAATTGTGGGTATGACTAGTCAAGAACAGATTTGAACTTATTCTCAACCAAGTCTTATTTCCGTAGAACCTATTAAGGCTATACACCTATTTTTATTAAGCCCTGATATGCCTGTAAATTTGCTGGGCACAGATTTGCTTTACAAGTGGAAGTGTAGCCTCTAGTTCACTAAGAAGGGTGAAATCTTGTTAAATTTATAGAGTAACCATATGTTGGAAGCACTTTACGGTTCTATACATCTATAGGATATCATCTTGCTGACCTCTGGCTGGAGGAAGGGGAGTGGATGGAGAGGAGGGGAAAGGAGACTGTTGGGAGGATGAGACATGTATGGAGCAGAGAGGAATAGTGTGCAGTCACCGGACAGGGAGAGCAGTGGAAGCTGCATATAGGGGGGCATGTAAATTTACATGTGAATGTACATTTTTACTCAGTTATGTTAAATAAAAAAAATAAAATAAAATTACAGCAGATCGGACAAGTTGTATCGATTCTGGCAAAAAAAAAAAAACATTATCTGTGACAATTCTCTCTTAGTACTGCCCAGACAGAGACCCATTACCCACTCTGTGATATGTCTAAGTTCTTACTTTACTTTAAACATTTTAACTTGAACCACTGGAATCCTCCCAGCACCGAGCACCTCCATGTAATCCTTAACTCTTTGGGCCACCTCCTCTATGGATATAAGAAGAATGTTTTCAGTTGAATCCGTCAAGGTTCAGATTTTGCTAAACCTTGATCAAAAAAAAAAAAACAGTGATTGATCCCCATAATGCAAGATGTTTTAACTAAAGAGCCTATTGTCCCTTGTAGCAGGCCCTGCCATATAATCACCTTCCCTGTTGGAAAGTGAATAATCAAGGATACAGGTTTGTTCAAGACCTATTAACCACATTGTGATCCCCAGATTGCCCATAGCACCCAACTCTCATTTATTATTCTCATTTATTATTCACTTAAGTGCCTCTACAAAATTTCAAACAGTTGTCGTAATGAAAGAATGCCATGACTGTCAGGTGGCCCCCTAAAAGATAATGAGGGGAATATCTTTGTACAGGATGACATAACTAATGGGAAATTTTAGTGTAATTTAGTAAAGTATCAAAAGCATGGCCCTGAGGGAGAGAGGTATCAGCAGAAAAAAGAGCGATGCTATTTGAAAACTCATATATTAAAAGTACCTGATGACACGTCAGTTTGTCTAAGTCACTGCAGTTTCTACTTGCTGTAACACTGCATGCCAATATTTATTTGTAGATGGCTGTCATTGGAGAAAGAGATAAATTAGTAGACAAATTAGTAGATTTTTTATCTAGCAAGTGACGGGGATGTTTATGGAATACCACCAATCATGTACCATTTGCTCAAATTCTTTGTTGGAAAGCCCTATCAACCACCTCTTCTAGAAAGTACATGCTATCCTATGTTGGAATGCTTTATTAAATTTATTCAACTTCCTCCTTCTAACGGCTACAAATACGTACCAGTGATGATCTTTGGATTTTATCACGTTAGAATACTTCACAAGTTGAAACACCACAGTCTCTTTTGTAGCTAAGAAAGAGTTAAAAAATAAAATTCCCAGTTGGGGAGCACCAAAGACCGTCTATAGTGATTGGGACATGTACTTTACCAGTTGAGTTACAAAAGATTTATGCAAGGCCTTTGGTATTTTTCAGGTGCTTCATTGGCCATACCACCTTAGCTGTCTGGCCTGGTTTGAAAGGCCAACAGCATAATTAAGGGCCAGCCTGCCAAATTGGCCTTGTCTTTGCTTTCACCTGTACTCAAGGTCCCCCTTTGGTTTTACTACATTTAAGATCCACATCATATGACCTGTGTAAGCTAGCTCCACATGTTATTATTACAGATTAATGTTAGTTCTTCCCTATTGGTCAGCTTGGGCAGATTCTAATTTCATACAAACTGTTGTTAAAACATATTTTTCAGCATTGATGCATTATGCTGAAACTTACAATTCGTTACTTAAAGATGTGTTTGATATTGGAAAAACCTGTATAAGCCACAGGATCAGCCCGCAACCTAGTGACTAGGTATATTAGAACAGGCACGGACTGAGGGAGTCCCCCAGTCTCCCTGCAAGGGGCCCTATCAGGCATTCCTCACTAATCCTTGTGCTACTAAATAATGGGGATTTAAAATTTGGATCCACTTATCACAACTAAAGAAGGCCTTAACTCTTGAATGGACTGTTGAACTGGCTAAGGGACTCAAGACAAAATTTATAGAAATTTCAATTCAAAAGCAGATGAAATCTGAGTAGCTTACTCTCTCTCCCAAGACCCCTTAAAAGGCCTATGTTTCTAAAATCCACTCTTACTCCATCTCCTTGAAGGTCTTCCTCTTTTTCACTGACCCTCTACTTTAACAAGCATGATGTCCTTCTCCAGGGACTGATCCCTCCTGACAACATGTCCAAAGTATGTAAGATGCAGTCTCATCATCCTTGCTTCCAAGAAGCACTCTGGTTGTACTTGCAGAACAGATCTATTTCGTTTTTTGGCAGTCTATGGCATGTTCAATATTCTTCTCCAACACAACAATTCAGAGGCATTGATTCTTCTTCTGTCCTCCTTATTCACAATCCAGCTTTTGCATACATCTGATGAGGCTGAAAATATCAAGACAGGCATACCTTTAGTCTTCAAGGTAACATCTTTACTTTTCCACACTTTAAAGAGGTCTTTTGCGCAGACTTTGCCAGTGCAATGCATCTTTCGATTTCTTGACTGCTGCTTTCACGAACGTGGAAACAAGTAAAATGAAATATTTGGCAACCCCAATCCTTTCTCCATTTATCATGATGTTGTTTATTGTTCCAGTTGTGATGACTTTTGTTTTCTTGAGGTTGAGATGAAAACCATACTGAAGGCTGTGGTCTTTGATCTTCATCAGTCAGTGTTTTAAATCCTCTTCACTTGAAACACGCATGGCTGTGTCATCTGCTCATGCAGGTTGTTAAAGAATCTTCTTCCAATACTGACACCTCATTCTTCTTCATATAATCTAGCTTCTCAGATCCTTTTCTCAGCATACAGTATGAAAAGATACAGTAGAAGGAAACAACCCTGATAAATACTCTTCCTGACGTTAAACCATGTGGAGTCCCCTTGTTCTGTTCGCATGACTGCCTCCTGAGCCATGTACAGATTCCTCATGAGCATCTCATTCTCCACAATGTTATTCATAATATGTTATGATCCACACGGTAAAATGCCTTTGTGTAGTCAATGAAACACAGTAAACATCTTTCTGTTATTCTTTACTTTAAGCCAAGATCCATCTGGCATCAGAAATGGTATCCCTGGTTCCATGTCCACTTCTGAATTGAAATTGAATTTCTTTCATTTCCCTGTCAATATACTGTTGCAGTCACTTTTGAATGATCTTGAACAAAATTTTAATTATGTGTGATACCAATGATGTTGATCATTTCTGCATTTTGTTGGGTCACATTTCTTGGGAATAGGCATAAATGTGGATCTTTTCCAGTCAGTTGGCCAGGTAGCTGTCCTCCAATCGAGCAGTATATCCAAAGCAAATGGATACACTACTGAATGTTTCTTTATTAATGATTATGAAACATGTATATAAGTAAAATAAAAAAAAATTATCTTGCTGAACTTCTAACAAAACTTTGTAAACTTTTTCTAGAGTGTTTTATGAGTAGTAGATTTTGCAAAAACCTACACAGAAGGATATCCATATTTTCAGTACTCTTTGTGTTTAGGAGGCATAGTAGGAAGAAAGTTAATTAAAAGGCTTTTTTCTTTCTCTGCTTCTTAAACTATTGAAAACAGAGGTGAAGTCTTTCAGATCATTTGTCTCACTTTTTGGCCCAAAGTTTTCTCTTTTCAGTAAGACAAACTACTCAGCTACTGAGTTTTTTTATTTTTAAAGTAAGTCCTAAATTACCTGTTTTTGGATAGGAGTGCTAGACCAAAAGCTACATCCTAAGGGCACACTCTCATTTTCTTCTACCTTTTGCTAGGTAAGCAAACAAACCCAGAACCACTAAGTGATGAAAGTCCATTAACCCTTTGATGCAAGGTATGTTCCACTGTGATTCACGATGCTGATCTCCCCAGGAAATCACATACAGATGCATTGTAATAAAATGAAATTTATTTATCCTGATCATCCTTAGCGGTCCTGAGTGCCATTTCTGGTTTTATCCTCTTCTTAATCCTCCTTGCAAAATTGCCTACTTAGGGCACATATTGGATGACCCAGAGTGATTACTGAATGAAAATCAATGATAATGAGAGATCTCACACTAACTTGCTTGTGATTAGAAATGGTAAACCTTTCTGCAAAATTTGGAAGTATAGCATATTGTTCCTTAAGCACATAGGGCAGAAGTGAGCACTAGGGTAGCATGTCAGCTCTCTTTCAATTACATACAGGATAAAGAAAGCAAGACCCTGCAGTGCAATCATATTGTTATCAAGAGTACCCTGGAGTCTGCTAAAAGTAGTTACCTCCACACCCCAAATAACTAGACTGCAGGAAGCAAATCTTGCTGGTTGAGTTATCATGTATACTTGTTAAAGGGCTATGAATATGCCTCCCAGCTCTATAGCTCTATTAAAGACTCAAAAGAAAACAGAAATGACTTCCACCCTACATTTCTGAATCAGATGGCTAGAGCTTTGCTAATTCAACACAAGTTTTCTGAGAGATTCTATAGTTGGTTCTGAGGAGATGATATTAGGATACAACACCATAATCCAGTCTTGTTGTTTGTTTAGTCACTTCTTCACCAGCATTTGTATTCAGTAATAAAAGTACACTTCTGTCTCCATCAAGTTAAGTTAGTCTCAAGGAAAAAAAAATAAATCTAAAAGACTGCAATGTGATAACTCAGAAATGTAGAGTGACCAGATGAAACTCAAACTCATTTTTTGGAGACATTAATCTATAGTACAGCAAGCAAAATGTTATCAAGTTTGACTATTGTCTCTTTTATTTTACATTCTTCTTCTGTTAGAATATAGTTTTAATGAGAAACTCACCACAGTCCAAGCCAAGAACTGTTATTACCTGACTGTTGTTCTCACTACCGCTACCCATGCTCACCTCCATTTGTTTGGCAATGTAACATATTCATCACTCCATTTTAATACCTTTCACACTGAAATAATCACTTTCTTTCCCAATATTATCTGGTAGAGAGGTGTGATGTAATGATAAAGAGCTCAGTCTTTTCGGTCAGACTAACATGAAGGATACTTAATAACTTGTGTGATATGAGACAAGTGATTTATCCTTGCTAAGCCTCCATGGAGCCCTAATGGCACAGTTGGGGGTTAAGAACTAAGCTGTTAACCAAAAGGTGGTGGTCAAAACCATAGGGCCAGTTCTACTCTGTCCCATAAAGTCATCATGCATCCAAATCAGCTTGACAGCAATGGGCTTTTCTTGTTTGTTTAAGCCTTCATTTTTTTTTTCTTTTATTATTATAATTTAGATACAGCCTTATAGAACAAACTAGCTTTTCATCAAACAATTACTACACACATTGTTTTGTGACACTGGTTACCAATCCCATGGCGGGTCAACACTCTCCCTTCTCAATCTTGGGTTCCCTACTATTAGTTTCTCTGTCCCATTCTGCCTTCTACTCCTTGTCAGCTGGGCTGGTGTGCCCCATTAAGTTTCTTTTTGTTTTATGGGCTTGTCCAACCTTTGGATGAAGGGAACTTCACACTGTATTACTGAGCTAAAAGAGTGTACAGGGGGCATGTTCTCGGGGTTTCTCCAGTCTGTCAGGTCAACAAGTCTGGTCTTTATTTATTATGTTTTTGTGAATTAAAATTTTTTTCTACAATTTTCTCCAGCTCTGTCCAGGACCCTCTATTGTGACCCCTGCCAGGGCAGTCAATAGTGGTAGCTGGACACCATCTAGTTGTGCTGGACTCAGTCTAATAGAGGCTCTGGTATTTGTGGTCCATAAGCCTTCACATTTTCTTCTGTAAATCAAGGCTTAATGAAGGCCTGCTACTTAAGAGTTGCAATGTAAATTAGATGTAAACTTACATAAAAATATAAAATTCTATGTGACCTCCACATGGTGAGAACTGTAGACTCTCTTATCCCCTGCTGTATGACCAGCCCCCACACAGTATTTGGTATACAACGGTTACTCAGTATATACTTTGTCGCATTCATGTATGAAACACATGGTAATTATTTTACTGTATTATGATGTGTTTTCCTGAATATTTCACACAGGAACAAAATCTATAACTACAGAATTCCACCTATTACCATCAATTAGAATTTTACAGAGCTGCTCCAATCTACACTAGTAACAACAGAATCACCATCACCACATTCAACACTTTCCTATTTACCATACTGTGTTCTGAATTCTTAGTAGTTAATTCATTTTACCAATCTAAAGCCATGATATTCTTCGAAGACAAACATTTACTTATTCATATACTTTCATGTAACCTAGTCACTTACCGCGATTGTTTTAGTCTTAACAAAGTTGAAGTAATTTTTAAATATTTGACGTCAGTGAAAGGATTAAACAGATTTTAGGCAGCATGGCTGCTCACCTAAGTAGACAATCTGTCATTTTCAGAGACGATTAATAAATGCAAAAGAAAGTAAAGAAAACAAACTGACAAACAATAAGTGTAACTATGTCTGATACCTAGGAAGTACTTAGCAGGTTAACATCTCTTTTCCTCTATACAAATATATAAAATAATCCAAAAAATTGTAACACTCATAGATAATCTCAAATCATGTTAGACTTACTATCTTTCTGAAATCATCAAATTTCACATCACACATACATTTATTATGGTATTTTAGTAACATTGGTAAGTATTGTGCCTGTGTATCCTGCTAGACACAGTTATTTGGTAACTAGTTATTTGGTAACTAGTGTTTTATCATTTAATAGACCTAGGGCTCAATATATTTTAAATAGCCAGTAAACACTTCCTGAAAAAAAAAATGTTCAAAACATGATTCCTAGAAAGGTGGGTTGAGAAAAACCTAACTTATAATGAAACTAACATTCTGCATATTTCAACTAACACTATTTTTATAAATGGGTAAAAGTTACATAAGAACTAACAACTAATTTTAAAACTCTTAAATTTATTTCAAACTCTTAAAATTATTGCCAAACAGCGACACTTAATATCTTATTAAAATCTGTGTCTTTATTTTAACTCTGGTGGTGTAGTGGTTACTATAACTGTTAACACAAAGGTCAGCAGTTTGAATTCACTGTGTGTTCTTTGGAAACTCTATGAAGGCAGTTCTGCTTTGTGCTACAGGGTCACTATGAGTTAGGGTCAATTCAGTGGCAATGGGTTTGGTTTTATGTGGCTTTATAGATAGAACATGAAATTGTCACAGTATAACACAGGTTGATAATACTTCTGGTAGCTATAAAATATTTTTTCATTTATGTGATATAAATATTTAGAAAGAGTATAAATGTGAACAAAATATTGAGAACATAATAAAAAAATGTACTTCTAACATTTTTATTAATGTTCTCCCAACTTGCACAATTATTTTCTATAACATTACAATTAATGTGACAAACATTAAACTAAAAAATGAGGACACCAATTTAAAATACAATCCAATGCCCCTGAATCAATTCCAACTCACAGTGACCCTATAGAACAGAGTACAATTGGCACATACTGTTCAAGGTCTGGCTTACAAGATGACAAGAGCCAAGCTTTTGGCTGGCAGCTGAGCTCTTAGCCACTGCTCCACCAGGACCCCGATTCCGAATATATATATCTGCATATATACATAGATGTACAGGCACACACACATATGTATATGTACATGTATGTCTATGTGTGTATACACGTGTAAATATAAATTCACAGCAACTATGTTAGTGTCAACTGTCATGAATGATACTATGATATAATGAATGATATTGGTGTAACTATTCGGCACTTGGCTTATTGGCCACACTACAAAAAATTTGAATCAATTAACATAGTAGGAATTAGCAAATGACAGACTAGAAGGCAATAATGTTCAGAATTTCAGTTCACATTCAGCACTGAAAAAAGATTTACAAGAAGATGCAGTTTGCTTTGCTTACAAATTAAAATTCTGACATACAGTTTTCTCATTAAGAATTTAAACTTTGTAATGTGAGAATTGAAAGTGATTATATTGTCATATAATGAAAGTTTGAAATTATACCATATTTTACAGAAATAGTGAACTTCTAAGTTTGTTTGCCAACCATGCCCTCCCTCTACAAGATACTTTCTTATACATGTTATGCTAATATTTTTATAATATGTAAACAAATTAGCATAGTAGTGCTTATGAAAATACCTTACAGCTAGGGTAGGGGGAGAGCACAGTTGGTAAACAAACTTAGAAGGTATATGTTATCTTGGTAAAAATATGGTAGTTTATGGCAATATGAGAAAAAATACAATATGGGAAAGCTTTAACATCACATTAGAGAGAAGAAAAATTACACAATACCAGTTTCTTTTGTTTGATGCAAATTATCTATCTCTGCATCAAGCAAATTTTATTGTTTGAGAGCAAAATAGTCATTTTTGATCTCCAGTTTAAGATATTATACTTGTCACTTAAAATCTCTGCAGTACACACAGAAGACAAATATGCTTAATGATAAGGCTATAAAGAGGTAAATGACTTAAAAATATTGCTGAAATAACATTGTCACCATGAATTATTCTGACAAATACAATAATGTTACTTAGATAATATATCACAAAGTAGTTCCCCAAAAGTTTTGTATTATGCACACGGGTGTAAAGATTAAAACAGCATATTCAAGGTGAAATAAGGCTTTAGTAGACAATCCACTGTTTGTAAGTAGAAATATTTTTAAAATGGAATTATTTGAAAATCTAAGTCAACACAGAGAAATCAAGTGTGATTAATATGTTTATGTCAACAATTAAGGCAGCTTTAAATACATGTGACATTTTAAGGAGTGAAAGGTTTAACATTTTTTTAGTTGGGTTTGTCTGGATAACTATAATGGAATCAGATTATTTTTCTATTGCATCATATTTACCAAATGATCATTATGATTAATTTGGAGGAAAAAAGACATAGAATTAAGAGCTGTTACTGTTTACCCATTAATTTTGTCTTTCCACTTCTAGGTATATATATAGCTGGATTACTCCTCTCTACTCTCTTGAAGTTACTCAGCTATGGCCACGACATTTGCTTTGTTTTGACCAAAACAGAGCTCTGTGTCACTTCTGGGTGAAAATTTAAGAGCCACAACAGCTTGCACAATAGTTAATTACTTTACTGCTAACCAAAAGATTGGCTGTTTGAACTTACCCTGTGGCCCCCATCAGAAAGTCATCTAAATTTCCTCCCATAAAGATTACAAAATAGAAAACCCTAAGAGACTGTTCTACCCTGTTACATAGGGTAGCTCTGAGTTGAAACTGACTTGACAGCACCCAACAACAACAACACGTAATTTGTCACACTTTCTCTTTCCCTCAGACATTGAGCGATAAAGATAATGATTACGCCGTCAACTTGAGTCTCAGCGAGGGAACATGGAAGGGAGTTGCCTATTGACCAGCAGTAGTTTCACAGCATAAGCAAGAAATAAATATTTGATTTTTTGTAAGTCACTAAGATTTGATGTGTGTTGTTTCTACTGCATAATATAGTCTACTGTGACTGATATAAATATGGTTTATTCTGTCCTATTTGGGAGGCTATAAAATGTAGTGGTGAAAGATGTGGAATCTAAATACTTGGATTAATGTCCCAGCTGTGCCACCACTTGGAAATTGCCCTGAAGAGTTTATGTCACCTTCCTATGCTTTAATTTCCACCTCTATAAAATGAGAATACCAGTAGGATCTGCCTTTTTCTTAAAAAATAAATAAATAAGTCAACATATATAAAACACTGAAAACCTGACCTGGCACATAGTAAGCACCGACTAAATGTTAGTCATTTTTCTTTCCACCTAGAAGAACTAGAGTGCTTTGTACCTGTTTATATCTATAGAACAGTTGTTACTCATGATTGTAATTCTAAAAATTAAAGACAAGAATAGTCTCATATGAATTTTAATAGGTTTTATAGTCTAGTTTTGGTAAAATGGCGTATCCAAAGAATTATATACCTATATCTGCATGTGGAAACTCTGGTGGTGGATGAGGTTAAGTGCTACATTTGCCAACCAAAGGTTGGCAGTTCAAATCCTCCAGGTACTCCTCAGAAACTCCATGTGGCTGTTCTACTCCAACCTCCAGGGAGGCCATGAGTCAGAGCCAACTCAACAGCAGTCTTTTTGTTTTTATTTGTGTGTATGTGTGATATCTTCCTCTTGTGAAGAATATTTTCTACATATTATACTTTGTTTTTTAAAAAAAGTAGATGAATAGGAGTGCGTTTAGTACGGGAGTGTTAGCAGCAATACTACTACTACCATCACTCAGCAAATATTTGCTTCACCCTGGCATTAGTTCCCCAGCATTTTCCCAGGAAGCACAACATAGGTCAAAGTAACATGAGTAACAGAAAGCATAACAGAAGCAGAATCCAGAGACTAAGACCTCCATTTAGGCATGAAACTTTAGGCATAAAACTTTCTGTTTTAATTTTAAAAATGTATATCTTCTTATGCCTTAAGTAAAAGTTTACAATTGAAATCAATTTGCCATATAAAACCTGTAACTCGTACCATTATGCTGCTCTAACTTGTACCATTATGCTGCTCTAACTGCTCTCCCTTCCAGGTACCATGATAGCACACTCCTCCTTTCCAGACTGTACTTTCTGTATCTATTCAAACAACTCTGTCCCCCTCCACCCTCTCATCCTGTCTCTAGAAAGAGGTTGCTCAGGCAGCCTCATGTATATATTTACACAAAGAATCACATTCTTCACCAGCATCACTCTATGTCTTATATATACCCCAGTCCAGCCTTAAGAGTTGACTTCATTACTCATTTTGGCTATGGGCTAAGGAGAATCTGGGGGCCATGTCCTTAATGGACTCTCCAGTCTGACAGACCATAAAGTATAGTCTTTTAAGAGAGTTCTAGTTCTGCACACACATTTTTCTCCCACTGCCTCAGAGGCTTTAAACTGTGTTCCTTGTCAGGGAAGTCACTGGTTCTGTCATAACTTTTGAAAAATAAGTAAATTTCTTTGAAAAAATTTTCAATGAAATCAATCCGTGAATGAAGTTGAATTAAATGACTTCTAAAGACTCTCCTAGTTTTCAAACTGATTGAGAAACTCTGTACAATTTGCTCATCATTTTAAACAGATTGGATAGCAGCTCAGGTGAGATAAGTAGGACAGACGAAATAGTCATAGATATAAATCCAGTTATTCTCCGACTGATCTAAAAGGCTACACAGTATGTAAGGTTTGAAAATGCACATTCTGTCTGCACCCCAAATTGGTGAGTGGCGTCTTGGGACTTAAAAGCTGCCAAACTGCCATCTGAGGTACAACAAATGGTCCCAACTTAAACAGGAACGGATGATCACCAAGGACCAAAATGACATGAGACAAAGAGAACCGGAAGACTGAGAGACCCACGTGAGTGGGTGGCTACATAGACATGTGACCAGAAGAGTCAGATGGTGCCCGGCCACCACCAGTGATAACCTCGATGGGACTCACAAAGTTGAGTCTCACTGGCAACATGAAAATAAAGAGGGGTGCCCCCTGAGATCTCCACTGAAAGACTGCAATTGACGGTCCAGGGGCCTTGGTTTTCCCCCAGGAGCATGGCCCCTGGCTCTGATGCTGCCCTTGTCCATAAATCATAATGCAGGTCAACTCTTTGGACAGAAATGGATTGGACTTGGTGACACAGAGGGACCATATCATGTGTGAACTTTATGGTTGTATGCATCTATAGGATGTCATCTGGCTGACCTCTTACTGGATGCTGGGGAGAGGGTAGAGAGAAGGGGATAGGAGATTGCTAGGAGGATATGACAGAACGGAGAGGAGGAGTGTGCTGTCACAGGGCAGGGAGAACAGTGAGAGCTGCTCATTGGCAGATATGCAAATTTATATGGGATTGTATATTTTCAATCAATCATAAAATAGTAAAGAAAAAAAGAACCTCTCTAAAATGGGGGGGGCACATTCTGAATCTAGGGAACTTATCCTTAAATGCAGCCCTGTAATTTTCTGGGGTTATAACTATGTGCAAGTTATTTCATTGATACACGTTTACTTGTATGTGAAAGGGTATTGTATAGTACCTATTTCATAGGCTTTTCTGAGTATCACCATGCTACTTGGTAAAGGAGAAGACTGGCCAACAGGAAAAAAAGAAGACCCTCAATAAGATGGATTGGCACAGCACAGCAACAATGGGCTCAAACGTGGCAACCAATGTGAGGACGGCACAGGACTGGGCAACATTCTGTTCTGTTGTACACAGGGTCAGTGCGAGACGGAACCGACTCAACAGAACCTAACAACAAAAAATGACGGATTTTAAACATGTAAAGCTTTTATGACAGGTCCTACCACCCTAACACATGGTAAGAATTCAAAAATCTTAGCCAGTTTGAAATTCATAGTAACTTAGAGAAGATAGCTTTCAGTTATGCCCAGAAATACCAGGATTATTTTGGCAGGATTATTACATTACTTATGTATTGAATAATACATAAGAATACTTATGTATATTTGTTCTGAACTGAATTGTGTACCATCCCCCTCCCCCAAATGTAAGTAGCCTTTTGGATAGTTCCTGATTCCGGGTATTGCCTGATGTTTCTATGTGTTGTAAATCCTACTTCTGTGCTGGTTACGAGGGAGGAGGGGAGAGAATTGTGTTGGTGGTGCAGAACCAAAAGTGTAAGTTTGTACTGTGTCTTGAGGCAATCTCTTGATATAGAAAGAAGACAGCTGAGAAAGTTGGGGACCTCACACCACCAAAAAAAACAGTAGTGCTGGCAGCAGAACGTCATTGCAATTTCTTTGAGAAGGAGTCAGGATCCCTACACCTCAGAAGCTCCCAGGCCAGGAAAAGAGTGACAACAGAGACCTCCCTCCAGAACCAGCAGAGAAAGCCGCCTCCTGGAGCTGATGCTCTAAATTTGGACTTGTAGCCTACTGGACTGCAACAGTACAAATTTCTCATTTTAAAGCCATCCACTTGTAGTACTTCTGTTAAAACAGCTTTAGCTGCCTAAGATAGGACTTGATATCAAGAGAGTGGAGTGCTGCTCTAACAGATACCTAAAATATGGAAGCAGTTCTGAAACTGTAAATGGTTAGAAGACTCCACAGGAACTGAAGAGAACTGTTAACACCAAGGAAGTCACAGATGGTGAGATACAGCAGTGGACAGGCTGCAGCAGAACCAGGATACCAGTGCAAGGCAGTGCTGGAGACTCTCCATGGAGTGACAGAGCTGAGTGCCTTTACACACGAGGCTTCCTGGAAGTGTGGAGTACCTCTGGGAACTTATTGGTAGAGCTACAGAGCTTTGGAACGCTTGCCCCAGCAGGGCAGATAGGAGTTTGAGGCCTGGGCCAAGAGGCCACAGAAGCAGAAGCTGAAGAGACAAGGAATACAAGGAACTGAGCTGCCTCAGTCTCAAAAGGTATGACCATGGATGGCCTCAGGGGTCTCAAAGGGTAGAGCCACGGCCTCTGGTCTTTCTAAGGATGGAGGTGCCACTCAGTTGGATTAGGAGAATGGTGTGCCTAAAGCCAAGGGAGCAGAGTTGCTGTTCCAGTAGGCCTGGAAGGTGGAGTTATAGCACAAGGCCAAAGAGCCTCCAAATCAGAATCTGGGGAGTGTAGCCAACACCTAGAGTCTGGAGGGTGCACTGAGTAAGATATCTCAGAGAAAAGATTATTATTTTTAAACTCTTGAGGGCTAATATAATGTGTTCTACTTACTTGCTTGGTGCTTGCTATGCCTTCTTTCCCTGCAGTTTCTCCCACTGGTAAAGGAAATATCTAGATGTGTCTGCCTGTTCTGCCATTGTATTTTGAAAGCAGGTAACTTGTGACCTAGATTTCACAGCTGAAAAGGAATGTCTGGATTTTGGACTTTGACTTAAGACTTTTGCTATGATGGGGTAGATGTTTTATATCTTGCAAGGATGTGATTTGGGTGGGCAAAGAGCAGAATGTCATGGATTGAATTCTATCCCCTCAAAAATGTTAGTAGCTACTTGGCTAGGCTCTGTATTCCAAGTACTGTTGTGATGTTCCTATATGCAGTAAACCCTGGCTCTATGACATTAATAAGATGGGCAGCAGTTGCGTTGGTGAGGCAGGGCTCAATCTGTAAGACTGTATGGTGCCCTGAGGCGATCTCTTGAGATAGATAGAAACTAGAAGACAGTAGGGGACCTCATGCCACCAAGAAAGCAGTGAAGACAAAACTGTGCATCCTCTGAAAAGGAGCCAGGGATGCTGCACGTTCGAATCTCCTACTCTAGGGCAAGATTGACAGTAAGAACTTTTTTCCAGACTCAAGAAAGAAAAGAAAGTCTTCCTCTGGAGCTAATGCCCTGAATTTGGAACCTTAGCCTACTGGACTGTGACAAAATAAGTTTCTCTTTCAAAAGCCATCCACTGGCAGCACTTCTGTTAAAGCAGAACTAGATGCCTAAAACAATATTCTTATGTATTATTGGATTCTTGATAATTGGATACTAATCACTGGATTCTTATGCATATTCTGATCTGTATTTGTATAACTTCTTGGGACCTTGTTAGAAATGTAAATTCTCACCAGAGAACTTTTCATAAGTACAAATTCTCACCAGGAATTCGAATCAGAAAGAACTGTTTTAAAGTCTTGATAGATGTAGAATAAAATGCATAGCTACTTATAACTTAAAAGATGTAAAAAGAAAAATTATTAGCTCTTCTTTTTTGTAGTACATTTGCCACATTCAGAAAAACTTTATTTTGAGACACTGAACCCTCCCCAATTAAGTCATTATATTTTTATCCTTCAAAAATTGAATTTCCTAAAAGCTTGCTTCAAGTGAAAACAAAAGTAAAACAAAAAGATAATCACTCAGGAAAAGCCATCTAATAGCCCCTGCTTTCGAATAATTGCAGTTGGTTAGGTAAACATTTCTATAAATCATTTTCTTTACAATAAATGATAATTGCCAAGCCAAGTGTCGTGGAGTTGGATCCAACTCATGGCGACCCTAGGGGCCAGGTTTACCACCACCTGAAGGCATACTGGTGCAGCAAGGAAGAACTGTGTTGCTAACCAAACGGTCAGCAGTTTGAATCCACTAGCGACTCCTTGCAAACCAAATGGGGCAGTTCTACCCTGTTCTATGTGTTGTTATGAGTGACAATAGACTCAACATCAACATGTTACATTTACCACTGCATTCCAGTGAAATGTCATTAACCATTGTGAAGGGCGAAAATGAATTAGGTGGGAAGTAAGAAGCAAGGAAGACTGACTTTTCTTCCTGAAGAAACTCAGTCTTTAGGTAAACAGATGAATAATATAGGCTAGAAGAACTGTCCTTACCCATAGAATGTTTTTAAAAAATATGCCCATTGCTAAGGATGAATTTGTGTAAATGAACTTACGATCTATTGATTCATGAGTCATGACTCCCTGGAAAATGTCAGATTACTGGAATACAAAATAAAGATATTTTATAGATTAAACATCCCCAGCTTTGCAAGGTAAAGACACAAAGCCTCACTTGGAGACCTAGTCTGTTACTCTGGACCAGCGAAGAAATGCTGAAAGCAGATTCAAAAGAGCTAGAGAGCCCTTAGTATCCCAGATCTGCTCCTGCTTCATCTATGCTTGTTGATTGCCTATACACTTAGAGACATACAACAGAAACTTACTGTTGGGTTTTAATGAAAATAACATTCAACATTTGGTGAACTAACACTAAAAAAAAGAAAAATCAAACTGTCAAATCAGACTTAGTCAAATCAGAGATCATACCCAATATCAAGCTTAACAAATCATTACAACTTAAATTTGTATATTTCTTGGTCAGATTACATACACATCCAATAGCTAAAGAATAGAACAGCTTTCAGATATTAAAAAGTTACCTTTTAACTGGACTTCAACACAATGTGTGTACTCCTCCCATCTTAACTCAATATTGCAAGGACAGAGTAGCTGGGGTGGAGGGCCGGGGACCCTGCTCTCAGGAGAAATTGAGGCCAAACTGGCACAACTAGTGTTTTGCTAATGAGGACACTCCACACCCCATATTGGTGAGTGGCCTCTTTAAAGCTGCCAAGCTGCCATCTGAGGGTACAGCAAATGGTCCCAACATAGAAGGAATGGATGATCATGTGGTCCAGAACGACATGGGGGAAAGAGAACCCAGAAGACAGAGAGATCCATATGAGCAAGTGACTACATCGACTTGTGATTGGAAGAACCAGATGGTGCCTGGCCACTACCAGTGATAGCCATGATGGAGCTCACAAGGTTTAGTCTCACTGGCAACACAAGAATAAATAGGGGTGCACCCTGAGATCTCCACTAAAAGACCACAACTGATGGCCCAGGAGCTTTGGGGTTCCCCTGGGAGCATGGCCTCTGGCCCTGATGCTGCCCCTATCCGTAAATCACAGTGAAGGTCAACTTTTTGGACAGCAATGGATTGGACTTGGTGATGCAGAGTGACCATATTTTGTGGGCATTTTATGGTTCTAGGTATCTATAGGATGTCGTTTTGCTGACCTCATACTGGAGGAAGGGGAGTGGGTGGAGAGGAGAGGACACGAGACTGTTGGGAGGATACGACATGTGTGGAGCAGAGAGGAAGAGTGTGCTGTCACCGTGCAGGGAGAGCAGTGGAAGCTGCATATAGGTGAGTATGCAAATTTTTATGGGAATGTACATTTTCATTCAATCATAATAAAAAAAAAGTTACCTTTTGTAAAAGTTATCATTTGAGTCTGCTTGAACTACCTCTTGTATATGCATCCACATATACCATTCAAAGAAAAAAAAAAACACCTGGAAACAAGTTTTTCACATGACAGAGACATTAGGGTACTACTCTACAGTAAAAACAGATGTCTTGTTTGTGATAATGAATAAAATAGAAAGACAGTTATATTTCTTATGTCAGAGTCCACTATAAACTTTTCCACTATAATTTCTGATATAACTGTACTATTCAAGTTCAAATACTAAAAAGCTGTCTCTTGAAAGGCATAGTGTCATGTAACATTTGTCAGTATTTATTCAGAATAACAATACTTTTCTCAATTTAGATGTTAACATTAATATGTTTGAAAATATGAGTTGGTGATACTGTTTTTTAAAATGGTACCAGCATATCTCAATGATGTACACTGTACCAAAATGAATAAATAAAAATACTAAATAAGGCAGATTTTTAAAATACAGAGATTATATATGAGAAATTAAGGAGCATAAAAAATAAAATAAGACAGAACTATATTTTAGGAGGCTAGTAAGAAGAAAACAAGACAAAATAATATGAAGGTATCTGTTATGGACCGAATTGTGTCCCTCTAAAATACATGTTGTAAATCATAACCTCTACACCTGTCATTAAAATCTCATTTGGATATGAGTTTTATATTGATGAGGTAGGATTACTGTAGAGTGTGTCCTGAATCAATCTCTTATCAGAGATAAAATGAACAGAGAAGGCAAGCAGAGACAAGAGGAGATGCCAATCCACCTGGAGATCTCCAAGGAATAAGGAAACAGTAACTAAAGAGAGAAAGAGCACTCCACCAAAACCCAGAGAGGCAGCCTTATCGTGTACTTCGTGTGTGTGTGTGTGTTTGTGTGTGTGTGTGTGTGTGCAATTTGAAAAACAAACTCACTAGTGTCAACTCAATTATGACTCATAGCGACCCTACAGAACAGAGTAGAACTGCTCCATGGAGTTTCCAAGGAGCACCTCGTAGATTCAAACTGCTAGCCTTCTGGTTAGCAGATGTTGTACTTGACCACTACACTACCACCGTTTAGGTTTGGGTTTTATAAGCATAAAGCCAAACTCATTGGAGAAGAGTCAATTTCGACTCATAGTGACCCTATAGAACAGAGAACAGCACCACACGTATATGTACAATTAATTTTAAATTTATATTCAGTTTTACAATAATGCAACCCAGGAAGCTTCCAGAATCAGTAAAACAAAACGAAATCCTGATTTTTGATCAGGAAGACCTGGATACAACCTATTGCTTTGTCTCTTGTTAGGTTCCTTAGTTGGAAAATGAAGAGAATCACACTTGCCCACTCACTCGTTTGAGTTAATGACCATGAGAACATTTAGGACAAACTTTCAGGTGTAATAATACAAAGCATAATGTAGCCTTTGAACAGCAAGTACTAAATTAGTACTTACTCTGATACCTTTCATTTCTTCTTGGGAGAATATTTCTCCACCCTAGATCTGTTACACCCTGAAATGTAGTGCAGAATTTACAATGAATGGATCTTTTACATTTTTCTAAAAACAGTAACAACACTTACCATTAATGTATATTTTAAATTCACTTATAATCAAATAAATATACTGTACTTGCAAAATAGCATTTTTAATTTTTTTTAATGCTGAAATGATTATATCGGTGAGATGTTTCTGCTCCAAAGACTTTAGGAAATTCTGACTTTCATATTAGGGAAAATACAAGCTAAGTTTTATATATATATACATACATATATATGCATACATATATTATAGTTAATGTTCCATGAAGACAAGTGGACACACATACATACATGGTCAGGGGCAACATCACATACTGTTTATTTAAGTTACAATAAAAGCTATGTTTACATTTTTGCTTCTTATCCCCCTTCATTTTCATTCAGTCTGTGGTCTTTAAATGGTCACCATCTACCCTTTTAGTAATGCTGGTCAGAGCATAGGAAAACACACTCATCATAGACTTTCTGTATGTAATTATGTTCACCTGAAGTATAATTTAACCTTGAAGTTTATAGTGAGTTTCACATACTAAGATATTTTATAAAGGGATTCAAGAGTTTTTCACCTTTTAGAAACATCATTCTAAAGTTAATGTTTTAACAACCAAAAATATTCAAGCAGTATGATTTAGTTTGGAATTGGCAGAACTTACATTCATTTTTTCTGTAAAGTGATGAAAATTAGCAAAAACTGTAATCCAAATTTAATGATTATTACCTTGAAAAAGAAAACGGACAGGTTCAACCACAACAGAAAAGAGAAAAACTGAAAGATTTTGAAAGAGGATTAGCATTATAAAACGACACAAGAGATATTTTATGGGAACATGTTACATATATGAGTAGTCTTTATGTGTATACGAGTACTTATTCATATATGTACATACATGAACACACATATATGTACGATTTTCAGTTGATGTGAATTAGTAGAGATTCACATAGTGAAAGAATATTGGGGAATTTATATTGCAGAGTTTGCTGTATAAGCGTACTATGAGAATAACTACTAAGTCATTCCAAAAGAATAACTGCCAAGAAACAATACAACCCAGCATCCAGGATGCTGAGAATACTGAGTGGCTTTAAACCTAATTTCTAATCCAAGCTCCATCTCTAACTCATCATGGATTTCAGTTTTCTCATTAAATATGAAATAGTTGAATATCTTTTAATTTTTAATTATAATTTATCAGAAGTTTATTCATTAAAAATGCAAAGCTTAATGTGAAAATAACATTTATGGAAAATGGTTGAATAGCAAATGGAAATATCTACATTTTGGTTATCATATACCTTAAATATAAATCTAGGAAACAATATTTAATATGGATTTAGGGAAAAAAATGTTTTAGTTCCAGTTTTCCTTTTTTCAACTTTCAAATTTGAAAGAATTCTGTCATATTTTAGTGACTGTTTACATCAGTCATATCTTTCCCTGCTCTTTCACTGCCTTAAATCAGCCTCTACATTCAGACTTGCATGTAGACACATGTGCAATGTATAAAAAATATATATATATGCCATAGGAATCTTAAACTACATGTAATCTCCTCAAGACCTGTTTTTTTTTTTTTTTTTTAAAAAATCTTCTCCTGGTTTTGGAATAATTTCAAATTCTCTGGACACTTGAAAGCAGTTTGATTTTGTCTTTACAGTAAGCAGATAAAAACTGACAAGCTCACATAAAGGATTTTGTATTTAGTCACCGGTGAGTGATTTCATATAATTTAGCCTTTCCTAAAATGGAAACATATAAACTTTTGGAGACCCCACCAGAGAAGTGAGTTAAGTAGAGAGGGATGGAAAAATACAACATCAAGCCTGGGAATTAATATGGAGAGAAATGTGTCCAAAAACTACTCAGTTTTCTACACAAAGTTAGTAACTTCTCATCAGTGGTTCACTTTTCACTGCTATGGTACATTTTTATAATCATATTTAACACTTAGGTCAATAAGTTTACTACATTAATTTGCCTTCACTAGAATTCCTTTTTGATTTATCAAAAAAAAAACCCAATTTTAGATAGCAGTAGCTAAGTAGCCCTGGAAACCCCAGTGGCATAGTATTTAAGGGCTACATCTGCTAACCAAAAGGTCAGCAGTTTGAATCTGCCAGTCACTCCTTGGAAACTCTATGTAGCAGGTATACTCTGTCCTATAGGGTAGCTGTGAGTCCGAATCAACTTGACAGCAGTGAGTTTGGTTTTATGGTTGGTTTAACTAAGCATCCCAATAGTTATGATGTGATTTTCCTATATAAGACAGAGCTTGTTAGCTCTGGTTTCTCATTAAATTCCTAGTATTAGTCACGAACCGAAATTAATTTGAAACATTTTACTATTTACTTTAGAAGTATTTGAATGAAAATGTCATGGAAAAAGGGAACCCATACTTTTTTTCACTAGTGAGAAATGAAAGACAATACAAGAACCCTCCAGTAAAGATTTCTGTATTAAACATAATTTAAAAATAGATACATAAAATAACAAACAAGTACCATTCATACAGCAATTACCTTCAATTTAAAGTAGTTGTAAAATCATTAAAAGCAGTCTACAATTTCTGCCTACCATTATTAATAAGAAATGACAGGGTGCATTTGGCTACTTTATTTCCTGTGATATGTTTTCACAAAGTAGACATCTAATTTGAATTATATTCAGATGTTGTGATAAAAACCAAACCAAACCAAAAAACCCCACCATTCCTGAGGTTGGTTGTATGCATCAGTACTTAATTTGAGGTGAGGAAAATATGAGATCAAATTATATAATGAACAATATGGGAAAATCTGAATACATTTTCCCCTGAAAGTAAAAATACTGACCTGTAAACATGTTTATTGATATCTATCAAGCAACGGTTCCATAAGGAAATTAAAAAAAAAAAAAACAACGGATTCCATGTAACAAGAATTAATCATGGCTTTGTATCTTTTAAGGTAGGTGTTTTTTTAGAATTTACATGTTTATGTATATATTTATATATAACAGTTTTTGCTACAGAGATGATATTTCTCTCATTAGTAATATTTGCATTTATACAAATTAAACACCCATCCCATGCATTTTATGTCACATGGTCCAGGCTTGTTAGTCAAACATGTGGAGAACAGTGGAACGGGTAATGAATTCATGAACATACTACGATACCGTTGGAGCTTGAAAACATTATGCTGACTGAAATAAGCCAATCACAAATTACAAGTACTGTATGAATTCACATGTACAAAAAGACATGAAAAGATAGAAGTGTACAGACCAAAGTTTGTTAGTGGTTATCAAGGGTGGGAAGGAGAGGGAATAGAAAGGTTAGCAGTGATGGAAAAATGACATTGAGATTAAGGGGAGAATTGTACAGCTAATTATTGTAATTGCCTGTAAAGAAGTTGTTTATCTGTAAAAAACTGAATTAGCAAAAGTTGTGTGATATATTTATAAAAAATTAACTTGATGCTATTTTTGTACAAGTAAATACCTCATGAGGTTTGGTTCTTGGGTCAGGAGGTTTAGGGTCATGATTTCTTGGGATATCCAGTTAACCAGCCTAATAACATGTTAAGTACTTCTGTTTTACATCCTAATTCATCTTGTAGTTCCCAGGAGTGTTAACATCACCAAAGCAGCTATTTAAGGCACAACAATTAAACTATTTGTCTGGAGCAACAGACGAAAAAAGAAATTCAAGAATTGGAGAAGGATATGGAATGTGTGGCTGACTGTCACCTTTTTCAAAAGACCAGAAGAACTGGAAGGTGCCTGGATACCATTCCTGAATACTTTTATCAAGGATTCTCTGGAGGAGCACTGATCAAAACACGGGAAATAAAGAATTTCAAATTTGCACGGACTTCAGATGTTCTGGAGCTGTAGAGGATGACTGAACCCATTAAAACCAAACATTCCCTAAAATCTTAAAACCAAAAAATAGCTTACATAATAGTAAAAAGTATCTGCCTTAATTATTATGGTCTTTAAGAACTAGTTATATATGGGACCAAACTGACAACAGTAACTTGAAAGATTACAGTGCAATCTTAGAGGGCAGTGAGTTCACTATAATGGAAAAGGAACAGCTCAGAAAAGGAAGGTGAGAATGGCTGTACAATTTGAACAGTGTAATCAGTGTCACTGAATAAACTATATAGAAAATGTTGAACTTATGTATGTTCTGTTGCGTATATTTCCAGCAGCAATAACAAATAAAATTAAATAATAAAAACATAGAAAACTCAGACATCATTGTTGAATGCCCTAAAATTGCTTTAAAAACATTAACTAGATATAGATCTTAATACGTATACTAATACAAATATAGCTAAAGAGATAATGATAGAGAGGTGCTCCCTTAATTTTAAAAAATGTTTAGCATCTATATGTTGAAATAAGACATAAGTAACTCCATTTCAAGCCTCAGATTCCATCTTGGGAAAGGGCAGTGAAAATTCAGGGTAGAAGGCTACAGGAAATAACTTAGCAGATAATAACAGGAAATACTCTAGAGTGGTTTCACCTTTATCTTGCAAAAGACAAAGCCTGGAGACAGCCTTACAAATAACTGGTGGAGCCAGCCCTAACCACAAGCTATTGAAACATCTATTTTTACAACTTAAGGAAATTCCATGTGGTTGAAACATTCACCAATGTGGCTGACACATTCACCAACAGCTACATTTTGCAACTTGCAGAAATTCCAGATGGCCTCAACCAATCAATGCAAAAACCAGCTCCCCATCCCTACTTTGCGGTTTTACAGCTTAAATACTGCACGCTAAGGAAGACTGGGGTCACCTCCTGCTCTGCGTAGTTTGGAGTGTGTCCCTGATGCACCAGTCTTTTTCTTATTGGGCATATTTTTTAATAAAACTTAACTTTTAAAGAGAAACTGCATCGTGTCTTGAAATCCGGACCCTAACAAATATTAGAACTTTAGCATTCAATTTTGGCAGATAATAATAACAATGATAGAAGAAAAGTGTTTCAGGAACAGAGTTAAAAAAAAAAAAAAAAAAAAACAGTTTGAGATAGTGACACTCTTTTTCCACAGTAGTTACATCATTTTACAATCTCACCAGCAGTGGAAGGTGTTCCAGTTTCTTGACATTCTTGCCAATAGTTGCTATTTTCCATTTTTTTTTATAAAAGCTATCCTAGAGGTGGTGAAGTACTGTCTCACTGAAGTTTTAATGTGCATTTCTGTGATAACTAAAGATGCTGAGTTCTTTCCATGTGCTTAATGGAAATTTGTGTATCTTCTAAAGAAAACTATTTATTCATGATGTTTGGGTATTTTTTTAAATTACATTGTTTTTTTTTGTTGTGAAGTTGTAGGAGTACTTTATAACTATCAAACTTTGTCAAATATGTGACCCCCAAATAATACTGTCCAAACCTATCTCTTCACTTTTAATAAAGTCTATTGATTCATTAAAGCTTTTAATTTTGATGAATCAGAATTTTTTATTTGATCTTTTGCTGTCTGTGCTTTTGGTGCCATATATATGAATCCATTGGCAAAAATTAGGTATGGAAGATAATTCTTCTTTGCTGTTTTCAGGTTTTTGCTCTACTTTAATTTTCATATATGGTGTAAGGTATGAGTCCAACACCATTCTTTCACGTGTGAAGATCCAGTTGTCCCAGCATCATTTATTGATGCTCTTCTTTTCTCACTGATGAACTTAAATCTGCTGTTAAAAATTGGTTGGCAAAGATGTATGGATTATTTCTGGGCTCTTAATTCTGTTCCATCAGTCTTTGTGCATATTCCAATAGCAGTACCATTCTGTTTCTTTTACTATAGCCTTATAGCATGTTTTGAGATGGAAAAGTGTAATTTCTTCTACCTAATTCTTCTTTTTCAAGGTTTCACTTATTATTTGGGTACCCTTACAGTTCTATACACATTTCAAAACTGGATTTTCTATTTTTCCAAAAAATGACTGTTGAGATTTTTGACAGGGTTTATGCTGAATCTGTAATCAATTTGGGTAATACTGATATCTTAACAATATCATATCTTCAAATTAATAAACATGAAATATAAAGTATCTTTTCATTTACTGAAATCTTTAATGTCTTTCAGCAGTGCTTTACAGTTTTCAGCATTTTAGTCCATCATATCTGTAGTGAGTTTTATTCCTAGGTATTTTACTCTTTTAATTGCTATTGTAAAATGAATTGTTTTCTGAACTTCCCTCTCAGATTGTATAGAAACCTAACTAATGTTTGCGTGTTGACCTTGTATTCTGTATAATTCTGCTGAATTCATTTATTACCATAGCAGCTTTATTGTGGAATCTTTGGGATTTTCTACGTATGTGATCAGGTCATTAATGCTAAAATGAATAGTTTTAGTTTTTCTCTCCAGATTTTGACAGCTCTTATATCTTTTTCTTTGTCAACTGCTCTAACTGGAACTTCAAGGAGTAGTGAGAATGAGCATCGTTGTTTTATTCTTGATCTTAAGAGGAATATTATCTTTCTCCAATTGGTGCGATGTTAGCTGTGTGTTAATCATAAATGTCTTTTATCATATTGAGTAATTACCCTTCTATTCCTAGCTTTATTATTATTTTTTAATCATGAAAGGGTGTTGGATTCTAGCAAATGACTTTTCTTCATTGATTAAGATGATGAATGGTTATTTTCCTTCATTCTATTAATACAGCTTATTACATTGATTTTCTAATATTGAATCCCCCAACTTGCACCCATGGAAGAATTCTGACTTGTCATGTGTATAATTTCCTTATTATAGTGATTTTGGATTCAGCTTGCTAGCATTTAGGTGGATATGTGTATATTATTTTTTTATTTGCAATGCAGTTTTCTGGCTTTGTTTTCAGGTACATGACTGCATCATAAAATGAATTAAGAAGTGTTTGTGTCCATTTTCTGAAATATGTTGAAAGTCCTGGTGTTTCTAGAAATTTGCCCATGTTGTCAATTTTTATTATTACTATTATTATTTTTGGCATACAATCGTTCATAGTATCCTCTTGTTGTTTATGGCTCCCATTGAATCAACTCCCAACTCATAGCAACCCATGCACAATGAAATGAATTACTTTCTGGTCCTGTGCCACCCTCCTGATCAGTTGAGACTTGATCCTTGTGCTCCACAGCATCCTAATTAGCAATTTTTGGAAGTAGATGACCAGGCCGTTCTTCCTACTTTTACTCTGGAAGCTACAGTGAAACCTATTCAGCAGCACCCTCTGATAGACAAGGGGTAGCTGTATTTGGGGGTTAACAACCAGGAATCAGACCCAGGTCCCCTTCATGCAAGGTGATAATTTTATCACTGATCCACCAGTGACACAGAATATCCTCCTGGGAACATTTTAATTTTTATAGGTGCCATCAAGTAATTTCAACTCACAGTGACCTTATAAAACACAGTACAACTAACTGCGCTGTGGAGTTATCAAGGAGTAGCTGTTGTATTTGAACTGCTGACCTTTAAGTTAGCAGCCAAACTCTTAACTACTATACCACTAGGAATCCTTCTGGTGTTTTGCAGGGACATTCAAGTCATCTATTTCCTTATTGCCTTTTGTCTTTATTAGTCTAAATATTTGTCAATTTTGTTGATCTTTTTGAAGAACCAACTTCTAGTTTCATTGTTTTTCTCTATTGTTTTCCTTTTCTCTATTTCATTTGTTATTTTCTTCCTTTTAGTAGCTTTGTGATTGGTTTGCTCTGTTTATTGTTTTCCTAGTTTCTTAAGTTGTTATATTACTGATTTGAGATCTTTATTCTTTTTGAATGTAGGCATTTATTGTAAGCATCCATCTAAGCACCACCTTTGCTGCATCCTATAAGTTTGGGTATGTTGTGTTTCAATTCAGCTCTGCATATTTCATGACTGCTTTTTTTTTCTTCTTCTTCTTGACTTACTGGATGTTTAGCAACATTTTTGTTTATGTTCAACATATATGGGAGTTTTCCTACTGTTATTAATTTCTACTACTGTTTTGTTAGGAAATGTGAAACACTATATAGTTTTGATCTTTTTAAAACTAATGAGACTTTCTTCTTGATCTAGAATATGGTCTATCCTAGAGAATGATCCATCTGCATTGGTGAATTATACGCATTTTTCTAATCTTGATGGAGTGTTCCATATGTGTCTGTTAGGTCTAGTTGGTTCTGAGTTGATTCTGACTCATAGAAACCTTACTGGACAGAGTAGAACTGCACAATAGGGTTATAAAAAGGATAGAAATCTTTTACAAAAACAGGCTGATCCATCTTTCTCCCATGGAGCAGCTGGTGGATTCAAACTGCTTACTTTTCAGCTGGCAGCTGTGAGCTTAACCACTCCCCACCAGAGTTCCCTTAGTTAATGGTGATGGTCAAATCCTCTGTTTCCCTACTGATTGTCTTTCTGGATATTTTTTACATTGTTGAGTGGTGTGCTGAAGTTTAAAACCTTTAGAGTAGAGCAGTCTGTTTTTCCCTTCAGTTCTCTCAGGGTTTACTTCATTTCATTTGGAGTTATTCTACTGGTGTCACATACATACAGTAATCCTTTTATTGTTATATAATGCCCAGTGTCTTTTAGAACACTTTGACTTAAGGTCAGTTTATATGATATCAATATAGCCACCCAAGTCCTCCTTTGGTAACCATATTCACGGAATATTTTTCTATCTTTTCAGCTTCACCTTTCTGTATCTTTGCTCTATGATGTATCTCTTTAAGACAACATATAGATAGACCGTATTTTTTGTTTTGTTTTATTTCTTCTACCTCTCTCTGCCTTTAATAGGAGAGTTATTCCATTTACATTTAATGTAATTACTGATTAAAAAAATAAAACACAATTCATCGACACTGAATTGATTCCAACTCACACTGAGCCAACAGGGAAGAGTAGAACTGTCCCACAGAATTTTCAAGGAGATCTTGGTGGATTTGAACTGCTGACCTCTTTGTTAGCAGCCATTGCACTTAACCACTATGCCACTAGAGTTTCCAATTTTTGATAAGGCAGCACTAGTAAGGAAGTACTTATTATTTCATTTTGTTCTGTCTTTTGTGTCATGTATCTTCCCTGTTCCTCACCTCTTCTAATATAGCTATCACTTCTATTTAGTTAAGTTTTTGCACTGAACTATTTCAATGTATTGTATAACTTTTCTTTATTGACTTACTTCAGTTGCTAATACAAGGTTTTTTGTTCTTATGCCTTTCATATGAGTCAAAACATCTTTCATTTCTTTATTTCTTAATCAAAAATAATATTGACTAGGCTAGTTGTGAAAAATATTTACTAGGGGCATACTTTATTAAAAGAGAAGGGGTTCTGCATTATATCGATTTATAATGCTTTAATTATAAAATCATACAGTAAAGAGATAAGAGTAAGATAACAAAGAATAAACTCTAGAAAACTGTTAATAAACAAAACAGGATACTTTAAGAAATAAAGTCAACAAAGACACATATATAGTGCATTATGTAAATAAATATATATTATGATTTTATTTTGAACGCCATGGTTTAAACCCAGCATTTATTCACATTATGTGTTATATAATTATTAAAATAATTTAAGAAATTTTATACACGGTTCTGGATGTTATAATCATTTTCATGATTTTTTATTGCCTCTTTGCAAAATATATAGAAATCAGTAAATGCACTTTCTTCTCCTTTGTTTGAATGTTCTTCTGTTGCCCTACAACCTGCCCACCACATTGAGTCATTTTCTTCTACTTTTATTTATTTCACTTACCCTTCTAATAAGCCATAATATTAAAGAGTGTCCCCAAGCCATTTGGTAATCAACATAAGTTGATATAGCAAGGCAGTAAAGGATACAAAGAAATAATGGAGCAATGCCAATGCCAGGAGACAGGCTTCCTTCATACGATACTTTAGGAAAATTTCTCTCCATTGAGATCAATGTCTAATAATCTTTCTTCAGTTGTTCAGATATCTGAACAGATTTTTTGACTTTCTGTAGTTAGAATACCACTTCATTATTTACTCCATTAGAAAACATATTGCTTGCATCTTTGAGTATGAATGGAAGGCAAAATTAATTACAAATAATTTAGTTCTTCGGTTGGAATTATTTCAGTAAGGTGGAAAAATGACTAGAAGCCTTGTTTCAAACCTACTTAATATACATACAATGTGTGGTGAAATTTAAAAATATATGTATATAATCATAGAGACAAATAATATGAATGAGAAAGTTGAATGAAAAAAATACGTGCTGCCAAGTGGAATATTACATTTTAAAATATATGGATATAGGAATAATTTTTAAATAGCAATATATTTTTGTTTTAAAAACAAGAGAAAAAAGGCAGAAATGTGACAGTAGAATTTTCATCGTGTTTTGTGCAATTGTGTAAAAATGCAAAGAGTAGTTGTGAAATATTTGGAATGCAAACATTTCTATATTGCATATTTTGAGAGATACTTAAAATATGGATTGATGGAAAGAATAATTTCATTCAGTGATTAAAATGCCACATATTAGTGATGCATTTCTCATTGGTCAAATAAGGATTTAGCCTAGGATGAGATATGTACTGGTTTAAATAAACCTTCAGTGCATGTAGGATTCCACAGGGCCTTGAAAAAAAGAAAAGAAAAAAGAAATGAATGAATGACATCAAATAAATGAAATGAAATCTTAGTTAATATAAACATTTAAAATATTTAAACATGTTAAAAATCACATGCCAACATACAACTATTCTAATTATGATTTTCTAAATCAAATCTTGCTACTAACATTTGCTATCAGAAAATCTTTATGTTAATAAGGTTTACAGACTTCCAAATCCCATATAAATGAAATTTACTACAAAACAAGAGGGATAATCAGTTAGCAAACTTTTATTATTTTCTGGATTTTATAAATGAGATCATAAAACTAACAGTTTTATACAAACATTTTATTTCATGCACAAACAAATTCAAGAAAATTAAATAAGTAAAATGCAAGTCTCAAATGGCTCAGCTAATATTGTTGTAAAACATAATCACTACCCATGGCTGAATGACAAAGCTCCAAGTGAACTCTATCAATCTGCATTAATTAGATTTACTATTTTTTCAATCTTTAAACTTCAGTGCAATTTTAATAGAGAATTAAAATACTTCAAAATCCTTTATCCTTGAAAAAAGAATATTATTTTACATAAAAATATTTATAAAAAGAAGGAGAAAATCCAAGAACTATAGAATCTGACACCTGACCATAGGAAATCTCCCCAAATGTATTTGGAGAGATATAAATGAATTTAGGAAAAGATGAGTCATATCATAAGACAGTGGTTTACATGTTAGTTATCTAATAATTCTGACAGTTGTTAAAGGGCTCTAGGGAGGATACTTCTTGGCTACTTTGGGTGGTTAGGGTAGATTACAAATGATGGAAATACGACTGGAGCTTGGCATTAAAAGTACAATGGAGAAAGTACTGCAGATAGAATGGTTAAAAACCAAACCAAAACAGCAAATAAACAAATGAGACAAACAACAATTTCAGTTGGAGAGGTATAAGTGACCTAAAAGTTCCAAGTATGGGACAAATGGGGTATGAAATTACACAAATAGAGAAGAGCATTTTAGTAGCTCTGGATGCTGGTTCCAGGAATGTAGATTTTATTCTGAAAGTTTTAGTGAGGTATTTAGTGTGTGTGTTTTAATTTAGAAATACAACTCTACGCAAGTTCTGTGTGTGTTGTATATTTTGTAGATTTAGTATAAGCTTGGCTCCTAAGCAAAGGTCAGCTGTTCAAATCCCACAGCTACCCCCTGGAAATACTATGGAATATTTTGACTCTTTCTTACTAGGTCACTATATGTCACTTGGCATGATTCATAATTTATTCAATGGCAATATGTTTTTGCTTTGGTACATAGATTAGAATCTGGTGGTGGTGGTGTCCTGTGCCATTGAGTTGATTCTGAATCATAGTGACCCTGCCCATTTGTATAGACAAGACCAAAATGAATGTGAGGAAATCCTGAAGTTATAATCAGTATTGGGATAACTGTGAACAGTTGACCCATAATCCAGGCCTCAGCTCAAAGGCAACATTCCAAGACTATGTATTTCCTGAGGTCTCTTTTCTAGGCACAGCCCTCTCTTCCTTACCTGGTGTCATGAACTACATTACGTTCCCCCAAAAATGTGTCTAGCAATTTGGCTGGGCCATTACTCCCAGTGTTGTTTGGTTGCTCTCTATTTTCTGATTGTATTTTTCATACATGTTGTAAATCCTAATCTCTACTTTCAGTTAACAGGGTAAGATTAGATTATGTTAAAGAGGACTGGGGTGGGCCTATAACACCTTTCCTAAAAGCATATCCCTGATCCAAGAAAGAAGCAGAGAGAGCAGAGACTGTCCTTTGGATCCGGGGTTTCTGTGTAGAGAATCTCCTAGTCCAGGGGAAGATTGATGAGAAGGACTTTACCCAGAGCTGACAGAGACAGAAAGCCTTTCTCTGCAACTGGGATCCTGAATTTGGCCTTATAGCCTACTAGATTGTGGGAAAATACACTACTCTTTGTTAAAAGCCATCCACTTGTGGCATTTCTGTTACAGCAGCCCTAAAAACCAAGACACCTAGTGTGTCTTAATCTCACTTTTCTATTTATTTCCCTCATGGTCTTTTTCACTGTATAAAATTCCTTTGATTATTTATTTGATTACTAATTTATTGTCTTTCCCACTGGAATATACGGTTTATCAGTACAGGAAGCTTGTCTGACTCTATTCTCTGCTCCAATCTCAGTGCCTAGAACAGCTTGTTTTGGTTTTGTTTTTAAACAGTGTATGGGTGACAGAAGTGGAACACCTCGTGATGAAAGACCACAGGACTATAAAATATGTAATATACAGAGGCAGAAATGTATTTAACAACTGAACATATTCTTCAAAAAAATATATACAGTATCATTAAGACTAACAAATACTTTTGTTTACGGAGTGTCACAGATTGATTGGTGTTCCTCCCAAAGTATGTGTAGAAATTTGGCTGGGCCAGGACTCCTGGTATTGTGTGATGTTCCTCCATGTTGCGAACCTTGCCTCTGTGATGTTAATGAGGACGCCTCGGCAACAGTTGTGTTGGTGGGGCAGGATTCTGTGTAAGACTGTTGTGTGCCTTGAGGCAGTCTCTAGAGATGTAAAGGAGTGAAGCTAGCAGAGAGATCAGGGAACATTATAACATCAAGAAACCAGCACTGGGAGTAGAGTGTGTTACTTCAGACCTGAGGTTCCTAAACCAAGATGCTCCCTGACCCCAAACTGATGCAATACAAGGACCTTCCTGCAGAGCTGATGAAGAGGGAAAGGCTTTCCCTGGAGCAGACACCCTAAATTTAGACTTCTAGCCTACCGGACTGTGTAAGGATCAAATTTCTCTTTATACAGCCATCCACTCCTGGTATTTCTCTTAGAGTAGTACCATATGACTAGAATACAGAGATACAAGATTTTGTGAAGGACACTGGTGATGAATGTATGCATGAGGTGATTTTGAATTGGCAACTGTGATGCTATCTGTATTTTCACAAAACTGAAATAAATTCAATGCATATATTTCTTAAACCTCCAAAATACCTAGGGAAAACACATGTAAAATGCACAAGGAATAAAAACACTAAAAACAATTACCTTAAAAAACTAACAAGCACTAAACGAGGTGGCCAGTGTTCAGTACCATTCAGTATCCCATACCACTCAGTGTCCTATATCACCCAGTATCCCCTGTGTGGTTGACTTATACTATGTGGTTTAAAGGCAGCAAAGATGTGTGTCAGAGTTGTATCCTTCCACAATACTTATTTAATATGTATGCTGAGCAAATATACTGAGAAGCTGGGCTATATGAAGAAGAATACAGCATCAGGATTGAAGGAAGATTTATTAAAAACCAGCATTATACAAAGGACACAATCTTGGTTGCTGAAAGTGAAGAGGATTTGAAACACTTACTGAAGAAGATCAAAGACCACAGCCTTCAGTATGGATTACACCTCAAATTAAAACAAAAATCCTCACAACTGGAGGAACAAACAACATTACGATAAATTAAGAAAAAAAAAATGAAGTGATCAAGGATTTCATTTTACTTGATGCACAGTCAACACCCATGAAAACAGCAGTCAAGACATCAGAAGACTTTGGGCACATCTGTTGCAAAAGATCTCTTTAATGTGCTGAAAAGCAAAGATGTCCCCCTAAAAACTAACATGTGCCTGATCGAAGCCAATGCTCATGTGCATGTGAAAGCTGGCAATGAATAAAGGAGACCACAAAGGAGCTATGCCTTTGAAATGCTATGTTGGCAAAGAATATTGAACATACCACGGGCTGACAAAGGAACAAACATTCTGTCTTGAAAAAAGTAAAGCCAGAATGTCCCTTAGAAACAAAGATGATGAGACTATGTTTTACACACTTTGAACATGCTATCAGGAAGGATCAGTCCCTGGAGAAGTATACCATGCTCTGCTAAGTAGAGGATCAGGAAAGAGGAAGACCCTCAACAACATGGACTAACATAGTGGTTGTAACCACTGCGAGGAAGGTACAGGATGAAGCAGTGTTTCCTTCTGTGTACAGAGGGTTGTTATGAGTTGGAACCTACTTGATGGCACCTGATAGCAACAAAGTGTTCAGTACTTGCTTCACAAATGCTAGCTGAATGAATGCAAAGACACACAAAAAGACACAGGTTTGAATTTTAATTATTTTATAAATATGGAATCCTATATTTCATTATATTTTATAGTACCTAATATGCATATGGAAACCCTGGTGATGAGGTTAGGTGATATGGCTGCTCACCAAAAGGAGGGCAGCTCATATCTGCCAGGCATTCCTTGGAAACTCTAACACGCATTCTACTGTGTTCTATAGGGTTTCTATCAGTCAGAGTTGACCCAATGGCAATTTTTATTTTTTTACAAATATTCACATAAGGAGCCCTGATAGTTCAATAGTTAAATGCTCAGCTGTTAACCAAAGCATTGGCCATTCAAACTCACCAGCTGCTTTGCAGGAAAAAGATGGCAGTTTGCTTTTGTAAATGATGACAGCACTTGGAACCCTATGGGGCTGTTCTATAGGGTCACTACGAGTTGGAATAGACTCAACAGCAAAAGCATTTTTGTTTATTTTTACAGTTCATAATCTTAATAAAACTCTGGTTTGTATTCACCTTTTAATAGTCTCTAGTCAAATGAAGGGAAATACAGTTGGCTGAATATGTTCAGAGCCACAAATGTCAGTGAGACGAATAATATTAACATTTCTCTTCCATAATAGTTTCTAATATTCTATTACTTGTCACATACAGGAAGAAAAAAGAAAAAAATATTTCTTTCATTTTTATTCAGTAGAATACTGAGGGGACACAAGGGAGTATTAAAGCTCAACTAATAAGAATAAAAGGCTCCCTGGGCCTACTCTGTTGTGACAACAGCTTGAGAGATAGGATTTTTTTGTTATGACTAACCACTCAGGGAAAATTGTAAATTAAGAAAATTTGTTACAAAATAGATTAATTTTCTTGGGCTTCAAAGTATAATTCATTTAACATATTGTCAAATCAGAAGAAAAACCTTTAATATTTAGCATTTATTTTTCATAATTGTATTTTGGAAGGAAAGTATCTTAATAAATACTTAAATTGTCATTTTGCAAGATATTTTATATTTTTCAGAAGTAGTAGCTGAATAGAGATCCATATTTTGTACAAACATAATTTACCATTCATTATAGCACTGATGGAGATTTTCTTTTTTATAATTCATTTTTATAGTACATTACATCACATTATTTTAAAGGCATATATGATCATGGCATATATAAAAAATGTGATAAATAAAGCAATAAAATTCTATATTTCTCCCAGGCAGAGATGATCAGTACACCACCCTTAGTATATTCATTGAATTTTTTGTTGTTTTTTAACCAAAATGAAATAATTCAGTAAATTCTGGTTTTTCAGTTGCATTTTTTTTTTACCCTGTGAATGACCTCAATCTTTCTATGTCAACGTATTTCCACTCTATCTAATAACCCCACAAAACCCATTGCCATTGAGTCAAGTCTGACTCATAGCAACTCTAGAGGTCAGAGTAGAACTATTCTGTGGAGTTTTCCAAGGAATGCCTAGAAGATTTGAACTGCTGGCCTTTTGGTTAGCAGACACAACACTTAACCCACTATGTCACCAGGGTTCCCTTTTATCTCACAGTAATCCTTATTCCAATTGCCTCAAATATCCCTCACATGTTTTATTGCTAAACATCCCAATCCAAGATTAAATACAAGACACACATTGTATACCAAACTAAAATCAAACCTATTGCTTTCTAGTTGATTTTGACTCACAGTAACCATATAGGACATAGTAGAACTGTCCCACAGGGTTTCTAAGGAGTGGGTGGTAGATTTAAACTGTCTACTTTTTGGTACATTAATACTTCATTTTGTCTTTTTGAGCTGCCTTTTGTGATCTTCTGTTCAGCTCTTTTACATCATCATTTCTTCCTCTTGCTTTAGCTAATCAATGTTCAAGAGCAACTTTCTCAGTCTCTACTGATATCCATTTGGGTCACTTTCTTCTCTTCTGTCGCTTTCTTCATGTATGATGTTGTACAACTCCTCTGGTCTTCAGTTGTTAGTGTCTAGTGTGTCAAAATTTGTTTCTCATATGGCCTCTAAATTCTGGTGAGATATATATACTCAAGGTCATTGGCTCTTACGGTCTTGTCTTCAGTTTTAGCTTGAACTTGCCAAAGAGTAATTAATGGTCTGATCCATAATCAGTCCCTAGTCTTGTTCTGGGAGATATTGAGCTTTTCTATCATCTCTTCTCACAGATGTAGTCAATTTGATTCCTGTGTATTCCATCTGGCAAGGTCCATATGTATAGTCACTGTTTATGTTGGTGAAAAAAGTTACTTGCAATCAAGAAGTTGTTGGTCTTGCATAATTCCCTCATGTGATCTCTGGCATCATTTCCATCACTAAAGCCATCTTTTCAGCTACCCATGCTTCTTCTTTATTTCCAACTTCTGAATTCCAGTTCCCAATAATTACCAGCACATCCTGATTGCACGATCTTAAGACTAAAGAATTTGGTAAAAATCTTCAGTTTCTTCACCTTTGGCCTTAGTGGTTGGGAGTAAATTTGAATAAGCAGAGTATTAACAAGTGTTCCTTATAAGGATATTATCTTCTCATTGACAGGGCTGTGTTGCAGGATAGATTTTGAAACATTCTTTCTGGCAATGAAAGGAACATCATTCCTCTTCAAGTTGTCATTCCCATCACAGTAGAACAGATGACTGCCTGATATGGGGTTATCAATACCAGGTCATTTCAGCTTATTAAGGCCAAGGATACCTACCTTTATGTATTTCCTTTCATTTTTGATGATTTCAAATTTTCCTAGATTCATATTTTGTATATTTAAAGTTTAAAATATTGACAGATGTTTGCAGCTGTTTCTTCTCCTTCTGATTTATGCCACAAGAAGAAATGAGGGTCCTGAAAGCTTGATTCCACGCATGTCATTAAAGCCAACTCTACTCTGAGGAGGCAGTTCTTTCCCAATTGTATTCTGAGTGCGTTTCAACTTGAAGGGCTCATCTTCCAGCATTATATCAACGTTCTGCTGCTATTTATAAGGTTTTCACTGTCTAATTCTTTTTGAAAGTAGACTTCTGGGTCCTTTTTCCTAGTCTGCCTTAGTATGGAAGTTCAGCTGAAACTTGTCTGCAATGGACGACCCAGCTGGCAATTGAATACTGGTGGCACAGCTTCCAACATCACAGCAAAACAAGCCCCCACTGCACTACAAACTCATAAGACTTATGGGGGAACTGACAGACATGGTCAGTATTTCTCAAGCTGAAAGAATTGAAGAAAAAAAATCCAAGCCTTGAGTTGCAATACTGAAGGATTCTATGGTAAAAATACTAAAAGATGCAGGAGGCATCCAAAGAAGATAGAAGGAATGCACAGAGGTATCACAGCAAAAGGAACTGCTTGATGATCAACCACGTCAGGAGGTAACATATAATCAGGGACCAACTGTAATGAAGGAAGAAATCTAAGCTCACAGAAGCCATCAGCTAAAAATAAGACTCTGGGAACTGACAAAATATCAATGAAGATGTTTTACCAAACAGATGCAGCAATTGTTAGGATGTTAAAGTACCAGGAAGTGTTTTGTTCTGATCTTCACAGCATTATGAGTTGGAAAGAACCTGATAGCACCTGAAAACAACCATTTGGTAAGCAGATGACCTCTGTAGCCACTGTGCCACCAGGGATCCCCCTGCATTTTTTATATACACACACACACACACACACACAGACACCACCGCTGCCAAGTTGGGTCCAACTCATAGCAACCCTATGGTCAGAAGAGACCTTCTCCATAGAATTTTCAAGGAGCACCTGGCAGATTTGAACTGCCAAGCTTTTGGTTAGTAGCTGTAGCTCTTAACCTACTATACCACCAGGGTTTCCTCTGCATGATACATGAATCTAATATTATTAAAAGTTGTTTTTCTTCTTTTTTAACTGGGAAAACTTTCCCTTTTATTGGGAAAATTTTCAAGCATATAGGAAAATATGAAGACTAGTACCATTAACACATGCATATGCATCACCTATTTCAATAACAAATAGTTGCCAAAGAAGACTTGGTTGCACAGTGGTTAAATCATTTGGCTGCTATCTAAAAAGTTGGCAGTTCAAATCCAACAGCTGATCTATAAGAGAATGACGTGGCAGTTTGCTTCCATAAACGTTACAGCCTTAGAAATCCTGTGGGACAGTCCTAGTTCATCCTAAAGGGTAGGTATGAGTTTCAGTTGGCTTGAAGGTAAAGGGCTTTTTTTTTTATGTTCTACTTATCTCAAATACACATATGAAGTGTTTTACATTTACACACAAAAATATATATGCATATAATAATTGCAGGAATGAGGTATGAATCTAGGAAAAAGAAACACATAAACATAGATACCTGAGGCATTAGTGAGCTGAAATGGACTGTTATTGGCCATTTTGAGTCAGATAATCATATGACCTACTATGCTGGCAATGAAAACTTGAAGAGGAATGGCGTTGCATTCATCATCAAAAAGAACATTTCCAGATCTGTCCTGAAGTACAAAGTTGTCAGTGATAGGACAATATCCATATGCCTACAAGGAAGGCCAGTTAATACAACAAATGATTCAAATTTATGCACCAGACACTAAGGCCAAAGATGAAGACATGAAAGATTTTTTTTACCAGCTTCTGCAGTCTGAAACTGATCAAACATGAAGTCAAAAGGTATTGATGATTACTAGTGACTAGAACGCAAAAGTTGGAAACAAAGAAGGATCTGTGATTGGAAAATACAGCGTTTATGAAAGAGATGATACTGGAGATCACATGACAGAATTTTGTAAGACAAACGACTTCTTCCTTGCAAAAACCTTTTTTCACCAACACAAACAGTGACTATATACATGGACCTCATCAGATGGAATACACAGGCATCAAATTGACTACATCTGTGGAAAAAGATGTTGGAAAAGCTCAACATCAGTAATCAGAACAAGACCAGGTGCTGACTGTGGCCGAGACCATCAACTGCTCATATGCAGATGCAAACTAAAACTGAAAATAATCAGAACAAGTCCAAGGAGCCAAAGTATTACCTTGAGTATATCCCACCTCAGTCTTTAGGGAATCTCGAGACTCGATGTGTTGAATACTGATGACCAAAGATCAGGTGAATTGTGGCATGACATCAGATATCATCCAGAAAGAAAGCAAGACATCATTAAAAAGACAGGAAAGAAAGGAAAGAGCAAACAACATCAGAAGAAACTCTAAAACTTGCTCTTGAATGTCAAGCAGCTAAAGCAAAAGAAATGAATGGTGCAGTAAAATACCTGAATGGAGGATTTCAAAGGGAACCTTGACAAGACAAGATAAAGCATTATAATGACACGTGCAAAGAGCTGGAAACAGCAAACCAAAAGAGAAGAACATACTCTGCATTTCTCAAGCTGAATAAAACTGATGAAAAAAATTAAGCTTTGAGTTGCAATAATGAAGGATTCTACGGGGAAAAACATTAAGTGACTCAGAAAGCATCAAAATAAGATGGAAGGAATATGCAGTTATTATACCAGAAAGAACCAGCTGATGTTTAGCCACTTGAAGAGGTAGCATGTGATCAGGAACCGATGCTACTGAAGGAAGAAGTCAAAGCTACAATGAAAGCACTGGCAAAAAATTGGGTTCTGGGATCTGATGGGATACCAATTGAGATATTTCAATAAACAGGCTAGGCACTGGAAGTGCTCACTTGTTTATGCTAAGAAATCTGGAGGACAATTACCTAGCCAACTAACTGGAAGAGATCCATATTTATGTCCATTCTAAAGAAAGGGGATCCAATGGAATGTGAAAATTACCAAACAATATCATTAATATCACACACAAGTAAAATTTTGCTCAAGATCATTCAAAAGTGGATGCAACAGTACATTGACAAGGAACTGCCAGAAATTCAAGCTGGATTCAGAAGAGGATGTGGAACCTGGGATATCATTGCTGATATCAGATGGATCTTGGCTGAAAGCAGAGAATATCAGAAAGATGTTTATCTGTGTTTCATTGACTATGCAAAGGCATTTGACTGTGTGGATTATAATAAATTATGGCTAACACTGTGGAGAATGGGAATTCCAGAACACCTAATTATTCTCTTAAGGAATCTATATATGGATCAAGAGGCAGTTGTGCAAATAGAACAAGGGGACACTGCATCATTTACAGTCTGCAAAGAGTGTGTTAGGGCTGCATCCTTTCACTATACCTTTTTAATCTGTATGCCGAGCAAACAGTCTAAGAAGCTGGCCTATATGAAGAAAAATGAGGTATCAGGATTGGGAACAACCTGTGTTATGCAGATGGCACAATCCTGCTCACTGAAAGTGAACAGTATTTGAAACACCTGCTGATGAAGATCAAAGACCGCAGCCTTCAGTATGGATCACAGCTCAATGTCAAGAAAACAAAAATTTTCACAACTAGATCAGTAAGTAACACTATGATAAATGGATAAAAGATTGAGGTTGTCAAGATTTCATTTTACTTGTGTTATTTTCCAGTTGTAGTTATCACAAATATTGTCACAAAGAAAAAGCATTATGAAAATGCTACATGGCATATATATGAAAGTGTATCTTCACAATAAATTCCTATTAAAAAACCAACTGATGTCAAGTTGATTCCAATTCACAGCAACCCTATAGGACAAAGTAGAACTGTTCCACAGAGTCTCCAAATTGCACCCTTCAAATTCAAACTGCTGATTTTTTGGTTAGTAGTTAACTGCTATGCCACCAGGATTTCAAAATTCCTCCTAGTATAGGTTAAATTCCTATTGGTGGGTAGATGACTAGATTGAATATAATTTTGTTAAAGATTTTTCAAAATTATCCTTTATAGGGGACACACTGTGTGATAATACTGTTCTTTACAAGGGAAATACAAAAAATAATGTAAAATGTTAAAAATATTCATATGTCAAATGGTATTGATACTTAAATGATGACTTAAAAGTAAATTTATATATATTTCAGTAAAGTACATGCATTATATTTGAAATTTAAAATACATATGCATGTTTATGTACATATAATATACATAGATAATGATTCAACTTATGTTTAATATTAAAAACAAGGTGAAGAACAAAATTTAAACTATGTAAATTATGTGTACTATATTTGTATAAATATACACACAAAGTAATTTCTGCAAAATTTTTATGCAAGTTATTTTTAGCTTCATAATTTTAAGTCACAATAAAAAAAAATTATTACTGTTCAATCAATTCTCACTGAGACCCTATAGGATAGATTAGAGTTGCCCCACAGGGTCTCCAAATTCTGAAATCTTCAAGGTAGCAGACTGCTACATTTTTTCCCCCTCACAGCAACTGGTGAGTTGGAACCACCAACCTTTTGGTTAGCAGCCAAGTACTTAACCATTGAGTAATCAGAGCATACAACAGTTAGTTACATTACTGAGGGTTCTTCAATGACGAAAAGTTAATCATTTTAAATTCAGTTAAGGTTTTTAGCTATTTTGCCATAAGTAAAAAAAAAAAAAAAAATCTTCAAAGTATCACTTTTAGAAGATAAAACAGAGTTTAGAAAGATTAAAAAACAAAACACTGTATGTGTTTCCTATTCTGCAATATTCCTTTCATAGGCTTAAAAATAGTTAATTATCAAGTTAAAGTTTTTGAATGTAGCAAAGTGGCAAAACTGTTTAGAGTAATTTTAACTCTGACAACTACTCCGTATTAAACTATACCTTAAACAAATTTCCCTATAATTTGATGAATTAAATTCAAACGTGAATCCATTTATAGATACAAAACAATCCCATAAAACAGGGGCAAATATGTAGCAGTTCTAATATGTATAGAACTCTGATTCTTTAAGTACCCTGAACTGAAAATTATACTCTTTCTGATATACTTCTCCTTGGTACTAATTCTGCTTTATAAGTTTAAAATTCTGATTACTATCTTAACAACGTGATAATTTCCTGTTATTCATTCTTTATACAGCATAAGGTTTATGTTACATGAGACTCTCTTCTAGAAAACTTCCTAATATATGTACTGAAAATTCCTTTTCCTTTTTTTTGTTTGGTATGAAGCCAGGCATTTATTAAATTCTTTCCCTTTAGCTATTTGTGGCCATTTAATGAGTTATAAAAGTACTTGGTATGTTTATTTTAAAATACTATTAATCTAAATATTTTATTGTTTTTCCTCTAAAGTCAGTATTAGTTCTTTCATAAACTAGGTATTTTCAAGTCACGCAGCAGAAGTCAATTAAGAGGCTAAGAAACTTTTTGTTGAAAAATGACCATAATGTTGACTAGTGCTCTCAACAGATACTTTTCTCCATCTGTGCTGCTAAATCAAGGGTAAGTAGGAGGGATGCCACAGAACACAACAGATCTCCCATGAAAACTAAAAGGGAAATGAAATAATTTAATTAATGAAATCTAATAGTCAAGAAAAACAAAGGCTGTAATGTATCAACACAGAAAAGTCATGAGCTGGTTCAGTGGAAAAAAATACGCTGTAATACATAAGTAATGGTAAAAATGATCACCTTTTCAGACAAAAGTCTATAGATCTATGATTTCTTTGTATGGAGAAATTAATGTTCCTAAGAAGCCTTTAAAAGAAATTTAATATTAATTTATACAAATTATAATAAGGTCAGAACTATGGAAGGAAGTGCTGGTGGCCTACCTCCAAAAAGTCAGCCACTGAAAATCCTCTGGAAGACCACCCTACTCTCATACACATAGGGTCACCAGGAGTTGGAGCTGAATCAACAGCCAACAGTAACTGACTATAAGAGTTGTACAAATTCAGTTTAGCCTGCTCAGCTGTCTTCTCAGTGCTATGCCAGGGAGTCCTGAGTCTACGTCTGTTGGTCTGTGTTCCCTAAGGTGAGTGTCCTGATGCGCTGGTTCTGATGACAGAATTTAGTGACAGAATTAAGTTTTATTTATTGCATGCCTTTCCGATGAAGCCATTTCCCCCCTCTAGAGCTTAACAAAAATAGAACAATTTGTTTTCCTGACTGAGGGGTCTTCAAGGAGCACACTGTAAACAGACACTTGACTAAACGTGATTTTTGTCTCATCTCTTCCTATCTTTACTCTTACGTCAACTTTGGACCTACTCAGTGTATTCTATTCAAGAGTCTGATCAGAGCCCTGACTCCTACCCCGTACACTCACAACTGTCTTTGTACAGTTTTTCTTTTTGGGATTGCACTTAGTACTTTCTAACATATCATAAAATTTACTTATTTATTTTATTGTAAAGATGCTCTCACCAAATATAAGCCCTTGGAATGCAGATATATTTTCTTTGGTTAATGAATTCATTCCATGTACCTAGAACAGAACTTGGCTCTTAAGGGACATTAGTGATATTTGTTGAGTGAATACACAGCTGGATTTTCATTGTATTGCGTGATGCCCATGCAACTTTGCCACTGGATAAGCTACGTCTTCTCCATTAAATAAGTACCTGTGGCAGATGACATTTCCTGTATTTTCACCAAAGCTCTTGCCTGAAAGTTGTCCTCTATGGCATATTAAAAAAAAAATATATTGTACACCTGTTTCCCCCCCAAAATACTGGAATACATAATTCAGTTTTAAACCTGACATTTTTATTTATAATCCAAAACCCCAAACCAAACCCATTGTTATTAAGCTGATTCTGACTCGTAGGGACCCTAAAGGATAGAGTACAACAGCCTCATAGATTTTGAAGGAGCATGAGATGTATTCAACCTCCCTCCCTTTTCATTAGCAGCTGTAGCTCTTAACTGCTACACCACCAGGGGTTATAAAACATAGACAGAAATTTTCCTTAGATAAGGGTCCTGAGGTAAATGAACTATGCACAGGAAAACAATCGTGTCTAAGAAATGCCAGGGCACATTCATGCATGATCAGAAGGCATGCTGAAATTTTAAAAAGGTGGTATCAATAAATGGATTTTAAATGGGTTGGCATAATAGTATAACACAAGAATCCCCTGCTGTACCTAACAGCTAACAAAACAGCTGCAGTACAGTCATTCTTATCCCACGCACAGTGAATTATTTTTGTGTTTGTTAGCTCTTCTTCAGTATTCCTAAATGTCCCCCTATGACCACCGAAGTCAAACCTAGCAAAGGTACCAGGGGTTGAGAAACACATAGATAATTACATCATGAAGCTTTTCAAAATATGTGTTCCCGATACAACTAGTATTACTATTTTCTTGGCAAAACACATATGATGTCATAGAACAATCAGGTTAAAAGAGCTAATGAAAACCAGCAATGATATTTAGACTAAACATGAGTAATAATAAATTAATATTTGATGAAATCTTCAATGACATTAAAAATCAAAGAAAATATGAACAATACAGTAAGCTCAAGACTTACGATTTTTTTATTGTGATTAAGTGAAAGCGTACAATCCAAATCAATTTTGCATGCCCACTTATCTGCACACCTATCTCTCCTTGCCCGGTGACAGCACACTCCTTTTCATTCTATACTTGTCGTAACCTCTTAACAAGTTCCTGTCCCCTCCTTTCCACCCTCTTCTCTCTCATCTAGAAAGAAACCAGTAGGACATTCTCCTAAAAATGCATAAAACCATAAAGTCCATACACCACATGGTCACACTGTTGCAATTCTTACTATACATAAGTGTAAAACACATGTTAATAAAAGGATAAAACCTCTTTACTTAAAACTTTAGTCAATTTGCCTCTGATGATTGTTGTGAGTCAAGTTTTCAGCACCAGTCAAAGACAGGTTTACAGTTAAAGTCAACACCCACAGGTGAAAAGACAGTGTTCTGCAGAACACCAAAAAGAAATAGAAAAAAATGAAAAGTCCATACTAGTGTTCAAGTACTAAAAATAATTCAATTTTCTCACTGCTAGAATATAAGGCTTTTGCTGAAGTATTTTGGCTGTTCATTCTCAATATTTTAATCAAAACATTATGTGCAATCCTTCAAGCTATAATAAAATACTTGCAAGCAGCATATGCGCTATGTTAAAGCTTCTATATAGCTGATACAATCAGAAGACTCTTCCCTGTCTCTTAATATAATCATGTAATCAGCAGCACTGCTACTGAACTACATCTATTCATTTTCTATCCTGTTTTACTAACACAAGTGACGCCTAAGAAACTATTCTTTGATCTTTCAATAAACTAAGCCTATGCAGACAGAAGACGGTGAGGTGGAAGAAGGTGAAAGAAGTTAAACTGACACTGATTATTTAAAATATATTTATCATTTATTTAGCAATCTCCCTCATCATAAGAACTACTGTGTTTACAGGCCCCTGCTGAGATACTGAATTTATTTTTACATAATTCCTGCCACTGTATACTATGTGAGTTCCAAGTCTCCTGACAAATCTGTTGAAGCACAGAAGTATTTTACTGTACAAACCTTTCGATTTATTCACTATAGTAGATTTTTCAAAGTTCATCTTTAATAGATTATATTGTAATTAATTTCTTCTGGGAATTGTTTCATATCTTAAAATGTGTGGCAACAACTGTCTTCCCAAGGGCAGTAGATTAAAGTTGACTTGTAGGTCCATAAGACCCCTCGTGGCACAGTTGTTAAGCACTCAGCTGTTAACTGAAAGGTCAGCAGTTGGGACTCATCAGTCTGCCTGGAGAGACAAAGATGTGGTAACCTGCTCCTATAAAGGTTCATCGTCCTGAAAATCATATAGGGCAGTTCTACTCTGTCCCACGGGGTCACTCTCAGTCAGAATAAACTTGATGGCAGTGGGGGCTTTATATTTAGATATACACATATATGTGTATATATATCAATTTGTGATAAATTAGAAAACTACAAAACTGCATTTTTCTGGAAAAAAGAAAGCAAAATAGTATGTCAGAGAAAAATGAACAATTATCAAATATGAAAATGTGAAAACTGTAAATACATACTGAAAATGATAGAGAAGTATGTTGATTATTAAGCTATAGTAATAAATCAACTCCAAAGTCACTCAGTTCATTACACTTAAAATATTTTACTTATTTATAATTTATTTAAAATACTTTATTCTCCATTTTTTTCCATATAAAATAACCTACACTTTAATACTACAGTTATACCTACTCAACATACATTTCTACATGTATGGCTTTGATAACTAATTTGCTGATTCTGATTATCATGTCCCAGAATATATCATCAGGAAATGTGAAGTATGAATTCTTTTCAATAGATGATTACTATGTCATAACTACTGAAATCACAACAGGCCCTTGTACAAGAAAATAATCTAGAGAATTACTATCAGGAAATTATACTTCAACCTCAGTTCAATTTACTAAAACATTCAGCTATCACTGTTAGAAAATAATAAAGGAAAAATAAACATTTAATAAAAACTATGTTTAGAGCAATACTTTTATTTTTTCATGTTTAGAGAACAGAAGAGGATTAATATAAGAAATCTGTAGAAAAAGAAATTATAGGGCTTTGGAAAGCAAACTCACAAGGATCTGTTAGTAGCTGTGCTAATCGAGACTACCGTTTACAGGTTGGTATCAGCCCATGGTTACCATCCATTCCTCAGTAACAGATTCTTTCAGGCAATCGTTGGTAAATGACTACTTACATTTTATATTTGTATTCAGTTACCTAGCAATTCAGAATTCAGTCCCAACTTCATCTCCTTAAACTGAGTAGTGGAATTTCTGAATCTAAATACATCTAAATGTTTTCCCTTTCTGTTGTTTTAAAAGTATACCTAAGAACAACAAGCCAAAGCCAAGTGCCGTCGAGTCGGAGAAGAACAACAAACAGATTTCAAAAAATATTGTGTGGAAGTGCATGACTAACTTCACCTTTCTGAAACCCAGATACTTATCCTAGGGTGGTACTTATCCTTTGGCTGCTAGCCCAAAGGATGGCAGTTCCAACCCACCCTGAGGCGCCTGTAGATACAGGCCTGGTGATCTGCTTTCTAAAGGTCCCAGTCTGCTCTGCATTCATGGGGTCACCAGGAGTTAGAACAGATTCATGGCAACTAACAACAACAAATTTAAGAATTAAAGGTTATGAAGTAGATGAGTTCTAAGTTAACTTGTAGCTCCTGGGTTACATAATTTTGTTATACTGGAATAATACTTAGCAGGAATTATAGGTTTATTACTCTTACTGGGACTATCTGGATTGGAAGTTTAAAAATATATTGGTTATTTTGGGCAGAACTTTCCTCTTGAGTCTAGATCCTATGGACTGATATACAAGTATTACATATAGAAAAGTTTTAAACATAAAAAGTAATGCTTCAAAGAGATGATAAATCACCTGTACTAAGCCTTCTTTGAAATTAATAAAAATAGTTTTGAATAAGGAGCACAAATCCATTAAGCAATCTGTTACACTGGTGTTCAGAAAGCCTTATAGTCACACGGTTGATATGGAGGATATTTAAGCATCTAGAATAAACAAATATTACAAACACTGCAACATATAAAATTCAAAAGAAATACATAGGTGTTGGTGTTTGTTTTAATTAAAAATTAAATACTTTAACACCTGTAAAAATTTTGTTTTGAAATTCAAAGATACGGTTTACTTCCTAATATAGACAAGTAACTTCAAATTAGATGTGTTAATAAGTTTGCAAGACAATACAAAAGTCACATCCATTTCTACATTATTTAATATAATGAGGATGGACAGAGAAACATACTTTTTCTCAGTATATGCCTTCATAAAACAACTTAAAATGTTCTCTGCTTCTGTTTATCAATAAATTGTTGAATTAACATTAATAAATATTTTTAAATAGAAGGCATGGTTCTCTCAAGAGTTAAATTCAAGATAAGGGATTTTTTTTTCTTATGTTTGATCAACAGGCAATTTTAAATCATGAACTTAGACAAAATGCAAACACAGCTGAGTATGAGAAAAGCTGGACATTTGAATCAGAGTTAAACAAAATCATTGTTTTACTAGACGTAACCTTGTATTAAAACATTTTTTACAATCTAATTTGGACAGTTCAATAAATGTCTCACACTAAAGCAAAAAAAATGTTAATTTCCAATTAAATTATTTTCTGCAGCCCGTACAGAAGACCAAGAGCAAACATATTATTGTAAATCTCTCTGCAAAGTTGTGTTTACTTTTACATGTCAGAATGTAACAATCACCCACTTGGCTGCTGGAGATTACAAGCAAACATAATAACTTTACTAAACTGCTTAATAAATTAGCAGTATCTAAAAAATAAAGCGCCACATGATTTTAACATGAATCCTCCATGTGTCCACAAATTCATGATGATTTTAAAGATAATGGTTTAAAAAATACCGAAGATTAATAATGCATTGGTATGCTAGTCGGTACCTATAATTATCTCTTTCCGTTCTTGAAGGTATTTGGGGATTGTTTAAGAGACAAAGAAGAACAGTGTACTACTAAATCCTGTTAAATCAATTCATGGACACAGCAGGAGCAGAGGGGAATAAGTCGTAGAGGTCTGAATACCAATAAAGAAGATAAAAATAGTTTTATATAGCTACTTACATCATAGCTTATAAGTTCAGTCTGTGTGGATTTATCTACTCTTGAAGCGAAAGCCTTCTGTAAATGCCGGACTTTTCCCTGCAAAATAATAAAAGAATACATATTGTTGGTGAATCTTCTACACTAATATTTCTGACATACTAATTTTGATTAGTGTGTAATTCATGATCCTTTGCGTGTGTATGCTTTGTTCTGTTGGTGCATCACTCATCAGCTCAAAGATCTAGAGCTTTAATTTTCAGGTGATAACTACCCAAATCTGGCAACTTTTCTTCTAACACAGGAGCCACATTTGAGTTTTAGAAACGTGACTTGTTTCAGAGCATTTATGTGCAAAATCCAAAACAGATTCAATAAGTAATACTACCAAAGGTATCCCACCTTGTTTGTTTTTCAGTTTTTATGCATCTTAACTATATTCAGGAGTGCTCATACACTTAGAAATATTTTCTTTAAGATATTTTACACTAATCCAACTTGATGAAAAATAAGTATTTACATACTTCATATGTAAATACAGGCAGTCTTCCTAAATTCCATAAAAGGAGATTTCTTTTCAAATCTCTGTCTCAAATTGGTTCTGACGTAGGTCAAATATATCTTTATTATTATTATTATTTCGAGCTTTATTATTGACTTTATTATCAGTATCTTTTTAAATCCAATTTTTGTCTTCTGGGGGTGGAAACATTACATAGGGGTCTGACAACTACGTACACAAACTTAATTGTTCTAAGTGCTACCTATCTCACTACTGGACATCATCCTATAGCCACCTTTGAAGTACTCCTCTTGAGGAGCTATGCACTCATGCTAGCACCTAGTCCACCCTTCAGAGTAACTTTGGAACTCTTCTTGAAATGACAGTTTTGCCTGGTGGCATGATTCTAAGTTAGTAAAATTAATTGTACAGCTGTCTGTGAGGGTGTTTCTAGCCAGTAAACAAATAACTGCATTGAAAAACTCTTCTTACTCTCCCAATTGCTCCCCCAATGACTTTTTTCTTTACATGACCATAAAGGGAATATTGAAAGAAAGACATTTGGAAGACATTCAGGACATAAAGGATAATATGCTGACAGCTCTGATGGCCTTTCCAGAAAAAGTGTCCACATTGCCTTGAAGGTGGACTAGGCACTGGTATTGGTGCATAGCTTTCCAAAGGGGAGAACTTTGAAGGTGACCATAGTAACATTCAGCTTTGAGGTTCACAGCACTTTTTCTAAGATGAGTTCCCTAACTTAACTGGTGGTCCTCTGATAAACTTACAGATATCACAACATCAGCAAATTACATGAATTATTAATAAAAATAAGATGCACCAAAAAAGGCAGACCTATGTGTGGTTTGTCCTCCTCCATGTTTTCCTTACTACCCGCTTCTCTACCTCCCTTAGTTCCATTAAAGACTACTAGAATTATCAGAGCTGTTTAACAAAGGTTAAACATAGGCTCTCATAATTTTTTTGGTTTACGGAAATACAAAAAATACTTTACGTATTATTTATGTCACATCATATTTCTTCCCCAATCACACAACTTCTACTGTTGTTATTCCACTGCTCCATATGTTAGAAGAGTGAGATAAAATTTTAGTTGTCTGAAAAAGCTAATTGAAAATTTGGCTAAACTTAACGTCAGAAGAAAAAGTGTTTATTTAAACCTTTCATTGCAGGGATGGAGAACATGGAGTGCTAGGAACAGGTAAAGAAGGCAATGTTTGCTATAATGAAACGTTGTTTAGAAATGTGTTATTATTATTTCTGAGATGGAATGGAATAATTAATATCTAAAAAGTAAATTTTATTATAAATTTGTAAGCATATGTTTATGAATTTTCAACTATGCACTAAAGCACTGACCAAGAAAGACCAGTTAGAAATGCTTCATCACGATCCAGCTGACATTTATATTTTTAAGAGTTTCCATCCCAGTAAGAAGAAGTGGAAGGGTTGGTGAACACTAGCTCATTGGTCTAAGTTACACAACTTATGAAATTCAAAAATAAATAAAAAATTCACACAGCTTTATTAACCAATATTCACATTGAAAGCAAAATACATACATACATAACATTTATAAAACATAGAAAAAACAAATCCTAAAAAAAGAATAGTTATCTTCAGGAATAATCACAGACATTTCTAACGTTTAAGAATTAAATATATATTTAGAGTGATAATAAAGAGTAAATACACATAGGTTTATGATAAATTTCTGTAGCATACAATTAGAAGGCAAAATAAAAAAATTATACAGCTGTCTGGAAAGATGTCTCTATGGGATTCTTGCATATCTGCATGACTTGTGAGTAGAGGTACTGATGACCTTTGTTTTATGCATGACTTTTCATGTATGACTCTTTCAAGGATATTAAACAGTGTTGGATAAGTTTTTTGCTGTCCAGTGTAATAATGATAATGTCACCCTCTGCAATAAAAGTTATACAAATTTCATTTCATATACAAGTAGCATTTCATTCCAAAAGACGGGAGTTTCCTATGCTCAGAGTTCTAAAACTCTGCCATAAATCCACTATGTACACAACATCAACCTGGGCCACTCAATGAGACTTAAGGAGCAAGAAGAACCAATACAAGCATGAAGTTTATACTGCCAGCTGAAGTTTATAAGCCACGCCAAGTGCCGTCGAGTCGGATCCGACTCATGGCGAAAAGCTGAAGTTTATACTGCCACCTCTGTCTCTGATCTATGAGTCACCATTCTCTATAAACATCTATGAAATGTGGAAGGTTAAATTCTTAGCTTACAAGGAGGATGAAATCTCGGACCCTTCATAGTTATTGATTCTACCATTGTATTGAAAAAATACCCAATAAAGTATAGAATGAGATCATATTATATAATTTCAAGCTATTAAAAATAAATTTTCTATTTTTCTTTTTTATTGCGATTGAATGAAAATGTACATTCCCATATAAATTTGTATGCTTACCTATATGCAGTTCTCACTGCTCTCCCTGCCTGGTGACAGCACACCCCTCCTCTCTGCTCCATACATATCGTATCCTCCCAACAGTCTCCTAACCCCTACTATCCCCCTTCCTCCAGCAAGAGGTCAGCAGGATGACATCCTATACATGCATAGAACTATAAAATTCCCACAAGATACAGTCACTCTGTGTCACCAAGTCCAATCCATTGCTGACCAAAAAGTTGACCTTCAGTATGATTTAAGGACAGGGGCAGCATCAGGGTCAGGGGACATGCTCCCAGGGGAATTCTGAAGCCCCTGGACTATCACTTGTGGTCTTTTCTTGGAGATCTCAGGGTGCATCCCTATTTATTCTCTTGTTGCCAGTGAGACTCCACTTTATGAACTCCATCATAGCTATCATTGGTGGTGGCCAGGCACCATTTGGTTGCTCTGGTCATGAGTCGATGCAGAGACCCACTTACGTGTGTCTCTCTGTCTTCTGGGTTCTCTTTTCGCCATGCCATTCTTGTCCTCAGTGATCGTCCATTCCTGTTGAGTTAGGACCATTTGCTGTACCTCAGATGGCAGCTTGGCAGCTTTTAACACCCCAGATGCCACTCACTGATGAGGGGCACAGAGAGTCCTCATTAGCAAAACACCAGCTGTGCCAACAGGCCTCTATTTCACCTGAGAGCACGGTCCCTGGCCCCCTGCCCCAGCTACTCTGTCCTTGCAATATTGCGTTAAGATGGGAGGAGTTACTCAAATTGTGTTGAAGTCCAGTTATTATTGATTTTCTTTCTACTGTGTGGTGTCACCGATTTCACCCAACCAAATTTCTATCAACTATCTAATCTATACCTTTTCCCCTCTCGCTCTCCCTCTCCACCCTTGCGGCCATCAAAAAGTCTTTTCTTCTACACATAAGTCTGTTTTTGAGATCTTATTGTAGGGGTCTCATACAATATTTGTCCTTTTGTTGCTGGCTACTTTCACTCAGCATAAGTCCTCCAGTTGAAACCACGTTAAGAGATGTTTTCTGCAATCATTGTTGTTCTTTATCATTGCATAATGTTCCATTGAGTATACATACCACACTATATCTATCCATTCCTCTGTTACTGGGCATCTGGGTTGATTCCATCTTTTTGCTATTGAGGACTGTGCTGTGATGAACATTTCTGTGTGCGTATCAGTTGATGTGAATAACCTTGATTCAGTAGGATATATTCCAAGTAGCGGAATTACTGGTCAAATGGTATATCTACATCCATTTTTTTAAGGGAGCACCAGATTGTTTTCCAAAATGGTTGCACCATTTTGCAATCCCACCAACAGTACAGGAGTGTTCCAATCTCCCCATGGACTATACAGCATTTGTTGTTTTGTGTTTTGGGGGTCATGGCAAAACTTGTTGAGGTAAGATAGTATCTCATTGTCATTTTGAGTTGAATTTCTTTAATAGCTAATGATGGTGAGCATGTCCACATGTATTTTTTGGCTGCCTGGATCTCCTCTTTAGAGAAGTGTCTGTCTGTCTCCTTTGCCCATTACTTAATTGGATGATTTACCTTTTTCTGATTGATATTTTGTGGTACCTTATAGATTATGGAGATCAGGCATTGGTCTGGTGTAGAGTTGCCAAATATTTTTTCCCATTCTGTAGGTGGCCTTTTAATTCTATTAATAAAGTCTTTGGATGAGCAAAAGTGATTGATTCTTAGTAGTTCCCATTTATCTATTTTCTCTTCTGATGATTGTGGTTTGTTTGACAGCTTTTGAAGTCTGTCTGCATAGTGTGTTAAATCTTCCATTGTTCCTACTTTCTCTTGGATGAGCTTTATCATTTTAGATTTGATATTTAGGTCTTTTACGCAGTTTGAGTTGGTTTTTGTATAAGGTTATGAGTCTTGTTTTAATTTAGTGCTGATGGATATCCACTTTTGTCAGCACCGTTTGTGGAAGAGATTGTTTTTACCCCAGTTTAATGTGTTAGGGCCTTTGTTGAATATCAACTGTTCATAGGCAGATGATGTCACTTCTGTTCCACTGATCTGTCTGTTTTTGTACCAGTACCAGGCTGTTTTGACTACTCTGGCAGTGTAATAGGTTCTAAGCTCTAGTAATGAGAGGCCTCCCACTGCGTTCTTCTTTTTTAGTAATGCTTTACTTATCCGGGGCTTCTTCCCTTCCCAAACAAAGTTGGTAACTTGTTCCTCCATATCATTAAAACATGTCACTGGAGCTTGTATTGGGATTGCATTATATAAATACATTGCTTTGGGTAAAACAGACATTTTCACAATGTTAAGTCTTCGTATCCATAAGTATGGTAGGTTTCTCCACTTATGTAATTCTCTCTTAGTTTCTTGTAGTAAGGGCTTGTAATTTTCTTTGTAAAGATCTGTTATGTCTCTGGTTAAATTTATTCCTAGGTACTTTATCTTGTTAGGGGCTATGGTAAATGGCATTGACTTGGTGATTTCTTCCTTAATAATCTCATTGTTGGTATAAAGGAATCCTACTGATTTACATATGTTTATCTTGTATCCTGAGACTTTCCCAAACTCTTCTATCAGTTTGAGTTTCCTTACGGATTCTTTGGGATTCTCTGCATATACAATCATATCATCTGCAAATAGGGAGATTTTCAGTTCTTCTTTGCTGATGCAGATGGCCTTTATTTCTTGGTCTTGTCTAATTGTTCTGGCTAGAACTTCTAGTACAATGTTGAATAGGTGAGGTGAGAGTGGGCATCCTTGTCTAATTCCTGTTCTCAAGGGAAACTGTTTCAGTCTCTCTCCATTCAGGATGATGTAGGCAGTTGGCTTTGTATAAATGGCCCTTACTGCATTGAGGAATTGGCCGTCTGTTCCTATTTTGCTGAGAGTTTTTAGCATGATGGGTGTTGGACTTTATCAAATGCCTTTTCTGCACCAATAGACAAGATCAGGTGATTGTTGTCTTTTGTGATATTTATGTGATTGATCACATCAATTGTTTTTCTGATGTTGAACCAGGCTTGCTTCCCTGGTCTGAATCCAACTTGGTCATGATGGATTATTTTTTGGATATGTTGTTGGCAAGAATTTTGTTGAAGATTTTTGGATCTAGATTCATGAGTGATATTGGTCTGTAGTTCTCCTTTTTTGTTGGGTCTTTCTCTGGCTTTGGTATCAGGGCTATGCTGGCTTCATAGAATGAATCTGGGAGTATTCCATCCCTTTCTATACTTTGAAATAGTCTCAGTAGTATTGGAGATAACTCTTCTCTAAAAGCTTGGTAGAATTCTGCGGTGAAGCCATCTGGGCCGGGCTTTTCTCAGTTGGCAGTTTTTTGATGACTTTTTCAATCTTTTTCTTTGTGATGGATTGATTACGTTGTTCTGTTTCACCTTGTGATAGTTTGGGGCGGTAAGATGAATCAAGGGATTTGTCCATTTCCTCTAGGTTTTTGAATTTGTTAGAATATAGTCTTTCATAATATTCAGCTACGATATTTTTGATTTCTGTAGGATCTGTGGTGACAGCTCCCCTCTCATTCCTTATTTGGGTTATTTGTTTTCTTTCCCATTTTTCTTTAGTAAGTTTAGCCAATGGTTTGTCAATTTTGTTGATCTTTTCAAAAAAACAGCTTTTGGTCTTTTCAGTTTTTTTCAATTGTTCCTCTATTCTCTACTTTGTTTAGTTCTGTTCTAATCTTTATGATCTGTTTTCTTCTGGTGACTGAGGGGTTCTTCTGTTGTTCTCTCTCTACTTGTTCAAGTTGTAGGGTCGTTCTTTGATTTGGTTTCTTTCTTCCTTCCAGATGTGTGCATTTAGGGAGATAATGACCTCTGAGCACTGCTTTGGCTGCATCCCATAGGTTTTGGTAAGAAGTGTTTTCATTCTTGTAGGAATGCATAAATTTCTTTATTTCATCCCTGATTTCTTCTATGACCCATGATTTTTTGAGCAAGGTGTTGTTCAGTTTCCATGAGTTCCACTTTGTATCTATTTTTTTTCTGCTATTGATTTCAATTTTTATGGCTTTCTGATCTGAGAAGATGCTTTGTATTAATTCAGCGGTATGGATTTTATTGAGAATTGCTTTATGTCTTAACACATGGTCTATGTTGGAGAATGTTCCATGTGCACTGGAGAAGAAGGTGTAGTTGTCCACTTATGGATAGAAAGTTCTGTATATGTCAATGAGATCTATTTGGTTAATTGTGACAATAAGGTCTTCTGTGTCTTTATTGAGCTTTTTCCTAGATGATCTGTACATTATTGAGAGTGGAGTGTTGAAGTTTCCTACTATCACTGTGGAGTGATCTACCTCCGTTTTGAGTGTAGTCAGTTTCTTTGACATACTTAGGTGCTCTAATATTAGGTGCATAAATATTTAATATTGTTAAGTTCTGCTTGTGTATTGAACCTTTCAGCATTAAATAGTGACCATCCTTGTCCACAATGGTGGGTTTTACATTAAAATTGATTTCATCTGAGATTATTATTGCCATACATGCTCTTCTTTGTTCATTGTTAGCTTGATATATATTCTTCCATTCTTTTATTTTTTGTTTGTTGCTATCTTTAAGTCTAAGGTGAGTTTCTTATAGGCAACATATAAATGGGTCTGGTCTTTTGCTTCAAGATGTCATTCGCTGTGTCTTTACTGGAGCATTCAGTCCAATCACATTCATTGTAATTATTGATAGGAATATGTTCAGTGCTGACATGGTGATATGTTTATTTTTGTGTTGATGTTGTCTCTCTTGTTCTTATTAATCTGTTTTGTGACCTTCTTCTTTGTGAGTTGATTTTTCACTTTTTTCAGGGTTGGTTTTGTACTTGTTGAGACTCCTGTATTGCATTTCTTGATACGGTATACTGCTTTTTTATTGTGCTTTATTGCTGCCCTTGTGATCCCTCTTAGGCTGCCTCTATGATCCCTCTTAATAAACTACATATAAACACAATTTCGATTGTTACCAATATTGTGAACTTCTGCTCCATCTGGAAGGGCTATAATGACTGTAGTACATCCCTCTTTTTAATATGATGACATCATAGTTTTCCTGATATGATCACTAGATTGTTTCTTTCCCTATTATAGCTTTGATTGTGTTTGGAGCCTTATGTAACTAAGTAGGATTCTGGATAATGTGTCCTTCTAAAATATAAAGTTAGAGGTTTTGTTTTCCAAGCCAAGAAATTCTTTCAGTATTTCTTGCAGTGTTAGTTTGGTTTTCACAAAATCTCTGAGTTTCTGTTTATCTGAGAATGTCTTAATTTCATTTTCATATTTGAAAGATAGTTTTTCAGGATATATAATTCTTGGTTCAAAGTTCTTCTTCAAGGCTTTGAATATGTCGTGCCACTGTCTCCGTGCCAGCATTGTTTCTGCTGAGAAATCCAACAAAAGCCTACAAGGTTTCCCTCTGAATGTCAGCTTTGCTTTGAGTCTTGCTGCCTTTAAGTGTTTCTGCTTGTGTTTCATTTTGTTAAGCCTGATTATAAAATATCTTGGAGTCTTTCTATTGAGATCTCTGTTGAGTGGTGTTCGATACGTATCTTGGATATCTATATTCTCTTCTTTCATAATTTCTTGGAAGTTTTCTGTCAGTAGCTCAGCAACAATACTGTCTGTGTTCTCAGGTGTCTTGCCCTGTTCAGGAACTCCAATTAATTTTAGATTACTCTTCTTAATAGAGTCCCACGTGTTTTTTAATGCTTCTTCATTTTTCTTGTTTTAGTTTTCTGATTTCTCCTCATAGATGCTGGAGTCAGTAGCTCTGTCTTCCAGATCAGAAAAATTATTTTCTGTTTGCTCTAGTCTGTTTTCTTGGCTTTTATTTGAAGTTTCTATGTCTTTGATTTTGTTCTTGATCTGTTATATTTCTGTGTACTGATGTTCCATCAGATAGAATAGCTTGCTTAATTTTTCATTTTGCTCTGCTGCATTTTGTATAAGGTCTAGGAGGGCTCTCTACATAATCCTTTTGTAGTCACCTTCTGATAGTTTCAGAAAAGCTTCTTCATCTGAGAAGTCATGGGGTGGTTTCTTTGGGGGGCCTTCTGATGCCATAAGTGATTTTTGGGTTACTGTCTTATCCATTGTTTATTTCTTTTTTGGCTTCATGTGAGTCAGCAGAGGCTGGCAGAGATGCTGTGAAGATGGACCACAGATTTTTCTCTAGGCTGTCTTCAGTCTGTGCAAGCCTCTGCTCACCAAGAGTTGGGTCAGGGAAAGAGAGAAGGTTTTGCATTCAGTGGCATGAAGTTCAAATTAACAGCCCTAAGCTGCATCCCAGGGCTCATGAGGTGTGCAGAAAACTCCATTTAATTATCATTTCAGGCCTTGATTTCCAGAGGGATTTAGGGAGATGTGCATTTAGTCGCCATCTTGACTCTGCCACCCTACAAATAAATTTTTATACAAGAAAAAGCATGACTTAAAGCAGAACAGTCATATTTTAAAACCATAATTTTACATATATTATTTAGGCATTGTTATGTCAAAAGCAATTTGCAATATTTGAGGATACACTGGTATATAAGAAAAAAGGTTTTTTTTTTTTTTTTAAGTTAAATACATTTGCAACACAGAAACAGACAACACAGAAATTACACAGGTATTTATAGATAAATTTAGTATATGATGAAAAAAGCCACTATAATTAAGTAGAACATACAGCACAAAAGAAGTTATCAATGGATATTGGAAATGCAGATAATTTTTATTTCTCATGTAAGAAATTAATACATATTGATATATCTATTTACTCATCTTTCTTATGTATCAGTGATATAGAACCAAAGCACAATGATATACTTTTAGTCTTATCCAAAAAAAAGCTAAACTCATTGTCCTTAAGTTGATTACACCTCAAAGATACCCCAGAGTAAAACTGTCCAATATGGTTTCCAAGAAGGGCCTGGTAGATTTAAACTGCTAAACTTTTTGCTTGGGTTGGCTTGGGTAACCAGTGCACCAGGGTTTCCTTCAGTCCCATGCTAATTCAATTTAATGAGAAAGGTCTTTTGTTGGTTTGTTTTTACATATTTTAATGTACTTTAATTGAAAGTTTATGATGCAAATCAATTTGTTATAGGAACCCCACTCCCACTATCAGGCATCTCTAGTTGGCCACACACATCCACTCAAGACAGCACAACTCCTTTCCACCCTGTACTTCTCCTATCCATTCAATAAACTCCTGCTACCCTCCATACTTGCATCTGCTTATGGACAACAGCTGCTCAAACAGCCTCATGTATATACTCATATTTAAGCCAAGAAGCAGATTCTTCGCCAGCATTTCTCTATGTCATAGTCTTGACCAATCTTTGTCTAAAGAACTGACTTTGGTGCTGGTTTCAGCTCTGGGCTAACAGAGTCCAGGGGTGACATCCTCAGGGGAAGCTGCAGTCTGATGAACCATCAGATGTGGTCTTTTAAAAGAGTTCCAGTTCAGCACACTCATTTTATTCCTGCCACATCATTGTGCTCCTGTCAGGACAGTCATTGGTGGCATCCAGGCACCATATAGTTTTCTTCTTTTCTCATGCTGATGGCATATCTGGGTCATATGGCATCCTCTGTCTACTGGGCTCATATTTTCCTTATGTTTTGAAGTCCTTCTTTCTCCTCTGCTCCAGGTAGATTGGGACCAGTTGATGCTACTTAGACGGCTGCTTGCTAGTTTTAAAACACCAGAGGCCACTCACCAAAGTGGTACGCAGAACATTTTCTTAAAAAAAATTTCATTATATCAATTAGCCTATGTCAAGCCAAGTGCACCTGAAATTGTAGTCCCCAGACCCCTGTCCTTGATATTCTGTCCTTCAAAATATTGGGTTGTATTCAGAAAATCTTTTAGCTTCTGGTATAGTGTAGCAGTGCTGCCCTCCCTTCTACTGTGTCTTGTCACTTCCTTTAGCTAGCCCAATTTCTACCTACTATCTAATCTATAAATACCCTTCTCCTTCTCTCTCTGCCCTTGTAACCATCAAAGATCATTTTCTTCTGTGCTCAGATTTTTTCTTATGTCCTTATAAAAGTGGTCTCATACAATATTTTTCCTTTTGCAACTAATTTCCCTTAGTATAACATCTTCTGGGTGACTCTATGTTATGCTTCCTAAAATCACTGCTGTTCTTTATTATTGCATGGTATTCCACTGTGTGAATATGCCATAGTGTAGTTATCCATTCACCTGCTGATGAACATGTAGGTTGATTCCATCTTTTTGCTATTGTGAATAGTGCTGCAATATGCATTAGTATGCATGTATCTGTTCATGTGACAGACCTTGTTTCTCTAGGATATATTCCAAGAAGTAGGATTGCTGGATCACGATATTTCTATTTCTAGCTTTTTAAGAAAGTTCCAAATAATTTTGTGCTCATACCATTTTACATTCCTGCCAACAGTGTAGTAGAATTCAGTTTCTCTACAACCTCTCCAACATTTATCATAGTGTTGCTTTTTTTTTTTTTTTTTTTTGGATTAATGCCAACCTTACCAGCTTGAGATAGTATCTTATTGTAGTTTTGATTTGAATGTCTCTAATAGCTAATAATTGTGAGCATCCCCTCATCCATCTGTTAGCATACAGGATGTCTTCTTTGGTGAAGTGCCTGTTCACATTCTTCGCCCATTTTTTATTAGGGTTGTCTTTTTCTTGTTGGTGTTTTGTAGTCCCTTTAGATTGTGGAGATTAAATGCCAAGAGAATTCATGATAGCCAAAAATTCTTTCCCACTCTGTTGATTATCTTTTTACTGTTTTTGGTGAAGTTTTTAGGAGTTCCCAGTTAACTATTTTCTCTTCTGGTGTTTGTAAATTGTCAAGAATATTTTGTAGTCTGTTTATGCCATGTAGGAGGGCTTCAGGCACTGACCTCATTTTTTCTTCAATGATCTTTATTGTTCTGAGTTGATATTTAGATCTTTGCTCCATTTTGAGTTAGTTTTTGCACATGGTCTGAGATATCAGTGTTATGTCCTTTTTTTTGTAGATGGATATCCAGTTATGCCAACACCATTTGATCAAGAGACTGTCTTTATCTCAGTTCAGGGACTTTGTACCTTTATCAAATAGAAACTGCTCACAGGTGCTGATGTTACATCTGGACTCCCATTTCTGTTCCATTAGTCTATGCATGTTTTTTTTTACTGGTACCAGTGACTACCATGGCAGTATAACAGGTTCTAAAGTCAGGCAGTGTGAAGCATCCCACCTTGCTCTTCTTCAGTTGTGCTATACTTATCTGGGGATTCTTCTCTTTCCATATGAACTTGGTTTGTTTCTCTATCTCTTTAAAAAATGCCATTGGAATTTGTGTTGGGATTGTGCTGTATCTATAGATCGCTTTGGGTACAGCAGACATTTTCACAATGAGCAAGGTATGTGTCTCCATTTGTGTAGGTCTGTTTTAATTTCTTGCAGTAGAGTCTTGTGAATTTCTTTGCATAGGTCTTCTTGGTCTCCGGTTAATTGTATTCCTAGGTATTTTATCTTCTCGGGGGCTATTGTGAATGGTGTTGATTTGGTGATTTCCTCTTTGAAGGTCTCCTTGTTAGTATAAAAAATCCAACAAATTTTTGTATGCTTATCCTAGCAGATACACTGCTAAACCCTTCCATTTTTTTCCAGTAGCGCTGGGGTGGGGGTGGTGTGGTGGATTCTTCAGGGTTTTCTGTGCACGAGATCATATCGCCTGCAAATATAGATACTATTACTTCCTCCTTATGAACCTGTAATCCATTTCATTCTTTATCTTGCCTGATTTCCCTAGCTAAAACTTCCAGGACAATGTTGAATAAGGTTGATGACAATGGGCATCCTTGTCTGGTTCCTGTTCTCACAGGGGCTTTCAGAATCTCTCCATTTAGTACGATGTTGGCTATTGACTTTGCATAGATGCCCTTATTATGCTGAGGAATATTCCTTCTATTCCTAGTTTTCTGAGAGTTTTTAATATGAATGTGTGTTGGACTCATCAAATGCCTTTTATGCATCAATTGATTGGTTCTTGTCTTTTATTTATGTGGTTGATTACATTAATTGTTCTAATGTTGAAACATCCCTGCACCCTTAGTATGAATCACATTTGGTCTTGGTGAATTATTTTTATTTTTATTTTTATGTTTGATATGTTGTTTAATTCAATTGGCTGGAATTTTGTTGAGGATTTTTGCATCTAAGGTCATGAAACATATTGGTCGGCAATTTTTCTTTTCTGTGCTGTCTTTACCTAGTTTTGATATCAGGCTATGCTGGCTGCATAGAAAGAATTTAACAGCATCCCACCCTTCTATATGCCCTGTAATACACTTAATAATAATGATGTTAACTCTTCTTTAAAAGTCTGGCAGAATTCTCCAGTGAAGCCATCTGGGCCAGTGCTTTTTTTAGTTCAGAATTTTTAATTATCTTTCAATTTCCTCTTTCATGATGGGTTTATTTAGTTGTTCTATTTCTGTTTGTGCTGGTTTTGACAGGTGACGTATTTCTAGAAATTTGCCTATTTCCTTTAGGTATTTGAATTTATTAGAGTATATTTTTTCATAGTATTCTGATATGATTCTTTTCATTATAGGTGAGACTATTGTGATACCAACCCATATAACTTCTTATTCAAGATAATTGCTTCCTCTCCTGGTTTTCTTTTTTCATTTTGGCCAATGGTTTACCAATTTTGTTGATCTCAAAAAAAAAAAGTTTTTAGTATTAACTCCTTTCTGCTCTCTAATTCATTTACTTCTGCTTTTTTTTTTTTTTTTTAGTTTGCTTTCTTTTGGTGCCCAAGGGATACTTGTTTGAATTGTAGAGTTAATTCTTTGATTTGAGCTCTTTATTCATTTTGGATAAGGGCATTTTACTGAGATCAGCTGACCTCTGAGCACTGCTTTTGCTGTATTGCATAGAGTCTGATAGGCTGAGTTTCTGTTCTCATTTAATTCTATGAATTTCTTATTCAATCCTTGATTTCTTTTACAACTCAGTCATTTTCGAGCAAGGTGTTGTTCAGTTTCCATACGTTTGATTTTTTTTTCCAGTTTTTTTCTGAAATCAGTTTTATTGATTTCTACTTTTATGACTTTCTGGTCTAAAAAGATCCTTTGAACTATTTCAGTACTTTGAATTTTGTTAATAATTGCTTTGTGGTCTAATACATGGTTGATTCTGGAATATTCCATGTCCACTGGAATAGAAACTATAATAGGCTGATGTTGGGTGGCATATTCTGTATATGTCTATGAGGTCACATTGGTTGATTGTGGTATTTAGAGCTTCCATGTCATTATGGAGATATTTTTTCCTAGATTTTCTGTCCTTCACTCACAGGGGTGTGTTGAAGTCTCCTACTGTTACTGTGGAGCTATATATATATTTTCCCCCTAATCCAGTTAGTGCTTGTTTTATGTATTTTGGAGGCCTGTCATGGGGTGTATAGATATTTAATATGATTATATCCTCCTGGAATATTGATCCTTTCATCATTATGTAATGTCCTTTCTTATCCAGTGTGATAGATTTTATTTTAAAGTCTGTTTTATCAGAGATTAATATTTCTATTCCTGCTCTTTTTTCAATGTTGTTAGCATGATACATCTTTTTCCATCCTTTGTGTTTCAGTTGGTTCACATCTTTGAGTCCAAGGTATATTTCTTGTAGGCAGTATATAGATAGGTCCTGTTTCCTAATCCAATCTGCCATGCTCTGTCTCTTTATTGGTACATGTAGTTCATTTACATTCAATGTGATTATTGATAGTATGAGCTTAGTGCTGCCATTCTGATGTCTCTTAGGTAATTCTTTTGTTTCATTTCATTTTCTGTGCAGTGTTTTTTTTTTTTTTCTTTTTTAAGTGTTTTCATATTTTTCAAGACTGATGCTTTTACATTTTTGCTGACACTTCACGTACTATTATTCTTTTTTATTTTTATGCAGAGGATTGATAGTTTCCTTTGCGGTTACCTTAATCTTTACCCTGATTTTTCTAAATTTAAACCCGTATTTAATATATTTATATTGCCTCGACTTCCTTTCCATGTGAAAGATCTATGACTACATTTCCTTTTGGGTCCCACTTTTATGTTATAATGTCTACACAGTGCATTTTTGTTTCCCTATTTTTAGTATTTTGCCTATGATTTATTTTTGTGATTCCCTATTTGGTTCGATTTCTATTTGTGCTGTTCTGTGTTCTGGCCTTGCATTGTTACCTGGTGTTATTGGTTTTCTAACCAAAGGATACCCTTTAGTGCTTGTTGCAGTTGTGGTTTGGTTTTTGCAAGTTCCCCAAATTTCTGTTATCTGAAAATGCGCTAATTTTTACTATTATATTTGAAAGACAGTTTTGCTGTGTACATAAGTCTTAGCTGGAAATCATCTTTTGTAAAGGCCATTGCCTTCTTGTCTGCATAGTTTCTACTAATTAGCAAGTTTGGTATTATTGATTCTCCTTTGTAACTTATTTTTGTTTATCTCTAGCCACTCTTAAAAGTATCTCCTTATCTTTAGTTTTGGTAAGTTTGACTATAATTTGTTGTTGTCTTTCTTTATGGATCTACTTTGGTGGCATGCAATGAGCATCTTGGATAGCTATCTTCTTTCATGATATCAGTGAGGCTTTTTGTCTGCAAATCTTTGACAGTTCTTTCTGTATTTTCTGTTATCCTCCACTGTTCTGGTACACCAGTCACTCATAGATTATTCCTTTTCATAGAGTGACACATAATTCTTAGTGTTTCTTGATTTTCTTAAAATCTTTTATCTGATTTTTCATCAAATATGTTGATGTCATGTGCTGTAATTTTAGTCTCACTAATTTGACCTTCCATTACCTCAATTCTGCTTCTTTGACTTTCTATTGAGTTGTCTAAAGACATAATTTTATAATCAATTTTCTAAATTCCTAATTCTTGCCACTCTGCTTTCTCCCAGCTTGTTCAATTTTTCATTATGCTCTGCTGCACTCTGCCTCATCTCCTTCCTTATCTCTTGAAGAATTCTAAATATCAATATTTTATCCAACTCGATGGTACTTGGCTTTGGCTCTGATAATTCCAGAAAGTTCTCTTCCTCCTGAAAATATGATTCTGTTTTGTGAGCTTTCTGAAGACATCACAGACTGCTCCTTTAAGTGCTTTCATATGGATTGCTGTTTTTGAGCCATCAGTAAATTGTATTTATTTATTTTGTGTTCACTTACTGTGTTTTAGCCTCTTGTTTTGAAATGTACAGTTTACTTTTCTTACTTGGATTCAGCTCAGGTGTTGAGGTAGTCAGTGACCAACTGTGCTGAACAGGTTCTTGTCTACTATCCTAGATGGACAGAGATGATCAGTATAAGCACAGGTGTTTGGCTGTAGTTGCTGAGACAGTTAGGAGGCTAACAGCCATCCTTGAGTATCTGTGAGGATGGCATATCCCCTTACTCATGAATTTAGGTGAAGAAACAGATTTCGTACCAATTTTCTAGCTTAGGGGAGTTGGTAGAAATTTTTATCCCCCTTTCCCAAATACGTTAAACTGTCCCCCTTCTGAGTCTCAGACAATGGTCCAGGGTAGGCTTAAGGAGTCCTACTTCTGGTGCAATTAATGGTGTGAGACTCCAGTGCTGTGTACAGTGCAGAGAAGGGAGGAACAGAATGGCTCAGGGTGGGCTGGAGGAGTCCTACTTCTGGCTCAGTTAATGGACTTAGACTCCAGCACAGCACACACAAAGGAGAAGGGGACACTGGGAGAAGGGAGACATGCTTACCTTGAAGAAAATATTCAGATCCATATGTGGCAGGTTACAAACAAAGACTTAGCTTTCGACTATGTGGTGCTGTCTCTCACGGGTTCCCAAGGTGTGTTTGGTTTCTCCAGATAATTACTTCTGCTATGGAAGGTGCCCATTGGCCTCCATGCTTAGGAGGTGGCTGCTGTAGTTTCCCAGCAGGTCAGTTCTGTGGAATCTTATGTACTTCTGGCGCTACTCTTCTTCCCCATTGCTTGATCCAGTTTCTCAACTTCCCATTTGATGTTCAAGGCTCCTAGGATGTCATACGTAATTGATTCATTTGTTCATTTGGGTCCTTGTTGTTAGATGAGTCACAGAAAGCATCCATCTACTCTGCCATTTGGCTTTGTCTCCAAAAGGTCTTAATTAAAAGTACTGGCTTATTTCAGTACAGAGCAGCTAAGCCAAGTGCCATCAAGTTGGACCCGACTCATTTCAGTACAGAGAGCTATATATTTCATCTTCACAATACAAATAGATTTGCATTTCTTAATTCATTTACAATTCTTTATCAAACACTTTATAGCACTGTTCAAAGGTACAAGAGACATGAAGATGAAAAAAAGGTAATTCCCTTCTATAACTTGCCAGTGTGAGATACAGAAAAATCAAAGTCAACTAGTATTCAATAGAGAAGGTAAAAGTTATTATAAATACAGCTGAAGTATTATACATGTGTGGGTGTGTTGCAGAAGAGACATTTGGGAAACCAAGTAATTAAAAGTGTCAAAGCCGATGATAAGATCTTAAAGATGAATGGTTTTTAGCCACATTGGAGTCAGAGAGGTGGCAGGTCTTTCTTTATCAACAACATTTGTAAATATTTAGAAGTGAGAGACTGTGACAAAGACATGCATAAATAGCTACAAGCTCAAAACTGCAAAGGAGGGGGCAACGGAAAGGAAAATACTGATGAATGAAACTACTGTGGCCTTTAAGTCTAGGCCAGAAAGGATACAATGCTATGACAAAGAATATAAAAGTATGTTGCCATGGAGCTGATTCTGATTCACAGTGGTCCTGTAGGACAGGGTAGAACTGCCCCAGAGAGTTTCTAATGCATGGAATGTTAGATTCAAAATGCTGATATATTGTTTAGCAGCTGAGCTCTGAACCACTATACCACCAGGTCTCCAAAAGAATATAGAAATTACCCTAATTTTCAAAATATCCTTTTAGAATTAAAGGCTATAAATATTTAAAGTAAGTTAGAACATAATTTGTTACCTCAGTACTTAATTCACCTCATATTTTGCATTTGAGAAATGGAACAGAAAGAAGTAACTCTGATAAAAATGTTAAAATGTATTGGATGGACTTTGCTTTTTTATTGTTCATCAATTAATTCATGACAAGGGATTTAATGTGGCTCTACTTCAATATTCTCCAGTGCACACAGGTATTGCAATTCCTTATAACTACCCTTGGAGGAACAGTGGAGAATTAAAGCAATTCTTTTAAAATTACTCAACTTCTGGCAGACAGATTTTATAAATAAATCTATACCCTGACAAAACATTTAATTGTCTTTACGTTTTCCTCTCTACACAATGACAACATCAATACTTCTTAAAAAAATATACCTCATATCTTCTCATCTAAGGCTAACAAAACATATACATTCTTAGAATTAAAGCCTAGTAAATAAGACAGAATGTTATTTAGGAAAAAATACAACCCAAATGTCATGAAAACAATTTCATGTTTAACTTGCTCTTCATTTGCTGTCTCAGCAAAGTTCTGAATATGTGGGATTTTTAAAAAATTACACAATATTGGTATGCCAGACAAGTGCCATCGATAGAATATTATGATCCTTCACAGAAACATTTCCAAAGTATGTAATTTAAGATTAAAAGTACTGTAACAATACCTGCATACGTAAAATTAGCTGTCATAAATAAGTACACATAAACCAAAGAAAATATAACTAATTTGCAAAGTATGTGTTTACTAATATTCACATTCTTTCTAATTTTGTAATCTCTACTAACACAACCACTATTTTAGTAATCTAGTGCTGCTCTAACAGAAATACCACAAGTGGATGGGTTTAGCAAAGAAAAGTTTATTCTTACATAGTCCTGTAGCTTATAAGTCCGAATTCAGGGACGCTGCTCTAGGGGCAGGGCTTTCCCTCTGTCAGCTCTGGAGAAAGCCCTTGTGTTGCATCAGTCCTTGGTTGAGGAGCATCTTGATGCAGGAACCTCATGTCTGAAGAATGCGTTAGACTCCTGGTGCTGCTTTTTTTCTTTAATTATGATTGAATGAAAATACATTCCCATATGAATTTGCACTCTCACCTATATGCAGTTCCCACTGCTCTCCCTGCCCGGTGACAGCACACCCTTCCTCTCTGCTCCATACATGTCCTATCTTCCCAGCAGTCTCCTATCACTTCCTCTTCACCCACTCACCTTCCTCCAGTAAGAGGTCAGCAGGATGACATCCTATACGTGCAAAGAAACATAAAGTTCCCTCAAGATATGGTCAGTCTGTGTCACCAAGTCCAATCCATTGCTGTCCAAAAAGTTGACCTTCATTATGATTTATGGACAGAGGCAGCATCAGGGCCAGAGGCCATGCTCCCAGGGTAACCCCAAAGCCTTTGGATCATCAACTGTGGTATTTTATTGGAGATCTCAGGGTGCACTTCTATTTATTTTTGTGTTGCCAGTGAGACTCAATTTTGTGGGCTCCATCATGGCTATCACTGGTGATGGCCAGCACCATCCGGTTCTTCTAGTCACAAGTCAATGTAATGGCCCACTCACGTGGGTCTCTCTGTCTTCTAGGTTCTCTTTCCTCCATGTCATCTTGGTCCTCGGTGGTCATCCATTCCTGTTGAGCTGGGATCATTTGCTGTACCTTCAGATGGCAGCTTGGCAGCTTTAAGACTCCAGATGCCACTCACTGATGTGGGGTGCAGAGAGTTCTCACTAGCAAAGTGTTAGCTGTGCCAATTGGCCTCAAGTTCGCATGACAGCATTGTCCCTGACCCCCTGCCCTAGTTACTCTGTCCTTGCAATTTTGGGTTAAGATGCAAGGAGTACTCAAATTGTGTTGAAGTCCTGTTATTATTGAAGTCCTGTTATTATTGATCTTCTTTCTAATGTGTGCTGTCACCAATTTCACCCAACCAAATTTCTAGCAACTATCTAGTCTATACCCTCCCCTTTCACCTTCCCTCCCTCCCTACCCTTGCAGCCATCAAAAAGTCTTTTCTTCTATGCATGAGTCTGTTTTTAAGTTCTTATTGTAGGGGTCTCATACAATATTTGTCCTTTTGTTGCTGACTACTTTCACTCAACATAAGGTCCTCCAGTTGAAACCAGGTTATGAGATGCTTCCTGCAGTCATCATTGTTCTTTATCATTGCATAGTGTTCCATTGAGTATATATGCCATATTTTACCTATCCATTCCTTTGTTGGGCATCTGGGTTGATTCCATCTTTTTGCTATTGTGGACTGTGCTGTGATGAACATTCATGTGCATGTATCAGTTGGTGTGAATGACCTTGATTCTGTAGGCTATATTCAAGCAGTGGAATTACAGGGTCAACTGGTATATCTAGATCTACTTTTTAAGGGAGTGCCAGATTGCTTTCTAAAGAGGTTGCACCATTTTGCAATCTCACCAAAATGTAGGAGAGTTCCAGTTTTTCCACAGTCTCTCTAGCATTTGTTGTTTTGCATTTTTTGAGTCATGGCGAACCTTGTTGAGGTGAGATAGTATCTCATTGTCATTTTGAGTTGAATTTCTTTAATAGCTAATGATGGTGTGCATGTCCACATGTGTTTTTTGGCTGCCTGGATCTCCTCTTTAGGGAAGTGTCTGTCCATCTCCTTTGCCCATCATTTAATTGGATGATTTATCTTTTTCTGATTGATATTTTGTAGTACCTTATAGATCAGGGGGATCAGGCATTGGTCTCATGTAGAGTTGCCAAATATTTTTTCCCATTCTGTATGTGGTCTTTTAATTCTATTAATAAAGTCTTTGGATTAGCAAAAGTGATTGATTCTTAGTAGTTCCCATTTATCTATTTTCTCTTCTGATGATTGTGGTTTGTTTGACAGATTTTGAAGTCTGTCTGTGTTGTGTATTACAACTTCCATTGTTGATCCTACTTTTTCTTGGATGAGCTTTATCATTTTAGATTTGATATTTAGGTCTTTTATCTAGTTTGAGTTGGTTTTTGTCTAAGGTTTAATACATGGGTCTTGTTTCAATTTACTGCAGATGGATATCCAATTTTGCCAGCATCCTGGTGCTGCTTTCTTGATAATGTGAGGTTCCAAACTCTCTGCTTGCTTCTCTTTCCTTTTATCCCTTGTAGGATAAAAGCATACAATGGAGCAGGGAGGTGATCTTAGGAAGAGATTCACAGTTCTATTCTAGTGCTCTTTAACATACAACATAGGAAAATTACAAAACGGAGGACAATCACACAATACTGGTAATCACAGTCCAATTAAATTTCTACACATATTTTTGGGGGGACATCAATTTAATCTATGACAACCACCATCATCACTGCCAATATTAGATTACATTAAAAAGTATCATTAATATGACAGGGACTGTATGAGGTAATATATATGAATTTCCTCAAGAATGTACAATACTATTGTTACTGTCCTTTTTTTACACAAGAGGAAGCTGACACTGAATTGAAACCAATTGTTAAAATTCACACAAGTTAGTAAGTACATTGACTAAGATGACAACTTTTTCTAACTGTATCCAAATCTTGATGTTCTTTCTATAAAGACACTCTGAATCTTTGAAAAAGCCTACAAATAGTGTTTCTGCTTCCATTTCACACATACAAAACTCTTCATAACAGCTACATAGCTAGTAATTACAGGGCGTAAGAAAACGATTTATGATTTTCACACAGGCTGTTTTCTTGCTGAGTCTAGTAAATCATTCTGACTCAAGGAATAGGCAATTTAAGATTACTTAAAATTTATCAATACATTTCCTGTACAAGTTATAATACTAAGAATATCTATACTATAAATACGATCAGTAATCTTCTTGGAACACAGGGCAGAAATAAAATGAAAAGTTAACATGGGGATAACATAAAATTGGAAGCAAGACATGAAAAAGTAAACCCAAAAATAAATGTTGAAAGGCATGAAATTCTTTTGATAGGAATGATATTATTATTTCAAATAGAATAATCTAAAAATATATTCTGCTTAAGCTGTTAGAATGATTCCTGGTGCATGAGTGTGTGTTTGCTTGTAGACATAAACATGCACATGAAAGAGTTATGTGTATATACACACATGCCTCATCTAAGCCTTCAAAATAGTTATTCAGAAATATGTATGGACATTTGTGAATATTACTTCAAAAATTATGTTTGTCTTCTTTCATTACCCTACATATTTAGGGTACTGAAAAATCAGCCTTATGCAGTAGATCTTGAGAATCTACCTCCACAATATATACCCTTCAAATAAAAAGTTAACCCCTAATTTCTTGTAAGATTTTCAAACTTAATTTCATGAATTAAAAACATTATTTATTAAATGTTTGAGTATAAAAACATGATAGATACTATATATTGATGAGTTCCTATGAGTACTCAGGAGAGCATATGAGATGCAATGAAGTGGAAGAACTGTGGTAAAAATTAAAAACAAAATCAGGACAAAAACCAGCACTGCTGGTAGATTTCATAATGATGCTAAAGTCACTAGGGAAGCATTTTGCTGAAAGTTATTTTTGTCTTATTTTAGGATGTATTTGTTTTATTTACTATTGTTAGATTATCTCTTGATTAACAAAACAGCTATGAGAATATTTAAAATTATAGCATGCATTAAGCTGCATGATTTGTCTTTATTTTAGGTATTAATATGTACAATCTTCTGCTTGAGTTGTTAAAAATGTATGCATATAAAACTAAGTTCAGTAAACTAGGCTAAAATGAAAATACTCAATAATCACAGGCTATGCCCAAGTTATCTTAAATTATTATTTTAATTTACCTACACATAAGGTGAAATATCTCAACAAGAAGAAGAGAGGATATAATGTTTAAAACAGTGTATGCAGGGCTACCTGCATTAGTTAGCTTTAGAATTTATAATAAAAGGGAAATTACTGATTAAGAAAACAATACATGGCACAAGAAATATACACAACAGTGATGAGAACACTACTACATGAGTATGTACCTCGACGGAAAAAAGCATCTATGAGCTATTCACTTTTTGAAAAACAGAAAAATAGTTGCTTTGAGTTACAAAAAAGACTATTTTTAAATATTAAAGAAATATTGCTTAAAATAATCCTGAAATTTATATGATAAGTCATGGGTCTAAAGGTTAAAGATATCAATTCAACTTCCAGCAAGCAGAGTAATAGAAAGCCCATGACCACCATAGGTAAAGAGCGGTTGTGGCTACCTAGCTGGGAAGGCTGGGACTAGGGAGGAGGGGAGGCTCGGGCAGGATATTTGAGTATTTTGCACAATGGTGACTTTATATATATATGTATATATATCTACTAATACTCATTTTTTATTTTTGATAAAATGAATACATAACTATACTATATATACATCTTTACAAGAATACAAGCAGGAGGGAATATAAGATTAGTGGGAACTATAACTATAAAGAGTTACTTCATTTCTAAAGACTCAATTTAAAACGTAACAGAAATTTGTAGAGTGTAAAAACGTGTTTAGCATTCTTTCAGGGTTTCTCCAGTTTGAACAAGTTTATAGTTAGATACATTCCCTTCCTCCCCGAGGATACAGTAAAAATATTTTAATCTCAATCAATTATCCAATGTATGATAAACCTTCACACCCTCTCTTCACCCTTGTAGTCATCAGAGAGTCTTTTCTTCTGTACATAATTCTATTTTCAAATCCCTATAGCAGGGGTCTCATACAAATCTGTCCTTTTGCCACAGACTGATTTCACTCAGCATAATGTCTTCTAATTGATATTAGATTATGAAATGCTTCCTAAAATCATTATTGTTCTTTATCACTGCATAGTGTTCCATGTTGTATATGTACCATAGTTTGTTTATCCATTGTTCCATTCATCTGTTGATGAGCATCTGGGTTCATTGCCTCTTTTTTGTGAAACGACTTGGTCTTGGGGATCTACCCATGTTGATAAATGAGGAGTAGGTGTATTATTTTTCTATTTTTGTTATGGAAAATGATACACTTACAACAAAGATCAGGGAGAATAACAAAAAGAAACGTTATGTATCCATTGAAAACCCTGATCACATAATGGTAAGTGCTATGGCTGATGACCAAAAGGTCTGCAGTTCAAATCCAGCAGGTGCTCCCTGGAAACTCTAAGGGCTAGTTCTATTCTGCAATACAGGGTTTCTACAAGTTGAAATCAACTTGACAGCAACAGTTTCTTTCTTTCTTTCTTTTTTTTTTTTTCCTGGTGATGGATCTATGCAACTTCAACAATATGGTTTAAGTAAAAAGCTTTAGTATTCCCTTAAATAACCACCCTGTCTGTAGTGCCCTTAAAACTAGATAAGAGGCGACATCTGTGACTAAAGGACCCTGCTCTGGATCCCCTCCCCCTTGTCTTTGTCTATGGCAGACAGGTGCTATACACGGATGTGCCACAATCAAAGCCCAAGTTCCTGCTTTCATGCCACGCTTGCAGCTATAGAGAACCCTCCTATTCACTACTCATACATTCCAAGCCTATGCTTATCTGTTCCATGACCATGTTCTCCTGAGGACTGTCCAAGGTGTGGCTGAGGGGCAGCAGTTTGCTGAAAGATACAGAGCTTAGGCATTTGCTAGGTAAATCACATGTGATCATGAGGCTCTGTGGGACATGGTGTTGGGCAGTAAGAGACTAGAAAGGGCTGGAAGCCATGGCTGGCTCTCTCTGCTTTGCCAAGTTACTGCATAGAATCCAAGGGAATACAGAATCACATAATTTAATCATGGTTTTCCAAGTCATCAGCAAAGTGTAATTGCTAAGAAAGCATGATAGAACACATTTTACCTTAAAACTTTTTAAGCTTTCTTCATAACTTAAATATTTAGACATGTATTACAGGAATGCCCATTTGTGGTCTTGTCTTGGGTTTCTCAAATGTTAGCAGCTGTCTGTTACTGATATATTTTCAGTTTGTGGTCACCACATTTCAAGAAAGACATTGTAAAATTTTAAAAACTTGTGTAAAAGAGCAAATCATCTGAGACTTTATGTATATGTTAAAAAGGGGAACTGTTTGTAAAGACAAACACAGAGAAACTATCAGTAAATCAATAAAACATCTGAGTAACATGGTAACTATTTTCATTCAATGTTATGATACTTTAGTAGGACACAGTCAGGTCTCCACCATTCCCCATTTTGAGACTGGATTGCCAATGATTTGTTTAACAAATAAGGGAACTCATATCTCTATATAGCATATTTTAAATTTATCAAAGTCATTACCCAGAAGAGGTTGTATAAGCTGAAATTATAACTAAATTTAAGAGTCACTGAGGTAATTTTATTTAAATAAACAAATAAATAGATCAAGCATGTAAGTGGGGAATACTGAGAAGTATTCCTAATATCTTTAGAAATTGAAATAGTTGAGAACACTCATAGCGTGGTAACTGTATATAACAGTCTAGATGCAAAACCTACAAGCTCTCATTTTTATTTTTAACATGAATGGAATCATGCTTCATATTTAAATTCTAACATTACTCCTCTAATTACAAGATTTTTTTCAAGGACCAGGTAATACTATAGACAAATGCCAGCATAGTTCCCAGAAGGTTGGATTAAATACATGCATATTTAATATCTTCAGTGCTTATGACAGGGTAACCCAATTTTTATTATTTAATACTATCCTCAGTATGGCAGAGATAATTAAGAAAGCCCTCAAAAAGAGGGGGATGAAGTAGAGGGGTCTGAATTAGAATCCATATGAAGTAGAGATACGAATTCCTAGGGTTAAAAATAGTAGACACATAGTGACTGACTAGTAAAGGCATGAGGGAAGTTGTGACTGGGAAAAATCTCCCGGATAATTTTGGTTTTCGCTTTTCCAGATTTAAGGTATTAGTTTATCACATCTTCAAAATCCATTGCACAATCACTTCTTTTTGTTTTCACTGCCATTACTTTGGTTAGTTGCTTAGGAGTAAGTTGGGGAGCAGGGCGTGGAGGTGGGCTAGAGGTGCATGAATTACCACTAGAGCCTCAGGTCTCTTAACTGGCTTTCTTTTCTTCATTCATAGTTCCTCCATTTCATTCTTTCTGTATATAGCACCAAAGTTGCCTAAAAATGTAACTTGGATCACATCTCTACCATCTGATTAAAATTCAATGATAGCTCATAACGGCAGCATGGTAGGTAATAACCACATGTGATTACTTAGCACTTGAAACACGGCTAATCTAAATAGAGATGTGTTGTAAGTATAAAATACACACCAGAGTTTGAAGATTTAGTGCAATAAAAGCTCAGTAAAATATCTCATGAATAATTTTATGTTGATTGTACTTTTAAAAAGATAGTATTTGGGGTATACTGAGTGAAATAAAATGTATTTGAAATATTATGCAGTAGTTTGAATTTTTAACTTGCTTTATATTTCTATTCAATGTTGACTTCTTACAGTTCTTTCACCTTATCAGGGTTGCTATGAGTCAGAATCAATTTGTCAGCATTTGTTTTTAAACTGTAAAGTAAAAATTAAAAGTTTTACAGTATTGTATCTGTGTCATCTTTTTCTACTTGTTAGCTTCATCCCATGCCAGTCTTTCACTTGTGAACTTGACTCCCCCTACTCTCATCTTTCATTCTCTTGAATGGATCAAGTTTTTTCCTGCTACTTGAGGAATTTTAAACCAGCTATTTCTTCCGTTAAGAATGTTTCTCATATTAAATGTTACTACTTTAGTGACATCCTTTCTAAAATATATTCCCATCTCCAGATGATTGTTTTAAATCTCTTCCTTACTAAATGTCTCTCCTTTCAAAGGAAAATTATTTTACTTGTCTGTTTCCTGATACTGAGTCTGTTTCACACTATCATGTAAGTTCCTCACTGCAAGAGTTACACCTATTTAGACCACCTATCAGTCTGGCTGTCTATCTACCCATATCTGCCTGTATCTATTTACCTGCCTACCTATTTCTTTATTATGATCTTGGCTCTTGGTTTTCTGTTTAAAAAAAAAAAAAGTCAAACCCATTGCCATCAAATTGATTCCAAGTCATAGCAACCCCAAAGGGCAAAGTAGAACTGCTCCACTGGATTTCCGAGGACAAACTGAACATTAGAACTGCTGATTTTTTGGTTGGCAGCCGTAACTCTTAATCGCTTTGCCACCTTATGTTGAGGAATTTCCCTTCTGTACCTATTTTATTTAGAATTTTTATCAGGAATTGATGTTGGACTTTATCCGATGCCTTTTCTGCATTGACTGAGAAGATCACATGATTCTTATTTTTATTTATGTGGTGAACACATTGATTGAATTTCTGATGTTGAAACATCCTTGCATATCTGGTATGAATCTCACTTGGTCGTGGTTTTTTGTTTGTGTGTTTTTAATGGTTCTGATTTTCATTGGCTAGAATTTTGTCAGGAATTTCTTCCTTTGTATTCATGAGAGAGAGTCTGTAATTTTTTTTTGTGTGTTTTTTTTTTTTTGTGGTATCTGGCTGGTTTCAGTATCAGGGTCATGCTGGCTTCACAGGAATGAATTTGTAATCCCTTCCTTTTCTGTGTTCTGAAATAATTTGAGCGTATTGGTGTAAGCTCTTCTCTCAACGTTTGATAGAATTCTCCCTTGAAGCTATCTGGGCCAGGGCTTTTCTTTTGTGGGACCTATTTTTTTTTTTTTTTATTTACTTTTTCAGTCTCTTCTTTTATTACCGGTTTGTTCAGATTTTCAATATTATTTTGTGTTACTTTGGGTAAGGAAGGGTGTTTCTAGAAATTTTTCCATTTCCTCTAGGTTTCCAAATTTGTTGGAGAACAGTATTCTCTTATGATCCATTTTATTTCAGTTGCATTTACTGTAATGCCTCTCATTTCATTTATATTTGGGTCATTGTATCATCTCCTGTTTCTCTTTGTAATTTTGGCCATTTGTCTTTTTTTTAAATCATTTCAAAGAACCAACCAACTTTGGGTTCTGTTGATTCTATCTGGTGTTTCTCTATTATCTACTTTATTTCTGCTCTGATCTTTATTATTTCTTTTTTTCTGGTGGCTGTGAGATTCTTTTGCTCTTCTCTTTCTATTTGTTTGAATTAATTAGCTAGTATTTTGATTTTGTCCCTTATTTAGACTATTTAAATCATTCCTATTGACTTGAATGATGGCCTAATGAAGTTTTTGACGTATATTGGATAATAATTTTTAGAGTAAATGTAGGAGTAGATGAACAAGGGATGTCTGAGTGGTACTGGAGTATCAGCTGCTACTTGATGTTCTGCCAAAGTATTTGCTATAAAAACACAGCCAAATCCATTGCCTTCAAGTTGATTGTGACTCAGTGATCCTTTATGATATAGAAAAACTGCCCCAATTTGTTTTCAAAGAACACCTAGTGGACTGAAACTGCTAATCTTTTGATTAGCAGCAGAACTATACCACCAGGATTTCCACTATGTGCACAGACAAAACCAAATTCATTGCCATCATAGGAATATCAAAACATGGTGACCATATCTAAACAAAGACAAAGAAACAAAAAACCACAAAACAAGCCCTTGCTATGGCATCTGTTCCAAATCATAACAAAAGGGAAGTTAATATTGGTGGTATTACAAGTCCAGGAAAATGTCTAGCATTTATATAATATATAAATTTAAGTGGAAACAGATTGAAAATGATATATGAATTACTGATTGTTCTAATAATCAGGATTGTTCTAACAATTTTAGGAGATTTCAAAAACAAAACAACAGGGAAAGAAAGGCAGAATGAAGAGATAGGTGATGCCACTTAAGAAGGAGGAAAATCAGACTAGTTTCTAAGGATCTGATGCTGCAGCACTAAGTGAGGACCATTTATTTTTCTAAGTAGATCATTCTCACTTTTGCCTGAACTTTGTACTGTGAGTGGAAAATAATGAGGTTATTCCTCCAGTGAAGGCAACTACCTGAAAGAATAAGGATAGACAATAGGGTCCAGGAGAATTTTTGATGCAGTGTGTCCCAAACACTCCCTTATAAACAACTTCCTGGTCTATAAAACACACATTCTATTAGCTTGGGGGACATCCATTCTTCTAATCTAAATTTCCTGTTAGAAATACTCCTCTGAGTCTCTTCTATAAGCTGGTAGGTGAATTTGGGAGGAAGATGTATGCTCTGCTTCATATGGGCATGGCTGGTTCCTAGAGTGAAACCTCAGTTTATCTAGGTATACGCTTACAGTGTCTTGCCCTGTGAAAGAGGTTTGCAACTTTATATTTGTGTCAGTGACTCCAGTTGTTCATTTTAGTTCAGAGAAGAATGTGTTAGAAGCTCCTCTGACTGCATGTCTATCAGGTTTGTATTGCACTGTATTATGAGCCATTTTATTATATCAGTTTTCTATTTTGCAACTGGTTCTAAATTTAGGAAACAAAAAAAGTTGTTCTCCTATTTAAATTTTTTCCTATTTAAATATCAAAATACTAAAAAATTGTCCTATTTAAATATTGTCCTATTTAAATCCCAAGATTTAGATATAAACACAAGATTTGACAACTAAATCCATGAACTTTATTGTTCTAAGTGCTACATAACTCACTGCTGAATATCACTATGGTCACCTTCAAAGTACTCCTCTTGCAAAGCTGTACATCAATGTCAGTGCCTAGTCTACCCTTCAAAGCAATTTTGGAACTCTTTCTGAATGGCCATTGTGGACGGTGCCAAATTCACAAACTTAATTGTATAGTTGTCTCTGAGGGAGCTTTTAGCCAGTAAGCAAATTCCTATATTGGAAAACCCTCCCAATGATCTGGCCCCCAATGACCTTTTCTTTACCTGAAGATAAAAGAAATATTACCTGAAGATAAAAGAAAGGAAGACATTTTGATGGCATTCAGGATATCAAGGGTAATATGAAGACAGCTCTGATGGCCATTTCAGAAAAGTTTCAAAATTACTTTGAAGGGTGGACTAGGCACTGGCATCAGTGCATAGCTTCCCAAGGGGGAGTACTTTGAAGATGAATATAGTGATATTCAGCAGTGAGGCACGTAGCATTTTTTCTAGCATGAGTTTGCCAACTTGTCAGACCTCGTGTAAATATAGATATGTTGTTGTTTTCAGCTGCTACTGAGTGATTCTGACTCATGATGTTGCCATGTATACAGAGTAGACCTGTTCAATATGGTTTTCAAGGATGTAACACTTGGGAAACAGATGGACTGGCAGACCTGTCTTCTGAGATGTCTCTGGGTGAGTTCTCACTTCCAGCCTTTTGTTTGGTACTTGAATGTTTAACTATTTGTGCCACCCAGTGGTCTAAATATAGATTTTTTTTCTTTTTTTTAAAAAAAGTTGTCACTCAGTCGATGCCGACTCATAGAGACCCTATAGGATAAAACAGGGGTATGTGACAGGATTTCTAAGACTGGAGTCTTCACAGATGCAAACAGCCTCATCTTTCTCCCAAGGGGCTGCTGGTGGGTTTGGAGCAGCTGGTAGATTCAAACACTGACATTTTCATACCCAGGGGCTTCTACCACTGTACCATCAGTCATCGTTGCAAATACAGATCTCCAAACCAAACCTAATCCATTGCTATCAAGGTGATTCTGTTTCATAGTGACCCTATATTGCAAGTTAATATAGTTATTTGGAGAACCTAAAAGAGTTATAATAGTGTTTACTAATACAACAATTACAGATCTTTATTTCAAACCTGAAAACTGTTCTTGCACACACACACACACACACACACACACATACACACAATCACCAAAAACAGACACCTGACTGCAATGCTGAGATTGACATCTTAAAAATATGTTTCTTCTAGCAAAGTTTCTTCTAGCTTTTGCTATGGATATTTTTATTGAAGAAGTTCAGGACATAATACCCTATCCATTTTTATCACTATGGTTTAAAAATGAGTTTCCAGCTTTGCAGATAAGATTCACTTTAGAGGTTTGGGAGCATTTTGTTTCATGGTGTTGATTTAACTTTAATGTATATAATTTTTTTTATAGTAAACTATGAAGTGACATAACTGTCTTCAAGGCAGTCATTCATTATCAGCAATATGCTGATGACAGTATCTGAAAACACAAGCATAAGGGAGACAAGAAGAAGATCACTAAAGACTTGCAGAGTCAGCACAGAATTACAGGTTGACAATCAGCTAGAAGACAACGGATGTCATGAATCAAACTATACCAGACAATTTCTACACACACATCAAACTTTACTGTCAAACTCAAGGAATGTGAATGTCATATAAAGCACTATCCTTCAATTATCCTTCAGTATAGTTATAAGCAAAAGTAAGAAACATTAAATCTAGCCCATAATATACATATATTTATATACAGAGAGAGAGACAGAGACAGAGAGGCCGTGTGTACATCTAACAGAGCACAGAACTGGAAGGAATTATACATGACTAGAGAAGTTACTTAGATGATTTAGTTGTTTGGCTATTCATCTTTTAAGCACAAATGGAAGGCAAAAACATTTGAAGCTGACCTTAATTGATTCCAACAAAATATTTAGTTAGTGCTATTCATTAATTCATTTATCAACTGATTATGTAGAACATTAAACTATGTAAATAAATTATGTATTCACCCTCTCTGTATAATTAGAAATACAATACATTTTATTTTGTTTAGTGCATATTATGCTGTTTTATACATTAAAAGCAAAACTATGTCTATGAATTTTTGATGAATTGCTGACTATGAGCATCACTTTTAGAGGCCACCTCCTTAGTAAGACATGGTTCCACTGTGCAGCTAGCACAGGAGTAGCAGGCTCTGTGCAAATATGAGCAGTATACACGATGTGCTGAATGCAACAGCCTCAATACTGCTAAGGTAGTGAACAAAATAGTATTCATCTTGCTGTTTCACTTCTTGCAGTTTACACTGGGAGATAGGCTTCAAATAAGGAAATAAACAAAGAAATTTAAAATTACAGTTTTTTCTTCTAAAGCACAAGCATACAAAAAGAAAAGAAACACACACACAGAGTAATTAATTATGATTTACCCCACGCACAGGAGGAGACAAGGCAAATTATTAACAAAAAAGAAAAAAATTACAAATTTGGTAACAGAAACAATGGTTTTCTAGGAGAGAGAATAACATGACAGATGCCCCTTGTTTACATTTAACGGTCAGGTTGGGTCCTCCTGAGGGACGGCACTCAAGGGTAAACCTACAGGACAAGGTAACAGATGGTAAGCAGGGATAGTGTTTCAGACAGAAGAATCAGAAAAAGCTCAGGGGATCAGGTGGGTTGGAGTGTGCATTTTCTTAAGGAGCTGAAAACTGGAACTTAGTGAGCAAAGGGAGTATCAACGTAAGATGATTGTGGGCTGTGCTAAGCCCTGGATTTTCTGTTAAGTGCAATGAGAAATCACCAAGCGGTTTCAAGCATGATTTAATTATTTTCAACAAATATCATTCTAGGTTCTTTACAGATAAGGAAATGCAGGTAGGAAAGATACAGCATGAAAGAGGTCAGGGAGCTATGACAGTAGGCTACAAGAAGTGGTTTTGGCAAGAAGGATGCTGTGGTTGTATGTCACTGAACTGATTCCAACTTAGAGTGGCCTTATACGACAGAGGAGAATTGTCCCACAGGGTTGCCTAGGCTGTAATCTTTACAGGAGCTGGTTCCCAAGTCTTCTCTCTCAGGGAGATGCTGGTGGGTTTGAACAACTAATCTTTGGGTTAGCAGTCCAGCACTACAGCATTGAGCTACCAGGGCTTCTTTCAGCAAGAAGCATAGAGATCTGTATATTTCTCAGACTCTAAATGGGAGCTAGATTTATAGAATTTTGTTTCCCCCTAATGGGAAGACTAAGGAAAACAGAAATGTCAAGAATCATTCTCAAATTTCTGTTTTGGTCGGTGACATTTCTGATAAGGGAAGCATTGCAGAAGAAACAGATTTAGTGGGACATGTGAGTAACTGAGATATAAAGAAACAGGCTGAATTCAGAATGAGGGTGAAAGGGAGATACCAAGCATATTAAAAAGTAATGTCCATTTGAGATATCAAAATACTCAGTAGGTATGTGCCTACGTAAGTCAAAAGAAAGAATGAAAATCCTGGAAACTAATTTTTAAATGAACAAATCTTCATAAAAATTTTACAGATGGTAATAAACATTCATTTGTTGTGCTCAACTGGCCATACTACCTCCCTCATACAGACATATATTCCTAGAATTTCATTGTCCTATACTTTAACCACATGGCTGTTGCCAAAGCTGGCATATAGACTAACACCACCTCCTTGTTGCAGTTCATTGATTTGCAAAGACTGGAATATTTTCTCCAGTTTGGCAGAGATCCGTCTTGGAAATTTTGGTAAAAAAGAAGAAAAATACTTTTCAGTGCTTAGATCAAAAGTAGTAAAAGTTGGACAGCTATAAATTATCACATTGATTGTTATACAAGCCAGAAAAGTAGCAGAATTGGTCTCTAGAAAGAGAGAGATGAAAAGAGCAAAACAACAAAAATAGAGTTGCTGAAAACAGTAGCTTGAACCTCATTCTTGTTCTATGTTCACAAGTCACCCCAATTTTTTTTAAATGAATTCTCCTTCTGTTTAAAGTAGAAGGAATTAGCCCAAAGTCCCAGTACAGTCCCAGTAAGGAAAAGAAACAAACAAAAAAAACAGTAGCAGTTACACTGAGGAAAGAGAAACCAGTTCTAAAGAAGTAAGTTCCAAAACTTCAGTAAATAAATAGCAGTCCTTAAGTCCAGTTCTGTTTCCTGTATTGACTTATTTATTTAACTTTTACATTTAAAGATGTTATTAAGAATTTTAAAACCCAGACATTTTAATAATAAAAAGTATATACTCACAATTTAAGTATACTTATATTTAGTTTTTGCCTGCTAATCATGTGTACCTATTTTACACATTTTCAACAATAAACTTATTTTCATTGAGTCAACTCCAACACATGACCCACTGTCATAACGACAGCATAGAACTGCTCCATAACGTTTCCATGGCTACAATCTTTATGGAAGCTGACTGACAGACATATGGAAGCTGACTGACAGACATATCTTTCCGCAGTGGAGCAACTGCTGGGTCTGAATCACTGAGATTTCAGTTAGCAGCTGAGCACCAAGACTACTTAACTCTTTTCAATAATAATACCTATATATTATTTGTATAAAACCCCAAATCAAATCTATTGTCATCAAGTCAATTCTGACTCATAGCAACCGTGTAGCACAGAGTAAAATTGCCCCACAGGGTTTCCAAGGAGCACCTGGAGAATCTGACCTGGAGAATCTGGTTAGCAGACATAACACTTAACTGATATGCCACCAGGGTATAGTATGAGTTGGAATTGACCCGGTGGCAGTGGGTTGTGTTCACAATAAATATTTTCAAAATCTAAAAATAATAAGTATTTTGAACAAGACTGTGTACTACAGATGTAGTATCATTTATTGTAGATGTGATATTTTCATATGCCCTCATAAAAAACATGGAGAAGTTCACAAATACTGAAACTGAAAATATTCTTCTCCTCCCACCCCAGGTTCACTTACAGATTGTCATGAATTGATTTGCATCTCCTCAAAAATACATGTAGAAGTTCGGCTGTGCCAAGATTCCTGGTATCGTGTCATGTTCCTCCTCCATGCTGGAAGTCTTGCAATATGAAGCTCATGAGGGAGGATGATCAGCAGTTGTGTTGGTGGGGCAGTATGCAATCAGTAAGGTGGTGCTGTCCCTTGAGGCAGTCTCTTGAGATATAAAGGAAAAAGCTAATAGAGACAGCTGGGAACCTTGTACCATCAAGAAAGCAACACCGAAAGCAGTGTGTGTCCCTTAGACCAGAGGTTCCCATGCCAGTTTGCTCCCTCACCAAAGACTGATGCAAAACAAAGAACTTCTCTGGAGCCAACAAAGAGGGAAAGCCTTCCCCTAGAGCAGAGACCCTGAATATGGAATTGCAGCCTAATGGACTGTGTAAGAATAAACTTTTCTTTGTTAAAGCCATCCACTTGTGGTATTTCTGTTAGAGCAGCACTAGCTGACTAAGACAGAGTTAAACTTTATTAACTGTTTTGCATTTTTTGCATAGTCTTTAGAATACAATGATAATTTTAAAAAACATATATTCTTTCTATTTTTGATTCATCACATTTAGACAGCACTGAGACTGCAATGAAAATGGTGAGGAATTAACATCCTTCCTTTACCTGCCGCCTCTTTTTCTCCTTCCCTCTCCAATTTTAGATAGCATTACAGTTTAAAATACTGTTCATCCTACTTCTAATAATCACTAATATTTTACATGATATATTTAAATCTCTATTACTTGATGTCAAATTTAAACAACAGTATTAATCCAGTTAGAAAAGGTTATAGCATCAGTATTGTTACCTTTCCTTCAACTCTTTCTATTCCATGCTCAATTTTCATTATTTATTTTAATTTTTACCCTGTTGGATATAATTGCATTGTTTTATAACTATGGCAGTCTTCCACTCTTTTCTTACAGGTTGAATATAAATATTAAAAACTGTAAACAAGTATATGATTTTTATTATGTAACTATAGTTTAGGATTAAAATAGTACAATTAGCTTGGCTTCATGGAGAAATAAATGAAATCCAACTAGTAACACTTATCTAGATCAAATAAAAATCTAAGATTCACAGTCTAATGAGTCTTCATTTAACTTAATTCTCTTTTCCTTACGTGTGTAATTATAATGGATCTATCTTATTGATTTTACATTGTTTGTTCTATCTTGTGGCTATTTATATAGCAATTAACTTTTGAACCACAAATTTCACACATACGTCATTTTTTATTTGAATTTCTTTTGGACATAAATTCTAAAAACAGAATTAATCAAATACATGGATATTTTCATGGCTCATAGTACATACTTCTAAACTGTTTCCAAAAAGTTGTATCAGTTAAAAGTGCAAAAAAAAAAAAAAAAAAAAAAGAATCTGTGATACACAAACTGTTTTTCAATAATGCTGCAAGTATTGGATTTCACATTTTTATGCTTAGGTTGATTTAATAAGCGATTTCAAGTTTATATTTGCTTAATAACAAGGAAGAATATAACTGTCACTAGGTAGTATATACACTGTTTTCTTCTTATCACTATTTTATTCTCATCACTATTTCCCCTCATCTATAATGTTTATGTTCTCTCACAACAATTAATAAAAATGACATTATATTTTGAGAATATTTTGTTGTTGGTTGCCATCTGGTCAACCTTCAGTGATAACAACCCCATGCTTGCATAAAAGAATTGCTACATACGGTTACCCAGGCTGTGACCTGGATGCCTGTTCATCCTGGATGCTTTTCCATATCTTATCTACCACAAATCCAAAGATGTCTACAGGTTGAGTAACTTTAAGAGTATTTCTTCTCTGTATTTTCACTGTCCTTATATACTTTAGACAATTATAATTTTCTCCAGAATTCCTGCTAAAACTTTTCAACAGTATTTCCTTCTCCAGTTTCGAGTCACTTAATATAGTCTCCAAATTATAGGCAAATAGACCTTTCTAAAGTAAAATCAAATCCTACTTCACTAATTCCTCACAAATTTATGATCTGTTTAAAACTCTTTGGCATTATTCACTTGATCTTCATGATCTGGTAACTGGCTATTTACACGGTCTTAGACTTAGAGCTGAAGGAAGAATAATGATGTTGATGTTATAACCTTTTATAACTGGATTAATACTGTTGTTTAAATTTGACATTGAGAAATAGAGATATAAATATATCGCATGTAAATATTAGTGATTATTAGAAGTAGGATGAACAGTATTTTAAATTATAATGCTGTCTAAAGTTGGAGAGAGAAGGAAAAAAGAGGCAGTAGGTAAAGAAATTATGTTAATTCCTCACCATTTTCACTGCAGTCTCAGTGCTGTCTAAATGTGACGAATCAAAAACAGAAAACACATGTTTTTTTTTTTTAAATTATCATTGTATTTTAAAGAATACATAAGCCTGAGTTTAAAAAGAAAAAAAATCTGTTTAAGGAATCTAGTAGGCTCTCCAAGGTGTTTTCTTCTTTTTACTATGCTTCTTTCAAAGTCTTAAGAATGTTTACTCTGCTTTCCTCTTCATTTGGCTCAGGGCCTTGATGTCTATGATTTAAAATGTAAATGATTTTATACACTTTACTTATTTGGGGATCTACAATGTAATTCCTGAAATTACAATGCCAATGATTTTATACGTTTTCACTCTTTTTCAAAGAGCTGAATAAAGCAGTGATTCCCATGCTTTTTACAGAGAAAAAGTGTAGTTTTTGACTTAATGTAAAATTACCAATATTATATAAAACAGTATATTGATGCACTTTCAATATAATTAATTTATTTGTGAAGCCCAACAGTTTGAATTGTATGGTTTTAAAATTCACCATGATTAAGCTAAATTTTTAAATCTACTTATCAATTTCCAAGCTATGAGAGCATAATTTTAACCAGATCCCATGATGATTGGAGTGAACTCCAAGTATTACTAACTAGCACTGCTCATGTGGTAAAAAACTAACCATAATTACCAGCACATGGAAAATATCCAACGTATAACAGGTATAAACAAAAATTATACTTGTAAATGCTATTTGATGATGAAGAAAGAAGTGGTAGAACAGAAAGAAAAAGACAAGAAAGGAGGCTGCTACAAAAGAGAAAAAAAGGAAAAAGTGGGGGAAAGGGCAGAGAAGAGAACACAAAGAGATGAGGCTTACAGCCAGCATTATCAGTCTTCTTTGCAGAAAACAAGTAGTTTAAGGGGGAAAAAAAAAACAAAAAAACAAAATTATCAAAAATAACTGGGATTTCAAAAAGTATGTCACGTGAGCAAAGGGAGTAAGATGCCAGAATAGTCACACACATCCAGTGAACAAAACAGATCTCAAAAAACAAATGAATTGATTGTGTATGACATTCTAGGAACCTAAAACATCAAAGAGAAAGAGGAAAAATCATACTGGGTGATATGGCAGAGAGAGTAGATCCAGAAGTACCTAGGAATGTCCCAACCTGATTCAGTGAGAATTGTCTTCCTCTGGACAGACTGTTGGCAGCAAGAGTGGTGAGAAAAGCACTGGTGTTAGGAAAGCATCTTCCACAGCAGGAGATACTAAGGGGCAGAGAGTGTATGCATGCCTCTAGAAATAGTGAAAAATGTTATTTGATGGTGAAATAGCTTGCATCTAATCTAATGCATGCAGATCCAAACTTTTCCTTGACTCTGTTTACCTGCATTTCCCTCTGTCTTATCTGTATGGCAGGGACTCAGACTGACAAATCTCCTGGGCAGGAAGCAGGACCCCTCATGGACACTCTGAGCTATTCTCCTAGCATTGGAGAATGAAAAATTTAACAAACAGGGAAAAATACAATCTGCTGGCTCCCCTGAGTCAGGACTTGAGGGCAAAATAGTTCCTTTGCCTAGGTACAGGTGGGGCGTATCAATACCTCGAATGCTCTCACATCTGCACCCAGAGGCCAACTAAGCACCTTAAAAAACAGGGACATGCTTTCATCATAAACATTTAGAAAGGCTGATAACACTGTGCCTTTCTCAGCACTTGTAGCCAGATGTCTATTCCTGCTAATCACTCTGTCTACCTAGGACTGTAGGGGAGAGCCTGCACTACACACTTGATTACCAACTACTGGAAGCCTTACCTGAATATACACAAGAAAAGTAAATGGACTTCTGGGCTCACAGGACTACTGATAGTTCTAACAGCCTTGTTATAGGATGTTGGAGTTTCAAAGGTGCTAATAATCAAACTGGCTCATAAGACCAACCTATTTTTGGCATTTCAAAACAAAACAAGAAGCTTGCACTTGATAAACAAACATTAAAAAAAAAAAATACAGTGATCCACAGATGGCTCAGAGACAACAGTCAGTCAATATCAAATGATATAAAGAAACAGATGATGGGGAGATGGGCCAAGATGCTTTCTGTGATTCATTGACTATATATAATATTTTAGGACCCCTCAACATCAAAGGTAAAGTTGAGAAATCAGATTGAGTAACAAGGAAGGGAGAGCAAGTCCAGAAGCACCTCAGACTGCACAGTCCTGACCCACCAGGATTTGGCTGCAGCTAGTGTCATGAATGGGGCAGTGGCAGTCAGAGGGCAACCTCCTCAGCAGGAGAGACTGAGAGTCTACTTGCACTTCCAGAACCAATGAAAAGTGACACTCGATTCTCAAAAGCTAAGTGGACTCTGTATAATCTCCCACACACAGATCTAAATCTGTCCTTCAGGATAAATCTCTCTCTTACTTCCCAGTGGTTCCCCTCCATTCTCTGTGCTGTGCCCAGCTCTGGAGTCAGACACCATTACTTGGGCCAGAAGTAGAACTTCTGACATGCCACTGAATCATTCTTGTTGACTGAGAGAGAAAACATTTTAGAAAACTAGAGGAAGGCAGAAAAGAAAAACTCTGCCAACTCCCCTGAGCTGAAAATTCAGAGTACAAGTTTCCTTCAACTAGAATCTGACATAAGAGGATATGCCTTCCTCACAGATGCTCTGGGATGGCTCTTAGCACACTACTTTTCTCACCACTGACAGCCAGAAACCTATTCCTACATCAATCACCCCTGCCCATCTAGGACATAGGCAAGAGCCTGAACCATACACTTGGTAAGTGACTACCTGTACACCTGAGCAGAAATTATATAAGAAAAGTACATGGACTCCTCAGCTGACATGCCTAGTAACACCTCTAACCACCTGGTGACAGGATATTAGAGCTTCAAAGGCATCAGTAACCAAACTGGCACATGCAGCCTATTTGGGCACTTCAAAAACAAACAAACAAAAAACAAGAAGCTAAAATGCAGTAAGCAAACATAAAATAAATATGTTCAACAATCTATTGATGGGTCAGATACAATAGTCACTAACAAATCACTTAATGAGACAGATCAGGATAGCTTCAGAAATCTGCCAAAAAAGGAATCACAAAATTTTCTGGATGAAGAAAACTTCCTGAAATTATCAGAGCTACAATAGAATGGATCAATATTTAGAACTCTTTAAGAGTTCAGGAAGGAAATGAGGCAAAATGACGAATAAAACCAGTTGAAAGAAAGCATGTAAGACAGGAAGAAAAAATTAGAAAAAAATAGTAATAAAATTATAAAATTAGACAATGGAAAATCAAAAGAACAGAACTGAGGCAGCAGAAGGCAGAGCTAGTAAGACTGAAGATAAGGCCCATAGAAACAGCATACTAGAGGAAAAATTTGATAAAAGAACTAAGGAAAAAATGAAGAAACACAATTATGCAGGCCTCTATCAAGAAGAATAGTCTACAACAACCGGAGTGCCAGAACATGGGGGAATTACAAGAATACAGAGAATCATCAGAGATTTGTTGACAGAAAACTACGCTGATACCACAAAACATGAGAAGATAACCATGCAATATGCTCTTCAAATTCCATACAAGGTAGATCTAAAAAGAAAGATACCAAAACATATTATAAGCAAACTTGCCAAAATTAAAGATAAGGAGACACTTTTAAAAGTGGTTAGGAACAAACAAAAATTAACTACAAGCCAAGGTGAATCAATAAGCTCGAACTACTCAGCAGAAACCATGCTGGCAAGAAGGCAATGGGATGACATATACAGCCTTGAAGGAAAATAACTACCAGTCAAGAATTACATATCCACAAAACTGTCTCTTAAATATGATGGAGAAATATGACTATTCCCAGATGAACAGGAATTTAGAGAATTCATAAAAATCAAGACAAAGTTACAAGAAGTATTTAAGAGTATCCAATGGCTAGAAAATTAGTAGCACTGGATAATAATACAAGACTAGAATGCAGAATGGATCAACCAAATATCAACCCATATACAGAAATAACAAAATAGGTATCAAAGGCAGAATGTTGATAATTGGGAAACACAAAAGTCATTAGATGAAAGATGACAACATTATAATAAAAAAGAGGGCCTTAAAATATATAGTCAGAGATATTTCATACAGAGATGAAGTCTAAAGGATGTAAAGAAATTAAAGACTAGTTTAAAATTACGAAATTAGAGGTCAATAGTGAAGTAACCACAGAGGAAATTAACAATCTCACACAATCAATCAATAAACTAGAAAAACTTGAAGTCTTAGTAAATATGCAACTACCAATAATGAAAAAGAATAAAACACGTAACAAAAAAAACAACTCAGCACAGTAAACTAAAAAGAACAAATATTCTACAATGCACAAAAGAAGGCATCAAAATAGCAGCATTAAACTCATACCTATCAATAATTATGCTGAATATAAATTGACTAAATGCACCAATAAAAAGACAAAGAGTGGCAGACTGGATTAAAACAAACAAAAACACAATCAGTCTATATACTGCCAACAGTAGACATGTTGAGAGTTAAAGACATAAACTAAAAGAAAGGAAAAAGTAAAAACTTGTCAGGGAAACAACATTAAAAAAGATCAGTGGTGGCAATATTAATTTCTGATAAAACAGATTTTATGATAAAATCTACCACATTGGATAAGGAAAGATGCTATATAATGAATTAAGTGTCACTACTCCAGGAAGATAGAACTATATTAACTGTATTAACTATGTACACACCTAATGACAGGGCTCTAAAATACATAAAGCAAACTTTAAAAGCACTGAAAAGAGAAATAGACAGCTCCACAATAAAAGTAGGAGACTTCACCATACCATTTACACTGAAGAGATAGGATATCCAGAATAAAGCTCAATAAAGACAAGAAGATCTAAATGTCAAAATCAATCAACTTGACCTCATGGACATATTCAGAATACTCCACTCAACAGCACACAAGAATAACTTCTTTTCCAATGCACATGTGACATTTTTTCAGAATAGATCACATTTATGTCTTAATGAAATTCAAAGCATCGAAATATTCCAAAGCATCCTTTTACACCATAATGCCATAAAAGGAGAAATCAGCAGAAAAACCAAAGGGGAAAAGAAAAAATAAAACACATGAAAACTCAAGAACACCTTGCTGAAAAACTACTGGATTATAGACGAAATCAAGGACAGATATAAAGAAATCCATAGAATCAAACAAGAGTGAAAACACTCCTACAAACACATTTGAGACACAGCAAAAGCAGAGCTTACAGGTCAATTTATCTCAACAAATACACACATCAAAGAAGAAAGGGTCTAAATAAAAGCATTAATCTTACAACTCGAACAAGTGGAAAGAGAGGAACAACAGAAGCACTCAAACATCAAAAAAAAAGTAAATAATAAAAACTAGAGCAAAACTAATAAGAAAAAGTGACCAAAAGATGGTTCTTTGAAATTATTAAAAAACTGATAAATCACTGACCAAACTGACAAAAGAAAAACAGAAGAGAAATCAAATAACCATAACAAGAAATGAGATGGATGATATCACAACATATTCAAAGGAAAAAAAAAAAAAAGATACTATGAGAAATTGGACTATAGCAAATTGTAAACCTAGAGGAAATGGACACGTGTCTAGAAACATACTATTTACCCAAACTAACACAGAGGTAGAACAACTAAATAAAACCATCCCTGGCAGCTTTACTGGAAAATTTAACAAAGTTTTAGAGACATTAACACCACTATTACTAAAGGTATTTGACAGCATGGAAAAAGATGAAATACTACCAAATTTATTTTATAGAGCCTTAATAACCTATATTGAAACCAGGTACAGACACCACAAAAAATAAAAACTACAGACCAGTATCTCTCATGAAATCACATGTAAAAATCCTCAATAAAATTCTAGCAACAGAATTCAACAACATAACAGAAAAAAATAATTAACCGTGATCAAGCGGGATTCACACCATAGACAAAGGGATGGTTAAAATTAGAAAAACAATCAATGCAATCAACCACATATATAAAGCATAATAAACAAAGTATCTGACATTATTAATTTATGCAGAGAATGTACTTGACAAAGTCCAACACCCATTCATGTTAAAAACTCTCAGAGAAATAGGAATAGAAGGGAAATTCCTCAGTATAATAAAGAGCATTTATACAAAGCTGGCAACTACTGTTATTCTAAATGGAGAGAGTCTAAAAACATTCCCTTGAAAAGAGAAAACAGAAAAGGAAGCCGTTTGTCATTACTTTTATTCAACTTTGTGCTGGAAGTTCTAGACAGGGTAGCAAGATAAAGAAACAAAGAGCATCCAAAGTGATAAGGAAGAAATAAAAATATCTCTGTTTGCATATTATGTCACTTTATACACAGAAAATCCTAAAGAATATACAAAAAAGTACTGGAACTAATAAAAGAGTTCGGCAAAGGCTCAGGATACAAGATAAACATACAAAACTCAGATGAATTTCTCTATACCAACAAAGAGGAAATCATTTATTCGACATCATTTGCAATAGCTGCCAAATACTTGGGACAAAACGACTTGTACAAAGAAAATGGTAAGACACTACTGCATGAAATCAAAAAAGAACTACATAAGCAGAGAAACCTACCTTGCTCCTGCATAGAAAGACTCAATATCGTGAAAATGTCTATGCTACCAAAAGCTATCTATAGATACAATGCAAACTCTATCCAAATTTCAATGGCATTTTTTAATGAGATGCAGATACAAATCATCAACTTCATATGGAAAGGGAAGAAGCTTTGGATAAGTAAAGCATTACTGAAAATGAAGAACAAAATAGGAGGCCTCACACTATCTGACTCCAGAACCTACTACACCACCATGGAAACCAAGGTGGTGTGGTGGTTAGGTGCTGCATCTGCTAATCAAAAGGTCTGCAATTCAAATCTGCCCGGAGTTCCTTGGAAACTCTATGAGACAGTTCTACTCTGACCTCTATGGTCACTATGAGTCGGACTCAACTTGACAACAATGGGTTTACACCACTATAATAGTCAAAACAGTCTGGTATTGGTAAAAAAAAAAAAAGATACATGGACCAATGGAACAAAACTTGAGCATCTAGACATAACAGCATACAACTGTGAGCAAAGCTAGTAAATGGCCATTTAAGAAACATTAATTTTCTCAACCCACCTGGGGAAAAGGAGAAGGAAGAGAGTCAAAGAAACAGGAAAAGACAAATCTAAGAGACAGGAAGGGTAACATAAACCATACACGAATCAACATGAGACTGGAAGAACTAGATGGAGCCTGGCTACCAACAATGACTGCCCTTACAGGGATGTCAACAAAGAGTATCGTATGGAACAGGAGAAACATGGCATGTAGAACTTGAACTTCAGTAAAAAGACCAGACTAGACGGGATGATAGATGTAGCCCTCAGACTCTCTATTAACCCAGAACAGAATCCATTCCTGAAGCCAACTCCTCAGACAAAGATTAGGCTTGCATATAAGAAATAAAATGATACTGGTGAAGGGATTCTTGGCTAAGTAAATAGAGGAGACTAACTGGGTAGCTTCTGTCCAGAGGTGAGATGAGAAGGCAGAGGGCAAAAGGAGGTGGCTGAATGGACATGAGAAATATACAGTATAGAGGAGGAGTGTGCTGTAACAGTGTGCGGAGAGCAGCTAGCATCACATGGCAAAGTGTGTTTAAATTTTTGTATGAGAAAGAGACACAAACCGTAAACTTTCACTTAAAACACAATGAAAAAACAAATACATATATAAACAATTATGCTGTGCTCATGTGATTGCTTTATGTAACAAGTTATACATAGAAAAAATCAATAAATTGTAAATCAGTAACTTTTCTTTCTGCTTTGATTTGTTTATTCAGCTTAGAAGATTAGACGGTGGCTTAATCCACTAAAATAACATATAGAGATGAATTAAACTCTAAAACAGATCTTACTCAGCAGAACAGCTCAGATACGCTCATACAATAGCATGTATTTGAATTAGATTTGGAAACCTTAAAACAGTTTGTTTATATTTCAAATACATGAATTAGCAATAAATTTTAAACCTATACATTAACAGAAATTTTCTCAAAGATTTATTAGCTAATGCTTGGCATTTCACACTTCATGAAGTGTCCTTTCAAAGGAATATTTATAAGGTCAATTTTAAGAACATCTATTTTCCTTGTAAGTGGAGATTCTCTTTTTTTAATTGAAAAATAATCACATTTTCAACTTTGCAATAATATTATCTAGGTATAAAGTTAAAATAAGGAGCCCAGATGGGACAGTGGCTGAGGGCTTAGCTCCTACCGGGAGGTCGATAGTGTGAGCCCACCAGTCACTCCACGGGACAAAGATATGCAGTCAGCTTCTATAAGGGTTACAGCCTTGGGAACTCTATGGGGGCAGTTCTACTCTGTCCTGTATGGTCAGTAAGAGTCAGAATTGATGGGAGGGCAATAGGTTTGGTTTGTGTTGGGTTTTAAAATCAAAATAAGTAAACTCAGAAAATAAAATCTGTATATCTAAACAATTTCAAAGAGAAAAGTGAGGTACAAAATCCTAAACCACTGTATAAAATTTTCTCACATAAATAATGCCTGGTGAATACTAGTATAAGTCTATCACACACTCATACAAACATTCAGGAAAGATATCCAACCTGGATGGGTTGTTTCTACAAAGGACACTGGGGAAACCATAGGGAGAGAAACATAGAGTACAGGAACTAACAACAAATGAGCAAACAGACAAACAAAAACCAACATAAACAGTAATAAGTCTGCTTTTAACTATTATGTAGGAAATGGGTGGCTACAAACAAGGGCAGGGAAATGCTAGAGGCAGCAGGGGAAGGACAGCTAAAGTCCTGCTGTCTCTTTTCCCACCATACCTTCACCTCTTTATCTTGAGGCCTCTACTGAGCACCCCCTTTCTGCAAGTCCCTTTTGTGGGTATGCATGCAGGTGACTGCTTTGCTGGATGTGCAGTTAACAAAAGTAGCTGGGGCTGACTAGCTCAGCATGTCATCCTGTACTTGTCTCTACCCAGCTCCTTGAGTTTGTAGATCTTAATCTTGTAAAACTGCATCCTCTTCACTTTCCAATCCCTAAGGAGTGCCTGGGTAGAGCACATAGTTAATTTAAGTACTAGACTACTATCTGAAAGTCTGGTGGTTTGAACCTACCCAGCGGCACCTTAGGAGGCAGACCTGGTGATCTGCTTCTGAAAGGTCACAGCCTTGAAAACGTTATATGTATTTATGGGGTCACAGTAAGTCAGAAATGACTTGAGGGCAACTAACAACAACAAAGATTTAATGGTGAGAGCCACTGTAATAAAATGAAGCCATGACTCTCTCTGGTGGTGCTCACACATTAAACAAACTAGACTCCTAAGAAAACCACTACCTCAAAATGTAAGCAATGAACTGGACAAAATAAAATGTTATCTGAAACACACAATTAATACAGCTAATTTAAACAGACATGACACACCATAATAACCACAAGAAAAGATCAGTAAATATAAGAACATAATGATCAAAGACCAGATGAGTTGTGGAAGTACACCATGGATGTAGAAAGTAAAAGGTAATTTAAAAGGCAGGAAAGAAAAAAGAGAGAGATAAAAATGGCTATCAGACGAGACTCTGAAACTTGTACTTGAATGTAGAACAGCTAAAGTGAATGAAAGAAAGGGTGAAGTAAGACAGCTAAATAGAATATTTCAAAGGCTGGCTCAAGAAAGCCAAGCATTAAAATAAAATGTGCAAAGATCTGGACTTAGAAAACCAAAAGGAAAGAACATGCTTGGCATTTCTCAAGCTGAAAAAAAACTTAAGGGGGAAAAGAAATCAAGCTTAGAGTTACAATTTTGAAAGATTCTGTGGACAAAATATGGAATAATTCAGAAAGGATCAAAATGAGATGAAGTGAATATATAGAATCGCTGTATCAAAAAGAATTGGTCAATAATTAATCATTTCAGGAGACAGCATATGCTGAATACCATACAACGGTATTCAAAGAAGCAGTGTAAGCACTAAAAGTACTGGCAAAAAAGAAGCCTACAGGAACTGACCAATTGAGATGTTTCAGCAAATTGATACTACGTTGGAGGAGTTTACTCACGTATGCCAAAAAATTGAGAAGACAGCTCCTAGCCCATCTATTTGAAGAGATATATATTTGTGCTAACCAAGAGAAAGATGATACAGCTGAATGCATAAATCATCAAACAATATAATTAGTATCATAGAAATTAAAGCTTTGCAGCAATATATTGACAGAGAACAGCAAGAAATTTAAAATGGATTCAGAAGAGGGAATGAACAGACATAACAACTTTGGCTACTAAAAGCAAAGAAGACTCGAAGTACTTGATGATGAAGATTAAAGAGTACAGTCTTCACTATGGATTACACTTCAACATAAAGTAACAATAATCCTCACACCTGGACTTATAAGCAGCCTCATAATAATTGAAAAAAAAATTGATATTGTTAAGTAGTTCATTTTACTTTGATCCACAACCAACACTCATGGAAACAGCCATCAAGAAAGCAAACGACGTATTGCATTGAGGAAATCTGTTGCACTGTTGCAACAAACTCTTTAAACTATTGAAGACTAAGGTGTGCCTGACCCAAGAAATGATATTTTCAATCACCTCACATGCATTTGAAAGCTGGTCAGTGAAAACAGGAAGACTGAAGAAGTACTGATGCCTTTGAATCATGATGTTAGTGAAGAATACTGAATATACCCATGGACTGTCAGAAGAAGTGATGCCTTTGAATTACGAAGTTAGTGAAGAATACTGAGCATCTCATGGACTGTTGGAATGCACAAAACATTTTGAAAGAACTACAGCCAGAGTGTTCTTTGGAAGTAAGAATGGAGAGATTTTACCTCAGTTACTCTGGACAGGTTATCAGGAAGGACTAGTCCCTGGAGAAGGATATCATGCTTGGTAAAGTAGAGCATTAGTGAAAAAAGAAGTCTTTTAGTGAAAGAGATGGACAAAGTGGCTGGAATAGCTAACTCAAACATGGCAATTATTGTGTGGGTGCCACAGGCCCAAGCAGTGTTCTCTTTTGTTTTATATACTGTCACTGTAAGTCAGAACTGACCTGGTGGTACCTAAAAACACATACACATGTATGCAAAGAAACATCTATATGCAAGCACATATATATTATTTAGTTATTCCTGTTCTTGCAAAATTGCATGTAACATTTACTAAACATCATTTTTTTCTTGTGTGCTTCTTAGTGATACCATTTTTTAGTCAAGCCATACATATTTCACCCACATTTTATGTTAACTTTCATACAAACATCAAGTGTCTACTATCTAAAGAGTGTTCGTCCCAGTTCCCATTCCCAGTAATTACCAGTAATCACTGGTTTCTGTATGTGTGTTTTCTTGCCCTTTTATGAACACTTGATCATCCACCATGTGCCTTTCTGTGATTGATTTATTTTACTCCCTATAATGTTCTCCACGAGTCGGATCCGACTCGACGGCACTTGGCGGCTTGGCAATGTTCTCCATATTCATTCATGTAATAATGTATTTTAAGAAGTCATTATTATTCTTTAAAGTTGTGTAGCATTTCACTGTAGGTATGTACCATCTTCTGTATATCCATTCATATACTTATGGGTGTCTAGGTTGTTACCCTCTTTTTGCTTCTGTGAACAGTGCTGCAATGAACATACATGTGCAGATGCTCATTTTTCTGTCTTTTATTAGATTTTCAGGTGAGTCAGAATCTATTTGATGGAGTAGGCTTGTTTTTTTTGGGTTTATACCTAGGTATGGGATTGCTATATTAAAAGACATTTATTTCTAGTTTTTTTGAGGAAGCCATTTTACCCTCCAGCCTGCAATAAATAAGGTTTCCAGTTTCCCTAGATTCTCATCAGCATTTGCTGTTTTCCATTTTCTTTTTTTTAAACAGTGCCATTTTTACAGGGTTAAGATGGTATATGTTTTGAATCTCTCTAATGGCTAATGATGCCAAAAATATGATTGAATTCTGCCAGATCAACAACTTCTTCATTGCAAATGCCTTTTTTAACAAGTAAACAGCCAGTGTATATGTAGAACTCACCAGATGGAATATACTAGAATCAAATCAATTACATCTGTGGAAAGAGATGATGGAAAAGTTCACCGTTACTTCCCTTGTAACAAACCTCTTAATTGTGAGTATGGTCTGTAAGTTCTGTGTGGTCATTGCAATGAATTATTGAATCCAGCAGAGAAGCAGAGAGTGCCACGTGAGGGGCGGTTGGTGTCAGAATTAGGAAAGATGGCAGAGAGAAGAGGATTGCCTGGCCTTTGCCTCCTGTGACTCAGCCTTGGGTTGTTGTTCTTAGCCATCCTTTCTCTTGAGAAATTAGAGGAGGTCAGATACCAGCCTCACATGATTTTCACAATGTCTTTAAATTATCGTGTTGGCAAAGAACATAGAACATACCACGGGCTGCTGGAAGAACAAACAAATCTTCATGGAAGAAGTATAGTCAGTATGCTCATTAGAAGCAAGGATGGCACAATTTGCCTCCCCTTTGGACATACTGTAACAATGGACCAGTCTTCGGAGAAGAATATTATGTTTAGTGGAGGTTCAGTGAAAAGTAAAAGATTCTCGGTGAGATGGACTGACACAGTAACAGCAACAGTTCAAACACGGCAATGATTGTGAGGAAGGTGCAGAACCAGGCAGTATTTTGTTCTATTGTATAAATGGTCACTATCAGTTGGAATCAACTTGAGGGAATCTAACAATCCAATATTCTTATTCCTTCTAAGCAGTCTCAACATGACTAATGCTAATTGGATATCAAACGCATAAGCAGTAATTCACTTAGAGAATGCTTTAATATTTCTGACTCCATAGACAATATGATGAGCTCAGCATAGGCCTAATTTTCTTGTTTTCAAGTCATCAGACACGGCATTTTAAAATACTACTCTTTATAATGGTAGCTTCACTGTTCATAAGAATGAGAGCTCTGCAGCACAACCGTATTGCATTACATGGCCTTTCTGAGTAATAAATGAGAAGAAACCCTAACTCATGATAAACATTCAATATATGTTATTATTATTGTCATGGACTCCATTGTGTCCCCCCAGAATGTGCGTGGCCATTCAGTTAGGTCGTGATTCCAGGTACTGTGTGATGTCCCTGTACATGCTGTAAACACTGGCCTCTGTGACAGTAATGAAGGGAGACGGGTAGCAGCTGTGTTCATCGGGCAGAACTCAATGTGTAAGATTGACTATGCCTTGAGGCAATCTCTTGGGATATAAAGGAAAGGAAAGCAAGCAGAGATTGGGTGGCCTCATACCACCAACAAGCTGTGCCAGGAGCAGATGGTGTCCTTTGGAAAGGACCCAGAGTCCCTGCACCTCAGAAGCTCCTAGTCCAGGGGAATGTTGCTGACAAAGACCTTCCTACAGAACTAGCATAGACAGCTGTATCCTGGAGCAGATACCCTGAATTTGGACTTGTAGCCTACTGGACTATGACACAACTAAAATTTCCCTCTTACGAGAATTCTACTTGTAGTATTTCTATTAAAGCAGCACTAGATGACTAAAACATTTACTATTTTAATTCTTATATTTTAGAGATTATAATTTGGAGATAAAAATCTTACAAATTAACATACATAGGAAAATCTGTACCATTTCATAAATACCAGATAGTCTCACAAATTTATCCTCTCCTGGTGCTTAAAATTCTTCATTGTAAAAACCCTTTGCTTTGTAGACCATCCTGACTCATAGTAACCTTTCAGAATGCAGAAGAACTGCCCTGTAGGGTATCTAAGCAGAGCAGGTGGATTTAAACAGCAGATCTTTGAGTTAGCAGTCATAGCTCTTAAAAACTGTACCAGCAGGGCACCTTTGCACTGTTAATTGGTCTAATAACATATTTAGCATTTCTGTTCTATTTCCTAGTTCACTGCATAGTGCCTGAGGTCTAAAAAGCTTGCACTACCCAAGGCACACTTGGTCTCTGTTCACCTACGGCAACAGATGAAGAAGAGGATTCAGGAATAAGAGGAGGATATGGAATGTGATGCCAATTGCCTCCCTGTATAATTCCTTCCCTTGCCATGAGACCAGAAGAATCAGATGGTTCCTGGCTACCATTACTGAACATTTTGACTCAAGATTCTATAGAAGAATCCTGATCAAAAATGGGAAAATACAAAACAGAATAGGAAATTTTCACAGACTCCAGACTTTTTGAAGCCATGGAGGGTGGAAGGATCCCTGAAACTATTGTCCTGAGATAATCTTTAAATCCTAAGTAAAAAATATCTCTCATATTAAAACTGAACAATAGTTTAGCTCAACTACTAAAAACCTTAAAATGTCTACCTTGAGCACTGTGCTCTTTTGTAAACTATTGTTGTGGATTAAATTGACAATAGCAACTTGAAAGATCAGATAAAAGCTTTAGTGGGCTGTAAGTTTCTGTTAATGAAGGAGAACAACTCAGAAAAGGAGGGTGAGAATACTTGCCTGACTTGAAGACTTTAATCAACGTCAATCAGTTGTTAGGAGCCCAGGTTGCACAGTGGTTACAGTGATGGAATGCTGACTGAACGGTCAGTGGTTTGAAAAAATCAGTCACTACACAGGAGAAAGATGTGTCATTCTGCTTTCATACAGATTTATAGCCTCGGAAAAATTAAGGGGTTGTACAACCAGAAGAACATCATGTTACACTGTGCAAGCACCAACTGTTGAATGGGTGTAAGTTTTGCTGCACATACTGTCAACAATAACAAAAAAGTTTAGGAAAAAATTCTTCCCTGAAACTACTATAGGCATTTCTGTAGGAAGTAGCTCCCTTAGACAAGCCATTATTGTATTTGAGGACTTGAGATGAATTTCCCAGTGACAGGATAGACGGAAGCTGAATCAGAAAACTGATGTATGAAAGATGGAACTGCAAAAGAGCACGGAGTCGGAGACAATGGGGAGTAAGATAAGAGCTCCTATCACTGACAGTGGGAGGTGTCATAGCTTATTTTTTTCTAGGTCATAATTCTCCCACAGACAGTTCCATTTCTGCAGTCAGCCCAGTAGCCAGTATTTTTGGGACTCTGCTTTTCTGACTAGGACAACCTGAATGCGAGACTTCAGTTAGCACAATCAGGGAAGCACATAAGGGAAGGTCAAGGGGGAGCAGTTTACAGGGGGTAGGAAGTGAGAGAGATTTCAAGGCAGCTTGCCTAAAGTGGATAGAAAGATAAATGGTATCAGTGACAGGACTGAGAAAATACAATTAGTGAAAGGATCAGAAAAGAGAAAATTTGGACTGAAAAGAATAAGGAACAATGGGCTTATTGTAACGACAATGGTGGTAGTTGCAGCTGAATGCTCCTTATTTGGCAAATTTGGCCTACCATTGGATGATGTGACTTAGGCATTAAATAAATATAATAATTCTCTAAGCCACTTTCTGTCATTCATGAGATAGCTATAGAGAGTTCTTTTTACTGCAGATTATAATTTTTCTCAAAGCCCATTTCCCATGCAGGATGAACTCACAAGAAAACAACACACTTCTAACTTGAGGGGCCAAAATGTTACACTAGTTTCACTTAGTGTTACTACTATACAGGATTAGGTCAAAGCCAGTTTTATTTCACCACTAACATGAGTCCTTGAAATCATTTATTCTACTTTATGTAAGCTCTCTATTTTCATTTAAGACATTTCCAGGATACCCATTGCTCAGAAATATAAAATTATATGTGAACTGACTTGACAATGGATTTATTTTTTGGTTTAACACAATTACCTTCCGTTTTCACCCAGCAGGTGTTTATTTTCCAGTTTGTTTGGGTGATAGCATTGATATCAGTGAGGGTATTGGAACCACTTGACGATACTTTAAAATATAAATCCACTGTAATTTTCAAAAGACCCACATGCTTGCTGATTCCCTCTGGGGGGGGAAAATTTATGGCACTTTGTGTTACTATGATTTCTTGCAGGATGATGTCATCTACGAAGCATAACATTATACTTTCAGTTCTTTATTATAATGCAAAACTAGACAAAATGAGTCTATGCTTTTAGTGGGGCTAAGGCATTTACTAAAAATATAAAAGTTCTAACTACTGTAATGGAATCTGAAGGACAAACATCATATAGAATGATTCAAATTTTCTCCATTTGGATTTCTCAGCTATATCATCTACCTTCTTATCTATATTTCAAAACTGTCTTTCTCTACCTACTCTTTTTTTTAATCGATAAAATACTAAATTCTCTCACATCTTTGTAAACCATCTCTCTGTGTCTTGAGTCCACTTTTATTATTCTACCTTCCAGTCCAGGTCTTAGAAAGTATAGCTTTACACTGATTCTGTTCCACATCTTCCAGTCACTCTTTAATAAAAGTTGTCATAAAATATTCCAAGTATACAGAAATGTATTTAAAAATAGTCTATACTTATGTGCTCACTAAGCAGCTTTGTGAAACTTTAACTTTTTTCCTGCTGTTTCTTGCTTTTTTCTTTTGACAGAACTAAATAATTACAGACACAATTGAAGTCCTTTACAGAGTTATTCAATTTATTTCCCATTCTATTTACAGCTAATCACTTACTAATTTTGATACTTATAATCCCTAGATATTAAAAATAATTTTAGATACGAGTGTATAGGAGGGCTGACAATTAAGTTTGCAAATTCATCCTAGAAAAAGTGCTACCTATCTCAATTCTGAATATCACTACATTTACCTTTGAAGTACTACCCCTGAGAACCCATGCACTGATATCAGTGCCTAGGCCACCCTTCGAAGCAATTTTGGAACTCTTTTTCTGGAATGGCCATCAGAGCTGTAACGATATTACCCTTGATGTCCTGAATGTCATCAAAATGTCTTCCTTTCAATATTTCCTTTATCTTTGGGTAAAGAAAAAATTCATTGGGGGACAGATCAAATGAGTGGGGAGGGTGTTCCAATACAGTTATTTGTTTACTGGCTAAAAACTCCCTCACAGACAGTGTTGTGTGAGCTGGTGCATTGTCATGATTCAACAGCCATGAGTTGTTGGAGAAAAGTTCAGGTTGTTTTCATCTAACTTTTTGATGCAGTCTTTTCAGTACTTCCAAATAGTAAACTTGATTAACTGTTTTGTCAAGTTGGCACAAATTCATAATGAACACCCCTCCGACATCAAAAAAGGTTAGCAACCTCATTTTGACTCTTGATTTGGAATGATGGAAATTTTTTTGGTCATGGAGAATTGTCTGACTTCCACTGTCCACTTGGATGCTTTGTTTCAGGGTTATATTGGTACACCCATGTTTTATTGCTGGCTCAAAACATCATTTTGTCTCTCCAAAAGATATTGGCAAACTTCAGCTCTCCTTTGTTCATTTGTAAGCTCCTTTCGGACTATTTTTGCACACACCTTTCTCATGCCAAAATTTTCAGTTAAGATTTTCCTAATTGTTTCTCTATTGATATTTACTTGGTATGCTATGCTTCTCGTAGTTACCTGATGATTTTGACACACAGTTCTACAGATTTTTGCAATGTTTTCATCAGGTCTGCTTGTTACTGACTTTCCTGTCATTCTTCATCAATAGTGCCTTCTTCTCCCTCAGAAAAGTGTTTAGTCCATTTGTATACTGCTGTTTTCTTCATGCCAGTATTCCCATAAACTTGGACTAACATGTCCCTGATTTTACTTCCACTCTTGCCCAGTTTAACAAGAAATTTAATGATTGTTCATTACTCTAATTCAAGCTCTGACATTCTTGCAACAGCACACAAAAGCACGCAACAATGAATGCCACTCAGCAAGATGCCATCACATGCTGACATGAACGCAGCTGTGAGATGCTGATATACCAGTGTTAAAAAACCACACTGAGTTGTTTGTGCAGTGCTGCCAACATAAGTTCACACTGGTAAGCTCATGAACTTCATTGTCAGATTTGTATGACCACAATTAGTATTTACATGAATTCCATTATGTTATATATATCTATACTGCTTTATGTGTTTAGTGATACTTTTTAGATTTATCCATATTATAGATATAACTTCAGTTCATTCATTTCTATTTCCACGTGGTAATTTACTGACCATCACAAAATTTCTTTACCCATTATTCTTTGATGGAGTGATGCAATCTATTTACTTTTTTCAAAATTCAAATAATGCCAAAGTAAAAGTTTTGGGATATCTCCAAGTGCACACGCACGAACATTTTTTTCCCAAAGCATATACTGGAAAAAGAATTTTGTACCATAAGGCATGAATCTTTACTTTTATTCAATCTAGCCATATTGCTTTGGAAGGTAAGAGTACTTACTTTGCACTCCAATCAGCAGCCTGCCAAAGTTTCTTCTACTCAAAATCCTTTTCAATTGTTGATATTTCCTTTTCTCTTTTCTAACTTACTGCTAGTTATTCACTAACTCAAAACATTACTGAAACTGCTTTGCCAAGATTGATCACATCTTATCAAGTCCAAGATGTTGTATTTTTCTTGATAGACCTTTGACCATTTGTTTTCCTGAATTCTTCACTTGTCTAAATCCATCAAAGCTCTCTTTCACCATTTCCTTCTTTCCTTTGGACATTATTCTCTTATCTTTTTCCCTCTCCCATGGGTGTTTCCTCTAAGCTCTAGTAGGTAGAATTCTTCAGCATTCTTTTACTGACTCATTACACAGTTCTCTAGTATTTCAGTAAATTATTTTGGATTTGCCAAACAAAATTTGCCAAACAAAATCCCGTTTAAAGATCATTGTCTGGTTTTAGTGCCATCTGTATATTTTACAACTCCCAAGCTGGTAGGTCTAGCACTGACCTTTCCACTAAGATACAGTCACCTGTGTCTATCTATACTTGGATGTAGTTTTACTCTGTCACATAGAGTCACTAAGGGTTAAAAATTGATTCCATAGCACCTATCAACAACCTGGACGGTTATAGAACACTTGGAAATGGTCAAGATTAACATTAACTCATCATCCTCCTCTATTCCCTAAAGGCTCTTCCTCTTAATTTATGAATATTAGCCAACGGCTTCACAAGTCACCCAATCAAAGAATCCAGACTTGTTACAGAGTCAATTTCAACTATGACAACCCCGTGTGTGGCACAGTAGAGTTGCTCCATAGAGGTTCCTTGATGATAATCTTTATGGAAGGCCTTGGCCACCAGGCCTTCTGTGGTGCTGCACACCCAACCTTAAAGTCAGTAGTGGAATGCAAACTTTAGGCACCACCCAGAGAACTGTCACTGAGTCACCCAACATTTGAAGTGACCTAATATTCTGCTTTAGTCACTACTGCCTCATGATTTTTATTTTTAAATATTTCTTAACTTTATCTCCTCCTGTACAATTGTCCTCAAAAAGCCCTTACCAACTTTAGCTTAATGTTTTTATGCTTAATATCACCCCACAGACTTAAGATACAGCCTATCTGAAATAGGAAACTGCTTCATATAGTTTTCATAGTATAAAGCCAAAGCTCCTCATCATGACAGGATGACAGAAGGTTCTTGCTAACTGGCACCTGCCTCTTTCTCTACTTCATTTCTGCCACTCTCCACATCACATTTTCCATTAACACTGAATTATTTTTAGTTTTCCATGTATATCCTGCTATTTTAGGACTATCTACAAATGCTGTTTTTTTTTTTTTTTCTGACTAAAAAAAACCCTCCAATTTTCTTCACCTGCCTATCTTTTGTTTAGTTTTGAGGAATCCTTTGCTTTCAGAATGGTACTTTTTCCCCTACATATACCCTTGTACATCTTATCACTCTTTAAGTATCATAAGCATACTATCCTTGGTACATTATATCACCCAAATAAATGTTTGTGGGGGAGAAAAAGGTCAACAACAAAAAAATGAAATTAAATGTAGTCTCTTTAGCAAACAGGTGCAGGTTGGATATAAACAGTTTTGTTTTTTACAAAGTTTGTGGTTTGTCACTGATAACATCATTCCATCTGATACACAGGAACAGTTTACAGTTTTCTTCTTTATCACTTTCATGAAATTTGTTACTAGCTTTATTCAAAATTTAACTAGCCTTGAATTTTAGGTAGTCAGGGAAACTCTGCAGTATACTGAAAAGACCATGAGCTCTGGAGTCAGATTCCCAAAGCCAAAATCAAATCCACTGCTATCCAGTTGAATGTGGACTCATGGTGACCCCAGAGGACAGAGCAGAGCTGCTTCAGAAGGTTTCCAAGTCTGTAAAGTTCTACAGAAACTGGCTGCCAGCATCTTTCTCCCATGGAGTGGCTGGTAGGTTCCAATTATCAGCTTTTGATTGGCAGCTGAGCACTTAAAAACTGTACCACAAGTGCCCCTTGGAGTCAGATTAGGGGTTCAAATTCCAGCTTTGGATACTTGACCTAAGTAGGCCTCATTCTACTTCTTGGAAAAATTTGCTTGGTAATAGTACCTACATGACAGAGTCATTATAAATACAAAGAGAGATCATGTGAGCACTGGAGAAGTATTTGTATTATTAGTGTGGACTTTTTTGAATTCATGGCTGGATTCAATTTGCAAACGCCTTACTAAGAAAAGATGTATCCTATTGCTACAGGAAATTGCTGTACACATTTTTGTGAGGCTGACTTTGTTACCTTTTCTTGTTTCACGTGAAGAAGGTTTCTCATTCAGTTTTGCACACATCAGATACAAAAACTCATCTAATTTCTTTGCTAAAAGACAGGGAAGAAAGCACATCTAAGGTTGTGTATGAGCTTTCCTTTTGCTAGTCACCCCATGTTTAGTGTGAGCAGACATTCAGAGAATGGGATGCAGTACTTGGCTCACACCCAGAGTTCAGACAGTGACTTTCAGTCTGAGGTTAGTGAACTGGGAACTGTACAGTCCCTGAGAGACCCTGGAATGACTGTTATATAGAGCATCCCCAGGCACTTGGCTGGCTGGCCACATTAGATGTCCATATTTATTCCTTTTGCTTTTCTGTTTCTTCACTCCCCATTTCTTTGTCTCTGCCATTGGTCCCTCAAGCACTGGCTGCCCTTCAGGTGAAACAAGTATGACCTTAGCCACGCTGAAAGCACAGTGCTATATCTTACAAAACATCACAGAAAGAGTGAAAAGAGAAGATGATTCATAAACAGACGGCAAAAGCTTTAATGGGTACAGTGTTTCCATGTGGGGTAACAAAATTTTTCTGGAACTAGACGGTGGTGATGTTTGTACAACATTAAAAAAAAAAAGCCAATGAGTCAGTTCTCACTCAATAGGATATGTTATAATGCTATGTGTTTCCTTATTTGCATTCAAGACCTAAAAAAGCTAGAATCTGCCAGTAAATGTTTGGGGGATGTGACCCTGTTACTTTTCAATACAAAAGTTATGCTAGATTTTTTAGATTGGACTGGAAAGCTACTCTTTATTTTCTATTTTGTAGAATAATTCAATAAAATAAAAATTACTTTTTTAATGATTAGATTGGGTTTAGCCGTAAAAGTAATTGCACATTTAACAACAGTTCTTGAAGAATATTTCCAATTTCTTCTCACTTAATAACTTCTAAAGAATTTACTAGATTATTTGGAAACCCTGTGGTGTAGATTATTTTTCACAGCAGCCATAGGACATGGGACTTTATGTGATTTCATACATGACTGTGCAGTCCTGATACAGCCTAAATACCAAGTAATACCCCAAGCCAAAGCCAAGTGCCGAAGTAATACCCATATTTTTAAAATATATGGCAGGCACCTTAGGAAGATGAAGCATTTTGGAGGTAAGAAGATTCAAGATGGTGAGGCTTGTTTCACAGTAAATCACTGCCCTTTTCTAGAATGACGGCAGAAGTGAAAGCAGAAAGGAAGATAACGAACCACACACTGGTTTTGATCATCTCCCATTATAATATGCATCTAATATCTAAGAAAACTGAAGCTCAAGTTATTTTACTCCAAAGCTCCTCGCACTGTTGTGTGACATCAAGTCGACATCACCTTATAGGTAGTATTTATTGTTTGACTCCATAAAACAATAGATGAGGAAAGGCTCCTTGTAAGATATAAAATTAAGTAAAGCTTGGACTCATACTACAGTTTGGTATGTTTTGTCTCTCTTTATTTTTTTAAATTGATCATTCTGCTCTCTGCCCCTAAAGACTTCTTCAATCCAAAGCATCTTAACATGTTTAGCAGAGAATAGAGAGGAAAATGAATTGTTTTTATTTACAAGCCACTATGTTTTTACTTAGTCACTATTTCTGTTATCTTGTTTATTCCTTGCAACAACACTTATGAGACAGCTGTTATTTCCCCAATGTAAAAACGGGAAGACAGGGTACAAAGTTAGGCAATGCAACCAAGACAAAACAGCCAGGATCCACATTCAGCTTTCTCTAATTGAAAATGCCATATACTCTTAAATTGATTATATTTTCCCTAAGTAACAGTCAAAATGAGACAACATAGATAACTAATACTGGTGAAGTGAACTTCAGAAGTATTGAGTCAGCCGAGAGTTGGGTAGAAATAAGATATAAGGAGGCCAGGACATACTTTCTGCGTAGTGAGCTCTGCATGGAATAATCAAAGACCAGAAGTAGCTTTAAAACTTGACTATGGCAAGAACTTTAAGGCGACATGAGACACCTAAGCTAGAGTGAGGCAGAAAATGGTTTTTGGTCAGGGAGGAAATACTAATATATTTTGTGTAGAAGACATACTTAAACTCTGTGAAACTCAGCTGGTTCCAGTATAATGGAGAAAAAAAATAAAAATAAAAAGATTAGAATGCTATCACAACTGACCTCAGTGAACATTAATTAGGTGCACAGAAGAACGGAGAGCTGAAAAAAGGATAATATCTGATTCCAGGTGACTTATACTCTGGTAATTAACCAAACTCTAAAATGAGATACGGAAACTCTGGTGGGATAGTGGGTTAAGTGCTATGTCTGCTAACCAAAAGGTCCGCAGTTCAAATCCTCCAGGTGCTCCTTGGAAACTCTATGAAGCAGTTCTACTCTGACCTCTAGGGTCACTATGAGTCAGACCCAACTCAATAACAATGTTCTTCTTCTTCTTCTTTTTTTTTTTTTTTTTCAATATAAGATAAAAGAAATGTCATAAAGGAAATCCCATAGTCATATAATTTTGTGGACACACCAATAGAGGGACAGTTAACTTTGACTCAAAGGATTTAGGATGACTTTTGGAGGAGACAGTCATTGAACTGTCATAAAAAGAAGAATAACATTCAAAATAGAGACTAAGAAAAACTACTACAGCAGAATGTGTAACTGAGTATGGTTTAGTGGTAGCTGGATGGGATTAAACAGAGCTACCAACGTCACACAAACACAGTTATACATTAACCTCCTACAAAACCAGAAACCATAAGCTGTTTTTGAACTGGGAAATGATGATTAGATATAAGTTGTTGACAGCAAACTGTCCTGGAAATCTTCTGTTTCTCAGCCAGTTTCAAAATTCTGTGATTCTATGATCTGTAAGGAAATAACTCTAAATTACAACACACTCTTAAAATCTTGCAATGTAAGTGTCAGCCTCTCCAATTTCTTCAACGTCTCTTGTGCTGCTAGCACAAAATTTGGGAGACTACAATTTTCTGATCTTATAATCGATATTGATGGAATTACTTTAACAGTATTTTTTAAAGCTAATTGTTACAGGCTAGAAGATTACCCTTGGAGGTAAAATCAGTATCTACCAGAATGAATGATACTATTAATGGTATTAGTATTAAGGGCCCTCTCAGATAAAGATTTTGTGAAAAGTACAGCTTTTCCGGTTTTCTGAGAGAAAATAACAATGGAAACACCCCTGGGGTAGAAGGTGAGAGACAGGGCAATCATTTGGTCTTTTCTTATCTGCTAACTTCTTTCCTTTGCAGATTTAATGACACTTTAAGCTTGAAAAGAAGTAATATACAGAGTAAACAACACTCTCAAAGCACAATATTAATGATCTTCAAAAGGGCTGTTACAAACACTGTCGTGAGATTAAAATTTATAGCACTGCTTTCAATAAGTGAAACATCACTGAAATAGTCTATTCAGTGTTCATTCATTTTGTCTGATTACATTTCATTAAACTATATACTTTAGAATGCTTGTTAATATGCCCAAAGAAAATTTGCAAATAACTAGGCTTCATGTGCACTGACCCTTCGCTCTTCTTCTGAGTCTGCAGTATGGCTCATTTTTGTCAAGCTGTTGAAACATTTGCAGTATAATGCATCAAATTAAAGCAACCAGCTGTGATGTTTAATTTAAGCTATAAGTTTATGATCTACACATAAAAAACACCTTATGGAAAAATTGATATCGCATGTAACTGCATTCTAGTGCCACACAAAACATTTTACAAAATACTGATAAAGTGTCACCATATTTTATTGTATTAAGCTATTTGGACTTCAAGTTTAAAGAGAACACAATCATTTATCCAAAAATGTATATCCCAGAATAAATGAACAGACTTGAACATCATTCTCTAAATATAGATAAGATGTGAAGTCATTTGTTCTAATGTGTCAGAAGAGAGGCTTTGTGTCTCACTCTCTGTTGTTTATAATGAAGTTCTTCTATTATTTACAGTCTAGAATTTGGAAATGTCATTAACCACAAAGTTCAACTCTGTTCATCAAATTTCTCACTGTATGAAAGTGAAGGTATTTAATAACCCCCAAAACATAGTACATACATTTATCACACCCATTCTTCTTCATTAGACATGATGCAAAGCACATAATTGTTCAAGTGGCCCAGCTGATACAGGCTGTTCCATGATCATTGGAGAAACCAATAACTTGAAACAAAAATACTACACAGTTATATATTATTAATAAATACTTCATATATATATTTATATCTATATATCCTCCCATTGCTTTACAGTTGATTCCGACTAGCAGTGACCTTATAGGGAAGGGTAGGACTGCCCCATAGAGTTTCCAAGACTGGAATTCTTCACAGAAGCACACTGCCACCTCTTTCTTTTTCAGAGCAGCTGGTGGGCTCTAACCACTGATCTTTTGGTTAGCAGCACAGTGTTTAAACACTGTGCCAATAGGATCCCTCATATATGCTTGTATAGTATTTACATAAACATAATTTTTTAAAGATGAGCATTTGTTTCATAACTGACTAAATAAGGTAGGCAAAGGGGAAAAAAATTAAAGATAAGACATTTCCTTTGCAGAAAATCAACTGAGGGATACTAAAGTCAATTATAGCATTATAAATAAAGATAGGAATGGATCCTTTGGAAGGCTAAGGAACTTTCTCAAGTCTCTAGGTGGTGGTGCTACAGCAGCTGATGAGATCAGCATCACTTGGTGACTGACCAAGTGCCACATCCACTATGCAATTATCACAACATAAATCAATGGTCAGATTTTTACCTAATGAAGAAAAAATTGTAGGATTATGGACAAAAGATATTTTAAAAGCTTAGGTGAAAAGGAACATTGTAAAAAGTTTAGATGTTTTCTACACAGTCACTAGCATTATGTGCTTATTTTAAAAACTTCAAATACAAACTCTTGAATGATTTGTGTTTGTAGATAAAGGATTTGTGTAATATCATAAGAAATATTTTTGTAACTTTTAAAATATTACCCAAAGCTGTGCCTAGAGATAACTGGGAATACAAAAAGGAAGAAATGCTTCAACAGCAGTTTTAGGTAGAAGAAAAACATCACTCAATGCTTTGGACTAGGTACACAGTTAACTTTTAAGTTGGAGGTGGAAGCAAAGTCAAATGCAAAGGAATCATTCACTTTTCACTATACCAGCATTATGTCTTTTATCTTGAAAATAGATTAAGGAAGGAAAGGTTGAAAATGAAAGCCATTAACAAATATTTGGAAGTAGAGTGCAATACGTAATTGTTTGCTTACACTTTTGGAAACAGAATTAGAAATAGCCAGGTATTAAACAATGCATCTTGAGAAATACTGGAATAGTTCATGGGCACTATGACTGCTGCTTGCCACTATCTGAAGCAAAGAGAATAAAATAATCAGTTTAAGACAATAAAAGTGCTCCAATTTTTGGCTTAATATTGGTGATTGTCTCAAAATATGGAGCCCTGGTGGGCTAGTGCTTGAGAACACAGTTGCTAAACAAAGGTTGGCAGTTCAAATCCATTAGGTGCTCCTTGGAAACTCTGTTGGGCAGCTCTACTGTGTCCTATAGGGTCAGGATGAGTTGGAATCAACTGGATGGCAGCTTTTTTGTTGTTGTTTGTTTTTTGTGGGATATATGTATATACATATTTTAACAGGTATGCTTATTCTAGGTAGATACTCTAACAACAACACAGTCTGTGCACATGATCAACAACTGTGTTGGCCAACGGGCATAGCAAATCATGTAGGGTCTAAAAAACATTTACAAAATAATAATTATCTGAATGTAAGAGAAAAAAATACAAACATTCATTGCCATTGAGTTGATTCCAACTCATAGCAACCCTAGAGGACGTAGTAGAACTGCCCAATGGCATTTCCAAGGCTGCAGTCTTTAGAGAAGCAGACAGTCACATCTTTCTCCTACACACCTAAGGGTATTTAATCATTTATAATTAGTGATCTACATGGTATTCTAAAATTAAACATAATTTTAAAGTTCCTGGTTTGGTATTAACAATTATTAAATACTTAAAAAACGAGTATCAAAGACATGACTTGAACAAAAGCTTTTTTAAGGAATCTGAGACCTAGCAGGAAAATTTGGAAATTTAAGCAAATACTTAATAGTGGATAACTTGTGCTAACATAAATCAAAATTTTCATATCGTTAATTATATTGCACTAGAGAGCTACTGCCAGGATCTAACTACATAGATGTCTGTAATCAATAACTGTTATTTTCAGTTAATTAATCAAGAAGAAATTATTGAACATCTGTCATAGGCAGTACAGACAGTTAATGTTTTCAGCTGCTAACTGAAAGATTGTAAAGAAGTTCAAGTCCACTGAGGGGCTCCATAGAAGGTCTGGCAATCTACTTGCCACTGAAAACTCTATGGAGAACAGTTCTACTCTGACACTTATGGGACACTGTAAGTCAGGGTCACCATAAGTCAAAGTTGATTGTATGGCAACTCGTCTTTGGGTTTGCTACGCTCTGAGGATTTATTTAAGGCCCATGGGAAGGACGGAATCATAAATCTATAATCTCTGTTCTTAAGAAGTGTGCAGTTCAGTTAAAATGGAAAAAAGTAAACATAAATGATACATTAATGATTAGTGTAACTATATAACTATAAAATTACCTGCTAAATCACAGAAAAGATCAGTGAAGGTTGTGGAAATCACTAAAGGTATAACAGAGGTACGATCATACTGATCTTAACTATTCATTCATGACTAAAACATAAGACCATAAAAATTGACATTTAAAGAAGTAATGTGATTTTTTTTGCTTAAAGAATATAATTTACAGCATACAGTCTGAAAGAACATAAAAATATCTCACTGTTACTGAGAAATCTTAAACATTTATAAGCAAGCAATAAATTTACTATAATATCTTCACCAGCCAGTGCTCTAATATTAACATGATAATCTTAATGTAAAAATTGTTAAGTTTAACTCTCTATTCAAGTAACTCTGGTGGTATAGTGGTAAGTGTTTGGCTACTAACTGAAAGATTGGTGGTTCAAAACTCACAGCCTCTCTACCAAAGAAAGATGTGATAGTCTGCTTCCATAAACATTACAGCTTTCCAAATCCGGCAGAGCAGTTTTGCTTTGTCCTATAATAGGTCAGCTATGAGTTAGCATACCCAATTCACAGCATACCCTGTTCACTCAAGTTTTTTATGGTTTCATTAAAACTCATAATATGTACATTACATGTCAATTAATTTATCATATTACATTGGCTTTGTTTACCTATGATCCGGTCATAAATGCCTTCTTGAGTTTAGAAAAGGCAATGCTGTTGCTGTTAGTTGGCATCAAGACTGACTCACAGCAATGCTACATACAACAGAATGAAACATTGCCCCTGGTACTATGCCACCCTCACAATCATTGCGATACTTCAGCCCACTGTTGCAGCCACTGACTGAGAAGTCCTTCCTGTAGACAGCGTCTTCCCTCTTTCCCTCCTTCCCTCTCTCCCTCCCTGCCTCTCTTCCTTCTTTCTGCCCATGTCCCTCTACTTTACTAAGTATAATGTCCTTCTCTAAGGTCTGGTTTCTTCTCATGAGACATGAGAAAAAGTCTTGCCATCCTCCTTTGAAGAAACATCCTCACTGTACTTCTGTCATGATAAATTTGTTCATTCTTCTGGAAGTCCATGGTATATTCAATATTCTTTACTTAAATCATAATTCAAAGCCATAGATTATTCTTTGTCCAGCTTTCACATACAAATGAAGCAACTGAAAATATAAAAGCTTGGGTCAGAAGCACCTTAGTCCTTAAGGTGACATCTTTGCTTCTTAAATCCTGAAAGAGATCTTTCATGGCAGATCTGCCCAACGTTATATGTTGTTTATTCTTGACTGCTGCTTCCACAGGAGTTGACTGTAGATCTAAGTAAAATAAAATCTCTGACAACTTCAATTTTTTTTCCTTTAATCATAATGTTCTTTACTTGTTATAGTTGCAAAGATTTTTGTTTTCCTTATGTTGAGGTATAATCTGTACTGAAGGCTGTAGTGTTTGATCTTCATCAATAACTTCCAAGTCTTCTACACTTTCAGCAAGTGAAGTCACATCATCTGCATACTGCAGGTTGTTAGTGTTCCTCCAATCCTAACGTTGTGTTCTTCTTCATACAGTAAAGCTTCTCCAATTATTTTCTCAGCACTGAAGCTGAAGAAGTATGTTGTAATAATATAGACCTTAGGCACACATTTCCTGATTGTAAACCATGCTTTATCCCCTTATTCTGTTCAAACAGTTGCCTCTGGGTCTAGGTACAGGTACCACAAAAGCACAATTGAGTGTTCTAGAATTTCCATTCTTTACAAAGTTATCCATAATTTGTTACAATCCACACAGTCAGGTGCCTTTGCAGAGTTAATAAAATATAGGTAAACATCTTTCTCGTGTTTTCTGTTTACACCCCAAATCCATCTCACATCAGCCATGATATTTCTCTTCCCATGTCCTCTTCTGAATCCATTCTGAATTTCTAGTTGTTCCCTGTAGAGACACTGCTATAACCACTTTTAAACTGTTTTTGGCATAATTTTATTTGCATGTGACATTAGTAATATTGTTGGGTAATTTTTGTATTCTGTTGGATAGTTTTCTTTGGAATCGGCATATACATGGAACTATTCCAGTCAGTTGGCCAGGTCTTCCAAATTTCTTGGCATTCATGAGTGAGCACTTTCAGCATTGCATCCATTTGTTGAAATATTTCAGTTACTATTCTGTAATTCCTGGAGCCTTGTTTTCAGCAATACCTTTGGTTGTACTTCAACTTCCTCCTTTGGTATTATTAGCTCTTGATCACATGCTACCTCCTGAAAGGGCTGAACCCTGACTACTGCCAAAGCCCATCACTCACAGATGCCCCTGTAGCAAAGCTACATACCTATGTGATGGCGAGCGGAGGCATCTCACCCTTGGCATATTTTTGGCTGTACTCTCCCTGATAACATTTTGCATCCTAATTAAACCTTCCTTAAAAGTACCCTCTCATCTCCCAGCACAAGGATTAAGGAAGATGCCTTCTAAGAGGGGCTTTACAACCCCCTCGGCTTATGAAATAATGTTGAGGAAACCTGAATGGGAGTTCCTAGAGAAAAGAGCTCAGAGGAATGAATCCCGACACAGCATGCCCAGCCCAGGAACGCTGAGGCCGGCCCAGCCCTGCTGGCTTCCCCCAACCGCACATCCCCCTCCACATGTGAAATACAAGATTGCAGGAAGGCCCTGGGAACCTCCCCAGGGACAACCCCCCGCACAGCCCTTAGATATAGACATCCCACTCCCTGCATCAGGAAGATGGATAGGCTCCCAAGTTTATTATAATTGGTATGACAAATGGGCAAATACTAAAGAAATACCCTTCTTAGAACAGCTTTAGAGAGGCATAGGGTGGGGGATGGTAGGCACTTACTGTGCCCACAGGAAGAGATAAAATAAGAACAAAGAAGGAACAAATAGAGACAGCCAGATAATAACCTTTAGATGAGTCTACCCCTCTTCCTGCATCTTTAACCTCAAGGCATGGATAGAGCTGATTGAGCTCAAGGCACAGCTTTGTTTTCACTGTTGATTATAACCACAATATACTTGTCTTGGGCCATTACCTAGAAGGCCCTAATGATTAACATGAAAAGAGACCACAAGGTATCAGTTCCTTACTAGCCAACAGCTTATGTGGTCAAAGAACAGGATGAAATCACGTCACCTCATTGATTGTATAAAAAATAAAGAAAGACAGGCCTTAATGGGCTGCTGACTTCCAGATTCCTAGTTGTCTGAGTCTCTTTCCTTTGCCGACGCCCCCCATCCCTTAGTGATCCCAGACCCTGTCAAGGCTGGCCCCTGGCAGACTACTTCTCTTTGGTATAGCAACTCTTGTGTATTACTTCTATCTTCTTTTGATGGGTCATTCAATTTTTGACCACAGAATCCTTCACTATTGCAGCTGAAGGATTGAATTTTTTCTTCTGTTTTCTCAGACTGTGAAGTGCCTAGATTGTTCTTCCTTCTTGGGTTACCAACTTTACGCACATTTCATTACAATATTTTCCTTTGTCTTCTAGAGGCCTCCTTTGAAATCTTCTGTTCAACTCTTTTACCTCGTTTTTAGTTCAGCTCACTTTAGCTACCTTACATTCAAGAATAACTTTCAGAGTATCTTCTGACACCACCTTGCCCCCCTTTTGTTTTCCTTTTCTGCCTTTTCAATGACCTTTTGTTTTCTTCACAAGATGTTTTTGTTTGTTTGTTTTTAAAGTATTTTACTGTACTTTAAGTGACAATTTACAATCCCAGTCAATTTGCCATACAGAACCCCATGTCCACACCAGTATGCATCTGTAGCTGCTCTCCTCACCCTGGGACAGTATCTCCTAATTTCCATCCAGTTCTTCCTGTAATCATTCCATCAACTGGTGTCTTCCTCCACTCTCTCATCTTTCCTCTGGACAACAGCTGTTCAGACAGCTTTATGTATGTATCTATGCGAAAAAGCACATCATCTGCCAGCATCATTCTCTGTCTATAGTCCAGTCCAGTTTTTGTACATAATAAGGTTCTTGATGACATTATGCCAAATTCATCTTGTCTTTGGTCATTAGTGTTCAATGCATCAAATCTGTTTTTGAAATGGTCTGTAAATTCAGGTTGGACATATTCAAGGTCTTTTTGCTCTTGTGGACTTGTTTTAATTTCCTTCAACTTCAATTTGCATTTGGGTAATTGATGATTTGTTCAGCAGTTGGCCCCCGAACTTGATCAGACTGTTGATACTGAGCTTCTCTAACATCTCTTTCCAAAGATGTAGTCAATTTGATTTTTCCATAGTTCATCAGGTGAGGTCTATGTGCATGCTTACCATTTACGTTATTTACAGTGACCATGTTTTTGCCTGCCAACACTCTGTCATGTGATATCTGCCATCATTTCTAACTAAGGACATGTTTTCCAGCTATTTATCCTTCTCTGTTTCCAATTTTCACACTCTAATTGTCACTACATATCAATATTGCAGAAGTTAGTAAAAATCTTCAATTTTCTCATCTTGTGTATTAGTGACGGGTGTGTAATCTGAATAACAGTTCTATTATCTGGTCTTACTGTAAGTGTAAGAATATATATTCTTTGACATCCTGAAACATTCCTTTTGATGATGAATATATTATTCCTCTTCAGAGTGCCATGCCTGGCACAGCAGACTATACAGCCACCTAATCCAAAATGGCCATTACTTCACTAATGCCTAGGAAACTCTGGCAGCATTTTAGTGCTACAGCTGCTAAACAAAAGGTTGGCAGCTCGAATCTACTAGGCACTCCTTGGAAACTCTATGGAACAGTTCTGCTGTGTCAGAATAGACTTGATGGCAATAGATAATGACTAGGATACCACTCTCCAAGTGTTAGTTTTAAATTTATGCCAACTTCCATTTTTTGTTGCAATTATCAGTGGATGTTCTCAGCTGTTTTTTTCTCATTTTGAATCATTCCACATTTCAAATGAAAATTCCAAAAGCTCATTAAGGTGATTCTACTTTCAGTAGACAACCCTTCCCCAATCATATTTTGTGTGTATTACAACCTGAGGGTCTCATCTTCAAGCACTACATGAGAAAATGTTCTGCCGCTATCGTTAAGATTACTACTAGCCAATTATTTTTAGACATACATTGTCCTTTCCTCTTTCTCAGTCTGCCTTAGTCTGGAAACTGCTGGAACCTCTCCACTATGAGCAATCTTGCTGGCATTTGAAATACTGATGCCATGGCTTTCTGCAGCACAGCAACACTCAAGCCACCACAGTATGACAAACTGACAGATGAGTGGTGGAGAAATGTCTATTGTATACAATAATGCACATATCCCTTGTAGCCTTTCATCTAGAAGAAGTTAAGAATCTATTAGCATAGAGAGATCAATTAATATTTTAATAAATTTTATATATTTTTTAAATTTAGTGTTGCTATAGATAAATTGCTGTTGAAGGAGATCATTTATTTTTAGTGTATAAAATGGCAGAAGTACACACATGATAGAATGCTTCACATGAGTGAAAGACATTTAGGATTGGTTGATATATGATAAGATCTCAATAAATATTAGGAGTACAATTCCGTGATATATATGAGGATTTCATGAGTTTATTTTTTTATTTTTTTATTATTTTATTTTTATTTAACATAACTGAGTGAAAATGTACATTCATATGTAAATTTACATGCCCCCCTATATGCAGCTTCCACTGCTCTCCCTGTCCGGTGACTGCACACTATTCCTCTCTGCTCCATACATGTCTCATCCTCCCAACAGTCTCCTTTCCCCTCCTCTCCGTCCACTCCTCTTCCTCCAGCCAGAGGTCAGCAAGATGATATCCTATAGATGTATAGAACCAATATGGTCTCTCTGCATTGCCAAGTCCATTCCATTCCTGTACAAAGAGTGGACCTTTGTTATAATTTATGGGAACGGGCAGCATCAGGGCCGGGGGCCATGCTCTCAGAGGAACCCCAAAACCACTGGACCATCAATTGAGGTCTTTTAGTGGAGATCTCATGATGCACCTCTTTTTATTCTTGTGTTGCCAGTGAGGCTCCTCTCTGTGAGTTCAGTCATGGCTATTACTGGTGGTGGCCGGGCACCATCTGGTTCTTCCGGTCCCAGGTCGATGTAGGCACCTACTCTTGTGGGTCTCTCTGTTTTCTCAGTTGTCTTTACCACATGCCATTTTGGCCCTCGGTGAGCATCCGTTCCTGCTGAGTTGGGACCATTTGCTGTGTCCTCGGATGGCAGCTTGGCAGCTTTTAAGACCCCAGATGCCACTCACCAATGTGGGGTGCAGAGAGCTCTCTTAGCAAAACACTAGTTGTGCCAAGTGGCCTGGAATTCGCCTAAGAGCATGGTCCCCCGCCCCCCGACCCAGCTACTCTATCCTTGCAGTATTGAGTTAAGATGGAAGGAGTACTCAAGTTATGTTGAAGTCCACTTAATGTTGTTCTTATTCCTAATGTGTGCTGTCACCGCTTTCTCCCAACTAGATTTCTAGTAACTACCTAAACTAAACCTTCCCCCCCATTTCCTCCCTCCCTCCCTCCCCTCCCTTGCAGCTGTCAAAGAGTCTTCTCTTCTATACACAAGTCTGTTTTTGAGATCTTATCGTAGAGGTCTCATACAGTATTTGTCCTTTTGTCGCTGACTACTCTCACTCAACATAATGTCTTCCAGTTGAAACCAGGTTAGGAGATGTTTCCTGGAATCATCGTTATTCTTTATCATTGCGTAGTGCTCCATTGAGTATATGTACCATAGTTTACCTATCCATTCTTCTATTGTTGGGCATCTAGGTTGATTCTACCTTTTTGCTATTGTGGACTATGCCGCAATAAACATTCTGATGCATATGTCCGTTGGTGTGAAAGGCCTTGAATCTGTAGGATATATTCCAAGTAGTGGAATTACTGGGTCAAATGGCATATCAATATCCATTTTTTTAAGGAAGCGCCAGATTGCCTTTCAAAGAGGCTGGACCATTTTGCAACCTCACCAACAGTGTAGGAGGGTTCCACGTTCTCCACAGCCTTTCCAGCATTTGTTGTTCTGTGTTTTCTGGATCATGGCCAATCTTGTTGGGATGAGATGGTATCTCATTGTTGTCTTGATTTGAATTTCTTAAATAACTAAAGATCGTGAACATGTCCGCATGTGTTTTTTGGCTGCCTGGATCTCCTCTTTAGTGAAGTATCTGTCCATCTCCTTTGCCCATCACTTAATTGGATGGTTTATCTTCTTCTTACTGATATTTTGTACTATCTTATAGATTATGGAGATGAGGCGTCGATCTGACATAGAGTTGCCAAACATTTTTTCCCACTCTGTGGGTGTTCTTTTAATTCTATGAATAAAGTCTTTGGATGAGCAAAAGTGTTTGATTCTTAATAGTTCCCATTTATCTACTTTCTCTTCTGTTGATTGAGGTTTCTCTGACAGATTTTGGAGTCTGTCCTCATTGTGTACTAAAACTTCCATTGTTGTTCCTACCTTTTCTTGGATGAGCTTTATCGTTTTAGGTTTGATATTTAGGTCTTTTATCCAGTTGGAGTTGGTTTTTGTATAAGGTGTAAGATATGGATCTTGATTCAGTTTATTGCAGATGGATAACCAATTTTGCCAGCACCATTTGTTGAAGATACTGTTTTTCCCCGTTTAATGTCTTAGGGCCTTTGTCGAATATCAATTGTTCATAGGCAGATGGTGTCATCTCTGGGGTCTCAATTCTGTTCCATTGATCGATCTGTCTGTTCTTGTACCAGTACCAGGCTGTTTTGACCACTGTGGCAGTGTAGTATGTTCTAAGGTCGGGTAATGAGTGGCCTCCCAGTGTGTTCTTCTTCTTTATAGTACCTTACTTATCTGGGGCTTCTTCCCTTTCCAAACAAAATTGGTGATTTGTGTCTCCATCTCATTAAAAAATGATGCTGGAACTTGTATTGGGATTGCATTATATAAATAAATTGCTTTGGGTAAAATAGACATTTTCACAATGTTAAGTCTTCCTATCCATGAGCAGGGTAGGTTTTTCCATTTATCTAAGTCTCTCTTAGTTTCTTGTAGTAAGGGCTTGTAGTTCTCTTTGTAAAGGTCTGTTGTTTCTCTGGTTAGATTAATTCCTAGGTACTTTATCTTTTTAGGGGCTATCACAAACGGTATAGATTTGATAATTTCCTCCTTAACAGTCTCATTGTTGGTATAAAGGAATCCTACTGATTTACTTATGTTTATCTTGTATCCTGAGACTTTGCTGAACTCTTCTATCAGTTTGACTAACTTACTTATAGATTCCTTGGGGTTCTCTGCATATACAATCATATCATCTGCGAACAGGGAGATTTTAACTTCCTCTTTGCCGATGCAGATGCCCTTTATTTCTTCGTCTTGTCTAATTGCTCTGGCTAGAACTTCTAGCACAATGTTGAATAGGAGAGGTGACAGTGGGCATCCTTGTCTAGTTCCTGATCTCAGGGAAAAGTCTTTCAGTCTCTCTCCATTCAGGATGATGTGGGCAATTGGCTTTGTATAAATGGCCCTTATTGTGTGGAGGAATTTACCGTCTATGCCCATTTTGCTAAGAGTTTTTAGCATGAATGGGTGTTGGACTTTATCAAATGCCTTTTCGGCATCAATGGACAAAATCAGGTGATCCTTGTCTTTTGTGTTATTTATGTGGTTAATCACATTAATTGTTTTCCTGATGTTGAACCAGCCTTGCATCCCTGGTATGAATCCCACTTGGTCATGATGGATTATTTTCTTGATATGTTGTTGTATTCTGTTGGCAAGAATTTTGTTGAAGATTTTTGCATCTAAGTTCATGAGTGATATTGGTCTGTAGTTCTCTGTCTTTGTCGGATCTTTCCCTGGCTTAGGTATCAGGGTTATGCTGGCTTCATAGAATGAGTTTGGGAGTACTTCATCCCTTTCTATACTGTGAAATAGTTTCAATAGTATTGGGGATAACGCTTCTCTAAATGCTTGGTAGAATTCTGACGTGAAGCCATCTGGGCTTGGACTTTTTTGGGTTGGCAGTGTTTTGATGATCTTTTCAATCTCTTCCTTTGTGATGGGTTTATTAAGTTGTTCTGCTTCACGTTGTGATAATTTGGGTAGGTGGTATGAGTCAAGGAATTTGTCCATTTCCCCTAGGTTTTCAAATTTGTTACAGTCTTTCATAGTATTCTGTTATGATACTTTTGATTTCTGTTGCATCTGTGGTGACAACTCCCTTCTCATTTCTAATTTGGGTTATTTGTTTCCTTTCCTGCTTTTCTTCAGTAAGTTTAGCCAGTGGTTTATCAATTTTGTTGATCTTTTCAAAAAACCAGCTTTTGGTCTTTTCAATTTTTTCAATTGTTTTTCTATTCTCTAATTCATTTAGCTCTGCTCCAATCTTTATGATCTCCTTTCTTCCAGTGCCCGAGGGGTTCCTCTGTTGTTCTCTTTCTACTTGTTCAAGCTGTAGAGTTATTTCCTTGATTTGGTTTCTTTCTTCCTTTCAGATGTGTGCATTTATGGAGATAAACAGACCCCTGAGCACTGCTTTGGCTGTATCCCATAGGTTCTGGTAGGAAGTGTTTTCGTTCTCATTGGAATCTATGAATTTCTTTAACTGATCTCTGATTTCCTCTATAACCCATGTTTTTTTGAGCAAGATGTTGTTCAGTTTCCAAGAGTTCCACTTTCTATCTCTGTTTTTTCTGCTATTGATTTCAAATTGATGGCTTTATGATCTCAGAAGATGCTTTGCAGTAATTCAATGGTATGGATTTTGTTGAGCATTGCATTACGGCCTATCACGTGGTCAATTCTGGAGAATGTTCCATGTGCACTGGAGAAGAAGGTGTAGTTGTCTGCTGAGGGGTGGAAAGTTCTGTATATATCAATGAGATTTAGTTGGTTAATTGTGTCAATGCGGTCTTCTGTATCTTTACTGAGCTTTTTTCTAGATGATCTGTCTAGTAATGAGAGTGGAGTGTTAAAGTCTCCCACTATTATTGTGGAGTCATCTAACTCTCTTTTGAGCATAGTCAGTGTTTCTTTGACATATTTAGGTGCTCTGACATTAGGTGCATAAATGTTTAATATAGTTAAGTCTTCCTTGTGTACTGAACCTTTCAGCAGTAAATAGTGTCCATCTTTGTCCACGATGGTGGATTTGACATTAAAGTTGATTTTGTCTGAGATTAGAATTGCCACCCCTGCTCTTCTTTGTTCATTGTTAGCTTGATATATATTCTTCCACCCTTTAATTTTCAGTTTGTTCTTGTCTTTAGGTCTCAAGTGAGTTTCTTGTAGACAACATATGGATGGGTCGTGTCTTTTGATCCAAGATGACACTCGGTGTCTCTTTACTGGAGCATTCAGTCCATTCACATTCAATGTAGTTATTGATAGGTATGTGTTCACTGCTGCCATTGTGATATGTTTATTTTTATGTTGATGTTTTCTCTGTTGTTCTTATTAGTCTGTTCTGAGACACTCGTTTTTGTGAGTTGATTTTTCACCTTTTTCAGAGCTGGTATTATACTTGTTGAGACTCATGTGTTAGATTTCTTGAAATGGTATGATACATCTTTGTTGTGTTTTATAGCTGCCCCTATGAACCCCCTTAATAAACTATTTATAAACACAATTTTAATTACTACCAGTCTGGTCATCTTCCTCTCCATCTGGAAGGACTATAACGACTGTAGTATATCCCTCTTTTATTATGATGACACCATAGTTTTCATGATGATCACTAGATTGCTTCTTTCCAAATCAAAGCTGTGATTTACTTTGGAGCCTTCCCTAAATGAGTATTGAGTAGTGTGTCGTTCTAAAATATATAGTTAGTGGTTTCGTTCTTCTAAGCCAAAGCCAAGAACTTCTTTCAGTATTTCTTGTAGTTTGGGTTTGGTTTTTACAAAGTCTCTGAGTTTCTGTTTATCTGGAAATGCCTTAATTTAATTTTCGTGTTTGAAAGACAGTTTTGCAGGATATATAATTCTTGGTTGGAAGTTCTTCTCCTTCAAGACTTTGAATGTGTCGTGCCACTGTCTCCGTGCCAGCATGGTTTCTGCTGAGAAATCTGACGAGAGCCTACAGGGTTTCCCTCTGAATGTTAGCTTTGCCTTGAGTCTTGCTGCTTTAAGTGTTGCTGCTTATGTTTCATTTTGTTGAGCTTGATTATAATATGTCTTGGAGTCTTTCTTTTGAGATCTATATTGGGTGGCATATGATATGCATCTGAGATGTCTATATTCTCTTCCTTCATGATTTCTGGGAAGTTTTTTTTCAGCAGCTCAGCAACAATACTCTCTGTGTTCTCAGATGTCTCACCCTGTTCAAGGACTCCAATTAATCGAAGGTTGTTCCTCTTAATAGAGTCCCACATGCTTCTTAATGTTTCTTCATTTTTCTTGTTTCTTTTTTCTGATTTCTGCTCATAGACACTGGCATCAGCAGCTCTGTCTTCCAAGTCAGAAATTCTTTTTTCCATTTGTTCCATTCTATTTTCTTGGCTTTGCATGGAAGTTTCTATGTCTTTGATTTTCTTCTTGATCTGTTGGATTTCAGAGTACTGGTGTTCCATCAGATCGAACAACTTGCTTAATTTTTCATTTTGTTCTTCTGCATTTTGTATAAGGTCCAGAAGGGCCCTGTATATAATCAACTTGTATTCACTTCCTGATGCTTTCATAGAAGTTTCTTCATCTGCAAAACTCCTTGGTTGCTTTGTTTGGGAGCCTTCTAAAGCCATGAGTGATTTCTTGTATGCCACAATTGTCTGTTGCTTTTTGGGTCCCATGTGAGTATATAGAGGCTGGAAGAGGTACTGTGAGGATGCATTGCAAATGTTTCTCTAGGCTGTCTTCAAATGTAAAGCAAAAGGTATCTGACCAGTTCACAAGTCAGTTAGGTTTTCAGGTGTAGGGGTCCCTCTTCCCATCTGACAAAGTAAGCGCCACTGTATCCAACCCCAGATGATAAGAAACTGGTTCAGAATGCAGCACTGTTAGTGCCCTGGTGGCCTCTGCTGACAGGGCCTAGCCTTATCCAACCCTGCGTCGAGTACTGGTTTTGTGATAGAAAAATGCTCTCTTGTGGGCAGGCTCTGGCTCCCAAGCTAAGAATTAGGTCCAGCTGTGGCCACCGTACCCAAGATGGCGTCCTCCACACAGGCAGTAGACAGGGGGGGCTAAAGACGCCCAGAGGCAGCGAATCCTCTGCTTCTGTTGCAGGGCCCCCAACGTAGGCAGCACTATGCAAAATCACTACTTTTCTGACGGAGAAGCGCTGTCCCGTTTGCAGGCGCTGGCTCCCAGGCTAAGAACGAGGTCCCGCTAAAATCTCGGTACCAACATGGCGTCCCGCACCCTGACCACGGAGCTCCGCACAAACCCCAGTGAGGCAGCTACAAAACGAAAGGCTCAAAGTGTCTAGATTAACAGAGTCCCGAGCCTGGCTCTCAGAATATGGGAATTTCGCCTGCCTATCCCCCGAGCAGCGTGTCTGAGTCCAGCCGCCGGGCAAGGCCCAGCTCCGCCTGCCAGCCGAGACCGAGGAAAAAAAAGTCAAAATGGTGCGTTTACCTTCCGTCAGTGAGAGCCGGGGCTAGCCAGGAGCGGGAGTCAGCGAGAGAGAGGAGATTTTTCGCTGAGTGGTATAAAGTCCCAATTAACGGCTCTGTGCCGTGTCCTGAGGCTGATTAGGTGATCAGAAGGCTCTGTTTGATTGTCAGTTCAGGTCTTGGTTTCAAGAGGGATAGAAGGAGACGTGGGCTTAGTCCGCCAGCTTGACTCCCGATTTCATGAGTTTTAACTGACTCAATAGCAACTTGTTTACACACACACACACATTCACACAACTTCACAGGACACATATAAATGATTTGATTATAATTTGGAATCTAAGAATATAATACAATGAAATTGTACTATCAACAATTGCATATTTTAAACTTTTTAGACTTCACTGCTATGTTTTCCACTTCCATTTTTAACTGAATATTTATACAAAACATGCATGAGTGCTAACACTTATTGAGAGCTTCCCTCTTTCTACATTTTTCACGTTTTTCTAGGCCAAAAGCCAGCCAAGTGCCGTCGAGTAGGATCTGACATATAATAAATAAAGTTACCCTCTCCTTCTGACTGTGAACCAGAAAGTTGGAGGTTAGGTGCTTAGAAGTCACCTCTGAAGAAGACCCTGGTGACCTACTTCTAAAAAAATCAGCCACTGAAAACCCTGTGGAGCACCGTTCTGTTCTGACACATGGAGGTCACTACGAGTTGCATGTGACAACCGGATACTGATTAAAGTCAGAAAAAGTGAGGAAACAGAAGTAGTGTTTACCTTGTGAAATTTAGATTAGTTAATTTGACATCTTAACAAACTGTATATGCATATAGCCTTTATACCTATTGAAAATGTTTAACATAGATTCAATTTGTGGCCTAAAATGTAATGTGAAATGTGGCTGGTGAACCAAAGCCAGGCTAAGTGCCCTTGAGATGGATCTGACTCATGTGAACTCAACAAGAAAAATAAAAGATATCTGAGAAAGTGAGAAGAGTCCATAAGCTGATTCCAAATTGTGGGTAAAAACGTCACTAATGCCTGTACAAACAACTGCCTTGCTCTTCTATGTTAATTTTTTTCATATACAAGCACCATGTTCTTGGCAGTGACTATAAGGATCACTTGACAAACAAAATCATTGCTTCTTTGCCTTTGTAATTTGCTTTATTATTTCAAATACTAACTCACTTGTGACACACATATTTCCACAAAGCCAATTAGTCACATCAGTGAATTATTTCTAATTATGTCTGGTTTAGAAGGTTAATAGTATTAGCCTATTAGAGAGGAAGAGAGAAATAAAGGAAAAGGAATAGTAAAGTAAGAATACAAATAATATTTATGTAAGGGAGGGAGGGAAGGAAATAAAAGAAATTTGGAAGGTAAAGCAGTATTTTTTTAATTGATCCCTAGGAATTTAAATAAACATAAGGCTTACAGCATTAGACGTTGTCATGGATTTAACCATGTCCCCTCCAAAATGTGGGTAACAATTCGACTGGGTCAGGATTCCCATCTGTGTAATTACTCTCCATTTTGTGATGTTCCTATGCTGTAAATCCTGATCTCTGCCTGTGGTTAACAGACTGCACTATGTAAAAGAAGATTAGGGTTTGACTGTAACACCCTTCCCAAGGTCACCCCTTTGATTCAGTGTAAAGGGAATTTCCCTAGAGTTTTGCTTGTACCACCATTTATTCTTTTATCCTACAAGAGATAAAAGGAAAAGGAAGCAAGCACAGAGCTGAGGACCTCGTACCATCAAGAAGGCAGTACCAAGAGCAGAGTGCCACCTTTGGACCTGAGGTTTCCCTGCCAAGATGTTCTCACACCAAAGAAAGACTGATGCACCACAAGACCTTCCTCCAGAGCCCACAGAGAGCATATTCCTCTGGAGCCAGCATCCTGAATTAGGACTTCTGGCCCACTGGACTGTGCCAGAATTAACTGTTCTTTTTGAAGCCATCCACTTGTGGCATCTCTGTTAGAGCAGCACTAGATGACTAAGACAGAATTTGGTATTGAGAAAATGGGGTGCTGCTCTAAAAGATATCTATAATTTGTAAGCGATTTTGCAACTGTGAATGGCTGGAAGGTTCAGAAGGAACTGAGGATTAATGTTAAGAGCAAAGAAGGCTCAGATGGTAAGAAACAAGCAGCAGATGATCATAAGCAGCAGCAGATGGATTGTGACAGAACTAGAACTGTAAAATCAGCATTGGATGGTGCTAGAATCAACCCATGGAGCCAGACAGCTGAGTGCCTGTGTTCAGGAGGCTTCGTGGTGGAGTGGGGTGACTCAGAGGCTCACACGTAAATCACTGGAGCTACAGAGCTTTGGAACACTTGCCCCAGAAGGGCAGATGTGGACCTGATGTCCAGGCCAAGAGGCTACAGGAAGCTGAAGCTGAAGAGATCAGGAACACAAGAAGCTGAGCTGCTTCAGTCTCAAAAGGAATAGCCATGACTTTAGGAGTTTCTAAGGGTGGAACCACGGTCTCCACTCAGTTGGGCTTAGAAAACAGTGTACCTAAAGCCAGGAGAGCAGAGTTGTTGAACCCCTTGGAAGGCAGAGCTGTAGCTGAGGACCAAGGGGCCTCCACTCAGAATCTAAAGAGTATGGATAATAGCTAGAGTCTGGAGGGCAGGGCTATTGTGTAAATTGTTTTGGAAAACAAAGGGTTACTTTTTAAAGTGTTGAGGGCTAATGGAATGTGTTCTGTTAACTTGTTCAGTGTTTGTTGTGACTTCTTTCTTTGCATCTTGTGCCATTTGTACTGGAAATGTATAGCCTGTTCTGTGAATGCATTTTGAAAGCAGATAACTTATATTCTAGATTTCACAGATATAGAGGAATTCTGTATTTTGGACTTGATTTAAGACTTTTGCTATGATATGATGGGGTAAATACGTTCAGTCTATTGAAAGGATGCAATTTTGGAGGGGGAAGATGGAACATCATGGATTGAACTGCATCCCACTAAAAATGTACACAACAACTTGACTGGGTCTTGATTTCCAGTGTTTTGTAATTGTCCACCATTTTGTGATTTTCTTATACTGTAAACCCCAATCTCTGCCCATGGTTAATAGACCGGATTATGTTAAAGAGAATTAGGATAGGACTAACACTCTTCCTAAGGTCATCTCCCCACTGCAACGTAAAGGGTGACTCCCTGGAGTATAGCTGGCACCACCTTTTATCCTACAATAGATAAAAGGAAAGCAAGCAGAAAACTGGGGACCTCATACCATCAAGAAGGCAGCACTGAGAACAAAGCATATCCTTCAAACTGGAGGTTCCTGCGCCAAGATGCTCTCACACCAAGAATGATGCAACACGAGGACCTTCCTCAAGAGCCAATGGAAAGAAAGTGTACCTCTCTGCAATCTACACCCTGAATTCACACTTCTAGTCTACTGGACTGTGTGAGAATAATTTCATTTTGTTAAAACCACCCCCTTTGTGGTACTGATGTTAGAGTAGCACTAGGTGACTAAAACAGATGTCTTTCAGAATGCATACATTATTATAGTTGTGGATGGGAGTGGGAGGAGGAGGAGAATGTGGTACTAAAAGAGAAAAATGGCATGCATCCATCTATTTATTTACCATATGTCTACTACCCACCTAGATTAATGTGACTTGCTGAACTTAATATTAAGTGATTCTATAACTTAAAGCAAATCAAGGACAGCAGAGAACAATTGTAGAGTCTCAATACACATGTTTGAAACTCTTCACAGACACCCATCATATTCATTCAGCTGCTATGAAGTCACATGATTTATTTAACTTTTTATTAATGTGAATTAATGTTCAGCTGGAGGCAAGATTGTCTTTTCCCTGCTAAAAAGGTCAATTCTGACTAAACACTTGCATGTCAAGTCAAAATAAAACAGTCTTAAAGGAAAACCTAAAGGGATTTTTTAATGCTATTTTCCTCCTTCTCTACACTTATTCATGACTACAGCAAAAGCATTTTGTTTCTCGGTGAAGAGTCGGAAGACAAGCGCTAGCTGTGTTTCTGTCAGCATACTTCCACGTCCTGGGGCAACTGACTGCTGTGTTACAATTATTCCTTCCATAAAATATCATTTGATATCATTTCACAATTTCTTGATGCTAAAAAACTAACAAAAAGTATCTCAGTCATCAAAATATATAAAAAAAGGAATGTTCCTTAGATTCAAAATAAATTAACAAACATCTAAGCTCTTCTGACTTCAAAATGCTGTTGGGTCATATAAAAAGATTTACCTGTCAAAACCTTTTGGGAACAACCAGCCCAGGTAACAGAAATGTTAGCAGTCTGTTTGAAGACAGTAGTGATGCATGTAGCCTACAGAATGTTGGACATAACATAATTAATCAAGTATCCTGTCTGAACAGCTATAAACTAGGCAAAAATGTTTACTGGACCAGATTTTCTGCCCAGGTGCTGGACACACACAACTTTCAGAAGAGAAATAATCCCAGCTCTCCTAGATTTTCAGAAAGCATAACTGCATCTATAGATCTCTTTTAACTTGGAACCCAAGTGAAACCACTTTTTTTTTTTTTTTGACTGAAGATTATAGAATACAAAAGTATGTTTATCATGGAACTATGCAAAAATCAGAGGACTCAGGTCAGGAAACAGAAAGGCTGCATGAAGGGAACAACTGAAATCAAGACCAAGGCATTGAATGTAGCAAGCAGATAGCAGGGTGGGCACTACTGGAGTTGCTATGAGTCAGAATCGACTCAATGGCAACAAATATGGGTATTGGCAGAAGCAAACCTGTCAAAACAATTAAGTGATGTGAATTAGAAACAACCTCATAAGAAAAAGGAAATAAAAGCCACGACACCACAAAGTGATACACAGTATAGATCACTGCGGTAGAGAAAACTCACAGAGTACAGAGCTGAACATGACTGGCAGAAATTGGTCTAGGTCAGCTTCTCTTGGTCACATAAGTACCAAGCTGTTTTCACTGGTGCTTGAATGAAACAATATTTATTATGTGGAGCTAACATTCCATTTATTAGGGTAAGCAAAATGTGTATGTCATGGTTTAGAAAATAATGACTTAACAGTTTTTTTTGCCCTTCCTCTTCCTTGTTTCTTCCTTCCTTTCATTTGTTTTTTAATTACTGCCCTTCCTCTTCCTTGTTTCTTCCTTCCTTTCATTTGTTTTTTAATTCTTTAATCATTGGCTGTGTTGCCACATTCAAATATATAACATTATTTGGGACAGTTACAACAGTTAAGATGTAAAAATAATATCAACTATACCAAATTGCTACCAATGATTAAATATAAAACTTAGTTTGCTGTGACAAAGAAATATAAAGAAAAATGAGGGGCAAGGGAAGTAAGGAGCGTGTATAATAGGAATATACATGATCACATTTACTTTTATATTAGCAGTTAATGAGATGTGATATGTAAAAATATCAATCATCTGATTAGAAAGGAAAACGGCTACTGGACTGGTGAGGCAGAAATGAAATCCAAATTTAGGTGGATAATGTATATTTAAACACTTCAAGAACTCATTATACCTCACAAGAATAAAATATAATACAAAAATTGTAAGGAAAATTAAAATAAGGGAAAGTGTTACTTCAGATTTTTTTAAGAAGCAAATATAAAAAGTTTTCCGGAGTAATAATAAAGGCCAGGAATTAAGACTTCAGGCTTTATCTTCTAAATCTAATTCTGATAATGAAAGAGAGAGAAAATATTACAGAACAATAATAACCTCATTTCCAAACCAAGTCAATTTACTGATGTGTATAATACGATGAGTTTAACTTTCTTTTTCTTGGCACACAGGATCAAGGCTCCACTCTATTCTGAAATATCAGTCCTGGAAAACCAATTCTTGTATACTCCTGGTACATTATCCTATTTTCACCTTGAAGGTGGGATGAGGTCAGGGAAGGCCTCCATTGTTAGAATAATGCAAAATGATAATCTTGAGAGGGTGAGGATTTTTTCATGTCTGGTGGAACTAGCTAAGAGTACTTACATTCTAACTCCCTGTGTATTACAAAGGTAGCATCAGCTTTATATAATCACATCAGACATAAAAGGGACAGCCAAAAACCAAGGCCTCCATCAGATCACTTCTCAGTCCTAAAAATAAATTTGTATTTATTTGGGAAAAATCCAAATATGCTTTACAGAAAAGTTTCATTAGGGAGCAAACTGACTTTTATGTGAGTACAAGAACCATATGGTGTGTTTTTTTCCCTAATTTACAGAATTATTTACTAGTCCTGGAGACAGAGTAGGTGCACAGATGCTTTAAAAAGTGCATTTGGTAACACAGTTTAATTGCAAACAATAACATAAATTTTATGCTGAGAACCACTAAGTATCCTTGAATAAACAATTAAATCCTATCTGACAGGGACCTTAAAAGAATAAAGTGACTTTGCACATGTAACGTGCTCAAAAGTGTGTTTACCCATTGCTCAATAAATTATTTATTGTTATCTGTTAGATTCCGAACTATCTGCTTTTAGTCTGTGGAAAATGAACATCAGCACCTTTATCAAATCAGTTATTCTAACCATTAGGCTTCTATCACTCATTCTTTCTTTTATCCCACCGACACCACTGATCAATCAATTCTATTGAAATAATAAATACAATGTAGATAAAGTGCTACATTAGGTGAGCTCTGGTTTTCTTCATGGCTTTATAAGAGTTCATCTAATACTGCAATACATATTTAGTCTCCCTTTATTTCCTCATCTGTAAACATGAAGAAATGCCAACTACATGATTTATCTTAGATTTTTTTTGAGGGTCAAATGAAAACTTATTTACAAAGTATACTAAAAAGTTAAATATTTAATTTTTTTATTGGACATTGACAGTTAAAATTGCAATTATTCTAAAAATATTTTAGTTTCTCACTTTCAACTGCTTAATTAAATGGTTTATTACTCATACTTCTCCAACTTTGTTAAACAAAATTTACTACATTACAAACAAGTACTCAACAGCATATTTTATTTCAATGGTGAGTTTTTTTTTTTAAAAAAACATGAGTTTCAAAGCCTCTGAATTATGTACTTATATTATTTATCCTAAAATGTTGCCTATCTATTAAAAGAGCATAATAAGTATAATTGTATAGTTGCATGTCCATAGCATTGAAAAGTTAATCATTACCCATGATGCTATTATTTCATTGCTTTTGAAATTTATTCATTAAAATCATAAGCTACAATCCTTCAGGGACTGATTTAAATACACACTGTCTCTCAGTGCTTAACATTTGGCTTTCTACTTTAGAGCAAATTTTGTGACTTCTAACATCATTTAGAAGATGTCTTTGCATTGAATTTTAAATCTGACAGCTCAAAGATTAAGCTTCTCTGCCACCGCCATTATTAGAACTCCAGCCTAAATTCCTTTTGAAAGAAGATCCTGTTGCATTATTGTCTATCTCTGTATTCTGTTTATGGTACATACGTCAATTCTTGAAATCTTTTTATTATCTTTATAAAAGTGCTATAATGTTATAATTCATGTACCATAAAATTCACCTTTTCAAAGGGTACAATTCATTGGTTTTTAATATAGTCACTAACCTGAAACATTATGGTCATGCCAGGATCTTTTCTTTGCCCAAAAGAAAGTCTGTGCCCATTAGCTGTCACTCCCAGTTTCACTTTCTCCCCATCTCTATTACGCATACTCACCGCCCAAGAATCAGCTCCAATTCAGAGCGGGGCCATAAGATTTTCAGTGCTATAAATCTCTACAGAAGTAGACTGTCACATATTTTTTCCTGCAAAGCACTGGTGGTTTAAAATCAGAAACCTTTATCTTAGCCAATCACTATAACTACTGACCACCAGGGCTCTTAATTTAACATCTCAATTTAACACCTTCTGAATAGAGAATGTGATATACATAAACTTTGTTTAAATGACTAAAATTATATATTCATATGTTTTTCCATAATACTGAAATTTTAGATGATGAGAACATTAAGAAAAAGAGATATTAAGTGAACTCCCTAGAGTCATATAAGTAGTATGAGTTAGAGACGGAATTAGATCTGGTCCAATATGCTTTCTGCTATGTTTCCTGGTAAGTGGTCATTTCTGCCACCTCAAATCAGAGACTACTAAAATAAAATTCACTGTTGATTATTTCCTTTATCTTTGAATTTAATAAATAAATATCAAGTTGATACCACAACTTTGAGAAAATCACGAACTCTAAATTTTATTTTGATCTTGCAGTTATTGCTCTAGTTGTACACAGCAGCCCTTTATTCATAATCCAACAGAGCCACCGTTTCTGACCTTCCTTCCTCCTTCCCTCCCTTCCTTCTTTATTTTCATAGCAGAGAAGGACTTTAGAAAATATTCCTCAGTTACATAGTAATAGCTGACAAACCTTTATTTCTACTGTGGCTATAAACACAGATAAACAAAGCATGTAATTTTTATGCTTTGTTTTCCTTTACATGTGCTATTTTAGAGTTAAAGGTAACTTCAGATATGAATAACAATATACTATCTGTATTAACAACTAAAATAATGTAGGCAATAATAGTTATAAATTGCAGAACTATTATTTTCCTTTGATACTTTATAATATTCATTTACTAGCCATATTTTCTAAGTTCAATGGATGAGATTTAACTTCCTTAAAATAGATAGGTGTCTATATATATTACTTTTCAGAAAACAAATTGAAAATGTTTAACTTTTATGCATTGCCATTGAGGTAGAAGGATATGATCTAAAGATCAGAATCTGAGAAACTGAGAATGTGTGGTATGTTCTACCACTGAGGTATGCATTTTTATTTAACATTTCCAAAAGAACTAAATTGAGGTGAATATTCTTTTCAGTTTTGCTCAAAAATAACATGAAGATCTATTGCCCTGTGTAATTTTTGCAGTTGGACCTACTGTAGAAATCCAAAAACACATCGTCAACGAGTTGATTCCATTTCCTCTACCGGCCAGAGGAGACATGCCCCATAGTTTCCAATGAACACCTGGTGGATTCAAACTGCCAACATTTTGGCTAGCAGCCATGGCACTTAATCATTATGCCACCAGGTTTTCCACAGAGATAGAAGGAGAAGATTCCATAATTGGGATGATGAGTTTCTTCTTGTTGTTAACTTTCATCAAGTCAATTACAACTCTTAGTAATCTATAGGACAGAGTAGAACTGTCCAGTAGGTTTCCAAGGAGCCATTGGTAGATTTGAACTGCTGATCTTTTGGCTAGCAGCTGAGTTCTTAACCACTATACCACCAGGGCTCCATGAGGAAGGCAGTCATAGTTAAAAGCATAATCTACATTAATTGATATGGTGGATAGTTGACATAAGGGTCCCCAATGATCTCTGCTTCCTAGCACTAAGAGCAGAATGGACCTTTGGACTTGCTTTAATGAACAGAATATTGAACACAGCAAAGATGACTAATGTCACTCCTCAGATAACATTATTAAAGACCATGACTTTTGTCTTTCTCATGACCTCTAACTTCTTTCTTACTCACTTTAATGAAAAAAAAGTTGCTGTTTTATGAGTTTCACTACAGAGAGACCAAGGTGGCAAAGAGCCTATTAGCGTGTGAGTTACTGTGGCTGCAATCCAACAACAGCCCCCCCAAAATGAATTCTGACAGTAGCCAGGTAGGTGAGGTTGGGAGACTCACCCCTTGAGGTGAATGCAGGCCTGTTTTGGCTACAGCTCTACCTGAGACCCCGAGTCACGGGACACAACTGAGTCACTCCCAGACCATGGATCCAAATTAACTGTGAGATAACAAGTGTTGTTATAATACGTAACATAATTTAGGACAAATATGTTACAAACATAGAGTTAACTAATATAGTCTACCTGAGAGAACGGACTGAGGCCAAAGCAGCTCCCTAGCTGACAGTCTGCTTTTCACGTTGACTGCTCCACAGATTAAAAAAAAGAAAAAAGAAAACCATTGCTGAGTCAATTCTGACTCAGAGAAACCCTACAGGACAGAATAGAACTACTCCACAGTGTGTCCAGAGAGTGCCTGGCAGCTTTGAGCTGCTGATCTTTGGGTTAGCAGCCACAGCACTTAAACAATGTGCCACCAAGGTTCCATCATGTCTCCATGGGGCTCTTGGGGAATCTGAACTGTTGACCTTTTGGTTGGCATGACAAGCACTTAACTACTTTGCCCACAAAGGTTCCATTGTAAAGTTCACAAAATAGTAGTTTGCTATAAGCCACACAAGTGAAAAACAACAATGCACAGACACACAAAAAATTGTCATTATCATTACGGTTTCAAGCCAAGCTCCAAACTGGCATAAGCAATGAGGAAAACAAACAAGAAATCTAAGACCAAAAACACTGTTGTGGGTTTGTAAATCCAAGTCTAAATGAGTCCCCCAGAGTCTACTTGCAGCTAGACTGCCACTACTACATTTCCCTTGTATGAAGATTTGGAAGCTGACACTGACAATATCATATGGCAGTTTATGCCGATCAGAGCATGCTTTTATGTATTATTTCATTTGATGATTACAACAGCTCTCAGAAGCATTGGAAGATATCATTATTTCTATTTTATAAATGAGAAAATTGATAAGAAGATTAGTTTAATTCCCCAGAGTCATAAAGGAACATAATTTAGGAATAGATCTAGATTTTAACTCCTTCATTCTACCTCAGAATTATTTTACATGTCATATTGCTATTACATCTGAGAAAATAGTTATTTCCATAACTATGCTATGTTATAAAATACGGCATGCTACATGAGAAGAATGGATAAGCTTAGCAAACACAGAAACCCGGATGCTCTACTGGTTGAATGCTACACCTGCTAACCAAATGTTCAGCAGTTCAAATCTGTCAGTTGCTTCTTGGAATCTGTATGGGGCACCTCTTCTCTGACAGGGTTGCTGTGAGTCAGAGTCAGCTTGAAGGCAGTGGGCTTTGTTTTTGTTTTTATTTTGGTAGTAAACATACTTTATTTTCCACAAACCCATCTTTATTGGCATGCTTCTTTTAAAATTTCAAAGTTATTTTACATGTCGAACTAAGTCAAATTAAGGTTGAAGCTTCAAAATTAATTTGAAAAAGTTTAAAATATCTATTTAGTTCCTATTTTTTACATACTAAGTTGTTATTTGTAAAACAGTGTTGCTGAATAATAACTAGCAATAACATAGTCCAAGTAATCCTAGGAAACCGTGGTGGCATAATACTTAAGTGGTGCTACTGTTAACCAAAAGGTCGGCAGTTTCGATCCACCAGATGCTCCTTGGAAACTCTATGGGGCAGTTTTACCTTGAACTATAGAGTCACAATGAGTTGGAGTTGACTCAATGGCAGAGGGTAGTAGTGGTCCTGGTAAGTAAGTCTAATGCATTAGAAAGCAGAAGTCACCTTTATGAGGTAGGTGATGTTACCATAAACATTTAGAAATTAGGAAATCAAGCCTGAGACCAGGGAAGTACACATACAAATTTATATGTAGCTAAATGACAGCAGAGCTGGCATGTGAACCAGGCAATCCTGGCTCCAAAAGCCACATTCTTAACTGCTGTGCTGTCCATCATAGCTACAGACTAAATAAATTTTAGTAACTACAGAGCACCTAGAATTTTTTTTGTTTCTCATCAGTGTAATGAGATCTATTACAGATCACAAGATAGAGAGACCTAGTATATCTCAAGTTGGCCAATATGCAGATTGTCAAACAGCCACATGATGTACCTAAGGCATTAAAAGAAACATCTTTTTCTCCCCACTGATTATATCTTCAGAGTGAAAAGATCAGTAGTCATGCAGAAACAAATCTTTTGTATTCACTAATGTTACAATGAATAATATTGGCAGTAAGAGGCACAGTGGTGTTGCTGAGAGATTTCAAGAGAATGAAATCAGAAGATAGTAATCCACTTGGATTTTGATTGATCATGTAGCAGGCTGAGATAATAGGAACGACTGTGACTTAGTCATCTCGTGCTGCTATAACAGCAATACCACAATTGGATGGCTTTAACATAAGAGTTCACTCTCTCACAATCCAGTAGGCTCCAAGTCCTAATTCAGGGAGTCAGCTACAGGGAGAAGTTTCCTCTCTCCATTGGCTCTGGAGGAAGGCCTGTGTGATGCATCACTCCTTCTTTGGTCTGGAAACATCTTAGCATAGAAACCCCAGATCCAAAGGTTGCACTCTGCTCCCAGTGCTGCTATCTTAGTGGTATGAGGTCCCCAACTCTGCTCTCTTCCCACTACTTTTACACCTTGTAGGATAAATGGTGGTGCAAGCCACAGCCCGGGGAAACTCCCTTTATATTGGATCAGGGATGTGACCTTATTAAGGGTGTTATAATTCCACCCTAATCTCTTTAACATAAGCCAATCATGCTCCATTAATCACAGGCAGAGATAAGGATCTACAACATGCATGCAAATTACAATAACAAAAATAGATGACATCACACAATACTGGGAATCAAGGCCCACCCAAGTTGCTACTCACATTTTTTTGGAGGACACAATTCAAACCATGATGCATACTATGAGGAATGTAAATTAATTTTAAATGTAAAAATAAAATTTTCTGAATACTTAATCTCAAGGCAAGAAGAAATGGGTAATAATGTAAGGAGGCTGTGTAATATAACTGTTGCCTTCCATGCTGGAGGTTCCTTTGCTATATAATGCATCCCATGTGTGGTTGCAATCCTAGGGTCAGTGATATATTTCATGTCACTATCATCCTGAAGAGGGAAGAGGGAAGCTTCTAGACTAGGAAGGATTAGGAAGAAAGGCCTGATAGGAATCTACTTCAGAAAAAAACCCTATAAATCACGGTGGTCCCGTCTACAACTGATGATGGGGATTACAAAGGACTTGGTAGCATTTCAGTTGCCATGCATGGGTTGCCATGCGTCAGGATGCAAACTGCATGGTAACTAACATCAACAACAACAAGAGTGTATTCACCTACACAATTAATTATGGGAAAGGAAGCAAAGCAAGCCACAGATGAGTTAGAAAACAAGAAAGTAATCCTAGTCCTGGGACAGATGTTAGCAAGGAGAACTCAGGGAAGTGACCTAGGCAGTAGGTAGAAAATGATTTCCTAAAATAAAATAGCAATGCAAAGTCTATATGTCTATATATAGACTTTATATGTAGACAGAACAGCTAATTGCTTATAAAACACAATCAGAATGATAACAAAGCAACATTCACTTGAAATACCGCCATGTAGAATTTGAGGAAAGTCACTACTTTGAATAAGTGTAGTCTTCTAGTTCTAGCCTGGAAAAGACAACTTTCAGCTCAGTGTGCTTATACAGACTTAGTATTCTATTCAACCGGGCTTACTTTAATAAAGTCCCTGAACTGTACTTTGAACTTGTGTCCCAGGTTATGTATCTGGATCTTTCATTTACTTCTGATTATGTATTAAAGTTTACCTATTCCACATGATCCAAATTAAATCCTCACACATCCATGAAATGTCTCCTAACAATTGCATCAGGAAATAGACGACAATTTCTATAGGATTTGTGCTGTATCTTATTTATTTTTGTACGTCCAGCTCCTAGGAATATTTTAGGAACTCAATCTGCACGCTAAACTAAATGATATTGGAAATTCAGCAAGGGCAGGAACCATATGGTACAATTCCATGAACTCTCCTCATGACATGCTAGTAATAAGTGCTAAAAATATTGCAGGCTTTCTGGCTTATATAATTAGAGTAAGTGGGCAGTATCACTTTCATTCCTCTGGTTAGTTTTACACTCCTTCTCAGATTTCATGAGTAAATACATTTTCCATAAGCCAGTTTGAATTGAATTAATCTCAGAACCATAAAAGTTCTTACTAGAATGCAGTTTACTGTTTACAAAATGTGGATTCAAACATGAGATCAGAAACTGTATATTACTCTTCAGTTACCTGAAATAACAGAATCATCTTTCAAGCACTTTCAGTTCAAACAATCTGTTCATTTTCTAGTTTTCATTTTTATAAATATAATCATTATTTGATGAAAAAAATGTTATTTATAATTGCTGGATTGTATAGCTGAAATATGTTTTCAGATATAAAGGTTAAAACAAAAACACAGAAAAACTCAAAGTAGCCCTAGAAATGGATCAGTAGTCTATTGATCAAAAATAATAATGCACTCTTAGCTTAAATGTCAAATGGGATTTTTAATTACAAGTTTGTTTACAGTTACATCTTATATGATGCTTTTGTACTTTTATTAATTAGTATGGCAAATTACAGCAGCAATGCTTTGGTTCACTGAGTTCCCAGCTCCCCGCACCCCAAAGTTTTTGTTGTTAATTAAAATTTCTTGAAAAAGAATAATGTATTAGAAAAGAAATGACCAACTATCAAAGGCACTGTGTCACAGGAAAAAAAAAAAAATTCTCATTCTATACACAGACTTTCAGTATTCCATACATACGTGCATCAAACAGGTTAATGTTACAGTAAGAAGCCAGTAAAGTGGAAAGACATGTAGAGAAGCAGGAAAGGTGGCAGGTGCTAGCATAAGACATGATAGGAGGAAAACGGTTTTCCATTTGGGTTCAATGTGCTCTCTTAGTAGGTTTCTGAAAGGTAAGTAGCTTCTCGAGAGCTAGTCCCTTGCAGTGCCGCTGGCTTCTGCAGCCTCTGGATTCAGCAGCAAACACAACTTCCTCATTGCCAAGTTCCTGCAGTGCCCAACATTCAGCAGCATCCAAAAACACTCTACCCCTTGGGCAACGCTGGAGTGTTCTGAAAGACACTTCCTGTGAGCAGTTTTCCCCAGCACTGTAGAAAATTCTAGCAAGTTCTGCTGTGCAGCATCAGAGTGACCTTCGGTGCTGTCAAGTATGCCACAGCCGTACCCTTTCCAGGGCCCAGATCTCAGCCTGGTCAGGGAGGTCTCCTTGTTGCTTGCTCTATCTCAGTCCTAGGAAGAGTGGCTACATCTTATATCTACTACTTGTAAATTCTTTAGAGTTCTTTTCATTACTTTCTAGTAAATACTCTCTGTTATCCCCATCTTCTGCTACAGTTAATACTTTATATTAAACTTTTCCTGTTCAAATTACTGTGAGATTTCTGTCTTTTACCTGGACTGTGTTTGATACAGTGTTACACAAAGGATTTGCACATATATTAAAGTATGAAATAAATATCTGAAAGTTTTGGAGACAGGAATTCCCGGTTAGGCAGACCAAAAAGTGAGACTATATGTGTACATGGAACAGCATGCTGTACAGTTATGTACAATTACTAGGTAGACTGCAAATTTAAACAAGCACTCACAAGCTTAAAACATTCAACTTTGAGATTCAAAATGTCTCTAAATTAAAAGGAAATTATTTAGCAGTCTGGAAACCTACTGTTTAATTCTACCATCCTTGCCAGTGTCTTTAAAATAAGTGCAATCACAAATTCCCCGCACCTCTACCTTAGAATACCTCTCAATGTACACAAATGTCATAATGTCAAATCAGGGAAAAAAAAAAGAGAGAGAGAGAGAGAGAGAGAAAGAGAATGGTAAGTAGCCAAACAATGCAGCACAAGTGCATAGATTTTTATGAGTTAACTTGGATCAAGGGTAAAATTCTGACCATTTAAAGGACTAAACAAACTTTAATGTACTTCAAGCAAAATATAAAAATAATTAATATAATTGCTGGCCAAAAGAAAGAAAATAGAAAAAATTTAAAAAGCCAGAGCAGATTTACCGGTCTGACAGAGACAAAAAATCCTGAGCGTATGGCCCCCAGACACATTTTTAGCTGAGTACTGAAGTCATTCCTGAGGTTCCTCCTTCAGAGAGGCCCAGAAATCAAAATAAGACTAAATGGGTACACCAGCCCAGGGACAAGAAACAAAAGCCAGCAAGGGGCAGGAGAGGTGATAATGTGAACCCAAAGTTAAGAAGTGCAGAAATGATATATCATGGGGCTGGTATTCAACGGCACAAAACACTATGTGTATTAGTTGTTTAATGAGAAACTAATTTTCTCTGTAAACACTCATCTAAAAGACACACACACACAAACACATTCTTTCAAGGGAAAAAAAAGTAGGGGGATGTCATCCTTGATAAAAATTTAAATTGGGATTCTGTATTCCCCATTATGGACAGAATTTTGAAAATCTTTGGTGTAAAATATGTCCACGTGTAAAACTATGTCATGTTTAGCTTTGCTACTTAGAGTAGCAAGGGTTGATCCTCTGAGATATTTTCTGAAAGTGTTCATCATAACTGGAAAAAGTTACAATATGACTACACAACATGCTATACTAATTGACTATCGTTAAATCTTCTGTTGAGAGTTAATTGTAAGTAAGGAAGAGTGATTTTTAAGGAAATCAAAACCAAATTAAATAAACTCACATATTCTAAAGAGGAGTAGGCTAGAAGGAGGTAGATTATTTTAGAATAGTCGTTTAGAATAACATTGCCAAGTGTGGACAAAAAGATGTTCATTCTCTACTCCTACCCTGGGGGAAGAAGAAAATTTGCTTATAAGGCATTTGTACTACTGTTTTATACTTTTTAATATTTCCTTACTGTGATCTACACCTTAATACTATTTCTGCCTTTAGATTCTGTAAAGATTACTAAATACTTGAGGGTCATTTTTGAATGAAATTGATTGCTCCCCCATAATCTCTCACAGTTTTGATCAAAACAAACTAGGATATAGAAGAAACATGGTATTTGCCTTATTGTTTTTGTGTGCCCCTTTCAGAACTATAATTCCCTGAATACTCTTTTTGAATTTCACCGTATTTACACTTATTGAAAAAGAACCTGTTAGTGCAACACGTAAGTGCTTAGCTGCTAACTGAAAGGTCAGGTCAGCAGTTTGAACCCACCTGGTGGCTTTTCAAGAAAAAGATCTGGCAATCTCACCAGTAAACATTACAGCCTAGAAAACCCTGTGGGGCTGTTCTACTTGTCACATAGGGTCATTATTAGTCAAACATTGAATCAAAGCCACCTAACAATGTACTTACTGAATATATTATTAGCCAAGCCAGCCAAGTGCCATCGAGTTGGATCTGATTCATGGTGAATATATTATTACGAGTTAGTAATTTCTGTGACTTTGTAAAAAAAATCACAGAAACTAAAGCATAATCCATAAGAAGACACTTGCCTTAAAAAATCTTCCTCATAATCAAAATGTTCTTCATATCACATTCTTCATATCACTTACATAAATTACAGTGTAACTACCCTATGCTAAGTTCAAAACTTCAAAACTGGGTATTTAATAATGAATATTTTTGAGTAGTAAGTAAAACAGAACAGAAAAATTCATAACGATAAAAACTATAGATCTATAACCAAACTAAAAAAGAACACAAATCAAAAACAGAAACTACAAAAATAATTCTAAAAGTGTGTCAATATAAAAAAGATAAAAAATAATTCTGATTACATAGATTGAGTGTGTGATGAAGCAAATGTCTATTAATAGGTAGCAGAAGGGCTAGAGGACAATATTTAATGGAAGCAAGAAAACAAATTTAAAAAATGAGAAGTAACACTATTTAAAAAAACTGAATTCAATACATAAATATCACCGGGAAGAAAAAAATGACACAGGAATATATTTTGAGATGACAAAGGAGAGAACTTGTAGTAAGGGCTTCTGAAACTTCTGAGCTGACAAAGATTAAGGCCTTCCTAGAAGAACAAGAGGACACTGTCACAGGAAGGTTAGATCATTACCTGGTATATTTATATATATATATTTATATATATATAATATATATATTTATATATTTATATATACCTATATGTTTTGTGTATACTTGCCCTAGTACTCATCACAACAAACTGAAATCATTTATTTACTAATATATATTTGTTTGTCCCACAAGGCTATCAGTGTTTAGGTAGGAATTATTTTATTCAGTCTTGTATTTCTAGGGTTTGATGTAAAGATCCCAAAGCATTTCAGTTTGTGATAGAATGAACTCACAGTTCCATACCTTCTCCTCAATTACTATCTTATTATCCAACATTTTACATTTACAGTATTATTTAAAAATACACTATGTGACTATGCTGAACCTTAACAACATGTCTGGCAGTAACAAACACTGAGGTATGAGGGTAAGGTAACACCAGCTGTGACGATTAAGGTTATGTGTCACCTTGGTGGGGCCATGATTCATAGTGTTTTGACAGTTACGTAATGATGTAATCTGGCAGTTATGTAATGATGTAATCTGGCAGTTATGTAATGATGTAGTATCATCCATTCTATGATCTGATGTGATCATCTTCCATTTTCACCAGTGGTTCAAGCCAATTCATTCCTGTTTGATTCCCTGCCGATAGCTTTCATGTTTAGACTGACTTCCTGTGAACTTGCCACACACGCAAATTTTCAGCAGGAGGTCAAGCTGGAAAGAACCTGTTAGATGTCCTGATTTTTGCATAACGCTGAGTCTTACATATGTAATGCTAGTCTTTGCAATGTATCTGTGTTGATAAGTGAGGAGTGGGTACACAATAATAAAGTAAAGTGATTTTTATTCTATTTTTAAGTTGAGCACTTACGATAAAAACACTTATATATAGACATACAGCACTAACACACTATTCTCCACTATGTACTGGGGCTCAGAAATGTGTTGCACAGTGCAAAAAAATAAAAGCTATATTATAGATTGAATTGAGCCCCCAGAAATTTATTTTGCAACCTTAACCACTAGTACCTGTGAACATGACCTTGTTTAGAAATATGTTGTTTGAAGATACCATTTAAATTTATATTTAACTTGAGATCATAGCAGAGAAGGGTCAGTCCTGGTTCAACCTGAGTGATGTCCTTGTAAAAGAGAAGAGACATGAGACAGAGCCTGGGAACATGGCCATGTAACACTAGAGTTATTTATGCTGCAGCATCAAGCCAAGGAAGGCATACTGCCACCAAGAGCTCAGAGAGGCATCAAAGGATTTTCCCTGAAGTCTTTGGAAAGAACGTGGCCCTTTGGACATCCTATATTTGGACTGCTAGGCTATAGAACTGAGACAATATATCTGTGTTTTCATAAGCTGCCCAGCTGTGACATTTTGTTAAGGCATTCCTAGGAAACTACCTTAAGCTATAAATCCACTGCCACCACTTCATATTTACAGCTAACTCAAGAAACAGGAAAATCGGTTATTCCACAGTTGAAGTAAGTTAGAACACTTAAAACTACAGAAATCAGGACTACTTAAGATCTTGAAGAAATGCTTTCATAGTTTGAAAATTAAATTAAAAGTTGAAACTAACAAATATATTTAATACTAAGTCAGCATTCCGAGTTTTGCTGCCCATGGCACAGTTTCTAAAGCATAGCATTTTGCAGCTTGTTATGATTCATATAATTCTATTTTTCCCAGTTACTGTGTCATACAAAAGAATTCATTTTAATGTGAAGAATCTTTTTGTTTAATATATGCAGTCAGGCTAGATAAAATTATTTTAACTTAGGAGAAATGACTACTATTAGGTTTAAGGCTAAAGAAAAGGTAAAGCTGTTAGGTAATTTATGCTCACATTTTAAATACATGTGATTGTAAAACATCTGTCATTCATTCAACAAACTTTTTTTTTTTTATTGTGATTAAGTGAAAGTATGCAATCCAAATTAAATTTGCATGTCTGCCTACCTGGAGGTCCTTCCATTGTCCTTGCCAGAAGACAGAAGGACCTATGTGACTGGCTGATTATATTATCATGGGACCAGAAGAAACAGATGGTACCTGGCCACCACCAAAGACAGCAGTGATGGGGCCCACAATATCGCGTCTCAGTGGCAAGATGAGAAAAAGAGGAATGCACCTCAAGAACTGCACTAAAAAACTGCAAGTGATGGTCCAAAGGCTTGGGGGTTCCCCTGAGAGCATGACCTCTAGACCCGATGCTGGCCCTGACCAGAAATCATTACTGAGGTTAACTGTTTGGACTGAAATAGATTAGACTTGGGGACACAGTGTGACCATATCGTGTGTGTACTTTATGGTTCTATGCATCTATAAGAAGCTGTCCTACTCGCCTCCTACTAGAGGGGAGAGGAGAGGGTAGAGAGGATTGGGCAGAAGATCAATAAGAGGATATGATACATATACAATGGAAAGGAGGAATGTGCTGTCATCAGGCGAGGAGAGCAGAAGGACTTGCAGATAGGCAGGCATGCAGATTAAAATTGGGTTGTATACTTTCACTGAAGCACAATAACAAAATTAAAATTAAAAAAATAAAAATAAAAAGATTTTGTACCAATTGGCTTGCTTATACAAGAAAGATCATATGGGAAAAACAAGAAGCAAACCGAGAAAAAAAGTAAATGATGAGGGAAACAAACGTGAGCAAAGATAATCTTATGTTTCAAAGAATACCTAGAAATCAGCAGAAACTGGATTACTTAGAACCAGGGTGAGGGCCTACTTTGGCAGCAAGTAGCCAGTCTATTTTAAGCTATTTTTGTGCATTGCTCATTTAATCCTTACTCTTATACCATCAACGAGAAATCTGAAGGACTTAAATATTAATCAACTTGCCCACTGTGGTGCAAATATTAAGTGGTATATAATTAGGCCTTACACTATCCAGTGCTACTCACCAAAATTAACTATTAAGTTGCATTGAATTTTTCAGGAGATACCATGCCCTTGAACCTATGAAGTCTAGAAATAATCTTTCAGGTGTTCACCCAACCCAAAATTTGATTGACACTTCAGCATGAATTCATACTTGAGTAGATGCTGACTCATAGCGACCCTATTCACAACAGAATGAAATACTGCCCGAGCCTGTGCTGTGCCCACAATCGTTTTTATGTTTAAGCCCATTGTTGTAGCCATTGTGTCAATCCATCTCTTCAAGGGTCTTCTTTTTCACTCTCCCTCCACTCTACCAAACATGATATCCTTCTCCAGGGACTGATCTCTCCTGAGAACATGTCCAAAGTATGTAAGATGCAATCTCTCCATCATTGCTTCCAAGGGGCATTCTGGCTGTACTGCTTCCAGAAAAGATCTGTTTGTTCTTTCGGTGGTCCATGGTATACTCAGTATTCTTCTCCAGCACCACAATTCAAAGGCATCAATTCTTCTTCTGTCTTCCTTATTTATGGTCCAGCATTTGCATGCATATGTTGCAAGACAGAGTATCATGGCTTCGGTCAGGTGCAGCTTGGTCTTTCAGGTGACATCCACTTTTCAACACATTAAAGAGGTCTTTTGCAGCAGATTTTCGCAATGCAATGCATCTTTTGGTTTCTTGACAGCTGCTTGCACAGGTGTTGATAGTGCAGCCAAGTAAAATGAAATCCTTGACAACCTCAATCCTTTCTCCACTTACGATGATATTGCTTACTGGTCCAGTCGTGATAATTTTGGTTTTCTTGATGTTGACATGTAATCCATACAGAGGGCTGTGGTCTCTGATCTTCACCAGTATGTGTTTCAAGTTCTCTTCTCTTCCAGCAAGCAAACTTGTATCATATAGTGCAGCTTCGCAGAATATTTGCTCAACATAGAAATTGGTGAAAGGATACAACCCCGAGGCACATCTTTCCAAACTTTAAAACATGTATTGTCCTCTTGTTCACTGAAAAGAATTAGCCAGTGAAAACCTCATGAATAGCAGCAGAACACTGTCAGGAAACATACAGATGAGTATCTACTTGTTTGTTATCCTAGTCGGGGGGCAGTGTTCTCGGCATTACCTTCTTCCCTTGGGAACTAATTTTCTGAGAATCCCTAGCCATATCTCATCTGCAACTGGCATATTCTCATCATTTTGTTAAGGGGCTATTTTCCTTGAATTTGAGTCCTTTTAATGTTTTTTCTTACTTCATGTTTTAGTGCTTTCCTTTGATTATCAGACCCCATAGGTCATTTTCCTGTGTATAGCTCCTTCTGTGTACACTAGAAGCCACGGCCCATTTATTCAGCATTCCCCAAGGTTTTCTTCCTTATCAGACTCAAATGATTAACTGACAATAGACTGGTTTCATGTACAATCCACATGTTTGTTGATCCCTGAAGACTGTAACTTCTACACTTGTTTTGCCTTCACGTTCGTGCTAGTTTCCTACTTACCACCCTTCTCCCCGACAAGTACCATTAATGCAAATAAGGAGAGACAGCCCTGCTCAAAACAGCACTGACTCAGTCAAGGAAATAGAATTCGAGGACATAATAAAACCACTTCCTGGTTTATTTTATTTTATTGTTTTGTAAAGAAAACATATAGAGGGTTTTAACGACACTATTAATTTAACAATTATTTTTTTAAAAAAAACACGAGAAAACATACAGTTTTGCTTTCAAAACACAGTGTTTGATGATGTTTGAAATAAGAAGCTGGTGATGATAAACAGTCTTATGTTACCAACAAAATAGTCCAACTAAGGTCAGTGAGGTAGAGTAATTAAAGTTTAGTGGGCATTCACTAACACTAATCATTAACTTATAATGTTAGGAGGAAAAAAAAGGGGGAAATCATTAAACAGACCAATATTCAGGAGAGAGGAAGTGTAGAAAGGACAGCAGTCACACAGACTAAGCCTCCAAAGTGCCTATTTCTCACTTTTCACCAAATACTCACTCATTGTACAAGTCATAGAAATAAGCGGGCAGGAGAATTGTTACATCTCTTTCCGAGTTTTAGTTATTATTAGGGCAAATTAGAGCAGAGACACATTCAGAGCTCCAGAATAGACTCTGAAATAAGAATGGATAGTTCCTACTTGATTTACAACATGATTTATAACGTGATTCAATTTAAGACAGCTTTTAAAATTTTAGGTAGTAGTCTGAAGCATAGGCATAGGGAGAAAATTCCGTTCACAAGTAGTTCTAATACAAAATACATCTTGACCCAGAGCGTCCAGAAATCTTTACTTCATTAAGCATTGATTTTATGCTTGTTTACTTTTTTCTCCCAAGTACATTCTTCTTCTTCTTCTTCTTCTTTTTTTTGTGTGTGTTATAAGCAAGTTTCCTAACTCACAAACTAATATTTTGACACTAAAACTTATGTTTGAGGCAATATATGTCATAGTTTAAATTTTTTACATTTTTGGCTAAAGAAGCTCTTAGCTAGTGATCTAATCTACCAAATAGAAAAAAAAAATCATCTAGTGTGAAAATACTCTGCTTCCTCATTATCTCTAGAATATGGATAACTGTCAAAAGGGACATGTTAGAGGCATAGAATTGTATAGCATAAGGAAGCTTCCATAAACTAATTTATGTAAGTATTACATAGTAGCGTGACATCCACTGCCCCCTTGCAAATTTTAAAAGATTGAAGCATTTTTTTCTGCTTTCTTATTAAACCATTTCAGTAATCTGATAAAAGATATTGCTCTTTAATGTGAAATGTCACAACAGCCAAGGGAATTCACAGTAACTGGTAGAAAGGGTTATAACTATTTAATAAAGCAAACATTATAAGAGACTTGACAGCTTTTGGAAACCCTGATAGAGTAGTGGTTAAGCACTATGGCTGCTAACCAAGCCGTCGGCAGTTCAAATCCACAGGCACTCCTGGGAGACTGAATGAGGCAGCTCTCCTCTGCCCAGAGTGTTGCTATGGAGTTCCAGTCAACTTGACAGCAATGAATTTGGTTTTTGGGCCTTACAGCTCTCACTGATGAGGCTGCTCCTTGTTTTACAATCCGGCATTACTCCTTTGTTGATCTGCCTTAAGCGATATGCATAGGGGCTATAGTCAGTGGCAACATAAAACATATGAACTATGACAGACTCTGAATATTGACATTTAATTTGTTTTTTAATACTCATAAAACCATACTTCTGATACTGCTGAAATTTCAGAGCTGTCTTCTTCAGTTCATCAGATTCCTAGTGGCAGGATGCAATCATAAAGCTAGAAAAATGTGAAACACTCCAGGCTACACATCTGAGGTACACCAGATGGTCCCAACTCAGCAGGAACAGGTGATCTCCAAGGACCATAAAAACATGGGCCAAAGAGAACCCAGAAGACTGAGAGACCCATGTGAGTGGGGGACTACATCGACATGTGACTGAAGAATCAGATGGTGCCTGGCCACCACCAGTAACAGCTGTGATGGGGATCACAAAGTTGAGTCTCACAGGCAACACGCAAATAAAAAGGGGTGCACCATGAGATGTCCACTAAAAGACCACAACTGATGGTCCAGGGGCCTTGGAGTTCCCCTGGGAGCATGGCCTCTGGCCCTGATGCTGCCCTTGTCCATAATCATAATGGAGGTCAACTCTTTGGGCAGAAATGGATTGGACTTGGTAGTAAAGAGCAACCATATCACATGTGCACTTTATGGTTCTATGCATCTATAGGATGTTGTCCTGCTGACCTCTTACTGGAGGAAGGGGAGTGGGTGGAGAGGAGGGGATAGGAGTTGTTGGGAGGATAAGACTTGTACAAAATGGAGAAGGGGAGTATGTTGTCACTGGGCAGGAGAGCAGTGAGAGACGCCCATTGGCAGGTATGCAAATTTATATGAGATTGCATATTCTCACTCAATCATAATAAAAGAAAGAAAAATAGTGTATAAAAGTTCCTCACTTTCACAACTGATTATTCTAATGTCACTTCATTATGTTTGCTGCTCTGTGAAGCTTCTTATTTGTTGAGAATAATGGGGGACCAGACAGACATATAGATTTGGTTCAGATGGCTCTAAATAGGGTTGGCGTAACATACGTATCATTAATGTTGTTCTATCTGGGGTCAAAGACAGAGTCTAGATGCTTGATGAGAGCCACCAGAGAGGTAAGCTTTCTGGGAGGGTTCTGTGGGATGTGGAAATACTGTTGGCAGCCTCTTGAACCCAACAAGTACAGGATCCCCAAGAGGCTTCTGTGGCAATGTCCTACCACTCCAGTGTACGCTGTGGCTGCTGCTTCATATTGCAGCTTCCTTCGAAGAAACCGAGGGTCCTGGAAGGAGTGGATATAGGTGAAGATTCTGAATTTTTAGTTCATTATTTTCATAGTAAATTCATCTCTGCTTGTATTCTTAACACTATAACTCTACAACTGGGAAAGGACTATGTATGTGTTTGAATTGTCTACCAGGAACTTGCAGAGTAAGTCAGAGATGGCCCAGGAGGAAAAAGGACACAGATATCAAAGCTTCTGATATGAGCGGACTCAGAAAAAAACGTGTCTGCCCACACATTTTAAGCTATATAGAAAAGCTTTTCCATATTTTCTGATATTCAATAATTATATGTCAGAATGACAACCCAAAGCTTGACTTTCTCTATTTTTCTCACTGTGTCCATGCTGACCACGTGTGTTCATCAATACCAGAAAGGTATAGGTATAAGGGACACTGTTGTGGATGGATGTAAAACCAAATTTGTCAACTTTATTTTTACCTAAGAATTTTCTATCCAACACCTTATAATTTGCACATCCAAGAATACAAGAAATCTCATCCCATATGAAAATAAAGGTCTAACTACCTCAGAACATTGTGAAGGTGACCACAACATAAATGTTTACCACAATTTTTAAAATACATTTAAGTTATATGGTAGCCTCAGTGTCGAAAGGGAGAGACTCTAGAATTGCATTCTAGTCTTAAATTGTAAAGTGGAATTGCTAGAAAATTTGGAACATGCACCATAATGTCCCATACCTTGTGTTGCCCATAATAAGGAAAACATTTCACAGTGGTGTGTGATTATCTAGACTGAAGCAAATTTCTCCCAGATGTCTTGCATACAGTTAAAAACCAACAGTCTGGTATCATCTACTTCAACTTGGCAAAATTAAAACTATATTCTAGTTGCATATGTCTCTCTGGGAAAATCCAGATTTTCTGAACTGTCATCTTTGATCAGAGTTTCTAGAGAGTTTCTAGAAGCTATCAGTGATGTATGGAGCAAGAAAAGAAAACATCTTGCAATCAGATTTGAATAAAATATGCCCAAGGGGCAAAGCCCATGTATCAACAAGTAGTGATTGTAAACACATCAAAGAACCAGGATCACAGTCTTGCAGGGTGGTCTCATGACTCTAGAGTAATAAAACACTGCACTCCATTAAAAAAAAAAGTATTAAATGGAAGTCACAAATATGTCTTATTGCAGTTCAAATATCAAGCTACAGTCAGTTGCATTAGTTTGGGGAAAGGTAAAATTGAAATCTCAAGAAAAATCCTGAAAATGAGAGAAAAGATACTTTAAAATATGTATCACAAATAGCTGAAAAAATGCATAACATATTTAATACTGATGTAGCCATTGTTACCACTGAAAAACACTAGAAACATATAGTAGAAATTTTCTTTTTTTCTCAGTGTAAGGAATTTTAAAAAAGGGGAACTGTGCTAAAACTATTAATTCAAATAGCATCTGGCATCAATGTGGTGAGGTAACTACTAATTTTTATTAAGATATACACAATCAACCTGATCTTTGAGGTTATCCATGAAATTCTGGTGACTTGTAAAAATAAACTGTTCACAGGAAAGAAATTATTAATTTTGGGGTATTTACTGATCATTGCTAACCCCCTGTGAATACTAGGAAGGATACAGTTCTGTATGGCCCATGAAAGCTAACTGCTAGGAATCTTATAGAGTATATCCTTCAAACAATGAAAACATAACAAAATTCATGTAGCACTGTACATATAACACACTCAAGTGTTTATTCGCTTATTTGGGGAAATAAATTTATTTTGCCTGTTAAGTATAATACATTCATTCATCAAACATATACTTGAATTTTTATGTGGTAGGTATTATTTTATGCCCTGGTTCTTAATATTGTGGTCTATGTGGCAGTGAACAAATTAAATGTCTTTTCAGGGATGCAAAAATATCTGACGCCTTTTCTTTTAGGCGACCCTTGAGTCAGATCTGACTCGACAGCACTTGGCTTGGCTGCCTTTCTTTTTGGCAAGAAAAGTCCCAAGGACTAGGCATGGTGAGATTTTAAAAGCAGGGCCAAGATGGTAAAGTAGGTAGATGTTTCCCATGGCCCATCTAATAACAAAGACTGAAAAGAATAAATTAATCCAGTACATATGACATTGTAGCAACCCTGGACATCATGGGAAAGTTGGTAAACTGACTCAGCAACAAGAATGGGGAATAGTTTCAGAACAATATAGGATTCCACAGACCTGACCTACTAGGAAGCAGCCACACTGTGAAGGTAGGTCAGCAAGAAGGTTGATGGACATTCCCCTCAACTGAGGTGACTGTCTGGAGAGTCCACTCAAACATCTGGAGTCAGCGAAGGATAGTACCAGATCATCAAAAATCTCTGCGCACATGCATGGATTTGCATTTTTCCTTTGACATAGGCCTGTCTCCCTTTTCCCTGTGCTACCCTTGCCTTCTTTGAACTGTGCTTGATGCTAGAGTCCGACATCATTAACTGAGCCAGAAGTAGGACTCTTCAAGCCTGCCCTCCTTTCCCTGCACTGCACCTGGCTCTGGAGTCTGACTCCACTAAATGAGCCAGAAGTAGGACTCCTTAAGCGTGTCTTGAGCCATTCTCTGAGACTCAGAAGGGGAAACAGTTTAGCAAACTTGGGGGAAAGGGGTAAAAAGAAAAAACAAAAAAAATTCTGCTGACTCCCCTAAGCTGGAAAATCAGGGCAGAAATAGTTCCTTTACGGAGATTCAGACATATGGGGATATGCCAATCTCATAGACATTCAAGGATGGCTGTTAACCCCCTGCCTTTCACCAGGGTTACAGCTTAACACCTGTGCCTATACCAATAGTCCTTGCCCATCTATGACAGAAGGTGACAGCCTGCATCATACATTTGGGGACAGACCAACCAGACACCTGAGTTGAATTCACATAAGAAAAGTATTCTGTACATTTTAAAAGCAACTAAAACAAAGCAGGTAAGCATAAATAACTACAATTTACTGATGGCTCAGAAACAGCAGTCCATATCAAAGTACTTAAAGGTCTGGACCATGATCTCTTTAGATAGCTTCCAAAACAAATAATCAAAGTTTCCAGAGGAAGAGAAATTCTGCTATTATCAGGGACAAAATAAAAATAATTAGTATTTACAATTCTTTAAGAGATAAGGAAACAGATGAGGCCAAGTGCAGCAGAGCCACGACAAACTGAAGAAACTGTAAGCACTGAGTGGCAAAAATTAGAAATTAAAAAAAAATGATAAAATTACAGACTTAGACAACTCAATAGAAAGTTAAAAGAGCAAAACTAAGGTAATGGAAGCCTAAATTGGTGAGACTGAAGATAAAGCATGTAACATCAAACCCCCCCAAAAAACAAAAACAAAAAAACACCTCACTGCTGTCAAGTTGGGTCTGAATCACAGTGACCATAGAAGGTAGAGTAGAACTGCCCCACAGTTTCCAAAGACTGCCTGGAGGATTCGAACTGGGAATCTTTTTGTTAGCAGACGTAGCACTGAACCCACTATGCCAAATATGTATGAGGAAAAATCAGACAGGAAAATTTTAAAAACATCAAGAAACACTAAGAATTATGGGAGATTCTATGAAGAGGAATAATCTACAACTGACCAGAGTACAGGAAAAGAGGGGATAATAGTAACTGCAGAGAGAATTGTTTAAGATTTGCTAACAGAAACTTCCCTGATATCATGAAATATACAGATACGCATCCAAAACACTCAATGAACTCTGTACAAGGCAGATGCTGAAACAAAGATACCAAGGTATATTACAACCATACTTTCCAAAACTAAAGACAAGGAGACATTTTCAAATGCGGCTAAGGATAAACAAACAAACAAAAAAAAACAACAAAGGAAAAACTGTAGGACTAAACTCGGACTACTCAGCAGAAACCACACAGGCAAGAAAGCAATAGGATGATATATACAAAAATGTGAGCAAAGTAACTGCCAGCCAAGAATCATATATTCAGCAAAATTATCTCTTAAATATGATGGTGAAATTAGGACATTTCCAGATAAACAGAAATTTAGGAAATTTGAAAAAACAAACCAAAAATACAAGAAATGCTAAAAGAAGTCCTTTGGTTAGAAAACCAATAATATCAGGCAACAATACAAGACCAGAAAACACCAAATATGGGAATCATAAATCATAGGTAAAACAGTGAAAATAGGGAAACAAAGATGCCATCATGTAAACATTACCATACATAAGGACCCCCAAAAAATGCAGTCATAGATTTTCCACAGAAAGAAGTCAAGGCAATATAAAGAAATTAAAGAGTTGTTTAAATTTTAGATAAACATGGGAAAATACTAAGGTAATCACAAAGGAAACTATCAATTCTATGCAACAAAATGAAAAAGAAGAAAACATGACGTCTCAGCAAATACAAAATTATCAACATTGAAAAAGATGAATAGAAAGCACATAGAAAAAGACTCAACAAAGAAAATTAAATGGAACAAAGAAATTTTTTACAGCACACAAAAAAGACATCAAAATGACATGACTAAACTCATACCTATCAATAATCAACAGATAGATGCAGACCAATATTTTTTCCAACACTGTCCACATTAGCGAAAAGATGAAATCAACCTAGGCGCCCATCAACAGATGAATGGATAAACTATGGTATATTCAAACAATGGAATGCTGTGCAATGATAAAGAACAATGATGATTTTGGGAAATGTAACACGGAGTCATCTGGAGGACATGCTGAGTGAAATTAATCAGATACAAAAGGACAAATATTGTGTGAGACCATTAGTATAAGGACTTAAGAAAAGGTTTAAGCACAGAAGGAAATAATCCTTGACGGTTACAAGGGTGGGGAGTGAGAGAGAGGAGTATTCATAGATTAGATAGTAGATAGGAAATGGATTAGGAGAAGAGAGTGACAGCATGCAGTAGAAGGAAAGTTAGCACAACTAGATTACCCCAAAAGCTAAAAGGTTTCTAAACACAGCCTAACATTCTAAAGGACAGAGTAGCAGGGACAAGAATCTAGGGACCACCATTTCAGGGGATATCTAGTCTAACTGGCTTAACTAAATTGTTTTTATGAATATGTTTTGCATACCACTTTGGTAAGTGTTGTCTGGGGTCTTAAAATTAGCAAGTGGCCATCGAAGTAGTACAAACTGTTCCTTATCCATCTGGAGTAAAGGAGAATGAAGGACATCTAAGACATAAGGAAAATATGACCCCAGCAGATACAGGGTGCCATATAATCTAGAGACTATATCAACATGAGACAAGAAGAACTAGATGATGTCTGGCCACCACCAATGACCATTGTGACAGGGAACACAAGTCAAACTCCCTGATATAGCAGGAGAAAAATGGGTGTTTTCCAGCCTGAACTGTTAATTGCTACATCCCTGACACACTCCATAATTGGAAGTATGGTCTCTGAGTTCTTTGTGGCTACTACAATGAAGCACTGAAGGTGGCAGGGAAGCAGAGGGTGCCATGGGAATGACAGCTGGTGTCAGAACTGGTGAAGACGGTAGAGAGAGGAAGCATGTCCTTCACACCGTAAGAATCAGCTTTGGGCTGTTAATTTTGGTTTTCCTTTCCCCTTGTGGGGTTACAGGTGGTCAGACACCTCCCCAACACATTTTCATACACAGAATCTTTAGATCTCTCATCCTCATAGCTGCCCTCATTTGCTTCTCTTCAGAGTCAAGAAAGAGCCTTCCAGAGCCACCTTCCGTATTTCCTCACTCCCATTTATTCTCAGCTTATTTCTTCTGTGACTCTCCTCTAGCATACCCTCTACACCATACACAGATGAGGGCCCCCAAACTGCTATAACAAGTAGACCTCTCATTTGTGTTACTACCTCTCCTGCCTCCAAGAAAGTCTCCTTAGTTTTCATCTTACCTGCCTTCCAGCTTGTCTTAGACTTGGTGATGCAGTAAATTAATTAAAATGGCCCTTCTAGCTACAGTCTTCATAACTTCTGCCAAACATTGGGGTGGCACTATGTAAATGAGGTGCTTGTGGCCACCAAAGTATTGGATAACTTGCTGATAATGTAAATAAGGTTCACAACACCCTTGTGGGAGGTGGGACCATACAAATAATGTGTATGGAATCCTAATGAGGAGATTGGTCATTTTTGCTATTCCACCAGGCTGAAAGGTTAGACAAGTCTCCAGAGCAGAAGGGGACTCACTAGCACTAAGAAAGAAGAGCTAGGAGTGGAGCACATGGTTTAAACTCAAGCCTTACACTGAGAAGCTCCTAGATCAAAGAGACAGAGAGAGCTGAAACACTGGAGATGGTGAGAAGTAGTGGCAAGGAAATGGAGGCAGCAGAACAAGAAGTTCCTCCAGCCCACAGAACAAGAAAATTTGAACACCTTTTGGCAGGAGAGTGCTGTCAGAGTAGGGTGCCCCTGGGTGCTTCTTGGCAGAGCTAGGCTTGTCATTCACAGAGCAAGAGAGTTCAGCAAGTTTGGGGCAAGGCTTATTGGTAGAGTGAGTGACCCCTGACACCTACTAGTGTAACTAAAGAAATTTGTAACATTGGACCCAGCAGGGCAGGGACCAGGCCAAGAGGCCAAGGGCCAGAGAAGGAATGCTTGCAAAAACGGCTGAGAACAGGCTGTTCTGATGGAAGGAGTGTGTCCTGAACTTGAACTGTAACCTGTTACTTCCTTTATAGAGAGAGAGACAGTTGTTAAGCAGCCTCTGTAACTTCACAAAAATACCTGACAGTTTTTAGACACAGTGGAACTAGACCCTAAGTTACCAGAAGCCTTTCAATGATGAAAAGCTCATATCTTTAAAATTATAATAAATGCATGTTTCCAGCTTCCTCTTGAAAAAAGGGTAAATAGGATAAAATGTGTTTAGTTTATCAGTAGATTTCCCATTTATGAACATGAAATGACACTATACAAAAGTACGCTTAACTTTGTATCTACGAAATGACTAAATAAGTCAAAATTTCTTTGCTCAATATTTTGACCAAGTTATAAATAACATTTACCTCTTGATGGATAAATACATACAGTGCTGTGGGAATAAACTGAGCATGTCAGTATCACTTAGTGTGAAGTTTTCATAATTAAACACCTCTGAGTAAAGTAAGAGTACGGCTAATTTCTGCATATCTGGAAATGACAAAAGAAATCATGATCATTTGCCCAACACACAATGTTTTCACAGAGCAGTACTCCTTTTCATTGTGGATCTCTATGGTGCTGCACTTTGGTGGCCATACTTTAGTGCATACAATAAGAATCATCAAACAGGAAAAATAAAAATCAACTTGAAGTGATTAAAATGCTTCTCTAAGTTTTGCAGTTTCTAAGAAGTAGATAAATTTTTGTACATAAAAAATACTGAAGTGTCACTTTCAATGCTGTTTTCCAATTCACTGTGGCTCAGAATAGAATTGTCATAGTCTGGGCTATATTTACAAAAAAAAAAAAGAACAAAACCTTTGCCTTCAAGTCAACTTTGATTCACAGCAACCCAGCAGGACAGAATTGAACCACCCCATAGAGTTTCCAAGGAGTGCCTGGTGAATTGGAACTGCCAACCTCATGGCTAGATGCTGTAGCAGTTAACCACTACACCACCACTGCTTCCTCTGTATCTATAGTTTTAGCTAAATATATACAGTTACAAAGAAACTTTATTTCTAGTCATCCATTGAAACCCTGGTGGCCTAGTGGATAAGTGCTATGGCTGCTAACCAAAATGTGGCAGTTCAAATCCACTGGGTACTCCATGAAAGCTCTGTGGGACAGTTCTTGTCTGTCCTTTAGGATCACTATTAGTTGAAATTGAGTAGATGGCACTTGGCTGGCAATCATATTTAAAAGATGCAAGGGACACGTGAATATATTCAAAAGAGCTATGTTGGAATCCTAGAATAATAACTTTTTTTTTTGGTCTTCTGTCACTGAAAAACAAAACAAAATTTCAGAAATATTCATACAAGATAAAATCAATTTTCCATAAATTTAGTCAAGGAAGTTATTTTATGAAAAAGGTCCATGAGTAATGTCAACAGTTTGTGCTTGAGTGATTCACACCTACCCAGAGGTGCCACGGAAGAAAGGCCTGGCAATCTTCCTCACTAAAGACTGTAGTCAAGAAAGCACAGTGGAGCTGGGTCCCACTCTGTAATTCCATGACAGTGTTTCTTTCTTTTCTTTTCTCTTTTTAAATAATATACAAAGAGCAAAAATACTTTAAACAGCAGCATTTCTTGTTGGTATCGTGATGATTCTGTCCATAAAGTTTCAAGTATGACATAAACTGTTATTCATCCTACCTTAAGTTCAACTACATCAGAGAGATGACATTGTAGTTGCCATGTGTCTGCTTTGGCAACACTGAATAACTCAAGCAAATTAGCTAATTTTGAAAAATGAAACAAGCATCTGACATCTTTCTAGCAGCTTGACTATTTTTGGTAAAACAAATATGCCTATTGAGAAATAATTCAGAGGAGGAAAAATATATTGTTGTTCATTCATGGGAAATTATTAAATGATACAGTTTTCTTAAACAGCCTGTAATAAGAGAGGATCTCTGAGTAAAAAATTATAGGGAAATATGAGGATAGTGACTATTAGTTATAATTGAAAAAGATTCCCCGAGAAATGAAAAGCAAAAACATATTTTCAATTGATTTGAAATGGGAGCTCTTATTTTATTGTAGTTATTGATATGTGGCAAGAGTGAACTCTGTTATCCTATTTTATAGGGCTGTGTTCACTGCTTTGCAATTTATAGCACTGCTGGATGTAGCAGGGAAAAATGATGTTCAAGGAGCCACATGGACTCTGTTTAAATCCTCTCTCTGTCGTTACCATCTAGTCTGAGAGAAATCACTGAATCCTTCTGCATTTCAGTTTTATTATAGATGAAATGACAATAATAATACTTCCCAATTTTATCATAAGGATTAAAAGCAATAACAAAACCTCAGGTACCTGTCAGAATACCTACCGAAGAGCAAGTGCTCAGTAAGGAATGACTGCTGTTGTCTGTTTGTGTGTGTCCCCCTCACATAAATATTAGCTACTTGAAGGCAGAGACTATTCAACTGTTTCTTTTAATCCATGTTCCAATGCAAGTCCCTGGCTCAGACTGACTTTCACATTTTTAAGGTAAATCAATTGTAAAGTAAATTCAGACTCATGGTAACTTCATGTGTTACATGGTAGGATTGCTTCATTAGTTTTTGGCTGTGATTTTTACAGATGCTGATTACCAGGCCTTTCTTCCTTGTTGCTGTTGGGTTGGCTGGAACTTCCAAGCTTTACTTTTGTGGCTGGTCACATTCCCTTGCAACATCCATTTAGAAACATGCTTTGTATTTTCATCCTAATTTTAAGTCTCTCCTTATCCTATTGTTATGTATGGCTGCTACAGAAATAATTGTATGTGGTTGTGAGAGTGGAGTGCTGCTCTAACAAACACCTAAACTGTGGAAGCCATTTTGAAACTACGACTGGACAGAAGACTCAGGAGGAACCAGGGAGAACGGTTAAACATGGAAGTGCAGGTAGTGAGAGTCGAGCAGCAGAGGGCTGGTAGCAAAAGCAGTGGCAGTAGCAGAACCAGAGGCAGCACTGGAGCCAACCCATGGAGCAAGAGGGCTAAGTGCCTAGGCACAGACTTTTCCTGGTGAAACAGGGTGCCTCTGGGCACTTGAATCAGTGGAGCTAGCCTTGCTGACCCATAAAGTGTGAGAGCTGAGTGCCTTTATGCAGGAGGCTTCCTAGCAGGAGTGGGGTGCTTCTGGGAACTTGAATCGGTAGAGCTACAGAGATTTGGAACACTTGTCCCAGCAGGGCAGATACAGGCCTGCGGCCCAGGCCATGACACCATAGGAGGCAGAAGCTGAAGTGACAAAGAGCATGAGATGAGCTGCTTCAGTCTCAAAGTAATGGCCATGACCTCTGGGGTTTGAAAGGGTGGAGCCTGGGCTTTCTGTGTTTTTTTCTGAGTGGAACTGCCACTCAGTTGGGCTTAGGGTGAACCTAAAGCCGATGGGGCAGAATTTCTGTCCAAGTGGGCCTTGAAGGCAGAGTTATAGCACAGGTCTGGGTGTCTCCACTTGGAATCCAGAGAGTTTGGCTGATACCTAAAGTCTGGAGGTCAGGGCCATTGTGTAGAATGTCTCAGAAAATGTAAAAGCATTTTCAAAGCTTTGAGGGCTAATGTAATGTGGTCTGCTGACTCACCTGTTGCCTGTTAATGCCTCTTTCCCTGCAATTTCTCCCATTTGTAAGGGAATGTCTAACTTGGGTCTGTTCTGCCATTCAGCCTTTAGAAGCAGATAGTTTGCACTCTAGGTTTTATAGACATAAAGGAATTCTCGAATTTTAGACTTGGAACTGATTTAAGGTTTCTGTCGTTTGGGCTCGACATGATTTTGCTGTGATGGGATGAATGTGTAAAATGTTTCAAAGATGTGATTTTTGGGATGCCAAAAGGTGGGATGTCATGCACTGAATTCTGTCCCCCCAAATATTGCTAGCTATGTGACTGGGCCATAGTTCCTAGTGCTTTGTGATTGTCCTCCATTTTGTGATTTTCCTACGCTGTAAATCCCTTCATAGAGTCACCTCCCTGCACCATTGTAAAGGGAGTTTCCCTGGAGTATGGCTTGCACCTTCCTTAATCTTTTCATCCTACAGGAGATAAAAGGAAAGGGAAGCAAGAGAACTGGGAACCTCACATCATCAAGAAAGTAGCATGGGAAGAAGAGCGCATCCTTCAGATCTGAGGTTCCTCTACCAAGATGCTCCCTGGACAAAGACTCATGCAACACAAGGACTTTCCTCCAGAGCTGATAAGGGTGAATGCCTTCCCCTGGACTGGACATCCTGAATTTGGACTTGTAGCCTGCTGGACTGTGTAAGAATAAACTTTTCTTTTTTAAAGCCATCCACGCTGTGGTATTTCTGTTAGAGCAGCACTAGCTGACTAAAATAGGTATATTAACTTTAAGCACTGAAATCTTAATTAGAATAAGAAGAGAAATAATAAAAAAGATGAAAGCAGTTTGCAAATTGTGTGATATACTCTATAGGACAAATGGAAAATATCCCCAAGTCCACCTATTTAACTTTGTGTTTGAGTTAATTTCAGCTGAATCTCTACCTTGACCATAATGCTGTCACACACTCCTTTTACAGCTTATAAACATTTTAAAACTAAAGTACTTTCTCACTCCCATTTATATTATACAATAACCATTTATTTATAAACTTGCACACTACAGCCTGACAACACTTTTTGATAAAGACTTAAACAAATATGTAGGATTGCCACAGCAAATGGCACAGAATATTAAAGATTGTATCTGTTTGGCATCTCTTTCTCAAGGTACTGGAGTGTTAGTAACTGGAGGCTAATCCCCATAGTGTATCAAAGTATTCTGTCATATTCACAGTGTTCATCCTTCTCACAGAGCTGACTAGGAGAGTAATTACTGCTGAGATAAGCCTTTTTCTGGAATATGTGCAATTAATTCTGCTGAAGAAAGGAGGAAAGAAGTCTGACACTTTAATAATGTTTAAGTATACCTAATCTATTTCTATTCTGTTCCTAATGTTTCCTAAATATGAGAAAGAAAGAAGATTTGAAAGTACTTACAGCTGTCTGTTCTTATGTAAATCATCCAAGGGCCTGTAATATTCCATCTTAAAATGACTGGCATGAAATTATACCATAAATTAGAATAGGAGACTGAGCAAGCGGGGAATTACTTTTAAGATGGATTCAGGATATGCTTTTCATGCACAAAAAATGTTTCTCTTATCAGGTAGGAATTATTCTGTTATTAAAGCTCAAGGGCATACAATTTTATTCAATTTGAAATTTGAATATATTTTTAAACCAAATCAGAATCACTCCTCTCTCCAGATTCTTGATAAAGTGCTATTTAGTCAAATGTATTTCTCAGTGGGAGCCTTTATTTTTAGCTCCCCCTTTTTTATTATGCATAGTAACCTGATTACATATAATGTTACACTTTCAGTTCTTCAACTGCTTTCAACTCATATATATATATATGTGTGCATATATATATATACATATATATATGCATGTATGTATGTATAAATCATCACTTATTCAAGGGCCTTTATGCGGCACCATACTTTGGTATTCAAATGTTAAAAAATCAGCTAAGTACTTGTTTTACATTTAAAGTAAATGTCATTTTAAAAAGTTGGGTGAAATGGTTGTTTATATGCTTACTTACATTCTAGAAAGAATATAATTTTAAATGGTTGCTCTGAATGAGAACAAAGAAGACTTAATAAGCAAAAAGGGAGATATATATAAAAGCTTACATATTTTAAACTTCTCTTATTTTAGCTAGCTTTCTTGAGTTAGGTTTCACATTGTAGGGGGAAAAAGTGTTTAACTCAGTGGAGTACCATCTTTAACAACCTCTTCTTCTAAAAGAAAAATATTATTTGAAATAATAATTATTGTATAAAATGAATATTAATGGCCAGAAAAGAAATGCGGTTAGTTAAAAATTCATTTTACTAAATTCTATAAATACAGAAATGTCAAAAAGTGGTAAAAACCCAACTCCAGCAACAGTCTCATTGCTACTGATTCAATTCCAACTGATAGCAACTCTGTAGGGCACAGCAGCCCTGCCCCATGCAGATTCAAGGAGAAGCTGGGGAACTCAAACTGTTAACCTTAGCAGCTAGGCTCTTAACTGTTATACCACCAAACCCAGTGCTATCGATTCTGACTCATAGTGACCCTATAGACAAAGTGTAACTGTCCCACAAAGTTTCCGAGGAGCACCTGGCAGATTTGAACTGCTGAGTGTCTGGTTAGTAGCTATAGCACATAACCACTATGCAACCAGAGCTCCTCACAAAATAATATATAAGTTTTAATACACATTAAATTTCTTTAATAAAACAGGAGTTTGTAAACAGTATAAACATGGCAACTATTAAATAGTACCACTGACGTAAAAAAAAATCAGTTTATTATTTTTAAAACACGCATTTAATAATTTAATACAAAAAATAAACTTTAGTTTTCAAGATGTTTTTACAACTGTAGCCAAGCGAAGTGCTGTCGACTCGGATCCAACTCATGTAGATAAAATACTTAATGTACATAATGTAGAGGACCCCAGGCTGAGAAGTTCCACTGTGGTTTGTTTGGCAGGCCTTCCCATCTCCTCCAGTCCTGTGGCTCCACAACCCTCATAATCTACAGCAGAATTGCAGTTCCTCTGCTTGGTTCTGATGCAGTGGTTAAGCGCTACATCTGCTAACCAAAAAGTCGGCAGTTTGAATCTACCAGGAAGGCACTCTTGGGAACCTCAACGGGGCAACTCTACTCTGAGTAGAACCATGAGTCAGAATTTACTCAACAGCAGTGGTTTGGTTGGGTTTTTGCTTAGCCTGTCCTGTGAAATTCCTGGCACCTGCATGATATGAATGAATGTTGGTGACATAATTTGTACAAAGTTCCTACTTATAAACTCCTTAAAAATAGCTATTTTCCTCACCTTTGTGAAGCAGTCTTGGTAGCAGCAGTCCTGATGGCTACTTTGCTTGCTCAACAAAAGGAAAGGCACTTTTAGGTTTTCCTAACTTTGTCTCTCATTTATTGCCTGATATGAGTCTCGCTGAGCAAAACATATGAATGAAAGTTTTCAATTATTTCCCCCTCACAATTCATACTGTTTTTTTAATCATAAATACAAATAAACACTTCAAATAGTTATATAAAAGGACAAAATTTGAGTAATCTGAATTCTATTTTTTCATCCTTATAATAACTATGCCATTAGAACTTTTAATATATAGTTGAAATACATTAATATGTAGTACCATAGGTTTTGGAAACAGAAGATAAGAGCCAAAAGCCAGCCGGAAGTTTCTGAACCATTAAAAACTTTATTTCTCAAAAGTAGAGATTACAGCTGAATAAAAATTATATATGATGGTACAAATGTGTTACAGTCATGTACTAACTTAAAAGTTGGCAGTTCAATGCTACCCAGCAGTGCCACCAAAGAAATGCCTAGCAATCTGTTTCTGTGAGATTATAGCCAGGGAACCCTATGGAGCAGCTTTACTCTGTACACATGGGGTCGATATGAATAAGAATAGGCTTGACAGCAACTTTAAAAAAAAATGTATGCATAACCATTGTTTAGAGTCAAAACAGGAGCTTAAAGCATCAGCAGAAGAAATATATCAACTAACTGGTAAATAGTACAAGAACCTCAAATCAAAACCCAGTGCCAACAGGTCAACTTTGACTCATAGCAACTCATAGGACAGAATAGAACTACACCATATAGTTTTCAAGGAGCACCTGGCGGATTCTAACTGCTGACCTTTTGATTAGCAGACATAGCACTTCACTGCTATGCCATCAGGGTTTCCAAGAAGCACAATACTAAGAGAAAAAATATGAGACTTGAAGGAAAACTTAAGAGAGAAAATATGGAAATAATATGAGCTTTAGAAGGAAAAAAAAAGTAATATGATGAAAGGCTTTTCCAAATTGAATAGGATTATTGACATGCCACATACTGAGGTAAATCATAGAAAAATGGCATTTGCAGTGCTTAACTCTAAGACAGTAGAATATTCCTGACTAAGACAAAAGGACCAAGACCTAAAACATATAGGCTTACAGTTTCCTTCATCTTTCTAGGTAAAGAGATGTTAAAATATTCAGGGATTACATCATCAGTATTTCATCAGCAGGAAAACCTTGGACAAGAAATCTAACCAAATTATCCCTGGATCAGAAGAGACATTAAAATGTACAAAAATGAGATATAAGGAAAACTATGGTGAATAAATCTTATAGTTGAAGTAGTTTAAATCTAAATTTGCAGTAATAGTGACTAAGAATTTGAAATGTAAATCACAAATTAGCACTCTTGAAAGAAAATATATTTCAAAGCAAAACTAAAAAAAAAGAAGAACTGAAATTAATATAGAAGTCCTAAACAAGCTGATTTTCTTCTATAATTTGGCAGTTGGGAGTACTGTATTTTTATGCAAATAATGTGATGCTATATGTTTTATTCAATCTGCAGTACCATATGCTGTCTTCTAAGCATGGTGTATCAATATTGTTTTACAAGTTGTTGACATCAATTTCATTTTTTTTTCTTTTCCTGTGTAGTAGATTTAAAGTTACCAGTGTAAAAATGATATCATGGAAGCTTCATATAAGGTAGGTGTTTTTCTAAACCAAATTTAACAAATGAAGAACTAAGTGAGCTAATGATAAAAATGGAACATCAGTTTGGAATCAAAGAGTATGAATGTACAAAGAGATAGAAGTTAGTAAGAAATGATCTGAGGCCTGAAAGTGCAAGATGTTCTTTGTTATTTGTTGTTTTAATAAATCTTAAAACATAAATTTTGATAACAGCAAATAAAGATCACCATAAGACAGTGTTTTCAACTTAAAATAGGCCATTAAGTTTATTTGTTTCATTCCTTATCATCGCCAGTAGTTATCATTCTCATGGAAGGCCATTTATTCTTATGAATTTACAAATCCAAATGAGAACTGCTTTGAAATCTGGCATTCCTCTTTCATGTATTTATTTATTTTTATTATGATTAACTGAAAGCATACAATCCAATAATTTTTCATGCCTGTCTATCTGCAACTCCATCTGCTCTCTTCACCGTGTGACAGCACACTCCTCCCCTTCATTCTTACAGTATCCCCTTAATGAACAACTATCCCCTCCTCTCCACCCTCTCCTCTCCCATCTAGAAAGAAGCCAGTAGGACAGCCTCTTATAAATGTACAAAACCATAAAGTACACACACACATGCTCACACTGTGTTCCTGAGTCCAGTCCATTCTTGTCGGATGAGTTGACCTTAGAACTGGTTTCAGGTCAGGGCCAGCAGCAAGTCTAGGGGCCATCTTCTCAGGGAACCCTCCAGGCTTTCGAACTATCAATTCTGATCTCTTAGTAGAGTTCTTGGACTGCACACCTCATTTCCTCATGCCACACCAGGAACTCTACATTGTGCCCCCCATCACGGTTGCCTCTAATGGCTGGGCACCATCTGGTTCTTTCGTGCTGATGCAGTCTCCAATTCAACTAAGTCCTTCCATCTCCTGGGCTCACTTTTCTTCATCTCTTTGATGTTCTCAGTAGTCATCTGTTCCTGATGGTTTGGAATCATTTGGTGTTCCTCAGATGGCAGCTTGCTAGCTTTTAGGACCCCAGACGTCATTCACCAATATACAGTGCTGAAGACTCTATTAGCAAAAGACTAGTTATGCCAACTGAGCTCGATGTCCCCTGAAAACATGGTTCCCAGACCCCTGTCCCTGCTACTCTATCCTTCGAAATGTTGGTTTGAGTTTAGAAAACCTTTCAGTTTATGGCGTAGTCCACTTATGCTGATCTGTCTTCTACTGCATGCTGTCGTTCTGTTCACCTCACTAAATTTCTATCGACTAATCTATGGACACCCTTCTCCCTCTCTCCCCACCTTTGTAGCAGTCAGTCTTTTCTTCCATACATAAGTCATTTTTAAGTCCTTATAGTAGAGATCTCACATAATCCTTGTCCTTTTGCAGCTGACTGATTTCACTCAGCATACTGCCTTCTAGTTGAAACCAGGTTATGAGATGCTTCCTAAAATCATCATTGTTCTTTATCATTGCATAGTGCTTCATTGTGTATATCTACCACAGTTTGTTTATCCATTCACCTGTTGATGGGTACCTAGGTTGATTCTGTCATTTTACTGTTGTGGACAGTGATGCAATAAACACTTCTGTTTATGTATCCGTTAGTGTGACCACCTTTAGTTTTGAAGAGTGCATTCCAAACAGTCGGACTGCTGGATCATATGGTATTTCTATTTCTAGCTTTTTAAGGAAGCACCAAATTACTTTCCAAAGAGGTTGCACCATTTTGCATTCCTACTTGGAGTATAGGAGAGTTTCAACTTCTCTATAGACTCTCAAACATTTCTTGTTTCATGTTTTTTTGATTATTGCCAACCTCATTGGGGTGAGATGGGATCTCATTGAAGTTTTTTTTTTTTTATTATTATGATTGAGTGAGAATATACAATCCCATATAAATTCGCATACCCACCAATGAGTGGCTCCCACTGCTCTCCCTGCTGGTGACAGCACACTCCTCTTTTCCATTCTGTACATATCATATCCTCCTAACAATCTCCTTTCGCCTCCTCCCTACCCTCTCCCCCACATCCAATAAGAGGTCAGCAGGATGACATCCTACAGACGCACAGAACCATCAAGTGTACACATGACATGGTCACTCTGTTTCACCAAGTCCAATCCATTTCTGTCCAAAGAGCTGACCTCCATTATGATTTATGGACAGGGACAACATCAGGGCCAGGGACCACGTTCCCAGGGGAACCCCGAGGCCCCTTGACAATTAATTGTAGTCTTTTATTGGAGATCTCAGGGTGCACCCCTTCTTATTTTTGTGTTGCCTGTGTGACTCAACCTTGTGAGCCCCATCATGGCTATCACTGGTGGTGGCCAGGCACCATCCAGTTCTGGTCACAGGTCGATGTAGTCACCCACTCACATGGGTCTCTCAGTCTTCTGGGTTCTCTTTGGCCCATGTTGCTTCAGTCTTTGGAGATCATCTGTTCCTAGTGAGCTGGGACGACTTGGTGTACCTCAGATGGCAGCTTGGCAGCTTTTAAGACCCTAGACAAAACTCACCAATTTGGGGTGCAGGAGACTCTCTTAGTAAAATGTTAGTTGTGTCAATTGGCCTTGGTTTCCCCTGAGAGCATGATTCCCTATCCCCCGCACAAGCTACTCTGTCCTTGCAATATTAGGTTAAGATGGGAGAAGTAATCATGTTATGCTGAAGTCCAGTTAAAATTGATATTCTTTCTAATGTGTGTTGTTACTGATTTCACCCAACCAAATCTCTATCAACTATCTAATCTATACCCTACCTTCTCTCTCCCTCTCTGCCCACCCTTGTAGCTGTCAAAGAGTCTTTTCTATGCATGAGTCTGTTTTTAAGTTTTTATCATATTTGTCCTTTTATTGCTGACTACTTTCATTCGACATAGTGCCCTCCAATTGAAACCAGGTTATAAGATGTTTCCTAAAACTATTACTGTTTTTTATCATTACATAGTGTTCCATTGAGCATACATACCATAATTTACCTATCCATTCCTCTCTTGTTGGGCATCTGAGTTGGTTCCATCTTTCGCTGTTGTGGACTGTCTCACTGAAGTTTTGTTTTGGATTTCTCTAACAGCTATGTTCATGAGCATTTCTTTATATGTCTTATCTGCCTGGATGTCTTCTTTGGTGAAGTGTACATCTATCTCCTTTGCCATTGCTTAATTGGATTATTTGTCTTTATCTTGTTGATATTTTTGGGTACCTGGTAGATTATGCAAATTAGACAACGGTCAGAAACATAGTTGCCAAATATTTTTTCCCAGTCTGTAGGTAGTCTGTTAACTCTCTTGATAAAGTCTTTGGATGAGCATAAGTGGTTGATTTTTAGTATTTCCTATTTAATTATTTTCTCATTTGTTGTTTGTGCATTGTTGGACAGATTTTGTAGTTTGTCTCAGTTGTGCATTAGAACTTCCATTGTTGGTCCTACTTTTTCTTGCATGATGTTTATCATTTTAGGTTTGATATTTAGGTCCATTTTGAGTTACTTTTTGTGGAAGGTGTGATACATTGGAATTAACTCCTCTCTAAAAGTTTGGTAGAATTCTCCAGTGAAGCCATTTGGTCCATGAGTTATTTTGATTACTTTTTCAATCTCTTCTTTTGTGATGGGTTTATTAAGTTGTATTACTCCTCCTTGTAATAATTTTTGATAGGTGATGTGAATCTAGAAAACTGTCCACATCCTCTAAGTTTTCCGATCTCTTACAATTTTTTGTAGTATTCTTTTCTAATACTTTTAATTTAATTTAGGTCAGGTGTGACATCTCCTGTCTCATTTCTTGTTCAGGTTATTTGTTTCCGCTCCTGCTTTTCTTTTGTAAGTTCAGCCAGTGGTTTATCCATTTTGTTGATATTTTCAAAAAACTAGCTTTTGGTTTTGTTAATTCTTTCAATTGTACTTCTATTCTCTAACTCATTTAGTTCTGCTCTAATTTTTATTATCTATTTTTTTTTTCTGGTGCCCAAGGGGTTCTTTTGTCATTCTCTTTTTACTTGTTACAGTTGTAGTGTTAATTATTTGGTTTGGGCCCTTTCTTCATTCCAGATGTGTGCACTTATATAGATAAACTGACGTCTGACCACTGCTGTAGCTCTATCACATAAGTTTTGGTAGGTTGTGTTTTCATTCTCATTTGATTCCATGAATTTCTTTATTGCATCTTTGGTTTCTTGTATAACCCATGAATTTTTCAGCAAGGTATTGTTCAGTTTTCATGAGTTCAAATTTCTATTTATGTTTTTTCTGAGTTCCACTTTTATAGCTTTATGGTCTGAGAAGATGTTTTACAGTAATTCAATTGTTTGGATTCTGTTGAGATTTGCTTTACGGCCTAAAACATGGTTCATTCTGGAGATTCTTCCATGTGCATTGGTAAACAAAGTGTACTTATCCCTTGCTGAGTAAAAAGTTCTGTACATGTCAATGAGGTTGAGTTGGATGATTGTATCTTTATTGAGCTTTTTTCTGGATGATCTGTCCTTTACTGAAAGTAGAGTGTTGAAGTCTCCTACAATTCCTGTGGAGTGATCTATCTTATTTTTCAATGTTATCAGTATTCGTTTGAGGTATTTAGATGCTCTGGTATTGGGTGCATAAGTATTTAATATCATCATATCCTCCTTATGTACTGAAATTTTAAGCAAGAAATAATGACCATCCCTGTCCATGATGGTGGATTCTACTTTAAAATCTATTTTATCTGAGATTAGTATTGCCACTTCTGCTCTTTTTTGCATGGTATTAGCTTGGTATATAGTTTTTCATCCTTTGATTTTCAGTTTGTTTATATCTTTGAGTCTAGGTGTGTTTCTTGTAAGCAGTATATAGATGAGTCATGTTTTTTGATCCAACCTGTTACTCTCTGCATCTTTACTGGAGCATTCAATCCGTTTAGATTCAGTGTAAATGTTGATAGATAAGTACGTAGTGCTATCATTTTGGTGCCTTTATTATTGTGTTGTTGATGTTCACCTTTGTTTCACTTAATATCCTGTTCCAGGTCATTTTTCTTCTTTTATTGTGATTAAGTGAAAGTATACAATCCAAATCAGTTTTGCATGTCAACCTACTGGCAGCTACATCTGCTCTCATTGCCCAGTGACAGCACATTCCTCCTTTTCACTCCAGATTTTTAGCATCCCCTTAATGAGTGCCTATCACCAGGTACTCTGTTCTCTCCATCATCTCCTCTCCCGTCTAGAAAGAAACCAGTAGGACAGCCTCCTGTAATTCTACAGAATCATAAAGTACATGGTGTCTTTGAGTTCAGTCTCATCGTGCCTTAAGAGTTGTGGGTTGTTTTTCTGTATGGATTTTCTTTTCATCCTATTCAATGTTGATTTTGCATCTCTTCAGACTTCTGTATTATGTGTCTTGCTTTTATATGTAGCACTGTTAATTTTCTTTACAGCTGCTCTTTCATCCCCTTAATGTTCTAAATTTAAGCCAATCTTTAACTTCTGTATATCTCCTTAACTTCCTCTCCATCTGAAAGGTTATACTGTAATGCATCTCTCTTTATACTGTGACAATGTCATAGTTTACATGTTAAGATCTCTGTTTCCCTAATTTTAATATTTTAGCATTGATTGAGCTTTGTGACTTCCCTGAATAGGACTCTGGGTGCTGTGTCCTGTATTGCAGCCTTGAGTATACATCTAATATTACTGATTTTCTAAATGAAGAGATTCTTTCAGCATTTCTTATAATTTTGTTTCAGAGTTTGCCAAGTCTCCAAGTTTCCATTTATCTGAGGATATCTTAATTTCACCATCATATTTGAGATACAATTTCAGGTTGAAAATTTTTCTCCTTCAAGGCTTTGTAGGTGTCATCCCACTGCCTTCTTGCTGACATGGTGTCATGGATCAAATTGTGTCCCCCTAAAAATATGTGTAGCCATGTGGCTGGGCCATGATTCCCAGTATCTTGTGACTGTCCTCCATTTTGTAGATTTTCTATTCTGTATGTTGAAGGATTGGGGTGGGACTGTAAATCCTTTTATAGGATTGCCTCCCTGCTCCACCGTAAAGGCAGTGTATGGTTTGCCCTACCCTTAATGCTTTCAGCCTGCAAGGGATAAAAGGAAGGAGAAGCAGTCAGAGAATTAGGAACCCCACACCATCAAGAAATCTGCACTGGGAGAAAAGCACGTCCTTCAGACTTGAGGTTCCTACACCAAGATGCTCCCTGGACAAAGACTGACACAATACCAGACTTTCCTCCAGAGCCAACAAGGGGGAAAGCCTTCCCCTTGAGTGGACATCCTGAATATGGACTTGCAGCCTACCGGACTATGTAAGAATAAACTTTCCTCTGTTAAAGCAATCTACTCTGTGGTATTTCAGTTAGAGCAGCCTTACCTGACTAAAACACATGGTTTCTGCCAAATAGTCAGAGGACAGCCTACAAAGCTTTCCTTTGTACATTACTTTTGATTTAAGCTTAGCTGCCTTTAAAGGTTTTTCCTTATATTTCATTTTATTATGCTTAATTATAATATGTCTTGGTGTCTTTCTTTTGGGGTCTAACTTTTGAGGAGTTTGATAAGCATCTTGAATAGCTATGTTCTCTTCTTTCATTATGTCACGGAAGTTTTCTGTCAGAAGCTCTTCAACAATTCTCTGTATTTTCTGCTATCCCTTCCTGTTCAGGAAGTCCAATTACTCATAGATTATTTCTCTTGACAGAGTCCCACATGCTGCTTAGTACTTCTTCATTCTTTAATCTGATTTCTCTTCATAAATTTTAGTGTCAGTTGCTTTATCTTCAAACTCACTAACTCTACATTCCATTGTCTCATTTCTGCTCTTTTCTCTGCACTGAATTGTCTGACTCTGTGATTTTATTATTGATCTGCTGAATTTCAAATTGTAGATATCCTAGAAGTTATTGTAGCTTGCTAATTTTTCATTTTGTTCTGCTGTACTTTGTTGAATCTCTAGAAGAGCTCTATAAGTAATTCTTTTATATTCTGCCTCAGATAACTTCAGGACAGTTTCTTCACCTGGGAAGTTTTTTGATTCTTTATTTTTGGAGTTTTCTGGAATCATGCTGTTCTACTTCTTTAAGTGGTTAAATAGTGATTGTTGTCTTCATTGCATAAAAAGCTGTTCAGCTTTTCTAGCTTTGCAGCAACAGGAGTTGCTGTGTATAAGGGCATTGCTAGACTTGGCTGACAGTTGCTGCTGCATTCTCTTAGTGAAGCTGACTTATACACAGTTTCTCTGGTGAGAGAGATGCTGTCCAGCCCCATGATGCTGCTCAGCTTTGCAGCTATCCCCAGCTGGGCCATCAGAGGTTACAGGCCCTGTCTCCTGGCTGATAAATATGGCAACCTACTTGTGCTGACTCTCAGGAGTCATGCCAGCAGACACTGTAGCATAGCTCAGGGAAGGGAGGAGAAAAGGGCATCACAATACTCAGTCTCCAGCTACTGCTGTGTTCCCTAGATGCTCTCATCTTAAAAACTTTCTTTTCTGATGAGAGAGGCACTTCCCAGTGGCAGCTAGTAGCATCTGGGTCCTCAGGGGTGGCAGGCTCCTCCTAGTGGCTCACATAGATGGTGCTCTACTTATAGAGTCTCACAGAGGCTCATAAGCAGATGCTACCGTGTGGCTCAGTGAAAGAAGGGAGAAATGGTGCCACTACACTCAGCCACCAGCCACTGGTGCATTTTCTAGATGTGATTTTCTTGAGAACTGCTTTTCTAATGAGAGAGGTACTGTCCAGCAGCAGCCAGTACCAACTGTACCCTCAGTGGTAGCAGGCCCTTGACTCCTAGCTAACAAAGATGGTGATGTACTTGTGGAGTCTCTCAGGGGCTGCGTCTACAGATACTATGGTGTGGGTCAAAGGAGGGAAGCGCAAGGGTGCTGCCGTGCATGGCTGCAAGCTGCCACCGTGTTCTCTGTGATTATCTTGAACACAGCTTTTCTGTTGGAAGATATACTGCCTCATCAGGTGCTGTTGCTCAGCATCACAGCTAGCCCCAGTTGTGCCCTCAGTCTTGGCTGACTCTGCCTCTCCACTAAGTTGGTGTCCTGTCTGATCTGCCTCTCCTGTACTGAGCCAGCAGTATCTATTGTGCAGCTCAGAAAAGAGAGGGGGTAAGGGTACTGGTATCCTCAGCCACCAGCAACTGCTGCTGCGTTCTCTAGATACAACTGTGTTAAGCACAGCTTCCCTGCTGTGAAAGATGCTGTTTACTTAGGCACTGCAGCTCAGCATTGCAGCTCAGCATTGCAGCTGGCTGCTCTCAGGCACTCAGGCTTGGCAGTCCCAGTCCCGGTCTCCCTGTTAACAAAGATGGCATGCATTCCTATAAGCCTCTCAGCAGTTGCACCAGCAGAAGTGGAGCTCTTTGTGTTTCTGACTTACCCCTGACAAATGTATTTTTTCCCTTCCTGTCACCCAGTCCAATCTCACAACTCTACACCTGATCTTGGGGCTCCAAGAATGTCCACTCTGCTCCATTCAATAGTTTCCCTAGGCCTTAGTTTTCAGAGGGAATTGATGAGATGTGTGATTAGTCCGCCATCTTGGCCCCACCTCTGTCTCCACTTTCTTTTGCAAAAAGCTTCATTTTGATCTGAATTGCCAATGTAGAGACAGTTTGTTTGTTCCCTTTGAGAAATAATCTACTCTTATGAGTCATTCTCCAACTCTGGTCATTTTGCTTTAGGCCCATGATGTACAAGTTTTTGTGACTAATTTTCTACAGCTGTTTTTCATCCTTTCATCATTTTTCCAGCCTGACATTCTGGAACTCTCTAGCTACCATCATGTTGCTTGTCTCTTCCACACTCACAAGGACTTTCTGTTTAACGTCAGCACTGTAGGACTTTAAGTGAATTCCTGCCATCATCTTAAAGAATTCTAAGATTTAGATTTATGAAATGAAAAAAAATAATAAGAATGTGCACAATATAATGGATAACTGGTTAGTTCCAGTAAAGAGATCCCTAAACTCAAATGTGAGGTGTGTAATTATACACTAGAAAGCATACAATTAAAGCAACTCATGACCACTGATTAAAGACACTGGAGCTAATAAGAATAATTGCCAAGCCAAGCCAAGTGCTGTCGAGTTGGATCCGACTCATCGCGACCCTAATTAGACTATGAAATAAGCAGACTAACAGAGTTTAATAGCTTCAGTTAAGATGATCTAACAAGGCTTTTACACTCAACAGTTGAGCCAAGAGCCCTCTTGTATCAGTTTAGCATTGTTTCCTCCTCCATTTAAAAATTAGAGTAGAAAGACAACTGTGATAATTATGTCAGTGCAGATTGGATCCAGACTCCTATTGACAGCAATGAGATGCCACTTATGCCAATACAGTCTGCATTTTATTTACACTTGCAATTGATAGCATATAATTTATAGACAGGCTCTGTATGTTCAAGGTTCTGATTGATGACTCAATAGCAAAGGGAATACAGTTAACGTAAATTAACAGAAAGAAATGCAGTGCCAATTGTTTATTTTCTGATTAGCAAAGTATATCACACTCAATCTGACTTCTTGACATTGGCTTATAAATTCATCATTACTGTGTGTTACCATGTGTGTGCATGTTATTTATGTGGGTGTGCTATTTAACACACACACACACACACACACACACACACACACATATATATATATATATATATATACATATAGCCCATGGCCCATGGCATGAAACTTTATTATTAAAAAAAAATCAACAGTGACATTTCTGGACTACTGAATGAAGGTGAATGATGCCAAAATTCACTTCCAGAAATGTCATGAGTCACATGAAATACAGGAATGGTTATGCTATGCTCAATTTATTTTTTTACATAGTTTCATCATTTCTGTGTGTTGCCTGTGTGAGCCTGTTATTTATGAGAGTGTGCTATGTTTGAAGAGATATGATCCTGCTCCATGGCATGAACCAGTTCTTTCCTATTCACCAAGCCACAATCTTTCACTCCTAAAGTATATGTCTTGCTTCTCCAATTAGTTACCTCACCAGACATACAACCCCAGGTCATTGCAACATTTTAACACTTAGTATCCATTTACATATCACAAAGTATGCACAGATAATTATTCTTTTATCTGTTCAAAGCCAGTGCAGTGGTGTATGTAATTTTCAGAACTAATAATTTTCAAATTTTTGGATATTGTTCCTAAGAGTACAAACTATCAGTTTTCTTCTTTTCAAGGAGAACAGAAAGGAAGAATCAGAAATCAAATCCAACCAAACCAAAACACACTGCTATTGAGTCGATTATAACTCATAGCAACCCTACAGGACAGGGTAGAACTCCCTTGTAGAGTTTCTAGGAGCACCTGGAAGATTTGCTGACGTTTTGGTTAGCAGACATAGCACTTAACCACTATGCCACTAGAGTTTTCAGTGTATGGTCATGTTAACAAATACAGCTAATGATGTGCTATTAATCTATGGTTAAGAAGTACAATTTTTACTTTGAATTTCTAAGTGTATTTATGTTTTTTGAAATCTACTAATACAGCAAGAAAGAAGAGTAGAAATCATAAAGTACAAAACTAATTATAATTTTTAAAATGTGTATTTAGTGTTTAAAATGTAATATAGAACCATAATGGAATTTAACAATTATTTACAAGTGTTCATGCTAATATCAGACAGGGATAAGTATAAATAGTATGTGAATAGTTATTTAAGTAATTGCAAGTCAAAGGAGCAGCCTATCTCTTCTGGCTCCCTCCTCCTCCCCAACCCCCATTATATCTCTGGTAGAGCAAGTAAGTATTTATCCTGAATATGTAACTTTCCTCAAAACTACAATTTATTATAATATCCACAAAGCAACAGTTTTTAACTGAAAGCAATTTTGTCCCCCAAAACATCTGGCAATATATGGAGACACTTTTGGTTGTCACACAATAGGATACAACTGGCATCAAAAGAACAGAAGATGGGGATCCTATCAACTATCTTATACACAGAGCACAGCCCTTTACCAAGTCTGGCCCCAAATGTCCACAGTGCTGTTACTACAAAACTCTGACCTAAAGATAAAGAGATAAATGAAAAACTTGCCTTTACCAGTTTTTCGCTTGTCCAAACTGCATCCTGCCCTGACTTTTTATAATTCCTAAAAGCATACATGTGAGTTCAAAGACAGAGAAATAAATAGTTGCAATAAAATTTTCTTAATTATTAAGTTGGATAGAAAATCTTAGTTGGAGCAATTACATGGGAATTTGTTTTTCTATGTATATATAGATAAAATTTCTAGAGAAATAGCAGTAGTGAAGAAATGAACCCTGATTAATGATAGCAAAAATAAGTTACTTCTAAATGATTACAGATTATGAATCAGCTAAACTCTGTCAATGGTTTGAAAATTTTTAATTTATGCAGCTAAATTATGAAGTTTTAATTTAGCCTACACTTTGACATAGTGTCATGTTATTTATTATTAGAGTGAGAAGTCTAGGACCTAGTAAATTTTCAATAGACCCAAATGGTATTATTTTTACACGATTGTCACTCTTTCCTCTTCTTCCAAATCTAATATTAATGGTTGCCCTTTTCTTTTTAATCACATTTGAATTCTGCATCATCATTTAAATTTTTACTTCATGACTTAACACTCTTTCCTCCTTTGCTATATTCATCTTTCAGCCACAAAACCTTGTTTTCCAAAGGTAGTATTTTCACTTATTGAAACAGCCAAGAAGATTATGCAAACTACAGAGCACAAAAATTGATTGTTTTAATTTTAATTGTGATCATTACCTGCATAATTTTAGAGACTAAAGAGCTGACTTGGGCAACTGATAGTTCAAAAAAAAAAAAAAAAAAAAAAGATACTTTTGCCATTTTTTTTTTGTAAATCTGGCAATAAAGGACTTTTTTAGGTATACCAAAACACTTCATTAACTATAGCTATATAATATTGACTCGAGAAGCAATCATTTTCTTTCTCATTTCATTACACAGATGAATGTCCGGTCCCTTGTATATGCTGTGTTTTAAACGTGACCATAACTAATGTTAATGGGAAAAATGAATACTTCTCTCTGAGTTAATTCTTCAAATGAAGCATTCTCTGACAATGAATGACTAGATCCTCGTCTGTATTAAAATTGATAATTCCATGTATCCCATAATAAATATCAATATGTGATTTTAATTCAACTGAAAGATATTTTTTGTATGTCATTTAAAAATCTTGGTTGTGCAATATAACCTATGGTTACAGTGAACAGAGAAAAATATTTTCATTATGTAATTCATAGAACTTATATCTATTATTTGTATATTTACAAAAGAGTATTTCCATTTATATATAAAACATTTATTCAGTCTATAATACTCTTCTCATTTTAAAAACCAGTTTACATGTTTTTTAACAGGTCCAATTATCAGCATCAATACAATAAAAAACACAGTCCAAATAATGGTCAAGTTTCAGTAGAAATGTTTTATGTTGTTAAGAGTTAACAAAATACACTTTCAACTTGTGGGATAAATCACTAATGCTAAAAGTTCTCCTAATACCAATGGTCTGTAAAGTCTGTTTTATAATTTAGTTTCATTTAACAGATGATGCATAATTATTTAACATAGTTAAGCCTGAAGTGATCATAAACAATATGCATTACTAGAATTTGTCTTTTGATCTTGGTAATGAGTCATGGTGTCTTTTTCTATACAGAATATCTTCATTTTCTGATATTGCAGAATAAAACCTTAAAGATATTAAAAAGCTCACTTCTACTATATTTTTGTTTTATTTTATAATTTTTAAGTTTATATAATAAATGTGTTTTATTGTAAAATGTTGTTCATATACATATTTTCATTGAAAACACACATTTCTAAAAGTATTGTCCACTGATATTTTCATTACTTACCACAAATATGTTTTCATATTATAACTGTATGATTTATTTATTACATTATTCTATGACATCACACTTTTTAAAAAGCCTCTGAAAATATGACATATATACTTATCTATCTTTGTATAATTTATAATAAATAAAGTCTATAATATAGTGGCATATATTAACAAAAAGTTTCTTCAGGTTAATACATACTTGGTAACTCTATGACAGTACAAAGCAGAACATTTTTTTTTTTGCCAGATTATTGTTTTTTCCTTCATAATACCTGATTGTATTCTAGGTATAACAGTATGGAGTTAAATAACACACTTTACAACATATTATGTGGCCTTTGCTTTTAAGATTTTTGATCATTCCAACTAAAATACCTACCCCTGATTCAATAATCTGTTTCTGGAAGCATATACATTTCAACACATAATAAAAAAATCTATCTTTTGGCTTGTCAAATATCTATAATTTTCATTATAGGAGAATTGTAAACTTGTTCAGGGATCGAATCACTAACAGAATGTTGATAAATAGGTTGTTGTAGGGGTTGAAACAAATAACTTTGTAAGGCAAATAACTCTGTCAGCCAAATACTGTCTTCACTTACCAGCTCTTCCTGAAGTTGGGAAATGAGTTCATCTCGCTCTTTCAGCTGCAGCTTGAGCAGGGAGCATTCATCTTTCATGACATCCTATAAAAACATCAAAGAGACCACATAATAGGCTTAGCTCCTTCACTTTACTCTTGATAAAGAAAGTCAGTTTCAGTCAGTGACAGAGAACTGCATTTGACTAATGAAACTCAAATTTCCTCTAGGATGATATTTTCAAGTTATATTCTACATTATAAAATAAACATACATCCAAAGTGTTATTATGCCATATATGGTGACATATATACACACTTACTCTTACATCTGTTTTTGTTTCTTCCTAATCAATTTGTCCACTTTGTCACCTAAGACAGAAACCAGGGAGTCCTCCTAGACTCCTGTGCATACAACATTGCTGTTGTCAGGTACCCTTAAAATGTTTCTTACTCATAGAACCTACAAGATGGAGTAAAACAGCCCAGTAGGATTTCCAAGGAGTGGCTGGTAGATTTGAATTGCCGGTCTTTTAACCACTGCACTGCCAAACTTCTGCATACACTAGTGGAACAAAAATACCTGTATTCTAAAAACAAATATTTTACCAACTATTCGTTGCCTTGCAGTAAGTAAATATTTATTCCTAAACCAATGATCATGATACAGTCTTCATCTTTCATATGCTTCCTATCTTTAGGCTTTTAACTTTTTCACTGTGCATGTACACTTAGCTACAGTTTCTGGAATATGGGGAGTAAAATCAGTGGCCAAATCTTGAGAATTATCTGCACCATTTTTCTTAACTCTGTCTCTGAGCACATATTCCCAAGCATGAGCCCACTGTTTCCTCTGGCTTCCCTCAAGTTAAGGACTAATCTATGTTGCCTTTAGGACTGTGGAAAACTAGTGATAGTAATCTTAAACCATAAAAGAAAAACAAAAGAATCTGCCTTGTGGCCGTGAACTTATATGACAGCCAGACCAACTCCAGGTCCAAAATACCAATTAAGACATCTGTACATCTGGGATGTGATTGCTGTGAGCACCTAAAGAAGAATCAATATTCTACAAATTTACAGGACTTATAAAACCTCCACCTAGTCTCCATTTTCGGGATACCTACTTTGGAGGATGCTATCTCCTCTGTCTCCTTAATAAAATCTTTTGCTTCTTATCTCACCTTTCTCAAAGATTAGCTGTTTGTATCAGGTGACACGAACTCTGCTTATGGTTGCAGTAACATTTATATACATCCAATGCATTCACAGTCATAGTCTTTACTAATTTAAGATGAAAATAATTAATCCAGCATTACGTACTGGTGTAGCTTCAGTCCATAAATATCATTACTTATTTAGCATTCTCAAAAAGACATTCCAAATCAACATTCATCTCAACATCCCTTTTCTCTACCCTAAAACTTCATTTTTGCTTGCTTCTCCCGTTATCTTCCTATTACCTAAAACAAAAAGCAAGAAGTCATCCTATATACCCAGTATTTAATACCTCTGAAACAAATTTGACACCAAATTCTCTAATTTCTACTTTCTTATTATTTCTTGGATTTGTTCCTCTTTATGCCTCATTGGCTTAATCTAAGCTTTCACATTGCTTCTTACCCAGATTTCTGCAGTGGTGTTTAATTAAGCTTCATTTGTATCCCTTTCCCTATCTTTCAGAGAGGTTTTTCTAAATCAGAATTAATCATGCCATTTCCAAATTAAGGACCAATCATTTTTGTTTTCAAACTAAATAAATAAATAAGTCAAAACTCTTCCAGTTTTCCATTCCAGCTTCCTGACAACAACTAGCCATTCTTGCAGAGGAGTAATGCCTACCGTTGTTTCATGTCTCCATAGCTTTATGCATGCCTATCTCTGTCTGGATTGTAGCCAGTTGTATCCAGTCAACTCTAAGTCACAGAGACCTCAAGTATGCCAGAGAAGAATCATGCTCCAGAGGGTTTTCAGTGGCTGAATTTTAGCTAGCATATCTTTAATCCATTGTTCTGAGAACTCTAGGTAGACACAAATAACCATTTTGTTAGCAGCAAGTGTGTCAACTATGTTAACCATGTGCACAATCCAGGCACTTCTGCCTGGATTATACTGCTTTCTATCTGTCATATCAGCCCATCCCACCAGAACCCATGCTGAAATTTGTTATGCTCTAATTGGCAATACATCACAAGTATTACTCTTTATTCCACTAGGAAGCTTTTCCTTGTGGGCTACTATGTATCCCTTTGGGGATGGGGTTGAGGTAGCAGGAGTGTTCTATAGCACCTAAACCAAACTTCCTTTTATGTAAGTGCTGTTTGCTAGGTTTTGTCATATTTGTTTTGTCCCACCTGAGAGTACAGACTATTTCTTTAGCATAACATCTTCTATTCCTCCTTCTAGTATAATTAATCTTAAGGATAAAATTCACTTCTATTATTTCCTAATTCAATAATTATTCATGAATATGGAATTATATGGGACTATAGTGTAGTAGATTAAAGATGGTTTCAAATCTTTTGGAGAAATAGAGTCTAATGTTCCTCTCCTTGGATGTAGATTGGTCTTACTAATTTGCTGAACAAACATAAGGTGACATTAACTCAGCATGCCTTTCAAGATTGTATCAGAAAAGGCCACAATGGTCTCAGAATGTTATCTCTCAGAGAAAGAACCCAATAGCTATGCTAGGAAGGTAAAACTACAGGGCATTTCCATCAAGAGCTCCATATAAGCTCCTAAACAACAAGCAGCATCAACCGCTAGCATGAGAGTGAACCAGCTTGGACAGCCAACTTGGTCAAGCTTTCAGGTGATCGACGCTTCAGGCCAACATCTCAATGGAACTGCTTGAGAAACCCTAGGCTAGAATTTCCCACCTGAGTCTTTCCCAAATTTCTGACAGACAAAATTGTGAGCAAAATAAAGTTGGCTTAAACCACCAAGTCTTATGATGATTTATTATGCAGATAACTAGAAACTATAGACAAATGTCAAATTATTATAACCAGCATTAAGTTTAATTATAGTATAATACAGTTATACGAAGCATTGGTGGTTCACTGGTAGAATTCTCGCCTTGCATGTAAGAGATCTGGGTTCAGCTCTCAGCCAATGGGCTGCATACTCAGCCATTACATGTCTGTCAGTGAAGGCTTGTGTGTTGCTATAACGCTGAACAGGCATCAACAAAGTTTCCAGAGTAAGCTAGACTAGAAAGAAAGACCTTGGTGTTCTGAAAAAAAAAAAAATCAGCCAATGAAAATCCTATGGACAACGGTGTTCTGAGCCCTAACTGACGAGATGGGAATGGCACAGAACAGGGTACCACTGTGTTTCACTGTGCATGACTTGCCATGAGTCAGGAGTCAACTCAACAGTAACAACTACATAGTTATATATCTACCACTCATCTGTCAGTTGGTCATATGGTGGCTTATTTGTTGCTGTGAAGCTGAAAGCTGTGTCATCAGTATTCCAAATACCAGCAAGGTCACCCACAAAGGCAAAGAAAATCCTATGTATCACATTAGAATAGGGTCCAATATTGTACTAGAAGATGAGTCCTCTGGGGTGGAAGGCATTCAACACTGCATTCAAACATACAATGATAATGAAGATGGTACAGGACTGGGCAGCATTTGATTCTGTTGTACAGGGCTCACCATGAGTTGCAGCGTACTCAACAGCTGCTAACAACATAGTTACACATAAATGTATGCAGCTAATTTCTAAAAATATGGTATCTTATTTAATTTTTGATTTAGTTTCTTAGGTTGTTAGGTTTAGAGGGATTTTCAAATAGCACCTTTCAATGGCATTAGGAACACCACTGTTCCAATAAGATACACAGATTGAAAAAAATCCTTATAAATTCTTTATCCTCTAGATTTTATAAATTTGGAGAGTTGAGAGAAACACATTTTGTAATTTGTCCTAAATTGAGTTTCCTGACTCCATATCGCATGCATTTTATATTTTTATCTGTAATTAGAACCATCATTTAAGACTACTGTGTAAAGATGAATCAAGTTCCCAAAATTAAGACACGTAGAATCCATTATTCACCTTGAACATGATGTCATGTTGAAATCTGAAATGCAGACAAAAATAAAATTATATTTTCTAACTCTCTCACAAACTTTCCAATATCCCTCAGGCAGACTTATGAGTATAACTCTTGGCTACTGTCTACAAAAACACGTTAAATTTCGTATTGAGTCATCATGAGTCCTTTCCTATTTATAGACTTCTAGTCTTCCCTCTAGCAAACTTTATCACTTACACACTGTTTCCCCTCAATCTTGTAAATGGAAGCATCAAAATTATTTTGCAAAAAATAAAGGAAAAAGACAACACTATCAGAGAAAATAGAGGCAGAGTGCTATACACAGGTAAAAAGAAAACAAAAACAAAAACAAAAACAAACAAAACAGAAGAGGAACATGACAAGGCAGGGCAGCAGGGCAGGGATTAAAAAACATAAGAAACAAAGTAATTGACTCTGCATTTTGCTCTTTTTCTAAATATCTAACTTAGTGTAAATGTAGCATGCTGCTTGTAACACCTAGGAAGCTAGTGAGATCAAGTATCGCAGCAATACTATCATCAAAATAGTCACAGGAATAACTGGCTTTCAGATAATGAGGGCAAGGGCAACAAACACCAGTCTAATGTTTTATTTGTTATTCAGTATAAAACCATTAAAATATTTCATAAACCATTCCAGCATTAATAATTGCCACATGACAGTATAAAAACTAATTTTTATAAACACGCAATTAACCAAAGGCATTACAGATTTTTCTTCATACACTCACTTCAAAGATTAAAAATCCACTGATTTTCACTGTTTTTTCCTATATGTTATTTTTGTAGAAATGTAGAAATAAAATAAAGGCATGGTATTTTATGAATTTTTAATAATTTACTATTTTTACCAGAGGTAAAAAAGGATTATCTTTTTTTTTAAGGATCTGACAAATATATTGTTAAACAATGTATTAGATTATATACTCTAAAGTGTTCCTAAAAAAAATAAATAAATAAAATGAGTGGCTCTTAGATCTTATATTTACTTTGATTTTCAGAATCAGAATATAATAGCATCTACAAGCCAGATGTTAGTGAACTTTGCAAAGGAAATGCCGAATGTTATTTTAAAACTATACATAATAAAAGACACTGGTACTCATTAAATGTTATATAGAAATTAGTAGTAATTTCTTCTTAAGGCATGGTAAAGGACAAAAAAGTATTCAAAGTGAGTAGTTTAGATATTATTATTTTTTTCATCACATAAAGCAAGGAAACATCACTAACCCTTGACACAAGAGCCTACCTGCTAGGATTTTCCTGTAACTAGAGAAGAAACAGTGTATCAGTATAGTCTTTCCATCTGTATGAGACACATAGGAAAAAAATCTTAATATTTTTTACTAATCTGCTCTGACCTCTAGGGTCGCCATGAGTCGGATCCGACTTGACTGCACTTGGCTGGCCATCATTCAAAAGATAATAACACTCTATGATTATACAAGGTTTTATAACCTACAAAAAACTTTCATACAGAAGCAACACTTGCCACCAGAATCTTTCTTGATCAGCTATCAAATAAAATGATGTATTTCTATGGTAAGTGTGGCTTTAGGTACACAGAGAAGACATCATTTTAAGTAAAGGTCATATAAAAGAGAAACATCTGCAATAATATAAAATATCTTTTCATTTTGTTCACCAATCACACACAAAATAATTTATTAGAGTTCTAGGACCTTTGGAATAGTTAAAAATATTAGCTTATACTGAGAAATTTGCTTCTTACAATAGTTCTGTTAGCTATTGAATGTATCATTCCCAAGCTGTACTTCATTTTAGAACACTAATGAAAACCAAACAAACAAAAACTGGGTTGTAGAACTTTTCTAATATAATGTGCTTCATTTTACTTAATTCTTTTTAATGATACAGTATAAAAAGCCAGCCAAGTGCCGTCAAGTATACAGTATATAGATGGAATATATTAACCTAAATCATGATCTTTATAAAAAGTATTTGTTTCACACTTTTACTATTCTTTCTTTGTTTTACCCAGTTCTTTTGTGAAAACTAAAACTAAAACAAACAAACAAACAAAAACATTAGTATTACATTGTCTGAAGCCATCTTAAAGTGATAGTGTTTTATAAGTGGAAGATGAGAAATACATTTCCAGGGTCATAAACTTAGCAGGAATGCAAATTAGCTTCCCAATCACCTAATGGATTTATCAAAGTCAATTATGAAAGATGCTAAAGACATAAATGTCTTTATAAAATTATCAACATTGAATTTCTTAAGAAAGTCAGCAAGTGGTATACTCATACTTACTATACTTTTCCATTGGATTTCCTTGATAGGAAATTCCTGGGGAAAAAGGTATCTTTAAAAAGTAATGATGTTCTCTGATACTACTTTTTTTACCCCCATAATGGTAGGTATGAATTCCATACTATATGTCTTAAGTAAGGTAAACAACTGCTTATGTATCCTTTCCTAAAATTTGGACCAAAAAAGGAAAAAAAGAAGCAGTTAAAAATATCATATTAAAAGTTACTTTAAGTTACAAAGTCAGGCTGACTTTTTTGTTTCTTAATTAAAGAATAGGAAAAATCTTACCCCTCAACATCCTGAATGAAGTAACTGAGTTACTTGTTTTTAGTATTGTTGTGCCTTTCATACTGTTGTGGTGCTGGAAGCTATGCCATTGGTATTTCAAATACTACAAGATCACCCATGGTGGAAATGTTTTAATAGAGCTTCTAGAGACTAAGACAGACTATGTAGAAGGACCTGGTGGTCTACTTCTGAAAAAAACTGGCCAGGGGAAATGCTATGAATAGCAGCAGAACATTGTTTGGAATACAGCCAGAAGATGAGCCTCTCAGGTTAGAAGGCACTCAAAACACAGCTCTAGAAGCTGCCTCCTCAAAGTAGAGTAAACCAGAAAGCATATGTGGATGGAGTGAAACTTTGTGGACCTTCATTTGCTGTGGTGACATGACTCAAAAGGGGAAGAAAGAGCTGCAAATATTCATTAATAATCTGAATGTGGAATATATGAAGTATGAATCCAGGAAAACCGGAAGTTGTAAAAAAACCAGACTGCACAAAGATCTATAACTAAGACATTAGTGAGCTCAAATGGACTAGTATTGGCCACTATGAATTCGACAATCATATGATCTACTATGCCAAGAATGACAAACTGAAAATGAATGGGCATCACATTCATCATCAAAAAGAACATTTTCAGATATATTCTAAAGTATAATACTGTCAGTGATAGGATAATATACATATGCCTACAAAGAAGGCCAGTTGCTATGACTATTATTCTAATTTACCCACCAATCAATAATTCTAAAGATGAGGACACTGAAGATTTTTATGAACTTGTGCAAAATGAAATCGATTGAACATGCAGTCATAATCAATGACAGTTATTAGTGACTACAAAGGGAAAGCTGGGATAAAGGAGAAGTATCCAAAGGAAATCAAATCCATTGCCATTGAATAGATTCTGATTCATAGTGAACCTATAGGATAGAGTAGAACTGCCCCATATGGTTCCCAAGGAGCAGGTAGTGGATTCGAACTGGCAACCTTTTGGTAAGTAGGCCAACTTCTTAACCATTGTGCTATTAGAACTCCAAAGAAGGATCAGTAGTTAGAATTTATGGCTTTGGTGATAGAAACGATAGCAGAGATCACGTGATACAATTTTCCAAGACTTCTTCATTGCAAATGACTTTTTTCAACAACATAGACAGCCACCATATATGTGGGCCTTGGAAAATAGATCACACAAGACTCAAAATAACTACATCTGTAGAAAGAGATCATGGAACAGCTCAATATCATCAGTCAGAACAAGGCCAGTAGCTGACCGTGAACAGATCATCAACTGCTTATATGTGAATTGAAGCTGCAGAAAATTATAGAGTAAACCCTGAGGCAAAATATGACCTTGAGCATGACCCACCTGAATTTAGAGATCATTTCAAAAATAGATTTGACACATTAAACACTAATTACTAGAGACCAGGCAAGTTGTGGAATGACATTAAGGACACCGTATGTGAAGACAGCAAAAGCTCATTAAAGGCAGGGAAGAAAGAAAAGAACAAAATGACTGTTAGAATAGACTCTGAAACTTTCTCTTGAGCATAAGAATAGCTAAAGTGAAAGAAAGACATGAAGGAAAATACATGAAAAGAAGATCTCAAAGGGTGACTTGAGAAGACAAAGTTAAATATTATTAGGAAATATGCAAACACCTGGAAATGGAAAACTAAAGGGAAGAACACAACCAGCATTTCTCAAGCTGAAAGAACTGAAGGACAATTCACCCCTCGATTTCAAATACTGAAGGATGTTACAGAAAAAATATTAAACAACACAGTAAGCAACAAGAGAAGATGGAAAGAACACTCACTGTACAAAAAGAATTGGTTGATGTTCAACCATTTCTGGAAGCAGCATATGATCAAGAACTGATGGGACTGAAGGAAGAATCTCCAGCTGTGCTGAAGATTACAGAGAAAAACAAGGATCTTGGAACTGACGGAATTCCAAGTGAGCTGTTTCAACAAATATATGCAGCACTGGAGTAACCCACTCATCTTTATCAAGTAATTTGGAATATAGCTTCCTGGCCAAATGACAGGAAGAGACCCATGTTTGTGCCCATTCTAAAGAAAGGTGACTCACCAAAACATGTAAATTATCAAACAGTATCACACACAAGCAAAACTTTGAAGAAAAACATTCAAAGGCAGTTGTAGCAGATCAAACGGGAACTGTCAGAAACTCAAACCAGATTCAGAAAAGGAGGTGGAATCAGGGCTGATGTCTGACGGATCTCAGCTAAAAGCACAGAATACTAGAAGGACATTTACTGGTGTTTCACTGACTGTGCAGAGGCCTCTGAATGTGCACATCATAACAGATTAGAGGAAACATTGTGAAGAATGGGAATTAAGAAACACAATTGTGCTCCTGAGGAACATGTACACAGAGCAAGAGGCAGGCATTTGAATAGAACAAAGAGCTACTGTATGGTTTAAATTCACAAAGTGTGTGTCAGCACTGGATATTTTTACTATTCTTGTCCAACCTGTGGGCAAATAAGCAGAGAAGCCGGGCTACATAAAGAGTGCGGCATCAGGACTGCAGCATGTGGTATGATGCACCACTTGTGTATGTTCTTTCTAGCCATGGTCTTGTTACTCCTACCTAAGTGACTGGACAGGACTGTGTAATAAAGTCACAATGACTTATCAAAGGGACTGGTCAGTTTCACCTCTCTGTGGGCTTTGAAATGAGCCATCCCAGAGGCAGGAAAGGGTGAAGATCACTGAATATATCGTGGACTGCTAGAACAAAGAACAAATATGTCTTGGAAGAAGCACAGCCAGAATCCTCCTCAGCAGCAAGGATGATGAGACGTCATCTCATGTATTTTGGACATACTGCCAGGAGCCACCACTCCCTGGAGAAGGCCATCATGCTTGGCAAAGTAGAAGGTCAGTGATAAAGAGGATGATGCCCAACACAATGGACTAACACAACGGCTTCAACAATGGACTCAAGCAAAGCAAGGATCACGAAGATGGTGCATGTCTTAGTTTTCCTGCACTACTAAAACAGAAATGCCACAAGTGAATGGCTTTAACAAGGAAAACTTCATTCTTTCATAGTCCAGTGGGCTAAAAATCCAAATTCACGGCATTTTCTCAAAGAAGGCTTCCTCTCTTTTTTGGCACTGGAGGAAGGTACTTGTCATCAATCCTTCCTGGTCTAGAAGCATCTCAGTGTAGGAACTGCAGGTCTAAAGGGCACACTATGCTCCGGTTGCAGTTTTCTTGGTGGTATGAGATCTCCGTGTCTCTCTGCTCAAGACACTACCCAATCTTGCAGATCTCATCAATAGAATTGCCACTGATCCATCTCATTACATCACAGTGGTAGGATTTACAACACATAGGGAAATCACATCAGATGACAAAATAGTAGACAACCATACAGTACTTGGAATCATGACCTTGCCAAGCTGACTGATACTTCATGGATTCATGATTCAGTCCACAACAGTAGAGGATAAGGTGGCATTTTGTTCTGTCATTCATGGGGTTGCAACAAGTTGGAATTGACTCTACTGTATCTAACAATAGCAACAAAGCCTTTCTGGTTTTGTATGTTAATAAAAGAGAATAAAAGCTAGAGAGGAGATGCATCCTTAATATTGGCAGATCCTAAAAAATGAACAGCATCTTGTTTTACAGGGTGTTTAATTGTGACAATGATGAAGAATACAGAAATAAGTAATGCTTTAGAATCCTGTCCTAATTGTAGAGTTCTGAGGAAAGAGAAAAATGCAGCAAGATCACCTTTATGCTGCACAATAATCACAAACAATGTGGTTCAATTTAGGCAATAGTTTCCAGCAGTTTGCAAGGTTAGAAAATTAAGCTGAAAAGAGCAATGAACAGTAGCTGAAACTACTGATCACACTAGAAAACAGAAACCATTATTTAGGAAGGGAAAGATCATGCTTTGTTCTTTTACAGAAACGTTAATGGATAGCAACAGCATACACAGTAGCATCTTCAAATACCCGTTATCTGCAGCCTTGTAAAACAGAAGTCTTTTAAGATGACTTATAAATGAATCTGGGAAAGTTCTTTATTTTTTAACATGTGAAGTTGTGAACACGTAAACAGTTGTTTATGCAGTGACTGTCTCCATACCGTGTCCAACTGCATAATTAGCTTCTGCTGCAAAATATTTTGACTTGTAGGGGCTAAAATTAAAGAGTGCTAAGGAGTTTTAGATTATCATTAAACAATTTTGTTGCTGTTGTTAGCTGTCATAGAGTTGGCCCGATTCACAGTGACCTCATTCATAGCAGATCAAAACACTGCCCAGGGTTCTGCCATCCCCACAGATTGGACCAGTGTGAGCTATAGGATTTTCTTTGGCTGAAAATAGCAATTTTTTCCCACTCTACCACTCCACCGCAATCCTCCTCACAATTGTGGGGTTTTTGGGGGAAGTACCAGTTACAATTTGGGCTCAGGAATACTCAGTATCCAGTTCTTCCATTAGGACAACCTTTTCCCAGCTGTCATCACAGGCAGGCCTCACCCTGGCCCTCAGTCTCTGCCCAAAGGCACTCAGCTTTGTCTTGTATGGGCCAAGAAGCCCACCCCATCATCTCCTGCTCCTGGGTCTCTCCTGCTGGTCCCTTCTTCCTTGGTTGGTGGTTGGCTCCTCCTCTCTGCTTTGGAATTGGCTCTCTTTTAAGGCAGACCTGGCCAGTCCCCTTGGTGGGCCACCATTACCCTATGATACAATCACCTGGGGATTGAGGAGTTACTAGACCCTGCCTAGAAAGACCACACACCAGAAGTAATGAATGGTAATGCAGGCCGAATGAAATGTCAGCTCAGCGGTGCTCTAGGTGGTTTGGGGCCCCATTGTGGGAGTGAAGCACTGGAAGAGACGGTTCACAGCGTAGATGCGGGCTGTTGTTCCATTTGGAGGCACTGCCCCAGGAGCAACAAGGACTGCCTGACCTGGCGGGCGGCTCATGTTATATACTCAGTGTCGAAACCTTCTATTTCACTCAACAACATGTTCCGGATTCCTTTCTATGGCATTTTGTATACAACCAAGAAACAAATTACTGTCTCAATAGCTGCGTAGTACTCTACCACATGTGTTAATAACCCTTATTTAACAACTATTCTTAATTACTGTACTGTAATTGAATACCCTTGTAGATATCTTAAAACAATGTTATACTAAATATTCATTAAGCAGCTAGTATGTTGCCAGGAAAAGGAACCACCTGGTGTCACAGTGGTTAAGCACTCAGTTGCCATCTACAAAGTCAGTAGTTTGAACCCATCAGTCCTTCCAAGTAAAAATTTACAGCCTTGGAAACCCCAAGGGGCTACCTTACCCACTGGGCTGCCATGAGTCAGAATCAACCCAACAGTAGTCACACTACCTGTTGCTGTCTCTCAGTCTAGGCAGAGAAGGCTTGTGTTTGAATCTTTGTTGTGATAGATATTAACTGTGTGACCTTACACCAATCAATTACTATCAAGAGAAATGGTTATGCATTAAAATTTCACATAATATCAGGTGCCATACCAGGCATTTTGCATACATTATCAATGGCTGCCCGTAACATCTTTATCAGGAGGGTCTTCGACGGCACTTGGCTTGGGCTTGGCTATTATCAGCCACACTTTTGAGCACTTCAGCAACTTTTCTACACATGTAGTCTCTGACTACCTGAATTTGATGTAAGTCAAGCACTTCATTTTTTTTTTTTAATCTTACTGGCATTGCCTTTTATTATTACTACTTTTATAAATTCCATCTTTATTTACCTTTGGGGGATGGCATGACAGTGATAACATTAACAAATTATGTTCTGTAACACTGTATGTAGTACATACTATTAAGTTTAAGTCAATAGAAATAAAACAAAAAGCCCCAAGCCTATTGCCATCAGGTCAATTCCAACTCATAGCATCTCCACAGGACACAGTACAACTGACCTATGATGTTTCCAACGAGCACTGGGTAGATTCAAACTGCCAACCTTTTGGTTAGCAGCTGAAGCTCTTAACCTTTATGTCACCAGTACACTGTGTGAATAAGGAAGGGTTGCATGATTACTTGAAAATGTCATAAGCTGGAAACTACCTGTAACAAAGAACTTGTAAATAATTATTGCTGAAATCAAATTAAAATCTGCATTATTCCAAAACCACAGTATCCCAACAGTGGTCTACACTACTTTCCTGAGCCCGGTGTCCAGTGAGTGAAAACCTGAGGGTCACAGGTGAGAAGAGATGAAATCCAGGATACAAAAGGAAATACTGGCTTTTCATAAGTTGGCAGAAAAGTAACCATAAAAATGAGGAAACACTACAATTCTTTATTGCTGCTCTTTCAGTGAATAAGGATTTCCTTTCCAAACAACTTTGCACTGTTGTTGATGTTGTTAATTGCCACTGAGTCAATTTCAACTGACAAACCCATTATGTGCAGAGTAAAATATTCCACATGGCTTTCAAAGCTGTGGCATTTCAGAAGCAGATTGCCAGGCTTGTCTTTTGAGGTGCCTATGGCTGAGTTAGAACCATTAAACTTTCAAATAGCAGTTGAGTGCTTACTCACTTGTGCCACCAGGTGACAACACCTTCTTACAGATTACATATGAGTGACTGAGATGATACACAATTTGCTAGTGATTAATAAAATGAACATAAAAAAAGCAAAAAAAAAAAAAAAGGATGAAAACTAAGGACTACATAAACTGTAACTTTTTTCTACTTGTTTTTTACTCTCAAAGCTCTCCAAGTACTTAATCTTATTTCTAACATAGGTAATATTAGAAATAGATGGGTTTACTAGCATATCTAAAATAAAAGTAGTTTTCTTTTCCCTTTAAGTTATAAACAGAGCAATTTCACTTTTGCGTATTTTGTTACTATTTCACTCCTGATCACTGAAGTGGTATCTACTTAAATCTGTATCTAAGACAGTGTTTTTGCCTTCAGTCACACTTGCCTAATAATTCAAATAAACTCCAGAGATTATTGTTTTGGATCTTAGTTTATGTAGAAACTAGGGCAGCCATTGCCAACAGTTAGGAGGCTCCACCACACTTTAGCAACATCATTCTTACCAAAATTTCTCAATGTTTCAGACAAGCTCATTAAGATCAAGGTCACTGTGACTTCTAATCTTATGTGATGAAGGTCATGAATGGATGCAATTATTCATATCATCTGTCACACATAATAAAGACTTGTTAAGAGAAATGTCACCTCCTGGAACAGTAGACAACATAAATTCTCTGATATTCACACAATCCCCATTCTATCCAATTCCACTAGTTAAAGGGAAATATCTTTTAAGATCAAAAGCTAGAGGCCATTAAAATGTTAAACACTGAAAGCACTCTAAGTATACAACAATTGGAAAATTACTAAATGATGGCACTTATACTCAATGAAATATGTCATTTTAAAAAACGATAGGAAAGTCTATATGGTAACATGGAAAATAAAGTTCTTATAACATCAAATTTTGAATGTGTTATACATCACACATATAACAATATGAGACCTTATGACAACTATTTTGTTGGGTTTGTGAGTTTATGTATTATTTTAGATTTTAATTTCTAAATTTTCGATAATACAATACTAAAGCCTCTATATTCTAGGGGGAAAACATACATATGGGAAGTAAAACACATGTCCAAAGATATTTAGTACTATATAACCCTACTAAATCTATGAAACCCTGGTGGAAATCCTACTAAATCTATGAAAACCTACGTGTTGCATCTGCTAGCCAACAGGGTGGCAGTTCAAATCCTCCAGGCGCTCCTTGGAAACTGTCAGGCAGTTCTACTCTGACCTATACAGTCTTTATTTGTCATACCCCACTCGATGTCACTGGGGGTATATTATGTCTATAGACATATGATCCAGTCTCAGAATGACACTGCATTCAAAAGAAAACTGCTTAAACCTCAGAAAACCAAACTCACTGTTGTCAAGTCAGGTCCACCTCACAGCGATCCTTGAGGTCAGATTAGAACTGCCCCATAGAATTTCCACGGCGCATCTAGTGGATTTGAACTACTGACCTTTTGGTTAGCAGATGTAACACTTAACCCACCACGTCATTAGGAGCTAAAAAATAAATTTGCTACAGATAAAGACATTCATTAATCTATCCTGAACATCGTTACTAGAATGCACAATATGAGAATCATTTTTACTATCATTACTTTCCACTCACTTCCCTTGCAACTCATGTTTAGAATCCACTTGTCCTTCAACTTATCCACTTCCCTTCTGATTCTACATATCAACAGCCCATGAGAACTGATGTAGTAAAGAGGAACCCTCACCACAGAGTACAAAAGGAAATAACTTAGACAACACCAGAGAATTTTCAGTAAATAAAAACAAAACAAAAAACCCAAACCTATTGCCATTAAGTCACTTCCAAGTCACAGCAACGCTATAGGACAGAGTACAGCTAGCCCATAATATCATGGAGCACCTTGTACATTCAAAGTGCCAACCTTTCAGTTAGCAGCTGTAGCTCTTAAGCACTATACCTCCAGGGTTTCTTAATAAAGAGAGGTTAAATTTAGGAACAATTTTACATAAATATCCCACCGTGCTCACAAAATTTAAATTATATTAACATTCTCTAAATTATCAAGTAGATAGAGTACAAAGAACAAATGATAAGAATCTGAAAGGCAGGAATGGTGTACCAACAGTATTATGCAGTAAGCATTTTGTTAATTAAGCTTAAGAAAATATACAGTGACTGGTAATTCAAAAGAATGTTTTGTTTTTTTCTTTCTACATCTACTAAAATTTTAAGATTGCAAAGAAAATAAATTGCAACTTACGAGAATGTAAAAAATTGACTTATAATTATAAATGGCATATAATTTAGATTTATTAGGAAGTAGCATGTAATAAAGGCAAATGGTGCCACTTTTCTAACATTAATTGACAAGCTCCTTTGCTGGAACACAAAAATTATAATTACAATTCATGAGACCTTTATTCTAAACCTTTCACACTGAAGGATATGCACTTTAATAGTACTATACAATCTTGAAAGTAACAGACATTTCTGTTCATTTTGGCTATGACTTTAAATATAATTTCTGTTCTTCTATTGGTAGTTGAATTTTGTCCAGCAATGCAATGTCTGACATCATCTAAAAAAGTTAGCAAAGTCACAGGATTAAAACATAAAAGAAAATGGCATATTGAAGGCAGCCAATACTGATGCACATGGGCTAGTAAACTAGAGAGTCACTTTTCAAAGGGAGGCAAAGGAGAATTGTATTTAAATTGTCTGGGAAGTAAAAGACTTGCAGCCTCCTCTCTGCGTCTCTAAGAATCTTAGAGCCCTGTGGAGATGTGGGTTGGAACTCATCTTTTCCATCTTATTAACCTCATATTTTGATCTTATTTTACATATTTTACATCTTGCATCATCTCTTCCATCTTACTAATCTCCTATTTTAGAACACAGTGTCATCGAAAATCCCTTAAAGAACGGGATGTTTACCAAAATATTTAAAACCTGCACATGTGTTAATAAAACCTGGCATAATGTTTTCTTCAATCAAAATGTACTATGAATTATCCTCATATGATAATTTGAGGTCATAATGATACAGGACAGATTTTCTATAAACTACTAAAAACCAAGAGTCAGTTATATTTACAACCATGAGCATCACGAGTAAGGTTAAGAGGCTTGTTTACTAATGCTTACAAGTCAACTATAAGAGAAAACCTTCTAAATCTGAGTAACACTTGGGTTAGTTCTTTTCTACTAATTCTTTCCTTTCAGTCTTCCAATTGGCTTGCAACATTTCAAAAACAATATTACAACAAATAGTAAGAAAAAAATTGTTATTTTGACTTCTCTACCTTTCATTAATTACATTTTGGAAAGAGAAAATGCATTAACAAAATTCACATGCTCTTTTGCAATTCAGCCCAATACAATTAGTAATTAATGGTTGGATCATCTTGCTTTTGAAAGCTCGTTTTCACTCCAGTCAATTAATTGAAATTGCTCTTATCAATATCAAATTGAAATTTTTTTCAGTTTCTTGGTTGATCTATGCTTTAAGTGAGGTAATACAAATATCCTTTCTCAAAAATCTCTCTTCCTTCCAGGCTTTAGCACTGCTATTTTCTCCTGTTGTTTATTTTGGAACATTTTCAAATTCTCTGACAATTTTTTTTTCTTCGACCTGTCTTTTGAAAGTTAGTCTTTCTCAGGTTTCTGTTCTAAGGTCTCTTCCGGTCTCCACTCAGTGTTCTACCTCAACAATTTATTGTATCAGTAACCACCTATAATTGAACACTTCAACATTTATCAGCAATCCCCTCCATCTTCTTAAATCATGCCAACTTACTGTCTCCTAGACACTGGTACTGGTTACCTCACACTCAAACTTTCAAAGCCAAAATCTTCACTCTAAGCAATGTATTTCTCAAACACATCTGCTCCCAGTTAATAACATCATCTTCCTTATGACTTAACTGAGAAACCCAATTAATCTTACAGTTATTTTAACACCTTAAATATTTTAGTCTACTCTCTTGTTTGCATGGTTTCTGATACGATTTCCTCTGTAATTCTTAGCTTTGTTCCTCTATATGTACAGTTTCCTCCCACCACCTAAATTCTTTATGTGTTTTCGCTTTGTTTTTCTGCAGTTTGAATATGACATGCCCAGGTGGAGTATTTTGCTATAAAACTTTTGAGGCATTCTGTGAGTTTTTTAGGTTTATGGTTTGACGTTCGTCATTAATTTTTAAAAATTATCAGGCATTATTATTTCAAACATTTCCTCTATTCTCTCCTTCCTGCCATCTATTACATGTGTTTATTAATGTCAGTTGCCTTTAAGTTTGTTTCCACTCATATCTACCCACGTAGGACACAAAAAGTGTTGCCTGGTCCCACTTCATGCTCACAGTCATTGCTGGGTTTGAGCTCATCATTGCAGCCACTGTGTTAACCCATCTCATTGACCTTCTATTTCCCTTAGTGTCCAATGTCCAGCAATTGATCCCTCTTGATGATGTGTTACAAGTAAGGGAAACAATGTTAAAATTCTCCCAGAGTTCTTGGATACTCTTTTTTATTTTTTTAACAATATGTATTTTAGTTAAGTGAGTTTCTTTCTTTCTTTTTTTTTTTTGAATATTTTATTGTGATTGAGTGAAAGTAAACAATCCAAATTAAATTTGCATGCCTGCCTATCTGCAGCTCCTTCTGCTCCCCTTGCCCAGTGACAGCACACTCCTCCTTTTCATTCTGTAATGATCTATCCTTTTAATCTCCTGTCCCCTCCATTCTACCCTCTCCTTTCTCTTCTAGTAAGAGGCCAGTAGGACAGCATCCTGTAGATGTATAGAACTATACAGTACATTCACCTTATGGTCACATTGTGTGTCTATAAGGCTGCCAGACCATCAACCGTGATCTTTTAGCAGAGTTCTTGAGGTGCTCCCCTCTTTTTTCTGTGTTACCACTGGTACTCAACATTGTATGTCCCATCATGGCTGTCTTTGGTGGTGTCCGGGCACCATCTGGTTCTTCTAGTCACATGTTGATATAGTCTCCCATTCACATGGGTCCTTCTGTCTTCTGAGCTCTTTATTCCTCATGTCTTTTTTGTTCTTGCTAATCATCTGTTCCAGATGAGTTGGGAACATCTGGAGTACCTCAAATGGTAGCTTGCTAGCTTATAAGACTCCAGATGCCACTCACCAATATGCGGTGCAGAAGACTCCCTTACCAATTGGCTAATTATGACAATTGGACTCATTGTCGCCTGAGAGCATGGTGCACAGACTCCTGCCCCTGCTGCTCTATACTTGCAATACCACCTTAACATTAGAAGAATTTTCAGTTTTTGCTGAAGTCCAGTTAAGCTGATCTTTTTACTGTGTACTGTCACTGCTTTCACTCAACCAAATTTCTATCAACTATCTAATCTATGACCACCTCTCTCCCTCTCTTCCCACCCTGCCAGCCATCAAAGAGTCTTTTCTTCTGCACATAAGTCTATTTTTAAGCCCTTATAGCTTAAATGCTGTCCCATGAGAGGGGGGACTCATACAACATTTGTCTTTGTGAAACAGACTGATTTCACTCATCATAATGTCTTCCGATTGAAACCAGGTTACAAGATGCTTCCTAAAATGATTATTGTTCTTTAACATTGCATAGTGCTCCACTGAGTATATGTACCATAGTTTGTTTATCCATTAATTTGTTGTTGAGTATCTGGGTTGATTCTATCTTTTTGTTGATGTGGATTGTGCTGCAATGAACATTCGTGTGCATGTATCTGTTCTTGTGATTGCCCTTGATTCCGTAGGATATATTCAGAGCAATGAGATTACTGGAACAACTGATATATCTATTTCCAGCTTTTCAAGGAAGCATCAAATTACTTTCCAAAGAGATTGCACCATTTTGTAATTCCACTAGCAATGTAGGAGAGTTCCAGTCTCTCTGCAGCCTCTCCAGCATTTGTTGTTTAGTATTTTTTGGATCATGGTGACCTTGTTGGGATGAGATTGTGTCTCATTATAGTTTTGATTTGGATTTCTCTAGTAGCTAATAATTGTGAGGATTTTCACATACATCCTTTGGCTGCATGGATGTGCTCTTTGGTGAAGTGTCTGTCCATCTCCCTTGCCCACTGCTTAATTGGATTATTTCCCTTTTTGTTCTTGATATTTTGCAGTACCTTGTAGATTATGGAGATCAGATGTCAGTCCAACATGTAGCTGCCAAATATTTTGTCCCATTCTGTAGGGGGTCTTTTAATTCTTTTGATAAAGTCTTTGGATGAACAAAAGTGTTTAATTCTTAGTAGTTTCCATTTATCTATTTTTCTCTTCTCTTGGTCATGCTTTGTTTTGTCTGATTTTGAAGTCTGTTTAAGTTCCATTGTTGACCTTAAGTTTTCTTGCATGATCTTCATTGTTTAGGTTTGATATTTAGATCTTCTATCCAATTTGAGTTAGTTTTTGTGTAAGGTGCAAGATATGGGTCTTGTTTCATTTTTTTACAGAAGGATATCCACTTTTGCCAGCACCACTTGTTAAGGAGACTGTTTTTACCCCAGAGTTAACTCTTTTCTTTCGATAACTTTGGCTAGGACTTTTGTGGTAGTTTTTGATAACTATTTACATCTCTTCCTTTGTGATGGGTTTATTAAGTTGTTCCACTTCTCCTTGTAATAATTTTGGTAGGTGACATGAATCTAGAAGTTAGTCCATGTCTTCTAGGTTTTCAAATCTGTTAGAGTACAGTCTTTCATAGTATTTTGTTATGACAGTTTTGATTTCAACTGAGTCTGTTGTGATATCTCCCATCTCCTTTGTTATTTGAATTATGTATTTCCTTTCCTGTTTTTCTTTTGCACGTTTAGCCAATGGGTTATCAATTTTGTTGATATTTTCAAAAAACAGCTTTTGGCTATGTTACTTTTTTCAATTGTTCTATTTTCTAATTCATTTATTCTGCTCTAATTTTTATTATCTGTTTTCCTTCTCGTACCTCAGGGGTTCCTCTGTTGCTCTCTTTCCACTTATTCAAGTTGCAGTGTTACTTCTTTGGTTTGGGTCCTTTCTTCCTTTTGGATGTGAACATTTATAGAGATAAAATGACTTCTGAACACTGCTTTGGCTGTATCGCCTAGGTTCTGGTAGGATGTGTTTTCATTCTCATTTGCTTACATTTATTATTTAATTTCATCCTTGATTTCTTTTATAACCCATGGCTTTTTGAGCAAGGTGTTGTTCAGATTACATGAGTTCCAATTTATATCTGTTTTTTCTGCTATTGATTTCAACTTTTATAGCTTTATGTTCCAAGAAGTTGCTTTGCAATAATTCAGTGGTTTGGTATTTTGTTGATACTTGCTTTATGTCCTAACACATGGTCTATTCTTGAAAATATTCCATGGGCATTGGAGAAGAAAGTCTATCTATCTGTTGATGGATAAAAATTCTGTATATGTCAATGAAGTTCAGCTGGTTAATTATTGCAATAAGATCTTCTGTCTTTACCAAGGGTTTTTCTGGATGGTGTGTCCATTACTGAAAGTGGAAAATTGAAGTGTCCAACTATTTTTGTGGAGTGATCTATCTCATTTTCCAATGTCAGTGTTTGTTCTATGTATTTAGATGCTCTGGTATTGGGTGTATACATATTTAATATTATTAAGTCCTGATTGTGTATTCAAACTTTCAGCACTAAACAGTGACCATCCTTGTTGACAACGGTGGATTTTACATTAAAATCTATTTTATCTGAGATTAGTATTGCCATACTTGCTCTTCTTGGTATGTTGTTAGGTTGCTACATATTAGTCCATCCTTTAATTTTCAGTTTGTTCATATCTTTGATCTAAGATGTGTTTCTTGTAAGCAACATATAGACAGGTCACGTCTTTTGATCCAGGATGTCACTTTTTGTCTCTTTATTGGAACATTCAGTCTATTTACATTCACTGTAATTATTGATAGGTATGGATTTAGTGCTGTCATTTTGATGTATTTAGTTTTGTGTTGGTGTATTTTCTGCTGCTGTTAATATTCTGCTCTTGATCAATCTTCTCTATGGGTTGACTTTTCATCTTTTTCAGTGTAGGTTTTGTGTTTGTTGAGACTGCTGTTTTTATTGTTTTGGTATGCTGCAGTTAATTGTGTTTCACAGCTACCCCTATGATACCCCTTAATAGTCTAAGTTTAAACCCAATTTTAACTTCTGCATATCTTTTTAACTTCCTTTCCATCTGAAAGTACTATAGCTACGGTAGCATATCTCTCTTTTTAATATGATAGTGTCATAACTTTTTTTTAATGTGATAGTGTCATAAATTTTCTGATATGATCACAGATTCCCTTCGATTAATATGGTAGCTTTGATTGAGTTTTGTGCCTTCCCTAACTGAGTAGGATTCTGGTTGCTGTGTCTTGCATTGCCTCACTAAGTATACACTTGATATTTTTGTTTTCCTAAGAGCTTCTTTCAGTATTTCTTGTAGCTTTGTTTTGGTTTTTACAGTCTCTAAGCTTCTGTCTTTATCTGCAAATGTGTTCATTTCATCTTCATACTTCAAAGACAGTTTTGCCTGATATATAATTCTTGGTTGGGACTTTTTCTCCTTCAAGGCTCTGAATGTGTCATCCCACTGCCTCCTATCTAACATCGTTTCCAACTGGAAGTCAGAAAAAAGCCTAGAGGGCTTTCCTCTGTATGTTAGCTTTGCTTGGAGGCTTGCAGTCTTTAGGAGGATCTGTTTATGTTTCATTTTATTAAACTTGATTATAATATGTCTTGATGTCTTTCTTTTGGGGTCTAGTTTTTGTGGTTTTTGGTACACGTCTTGGATATCTATGTTCTCTTCTTTCATAATTTCAGGGAAATTTTCTATCAGCAACTCAACAACAATACTCTGTGTTTTCAGCTATACCTCCCTGTTCAGGAACTCCAAGTATTCATATGTTATTCCTTTTAATACAGTCCCATATGTTTCTTAATGTTTCTTCACTTTCCTTATTTCTTTTCTTTGATTTCTCCTTATAAATGCTGGTGCCAATTGCTCTATCCTCAAAGTCACAATTTCTTATTTTCATTTCCTCAATTCTGATCTTTTTGCTTTGGGTTGTATTATCTAATTCTGTAATTTTGTTACTGATCTGCTGGTTTTCAGATTGTTCCATCAGTTCCAATAGCTCGTTAATTTTTCATTTTGCTCTGCTGCATTTTATTTAATATCTAGGACAGCTCTCTATGTAATTCTTCTGTACTCAACCTCTGATAGTTTCAGAAAGGCTTCTTCATCTGGGAGGGTTTTTGGTTCTTAATTTTGGGAGTTTCCAGGAGCCATGGTGGGCTGTTTCTTTAAATGGTTAGGAATGTTTTGTTGCCTCAGGCCATCTGTAGGCTGTTTCTCTGGTGTTACCTCAACAGGAGCTGAGGCACAGTTCTGAGAAGGGAGTTGGTCAGCATTAGTCTCTATGAACTCCAGTGACTGGCCCCAGTGGACTCCTTGTGGTGTCAGGCTCCACCTCCTAGCTGGAAAGATGGCTCCCTGGTTATGAATTCACTAGGGGGCTGTCAACCAGCCCTACAATGTGTGTCAGTAAAAGTTGGAAGAGCTGTTGCTAGGTCTCTCAGCAATTATTTCTCCAGGCAGGCTTATCATAAGAAGCTGGGAACTGACTAGAAGCTGCTAAAATCAGTCTGATTGTCAGCTGTGGCAGACCCCACCTTCCAGCTCACAATGTAAGCACCCCCTTGGCCTTCTCCAGATGATATGATGCAGTTCTACTAGGGAGGGGTTATGGCTTGCTGCCATTCTCAGCCAGGCTACTGCCATAAGGTAACACTGTCCTAGACAGCTTTTCTGCTGGAAAAGTGCTTTCTGGACTGTCACTTCTTCTCAGCTTGGGAATTAACCCCTGCTGAGGCCTTTGGCTGGCTGACTCTTTCTCCCAGCCAACCAAGATGGTGCCCCAGCTGAACTACCCTTCCCACAGCAAAATTGCAGAATCTTTGGTACAGCTCAGAAAATACAGGGTGGAGGGGCAGTGGTGCCCTCAGTCAGCATCCACGCTCTCATAATGTAGCTATACTATGTACTGTCTCTCTGCTGTGCTATACACTGTTTACTGCAGCATTGCAGTTCAGTGTATTTTCCAGCTCATGCCCGTCCCCTGCCTCCCAGATAACAAAGATGTCATCATGACCTGCAGTGAGTCAAACAGTGAGTCAGCAGAAGTGGAGGCTCAATGCGCACTGTCTTGTAAAAGAGGTAGTTTCCCGTTTAGGGGCGTGTAGTCCATTCTGACAACCCTATGCCATATTTTAGGGCCTCCTGAGTGTCTAGAGTGCTCCACGCAATTGTTAATTCAGGCCCTGGTACTCAGAATGAATTAAGAAGACATGTGTCTAGTCTGCCACCTTGGCCCCACCCCTGTAGTTAGGTGAGTTTCTATTGACATACCCTTGAGATTACCGAGTCTTTCTCATGTGTACCTAATGTCCTGATGAGCTCATCAAAAGATTAAAACTATTATTTTCATTTCTTAGTATTTTTTTTCATATCTATCATTTCCTTTTGATACTTAGAGTTGCCAACTTTCTGCTTATATTACCCATCATTTCTTAAATATATATACACATGTGTGTGTGGCCCTTAACATATTGATCACATTTGCTTTAAATTCCTGTCTGATAATCTTTAAATGTATGTCATAGCTGAGTCCCTTGAGTTTTCAGGCTGTTTTTATTCTTGGGTTTTAGCACATCTTGTAACTGTCTGTTGAAAGATAGATATAAAAACAATGGAGGTAAATGGGCTTTAGGTTACTCTTGCTAGGACTGGGCTGTGTTGAATATTTTCCCCAGTGGTAGCTTGCTGATTCAAACACACTCAGAGGTGCCTCAGAAGAAAGGCTTAGAAATCTGCTTCTGAAAGGTCCCTGTTTTGAATCCATTAAAGCAGTTTTGCTCTGCACACATGAAGTTACCATGAATCAGAATTGAGTTGATGGAGACTAACAACAACCAATTTAGGATTCTAGAAGTGTGTGTGAACCAAAAAAGTAAAATGCTCACAGCTGTGATTCTATGTATTTACCTGTCTCTAACGTTTTTCTATGAAGTAGTCCTGTCAGTGCAGTGGTTAAGTAGCTTGCTGCTAACTGAAAAATCAGCAGTTCAAACCTATCAGCTGCTCTCTGGGAGAAAGATGTGGCAGTCCATTTCTGTAAAGGTTACAGCCTTGGAAACCCTACGGAGTAGCTGTGTCCTATCCCGCATGGTTCCTACGAGTTAGAACTCTACACAACATTTTTGTTTTCTTATTCAGTTCTCTGATGAGATTAAGAAAGTCATTGATTTTCAGTTTGTTCAGTTTACTTTCCTGTTGTAAGAACAGGCAGCAATGACTTCCCAGCTCTTTACATGTTGGAGCTAAAACTGGACGTCCGTACCCTTAACTAGAATAAGAGGCAGTCATTCAAAGAGGATAAGTGGACACTGCTTGGTTTAAATTTAGAAAAGGTATGCATCAGGGTTGTATGCTTTCATTGTTTACCCAACCTGTATGATATGCAAATAATCTGAGAAGCTGGAGTATATGAAAAATAGGGCAACAGGAGTAAAGGAGGATACACTAATCTCTTGTATTATGCAGATGACACAACTGTACTTGCTGAAAGTGAACAGGACTTGGAACATTTATTGATGAAGACTAAATAAAGACCACAGCCTTCATTATGAATTACATTTCAGTATAAAAAAGACAAAAGTCTTCTCAATCAGACCAATATGCAACATCATGATAAATGGAGATAAGACTGAAATTGTCAAGGATTTGATGTGGAATTTTCTTGGATCCATAATCAATACTCATAGAAGCAGCAGCAAAGAAATCAAAGAACACATTGCACTGGGCAAATCTGCAGCAAAAAGCCTCTTTAAAGTGTTGAAAAGGAGAGATGTCATCCTGAACACTACGGTGTGCCTGACCCCTAGCCATGGTGTTTTCAGTTACCTCAGATGTATGTGAAAGTCAGACAAGCATAAGAAAGACTGAAGAACGGATGCCTTTGAATTGCAGTATTGTTGAGAGATCCTGAACATACCATGAATTGTCAAAAGAAATGACAAATACACCTTGGAAGAAGTACAACCAGGATCCTTAGAACCAACGATGGTGAGACTACTCACATACATTAGACATGTTATCAGGAGGGATTAGTCACTGGAGAAGGACATCAAGCTCAGTAAAGTAGAGGATCAGTGAAAAAGAGGAAGACCATGAAGGAGATAGATAGATTGACACAATGGCTATAACAATGGGCTCAAGTATGACAATGATTGTAAGGATGGTTCAAGACTGGATAGTGTTTTCTTTTGTTGTATATAGGGTCATTAAGAGTTGGAATTGACCCTCTGGCACCTAACCACCACAGCAATCATTACCTGAAGCCCTGGTAGTGCAGTGGTCACTGCTCTTGTCTTAGTCTCTTATAATTGGGTGGATTCTTCAGTAGCTTCAAAATCACTCTCCCAACCTTTGTTTTGACCTCACTGAGATAGCCTTAAAGGGCTTACTTATGTATAATTCTCAATTTTCCTATTAACTACGATCTCTTTCAGGATAAGGACTATATTTTATATTTGTACATCCCAAATCATCTACCCTATCAATTTGCACAGAAGAGGAGTTCAATAAATATTGATTGAAAGAATGGATGGATGAGTCAGTATCCATCCTATGTGCCTTTAATGATTTAGTTGAAAAACTATCCTGCAATATAAGTTACAGTCAATTTTAATTTCCTTAGATTAGTCTAGAGATTCCTTAAGGAAAGATCTTTTGCCCACAAAGATTCCGTTAATGATGTTAAGAGCTGCCACTTGTTGGTACTCAAATTAACAATTCAGTGAAGGCTGACCATGAAACTGCTGTGTTATCAAGGCTCTGGACATTTTTTTTTTTTTTAATTCTGAGCAATTCATCCTTGACAACTTTAGAAAGTACTTATCAGAAAATCAGTTTATTGTTTTTCATAGTAGTAAAGCCCATTAGAAGAAGTACTTTATAATAGAAATATTCCTCATTGTATTTTTGTTGCCATAGCTGGCATTTAACATACTGATCTGGTTTTCAAAACCCTTTTCAATGAATTTTATCTCATTTTAAAAGGTACCTCACAGTTACTATTCCTGTCTTTCAGAAGTAAAGCTTAAACAGAAAATGGAAATAGAAAAAATGACTTGTTCAAGGCAAACAAAGTTATCAAAAGAGCTAAAAGACTGTCAATAGTTCAGTAACAAATTAAAAACTGTGATTTTATACATCTAGGTAACAGCCACAGAGAACTAAGTAAAATATTGAAATTATTATTTACTCTAAAATCTAAAGTCAACATTGCACAATACATACAAAAATATTTTTACAAAAAGCAGAGACTAAGCATACAAAATACTCCATTTTAGACTCAAACGGAAAACATTTTAATTAATTTTTTAGTCCATAGTTTACTGAAAAATTATCTCCCAATTTTAACTTCTTTTTTTTTCTTTTTTATTGCAATTAAGTGAAAGTCTAATCTAAGTCAATTTGCCACATAAAACCCCAAGCATTCACCTCTTTGCAACTCTATCTGCTGTCCTTTCCCTGTGACGGCATACTCTTCCCTTCCATTCTTTACTTCCAACATCTACTCAGTTAACATTGTCTTCTCCTCTCCACCCTCTTATCTCCCCTCTAGAAAGAAGCCAGTTGAACAGCCTCATATATATATTAAACCTTAAAGCACTCCCACCACATGCATCACTCTGTGTCCCACTGACCAGACCAATCTGTGTCTGAAGTGCTGTCTTCAGTAATGGTTTCAGTTCTGGCTTAGCAGCAAGTAGAGGGGCCATGTTCTCAGGGGACTCTCCAGGATGCCAGATCATTAAGTCTCGTATTTTAATTGAGTTTTAGATCTGTACTCCCCCTTTTTCCTGGGTCACATCAGGGACTTAATATTGTTTTCACTGTCAGGGCAGTCTTTGGTGATAGCCAAACCATGCTGTCACAGGGCAAGGAGACCAGAAGGAGCTGCAGACAGGCAGGCATGCAAATTTTCACCGGATTTCTTTCTTTCCGTGTATAGATGTTTTTCTTAAAGTCTTAGCTTCCTTGTCCCAGAGAGATTACATATTAACTTATAACCCACCAAAACTATGAGGAGGGGAGGTGATGAACCAGGCATGAGGTGCAATAAAATCTTTGCAGCTGGGTTAGTTCAGGTTGTCTCCAGATCACTGAACAGGTAGAGGCATGAGTCACTGACTCCCTGTCCAGACAACCATCCCTGGAAGACAGCTGGAAGAACTGAAGACAGACCCCCTCCCAGCTCCAGATGTCCATCTCCAGACCCCCATCAATGAACTACCTACATCTTTTCCAGAATTACTGTTCCCTATACCTAAATGCTTACATACAACCACCCAGGAGGACTGGACTCCCCACCCACCACCTGTCTCTTGTGTATTGATATAAAATAAACCTTTTGACCACCTACCTCACCCCTGTCTCAGTATTAGGTTTACGGCAGCCAGCACAAATCCATGCTTTATGGCAACAGTTTCCCTGTTTTCAACCAATGCAGATGATCCAACATAACAGTTATGGCTGGGTTATAAAAGGTCTTCCAACAAGGATGTCCTATCTTTGAACTTGAATAAAACAAGTTGTATAGTTTGTTTCATTATTTCAAAGTACATTTGATGGCATCATGTGTGGAAAAGGGCTTTGCGTAAATCACCATCACCGAACCTTCCAAGTGGGGCCCCAAATACTCAGTTATCATAGCCTGATATTGTTCACCATTGACAGTCACAGCCTCTTCTCATTCATTTTGGGAAAAATAAGGGCCAGTGATTCTACCAGACCAAAATTCACACCGAATGGTAACTTTTTGGAGATGAAGTGTATGTTCTTGAATCTCCACTGTTTCTCATCATCCCAACCATGACATCTTTGTTAACAAAACCATTCATCCAAAAATGGGCCTCATCACTTGAAGATGACTTTTCAGCACAAAGTAGAGTCAACTTTCAATTGCTCCAGAGCTCAGTTAGTAAGGTTAAAGCTGTAAGTCCAGATGCCAAACTGTGGTCAACAAAAGGCCAAACTCTTGTGCTCAGTGAGAAATTGACTGGGATGGGTTCTCGAGGGTGACATTTTCATTGGAATATGTGGTTGGTGACCCACAGGCATTGTCTGATTGGCAACAGACCCGGCTGTCTTAAATTGTTTGATTAAACGTCAAATTGCTCTTTTGGTGGGACGATTATTTGCATCATACATTTCATATAATACATAGACTTTTTGTTGAACAGAACACTCATTTTGATTAAAAAACTTTAATAATTTCTACGCATTGTGGAATCATGTAAATTTTCAGTTACTTGTCAAGACTAGTCAAAAAAAGGATAAATGTGACTGCTATAGCTTCACAAATATCACTGCTGTTAGTTGTCAAAAATAAGATATCCTTATTGCAAGACACTTTTATAACAGCTGTAGCTTCAAGAAGTATCAGGCCCATTTCAGCAGGCATGTTTTTTCTGTAAAGGATTAATGTATGCATGGGGAGAAGATGAACTAAGTGTCTGCTACAGACACTGACACTGTAAGGCTAAACATACGTATAATCTTCGGGAAAGGTCTGGTATGAGTTTGTAGTGTTAAATCTCTCTTTACCTTAAAAATCTTTCATTCAGCAATGAATTTAGAAACAAATGAATGTTAAAAGCTAGAAACTGGCCAAGGGAATAGAAATACAGCAGCAAAGAAGATGGCAAAATGGTATGTATACTCTTGGTGAAACAGACAATTTTTCAGAAGTGTGATGAATGTTATGGAAAATAATATTTTTTTGGAAACCCAACCTAGTCTTTTTTGATAAGGCAATTTTTAAGTTGAGATGAGAAGTATGAGTAGGATTTTCCTGTGGGAAGAGAACAGCAACCTAAACTATGGTAAGCATCTGTGTAAAGAGATGTAAAAAAGCTCAAGGAAGAAAAAACATACATATCAACTAAAAATGAAGTACAGAACACAAGAGGGCACAATGGCACTTGAAAATGCTACACAATAATCCATACTGTTTGTGCTTTTTAAGGCTTTATCTTAAGGACAAAGATGAATAATGCAGTAAAATGTTTTTAGCAGGGACACAAAATAATATTTGCATGCATGGATTGACAATTACGTTCATGAACTCATCCTAGAAAAAGTGATACATACTCCATTGCTGAGTATCACTGTGGTTGTCTTTGAAGTACTGCCGTTGTGAAACTATGCACTGATGCCAGCACCTAGTCTACCCTTCAAAGCAATTTTGGAAGACTTTTTCTGGAATGATCATCAGAGCTGTTGTTATATTACCCTTGATGTCCTGAACATCATTAAAATGTTTTCCTTTTAATATTTCCTTTATCTTTGGGCAAAGAAAAAAGTCACTGGGGGCCAGCATCAGGTACACAGGAAGGGTGTCCCAATATAGTTAGTTGTTTACAAGCTAAAAACTCCCTCACAGACCACTATACAATTAAATACTGTGCCACTGTGCACAACTGCCATTCCAGAAAGAGTTCCAAAATTGCTTTGAAGGGTGGACTAGGCACTAGTGTTGATGCATAGCTTCCCAAAGGGAGTACTTCAAAGGTGACTGTAGTGATAGTCAGCAATGAGATACGTAGCACTTAGAACAATTAAGTTCGTCAACTTAATTGTCAGACCCTGTATACCTGCAAAACTGACTGGAGGTAATGGGGAAAAGAGAAAAGATTGTAAGAAAGAAGTCAGGCTACCAATAAGGGAGTTATTGCAGCATTAGGGGAAAGAGATAAGAAGTAATGGCCAAGATCATAGATTTATACATCAAGATATCTAAGGAAATGTTCAACTACTCTCTGAAATGTTTACCAAACTATTAATGTGCCTGATTTTGAAATGTGTAATTGCTTCACACAAGTTTTAATAATGTTTTAAAACTCAACCAAGAACCTCTAGGCCTTATCTCTAAAGGATCAGAAATGCCAAGGGAAGTAGCATTCTTTCTACCTTAAACTTTGTATTTCCCAATGCAGCATATTTATCTTACTGCATTTCTGACTGTTGTCTACCCAAACACATGTAATCGCTACAGTGCTGTTGTGGAGAATGATAAGTTTTGTTTTTAATATTTTTGTGCATTGGCTTCCTTAGTTTTCTTATAGAACCATTTCCAGTAGTTTACTGGAATGTAATGGAGAACTCAGTTACAATAAATTTTGCCTCTTTGATACTTTTGAAAGCAAGAGTTATTTGAAGTTGCTCAAGAAGAGATATACATCTACCCATGTGCTAACACACATCCTACTTTCAAGTTAGTCTTCTCCAGTGTATTTTTCAAATGCTTGAATTGTATTTTTCTCGTACTCAGGAACATGTGAATACAAGGATACAGAATAAATCTTCTCCCTATCATGGCCTTCCAATTTCTACTGGACTGTAAAATAAAGATTCAAAAAATTAGCTTCTGTTAGAACAGAATTTTCTACTTTCAGCAACAGTAACTTTAAGCAACACAGTGTTCAAGATAATATAATTTGAGTTGTATGCTTATCAGGCAAAAATCATGCTTATATTTTAGAGAGTACTGCATAAAAGTAATCTAATGAGTGTCTTCAGCCATAAGGCAATAAATTGTCTTCTTTCCATCCCAGATATTAAAGCAAAAGAATAAGAAAACATTAAAAGGTGGTGAAAACCATTACTAAAAGGAACAGCTAACATTAAGTTTTAACTTAATGTCAGGCACTCTGGACATACTTTCTCACTTAACTCTCAGAATACTCCTGAGTTAGGAACTAGTATTTGGTGATTAAACAAGTAACATATAAATAACGTACCTAATTACTGTGAACTACCTAGTAATATAATTAAATCTGTTCAGTTCCTGCATCCAGCTATTCAGACATGATGCTATATTTCTTCATTTACAAAACATCTGCAATATGCCAAACATTCTTAGGCATTATAAACACACCTTATTTATCACAATAATTTATGCTGTGCTTTATAAAAGTAAAAAACAAACAAACAAAAACTGAAGCTCAGAGAGGTTAAATAAATTACCACTAAACACACAAATGGAAAACATTAATGAACTTTTCATATGAATCCAGACATTCTCTCACCAAAGCATACAGTGTTGGTTCTAAATTATTTGTAATTAATTAAACAAAAGGTGACACATGATCAGGAAAAAACTATGTGACATGAAATAGGAAATGTTGGGTATGAAGCCTTAGAGTTCATTAGTTTATTTTTAATATTTTGTTGTGTTTTAGGTGAAAGTATACATAACAAACTAGATTCTCCTTCACCAATGCATACCCAAATTGTCCTGTGACACTAGTTTCTGCCTCTGCATCGTATCCCAGCACTCACACCACTTCCATCCTGCCTGCCCTGTCTTCACCTATCTGCTTTCCCTGTCCAACCACCTTGTGCCTTCTCATCTTTGCTTTTGAGTGAGTGCTGGCCATTTAGTAGCATATAATTGTCTAAAGGAGCACATTCTTCACAAGGATTACTATCTTATAGCCAAACTATTAACTGGTTGAAAGGTGTCATCCAAGGAAGTGCTTTAGTTCCAGGTTAAAAGGATGACTTAGGGCTATAATCTCAGGGGTTCCTTTAGTATCTTTCAGAGCAATAAGTCTGGTCTTTTCTACAAACATAAATACTGTTTTAATATTCCTCCCAGTTTAACTGGAATCTTCTATTGTATTCCATTGGGTTATGTTTGGAGATAGTTTTAAAACTGTCTCTTTTAACCAATATGGATTCACTGAGTTATTCATTCATGCATACATTTATTCAATAAATACTTATAGAATATTTGCCATGTTTAAGGCATTGGGAACACAATGTTAAAGAAAGTAATGAGAACAGGATAGACTAAACAAACTAAGGCTAATGTAAGCATTACTGTGGTGGTAAGAAGAGAACACCACAACATCTAATTGTGTTGACGAGGAATCCACACAGATCAAAAGGTTGTTGTTTGAACAGAACAAGAGGACACAGCATGGTTTCAATCTGGAAAGCTGTATGTCAGGGTTGTAGCCTTTCACTATACCTTTTCAACCTGTATGCTGAGCAAATAATTCAAGAAGCTGGACTATATGAAGAAGAATGAAGCATCACGATTACAGGAAGATTCATTAATGACCTGTGTTATGCACATGACACAAACTTGCTTGCTGATGAAGATCAAAGACCACAGCCTTCAGTATGGGTTATACTTCAAAACCAAGAAAACAAAAGTCCTCATAACTGGACCAGGAAGTGACATCATGATAAACAGAGAAAAACTGAGGCTGTCAAGGATTTCACTTTACTTGGTTCCATGATCAAGGCCCATGGAAGCGACAGTCAAGAAATCAAAAAGATGCAATGCATTGGGAATATCTGCTTCAAAAGACCTCTTTCAAGTGTTGAAAGGTAAAGATGTCCCCTTGAAGGCAAAGATGCACCTGATCCAAGCCATGGTATTTTCAATCACATGATATGCATGCAAAAGCTGGACAATGAATAAGAAGACAAAAAGAATTGATGCCTTACACTGTGGTGTTGGAAGAAAAATACTGAATATATAAAGGACTGCCAAAAGAACAGTCTGTCCTGGAAGAAGTACAACCAGAGTGTTCCTTAGAAGCAAAGAGGGAAAGACTAAGTCTTACGTACTCAGGACATGTTGTCAGGAGGGATCAATCCCTGGAGAAGGATATTATGCTTGAGAAAGAAGAAGGTCAGTGAAAAAGAAGACCCTTCACAAGATGGACTGACACAGTAGCTGCAACAATGGGCTTAAGCATAAACAGGACTCTGGGCGTGGTGCAGGACCAGATAGTATTTCACTCTGTTGTGCGCAGGACTGATAAGCGTCAGAACTTAAGAAGTTGAAAAGCAAGGGGTACGTAGGTACTTACGGATTTAAAAAAGAAAAATATCTTTGTTATTTACTAGCTCTCTAACCCTTCTCAAGTTCTTTATTCTCATAGTGTCTTTAGTTTCTTCACATGTAATATAGGGAAATGTTGGTGCATATTTTATACGGCTGTAGTTAACACTAACCTGTATAGTGAAAACTAATACATGTTGATATATTTAAAGCATTTAGAAGTACCTGCTTTGAAGGATTCATTAAATATTAGATGTTTATGCTTGAAATACATGCTGGCTATTACTATGATGAGCTACATTTTCTACTAATGTTAACATCTATTGCCAAAGTTTGCTCAGTGCATAGCCAGTTCTTAAGACATACCATTAATTAGATATAATAATTAGAAAAAAAATTTTCAAGCAATCTTTTCTATTCAAACTAAGGTCCATTGGTGCTCTGAAACTACTCTTAAAGGTATTGTTTATTTTTCTATTTTTTAAGATAATGTTCTAGACATTTACTTCTTTGAATAAGAATACTTACATTCTTCTGTTCAGCAACATGTCTCTCATCTCTTAGAATCAGTGAGGTAATACACAGGTGTCCAGAAATACGACATACTACTGTTAGGATGGTACCAAGGGTGTATAGAACAAAGCTCATGGTGTCCTTGTTTTTTACAGTTGAGTAGCATTGAAAGGAAAATTTATTTCATACACTATAATCTTCACTACATTCAGAAAAACTTTTTTTTTGTTGTTGTTGTTTTTAATCATGCTTTAGGTGAAAGTTCACAGTTCAAGTTAATCTCTCATTTAAAAATTTATACACAGATTGTTTCGTGACACTGGTGCAATCCTCACAGTGTAACAACCTGGTTACCCTTTCCACCCTGGGTTTCTTTGCTCTTACATTTGAGTGAGCTATGAAGCATATCCTTCATATACATTGTTTTTTGTTTTATGGGCCTGTGTAATCTTTGTCTGAAAAGTGGGTTTCAGTTCTGAGTTAAGAGAACATCTAGGGGTCATAATTTCAAGGGTTCTTCCACTCTAAGTCCAGTCTGTTTATGTGAATTTGAATTTTGTTCTACATTTTTTTTCCTGCTCTGTTCAGACTCTGTGTTGTGTTCCCTTTCAGGGTGGTCACTAGTGGTAGCTGGGTACCATTTAATTCTTCTGGTCTCAGGCTGATGGAGTCTCTGGTTCAGTCCTTTAGTCCTTTCAGCTACTATTTTCCTTGTGTCACTGAGTTTCTTTATTCATCTTGCTCCAGGTGGGATAGGACTAATCGCTGTTTCTTAGATGGCCACTTGCAAGCTCTTAAAACCCCAGACACTACTTACAAAGTAAGATGTAGAACATTTTCTTTATAAGTGATGTTATGCCAAGTTTATCAACATATCGCCCCAAACTATGGTTCCCAGGCAACAGCTGTAGCTACTTGGTCCCTCAAAGTATTCAGATGTTTAAAGTCTCTAAATTAAAATCAGTGGTACTTTCCACATTTGGAAAGCTCTGTCTTAATCCCTGGTGGCATAGAGTTTAAGCACTATAGCTGCTAAACTAAGAAGGTCAGCAGTTCAAACTCACCAAGCATTGCCTGGAAACTCTATGGGGGAGTCTGGCTTGATGACAGTGGGTTTAGTTTTTGGTGTTTTTCATAATCTTACACTTTAGAAATGAAGAAAATGAATTAGATGCTGTGTAAATTATCTCCTCACGGCCACAGAGAAAGGTAATGGAGGAACCTGTACCAAAAGCCAGGACCCCTAATTATTGTTCATGGCATGGAACCAATTAACTTTCATGTATGATGGCATGTGGCTGCTATATGAGTATTGCTACCTGATCCTGGCCTGGCAGACATTTGTTCACTGACAGGTTTACCAACTCTCTACCAACTATAGCTGGCAGATTTTTAAACATCTGTTTTACAAAAGAAAACACTCTGCACAGAATATTCAATCTTTACATCTAAATAAATCTGATATATTAATGAAAATTTCATGCATGTAGGTAACAACTTTGAGCATGTTTATTCCATAAATTAAAATACGCCTGCCTTTGAAATCTGCATATTTGTAATCCACACTTTAAGGGAGAAATTCAGAAGCACACTAAGATAGTAATGAGCTTTAGGATGAAAACTGCTGCATTTTGAAAACATCTAGTTATAAGGAAGACAGGTAAAAACAAAACAAAACAAAAGTCTTTCCTACTACTAAATATCTGCATTTCAGAAACTGTCCCTTCGGGCAAAGCCAAGATGGCAGACTAGACACAGGTCTCCTCGATTCCCTCTGAGAACTAAGGCCTAGAATAATAAGTGAATGGAGCAGTGTAGACATTCTGGTAGCCCCAGGATCTGGTGGAGGGCTATGAGATTGGACTGAGTGCCAGGAAAGGAGAGACTACCTCTGTCAGAGGCAAGGCAGTGGCATACTGAGTTCTTCTTGTGCTGATGCATCATTTGAGGGAACTGCAGGAACAGACGCCTTTATCTGGGAGGTAGGTCAGGGTCTGCTGTACCTGTGTGCCTGGCATGCTAGTACACTGAACTGTTGTGCTTAAGCGAACAGCACATACCACAGCAGAGAGACTGCACTTGGGATCGCCACATCTTGAGAGCCCAGATGTTGACCAAGGGTGCCAGTACCCCTGCCCCTCTCTTCCCTGTGCTGCACCATATATTCTGCTGACTCCTAAGGGCAGCACAGGCGGGACATCATCTTGGTCAGCTGAGAGGCAGAGTCAGCCATGCCTGAGGTCTCAGCGGAGACTAATTCTCACGCTGAGCAACCATGCCTGTCTGGAAAGTGCTTCTCCAGGGGAATAGCTATTTTTGAGATGCTCATGTCTAGGGATCCTGGTGGGGGCCTAGCAGCCAAGGGTAGCACCACCCTAACCCCTCCCTTCTTTCTGCCACATCATAGCATATTGGTACAGCCTACAAGGCACTGTCCTTGTAAGCCGGGAGGTGGGGCCTGCCACCCTTGAGGGCCTGACTGCTTTCGGCAGTTACTGGACAGTACCTCCTTCAGCAGTAACAGCTTTTAAAATAAGACCAGCTGGAGAATGAACTGGTGACAGACAGGTGAGTGGGTTGACAGCATTTCCACTACCCTTCACTAAGGCACACCATAGTGTCTGCTGATGGCCCCCCAGAGAACCCATAAATAGGGTGTCATCTCTGCCAGCTAGGTGGTGGGGCTTGCCAATCCTGAGTGCCCGGCTGTTCTTGGCAACTGCTGGACTGTGCTCCTCTCATCAATAAGGCAGTTAAACACATCTAGAGAGCACAGCAGTCCCAGGCAGCCAAATGTGGTTTGTATCCTTCTTTCCTCCCTTCCCTGAGCTATACCATAGGCTCATATGACTTAACAACAGAGAGTGACCACAAGTAACTTGCAGATCAATAATAGATTTACAGAGTTAGAAAATTCAATACAAAGCCAAAAGAGTAGGACTGAGGAGTTGGGAGGCAGCTTGAAGATATAGCAACTGACACCAGCATTTATGAGGAAAAGTCAGAGAAAAGAAATAGGAAAAATGAAGAAGCATTAAGAAACATATGGAACTCTATCAAAGGGAATAATGTACGAATAATTGGAGTTCCTTAACAGGGAGGGATAGCTGAAAAACACAGAGAGAATTATTGAAGAGTTGCTGACAGAAACTGTCTCTAGGTGTGACACTTAATATCCTTATCCCTTTCTTTCTAAAGTTATCTCCAGAAAAGTAAGTTTACATTGTCAAATTGTAACTGAATTAAGTAATGATTATTATATAGCTTAATCAGGTACTTCACAAATCTGAAAAAAAAGTTAACTTTTTTTTTTTTTAAAAAAAAACAAACCTTTGGAACAAATACTCTAGCCTTCTCTGGAGAGGAAACAGGCTATAGTTTTGTCCCTTGATCTCAAATATTCAGTGCAGTATTCTCATATGATCTTCAGGAGGAAAAAATGTAGAGTGGGCTCATTTAATTTTAGTCTGTAAGGTGCTGGAGAGTTATTATATATTGAATCTTTTTTCTTTCCATTTGTTAAATCATTTATTATGGGAGAATTCACATAGAAAAGAATCGGTCAATAAGTAATCTGAGCTGAGTTTAAAAGGTACACATTTCATTTAAAACATTCATCAGCAATTTGTGATTTTTCTTTTTTAACAAATCTATATAGTCCTTGACTCAACAATAGTTGTCAGTGTTTAAGGCTGAGAATTTTACTGCTACCTAGAGGTCCTATCAACAGACTTTTTGAAATAAGAGTGGATGAGATTAATGAGCTTATTATAACGCATTAGAAAGTGGTCTGTGGATGACTGCCTACTTTAATTAGTTTTATTATTGGAGGAAATTGTTTCATATGCCAGGCTTATCACTGAGCATGCCTGGAAAACATCAGAGCAGTAATCAGACTTGATATGTGGTATCTTTCATTAGGTAGTATGGCTAATGACACTTATAATGAACACGGCAGGTATTAAAAAGATGGACATGACAGCATCTAGCAAAAAAGAATTTATCAGATTAACTTTTTGTGAAGCAGAGTGAAAAGTACAGTACTTCCAAATACTATAATGGCATACAAGCTGCTAGACTCATAATTCTGGCAAAAGGTTTAAGTATGTCAGGCTTAACCAACAAATCTCAATGTAAATTATATATGGCTCACTGTATGATTATGAAATGTTAGTAACTAGAATTTCTAACAAGGTAATCCTTAGATGGTGATTCTTTATCACCAATAACTCCATAACTCCATATATATTTATATAAATGTATATATAAAACTGTAACTTTCAGCAAATAGTAAAATCAAGTCAGAATCTAAAGGAAGCAAATCAAAATATAACATGTATTTCAGGTTGCAGGGAAATGACAAAAGTATAAACATATTTCATAGAAACTAACCAAGATGTTTTGCTAAGTTCTAACATTTTTTTAATACCATTTATATTTATACCTGAGGACAAAAGATACCCTTACAGTGATTTCATAATTAAGATTTTGCCCTTATTTTGGGCATTAGAACTTCAATTTCATAAACTACTTGGAAAATTAAAGATAAATGATGTTATCCTATAATATCTAACTCCTATGAATTGAAGTTCACCACATTTTATTTTACCATGTCTTGCTACGTAGGGTTTTGAAAGCACAATTTTGATGTCACTTATCAAGAAATATATATCATTATACTTTTATATGTATTGACAGTGCAGATATTTTAGATTACTGATGTAATCTAAAATACCTTTATGAGTATGTCCTCCAGTATTTAGATTTATTTGTAATAATCCTACTTAATGCAATCACATAGTAAAAAAGTGAGTTATGAATTCCAGACATGCTAATTTCTCCTCAGATATAACAGAAACAATGTTATTATAATTCCAGGTAGAAAACTGCTATTTGTGGCTTTTTCCTATTGTATTTGCAGGAAACATTTTTTTCTTTTCTTTTTTCTTTTTTCTTTTACTGGAAACATAATAACATAGTAAAAAATGAAGAGAACACCAAACTATTTTTCCATTTAATATAGCTATCAATTTGGTTGAATTAAATTTAAACATATTGTAAAGGAAGTTGAAGGTATTTAATTGGATCTTCCTACTGTTCAATGGCCTTAATTAAAAAACAACCATTTGAAAAGGATCGCAGCAGAGGCACACATGCAGACTGTAGCGTATATCACTAAACAAACATATACAATTTGTTGAATTGGTAAGTTGTTTGCTGTGTACATTTTTACTATAAGATAAACAAACAAACCAAATCATAATCACCAAAAATAAGAGTCTCAGCAAGTCACCCAGGTTTCAAACCTCCATAAGTACTGTTAGCATTCCAAAGGAAGTTGCTAGCCTAAGGTTTTCTAGTAAGCTTCAGAAGTGCACTGCAAATATTCTCATTTCCTGTTCTGCCACATAGTAATTCAACATACAGTGCTGCCATCTATTGCTTTTACTAAAGGCAAAACAAGAAAAAAAATTATAAAATCCAGCAACACATACATAAATATAAGGACTACAGTAAGTACATTAAGATACAATAGCATTAGGAATGTTTGCAAATTTTGTGTTACCTTTTAAAACTTATTTTGGGGGTTACATTTTATTTGGAACAGAGATTATTGATGAGTAAATAACACTGAATATCAAAAGTACGAGAGAAAAAAATTATTTTTCCTTTTGGGCCATAAAATGAAAAGAATAGATAAAATCATTCTATCAACACAATGAGACAGGCTTACTATTCTTTAAGAGTAAATCCATTTTAACAGAAAAGTCACAGTAATTTTACCAGGATGTTCTTGAGAATAGAGAATGATTTGACGCTTCATTTTATCTGTTACACCATGACTCATATATTTGAATATGACAATAATTTAAGCCCATGTATAAAAATATTTTCAAGTTTGTAAGCAACCTGGGTGACTGATTAACAGACATACCAATTGACTGACTGACATACCAATCAAAAGAAGTTATAACCTACTGCCAACTGTTCAAATGACACTGAAATATCTGCATTTTGTTGCAGTATTAAGTGTAAAGTAGAGCTGACATTTTCTACGAGGAACTGCCATCAATAAATTATATAGATAGCTACACACACACACACACACACACACACACACACACACACACACACACACGAGGTCCACCAACTTCCTTGTTCTAAGAGCTACGTACCTCATTGCTGAATATGACTACGGTCACCTTCGAAGCACTCCCCTTGGAAAGCTATGTATCAATACTAGTACCCAGTTAACCCTTCAAACAATTTTGAAACTCTTACTGGAACGGCCATTGCTCACTGTGGCATGTTGGCAAGTTTGCCACTGTACTCTCTGTGAGGGAGTTTTAGCCAGTAAACAAATAACTACATTGGAACACCATACTCACCTATTCTGGCCCCCAGTGACTTTTTCTTTACCCCAAAATAAAGGAAATATTGAAAGGGAGACATTTTGATGACACTCAAGACATCGAGGGCAATATTATGACAGCTTTGATGGCCATTGCAGTAAAAGAGTGCCAAAATTGCTTTGCAGGTTGTACTAGGCACTGGCCTTAGTGCATAGCTTCCCAAGGGGAATACTTCAAAAGTGATCATAGTGATATTCAGCAATGACATGTGTAGTACTTTTTCTATTGCAAACTAAATTGTCATACTTAAATACACACACACACACATTATATATATATACATACACACACACACACACACACATATATATATATACATAAATAATATGTGGCTCATAGAGACCCTATAAGATGGTGTAGAACTGCCCCACAGAGTTTCCAAAGAGTGCCTCATGGGTTTAACAGCTAGTCTTTCAGCTGGCCACCACAGCACTTAACCACTATGCTACCAGCGTTCTCCAGAGGATAGCTGTGAGTTGGAGTGACTTAACAGTAGCAGGTTTGGGGTTTGGGGAAGTATATGGCATATACATATATACTTATACAAATATAAGCATTAAGTCTCCCACTGTCTAACAAGGAAACCCTCGTGGCTTAGTAGTTAAGGGTTACATCTGCTAACCAAAAGGTCAGCAGTTTGAATCCACCGGAGGCTCCTTGGAAACTATGGGGCAGTTCTACTTTGACCTTGCAGGGTTGCTATGAGTTGGAATCGACTCGATGGCAGAGGGTTTGGGTACTGCCTAACAAAACTAGGTTTATGTTTGATAATGAATGGTAATTGATTTGAAGTTTGCAATTTTTGTGACACCTATGAAAACCTATTCAATGATACATTAGAAGAGTGAAACAATTTAGTGTGAGAAACCGTCTATATCAACCCTTATTGTCCATCTTCCTAAAATAGTATCTTTGAATAACAAGATGTCAGGAAATTTTCTAAGAAATAAGAGAACATTTCCATCATTTGACAAATTATTTATATGTTGATATGTACCTACTTTCTGAAGAATTATTTTCTTATTTTATATAGCAATGAGTTTAGAGTTTTTGTTTATTTTGAAACCAAATGTTCATAAAATGAAAAGATTATAAAGTTAACCTCTTTGTATGATCAGACTTGTACAATATTTGTGTTAGTCTGACGGCATCTGGGGTTTACACAAAGGCTGACACCATTCTCTACAGGGAACATTTATGCAGATTACATATTTTAGTGCTTATCACTTGCCAGTGTTAATAACACCTAAGAATCACACCATGACACCAATTTAAGTTGCAACAATGTAGAAATAAATACACGCAACTAGGGAAGAAAAGCAAGTATCTGCTGACACTCAAAGAGAAACTCAAACTCCAATGCCAATACTGAGATCTATGGTATCGTCACAAAATTAAACACCTTCAAATTAACTAAATTACCTCACGTGTTGTGACTCAACAAAACATATTTGTAGGTAGTTTGCAATCAGAATAGTACATTGCTTTTAACAGAAATGTCAATTTTGTTCTCCCTTTTTGTTTCTTAGTGCCTGACATTTTCTAAATGTAATTACTTATTTGCTGAAAGGATTTTAGCACTATTGCTCTAGCTGGGAGGAAAACATAGAGTGGGATGTACAAATGATTGATTTCCATTTCTATCAGGGTATAAATCTGTAAGATAAGTGGGTTGATACAAACATTGTTTTATTTAAGAACACAAATTTCTGTATAACAAAAATGTGGTCACAAGTCGGATCCAAATCGACGGCACTTGGCCTGGCAATATTATCTAAAGAAAGACACATGCTAATCAAATCACTAGTAAGAAAAATAATTTACTATGAGTAACTAGTAAAAAGTGTTTCATTTCTTTAAACTTGTAGCTAATTTAAGAAATTATATCAATAGTTTTAAGATAGTATATCATGAATCAGATCCAACTCGATGGCACTTGGCTGGCATTTAATATATTAACACAACATATTTAATACATTAATATATTAGCACAACAATATATTTAATATATTAGCACAAATATCAGGGTAAATGAAAAACAAAATTTTATAACATTTCTAATTAAGGGACATTTTCTCTCACAGGAAAGCAATTAGGAGGTTATTTTTAAGGTAACATGTCTGAGTTGGAATTGAATTGACAGCAGTAGTTTTTTTTATTGGTATGTAAATGTTATCACAGTATAGCCACTAAAATGATACTCATAGAAAAGACTGCTACAAAACTTTACTTTGAAGATTCCTTAGGGAGGCCTCCAGTTCATTAAACATATCTTTTACTTATAGCTTACTTCAAGCAACAGTGTTGCTAAACTTTAATACAATACAACAAAGATTTCCATGTCTTTAGTTTCCAGTAACATTTATCAAACTTACTGTTAAGATCTAAGCCATAGCCTTACTGAAGACCATGAGGTATCCATTAATAGCATTTTTTTTGATACTTTAGGCTTTCACTAACAGTGTCGTGAAATCTACTGCCCAGGTTCAAAGCCACTCCCTCATTTTAAATTTCTGTTGTTGTAGCATCACATACTCGGAACTAAAATCTGCATTAGGTATCTATTACTGTGGAACAAATTATCTCAAAACTCAGTGGTTTAAAATGACAAATATTTATCATTTCATAGTTTTCTATGACTGTGAGTCTCTATAGAGTCTCTATAGAGTTTCTATAGACTGTGACTCTCTCACAGTCTATCTAGGTGCCTCTGACTTATTGTCTCTCATAAATTTGCATTCTAGCTCTTAGCTGTTATCATCCTACAGATTAATGGAACTATTTTATTTGTTTCTAAGTTCACTCTCTAGGACTTCTCCTACGGACTGTCTCATGATAGTGTAACTGGTCTTTCTGAGAGTGAGTAATCTAACAGCGAGATAGAGCATCTAAGACAAAAGTCATAGTTTATTTATTTTTAATAACTACTCTTGGAAATGATGGCTCATTATTTTTCCTGTATCTTATTAATGATAAGTCAGTCAATAAGGAGAGGAATGTGAATATTAGTATAAAAGGATCTTTGGGGACCATCTTAGAGGCTGCCTACTACAACTACTTACCAGAATAAACCAAAAACCAAACCCACTGCCACTGAGTCAATTCCAACTCATAGCAACTCTGTAGGTCAGAGTAGAACTGCCCTATGGAGTTTCCAAGGAGTGCCTGATGGATCTGAACTGCAGAATTTTTGGTTAGCAGATGTAGCACTTAACCACTACAACACCAGGGTTTCCACTTATCAGAACAGTATACTATAACTTTGGAACAACTATTAACTTTTAAATACTCACACTATTAGAGTACAATCTAATCATAAATGATCTACCATATCCTAAAACTTTATAAAAATTATACATATTTTTATTGGTAATCTAGTTAATGACAAGTACTGCAGAAGAAGTAGTCATTTGAGTACACTAAGCCAGAACAATTCTTTCATTCAATCTTAACATCAATAACCCAGAATTCAAGCTGAGCTCTAGGAAGAAAAAGAGGTCACAGGTAATTTTCAAAGGAATGAAAATAACTGTCTAAATGAATGGTGTTATTTACATCATGAAATAGATGAGTAATTTAAATACAATCATGCTATAAAGCTATCCACAAGGAAAACATGTTTTACGTTTCCATTTTGACTATTTTTGAACTGTGAATGGTTGCACTGTTGCTAAATTCTTCTCAGATTATTTTATTTTACCTAAAAGAACTGTAGAATAAAGAACAAGGAAAATAATTAATGTGTTATACATTTCTTTAAACATCTTCCTATTGAATCAACCCAGAAGGAAGCACTAGGCAAATACCGTAATCTCAAATTAATGACTGCTGTATGCATTTTTCCAAATATGAATGAGGTAAAGACCATCTATGAGATACTTGGGCACCAGTCTGTACTCAGCTAAATAGCAATCAAATTTCTCTGAAGCACAGTCACATTTGACAGGCAATTAATCTTAAATCAAACTGAGTGCTAAGGTGGTGATAAATTGCTCTAGTGTACTAATCTACAAAGTGTCAAACCAAAGTGTTCTTAGACTTTGTGAATCTGTATCAATAAATGGAGAGGAAATAAATATGAGTTAATGTCACAATACACAGAGACTGGGATGTAATTCAAACATTAAAACAAAAAAAAAAAACTTCTGTTAAACTATAAATACACAAACACACACATATACTATTTGCCATGGAGTTAGTTTTGACTCATAGTGACCCTATATAACAGCATAGAATAGCTGGTGAATTTGAACTGCAAACATTTTGGCCAGCCACCAAATGCTCATCCACTGCACCACCAGGACTCCGTGTGTCTCTGTGTGTGTGTGTCTGTGTGTATGTATCCCCAAACCAACCAAATCCACCACAGTAGAGTCTATTCTGAATCACAGAAAGCCTATAAGACAGAGTAGAACTGCTCTGTGGGGTTTCCAAGAATGTGATTTTTACAGGTAGCCCTGGTTGCACAATGGTTAAGAGTCTGGTTGCTAACCAAAACTGGCAGTTCGAATACACCAGCCACTCCTTGTAAACTTCATATTGGAGTTTTATTCTGTCCTACAGGCTCACTATGAATCAGAATAGATTTGAAGGCAGTGTGCTTAAATTTTAAGGAAGCCAACTGTCATATCTTTCTCCTGCTGAGTTGTTGGTAGGGTCTAATCACTGAACATTTCAATTAGTAGCCAAGAGCTTTTAACCACTGTAATACCAGGGCTCCTTCTCTCTCTTTGCGTACAGACACATAACATACACATGTGTCTGCATATATGCACACATGCATACCAAGCCCATTGCCTTCGAGTAGCCTCTGGCTCACAGTAAAGCCTACAGCACAGAGTAGAACTGCCCCACGTGGTTTCCCAGGCTCCAATCTCTATGGGAGCAGATTGCCAGGTTCTTTCTCCTATGGAGTTACTGGTGAGTCCCAACTTCCAACCTGTTAGCATTTGAGTGCTTACCTATTTTGCCACCATGGCTCCTTCCTTTTCATATTAGTAGTTCTCAAATTTCTATAAATTTATGTTTAGGCCTATGTGTATTAAAATTTATAATGCATATGGCATTTTCTTTCCATAATGCTTTCAGTGATTCTTCCTACCCACTTGGTCTCAGTCAGTCACTACCTGTCACAGGAACCCATTCAATCAACAATAGTGAATTATCAGTCCGCAAACAAGTCATGTTCACCTCCACTTCAGCACCATCTTTTTTTCTGCTTAGAATGGCTTCTTTTCATTCTAGAAAGTTTGGCTTTCTTCAAAATTCAGTTCAAATGTTACTCTCTCTGAGAAAATTTTAACTCTTGGTCTTGAAGATGCATTTTTTAATTTACTTAAGACTTTAACAAAATCTGTATCAATTTAGCTTATTTTGGGTAGAGGAAAATCTCCTGGAGGGAAAAGATCGTAACTTAATTGACCTTGCATCCTCGACTCTAGAAGAATAACTGGCAAAGGGTAAGCATTAAGGGAAAAAAAAAAAAAAAGACAAGATATAATTAAAACCAAAAAAAACCCAAACCCACTGCCACTGAGTCGATTCCAACTCTTAGCTACCCTATAGGCAAAGTGGGACTGCCCTACAGAGTTTCCAAGGAGCACATGGCAGATTTGAACTGCCAACCTTTTGGATGACCCTCCTCCAAATCTCTGCATTGAAGATACTGTCAGAGAAGAATACAGAGCAATCTTGATCAAGATTTTCAGGATACTTCTTAATTAGCAAAACTGCAGGCCTTAATATTATGTTGGTTAGTGGCTCATCTGTGAGAATTTTTGTTTTCTTTACATTGAGATATAATCCATACTGAAGGCTGTAGTGTTTGGTCTTCATCAATAATTGCTTCAAGTCCTCTTCACTTCCAGTAAGTAAGGTTATGTTATCTGCACAATGCAGTTTGTTAACGATTCTTCTTCCAACCCTGATGCCCCATTTTTCTCCATATAGCCCTATTTCTGGGATTATTTGCTAAATACACAAGATGAATAAATGTGGTGAAAGGCTACAACGCTGACCCACACATTTCCTGACATCCAACTGTGCAATATCCCCTTGCTCTGTTTATACAACTGCCTCGTAATCTACGTGCAGGATCCTCACGACCACTATTAAGTGCCTCAGAATTTCCATTCTTCTCAATGTTATCCATAATTTGTTATGATCCACTCAGTCATATGTTTTTGCAGAGTAAAGAATATTTGAGTAAACATCATCCTGATATTTTCTGCTTTCAGTCAAGATCCATTTGACATCAGCAATGATATCCCTGGTCCCATGTACTCCTCTGATTTTAGTTTGAATTTTTAGCAGTTGATACACCCCTGCAGCAGTTTTTGTGTGATTTTCAGCAAAATATTACTTGTATGTGATATTAATAATCTTGATAGTAATGAAACTGATTTAACATGCAATTGTGATGCGTTGATAATTACTGCTGATTGGAATATGAAAGTTGGAAACAAAGAAGAAGGATACGTAGTTAGAAAATCTGGCCTTGGTGATAGAAAAAACTGAATGGAGATTGCATGAGAGAGTTTTGCAAGACCAAAGCCTTCTTCGTTGCAAATATCTTTTTCAACAATATAAATGGCAGTTACACACACTTCCTAGATGGAATACACAGGAATCATATCAACTCCATCTGTGCAAAGAGACGATGGGAAAGCTTGATATCATCAGTTAGAACATGGCCAGGGGCAGACTGCAAAACAAACTATCAATTGATGATATGCAAGTGGCAGTTAAAACTGTAGAAAATTAGAACAAGTTCATGAGGCCAAAGTTTGAACTTGAGTATATCCCACCTGAGTTTAGAGACCCCCTCAGGAATACACTGGACATGTTTAACACTAATTACTGAAGACCTGATGAGTTGTGGAACGAAACTAAGAACATCATGCATGAAGAAAGAGGTAATTAAAAGGACAAGGGAGCAAGAAAAGACTAAAATTTGAGATTCTGAAACTTGCTGTTGAATTCTGAGTAGCTAATGAAATAGAAAGAAATGATGAAGTAAAAGTAGTAAAGAGAATCTTTCAAAGGCCAGGTAGAAAGACAAAATGAAGTATTGTAAGGACATGTGCAAAGAGCTGGAAATAGGAAACCAAAAGGGAAGAATGTGCTTAGCATTTCTTAAGGTGAGAGAATTGAACTAAAAGTTCAAGCCTTGAGTTGCAATACTGAAGAATTCAACAGAGAAAAATAAGCTACAGGAAGTATCAAAAGGAGATGGAATGAATAAACAGAAGCACTATACCCCAAATAATTGGTCAGCATTCAACTGTTTCAAGTCAGCCAAGCCAAGTGCCATCGAGTCGGATCCGACTCATGACACTGTTTCAAGAGGTACCCTATAATCAGGAACCAATGGTACTGAAAGAAGTCCAAGCTTCACTGAAGGCATTTGTGATAAATAAGACTCCATAAATTAATGGAATACCATTTGAGATGTTTCAACAAATGGATGCAGACACTCACTTCTCTATGCCAAGAAATTCACAAGATAGCTACCTGGCCGTCCAACTTGAAGAGAGCCATATTTATGCCTATTCCCAAGGGAGGTGAGCCAACCAATTGTAGACATTATTTAAAAAAAAAACAGAGAGAGAGAGTTGACAATTAAGTTCATGAACTCATCCTAGAAACAGTGCTACATATCTCATTGCTGAATATCACTACAGTCACTTTTGAAGCTATGTACTGATGCCAGTTCCTAGTCCATCCTTCAAAGAAATTTTACAACTCTTTTTCTTGAATGGCCATCAAAATCCTCATCATATTACCCTTGATGTCCTGAATGTCATCCATATGTCTTCCTTTCAATATTTCCTTTATTTTTGGGCAAACAAAAAAGTCACTGGGGGCCAGAGCAGGTAAGTAGGGAGGATGTTCCAATACAGTTATTTGTTTACTAGCTAAAATCTCCCTTACAGACAGTGCCATGTGAGCTGGTGCATTGTCATGATGCAAGAGCCATGAATTGTTGGCAAAAAGTTCATGCCATTTTTGTCTAACTTTTCCACACAGCCTTTATAGCACTTCCCAATAGTAGGCTTGGTTAACTATTTGTCCAGTGGGTAAAAATTCACAATGAACAACCCCTCTGATATAAAAAATGGTTAGCAACATCATTTTGACTTTTTACTTGCACTGATGGAATTTTTGGTTGTGGAGAATTGGCTGACTTCCATTGTGCCCTTTGGCTCTTTGTTTCAGGGTGGTATTGGTACACTCATGTTTCATCACCAGTGATAACACGGCCCAAAACATCATCTTTCCTTTCTAAAAGGTCTAGGAAAACTTTGACTCTCCTTTGCTTTTGTTCATCAGTGAGTTCCTTTGGGATCATTTTTGTATACACCTGTCTCATGCTAAAATTTTCAGTTAAGATTTTCTTAACTGTTTCTATATAGATGTTTACTTAGTCTGCTACACTTCTCATAGTTAGCCAATGATTTTTACATACAATTCAATGCATATTTGCAATGTTTTTGTCAGTTCTGCTTGTTACTGGCTGCCTTGATCTCTCTTTATCAGTAACACGTTCTCTCCCCCTCAGGAAAATGTTTAATCCATTTGTACACTGCTGTTTTCTTCACAGTATTATCCCTGTAAACTTGGGCTAACACGTCCCTGATTTCACTTCCACTCTTGCCAAGTTTAACAAGAAATTTAAATTTTGTTTGTTGCTCTATTTCAAGCTGCGATATTCTCATGAAGGCACACAAGAACACACAACAATAATAATGAACGCCACTCAGCAAGACATTGCCACATGTCTACATGAACATAGCTGTGAGACACTGACATACCGAAGTTATGAAACCTTACCGAGTTGTTTGCACAATGCTGGCAATGTAAGCACATCGTGGCAAGTTCGCAAACATAACTGTCAGACCTCATATATCTATGCTATATATATATTATAAACAACAATGAACATTTTGTCTATCTATTTGTATGTTGACAGTTATTTTGGTTGTTTCCACTATTGTGACTAGTGGTGCAATGAAAATTGTTAGACATGTGTCTGTGTCTATGCTTTCAAGTCTTCTATATGTAAGAATGTAATTTGTGGGTCATCTGGTAGCTCTATGTTTAACATTTTGAGGAAACACTGAACTGTTTTTAATAGTGGCTGTATCATTTTGTTTTTCTACTAGCAATGGACGAGGCATCCGATTTTTTCCACATCCTCACCAACATTCCTGACTCTGTCTTTTTTGTCTTTCTGATCTTAGCCATTTTAATAGGGATTATGGGTTATCTCAATATGGCTTTCATTTGCATTTTCCTAATGAAGACCACATAGTATATAGTCTTTAGTATGGATTATATGTCAACATAAATAAAACAAAAATCCTTACAATTTTACCAACAAGCAATATCATAATGCATGGGGTAGGGGGAGAAGAAGTCATCAAGATTTCACTAGGATTCACAATCAGTGTCCATGAAAGGATCAGTAAAAGAAATAACTATACACTGAACTGAACAAAATCAGCTGCAAAAGACCTCCTTACAGTGTTCAAAATCAAAGATGTCATTTTGAAGATTTACAAGCACTTGACTAAATGCATGTCCTTTTCAATTACCTCAGGTACATGTGAAAGCTAGACAATGAACAAAGAAGACCAAAGAATAATTGATGCCTTTGAATTATGGCACTCATAAAGAATACTGAATATACCATCAACTGCTAGAAGAATGAAAAAAATCGGTTTTGGAAGAACACTGTCATGGATTGAATTGTGTCCCCCCAAACATATGGGTAGCCATGTGGACATGAGTTGTGATATTTTGTGGTTGTCCTCCATTTTGGGATTTTCCTGTGCTGTGTGTTAAAGGATTAGGGTGGGACTGCAAATCCCTTCATAGAATCAACTTCCTACTCCACTATAAAGGGAGTTTCCCTGGAGTATGGCTTGCACCACCCTTAATCCTTTCATGCTCGAAGAGATAAAAGGAAAGGGAAGCAGATAGAGAGTTGGGAACCTCACATCATCAAGCAAGCAGCAGCAGGAGAAGAGCGTGACCTTCAGACCTGAGGTTCCTGGACCCAGATGCTCCTGCACAAAGACTGATGCAATACTGGACATCCCCCAGAGTCAACAGGGGGGAAAAGATAAATAATACAACTAAGTGATGGGTAAAGGAGATGGACAGACACTTCTCTAAAGAAGAGGTCCAGGCAGCTAAAACACACATGTGGACATACAATCACTAGCTATTAAAGAAATTCAAATCAAAACTACAATGAGATACCATCTCACCCCAGCAAGGTTGGCCATAATCCAAAAAAAAAAAAAAGGAAAACAACAAATGCTGGAGAGGCTGTGGAGAAAATGCAACTCTCCTACACTGTTTTAGGTACAAACTGGACCTGAGGAAAAGAAGAGCAGAACAATAACAAACAGAATTCCAGACAACTTCCAGGAGAAGCCCTACCATTTCTGGACTGCCTACCTCCAGAAATTCTGTGTGCAAGCCAAATGAAGTTTTTGTAACTGAATGCAGACTCTAAGCAAAAACAAACAAACAAACAAACAAACAAAAAAAAACGGTAATGAAGACGCTAACGTGGTCCTCAAATCAGGAGGTTAGATACAGGTGTGGGGAAGAAAATGGATAGAGGGCAGAGATTGCTTTCAAGGTGTGTGAAACAACCTCATCCTAATGAATCACATCAAACTAAACACCCAGTACTTCATTTTACCTGAGTTATAGCTTGTAATTTAAATGGTATAAAGGATTCTCAGGCAAATTCTACATGTATAAATTGGACAAAAATGCACTAGATCAGAATGAATTTATTACACTGAAATATTTTTCAACTAGATGATTCCGTAATATTTATCTTTTTCTTATTGATATTTTGTAGTATTTTATAGATTATGGAGACCAGGTGTCGGTCTGACATACAGTTGCCTCTGACATATAGTTGCCTCCAAGGCTTTAAATCTTTATGAATCAGATTTCAGTGGCTGGTGAGCTCAAACTGCCAACCTTTCTGCTAGCACCCACAGGTATAGAGATTAGGGTCTACAACATATATTTTCCGGGACAAAATTCACTCTATTAACAATGTTCAGTAAGTTAAAGTTGTACTATAGCTACTTTTTAATAAACCATTGATTTAAAGAAGAGGTGAGGTTGATCAGGGCAACATTCTAACAACAACAACAAAAACTTCTGGGAACATTTTAAATTTATATCTACCTAGAGAGTTGCTATTAGTCTGAACTGACTCAGTGGCCCACAGGTTTTTTAATACTAGAATTCTGAATGATTTTATTATTCTTAATTATGGCTTAAACAAATGTTCTTTCCCATATTTTAATTAAAAATTATCTACTCAGTTACATGTCTTTTACATGTAGAAGTCTATTTTTATACCTATAATAATAATGCCTTGCTTTGTATAAAGAGGAACCCACAGCTTCAAAGAAATGTTGTGATAATAAAAAAACTTCAATTTAGAAAACAGATTGCTCAGACTAATTATGTAAAGATTTTAACAGCATGTAAACAATTGAAGACACAATGTCATAAATCATGAATACAATAAGGCAGCCTCAAATACTTTAACTAGTTAAAAATCTATTAACTACAATTAATCTTTTCAGATACTTTTTGTCCATTCTTTAGACTACTATTTATACTGATGCTTTTGTAAACTTCTTTTTCCTGAAGGAGCTCTTGAGAAGAATGTAAACACCATATGTTACATAGTGTTAGGATGAAATTATAATTACTTACTTGAGTCAACAGGTAATTTAAATCTGAATAAATGTAAAGCCATTTTAGAGGCAGCTGCTACCAGTTAAATGGTTTTTATCATGTAAAAATGTAGTAAATTATGCAGCTAATAACCTAATTATACAACATAAATTCACTGAAAAACGATATTTTGTGTGTGTGACTAAATCTCATTCTGTATGTGTGACTAAAGCTTTAAAATTAACTTACAAGTCTGCAAGCAATGGAATTAAACCATGTGGCTTATGGAAATTCAGCTCACTGCTTTACATGTGTGCCTTATACTCATCTATTTGAGGCAGTTTTTGAGCAATATATAACCCTATTGTTCCACTTTAGGTCTGCACCATGTTTGGCAGGACTTGACTAAAGCTATCACCAAATCACTGCATGAGCTAAATACACTAAAGTGAAAGACGTTTTCTCCAGCGTATTTCCCATTATGTAGAAATGATCACCCTTACAGTCTGTTATCTTCCTAATAAACAAAGCTTCACTGAGGCATAACTAAAAAAAGGACAGTTTTAAGTTATGTGACCAGATATCTACTGAAACAAGTAATAAATACAGCCAGTGTGATGAGAAAAGAAAAAAGAAAATTACAAAACCATTCCAAGTGCTAACTTCCATTCTGTCAAAGTAAGTAGATACAGGCTTTTATGTTTTATCAATGATGATTTAGCATGGAATATTTATTGCTTATCATATTTCATGACAGTGTGTAAAATACTCAGTTTAGATTTAATATGGACTTATTCTCTAAAATTCCAAAACTAAAGTAATATAAAGACAACACACACACACTTATGTGAACACTTGTATGTGTGTTTGAAAGACAGTGAAAAGAAGGAATGGAACATTTTAAGATAAGAAGCTGGATATAAAATTTGGGAGCACTTGTAGAGTGGGCAACAGTTGGAAAAAGAAACTGGAAAGCAGAAATCTGAAACCTGAGTCAAGAATGCACTTCTCCCACTCTGGGTAACCCTACTTAAATCACGATGTTGGTGTTAGGTGCCCTGGAGTTGGTTTTGACTCACAGCAACCCTACATACAACAGAAGAAAACACTGCTTGGTCCTGAACCATTCTTACAGTTGTTGCTAGATTTGAGTCCACTGTTCCAGCCTCTGGGTCAATCCATTGTATTGAGAGATGTCCTCTTTATCACTAATCCCCTATTTTATAAAGCATGTTGTCCTTTTCCAGGAATTGTTCCCTCTTGATAACACGTCTGAAGAAGTATATGAGACAAAATCTTGGCTATCCTCAATTCTAAGTAAGAGTTTGGCTGTACTTCTTCTAAGACAGATTTGTTCATTTTCTGAAAGTCCATGGTATATTCAATATTCGTTGCCAATACCATAATTCAGAAGTGTCTATTCTTTTGCATCTTCCTTAGTGTTTGTTCAGCTTTCACATGCATATGGGGTGAATGAAAAGACTATGGCTTGGATAAGCCACACTTTGGTTCTCAAAGTGACATCTTTGTTTTTACACTTAAAATTGGCCTTTTGCAGCAGATCTGTTGATTTTTTTAACTGCAGCTTCCATGGGTATTGATTGTGGATCTAAGTAAAATGAAATCCTTGACAACTTTTATTTTTTCCCCCGCTAATCATGGCTTGCTTACTGATCTAAACCTACTTTCAGCAAGTCTATTCTAACTCATTGCAACCATATAGGCCAGAAAATAACTACCCCGTAGAGTTTCCAAGGAGCACCTGGTGGTTTTGAACTGCTAACCTTTTCCTTAGCAGCTGTAGCTCTTAACCACTACAGCATCAGTGTTTCCCTTACTGGTCCACTTATGAGGCGTTTTGTTTTCTTTATGTTAAGGTGTAATCTCTACGGCTGTAGTCTTTGATCTTCATCAGTAAGTGCTTCAAGTCCTCTTTCAGCAAGCAAGGTTGTGTCACTGAATATCTCAGGCTGCTAATTTTCTTCCAGTCCCGATGCCATGTTCTATTTCATATAGTCTGCCTTCCCTGATTATTTGCTTAGCATATGGATTGAGTAATTATGGTGAAAGGATAAAAATCTGATGCTCACTATTCCTAATTTATACCCTTGGACCAGAGAACAGCAATGTGTTCCATGAAGACGGGGATAAAGATGACACTGAAAACTGAAAAATTGGTTGGAAGTATTCCATGAAACCAGGAAATGTCTCCTCCCTTCCTGAGCAAAAGATACAAAGTTTATTATCTTAAAAAAAATAATAACTTAGATGGACTCTGCACTGAATAAACACCAGGCACAACTGTAGCATCCTAACAAAAACAGATAAGGGTTACATTAAAATATTAAAGTCTATTCGATGGCACTTGGCTTGGCTATATATCCAACCACTGTCACTGAGTACATACTGCCTCATAGCTATTTATAGGGCAGGGTTTTCAGGGCTGTAAATCTTTGTGGAAGCAGATTGCTATGTCTTTCTCCTGTGGAGCAACTTCTGGGTTTGAACTGTCAAAACGCTGGTTAGCAGCCACGTGCTTAGCCACCGAACTAACAGGGCTCCTTAAAGTCTACATGCTGCATTCTGAAAAAAACTTGTATCTTCATACCCTCTTCCTATTTGCTCTAAAAAATCTGGGAGCCTAGCCCATACCTTCCTGGAAGGATGCCAGAACACTTCTTTCTAGAAATCTGTTCAGTGTCAAAGTAATGATGTAAGTCTCTTGATAGTGAAAGATCTCCAATTAATCAGTCTATCACTAAAGCTCAACACTCTATGACTTCGCCAGCCCCCAAAGTTTCCTTAATCATTAGAATCATTAGCTATTTGGGTAAAGTACTTAACAGGAAAGACAGTGACACACCACTCCCTGAAAAGAAACAAACACATAAATAAAAAGGAAGAAATCAATAGAAAAGAAGAGAGACAGGAAAACCTAACTCTAATTAGTTGAGAAAGTTTGGTGATCTATTTTCAGAATAATTACTTAATGAAAACTCTATAGTTGTATTCTGATACACATGTAACTGACGGGAGTTGGAGATGAATGATGGAAGAAAAAAATTAAAAGAGAATATTTTGTGACTCTAGCACAATTTAGGAAACTGTGGTCATGCAGTAGTTAAGTACTACATCTACTAACCAAAAGGTTGGCAGTTCAAATCCACCAGGGTCTCCTTGGAAACCCTATAGGGCAACTCTCCTCTGACTCATAGAGTCAGCAGGAGTCAGAATTGACTTGACGACAGTGTGTTTGGTTTTAACACAATTTAAAATATTAGTGAAATGTATGGCATTTTAGAGATAGAAATTGCCTAAATTCCCACAAGAAGAGAATTAAAACCAAAATAGACCAACAATTATGAGAAAGCAAAAGAAACACTAAAATTTACCTTTTAAATTACCTTTCTAATGCATGCAGTTTTGTCACTGAATCTACTCAGGCCTTTAACGGACAGACAGTTTTTATCATTTCAAGTGGTAACTAGAACTTTAAAAAAGCAGCAAAGTGTCCTAGCTTTCTTTCCAAAACTAGAATTACATAGTTATAGAAAAGCAGCAATAAACAAAGCAAGTACATTACCGCAAAAGCCAAGTGCCGTCGAGTCGAATCCGACTCATGGCGACCCTAGGGGCAATAAATTACAGTCTCATAAATAAATACTGGCAAAATAATTTCAAATAAAATATTAGCAAGTAGAATCTCTCTGTACATTAAGAAGAATAAATCATCTAGACCAAGTGGGGAAGATGAGGTTGCAGATGAAATTATGGTAGCTCATTTCAACAGCTACTGATAGGTAGGCAGTTTGAGTCTACAAACTGCAAACTGGAAATCCCACAGGGCAGTTCTTCTCTGCCTACAGGGTCACTATGAGTCAGAACCCACTTGAAGGTAATGTCTAAGTAGTAGATCTTTAAATAAGGAGAATATCCTGGATATCTAGAACCAGTGGAACCAATAGAATTAAAAGAACCCTTAATGATTAAAGAGGAAGATGGAAGAAGAGTGAGAATAACACAGCATGAGGAAGCCCTGAATGGACAGTCCTGGCTCTGAGAATGGAAGGGATCTACAAGCTAAGAAATGCAGCCTTCAGAGCTGAAAAGGGCAAAGAACTGTATTATCCACAAGGCTTTCCAGAAATAAATGAGTTCTGCCAATACCCGACTTTAGGCAAGTGAGGTCCATTGCGGGCTTCTGATCTTGAGAACTATAACAAATTTTTGTTATTTCAAGACATCAATTTTTTAATATTTGTTACAGCAGCAATAGAAGATTAGTTAACTAGATGGTGCCCGACTACCACCAAAGACAGCCCTGACTGGGACACAATGTAGAGTCTCTGACCTAGCACGTGAAAAAGAGGTGTGCAGATCAAGCCTTCTACTAAAAGACCAGAAGTGATGGTCTGACAATCTGGGGGGTACCCTGACAACATGTCCTTAGACTTCCTGCTAGCCCAGAGTTGAAACCAGTACTGAAGCCAACACTTTAGACAAAGAAGGTACTGGACTTGGGAACACAGAGTGATGTATGTGGTATGTGTGTTTTACAGTTCAATATATACTGGCTTCTTTTTAGAGTGGAGACAGCAAGGGGGACACGTGTTAGTTGAGTGGATACTGGAAGAGTAAAAAAGAAGAGTGTGCTGTCACAGGGTGAGTAGAGCAGTTTATAATCCGGATCATAAACTTTCACTTAATCACAAATTTTGTTTTTTTTTAAAGAAAATAGTTGACTATAACTTTTTAAGATATAACAACTAGATAAATACAACTGTCTGAATTATTATGTACTTATGATAGCCTGGAAATTCCTGTGGCATAGTGGTTAAATGCTATGGCTGCTAACTAAAAGATTGGCAGTTTGAATCCAAAACATACTCCTTGAAAACTCTATAGGGCAGTTCCGCTCCATTCTGTAAAGCTGCTATGAGTCAAAATCAACTTAATAGCAACAGGTTTGTTTTTTTTTGGTTTATGATAACCTAGATCATTTGTAAACTGTACTATTTTAACATGAATATACACAGTTTTCATAGTATTAGAAGCATATATAGACACAGTCTATAAAAATGAATATTGTATATTTATTTTAATTTTAATTTAATACACTGATAATCTAATAATTGACAAATTTTAAATTAAGTTCTGAATTAATTTGGTGCAAATCAAGTTCAAGAACTATACAATTTTCTTCATTTTGAATGTTACAAATTGCTCAGTTTATCTTGAAAAGCACTCTATCTTGCTGTAGATTTCTCCCTACAGAATAGCATTCCAAATTCTCTTAAAGTATCCACTGTCCTTCAGAAAAAGCAATTTTGTTCCTCACCACATACACAACACACAATTGTTACTATCAACTTTGCTCTTACTTATTCTTTGGCTTAGAATTCTTGGCATTTCCTCCTCAACCGAATCCAGTTGACATATTTTCTATTTTTCCAAGGACATGTTCAAATATAACCAGCCCTCTGATTTTTCTGTGCCTTTCCAGAGTCAGAATAAACTAAGCCCTATCTTACACTTCTATACACTACACCTTGATTACCTTATCAGTTCTAGTACTTTTATTTACAGTCTTAACATATAGCAGGACCTCAGCATGTATTAACTGTTATGAATGACTTACCACATTTAAGAAAGCAGCAGGAATTGTGAGATATAACAATAGTAGAACCACTATCTCCACATGCCTAAAGCCCATGGGAGACAGGATAAAAGAGAAAAAAGGCTAATGTGGACAAGAGAACAGATATCTGTCAGCTTTTACCCTCTGAGTATTATTATCAGAAATTATGAGCTATCTCTCTTCAGCACAGTGTTGCAACTATCAGTCCTCCAATTTTCTAACTAGTTCTGTTGCTAAAGCTTCTGTTCCCTGGCAGATATTTAGTAGAAAAAAATTAAGCTTAATTCCTCTGTTTCTAGTTATACTTATTCTACCCAGCTCCTTAAAAAAATTCTTGGGGGGCGGAGTCAAGATGGCGGACTAAGCCCACGTCACTTTCTGTCTCTCTGGAAACCAAGACATGAACTGACAATCAAACAGAGCCTTCTGATCACCTGATCAGCCTCAGGACACGGCACAGAGCTCTTAATTGGGACTTCATACCACTCAGCGAGAAACCTCCTCTCTTTCGCTGACTTCTGCTCCTGGCTAGCCCCAGTTCTCACGGACGAAGGTAAACGCACCATATTAACTTATTTTTTCCTCTGTCTCTGCTGGCGGGCGGAGCTGGGTCATGTTTGGCGGCTGGACTCAGACGCGCTGCTGGGGGGATAGGCAGGCGAAATTCCCATATTCTGAGAGCCAGGCTCGGGACTCTGTTAATCTAGCCATTTTGAGCCTTTCGTTTTGTAGCTGCCTCAGCAGGGTGTGTGTGAGACGCCATGTTCGTACCGAGATTTTAGCGGGACCTCGTTCTTAGCCTGGGAGCCAGCGTCTGCAAACAGAACAGCGCTTCTCCAACAGAAAAGTAGTGATTTTGCACAGTGCTACCTAAGTTGGGGGTCCTGCAACAGAAGCAGAGGAATCACTACCTCTCGTCACCTTTAGCCCCCCTGTCTGCTGCCTGTGTGGAGGATGCCATCTTCGATACGGTGGCCACAGCTGGACCTAATTCTTAGCTTGAGAGCCAGAGCCTGCCCACAGGAGAGCGCTTTTCTATCACAAAACCAGTACTCGACACAGTGTTGGCTAAGGCTGGGCCCTGTCAGCAGAGGCAACCAGGGCAGTAGCATTGATGTATTCTGAATTAGTTTGTTATCATCTGGGGTTGGATATAGTGGTGCTTACTTTGTCAGATGAGAAGAGGGACCTCTAAACCTGAAATCCTAACTGACCTGTAAACTGGTCATATACCTTTTGCTTTACATTTGAAGACAGCCAAGAGAAACATTTGCAATCCATCCTCACAGTACCTCTTCCAGCCTCTACATACTCACAGGGGACCCAAAAAGCAACAGACAATTGTGGCATACAAGCAATCACTCATGGCTTCAGAAGGCTCCCAAACAAAGCAACCAAGGAGATTTCCAGATGAAGAAACTTTTATGAAAGCATCAGGAAGTGAATACAAATTGATTATATACAGATCCCTTCTAGGCCTTATACAAAATGCAGCAGAACAAAATGAAAAATTAAGCAAGTTGTTCGATCTGATGGAACTCCAGTACTCTGAAATCCAACAGATCAAGAAGAAAATCAAAGACATAGAAACTTCCATGCAAAGCCAAGAAAACAGAATGGAACAAATGGAAAAAAGAATTTCTGACTTGGAAGACAGAGCTACTGATGCCAGCATCTATGAGCAGAAATCAGAAAAAAGAAACAATAAAAATGAAGAAACATGAAGAAGCATGTGGGACTCTATTAAGAGGAAGAACTTTTGATTAATTGGAGTCCCTGAACAGGGTGAGACATCTGAGAACACAGAGAGTATTGTCGCTGAGCTGCTGAAAGAAAAATTCCCAGAAATCATGAAGGAAGAGAATATAGACATCTCAGATGTATATCGCACGCCACCCAATACAGATCACAAAAGAAAGACTCCAAGACATATTATAATCAAGTTTAACAAAATGAAACATAAGCAGCAACACTTAAAGGCAGCAAGACTCAAGACAAAGCTAACATTGAGACGGAAACCCTGTAGGCTCTCGTCAGATTTCTCAGCAGAAACCATGCTGGCACGGAGACAGTGGCACGACACATTCAAAGTCTTGAAGGAGAAGAAATTCCAACCAAGAATTATATATCCTGCAAAACTATCTTTCAAATATGAAAATGAAATTAAGACATTCCCAGATAAATAGAAACTCAGAGACTTTGTAAAAACCAAACCCAAACTACAAGAAATACTGAAACAAGTTCTTGGCTTTGGCTTAAAAGAACGAAACCACTAACTTTATATTTTAGAACGACACACTACTCAATACTCTACTCATTTAGGGAAGGCTCCAAAGTAAATCGCAGCTTTGATTTGGAAAGAAGCAATCCAGTGATCATCATGAAAACTATGGTGTCCTCATAATAAAAAGAAGGATGTACTACAGTTGTTAAAGCCCTTCCAGATGGAGAGGAAGATGACAAGACTGGTAGTAATTAAAACTGGGTTTATAAATAGTTTATTAAGGGGGTTCATAGGGGCAGCTGTAAAGCACAACAAAGATGTATCATACCATTTCAAGAAATCTAACACATGAGTCTCAACAACTATAAAACCTATGAAAAAGCTGAAATTATAAAAGCTATGAAAAGTGAAAAATCAATTCACAAAAAAAGTGTCTCAGAAAAGACTAATAAGAACAACAGAGAAAACGTCAACATAAAAATAAACATATCACAATGGCAGCAGTGAACACATACCCATCAATAATTACATTGAATGTGAATGGACTGAATGCTCCAGTAAAGAGACTCGAGTGTCATCTTGGATCAAAAGACACGACCCAACCTTATGTTGTCTACAAGAAACTCACTTGAGACCTAAAGACAGGAACAAACTGAAAATTAAAGGATGGAAGAATATATATCAAGCTAACAATGAACAAAGAAGAGCAGGGGTGGCAATTCTAATCTCAGACAAAATGAATTTTAATGTCAAATCCACCATCGTGGACAAAGATGGTCACTATTTATTGCTGAAAGGTTCGGTACACAAGCAAGACTTAACTATATTAAATATTTATGCACCTAACGCCAGAGCACCTAAATACGTCGAAGAAACACTGACTACGCTCAAAAGAGACTTAGATGATTCCACAATAATAGTGGGAGACTTTAACACTCCACTCTCATCACTAGACAGATCATCTAGAAAAAAAGCTCAGTAAAGATACAGAAGACCACATTGACACAATTAACCAACTCAATCGCATTGATATATACAGAACTTTCCACCCATCAGCAGACAACTACACCTTCTTCTCCAGTGCACATGTAACATTCTCCAGAATTGACCACGTGATAGGCCATAATGCAATGCTCAACAAAATCCATACCATTGAATTACTGCAAAGCATCATTTCAGATCATAAGGCCATGAAAGTTGAAATCAATAGCAGAAAAAACATAGATAGAAAGTGGAACTCTTGGAAACTGAACAACATCTTGCTCAAAAAAACATGGGTTATACAGGAAATCAAGGATGAATTAAAGAAATTCATGGATTCCAATGAGAATGAAAACACTTCCTACCAGAACCTATGGGATACAGCCAAAGCACTGCTCAGAGGTCTGTTTATCTCCATAAATGCACACATCTGGAAGAAAGAAGGAAATCACATCAAGAACTAACTCTACGGCTTGAACAAGTAGAAAGAGAACAACAAAGGAACCCCTCAGGCACCAGAAGAAATGAGATCATAAAAATTAGAGCAGAGCTAAATGAATTAGAGAATAGAAAAACAATTGAAAAAATTGAAAAGACCAAAAGCTGGTTTTTTGAAAAGATCAACAAAATTGATAAACCATTGGCTAAACTTACTAAAGAAAAGCAGGAAAGGAAACAAATAACCCAAATTAGAAATGAGAGGGGAGTTGTTACCACAGATGCAACAGAAATCAAAAACATCATAACAGAATACTATGAAAGACTGTACTCTAACAAATTCGAAAACCTAGGGGAAATGTACCAATTCCTTGACTCATACCACCTACCCAAATTATCACAACGTAAAGCGGAACAATTTAATAATCCCATCACATTGGAAGAGATTGAAAAAGTCATCAAAACCTTGCCAACCAAAAAAGAGTCTGGGCCCAGATGGCTTGACGGCAGAATTCTACCAAGCATTTAGAGAAGAGTTATCCCCAATACTACTGAGACTATTTCACAGTATAGAAAGGGATGGAGTACTCCCAAACTCACTCTATGAAGCCAGCATAACCCTGATACCTAAGCCAGGGAAAGATCCAACAAAGACAGAGAACTACAGACCGATATTACTCATGAACCTAGATGCAAAAATCTTCAACAAAATTCTTGCCAACAGAATACAACAACATATAAGGAAATTAATCCATCATGACCAAGTTGGATTCATACCAGGGATTCAAGGCTGGTTTAACATCAGGAAAACAATTAATGTGATTAACCACATAAATAACACAAAAGACAAGGATCACCTGACTTTGTCCACTGATGTTGAAAAGGCATTTAATAAAGTCCAACACCAATTCATGCTAAAAACTCTTAGCAAAATGGGCATAGATGGCAAATTCTTCAACACAATAAGGGCCATTTATACAAAGCCAATTGCCCACATCATCCTGAATGGAGAGAGACTTAAAGACTTTCCCTTGAGATCAGGAACTAGACAAGGATGCCCACTGTCACCTCTCCTATTCAACATTGTGCTAGAAGTTCTAGCCAGAGCAATTACACAAAACAAATAAATAAAGGCATCTGCATCAGCAAAGAGGAAGTTGAAATCTCCCTGTTTGCACATGATATGACTGTGTATGCAGAGAACCCCAAGGAATCTATAAGTAAGCTGCTCAAACTGATAGAAGAGTTCAGCAAAGTCTCAGGATACAAGATAAACATAAGTAAATCAGTAGGATTCCTTTATCCCAACAACGAGACTGTTAAGGAGGAAATTATCAAATCAATACCATTTCCGATACCCCCTAAGAAGATAAAGTAACTCGGAATTAATCTAACCAGAGAAACAACAGACCTTTACAAAGAGAACTACAAGCCCTTACTACAAGAAACTAAGAGAGACTTAGATAAATGGAAAAACCTACCTTGCTCATGGATAGGAAGACTTAACATTGTGAAAATGTCTATTTTACCCAAAGCAATTTATTTATATAATGCAATCCCAATACAAGTTCCAGCATCATTTTTTAATGAGATGGAGAAACAAATCACCAATTTTGTTTGGAAAGGGAAGAAGCCCCGGATAAGTAAGGTACCACTAAAGAAGAAGAACACACTGGGAGGCCTCTCATTACCCAACCTTAGAACATACTACACTGCCACAGTGGTCAAAACAGCCTGGTACTGGTACAAGAACAGACAGATCAATCAATGGAACAGAATTGAGACCCCAGAGATGACACCATCTGCCTATGAACAATTGATATTCGACAAAGGCCCTAAGACATTAAACTGGACTAAAACCAGTATCTTCAACGAATGGTGCTGGCAAAATTTGTTATTCATCTGCAATAAACTGAATCAAGATTCATATCTTACACCTTATACAAAAACCAAATCCAACTGGATAAAAGACCTAAATATCAAACCTAAAACGATAAAGCTCATCCAGGAAAAGGTAGGAACAACAATGGAAGTTTTCATACACAGTGAGGACAGACCTCAAAATCTGTCAAAGAAACCTCAATCAACAAAAGAGAAAATAGATAAATGGGAACTATTAAGAATCAAACACTTTTGCTCATCCAAACACTTTATAAATAGAATTAAAAGAACAGCCATAGAATGGGAAAAAAATATTTGGCAACTCTATGTCAGACCGACGCCTGATCTCCATAATCTATAAGCCAAGTGCCGTCTATAAGAAACTACAAAATATCAATAAGAAGGAGATAAACCATCCAATTAAGTGATGGACAAAGGAGATGGACAGACACTTCACTAAAGAGGAGATCCAGGCAGCCAAAAAACACATGCAGACATGTTCACAATCTTTTGTTATTAAAGAAATTCAAATCAAGACAACAAGGAGATACCATCTCACCCCAACAAGATTGGCCATGATCCAGAAAACACAAAACAACAAATGCTGGAGAGGCTGGGGAGAAAGTGGAACCCTCCTACACTGTTAGTGGGGTTGCAAAATGGTCCTGCCTCTTTGGAAGGCAATCTGGCACTTCCTTAAAAAAATGGATATTGATATACCATTTGACCCAGTAATTCCACTACTTGGAATATATCCTACAGAATCAAGGCCTTTCACACCAATGGACACATGCAACAGAATGTTTATCGCAGCACAGTCCATGATAGCAAGAAGATGGAATCAACCCAGATGCCCAACAACAGAAGAATGGATAGGTAAACTATGGTACATATACTCAATGGAGCACTATGCAATGATAAAGAATAACGATGATTCCAGGAAACATCTCCTAACCTGGTTTCAACTGGAAGACATTATGTTGAGTGAAAGTAGTAAGCGACAAAGGGACAAATACTGTACGAGACCTCTACGATAAGATCCGCAAAACAGACTTGTGTATAGAAGAAAAGACTCTTTGACAGCTGCAAGGGAGGGCAGGGAGGGAGGGTGAGGGGGGAGGGTTTAGTTTAGACAGTTATTAGAAATGTAGTTGGGAGAAAGCTGTGATAGCACACATTAGAAACAAGAACAACATTAAGTGGACTTCAGCATAACTTGAGTACTCCTTCCATCTTAATAGTGCAAGGATAGAGTAACTGGGGCGGGGGCGGGGGACCATGCTCTTAGGCAAATTCCAGGCCAATTGGCACAACTAGCATTTTGCTAAGAGAGCTCTCTTCACCTCACATTGGTGAGTGGCGTCTGGGGTTGTAAAATCTGCCAAGCTGCCATCTGAGGACACAGCAAATGGTCCCAATTCAGCAGGAACGGATGCTCACCAAGGAACAAGATGACATGCGGTAAAGACAACTGAGAAGACAGAGAGACCCACAAGAGTGGGTGCCTACATCGACTTGGGACCGGAAGAACCGGATGGTGCCCGGCCACCACCAGCGATAGCCACGATGGAGCTCACAGAGAGGAGTCTCACTGGCAACACAAGAATAAAAAGAGGTGAATCACGAGATCTCCACTAAAAGACCTCAATTGATGGTCCAGCAGTTTTGGGGTTCCTCTGAGAGCATGGCCCCTGGCTCTGATGCTGCCCTTTCCCATAAATTAGAACAAATTTCCACTCTTTGGACAGGAATGGATTGGACTTGGCAATGCAGAGTGACCATATATTGCAAGCACTTTATGGTTCTATACGTCTATAGGATATCATCTTGCTGACCTCTGGCTGGAGGAAGGGGAGTGGACCGAGAGGAGGGGAAAGGAGACTGTTGGGAGGATGAGACATGTATGGAGCAGAGAGGAATAGTGTGCAGTCACCGGACAGGGAGAGCAGTGGAAGCCATATATAGGTGGGCATGTAAATTTATACGTGAATGTACATTTTCACTCAGTTATGTTAAATAAAAATAAAAAAATAAAATTCTCAAGCCTCAATGCTACTGTCAAAGTCTTCCTTACTAAGTATGGTTTAGATACTTTATATAAACTTTTATCCTTAGTAAGAAATATATACAATAAACATTACTATAATTAGCCTGAATTATAGGTGTTTGTCCAGTCTCCTGCTACATGTGTTTATCGGCAGACTTACTAAAGCAAAAAAATAATAATAATTACTTGGAAAGAAGGATATCTCCAAATACAAAGTCATAAAATGATTGCTGATAATATAATTTAAAAAATAAAATAGAGGAAACAGAATTTTTTACCTGAGAGTCTGGCATCATCAGTGGTTACCTAGAATATTAATTACAACTATCTTCAAATATATTGCTCTTAGGCTGATGATTACAATCTGATACATCCATCTAGAAGTTGTTTATCTTCTAGTTTTCTTTGCTACCAATGAGCCACTATCATACAGATGAAAGTTTTTGCCAAATCATATTGCCTTTTTTTTTTTCCTTAACATCTTTTGGAATACACCTTAAGTTGGGTTTCATTATTTGCCTGAACTATTAAGAATTTCTTTAATAAAGATAACAGTAAATATAATCTGATTTTCTAATGATTATCATCCAATTTTCAATTGCCACCCATATACTAATTCTGCCTAACAGGACTACTATAAATAATGAATCTCTTTCAGACTATCTGTGTATATTATGAAAAATTCAGCAAGGAAATGCTGAATTTTTGATGGATGCAAAAAGTTCAAAACAGAATATTTGCTCACTTTCTCCACTTCACTGTGTCTAAATGGCTTCCTAATACCTCCTTATGGTATACTAGAAATAATGGATGTCCAGTCTTCAGTATATTACATGCTGTTGTCATTAAGTGTTGTTGAGTCATTTCCAACTCACAGTGACCCTATGCACAATGGAACGAAGCACTGCCGGGTCCTGCACCATGCCCACAATAGTTTGTATGTGTAAGCTCACTGTTGCAGCCACTGTGTCAATTTATCTTGCTGAGGGTCTTCTTCCTTTTCACTCAGCCTCTACCAAACATGATGTCCTTCAGGAACTGCTCCCTCCTGACAACATGTTCAAAGTATGTAAGATACAGTCTCATCTGGTTGTGCTTCTTCCAGGACAGATCTGTGTTCTTTCGGCAGTCCATGATATATTTTAATACTCTTCCCCAACACCATAATTTAAACGCATCGATTCTTCTGTCTTTCTTCTTCATTTTCCAGTTTTTGCATGCATATAAAGAGATTGAAAATATAGCTTGGTTCAGGCACACCTTAAGTCTTCACAGTAACATCTTTAGTTTTAAATACTCTATTACATAGTTATCAATGAAAACACAATTCCAAATAAACTGATATATTACAGAATTATTTGCACTTATATCTTCACACATAATTTATTTCACAGCTGAAAGTGCAATTGTTATGATTTGATTTGTAAAATTCACATATTATCTAAGTACACAATTCCAAGAAAGAACAGATGGCACTCATGTGCAAATAAACTAAACTCATGCTGAGTCCACTTCTGATAGCTTCTCATATTCATGATCCATCTCAAATGGGCATGCTAAAACTGAATCATGATCTCTGAATTTTATCTGAGTTGCCAAATTCCTATTCAAGGAAAAATGTCTTACAACATACTTAATAGAGGTAAACTCCAAAATCATGTTAGAGAAAATAAAAAACAAAAAGAGTGGGTATGATCTCCAATTTACATTATAATTTACTATGAAACAAACAGATACTGGATGTACTACATATACAATTTTTAATGATGTTATGTCAAATACAGTGTTGCTTCCAAGCCAACTGTAATATCTGATGTATGGAGTATCAGATTTTAAATAAAGTCTTGTTAATACTAGTGTGCCTAGCAATGACTGCCACCTCTGCTACAACCACGTGTCAGTGTTTTCTAGATTCTTAGGATTAACAGGTGTTGGGAACAGAATGCTGATTTCAAGTGTTTCCAAATAAAATTACGCTGGGCATCTTTTCAGTGGTGACAGTCCTTCCAGAAATGGGCCCCTAAATTAAGAATAAGGTTATAATGGCTGTATCTTAAAATTCTTTTTGTTTCAAGAAACACAAAGTTTTCATTTATTCAAGGTCTTTACTGGTACTACAAATTGCTGGCAGTAGCTCAACATCCTGTATTTCATCTACGGATGAATTTGGAAAGATCTCCCATATTCAGTGTTTGAATACTATCACATTATTCAGGCTTATCCTGTTTTGGCAATTACATAATAAAATCTGAGTGTGTATATTTTTTGTAGTCTTCCTCGACTTTGTTTAACTCAGTGATATAGAAAGTGAATCTTTAAATTTGATTTTCTAATTATCTTTTAGCAAATGCTCAATAGGTTTTGTCCACTAAACAATTCAAAGGAACAGTTTGATTGGAGTAAACAGACAGATAAGGCCCAGTGCTCTTAAACATGGTAAAATTAGCATCTTTTCAAAGAAAGCTTTCTCTCTGTATGTCTTGAAGAATCCTTAAAATTAGGAGAAATATAAGGTACCAACCTAAGCAGCCCAGGCAAAGATTAAGACATTGACTGAGGTTTAAATTTAGGGAAGAAAGAAAACGTGTGAGCTGGGAACAGACAGGAAGTGGCAAGCCACTATTTTTAGCATGCATTAATGTGGACAATATTTTTCTTTTTTTTAAATCTTGTAGACATATTCTTGAAATCATTTGGACGATATATAAGAAGGATTTGACAGCAATATGGAACTAGTAGGTAACACAAAAGCCATTTGCTTGTTTTTTCCATTAAAATTTACTTCCCTGAGGGCTACTGTGTCCGAAATATATTGCACATCTTTCAACATAAATTGAACAAAATCTGTTTTGTCTTTAATTTAGGGAAATACAATTTTATTTGTTTTACCAGGACAGAGAACTTTTTTTTTTTTACTATACTAGCATTCATTACACCAAATAATACTGTTTTCAAAAGTCAAATAATCAGCTGAAGAGTCATTTAAAATTTATCTTGAGAGTGCAAGAAGGAAAAAAAGGTAATATAAAATAACAATATGCAAATATATTGTTTCACAGTTGTTGCTTTAATTTAAATTTTTCTCTCAGGATTTATAATCGAGAATTTAGTAGAATAGTGTTTAAACACAATCCTTAAGGGATTTTAAAACATAATCCTTAACCACAAGATTTGATACACTATAAACTATTTAAAATATGGTGAAACTTAATTGAAATTTCAAAATGTAATGGAATCTAAAACATCTTTGGACAACAGAGCTGGAGCAGCAGATTCATGAATAAATGTAAGTAATTAAAGCAATTTCTTACCTCTGCTTTCCCCAAATTCCAACTCCTTATACCTTCCTGAGAATCTAACAGCACTAAAAAACTGGATATATAAAATAATATCATACATCAATGTATGAGATTAAAGATTGTGACATATTCTTTGTCATTCTCCATCAAAAGGTAGAGTTCATTTCACCTTGTCTTGAAACAAGGTTGGTTGTGTGTCCTGAAAATAGTTAACATAGTAGATACAGAACTGTTGATCCTTAGTTAGGTCTACTTTCAGAGTTATCTATTCAGTGGCATCTGGGAATGTGATTTGAAAACAGTGTTCTAGGCTGATATAAATCTCTTAGAAAGGCACAAAAAGAAAAAGAAAAAATAAATGGCACCTTATAAAAATTAAAATATTTTGTTCATCAGAAGATTTTATCAAAAAAAGTAAAAAGGTAAGTTAGTGGCTGGGAGAATATCTTGGAAACCACATCTCCAGCAAGATTCTAATAATCAAAATGTATGTAAAACTTCAAAAAACTTAATAACAAAAAGACAACCCAATCAAAAAATGGGCAAAGCTCTTCAACAGGCATTTCACTAAAGAGGAGATTCATATGGCTCTCAGGATCATTAGCTTCCTAAAGCAAAAACTCATTGCTACTGAGTTGATTCTCACTCATGGCAACCCTGCCGGACAGAGAAAAGCTGCTCTGAAGAGTTTCCAAGGCTATAAATCTTTGTGGAAATAGATTGCCATCTTTCTCCTGTAGAGCAGCTGGTGAGTTTCAACAGCTGACCCTTTGGTTTGCAGCAAAGTGCTTTAACCACTGAAATCCCAGGTCTCCTCATTAACCATCAGAGAGGGACAAATTAAAACAATAATGAGATATAATTTCATTATGATTAGGATGGCTAAGATTAAAAACAAAATGAAAATAACAAAGGTTGGTGAGGATGTAGGGAAAGTGGAACTCTTCCCCACTGCTAGTAGGAGAGTAAAATGGTATAGCTACTGTGGGAAACAATGTAGTGGTTCCTCAATAAACAAACCAATCAAAAAACAGAACCACCATTTATGACCCAGCAGTTCCCCTCCTAGGTATACCCAAAAGACTTGAAAGCACTCAAAAGGAGACTTGAACATCAACATTCACTGCAAAACTAATCACAATAGCCAAAAGGTAGAAACTACGCAAATGTCCATCGACAGATTAATGGACAAACAAAACGCTATACACACAATGTAGTACTATTCAGCCAGTAAAGGAAACAGTCTTGATACCCACTGCAATACAGATGGAGCTTTAAGACATAATCCTGAGTGAAGTAATCACAAAAGGAGAAATATTGTATAACCTCACTGATATTCAAAAGATAAAAAAAGGCAAATCTATAGAGATCAAAGTTTATTAGTGGTTAGCAGGGGAAGGGAGTGAATTAATGATGATGGAAATATCACATTGATTAAGGGCAGGGCTGCACAGCTGATTACTGTGATTGCTGTCAATAAGTTGTACACCTGTAAAAGCTGAACTTGCAAAAGTTGTGATAGATACATTTACATTAACAACAACAACAACAAAACAGCAGCTACTGAGGCTGCTTATGTACAGCCAAATACCTCGTGTAATTTGGTTCCTTAGTCTGGAGGTTTAGGGTCATAGTTTCATGAGACAGTCCAGTTAACTGGCCTAATAATGTGTTAGTGTTTTGCTCTACCCCCTAGGTAGTTAAATAGTGCCTGGGGTCTTAAAAGCCCATGTGTGACCATCAAGGCTTGAGAATTGGTCTTATTCACCTGCAACAACAGGGGAAGAAAGAGAGTCAGAAGGAAGGAAATGGAATGTGTGGCTAAATCATTTCTATGAATAACTGTTTACTTTGCTATGAGACCAGAAGAACTGGATAAATCCCAACTACCTTCACTGAACGTACTTATCAAAGAATCTTGATCTAAAAATGGAAAATGGAGATGGAATTTCAAATTCTCATAAGACTCCAGACTCTTTGGAACCAAAAGGGTTGGATGAACCCCTGAAATTATTACCCTGAAATGCTCTTTAAAATTTAAATATATCCCCTGAAGTCTACTTAAAACTAAACAGCAGTTTGGCTCAACTAGAGAAAAGACGGAAAAAAAAAAAAAAAAAAGTCTGCTTGAGCAGTATGCTGTTTTAAGATCTACATAGGATCAAAGAGACAGCAATAGGAACCTTAGGGGACAATGAGTCTACATTAATAGGGGAAGGAGAACTCAAACGGAGGGTGAGAAGGGCTGCACAACTCAAAGAATGGAATTGATGCCACTGAATTGTACATGTAGAAGTGGTTGAACTGATGTGAGTTTTATTGTATTTTTAACATAATGAAATAAAATTAAGGAAGCAAAACTTCATAAATAGTAAGTGGCTCACTGTGCCTAAACTGTATAAATTACACAATTTATCTTGACTACCCAATTTGCTTCTGGGAATACTGAATTTTGGTGCATATTACGCACAGAGTGTCCACATACACAGGCTCCAGTAAATGTTTTAGGCACTGAGTCTCTAGTGTGTTTCCCTAGGCAGAAACATAGCATGAAGGTTGCCGCATTTTCCCTGCTGAGGGACCAGTGTGCTCTATGTGATTTGATGGTGAGGTCCACGAGTCCTTCTAATAAATATCCCAATGCAGTGGTAGTCTTGGGGACCCTCGACATACCCTATGACTACATAGTATAAAGATACACACATGCAGTTTTGTATTTCTAAGCTTATTAATGGGCTTGGCAGTTTTCACTTTCATTTATCTTGGAGCATTCTCTCCGAAGAGAAGCTAGTTGCCCCACAGCAAGTCAAACTAGTCTAAAACCACGATTCTGTGAGGGATCTCAAGCTAGTTCATGGATAGAATGGATGGATGGGTGAGCAAGAGACAAAAAGAGAGACATAAAAAGTGAGAAAGAAAGCAAAGGAAAAAGACAGAGAGAGAAGCAGAGACAGAGAGAAATCAAGAAGAGAACGAGAAGTCTAACAAGCTTCCAGGCGTTCCACCCATATCAGCACTTGTAGTACACATATGAACAATGAAAATCATCTAGAAGTTGTCTTAGTCTGGATTCTCTAGGGGAACAATATCAATGAAACTTATATATTTGCATATTTGGCTTCAAGGAAATGGCTCATGCATTTGTGAGGAAAGGATACACAACTGTGGGGGCTGGCGACTCCCCAATCCATGGGTCAAGAGATAGGCTGCACCTCTAGTTGGCTAATTAAGTTGTGTAGATCAGTGAATCCAAAATCTGAAGGTCACAGAGCAGGCAGACACCTTACACACGAGGTCTGACAATTAAGTTTGCAAATTCATTCTAGAAAAAGTGCTACATACTTCACTGCTGAAGGTCACTATAGTCACCTTCAAATTATTCCCCTTGGGAAGCTATGCACTGATGACAGCAGGAGAAAAGTCAGAAGAAGGAAACGGAATGTGTGGCTAATTATCTTATGAATACCTGCATCCATTAAAAGATGCTCCTCATCAGTTGCCCTGTAAACCAAAAACTCATTGCTACTGAGTCTATTCTGACTCATAGCAACTCTACAGGACAGAGAAAAAAATGCTCTGAAGAGTTTCCAAGACTATAAATCTTTATGGAAGCCAATTGTCATCTTTCTCCTGAGGAGCAGGTGGTGGGTTTGATCTGCTGACCTTTTGGCTCACCTAGTTTACCCTTCAAAGCAATTTTGGGACTCTTTCTGGAATGGCTATCTGAGCTGTCATAGTATTATCCTTGATGTGCTGAACATCATTAAAATGTCTTCCTTTCAATATTTCCTTTATCTTTGGATAAAGAAAAAAAAGTCACTGGGGGCCGGATCAGATGAGTAGGGAGAGTGTAACAATACAGTTATTTGTTTACTGGCTAAAAACTCCCTCACACACAACTGTATAATTAAGATCACAAACTTGCCACTGTGCCACTGTGCACAATAGCCATTCCAGAAAGAGTTTCAAAATTGCTTTGAAGGGTGGAGTAGGCACTGGCATAGATTCCTAAGGGGAGTACTTTGGTACTCTGAAGATGACTGTAGTGATATTCAGCAATGAGGTATGTAGCACTCAGAACAGTTAAGTTTGTGGACTTAATTGTCAGACTCATAGGCTTATATTCCTTGAACCTGAGGTCAGGTAAGATAAAAGAGTACATGGTAGAGACAGAATCAGTTTTGCCAAAACATCCATGTACATATTGAAGGCAGGGCAGAACCCCACGGAAATTCCTCTTTCAAATGATTAGCTTATCATAACAGACCACATAAAGTAAAATGATTACATTATATTACATCAAGGAAGTACACTCAGTCCAGACACTGCAAAACTTCTAAGATTCATAGCTCAGCCATGCTGACACATAACATTAACTATTGCAATAGTCCAGCCCACTAGACTCAGCCTTTCACAGCCACTGTCTGACTTCACATACATGTGAAACCTCAAATAAGAATTGCCCAGATGAGCTCATTTAATCTACAAAATCATAAATGGTAAATATAAATTATTGTTTTAGGCTGCTGAGTTTTGGGACGGTTTGTTATAAAGCATTAGATAACTGAAAAATCATTTTATATTTGTCATTAAAAATGATTACTCATACTATACACATAATTTATATGTTGTGTTATACAACAACACAGTAGCAACACAGGTTACAGATAATGAACTGCTTCAGAATTTATTCCCATTAGGGAAGCAAATGAAAGGCATTTTGCATTTGTGATTATCTTCATAATGCTAGCTGACTTCTCAATTATAAAATCATACTGTGATATTATGTTCTAATAATACGTGATATTATGTTCTAATAATATCTAAAAAGTGGGGCCATAGAAATTTTTGTTTGTTTGTTTCGCTTGTTCATTTCTTTCAGCAAGCACTAACCCATTTCTGTTGATTCTGACTCATAGCAACCCTATAGGATAGGAGAACCTCCAGAGAAGCAGCTGGTCACATCTGTCTCCTATGGATCGGCTAGAGTGTCTGAAGAGCCAACTCTTTAGTTAGCAGTGGAGCACTTAACCACTGCACCAACAGGACATCTCTATTAAGTACTAAGAAGCCATATTTTTATCACAAAATAATTTGTCTGTAGAAGGGCCAAATCTTTCAGACAACGAGGTGGCCCAGGTTTTCTCTGTTCTTCTCCCTACGGGCATATTTGCATGTCAGTACCAACCTCTTTCTACCATGAGGCCTGATGTTTGTTAATAAGATTAAAAATATATAGTACTGTGCTAATCACTCTCAATGCACTCAAGAAGTCAGGGGGACATGATGCAGTAGGATATCTGCTAAAAATGAACCCATTGCCATGGAGTTGATTCTTTCTCAGGGCAGCCCTGCAAGACAGAGCTGAGCTGCTGCTCCATTGGGTTTCCAAATGGGTAATCTCTACCGAGGAGCCCCAGTAATTAAAGTGGTTGGCTGCTAACTGAAAAGTTGGTAGTTCAAATCTACTATGGGAGACAGATGTGACAGTGTGCTTCTTTAAAGCTCTGTAGCCTTGGAAACTCTATGGGCAGTTCTACTTTGTCCTGTAGGGTTGCTATGAGTCACAAAAGACCACACTGAGTTACAGTTTTGGAGTCTTCATGGAAGTAGACTGCCACATGTCTCTCTTGCAGAGAAACTGGTGGGTTCAAACTGCTAACCTTCAGTTTGCAACTGAACACTTAACTAATACACCACCATGGATCCTTTTAGGATATTTGTTAGCAGGTTAAAGTTACAATTAGTCACCTAGGCTAGGGGTATAAAATAGGTGGTAAAGAAAATCTGTGTTTCCTCAGTTATGGTGCAGGTGGTGCACACATAGCATAAGTTTACAGTCCACCTAAGAGAACCTACCTGGCCAAGGCGAGACTGAAGTTCATGCCCTCCCATTTAAGTCTGATGCCCGTGACACAAACTGAGTGTATAAGCAAGAGTTATCTTCTTTCCCCAGTCAGCTTTTGCTGGAACTTTTCCTCAGTGTATGCTGATGCTTGTAAGTAACTAAAACTACTTTCATGTGCTAACATGTTTTCAGACTCTGAAGGGAAGGACATGATGCTTAAGGAGCAATCCACATTAATGATTGGTGCTTATTCTCCTAACAGCCTCCTTGGCTATCCAGAAACTAGGTACTACCTGTGAGAGCCAAGCAAATTTGGAGTGTTAAGAGTTATGGTGTACTCAGCAGGATGTGCTGTTCTACAATCAAACAGAATCTTCAATAAATTATAAGATAAAACCAGCATTCAGTTAGCTGGGAGATAAAAACAAAATAAAAGCAAACCCATGGACATCGGGTCAATTCCGACTCATAGCGATCCTACAGACAGAGTAGAACTGCCCCAGAGAGTTTTCAAGGAGTGCCTGGTAGATTTGAACTGCCAACCTTTTTGTTAGCAGGCACAGAACTTAACCAATATGCCACTAGGGTTTCCAGGAGATAAAACAGAGTAAAAAAAAAAAAAAGAAAAAACAAAAATCAGTATTAATCACAAAATTAAATATTATGCCTAGTAAAACTACGTTATCTGCCATTTCACATTTAATCTGTTTCTCTATTACTAACAAAATTAAACCAGCCAAAGAGCAAAGATTTGTTAATATCTACATCATGATGTATACTTATCTGCAACATCAGAAAGATAGCCAGAAAAGTAAAAATAGGAAAATAGAACACTAGAATTAGGAATCATCCTGATTTTTCTACCAAACCTTGCTGACGACACTCAAACTTAGTACAAAATCCAATCATCTCTCACTCAAAGAAGACTCTATTTCCTTCCTCTGCCATGCTCTCTTGTGTCCTGGTGTCTGCACGGGAGCCAGAGTAATAGTATCTTTTTTTTTTTTTTAATTTTTTTTTAACATAACTGAGTGAAAATGTACATTCCTGTATAAATTTACATACCCACATATATGCAGCTTCCACTGCTCTCCCTGCCCGGTGACAGTACACTATTCCTCTCTGCTCCATACATGTCTCATACTCCCAATAGCCTCCTTCCCCTCCTCTCCACCCACTCTCCTTCCTCCAGCCAGAGGTCAGCAGGATGATATCCTATAGATGTACAGAACCATAAAGTGCATCCAATATATGGTCACTGCATCGCCAAGTACAATCCATTCCTGTCCAAAGCATGGACCTTTGTTATAATTTACGGTCAAGGGCAGCATCAGGGTGAGGGGCCATGCTCCCAGGGGAACCCCAAAACCACTGGACAATCAATTGAGGCCTTTTAGTGGGGATATCAGGGTGCACCCCTTTTTATTCTTGTGTTGCCAGTGAGACTCAACTTAGTGAGCTCCATCGCGGCTATCACTGGTGGTGGCTGGGCACCATCCAGTCCTTCTGGTCCCAAGTCGATGTAGGCACCCACTCTTGTGGGTCTCTTTCTCTTCTGGGTTGTCTTTCCCTCATGTCATTTTGGTCCTCGGTTAGCATCAGTTCCTGCTGAGTTGGGACCGTCTACCGTGTCCTTGGATGGAAGCTTGGCAGCTTTTAAGACCCCAGATGCCACTCACCAATGTGGGGTGCAGAGAGCCCTCTTAGCAAAATGCTAATTGTGCCAATTGGCCTCACTTTCGCCTAATAGCATGGTCCCCCGTCCCCTGCTCCAGCTACTCTATCCTTGCAATATTGGGTTAAGATGGAAGGAGTACTCATGTTATGTTTAAGTCCAATTAATATTGTTCTTGTTTCTAATGTGTGCTATCACCGATTTCACCCAACCAGATACCTAGCAACTATCTAAACTAAACTCTCCGCCCTCCTTCCCTCCCTCCCCTCCCTTGCAGCTGTCAAAGAGTCTTTTCTTCTATACACAAGTCTGTTTTTGAGACCTTATCGTAGAGGTCTCATACAATATTTGTCCTTTTGTTGCTGACTACTTTCACTCAACATAATGTCTTCCAGTTGAAACCAGGTCATGAGATGTTTCTTTAAGACATCATTGTTCTTTACCATTGCGTAGTGCTCCATTGAGTATATATACCATAGTTTACATATCCATTCTTCTGTTGTTGGGCATCTGGGTTGATTCCACCTTTTTGCTATCGTCGACTGTGCTGCGATAAACATTCTGGTGCATGTGTCCGTTGATGTGAAAGGCCTTGATTCTGTAGGATATATTCCAAGTAGTGGAATTACTGGGTCAAATGGTATATCAACATCCATTTTTGATGGATGTTTTTGAAGCACCAGAATGCTTTCCAAAGAGGCTGAACCATTTTGCAACCCCACCAACAGTGTAGGAGGGTTCCACTTTCTCCACAGCCTCTCCAGCATTTGTTGTTTTGTGTTTTTTGGATCATGGACAACATTGTTGGGGTGAAATGGTATCTCATTGTCATCTTTATTTGAATTTCTTTAATAACTAAAATCGTGAACATGTCTGCATGTGTTTTTGGCTGCCTGGATCTCTTCTTTAGTGAAATGTCTGTCCATCTTCTTTGCCCATCATTTAACTGGATGATTTATCTTCTTCTTGTTGATATTTTGTAGTATCTTATAGATTATGGAAATCAGGTGTCAGTCTGACATAGAGTTGCCAAATATTTTTTCCCATTCTGTAGCTGTTCTTTTAATTCTATTAATAAAATCTTCAGATGAGCAAAAGTGTTTAATTCTTAATAGACCCCATTTATCTATTTTCTCTTCTGATGATTGTGGTTTCTTTGACAGATTTTGGAGTCTGTCCATATTGTGTATTAAAACTTCCATTGTTGTTCCTGCCTTTACTTGGCTGAGCTTTATCGTTTTAGGTTTGATATTTAGGTTTTTTATTCAGTTGGAGTTGGTTTTTGTATAAGGTGTAAGATATGGATCTTGATTCAGTTTATTGCAGATGGATAACCAATTTTGCCAGCACCATTTGTTGAAGATACTATTTTAACCCCAGTTTACAGTCCTAGGGCCTTTGTCGAATATCAATTGTTCATAGGCAGATGGTGTCATCTCCGGGATCTCAGTTCTGTTACACTGATCGATCTGTCTGTTCTTATACCAGTACCAGGCTCTTTCGACCACTGTGGCAGTGTAATATGTTCTAAAGTCAGGTAATGAGAGGACTCCCAGTGTGTTCTTCTTCTTTAGTAGTACCTTGCTTAACCGGGGCTTCTTCCCTTTTTTTGTTGAGCATTGCATTATGGCCTATCACATGGTCAATTCTGGAGAATGTTCCATGTGCACTGGAGAAACTGTAGTTGTCTGCTGATGGGTGGAAAGTTCTGCATATATCAATGAGGTTTAGTTGGTTAATTGTGGCAATGAGGTCTTCTGTATCTTTACCGAGTTTTTTTCTAGAAGATCTGTCTAGTATTGAGAGTGGAGTGTTGAAGTCTCCCACTATTATTGTGGAGTCATCTAACTCTGTTTTGAGTGTAGTCAGTGTTTCTTCTACGTATTTAGGTGCTCTGATATTAGGTACATAAATATTTAATATAGTTAAGTCTTGCTTGTGTACTGAACCTTACAGCAATAAGTGTCCATCTTTGTCCATGATGGTGGATTTGACATTAAAATTGATTTTGTCTGAGATTAGAATTGCTACCCCTGCTCTTCTTTGTTCATTGTTAGCTTGATATATATTCTTCCATCCCTTAATTTTCAGTTTGTTCCTATCTTTAGGTCTCAAGTGAGTTTCTTGTACACAGCATATGGATGGGTCATGTCTTTTGATCCAAGATGTCACTTTACTGGAGCATTCAGTCGATTCACATTCAATGTAATTATTGATAGGTATGTGTTCACTGCTGCCATTGTGATGTGTTTATTTTTATGCTGATGTTTTCTCTGTTGTTCTTATTAGTCTGTTCGGGGACATTCTTTTTTGTGAGTTGATTTTTCACCTTTTTCAGAGCTTGTTTTGTGGTTGTTGAGACTCCTGTGTTACATTTCTTGAAATGATATGATACATCTTTGTTGTGCTTTACAGCTGCCCCTATGATCCCCCTTAATGAATTATATATAAACCCAACTTTAATTACTACCAGTCTTGTCATCTTCCTCTCCTTCTGGAAGGACTATAACAACTGTAGTACATCCCTTTTTTCATGATGATCATTGGATTGCTTCTTTCCTTATCAAAGCTGTGATTGGCTTTGGAGCCTTCCCTAACTGAGTAGAGTTTTGAGTAGTAAGCCAGCCAAGCCAAAAGTCGTTCTAAAATATAAAATTAGTGGTTTTGTTCTTCTAATCCAGAGTCAAGAACTTCTTTCAATATTACTTGTAGTTTTGGTTTGGTTTTTACAAAGTCTCTGAGTTTGTTTATCTGGGAATGTCTTAATTTCATTTTCATATTTGAAAGATAGTTGTGCAGGATATATAATTCTTGGTTGGAAGTTCTTCTCCTTCAAGGCTTTGAATGTGTCATGCCACTGTCTCCGTGCCAGCATGGTTTCTGCTGAGAAATCTGACGAGAGCCTACAGGGTTTCCCTCTGAATGTTAGCTTTGCTTTGAGTCTTTCTGCCTTTAAGAGTTGCTGCTTATGTTTCATTTTGTTGAGCTTGATTATGTCTTCGAGTCTTTCTTTTGAGATCTATATTGGGTGGTGTACGATATGAATCTGAGATGTCTATCTTCTCTTCCTTCATGATTTCTTGGAAGTTTTCTTTCAGTAGCTCAGCAACGATATGCTCTGTGTTCTCAGATGTCTCACCCTGTTCAGAGACTCCAATTAATCGAAGGTTGTTCCTCTTAATAGAGTCTCACATGCTTCTTAATCCTTCTTGTTTCTTTTTTCTGATTACTGCTTATAGATGCTGGCATCAGTAGTGCTGTCTTCCAAGTTGGAAATTCTTTTTTCCATTTGTTCCATTCTGTTTTCTTGGCTTTGCACGGAAGTTTCTATGTCTTTGATTTTCTTCTTGATCTGTTGGATTTCAGAGTACTGGTGTTCCATCAGATTGAACATCTTCCTTAATTTTTCATTTTGTTCTCCTGCATTTTTTATAAGGTCTAGAAGGGCTCTGTATATAATCATTTTGTATTCACTTCCTGGTGCTTTCATAAAAGTTTCTTCATCTGGAAAACTCCTTGGTTGCTTTGTTTGGGAGCCTTCTGAAGCCATGAGTGATTACTTGTATGCCACAAGTGTCTGTTGCTTTTTGGGACCCATGTGAGTATGCCGAGGCTGGAAGACGTACTGTGAGGATGGACTGCAGATATTTCTCTAGGCTGTCTTCAAATGTAAAGCAAAAGGTATCTGACCAGTTCACAAGTAGAGGTCCCTCTTCTCAACTGGCAAAGTAAGCGCCACTATATCCAACCCCAGATGATAACAAACTAGTTCAGAATACAGCAATGCTACTGCCCTGGTTTCCTCTGCTGACAGGGCCTAGACTTAGAGGACACTGCGTAGAGTACTGCTTTTCTGCTAGAAAAGTGCTCTCCTGTGGGCAGGCTCTGGCTCCCAAGCTAAGAATTAGGTCCAGCTGCGACCACCATATCCAAGATGGCACCCTCCACACAGGCAGCAGACAGAAGGGCTAAAGGTGTCGAGAGTTAGTGATTTCTCTGCTTCTGTTGCAGGACCCGCAGAGCAGGTGGCACTGGGTAAATTACTGCTTTTCTGTTGGAGAAGCACTGTTCTGTTTGCAGGCACTGGCTCCCAGGGTAAGAATGAGGTCCCGCTAGAATCTCTGTATCCAACATGGCATCCCACACACTGACTGCAAATCTCCGTACAAACGCTGCTGAGGCAGATATAAAACGACAGGCTCAAAGTGGCTAGATTAACAGTCCCAAGCCTGGCTCTCAAAATATGGGAATTTCGCCTGCCTGTCCCCCCCAGCAGCATGTCTGAGTCTAGCCACTAGGCAAGACCCTGCTCTGCCTGCCGGCCGAGACAGAGGAAAAGAAAAGTCAAAATGGTGCGTTTACCTTCAGTCCATGAGAGCCAGGGATAGCCAGGCGCAGGAGTCAGTGTAAGAGAGGAAGTTTTTCGCTCAGTGGTATGAAGTCCAAAGTAACAGCCCTGTGTAGTGTCCTGGGGCTGATTAGGTGACCAGAAGGCTCCATTTGATTATCAATTCAGGTCTTGGTTTCCAGAAGGATATAAGGAGATGTGTGCTTAGTCCAGCATCTTGACTCCACCTCCCCTAGTATCTTTTCCTTTTAAAGCCTGATGATCTCACTGTTTTTCTCAAAACTCCCCAGTGCTTTGCCTTCTTAGACTAAAATATTCACCACATTACAAAATCTTTACCATGGCCTAACAACCTTACTTACCCTGTGTTCTCTCTGACCCTTAATTGCTCCTTATTCACTCCATTATAGTCACAACAGCATCTCTGCTCATTTTACAAAGACCAAGCATTCTTCTCCCTTATACCTTTTACACTGGCTATTGTCCAGTTTATTCTAACAGATATGTGAGTGGCTTTCTTCTGTATCTTCATTACAATCTCCACTGAAATGTCTCCTAATCAGAACAGCCTTCCTTTACCACCTTTTGTAAAACAGCAACACACTCCTTTTAACTTCCCCATCCAGCTTTACTTTTCTTCATAATATTTATTGCCCTGGAAACCCTGGTGGTATAGTGGTTAATTGCTATAACTGTTAACCAAAAAGTGAGCAGCTCAAATCCATTAGATGCTTCCTGAAAACTGTACAGGGGCAGTTCTACTCTTTCCTACCTGGCATGTTATAGTTTTCTATATTGTCTACTGTGGTGGTCAAGATTATGTCAACTTGGCTACTACATATTTGGCTGCTGTATTAAGTGGCAGGGCGGGGTTTGTGGTGGCTCCCTGCCCCTTGGCTCTCATCTCGCAACCTTTCACTACGGCTGCTGGTCACTCATGTGGCCAGGAGCTCCTGCTCTCTTCTTCCAGCATCTGGTTCCAGGACTTGAGCTAGCAGCTGTTGGACTTACCAGTCCTTACAGTCAGCACTTGAGAGTCCTGCTCCCTGACCTGCTGATCTGGGTTCGCCAGCCTCTGCCCGCTCCTGCTCCCTGACCTGCTGATCCTGGTTTTGCTAGCCTCTGTCGCTTCGTCTCGCCACCAGCTTGGGATCCCCAGCCTCTGCCCGCTCCTGCTCCCTGACCTGCTGATCCTGGTTTTGCCAGCCTCTGTCGCTTCATCTCGCCACCAGCTTGGGATCCACTGACCTACACAACCAGTGATCTAGAACTCTGGTCTCTGACTTGCTGACCTTGGGTTTCTCAGCTTCCATGGCCACGTGAGGCTTGTGCCAGATCTTGGGACATTCAGCTTCTGTGATTACGTGAGCTGTTTCCTATATTTGTATCTATTTATCTATCTATATATTATAAATCTTTCCTTGTACCTACACATGTTACTGGTTTTGCTTCCCTAGAAAACCCAGCCTAAGACATCTATACTAGTATCCAACACCATACATGTATATATTTATTCTACGCTGTTTCTGTGGAAGCACCAGTGCCTAGAGCATTATCAAGCACATGATAAAAACCAGACTTGTTGCCATAGAGTCGATTTTGACTCAGTGACCCCATAGAACATAGCAGAACATTTCCAAAGGTTTTCTAAGGAGTGGCTGGTGGATTTGAACTGCTAACCTTTTGGTTAGCAGTCAAGCTCTTAATCCTTGTGCCATTAGGGCTTTAGTGCTTGGTAAACAGCCACTGAATCAACAAATGGATGCATGAATAAGTGGACTAATACATAAATGACCACAAGTGAAAAGCTATACCATAATTAGCTCTTCCCACGCTCTCTCAAAGGTGATTTCCAGTAATATGGAGATCAATAAATTCACTAAGTGAAAAGCAAAAACAATAAACACAAAGACACTAAAATTCTATGCAGGAAACACAACAGATCATGTGGTGGAAACCATGACACAATTTGAACCTTCTCTCTTGGAGTCTCTGCATACACTTTTTTCTCATTATGGTATTGTCAGATACGATAATCTAACACTATGTAGTACACTGAAATTATAACATATAAGCCAGTGAAACATCCGCAGCTTTGTTTTTTTTTTTTCCACAATGGGTTTTTTGATAAGTTTTGTAATGTGCTTGAAAGACAGCTTTTGAGTAGAAGCTGCATATTTAGGAGGTTATCAGATTACATTACTATGGAATTTAGAGGAATGATAGAAAATTTTACTATGGTGTATTTCTGATGAAAAGATATCATAGGCCCTTATTGTGACAGAAACTATTATTTATTTTTCTGCAATATTTTATCATATTTATTGGTTTTCCCTTAAGACAAATTCATTATATTTACTCCATATAAACTCATTTATATTTACATTAATGGAAATGAACATTTCCATTAATTATCCTTTGTAAGAGGAATCTGATATTAGAGCTAAAGCGAATCACTTGAGGATATAAAACAAACAGCAGAATTAGTAGAAATGAATATAAAGCATTAATACTAAACATTAATATTCATCACAGTAAGGGATTTGCCATGAGTCGGATCCGGCTTGATGGCACTTGGCTTGGCTGGCAAGGGATTTGTGTTTAAAATATATTTCCACTTAACATTTGAATGTAAAGTACAAGGAATTGAGTAGAAGATTTGTTTCATATTCTTATCTATAATATATAGGACATACTTGATTTAAACTTGGAGCTTTCTCATGTAAAAATAATAATGGCATATGTATTACTTGACTGGACAGAAAACACCACTAACAGGACTAAGAACATTACATTTATTAACTTGTTTAACATTACAAGAATGTAATAAGGAAGAGGTTATGATGTTCCCATTTTATAGACAGAGAAACAGAAACAAACTTACTGGCTCGAATCACACAGCTACTAAGTGGCAGAACTGGGATTCAGCCATACGTAATTTCCTATTTAGCCAATATTGCCTCTTTGTTCCTAACTCTCTTTTTCTCTTCTGTGAATTTCTTAAAAATACATATGGCTCTTAAAACAGAAATAAGGGGTTGATACGACAAACAGAATCTTAAAAAAAAAGTATGAATCATTCGAAGAGTTGATGGCTGACAGTTGTCTATTTTCTGACATTTTTTTCCTATGCACTATTTATTTTATATAGTTGGTAGCAAACTAAATAAAAATTAAATTAACTGTGTTACTACATGTTACTAAATTGTGAGTTCAAGCTCCATGGTTAAGTTCAGGTAAGCATGATTTCTCCCCCTAACATTCCAGCATTTTGTGGCAGGACAATTTTGGGGCAAATATTAATTCATTTCATTCAATTACCTCCTGTCAAAAGAAGTTGTCCCTGAACTTCTTAAAATGAGGTTTATGTTACAGCAGAAGAATCTTCAGATGTTTCAGAAAATTTCTTTACTCACTTGCATTTTAAAAAGCACATTAAGGAAATTGTTCTAGTGCCTAGGCTGGTTTAAGGAGAGAAAATCTCTACGGGAAAACTGAAAAAAAATAGTTTCTCTAGTCTATACTAAAGCGCAATTTCTGAAGATTAGGGAAATAGCTCAGAGAACCTTTGGTTTAAAAGATAGAGGAGACCTAAGAAAGAGCTTAGCACTATTCTGTATCTGTTTGGGTGGAAGATGATTAGATCTCTGAGAAGTTGGTGACACCATGTATTCTAAGCACCCGGATACTCAAACTCATCAGACATTCCTGGAACTCAAATATAAGAAGGAGGTAATGAGTTGCTTTATAGTTGGACTGATAATTGCTAAATAGAAGGTATTTTTCCATGCCATTTGCACTCTTGAAATAGATCAAAGGAAAAATATCTTTCCTGTCGAACTGAGGTCTGAGATTCAAGAACTGGTTATATTAAAGGAAACACCCTTGAGAACTTGTTTATGGACTTTTATTCATAGCTTCTAAAATTCATTTGAATATTAGACTTTTATTTGATAACCCTGGTGGTGCAGTGGTTAACAGATACAGCTGCTAACCAAAAGCTCAGCAGTTTGAATCACCAGGCACTCCTTGGAAACCCTAGGGGGCTACTCTATTCTGACTATATGGCTGCTAAGTGTGGGAATCAACCGGACAGTAACTTTAAAAAAATAATAATAATAGTAGAGGAGACTCCAGATGGCATGTTTAAGATGTGACTGCTAGCCAAAAGGTTGATGCTTTGGATTTACCCAGACATGCCTGAGAAGACAGGTGTGAAAATCTGCTTACTCAAAACTTATATAGCAGTTCTACTCTACATACATGGAGTCACCATTAATCAGAAGCACTTCAAGGGCCTCTAACAACAATACCAGAAAGTGATAATGAATAACATCTGTACACAATGATGTATCAAATAAAAGAAAATGTGCTTTTTTGGAGGAAAAATAATTGAATCCTAGCAAGCATGCTTCCTTGAAGTACAGGTGAACTTAAGAAGAATGATGGAGGGGGACAGATTCAAGCCGGCAGACTACACACACACATCTCCCTAAATCCCTCTGGAAGCCAAGACCTGAATTGATAATTAAATGGAGCCTTATGGACACCTATTGAGCCCTAGGACACGGCATAGAGCTGTTAATTTGGACTTCATACCACTGGACATAAAACCTCCTCTCTTTCATTGACATTGTTCTTGGCAAGAGCTGGCTTTCATGGACCAAAGGTAACTCACCATTTTAACTTTTTTCCTCTATCTTAGCCAGTGTGCATAGCTGGGACTTGACTAGCAGCTAATCTCATATGCATTGCTGGTGGGCTTGGCAGGTGAAACTGCCATATCTTAAGAGCCCAGCTTTGGACTCCATGCATCTCAGCATCTGTGAGCTCTCTTTCTGCCTCTGCCATAGAGTAGCCCGTATGGAGGCATGTGGCAAGATTGTGCCAGATGCCATCTTGTTCCATTGGGAGGAGGAAACACACATATGGAGGCCCCAGCTGGAGCTAGTTCCTAGGCTGGGAGGAAGCACATGCTGGGAGTAGAGCACTTTTTTCACAGAAAAGCAGAATTTTACACAGTGTCACCTAAGGCTGGGGTCTGGCAACAGAGACTGTGGACTCTGTGCATCTTGGCACCTCTGTCCTCTCTTTCTGCCTCTGCCATAGAGTAGCTTGTACCAAGCAAGGTGGCGAGCTCATGTAGAACACCATCTTGTTCCACTGGGAGGCAGAGATACCAATACAGAGGCCTCAATGGGACCTAATTCCTGGGTTGGGAGGCAGCGTCTACTGGAGAGAGTGCTTTTCTAGCAGAAAAGCAGTATTCTACACAGTGCTGCCTACAGCTGGGGCCCAACAGGAGAGGTCAACAGGGCAGTAGTCTTTCTGTATTCTGAGCTAGTTTGTAACATCTGGGGTTCGATACAGAGGTGCTTACATTGCCAGCTGGGAAGATGAACAATTACACCTAAAAACCTGACTAACTTTGCAAGTTGTCAGATACCTTTTACATTTCATTTTAGGGCAGCCTAGAGAAACAACTGCAGTCCATCCTCACAGCATCTCTCCTAGCCTCTACTGACTCACATGATGCCCAAAAGCAACAAACTCTTGATAAAAGCGGAACAAGAAATCACCGATGGCTTCAGAACACCCCAAAAGAAAGCATATCCAAACTTCCCAGATGAAGAAATCTTTCTGAAACTATCAGAATGTGAATACAAAAGGATTATATACACAGCCCTCCAAGACCTTATACAAAATGTAGCAGAGCATAATGAAAAATTAAGCAAGCTGTTGAATCTGATGGAACACTAATACTCTGAAATCCAACAGATCAAGAACAAAATCAAAGACATAGAAATTTCAATTCAAAGCCAAGAAAACACAATGGAACAAATGGAAAAGAGACTTTCTGATTTGGAAGACAGAGCTATTGACTCTAGCATCTATGAGGATAAATCAGAAAAAACAAACAAGAAAAATGAAGGATTAAGAAACATATGGGACTCTATTAAGAGGAACAATCTATGATTAACTGGAGTTCCTGAACAGGGCGAGGCACTTGAGAACACAGAGAACATTGTTGCTGAGCTGCTGACAGAAAACTTCCCAGAAATTAGCACAGAAGACAATACAGATATCCAAGATACATATTGAATGCCATTCTATACAGATCTCAAAAGAAAGATTCCAAGACATATTATAATCAAGCTTAACAAAAGGAAACCTAAGCAGAAACTCTTAAAGTCAGCAAGACTCAAAGTAAAGCTAACATTGAGAGGGAAACCCTGTAGGCTTTCATCGGATTTCTCAGCAGAAACTATGCTGGCATAGGCACAGCAGCATGATACAGTCAAAGCTTTCAAGGAGAAGAACTTCTAGCCAAGAATTATATGTCCTGCAAAACTATCTATCAAATATTAAAATGCAATTAAGGCATTCGAGGATAAACAGAAACTCACAGACTTTGTAAAACCCAAAACAAAGCTACAAGAAACACTGAAACAATCTCTTGACTTAGAAGAACAAAAACACTAACTTTATACTTTAGAAGCAAATACAGACCCATCTCCCAGAAACCTACACAGTAAGGGAAGACTCCAAACTTAACCAAAGCTATAATAGTAAAATAAATTATCCAGTGATCATCTCATGAAAACTAGGATGCCATCATATTAAAAAGAGGGGTGTACTACAGTCATTATAGTCCTTCGAGACAGAGAGGAAGTTGATGAGAATGATAGTAATTGAAATTGGGTTTACACATAGTTTATTAAGGGGAATTATAGGGGCAGCTGTAGAGAGCACAATAAAGATGCAACACATCAAATCAAGAAACATACTACAGGAGTCTAAATAACCACAACACCAACACTGAAAAAGGTGAAAAATCAACTCACAAAGAAGGTCCCAGAACAGATTAATAATAACAACAGAGACAACAGAGAAAACATCCACACGAAAATAAACATATCACAATGGCAACAGTGAACACATACCTATCAAGAATTACATTGAATGTGAATGGACTCCACACTCCAGTAAAGAGACATTGAGTGGCACCTTGGATCAAAAGACACAACCCATTCATATGTGGCCTACAAGAAACTCACCTTAGACTTAAAGATAGGCACAAACTGAAAATTAAAGGATGCAAGAATATATATTAAGGTAACAATACAGACAGAAGAACAGGTGTATCAATCCTAATCTCAGATAAAATAGATTTTAATGTAAAATCCATCATCATGGACAAGGATGGACACTATATATTGCTGAAATGTTCGATACACAAGTAGGACTCCACAATGTTAAATATCTATGCACCTAATATTAGAGCACCTAAATACATCAAAGAAACACTGACTATACTCAAAAAGGGGATAAATCACTCCACAATAATAGTGGGAGACTTAGACACCCCACTTTCAATGCTGGGCAGATAATCTATAAAAAGGCTCAATAAAGACACAGAAGAACTTATTGCCACAATTAAACAACCAGACCTCATCAGCATATACAGAAATTTCTATTGACCAGCAGACAACTACACCTTCTCCTCCAGTGTACATGGAACATTCTCCAGGATAGATCATGTGCTGGGACATAAAACAATTCTCAACAAAATCCATACCATTGAATTAATGCAGAGCATCTTCTCAGATCATAAAGCCATAAAAGTTGAAATCAATAGCAGAAAAAAACATAGATAGAAAGGGGAACTCATGGAAACTGAACAACGTCTTCCTAAAAAAACCATGGGTTATAGAAGAAATCAAGGAAGAATTCAAGAAACTTATGGATTCCAATGAGAATGAAAATACTTCCTAACAGAACCTATGGGATACAGCCAAAGCAGTGCTCAGAGGTTAGTTTACCTCCATAAATGCACACATCTGGAAGGAAGAAAGAAACCAAATCAAAGTACTAAGCCTACAGCTTGAAAAAGTAGAGAGAAAACAACAGAGGAACCCTCAGGCACCAGAAAAAAACAGATCATAAAGATTAAAGCACAACTGAATGAATTACAGAATAGAAGGACAATGGAAAAAAATGGAAAGACCAAAAGCTGTTTTTTTTTTTTTGACAAGATCAACCAAATTGACAAACCACTGGCTAAAATTACTAAAGAAAAACAGGAAAGGAAACAAATAACCCAAATAAGAAATGAGGGTGGAGTTGTCGTAACAGATACAACACAAATCAAAAACATCATAACAGAATACTATGAAAGAGTGTATTCTAACAAATTTGAAAACTTAGAGGAAATGGATAAATTTCTTGATTCACATTACCTACCAAAATTATCACAAGGTGAAGCAGAACAATTTAATAAACCCATCACAAAGGAACAGATTCAAAAAGTCATCAAAACTCCACCAATCAAAAAAAGCCTGGGCCCAGAATTCTACAAAGCTTTTAGAGAAGCGTTATCTCCAATACTACTGAGACTATTTCACAGTATGGAGAGGGGCAGAATACTCCCAAATTCACTCTGGGAAGCCAGTATAACCCTGGTACCAAAGCCAGGGAAAGACCTAACCAAAAAGCAGAACTACAGACTGATACCACTCATCAATCTAAACACAAAAATCTTCAACAAAATTCTTGCCAAAAAAAAACACAATGACATATCAAAAAAATAATCCATCATGACCAATCTTGATTCAGACCAGGGATGCAAGGCTGGTTCAACATCAGAAAAACAATTAATGTGATGAACCACAGAAATAACACAAAAGACAAGAATCACCTGGTTTTATCAACTGATGCAGAAAAGGCATTTGATAGTCCAATATCCGTTCATGCTGGAAACTCTCAGCAAAATAGGAATAGACAGCCAATTACTCAATGCAACAAGGGCCACTTATACAAAGACAACCGCCTACATCATTCTGAATGGAGAGAGAATGAAATAGTTTCCCATGAGAACAGGAACTAGAGAAGGATGTTCACTCTCACCTCTCCTATTCAGCATTGTACTAGAAGTGCTAGCCAGAGCAATTAGACAAGACCAAGAAATAAAGGGAATCTGCATCACTAAAGAAGAAGTAAAAACCTCCCCATTTTCAGATGATATGATGGTATACGCAGAGAATCCCAAAGAATCCATAAGTAAACTACTTGCCATGAATTGAATTCTGTCCCCCCTAAAATAGGTGTAGTCACGTGGCTGGGTCATGATGCACAGTATCTTGTGATTGTCCTCCATTTTGGGATTTTTCCCATGCTGTATGTTAAAGGATTAGGGTGGTGCTATAAATCCCATCATAGGATTACCTCCCTGCTCCACTGTAAAGGGAGTTTCCCTGTAAGTATGGCTTGCCCCACCCTTAATAGGACAGAGAAGCAGGCAGAGAATTGGGAACCTCGAACCATCAAGAAAGCAGCAATGGGGGAAGAGCGGGTCCTTCAAACCTGAGGTTCCTGCACCAAGATGCTCCCTGGACAAAGACTGATGCAATACTGGACTTTCCTCCTGGGCTGACAAGGGGAAAGCCTTTCCCTGGAGTGGACACTCTTTATGTGGAGTTGTAGCCTACCAGACTATGTAAGAATAAATGCTCCTTTGTTAAAGCCATCCACTCTGTGGCATTTCTGTTAGAGCAGTCCTAGCTGACTAAACACTACTGAAACTGACAGAATATTCTGGCAAAGTCTCAGGATACAAGATAACCTAAGTAAAACAGTAGGATTCCTTTATACCAACAACAAGATTGTTAATGAAGAAATCACCAAATCAATACCATTCACTACAGGGCCTAAGAAGATAAAGTACCTAGGAATAAATCTAACTAGAGAAATAACAGACCTTTACAAAGAGAGCTACAAGTCCTCACTACAAGAAACCAAGAGAGACTTACATCAATGGAGAAACCTACCCTGCTCATGGATAGGAAGACTTAACATTGTGAAAATGTCTCTTTTGTCCAAAGCAATCTACTTATACAATGCAATTCCAACACAAATTCCAGTGACTTTTTTTTAATGAGATGGAGAAACAAAAATTGCCTACTTTGTTTGGAAAGGGAAGAAGGCCTGGATAAGTAAAGTACTACTGACGTAGAAGAACACACTGGGAGGCATCTCACTACCTGACTTGAGAATCTATTGCACTGCCACAGTAGTCAAAACAGTCTGGTACTGGTACAGAGACAGGTAGATCAACAGAACACAACTGAGACCCAAGAGATGACATCATTTTCCTATGAACACTTGATAATTGACTAAGGCCCTAAGACATTAAACTGGGGTAAAAACAATCTCTTCAACAAATGGTGCTTGCACAATTGGACACCCATCTTGAAAAAATTGAAACAAGACCCACATCTTACACCTTATACAAAAACCAACTCAAACTGGAGAAATGACCTAAATATCAAATCTAAAATGATAAAGCTCATCCAAGAAAAAGTAGAAACAATAGAAGTTTTAAAACACAACATAGACAGCCTTCAAAATCAATAGAAGAGAAAATAGGTAAATGGGAACTACGAAGAGTCAAACACTTTTGCTCATCCAAAGACTTTATTAATAGAATTAAAAGGCCACCTACGGAATAGGAAGAAATATTTGGCAACTATATGTCAGACTGATGCCTGATCTCCATATTCTATGAGGTACTAGAAAATATCAATCAGAAAAAGATAAATCATCCAGTTAAGAGATGAGCAAAGGAGATGGACAGACTTTCTTTAAATAGGAGATCCAGGCAGCCCCAAAACACATGTGGACATGCTCATGATCATTAACTATTAAAGAAATTCAAATCAAAACTACAATGAGATACTATCTCACCCCAGCAACGTTGGCCATGATCCAAAAAATGCAAAACAACAAACGCTGGAGAGGTTGTGGAGAAATTGCAATTCTCCTACACTGTTGGTAGGATTGCAAAATGGTGCAACCTGTTTGGAAAGCAATTTGGCACTTTCTTAAAAAGCTGGATATAGGTAGACCATTTGACCCAGTAATTCCACTGCTTGGAATATATCCTACAGAATCAAGGCCATTCACACCAACTGATACATGTACACGAACGTTCATCACAGCACAGTCCACAATAGCCAAAAGATGGAATCAACCCAGATGCCCAACAACAGAGGAATGGATAGGTAAACTATGGTATATATATTCAATGGAACACTATGCAATGATAAAGAACAAAGATGATTTTAGGAAACATAACATGGTTTCAAGTGGAGGACATTAGGTTGAATGAAAGTAGTTAATGAAGAAAGGACAAATATTCTGAGACTCCTATGATAAGAACTTAAAAACAGAGTCATGCATAGAAGAAAGGACACTTTGATGGCTGCAAGGGTGGGGAGGGAGGGAGGGAGAGTAAGAAAGGGAGTGTTTAAATTAGATAATTGATAGAAATTTGGTTGGGTGAAATCTGTGACAGCACATATTAGAAAGACCAATATAAACTCAACACAACATGAGTACTCCTCCCATCTTAACCCAATATTGCATAGACAGAGTAGCTGGGGCAGGGGGCCAGGGACCATGCTCTCAGGGGAAACTGAGGCCAATGGGCACAACTAGCATTTTGCTAACAGAGCCCTCTGCACCCCACATTGGTGAGCGGTGTCTGGGTCTTAAAAGCTGCCAAGGTGCCATCTGAGGGTACAGCAAGTGGTACCAACTTAGCATGAACGGATGATCACCACGGACCAAAATGACTTGGGGGAAATAGAACCCAGAACACAGAGAGACTCATGTGAGTGGGTGAGTACATCGATTTGTGACCAGAAGAACCAGATGGTGCTTGGTCACCACAAGTGATAGCCATGATGGAGCTCACAAAATTGAGTCTCACTGTCAACAGTAGAATAAAAAGGTGTGCACTCTGAGATCTCTACTAAAAGGCCACAGTTGAGTTCAGGGGGGTGGGTCCCAGAATTCCCCCGGAGAGCATGGCTCCTGGCCCTGATGCTGCCCCTGTTCATAAATCATAATGGAGGTCAACTCTTTGGACAGGAATGAACTGGACTTTGTGACACAGAGTGACCATATCATGTGGGCAGTTTATGGTTCTATATCTATAGGATGTCATTCTCTTGGCCTCTTACTGGAGGAAAGGGAGTGGGTAGAGAGGAGGGGATATGAGATTGTTGGGTGGACAGGACATGTATGGAGCAGAAAGTAAGTGTGTGCTGTCACGGGGCTGGGAGAGCAGTGGGAGCTGCATATAGGTGGGCATGAATATTTATATGGGAATGGACATTTTCAATCATAATTAAAAAACAAGAAGATGTATGACGGATGTGACAGTTAAACGGGAGAACATGATCCATGAGAAAGTGCACCACTGTGGAGAGATCAGAACAAAAGAGCCAGCGTTAGCTTCAGAAGAGTTAGTACCAGACATAGGTTTAGAATGATTATAGAACACAACCAGACCCAGTACCCTGGTGATGAAAAATGTCAGATCCGACTCGATGGCACGACCCAGTACCCTGGTGATGAAAAATGTCAGATCCGACTCAACGGCACTCGGCTTGGCTTTGGCAGGGAAAAAAAAAAAATCACGTATACCCAAATGAAGTAAAGGAGAATTAAATGAATTAAAGAACAGTGATATTTAATGGTCCTAATGCATTTTTGGTGTCGATCATCCGACAGAGCCTAATGGATGCAAGTAGGGGTTAATAGAAATCTGGAAGAAGTACAAAGTGAAAGAGTAAAACGCGAAGAATGTTTAGCACTATTATAAAGGAAACCACATATTTTTTCCCTTTAACTATTTTCTGTTACTTTTCCTCAGAATTCTCCCGATGAATGATCTTGAACTTCTGTGATTCTGTTACGGTGAAATACTATTTACATGTGAAAATGTGAAAATCGGTTACCCCTTGCCCCTTCCAGAAAGTTGAGATGTTTCAGACCACATGTTCAGTTTATGTTATGCTGAATAGCCTGTTAAAAAAAAAAGGGTATACATTTGCCTTTCATTTCCAAATATATGTCCCTAACAATAGTCTGCACAATCAAGAAAGCTTAGAATCCTGTAAGATCTTAGAAACCAAAGGCTGACTTAAGTTCTGTGGATTTATTAACTGTAGTTTATGTGAAGAATTGTAAATTAATATCACACAGTCTTCTATGCAGGTACCCAAGTGCAAATGCTTTCATTGCCAGGCATGAATAAAATATGGAATGGTGATGGCTGTGTTTTTTTTAAAGATCATGTCACCTGTCCAAACGGAGAAATCTTACTCATTCGCAGTCAGTTGATTCTATTTGGAAATAAAAAGCACAAAGTTCCCAGATTTTCTAGTTGCTTAAGAGATGGTTGCATGGGTTTGGATCTCACTTTTGAAACTCTGAATAAATTTTTTAAAAAATGATACAACCAGCTTTTTTTAAATAGTAAATTGAAGTTTAGCAGGAAATGAACTACTTTGTGAGAGTAAAGGAGTGAGTTAGTACGTGGTCTTCTTGTCTTATGTTCCAGAACAAAATATGATTTTTACATGCTTAAAAAATTGAATTAAAGAAAAATCTCCAATACTGACAAAGCTGAAAATCACTACCTTATTGATCAGGGAGACCAGTGGGAAGTGTTTGGTCTCAAACAACAAAACCAAACCCAAACCGACTGCTGTTGAGTCGGGTCCAAGTCACAGTGACCCGATAGGTCAGAGCAGAACTGCCCCATAGAGTTTCCAAGGAGTGCCTGGTGGATTTGAGCTAGTAAATATTTGGTTAGGAGATGTAGCACTTAACTCACTATACCACTAGGGTTTCCAGAGTTTAACTTACCTACCTTAATTCCTTGGTAAATTTCTTGCAGTGTGCCAGGATACTACACAGTTATTTTTTCTACATTTGATAATATTGTGGTACAATTTTATAAACAACTTCTCATCTAATATTTGAGGTGAGAATGAAGATACAGATAGTAGTAGAAAATTAAATATCAGCTATGTTTTTTAATAATGTATATTTTTGTCTGTATTTCAAGTACTCTGATTAATACCAATTTAGTTTGATAATATTTAAAGGAAAACATCCACTTTGATACAAGCTTGAACCAAAACAAGATCTCTTTCTCCACTTCCACAATATGCCAAGAAAAGGGAGAAAAGGTCTCATTTTTAGTAACCTAGCTACTTCTCAGTAGAAAAGTAAAAAATCAAAAACTAGCAAAATGTCTATCTTCAGAAACTTTATTAATACCAAGAAGGATGGTGATGGGATTGGGTGCTTGAATCATAATTTCTTAAATCGTCCTTGCATCTTAACTGGGTAGATACTGTTAGCTGACCTCAAGTTGATTCTGACTCATGGTAATCTCGTGTGTGTCAGAGTAGCAGTACAGCCCATATGATTTTAAAGGCTATTAACCCTTGGAAGCAGATTCTCCAGGGCTGTCTTCTGAGGCACCTTTGGGTGAGTTCAAATATACACATATAGATAGATGATACACAGTTATGTATACAGATATATACATAAACATACATATGGATGGATAGACAGATACAGAAAAACTGGTGGTTTAGTGGTTAAATGTTATAGATGCTAACCAAAAAGTCAGCAATTCAAATCCACCAGGTGCTCCTTGGAAACTACAGGGCACTTTTATTCTGTCCTATAGAGTTGCTGTGAGTTGGAATTGACTCAAAAGCCATGGGTTTATATACATATGTGTATATATCTATAAATACATGTGTAAGTATGTCTATATATACATATTTTTTCTTGTTACCATGTTTATCAAATATTATAATTTTAATAGAGTTTTAGATATATATTACAATATCAAGGCTTCTTAAAGAATTAGTTCTAAGAAAAATTAAATGTCTGCTATGTGTTAAACACTTTTCAGTATGTTTGAAGTTACAATTTATCACACTGCTAAGGCAAAAACCTGTTGCCATCGAGTTGATTCCAGCATTAAGATGAACAGAGAAAAGATCCAAGTTGCCGATGATCTCATTTTACTGGGATCCACAATCAACACTTATGAAAGCAACTGCCAAAAAATCAAGGGCTTCATTGCGCTGGGCAAATACGTTGAAAAAGACCTGTTTATTGTGTTGAAAAGCAAAGATATCCTCTTAAGACTAAGGTTTTCCTGATACACTAAAAGGTTTAGCTGTAGCCATGGTGTTTACAATCACCTCACATACATTCTAAAATTGGGCAATGAATGAGGAAGGAAAGACCAAACAAGAAATGATTCCTCTGAATGATACTACTGGCAAAGAATACTGAACATACCATTAATTTCCAAAAGCATGAATAAATCTGAGAAAACATACAGCCGGAATGATTCTTAGAAGTAACGACGGCAAGACTGCATCTCACATACAGTCTTGGTAAACTAGAGGGCCAGTGTAAAAAGCAGACTCAGCGAGACGGACTGACAACCAACTGGCTCGAGTGAAACAATGCTGGTCAGACTGGTGCAGGAATGGGCAGTGCTTAATTTTGTTGTGCGTGGCGTTGCTTTGAGTCAGAACTGATGCCACAGTATCTAACAGCAACAACAATACTGCTAAGGATGTGAAAATATTTTCCGTCTATTTTCTGTTTATGTAAGGATAAAAATTATTGTTACTCATTTGCAAAAGGACTTATGAACTGAAAACAAAAGAAGCAAATGCAGTTTTATTTCATAACATCAGAAACTGATTTTGGATACTTTTTTAATGCCAAGCCAAGTGCCGTCGAGTCGGATACTAGTAGTATATTTTAACTTCTGAGAAAAAAAAGTATACATATATATTGCTTTTCACAAGAGTAAAAGAAGTACTATAGCTCTATTGGCCATCAAAAGCCAACATTACACATAACAAGCCCTTGAAATTTTAATTGCTTGTAAACCCCCCTGTATACATTTACACAGAACTGATACTGATTTCATAGAATCTGTCAGAGAACCCTCCTCAAATAATTATACACATATTAGTTTTACATCAGCAGTTTCTGCAATATATTTAACCCTTTCTTTTATCTCTTAAAAATACATTAATTTTCAGGGAATGTATTCATTACTGATACACTAAAAAGATTGTTTGTAATGAAGCCTTGAAAAACTCAATGAAATTCTTAATGACAAAAAGATACTTTTGTAAGTTTTGTACCATGCACTATAGGATAGAAATAGTGAGTAAACACTCAACTTTGAAGTAATACTTTTATATTCTCCTTTGGCTGTTGACTAATAAAGGAAATGGAAACAATGTTTGCTTAGTACATAGTGGTTAAGAGCTACAGCTGGTAACCAGAAATCAGCAGTTAAATTTATCAGGTGCTCTTCTGAAACTTTCTGGGTAGTTCTACAAAGTCATATAGTATGAGTTGGAATTGATGACAATGATTTTTTTTTTCATTTTTGAATAAAGGAAATATTTTTTTAATAAACAATGTAATTAGAAGTGTTCAGTATTTAATAATTGCTATAGAAGCGAGCTGTTAACAATTAATACTATCATTATGCAATTAAACATGCATAATTAAAAAGCTGAGAACCGTTGATGGAATTCATAGCCTCCCATAATTTTCACTTCACCAATACAGAAAATATTGAATCAGTGAAAATCCATGAATTCACTGTAGGCAGTATGAAGTTGAATAAGTCATAGTCCTTACACAAAACAAAACAAAAAAACTCTCTACGATAAGGTTAAAAAAATTATGAAAATATAAAAATCACAAAAAATCATAAAATCATGAAAAAATAACCCAAAATATGTTTACCTGTCTTTACAATAAACTATGTTGAAATTACTGTGCTTAAGTAAATTCACAATACATTTTATTTCCCATGATCTTAAGGAATGCCTTTATTTATAGTAATCTTAATAAAATCCAAACACTAACGGTATATGTTTAAAATAACTGATATATAAACTTTGACTTAAAGGAAATTATATAATCTGACGGCACTTGGCTTGGCTAAATAGCATAATGAGGAGACTTTCATGTTTGTAATATTTATACCCTCCCAAACTAAGAACTCTGTCAGTTATATTACTTTAATACTTATAACATGTCTGAAGAATGATTCCATGTATCAATTCTTTTGTTTAGATTATTTTATATATAATAACATTATATAAGCAATTATTGGTATCCTAGAACTTCTAATAGGAATTTAACCCTCAGATGAAGACTGAATGGCTCCTTTCTTATTACTTAAATTAACAAAAATAAAAGATTTTAAACTGCTAACTCATGACATCAAATGATTACAATAAAATGTCTGTCTCTTGAATGTAAGACGTGTTCCAGAAAGTATTAACTTGTATTATAAGCCTTTATCATTACATATCAATCAGAGTAACAACAAAAAATTCATTATCTGAAATCAGAAACTTAAATATTAAGCAGTTCACATCATTTATGCATGAACTATTTAAAGAATGTAAATTAACCATGGTTATTTCATTATCTCAACAATATTTGAAATGCTGTTTATTTGCTCATGATTTACCTTGAAAGGCAATGGCTCTTCAGTAAGAGGACTAACAGGAAGTGAAGCAGTACTGCTTGCTGGGCTCATATCGGAACTCTGCAACAAAATAAAACTGAGTTAAAGATGTACACTTTTATAGTCACTTTTATTACTAATTTAGAATCTTATCAGAATAAATGAAATGTAAATGTGGAAACAGTCTATTTGTATATAATGAATCATTACAAATAAATACTTTTCTGGAAAGTTAGTCATATTATCACCTTTCAATGTATGTTTCAATTATATATCATTAAATAAAACAATCATTTACTGTTAGAATGGCATTAAATATTGTTTCCCTAATTTATCTTTTTATTCAAATTAAAACTATGCAATGTAAAACTATGTAATGCTTAATTCTGATGTATATAGGGCTGCTATGAGTTGCAACTAATTCAACGGTACTGTACAACAACAACAATACTGCTAAGGATATCGACATATTTTTCCATATATTTTCTGCTTCTATAAGGATAAAAAGTATTCCATTACTCATTTGTACAAGGACAATTTATACACTAAAGACAAAAGAAGAAAATGCAGGAATTTTATTTCATAACATCAAAAATTGATTTTAGATACCTTGTAATACTGGTGGAATATTTTAATTTCTGAGAAAAAAATATATTTTCACAAGAGTAAAAGAAGTTCTATAGCTATAGTGGCCATCAAAAGCCAATAATACATATAACAAGCCCTTAAAATTTTAATTGCTTGTAAAATTACTTACACATTTACAAAGAAACAATATTGATTTCATGGAATCTGTCAGAAAAATCAGCTAAAATAATTATATACATACACAGTATGTTTCTGTCCTGATCTTTCAGGCTGATTTTGAAACTTGCATTCTATTTCTTTATTTTATAGAGGTTTAAATAATTACATACATTCTTTTCATTATGAAAGTAATGTCTACCATTAATGTACAGTTATAAAATGCAGAAACATTAGTTTTCTAAAATTTCCATATTCATAGACCCTAATATTTTTCAACTTATTAAATTCTGTTACACAAACATCATCAAAACATTTACATAAATGTAAAAGACTTATTGGAATGATATTAGTACTATTCTATAAACATGGCAGTTTTTTCCAAGTTTTTTTAAATCATTAAAACTTATTAAATAACAAGTTTGCCTAAAAAAGAGAGATGTGGTTTATAACTTCATTACTTACTGCTAATTAAATTTGAAAGTGGATACCCTGCTGGGTAGTGGTTAACTGCTGTAACTGCTAACTAAATGTCAGCATTTGGAATTCACCAGATGCTTCTTGGAAACCCAGTGGGGCAATACTCTGTCTGTAGGATTGCTCTGAGTTTGAACAAACTCTCCAATGATACATACTGACAATGGCTAGAAACAGAACTTATTTTATTATATTCTTAACTCATTCTCTTGGGAAAATTCTTCCACTCAAGTAAATGAGCTAATAAAACAAATAACCAAACAACTTGGTACCCCACACTCTCAGCTCACTTTCAATATACTAATTTATACTTGTATACAAATACAAAAACTTCACAGTGAAGACTTAATCGAAAGAGTGGATCAGTTTTTTTTTTTTATTTTTATTTAACATAACTGAGTGAAAATGTACATTCACGTATAAATTTACATGCCCACCTATATGCAGCTTTCACTGCTCTCCCTGTCCGGTGACTGCACACTATTCCTCTCTGCTCCATACATGTCTCAGAGTGGATTAGTTTTGATTATGAGAAGGGGATCAAGAAGACAAAATTTTTCTAACTTCACTTAAGTGAAGAACAAAAAGAACAACTTAAAGAAAATTCTGTAAATGCTACTAAATCTAAGCATCTCTTCAGAGATTATTTTTAGTTAATTCAAGGAAGAAACTGAACACTTAGAAAACATCCAGTATGATGGAATAAGTTCTGTCTAATAACTTGATAAACCATGTAAAAGAACTATGTGCATGTATAGAAACCAAGATAGTCAGTATAATTTTTCTACAATATGTACCCCACCTACTTACATGAGGCTGTATATTTACCTAAAATGTCTATAGCAGGCAACTGGGTGGAAACTGAACGGTCTACTAGAGGAAGCAGAAAAATAATGTGCTAGATAATTAAAGTGAGTTAGTTACTGACATTAATTAGTAAACATATCAACAGCCTCTCATCCACTTATTTAATCAAAATCAGGAAATATTCTACATTTCTGACTTTTACTATCCTATTTTACAACATGGTGAACAAACCAAGCTCGTCTCTTGAAGTATTTCTGTCTACATTAGATTTCTCATGGGAAATTGAGTAAGTAATCATAATTTAAAAATAGTTTAATTATCTAATATTTTTCTGAAGTTCTGATAGCCCACAGTTTTATTAAAATATCATACCCTTAAAAATAATACATTCAGAAGACAGAATGACTCTGAGCTGTAAAAATTTAGAATTCTGGCTCATATTCTTACAGAATATGAACATTTTTCAACATAAGAAGATGAGCTCAATATAAGGCTTCACTATAAATTTCCTTTAGGGTTGAGGCCTTTCACACTTTCTAGAAATCAACGTGTCATTCCGAGGAATATAGACAGCAGACTCCAAAATTTGTATCATGTATCATGGATTCTTAGAATGCCATTCTTACAGAAAAGTTTGCTCCAGTTTTTACTTTCAAATCCATCTTATAGTGTGAAACCTGAATTCCACTGCTCTTTGGAAATCTTGAGATAAATGTTTTTAAAAGCAAATCAATCTTATAAGACAACATGTGACAAACTACACTTAATTATCAAGCTGAGAAATACAAGGCAAAAAAAGAGTATGAAAGTATCTGTTTTTGTTTTGTTTTGTTCTCCATTTGTTTTTCAGTGGTCTGTAATTTAGGTGTCATTCCAATTTGTTTATCCTTTTGGATGAAATGTTAACAGCAAGTCATCTGGAAATTCATTAGATCTCTCTATAATAATAATATAAAATTTAAAATTCAAGTTCAATTTTTAAATGTTCTTAGTAACTTTATAATTTGGGGAGTGACTTTTTATCCAGGAAAATGAAATATTTTTTAATGTACTTGAAATATTTTACAATATGAGCTCAGAGTTCATCTTCTTTTGTTACAAAGGAAAATGCGTTAATGTTATTAGATTAAAATGTTCTTTATTAATAACTAATGCCCAGATCTTGATTTTTAATACCATTTTCCAATAAAAGGAACCAAGGCTGGTTGGATAACTCCAGGGATGGGACAATGAAAGTACACAATAAACCTGGAGCATCTTTTAGTTGTATAAACAAAGGAAACAGTCCAAAAATAAAAGACAAACAAAAAAAAATGGAAGACTATAGGTCAAAAGGAAAAAGGAGCTAATATGCAGGAGTTCTCAATGGACAAAAGAGGAACAATTTGATCAACAATATAAATGGCATATTATTGAGTTGTAACTTAAAGTACATGTAAAACAAATACCTAGAAGTCCATACTAACATAAATGACTGTATAAGTAAATGAATTTATTTAATCATTTGAATAAACAAATAGAGAAACAAGGTAAATCTTTTCCAAAGTTTCTAAAATAATTCAAAGGTATTTTAACCCTCTTCAAGAGGTCAAATTTAATCAGTCCCTCCCTATCCTTGACTTCCAGGGACACTCTGCAAAAAATGTGATCTATTAAGGTCATCAAGGATAACGTCAGAACAAGCTAGGAAGACATGATGACTAAACATAATTGGCAACTTTAGTGGGACTCTGGAATAGGAAAAAAAAGGGAAAACTGTGAAATCTGAATACAATGATGAATTTAATTAATAGCAATGTACCAATGTGACACCAATAATGTCACCCTGAGGACTATGGTGAGCCTGACCGAATCCACTGTATATCCAATTACCTGATATGCAAACAAAAGCTGGACAATGAATAATGAAGACCAAAGAAGAACTGATGCATTGAATTGCAGTGTCAGAAAACAATACTGAATATATAACAGACTTCCAGTAGAACAAATCTCTCTTGAAAGAAGTATGGCCAGAATATTCCTTAGAGGCAAGGATGACAAGACTTCATCTCAAGTAGTTTGAACATATTACATGGAGCTATCAGTCCCCAGGAAAGGACCCTATTCTTGGTAAAGTAGACAGTCAGTAAAAAAGTGGAAGACCCTCAATGAGATGGGTTGATACAGTGGCTACAACCATGGGCTCAAACAACACAATCATGAGGACAGTGAGGGACCAGGCAACATTTTATTCTGTTGTATGTGGGGCTGCTATAACTTGGAACGCACTCAATGATACCTAACAACAACAATGTGCCAATGTTGGGCTCTTGGTAGTTCCCCTGGGAAAACTGGATGAAGGGTATACTGGAATTATATTTACTCTCTTCCTAACTATTTGTAAATTTCAACAATTGTAAAATAAAGTTAACTTAAAAATATTACTTTTTAGCAATAAAACCAGCCTTTTCAATATTATAAGGCATGTCAGTTACTATACTCATTGCTCCTTAGCTTTCATCTGGGCCCTTATCACTTTCACTAAAATAAATTTTGACAGACTACTTGGATGCATAACCTCTTCATGAGGAATCTTTAATCTTATAAGATTGCAACAACAAAAAAATGATGTTAAATTGTTTTACATGGTTTCATATTCCATATAGGAATGCTGAAAGAAAATTTGAGCCATACAAAATTATCTATTTGAGTATGCTTGAGGTACATGGTACACGATACACTACTAATATTTACTGAATTACATAATTCTATAGGACAGATCCATTAATTATACCTTCCTTGAAAGCATAATTAATACAACTGCCCTATGGGATTAAAATTTATTTACAAAGATTCCTTGCACTGAAACATAATCAGTTTGGCTCCAATCTGCTGGATACATAAACAGATTTGAGTGTAAGTGAAATATTTTAATTTTTCAAGTCACTGGGGTACATTCATGAAGTGATTGGCTACATTTAATAAATGTAAATTGTCATCTAAATTTTCCTATTTTCCTGAATATATAGAAAACATGTACACTTATGTTGTATTCCTTATTTCATAATCAATGGAATTATTACTGATAATATACATAGGATTATTTAGATTTCCATACTATAAATATGCTATTTTTCCTGAGAATGTTTTCGTTGTTTAGACATGTCAGTTTTCAGTGAAAATCCAGTTATTTATTCATCCAACTTTTCAATTGCTCAAATACATATTTGACTTCTTTACCTTTAGACTGTAAGTTTTGTCATGATTTTCTGCACTGGTAAGTCAATGTTAGATATGTTGGTAGCCTAAGAAGAAAGAAAAAGGAATAAAGAATGTCCAGTTGCAGTATTGAAAGAAGGTTTTTTTTTAAATATATTATTGGGTAGACTAATGAGTGTTAAGGGGTGTTCTTCACCAGGTATATGCTACAAATAATAATCACCCACTAGAACTGGCATCTTCTGATCCAGGGTGATGATCAGGAAATACTAGGCATTCTACTATAGAGAATAAGATTAGTCTTTGGGAAGCTAATTCTAATCAGCTCAATCCTAAAATGGTGGCTTAACCTATATCATATTTGTGTGTTGTTTTAGTGGCAGAGCAAAATGAAAGCACCAGTAAACTGAATTCATTCTCAAAAATAGGACAACTTTTTAAAATTTGATCTAGCACTACTCATTTCTTCATTACTAGTTCTATGGTTTCAAATAAAAATGTAAGGGAAGGCAGAGCCAAGCTGGAGGATGAGATACATGTCTCCTTAGTTCCCTCTGAAAACTAAGGCCGGGATTGATAATTAAATGGAGCATCCTAGACACCAGTAAGCCCTAGGACATGGCATAAGGTTGTCAGATTGGACTGCATGTCACTAAATGGGTAACTTCTCTCTTGCTAATAACTTATTTTTCCTTTTTTTTTTTTGTCAGTGGGTGGCTGATGGAAATGAGCCAGTAGATACCTGAGCTGCAGTGCTGAAGTGAACAGCATATAGTGTAGCGGAGAGACAGTGTGTGGAACAGCCAGGTTTTGGGAGCCTGGTGGCAGAATAAGGACATCATAGCCACTCCATCCTCTCTTTCCTGAGCTGTGCCATAGATTCTGCTATCTTGTGGTGGGAAAGGAAGCCTGACCAAGAAGCCATCTTGGTCTGCTAGAAGGTGCAGTTACCCAACGGAAAGCCTCAACAGGGTCTAATTCCCAGGCTGTGAGGCAGTGCAAGTCCAGGGAGTACTTTTCCAATAGAAAGGCTGTGTTTAGCACAGTGTTGCCTCATGGGTAGGTCCTAGCAGAAGACAGCACCAGGGCGGTAATCCCTCCATGAACTGAACTGCATCATAGTATCCAGGGACTGTGGAAGATGTGCCTCTGTTATCAGCCAGAAGGAGGGGCCTCCATACCTGAAGTCCTGACTGATTTTGGAAGCTGTCAGATAGCCTTCAGATTTTCAAAATAAGACTGCTGGGAGAAATGACTTCTGTGCAGCCCAACAGCATCTATTCAAGCCTTTAATGACCCACATTATACAGCTGACTGATGGTCCCCCAGTAGCTCCATAAGTAGGGCTGTGTCTTTGTCAGCAAGGAGGTAGAGACCATCACCCCAGACAGTCCAGTGGAGCCAGTCACTAGAGTACATAGGCAGTTACTGACCAGCTCCCTTGTCAGAACTACACCTCAGCTCCTGTTGAGGCAACACCAGAGAAACTAAACAGCTTTTAGATAGTCTGTAGGCAACAGACCACCATTAAACAGTTAAAGAAACATCTCACTACAGCTCCAGAAAACTCCTAAAAGAAAGAAACAAAAATCTCCCAGATCAAGAAGTCTTTCTGAAACTATTAAAGGCTGAGTACAAAAGAATCATATAGAGAGCCTTCCTGGAGATCAAAGAAAATTTAGGAGAGCAAAATGAAAAATTAACCAAGCTTTTCAAACTGAAGGAAGAAAAGTGTTGGAAACCCAACAGATCAGTAACAAAATTACAGAATTAGACAATTGAATTCAAAGCCAAAAGAGCAGAATCGAGGAATAGAAGTCAGACTTAGTGGCCTTGAACATTTATGAGGGGAAATTAGAGAAAAGAAGTAAGAAAAATGAAAAACTATTAAGAAACAGGTGGGACTCTATCAAGAGGAACAATCTGTGAGTAATTGGAGTTCCTGAACAGGACGGGATAACTGAAAACACAGAGAGAAATGCTATTGAGTTGCTGAAAGAAAACTTCCCTGAAATTATGAAAGCAGAGGATATAAATATCCAAAATGTATATTGAATACCACACAATTCAGACCCAAAAAGAAAGACACCAAGGTATAATCAAGCTTAAAATGAAACCTAAGCAGAAACTCTTAAAGGTAGTGAGACTGAAAGCAAAGCTAACATTCAGAGGGAAGCCCTATAGGCTATTGTCTCACCTCACAGCAAAAATAATGTCTGTAAGGAGGTAGTAGGATGACACATTCACAGCAATGAAGGAGAAAAACTTCCAAGCAAGAATTATATATCCTGCAAAACTGTTTCCAATATGAAGATGAATTAAACATATTTGCAGATAAACAGAAGCTTAAAGACTTTGTACACATCAAACTCAAATTACAAGAAACACTGAAAGAAGCTCGTTCCTTAGTAAAAGAAAACCATTAACTATATACTTAAGGAGGGAATACAGGACACAACATTCAGAAATCTACTTAGTTAGGAAAGGCACAAAACCCAATCAAAACTATAATATTAAAAGAAGGGAACCAGTGATAATCTCATGAAAACTATGACATCATCACATTAAAAACTGGAATACACTACAGTAGTTATAGTCCTTTCGGATGGAGAGAAGTTAAAAAGATACGTAGAAGTTAAAATTGAGTTTAAATTTAGAATATTAAGAGGGATGATGGGGCAGCCACAAAGTACAATAACACTGCAACATATTGAAACAAGAAATGCAATACAGGAGTCTCAATAAACACAAAACCAACATTGAAAAAGGTGAAAATTCAACACATAAAGAAGAATGACCGACAACAGAATATTAAAAGCAGCACAGAAAACACCAACACAAAAATAAATACATCAAAATGACAGCACTGAACACATACCTATCAATAATTACACCAAATGTAAACAGATTGAATGCACCAATAAATAGACAACCAGAGATATCTTGGATCAAAAGACATGACCTGTCTATATGTTGCTTACAAGAAACACATCTTAGACTTAAAGATATGAACAAATTGAAAATTAAAGGATGGAATAATATACACCAAGCTAACAATATACAAAGAAGAGCAGGTGTGCCAATACTAATCTCAGATAAAATAGACTTTAATGTAAAATCCACCAGTGCAGACAAGAACAGTCACTATTTATTGCAGAAAGATTAAATACACAGGAAGGACTTAATAATATTAAATATTTATGCAACCAATACTAGAGTATCTAAATACATTGAAGAAACACTGACAGCATTGAAAAGTGAGATAGGTCACTCCACAATAACGGTGGGAGACTTCAACACTCTACTTTCACCAATGGATAGATCATCTAGAAAAAAGCTCAGTGAAGACACAGGGATCTTATAGTGACAATTAACCAATTAGACCTCATGGACATATACAGAACTTTTTACCTATCAAAAGATAAGTACACCTTCCTCGATGGCACTTGGCTTGGCTCTTCTCCAATGTACATGAAACGTTTTCTAGAATCGACCATGTATTAGGACATAGAGTAAATCTCAACAAAATCCAAACCACTGAATTATTGCAAAGCAACTTCCCCTACCATACAGTCACAAATGTTGAAATCAATAGCAGAAAAAAACATAGAAAGAAATTGAAACTCATGGAAACTAAACAACACCTTGTTCAACTGTCAGTGGGTTTAGAAGAAAGGACAGAATAAAGGAATTTATGGATTGAAATGAGAATGAAAACACATCCTACAAAACAGTGTTCAGAAGTCAATTTATCTCTATAGATGCACACATCCAGAAGGAAGACAGGATCCAAGCCAAAGAATTAACCCTAAAACTTGAACAAGTAGAAAGAGAGCAACAGAGGCACCCCACAGACAGATCATAAAATTAGAGCAGCACTAAATGAATTACAAAAAAGAAGAACAATTTCAAAAATTGACAAAATCAAAAGCTGCTTTTTTGAAAAGATCAACAAAATTAACAAAACACTGGTGAAACTTACAAAAGAAAAACAGGAGAGGAGGGGTGGAATCAAGATGGAGGACTAAGCACACGTCTCCTTATATCCCTCTGGAAACCAAGACCTGAATTGACAATCAAACAGAGCCTTCTGATCACCTAATCAGCCTGAGGACACGGCACAGAGCTGTTAATTGGGACTTCATACCACTCAGTGAAAAACCTCCTCTCTTTCACTGACTCCTGCTCCTGGCTGGCCCCGGCTCTCATGGATGGAAGGTAAATGCACCATTTTGAAATTTTTTTCCTCTGTCTCGGCTGGCGGGCAGATCTGGGTCTTGCCTGGCAGCTGGACTCAGACGCACTGCTGGGGGGATAGGCAGGTGAAATTCCCATATTCTGAGAGCCAGGTTCAGGACTCTGTTAATATAGCCATTTTGAGCCTTTCGTTTTGTAGCTGCCTCAGCGGAGTTTGAGTGGAGCTTTGTGGTCAGCTTGCAGGATGCCACGTTGGTACCAAGATTTTAGCGGGACCTTGTTCTTAGCCTGGGAGACAGCACCTGCAAATGAGACAGTGCTTCTCCGACAGACAAGTAGTGATTTTGCACAGTGCTATCTACGTTGGGGGCCCTGCAACAGAAGAAGAGGAATCACTACCTCTAGGCACCGTTAGCCCCTCTGTCTGCTGCCTCTGTGGAGGACGCCATCTTGGATACGGTGGCCGCAGCTGGCCCTAATTCTTAGCTTGGGAGCCAGAGCCTGCCCACAGGAGAGTGCTTTCCTATCACAAAACCAGTACTCGACACAGTGTTGGCTAAGTCTAGGCCCTGTCAGCAGAGGCCAACAGGGCAGTAGCATTGCTATATTCTGAACTAGTTTGTTATCATCTGGGGTTGGATATAGTGGTGCTTACTTTGTCCGATGAGAAGCGGGACCTCTACACCTCAAAACCTAACTCACTTGTGAACTGGTCAGATATCTTTTGCTTTACATTTGAAGACAGCCTAGAAAAACATTTGCAATCCATCCTCACAGTACCTCTTCCAGCCTCTATATACTCACAGGGGACCCAAAAAGCAACAGACAATTGTGGCATACAAGTAATCATTCATGGCTTCAGCAGGCTCCCAAACAAAGCAACCAAGGAGTTTTCCAGATGAAGAAACTTTTATGAAAGCATCAGGAAGTGAATACAAATTGATTATATACAGAGACCTTCTAGACCTTATACAAAATGCAGCAGAACAAAATGAAAAATTAAGCAAGTTGTTCAGTCTGATGGAAAACCAGTACTCTGAAATCCAACAGATCAAGAAGAAAATCAAAGACATAGAAACTTCCAGGCAAAGCCAAGAAAACAGAATGGAACAAATGGAAAAAAGAATTTCTGACTTGGAAGACAGAGCTACTGATGCCAGCGTCTATGAGCAGAAATCAGAAAAAGAAACAAAAAAAATGAAGAAACATTAAGAAGCATGTGGGACGCTATTAAGAGGAACAACCTTTGATTAACTGGAGTCCCTGAACAGGGTGAGACATCTGAGAACACAGAGAGTATTGTTGCTGAGCTGCTGAAAGAGAACTTCCCAGAAATCATGAAGGAAGAGAATATAGACATCTCAGATGCATATCGTACATACCACCCAATAAAGATCTCAAAAGAAAGACTCCAAGACATATTATAATCAAGCTGAACAAAATGAAACATAAGCAGCATCTCTTAAAGGTAGCAAGACTCAAGGCAAGGCTAAAATTCAGAGGGAAACCCTGTACACTCTCGTCAGATTTCTCAGCAGAAACCATGCTGGCATGGAGACAGTGGCACGACACATTCAAAGTCTTGAAGAAGAAGAACTTCCAACCAAGAATTATATAATCCTGCAAAACTATATTTCAAATATGAAAATGAAATTAAGACATTCCCAGATAAACAGAAACTCAGAGACTTTGTAAAAACCAAACCCAAACTACAAGAAATACTGAAAGAAGTTCTTGGCTTTGGCTTAGAAGAATGAAATCACTAACTTTATATTTTAGAATGACACAATACTCAAGACTCTACTCACTTAGGGAAGGTTCCACAGTAAATCACAGCTTTGATATGGAAAGAAGCAATCCAGTGATCATCAAGAAAACTATGGTGTCATCATAATAAAAAGAGGGATGTACTACAGTTGTTATAGTCCTTCCAGATGGAGAGGAAGACGACAAGACTGGTAGGAATTACAATTGGGTTTATACATAGTTTATTCAGGGGGTTCATAGGGGCAGCAGTAAAGCACAACAAAGATGTATCATACCATTTCAAGAAATCTAACACATGAGTCTCAACAACTATAAAACCAGCTCTGAAAAAGGTGAAAAATCAACTCACAAAAAAGAGTGTCGCAGAACAGACTAATAAGAACAACAGAGAAAACATCAACATAAAAATAAACATATCACAATGGCAGCAGTGAACACATACCTATCAATAATTACACTGAATGTGAATGGACTGAATGCTCCAGTAAAGAGACACCAAGTGTGATCTTGGATCAAAAGACACGATCCATCCATATGTGGTCTACAAGAAACTCACTTGAGACGTAAAGACAGGAACAAACTAAAAATTAAACGATGGAAGAATATATATCAAGCTAACAATGAACAAAGAAGAGCAGGGGTGGTAATTCTAATCTCAGACAAAATCAAGTCAAATCCATCATCGTGGACAAAGATGGACACTATTTATTGCTGAAAGGTTGAGTACACAAGCAAGACTTAACTATATTAAATATTTATGCACCTAATGTCAGACCACCTAAATATGTCGAAGAAAACCTGACTACGCTCAAAAGGGAGTTAGATGAGTCCACAATAATAGTGGGAGATTTTAACACTCCACTCTCATTACTAGACAGATCATCTAGAAAAAAGCTCAGTAAAGATACAGAACACCTCATTGATACAATTAATCAACTAAACCTCATTGATATATACAGAACTTTCCACCCATCAGCAGACAACTACACCTTCTTCTCCAGTGCACATGGAACATTATCCAGAATTGACCACGTGATTGGCCATAATGCAATGCTGAACAAAATCCATACCATTGAATTACTGCAAAGCATCTTCTCAGATCATAAAGCCTTAAAAGTTGAAATCAATAGCAGAAAAAACATAGATAGAAAGTGGAACTCTTGGAAACTGAACAACATCTTGCTCAAAATAACATGGGTTATAGAGGAAATCAAGGATGAATTAAAGAAATTCATGGATTCCAATGAGAATGAAAACACTTCCTACCAGAACCTATGGGATACAGCCAAAGCAGTGCACAGAAGTCTGTTTATCTCCACAAATGCACACATCTGGAAGGAAGAAAGAAACCAAATCAAGGATCTAACTCTACAGCTTGAACAAGCAGAAAGAGAACAACAGAGGAACCCCTCGGGCACCGGAAGAAAGGAGATCATAAAGATTAGAGCAGAGCTAAATGAATTAGAGAATAGAAAAACAATTGAAAAAATTGAAAAGACCAAAAGGTGGTTTTTTGAAAAGATCAACAAAATTGATAAACCACTGGCTAAACTTACTAAAGAAAAGCAGGAAAGGAAACAAATAACCCAGATTAGAAACGAGAGGGGAGTTGTCACCACACATGCAACAGAAATCAAAAATATCATAACAGAATACTATGAAAGACTGTACTCTAACAAATTTCAAAACCTAGGGGAAATGGACCAATTCCTTGACTCATACCACCTACCCAAATTATCACAACGTGAAGCAGAACAACTTAATAAACCCATCACAAAGGAAGAGAGTGAAAAGGTCATCAAAACACTGCCAAACAAAAAAAGTCCAGGCCCAGACGGCTTCACGGCAGAATTCTACAAGCATTTAGAGAAGAGTTATCCCCAAAGCTACTGAGACTATCTCACAGTATAGAAAGGGATGGAATACTCGCAAACTCATTCTATGAAGACAGCATAACCCTGATACCTAAGCCAGAGAAAGATCCAACAAAGATAGAGAACTACAGACCGATATCACTCATGAACCTAGATGGAAAAATCTTCAACAAAATTCTTGCCAACATGTTCTATTCACAATAAAATATCAAGAAAATAATCCATCATGATCCAGTGAGATTCATACCAGGGATGCAAGGCTGGTTCAATATCAGGAAAACAATTGATGTGATTGACCACATAAATAACACAAAAGATAAGGATCACCTGATTTTGTTCATTGATGCTGAAAAGGCATTTCATAAAGTCCAACACCCATTCATGCTAAAAACTCTTAGCAAAATGGGCATAGACAGCAAATTCCTCAACACAATAAGGGCCATTTATACAAAGCCAATTGCTCACATCATCCTGAATGGAGAGAGACTGAAAGACTTTCCCTTGAGATCAGGAAGTAGACAAGGATGCCCACTGTCACCTCTCCTAGTCAACATTGTGCTAGAAGTTCTAGCCAGAGAAATTAGACAAGACCAAGAAATAGAGGGCATCTGCACTGGCAAAGAGGAAGTTAAAATCTCCCTGTTTGCAGATGATATGATTGTCTATGCAGAGAACCCCAAGGAATCTATAAGTAAGCTACTCAAACTGATAGAAGAGTTCAGCAAAGTCTCAGGATACAAGACAAACAAGTAAATCAGTAAGATTCCTATATACCAACAATGAGACTGTTATGAGGAAATTATCAAAGCAATACCATTTACGATAGCCCCTAAGAAGATAAAATACCTAGAAATTAATCCAATGAGAGAAACAACAGACCTTTACAGAGAGAACTACAAGCCCTTACTACAAGAAACTAAGAGAGACTTAGATAAACGGAAAAACCTACCCTGCTCATGGATAGGAAGACTTAACATTGTGAAAATGTCTATTTTACCCAAAGCAATTCATTTATATAATGCAATCCCAATACAAGTTCCAGCATCATTTTTTAATGAGATAGAGAAACAAATCACTAATTTTGTTTGGAAAGGGAAGAACCCCCGGATAAGTAAGGTACTACTAAAGAAGAAGAACGCACTGGGAGGCCTCTCATTACCTGAACTTAGAATATTCTACACTGCCACAGTGGTCAAAACAGCCTGGTACTTGTACAAGAACAGACGGATGCATCAATGGAAGAGAACTGAGACCCCAGAGATGACACCATCTGCCTACAAACAGTTGATATCCGACAAAGGAGGAGATCCAGGCACCCAAAAAACACATGCGGATATGTGTTAGTTATTAAAGAAATTCAAATCAAGACAACAATGAGATACCATCTCACCCCAACAAGATTGGCCATGATCCAGAAAACACAAAACAACAAATGCTGGAGAGGCTGTGGAGAAAGTGGAACACTTGTACACTGTTGGTGGGGTTGCAAAATGGTCCAGCCTCTTTGGAAGGCAATCTGGCACTTTCTTAAAAAAACTGATACTGATATACCATTTGACCCAGTAATTCCACTACTTGGAATATATCCTACAGGATCAAGGCCTTTCACACCAACGGACACATGCAACAGAATGTTTACCGCAGCACAGTCCATGATAGCAAAAAGATGGAATCAACCCAGATGCCCAACAATAGAAGAATGGATACGTAAACAATGGTACACATATTCAATGGAGCACTGCACAATGATAAAGAATAACGATGATTCCAGGAAACATCTCCGAACCTGGTTTCCACTGGAAGACATTATGTTGAGTGAAAGTAGTCAGCGACAAAAGGACAAATACTGTATGAGACCTCTACGATAAGATCTCGAAAACAGACTTGTGTATAGAAGAAAAGACTCTTTGACAGCTGCAAGGGAGGGTGGGGCGGGGAGAGGGGAGGGCTTAGTTTAGATAGTTACTAGAAATCTAGTTGGGAGAAAGCAGTGATAACACACATTAGAAACAAGAACAACATTAAGTGGACTTCCGCATAACTTGAGTACGCCTTCCATCATAACTCAATACTGCAAGGATAGAGTAGCTGTGGCGGGGGGCGGGGGACCATGCTGTTAGGTGTATTCCAGGCCAATTGGCACAGCCAGCATTTTGCTAAGAGAGCTCTCTGCACCCCATATTCGTAAGTGGGGTCTGGGGTCTTAAAAGCTGCCAACCTGCCATCCGAGGACACAGTCAATTGTCCCATCTCAGCAGGAATGGATGCTCACCGAGGACCAAAATGATGTGCGGTAAAGACAACCAAGAAGACAGAGAGACCCACAAGAGTGGGTGCCTACATCGACTTGGGACCGGAACAACCGGATGGTGCCCAGCTACCACCAGTGATAGCCATGATGGAGCTCACAGAGAGGAATCTTACTGGCAACACAAGAATAAAAAGGGGTGTATCATGAGATCTCCACTAAAAGACCTCAATTGATGGTCCATTGGTTTTGGGGTTCCTCTGAGAGCATGGCCTCCAGCCTGATGCTGTCCTTTCCCATAAATTATAACAAAGGTCCACTCTTTGGACAGGAATGGATTGAAGTTGGCAATGCAGAGTGACCATATATTGGAAGCACTTTATGGTTCTATACATCTATAGGATTTCATCTTGCTGAGCTCTGGCTGGAGGAAGGGGAGTGGACAGAGAGGAGGGGAAAGGAGGCTGTTGGGAGGATGAGACATGTATGGAGCAGAGAAGAATAGTGTGCAGTCACCGGACAGGGAGAGCAGTGGAAGCTGCATATAGGTGGACATGTAAATTTATACGTGAATGTTCACATTCACTCAGCTATGTTAAATAGAAATAAAAAATAAAATTATATTAAAAAAAGAAAAACAGGAGAGGAAATCAATAACCTGAATAAGAAATGAGATGGGAGATGTCACAGCAGACCCCACTGAAATTAAAAGCATAGTAACAGAAAATCCTAACAGATTTTCAAACCTAGAAGAAATGAATAAATTTCTAGATTTATATCACCTACTGAAAATATCACGAGAAGTAAGAAAACTTAATAAACCCATCACAAAGAAAGAGATTGAAAATGTCATCAAAAAAACTACTCACCAACAAAAGCCCTGGACCAGGTAGCTTCACTGCAGAATTCTACCAAACTTTTAGAGAAGAGTTAACTCCAATACTACTGATAGTATTTCATAGCATAGAAAGGGATGGAATACTCTCAAATTCATTCTGTGAAGCCAACATAACCCTGACGCCAAAGCCAGGGAAAGATCCAACACAAAAGGAAAATTACAAATCAATGTCATTCATGAACCTAGATGCAAATTCCAGTAGAATTCAACAACATATCATAAAAAGACTTCATCATGATCAAGTTGGATTCATACCAAGAATGTAAGGCTGTTTTAACATCAGAAAAGCAATTAATGTGATATACCACATAAATAATGCAAACTATAAGAATCACCTAATTTTGTCAACTGATGCAGAAAACGCACTTGACAAAGGCCAACGCCAACTCATGCTAAACTCTCAGCAGACTCAACGACAGTGGGCTTGGTGGGTTACACAAAAACTACTGCCTACACCATCCTGAATAAACAGAGACTTAAAGAATTCCCCCTGGAATGGGAACTAGATAAGGAAGCCCACTCTCACCACTGCTATTCAACATTTGCACTAGAAGTTCTGGCCAAAGTGATTAGACAATACAAAGAAATAAAGGGCATCCATATCAGCAAAGAAGAAGTAAAAAATATCTCTATTTGCAGATAACATTGTATACACAGAAAATCTTTAAAGATCCGTAAGTAAACTACTTGAACTAATAGAAGAGTTCTTCAAAGTATCTGGATATAAGATAAATGTATGTGAATTAGTAGGATTCCTTAATACCAACAAAGAAGTCAATAAAGAAGAAATCACCCAATCAATACCATTTACTATAGTCCCTAAGAAAATAAAATACCTAGGAATAAATGTAAATAGAGAAATAAGAGAACTATACATAGAGAACTACAAAACCTCACTGTAAGAAACTAAGAGAGACTTACATAAATAGAGAGACCTACTTGCTCATGGATAGGAAGACTTAACACTGAAAATGTCAATTTTACCCAAAGTGATCTAGATATACAATGCAATCCTAATACAAATTGCAGTAATATTTTTCTAAGGAGATGGAGAAACAATTCACCAACTTTGTTTAGAAAAGGAAGAAACCTTAGATAAGCAAAGCACTACTGAAGAACATAGTGGAGGACTTTATACTACCTGGTCTTAGAACCTATTATGCTGCCACAGTAGTCAAAACATCCTGGTATTGATACAAAAAGAGATATATAGATCAATGGAACAAAGTTGAGACCCCAGAGATGCCATTATCCTCCTATGGACACTTGATATTTGAAAAATGCCCTAAGATTGTAAATTGGGGTAAAAAGTGTCTCATTAACAAACAGTGCTGGCAAAATTGGATAGGCATGTGCAAAAAATTGAAAGCAGACCCATATCTCAGACCTTGGACAAAAACTAACTCAAAATCCATCAAAGACCTACATATGAAATCTACAATGGTAAAAGATCATGAAAGGAAAACAAATAAATAAATAGGGTCAACAACGGAAGTTTTAATACACAGTTTAGACAGATTTGAAAATCTGGCAAAGAAAGTATGATCAAAAGAATAGAAAGTAGATAAATGGGACCTACTAGGAGTCAAAAACGTTCACTCATCCAAAGACTTTATCAAAAGAATTAAAAGATCACCTACACAATGGGAAAATATATTGGAAACTGCATGTCAGACCAATGTCTGATCTCCATAATCTACAAGGTACTGCAAAATATCAACAAGAGAAAGGAAAATAACTCAATTAAGTCATGGGTAAAGGAGATGGACAGACACTTCACTAAAGAAGACATCCAGGCAGCCAAAACACATATTAGTAAATGCACATGATCATTAGCTATCAAGGAAATCAAAATCAAAACTACAGTGAGATACCATCTCACCCCAACAAGGTTGGCCATAGCTCAAAAAACACAAAACAACAAATACTGGAGAGGCTGTGGAGAAACTGGAACTCTCCTACAGTGCTGGTGCGATTGCAAAATGATACGACCTCTTCTGAAAGCAATCTGAAGCCTCCTTAAAAAGCTGGAAATAGATACACCATTTGATCCAGTAATCCCAGTGCTTGGAATACATTCTACAGAATCAAAGGCAGTCACATGAACAGATATGCACACAAATGTTTACTGCAGTACAGTCTACAATAGTGAAAAGATGGAATCAACCGAGATGCTCATCAACAGATGAATGGATAAACAAATTGTGGTACATATACTCAGTGGAACACTACACAATGATAAAAAACAATGATGATTTTAGCAAGCATCTCACAACCTGGTTTCCAAAAAGAAAAAGAAATAAATTGGGAAGTGTTGATGCCCTGGGGATGACTCAAAATAACTGTGTGAATACAGAGCTGCATTTTACCAGATATCAGCTAATCTATTAACTAGCAATGAAAACTCAAAGTTGCCTAAAATCTCAGGGTTGTAATCTATGTGAATCCTTCCCTCCTGGTAAGAAGCTTTACTCAGAAACAACAGTATAAATAAAACAGACAATTTTTTATTTAGTGTAACATTACACAAATAGTATTTGGATGCTCTTGGAAGACACATATCTAACTATGATAAATACCTAAAGGAATACACATCATTTAGAAATACAGCATCTTCTCCTTTGAACAGTTCTAAAACAACCACCTCAGTGACATAATTTACACTATTCATTAAAAAAAAATTATCCATGAAAACCACACTTCACACCAGACTCCCTGCAACATAATTGAAGAGAGAAATAGCTAATCGTACTCACAACATATTTTTAACTCATTTCTTTTTTGTTGTTGGTATTGTTGGTTACTTGACGGCACTTGACTTGGCTTGGCAAGCTTATTTATTTTATTTTATTTTATTGTTTAGCTTCAGTTTTAGATAACTGCAGCTCCTTTCCTTATTTTCAATTTCTGAGAGTTCATCACATTTAAACTTCAGAGTCACTATAACACCTCTCAGATTCTGTGCAGAGTCTCTGAAAGCAAATTCTTATTTCAGCCCTCAGAGAAATGGACTGACACCATTGCCTCAACAAGGCATTCAAACATACCAATGATCACGAAGACAGTGCAGTAACAGGCAATATTGTGATCTACTAAACATGAGGTTCTCATGAGTTAGAAGTGATATGATAGCAAAGAACAATAACATTTGTTCCAGGGACAGAAGCCCTGTCACTGACCCCTATTGTTGGATCTCTTTGTTGCTTTGGTCCATGACTTGAATTTTCATTTTTACTCTGTCAATTTATTTTCTTAAGTATTCTTGGTATGTTCTGCTGCTGCTAACAAGTCCAAATTATGGTCTAATTTTATTACCAACATTTAATAAACAGTACTGAAAAACTGGAAACCCTGGTGGCATAGTGGATTAAGTACTACATCTGCTGTTCAAATTTGCCAGGTGCTCCTTGGAAACTCTATGGGATAGTTCTACTATGACCTCCAGGGTTGCCATGAGTCAGACCTGACTCAATGGCTGTGGGTTTGGTTTGGGGTTTTATTGCAAACCAGTATTGTGATATGTGTTCAACACTAGAAATGGCTGCCTTCAATTATCTTAAGTTCATTTGAGATGACAAGTAAATGTGAAAAGTGAAAATCGTAAAAGTAGGTAGATATATGATAGATATATACAGAGAAGTGACAGATAGATAAAATCCAGCTATTTAAAATAATCACTCTGAAAATATATGTGTACTTTTGTCAATGTTTTTTTTTCTCTGTGCAATGTAGTGATTAGGATTCACATATCTAGTTATTTCTCTTCTAAATGTTGCTCTTACTATTTTCTGAGTATTTTTCACAAGTCAAATGGTTTCCTTCAGGTTACTTTATGATAAGTGCCTACAATTTCATCATATAACTTACTCATTTTACTTGGCTCCTACTTTTCAATATTTGAGCATTTCTATTTTATTCTTTATAATTAATGCTGCAATAACATTTTAAACAGGTCTGTGCTTGTTTATTTGGGTACATACATAGAGTGCTAAAGTCTCAGTTACATGCACAGCTATGTAACTTCACAAAGAGAATCAAATTTTACTCTAGTGCAAAATTTATTCAAAGGCACCAGATGTGGTTAATGGTTCAAGTCCACCCTGAGGTGCCAAGAAAGAAAAGCTTAGTGATCTTCTTCCAAAGAATCCATGACACTGTGGAGCACACCAAAACAAGTGGAGTAACCTTGTATCAGAACAGACCCCATCACAACTTGTTTTGGTCTAGTCAATGTACTAAATCCTGGTGCATACTGTTTCAAGGGTTACATCTGCTAACCAACAGGTCAGCAGTTCAAATCTGCCAGGTGATCCTTGGAAATTCTATGGGGTAGTTCTACCCTGTGCTATAGTGTAGCTATGAATCGGAACTGATTTGATGGCAGTGGGTTTGGTTTTGGTTTTCTTTGAGATGTTTGAGATTTCCTAATTTATCCTTGAAAGACTGTAATTTAACAATTAGCTAACGGTTGGGGGAGGGACAACAAATCCTTAAATTACAACAAAATTAATTTTAAATGGATTAAAGAGTCAAATGTAAAAACAACCTGCAAGAAGTAGTTCATGAAAATGTACGTAAAAATTAACTGTTTATCAATTACTATAGAATAAGACAGGCATTTCTAAACATTAAGTCAAAGATTGATATATTTAATTATATTAAATTTCATGTATGTTAACAAAAATATCATAAAATTGTAAGGCAAAATAACATGGAAAATATTCAGGAAATGCAGAAGTTTGGGGGAAATGTTTATTCCTGATGTTTCCTTGAAGGAATTCTACTGGTGTTATACTCTCACCTCCTCTTCCCAGAAAAGATAATTTTTCTGGCAGGTATATTTGAGATGGACGGTTAGTGTACCAGGCTCAATGTATTCCTCTGTCTTCGGTTGGCACGATCACATACAGAGAACACGTGTTCTGCTCAGCAGCTGTCCAGTGGCTTTTTACTGCTAAAGTCTGAGTGAGAGATATAAGCCTGAGATCGTAAGAAGGGTTATCCTGTATGTTATCTGTAACTTATGGAAGCTTCGCCCATAGGCAAGGAGATATTTTTATATGGTCTTGAAAGTCTTAAGAGATGGTCTGTGGGATGACTGGGGTTTACCACAGCCTCTGGGCCACAATGACTTTAGAACAGACAAAGGTCATGTGTAGTCTCTGCCAAAACGCACCTGCCAGGACTTCAGGAGATACAAGCTGTTTCTGTTTGATCTTGAACTATACAGCACAGCATTTCATTAGCTGAGGTGACTGACATGGTATTCAGCTGGAGAGCAAACAAAGCATCTTTCCATTCTCAAACTTTTTAAGGTTTGGCAGGTAGAATAATGTTTACAGTACAGCTTTTAAACAGCAAGGCAGCCAATTTCTGCATCTGCTATGGAGTACTAGTACACTTCCAGCTTTAGATACTGAGTAGTAAGCCTACAAGATCCACTGGATATGCCATACATGGTAAGCAGCCTCCAGGATAATCCACAGTGATCCCAGCCTCCTTGTATTTGCATCTCTTTATAAACCCCCTGCTTTTGAGTGTAGGCTAGATTTAGTGACTTATTTATCATAAATAAAATTCTGCAGATGCTAGGTTAAGAAGAGGCCATAGAAGGGCAAAGGTGGAAGCAGAAACACCACTTAGGTATTTTTTACAATTTGTTGAGAGATAGTGATTGCTTGGGCAAGGTGCTTATGGATCAAGGTGGCAGAATTATCTTTACTTTGCAGTTAGAAATGACAAAATTTCCTAACAGTTTGGATACGATGTAGGAAGGAGATAGAAGAATCAAAGATTACTCTGAAGATTTTTCCTGAGCAAACAGGAGGATTAAGTTGGAATTTACTGAGATAAGGAAGACTACAGTTTACTGGAATTGGAAAAAAAAATCAATAATTCAGTTTGCTGAAGTTAAGTTTGGAATTCCAATTAGACACTGCAATAAATAAAGTACCTGTATATCCCGACTGAAACCGAGAATAAGATCACTGATAAAAAAACAAGAGGTGAAGGAGCTGAGAGGCCAGAGTAATGGGTATAAGGATCATCTTCTCATGTAAATAAATAAGGACCAATAAAAGAGCAGTACTAAAGATAATTAAAACTAGCAAACAAACAAAATGAGAATCTGAAATCTCCAATGAACAGAGAGAAAAGTATTGTGGTAGTCTGATGAAGACTGCAGTAAAGAGTGGTAGCAGGTCTGTTGGCCCACTGGCCTTCCATCGCCACAGGTTCCAAATCTGTGAATTGAACCAACAGTTGATAGAAAATATTCAGAAAAGAAATAAACAAACAAGCAAACAAAAAAGCTTGAATTTGCCATGCACTGAGCACTACTCTGAATCCACACAAATGAAATGAAGTGTAGGCACTGCTGCAGCCACCCAGCCTTTCACCAATCCTCAGTTTCCTTCTAGCTCTCATTGTATGAACATTGCTCTCCTACCTTTGTATCAGTATTCCCTAAAAAACAGAGTAGAAAACTACTAACATATAATTTACATTGCAATAGGTATTATAAGTAATCTAGAGGTTATTTAAAGTATTCAGAAAGATGTGTAGTTTATATGCAAATATCACATATATGATTTTTGTAACACACTTGAGCATCTGTGGACTTCAATATCTGCAGGAGTCCTGAAACAATGTCCCACAGATATTCAGGGATGACTGTATTACAGTCTAACTGCATGGTCTTTAATCTATGTGTTATTAGGCAGCTGTGACAGTGGCTGGAAACTGATGAAGTATAAAAAGAAAACAGCTGCTTCTCTAGGCAAAACAATATGAGCTGTGGCAGTGAAAATACCCACTTCTTAACTTATGTACCTGAAAATCAAAATGACTTGACCTAAATTGTTCTTTAACAAATCTTTTGTTAGTAGATGACAAGATATTTAACATTTTCCTTTGCATATATATCTAGGACCAACATAATCAATTTAGAACAAAATCAATGTCAATGAAAACTAACAAGGGAATATGGAATAAAAAAATCCCATCACCATTGAGTTGAGTCTCACAGAGACACTACAGAATAGAGCAGAACTGCCCCACAGGGTTTCCAAGGAGTAGGTTGTGGATTTGAACTGCCAACCTTTTGATTAGCAGTCAAATGCTTAACCATTGAGCCATCAGGGAATAGAAGAAATTAAAAGTGCTTGATTCAAATTCATACTCACTGTCTAAATTTGGTGTTGCTGTATAATATACTACAATATTTATGAGGACAATGTATATTTGACTCTTTTTCTATATTTCATCCTTCTCCAAATTCACTCAATTTACAAGTAAGTTTGTAGTGTTTCCCAAAATTCTAATAGTGGGATACTAATTACTGAAGATGTCATCTCAACTACGATGCATAAACCACAACTCTAAGGCCAGCTTTCAGTTTTGTTTTGTATTTTTTTGTGTTTTCAAAGAATTCAATGTAACACACAAAACCACTACTTATAGCATTTGCTAATGCTTTCAGTAGGAAGCAATCTGTCTCTGAACTCCTAAAGCTCATTATCTTCACCTCTGTGAAAATTCTTAGGTTTTTATTTATGTTTTTCTTGTAAATATCTTATTTCTTTTCTAATTCCAAGCTCTCAGTGGGTAGCACACTTAACTTATATACATCTCACACACATAACCTTCAGAATACATGTAAAGAGGCTTTCACATTGTGTGTGGTGGAAAACAAATACTTGTTTAATCAATTATTCTCAGTAGATTCTGATACCTCTTTTCATAAAGTTCCTCAGGTCATTCTAATTTACAGCCATGATTGAAAGTCTTCAAGTTAAATGAATGAATAAAGAATTAATCAACAAATAAATTAATGTTAATTTTGTTCATATCTTTTAAAAGGTTTCTAGAAGAATTAAGATTTGTACGAGTACTGAGTACTTAACAGTGATAGCAGTAATGGATTACAATGAGCAAATGGGGTAAAAGTGCAGTACCTATCTAATCTAATCTAGTAGCCAAAACCTGGCATTTTCTTATGAATTGCTTTATAAGATACCTTAAGTATCTGTTTTATTTCTACTTATTTATTATTTTTTTGCTTGACATCTTTTACTCTAGTGTTTTTAACATATATTTACATTGAGTATGCATTTTGAAGTGTTTATTATTTTGATAGTCAATAAAATATTCAGAAAAAGATCATCAAAAGGCAAATAATGATCTGGTCCTCATCCTTTTGGCTGCTATTATCTCCTAACACTTCTCATTTGAAACTTTTACACATTTGTCCAGGATCCTGAAACTATTGATGCAGATCACATAATCATCTGGCACATGCTATTAAATTAATCATTTTGAGGTCCTAGTGTAAAGATTCTGATTCACTAGGTCTACGACACTAACTAGGAATCTGAATTTTTCACATGTATCCAAGGTGGTTTGCAGACTCACTTTGAAAAACACAGCTGTGGTAATAAGAATACCCCACATGCATCAACAGATCTTATTGCTCTTGGCCCCCATTAAATCTTTCATCATAGGAAGTTCTTTAACTGCTTCTCCACCACGACCATCATCATTTCCTTTCTCATCATCCCACAGCCTGTTATGATTGCACACTGTCATCGTCAACTGTATGCTTCCAGTACACCCTATGTATACCAAGAAATTGGACTACATGAATAAGAACAAAGTATAAAGATTGAGGGGGACTCATTAATAACCTGCAATAACTGGACAGATAAACAACATCATGATAAATGGAGAAGAAATTGAAGTTATCAATAATCTCACTCCACTTGGATCAACAATCAACCTTCATGTAAGCAGCAGTCAAAAAATCAAATGCCATCTTGCATTGGACCAATCTGCCGCAAAAGACCTTTTAAAAAGTAGATGTCTCTTAGAATACTAAGGTGTATCTAACCCAAGCAATGTTACTTTTCTTAAAATCATATCATACTCATGCAAAAGTTGGAAAGTAGAAAAGGAAAAATTGATGCATTTAAACTATGATGGTGGTAAGGAATACTGAACATACTGTGGACTACCAAAAGAATGAACAAGTCAGTATTAGAAGAAATATAGCCAGACTGTTTCTTAAAAGCAAGACTGCAGGGAGGAATGTGCTGGCACAGTGTGGAAGAATAGCCAGGGTCACATGCAAAGCATATGCAAGTTTCTTCTATGAGAAACTGACTGGAATTGTAAAACTTTCACTTAAAACACAATAAAAAATAAAAGTCTCCAAACAAACAAACAAAAAACAGTGACAATGCTAAGACTTTGACTCACTCTACACACATCATCAGCAAAAAGCCGTGATGATAAAAGGACATCATTTTTAATAGAGGGGCAAGGAAAATGAAACTAAAACACAAGAAGACGTATTGACACAACAGTTGTAACAATGAACTCAAATGTACCAGTGATTAGGAGACATGTTGAGGACGAGAAAGTACTTTGTTCTGTTACACAAAAGGTTACCATGAATCAGAGTTGATGCAATCACAACTAACAACCACAGCACTAACAGTATTTGTCTTTTAAAGTGGCCCTCAGCCTGTCTGATTTCAAATCTTAGCTTGGCAAGTTACCAACTGTATAAACTTAGACAAGTTACAGTTACACTCTTTCTGGGCATCCATTGTTCTCTTCTGTAAAATAGACGTCATAGAGAACTTATTCTTTAAGGTTGTTCAAAGCAGGAGATGAATATCCAGTAAGCAAAATATGCACAAGCTTACTTGTGCTTACTTATGAATCCAAGGCATCCAACTTCACCTGGTTTTCACCACTGGTTGGAACAACTAAATAAGGAAAAACTCATGAAAAACAGTGCTGGACCACATAAAGCACTAAGTGCCAGGCTCAGCTAACATGCTATCTACTGAAATTACCTTTTTATGTAGCTACCTAAGACTGACTGAGGAAATGTTTGCATGCTTTCATCTTTGTATCTTACAGACTACCACAGAGTTCATGAAGGTTTATTATTCAGCTCAATTTAAATAACCAGGTTAAAAGCAATGCTAGCAATCTAAACTACTTTGGAAAGCTCTTATTTTGGAAAGTCCTGATTAACATAACTAAGTATCTTGCTGTTCAGAGCTTTAAAAAACGACCAGTTTCTCAATAAATCTTCACAATGGTAAAATACACAGAATATAAAATATCCATCTTGTCGTTCAAACTCATAAATGTACTCCAAACACAATGAAGAATTTTTATTAATTTTTGAATGTGGAGCTGTTTGGCAGGAACTAATCAGTTAATGTGAATTTGAATAAATTCAGCCACAAAACACAGGTGCACATATCTGTGGACATTATTCACCTTAACTGAGAGCACACTTTATTTTCAATTAAAATAAAATCAGTATGATATTAATCCAACTTTAATATTCACTGACTAAAAATTATAATTAATAGTTGTATATCAGGTTTCTATTTGGGAAAAATGACTGATGAGCTTTTTATTATGTAATATGAATAATTATTTCAAGAAAATACGTAATTTAATTTGTTAAAAATCAGTAATTTTCACAACTGAATAAATTTAAGTACTATTGGCAAATTTATTTATTACCTTTGATTATCTAATCTTGCGTCACCTATCAGTTTCTAAATAAACCAAAAACTCCACTGCCATCGAGTCAATTCCAACTCGTGAAGACCCTATACCCAGGGGAGAACTGCTACATAGTTTGTAAGAAGAGTGTGGCTGATGTGAACTGCTTATCTTCTGGTTAGTAGCTGTAGCACTTAACAACTATACCACTAGCTTCCTGTTTCTAAATAGTCAAGCTTAGTCATACTGCACTTACTGAACTTATTTAACTTACTGCACAATAGCATTTGTACTCAATAAAGTGCAACAAAAATTTTATATAATGTAAAAAAGAAATTCCTTCGAAAATACATATCACTGCTAATATATCAAAATATAAGCATATATTTTAAAAGTATCAAAGAAGATAAAAGATACTTAATGTATAAAGACACTGTACTTCATTCTCAAATTGATAATCTACTGTGATTCACCTAAAAGATTTACTCAAAGTCATGTGATCTTCGACGAATCTCACCCGGTCCTTAATAATCACAACAGCTTTGTTCTGCCATTCTCCTCCTATACAAATAAGAGGTTTGGTTTCATCCAAATACTGTAAAAAAAGTAAACTAATAAAGATATTTTTAAAGATCCATTTCAACTCATAATGTATTGTCAAATGAAAGTGTTCAGTAAGTGTTAGATGTTATTACCTAATTTCTACAGACATGGATTTGGTTTATAAATTAATTTTCTATAAAACTGCATCGTACTTAGAAACACTTTAAAAGTTGATTAGTCCTAGAGGTCACAAAATTCATAATTTATGCTAGATCTGTTATTTATAATGGATGAATAAAATTCACATTATCTAAGGCTTTTATTCAATGCACTGAGTCCTTAAATTTAACAGTTCAATTACTTTTTCAGTTACATATATTAGTACTTCAAAGCTAGCCTTTATCCTGTATGTCCTCCGAAAACACAAGAGGCAACAGTAAAAATGAATACATATTACTGGCAAATGGTAACTCATTGGCATTAACATTTGGTAGTAAAATAAATGATTTCCAAACATCTTCTCTGTAAAACTGACACTTGTAGTCAGGTTTTAAGAAAGAAGTGCTGGGGTCGGAGTCAAGATGGCACACTAAGCCCACGTCTCCTTGTATCCCTCTGGAAACCAAGACCTGAATTGACAATCAAACAGAGCCTTCTGATCACCTAATCAGCCTCAGGACACGGCACAGAGCTGTTAATTGGGACTTCATACCACTCAGCGAAAAACCTCCTTTCTTTCGCTGACTCCGCTCCTGGCTAGCCCTGGCTCTCACGGACGGAAGGTAAATGCACCACTTTGACATTTTTTTCCTCTGTCTCAGCTGGCGGGCTGAGCTGGGTCTTGCCTGGTGGCTGGACTCAGACGCGCTGCTGGGGGGATAGGCAGGCGAAATTGCCATATTCTGAGAGCCAGGTTCAGGACTCTGTTAATGTAGCCAATTTGAGCCTTTCCTTTTGTAGCTGCTTCAGCGGGGTTTGTGCAGAGCTCCAAGGTCAGGGTGCGGGATGCCATGTTGGTACTGAGATTTTAGCAGGATCTCCTTCTTAGCTTGGGAGATAGCACCTGCAAACGGGACAGCGCTTCTCTGACAGCAAAGTAGGGATTTTGCACAGTGCTGCCTACACTGGGGGCCCTGCAACAGAAGCAGAGGAATCACTACCTCTAGGCACCGTTAGCCCCTCTGTCTGCTGCCTGTATGGAGGACGCCATCTTGGATACGGTGGCCACAGCTGGCCCTAATTCTTAGCTTGGGTGCCACAGCCTGCCCACAGGAGAGGCTTTCCTATCACAAAACCAGTACTCGACACAGTGTTGGCTAAGGCTAGGCCCCGTCAGCAGAGGCCACCAGGGCAGTAGCATTGCTGTATTCTGAACTAGTTTGTTATCATCTGGGGTTGGATATAGTGGCGGTTACTTTGTCGGATGAAAAGCAGGACCTCTACACCTAAAACCTAACTGACTTGTGAACTGGTCAGATACCTTTTGCTTTACACTTGAAGACAGCCTAGAGAAACATTTGCAATCCATCCTCACAGTACCTATTTCAGCCTCTATATACTCACAGGGACCCAAAAAGCAACAGACAATTGTGGCATACAAGCAATCACTCATGGCTTCGGCAGGCTCCCAAACAAAGCAACCAAGGAGTTTTCCAGATGAAGAAACTTTTATGAAAGCATCAGGAAGTGAATACAAATTGATTATATACAGTGCCCTTCTAGACCTTATACAAAATGCAGCAGAACAAAATGAAAAGTTAAGCAAGTTGTTCAATCTGATGGAACACCAGTACTCTGAAATTCAACAGATCAAGAAGAAAATCAAAGACATAGAAATTTCCATGCAAAGCCAAGAAAACAGAATGGAAAAAACGGAAAAAAGAATTTCTGACTTGGAAGACAGAGCTACTGACGCCAGTGTCTATGAGCAGAAATCAGAAAAAGAAACAAGAAAAATGAAGAAACATTAAGAAGCATGTGGGACTCTATTAAGAGGAACAACCTTCGATTAATTGGAGTCCCTGAACAGGGTGAGACATCTGAGAACACAGAGAGTATTGTTGCCGAGCTGCTTAAAGAAAATTTCCCATAAATCATGAAGGAAGAGAACATAGACATCTCAGATGCATATTATACGCCACCCAATATAGATCTCAAAAGAAAGACTCCAAGACATATTATAATCAAGCTGAACAAAATGAAACACAAGCAGCAACTCTTAAAGGCAGCAAGACTCAAGGCAAGGCTAACATTCAGAGGGAAACCCTGTACACTCTCGTCAGATTTCTCAGCAGAAACCATGCTGGCATGGAGACAGTGGCACGATACATTCAAACTCTTAAAAGAGAAGAACTTCCAACCAATACTTATATATCCTGCAAAACTATCTTTCAAATATGAAAATGAAATTAAGACATTCCCAGATAAACAGAAACTTAGAGACTTTGTAAAAACCAAACCCAAACTACAAGAAATACTGAAAGAAGTTCTTGGCTTTGGCTTGGAAGAACAAAACCACTAACTTTATTTATTAGAATGACACACTACTCAATACTCTACTCATTTAGGGAAGGCTCCAAAGTAAATCACAGCTTTCATATGGAAAGATGCAATCCAGTGATCATCATGAAAACTATGGTGTCATCATAATAAAAAGAGGGATGTACTACAGTCGTTATAGTCCTTCCAGATGGAGAGGAAGATAACAAGACTGGTAGTAATTAAAATTGGGTTTATAAATAGTTTATTAAGGGGGTTCATAAGGGCAGATGTAAAGCACAACAAAGATGTATCATACCATTTCAAGAAACCTAACACACGAGTCTCAACACCTATAAAACCAGCTCTGAAAAAGGTGAAAAATCAACTCACAAAAAAGAGTGTCGCAGAACAGACTAATAAGAACAACAGAGAAAACATCAACATAAAAATAAACATATTACAATGGCAGCAGTGAACACATACCTATCAATAATTACACTGAATGTTAATGGACTGAATGCTCCAGTAAAGAGACACCGAGTGTCATCTTGGATCAAAAGACACGACCCATCCATATGTTGTCTACAAGAAACTCACCTGAGACCTAAAGACAGGAACAAACTGAAAATTAAAGGATGGAAGAATATATATCAAGCTAACAATGAACAAAGAAGAGCAGGGGTGGCAATTCTAATCTCAGACAAAATCAATTTTAATGTCAAATCCACCATCGTGGACAAAGATGGACACTATTTATTGCTGAAAGGTTGAATACACAAGCAAGACTTAACTACATTAAATATTTATGCACCTAATGTCAGAGCACCTAAATATGTCGAGGAAACACTGACTACGCTCAAAAGAGAGTTAGATGACTCCACAATAATAGTAGCAGACTTTAACACTCCACTCTCATTACTAGACAGATCATCTAGAAAAAAGCTCAGTAAAGACACAGAAGACCTCATTGACACAATTAACCAACTAAATCTCATTGATATATACAGAACTTTCCACCCATCAGCAGACAACTACACCTTCTTCTCCAGTGCACATGGAACATTCTCCAGAATTGACCACGTGATTGGCCATAATGCAATGCTGAACAAAATCCATACCATTCAATTACTGCACAGCATCTTCTCAGATCATAAAGCCATCAAAGTTGAAATCAATAGCAGAAAAAAAGGTAGATAGAAAGTGGAACTCTTGGAAACTGAACAACATCTTGCTCAAAAAAACATGGGTCATAGAGGAAATCAAGGATAAATTAAAGAAATTCATGGATTCCAATGAGAACGAAAACGCTTCCTACCAGAACCTACGGGATACAGCCAAAGCAGTGCTCAGAGGTCTGTATATCTCCATAAATGCACACATCTGGAAGGAAGAAAGAAACCAAATCAAGGAACTAATCCTACAGCTTGAACAAGTAGAAAGAGAACAACAGAGGAACCCCTCAGGCACAAGAAGAAATGAGATCATAAAGATTAGAGCAGAGCTAAAATGAATTAGAGAATACAAAAACAATTGAAAATATTGAGAAGACCAACAGCTGGTTTTTTGAAAAGATCAACAAAATTGATAAACCACTGGCTAAACTTACTAAAGAAAAGCAGGAAAGGAAACAAATAACCCAGATTAGAAATGAGAGGGGAGTTGTCACCACAGATGCAACAGAAATCAAAAATATCATAACAGAATACTATGTAAGACTGTACTCTAACAAATTTGAAAACCTAGGGGAAATGGACTAATTCCTTGACTCATACCACCTACCCAAATTATCACAACGTGAAGCAGAACAATTTAATAAACCCATCACAAAGGAAGAGAGTGAAAAGGTCATCAAAACACTGCCAAACAAAAAAAAGTCCAGGCCCAGATGGCTTCACGGCAGAATTCTACCAAGCATTTAGAGAAGAGTTATCCCGAGTACTACTGAGACTATTTCACAGAAAGGGATGGAGTACTCCCAAACTCATTCTTTGAAGACAGCATAACCCTGATACCTAAGCCAGGGAAAGATCCAACAAAGACAGAGAACTACAGACCGATATAACTCATGAACCTAGATGCAAAAATCTTCAACAAAATTCTTGCCAACATGTTGTATTCACAACAACATATCAAGAAAATAATCCATCATGACCAGTGGGATTCATACCAGGGATGCAAGGCTGGTTCGACATCAGGAAAACAATTAATGTGATTAACCACATAAATAACACAAAAGACAAGGATCACCTGATTTTGTCCACTGATGCAGAAAAGGCATTTGATAAAGTCCAACACCCATTCATGCTAAAAACTCTTAGGAAAACGGGCATAGATGGCAAAATCCTCAACACAATAAGGGCCATTTATACAAAGCCAATTGCCCACATCATCCTGAATGGAGAGAGACTGAAAGACTTTCCCTTGAGATCAGGAACTAGACAAGGATGCCCACTCTCACCTCTCCTATTCAACATTGTGCTAGAAGTTCTAGCCAGAGCAAGGAATCTATAAGTAAGTTACTCGAACTTATAGAAGAGTTCAGCAAAGTCTCAAGATACAAGATAAACAGAAGTAAATCAGTAGGATTCCTTTATATCAAGAACGAGACAGTTAAGCAGGAAATTATCAAATCAATACCATTTACGATAGCCCCTAAGAAGATAAAGTACCTAGGAATTAATCTAATGAGAGAAACAACAGAACTTTACAAAGAGAACTACAAGCCCTTACTACAAGAAACTAAGAGAGACTTAGACAAATGGAAAAACCTACCCTGCTCATGGATAGGAACATTTAACATTGTGAAAATGTCTATTTTACCCAAAGCAATTTATTTATATAAAGCAATCCCAATACAAGTTCCAGCATCATTTTTTAATGAGATGGAGAAACAAATCACCAATTTTGTTTGGAAAGGGAAGAAGCCCCGGATAAGTAAGGTACTACTAAAGAAGAGGAACACAGTGGGAGGCCTCTCATTACCCGACCTTAGAACATACTACACTGCCACAGTGGTCAAAACAGCCTGGTACTGGCACAAGAACAGACAGATGGATCAATGGAACAGAATTGAGACCCCAGCGATGACACCATCTGCCTATGATCAGTTGATATTCGACAAAGGCCCTAAGACAATAAACTGGGGTAAAAACAGTAACATCAAAAAATGGTGCTGCCAAATTGGTTATCCAACTACAATAAACTGAATCAAGATCCATATCTTACACCTTATACAAAAACCAACTCCAACTGGATAAAAGACCGAAAAATCAAACCTAAAACGATAAAGCTCATCCAAGAAAAGGTAGGAACAACAATGGAAGTTGTAATACACAATGAGGACAGACTCCAAAATCTGTCAAAGAAACCTCAATCAACAGAAGAGAAAATATATAAATGGGAACTATTAAGAATCGAACACTTTTGCTCATCCAAAGACTTTATTAATAGAATCAAAAGAACAGCCACAGAACGGGAAAAAATATTTGGCAACTCTATGTCAGATCTATGCCTGATCTCCATAATCTATAAGATACTACAAACTATCAATAAGAAGAAGATAAACCATCCAATTAAGTGATGGGCAAAGGAAATGGACAGACACTTCACTAAAGAGGAGATCCAGGCAGCCAAAAAACACATGCGGACATGTTCACGATCTTTAGTTATTAAAGAAATTCAAATCAAGACAACAATAAGATACCATCTCACCCCAACAAGATTGGCTGTGATCCAGAAAACACAAAACAACAAATGCTGGAGAGGCTGTGGAGAACACGGAACCCTCCTACACTGTTGGTGGGGTTGCAAAATGGTCCAGCCTCTTTGGAAGTCAATCTGGCGCTTCCTTAAAAAAAATGGATATCGATATACCATTTGACCCAGTAATTCTACTAGTTGGAATATATCCTACAGAATCAAGGCCTTTCACACCAACGGACATATGCAACAGAATGTTTACCGCGGCACAGTCCATGATAGCAAAAAGATGGAATCAAGCCAGATGCCCAACAATAGAAGAATGGATGGGTAAACTATGGTACATATACTAAATGGAGCACTATGCAATGATAAAGAATAACAATGATTCCAGAAAACATCTCCTAACCTGGTTTCAACTAGAAGACATTATGTTGAGTGAAAGTAGTCAGCGTCAAAAGGACAAATACTGTATGAGACCTCTATGATAAGAGCTCAAAAACAGACTTGTGTATAGAAGAAAAGACTCTTTAACAGCTGCAAGGGAGGGGAGGGAGGGAGGGAGGGCAAGGGGGGAGGGTTTAGTTTAGGTAGTTACTAGAAATCTAGTTGGGAGAAAGTGGTGATAACACACATTAGAAACAAGAACAACATTAAGTGAACTTCAGCATAACTTGAGTACACCTTCCATCTTAACTCAATACTGCAAGGATAGAGTAGCTGCGGCGGGGGGCGGGGGACCATGCTGTTAGGCGTATTCCAGGCCAATTGGCACAACTAGCATTTTGCTAAGAGAGCTCTCTGCATCCCACTTTGGTGAGTGGCGTCTGGGGTCTTAAAAGCTGACAAGCTGCCATCCGAGGACACAGCAAATGGTCCCAACTTAGCAGGAATGGATGCTCACCGAGGACCAAAATGACGTGCGGTAAAGACAATCGAGAAGACAGAGAGACCCACAAGAGTGGGTGCCTACATCAACTTGGGACCGGAAGAACCAGATGGTGCCTGGCCACCACCAGTGATAGCCATGACGGAGCTCACAGAGAGGATTCTTACTGGCAACATAAGAATAAAAAGGGGTGCATCATGAGATCTCCACTAAAAGACCTCAATTGATGGTCCAGTGGTTTTGAGGTTCCTCTGAGAGCATGGCCCCTGGCCCTGATGCTGCCCTTTCCCATAAATTATAATAAAGGTCCACTCTTTGGACAGGAATGGATTGGACTTGGCAATGCAGAGTGACCATATATTGGAAGCACTTTATGTTTCTATACATCTATAGGATATCATCTTGCTGACCTCTGGGTGGAGGAAGGGGAGTGGACGGAGAGGAGGGGAAAGGAGGCTGTTGGGAGGATGAGACATGTATGGAGCAGAGAGGAATAGTGTGCAGTCACTGGACAGGGAGAGCAGTGGAAGCTGCATAGAGGTGTGCATGTAAATTTATACATGAATGTACATTTTCACTCAGTCATGTTAAATAAAAATTAAAAAAAAAAGAAAGAAGTGCTTAAACTGGTTTCGTAAATTTATACACACATACCGTGTGCCAATACACTGACTTAATGGAGGTTTGTATACTGGAGGGAGCATTTGGCAGATATTTCCTCACTAAATAAGTGCTCTGATTCTCTGAAAAATAATAATAAAAAAATTATGAACACTTCTTTGAGGAAAAGAAAAACATGACATTTCCCATGACCCCAAAGTAAAGAAAACTTTGCACGATTAGGGTTGTTTGTGTCACTGAAAGAAAGCACAAACACAAAAGAAATATGTTCAATCTTTCTCTATTACTTCCAGTTGACGTTCTCTCTCTATTTAGCAGGAAAATGCTATTATAAACCCACTGTGATTTACCTGATTCTGACTCACATGGTAGACTAAGTAAATCAGATGCTTTCACAGTATCAGATAACTACTCACCCAACTTCCAAAGTGGCTCAAGTATAAGGTTTCATGAAAATACTTCACAATATAAATATAATTATTCTGTAGACAAAAGTGGAAAACCTGGTGGTATAATGGTTAAATGCTACAGTTACTAACCAAAAGATAACCAGTTTGAATCTGCCAGGTGCTCCTTGGAAACTATATGGGGCAGTTCTACTCTTTTCTTAGGGTCAGTATGATTCTGAACCAACTTGTCAGCAATGAGTACAGATAAAAATAAATAAATTCTACTTTTAAATCAATAGTTAATATTTGAAGATCCTAACAGTGAAACATTAAAATTGATGGTTATTAACATATATAATATAAATAAGGATTCCTGGTAGAGGAAAATGTTAAGCAGCTTAGTGAAAGATTGGTGGCTGGAACCCACCCAGTAGCTCTGTGTGACAAAGATCTGGTAGTCTACTTCTGCAAAAGATTACAGCCAAGAAATTCCTAAGACGTAGTTCTACTCTATCACAGGGGGTTTCTAAGAGCTGAAATCAATGCTATGTGCTGAAATCAACTGGATGGCACCTAACAACATCAACAACATAAAGCAGTTAACAGAGTCTTCACTTACAACACATCTGCAAGGCATCTATTTAACTCTTTAAGTATTATTTGACTGTGATGCATCTCTGATAGCATAAAATCAGAACAGTATATAAAAGTAGAGAACTTGAATATTATTCCAATCCAAATGCCATTTTATTGGAAACAGGCCTAGAGTTTGCAAAGGTCCCATCATTAATTATTGTAGAATTGATGGTTAGCTAATATCAAGTGTATCCTACCATTTATACTTTGCTTACAATGTTTTTCTTCTCCTTATTATCTCTATTAAACTTTCCCTTGACTGATCTCATCTTGCTAACAAATTTTCTTGCACGAATCATATAAAAATGTGGTTTTAGACTCCATTTCCTTTGCTCATATTAGAGGACATCAATCTCTAACTATATTTGGAAAAAAATAAATAAATAAAAGGAAAAACAAATTTGTATAAGAACTATTATTCAAACCACGCTACAAACCATTCGACGGCACTTGGCTTGGCAAGATGACAATAATAGTTTTAAAGTGTCTTCTGGATGGGGTGAAAATGGCCAAGTAGCCAGATGCTTCCTGTGATCCCTCTAACAACAAAAACCCAAAAGAATAAATGAATTATTATATATGACATTCCAGGAGCCTTGAATATCAAAGGGTAAGTTGAGAAATTGAATTAAGCAACAAGTATTGGAGACTAGATTCAAAAGCATCTTGTTGTTGTTAGGGTCACAGAATCAGTTCTGACTCACAGTAACCCTGAACACAACAGAACAAATACTGCCTGGTCCTATGGCATGCCCACCATCATTTTTCTGCTAAAGCCCAGTGCTGCAGCCACTATGTGAACTTATCTTGTTGAGGGTTGTTTTAGTCAGCTGGTGCTGCTCTAACAGAAATACCATAGAGTGAACAGCTTTAACAAAGGAAAGTATATTCTTACATGGTACGGTAGGCTACACGTCCATATTCAGGGTGTCCTCTCCAGGGGAAGGTTTTCCCCTTTGTCAGCTCTGGAGGAGAGTCCAGTATTGCATCAGTCTTTGTCCAGGGAGCACCTTGGCGCAGGAACTTTGGGTCTGAAGGACACACTCTTCGCCTGGGGCTGCTTTCTTGGTGGTACGAGGTTCCTAATTCTTAGCCTGCTTCCCTTTCCTTTTATCTCTTGCAGGATGAAAGGATTAAGGGTGGGGCAAGCCATACTCCAGGGAATTTCCCTTTATAGTGGAGCAGGGAGGTGATCTTATAGAGGGACTTACAGCTCCACCCTAATCCTTTAACATACGGAATAGGAAAACCACAAAATGGAGGAGAGTCACAAAATTCTGGGAATTATGTCCCAGCCACATGACTACACATATTTTTGGGGGGATACAATTCAATGCATGACAAGGGTTTTCCTCTTTTTTGCTTACCCTCTACTTTACAAGGCATGATGTCCTTCTCTGGGAATTGATCCCTCCTGACAGGTTCATGGTATGTAAGATGCAGTCTCGCCATCTCTGCTTCCAAGAAACACTATGGCTGTACTTCTTCCAGGACAGATCTGTTTGTTCTTTTGGCAGTCCAGAGTACAATAAGTATTCTTCATCAACACCACAATTTAAAGACATCAATTCTTCTTTGTTATGTATTGTTCAGCTTTTGCACCCATATGATGTGACTGAAAATACCATGGATTGGGGCAGGAATACTAGTCTTCAAGGTGACATCTTTACTTTTCAATAATTTAAAGAGGTCCTTTGCAGCAAATTTTCCCAATGCAATCCATCTTCCAATTCCTTGACTGCTACATTCATGGGCATTAATCATGGAATCAAGCAAAACGAAATCCGTGACAACATCAATCCTTTTTCCATTTATCATAATGTTGTTTACTGGTCCAGCTGAGTTTTTTTTTTTTTTTTTTTTTTCCTTCTCTAGCGAAGGCTGTGGTCTTTGATCTTCATCAGTAAGTGCTCTGAATCCTTCTCACTTTCAGCAAGTAAAGCTGTGTCAATGGCATAATGCAGGATGTTAATGAGTATTTCTCTAATCCTGATGATTTCTTCATATAGTCTTACATAGGCCAGCTTCTTGAATAATTTGCTAGGCATAGAGATTGAAAGGTATAGTGAAAGGATACGACCCTGACACACACCTTTCCTGACTAAACCAAGGACTCCCCTTGTTCTGTTGTTTGCACAACTGCCTCTTGATCCATATACAGATCCTCATGAGCAAAATTCAGTGTTCTGGAATTCCCATTTTCTGAAGCGTTATCCATAATCTGTTATGGTCCACACAGTTGAATGCCTTTGCATAGTCAATGAAATAGAGGTAAACATATTTCTGGTGTTCTCTGCTTTCAGCCAAGAAAGTTTAGTAGCTAAAATAAAAGCAAGGAATGATGAAGTAAAAGAACTGAACAGAAGATTTCAAAGAGTGGCTCAGGAAGACAAAGTAAAGTATTATAAGGACATGTGCAAAGAGCTGGAAATAAAAGGGAAGAATATGCTCTGCATTTCTCAAGCTGAAAGAATTGAAGAAAATATCCAAGCCTTGAAGTGTAATAGTGAAGAATTCTACAGGGAAAATACTAAATGACTCAGGAAACATCAAAAGAAGATAAAAGGAGTACACAGAATCATTATACCAGAAAGAACTATTCAATGTTCAACCATTTCAATAGGTGGCATATGGTCAGGAACTTATGGTACTTAAGGAAGAAGTCAGAGCTGCATTGAATGTATTGGCAAAAAACAGCTCTAGGAACTGATAGAATATCAATTCAGATGTTTCAACTAACAGATGCAGCCCTGGAAATATCTACCTGTCTATGCCAAGAAATTTGAAGGACAGCTACCTGGCCAACTGACTGGAAGAGATCTAAATTTATGCCGATTCCCATGAAAGGTGATCCAACCAAGTGCAGAAACTATTGAACAAAATCATTAATATTCAAGTAAAGTTTTGCTAATGATCATTCAAAAGTGATTGTAAATATTGAAGAGAAATTCCAGTCAGATTCAGAAGAGCATGTGGAACTAGGGATATCACTGCTGATGTCAGATGGATCTTAGACAAAAGCTGAAGTATCCAGGACTGGCCAAACTTGACCTGATCAGATAGGCTTCAACCAACATGGTGAATGGAAAACAGTGGTGTTTGGAAGAGACCAGAGCAGTAGAGAAGAGTCCACTTGTGCATCTAAAACCAGCGAAAAACAGCACTCAGTAGTCAAAAAAGCTAAGTGGCTCGCATCTAACCGACCACACACGGATCTACAACTTTCCTTCAGGATAACCCTGTCTCATTTCCTAGTGCTTCTCCCTCCTTTCCTTTCACTGTGTTGGCTCTGGAGTCTAACACCAATACCTGGGCCAGAAGTAGGACTCCTTAAGCCTACCCAGAGCCATCATCCTATACTAGAAGAGGGAACAATTTAACAAGCTGGGGGAAGTGGGGAAAAAAATCTGTCAATTCCTCTGAACTGGAAATTCAGAGCTTTGAATTCTGTCCTAGAATCAGACATAATATGACACACCTTTCCCACAGACACTCAGAAAAGGCTGTTAACCCTCTGCTTTTCTTGGCACCTGCAGCCAAATATGTGTGCCCACATCAATCATCCCTGCCCAGTCAGAGAGAGCAAGTACCATGTAGTTGATGACTGAATACTTGAACACCTGAGCTGAATCCATATAAGAAAAGTAAATGGACTCTTGGGTTTGCATGTCTACTAATAGCTCCAACCACATGGTGACAGGACATTAGAACTTGAAAGGCACCAATAACCAAGCTATCATACATCACCAGCCTATTTGCACATTTCAAAACAAAACAAAACAAGAAGCTGTAACACAGTAAGCAAACACAAATAAATTCAACCCATTAATGATGGCTTGGATATAGTAGTCAATATCAGATCACTCAAAGAAACAGACTATTATGGCTTTAGAAAACACACCCCAAAGAGAATCAAGAAATATTTTCCAGATGAAGAGAATTTCATGGAATTATAGAAGGTAGAATACAAAAGATTCATATTTAGAACTCTTCAAGAGACCAGGAAAGAGAGAAGGCCAAAAGCAGCAGAACATAATGACAAACTGAACAGGCTGCAAGAAAGCAGATATGAAGTCTAAATTCAGAAAATTAATAGTAAAATTACAGAAGTAGATGATTCAGCAGAAAGTCAAAGGAGGAGAATTGCGGCAATGGAAGACCAAATCGGAAGACTGAAGATAAAGCACATGAAACCAACATCGTTGAGGAGAAATTAGATAACAGAGTTGGAAAAAATCAAGAAACACTAAGAGTTATGTGGGAGTCTATCAAATGAAATAATCTACAAGTGACTGCAGTAACAGAACAGGGGAGATAACAGAAAACACAATGAATTGTTGAAGATGTGGTGACATAAAACTTCCCCAATATCATGAAAGATGAGGTCTATCCTAGATGGTCATTGAACTATGCACATGTTAGATCCCCAAAGAAAGACACCAAGGCATACTATAATCAAACTTGACAAAACTATAGATAAGCAGACAATTTCAAAAGTGGCTAGGGATAAACAAAAAATACTTTACAAATGAGAGTCAACAACACTAAGTTTGGACTACACGGTAGAAACCTTAAGCACACAAGAAGGCAATGAGATAATATATGAAAAGACTTGAAAAGAAAAAAAAAGTCAGCCAAAAATTATATATCCAGGAAAACTGTCTTCAAATATGACCGTGAAATTTGGACACTTCCAGATAAACAGAAATTCAGGAAATTTGCAAAAACTAAACAATAATTATAAAATAACAAAAGGAGTCCTTTGGTTAAAAAAATAAATAACATCAGATAACAACCCAAGATAGAATGCAGAACAACCTAGTATCAAATCAGGCAGAGAAATAATAAAAATAAATCAAAGGCAAAACACTGAAAATAGGAAAACAGAGATGTCATTAGGTAAAAGATGACAACATAACAATAAAAAAAGGATCTAAAACAACGTAGTTCTGTGGAGAGGAAGACAGGATGATTGAAAAAAAAATTAAAGACTGTTTCAAATTTAGGAAACCACAAAGGACATTAACAATTTTATATCTCACAACAACAAAAAAATAAAACAAGAAAAGCATGATGTCTCAGCAAATACCAAACCGACAGCAATGAAAACACATAAAAATAACTCAGCACAGAAAATTATATGTATCAATAACTAAACTCATACCTATCAATAACTATTCTGAATGTAAATGGATTAAATACACCAATAAAGAGATATAGAGTGGCAGATTGAATAAAAAATACAAACCATCTACATATTGTCTAAAGGACACACATCTTAGACTAAAGAACACAAACTAAAAAGATGGAAAACATGTATCAAGCAAAGAATATTCAAAAAAAAGCAGAAGTGACGATATTAATTTTCAGATAAAATTTCTTACAGTTTTTATCTTACGGGATTTTAGTGATTAATTGATTTTATATACTCAGATCTTAGTGAACACTCAATGAATATAAGTTGTCTCTAAAGAGAGAGTATGAACTACTTCACAGGTCACTGTGGAGCACAGTAAGATTTACTGAGACCAACCATACTGGTAAACTAATGGTAGAGCCTGTCTGTATATCACAAGGTTGGCTAATTTCTAGGCAACAACTGACCTGGAGTAGCAGTGTCTAGTTGTTCAGCTTAGCTTTGGCAATCTCACATCCCTAACAGGAGCATTTGGAGTTTCAGTAGTGCAATGAGTGTTTCGCTGTTGATTTAAAGGCTGATAGTTCAAATCCACTAGCTACTTTGTGAGTTATAAGGCTTGGGAATTTCTTGTGGTAAAGACTACAGCCTAGGAATCCCTATGAGGCCATTCTACTCTGTCATGAAGGGTTGCTAAGAGAAGGAACTGATTGTAGACATAGAAAAACAACAAGAAGCAACCCATAATGGTAAGTGAAGTAGCCATTGACTCCATCCACAAAAGTCCTACATGTGTGATCTTCATCCCTGAGTCTGAAATTCTCAATCTGTATCAACTCTTCTGGGATAGTATCTGTTTCCTTAATTCTTTCCCACATATAACAACGTAAACATCGTTAGAAGAAAAAAAACAAAAAATGAAAGCCTCTGCCGTCGAGTTGATTCTCGTCCATAGTGACCCCACAGGACAGAAGAGAATTGCCACATAGGTTTTCCAAGGAGTGGTTCATGGATTCAAACTGCCAACTTTCTGGTTAGCAGTCAAGCTCTTTAGTCACTATACAACCAGTGCCTCAAACAAAGAAGAGGCATTTAAAATAAGACAAAAGAAAACTTTGGAAGTTAAAATCTGGATGAGAAATAAGCAAAGTGACAATAGCTTTCAAGGTATTGTTTGGTGATAAAGAAAAAACGGAAAATGAAGTATTTTTTAATTTATATTTGAGATTGCTAAAATCTGGAAGCACCTATTTAAGAACCCATTGGACACAATGTATTCCCAGTTTTGAACTTTTCTAATTACATTGACTAATTGAAATGGTTAATGAAAATGGTCATTCATACAGTATAACTCATAGTTCAAACTTGACAAGTTCTTTAACCAATATCATAAGTAAATAAAATACTTGAATTCTTAAAGATAACAAGTTCCTATTTCAGCGTTAACATGTGTTTTACAAAGGCTATGTTATATAGACATTTTTCTGAAATCCATTATGGGAAATCTGACAATTTCACTAACTTATCCTACAAAAAGTACTATCTACCTCATTGCTGAATATCACCATGGTCACCTTCAAAGTACTCCTTTTGGTAAGCTATGCACTGATACCAACACCTAGTCATCCTTCAAAGCAATTTTGGAACTCTTTTTCCGGAATGTCTATCAGAGCTGCCTTCTTACTACCCTTGATGTCTTCAACTTCATCAAAATATCTTCCTTTCAATATTTCCTTTATTTTTGAGTAAAGAAAAAAATCATTGAGGGCCAGATCTGGTAAGTAGGGAGAGTGTTCGAATACAGTTATTTATTTACTGGCTAAAAACTCCCTCACATATAACTACAGAACTACATTCGCAAACTTCTCACTGTGTCACTGTGCACAACAGCCATTTTGGAAAGAGCTCCCAAATTGTTCTGAAGGGTGAACTAGGGACTGACCTCACTGTGTAGCTTCCCAAGGGGAGTACTTTGAAAGTGACTGTAGCGATATTCAGAAATGAGGGATGTAGCACTTACAACAATTAAGTTCATGGACTTAATTGTCAGACCTAATGTGCACCCTTGTTGTTAATTTGAATATGGTTAATCACAGCTAAATTCTAATTTATGATTTAGGAATGTCATCATAAACAGTAGTTACTCTCCTGTGATAGGTTATAATAGAACTAGTTTGCATTACCACCATTTTTCCAAGTATCTCTTCACGGTACGCTGTCATTATGCCTCTGGCAAAGTCTCCTCCAAATTTGTTCCTTGTAATCCAACATTTTCTAAATTTATTTGTGCCTGGAATATTTTTCAAATTATAATACATCACGGAACACGATCAGGAAGTCAAGAGATAAAATCGTCGATGAGAGAAGGGTAAAATTTTGTCTTGACTACTATGGACATGTTATCAGTCAAGACCAATCCCGAGAAAAAGGACATCATGTTTGGTAAAGTAGAGTATCAGCAAAACTGAAGAAAACTCTCAGTGGGACAGACTGACACAATAGCTACAACAAGAGGCTCAAACATTTCAGTGATCATTATGATGATTCAGATGCTGTAGGACTGGGCATATTTTGTTCTGTTATACATAAGATCTCCATGAGCAGAGAGCAGACTGGATAGCAACTGACAACAGTGAACTATTTAAAAAAAGAATTCCACTCTCTTGTGCCCTTCAGTTAAATACATCGTAAGCAAATATGTTCGGTAATAAAAAAGGACTGTGATTCACATACAGGGAGTTTCCAATAGTTTGACCTATCACTGTTTATTTTGAATAGTTTGATTTACTGGATGGAGTCCTGGTGCTGCATGAAATAAGAGTTACAGTTGGGAACTAAAAGGCTGGTAGCTGGAATCCACCAGCCACTCTTTGGAAACTCTATGTGTCAGTTCTATTCTGTCCTTTAGGGTCACTAAACCAGAACTATCTCAATGGCATGGGTTTGAGGTGCTGTTTGTTTTTGATTTATTGCTTGACCATGTGAATCCAGAATTCCAAGTAATCTATTCAGTCATCCTCAGAAGGCCTGCATCTTGCTTCTACTCCCCAGATCTAATTCAGTGGTCCCTGTGTTAATTTGGAAGGTGATGTCTGACAGAGAACATGCCTTCAAGTCTGAACTGACATGTCTGTCACTTCCAATATTAAAATATGACATAATTTTGAAGACAGACTTTAGCACACCTCAAGAAGAATTACCACCTACAAATGATCAAGTAAATGTGATTTCATATTTAGCATGTGTATCACTGCTGCAACACTGTTATTATTAGGTGTCACCAAGTCGATCCTGACTCACAGTGACCCCTATGTAATGGAGTACAACAGCCCCATAGCATTTCGTAGGCTGTAATCTTTAAGAGAGCAAACCAAAATGTCTTTCTCCAGCACAGCCACTGGGTAGTTTCAAACTATCAAACTTTTGATTAGCTTCCCAGCACTTACACATTGTGCCACGTAACTCTTTAGCATGACAATATCAAAATGTTTCAAAGCTAGCAAGCTGCCATTTGAGGTACAACAAATGGTCCCAATGGATCTGGAAAAGATGATCACCGAGGACAAACATGACAGAGGGGAAAGGGAACCCAGAAGACAGAAAGACCCATGTGAACGGATGACTACATCAACATGCAACCAGAAGAACCAGATGGTGCTAGCCCATCTCCACTGACAGCCGTGATGGGGCTCACAAAGTTGAGTCCCAGTGGCAATATGAGAATAAGAAGGGATTCACCCTGAGAACTCCACTAAAAGACCACAATAGGTGGTCTGAAAGCCTAGGAATTCCCTGGGAGCATGGCTCCTAGACCTGAAGCTGCCCCTAATCATAAATCATTACTGTGGTCAACTCCTCAGACAGGAATGGATTGGACTCGGTGACACAGAGTAACAATGGTGTGTGTGCACTTTGTAACTGTATTTATCTATAGGATATCACCCAACCAGCCTCTTATTTATTTATTTATTAAATAAAAAAAAAAATGAAAGTGTACATACTCTGTGCTTAACAATATTGGGTTAAGAGAGGAGGAGTACACAAGCTATGTCAAAGTCCCATTAATATTGATCTTCTTAATAATGTGTATTGTCATCAATTTTACCCTACCAAATTTCTAACAATTATCTAATCTAAACCCTTGCCCCTTGCCTTCCCGCCCTCCCACCTTCCTCATCTTTGTAGTCGTCAGTCTTTTCTATTATGCATGAATATGCTTTTAAGTTTTTATCCTAGGGGGTCTCATATAATAATTGTCCTTCTGTCACTGACTAGTTTCACTCAACATAATGTCCTCCAGTTGAGACCAAATTGAGAGATGTTTCCTGCTATCATCGTTGTTCTTTATCAGTGTATAGTATTCCATGGAGTATACATACCAAAGTTTACCCATCCATTCTTCTGTTGTTGGGCATCTGGGTTGATTCCAACTTTTTGCTATTGTGGACTGTGCTGCAATGAACATTCATGTGCACGTAGCAGTTGGTACGAATGGCCTTGATTTTGTAGGATATATTCCAAGCAGTGGAATTACTGGCTCAAATGGTATATCTATATCCATTATTTTAAGGTAAAGCCAAATCGCTTTCCAAAGAGGTTGCACCATTCTGCAATCCCACCAACAGTGAAGGAGAGTTCTAATCTCTTTACAGCCTCTCCAACATTTATTGTTTTGCGTTTTTTGGATCATGCCCAATCTTGTTGGGGTGAGGTGGTATTTCATTGTCGTTTTGATTTGAATTTCTTTAATAATTAATAATCATAAACATGTCTGCATGCATTTTTTGGCTGCCTGGATTTCCTCTTTAGAGAAGTGTCTGTCCATCTCCTTTGCCCATTGCTTAATTAGATGATTTGTCTTTTTCTTATTGATATTTTGTAGAACCTTATAGATTATGGAGATCAGGCATTGATCTGACATAGAGTTTTCAAATATTTTTTCCCATTCTGTAGGTGGTCTTTTAATTCTTTTGATGAAGTCTTTGGATGAGCTGAAGTGTTTGATTCTTATTAACTCCCATTTATCTGTTTTCTCTTCTGATTAATGTATTTTGTTTGTCAGATTTTGAATTCTGTTTATATAGCATATTAAAACATCCATTGTTGACTCTATCTTATCTTGGATGAGCTTTATGATTTTAGTTTTTATATTCAGGTCTTTTATCCAATTTGAGTTGATTTTTGTATAAGGTATGAGATATGGGTCTTGTTTCAATTTTTTTGCAAATGGATATCCAGTTATGCCAGCACCATTTGTTAAAGAGACTGTTCTTACCCTAGTTCAAAATCTTAGGACTTTGTCAAGTATCAGCTGTTCATAAGAGGATGGTGGCATCTCTGGGGTATCTACTTTGTTCCATTGGTCTATATGTCTCTTATTGTACCAAAACCAGGCTGTTTTGACTACTGAGGCAGTGTAATAGGTTTTAAAGTCAGGTAGTGAGAGGTCTCCCAGTATGTTCTTCTTTTTCAGTAGTGCTTTACTTATTCGGGGTTTCTTCCCTTTCCAAATAAAGCTGATAATTTGTTTCTCCATCTCATTAAAAAATGTTGCTGGAATTTGTATTGGGATTGCATCATATAAGTAGAGTGCTTTGGGCAAAATAGACATTTTCACAATATTGAGTCTTCCTATCCATGAGAAGGGCAGATTACTCCACTTCTGTAAGTCCCTCCTAGTTTCTTGTAGCAATGTCTTGTAGTTTTCTCTGTAAAGATCTCTTATTTTTCTAGTTAGGTTTATCCCTAGGTATTTTATCTTCTTGGGAGCTATAGTAAATGGAATTGATTTGGTTATTTCTTCATTAATAATTTCATTGTTGGTATAAAGGGATCCTACTGATTTAGTTATGTTTATCTTGTATCCCGATACTTTGCTGAATTCTTCTATTAGCTCTAATAGTTTACTCATGGATTTCTTTGTATTCTCTGTATACACAATCATATCATCTGCAAAGAGGGAAATCTTTACTTCTTCAGTGCCAATACGGATCCCTTTTATTTCATTGTCTTGTCTAATTGCTCTAGCTAGAACTTCTAGCAAAATGTTGAACAGAAGTGGTGAGAGCGGGCATCCTTGTCTAGATCCCATTCTCAAAGGGAATTCTTTCAGTCTTTCACCATTCAGGATGATGAAAGCACTTGGCTTTGCATAGATGCTATTGATTATATTGAGGAATTTCCCTTTCATTCCTATTTTTCTGAGAGTTTTAAGCATGAATGGATGTTGAACTTTGTCAAATGCCTTTTCTGTATCAATTGACAAAATCAGGTGATTTTTATCTTTTGTGTTATTAAAATGGTTGATTACATTAATTGTTTTTCTGATGTTGAACCAGTCTTGCATCTCTGCAATGAAACCAACTTGATCATGATGAATGATTGTTTTTATATGCTGTTGAATTCTATTGGCTAGAATTTTGTTGAAGATTTTTGCATTTAGATTCATGAGTGAAATTGGTCTGTAATTTTCTTTTTTTTGTGGGATCTTTCCGTGGTTTTGGTATCAGGGTTATGCTGGCTTCACAGAAGGAATTTGGAAGTATTTGATCTCTTTCTACGGTATGAAATAGCCTCATTAGTATTGGAGTTAATTCTTCTCTAAAAGTTTGGTAGAATTCTCCAGCGAAGCCTTCTGGGCCAGGAATTTTTTTGGTTGGAAGATTTTTGATGACTTCCTCAATCTCTTCCTTTGTGATAGGTTTATTAAGTTGATCTATTTCTCCTTGTGATAGTCTTGGTGAGTCATATGAATCTAGAAATTTGTCCATTTCCCCCAGGTTTTCAAACCTGTCAGAGTATAGCTTTTCATAGTATTCTGTTATGATAAATTTTATTTCAGATGGGTCTGTTTGTAACATCCTCCAACTCATTTCTTAATCAGGTTATTTGTATCTTCTGTTGTTTCTCTTTTGTAAGTTTAGTCAATGGTTTATCAATTTTGTTGATCTTTTCGAAGAACTAGCTTTTGGTTTTGTTAATTTTTTCAATTGCTTTTCTATTCTCTAATTCATTTAGTTCTGCTCTAATTTTTATAATCTGTTCTCTTCTGGTGCCTGAGGGATTTCTTTGTTGCTCTCTTTCTACTTGTTCAAGCTGTGAGGTTAATTCTTTAATTTGTTCTCTTTCTTCTTTCTGGAAGTGTGCATTTATAGAGATAAACTGACCTCTGAGCACTGCTTTTGCTGTATCCCATAAATTCTGGTAGGATGTGTTTTCACTCTCACTTGAATCCATAAATTTCTTTAATGTGTCTTTAATTTCTTTTATAATCCAAGGCTTTATAAGTAAAGTGTTGTTCAGTTTCCACAAGTTGGAATTTTTACCTATGAATTTTCTGTTATTGATTTCAACTTTTATAGCTCTGTGGTCCGAGAAGGTACTTTGCAATAAATCAATGTTTTGGATTTTATGGAGAATTGTTTTATGACCTAACATATGGTCTATTCTGAAGAATGTTCCATGTGCTTTGGAGAAGAAGGTGCATTTGTCTGTTGATGGATGAAAAGATCTGTATATGTCAATAAGGTCAAGTTGGTTGATTGTTGTAATAACATCTTCTGTATCTTTACTCAGCTTTTTTTCTGGATGATCTATCCTTAACTGAAAGGGGAATGTTAAAGTCCTCAACTGTTACTGTGGAATAATCAATCTCATTTTTCAATGTTGTCAGTATTTGTTCAATGTATTTAGGTGCTTTGGTATTGGGTGCATAAATATTTAATATTGTTAAGTCTTGCTTGAGCATTGAACCTTTCAGCAATAAATAGTGATCACCTTTGTCCATAATAGTGGATTTTACATTAAAATCTATTTTATCTGAGATTAATATTGCCACACCTGCTCTTTTTCATGTATTGTTAGCTTGGTGTATATTATTCCAACCTTTAATTCTCAACTTGTTGTTATCTTTAAGTCTAAGATGTGTTTCTTGTAAGCAACATATATTTAAGTCATGTCTTTTGATCCATGATATCACTCGCTGTCTCTTTACTGGAGCGTTCAGTCCATTTACATTCAATGTGATTATTGATAGGTATACGTTTAGTGATGTCATTGCAATATGTTTATTTTCATGTTGGTGTTTTCTCTGTTGTTCTTATTAATCTGTTCTGGGACATTCTTCTTTATGGATGGCATGAGTTTTTATTTTGTATTTATTGAGACTCCTGTATTGTGATTTTTCATTTCAAATGGTATATTGTTAATCACTTCTGTGGCTACATACCTAATCCCCCTTAAGGTATAATTATTGAAATCAATTTTAACTATTTTAGAAGTCAGAAACTGTCGCTGCATCAAAAACAACTGTAACTATTGTAGTGTATCCCTTTTTTAATGTGATGATACTATAATTGTCATGATATGATCATGGATTCTCTTATTATAATATTGTAGTTTGGGGCTTGGTTTGGTGAAGTTTTGTGCCTTCCTTAGCTGATTAGAAATTTGGATGAAGTGCCTTAAATTATCCAATCTTAAAATGTGAGTGAGAGAAAAGAATTTTTTCAGTAGAGAGATTTCCAGAGAGAAAATATAAGCCTCTCAGACTTAAAAAAAGCAAACCTTAAAAGTAAAAGTAAACTGTACTTCTATGCAGGGAGCGGTTCGGGTGCTGAATTGGTAGCTGGAAGCTGTCCAACAGGCTGGCCTGAACAGGTAGTGGGGAACAGCAGACTTCACCTACCCGCTTACAATGAAAGTATGTTACCATTACTGGCTGTTTGTAGAAGCTGCAGTTCTCTGTTACAATGTAGCAGCAGAAGCAGAGGTCAAACGATTGCTGGATTGTTTTTGAGAGAAGATTAGTCTGATATTGTTGCCCAGTCAAATATGTTAGGTCCCAAGGCTTCTCAGGTATTCAATGCTCCATAAAAAATATCATCCAGGCCTTAGTTCTCAGAGGGAGATGAGGAGACATCTGTTTACTCCGCCATCTTACTAGAGGGGAGTGGAGAGGATGGAGAAGAGGGGACAGGGGATTGTTAAGAGGATATGACTTGTATAGAACAGGAAGGAGGAGTGTGCTGTTACCAAACAAGGAGAGCAGGAGGATCTGTACACAGGCAGACATGCAAATTTAAACCAGATTGTACCCTATCACTCAACCACAATAAACAAAAAAAGAAAAAAGGTTTAAAATCAGCATTTCAGTTAAAAAGACAGAGAGAATATGCTTTGTTAAACAGTTAATTTTATAAATTCTTGTCTGCCCTATACATATTTCATTAAGTGTTTAAACATTCCAAAAAATGCATCAATTAAATGAATCTGTTGTAAACTGTCTTTGTCTCAGTGTATGAATAAAATGATTTGAATGTTTTAAAAACAGATCCACAGAAAGAACATAAATGCAATCATAAATCACTATCCAGCATGAGAACTGACAAGGTTGTTTACCTAAAAATTTAGTGGGTCTTCTTTCCTCTTTAGAGAGGCTAACTTTTCTTATTCATTATGCTTCATTAAAATCTGTATCTTTGATATGATGGCATGTGTACAACAACATGATAAGCACTTAAGATGTAGTCTAGGTAGAATACTTTTAAAATAGGATACTTATAACCTCAGGTGGCATATACAGAAGTTAGTGTATAGAGATTTTTGTGGTTTCTGCATCTGCAGGAAGGGAACACATACACACACATTAATATACAGAAATTATTTATCAAATAAGCCAGTAAATGAGCATTACAAAATGGGTACAGAGATAGGAAGCAGATACAGCTGTCTCTGTATAGTCCCTGGACTCCTGGTTCCCTAACGAGGTGAGGCATTGTTCCGAACATATCGCCTACAGGGAGCCACCAGTTAAGAAAACAGAATAATGTTTGCTACTCTTTGTCATTTGATATTTGGGGCTTTTATCATCATCTCACAAAAATGTACACTAACAATATGTGTTCTTCCTCTCAAAGAAATCCTTGTGACTATTTAGCATACTTGGTTTCTGAACACAATTTAGTACCAACAAGGCCACAAAAAGGTACAGACGAGTTTGCAGGGCTATATCAGAGTCAAGAGAGCTTGTGTCTCAGAAAAACATTTTGTTTTTTTGAGTTCCAGAATGCCAGAAACATAGTTTCCTACCATATGCAGAAAATGCTTCTCATAGCCAGTCTCGCAATTATGAAGTATAATGAAGCCTGTGAGAACTGGAACCTGACTGGACTGCCTTGTTTCCAGCTCTTACAAGTTTTCATCCTTTGACAAGGTTCACTCTTGCCAGTTTTGTACTGTTTGTTTTAGTGGAAAACATTAGAGATTTCCTTCTCTAACAGGTTTGAACCTTACACTGGTTCCAGCTGTCACAGGCTTTACTGTTATATGTTCACAAGAATTCTCTATAAGACACTAGGGAACTAAGTCTGAAAGCTTTTGGGAAACCATTCCCATCTAAAAGACTTGGGAAGAAATTATTCCCTTTTTCTTATGGTAAATACTGGTATCTTGTCTGAAACAGCTGAAGCTGTTTTGTTACCAATCAAGGAAAAAGGCAGGGTTCAAAAAATTAATGTGGACCTGGACCCTGATAAATGGCACAAGGGAACTTTGTGGTCTGGACAGCCATTTAGTTATGTGGCATAATGTATTTTGCAAAGCAGTTTAACTGGTGTTTTCTAATATGTGCCGACAGAAGGAATCTGAAGCAAATCTACCATTAGAAGTGAACTGCCACAAGGAACAGCCCCTAAACTGTCAGATTAGCTAAAGGACATGGAGAATCTACCCCACTTTTCCAAGCTGAGGACTTAATGACCCTTCTTATGTGGTTGTGAAACATTTGGCTAAATGTTTGCCTATTTGGGGAGAGATTCAGATTGTGGGTGTTTTGGCTTTTTGCACCTCTAAGTTAAGAATTATGCATTGGGCTAAAGCTGATGTATTGAAAAGCATAGAAGAAATAAAATACAACTCTGCTTAAGGAGGCCCTTTATGTCTGCAAGCTACAATATAAGTTGATTTAGAGTTCAATAATTTGGAGCTTTTTGAGGTTGGAAAAATAAAATTTCTTACACCAAACTAAAGGTAATATAAGCAGAGACAGGGAAAATGGAAAAAGGTAACACAAGCAGAGACAGCATAATACATGACTGGAGTGAGAGGAAATTCTATAACTTTAGGCTTCTAGGAAACACCTCCAATGAAGCATGATTCACCTAGTAAAGATGACTTTCTAATCTGTAAAATGCACAAGGAAGGAGAAATTACATGTGGGCCTTTCTATATCATGCCATTCTTGATTTTCCTGAAGGTAAATGAAAACGAAACAAAACCTGTTGCCTTGAAGTAGATTATGACTCATAACAACCCTATGGGACAGGGCAGAACTGCCCCATAGTGTTTCCAAGACTTCAGAACTGTTCAGATGCAGAGTGGCTGGTGGATTCAAACCATCAACACTTTGGTTAGCAGCGAAGCACTTAGCCACTGAACTACCAGGGGCCATTAATTGATGCAGATGATAGGAAAGTCAGGATTTGACAAAATGTGTACAGATGCCCATGGCTACAACCGGAGTTCCCAAGACAAATGACTTTCTGAGCCAACTCTCTGGCCAGAGTACCAGCTCAAAGAACTGATGAGCTAGAAGCTAAATTTTTAAGGGAACCACATTAACAAAGTACTGTAAGTCTCAACAACAGCACAATCTTAGAATTAAAGCAGTCCTCAGCTCACTAAATTCATTCAACAAGACAAAATCTGTTAAAGCTATATAACTCCAATGTCGGGCATTGTACTATATGCCCTTCTTTTCATTAACCTATTGAAGATAATGGACAAGGAAGCTGCCACCTAGGCCTCTCAACAACGGAGCAATCACATCTGCTCAACAAAGAATTTACTAACACAGCTGAGAGTATTCACTATTTTTCTGAAACATGCAGTTGTGTGTAACATCACCAGTACTACTGTATTCTGTTTTCTTTCTTGTGGAGAGGTTTTTCATTTTCTTTCTTTCTTTCTTTTTTTTTTTTTTTTCTGCAATAGATTTTTCTATACCCCAGTATCAGAAATTGACTATTTGGGGAAATGGAGTCAAGATGGCAGACTAAACACAAGACTCCCTAAATCCCTCTGGAAACCCAAACCTGAATTGGACACCTAGTGAAGCCTAGGACACAGCATAGGGCTGTCAATTTGGACTTGTTACCACTGAATGCAAAACCTCCTCTCATTCACTGACCCTACTCACGGAGAATGTGGGCTTGCACGGATTAAAGGTAACTCACCATTTAATTTACTTTTCTCTGCCTTAGCTGAAGGCAAGGTGGGACTTGACTGGCTGGTGATCTTAGATGTACTGCTTGTGGGCTTGGCAAGCAAAACTGTCAAATTTTGAGAGCCTGGCATTGGACTCTGTGTATCTCGGCACCTTTGGTCTTTATTTCTGCCTCTGCCATATACTGTCCAGTGCCGAGGCTGTGGCAAGCTTGTGTGGGACTCGTTCCTGTTCCATTGGGAGGCAGATACACCCATAGGAGGCTCCAGCTGGACTTATAAAGTATCTAGGCTGGGAGGGATGCCTGCCCAGGGCAGAGAACTTTTCTGGAAGAAAAGCAGTATTTTACACAGTGTCACCTAAGGGTTGGGCCTGGCAACAGTGGCTGTGGACTCTGTGCATCTCAGCACATTTACCCTCTCTTTATGGTCCCAGCCAGGTGGTAAGCTTCTATGGGACACCATCTTGTTCCACTAGGAGGTGGATATACCCATAAAGAAGCCTCACCTGGACCTAATTCCTGGGCTTCGAGACAGGAGCTGCCTGGAGGAGACAGCTTTTCTGGCAGAAAGCAGTATTCTACACATTGTTGCCTTCAGTTGGGGCCCGACAGCAGAGGCCAGCAGGGCTATAGCCTTTCTGCATTTTGAGCTAGTTTATAATATCTGGGGTTCAATATAGAAGTGCTTACTATACCAGCTGGGAAGAGGGACCTATACACCTAAGAGTCTGACTTTGGAAGTTGTCAAATACTTTATACCTCTCATTTTTAGACGGCCTAGAAAACCTATTGTGGTTATCTGCACAGCATCTCTCCCATCCTCTATTGACTCACATGATGCCACAAAAGCAACAAACTCTAGAGAAAAGGGTAACCAAGAAATGACTCATGCCTTCAGAAGGCCCCCAAAAGAAAGCACCTCACAACTTTCCAGATGAAGAAGCTTTTCTAAAACTATGGGAAGGTGAATATAAAAAGATTATACAGAAAGCCCTCTGAGACCTTATACAAAATGCTGCAGGGCAAAAGGAAAAATTAAGCAAGTTGTATGATTTGATGGAACACCAGTACTCTGAAATCCAAAGATCAAGATCAACATCAAAGAGATAGAAACTTCAATTCAAAGCCAAGAAAACAGAATGGAACAAATGGAAAAGAGAGTATCTGATTTGGAAGACAGAGCTACTGACTCCAGCCTCTATGAGGAGAAATCAGAAAAAAAAAAAACAAAAAAAAATGAAGAAGCATGTGGGACTCTAGTAAGAGGAGCAATCTATGATTAACTGGAGTTCATGAGTGGGGCAAGACACCTGAGAACACAGTGAACATTGCTGGTGAGCTGCTGACAGAACACTTCCCAGAAATTAGGACAGAAGAGAATACAGATTTCCAATATACATACCAAACACACTCACTATAGATCTCAAAATAAAGCTATAATCAATCTTAACATAAGCAGAAACTCTTAAAGTCAGCAACACTCAAAGCAAAGCTAGCATTCAGAGGGAAACCCTGTAGGCTTTCATCAGATTTAGCAGCAGAAACAATGTTGGCGCAGAGACAGTGGCATGACACATTCAAAGCCTTGAAGGAGAAGAACTTCCCATCAGGAATTATATATCCTGTCAAACTACCTTTCAAATAGGAAATTAAGATGAAGACATTTGAAGATAAACAGAAACTCAAATGAAAGCTACAATAAATACTGAAAGAATCTTTTGGCTTAGAGAACAAAACCACTAGCTTTATATTTTAGAAACAAATACAGGATACATGACCCAGAAACCTACAAAGAAAGGGAAGACTCCAAACTCAATCAAAGCTATAGCATTGAAAGAATTTTTCCAGTAATCATACCATGAAAACTAGAATGTCATCATATTAAAAAGAGGGATATACTACAGTCATTAGAGTCTTTCCAGATGGAGAGGAAGTTGATATGAATGGTAGTAACTGAAATTGGGTTTATACACAGTTTATTAAGGGAGATTTTAGGGGCAGCCATAAAGCACAATAAAGATGCAACACATGAAATCAAGAAACAACCACAAAACCAACCCTGAAAAAGGTGAAAAAACAACCCCAATAGAAGAATGTCCCAGAACAGATTATTAAGAACAACAGAGAAAACATCAACACAAAAATAAACATATGACAATGGCAGCACTAAACACATACCTATCAAGAATCACATTGAATGAGCAAGGACTGAAAGTTCCAGTAAAGAGACATTGAGTGACAGTTTGGAACAGAAGACACAACCCATCCATACATGACCTACAAGAAACTTAACTTAAAGATATGAAAAAAAATTGAAAATTAAAGGATGGAAGAATATACATCGAGCTAACAATACACAAAGAAGAGCAGGTATGACAATTCTGATCTCAGATGCAATAGATTTTAATGTAAAATCTGCCATAATGAACAAGGATGCACACTATTGATGAAAGGTTCAGTACACAAGCAGGTCTTAACAAAATTAAATACTTATGTACCTAATATTAGAGCACCTAAATACACTAAATTAACACTGACTATACTCAAAATGGAGATAGAACATTCCATAATAATCATGGGAGACTTCAACATTCCACTCTCAATAATGGACAGATCATCTAGAAAAAGGCTCAGTAAAGACACAGAAGACCTTATTGCCACAATTAACCAACTAAACCTCATCGACATATACAGAACTTTCTATCCATCAGCAGACAACTACACCTTCTTCTCCGGTGCACATGGAACATTCTCCAGAATAGACCATGTGTTAGGACATAAAGCAATTCTCAACAAAATCCATATGATTGAATTAATGCAGAGCATCTTCTCAGGCCATGAAGCCATAAAAGTCTAAATCAATAGCAGAAAAAACATAGATAGAAAGTGGAGCACATTGAAACTGAACAACAGCTTGCTCAAAAACCCAGGGGTTATAGAAGAAATCAAGGATGAAATAAAGAAATCCATTGATTCCAATGAGAAGGAAAATACTTCCTACCAGAACCTATGGGATACAGCCAAAGCAGTGCTCAGAGGTCAGTTTATCTCCATAAATGCACACGTCTGGAGGAAAGAAAGAAAACAAATCAAAGAACTAACCTTACAGCTTGAACAAGTAGAGACAGAACAACAGAGGAACCCCTCAGGCATGAGAAGAAAAGTGATCATAAAAATTAGAATAGAACTAAATGAATTAGAGAATAGAAGAACAATTGAAAAAACTGAAAAGAGAAACAGCTGTTTTTTTGAAAAGAGCAACAAAATTGCCATTGGCTAAACTTACTAAGAAAAAAAGGAAAGGGAACAAATAACCCAAATAAGAAATGAGAGGGCAGCTGTCATAACAGATCCAATAGAAATAAAAAATATCATAACAGAATATTATGAAAGACTGTACTCTAACAAATTTGAAAACCTAGAGGAAAAGGACCAATTTCTTGATTCATACCACCTACCAAAGTGATCACAAGCTGAAGTAGAACAACTTAATACACCTATCACAAAGGAAGAGATTGAAAAAGTTATCCAAAAGCTACCAAAAAAAAAAAAAAAGAAAAAAAGAAAAAAAGCCCCGGCCCAGATGGCTTCACCACAGAATTCCACCCAGCTTTTAGAAGAGAGTCCTCTCCAATACTACTGAGACTCTTTCACAGTACAGAAAGGAGGGATGGAATATTCCCGAATTCATTTTATGAAGCCAGCATAACCCTGATACCAAAGCCAGGGAAAGACCCAACAAAAAAGGAGAACGACAGACTGATATTCATGAATCTAGATGCAAAAGTCTTCAACAAAATTCTTGCCAATAGACTACAACAACATATCCAAAAAAAATCCATCATGACCAAGTGTGATTCATACCAGGGACGCAATGCTGATTCAACATTAGAAAAACAATGAATGTAACCAACCACATAAATAACACAAAAGACAAGAATCACCTGATTTTGTCTATTAGTGCAGGAAAGGCATTTGATAATGTCCAAAATGCATTCAAGCTAAAAGCTATCAGCAAAATAGGAATAAACGACCAATTCCTCAATGTAGTGAGGGCCCTTTATACAAAGCCAACTGCCTACGTCATCCTGAATGGAGAGAGACTGAAACAATTTCCCTTGCGAACGGGAACTAGAGAAGGATGCCCAATCTCCCCTCTCCTATTCAATGTCATATTAGAAGTTCTAGCCATAGCAATTAGACAAGATGAAGAAATAAAGGGCATCTGCATTGGCAAAGAAGAAGTCAAAGCCTTCCTATTTGCAGATGATATGATTGTATACACACAGAATCCTAAATAATCCATAAGTAAACTACTCAAACTGATAGAACAGCTCAGCAAAGTCTCAGGTTACAAGATAAACGTAAGTAAATCAGTAGGATTCCTTTATACCTACAATGAGATTATTAAGGATGAAATCACCAAGTCAACACCATTTACTATAGGCCCTAAGAAGATAAAGTACCTAGGAATAAATCTAACCACAGAAATAACAGACCTTTACAAAGAGAACTATAATTTCTTACTACAACATTTACATAAATGGAGAAATCTACCCTGCTCATGGATAGGAATATTAAACATTGTGAAAATGTTTACTTTACCCAAAGAAATCTACTTACATAATGCAATCTCAATACAAGCTCCAGTGACATTTTTCAATGAGATGGAGGCACAAATTACCAACTTTGTCTGGAAAAGGAAGAAGCCGTGGATAAGTAAATACTACTGAAGAAGAAGAACACACTGGGAGAACTCAACTTGATAACCTAATACACCGCTATAGCAGTAAAAACAGTCTGGTAATGGTACAAAAAGAGACAGATAGATCAATAGAATAGAACTGAGATCCCAGAGATGACACCATCTTCTTATGAACAGTTGATATTCAACAAAGGCCCTAAGACATTAAACTGGGGTAAATACAATCTCTTCAACAAACAATGCTGGCAAAATTGGACATCTATCTGGAAAAATTGAAATAAGACACATATATTGCACCTTATACAAAAACCAACTCAAACTAAATAAAAGACCTAAATATCAAATCTAAAATGATGAAGCTCAACTAAGAAAAAGCAGGAACAATGGAAGTTTTAATATACAATGTAGACAGACCTCAAAATCAGTCAAACCACAATCCTCAGAACAGAACATAGATAAATGAGAACTATTAAGACTCAAACAGTTTTGCTCATCCAAAGGCTTTATTAATAGAATTAAAAGGTCATCTACACAATGGGAATAAAAAAATATTTGGCAACTATGTGTCAGACCTACACCTAATCTCTATAATCTGTAAGGTACTACAAAATATCAATAAGAGAAAAACAAAGAATCCAAGTAAATGTTGGGCAAAGGAGATGGACAGACACTTTTCTAAAGAGAAGATCCAGGCAGCCAAAAAATACATACAGACATGCTCACAATCATTAGCCATTAAGAAATTCAAATCAAAACTACAATGAGATACCGTCTCACCCCAACAAGGTTGGCCACGCCTTAAAACATAAAACAACAAATGCTGGAGAGGCTGTGGGGAAATTGGAATTCTCCTATACTGTTGGTGGGAGTGCAAAGTGTCACAGCCTCTTTGGAAAGCAAACTAACACTTCTTGATAAAGCTGGATATAGATAGACCATTTAACCCAGTAATTCCACTAGTTGAAATATATCCTGCAGAATCAAGGCCATTCACACCAACTGATACATGCACATGAATGTTTATCACAGCACAGCCCATGATAGCAAAAAGATGGAATCAACCCAGATGCCCAACGGCAGAGCAATAGATAGGTGAACTATGGTGTATATACTCAATGGAACACTATGCAATGATAAAGAACAACGATGATTTTAGGAAACATCTCATAACCTGTTTTCAATTGGAGGACATCATGTTGAGTGAAAGTAGTCAGCAAAGTATCAGATTCCTACAATAAGAACTTAAAAACAGACTCATGCATAGAAGAAAACACTCTTTGACAGCTGCATGGGTGGGAAGGAAGGGAGGGCAGCGGGTTACGGGTTTAGATTAGATAGGTGATAGACGTTTGGTTGGGCAGAATCAGTGGCAGTACACATTAGAAAGAAAATCAGTATTTACTGGACTTCAACATAACATGAGTACTCCTCTCATCTTAATCCAATATTACAAGGACGGAGTGTCTGGGGTGGGGGCCTGTAGACCATGTTCTCAGGGGAACCTGAGGCCAACTGGCACAACTAGTGTTTTGCTAAGAGAGCCTTCTGTGCCCCACATTGGTGAGTGGCATCTGGGGTCTTAAAAGCAGCCAAGCTACCATCTGAGGGTACAGCAAATGACCCCAACTTGGCAAGAATGGACGATCACCAAGAACCAAAATGGCACGGGGGTAAGAGAACCCAGAAGACAGAGACAGCCACGTGAGTGGGTGACTACATTGACTTGTGACCAGAAGAACTGGATGGTGCCTGGCCACTACCAGTGATAACTGTGATGGAGCTCACAAAGTTAAGTCTCACTGGCAACACAAGAACAAAAAGGGGTCCACCTTGAGATCTCCATTAAAAGACTGTAACTGATGGTACAGGGACTTCGGAGTTCCTGTGGGAGCATGGCCTCTAGCCCTGATGCTGCCCTTGTCCATAAATCATAATGGAGGTCAACTCTTGGACAGGAATCAATTGTACTTGGCAACACATAGTGACCATATCATGCGTGCACTTTATCATTATGTGCATCCATAGGATGTTGTCCTCCTGACCTTTTACTGGAGTAAGGGGAGTGGGTGGAGAGGAGGGGATAGGATTTGTTTGGAGGATAAGATATGTATGGAGCAGAGAAGAAGACTATGCCGTCACCAGCCAGGGAGAGCTGGGGGAGCTGCATATAGGTTGGCATGCAAATTTATATAGGAATGTACATTTTCATTCAATCATAATAATAATAAAAAAGGAAGGAAGGAAGGAAGGGAGGGAGGGAGGGAGGGAGGGAGGGAGGGAGGGAGGGAGGGAGGGAGGGAGGAAGGGAGGGAGGGAGGGAGGAAGGAAGGAAGGAAGGAAGGAAGGAAGGAAGGAAGGAAGGAAGGAAGGAAGGAAGGGATTGACTATCTTGGGAAAAAATGTGGAAAACTTTTTTTTTTTTTTTTTTTTTTTTAACCATAGGCAGTGAAACTTACTGGAGGAGTCTACACTTAACACAGAGATCCCTCAGTCATACAGTTACTAAAGCACAGCATACTTTAGGAATTGCATGAGTTTTTGTGTTGTTTTATTCTGAGAAGGTGCAAACAAATTTCAAGTGGGCATGGACATTGTGGAAATTCCTAGTGGCATGGGAAGAACGTGTATTTGTATGCTGGGATAAAACTGTGCTGAGAGTGGTTACTTTGACTGACAACTCAACATCCATTATGTTTCTAAACAAATGAAGACGTTACTGTGGTCACCACTATTATGTGTAGGCATGGCTAATACTTAATTCTTGTGAAGTCAATCCCAAAAACAAAATGTAAAAAATGACAGCTGTTCTTTTCTTAGGATGTTGCTGTGTTTTGAAGTGTACCCTGGGAATCTACAGCCATTCTATCATTATCCTGATTTTATGACCAGCTGTGACAGGTGGAGTCCCAGAAAGAGCCTGGCTCCTAGACAACATGACTAACCTCTGATTGTTCTATGCCTGGGACTCATCCTACCTCTGTATTACCAGTTGTGATTATTGTTAAATCAGGCTTGAGCTGAGGTTTTCTGGGACTTGCAGATTAAAGCATCCTACACTGCTTAGGTTGTCGGTTGGCGAAACTGTCCAAATTTGAAATACAACAATAACTCCTTATCCACCCTAAAGCTAATGGTATTAATGAATAACCAATCCAGTTTTTACTGTTTATCTTTCCTTGGACTTTAAAATTATAAACCAATAAACACACATTTTACCAAGAATAAAGGATAAAGAAACATAATTTAAATACAAACTATAAAGAAGTTACAGAATTTTAAAAACTCTAGCTGAATATACTTAAGCAAACATAAGGACCAAGCAGTAAATACAAAACACAGATAACCCATGGTCACTGGGTCAATTTTGAATCATAGCGACAGTACAGGACAGAGCGGCACTGTTCTATAAGGTTGTTGAGTGGCTGACGGATTTGAACTGCCCATCTTTTAGTGAGCAGCCAAGTTTTTAACCACTGTACCACCAGAGTAGCAACACAATGGATAAGATATTGTTACTGTACATTCCCCAAAAGTGTGTGTCAACTTGGTTAGGCCATGAATCCTAGAATTGTGTGACTGCCCACCGTTTAGTCACCTGATAAAATTTTACTACGTGTTGTAAATCCTATGTCTATAAAGTTAATGAGTTTAGATGAGCAGCAGTTATGTTAACGAGGCAGAACTGAAACAGAAAGATTAGATTGTGCCTTAAGATACAAAAGAGAAAATTGTGCAGAGAAACACAGAGACCTCATATAATAAACAAACAAAACGTTTACCGCAGAGTCGATTCTGACTCGAAGTCCCACAGAATTTCCAATTCGAACTGCTGGTCTTTTTGTTAGCAGCTTTAACACTTAACCGTTACACTACCAGGGTTACCTTATAGCACCAAGAAACAAAATCTAGGAGAAGAGTACATCTTGTAGACCTGTGGACCCTGGGCTGACACACATCTCAACTAGGGAATTCTGATGACAAGGATCATACCTGATACACAGAGAAACTTTTCTCTGGAGCTATCACCCTGAAATAGGATTTCTAGCCTCCTAAACTGTAAGAGAATAAACTTCTCTGTTAAAGCCAGTCACTTGTGGTATTTCTGTTGTAATAGCACTAGGTAATACAGCATGGCAGGTTCCACAAAATTACTGCATTTGGTCCTCAAAAGAGGTGTTTATAATCTCACTTGGAAACAAGCAAATTAAGCCTTAAATAAGCAAGATGTAACTTAAATTTCATACATATGTCTTCCTGATTCTTTTGCCCATTATTCTTCCCCAGTTATAATTCATTTTCTTAAGAAAGTTGTTATATCCCAAAATAAAGAAGTAAAGACATCACACCTTGTTCCCCGTGCTATGTATATACATACATTGTATAACACTATGGCTTTGTTTTACATTTTGGAGGATGACATGAAGGTGTTAATTATTTCAAGATATAATCACTGAATCAGTCAAACTCTGAGATTTCTCTACAGCACAAACAAAACCAAACAAGACAGATTTAAGGATATGGGAAAGCATTATTTGTATAGTTGACTATTAACCTCTGAAAGAACAGAAATATGTTAGACAAAAAGACTGAAAAAAGATAGAAATTAATTTACTCCATTGGCTTTTGCAAAGAAACATAGCCCACAAGACAATTTCAGACTATTATCAGACATGTCATCTCTTACTAGCTTAGTACTTGAGTCACTGTATTTTATTCATTTTAGCAAAACCTAACATTGCCTCTCATAGGTATCTACTACTTTATTCCACCATTCCTCTGTCAGTTTGTCATACTCTGGTGGCTTGCATGTTGCTGTAATGCTAGAAGATAAGCTACACGTATTTTGAATATATGGGTTGTGACAAATTCTAGACAATATTTTGAAGCATGGGAATTCCAGAACACACAATCGTGCTAATACAGAATCTGTGCATAGACAAGGAGACAGTTGTTGGAACAGAATAAGAGGATACTACGTGGTCTAAAGTCAGGAAAGGTCTGTGTCAGGATTTTATCCCTTCACCACACTCAGTTAATCTGTATGTTGAACAAATAGTCTAAAAGCTGGGCTACAGGAATAATATAGCATCAGGATTAGAGAAAGACACATTAACAACCTACATTATGCAGATAACATTGTTTGCTGAAAGTGAAGATGACTTGAAACACTTACTGATGAGGATCAAAGACTATAGCCTTCACGATAGATTGCACTTCCACATAAAAAAGAGAAAATCCTCACAACTGGACCAATAAGCAACATGATAATTGGAGAAAAGATTGACATTACCACAGGTAACATTTTACTTGGATTCACAATCAAAGCCAAGGAAGAAGCAGTCAAGATCAAATGACATATTGCTTTGGGCAGATGTGCTCCAAAAGACTTATTTAAAGTGTTAAAAACCAAAGATGTCCCTTTGAGATTTAAGACCATGTTTTCAATCACTTCATAATATATGCAGAGCTAAATAATGAATAATGAAGAGTGAAGAATTGACATCTTTGAATTATGACGTTTACAAAGAATATTGAATATACCATCACTGACATGTAATAAAAGCAAAAAGTAAAACTTTGCTATGTTAAACCACTGACAATTTCTGTCAATTTGTTACAGAAATATAACCTAGCCTATTATAATTAATACTGATCAGTTGAAGAAACAACCATCTATAATATTAAGAGACAGGAAAAGAAAGAAAAAAAAAAACTTTCACCACCAGCTCATATATACTCTCTCCAGTATAAGGCACTTGTTTTCATTCTCTATAAAAAAAAAGAAATTAGGAAAAAAAAATCTAAGTAAGATTCAATGACCTCGAATTGGTAATAAATACCCTAATGACAAATTTTCAGTAGGGATACAATTTATAATGAAATTAACATAAATATAATAATCAATATTTATGGTGTGAAGCAGATTTATTTGCAACCCAATTCTGGCATTAATTATGAGTATTCTAAGATGATATATCTACAGCAAGTTTGTCAAATCAGAGCAAGCATGTTAATTCCTGAAGGCTAAGCCGCACCTGTGTTTGCATCACAAAAGAAGTACAAGAGAAGTTGGCCTACATTACACTTGCTCAACTAACTTTAGCACTGGTTGTTCAGTAAAGCGTTCAAGTGATGAAAAGCAAAAATGTCACCTTGAGGACTAAGATGTACCTGATGCAAGCCTCGGTATTTTTAATTGCCTCATAGTCATGTAACAACCAAGGAAGAAGGAAGGCCAAGGAAGAATTAATGCCTTTGAATTACGATTTTGTCAAAGAATATTGAATGTACCACAAACTGTCAGAAGAATGAACAAATTTGTCTTGGAAGCCTTACAGCCAGAATGTTCCTTAAAAAGAAGAATGGAGAGACTTTGTTTCGTAGATTTTGAGTACGTTATCAGAAGGGACCAGTCCCTAGAAAGGAATGTCATGCTTGATAAAGTAGAGGGTCAGCAAAAAATTCAAAATCCTCAAGGAGATGGACTGAGACAGCAGCTGCAACAATGGGTTCAAGGATAACAACAACCGTGCGGATGGCGCAGGATCAGGCAGGGTTTCATTCTGTTGTGCACAGGGTCTGACTTACCCTCATTCAATTATTTGTTCTCCTACTTTACTGCTTAAAATGATCAAAAACAGTTCACATGTCAAAAATGTGCATGTGTTTTTAATGCTTTTAAGAAAAGGTGAGAAGCCAGAAGGAGGCACAGTGAAGGGCATCATTTGAATTGTATAACCATGTCAGAAAAGTGGCCTCAAAGCAACTTAGAGATCATAAATTGTTTGTAACTAAACAGCTTCTTAGTGATCATAAGACATATTTTAAATAGTCTGTTACAATTTCTGGTGGTAACAAAATGATGCCCTCCGTCATTCATTAGGTGGCAGAACTGTTCCCATTAGGAGAGACTTTTGATGGCTTCCTCCTTCTTGCTCTCATTATCCACCCTCTCCTCCTTTCCTCCTTTCTCTTTGCCATGTCTCTTACTTCCTTTTCATACTTCTCCACCTGCTTTTTGATGACAACTGTTCTTTCATCATGCTGCAACCAACATATGTGCTCTAACAATAAGCTTGCATCCCAGCTAATGTACAATCTGCTGTGGGATTTTAATGACTTAACTGTTTCAGAAATGCATCAATGATTTCTGTGGGACCTAAGGAGCTCCTACATGAGCAGGATGCAGGTGCCCCAGCCAGTAAAGCACTTTGTGCCTTTGATCTTTGTGAAAATGATTAAGTCTTAGCAGCTAAAGGAAATGTTACCGGTTTCAACTCCCCCAGGTCTGTGGGAGAAAGACCTGGTGATTTGCTTTCATAAAGACTACAGTCTAGAAAACCCTACTGAGCAGTTCTCTACTGTATGGGATTACTATGAGTAGGAAATCAATTCAACAGCACCTAAAAATATCTGACTCTCAGCAGTTCATTTATGGATTTTGAATTTAATGATCCTCATCATGTTTCAAGTATTTTAAATTTAGAGATAAACTGAAACTGGATGAATGAAATGCTACTACACATGCCTTATGCTTATGAATATGGGCATTGACAGTTTATACAGTATATACCATAGAAGTAAAATATTCTAGATAGGTGAATTTTCTAGCAAGTAAGGCTTAAACACTTGTTTTATTGGCCCAACTGCTTTAAGTGTTGGCTGGTAATGGCTTACAGCTGTCCCCTTCTTTGGAGACTTTGCCTTGCCCTACTAGAAACTATTTTATCTAGAAGATTATCAACTCAGTTCCTGAAGTCAATAACTGACACACAGAGGTGAAAAGGCCTACTTCTTCCTTCCAGGTGGGATCAACTCTATGTTATAATTAATGCTCCCAAGTGTCTCCACACCAAATGGACCTAGACTGTAGCTCATATCATATTTTTGCTAGCAATATCCTCTGCCATTCCTCACTTCCCTTACTCCCTTTATTTTGAGACTACACCTTTAATAAATCATATGCAACTGAAATCCCATCTCAGGTTATGCTTTTCCAAAAGCCTATCCAAAATATAACACATAAATGAGAAAATTATAAAACAGCAATAAACAGTGCTTAGCAAAGTACCTTCTAAACATAAAGATTTTGTTCATTTGTCTATTTATTTATTTATTTATATTGTGATTGAGTGAAAGTGTACAATCTGGTTTAAATTCGCATACCTGCCTATGTGCAGCTCTTACTGCTCTCCTTACCCGGTGACAGCACACACCTCCTTTCTGCTTCATACAAGTCATATCCTACTAGCAATCCCCTGTCCTCTCTTCTCTACCCTCTCTACTCCCCTCTTGTAAGAGGCCAGTAGGATGACATCCGATAGATGCACAAAACCATAAAGTGCACACACGATATGGTCTCAGTGTTGCGAAGTCCAATGCATTCCTAGTTGAGAAGTTAATCTCACTAATGGTTTATGATAGGGGCAGCATGAAGTCTAGGGGCCATGCTCCCAGGGGAACCACCAGGCCATCATACCATCAATCACAGTCTTTTAGTGGAGTTCTCAGGGTGGACTCCTTTTTATTCTCATATTGCCACTGGGACACAACTTTGTGGGCCCCATCACATCTGTCACTGGAGGTAACCAGGCACCATCTAGTTTTCCTGGTTACAGGTTGATGTAGTCACCCATTCACATAGATCTGTTTGTCTTCTGCGTTCTCTTTCTCCCATGTCAATCTTGTCATTGGTGCTCATCTGTTCCAGATGAGTTGGGACCATATGGTGTACCTCTGTTGGCAGCTTGCTAGCTTTTAAGATCCCAGATGCCACTCACCAATATGGGGTGGAGGAAACTCCCTTAGCAATAGGCTAGTTATGCCAAATGGCCATGAGGTCCTTGAAAGCATGGTTCCTGGACCCCTGCTCCTGCTACTCTGACCTTGCCATATTGGGTAAAGACTGGAAGAGTTTTCAGGTTATGTTGAAGTCCAGTTAAATTGATCTTCTTTCTAATGTGTGCTGTCACTGATTGCACCCAACCAAATTTCTTTATGTTGGAGTTCCGCTACATTGATCTTCTTTCTAATGTGTGCTGTTACTGATTGCACCCAATCAAATTTCTATCAACTATCTAATCTATAAGCAACCGTCTCTCTCCCTCCCTCCCCTCCCTTGCAGCCCTGAAAGAGTCTTTTCTTCTATACATAAGTCTGTTTTCAAGTCCTTAAAGCAGGGGTCTCATACAATATTTGTGCTTGTACCACTAATTTCACTCAACATAATCTCTTCCAATTGAAACCAGGTTATGAGATGCTTCCTGAAATCATCAGTGTTCTTTATCATTGCATAGTGTTCCATTGAGTATATATACCACAGTTTATTTATCCATTCATCTGTTGTTGGGCATCTGGGTTGATTACATCTTTTTGCTATTGTGGACTATGCTGCAATAAACATTTGTGTGCATGTATCTGTTGGTGTGAATGCCCCTGATTCTGTAGGATATATTCCAAGCATATAGAATCACATCATCTGCAAATAGGGATATTTTTACTTTTCCTTTGTCAGTGCAAATGCCCTTCATTTCTTGGTCTTGTCTAATTGTTCTGGCTAGAACTTCTAGTACAATGTTGAATAGGAGAGGTGAGAATGGGCATCCTTGTCTAGTTCCCATTCTCAAGAGGAATTGTTTCAGTCTCTCTCCATTCAGGATGATGTACACAGTTGGCTTTGTATAAATGGCCCTTATTGCATTGAGGAGTTTGCCATCTATATCTATTTTGCTGAGAGTTTTTAGCATGAATGGGTGTTGGACTTTATCAAATGTCTTTTCTGCATCAATTGATAAAATCAGGAGATTCTTCATTTTTCCTGTTTATTTTCTCTGATTTTTTCTCATAGATGCTGGAGTCAGTAGCTCTGTCTTCCAAGTCAGAGAGGCTATTTTCCATTTGCTCAATTCTGTTTTCTTGGCTTTGAATTGAAGATTCTGTCTCCCTGATTTTGTTATTGATCTGCTGGATTTCAGAGTACTGGTGTTCTATCAGATCGAACAGCTTTTCACTTTGCTCTGCTGCATTTTGTACAGTGTCTAGGAGGGCTCTCTATATAATCCTTTTGTACTCATCCTCACAGTTTCAGAAAGGCTTCTTTGTCTGAGAAGCTCCTTGGTTCTTTCTTTTGGGGGCCTTCTGGAGCCATATGTGAATTTTTCTTAAGTAACCAGCAGTCCAATCAAACTGTGCTGAAGTGACAGTAATAATTTTGAAGTTATTAAAAGAAAAATTGATCTAAAAATGACAATTACCAAAATTTACACTTAATGCATGAAATATATTCTTTAAAAGCTGATCTCTGGCTGGAGGAAGGAGAATGAGTGGAGAGGAGGTGAAAGGAGACTGTTGGGAGGATGAGACATGTACGGAGCAGAGAGGAATAATGTGCTGTCACCGGGCAGGGAGAGCAGTGGAAGCTGCATATAGGCAGGCATGTAAATTTATATGGGAATGTACATTTTCACTCAGTCATAATAAAAAAAGCTTTTAAATCTATAAATCACATATTTTAATCAAGATATATTTGAAAACATAACCACATCTCTTGTAAATGCTTTTTAAATATATTTTTAAAATAATTTTCTTTTACCTTTCCTCAGATTTCTCCATCTAACACTCTGACACATTTGGAATATTTTTCTTTATAAAACCACAAATTAGATTGAATTCTATGGCATAGTAAATCTGCATAGCATAAAAATGAACATTTTGGTGGTTTTAAATAATTAAGTTTATAGTTTAATTCTAAATGACAATATGTTAGCATTTTCAGAGTTGGCTCCTTATTTTAAAATCATTTTACTTCATTATAAATTGAGTTGTACAACAGCAATTTCCAGCTCATGGATGCCTGGAGGAGAGAGGTGGGAAAGAGATGGACAGTTTTCCAATAACAAAAGTGACAATACGTTTCTTCTGCTCTCCTATAGGTGACAGTAGATGCTTATTGTGTCTGCTATACCTAGAAAAATCATTTGACCTCCTTTGTTCTTAGTGACAAATACCTTTCTCAAGAGGATTTCTTCTAGAAGATCATGGCTTTCTTTATTAAAGGAAAAAATCATCACTCAAGCAAGTTTACTTTACTCAGACTGGTATCTTTGGATTTACCACCATCATTTAAACTATAACCTATATTTCCATCATTTTGTCAAACTGCACAATAACATACAAGCAATAACATGTATTTGTGTAAGGTTAATTTTTTTTTCTTCAATTAGTAAAACTGAAACAAAATGGCATATACAAATAAGACGTTTAATGTACAAATCCAGTCTATTTAAGTGTTTATTTGCTTTTAGGGTTTGTGATATTTAAATCTTACACAAGTAGGTAAATTTTTTAGCAGTGACCATTAAATAATAACAGCTAATAGCCATGAACAGGAGTGGTGCAAATAGTTAAAACACAATGGCTAGCCAGAAGTTAGTGGTTCAGACTGACCCAGTGGCACCTCAGTGTACAAGTCTCACAGTCTGTTTCCAAAAGTTCACACCCTTGAAAACTCTATGGAGTAGTTCTGTTCTGTATGCATGGGGTCACCATGAATTACTCTGCATGCACTGAGTCACCACAAATTACTCTGCATGCATGGAGTCCCCATGAATCAGCCTGAAACTTCACAAACACAGGTTCACCGGTATTCACTCTGCCATTCACCAGTGATTACGTAGGCCTCACTGTCTGGATTTCTTTTGCAGACTACTTGATAGTGACTGAAAAAAATCTGTATCTACTTCTAATGGATTATTAGAGTTGTTATTTTCATGGAATAACTATTGTTATTAGCTGCCAGTGAATCAGCCCCTAATATATGGCAATCTCATGCACAGCACAACAAAACACCGTCCAGTCTTATGTCAACCTTATGGAAAACTGGAGATCAGATGTTTAGGACCCAGTGACAAGTTTTTGGAAGTTTACCTCTAAACTTTTCTTCCCAGTTAATCTTAGGACTTTAAGCTAGACTGAAACTTGTTCAACATCATTGCAACATGCAACGTCCACTAACAGAGACATGATAACTGCACATGAGGTTCCTCAGCCAGGAATTGAACCTTGGCCTTTTGCACGACAGGGGAGAAGTCTACCACTGAATCACCACTGTCTCTGTGAAAAACTGTCTGCATGACGCTGTCTCCAAATCCACTTCCCTCATTCCCTCTTCACCCCATATTCTTTCACTTTCCTTCTGGGAAGCCTATTTCACTATTAATAAACTCCCTGGGATCATGAATTGTAATCCAGTTCTTAAGTTATCTGACTCATGGCCCTACTCCAAGCACTTAGCTTTCTCTGAGTCTTCTTTGCTGGAGGTACCTATTTCTTCTCTTTTGCGCTTGATAGGCCACTTCATTGCAACTTCTGGATTGTCACTCCTGTACAGTTTGCAAAAGAAAGAGGAATCCCTGGTGCTGAAATGGCTAATCACTCAGTTGGTAACTTAAAGGTTGGCAATTCAAATCCACTGACTGCTCTATGGTAGAAAGATGTGGTAGTCAGCTTCTATACATATTATAGCCTTAGATGTTTTATGAGGCAGTTGCCCTTTATCTTATGGCAACAGAGTAAGTTTTGGGTGTAGTTTGTAATATTCTTCTAATCTTTCATGTCACCCTATACATGTTCTTGCGGTTACTAAGGACTAAATTCTAACTTATTTCACTTCATTTACTAGAGACTTTTACGCTTGATTTACAGGTTATCCCTCACCAAAACCCTGCCATCATTTTGGCTGACTTCAATATCTAAATAAATGATCCAAACACAGTTCGGCCACTTATTTCCTTGACCTCAGTATCTGCAATTAGATAATGTAGAAGGTAGAATCCTGGGCCATGACTTAGGTCCTCTACTGCCATTCCTGTAAATACATGTTACATCACATGGTAAAAGGGAGCTTTGAGATGTATTTAAAAGCATTTGACTGTGTGGATCATAATGCAGTATGGATAACACTGCAAAGAACGAGAATTCCAGGGTATTTACCTGCACTCATGTGGAACCTGTACACAGACCAGGAGGCAGTCATTCAAACAGAGAAAAGTAATACTGTATGGTTTCAAATCAAGGGAGGTGTGCATCCGATTTGTATCTTTTTGCCATACTTATTCAGTCTGCATGCTGGGCATATAATCTGAGAAGCTAGACCACATGAAGAAGAATGTAATATCAGGATTGGTGAAAGACTCATTAACAACCTACAGTATTCAGACAACACAACCTTACTTGCTGAATACAAAGAGGACTTGAAGCACTTAGTGATGAAGAGCAAAGACTATAGCCTTCAGTATGGATTACATCTCAACATTAAAAAAAAAAAAATTCCCCACAACTGGACCAATAAGCAACATATAGCAAATGGAAAAAGGACTGAAGTTGTCAGAGATTTCATTTTACTTGGATCTACAATCAACGACAATGGAAGCAGCTGTCAAGAAATCAAAGGATGCATTGCATTGGGCAAATCTGCTGCAATAGATCTCTTTAAAGGGTTAAGAAGCAAAGATGTCACTTTGAGGACTAAGGTGTACCTGACACAAGCCATGATATTTTCCATTACCTCACATACATGTGAAATCTTGAATGAATAATGAAGATCAAACTGATTCCTTTGGACTATGGTGTTAGCAAAGAATACTGAATATACCAGAATCGCCAGAAGAATGAACAAATACATCTTGGAATAAGCAGAATCAGAATGTTGCTTAGAAGTGAGAAAGGCAAGAATTCATCTCACATACACTGGACATGTTTTCAGGAGGTGTCCATCGCTGGAGAAAGTCATTGTGCTTGGTAAAGCAGAAGGTCAGCAAAAAAAGAGAAGACCCTCAGCGAGATGGGCTGACACAGTGGCTACAAAAACGGCCTTAAACATAAATACGGTGTGGACGTGGCAGCAGCAGACAGAGCTTCATTCTGTTACACAGAAAGTAACTGTGAGTTGGAGCTGACTCGGTGGCATCTAACAACAATAAAAATAATTAAATTACTAAGCAGTTGACTTAAAGGTAGGGAAATTATGCTGAAATATCTGAATGAGTCCAATGTAATCTGATTAAGTCCTAAAAACCAGTGCTTTCTCCACGCTGAGGAAAGAAAAGTGTCAAGTAAGATGTGACCAAAGGGGAAGTCAGAGTGATCTGATAAATCAGGAAGACTGGATACACTGTTGTTTGTTTGCAGATGGAGAGGCAAAGCGATAAGGAATGCCAGGGCCCTCAGAGAGCCAAGAGAGGCTTCAGGTGAATGCAAGTAAGCTAGAATCTCAGCTCAAAAACCAGACGGAATTTCATCCTGTCAACAACAGGAATGAGCTTGGAAATAGATGCCACCCCTTAAGTCCCCACCTCCAGAAAAGAGCCCACCCAGACTTCTGATGTACAAGATTTGATATAATGCATTTGTGTTATTTTAAGTGGCTGAGTAAGGTCATTTGTCACAGGACCAATAGGAAATTAATATATGCACTGGTTTCTAAGTATCCTGCCTCAGTGCCTTCAAACTAGCATGACCATCCTACAGAAATATTTTTCTTTTCTCCCAAAAGTCTCAGGATATGTTTGAGTTCTCAAACTCCTTTCCCCTTACTGCTATATGTCCAATAGCCCAGAAACACATCTTCATATGTGGCACTTAAATATTTGTTTAATGGCTGTCTTCTCTGCTCTACTGTTAAAACTATCACAGTGCTATCATACTATATATTCTGCCACCTAACACAAAGCCTGAATTAAGTAGATGCTTAATAAAATTCTACCAAATAATAATTGGGGGGAAAAGAAAAGAAAATGAAAAAACTAAGTTCACTGAACATGGACATGAATTTTTCAGTATTAATTTTTAATACAAAAGTTTGGGCAAGGTCTAGTGCTTTAACATGGCACTAAATTTAATTGAAAGTATATTATTTTATACCAAAAATTGTAGTAATTGTTGTGTTTCTTAAGAAGATTTATAAATCAATACATGTCAATCACTCAAGTATGTAAATGAATGAATCAGTTTTACTGATTTTATTAATGTAAAATCAACCCAGATGCCCAACAACAGAGGAATGGATAGGTAAACTATGGTATATATACTCAATGGGCACTATGCAATGATAAAGAACAACGATTTTAGGAAACATCTCATAACCTGGTTTCAATGTGAGGACATTATGCTGAGTAAAAGTAGTTCAGCAACAAAAGCACAAACATTGTATGCGAACCCTACGATAAGAACTTAAAACAGACTCATGCACAGGAGAAAAGACTCTCTGACAGTTGCAAGGGTGGGAAGGGAGGGAGGGTGACGGGGGGAGGGTTTGATTAGATAATAGAAATTTGGTTGGGTGAAATCAGTGACAGCACACATTAGAAAGAAGATCAATAATAACTGGACATCAACACAATTTGAGTACTTTTTCCATCTTAACCCAATATTGCAAGGACAGAGTAGCTGGGGCAGGGGGTCGGGGACCATGCTCTCAGGTGAAATCGAGGCCTATGGGCACAGCTAGTGTTTTGCTAATGAGGACTGTCTGCACGGCACATTGGTGAGTGGCGTCTGGGGTCTTAAAAGCTGACAAACTGCCATCTGAGGGTACAGCAAATGGTCCCAACTGAACAGGAACGGATGATCACTGAGGATAAGAACGACAAGGGGAAAAGGGAATCCAGAAGACAGAGAGACCCACGTGAGTGGTTCTCTACATTGACTCATGACCACAAGCACCAGGTGGTGCCCGGCCACCACCAGTGGTAGCCATGGTGGAGCTCACAAAGTTGAGTCTCACTGGCAACAAGAGAATAAATATGGCCATACCCTGAGATCTCCACTAATAGACCGCAATTGATGGTCCGGAGGCTTCCGGGTTCCTCGAGAGCATGGCCCCTGGCCCTGATGCTGCTCCTGTCCATAAATCATAATGAAAGTCAACTTTTTGGACAGCAATGGAGTGGACTTGGCAACGCAGAGTGACCTATCTTGTGAGAATTTTATGGTTCTATGCATCTGTAGGATGTTCTCCTGCTGACCTCTTGATGGAGTAAGGGGAGTGGGTAGAGAGGAAGGGACAAGAGACTGTTGGGAGGATAGGATATGTATGGAGCAGAGAGGAGGGGTGTGCTGTCACTATATGCAGAGGGAGCTGCAGGTAGGTGAGCACGGGAATTTATACGGGAATCATAATAAAAAAAAAAAAAAGATTTCATTTTACTCGGGTCCACAATTAACATCCATGGAAGCAGCAGTCAAGAAATCAAAAGACACATTGTATTGGGAAAATCTGCTGCAGAGGACCTATCTAAAGTATTGAAAAGTGCAAATGTCACCTTGAAGACTAAAGTGTGTGTGACCCAAGCCACAGTATTTTCAGTTGCATCATATTCCTGCAAAACCTAGACAATGAGCAAGGAAGACAGAAGAAGAATTGATGCCTTTCAATTGTGGTGTTGGAGAAGAATACTGAATGTACCACAGACTGCCAAAAGAATAACAAATCTGTTCTGGAAGAAGTACAACCAGAGTGTTCCTTGGAATCAATGATGATAAAATGGCATCTTACATACTTTGGACAGTGTCAGGAGGGATCATTCCTTGGAGAAGGGCATCATGCTTGGTAGAATGGACAGTCAGTGAAAAAGAGGAAGACCCTCAATGAGACAGAATGACACAGTGGCTGCAATGATGGGCTTAAACATAAAAACAACTGGGGACATGGTGCAAGACCAGGTAGCGTTTCGTTCTGTTGTGCATGTGGTCACTATGCATTTGAGCTGACTGGACAGCACCTAACAACTATTATAAAAATGCAAATATATATTTATATATATTTATATTAATATAAACCACATGGCACAAAAGTGTCATGCTGATAAATTCTGTCAACAAAATGCTTTAGTGTTCTTGGCAAAAAAACCCAAACTTAATCCAGTTGTACATAGTATGCATTTATGCTGTGTTTATGCTATGTAAACACATACCTAAGGTAAAATTTTATCTATGATTGAAAATTTTTCAAAGGGACATATCACAAACTGCATCATTACATTAAGTCCCCATTTTGCTTCCCAGATAGCTAGAAATCTGTAATGAACTAAGAAATTTTCATGTCACGTCACTAGTAAATAAGGAAGAGCACAGACAACCTGCATTGATTTCATAATACTTGCAGTATAATCACCTCTATTTTCAATTTAATTTTTTGACTCAAAATTTAATCTCAAAATAAGTGTCTCAAAGTCTGTCATATGCATAAAATCCCTTGTAAACTAACTAGAGCTTTTTTTTAAAAAAAATATTCCTCAACTAGAAAACCAATTCTTATCTTTGAAGCAGTAGCATCACATAGACAGCGTATCCTTAGGCACTCAATTTCTCTCAAACAAGAAAATAACATTACAAATGTATTTGCTTGGACTTGAAGGCATTCATCTCTGACGTTTAGATATATGTAACAATAAAACATTATTTCTTTCTGTGTTGGTCATACAGATACAACTAATAACCATATTATGTGTCTGCCAACTATATACAGGCTGTCCCTGCCTTACCACGATTTGAGTATAACGAATAGTACTTATAGCCCTCTTTCTACAGAGGCAACGGTAATACTTGCTTTCAAGGCATGTAAATGGAGAATCACACTACTGCTTGAAGGGAATGATGCTGGACTTAAATGAAATGTTTTTCTGTTTACTACTCTGAAAACCCAGCATTCAGAAACACTGACAAAAATAAGCTGCCAGTCTACTACAAAAGTAACTCCAAAGCCTGGATGACAACTATGTTATTTGAAGACTTTTTTTTTTTTTTTTTTAATTGTTTCATCCCAGATGTATGCTCCTACTTCCTGGAAAAGAGTACTCCTTTCAAGATTCTGTTGTGATTCAGGATATCCTTCTCATGTAGATGATCTAAATAAGATGTGAAAATAGTGTATACATCTTCTAGTATGACAGCTATGATTTAGCCTCTGGATAAAGATGCATTTGTCACTGGCATATGAGGTCCAACAATCAAGTTCATGAACTTAATTGATCTAAGTGTTACATACTTCATTGTTGAATATCACTACAGTCACCTTTGAAGTACTCCCCCTGCGAAACTCTGCAGCAGCACCACCCTTCAAAGCAATTTTGGAACTTTTTCTGGAATGGCCATCGTACAAGGTGGCACAGTGGCAAGTTTATGAACTTAACTATAAAGTTGACTGTGAGTAAGTTTTTAGGCAGTAAATAAATAACTGTGTTGAAACACCCTCCCTACTCACCTGATCTGGGACCCAATGACTTCTTTCTTTTCTCAAAGATAAAGAAAACATTGAAAGGACTGTTCCAGAAAGAGGGCCAACATTCCTTTGAAGGGTAGACTAGGTGCTGGCATTGGTGCATAGCCCGAGGGGAGTACTTTGAGGTAACTGTAGAGATATTTAGCAACGAGGTAATGTAGACTTTTTGTACAATGAGTGTTTGAACTTAACTGTCTCATCTTGTACTACAGACTCTGTTATCTTAGGCAACAACCACATGGAATGATGGTTTGGTAACATTAGACAGTTTCTGGAAGAACTAAAATATTCTTCAGCGTGTCCAGAATATTGTATCTTCCTGGGAAGAAGTTACAGAAAATACACGCAGGATATATGGAAAAAAAATTGCTCACTTATGTAAACACACTTCAAGCATTTTATCAGGAAAATATGAAGGCAGACCCTGGTGGAAAACTGTACACATGGTCAGACAATGAATTTAGAATTCTATGTCGTCAATGTGTAATAGCTCATAGATCATGAAGACTGGGACTTAATGGATTCTGAAAGAAAAGAAATGCTGAAGAAGAATAAAACAATGAGGAAGAGGAAGGAGAGGCATTGTAAAGAAATTTTCCAGTGAAAAATCTGGATGAAATTTTTCACTAACCTAAATCAAGGGTTTCAATTTCTTTAAAACACGGACTGAAACATTGACTACTATGCTCAAGCCTACAGATAGATTCAGGAATCAGTAAGATCTTAATGGAAACATATGGAGAAAAAAAAAAAAGAAAAGAACCACATAGAGAACTTTCAATAATTTTCTGACTAGAAATCATTCCCATTCCCAAGGATAATCCATATGCTCCAGAACCTTCCACACGTGAAGTTATCCTACTAACTGCCAAATTGTCCAACTCTTCTTTTTGTTGGGAGTAAATTTCTATGATTTGTGATTTTTTTTTTAATGTATATGAGTATGTATTAAGAAGCCCTAGTGGTGCAGTGGTGCAGTGGTTAAAGAAATTAGCTGCCAATGGAAAGGGAAGTGGTTCAAACCTACCAGCTGTTTTTTGGGATCAAGCTGTGGCAGCCTGCTTCTGTAAAGATTATGGCACTGGAATCCCATGGGACAGTTCTACTCTGTACTATAGAGTCCCCATAATTGGAATAGGGTTGACAGCAATGTATTTCATTTAGCTATTAAAAAAAAATCAAAAAAACAAAAAATACTGCCGTTCAGTTGGGTCCAACTCAGGACAGAGTAGAACTGCTCCATAGAGTTTCCAAAGAGTGCCTGGCAGATTTGAACTGCCAGCCTTTTGGTTAGCAGATGTAGCACTTAATCCACTATGCCACCAGGACAGGTATTAAAATACACCAGAAGGTTTATATGTAATGTTTCTGAACCACAAAGACAAATAAAGATTAGAATTATTAAAAAATAAATTTAAAACAGGCAAAATAATGAAAACAAACAAAAACTTAGGTATTTGACTTATGTCAAAACCAATTTACAAGTACATTATTGGAACAGAAACTCATTGTAAATTAGGGATGACCTGTATTGTCTTGCAATCAGGAATGATACAACTGGCAATTTTCTGTTTTAGATTTAACATTTTTATTGCTAAAATATTCTTAAATAGATATTTCAAAAAGAATCTGAGAATAGGAAAACACAGTTTAGTGGTTCTCAACCTGCGTTAAACAAATATATCGCTGACATTTTAAAAGTACTGTAGGTGATTCTGATGTTTAGGCAGAAAACCTGGTGTAATGGAAACACTGTGGACTTTGCAACTGACAAAAAACAGTTGGTTTTTTTTTCAATTCAGGATTCGCCAATTATTCAATGGCTTTCTGACTAGTTTTCTCATCTGTAAAGTTAAAATAGTGTTACGAAATCACAGAAATTAAATTTAAAAAGTATTTAAATTACATAGTGTGGACTGTCACAATTTAGAATTATCTTATTTTCACTTTCTTTAGGTTTCAATGGGAAAGCAGAACTACATACGAAAGCATAACAGGAAAACGAGCAGGACACCTAATTGCTCTTCCAAGCAAAATTCAGGAAATCGACCCAAGCTTATTATTCTATCTTGTTCTCTCATCGTGAACAGCAAAAGCATGACAAGCTGCTGCCAATTAGAGATCTCATCTTCTGCAATAAATATTCTATTGAGACACTAGAATGTTACTTTGTTGCCTGAGTATAAGCAGTAATACTAACAATGACACTGCCAAAGAAAGGAACTATCAGCTAAAGGACTTCCTGGGATTCTGAGGTAACAAATTCTGAGTTCAAAGTTCTAAGACTACTTTAACGTTCGACTTAGAGTTTACAGAGTATCAGGGACAAGTTTAAGGAAAAAAAAAAGGCAAGTGAAAAGATTTAATATCAGCAGTTTTCATTAAAGTCCTCTTTTCTAAAAATAGACTTTAATTATTTTTCATTTATTTACATTTCTAAATTATGCTAGCTACATGTAAAAGCAAATCTAACTTAGCTCAACTACTACACATTTTACAAGATTTTCCCAATCAATCAATCAATAAGCCCATTAGAAATCATGCTAAACATTTTGGTATGTTCATTAAATGTGCCTTGATGTAGTAGATTTATCAACACTATGTCATTATTTTGTTAAACCACAGAACACTACAATTAGAGAATATTAGAGATCAGCTTGTCTGACAAATAAGCTGATATTCAGAAAGTTGCAGTGCCTTGTCAAAGACAACATATCTAGTTATTATTATTATTTCCTCCACAGTAGAGTATTTTAGCAGAAATAAGTCAGTTCTTATTCCTTGTCAACTGTGACTCACAGAGCCCTAAATAAATTGTTTCTTATTCTATTCTTTCTTTTAATCCAAAATAGAAGAGTTGAAGCAAAGGCTATTTTTTTTTTCAGTTTTCTCATTGAATCAATACATTTTCTGATAGTCCCTCCATCATGTAAACATGTTTTCAATTGTATATTACTACAATTACATGCCTTAAAAAAGAGACAATGTTTAAAATATTTATGTAAAAATCACATTACTATCCTTTTAAATACCAGCTATCACAAAACATCCAAGTATCCAAATACTTTGAGAAAATTTGAAGTTATCTCACAGTTCTCTCTCTCTCTCTCTCTCTCTCCAATCCATGCCACAGTTCCATAACTACCAGTCAGCATTGGAATGCTCTTCTTTACAGCTACATGAATTATCTCATGCTATAGAAAAATCTGTTTCACTGCATATTGGGCCTCAATTTTCTCTTCTCCAGGCTGAAATACCTATTAATTCAGTGCCTTGTCATAGTGAATATTTTCTATTGTTATCTTCTGTTACTTTTCTAGTAGTACATGCACTCATACATTGGCCAGCTTCTTACTGGGGGTTGTAGAAAAGCAACTCTGTACTGCTGCATCATAAAAGGAAAACAAACACACAATCCTTCTCCATTCTCATTAAACTGAGGTTCTTGTGATTAAGAGAACCTAGCTGATTACCTTCATGACTGCCAACTAGCATTTCACTATGTACAAAAATTTAAAAAATAAATAAAAATATATAAACAAACTTCAGTATAGGGGTTTTGTACATGAATCATAAATTGTTTGGTGTTGGGGGAAGATAATAACAGAGAAACAAAAATATTTACCACTCCATTATGATTACACAAATCATTTTGAGAGATAGAATATGTATAATCAGATGCATGTTTTCTGCTTCACTGTCTCTAATTCATTTCAATGAAGAAAGTAGTAACAATAAAACCCACTGACTATACTGAACACCAACAATATGAGAAGTGCTTTAAAAATGTTATATAATTTAATCTTAAACTCAAAACTGTTTATTATATACTGTTATTATATTATGTTATATATTTATTATATACTGTTATTAATACACACTTTGAATATAAAAGGTTGTAAGAACTGTGCTGTTGTGTATTCTGACTCACAGCAATTCCATGTGACAGAAAAGAACTGCCCCTTAGTTTTTTTCTGTGTGTGTGTGTTTTTGTGTGTGTTACTGTAGTTCACCAGGCCTTTCTCCTGTGGGTTGTTGGGTGATTTCGAACTGTCACTGTATTGGTTAGCAGTAGGACTTAACCACTATATCATTAGGTCTCCTCCAGGTACTGCAAGAGCACAAAATCTGTCAGAAGCCTACAGTGCATAAGAGACAGGCACAGCATGCACCTCATTTGTACAGTGCAACTGGTTACACCCACAGTTTCTACTGCAGCTCCAAATTTTGTGACTCTGCTTAAAATTTAACTTCAAGTCTATTTTTAAAGATTAGAAAAAACAAATATTTATGTCTTCTATCATGAATTCTATGCAATTAAATAAGAACAGCAGTTAAAGCTGCTTTGATGGCTTTTGTGACACATGAATACACGGCTATTAGGTAAGACATAACTTGAAGAAACTCAAGTATCAATTTGGTGTGTTCCTGAGACACATTTTCCTGATTACCACAGACATTTAAATATTTCTCCTTAAGGCTAGAATTTGCACCTTTTGAGACAGTATTTCACTATGTGCAATTAAAAATCATTTGAATCGAAGAAGGTTCAATAATTTTTTTCAAGAGTTTAGTTAGACATATTTAAACCATAAAGTTCAAGAATTATACAATGAATAAGCTATATCCATCATCTAATTTTATAAATAACATTCTGTTTGCCCTGGTGGCAAAGTTAATAGCTCAGGTTGCTAAATGAAAGGTCAGCAGTTTAAATTCAAAAGTTGTTCTTGAAAACCCTTTGGAGCAGTTCTGTTTTGTCCTATAGCATTGCTGTGAGTTAGTATTGAATCATCAGCAATAGATTTTGTTTTGTTTTTATAGCTGTCACCTCATATGTAGGTGTACGTGTATATAAATCTAATCCATCCATCTAGCCAACCATGAATTCATCTCTCTATGACGTACTACAAAGTAAATTCCATGCCACTCAAACATACTAGTATGCATATCATTAACTAGTGTTTCAATATTTGTTTAATTTATTTTTCCTGTTTTGAGGTAAGATTCAAACATAATGAATTGTATGTATCTTATACTTGTCAATCAAAACTTTTTAACTTTTCATTCAAAGCCAGAAAAGTCAACAGTAAATAGGTAAACTTTGGTGTATACATTTAGAAATATATATATGTATATAAACATATATATATACTTAGTATTCAAATACTATATAAACTGATGATAGGAATGTAATTACTATAGAAGTAAGGTTATTTGTACAATGAAATTCACTACACAATGTTGACTTATAATCTATAGAAATAATACTCATGTTTATATTTCTAAAAACAATCATTATAATAACTTTCTGAATCCACAATGAATGATTTTGGAAGCACCATGATGGTGGTTATAGTAATATAGAAATATAGCTAATAAATCAATTTTTAGTATTATACTTTTTCAATATAATTCTATATTTAATCTTCATAATGGCTGTACGAAGTAGGCTCTATTCTTATCCTGAGAGAGAAGTTACTTACATTGTGTGAAAGAGATAGCATTCATATTCAGAAAGTGCCATCCAGAATTATAGCTCTTAACTTGGCACTAAGGGAAATGTGAAGCTATTTCTGTTATTTGCCAAACCATATGTTTGCCTCCTTAGTGGATTATAAAAACAAGGTGACAATATCAAAAGAATGTTTTCCCAAGCATTCTTTCCACTGAAATACATATACACAAAGAACTGTGAGTCAGTCTTTCCCGTCAAAGGACTAATTATGGAGTAGGTCTACATTGTAACTTAATAGTTCTATAGGAGCCTAGCTTCTACTGATTATTGGTAGAATAAAAATACCAATAGAAGCATTAAACATACTACTGTTTATCATCCTTCAATCACATATGAAAGCATGAACATAAGCAGGCAAAAATCATGTAGCTATATATTTGAAACAAATATTGAGAATTTTTCAATATACCTATGTGGTCTCATATTACTTAAGGCTATGTAACTAGACATTGCACTGCATATTTTAAAATTTTTAATTTTGGGGGCAGAGTCAAGATAGCAGACTAAGCGCATATCTCCTTATATCCCTCTGGAAACCAAGATGTGAACTGATAATCAAACAGAGCCTTCTGGTCATATGTGAGCCCCCAGGACATGGCACAGGGCCATTAATTTGGACTTCATATCACTGAACGAAAAACCCCCTCTTTCACTGACTCCCTGGCTTTCACGGACTGAAGATAAACACATCATTTTGACTTTTTTTTTCTGTCTTGGCCAGCGGTCAGAGCTGGGTCTTGCCTAGCGGCTAGACTCAGACATACCGCTGGGGGGATAGGCAGGCAAAATTGCCATACTTTGAGAGCCAGGCTTAGGACTCTGTTCATCTAGCTACTTTGGGCCTGTCTTTTTATCACCGCTACAGCATGGTTTGTACAGAACCACAGTGCCTGTGTGTGGGATGCCATGTTGGATACGGAGATTTTAGCGGGACCTAATTCTTAGCCTGGGAGCCAGTGCCTTCAAATAGGACAGTGCTTCTCCAACAGAAAAGCAGCAGTTTACACAGTGTCACCTATGGTGTGGGCCCGGCAACAGAAGTGGAGGACTCACTACCTCTTGGCACCTTTTGCCCCTCTATCTGCCGACCGTGTGGAGGGCACCATCTGAGATACAGTGGCAGCAGCTGGACCTATTTCTTAGCTTGGGAGCCAGAGTCTGCCCACAGGAGAGCACTTTTCTACCAGAAAAGCAGTAGTTTACACAGTGTTGCCTAAGGCTGGGCCTGATCAGCAGAGGCAAACAGAGCAGTAGCATTGCTATATTTTGAACTAGTTTGTATCATCTGAGGTTGGATATAGAAGTGCCTACTTTGTCAGTTGGGAGGAGGGACTTCTACACCTGAAAACCTGACAGACTTGGGAAGTGGTCCCATACCTTTTGTTTTACATTTTAAGACAGCCTAGAGAAACATCTGTGGTCCATCCTCACAGTATCTCTCCCAGCATTTCCTTACTCGCATGGGACCCAAAAAGCAACAGACAATTGTGGCATACAAGAAATCACCCATAGCTTCAGAAGGCTCCCAAATGAAACAACCAAGGAGTTTTCCAGATTAAGAAACTTTTCTGAAATCATTAGAAGGTGAATACAAAATGATTATATACAGAGCTCTTCTAGACGTTATACAAAATGCAGCAGAACAAAAGGAAAAATTAAGCAAGCTGTTCGATCTGATGGAACATCAGTACTCTGAAATTCAACAGATCAAGAACAAAATCAAAGACATAGAAACTTCCCTTCAAAGCCAAGAAAACAGAATGGAACAAATGGAAATAGGAATTTCTGACTTGGAAGACAGAGCTACTGATGCCAGCGTCTATCAGTAGAAATCAGAAAAAAGAAACAAGAAAAATGAAGAAGCATTAAGAAGCATGTGGGACTCTGTTAAGAGGAACAACCTTCGATTAATTGGAGTCACTGAACAGGGTGAGACACCTAAGAACACAGAGAGTATCATTGCTGAGCTGTTGACAGAAACTTCCCAGAAATCATGAAGGAAGAGAATACAGATATTCCAGATGCATATCATACACTACCTAATATAGATCTCAAAGGAAAGACTCCAAGACATATTATAACCAAGCTTAACAAAATGAAACATAAGCAGCAACTCTTAAAGGCAGCAAGACTCAAAGCAAAGCTAACATTCAGAGGGAAACCCTGTAGGCTTTCGTCAGATTTCTCAGCAGAAACCATGCTGGCACAGAGACAGTGGCATGACACATTGAAAGCCTTGAAGGACAACAACGTCCAACCAAGAATTACATATCCTGCAAAGCTATCTTTCAAATATGAAAATGGAATTAAGACAGTCCCAGATAAACAGAAACTCAGAGACTTTGCGAAAACCAAACCTAAACGACAAGAAATACTGAAAGAAGTTCTTCGCTTTGACTTAGAAGAAAAAAGCCATTAACTTTATATTTTAGAACGACACATTATTCAGAATTCTACTCAGGTAGGGAAGGCTCCAAATTCAATTACAGCTTTACTACTGACAGAAACATTCCAGTGAATATCATGACAACTATGGTGCCATCATATTAAAAAGAGGGATGTACCACAGTCATTATAGTCCTTCCAGATGAAGAGGAAGATGACAATACTGGTAGCAATTAAAATTGGGTTTATATATAGTTTATTAAGGGGAATCATAGGGGATCATACCAGGAATGCAAGGCTGGTTCAAGATCAGAAAAACAATTAATGTGATCAACCACATAAATAACACAAAAGACAAGAATCACCTGACCTTGTCTATTGATGCAAAAAAGGCATTTGATAAAGTCCAACACCCATTCATGCTAAAAACTCTCAGTAAAATAGGAATAGACAGCCAACTGCTCAATGAAATAAAGGTCATTTACACAAAGCCTACTGCGTGCGGCACCCTGAATGGAGAGAGACTGAAAAAGATTCCCATGAGAACAGGAACTAGAAAAGGGTGCCCACTCTCACCTATCCTAAGCAACATTGCACTAGAATTTCTAGCCAGAGCAATTAGACAAGATCAAGGAATAAAGGGCATCTGCATCGGCAAAGAAGAACTAAAAATTTCCCTATTTGCAGATGATATAATTGTATATGCAGAGAATCTCAAAGAATTTATAAGTAAACTACTCAAATTAATAGGAGAGTTTGGCAAAGTCTCAGGACACAAGGTAAACATTAGGAAATTAGTAGGATTTCTTTATACCAACAACGAGTCTATTAAGGAAGAAATCACCAAGTTAATACCATTTACTATGCCCCTAAGGAGATAAAGCACCTAGGAATAAATTTAACCAGAGAAATAGCAGACCTTTACAAAGAGAACCACAAACCCTTACTACAAGAAACTAAGAGAGATTTACATAAATGGAAAAATCTACCCTGCTCATGGATAGGAAGACTTAACATTGTGAAAATGTCTAGTTTACTCAAAGCAATCTATTTATATAATGCAATCCAAATAGAAGTTCCAGCATCATTTTTCAATGAGATGGAGAAACAAATCACCAATTTTGTTTAGAAAGAGAAGAAGCCCTGGATAAGTAAGGTACTACTAATGATGAAGAAGACACTGGGAGGCCTCTCCTTACCTGACCTTAGAACATATTACACTGCCACAGTGGTCAAACAACCTGATATTAGTATAAGAACAGACAGATCAATCAATGGAACAGAAATGAGACCCCAGAGATGACACTAGTTACCTATGAACAGTTGATATTCAACAAGGTCCCTAGGACATTGAACTGGGGTAAAAATAATACCTTCAACAAATGGTGCTGGGAAAATTGGATATTCATCTGCCATAAATTGAAACAAGATCCATATCTTACACCTTATACAAAAACCAACTCAAACTGGATAAAAGAACTAAATATCAAATCTAAAATGATAAAGCTCATCCAAGAAAAGGTAGGAACAACAATGGAAGTTTTAATACAAAATGAAGACAGACTTCAAAATTTGTCAAACAAACCACAATCAACAGAAGAGAAAATAGATACATGGGAACTATTAAGAATCAACCACTTTTGCTCATCCAAAGACTTTATTATTAGAATTAAAAGGCCACCTATAGAATGGGAAAAAAAATATTTGGCAACTATATGTCAGACTGACGCCTGACCTCTATAATCTATAAGGTACTACAAAATGTCAATAAGAAAAGATAAATCATTCAATTAAGCAATGGGCAAAGGAGGTGGACAGGACATTTCCCTAAAGAGGAGATCCAGGCAGCCAAGAAACACATTAAGACATGTTCACGATCTTTAGTTGTTAAAGAAATTCAAATCAAAACTACAATGAGATACCATCTCACACCAACAAGGTTGGCCATGATCCAGAAAACACAAAACAACAAATGCTGGAGAGGCTGTGGAAAAAGTGGAACTCTCCTACACTGTTGGAGGGTTGCAAAATGGTCCAGCCTCTTTGGAAAGCAATCTAGTGCTTCCTTAAAAAAATGGATATAGATATACCATTTGACCCAGTAATTCCACTACTTGAATATATCCTACAGAATCAAGGCAATTCACACCAATGGATACATACACAAGAAGGTTTATCACAGCACAGTCCACGATAGCAAAAAGATGGAAACAGCCCAGATGCCCAAGAACAGAGGAATGGATAGGTGAACTATGGTATGTATATTCAATGGAGCACTGTGCAATGATAAAGAACAATGATGACTACAGGAAACATCTCATAACCTGGTTTCCACCGGAAGACATTATGTTGAGTGAGAGTAGTCAGCGACAAAAGGATAAATATTGTATGAGACCCCTACGATAAGATCTCAAAAACAAACTTAGGTATTGAAGAAAAGACTGATGGCTGCAAGGGAGGGGGAGGTGGGGGGGAGGGCTTAGACTAGATAGTTGACAGAAATTTGTTTGGGTGAAATTAGTGATAGCATATATTAGAAATAAGAACAGTATTAAGTGGACTTCAACATAACTTGAATACTCCTTCCATTTTAACCCAATATTGCAAGGACAGAGTAGCTGGGGCAGGGTGCAGGGGACCATGCTCTTAGGTGAAATCAAGCCCAATTGGCACAACTAGCATTTTGCTAACAGGGCTGTCTGCACCCCACATTTGTGAGTGGCCTCTGGGGTCTTAAAAGCTGCCAAGCTGCCATCCGAGGGCACAACAAATGGTTGCAACTCAGCAGGAACGGATGCTCACCGAGGACCAGAATGACATCGGTAAAGACAACCCAGAAGATAGAGAGACTAACATGAGTGGGTGCCTACATCGACTTGGGACCAGAAAAACTCGATGGTGCCCTGCCACCACCAGTAATAGCCATGATGGAGCTCACTAAGTTGAGTCTCACTGGCAACACAAGAATAAAAAGGGGTGCACCCTGAGATCTTCACTAAAAGACTGCAACTGATGGTCCAGCCGCTTTAGGGTTCCCCTGGAAGCATGGCCCCTGGCCCTGATGCTGCCCTTGCCCCTAAATCATAATGAAGGTCCACTCTTCGGACATGAATGGATTGGACTTGGCAATGCAGAGCGATCATATATTGGGTGCACTTTATGGTTCTATGCATCTATATGATATCATCCTGCTGACCTCCGGCTGGAGTAAGGGGAGTGGGTGGACAGGAAGGGAAAGGAGACTGTTGGGAGGATGAGATGTATGGAGCAGAGAGGAATAGTGTGCTGTCACTGGGCAGGGAGGGCAGTGGAAGCTGCATATAGGTGGACATGTATATTTATATGGGAATGTACATTTTTACTAAGTCATAAAAAAAATTCTAATTTGTAAAGTACTATGACAGATCAAATTCAATGTTTCTACACTAAATTAGATTCCCCATACAGAAAATATCACCTGTGAATATACTTAAATGTTCACTGACTTTTTAAATGCACATCTTTAATCTGAGTTGCCATGTCTTTTTCAGCTCTTCCTGGAGGGGATTTACAGAGAATTATGTGCATAAATATGGTTGACAGTAGGGATAACCTGCTGCTAATCCAAGAATATTACTCTGAATTTCAGAAAGAGAAACACTAATGGCTTGACAGTAATTATACACTAGTGAACAGATGGTTCATACAATTTAGGTAATGGCAAGCCAGCTGCATAAGTCTATTTGATTTCAATAGCTCAATGTTCAATAAACAAACTTCTTTTAATTTTTTTAACCCAGATTACATAAACAAGTGGTACAGTTTCAAGCTACAAGGTAGATTTGTTTTCAGTTAATCCTGTCATTACTGAAGACTATAAAAAACAAAAACTACGACTACACCTTTTGTCATACATAAAATATTTAAATCCATTTTAGAAAAATTTGAATCCAACAAAATGTGGCTATTTTCTCAACAGGTAGAGAAAACAATGATAAATTATAAATGACTTTAGTATTTTTGCATCTGGTTGCGTAGATTAGACCAGCAGTTGGTAAAGTTTTCTGGAAAGAGCCAAATAAGTTACGTTCTGTAGGTAATGAATCCCTATAATAACTATCTAACCCTACCCCAGGGCAATAAATATTTATAGCTTCTATGCAGAGATAATACATCACCAAAAAGATGTAGCTGTGTTTCAGCAAATATTACTAAGAAAAACAAGTCGCAAGTTGGATTAGGCACATAGGCCATAATTCTCTGATTTTTAGACTAGACATACATATCTACTAAGAATAATTAGAAAGTCTAAAATTACATTTTAAAAATTGTAGACTTCATAAGTCTACAGTAGGCTGCGTTCCATTAATCTATACAACTGATTTTACAAAGAGAGGACAGACACAAAACCAATTACTCACACAGCAGGAAGACAGGTATCAAGACAGTAGAGGAAGGTGTATCTATAAGAAGCAAGCTTGGCCCACGGATGCTAGCAGGCACCAGAAACTAAGAGAGAGTCATAGCATATTCAAAGCTTTCAAAAGGAACTGGCATGGTTGACACAACAAATTTGAACTTGCTGTTTCTAGAACTGTGAGAAAATACATTTATTGTTCTTTAAAGCCAGCCACTATGCATTGTTGCTGTCAAGTCAATGGCAACTCATAGTGACTCTATAGGACAGAGTAGAGCTACCTCACAGAGTTTCCAAGGAGCACCTGGAGATTTGAACTGCCAACCTTTGGTTAGCAGATGTAGCACTTAACCACTACACCACCAGAGTTTCCTGTTTTGCAATGGCAGTCCTAAAAACCTAAGACACCTGATAAGTCTGACTCCAGAGGAAAAGGAGACTCAGAGAAATAAATGTAACATTTGATGCCACTTTTATCCTTGGAGTTACTTGCCAATTTTAAAGCACTACCCCAGAAGCTGAGTACAAAGTGCTAACTAATAATGAGTAGTCTTATGCGGAGCTATCACCAGTCACAAAAATCAGAATTTAGATCTCTTTGTAAGGAAGCGTACTGCAGAGCACTTCAAACTTTCCATCAATAGCCCCTGTACATTCCAATATTTTAAGTTCATCTTAAAATCACTCTAGTTGCTGATGAGATGAAATGCCTAAACCTTAACTGCCTGGAAAAGTGAATCCTTTCTACAGGAAGTTAATACAATCCAGATCCTCAAAGGATCCCTGGAATTTAGTTAAAAAGTAATAGGTGCCAGGAGACAGGACCAAATAAATTAAGAAAAGAAAAAAGTCATAATATATACAGATCCAAAAGAGATACAGATGTAGTTATAACATTCATTTTAACAGAACTGTCTGTAATTAATATGTTCAGAAAACTACAGGAAAAGATAGAAAACTTCAGCAGAGACTTGAAAACTAAATCAGATATAAAGTAAATGAAATTTAAATTTCATTAGATGTGTTTACCAGCATGTTCGACACAGAGGAAGAGAGGATCAATGAAGTGAAACATGGGCCAGATGAAAATGTCCAGCATGACACATGATGGAAATAAACAATGAAACTACAGGAAAACAATGTAAGAAAATGTATGGCCTATGGAGAAACATCAACATACATGCCATTAGTGTTTCAGATGTACAATACTGACAGGGCATAATATTTGAAAAGATACAGGATAAGAAAGTTTTAACACACTGAGTTATCTAGCCTTAGATTTAAATCAAAAGCAGAGAAAAAGAGGAAAAAATCTAATATAAAATCCATCAAACTGCTAAACTATTAAAAGTCAAAAAAAAAAAAAGAAAAGAAAGAAAGTAATGTTAGAAGTCAGAGAAAAGCCACTTTGGGTTCAAAACGCAACAACAAAAACTTACTCAGAATGGAAGCCGGAAAATGACAGCACTAAAAATAAAGATAACTATAACTATGGAATTCTATATACAATAAAACAAAATTATTTTAAGGGAAAAAATAGAGCGAGAGAGAATCCGTTATGAGATCATTCACACTAAAACAACTACAAAAGAAGATCTTCAGACCTTGGGACAATAATCCCAGATAGAAATTAGAGACACAGGACTGTATGAAGTACAAAACCCAAACTCAAGCTGTTGCCATCATGTCAATTCCAACTCATAATAAGACACAAAGAAAATGGTAACTATCTGAGTAAATCTTAACTCATACTGAAAGTATGACACTGTATTATGGTATATGTCTCTAAAAATATATGACTGAAAATAAGACTGAAGAATAAATGGAATTTAGTTATAAATATTTTAAGATTTATGCAGGAAATGGTATAAGTATTCATTCAAATTAAGTTTTTATGAGGCCAAAGATAAACACTGTAATCTCTAGCATAATCACTAAAGGAAGAGTTTAAGAAATTTTGTCACTAACCAACTAATAAGAGAGGAAATGGTATGATTAAAAAAAATATGTAATTAATCCAAGGGGATCTAAAGAAAAACACAGAAGTGGGGCAACTAGAAAACAAACATTAACAGTATACATTTGAATTCTAATATTTAAGTAGTTATATAAATGTAAACAAAATACAGACTTCTATTTATAAGATAAAGGTTTTTAAATCTAGAGTGGAAAGGGGAGAAAAGAAAGCCAACTATACTGTGCTGATTAGACACATGTAAAATATATGACTAATCAAGTATTAAAAGTAATAGAACAGTTTAGCTAACTACCACTGTCACTGCTCTGGTAAGAAAAAAAAATGTACCAGCTGGTTACTGCACAAGAGGGTACATGTCCAGCCTTTGTTAGTGTCTGTCTGAAACACCTCCTTACTGCTCCCTACGTGGCTTCCAGGGACAAAGGTGGGGTTACATTGTTCACATGGATGCTCTTGACTCTACAGGGATCTAAAGTGTTCTCTTTCAGCAGGGGACCATAATGCACTTTTGTTTTATAGTGTCTTTGCTCACTCCCTTTTTAGATTTAACTGCTTGGTTTGTTTTATAAAGTGTCTCAGATCTCTTAAAAATAATAATAATAATAAAATATAAAATATATTCCAATGGAAACACTAACCAAAAGAAACTAAGACAGCAACACTAATATTAGACTATGAAGAATTAAGACAAATTTTAATAGGGACGAAAAGGAATACAATTAGAAAAGGGTCAGTACATACAATAGTATGGGTTGAAAATATATAAAACAATTGATATAACACAAAGGAAAAACAAAATAGATAATTCATAATCATAGGTTTCAGCATATCTTCCTCAAAAACAAATAGGACATGTACAAGAAAAATAATCTTTAGGGATATATAGATTTAAACAAAATGAACAGCTTAGTTATAAACTAATGGATTTATGTGTAAGGCTGAATCAAATAGAATACACTTTTTTTTTTTTTTTTAAAAAGAGGAATTATAAAACCCGGGCAGATATGAGCCATCAAGTAAATCTTAATAAATTTTGAAAAACTGAAGTCTCACTGGACTGTGTTCTCTAATAACTGGAGTATTTGCTGGTAAATATTTCACAATCTATTCTGAGTATTTAAGGAAGCTGTGATGTATAGTATCTTTAAACTGCCTTAGCATAAATATGCTCATTGTGGCTTTTGCCAAGCTAACAACTTGGTATCACTGTACATCAACTCTGAAAGAGAGGCACAGTAGCACACAATTAAATAGAATTTCTATATTACAGACAAAAGGTATGCAAATAACATCAATACCAGAGATAAAAGTAACGCACTGAGCAATAATTAGGAAATGATGAGCTTTGTATATTTATTGCCTTTATTTTTATTATAATACATTTAACCATAAGTTCACATAACACAGGCTTCAAAATACCAGTGCTTGTCAATCAGTTCAATTCTTGAAAATTAAACAATTTGTCTTCAGAAGTTAGTATAAACTGTTTTTAAAAATTAAATAAATAAAAATAAGAAAAAAACATATGATTAACAGAAAAATGAAAGTATCATATAAAATTGCAGGGCGAAAAACATTTTTTGCAAAAATATGATTTTGGAAAAACATATTACAATCAATACATCTTTGGCAACATATACTAAGAACAATATCAATGAATGAAAAAAGATCACTGAATTTTGTTTTTTGCCTTCTCTTTGGACAAATATTAGTTAAACAGAGTTCTTTTTCTATCTTCCAGTTATGACTTAAATGCAAATAAAATTACTGTAATTCAGGAGGCAGAGAAATTATAGTTTTTCACTGGGAACATTCAGACATCCCAAGGAGTTAAAAACGTAGATTTTGTTAAATAAAGGCAACAACAATAAATACTTTAACAATATTAATATCAACATGTGAAATAACTGCTGTATCTCATTACGAACATAGATGACATAAAAAGGTGACTAGATAATATTCAGAACAACCTGGTATTGGTAAAAAAAACAGATATAACAGAATCTAAGCCAAAAATCATCCACACACAAGCACCTATATTTGACAAAGGACCAACGTCTGCAAAGTGGTGGGGGAAAACAAACAGCCTCTTTAACAAGTACTGTTGGCATAGCTAGATATCCATCTGCCAAAAAAAAAGAAAAGAAAGAAAAGAAGTCCTATATCTCACTAGATGCATAAAAACTAATCAAAAGGGATCAAAGACATAAATATTAAATCTAAATCAATAAAAATCATGGAACTAAAAAATAGGGCAATGCTGTGAGCACTATGCATGGCACAAAAAGAATGTGAAATATTACTAATAATGCACAAACACCAGAAAGGAAAATAGGTAACTGGTAAGTCCTGAAAATCAAACACTTATGCTTATCCAAAGACTTCACTGTAAGAGTCAAAAGACAATATACAGACTAGGAGGAACAAATTGGCTACAACAAATCCAATCAGTAATCTCCATAATCAAGATAATAAAAAAACCTTAACAACAAAAAAGCAAATAACCTAATTAAAAAGTGGGCAAAGGATATGAATAGGCACTTTAGCAAAGATAACATTCAGATGGCTAGCAGATACATAACAAAGTGCTCACAATTACTAGTCATTAGAAAAATCCAAATCAAAACCACAATGAAATATCATCTTATCCCAACAAGGCTAGCATAAACTGAAAACAGAAAATTAATAAATGGTGGAGAGCTGTGGAGAGATGAGAACACTTCACTTCTCCACTGCTTGTAGTGATATCAAATGGTACAATCACTTTGGAAATCGAGTTGGTACTTTCTTAAAAAGCTAAAAATAAAAGTACCATACTATCCACGAATCCCACTTCTTGGAATATATTCTAAATAAAGGCTGTCACATGAATGCACACATGCAAATCAGTGCTTATTGTAGCACTGCTGACAACAGCAAAATGATGAAATCAACCTAGGTGCCCACCATCCAATGAATGGATAAACAAGCTATGGTGTATTCATACAATGAAATATTATGCAATGATGAAGAACAACAAAGATCTTGGGAAACATCTCATAGCCTGTAGGAATCTGGAAGGCATTACACTGAGTGAAATTAGTCAGTTACAAAAGAAGAAATATTATATGAGACCACTATTATAAGGACTGCACAAAAGGTCTAAATATAGAAGAAAACAGTCTTTGATGGTTACAAGGGGGTAGGGGAGGAAGAAAGGTATTCATTGATTAGATAACACCTGAGAATTGGGTTAGGTGTAACGGAGGGACACCATGAAGTAGAAGGGAGGTCAATATAACTGGATTAAACCAAAGGGTAAGAAGTTTCCTAAATATAACTCAACGCTTCAAAGGACAGAATGGCAGGGGCAGGAGTCTGGGGACCATTGTTTCAGTGGACATGTCGGTCAAGTGGCATAATAAAATTTTTAAAGAAAATGTTCCACAGCCCATTTTGGTAAGTAGCATCTAGGGTGATAAAAGTTAGCAGATGTCCACCTAAGTAGCATCAATTTGTCCCAACTCACCTGGAGCAGAGGAGAACGAAAAATATAAGGAATATATGAGCCCAAGAGACAGAGAAAGCCACATAATCCAGAGGCTACATCAGCATGACACCAGAACTAGATGGTGCCCAGCCACTACCAAAGACTCACCTGTCCAATTCTTCAGACAAAGATTTTACCAGATTATAAGACAAAAAAAAAAAATGATACTGGTAAAGAGTGTGTCTGTTGGCTTTGGGGAGAGCCGCTAGAGTTAACTTTTTATATAACAAATTGACCTGGATTGTAAACTTTCACTCAAACTACAGTAAAATGCTTCTCTCTTTCTTTCTTTCTTTTTTTCTTTTTTTTAAGTGAACAGAAAAATTTGAGAAGGATGAGATGAAAAGAAACAAAAACAATTTATCCCTCACTTGGGGAAGCAGGATATTCAAGTAAAAACCTAAGAATGTTATAACTATGCATAATCTTGTCACATGTATCCTGAGGATGTTTACTATGTTATGGCTTTGATTTTTATGGATTTAAGGCATATCTTTTTGTTGCTGCTGTTTAATATTTAAGGTTGTCAGATAATGCAAGACTAATAATGTCTCTTGATGCTTGGAGCTAAGTGTTTAATCCTATCTTTCTATTTAACTTAAATTGTTAATAAATGCACACATACATTTTTAAGCTATATTTTAGCAGTCCTCAAACTTTAAAATACATTCCCAATGTTGCCCAAACTAGGACTCCCAAAAACACTAAATTGAAAACTATAAACCAGCATCTTGCAGACCGATCTAAGAACATACTGATATGCCTCACAAATATCTAGGTCAGCCCAGACTGGACCAGAATTTCCTTCTTTAAAAGTACTTACTTGTCCTCAGTTTTAAGGATAGGTCAAAAATGAACAACAACAAAAAACACTGCCATCAAGTCAATTCTGACTCACAGCTACCTTACGGGACAGAGTAAAACTGCCCATTTCCAAGCAGTGGCTGGTGAATGTGAACTGCCAACCTTCTGGTTAGCAGCAGTAGCTCTTAATCAATGCACCTTACCAAAAATTAGAGAGACACTGTGTTCTCTTTACACAATGAAAAAGAAAGACAAATGTTAAAAATATAACGTTTTTGTTTACACGTGAAAGAGGAAAAAAAAAGAAGAAAAGCTTTCCAGTTTTCTTTATTAAAAAAATCAACCTGCTGCCATCGAGTTGATTCTGACTCTTGGCAATCCTATAAGACAAATTAGAACTGCCGCACAGAGTTTCTAAGGAGTGCTTGGTGTATTTGAACTACCAACCTGTCAGTCAGCAGCTGTAGCACTTAACCACTACACCATCAAGGGTTTCCAATTTCGCTTTACTACATAACAGTCATGAAAACACTAGACTGCTACTGTCATTCCATAAAGCACACCACAAAATATGGTCATAAAATGCATTCTTCACCTCATTGAACCAGGATGCTTTACTTGAAGAGCAACTAATATGAGGATCTGATTATAAAATTTTATTATGACTAACTATCCATAACTCAGGTAAAAGAGTATCATTGTATTCTTTATTACAAATACTAGATCCAACCTGAGAAATAAAAATGAAAAATGAATACAGTTGTGGTGTCAAAAATCACCAGGAAAGAATGCAGCATACTTTTTCCTACAAAAATACTAAAAGACATTTACAGACACAAAACATAATTATGAAAAGTAACTTGTCATAATATAAACATAACTGCCAGGATAATTCAAATCACCATATATATTGTAAACTGATAGTGCTTTATTGTTTGACTGCACTGCTTCCCTTATCTATGGAATTTAATTAAAATTTCTGAAGACAAGAATCAGTCTTAAATGCATCTCTCTCCCTTTTCTCCATCCCCATCCATCTAGTGGAAATCTACGATTTTGACACTTCAGTATCACTTCTACCTTCTTTTATTCTGGCAATGATACCATATTCAATTCCACACTGCAGACTTTTTGTGTGGCAAGGAAAAAAAAAAAAAAAAAATCCCAAAGAAGTAGAAACAAGTTTAAGTTGGATGTGATTCCTTCACTTAGAAGGAAGCCACAGCTAACGTGGTTGAAGTAACTGAGAGATGAGGTACATTGAAAGAGCTCAAGAAATGAATTTGAATTAGTGGAAAACTATCTGGGAAGCTAGCTCACATTAAAGAAAATATATATAACCACATTTACAAAAATTCCCCAAACTATGCAAATTTCATAAATAGACAATAAAAAGAGAAAGAAAAAATAGGTTAATTTAAAACCTATGTTTAATATTTAAATATTCAAAAATACCCAGTAACCACCTGTTCTATCACTGCAGTTAAAATAAAAATAACTTTAAGCAAAGATATCTTCTCCCTACAATGTCTGCATACTCTCTTTATACACAGGAGAAGTGTTTAGTCAGCACCCCCTCTACCCAGAATTGTGCTAGGTACTCTAGGAAATACAAAAGAAATGCAAGAGGTGGTCTCCAGCTGGGGACATATGAATTGATCTAAACAACAAATAATAGTTCAGGGACACTGATGATTAAGTGCATGTCAGAGGAATTAAGAACATCAAGGAAGATGTATTAAAGGTGTGAAATTTCAAGTGGAGAATTTGCACAGGCAAAGCAGAGGGAATCAGGCATGCCAAGCCTAAGGGAATAAACGTGCAAGAGCTTGCAGTAAGAAATCCGAATGGCCTATCTAGAGAATCATGAAAAGCGCACACTGACCAGAGCAGAGCGGTGGCATTGCCTGAGATAAGGCTAGATAACCAGATTACAGAGAGCTCTGAATAAAGGATGAGGAGTTTGATTTTAGCCTGCATGAAATACTGAGTTGACGGATTTTTTTAAAAAGAAAACTGACAAGTAGAAGTGATAGGGGTGGATTAGAAAAAAGATGAAAACATAATCGTTTCCTTTTCTTCGTTTTCTTTACGACGCAGTAAATATTCGTCACTTCTACATATGATTATTCTTCATTCTACTGAGGTGGAAACAGATTTAGACATATTAAGTAACATCCACAATAGCAACTAGTATTCAAGGGTCAGAACTCCTCAGTTACAAGTCTGCTGTACGAAGTCTTCAAATTAAGTTGAGGAATTAATCCTAGAAAAATTGCTACATATTTCATTGCAGAATAGCACTACAGTCACCTTCAAAGCTGCCCCCCTTGGGAAGCTACACATGGATGCAAGCCCCTAGGTCACCCTTCAAAGCAATTTTGGAATTCTTTTTCTGGAATGGCTGTCAGAGCTGTCATCATAGTACCTTTGATGTCCTGAATGTCATAAAAATGTCTTCCTTTGATAATTCCTTTATCTTCAGGTAAAGAACAAAAGTCTTTGGGGGCCAGATCAGGTGAGTAAGGAGGCTGTTATAATACAGTTACTTGTTTATTGGCTAAAAACTCTCTCATAAACAATGGTATTATTAAATTCATGAACTTGCCACAGTGCCATCATGTGCAATGGCCATTCCAGTAAGAGCTCCAAAACTGCTTTGAAGGGTAGATTGGACAGCAGTGTCGGTGCATAGCTTCTCAAGGGGAGTACTTTTAAGGTGACTATAGTGATATTCATCAATGAAGTAAGTAGCACTTAGAAAAATTAAGTTTGCAGATTTAATTGTCAGAACTTGTAATGCTCCATCTATGGAAATTAAGGAAAATTTGGACTAACATACTGATTACAGAAATGGAGAATAAATAATGAGGTAAGGGAAAATAACGATTACAGGTCAGAAACAAGATCAAGTGGCATATTGACTAAGAAGAAGGCTGCACCTAGTTTTAAGCCTTGATATTTAAGAAAATGGTGGCGAAAATGGCATGTTGGTATCCAGGGAGAGGGTAAATTTATGTTCATAAAGCATCATTTATGAACATGTTGAGTGTGAAGGGGACTAAGATATTTCAAAGGATATACTAGAAGTAAAGAAACTGGATCAGAATTACGGCACTCTTTGCCAATCACCAAATATTTCTTCCTTCATTTCACTTGTTTCTTAATTTAAATATTGTTTACTCCTGTATGAAATGTGTATCGACTCCAGATTAATTTATGAGCAAGTCTATTTCACAATATGCTTTTGTATAAATGTTAACACAAAACTAACTTGGCTGGTTGATCATTTTAGCAGTGAGATTGTTGGTGCACTGCTTTTTTCTTGTTAATAGAGCAAAGGAATCAAGCCTTACTGCCACACCCAAAGGTGAATGAGTAAAAGCAAATAGCTAGCCTCTTCACTTTAATGAATACCATAAAACTGATGTCACTATTTTGGTGGGTCTACAAGTGCTAGAAAAACAAATTCCTCTGTTACCTGTATGAGATCTGCTTTTGACTTGAGTTCTTCTATTTGGGGTGTTGATTGGGATTCTTGGGATCTGTCTCTGGTACTAAGTCCCACATTGGTAGAAATTTCAGTCTGTAAGCTTGATTATATTTTCTGAATACTGGAACTATGCACACTTCTTTCCACGTAGAAAGTCCTTCCTTTCTTCCTTGTTTCCTCCCTTCTTCCTTTCCCCTTCCCTTCCTCTCTCCTTCTCACCCTCTCTTCCTTACATCCCTACACATCTTTCTCATTTTCTGGAGTCTCAGAGGCATTATTCAATGAATAACAATACTAACTGCTCTTTAACCCTTGGTCACTTAAAAAAAAAGTCTCCTGAAGGTTTCATAAGAGACAATATACAGCTTTGACAGATAAAAAATTTCCCAGTAACATGGATAGTCTTTAATGTCAACTAAGAGAAATGTCCATCAGTTTACTTTTTGGTTCCAACCCCCCGCCAAAAAAAATCCACTGACTCCTAAATAGACTAGAAGATCTCTGGGTAGAACAGCCTGGCAATCTGCTATTAAAAATTATAGGCAAGAAAACACTATGGTTGAGCAAATCTAGATCTTGTGCAGATCAGACTTGACGGTCTGATACCCTCGAGGGTCCTTTGGGAACATGGCAACTAGTCTTGCTGCTAGCCCAGAGGTGAAACCAGTACAGAAGCCAACACTTCAGCCAAAGAATGGATTGCACCTGGGGACACAGAGTATTGCAGGAGGTGTGCATACTTTATGGTTTAACATATTTATGAAGTTGTCCTATTGGTTTGTTTTTAGAGGGGAGAGGAAAGGGTGGAGAGGAAGGGATAAGTATTGGTTGAGTGGATACCTGGGCTCCTTATTCCTTGATACTGAACTTAAAAAATAAAAATAAAAAAGTGAAACCCAGGTAGTTGTTTTTGTTATAGGATGCTATCGAATCGATACCATTTTCAATCAGTTTTCAATGGCTGTCAAGTAGATTGTCACTGAAAACATGATTCCCCTTAAGAAGTGGAGGCACACTTAACATATCAAATTCTGCAAGTATCTGCTGGATGATTAGTTTCACTTGATATCAGGATTATCATATCTTGAACTTTGGAAGTAAAGAGAAGAAAAGAAAGAGTGTTGTCACAGGGTTTAGGAGAGCAGACAGAGTTTGAGAGAGGTAGGTGCTAAGGGTTTTATATGGCAAATTGTCTTGGACTGTCAACTTTCACTTAATCACAATTGTAAAAAAAAGAAATCTCTATGAAGAAGTTCTACTTTGTAACATATCAGGTCAGTAGAAGTTCAACTCAACTGCAATTGTTTTCGTTTGGCTTTTAAAGTCACTAACAGATAATAACTAATTTTCATATGTTTGAGGTAAGTGAAACAAATCTTTCATAATTCTTCTTTTTAAATTACTCACTTGCTATTCCACTAGTCAGAAAAACTTTATAAAATAAATGCCACATAAAACTTTGATTTTTTTTTAAAAAAACAACAAACAAAAACAAACTATATATATTGTACTAGAGTTGATTCAGACTCCTAGCTACCCTATAGGACAGAGTAGCACTACTCACAGAGTTTGCAAGGCAGTGATTTGTAATGAAGCAGATTGCCACAAGTTCTTTCACAGAATGGTTATTGAATTAGAAACATCAAACTTGTGGCTACAGCTAAATGCTTAACCACTGCACTAGCAGGGCTCCTTATTCCCTGATGCCAGCCAAGTGCTGCTGAACTTAAAAACATAAAACTAAAACAGAAAAGCTTAATTACTTGTTTATGCTGTTAGATGCTACGGAACTGGTTCCATTTTCTTTTTTATTTTTTTATTATGAGTGAATAAAAATGTACATTGTCATATAAATATACATCCTCACCTATATGTAGCTCCTACTGCTCTCCCTGCCCAGTGACAGCACACACCTCCTTTCTGCTCCATACATCCTATCCTCCCAACCATCTCTTATCCCCTCCTCTCCACTCACTCCCCTTCCTCCAGCAAGAGGTCAGCAGAATGACCTATAGATGAACAGAATCATAAAATTCCCACAAGATATGGTCACTCTGCATTGCCAAGTCCAATCCATTGCTGTCAGAAAAGTAGACTTTCATTATGATTTATGGACAGGGGCAGCATCAGGGCCAGAGGCCATGCTCCCAGGGGAAACCCAAAGCCCCTGGATCATCAATTGTTGTCATTTATTGGAGATCTCAGGGTGCAACCCTTTTTATTCTCTTGTTGCCAGAGAGACTCAACTTTGTGAGCTCCATTGTGGCTATGACTGGTGGTGGCTAGGCATCAACTAGTTCTTGTGGTCACGCATCGATGTAGAGACCCACTCACATGAGTCTGTCTTCTGAGTTCTCTTTCCACCATGTCGTTTTGGTCTTTGGTGATCATTCCTACGTGCTAAGTTGGGACAATTTGCTGTACCCAGATGGCACTCTGGCTGCTTTTAAGACCCCAGACGCCACTCACTGATGTAGGGTGTAGAGAGGCCTCATTAACAAAACGCTTGCTGTGCCAATTGGACTAGATTTCACCTGAGAGCATGTACCCTGGTCCCCTGCCCCAGCTACTCTGCCCTTGCAATACTGGGTCAGGATGGGAGGAGTACTCAAACTGTGTTGAAGTCCAGTTATGACGATCTGCCTTCTAATATGTGCTATCACGGATTTTACCCAACCAAATTTCTGCCAACTATCTAGTCTAAACCCTCCCCCCTTTGCCCTCTCTCCCTCCCCTCCCTTGCAGCCGTCACAGAGTCTTTTCTTCTATACATAAGTCTGTTTTTGAGATCTTATCGTAAGGGTCGCATACAATATTTGTCCTTTTGTTGCTGGCTACTTTCACTCAACGTAATGTCTTCCAATGGAAACCGGGTTATGAGATGTTTCCTGCTATCATCATTGTTCTTTATCATTGCATAGTGTTCCACTGAGTATATATACCATAGTTTACCTATCTATTCCTCTGTTGTTGGGCATCTGGGTTGATTCCATCTTTTGGAATTGTGGATTGTGCTGTGATGAACATTCATGTGCATCTATCAGTTGGTGTGAATGGCCTTGATTCTGTAGGATATATTCCAAGCAGTGGAGTTACCAGGTCAAATGTTATATCTAGATCCAATTTCTAAGGAGCCAGATTGCTTTCCAAAGAGGTTGCACCATTTTTCAGTCCCACCAAAAGTGTAAGAGAGTTCCAATCTCTCCACAGCCTCTCCAGCATTTGCTGTTTTGTGTTTTTTGGATCAAGGCCGATCTTGTTGGAGTAAGATGGTATCGCATTGTAGTTTTGATTTGAATTTCTTTAATAGCTAATGATCATGAGCATGTCCGCATGTGGTTTTTGGCTGCCTGGGTCCCCTCTTTAGAGAAGTGTCTGTCCATCTCCTTTGCCCATAGCTTAATTGGTTGATTTATCTTTTTTCTTATTGATATTTTGTAGTACCTTATAGATTATGGTGATCAGGTGACAGTCTGACATATAGTTGCTAAATATTTTTTCCCATTCTGTAGGTGGCCTTTTAATTCTAATAATAAAGTCTTTAGATGAGCAAAAGTGGTTGATTCTTAGTAGTTCCCATTTATGTATTTTCTCTTCTGATGATATTATCTGACAGATTTTGAAGTCTGTCTACATTGTGTATTAAATCTTCCATTATTGTTTCTACTTTTTCTCAGATGAGCTCTATCGTTTTAGATTTGATTTTTAGGTCTTTTATTCAGTTTGAGTTGTTTTTTGTATAAGGTGTAAGATATGGGTCTTGCTTTAATTTAGTGCAGACAGGTATCCAATTTTGCCAGGACCATTTGTTGAAGATACTGTTTTTACCCCAGTTTAATGTCTTGAGGGCTTTGTTGAATATGAACTGTTCACAGGCTGATGATGTCATTTCTGGGGTCTCAATTCTGTTCCATTGATCTGTCTGTCTGTTTTTGTACCAGTACTTTGTACCAGGCTGCTTTGACTATTGTGGCAGTGTAATAGGTTTTACAGTCAGGTAGTGAGAGGCCTCCCAGTTTGTTCTTCTTCTTCAGTAGTGCTTTACTTATCCGGGGGTTCTTTCCTTTCCAGACAAAGTTGGTAATTTGTACTTCCATCTCATTAAAAAATGTCACTGGAAATTGTATGAAGATTGCATTATGTAAGTAGATTGCTTTGGGTAAAATAGACATTTTCACAATGTTAAGTCTTCCTATCCATGAGCAGGGTAGGTTTCTCCATTTATGTAAATCTCTCTTAGTTTCTTGTAGCAAGGGTTTGTGGTTCTCTTTGTAAAGGTCTGCTATTTCTCTGGTTAAATTTATTCCTAGGTGCTTTATCTCCTTAGGGGCTATAGTAAATGGTATTGACTTGGTGATTTCTTCCTTAATAGTCTCATTGTCTGTATAAAGGAATCCCACTGATTTCCTAATGTTTACCTTGTATCCCGAGACTTTGCCAAACTATTCTATCAGTTTCAGTAATTTATGTATGGATTCTTTGGGATTCTCTGCAAATACAATCATATCATCTGCAAATAGGGAGATTTTTAGTTCATCTTTGCCGATGTAGATGTCCTTTATTCCTTGGTCTTGTCTAATTGCTCTGGCTAGAACTTCTAGTGCAATGTTGAATAGGATAGGTGAGAGTGGGCACCCTTGTCTAGTTCCTGTTCTCAAGGGAAACTGCTTCAGTCTCTCTTCATGCAGGATGATGCAGGCAGTAGGCTTTGTATAAACGGCTCTTAAGGCATTGAGCAATTGGCCATCTATTCCAATTTTGCTGAGAGTTTTTAGCATGAATGGGTGTTGGATTTTATCAAATGCCTTTTCTACATCAATAGACAAGATCAGGTGATTCTTGTCTTTTGTGGTATTTATGTGGTTGATCACATTAATTGTTTTTCTGATGTTGAACCAGCTTTGCATCCCTGGTACGAATCCAACTTGGTCATGATGGATTATCTTTTGTATATGTTATTGTAATCTGTTGGCAAGAATTTTGTTGAAGATTTTTGCATCTAGATTCATGAGTTATATCAGTCTGTAGTTCTCCTTTTTGGTTGAGTCTTTCCCTGGCTTTGCTATCAGGGTTATGCTGGCTTCATAGAATTAATTTGGGAGTATTCCATCCTTTTCTATACTGTGAAATAGTCTTAGTAGTATTGGTGATAACTCTCAAAGCTTGGTAGAATGCTATGGTAAAGCCATGTGGGCTTGGGCTTTTTTAGTTGGCAGGTTTTCGAAGACTTTTTCAATCTCTTCCTTTGTGATAGGTTTATTAAGTTGTTCTGCTTCACGTTGTGATAATTTGGGTACGTGATATGAACCAAGGAATTTGTCCATTTCCTCTAGGTTTTGAAATTTGTTAGAATACAGTCTTTCATAGTATTGAGCTATGATATTTTTGATTTCTGTTGGATCTATTGTGACAACTCCCCTCTCATTTCTTATTTCGGTTATTTGTTTCCTTTCCTGTTTTACTATAGTAGGTTTCACCAGTGGTTTGACAATTTGGTTAATCTTTTCAAAAAAACAGCTTTGGGTCTTTTCCATTTTTTCAATTGTTCTTCTATTCTCTAATCCATTTATTTCTGCTCTAATCTTTATAATCTGTTTTCTTCCAGGGACTGAGGGGTTCCTCTGTTGTTCTCTCTCTATTTGTTCAAGTTGTAGGGTCAGTTCTTTGATTTGGTTTCTTTCTTCATTCCAGATGTGTGCATTTATGGAGATAAACTGACCTCTGAGCACTGCTTTGGCTGTATCCCATAGGTTCTGGGAGGAAGTGTCTTTGCTCTCACTGGAATCCATGAATTTCTTTATTCTGTTCTTGATTTCTTCTACAATCCACGGTGTTTTGAGCAAGGTGTTACTCAGTTTCCATGAGTTCCACTTTCTATCTATGTTTTTACTGCTCTTGATTTTGATTTTTGTGTCATTATGATCTGAGAAGATGCTTTGCATTAATTCAATGGTATGGATTTTGTTGAGAATTGCTTTATGTCCTAACACATGGTCGATTCCGGAGAATGTTCCATGTGCATTGGAGAAGAAGGTATAGTTGTCTACTGACGGATAGAAAGTTCTGTACATGTCAATGAGGTCTATTTGGTTACTTGTGGCAATAAGGTCCTCTGTGTCTTTACTGAGCTTTTCTCTAGATGATCTGTCCAATATTGAGAGTGGAGTGTTGAAGTCTCTTACTATTATTGTGGAGTGATCTATATCCTTTTTGAGTGTAGTTCACTGTTTCTTTGATGTATTTACGTGCTCTAATATTAGGTGCAAAAATATTTAATATTGTCAAGCCCTTCTTGTGTATTGAAACTTTCAGCAATAAATAGTGTCCATCCTTGTCCACAATGGTAGATTTTACATTAAAATTGATTTTATCTGAGATTAGAATTGTCACACCTGCTCTTCTTTGTTCATTGTTAGCTTGATATATATTCTTCCATCCTTTAATTTTCAGTTTGTTCATATCTTTAAGTCTACGGTGAGTTTCTTGGAGGCAACTTATAGATGGGGTGTAACCTTTGACTCAAGATGTCACATGATGTCTCTTTACTGGAGCATTGAGTCCATTCACATTCAATGTAATTATTGATAGGTATGTGTTCAGCGCAGCCATTGTGATATGTTTATTTTTGTGTTGATGTTTTCTCTGTTGTTCTTATTAATCTGTTCTGCAACCTTCTTTGTGAGTTGATTTATCACGTTTTTCAGGGTTGGTTTTGTGATTGTTGAGACTCCTATATTTCATTTCTTGATATGGTATGTTTCTTCTTTATTGTGCTTTATGGCTGCCCCTATGATCCGACTTAATAAACTATACATAAACCCAATTTTGATTGCTACCAGTCTTGTCAAATTCCTCTTTATCTGGAAAGACTATAATGACCGTAGTACATCTCTCTTTTTAATACGGTGATATCATACTTTACATGATATGATCACTAGATCTCTAGTTTCTTTCACTATTATAGCTCTGATTGTGTTTGGAGCCTTCTCTAACTGAGTAGGATTCTGGATCATGTGTCCTTCTAAAATATAAAGTTAGTGGTTTTCTTCTTCCAGCCAAGAGATTCTTTCAGTATTTCTTGTAGCTTTGGTTTGGTTTTTACAAAGTCTCTGAGTTTCTGTTTATCTGTGAATGTCTTAATCTCATTTTCATATTTGAAAGATAGTTTCACAGGATATATAATTCTTGGTTGGATGTTCTTCTCCTTCAAGGCTTTAAATGTGTCACACCACTGTCTCTATGCTAGCATCATTTCTGTTGAGAAATCCAATGAAAGCCTACAGGGTTTCCCCCTCAATGTTAGCTTTGCTTTGAGTCTTGCTGCCTTTAAGAGTTTCTGCTTAGGTTTCATTTTGTGCAGCTTGATTATAACATGTCTTGGAGTCTTTCTTTTGAGATATATATTGGGTGGTGTACAATATGCATCTGAGATGTCTATATTCTCTTCTTTCATAATTTCTGGGAAGTTTTCTGTCAGCAGCTCAACAACAATACTGTCTTTGTTCTCAGGTGTCTCATCCTGTTCAGGAAATCCAATTAACCATAGATTGTTCTTCTTAATAGAGTCTCACATGCTTCTTCATTTTTCTTATTTCTTTTTTGCTGATTTCTCCTCATAAATGCTGGAATCAGTAGTTCTGTCTTCCAAGTCAGAAATTGCCTTTTCCATTTGTTCCATTCTGTTTTCTTGGCTTTGAATTGAAGTTTCTATGTCTTTGATTTTGTTCCTGATCTGTTGGATTTCAGAGTACTGATGTTCCATCAGATCAAACAGCTTGCTTAATCTTTCATCTGCTGCATTTTGTATAAGGTCTAGGAGGGCTCTCTATATAACCCTTTTGCATTCACCTCCTGAGAGCTTCAGAAAAGCTTCTTTGTCTGGGAAGTTCTGAAGTGGTTCCTTTTGGGGGCTTTCTGAAGCCATGGGTGATTTCCAGATTTCTGTCTCGTCCAAATTTTGTTGCTTTTTGGGCTTCATGTCGGTCAATAGAGGCTGGGAGAGATGCTGTGAAGGTGGACCACAGTTGTTTCTCTAGGCTAACTTAAAATGAGAAGTTAAAAGTATTTGACAACTTCCAAAGTCAGTCAGGTTGTCAGGTGTATGTGTCCCTCTTCCCAGCTGGCAATGTAAGCACATCTATATTGAATCCCAGATGTTATAAACTAGCTCAAAATACAGAAAGGCTACTTGCCTGATGGTCTCTGCTTTAGGTCCCCAACCGCAGGTGATACTGTGTAGAATTCTGCTTTTCTGCTGGAAAAGCGGTCTCTGCTGAGTAGGCACTGCCTCCCAGCTCAGGAATTAGGTCCAGCTGAGGCTTCTGTATGGGTAAGTCTGCCTCCCAGCAAAACAAGATGGTGTCCCGCACATGCTTGCCAGCTGGCCAGGACCAGGCTCCCAGCAGAAAGGGAGGCCAAGAGTGCTAAAATCCCCAGAGCCCACCACCTCCACTGCTGGGCTCTAGCCCCAGGCAACATTGTGCAAAACATCGCCTCCCTGCTGGAAAAGCACTCTCCTCTTGGCAGGCAGCACATTCCAGCCTAGGAACGACATCCTGCTGGGGCCTCTGCCTGGGCTTCTCCATTTCCCAGTGGATCAGATGGTGTCCTGCACAAGCGCATCTGTATGGCTAACACATGATGGAGGCAGAAAGATAGGCCAAAGGAACTGAGATGCACAGACTCCAAAGCTGGGCTCTCACAACATGACAATTACACTTGCTGGTCCCACCAGCAGTGCGCCTGGTATCAGCAGCTAGCCAAGTCCTGGCTCTGTCCACTGGCCAGGACAGAGAAAAAAAAAGTCAAAATGGTGAGTTATCTTCAATCTATGCAAGCCTGTGCTCGCCAAGAGTGGGTCAGTGAGAGACAGGAGGTTTTGTGTTCAGTGGTGTGAAGTCCAAATTAACAGCCCTATGCTGCATCACAGGGCTCACTAGGTGTCCAGAAAGCTCCATTTAAGTATAATTTCAGGTCTTGGTTTCCAGAGGGACTTAAGGAGACGTGCATTTTGTCTGCCATCTTGACTCTGTGCCCCCTGAACTGGTTCCATGTTCAATGACTGTTTTCAATGACTATCAAGTAGATTGTCACCAAAAACAGGATTCCCCTTAAGAAATGGAGGCATATTTAACACATTGTATTCAATAAATATTGATTGGATGATTAGCTTTACCTGACATCAGGATATTATATTATCTTGAAGTATCTTTATGTATTAAACTCTAGGACATACAACTCATTTCTATTTGAAATTCTCCTAAGAAAGTGTAAAACAAACTGGAGTTTGCCTTTCATTTTCATAGGCCCATCCTATAAGCAATGCTATTTAAAAAAAAAAAAAAAAAAAGTAGTTTATATAGAGGCTACTGATAACATTTTAAATTTTCAAAATGTTAACACGTCTTCACATTGATTTTCACTACTGAATATTCACTCCATTTCACCCCCATTGTTCGGCTCACAAATACACAGCCTACATTGGAGAGAAAGAAGCTACAAAAAGTATTGTTCCAATGTTTTAATTTTTTAGAGCACATTATGTAGATCTTTTCTAAAAAGTCTGAAAAAACCAATAGATAATTTTGCCAATAGCTTTTTGCTGTCATTTCAAAATGTCCAAATGTTTTATATCTGAGAAACAAAATAACAGTTAAACAATTAATAAGTTTAATAAGTCTTTGGCACAATTGAGTCTGTCCCTGTCTCACTGTCTGTAAATATACAGAGAAAGTGCCAAGGTGCTTATGGCAGGTTGTGACCTTGGCTCATTTTGGCAAAGCTTCACAGAGGTTTATATTCAGAAAACTAGTTGCTAAACTACCATGAGCCGCTACAAGCATTGTGGTGTTGAAGAACATAAATTCTCATCATGATAAGTTCTCTCAATTAGAGCTAAATGTCCAATTATTATTCCATGAACAGGAATTCAGTCTGAAGAGAGAAGCTTGATGATATGAAAGCAGAAGGCTTTCTGAAGCACTTACTGAAAAATACCATGAAAAAAACACTGCTGACTCAAGACAAAGAGGTTTTTCCCAGGTCTTATGCAGATAACTCAACCTCATTTGCTGAAAGTGAGGAGGATTTTCAAAGCACTTACTGATTCAAACCAGTTACCACACTCTTCAACATGGATTACATCTCAATATAAAGAAAATAATAATCCTCACAACTGGACTAATAAGCAACATCATGATAAATGATGAAACGATTGAAGTTGTCAAGGTTTCCATTTTACGTGGATCCACAATCAACACAAAGCAGGAGTCAAGAAATCAACAGACATACTGCACTGGATAAATCTGCTACAAAAGTCCTCTTTAAAGTGCTGAAAATCAATAATGTCACCTTGAAGACAAAGGTGCCTCTGACTCAAGCCATGGTGTTATCAAGTCATCTCATATACATATGAAAGCTGGGCAAGGAAAGCTGAAGAACCAATGTCTTTGAATTGTGATGCTGGCAAAAAATTTTGAAAACTTTCAATCTGTTCACTGCTGAGAGTACAGAAGACATCTGTCTTGGAAGAATTAAAACCAGAATTCTCCTTGGAAGCCAGGATGGTGAGGCTATGTCTAACATACTTTTGACATGCTATCAGAAAGGATCAGTTCCTGGAGCAAGACATTACGCTTGATAAATTAGAAGGCCAGAGAAAAAGAGGAAGACTGTTGATGAGACAGACTGACACAGTGATCGCAACAGCGAGATCAAAAGTAACAACGATTGTGAGGATAGTGCGGGACTGGACCGTGTTTTGTTCTGTTGTACATAGGGTTGCTTTAAGTTTGAACTGGCTCAAGGGCACATAACAACAACAACCCAGGTCATAATTTAAAATAAAAAGAATATATGTGTGGAAGTGGGAGAACGAGGGGTGGACAGCGCTAGAAATTATGAGTCTTGAATGAGAAGCTAGTTTTGTGACTTAGGGTGATGCACAAGGCACTCCTGTCTCATCTGACAAGTCAATTTTCCTCTTACAGTAGTTAAAACATTTGACAGGGAGGTGTGGGTTATCAAAAAGTAATCAGTGCTTTCTTGCTAAGAGGGATGTTAGACATGCATATAGGTGCATAAAAGTGAAGTTCAGAGTCAGAAAGCATACTAGGATAAATAGTTAAAGCAATACAATGAGGAAGAGCAGGTAAAAGTTGAAAATAAGACTATCAAAGAATGACTCAAAAGCAAACTTTGTGAATACAGACATATATCATGGTGTGCCTTTTACGAGTATCCATTATTTTTTACAAGGTTGAGTGAATATTTTAATAAGGCCAAAACTAATTTGACAGAAGAAACAGATAACTGTATTTTAAGGTGTCTGCTTTATGGATTCATTTTTAAGAGCCCTTACAATCTGCCTCCCACTCCAGCACATAGAGTTACCTACACCCAACAACTCCAACATGCATACCTATGCGCACATGTGTCTGTATGTACAGACATGCAGACATATATCTGGCTACCTGAGATGCAGACATACATCCAGCTACCTGAGATTTTTACTATTCTGATAGTACAATTCCCAGATCCATTGCTTGAATTATACCACATGATTATCCCCCAACAGTAAATTCCTGTATTTTCTGTTTGCACAGAGATGTAGATGTTATCTGCTAAATTTTCCCCTCCAAAATCAACGCTAGCAGTTTTCTGACATATTGTCTATATAGTTATATGTGTCCATAGCAATACCAGCTGTTCTTTTACCCCTTATTAATTTATAAAAAAAAAAAAAAAAGTCTCAGCTTCTGAAGGCTTCTAAAGAGGCAGGTGTAGCTTTGACAGATACTTAATAATTTGTCAGTAAAATGGATAGTCTTGATATCAAATAAGTAAAGAGAAACATCTAGCAATTTGTTCTCTGGTCTTTTACAGAAAAATAAATAAATAAAATAAAATTCACTGATTCCTAAAGTAGACAAGAAGATCCCTGGGTAGAACAACCCGGCAATCTGCTTCTGTAAAAAATTACAGTTAAGAAAATCCTATGAAGCAATTCTCCTTTGTAACATATCAGGTCAGTACAAGTTCAACTCAACTGCAATGGTTTTCACTTAGGTTTTAAATTAGCTAACAGATACTAAAACAATATTCACATGTTTGAGGTAAGTGAAAAAAACCTTTCATGATAATTATTCTTTTAAAATTCCTTGCTTGCTATTCTCCTACTTAAGAGCCCAGCTAATCAAAAGGAACAACACAAAAGAATTTATTTCTTTTCATATAAGTTTAGTTATAAACATAAATTAGTTATTTCTTATGTATCAGTGGAGCCCTATTGGTGCAGTTTTAATGGTTGGGCTGGTAACCAAAAGATGAGCAGTTCAAATCTACTAGCCACTTCTTGGAAACCTATGAGGCAGTTGTACTCTGTCCTACAGAGTAACTATGAATCAGCATAGACTTGACAGTTGTGGGTTTGTTTAGGGTGTTTTATTATATCAGTAGTAACCCCTATGTGACACAAATGGTTAAGAGCTGACTACCAATGGAAAGGCTCGTTGTTGGAATCCAACCAGAGGCTTCTCAGAAGACAGGCCTGGTGACTGATTTCTGAAAGTTCAAAGCCCTGAATACTCCATAGAATAGCTCTACATATGGGCTTACTTACAAGTTGGAATTGACTCAACAACTTACAAGATTATATCAATAACAAGTTTTTGATATATATTACCCACTGTAACTTAAAAACACATAGCAAAAACAGTCTATTTAAACCTATATTTAAAGCAAAAGGTAAACTTTGTCTTTTAGTAAGTTTAAACTAAAATGAAGCTAATAGCTAATTTCCTCAAGGTTTTTTTTTTTTTTAATTTCAAGTTTAAATGACACAGTTAAGCAATGACTGTTATCTATCTAAGAGTCAGTAGTCACTAAAAACATCTTGCTCATATGTAAACATGTAAATAAATTTTATATAGCTCTTAAGCAATCACATTGTTGCTTAATTTCATAAGACCATTTTTTTACACTCAGTGATTAAACATAGGCATTTTTACTGTAGTTAAATAGGTCTTTGATTTTGCTTTCCATGTCAAAACACAATTTCAGTAAAAACAAGCCTCAGAGGAACACAACTGCAGGTTTTACACACAGTACCATTTGCCTCAGTGCCTTTCAGCAGTCTTTTCTCTGCCACCTGAAGCACTGTACACTCTACCCCTGGAGACCATAGAGGGTGCCATCTGCTGTACATACACTATGCTGCAGCCTGAAATTCTTAATGTTAGATTTAACCCGCCGAATTACATAAAAGTGTGTGAGCTGCATTACAACTGAGACATTAATGCTGGATCCATGAATAAAACTGAAAGTCAGACACGCATAACGAAACCACACTAGTGATTATTTGATTAATTACTGAATACAATTATAACACAGATAGCAGATTACCACAACAATCAGGTACAGTGTAGGTGGCGTTTACTGTTAATGCTGTGGGTTGCAGTATTTTTTTTTTTTCCCCCTTAAAACTAATTAAACTCATACATACAACTAGCAGATAATACAAGCACGCCTAACAAGAAAGATTTATCTGGCTGGTAGGCATATTTTTTATCACTTTGACTCTATTCTGACTGTGAAATCACACAAATATTGTACAGTATATTTACAATAATGAAATAGGCAAAATATTTCTGCATCTTTCACAGGAATAGAGATATAGAAGAAAGAATGATAGTGAAGACTGGGTTTACTGGGCAAGGAGCCAGTCAGATTAGGAACAATTTGCAGGAACTTGTTTTTTTTAATGCAACATTTCACATATGTGAGAAAATATTATGCATATGTAATATTTTTAAAAGAAACATGTAAGAAAATATACTGTGACTATAGCCAACAGCTATAATATTCAATATCCTTCAAGTATCAAGGTGTATATTAGTTTAAACCATATTTTTAAAAATTCCTTTGGGGTATGTATTAATTGTTTTTATATCCTTTACATTTATAGACCAATGCTTTGTAAAAAATGAACCAACAATTTAACAACTGAGAACCCGAGAAAAGACTTTCTAACTGACTTTGGAAGGGCAAATTAACACTTCAAATAGCTTACTTTATGGCTGAGTTTACATGCTGAAATTTCTGAAGCCCAGGTAATGTATTTTGGAATTAACTTCAGTGGACTTCCAAATCCAATGACTAATTACTTTTTCTTATCTTACTCCTTCTAGGCACTATTTCAAGTTGACCATCTTGAAGTAATTTCTTCTCACGGCTTCCTTGCCACTATACGCTTTCTTGCTGTTCTCATTCCAGTGTCTACTTTTTTCTTGATCCTTAACTACTGGAGAACCCTACATGGTTTTAATATAAATTCCCTCTTTCATGGCTTTAAATGGAATTTATATGGTCATGAATGCTCAGTCTGTATTTCTAGCCCTGATAGTCTAATGTATGCAGACACATTAACTCAAATTTCTACTTGGCACATATATTTGCATGTCTTAATAGGCATCTCAACCTTAACTGTAATCCCATAACATACAGCTCATGCTTTTCTTTATCTTTCCAGATTGAGAAAATGGCGAAAATATCCACCAACTCTACCCTTATCTCTTAGAGTTATTCTTAATTTTTATCTTCATCAAGACCACTTACTTCTAATTCACCAGCAAGGACACCTGATATTACTAACAAAACATACCACCAATCTCTTCCCTTCCCACTCTCTCAGTTGTTACCATCCTGGTCTGTCACCATGATTTCTCACCTGCCTTATAGCTTGTGTTCCACTTCATATTCTTCAGTGCCTTTCTCATATCAAATCCAAAGCGATCTTTAACAACGTAAAATCACTCCACAATCCATACTTGCTTAGGACTTGACATTGGTACCCCATTCCATAGAAACAGAGTCCAGACTCTTCAGCTTGTGTGGCTTTATATGAACAGACATTAGTTTTCTACTGTGACTTGCCCTCACACCACTCCTTCAGTTACTCACTTCTCTCCAGCTGCACACATCATTTTCTGTTCCTCACAAGGATTTTAAGTTTCAGGTCTACACAAGAATGATAACTCTTTTCACCAGCAACTGTGAAAGAGTACTTTGGAAATATTTGTTGCCTAAATTAATGCACTATTTTAAGACCGTTCCTAGGGAAGCAGAAATGTCTTTGGTTTTACTGTAGTCTCACCTTAAACATTCTAAATTAAATGGTGACAGATTATCTACTAAATTGCTTTAGAAATAAAGTATGTCATGTTAAAAAGTGGTTTTCTTTACGCCTAAATTCTACCTTCCCTGGTTCTTTAAAAAGATTTTGACATCTCTATTTTATGGCTTTTTTATTAAACTCTGTTTTTATTAAAGGTAACTAGTAAGTCAAATATGTTTTAAGAGACCTTGTCTTCCTTCTGGCTTAGTGAACATTTAAATGCATTTTAAATATACATTATCCATTTTTAAGTAACCTTTAAGAAGTTACTTAAATGTAAAAGAGAAAAGAACAACAGGTTTTTCCTTGCATAATTTCTGGACTCTGGTACAATGTAGTTAAACTAAATTTTAAAGATATATGCTTACTGCGTCCTTCAGCCACTGTTTTTTATTGCTGAGTGTCAACATAATATCCAGAAAACAAATACCTGACTTAATTTCTTGTATCATCACACTTCAAAAGAATGTTGAATCTTGTCCTTTGTGACTATATAAAATAATGCTCATTATTACAACTAAAGTGTATTTCTATATGTTACTTAAGAAAGATAAAAGAAATAAATCTAAATTTCCATTCATTATCATATCAGTTCCAAAATTTAAATAAGTCACCTTTTTATAAAACAATGTTGACTAGTTTGATTACCTCCTGTGAATTTCAAAACATAATCATGAAATTAGAACACAGCATCAAACAATGATCTCCATTTGGTTATACAAGACATTCAACAGTATATTTATAAAAAGATGTTGTTAGGTGCCATGGAGAGTCAGTTCCGACTCAGAGCAACCCTATGTAAAGCAGAAGGAAACATTACTGGGTCCTGTGTCATCCTCACAACCTTCCTCACAGACAATTGGTGGATATAAATAAATATTTATATGAGCAATGTATTTATAAAAAAATAAAATTTCCATTTGCATCATGATCTTTATACATAGTAATATAAAACCTTTTTTCATGAATTAGTTTCATTTCATAATTTACTACATTTTATGTTTCACTTTAATGGATGCAGCTTAAAATTTACAACTTGATTTTTTCAATGCTTTTTCATTTTTATCTCAGAAAACTTAATATTTTAAGGACTGTTAACAACATTGTCACCTTTCTTAGGATCTATATTTTTATGGGTGAAGGACTCTAATTAATAATTCCAAAAAATAATCACTGCTGTGCAGACAAATTGTTTCAACCTCAACTTTAATAGAGAGGGTCATTATGTAATTACCAGAAAATATTCATTTGGCTGCTGATAAACCTAAATCTGAATTGTCTATATATGTATGAGCAATGCTACATTTATTATCATATACAGTTATACTATATTATTTAACTCATTTATTCTCATATTTTCTCCTAATTAATACTAGTATCTTCTAATTCATGTTCTTACATGTTATCACTGAAGCACTTGGCTTTCTTACTGTTTTGTTTTGTTTTTGTTTCCTCTCAACTTTTCATACACATTGACCATAAACAGAAAATACAACTTGCGTGCAGAAGCCCTTTTACCAAAGAGGACCACATCAAATGAGCTTCCGCAATAAAGTAGCCCAGGAAAGTATACATGGCAATGATACGTTCAGTTTTACCTTAGGTAGTTTTCAGTAAGAAGTATTTGGTATTGCTTGTATGAAAACAATACTTAGTGCTAGTAAAGCATACTTACTAGCACATTCCCAAGTGTTTAGGGAACGTCAAATTTCCCCCTAACTTGACAAAATCACTTGCAATCCCAAGAACAAGATCACTGGAGTAGCTCTTCACCGTGGCTGCTTACCCTACTCACAGTGGAATAATCTGTTGCTTTCCTGTTTGACTTAGTAACATTGTGAGGCAAGCAGTACTATTACATATGGTGTAATAAAGATTCAAAAACCTTAATCAATTTATATCTACTATATCTGCTATTCAGTGTCAGACCTACTAAAACTCAACCTGTTGCCACCCAGTCAATTCTGCTTCTTAGTAACTCTAAATCACAGAATTGGACTACCCCTAGTGTTTCCAAGAATCAGTTTAACTGCCAAATTTGTTGTTAGCAGACGAGCTCTTAACTACAGATGCCTAAACTAGACCAAACTGAAGCACTGCCATCAGATTATTCCCACTCATAGGGACCCTATAGGACAGAGAACTGCCCTGTAGCATTTCCAGGGAGCACCTGGTGGGTTTGAACTGTTGACCAAACAAAGCATTATGCTACCAGGAACCATGGTATCAAAACCACTGAGTCACTTCCAACTCATAGCAACCCTATAGACAGAGTAGCACTGTCCCACAGAATTACCAAGGAACACCCGGCAAATTTGAACTGCTGACCTGTTGGTTAGCAGCTGTAGGACTTAACCACTGTGCAACCAGCGTTTTCCCACTACATCCAGATCTCTGTGATTCCAAAATACCTGTGATCTTAGCCACTAATAAACTTCAGTACAATATATGAGTGAAGTGGGGGTTGAGACTAGGGAAGAATTGTCATCTAGATTCTTTAATCTCTCTCAGAGAACGTTCAAAATTACTTACATAACAGAAGAACATTGAATTTCACTTCCCTCTCTTCCTTGACTATTTCCAGATCAGGCTGTACAGCCTCCTTAGAGCTAGGTTTTGTGTAGACTTAATGCCCATATTTAGAAATTTTACAAGTCCTCAGCAAATCTAAACTATGTCACTATATAAACCAGAGTTTTTAATAAGGGACTCTGCAATGGGATCTGCTGGTGAGCATGAGAACAATGCTGCATCTCTGATTTCCACTAATGCTGTTCTGACTATAGGGAGAAAATGAAGCAATAATAACAATTTGTAAGGACCGGCAATAGTGCCCAAACAGCCTCTATGAGTAATGGCCACTGTTCATTTATGAAGATTCATTACTAGAACAGTTATCTGTATTTATCAAATAATAATATTGCTGCTGTTTTGTTGTTGTTGTTGTTTTGTTGTAATGACCTTGGACCTCTTGTTTTCTGAATGGGCTGCACAAACATCTGTAATCATTGCTCACTGTACACTTTCTAAAAACGCTGGTGGCTTAGTGGTTAAGTGTCACAGTTTGAATACAACACGTTCTCCCTTAAAACTCTATGGGGCAGTTGTACTTGGTCTTTGCAGGATCACTACAAGCTGGAATTGACTTGTCAGCAACATTTTTTTGGGTGGGGGGCACATGTGCTTTAAAAACCATTTTTCATTCATTTCTTCAAGTAATCTTTAATAAAAACAGATGGAAATATAAAGACAATCTCAATATACTTTGAACATTTACAGTCCAACGGTTCACTTAGTTTAACATTATATAACATTATCCTAAGGAAATCTTTCAAACTCCTGTCAATTCTACCCAATTTCCTTTTACATGTACTGATATTCTACTAAAATCCAGACTTGAAAGATAAACAGCTAAACAATTGAATATGAATAACGTTACAGACTTTGAGATTAGTATCTTATAAAATAACAAGTACTAGTAAATTTTGTCTTGTTCATGACATTTAGACCACATGCTAAACTAAAGAACAGAGAGATTCTAAATTACCCATTCTGCACAGGAAAACACTTACATTTCTACTATGGAAATATTACAGTCATCTGTGTTGTTACTGGTCATACAGAGGTACACTAGAAACTAGGGAACCAGATTACCAAAAATGATAAGTCTTAATTTATAGCATTTGCCATCTCTGGGTCATAAATACTCCCATGTGGCTGATTTCATGCTACTGTAATGCTGTCAATGAATCTACAATTGAAAAATATGCAAGTAGTTATCATGTTTCTACTATATAGACTTGATGGGTATAAATAGGCTTAAGAATGAAAAATAGGATGGGAGATGAAGACTTTTTCTATTTATTACATGCTAAAATATAATTGAATTAATTATAATTTTATATAATTTATTTTTTTGTATCTGTACTTAAGAGATGGCTCCCAAAATTCCTTGTTATTTAAGAGTGAACAGCTATTAAAAACATCACTCCAGCAGGTCACTGCCCAGATTCTAGAGGCAAACAGCACTCCAGTAATATAAGCAGCAAGAAACACACAGAAAATATCTTCCAGTTTTTGCTTTTAACAGCTATCAGGAACACATGTTTGGATGGCCCCAGTAGTGTATAATTTTTCTTAAGCTGCCTTCTCTCTTCCTGATTTTAGCTTTGGCTTCTGATGGTAGCTGCTGGCATCATCATTAAAATGAAACCGGCTAGACAGACCAATATAACTGGTCATTATTTCAAGGCAACCACAATAACATTCATTCCAATTACTAATAATTTTCAATCCTTAAACTATTTATTAATACTCTTATTAAAAAGAGAAATCTACTAAAAGATAATAGATTTTATAAAACATCATTTAATTTGGAGTCAGAAGTTTCAGGTTGGTGTCTTGAGATTGCCACTTCCTAGAGAAAAGTTATCTGCAGTTTTTTACCTTCACTTTGTATGTCTATGCAGTTAAAATCAGTGTCAACACTTTTTAAAGAAACTGCTCCCCAAAACTGACCATAATTATACAAGTCAAGCCAGAACATATCTGAATCATAAGGAATGTCTGATTTTCAGGGGAGAAAAAGTAAAAAAAAAAAAAAAAATTCATTATTCATTTTTCAATTTTCTGACTCACCATGTGACTGAGCAAAATCAGTTAAATATTTAAATAGATTCTTACTGGATTCAATAGTATTGAGAAAAAAATAAGCAAATAAATTACTTTTCTTAGGTGTCATATAAAGAAAGACCAAATATCATTCAAGTGAAATCCATTTCACAGGTTTCTCTCAACAGCTTTACATTAACATATGAACGTAACTTAATAACTGATGATCATTTATCCTTACCTCCATACCTGACACTGTCCAGTCTTGGTCCCATTTACTCTTTTTAGTTCTTTCATAGACTCTCAGAATTTTAGAGCTGAAGAGTATTTTATAAACACGAACTCCAAACTTTTCCTTGTTAAGGTCGAAGAAGATACCTGACCAGTCTCCAGTGCCACTTAGTTAACTACTGACTGAGCTGGGTTGACCCAGGTCTATAGTCTTCACTGACTAACAGTGACAAAAGAGATTAATCTTAGAGTAAGCCATTACCTCTTGAAGAACTCTCTTCATCTTTAACAGTAATGTCTTGACTGCAGTGCAGTCCTGTAACATCAGTCTGAAAGGCAAAGAATCTATGCCTCCATTTTCTTCCACACCTTGTAGTGGCCAATCAGAAGACGGACTGCTGGGCAGGCGGTTGACATGGGAACACCTGGCTTCCTGCTCAACATCTTTTGTTAATTTCAGGGAAAGATTCCTAATGAAAAAGAAAGGAACAAAAATTACAGTGAAGCATGTTCAGTGCAGTATTTTCTAAGCTGCTGTTTAAAGTAAGCAGGGAGCTAAGAAAAAAATTGCTTATTACACATGCTTCCCTGTTAGCCTTTGAATACTCTGAGACTTTTTTACATAAATTACAAAATAAATCAACCGCATATTTAGCAGTAAGATTTGTTGATAATCACTGTTTTAAAACATGTTTTTCCCAATCAACATTTAAGTTATACACAGTCCAGTGTGTGTCCACTTATTGCAACAAAAATCATTGAAAAAGTTCATACTTAGGGTTTCTCACAGTGTGCTTTAAAATTAACTGGAAAGAAATATTAATAAAATTAAAGACAAAACAAATCTAGTGTTGTCGAGCTGAATGGCATTTTAAAAAAATTATAGAAGTAATCAATGACCATTTTAGTGATAAAGCCAAGTATACATAAGGCTTTATGTACAAAGGTCAAATAAATGGAAGAACTGCAACTCCAATACCCACTGGCATTGAGTTGATTCCAACTCATAGCAACCCTATAGGTCAGAGCAGAACAGCCCCAAAGAATTTCCAAGAAGCACTTGGTGAATTTGAACTTGACCACTATGCCATCAGGTAAGTAAAATGCTTCTCAAATAACAATTAATGCTTTCACATAGTCGTATATGCGACTCCCATGTTTGTATTCAGTTTGCTCTAGCTGAGAGCTCAAAACTCATTGCTGTCCAGTCTATTGGGACTCGTGGCGATGCTACAGACAGAGCAGAACTGCCCCATAGAGTTTCTAAGGAGTGCCTGGTAGATTTGAACTACCAACCTTTTGGTCAGCAGCTGTAGCACTTATCTGTCAAGTAGTATTTAAAGCTAATATTTTCTGAAAATAGTTATGCAAAATATAAAAGAAAGGAAATGATAGGCAATTTTCCAAAGGTGCAGCTCACATAGATCTAAAAAATAGCACAAGAAGAACCTATGACAATGATCTTCTCTAATGAGTCTAAGTTTATTTCTGTCTGTTAAAAGCAAAGCACATAAAGAATACGGGTGACACAACTGAATTCATGATATTTATGAAAAAAAAAACCAGCCTAATGTTTCTGTTCAGTTTCAGCAGCTTTTGTAAGTAATCATTTGATGTGTCACTGTCCCCCAAATCATGCAGCAACCTATGTTCAGAAGAAAAAGTTACTCTCATACTCGCCACCAAAGTCTGATTATTTGCAAACTGTATGATGTGATTTTTAAACTACTGAATAATTAGTAAGTAACATATGTCTTTGCATCACACTCAATAGTTTATTTGTCTGTAAAGGTATTTTCATTGACCACAACTAGCCCTTTGAAGTAATCAGTTAATAATCACCACCCTGTCTTTCATCTATAATAATAAATGGATAAGCATACCTAAGTTTCTTGAGTGCTGAGAACAGACAAAGCATTGTGCTAACTTATTGACTTGTATTAATTCATTCAAACACTGAAGAAGTCCGAGAAGTTGGTGTAATGAATATTTTCATTTTGCAAAAGGTAAACTGAGGCACAGAAAAGTTAAATAGCCATTCTCAGCATTAAACAACTAGTAAGAAGTGAATCTGAAATGAACTGTCCTAAGTACTCTTGGAAGATAAGACTATTATTATATTCTTACTAGCCACATGATGTAATAGAGCTTATTATACTTTAAGATGTCTTGCAAAGACTTTTGTTGTTATTAGTTGTCATGGAATCTACCCCTGGCTCACAGTAAACCCATACAGAAAGTAATGAAACACTGCCTGGTTCTGTGCTGTCCCCGTGATGGGTTGTAGATTGGACTGCTGTGATCCACAGACTTTTCAATGGTTAGTTTTCAAGAGTAGATTGTCAGGCAGTCCCTCCAAGTCTGCCTTATTCTGGAAACACCTCTGAAACCTGTTAAGCTTCAGAGCATCACGCAAGTCTCCAGGGACAGACATGAGGTGCACTGGCTCTCTGAAAGGTGAGAATTCTACCACTGGAGCATTAATGCCTCACCATGAGGGTTTCACATATGTTAAATCATTTAATTCTCACAACAATCTTTTGAAGTTAGTACTACAATCCCTTTTTCATGGCTAAAGGATCTGTGTTACAGAGGCGTTAAGTAACATTCTGATGGACACACAGTTAATGAACGGTAGAGCTAAGCTCTGAGTGCAAGCAGTGTCATTCTAGTTCTAAACTAGTACATGATGCTGCATCTCATGTGGAACACAAGCACACAAAAAAGCAAAATCTCTGCAATTACACGAGAAATCATTAACGTTCTCTCTTTAAAACACACTTAACCTGATAAATCAGACTCATCATTATATGCAACTTACAGTAAATTATATAATCATTCTTAAAGCATTTTGTCAGTAACATGCTAATGCTGTTATTTTCTCTAAGACAAATAGTGTATAAAATTAGAAGTTACAGTAGACATAATTTTATTGTCTTAGTTATGTAAACCAAAAAAAAAACAAACCCACTGCCACTGAGTCAATTTTGATTCATAGTGACCCTACATAGTACTGTTATAAAAAAATGCCTCAAGTAGATGGCTTTAACAAAAAGAAATTTAGTCTCTCACAGTCTAGGAAGCTAGAAGTCAAAATACAGCATGACAGCTTTAAGGGAAGGCTTTCTCTCTCTGTGAACTCTGAGAAAAGGTTCTTGTCATCAATCTTCCTCCAGTCTAGCAGTCTCTTAGTTCAGGGCTCCTGCTTCAAAAGGACATACTCTGCTCCCAGCTCTTCCTTCCTGGTGGCAGTAGGCCCATCGCTTTCTTTCTCTTTTTACCACTTGTAAGATACAACTCTCCTTACATGGGTTCAGGACTCTGACCCGAATAAAGGTGTTACATTCTATACAAAACTCCTTACAAGTGATTGTCTGATCACATGAGATCATGATGTGGGGGATCACTACATGATTGTATAATTGCCAAATCAATGAGAATCATGGCCCAGCAGAGCAGATGTGTATTTTTGAGGGACACAATCCAGGTCAGTTATAATAGAAGTTTCAAAGATTTACCAGGTTTATGTTGTGAGTCTGGGGTCTGGCAATAATGGTAGTAGGATAACTCAGTAAATACTTGTGTAATTGAAATTGAATAAATGGATAAAATAATTAGTGAATAAATAGAACACAGTTCTTTGTAACAATCTATGCATACAACCCTCATTTCCACACAGAAACTTTTCTGGATGGTAAATTCTCATTCATTTCTGGGCTACTGCATCTAGTTCAAAGTTTCTCAGCATTCACAAAGCAAAACAGTAAAACATTCTGATGATTCCTTTTAGTTACTTATTTATCCTGTTTATCTAATCATGAATCAAAACATCAGTAAGGACTGATAAAGCCTTCAGGATACATGAAAATGTGAAGTTTTAAGATCATATTTCAGGAAAATTACTGAGGCACTCTACAATACAGCTAATTTTTAACACAAACAAAGATCTCTGATAGTATCAGATAATTAAGAGTGATCTACATTAAAAAAGTGTTCAGAAAATAAAACTAGTCATTCACCTTATAATTCAAAATTTTGAAACTATTCTGAATTCTAAAAAGTAAGAATGATGGCATTTTTCACCATTATTGAAAACATCTACATTGGGTATGGCACAGCAGTAGTTGCTGAAGTTGCAAAGATTAACTGCAATCACTCATTAACCCCAAGTGGCTCACCACAATTAATAACTTCTCATGCATTAATACCAAACAATAACATTTTTTCCTTGTGCATATAAAAGAGATATATTTATCCTGAAACATTTTCTTCTATATGAAAAGATAGATGGTTGCAAGGTCACAGTAATCAGCCCCCTCTTAATTAAGACAGAGGCAGTGAGATGGCCTATTATAAAAAGGGTGACGATGAGAGGCACAAGACTGCATGGGCTTCTTGAGTGTATGGTCATAGTTCTTTCTGCTGTGTTGGTATCTGTGCTTTACTATTTGTTAACTATTTTTTAATATCACTCCAATTTTTGACAATAGACTTTTATTGGGCCCAAGATGTCTCAATGTTGCTGAGTAAATCCACCTAAAATAAAAAATAAATTTTTTAAAAAATCTGTAGCTGGCAAGTAAAGAAGAAAAATCTCTAATGTAGAGTCATACCTTCCTCTAGAAGCACAGACAACCCATCATACGACAAGTGAGAGTAGAGCAAGGTTCGAGTGCTCTTCTGTTTCTGCATTAGCAAGGCCCACCAGATAATACAATTCTTGCACTTTGGGATATATAGTGCTCTGTCTGCCAACTCTCTGAATTATTATGGCTTCTGAAAACTGAACAAATGTGCTTTAGATCAAAAATGATAGCCCCTTAACTTGGGGAAAAAAAAAAGAAAGAGTGTGATAGTGAAGCCTGATACCATGGTTCATTAATCACCATAACTACTGCAAACAAAAACCAATGACAATGTAATCTCCACTGAGCACATTTATATACAGTTCACCTTCTTGGTGTCAACTCCATGAATCTTTGGTAGAATTGTTCTGTAATATTTATACCTGCCTCTTGCTATGAATACTGACCAAGTCTTTATACTTTAAAATTGAATAGCAATTTGATAAAATTGAATAGTCTTATGCACCTTTCTCAGTCCATAAGTACCAAAATAACAAAGGTTTTAAGTAAAGGTAGGAGCAAAACTCACACACTTTAAACATAATTTTGAAAGACTACAGGACTTGAGATTTTCAACTGGTATGTAACACATTTAACTTAAACTACTATGGTGAACTGGCTTTGTATATTTGCCACTGAGATCATCTGTGTGAAAAGAATTCACTGCTAAACTAATTCAAAAATTCTGCTACAGTTTTATTTTCAGTATGCTTGACAAGTTTAATGGGAAAATGTATATCTTGATAAGAGCTATGATGTGATTAAAGAATTCTTCCTTATCAAACAGAAAACAAGAGTATTTTTATGATTGTTGTTTCATCTAGTTATAAGTAACAATATAATTTTGACAGTCAGAAACTTTCCTCCTACACATATATATTCTTCAAATCATTTGAAAAGTTCCCAATATAATGGCTAAAGCGACTAACAAAATATAAGATCATGTCAATAGTACAGGGTTAATGTTCTAACTTGTCATATGAGCTAGTCATTATTTAGTGTGCTGTCAACTTTCATTATAGCAAATGTCTGTGGCTATCAGGCATCTCAGTGACTTATACACTGTAATATGACTATCATTTCTGAACCAGGTTTCCAAGGAATGGAAATGTAAAGGTAGTATCCATTTGCTCAGTATTACAAATAAGCATCTTCAGGACTGGCCTCTAAAGCCTCCTTAAAGATATTTGCAGAAACTAATAATAATTAAAAATATATTTGGGGGAAACTTATTGTTATGTAAACCTGATTTTAAAAAAGAACCAGATCATTTATATTAAATATCACCTTGAGTAATTCTAATTTAAGACATAGGCACAATGGGATTGACCTACAGTAATGGATTGACATTCCAGAGTCTAATGAAAACTGTCTGTTTATGGAACTACCTATAAAAAGCCATTGCTGATAAATAAGTTATACATGTCCCTCTATGTTTTCTTTCAAAATATATCGATTGTCTGAAAGTATCATTTTAGGAAAGGACGTGCTACTCAAATCATGCACAACTGGATAATTAACATCATTTCTGCAAGCGATGTTACTGTTATTTCCTTACATCATTGCATAATATGTATAAGAACATGTATTAACATGTTCTTGACATTTAAATATGGATTTACATGTGAGTAAATATTTAACTACTGTTTGTAAGATGTAAGATGAATAAAGATGAGACAAAATCCAAATATCATAACATAGCTGATAACGATCAGGCAATTTTCTGCCTCACCAGAGTTGACATCATAGTACCAGTCTACTTGCTGTCTGAGTTGAAATCACATTGACTGTCATTCAGGCTCTGAAACCTGCCAAATATCACCCAGCCTCAGGACCTTGGTATATGGTTTTTTATGTGCTAGACAAAATGTTGGTTGTTCACCTTCACATCTCCCCTTAAAATATATTGCTTCTGCAAGGAACTTTCCTTTATATATAGTAACCTAGCCGGCAAACACACAGGTGATTCCTTTCTACATAAACCTTCTCTTGTAGTACTCATCATAGATGCAGTTAAAATATTAGTTTGTTGGGGTCTCTGGCAACACACTGAACCTATATTTCACCTCCTGATCAGAATACAGAAAAACAATGGATAAGTAATAAACACCTTTGACATAAATGTCCAAGTGACAAAATAAAAGAGAAATTCAAAGTGGCAATAAGTAAACAAGTTGCCACTGTGGTGGCTTCAGGACGTTTAACTTAGATGCAGTCTGTATCAAACAGGAACTACAGTTTTTATACCCAGGTAGATACAGGAGAGTAACTGCCAGCTACCAAGATGTTTCATCATGTGGAAAACATGAGATTTCCAATCAGCAGAGTGGAGGGACCACTTTGAACACCCCAGGAACTCAGTTAAACACCTCAGATCAGTTGTCATTTAGGAGAATATTGAGCATTAGAGAAAAGACTTCTCTAGACCTCTTCCAATAAAACTAAAAACAATCCTCAAAACATCTATCTCACCTAATATAAATTAACTGCTAACACAAAACTGATTTTTCTTTCAAGGAAGATATATAAATCCAGGCTGACAAAAATGTCAGAGGTGGAGTTAGAATGGTGGTCTAAGCACACATCTCCTTATATCCCTCTGGAAACCAAGATCTGAACTGATAATCAAACGGAGCAGTCTGGTCACCTAGTGAGCCTCCAGGACGCAGCACATGGCTATTAATTTGGATTTCATACCACTGAACAGAAAACCTCCTCTCTTTTGCTGACTACCACTCCTGACTACCCCTGGCTCCCACGGACTAAAGATAAACACACCATTTTGACTTTTTTTCTCTGTGTTGGCTGGTGGGCAGAGCTGGGTCTTGTCTAGCAGCTAGACTCAGACACATTGCAGGTGGGAAAGGAAGGAAAAATTGCCATATTTTGAGAGCCAGGTGTAGGACTCTGTTCATCTAGCCACTTTGGGTCTGTCTTTTTACATTGCCACAGTGTGGTTTGTATGGAAGCACAGTGCCTGTGTGTGGGACGCCATGTTGGATATGGAGATTTTAGCAGGAACTAATTCTTAGCCTGGGAGCCAGTGCCTTCAAATACGACAGTGCTTCTCCAACAGAAAAGCAGTAGTTTACAGTGTCATCTATGATGGGGGCCGGGAACAGAGGTGGAGGACTCACTACCTCTTGGCACCTTTAGCCACTGTATCTGCCGACCGTGTGGAGGGCACCATCTTAGACATGGTGGCCACGGCTGGACCTATTTCTTAGCTTGGGAGCTAGAGACTTCCCACAGGACAGCACTTCTTTACCACTAAAGCAGTAGTTTACACAGTGTCACATAAGGCTGGGCCCTGTCAGCAGATACCAACAGGGCAGTAGCATTGCTGAATTTAGAACTAGTTTGTATCATCTGGGGTTGGATACAGAGGTGCTTACTTTGCCAGTTGGGAAGAGGGACCTCTACAACTGAAAACCTGACTGACTTGGAAAGCAGTCAGATACCTTTTGTTTTACATTTTAAGACAGCCTAGAGAAACATCTGTGGTCCATCCTCAAAGTATCTCTCCCAGCCTTTACTTACTCACATGGGACCCAAAAAGCAACAGACACTTGTGGCATACAAGAAATTACTCATAGCTTCATAAGGCTCCCAAACAAAACAAAGGAGTTTTCCAGATGAAGAAACGTTTCTGAAATTATCAGAAAGAGAATACAAAATGATTATATACCGAGCTCTTCTAGACCTTATACAAAATGCAGCAGAACAAAAGGAAAAATTAAGCAAGCTGTTCGATCTGATGGAACATCAGTACTCTGAAATTCAACAGATCAAGAACAAAATCAAAGACATAGAAACTTCTCTTCAAAGCCAAGAAAACAGAATGGAACAAATGGAAAAAGGAATTTCTGACTTGGAAGACAGAGCTACTGAAGCCAGTGTCTATCAGCAGAAATCAGAACAAAGAAACAAGAAAAATTAAGAAGCATTAAGAAGCATGTAGGACTCTGTTAAGAGGAACAACCTTCGATTAATTGGATTCCCTGAACAGGATGAGACGCCTGAGAACACAGAGTATTGCTGCTGAGCTATTGACAGAAACTTCCCAGAAATCATGAAGGAAGAGAATACAGATATTCTAGATGCATATCATACACTACCCAATATAGATCTCAAAAGAAAGACTCTAAGACATATTATAACCAAGCTTAACAAAATGAAACATAAGCAGCAACTCTTAAACGCAGCAAGAATCAAAGCAAAGCTGACATTCAGAGGGAAACCTTGTAGGCTTTCATCAGACTTCTCAGCAGAAACCACGCTGGCATGTAGACAGTGGCATGACACATTCAAAGCCTTCAAGGACAAGAACTTCCAAACAAGAATTATATATCCTGCAAAGCTATCTTTCAAATACGAACATGAAATTAAGACATCCCCAGATAAAGAGAAACTCAGAGACTTTGTAAAAACCAAACCAAAACTACAAGAATATTGAAAGAGGTTCTTGGCTTTGGCTTAGAAGAACAAAACCACTAACTTTATATTTTAGATGACACATTATTCACAATTCTACTCAGTTAGGGAAGGCTCCAAATGCAATCACAGCTTTAATACTGAAAGAAACAATCCAGTGATTATCATGAAAACTGTGGTGCCATCATATTAAAAAGTGGGCTGTACTACAGTCGTTATAGTCCTTTCAGATGGAGAGGAAGATGACAATACTGGTAGTAATTAAAATTGGGTTTATATATAGTTTTTTATGGGAGATCAGAGGGGCAGCCATAAAGCACAACAAAGATGTAACATACCATATCAAGAAATGTAATACAAGAGTCTCAACAATTACAAGAAGAGCTCTGAAAAAGGTGAAAACTCAACTCTCAAAAAAGACGGTCTCAGAACAGACTAATATGACCAACAGAGAAAACATCAACACAAAAATAAACACATCACAATGGCAGCACTGAACACATACCTATCAAGAATTACATTGAATGTGAATGGACTGAATGCTCCAGTAAAGAGACATCGAGTGACATCTTGGATCAAAAGACATGACCCACCCATATGTTGTCTACAAGAAACTCACTTGAGACTTAAAAATAGGAACAAACTGAAAATTAAATGATGGAAGAATATATATCAAACTAACAATGAACAAAGAAGAGCAGGTGTGGCAATTCTAATCTCAGACAAAATCAATTTTAATGTCAAATCCACCATCGTGGACAAAGATGGACACTATTTATTGCTGAAGGGATCAGTACACAAGCAAGACTTAACTCTATTAAATATTTATGCACCTAATATCAGAGCTCCTAAATATGTCAAAGAAACACTGACTACACTCAAAAAAGAGTTAGATTACTCCACAATAATAAAGGGAGACTTCAACACTCCACACTCAATACTAGACAGATCATCTAGAAAAAAGCTCAATAAAGATACAGAAGATCTTATTGCCACAATTAACCAATTAAACCCCATTGATATATACAGAACTTTCTACCCATCAGAGGACAACAGAATAGACCATTTGTTAGGACATAATGCAATTATCAACAATATCCATACCACTGAATTACTGCAAAGCATCTTCTCAGATCATAAAGCCACAAAAGTCCAAATCAATAGCAGAAAAAACGTAGATAGAAAGTGGAACTCTTGGAAACCAAACAACATCTTGCTCAAAAAAACATGGGTTATAGAAGAAATCAAGGATGAAATAAAGATTTTCATGGATTCCAATGAGAATGAAGACGCTTCCTACCAGAAACTATGGGATACAGCCAAAGCAGTGCTCAGAGGTCTGTTTATCTCCATAAATGCACACATCTGGAAAGAAGAAAGAAACCAAATCAAGGAACTAGCCCTACAGCTTGAACAAGTACAAAGAGAACAACAGAGGAACCCCTCAGGCACCAGAAGAAACCAGATCATCAAGATTAGGGCAGAGCTTAATGAATTAGAGAATAGAAAAACAATTCAAAAAATTGAAAAGACCAAAATCTGATTTTTGGAAAAGATCAACAAAATTGGCATTGGCTAAACCTACTAAACAAACAGGAAAGGAAACTAATAACTCAAATTAGAAACGGGAGGGGCGTTGTCACAACACATCTGACAGAATAAAAAATATCATAGCTGAATGCTATCAAAGGCTGTACTCTAACAAATTTGAAAACCTAGAGGAAATAGACAGATTACTTGATTCATATTGCCTACTCAAATTATCACAACGTGAAGCAGAGCAACTTGATAAACCCATCACAAAGGAAGAGATTGAAAATGTCATCAAAAACCTGCCAACCAAAAATGCCTGGGCCCAGATAGCTTCACTGCAGAATTCTACCAAGTTTTTAGAGAACAGTTATCTCCAATACTACTGAGACTGTTTCACAGTATAGAAGGGGATGAAGTACTCCCAAACTCATTCTATGAAGCCAGCATAACCCTGATACCGAAACTAGGGAAAGACCCAACAAAAAAAGAGAACTACAGACCGATATCACTCATGAATCTAGATTGAAAAATCTTCAATAAAATTGTTGCCAACAGAATACAACATATTAAAAAAATAATCCATCATGACCAACTGGGATTCATACCAGGGATGTAAGGCTGGTTTAACACCAGAAAAACAACTCATGTGATTATCCACATAAATATGACAAAAGACAAGAATCACATGATTTTGTCCATTGATGCAGAAACGGCAGTTGATAATGTCCAACACCCATTCATGCTAAAATTCTTAGCAAAATAGGCATAGACGGAAAATTCCTCAACACCATAAGAGCCCTTTATACAAATCCAACTGCCTACATCATCCTGAATGGAGAGAGACTGAAGGACTTTCCCTTTACAACAGGAACTAGATAAGGATGCCCACTTTCAGCTCTCTTATTCAACGTCATATTAGAAGTTCTAGCCAGAGCAATTAGACAAGACGAAGAAATAAAGGGCATCTGCATTGGCAAAGAAGTGAAAATCTCCATGTTTGCTGATGATATGACTGCATATGCAGAGAATCCCAAAGAATCTATAAGTCAACTACTCAAACTGATAGAAGAGTTCAGCAAAGTCTCAGGATACAATATAAACATAAGTAAATGAGTAGGATTTCTTTACACCAACAACGAGACTGTTAATGAAGAAATGATCAAATCAATACTATTTACTATAGCCCTAAGAACTAAAATACCTAGGAATTAATCTAACCAGAGAAATAACAGACCTTTACAAAGAGAACTACAAGCCCTTACTACAAGAAACTAAAAGAAATTTACATAAATGGAGAAACCTACCCTGCTCATGGATAGGAAGACTGAACATTGCAAAATGTCTATTTTACCCAAAGCAATCTACTTATATAACACAATCCCAATACAAGCTCCAGCGTACTTTTTAATGAGATGGAGAAACAAATCGCCAATTTTGTTTGGAAAGGGAAGAACCCCTGGATACTACTAAAGAAGAAGAACACACTGGGAAGCCTGTCATTACCTAACCTTAGAACATATTACACTGCCACAGTCATCAAAACAGCTTGGTACTGGTACAAGAACAGACAGATCAATGAATGGAACAGAATTGAGATCCCAGAGATGACATCATCTGCCTATGAACAGTTGATATTGAACAAAGGCCCTAAGACATTAAACTGGGGTAAAAACAGTATTTTCAACAAATGGTGCTGGCAAAATTGGATATCCATCTACAATAAATTGAAACAAGACCCATATCTTATTTTTTTTTTAATTTAATATGACAGTGAAATTTACATGCCCACCTATATGCAGCTTCCACTGCTCTCCCTGTCCGGTGACAACACACTGTTCTCTGCTCCATACAAGTTTCATCCTCCCAATAGACTCCTTACACCTCCTCTCCACCCACTCCCCTTCCTTCAGCCAGATGTCAGCAGTATGATATCCTATAGATGTATAGAACCATAAAGTGCATCCAATATATGGTCACTCTGCATCACCAAGTCCAATCCATTCCTGTCCAAAGAGTGGACTTTCATTATGATTTATAGGCAAAGGCAGCATCAGGTCCAGGGGCCATGCTCCCAGTGGAGCCCCGAAGCGGCTGGACCGTCAATTGAGGTCTTTTAGTGGATATCTCAGGATCCACCCCCTTTTATTCTTGTGTTGCCAGTGAGAATAAACTTAGTGAGCTCCATCGTGGCTATCACTGGTGGTGGCCAGTTACCATCCAGTTCTTCCGGTCCCAAGTCAATGTAGGCATCCACTCATGTGGGTCTCTCTATCTTCTGGGTTATCTTTACCCCATGTCATTTTGGCCCTCGGTAAGCATGTGTTCCTGCTGAGTTGGGACCATTTGCTGTGCCCTCGGATGGCAGCATGGCAGCTTTTAAGACCCCAGATGCCACTCACTAATGTGGGGTGCAGAGAGCCCTCTTAGCAAAGCGCTAGTTGTGCCAGGGCAGGGGATCATGCTCTTAGGCGAAATCAAAACAAGACCTGCATCTTACACCTTATACAAAAACCAACTCAAACTGGATAAAAGACCTAAATATCAAATCTAAAATGATAATGTTCATCCAAGAAAATTTGGAACAATTTTTTAATACACAACGCATATAGACTTCAAAATCTGTCAAACAAGCCACAGTCAATAGAAGAGAAGATAGATAAATGGAAACTATTAAGAATCAAACAGTTTTGCTCACCTGAAGATTTTATTAATAGAATTAAAAGGCCACCTACAGAATGAGAAAAAATGTATGTCAGACTGACGCCTGATCTCCATAATCTATAAGGCACTACAAAATATCACTAAGAAGAAGATAAATCATACAATTAAGCAATGGGCAAAGGAGATGGACAGACATTTCTCTAAAGAGGAGATCCAGGCAGCCAAAAAATACACGTGAAGATGTTCATCATCTTTAGTTATTCAAGAAATTCAAATCAAGGCTACAATGAGATACCATGTCACCCCAGTAAAGTTGGCCATGATCCAAAAAACACAAAACAACAAATGTTGGAGAGGTTGTGGAGAAAGTGGAACTCTCCTACACTGTTGGTGGGGTTGCAAAATGGTCCAGCCTCTTTGGAAGGCAATCTGGCACTTCCTTAAAATAAATGGATATAGATATACCATCTGACCCAGTAATTCCACTACTTGGAATATATCGTACAGAATCAAGGCCATTCACACCAACGGATACATGCACAAGAATGTGTATTGCAGCACAGTCCATGATAGCAAAAAGATGGAATCAACCAATATGCCCAACAACAGAGGAATGGATAGATAAACTATGGTATATATACTCAATGGAACACTATGCAATGATAAAGAATAATGATGATTTCAGGAAACATCTCATAACCTGGTTTCAACTGGAAGATATTAGGTTGAGTGAAAGTAGTCAGCGACAAAAGGAAAAATATTGTATGAGACCCCTACGATAAGATCTCAAAAACAGACTTCTGTACAGAAGAAAAGACTCTTTGAAGGCTGCAAGGAAGGGGAGGGAGGGAGGGAGCAATATGGGAGAGGGTTTAGATTAGATCGTTGGTAGAAATTTGAGTGAAATCAGTGATAGTACACATTAGACACAAGAACAATATTATGTGGACTTCATCATAATTTGAATACTCCTTCCATCTTAACCCAATATTGCAAGGGCAGGGTAGCTGGGGCAGGGGGCAGGAGACCATGCTCTTAGGCCAAATCAAGGCCAATTGGCACAGCTAGCGATTTGCTAAGAGGGCTCTCTGAATCTCACATTGGTGAGTGGCATCTAGGTTCTTAAAAGCTGCCAAGCTGCCATCCGAGGGCACAGCAAGTGGTCCCAACTCAGCAGGAACAGATGCATACCAAGGACCAGAATGACATGGGGTAAAGACAATCCAGAAGATAGAGAGACCCATGAGTGGGTACCTACATAGACTTGGGACCGGAGGAACCAGATGGTGCCTGGTCACCACCAGTGATAGGCACGATGGAGCCCACTAAGTTGAGTCTCACTGGCAACACAAGAATAAAAAGGGGTGCACCCTGAGATTTTCACTAAAAGCATAAAATTGATGGTCCAGCTGCATCAGGGTTCCACTGGGAGCATGGCCCCAGACCCTGATGCTGCCCTTGCCCATAAATCATAATGAAGGTCCACGAATGGATTGGACTTAGCAATGCAGAGTGACCATATATTGGAGGCACTTCATGATTCTATACATCTATAGGAAATCATCCTGCTGACCTCTGGCTGGAGTAATGAAAGTGGATGGAAAAGAGGAGAAAGGAGTCTGTTGGGAGGATGAGACATGTATGGAGCAGAGAGGAATACTGTGCTGTCACCGTGCAAGGAGAGCAGTGGAAGTTGCATATAGGTGGGCATGTAAATTTATAGGAATGTACATTTTCACTCAGTCATAATAAAAAAAGAAAAAAATGTCATCTATAATACCTGGCAAATGTCCATATTACTAGACATGCAAAAAGTAAAAACAAAAAACAAACAAACAAAAAACCCCAGTAATTCATAGAAGCTAACTTTGAGATGGACCATTTACTGGAATTTAGGCACAAGAATTTTAAGTGGTTATGGCATGGTGAGGAAACCCTGGTGGCATAGTGGTTTAAGTGCTATTTCTGCTAACGGAAAGGTTGGCAGTTCAAATGTGCCAGGTGTTCCTTGAAGCTCCATGGGCAATTCTACTCTGACCTCTAGGGTTGCTATGAGTTGGACCCAACTGGACAGCAATCACTTTGGCTTTGGAGTTTTTTTTTTTTTGGCATGGTGAGGATTGCTAAGAGTTGGAATTGACTCTGTGGTGAGGGGTTTGGAGCTCTGGTTTCACAGTGGTTAAGGACTCAGTGCCATCCTCAAGGTCAGCAGTTTAAATCCACCAGCTGCTTCTTGGAAATCCTTATGAAGCGGTTCTACTCTGTCCTATAGGGTCACTATGAGAACTGATTGGACAGCAACTGGTTTGGTTGCTTTTTTTTTGTTTTTGTTTCTAAAATATAAATGGCTTGAGTCTTAAAAGACAGTAGTCATAATGGGAACTATGGTGTCATCAGAGAAATGGAAACTATTTTAAAAGAACCAAATGGAAACCCTACAATTAAAAGGAACAATTTGTGTAATAAAAGAATCACTATGTCAGACATTGTTAGCTGCTTGTCCACTGTCCCTTCACTTCTTTCAGCTTCTTCTTTTCGTTGTTGCTGTACTTTAGGTGAAAGTTTATAGTTCAAGCTAATGTCTCATTTAGCAATTTATAAACATCTTGTTTTGTGACATTGCTTCCAGTCCCCACAATATGACAGTATACTTCTGTCCCCCTTTACATCCCAGGTTCCCTGTGTTCACTTATACAGTTCTGCCCCTTCTTGCCTTCTCATTCTGCTTTTGGACAGAATTGCTATTTGGCCTCATATATTTGGTTGAGCTAAGAATAAGAAGCATGTTCCTCAGGTATGTTATTTTTTGTTGTATAAACATGTCTAACCTTTTTCTGAGAAGTGGGCTTCAGGAATGGTTCAGTTCTGGGTTTAGCAGAGTGGGAGTGGGCCATGATTTGAAGATTACTCCAGTCTCCATCGGACCAGTAATTCTGGCCTTTTTATGTGAACTTGAATTCTTTTCTACATTCACATGCTCTGTCTTAGACACTATGTTGTGATCCCTGTCAGGGTAGTTACTGGTGGTGGCTGGGCACCATCTAGTTTTTTGGTCACAGGCAGGTTGTCTTTCCTTCACATGGTGCTTTAATCTTTTAGGCCAGTATTTTCCTTTTCCCTTTGATCTTCTTCATTCTTTGCTCTGTATCAGTGGGATGGGACCAATACAAACTCATCTTAGATGGCCACTTCTGGGCTTTTAAGACCCCAGATGTTCCTCAACAAAGTGGAATGGGGATTTTTTTTTTTTTTTTTTTTTTTTTTTAATAAACTTTGTTATGCCAGTTGACTCAAATGGCTCTCAAGGGTATGGTCCCCAGAGCCTAATCTCAGCTATGCATCCCTCAGGCTGTTCAGAGGAATTTAGGAAACTGGTATGATTTTGTTTTAGTTCACTAGTCCTTTGAGCTTCTTTAAAAATAAAACAAAAAGGGGGGCAGAGTCAAGATTGCAGACTAAGCCCACATCTCCTTATATCCCTCTGGAAACCAAGACCTGAATTGACAACCAAATAGAGCCTTCTGATCACCTAATCAGCCTCAGGACATGGCACAGAGCTCTTAATTGGGATTTCATAACACTCAGCGAAAAACCTCCTCTCTTTCGCTGACTCCGACTCCCGACTAGCCCCGGCTCTCACAGACGGAAGGTAAACGCACCACTTTGACTTGTTTTTTCCTCGGTCTTGGCTGGCAGGCGGAGCTGGGCCTTGCCTGGCTGCTGGACTCAGACGCGCTGCTGGGGGGATAGGCAGGTGAAATTCCCATATTCTGAGAGCCAGGCTTGGGACTCTGTTAATCTAGCCACTTTGAGCCTTTCGTTTTGTAGCTGCCTCAGTGAGGTTTGTGCGGGGGTTCACAGTCAGTGTGCGGGATGCCATGTTGGTACCGAGATTTTAGCGGGACCTCGTTCCTAGCCTGGGAGCCAGAGCCTGCAAACGGGACAGCGCTTCTCCTACAGAAAAGTAGTGATTTTGCACAGTGCTGCCTACGTTGGGGGCCCTGCAACAGAAGCAGAGGAATCACTACCTCTCGGCACCTTTAGCCCCTCTGTCTGCTGCCTGTGTGGAGGACGCCATCTTGGATACGGTGGCCATAGCTTGACCTAATTCTTAGCTTGGGAGCCAGAGCTTGCCCACAGGATAGCGCTTTTCTATCAGAAAACCAGTACTCGACGCAGTGTTGGCTAAGGCTAGGCCCTGTCAGCAGAGGCAACCAGGGCAGTAGCATTGCTGTATTCTGAACTAGTTTGTTGTCATCTGGGGTTGGATATAGTGGTGCTTACTTTGTCAGATGAGAAGAGGGACCTCTACACCTGAAAACCTAACTGACTTGTGAACTTGTAAGATACCTTTTGCTTTAGATTTGAAGGCAGCATAGAGAAACATTAGCAATCCATCCTCACAGTACCTCTTCCAGCCTCTATATACTCACATGGAAACCAAAAAGCAACAGATAATTGTGGCATACAAGCAATCACTCATGGCTTCAGAAGGCTCCTAAACAAAGTAACCAAGGAATTTTCCAGATGAAGAAACTTTTATGAAAGCACCAGGAAGTGAATACAAATTGATTATATACAGAGCCCTTCTAGACCTTATGCAAAATGCAGCAGAACAAAATGGAAAACTAAGCAAGCTGTTTGATCTGATGGAACACCAGTACTCTGAAATCCAACAGATCAAGAAGAAAATCAAAGACATAGAAACTTCCATGCAAAGCCAAGAAAACAGAATGGAACAAATGGAAAAAAGAATCTCTGACTTGGAAGACAGAGCTACTGATGCCAGCGTCTATGAGCAGAAATCAGAAAAAAGAAACAAGAAACATGAAGAAGCATGTGGGACTCTATTAAGAGGAACAACCTTTGATTAATTGGAGTCCCTGAACAGGGTGAGACATCTGAGAACACAGATAGTATTGTTGCTGAGCTGCTGAAAGAAAACTTCCCAGAAATCATGAAGGAAGAGGATACAGACATCTGAGAGGCATATCGTACACCACCCAATATATATCTCAAAAGAAAGACTCTAAGACATATTATAATCAAGCTTAACAAAATGAAAAACAAGCAGCAAATCTTAAAGGCAACAAGACTCAAGGCAAAGCTAACATTCAGAGGGAAACCCTGTAGGCTCTCGTCAGATTTCTCAGCAGAAACCATGCTGGCATTGAGAAAGTAGCATGACACGTTCAAAGTCTTAAAGGACAAGAACTTCCAACCAAGAATTATATATCCTGCAAAACTATCTTTCAAATACAAACATGAAATTAAGACTTTCCCAGATAAACAGAAACTCAGAGACTTTGTAAAAACCAAACCCAAACTACAAGAAATACTCAAAGAAGTTCTTGGCTTTGGCTTAGAAGAACAAAACAACTAACTTTATATATTAGAATGACACACTACTCAATACTCTACTCATTTAGGGAAGGCCCCAAAGTAAATCACAGCTTTTATATGGAAAGAAGCAATCCAGTGACCATCATGAAAACTAGGGTGTCATGATAATAAAAAGACGGATGTACTATAGTTGTTATAGTCCTTCCAGATGGAGAGGAGGATGACAAGACTGGTAGTAATTAAAATTGGGTTTATAAATAGTTTATTAAGGGGGTTCATAGAGGCAGATGTAAAGCACAACAAAGATGTATCATACCATTTCAAGAAATCTAACACACGAGTCTCAACAACAATAAAACCAGCTCTGAAAAAGGTGAAAAATCAACTCACAAAAAAGAGTGTCGCAGAACAGACTAATAAGAACAACACAGAAAACATCAACATAAAAATAAACATATCACAATGGCAGCAATGAACACATACCTATCAATAATTACATTGAATGTGAATGGACTGAATGCTCCAGTAAAGAGACACCGAGTGTCATCTTGGATCAGATGACACGACCCATCCATACATTGTCTACAAGAAACTCACTTGAGACCTAAAGACAGGAACAAACTGAAAATTAAAGGTTGGAAGAATATATATCAAGCTAACAATGAACAAAGAAGAGCAGGGGTGGCAATTCTAATCTCAGACAAAATTAATTTTAATGTCAAGTCCACCATCGTGGACAAAGATGGACACTATTTATTGCTGAAAGGTTCAGTACACAAGCAAGACTTAACTATATTAAATATTTATGCACCTAATGTCAGAGCACTTAAATATGTGGAAGAAACACTGACTACGCTCAAAAGAGAGTTAGATGACTCCACAATAATAGTGGGAGACTTTAACACTCCACTCTCATTACTAGACAGATCATCTAGAAAAGAGCTCAGTAAAGATACAGAAGACCACATTGACACAATTAACCAACTAAACCTCATTGATATATACAGAACTTTCTACCCATCAGCAGACAACTACACCTTCTTCTCCAGTGCACATGGAACATTCTCCAGAATTGACCACATGATAGGCCATAATGCAATGCTCAACAAAATCCATATCATTGAATCACTGCAAAGCATCTTCTCAGATCATAAAGCCATCAAAGTTGAAATCAATAGCAGAAAAAACATAGATAGGAAGTGGAACCCTTGGAAACTAAACAACATCTTGATCAAAAAAACATGGGTTATAGAGGAAATCAAGGATGAATTAAAGAAATTCATGGATTCCAATGAGAATGAAAACACTTCCTACCAGAACCTCTGGGATACAGCTAAAGCACTGCTCAGAGGTCTGTTTATCTCCATAAATGCACACATCTGGAAGGAAGAAAGAAACCAAATCAAGGAACGAACTCTACAGCTTGAACAAGTAGAAAGAGAACAACAGAGGAACCCCTCGGGCACCAGAAGAAAGGAGATCATAAAGATTACAGCAGAGCTAAATGAATTAGAGAATAGAAAAACAATTGAAAAAATTGAAAAGACCAAAGCAGGTTTTTTGAAAAGATCAACAAAATTGATAAACCACTGGCTAAACTTACTAAAGAAAAGCAGGAAAGGAAACAAATAACTCAAATTAGAAATGAGAGGGGAGTTGTCACCACAGATGCAACAGAAATAAAAAATATCATAACAGAATACTATGAAAGACTGTACTCTAACAAATTTGAAAACCTAGGGGAAATGGACCAATTCCTTAACTCATACCACCTACCCAAATTATCACAACATGAGGCAGAACAACTTAATAAACCGATCACAAAGGAAGAGATTGAAAAGGTCATCAAAACACTGCCAACCAAAAAAAAGTCCGGGCCCAGATGGCTTCACGGCAGAATTCTACCAAGCATTTAGAGAAGAGTTAATCCCAATGCAACTGAGACTATTTCACAATATAGAAAGAGATGGAGTACTCTCAAACTCATTCTATGAAGCCAGCATAACCCTGATACCTAAGCCAGGGAAAGATCCAACAAAGACAGAGAACTACAGACCGATATCACTCATGAACCTAGATGCAAAAATCTTCAACAAAATTCTTGCCAACAGAATACAATAACATATCAAAAAAATAACCCATCATGACCAAGTGGGATTCATACCAGGGATGCAAGGCTGGCTCAACATCAGGAAAACAATTAATATGATTAACCACATAAATAACACAAAAGACAAGGATCACCTGATTTTGTCCATTGATGCAGAAAAGGCATTTGATAAAGTCCAACACCCATTCATGCTAAATACTCTTAGCAAAATGGGCATAGATGGAAAATTCCTCAGCACAATAAGGGCCATTTATACAAAGCCAATTGCCCACATCATCCTGAATGGAGAGTGACTGAAAGACTTTCCCTGGAGATCAGGAACTAGAGAAGGATGTCCATTCTCACCTCTCCTATTCAACATTGTGCTAGAAGTTCTAGGCAGAGCAATTAGACAAGACGAAGAAATAAAGGGCAGCTGCATCGGCAAAGAGGAAGTTAAAATCTCCCTGTTCGCAGATGATATAACTGTATATGCAGAGAACCCCAAGGAATCTATACGTAAGCTTCTCAAACTGATAGAAGAGTTCAGCAAAGTCTCAGGATACAAGATAAACATAAGTAAATCAGTAGGATTCCTTTATACCAACAACGAGACAGTTAAGGAGGAAATTATCAAATCAATACCATTTACGACAGCCCCTAATAAGATAAAGTACCTAGGAATTAATCTAACCAGAGAAACAACATACCTTTACAGAGAGAACTACAAGCCCTTACTACAAGAAACTAAGAGAGACTTAGATAAATGGAAAAACATAGCCTGCTGATGGGTAGGATGACTTAACATTGTGAAAATGTCTATTTTACCCAAAGCAATTTATTTATATAATGCAATCCCAATACAAGTTCCAGCATCATTTTTTAATGAGATGGAGAAACAAATCACCAATTTTGTTTCGAAAGGGAAGAAGCCCCGGATAAGTAAGGTACTACTAAAGAAGAAGAACACACTGGGAGGCCTCTCATTACCCGACCTTAGAATATACTACACTGCCACAGTGGTCAAAACAGCCTGGTACTGGTACAAGAACAGACAGATCGATCAATGGAACAGAATTGAGACCCCAGAGATGACAACATCTGCTTATGAACAGTTGATATTCAACAAAGGCCCTAAGACATTAAACTGGGGTAAAAACAGTATTTTCAACAAATGGTGCTGGCAAAATTGGTTATCCATCTGCAATAAATTGAATCAAGATCCATATCTTACACCTTATACAAAAACCAACTCCAACTGTTTAAAAGACCTAAATATCAAACCTAAAACGATAAAGCTCATCCAAGAAAAGGTAGGAACAACAATGGAAGTTGTAATACACAATGAGGACAGACTCCAAAATCTGTCAAGGAAACCTCAATCAACAGAAGAGAAATTAGATAAATGGGAACTATTAAGAATGGAACACTTTTGCTCATCCAAAGACTTTATTAACAGAATCAAAAGAACACCCACAGAATGGGAAAAAATATTTTGCAACTCTATTTGAGACCGATGCCTGATCTCCATAATCTATAAGATACTATAAAATATCAATAAGAAGAAGATAAACCATCCAATTAAGCGATGGGCAAAGGAGATGGACAGACACTTCACTAAAGAGGAGATCTAGGCAGCCAAAAAACACATGCGGACATGTTCACGATCTTTAGTTATTAAAGAAATTCAAATCAAGATAATAATGAGTTACCATCTCACCCCAACAAGATTGGCCATGATCCAGAAAACACAAGACAACAAATGCTGGAGAAGCTGTGGAGAAAATGGAACCCTTGTATACTGTTGGTGGGGTTGCAAAATGGTCCAGCCTCCTTGGACGCCAATCTGGCGCTTCCTTAAAAAAATGGATATCGATATACCATTTGACCCAGTAATTCCACTACTTGGAATATATCCTACAGAATCAAGGCCTTTCACACTAACAGACACATGCAACAGAATGTTTACTGCAGCACAGTCCACGATAGCAAAAAGATGGAATCAACCCAGATGCCCAACAATAGAAGAATGGATGGGTAAACTATGGTACATATACTCAATGGAGCACTATGCAATGATAAAGAATAACGATGATTCCAGGAAACATCTCCTAACCTGGTTTCAACTGGAAGACATTATGTTGAGTGAAAGTAGTCAGCGACAAAAGGACAAATACTGTATGAGACCTCTATGATAAGATCTAGAAAACAGACTTGTGTATAGAAGGAAAGACTCTGACAGCTGCAAGGGGGGGAGGGAGGGATAGTGAGGGGGGAGGGTTTAGTTTAGATAGTTACTAGAAATCTAGTTGGCAGAAAGCGGTGATAGCACACATTAGAAACAAGAACATTAAGTGGACTTCAGCATAACTTGAGTACTCCTTCCATCTTAATACTGCAAGGATAGAGTAGCTGGGGCGGGGGGCAGGGGACCATGTTCTTAGGTGTGAATTCCAGGCCAATTGGCACAACTAGCGTTTTGCTAAGAGAGCTCTCTGCACCCCACTTTGGTGAGTGGCATCTGGGGTCTTAAAAGCTGCCAAGCTGCCATCCGAGGACACAGCAAATGGTCCCAACTCAGCAGGAACGGATGCTCACTGAGGACCAAAATGACATGTGGTAAAGACAACCGAGAAGACAGAGAGACCCACAAGAGTGGGTGCCTACATCAACTTGGGACCGGAAGAACCGGATGGTGCCCGGCCACCACCAGGGATAGCCACGATGGAGCTCACAGAGAGGAGTCTCACTGGCAACACAAGAATAAAAAGGGGTGCATCATGAGATCTCCACTAAAAGACCTCAATTGATGGTCCAGCGGTTTTGGGGTTCCTCTGAGAGCATGGCCCCTGGCCCTGATGCTGCCCTTTCCCTTAAATTATAACAAAGGTCCATTCCTGTCCAATGGACTTGGCAATGCAGAGTGACCATATATTGGAAGCAGTTTATGGTTCTATACATCTATAGGATATCATCTTGCTGACCTCTGGCTGGAGGAAGGGGAGTGGACGGAGAGGAGAGGAAAGGAGGCTGTTGGGAGGATGAGATATGTATGGAGCAGAGAGGAATAGTGTGCAGTCACCAGACAGGGAGAGCAATGGAAGCTGCTTATAGGTGGGCATGTAAATTTATATCGGAATGTACATGTTCACTCAGTCATTTTAAATGAAAATTAAAAAAAAAACCAAAAAATAAAAAATAAAACAAAACAAACTCCCAAATTTGTTTAAATACTAACTGATCTATGGCTCAGAGAAATGAAACAAAGCCAAAAAGGGAGGTTCAAAAAATATTACTTCTCTCATAAAATAAATATAAGAAGATACAGAAAAGCAATCGCTACTTTTCCTTTGGATGTTGTTCTATCTTGAAATACTGTAGACAGAGGAAATCAGCTGTGGGAAACACACAGAAAAAAATTGTACGGACCTGTTTCCAAAGTTTTTTGCCATTGTTTTTCCAAATTAACCAAATCTGGAGATTGCTAATTAGAGGAGAAAATTTATTTTTTGACTGTTTAATAAGCTTTAAAAGTGCCCTGGTGATGCAGCAGTTAAAGTACCCAGCCGACCATTGCAAGGTTTGTGGTTCCAACCCACCAACTGCTTCACAGGAGAAAGAAGAAGCAGTCTTTACAGCCTAAGCTTTACAGCCTAGCAGGAACGGATGATCACCAGGGACCAAAATGACACGGGGGAAAGAGAACTCAGAAGACAGAGAGACCCACCTGAGTGGGTGACTACGTAACCAGAAGAACGAGATTGTGCCTGGACACCACCAGTGGTAACCGTGATGGAGCTCACAAATTGAGTCTCATTGACAACACAAGGATAAAAAGGGGTACACCCTGAGATTTACACTAAAAGACCACAATTTATGGTCCAGGGGCCTTGGAGTTCCCCTGGGAGCATGGCCCCTGATCCTGACGTTGCCCCTGTCCACAAATCATAATGGAGCTCAACTCTTCAGACAGGAATGGACTGGACTTGGTGACACAGAGTGACCATATCATGTGTGTACTTTACATTTCTCTGCATCTATAGGAAGTTGTCCTGCTGACCTCTTACTGGAGGAAGGGGAGTGGGTGGTGAGGAGGGGATATGAGATTGCTGGGAGGATAAGACACATATGGAGCAGACAGAAAGAACGCTGTCACCAGGCCGGGAGAGCGGTGGGAGCTGCCTATAGGTGGGCACGTAAATTTCTAAGGGAATGTACATTTTCATTCAATCATAATAAAAATAATAAAAAAAATAAAGATTTACACCCATACAAACCCTATGAGATAGTTCTGCACTATCTGGTAAGGTAGCTGACTTTGATGGTACTCAGTTTTGATTGAACTTGGAGTTCAGTTTTTCTCTTACTTGTAGCTAAAAGCACTTTTACAGTATAATTACCAAAGGATATAGCCAGCCAAGCCAAGTGCCATCAAGTCTGATTCAACTCATGGTGACCCTAGGGCACAATAGGAAAAACATTAAATGTAGAAAGAAAGATGGAATAGCCTAATTAATCGTGTAAGAATTTGTTTACTGTCTATTCTGAAGTTAGCATTGTTTGAAGGTAATAGAATGGTACTTATTTTTCTTGTCCATTCTGGTAACCACAAAACCTACAACAGTTCAATGTAGTACTATGTCAACAGAATAATCTAACATTGTGCTGTAAGAAGCATTATAACCTATGTAGGTTAACATCTTCATTTAATAGATGAGGGAGCAAAAGTACAAATTAATTTTGCATGTGTCACACAGCTGGAAGGGGTAAAATTGTGATTTCCTGAATTCCAGGATAGAGGTTTTTTCTCTGCATTGTGCTGTCACTTACTAGGGTTGAAATGTACCATATACTTGTTTTTAATTATTGTGAAACAGGTACAGTAAATTGTGTTTAAGTTACTCTCTTGGGATCTGACTCAACAGCACTTGGCTTGGCTAGGGAAATTAGCTTAAAGAGTTAAGTACTCACACTCCCCGGAAAAATATTTGTATTTATTTTTTTTAAATTTTAGATAACATAGAAATTATTTCAGCAGAAATCTGCTCACATAAACTTTGAAAAATATTTCCAGTTGTTAAATAAAATAAAAGGCTGACCTGACTGTCTAGTTAATATCTTTTTCAATGTCACCAATGTCATGCACATTTCTCTCTCCAGTCTCTACCTGTGAAATATCAGTTTTCACATGTGATTTAAGATCCTATTTAAACAGCATTTCACATGATGAAAGGAAATAGAATTAATGAACATAGAAGTGAAAGTAGAATAAAGATGAAAAACAAATGACTCAGATGACAGGTCAAAAAAAAAAAAATAATGGCCCCATGTGCATACATAAAGACATATGCCAAATTTATGTGTGCAGACATATATATATAACCATTTACTTTTAGTTACTGTGCAGCTTTAATTATGCTATGATTGAATGAACAGTGTCACTGATTTTCTTTCTCAAGCAATAAAACAGGAAGTGGAAGGCACAATATTATCAAAGCCATTTCACGTAAGTGGAACTAAATCCAACTTATATTTATTTATCTTTGATATTAAAGATATTCCTTTAAATTTAGAAGATCTCACAAGCAGATTGGTTTTCCTGTGTCTAACAGACATAAATCAAATTTAAAAAGACTAAAATTTCTCTTTTCCAGTCTTCCATGTATTTCATCATATAAATAAAATATCTGATGTGTTTGAAGACTTTTACATTCAAAATTTTTCTTACTACACATTTCTGTTTAATGAGGATCGGGCAATGCTTTCCTTCCTGCTCTTCCACAAACTGATTAAACAGTAATTTTATTTGGGAAATTTTAAACAACACACAAAAAAAGTAAACTAAATCTAAACTAATTCTGTTTACTAAGGAATGATTATCTGACTATGATACTGGAGAACTTTTCAAAACTACTAACAGTACAAATCCATTGTAGTAAGTTGTTACAAAATGTATTTTCAAATGCATTTATAAAGACGAAAGCCACCTAATGAAGGGGAAGTATTTTTCTTATACGCATGTATATATGGAGTTCTGGTGGTGTAGCAGTTAAGAGCTTTGCTGTTAACCAAAAGGTAGCAAGTTCAAATCCACCGGCTGCTCCTTAGAATTCCTATGTAGCAGTTTTACTCTGGCCTATAGGGTCACTCTGAGTCTAAATCAACTTGATAGTAACAGATAAATACATACATTAGTTAATTGGTTGGTGTCACGGACTGCACTGTCTCTCTCCCCACAAAATGTATATCAATTTGGCTTGGCCATGAGTGCCAGCACACTGCAATTTTTTGGTGCTGTAAATGCTGCTTCTATGATGGTGGTGGAGACTGGGCAGCAGCTGTGTTAGTGAGCTTCAACTCAGTCTAAAGCTTGGATTGTGTTGAGGCGATCTCTCGCGAGATAATAGGAAAAGGAAGTGAGCAGAGTGTTGGGAACCTTATGCCACAAGAAAAGCAGCACAAGAGCAGAGCATGTCCTTTGGATCTGAAGCTCTTGTGCCAAGATGCTCTCATAGTGAATACAGACTCAGCCTACCACATGCTGACACAATAAAATTACTCTCTTTAAAGCTATTCTCTTGCAGTATTTCTGTAAAAGCAGCGTTAGGTGACTTAACACAGTTGGTTATTCTATAAATCTATTTTGGACATTAGACATTTTTTACTTATCTGTCGCCATGAGTTGGATCCAACTCGATGGCACTTGGCTTGGCTGGATGTGTATTTTATAGTCACCAATTAGGTATATTTATTGCTTTAACTTTATATAATTATTTCAATTATTTTTAGTAGAAGAAATATAAATGTATTTATTTTGACTTTTAACTATATATATGTATATATATACATACATATATATATACTTAAAGTTATAAAATCAGGCTCTAATATAATTGACTCATGAACATCTTTTCAGTGCTGAGAGTCTTATTTTTAAAGTGCAATACAATGAATAAGGTGAAGACAATCACTGGCTGAGATAAAAACTATACACTGAAAAATTACTTTATTTCCAGTGTTACTTGTTGCTTGTCCTCTTCAACAGCAAAACACAGAGCCACAAAAAAGGAATTATCACATTTAGTTTCTATCCACATCATGTACAGAACTTGATTAACCTTTCAAAATCAAACTACTACCATAAAACCATCATATTGCATTATTACATGTCAGAACTAGATGCTGTTGTTTTAAGAATGTGTATGTAAAAATTTCCTTTTATGATCATTTTAAGAGGGTGCATATAGGCATAATAGAGTTTTAAATATAACTTATAAGAAAACTGGTGGAAGCAATATAGTACGTTTGCTTCTGACAGTTTGTCACACTGTTTTTGCTGTTGTCAGGTGCTGCCAAGTTGTTTCCACCATAGTGACCCTGTAAACAACAGAACAAAACACTGCTAGGTCTTGTGCCATGTCCACAATCATTTTTATGCTTAAGCCAATTGTTGTGGCCACTCTGTCAATCCATTTCATTGAGGGTCTTCCTCTTTTTCACTGACCCTCCTCTCTACCAAGCATGATGTCCTTCTCCAGGGACTGATCCTTCCTGACAACATGTCCAAATTATGTAAGACTCAGTCTTGTCATCTTTGCTTCCAAGGAACACTCCAGTTGTACTTCTTCTAGAACAGATCTGCTTGTTCTTTTGGCAGCCCATGGTATGTTCAACATGCTTCTCCAACACCACAATTCAAAGGCATCAATTCTTGTTCTGTCTTCTTTGTTCTCTGTCCAGCTTTCACCTGCATGTGATGTGACTAAAGTACCACGTTGTGGGTCACATGCACCTTAGCCTTCAAGGTGACACCTTTACTTCTCAATACTTTAAAGAAATCCTCTGCAGCAGAATTTCCCATTGCAACATGTCTTTTGACTTAGTGACTGATGCTTCCCTGGGCACTGATAGTGGTGCTAAGCAAAAAGAAATCCTTGACAACCTCAGTCCTTTCTCCATTTATGGTGATGTTGCTTACTGGTCCAGTTGTGAGGATTTTTGTTTTCTTGATGTTGAGGGCCATGTCTTCAAAAAATGAGTATCTTAAAAAAAAAAAAAAAAAACAAAAAAAAAAACAAACAAAAAAAACTATAGGATATCTTCAGTTTGTCTATAGTTATCTAAGAAATCAGTATAAAATACAGCAGTTTATAAATACAAGTAGCTAAGATCAATTATAATACATAAAAATAGTCTATGCTTAGTTGTTTCATAATATAGTGTTTTTATAACTTATAATTTATTAATTTGGGAGTTGCCATTTGAATGATACCCTAAAAGTTACATAATCTATAGGTAGCTAGTTTATAACACTGTTCTATGCTGGACTCGGTGATCCAAGTTTGATGAGTTTCAGTGGCAAAGGCATAATCTAGGAAGCAATGTTCTGAAAAGAAAATAAATTTTTAGTTTAACTTGACATAAAGGTAATACCTAAAATTGTTGACATAAAATATAGTGGCTAGCAAACTACAAAAATCCAAGTATTTTTCAAAGCTAAAAGTTTTGGATATTATGGTTTTGAGTAGTAAATCTTTGAACTTACATAATTTGATCAATTTACAAAAGATTAATGAAATCTAAACCAATTTTCCTGACCAAATTTCATGCATTGCTTTCTTGAGGAAAGTTGGAAAGGAAAGGTAATTTTTAAGTTCAATTTCAATGGGGGGGGGGGGAATAAAGATTTTCTGTATTACACAGAACAGAGATTCGCCAATGTCTTGTCAGAACAACTTGGGGAAAATAACTCATCTGTGATAGTTCCTAAATCTATGACATTCAGGGCTCTATCTCAAGCCCTGGGATCCTGGTGATGCAGTGGTTAAGACCTATGCCTGCTAACCAAAAGGCTGGAACTTCAAATCCACCACTCACTTTTTGAAAATCCTGTGTTCTACCTTGTTTGCTGTAGAAGTTAGCTATGAGCTGTAACTGACTCCCTGGCAACAAGCTTGGTTTTCTCAGTTTATCTGAAGCTCACTGAGTAATAATCTCTTCTTGCTATCCCTGGTATGCATTTAGATTTATCAAAACAAACAAACAAACAAACAAATAACAAACAAACAGTAGTATGAACACAGAAGCGACAGACTAGGAGGTTGGGCTCAGCTTCCCAAGCTCTCTCGCCATGATATTTTCTCAGGATATACATGAGTTTTTGAAATAGCAATCTAGATTTTGCACTGTTTTATACTCATGTTTTAAGACTGTACTAAAAATCCCCTCTCCACTGAATTCTTCTCCAGCCTTTCATACAAACTTCAGCTGGTATTAGTTTGTTCCTTTTCTTTGGTCCTATACATATTTCTATCATCACACAAACCAAATCCCAGTCTATCTCACTAGACTGTAAATCTTGGAAAATGGGCAGCCTTTTTTGGTGATCTTTGAATTTCCAAATGCCTACCACCCAAGGACCAATCAATAATTATATGGTAAGTAAATAAATTAGCATATGTTAATATCAATTACATCAAAGATACACCAAAACTTCTGCCTCATTAATTACATTTACCCATGGAATACTCTAAACTCATCTTAAGAGGCTTGCTGATAGGGCTAGTAGCTGTAGAAAAGTTTTTAGCTTCTTTCTTAATCTGTAGACCCTTTTCTTCCTTGGGATGCTGAGACATAAAGAAAATTGTAACCTCCCTTCTGCCTGCTACTCACAAAGATTTTTGAGTTTGTTTTCCCAGGCTATTGTTGACCAGTAACTCGGTAGAGTGATATCCATTTGTAGCCCATTCTTCAGATAAATTACCAGCCTGTAGACATCAAAGACAACTCACCTTGCGACAGAGAAATTGTGTTTTCCAGTCTTGCCTCCTCTGAACACCTGCATGCCTGCACCTCTCTCCTTCCTCCTTTCTCTCCCTTAAACCCCTCTAGAAAACTAGCCAGCTTAAGCTGAGGTGTTAAGATGGTTTTTAGGATGCCAATCTGCCACCTTCTCAGGTTGCCAGCAATCTAAATAAAGTGATTTTAAAAATCCAATCCCTATCTTTGCACAATTGGTTTAGTAGTGACATACAGCACGAGTCTGCGACCAGGGCTTTCTGGAAACAACAACACAAAGGAAAAAATATACAAGGTAGTGAAAAATATTCTGGGGTCAGCATATTAGGGATAGATAGAAATGAGGAGATTAACAGGTAAAAATGAAACAATAACAATAACAAAGATAACAATAATGATAACAGGATGGAGTATGAAGATAGAGATCAAGTAATTTCGAAAGGAGAAAGTGTACTACTAGGAATTTTCATGAGCTCTAGGTTTAAATTTAACTCTAAACCTTATTAGATGCATGACTTTCAGAATATTAAAAATTCTAAATTTTAGCTTCCTCATAAAGTATTTGCAATAACAATACCTATGTATCCTACCTATGTAGGATAGTTAAGCCACCATCTGTCAGTTTGTTGTACTGTAGTGGCTTACATGTTGCTGTGATGCTGGTAGCTATGTTATCAATATTTCAAATACCAGAAGGGTTACCCACAGTGGACAAGTTTCAACAGAGCTTCCATTCTAGGAAAGATTAGGAAGAAGGACTTAGCAGGCAAAAACCTTAGGAATAGCAGTGGAAAATTTTCTCATATAGTGCCAGAAAACGAGCCCTTAACATTGGAAAGCACTCAAAATACATCCAGGGAAGAGCTTCCCACTCAAAGTACAGTTGACCTCAATGATGTGAGTGAAGTAGAACTTTCAGGACATTCATTTGCTGATGTGGCATGACTCAAAAGAGAAGAAACAGTTGCAAACATTCATTAATCATTGGAACATAGAATGTATGTACTATGAATCAAAGAAAATTAGAAATTATCAGAAATGAAATGGAATAGCGAAAGACAGTTATCCTAGATGTTTATGAGCTGAAAAGGACTAGTTCTCTTCTTGGCTATTTTGAATCAATCATACAGTATACTATTCCAGGAATGACAAGCTGAAGAGTGCCATCACATTCACTGTCAAAAAGAACACCTCAAGATCTATCATAAAATAAAATTTTGTCAGTGATAGGATAATATCCATATGCCCACAAGAAACAACAGTTAATACAACCATTATTCCAATTCATGCACCCACCACTAAAGCCAAAGATGAAGAAACTGAAAATATTTATCCAGTTCATAGTCTGAAACTGATGAAACACTAAATCAAGATCAATTGATAATTACTGATGATTTGGATGTGAAAGTTGGAAACAAAGAAGGAGGATCGGTGTTTGGAAAATGTGTCCTTGATGGTAGAAATAATGCCAGAGATTGAAGCATTTACTGGTGAAGATCAGACTACAGCCTTCAGTATGAATTACCTCTTAACATAAAGGATGCAAAAATTGCAACAATCAGACCAATATGCAACATCATGATAAACAGAGAGAAGACTGAATTAAATCCTTTTGTTTTCCTTGGATCCAAAATCAACACTAACAGAAACAAGAGTTAAGAAATCAAAGGAGTACTTCACTGGGTAAATCCGCTATAAAATATCTCTTCAAGAGATAGGAAGCAAAGATGTCACTCTGAGAACTAAGATATACCTGATCTAAACCATGGCATTTTTCATCATCTCATATGCATATTTAAGCTATACAATAATGAAGACTGAAGAAGAATTGATGATTTTGTATTACGATGTCTGTGAAAAGAATTGTAAATACTATGAAGAACAAACAAGCACAGTAAGGACCAGTCACTACAGAAGGACATCATTCTTGGTAAAGCAGAGGCTTTTTTTTTTTTTTTAACCAGAACAGAAGAAGACCCTCAAGGAGATGGACTAACAAAGTAGCTGCAAAGATAGGCACAAACATAACAATGACAGTGAGAATGGTGCAAGACCAGGTAGTTTCAATGTATTGTAAAGATGTTCACTACTACTGGGGACTGATTCCATGGCATCTAAAAACAATAGCAACAGAATTGTTAGGGAAATTAAAAAAAGAAATAATCTCTGTGAAGCCTTTATTATGGCGTCTGGAAAACAGTAAGAATTTAGGAAGTCCCCTGTTGGTACAGTGGTTTTAAGAGCTTGGGTGCTAACCAGAAGTCAGCAATTCAAAAACACCAATTTGCTCCTTGGTAATCCTATGGGGCAGTTCTGCCCTGTCCTATAGGGTCACTATTAGTCAGAATCAATCCTATGGCAATGGGTTTGGTTTTCTGGTAGACTTACTACTTCTAGGTTAGTGAGGACATAAGTCAGATTTTAAAGGTCGAAAAGTTCCTAGGGTAAAAATGAAGGTAGATTTTATCAATGAGAATGAGAGGAGTTTGGATGTGGGATCAAAAGAGGATTTTTAGCATTTGTTTAAAAATGGAAGGGAAAAAGCTAATTAAAGGAGTTAGACGCATAGAAAGGAAAAAGGGTATTTGATGGAGCATGATCGCAGAGGACAGCATACAGACCTTAGCATCAGGGGAACTGATACACATTTGCTGAAATTAAAGGAAGGTCATAAAAATATCTTTTAGAAGTGGAAGTAACTTTTGTTTTAATTTTCTCATTGAATTAAGAGGCAAATTCATCAACCCAGAATGAATGCAGTAAAGGTTCAATAGCGGGCTTGAACGGAGTAGATAAGGTTAAGAATAGCTACAGAGAAAAATGGGTAAAGACTACAGAGAATAATGAGGAAAGAGTTTCCCACTAATATACTAAAGTTTATCAAAAATGACAGTCACCACAGCTGGTAAGGTGATAAAAAACATAAGGTTAGAGAGGGAGAGAGAGAGAGAGAAATTGTCTTTTTATCACTAAGGAAAGACAACAAAGGGGAGAATCAAAGTGAGCTTGACTAGACTCAAATACTAAAATGTCTCAAGGATTTGTTTTTAATTGAATTGGCCAGTATTTGTCCTGATTTCTGAGTTGATGAGCTTCTTGTTCTAGGAGAGTATTCTTCACATAACACAGTGGGGCGCAGTTGTTTCAGTGATGATAACTTCAGTTTGTATAATACAGAAAACAGTGACGTAGTTTCCTACATATTTTGAAGATGTGTCCTGCTAAATATAAAACACATAAATAGGCTCTAGCCAATAAACTGCCCCTAACCCTTAACTAGAAATCCTAATGGTATAGTGGTTAAGTGCTATGGCTACTAATCAAAGCGCTGGCAGTTCAAATCCACCAGCAACTCTTTGGAAAGTATATAAGCAGTTCTAATCTGTTGTAGTATAAAGTATTATAAGTCAGAATCAACTCGGTCACAATGCATTTGATTTTCTGTTTTTTAAGCCTTGATTTTAGAAACTTGAGTGACTTTTTGAAATAATGAGCTCTGAAAGAGTTAAAATTTTTCATAAAGTAAGATTAGGAAGAATTAGAAAATAGTTGAAAATGATCAGATTGGTAATCAATAATAAGTAGCTGCTTGTTTTCAGTAAACACCAGTCCTTATTATAACCTAAATCATAACACATTTTAAGATGTTATTTAAATTCATAGTGTATAATGAAATATCATTCAGTTAGTCATACTAAGAAATACCTTTCAGTTTGGAATATAATATTACAGTTTAGGTTGTCAATAGCTGGCTCATATTGCAGATTTTCTGCATATCAAGTAGAACATAGCTAGCTCAGCTATAAAAGATTTCTCTCATATGATAGAAAAACAAGTGACTTTATTAAAAATACAATTTTAAAAATAATCTTAACAATACATTAATAATCAGAGTTGTAAAATACTTTTTAAACACTAAGAATCTCCTGCTGTAGTATTAGCATAACAATAACTTTGGCAAATCTTGGTAAAGAATCCTTCCTTATTTAACCCTGTATTTTCTCAACTCATTTGACCATTCTTTCCAAAATTAGTTACTGATCACTCATAATATTTATGTCCTTAAAAAACTAGATTTGGGGTCATAAATAATAGATTGTAAGTCAGTAACAGATTAAATTCTCACAACTTTCTAGAAAGATATTTGGATGCCTTATTACAAAATTACCTCACAAAAAGGTACCACATTTCAAATTTCAATACTAAATACTGTAATAAAGATTATGATAATGGAATTTCACTATCAACATGTCAAACCATCAAGTCATGCTGATTTTAAAAAATGGTTATTTTGTAAACAATTACTAATTCAACCACAAGTGGATGTGAAAGAATAAGGGTAACTATCCTCTATCCAAACAACTACTGGATTTACGCATAACAGGACATGTAAATGAAATGTAAATAACATGGTTTATATAGTTGTACATCACAGGACTGTCAAAGTATAAGTATCTGTTTCAAGGAACAAAAAATCCTTCAGTTTAGACTTTGAAAAATGTGATATCAAGACAGAGTATCACAGCTGAACTAATTTATATGATTCAGCTTAAAGTATCTGAATTACATTTCCATTATTCATCAGTAGAGTGTCAACACAGACAAATACTACAATCATACACACAAGCATGATTTCTGGCTATAAATCACAAGGTTAGATAAGGTAGAAGCTGCAAAATGTCTTAGATTTTGTTTGATGAATCTTTTCCAAACTCCTGTCTGGAAGACACAGACACATAGATCGTTGGATTCTATCTTTGGCTCCAATATATTCCTCTTTGAATGTTATCTCAGTTGCTTTCTTTCTATGCTGAAGAGAACTTGACATTTAAAACCAGATAATGGTGGTTGCTGGTGGCACAGAATGGTTCCTCTTTCACACAAGCAGCAGAAACACAGATTGGTATCAGCCTTCAGTTGTCTTGAAACAGAGATGAGTACACTTTTTTCTTTACACAGCTCAAGACACACTACAGAAAACTTCCATTTTGTTCTTTCCCCTCCAGACACAACTATCCCATTCAGGGAGAATAACACGGAGAAAATTCCCCCCAAAGAAATCAAGTTCCATTCTTAAGCCCAGTCTTAGTAATATTATAATATTATGTTGTTTTACATCTACTCTTTGATACTTGAAATAGGCAATAATAACATAATTCATCAGCATAATTGTTTTTCTCTAAAAGCAACAGAGAACAGTCAACAAATAAAGAATATATGTTTAGAAAGTTGGGTAATTCACAAAGGAGGAATCTAACATATGTACAGATTGAAGTGGATGCAAATAGGAAAACTGGGCTTTAAATCCAGAGAATTTGGCTCCAGAATTCCTGTCTTAACTCCCTCACTCCTTGTAGAGAAAGGTACTTGGCAAAATATTTAAAAAGTTCCCTACGCCAGACACTAAATGTTATAAATACATGTTAACTGGAAGATCCAAGCTAATCTTTACCTGGTGGTAGTTTTTATAATGTTTGTATTTCTTTTTCCATTTAACTGCTTCTGCCTTATTCTTCAACAGTTTGTTAGAAGAGTCTACTATAAACTGGGAAACACAACTGAAAATTATTATTTTTTCCCTCTAAAATCATTAAAGTAAGCAGTTTGGGAATATTTGAATTGGAAGGTCTATGACTCAATGGAGGTGTTACTAAAAGCAGTGTTAAACAAAATAACTACATTCTTATAGGCAATTCTGCCTAGCTAGCTACCTATCCATATTCAACCCATACAATTCTACATAGCTGGTACCTATCTCTCTCTCTCTCTCTCTCTCTCTCTCTCTCTACTTATTTTGAGGGCTGTCATGACAAGATCCTGAGTCTGCATCAAGAAGACAGAGAAATGTTTGGCTTCTTTTTTTTTCCCAATCATCATAAGTCCAAGAATAAAATCTTATTTTTTTTATCTTACGTGAACCTTTTTTTTGAACCAGCATCTGGGGTCTTAAAAGCTAGCAAGCTGCCATCTGAAGTAAATGTTCCCAACTCAGCAGGAACAGATGATCACCAAGGACAAAAACAACATGGGGGAAAGAAAACTCAGAAGACTGAAAGACCCACGTGAATGGGTGATTACATCAACATGTGATCAGAAGAACTAGATGGTGCCTGGCGACCACCAGTGACAGTCGTGATGGAGCTCACAAAGTTGAGTCCCAGTGGCAATATGAGAATAAAAAGGGGTGCTCCCTGAAGACTCCACTAAAAGACTGCAATTGATGGCCTGAAGGCCTGGGGGATCCCCTGGGAGCATGGCCCTAGATACGATGCTGCCCTTGTTCATAAATCATTACTGAGCTCAGCTCCTTGGACAGGAATGGACTGGACTCGGTGACACAGAGTGACCACATCGTGTGTGCACCTGAGGGGTCTATGCATCTATCGGATGTCATCCTACTGGCCTGTTACTAGAGGGGAGTACAGAGGGTGGAGAAAAGGGGAAAAGAGATTGTTAAGAGGATATGACATTTATAGAACAAAAGGAGGAATGTGCTGTCACTGGCAAGGAGAATAGTAGAAGTTGCACATAGGTGGGTATGAAAATTTAAACTGGATTGTACTTTCACTCAATCACAACAAATAAATAAACTCTATATTAAAAGAAGGAAATTTTTACCTTCTTTTTTGCTACTAGTGTTTTTATTTTCCTTTGAAAAAGCTCCCCTCTCTCCTCCACAATTTCATACTGTCTTGATGCAGTGGCTAAACAAGATCCCATGTTCCACTGCCCTATGATCACAGGCCTCAGGCTTGGCTTGACACTCTGGTTTCTAGGAATGTGACTCTTGAATAACACAACACAAGGACAGAAAAATGTGCCTAAATTATTTTCATGGTGAAGCCTTAAAAAATTAAGACATTCAGGCTTGCTATCTAAGGCTAGTTTGATGGGCATAAGACCTGTACACAGAGCCTTGCTCATAGAAAAGTTCTATAATTTGGTTTAATGCTCTGTTGCCACTGTCTTGAAGTTTTCAGTAATTTTTGAGCAAGAGGCCTAACATTTTCATTCTGCATTGGGCCCTGAAAATTCTGAAATTCTAAGCTGGCAGTGCTACTATCTCAGTTGGATTTTGATTCTGTTACCATATTTCTGCCTATCTACTGGCTTTTTTAGCTTCTCCTTTATTTCTGTGAGATACTACATACTGTTCTAATATGTGCCTTTTTTTTTTTTTTCCTTAGTGAGCCAAAGTAGGTTTCTGGAATTTGTATCATAGAACCCATGTAATCCCCTTCTGCATGTCCTACACTAAATTGCAATAAATTAGTACAAGTTTTTCCAACACTCTTATATCCTTCGGTGTGTTTTTTTGCACATGGCTTTTTACCAAATACCCTAAGTTTGTTGTAGAGTACAACTGCTCCTGAAAACTTAGAATCATTAGGATGCTACATTTTTCGTTTTGTAACTGAGTATGAGGACACTCACTTTTTCTAACTCTTCTGTTAAAACACAAATGCTATGCCTTAGTTTTCAGTACCCTAACCTCGCTCAGGTGATTAATTGGTACAACACACAGAGATATTCTTAGGCACTGGAAGTCTCAAATCATGCTAAACAGAAAGCCATGCATTCTGTCTACAAGTTTCTACTAGTATTAATAGGAGAAATGCATAAGGTTTTCTAAGATTTCTATTTTATCACCTCTTCTCTCCAAGGAGAATAATAAAGTGATTAGACTTGCACTGGAAAGTTATATGTGTATGTGCTTTTCTTTAATGTGGAATTATCCTGCCTTAAAATGGAGTTACACGCATCATAAATCATGTTAGTTTTCTGTTATATTGCCTAAGTTTCTTTACAATGGTTGCTGTGATAAACTGACTTTAATTCATTTTTTCTTTTTATTCCTTAAAAAGGCAAAAATTGATGGTTGCTTTCTCTGAACACATTGTCATTTAAATGATGGACTATCCTCTATTCTCTAAATATATTACTATACTAAATTATCAACATGAACCTTTAGGGTATGCTTTCCAACTTTTTAGATAATTTACTCAGTATAGCACAACTAAAAAATTCCTCTACAACATTTTCTTATAACCCAAATTTTTGCCTTAAGATAAACCGTATTATGAGATTGAAAATGTTTTCTTTTATTTTTTAACTCTGCTTTAAGATTTCAAACATTTTAGGTTAATTAACTCCGTGATTCTTGAATTTCATTTTCATTGAGGTATCCACAGATATACTTGGTATTGGCTTAGCTGTAGCTATCATTTATAAAAAGGAAAAGGGAGGCAAAAGGAGAAATGGAAGCAAATAAAACATACATATTGGGAAAGAACATGTGAGGTCAACAGAAGGTTGAGTATTTGATATCTGTGGGAAAGTTACTGTACTAAATATATGAATCAATCTTAGAAGAAAAAATCTTCCTCCTCTCATAACTTGTTTCCAATTGGAGACATTATGTTGAGTGCAATCAGTCAGTGGCACAAGAATAAATATGGTATGAGGCTACTACTATAAGGACCTAAAAACAGACACATGTACAGAACAAAAGACTCTTCAATGGCTGCAAGGGAGGGGAGGGATGGAGGGAGACAGTTGGTTATACACTGGTTGGTTATACATAGTTGATAGAAATTTGGTTGGGTGAAATTAGTGACAACACACATTACAAAGAAGATCAATTTAACCAGAATTCAGCATAACCTGAAAACTCTTCCAATCTTAACCCAATATTGCAAGGATAGAGTAGAAGTGACAGGGATTTGGAGACCATGAGCTCAGGGGACATCAAAGTCCATTGGAATAACTAGCCATTGCTAAATGAGTCTTCTTCATCCCATATAGGTGAGTGGCATCTGGGGTCTTAAAAGCTAGCAAGCTGCCATCTGTGGTACACTAAATGGTTCCAGCTCAGCTGGAACAGTTGATCACCAAGGACAAGAACGACATGAGGGATAAAGAGTCCAGAAGACAGAAGGACCCACATCAATAGATGACTATATCAACACATGACCAGAAGAACCAGATGGTACTCAGCCATCACCAGTGACAGCTGTGATGGGGCTCACAATGATGAGTCCCAGTGGGAACATGAGAAAAAAAGTGGTATACCCTAAGTTTTCCACTAAAAGACCATAACTGATGGTCGAAGGCCTAGGAGTTCCACTGGGATTATTACCCCTAGAACTGATACTGCTCCTGATTATAGATCATTAGTGAGTTCAACTCTTTGGATAGGAATGGAATGGACTCAGGGAGACAGAGTGACCATATCGTGTGTGCATTTGATGGTTCTATGCATATATAGGATGTCATCCTACTGGCTTCTTACTACAGAGGAGTGGAGAGGTTAGAGAGGAGGGGACAAGAGATTATTAAGAGGACATGACATGTACGGAATGGAAAGGAGGAGTGTGCTGCCACCAGGCAAGGAGAGCAGAGGGAGCTGAAGATAGGCAGGCATGCAAATTTGAATTGAATTGAAAGCTTTCACTCAATCACAATCTAAAAAAAAAAAATCCTCCTCTTAACATATTAAAGACTAATTTTCAAATTATTTAGGTGGATTTGTTGTATGGATCAAATAAATAGGTCATATACATTATTACATATATATTACAAACAGGAAATATTAGCTTTCTTCATATAAAATAGTATTATAAGCATATTCCCCTAAGGATTTATTAATGAATATATATATATACAAATCAAATATGACAATCATGTAAAAAATTTTTCAGAAACAGTCTGCCTCTGGTTTTTATATACTGGGCAGTCTACACATTGGTGAATAAATATTCTTTACTGCTAGGATCCTGTTTTCCTTTCTGTGCAACCAACTGAGATTTGAAGCAGTTCCACTGATCTTATATGGCTATTAATGCATGAGTGGGATAAAGCTCTGTGCGCTCTGGTTCACACAGTAAATAAAAATCTCCTGAATTTACATCTTAGAGCCCACATATCACAAGACTAGAATAAAAGTCACCAAAGCAATCATTTTAAAAAAGTGATTTACATCTTCAATAATTTTTTCTATAATTTTGTTATTATTGCTTTTTTCAGCTTAAGAATATTGATTGATGGTATTGTTTTGATATTCAATTTTTTCCTTATTCCATAATTATAGTGAAATATGATTAACTCTGTTATATGTACTGTATTACAATTCACATTAATAAATCGGATATTGTTTACCTACATATTAAAAATGAACACCTTTTTATATCAATGATTATGACACTGGTAATGCCAGTAACAGCTAAAGTTCGCTAATAAGTATTAACTCATTTAATATTTTATTATTTACTGGTTTGACTTATAGGTAGGCTTGTATTTTTAGATGTAAATGATTTGTGGTACAATAAGTAGCATAAAATTGTTATTGAAACTGAGGTAGATCAATAACTTCACTATCAAGATGTCACTCCTAGAAGCAAACAATGAAAACACAAATATCACATAAAATATATTTATGTATTTGCTCTATAGATGGCTTTGTGTAAACAATAGCTGTAAAGCACTATTTGACAGTTACTCACAAATGTTCTTTCCAAATGTGTACGATAATGTGGTCAGGCATACTCTCTGAAGTGCGCAGATATTTTTAATTCTGATAGAATGATTTTTTTTTAGCACCCTTTGTAATTATAGTTTCCTGAAACTGATATTCCATATTAATATGAATTTTCCTTCTATAAGTACTATCTCTTCCAACCAAAATCACACTAAGCAATACAAATCCTAAGAATTTAAATGAGAGAAATAATCAGAAATACGAATTAAATTTTTAAGGCCATTGACTTTAATATACCAGTGGTTATCAAGTAGACTTTCTATTGGGTTGTACTTTTCTGGATTAAGTGGCCTCATCAACTTCTATAAATCTTTACAAAGTGTCCTGCCATACAAGGTACATACCCAATATACCTATGTATCCAATACTAAATAACCATCCTAATTGGGACATTCTTTTTTTTACTATAATTGAATAAAAATGCACAATCCCATATAAATTTGCATGCCCACCTATAAGCAGCCCCCATTGCTCTCCCTGCCCTGTGAAAGTACACTCTTCCTCTCCACTCAATACATGACTTATCCTCCCATCAATCTCCAAACCCCTCCTCTCCACCCACTCCCCTTCCTCCAATAAGAGGTCAGCAGAACATCAGAACATCCTACAGATACACAGAACCATAAAGTGCACACATGATAAGGTCACTCTGTGTCGCCAAGTCCAATGCATTCCTGTCTGAAGAGTTGAGCTCCATTATGATTTATGGACAGGGGCAGCATTAGGGCCAGGGGCCATGCTCCCAGGGGAACTCTGAGGCCCCTGGACCATCAGTTTTGGTTTTTTAGTGGAGATCTCAGTGTGCATGCCTTTTCATTCTTGTGCTGCCAGCAAGACTCAACTTTGTGAGCTCCATCACAGCTGTCACTGTTGGTGGCTGGGCACCATCTGGTTCTTCCAGTCACAAGTTGATGTAGTCACCCACTCACGTGGGACTCTCTGTCTTCTGGGTTCTCTTACCCTCATGTTGCTTTGGTCCTCGGTGATCATCCGTTCCTGCTGAGCTGGGATCCTTTGCTGGACCATCAGATGGCAGCTTGGCAGCTTTTAAGACCCGAGATGCCACTCACCAATGTGGAGTGCAGAGGGCTCTCTTAGCAAAACACTAGTTGTGCCAATTGTCCTCAATTTCCCCTGAGATCATAGTCCTTGGCCCCCACCCCAGCTACTCTGTCCTTGCAATATTGGGTTAAGACAGCAGGAGTAATCATGTTATTCTGAAGTACAGTTAGTATTGGAATTCTTGAGTCGGATCTGACTCAACAGCACTTGGCTTGGCCTTAATGTATGCTGTCACAGATTTTACCAAACCAAATTTCTGTCAACTATCTAATTCCCCCCACATCCTTTCTCCCTCTCTCCTCACCCTGCAGCTGTCAAAGAGTCTTTTCTTCTACACATGAGTCTGTTTTTAACTTCTTGTTGTAGGGGTCTCATACAACATTTGTCCTGTCGCTGACTACTTTCACTCAACATAATGTCCTCCAATTGAAACTATGTTATGTTTCTTAAAATCATCATTGTTCTCTATCACTGCATAGTGTTCCATTGAATATATATACCATAGTTTACCTATCCATTCCTCTGTGGTTGGGCATCTGGGTTGATTCCATCTTTTTCCTATTGTAGACTGTACTGCAATAAATATTCATGTGCATATATCAATTGGTGTGAATGGCCTGGATTCTGTAGGATATATTCTGAGAAATGGAATTATTGGGTCAAATGGTCTATCTATATCCAGCTTTTTAAGGAAGCATCAGATTGCTTTCCAAAGTGGTTGCAGCATTTTGCAATCCCACCAACAGTGTAGCAGAGTTACAATTTCTCCATAGCCTCTTCAGCATTTGTTGTTTTGTGGTTTTTGGATCATAGCAACCTTGCTGGGATGAGATGGCATCTCACTGTAGTTTTGACTTGAATTTCTATAACAGCTAACAATCAGGAGCATGTCCGCTTGTGTTTTCTGGTTGCCTGGATCTCCTCTTTAGAAAAGTGTCTGTCCATCTCCTTTACCCATCACTAAATTGGATGATTTATCTTTTTCTTATTGATATTTTGTAGTACTTTATAGATTATGGAGACCAGGTGACAGTCTGACATACAGCTGCTAAAATCTTTTCCCATTCTGTAGGTGGCCTTTTAATTCTAGTAATAAAGTCTTTGGATAAGCAAAAGTGATTGATTCTTAGTAGTTCCCAGTTATCTATTTTTTCTTCTGTTGTTTGTGGTTTGTCTGACAGATTTTGGCGTCTGTCTACATTGTGTATTAAAACTTCTATTGTTGTTTCTACTTCTTCTTAAATGAGCTTTATCGTTTCAGATTTGATGTTTAGGTCTTTTATCCGTTTTCAGCTGGTATTTGTATAAGGTGTAAGATATGGGTCTTGTTTCAGTTTATTGCAGATGGATATCCACTTTTGCCAGCACCATTGTTTGAAGAGATTGTTTTTACCTCAGCTTAATGTCTTAAGGCCTTTGTCAAGTATCTACTGTTCATAGGAAGATGGTGTCATCTCTGGGGTCTCAATTATGTTCCATTGATTTAGCTATCACTTTTTGCACCAGTACCAGGCTGTTTTGACAGGTTCCAAAGTCAGGTACTGAGAGGACTCCAGTGTGTTCTTTTCCTTCAGTAGTGCTTTACTTACCTGGAGCTTCTTCCCTTTCCAAAGCTGGCAATTTGTTTCTCCATCTCATTAAAAAAGCCCCTGGAATTTGTATTGGGATTGTATTAATTAAGTAGATTGCTTTAGGCAAAACAGACATTTTCACAATGTTAAGTCTTCCTATCCATGAGCACAGTAGGTTTCTCCATTTATGTAACTCTCTCTTAGTTTCTTGTAGTAAGGACTTGCAGTTTTCTTTGTAAAGGTCTGTTATTTCTCTGGATTGAATTATTCCTAGGTACTTTATCTTCCTAGGGGCTATAGTAAATGGTATTGATCTGGTGATTTCTTCGTTAACAATCTCGTTGTTGACATAAAGGAATCCTATTGATTTATTCACCTTTATCTTGTATCCTGAGACTTTGTTGAACTATTCTATCAGTTTGAGTAGTTTACTTATAGATTCTTCAGGATTCTGTGTGTATACAATCATATCATCTGCAAATAGGGAGACTTTTACTTCTTTTTTGCCCATGCAGATTCCCTTGATTTATTGGTCTTCTCTAATTGCTCTGGCTAGAACTTGTAATATGACGTTGAATGGGAGAGGAGAGAGTGGGCCTTCTTGTCTAGTTCCCGTTCTCAAGGGAAATTGTTTCAGTGTCTCTCCATTCAGGATGATGTAGGCAGTTGGCTTTGTATAAATGGCCCTTATTGCACTGAGGAATTGGCTGCCTGTTCCTATTTTGCTGAGAGTTTTTAGCATGAATGGGTGTTGCACTTTATCAAATGCCTTTTCTGCATCAATAGACAATATCAGGTGATTCTTGTCTTTTGTGATATTTATGTGGTTGATCACATTAATTGTTTTTCTGATGTTGAACCAGCCTTGCATCCCTGGTATGAATCCAAATTGATCATGATGGATTATTTTTTTGATATGTTGTTGTATTCTATTGACAATAAATTTTGTTGAAGATTTTTACATCTAGATTCATGAGCGATATCGGTCTATAGTTCTCCTTTTTGTTTGGGTCTTTCCCCGGCTTTGGTACCAAGGTTATGTTGGCTTCAAAGAATGAATTTGGGAGTATTCCATCCCTTTCTATACTTTCTATACTTTCTATACTCCAGTAGTACTGGAGATAGCTCTTCTCTAAAAGTTTGGTAGAATTCTCTGGTGAAGCCATCTGGGCCTGAGCTTTTTTTCCACTGGTAGTTTTTGAATGATTTTTTTCAATCTCTTCCTTTGTGATGGGCTTATTAAGTTGTTCTGCTTCACCTTGTGATAATTTCCATAGGTGATATGAATCAAGGAATCTGTCTGCTTCCTGTAGGTTTTCAAATTTGTTAGAGTACAGTCCTTCGTAGTATTCTGTTATAATATTTTTGATGTCTATTGTATCTGTATGACAACTCCCCTCTCATTTCTTATTTGGGTTATTTGTTTCTTACCTGTTTTTCCATAGTAAGTGTAGCCAATGGCTTGTCAATTTTGTTGTTCTTTTCAAAAAAACAGCTTTGGGTCTTTTTAATTTTTTCAGTTGTTCTTCTATTCTCTAATTCATTCAGCTCTGCTGTAATCTTTATGATCTGTTTTCTTCTGGGCCCTCAGGGGTTCCTCTGTTGTTCTCTTTCTACTTGTTCAAGCTGTAAGGTTAGTTCTTTGATTTGGATTCTTTCTTCCTTCCAGATGTGTGCATTTATGGAGGTAAACTGACCTCTGAGCACTGCTTTGGCTGTATCCCATAGGTTCACATGGGAAGTGCTTTCCTCTCATTGGAATCCATAAATTTCTTGATTTCACCCTTGATTTTGTCTATAACCCATGGCTTTTTGAGTAAGGTGTTGTTCAGTTTCCATGAATCCCACTTTCTACCTATATTTTTTCTGCTATTGATTTAGACTTTTATGGCTTTCTAACCTGAGGAGATTCTTTGCATTAATTCGATGGTATGGATTTTGTTTAGAATAGCTTTATGTCCTAACACATGGCGTGTTCTGGAGAATGTTCCAGGTGCACTGGAGAAGAAGGTGTAGTTGTCTGCTGATGGATAGAAAGCTCTGTATATGTCAGTGATGTCTAGTTTTTTAATTGTGGCAATAAGGTCTTCTGTGTCTTTACTGAGCTTTTTCTAGACGCTCTGTCCAATATTGAGAGTGAAGTATTAACGTCTCCCAGTATTACTGTGGAATGATCTATGTCCTTTTTCAGTGTAGTCAGTATTTCTTTGATGTATTTAGGTGCTCTTATATTAGCTACATACCTATTTAATATTGTTAAGTCCTGCCTGTGTATTGAATCTTTCAGCAAGAGTGTCCATCCTTGTTCATGATGGTGGATTTTACATTAAAACTGATTTTACCTCAGATTAGAATTGCCACCTCTGCTCTTCTTTGTTCATTGTTAGCTTGATATACATTCTTCTATCCTTTAATTTTCAGTTTGTTCATATCTTTAAGTCTAAGGTGAGTTTCTTGTAGGCCACATATGGATGGGTTGTGTCTTTTGATCCAAGATGTCACTATATGTCTCTTTACTGGAGCATTCAGTCCATTCACATTCAATGTAGTTATCAATGCCAGCCAAGTGCCAAGGTATGTGTTTAGTGCTGTCATTGTGGTATGTTTATTTTTATGTTGATGTTTTCTCTGTTGTTCTTACTAATCTGCTCTGGGACATTGTTCTTTATGAGTTGTTTTTCACCTTTTTCAGGGTTGGTTTTGTGGTTTTTGAGACTCCTGTAATACATTTCTTGATTTGATATGTTGCATCTTTATTGTGCTTTACAACTGTCCCTATGATCTCCCTTAATAAACTCACTATAAACCCAATTTCAATTTCTAGCAGTCTTATTAACTTCCTTTCCATCTAGAAGGACTGTATTTCCCTCTTTTAAATATGTTGACATCCCAGGTGTCAGGATATGATCACTGGATCATTTCTTTCACTATTATAGTTTTGATTGAGTTTGGAGCCTTCCCTAACTGAATAGCATCCTGAGTGCTGTGCCCTGTGTTTGCTTCTAAAACACAAAGTTAGTGGTTTTGTTCTTATAAGCCAAGAGATTCTTTCAGTATTTCTTGTAGCTTTGGTTTGGTTTTTACAAATTCCCTGAGTTTCTATTTATCTGTGAATGTCTTAACCTCATTTTCATATTTGAAGGATATATAATTCTTGGTTGGAAGTTCTTCTCCTTCAAGGCTTTGAATTTGTCCTGCCACTGTCTCCATGCCAGCATCGTTTCTGTTGAGAAATCCAACAAAAACCTACAGGGTTTCCCTCTGAATGTTAGTTTTGCTTTGAGTCTTGCTGCCTTCAAGAGTTGCTGCTTATGTTTCATTTTGTTAAGCTTGATTATAATAAGTCTTGGAGTCTTTCTTTAGAAATCTATATTGAATGGTGTTCTAATATGCATCTTGGATATCTATATTCTTTTCTTTCCTAATTTCTGGGAAGTTTTCTGCCAGCAGCTCAGCAACAATACTCTCTATGTTCTCAGGCATCTCTCCCTGTTTGGGAATTCCAATTAATCGTAGATTGTTCCTCTTACTAGAGTCCCACATGCTTATTAATGCTTCCTCATTTTTCTTGTTTCTTTTTGTTGATTTCTCCTCATAGATGCTGGAGTCAGTAGCTCTGTCTTCCAAGTCAGGAAGTCTATCTATTTTCCATTTCTTCCATTCTGTTTTCTTGGCTTTGAATTGAAGTTTCCAGGTCTTTGATTTTGTTCTTGATCTGTTAGATTTCAGAGTACTGGTGTTCCATCAGATCAAACAGCTTGCTTAATTTTTCATTTTGCTCTGCTGCATTTTGTATAAGGTCTAGGGGGGATCTCTATATAATCCTTTTGTATTTATATTCTGATAGTTTCACAAAGGTTTCTTCGTCTAGGAAGTTCTTGTGTGTTTTCTTTTGGGGACCTTCTGAAGCCATGGGTGATTTCTTGTTTATGCCTTTATCCAGAGTTTCTTGCTTTGGGGGCATCATCTGAGTCAATACAGGCTGGAAGAGATGCTGTGAGGATGGATTACAGTTGTTTCTCTAGACCATCTTAAAATGAAAGGTAAAAGGTATCTGACAACTTCCAAAGTCAGTCAGGTTTTCAGGTGTACAGGTCCCTCTTCCCAGCTAGCAAAGTAAACACTTCTATGTCCAACCCCAGATGTTATAGGCTAGTTCAAAGTACAGAAAAGTTACTCCCCTGCTGGCCTCTGCTGTCGGGCCCCATCCATAGGTGGCACTGTGTAGAATACTGCTTTAATGCAAGAAAAGTACTCTGCTCCAGGCAGATGCTGCCTCCCAGACTAGGAATTAGGTCCTGCTGTGGCCTCCATATCAGTATATCCACATCCCAGTGGAACAAGACTGTGTCCTGCACAAGCTCTCCTCCTGCATCAGAACAGGTTACTCAATGGTGGAGGTGGAAGAAGAGGCCAAAGGTGCCAAGATGCACAGAATCCAAAGCCAAGCTTTCACAATATGGCAATTTCACATGCTGATGCCACCAGCAGTGTGTCTGAGATTAGCTGCTAGTCAAGTTCCAGTTCTGCCTGTTAGCTAAGACAGAGAAAAAAATATGTTAAAATGGCGAGTTACCTTCAGTCTGTGAAAGCCAGCACTCAGCAATAGCTGGGGTCAGCAAAAGAGAGACACTTTCCATTCAGTGGAATGAAGCCCAAACTAATAACCCTCTGCCATTTTGTAGGGCTCACTAGGTATCCAGAAGGTTCCATCTAATTGTCAATTCAGGTCTTGGTTTCCAGGGGGACTTAGGGAGCCATGTGTTTAGTCTGCAATGTTGACTCCACCCTGGGAAATACATTCTTACTGTTCTTTCTGAAGGACACACATCCTTTGAGACTTTTCTTTACTTTCACTTTTCACCAGGTTTCAAATCTGATATTTCAATGATATAGAGTCTAACTCTTGCGTCTAATAGGATTAAGACCATGAAATCCACAAAGACCACAGTCTAATGCATCCTGTGTTGCAAGGTACAGGGTAAGGACATAATGCTTTATACTTTACTTTCTAAAGCAGTTATGCCAAGTGTTCATACTGCAATGTTTAATTTGGAGTAATTTCCCTTAAATACTTTATTTCTCCTCCCAGTACAAGTTTTCTTTCCATTGCAATGAAAAAATACATAGCCTGCTTTTTTTTTTTTTTGCATGGCAGTACTAGTATAGTCAATCTGCCAGACCAGGAATTTAACACCCTAGAGGAATAACAGTTAATAGGTTACTAACCAAAAAGTCAGAGTGCCAAACCCACCAGCAGCTCCACACACCTAGCAATCTGCTTCAGTAAAATCACCAACACTATTAAGCCATTCTCCTCTGCCCTGCAGGGTTGCTATGAGCCTGAAGTGACTCACTGTCACACAACGACAATTTAAATTAGCCAACATATGATTACTTTTAATATGTAATAAGCCCCTTAATCCACTTTTAAAGAAACTATATAACCCAATCTGTATCAACTACAGTAAATAGTGAAATAAACTTAGCCCTTAAGACTTACTCTTGATATTTCATTATCATTTTACTTCTATAATTACATTTTTTACTTTTTCATTGTCACATATTTGTTGCAAAAAATATGTTGAATTGTTGACAACATACAATTAGATAATAAAACAAGAAGTTACATATATAATGACTTTTAGACAGAATCATTTTTGTAGATAATTATAAATATAAAATTTGTATTTCATAGACAGAATTTTCTTGTATACTTAGACAGCTAATTCTATGAATGTATGTTCCATACATTCTAGTTTACTGTACACAAACCAAATTTTGGAAACATACTTTTAAATGAATAAATGAAAGTTCTATCACTTGGAAATGCCTAGATAACTTTCCTGATGGCACTTGGCTTGGCAGATAACTTCAGGAATGACAAAACAAACCTTTGTCAAAAACTGCAAGGATCTGATGATATACCCTATTTATGAAGACACAATTTAACCCGTCATTTTCATAAATGCTAGCAGAAGAAAAAAGCTTCTGGGTCAGAGCCAGGACTTCATTAATCACAAGAACAGCAGTAGCCAGGAAATGTGTATTTTCTTGAGACAGGTTATTGAGCCTCAGTTCCCACAGGTTGATATAAAGAAAGCTACGTGACAGTTGCACACAAGTGAGTTGTGTTATAGGAGAGAAACCCTAATGTTAGAAAAACTGAGCCTTTTATAATCAGCAAGAGGCATGCCTTTCCTTTGCTTCAGGGGGAGACAGTATTTCAAGCTTTCAAGGCTGCAAGCCAATCCATCCTTTGTTCTAAAAAGAGACACTGTATCTTCCAAGGTTCTTTGCTATACAAATAAAAATTCTTGAAAAGATAGTCTGGAAGAAAGGCAGTGTGCCTGCTTGCAAAGTGTGCAGAAATGTGAGAGACTCATGGGAAACTGCCTTATGAGTTGCAGGCCTTGTCACATCACCATCTATTCATTGTGTAACCTTTTAGAAGAGGAGTATGCATCACTTTTTCTATTGTCTATGAAATTAGCATTTGAGTATTAAGATGCCGGTCTTGAAAATTTGTTTCTGGTATTTATTGCATCCCTCTGTTTTGTTTGTAGTTTTTTAACTACATCGACCCAGGGCTTTATTTTAGCTTTCCAGCTCTAGTTCATTTTGAGATGCCTGTTTCCACAACGGAAACCCTGGTGGCAGAGTAGTTACGGGCTATGGCTGTTAACCAAAACGTCAGCAGTTCAAATCTACCAGACACTCCTTAGAAACTCTATAGGATAGCTCTACTCTGTCCTATAGGGTCACTATGAGATGGAATTCACTCAGTGGCAGTGGGTTTGGATTTCAACATTTATTTGCCAGTGTTTTACAGTGATTCATTTCAGGAAAGACAGTTATGGACACTCTGCAGTGACTCAGGAAATTTGACAGGTTGGTAGATTTTTTCGAACATTTCAAAGTCTATATTTCATATTTGAAAATAAAATTTAAGCTGTGCACATATGGTTTCTTATATTGGTAATAACAGAACAGTTATGCTATTGTCTATGTAAAACAAATAAAATTACAATATCCAAAGTAATATGCATCTTTCTGTGAACAAATTTAAAAAAAGATATGTCAGAGTAAGAAGAAAATTGTAATGTGTTTAATCAGAATATATTGATATTTTTGAGCATACAATTAAAAATTTTGAGCCATCATTAAAAATTTAGGCTACACTGCATATTCCCTATTGTGTTACAAAAGAAGTTAAATATAGTTGATTATCCACTTACAATATTTTATCTACCTGTGTGTATTCATTCATTTAACAATGATTTACTGGCTGTATCTGGTTTGTAGTAGTGAAAATTGCCACAGTAAATAAATATGGCTCTCAGAGTAAATATCTACTCTATATAGTGAAATCAATTATACAGAAAACCAAAACCATTACTTTGCTTCATAAATGTTGGCGTATAATATAAAGAATTCCAATTTGGTTCAAGTTGTAATCTCAGATTTTTAGATACAACAAATTCTGAAGTTAAATTTGTTGACATTAAATTTTGACAGAATAAAGTGTATCCTATCTTAGCTATCTGGTACTACTATAACAGACATACCACAAGTGGATGGCTTTAACAAAGAAAATAGTATTGTCTCACAATCTAGTAGGTTAAAAGTTCAAATTCAGGGCACCAGCTCCAGAAGAAGGCTTTCTCTGTCAGGACTAGAAGAAGGTCAGTGTCATCAATCCTGGCTTGGTCTAGGAGCTTCTCCCCACAGGTACCTCAGGTCCAAAGGATATGTTTGACTCCTAGTACTACTTTTATAGCAGTATTGAAATTGCTGCTGAAGTTCTCCCCTCCAACAGCAGCCTGCATAGCCTTTGTTTCGATTTGTGGCTTGGCCCCAGCAAGTTAACTACCCCAAGCTGCAATATGTGTGGTTTGAATTTGGTTGCAAAACCTACTGCTTTGTAGAATGGAATCTTCAAGCATGTGTAGAATCCAAAGAACCTGGTCCTGACCTGAGTTGGGACCTGAGCTTTACAACTGGGTAAGGTGTTCTCCAATACATAGCTGTACCTAGGCCCATTTAAGGAGTAAGAATTCCCTTCTTTTGCAGAATGACACAGCATCCAGATCTCCAAATATGGGCATGGAACAACTCCAAGTTCTATATTTCTGGCACCAGTCCCTAAGCCCGGGAAACCAGAGGACATAAAACATAAACGCAACCAACTCTGGGAGGCTGGGAGCTCCTGGTCTTTCAGCTGACAAGCTATATTGTTCCCTGTTTGTACAAACAAATTTCCACTTTTTTTTTTCCCCCTTGCAACTAGTGGTTTGGCATCCACTATATCACAATAGGCTAATAAGGCAGGACAAGAACCCATGTTCAATAACAGTATGGGGTCCTCCACTCAGCTTACGTCCCTTTCTTTTTATCTCTTGTAAAATAAAAGGTGATGGAGGACATAGCACACGGAAACTCTTTTACATAGTATCAAGAATATGATTTGAGCAAGGATGTTGCCCCAAACTAAAAACCCACTGCCACTGAGTTGATTCCAATGCATTCCAACTCTACTCTGTAGGACTGAGTAGAACTGCTCCACAGAGGTTCCCAGGAGTACCTAGTGGATCTGAACTGTTGGTCTTTAGGTTAGAAGCTGTGGAAGTTAACCACTACACCACCAGTGTTTCCAAGTTTGCTACATCCCATCCTAATCTCATCCACAGGCAGAGATTACAATATGTAATACATAGGTAAATCTCAAATTGAGGAAGACAATACAATGCTCAGAATTATAGCCTAACCAACTTGACACATATTGTGACTTACCACATTTTAGGGGACACAGTTAAATCCATATATACATTGTATGTATATATGCCAGTTAAGTTCATGAACTCATCCTAGGAAAAGGGCTACATACCTCATTGCTAACTATCACTACAGTCACCTTCAAACAACACCACTTGCGAAGCTATGCACTGATGCCAGTGCCTAGTCCACTCTCCAAAGCTTTACAGTGTTTTTTTCTGGAATGGCCATCGGACCTGTCATCATATTACGCTTGGTGTGCTGAATGCCATCAAAATGTCTTCCTTTCAATATTTTCTTTATGTTTAGGTACAGAAAAAAGTCACTGTGGGACAGATCAGGTGTGTAAAATGGGTATTCCCAAACAGTTATTTGTTTACTGGCTAAAAACTCCCACACAGAAAAGCATACAATTAAGTTTCTGAACTTGCCACTGTGCCACCATGCCACCATCTGCAATGGCCATTCCCACAACAGCTCAAAAATTGTTTTGAAGGGTGGACTAGGCACTGGCATCAATGCATAGCTTCCAAAAGGGAGTACTTCGAAGGGGACCGTAGTGATATTCAGCAGTGAGGTATGTAACACTTAGAACAATTAAGTTCACACACTTAAATTCATTGTTTGCGTGTGTGTGTGTGTGTGTGTGTGTGGTGTGTGTGTGTGTGTGTGTGTGTGTGTGTGTGTGTGTGTGTAAATGAGGAGGAGCGAGTCCCTGCAGAACTATCTCATGTTTGGTAAAGTAGAGTGGTCAGAAGAGGAGATACTCAGTGAGACAGACTGACACAGGGCTGCCACAATGGGCGCAAACACAGTGACTGTCACGATGGTGCAGAACTAGGGGCAGCATTGCATTGTGTTGTGCATAGGATCACTAAGAATAGGAACTCACTCAATGGCTCCTGACAACAACATGTGTGTGTGTGTGTATGTGTGTGCGCCCATTGTTTTCAAATGCATTCTGACCCATCATGACCCTACAGGATAGGATAGAGAGGTTTACCCCACCGGGTCTCCTAATCTGTAATATTTACAGAACCCAATTGTCATATCTTTCTCTGCAAGAGCAGCCGATGAGTTCAAACTGCTAAAATTTGGTGAGAGGAGTGTTTTAACTATTTTGCAACCAGCCACCAGGGGTCCATATTTATATGTGTATGAACTGTATAGATAATACACATACCTATATGAAATAGACAATACAGTAATCTAATGATTATAAGATCAGTTGAAATACATACAAAAATACTATAAATCCGCACCATACAATAGCATGGTCACTAACCATATGTACTACTTACATTTAAATTAATGAAAACTAAAGAATATATTTAGTTCCTCAGAAATACCTGCCACATTTCAAGAGCTCAATAGCCACATGTGACTATTTGGACAGCACAGAAAATTTTTTCAGAGTCCTAGGAAGACAACAATGCCCCAGGTGATATACAAAAACTATTCTTCAAGAATTGCTAAAGTAATATCATATAAGTCTGCAAGTCAAGTATCTTATAATTTTGATAATTTAGTTTATGTATATTCATGTACTTAATTTTATAAATTATATTGAAGTCATTGTCACTTTTTTTCTACTGTATTAACTCTTTAGGCTATGACAGACTACTCGTGGCTGTTTACTTACTAATCACATTCAGTGGAACGGAAAGAGTTCACATGATGTATTTATTTAGTTTCCAATAAAATCCCTAAGTCTGTCAAAAAAACTACATAATCTGTACATGAATTTCCTATGTTTCACAAAATTTTCTAATTAAAAATTGATCTAAAATAGAAAAACACTAACACACAGCTGAACTAAAGGATGAATAAGAAAATAAAAGGTCAGAAATCACAAGTAATCTACTTGCACAAGAAAATATGTATAAAGTTGTTATGCAAATACGTAATTTATTTTTGAGGTGCTACATATTTCAGAAAATAAATTTATATTAATATTTCTTATTAAAATGTAAATAACTTTGCTTACATAACTTAAAATAGGATAAATATCCATAAACCTAATTTTCAGTGACTATAAAATTTCAGAAATAGTTGTCGTGACAACAGTTCTTTGATTACCACAGTGTGCCAGATGTTATACTTTCTGCTTTATAATAAATATGTCATTTACTAATTTATATGTACTTGTTTATACTTTGAAACAATTTCAACACATTTGGAATCTTTAAAATTACTGAACAAAGCTATTTCACAGAAATATGAGTAATAAAAACTAAAAGCTTTCACACAGAATAGTTCAGTAAGTAATAATGGTCTCAATACTCAAAACACATAAAACCCAGGAGAGTAATTTAGAACATAAATGCATAAACAAGGCTGTTTTGTTTTAGACAATCATGCCTCACTCAGTTCTATCGGTAGTTTTAAAATGAAGAAAAATAAATGTAAGGCACTCTTCATAAAATATTCTATCTGTTTTCTTAACAGCACAATTATAGAAATATCAGTAAAAGTATAATTTAAATTTTTATGTTGACTTTATAATGGATATAAACACCAAAACACTTGCTTATTCTTTCGTATTAAATAGAGTTGAGATTTGAGAAGTATAAAAGACGAAAGCTCTTTATGAGTCGGATCTGACTCGTTGGCACTTGGCTTGGCTTGGCTCTTGATAGAGAACACCAAAACAATAAAAACCCCAAATCAAGCTGATTTTGACTCATAGCAATCCTATGGAACAGTAAAACTGCTCCAGAGGGTTTCCAAAGCTGTAATTCTTTAAGGAAACATACTGCCACACCTTTCTCCTCCCTCACAGCTCCTGGTAGTTTCAAACCAGCTACCTTTTGATTAGCAGCAGAACCTTTCACCATTGAATGGCCAGGGCTCCTAGTGAAATGGAAAATGGAGAGATAGTCTATATATTTCTTTATGTCATGTATATGAATTTATCTTGATTATGTGTCAAAGGGAAAAGCCATGAAAAATTAAGCAAAACTAAGATGCAGTTGTCAAGAACAAGAGATTACTTGGGGCAGAAAAGTAGAAATACATAGTATTAGTCCAGCTTTAAAAAATGCATATCTTCAGATTTGTTCATGAAATTATGAATTTAAAATTTAGCGATCAGCTGAATAATGCATTTACAATTAAAAGACATGATTATGTGGTACCTTAATAATGCTATGTTTAGATATTGTAATCAAGTTGAATCCAATAATATCCATCATTCTGTATGTGAATACCAGTGAGGACAATGAAAAGTTAGGACAAGTTCCATTTTATTTTTCAGTCCTCTGAAGAGAAAAATGGAATGGGATATTTGCTATGCAACTAAAAATAAGACGGTTGCTCTTGTCAGGTGCTGCCAGGTGGTTCCCAATGAAACAATGCCCCATTATTTTCTATCCTCACAATTGTTGCTGTGTTTAAGCCCATTGTTGCAGTCACTGTGTCAATCTATCTCATTGAGGGTCTTCCTTTTTCTCACTTATTCTCCACTTTACCAAGCATGAAATCCTTCTCCGAGACTAGTTCCATCTCTTAACATGTCCAAAGCACACAGGAGGGATTCTTGTCATCCTTGCTCCTAAGCAGCATTCTGGCTGTACTTCTTCCAATGCAGATTTGATAGTTCTTCTGATAGTCCACATAATATTTAAGATTCTTTGCAAATACCATAATTCAAAGGCATTAATTCTTCTTCTCTTCCTAATTCATTATCCTCCTTTCACATTTGTATGAGACAACTGAAAATCCTACGGTTTGGGTCAGGTACATCTTAGTTCTTGAAGTGACATCTTTGCTTTTTAAGTCTAAAGAGCTCCTTTGCAGCACAGCTGTGAAAGGAAACTTATAGACTGATTTTGTGACTGCTGTTTTCATAGGTATCAATTGTGAATCCAAGTAAAATGAAATTCTTGACAGCTTCAATCATTTCTCCATTTATCATAATGTTGCTTATTGGTTCAGCTGGGAGGATTTCTGCTTTCTTTACGTTGAGGTATAAGCCATACTGAAGTTTGTATTCTTTTTTAATTGTGCTTTAGATATGAAGTTTATAACACATTAATTTATCATTCAACAATTTACATAAATTTACATACTGTTTTGTGACATGGGTTGCAGTTCCCACAAAGCGACAGCATGTTTCCCCTTTCCACCCTGCATTTCCTGTGTCTGTTCATTCAGTTCCTGTCCCTTCCCGCTTTCTTGTCTTGCTTTTGGATGGGAGCTACCCATTTGATCTCATATATTTCATAGAACTAAGAAGCATGTTCCTCACTTCTATTATTTTCTTGTTGCACAGTCTGTCCAGTCATTGTTGGAAAAGTGGGATTTGGGAAAGACTTTAGTCATAAATTCAAACCCATTGCCATCAAGTCAATTCTGAATCATAACACCCCTATAGGACAGAATAAAAATGACCCATAGAGCTCCAAAGAGTGTGTGCCTGGTGGATTTGAACCACTGATGTTTTGGTCCCAGACATAGCTCTTAAACCACTACACACCACCAGGGTTTTCATTTCATTCATAGGTTAGTAGAATGTCCAGGGGCCACAGTATCAGAGGTTCTTCTAGTCTCTGTCACACCAATAAATCTTTTTTTTTTTTTTTTTTTAACATGAATTTGAGTTCTGTCCTACATTCTTCTCCTGGTCTGTCTGGCACTGTCTGCTGTAATCCTTCTCAGGGCAGTCAGTGGGTGGTAGCTGGCCACCATCTAGTCCTTCTGGATTCGTGCTGGTGGAGTCTCTGGTTCACGTGGAACTTTAGTCCTCTGGGCTGGTATTTTCTTTGTGTCCTGAGTTTTCTTCATCCTCTTCTGCTCTAGGTGGGATGAAACCAATGAATGTATCTTACATGGTCTCTTTCAGGTTATTAAGATCCCAGACGCTGCTGAAGCTGCAGTCTTTGATTTTCATCAGTGTTTCGACTCCTCTTTGCTGAGAGCAAGCAAAGTTGTGGTCTGCAAACAGCAGGTTGTTAATAAGTCTTTCTACAATCCTGATGCTATGTTCTTTTTCACATAATTAGTCTTTCTGGATTATTGGTTCAACATAGAGATTGAATAAATATTTTGAAAGGATACATTTACCAATTAAGTTTTCAAATCTAGGATTAAATTTTAAATAAATGACTATTCTGACTGTCAAAAGGTTCTACTTATACATCAAGATTTATTTATGTAAAACAAATATTTTTGAATCAGATAAATATTTTTACTCACTTTAAACTTCATTATATTCCCTTGTTCTGTTCAACACATAAGATACTTTAGACCTATTATGACTGCTAAAAAAATTAAAAAAAAAAAACAAAACACTTCCACTGTGTCAATTTCAAACCCTAGTGACCCAATTGGACAGAGTAGGTCTGCCCTATAGAATTCCCAAGAAGCACCTGGTGCATTTGAACTGCTGACCTTTTGCTTAGCAACAGCAGCACTTAAACACTACACCAAGTGGTATGCCATTTAGACTGTAAGAAGAGATGTCTTTGTCATCTAGTACTGCTTTAATAGAAATACCACAAGCAGGTGGCTTTAAAAAGAATATATATATATTTGTCACGGTCCAGTAGCTAAAAGTCCAAATTCAGAGTGTCAGCTCCAGTGGAAGGCTTTCTCCTGCTCTGGAGAAAGGTCCTTGTTGTCCTTCTTCTCCCGGACTGGAAGCTTCTGAAGTGCAGGGAACCTTGTCCTTTCCAAAGGATGTGATCAGCTCCCTTGCACTGCTTTTCTTTCTTCATGGTAAGAGGTCCCCAAAATCTCTCTGCTAGCTTCTTTCTTTTATATCTCAAAAGATGGCCTCAAGGTACAATACAATCTTATACACTGAGTCCTGCCCCACCAACACAACTGCTGCACACTGTCCTTCACTGACATCATAAAATCAGGGTTTACAGTATAAAGGAACATCATACAATACCAAGAATCATGGCCCAGCCAAACTGCTAGACACAGTTTTGGCAGGAACACAATTTAATCCATGACAGGGGACTAAATGGTCTTTAACAGAAATCAGAGGAAGGAATCACTGACTATTGATTTTTGCAAAGAATTTCATAGAATGTAATACTAAATATCAGAATCTCATCATAACTTTTTGATGCATTTACCAATAAGGTTTTCAAATCTAGGGTTAAATTTTAAATAAATGACTATTCTGACTATCAAAAGGTTCTGCTTATACACCAGGATATATTTATGTATAAGAAATATTTTTGAATTGGATAAAAATATTTGGTTTTGTTGGTGAGGTGGGCACAGACACTTCAGTGTGTTTCTACATGTGTTTAAATTAAAGTCATTTATTATTATATCAATGTCTACTACATTTAAGTTTTCTTCTGATTATAACACTTGTCACAGTTAATGTCTTAGGGACAGGGGCTCATGCTATGCCAAGAGGGTCCCTTTACTTATTTTTCAACCGGAGATGAGAACAAGATACTGCACCTTAATGGAGAAGCAGTAAGATTCAGGTATGGTGTATATACAGCAATCATTATCATTCTTTTCATTATCATCATATTTATCATTTCTAATATTAATGGAGTGTCTTCTAAGTGATACCATTTTGCCAGGATCTTTATACTTATTGTCTTACTTTTTCCTTACAACTCTTTGAGTTAGTTTCTATTATTATTCCTATTTTATGTAAGATAAAATTGAAATTTACTTACATATTAGGTTTACTGTTTATTTTGCTTCCCCAGAGGTAAGCTCCAATATAGTAGTGTCAGTACATCATTATTTCCACTAGTCTATCACATTTATCCAGAGCAGTACCCATCAAACAGTAGGCACTTCAGAAGAATAAATAAAATCAATGAGTAAATGAAGAACAATCTTAAGTTTATGCCTTGTGATATCTAATAAAATAAATCAAGCAAGCCAATTCTGATAGTAATTTTCTTTTTTATTTCCCAAATGCTTCCCACTGATTGGTGCACATGTACTATTTCTGCCCCTGCTTAGGGCCTTTCTTTCAGTTATCTTATCCTGGTCTTTCGGAGCCATAGTTGCATAGTGGTTAAGAGCTAAAGCTACCAACCAAAAGTGTGGCAGTTCAAATCCACCAGCCACTCTTCGGAAACCCTTTGGAGCACTTCTACTCTGTGCTATAGGTTGCTATGAGTCAGAATGGACTTGATAGCAATGATTTGTTTTTATGTTTTTTGTTAATCCCAATCCTATTCTGTTTCATTTACTAAGATCATTGAAAGGCATTTCTACTTTCAGAAAGCTATGTTGAAAATAAACATCTTTCATAGTTTTAAGTAAGCAGGAAAGGGCCTTGGTGTGGCTATGACCAATGGTAAGTGCACAGCTGCTAACTGAAAAGTAGGCAGTTTAAATCCACACAGATGCTCTGTGGGAGAAAGACTTGGTAGCCTGCTTTGGAAGAACAATGACCTAGAAAATCCTGCGGAGCAGTTCTATTCTGTCCCAGCGGGTCATTATGACTTGAAAGTGACCTGAAGATACTTAACAATAACAACCCAAACCCCAAACCAATCTGCTGCTGATAGCAACACTAAGAGACAAAGAAGAACTACTTCACCAGGTTTGCAAGGAGTGCTTGGTGAATCTGAACCGTCAACCTTTTGATTAGCAGCTGTAGCAACTAACCACTACGCTACCAGGGTTTCCAACAATAACAAAGCACGTAGGAAATGTAGTAAATTAGTGTTACTAGAAATAGCATTGTAGTGAAGGCTGGATATTAACTCCACCTTTTTTATTTCACTAAGCTTTAACTGTTATTTTCAGCCTTAAATCTGAAGGTCATAATGCAGTCTTTCCTTCAAGTTATGTCATGGTCTGTACTGAAATTTTTTCTAGATGAAAAAGAGGACAATCTGATTATTTAAGATCTTTATTTAAGAAAGCATTATATATACCGAATACCATGTTATAGTTAGCATGTTTAAGAGTGACACATATCAGTTAGGTAAGATTTATTCTATTAAATATTGAAATATACATTAATATATATGTGAATTTCCAAAATTTCTTTGCTTTTCAGACATCAAGTCAATAACTAACATTAGGTGTGTTAATAATTTTGGTTAAAATGCAGCACATTTTCATGACATCAGAGGTGACACTTAACAAAACGAATAACTAAAACCCTATATAGACTCTTCCTTTCCAAAAGGTGAAATTAATGTATCTCATTTTCCTTTAGCACTGATTATTAGACTTACTGGAATCCTTCATTGCACCAACATATAAACAGGAAAGTTGTGAAAAAATCTTCAGGCCAAAGTATAGCTATAAAAGTATTATTTCTAATAGATAACTCCATGACCAGCCAAGTGCTGCCAAATCAGATAAATGCAAAATTCACAACTATATTTAAATGCCAGAGTTAATCTTTATACATTATGGCCCAGTTTATCTAGATGAGTGTCACAATAACCCTCAAAGCTTGAGATGCCGCCGTGTCATTTCAGAGTAGAATAGTGCATACATCACTGACCATTACTACCTCTGAGACATGTAATAATTTAAGGAAATGAGCCTTCAGATTAGAATTTTGTGTCTATGTTTGCTGCATATCTATGCAGTTGGATTTCTATGCAATGAAACATGGTACTACAGTACTTTAAGAATAAAAGTAACAATAAGTTATTTTTAGCACATTTACAAAATATATTGTTCAGAATCCTAACAGTTATAAGTTATATTCAATTCTTTATTCTATGCAAATGATAGAACATAACCCTGCAAAGAAGATGTAAAAGTCTATTGATAATAGACTCGAAGTGTATACATTCTCTTCCATATTTAAATTTTAAAACTCACTGTACAAAGTTCAAAATTTCTTTCAGATATAAGCTTGTAAATGAAAAAGCACAATGATCAAACAAGTTTCTCTACATATTAAACCAAAACCAAACCACTGCCATTGAGTTAATTCCAACTCATAGCAACCCTACAGGACAGAGTAGATCTATGCCATATAGATTCTAAGGAGCATCTGGTAGATACAAACTGCTAACTTTCTGATTAGCAGCATGTAGCTCTTAACTACTATGCCCCAAGGATTTCCATATATATTACAAGCCTAAAATATATAGAACCCATTTACAAAACTCTTCAAGAGCAAGAAAATGATATAAAGAAATGGGTATTAATTTAACAATCAAATCGGCATACTATCTAAGTTACACTGTTCAAATAAACATATTTAAGTGCTAAGTATTCAAGAGGCATATTACTAACAATCTTACTGTTACAACCAGATAAAACATTTTTGATGTTGGAATATGTAAGAAACAAAAATTATGCAAAGCTTACACCAAAATATTTGGCAATTTAAACATATTGGCACTAATACAATCAAATCAATTTCAACTCAGAGACCCTGCAGGACAGAACAGAACTTCCCCACAGGGTTTCCAGGAAGTGCCTGGTGGATTCAAACCATTGACTTTTTGGTTAGCAGGCAAGATCTCGCCACTGTGCAAACCAGGACTCCATGGCACTACACTAGTATATCCAGAAAACTGTAAAAGTGTATTTACACTTTCTGCAAGCAGGTAAACAAAGGCAGGACTTTTTCTTTTAACACAAATTCCACTAGCTTATCACTGAGACTCTTAAGCTGATTCAGATTTTCTCTCTCCTATGCATAACAGCAAGGCAGAAAAAGAGACAGTGATGAAGTATTACCCATCAATTCTTCTAATGAAGAATAAATGGAAGTAGATTAATGATGCTTTAGACAGCATTTGTACAGAGTTGTATGCACATTACATTTTGGTGTATATGTTTTATTTTCAAATATTTTTTTCCTCTTAGCTTGTTTTTAATTGTAAAAAGAAATACATATCAGATGAAATATTTGATCTCTAAAACCACTAATATCAGCATGGCAGTGTACCATCTGAAAACCTAATTTAGAGTGGCATGCACCTTTTTGCACCTAGTTTCACAGAATTCAGTGTAATCCTTATCTGTATATTCTTCACTATCCTTCCCCATAATCACAGTTATTCATAATTAATACTATTATCACACACTAAGTATGTATCACTTCTGTGCCTCAAAACAACCCAGCCAGGTACATATTTGTCTTAGTTTTCTAGTGTCACTACAACACATAATGAGGGAGCTTTAACAAACAGAAATTTATTTTCCCACAGTTTAGGAGTTTAGAAGTCCAAACTCAGGGTACCAGCTCTAGGAGTAAGAACTCTCTCTGTAGGCTCTGGGAGAAGATCTTTGTCTCCTTCAGTGACCACTCTTTGCTTCCTTGATGATCTTCATGCAGTACCTATTATTTCCCATTTGTCCTTGCTTCTCTGTATCTAATCTACTATTTTTATATCTCAAAAGTGATTAGCTTTAAAACATATCCTTCAGTGAAATGGTCTCAGTAGTGCAATATAATAAAAACATCCTATTCCCATATGGGATTTTACCCACAGGTCTAAGGTTCAGGGCTTCAACACATTTCTGGAGGACATAATTCAATCCACGGCGGTATCATTATATCTGTTTTACTAACTTTTGAGAGGACATAATTCAATCCATGGCAGTATCATTATATCTGTTTTACTCACTTTTGAGAATCTAATTGAATGACTCAAAATTACACAAAGAGCAGACGGTGAGCCTGGGACTCCCTCTCTAATTCAGTTTCAAGTCTTTGCACCTACAAAGTCTGATTTTTTCCAATATACATGAATGGTCTCAAAGAGAGTAAAACACTCATAAAAAATAATACAGAGTTCACTGGTGTTTATCAGGAAGGGAAGGAGCTGTCTGTGATGTTGTAGTGAAAAAAAGGAACATGGGTATTGTAATCTTTCATAGCCATTTCTGAATCTTATCATCATCATTTATGAAATGCATGCTCTTCAACAAGTTACTTGGCAGCTAATCTTCAACAGCTCTATAGGGAAGATGGTGAGAATAATACACTTGTTTCATGGAATTGCACCAACAATTAAATTGGAAAATCCATCTGAAACCTTCTGGCACAATGCCTGTCACATTCAACCGTTTATTTTTTCTTCCTTCTCAATAGTTAAGGGATTTATGTTAGATATTAGGTTTTAGAAGACAGTCCCACAGGGCTATCACACTTCCTTCTTCCCTCCTGTTTCTTCACAAAGGCACCAGCCAAAGACATTTATAAAAGCTCAGGAAGGGGAGGCCTAACTTCGATTCCTAAATCATCTGCAAACAGGCTTTTGCTTCCTCCATTCTCCTGCAGTTACTCCCTGGAAAGCAACTACGTTTGGAAAGTAATTCGGTACCATCTATCAAAGTGTAAGATAGGCACACACACTGTGAGCCATTCCAATTCTAGGAACCTATCCAATGGAAATCCTTTCACGTGTGCCAAAAGGTAAGTATACAAGGTTATTTGCTACAATAATGTTTGTAGGAGAAACAATGATTAAAAATTACATTGACTCAATTCGCCATCACCTTCTCCCCTTCTACACTGTCTTGTATAACTTACACAGAAGCCTAGGAACTATCCTTGTAAATTCCCAGAGTGGCAGGAGATTGTGCCAGTGAAAATCACGTGAATGTGATTTGGGATGAAAAAGTGTAAGATAAGCCATTATCCTCTGGATCTGCTGAGAACAGGCACAAGGACATTGACAAACCACAGGATGAAGACATGGAGTTTCACCAGTCACTTTGGAGCAATCTCCTGAGAATTAACCACTATTATACCACAAGCAGTGCATATTTCAAGCATCAGCTCACTTGCTATATTTGTGGTTTCAGATTTCCTGATAGGGAACACTAGGATTTCCATTGCAACAGCATCTAACTTTGTGTACTAAATAATTTCTTACCCAAAATACTTAGAGGGGTTTCTATTTTTCTGAAAGAACTCTAAATGATCCATATGTATCTCAGGAGATAAGTCTTCTTGAGTCTGCCATTTCTCCATAAAATGGCATTGACAGCTTTGTTGGGGAATACCTGCAATGCTGCTCTCAGGCAGGGACAGATTTACTTCCATTCCAGAAAAATAAAGCTAGAGTCTCCCTTTCATCCCCAGAGTCATTCCTGAGTGATAAATATAGTGCATGCCTGCAGGACACAAAATAGGGTTCTGGACTAGCGCAGTAAAGATGATGCTTCTCTGTATGGTAAAGCTGAGTAAGCTTGCTAGCACTCCCTTTAGAAAATTAGGGGTGTTACTTCCCTGTGACAAAGAATATTATGTGCTCAGTCTTCACCTGGACTCTTTTCATATTGCCCCCAGTGACTTTTGAGAAGATGAGAAGGGGGAAAAGTGGCAAAGAAACTAACGGAAACACATGAAAATTATGCACTTTCTTTGCCATGAGTAATAAATAACACAAATTCAGTCTCAGAAAAACATAACTTTCAGTGCAGTCAGTAACACAGAGGCATAATAAGCTCACCATACTATCTAACTTTAGTTTGGAGTCTAAAATAAAGGTACGTTTTTGAGAAAAATACTTTTCCTTGTTGGTCAAAACCAGGATGTAAAACCAAATGGTTCAAAGGGTCTTGAATAAATAAGCATTTGCACCCCTCAAGATACACATACTCAGTAAGAGTGCTGACTGGGTGCTGCTGCCAACAAGGTATTTTTGCATGACAAACAAAATACATGTAAGCATTTTGTGACAGTGACATATACATCCTGTGAAACAATCTGTAATTATATAAAACTATCATAATGTAATTACAATATTCATTGATTTTCCTGTAATTGCCCTCTGTATGGTTTGGTTCCTCTTTTTACCCCATAGGAATACCTGTGCATCAAAATCGCTGCATGATTACTGGGTTCCATTTTCAATGAGTTCTATGGTGCCATAGCAGTGACTGTTTTAAAATCTTAATAAATCTGGGGGTGAAGCCAACATGACTGACTAGACACACATCTCCTTAATTCTCTCTGCAAAGTAACAGAGTTTTTTGGACACCCAGTGGACCACTGGACACAGCACACAGCTGTCAACTGGACTACACATGCCACTAGACAAGAAACTTCCCCTCTCTCACTGAGGACTGTTTCTGTTGTCTAGCTGTTTGCATGGACTGAAGGTACCAGTGTTTTTATTTATTTATTTATTTTCTTCTTTTCATTGGCCAGGAGGTAGGGGTTGGGCATGAGTAGGCAGATATGATGAGCAGCAGTGCTAAAGTAAACAGCGTGTGCCACAGCAGAGAAACAGCATGTGAGATAGATACATTTTGAGAGCCTGGAGGTGGAATGAGGGCACAACAGACCCTCTACCCTCTCTTTTCTGAGCTCCACCATAGGTTTTGCTGTTTCATGGTAGGATAGGCACCTTGACCTGGATGCCATCTTGGTTGGCTAGGAGGTGGAGTCACACATTGAAGGCCTCAGCAGGGGCTAATTTCCAGGCTGGGAGGCGTTGCCAGTCCGGGGAGCACTTTTACAGCAGAAAGGCTGTGTTTACCACAGTGTTGCCCAGCATGGAATGGCAACAAGGGTATAGCCCATCCCTACTTCAAACTACATCATAGCATCTGGAGACAGCTGAAGAGGTGCTTCTGTTGTCAACCAAAACACAGGGCCTGCCACACCTGACACTCTGACTGATTTTGGAAGCTTTCAGATAGCTTTTATATTTTTAAAATAAGACCGCCACAAGAAATAACTACTGTGCAGACCAGTAGCATCTCTTCCAGCCTTTAATGATCCACATCACAGGATTGGTTGACAGCCCCCCAGTAACTCCATAAGTAGGGCAGTGTCTTTGCCAGCCAGGAGGCAGGGACTGCAACTGCAGGAGTCCACTGGGGCCAGTCACTACAGAACACAGAGGCGGCTGCTGACCAAGTACTTTCTCAGAACTATTCCTCAGCTCCAGTTAAGGCAACACTAGAGAAACTAAATAACCACAAGATGGCCTGTAGGCAACAGACTATTGCCAAGTATTTAAAGAAAAAACCCATCATAGCTTCAGAAAACTCACTAAATAGAGAATCAAAAGACTTCACAGATGAAGAAGCCTTTCTGAAACAATTGAGGTTGAGTACAAAAGAATTATATATACAGCCCTCCTAGAGATTAAACAAAATGCAACATAGCAAAATTAAAAATTAAGCAAGCTATTTGAACTAGTGAAGCATCAATGTTCTGAAATCCAACAGATCAATAACAAAATTACAGAAGTAGACAATTCAATTCAAAGCTAAAAGAACAGAACTGATGAAGCGGAAGTCAAACTTCCGCGGAAGACACAGCAACTGACGCCAGCATTTATGAGGAGAAATCAGAGAAAAGAAATATGGAAAATGTAGAAGCATCAAGAAACACGTAGGATTATATCAAGAAGAATAATCTATGATATTGGAGTTCCTGAATAGGGAGGGACACCTTAAAACAGAGTATTACTGGTGAGTTGCTGAAAGAAAATTTCCCTGAAATTGTGAAAGAATCTCAGAACATAGATACCCAAGACATATATCAAACACCACAAAAACTAGACCCCCAAAGAAAGACACCAAGACCTATTATAATCAAGCCTAAAAAAAAAAAAAAAATGAAACACAAGCAGAAACTCTTAAATGCAGTGAGACTCAAAGCAAAGCTAACATTCAGAAGGAAGCCCTATAGGCTTTCATCTGACTTCTCGGCAAAAAAAAACAGTGTTGGTACAGAGGCAGTAGGATGACATATTCAAAGTCTTGAAAGAGAAATACTTCCAACCAAGAATTATATATCCTGTAAATCTGTCTTTCAAATAAGAAGATGAAGTTAAGACATTCACAGACAAACACAAGCTTAGAAATTTTGTAAAAACCAAACCAAAACTACAAGAAACACTGACAGAAGCTCTTTGCACAGGAAAAAAAACAACAAAACAACTAAGTGTATACTTAAGGAGGCATTGCAGGACACAACATCCAGAAACCTACTAAGTTAGGCAAAGCACAAAACTAAATCAAAGCTATAAAATTAAAAGACAAGAACTAGTGATAACATCATGAAAACCATTACACCATCACATTAAAAAGAGGAATATAATACAGTAGTTACAGTCCTTTCAGATAGAGAGGAAGTTAAAAAAAGATATGTAGAAATTAAAATTGGGTCTAAACATAGTTTATTATAGGGGATCACAGTGGCAGCTGAAAAGCTGAAAATGCAACATATCAAAATAAGAAACATAACACAGGATTCTCAACAAACACAAAATCAACACTGAAAAAGATAAAAAGTCAACCCATAAAGAAGAATGGCCCAGCACAGAATATTAAGAGGAACACAGAAAACACCAACATAAAAATAAACACATCACCATGGCAGCAGTAAACACATACCTGTCAATAACTACACTGGATGTCAGTGGACTAAATGCTTCAGTAAAGAGACAATGAGCAACATCTTGGATCAAAAGACACAACTCATCTTACAAAAGACACATCTTAGACTTAAAGATAGGAACAAACTGAAAGTTAAAGGATGAAATAATAAATATCAAACTAGCAATGTACAAAGAAGAGCAGGTGTGGCAATACTAATCTCAGATAAAACAGATTTTAATGTAAAATTCACCATCATGGATAAGGACAGTCACTACTGACTGCTGAACGGCTCAATATACAGCAAGGCTTAACAAGATTGAGTACTTATGCACTCAGTACTACAGCACCTAAATACACTGAAAAAATACAAACTGCATGGAAAAATGAGATGGATCACCCAACAGCAAAAGTGGAACACTTGAACATTCTACTTTCAGTAATGAACAGATTATCTAGAAAAAATATCAGTAAAGACACAGAACATCTTATTGTGATGATTAACCAACTAGACTTCATTGACATATATGAAACTTTTTATCCATCAACAGATTAAGTACACCTTCTTCTCCAATGCACATGGAACATTTTCCAGAAAAGACCATGTATTAGGACACAAAGAAAATCTCAACAAAATTCAAAACACTGAATTACTGCAAAGCATCTTTTCAGACCATAGAGCCATAAAAATTGAAATCAATAGCAGAAAAAATATAGATAGAAATTTGAACTCATGGAAACTGAACAACACCTTGTGCAAAAAGCCATGGGTTGTACAAGAAATCAAGGATGAAATAAAGACATTAATAGATTCAAATGAGAATGATAACACATTCTATCTGAAGCTATGGGATACAGCCAAAGCAAGGTGCAGAGGTCAATTTATCTCTGTAAATGCACACATCTGGAAGGAATAAAGGCCCCAAACCAAAGAATTAGCCCTACAACTTGAACAAATAGAAAAGAGAGCAACAGAGGAACCCCTCAGGCACCAGAAGAAAACAGAACATAATGATTAGAGCAGAACTAAATAAGAGATCAGAAGAACTACTGAAAAAATTGACAAAACCAAATGCTGTTTTTTTAAAGAGATCAACAAAATTGACACACCACTTGCTAACCTTACAAATGAAAAACAGGAGAGGAAACAAATAACCAGTTAAGATATGAGATGGAGATGTCACAACAGACCCAACCGAAATCAAAAGTATCACAACAGGAAACTATGAAAGACTGTACTCTAACAGATTTGAACACCTAGAGGAAATGGACAAATTCCTAGATTCACATTACCTACCAAATTTATCACAAGGGAAAGCAGAACAATGTGATAAAACCATCACAAAGAAGAGATTTGAAAAAGTCATCAAAAAAACTACCAACCAAAAAAATGCTCTGGCCCAGATGGCCTCACCACAGAATTCCACCAAGCATTTAGAGAAGAATTAACTTCAGTACTACTGAGACTATTTCACCAAATAGTAAGGACGCAATAATCTCAAACTCATTCTATGACGCTAGCATAAAGATCCCACAAAAAAGGAAAACTACAGAGGAATACCACCCATGGACCTAGACGCAAAAATCTTCAACAAAATCCTTGCCAATAGAAGTCAACAACATATCAAAGAAATAATTCATCAGGATGAAGTTGGATTCATACCCAGGATGCAAGGCTGGCTTATTATCAGAAACACAACTAATGTCATCAACCACATAAATAACACAAAAGATAGGAATCACCTGATTTTGTCAATTGACACGTAATAGGCATTTGATAAAGTCTAACACCCATTCATACTAAAAATGCTCAGCAGAATTAGAACAGAAGGCAAATTCCTCAATGCAATAAGGTGCATCCATGCACAATCAGCCACAACATCATGAGTGGAGAGAGACTGAAAGAATTCCCCTTGAGAGCAGGAACGAGACAAGGATACCCACTCTCACCACTTCTATTCAACATTGAACTAGAAGTTCTGGCCAGAGTAATTAGACAAGACAAAGAAATAAAGGGCATTTGCATTGGCAAAGAAGTAAAAATCTACCTAATTACAGGTAATATGTTTGTATACACAGAAAATCCTAAAGAATCCATAAGTAAACTACTCTAATAGCAAAATATCAGGATACAAGATAAACGTAAATAAATCAGTAGGATTTCTTTAACCCAGTAAAGAGATCATTAAAGAAGAAATCAGGAAAACAATACCATTTACTGTAGCCCCCAAGAAGATTAAATATCTAGGAATAAATCTAACTAGAGAAATAAGAGACCTATACAAAGAGAACTGCAAGACCTTACTGCAAGAAACCAAGAGAGACTCACATAAATGGAGAAACCTACCCTGCTCATGGATAGGAAGACTAAACATTATGAAAATGTCTATTTTACCCAAAGCAATTTACATATATACTGCAATCACAATACAAATTCCAGTGACATTTTTTAATGAGATGGAGAAACAAATCATCAACTTTGTTTGGAAAGGGAAGAAACCTCAAATAACCAAACACTACTAAAGAATAGGAACACAGTGGGACTCACATTACCTGACTTTAGAAACTATTACCCTGCCACAGCTGTCAAAACAGCCTGGTACTGGTACAAAAGGAGACATAAAGACCAATGGAACAGAGTTGAGACCCTAGAAATGCCATCATTCTCCCATGAATACTTGATATTTGAAAAAGGCCCTAAGATTGTAAATTGGGGAAAAAGCTGTCTCTTTAACAAATGGTGCAGACAAAATTGGATATCCATCTGCAAAAAGTTGAAACAGGACCCCTATCTCACACCCTATGCAAAAACTAACTCAAACTGGATAAAAGATCTAAATATCAAATCTAGAATGATAAATCTTATCCAAGAAAAAATAAAGTTAACAACGGAAGTTTTAATACACAGCTTAGACAGACTTCAAAATCAGTCAAACAAAGCATGAACAACAGAAAATAATAAAAGTAAACTACTAAGAATCAAACACTTTTGCTCATCCAAAGACTTTACCAGAAGAATTAAAAGGTTACCTACAGAATAGGAAAAAAAAAAATATTTGGCAACTATATGTCAGTCTGATGTCTGATTTCCATAATCTACAAGGTACTGCAAAATGTCAACAAGAAAAAGGTAAACAACCCAGTTAAGCAATGGGCAAAGCAGATGGACAGATACTTCACTAAAGACAACATCCAGGCAGCCAAAAGACACATGAGGAAATTTTCACAATCATTAGCTATTAAAGAAACCCAAATCAAAAGTACAATGAGATACCATCTCACCCCAACAAGGTTGCCCATGATCTAAGAAGCACAAAACAACAGATGTTGGAGAGGCTTTGGACAAATTGGAACTCTCCTACAGTGCAGGTGGGATTGCAAAATGGTATAACCTCTTTGGAAAGCAATTTGGTGCTTCCTTAAAAAGCTGGAAATAGAGATATCATTTGACCCAACAATCCCGATGCTCAGAACATATTCTACAGAATCAAGGGTAGTCACATGAACATACAAATGCACACAAATGTTTATGGCAGCACAATTGCTAAAAGATGGAACCACCCCAGGTGCCCAACATCAGACGAACAGATAAACAAACTATGGTACATATACTCAATGGAACACTATGCAATGACAAAGAACAGTGATGATTTTAGGAAGCATCTCATAACCTGGTTTCAATTAGAAGATATGCTGAGTGAAATCAGTCAGTGGCTCAAGGACAAATATTGTACAAGCCCCTGCTATAAGGACTTAAAAACAGACTTATATACAGAAGACAAGACTCTTCGATGGCTGTGAGGGAGGGGAGGGAGCAAGAGGGCTGGTTATAGACTGGATAGTTGATAGAAATTTGGTTGAGTCAAAGTAGTGACAGTAAACAGTAGAACAAAGATCAATTTAACTGGACTTCAACATGAACTGAAAACTCTTCCAATCTGAATCCAATGTTGCAAGGATAGAGTAGCAGAGGCAGGGTCTGAGGCCCACGCTCTCAGGGGACATCAACGCCAATTAGCGTAACTAGCCTAGTTTTCCACACCCCATCTTGGTGAGTGATGTTTGGGGTCTTAAAAGCTAGCCAGCTGCTATTTGAGGTACACCAAATGGTCTCAACTGAGCCGAATAGATAATTATCAAGGACAAGGATGACAAAGACATGAGGGCAAAAGAGCCCAAAAGACAGAAGGATCCATATGAGTGGGTGCCTATCAACATGTGACCAGAAGAAGCAGATAACGCCCAGCCACCACCAAAGACAGCCATTATGGGGCACATAATGTTGAGTCCCAGTGGCAACACAAGAAAAGAGGTGTGCTCCTCAAGAACCCCACTAAAACAACACAATTGATGGTCCAAAGGCCTGGAGTTTCACTTGGGAGCATGGCCTCTAGACCTGTTGCTGTCCTTGACCAGAAAACATTACTGAGGTCAGCGCTTTGGTCAGGAATGCAAGAGACTCAGTAACACAATATGACCCTATGGTATGTGTACTTTATGGTTCTAAGAGTCTACAGGATGCTGATCTACTGGCCTCTTACTAGAAGGGAGAGGAGACGGTGGAGAGGAGGGGACAGGAATTTGTCAAGAGGATACGACATGTATAGAATGGAAAGCAGGACTGTGCTGTTACTACCCAAGAAGAGCAGAAGGAGTTGCAAATAGGTAAGCATGCAAATTTAATTTAGATTGTATATTTTCACTCAGTCACAACAACAACAAAAATACTCTTAATAAATCTCTCTGTTTTAACTTGAAATTGCTGTCAAGTTTTTCCTACAACAATCCATTCGGGTTAAAGTTTCTTTACCAGTTGAATCCATGTATGTTCAGAAAGCAGGCCTCACTGTTGTTGCTGTTTAGGAACAGCTTGGCCAATGACAATAAAACAGAATGTCATGTATGCATTAAAATTAATAAGATTAACACACTGAGTTTGAATTTGGGCTTGTGACATAGCTCACTTACAAGGTAAAGATTGTCAAACTGGATCAATAAGACACAGCCATATAATGTCTACACAAAATTTACTACATGTATAAACAAAAGAAAATAAAAGAAAAATAATGGGAAAAGATTAACTGTGGAAACAGTAATCAAAGTAATTCCAAATAGGCTACATTAATACTATCTAAAGTAAGTTACAGAAAAAAGGATTACCAGGCATTAAAAAAAAAAAAAGTCATTTTATAATGAAAGAGGAAGTCTTTACTTCAAGAATAGAATAATCTTAAATATTTTGCAACTAATAAAAATTTTTCAAAATACATGAAGCAAAAATTGACAGAATCAAAATTTACAATTGCCATACCCCTCTCTCAGTACTGGTAGAACAAGTAGGCATAAATAGAATGAGAGTAAAGGAGAGATGGACAACACAATCAACACACTTGAACCAGATTAAAATTGTATTCATTCCATCCAGCAAACATACAAAACATATTCTTTTCAAGTCCACATAGAATATTTAACAAGACAGGCCACAGACTAGATCAGAAAATCAATCGCAACAAATTTAAAGAATTCAAGTCATACAAACTACATTCTCTGATCCACATGTAATTCATATAGAAATTGAAAATGATCACTGGAAAATCTCCAAATGTTTTGAGAAGAAATAACACACTTTACAGTAACCTTTGGGTCAACAACTTTTACAGTACTGTAAACACAACAAGGGAATACTACATAGTTAAAAGTCAGGAGAGGTGTGAGTCAGGGTTGTATTCTTTTATCAACCTAACTCAGTCTGTATACTGAGCAAATCATCCAAGCAGATGATTAGACTACATAAAGAAGAACAGAGCATCAAGATGGGAGGAAGACAGATTAATAAACACAATGCAGATGACACAAGCTGGCTTGCTGAAAGTAAAGATGATTTGAAGCACTTACTGATGAAGATCAAAGAGTACAGCCTTCAGTGTAAATTACATTTCAACATGAAGAAAACAAGAACCCTCAGAACTGGACCAGTAATCAACATCATGATAAATAGAGAAAAGACTAAAGTTGTCAAGGATTTCATTCTACTTGGAGCCACAATCGACACAATTGGCAGCAGTTGAGGAATCAAACGACATGCTGTGCTGGGCAAATCTGTTGAAAAAGATTTCTTTAAAGCGTTGAAAAGGAAAGCTCTCACCTTGAAAATCAAGGAATACTTGATCCAAGCCATGGTATTTTCAATCACCTTATATGCATGCAAAAGCTGGACGATGAAAAAAGACCACTAAAGAACCGACATCTTTTAATTATGGTGTTGGGAGAGTACTGAATATACCATGCCAAGCCAGCCAAGTGCCGACTCATGGACTGAACAAATCTCTACTGTAAGTAGTCAGAATGCTCTTTAGAAGCAAGATGGTAAAGACTTTGTTTCATATACTCTGGATATGTTATCAGGACTGAGCAGATGCCCTGAATTCAATTTTTCAGTTGCCCTGAATTCGATCTTGCTGTGTACTGGACTGTGAGAGAACAAACTTCTCATTGTTAAAGCCATCCACTTGTGGTATTTCTGTTCTAGCAGAACTGGATGACTAAGAAATAGATCCAAAAATATACAGGCAACAAAGGTACAAAGGCAATTTCATTGAAGAAAGTATTTTTTCACCATATAGTGTAGAACAATCACATATTCATATGCAAGCAAAAAAAAGAAACAAAAAACCAAAAGACTCTGAACATACATCATGTAGTATACAAAAGATTAAAAAAAAAAAAAAAGAAAAGAAGGTTAAAGCCCTCATGGTAAAACTAAAACATTAAATCTTCAAAATGAAAACAGGACAAAATCTTAGTTACAATGGGTTGGAGAGAAAATTCTTAGATACCACATTGAAATCTTGATCCACAAGGAAAAAAATGACTAACTGGACTTTATAAAAAATGAAAACTTCTCTTTAAAAACAAACTGTTAAGAATCTAAGAGAATATATTTGCAAAGAATACATCTGATACACATATGTATTAAGACTATATAAAAAATTCTCAAAACTCAATAAAAATATATTTCAAAAATGGACAGTTTTACCAAAAATGATATACGTCTATGGCATTGTTGGGTGACACTGAGTCAATTCCAACTCATAGCGAACCCATGAACAACAGAACGAAACACTGCCCATTCTTGTGCCATGTCCACAATCGTTTTTATGCTTAAGCCTGTTGTTGCAGCCACTGTGTCAATCCATCTCACTGACGGTCTTCCTCTTTTTCACTGACCTTCCCCTCTACCAAGCATGATGTCCTTCTCCAGAGACTTATCCTGTCTGAAATCACATCCAATTATGAAGGACATAGTCTTGCCATGCTTGCTTCCAAGCAGTGCTATGGTTGCACTTGCCGAACAGATCTGTTTGTTCTTTTGGTGGTCCACAGTACATTCAACATTCTTATCCAATATCACAGTTCAAAGGCATCAATTATTCTTCTGTCTTCTTTGTTCATTGCCCAGTTTTCTCACCCATATGATGCGAATGAAAATACCATAGCTTGGGTCAGGTGCACCTTAGTCTTCAAAGTGACATCTTTAATTTTCAATACTTCACAGTGATCCTTTGCAGCAGATTTTCCCAATGCAATATGTCTTTTGGTTTCTTGACTGCTGCCTCCATGGGTGTTGATTGTGGACCCAATTAAATCAAAATCCTTGACAACTTCAATCCTGTCTCCATTTATGATGATGTTCCTTACTGGTTCAGTTGTGACAATTTCTGTTTTCTTGACGTTGAGGAGCAATCCATACTGAAAGTTGTGGTCCTCGATCTTCATCAGTAAGTGTTTCAAATTTTCACTTCCAGAAAGGTAGTGTCATCTGCATAACACAGATTGTTAATGAGTTGTCCTCCCATCCTGAAGCCTTGTTCTTTATATAATCCAGTTTCTCAGATTATTTGCTTGGCAAACAGATTGAAAAGCTGTGGTGAAAGGATATAAAACTGACACACACCGTCCTTGACTTTAAACCATGCAATGTCTCCTTGTTATGCTGGCACAAATGTCTCTTAATTTATATACAAATTTCTTAAGAGCATAATCAAGTGTTCTGGAATTCCTATTTTATACAATGTTAGCAATAATTGTTACAATCCACACAGTTGAATGCCTTTACACAGTCAATGAAACACAAGTACACATGTTTCTGGTATTCTCTGCTTTCAGCCAAGATCCATCAAACATCAGCAATGATATCCCTGGTTCCATATCCTTTTCTGATTCCAGCTTGAATTTCTGGCAGTTCCTTGTCAATATACTGTCGCAGTCACTTTTGAATGATCTTGAGCAAAATTTTACTTGCCAGCCATTACTTGAGTGTGACATCATTGATATTATTTGGTAATCTCTGTATTTGGTTGGATCACCTTACTTTGGAATAAATATGGATCTCTTTCAGTCAGTTGGCCAGGTAGCTGTCCTTTAAATTTCTTGGTATAGATGAGTGAGCACTTTCAGCGCTGCCTCTGTTTGTTGAAATATCTCAATCGATGTTCCATCAATTCCCGGAGCCTTGTTTTTGCAAATGACTTCAGTGAAGCTTTGACTTTTTCTTTCAGTACCATTGGTTCCTCATCATATGCTGCCTCTTCAAATGGCTGAACATAGACCTTTCTTTCTGGTATAATGACTGTGTATTCTTTCCAACTTCTTTTGATGATTCCTGAGCAGTTTAATGTTTTCTCTGTAGAATCCACTAGTGTAACTTGATGATTGAATTTTTTTCTTCAGTTCTTTCAGCTTGAGAAATGCTGAACATTTTCTTCCCTTCTGGTTTTCCATTTCCAGCTCTTTGCACATGTCATTAGAATACTTCATTTTGTCTTCTCGAGCTGCCTTTTGATACTTTCTGTTTAGGTCTTTTACTTCACCATTCATTCCTTTTGCTTTAGCTGCTCAGCATTCAAGAACAAGATTCAGAGTCTCTTCTGACATCCAATTTGGTCTTTTTTTTCTTTCCTGTCTTTTTAACGACCTCTTGGTCTATTCACAGATGATAGCTTTGATGTCATTCCAAATTCATACAGTTTTTAGTCATTCATGGTCAACATATCAGATCTGTTCTTGAGATGGTCTTTAAACTCAGGTGGAATATACTCACGGTCATACTTTGGCTCTTGTGGACTTGTTCTAATTTTCTTCAGCTTCTATTTGAATTTGCATACGAGCAATTGATGATCTGTGCCACAGTCAGCATCTGTTGTTCTGACTGCTGATGTGGACTTTTTCCATCATCTTTTTCCACGGATGTAGACTGTTTGATTCCTGTGTATTCTATCTGTTGAGATCCATGTGTACAGCCACCATTTGTGCTGGTTAAAAAGATATTTGCAATAAAATAGTCATTAGTCTTTCAAAATTCTGCCATGCACTCTCTGGAATTATTTCTATTCCTAAGGCCATAGTTCGCAACTACTGATCCTTCTTCCTTTCCAGCTTTGTATTCCAGTCACCTGTAATTATCAATGCATCCTGATTGCATGTTTGATCAAAGAAGATGAACCAAGAAAAATAATATGAGCATGTGATTTTTTTCAATATTTACTTTTCTATTGCAGGAGCTCTGGTACATCTGTGGTTAAAAGGTCAGTTGCTAACCAAAGGGCTGGCAGTTTGAATCCACCAGTCACTCCTTGGAAGCCCTAGGGGCCAGCTCTACTCTACCCTATAGGGTCACTATGAGTCAGCATTGACTCAATAGCAGTGGGTTTAGTTTTTTGGTTTTTTGTTTTTGGCTAGTATTGTAGATTATTTTTATAGCTGTTACTTTATTTTCAAACCACATTCAAAGTGCTGTGACTCTTTATTTCAGCTTTAGAAAGTCTATGGGTTTATTTGCTAAGTAAACCAATGAGAAGATAGAATTTTCATTTCTAAAGAAATCAATATTGCATCTTATAAAATTACTGTATTTGAAGCCAGTAATTTAACAGATTGACTTTATAAATCAATACTAAATAGCCAAATGCTTATAGGTGATGGAGAAATAAATCACAAAAACACTGCAGCATTTTTAACAATGACATTTAAGTTATGTGGGTCCTGGTGGCACAGTGGTTGAGCATGTGACTGCTAACCAAAAGGCTGGCAGTTGGAAACTACCTGCTGCTCCTTGGAAATCCTACAGGGCAGTTATTATCTGTCTTATAGGGCCACTGTGAATCAGAACTGAACTGACTCAATGATTATGGTTTTGGGATTTTTTTATAGCAAATTAAAAAGGTTCCTGGGTGGCTGAAATGGTTTGCACTGTCTGCTAACTAAAAGTTGGTGGTTTGGATCCCCCCTAGTGGTACCTTAGAAGAAAGACCTGGCAATATGTACCTCAGGGAGCAGTTCTGCTGTCACAGGGAGTAGTCATAAGTCAAAATTGCCTGACAACACAAGATAACAACAGTAACAATAACACAGCAAAATATTCTTTCCATTGCCTTCCCTTGATAATGTTCCAGTCTATGATTTAATATTTCAGTCCATCAGTTCTCAACAATCCTCTTACCTCAGTATCATTGACATTTCTTAAAATCATGGTTATTCCTGAAATTGTTATTTTCTTTAGAGTGGTCTTATGACAGATTTTCATTATTTAATATGTCACATGAACTATTATTTATGCTTTCAGGTCTGTCCTCTTTGTAAAGAAAAACATCTGGTTTAGAAGGTTTTATTGTTTTTTATGTGTATAGTCTTGCACTTATCAGTAATAGGTGCACTGAATTACTTCTCTTATTTCTTCATATTGACTGGATCTGACTGCTACTAAGAACTTCTATGGTTATAAATTATGCACCTGAGCTACTTTATCGAACTGATATTTTATACTGCCCAAGAAAAAATATCAAGTACACTCATAATTTGCTCATACTTTATACCTAGATAGATATAAACTTATAAACTTAAATAGAAAAACATTTAGCATCACTGTTAGTGCTTATTCCATACTTTAGTATATGTAACAACTGCATCCTTTATATTTACACCACAGTGGAAATTAGATGTAAATTGACTCAAAAACATTTAATAACTTCTTCAATTAAAAAAGAAAACTTTTCATACCATAATTAATTACCATCAATGATTATATTCTTAACTATATTTTTCAGATGCATAGAACATATATTTCTTTGCTTTTATTTTTTGAAATTAAAACAATTTTAATTTGCCTGTTTTTACTCCTTTTAATTTGGTTTTATAAGTAGGAATAGTTTTGTTTTCTAGCTTTTATATACATAAGTGGTATTCATGGGTGCTTTACAGGTCTTAAGCCGCAACACCACCTGATTATATATTAAAATAGCAATGTCAGCCCCACCCATGAAATTAGAACTTTTGGTGGTGCAGTCCAGAAGCAGTCCAGAAATCAATGAGTCTTGTCTCAAGCTCATCAGTTATGAACACTCAAATTTGTAAATACAGCTTAATAAATTTATTTGAGTTACTTACCAAAACCCAAACCAGTTGTCACTAAGTTGATCCCAATTCCTAGTAGTTCTAGAGGACAGAGGAGAACTGCCCCATAAAATTCCAAGGAGCAGCTAGTAGATTCAGGGGGCTGACATTTTGGTCAGCAACCTGAGTTCTTAACAACTGCACCACCAGGACCTCACTGGGTTACCTACTTAATATTCCTGAATGGATTCATCTGTTCAAAACCAAAATATCTAGATCTAGTTGAGGGGCACAAAGAAAGTCACAAATAAAATGTTAATATTAGAAACTGAAGCATTTAGTTCTCTCCTTCATAATACTTCAAACAATTAAGCTGTGGCTCAATAAAGGAATTAACTTCACAACCACATTTATATGCTTAAACTAATGAAAATGTATATAAACTCATTATTCTCTGGTGAAATTAATTATGTCACTTTAGGCCCTGAACCTAAAACAGAAATACAAATTTTCTAAGACCAATTAATTCCAAAGGCTTCATAATAAAAAATAACGCAGGGTATCTCCCAATATCCTGAACAAGAATTTTACAAAGAGACTCAATGTTCCTTCCTTTGATTTAACTATTAATATATAAATATTTCAGATGTCTACCCTCATTTTAAAACACAAAGCATTCCTTACTTTCAATAACAACAACAAAACTCAGCTATTAAACTCATTGATTCAAGCAGTGATACTATCTTTGCTTTTCCCAATAAACATTTTAGGTTTTAATTTGATCTTGGCAAATTGGAAAATACCAAAAAAGATACTCTACACTCCTGAACATTCATTTTGAAATAAATTCACTCTTAGCATATTAAAAATTATAAAACTTGAACTAGTAGGTAAAATCAAGTTTATTATAAAAATATATAGCAGTAGAATACTATTATTGAGAAAATGTTTAATACTTGCATTTTTATCATGAATTCCCTGATAAGTAATTCAAAGCAAGATGAAATTAAATAATTTTCCCAAGTCATCAGAATTTGTCACTTAAGATGTAAAAAAAACAGAGAGATATTATAATGCAAAGAACAAATAACTGGCATTCTCAACTCAAAATAATGGGCACATTATCAATAAAATTATATATTTTTTAAATGCTACACTAAGGAATTTTTTTGTTATATTTTCAGGACAACTAATAATAAATGTTGTAGCCAAGCCAAATCAAGTGCCGTCGAGTCAACTATATAGCTAATGCCCATGTAAAACAAGATGTAGTTGTTTGTCTCATATATTTTCAACTTTTGGATACAAAAGCCACATCATTTTGTGGACACCAGGTCTTAGCTTTTAAAAATCATTATTTCTTATTCATTTTACTATGTCTCTATTTTAGGACTGCTATGAGTCAGAATATTAGGACTGATATAAGTTGGAACAGATTTGACCACAGACTGGTTTTTCTGGATTATCAAATATTGTAACCGAAAACCAGATTATTTCTGTGGAATTTTTTATTGTATAATATAAACAAGGCTTCAAAAAGAAAAAAAAAAAGGCAATGTAGAATGACAATGAAGAAATCTTTCCTGACCCTTAATGTATTGCTTGCCATTTTAATTATTTGTAGGAAAATTTCTCCATTGAAAATCTTCAGAATAGATGTTCTGTTGGCGAGGCATATATATAATTTACAAAATAAGGTCTGCTTCGGCAACCCCATGGAGCTGTTCTACTCTGTCCTATAGGGTCACTATGAATTAGAATTGATTTGTGGGCAAAAGGTTAAGCCTCAACTGATGGAAACCCTGTGTGTGGCAAAGTAGAATTGTGCTCTACAGGGTTTTCAATTGCTAACTTTTAAGAGGTAGGTTGTCAGGCCTTTCTTTCAAGGTATATGTAAATTCACTTGAGCTTCCAAACTTTTGGTTATCAGCAAAGTGCATTAACCCATACGCACCACCCAGTGACTGATACAATATCTAGTACCAGGATCATTTATTTTTGAATATACTCTAAATATGAATGGGGTATTAGAATTTAGATCAAAAATTAGCATTTATTAATTTATTTTTAATGCATGTCTATGTTTATTTGTCAATTTCAAAAATGTTTTCATGGGTTGGGGGATGGGTAATATAGTGGATTAGACACATGTTTCCTCGATGCCCTCTAAAAATTAAGGCCTGGAATGACAATTGAATGGATCAGTGTGGACATCTGGGGAGCCCTAGGACCTTACATAGGATTGTCAGTTTGGACTACATATCAGTAACGGGAATATTACATTTCCCCTAAATGAGGTAGCAGCATGCTGAGTCCTGCTTCTACTAATTCATCATTTGGGAGGACTGCAAATACTGACTCTTTCTTGTCAGGGAGGCAGGGACTAGGCATGAGTCAGCTAAAATACTGAACTTCAGTGATTAAGGAAACAGCATATAGCACAGCAGAGACACTGTGCTTGATATATTGAGAGTCTGGCTGCTGACTGAGGGCATCACTGCTCCTTCACATTGTCTTTTCTGAGCTGCACCATATACTGCTATTTCATGGTAGGAAGGAGAGCTTAGACAGGACACCATTTTGGTCAGCTGGGAGGCAGAGTCACCCACCCACAAGTCATAGCTGGGGCTAATTCTAACACTGAGAAGCAGTGTGAGATGGCAGCTAGGCCTTAACCCTTCCCTTCTTTGAACCACCTCACAGCATCTGAGGTTGGTCAATGAGGTGCCTTTGTTGTCAGCTTGAAGGAGGGGCCTGCCTCACCTGAGGGACTGACTGATCTCTACAGCTATTGGACAGCTCCTCATTTAGCAGTAAAGGACCTTCTTAAAATGAGATCACCTGGAGAACTGACTGCTGTGCAGTCTGACAGCATCTCTTCCACCATTCACTGACCCATATCACAATGTCAGCTGATGACTCCCCAAGAAGTAGGGGACCATCTTTGCCAACCAGGAGGCACAGCCTGCCACTCCTAAGAGTTCAGCTGGTGTCAGTCACTAGAGTACATAGAGGCAGCTTCTGGTCAACTTCCCTTCTTCAGAACTATGCTTCAGGTACTGTTGAGGTAATATCAGAGAAATGGAACAGTATCTTGATGTCACAAAGACAACAATCAATAGCTAACCATTTAACGGAGCAGTTCACCATGGCTCCAGAAAACTCCCAAAATAAAGAATCAAAAGACTTTCCAGATGAAGAAGCCTCTCTGAAACTACAGGAGGTTGAGTACAAAAGAATTATGTACAAAGACATCCTACAGATGAAACAAGATGCAGCATAACAAAATGAAAAACTAAACAAACTTTTTAAACTAATGGAACATCACCAATCTGAAATCCAGATTAATAATAAAATTACAGAATTAGACAAGTGAATCCAAAGCCAAAAGAAAAGAATTAAGGAGATGGAAGCCAGAGTTAGCGAGCTTGCAGACAGAGTAACTGACACCCAGTATTTATGAGGAGAAATCAGAGAAAATAAATAGGAAAAAATGAATACACATTAAGAAACATGTAGGACTTTACTAAGAGGAATAATGCATAAATAATTGGAGTTCCTAAACAGGGTGGGATTGCTGAAAACACAGAGAGTACTCTTGTTGAGTTGCTGACAGAAAATGTCCCTGAATTTATGAAAGAACAAAGATATCCAAGATGAGTATTGAATGCCACAAAACTAGACCAAAAAAGAAAGACACAAAGACATAGTACAATCAAGCTTAATAAAATGAAAGATAAACAGAAGCTCTTAAAGGCAGTCAGGATTAAAGCAAACCTAATGCCAGGCTTGTATCTGACTTCTCAGCAGAAACTATATCAGCAAGAAGGCACTGGGATGAAACATTCACAGCCTTTATGGAGAAAAACTTCCAAACAAAAATTATGTAACTAATCTCTCATATATGAAGGTGAAACTGATACATTCACAGAAAAACAAGAGATTAGACAGTTTTGATAAGCAAAACCAAAACTACGAGAAATACTGAAAGATGCTCTTTGCTTAGAAAAACAAAAACATCAAATGTTTTCTTAAGGAAGCAATGTAGAACACAGCATCCAGAATGATACTCAGTTAGGGAAGTCACAAAGCTCAAACAAAGCTACAATATTAAAAGAAGGTAACCAGTGATTTTAACAGGAAAACTATACCATCATCACACTAAAAAGAGTGGTCTATTACACTTGGTATAACTCTTTCAGGTGGAGAGGAAATTAAAAAAATAAAATATGGATAAGTTAAAGTCTGGTTTAAACTTAGAGTAGCAAGGGGAATTAAGAGGGTAGCCACAAAGAAAAATAACAATGTGTGACATATCAGTACAAGAAACCTAATTCAGGAGGCTCAACAAACAGAAAAACAACACTGATAAAGATGAAAGGACAACCCATAAAGAAGAATGATGCAGAACAGAATATTAAGAGCAACACAGAAGACATCAATGACACAAAAATAAAGGAATAAAAAAGACAGCACTATAAACATAACTATCAATAACTACACTGAACATAAACAGACTGAATGCTGCAATAAAGACACAGAGGGACATCCTGAATCAGAAGACATGATCTGTCTATATGCTACTTAAAAGAAACACAACGTAGATTCAGAGCTACAAACAAGCTGAAACTAAAATGATGGAAAAATATATACCAAGCCAAAAACATACAAAGAAAAACAGGAGTGGCAAGATTAATTTCAGATAAAATAGACTTTAATGTAAAATCCATCATCTTGGACAAGGATGGTCACTACTTACTGCTGAAATGTTTAATACATAACCAGGATACAATATTAAATATTTATGTGTCCAAAATAACAGAGCATATAAATACAATAACAAAGCATGTAAATACATTGAACAAACACTGACAACACTGAAAAATGAGAGGAATCATTCCACAATAATAGGTGGAGACTTCAACAGTCCACTTTCAGTAATGGACAGATCATCCAGAAAAAGCTCAGTTAAAGATACAGAACATCTGATTGTGACAACGAAACAACTAAATCTCATCAGCATATACAGAATTTTTACCCATCAACAGATATGTACACCTTTTCCTCCAATGCACAAGGAACATTTTCAAGAATAGATCATATGTTAGGACATAAAGCAAGTCTCAGCAAAACCCAAACCAGTGAATTATTGCAAACCATCTTCTCAGACCATAAAGCTATAAAGGTTTAAACCAATAACAGAAAAGAGATAGAAATTTGAACTCATGGAAACTGAACAACACTTTACTCAAAAATCCATGAATTATAGAGGAAATCAAGGACGAAATAAAGAAAATTATGGAATCAAGTGAGAATGAAAACACATCGTACCACAACCTATGGGATACAGCAACAGTAGTGCTCAGAAGTCAATTTTATCTCTATAAATGCACCTATCTGGAATGAAGAAAGGGACCAAACCAAAGAATTAACCCTATACTTGAACAAGTAGAAAGGAATTGCTCAGACACCAGCAGAAAACAGATAATAAAGATTTGAACAGAATTCAATGAATTGGAGAACAGAAGAACAACTGAAAAAATTAACAAAACCAAAAGCTGGTTCTTTGCAAACATCAACAGAATCGATAAACCATTAGAGAAACTTACAAAGAAAAACAGGAGGAAAAACAAATAACCTGAAAAAGAAATGAGATGGGAGACATCACAACAGACCTAACTGAAATAAAAAGTATTATAACAAAATACTACAAAATACTGCTGTAACAAATTTGAAAAACTAGAGGAAATGGATAAATTTTTAGATTCATATCACCTACAAAAACATAACATGGAAAAATAGAACAACTAAGTAAACCTAGCACAGAATAAGAGATTGAAAAAGTAACCAAAACACCATGAACCAAAAAAAGTCCTCATCCAGATGGCTTTACCAGAGAATTCTACCAAACCTTTAGAGAGGAGTTAATTCTAATACTACTCAGGCTATTTTACATCACAGAAATGGATGGAATACTCTCAAATTCATTCTATGTAGCCACCATAATCCTGATACCAAAGACAGGGAAAAATCCCACCAAGAAAAAAAAAAGAAAAGAAAGTTACACACCAATATCACTCATGAACTTAGATGCCAAAATTTTGATCAAAATCCTCACAAATAGAATTCAACAATATAAAAAAAATAATAAAAATAATTCATACTGACCAAGTTGAATTCATACCGGGGATATAAGGCTGGTTCAACATCAGAAGAACAGTTCATGAGATCAATCACATAAATAACAAATAACACACAGGATAAGAAACATCTGATTTTGTCAGTTGAAGCAGAAAAGGTGTTTGACAAAGTCCAACACCATTCATGCCAAAAACTCTCAGCAAAATAGGAAGAGAAGGGAAATTCCTCAACACAGTAAGGGGCATCTACGAAATGCCAACTGTCTGCGTCATCCCAAATGGCAAGAACAGGAACTAGGCAAGGATACCCATTCTCACCACTTCTATTCAATACTGTACTAGAGGTTATAGTCAAAGCATTAACTAGAGGTTATAGTCAAAGATGATATGATTACACAGAGAATCTAAAAGAATCCATAAGCAAACTATTGGAACTAATACAGGAATTCAGAAAAAATATCAGGATGTTAGATAAACATAAGTAAATCAGTAGGATTTCTTTAACCCAACAAAGAGATCATTAAAGAAGAAATCAGCAAAACAATACATTTACTACAGCCACCAAAAAGATAAAATACCTAGGAATAAATCTAACCAAAGAAATAAGGGACTTATATAGAGAGAACTACAAGATCTTACAGCAAAAACCAAGAGACTTACATAAATGGAGAAACTTACCCTGCTCATGGATAGGAAGACTTAGCATTGTGAAAATGTCTATTTTATCCAAAGCGATCTACATATACAGTGCAATACCAATACAAATTCCAGTGACATTTTTTAATGAGATGGAGACACAAATCACCAACTTTGTTTGTAAAGAGAAGAAACCCCAGATATGTAAAGAAGAAGAACACAGTGGGAGGCTTCACACTGCCCAACCTCAGAACCTATTACACTGCCACAGTATTCAAAACAGCCTGATCCTTGTATAAAAGAGACACACACACCAACGGAAAAGAGTTGAGACCTCAGAGATGACACAATCTTCTTATGAACAGTTGATATTCGGCAAATGCCCTAAGATTGTAAACCAGGAAGAAACAATCTCTAAGAAATGATGTCAGCAAAATTGGATGTCCAACTGCAAAAAACTGAAACAAGACCTGTCTCTCACACTTTACACAAAAACAAACTCAAACTGCATTAAAGACCTAAATATCAAACCTAAAATGATAAAGATCATGCAAGAAAAAAAATAGTGTCAGTGATAGAAGTTCTAATACAAAGCTTAGACAGACTTAAAAAGTATGATCAACAGAAGAGAAAATAGACAAACAGAAACCACTAAGAATAAAACACTTTTGTTCATCCAAAGACTTTATCAAAAGAGTAAAAGACCACCTACAAAATGGGAAAAAGTATTTGGTAACTATGTGTCAGATCAACATGTGACCTCCATAATCCACATGGTACTGCAAAATGTCAACAAGAAAAAGGTGAATAACTCAAATGACTGGAAAAGGAGATGGACAGACACTTCACTAAAGAGGACATCAAGGCAAACAGAAGACAGATGAAGAAACACTCATGATCATTAGCTATCAGAGAAATTCAAATCAAAACTACAATGAGATATCATCTCACCCCAGCAAGGTTGGCTATGATCCAAAAAAACACAAAACAACAAATGCTGGAGAGGCTGTGAAGAGACTGGAAGAGACTGGAACTCTCCTAAACTTCTGGTGGTAATGTAAAATGGTACACCTCTTTGGAAAGCAATCTGGCACTTCCTTAAAATCCTGTAAATATGTATACCATTTGATTCAGTAATCCTTCTGCTTGGAATTTGTCCTACAGAAACAAAGACTGTCACATGAACAGATGCATGCATGTGATGTTTACTGCAGCAGAGTCCACAATAACAAAAAGATGAAATCAACCTAGATGCCCATCAACAGAGGAATGTATAAACTAACTGTAGTACATATACTCAGTGGAACACTATGCAATGATAAAGAGCAATGGTTTTAGGAAGTATCTCATAATCTGGTTTCAACTGAAAGACATTATGCTGAATGAAATCAGTCCATGACAAAAGGACCAATACTGTTTGAGAGCCCTGTTATAAGAACTTAAAAATCGACTTAGGTACAGAAGACTCTTTGATGGCTACAAGGGTGAGGAGGGAGAGAAAGGGTTGGTCATAGATGAGATAGTTGATAGAAATTTGGTTAGGTGAAAACAGTGACAGCACACAGTAGAAAGCAGATTAACTTAACTGGACTTCACCATAAACTGAAAGCTCTTCTCATCTCAATCCAACATTGCAGTGACAGAGTAGCAAGGGTGGGGTCCGGGAACCATGTTCTTATGGGATATCAAGGCTAATTGGCATAACTAGCCTATTGCTAAGAGAGTCTTCTGCACCCCGTTTTGGTGAGTGACATCTGGGGTCTTAAAAGTTAGCAAGTTGGCATCTGAGGGACAACAAATGTTCCCACCTCATCTGGAAGAGATGGTCATCCAAAACAACCAAGACACAAGGAAAAAAGACCTCAGGAGACAGGACTCTTGTGAACAGGAGACTATATCAACATGTGACCAGAACCAGATGGGACCCAACCACCACCAAAGGCAGTTGTGATGGGAAACAAAACATAGAGTCCCTGTGGCAAAACGAGAAAATGCTGGGTACAGCTCAAGAACTCTACTAAAAGACCACAATTGATGGTCTGATGGCCAGGGGAATCCCCTGGGAGCATGGGCCCTAGACCTGCAGCTTCTCTTGATCAGAAAACACTATTGAGGTCAACTCTCCAGAAAAAAAGGACTGGAATCAGGGACACAACATAATTATGGTTCAATGCATTTACAGGATGTCATCCTACTGGTCTTTTTCAAGATGGGAGAGAAGAAGGTGGAAAAGAGAGGACAGGAGCTTGTTAAGAGGACACTACAAGTATAGAACGAAAAGGAGGAGAGTGCTGTCACCAGGCAAGGACAGCAGAAGGAGCTGCATATAGATGGGTATGTAAAATTAATTCGGATTGTATACTTTCACTTAATCACAAGAAAAAAAATGTTTTCAGGGACACATAGAGAAATATTTCAGTTTCTGATGTGAGTGAGGAAGTGAAATAGTGTTAAGTAATTATGTTTAATGTCTCACCTCACCACTTTTGTTATAAATAAAACACGTAGTACTAACATATTTATTACTTTAAGCCTTACTATTTACAGCCTCACAACAATTAGCTTTTCATCTCTTAGACATGTAGCACTGCCTTCTCCGTGACAGATGATGATTAATTATCTAATATCTTGTGAAATATGCTTCTGTTAGTGTGTATTTTTATTTAGCATTCCCCATTCTTCATTTACTAAATTACAATGTGAGAAATTCAAGCTCACACACAATATAATCTTTTGTATCCTGTGAAGTTTCTGATACAGCATTTTTTGTCCACCATTTCAGTTCTACATCTCGGTCAGAGGACATGGAAAAAAATCTCAGACCTGTTGAACTCTTATCACCTCTTCTATACCAGTAGACTGCTGAACGCACATACAGTTAATAGAAGTCTCTCATGATAAAATGAGAAACTTTATATGTTAATTTTATAGACTTGACTCAATGGCACTTGCCTTTGGCAAATGATTTTCAGTATAGATCTTTTTGTTAGATAAAATATTCACATTAGATAAAGAATATAGTAACTATCATATATGATTACCAAAAGTTGCTAACTCCACACAAATTTTCAAAAGAAAAACTCACTTTGTTGTTCTAACTTAAAAAGCAAATAGTGAAAGAAAACCCTGTGATTCTAACCACAGTTGAATCACAGTCTCCTTCAATTTGACCATAGACACTAACTTTGAATACTTTATATATTATTACATTTTCCTCCTTGATCATGTATTCATATTGCCTTTCTTCACTCTTAAACTCTGCGTAGTTTAATGTATATTATACGTTGTATATTATAGTTTACTCATATTATTCTGCCTTTGTTCATGCTACAATACTACAAACTCTGGGAGCAAAGAAACTATGTTTATCTTGTTCACTAATATATCAGAAAATGATTAGCTTAGGGTTTAGCACATAGCATAGCCTTAGTGTATACAAGAACTGACAATTAAAGTTGCAAACTCATCCTAGAAGAAATGCTACATATCCGATTGCTGGTTATGACTACAGTCACCTTAGAAGTCCTCCCCTTGGGAAGCTATACACTGACATCAGCACCTAGTCCACCCTTTAAAGCAATTTTGGAACTCTTTTTTCTGGAGTGGCCATTAGAGCTGTCATTGTATTACCCTTGATATCCCAAATACCATAAAATGTCCTCCTTTCAATATTTTCTTTATCTTCAGGTAAAGAAAAAAGTCACTGGGGGCCAGATCACATAAGCAGGGAGGGTGTTGCAACATAGTTATTTGTTTACTGGCTAAAAACTCCCTCACAGGCAACTATACAAGTAAGTTTGTGAACTTGCCACCATGCTAAAGTGCAGAATGATCATCCCAGAGTTTCAAAATTGCTTTGATAGGTGGAATAGGTGCTGGTGTCAGTGTATAGCTTCCTAAGGGGAGGGCTTCTAAGGTGACTGAAGTGATATCTAGCAGTGAGGTAAGTAGTACTTATTCTAGGATGGGTTCACAAACTTAATTGTCAGTCCTCCTATACATTGAGGCTATAATATGTGCTATACTATGTGCTGGAAATGGAGATTTGAAACACTTACTGATGAAGATCAAAGACCACAGCCTTCAGCATGGGCTGCACCTCAACATCAAGAAAACAGAAATTTGCACAACTGGACTAGTAAGCAACATCATCCTAAATGGAGAAAGGATTCAGGTTGTCAAGGATTTCATCTTACTTGGCTCCACAATCAACACCCATGGAATCAGCAGTCAAAAAATCCAGACGCACTGCACTGGGAAAATCTGCTGCAAAATACCTCATTAAAGTACTGGAAAGTAAACATGTCACCCTGAAGACCAAGGTGTGCCTGACCCAAGTCATGGTATTTTCAAGTGGCATCATATGCATGCCAAAGCTGTACACGGAAAATAGAACTGATGCTTCTGAATTACGGTGTTGGAGGAGAATATTGAATGTATCATGCATGCCCAAAAAACAAACACATCTGTTCTGGAATAAGTACAGCCAGAGTGCTTCTTGGAAGCAGAAATGGAAAGACTGTGTCTTACATACTTTGGACATACTGTAAGGAAGGATCAGTCCCTAGAGAAGGACATCATGCTTGGTAGACTGGAGGATCAGAAAAAGAGTGGAAGCACTTAGACAAGATGGATTGATACAGTAGCTGTGGACATGGTACAAGACTGGAAAGTATTTTGTTCTGTTGGGCATACGATTGCTATGAGTCAGAACCAGCTTGATAGTACCTAAAAACAACAACAATACGGGGGCATATTGTCAGGTACTTTCTTCTATGAAGCTGCTGGTGATTTCAAACTGCTGCCCTTTTGGTCAGCAACTGAGTGATTATCCAGTGCCCACTAGGGCTTTTACTACACACATACACTAACACACTAAAAAAAAAAATCTAGATATATACTATACAAACACACATATGTATATGTACATGTCTATTTCAAAATAATTTATTTTTGAGGAAGGAAAATCTATATAGTCTAAATTTAAATTTAAGGAGGAGTCAAGATGGCAGACTAATCACACCTGTCATGAAATCCCTCTGGAAACCAAGACCTGAATTGATCATTAAACAGAGCCTTTTGTTCACCTAGTGAGCCCTAGGACATGGCATAGGGCTATTAATTTGGACATGATACCACTGAATGGAAAACTTCCCCTCTTTAGCTGACTCTCGGTCCTGGGCAGTCTGGCTTTCATAGACCAAAGGTAACTCACCATTTTCACTTTTTTTTCTCTGTCTTGGCCAGCTGGTGGAGCTGGCTCTTGACTAGCAGCTAGTCTCAGATGCACTGCTGATGGAATCGGCAGCTGAAATTGCCATATTTTGAGAGCCCAGCTTAGGACTCTGCACATCTCACCACATTTGGCCTCTCTTTCCATCTCTGCCATTGTGTAGTCTGTACAGAGATGGTGGGTGGCGAGCTTGTGAGGGACACCATCTTGGATACAGAGGCCTCAGTGAGACCTAATTCCTAGGCTAGGAGGCTGCACTTGCCCTCAGGAGAGCACTTTGCCGGCAGAAAAGCACTATTTTACAGAGTGTCACCTATGGCTGGGGCCTGTCAACAGAGGCCAATATGGCAGTAGCCTTCCTGCATTATGAACTAATTTACAACATCTGAGGTTGGATACAGAGGTGCTTACTTTAGCAGTTGTGAAGAGAACCCAGTACACCTGAAAACCTGACTGACCTGGGAAGTGGTCAGATAACTTTTACCTTTCATTTTAAGGTGGCTTATAGAAACAACTGCTGTCCATCCTCATAGTATCTCTCCCAGCCTTTAACTGACTCACATGAAGCCCAAAAAGCAACAAACTCTGGAGAAAGCCATAACCAGGAAATCACCCATCACTTTAGAAGGTCCCCAAATGAAACAATAAAAGAGCCTTCCAGATGAAGAAACTTTTCTGAAATTATTGGAAGGTAAATACAAAAGCATTATACATAGAGAGCCCACAGCAAAGCAAAATGAAAAATTAAGCAAGCTATGCAATCTGATGGAACACCAGTACTCTGAAATCCAAAAAATCAAGAACAAAATCAAAGGCCTAGAAACTTCAATTCAAAGCCAAGAAAAGAGAATGGAAGAAATGGAAAATAAATTTTCTGACTTGGAAGACAGAGCTACCTACTCCAGCATCTATGAGGAGAAATTTAAAAACAGAAACAAGAAAAATGAAGAAGCACTAGGAGGCATGTGGGGCTACATTAAGAGGAACAACCTACGATAAATTACAGTCCCTGAACAGGGTGACACACCTGAGAAGACAGAATATTGTTGCTGACCTGCTGGCAGAGAACCTCCCAGAAATCATGAAGGAAGAGAATATAGATATCCAAGATGCATACTGAACACCAATCAATACAGATCACAAAAGAAAGACTCCAAGACATGTTATAATCAAGCTTAACAAAAGAAAACATAAGCAGAAACTCTTGAAGGCAGCAAGACTCAAAGCAAAGCTAATATTCAGAGGGAAACCTTGTAGGCTTTCACCAGATTTTTCAGCAGAAATAATGCTGGGATGGAGACAGTGGCATGACACATTCAAAGACTTGAAGGAGAAGAAATTCCAACCAAGGATTATATATCCTACAAAACTATCTTTCAAATATGAAAAGGAAATTAAGACATTCACAGATAAACAGAAACTCAGAGACTTTGTGAAAACCAAACCAAAGCTACAAGAAATACTGAAAGAATCAGTAGGTTTTGGTGTAGAATAACAAAATTACTAACTTTATATTTTAGAAGGACACATCATCCAGAATCCTACTCAGTTATGGAAGGCTCCACACTCAATCAAAGCTATAATAGCAAAAGAAATGATCCAGTGATCATATCATGAAAATTATGATGCTATCATATTAAAAAGAGGGATGTACTGCAGTCACTACAGTCCTTCCAGATGGAGAGGAAGTTGGCAAGACCAGTAGTACCTAAAACTGAGTTTATACATAGTTTATTAAGGGGGATCACAGGGGCAGCCATAAAGCACAATAAAGATGCAACATACCATATCAAGAAATGTAACATACGTGGTGGTCAGGATTAAGTCAACTTGGCTAGTCCACATATGAATGCTGTATTAAGTGGCAGAGTAGGGTTTGTGGTGGCTTCACGCCCTTCAGCTCTTATCTCTCGACCTTCCACTACCACTGCTGGTCTGTTCACGTAGCCAGGAGCTCCTGCTCTCTTCTTCCGGCATCTGGTTCCTGGACTTGAACTAGCAGCTGTTGAATTCATCAGTCCTTACAGTCGGCACTTGAGAGTCATGCTCCATGATCTGCTGATCCTGGGTTCACCATCCTCTGTTGCTCCGTCTCGCCACCAGCTTGGGATCCACTAACCTACGCATCTGGTGATCTAGAACTCTGCTCTCTGACCTGCTGACTTTGGGTTCCTCAACTTCTGTGGCCACATGAGGCTTGTGCCGGAACTTGGGACATTAAGCTTCTGTGATTGCATGAGCTGTTTCCTATATCTATATCTATCTATCAATATATATTATAAATCTTTCCTTGTACCTACAGGTGTTACTGGATTTGCTTCCCTAGAAAATCCAGCCTAAGACAACACAGGAGTCTCAACAACCACAAAATCAACCCTGAAAAAGGTGAAAAATCAGCTCATAAAGAAATGTCTCAGAACAGGTTAATAAGAACAACAGAGAAAGCATCGACACGAAAATAAATATAACATAATGGCAGCATTGAATATATACCTATCAAAAATTACATTGAATGTGAATGGACTGAATACTCCAGTAAAGAGACATCACATGACATCCATACACAGCCTACAAGAAACTCATCTTAAACTTAAAGAACAAACTGAAAATTAAAGGATGGAAAAACATATAATCAAGCTAAGGATGAGCAAAGAAGAGCAGGTGTGGCTATTCTAATCTCAGATAAAATCAATGTTAAATAAAATCCACCATCATATGCAAGGATGGACACTATTGCTAAATGGTTCAGTATACAACCAGGACTTAATAATATTAAATATTTGTGCACCTAATATTGCCAACTATTAGAGTACCTACATATGCCAAAGAAACACTGACTACACTCAAAAGGAGATAGATTATTCCACAATAATAGCAGGAGATTTCAATATTCCACTCTCAATACTGGACAGATCATCTACAAAAAGCTCTATGAAGACACAGAACACCTTACTGCCACAATTAACCAACTACTCACAGACATATACAGAATGTTCTATCCATCAGTGGACAACTACACCTTCTTTTCCAGCACACATGGAACATTCTCCAGAATAGACCATGTGTTAGGATATAAAGCAATTCTGAACAAAATCCATACCACTGAATTAATACAAAGAATCTTCTCAGATCATACAGCCATAAAAGTCAAAATCAATAGCAGAAAAAAAAAAAAATAGAACACAGAACTCATGGAAACTGAACAACATCTTGCTCAAAAAAACATGGGTTATAGAAGAAATCATGGATGAAATCAGAAATTTATGGATTCCAATGAGAACGAAAACACTTCCTACCAGAACCTATGGGATACAGCGAAAGCAGCGCTCAGAGGTCACTTTATCTCGATAAATACACACATCTGGAGGGAAGAAAGAAACCAGATCAAAGAACTGACCCTAAAGCTTAAACAAGTAGAGAGAGAACAACAGAGGAACCCTTCAGGCCCGAGAAGGAAACAGATCATAAAGATTAGAGCAGAACTAAATGAATTAGAGAACAGAACAATTGAAGAAATTGGACAGACCGAAAGCTAAAGATCAACAAAACTGACAAATCATTGGCTAAAATTACTAAAGAAAAACAGGAAAGGAAACAAATAACCCAAATAAGAAATGAGAGAGGAGTTGTCACAACAGAGCCAACAGAAATAAAAAATATCATAACAGAATACTATGACAGACTGTACTTTAACAAATTTGAAAACCTAGAGGAAATGGACAAATTCCTTGATTCATATCACCTACCAAAATTATCACAAGCTGATGCAGAACAACCTAATGAACCCACCACAAAGGAAGAGATTGAAAAAGTCTTCAAAAAACTGCCAATCAAAAAAAGCCCAGGCCCAGATGGCTTCACTGCAGAATCTACCAATCTTTTACAGAAGGGTTATCTCTAACAGTACTAAGAGTATTTCACAGTAAAGAAAGGGATGGAATACTCTCAAATTCATTCTATGAAGCCAGCATAACCCCGATACCAAAGCCAGGGAAAGACCCAACAAAAAAGTTGAACTACGGACTGATATCACTAATGAATCTAGATGCAAAAATCTTCAACAAAATTCTTGCCAATAGAATACAACAACATATCAAAAAAAATAATCCATCATGACCAAGTTAGATTCATACTAGGGATGCAAGGCTGGTTTAACATCAGAAAAACAATTAATGTGATCAATCACATAAATATCACAAAAGACAAGAATCACAAGATCTGGTGAATCTTGTCTGTTGATGTAGAAAATGCATTTGATAAAGTCTAACACCCAATCATAAAAACTCTCAGCAAAATAGGAATAGGTGGCCAATTCCTCTGTGCAGTAAGGGCCATTTATACAAAGCCAACTCAACTGCCTCTGTCATCCTGAATGGAGAGAGACTGAAACAGTTTCGCTTGAGAACAGGAACTAGACAAGGATGCCCACTCTCACCTCTCCCATTCAACATTGTACTAGATGTTCTAGCCAGAGCAATTAGACAAGACCAAGAAATAAAAGGCATCTGCATTGGCAAAGAAGAAGTCAAAATCTCCTTACCTGCACATGATATGATTGTATATGTAGAGAATCCCAAAGCATCCATAAAGAAACTATTCAAACTGATAGAAGGGTTCGGCAAAGACTCAGGATGCAAGATAAACATAAGTCAATCAGTAGGATTCTTTTATACCAACAATGAGATTATTAAGGAAGAAATCACCAAGTCAACACCACTTACTATAGCCCCTAAGAAGATAAATTACCTAGGAATACATCTAACCAGAGAAATAACAGATCTTTTCAAAGAGAACAAGAGGCCCTTACTACAAGAAACTAAGAGAGACTTACATAAATGGGGAAACCTGCCTTGCTGATGGATAGCAACCCTTAACATTCTGTAAACGTCTATTTTGCCCAAAGCAATCTATGTATACAATGCAATCCCAAGGGAAGTTCCAGTGACATTTTTAATCATATGGAGAAACAAATTATCGACTTTCCCTGGAAAGGGAAGCAGCCCCGGATAAGTAAAGCACTGCTAAAGAAGAACACACTGGGAGGCCTCTCACTACCTGACTTTAGAACTTATTACATTGTCACAGTAGTCAAAACTGCCTAGTACTGGTACAAAAAGAGACAGCTAGATCAATGGAACAGAATGGAGACCCCAGAGACAATACCACCTTCCTATGAACAGATGATATTCAACAACGGTAATAAGATATTAAACTGGGATAAAAACAATCTCTTCAACAAAGGGTGCTGGCCAAATTGAATATTCCATCTGCAATAAATTGAAACAAGACCCACATCTTACACCTTATACAAAAAACAACTCAAACTGGATTAAAGACCTAAATATCAAATCTAAAACAATAAAGCTCATTCAAGAAAATTTAGGAACAATGGAAGTTTTAATACACAATGTAGAGAGACTTCAAAATCTGTCAAACTAACCACAATCAACAGAGGAGAAAATAGATAAATGGGAACTATTAAGAATGAAACACTGTTGCTCATCCAAAGACTAAAGAAAATTAAAAGGGTACCTACAGAATGGCAAAAAATATTTGGCAACTATATGTCAGATCAACTCCTGATCTCCATAATCTATAAGGTACTACAAAACATCAATAAGAAAAAGATAAATCATCTAATTAAGCAATGGGCAAAGGAGATGGACAGACACTTCTGTAAAGAGGAGATCCAGGCATCCAAAACACACATGTGGATGCGCTCAAGATCATTAGCTATTAAAAGCTTTCAAATGAAAACTACAATGAGATACCATCTCATCCCAACAAGGTTGGCCAAGATCCCAAAACTTCAAAACAACAAATTTTGGAGAGGCTGTGGAGAAATTGGAACTCTCCAACAGGGCTGGTGGGATTGCAAGATTGTGCAACCTATTTGGAAACCAAACCAGTGCTCCCTTAAAAAAATTGGTATAGCTATACCATTTGAACAAGTAATTCCATGGCTTGAAATATATCCTACAGGATCAAGGCCATTAAAACCCACTGATACATGCATAGAAATGTTGATCGCAGGACAGTCCACAATAGCAAAAAGACGGAATCAACTCAGATGCCCAACAACAGAGGAATGGATAGGTAAACTATGGTATATATACTCAATGGAACACTATGCAATGATAAATAACAATGATGACTTCAGGAAACATCTCATAACCTGGTTTCAACTGGAGGACATTATGTTGAGGGAGAGTAGTCAGTGACAAAAGGACAAATATTGTATGAGACCCCTACAACAAGAACTTAAAACAGACTCATGCATAGAAGAAAAGACTCTTCAACATCTGCAACGGTGGGGAGAGAGGTAGGACATGTACGCAGGTAGGGCAAGAGGAGAAGAGTTTTGATTAGATAGCTGTTACAAATTTGGCTGGGTGAAATCAGTGACAGCCTACATTAGAAAGAAGATCAATATCAACTGGGCTTCAACACAATTTGAGTATTCCTCCCATATTAACCCAATACTGCAAGGACAGAGTAGCTGGGGCAGTGGGGCCGAGGACCATGCTCTTAGGCAAAATTGAGGCCAACTGGCACAACTAACACTTTGCTAATAAGGACTCTCTGCACCCCACATTGGTGAGTGGCATCTGGGGTCTTAAAAGTAGCCAAGCTGCCATCTTAGAGTACAGGAAATGGTCCCAATTCAGCAGGAATGGATGATCGCCGAGGTCCAAAACAACATGGAGGAAAGAGAACCCAGAAGACAGAGAGACCCAGGTGAGTGGGTGACTGCATCGACTCGTGACTGGAGAACAGGATGTTGCCTGGCCAACACCAGTGATAGCCATGACGGAGCTCACTAAATTGAGTCTCATTGACAACACAAGAATAAATAGGAGTGCACCCTGAGTTCTCCACTAAAAGACTGCAATTGGTTGTCCAGGGGCTTCAGGATTCCCCTGGGAGCATGGGCACTGGCTGTGATGCCGCCGCTGTCCATAAACCACAAGGGTCAACTCTTCAGACAGCAATGGATTGGACTTGGTGATGCAGAGTGACCATATCTTGTGGGCACTTTACAGTTCTATGCATCTATAGGATATCATACTGTTGACCTCTTACTGAAGGAAGGGGAGTGGGTGGAGACGAGGGGATAGGAGACTGTTGAGAGGATAGGACACGTATGGAGCAGAGAGGAAGAGTGTGGTGTCACCAGGCAGGGATAGCAGCGGCAGCTACATATAAGTGAGCATGCAAATTTATGTGGGAATGCACATTTTCCCTCAATCATAATAAAATAAATAAATAAATAAATTCAATTTAACCTTTGGAGCTGATTCTTCAGGACTGTGTCTGTCTTGGCATTTAATAGGCAGCTTCACTGAAATTGACTTTTTTTTCCAAGAAAAGGAAAAATATATATATATTTCAAACTACGAGTTGGATCCGACTTGACGGCACTTGGCTGGCTTATGAGCCAAAAAAAAAAAAAAATGCATTTTTTTAACTGGCAAGCCAAACATATGATGTGGGTTCCACCATGGAATCACTGCTCTGACTTCCTCAGATGGTTTACTCCACATGCTGTCTTTATTTTCAGGTAGGATTAGAGAGAACTATGTCTGCCCTTAAGTCCAGACCTTGCATTCTGCTATTCATAATTCAATCAGAAGTTAGAGCTTCTCTCTCAGATATGTATATGATAGTTTGGGAAATTTTAACTTTCACTGTTTGATTCTAGTGCCCACCCCTTGATCAATCTCTGCATCACAAGTGTGTATGGGGTTGTGTGATCGGATATCTTGGCCACATGCTACCTTTTTAGGAAGCAGTATCACAAGACTAAATGGATTAGAGAAGGGGTTCATTTTGGAAGGGTGGCATGCTAGGCGGATTAAAAGACATATTCCTGTTATATTTGTTATTTTTACCTTGGTGATTTATATAGCAAAGAGACATTCTTCTACTCAGCTTTTCATTTGCAAGGCTGTAATCATCATGAAAGTAAACTACCATATCTTGTTCCTGTAGAGCAGTTGGTAGGTTTGAACTGCTGACCTTTCACTCAGCATCTGAGTACTTAACCGCTGTGCCGCCAAGACTCCTTTTCAGTCAAGTCTTAAAACAAAAACCAAACCAAACCCACTGCCGTTGAGTCGGGTCTGACTCATAGTGACACTATAGGTGAAGCAGAACTGTCCCACAGAGTTTCCAAGGACCACCTGGTGGATTCAAACTGTCAACCTTTTGGTTAGCAGATGTAGCAGTTAACTCACTACACCACCAGTTTCCCAGTCAAGCCTTAGATGGAAATAATGTGTGAGCTGCAATTCATTATTTTTAATCAGAGTGAAAGAATTACAGTATAAAAGGTATTAATTGGTAAAATAGTAAAAACTACTTAATTCATAACAAAGGCATTCTGGTAATCTGACAATTTCAAAGTAAGACAACTATGAATGAATCAGCTAAATAATGAGAGATCTACTCCATGAACCATACTTAACATATTTTGACAGGAATTTTCTAATTTAAATAGCATGTGACAATGTTTATTAGGATACTCTGAAATAGACTGTATCATATTTTATGAGGGTATTCAACTTTGTGTGCAATTAAATTTTTCTTATAGCTTTTCATTATGGGATACATGAATAACAGTGGGGAAACAAGCCAGGGTTCCAAATGATCAACTCGTGAAATGTAACATTTTAATTACTGTACAGACATCTTTTTGATTTTTGAAAATATCAATATTTGAAATCTCACAAGAATGTGACATATTTGAACATTTTTTGGCATTTAAAAAATGTCTAATGTCTGCTACATTAGCTCTGCCTTTCCTTCAGATTTTTGCAAATTATAAAAATCCAAGTCTTCAAATAAATATCATATTTTAAATGTCTTTTCTACAACAAACATGGTCATGATACATAAACATCTTTTACAATCTAAAAGAAAAAAAAGCAAAGTATACATTAAAAAATAGTAAAAACTTACGAACATACATACACCTTTTGATGACAACAGTGCACACACAGATCCTCAAATTTTCCATGTTTGATATACAGTAAGAAAACTAAGTAAAATCCAAGAATACTAAACTCAAGACAGTAAACCCTTCAATTAATATTTACAGAGTAGCTACAATATGTGAGCTGTTATTTCAACAGTGTGAAGATACACAAAGTTCATAATGTTTGCCCTTAAAAAAACTACAACATAAAGAGATAAACTAAAAATGCTAGTTCTGACTATTTGGGGTAAAAGTAATCACAGTGATTAAATGCAAGTCCTAAGACAATTACACTTGCCTGTGGCTAGCACCGAGGATAAAACGAGAATATGACACTCAATTCTGAGCCTTGAAGTCTGACTTTTGATACAAAGAAATAAACTAGGCTAAAACAAAATTTTAGTGTAACCAAATGTACTAAATTATATTTTCATATTGCTGGGCACCAACAAATACTATGTTTCAATTAAAATTAAATTGCCATAGATTTGAAAGAGAAAACAAATTCTGTTTTATTGGAAAATACTTTTCTTAAACCTTTGTAAGATCCTTCTTTGGGTTTTAAAAGGACAAAGCTGTTTTTCTCTGTAAATACTTCCCCCATGGTTGGTTTTCAACCTCTCGCATTTAGTTAGGACTAAAACCAAATGTGTTTCAAAGCCACATAAAAAGATGTTCTCATCTGAGAATTTTGACCTTTGAGATGAGGATAAGTTTGGCTGAAAATCAATACTCAGGATACTTCTCTGTAAAAAAAGTATTTAAAAGTTCAGTTATCACTAAGGTATGAGTTTTCATTTTGGCACATTTTTCAGCAAGAGTATTTATCTTTATTTTTAATATCTACCAAAAGTATTACTAAGCATATACAGAATTCATCAGAGCATGCATCAATTCATATAGTTTATTTGCAAACTGAAAACTGTGAAAGAATATAATTAACTAAATCACAACTAAACATGGACTTGAAGGGCATAGACTAAGGTAGGGTTACTGTGAAGTGTAACACAGGAAAACAATATACACTAGTCGCAGGGAAAAATAAGTTCAGCTCAGATACAACAAACTTAATGTATTTGTGATCTATGACAAAGCTATTAATAATAATTATTCAGAAGATTCTGATCCATATATCAATCTATGAAATTCCCCAAGAGTTATAAGCAGTGAGTTTGTAATATAGGTCATTTTTTCATAGACAATATAGTAGTTGTGATTTTTCTCAAGCATGAATTATTCAGATAATTAGGCCAATTTTCCACTTCACACTTGATGTCTTAAAGTGTGAATATTATCATCATTCTAAAAATACCTGAAAGAGCCTCCTTAAATACACATGTCTCCTGCAGACTATTGTCACATTTCAAGTACAAATTATTGATGACATGTTCTAGGGCTAATCTTGTCATGATATGAGTTACCCTGACACACCTGATAGAAAGCTGTTCTCTAGAATTTGTCTTCTACTACACATACATTGTTATTAACTGGTTGATAAATACTGGTTATGTTAATATATTCTCTCATTTGTTGTCTGCAAACCGTTTCTGTGGTTATTGTATAATTCAATCCTTATATCAATCATATGGAGTAATTTAACTTCCATTTAATTCATGCTACCAACTCATGAGTCACCAACTAGTACAGAAATTCATACATACTAGCATCCATTTACTCCCCCAATTTTAAGGTGATTATCAAGGTTCTCGCACACTGAAACAACAACAGTCAGCTCACAAAATTCATAAGGTATTGATTCTCTGATAACATCTGCCCTGCTGGATACTGCTCTGGTACTGTCACATACAGAGAGCACCAGTGCCACTTCTAACAATGGAGAGACACAGAACTTCACAAAAAAATCATTTCTCCCCTAACAGAAAGGCAGCCATGTGAAGCTTTTTTGTCTCCAGTTACAACCATTAATCTCTCAGGTGATCAATTAGTCCTCATGCAAATATATTTTTGGCAGTCCTGCCTAGCCCATTTGTCCAGATAAGGCAAGTGTGCCAAGGCATACTAAATTCCAGGATGCAAAACAGTTTAGATCCTGGCCAGTGCATGCCTTTCCCCCACTTTATCTGAACTCAATTCAAAATGCAGGGGATGACACTGAGATTTGACCTAAAAACAAAATCCACCACCTCTGAGATAATTCTGACTCATAGCCACTCTACAGGACAGAGTAAAACTGCTCCATAGTTTCTGAAGAGCATCTGGTAGATTTAAACTGCCAATCTTTTGGTTAGTGGTCATAGCACTGGCTATGCCACCAGAATTTCAGGAATCTAAAATTCGCTGTTCAAGGTAAAATATAGATTAGGAGGCATACTGTAAATTTATAACCATGTATTCTTCTTCCAAAACTTATGTTATTTCAACCAAAGAATGTACTCTCAAATTTCTGAAAATTACTTCCATGCTAATTGTATAAACAATGCAATATATGTATTTATTATGTACACAAATATGTATACACACAGACATCTTATCTTTTCCATCCTTTAAAATGTACAAAACTTACATCAGGTGTAACTGAATCAAATAAATCTCAATCAGGTTTTCTTTCCTTTGTCTTATAATTATTAAATTATCATTCAAGTTTTCCATAAAACATCCAAAGAAAAATGAATTGCTGAACTGGGCTACTACAAGCTGTGTTCACTTGCATAAATGATTGTAATTTATCTTTTTGATGTGTTCATAACTGAATTGTTTGAACAGTTTTCTTTAACTACTATCTTTAGACATCAATGTTGATTCATCCATATATTCCAATAACTGTTGACAATGATCAATTTGAAGTGCTATAAACTTGTAACATATTATAGATAAAATTATTTATCCTATATTTACTATCCTATCTTTGTTACAAACTTTTTTTTTGGAATTTTATTTTTTGTTGCTGTTCAGAATATACACAGAACATACAATGTCTGACAATTAAGTTTGTGAACTAATTGTTCTAAGTGTTATCTCACTGCTGAATATCACTACAGTCATTTTCAAAGTACTCCCCCTGGGAAGGTACACACTGACATCAGCACCTAGTCCACCTTTCAGAGTACTTTTGGAATTCTTTCTGGAACGGCTGTTGCACATAGTGGCATGGTGGCCAGTTTGCAAACTTAACTGTATAGCTGTCTGTGAGGGTGCTTTTAGCCAGTAAACAAATAATTGTATTCGAACATCCTCTTCACCTGAACTGGCCTCCAAGGACTTTTTTTCTTTACCCAAAGATAAAGGAAACCTTGAAAGGAAGACATTTTGATTACATTCAGCACTTCAAGGGCAATATGATGACAGCTCTGATGGTCATTCCAGAAAAAGTTTCAAAATTGTTTTGAAGGGTGGATGAGGAGCTGGCGTCAGTGTATAGCTTCCCAAGGGGTGTACTTCAAAGGTGACTATAGTGATATACAGCAGTGAGGCATGTAGCCCTTTTTCTAGCATGTGTACAAAAACTCAGTTGGCAGTCTTCACATGTATCAACCCAAATGTTTCTAGGAGTACAATTCAGTGACACTGATCACATTATTCAAGTTATATAACTGTTCTTACCCTTCTTTTCTGTGTTGTTCTTCACTCACTAACATAAACACATCGGTATGACCCCTAAATTTTCTATTTAATTTTTCTAGTTGCTATTGTCAATTTTATCTCATATAGGTAGATCTTAAAATACCACAATGCTTAAGGCAGACATTGTTTACTAGTTAAGCTAAACAACTACTTAGTTTTAAGAAGACTTCAGGGAGTATTTTTAAGGTTCAAGATTTAAAGATGGTCTCATGGCCATAGTTTCAGGGGCTTGTCTAGCCTCCGTGGCTTCAGAAAGCCTAAAATCTATGCAAACATGAAATTAATTAGGTTCTCCATTTTCCTCCTTTTCGTCAGATTTTTCTATAGAATTCTTTATCAAGATGTTCAGCAATGGTAGCCAGGCAACATACTGTTCTTCTGGTCTCACTACAAAAGAGACAGTTGTTTGTGAAGGCCAACAGCCATATATCCACTTTCATCTTCTCTTCTTGCTCTCCTCCCTTGTTGCTCCACGTGGAATTCAGCACAGCTGTCACAACTAGGATGGTTGCTTGTAAGGTTTTAAGACGCAACACAGTAAGCTACAAAGTAAGAGGCAGAACTGAAGAGCTAAACACATTATCAGGCCAGTTAATTCCATGATTCCTGTGGAATCATGACTCTAACCTCTACCAAGTAACCGAAACCCACAAAATGTTTGGTTGTACCTAAACAGCCTCAGAAGCAACTTTTTCTTTTTTTGTCAGTGTTATAAATTTATCTATTACGTGTCTTTTACCAATTCCAACTTCTTACAACTGTGCAACTTATTGACAACAATTACAATAATTGGTTGTTTAACTCTATCCTTAAGCAAGATGACATTTCCACCACTTCAGGCTGAAGTGCTACAAATTTTGTAGCTGTTTAAACAATTTTTTAAAGGAAAATATATAATTTACACATGATAGTAAACCCTAATTTTGTAGACCAGAATATAACCCTAACACATTTTGTAATTCACTCCTGTTTTCATCTCCTTCAAATGAAAATGCACTTTTAATCTTTTCATTGACAGAGGTTAAAACAGTGTCACCATGTACTAGCATGAATTTCCATGAAGTTTTTGGCAAGTATCCAAGGCTTTGCTCTTCATTATGTTGGGACATAATTTGTAATAGAAGCAAAGACTTAAGTGTCTGCTCAGAGAACATGTGTATGAAAGGGTTAATTCACCAAGTCTGAGCTACTTTAACCCCATTTGTTCCCAAGAAATGCCTGTCTTCAAGACTGGCATTTATCTGCTTCCTGGGAGATGAGCTCTGAGACCCTGAAATACTCTACCTGATAGGAGTGCTTTTGCATACAGAAAGCCTTTGGCCACACAGTGTCAATTTTATCAAATAACTTATGTAAACAGTGCAATTTACAATGAACACCTGGTTTTGTTCTGGGAATCTGGAATCTGCGAAGTTGAGGTTATTCATACAAGGGAATCATTCCATCATTCCAGCTGAGCTCTTAACCAAGAACAATCATTGCCCACTCCTAAGAGACCAACTCTCAATAGAAACCTTGGATGCCCTGATATCCAATGAGCTACCCATCTGATAAATCTTCACAAGTTGTACCACATCATTGCAGGAAGAATTAGGTGAATCTGTGTAACCTCACTGGAAGAAGATTTCTAAAAAGATTAAGTCCAGTTTCTCCTGGACTTCAACCATGTGCCCTTTTCTTTTCTTTACTTTAATCATTTCACTTTAATAAACTATAATAACTTTTCTAGATTTTTTATTTTTATTTTTAATTATTATTGAGTAAAAATATACATTCTCATATATTTGTGCATGCCCACCTATATGCAGCTCCCACTGCTCTCCCTGCCCAGTGACAGTACAGTGTTCGTCTCCGCTCCATACATGTCTTATCCTCCCAACAATCTCCTATGCCCTCCTCTCCTTTCACTTCCCCACCTCCAGTAAGAGGTCAGAGGGTGACATCCTATGGATGCGTAGAACCATAAAGTGCACACAGGATATGGTCACACTGTGTCACCAAGTCCAATCCATTCCTGTCCGAGAGTTGACCTCCATTATGATTTATGGACAGGGGTAGTAGCATCAGGGCCAGAGGCCATGCTCCCAGGGGAATTCTGAGGCCCCTGGATCATCAATTGAGGTATTTTAGTGGACATGTCAGGGTGCACCTCCTTTTATTTTTGTGTTGCCAGTGAGACTCAATTTTGTGAGCACCATCACGCCTATCAGTGCTGGTGGCCAGGCACCATCCTGTTCTTCCAGTCACAAGTCAGTGTAGTCACCCACTCACGTGGGTCTCTCTGTCTTCTGTGTTCTCTTTCCTCCGTGTTGTTTCGGTACTTGGTGATCATCTGTTCCTGCTGAGTTGGGAACATTTGCTGTATCCTCTGATGGCAGCTTGACAGCTTTTAAGACCCCATACACCACTCACCGATGTGGAATGCAGAAGTTTCTCTTAGCAAACTGCTATTTGTGCCAATAGGCCTCTATTTCCCCTGAGAGCATGGTCCCCGGCCCCCTACACCAGCTACTCTGTCCTTGCAATATTGGGTTAAGATGGCAGGAGTAATCACATTATGTTGAAGTCCAGCTAACACTGATCTTTCTAATGTGTGCTGTCACCAATTTCACCCAACCAAATTTCAAACAACTATCTAATCTAAACCCTGCCATCCTTGTGCTACCTCCCTCTCCATCCTTGCAGCCATCAAAGTCTTCTATGCAAGAGTCTGTTTTTAAGTTCTTATCGTAGGAGTCTCATACAATATTTGTCCTTTGGTAGCTGACTACTTTCACTCAGCATAACGTCCTCCAATTGAAAACAGGTTATGAGATGTTTCCTGAAATCATCACTGTTTTTATCATTGCAGAGTGTTCCACTTAGTATATATACCATAGCTTATCTCTGTTGTTGGACATCCGGGCTGATTTCATCTTTTTGCTATTGTGGACTGTGTTGTGATAAACATTGGTGTGCATGTACCAGTGTGATTCTGTAGGATATATTCCAAGCAGTGGAAATACTGGGTAAAATGGTATATCTATATCCAGCTTTTTCAGGGCATGCCAGATTGCTTTCCAAAGAGGTTGCACCATTTTGCAATCCCACCAGCAGGGCAGGAGAGTCCCAATTTCTCCACAGCCTCTCCAGTATTTGTTGCTTTCCATTTTTTGGATCATGGCCAACCTTGTTGAGGTGAGATGGTATCTCATGGTTGTTTTGATTTCAATATCTTTAATAGCTAATGATTGTGAGCATGTCAACATGTGTTTTTCGGCTGCCTGGATCTCCTCTTTAGAGAAGTGTCTGTCCATCTCCATGGCCCATTGTTTAACTGGATGATTTATCTTTTTCTTATTGATATTTTGCAGTACCTTATAGATTATGGGGATCAGGCATTGGTCTGACATAAAGTTGCCAAACATTTTTTCCCATTCTGTAGGCGGCCTTTTAATTCTTTTAATAAAGTCTTTGGATGAGCAACAGTGTTTGATTCTTAGTAGTTCCCATTTATTTATTTTCTCTTCTGTTGTATGTGGTTTGCTTGGCAGATTTCGAATTCTGTCTATGCTGTCTATTAAAAGCTTCCATTATTCGTAATTTTTCTTGGATGAACTTTATTGTTTTAGATTTGATATTTAGGTATTTTATCTGGTTTGAGTTTGTTTTTGTGTAAGCTGTAAGATACAGGTCTTGTTTCAATTTATTGAAGATGGATAGCCGACTTGGCCAGCACCATTTGTTGAAGAGATTGTTTTTACCTCGGCTTAATGTATTAGGGCCTTTGTTGAATACCAACTGTTCAAAGGAAGATGGTGTCATCTCTGGGGTCTCAATTCTGTTCCACTGATCTAGCTGTCTCTCTTTGTACCAGTACCAGGCAGTTTTGACTACTGTGGCATTGTAATAGGTTCTAAAGTCCTAACACATGGTCTATTCTGCAGAATGTTCCAGATGCACTGGAGAAGAAGGCATAGTTGTCCACTGATGGATAGAAAGTTCTGTGTATGTCAACGAGGTCTATTTGGATAATTGTGGCAATGAGGTCTTCTGCGTCTTTATTGAGCTTTTTTCTAGATGATCTGTCCAACATTGAGAGTGGAGTGTTGAAGTTTCCCACGATTATTGGGGAGTGATCTATCTCATTTTCGAGGGTAGTCAGTGTTTCTTTGATGTATTTAGGTGCCCTAATATTAGGTGCATAACTGTTTAATATTGTTAAGCCCTGCTTGCACATTGAACCTTTCAGAAATAGTGTATATTATTTTCCACGATAGTGGATTTTACATTAAAAATCTATTTTATCTGAGACTAGAATTACCACACCTGCTCTTGTTTGTTCATTGTCAGCTTGACATATATTCTTCCATTCTTTAATTTTCAGTTTGTTGCTATCTTTAAGTCTAAGGTGAGTTTCTTGTAGGCAACATATGGATAGGTCACGTCTTTTGATCCAAGATGTCACCTGATGTCTCTTTACTGGACCATTCAGTCCATTCACATTCAATGTAACTATTGATAGGTATGTGTTTAGTGCTGTCATTTTGATATATTTATTTTTGTGTTGATATTTTCTCTGTTGTTCTTATTAATCTGTTCTGGGACTTTCTTCTTCGTGAGTTGATTTTTCATCTTTTTCAGGATTGGCTTCACGGTTGTTGAGACTCCCATATTACTTTTCTTGACTTGATATGTTGCATCTTTATTGTGCTTTATGGTTGCCCCTATGATCCTGCTTAATAAACTATGTATAAACTTAATTTTAATTACTACCAGTCTTACTAACTTCCTTTCCATCTGTAAGGATTATAGTGACTGTAGTACATCCTTCTTTTTAATATGATGGCATCACAATTTTCATGGTATGATCACCGGATCATTTCTTTCACTATTATGAGTTTGACTGAGTTTGGAGAGTTCCCTAACTGAGTAGGTTTCCAGGTGATGTGCCCAGAATTTGCTTCTAAAATATAAAGCTAGTGGTTTTGTTCTTCTAAGCCAAGAAATTTTTTCAGTATTTCTTGTAGATTTTGGTCTTTTACAACATCTCTGAGTTTCTGTTTATCTGTGAATGTCTTAATTTCATTTTCATATTTGAAAGATAGTTTTGCAGCATATGTAATTCTTGGTTGGAAGTTCTTCTCCTTCAAGGCTTTGAATGTGTCATGCCACGGTCTCTGTCCCAGCATTGCTTCTGCTGAGAAATCTGACAAAAGCCTACAGGGTTTCCCTCTGAATGTTAGCTTTGCTTTGAGTCTTGCTGCCTTTAAGAGTTTCTGCTTGTGTTTCATTTTTTTAAGCTTGATTATAATATGTCTTGGGGTCTTTCTTTTGAGATCTATATTGATTGGTGTTCAGTATGCATCTTGGATATCTATATTCTCTTCTTTCCTAATTTCTGGGAAGTTTTCTGTCAGCAGCTCAACAACAATACTCTCTGTGCTCTCAGGTGTCTCACCCTGTTCAGGAATTCCAATTAATTATAGATTGTTCCTCTTAATAGAGTCCCAAGTGCTTCTTAATGTCTCTTCTTCTTCTTTTCTTTTTTTTCCTGATTTCTCCTCATAGATGCTGGAGTCAGCAACTCTGTCTTCCAAGTCAGAAAGTTTATTTTCCATTTCTTCCATTCTCTTTTCTTGGCTCTGAATTGAAGTTTCTAGGTCTTGATTTTGTTCTTGATCTGTTGGATTTCAGATTACTGGTGTTCCATCAGATTGAACAGCTTGCTTAATTTTTCATTTTGCTTTGCTGTACTTTGTATAAGGTCCTGGAGGGCTCTATAAATAATCCTTTTGTATTCACCTTCTGATAGTTTCAGAAAGTTTCTTTGTCTGGAAAATTTTTTGCTGCTTTCTTTAGGGGGCCTTCTGAAGCCATGGGTGATTTCTTGGTTACCCTTTTATCCAGAGTTTGCTGCTTTCAGGGCATGATGTGAGTCAATAAAGCCTGGGAAAGATGCTGTGAGGGTGGCCTACAGTTGTTTCTCTAGGACATCTTTAAATGAAACATAATAGTTATCTGACCACTTCCCAGGTCAGTGAAGTTTTCAGGTGTACAGGTACCTCTTCCCAGCTGGCAAAGTAAGCACCTCTATATCCAACTCCAGATGTTATTAACTAGTTCAAAATTCAGCAACGTTATTGCCCTGCTGGCCTCTGCTACTGGGCCCCAGCTGTGAGCAACACTGTATAAAATACTGCTTTTCTGTGGGAAAAGCATTCTCCGCCAGGCAGGTGCTGCCTCCCAGCCTAGGAATTTGGTCCAGCTGAGGCCTCTGTATGGGTATTTCTCCCTTCCAATGGAACAAGATGGCATCTGGAATAAGCTCCCTGCCTGCCTTGGTACCAAATACTCTATGGTGGAGGCAGAAAGAGAGGACAAATGTGCTGAGATGCACAAAGCCCGAAGCCAGGCTCTCAAAATGTGGCAATTTCACCCACCGATCCCACCAGCTGTGCATCTGAGATTAGCTGCTAGTCAAGTCCCAGCTCCTCCCACCAGCTAAGACAGAGAAACAAAAATTACAATGGCAAGTTACCTTCGATCTGTGAAGGCCAGCACTCACCAAGAGTGGGGGACAGCAAAAGAGGTTTTCCATTCAATGGTATGAAGTCCAAATTATCAGTGCTATGCCGTGTCCTAGGGCTCACTAGGTATCCGGAAGTCTCTGTTTAATTATCACTTCAGGTCTTGGTTTCCAGAGGGATTTAGAGGGATACGTGTTTAGTTCACCATCTTGACTCCACCTCTTTTTCTAAGTTCCCTGAATCTTTCTAATGAATTATGGAGCTTGAAGGCTGTCTTGGGAATGTCCAGCATGGACATGTGTGTGTTTTAGTGAGTAGATAGGTATAGTTAAAGACCAGAACACAAAGAATCATATGATGATTATTGTTGGACTTGTAGAAGTATAAAAGTAGTGAAACTCTATGAAAAAATAAAACAGGACTATTACTGTTTTGGTGATCTAATACTGCTCTAACACAAAACATCAGAAGTTGATGGCTTTAACAAAGAAAAGTTTATTCTCACATATTCCAGTAGGCTGGAAGTCTTAATTCAGGGTGCTAGCATCTAGGATGATGCTAGCCAGGAGAACTCATCCTTTCTCTGTTGGCTCTGGAGGAAACTCTCTGTGTTGCATAAATCTTTCTTTGGTCTAGGAGCATTTCAGCATAGGAATCTCAGGTCAGAAGCATGCACTCTTCTCTTGATGCTGCTCTTTTGATGGTATGAGGTCCCCAGCCCTCTGCTTACTCCCCTTTCATCTCTTGCTGGATAAAAAGTGGTATAAGCCACACTCCAGGGAAATTCCCTTTACCCTAGTGGAGGTGATTTTAGGAAGCATGTTACAATCCCACCTTAATCTTTAACATAATTCAGTCTATTGACCACAGGTAGCAATTAGGATTTATAGCATAGGAAAATCACAAAATAGAGGGCAATCACACAATACTTGGAGTCATGGCCCAGCAAAATTAATACACACACTTTTGGATAGATACAATTCAATCCACAACAATTACTTTGACTTTGCCACTTCAACTATACCATTTTCTTGCATGCTGGCTCATTTAAGAAAGTGTACAAAGCACTGAACTATAGTTCATGTATTTACAGATAATAACTAATGTAATACTGAAAAAAAAGATATGACTCTGTCAATGTCTCCATCTCACACATAAGGAAACCAATGAACAGTAACATGAAATAAGTTTCCTAAGGCTACCTTTTAAGTGGGATGACTTGTAAAATGAACTGATGTCATTAGGTTTCAGAAAAAATCCATTAAATATCATCGTAAGCACGCTTAGCCTAGATCGTTTCACTCTTCTCTTTCTCAAGTTTTTGAGTATAGTAAGTAATTTCAAAGGAAATTAATTTAAAATATTTGGTAGCACAGTTATCTTTGTGTGTATTTGACTTATGTGTGTTCATTTGTATATGAATGTGCATTCACATTTGTGTTTTTACATATTAGTATAATTCAGCCTGTCCTATATTCCAGTAAGAAAACTGAGGCATAAATAAACCTGATTTTATATACTGTTTAAAATGATTATTTTGAAAAGCTGATAAGATGTAATGTTTTCCTTCTTTTTAAATTTTTCTTAGTAGGATTTGCTATAGGCGGAGAAAACAGAATGGTGAATAAGGAAAAGTAAACCAAGGAATTTAACTGAAGTAAAATGGCTACTTTAGAATTTAACTACTCCTCCTTGCCTTTCTGTTAATATATGTAAATCCCTGACTCATTCTCTCAGGCTTGTGACTAAATGTAAACCAAATCAAGTCTTCTCCTTTTCCGTGTGGCTGAAATAATAAAATAACATGAGTAAACTATTTCATAGGTGCTATCAAGATCTTTTCTGAAACGATGCTTCAGAAAGAAGTTCTTGATGGTGACTTTTATCTAGGTCTCCTAGGCACTGCTAACAAGAAAATTTTTTTTGAGTAAGCTGTTTTTGAGAAACAGTAACTTTCACCCCCACAGACCCCACTTTCAGTAAATAAGCGTTGTATTAATCTAGATGTTTAATGCCCAATCAAAATAGTACACTACAGTTTCTTTGTTCTCAGCTTTTAAAGTTTTCCACAGCTTTGCCATTTTGGAAATGTTTGTTCACTCTGTAAAATCAGACAGTTTGCCCTGACTAGTCTATTATTAAGCTTTCAGTAACTATCTTTACTTTTAACAGAGTTTTTATTACTCTTAGATACCTACGAGAGGTCTCTAATACAATCTGGTTTACAGAACTATGTAAGACTTTACTCATCTCTCTTAAAAATCCTCCTGAAGAATGAAATTATTATATATCCTCCACAAAAGTTTGAACTTGCCACACAGCACAAAAATACCAAGCACATAATGAAGTGAATTGGAAAATAAGTTACACTAATGCTATCCCTCAATATCTGTGTTTCAGAGCTTTGCAAATAGATTTACCTGTGTGTTTTTATTTCTAAAAGCCAATAACTTTCCCCAACTGCTTTATGCTGGTATTTTATAAAGCCTAGTAATTACATATTACTTTTGAAAATAGCTATGAGGCATGAGTGTAAGGAGATATGGATAGTTGTTTTCAGGAAAATTATATATAAGCAAATGAATGCCACATGGAGTGGATTAATATGTTAATTGTCTAAATGGAAAAGCTTGTCATGCAACTTCAGGTCATTAATGAGACTAAGAATCCCAACCCTTAAATAAAGCAGTGATTTTATGCTGTCTGTAGCTAGATTTCTGCCCTTGTGACTTTGTCATGTTGTAGACTAATTGCCCACTATAGAACAAAAATTGTTAAATTTCAGATCAGAGAATATTTTACTACAGTTGCTACCTCCCCAATGCACAAAACAATTTGTTCACTGAAGGATGCTAGAAGACCTGCTAAAACACGCATTAAACACAAGCAAACAAAGCCCTTGAAAATATTAGCTGAGTAGCTCTGTTTCATTATAAAAAGAAGATAATTTGAGCAAAGGTAAATCATAATTTTGCATGTAATAAAACCCAATCTTCTGTGACTTAATAGAAAAGTAAACATTACTACTTCTTATTTTTTTACATGAAGAACAAAATCATTTTAAGTAACAAGAATGTTATTTATCTTCTTGATTAAAAAAATCTAGTAAATTAGCTTTCCATTTAGTCACAGAAAACACAATATTCATAGTCTTTAAAAACACTGTATGTAGAGAAAGACAGGATTCGCGTTTCAGTTTCACGTGTCGGTGTGAAATCTAAGATATTTCATCTGCAGAGCTAAAATAATCTCTGCCTATAGAGTTTGTGTGATTTAGGTACTTAGTGGAAAATTGCATAATATGTGGAAATTAATCATTTTATTTAATGAATAATAACAATAAACCAAGCCCATTGCCATTAAATTGATTCTGACTCATAGCAACCTTACAGAGCAGAACTGCACCAGTGAGTTTCTAAGAAGCACCTAGTAGATTTGAACTGCCAGCCTTCTAGCACTTAACCACCATGCCACCAATAGCTTCCATTTATTGATAGTCTACATTAGGCATTTTTCTAGATGCTTGTGGTAGACAGAATAGTGTCTCTTCAAAGGACGCCCATGAAATAATATCCAGAACCTGTAAATACATTGTTACTTGGCAAAATCGATTAAGGAGCAGATACAACTAAGGTTGCTAACAAATTTACTTTGTGAATGTGAGATTACCCCGGATTATCAAGGTGGGCCAATGTAATCACCAAAACCAAACCAAATCCTTTTGTTGTTGAGTTCATTCTGACTCATTGTCACTTCAAGTGTTACAGTGAACAACTGATCCATATTTTATTGGTTATTTTTCCTTAAGCAGATCACCATGCCTTTCTTTCATAGTGCCATAGGCTGGGTTTGAAACTGACAGCTTTTAGGTTAGCAGCTGAAAGTAAACTATTTGTGTGACCCAGAAGAGTCCTTAAAAGTGGAAGGAAAGGGAAAAGTGTAAGTCAGAGAAATGTGAAATGAAAATAACCCAACCTGCCCTTGCTTACTTTGATGATGAAAGAAGGTGGCCATGTACCAAAGGATGCAGGTGGTTTCTAGAAGCTAGAAAAGGCAAGGCAACAGATGCTTCTTTAGACCCTCAGAAAGAAACTCACAGTTGTTAACAACTTGATTTGAGCTCAGTGAAACCAGTGTGAGACATCTGACTTACAGAACTGTAAGACAGTACATTGGTGTCAATACTTTGTGCTAGCTATGCTCTAATATATCAACACTTAATTTTCACACTCTCTAGACATTGTTTTCCCTTAAGTCACAAATTGCAAAGGAGGGTATTTAGTCTGAGAAAGTTATCTGTAAAAAGCAGAAGTCTAGCCCATAGTTGGTTGATTCTAAGGCAATTCTCTTTCTACAATATCATATGTCTTTAAAGTTGGATAAATATTAAACAAAAATGCTTTATAAACAAGTGACAACACAAAGGTAATGAATATAGTTACCCTTACTAGTTGTATAGTGGCACCACTGTGAAATATTGATACTGACAGTTCATATATTATGAGAGTGTATCTTAGGCTGGGTTTTCTAGGGAAGCAAAACCAGTAACACATACATGTATAAGGTAAGATTTATATATATAAAGTACAAGGAAAGACATATATAGAGAGATAAGTATAGATATAGGAAACAGCTCATGCAGTCGCAGAAGCTGAATGTCCCAAGTCCTGGCACAAGCCTCACATGGCCACGGGAGCCGGGGAACCCAAGGTCAGCAGGTCAGAGACCAGAGTTCTAGATCACCGGTTATGTAGGAAGGTGGATCCCAAGCTGGCGGCGAGACGGAGCTGCTGAGGCTGGTGAACCCAGGATTGGCAGGTCAGGGAACAGGACTCTCAAGCTCTGGCTGTAAGGGTTGATGAATCCAACAGCTGCTAGTTTGAGTCCAGGAACCAGACACCGGAAAAAGAGAGCCAGAGCTTCGGGCTATGTGAGCAGACAGGCAGTAGTGGGGGAAGGTGGAGAGATAAGAGCTGAGGGGCGGCAAGCCACCACAAACCCCAGCTTGCCACTGGATGCAGCAGCCAAATATGGAGTAGCCAAGTTGACATAATCCTGACCACCACAGAGTGCAACGTACACAATCTTAGATGCAGAAAAATGTCAAATGAAACAACTAATATTTCTCATAGTAACAAACAAAAGAATCCCAAGTTACTCTTGATCAGGTACATTCTTAACAAAGAATCTTGGATGTGGGGAACAAGCAGCCCTGGTAGACAAGACATTCTTGTGAAAACAAAGTTTCACATTTTAGACACTTTGTGAAACTGGGTAAGTTGAAAACCTCTCAGAATTCTGTTTTTCATCTTCTAAATAAAAACAATGTCACTTGCTACAAGTTTCATTTGAAAAATCAAATGTATGAAAAGCCCTACCAAAGTAAATGACATAGATTATGGTATCAATAACAACAGAATATGATTGCTGTCTTAAAATGTACTCAAATCCATGGGGAGAATGGAAAAGGATCAATTAAGATAAAATTCTTTAAAAGTAGTCTCTATTAAAACTAGTGGCTTAATTACATGCAACTATTTCCTGTCTTTGCCAAAACCTTACTAAAAAGATTATAAAATAATATTTGATCCTCAGTGAGCACCTGTTTCTGCTGAGTTGGGACCATTTGCTGTCCCCTTGGAAAATGGAGCAGAGAGGAATAGTGTGCTGTCACTGGGCAGGGAGAGCAGTGGAAGCTGCATATAGGTGGGCATATAAATTTATATGGGAATGTACATTTTCACTCAGTCATAACAACAAAAAAAGAATAATTGAAAAAGTGCCTATAATGATAAAAAACAAAGATAGGAAACAAAATAAGCTGGGAAACAGAAAAAGAAAGGCAGACAGAGCTGTAGGAAACGACTTAGCTGAGTCAAATAAGTTACAAACCCAAGATTCTGCTAGACAGGGTTACCATGAAGGAGAGGGCTTAACCATCCTGCCCACTTTTAAGACAGAGACTAGAAGATTCTCTTCTCCCCAAATGCAATTAACCTAGAGGATAATCTTCAATTAGCATTTGGAGGTTTTCTAATGAAAGGAAGGGCTTACTACATAGCACAGCCCATGAGATAACAAAATCAGCTCATAAGCAGACCTCTATTCAACCTCAGGCATTAAAACAAAAAGAAAGACATAAAATTTATCAGGTATTTTCCAATGGAAAAGACATGACAGACAACACATGCATCAGGCAGGCATAGAGAACAATTAATAATCACCTCAGAGAGAAAAACATTTCTTCCACAAAATGTTAAAGAAAAAATAAACATTACAAAGAACATAGGGCACACTTGAAAATGTAATACACATAACTATAACAATAATAATATTGCAATATTAAATGAATCAAATCTAATAGAAAGGAAACAAAACATCAAAAAATGTTGTTGCTGGTACTGGGTGCCATCAAGTTGCTTATGAGTCATAGTGAAACTACACCCAGTACTACAAGAGAACGAAACACTGCCCACTATGGTACCATCTTCAAAAGCATTGCCATGTTTGAGAACATTCTGAAAACCACTACAGCAATCCATCTAGTTGACAGCCTTCCACTTTTTCACTGAACCTGTACTTTAACAAGCATGATGTTCTTCTCCAGAGACTGATCCCTCTTGATAATATGTCCAAAGTACTTGAGATGAAGTCTCTGGATCTTTGCTTTTAAGGAACACATTGGATGTACTTTGTTCAACATGGATTTTTTCATACCTTGGGCAATCCAAAACATATTCAGCATTCTTCACCAATGCCATAATTCAAGGCATCAATTCTTCTTAAGTCTTCTTTATTCTCTGTTCAGCATAACAGGTGATTGAAAACAGATTAGCTACACCACAGTCCTCAAAGTGGCATATTTTATTTTTAACACTTTAAAGAGGTACTGTACAGCAGATTAGCCCAAAGCAATATGTCATTTGATTTCTTCAGTGCTGTTTCCATGGGCACTGATTGTGGATCCAAGGAAAATGAAATATTGGACAATTTCAATGTTTTCTCTGTTTATGATGATGTTGCTTACTGGATCAAATATGAAGGTTTTCTTTTTGTTGTTGTTCATGTTAAGGTATAATCCATGTTGAAGCCTGTAGCTTCCAATTTTCATCAATAAGCGCTTCAAGTTCTCTTTACCTGAAGCAAGCAAGGTTGTAATCTACATATTGCAGGTTGTTAATGAGACTTTCTCCAATCCTGAAACTGCATTCTTCATACAGTTCAGTTTCCTGGATTATTTGCTTAGCATACAGATTGAATTAAGTATGGTGAAGAGATACCACCCTGAAGCACACCTTTCCTGATATTAAACCATTCATCATTATCTTATTCTGTTTGAAGAACTGCCTGAGCACAATTAAGTGTTCTTGAATTTCCATTCTTTGTTTCCAGAATTTGTTATGATCCACATAGTCAAACATCTTTACATAGCCAGTAAAACACAAGGAAATATTTTTCTTATATTTTTGCTTTCAGTCAAGATCCACCTAACATCAGCAATGATATTCCTGGCTCCATAACTTGTCTGTAACTAGTTTGAATTTCTGGAAGCTTTTTGTTGATGTACTGCTGTAACTGTTTTCAATTATCTTCAGTAAAATTTTACTTGACATGATATTAAAGTATTGTTCTATGATGTGTAAATTCTGGTTACATCACATATCTTTGGAATGGGCATAAACATGATCTGTTCCATTTTGTTGGCCAGTAGCTGTCTTCCGAATTTCTTGGTACAGAAGACTGAACTCTTTCAGCACTGCATCATTTTTTTTTTTTAATTTAATATGACTGAGTGAATCCTGTATCAATTTACATGCCCACCTATATGCAGCTTCCACTGCTCTCCCTGCCTGGTGACAGCACACTATTCCTCTCTGCTCCATACATGTTTCATCCACCCAACAGTCTCCTTTCCCCTCCTCTCCACCCACTCCCGTTACTCCAGCCAGAGGTCAGCAGGATGATATCCTATAGATGCATAGAACCATAAAGTGGATCCAATATATGGTCACTCTGCATTGCCAAGTCCAATCCATTTACATCTGAAAAGTGGCTCTTCATTATGATTTATGGGCAAGGGCAGCATCAGGACCAGGGGCCATGCTCCATAAAGAATAATGATGATTCCAGGAAATATCTCATAACCTGGTTTCAACTGGAAGACATTATGTTGAGTGACAGTAGTCAGTGACAAAAGGACAAATACTGTATGAGACCCCATGATAATATCTCAAAAACAGACTTATGTATAGAAGAAAAGACTCTTTGACAGCTGCAAGGGAGGGGAGAGATGGAGGACGAGGGGAGGAGGGTTTAGATTAGATAGTTGCTAGAAATCTGGTTGGGTGAAATTGGTGATAGCACACATTAGAAACAAGAACAATATTAAGTGGACTTCAGCATAACTTGAATACGCCTTCCATCTTATCCCAATATTGCAAAAACAGAGTAGCTGGGGCAGGGGCCAGGGGAACATGTTCTTAGGTGAAACTGAGGCCAACTGGCACAATGAGCGGTTTGCTAAGAGGGCTCTCTGCACCCCACATTGGTGAGTGGCATCTGGGGTCTTTAAAGCTGCCAAGCTGCCATCTGAGGGCACACCAAATGGTCCTAACTCAGCAGGAACGGATGCTCACCGAGGACCAAAATGACAGGGGTAAAGACAACCCAAAACATAGAGAGACACACGTGAGTGGGTGCCTACATCGACTTCGGACCAGAGCACTGAATCATTTGTTGAAACACCTCAAGTGGTGTTCTACCTTTTACTAGAGTCTTGGCCTTCATCAATGTCTTCAGGGGTTGGGCTTTTTCTTTAATAACATTGGTTCTTGATCATACACTATTTCCAGAAACAGCTGAATATCAGTCAATTCTTTTTCGTTCATTTAATCTTTGTAACATTTCTTCTTTTGATGTTTCTACTGTCATTCAATACACTGTCTACAGCAACAGGGAACCTTGGGTGAAGAGGAGAAGAACAATATTGTGGGGTTGACAACCAAGGTTACAAATCAATTTGTGTATTAACTGTTTAACAGATTACTGCATAGATCTTGAAGTATCTTTTTTTTTTACAATGAATGTGATGTCATTCTTCAATCTGTTATTCCCAACAGACTAGACCATGTAACTTTCTAATTCAAAATGGCCAAAACCATTCTACTTCAGTTAGCTAATGGCTAGGATATTGACCTTTGAGCATTCCATTTCATATTGGCCAACTTCCAATTTTTCTTGATTCACACTTCATACATTCCACATTCTGTAATTATTAATGGGTTTTTGTAGCTTCATCTTCTCATTTTAAGTTATGCCACATCAGCAAAGGAAGGTCCCAAAAGCTTAGCTCCATCATTATTATTAACTCTACTTTGAGTAGCAGCTCTTCCTCAGACTCCATAATGCCGTAAGACAAGCCCCTTCCAACCTGAGAAGATCATCTCCTACATTGTATCAGATAATGTAATGCTGCTATGCAAAGGGCAATGGTTAGGTTGGAACCCTGGTGGCATAGTGATTAAATGTTACAGCTGCTAATCAAAGGGTAAGAGGTTCAAATCTACCAGGTGCCCCCTTGAAACTCTATAGTGCAGTTCTATTCTGTCCTATACAGTTACTATGAGTCAGAATCAATTCAACACAGTGGTTTAACATCAGGAGTATGAACTCACTGCTGACATCTTAGGGCAGAACAGACAGTTTCCCAAGCAGGAAACAGAAAGGGAACTTAGATCTCTGCATGAATTTTTTATTTTATTTTATTTTTAAGGTGGCACATATTAGTCATCACAGTCAAGGGGTGTTGTAAGTGTCAGGGGGTGATGGAAGACTTCAAAGAAAATACCACCAAGGTTTCTCCAGGACCACTGTGGGTCCTCCTCCTTTTGAAGCCTGACAAACTCAGTTTTCAATTGTAAATTCACCTAGCCACGGCTAAGGCCGTAGCTATGGTTTGATTTTGGTCACCAGAATCCCAAGCATGTGCAAATTGGAATCTTGACACATGAGCAATATCTGAAAAGCTGAGCCATGGACCAGAACTTCACTAGAGAGGAATTTGTTTTGTGCACATAGCAGTGCAGGGATCCATTTAAGGAGCCAAAGCTTTATTCATTTGCTGCATGACTCAGCATCTAGATATCCAAATATGGGCATGGGAGAGCTCAGGGTTTCAGATTTCTGGTGTCAACGCCAACCCTTGGAGACTGAAGAATTTTAAAAACTTCCTGCTCTCGTTGGGTGGAAGATCATGGTCTTTTAGCTGTTAAGCCCCACTTTTCTCCTTGTTTGCCCAAACAAGAAACTTCCATTTTCTGTTTCCCTTACAACTGATGGCATCGTATCCCTTGTATTTCAATTGGCTAATAGGACAGGACAAGAACCATGTGAGAGTACTGTTGAGCTTCACAAAAGCCTGAAAATAACAAGCACTAGGACCAGGAAAAGCTGTAAGGGGAATTATCCAGAACAACAGACAAGCAGGAGGTGGCCCCCAACAGGACACAATAGGTAGTCAGTGGGTATGCCAATCAAGTCAGTCTCCATTGGGCACCACAATGGAAGGGTACAACAAAAAGCTGCCTTTCCATGTGTGACTACTGAATCCCAGAGACCAAGCACACACATCAGTTGAATTTTCCCACAGTAAACAGAATACAAAATTTAAAGACAAGGTACTCACATGGCTCAATTTCATTGCAAACTACTAAAACACACAAAAGTACAAGAAAAGAAAGCACCCTCTAAGGAAAACCATTAAAGAGGCAATGTCTCTTTCGAAGGTAAGAATAATGCAGAGAAATGATAATTTTCAAACTGTGGAGTTAAACATGATTTTTAAAAAACAAAAACTAACAGAAAACAAATTAGCAGTGTTCAAAAGGGAAAAAGGAAGAACAAGCTGAGAGATCTGAGAGATTCAACACGGAATTTGAATGAACAATTAGAACTAAATAAAATGTGAATTAGAAAAAGCAAGAGAAACATTTAACAATAAGTTAAAACAAGCAGAAAATAGAATATATGAATTAGAAGACAGAATACCAGAATTTACCAAGCATCAAGACAAAGGAACAAATAAAAGTAAATAAACACAACAAGAATTGTGGGATTCAATTAAGAAATCTAATTTTAGAATTACTGGAATCTCAGAGCACCATGACAATAAGGCACACAAGCAATTTTCAAAGAAATAATCAGAGGCAATTTCCCAGACCTGGCAGAGAACTAAGCCTGAAAATATAGGAAGCTATAAAACCTCAATCAGAAGATACACAAAAAGATTAATTGTGACAGAGCCTAATAAAATCCTTGAAAAACAAAGACAAGGAAAGAATTCTAAAATCACAAGAGAAAAGGACTCATCACAGTAAGTACCCAAATGCAAACAAAAACAGAAAAATCAATATAATAAGCAAATGAGATATAAAACCCTCAAAAAACAAATAACCTGAAATGTAAATAGTCTAAATAACCCATGTAAGAGGCAGAGACTGGTAGAATGGCTTTACAAAAATGGTCTATCCTTTTGAAGAAACCTACCTTACACACAAGTGCATAAACAGACTGAAAATAAAAGGATAGAGAAAAACATTGATTGTAACCAGTACACAAAAAAGAGCAGGCCTTGTTGTTGTTACAGCCATAATGATATCAGATAAAACGGATAACTGATATCAGGTAAAAGTGACTTCAAATCAAAATCTAGTATAAAAGATACATAAGAACTTTACCTAATAATAAATGGGCCAATTCAATAAGAACAGACAATTAACAATACATATACATATAACAGCAGTGCACCAAAATACATGAAAAAAAAAAAAAAAAAAACTAATATGAAAGGAGAAATAGGTACCTCCACAATAATAGTAGGGGCCTTCAATACACTACCTTTACTAGGGAATTTAAATAAAACTGTAAGCCAATGGACCTCATGAACAAACATAGAACATTCCATACAACATTAGAACAATATATATTCTTCTCAAGTGCGCGTGGATCATTTTTCAGAGCAGACCATATGATAGGATATAAAAAAAGTAAGCAAATTTTTAAAAAGACTGCAATTATTCAAAGCATCTTGGCAGACTGTAATGTTATAAAACTAGAAATCAGCAAAGCAAAAATAAGGGGAACATGGAAACTAAATAATACTATTAAAAATTTATTGTTACATAACTAAAGCAAAAGTGCAATTTTAAAATTTCTAGAACCTAACAAAAATGAAAACAGGTATATCAAAACCTTTGAGACAGAGCAAAAATAGTACTCAGCAGCAAATTTACAGAAATAAATGCCAACATTAAAAAACAAAATAGATCTAAAACCACTACATTAAATCATCAATATGAACAAAGAGAAAAGGAAGACCAAAAGAAGTCAAAAGCAACAACAAAAAAAAACAATAAAAACGAGGACAGGAATAAATGAATTAGGAAACAGAGAAATAATAAAAAGAATTAACAAAGCTGAGAGTGGATTCTTTAAAAGGACTAATAAAACTAACCACTAAAGAGACTGACAAAGAAAAAAATCCAGAAGAAGCAAATAGTCAAATTAAGAAACAAAACTGATGACATCACTACCAATCCATAAAACATAAGGATCATAACTGATTTCTAAGAAAAATTATATTCCAATAAGTTTGAAAACCTAGAGGAAACAAACTCTTAGAAATACAGTATCTATCCATGTTATCACAAACACGGTTAGAAAATTTAAAAAGACCCACCCCAAAAGAAGATATTGATGATGTCATAAAAAAGAAATACCAAAAACAACAAAAAACTCAGGACTAGATGCTTACACTGGAGAGTTCTACCAACCGTCAGAGAAGAGCTGATACCAATCCCACTCAACCTCTTTAAAACCACCCAAAAGTAAGGAATACTACCAAACGCCTTCTAAAAGTCAACATAACTGAAACCAGCCAAACACATCACACAAACAGAAAACTGCAGGCTAACACATCTTTTGAACATATGTGCAATTTTTTTAAACAAAACAAAATTCTAGCAAAGAAAGTATAATGATATCCCCCCGAAATATGTATACATATTTACACATTATAATCAGGCGAGATTCATAGCACAGTTTCAAGAGTAGTTCATCATCAGAAAATCAATCAATGTAATCTACCACATGTATAAAACAAAGGCAAACACCTGCATGATTCTATCAATTGATATAGAAAATGACATTTTATAAAATTCACCATTGGCTGCTAAAAACTCTAAGTAAATTAGAAATAAAAGGGAAATTCCTCAACACAATCAACGATATATTTGAAAAATCAATAGCCACCATCACATCTAGTGGAGAAAGGCTGAGAAGCTTCTCTCTGAGGACGGGAATGAGACATGTATGTCCATTATCACTACTCTTACTCAACATTGTAGTAGAAATAACAGCCAGAGCAATGAGGCAAGAAAGAAGTAACTGATTTTCCACAAGGGGTCAAAGTCCTCTCAGCAGGGCACTGAGAGTCTGTTTAACAATTACTGCTGGCAAAACTGTGTATCTACCTGGAGAAAGCTGAAACAGGACCCACACTTCACACGAAACACAAAAATCAACTCAAAATGTATCAAAGACCTAAGTGAAACCTAAAGCCATAAAATTCCTGGGGGAGGGGAGGGAACAGGCAGAAAACTACAGGATTTAATATTCTACAAAAATAAGAGTAGCAAGCATTATAACAAATACACAAATAGAAGACTAAAAAATAAATGCATAGTATCTCATGAAAATTATAAACCTCAACTCGATATTGCAAGGATAGAGTAGCTGGGCCAGAGGGCACGGGACCATGTTCTTGGGCGAAATTGAGGCCAACTGGCACAATGAGTCGTTTGCTAAGAGGGCTCTCTGCACCCCACATTGGTGAGTGGCATCTGGGGTCTTAAAAGCTGCCACGCTGCCATCTGAGGGTACAGCAAACGGTCCCAACTCAGCAGGAACGGACACTCACTGAGGACCAAAATGACATGCGGTAAAGACAACCCAGAAGATAGAGAGAAACACTTGAGTGGGTGCCTACATCGACTTGGGACCAGAAGAACCAGATGGTGCCTGGCCACCACCAGTTATAGACACGATGGAGCTCACTCAGTTGAGTCTCACTGGCAACACAAGAATAAAAAGGGGTGCATCCTGAGATCTTCACTAAAAGAGTAAAATTGATTGTCCAGTTGCTTCAGGGTTCCCCTGGGAGCATGGCCCCTGGCCCTGATGCTGCCCTTGCCCATAAATCATAACAAAGATCCACTCTCTGGACACAGATGGATTGGACTTGGCAATGCAGAATGACAATATATTGTATGCACTTTATGGTTCTATACATACTATACATTATGGTTCTATACATCTATAGGATATCAGCCTGCTGACCTCTGGTTGGAGGAAGAAGAGGAGTTGGAGAGGAGGGGAAAGGAGACTGTTGGGAGGATGAGACATGTATGGAGCAGAGAGACAGTGTGCTGTCACCAGACAGGGATTGCAGTGGAAGCTGCATATAGGTGGGCATGTAAATTGATACGGGAATGCACATTTTCACTCAGTTATGTCAAATAAAAAATAGATTAGTAAAAAGATATCAGAAGAGTAGTAAAGGAACCTAAACACTAGGAACAATTTTAGGAAAAGACTTATTAGATAAACATTTAATCTCTAATAGCTACAAAAAGTGTCAACAACAGCAAAAAAAAAAAAAAAAAGGTGGGGGAATTCCTCAATATAATCAGTAGCATCTATGCAAAGCTAACTGCTTTCATCATCCTGAGTGGTGAAAGACTGAAAGAACTCCCTTTGAGAATTGGAACTAGACAAGGATGCCCACTCTCACCACTTTTATTCAACACTGTGCTAGAAGTTCTAGCGAGAGCAATTAGATAACTCAAAGAAATAAAAGGCATCCATACTGGCAATGAAGAAGTAAAGATTTCCCTCTTTGCAGATGATATGATTCTTTATACAGAGAATCCAAAGAAATCCTTAAGTAAACTATTAGAGCTAATAGAAGAATTCAGCAAAGTATTGGGGTACAAAATAAACATGAATAAATCAATAGGATTCCTTTATACCAACAGTCAAATTATTAAAGAAAAAATCAAATCAATTCCATTTACTATAGCACCCAAGAAGATAAAATACCTAGGAATAAATCTAACTAGAGAAATAACAAATCTTTACAGAGAAAACTACAAGACCTTACTACAAGATACTAGGGGAGACTTACATAAGTGGAGTAATCTGCCTTGCTGCTAGATAGGAAGACTCAATATTGTGAAAATGTCTATTTTGCCCAAAGTAATCTATTTATATAATGCAATCCCAATACAAGCTCCAGTGACATGTTTTAATGAGATGGAGAAACAAATTACCAGCTTTATCTGGAAAGGGAAGAAGCCCCAAATAAGTAAAGCACTACTGAAAAAGAAGGACATACTGGGAGGCCTCTCAGTACCTGACTTTAAAACCTATTACACTGCCACAGTAGTCAAAACAGCCTGGTATTGGTACAAAAAGAGACATATAGACCAATGGAACAAAGTAGAGACCATAGAGATGTCACCATCATCCTGTGAACAGCTGATATTTGACAAAGGTCCTAAGATTTTGAACTGGGGTAAGAACAGTCTCTTTAACAAATGATGCTGGCATAACTGGATATCCATCTGCAAAAAACTGAAACAAGACCCATATCTCACACCTTATTACAAAAAACAACTCAAACTGAATAACAGACCTAAATATTAAAGCCAAAATGATAAAGCTCATCCAAGATAAAATAGGGTCAACAATGGAAGTTTTAATATGCAATATAGGCAGACATAAAAATCTGACAAACAAAACACATTCATCAGAAGAGAAAATAGATAAATGGGAATTAATAAGAATCAACACTTCTGCTCATTCAAAGACTTCATCAAAAAATTAAAAGACCACCTACAGAATGAGAAAAAATATTTGGCTACTTTATGTCAGACTGACGCCTGACCTCCACAATCTATAAAGTTCTACAAAATATCAATAAGAAAAAGACAAATCATCCAATTAAGCAATGGGCAAATGAGATGGACAGACATTTCTCTAAAGAGGAGATCCAGGCAGCCAAAAAAACACATGCAGACACGCTCACGATCATTACCTACTAAAGAAATTCAAATCAAAACGACAATGAGATACCATCTCCATGATCCACAAAATGCAAAACAATAAATGTTGGAGAGGCTGTGGAGAGACTGGAACTCTCCTACACTATTGGTGGGACTGCAAAATGATGCAACCTCTTTGGAAAGCAATTTTGTGTTACCTTAAAATAATGGATATAGATATATCATTTGAGCAAGTAATTCCTCTGCTCGGAATATATCCTACAGAATCAAGGCCATTCACACCAACTGCTACGTGTACACGAATGTTCATTGCAACACAGTCCATGATAACAAAAAATTGGAATCAACCCAGATGTCCAACAACAGAAGAATGGATGGGTAAACTTTGGTATATGTCCTCAATGGAGTACTATACATTGATAAAGAACAAAGATGATAGCAGGAAACATCTCTCAACTTGGTCTCAACTGGAGGACAATATGTTGAGTGAAACTAGTCAGCGACAGAAGGACAATTATTATATGAGACTCCCATGATAAAAACTTAAAAACATACTCATACGTAACAGAAAAGACTCTTTGATGGCTACACGAGTGGGGAGGGTGGGAGGGTGAAGGGGCGAGGGTTTAGATCAGATATTTGTTAGAAATTTGGTTGGGTGAAATTGATGACAATATACATTAGTAAGAAGATTAATATTAATGGGACTTTGACACAACTTGTGTACTCCTCCTATATCAACCCAATATTGTAAGCACAGAGTATGTACACTTTCATTTTTTATTTAATAAAAAAATACAGTTCTCTATTTCAACAAAAAGACAAAAATATTTATAATAAAATACACAAAGGATATGGACAGAACTTGCAACAAAGAAGCTATATGAGTCACTAACAAACACATGAAAAGATACTATCACCTTTGTTAGGTGCTTTTGCTAACCAAAAGGTTCAAATACACTAACCATTCCTTGCAAATCCTATTGGACAGTTTTACTTTGTCATATATGGTTACAATGATTTATTATGTACAACATATGTACATATGTTTATATGTACAACAGAACTAAACACTGGTTTTGTGCCATGCCCACAACTGTTTTTACGCTTAAGCCCATCATTGCAACCACTACCTCAATCTATCTCGTCAGGGGTCTTCCTCTTTTTTGCTGGCCCTCCACTCTACAAAGCAAGATGCCAATATTTTATCTAGGGACTGATCTTTGCTGACAACATGTCCAAAGTATGTAAGATGCAGTCTTTCTGTCTTTGCTTCCAATAAGCACTCTGGTTCTACTTCTTTCAGAACAAATCTATTATTGGTTTGGCAATCTGGGTCAATTCAATATTCTTTTCCAACACCACAATTCAAAGGCATCAATTCTCCTGACATCTTTATTCACTGTCCAACTTTCATATGCATATGATGTAACGGAAAATATCAAAGCTTGGGTTAGGTGTACCTTAGTTTTCACAGTGATGTTTCTAATGTCAATACTTTAAAGAGGCCCTCTACAGTAGATTTTCCTGATGCAATGTGTCTTTTGATTTTCTGACTGCTGCTTTCACGGGCATTGATTGTGGAGTCAAGTAAAGGAAATCCTTGACATCCTCAGTCTTTATTTATCACTATGTTGCTTATCGGTCCAGTTGTGAGGATTTTTGTTTTCTTGATGTTGATGTGCAATCCACACTAAAGGTGGTGGTCTTTGATCTTCACCAGTACGTGTTTCAAATCTTCTTCATTTCCAGCAAGTAAGGTGGTACCATCTGTATGACACAAGTTGTTGATGAGTCTTCCACCAATCCTGATGCCTCATTCTTCTTGGTATAATCTGTATTCGATTATTTGCTTGGTATGCAGATTGAAATGCTATGGTGAAAGGATACAACCCTGATGCACACCCTTTCTGACTTTAAACCATGCAGCGTTCAGTTGTTCTGTTTCCTTGACTGCTTCTTGATACATATGCAGATTCCTCATGAGCACAGTTAACTGTTCTGGAATTCCCAGTCTCTGCAGTATTAGCCATAATTTGTTATGATCCACAGTCAAATGCCTTTGCATAGTCAATGAAACACAGGTAAACATCTCTGCTTTCACGTAAGATCCATCTGACATCAGCAATGATATCCCTGGTTCCATGGTCTGTTCTGAATCAAGCTTGAATTTCTGGCAGTTTCTTTTCAATATAAAGGGAGAGCAGCAGGCTAGGAAGACTGCAAAAAGGGAGAGGGAGGAAGCTAGGATTAAGTAAAGGGAGAGTGTGCAGGCTAGGAAGATTGAGTAAAGGGAGAGTGAGCAGGCTAGGAAGCTGAGTAAAGGGAGAAGGAGCAGCTCCCACTTGTCTGTCAGTGGGAGCTTGCTTGTTGCTATGATGGTGGAAGCTATGCCACTGGTCTGAAAAGAATTAGCCAGTGAAAGCCTTATGAATAGCAGCCGGACACAATCATTAGCCATTAAAAGTAAAGGAAAATTACACCTGTTTCCACTCAGTCAATTTCAACTCATTGTGACTATATACAACAAAGTGGAACTGTCCCATAGGGTTTCCAAGGAGTGGTTGGTGGATTTGAACCTTTTGGTTAGCATCTTTCATAACATCTCATTCCTACTAACATGGCACTTATTAAAAAAAAAAAAAAACGGAAAAAAACAAATGTTAGCAAACATACGGGGACATGTGAATGTTTATTACTTGCTGGTGAGAAAATAAAATAATACAACCACCATGGAAAATAATTTGGAGCTTCCTCAAAAAATTGAAGATAGGGTAACTTTCAAATGTAGCAATTCCACTCCTAGTAATATGCCCTACATACCTAAAATTAGTGACATGACCAGATGTATGTACTTCTACATTCACTTCAGCATTATTTACAACAGCAAAACAATGGGAAAAACCTATGTGCCCATCAATGGATGAATGGACAAGTAATTTGTGGTACATACGTACAATGGAATACTACACAACCATAAAGAACAATGAAAAGCCTGTGAAAAATATTATGACATGGATGGACCCAGAGGGCAAAATGATAAGTGAAATAAGTCAAGCTTTTAAGAATAAATATTGAATGACTGTATATTTACAAGAAGAGAAGAGATATATAGAGAGATCAATATTCATTGACTGATGCTATCAAGAAAAAGAGGAAGGGAGGGGAGATAATGTTTTAGAAGTTAGAGATTTGTTCCTTCTGGTGATGAGAAATTTGACTCCAAGTGTAGAAGTAGTAAGCAAGCACGATCATAGCAAAGATGAGTGTTTGAGCACTAACAGAACGGTACACACACCATTAAAGACAATGCTGCCGAAGAGTAATAAATGTAACTAACGCAATCAATAACTGCCCTGGAAATTTGTAAAACTAAATATTCTGGGGGATACACAATTGTGTAACAACAGCAAACACAGCTAAAAATGTGTTGGGTAAAGACATATAAGTATGCATAAATATGTACAGGGAGGCATCCATGAATAACTATAGGCACATATATGTCTATGTATGTTGCATATATTTTCAGGTATAAAATAAAGTACACAGAGGGCACAGGTATAGATACCTCCTAGACACAACCAAACACCTCACAGGATTGGTCTACAGGATTTAAAGTTTTAGTATCAGAGTCTTGTGGGGTAATTTAGCCAACTGGCATAATTCATAACGACAGTGTTCTGCATTATATTATGTGAGTGGCATCTGAGGTCTTAAAAGCTTGACAGAGGCCATCTAAGATACAGGTATTAGTCTCTACCCATCAAGAGCTAAAGAGAAATAAATAAAACAAAGACTACTCTACAGAACCAGCCTATAGATCCAATTGTTGTTAGGTGCCATCTACTCAGTTCCAACTAATAGCGACCCTACACACAACAGAAGGAAACACTGCCCAGTCTTGCACCACACACACAATTGTTTTTGCGCTTAGGCCCATTGTTGCAGCCACTGTGTCAATCCACCTTGTTGATGGTCTTCTTCTTTTTTGCTGACCCTCTACTCTATCAAGCAGCAGTCAAGAAATCAAGACACACTGCACTGGGAAAACCTGCTGCCAAGGAACTCTTTAAAGTGTGGAAAAGTAAAGATGTTACCTTGAAGACTAAGGTATGCCTGACCCAAGCTGTCCTATTTTCAATCACATGATATGCATGAGAAAGCTAGACAATGAATAAAGATGACAGGAGAAGAACTGATATCTTGGAATTGTGGTGTTGGAGAATATTGACTGTACCATAGACTGCCAAAAGAATAAATAGATCTCTTCTGGAAGATGTAAAACCAGAGTGTTCCTTGGAAGCAAAGATAGCAAGATGGTGTCTTATATACTCTGGACACCATCAATAGTTTATAAGAACAATGACATGACCTACCTTGAGACTAGATGGTGTCTGGCTACCACTATCGATCATTCTATCTAGGGACTTAATAGATAGCCCCAGAGAGAATGGAAGAAAAAGGTAGAATAAAATTCAAATCCCTAAAAAATAGCCAGACTTACTGAACTGGTGGAGACTAGAAAAACCACTGAGATCATCAGCCAGAGATAGCTTTTCAAACTTAGAACTCAGACCACCCTCAAAGGTCGCCTTTCAGTCAAATATCAGATTAGAATATAAAATTAGTATCACCCATGAGTGCTGTGCTCCTCAAAATAATCACCTTGATGAAAACAAATGTCTAACATTTACCACAGACCAAAGAGGAGAAGGCTAGGGGGCACAGGAATTTAAACTAACGGAAATAGAACAATCAAAATTGACATAGCAAGAATGCTGATACATTGTGAAAATGTAATCAGTATTATTAAACAATATGTATAGAAACTTTTAAATGAAAACCCAATTTCACATGTAAATGTTTAGCAAGAAACATAATCATGTCTGTGTGTATAGACAGAGAGAATGCTGAATACTTTCAGCCCCCTATGTATATTTTTGTATGATAAATGAGAAAATTCACTCATTAAACATTACAAGGTTGTGATATTGCATGAATACATACATACTCATTCCCAATGAGTTGATTCCAACTCATAATGACCATATAGGACAGAGGAGAACTCCCCCACAAGTTTCCAAGGAGAGCCTGATGGATACGAAGTGCCAACTTTTTGGTTAGCAGCCATAGCTCTTAACCACTACACCCTCAGGGTTTCCTCAGTTGTAGTAATAACCCACCAGTTGTAGTAATAGAGAGGAAAATTATTACATTAAGCAGCAATTAAGAATCAAATGACATATTGTATTGGGCAAATGTGTTGCAAAGGGATCTTTAAAGTGTTAGAAAGCAAAGATTTTACCTTGAGGATTAAGGCACACCTGACCCAAGTCACTGTATTTTCAAATTACTTCTGATACATGCAAAAGGTGGACAAGGAACAAAGAAGATCAAGAGGGAAAGTATGTATTTGAACTATGGTATTAGCAAAGAATACTGAATACACCAATATAGCAAATCTGTTCTAGAATAAGCACAGTCAGAATACTCCTTAAAAATGAGGGTAGTGAGACACTGCCTTGCTTATTTTAGACATGTGAGGCACTGTCAATTAAGTTAGGGAAGTCATCCTAGAAAAAATACTACATAACTCATCGCTGAATATCACTATGGTCACCCCTGAAGTACTCCACTTGGGAAGCTATGCACTGGTGCCAGCACCTAGTCCACCCTTCAAAGCAATTCTGGAACTCTTTTTCTGGAATGGCCATCAGAGCTGTCATCACATTACCCTTGATGTCCTCAGTGACATTAAAATGTCTTCCATTCAACATTTCCTTTATCTTTGGATAAAGGAAAAGTCTTTGGGGTTCAGATCAGGTGAGTAGGTACAGTGTTCCAATAGAGTTACTTGTTTACTGGCTAAAAAGTCCCTCACAGATAACTATATAATTAAGTTTGTGAACTTCCCACAATGCCACTGTACTCAATGGCCACTCCAGAAAGAGTTCCAAAATTGCTAGGAAGGGTGGACTAGGCATTAGCGTCATTGCATAGCTTCCCAAGGTGAGTACTTCAAAGCCAACTGTAGTGATATTCAGCAATGAGGTATGTAACACTCAGAAAAATTATGTTCACAGACTTAATCGTCAGATCTTGTGTATCGGGAGGGTCTAGATCCTGGAAAAGGACATCACACTTGGCAAAACAGAGGGTGAGTACAAAAAAGATCATTGATGAGATGGACTGACACAATGGCAGCAACAATGGACTCAAACTTAGCACTGATTGTGAGGCTGGCACATGACCAAGCAGTGCTGCCTTCTGTCGTGCATGACTCTGATCCCACTTGATGGAACCTAAGGACAAGGTGTAAGCGCTAAAAAGGTTGCTGTACTCTATGGAAAATTATGAAAGAATGGCCTACCATAACATAATTAAATGTATTTATAAATTTATAATTCAAAATATTTATTGAACACCTTTTATTACATTAGGCATCGTGCTAGATTCTGGCATACAGTAGTGCATTAAACATATTATCCTTGTCCTCATAATGTTTACATCACCTGGCAGTATTAGTAAAAATATATACATGTATTTATACTTTATGATTTTAAGTTAGATGTGTAAATATAATCCATTTTCTGCCGTATGATTCTATATATTCATTATGCTATTCATTTAAATTACAAACATAATATTTCATGAATTTAAAATCTCATACTGAATATATTAACCAGACACCATAAATAAGCTAAATAACTTCAGTATTCATTGTAAGCAAGCAAGAGATACTACTTAATCACAAAAACTAATTTGTTTTAGAATATATCATTACTGATGCAAGGAAAGAAACAATAAATTTTCCTGAATTTCTGCTCAGGTAACATTTCACTTCTGGTTTGCTGAAACAAAATGAGCACATTCTACATAATCACTCCATAGTCTGCAATGCTGTCAGCAAAAATAAGATGCCTGTGAAGAAAAGTTTTTTTTTTTTTAATTTAATAAAACTGAGTGAAAATGTACATTCCCGTATAAATTTACATGCCCACCTATATGCAGCTTCCACTGCTCTCCCTGTCCAGTGACTGCACACTATTCCTCTCTGCTCCATACATGTCTCATCCTCCCAACAGTCTCCTTTCCGCTCCTCTCCACCCACTCTCCTTCCTCCAGACAGAGGTCAGCAGGATGATATCCTATAGATGTAAGTAAGGTACTACTAAAGAAGAAGAACAGACTAGGAGGCCTCTCATTACCCGACCTTAGAACATACTACACTGCCACAGTGGTCAAACCAGCCTGGTACTGGTACAAGAACAGACAGATCGATCAATGGATTGGACTTGGCAATGCAGAAAAGTTTTCTTAATGAAGTAATTTCCAAGTGACACAGAAAGGCAAGTAAAAACAGCATAGAATTTGGTGTTTTTATATACTGAGAACTCATGGGTCTAAAATATGTTTTGTTGTCCAAGGGTATAAAAACAGATGTTTTATCTGTCATGTGTTTACTACAGATAAATCAGTAATTTATACTTTTAACAAATATGACAAACAGCAAAATAATATTGACAATCACTTAAACCTAAGTATCAAAACTGGTGAACAATTTTTATAAATGATTAAGTTTTAGAAAAAAGTCAAAAGGACAAGTAATTCAACTACAGTATTTGCTTTTTAGTGTCAAATACAATTGTAATTAAAGCTTGCAAAGGCTTCTTTGGTTTGGGGGTAAATTTATTAAAACAAAATTACCAAACTCACAGCCATCAAGTTGATAGACTCCCAGCAACTCGACAGGACAGAGCAGAACTGCCCCATAGGGGCAGACTTCTTGGTTAGCAGCTGAATGCTTAACCACTACACCACCAAACACTTAAAAGTTTTGTTTCCTTGTAGAAATGTATCTTTTTAAATTCTCCTCAGTTTTTTGGAAGTAGGTAAGTTATCGAAGAATTTTTAAATGGCACTTAACAATATTCAAATATGCTTCACTGTACATTTTCTCTATAGATTTTAATTCAACTTAATATGTGGACTATTTGATTTTTTTTTAGAGGAAATGGACATTAAATCTACCTGATGATTAGCAATCAAACACACAGTGTGTCAGAGTCATTCGTAGGGCCAAATAACAGCTTCTGTAGAAACTAGTGGATAATATATCATGTATAAAAAACATTATGTGATTATAAATTCTTCACAGCCAATTCCTTCTCCATGTTTGATAATTACTATCAATCACTCTCGGAATAAAAAGTATAAATATAAATCACCACCCACTGCCATTGAGTCGGTCCAACTCATAGTGACCCCAGAGGTCAGAGTAGAACCTCCTCATAGAGCTTCCAAGGAGCACCTGGCGGATTTGAACTACCAACCTTTTGGTTAGGAGACGTAGCACTTAACCCACAAAGCCACCATGGTTTCCGAAGTTCTATAAAAAGCTGGTTATATAGGACAATATTACTTGTAGACACAGATGTAGTACATCTATGAGTATTACAGCGGCACTGTTTCTATTTCTGTCAGTAGAAAAGCTACTCAATTAACTTACTTTAATGGCTGAACTATTGCAAATAGCAGGGTAGCCTGCTATCTTTGTACAACTAGAATTTGTTCTCAAAAAATTCCTGGGGGAGGGGGATTAATCGCTCTTTTATATTGTATAATTTGGAAATACAAATTCAAAAATAAATTACTGGGCATGAGTTATGATTGATATCTATTAGAATAGCATGCTTTAGTCCCAGTTTCATATGTTCAGCCAAGAAGGAGCTATTTGACTATACAAGATGTTACACATTTTTCAGCTAAAGTAAAAACACAAATATAAAAGTTAGCACTTGGGACATCAAGAAGATTTGTGATATTCCCTATAAAACATGAAGGGATCCATAAATGAGCTATTTCCTCCTCTGATTCTTAGTGGGTATCTTTTAAGTTAGTAATTTCAGAAGGCCACTAAGAGTCATGGGAAACAGAAATAACCTGGCAGAGGTGAGGCAAGAGATAAAAAAAAGAAGAAAAGACAATGAGAGGTGTCTTCCACTTCTACACAGCTCTATGAAAGTTGAGTTACAAAGTATTAGCTATATGATATTTTGTGAATGTATACTACTGAGTTTCTGAAATAACTGTCCACTATCTTTTTATCTACATGACACAATTTTCAATGCTGGCAAATATCCAGTGAGAACATACTAACACTCACCCAATCAACATATTATGATTAAATAACATTAAGCAACTGCCACATTCCTAGTTTCTTATAAATTCACCTACCAGAAGATTTGAGGTAAGCCTCTTTTTATTTTTAAAGACTTTTTAAACAGTAAGAATTTAAAGAACCCAAAATAAAGCAGATTAACAATATTTTCACCCTTTATCTTAATAAAACTAGAGTAACAAGAAATCACTCAATAAAATATCTTGATATAGTTGCTATAAATATACATTACTATTATTACTCTGTAAGGTATAGATGTTAAATAACACTTTAAATGATCCAAGAATGAATTTTAGATAATAAAAGGATGAATAACAGGTGGACAATTTTTAACTAAATCATAAAATCAGCTAATACTGTGAAACCTCTACAAAGTGCCATTTGGGGTCCGTAAAGAAAACTTGATGCAGATCAAGTACATCATTTTATATATGTATGTATATATATATATACGTATATATATATATATATAAAATCGGTGGTAAAATATGTATAACAATCCCTGTAACCCAAAATAAAAGAGTTACTACATTGTGCAGCAAGCTTACTGGGGGTCACGCATGCCCGGCCCAGGAAATTCAGAGCCACCTGGAAATGCTGAAGAGAGCGTACTGCATATTGATAGGGCAATTCAGAGTCCTCTGCCCAAAACTTGAAACTGAATGTCTAAAATTCCAGAAATGACCTCCTTATTCATTATCCATTTCATCCACTTGCTCTACAGTGTTCAAAGTTTTTAGCCTACAGAATATTTGGATTTAAAGTCCCAGTCTTGCCTCATTGGCTTCCTGAGGGAGGGTGGTCTATTATTTCCTCCGTATGCTTCCACTGCCCTTCTCCATAGAAGATACAAAATGAAGCCCTTCTTTGAGAATGAAGACTGAGCAAATCACCAATTATATTGCACCCAAATTCTTGTTATTCAAAGGTATATTATTACACAGGCTTTTATTGTAGCAGTGGCCCATTAGTCAAGTACTCAGCTGTTACCTACAATCAGCAATTTGAACTCTCCAGGGGAGAAAGATGTAGCAACCTGTTTCTATACAGATTAAAAACCTTTGGAAACCCTATGGGGCAGTTCTCCTCTGTCTTACAAGGTTGCTACAAGTCAGAGTCAACTCCACAACAGCAATTGCAGCAGTAGGAATCCCTGGATGGTGCAAACCAAATCTGCTGCTTGGCCAACTACAAGGTTGGAAGTCTGGTTCCACCCTGAGACTCCTCAGAGGAATCATGCAGCAATCTACTTCCAAATAGTCAGCCATTAAAAATCCTGGGGGCACAGTTCTAGTCTGACATACAGGGGGTTGCCATGAGTTGGGATCAGCTAGAGGGCAATTGGTTTGGTTTGAGTTTAATGTAGCAGTAAAAGACACTGCTACCAGCAGAAAACATTCAGGTGTCAGTCTGATAAACTGGCAGAAGCTTGATGGCTCTTCTTTCTTGTAAAGATAATTTCTTCCTCCACTTGCAAATTTAGATCTAACGGTGCAGACAATGGTGATCTAGTCCATCACATTCCAGCCCCTGCTCACAGGGACCAAATAGGGTTTCCTAGCCTGTAATCATTATGGGAGCAGACTACCAGTTCTTTGTTTCCCAGAAGCACCTAGATGGTTCCAACTACCAATCTTTAGTTTTTCTGCCAAAGATTGGACTGTAGAATAGCTGCTCCTGACTCCACTTGGAACTACAACAGCTACCCAACCGGATGTCTATTTAAAATTAAATGCTTGAAAATATAGTTTTGCCACTAAGTAGTAGTAATAACAAAAGTGTACTCATCTGTCTAATGCTGTTATATAACGAGCAAGACCAATTTGTGGTACCATCCCTTGTAATTTATCTATACTTCACTCACATCTCTGTAAATTGTTTCTATTAAACCCTTCCTAGGATACCAAATGTACGCATTTCTTTTCCCCTGCAGAGACATAGACTGACAATGGGTATGGACAATATACTTATAGTGGAAAAAGAGAAAAACATTTCTCAAAAGATGATAAAGACAAAAATAAGCAGCCAACAGAATCAATGCTAATCTATAAATGTGCCAGCTGTCCTTCTATACGTAATTGTATCTGATAAAAAAATGTTGGACTGATGTCCTTATCTTCAAATTACATCAGTATTGTACCAATACTGAAATGAGAATTTCAGTTAAAGACATTATATAAAAGTATAGTAAGATTTGTCTATTGCATTTGATTTTTAAGAGTTATTTACTTAAATGTAAAACTAAACATTTGTATATTAAATGCAACTCTATGGTTGAAACTGGAGTATGTTTTGTGCGACTGTCAGCAAAATAACTGAGCTATGGACTGTAGAATAGCTGCTCCTGACTCCACTTGGAACTACAATAGCTACCCAACTGGATGTCTATTTAAAATTAAATGCTTGAAAATATAGTTTTGCCACTAAGTAGTAGTAATAACAAAAGTGTACTCATCTGTCTAATGCTCTTATATAACCAGCAAGACCAATTTGTTATGCTGTAAAATATTTGGTAATAGGGCCATATTTCTCTAGTGAATAACCTATTTGGAATCCTAAAATTTCACAACTTCCTATTCCCCAAAATCTCCCTATGGTTGTAAAAATCTTTCTTGAATACTGCAAAGATCCTAATTATAAAAGAGCAATCAGAAAGTAATTATGACAAATTAGTGATGTATCAAATCCAAGACAAGGGAGTATTCACTGAGTAACTTCAGCTAATTTTGAAAACTCACAGAAATTGAGTATGTGATCTCAAACATGTTGGTGCACCTCCCTTACATTTGTAACTATAGATTATTGTGTGGGAAGAAGATTGCAGACACTACAGCCAAAGAGGAAAGAAAAATACCAACAGAGCACATGCAATACACAGCGTTGAATTAGTAGATAAGCATGCTCTCTGTCTAAAACACCAAACAAGCTGTTACTGATCAACAGCATTTTTTATGGTCATTAATACTTGTGGCATGAAGTAATTAACCATATATTAATAGTAGCTTATGTTAAAATATTTACATTATATATTTTAAAAAATATTTTCAATTTGCGTTTTAATTTGCCTTTATACCTCAAACTCTAGAAATAACATTAGTGCACTTAGGGGCATGGCATATACTTAACCAGCAGAATGAAAACATTGAACACATTTGTATTCTAGTTGATGTCTTCAGTAGACTCCAATGAAACAACTCTAGACTCCAATGAAACAACGCAGCGGCGTTCAGGGACGCGGCGGCAGCTGCAGCTTCCGAGGCTGTATCTGCTTCCTATTCTACTTTCTTTGTTCTTCTTTCTCCTACACCCGGTCCCCACACGCTTTTATCTCCCAGGTTCCTCCAATCACCCAAGGCCACGTCCTCCCAAAGCGGGGCTCTCAATAGGCTGACCAGCAGCCACTGCTCACAAGCATGCGCTATGCAAGCCCTAAGTCTGGTAAACAAGGGTGTGGAATAAGGAGGGGCTCCGGCCTTGGGCGCCTTCTTGGGCCGGACGCTCCGCTCCCCACAATGAGGAGCCCAGGTGGCACAGCCGTCAAGACTTAAGAGTTTGTATGCTAACCAAGGAATCCACCAGCCTTTCCTTGAAAATCTTATGGGGGTAGTGTTACTCTGTGTGATTGAGTCACTAAGAAACCCACGCCAGTGGTTAACAGCTACAACAGAAAGACCAGCAGTTCAAATCACTAGCAGGCTCCTTGGAAACCTTATGAAACAGTTCTACTCTGTCCACTCTGTCCCGTTGGGTCACTATTCAGTCTCAACTCCAGCGCAGGGCAGTGGGTTTGGGTTTGAGTTTTCTATAGTGAGAAATTAATTTGATCACTATGAGTTTTTTTTTTTTTTTTTTGGTTTGGTTTTACATATGTCATTCTCCAGTAAGAATTGTATTCCACATTCATTATGGAATATAGCCATTTTCCAAAAAATGAGAGAAAGACAGAGAACAAACCAAATGTCATCAAGTTAATTCTGGCTCATAGGTACCCTATAGGAACCAGTAGAACTGCACCATAGGGCTGCCAAGGAGTAGTTAGTAGATTTGAACTTTTGACCTTTTGGTTAATGGCTGAATGTTTAACCAGTGCACCACTAGGGCTCCAACATTGTCTTAAACCAAAACAAACAAATCAGTGCTGCTGAGTTGATTCCAACTCATAGTGACTCTATAGGACAGAGTAGAACTTCCCCATAGAGTTTCCAAGAAACTCCTGGTGGATTTGAATTGCCAGACTTTTGGTTTGCAGACATAGCACTTAACCACTACACCAAAAGTCTGTCTTAGTTATTGATAAATCAGAACACTGTGTTCTTCGACAGTTTATTTATATATTTGTGTCTACCAGTATTTATGCTCAATTCATGTTTACACTTCTAGCACACAGCATAAAGTCTGATACATAGAAGACATTCTCCAAATCTCTTCCTTTCTCATTATAGTTCATAGATATGTCTATGTTTATATATGCATTTGCATATATATATGTACATATAGACATACACACACATGTATAAAGAGAGAGAACCTTGGTGGCATAGCGGTTAGGAGCTCATCTGTTAACTAAAACGTTCAGTTTTAATCTACTACACAATCCTCAGAAGCCCTAAGGGACAGTTCTACTCTGTCTTGTAGTAGCTATGAGATAGAATCCACTCCATGTCAGTGGGTTTGCTATATAAATATATACTTTTTCTATTTGGTAAACCTAGTTTTCTTTGAATACATAGCTTCTTTTATAAGATTTAAATATTCAGATTGTTCTTGTTTTTCTATGTATGTGTTAAGTAAACATATCACTTTATATATGAACCTAGAAAGTTTAAACTGTCATCTCTTTTCTGTTTCCTATAAAATTTTTATTCTGTTACTTAGCTTAATTAGTTTATCAAAATTTTCTCAGTATGTGTATGAAACTTTATTCAGAGTAGTATAGACTGTAGCAAAATACCTTTATCTTCCTCAAGAGTAGCATGTTAGATTAGACTTTTGCTACATTTAATTCCATGTGTAATATTAATGAACACCTGAACACTAGCTTTTGTCTACACTGTGGATGCCAATTAGTAAAGTAAATTAAGTCCAGGGTCTAAATATTCAGTGTGATGTAAAATATTCACTGCCTTGAACAAAATGTCAGTATTCTACAGTCTCTAAAGTCAAATCTAAGATGTGTGATATCCATCCTTTGAAAATAAATCATTTCCTTTTATTCATCTGCATTAATACTTTTATCATAATAGCTTGCTTAAGCCAATGACAACCATTATAAATACAAGTGTAAGTAGGACATTAGTGAATCTGATCACTATTATTTGCTCTGGGTAATAGTATTTACTATTTAGAAATAACAAATACATATCATTTACATATACTTTATAAGTAAGTCCCTTAATTTTTTCCATGTATTCAAATTGATCTGACATTTACAAAGGTGAAATTAAAATTGAAACTGAAGAGCTTTTTGAAACGGGGAAGAGTAAAATCTTAAGCTACTTCTCATGGGAAGATAATCAAAAATAGCAAAAAAAAAAATGCTGATGAAAATAGAGTTTAAATACTCATTTACAGACATTGAGGGAAGTGGATTTCCATTTTAACTTAACTCTAGAAATATTAAATGCAAACAAAAGTAAGTATAGGTATTTTAAAAAGGGTAACAAAATTAACAATCTTCTAAAACATAATCTTCCTATGAATATATAATACCCTGGTGTTGTAGTGATTAAAAGCTATAGCTGCTAATGAAAAAGTTTAACCTTTTGGATAGCTATTCAAACCCACCAAGTGCTCCTTGGAAATCTATGGGGCAGTTCTACTCAGTCCTTTAGGCTCACTATGAGTCAGAATCGACTCAATGGCAACCAAACCAAAACCAAATGCACTGCTATCAAGTCAATTCCAACTCACAATGACCCTATAGTTCAGACAAGAACTGACTCATGAAGTTTCCAAGGAGTATCCGAAGGATTTGAACTGCCAGCCTTTTGGTTAGAAGACAGAGAACTTAACCACTACGCCAACATGGTTTGCTCAGTGGTAACAGGTTTTATATATTTTTAACGTTTGCACCACTGTGTTATCCAACTTAAAAATCTTTAGGAAAAGTCAACACATTTCAATTCCTTTATCTGTACTAGTTCAAAAACCATTCCTATATGAATGTTCCTATGTGGATTTTCTAAAAAAGCTTTAAATATTATTTCACTTTTGAAATGAAAAATCCAAAAGGGGCAGGGGGCACTGAGTTTTTGGTTAGCATATTTTTTCAGTAAAAATACTTTCATCAAGCTTCCCATTGAGAATACAGTAACTATTTAAGTTGGCAGCACACGTGTGGTGTAATAAAGACAGGAATATAAAAGTCCTTGAAGTCAGCAAAGTGTTTATCAGTTTCCACTTTAGAATACTCCTGCTATTGCCAGACTCAAGAAAATATTTAATTAGGAATTGGCTCCCTTCCTGTCTTCACTAACTGGATGGTGCTAGTCTCTAACCCTCTTGGATGCGAAAGAAATTATTAGTATAAACAGCATCATACTCTATTTCCTAGATATCTCCATTAGTAACTAACTCAAAATCTTTAAGCTATTGTACTCTGGAAAGTAAAAATTGAGTTCAATTTAAGAAAGAGAAATTCTCCCCAAACTGACATGCTATCAGAGATTTTACTCTGGAGATCCTCTGTTATACTTTGGTTCTTGTCCTTTTGGGAACACTTTCAGCTGACTGACAGCAACACAATTTCACATGAGAGCTGCTCGCTCAAACACAAAACCAGAGGAACACTGTAGGCACGAATATGCTGTTATCCCCCCAAAGGTTACATTAAAATTATTTAATTTATTTAAGTAGTCATATATTTAAAGATAAATAGAATCTTTATTACAAAATGTATCTATTTTGATTTTTTTACAAGCCCAATAGTACACACAGAAATACGTGAAGCTCTCCCCTTTAAGACTGTACTTCTGTTCTTAAGGAAGGGATGGCTACCCATTAACAGTGTGGAATCTATGCTTCCAAGTTGACTTTTAACTTCCCAATTTACCTAGGAAATTTTTCCATGATAAAATACAAATTCTCCTTATTTTTTATAATGCAAGTACATGATCACATATTTTCAGTGTATCACCATTTATTTGAACATTTCTTTCATTATCAATATTATCTTCTCTCCAATATTCTGCTTTACTAATAATCCTGTGATGAATAATATGATACACAGAAGAAAACAAATACGTACTTGGGTAATAATTCCTACTGCACAAAGAGTATTTTGATTTTAAATTATTATTAATTACCCTATCTTATTTGAAGGAGGTTTGTGTGTACACATCTCTTTTAAGGGGTAGTTTACTTACTGTTTCACAAATAAGAAAATGAAGCTCAGAGAGTTTCAGTGTATTCAGCAGTTAACATCATACACTTTAACTTTCCCTTGCTGACATTATTCTGTTAACAGACGTACAAAGTAAACATCAAGTAAAGATACTGAAATGATAGAGTGAAACAACTGGTTTTCGACCAGTTGAAAAGAATGAGTTAACTATGTCTCACATTAGTAACTGACTCTGACTTCCTTCTGTACTACACATTTTTGAACACTCGTCAGCAGTAGATGGATGATAAACAAGACACAGGCCATGTCAGCCCTGTGGTACTTTCTACAATGCATCAGTACATTATATATTTAATTGCTAGTGAGGGCAATCAGAAAACATATACAGGAAACAAGTAATTTTATCAGTTTTGACTGCATTTATCATTTCTTCTCAAGCTATTTTTATTCTCATAATGTTAGTTTCTTTTCATTTTATAAGAATGTTAGACATTTCTAAATGTTTTAAGGTTACGAATATGATTAAATTGACACTTTATTAAAGGAAATTTAGCAAACAAATAGGTTGTTTAATCAAGGCCATTTAAGAGTTAACTACACAGGACTCTTTATGAATTGGTAAAAGTTAACTTTTTAATTAATTTAAATGTAAACAAATCTCAAATCAGCTCTATCAGTGTCAAGCTAGAATTATCCCCCAATACAGCTTGCTGACAGTGTAAACTCATTACTTTGCCACCAACCAGAAGGTTGGTGGTTCAAATCCACTCAATTTCTCACGGGAGAAAGGCTGAGTTCTTGGCTTATGTGAAGATTGTTGCTGCTAGTCGTCGTTAGGTGCCATCATACTGGGTTGTGACAAGTGACAAAATATGCACAACAGGACAAAATACTGCCCAGTCCTGCGTCAGGCCCACAATAATTTTTATGCTTAAGCCCCACTGTTGCAGCCACTGTGTCAGCCCATCTTGTCAAGGTCTTCCTCTTTTTCGGGCGACCTTCTACTTGACCAGTGTGAAAGTTATGATCAAGAAAACCCTATGAAGCAGCTCTCCTCTGTCACAATGAGTTGTTGTATGTCAGAATGTACTCAATGACACTCAAGAACAAAACCTTTATGTGATCAATAAACCAGACATGTTAAATTATTTCTAAAATGTAAAGATATAAAAATGCTATACATATCTGCATAAGAAATCTATTGAGACATAAAAGATTACTTAGATGACAAGTAAAAGCTGAGAATAGAGAAAGAGAATGGAGAGTAATTCTGTCTACAAGAAAAACAAGTTTTACAGTCTGAAAGCAATAATCTCAGAGAACAGAGATTTCAACAAGGCTGGTGTTTAAAATATAAATAGAAGTTAGACAAAAATGAAGTTTAAGGAGAAAGCAGGAATCAGATCTCACCGGCCTTTACAAAGTATATTAAGAGATTTGTGCTTTACACTAGAAGGAATGAGTAGACTGAAAAAATCAAGAATTCTGTTATCACACACCTTTGTCAGAGATTTCACTTTGGGAATTAGAAAAAAAACATGGTAGGCAGTTAAAATTCTAAGATACAGCTCTGTCTCTACCTTTATGTCTACACCTATATCTCACAACCAAATTTATTTTAAACATGTTGAGTTATCGCATATCCTTTGTAGAGTTTTTGAAAAGAGAACACGTTAAGAAAACTGAGAAAAGAGAGATGATCCAAATAATACCAATAAATTCAGAAAACATTACATGTGTTAATACTATAAACTCAAATAAAAGTTATCTGCAGCAATGATAATAGTATGAGTTTCATAGTTAGAGATCTCATCTAAATATTAGGCAATAATTTGAATATTATTTTTTAATAGTCATATGTAAAACCATAAAATCCTCCTACCTCAAAAGATTTTTAAATACGTAATAAATAGTCTCCATACTTCTTATATCATGACATTCATTTTCCCACTTTTACTGAAGACTCATATCATGGGTAAACTCCCAATGCTTAAAAAAAAAAAAAAAAACTAAAATGTCAGCTTACACTTGGTTGCCTTTTTCTGAAGCTTCACCAAAGGATGAATATTATAATCCTATGATGGTTAAGTGCTTCGCTGCTAACCAAAAGCCATTATTTGGAAACTCTCTGGGGTAGTTCTGCTCTGTTCTGCAGGGTTGCTGTGAGTAGGAATCTACTCAATAGCATTGTCTAGTGAGTTTAATCCTTTCTTTAGATGAAGTTCAAGGGCAAAACATTTTTCAGAGTAAGTTTTAAAAGTCTATTCCTTATATGTTTTCATATTACAATATTCAGGTCATAGTTGTCACTAGAAAATATGCTAACAATCATTTTTATGAGTGACTCTCAGCTAGTACAACAGCTACTACCCACACTTATGTTCAGATACTAAATGAAACTGTATTTCAAGTGTATGTATTCTCTTTTTTTCTCTTTTCTCAATTATAGTAGATTGTACTTGTGCTCATAAGAGGATACTGAAGAATAACTGTACTTTAATGTCAACTGACATTCTTTATGTGTATAAATCAATTTCAGTTGATCAAAATAATTTTCACAAAACTTTTCTTGTCTCAGTGATATGATTTTTCATGTTTACTTGTGGTAATTTGAAAGAATTGGAAGACAGAATTTTTTACAAAAATATGACTCGATGGCACTTGGCTGGCTATATGATGGTACTTGCCTGGCTTATGTAAATAAATAAAATTTTCATTTGCTGAACACTGATTCTGACACACTTGGATAAACTAGACAGAATACAACAGAACCTCAAACAGAACAGGAAATATTGAGATTAGCAACAAAATAAAAAAATAAATAAATTCTATGAAGAAATCAGGCATCTCATCAAATTATCTGTTTGTCTCTTAGAAAGTTCTCATTTTTAGTTAGTATGTTGTTGTTGTTGGGTGCTGTTGGGTGTATTTCAACTCATGGTGACCCTGTGTGATGTACTAGAACCCACATGATTTTCTTGGCTGTACTCTTTATAGAAGCAATCACCAGGTCATTCCCCTAGGGAGTTATTCTCAGTTGGTTCAAAGCACCCATCTTCCGGTTAGCAGCCAAACCATTAACCACTGAGCAACTAGGGCTCCTTTCAGTAAATATAAATGTCCAAAGTAGCTTACATCATAGGCAAAGATTACATAGTATTCAAGTGCTGCATAATTTTACTTAAGAAAAAGGTTTAGTACATTCTGTGTTACAGAGAGATAGATCAAATGCCTCTTCTTTTAAATACCCCTTTCCTTTCTTCCATATTTCACTGGCAGCTCTTCCCCTCATATCCAAATCTCATTTTTCAAAAGTCCCAAGTAGGCAGGAAGAAATAAACAATCAGGGTGGGGGGTGTGGGGGCTTAAACACTTACAAAGGAATCCAATAGATCTTTTTAATTTTAATTTTATTGTGATTTAGGTGAAAGTTTATATAGCAAATTAGTTTTTTTTAAACGGTTCACACCTAGATTGCTTTGTGACATTGACTGTCAACTCCACAATGTGAAGACTTCCCTTCTTCAAACCATTGTCCCTATTTCTGTTCATGCAATTTTCCCATCCCTTCTTACCTTCTCATTTCTCTTTTAGGCTGTAGTGTCCATTAATCTAGTATACATAATTGAACTATGAAGCTCGTCACTCACATATATTATTGTAGGCCCTATAGACCTGTCTGGAAACTGTGGTGGCATTGTGGGTAAGTGCTATGGCTGATAACCAAAAGGCTGGCAGTTCAAATTTACCAGGTGCTACTTGGAAACTCTAGGGGCAGTTCTACTCTGTCCTACTGGGTTGCTATGAGTCATACTGGACTGGACAGAAATGATTTTTTTTTTTCTTTTCTAGGGGTAGGGGGTTGTATACCTGTCTAATCTTTGGCTGTATTATGCAAGTAACACAATTTTACTTTCTGAAAGTGAAGAGGACTTGAAGCACTGATAAAGATCAAATACTATCACCTTCAGTACAGATCACACTTCAATAAGCAACATCATCATGTACAAAGAAAAGATTGAAGTATTCAAGGATTTCACTTTACTTGGATCCACAATCAGCACCCACGGAAGCAGTAGTCAAGAAATCAAGTGGCACACTGCACTGGACAAATCTGCTGCAGAAGACCTCTTTAAAGGATTGAAAAGCAAAGATGTCAATCATGTTGTAGACTAAGGTGCACCTGACACAAATGACAAGTGACATCTTATATGTGTGAAAAAGCTGGACAATGAATAAGCAAGACTAAAGAAAGATCAACAACTGTGAACTATGATGACAGTGAAAAATATTGAATATATACAATCGACTGCCAAAAGAATGAACAAACTTATCTTAGAAGAAACACAGCCAGAATGCATGTTAGAAGCAATAGTCATAAGATTACATCTCACATAATTTGGACTTGTTATCAGGAAGGCTCATCCACTGGAGAAGTCCATCACGCTTCATCAAGAAGAGAGTCAGTGAAAAAGAGGAAGACCCTTGATGAGATGGTTTCACACAGTAGATACAAGGGGCTGCAGCATAATGATTTTAAGGTTGGTGCAGGACCAGACAGTACTGCATTCTGTTGCACATTGGGTCAATATGATTTCGAAGTTAACAGCATCTAACAAAAACAATAACAAACTTTGATTCAAAGGTGAGCCTCAGGAGTGACTTGAGTACTGGCCTAAAAGGATATCTGGGTATCTTAGTCATCAAATGCTGCTTTAAAACAAATATCACAAGTGAACTACTTTAAAAAGAGAATTTTTACTTGTCACAGTCCAGTAAGTTAAATTTCCTAATTCAAGGCGTCCGCTCCAGAAGAAGCCTTCCTCTGCTGGTTCTGGAGGAAGGTCCTTCTCAACAATCTTCCCCTGGACTAGAAGTGTCTGATATGTAGGGGCCCTGGGTCCTTTCTAAAGTACACACTCAGCTCCAAGCACTTCTTGGTTGCATGAGTTTCCCCCAAATCTCTCTGCTAAGCTTCTTAATTTATGTCTCAAGAGACTGCCTGAGGGACAAAACAATCTTATACATTGATTTCCACCCTACCAACAGGTATGCCAGGCATTCACTCTCATTAATATCATAAAGGCAGAATTTACAGCACGGTGGAACATCATACAATACCAGGAATCAGAGCCCAGCCAAACTGCCACACAAATTTTGGGGGCAGAACACAATTCAATACCTGACACTGGGGTCTACTCTTGGGGTTTCTAAGGTCTTTATCAGAACAACAAGACTGCTTTTTTTTGTGGGGAGTGTGTGTGGGTGGGTGGGTGGGTGTACGTGCATGCGAGTGGATGTAAGCGAATTTGAATTTTGTTCTATGTTCTTCTCCCACTCTGTCCAGGATACTCTATTGTGATCTCTGCCAGGGCAGCTGGTGTTAACAGTGCACCATCAAATTGTTTTGTTGTGGTAGTTGTGGTCCATAGTCACGTGGACTAATAGCTCACTGGTGTCTTTGGCCTTCATTCTCCTTTGCTCCAGCTGGGATGGGACTAATAGATATATTTTAGATGGCTGCTTATGGACTTTTAAAATCCTAGTCACTACTTACCACAGTAGGATGTAGAACATTTTCTTTACAGCCTACATTAAGCCAATTGGGCTAGATGTGCCCCATAATGAGAATTGTTTTTTTCCTTTGTTTAGGTTGTTGTGGTTAGTATCATGACAACAGTCTTAGTCACATTCTAAAATTCAGAGGGTTGCTTTTATTACTCTTTCTCCCCTATAGCCTGCAGTTACCAATGTAAATCTTTACATTATTTTCCTTTTTTTATATTAATCCAGACACACATGCACATGTAAATGTAACACATTTACATGTATCCTAGTCTTACAGTTCTTCTAAATAACAGTCTTCTTCTCTTTGAATCATCACATACATTCTTGGCACAGTCTCTTGAAATAGTGCTCCTTACTTCCAAATCTCAGAGGTTTTGCCTTATCTACACTTGAGGTTTACACTCTCTATTTAGCAATCACAGGGGTCTTTCACATGGTCCCAAATGTAACTTTTCAGTCATATTCCTATGATATGATACAAAGTTGTTTCATATACATATCTAATAGGCAATTCTGTGTGCATACCTTAAAATCCTCTACCATCTGCTGATGTTTTCTTCCTCTGCCTGAGTGTACCAATTCTAATGTCTTTCAAAATCCACTTTACATTCCAACAACACCAGGAGAGGTTTCCTGAAACATCACATTTTCATTCCTATTCCAAATATGAAAGCAATCTGTAGGGAAAACCCTTTATTTCAACTTCTCTTATGGTATGTATTACTTCTCATATGTCTTAGGTTGGGTTCTCTAGAGAAGCAGAACCAATACAATATATAAATATATACAGAAAGATAGAGATTTGTATTAAGGAAATGCCTCACATGACTGTAGGGGTGTGAACTTCTCAAATCTGTGGATCAGGATAGAGGCTTCTCTCACCTAGCCTTAGGGGCTGGTGAACCCCAAATTGGCAGATTGGAGAACAGGGCTGCAGCTCTCAGGCTGTGAAGATCAATAAATTCCTAGATCTGTAGATTAAGCTGATAGATCAAGTCCCAAGAGCTAGAGGTCAGATGAAGAGGAGTCAGTGGCAGGATCCAGAGTGAGCAAAAAAAGCCAAAACGTCTTTCTGTATTTGGATGTAGGCCACACTCCAAAGGAAACAGCCTTGCAACTAACTGGCTACTCACAGCTCCTGCAATCATGGAAGTAATTACATACAAACACTGAAAATCATGGCCCAGCCAAGTTGATACACTATCTTAGCCATAAAGGTCCTAATGAACACAATGTTGATTATTTCTGTATGTGAGAATTCTTCTCGTAGACAATTCTTTCCATGCCCAAAGCATGAAAGTATGTTTGATAACATTTAGCAGATAGATGTATCTCTGAGTAGGAACCAGGATATTTCTCTTATTTTCTGAATGTTTTCTGTAATCTAGAAGTTCAACTTTTAAAATTTCTACAATTACTAAAGAATGCTTTCTGTAATATAGAAGTTCAGCTTTTAAAATTTCTACAAGTATTAAAGAATGCTTTCAATTTTTCTCACGTATTCCTAAAACAGTTAGTACCTGTTTGAGTTTAATGAGTCCATAAAACAGTTCAGGTCAAAAAATGACTCAATGAGACCAAAATGACAATGTCAATATATAAATGATAGTAAAAGTATGAAAATAACCATACAAAGTATTTCTCTTTGGCAACAGAAAATAAAAGTGATATGTTTTCCTGAATAAACATGGTTTAAAAACAGAAATTTTATTCTTAGGTAGAATAAAATGTTCCTAGTAGAAATGTTTTTAATAACCTTTATAAAATACATAATTATCCTTCATCTTTTTATGACATGATTCTGTCATGGATTGAATTGTGTTACCCACAGCCCCCCAAAAAAATCGGTGTAGCAATTTAGTTAGGCCATGGTTTCTGGTATTGTGTTATATCCCTCATGTTGTAAATCTTGTCTCTGTGATGTTAGTGAGGGAGGACGGGTGGCATTTGTGTTGGTGGCGCAGGACTCAGTATGTAAGACTGTTTTATACCTTGATGCAGTCTCTTGAGATATAAAGAAAAGAAGCTAGTAGGGAGATTTGGGGACCTCATACCACCAGGAAGTAGCGCTGGCAGATGAGTGCATCCTTTGGAAAAGGATCAGGGTCCCTGTGCCTCAGAAATTTCCAGTTCAGCAGAAGACTAACGGACGACAAGGACCTTCCTCCAGAAGTAGCAGAGAAAGTCTACCCCTGGAGGTGACACCCTGAATTTGGACTTTTTTCCTACCAGACTGACAATGTGAAATTTCTTTCTAAAGCCGCATACTTGTAGGATTTATATTACAGCAGCACAAGATGACTAAAAACATAGTGTTACACTGTAGACTTTTTTCAGCATTGCTCAACAATAGGCATAGACAAAATATCACCCAAATAAGCCATACATTTCTCTGAAATTTATCTCATATTCATTTACCTGCAAATGTATCTTTCCTTTCAATAATGAAAACATAGATCAAATATGTTAATAACTCTTCTTACAAATCTGTTAAAACTCACACACAATCAAAATGTGACAGGCTTATATAGACATGTACATCAAGAAACAGTGAATTCATATATTAGGTTTCAAAGTCTGAAAATTAATTAAATCTGGCATACCTGAGCTTATAAAGAGTAACAAATACCTCAATAATGAATAAAACACAAAATAAGCTTGAGCACAAACATGCATAAACTGACCTGAAGTACTCTGAGTACAGCTTTTAAGTTTCCCCTGAATGTCAAGATGCCAAGCACAAATAGAAAATTTTTGTGGCTGGGGATTCTAAGTTCTCAAAGAGAGAGAAGTGCTGAAAAGCATTGTTTTCATTAAAAATAACTTATCTTTTTATAAGAAAAAATAATTTCCCATTAAAAAGTCTTTCAGCATAGAGTTGAAAACAATATGCTTCTTGAGTTAAATATACACACGAGGCTGCCTGAGCAGCTCTCGTCCAGAGGCAAGATGAGAGGGTGGAGCGGGACAAGAACTGGCTGAATGGATACGGTAAGTGCAGGGTGAAAAGGAGGAGTGTGCTGTCATCGGGGAGGGGGGAGCAGTTAGAGTTGCATAGTTATGTGTATGCAAGGTTGAATATGGCAAAATGATTTGGCTTGTAAATGTTCATTTAAAGCACAGTAAATATATGTATGCATTTTAAGAAGTCATTTACACTCCACCTAAAAATACATACCTTAAATTTTATATAAAATAGTGATTTTCAATGAAATTTTCTACTAACACTTGATTTTACTTGTCTAATATATATATATATATATACATATACATATATATATATATCTCCTGATTTCTCATTTTAGCTGAGGTTTTACCTAAGAAATAGCAGATACATATCTATCTATCTACATAGATAGCTATAACGAAATGAAAACTCGGCTGTCTGCACCACCTCTTCTTTGCTATATTTATTGCATTTCATGTAGAAATTATAAGTTAATCTTGTTAGATTGAATTTAGTGTCCTGTTGGGACTATTGGGCAAAGCCACACACTATGGACGATATTAATCTTCCCTAAGAGACCTAATAGAAACCTTGGCATTATAGTGGTTAATTTCTATGACTCCTGCAGTTCACACCCACAAGGCACTTCTTGGAAACTCTACATAGCAACTCTACTATGTCTATAGGGTCACTATGAGTGGGAATCAACTGAATGGCAGTGGGTCCTGTGGGTTTAAGAGACCTAATAGTCCGTGACTGTGGTAGCTGGTATGTTGATGTGATACTGGAAGCTATGCCACCAGTATTTCAAATATCAGCAAGGTCACCTGTGATGGACAGGTTTTAGCAGAACTTCCAGATAGACTAAGAAAGGTTTGGCAATCTACTTCTAAAAAACTGATTAGTGAAAACTGTATGGATAGCTGAGGAATACTGTCAGGTATCATGCCAAAAGATGAGCTCCTCAAGTTGGAAGGCACTCAAAACATAACTTAGGAGAAGCTGCCTCCTCAATGTAAGGACAACCTAATGACTGAAAGCACAAAAGCACTCAGGATTTTCATTACCTGATGTGACACTACTCAAAATGAGAAGAAACAACTAGAAATACTCATTAACAGTAAAAATGTGGAATGTACCAAGTACGAAACTAGGAAAATGGAAAGTGTCAAAAATAAAACAGAACACTTGAAGACTGATATCCTACTCATTAGTGTGCTGAAGTGGACTGTTATCAGCTAGTATGAATCATGACATAGTCAATGACATGGTGACATGACATGGTCTATGATGTCTGGAATGAAACTGAAGAGCCAAGGTGTTACATGCATTGTCAAAAGAAATATTCCAATGTCAGCCCTGAAGTACAATGCTGTCAGTGACAGGATAATATCCTTCTCCTACAAGGAAGACCAGTTAATAGAGCTATTATTCAAATTCATGCAGCAGCTACTAATGCCAACGATGAAGAAACTGAAGATTTTTACCAACTTCTGCAGTTTGAAATTGATCAAACATGTAATCTAGATGCTGGGTAACTGGAATGCAAAAGCTGGAAAGAGAAAGAGGATGAGTAGTTGGAAAGTATACCCTTGGTGACAGATATGATTCCAGAGACTGCATGACAAAATTTTAAAAACCCATGACTTCTTGACTTCAAATACCTTCCTTCAACATAAAGGCAATTATACACGTGGGCCTCACCTTAAGGATTACATAAAAATAAAATTGACTACATCTGTAGAAAGAGACCATGAAGAAGCTCAGTATCATCAGTAGGAACATGGACAAGGGCTGAACAGGGAAAAGACCATCAATTGTCCATATGTTTCAAGGTAAAGCTGACAAAAATGCAAACAAATCCACCAGAGCCAAAGTACAAACTTGAGAATACTCCATCTAAATTTAGAGACCATCTCAAAATAGATTTGATGCACAGAACACTAATGACAGAAGACACGATGAGCTGTGGAATGGCATCAAGGACATCACACAGGAAGAAAGCAAGAGGTCATTAAGAAGACAGGAGAAAAAGGACCAAAACGGATTTAAGGAAACTCTGAAATTAGATCTTGAATATAAAGTAGCTAAATGGAAAGGAAAGAAATACAGGAGTAAAAAGGAAGCAAAGGAAGAACACAGTTGAACAGAAGATTTCAAAGTGAGGCTATAGAAGATGAAGTATTATAATGAAATGTGCAGAGACCCTGAGTTAGAAAACCAAAAGGGAAAGGACGTCCAGCAATTTTCAAGCTGAAAAAACTGAAGAACAACTTCAAGCCTCAAGTTGCAATACTGAAGCATTCTAAAGGTAAAACTGATTCTGTAGTCAAGGGAGTGAGGAAATTATCAAGCAATACCATTAATATCATACACAAGTAAAATTTTTCTGAAGATCATTCAAAAAAGTAGCAGCAGTATTATCAATAGAGAGCTACCAGAAATTTAAACAGGATTCAGAAGAAGAGGTGGAATGAAGAACAGCAATTATGATGACAGACTTCCGCTGAAAGCTGAGACTACCAGAAAGACATTTATCTGAGATTTATTGACTATTCAGTTGTGTAGATCCTAACAAATTGCTGTTAATAATGCATGGAAATTTCAGAACATGTAATTATGCTCGTAAGTAAGAGGCAGTTGTGTGAACAAAACAAGGAGCTACTACTTAGTTTAAAATCATGAAAGATGTGTATCAGGGTCACATCTTTTCACCACAGTTATTCAAATTGTATGCTGAGCAAATAATATGAGAAGCTGGACTATATGAAGGAAAACATGACATCGGCACTGAAGGGAGAAACATTAACAATCTGCGACATGCAGATGACGTGACTTTGCTTGCCGAAAGTGAACAGGACTTGAAACACCTGCTGATGAAGATCAGAGACCACAGTTTTCAGCATGAATTAAAACTGAACACAAAGAGAACAACAATCCTCAGAACTGGACCAATAAGCAATCTTAGGATAAACTGAGAAAGAATGAAGTCACCAAGGATTTCATTTTACTTGTATCCAAAATCAACATCCTTGGACGCAGCAGTCAAGAAATCAAAGGATTTTGCATCAGATAAGTCTCCAAACAACTCTTTAAAGTGTTCAAAAGTAAGGATGTCACTTTGAGGAATAAGGCATGCCTGATCCAAATCATGATATTTTCCATGGTCTCATAAGCATTCAAAAGCTGGACAGTGAATAAGGAAGAATTTACACAAAGGAATAAAAATAGGTAAATGAGTGTAGAGTACAACATACAACTAGTATGTTTTCTAAAATATAGTTTACTCCTTATGGCATCAAATCTTACTTTTAAGGCTGCCTTTCCTGTGAAAGAGCTCTATCTGAACATTAGCATCCAGGAATATTGACTAAAACAATTTTATTCCTTAAGGTCTAAAACTAAGAGAAGCTCACGTAAGGAGGCTTTTTATTCTCCTGCCCGCTTAATATTCTGCTTTGAAGTTGTTACTCTTTGTGGATCCTGGTAGGTCTAGGCCTGTTGTGTTGTTGTTAGGTGCCGTCTCATCATTTCAGACTGATAACCACCGTAGGTACCACAGAATGAAACGCTGTCTGGTCCTGTGCCACCCTCGGGAGCGTTGTGAGGTTTGAGCCCACTGTTGCTCCTGGGCCAGTCCTTCTCTGGAGAATCTTCCTGGTTTTTGCTGGCCCTCTTCAGTACCAAGCATACTTGCCTTTTCCAGGGACTGGTCCCTCCCAATAACATGACAAAAGTACTTGACATGTGCAAACCATCATTGCTTTTTGGAAGCATTCTGGCTGTACCTTTTCCAGGACAGATTTGTTCACCCATCTGGCAGTTCATGGTATATTCAGTATTCTTCACCAATACCATAATTCAGTCTTCCTTATTCACTGTGTAAATTCTGCTGTAGGATTTTGTTATAGCCTTTTGTACATATTACATATTTTGAATTCCCTAAGAGGAAAATATTGTTTGCAGCACTTTCCAAATATACTTTAAAGTGAAATTCTGACTTTATTCTAGTCATGTTTTAGTGCCAGTTTGTTTGTTTTTTTGGAAGCGTTATCATAGCCTTTAGAACATCTGTTTTTAGAAGAAGGGCTCTAGTACACCTGAAGGGCAGGGCACCGGAGAATGGGAATATAAAAATAATGAGTTTTACCACATGCAAAGCAGTATCTAGTTGCCAGCATATTATATTCTCCATGAACATGAACACACATATATTAACATCCAATTTTCTTCCAAACTACTTTTTCAAGAATATTTGCATAAGTTGACAGCCCTGGAAATACGGAGATAGTGAAGCTCTCCAGAGCATATTTATTTACATTTTTTGATTGTAAAGACAGAAACATCTTCTTTCCTTCCCAGAAACACTTGTTTATATTCCAGAAATATGATGGGCAGGTTGCCAACAGCTCCTATAGAAAATGGTGTCCTGATTTCCAGGTTTCTAGAGTGAAATGGGAAACTCTGGTGGTGTAACGGTTAAGTGCTTCAGCTACTAACCAAAAGGTCAGCAGTTCAAATCCTCCAGGTGCCCCCTGAAAACTCCATAGGGCAGTTTACTCTGTCCAATAAGGTCACTATGAATAGGAATTGAGTCAAAGGCAACAAGTTTTGCTTTGTTTGTTTCCTATTGTAATAAATACTCATCATATATGCAGGCAACACCTGACCCTTATCATGTCACCCTGTGACACTGAAGCTCAGGGAAAAGCACAAAAGGTTATTCTGGATTCGATTTTTACTAAGTAATAAACTCTCTTTTGTCTCTGACCAATTTCCTGTCTTTCTGCTACGATTTACCAAAGTGTGGCAGGCCAACTTGTTAGCTTGAAAGCAGAGTAGAATCTCAAACCATTTCACAATTCCTGGCTTGATAGTCTCATACTAGTCCCACTCATGTCTGACCAACTATCTATCACCCAGCTCTAGAACAATGTATTAACTAAAATATACAGTCAAAGAATGACGAAATGGCTAGTTCAGGAAAGGTTTCAATTACATGAGATGCTATCCTTAAAGAGCAGTGAAGGGTCATACTGGCGGAGTTAAAGAAGCATAATGGCAGACATTTTTGTAAGAGATGTTTCACTCCAAGCTCAATAAGCAAACTCATTTTGTGGTGTTAAGGTCCACAGCACTGCTGCCACATACTCTATCACGGGCTGTCTGGTAATTTAAGGTGACAGGACCTATTTATGGTGTGATATCATGTGCACTCTCTTCAGACTTAATTAAAAACAAATGAACCAGTCACCCATAAGGTTTTGGAATGCTTAATTTTTGTTAGTTGCTAAATTTCCCAAATCTAATTTCCATCTAGAAACATTTCCAATTAGAATCTAACACAGTACGGCTGCTTTACAAATGCAGGCTTTCAGGCCATCTGCATATTTATAGTCTCTTCTAGTACAGGAAAGTCCCATTCTCAAACTGCAAAAGCAGCAAAGAGTGGAAATCTAGATACACATGGCTAAGATTTTTACAGTAACTGAGTGTGATTTTAGGTTGGTATATACTTTTTTCAGCTCCATGAAAAGTCTTAATGTCTCTACAGCTATTACAATTGCTAGTCAACAACCACTGATGGAAATGTCAACAAAAAATTCAATAATATGAAAACACAGGCAACTGCATTTGAAATTCTAGTATGAAAACTAGTTAGTCTCTAAATTTCTTAGTTCGATAGACATGTAGACATGCATATGTCAGAGAAATTATAAGGGGATCAAATGCCAGTGGATAAATTAAAAGAATTATGAAATAACTGTGAATATGTATAAGGCACAAGCATTAAGTTTTTGAAAATATCAAGAAATTTTAGCAAATATTTTTCCCTCCTTCCTCATAGTAACCCCAATACCAAACACAAAGGGGAGGCAAGTGATTTTCAAAGACCTGTTTACATACTCTAGTGAAATATACAATATCAAATATAATGACACTTACCTTTCCTGCCTCATGATACCATTTTAATGCAAACTCCATTAGGATTTCCATGATACTGAAGGCTGATTTGTTAAAATATTGGCAAGAATATTCAAATTTTAGAAAAAAAAGTGCTATATATTCCAATGGCCTTTATAGCTATGCAGAAGAACACTGGAGCCTACTAAAAGGGGAAAGCGTTTTCCCCCTTTTATCTAGCATACACACTTGCAGTTCACTTCTAGTTTGATTTAGAGTTTTTTTACCACAGTTTGTCACAACTGAGAATCCTAAGTGACTGTTCCTTATCTGTATCAGAACACTTTTATTACGATGCATGAAGCTTAGCTCGATGGCTGTCCTATTACTGATGCAACTGTTATTGCATAGCAACTACAGAAAAAGAACTACATTGCTGAGCCTGACTGGACTTAAGTGCAATTCTCACTTTCCTCATGCTGAGTGAAAACTCAGCTTTCATCTAAACTACAGAATACATCAGTGAACCTAATGGGGTCTGACAGCCCATCTTAAATAGTGTCATTAGTTAACAAAGAGAAATCTGAAACTATTATACCCTTGGTCATTTTGATAACTTTATTTTTTTCCCCCTTTCAATCTCAACAAGATAATTGGAATTCCCCTTGACAAGGATTTCTGAAAACATTTGGCCTTTAATCCGGGTCTTCTCTCTACAAAGTATTTTCATCACAAGCCAGTGTTTGAAGCAAATGGGTGCAAAATACAGCTACTGTGATACAGAATTACAGGACGATATTACTAATGCAGCTCTATTCCATTTCACAACTTGCATATTTTTCAGCCTTACAAAATCATACAAAATAAAAAAGGAAATTAAGAAGCATTTGGTTCTTAAGTGTCCTTTAAATAAACATCATGAAATTAAATAATAACACTGATGTTAAATATATAATAGATTTTAACTCATAGAGACCCTACAGGACAGAGGAGAATTGTCCCACAGTGTTTCCAAAGCTGTGATCTCTATGGAAAGAGACGACAGCATCTTTTTTCCTCAGAGCAGCTAGTGTGTTTGAACTGCCAACGTTCTCACTTATGCCACCTGGGCTCCAGATAAAGCAACATAAAACATTTATTGGATCCAGGAAATAAAGAACAAATAAGAACACATCTGTGTAAGACCGCAGCTTATACAAACCAAACATAAACAGGTCTAATAGGTAACATCTATAGATTTCTTGTGTACCACATATCTGGTTATCTGCTTTACTGGCCTTTTATTCCTTTGAGTTATAGACCACTACTGTCAGACACTGGGTCATCAGGAGATGGAACTGACTCAGCACCAACTAACAACACTTGCAGCACTATTATCATTTATAGATAGGTGAATTCAGATTTATCATTGTCAAATAACTACTCCAGATAAAAAATTTTATAGAGCTTGAGCTATGATTTGAAACTAAGCAAGCTGAATCTTGATCTTTGGCTCTCTACATTCTCCCAGTCTGGGATAGACAGGAAAACAAAAGGTAATTTTAAAGACAAGAAGGCTGACTTAACCAAAGTTGTGGTTTTAAAAAATAATAGTCTGAGGATGTTCTCCCTTAAGTTTTACTATTTGTCAGATCTTCTTCAACTTCTTGGTTTTATTCATGTTATTGGCTGGTTTTCTACTTTGGTAGGAAAAAATATATATAAAGTTCCTTTCTTTAAATTACTTTCTTGTCACCCTTTTCATTTCCCTAACTACAGCTTCATACTAGAATAAACAAAAAGGTAACTAGAAAACCTCTACAATATCCAATACCTATCCGTCAGTTGGTCTTACATGTTTTTATGTGCTACTGGACATCATGCAAGAGTATTTAAAATACTACCAGGGTCACTATGGTAGACGGTTGAGTGGAGCATTCCGACTAATCAGGAAAACAGTCTCCATCTGAAAATTAGCCATTGAAATCCCTACAGATCACAGTATATTATCTGAGACTTCAACTTATATACTTAGGATTCATTGACAGGAGGGACCAATTGCTGGAGAAGATCATCATGTTTCATAAAGTGGAGGGCTAGACAGAGCAAGGAAAATCTTCAACGATATGCATTAACATAACGGCATTTAAAAGACTCCAACATACTAGCAATGGGATGGATATGGTGCAGGACAGGACAATGTTTCACCCTGTTGTATGGAAGGAGGTCAGCATGAGTCAGAGTCTATACCACGGCTACTAACAACAATAACAATGCTGACGTGGTTACAGTGTCAGAGGTTTTACTGTATGATGATATTTCAAGTGGTGGGCTGAGTGAAAAATTGAAGTAAATGATTTATAGTTTGGATTTCAACTAACCATTAGCATGATCATAATCTCTTAATCAAAAACTAACATTCATCATTAAAACAAGTAGAATGCCTGCTCCCACACTATGCACTGTAATACACTGTCATGTAATTCTTGCAACAATCCCATTGTTTCTCTATTACAAATATGGAAGCAAAATCTTCTAACAGTCATGTAGCTTAAATCATGCTGCATTATGTATTCTTTCATAGATTTTTGTCACTGACAGAAACACTCATACAAATATAATTAATTAGCAATTTGTACAGGTACGTTTTTCTATTTAATTAACATTTACAAAAATATCACAAATTAAAATAAATGACAATACAAAATTAGACAAAGTAATTTAAAAAGTTTATGTCTGAATGATTCATTCTACACAGTTCTCCACATTATATTTTACGTTAAAATTACTGAGATTTCATTTTATTATTCCTGAAGAAAAATGAACTACTCTAAAAAAATACTCTAAAGAGTTCTGTTAGATAAATATTTCAAGTATTTTAATTATGGGGCGAGTGGGTAATTCCTCAGTGGGTTCTGTATCTCTAACAGGCTCCTAAGTGGTATGGATGCTGCTTGTGCTTGGACCACACTGAGTAGCAAGGCATAGAGAACATTTCAGTGTGGGCATTATACCTTCAAAAAAATCTAAGTATGGGTATAATACATGACACAGTTCAGTAGGCTTTAAATATGATCCAAAAATACTTTATAGTAACAATAATGAGTGTTTTCCTAAAGGCCATATATTTTTTTTTTAATTTGTATTTCTTAGAATAGCACAACACACAGGGATGCCTAAAGAAAGGCCTAATGGAAGTGCTCTCATGTTGATCTGACCTAGACACAAAAGAAAATTATCTACCTCAGATGAGCAGCTAAGCAGAAAATTATAACAATACTGGTTTGCAGAACAGTTAACATTTCTTCCTTGCTGTGCCATCTGTATTAAATTCCTATCCTGAATGGCTTAGAAGAACTGATGTGAATACTTCAGCACTTCACCAATATTATCTTCATTCTCTCTCTCTGACTCTCAGTCTATGTTTGTAGGTAAGAAAAAAGTTTCTCATTTGGATTTCTTTTAACCTGTCTATATCTGCTTTATCATTTTAATTCTTACTAGAAACAGGAAAGATCTTTAATAGAAAACTCTTAACGTAGAGAACATGTAAACGTAGCAAGACAGAACGACACATTTTTCAATCATTGTACAATAAACTCTAAGACTCACTGCTGAAAGTGTTGCCCTAGGAACAAACGTATTGGCATTATTTGACAGCGACGTAACTATTGAACAAGGCTCCCAGGAAGTCGGCACGCAAATGCAGGCTTCAGAGGCACTGACTTAGAATGCATCATTAGAATAAAAAAACCTGTGTCACAGGTGCCAATGCTAGCTAGCTGTCAAACATCAAGACCTAACTGTATTAAACTGTGAATACAGAAAATGGACGGAAACCTGGTGGCATAGTGGTTAAAGGTTAGCATGCTAAACACACAGCGCTTCAGGGTTAGGTTCTCCTTGGAAACCATACGGTGCAGTTCTACACTGTCTAACAGGGTTGCTGTGAATCGAAATCCACTGGACCACAAGGGGCTTGGGGGTTCTAAAGCATAAATAGGACAATGTTTGTTAAAGCACCTGACATAATATGTGAAGCAATCTATGTCTCTAAACCAGAAAAAAACAGGTGGATGAATAAAAGAATCAATCAATACATTAATATGCTCTTAACATCTAGAATCCAGAATCCTAGAACACTTCCCTTCTATTATTTGAAAAATAAATGTCAAAAGGGTTTTCATGAGCAGATTTTTAGAAAAGAATAGAGATGGAATTGATTCAGAATCTTCTGTAATCCTCCACAGAAAAAGGGAAAGCAGAATACAACACCAAGAATTCCTGGCCAACATTTGCAACAAATCCCAGGAGGAAGCAGGGAAAGCATCCAGACTTCCCACGGCCCTGAGAAGCCGAGTCAATAAGAGGAACTCTCAGGAAAACACAACGAGCCAATCAGATGACAGCAACTGAATGGGGAGAAAGTGTTGTAGGTGCAAATTTACGGATAATTGCAAGGGGACGACGGTAAAGTCACACACACACACACACACACACACACACACACACACCCTATATGCCCTTTCAAAACAAAGTCCCATACGGGGAAGGAACTCCCTGTCATGTAGTTTAAAGAAACCAAACTCACTGCCATCGAGCTGATTACAACCCCTATAGGACAAAGGTGAATGGCTACACGGGGTTTCCAAGGCTGTAATCTTGACAACAGCAGACCGTCACATTTTTCTCTCAAGGAGAAGCTGGAGGATTCCAACTGCTGACCATCTGGTTGGGGTTGGCAGCTGAGCACTTTAAGCACTTCTCCTCTAGACTCCTTGTATAATCTAAATCATCATGGACATAAACAATAGGGGCAAAGGTTAGACAAACATCAAGATAACACTTGAGAGGAATACAGAGAAGACAGATGTAAAAAGTACAGGTCAATCTTTTTAGCTATTTGGTAAAAATAACAGAATTGGAAACTGGAATTATGACTCTAGAAAGCCATCTGTGCCTAATCTTCCCCCTATAAATCTAGTTTCTTTAAACATGAGATGCAGAAAATAATTTTGGTAAAATCTCTGAATTATAAGAAAAAGAAAGCAGATTACTTAACTAGAAATGCAGTCACATTTACTGGTTAATGTGTCATCTTTAGCTAATGCTCCAGCAGCAGAGTTTTGCAGCTACAACAGAGACCATATGCCCAGCAAAGGCTGAAATATTTATTGTCTGACCCTTTATGAGAAAAAAATTGGCATTCTCTGGCATAGAAAATAAGCATAAGAGGCTCCAATATTTAAAGACTGCAAGATAAAGCTGAAAAAGATAAACAGGGTGCAAGGGTCACCAAGAAGAAATCAGAGAAGAAAAAGCAAATGTAAGAAGAGCATCCAAAATCATGGAAACCAAAAGAAGTGTTTAAGAACGTTTGCTGATGTTCATGGCTATCAGTTTGATTTATGGCAACATCACATATAACATAACAACAAAACATTGCCCAGGTCCTTTACTATCTTCATAATCTTTGGTATGTTTGAGTATATTATTACAGTTGTTGTGTCAATCCATCTCATGAAAGGTTTTCAAATTACCAAACACATAACGGTAGATGTTATTATTTCAAATTCTTTCAGTGTATATTAAAAAGAAATCAAAACGTGCCTGCTGGATTTAGAGATATAAAAAACATTTAGATGGGAAGGAAATTGTGACCTTAATACATCACAACGTGTTTTCTCCTTTAAAGTGGGTGATTGAGAGCTTGGCATAACTAATGCCATAAGGATACTCTAAATAATCTATGTTTTTTTATTGCACCAGCTACAATGGCCTCTGCACTGGCCTCTTTCCAAAGCAGCAGAGCCCCCTCAGCTTCTGTGGCCTTGTCTTGGTCTCCCTCCTCTTTGCTCTCTTGAGAAATGGCCTTCAGCCTGCGAGACAGCAGCTGAGATGGGTGCTTGGCAATTTTTTATCTATAGCTTTCTTTCCTTGCCCCATATCTCAGTCAGAGTGGACTTGGCAGGTCAGTTCCACTAGTCAAGGAATGTTTACATAACTTTTGTCTTTCCTGCTAAACACATACAGATTACATTCCATATGTCTGACACACAGATCTGTAGTTTAACAAAAAGTGTCTGATGGTTACTTTGTGATGCATACAATTATTTGTGGGCTATATGCTGAAAAACATTAAGAATTTCTTGCCAAAATGATAAATGTATTGTAAAAATGGTCTTCTGAGACTCCATAGAAAATAGCCTGCACCGCTGTTTAGTCTCCACTGGTATCACATTTCCTAATAAACCTGCCTCTTTCTGTCTTGCAGTATGCTTCATTGGCTTGACTGCTCCACGGCACAGATTCTAATCAAGCAACAAAAAAAGTGCAAAAATGGGAAATGTTGAATACTTCCAAGGAGTTTAGCTTTGAAGAGTTTTAGAGTGACCAATAGATGGAGGGGACTAAACAACCACATAAGATAAATGGCAGACATTTTATTTACAAATTTACTAAATGTTCTATTATTCTGTATAATTAAAAAAAAAAAAAGCCATAGAATCGATTTTGTCTCATAGGAACCCCATAGGACAGGGTAAAACTGCCCCATAGAGTTTCCAAGGAGCACTTGGTGGATTCAAATTGCTGACCTTTTGGATAGCAGCCATAGCTGTTAACCACTATACCATCAGAGTCCCCTCTGTATCATTACTTATTCTTAAATATAAGATTTTCTTGTAAGAAAAATATATATGTATTCTTTTAAAATCAGCTTACAAAAAATTACTTTTATATTGTCACATTTTATTCCTTTCACTTTAGCCATGATTTCTGGGTAATGTTTTCTGAATATATAACATAAACCACTGAAAGCATTCATTCATACTGTCAATGACATACCTTCACACTGACAGATTCCATATTAGTGTTATTGCAGTAAATTTCAATAAAACAACCATGGAATTCATTTGTGAAAGACTGAATCATTGTAATATATGTGCATATGTGCATGGATATGTGTGGTTTGATAGAATTTGCAGTGACGCTATGTAATAAAGAGCCCTGGTGCCTCTGATTAACAGTTTGGCTACAAGCCTCAAGGTCAGCAGTTTGAATCTATCAGCTGCTCCTTGGAGACCCTATAGGGTGGTTCTACTCTGTCCTGCAAGATTGCTATGAGTCAGAATTGACAGTACAGATTTATATAACAACATGTAACATTTGGGTACAATGTCACTGTATTTTGAGGTAATTCACTCACTGTCCCAAATCAGCAAGTATATTGACTGTAAACATGATTTAAATATCTAATTATCCTTGAAGTAATCTATCTTTGAATGTATAACTAAATATTTCCCCTTTGCTTACTGATTCAAAAAGTTTAACAGTCTCATGAATTGATCAGTAAAATAATTTAAATATTCAGATTTAGAACCATATAAACCAGTATAACAGACACCCGGTAAGAGCTTGTGATTTCAAAGGTAGAAAAGTTAAAAAAGAAACGAAAATTGACACATATGAACCCACTAAAGATTTTATTAAACTCAGGAAAGTAACCATCAGGGAAATAAACACTTGTGTTAGAAATTTTAGTCTCTATAAAAAAGTAAATAAATAAACCCCCTGTCATAGAGTCTGACTCATCACAGCATCCCAAAAGGTCAAAGTAGAACCGACCCATAGAGTTTCCAAGGGGCGGCTGGCAGATCTGAACTGTTGCCTTTTTGACTGTCTTAACCCACTACACCACCTGGGTTTCCAAAGTCTATATAAGGCAAAGCAATTTAACAAACAAACAGTTGATGTGCTTACACAGGACAACAAAGGTTTATATTTAGAAAATGTAATTTCCTGTATGCTTTTCACTTTCTACTACAGTACTTTGAGGAAAAAAAAAATCAGAAAACAAAACAATTACATTTATTTTTTCCTAGTAAAGATTTCAACTCACATAAAACTAAGGCATAGATGTTAACTTAGATATCAAACAAACATGGATTAAACTGAAATTAATTTTCATCACATTACTTAAAGTCAACTATATACATCTGAAGGGAACCCTGGTGGTGTAGTGGTTAAGGGCTATACTTGCTAACCAAAAGCTTGGCAGTTCAAATTCTCCAGGTGGTCCTTGGAAACTCTATGGGGCAGCTCCACTGTGTTGTACAGGGCTACTATGAGTTGGAGTCAACTCAAAGCCACTGGGTTTGTTTTTTTTGGGGGGGGGGGTTTACATACATCTGCTGTCAAGAAAAATCACTTGTCTGATTTAAAACTGTATTTACTTTTCACATTATTTTAATTGTAATTGTGAGTAGGACAATATATCTGGGTACAGTTTCACTGACAACAGCAGTGAATGAAAACTAACAGGACGGTTATTTTTTTACACACAAACTATGATTAATGAACAGATTAAGCTTTGTTTTCAACTTTCCCACTGTAATTGTAGCTCATTCTTTGAATCATCTTTGCACCTTAGTGCCTTGTTACATGTCTGTCCCATAGCAGATATTCAGCAAATATCTGTTTGGTCCCCTGAATTTGATTTACAGAATGTAGCTTTTAATTTTAATGCACAGAATATATTTCTATGAACATTTAAGGAGCAGCATAAAGTTAACTGAGAAGAGATCAGTCATTCCAGAAGTTTAGAAGGACTTTTGGTGTTGAGTGCCAAACAATTAATTCATCCTAGATACGCTTTAACTATGGTGGCTGAGAACACCCTGCCGGTATAAACTCATACATGGTTTGGCAAAAGACATCTTTTCTCTCTTCTCCACAGAGGAATGGACTCTAAAAGAAAAGCATATGTAGATCATTATGAAACACTTTGATGACATCTAAAACACTATCCTTCTATTTTTCCCACTGAAGTTTTTTGCTGTGCCCTCGAATAGATTCTAACTGATAGTGAACCTGTAAGACCAAGCATAACTTCCTCATAAAACTTCTTAGACTGTAGTATTTATGGGAGGAAATTGCCAGGTCTTTTCTCCCAGAAGCTAATGAGTCAAACTGCCCAACAGGCCATCAGCAACCCATTGCGTAACCACTGCACCAGCAAGACTCCTTACAGTTTAGGGCAGTTTTGAGACATAAAGTATGGCTATCATTACAAATATTATAAAAACTGAAGAACTCTTAAGAGCTGAAAATAATTAAGATTTCTTTCATTACTTTCACAAATTAGACTTATTTTAGCAATACCAATACTTTTCTAAACATGGATAACTAGTTAATGGTTAATGAGTAGCTTATCCATACTCTTGCCAGTAAGAACAGCTGGTCTGTGTTACTGTCTTTTCTTCTTAATTGATTAAACTGTTAGACAGATAACAAGGGAGCATTAGTCACTTTTAGCTTGCATCCACAGCAGGTCATTAACACATTAAAATATAGTGATTACCATGCAATGCAAAAGTTTAGACGCATACAGCAACATAAGATCTGGCAGTTATCAGGTTGTAAATTTTGTAAAAGAAGCAGAAAGATTATTATGTATTATTTCTGTATCTGCTTTGTGACTAAGTAGAAGGCTTACACAAAAACCAGAAAACCAAACCCAGTGCTGTAGAGTTGATTCCCACTCATAGTGACCCTGTAAGACTGGGCAGAACTGCTCCACAGAGTATCCAATGAGTACCTGGTGGATTCCAACTACTAAGCTTTTGGTCAGCAGACACAGCACTTAACCACTTTGACATCAGAGTTTTGAGCTTATACAAGAGGCTTACTAAATATCAGTATAATAAAGAATAATAATTTACTATCATTTTAAGAAACTGTAGACATATTCCTACCATGTTAAGCTGTCCAATATACAAATCATTAGGTGGAGAACAAATGTATAACATGAAACACTCTAAAAATCCTTTATTAAAAATTAGCCATTATAACACTGTGCAAAATTCAAACACTAAATTCTGATAGTAATGTAAGTAAAACTCACCAAATACTGAAAAATATATTGCCAAAAGTAAAAACCTTGAATGCTTAAATATTTCAAAAACATGTAGAAAAGGAGTAACAATTTAAGTTCATCTAAAAATTTAGATAGTGGGAAAATGTAAAATAAAAAATATTTATGTGGTAGGCACTCAGAATAACCAAATGTAATGTTTTTTTAAATAAATTTAGTTATTATTAAAGTAGTATTAAATAACAAAAAGATAAGCAACTTAATTTAAAAGATGGACAGAGAACTTACACATTCTTCCTCCAAAGATGTAAAAATGGCCAACAAGCATATGAAAAGATGCTCAATATCATTAATTATTCCAAAATCAAACCCACTGCCCTAGAGTTGATACTAACTCATAGTGACCTTATAGGATAGAGCAGAATTAACCCACAAGGTTTCTGAAGGTCAGTCTTTACAGAAACAGACTGCTACATCTTTTTCTTGCTAAGCCACTTGCTAAGCCCCAAGACCTTTCAGTTAGCAGCTCAGCGCTTAACCACTGTGCAACTAGGTCTTCTTTAACAAAGGACAAAAGGGAGAAAGACAAACTGCCTAAGATCCTACAATTTTTTGATCTGCATTTCCATAATTACTGTATGACAAAAAACTATATTTTCATACTTCAAAACCAGCTTATTAGGGAGCATGACAGACTGAGAAAGTTTGTTGTACCACCTAGAATAAATGTGTAAGTCAGATACTGAACAACTATTACTTTCAAGTTAAATTCTGTTACAAATGACTGCATATCTCATCATTTCCCTTCTCTGTCAAATACTGATAAAAATTTACTCTTTAAATCATTAACATTTTCCTGTGTTGTCATCAAATAGATTTAATGTTGTGATAAAGGAATAAGTGGGGAATAGTACGTGTTTCTCCTAAGACCTGTATAATTTTCTGTAAAGCTTTAAAAACCATTACACGTTTGCTCAAATTATACTTAAGTAATCTCACCAGTTTTTGAAAAACAATCAAAACAAAATTTAAAATTTTGTAATTTATGCATATGTCACAAAATTTAGGATATACAAGACTCAAAGACTATATATACATAAGATCCATTTTTTAAAAAAATCTGTCTTATATTAGTAATTGCATTATGTACTTCCTGGTATCTGTATTTAACCATCCAGTTTTAATTTTAGCTAATATAAATTCCACTTTATCAAATGCCTAATGAGTCTTGAATTTTCAGAAAGAGGAAGGCTGTGCTATCAAAAAATTTTGCTAATTTGTGATAAAATTGATAAATATTAGTCTAATTAACATAATTATCTAATATTTAACAAGAATTACTGCACCCAAGGTACACTGCTATGATTTTTTTAAATTTAATTGCCCAGTTAAATTCTCAAAAAAAGGTTTAACATATTACCTATTATATTTACAATTTAAGGAAAAAAACTTCCATCGAGTGGGTTCCAAGTCATACTGACCCTATAGGTTAGAGTAGAACTATCCCATAGAGTTTCCAAGGAGCACCTGGAAGATTTGAACTGCCTACATTTTGGTTAACAGATGTAGTACTTAAACCATTGGGCCACCAGGATTCACATACGACAGATTAAATTGAAGAAACTGAGGTGCATGAAATTAAGAAATTGCATTAGGTTCTTGAATTATTGATGACATACATAATTGTTATTATAAACTGTTTTCTTCTAAGAGCCTTGGAGTCTAAAAATTCTAAAATTATAGAGATTGTTTAGTGATAGGATTTGTATATGAAAATACTTATTAAGTCATTTAACTATCTAAGGACCTTTAAAGAAGTTGATCCCTATTTCACTAAAGCATATGGAAAAGATAAAACATCAACACTATGAATCATTAGAAACCAGAGAACATCATATACTTTGCTGATTTTAAAAATCATTTTTTTTAAATATAAAAACTTTTTTTTTTTGCCTACCATGACTTGGAATTAACTTGTTATTAATATGCTTGGTTTTGTTTTTATTCATACTGGAATTATCTTAATTTCTAAGGAAAATGTTCAGCTGCCCAAATTTAAAAACATTTCAAACACCATAGGTATATATATTTTGCTCTAATTCACTTTTCTGTCACTACAACTAGATAGTCTTTAATATTAAAAGATGGTGAAAAAAGAGAATTAAATTAATATAGTTACAGCAATGATACAGAAGGACAAAAAAGGGAGCTTTGAGCTGTCTGAATCTTGTAGCAGTGAAAAATTTTATCTTCACATGGGAGGCTGCAAAACTCAGACACAAGGTACACATGTTTTGGAAGTTAAAAACTTTCAGCTGTGCTGCACTGTTTTTTTCAATACTAGTCCTTCTCCAGCTGTTTGCCCCTTGGGTAATCATTGGAGGATATCACGGCAGTATGCTATGTGATACAGAAAAGCCTCAACTCTGGGAAATGTGTCTGAAGTTTTCCTTATCAGTATAAAGATATGCTGTTTCCCAACAGATGTTCAATTTTAATCAAGTTAGTAAGGTATTTATATAGATGAGCATATGTTTACTGTAAAGAGCATATAAAGAAAGGCTTATAAAGATAAAAGGGTAAAAATCGGGTTTGCTCACCACAAAAAGTTTTCCTAGCTTTGTGCTAGCCTGGGATGCTCTCAGCAACGAACGATTTTCTTTGGTATTTGTCGGAGATCAGAGAGTTCTCCGATGAACATGGGGGGCGGAGGAGAGCGACGCCGAGACAAGGAAAGGATAGACATGAGACAGTTTGGGATCAGGGGGCTAACGGCTTTCCCCAGCCGAGAGCCCAGAGCAGAGGTTTATTAGAGTATTTATACCCTTTTGGTAACTTAGAATACAAGGAACTGAAACCTACAGTAACTAAGTCAGGTGTTTACAGTCTCGGTCACACATTGTTCCACATGTTCGGGCCGAGGGCTTGGAGGTGTCCCCAGATCGCCTCCAGGTTACAGTACACAGACAGCACAGGAGGTTACACAGAGCTGAAGTGACGGTTCAGCAGCCACGATGGCTGCACTATGTCAAGAGTGTTTAACGTGATTTCCCACAGGTGTTGTTGTTACTTTAAATTTACCCCTTACATAGTCCTGCTGAGCTCTTGTCATTCAGACCACTGCCCATTAGGTATGTCTTAATATGTCCACTCTCCCTAACTTTGCTTTCAACTTATGAAACAATAAGCCTTTTTGGTATTTTTAGCTTAATACTATATACAGCATTTATTTCATGATTATATCTATTATAAATATTCTGATGTTTTATAGCCAAGCCGATGTTTTATAGTGTTTTTTTCTTTTTTAGATATTTCATCCAAATTTTTCTGCACATAAAATATATGAGAAGTATTCATATTATCCAGATTCATTACAACTTAGAGTTTGGGGAATCATGAAAATCATCTTTTGAGGTGATGAAAATGATTTGCCCAAAGTTAAAACTGTTAATAGCAGCAGAACTAAATCTAGAATTTAACAGTTTCTGAGTCTCAGAAGTTGGGCTTTCTGTGTTACTTAGAAGTACTACCAAGAATGATTTAAACACGCACACAGTAAACATATTTTTCATGGGTTCAATTCCATTCCCCCCCAAAATCTATGCAGCAATTTAGGTACACTACATTCCCAGTACTGTGTAGTGCTCTCCATGTTGTAAATCCTACCTCGGCGAGGTGAATGAGGGTGGATGAGCAGCAGTTCCTGCTGGTGAGGCAGGATTCAGTGTGTATGACTGTTTTGTGCCTTGAGGCAGTCTCTTGAGATATAAAGAAAGAAACCAGCAGAAAGACTTGGGGACCACACAGCACCAAGAAGCTGTGCCCGAAGCTAAGCACGTCCCTTGGAAAGGATGGAGGTCCCTGTGCCTCAGGAGCCTCCATCCCAGGGGAAGATGGAAAACAGGATTTTCCTCCAGACACAGCAATAAAAAAAAGAAAAAACCTTCCCTGAAGCTGACACACTCAATTGGACTTCTAGCCTACTGGACTACTAACAAAATTTCTCTTCTTAAAGCCATCCACTTGTGGTATTTGTGTTACAGCACTACTAGATGACTAAAACTCTCATGTATTATATTAATACATTTGTATAAATAACTTTTCTTTAATGTGGCTATATCAATTGCAGGTAAGATGTGTAAATATCATCCCTTATATCAGAGCAGCTATACGCTGTAGTCTTGCTCTTACATGGGTGTTGAGTCAGAACCCACCTGAAAGCATACAACAAGAAAAACACCTGAAAGCATACAAGAAGAAAAATACTTGCCAACTAATCAATTCTAAGAGGATGATCTAGAAACAGAACAAAAGATAGTTACCAGGGAACAACATAAGAGCCTAATTAAATTATACAATAAGTCACCAAAGAACAAGAAATAACTTTAACTTGACGTTGAGTTGCAAAATATACTGGGTCTTTGTTATAGGACTACTGTGAGTCTAATTCTCAGCTACCAGTTGCCAGCATAAAAACTAAACAGTAGCTGAATCACTTAGTTTCTAAATTGCTAAGATGAGTGCATTGCTTCCTTAGTAGTACTGCAAGAATTACTGGGTAATGGACTTTAAATATTTGCTGACATGAATGACTCACAATAACATTCACTAAAGATTAGATTCCTAAATTCTTCACTCCAAACCAATACACTGCTGTCCTGAAGACCCTGATAATACCCCTAATCCAAAGGCTCATCATCCATCTGTTAACTTGTTGTACTAACATGTTGCTATGATGCTGTTATTACACCAGCAGTATTTCAAACACCTGCAGAGCCACCCATGTAGCTAGGTTTCAGCTGAGTTTCCAGACTAAGGCTAGGAAGAGAGGCCTGGTAATCTATTCCCCAAAATTGGGCAATGAAAACCTTTGGAATCACAACAGAAATCTGTCCTGCTAGCTCACCTGTTTGGACACAACATAAGGAGGAAGCAATTGCTACAGAAGGACACTGTGCTTGGTGAAACAGAGTGCCAATGAGGGCACAGTGGCCAAATCAATGAACTCAAAAATCTGGAGGTCTGTGAGTAAGATGAGAGATTCTGTGAAGTTTCATTCTGTTGTAACTAACGTAGCCTAGAGTCAAAGTTATCTCAACTGCAGAAAACAACAATGTAAAAGCAGAGTTGCTGTAGATCTAGAGCAGTAATAAAAATAACAGTAAAAGTAAAATGATTACAGGATTTGAAATTAGATTATGCTAAAATAAAACCATTTAAAAATAAAAAAAAGCAGCTGCTATCAAGTCAATTCTGACTCATATGCTAAAATAGTCAACCAATGACAACACAGACGGTGTAAACCACTCCAAGTAAGAGATTTAATTTGAGACACTAATAGAAGACAATCAATCCATCTATATTTGACTGATGCCTAACATGAAATAGGTATTATGTTAGCGAATTCAACGACACAGTTCCTAGCATCAGAATAAACACTTTCTTATAAGTGTAGCATTTATAAACAAAAATTATAACGTATGTGTCGAGTTCTCTAATAGAGCATAAAAGACAACTGAGATGTGAGTAAAATATTCACAGAAGAGGTAGATTTTACTCTGGGTCTTGGTAAATGTGCAGAAGTTTGCTAGGCATAAAGAAAGTCAAGAGTATTTCAAAGAGGGAAAATACAAGAATGGAAGAAGAGACATCAGGAGATATGCACAGAAAATGGGGAGAAATTTCTATGCAATAGCATAAGTTACAGGTGCCCCATGAGGAGTGGTCACCCATGAAACTGGAAGAGAGTTTATATCTAGATGTAGTAGAAAAATAGAATTTGGAGTTGATCCTACCATCAGTATAAAACCAGTGGAGGCAGTTTAACAAAAGAGTAACAGGTTCAAGCTAGATTACAAAAGATAAAGAACATCAGTATAGATAATAAACTCATACAGTTTAACGACAGTAGAGGAGAGAACAGTAAAGTGATTGTTCAACTAAAATAGGAGGAACATGATGAATGTGCAATTTAAGCCGGAGCGCAGAAAGTTCTCATTACAAGAAAAATTCTGTAATGTCACCTGGAGAATTTAGTGATTTGCTAGCTGAAGTGAAGGAGAAGAAGAGAGGTACTTATTGCACTGAAATTCTGATCTTGGAAGACTGGTTACAAAAAGATATGAACTAGAAAAAAGGAATACAGCACCAGGAGGAACTGTCTGAAAGCGAGCAGAAAATCAATTTGGATTTGTATATGTAGACACTTAGAAATGAGGTTTTGAAGCTCATTATGGAAACTAGAATCAGATTTTGGAGTTTTCCCCATAGAACAGTTGCTGTTGTTAGGTGCCATAAGTCAGTTTCACTTCTTAGCAACCCTGTGTACAACAGAATACAACACTGCCTGGCCCTTTGCCATCTTCCCGATCACTGCTACGTTTCAGCGTATTTTTGCAGTCAGTGTATCAGTCCATCTTGTGGAAGGTCTTCCTTCTTTTTCCTTGGACTCTTTATTTTACTAAGCATGATGTCTTTCTCCAGAGACTAGTCCCTCATGATAACAGAGCCAACAGACAGAGGACATTCCCCTGGAGCCAGCATCTTGAATTAAGATTTCCACCCTACAAGACTGTGTGAGAATAAACTTTTCTTTGTTAAGCCATCTACTTGTAGTGTTTCTGTTAGAGCAGAGTGAGATGACCAAGACATTGTCTAAGACAGATTCTGCTTTTGGCAGTCCATGATACATTTATCATTCTTCACCAACACTCAACTCAAAGGCATCAGTACATCTTTGATCTTCCTTATTCATTGTCCAGCTTTCACGTGAACATGAGGCAACTGAAAATATCATGACTTGTGTCGGATGTACCTTTGTCATCAAAATGGTATCTTTGCTTTTTTGTTTGTTTTTAAACACTTTAAAGAGGTCTTGAGGGAGAGATATACCAAAGCAATGTGTCATTTGATTTTCTGATTGCTGCTTCCACGGGTACTGATTGTGGATCCAAGAAAAATGACACTTTTGATGACTTCAATGTTTTCTCCATTTATCAGATGTTGCTTATTGGTCCAGTTGTGAAAAGTTTTTGTTGAAGTGTAATCTATACTGAAGGCTGTAGTCTTTGACCTTCAACAGTAAATGCTTCAAGCCCTCTTCCCTTTCAACAAGCAAGGTTGTGTCATCAGCATAACACACGTTGTTAATAAGTCTTCGTCCAACCCTGATGTTGTGTTTTTCTTTATATAGTCTGTGCTCAGCATACAGACTGAATAGTGTGGTAAAGCATATAACTCTGACACCAACCTTCCTGACTTTAAACCACAAAGTATCATTTTGCTCTGCTCTTAAACTAGGTACAGGTTTCTCCTGAGCACAATTAAGTATTCTGGAATTCCCATTCTTTGTAATGTTATTCATAATTTATTATGATCAACACAGTCAAATACCAATATACAATCAAAAAACAAAGGTAGATAACTTTCTGGTATTTTCTGCTTTCAGCCAAGATCCATCTGACACCAGTAATGATAGCCTTTTTTCTTCACTTCCTTCTGAAATTGGGTTCACAGCAGTTCCTGTTGATATAATAGCTGAAGTGCTTTTGAATGATTTTCAGCTAAATTTTACTGGTATGTGATATAAATTACTCATCAATTTCTGCATTCTGTTGGATTCCCTTTCTTTTGAATGAGCACAAATACAGATCTCTTCCAACTCTTCCAGTTGGTTGGACAGGTAGCTATCTTCCCAATCTGCTGTCACAGGATTAGTGAACACTTCCAGAGCTACATCCGTTAGTTCAAACATTGCAATTCGTATTCTGTCAATTCCTGGAGTCTGGTATTTTGTCAGTGCCTTTAATGCAGCTGGACTTCTTCCTTCACTACTATCACGGATTGAATTGTATCCCCCTAAAATGTGAATCAGTTTGGCTGGGCCACGATTTCTGATACTGTGTGATCCCCCCCCCCAACATAGTATGAATTCTATGATATTAAGGAGGGAGAATGGGCTGCTCTTTGTTACTCAGACAGGACTCAGTATACAAGTGTAGACTGTTTTGAGGCAATCTCCGAGGATATAAAAGAAAAGTGGACAGAGAGAGAGTTGGGGACCACATACCACCAAGAAAGCATGCCAAGAAAAGAGTGCTTCCTTTGGACCCAGGATCCCTGGGTACATTAAGCTCCTAGTTCAGAAGATTGATGACAAGGCTGACAGAGAAGGAAATCTTTCCCCAAGAGCTGACACCCTGAATTTGGACTTTGAGGCTACTTTACTGGGAAGAAATAAATTTTTCTTTCTTAAACCCATCCACGTGTAGTATTTCTCTTATAACAGCACTAGATGACTGAGACAAATACTATTGGTTCTTGATCATATGCTACCTCCTAAAACTGTTGAACACCGACCAGTTTTTTTTTTTTTTTTTTTTGATACAGTGACTCTGTGTATTCCCTCCTTTTTGTGGATGGCTCCTGTGTTGTAATTCAAGGCTTGAATTGTTTTTTCAATTCTTTCAGCTCTGGAAACTAAAGCTTACATCAATAATTGACTGGAGCTTTCTAGATACCCAATGGACTCTAGGACAAGACATGGAGCTGTCAGTTCAGACCTCATGCCACTAAATGGGAAACTTCCTCTCTCTCACTGAGCCCCACTGCTGCTGCCTGGCCACACATGCAGACTGAAGGTACTGGTGCATTTAACTTTTTTTTAATTTTGTTGGCCAGCAGGTGTGGGGTGGGCATGAGACAGCAGATTCTCTGAGAGGCAGTGCTGCAGTGCACAGTCTGTGCCACAGCAGAGACAGGGTGAGGGATCACTACGTTTTGAAGGTATGGTGGCAGACTGAGCAAACCAGAGCCCCACTACCATCTCTTTTCTCAGCTCCGACATAGATTGAGCTGTTACACAGCGGGAGGGGCAGTTTCACTGGGACACCATCTTGGTTAGCTGGGAGGTGGGTTTCCTAACTGGAGGCCTCAGCAGGGCCTAATTCCCAGGCATGGAGGCAGTGCCAGTTCAGGGAGTGCCTTTGCAGCAGAAAGGCTGTGTTTGGCACAGTGTTGCCTAATGGATAGGGCCCAGCTGGGGATGGCAGCAAGGTAGTTGCCCTCCCTACTTTAAACTACATCATAGCATCTGGGAATGGCCAAAGAGGTTCTTCTTTTGTCAGCGGAAGGGGGGGGGGGTGGCTGCCACACCTGACAGCCTGACAGATTTTGGAAGCTGTCAGATAGCTTTTAGCTTTTTAAAATAAGACGGCACTTGGCACTTGGCTTGGCTGGAGAAATTACTGCTGTGCAGCCTGATAGCATCTTTTTCAGCCTTTACTGATTTAAATCATAGGCTCAGGTGACAGCTTCCCAGTGACTTCATAGGTAGGGTGGTGTCTTTGCTAGCCAGTAGGCGAAGCTTGCCATCCCACAGAGACCACTGGGGCAAGTCACTAGAGTACACAGAGATGGACTGTGACCAGCAGCTTTCTCAGAACCACACCTCAGCTGCTGTTGAGGCAACACCAGAGAAACTAAACAGTCTTTAGATATCCTGAGAGCAACGGACCATCACCAAGCACTTAAAGAAACAGCCCACCATCACTTCAGAAAACTTCCAAAATAAAGACAAAAAAATTTCCAGACGAAGAAGTACAAAGAATTACATATAGCACCCTCCTAGAGATTAAACAAAATGCAGCAGAGCAAAATGAAAACTTAAGCAAGCTATTCAAACAGATGGAAGATCAACATTTTGCAATCCAACAGATCAATAACAAAATTACAGAATTAGACAATTCAATTCAAATCCAAAAAAGTAGAATTGAGGAACTGGAAATCAGACATAAGATAGAGCAACTGATACCAGCATTTAGCAAGCATAATCCTGATACCAAAGCCAGAGAAAGATCCAGCAAAAAAGTAAAATTACAGACCAGTATCACCCATGAATCTAGATGCAAAAAATCTTCCACAAAATCCTTGCCAATAGAATTCAACAGCATATCAAAAGAAAAAAAAGAATTCATTATGATCAAGTTTGATTCATACCAGGGATGCAAGCCTGGTTAAATATCATAAAAACAATTATGCAATCAACCACATAAATAACACAAAAGATAAGAATTACCTGATTTTGTCAATTAATGCAGAGAAGACATTTGATAACGTGCAACACCCATTCATGCTAAAAACTCTCAGCAAGATAGGAATAGTAGGCAAATTCCTCAACGCAATAGGGGCATCTATGCAAAGCCATCCACCTACATCATCATTAGTGGAGAGAGACTGAAAGAATTCCCCTTAAGAACAGAAAATAGACAAGGATGCCCACTCTCACCACTTCTATTCAACATTGTACTATAAGTTCTTGCCAGAGCAATTAGATAAAACAAAGAAATAAAGGGCATCCACATCAGTAAAAAAGAAGTAAAAATCTCCCTATATGCATATGGTATGACTGTATATGCAGAGAATCCTAAAAAATCCATAAGAAACTACAGGAACTATTAGAGGAGTTCAGCAAAGAGATCATTAAAGAAGAAAACACCAAATCAATACCATTTACCATAATCCCTAAGAAGATAAAATATCTAGGAATCTATCTAACTAGAGAAATAATAGTCCTATACAAAGAGAACTACAAGACCTTACTGCAAAAAACTAAGAGAGACTTACATAAATGGAGAAACCTAGCCTGCTCGTGGTTAGGAAGCCTTAACATTGTGAATACGAAGTAAGAAAAAGAAGTGAAGTAAATAGGTTACTGTATCAATATGTGACCAGAAGAAGCAGATGGTGCCCAGTCACCATCAAAGACAGCCATGATGGGGCACACAATGTTGGGTTCCAGTGGCAACACAAGAAGAAGAGGGGTGTCCCTCAAGAACTCCACTAAAAGATCACAACTGATGTTCTAAAGGCCTGGGAGTTCCCCCGGGAACATGGCCCCTAAACCGGTTGCTGCCCTTACCAGAAACCATTACTGAAGTCAGCTCTCTTGACAGGAATGGATTGGACTGGCGTATACAATGTGATCACATGGTCTGTGTATTTTATGGTTCTGTGCATCTATAGGATGCTGTCCTCCTGGCCTCTTGCTGAAGGGAGAGGAGATGGTGGAGAGGAGGGGATAGGAGATTGTTCATAGGGTAAGACATGTACAGAACAGAAAGAAGAAATCAGCTGTCACCAGGCAAGGAGAGTAGGAGTTGCAGATACGCAGGCATGCAAATTTAATTGGGATTATACAAATTCACTCGATCACAAAAAAAAAAAAATTGACTCAAAAGGCAACCCAAGCATGTAGACCAAGTCCTGCCACATTACTTGCCTGTAATCCTGGCTCATTAACATCATAGCAGCAGGATTTACAACACGTGTGAAAATCGTATCAGAGGATAAAATCGTGGAAAATCATACAATAGTGGGAATTATGGCCTAGTCAATTTGACACACATTTTAGGGAGACATAATTCTATTGCTGAGAAACACAGATTCACGTGGTCTCTAAATTCATGTAGGATTTACTTGAAGTTGTACTTAGCTTTTCTTGGACTTGTTTTAATTTTCTGTTGCTTAACTTAACCTTGCACACTGGCATTTGATGGGTCTATTCTATAGTTAACCTTGGCCTTATTCTGGCTGATGTTATCAAGCCTCCCTATCATCACTCTCCAGAGACACAGCATTATGGATTGTACTGGGTTCCCCCAAAAATGTGCGTGTTGATTTGGCTTGGCCATGACTCCCAATATGGTGTTATTCCCCCCATATGGTGTGAATCCTGTGTCTCTGATATTGATGAGGGAGAAGGGCAGCAGTTATGTTGATGAGGGAGGGCTCAAACTACAAGCCTGTGAGATATAAAGGAACAAAGTTAGCACAGACAACTAGGGAAACTCATACCACCAAGAAAACAGCATTGAGAGCAGAGCACATCATCTGGACCTGAGGTTCCTGCACCAGAATGCTCTCATAACTGAATTTGGACTCAGCCTCCCAGACTCTCATACTGAATGGATCTGTTGCTTAGGACTGGATTTGTAGCTGACAGCGACAACAAAATTTGTCTTCTTAAAGCGATATACTTAACGGTACTTTCTGAAAGAACAATATCAGATGACTGAGACATGGAGTATATTTGATTCCTGTGTATTCCATCCAGCAAGGTCCACATGTACAGTCCTCTTACAAATTCTATAATGTGATCTCCCAGGTTATTCTTGTCACCAAGGTCATATTTTCCAACCACAAAATATTCTTCTTTGGTTTTGACTTTCTCATTCCAACCACTAATTATCAAAGCATCTTGATAGCACATTTCATCAATTTCAGACAGTAAAGGGTGAGAAAAACCTTCAGTTTCCTTATCATTGTCATTGGTGGTTGGTGTGTAAATTTGAATAGCAGTCATATTAACTGGTCTTCTCTGTAGATCTGTAGATATTATCGTTTCACTGACAGTTTTATATTTCAGGATAGATCTTGATCTTTTTAATAATGAATTTGACATCATTCCTGTTTAATTTGTTATTCTTGGTATACCAGCCAAGTGCCGCTGTGTTGGAACAGCAGATCATAATATTGTCTGATTCAAAATGGCTAATGCCAGTTTACCATTTCAGCTTACTAATGTTTAGGGTATCAATCAGTGTTCCACTTCATTTTTAACAATTTCCAGGTTTCCTAATTCATACTTCATACATTCCATGCTCTGACTATTAACAGATGTTTACAGCCTGTTTCTTTTCGAGTCCTTCCATATCAACAAGCAAAGTTTCCAAAAGTTTTACTCCATGTATCTCATTAAAACTGACTCTGATTTGAGGAGATAGCACTTTCCTAGTTGTATTTTGAGTATCTTCCAACCTGAGTTCAACTTTTGGCACTATATCCAGCAATGTTCCACTGCTATTCAAAAGGTTTTCTCTAGCCAAGTTTTTTCAGAGTAGATCACAAGGTCTTTCCTCCTTGTCTATCTCAGCCTGGAAACTCTGTTGAAACTTTTTCATTATGGATGATCCTGCTGGTATTTGAAATACCAGTGACACAGCTTCCAGAATCACAACATACAAGGTACCACAGTATGTCAAACTGAGAGGAGTTGTGGATGGAAAGACTGAACTAAAGTAACTGATTAGATAACCTAAGAACAATGTTTATGGAAGAAGTCCGTAACAGACCACTAATATTTAAGCAACAAAATAAGAGAAGAAATGCATGAAGAAGAGTGGGGAGAAACAAGGCAAAGATTAAGAAGCTAGATCTTGAATTTTGAATAGGAGAACATATCGAGGTAAAAACAGTGATTTCCAATTCAAATAATACCCTGAGAATCATTCTTTTACTTGTAATCAATACCCACTCTTTCAAAAAGGCTTAAAACTCATACATGATAGGAAAAATTATACTTGCAAAAAGGAACACAGAGGAAAAAAAAATCAATGGTACTTTATCACTAGATTCTTGGAGGAAAACAGAAAGAACTTCTCAGTCTAAAAAATGGATCCTGTGGTGTTTCACAGCTTAGTTTTACAGTTACCATTTCATTTCCATTGCTGTAATAAGGCATCTATACATTGGGCTCTTCAGTAGACAGTTACAGTCAGAGATCTAATCCTGTTCTTGAAGGCAAGATGCTTGTGAGTGGTGAATAATAAGAGTGAAAGTTTAAGCAAATGTGTATTTTCGCATCCCATGAATTGTGCCAATTTCCTGTCCTCACTAGACTCGTTCTGTAAAATTTTAATTCTTGATGCTTCAATTTGCTCTTACTAGATAGGCAACACAGACAGAGGTATAACTCTCTTCACAGCTGGGTCTCCTGTGGTTCTTTCCTTTTTCATTGCTACTTTGTTGCCTTGTGAATTCTCTATGAAAGGACAATTTTAAGTCTGTTATTGGTGTAGGTTTAGATTTGATACAGAAGGTTTGACGATTCACCAATTCATCCCAGAAGAAGTGCTACCTACATACCTCATTGCTGAATATCACTATGGTCACCTTTGAAGTACTTCCCTTTGGGAGCTACACACCAACCCAGTGCCTAGTCCACCCTTCAAAGGAATTTTGGAAATCTTTTCCTGGAATGGTCATCAGAGCTGTTGTTATATCACCCTTGATGTACTGAATGTCATAAAAATGTCTTCCTTTCAATATTTTCTTATCTTCAAGTAAAGAAAAAAGCCATTGGAGGCCAGATAAGGTGAGTAGGCAGGGTGTTCCAACACACTCACTTGTTTACTGACTAAAAACTCCCTCACAGGCAACTGATGTTCACCAACTTATCACCTTGCCACTGTGCACAGCAGCCATCCAGAAAGAGTTCCAAAATTGCTTCGAAGGGTGGACTAGGTGCTGTCATCAGTGTATGGCTTCCCAAGGGAGTACTTCAAGGTGACCATAGGGATATTCAGAAGTGAGGTATGTAGAAGTTGGAACACTTAAGTTTGTAGACTTAATTGTCATATCTCATATGTTTGAATTTTAACATAATGAGATGTGAAGACAAACACAATTTATATCATTTAATATAAACTCAGACTTAATACATTGTTAAAATGCACAAATAACTTTCATATAGCAAAAACCTACTATATCTAGGAATGCTATGAACTATGAAAATCTCAAGATTAAAGTTTCTATCCAACTACTTCAAATCAGAGGAAGCTACATACTCATTAACATTTTTTACTGAAGACTTATATTCACTGTGTTACAACAAACTGTGAGATGCTCCTCTCTTCCAAGTACAAGATACCTCACTGCAATCAGTTTCAGTTCATGACAGTTATTTTGTAGCTAATGGAGTGGTTATAAAACTACCATCATTATGAAAGACGTTTAAAGGTCTGTTGTTAGCATCCTGATAGAAAATAATGGATCTGATATTTTTATGAGACGAGGTTTAAATGTCAAGACTTGTTTTCAATTGTATATTTCAAATGCTACTCCCTAGTCTCTATTAACAAATTACACACTCAGTTATTATGAACAGTTGTTGGAAGTAGGTACTAAAATTCTTCATAAATTGAACTTAGGAATGAAATTGATTTTCTGTGAATAAAGCAAATTTGTGGCAACTATACAGTAAACTCTTAAAATATGTGTTTTAGTTGCATGAATCAAACCCATTTAAAAAACTGAAGCCATGTATCATGGAAAACTAGAAAGAAAACTCATTATAAATTAATTTCTATAACTCAAAAGGGAGTAAACTGATTTCTGTATTAAGAGGTACCTAAAAAGACTTCTGTCAGTCCTATTATGCTATCCTTTCTTTTTATCAACTATTCTACAAAGATGTTGAATTTGCTTCAACACTAATCTGTAGTTAAGTTTATTAATTTCCATGATTCTCAGACAATTCATTCACAAGACTACATCACCTGCCTTGAAAAAATTATGGTAACATTAAGGAGGATTAATTTACACTGAAATGCTAGCCTACTGCCTTACACAGGATTTCTTTGACAACTTTCTAACACGCCTCCTCTTCATGCCCAAGTTTTTCAGGCTCACAAGGAAATTATCTTCCCTCTGATCCCTCAGGAGACATTCCTTTAGATCAGTTCATCACTGCACAGCCTTAACCTATTTGCAGAGGACTCCCATTTGTATAACGTTTGGTCTAATCCCCATATTCACCATATTCAAGTTACTCCTCGATACTTCCACTTGAATGTTTCATATTTAAACTGAACTTGTGGTCAGTAGATCTGTCCTAAACTGTTGACAAAATATTTTTTTTCCTATGTACGAGTATCTAATTACACAAATCAGAAACACAAGACTCATCCAATCTATTACCAAGCCTTGAGTCTTGTTAATTCACTCTTCAAAACACACTGCAACCACAAAACCTGAAGCCACCATATGGACTACTATAGCTCTATATCTGGCTCCTCTTTTTCTTCCCTTTCCTCTCCAAATCACCCTCATTTCTCTACCCAAATTCCCATCTTTAATTGTCCAATACACCATTCCAAAAGCCTGAAATCTTACAAAATACATATCTGATCACAACACACTCCTGCCCTCTTCAAATGCTTCCCATTTTGTCTAAAATTAAAGGCAAATTCATTAATGTTATGCCCTAGACATGGCACAACGTTGTAGCTGCCAAAGCTTTTAATGTAAGTTTAATAGATATCTAAATCCTCTCTCCATCATCCTCAATATACTCTGTTACCTAGGAAGCTGACTTAAATGGACTAATTAGTGGGCCTCTAATTAGTGGGCCTCTACGTCCTCTGGGTCTGACTATGCTTAACCAATGGAGAGAATACTCCATTAGGAGAATGGAAAGAGAAGGAAAGGTGGGGTCGGAGATTTATTTCTGTAGTTTCCTCATTTGAGCTTTCTCTAGCTAGCTGTGTCCCTGTATTGAAAGTAACTGTTTCCTTAGAGAGAACTGATCTGCTTCAGCAACCTTGTCTTCCTCTCTTGACCTTGAGGTGTAACAGCTCTACTGCTGCTAGCCGCAGTTCCCTGCACCACATTTTAGTGTCCTCTACATCCAGCCAACATCTTTGTAATTAGTCCTTTTGTAAACAAGTCTCCCTAGAAAGATCTTTAATTTAGTGCATCATCTGTTTCCTTTTGGGACTGTAATAAATAACATAACATAGTTTCTCACAGCTTTGCCCGTCCTGGCTTTCTTGTACCCTGTTTCCTCTGCCTGGAACTCTTCCCTTACTCATTATATATATGGCTTTTTCGCATCATTATTCATGTCCCAGCTTAAATATCAATTCTTCAGAAAGGATATGACTACATCTTGGATTGCTTACTTTGAAAGGATTATCCGGAAAGACCAATTACTAGAGATGAATACCATGTTTGATAAAGTAGACGGTCAAGGAAAACAAGGTAAACCTTCCCTGAGATGGACTGACACAATAGCCACAAAATGCACTCAAATATAAGATCTGGACTGGTCAATGTTTGTTCTGTTACCATTAAGGTCGCTATGAGTCAGAGCCAATTTGAAGGCAGCTAATGACAACATATAGGTCAAAAAAATGTCCTACAAATTGTATCATCTTCTACTACTTTTTGTTCTGGCTTAAAACAATTTGTAATTATATTTGCATATTATGTTTATTTCTTAGTGTCTGTTTCACTAGACTCTAGGCTCTGTGAAAAGAGGAAACATTTAAGATTTATTTGTAACTGGAAAACAGACTACCGGGAACTGCAGGCACCTGTTAAATATTTATTGAAAGAAAAGATCAATTCATTAAGTGTTTTGTTAACAATGCTGAGTATAAACAATTTACCAGCTATACAGCTACATGCCTTTTAGAGGCAGTATAATATAGTGGTTAAATGCATGATCTTAAATTTGGTCCTCTGAATCTGAATCCTCACTCTACAATACACTATTTTCTGGTCTTGAACAAGTTATTCACACTCTCTATACTACAGTTTTCTTCACATACGTATAGCAATGGAACAAATCACATATACTTGTTGAGACTGGAATGAATTATCATTTGTAAGGTGGCTATGGGCCTGACACATGGAAAGCACTACAAAATTAGTACGATTACATTTTATCAACAGTATACAAGACAAGGAAGACACCACAAAAACAATTACGTCTAAGAACTCTCACTAAAATAAAAAAAAAGTATCTATAAAAATGTTTTCAGTATCACAGTACTATTATGAGATAGTCATCTATTCTTTCTGTTAATACATGAAAACAAAGGGGTATATAACCCTTAAAAGGGTTCAGATTTATTAAGGAAATCTTAATGATTCACCTGAAGTATGTAAAAATCTCAGGGCATCACAAGCCAGGCAAAACAATATTCATGAGGTAGAAAACTTAACTACGATTTCACCAAACAGGATAATTAATATAGATTTTAAATTTCAAACCATAATTAAAAAATAAAAATTAGTATTTGTATTTGTCTCTTACTATCAATATATTTATAACTATAGGCATTAAATATTCATTATGCAGTAATTATCTATCAATTTGCCTAAACTATATCCTCATATCATTCTATATCTATAAAATATTAAAAATATTATCTGAAATATTTCTTAAAACTTTTTACATGTATAGTCCATACATAGCTTTCAAAATAAATACAATACAGAAAATGTGTAACTAATAGCATCTTAATAAAGTAATGATCAAAGGCAATGTCCTTAATAAATATATCTTTAATTACTGAAAAGAGAACATAAAATTTCACTAGAAAATTTAAAGGTTAGCTTAATCTATCGTTCACCTAGTTCATTAATCTCACCAAATTCAAGACATCTATTATTTGAAAGAACTCATTACTTAAAAGGTCTCAAGATACAACCCAACTCTGAAAACTCTTTTGTGCTCATCTCTGAAATTCTAGAATTGTTATCTACAAAATCTAAAACTTCCTTTTGTGAATTTTTTTTCTCTGCTATCTCCAACTGAAATACAGGTGTCTTTTGAAGTCAGAGATTCCTCCACAGCTCTCTCACATGACAGCTATTTTATCTCTCATATTCTTAATCTGGAGATGGAGGCAAATTATGTCTCTTTCTTCATCTGTTCTCTGTAATCCCTTTAGACTTAAATCTTATGCTATCAGATTATCCCAGACAAATCACCATACCCCTTACACCTGATTCGAACTGTCTTCCACACTTTTGGAACCAGTTTACTGGAATGGTTTTTAATCCCTTCAATCACAGCCACCATTTTCCATGGTTATATATTATTCTTTCATTTACCAAACAAAGAATTATTGTTTAACTTCTCTGAATCAATCAGGTAACAAACACCAGGTAGAAACAGCAGGCAGAAAAGGAAGAGAAGACAAAAATCCCTGCCCAAATTAATTTTACATTCTAGTGAGAAGACAAAATAATATTAATAACAATAGCTAAATCTTGTCTTTAAAAGTAACTGTCACTTATTTAAATGTTAAAATTTCAAGTATTTCAATCTTCACACTCATTACTTGTGAAGATCCAGATAGCAACTATTTTTCCACCCTTCAGAGACCAAGTCGTCTATACTACAGAGAAATTCAGAGACAACTGTTACAGTATTCCTCAGCCACCTAATTTCTGTCCTTTCCTCCTTAACTTGCATAAACTCGATACTGCATCACCACATCATTTAATTGTATACTCCTTTAATTCATTTGGAGAAATCACAACTCTGGCAAAACACAGCATGGTACAGTATACAACTGAACATGATGGGAGAAAAGCCCAACACCATGCTGAGTGTAAGTCCTCTGTATTCTGGCTCTTCAACCTCAAGTTAAGTAATTTCTCCTGCCTGGCAATATAACTTCCATCTCCCTTGCCCATGCACTCTGCCAGTACCCAGTTATTTTGCTCACAAGCCTTCTAAAATAGTTTTGAGTAAAGCTTTCCCAATGTCTCTTAAGATAAAATCTAAAATCATTATCATAAAAGTTTCCAGTGATGTAATAGTGAACAATAAATATGCCATCTATAAATGAATCTATTAATCATAATTTTAAAATACATTACATAAAATCTAATACTATAGCAACTTTATACTCACATCATCCTTTGAAAATATAAGAACATAGTCATTCTCAAAGTAACATTACTCACTTTCTCAATTAACTCTATTTACATTTCATTTCTAAAACAGAATTTAATTACCACACTTCTCTAAAACATCAAAACAGTTTATGTAAACACACTGAATTTGAACTTTTGGGACCAACAAGCTTTAAATGATCTTTTTTTAGTTCCTGTTGGACTGACCTATTGTTTTAACTTCCAGTATTGACAATTGGTAGAAACAGCTAACTATGTTTGAAATCATGATTAGAAATCATAAAATATAATTGTATAATTTTACTGGAATGTATCACTGAAGAAGATGGATAGGCATTTTTATAGTTCTTGCTTTTTCTCATTAAGTATGTGCATCAATTGATAAATATTATTGCTAAAATGACCTGAGTTCAGTGTCATTTTCATCCCCATTATCCATCTTACAGTTACAAGGATAAATAAACAGATGGGAATAGACAGAACTTGTTATAAGAATGCCTCTCATTTCACTAAGCTCCTAAGAATGCCCAAAATGATATATCATCTAAAGCAACTCCAAATCATCTAACATTTGGTAAATTGATTAGATCCTTCTTTAATTTTGATAAAAGCAAAAAGAAAGGAACTAGTCCATTTGCCAAGGGTTTGTTACTCAGATATCTGTTATTCACTTTCTTAACTCAAACTGTAATATTTCAAATTTGTCTTTCTCTTCAAAGACATGTCTTCATCTCTTATGTACACTAACAGAACTCAGAAGGGCTGGGATGACTGTAGTAGAGGGAATTGAAGGAGAGGTGGGAAAAGACAAAGTACACAGCAGCTCCAATCTCTGGCAGATCAATTTTGGGCATGTGCGTCCTCAACTAAATCAACTCATGGGAGAATATCAGGAAAAAGGGGATTCTAATAATCTTAAAATGACTTATGATCTGTGACCTTACCCTGCCCACTGAAGAGTTCACTTCTCACTCTTTGTGGAACCCTTTGCTAGACCACTACCTTTATTTCTCCTCTATTATCAAAATTCCAGTACCTCCTTGCCCATCTTTGCTCTCAGCTGATGACCTTGCTTTACATTTCAACAAAAAGATAAACCAGAATTAAAAAAAAAAAAACACAAGTCAAACCCACTGCTGTCAATTTCAACTCATAATAACCCTAGAGGACAGAGTAGAACTGCCCCACAGAACTTCTAAAGAGTGGCTGGTGGACTTGAATTGCCAAGCTCTTAACTACTGCATCACAAAGGCCCACAGTAAGAAGACAGAATTAATTAAAAAAACATCATAATCCAACCCCACTGCATATTTACACCAGTCAGCATATATTACCACACAGTTGGTTTCCCTCTGATCATTGAGGATGGATGTGTAGGATGAACGTGTACTTTTCTAGATGGGCCATCTCTCCAACGGTGTATCAGATTTCTGCCCCTCCCACCTACTGGCACCTAGTTCAGAGCTTGGCTGCTAATCAAAAGATCAACAGTTCAAATCCACCAGCCACTCCTTGGAAACCCTACAGAGCAGTTTTACTCTGTCCTATAGCATCACTATGAATTGGAACTGACACACTGGCAATAGGTTAAAGCATTTCACCTATCCCAGGAACTTATTTCTCACTATTTTTTTTCATCCTCCCTCCCATGTCATCATGTTTTCTCCTTTTCCTTTTATTTGAAGCAGCATATAATCATCCTGCTATTTCTTCCAGCTGAAACAAAAGTCACTGTACCCGAAATTCCCTATTCTACTTTACAACAAAATTCCAGTTTTCTGTACTCACAAACCCTGATTTCTCTTCATCCATTCTCTCCGAACTCATTCTAATAGCACTTCAATATTCAGCCCAACACTGGAACCACAGTTGCTGAAATTACTAATGACTTATATCTTCACCTTATTAATTGTCAGCAACACCTGACACAGTTGATTACTCCTTCATCCTAGAATGACTTTACTGAGTCACTTTGAGGATATCATTCTTTTTTCATTATTTCTCCTCAGTCTCTGTGCTGGTTTGTCCTTATCTAGCTGACCTTTTCACATAGTGTAGGAAATCCATACAGGCCTCAGATTTCAATGGTGCACAGCCTCTTCTCTAGATAGTAATTTCCCTTGTCCATCTGGTCACTACTGGTCCAGGCCAGCACCCTGCTGCTGCTTAAGTGAATCTTTGTCTCCTTTCTCTCGGAATCATCAGAGCCTACAAGTTTTTGCTGCTCTGTTCTTGCTGGTTGTATGTGTATTCAACAGTTCAAAGGGGAATATCCGGACAAAGAGAATTTTGAAAGCAAATATCCTAAAATGACTTGAGATATCCTACCACTGAAGAGCTCACATCTTTCTCAGCTTTCCTCTTGCTGGCTATGTGTGTGTTCACCTGCGATACGGCTATGTCTCCCACCAGTTCGAGACATTGTTAGAAAACAGCTTTTTGAAGCTGCATCTGACTGCAGTACAGCTCAGGCTTTCCCTTGCCTACATTTCTCCAAGTCATTTTCTTCCCATTATAGGACTAGGAATGTTCCAGAGAAATGAAAAAGAACATACGGAAACATAAGTGACAAGAGGTGTCATAAGACGCCAGAACAGACAACACTAAAGTCCAGGAGTAGTACTATTATAACTGCTAAACTCTTTGTCCTGTACAAGATTATGCCACCTAAAATGTATGTTCCAAAGCTAAAAACAAAATAATTAAAAATAAAAAAATAATACTCTAACCTAAATCTAAATATCATTAGTTTCCGTCAGGTAATGGAGAGAGTAACATTAATAACTAAGGATTTTAAAAGTTAATAAAGAAACATTTAATTCTAGAATACAAAAATATTTTCATATATTTTTGGCTATTTAGAGACCATTTAAAAATTTTATTGATCTTGATCTTATTTCAGGGAAGGTTAAATAGCAATAAATATCTAAAAGAATAGCACCAGCAAGTTTTAAAATATCTGGCATTCTTGGTAATGAAATATTTTGCTGTATATCCTAATTCATTTATTTTTGCCTGTATTTGTCCTTTAAGAACTCCTCCAATAATATATATCATGTTCCAATGTGAATGAGCACATCTAAAGGAGAAATATTTAAATTCTAGCATACTGTGAAATTAATAGACCATGAAAATTTGACATTTCTACAGATTCAGGGCATTAATTGCCTCTAGGCAGAGATTTAATCTTTATGTCTCATAAAAATTTAGTTGTGACTTTTCAGACAGCAAGGCAATTGATTGCTAAGACAGAATTGTTTCTATATTCAATGCATATATTCATAATTATATGAATTACACATTTTCAATACACAAAAATGCTGACCAACATCAGGCTACCCTACCGACTTACCAGCAATAAAGGTGTTATAACAGCTCTAATCAGATTCCTGCTATAATTTAAGGTAGAACTACAATTACTAAATGAGAAAACACAAGTAACAATAATACTGAAGTGTATCAAAGCCAAATTAAACTCAAAATAAAAAAATAAAAAAACCCACCGCTCCTGTCAGGTTGATTCCAACTCACAGAGACCCTACAAGACAGTGCAGAACTACTCCATAGAGTTTCCAAGGAGGATCTGGAGGATTTGAACTGCTGACATTTTGGTTAGCTGATGTAGCACTTAACCACTATGCTGCCAGGGTTTCCTACACCAAACCCACTGACACCGAATTAATTTCAACTTATAGTGACCCTATGAGGTAGAGTAGAACTGTTATATAGTTTCTCAAGGCTGTCAATCTTTACAGGAACAGACTGCCACATCTTTCTATCATGGAGCTACTGGCAGTTTCAAACCACCATTCTTTTGTTTGGCAGTGGACCACTTTAATCACTGTGCCATCAAGGTTTTCAGTTATCCAGTGACACCAGAAAACTCAAAAAACCAAACCCGGTGCTGTTGATCTGATTCCAACACAACAACCCTACAGCACAGAGCAGAACTGCCCCACATTGTTTCCAAGGAGCAGCTGGTAGATTTGAACTTCCCAAAAGAAAGATGCAAAGGCTGATATTCTGTTTAAAAGAAAGCATTGACTACTTAATATCATCACAAAAGTACATCACTACTACGCGTCTCATCACATACACTGACACTCTCGATCTTGTGTAATGCCATCATGTCAATTCTGACTCATAGTGACTCTATAGACAGAGCAGAACTGCCCCTTAGGGTCTGAAAGGAGCACCTGGCAGATTTGAACTGCCAACTTTACCCACCAGGGTTTCCTCTCCCATGGAGAGGTACACATAAAATAACAACATACAGCTCTCAAACTCATCTACAGCTGAAATTTCCACCAAAGGATTAATTCTTTGAGTTTATTAAAGGTGCATCTATAGGGCCACTGTAAGTCAGAAGCAACTTGACAGAAACAGGTTTGGTTTTTTGGTTTATACAAAAATATCCTAACATTGTTAGAAAATTAATATATAAAATCAACACAAGCTAATAATATTAAGAAATGAGACATCTCAACATTACAGTATTTGATATAATAAGACAATCAGCTATGAGTTATTTCTATAATCAGAAAGCCTGAGTTTTCTATTAAATGTTATCTCTATGTTCTAAATATATGAGAACACTAATTATAATTAAGACTGATCATCTACCTACCAGTACACAAAGCACAAAACTATCTCCAGTATTATCTAATGCTGTAATGGACTTGCAAACTCTGGTGGCATACTGGTTAACTGTTACATTTGCTAACCAAAAAGGTCAGCAGTTTGAACAGACCAGGCATGCCTTGGAAACTCTAAGGAACAGTTCTACTCTGTCTTATGGGGTTGCTATGGTCAGAATCAACTTGATGGCAGTGGGTTTGGTTGGATAATAGCACCATTCATGAGAGAAGTGATCAGGAAATAATCGACAATTTTACCTAACCACTGTCTTCTAAATGTCTCACAGATATCCTGAAGCTCAAAATAGATTACTTTCAGTCGGAAAAGACAGAAAAACATGTGAATTGTGCTCCTCTTTGAGATGGTGTAGATTTTTTAAAAACTACAGAGGAAGATTAAATATATCCTATGTAGATAAAAGATAAATGAGTTCATATGTAGCAGGAATATAATGAGCAAGAAAGATAAAAGACAAAAACCAACCAACCAACCAAAAAAAAAAAAAACAATGTCTAATCAACGAAAAGGGTCCAGGACAAAAGATAATAATAATAACTTCAATTTTAACATACAAATTATCTAATAATATTTAACAGCACAGACGGGTGGATAAATTTATGATGGATGGATGGTTGGATGGATGGAAGGATAGACAAATGGATGCATGCACATGAATAAATTCATTAATAAAACCTTGTTCCTCCTTTATTATATTATCAGTTAACATTTGAACAGTTTCATTTTTCTATTCATTGCTATTTACTTTCCAGCAAAACAAACCGTTTTTTTTAAAGGCAATTTTAGTGTCATCTATTCAAATAAATTGTCTTGAATCCTAAAAATTCTTGTGCAACTATTTCCTGGTTATTTAACTCAAAAGATAATCAATTAAAAATATTAAACACCAAAAAACACAAAACAAAATCAAATTCACACATGAATTAACAATTTAGTCTCAGTATATATTTATAAATTATTATATTATCTATTATGCTTACTTGTGTTTTTGTTTTTTTAATGTTTATGTTTAAATAAGTTATTTCATATTTAATTGGCTTTTATCCCTCAATGAATTCTTAAATGGTTGCTCTAGATAAGAGTGACTGTCTCTTAAAACAGGTTTGCTGTGAAAAGAAAAATGTAGCAGTTAAAAACAACCCTAAGCAGTGCTGAACATTAGCTCCTGGTTTTCACTGTTCAGAGTGCTAAAGACAAGTAGCCAGAAGGTGAACAGTAGTACTTTAGAAAATGATGGTAATGGATATAACTCCAAATGTGTAAAGAATACATAGCAATTCTCCATGCAGAAAAGATAAGCAAAATATCTTAGAGATTAATAGTCAGTCTTTAATTAGATCAATACACATTTTCCTTCAAATAATATTTGACCACTATAAAGTCCTCTATCATTCCTGATTATGTTTACCTTTCTTTCTTTTTGAGCATTGTGTTTTATTTTCCTATTTTAAGAAAAAAAGGCAAAGATGGTAAAGGAACAATGATTCAACTTACAATACGTCTATTTTTTCCAGCTTTGTTCTGAGCCATTATGCTTTTATTGCTCTGGGATACAGGAAAGAGACAATCATTACTATTTTAGAAAACAGCAATCAGTGTAAAGAACAAAAGTAGTGTGTTCCTTCATGCTTGCATTTTATTTCTATGTACAAATCCACATTCATTTACGCTTCATTTAATTCTTCAATTTTCCTTGTTAAGTGTCAAAATCGTTCATAAAAGATATGCAGTAAAATCATGAAATAACTACTTAAGGATTTCATTTGCCAAGAGAACTGAACGGAGAATCTATCAACTAAACTTGCGTATCTACCTGTTGTTAGCGGCAGACCAAACAGATGCACAAGCTACAAAAATGTATGTATTGTCTGAAAAAAGACACAACTTGAGTGAAATAAACCCACTGACATCAAGTGGATTTCAACTCATAGTGACCCTAGAGGTCAGGGTAGAACTGCCCCATAGAGTTTACAAGGAGCACTTGGCGAATTTGAACTGCTGGCCTTTTGGTTAGCAGATGTAGAACTTAATGTACTACAAGACTAGAGTTTCTGAGTAAAATAAAGAAGGCTGAAAACAAAGAGAACTAAATATCTTTTTCTTATTTTTCTAGGTCCATATTTAGTTATTAAACTTGCATGTATAAAAAATTATATATGTGTTGAAATGTAAGCCAAGCACCATAATCATTAATAAAGGCCTATAAACACAAACAAGAAAAATGCAAGTTTGTATTATAGACAAGGCTGCCAATTAAGCTTACAAACTCAGCCTAGAAAAAATGTTACATACTTCATTGCTGAATATCACTAAGGGTACCTTAGAAGTACTCCCCTTGGGAAGCGTTGCACTGACACCAGCGCCTAGTCCACCCTTCAAAGCAATTTTGGGACTCCTTCTGGAACGGCCATCAGAACTGTCACTGTAGTACCCTTTATGTCCTGAATGACATCGAAATGTCTTCCTTTCAATGTATCTTCTATTTCTGAATAAAGAAAAAAGTTCGTGGGGGCCAGATCAGGTGAGTAGGGAGGGTATTCCAATACATTTATCATTTACTGGCTAAAAACTCCTTCACAGACAATTATACAACTAAGTTTGTGAACGTGACACAGTGTGCAATATCCATTCTAGAAAGAGTTCCAAAATTGCTTTAAAGGGAGGACTAGGCCCTGGCATTGCCTCCCAAGGGGAGTTCTTTGAAGGTAACTGTAGTGACATTCAGCAATGAGGTATACAGCACTTAGAACAATTAAGTCTGTGGACTTAACTGTCATACCATGTATATATTTTATTTGTAACATAAAAAAAAGTATTTTCTAAGATCTACTTTCCTCTGTTAGGAAGGTGGCTACACAAACATTCTGATAAATGATGTTTTCTAATTATAACTAGCTTGTTTCTGAAGGAAGAAGCCCTAGTGGTGCAATGGTTAAGTGCTCAGCCTCTAACAGAAAGGCTGGAGGTTCACACCCATGCAAAAATCTCTGCAGGAAAAATGCTGTAGATCTAAAATAAAGGTTTCAGCCTAGGAAACTCTAGGACAATTATACTCCATCATACTAGTTCATAGTCAAAAACCAATTTGTCTGCACATAACAAGACTTGATACTACTCTTTTAGAAATAACCTTGGAAACCCTGGTGGCATAGCAATTAAGTGCTTCATCTGCTAACCAAAAGGTCAGTAGTTCAAATAGGCTAGGTGTTCCTTGGAAACTGTATGGAGTAGTTCTACTCTTTGTGTAGGTTGCTATGAGTTGGAATCAACTTGACAACAATGGGTTTTTGGTTTTACATAGAGATCGCCTTCAGACCCAGAAGGAACATTAGGAAGCTCAGTACTCTTTTTGCTTTATGTATGCATCCATCAATTAAACAAATATTTCCTGAGCAACTTCATATGCTCTATATGAGGCAGTGAGGATAGACGTTGAATAAAACAGTCATTTCTCCCTAAAGAAACAGGTGAAATTACAGACAACCCCAAGTGCTATTATAGAGATAAGAGCAAAGCACTACGGAAACACAGAGGGAGAACAATTAACTCTGCTTGGATGGTCAAGAAAAACTACTGTTGTTAGTTGCCAACAAGTTATTTCTCATAGGACACTAATGGCAGTCTTTTCACAATTTTTGACATTCTGGCACTTGGCATGAAATTTTCCATCACCATTGTTATGGAATGAACTGTCTCTCCCCCAAAATATATATTGTAATTTCTAACCTCTGTATCTGCGAAACCCTAGTGGCGTGGTGCTTAAGTCACTGTAGTTAGTAAACAAACCTTGGTGGTATAGTTGTTAAGTGCTACAGCTGCTAACCAAAGCATCAGCAGTTCAAATCCACCAGGTGTTCCTTGGAAAGCCTGTGGTTCAGTTCTACTCTGTCCTGTCCTATAGGGTTGCCATGATGCAGAATCAACTCCATAGCAGTGGGTTTTTTTTGTCTGTTTGGTTGGTTGGTTGGTTTATGCCTATATTTATAACCTCTTTTAGGAATAGGTTGTCCTTGTTATGTTAATGAGGCAGGATTAGTATAGGGTGTGTCATGAGTCAGTGTTTTTTCAATATCACAGAGACTAAAAAAGAAAGCAAGCAGATATAGGGGAAGAGATGTCAAGTCACATGAAGAACACTCGGGAGCAAAAGCTCAGAGTCAGTAGAGAGACAAAGCCTTCCCCTAGAGCTGGCACCACGAATTCAGACTTCTAGCCTCCTCAACTGTGTTTGTTATAACCATCACTTCTGGTATTTCTGTTATAGCAGCACTAGATAGGTAATGCAAACATTTTAAAGAACTGAGAGACTCTGAGAAGTTTAATTTGTGATGATTTGAGCTCATTGTGTAATGCCACAGTGATGAAACAACACCTACCCTTGCACAATTATCATCAGAATTTGATTAATGTATTAAACTGCCCACCATCTTGCCTGAGGTATAAAGAACATTTAGCAAACATGAATTACCTACATTTCTGTCCCTTCTATCTTACTTTTTATTATATTTAACATTGGGTGACTGCTAGGGATGCTTTATTGTTTAAACTGACAATCTAACTGGAGACAATTCTGACTCATAGCTAGCTCATAGCATCATGGCAACCCTACAGGACAGAACAGAGTAGAACTGAACTACAGGCTTTCCAAGGAACGCCTGGTGGATTTGAACTGTTGACACTTTGGTTAGCAGCTGTAGCTCTTAACAACTATGCCACCAATGTTTCTTTACAAACTACAGTGACTTAAGTACTGTACCACCAGGGTTTCACAGATATAGAGGTTAGGATTTACAATATATATTTGGGGGGAGAGACAATTCATTCCATAACAATCGTGATGGAAAGTTTCATGCCAAGTGCCAGTGTCAAAGTAAAACTGTGCTCCCTAGGGTTTTAAATGGCAGATTTTTTGGACGCTGACAACCAGGCCCTTCTTCTGAGGTACTTCTGAGAGGATTCATACCTCCAACCTTTTGGATAGTGGCCAAGTGTGTTAACAGTTCACAATTTTCCAAGAGCTTCACACTGATCACATTAGAGTACATAAACCATGAGATGCACTTCATACTTGTTTTCTCTCCATCTCTATAACATACATTATATGTTTATTACTTTTCTGTCAGTGGTTCACATGGCACTATGATGCTGAGCAAGTTTCAGTGGTGTTTCTAGACTAAGACAGACTAGAAATAAAGGCCTGGATTTTTCTGAAAATTACCCAGTGAAAACTCTACAGATCACAGTTGTCTGATCTACAATTGAATATGAGGACAATGAAGGACTGGGTGTGGGGTTTGTCACCATAACTTGAAACCTGGCCCAAAGACAGCTAACAAGAATAAGATCTTTCTTCCTTTCTGTCTATTAATGTATCTAGCCATCTGAAGCCCCTGTGTGGTGCAAATAGTTTATATACTTTGCTGCTAATCCAAAAGTCGGATCTTCAAGTTCACCCAGAAATGCCTGGAAATCATCTTTCAAAAACTCAGTCATTTAATATCCTTTGGAGCATAGTTCTTCTCTGAGACACCTAGGGTCACTATGAGTTGACACTGCATGGCAATTGGTGATCATCTGTTTTGTCTACACATATACACATATTGACATATTAATCTAGAGCCAGCTGCTGTCAAGTAGATGTCAATTCATTGTGACCTCACAGACAACCAGAAATCATGACTGAGATCATTTATGAAGAGCCGTACTGAGATTTTCTAAGTAGACACTTAGAGCAGGTGATAATTGTGCCCAAGGGAGATCCATTTAGTATAAACAATACAATCTTGGAATAAATAAGAAATTAAAAGTTAATGATTTTAATAAAGAACCAGTTAAAAAGTAGACAGAACTCTTTTGAAACTGGAGATATTTATGAACAATATCACTAGGTAGAGTAGAACACATGTATCTTAGTTGTAAAAATAGACCTATACACAAATCAGACATGCCTTCAATTATCGCTTCAGTGTAAATTATGAAAATCAGAACTTAATTGTTTTTAGTAATCCATGCAGAGAAATCCCTTCACTATCACAAGAATGTATCAGATCACCAGAAGCTTCCTTAAAAATAAACTATAGTAAATTGCATTAATCAACATAATAAATGTAGTTGGAATATAACTCTAAGAACAAACAGTCCCTGAGTAGTAGAAAAATACTACTGTTTAACTTTTATATATTTAGTTTTGAATTAAGACAATTTGAAAACAGATTTGTAGATATTTTGTAAGTCATATATTTAATTAAGAAATAACATGACAATTATTCTTTTTTTCCTCAGACACTCCAGGACAAATTATGAACATGATGCTTTAACAACACTAATCTTACAGTGAACAAGCATTCTAATATATGCCTTACAATGTTAGCACACAAATAACATTACATGTCAGTAATTCTAAAAACATTGTATCTATTATTAAAATCCTATATTCACTCAATGTGAGATAAATGTATACAATAATGAAATCTTCACCAAAATTAGAAAAGTTATATATAGGTACTAGTTCCTAGAAAAAATTACATGTTTATTTAAAAATTGCATTCTGGATATAATTTGGGGGGGAAGAACTATATTGTTTTCTCATTAGAACATAATGTACACGTTTCAAGAATGACCATTATTAACTATTGCATATGTCTTATGAGAACAAAACTATTCAGTAATCCTGGCAGAATACTTAATCAGTTCCTTATATTTGCAAAATGCTATACTAGAGAACACAGTTTGTAAAATCTCCAAAATTAATATGCAACTTCTAAAATTTAATATTTTGCTTTATATGTTGTAAAATTTACTGTTTATGATAGAGTCTTCTGCCTGGGTTTGTTCAAGCAAACTTAAGGAATTTTCTAAGATATAAATGCAGCTCTTCTTTCATTAGCTTCTTTATGTAATTATGAGAGTTAATTCAAAATTTGAAAAAAAATGATTATTTAAAGTTGTGCTACTTCAGTTTTTGTTTTAATTAACAGTTTAAGTAGAATTGATTAGGTATTATTATATAAGAACACACACGTAAAACCATAACTGGAGACTATCGTCTAATTTGGACAGATCAAAAACATATTTAGAAAAAGGTATTCTTGAGTTTGCTCCATTTGCTAGTCTGTTGTTTAAAATATAAATTTCATGATGTTTTCCACAACAACAAACTACAGCTTTGAAACACAGACCAAGTACATATATATAATTCTGAAATATTTGCAGCTCACAAAGTCATACATAGAGTGATACATTCTCATTGACATTTTCCCATTGTGAACATAGAGAATAATAGCTCAACTGTGAAAGAAAGTATTAAAATGTAACCGGAGGGCAAATTTGGTTGTTATCAATAGTCCAAAGAAAAAAGAAAAGAGTCAGATGAATGAGGAACAATTATTCTTAAGTCAAATGACACATTTTACTTCCTAAAATATAATCCTCTAAATTTGATAATGTTTATGATGCCTGGATTAACACAGTCTCATTTGATATCAACATATATTAATGCAATTAATTACCAGGATCTAGGATTTTTACGTGATTTTAAAGACCAGAAATTTAAGCAAGCAATAATGAGCTACTTAGGCAGCATTCTCTTACTGTGAAATCTATTTTACAAGTGAAATTCCAATGAATATCAAATGTACTTACTATCATCAAGAATAAAAGTGATTAAAAATAAATCCATAATAAAAGTCAGAAAGATACCAAAGAATAAATTCCTCTTCAGTATTTACTTTTTTCTTTCTGATCTAGTCTGTCTGAAGAAAAAACCATTTTATCCAAAAAGTGAAAGATTTTAATGTAGTTATAGACTACACTTTTTGTTCTAATCTTTTTTATTTGTCTCATTCTACAACTACAACAAAGTGTGTGTGTGTGTGTGTGCGCGCGTTCGCGTGCATGTGTGTGCATGTGTGTGCATGTGTACTTTGTTTGCTTGCTTTTCTTCCTTTTCTTTTGTTTCCCAATTATTTTGTCTGGGTGTATTCCATTTAAAATGTATTAAACTCCAAAAGAATGCATGGTAGCTATTCATTTCCTATGATTAGTATAATTACAGAAGTCACATAACTCATTCCCTGTAAATTTTATCCTCACCTTTTATGACAAACACATTTATTATTGCTTTTTTGGCTGGTTGGTTGGGTATTCTTTTATCAAATATACTTTACCTGACTCTTAACAATATTTCCAGGTAAAGTGACGTCAATATTAATTAAAAGAAAAGATATGGACAAAGTAAACAGACTTTCTTTAACTCTCCCTTTTTTCTCCTCACTCTAAAAATCATAAATAAAGGCTTATTTTAGAATGTGATGGGATAATTCAAAACATAGACCAAAAATTGGCTTTTCAAAATAATATTAGAAACATTAAACTGGGGAATGATTTTATAGAAATAAATTCTAGTTTTAAAAAAAGAGAGACCCTTAATGTGGTCTTACACAAATTCTTTACTTAATCCAATCTGGAAGTGATAAAATGGTGATTGGTCTAGAAGAACTCTTTTACTAAAAATGTTAAATGCAAACCAAAAACCCAAACCTACTGCTGTTAAGTTGATGCTGACTCACAGTAACCCTACAGGCTAGTGTAGAACTTCCCCATAGAGTTTCCAGTTTGAATTGCCAACTTTGGGGTTAGCAGCCACAGCATTTAACTACTACCCCACCAGGGTTTCTGAAAGATGTTAAATGCAGTACATTTATTTTTTTTTTCCACTGTCTGATATGGCATTTTTAAAAATCTAATTGTTCTTCTAAATGATTAATCTGAATCTTGGACTATTTTTGGTCTTATATTGAATAAACTTCTCCACAGTTTGTTTTTCAAATAACTCCCAAAGATCTAATTTACAATTTGGTGGATATGAACTACTGACTTTTTGGTTAGTAGATAAACTCTTAACTGCTGAGCCACTGGGACTCCAAAGGTGATACTACATGATTTAAAATCAGGACGGGGGTGTGCCAGGATTGAATCATTTCACTATTCTTATTCAATCTATATGCTTAGCAAACAATCTGAGAAAATGGACTATACAAACAAGAATAGAGCATCAGGATTGGAAGAAGACTCATTAACAACCTGTGATATTTGGAAGATAACCTTGCTTGGTGAAAAAATGATGAAGATCAAGGACTACAGCCTTCAGTGTGAATTACAACTCAACATGATGTCAGCAAGCGACATCATAATAAATGGAGAAAATACTGAAATTATCAAGGATTTCATTTTACTTGGATCCATATAACAACACCCATGAATTCAGCAGTCAAGAAATCAACTGATGGATTGCTTTGGGCAAATGTGCTGCAAAAGACTTATTTCAAGTGCTAAAAAGAAAAATATATCAGTTTGATAACTAAAGTGTGCCTGACTCAAACCAAAGTATTTTCAGCTGCCTCACATGCGTGTAAGAACTGAACAATGAATAAGGAAGACCAAAAAAAGAAGTGATGCCTTTGAACTGTATTGGCAAAGAATACTGAATATACCACGTGCTGCCAGAAGAATGATCAGATCTGACTTGGAAGAAATACAGACAGAATATGTCCTAGACGGGAAGATAGTGAGACATCATCTCTAGTACTTTGGGCATGTTCTCAGAAGGGACCAGCCCCTGGAGCTGGTAAAGAAGAAGGCCAGGGAAATAAAACAAAATAAAACAAATAAAACAAAAACCCTCAAGGGGATAGACCGACCCAGTGGCTGCAGGGATGGGTTCAAGCATAGCAACTCTTGTGAGGATGCCTCTCGACAAGTTGTATTTCGTTCTGTTATACATAGGATTGGGATGAATCAGAACCAATTCAACAGCACTTAACAACAACCACAATAGGGCTGGAACAACTCTGTCATAGTCAGGACCGGTTATCAAGGCAGTCATGTAAGTCTAGGTGAACAGATGATATGAAAAATATAAAGGCAAATCATTTGAGTAACTGGCACATTTGAACACAAATCCACAGGCATGTTAACAGAGACAAGCATCTGAAGAAGACAGAAGTATTTGACTCGATTACTAGTAATCATTGTGCTAAATTTTACCTACTTGTACAATCTTTGCCAATTAATCAACAAAATTTAAGTAGGCAGTAAGTGGGAGAATGTCATCAGCAGTAAGGCAACATTTCATATTTAGAGATATGGCAAGTATTGAGTAAGAAACAAATATTTTGTTTTTAAACTACGAAATACATTAAGCACAAGTATGCAACACATAATCTAAATCAATCCAGTTGTCATCAGTTGATTCCCACTTGTGGTGACTTCATGTGTGTCACAGTAGAATTGTGCTCCAAAGGGTTTTCAGTGGCTGACTTTTGGGAAACAGAGGGTCAGTCTGTTGGTCTGTTGACATCTCTGAGTGGACGTAAACCTCCATTCTTTTGTTTGGCACCCTACTACTTGAGTTTTTTTCATCATCTAGGGACGGTATGTTGCAAATTATAGGCACTTAAATAATTGTCAAGTTAACATGGAATAGGGCACGGATTCAGCAATAGGATAATATGACCAGAAAATGTGAAGCTAAATGCATTTTCTAATTACCTTATACTTTAAAACTTCAGACTTCTGATTACAGTTTTCCCAATAATTAGTGTTTGCATAGTTACAATATAATCACTTATCACTTGCAGACATACTCTTAAAAATTGATCATTATAGTTCAAAAAAATGCCTTTTCACCTTTACAGGAATTTTAAACTTTATTTTGATTTCTACTTCTCTTCTAAAAGTCTTAAGTGGCACTTCTATTTATTATATATGATGTTTATAATAATATTCGTAAATATTTAAAGCACATATAGAGGATTTCTATTTTAATTCTGTTAGTGATGTGAATAGGAAGCTTTCAAGAATATTAGACATGATATAATCATTTTGTGGAAAACATTAATCCTTTGTTACAGTATAGACACAGCTTAGAATTCTTATCATCCAAAATTTATAGTACCTATCTACATTGAAATAATATAGTAATCACACAAAGACATTGACTTGAAGGTAGTAAAAGCTTTGTAACTTTTATGTCAAACTAGTTACGTATCAGGTTGTATGAGTAGTTCAACTTAGACATTATAAAAAATGCTAATATTCAGAATTTAATAAGCAAATTGTAAAAAGTAGTGTTTCTATTTCTTCTACTGGTTGTCAGTATACTAAAAAACTAAAAGAACAACTTTAAGGCTCAGTCACAGCATGTGTTACTAGAGGTCATTGGTAGTAGATGTGTTCTAAAGCATCTGTTTACAACTTTTCTTTCCTAACTGTCCTTGCTTTGGTTCCATATGCAGAGTATGTTTTCTCACTCTGTTGAGTTAGGACTTGTCCATGAGACACACTGTAACCTATAGAAGGGGTAGGGCAAGTGGCAGATCACTAGTTTTTAACATAGTCTTTCAGAGTCATTTCATGTTTCCACTTCATCCTTGTGCTCCTGCACTTCACTATGAAAAGAGCACATCCCAAGTAACTAACTGATGAGGAGACAACTATGCCAGACAATGACCCAACACTCAGCCAAAACCAAGCTCAGCTGATTCCAGACAAGCAAATCAGAATCACAAGTGACCCTACAACCAGTGAGTACTGAGACGTGGAGTTGTTTGTTACACAATATTAACCCACTGCTGCAGAGTCAATTCCTACTCATAGTGACCCTACAGGACAGAGCAGAACTGCCCCAGAGCATTTCCATTGATACAACCTTTATAAGAGCAGGCTGCCACCTCTTTCTTCTGTGGGGTGGCTGATGGGTTCAAATTGCCAACCCTGAGGTTAGCAGCCGACCATTTAACTGCTGTACCACCAGGGCTCTTTATGCAGTCTTAGAGCAACAAACCTTAATATAGTAACATATATTTTTTTTGAATTACAGTAACTTCCTCTATTTCTAAGTTACTATGATTTTTATGTATTTGTGTTGAGCTACATCTAATATTTTATTGCTTGTAGATAGGTTAAAAAAAAAAACTTTATTTTTCATCTTGATGAAACCATCCTCTATTTAAACCACAAAACTTCCTCCAAATAGTTTTTGAAAGTAAATTACTTAAGAACATATTTTTAAAAATTAATTGGCTATACATAAGTGTAATGTGTTTTCATTCTCAGTTATAAAGAGGATGTAATAATATATATCCCACAGCTAATATGTCCCATACATATTAATAGTAGCTAATGGTTCTGGCTTCCTTTCTCTCCATAGTATACTGTAAGAATTAGCTAACAGTTAAATATAGTCATCTTCGCATAATACTGTGTTATTAGAAATCCAAGTATACCTGAACTGTGTCTTCACTTTTTTTACCACTTTTTTACCATAATTCCGTGGTAGCCGAGACGTAATCAAAGTGAGAACACAGCCCCTATATGCATGGGTGTCAGTAAAATGCAGGAAACCTATTGATAAATGTGTTACTTTCAGTTCTGTAGTTCAACTTTCCATATCAAATGTATTAGCATTAAATTCCAAGCCCTAAGTATATGTACTATTGGATGAAATGATTTCAAGTATGAATTTTTCTCCTCTCTACTTTTTAATAATCTGTCACAGATCGTTTTTCTGAAAATAATATAATGATTCTTTTGACGTTATTGAAAGTGTCCCTCAATAACTCTGCCTGTCTCCATAGGAACTGAGGATGTTCTATTAAGCTTCTTTAATTGTTGGTCTCTTCATATGAAATCTATCATGCTTTCATTGACTTATCTGGACCAATGTTGTCTTAATCGTGTTCCAGAAGCGTTGTTAAAGGTACATCATAAAGTAGGCCCTATTTACTATTTGAGAGGTTTATATTTATTTTTAAGCTCTGGAGATACAGTCAGAATTTTTTGTAAAGGTATAATTTGAATGTATTCCTCCTTCAAGAAAATAAAAACATGAATAAATTCATTTATTGTCAGGTTATCTTTTAACAGTAAAAGTACAAACATCTCAGGCTTTGCCCCATCATTCCAGTATACTGCTACAGAGCTTGTTAATCATCAGCCTAACATTCTAAAAATCAGAGGCCTAAGTTGCGTAATTGCAGACTTATTTCTTAATATCCTGTAAAGTCAATATTGAAATCTACAAAATGAGGATGGATGTTTTATATAACCTTAGAAATGTCATTAAAATTAAGTGGCATCATGGTAAAACCTATAAATCAATGTACATGTTTGTTATTATCACAATCACTTGAACTTTCTGTTTAATTTTTTGAGGTACGATTTGAGAATATTCTTTAATACAAATGAAATTAATTTTACAATAGCACAGTGTTTATTTGGGGGAAATATGTATATATCTATTCATATAAAATATATTCTTATCTGTTATTTCACACACACAGTTGCCCAGAGGATGAAGTAAAGTTGGTTTAAATGCAGCTAAAGTATAACTGCTTAGCAGATAGCTAAATATCCATCTATAAGTAGGCAGAAGTTGTAAGCCTTAATTAAGCTAATTGAGTTAAGCACCAAGTTAGACATTTAACAAGTCATGTAAGTCTAAGTTAAATTCATATACAATTGTAAGCTTTTATATAGGTCCTTAAGGTTTTCAAGTCACAGTAATCTAACTGGAGCCCTGGTAGCATAGTAGTTCAGTACTATGGCTGCTAACCAAGAGGTCAGCAGTTCGGATCTACCACCCTGCCCTATTGGGTCTCTATGTGTTAGAATCAACTGGACTGCAATGGATTTAGTTTTTGCTTTGGTATTACAAAATCATAGAAAACTTTTGGTTAGCCAAGCCAAGTGCCGTCGAGTCAGATCCGACTCATGGTTAGTTATTATCCAACTTTTGGTTAGTTATTAGATATTAATCATTTTAACAAGAGGTAAAAAGAACTTTAAAAAAAATGATACTTTCTCAAAGAAAAATCACATCATCTAAAATGACTGTTCAGACACACTTTTTAGGAACAACTGGACCAGGGTTATAAGGACAGAGAAAATTCAATCCATTTTGACACTTATTAAATTAGCAGATAGGCACTAGTGAAAGCAGATTATGATCATAAACGAGACAGTTAGAAAGCACGTGAAAAGAATGCCAAACAGTAAAAGTGAGAAACTATAGAAATCATAAGATCAGGTAAGGAAAATCAGAGTCAGAATTCAAGACAAGGGATATAAACAATAACAAAACTCTGTTAGGTGTCAGAAAATAACATTATTTCAAATCGGTGGACATCTCACCCAGAAGACTTCTCTTTGTTATTTCTTATCTATGGCAAGAATTCTTTTGAATGTATGCTAGAATTGAGACCATGAGAGTTAAGGTGTGGGGAGTCACTGAATGGCTGACTTTTATTTTAATGGCCACTTAACAGAAGTATGTAGTCTTCTATAAAAAATCTTAGTAATCCCTTATTGAACAAAACTGTATATTTAGATACATTACAGCTATTACTTTGCAATTCTTCTAATCGAGCATAGACTCCAAAATGTGTAAGCCTCTGAGATTCTTGTGCAAGTTCACCAAACTTGCAAGAATTAGAAAAAGCAACAAAGTATAAGTTGTTACCAATTCTAACCTACTCAAGTTTAGCAAGCCCTGTGCTGATAATACAAGAACACTGACTCCCAAGCATGAGTTCTTTAACATTATCCCATACATTTTCTAAATCTGTTATAAAACATGTCAATCTTTTTTAAAAAAAGAATGTAAACCTCTCGCTTGCACCCCAAAAGAGGATTTTTGGTTATAAAACAGAGATACAAGATACTAGAACTCATTTTTAATACACGAGATCATACATTTTTCTACATGGAAATATTTTCTCTTTGTCTTCCTCAGGTACACTGCTGTTATGACCTTGCATAATATATTAAAAGATGAATCAAAAGAATATGCACTTTGAAAAAAATTTAACGTGAAAGCATGGCTTTAGTTTTTAGTTTTCAGAGACTAACTTAATCATAGATTTAGCAAATTAGCTACCTGCATCATTAATAATTAATCTCAGAACTCAATAAAGTACACAGCATTCTCATTACCCTAGTAATTATTATCAGAGAACATATATTTATAATGCTATGAAGAGTGAAATTTGTCATGCAATAAAATATTCACCAGTGAACTACTTGTAAATCAATCCTCCCTCTAATAACACTCCCTCCTCTATGTTTATAAATGAAAATGATTTATACATTAATTGATGATTTTAAATAGTCTTTGGGAAACTCAGAGCCTGGTATGTTCTTATGAAAGTTACCACTTTTAAAATCAGTTACATAGGACCGAAGAGAATGATGTCATATATGGACAGCTGTCATTCTACTCTCTTCAAATGTTATCTCTTCACAAAATCAACATTTGATGAATTCAAGAATTAGCACAGTTTTAATTACAGCCTAAATGTTACAATGACAAATTAAATTATGTTCACGTTCTCTCAGTTTTCATCAATTTAAGCATTTTCTCATTGTTTCTTGGTGTAATGTTGGTTCCAAAATTCACTGCATTCACATCTAGAAGCCCACTGCTTATACATATTATCTTCAGATACATGGGAGTTTATTTAAAAACTAAAGTGCAAATTAAAGTACCACATAGTCTAACCATTCATCTGGAACTTAAATTTCCTCTAAAATGATCTACTGTGGTACTGTGGTTCAAGGACAGAGAACATACTATTTCTGACAGACTGCCTCTCCACAAACCTGTGTTGGTATTTCTACTTATAAACCTTATTAACATGAGGTTAAATAATCGTTGCTTCAACTATTTTTTTTTCTTTTTTCTTTTTTCTTTGAGTCCCTACTATGAATCTGGAAACCCTGGTTGCATGGTAGCAAAGTGCTATCACTGCTAATCAAAAAATTGGCAGTTGGAAACCACTAGGTACTCCTGGAAACTTTATGGGGCAGCTCTACTCTGTCCTACAGGGTCACTGTGAGTCAGTATCAACTTGACAGCAGTGTTTTTTTTTTTTTTTTTTCCCCTTTGGTATTATGAGTCTAGCACTAGGCTAAGACCTTCAAACCAAATGCTGAGTAAGAGACACAGTGACTGCCTTCATGAAACCTAAAATGCTGTGCAAGAAATACTGAACAAACAATTGTGTACTAATAAGGAAAATGATATGTAATGAGACAAAATGATTGTTGCATATTGAAATTCTAAGAGAAAGGCATTTAAGAAGAGGATTCTCTTTTGTTCCATGAGAAGATCTTTAGGATAAGACGACCTTTCAGCATAGTCTAAAAGCAACAGTTAAGACAAAAAGCTAAGTTGGTCTGTTTAAGAAACCAATAGAAACTATCTACGTGTCAGAACCAACTCAACAATACCTAACAACACATGTGTCAAATCCCTGGTGGTGTAGTGGCTAAGAGTTCAACTGTTAATCAAAATGTCAGAAGTTTAAAGACCAGCTGCTTCTTGGAAAACCTGTGGGATACTACCCTGTCCTATAAAGTCACTATGAGTCACAATTAACTAGATGCCAAAGGGTTTTATGGCTGTGTCAATTAGAATGTAATAGAATACCTAGTATGTAACTAACACAAAGCCTAGAATCTAAGGGTTACTTGGAATCCTTCTCAGTTTATTGGTTACCTCCTCAAATGTCTTACCAACTCAGGATGGGTACTGGAGACACAAGCATACTATCTTGATAGCCAAAACTCAAAGGAGGAAGGGCTATAAGGGGGTGGGGGGAGGGGGAAGAGGTTTTGATCTCTATACTAAGAGGAAAATATTTCTCAGAAGATTTTTTCAGAGTGTTTAATATGTTTCATTGAGTCTAATTCTGCCACATAGCCACCTGAGGACAAAATCCTAGTGAACAGGACTAGGATTGCCATGACCAGTGAAGCTTTAGATTGGATGTGATGAGTATATTGCTGATCCAAAATCAGACCCATGACTTTTTATTTGGACAAAAAAGGGCAGTGTGCCTTATAGGACTAATAATTTGTGGACATTTTTAATTCTAGATTAGGTTGTATTTTGACACATATTTCTGTGATAAATACTTAAAAGGGAAATTATAGACTGTAATCACAGTTACTTTTTTCAACAAGTAACTTTTAAAATGAGAGATGAATAAAAGTTTTCCACTATACAAGGTAAGAAAGTCCATGCAAAATGAAAAGTACTCAAGTTCTGAATAAAAGGAGACAGTATGCATTTGAGAACTGAATGTCCACTGTGGAGACAAGAGAGAGTGAACTAGCCTAAAATACGTCAAAGGGAGAGGTGGAAAAGAGATTAAATTTGAGGCCTTGGAGTACATCTAAAAAACAATTTCTCTTGTGTCAAAGAGCAACAGCAGATTTCAGTTCTGAAAGACTTCTTCACTGAGTTGTGCAGACTAGACTGAAGGAGGGACCAGAATAAATATGGAAGGCTACTTTGGAGTTTCCTGAGTTCAGCTAGGAAATTTGTGAGGTAGTGGCAGTGCATTTACACAAGACCTGATGGAGAGAACCATGCCAGGTTTCAGGCAGGAACAATCAGTGTATAGTGCAGCCATTTACTGTGATAATTAACAACTCAGGAGAAACAGGTCTTTGAAAAAAAATCAGCCCCCCCCCCCCCCACCCCGCCACAATTACTTGCTGGGCTGGGACAAATAGGGGGCAGGAAGTTCATAAACAACCATGTTGCAGTCGTGATGCTTATGCAGTATCCAAGAACAGAAAACATGTAGAAAACTAAACAAACATAATTCAAAAAGTAAAATGAAATAGAAAAATTTCCTGGGATAGACTCCAAAGAGGTGTATGTCTACCTCTTCATTTTGTGAACACTATCAGCTTGGTACATGTCTGTGGTAGACAGTATTTTGGATCTGCTGTTCCAATACATGATCCATCTTTCTCAGGGTTATCCATATATTTTAAAAGTAGACTCCATACATCATTTTACTCACTGAGGAAAATGTTAACTAATTCTTCCCTTCAATCTCTAGGTGGCACAGACAGTAGACAGCTCAGCTATTAGCTGAAACATTGGCAGTTGAAACCTACACAGAGACGTCCTAGAAGACAAGCCTGGAGATCTGCTGCTGATAGATTATAGCCTTGAAAGCCCCTATGGAACAGTTTTGCTCTGCACACACAGAGTTTCCTTGATTTGGAATCAACTCAAGGACATCTAAGACAAATTTGGCACTAAAAATGTAGACCTGGAGCTTACTAACAAAACTCCCTTTAAAATTAGGATGCAGGCAGTGCAGAACATAGCACAGACCTGGTCACTTTTGTGTCTTATTATATGAGCATGTATTTTTAAAGATAGTCAATCATATTAAACTTACTCCACAAAATTTTGACCTGTATTAACATAAATAGTCATGTGTTTTCACATGCATAATTGTTTTACATTTGTAACAACATTAATTTAAATTGTTTAAATATCTCAGATAATAAATTCCTACTTCTATACTGAACTATGTATTTCATTGGATACTTTTGATATTATTTTCAGAAAACATTTATTATTTCTGTGACATAACTGCTTCAATGAGGAGTGGAAATACATACTTACAACACAATGTCCAATAATATTAATATAATGTAAGTATCAAAATCATTGCTATATAATGCTATATTAACATTAAAGCTTTTGTTGTTTTCGTGATACTTACTTTTAAGCAAGAATATAGACCAATGCTAACATACAGGCATTTAAGTAGTTATTTTTCAGAACACTTAAACTGAACCAATGAATCACTTTTGTGTCAAATAAACATCTAACTTACAAAGTACATACAATAGCTGTTTCAAAAACTATATGCATTCTTCAGGCACAAAGTGATCACAGATAGGCAAAACATATGTAACATAAAAATATTAAATATGTTGCCTGAAGAAACATGTATTCTAAATTTCTGTGTTTCTCTCTATATGTATGTATGTGTGTGTGTGTGTATGATTTATATATTCCTTAATATTGTTTGAATAGGTTGTCTACTCTTTAAAGAGTTCTCATTCACATGAAAATAGACATGAGCATCCTTGCGCCCTTGAAATGCAAGTGTCATGGATTGAACTGCAGGCCCCCAAAACTGTTTATTACAATTTGGTTAAATCATGATTCCCACTATGGTGGGATGCTTCTTCTCACTTTCAGTTTCCACTGTCTTTGAATAAATTATGACTCATAGTGACCCTACAGTGATGTTTCTGTATGTTATAAATCATGCCTCTATAATGTTAATGAGGGAGTATCTGCTCAGTGATTGTTCTGGTGAGGTAACAGTGTGTAAGACTGTATTGTAACTCAAGGCTATCTTTTGAGATATAAAGAAAGGGGGAGGAAGCAGAGAGTTGAGGATCTCACACCATCAAGAAAGTAGTCCTGGGAGCACAGCCAGGTCATTTTGACCCGGAATCCTTGAGGCTCAGAAGTTCCCAGTCCAGGACTGTTCTCAACAAGGACCATTCTCCAGACCCAACAGAGAAAGACTCTCCTTGGAGTTAATGTCCAGAATTTGGACTCTTACACTACTTCACTGTGAAGAAATACATTTCTCTTTGTTAAAGCCATACACTTATGGTGAGAGAGGAGAAAATTTTTAAGAAGATTTTACTTTAAGATTCAAAGAAGCCCAGATGCTACTCTCCCTGTACCAGCTCAAGGACACTTTCCCCTGCCCTCCCAGCATTTCTTGAGATAAAGCCCTGCTTCTAAGGAAAGGGGAATTCTTTCCTTGTGACTTAACACTGACTGCTATCCTTGTCTTTGTAAATTTATCAGTGCCAACAAAAAGGCAGAATGAAGATGTACAAACCTTTCTAATTGAAAACTGTATGGAAGGAAATTTCTTTGTCTGCTTTCTTGAGAACACATATAAAAGGGATGTTTTGATAACAGGACCAGCTGCACAGCCGTTCTAGATCTGAGTCTGGCCCCTACACCGCCAGCAATAAAGCCTCTTCCTCTTTAAACAAAGTGGTGTTTGAGGTGTTTTCTGCTCTGCAGGCTGAACTTATCTTTTTCCTGCAACAATGGTATTTTTGTTGTAGCAGCACTAGACAACTAAAATAGCACATAGTTTCTACTGGTACCAGAGGTGATCTACTATGTTAACAACGGAAAGGTAGAATAGTAGAATTAGACCCAAACTTTGTTCTGACTGGTGCAACCTACACTACTCTCCCTGAATTTACCTTTCATTTTCATCAAGTTTACAAAGATGACTAGTTACAGACCACTGTGTTCAATACCAACTGGTAACGCATTTATTTTGCTTTTCATTGTCATTTTGTTCTCAGTTCACTCTTTATGTTGCACCAAAGTGAGTACAGAATACTCTCCAAGGCCTCTGGGTAAACAAAGACCATTCAGCTCAAAAGATCTTGTAATATGTTGCCACTTGCCCAATCTCATCATGGACAACTGGCTAAAAAATTGTTTCCAGTATTAGGTTGTTTCTAACAACCTTTCCCCCTACAGGTCAACTAAGATATGAGAAAAAATGTGGTCAGTAGTTGCATACAGGATATTTAACAATGCAGCCCTGTTGGTTAATTTTTTCTTAAAGAAGTAAAAGGGTATTCATTTGTGACACATTAATCTTATAACCATAAAACTTAATCAAGTATTCAGTTTTAGATTTAAATGGTAGCCATTTAACATGCAAAAATATTTTCAACTGCCAGGTAATTAATGATGTGAAATATATGCAGATGATGTTAAATTTAAATCCTAAAATTGCTGTCTTTAATTTCAGCTAGTTGTTTCCTATTATAATTTTGCAACAATATCTGGTTTCTGAAAGTAAACTTCCATTGAGTTTTAAAATGCTTTCTACTTAATCCTATCTTATTAAATGATATAGCATCTATATACATTTGAACATAATGCAGTGAGTTTTCAGTTTTGGTTTTTTTAGCCAAAAATTATATTTTTCTCAAAATATATACCAAATGGCAAAATGAAAAATAAAGGAGTGATAATTCCTCTCCAATATCTCCATGTATCCCTATTCAGAATGGATAATCATCATATATGGGGTTACTTTCACAGTTATTTACAATGCTGTAGAAATAAATACATCAGATTAAAAAAAGAGTGATAAGTATATAAATTCTGTGAATCACATTAGTCTGATTTAGCATTTACACACTTAGTCTTTGACATCAATCAATCAGATTATCATGAGAAAGACCAAGAAAATAATCAAACATACTAAAACACGATGTGTTACTAAAAAAAAAAATGCTTAAATTTACATCTGGAATTTGGCAAGTTTTAGTTTTAGAGACACAGGACTCCATAACCTGATGTAAACAGAACAGTTTCTAAACCACAAAAATATTTAAACACAGGAAAGTATCTTAAGTTAAACAAATAAAAAAATCTATTCCCATTGAGTCAACTCTAATGCACAGAGACCCTGTAGGGCAGAACAGAACTGCCCCATAGAGTTTACCAGGAGCCCACAATGTTTTCAAACTCAACTATTTGGTTAGCAGTCATAGCTTTCAATCACTACACTATCAGGGTTTCCAATTTAAGTTCAGTGAAAACTTGGTTTCACAGTGGTTACGTACAGATGAAAACCAAAGGGTTGGCAGTTCAAATCTGGCTGGAGCTCCTTGGACACTCTATGGGGCAGTTCTGCTCTGTCCTACAGGGTCACTGTGAGTCAAAATTGACTCAGCAGTAATAGTTTTAATGTCTCACTATTATTGCTTATTTTAACAAATGTTCTGAGGCTAAATAACACAAAGCAATGTTCAAACAATAATTTAAAATTCTATAGTAAGAGATGATGGAATCTTAAAAAACATTTATGTGAAATGTTTCATTTTACAGAGAGAAAACTAAGGAACACAGAGATCAAATGACTGTCTTAAGGTCAGACAATAAATTTATGACTAATTGGGTCATAATCCTAGTGTTTTTTTTTTTTTTTTTTAATTTTCTGATCCCACATAAGAAAGGATCACAATTTAATAAATACAATGAACTACTATGCTCTAAAACTGTAATATTTGATAGAGAAGACAGATAAAATTTGGTACTATCATACTTTTCAGAAATACCAAAAGCACAAGACATATTAGTTACTTTCAAGCATCCCAATAGGGAATAACAACAACAAATAACAGCCAAAAACTATTTTCAGTAACATTAGGGGGAAAAAATCATCCCTGGGGTTAAATTATAAGGGGTAGGGAATACCTTTAAAAATACAGAAAATATACACAATTCATATGAAAATACAGAAGCTTTAAAGATCTTCTTTCATATCTTAATTCTGTTAGCTTAAAAATATAAATGAGAAGTGCCATGCTGGTACAATGGTTAAGCTCAACTTCTAAGTAAAGGGTTGTTATCTGAATCTACCAGCCACTCCACAGGAAAAACATAGGGCACTCTACTTCCATAAAGATTCACATCCTTGGAAACCCTATAGGTCTATTTCACTGTTTCACTAAGTAACTATGTGTCAGAATTGACTTGGTAGTGACCAATGTGTTTTTAGATAGCTCCACAATCTTTTGGTAACTGACAAAGCTACATTTAAAAGTATCTAAGTCTACCAGGTATTCCTTGGAAACTCTATGGTACTGTTCTATACTGTCCTGTAGGGTTGCTGTTAGTCAGAATCAACTTGCCAGCACTGAGCTTGGTTTGGATTTTCAGATTATTTTAACTGCACTATATTTTAAGTCACTAAACTGTATATATGATAAAACATGAGATTTTAAATGAGTGCACTAGTTAGGCAGAAAACCTTGTCATTTATTTTTTTCCAGCTTTTTTCTGTTCTTTAAATTCCACCCACTTATTCCTTGACAAAATATGTCAGTATTACTCACATGAGCTCAGTGAAACTTACTTTCTAAAAAAGAATAAACACACAAAAAAAGCCTTACAATTTGATAGTAAAACAAATGACACAAGGACAGAAACACATATACACATACACAAAATTGTTTTGCTCTTGGTTCATTTGAGGAGAAATATGTGCATAAGTGAAGAGGTACTGATTGATTAAGATAATCAACAGTGAAGAATTTTGCCACTTAAGTTTTTCAATTTATTCTGTTGATTTGCAAATGCTAATCATCTTTAGCATTATTGGTTTATAATGACATCCATATTTTTTAGCCTGTAAAAGTCTATGAATAGAACTGAACTTGGAAAAACAAAAATATGTACAGTGTGTCAGATGCAAAATCTAGCAATGTAGCTCAACAGAAGGTGCAGTTTTCTCCCCCCTTTTAGAGGGTCATCTTGAAAGAGTGACTTAATCTCTATGTCCTTCATTTCTTCAGCTATAACCTGAAGTAATAATGGCACCAAACTCTTGTAAGACTTTTGTGAGGCTTAAATGAGTTCATATTTTCAAAGTTTAGAACAGTGCCTGATACACAATATGAGCTATGTTAGGATTACTGCATAAAAAATGTATTGTTTTAGACAATGCATTTGTAAATCAAAAAATAATTCTCTAATAACTACCATGTACAAAATCATCTGCTAAGCATTTGAAAAGGAAAAGAAAATGTCCTAAAAAAAAATGTCTGTTGTTTATTGTCGGGTGAGAGACAGAGGGGAAGTCAGGCTATTATAATCTGGCCTGACAAGCATGGGATAAACAAACAAAAATGCCACTGCTGCTGAGTAGATGTGCTCAAAAAGTACTAGCGTAGCACCGTACATTCAGCTAGTCTACAAGCATCATGATTTCTCCGTCAATCACAGGGATCCTTTAAGTCAAAGAAAGTTGAAAGTTTTGATGAATGTTTATTAGGAGTTCCTCTACAAAGGCAGAAACCCTGATTGTACAGTGTTTAAGTGCTATAGCTCTTAACCAAAAAGTTGGCAGTTCAGATCCACTAAGTGCTGCTTCTCAGAAACTCTATGGGACAGTTCTGCTCTGTCCCATAGGGTCACTATCAGTTGGAATCAACTCAGCAACAGTGGGTTTGATTTGGCTTCTACAAAGGAAAAAAGTAAGGTAGACTCTTTTCAGATTTTACAACAGGCTAGCCTGGTCTTTTACTCAATATGCTATTTTTTCATGGTTTGCACTGCTAATATTTGTTTACAAATAGAACTGTGTCTTAGAAAAATAGAGACTTGCCAAGTCTCAGAGTTGGCATTCAGGTTCTTAGATATCTGCTTGAAAAATCATTCTTTTCAACCCTGTATGGCATCCTTTCCACCACATTTATTCAATCCATGTGCTAGGCAAATAATCTCAGAAATTTGATTATATTAAGAAAAATGTGGCAACAGAATTTGTGAAAGTCTTATTAACAACCTGCAATATGCAGATGACACATCTTGAATGCCAAAAGTGAAGAGGACTCAAAGTAATTATTGATGAAATCAAAGACCACACACTTCAGTATGGACCACACCTGAACAGACAGAAAACAAAAATCCTCACAAGTGGACCAAAAAGCAACATGAGGATAATTAGAGAAAAACCGCTGATGCAAGGATTTCATACTCAACACTCACGGAAGCAGTAGTCAAGATAGCAAACAACATATTGCACTGGGAAAATCTGCTGCAAAATCTCTCTTTCATGTGTTAAAAAAGCAGAGATGTCACTTTGATGACTAAGGCACACCTAACCTAAGCTATGATATTTTCCATCAACTTATATGCATGGGACAGCTGGTAAATATATAAGGAAAACTGAAGAACTGGTATCTTTGAATTATGGTGTTGGTGAATAATACCAAATATACCATGAACTGCCAAAAGAATAAACCAATCTGTCTTGGAAGAAATGCAGCCAGAGTGCTCTTTGGTGACACTTTACTCACATACTTTTGATGTGTTATCAGGAGGGAGTAGTTTCTGGAGAAGGACATCATTCTCAGCAGAGGGTCAGTGAAAAAGAGGAAAACCTTCCACAAGATAGATTTGACATGCTAGCTGCAACAACAGGCTCCAAATTACAATAGCTAGGATGGAGCAGGACCAGGCAGACGTTTCATTCTGTGGTACATAAGGTCACAATGAGCCAAAGTCACTTTGAGGGCCTCAATGATAAAAACTGCAAATTTGCTGCTCGGATAGCTGGAATTATAGTTGGTTGTAAGTTAGTTCTTAAAACACACTGCATAATATTAAAATGGTTGCCAACAATGTACCGAGCATTTTAGCAGATGATTTCTATGAATTATCATGTTAATTCTTCAGAAGATACAGGTATTAGGCCTTAGCTCACAATATTTCACATGAGGAAACTTGTAGAAGCATAAATAATTTACAATGTCTGTCCCCTTTAAGAAGAGATTTAATCTAGGGAATATAACAGACCAAATGGAAACACCAAAGAACTGATTAAATGCCATGCAACATACTCAAATGTAAATTATTCAAACATTAAATAGGTTAATATTAAAATATTAGCAGAAGCTATGCATTAACATTCAATAATGTCACACCACTATACGCTGATGATGGCTTCTACTTCTTAAATTATAGACAATGTATTTTACCTCAAACATAAGTAAATTCTCAAATATTTAATGATCATTGACTAGTTGTTATTATACTAAGTATTACAGAAGATAACACTCAGGCAATTTTGGTAAAAAGTACTCTATCTATAGATGAAAAAAAGGTAATACTTCCTAAAAATAATGAAAGATAATTCCATCATTAGTAGATAAGCTAGAGAAAATATCTAAAATTATAAAATCCCATAGAATATAATTATCTAAATTATGTATATTACAGATCTTTCTCCCCATCTTGACTTCAGCTTCTCCATACAAGCACTATTAAATTTTACCTTTTATTGTTTTCCCCATGTGTGCCTAACACCATTCTACATAATTTACATTTAATTATTCAATACTTCAAACAACCCAACAAAGCAGATGCTATTGTCTTTACTTCACAGATAAGGAAACTCAGTTTCAGTAAGATTAATAACTTGCTCCACATAACCTAGTCACTAATTAGAGGGGAAAAAAAGGTCAGATTTCAAAGTTCTTGTTCTTTCTATTAGTCTTTGATAGCTCTGCAGAGTAAGGGGGGAAATAATAAACTAAAACTGAGTAATATAGCATTTCTTGAAAGTGTTATTAGGAGATTTACGATCTTATCTGAATTACAGAGTACACTGACGTACAATACTTCTGTCATGTGAATTGATTATTTTTTCACACGATGACGTTCGAAGGGGTGGTTGAGCTTACAATATGCCCTTTTTTGGTGCTTAAGAGCTACTTTCCCAATAACAGTGATGTATCTGCAGTCTCTTCTTCATGATCTAATGAATTTGTTTTTATATTACTCTATAAAGAGCACAACAGCATTGTACTGCACTGGTGAACTGAAACACTTAAATCACCTTATCAGGTTGTCCCAATCCACCTGAATAATTGCTTCTGTGCATTCAGTGTGCAAAGAACAAAATCAAACTAGATGCAAATGTTACAGTAGGGTTTCTTGACTTGATAGGCTGACTGCGCTGGAGACCAATGTTATGAGTCATCAAGGAGTAATAAACAGAACTAAGCCAAAATGACAATAGTATCAATCAAGAAGAATGGGTGTGTTTTATTATTATTATTATTATTATTAAAACAAACTGTTTTGAAGAATACATGAAGTCTGAAAACAAACAACTTTCTTATTATTTTAATAAACCAATAAATGATATCACGCCTTTCTATAAGACAGATATAAAACACTATAATGAGAAGGATGGAGGCAATTAATTCTCTCAAGTCAAACCAATTGATGTAGCTTAAATTCTGAAAGTTCAAGCCTCCTTCCGTTTCCGTCTCACTGGGGGCTCCTTCGCACACACGCAGGGCCTCTCCAGCCTGCAGGTAAATGCCCCAGCGGCCCTCGAAGATCTGGTCACCCCTCTTGGATCAGTTGAGCAACCTACTGTGTTACGGTTGTACAACTCTGGATGAAAGGATGGGGGCAGGCCATTTCAGTAATGCAGTATTCAAAATATTTCTCATTCACATACTTAAGTGCTAACTAAAGAGATAAAGGTTCAAGTCAAACTCAGAGACACTTCAGAAGAAAGGCCTGGTAATTGGAAAACATGTCATCTCAAGACACTGGAATGTAGTTTCTGTTTTTTTATTCTGAACTAAACTTAGGAAAATATTTATTGTTCTTTTTCGGATCTGAATCGACAGCACTTGGCTTGGCTGCCAAACTATTACATACTTTATTAAGAAAGATTTCTAAATATTCATATACTCTCAAATCGCTTAACCCCCAAATCACAAAATCTATATTTTCTTGCCTTCCTACTACATTTCAGACATGCAGTAACAGACCAAGGAACTTCTGCATTAAAAAGAAAAAACAAACTATAGTTAAGAATGTTTTAAAAAACCTGATCAAGTCCTAGATATTTAACTACTGAGTTCTGCCTTTCACTGTCATATCAGGGTTATATAATACAAAATAAAGTTAAGCAGGTAGACCACAATTTTAAAGAAGTACGTATGATACGTTGTACTATTAATACATATTATTTCAATGTCTATAATTTAAAGTTAAAAAGAAAAGGTTAAACACACACACACAAAAAAAAAGTTAACAAAGAATCTCCGAAATATAGCACTAGTGTTAATAACGTAACTACCTATATTGAGCATGGAAACACTGGTGGCTTAGTGGTTAAGTACCATATTTGATAACTAAATGATTGGCTGTTCAAATCTGCCAGGTGCTCCTTGTAAATTATGTGAAGCAGTTAGTTCTATGCAGTCCTATAGAGTTGCTAGGAGCCAGAATCAACTTGATGGCAGTGGGTTTGTTTGCTTTTTAAAAAATATATTGAACATCCATTGCTTTGATTCTATTGCTTTGAACCTATTCTCACCTTTTCTTATCAATATCATCTACATTTCACACATGGAATTACTTTTCTCTCCCAGCTTCATCCTCTGCCTCAAAGTTTGTTTTGTGACTTGGTTCTAGCCAATCACATTATCAAATACTCCTGGGCACAGCCACTGCCTCAATACCAGTTACATCAAATAATGCAAGTTAGTCAAAGGCAATGACGCTCAAATCAAAGGCCTTCTTTTTCCCACTGGATTTATTGATTAAAAAAAAAAAACCGTTACTACTGAGGGAAGTAATAGAACAACAGAGATAAAAACAAACCAAAGGGATGGATACAAAGAGACTGCCTGTTGATAACATCACTTAAGTAACAGATTCAAATATATTTAAGGTAAATTTTACCCCTGGACTTTTTAATTATGAGAATCAATAACCACCAACACCCGTGATTTTTCTGGAAACAGTGTTTGAACTAATCATTCTATCTTTACATTTACATTATGTTCCTTCCATGTATTTATAACAGTAATTTAATTCTCAAAAAATAAATGGTGGAAGAGAGACATGGGACATAAGTAATCTACATTTCTAGATTACCACCATTTGAATAAATTCATTAAGATTACAACTAAGGATGTATATTGGAAAAAATTTAAGAAATGCAGAACATAGATGACTTGAGTGCCACTCCAAATGGAAGAATACAATGAACAAGTAATCAACAACTGAACACGAGATGATGGAAGGAAAGTACACTAAAAATGTAAATACAGAAAAATAATGGTAGCTTTCCATATGTAAGCAGCACTGGTGATGTGGTGGTTAAGAGCTCAGCTGCTAACTGGAAGATCTTCAAAGTCTTAAGCCACTCCACAGGAGGAAGATGTGGCGGTCTGCTTCCTGGAAACCCTATGATGCAGTTCTGCTCTGTCCTATAAGGTCCATGTGAGTGGGAACCTGCTCGTTAGCAGGTTCGGTTTCTGGTTTTACAGAATTAGAGAAATCTGAATGCATCAAACATGTAAGAGGGCTGGAGAAGATAACTGGGATTTAGATACACACGATTAATATGAGTTTCTGGTAGGACACCTAGTTAGACAAGTCAGTTCAGTAGATAAGTATGAGACACACTCAGAAACAGAAAGGAAGTCATCTGTAAGTCATCCATAGTACTGACAGTTGAAATTAAAAACACAATTGACATCTTTATGATTTCAGTTTCTTTTCCAGTGACCATCTCACGTAACACAATACCCTATGAGGGTGTGTGTGATACCATCTTAACAGGTGAGGAAGGTAAAGTTGAGAGAAGCAAAACAAAACATCCACAATTTCAGCTAAAATATAGCAGAGTTAAGATTTAAACCATGTTTCTCTGAAATAAAGAGAAACGTACACTGATACATTATTTCTGTCTCTTCAGCATTAATAATACTGTTGAAGGTCAACTTCAACAAAAAAGTAAATGTGGAGAATACAGAAGAGCTACTTTCTGGAACTAGAGCAAAAGGAAGAACAGGAATAGTCGGTTTAACAAACACTGCTTTAATGTATATCCGAGAATAAAAAATAATCAATATTTATAAAGTTGGTAAAGAATGGAAAAATGACATTCTATTTAAACAAATAACACTATCCACCAATTTTGCTCAACTGATAAATTATTAAAAAAGTATTTAAAATCCAATTTACTAACATGTAGGCAACTTATATCAACTCATATTGATTACAAAAAAAATCTTTGAATTATGTAATTCAACTGGCAATATGAGATGTAATTTTCCCTCTATTGGTCTAAAAATTGTTTTTACAATCTAAAAATGAGACTATAAGAAGAGCAGTTAACTTTTTGTTCAGTTTTAGTGTGTATTAAAATTGAATTATAATCATAACTTTCTAATTTGGTTACTATTTCTTTTCTCTACAATGAGATTATTAATACTGAATAATTTTAAGCAATCAAATATACATCTTGCTCTATCTGAATTCAACATTACTGAATATAATATCAACAGATTTTTTAACTGATTTCACAGAGTATCAAGCATTATTATTGTCCAGGAAATTGTGTCCTCTTGAGTTTATTTTCCACACAAAAACATGTAAGAAATCTACAACTGTGATACAATGTAATACAATGGAAAGAAAACAATAGATGCAGCAAGTTAACTCTTACCTTGCTAATAAGCACATGGTCAACCAGTAATCCTTAGCCTCCAATCTGATATTTTACAGTAGGCAAAGGTTCATTTTCACAAGAAAATTAACAATATGGGTTTCCTTTATATTTATGCAATGCAGAAGTAAACCAATCCTAGTTTGATGTTTCAAGTCTATATGTCACCATGAATTTAATTCTTGGTTGTCCATTATAACAATAAAACTTACCATTTACTTATAAGATCAAATTAAATTACACGTTGAACTATTTGAATGACAAAAAAAGGAAATAATAAATACTGTATAGTTTAAATTTAGAATAAAAACATTTAAATATAAAAACATTGTATCCTTTATAAAAACGCAAATGAACTTTAAGAAGTTTATAATAATAAAAAGTAACTACAGTTTATCAAAGCCTGGGACTATAAAATCTGACAACAGTACAATCACAATCATGTTGTTAAGAAAAACAAATGCTTCAGTCTACTTACTGATATCTGTAAAACAGGGTAACAAAAAAAATGAAACAAATGATCCATGGTTTAAATGCATGAAGTTCAGACACATTGTGGCAATTTAGAACAGGCTGATTAAAGATAAGTTGTACAAAATATGCTTATTAACATGTCCTTTTAACATTATACTATTAACACATGCATTTTAAATCACAATTTCTGAGCAAACTAACCCTGACAGTTATATAACTGATTTTTCAGGGCTCTGAAAAACTAAATGAATAACTTACTGTTTGGAAAGTTCAGGAAATTTCAGTTCTTCTCTTTTCTTCATTTCTATGGGTGGATCCATAGGTGTGAGAACAACAGCAGCACATGAAACTACAGAGTGGTATGAATCCTCTTGGCAAACTGCTTTTAAAAAATAATAATAATTGTAAATGTCAAAACCATGTATTAACTATAACTATTCCCACTTACCTTTCCTTCTTTTTGATTTTCATCAAATAAAAGAGAAAATTCAACCAAAACATTAATTATCATGAAATTACCCTTAATTATCATTTTCTGCTCTAAGTCATTTACACACTGCAAGACCTCTGGTGATTTTTCTTTTTTTCTAAGCCATGCAGTCAAAAAGATGTTGTCAACACTTTCTAATTCATTACATTTAAAGAAAAATAAAATGTTTTTCATTAAAGAATGGCATAAACACAGAAAAGTACACAAACTACATGTACATGGACAAATGAATCTTTACAGTATGACCAAACAATTTAATCTGTATCTAGATCAACCAATAGTGCATTACAAGCACAGAAGAAACCACGATGGTGTCCCTTCTAAATCACTATTCTAGCCTCTAAACAACCACTATTATTACTTACGTTAACACCCTAAATGGCACAACTGGTCTATGCTCAACTACTCAACTACTCACCTAAAGGTTGAGTGGTTGAACCCTCCCAGATCACTACAGAATGGTCTTGCTATCTGCTTCCATTAAGATTATAGCCAAGAAAACTCTATGAAGTAGTTCTACTTTGTAGCACATGAGGTGGTGATAAGCCAAAATAAATTCCATGGCAACAATATCTTTTTTTTTTTTATTTTGCCATACAAAAGCAAAATTATATTCCCTTTGATCTTCATTTAAATGGGATAATACTCTTGTGCATTTACTCTTTCACATGTGGTTTATTTCAATCAATATACATTTTTAAGGAAGACTCATTAGCAATGTAGAATATGCAGATGACACAATTTTGCTTGCTCAAAGAGGACTTGAAGCACTTACTGATGAAGATCAAAGACTACACTATAGTTTTCAGTATGAATTATAACCCAGTATAAAAATAACAGCAATCCTTGCAACTAGACAGGAAGCAATGTTATTATATATGCAGAAAATACTGAAATTTTTAAGAACTTCATTTTACTTGGATCCACAATCAACACTTACAGATTCAGCATTCACGATATGAAAAGGATGCCTTGACTTAAAGTGACAAATTCTTTAAATGTATTTAAAGTGTTAAAAAGCAAAGGTGTCACTTTAAGAACAAAGGTGTGCCTAACTCAAGCGATGTTTTCTTCCTTTTTTAATTAATTAATTAACTTATTTATTTATTTAATTTTCTTTTTTCTTTTTTTTTTTTTTAATATATGCATGCAAAAGCTGGCAACAAATAAGGAAGGCCAAAGAATCAATTCCTTTGAATTATGATGTTGGCAAAGAATACTGAATATACCATGGACTACCAGAAGAAGGAACAAATCTGTATATGACGAAATGCAACCAGACTGCTTCTTAGAACCAAAAATTTTGAGACTTCATTCATATACTTTGGACATGTTATTGGGAGAGATCAGTCCCTAGAAAAGGACATCATGCTTGGTAAAGTAAGAAAGTCAGTGAAAAAGAGTAAGATCCAAAATGAGATGGATTGATACAGTGGCTGCAACAATTGGCTCAAACTTTATGAGGATGGCTCAGGAACAGACTGTTTTATTCTGTTGTACCTTGCATTGTTATGAGTTAGAACCAACTTTACAGTTTCTAATAACAACATGCTTGTATGATCAATCCGTGTGTAGTAATAATTTGTTCATATTTATAGCTATAAAATTTTCCATTGTATTGGAGTATACCACATTTTTTTTTTAATACCTACTATTGGAGATGGATATGTCAATTGTTTAAAGTTTGGGAATATTTCAAAGTTGTATCTATATAAACACACTTCTTTTTTGATACAGAAATGGATTGCTACTGGAAATTAGAAACTAGAACTGTTCCTAGGATAGATGTGTATGTTTGTATGTGCAGTTTTAGCAGACACCAATTTTCCTAATTTATTGTACCAATTTTCCTAATTTATTATAACAATACACATTGCCATCAAGAGAGTAAGAGTTCCAGGTGTCCTATATCCTCATCCACACTTTGTTTTGCTTGACTTTTATTCTTAAAATTTAAGCTATTGTAGTAAATTTCTATTGCTGTGTAACAAATCATCACAAATTTAGTAGCTTAAAACAATACCTATTTATTATGTTAAAGTTCCATAGGTCATAAATTTTATTCAGTTCAGTTAGGTTTGAGCCTCACTAAACCAAAGTCAAGGTTAGAAATCTACTTATAAACTCATTCGAGTTGTTAGCAGATTCAGTTCCTGGAAGCTGAAGGATTCAACTCTGTTTCCTTACTAGCTATTGGCCAGGGAAAACTCTCAGCTTTTAGTCACATGTCATTCGTACATGGTCCCTTTCATCTCAGCAATAAAGAACTTTACTCGAATCTAATCCCTCTCAGGTTTCCAGTTTCCTAGATACCATTTTTTGTTACCAATGAAAACTCTTAGCCAAAAGGGCTCATTCATCACATGCACAGGCAGGAAAACACGCAGTTGTTTTGTCATCTTCTTTGCCAGTGATAAATCTACACACCATTTTACAGAATGAATATTGTAATCTATGGAAGAAATTGGCCAAAAAATGAAAAGTGCTGCAAGGAAATAACAAGTGATAACGCTGGAAGCAAATGAGACTGACAATTAATGATTTAAGTACATTAATGATCTAAGTACTCACTCTAAGAAATTTAAAGACACAAAATAAAATAAAAAATTTTGCCATCAAGTCAATTTCAATTGATGGCAATCATGTATATGTCAGAGTAGAACTGTGTTCCATTGGGTTTTCAATGGCTGATTTTTCAGTAGATTGCCAGGCCTTTCTTCTGAGATGACTCTGTATAGACTTGAACCATCAAAATTTCAGTTAGCACCTGAGTGCTTAATAGTTTGTATCATTGAGAGATTTCTTCAAGAACTAAAATGCTCATTTTCATCAAGTTGACCCCAAGCTAATACTGACCCTATAGGATGGAGCATAATTGCCCCATAAGACTTTCAAGGGGTGGTTGGTGGATTTGAATTCAAATTGCTGAACTTTTTTTAATAGGCAAGCTCTTAACCCCTCTGCCACCAGGATTCCTCCAGAACTAACTGGGGAAGTCAAAACTTAAACTGCAACTATAGAAGAAAGCTAACAACAAAGATGGCAGGAATGACTGAAATATTTCTTTTTAAAGATACAACAGGAAGTATAAGCAATGTGATTATTTTAAAAGACAAAGTTGTTAGACTTCTGATAAGGCTGATCAAGGAAAACAAAACAGAAAACATGAATCATCAATATCAGGAATGAAAATAAAAACAGTCAGTATGGTTCTGACAGAAACTCAAAAAGGAGAAACTTGAAAAATTTTGTGACTTAAGTAAAATGGGAAACTAGTAAAACATAATTCATCAAAACTGAATGAAGAAAAATGGGCTGGCAAACATAAAATACAAAAAAAACAAATTACAAGTAGTAGTAATGAAATAATTGCTGTTTGGAAAGCAGTTCACTAACATGTATCAATATGCTTAATACTGTTTATATATTTTGATCAAGTATTACCACTTTCAGTTATCTACCCTCCAAAAATGATTAGAGATTTGAGACATTAGGAAGAGTAAAACTCATAACCCAAATTAAATGAAAAGAATCAATATAAGGGAATATTTTCCATTCACAAATAATTATTTTGACCAGTAAGTATAGCCAGCCAAGCCAAGTGCCTATTGGAGGTTAAAATATTCTAAAGATTAAGCAAAAAAAAAAAAAAAAAATGTATTTATGATTCCACATCTCCCTTAAAAATACACAGCTAAGTATTAAATTGTTACACTTCTGATAAGGCTGATCCAGTAAAATAGAAGACACAAATCATCAATATCAGAAAAGAAAACAAAAGCAATCCCTATAGTTCCCACAGAAATTCAAAAAGTAGTAAGTTGAAAAATCTTGCAATTTGAGTTAAATTGGAAACTAATATTAGTAAAACAATTTATCAAAATTAAATGAAGCAAAATGGACTGACAAACACAAAATGCAAATATCAGTCACCAAACACAAAGTATTACCATAAATCTTAGGTGTTGATCTGATCTTTCCCATAATCTCTCATACAGTGGATAAAATTTGGTCATTTAACAGTATGTTAATTTAACCTGATTTGCTGAACTCACTCCACTTACCCCTAAAAAATACACTTTAGAAAGCATTATAAGTGACTTATCTAGCTGATTGTCCTCAAGCTGTTAAAGAGATGATATTGACTTGAGGGAATCTCCTTGAATTTGCTGATTTACACAGTACCAAGATTTTTTAATCTAATTAACAGATTCAGTAAAGGCAATTATATTGTTGTTAGCTGTCTCACATTTGGCTTCAACTCATGGCACCTTTATGCATTATCTTCATGTATGTTTGCATACACTATTGTATCGACTGTGTCAATCATCTCATTGAGGGTTTCTTTAATTTCTCTTAACCTCTCTATCAACCATGACACTGTTTTCTAACTGGTCTTTCCCAATACCAGCTCCAAAGTAAGTGAGCCAAGTCTTGCCATTCTCATTACTTAGGAGTAAGTTTACACACAGTCAAGATTGTAGAAGCTCTGGTTTGAAACAAGGATATTTTCTGTACTTACAGACAAACTGATCACTGTTCAGACTAAACTCTCAGGACAGGGGAGAAGCTATGGCTTTGAAAGAAAGGAGGGAGTGAAACATATGCCAACTTCCAACCTTTAAGTTATGTTATTGAATTATATATACAAAATTTAATACTGTATATAAAAAAATTCACTTCAAATTTTTTAAGAAGATACACTTATGGAAAAATTGATAATTGTTTTACAATGTAACATAAAAAAAAAATAAGTCTATGTCAAGGCATTGCATATTCAAGGAGGATTCCAGCATCTCTGAGCTGAAAAGTCAATGTTTTTCACTATTACTTCCCAACCAAAGATGCAAATAACAATCTGAAGTACCAGCTTACAAATTTATATGCTAAATTTGCCCTTCTTTGAAAAGAATCATTGCAAATATATTGTATGAAGTACACAAAATTTCATCATAGGCTTCTGTTACTAGGGAACACCAGAGCAAGGCTGGCTGAAAAATTAAAGTCCCCATTTCTTTCTAGACAGACAGGGCCTTTTTGCTAAGATTGGGGTCACTGAACAGGGCATGCTGAGAAGGTCACCTGTGGAACTGCTGCAACTGTATTGAGAAATCATTTGTCAGCAACCATCACTTAATATAAAAAGAATAATTCTAAAGGGAGAAACTGACATTTGAATATGAGATTAGATGAATAGAGATTTAAAATGAAAATAAATGTTTGATGGTCACAAGAATTGCTTATTCTAAGATTTGGTTCTAAACTCTACTCTCATATTTATTTCTAGGTATTTATCAGCATATGGACACAAAAACAATTACAATTTATTGGTACTACTTGTTATGGATTGAATGTATTCCCTAAAAAATCTGTAACAATTTGACTGAGCAATAATTCCTGGTATTTGTGTGATGTTCCTCCCTGTTGGAATTCCTGCCTCTGTGATGTTAATAAGGGTGGATGGGCAGCAGCTGTGTTGGTAGAGCAAGATTGAGTATGTAAGTTTGTTTTGTGCCTTGAGGTGGTCTCTTCAGCTACAGTGGGAAAAATCTGGCAGAGATTTAGGGACCTCTCACCAACAATAAAGAAGCACCAGGAGAAGAGCACACCCTTCAGACCTGAGGTTCCTGCGCCAAGATGCTCCCTGGACAAAGACTGATGCGATATCGGGCTATCCTCCAGAGCTGACAGGGGGAAAGCCTTCCCCTGGGGCAGACATCCAGAATTTGGACTTGTAGCCTGGTGGACTGTTTAAGAATAAACATTTCTCTTTTAAAGCAATCCACTTTGTGGTATTTCTGTTAGAGCAGCACTAGTTGACTAAAACACTACTACATAAGTAAACTGCAAAACATGGGGCAGTTTAAAACTGACTAGCTTGACTTTGGCATATAACCTTTTGTTCCACCAAGAGAACATGCCATTACATGAAATGACATTTGATTATTACTGAATTTTCCAAAATATTACTTTCATATTTATAATAAACTGAAATTCAAAATGCAAATGCCAAAATTTTTAATTACTCTTATGTTCCAGTTTTATACTTCAAAGCTACTTCATGTAATTACAGAACATTTATTTTTTTGACATCTTTTAATTTGTAAAATTGATTTTAAAACACTAAGAAAGCACTATATTTATAATTTTACTATATGATAAAATCTTAATGATTCATTAAGGGACACATTATTCTCTTTCATGCAAAATTTTAAGCATTAAGACTACTGAAGGTGCTAGATTACAGCTAACTTATAAGCATCCTGAGTATCTAAACTCATGGTGTCACCTCCACAGACTATCAATAAGAAAGCTGTAAACTAAAAACAGAAGAATTTTCTTTTGATGTGTAACAGTGTGACCCCTCCTTCCTACTCCCCTTTTCTCCCACAAATATCCACTGGAAAAAAATACAGCTCTGTAAGAAAGTAATTTACTTATTAGGTAAACATTTATATAACATTTTTGCTAAGCAATGTCACTTTTATTAGCTACAGATTTACAGTGACTGTATTGTCATTATACCTCAGAAAAGCTCTACTGAATAAGTATTGTTATCATTCCCACTGGACAGACAAAAAAGAAGTGAGACACATGGAACCTAAGTAGATAAATACCTTTTTCAAAATAACTTAGGTTGGGAGCAGAATAATCATAATTCAGTTTGCTTCTAGTCCCTGTGTTATTGACCATACTGTACATTGATTCTTATTTAACTATAGTATATCAAGTGCTTTGCCAAAATAAACTGCTTTTATTTTTGATTATTTTTATTCAAAAATATTCTTACATTTGAATTCTCACCAGGAGAAGAAAAAGCTGCATAACTATTAAGCAATTAACCTCAGACTATTATCTAGATTTTACACATAGTACATAAGTTTCAGGTTCCAATATTTGCCCTTCAATATAAAATACAAGAACTGTTTTCTTATCATTCTATGGATGATGGGATGCTAGGCATCACAACGAAACTTACTATTGGATGCCTTCATGTATAAAAAAAGAATGTAGGTCATTCCGAAAAATACATATTTTACAGTTTACTTGTAGACTATTGCTGTTTTCTTGTCCAGCAGTGCTCTAGGTATCTGGAATATATCAGTGAATATAAATGACAAAAATCCATAGCTCAGTGGAACATTTGTCTTATAACAGAATAGATTCTCATTTCCAGTTTACTTATGCATTTGTTTTCACAACACTGAAATCTTCTTGAGTTGTGAAGATTAAGTTAACACATATGAAGTGCTTAGGATAACAGTGGGAAAACAGTAATAGCTTTCAAATTTTAGTGAATGTTATTTATAACTAATTTGGATAGTTTTTTGTTACGTCAACTTGGCTAAGCTATAGCCCACAGTTATCTAATCAAATCTTAACGCAAGTGTTGCTGCGGAGGTATTTTGTAGATACAATTAATGTCCATAATTAGGTAACTTTAAACAAATAAGCAAATTATCCCAGATTACATGGATAAACTGATTTAGTCAGTTAAGAGGCTTTAAGAGCAGACTTCAGCTTCTCTGAAGAAGATAGAAATTCCAAGGAGGGCAGAGCCAAGTTGGAATAGTCAGAAGCTTCCTGTCATCTTTCTAACAACAAAGACTCAGAAGAACACCTGAATCAATTCTATGTGACATTCTAGGAGCCTAAACATCAAAGGGAGAATTCAGAAATTAGATTGAGTGATGCAGAGGTTACTGGCCAGACCCGACACATCAGGAATTAGGTGCAGCCAGTATGGCAGGCAAAGCAGTAGCATTCAGAGATCATCCTCCTCGGCAAGAAAGACTAAACAGCAGAGATTCCACTCACACCTCCAGAACCAGTGAAAAAATGACATTTGATAGTCAAAAGTCAAGTGGCTTAAGTCTAACTTACCACATAAGGATCTAAAACTTTCCTTCGGGATAAACCTCTCTCTCTGTTGATAGCACTTTCAGTCCACGGCCGAATGTTCCAGCATACGCTTCCTGAGGGTCTGCACTATGAATTTCAGACTTGCCTAGCCAGCTTCAAAGATAACAAAAGCCAATTCCTTGGAATAAACCTCTTAATACAGAGCTACTGGTTTTGTTTCTCTTGTTGCCAGATACAATTATCAAACATAAAATTTTGGCATTATATACTAACTCTGGTCATGTCAGAAACCCTGCCGGCACAGTCATTAAATTTTATTGCTGCCAATGAAAAGGTTACCAGTTTATATCTGCCATACGATCCTTGGAACCTGAGGCAGTTTTACTCTGAATCAACTCAATGGCAGTAGGTTTGGGTTTGGGTTTGGTGATGTTTAAATATTTCATAACATCCTTAATCCAATACTTACATAAGACTTTGCCAATAAATTAATATTACTCTATGTCATGGATTATATTGTATCCCTCCAAAAACCTGTGTATCAGTTTGGCTTGGCCATGAGTCCTACCTAGTACGGTGTAATTTTTCTCATGTGTTGTGAATGTTGCCTCTATGATGGTAATGAGGGAGAATGGGTAGCAGCTGTGCTAGTGAGGCAGGACTCTCTTGAGAGAGAAAACAAAAGGAAAGTAATCAGTGTCTGGGGAACTTCATACCACCAAGAAAGCAGCACCAAGGGTATCCTTTTGAACCTGAGGTTCCTGAGTTGAAAATTCTGTGATACTGAATTTGGACTCTTAGCCTACTGGACTATGATAATTTCTCATATGTAGCTTACAAATAGATTTGTAGTTTGCCAGAGTGCGACAATAGAATTTCTCTTTTTGAAGCTATCTACTTGTGGTATTTTCTATTATAACAACACTAGCTGACTAAGACACTCCAGAAGAGAAAGAGGAATTTGAAAATAATTGGGTAAGCTATAAATCATTGCATCATAACTCTTAACAAGTATACCTTCATCAAAAGCAGAACTATATCTCTGATGCAAGCACACATACTCATTCCATTAATAACATTCACTATGCTATACTATGTCTAGGCACTATAGTGGGTAAAAGAACTTACAAAGGTAGAAGGTGAAGTATTTGACAAAGTACTTAGACTGTAATGTGGAAATAATACCATATAAGAAGGGCTATCATAGAAACCACTTATGTGACGTAACCAGTGAAATTAGAAGCTGAAGGATGGTTACTATCTGGTTCACGCCTATGACCTACCTAAACACTGCTACATACAAAGAAGGCTCTGATAAGTCTTTGTTTAATGAGTGAGAAACAAGAAAAAAGATGACTTGAGCCATTGGGACAGATAAATATGCCAGCAAACAGTACAGAAAAAGTGAGTGAAATGATATAAGAATGTGATACATACCGTGAAAAATGCAACTAATTCAATGTGGCTGTGGCCTAGAACAAGAAGTAAAATATTGAAGATGATTGATCTAGACATACAGGTTACTGCCAATTGTTTAAGGCCTGCTGAGAAACTCTAACACAGTATTTGATGCTGATGTTGATGATGAAACACTGTCAATCACTAAACAGGAAACAAATAACTGGCTTCACATTTTCCACAGAAAAACCTGCACAGTATGTAAACATGGGAATAAGATTTTGTAGGACTACTCTCCACACTACTGAAATAACTGAAGTGAGAATTTGTGAGACTTTTGAAACTTTGTAAATGACAGTGGTTTGGAAAGGATGGGAAAGATGCTAATGCCCGGTATTTAGACATTTTAACATTTCTATTTCAAACACAGAGCCATAGCTTTGTTTATATTCATAGGCCTACTTTATTAAAATCAGATACTCTTTTCTGTATATTTTAACAGAAACTCGGAGTGACTAATAAGTGAGAAGAAATGGCAAAACATGGAAGCAAAAAGTATCAAATCAAATTAGCAGGTGATTTAAATAGCTTAAATTTTAAAACATGATGTGTAGTATGTTTGTACAACTATATTGTTTACAGATAATATCTTATTAAAAACATTTTTAGGGGGCAAGGACAATATGGTGCGCTAGTCACACATCTCCTCTGATCCCTCTAACAACTAAGGCCATGAAAACAACTAAATAGAGCAAAAACAACATTCTAGGGGCCCCAAGATCAGGCAGAAATGTGTGAGATCAGACAGAGTAACAGAATGGGGAGAAACTATCTTTGCCAGAGGTGAATCAGCAGTACAAAGGGTCTTGCTCCTGCAGGTGCATCAGCAGAGAGGCGGCTCAGGTGATGTCCATCTTTGCTGCCTGTGGAAGTGTGGCTGCAACAGCTGCAATGCTGACCAAAGGCTACTGACTGGATAGCATCTCTTCCAATGGAGAGGCTGAGCTTGGGACAGCCACGCATGGGGAGTGCAGCAGTTCTCTTTCTCCTTCCCTTCTCTGAGCAATACTGGAGGCAAAATTATGTGCACTGGAAGCAGGATTTTACATGTGTGCCCAAGCTCTTCTCCCAGTCATGGAGAAGGAAACAAAAGGAAATACATAAGTAAACCTTTGCTGAATCACCTGAGCTGCAGCCCAGAGCCTGAGGTGAATTCTAATGATCATTGCAACATGAATGCTTGTGATTTCCCAGGGCTCAAACCTTTCCTATGTGCTGATTTACCTCCCTAAAACCACTCTTTTCTACCTACCTTCTCTGCTTTACACCAGAGGCTAAATTCTGGTACATTACCTAGAAGAAAGTAGGACATTTTACTTGTGTGCCCTGACCTTTTCTCCTGGTCTTAGAAAGGGAAGTAAAGGGAGGGGTATAGGAAGAGTTCCAGTGGCTCCTCTGAGATAAATATTGTTGCACCTGCAGACTCACAGAAAACATTCACCTTTCATGACCCAGCTTTTCCTAAGCACTGACTACACTCCCTATACCCAGCCTTTTCTCTATCTATTCTTGCTGTACACCAGACTTTCAATTCTAGAGCACTAAATGGGCCAGTAGTTGAGTATTTACGTGCATGCCCAGAGCTTTTCTCCTAGATATGGGGAGGAAAACAAAATAAGGGCTAGAAGAATTCTACTGGATTCCCCTAGCGATTCTTACTATATTTCTCAGCTTACATTATTACTCCAACCACAGAATGACAGGACTTAAGCATTATTAAGGCTCAAATAACCACTCTAGCTCAAAGGACTAGATTATTTAGACAGTCACAATCAAATTCACCAAGCTACCAAGTGCCGTTGAGTCAGATCCGACTCATGGATCAAATTAAAATACATATATATGTATACACACACATATATATTTATTACAATACAGTATTCTAATAATTAAACTTCAACAGCTTTCTGATGGTTTCAAGATAATAGTCAATCTCTACACATTTAAAGAAGCAGACCACTATGGCTCCAGAAAACTCCCAAAGTTAAAAAAAAAAAAAAAAAAATTCCCCATGAAGAAGCCTTCCTGAAATTATCAGAGGTAGAATATAAAAGAATTATGTATATGGCCATTCTAGATCTCAGGATGGAGATTAGCAAAGTACAGCAGAATGAAATGAAAACTTAAACAAGCGGCATGAATTGCTAGAACAACAATGATCTTATATCCAGTAAATTAATACTGAAATCTGAAAGTTAGACAATTCAGTTGAAAGCCAAAGGACCAGTATCAAGATAAATGGAGTGCAGAATTTGTGAGAGTGAAGATAAAAAAAAAAGAAAAAAAAAATCTGACACCAACATTTTTGAGGAAAAATCAGACAAAAGAATCAAGAAAAATGAAGAATCATTAAGAGTTAGGTGAGACTTTATTTGGCTTGGCTGGCTATCAAGAAAAATAATTTATGAGTAATTGAGGTACCAAAACAGGAAAGGATAGCAGAAAATACAAATAAGATTATTGAAGGGTGGTTAACAGAAAACTTCCCTGACATCATGAAAGATGACAAGATATCTATCCAAGATGCTCATGGAACTTCAGAGAAGGCAGATCCCAAAGAAAGTCACCAAGACATGTTATAACCAAGTTTAACAAAATGAAACACAGAGGCAGTTAGGCTTGGACCCAAACTAACTTACAAAAGAGTCTCTTAGACTACCCTCTGATTATTTTTCTGAAACCATGATGACAAGAAGGCAACAAGGAGACACATACAAAACACTGAATGAAAACACTTCCAACCAAGAGTTATATATCCTGCAAAATTGTTTCTCAAATATGATGGTGAAATTAGGACATTCTCAGATAGATAGAAGCTTATAGACTTTACAAGAAACAAGCTAAAATTACAAGAAATACTGAAGGAATTTCTTCAATTAGAATATCAACAGCATCAGCATATACTCTAGGATGAAATGCAGGACACGGCATCCAAGTCCTTCATGGCTAGGGAAGTAACCCAAGTCAATTAACACTAAAATATTAAATTAGGGAAACAGAGATCACAGTATGTGAATTATGACAACACTATACTAAGAAGAAGGACATATCAATGTATTCATAGACCTCTCAGATGGAGAAGAAGTCAAGCAGATAAAAAGAAGTTGAAGATGGTTTCAATTTAGAACATTAGTAGGGAATAGTGGGGTAGACACAAAGAAACCTAACAATACCATATATCAAAACAAGAAACACAATTTAGATATCTCAACAGATACAAAACCAGCATTTAAAAGGATGAAAAGAAAACCCATAAAGAAAAAAACAGCTTAAGACAGAATATTAAGTGGAACAAATAAACTGTCAACAGCACACAAATAAAGGCACTAAGATGACAGCAATAAATTATATCTATCAATAATTACATTGAATGTAAATATATTAAAAGCACCAGTAAAGAGACCGAGAGTACTTGGTTGGATCAACAGAAACATGATACATCTGTATGCTGCTTACAAGGAACACACCTTAAATTCAAAGATATGAACAAACTGAAAATCAAAGGATGGAAAAGTATATACCAAACTAACAGGAGTAGCAATGTTAGTCTCAGATAAAATAGACTTTAAAGTAAAATCCACCACTGTGGACAAAGAATGTCACTATTTATTGTTTAAAGTTTCAATACATAAGGAGGACATAACAACAGTAAATATGTGTGCACCCAATATCAGAGATCCTAAATACATCAAACAAACACTGATGACATTGGGGTTTTATAAGGCCTGTTGCCTTGGATTTAAACTTTCACTTAATCACAATTTTAAAAAGTGAATAAATACAAAAAATTAAAGATGCAAGGAATTACATTAAAATGTATTAATATCCTAAAATGAAAAATAGAAAAAAAATACAGACAGACATGAAAATAACTATTACCTAGAACCTCAGACAAAACTATAAATGTAAAAAGCAACATTAAATTCAGACTTATCTCACACGATCCAAATTACGGGACTTCTGTTGCTACATACCAATAGTAATGTTCTCCTTTTAACACATGTTTGGATAGTTGTAAGGTTTATTATATATTTTTCTTTGAAATTGCACACTTTTAGGCTATTTAATCTCAATGTATTTCTTGCCTCACCTTTTGAATAGTTCCTTTCACAAATTTTTACAGTGTGCAAATTTTTCAGTAACAAAACTGAAACTTTGTCAGTGATAAATAAAAAGAGAACAATGTAAAAATATAATTTCAGTTTGTATGGTTGCCATTTTCATTACTACAAAGCAAATACTCTGATAAGTTCGGAGCAAGCAAAAATGCCACGTTGGCACTTTCCACATAGCTGAAGTAGCCAACGTCTTTCTTGAAAGTTCAACATGTAATAAGTATTAAGAAATCCTTCCTGACTGCACAGCAAGAGATTTATGAGTAGTGTTATTCAACAATAATAAACAGAATATTACTCAATAACCATTAAATTGTTATGTTAAACTAAAAGTTCCCATTAAGTTCTTAACATTGAAAAATCTACCTTAAATCTTTTGAGCCCTGAACTCTAAGCCATATAATTGGAAGAATAAAACCAGAATAGTCCATAGAAGTGAGGTTGGTGTGACTTAAGTTAGCTTACATTAGCCACTGTCACAGACTGAACTGTGTCCCCCAAAAATGTATGCCAACTTAGTTCGGCTATGATTTCCAGTACTGTATGACGGTCCTCCATTGTGTAAGTTTCCCATATATTATGAATCATAATCTATGCCTGTGATTAAAGAGGATTGGGGTGGGATGTAACATCCTGTCTCAGGTCACATCCCAGATGCAAAGTAAAAGGTATGTCCCTAGGATGTGGCCTATACCACCTTTTATCCTACAAGAGACAAAAGGAAAAGGAAGTAAGCACAGAGTTGGGGACTTCCAACTACCAAGAAGGCAGCAATGGGAGCAAAGCTTGTCCTTTGGACCCAAGGTCCCTGGTGTCTTAGAAGCTCCTAGACCATGGGAAGATTAATGACAAAGACTTTTCTCCAGAGCCCACAGAGAGAGGAAGATAACATCCTAAATTTGGACTTTTAGCCTACTCAACTGTAAGAGAATAAATTTCTCCTTGTTAAAGCCATCCACTTGTTGTACATCTGTTACAGCAACACTAGATGACCAAGACAACACATCAACAGGAAAGATAATTACTAGAAAAGTTCATCATGTTTGTTAAAGTAAAAACAAACAAACAAAAATGTTGCAGAGTTGCTTCTGACTCATAGAGACCCTGGAGGACAGAACCGAACTGCTCCACAAGGTTTCCAAAACGTGCATAGCATATTGAAACTGCCAGCGCTTTGGTTCGCAGCCAAGCATTTAAGTACTGAGCCACCAGGGCTAACGTAAAGGAAACACTCAGTGAAATAGACTGCCACAAAGGCCATACATACCAATCATCACAAAGATAAGGCAGGACCAGGCAATGTTTCACTCTGTTTTACGTAACGTCACCATGAGGTGGAGCAGACATGATAACTAACAATAAGAAGCTTTTCTCTCTTTAGTTTTCCCTGTTGCAGTAAGTTTAATAAATTTAATTTTCCTTGATAAACAGGGTTTTGTGGTGGTCTCCTGGGAACAACTGACAGTGATAGTGTTCAACATAAATCTAGTTGAGGCCACTGGTTGCTGTGACTCAGTATCTTCACCTTATAAACAGGGTATTTACCTGTGCTTCCCGCTCAAGTGTCTCTTTGATTATGACAGTGAGTAAGTCACAGCTGAGTCTGAGTTTTAATAACCTTTCATTGTGTTCCCAGACTTAATTTATTTTAGCTCTTAGAATAAGGACATCTTTGTATACTGAAATTTTGATTATCTGATCAGAATTTTCAAAATATCCTTTGTGGAAATAAGCCTTTCTGTCTTCCTGTTTCAGTGTGTGCATGAGCATGCATGCATGTGCGTGTGTGCACATGCGTGTGAGCAGGAACAAATAGCCAAAATATGAACATGGTTTCAACAAAAGAATATCTTAAGCCAGCACAGACTAGGAATAACAAGTAAAACATCTTGCTAAATCAATGGCCATATATAAATTTAAAGTCTTTTATAACCTCTCTTCAGCCTTTTTTTTGGAGTCCTATGTTTTAAGAGCATTAAAATTTTCTCAGACACTTACAAAACATACAAAAATTTGACACAGCCCAGTAGTCTTGTTTTATCCATAATATTTGGTTCTAAGAGAAACTTTCTCCAAGCCTTTATCCTTCAGACTTTGAAGATATCTTGTGCCTACTACTGAATACAGTCAATTATTATGTTTGAGGTATAGTTACCTGATACAAAAGCACCTTGACCAATCAGTATTAGACCCTTGTAAGTTTATCTCTTACACTCTTTCACTTTACAGCTCTACCGCAAATCGTATCTTTCTCAGTGGCACAGTACTTTCAAGGATAACATAGGCCACTTCGAAAAAATTTATGTGAAAAAAATTGTTTTAGAATAGCACCATAGCCCCCAAAATGAGCAAAATTCCAAACACCCAGCAATTCACATTTTTTTTTTTCGTTTGACAAAATCTACCAAAAGAAAACTCTCATATCCCACAATAACCACCTTAAATGATTTGGGGGGTGGAGGTTAGTGATAAGCTATCTCTATTTTAGATCCTTCAAAACCCAAACGTAATCCTAACTAACTGCCTTTCCTCTATCCTCTTTCCCTGCTCCTTTACTATCTTCTGCTGTTATCTGTGGTGAGCGGGACGCAACGGTCCAAAATGGCGCCGCGGGCCAGGACCTCACCCCGACCACACCCTTGTTTACCAGACTTAGGGCTTTCGTAGCGCATGCTTGTGAGTAGTGGCTGCTGGTCAGCCTATTGAGAGCCCCGCTTTTAGAAGACGTGGCCTATGATGATTGGACGAACCTTGGAGATAAAAGCATGCGGGTGTGGGAGGGAGAAGAAAGAAAGAAGAATAAAGCAAGTAACTTGCAAGGTGGCTCATATCCGTGTGTCCTGTCTTCTTTCCGCGGGCGGACAGTTAGGCAGTGACAGTTATCTTTTCTGACCCACTATACTTTTTGTCTAGTCAGGATAACACATGTGTATGTGCACACACACACACATTCTTCAACTGCCTCTTTAAGTTAATGAGCTCTGAAGAAAGAGGAAGTCCCTTGTGGTTAATTTTAAGCTCTAGTCTCAGTTTAGCTATGAGTAAATATCAAGACTTTCCAAAGCCTACATAAAATAGAATTTCACAGAAAAGGTTAATACAGTTCTCAGAACATATAATTATTTCCAAATTCATATGAACTGGTTCATATGCTAGTAAATATCTCAGGGGGTTGTGGGGGCAGAAAGAATGGGAAGAATGTATCTTGAGGATAAACTAAAGTTTCCCACATTGCACTGAGAGGTTGGGGAGGGTTAAGTTTCCCTCTGTCCCAAACACAACCAAAATGATGTTGGAATAAAATTGGGACTGCAGAATGTTTTACTACTCAAGTCTTATTTTAAATGGATAAACTGAATGTCAGTTAAAAGTCATACATAATTACTTTCATTTCCAGTATGAACACATTGATCAATACATTATTTCATTAACTGGATTCTGTCAAATGAAACTATAAGTTTCATAGTGATTTAGAATTACAGAGGCAGTCAAACAGGCAATCTGTAACTCATTTCTTTAATGACAACACAAACTTTGATTAAAGGCAAGAAATGTGAAAAATGTTGATCTACCACCAACTGATATGTTTTCTTTCAGCAAATCTTTGCCTATCTATTTATTTATTTATTAAGATTAGACTTTTTGACACTGCTAGTGAAATAAATTGTCTCCATGTGCATGAATCAGTACTTCCTTAAATTGGTTTCTTTTAAGTCTTCCACCCTGTAGTACTGATCCCTTTTTTTGGTGAATAGCCTTCATAAAGCCATAATAAATTTGTAGTCTTTTACGATAGCTCTCTTCAGACATTTTTTCAGCCCCTACATTCTAAGTGAAAACCCTGGCAGTGTAGTGGTTACGTACTATGGCTACAAACCCAGTCGTTGGAACTTCAAACCCTTCAGGTACTCCTTGGAAACTCTATATGGCAGTTCTACTCCATCTATAGGGTTGCTATGAGTCAGAATCAACTTGACAGCAGTGGTTTTGGCTTTGGAAATTCTAAGAAAATTAAAATTGCCCAATGTTCAACAACATGAGAGAAAAAGCTATGCAAGCTGCACAAATTTGACTTTAGGTGATCTTAACTACCTAAAATGTGATGGTTCTCAAAATCAGCTACTCCAATGACTACATCATCATGGTAGTATTAAGAGATAACTTTTATATCTTGCTTTGGAAACATTACTATCAATCCTCTTACCCAGAGTTCAATACTTTTAAACTGTGCAAGGATAACTGGTTTCTTAAGAGAGACAGAGGGACTTATTAGTAACAACAATGATAACTAAGTAGAATAATATGGTACCTAATCTTGAATTTTCTGATCTCTTCAAATGCATAGTTTCATATAATCCTCACAAAAAAAAAAAAAATTCAGGAGAGTATTGTTATTATTAAGCTATTTACAAATATATAGAGATGTTAAATGAACTGCTAAAGTCCATAAAGATATTAAGTAGCTAACCTAAGACTTAAAAACAAGCCTCTTTGATTGTAAAGACCGCACTTTTATTTATTGTTGATGACAATTCAGATCACAATTAAGTAGCCAAGAAAAATAAAGGCTTATGGACATTAAATGATCAAGCTATTAAATTTCAAGAATAATTTCATGAATAATAACACTACAAATGCATTTCCGGCTTGTACATACCTAATAATTAGTGGTATCATGTTTTTCAGTTTTAAATGGCATTAGTATATTAGAAATACTGTATGGAAACATAAGCAGAATCTACCAGCCTCTCAATGTGTATTTATCTCTAATTTTCCCTACAACATCAAATTGAGTTTTACTATCTCTGTTTTACAGAAGGAAACCTTGATGGTATAGTGGTTAAGTGCTACATCTGCTAACCAAAGGGTTAGCCGTACAAATCCACCAAGTGCTCCGTGAAACATTAGGTCAGTTCTACTCTGTCTATAGGGTTGCTATGAGTCAGAATCAACTCAGCGGCAATTGGTTTGGTTTTGGTTTTATTTTTTAAAAAAAAAGGTAGAATGGTTTTGAAGATATTACTAATTTTCTTTAAAAATCCACTTAGTAAAAAGGAAAATTTCAATATAGCCTTCCTGAGTTCAACCTCACTATTTCTATCTGAACATGCTGTGTTCATGATAATGAGTGATAGTTATCACTCTGGAGATTTATATGTATATATACATTTGTATTATATATATGTGCGTGTATATATATTTGTATTACTAATTATGTATATGTATACATCTGTACATACATATGCTTGTGTATGGTGTGTGTGTGGAGAATAAATATCAAATTTAAAAAGATAATAAAAAGGGGAGTCAGTTCCTCTTCAGTCTTCTAAGATTTTATCAATTAACTAATATTTCCCTTAGTATATAATACGTATATATATGCCTATACATAATACAAATATATAGAGAGATATATATGACACATACCTATGAATACTTATATGTAATACACATTTAATATTTCATGCTTTTTATACACATTTAATATTTCATGCTTCAGAAATTTTGTGTGTGTGTGTGTAATTTCAACTACTTACACATCTTTAGGCATCAATTTTTTCAGCTATGTTGAAGAATAAAAATTAGATAATTCCTAAATTATTTTCTAGCTATAAGCTATTTTTATTGCTTTTTTCTTTTTGTTTTGAAATACATGTGGTATTTTAAGAATGTACTTGCACTGACAATATGCACATCACTGCTAAGCTTAGTATAACTGAATTTTCTAGGTTAAAACATGTAGTTTTCTGCGTCTTAGCAGAAATTATACCTACAAATTTAGAATTCCCTTTATAATTTTTGGAATACCTTATGATACTCTTTTTAAGAAGCAGTCTCATTTAAGTTCTAGAAAAAACATTTGTATTAATTCATGATCAATACTGCCATTAATCAAGGAAAGGCATCTTAATATAATTTTGATAGAATATGTAAAACACAATCCCATTTGTAAGGATTGCCGTGAGTTTTTCAGTAACAAAACATATTCTGAGTTGCATCTTGATCTCTGTCACATATATCTTATATGCAAGTGAACTTCTATTAGTCTATATCATAGATACTGAAATGTATGCATTTTTAATGAAACAACTTAAAAATATAACCCTTGCATTTGGCTAATTTTATAGTTTCTAATCAGTTTAATGTCTTGTCTAATATATGCAGACTGAAAATAAAAACTTATGCTCTTTTAAAGCATACCACTAACAACAACAAAACACAAGAGTCAATGAGTCAATTCTGACTTATAGTGACCTACAGAACACAGCAGAACTTCTCCACAAAGTTTCCAAGGCACACCTGGAAGATTCGAACTGCTAACCTTTTGGTTAGCAGATGTGGAATTTAACCACTACACCCTCAGGGTTTCCTACAACAAGGGATGTTTTAAATACACAACAACTCTTTATCACCCACTGCCAGAGAACAAAATTATAGTTCTGACTGAAATTTGAACTACTGTTGACTGAGGCAAGCATGTTAGATACAATTTAAGTGAGAAACAGTTAACACATGTGGGCAGACAAAGGAACATTAATGATACACATAATTAAAATAAAATACTGTTAATCTGCCAGCATTAAATGTTCCCCGCCCTCTTATAAAGACTAATAGTTAATTATAGGACAAATGAAGGAGAAGTTCTTCTCCATTCCCCCTGAGAACTAAGGCCTGGAATGTTAATGTTAACTAAGGGCACCACTGTACCTCTACCTTCTCTTTTCTGAGCTGCACAGTGGGGAGGGCAGTTCAGGAAAGATGCCAGTTTGGTCATCTGGGAGGCAGAGTTACCCAACCAGAGTTACCCAACTGGAGGTCTCAGCAATGGCTAATTCCCAAGGTAAAAAGCAGTATCAAACTGGAAAGTGCTTTTTCAGGAGAAAGGGCTATGTTTAGAACAATGTTACCTTATGGGGGGAGGGGGCTGGCTGAGGATGGCAGCAAGGCTGTAACCTCTCCCTGCTTTGAACTACATCATAGTATCTGGGGATGGCCAAAGAGGTGCTTCCATTGTCAGTTCAAAGGGGGAGCCTGCCACATCTGCCAGCCTGACTGATTTCAGCAGCTACTGGACAGCTCCCAGTTTACCAGTGAAGTACGTTTTTAAAATAAGACTTCTGGGAGAAATAACTCCTGAGCAACCAGAGACACCTCCTCCACCTTTCACTGAGCCACATCATGGTCACCTGATGGCACCCCAGTGACTCCACAAGTAGGGCACCACCTGAGACACCCAGGAGGTGGAGCCTCTCACTCCAGAGAGTCTACCTGTCCAGATACTAGAGTACACAGAGGTGGCTGGTGACCAACTCCCCTCTCAGAACTATGTCTCAGCTACTGTTGAGGTAACACCAGAAAACTTGAAGAGCCTCTAGATGGCACAATGGCAACAAACGATTGCTAAGAATTTAAATAACCAGTACACCATGGCTCTGGAAAAACCCCCAAAATAAAGAATAAAAAACTTCCCAGATGAAGAAAGCTTTTGAAAACTATCAGAGGTCAAGTACATCCTGGAGATCAAGCAAAACGCAATAGCCAAGCCAAGACAAGTGGAGCACAATGAAAAATTAAGCAAGCTATTTAAACTCATGGACCATCAATGATCTAAATTTGAGCATACCAAAAACAAAATTACAGAATTATACAATTGAATCCAAAGCCAAAAGAGCAGAGTTGAGCAGATGGAAGTCAGACTTAGTGACCTTGAAGAAAGAGCAACTGACACCAGCATTTATAAGAAGAAGTCAGAGAAAAGAAATAATAAAAGTGAAGACACATTAAGAAACATGTGGGACTCAAAAATAACCTATGGATAATTGGAGTTCTGCACAGGGTGGGATAGATGAAAATGCACACAATACTGCTGTTGAGTTGCTGGCAAAAAACTTCCCCAAAATTATGAAAGAAGAGAACACAGACTTCCAAGATACATATCAAACACCACAAAAACTAGACCCCAAAAGACAGACACCAAGACATGTTATAATCAAGCTTAATAAAATGAAATATACACAGAAAATCTTAAAGGCAGTGAGGTTTAAAACAAAGCTAACATTCAGAGCCAAGGCCCTTAAGATTTCATCAAATCTCTCAGAAGAAACAATGCTGGCAAGGAGGCAGAGGGATGACACATTCAAAGCCTTGAAGGAGAAAAACTTCCAACCAAGAATTACAGATCCTGCAAAACTGTCCCTCAGAAATGAAGATGAAATTAAGACATCTGCAGATATACAGAAGCTTTGACATTTTGCAAAAAAGAAAAGAAAAACTATAAGAAATACTGAAAGACACTCTTTGCTTACAAAAACAAAACCATTAACTGTACACTTAAAGAGGCAATGCAAGACACAGCATCCAGAACCCTACTGAGTTAGGGAAGGCACACTGTTCAATCAAAGCTACAATATTTAAAGAAGGGAAAAAGTGACTGTATCATGAAAACTATGACACCATCACACTAAAAAGAGGGGTATATTGCAGTAGTTCTAGTCCTTTCAGATGGAGAGGAAAATAAAAATATATGATAAGTTAAAATCGGGTATAAACTTAGAATATTAAGGGGGATCACAAGAGTAGCCACAAAGCATAGTAGCAATACCACATAGAAAAATAAGAAACTTAAGACAGCAGTCTCAAAAAACACAAAACCAACACTGTAAAAGATAAAAAGGCAACTCATAAAGAAGAATCACTCATACAGAAAATTAAAAGTAACATAAAAAACAGCAATGAAAAAATAAATACATCAAAACAACAAAACTAAAAACATACTTATTCATAATTACACTGAATGTAAACACACTGAATGCTCCAATAAAGAGACAGAAAGTGACATCCTGGAACAAAAAATGTGACTCATCTATATGTTGCTTACAAGAAACACACCTTAGACTCAAAAATATGAACAAACTGAAAATTAAAGGATAGAATAACATATACCAAGCTAGCAATATACAAAGAAGAGCAGGTGTGGCAATACTAATCTCAGATAAAATAGATTGTAATGTAAAATCCACCATCATGGACAAGCTTGATCAATACTTAACGCTGAAAGTTTCAATATATAAGCAGGACTTAACAATATTAACTATTTATGTACCCAATATCAGAGTACCTAAATATATTGAACAAACACTGACAAGACTGAAAAATGAGCTAGATCACTTCATAATAATAGGTGGAGACTTCAACACTCCACTTTCAGGAATGGACGGATCATCCAGACAAAAGCTCAATAAAGACAAAGACAAAAGCTCAATGAAGACACAGAAGATCTTATAGGGACAATTAACCAACTAAACCTCATTGACACATACAAAATTTTTATCCATCAACAGATAAGTAGCCTTCTTCTCCAATGCACATAGAACATTTTCCAGAATAAACCATGCCTTAGGACATAAATCAAGTCTCAACAAAATCCAAACCACTGAAGTATTGCAAAGTATCTTCTCAGACCATAAAGCCATAAAAGTTGAAATCAATAGCAGAAAAAAACATAGGTAGAAATTGTAACTCATGGCAACTGAACAATACGTTGCTCAAAAATCTGCGAGTTATAGAAGAAATCAAGGACAAAATAAAGAAATTTATGGAATCAAATGAGATCGAAAACACATGTTACCAGAAATTATGGGATACAGAGAAACCAGTGCTCAGAGGTCAATTTATCTCTAATGAACACATTTGGAATTAAGAAAGGACCCAAACTAAGCAATTAACCCTGCAGCTTCAACACGTAGAAAGAGATCAACAGTGGAACCCCTCAGGTACCAGAAAGAAACAGAACATAAAGATTAGAGAAGAACTAAGTAAATTAGATACTAGAAGAATTGAAAAAGCTAACAAAACCAAAGCTGATTCTTTGAAAAGATCAACAAAATTGATAAGCCACTGGCTCAACTTACTAAAGAAAAACAGGAGAGGAAACAAATAATCCAAATAAAAAAGGACATGAAGGATGTCACAGCAGAGCCAACAGAAATCAAAAGTATCATAATAGAATACTATGAAGAACAGTACTCTAACAGATTTGAAAACTTAGAGGAGATGGACAAAGTTCTAAATTCACATCACCTACCAAAATTATCACAAGAAATAAAACAACTTAATAAATCTATCACAAAGAAGACATTGAAAAGGTCAGCAGAAAACTACAAACTAAAACAACTCCTGGCCCAGATGACTTCACTGGTGAATTATACCAAACTTTTAGAGAACAGCTAACTCTATTTCACAGCATAGAAAAGTATGGAATATGCCTGAATTCATTCGACAAAGTCAGCATAACCCTGATAACAAAGGGAAAGTGCTCACAAAAAAAGAAAATTACAGACCAATATTACTCATGAACCTAGATGCAAAAATTTTCAACAGAATCCTTGCCAATGAAATTCAACAACATATCAAAAAAATAATTCATCATGACCAAGTTGGATTCATATCAGAGATGCAACATTGCTTCAACACCAGCAAAACAAGTAATACGATCAACCACATAAATAACACAAAAGATAAGAATCACCTGATTTTGTCAACTGACGTAGAAAAGGCATTCAACAAAATCCAACACCCATTCATGCTAAAAGCTCACAGCAAAACAGGAATAGAGGGGAAATTCCTAAATGCACTAAGGTGTATCTATGCAAAGCCAACCACCTACATTATCCTTAATGGAGAGAGATGGGAAGAATTCACCCTGAGAACAAACTAGACAAGGATGCCCTCTCTTACCACATCTATTCAGCATTGTAATAGAGGTTCTAGCCAGAGCAATTAGACAAGACAAAGAAATAAAGGGCATCTGCATCGGCAAAGAGGAAGTAAAAATCTCCATATCTGCAGATAGTATGATCATGTATGCAGAGAATCCTAAAGAATCCATAAGTAAACTATTGGAACTAATAGAAGAGTTCAGCAAAGTATCAAGACAAAACATAAACATAACTAAATCAGTAGGATTCCTTTACATCAATAAAGACATCATCAAAGAAGAAATCAATCAATACCATTTACTATAGGCCCCAAGAAGATAAAACACCTAAAAGTAAAGCTAACAGGGGAAATTATGTGACCCATACAGAGAGAATTACAACACCTTACTGCAAGAAACCAAAAGAGACCTTCATAATTGGAGAAACCTACCTGGGTCATGGAAAGGAAGACTTAACCTTATGAAAACATCTATTTTACCCAAAGTGATCTACACATAGAATGCAATTCTAATACAAATTCCAATGTTATTTTCTAATGAGATGGAGAAGCAAATCACCAACTTTGTTTGGAGAGGTAAGAAACACTGGGTAAGTAAAGCACTATTGAGGAAGAGGAACACAGTGGGAGGCCTAACAATACTCAACCTTGAAATCTATTTCACTGCCACAGTAGTCAACACAGCCTGGTACTAGTACAAAAAGAGAGAGATAGACAATAGAACAGAGATGAGACCCCAGAAATGCCATCATCCTCTTATGAAAAATTGATATTTGACAAAGGCCCTAGGATTGTAAACTAGGGTAAAAACAGTGTCTTTACCAAATGGTGCTGGAAAAATTGGACATCCATCTGCAAAAAACTGAAACAAGACCCTATCTCACACCCTACACAAAAACTAACACAAAAATGGATGAAAGATCTAAATATCAAACCTAAAATGACAAAGATCACAAAGGAAAAAATAGTGTCAACAGTGGAATTTCTAACACACAGTGTCATAGATTGAATTGTGTCCCCCCAAAAATATGTGTAGTAATTTTTCTGGGCCATGATTCCCTGTATTCTATGATTGTGCTCCATTTTGTGATTTTTTTCTATGCTGTATGTTAAAGGATTAGGGTGGAACTGTAAATTCTTTCACAGGATCATGTCCCTGCTCCACTGTAAAGGGAGTTTCCCTGCAGCATGGTTTGCACCACCCTTAATCCTTTCATACTGCAAGAGATAAAAGGAAAGGGAAGCAAGCAGAGAATTGGGACCCTCACGTCATCAAGCAAGCAGCACTGGGAAAAGAGTGTGTCCTTCAGATCTGAGGTTTCTGCACCAAGATTCTCCCTGAACAAAGAATGATGCAATATCAGACTTTTCTCCAGAGCTGACAGTGGGAAAAGGCTTGTCATGGAGTGGACATCCTGAATTTTGATTTGTAGCCTACTGGACTGTATAAGACTAAACCTTCCTTTGTCAAGGCCATGCACTGGTGGTAATTCTGTTAGAGCAGCATTAGCTGACAAAAACACATAGTTTACACAGACCTCAAAATCTGACAAAGCATGATCAACAGAAAATCATACAAAGACTTGATAAAGAGTTAAAAGACCACCTACAGAATAGAAAAAAAATATTTCACAACTAGATGTAGGACTGACATCTGATCTTCATAATCTACAAGGTACTGCAAAATATCAAGAAAAACGTAAATAATCCAGTTAAGTGATAGGCAAAGGAGATGGACAGACTCCTCACCAAAGAGGACGTGCAGGCAGCCAAAAGACACATGAAGAAATGCTCACAATTGTTAGCTGTCAGAGAAATCCAAATCAAAACTACAATGAGATACCATCTCACCCCAACAAGGTTGGCCATAAACCCAAAAACATAAAACAACAAATGCTGGAGAGGCTGTGGAGAGATCAGAACTCTCCTAAACTGCTGATGGGAATACAAAATGGTACAACCTCTTTGGAAAGCAATTTGGCACTTCCTTAAAAAGCTGGAAATATATATACCATTTGATCTGGCAATCCCACTGCTCAGAACATATTCTACAGAAACAAAGGCTGTCACATTAACAGATACATGCACATGGATGTTATTGCAGCACTGTCCACAATAGTAAAAAGATGGAATCAACCTAAGTGCCCATCAACAAATGAATGGATAAACTATGGTACATATACTCAGTGTAATACTGTGCAATTATAAAGAACAAAGATTATTTTGTTAGCATTTCATAACCTGGTTTCAAGTGGAAGACATTATCCTGAGTGAAATCAGTCAGAGGCACAAATACAAATATTGTAAGCTATAAGGACTTCAAAATAGACTTATGTTGAGGAGGAGAGTCTGATGGCTACAGTGGTGGGGAGGGAGGGAGAGGGTTGGTCATAGATTAGATATTGACAGAAATTTAGTTAGATGAAAGCAGTGAGAGCACACATTAGAAAGCAGATCAACTTAACTGGACTTCACCAAAAACTGAAAACTCCTGTAATCTCAACCCAATATTTCAAGGATAGAACAGCAGGGACAGGGGTCTGGGTACCATGCTTTTGGGGCCAATGAAGCCAACTGGCATAATTAGCTTGTTTCTAAGAGACTCTTCTGTAGCCCATATTGGTGAGCGGCATCTGGGGTCTCAAAAGCTAGCAAGCTGCCATATGAGGTACCTTAATGGTCCCAACTCATCTGGAACAGATGATGACTGAGAACAACAGAGATAAGAGAATAAAAGAGCACAGGATACAGAGGAACCATGTGAATGGGGGACTGGATTGATTTGTCACCAGAACAACCAGATGGTGCCCGGCCACCACCAAAGGCAGCCATGATCCGAGGCAACATGAGAAAAAGAGGGGTCCAGCTCAAGAACTCTACTAAAAGACCAGAATTGATGGTCTGATGGCCTGGAGGATCCCCTGCGACCACGGTCCCTGGATCTGCTGCTGCCCCTGACCAGGAAACATTACTGAGGTCAACTTTTCAGACAAGAATGCATTGGATTCAGGGACACAGTACGACCATATGGTGTATGTACTCTACGGTTCTATGCATTGACAGGAGGCTATCCTATTGAGATGGGAGAGAAGATACTAGAAGTATAGAATGAAAAGGAGGAGAGTGCTGTCACCGGGCAAGGAGAGCAGAAGGAACTGCAGATAGGCAGGCATGCAAAATTGTTGGATTGTATACTTTCACTTACTCATAAAAGAAAAAAGAAGGTTGCCCAGACACACATGTGGTCTGATCTGACAGCAGCCGGTATCGTCCAAGAAAAGACCGATGCAAAGCCTAATAGAGAGCTGCTGGGGGCTGTGGCACCAGATGAAGGCTGAACAGCATTATGCTGCCCATAAGCCAAGAAATGTGGGGGCAAGTGGATCGTCCTGTCACATGTGGCGTAGTGAGGCATGAGCCATGCAGCTCTCAGTTTATTTTGAATGCCCCAGTGACTTTAGTGGCTCAGCTTCTTTGCAGTTTGGCTAGGATTCAGGCCAAGGTCCCCACATGGGGAGTAGGGGTCATATGTAGAATCAGTCATCTACTCATCCTGCTCAAATGTGCAGGTAGATCCTGCACTGGTAGATCCTGAAGCTGAGTGCTCCTTGATTCATGAAGCCCTGAGAAGTTCTCTGGACTCCTACAAGAGATAAATGGGTATGGTGGAGGCCCAGCTATTCAGGCATGAGAAATCCAGCTACCAGTAGCCACTGGCCACCTGACCAGGGCTTATAAAGTGTTTCCCCAGTGCCAGAATATATCCTTGGTCTAGATATCCTACAAGGTCAGGTGGTGCACACAACAGCTGGGGAATTTAGACTGCAGCAAAGAGCCATAAAAGCCACAGTGTGGGGTTGAGCCTGAGTGACCCTGATGGAATCACCAGCTCCAAACAGGCTGTAAAACAGTATTGCCTCCCAGGGGGACATAAAGAAATCAAGTAGACTACAGTACAATATTGTACTGAGTACAAATACTGAGCGCCACCCAAAGCCCCTTCAACTTGCCAGTGTGGCCAGTGAAAAAGCTGATGTTTCCTGGCAAATGACAGTCAACTACCATGAGTTAAGAAAGGTGGTGCTGCCAATGCATGGAGCAGTACCTGAGATAGCTACTCTGATGGATACCGTGAGCCACAAATTAGGCACACATCACTTCATGGCTGACCTTGCTAATGCCTTCTCTATCCCTATAACTCAAGCAAGCCAGGACTAGTGACAATCCACATGGGAGGCAAGGCAGGACCTTTAATGTGCTGCCCCAGGGCTACACAGCCCCACCATATTCATGGTTTGGTCACAGAACATGTGGCACTGTGGAAACCCACTGAGGGGGTTCACTTGTACCATCATATTGATGAATTGTTGCTCACAAGTGATTCGTTTGGCTTGAACAGACAGCGCTGACACTTCGGCAACACCTGTGACCATGGGGCTGGGAGTTTAACAAGGCCAAGTTGCAAGAGCTTGGCTTATCAGTCAAATGTTTGGGAGCTGTTTGGTCAAGTAAGACTACAGTTATTCCAGAAGCAGTGATAGATGGAGTACAAGCTTTCCCTTGTCCCAAACACTGTGAAGCAATTACAGGAATTTCTGGGCTTTCTAGGGTATTGGCAGGTATTTATCCCACATCTGGCCCAGATACTGCAGCCTTTGCACACTTTGATTAAAAAAAAAAGGGGGGGGGGCCACTGGGGACTCAATACAGGAAATGCAAACAGCCCTTGGAGCAGCTAAATGGGTCGTACAGCAGGCTCATGCCCTTAAGATTTGTGATGCTTCTTTGGCAGTTGAACTCATTGTGCACATGACATCTGAGGGATTTGGCTGGGGGTTGTGGCAGCAGCAGGGCTGAACCAGAGTGCTTTCTTAGAAAAGGTGGCAGAAGACTAACAAAAATGTTAGTGGAATTTGAATTCTTACTGTTCTTCATATATATGTATTTTCTTCGCAACATTACACTAACAGAATTTCAAATAATGAGTTGAGTAAAATGTAGTACAATTTGCTTGTTTAAACATTTGCAGTAGTGTTTCCACTTTATATTCAGAGGTCAAAATTGGCTTTTGCTTAAATTAAAAGAAAATAAAAACGAAGAAGGAATAAGAGCTTCTGATCCTGGCATAGCTTCAGGCTATTGGGGTAATCTAGTCACAGTCACACCAAGGACAATTAGAAGAAGAAACTAAAGAGCCAGTGGTTGAGAAAATATTTTAAGTCACTAAAATAATCTAGTGGGCTACTAAAATAACCTAGTGGGCTGCTAAAACTGCATGAAATTCTTCAAACTATGACTTGTAACACATTGTTTCCCTATGTAGAAAATATTAACCACATTACTGACTAGTCACAAGAGACAACACAAATTCCCTAGTCTAGAATACAAGCTTCCTCAAATCAGGCACTACCAAGTTCACCGGCTCAGCAGCCATCTATCCTCCTTTTTCATCACACTAGTGTGCTTGCTGTACCGCAAACACTCTCTGCTTTTTCATGATTCTGCTCCTTCATCCAGACTGTTCTGTACGCCTTTAATACAATCTCTTACTTTACTCTGCCCAGGAAACTTGCCCTTCTCTTTTAAAGCTCAAATCAGGTATTTTCTTTTTGAGAGTCTTCAATTTCTTTGAGCTTTAGTAGTTACTGGGTCTCCCAATGCAGTAACAGCATGTTTTGAAGATGCAGAAATTTTTTATCATAGTGAAACTCTGAGTCCGGTCATTATTGTGGTCCCAACTGTCTAACGCTGAAGAGTGCCTAGAGATAGGAAAGGGTTAAAAAATCAGCTTGCCAACTGAATACAAAAAAGAAATTAATTACTAGAAGCCAGTGATAAATTTTATTGCTAATGTTTTTATGTAAACATTTTCAGTGATGTTTCCACATAAAATTCAAATGACCCAAAATCACTGTTCTTTAATTTAAAAGAAAAAAATGAAAATGAAGAGGGGAAAGGAATGGGAAACTTTATGATCCTACACTACCATATATTTAAGATTTTGAGTAGTGGTTGCTGATACACATAGTTGTCCTAAAATTTTACCCAATTATTTTGTAATATAAGATACAGATTAAAATTATTGATGCTTTCATTCAAAAATTCCATATCTAGAATATTCTAATAAATCAAAATCAAAATTTACATAAAATATTATAAATCATATCATTATTAGAGTAAGAAATAGACAAATATGTTGGAATATATTACAATGTATATATTAATGTGAGTGTATATACACATTACATGCACGCACGCGCACACACACACACACACACACACACACACACACACACACACACGAAAAGCCTGGCTCTGAGTATCAGGCTGCCTAACTTGCTACGCAGTCTACTAATCTCTTTCAATGGCTTCAAAATAATCAATAATATTTCAATTGGCTTGGCAAATTATTAATAATATTTTAATAGCATTTATTGTGTATAGTGTCAGACACTATAGTAAGATTTGTATTAATGTTGTTATTACTGTGCTATAAACAAGAAGGAGCCTTGGTGGCATAGCGGTTAAAAGCTCAGCTGCTAACCAATAGGTCAGCAGTTCAAATCCACAAGCCACTTCTTGGAAACACTATGGAGCAGTTCTACACTGCCCTATAGGGTCACCATGACTTAGAACTGACTTCATAGAAAAGGGTGTAAATAAGAAAATGTTAACATAATGTGTCAGTATAAAAAGGGTTTTGATCTCATGGATCCCCAGAAAGAGTACCAAAGATTACCAAAGGTCTTCTGACTGCACTCTGAGAACCACTAGTATATTGTTGCTATGAGTCAGAATTGACTTGATGGTATTGGTTTTTTTTGGGGGGGGTGTCAGTATAATAAGGCAATAATGGCAATTCTATTTCCGTAACCACATGAGTCAATATGAGCAAGTTCATCCCTACTTCTAGATACAAGTCAGTGTGGGCAAATGAAATAAGGGAGATAATTACCTGGACTGCTGGGAATCATTCCAGTGCAGGTGAACAACACTGAGGTATATGATCAGAAATGCTCCTGACAGGAGTCTCTTGACTGCACATATATGTTGTCCCCCAAAACAACAAACTAACACAAAGAAGGGGAGACCCTAAATACTTAATAATGTAAAGATACCAAATCAAACAATGTTGGTATTTATCTTTATTCTGGGCCTCCTAATAGGATATCTGATATATATTTTTTAATATTTTAACAGACAAGCACTTGGCTTGGCTAATCATCACCTAGAAGTGCAACACAATAATTTGTGTGAAAGTATTTAGGTCTCTCACCCTTCCCCCTAAATGCATATAATTATATCTACACTATTTTTAACAGGCTGTAGTGTGTGTGTGTGTGTGTGTGTGTGTGTGTGTGTGTGTGTGTGTGTGTGTGTGTGTGTGTGTCAGTACCCCTAAAGTAGAAGCTAATTTTATTCAGGCTGGTGATGCTTAAAGTGTTTGTTTCAGTCTTGCACTAAGTGGCAATATAATTAACAGCTGAATGGTGACCAAAACTTAAGTATGCTCCAAAAACTTATGGGCTGGTCATTTTATATCTAGTATCCTTGTTCTCAAAACACTAGATGGGTTGACAGGTCAAAATTCATCACATGCATTCCTATACTGTCTTCTCACAATTTACATGCAAAAACACAAATCCTACAAAGGATGAGAATGAGTGAGGGAGGAGAGAGTGACTAAAGAAAAGTGAATGAAAGATAGAACAGCAGAAGTCAGGAAAGCAATAGGGAGCCAGTTTGTGTATGGCTTTGAGGGCTATTAGGAGATTTTGTTACTAAAGTGAGATGGGAAGCTTTAGAGAGGATGAATGACCTGCTCCAAATTACACTTTTACATGTTGGTTGTCTTGCTGCAGATATGCTGTAGAGTGAGAGGGACAAAAGCAAACACAGAAGTGAGGAGTCTGTTGAATTATTCCTAGCAGTAGCTAATGATGGCTTACATCAGTGCAACAGTGGTACAAATAGTGGGATGTACTTGGATTACTGACTTATTATTTATTTATAGTCCTTTGGACTTGTCAAAGAATTAGAAGTAGTCTGTGAATAAAGCAAAAAAAAAAAAAAAAGCGAGACAGAGAAAATTTAAGGGTGGTCTCAAGTTACTTACACTCAGCTAAATGAAAGAATGAGACAAACTGAATAGAAAGAATAAAAGTTTGTTAAGTGAAGGATAAAAAAAAAAAAAAAAAAAAACAGAAATACAATTTGGGACATAACTGAGAAGCCTAACAGACATCAGCCATCATGGGCCTGCCAACTTGTCATACTGTGGTGGTTTACATATGCTATAATGCTTGAAGTTATAACATCACCATTTCATATACCAGTAAGGTCACATATATTAGACAGATTTCAGCGAGACTACGAAGAAGGACTTTGCGATCCAATTTCAAAACACTTGCCAGTGAAAACCAGTAGCAGAACACAGTGCTGGAAAAGGAGACCCTCAAGTTAGAAAGCACTCAAATTCAACTACAGAGGAGCTGGCTCCTCCAAATATAATTCAACTGCCACTGAGTCAGTTCCAACTTCTAGCAACCCTATAGGTCTCAGTAGAACTGCCCCACAGAGTTTCTAAGAAGTGCCTGGCAGATTTGAACTGCTGACCTTTGGGGTAGCAGCCATAGCACTTAACCATTACACCACCAGCGTTTCACCTCAAAATATAATCCATCTTAATAATATAGATGGAGTAAAGCTTTGGGGGCTTTCACTGGCTGATGTGGCACAACCTAACAAGAGGAGAAACAGCTGCCAACATCCATTAGTAATTGCAATGTGAAATGTACAAGTCCACCAGAGCCAACGTACGATCTTGAGGATATCCCACCTGAAATTAGAGACCCTGCAGGAGTACATTTCATGCACTGAATACTAATGACTGAGACCCAGACAAATTGAGGGATGATATCAAGGACAGACAAGAAGAGAGCAAAACAAAAACAGTCATTTAAAAGAAAGGAAAGACCAAATTTGGATGGCCAAAGTGGATTCCAAAAGACATTCTAAAACTTGCTCTTTAACACAGAGTAGCTAAAGTGAATGGCAGAAATTATGAAGTAAAAGAGCTATATTGAAGATTTCAGGGACTGGGTTGGGAAGACAAACTACAGTTTTCAAATAAGTCTGTGAAGAGCTTGAGTTGGAAAACCAAAAGACAAGAAATTGATAGACACTTCTCAAGCTGAAATGAGTCAAGAAAAAAATTTAAACCTCAAGTTGCAGCATTTAAAGGTCCTATGGGTTAAAAATTTAACAAAGAGGTAGTATCCAAAGAATATGGGAAAAATACAGAGGCAATGTACCCAAAACCACTGGTCAAAATTCAACCATTTCAGGAGGTTACATATTATCAGGAACCAACATTACTAAAGGAAGAAGTCCAGGACACTAAAAGCACTGACAAAAAACAAGTCTCCAATAATTGATGGAATAATAATTGAGATGTTTCAATAAATGAATGCAACACTGGAAATGATCATTCACACATGCCAAGAATTTTCTGACACAGTTACTCAGCCAATGGACTGAAATAAACTAGATCACAATTCTGAAGAAAAGTAATCCAATAAAATAAATTATTGAAAGATGTCATTAGTATCACATGCAAGTAAAATTTTGCTGAAGATCATTCAAAAATGGCTGCAGCAGCACATCAACAGGGAACTGGAGGAAATTCAGGCCAGAACAAGAAGAGAATATTGAACAACATTGAACATTACTGATGTCAGATGGATATTGGCCGAAAGCACAGAATACCACAAAGAATTTTACTTGTGTTTTATTGACTATGCAAAGTCATTTAACTGTGTAGGTCAAAACAAATTATGGATAACATTACAAAGAATGGGAATTCCAAAACGCTTAATTGTATTCATGCAGAATCTGTACACAGGCTAAGAGGCAGTCACTCAAACAAAACAAACGGATGCTTCATGGCTTAAAAATCACAAAAGGTGTCTGTCAACACTATACCCTTTCACCGTATCAAGTTCACCTTATTCAATCTGCATGACGAGCAAATAATCTGATGGTCTGGACTACATGAAGAACATGGAATCAAGATTGGAGAAAGGCTCATTAATGACAATTTTGCTTTCTGAAAGTGAAGAAGACGTGACACACCTCCTGATGAAGATTACACAATACACCTCAACACTGGGGGAAAAAACAATCTCACTACTGGAATAATAAAGTAGCACCAGATAAGTGAACAAGACACAGAAATTGTCAAGGATTTCATTTTCCTTCGATCCACAATCAATACTCATGAAAGCAGCAGCCAAGAAATCAAATAATGTATTGGGGAAATGTGCTGCAAAAGGCCTCTTTAAAATGTTAAAATGCAAAGACGTTACTTTGTGGACTAAGTTGTGCCTGACCCAAGTCATGATGTTCTCAGTCACCTCAGATACATGCAAAAGCTGGACAATGAATAAGGAAGAGCAATGAAGAATTCACACCAATGAATTACAGTGCTGGAGAACAATGCTGAATAAACCACAGACTGACAGAAGAATAAACAAATCTCTCTTGGAAGAAATACAACCAGAGTGCCCCTTGGAAGCGATGATGGTGAGATGTCATCTCACTTACTTTGGACATGTTTTTAGAGGGTACTGGCCTCCAGAAAAGGATATCATGCTTGCTAGAGTACAGAGGCAGAGAAAAAAGAGCAAGACCCTCCATGAATTAAGACACAGTGGCTGCAACAATGGTCTCAAATATAGCAACATTGTAAGGGTGATGCAGGATAGGACATCATTTCATTCATTATGCACAACATAGTTGCTATGAGTCAGAACTGAGAATACAGGGTCACTATGAATCAGAACAACAATGATATACATTTTAGGATAATGTCCAGTAGAAACTATGTGTGTTTGGTGCACTGGAGAGATTTATCAGCTGAAATAGAAATATAGGAGCTGTATTCAGAAAATCAGGACTTGTAGGGGAGACTGAGATTCTGGAAGGTGTAGGCATAGGCAAAACAAAGGAAGACTCTGAGAAGTGAGTCTTGGTATTCCAAGAGCAATATTTAAAAAATATGGAGATGAGGTGTATCCAGTGATAGAGACTGTTAGGTAGGTGAAAAACCAGTCAGTTACTTTTTTAAAAAATCAAATAAAGAATTCAAAGAAAAGGTAGTAACAACTAATATTTACTATACAATAGGTTAATATTGATTAAAAAAACACCGCCATCGAGTCGGGTCCAACTGATAGCAATCCTACAGGTCACAGTAGAACTGCCCCACAGAGTTTCCAAGGAGCACCTGGAGGATTTCAACTGTCAACATTTCAGTTAGCAGATGTAGCATTTAACCCACTATGCCACCGGGGTTTCCTAATATTGATTAATTCATATAATCTTCCAAAATGTTCCAAGATTTAGCCATGTATTGCATTTACTTTACTGAAAGGAAAATTAAATGTGGTTAAAAAACTTGAGATCACAAGGTGAGTGTCATAATGGGAGTTCAAAGAGAGATGTGGCTGATAGCAACAAAAAGTCCCACTCCTACCAAAAAAAAGTAGGTGATATTTCAGAACAAAATCTAAGACCTCTCATTTTTAAAACCAAAAAAGATCAATAACTGTTTATAGCTATGTTTGACTAGGAATTTATTCTATTTATTTAAAAAAATGGTATCTACCAGAAGCATTGTTTCATTTAAAAAAAAAAAGCATATAATACCACAAACCTTTATAGTTATTTTATTATCAGGTAACAATCCAGTTTTTTTTTTTTTTTTTTTAATTCATTGTTTCAAAACTCTATGTTTTGTAACCTACTGTATGCCAGTCTCTGGCATCAGCAGTGGCATGCGGGAGACATTAGTAGATAGCAGGGTCTTAAAGGAGCCAGTCTATGTTGATGGAAAAGACCCAGCAGAGACAGACAAATGCTGAGGGAGACAGAGCGGCTACTTCTGCAACATCCACAGTCTTGTAATCGCATGTTATAGTGCCTTGGGAGAATCCGTGGGGTTCAGAATGACAAAGGCAGACTGGTCTGTATCAGAATGGCCAACACTAGTGACAGAGCCTGAAGATTCCAAGGATGCCAGGATTAGTGTCTATAAGGCATGTCCTGGGACTGACGAGGCTCAGATTGGAGACATAAACATGCAACTAGCAGTCTGGAGCTACTGGAAAGACTTAGAAAAACAAATCCAGATTTTAGAGGACAGGACAAGGGGTGTTAGATGGCACAACTCCTAAGCACTCTGCCACTAACAAAGATCAGACGTTCAAACTCACTAGTGGCTGTGCAGAGGGAAAAAGACCTGGCGATCTGCTCCCTAAAATATTATAGCCTAGGAAACCCTGTGGAATCCCTGGTGGTGAAGTGGTTAAGTACTACATCTGCTAATTAAAATGTGGGCAGTTTGAGGCCATCAGGTGTTCCCTGGAAACTCTATGGAACAGTTCCACTCTGTTGCAAACCCTATGATGCAGTTCTGTTCTGCTACATGGAGTCATTATGAGTCAGAATCAACTCAATTGCACATACAAACAATAACCAGCACTGAACTTACTAAAATTACTATAATAAAAAGCAAGTATTCTTTATTTCACTCACAACACAGGTACTGAGAGAGGGATATCCCTTAGTCCAACAATATGCATGTAACTAACCTGAAAGATCTGGGAAGCCTGAGTTAACACTAGTGCTATATTAATAAAAAGCAACACTATTGTATTTCTTACGCATTGCCTTGAGTACAGACAGAATGATTTCTAAATGTCTCTGTCCATTTAATTACCACTAAATGATTGGATTTAAAACACTACACATTGAGAAAAGCTACTAGGAAACTGAGGTAGTTGAATTTCATTATTTGACCACTTGGTAGGTTAATACTAACTGGACACTTTCTGACCCCAGTGTATCACTTCTAGCAAAGTTAGGAATCTGTAGAATTTTCCTAGAGATTAATAGAATGCATCCTAAAGATGAACAGCACGTGTTTATTTTCTGCATTATTTTTCTAAAGATGCTAGTTCTTTAACTGAGTCAGTACAATATAACTTTAACTTTATTTAAAAGCTGAGACTTCAACTGAAGGCTTATCATTTTACGCAGACAAAGCTGTTAGGAGTAAACATGCCTCTGTACGGTATAGAGACAGTGCTGTTAATCACTGCCCTTAGATTAAGGGCCTATCATCGGATTTCTCAATGTGAATGTGTAGATAAGTTAACCTGAAAGATTTCTAAGTGTCCTTTTTTATTTTTAAATTACGTTCAATGTCTCACTAACATCCCCCTAAATATTTATAATTTGCAGCTTAGTCTGAGAGAATAGCGGTTCTTAAGCACAAAATGCTTTGCTCATGGCTCTCTTATCCTCCCTAATGAGCTCAGTCTACAAACCCCAGTGCCGCTGAGTCGAATATGACTCAAGTTATTTCTCAGGTTTTTAATATTGTAGTCCATTTCGTTCTCTATGCATACACTTACTTCACTGGAGAATAGAATTGGATTTTTCACTCAACTTACATAAAGAAAAACATTACTTCTTTTGGACTAAAGCTAAGACCTAAAAAGACACCAAGAACTTTCACTAATCTTAGCAAATTAAGGTGCAGGAGTTAAGAGCTGGGCTCCAAAATGCTAGCTGTTCAAATTTACCAGCTACTCCTTGGAATCTCTATGCAGCAGTTCTATTCTGTTCTATAGGGTCCCTGTAAGTCAGTATCAACTTAACAATGATGGATTTGTTTTTTTTTTTTTTGAAACTATAACAAGTGCTCAGTTTTATGTTTTATATAATTTGACGTTTAGTTGGGAAGAAGAACCAGCTCAAATTATTACGTCTCTCAATTTCACAATTTTTATAACCAATTGCCTACCCAACACACCCACTCACAGGACATTTAAACTATTAAACTTTGAGCATTAAGGAAATCTTCCTTTCTGTAAACTAGTAATACAGAGACACAGTTAAAAATGCAGAAAAATAATTCCTTAAAATTAAAATAAATTTCCTATATGTTCTAATTTATTATTTCCACTTATAATCTGCTTTGAACTTTTCTTCTCCACTCTCTTTTACAAAGACTATTTTCACTTTACAGAATTTTATCTAGAATAAAATTGTATTTATATAACTTAGAAAGCATAAAAAACATTTTTTCCATTTCTAATGTTTTATAATCCTTATCTGAAGTTCTGCTATTGGTAAAACTTGTTTACATTATACTGAAATATTAAAAAATCTCTAAATCCTTTACTTGCTCAGCCAATAGTGGCAATGTTCTTCCTAATGTTCTTTAAATACAATATAATGTGAACATGTACAAAGAATCATCTTGCTATGTATTAGTCAGTAGTCATACACACAGAGCCTCAGTGGCCTAGTGTTAACAGCCTGGCTACTCACCAAAAGGTTAGCAGTTCTTATCAACCAGCCACTCCCTGGAAACCCTATGGGGCAGTTCTCCTCCATTCTATAGCATTATGGTGCCAGAGTGACTCCAAAGCAATGGGAACTCCCCCCTACACACATTTATAAAAGGGTTAATTAAATCTTTTGACAGGAGAAAAGATAGGATGTAAATATATAAATACAGTAAGCACAAACTTTTTTTTTTGAAGTTTGCTGTGTGGCTTTCACAGCCTATGGGCTTGGTCCTATTTCTGAAGCACTGACAGTTCTAAAACATTAACCACTGTGCTGCTAAAATATTTAATCATTCAAATCCCTGAGAGGCAGTGAAAATTGCCAATAAAATTGAAATTAGTTAGGTGATATATTTTAATTTACATATTCTTTTAAGATAACTAAGATAATGCGGATTTCTCTGCTGATGAATTTCACTCAGGTTATATCAGAGATTTAAATGCATATACAGAATCTGTACTCAACAAAGGCAGAAATTTCCTTGAAAATAAATTTTGACATTGTAGCAAATGATTTTTACCTCTTTCTACCTTTTTGGTATGAGTGAGTTCATTTTTTTATTTCCTAGTGATAATACATCTGTGTAATAATACATCCAAAAGAAGAATTTAAATGTAAGGTATAACTTGATATGAAAATATTCACTTTCATAAATTACCAGAAACATATTAAGTGGATAAAATAAGCTGAAATTGTAAACGCAATCTGAATAACTGATACAATGAAGAATGTGCAAAATAAAATCCTATTTGGAAGTGCACCATGTAGAAATTTAATTAAATACCTACTCTCAGTATTTAAATTCCTACTGCCTTGCAAAAGTTGGCACTTTAAATCCATCAGCTGCTCCTTGAAAACCATGTGAGGTTTCCACAGTTCATGTTCCAGGGTCGCTATAAGTTGAAATTGACTCAATGGTAATGGGTTATTTTTGTTTGTTTTTAATGTGTTGAGGATCTGTTAATTTTTAGAAGGTAACTACATACAGTTTCTTTTCTCATGGATATTCTGCTCAATCTTACTTAGTCTACAAAGACTGAAAATTTCCCGGATAGTGGCCATCTTTGTTAGAATTAATCATTCCTTCTTTACGCTATCACAAAATGTTGTTGGGTTTCCATTATTAACTGACTCCTTCTGCTGTATTATCCAACGTATTGTCAGCCCTTTGCATGCAGTACTTTAAGAATTATATATGGGACAGTATAGATCCTTGCTTAAGAACACCGTATCTGCTGAAATGAAATGAAAATACAGGACTTCTAAATGATGAAGAATTCATCTATCCTCATCTCTGCTACTATTCTTCCAGGCTGCAGTGTGATGGATCATTTTTATGTGGTCCTTCTGTCCATTGTCTCTTGACTCTGACCCAAATGACTGAGTGGGACTATGCTGAAGAGGTATATGGAAACCTATGGAGAGGATTGGTCAGTTTTGCAATCTCATGAGGTTTAAAATGAGCCATCCCAAAAATGGGGAGGAGAGAATCTCACCAATGCATCAAGGAAAAAAATGCCAACAGCAGAGTCCTTTGAACCCAGAATCCTTGTGCTGAGAAGCTCCTGGAACTAGGAGACAGGCAGAGGAAAAGCTTTATTGACTATGGAGAGAAGTAGTGGCAGAGAAGCTGTGGCAAAAAGAACAGCAGGAGATGGTGTGTAGGGTTCCTGGCTCTCAGAATGAGAAAGCTGAGTGTCTTTGGGTAGGAAGCTTGCTGGTGGAGTAAGGTGCCTCCAGGCACTTGGTGAGCTAGATCTGCCTTCTTCTGGAGCTAGAGTTGAGTACCCTCTGAAGAACCTATCAGCAGAGCTAAAAGAACTTTGTAACACTTGCCAGAGCACAGCAGAGGCCCAGGGTCAAAGGGAGGTGGGCCTAAAGGCCCAGCTGAAAAGACACTGTCCTGGAAAATGAGTACCTGAAGTATTCCTAAACTGAACTGAAATGTGTTACTTCCCTAATAAACCTCACAACTGTAAGAGTTGTCCATGAGTTTTGTGTGGTTATAATAATGAATTATTGAACCCAGTAAAGAAGTGGAGAGTACTGTTGGAGAAACAGCTGGTGTCCAAACTGGTAAAGACCAAGGAGAGAGGAGTTACATATGTCTGACCTCTGCCTCCCAGGAATCAGACCTGGGATTTTGGTTCTCCTTCCCCCTTGTAAAGTTAGAAGGGTTCAGATGATTCCACTGCACCCTATTCTTCACTCTTCCACAGGCAAAATATTAAAAACTGAAAACGGACACACAAATCATTCAAATTATATATTTGGCCGAACATAAGGATTATCTTGTTGCTTAACTTTGAAACTGCACACAGTATTGTGGTTTTGTTTTGTTTTGTTGTCAGAATAATGTTCCACCACACATTTTTTTTGATGTCTGCCTGTCATTTAGTAAAATCTGTATTAACTCTTGCCTTTAATATCAAGTCACAAAGAATAATTAACATAATTTACACATTCTTCTCTAAAAGTATTTTCAAAATCTCATTTTACAGCCTCTTCTTCCCTAATATTGTCCTAAAACTCTGGGGTATAAAAGAATGAATCTATAATACCATTATATTTGCCTGAGGTGTAAAGATTTGTATCCTTAATCCATTAAGTCTCATATTACACATGATTATAAAAGATTATATAGAGAACTTTCTCACATTTTATGTATGCAGATAGTTTACTGATTCAAATGCCGGAATGTGATGAATTGCTCAAGACTTCTGCCATCAGATAGCATTTCATATGATCCACTGATCTCACAGTAATGTAAGGGCTTACATAATGATGATGGGGTTATAACATCTTTTGTAGTCATTATTTTACCTTTGGCCTACCCCTTGAAAATAACTGAACACTGAAGAAGCAGCAATTTTGTTAAGTGATATTCCTTTTTTTGTTGACTTTATTTTAATTAAAGGTCACAGTTTATTCAGTTGCCTTAGCTTTTACCTTTTATTTAATGTTCACTTTTCTTCAAGATTCCTCTCCAGCATATCACATTGCATTAACTTCTTTTGTCTGATGTGAGCTGTTCCTAACTGGCTGACTCACATTTTCCTTGTTTTTGATAACCTCAAAAGATTTGAGGAGTAATTGTCAAGTATACTGTAGGACAGCCCTTCACTGGAATTAGTTTGATGTTTTTAGACTAGTGCAATAGCTTTTTAAAAGGAAGATGACCACAGGGAAGTGCCATTTTAATCACTCATATCAAAGATACAAACTGTCAACATATTTTATAATTGTTGATGTTAACCTTGATCACCCGACTGAAAGCAGTTTGTCGGGCTTCCCCACTGTAAAGTTATTCACACTCCGTCCCTTCCATGCTGTGTCTTTAGAAGGAAGTCACTATGCACACTGCACATTTAAGGGATGGGAGTTGTGCTTGCCCTCCTTTAGCAAAAATATCTACACAATTTATTTTGATCAAATGGTATTTTAAATGATAATACACTTATAGTAAAAGAAAACAATTATTTACTTGCTATCAGCTTAACTATTCAGGTTGTTTTACTCTATATTACTTTTTGTATAATGTGACTTGCATTTTTTTAAAGAAACTGAATAAATAAAAATTACTGAATTATTTTTGTTTACCCAAAGCTACTTTAATAGCTAATACTCTAGCAAACTTCTGATAAATGAAGTCTACTTTGTAAAAAACATGGCATAGTTTAAGAGAATCATACATAAGTTATAAAGAAAGATTTTTTTTTCATAAAATATGTTTGAAGTGCTTAATAATCCATAACTATCCTCAGGGATTTCCATCAAACCTTTTTATAGGTCACTGAACGGTGTCTTCAGCTTTTTATAAGGGTTAACATTTATAAATTGACATATTCACTTATTAATCCTTTTTGATCTTTTTCTCTCATACATACACACACACAGACACACACACACTTAAGTGTATTTATTAAAAAAAGAAATAGTATATCTACAGGAACAGTGTATGTTTTCTTTTTTCAGGACACTGTTCATCCAATTCTACTTACGTATGAAACACAAAGAAGAAAACCAAACAGAAACAACAAGTTGAATTTGATGTATTATTTTAGATGCAAAGAAATCACTTCTTTGCAATGTATTTAAAAGATATTTATCCATTGATTTTTTAAAAAAAAAAATTCTATAACTTTAGAATTTTAAATATACTCTGTGTTATTCTCAGATTTTCATGACATGGGCAGTTTTCCTGATAGCTTTTATGTTAGTATAAAAATTTAAATCATTTATCTGTCTAATTTTGCAAATAGTTAAACCACATCTAGATAGGATGGATGGCATTTCTGTGAAAACACTGAAGGCTACACTTCACTCCTAATGAACTATCAAGTATGTGAGAATAAATTCAAAAGCCTAAGGTAAGGCCTTCTTAGTATTTATAGACAAAAAAGAAACTGTTCCTAAAGCAAATACCTGCGAGACATGTGTTATGAGCTATTTCTCCTATAATATATTTCATGTTGCAAGCTGGGTTCACCTTTATCAATTAGCTTCATTTAAGATATCATTTTGACATTTTGACTATTCATATCATTCACTTAATTATGTCTTATATCAAAAATAAACACAAATTTTTCTATGCAATTTTGTTACTCACTAAAAAGGCCAAAGCATGTCCTTTGTTGTTGCTGACAGGCAGATTTCTAAGATGGTAATGTAGAAAAATATAAAAAGGACAGATTCAACCTTCAAATTCTACTTAAAAAAATTCTGTATTTAGCATAATAAGCTTTGTGAACTTTTGTATTCTTAGCAAATTTATTCATCTCCTAAGGAGTTGACAATATAAAAATAGAAAAAAAATAAAGTTCCATTAGCAAATCCATCTATAAACTTGTTTGATTTAGAACCGATAGGCATCATACTTAAAAAATGTGTCAGCACCAGTCAGGACTAAAAGAGCTGGCTAACAAAACAAAACCACAGGTATGCCTCTGACAGAAATGAGTTTCTGTTCCTGGAGGCTATAATAAAAACTAGATTGCAAAATGGGGCTGATTAACATTGCATTCTAATTGTCTAAGAGTATAATTCCCTTTCTTCTAGAATAACAAAAACCTCATCATGCCTCTAAGCTCAAAATTAGCACATATAAATATCTAATACTGAACATAATTGAAATCAAATTTAAAATACACTTGGAATTTCAAATCTACATTTGATCACTTGTGTATACACAAGTGATATATACATTTGTGTATATCTCTCAAAACTACAGAGTTGTTACAGAAAAAAACCTTGCTTAAACTTTCTTTTTTTTAATTATAGTATTCTTTCCACTGCCTGTTTGACGATGTTTATTAATCATTATAGATTTGGATGAAAATTGTTAGAGTAAATCACATTTTTTTTCTAAGGCTAACATAAAAGGAACTCACATTGCAGTACATAGAGTCATATTTTTTTAAGGAAACTTCAACTTACTATTTAATCCATAATATTTGTTAAATTTATTAAAATACATATCTTAAAAGATTCTTTAAAGTCTTTTCATTCTATGTTGTATGAGTTGCCAACTAGGTTATACTGAAATCATTTTACTTGTATGCATTTTCATTTCCTCATACATACAACTAGGTTACAATCTAAGATTCCTTCCTTTTGTAAAATGGTATTTTCTTCGTTAATGTACTTTGCTAATGTTTTGCCTAATTCTCCAATGTTAGCTGCAAAAAGAATTCTTGGAGAACTATTTACCTGGAGTGGTAAAGACTGTCTGCATTAATTACCAGTACAGTAAAAAACATGAATATAAATTTGGCTACTCAATACACATAAAAAAAAAAAAGGCCCTTAACATTCATAAACCCTACTAATGTTTGGTTATAAAGTTTTGAGATTTACTTGTAAGGATTTCTAAATGAATTTTATTTTTGTTTTCCACAGATATTTTACACTCTTGTTCTGTAGAAACATATTTTGAAAGATTTTTTATTTTTAATAATTACCTGGACATCTTAAAGATTTTCATTAAGCAATATAAAGGTAATTCTGCTGCAAAAGGAAATACAGATTTATTTAGAAAAGCATACTGTGTTGTGGCTGTTAGTTATTGTCAAGAACACTGCCAGGTACCAAATCATAGGATTATCATTTCCAGTTAATAATTTTATGAAGATTCTTATTGATCTATAGCAACAAGATCCTATGTCTGATGAGAGCTTGGTCTACCTTTATTGAGTAAATACCTATACACTTACACTAGTGGCTTTGCCATGCCAAGCCAAGTGCCAGGGTAATGAAAACTGTATCAGTGTAGATTTGTGCTCCATATTCAATGGCTGACTTTTTTAAAAAAGTGGTGACCAGGCCTTTCTTCGAAGGTATCTCTTCCGTTAAGTGCCGTCGAGGGTATTCCAACTCATAACAGCTCTGCAGAAGACAGCAAAACTGCCCCATAAGGTTTGTAAAGAGTAATGGCGGATTCAAAGTGCCGACTTCTTAGTTAGCAGCCACAGCTCTTACTCACCACGCCACCAGGACTCAAAGGCACCGCTAAGTGGACCCAAACCTTCAAATTTTCTGTGAGCACTGTTAACATACTTTGTTTACAAGTCAGGAGAAGAAGCCTACTTTTGCTTAAACACATGTAAGAAAATGAGGAAAATAACAGGATTAAAATTTTGTGTATAATTCCTAAGGTGTCTTCGCTTTTAAAAGATTAACCTTACCCTTTGTTATTTTTCAGACATAGCTATTCAGACGGAGCCTGGGTGATACATTCGCTAAGCACTCGGCCGCTAACCAAAAGCCACATTCAATCCCACCAGCCACTCTGCAGGAGGAAGCTGTGACATTCTCCTTTGCATGAACTAACAGCAGAAAGGGGACAAATACAGCTAATGGTGGAGAAGACTGTTGCTGTAAGAAACTAAGAAACAGCCCAGAAAATAGAGAAAAACAAAGCTATTGATACTCAAACTTCTTTTTCACATCTGAACATTTTTAACTGCTATGCTCTTACCTGTACCAGGTGATTCCTTCTCATGAGTTCAAAGTCTCAAGTGATATCTACATTAATCATGAAAGGTTTTATTTGAGAGAAAATTTTGGTGGGGTGGTGGTAAGGGATGGAAAACTAGAAAAAGGCCAAAGATTTGTATCAGGGTTGCACTGAAAGAATGCAAAATAAGGAAAGAAAACAGAAAGGGGAAGGAAAGAAGACAGGAAGGATAGTACTAACGGACAAAAGGGTTTTAACACAGTAAGTGAGTCACATATAGCTGACTGCAGGGAAAGTGAAGCATACCTGAATAACGGCCGAAGCAGAAACTGAGAAGTGTGTGGAGTCAAGAAGAGTTAGGAAGTAGACTCGCTGAAGTCAGTGGCACCTAGGTCCTGACTCTACAACATGCACAGATACTGATAGTCACTATGAAAGGAAACTGAGACAAGAAAAAAATTACGAGTCAAGAAGAATAGGTTAATTTTGGATCTATTAAGTGTGAAGCATCTCAACTCACAGCACATGAAATTACTAGCAAGTAGCTAAATACTTAAATATGCAAATACTTCCATCCATAAATCAGCAGAGAGAACTGTACTGGAGACATAGAGTTGAGAACTAATACTTCTAAGTATTATTTGAAGTTGGACCCTCCTAATTTCACAGAGGTTATAAAAATGTATAATTACAGGTAACAATGTAATTCTTAGAAATAAAAATCTATTCTCTCAAGGGAGGTATATTTTATATGTGAGGACAGTGAAGATCACAGGAGATACAGCTAGGAGAAAAACATGCACATATCTGGATAAGTATAGAATAGCAAAATATGCTAAGTAATAAATGTGAATTCACATAGGGAAATACGTGGAGCAGTTCTACTCTGTAGGGTCGCTATGATTCGGAACTGACTCGATGGCATTGGGCTTGTTTTTTGTTTTGTTTTGTGGTTAGTACTGTACTGACAGTAATATATTACTGAAGGTAATATATGCTTTATCTTTGAAAATAATTCCAAAGCAGCATGATTCTGTTAAGGGTGTCAAATCAGAACTGAGTGCTATTTTGAAGTCTTCAGATGGAGGGGATCTAAAGCCAAAAATATTCTAGTTAATATTTCACTACTACAGGTCCTTCAAATTGCTGTTTCTCTCTCTCTCTCTGCCCTACTCCTCCATCTCCCTGTACATGCACACACATACACACACACCATTATTAACTGAAAGACACACAATTATTTCATAACACTAAAAAAAAAATTCTACCAATCAATCTAGGAAATGATACAATACCTTCATTTTACGAAGTCTGCCAATTAAGTTTACAAACTGATCCTAGAAAAAGTGCTACACATCTCATTACTAAATACCACTACAGTCACCTTTGAAGAACTATACACTGATGCTCGTGTCTAGTCCCTTCAAAGCAGTTTTGGAACGCTTTTTCTGGAATGGTCATCAGATCTAACATCATGTTACCCTTGATGTCCTGGATATCATCAAAATATCTTTGTTTCAATATTTATTTCCTTTATCTTTGGGTAAAGAAAAAAGGCATTGGAGGCCACATCAGGTGACTAGGAAGGGTGTTCCAATAAATTACTGGTTTAGCGGCTAAAAACTCCCTCACAGACAGTGCCGTGTGAGCACATACATTGTCATGATGCAAGAAGCATGAGTTGTTGGCTATAAGCTTTGGTCATTGTCACCGAACTTTTCATGCAGACTTTTCAGCACTTCCAAATAGTAAACTTGGTTAACAGCTTGTCCAATTGGTACAAATTAATAATGGATAATCCCTTTCATATCAAAAAAGGTTAGCAACATTGTTTTCATTCTTGATTTGGACTAATGGAACTATTTTGGTCATGGAGAACCAGCAGACTTCTATTGTGCAATCTGACACTTTGTTTCAAGGTCATATTGGTAGACCTATGTTTCACCACCAGTGATAATACAGCCCAAAACATAGTCTTGTCTCTCCAAAAGGTCTCAGCAAACTATTATCCTTCTTTGATCTTTCTGTACATTGGTGAGCTCCTTTGGGACCATTTTTGCACACATCTGTCTCATGCCAAGATTTTCAGTTAAGATTTTCTAAACTATTTTTCTACTCATGTTTACTTGGCCTATTGTGCTTCTTCTCACAGTCTGCCAATGATTCTGATGCACAATCTGACCAAGTTTTGCAATGTTTTTGTCAGTTCTACTTGTTACTGGCCACCCTGACCTCTCTTACTCAGTGACACCATTTCTCCCCTCATAAAAATGTTTAATCCATTTGTACAGTGCCGTTTTCCTCATGGCATTATCCCCGTAAACTTGGACTACCATGTCCCTGATTTCACTTCCATTCTTGCCAACTAGAATCAGACATTTAATGTTTGTCCATTGCTCTAATTTAAGCTCTGACATTCTCACAATGGCACACAAAAACACAAAACAACAATAATGGGCACGACTAAGCAAAATACCACTACACATTGACACAAACACAGCTGTGAGACACTGATATACCAAGGTCCTGAAACCTCACTGAGTTGCTTTTACAGTGCTGCCAAGGTAATTGCATGGCAGTAGGTTTGCAAACTTAATTGTCAGAACTTGTAGACAAATTAAGAGATATTGAAATGTGAAGTAACCTGAACCTTTAAATCCTAGAAATTTAATGTTAAACAGAACTAGCTGATAAATTTGATGTCCTCTATCTCCATTATTTCTAAAATATTTCTACATTATTTCCCACTAATGATATGTGTCTTAATAATTTTCCAATCTATGTATGTAGTACAGTAACCCCAAGTTTGCTATTGGTGCCAAGACATCCCCCAAAAGTCCAGATCTTTCAATACATATGATCAGCATTTAATAAGTAGCCAACATTTCACAAGAAGTAAAACAAAGACTAAGTCATCATCTTCAAATACAGGCACTTTAAAATGGCTGGTCAGTTGAACCTATCACTGCAGATACTGTTCCTACACATTCTGTCATTGCTAGCACATTAAGGAGTTTGATTTGAGAAAAAAGTTTTCACATATTTAAACCCTTTTCGGTATACCCATTTCCGACTGAGGTTAGCAGATAAATACATCCTCCTGCCCCCAAAACAAAGTGTAAAAACAAAGATACTCAAAAATTGAGTAGTTTGGTTCTATGAGATGTTCATATTGGGTGGAAATTGGATCTACTCCCTTGGTTTAATCAGGCAAACCCTTGGCTTTTGGATAAGAAACAGACAAAAACTCTAATCATAATTCTTCTTTTACTATTTGTATTGCAGTACTCAGAGGTTTGATCTCCAGAGCCTTAAATGCTATTGTGCAGATGTTGCCCTAATCATACGTTCCATGAAAGAAAAAAATCATCATACAAAAAGAACAAACTACGTGATATTTATGAATGTTGAAACAAGCATTCCCAGAGACTCAGTGGATGATTGTAACAACTCAGTATGAAAATTGGGATTGATCATAATCTCATATACACATGATATATCTTTGTTGTTGCATGCTGTTGCGTAGACTCTGATACACAGTGACCCCATACAACAGTGCTGAGCTCCCCGACAGACATTCTTAGGATGTAGTCTTTTACAGGAGCAGATCACATGGTCTCTTCTCGCATGAGGCAGGTGATGGGTTCAAACTACCTTCCAAACAGCCAAGCACTTAACCAGTGCATCACCAAGGCACATTTATAGCCTTTGCTCCACGCAAATCAATCCCAAATGAAAATGTCTGCCTTAAACCAAACTGCAAATTCTATCTGCTCTTCCATCTCTTAAAACTTACCAGAGTTCAGAGAAAGTGGATTTTTCCTCATAGCAGTAAGCAGTAAACTCAGCAGTCTTATCAACAGGGTCAGGAGCAGGCATTTGACACTAATGGGACATCAATCAGGTCTACCAACCTCCTGCTAGCCACAACTCTTGCTCATAAATTATCTTGGCATACTAAAATTATGTTAACAAAAGACATAATTCTGATACGGGGCACAGATTCCTATTTTTATTGTAATCATTTGGAAAACTGATTAATAAGATGGAGAAGCAGAAAATAAATGCTCTTTTGCAACACCTGACAATATGATACTATTAAAGCTTTATAGTCCAAAGAACAGAAACTCTGTAATTGTTGTTAGTGTGCACAATTACAACTTAATTTGCTGTAATCATGTAAATAAATGTTCATTATTATTTCTCTCTTCTCGCCTTAGGCACTGTGGAGAATTATGTTTCACACATGGTTATTTTTCTTGTCGGAGAACAATTTTAAGTACATAAATATTCTATTCTTCCCAAAGACCAGCATTTGCTTTCTTAATTACTTGTCCCTTTTGATAGTGACAACTGATGTTGCTGGCATTATTCAAGCAATTGTATGGAGATGTCACCACATAATTGCAAAAGGCCATGAATTTTGTATTGAGACACATATTTTGTTCCTAATTGCTCCAGAAAAGCACTGCTGAATGAAAGAAATCTTTTCCTTTGACTATATCCTCTAATGAACTTCAGCCACTGTCTGCCCTTTGGTACAGGAGAACAGAGTTTATGACAGTAGGAAACTCTACAATAGCAGGTTACAAGTAAATCCTATGACTTCATTAAAATGGTTGTCATTTAATATTAAATTAGGTCAGAATGTGTAAACATCTCTCAGCTACAGTTGATTAGATTTCAAAAACTGTTCCATCTAAATGCCCTCTCTGTGGCTAAAGCAATCCTTCTGAAATACAGCAAAGTCTGAAAGGCACAATAGCCAGAGGCACCTTCAAATCAGCAAATACAAATAGATTCACTCCATTGGCAACTATAAGAAAAATACTTTTTCAATTAATTAACACTGTGCTTACTTATCTAGTCAATTTCTTACTAAGAAGTCTGTCTCGGCTACAAATGAACTGTCAGACCTTGAACAGGACATGCAACCCCCGAATACTCATGGAGCAAAAGCAAGGGGAGCACTACTTCTAGGACAGTCACTTCCAGGTAGGAGATTCCTTGTTTGGTCATTTAAATACACCAGGTAAATTGAATACTGAAAGTAATGTGCCTGTCCAGGTAAATATCACTATTTTAAACAATGACATATTTTAAAAACTGAGAACTGAAAACTAAGTATCAAATTAATGAATTGCTCAATTGGTCAGTTAATGAGTTGGTTAAGCAAAACAAAGAAAAATCATTACAATACTTATCTACCTTGAAAAGAAATGTATTGTATAGTATCGACTTTAAGTAATATGATTTCTACTTCCTATCCAACAACTTGGAAAACCTGGTGGTGTAGTGAGTGAAGTGCTACGTCTGCTAATCAAAAGGTTGGCAGTTCAAATCCACCAGGCGTCCTTGGAAACTCTATGGGGCAATTCTATTCTGATCTCTGGGATCGCTGTGAGTCAGACATGACTCCACCGACGTGGGTTTATCCATAGACTTCAGATAACCACGGCTTTTCAACGATGAAAATCTATCAACTTTTTCCACATAGTTCTCCTTATGGCTACTCAATCATTTTTTAAAACTTGAGAAATATATATAGGGAAAAAGAAGTACAAAAAAGTATTCAGAAGTATAGAATCCTCATGAAATGACACTTTCGAGATAGCTCAACATTTTAGAGGTTACTTCTGCAGTTTTGTTGTTTGTTTCCCCTCTGTTTACCATATTAAAAAAAGCTTTTAGCATTGAGTCAATTTCCACTCATATAATTAACAAAAATACTTCAGATGGATATATTTCTAAAGTGAATTTCTATAGCTTCCCACCTTATTAAACAATGTATGCTGGATATAATCTACTTTTACTTGATGGTGGGTCTGCAATAATAATATGCAGTGATGTAACATAATCAGTAATCTCCCATGACCTGCTAGTATGGATATTAACGGTTGTTCCTATGTTAAATAGCATCACTTGTTCTGCTTTAGATATTTTTTCTTTTTTTTTTTTTTCTTTTAATAACCTTGTGCCTTTCCTCTAGTTTTCTAGCTAACAACTCTTATTTTTCACTCTGGTGGTCATGCCTGTTTAAAGTTACCCTGTCTTCTAAGAGTTTCTGTGATTTTTAGTGTCTTTGAGGAATTAATAACCCAGCATACTATAATTGCAAGGAATGAGTTTTATAGAAAGACAATGAAATGTAGCTGTCATTTAACGTTAAGGTTTATATTGTCTGTGTGTACTTTGATAAGTTTTTTTTTTTTTTTTTAACCAAAGAGTATCTGCTTCCTCCACTGTACTTGGGATATATTAATACCTATTTGAGAGTGCTATTGTGATAATTTGATGAAATAACATATTTGAAATCCTTTGCAAACTATAAAGCTGACTTAAAATGTATGAGAACGTTCCTATCAGCATTAGCAGAACACGACTGCCATCTAACGGCAATCAGACAGATAACAGGAATCCTGGTCCTTTTAAACCTGAAATAAAAATAGAACTAGCTGATGAAAAGCAACAAAGTGACAACTAATGTCACAATTGCCTTCTTTCTCTAGTGCTATCCTAAGAGAACATTTTTAACTTTTATAATAAGTATTACTTCTACTAAATATACACTGTTACTGGGATACATCAGTCTCTGGAGTAGAAAGAATATCCTCCTTGGGAAAGTGGACTTCAGCAAAATAGAGGCAGACCCTCAGCAAGATGGACTGAGAGCGTGGCTGCAGTGATGCACTAAAACACAGCAACGACTGCGAGTATGGTGCAGGACCAGACTTGACTGCATGTAACAACCACTAAATACCAGCAAGAGTTACACTGGAAATAGTAGGGTATGCATCACAGTCACAACGGTATACTTTTAGGCAGACTTTTAAACCCTAATGCACTGGCTCTCTCTGTGATCCTGGACAATAAGTGGATCCATATCTCTTAGTCTTCAATCTGTAAAGTGAAGATAGCAAGACACTGTAACATGTGAAGATTACATAAAATGTTGCTGTTAGGCGCCATCAAGTCAGTTCCGACTCACAGCGACGATATGCACAACAGAACAAAACAATGCATGGTCTTGTGCCATGTCCACAAACATCTTTATGCTTAAGCCCATGGTTGCAGCCATGTGTCAGTCCATCTAGTTGAGGATCTTCCTCTTTTACTCTGACCTTCCAGTCTACCAAGCATGCCTTTTTCCAAGGACTGATCTCTCTTGACAGTATGTAAAAAGTATGTAATACACACAGTCTCTCCATCTTTGCTTCCAAGGAGCACTCTAGTTGTACTTCTTCCAGAACACATCTGTCCATACCTTTGGAAGTCCATGGTACATTCAGTATTCTTCTCCAACACTGCAATTCAAAGGCATCAATTATTTTTCTGTCTTCTTGTTCACTGTTCATCTTTCATACACGTGAGGCAATTGAAAATAGCACAGCTTGGGTCATGCGCACCTTAATCTTCAAGGTGGCATCTTTACTTCTTGATATTTTAAAGAGGTCCTTTGCAGCAGATTTTCCCAGTGCAATGTGTCTTTTGATTTCTTGACTACTGTTCCCATGGGCATTGATTATGGAATCGAGCAAAATGAAATTCTTGACAATCTCAATCCTTTCTCCATTTATCATGACGTTGCTTACTGGTCCAATTGTGAATGAAGACTTTTGTTTTACTGATGTTGAGGTGCAATCCATACTGAAGGCTGTGGTCTTTGATTTTCAACAGCATGTGTTTAAAATTCTATTCACTTCCAGCAAGTAAGATGGTTTCATCTACATAATGCAGGTTGTTAATAAGTCATCCTCCAATCCTGATGCCTCGTTCTTCTTCATATAGTTCAGTTTCTCAGATTATTTGCTTGGCATACAGATTGAAAAGGTATGATGAAAAGATACATCTCTGATGCACAACTTTCCTGACTTTAAACCATGCACTGCCCCTTTGTTCTGTTCTCATGACTGCCTCTTGACCACGACAGAATTCTTTATGGCACAATTAAATGTGGTGGAATTACCATTCTCAGAAATGTTAGCCACAATTTGTTATCATCCACACAGTCAAATCCCTTTGCACAATCAATGACACACCGGCACACATTTTCTGGTATTCTCTGTTTTCAGCCAAGATCTATCTGATTTCAGCCATGATATCTCTGGTTCTACATCCTCTTCTGAATTTGGCTTGAATTCCTGGCAGTTTCTTGTCAATATGCTATTGCAGTCTCTTTTGAATGATTTTGAACAAAATTTTACTGGTATGTGACATAGTGATATTGTTTCATAATTTCCACATTTGGTTGGATCATCTTTCTTTGGAATGGGCATATATACGGCTCTCTTCTAGTCAGCCAGCCACAAAGCTGTCCTCCACATTTCTTGGCACAGATGAGTGAGCACTTCCAGGACTGCATCTGTTTGTTGCAATATCTCAACTGATACTCCATCACCTTCTGGAGCCTTGTTTTTTGCCAGTGCCTTCAATGCAGCTTTGACATCTTCCTTCAGTTCCTGATCATATGCTACCTCTTCAAATGGCTGAACATTGCCCAGTTCTTTCTTGTATAATGACCCTGTGTATTCCTTCCATCTTCTTTTGATGCTCCCTGAGTCATCTAATACTTTCCCTGTAGAAGTCTTCACTATTGCAACACGAGGCTTGAATTTTTTCTGCAGTTCTTTCAGCTTGAGAAATGCAGAGCATGTTCTTCCTTTGGGTTTTCTGTTTCCAGCTCTTCACACATGCTATTATAATGTTTTATATTGCCTTCTCAAGCTGCTCTTTGAAATCTTCAGTTCTTTAACTTCATTCCTTCATTTTGCTTTAGCTGCTCAACATTCATAAGCAAGTTTTAGAGTCTCGTCTGACATCCAATTTGATCTTTTCTTTCGTGTCCTTTTGATGATCTATTGCTTTCTTCATAGATGATGTCTTTGATGTCATACCACATTTGTCTGATCTTTGATCACTGCTGTTCAACACATCAAATCTGTTCTTGAGATGGTCTCTAAAGTCGGGTAGGATATACTCAAGGTCATACTTTGGCTCTCCTGGACCTGCTCTAATTTTCTTCAGTGTCAGTTCAACCTTGCACATGAGCAGTTGATGGTCTGTGCCACAGTCAGCACCTGATCTTGTACTGACTGCTGATATGGAGCTTTTCCATTGTCTTTTTCCACTGATACAATCAATTTGATTCCTATGTATTCCATTTGGTGAGGTCCATGTGTACAGTTGTGATTTGTGCTGCTTAAAAGGTATCTTTAATGAAGAAGTTGTTGGCTTTGCAAAATTCTGTCATGCAATCTCCAGCACCATTTCTATCACCAAGGACATATTTTCCAACTACCAATCCTTCTTTGTTCTCAACTTTTGCATTCCAATCACCAGTAATTATCAATGCATCTTGATTGCATGTTTGCTCAGTTTTGGACTGCAGAAGCTGGTAAAAATCCTTAGTATCTTCATCTTTATCCTTAATGGTTGGCAGATACATTTGAATAATAGTCCCATAACTGGCCTTCCCTGCAGGTGTATGGATATTAGTCTATTACTAACAGTACTGTACTTCAGCACAGATCCTGAAAAATTCTTTTTGATGAAGAATGCAACACCACTCCTCTTTAAGTTTTAGTTCCTGGCATAGCAGACCATATGATTGTTGGATTCAGAATGGCCAATACTGGTCTATTTCAGCTCATTTTTGATGATTTCTAATTTTCCTAGATTCATCCTTTGCACAATCCACATTACGATTATTAATGGATGTTTGCAGCTGTTTCTTCTCATTTTGAGTCATGCCACATCAGCAAACAAAGATCTTGAAGGCTCTACACAATTTGCATCATTAAGGTCGACTCTACTTGGACAAAGGAGCTCTTCCACTGTCATCTCCTGAGTGTCTTCCAACTTGGGAGCTCCTTTTCTGACACTATATCTGATAGTGTTGCGCTGCTATTCCTAAGGTTTTTGCTGGCTAATTCTTTTTAGACGTAGACTACCAGGTTTTTCTTCCTAGTTTTAGTCTGAAAGCTCAGCTGAACTCTACTCACCATGATTGATCCTCTAGATATCTAAATACCAATGGCATAGCGTCACAGCAGCATGTGGACCTCTACAATGCGTCAAACTGACAGACAAGTGGGAGACATAAAAAAGCCCATAGTATTTACCTATCCAATTACAGCTTAGAGACTGGGCTCTAAAACATAAAATGATATTGGTGAAGACTGTGCTTCTTAGTTCAAATAGATATACTAGACTAAATGGGCAGCTCCTCTTTGGAGGTGAGATGAGAGGGCAGAAAGGGAGAGGAACTGCTGGACACAGAAAGTCCAGGGTGGAAAGAAGGAACATGCAGTCACATTATAGGGACAGCAACTAAGGTCACCTAACAATCTGTGTATATTTTTTTTTTATGAGAAACTAAGTTGAGCTGTAAACTTTCACTTAAAGCAAAATTAAAAGAAAGAAAAAACCATAGAAACAACACAAAACTGTGAAACTAATACCTAAACTGGTGATTGGCACAAGCAAGTGCTTCAGTAAACAAACAGAAGTTGACATCTGCTTTCTGGTTAGAGTGGAAGGCAGACTTATATAACTGAGGCCAGTAATTGAAAAAGCTAACAGAAAGAAGAGCCAGTTTAATATAGAAACTTGAGCGCACTTGAGATTCTTGAGTTCTATTTGAATTAATTACTAGTGAACAGAAAATACGATCAGTATAACTAAACAGACAGCCTATATAGTCAGAAAAACTTTCCAGATCCAGTTGTTATGTTTAAGTATTTCCGTCATCATCTGAAATGTAAAAAGGAATGTCATTCACCTCCTTGAGTTGGCACATATGTTCACTGTCACTTCTTATTCAGTTTTTTATTATCTTATTTAATGCTATGATTTAAGTTTGGAAATAAATGACGGTAAGAAAATTAATTAGATATGTGGCATTCTGCAATTAAAATTTGATAAGTTACATATTTGAAAATATGTTTGAGGTTTTCAACTAACAGGGAACAGAACTATCACTAAAATGAACAGAACCAGATTCCTATCAACTCTGGACATCATACTTTATTATGCATTACTAAAAAAATAGTATTACCTATCATTATACAGACATGAGACTAAGCATTCTTCAATATAAACTCATGATGTTGATATTATTAACTCCATCTGTAGAAGTTGTGAGAGATTAAATAATTTACTCAAGTATACATAGCTTGATAGAACCTGAGCTGAACTCAGAATTCATATTTACCTACCTCCTGAATCCATACTGTCATATATTGTTATACTTCTAAAATTGTTTGTTTACCTTTATGTTTCTTAACTTTACACACTCAGATTGAAGATATGATACACACATTTTTTTGACCCAGCAATTTAGAGGCTTGCAGAACCTTATAGTTGATTTTACAATTTTCCCTGTGTGAATTCTGTTACAATTCTTTGTATATTACCATTCATATTAGCAAAATCACTAGAGTTTAATCTCATCTCTGTTGTGTTGTCATCCATTAAAAATTAATAACACAAATTAACTTCTTAATGAATAGGCACAAGAGGAGTTCCTAATTCACTGCAGAATTTTTATATTGCTTGTTCATCAAACCCAAAATAATTTAGCAGCTACCTAATTAATTCCTAATTGATATCACTGGGCCATTAGTCTCCCATTTGCATGTGGCCCTATACTCTAGGTGTTTTAATATTTAACATCCAAAATAAATATCAAACACAACATAACTTTATTCAATCATTAGAATGGCTAATTTTTTAAAACAAATAATTAGCTGTATTTACAACTAAGTAACTCATCTGCCATTGTAAAGATTAAATTTAATATAAATTAAGAAACTGGATTCCTTTCTGAACATCAGTGATTTGGGCTGGTAAGTTTTAAAGCATTTAAAATAGGAATTTAATATTCCACATTGCTGCTAGGTGTCATCAAATTGATTCTGACTTATGGCAACCCACTGTGACAGAGCGGAACTGTCCCATAGGATATCCAAGGCTGTAATCTTTACAGCAGCAGATTGCCAGGTCCTTTCTTTCTCAGAGTAGCTAGTGGGACCCAACTACAAACTTTTTAGTTACCAGCTGAGTTCTTAACCACTACATGACCAAGATTTCCTTAGTATTTCACACAGAAATTGCTACTTAAATATATTAACTTATTTTGGACATATGACTAATAACCAAAAAAAAAAAGTTTTCATGCTTTTAAATGCATTGGTTTTAACACAAAGAAATGTACCACCTGTTATAAGCAAAGAATTTTAGTTCTGAATATTTAGTACTTACAAATTATTGCTTAAAATGTTAGAGATAATTTAGATAACAAAAATTTAAGTCAAAACACAGATTGCAAAGCAAACCACAAGAATGATGGCAAAATAAGAAATTAAGAACTATGAAAAATACCAATGATAAGAATAACTCTCTTCGACAAGTCAGATTTCAAAGGACATAACATACTTTTAAGAAGCAATAGTTGCTGATCAAAAGATTGGTAGTTCAAATACACTGGCACTCCCTGGGAGAAAAGATGTGGCAGTCTACTTTTGTGAAGATTATAGCCTTGGAAAAGCTATGCGGGACAGTTTTACTAGCTTTACAGGGCTGCTGTAAGTCAAAGTCAATTCGATGGCAATGGGAACACACTTGTATTTGGCTCATACTCTCACTAGTTAAGTGAAATGTATTTGATATATGCATTTCTTACCCATCTATTTAGGGTTATATTTTGAGATAGTTATTATTGTCATTTTACAAATAAAGAAATTTCGTTAGGAAAGATAAAAAATCACTAGCCCCGAGTATCTATTCGGTATCGAAGCCAGAATTTTAATGTGGCTCTATCTGTCTCCAAAGCACTTGATCTCTTAATATTACCTAACAATTTCTTCATTTTGAGTGGATCTTTTAGGTGTAATTTTCTGCCACAGAGCTGTTGTGAAGGCTTACTGGAGATGGCTTAGGAATGCGTATTACAGACAATGAATTCTTCCTTTCAACATAGATCTCTACCTACTCATTACTATGTCTATTTATACAGCCCATATTTAGTATTTACACAGAAGCCAATATAAGAACTGAGGAAATAGTACTTTAATCAATAATTTCCAAAGAAATAAAACTAAAACATATTTTTTAACTCACTTTCCTTTTAACATTAACTCATTCAATTAATTATGATTTATCACTGCTAAATTAGCCAGGGGCTTGTTTCTCATACTGAACAAAGAAACATAAACTTCTCCTGTTACAAAGATGATACAAGAGTGGTATCAATAGAAGAGTGACTTCGTTCTAGTTTATTGTGGAAAAATACCTAGAAATTAACTGTTCCAAAACCCAAATTTGAATTGTTGTTTATAATACACTATTAATTCATTTTCAGCAGAGTCCTTTTAACAATTTTTCCAAAAAGCATTTTGGAAACAGTATATCTTATAGGATTCATCAGAAGTGATCCTACTTAACATCAGATAGTCTATGACACTTTTGGAAACCCTGGTAGTATGGCGGTTAAATGCTATGGCCGCTAACCAAAAGGTCAGTAGTTCAAATCCATCAAGCATTTCTTGGAAACTCTACGAGGCAGTCCTACTCTGTTCTACAGGGTCACTAGGAGTCATAACCAAATCGACAGCAATGGGCTTGGTTTGCGCTTGGCATTATGCCTTAGAATGACTGCATTATGTTTAAGAAAAATGTGTGACATTTACTGTCTTGCTTATCTAGAGCTGCTGTAACAGAAATACCACAAATGGATGTCTTTAACAAACAGAACTTTATTCTCTTATAGTCCAGTAGGCTAAAAGTTCAAATTCAGGATATCAGCTCCAGGGGAACGCCTTCTCTGTTGGTTCTGGAGGAAGGTCCTTGTCATCAAAACTCCCCTGAAATAGGAGCTTCTCTAAGCAGGAACCCCAGGTCCAAAGAATGCACTCTGCTCCTAGTGCTGCTTTCTTGGTGGTATGAGGTTCAGCAACTCTTTGCTCCCTCAGCCTTAGGTGCATGACTCTCCTAATCCATCTGAGTGGTAACTCCACTCTTACAAACTCCAAAGGCCACGGCTCCACCCTTTGAGACCCCAGAATTCATAGCCATACCTTTTAAGACTAAGGTAGCTGTTTCCTGTATTTCTTTCCACTTCAGCTTCTGCTTCCCTGTTTCTTGGTTTCTTGGCCATCCAGGCCTTACCACCATTAAATTCCTGAAGGCACCCTACTCCACCAGAAGACTTTGACAGCAAGGCTGTAGAGTTTTAAATCTTTTTTTTTTTATGTTAGAATATACAAATATAAAATTAGAAAGCAGCAACATTCAGAAGAGCTGCTTTAATGTTTCCACTCAAGGAAAATTGCATTTGGGGAACTTATTGTGAACATATATACCTATACACATGTACACACGGAAATTCTGATGGTGTTGTGGTTAAGTGCCACGCCTGCTAACTGAAATCTTGGCAGTTTGAACCCACCAGGTACTCCTTTGGAAACTTTATGGGGCAGTTCTACTTTGACATATAAGGTTACTATAAGTCAGAATCGACTCAGCTGCAGCAGGTTTGGTTTGGGGGCTTACATACATATATATATTTAATTTTAATGAAATGTCTATATTTCATTGAAATTCTCCTTTATTTAAAAACAAACAATAGGCCTTACTACATTATAAATGTATTTTATTGATAGTACATGTCCATTTAGGATGCAAGATATGTTATTGTAGGAGTTATAGATACATTTATATATTCAAAATACTCATGGGACTTTATTCAGATTGTTCACTGCAATGATCAAAACACAAACTTTTTAGAAACTAACTTCAAATGTATAACTTACTTTTAAATGAAAAAGTTAAGGATAGCAACGAATGAAATGAGAAGCATATAAAAAAAATCTAGAACTATTCCAAGTCTCCATGAGCTGAAATCAACTCTACAGCAAATAACACCACCACCAAAGTAAGTATAGCTGTAAGTTCATCAACATGACATGAGTATTTCTGTGGCACAAACCTTGAACCAAAAAACTCAAAACGGCCTTCTTCCTTTGTGTTTACGTGTGTGTGTGTGTGTGTGTGTGTGTGTGTGTGTGTGTGTGTGTGTATACTATTCTTATATCTTGTTTGGCCTAGTTGATGTGCCCTTACTCATATTACTTATAATTGCAAGTAGAAAGCTGAGCAATGATTAATATTACATGAATAATATAACATGTAAGTTTAGGATGCATTGCACTGCCACTTAGCATCTCTGCATGTTAAACTACTCAGTCTGAACAATACTGTATACTTATGTTGATAAAATGTGGGAGAAGCTTTTAATCATAGATTTTCATACTCTATACAGTAAAACAGGTCTCTTAATGGTGTTTGCTTTATTGTAAAGAACAAAAAAATGATTTAATTTTACTACTTTACATTTTTATTTTGAAAGTGAAATCACTTTTTGCTTACTATATACATGTGCAGAGGCATCTGACTGTGGTCTAAATAAAATCACATTAATAGATATGGTCTTACTCAACTGGTGCTGCTATAAAAGAATACCACAGTTGAATGGCTTTAACAAAGAGAAGCTTATTTTCTCACAGTTCAGTAGGCTAGAAGTTCAAATTCAGGGCGTCAGCTCCAGGGCAGGCCTTTCTCCTTCTGCAGGCCCTAGAGGAAGATCCTAGTTCTACCACAGTCTTCCCTTGGTCTGGGAGCATCTCAGTGCAGGAACCTCTCAGCTATAAGGGACACATTCTGTTCCTGCACTGCTTTCTGGGTGGTATGAGGTTCCCATCCTTCACTTTCCTTTGTATCTCTGAAGGGATCCCCACACTCTCGGGATACTCCCTTTACATTGGATCAGAGATGCGACTTTAGTAAGGGTGTTACAACCCCACTTAATTCTCTTCAACATAATTCGATCTTGCCCTATTAACCACAGGCAGAGATTAGGATTTATACATATATGAAAATTACAGTCATAAAATAGAGGACACACTGCACAATACTTGTAATCACAGATTCACCAAATTGCTATATGTATTTTAGGAGGGATGCAATTTAATGAATGAGAGATACTAACTGAACATCTTTTATACGTCAAGTCACTGTAGTCAAGAGGCCAAAGAATAATGTCTCCACTTTCTACATATGATAAATTATCTGTTCTTTGCTACTATATCCATTATTAAATGTATGAAAAATTGAATAAAACTTTGCATCATAATTCCTATTATTTTCAGTAAAGAGCTTTTCTTCACAAGCAAGCTTAATATTTTTGAAGCAAAAAATACTAGTGTGGCCTTTTAAAACATGCATCTTCATCATTATATTAACCCTACTGTAAATCACTGTGTATCTTTGCTCTAATAAGGTTCCAAAGCCAAAGATTAATATGTTTTGTCATAAAGAAGTTTTTTTAAACCCCTTAGATACTTTCAGTAACAGAAGTAGTGGAAAATAAAGGTATCATTATTTTAGTTTTCAGACTTTTGAAAATCACTCTTCTTTTATTAAAACAATCATTTGAGAATGTTTAACATTAATGAGTTTTTCATCAACACCAGTTATCAATAATGAGTTTTCATACTCTAAGAAGACCTTTAATTGAGCTTCTGAATAAAGGAAATAAATTACATAAAACCAATCTCACAAGAAATCCTTCTTTCTGAGCTGATGCATAAATAGGTATTTGCTGCTCTCTTGAAACCACACAAAGTGTCATCTAAAGTGACACAAGTTTTCAAAAGATATTAAGTGACATTAACCAAACTGAATGCCTCTAAATAATATCTGCTTTTTCAAAATTGTACTTCAATTATGCAAGTAGTATCATTATTTTACGAGCAACTGAGCTAACAATTCGCCTTCAACCAAGCTATTTTTTTCTTTACAATAAATTACTAAAGTAAACATACTGGTGTTGCTTTATAAAGGGTAAATTAATGTTTAAAGAGGTTAAGTGTCCTCAAGCAAACATACTGAGCTGTTTTTATATTTTTAAGCTGTTCTTAGCTCATCATCACAGTTGCCTACTAAACAGATTACTACATTATCTGTTATTCTTTTCAATTATTACTTGGCTTTCCTTTTTTATTATGAAAATGCTCCCCTGAAGGCCACACAAATAGGATATTATTATAATTATTTCACAAGTTTCACCCCATGAACCAATCACCCGGCTGTCATAATTTCCAGCAGTCTGTAAATCTGTTTCATCTATCCCCTCCTCCATCCTCTGGTAACCCCAAACCCAGACACTTGATTTCAGCTGTATTGCTCCTACCAAATAAACTATCTCCCTAAAAAGCAAAATACCGTTACAGCACTCAATAAATTTAACAATAATTCTGTGTTAGTAATTCTATATTTGAATTTCTCATAACTTAAAATTATCTTTATACAGTATTTTTATATTTTAATAAATATGACAGGAATCTTTCATTGCATTGCTTGCTGAGTTGCTTAAGCTTTTTTGGTCTATAGCATTATCCATAGAATTCCTCATCTTTCCAAATTTGGTTGCTGCTGATATTATAAGTCATTTGACATCTTCCTCTTCCCTATTCTCTGTAAAAAGCATAGTTCAAACCAGGGATTTAAGGGGACTACGGTACTTTGGCAGACAAGAGGGAAGAACACATCCTGAGGAGTATTGTATATTTCTTTCTGCATTGCACCACTAACCTACTCATTGCTGTTAAGTTGAGTGTGACTCACAGACATCCTATAGGCACAAAATGTCTGGTTGATATACTTGAGATGTTAGCTTGGTCAGCGGGTTTCGGTCTTGTCTGTGTAATCTCTTCATTACGAAATTCTCTACTTACAATATGTCCTCAGTACCTTGTTTACGCTGACAGAAACACCATCCTCATGTTATGACTGCTTAGCGTTTCACTGTACATTTCATACGTGTACTACTGACAGGCAAAATCCAGTCATTTGCCATTACAGATGTTGCAACAAACAGTCATATGCATGCATTATTTTGAAACTATTTCACCAGTATTTTAAGATTATATTTCTAAAGTTAGATGGCATGGTCTAAAGGTAAATGCATAAATAATTTTACTAAACAGCAACAAATTTAACTCTAAAAAAGGCTTTTTCCTTTTTACATTCCCATTATGTGTAACTCAAATATGATGAATAAACACAGATGATCAAATTTTATAAGGTATTTGATGACAGTGAGAAAAACTACATTTCAAAAGAATCTTGTCTAATATACCTCAACAAAAATATCCAGGGAAACAGTTACTGACATTCAGTTATTTTTAAACTAGCTTTTATTTTGATATTAGCCTTAAAAATGATTCAAGAAAAATAAAAACAGCTGTTTTTCTTCAGCATTTTGTAATGATATCATTTACAGTAAAAAAAATTCTATGAACAAGATTTCATCAAAATACAGTACAGACAAAAATAACATTAGACATCATTATGTCTATTTTGCACAAGTGAAAAAAACAAAGACACTAAGATCCTTATAGGCTAATTTTCAGAAACTTACGTAGCAAGAGGTAAAGTGTAAAGCTCCAATTTAATGCTATTTCTATTTGAAAATGACTGTTAAAGACATTATTAAGAGTAAGAAATTTCAGTGCAAAACCTTAACTTTCCTATCAAATATCTAAATCTGAATGATAAATTAATTCCTATAACCTACTTTAATGAGATTAATCCTGATATTTGAGATATAAAATTTTCTGATCTGAAATAAATTTAAACCACTACAAATACTGCAGGCTCCCCTTCTAATTCACTGAACAAGAATTTACCTCTTAGGGTAGGTGTGCATTTGTGATTATTAATTTTGAGGTCAATCTTACCATACCAACATGAACCTGTATAGTTATTACTCAAGTGGCTAAAATTTGGAACAGTAAATCAAGATCCACATAACTTGTGTTCAATAATATAAAACACGTGTAAGATGGAATTAATTTGCTTGAAAAAAATCATAACTTTTAAAATGATAAATATATAAATGAGAATAGCTTTTTTTCTCTGTAAAGACTTTTTTTTTTTCTGGTAATTTTATAATTACATTTTAACCTTACTTATATTTCCAAAATACATTTTCAGATCATTGCAGACCAGCACAATGTGATATTTATCTTAGCTCATCTACAGTGCCTAGCATGAGCTTTCTAAGTAGAATAAACAAACTGGGGATTGAAAAGATTGAATGGAGATAAACACTGCTTAGCTTCTCAGTGGAAGCAAAATAATTAGGATAATAGTTGGATGATGTTGTACATTTACTCAGCACTTACCTGAAGGATGAAGATTCTGTTCCTCTAAAAATTCTAAATCAAGCATGAGATCATCTTCATCCAGTTCACAAGATCCCAAATTATTCAAAACATCCTAAGGAAAGAGTAAAATCAATTCTTAAGAGACCAAAACACATGAGGAAATGTTCACATGCAGATGCTGTGAAACAATGAAAACTAGAACACACAAATAAAAATATTAACTGAAAATCAGAAATTATTTGACTATTTTATAGACTTTCAATTTATACCCTAATAAAAGTTTTAGAGGTGTGGCTCACATGGCAGAATAGAAAGATGCTTCTTGTGATCCCTCTAACAACAAAAGACCCAGAAAAACAAATGAATTGATTATGTATGATATTCTAGGAACTCTGAACATCAAAGGGAAAGCTGAGAGATCAGACTCAGCAACAAGGAAGATCCAGAAATAGCTAGGATTGAACAGATGTGACCATGTAGGAAACGGTACCCTGCAGGCAGATTGACAGCAGCACGTAGGTAAGGTGAGCAGTGGCATTTGGAAAGTGTTTTCTTCAGTGGGAGAGACCAAGTGGCAGAGATCCCACAGTGAAAAGCTATATTCAATCATCAAATGCTAAGTAGCTTAAATATAATCCACCACACACAGATCTCCAACTTGCTAGATAAACCTCCCTCTCTTTTACCAATGCTTTCCTCTCTCTTTTCTGGACTTTGCTGGAGGTGGCTCCAGAGATTAATGTATTCCCTGAAGAGAAAGTAGGAAGGACCCCTTACTTGTGCCCTAAGTCATTCTCCCAGACTTGGAGGGGGAACAATTTTTAAAAGACAGAGGAAAATACTAATATTTAAAAAAAAAAAAAAAAAATCTTCTAGCTCCCGTAAGCCAGAATGTAGGACAGAAACAATTTCTTTGCCTAACCACAAGCATAAGGAAGCCATAGACCTTGAGGCTTTTACACTCTGCATACAACATCCAGTGTCTACAGTGCAGCAACAAAAATCTATTTAACTACATACTTCAAGGAATAGAAACACACTTTCCTTACAAAGGCTTACAGTTTTCAGACCCCTGCCTTTCTCAGCACATGCAGACAGATTGCCTGTACCAATTACTACTCCCCATCTAGGACTTCAGGGGAGAGCCTGCAGTACATAGTTGGAGACCAACAACCTGGATGCCTGAGCCGAATACATATAAAAAAAGTAAACAGATTCCAGAGCTCACATTTCTAGTAACACCTATAACCAACTGGTGACAGAATATTAGAGCCTAAAGGTACCAATAATAAAATTAACACATATGCCCAACCTGTTTGGGCATTTCAACACAAAACAAAGCGAAAAGATAGAATACAGTAAATAAACATAAAACAAATACATGTAACAATTTGTTGATGGCTTGGAAACAAAAGTCAATATTAAATCACATACAGAGGCAGACTATGGTAGTTACAAAACATTCCCAAAACAAAGAAGCAAGACATTTTCCAGATGAAGAGAACTTCTTGGAATACAAAAGATTAATATTAGAATTCTTGACTAGATCAAGAAGGAGATCTGACAAAATAGGAGAGAATAATAACAAACTGAATAGGCTAAAAAAGACACTGAGACACAGGATAGAAATGTGCAGAAGATTGATAGTGAAATTACAGAATTAGACAGCACAAAATAAAGTCAAAAGAGCAAAATGAAGGCAAAGGCAGAATTAATGAGCCAAAGCCAAGTGCCATTGAGTCGATACATATTTGAAAACAAAACAGAATTTTTTTAACATACCTTTTTATTATGAGTGAGTGAGAATATACAATCCCATATAAATTTGCTTACCTGCCAATGAGCAGCTCCCATTGCTCTCCCTGCCCAATGACAGCACACTCCTCTTCTCCATTCTGTGCATGTCATATCCTCCTAACAATCTTCTATCCCCTCCTCTGCACCCTTTCCCCTGCCTCCAGTGAGAGGTCAGCAGGATGACATCCTATAGCTGCATAGAATCATAAAGTGCACATATGATATAGTTGCTCTGTGTCACCAAGTCCAATCCACTTCTGCTTGAAGAGTTGACCTCCATTATGATTTATGGACAGGGGCAGCATCAGGTCCAGAGGCTATGCTCCCATGAGAACCCAAAGGCCCCTGGACCATCAAATGTGGTCTTTTAGTGGAGATCTCAGAGTGTACCCCTGTTTATTTTTGTGTTGCTTCTGAGACTCAATTTTGCGAGCCCTACCACAGCTATTACTGGTGGTGGCAGGGCACCATCCAGTTCTTCTGGTCACACGTCGATATAATCACTCACTCACGTGGGTCTCTCTGTCTTCTGGGTTCTCTTTGCCCCATGTCGTTTTGGTCCTTGGAGATCATCCATTTCTGCTAAGTTGTGACCATTTGGTGTGCCTCAGATGGAAGCTTGGTAGATTTCAAGACCCCAGACACCACTCACCAATTTGAGGTGCCAAAGATTCTCTTAGTGAAATGTCAGCTGTGCCAATTGGCCTCAACTTCCCTTGAGAGCATGGTCCACAAGCCCCCCAACCCAGCTACTCCATCCTTTCAATATTGGGTTATGATGGGAGGAGTAATCATGCTATGTTGAAGTCCAGTTAAAATGGATATTCTTTCTAATGTATATTGTCACTGAAGAACTCAGACAGAATTTAAAAAAAAAAAAAAAAAAAATGAAGAAGCACACGGGACTCTATCAAGATGAATAATCTATGAACAATGGGAAAACCAGAACAGGAGAAAGGTAACAGAGAAAATAGATACAATTGCTAAAGATTTCTTCACAGAAAAGTTCTCTGATATCATGAAAGATGAGAAGACCTATGAAAGATATTCGAGAACTTCATCATATGACAGATCCCCCCCAAAAATACACGAATCCATGTTATTATCAAACTTGAAAACCTAAGGATAAAAAGACAATTTTAAAAGTGGCTATGGATAAACAAAAAAAATAACCTACAAAGGAAAATCTATAAAACTAAGCTCAGACTAATCAGCAGAAAACTCACAGGCAAAAAGTCAATCAGAGAACATAAAACCTTGAAGGAAAATAACTGTCAACCAAGAACTATATATCCAGAGAAACTGTCCTCAGATATGATGACAAAGTTAGGACATTTCTAGATAAATATAAATTTAGAGAATTTGCAAAAATCTAAACAAAACAGAACTTGTTTCATTAGAAAAACAATGATGTCAAGTAACCACCCAAGATTTGAACATGGAACAGAGCAAATGGATATCAACCAAAACAAGGGAATCACAAAATAAATCAAATACGGAAACATAGATGTCATGGTGTAAACACTACAACAAAAAAGAGAGATTTAAAGAAAATGTAGTCATAGAGCTTTCATACGGAGAGAAAAGCCAAAGTGAAGTTAAAAAAAAATTAAGGACTGGCTTAAATTTAGAAAAATAGGGTAAATATTTGGGTAACAACAAAGGAAACCACCATGCCTACAAATCAAAAGAAAAAAAAAAAAGAAAATCATGACATCTCAGCACATACAGAATTACCAACACTGAAAAACATGAAAAGAAAATCCATAAAGTAAAAAGACTCACCATAGAAAATTAACTGGAACAAAAGAACTGTCTACACACACACACACGAGCATTCATGTATGTGTGCATGCACATGCACACACACACACACACACTAAAACATCAAAATGACAGCACTAAAATCATGCTTATCAGTAACCACACTGAATGTATATGGACTAAATACACTAAAAGAGAGTTGTGAAAGGCGGCAGATGAAATAAAAAAATCAAAATGAGCCATCTATACACTGCCTACAGGAAACATATCTTGGACTCAAAAACACGAACCAATTAAAACTCAAAAGATGTAAAAAAATCACATAAAACTGACAATTTTCAAAAAATGGCAAGTGGCAACATTAATCTCTGATAAAAGAGACTTTAAAATCTACCACACACTGGATAATGAAGGACATTAAATAATGATTAAAGGACCGATACTTTAGAAAGATATGGCTCCAAAATACATAAAACAAACACTAAGTGCATTAAAAATAGAAATAGATGATAGAGAACAATGATCATTTTAGGAACCTTCTCATAATCTGGTTTCAATTGGAGGACATTATGTTGAGTGAAAGTAGTCAGCGGTGAAGAATAAATATTTTATGAGATCCCTACAACAAGAACTTAAAAACAGCCTCACGCATAGAAGAAAAGACTCTTTGACAGCTGCAAAAATGGGGAGGGAGGGATAGCAAAGGTGGGATATAGACTAGATAGTTGACAGAAATTTGGCTGAGTGAAATCAGTGACAGCACACATTAGAAAGAAGATCAATTTTAACTGGACTTTAACATAACATGATTACTCCTCCCATCTTAACCCAACATTGCAAGGACGGAGTAGCAGGGGCAGGGGCCCAGGGACCGTGCTCTCGGGAAACATCAAGGCCAACTGGCATAACTAGCGTTTTGCTAAGAGTCTTCCACATTCCACATTGGTGAGCGTTGTCTGGGGTCTTAAAAGCTACCAAGCTGCCATCTGAGGAACACCAAATGGACCCAACTCAGCAGGAACGGATGATCACCAAGGACCAAAACGACATGGGGCAAAGAGAACCCAGAAGTCAAAGAGACCCACATGAGTATGTGACTACATCGACATGTGACCAGAAGAACTGGATGGTGCCTGGCCACCACCAGTGACAGCCGTGACGGGGCTTACAATGTTAAGTCTCATCGGCAACACAAGAATAAAAAGGGGTGCACCCTGAGATCTCCACTAAAAGACCACAGTTGATGGCCCAGGGGCCTCTGGGTTCCCCTGGGAGCATGGCTGCTGGCCTTGATGTTGCCCCCGTCCATAAATCATAATGGAAGTCAACTCTTTAGACAGGAGTGGATTAGATTTGGCAACACAGAGTGACCATATCATGTGTGCATTTTACGGTTTGATGCATCCATAGGGTGTAATCCTGCTGACCTCTTATTGGAGGCATGGGAGAAGGTGGAGAGGACGGTATAGAAGACTGTTAGGATGACAAGACGTACAGAACAGAGAGGAGGGCATTATCACCAATCAGGGAAAATAGAGGGAGCTGCACAAAGGTGGGCATGCAAATTTATATGGGATTGCACATTTTCAATCAAGCAGAATAAAAAGAAAGTTTAAACAAAAAATAAAAAATAAAACAGAAATAGATATAGCTCCACAACACTAGCAGGACACTTCAAAACACCACTTTGAGTGCAGTACAGAACAACTAGAAAAAAATTCAGTGAAGATATGGAAAATCCAAATGCCACAATCAACCAACCTGAGCTCAATGACATATACAGAATACCCCATCAAACAAGAGACAAGACTATTATCTTTTCCAGTGCACACGAAACATTCTCCCAGATTGACCACATATAATGCCACAAAGCAATTCGTTACAAATTCTAAGTATTAAAATGTTACAAAGCATCTTTTCAGATGATAAAGCCCTAAAAGGAGAAACCATAACAAAGAAAAAAAATCAAACATAAGGAAACTGAACAACACCTCACTAAAAAGTGACTGGGTTATGGAAGAAATCAAAGCTGGAATTAAAAAATTCATAGAATTAACAGAGAAGGAAAACAGATCCTACTATAGCCTGTGAAACACATTCATTTTTCTATTCTCTAACTCATTTACTCCTACTCTGACTTTTATTATTTGATTTCTTATGGTGCCCCAGGGGCTCTTTAGCTGCTCTCTTTGTAATCGTTTCAGCTGTAGTGTCAGTGCTTTGATATGCACACTTTCTTCTTTTTGGATGTGTTCATTTATTGAGATAAATTGACTGTGGGGTACTGTTTTCACTTTTCCCTGTAGGTTCCCTGTAGGGAGGGTCTGTTTTCATTCTCTTTTGATTCTATGAATTTCTTTATTCCACCCTTGAATTCTCAGTCATTTTTGAGCTAGGTGTTGTTCCGTTTCCATGTGTTTGATTTTCTTAACCTTGTTTTTTTTCTGTTACTGATTTCTGCTTTCATGGCTTTAAGGTCTGAAAAGATACTTTGCCATCTGAAAGAGATAATAGGACCAAAATCTGCTTTTTGAAAAGATCAACAAAATCAATGAACCATTGGCCAAATCAACAAAAGAAAAACAGGAGAGAATACAACAACTCAAATAAGAAATGAGATAGACAACATAACAGTAGACCCAACTGAAATTAAAATAATCATAACAGAATACCATGAGAAACTGTACTTTAATAAATTTGAAAACATAGAAAAAAAATGGACAAATTTCTAGAAACACACAGTCTATCTAAGCTAACACAAACAAAAGTAGAACACCTAAATAAACTCATCACAAAAAAAAAGACAGACTGAAAATGAAAATAAAAAAATCCCAACCAAAAAAAGTCCCGGCCCTGTAAGATTGACTAGAGAATTCTACTAAGCTTCTAAAGAAGAGTTAACACTGCTATTACTACAGGTATTTCAGAGCATAGAAAAGGATAGACCAAATCAGAAATCAAACACAATGCCATAGAGTCAACTCCAAATCATAGTGACCGTATAGGACAGAGTAGAACTGCTCTATAGAGTTTCCAAGGAGCACCTTGCAGAGTTGAACTCCTGATCTTTTGCTTAGCAGATGTAACACTTAACCATTATGCCACCAGGGTTTCCAAAGAGGGTAGAATACTTTCAAATTTTTTGTGAGGTCACCCTAACTTTGATACTAAAACAGGGAAAGAAACCACAAAAAGGAAAATTACAGACCGGTATCTGTTGAACTTAGCTGCAAAAATCCTCAACAAAATTCTCACCCATAGAATTCAATAACATTTCAAAAAACATAATTCAACATGACCAAGTAGGATTCATACCAGGGATCCAGGGGCAGTACAACACTAGAAAAACAAGTAATGTATTCCTGCACATAAATAAAAGAACCATTTGATGCCATTAATTGATGCAGAAGTCACTTGACAACGCCAATTTATGTTAAAATCTCTCAGCAAAATAGGAATAGAAGGGAAATTCCTCAACACAATAAAAGCATTTATACAAAGCCAATAGCCAACATCATTCTAAATGGAGAGTTTCAAAGCATTCTCATTTAGAACTAGAACCAGACAAGGATGCCCATTGTCACCATTTGTATTCAACATTTTCTGGATGTTCTACACAGAGCAATTAGGCAAGACAAGGGAATGAAAGGCATCCAAAATACTAAGAAAAAAGTAAAAGAATTCCCATTTGCAGATACTGTGATCTTAAACACAACAAACTTTAAAGAATCTAAAAAAATAAAAAATGAATGGATCTAACAGACTTCAGTGATATATCAGGATGTAAGATAAAGCAAAACCCAACTATTGCCACTGAGTCAGTTTTGACACATAACCACCACATAGGACAGAGGAGAACTGCATCATAGAAGTGTCTAGGAGATTTGAACTGCTCATCTTTTGGTTAGTAGCCATAGCACTTAATCACTACACCATCAAGTTTTCCAGGATACAGATAAACAGACATAAATCAGGTGGGTTGCTTTACCCAAACAAAGAGACCATAGAGGAAATCAACAAATCAATGTTGTTGTTCCATTGCTAAATGCTGTCAAGTTGGTTCTAACTCATAGCGACCTTATGAACAACAGAACAAAACACTGCCCCATCTTGTGCCATGTCCACAACTGTTTTTATGCTTAAGTCCACTATTGTGGCCACTGTGTCAATACTTTTTGCAGAAGATCTACCCGTTTTTAACTGACTTTTCACTCTACCAAGCATGATGTCCTTCTCCAGGGACTATTCCTTCCTGATACCATGTCCAAAGTATGTAAGACGCAGTCTTGCTATCTTTGCTTCCAAGGAGCCCTCTGGTTGAACTTCTTCCAGAACAGATCTGTTTGCTCTTTTGGTAGTCCATGGTATATTCCACATTCTTCTCCAACACCACAATTCAAAGGCATCAATACTTCTGTCTTCTTTATTCTCTGTCTAGCTTTTGCACATATAGGATACTATTGAAAGTATCATGTCTTGGGTCAGTGCACTTTAGTCTTCAAGGTGACATCTCTATTTTCAATACTTTTTTTTCTTTTTTATTTAACATGACTGAGTGAAAATGTACATTCCCGTATAAATTTACATGCCCACCTATATGCAGCTTCCACTGCTCTCCCCGTCCGGTGACAGCACACTATCCCTCTCTGCTCCATACATGTCTCATCCTCCCAACAGCCTCCTTTCCGCTCCTCTCCACTCACTCTCCTTCCTCCAGCCAGAGGTCAGCAGGATGATATCTTACAGATGTATAAAACCATAAAGTGCAACCAATATATGGTCATTCTGCACTGCCAAGTCCATCCATTCCTGTCCAAGAGTGGACCTTTGTTATAATTTATGGGTAAGGGCAGCATCAGGGCTGGGCGCCATGCTCTCAGGGGAAACTCGAAACCGCTGGACCATCAATTGAGGTCTTTTAGTGGAGCTCTCAGGATGCACACCTTTTTATTCTTGTATTGCCGGTGAGATTCAACCTAGTGAGCTCCATCGTGTCTATCACTGGTGGTGGCCGGGCACCATCCAGTTCTTCTGGTCCCAAGTCAATGAAGGCACCCACTCTTGTGGGTCTCTCTGACTTCTAGGTTGTCTTTACTGCATGTCATTTTGGTCCTCGGTGAGTGTCCATTCCTGCTGAGTTGAGACCAATTGTGGTGTCCTCGGATGGCAGCTTGGCAGCTTTTAAGACCCCAGACGCCACTCACCAAGGTGGGGTGCAGAGAGCTCTCTCAGCAAAACGCTAGTTGTGCCAATTGGCCTCGATTTCACCTAAGAGCATAGTCCCCTGCCCCCTGACCCAGCTACTCTATCCTTGTAATACTGGGTTAAGATGGAAGGAGTACTCAAGTTATGCTGAAGTCCACTTAATGTTGTTCTTGTTTCTAATGTGTGCTATCACCGCTTTCTCCCAACCAGATTTCTAGCAACTATTTAAACTAAATCCTCCCCCCCTCACCCTCACTCCCTCCCCTCCCTTGCAGCTGTCAAAGAGTCTTTTCTTTCTACACAAGTCTGTTTTTGAGATCTTATTGCAGAGGTCTCATACAGTATTTGTCCTTTTGTCGCTGACTACTTTCACTCAACATAATGTCTTCCTGTTGAAACCAGGTTAGGAGATGTTTCCTGGAATCATCGTTATTCTTGATCATTGCGTAGTGCTCCATTGAGTATATGTACCACAGTTTACCTATCCTTTCTTCTGTTGTTGGGCATCTGGGTTGATTCCATCTTTTTGCTATCGTGGACTGTGCTGCGATAAACATTCTCGTGCATGTGTCCGTTGGTGTGAAAGGCCTTGATTCTGTAGGATATATTCTAAGTAGTGGAATTACTGGGTCAAATGGTATATTAACATCCATTTTATTAAGGGAGCGCCAGATTGCTTTCCCAAGAGGCTGGACCATTTTGCAACCCCATCAGCAGTGTAGGAGGGTTCCACTTTCTCCACAGCCTCTCCAGCATTTGTTGTTTTGTGTTTTCTGGATCATGGCCAATCTTGTTGGGGTGAGATGGTATCTCATTGCCGTCTTGATTTGAATTTCTTTAACAACTAAAGATCGTGAACACGTCCTCATGTGTTTTTTGGCTACCTGGATCTCCTCTTTAGCGAAATGTCTGTCCATCTCCTTTGCCCATCACTTAATTGGATGGTTTATCTTCTTCTTATTGATGTTTTGTAGTATCTTATAGATTATGGAGATCAGGCGTCAGTTTGACATAGAGTAGCCAAATATTTCTTTCCCATTCTGTGGGTGGTCTTTTAATTCTATTAATAAGTCTTTGGATGAGCAAAAGTGTTTGATTCTTAATAGTTCCCATTTATCTACTTTCTCTTCTGTCGATTGTGGTTTCTTTGACAGATTTTGGAGTCTGTCCTCATGTGTATTAAAACTTCCATTGTTGTTCCTACCTTTTCTTGTATGAGTTTTATTGTTTTAGGTTTGATATTTAGGTCTTTTATCCAGTTGGAGTTGGTTTTTGTGTAAGGTGTAAGATATGGATCTTGATTCAGTTTATTGCAGATGGATAACCAATTTTGCCAGGACCATTTGTTGAAGATACTGTTTTTACCCAAGTTTAATGTTTTAGGGCCTTTGTCGAATATCAACTGTTCATAGGCAGATGGTGTGATCTCTGGGGTCTCAATTCTGTTCCATTGATCCATCTGTCTGTTCTTGTACCAGTACCAGGCTGTTTTGACCACTGTGGCAGTTATTTTCAATACTTTAAAGAGATATTTTGTAGGAGATTTTCCCAGTGCAATGCATCTTTTGATTTGTTGACTGCTGCTTCCACGGGTGTTGACTGTGGATCCTAGTAAAGTGAAATCCTTTAACAACCTCAATCATTTTTCCATTAATCATGCTGTTACTGGTCCAGTTGGGAGGATTTTTTTTTTCTTGATGTTGAGGTGCAATCCAAGCAGAAGGCTGTGGTCCTTGATCTTCATCAGTGTTTCAAATATTCTTCACTTCCAGCAAGTAGGGTGGTGTCATCTGCATAATGCAGGTTAGAAATGAGTCATTCTTCATAGAATCCAGCTTCATGGATTATTTGCTTGGCATACAGACAGCGTCATTGTTCTGGTTGCATGACTGCTGCTTGATCCACAACAAATCAATACCATTTAAAAATCCCTCAAGAAGATAAAATACTGAAGAACAAATCTAACCAGAGACATAAAAGACCTACACCATCAAAAATTACAAGAGTACTTCATCAAACCAAAAGAGATCTATGTAAGTGGACAAACCACATTGTACATACACAGGAAGACTTAACATCGTGAAAACGTCTATTCTACCCAGAACAATCTACATATACAGTGCAATCTCAATACAAATTCCAATAGTATTTTTTAATGAGATAGAGAAACAAATCGATAATTTTATACGAAAATGGAAGAAGCCCTGGATAAGTAAAGCATTAAAGAACAAGAAGAATAAAGTGGGAGGCCTCACACTATCTGACTTTGGAATCTATTACACCGCCACAATAGTCAAAACAACCTGGTTCTCGTAAAACACTGATATGCAGATCAATAGAACAGAACTCAGAATCCAGATATAACATCATCCACCTATGAGCAGCTGATACTGGACAAAAATCCAAAGGCCCAAAGCTACTGAAAGCACAGTCTCTTTAACAAATGATGTTAGCATAACTGAATATCCATCAGCAAAAAAAGACACAAGGGTGACGGAGTCAAGATAGAGGACTAGATACATGTCTCCTTAATTCCCTCTGAAAACTAAGGCCTGGACTGATAATTAAATGGAGTGTTCTGAACACCCAGTGAGCCCAGGACACGGCCTAGGGCTGTCAATTTGGACTACATGCCACTGAATAGGAAACTTTTTCTCTTTCACTGACTCTTGCCCTTGTTGAATTGCCAGCTCTCACGGACTGAAGGTAACTGGCATTTTTAACTTTTGTTGCTTTTCTTCTTGTTAGCCAGCAGCAGTGGTTCAGCTTCACTGGCAGCAAAGCTCAGCAACACTGCTGACATGATCAGCAGGTGGAATAGACACATTTTGAGAGGCTGCCTCTGAACTATCAGCACCTCAGCCCCTCCACCCTCTCTTTCCGAACCTTTTCCATTGATTTTGCTCATTCAGAAAGGGCAGGACAGCCTGTGTGGGATGCCATCTTTTTTGACTGGGAGGTATAGTTACCCAAAGTGAGGCCTCAGCAGGGTCTGATTCCCAGGCTGGGAGGCACTGCCAGCCAAGAAGCATGTTTCCAGAAGAAAAGCTCTGTTAAGCACAGTGCAGCCCTACAAGTAGGGTCCAGCAGCAGATAACAGGGGGGCAGTAGCTTGTCCATACTTTGAACTAGATCACAGCATCTACGGATGGATATAGATGTGCCTCCACTGTCAGCTAAAAAGAGGGGCTGGTACACCTGACAGCCTCACTGATTTTGGAAGCTGTCAGATAGCTTTTACATTTCAAAATAAGATAACCTAGAGAAATAACTACAGTGCAGCCTGATGGCATCTCTTCCAGCCTTTACTGACCTACAATATAGAGTCAGATGATAGCCCCCCAGTGACTCCCATAAGTAAGGCAGTGTCTTTGTCAGCCAGGAGGTGGAGCTTCCTACCCCAGAGATTCCACTGGGCCCAATCACTGGAGCATATAGAGGTGACTGGTGATCAACTTCTGCTTCAGTTTCTGTTAAGGCAAAACTAGAGAAACTAAACAGCCTCTAGATGCCCCAAATGCAACCCTGGCCAGACACTGAAAGAAAAATCCACCAATGGCTCCAGAAAGCTCCCATAAGAAAGAATCAAAAACTTCTCAGACGAAGAAGCCTTTCTGAAAATTTCTGAGGCTGAGTATAAAAGAATTATATAGAGAGCCCTCCTAGACACTATACAAAACACAGCAAAGAAAAATGAAAAATTAAGCAAGCTGTTCAAACTGATGGAACACCAACATTCTGAAATTCAACAGATCAATAACAAAACGAAGAACTAGAAAACTCATCTCAAAGCCAAGAGAACAGAACTGAACAACTGGAAAATAGACTTTATGACTTGGAAGATAGCTACTGACATCAGTATTTATGAGGAGAAATCAGTGGGGGAAAAAAAAACAAGACAAATGAAGCATTAAGAAACATGCGGGACTCTATCAAGAGGAACAATCTATGATTAAGTGGACACCCTAAACAGGAAAGGACACCTAAAAATACATACCGTATTGTTGAGTTGCTGACAGAAAACTACCCTGCAATTATGAAAGAAGAGAACATAAATATTCAAGATGCACATCAAATCCCGCATAATGTAGACACCAAAAGAAAGACACAAAGACATATTACAATTAAGCTTAACACAATGAAAAATAAGCAGAAACTCTTAAAGGCAGTGAGACTCAAAGTGAAGCTAACATTTAGGAAGCCCTGTAGGCTTTCATCTGACTTCTTGGCAAAAATGATGCTGGCACAGAAGCAGGGGGATGACATACTCAAAGCCTTGAAGAAGAAAAACTTCCAACCAAGAATTATATATCCTGCTGTCATAGATTGACTTGTGTCCCCGCAAAAATATGTGTAGCCATGTGGCTGGGCTATGATTCCCACTATCTTGTGACTGTCCCCCATTCTGTGGTTTTCCTATGCTGTATGTTAAAGGATTAGGCTGGGACTGTAAACCCCTTTATAAGATCACCTCCTTGTTCCACTGTAAAGAGTTTCCCCGGAGTGTAGCTTGCCCCACCCTTAATCCTTTCATCCTGCAAGAGATAAAAGGGAAGGGAAGCCGGCAGAGACCTGGGAATCTCCTACCATCAAGAAAGCTGCATCGGGAGAGGGGTGTAACTTTCAGACCCGAGGTTCCTGCGCCAAGATGTTCCCTGGACAGAGACTAATGCAATACCAGACTTTCCTCCAGAGCTAACAAAGGGGAAAACCTTCCCCTGAATTGGACATACTGAATTTGGACTTGTAGTCTACCAGACTGTGTAAGAATAAACTTTCATTTATTAAAGCCATCCAATCTGTGTTATTTCTGTTAGAGCAGCCCTAGGTGACTAAGACACCTGACAAACTGTCTTTCAAATATGAAAATGAAATTAGGACATTTGCAGACAAACAGAAACTCAAGAGACTTTGGAAAAATCAAACCAATGCTACTAGAAATACTGAAACAAGCTCTTGGCTTAGAAATACAAAACCATTAACTATATTTTAGGAGGCAGTACAGGACACATCCATCCAAAACCCTACTCAGTTAGGGAAGGCATGAAACTCAATCACAGCTATAATATTAAAAGAAGGGATCCAGTGATCATATTGTGAAAACTATTATACCATCACATTAAAAAGAGGGATATATTACAGTAGTTATAGTCCTTCCAGATGGAGAGGAAGTTAAGATATGCAGAAGCCAAAATTGGGTTAAAACATAGACTATTAAGGTAGCTGCACAGCACAATAAAGATGCAACATATCAAAACAAGAAACATAATACAGGAATCTCAACAAACACAAAACCAACACTGGAAATGGTGAAAAACCAACCCATAAAGAAGAATATCCTAAAACTGAATATTAAGAACAATAGGGAAAACATCAACACAAAAATAAATACATCAAAATGACAGCACTACACACATACCTATCGATAATTACATTACATGTAAATGGACTGAACACTGCAGTAAAGAGACAATGAGGGACATCTTGGATCAAACGACATCACCTATCTGTATGTTGCTTACAAGAAAATCACCTTAAAGATATGAACAAACTGAAAATTAAAGGGTGGAGTAATATACACCAAGCTAACAATATGTACAGAAGAGCAGATGCAGCAATACTAATCTCAGATAAAATATTTTAATGTAAAATCCACCATTGTGTAGAAAGATGACACTACTGCTGAAAGGTTCAATACACAAGTAGGATTTAATAATATTAAATATTTATGCACTCAATACTAGAGCATCTAAATACATCGAAGAAGAACTGACTACATTCAAAAATGAGATAGATCATTCCACAATAATAGCGGCAGATTTCAACACTCCACTTTCAGTATTGGACAAGTATTCTAAAAAAAAAAAAGCTCAATAAATGCACAGATCTTATTGCCACAATTAACCAATTAGACCTCACAGACATATGCAGAACATTCTATTCATCAGCAGATAATACACCTTCTTCTCCAGTGCACATGGAACATTTTCCAGAATAGACCATGTGTTAGGACATAAAGCAAATCTCAATAAAATCCAAACGACTGAATTATTGCAAAGCATCTTCTCAGGCCATAAAGCCATAGAAGTCAAAATCAGTAGCAGAAAAAATACAGACAGAAACTGAAACTCATGGGAACTGAACAACATCTTTCTCAAAAAGCCATGGGTTATAGAAGAAATCAAGGATGAAATATAGAAATTTATGGATTCGGATGATAATGAAAACACTTCCTACCAGAATCTATGAGATGCAGACAAAGAAGTGCCCAGAGGTCAGTTTATCTCTATAAACGCACACAGCCAGAAAGAAGAATGAAACCAAAGAATTAACCGTAAAGCTTGAACAAGTAGAAACAGAGCAACAGAAGAACTCTTCAGACACCAGAAGAAAACAAATCATAAAGATTAGAGCAGAACTAAATGAATTAGAGAACAGAAGAACAATTCAAAAATTCATAAGACCAAAAGCTAGTTTTTTGAAAAGGTCAACAAAATTGACAAACCATTGGCTAAACTTACTGCAGGCTTACTAAAGAGGAAAGGAAACAAATAACTTGAACAGAAATGAGATAGGAGATTTCACAACCGATTCAACAGAAATCAAAAACATCATAACAGAATACTGTGAAATACTGTACTCTAACAGACTTGAAAACCTAGAGGAAATGGACAAATTCCTTGATTCACATTCCCTAAAAAATTATCACAACGTGACACAGAAAAACTTAATAAATTCATCACAAAGAAAGAGATTGAACCAGACATCCAAAAATTACCAACCAAAAAACACCCTGTCCCAGATGGCTTCACAGCAGAGTTCTACCAAGCTTTTACAAAGAGTTTACTCCAATATTACTAAGACTGTTTCACAGCATAGAAAAGAACGGAATACTCCCAAATTCATTCTATGAAGCCAGCATAACCCTGACACCAAAGCCAGGGAACAATCCAACAAAAAATGAGAACTATAGACCAATATCACTCATCAACCTAGATGCAAAAATCTTCAACAAAATATTTGCCAATAGAATTCAACAACAGATCAGAAAAATATTTCACCACAGTCAAGTGGGATTCACACCACAGATGCAAGGCTACTTCAACATCACAAAAACAATTAATGTGATCAACCACATAAATAACACAAAAGACAAGAATCACCTGATTTTGTCAATTGATGCAGAAAAGGCATTTGATAAAGTCCAACACCCATTCATCCTAAAGACTCTGAGCAAAATAAGAACAAAAGGCAAACTCCTCAATGCAATAAGGCTGTTTGTTCAAAGCCAACCACCTACATTATCGTGAATGGAGAGAGACTGAAATAATTCCCCTTGAGCATGGGAACTAGACAAGGATGCCCAATCTCACCTCTCCTATTTAACATTGTACTAGAAGTTCTGGCCAGAACAATCAGACAAGACAAAGAAATAAAGTGCACCTGCACTGGCAAAGAAGTCAGCATCTCCCTATTCGCAGATGATATGATTGTCTATGCAGAGAATCCTGTAGAATCCATAAGTAAACTACTCAAACTGATAGAAACGTTCAGCAAAATATCAGGATACAAAATAAAGATAAGTAAATTAGTATGATTCCCTTATACGAACAAAGAGATTATTAAAGAAGAAATCATCAATCCAATACCATTTACTAAAACACCCAAGAAGACAAAATACCTAGGAATAAATCTAACAAGACAAATAGTAGACCTTTACAAAGAGAACTACAAGACCTTACTAGAAAAAACGAAGAGATATTTGCATAAATGGAGAGACCTACCCTGCTCACAGATAGGAAGACTTAATGTCGTGCAAATGTCTATTTTACACAAAGCAATCTACCTATATAATGCAATCCCAATACAAATTCCAGGAACATTTTTTAATGAGATAGAGAAACAAATCACAAGTTTGTTTGGAAAGTGAAGAAACCACAGGTACGTAAAGTACTACTGAAGAAGAGGAATACAGAGAGGCCTCTCACTGCCTGACTTCAGAACCTATTACACTGCTACAGTTGTCAAAACAGCCTGGTATTGGTACAAAAAGAGACATATAGACCTATGGAACAGAGCTGAGACCCCAGAGAGGCCATCATCCTTTTATGAACAGCTAATATTTGACAAAGGCCCTAACATTTTAAACTGTAGTAAAAACAGTCTCTTTAACAAATGGTGCTGGCAAAATTAGATACCCCTCTACAAAAAATTGAAACAAGACCCATATCTCATACCTTATGAAAAAACCAACTTAAATTGGATAGAATACCTAAATATCAAATCTAAAATGATTAAGCTCATTCAAGAAAAAACAATAATGGATGTTTTAATACACAACGTAGACAGACTTCAAAATCTGTCAAACAAAGCATGATCAGTAGAAGAGAAAATAGATAAATGTGAACTACTAAGAATCAAACACTTTTGCTCATCAAAAACTTCATCAAAAGAATTAAAAGACCACCTACAGAATAGGAGGAAATATTTGGCGACTATAGGTCAGACTGATTTCTGATCTCCATAATCTGCAAAGTACCAACAAGAAAAGGATAAATAATCCAATTAAGCAATAGGCAAAAGAGATGGACAGAAACTTCTCTAAAGAGGAGTTTAAAAGACACATGTGGAATTGTTCACGATCAATAGCTATTAAAGAAATTCAAATTAAAACTATGATGAGATATCACCTTATCCCAACAAGGTTGGCCATAATTCAAAAAACATAAAACCACAAATTTTGGAGAGGCTGTGGAGAAATTGGAACTCTCTTACACTGCTGGTGGGATTGCAAAATGGTACAATCTTTTTGTAAAGCAATCTAGCACTTCCTTAAAACGCTGGAAATAGATATATTATTTGACCATGTAATGCCACTGCTTGGACTATATCCTACAGAAGCAAGGGCAGTCACATGAACAGATACATGCATACGAATGTTTACTGCAGCACAGTCCACAACAGCAAAAAGATGGAATCAACCCAAATGCCCAACAACATATGAATGGATAAATAAACGATGGTATATATACTCAATGGAAATCTATGCAATGATAAAGAGCAATTATCATTTTGGGAAGCATCTCAAAACTTGGTTTCATTTGGAAGACATTAAGTGAAATTAGTCAGCGGCAGAAGGACAAATATTGTATGAGACCCCTACTGTAAATACTTAAAAACAGACTCATGTACAGAAGAAAAGACTCTTTGATGGCTTCAAGCAAGGGCAGGGAGGGAGGGAGGGAGAGTGTTGGTTATAGATTAGATACTTGATAGAAGTTTGGTTGGGTGAAATCAGTGACAACATACATTAGAAAGAAGATCAATTTAACTGAATTTCGACATAACATGAACACTTTTCCAATCTTAACCCAATATTGCAAGGATAAAGTTGCAGGGGCAGGGGTCCAGAGACCAAGCTCTCAGGGGATACCAAGGCCAATTGGCATAACTAGCATATTGCTGAGTCTTCTCCACCCTATATCGGTGAGTGGTGTCTTGTGTCTTAAAAGCTAGCAAGCTGTCATCTGAGGTATATCAAATAGTCCCAACTCATCAGGAAAAGATGATCACCAAGGACCAAAACAACACGGAGAAAAGAGAACCCAGAAGACAGAAAGACCCACGTGAATGGGTGACTACATCTACATGTGACCAGAACTAGACTGTGCCCAGCTACCACCAGTGGCAGCCATGATGGGACTCACAAAGCTGAGTTTCAGTGGCAACACAAGAATAAAACAGGGTGCACCCTGAGATCTCCACTAAAAGACTGCATTTGATGGTCTGAAGGCCTGAGGGTTCTGCTGGGGCATGGCCCTTAGACCTGATACTACCCCGGTTCACAAATCATTACTGAGATCAGCTCCACAAGGAATGGATTGGATTTGGCAACACAGAGTGACCATATCATGTTTGCACTTTATGGTTCTATGCATCTATAGGATGCTGTCCTAGGGGCCTCCTACCAAAAAGGAGTGGAGAGGGTGGAGAAGAGGGCACAAGAGATTGTTAAGAGGATATGACATATATAGAACAGAAAGGAGGAGTGCGCTGTCACCAGGAAAGGAGAGCGGTAGGAGCTGCACATAGGTGGGCACACAAATTTAAACTGGATTGTACATTTTCACTCAATTACAATAAATAAATAAAATATAAACAAAAGAAACAAGTTAACAAAAGAAATAAAAGGATGTCTATCATATAATTGGAAACCTTGGTGGTGTAGCGTTTAAGTAATATGTCTGATAACCCAAAAATCAGTAGTTCGAATCCGCCAGGTTCTCCTAGGAAACTCTATGTAGTCGTACTACTCTGTCCCATAACGTCACTATGACACTGAATTGACTTGATGGCAGTGGGTTTGGTAGGTTTTCATCGTATTACCGGACACTCTGGTGGTGTAATGGTTAAGTGCTACATCTGCTAACCAACAGGTCAGCAGTTCAAATCCACCAAGTGCTCCTTGGAAACTTTATGGGGCAGTTTTATTCTGACCTATAGGGTCAATACAAGTCAAAATTGACTTGATGGCAGTGGGGCTTGTTTGGTATCATGTAATTGAGGAAACTCTGGTAGCTCAATGGCTAAGCACCTATGGCTGCTAACAAAAAGGTTAACAGTTCAAATCCATCAGGTATTCCTGAGAAATGATATGAGGCAGTTTTACTCTGTCCTATAGTGTAATCACTCAGCGTTGTCTCGACAAGTTTATTTTGTTTTGTTTGCCATATAATTGGAACCCTGGTGGCATCATGGTTAAGAGCTTGGCTGTTACCCAAATGGTCAGCAGTTAATTCCACCAGCTGCTCCTTGGAAATTCTACTATGTCCTATAGGGTCATTGTGAGTCAGAATTAATGTAATCAATGCCAGTTTTGGTCATCATGCAATTATTACCCTTTTTATGCCAGTAAGTGCATCTTACTCATTGAAAGCATCTATATCTGGTTTGCCCAGCATTCCTCCCTTCTATTAGGAACTACCACATTCCATTCACCTATAGAAAGATCTGCCATTTTCTTACAGGAGCCAAACAACCTGCACTCTGTCTAAGGTCCAAGATGTGCATCTTTACCAAGCTGGCTGGCCAGAGCCCTTCCTGGGAGTTTCCTAGCTGAAAACGAAACAAGTCTCTATCTCACAGATACTACAAGATATAAAACATCACAGTCACAAGAACTGTGTGTTTCATTATACAGTTAAACATGAAAAATCCCATGCTGCTGTTGTAGTTAAGTACTATGAGTTCATTTTGACTCATAGTGACACAGTAGAACTGTCCCATGTCATTTTCTAGGCTGTGATCTTTATGGGAGCAGACTGTCAGGTTTTCCTTCTGCAGATTTTGGGTGGATTCAAACCACCAAAATTTAGACTCCTAACTTCTGCCCCCCTAGGACTCCTTTGGCAAATGTTACAGTAGTAGTTCTTGGTTCCAGCATTTCCTGAAGTTCAGAGTAGACCTAATATTTTTAAGGCTAGATTTTTCTTCTTTTGAATTTTGACAGGCAAATATATCCATCTAAATTTAAACTATGTTACTGGGCAAATTTCATATGATTTTAACAATAAAATACTTTAAAAACTCCTGTCACAGCAATCCCAATGTGTCATTAAATAAATAAATAAAAATTAACACAAACATGTTATACTTGGAACATTTACTAAAGTATTCTGATTTCTCTGTCTCTCTCTCTCTGTTTTTTGTCTTTTTTTGTCATTGTTTTGCAGTTGATCCTTGACATCTAGACTAGTAGAGACTCATTCATCATTGGTCTGAAATAATGACTTCTACTGATTTTAAATTACCTTATTCTGATATCTTGATTAAAAAAAGCATCTTTTCTGTCAGTGCAGTAAAGAATCTGAAACTGGTGAAGCCTCATTATAAAAGGCAAGTAGATGCAGCAACACAACATATTACCAAAAAAAAAAAATCAATGTGAACACAAACATAAAAAGAAATACACAGTTGGACAACTAAGTTTGCAAGCATAATTATTCTAACTGCTACATCCTTCATTGCTGAATATCACTGTGGTCACCTTCAAAGTACCCCTCTTGGTAAGCTATGCACCAATGCCAGTACCCATTCCACTCTCAAAAGCAATTTTGGAACTCCTTCTGGAAAGCCCATTGTGCACAGTAGCACAGTGGCAAGTTTGCAAATTTAACTGTAGAGTTGGTTGTGAGGGAGCTTTTAGCCAGTAAACAATAACTGCATCGGAACATCCTCCCTACTCACCTGATCTGGCCCCTGATCACTTTTCTCTTTACCTGAAGGTAAAGGAAATATTGAAAAGAGGGCATTTTGATAACATTCAGGACATTACGGCTAATACGACAACAGCTCAGATGACCATTCCATAGAAAGAGTTTCAAAATTGCTTTGAAGGGTGGACTAGGCACCGGTGCTGGAGCATAGCTTCCCAAAGGGAGTACACCAAAGGTGACTGTAGTGATATTCAGCAATGAGGTATATAGTGCTTTTTGTAGGATGAGTTTATGGCCTAATTATCAGACTTCAGAACGTTTCCAGGTTTATCCCTAAAAGAGACCAATGGCAGCAATAGCACTTGTCCCATAATCAGCACCAACATCCATCAATGTGAAAAGATATAGAGCTTCCTTGTTTATTAAAAAAAGGAGGAGAAAGAATAGAACATTTTTAGGAAATTCCTTTATTTCCAGAAAAAATAATCTAGTCTAAAAGAAAAAATCAGGGGAAGATTTGAAAAGGCTCTTCCCCAGTTTGTTTCTGATAATGTAAGCACTAATAAATAAATAAATCATAATTATGCTTATATGAAACAACTTGTGACTGCCAAGAGCTATGAGTTCATAATTCTCAAAAGAAGTGTATATGAAAGATATAAAGCAGTAGCAAGACAATAAAATATAAATGGAATATCATTATACTACATATACACACATTTTTCTTTATTTTTTTGTATATTTTTAAAATTTAGACATGTATTTCTTTCTGTTTGTCTCAGTAGGGACTTTTAAGTAAAGTAATAGCCCTAGAAGCATATTTTACACCAGGAACAAACAGGACTGACCAGCAAAGATGGTCATACACAATAACAAGTAGAAAAAGGAGTTCAGTAGTTAATTAATGCTAATGATCACGTCTAAGAGGGTTCAACTATCTTTTACACATATTTGATAAATTATCAGAATACCCAGAAATACAGTGGTAACTAAGCAGTAATAATACTTACTCATCTCCTGGTAGATGGAAACTCTATTAGCTCTACATAATTAGAAAATAATAATGAGAATCTGTGAATTTTTAATAATGCTAACATGCCAAGCCTATGTATCATAATAACAGTATACTTGTTATATAACAGAATCAGGTCTTAAAAAGTACACTAGTGAGAGGATATCAGCATTGTCTAAATTAGAAACTGAGTTTAACTTTTAAAAGAAATTCCATATTTACCAGAATCTCTGGGATGAATTACCTCTGAATGTAGAGCACATTCCAATGACTAAGCAATAATTTCACCCTATGAATAACTTAGAACTTGCTAATTTAAGGGCTGACTACTCTCTTTTCCTTTAAGTCTAGTATGGTTACTAATGGAAACCCTGATGCCTCTACAGTTAATCTCTTGATGACTCATTGAAAAAGTGGCAGTTCAAATCCACCAGCTAGCAGGAAGAAGACCTGCCAATTTGCTTCTGTAAAGATTCCAAAAAATCTTGGATGCACTGCCATTGAGTAGATTCTGACTCACAATGACCCTAGAGGACTGAGTAGAAATTCCCCACAGAGTTTCCAAGGAGCAATTGGTGAATTTGTACTGTTGACTTTTGGATTAATAGCCTTAGCACTTAACCACTACAGCCTAGGAAACCCATGGAGAGTTCTACTCCATCATATAGGTTGCTATGAATTAGAATTGACTTGAGAGCACACACAACAACCTCATTACTAAAGCTTAAGAACATGTGAAAATAGAATTAGAAATTTCTAAAATCTGAGGGTACCATCAAGATATCCACATGAGTAAAATGTAAAAACAAGGAAGAAGATAAAAGAAATGTAAATCTCTAGTATTATCACATTTAATCATTTTTACAGTAAGTATACTGATTTGCTTTGGGATTACCACAATACATTAATATATTTTTCTTCTTAAAAGTTGCACAAGCATTTAAGATACACTGATACACTGACTTGAGATTTTAATTACAAGTTGCAAAGAATTTCATTATACAAAATCTGAACCAAGTTTTACAGGCTATGAAAAATTAATGTAGAATATGTTTCAGCTGCTTCTGTGAAGCTACCATAACCCTGATGCCACAACCATGGAAAGACACTATAAAAAAAGAAAATTACAAACCAATGCCCACTACCAACATAGATGCAAACATCGTCAACAAAACCTTAGTTAATAGAATTCAACATACCAAAAAAATAAATCACCAGGTCCAGTTGGGGTTCATACCAGGTGTGTAAGAATGGTTTAACATTGGAAAAAAAAAATCAACGCAATCAACCACATAAATGAAACATATATAACAAACATATGATCTTATTAACTGATGCAGAAAGGGCATATGACAAAGTATAGTACACATTCATGTTAAAAATTCTCACTGAAGTAGGAAGAGAGAGAAATTCATCAATATAATGAAATGCATTTATACAAAGCCAACAGCCAACATCCTTCTACAGAGAGAGTCTGAAAGCATTTCCCTTGAGAATGGGAGCCAGACAAGGATGCCCTTTATCATCATTCCTATTCAGCATTGTGTTGATAGTGTTGGTGGTCCTAGACAGAAAACTAGGGCAAGAAAAGAAATAAAGGACATCTAAATTGGTAAGGACTAATTAAAATTATCCTTATTTGCAGGTGATATGATTTTACACATAAAAAGCTCCAAAGAGTCCACAGGAAAACTACTGGAACTAATTGGAGATTTCAGCAAATTATCAGAATATAGATAAACACAAAAATCAGTTTGCTTCCTCCATATCAACAAAAAGAAATTCAAAGAGGAAATCACAAAATCAATGCCATTTACAACAGTCTCAAGAAGACAAAATATTAGGAATAAATCTAACCAGAGACATAAAACTATACAAAAATAACTGTAAGGCACTACAGCAAAAATGAAAAGAGACCTACATAACTGGAGAAAAATACCTTGCTCATGAGTAGAAATACTCAATGTTGTATAAATGTTAATTCTATCCAAAGCAATCTACAGCTACAAAGCAATCTGATTCAAATCCCAAAGACATTTTTAATGACATATAAAAACAAATCACGAACTTCAGAAGGAAAGAGAAGAGGCCTTGGATAACTAAAGCAGTTCTGTAGAAGAAATAAGTGGGAAGCTCACTGTAGCTGACTTCAGAGTCTATTATACCTTCAAACCAAAAACCAAGCTCACTGCCATCAAATCGATTCTGACTCACAGCAACCTTATAGCAACCCTATAAATAAAAACAGTCTGGTACTGGTACAGCAACAGATACATAGACCAGTGGGACAGAACTGAGAATCCAGACATAAAAGCATCCACCTATAGCAGTGGATACTTGACAAAGACTCCAGTGCTGTTAAAAGGGGAAAAGACAGTCTTTTTAACAAATGGTGCTGGCATATCTGCATATCCATCTGTAAAACAAAAATACACACACACACACACAGACACACACACACAAAAAAAAGAAACAAGACCCATATCTCACAGCATGTACAAAAAGCTGACTCAAAATGGAAGAAAAAAAAAAAACCAACACTTGAATATAAAATCTAAAACAATAAAGATCATGAACGAAAAAAAGCAGTGACAACACTAACAGCCGTAATATATCGCATAAACAGAATAAAAACTATAACTGATAATGCAAAAACACCAGAAGAGAAACTAGATAATGATGAACTCCTAAAAATCAAACACATATATCATCAAAAGACTTCACTAAAAAAAGTAAAAAGACAACCTACAGACGGGGAAAAAATTGGAGGAAAGACAACTCTGATGAACATCTAATCACTAAACTATACAAGATACTACAAAACCTGAACAACAATAAAGCAAATAATCCAATTTTAAAAAAGGGAAAATGATATAAACAGCCCTTCAGGTAGCTGACAGACACAAGGAAATGCTCACAACCACTAGCCATTACAGAAATCCAAATCAAAACTACCATGAGACACCATTTCACTTCAACAAGGTTAGTATTAATCCAAAAAACACAAATAATAAGTGTCTGAGAAGTCGTGCAGAGACTGGAACACTTATTACCCACTGGTAGGAATGTAAAATGGTGTAACTCCTTTGGAAGTCTATTTGGAGCTTCCTCAAAAAGGTAAAAATAGAAGTACCATGTGATCCAGCAATGCTACTCCTTGATATATGCCTGCCCATGTGCATTTCAGCACCATTCACAATAGCAAAGCTGGGAACAAGCTTGGTGCCCATCAATAGATGAATAGATAAATCAATCTACATACATATAATGGAATAGCATGCAATGATTCAAAAAAAAATGATCAATCTGCCACACATCTCATAACACGGGTAAAGCTGGAAGGCACTATACTGTGTCAAATTAGAACAAACCTTGTATGAGACAATATTATAAGAACTAAAAAGATGGTTTAAACACAGAAGAAAACATCCTTACAAGAGTGCAGATGAAGACAGGAATTCACTTACTAGATAGCAGACAACAATTTGGTAATGGGAAGGACAGCATACAATGCAGGGGAAGTCAGTACAACTGGACTAAACCAAAAGCTAAGAAGTTTCCTGAACACAACTAGACACTTTGAGGGACACAGTAGCAATGACTGGGGTATGGGGATAATGGTTTGAGGGGATATCTTGGTCAGCTGGCATAAGAAAGTTAATTAAGAAAATGTACCATATTCCACTTTTATGTGTGGTGTCTAGGGCCTTAAAAACTTGTAAGTGACCATCTAAGAAGTATCATTTGGTCCCAACCTCCCTGGAGCACAGTAGAATGAAGAATACAAAGATACATGGAAAATATTAGCCCAAGAAAACAAGGGACACATAAACCAGAGACTACTCAGATCAGACGATCTAGATGGTGCCAGCTATCACCAATGACCACCCTGACAAAGAACACAGCAGAGAATCTCCAATGGAGTAGGAGAAAAGTAGTTTGTGGGATCCAAATTCATGTAAAAACACTAGAATTAGTGGTCAGAGACTGGAGAAACTCTCAAAGCCAAAGCCCCTGGATACCCTGTTAACTCAGAACTAAAACAATTCCAAAAGCCAAGTCTTCAGCAAAGATTAGACTGGACAATAAAACATAACATAACATTTGTCAAAATCTGCTTATTTCAAGCAGATAGATGACACTAAATTGGCAACACCTGTCCTGAGGCAAGATGAGAAGGTAGAAAAGGATAGAAGCTGGTTAGCTGGACACAGGAAACCTAGAGAGAAAAGGAGGACTGCGCTGTCACATCATAGGGACTGCAATGAGTGTAACATTAACAATATGCATATAAATTATTGTATGAGAAATTAACTTCAGCTGTAATCTTGCACCAAAAGCATAATAATAATTTTAAAAAAGATGTAAACATTTCCATAGTTCTATTTTGAAACAGTTATTTAACTTTATCTCCTTGTTTCAACAGATAATTACAACCCTGGTAAAAACATGATATTGGCAAAACACCGGAAAAGACTGTTGAAAAAGGAAAGAATTCCATCAAAAAGAGTTAATTAAATTATCAAAATTGCTTTTAATTATGGCTTTGTAAGGAGGTTATTAACTCTGCTTTATGCTGTTATATTCTATTCAAAGTATTATCCAGAGGCTTACAATATCTCATAGGTGAGATATTGCATCTTGCTCTCAATTTTAATAATTGTTTCTATAATATCTAATCAACACCATATAACTTATATCATCATTATGTGGGCTAAAATGGAGAGAAAATAATTAAAATTAATAAGGCATACACATTCTGACAGCACTTGGCTTGGCTTACACATTTTAGTCTGCATTCTTCTAGTCGTTCTACATTATGATCAGGCACTGCTAGAATGCACATTTCTTACCCCACTATTCTACTCATGATAGTTTACAAATAAGATTCATGAATTAAAAAAATAAATAAATAAACTACTTTACAGTCACAAAATGTACAATGTGGAAAACCATCAGTCAAATTTCAATGTGTGAATCAAAAAATATATTATGGTTTCTATACTGTTAATCATAATTGCTTTTTACTAAGAGAAAAGATAAAGTCAAGTAACTTTGCAAAAGTTTTAAATAAATTATATTATCCCAGAGAAATAAATTACACAGATTACAAAAACTGGCTCATGTACAAGCAACAAATGCAGGGCACAGGAATGGACTGAATATACCGCATTTGGTAACAGTTCAGTTATATACACCTACACATGGAATGGAAAAGAGAAGATAACATATGTAATATAATCACATATGCACATATTTTAATGATGAAGTTTCAATGCAATGTTTTCAAAAGAACAAAAACAAAGATCATATTTTATAACTACTGCTCTGGGGACATATTTGGTTTTGATTTACTGATAGGATAAAGAAAATGTAAAGAATCATTATGATAAAATTACTTTCAGAGGCAGAGTCAAGATGGCAGACTAAATACACGTCTCTCTAAATCCCTCTGGAAATCAAGACCTGAAATGATAATTAAATGGAGCTCTCTGGACACCTAGTGATCCTTAGGATGCACCATAGGGCTAATATGGACTTCATACCACTGAAAAAACCTCCTCTCTTTCACTGACCCCACTCTTGGTGAGCACAGGCTTGTACAGACTGAAAGTAACTCACCATTATGGTTGTTTTTTTCCTCTGTCTTGGCCTGCAGGCAGAGCTGGATCTTGACTAGCCACTGGTCTCGGACATGCTGCTGGTGGGACTGGTAAACATAATCACCATGTTCTGAGAACGTGTCTTTGGACTCTGGGCATCTCGGCTCCTCTGGTCTATCTTTCTGCCTCTGCCATGTGGTAGCTGTACAGATATACTTGTAAGGAACGTCATCTTGATCCAATGGGAAACTGTGAAGCCCAGATGAAGGCCTGCTGGGCTTGGTTCCTAGGCTGGGAAGTAGCACCTGCCAGGGGGAGACTGTTTTTCCCGCAGGGAGGTGGTGTTTTGGACAGTGTTGCCTGAGGCTGGGGCCCAGAAGCAGAGGCTGTGGACTCTGGGCATCTGGGCACTCTTGGTCTCTATTTCTCCCGGGATCCTGGACTTGGCCACATGGAGAGCTTGTGCGAGTCTCCATCTTGTTTTGCTGGGAGGTGGAGTTATCCACACAGAAGCCTCAGCTGGACCTAATTTCTGGGCTGGGAGGTAGTGGCTACCCAGAAGACATTGCTTTTGGAGCAGAAAAGCAGAATTCTACAAAGTACTGCCTACAACTGGGTCCAGCAGCAGAGTCCAGTAGGCCAGTAGCCCTTCGGTATTTGGAGCTAGTTTATAACATCTGGGGTTCAATATAGAGGTGCTTACTTTGCCAGCTGGGAAGTGGGACATATACACCAGAAAACTTGACTGACTTTGGAAGTTGTCAAATACTTTTTACTTCTCATTTTAAGATGGTCTAAAGAAACGACGGGCATCAGTTCTACCCTGGCCCCCAGGGTCGCCATGAGTCGGATCCGACTCGACAGCACTTGGCACTTGGCAAAGAAATGACTATGGTGCATCTTCCCAGCATCTCTCCTGGCCTCTATTGACCCACATGAAGCTCAAAAATCAGCAAACACTGGAGAAAAAAGTAATCTGGAAACCACCCACGGCATCAGAAGGCCCCCAAAAGAAACCACCTCAGAACCTGCAAGACGAAGAATCTTTTCTGAAACTATCAGAAAGTGAATACAAAAGGATTATACATATAGACCTACTAGACCTTATACAAAATGCAGTAGAGCAAAATGAAAACTTAAGCAAGCTGTTTGATCTGACGGAACACCAGTACTCTGAAATTCAATAGATCAAGAACAAAATAAAGACATAGAAACTTCCATTCAAAGCCAAAAAAAACAGAATGGAACAAATGGAAAAGAGACTTTCTAATTTGGAAGACAGAGCTACTGACTCCAGCACCTATGAGGAGAAATCAGAAAAAAGAAACAAGAAAAATGAAGAAGCATGTGGGACTCTATTGAGAAGAACAATCTACGATTAATTGGAGTTCCTAAACAGGGCGAGACACTTGAGAATACAGACAGTATTGTTGCTGAGTTGCTGACAGAAAATTTCCTAGAAATTAGGAAAGAAGAGAATATAGATATCCAAGATACATATCAAACACCACTCAATATAGATCTAAAAAGAAAGACTCCAAGACATATTATAATCAAGTTTAACAAAATGAAAGATAAGCAGAAACTCTTAAAGGCAACAAGACTCAAAGCAAAGCTAACATTCAGAGGGATACTCTGTAGGCTTTAGTCAGATTTCTCAGCAGAAACAAAGATGGCACAGAGACAGTGGCATCACACATTCAAAGCGTTAAAGGAGAACTTCCAACCAAGAATTATATATCCTACAAAACTATCTTTGAAATATGAAAATGAAATTAAGACATTCCCAGATAAACACAAACTGAGAGACTTTGTTAAAACCAAACCAAAGCTACAAGAAATACTGAAAGAATCTCTTGGCTTAGAAGAATAAAACCACTAACTTCATATTTTATAAGGACACATGATCCAGAATCCTACACAGTTAAGGAAGGCTCCAAACACAATCAAAGCTACAATAGTGAAAGAAATGATCTAGTGAACATATCATGCAAACTATGATACCATCATATTAAAAAGAGGGATGTACTACAGTCGTTATAGTCCTTCCAGATGGAAGGGGAGTTGAAAAAACTGGTAGGAATCAAAATTGGGTTTATATATAGTTCATTAAGTGGGATCATAGGGGTAGCCATAAAGCACACTACAGATGCAACATACCATATCAAGAAATGTAATACAGGAGTCTCAACAACCATAAAACCAACCCTGAGAAAGGTGAAAAGTCAACTCACAAAGAAGAAGGTTACAGAACAGATTAATAAGAATAACAGAGAAAACATCAACAAAAAAATAAACATACCACAATGGCAGCACTGAACACACACCTATCAATAATTACATTGAATGTGAATGGACTGAATGCTCCAGTAAAGAGACATTGAGTGACATCTTGGATCAAAAGACATGACCCATCCATATGTTGTCTACAAGAAACTCACCTTAGACTTAAAGATAGGAACAAACTGAAAATTAAAGGATGGAAGAATATTTATCAAGCTAACAACGAAGAAAGAAGAGCACGTGTGGCAATTCTAATTTCAGATAAAATCAATTTTAATGTAAAATCCACCATCATGGACAAGGATGGACACTACTGATTGCTGAAAGTTTCAATACACAAGTAGGATTTAGTAATTTAAATATTTATGTACCTAACATTAGAGCACCTAAATACGTCAAGGAAACACTGACTACACTCAAAAAGGAAATAGATTACTCCACAATAATGTAGGAGACTTTAACATTCCACTCTCAGTAATGTACAGATCATCTAGAAAAAAAGCTCAATAAATAGACGGAAGACTTATTGCCACAATTAACAAACTAGACCTCAATGACATATATAGAACTTTCTATCCATCAGTGGACCACTACACCTTCTTCTCCAGTGCACATGGAACATTCTCCAAAATAGACCATGTGTCAGGATACAAAGCAATTCTCAACAAAATCCATACTATTGAATTAATGAAAAACATCTTCTCAGATCATAAAGCCATAAAAGTTGAAATTAATAGCATAAAAAAAAACATAGGAAGTGGAACTGATGGAAACTGAACAACACCTTGAGAAAAAACCATGGGGTATAGAAGAAATCAAGGATGAAATAAAGAAATTTATGGATCCCAGTGAGAAGGAAAACACTTCCCACCAGAACCTATGGGATACAGCCAAAGCAGTCCTCAGAGGTCACTTTATGTCTGTAAATGCAAACATCTAGAAGGAAGAAAGAATCTAAATCAAAGAACTGACCCTACAGCTTGAACAAGTAGAGAGAGAACAACAGAGGAAACCCCAGGCACCAGAAGAAAACAGATCCTAAAGATTAGAGCAGAACTAAATGAATTAGAGAATAGGAGAACAATTGAAAAAATTGAAAAGACCAAAAGCTGTTTTTTTGAGAAGATCAACAAAATTGGCAAACCACTGGAACACAGGAAAGGAAACAAATGGCCCAAATAAGAAATGAGAGGGGAGTTGTCACCACAGATCCAACAGAAATAAAAAATATCATAAGAGAATACTGTGAAAGACTGTACACCAACAAATTTGAAAACCTAGAGCAAATGGACAAATTCCTTGAGTCATATCACCTACCAAAATTATTACAAGGTGAAAATTATTATTAATAAACCCATCACAAAGGAAGAGATCGAAAAAGTCATCAGAAAATCTGCCAACCAAAAAAAAGCCCAGGCCCAGATGGCTTCACTGCAGAATTCTACCAAGCTTTTAGAGAAGGGCTATCTCCGATACTACTGAGAATATTTCACAGTATAGAAAGGGATGGAATATTCCCAAATCCATTCTATGAAGTCAGCATAACCCTGATATCAAAGCCAGGAAAAGACACAACCAAAACAGGAGAACTATAGACCAACATCACTCATGAATCTAGATGCAAAAATGTTCAAGAAAATTCTTGCCAATAGAACACAACAACTTATCAAAAAAATAATCCATCATGACCAAGTTGGATTCACACCAGGGATGTAAGGCTGGTTCAACATCAGAAAAACAATTAATGTGATCAACCACATAAATACCACAAAAGACAAGAATAACCTGATCTTGTCTATTGATGCAGAAAAGGCATTTGATAAAGTCCAAAACCCATTCATGCTAAAAAGTCTCAGCAAAATAGGAACAGATGGCCAATTCCTCAATACAGTAATGGTCATTTATATAAAGGCAACTGCTTACATCATCCTGAATGGACAGAGACTGAAACAGTTTCCCTTGAGAACCGGAACTAGACAAGGATGTCCACTCTCAACTCTGCTATTCAACATTGTACTAAAATTCTAGCCAGACCAATTAGATAAGACCAAGGAATAAAGGGCATCAGCATCGGCAAAGAACTTAAAATCTCCCTATCTGCAGATGATAGGATTGTATATGCAGAGAATCCCAAAAAATCCATAAGGAAACTACTCAAACTGATACAAGAGTTCAGCAAAGTCTCACGATACAAGATAAAGATAAGTAAATCAGTAGGACTCCTTTACACCAACAATGAGATTACTAAGGAAGAAATCACCCAGTCAATATCATTTACTATAGCCCCTAAGAAGAGAAGGTACCTAGGAATAAATTTAGCCAGAGAAATAACAGACCTTTACAAAGACAACTACGAACTCTTATTACAAGAAACTAAGAGAGACTTACATAAGTGAAGAAACCTACCTTGCTCATGGATAGGAAGACTTAATATTGTGAAAATGTCTATTTTACCCAAAGCAATCCACTTATATAATGCATCCCCAATACAAGTTCCAGTGACATTTTTTAACGAGATGGAGAAATAAATTACCAGATTTGTCTGGAAAGGGAAGAAGCCCTGGATAAGTAAAGCATTACTAAAGAAGAAGATCAAACTGGGAGGCCTCTCATTGCCCGACTTTAGAAATTATTACACTGTCATAGTAGTCAAAACAGCCTCGTACTCGTGAAAAAAAAAAAAAAAAAAAACAGACTGATCAACAGAACAGAATCGAGACCCCAGAGATGACATTAGCTGCCTATGAACAGCTGATGTTCAACAATGGCCCTAAGACAATAAACTGGGATCAAAACAATCTTTTCAACAAATTGTACTGGCAAAATTGGATATCCATCTGCACTAAATTAAAACAAGACCCATATCTTACACCTTATACAAAAACCAACTCAAACGAGATAGAAGACCTAAATATCAAATCTAAAACGATAAAGCTCATCCAAGAAAAAAGTAGGAACAACAATTGAAGTTTTAATACAAAACACAGACAAACTTCAAAATCTGTCACAAAAACCACAATCATCAGAAAATAGATAAATGGGAACTAGTAAGAATTAAACACTTTTGCTCATCCAAAGACTTTATTAATAGAATCAAAAGGACATCTACAGAATAGGAAATAATATTTGGGAACTACATGTTAGGTCGACACCTGATCTCCATAGTCTATAAGGTACTACAAAATATCAATAAGAAAAAGATAGATCATCCAATTAAGCAATGGGCAAAGGAGATGGACAGACACTTCTCTAAAGTGGAGATCCAGGCAGCCAAAAAACACATGCAGACATGCTCGTGATCATTAGCTATTAAAGAAGTTCAAATCAAAACTATAATGAGATATCATCTCACCCAACAAGGTTGGCCATGATCCCAAAAATGCAAAACAACAAACGCTGGAGAGGCTGTGGAGAAACTGGAACTCTCCTACGCTGTTGGTGGAATTGCAAAGTTGCGCAATCTCTTTGGGAAGCAATGTGGTGCTCCCTCAAAAATGGACATAGATATATACCATTTGACCCAGTAATTCCACTGCTTGGAATATATTCTACAGAATCAAGGCCATTCACACCAACTGATACATGCACACTAATGTTCAGCACAGCACAGTCCAAAATAGCAAATGATGGAATCAACCCAGATGCCCAACAACAGAGGAATGGATAGGTAAACTATGGGATTTATGCTCAACGGAACACTATGCAATGATAAAGAACAACGATGGTAGCAGGAAACATCTCTTAACTGGGTTTCAACTGGAGGACATTATGCTGAGTGAAAGTAGTCTGCAGCAAAAGGACAAATATTGTATGAGACCTCTACTATAATAACTTAAGAGCAGACTCATGTATAGAAGAAAAGATTCTTTCATGGCTGCCACGGTGGGGAGGATGGGAGGGTAGCGGGGAGGGTTTAGGTTAGATAGTTAACAGAAATTTGGTTAGGTGAAATCACTGACAGCACATATTAGAAAGAAAATCAATATTATCTACACTTCAACACAATTTGAGTACCCCTTCCATCTTAACCTAATATTGCAAGGACAGAGTAGCTGAGGTGGGGGTCTGGACACCCTGCTTTCAAGCAAAATCGAGGCCAACTGGCACAGCTAGCATTTTGCTAATGAGGAATTTCCACACCCCACACTGGTGAGTGGTGTCTGGGGTCTGAAGAGCTGCCAAGATGCCATCTGAGGGTACAGCAAATGGTCCCAACTCAACAGGAACAGATAATCACCAAAGACCAGAACGATATGAGGGAAAGAGAACCCAGAAGGCAGAGAGACCCACGTGAGTGGGTCGCTACATCAACTTGTGATCAGAAAAACCAGATAGTGCCCGGCCACCACCACTGATAGCCAGGATGGAGCTTACAAAATTGAGTCTCACTGGCAACACAAGCATAAATAGGGGTGCACCCTGAGATCTCCACTAAAAGACAACTGATGGTTCAGAGGGCTTCTGGGTTCCCCTGGTACCATGGCCCCCGGCCCTGATGCTGCCCTGTCCATAAATCATAATGATGGTCAACTTTTTGGACAGCAATGCATTGGACTTGGCAACACAGAGTGACCGTATCCTGTGGGGACTTTATGGTTCTGTGCATCCATAGGATGTCATCCTGCTGACCTCTTACTGTAGGAAGGGGAGTGGGTGGAGAGGAGGGGATAGGAGACTGTTGAGAGAATAGGACATATATGGAGCAGAGTAGAAGGATGTGCTGTCACCAGGCACGGAGAGCAGTGGGAGCTGCATATAGGTGAGCATGCGAATTTATACAGGAATGAACATTTTCATTCAATCATAATTAATAAAAAGAAATACTTTCAACTTTCAAAGTGGATTTCCAAACATAGCTAGCTCCATGCTAGATATTGATTTATGCTTATGAATATGTGTAGTTTAAAATGTTTTAATAAATGTTTTGAGATACTTGTTTTAATTATTTCACCCAAATCAGAATGGTTCCCACTAAACTTCAAAAAACACACATATTGCAAATACTAACAGATACAGGGTCATTATACATTGATTGATTTGACTGCACACAACAGCATTCAATAATGGTTCCAATATTTAGGGACCCCTGATGGTGCAATGGTTGAGAGTTCAGCTGCTAACCAAAAGGTACTTAGTTCAATTCTATGATTTGGTTCTTGGAAATCCTATGGAGCAGTTCTACTGTATCCTGTGGTGTTACTATGAGTCAGAATCGACTTCACAGAAACAGGTTTTGGTTTGGTCAGTGGTGCAGTGGGTAAGTGATCACCTGCTAACTGAAAGTTCAGTCATGCTGAAGGAACAATGGATCAGTCTTATGTTACAGAGTGCTTCTGGAAAGATTAACATTCCCATTGGGTCAATTTCAAAAACACTGTAGCCATAGAAGTTCTATGAGGCAATTCTACTGTGTCCCATAGGGTCACTAGGAGTTGGAATCAACTCAAGGGCAAGAGAATATTACGTTATTCATTATTAAAATATTATATTGTCATTGGACATTCCTATACAGGAGAACATTTAATTCTCGCTTGTGTGATTTTGCTATTTAAATGTGAAATATCTATACAATGGGACTCAGAAATTTATGGTCATTGTTGCTAATCTTTCCCCTATAAAGATGAAAAGGCAAGCATTTCTACATGAGTTACTTCAAGTAATGCAATATTAAAAATACTAAAACTTAAAATCTATGATATAATATTCCACTGTTTAGAAATAGTTAATATTTAAATGCCTTCTTACCGTTTTAAACAGTACCTAAATTCCTGTAAAATTTAAAGCTAAACTTTGCACATTTTCATTTTAATTTGTATATGGGAATATATATTTAAGAATTGAAAATAGAAAGACAGCAAATACATTACATAATAAACTTTCTGATTAAAAACTAAAACATGATGATTGTTGTTATGTTTAAAACTGCATGTTTTCCTTGTTGTCATGGATTGACTTGTGTCCCCCTAAAAATGTGTGTAGCAATTTGGCCTTGATTCCTGGTATTATGTAATGCTCCTTCATGTTGTAAATCCCGCCTCTATGATGTTAATGAGGGAGTATGGCCAGCAGTGGTATTGCTAGGCTGGAACTCAATATGTAAGATGGTTTCATGCCTTGATGCAATCTTTGGGGATATAATGGAAAGGGACACAAACAGCTGGGGCTGTCATACCATCTAGATAGAAAGCAGTGCCAGCAGCTGAGTACTGAGCACATCCTTTATAAAGGACCATGATTCCTGTGCCTTAGAAGCATCCAGTTTAGAGGAAGGCTGATAACAAGAACCTTCCTCCGGAGCCAGCAGAGAAAGCCTTCCTCTGGAGCTGACATCCTGAATTTGGACTTTTAGCCTACTGGATTATGACAAAATAAAATTTCTCTTTTTAAAGCCATTTGCTTGTGGTATACCAGTTATAGCAGCACTAGATGACTAAGATACTTGTTATCATTTAAAAGACAAAAAAGGAAACCAAAAAATCTCTTAGAGTTCTATTTTCATTACAAAATAGAATGTAACATTTATTTTTAAAATGGAAAACATCACCAAAAGTCACAGATATCACTCCTAAAAAAAAAAAAACTGATTACATCAGTTTGTGTCATTGTTAATACAGCAACATTTAGATATTCTTTATCAAACAGCATTAATTCTAAGCAAGGCAACAACTTTCTTCAAAAAGATATACAATTACACTTGTAACCAGCTAGTGGTGAGTAAGGTTATGTGAAAAATAGTACCATAGTAATTAAAATATTTGGAACTTTGATTCCTCTCAAACCCTTATCTGGGAGAGATAATTATTTCTAACCTCTACGCTTCTTTGTGTGTTAGGAGAACTGAAAGTTGAAAGTTCTATGGATATGAATTATACTTCAATATCCCTTAATTGGTTTTCCTGTCAATGTTTTCCCACTAATCATTCAAGTTCCCAAACTGTTACCTGAGTCTTTCTACATATCACTCTGAAATTAATGTCATTATACTATTTTTGTATATATTCCTTCACTGCCTCAAGCATAAAATGATGTCAATGTATCCATCGCATAAATACTAAATTTGTCATCAGATTTCCACAAACTAATCTCTATAGACCTCTACAAAACTGTTTCCTGCAAACTTAATATTACAACCAAACATATTTACTAGACAGCACTTGGCCGGCTTTGGCTTCTAAAAATTGCATCTGCATTTCTTTCATTGCACCTTATTGATTCTATCACCTTGCCACAAATTCCTGAAGGGCATAAATCATGTTGTTGTTGTTGTAAGGTGCTGTCAAGTTGATTCCAAATTATAGCTACCCTATGAGCAACAGTCTTGCACCATCTCCACAATCATTTTTATGCTTAAGCCCATTGTTGCAGCCACTATGTCAATCCATCTTGTCAAGGATCTTTCTCTTTTTTGCTGACCCTCCACTCTATCAAACGTGATGTACTTCTTCAGGGACTGATCCCTCCTGAAAATATGTCCAAAGTATGTAAGATGCAATCTTGCCATCTTTACTTCCAAGTAGCACCCTGTACTAACTCTAGAACAGATCTGTTTGTTCTTTTGGCAGTCCACTGTACAGTCAACATTCTTCTCCAACACAACAATTCAAAGGTTCAGTTTTTTTTTTTCTGTCTTCTTTGCTCGTTGTCCAGCTCTCGTATGCATACAATGAAAATGAAAATATCATGTCTTGGGTCAGGTGCACTTTAGTTTTCAAGATGACCTGACATCTTTACTTTCCAGTACTTTAAAAAGATGCTTTACAGCAGAATTTCCTAATGCAATGTCTTTTGATTTTTTGACTACTGCTTCCACGGGCATCGATTGTGAACCCAAGGAAAACAAAACCCTTGACAACCTCAGTCCTTTCTCCATTTATGACCACGTAGCTTACTGGTCCATCTGTGAGGATTTTTGTGTTACTGATGTTGAAGTGTAATCCATACTGAAGGCTATGGTCCTTGATCTTCATCAGTGTTTCAGATCCTTCACTTCCAGTACGTAAGGTGGTGTCATCTGCATAACAGGTTGTTAATGCATCATCCTCCAATCCTGATACATCATTCTGCTTCCTATAATCCAGCTTCTTGGATTACTTGCTCAGAATACAGATTGAAGAAGTATGCTGAAAGGATACAACCCTGACACACTTCATTCCTGACTTTATACCATGCAGTATCCCCTTGTTCTGTTTGCATGACTACCTCTTGATCCATATATAGACTCCTTAAGAGCACAGTTAAGTGTTCTGGAATTCTCATTTTATGCAATGTCAGCCATAATTTGTTACGATCTACACAGTTGAATGTCTTTGCATACTCAATGAAACACAGGTAAACACCTTTCTGATATTCTCTTTCAGCCAAGATCCATCAGACATCAGCAATGATATCCCTAGTTCCACACCCTCTTCTGAACCCAGCTTGAATCTCTGGCAGTTGTCAATATACTGCTGCAGTCGCTTTTCAATGATCCTGAACAAAATTTTACTTGCTTGTGATATAAATGATACTGTTCAGTAATTTGCCACTTTCAGTTGGATCACCTTTCTTTGGAATGGGCATAAATATGGATCTCTTCCCGTCAGTTTGCCAGGCAGCTGTCCTCCAAATTTCTTGGCATAGATGAGTGAGCATTTCTAGCACTGTATATGTTTACTAAAATATCTAAACTGATACTCCACCTATTCCTGGAGCCTTGCTTTTTGACAATGCCTTCAATGCAGCTTTGACTTCTTCCTTTACTATCATTAGTTTCTGATCATATGATACTTCATCAAATGGCCAAACACTGACCAGTTCTTTCTGTATAATGACTCAGTGCATTCCTCCATCTTCTTTTGATGCTCCATGAGTCATTCAATATTTTCCCTGTAGAATCCTTCCTTACTGTAACTCGAGGCTCGAATTTTCACTTCAGTCCTTTCAGCTTGAGAAATGCAAAAGGTTTGCATCACTTCCCATTTTCCATTTCCAGCTCTTTGCACACATCATTATAATAATTTGTTTTGTCTTCTCAAGTTGCCCTTTGAAGTCTTCTATTTAGGTCTGTTACTTCACCACTCCTTCCTTTTGCTTTAGCTGCTGGATGGATGTTTGAGAGTAAGTTCCAGAGCCTCTTGTGACATCCAATTTGGTCTTTTCTCTCCTGTCTTTTTAATGAGCTCTTGGTTTCTTCATGGATGATGTCTTTAATGTCATTGCACAATTCATCTGGTCTTTGGTCATTAGTGATCAACACATCAAATCTGTTCTTGAGATGGTCTTTAAACTAAGAAGGGATATACTCAAAGTCATACTTTGGCTCTTGTGGACTTGTTCTAATTTTCTTTAGTTTCAATTTGAATTTGCATATGAGCAATTGATGGTCTTGGCTAATTGTTGGTCTGTGCCACAGTCAGCACCTACTCTTGTTCTAACTATTGATATGGAGCTTTCCCATTGTCTTTTTCCACAGATGCAGTCTATTTTGTTCCTGTGTTTTCCATCTGGTGATGTCCATGTGTACAGTCAGCATTTGTGTTGGTTGAAAAAGGTATTTGCAATGAATAAGTCACTAGTCTTGCAAAATGCAAACTCTGGCATTATTTCTATCCCCAAATTTCCAACTACCAACTATTACTTCTAGTCCCATATTTTCCAACTATGGAACTTTCTTCTTTGTTTTCAACTTTTGCATTCCAATCATCAATAATTATCAATGTATCGATCAATTTCAGACTGCAGAAGCTGCTAAAAATCTTCAGCCTCTTCATCTTTGGCCTTAGTGGTTGGTGCATAAATGTGAATACTAGCTATATTAACTTGTCTTCCTTTTAGGTGTATGGATATTTTCCTGTCACTGACAGCATTGTACTTCAAATCTTGAAATGTTCTTTTTCATAATGAATGAAATACCACTCCTCTTCAAGTTTTCATTCCCAGCATAGTGGATTCAAAATGTCCAATATTAGCCCATTTCAGCTCACTAATGGCTAGGATATCAATGTTTATGCATTCCATTTCATTCTTAATAATTTCCAATTTTCCTAGATTCATACTTCGTACCCTCCATGTTCTGATCATTAATGGATGTTTCCAACTGTTTCTTCTCATTTTGAGTCATGTCATATCAGCAAATGAAAATCCTGAAAGCTTTATGCCATCCACAACATTAAGGTTCCCTCCACTTTCAGGAGACAGCTCCTCCCCAACTGTCTTCTAACTGCCTCCGAACCCAGGGGGCTCATTGTCTGCAACTATTATCTGACAGTGTTCCACTGCTATTCATAAGGTTTTCCCCAGTTAATTCATTTCAGAAGTAGACTGCTTGGACCTTCTCCCTAGTCTGTCTTAGTCTGAAGCTCAGCTGAAACCTGTCTACCATGGATGACCCTGCTGGCACCTAATATCAGTGGCATAACTTCCAGCATCACAGCAACAAGCAAGCCTCCACTGACAGACAAGTGGGGGCTGTTCACTCTACCTTCATTCTTTCTAACATCTAAGATACCCAATCAACACAATCTTCCCAGTACTCTGCAGGGCACAATAGTCTTCTATCAGCTTAGAGACTCAATCAATGCAATCAGCCCACAACTCTACAGAGCAAAACAGTCAGCTAAGATACCCAATCAATGCAATGAGCCCACAATTCTACATGTTATACATCAATATTACATCACAGGTATTTATTACAATGTTATATATAATAAGTACTGAAAAAAATGTGTCTTTTGATAATGATAGGAACATTAAAAAGTCTTACTCTAAAAAAAATCCATTACATTATATAGTCACAAAATAAATACATCTGTATGTATGATATATATGTTAAAATCAATTTTTTCTTAATTTAAAATGCTGAGAACATGTATCAGCCCCCAAGTTGATAAAATACTTAGGAATAAATCTAATCAGACATGTAAAAGGTGTATATAAAGAAAAACACAGGACACTGCCATAAGAAAACAAAGGAGACCTAGGCAAGTGGAGAAACATACCTTGCTTAGAGACAGAAAGACTCAACATTCTGAAAATGTCTGACATAAAAGCAGTCAGTGGTTGTCCTTGGAAGTGGTACAGAAACATGAGAGATTCCTGCAGAATCTTCTTAATATCCAGCCCTTTTCCAGTTTAACTTTCAGAAGATTTTTTTCATGACTGTATCACGCTGATAAACCCACCTGACAGGCTATTCAGCTTATTCCATACAGCACTTATTTAAGGCTAGTAACAACCTGACTCGATGGCAGCTGGATTTTTTTTTTTTTTAGCAAGCTCCTACATAAAGCCTACATACACTACTTATCTGTGGTTTCAGGGCTTTATACCCTGCCAGCTGAACAAATCCAACAATTCTGCAAGACATGCTTTAGCAAGTCAGATAGTCTTCCCCTTGACTGAAGACATTAATCAGGTATGTAAAAGGCATCAGAGATTTCCAGTCTTTGCTTTGGTAGTTAAGGAAAAAGTCTAGGCCAACTTTATCACATATAACTTCCCTGGAAAGTGAGTTAAAACTGATTTCAATGCCTTAAAGAATCAAAATAGTACTACTGATCACATCAGCTGAGGAAATGTACAAATTTGGCATCATCATTTCAAATTTGATAACCTTCATTTTAGAGAAAACTGCTCATACAATGAACATTAATAACCAGTCACATATCCATCCAGTAAGTTCCACTGAGTAAATGCAGAAAGCCTTATTTTTAAGAGATTTTCCCAGACATCTGAGAACTAAATGATCTATGGTGGTGTTTCCTTATACATTTAAAAGTCAATTATGACCATCAGTAAGGTACATGTCACTGTGTTTACAGAGGATAGTCAAAATAATCCTTGGATTCCATACAAAAGTACAGTCTGAGGATCACATACAGTGGTCCTGGAAAGAAAAGTATTTTAAAATTGTTGCTTCTCTCAAATGATGAGAACAGATCGACAGTGCCTTTCAGTGTGGACTCTCAGCTGACTGGTAAGCCTTAGAGTTCCCAGTGAAGTCCAAGAAATTGGGTCTATTCTTTCTTTTTAGTAGGACTGCCTGAGATTGAATTGTTCCAATCTGTCACAATGTCCATGTCACCAACCAGGTGACATACTTCTGCCTTAAAAATGTAGTGACATGTACAGGAATCATGATGTGAACGACATACTGAGATTTTTTACAGTTGTTCTGCATAGAGACAGAAAAATTGGAGCCATCTCTGCTGTATCCAAAAGACCTCTCAGTAAGGTTAAAGGAACGTGATAAAATTATCGTTAGAGCGATTTGGTGGAGCACAAGAAACCCACTGCAGATCCTTAATGTCTCCCATCCTCTAGACCTCCCAGACTCTGAAGTTGTTGCTCTTCCACTTTTGCAATAAAATTAGCATACATATAACCTTCTAGCAGCTACACTTTACCTTTTCTACAGTCAACCAATAACTGCACCTAGCCCTCAATCATTTGGAAGAAATACTTGCAGAAGGGAAAAGCATTATCTTAAAACCTACAGAAATCACTGTGTCCCCCACTTGGTTCATGAGTGTACTGCCAAGGAACACGCCATTCAAACAAAAGAAACCATGTGGATGATGAATGTTAAGTAACAACCCTTTAGACCCCAAGTTTACTTGGATGCTCTTCAAGGGGTGGACCAAACAGGCTAAAATAAGGTTGCCAATGAGGGAAACAAAGAAGTGTCATGCTTCCTTAGCTAACAAACTGAAAGACTCACTGCTGTTGTGGTGATTCCAACTCAGAGTGACTGTACAGGACACATTAGAACTGCCTTATAGTTTCCAAGGAGCTGCTGCTGGATTCAAACTGCTGATCTCTTAGTTTGCATCTAAACACTTAACAACTGGGACACTGGGGCCCGTCATCAGCAAATAATTACCTGAAATTCTAAATTTTCAAAAGAGGTCTATATAATTCTTCCCCGTGTGGTTGAAAGTTACTGAAAGGAGATAAACTCTTTTTTGGTGACAGCTGCATTCAATGAGGAAACCCTGGTGGTGCAGTGGTTAAGAACTATGGCTGCTAACCAAAAAGTTGGCAGTTCAAATCCACCAGGCACTCCTTTGAAACCATATGGGTAAGTTTTTACTCTGCTGCATATGGTCATTATGAGCTGGAACTGACTCAGTGAAAATAGGTTTGGCTTTCGGTATTCAATGAACCCAAATAAGTTTTTTGGTTGCTTTTTGACCAAGAAAAGCTAACATTATAGAGTCGGAGCTATTTTTGAATTGATTTTTGAGGAGGCTATTTAAATAACCAACAATAACAGAAACCTACGGATGGTAGGAAGTTCGGAAGTTCCAGTGAACCTTATCTTCTGCAACGAAAGGACTGCAACTGTAAGACTAGTGAAACATAGGAATGTTGGAATTGGACAGATACATAACAAAGACTAGTTTTAAGGGTCACAGAGGTGTAACCAAAGTTAGTTGATAGAACTGGAACAGGAGCATTATAATCTGAGAAAGCGTCAATGGCAGTAATGTCCCCAAGATCTCTGAGGCATCCAAGGTAGTCAATGTGCCAGGAGTGGGGTACAATGCTCTGTGTAGCAAAGCTATCCTAGCCATGCAAGGAAGACACATCAATTTTTAAGGTGTTATTAGTCTTGTATGCAGTGATAATCTTCATAAGAGAAACACAGGTGTCCTCACCAATGAGTGGATGTGTTGCCATATGCAATACAATAATGGATTCAGACAAAGAATGGCAATGAGGAAAGAGAAGAATAGATCAGTTGCATAATCCAGTTGGCCTTACCAGAGAAGAAACCTTTACATGAAAGTCTATGAGTAAACCAGATGATTCAATCAGTAGCTGTAATTTATTTCTACTCTTCATGGACCCAAAAGAAACAAATTTAATTAGCCATTCTGTGGTTTTCCAAGTGACAGACCAAGATATTAGACGACAAGCACCTTTAAAATCCAAGAAAAATCTAACAATGTTCATCAGTAACTATTGCAAGAGCTGTAAGAAAGATCTTGAGTTCTGCATACTGAGCAGAGCAACCATGTGTATTTTTGGTTTTGCATAGCTGATTCAGTGTCTCCAGCTTCAGCAGTACAGCAGGCTTTACTGGGTTTCAACTTCAGTGATTTAAAAAAAAAAAAAAAAAAAAAAAAAAAACTGGAAAACCAAACCTGTTGCCAATAGTGACTCAAACTGAAAATTTACTGCACCTTGGATAAATCAAAGGCCCCAGTAAGCCTCCTGGGGCTTCAGTTGGTGGACAGAAAAGAAAGTTTGCTTCAAAGAGATAGTTGTCATTCTTTCATTTAAAGCTCAGATGTCAGTGGGGTCAGCCCATTTACCTATGCTCTTAAATACACAATTACCATTTGACAAGTAAGGCTTAACTCTCTACATGGTTGGTCAATAAGTTAACATATCCCAGAATGTATCAGGTGAGAGAGTCAGAAAGCCTTCAAATATCAAGCATTAAGTTTCTACAATAGTTTAATAACAAGCTAACAGCTACTTTTCAAAAGGCAGCACACAGCGGTCCTCAGGAAAGGAACAACTCTAAAACCCTAAGTGGCATCCATTAGGTGGAGATGGACCCCTTTGCTGAAGATGTAAATTGGCAAAATCATCACTAACAGAGATTTGAAGCTTACAGGGGTCATTTGGCAGTGGGATTCCAAAAGTACTAAAGTTTTTTACAAGTGACTTTTCCTGGTTGGGATACTCTTCTCTGGTACATGAGGGACAGGAAAGTACAGCATGTAACACACATCGATTTCCCACTTCATATTCAAAAGAGAAATCAACAAAATGGTATACTAAATTGGTCCAAAGGGCCCCACCCACAAGGTCACTGTATCTGCTTTTTTCTATGTGAAACCTGCCCCAATCCTACAAGTTTAATTTTGATGCTCCTCCTCACATGACCCCAAGTAAGACAGTGATATAAATTTCTTTATCAATAAGACAACCAAAGTTGCTGTCCCTGCCCTCTCAGAAGTTTATTTGCATACACAAATGGTTGAGTATGTTTTTGTTTCTCCATGGGAATAGGGAAACTTCAGCCATATCTATACTTATCTTTTTCCTTTGTTTATGTTAGGTCAAAGTTTCATGACATTAAACAAGGCTTCACACTTAGACTTTCAATTTTGAATTGTATGGCAGTGGCCTGTAGGTTAACCTAAGCAGAACTTCCCAAACTCAATACTGAGAGGCAAGTTCATCATTACTGACACCACCTCTTTAAGATTTAAGAAAACATTGACTCAGCAGTCACATCCACTTGACTTTCCTGCTGAGGCATGGGTCTTCTCTTTTTGGCAGATGGGCCTGACTCTCACAGCACCACATGTTAAGGAGACCACCTTAACGTTCCTTCAAATTGTTGTAACATCTCTTAAGTTCCTCCCTGGTTTCATCAAAAGGTTAAGACTGCAAGATTTATTTAGAATTGACAGTGTCATATCTCATTCTCCAGTGGATAAGTTTTACCAAGGTTGCAAACCCAGTCCAGGTAACACACCCTTAAATATTAGGAAATGTTTCACCTATGGCTTGGCAGAGAAGTCTGTTTCAGAAATCTTACGTACAGCATTAAAGCACCCTCTTGCCACCAAGACTCATGACAAAAATATTCCGAGATATTTTACTGCCATGCACAAATATATTTAAGATAGATACATTACGAGCAGTCTGGCTCCTGGTCAAAATACTATATATGACATCTCAGGTTAAGTCAAAAATAATTACAGAGCCTTTACCTGGACATCCCACTCCACACCAGACTTGGTACACAGCTAATGTTTTACAGTTTTTGAAAGAAACTGCAGCCAAGAATTCAAAACCCAGCCCACCTCTCCTCCTCCCAGACAAATATGTTCTTACAAAGAATGCTCAGGTCTTTAGAAACCCACTTAATTTCTCTGTAGGTTGAACTGGAGACTGACAACCAGCTTGTTAAGGAAACCATCATGCCAAGAAGGGAATTTGTAATGAGCTCAACCCTGGGGAGTTCCCTTTAAACTAGCTTACATTGACCTGTTCTGAAATCACTTTTCAAATAAGTGGAAGGTCATTTATGGCCTGGTCGACCAGACAATCTTGTCAACAAGTTTACTTTTAGTACCACGGACTTTCCTCAAATTCTATTCATTACATTTATGAGGCCCTCATCCTTCCTCTTCCAGAAAACTATTTACTTGTCTGTATGCCATCCTCATAGCCAAAACTGTCAAGAACTACGAAGAGTCTGAGATTTTACTCTTTTCTTTACTGCACTTGCAAACTATATGTCATATCACAGTTTCACAGACAGAGACAAAGGACTTTATCATTCACAGGACTAGCATTATACAGAGGATTAGTATTTTCTTATTCCAGTTTTGATCCCCAGTTCCCACAGAGAAATACAATGACCCAGATGATATATACATGGATATTACATTTACCTTGAAGGAAAGGAACCTCAAACTTAGAAAAGCAATTTTTATTTTACTGTGAATAATAAATTATTTTGCTCCAGAGAGATAGAATATCACTAAGAATGTTCCTTAGACAAATATTTTTTAAAAGAAAGTCCATAACAAAGACAGTCTGTGACTCCGCTCACAAAACACACAGAAATGTAGACACCTATGCAGAATTCTCTCTCATAAAAGTGCTAAACTGTTTTTTATAAGATATGCATCTATGGTTAACTTTTTCACACTTTTAAAAATACATACCTGGTTATGCTTCTTAAAGGCATTAGTCACAAAATAAATGACCTAATTAAAAACAAATATAATGAAGTTATACTTTTAGTAAAAAGTGTGCAGACCAATGTAATTTTCAAGAGTACACTTGTCATTCCTTCCACGGCTCTGTCATTTTGCCATACTGTGGGAACTTGCCTGTTGCTGTGATGCAGGAAGCTATGACATCAGTATTCAAATACCAGCAGGGACACCCACGGTGGACATGTTTAAGCTGAGTTTCCAGATTAAGGCAGACTAGGAAGAAAGATCAACCAGTCTACTTCTAAAAGGAATAAGCCAATGAATACCTAATGAACAACAGTGAAACAGTGTCAGATATAGTGCTGGAAGATGACTCCCTCAGGTTGGAAGGCATTCAAAGTATGTCTGAAGAAGAGAAGCCTCCCCAAAGTACAATCAATCTTAATAGCATTAATAAACTCAAGCTCGGATGCAAAATGAGAAGGAAGAGCTTCAGACATTCATTAATAATATAAAAGTGGAATATACAAAGTGTGAGCCTGAGAAAATTGTAAATCATCAAAAACGACATGAAACACACAACATCAACATCCTACACATAAGAGAGCTGAAACGGACAGTACTGGCCATCTGAGCTGGACAAGCATATGGTTCACTACGCCAGGAAGGACAACTTGAAAAGAAATGGTGTTATATTGACCATCAAAAGAACATTTTAAGGTCTCTCCTGAAGCACAATGCTGTCAGTGACAGGATAATAATATCCATATACCTACAAGAAACACAATAGGACTATTTATTCAAATTTTTGCACCAAACACTAAGGCCAAAGATGAAGACATTGAAGATTTTTATCTACTTCTTCAGTCTTAAACTTATGAGATATGCAGTCAGGATGCACTGGTAATTACTAATAACAGTAGTGCACAGCTAAAGACAAAAAATGAGGATCTGTAGCTGGAAAATATGATGATGATGACAGAAATGATGTCAGAGATTACATGACACAATTCTGCCAAGACCAACTTCTTCATTGCAACTACTGGATTTAGAACAGGATGTATAACCATGGATATCAGTGCTGATGCCAGATGGATCCTGGATGAAAGCAGAGAATACTGAAAGATGTTTCCCTGTGTTTTACTGACTATGCAAAGGCATTTGACTGTGAGGATCATATGAATGTGACTGTGAGCATCATATGAATGACTGTAAGGATCATATGAATGACACTGTAAAAACCAGAATTCCAGTACACTCATTTGTGCTTTCAAGGAGCCTACATGTAGACTAACAGGCAGTCATTTCAACAGAACAAAGAGATACTGCATGGTTTAAAGTCAAGAGAGCTATGAGTCAGGGTGTATACTTTCATAACACTTACTCAGCATTCATGTTGAACAAATAATCTGAAAAGCTAGACAATGTGAAGAAGAACATGGCATCTGGATTGGAGGAAGACTCATTAACAACCTGCGTTACACAGAGGATACAACTTTGTCGCTGTAAGTGAAGAGAACATGAAGCATTTCCTGATGAAGATCAAATATTACAGCCTTCAGTATGGATTACAGTTAAACATGAAAACAACCAAAGTCCTCAAAACTGGCCCCATAAGCTACATCAGGAAAACCACAGAAGACTGAAGTTACAAAGGATTTCAGTTTACTTAGATTCATTTTGAAAACTCGTGGAAGTACCAGTGAAGAAATAAAAGGACATATTGCATTAGCAAATCTGCTGCAAAAGGCCTCTTGCTTTGAAGTGTTTCAAAGCAAAGATGTCACCCTGAAAACTAAGGTGTGTCCAACTTAAACTATAGTGTTTTCAATTGCCTCATATGCATGCAAAAGCTGGACAATGAATAAGAAATTGATGTATTAGAATTATGGTACTGCTGAAGAATACTGAACTGACTGCCAAAAGAATGAACAAATCTGTGTTGGAAAAAGTAGTCAGGATGTTCCCTAGAAGCAAGGATGTTGAAGCTTTGTATTCCATACTTTGAACATGTTATTTGGAGGGATAAGTCCCTGGAGAAGGAGTTTATACTTGGTAAAGCAGAGCATCAGTAAAAAAGTAGAAGACCTTCCTGAAGATGGAATGACACACTGGCTGCAACAATAGGCTCAAACTAACAATAACTGCAAATATACTGCAGGTCCAAACCCAGGGCCACTGAGTGGACTCCAACCCATAGCAACCCTACAAGACAAAAAAGAACTACCTCTATACCATTTGACCCAGTAATTCCACTACTTGGAATATATCCTACAGAATCAAGGCCTTTCACACCAACGGACACATGCACCACAATGTTTGTCGCAGCACAGTCCACGATAGCAAAAAGATGGAATCAACCCAGATGCCCAACAACAGAAGAATGGATAGGTAAACTGTGGTGCCAGCCAAGTGCCGTCGAGTCATATACTCAATGGAGCACTACGCAATGATAAAGAATAACGATGATTCCAGGAAATATCTCCTAACCTGGTTTCAACTGGAAGACCTTATGTTGAGTGAAAGTAGTCAGTGACAAAGGGACAAATACTGTGTGAGACCTCTACGATAAGATCTCAAAAACAGACTTGTGTATACATGCAAAGACTCTTTGACAGCTGCAAGGGAGGGGAGGGAGGGAGGGTGAGGGGAGGAGGGCTTAGTTTAGATAGTTGCTAGAAATCTGGTTGGGAGAAAGCGGTGATAGCACACATTAGGAACAAGAACAACATTAAGTGGACATCAGCATAAGTTGAGTACTCCTTCCATCTTAATCCAATATTGCAAGGATAGAGTAGCTGTGGCAGGGGACCATGCTCTTAAGTGAAATTGAGGCCAATTGGCACAATTAGCATTTTGCTAAGAGAGCTCTCTGCACCCCACATTGATGAGTGGTGTCTGGGGTCTTAAAAGCTGCCAAGCTGCCATCCGGGGACACAGCAAATGGTCCCAACTCAGCAGGAACGGATGCTCACCGAGGACCAAAATCACATGCGGTAAAGACAACTGAGAAGACAGAGAGAGTTGCAAGAGTGGGTGCCTTCATTGAATTGGGACTGGAAGAACCGGATGGTGCCCGGCCACCACCAGTGATAGCCACGATGGAGCTCACAGAGTTGAGTCTCACTGTCAACACAAGAATAAAAAGGGGTGCATCCTGAGATCTCCACAAAAAGACCTCAATTGATGGTCCAGCGGTTCCAGGGTTCCCCTGAGAGCATGACCCCCAGCCATGATGCTGCCCTTACCCATAAATTATAACAAAGGTCCACTCTTTGGACAGGAATGGATTGGACTTGGCAATGCAGAGTGACCATATATTGGTTGCACTTTATGCTTCTATACATCTATAGTATATCATCCTGCTGACCTCTGGCTAGAGGAAGGAGAGTGGGTGGAGAGGAGTGGAAAGGAGGCTGTTGGGAGGATGAGACATGTATGGAGCAGAGAGGAATAGTGTGCTGTCACCGGACAGGGAGAGCAGTGGAAGCTGCATATAGGTGGGCACGTAAATTTATACGGGAATGTACATTTTCACTCAGCCATGTTAAATAAAAAAGAAAAAAAGAACTACCTCATAATGTTTTCAAAGAGTAGCTGGCACATTAAAACTGCTAACCTTTCAGTTAGCAGCACAGCTCTTAACCAGTATGACATGGGTTCTTCATGTGCAACATTCTCCTAAAACATCCTTCTCTGATGGTTCTACTAAGTCAGTTACTCCACTTCTAATCTTTTACTGAACAAATGGTCTCAACTAGACAGAGAATCATATATGCATTATCATATAAATTTCACGTTGTGATCTTCTATTTTAAATTGAAACATTATTTTTTTCCAGAAAACTCAACTCGTCTAGGCTTTTGTTTCCCTAGAAGGTGTATGGTAACAGAAAATTTAAAAACCTAGGATTGACTAGTAGTGGAACCAGATGCACCTTCAGAGACATTCAGGTATGGGTTTACATGCCAACACACTCTTAGATTGATTCTTGGAGTCTTTTTTGGTTTTCTCTTCAAGATATATGCTTTAGACTGAAAAATATACTCACTAGCATTCTAAATTAATACTATTCTATTTTTCTCCATGTCATCCACAGTAATTTATAGTAGATTAATTCATTCAGTCTTCTTTAGGTGTTTCTTCACATGTTTCTCATATCAAATAATTGCCAGCACAGAAATTTTTTGGCATCATGTGAACTGCTACATGACTCTGATCTTAACATTCATGTAAGCTTATAGTGTTATTAATATAACCAGGTCTGTTCATGCACAACAAAAACAGGTAGGACTAAATGATTTCTAAGATCTTTTGTAGATTCAAATTATCCTGCAATTATAATGATGATAATAAAAACATTACGTGTTTTTTTGCTGTAGTGCTTTTACATTAACCTCTTTTATATGTTTATTATTTAGCTAATTAGTAGATTTGAGGGAATGATTATTCACTGATTCTAGTATATATTAATATCCATTTATATTTTAGGTAATGTGGTAATATTACTATTTAAGCTTAAATATAGTAATGTATGAAAAGATGTCACGTGTTTTGGCATAACAGTGTATTTACAAATAAATATTACTTGCATATTTAAATGACAGAAGTTAGTATAATAAGAAATATACTTACAAAATCGAAAGATTAGTTCCTGAGGGAATATTATCTGTGTTCTTTATATTTTGTGAATTTAAAAAAAAGAGTATTTTTTGGAAGGATAACAAGTTTCCTGGGGCAGGGATAGATTAATGAGATTAACTGAATTCATGTGCTCCACTATTTCCCTCAAAAGTACAGAAAACTAATAACATACTACAAATAACTATATGCAGGTATATATTGCTAGAAAAATCAGATTAAAACTGGATAGTTATTTATAGGCAAGGTCTGAATTTATCTCCTGCAATACCTTATAGCTGCTAACTCATCAAGTTTATAGCCAGCTAGGAAATGTGGATTCATAAGCTATATTTTAAAAAAAATCTAAGAATCACTAATACAGGAATGTTAGGTAATCTAAGATAGTGCAATTAAGATGATCTTATCTGAATAATTCATGGACAAAATTACCTATCCCCTGCAATGCTACATACTTCAAAGGGAAAGAGAAATATATAATAAAACAACAACAAAAATACAGATTTAAATATGTAAAATCCTTTGCAACCATGGATACATTGTTTTGTGTATAGTAAAGCTTTTGAATGTCTTTTGTACAAGAAAAAAATCTGAAAATCCTTTATCCTTTGAAAAGGATCATTTAAAATAGACTGTCTTAGATGACCATGTAATGGGCTAGAAAAGAAAACACAAAGTTTGTAGCTTTTATTTAAAAAGTCCCACTGAAGACACACAAAACAAGCCAAATTGTGAATAATGTTCAATTTTACTCTTCAAATTGAGAAATGTACATGAAAAAAGCATAAAATATACATAAAACTTCCCTTATTTTTAACAGATGAACACTATAACTTGTTCTTGAACCTGCATTTGTGCAATGCGAAGCACAACCTACTGTCTTTAGTTTAATGTTGTATAAAAAAAATACTGAAAATCTACATAGCTTTTAAGTTCTTTAAGATCTCATTTAAAAGTTTTAGAAAGCTATCTTCCACTTTATGCAAGCCAGCCAAGTGCCGTCGAGGCAGTTAATTAAAAATCACGCTTCTTAATTTTTTAAAACTGACATTTGCACAGAAACTGCAGCTACGGAAAGACCAATGAGAAGTAATGAAAATGAGGGCATGTGCTTTGTCAGTTAGAGCATCCAAGATAACTCTCACGTTATTGTGATGGCATATGTCCACATTAGATGGCTCAACCACCAAGACAACCTTGAATATAGTATCATTTACCTTTCAGAAAAGATTAGCAAAAACAAAACAAGAACACAAACATGTACTGTGCTTCATAAATAATTCTGTTAGTTAAAACTCCTTATGACCAAGGAAAAAAATAATAACATAAAAAGATGGTGCAATTAGATATTTAAATTTTCATGGGATTAAAAAATTAAACCTGGAAGGTCCCCTGAGAACATGGCCCCTGTACTTGTTGCTAGCCCAGAGCTGAAACCAGTACTGAGGCCAACACTTTACACAAAAATTGGGCTAGACTAAGAGATAGACTGTGATTCAGGTCGTGTGTATATTTTATGGCTTAATATATATATATGTATATATATATATATGACACTGTTGAACTGATCTCTTTTTAGAGTGGAGAGGATAGGCTGGATAGGAGGTGACAAGTGTTGGTTGAGTGGTTGCTGGAAGGAAAGACTGGAAGGGAAGTGTGTGCTGTCACATGGTGAGGAATGCAGACAGAGTTGTACACAGGCAGGTGCTCGGGGACTTATATGGCAAATTGACTTGGACTTCAAACTTTTACTTAACCACTTTTAAGTTGTTAAAATAGTATGATAATGTTATTTTGAAAATACATCATATCTTCATTGATGAGATTTTTTTTTTTTATTTTGAGTTTGTTTTCTCATGAGTGTTGACATTCTTATCATCTTGCCTAGATTTTTGCCTGCTTGAACACTTGGATTACCTCTAACTGAATGCTGATATAGACATCTAGATGCCTATAAACTTTAAAATCATTATTTCTGCTCCTCAAAACATCACATTTATCAACTAGTTATCCTATGACATTGTACATTCTTGTGTAGAAGTCTGAGTACCATCAGAATTTTCTCTCCTTTGAGAGTGATTTGAATCTTATGCCTTAAAGCTTGTAGAATCCATTCATTCTTGAGTTTCAGAAAATTTACAGGTAATGTCTGTAAATCATTTTGTAGAAATTTTTAAAAAATTGTTGTGTATCCTTTCAATATATTCATTTATTTCCCTTTCATTTCAGTAACAGAAGAAACCTTAGTGGCATAGTAGTCAAGCACTATAGCTATTAACCAAAGTGCTGGCAGTTTCAAGCGCTCCCAGGAAACTATTTTATGGCAATTCTTGTTTTGGTTTGGGTAGTTTTTATTTTAATAGCTCTTCATATGTGTAAATATTTGAGGATTCTTTTTCTGTTAAAATGTGCTAATTTCAAGGTCCTAATAATTCTCATCTTGAAAGGTACTTCTCATCTCTGACACTGTTTCAGCCATAAACTGTATGCTCAGTGTTATGTTTAAACTATTCTACAAAGATCGTGCTCTTTTTGTTTTTTTGCTAATATTATATCCTTTACTATTTAACTCCCAATTTCTTCTTCTCATGTGTTCTTTTTCATTTTTTTAATACTGTATTATTGTGTCTTTGGTCCACGTTTATAAGGTAGTTTAGATTCTCATTCAACAAATTCTACACAGACTATTCATTGACACTGCTTGTATTTTTCACAATAAACTACAGTCTTATTATTTCTATTCAGCCCTAAAATGGGGCAGCCTGAAATGGGGCACAGTGTAGAGTTTCTGATGTAGCACAAGACCAAGACTTCTACTAGGTTCTGACAACTTGGAGAGTCCCTTGAGGACATGACCTCTAGACTTGCTGCTAGCCCAGAGCTAAAACCATTACTGAAGCCAACACTTGAGACAAAGAATGCACTGGACTTGGGGACACAGAGTGATACATGTGGTATGTGTACCTTATGGTTTAATATATACATCAGGTAGTCCTAATGGTTTCTTTCTAGAGGTGAGAGGAAAGCGTGGATTGGAGGTGACTGTTTTGGTTAAGTGGATACAAGAAGTAAAGAGTGAAAAAGAAGAGTGTGCTGTCTCACAGCAAAGAGAACAGACAAAGTTGCAGAGATGTAGGTACTTGAGATTTTATTTAGAAAATCAACCTGGATCGTATACTTTCACTTAATCACACAAAAAAAGAAAAATTTTAAAAATCCTTTAGAAAATTGTAATTGCTATCCTCAGATTCTATATGATGAAACTTTTAAAACAGAAACATTAAGTCAGTTACCTAAGATCACCCTTGAACTGGCTGTCAACCCCAAGATATCTGACTTACAGATTTACTACACAATTGTGCACTTCTTGTTATGGACTGAATTGAGCCCCCACCAAAACATGTTCTGAATTCCCAGCTTGTGTGCCTGGTATCATGGATGGAAATACACGCCCCCAAATGCATTAATTTGACTGGGTGATGGTTCTCAGTATTGTATGATTGTCTGCCATTTTGTCATTTAATGGGATTTTCCTATGTTTTGTAAATACTATCACTATTACTTAATAAGATGGATTAGCAACAGTTTGCTCATGAGGTCCACAAGACTGAATAGTGTCTTATGCCATACTTTCATGAGATATACAAGACAGAAGCAAGCAGCGGGATACAAGGACTTCATATCACCAACAAAGCAGTGCCAGGAGCAGAACCCATCCTTTAGACCTGAGGTTCCTGTGCTGAAATACACTTAGTCCAAGGGAAGACTGATTTATCACAAGCATGTTCCTCTAGAGCCAGAAGAGGGAGAAAGCCTTTCCTTGGAGTCAGTGCCCTGAATTTGGACTTCTAGTCGGCTGGACTGTGAGCAAATAAACTTCTCTTTGTTAAAGCCATCTATTGTGGTCTCTCTTACAGCAGCACTAGGTAACTAAGACACATGGGAATATCATCCTTGTTTGGCAACAGAGTTTCTCTCTTGTTATGGTAATGAGATAGTACCAGTACAGGATGAATCCTAAACCTAATCACTTCTGACTTATAAAATGACCAGAACACAGATACACACACATAATGGAGTGAAAGGCCAGGTGGAAATCATCTACAAGATAAGGAATGCTTGGAGTTGCTGACAAGGAAAGAACTGACAAGGCCAAAATTCTGATTTGGACTTTCAGACTCCAGAATGCTGAGAAAATAGACTTCTGATCTTTCAAGTCACCCACCGTGGTATATGTGTTACACCAGCACTAGATGACTAAGGCACTCCTTCTCTGTGATTTTCTTCTGTTTATGGTTTTGCTTTGGTTTTAATAAAGAAATATTATTACTTCTAGATATTTGTTTGCTTACTCCATCTTACATTCCTGTCTCTAATGATTCTGCTTTTAAGTGGTAAGATAAATACCATGGTTCTCTCTTACTTTTTAATTCACTTGTTTCTTAAAGTGAATAATTTTATTAATATCATATAATTGCTAATATGATGTGCATGAATATTATTTGGATTTTCATATTGATTATATTTGCCTACTCATAATAAATTCACTTTAAAGATGTGGTATTGTACACTTGTTGGTTAAAAAATAGTTATATTTTTGCAGATTTATATGTACATTCCATTGTTCATTAATTTATGAAATTAAGAAAATATCTGATACACTTCAAGTATCTTCAAAAATGTAAACCCAATGCTAGCGAAACAGTGTAAGATAACCAAGCTATAAATAATTCGCCTGGGTCAAAGAGGCCCCAAAGGCTATCAGTTATTGAAAATGACATCTTTTTAATTTGTCATTTTACTGCAAATGACCCCATGCTGTCTACATGTGGCTAATAATATCTACTTATTTTATTCGATTAGTTAAATGGTTATATATAAAACTAATGAAATAGTCTAGACCTTATCATTTGTATTTACCTTGTAGTATGTAAGAGCTGCAACAGGCCTGGTTTGTCTTTTCTTCTTCTTGTTTTTAATTAACAATAAAAACATAAGTAAAAGAAACATATATCAAAAATAAATTGTTCAAAATACACTATTACTGGATTCCAAAATGCTTAAAATACTAACATCTTCATCTTAGTTATAAAAAAGCCAGAATAGAAAACAGTTTTTAATAGAATATTTATTTGGAAACAGAACTGAAATTTTTATAGCAGAATGGGAATGGTGAATAATATTATGAATATACTGTCTTGAGAGATACACTACTGTCATTACTTTAAATTGTACTGTAACTATAGCTATAAATGTTGAAAAGGTTAACTGGTAACCAAGGTTTAAATTATTCTTTGATGATGTCTTATATAGCTATACTGAGATTTATGATGTTGGCTTTGAAATTCAATTTTTGGCTAAGACTACTTAGAAAAATTAGGTAAAATGCTGTAGTTTGCAAGAAATAATTATTTTGCACACTACTAAACTCACAATAACAGGCCAGAAGCGCTAACACAATGATAATCTCACAAGTATAATTGATATTAGCATGGTCCTAACACACTGCAAAAATGTACATTCACTTATCAACTATGAATATCTAACAAGAATATTTAAATATTAGTTTAGACATGTTTAAGTATGAAAGAATGAAATTACCTTTCAGCTATGAAAACAATCAAACTTGTTAATATACTTATCCTTTTCTAATTCTCCAAGTATATTAAAATGTTGAACATCCAAAGGGTAAGAGGCTTTCCCTAATACCATTTTAAATGATTTTTCTGTCAACTGACAAGGCAATAGAATTCAAAGAAAAAGAATGTTAAGGCAGTAAGTACACTTGACAGGTGCAATGATTAACTGGTCAGGGGCTAACTGAAAGGTTTGCAGTTCTAACCCTTAAACTGTGTTATAGGAGAAAAGAACTGGCAACTTACTCTAGTAAAGATTGTTGATGTCATTGTTAGGTGCTACTGAGGTCACTGTTAGGGTAGTTTCAACCTGTAGCAACCCACCTGGTCCTCAGCCATTCCTAAAATTGCTATCTGTGGGCCCATTGTTGTAGGCCCTGTGTCACTCCATCACACTGAAGGCCTTTCTTTCTCTGACCTTCTACTACACCAAGCATGATGTCCCTCTCTGGGAACAGAATCCTCCTGACAACATGTCCAAAGTATGTAAAATCTAGTCTTACTATTCCTGCTTCTAAGTAGTATTTTGGTTTTACATCTTTCACAATACATCTGTTTGTTCTTTTGGCAGTTGATGGTAAGTTCAAACACTACAATTCAAAGGCATCAATTCTTCTTCTGTCTTACTTATTCACTGTCCAGATTTGATACGCATATGATACTGAAAATACCATGTCTTGGCTAAGGAGACTCAGTCTTCAAGATGACATTTTAGATTTTCAGAATGTTAAGATGGTCTTTTCCAGATTTTATCAATGAAATGTGTGTATTTTGATTTCTAGACTGCTACCTTCCTCAAGCACTGATTGTGGATCACAGTAAAATGACATCCTTGACAACCTCAGTCTTTCCTCCACTTACCATGATGTTGCATATCAGTCCAGTTGTTTCTTGACACTGAGGTGTAATCCATACTGAAGGCTCTGGTGTTTTATCTTCATCAGTAACTGTTTCAAATCCTCTTCACTTTTAGCAAGACTATGTCATCTGCGTAAATCAGGTCGTTAAAAAGTCTCCCTCCAATTCTTATGTCTCATTTATCTTCAGAAAGTTCAGCTTCTCAGATTTTTTGCTAGGCATACAGATTCCACAGGCATGGTGAAAAAATACAATCCTGATGAACATCTTTCCTGACGTGAAACCTTGCAGTATTTCCTTGTTCTGTTTGAACAACTGCCCCTTGATCCATGCACAGATTTCTCATGAGCACAATTAAGTGTTCTGGAATCCTCATTCTCCACAATGTTATCCTAGGAAACACTAACGGGCAGTATACTCTGTCCATTGTGGTAACTATTCACTGCAATCAAATTGATGACACAAAAACACAGATTCCTGGAAGTATCAAAGGTAAAAACAAAAAAGATTAATATTTATAATTCTTCAGGAGATCGGGGAAAATGAAGCACAGTATAATGATAAGTTGAATAGGCTGCAAAGAAAGCATAAAGAAACAGCCTGGAAAAACTTAAAAGATTAATAATAAAATTACAGAATTAGGGAACTTTAAAGAAAGCCAAAAGAGAAGAATTGAGGCAAGTGGACACCAGAATTGGTGAAGCTGAAGATAAAACACTTAATACAAATAAATTTGAGGAAAAATCAGATAAAAAAAATTAACTGAAGAAATGCTACAGATTATGTGTGACTGTCAAGAGAAATAACCTGCTATTTATATGCATACCAAAAAAGGAAAGGATAACAGAAAATACAGAGAGAATTGTTGAAGATTTTTTGACAGAAAAGTTCTCTAATATCATGAAAGATCAGAAGACAATCCATCCAATCTGCTCCTCAATCACCACACAAAGCACATCCCAAAAGAAAAATATCAACACATAATCAACCTTGGCAAATTAAAGACGAGGAGAAAATTTTAAAGGTAGTAAGAGCCAATGTAGTAAAGAATAAACAAAATATCATCTACACAGGGGAGTCAATAAGAGTACACTCAGACTACTCAGCACAAACCATGCAGGCAAGAACGCAATGGGATGACATATACACAGTCTTGACAGAAAAAAAAAAAAGAAAGAAAGAAACTGTAAGCCAAAAATTACATATTCAGCAATTTTTTCTCTCAGATATAATGACAAAACTAGGTCAGTTCCAAATACATAGAAGTTTAGAGAACCAAAAAATAAAATTACAAGAAGTAATAAATTCAGATCTTCAGTTATACAATAAAAAAACAACAGATAAGAGCCCACAGCTAGAAGGCAGAACACAGGTGCTAGATATCAATCCAGATAAGAAAATCATAAAAATAAAGCCAAAACACTCAAAATAGAGAAACAGAGATGTCACTATATAAATGAGGACAACATGGTAACAAAAAAGGACTTAAAAAGGGTGTAGTTATAGATACTTCATACAAAGAAGAAATCAAGACAATACAAAGAAATTAAAGACAAGCTCAAGGAAACCAAGTATTTACAATTATCTGTGAAAAGAGATGGAGATAGAAAACCAAAAGGGAAAAGCATGCTCTTGCATTTCTCAAGGTGAAAATGAACTGAAGAAAAAAATTAAGCCTCAAGTTGCATTAGGGGAAGATTTTATAGGGAAAACATTATAAACACCTCAGGAAGCATCAAAACAAGCATCAAAACACAGAGTCTTTACACCAGAAAGAACAGCTCAATGTTGAACCATTTCAAGAGGTAGCATACGCTCAGTAACTGATAGTACTGAAGGAAGGAGGCAAAATTTTATTGAAGACACTGGTGAAAAACGAAGGTCCAAGAATTCATGGAATATCAGTTATTTCAACAAACAAATGCCATGCTGGAAGTGTTTATGCATTTATGCCAAAAAATTTGATGGACTGTTACCTGGCCAAGGGACTGGAAGAGATCCATATTCCTGCCTGTTCCCAAGAAAGGTGATCAAACTTAAGGCAGAAATTATCAAACAATATTATTAACATCACACATAAGTAAAATTTTGCTAAACATAGTTCAAAAAGCAGCTGCAGGAGTATATTAACAAGGAACTGCCAGAAATTCTAGCTAGACTCAGAAGAGCATATGGAACCAGAGATATTATTGCTGATGTCACACATATCTTGGATGAAAGCAGAGAATATCAGAAAGAGGTTTACCTGCATTTCATCAACTATGTACACGTTCTCAACTGTGTGGATCATAACAAACTGTAGATATCACTGTAGAGAATGTGAACTCCCAAACACTAACTGTGCTCATGAAGAACCTGTACCTGAATCAAGAGGCAGTCATTCAAACAGAACAGCAGGATATTGCATGATTTAAAGTTAAAAAAGGTGTGCATCAGGGTTGCATTCTTTCACCATACCTTTTCAATCTGTACATTGAGCAAATAACATGAGAAGCTGAACTACATAAAGAAGAACAAGGTATCAACAACGTATTAAAAAGACTCATTAACAAACTGCATTATACAGATGACACAGCCTTACTTCCTGGAAGTGAAGATGGTTTGAAACACTGACTGCTGAAGATCAAAGACACAGCCTTTAGTATGGACTGTATGTCAGCATCAAAGAAACAAAAGTCCTCACAGCTGGACCAGTAAGTAACATGGTCATAACTATATAAGGGATTGAGGTTGTCACAGATTTCATTTTCCTTAGGTCCACAATCAAAGCTCACATAAGCAGCAGTCAAGAAATCAAAAGACTCATTGCATTGGGAAAATCTGCTATAAGGGATCTCTTTAAAGTATGCAGAAGTACATATGTCACCTTGAAGATGAAAGTGCACCTGACCCAAGCCATGGCAGTTTCGATCTCATCATATGCACATGAAAGCTAGTAATGAATAAGGAAACAGAAGATGAATGTATGCCTTTGAATTGTGGTGCTGGAGAATACTGAACATACCATAGACTGCCCAAAGAACAAACCAATCTGTTCTGAAAAAATATAACCAGAGTCTTCCCTGGAAACAAAAATGGCAAGAATGCCTCTTACATACTTCAGACATGTTATCAAGAGGGATCCGCCCCTGGAAAAGAACATCATGCTTGGTAGAGTCAGCAACAAAGTGGAAGACTCTCAACAAGAAGGAAAGACACAGTGGTTGCAACAATGGGCTTGGGCTTTAAAAATGATTGCAGGCATGGCACAAGACCAGGCAGTGTTTTGTTCTGTTGTACACACGGTCACTATGAGTTGGAACCCACACAACCGCATCTAACAAGAACTAACTAATGTACATCAGAGAAAACAAAATCTTAATTTTTTTTAAAAAGGAACCACACACATAGGTGATCTCTTGACAGACAGCACTACTTATTTGCATTCCTAGAACTCAGCTACTAACCAAAAGGTTAGCAGTTGGCATCCCCAGCCTCTCCTCGGAAGTTCTACAAGGCAGTTCTACTCTGTCCTACAATGTACCTACAAGCATAACTGACTACATAGCAATGGCATTTCTTTTTTTACTTATTTTCAAAACATCTTTAATCAAAATTATGAAGCTCTGGCTTATTTGGCTGTGTGTTTCATTGCTTACAACTCAGCAAGAACTCTAGCTTCAGCTTAGAACTAAGAAATACCTAATAAAGATTTTCTTGATTGACTTTTAAAGTTTTGAATTCCAAGAAGGACCTCACATAATTGTTTGGGGCACTTCATATAAGGTTGTTTTAACTATTGGGATAGTTATTTTTCATATTAAGAATAGGGATACCTTCTTTTGCTGTCTGACCACAAAATTTTGAGCTTCATGTACAGAACACACTTTCAATAAGCCTTTATACTTTTTCACATCTAGTAAAGGGGTATATGGAATTATTCTGTTAAAACTGCTAATATATCAACAGAAAAGCAGCAACATTCTTAGATTCGTAGTCTTAAACCATGGTTAGTCAAATGTTAAGCTTATTACACTTTTAATCAATGAATGAATGCTCTTTTATGTACTTCCTAGATTTTAACAATATCACAGGTTATCTTTTAATGTAAATATAAATAGTATTTTTGTAAAGACTAGAAGGAATGATGAAAGCTAAAATCTTTCATATTTGTGAATTTTAAATACTGAGAAACCTTAATTTACTCATTTCTTATAAGTGCTTCTCTGACACACATTTTTACTATATCCCAGTTTAGTGTTCCTCCTCAAAACATTCCTTAATCATGACCACTTACGTGTTAGCAGAAGGTAAGTCTCTCACAAATTACATTTGAAAGTGTTATATTATTACACAACAAAATACACTACTATGCAGAAAATCAAGTACAGAATCAATAACCAAGATTGTGAATTAATAAAATGCAGTACTGTCATCAAGTGGATCATATTAAGACTAACCACGTAGAACAGCCTGGGGGGATAGTGGGTTGAGTGCTATGTCTGCAAATCAAAAGGCTGGCAGTTCCAATCTGCTAGGCACTCCTTGGAAACTCTATGGGGCAGTTCTACTCTGACCTCTAGGGTCGCTATGAGTTGGACCCAACTCGATGACAGTGTTTTTCATATATATATAGGCCAAGAGCCAAGTGCCGTCGAGTCGGATCCGACATATATATATATATATATATATATATATGCATGTACATACATATATACATGTAAAGACAGCAGTTTGAATCCCACTAAATCTTAAAAACCATATGGGGCAGTTCTACTCTGTTCTATAGAGTCACTGTGACAGAGCTGACTCATTGGCAATGGGTTTGGATTTGGGTTTTAAATAGAAAGTCAATAAAAAATTCAAATTTCTTCAATAAGTGACCTATACCTAATACAGAAAACCATATTTTGAATATATACATATAGAATAGTTTATTGTGCTTTAAGCAAAAGTTTACAATCTAAATCAATTTGTCATACAAAAATTCACACACACACTACTCTGTAACTCTAGCTATTCTCCCCACACTGTGACAACACCATCCTCCTTTGGTCCATTCAATCAACTCCTATTCGCCTGTGCCCTCTCATTTTGCCTCAGAATAGGAGTTTCCCAGTTAGCTTCATGTATCTACTTACGCCAAGAAGCACACTCTTTACCAGTATCATTTTATGTCATATAGTCTAGTCCAATCCTTGTCTGAAGAGTTGGCTTCGGGAATGGTTTCATTTCTGGGATAACGGAGAGTCCCGAGCCATGTCTTGTGAGTACTCTTCAGTTTGTTGGGCCACTAAATCTGATCTTTTTAATAAAGTTCCCAGTTTGGCACTCCATTTCTTCCCACCACATCAGCGAGTCTTTGTTGCATTCCTTGTTGAGGCAGTCATTGGTGTCCACTGGACTAGATGCCATCTAGTTCTTCTGATCTCCTGCTGATGTAGTCTCTGGATTATGTGGCCCTTTCTGTCTCTCAGGCTCAAATTTTCCTTATGTATTTCATTCTCCTCTGCTCCTTATACAATGGGACCAACTGATGCTTCTTAGATGGCCACTTGCTAGTTTTTAAGACCCACATGCCACTCACCAAACTGGGATTCAGAAGATTTTAAGAATATATAGGCAAGTTTAAAAACTACTTCAGAAACTTAAAAAGTTATTTAATAATCTGAGTCTTCCAGATAAAGATGACTGAAGAGTATTTCTTGTGGGTCTATTTCTTATGAACTTCTTATAATGACAAGCTTACTGTATGTCTGCTTTAAGTTACCCAGATTTTAAAAACATTGTAATACAGAGGATCTCTGTAATTTAAGATATAAATGTTATCGGTTCCTTTATCTTGTCTTTCATATTAGATACAATCAGAAATCTTTAAATAAATAAAATGAATTGAGTACACAGGGGTATCTGCTATCTATATTGGATGAATGGATGAGTGAATAATATTTAAATACGGCAACAAAGAAGATTGCTAAGATTTACTGTCTTCCTACATGCTTTAAATTACCTTAATGTTAATATTATTTTTGTTTTGTAGGTAAAGAAACTGTCTTTGACATTATAATTCTAGGTTCTTGGTTACATAGCTAATAAAGGTTTAAGGTAAGGCAGTCTGATTTCTCAGGTTAGCTGTTACTTATTAAATTATAAACTTTAAGCTTAGATTCACTTGTTTTCCATAAAACACATAATTATCAATTCCAGAAAATTTTATAAATACTTAGCAAATTACAATAATGCAAATATTTTGATTATATGTAATTGGTTCCTAAAATGAATAATTAATAAATAATTGCCTCCTCAAATGAAAATTCAACCCTACATAATACATATGGAATGTAAGAAATGTTAATTCTTTAATACACATTATAAAATTTTATATCTGCACAGATCCTAAAAAGCCTTAACACAAAACAGACATGTATGAGTCTTCAAGTTGCATATTAATTTTAGTGCAAGAAACAATGAAATTAGTCAGAATAACTGCAAAGGTTTTCTTAGAAATTATATACTATTATAAAGACAAATGATGCCAAATGAATCAAATAGCAGAGCTGAAAATTTTGAAATATAATGATTTGTAATAAGCCAACTGACTACCAAATAAGAATTCCTGCCAAATAAGCCAATTCATATTTGGCTATTTATAACATCAAAGTAGTCTCTGCACCCTGGATGGGGACAATTTATACTTACAATAATTCACAACAGCCTTTTGGCAGCCATGAGGTCTTTGGAAGCCTTTTCTTCCCAACTGGTTTAGAACTGCAGAAGTTAGTAAATGCTGTCATAAATGCCATTAAATCAGCATCTCAAAGGATGCCAAGAACCAAGGTGATTTTTCCTTCAGTAACTTTTCTAAAAGCATAATTACAGGGCAAAAAGAATGGTGTATCTTTGCATAGGCTCTACTCTATTCTATTATGGTGTAGCAGAAAGGAGACATGTTGTAGAGTCTTGACACTTCCATTCATATGTCATGTTCCCCACTTAGCAGTAGCATGTAAGACTTTCAACAAGTTATTATTCTTCTGTGAAACTTAAATTTCCTCATTTGAAAATAAAGATGACAAAGCCAAGCCAAGTGCCGTCGAGTCGGATCCGAGTATATTTCATTATATATTTAATGTCTCTATATAGATATTAACAGGCCTTAACTATAAGATTATGAGAGTAGTCTTTACTTTTTGTTATTTTCGTTGGCTGTCAAAATCGTGACCCTATGCTCAAAAGGATAGGCCCTTGTCGTCTGCAGAGTTTTCCCTGTCAGATTTTCAGTGGTAGATCACTGGCTCTTTCTTCCTAGTCTGTCTCAGTCTGGAATTTCTATTTAAACCAATTCAGTATCATAGCAACTCGCTAGCCCCCACTGACAGGTAACGGCTGCATGAGGTGCATAGGCCCGAAATTGAGCCTGGGTTTCCCACATACAATGTGAGAATTCTGCTACTAAGCCAACACTACTTTTTCAAAACATAATTAAAGCCAAGTGCCGTCCACAAATCTAAGAATATAATTACTATAAACTACATGTAAAGTGAGAGAGCCAGCAAAAAATAAGTGAAAAATCTGTGCCAAGTATATGGTAAAAATGCTGGATAAACAGTGTAAGTTAAATTTGATTCTTCTCTAAAACTAAATAGCAAACTATTCTCTATAATCATTATCAGTGTATTCTTTCTTTGGGAAATGGAAAAAAAAAAAAAAAACTTGTGCCATCAAAGCAAATTCTACTCATAGCGACCTTACAGTTTCCAAAGGCACAAAACTTTACAGAAGTAAACTTGCCACATCTTTTTCCTTTGGAGATGCTAGTGAATTCAGTTCAGTTACTTTTCCATTTGCAGCTGAAAAAAATTCAGGAAAGCCAAAGTATCAATTTGAGTATATTTCACATGAATTTAGAGACCATCTCAAGAATAGATTTGACATGCTGAACATTAATGACTGAAGACCAGAGAGCTGTGGAAAGACATCAAGGACATCACACATCAAGAACACAAAAGGTCACTGGAAAGATATGAAAGAAAGAAAAGACTAAAACGGATGTCAGAGGACACTATGACAATTGCTCTAAAAGGTGTTCCAACCAAATTTCGAAATTATCGAACAATATCACATACAAGTAAAATTTTGCTGAGATCATTCAAAAGTGATGAAATGGTTATCAACAGGGAACTGCCTGAAACTCAAGCCAGATTCAGAAGACAATTTAGAACCAGAGATATCATTGCTGTCAGATGGATTCTGGCTAAAAGCAGAGAACACCAGAAAGATTTCAACCTGTTGTCTTGACTGTGTAAAGACATCCAACTGTGTGGATCATAACAAATTATGAGTATCATTGCAAACAATGAAATTCCAGAACACTTAATTGTGCTTATGAGGAAGGTATATATAGATCAAGAGGCAATCATTTGAATAGAACAAGGGGATATCATTTGGTTTAAAGTTACGAAAGGTGTGCATCAGGTTTGTATCCTTTCACCATACTTATTAAATCTGTAGGCTAGGCAAATAATACGAGAAGCTGGACTACATGAAGAACAAGGCATCACGGCTGGAGGAAGATGCTCCAAAGCAAAGATGATGTGAGTATGTCACACATACTTTGGATAAATTATCAGGATCAGTCTATTTAGAAGGACATTATCCTTCATAAAAATACAGGGATTAGCAAAAAGGAGGAAGACATTCAATGAGATGAACTGATACAGCAACTGCAATAATGGGCTCAAGCACAACAACAACTGTGCGGATGGTACAGGATGTGGCAATGTTTCATTTTGTTGTACATGGGGTCATTATGCAGTGGAACCTACTCAGTGGCAACTAGCAAGAACATTTCTGGGCTCAAGAGGACAGTTATACTTCAAGAGCAAGTTCCTTATCTTCCATGCAGCAGACCTAGATTCGATTCCTGGCCAAGAAACCACTCATCTCTCCACAGATGTTTGCAAGTTGAGATGATGTTCAACAAGTTTTAGTGAAGCTTCCAGACTAAGTCAGACTAGGAAGAAATATGTGATGATCATCAAAATCAAGCAGTGAAAACCTTATGGATCACAATGGTTGATCCCATTATACACTGGGTCATCAGTTGTCAGGGGCAACGTAAATGAAACTAAACATTTCTGGATTCTGTTCTACTGATCTATAGTCTCATCCTTCAGCAATACCACCACCTTCACTACTGTTCTTGTTACTGGCCATGGAGTCAGCCTCTGACTCATGGTGACTTCATGTCAAACTGAATGAACGGCTGTCTGGTCAAGTGCCATGCCCGTGACTGCTTTAGAACAGTCTATTTTGGTGACTATTCATTGGTACTTGGGGAAGTAAAAACAAGAATCAAACAAACAAAACTTGTGTATTATAGTACTGTTGAGTAAAGTATTCCATATGTATATATCAAATAGAACTCCTTGGTTGACTGTATTGTTCACATAAGCATCTTGCTGATTTCCTGTTGCTGAGAGACGGGGACTTGAGTTCCAAACATACTTGTAGATTTTTATATTTCTCCTTTCAGTGCTGTCAGCTTTACTTCAGGGATATTGAGGCTCTGTTGCTTAGTGTGTATACATTTAGGATTGTCACACCTTCCTGGTGGGTTAATTCTTTACCATTATCTGACGCTCTACTAATTTTCTTTTTAGTGTCCCTTATACAGACATTTAGCGTATAGCAATAACCTCCTGGCTTCTCCCTTAAAGGCCCAAGGTATTTTTTTCCTAACAAACCATTATGTGTACCACTACCTAGTCTTTCCTAAACCACTGCTCTCATTGTATCTCTGAATCACATTTTACAGTATGTTTTGGAACTCAAGTCCCCATCTGTCAGCAACAGAAAATTAGCAAGATACTTATGTGAACAACACAGTCAACCAGGGAGTTCTATTTGGTGTATACATATGGAACACTTTACCCAACAGTACTATAATACACAGTTTTTGTTTGTTTGCTTCTTCAAAGCCTACTTTATTAGATGTTAATATAGCTACTCCTTGTTTATTATTTTTTACATACTATTATCTTGTTTCTATCATTTCATTTTCAACTTACTAGGTTTGAAGTGAGTTTCTCGTACACAGCATATAGTTGGGTCACGTTTTACTATCCACTCTCCCAATTGTTGCCTTTTAATTGATGTATTCAGACCACTCTTTGCACTACTCCCCAACTCATGTAGAAAAAATGTACGTAAATTTGCATTCCAGATATTTAAAATGTGATTCAGAGATATAATGAGAGCAGTGGTTTAGGAAAGACTAGGAAGCGATACACACAATGGTTTGTGAGGACAAAATACCTTGGGCCTTTAAGGGACATGCCAGGAGGCTATTGCTATAAGCTAAATGTCTCTATAAGGGAAACTAAAAAGTTCACTATTCTATCCATAAAGCTATTAAAAGAAAATGAAAAACAACCAAAAAAAAAAACATGTTAATATTTATCACTGCACATTTTAAAAACTGTACAGCACTCAGACTCTCAAAGTTACTTAGCGCACAAATTGACAGTCTGATAAAGAGAAAAGTAATTTAAATTCTATTACTACTTTTTTCTTATTCCAATTATCCTTAGAGTGCTTCTGTAATATATTCAATCATTGACAGAAAAACTAAGCAAATTAAAATTAAGCAATAAACATAAAAACAAAATAGACTTATTATTTTACCTTAAAATAAACACCTCTCAGAAAAATCAGGTCTACAGCCTTCTGGGGAGGACAATATATTTTTTTCAAATAATTACAGGAAAAAAAAAAACATTGATATTCATTTTCGGAAAACATACAAACATTCCTCTAAAATCTAATATGCTTTACATAGCAGGATTTTACTGTCTCTTCCATTAAAAAGTAATACATTGTCTATTGCAGCATGAATTAATGGCTCTTGAGAAATGAAACTGCATTTTTGTTTTAGTTATTGACATTTATGTTATTGCTCTTTATGAAGATGCAATACTACAAGATGCAATATTGTAAATACATTTGAAGAATGAAAAAGTTCTGTAAATTTTTATTATTAATTCAAGCTCTAATATATAAATGTAAGTACCCTAAGACATTATTTCTTACTTGATATAGTCTAAGCCCTCCTGGTACAGTAGTTAAGTGCTACATCTTATAACCAAAAGGTGTCCTCGCATAATGGTTAAGGGTTACATTTTATAACCAAAAGATCAGCAGTTCAAACCCAACAGGTGCTCCTTGGAAATGCTATGGAATTCTGATCTGTCCTACAGGGTCTCAAATGAGTTAGAATCAACTCATTTGCACTGGGTGGCTCACAGTTCATAAACACGAGCATATACAGTCACACATTATTTTTGAATAACACTAAATTATGAACATGACAGTCACAAATATTCAAAAATAAAATTTGTCAAACTACAAAGCAGCTCCCAAGTCTAGATAAATTAAAAATGAAGCATTATTTAAAAATGGCAAGCATTCGAAGTTAAACATCTTTCAGGTTTAGTATCCAAATTAAATCTTGTATCTTAAGTGGAATCACATTGAGTCCAATCTAAGCTTTCAATGATACTTCATCTATCACTGAAATATCACATGTTTATACAAAATGCCCTAATATAAACATATTCAGAATTTTAAAATTTTAGATAAAGACATGTATGTGGTGATAAGTATTTAACAAATATACATTTGACAGACTTATATATAATATAGATAAAGTAGTAGCCATCTATATGCATGATTTGATTCTGTGATCATATTACATTTATTAATTTTCATATTACATTTATTAATATTCATGCATAAATTATTTTATTAAGGCATAATATTTCTATAAATTTTACAAGGAATTATTTAAGTAACACATCATACCTGTTACCATGGTTCACTTATTTTGCATTGATCTTTAACCTCATTAAAATATTTAAAGAGAATGTCATATGGAGAAAACAGCATGTACAACGAAATTAAAGAAATGAACTGTGGTTAATGAGCAGAGAGAAAGAGAGAACTGAGGTATGGTAGGAGACTGAAAAGACAGACAGAGGCCAGACCATAATAGATTTGTAGAACAAAAGAAAAAGAAACTTTTTTTTGGCGTTTATTACAAGAGCAGTGTCAACCTCTATGACAATTCAATCAAGGAAATGATATAGTAGTATTCGTGTTTTACAATGATTACTCTGTCAGAAATGTTGTTTGGAGGCTCATTAGACAGAAATGGAGAGAACCTTTAGGTTATTAAAGTAATCTAAAAATGAAATGATGCTGGAGATTTAGAGAGAGTAAAGACATTGTGTCTACTTCATGGCTGTGCTCTCAGTTGCTTTAGAATAAGCTCAGTACATGTTTCTATTTTTGTTTATTATATGATTTAAACTTATTCTCCAAAGCAGAGTCATCTTTTATGCTCAAAACTCTATGTATTTAAATGATATCTTTCATACTTTCATACTTTCCATCTTTTCTGATAAACATTAAGAACAGCCTACCCGGCTTTTCTAAAGTACCACAGCAGAAAGGATTATCATTGACACTAAAAAAAAAAAAAAAAATTTATTAAGGGGGAAGGCACTCTTTGTTCACCATTTGCCAACATAAAACTATATAGATACAGATATACTTAATCTAAGAGTTACAAACTATTACAAGTAGAAAAAAAAACACATCCCAAAACAGTGCCATCGATTTTCACTGACAGTGACCTACAGGTCACAGTAGAACACATCAAGTAAGGAGGGTAAAGACAGTGAGCAGCCCTTACTTGTCTGTCAGTGGAGGCTTGCTTGTTGCTGTAATTAGGGAAGCTATGTCACTGGTATTCAGGTAGCAGCAGGATCAACCATGGTAGACAAGTTTCAGCTGAGCTTTCAGACTAAGACATACTAGGAATAAGGAGCCAGCAGTCTGCTTCTGAAAGGAATTAGCCAGGTAAAATATTATGAATAGCAGCCGAACATTGTGAGGTATGGTGCCGGAGAGTGAGCCCCCTATTTTGGAAGGCAGTCAGAAGATGACTGTGGAAGTGCTGCCTCCTCAAAGTACAGTCGACCTTAACAACACGGATGGAGTAAGGCCCCCAAGATCTTCATTCGCTGAGGTGGCATGACTCAAAATGAGAAGAAATAGCTGCAAATATCCATTAACAATCGGGACAGGGAATGTACGAAGGATCAATCCATGAAAATTGGAAATTGTCAGAAATTAAATGGAACACATAAACACTGACATGCTAGGCATAAGTGAGCTGAAATGGATCAGTTTGGGCCATTTGGAATCCGACAATCATATAGTCTACTATGCTGGGAATGAATTATTGAGGAGGAATGGTGTGCCATTCATCAAAAAGAACATTTCAAGATCTGTCCTGAAGCATAATGCTGTCAGTGATAGGATGAAATCCATACTCCTATAAGGAAGGCCAGTTAACACAGCTGTTATTCAAATTTACGCACCGGCCACTAAGGCCAAAGATAAAGAGGCTGAAGATTTTTACAGGTTTCTGCAGTCTGAAATTGGTCGAACATGCAGTAAGGATGCATTGATAATTACTGGTGACTGGAACGCAAAACTTGGAAACAAAGAAGGAGGATCAGTAGTTGGAAAATATAGCCTTGGTGATAGAAATAATGCCGGAGATCACATGACAGAATTTTGCAAGACTAATGACTTTTTCATTGCAAATACCTTTTTTAAACAACACAAATGGTGACTGTACACATGGAGCTTACCAGATAGAATAGACAGGAACCAAACTGACTACATCTGTGGAAAAAGACGATGGAAAAGCTCCATGTCAGCAGTCAAACAAGAGTAAGTGCTGACTGTGGCACAGACCATCAGTGGCTCATATGCAAATTCAAATTGAAACTGAAGAAAATTAGAACAAGTCCATAGATTTGATGTGTTGATCACTAATGACCAAAGAACAGACAAATCATGGAATGACATCAAAGACATCATTCATGAAGAGAGCAAGAGGTCTTTAAAAAGATAAGAAAGAAAGAAAAGACTAAACTGGATGTCAGAAGAGACTCTGAAACCTGCTCTTGAATGTCAAGCAGCTAAAGCAAAAGGAAGGAATGGTGAAGGAAAAGACCTAAGCAGATTTCAAAATGCAGCTCAAGAAGACAAAAGAAAATGTTACAATGGCATGTACAAAGAGCTAGAAATGGAACACCAGAAGGGAGGAAAATGTTCTGCATTTCTCTAGCTGAAAGAACTGAAAAAAAAATTCAAGCCTCAAGTTGCAATAGTGAAGGATGCTACTATTAAACAACGCAGGAAGCATCAAAAGAAGATGGAAGGAATATTCAGAGTCATTATACCAGAAAGAACTGGTCAATGTTCAGCCACTTGAAGAGAAAGCACATGATCAGGAACCAATGGTACTAAAGGAAGAAGTTGAAGCTGCACTGAAGGCACTGGCAAAAAACAAGGCTCCAGAAGGTGATAGAGTATCAATTGAGAGATTTCAAAAAACAGATGCAGTCCCAAAAGTGCTCACTTACCTGTGCCAGGAAATTTGGAAGACAACTGCCCTGCCAGCTGATTGAAAGAGATCTATATTTATGCCCGTTCCAAAGAAAGATGATCCAAACAAATGTGGAAAGTGTGGAACAATTATCATCGATATCACACGCACATAAAATTTTGCTCAAGATCATTCAAAAGCAAGTGCAACAGTATATTGACAAGGAACTTCCAGAAATTCAAGCTGGACTCAACAGGACGTGGAACCAGGGATATCATTACTGATGTCAGATGGATCTTGGCTGAAAGCAAAGAATACCAGAAAGATATTTACTTGTGTTTCATTGATTTTGCAAAAGCATTTGACTGTGTGCATCATAGTAAATTATAGTTCAGGTTGCAGAGAATGGAAATTCCAGAACACCTAATTGTACTCTTAAGGAATCTGTATATGGATCAACAGGCAGTGGTGCAAACAGAACAAAGGGACACTGTGTGGTTTAAATTCAGAAATAGTGTGCATTGGGGTTGTATCTTTTCACCATAACTTTTCAATCTGCATGCCAAGAAAATAATCCAAGAAGTTGGATTACACAAAGAAGAACAAAGCATCAGGATTAGTGGATGACTCATTAACAACTTGTGTTATGTAGATGACATCATCTTACTATAAGTGAAGATGATTTGAGACACTTACTGATAAACATTAAGGAACACACATCCAGTATGGATTGCACCTCAACATCAGGAAAACAAAAATCCTCACAACTGGATTAGCAAGAAACATTGCTACAAAAGAGGAAAAGAATGAGGTTGTCACGCATTTCATTTCACTTGGGTCCACAACCAATGCCCGTGGAAGCAGCAGTCAAGAAATCAAAAGATGGAAAGACCCAACAAAGAAAGAGAACTACAGATCCATATCACTCATGAATCTAGATGCAAAAATCTTCAACAAAATTCTTGTCAATAGAATATAACAACATATCAAGAAAATAATCCATCATGACCAAGTGGGATTCATATCAGGGATGCAAGACTGGTTCAACATCAGAAAAAACAATCAGTGTGATTAACCACATAAATAACTTAAAAGACAAGGAACACCTGATTTTATCCATTGATGCAGAAAAGGCATTTGATAAAGTCCAACACCCATTCATGCTAAAAACTCTTAGCAAAATGGGCATAGACGGCAAATTCCTCAACACAATAAGGGCCATTTATAAAAGCCAATTGCCCACATCATCCTGAATGGAGAGAGACTGAAAGATTTTCCCTTGAGATCAGGAACTAGACAAGGATGCCCACTCTCACCTCTCCTATTCAACACTGTGCTAGGAGTTCTAGCCAGAGCAATTAGACAAGACCAAGAAATAAAGGGCATCTGCATCAGCAAAGAGGAAGTTAAAATCTCCCTGTCTGCAGATGATATGATTGTATATGCAGAGAACCCCAAGGAATCTATAAGTAAGCTACTCAAACTGATAGAAGAGTTTAGCAAAGTCTCAGGATACAAGATAAATGTAAGTAAATCAGTAGGATTCCTTTATACCAACAACGAGACTGTTAAGGAAGCAATTATCAAATCAATACCATTTACGATAGCCCCTAAGAAGATAAAGTAGCTAGGAATTAATCTAACCAGAAAAACAACAGACCTTTACAAAGAGAACTACAAGCCCTTACTACAAGAAACTAAAAGAGACTTAGACAAATGGAAAAACCTACCATGCTCATGGATAGGAAGACTTAACATTGTGAAAATGTCTATTTTACCCAAAGAAATTTATTTATATAATGCAATCCCAATACAAGTCTCAGCGTCATTTTTTAATGAGATGGAGAAATAAATCACTAATTTTGTTTGGAAAGGGAAGAAGCCCCGGATAAGTAAGGTACTACTAAAGAAGAAGAACACACTGGGAGGCCTCTTGTTACCTGACCTTAGGACATACTATACTGCCACAGTGGTCAAAACAGCCTGGTACTGGTACAAGAACAGACAGATGGAACAATGGAACAGAACTGAGACCGCAGAGATGACACCATCTGCCTATGAACAGTTGATATGCGACAAAGGCCCTAAAACATTAAACTGGGGTAAAAAACAGTATCTTCAACAAATGGTGCTGGCAAAATTGGTTATCCATCTGCAATAAACTGAATCAATTCCATATCTTACATCTTATACAAAAACCAACTCCAACTGGATAAAAGACCTAAATATCAAACCTAAAACGATAAAGCTCATCCAAGAAAAGGTAGGAACAACAATGGAAGTTTTAATACACAATGAGGACAGACTCCAAAATCTGTCAAAGAAACCTCAATCAACAGAAGAGAAAATAGATAAATGGGAACTATTAAGAATCAAACACTTTGGCTCATCCAAAGACTTTATTAATAGAATTAAAAGAACAGCCACAGAATGGGAAAAAATATTTGGCAACTCTATGTTAGACCGACGCCTGATCTCCATAATCTATAAGATACTACAAAATATCAATAAGAAGAAGATAAACCATCCAATTAAGCCATAGGCAAAGGATATGGACAGACATTTCACTAAAGAGGAGATCCAGGCAGCCAAAAAACACATGCAGACATGTTCATGATTTTTAGTTATTAAAGAAATTCAAATCAAGACGACAATGAGATACCATCTCACCCCAACAAGATTGGCCATGATCCAGAAAACACAAAACAACAAATGCTGGAGAGGCTGTGGAGAAAGTGGAACCCTGCTACACTGTTGATGGGGTTGCAAAATGGTCCAGCCTCTTTGGAAAGCAATCTGGTGCTTCCTTAAAAAAATGGATACCGATATACCATTTGACCCAGTAATTCCACTACTTGGAATATATCTTACAGAATCAAGGCCTTTCACACCAATGGACACATGTACCAGAATGTTTATCGCAGCACAGTCCACGATAGCAAAAAGATGGAATCAACCCAGATGCCCAACAACAGAAGAATGGATAGGTAAACTATGGTACATATACTCAATGCAGCACTACGCAGTGATAAAGAATAACAATGATTCCAGGAAACATCTGCTAACCTGGTTTCAACTGGAAGACACTATGTTGAGTGAAAGCAGTCAGCGACAAAAGGACAAATATTGCATGAGACCTCTACGATAAGATCTCAAAAACAGACTTGTGTATATAAGAAGACTCTTTGACAGCTTCAAGGGAGGGGAGGGAGGGTTTAGTTTAGATAGTTGCTAGAAATCTGGTTGGGAGAAAGCAGTGATAGCACACATTAGAAAGAAGAACAACATTAAGCAGACTTCAGCATAACTTGAGTACTCCTTCCATCTTAACCCAATATTGCAAGGATAGAGTAGGTGGGTCAGGGGCAGGGGACCACGCTCTTAGGTGAAATCAAGGCCAATTGGCACAACTAGCGTTTTGCTAAGAGAGCTCTCTGTACCCCACATTGGTGACTGGCGTCTGGGGTCTTAAAAGCTGCCAAGCTGCCATCCGAGGACACAGCAAATGGTCCCAACTCAGCAGGAACGGATGCTCACCGAGGAACAAAATGACATGCAGTAAAGACAACCTAGAAGACAGAGAGACCTGCAAGAGTGGGTACCTACATCGATTTGGGACCGGAAGAACCGGATGGTGCCTGGCCACCATCAGTGATAGCCACGATGGAGCTCACAGAGAGGAGTCTCACTGGCAACACAAGAGATCTCCTGAGATCTCCACTAAAAGACCTCAACTGAAGGTCCAGGGGTTTCGAGTTTCCTCTGAGAGCATGGCCCCCAGCCATGATGCTGCCCTTACCCATAAAGTATAACAAAGATCCACTCTTTGGACAGGGATGGTTTGGACTTGGCAATGCAGAGTGACCATATATTGGATGCACTTTATGGTTCTCTACATCTATCAGATATCATCCTGCTGACCTCTGGCTGGAGGAAGGAGGGTGGGTGGAGAGCAGGGGAAAGGAGCCTGTTGGGAGGATGAGACATCTATGGAGCAGAGAGGAACAGTGTGGTGTCACTGGACAAGGAGATCAGTGGAAGCTGCATATAGGTGGGCATGTAAATTTATACGGGAATATACATTTTCACTCAGTCATGTTAAATAAAATAAAAAAAAGAAATCAAAAGATGCATTGCATTGTGAAAATCTGCTGCAAAGGACCTCTTTAAAGTATTTGAACGTAAAAATGTCACCTTGAAGACTAAAACACGCCTAACACAAGCACGGTATTTTTAGTTGCATCATACACATGTGGAAGCTGGACACCGAATAAAGAAGACTAAAGAATTGATGTCTTTCAATTGTGGTGTTAGATAAGAATGCTGAATGTACTGTGGACCGCCAACAGAACAAACAGATCTATTCTGGAAGAAGTACAACCAGAGTGCTCCTTGGAAACAAAGATGGCAAGACTGTGCCTTACACACTTTGGACACGTTGCCAGGAAGGATCAGTCCCTAGAGAAGGACATCATGCTTGGTATAGTGGAAAGTCAGCAAAAAAGAGAAAGACCCTTGACAAGATGGATTGACACAATCGCCGCAACAATGGGCTTAAGCATAAAAACAGTTGTGGTCATGGTGCAAGGCCAGGTGGTGTTTTGCTCCATGGTTCATAGGGTCACTGTGAATTAGAACTCCCTTGATGGCACCTAATCACAACAACAACAGAACTATACAGACATACTTAATCTAAGAGTTACAAAACATTAAAGGTGGAAAAAAATACATATAGTATCTCTGAAATTTGGGAGGCAATTGGATACCTTTTTTGTTACATCCATTCAGATACTTCATGATCTTAGCTAATGGTTAAATCATTCCTTTCCAAACTTTAGTTTTACCTTTTAGAAACCACAATGAGTTTTCATGATCACATTCTGGTTGTTAACTTATTTTTATTTGTTTGAGTTTTTGTGTGTGTGTGCGTGTGTGTGTGTGTGTGTGTGTGTGTGCGCATGCTACTGTTGAGACTCCAGGTAGTTCCTCTTATTGGCTATTCATTGTCATAGTTACCTATGTCTGCTATAAGAGATTGCTTTCAAGTTGATGGTTTTAATAGAGAAATTTATTCTTTCACAGCTTAGGACACTAGAAGTCTAAATACAGGGTGCTAGCTCCACAGGAAAGCTTTCTCTCTCTCTGCCTGCTCTTGGGGAAAACTTGTTATCAATATTTCCTGGTCAGCTAGCATCTGAGCACAGAAACCTGGTTTCAAAGGACATACTCCATTCCTAGCACTGTTTTCTTGATGGTAAGAGATCCCGTCTCTCTGCTAGCTCTTCTGTCTTGTAACTCAAAAGAGGCACACCTAAGACAAACCAAATCTAGTAAATTCTGTACTGTTTCACCAGCACAAGTGCCTCTAATCCTGCCTCATTAGTCTCACAGAGGTAGGATTTACAACGCTACCTCAGATGTGAAATTGTGGAAAATCACACAATATTGAGAATTACAGCTTGGTCAAGTTGACACTATTATAGGTGGACACAATTCAATCCATTATATTCACGTATATTTTTGCTTTAGGTTACGGGGGATGGTCAAGTAACCTAGGAAGGCAGATATTACTCAGCTTCAGTGTGTATGTGGAATGGAATTATGGCACTCTTCTTGATCTCTGCCATTTTTGAAGGAATATGAGAGACAAGGGTCACACTGGCAGATCAAATCTCTAGATATGTTGATTTTTCATTTTCTTCCTTGGTGGTGTAATTGTTAAGTGCTACAGCTGCTCATCAAAAGCTCAGCAGTTTGAATCCACAGGCACTCCTCGGAAACCCTATACGGCAGTTCTGCTCAATCCGCTGAGGTTGCTATGAATTGGAATCAATTCAGTGGCAATGGGTTATTGGCATTCGATAGTTAGTAAACTCATTTTTGTCCTGACAATAAATCATTTGATAATGCCAAAGACTGAACACAATTTGCTTCTATGATTTTCTTTTTTCTTTTTCTCTCTTTTTATTTTTACTCTGCCTGTTTGACAGATGAATAGATTCAGAGGTAGGAACCATGGACTGTCTGAGCTGATCAAGAGAATGCCATAAAAGAACTGAACTGCAGAATTTTACATACACAGTGATAAAAATGCCTCATTGTACATAAATTGCCAAAAACTTTTGGATATCTAATACACAAAAGTTCTATTCTGACCTTAACCAATTTTTCTTTTTTAATGTAGTCATGTCTATTAGAATGTTCCTATATACATTCAATTAAATGTTCTTGAATCTTCACTAAGCACAAGTTATGAAGTTTGGCAAGGGGTTGAAGGATAAGTAAAATACAACTTCTACATTTATGCTGCACTGAGAAACCATTTAAATAATGAATAATATATCAATACTTGTAAATCAGCGTGACAAGAACTACAATAGGAATATGCACATAACACAGTTCGTTGGGAGAAGATCCAGGATTTTAATCTTGAAGGATGAGAAAAGAATGGACAAACTGTTTGTATGTTAAGAATATTTTAGGTACAGGGAAAACTGAACACAAAGACAGAATGAAGTTAATTTCAAATAATGTGGTTGGTTTGATTGTATCATAAGATGTAATAGTAAAAATATTTGTAAAGGTGAAGGTTGGTAATAAAGGCAAGCACGAAGTCTTAAAGAATTTAGACTTTATTTTGAATCTCTGAATTGCAGGTAAGTAATATGGCACATTTTGTGTTATGGAAAATCACTGTAACAACAATGTGAGAATAAAGTAGGTCAAGACCACAGAATAAAAATTAGTTTGAAGGCCATTACAATTGCTCTCGTGATTAAAAAAGAAGGGTGCTGAATTCAGGCAATGGCTGTAAAAATAGTAAAAACAACAGAATGAAGTGCTAATTAAGAAATTGGATTAATAGGACATAGCAATTAAAAGAGTATGAAAAATGACATGTGAGTTAACAGATCCTAAGACAGAAAACATAAAGGAAAAGAAAGACTGCATGATAAGGAGGATGGTCCATTTTTGTCATATTAAAAACTATATACTTATGAGTCATCCAGTCCAAAAGGTCAGGCTGAAGATAGATTTTATTGTCACCAACTAAGGGTTGTAATGGATTACCATATTTTTACACAAATAATACACATCTTTTATGTTTATTTGCCCACCATTCCCTCCCCCATGAGATAATTTAATTAGCTTTCTATGCCTTTTGTTTCTTTTCTTTTTTTTAAATATATGGCTACAAAAAAATAAAAGGAAAAAAAACTGAGATTGTCAAGGATTTCATTTTACTTGGTTCCACAATCAACATCTGAGAAAGCAACAGTCAAGAAATCAAAAGATGCATTACACTGGGGAAATTTGTTGCAAATGACCTCTTTAAAGTGTTGAGACGTCACCTTGAACACTAGGGTGTGCCTGACCCAAGGCATAGTATTTTTAATTGCATCATACGCAAGTGAAAGCTGATCAATGAATAAGGAAGACAGAAGAACAACTGAGGCCTCTGAACTGTGGTATTGAGGAGAATATTGCATATACCATGGACTGCTAAAAGAACACACAGAACTATCTTGGAAGAAGGACAAGAATGGCAATAGCATCTCTTACGTACTCTGGACATGTCATCAGGAAGGATCAATCCCCAAGAAGGACATCATGTTTGGTAAAATAGAAGGTCAGTGAAAATGAGGACGACTGTCAACAAGATGGACTGATACAGTGGTTGCAACAATAAGCTTAAGTATAAAAGGGTTGCTATGAGTTGAAGCAACTGGAAGGCACCTAACAACAACATAATAAATAAGTTACCATAGTATGCTTATGAAAATACTTCACCAGGACAAAAGAGTGGTTGGCAAACAAACACAAATGCATGAGTTATTTGTGTGAAACTACAGTAAATCATATGGATAAAATGCATTGAAAAACAAGATCTTTCAGAAAAAAAAATTCCAGAGACTATCAACTCTCTTTTTTTAATCTTACTTTAGATGAAGGTTTACCGAACAAACTAGCTTCTGATTAAACAGTACACATACTATTGTATAATACTGGTTAACAACCCCAAATGTCAACTCTGTTTTTCCACCTTAGGTAGCCTGTTACCAGCTTTCATGTCCCATCCCTTATTCTTGTACTTGCTCCTGAGCTGGTGTGCCCCTTTAGTCTCATTTTGTTGTATGGGCCTGTCTAAGGGTTGGGGTAAGGAGGATGGCCTTTATTTTGTGAGTCAGAATTTTCTTCTGCTATGCCCAGGAACATCTATTATGATACCTGTCAAAACAGTCAGTAGTGGGTATAATCCCTGTAAGAGCAGTTAGTGGTGGTAGGCAGGCACTACCTCATTGAGCTAGACTCAGTCTGTTGGAAGCCATGGACTAATCATGCCCTTGTATCCTTATTTTTCTTCATTCTCCCTCACTCCAGAAGTGGTGAGAACCAGTGGAATATCTTAGATGCAGAACATCAATTCTTAAGGAAGAGGTATGACCAAAGGAAACAGAAAACAAATGAGCAAGATGACTTAAAAAAAAAAAAAAAGGCTAATACAATGATTTGGAAGCCCAGAAAGGATTTTCAAGAAAAAATTGATAATTAACAACATAGAATGATAGCAAAAAGAAGGATGACGCCAGAACAAAAAAAGGATTAGCAAATTTGTCAAAGTGCTGGAATCTGTTAAAAATCTAATCATTGCAAAATAAGAGAAAACAAAAATATTCTTTCAAAGTGGCTACAAGAGGAGGAAGAACCTTTGAATGAAAGACCTTTCCTTTGAAAGTGAAATGAAAGATGAGGAATTCAATTGTATATATATTTGTACATGGGATGTAGTGTGGAAAACCTGAGTTCAACATTCATAGCCTCCATTGGAAAGGAAGGCATTTTAACTTTCCTAGAACAGAGGATGGGGAAGGAGGATAATGGTTAATACTTGAAAGAATTAACAACAAAATGACTAGAGGGTAGGTGCCACTGAGTCCATTCCAACTCACAGCGACCCTGTGTACAATAGAAGAAAACACTGCTCAGCCTCACAATCATCATCAAGCACGACCCCACTGCTGTTGCCAGTGTCAAATCTATCTTTTTGAGGGTCTTCCTCTGTTTTGCTGATTCTCAGCTTTACCAAGTGTGATATCCTCCTCCAGGGACTGACTGCTCTTGATAACATGTTCGAAGTATGTGAAACAAAGTCTCACTACCTTTCCTCTAGTGAACGTTCTGGCTATATTTGTTTTAATACAGATTTGGCTGTTCAGCTGTTCTCCTGACAGTCTCTGGTATATTCAGCATTTTTCACAAACACCTTAATTTACCATAAGAGGTTGAATAAAGACATAAAATTACTGACCATGAGAATTACTAGTGATAAAAAATTTAAAAGGTGTGCTGACTTCATATATGCAATGGTACCATGTCACTAAGAATCCCTGGTTGGCACAAATGGTTAAGTGCTGGATTAGCAAAAAGGCTGGCAGTTGAAACCCACACAAAGGCACCTCAAAAATAAAGCCTGGCAATCTGCCTTGAAAGTCCAATGATATATAGTTCAACTCTGCACTACAGGGTCACCAGAAGTGGAAATCCACCGGATGGCAACTAACATCATGTTGCTCTGTTTCTCTAAAAGTATTAGATTCTCGTATCTCTGAATTGTTCTCAATCATTGTTAGCTGACAATTTTCTTTTACAGTCTAGAGAAGTTGGCAGATAAATATGTTCTCTCGTATACTGTCCCATTTCACTTCTCTTGTCTTATATTCGGCTCTTATACAACATCTGCATTTAAAAGAAAATAGCTTGCTGTTTTACCTTGCTAGTATGACCCTGATAATTTCTTCCGACACTAAAGATGTTCATGAAAAGACAATGAAAAAAACCAAACCCATTGTCATCCAGATGAGTCCCATTCACAGGGCAGAACGGAATGGTCCCCATAGGGTTTGAAAGGCTAAAATCTTTACAGAGACACACGGCCACATCTTTCTCAAGTGGGTTCGAAATGCTTACGTTTTGGTTAACAGCTGAGCTCTTAACCACTGTCTTCACTTCTAGCTACTTACTAGACCTCCAAATTCAATGTATAATTATACCTGAAAAACCACTGCCAAACCCACTGCTGTTGAGTTGGTTCTGATTCATAGCAAACCTACAGGACAGAGTAGAGCTTCTCCATAGTTTCCAAGGAGCACCTGACAGATTCGAACTGCAAACCTTTTGGTTAGCAGATGTAGCACTTAACCATTAGTCCATCAGGGTTTCCAATTATATCTATGCATTAATATAAAAAGTTTTATTACTTGATAAATTTAAACAGTGTATAGAAACAAGCACTACAATGCATATTTTCAGCTTAACTACCTTTTTTTGTTTTCATTTTATCTCTATAATTAAAGAACCTACTGTTCCAAATAAATTATTCCCTATAAAGACTATTTACCTATCAAGTTCAGCCCAGAAAAAAGAACTGAATTCACTGTCTTTAGATGCACAATCTCATAGCCATGCTAACAAATTAAAGCTTTTATCTATTAACTATAAAATGTAATTCAGTATAAATGCAAATAGCATTGGTAAATAAAGACTATTTGACTCATCAGAAGTGGTAAAACAAATAGAACAATCAGCATAATATTTGGAACCCTAAGAAATAATGTGACAGTCCTTGGAGAGATAATTTTTGGATCTCAGCATTTTTTCGAAAACAATATTATACTAGCAAAGTTTCCTTGTAGATTTATAAACACCAGAAATTAAACTGCTGTGTTACTGATTAGGTATCATAAACTGACTTATACATTTTCTAAATCTTTTCAAGTTAGTGTTCAAGATAAATGCAAACAAGAAATATCTGTGTTCAAATGATACTAATGAAAATCTCACAGGATCACAGAGCTGAAGCATTTCACCAAACAAAAAATTCACTGACTTCACTTCAAACTGCATAAAGATGTTGCTATGCTAAAAACTTACATATGAGAAAATAGACATTTCAACTAATCTTTTACACAGAGTGATTTTCAAAAGAGCATAAATACTATCAATACTATAACAAGAACAACTCTAAAAATCATATTATATTTGAAACACATACAATTTCCTCCAGATTGTAATGCATCTTTCTTTATAATGAATGACCATTATGGGTACTCACGCAGTAATCCTTTTTTAATTTAAATGTTAAGGTATACATTATACATACGGTGTAAATCACCTCAAAGACTTTATTGCTACTAAACATACCAAATTGTTTGGTTAAATTTTCAGTGTTCCAGCTTAGTATCTAATTCTACAATGAACTGAATACTCATTTTTATAAATGTCACTAAGCTGAATAGTCAATAACTCTCTGAAATGAAACACTATAACTAACAATGAAATTTTAAATTAATAGATATTCTACCCTGAATATATCAGTATGCCCAAGACTTCTGCGAACATTATGGGAATAGCTAGAAATAAATAAAGGGAAACCTACTAAATTGCTAGAAATTGTCAAGCTGGAAAGCTCACAAAATTGGCAGGTTAAATTAAGTGAATTATTGACAATTCAAAATTACAACTTTGAAGTCTACGCCACTGCTGATTCAACAGCTTGTATTTTTTTATAGCTGCCATAATTGTAATTTTCTTGGAATCCATAAACTATTCCAAAATATTTGATTTCTAAATGTTTTAAACCAGCACAAATGAGAGATTCAATCTGACAGAAACAATTTGAGGAATAATGCCAGCTTTCTCTAAGGGCTTTTTTTTTTTTTTTTTAAGAAAAGTCTCATTACACAGGAGATTTACTATAAAAGAACAAAGGAGTCAAACTTTCCTTGACTTCAGTGCATAAAGGATGAATGTAAATTAATCCTGTAGAACAAATGTGATTGGAGCCAGTGCTGTCACTAGGATTAGTACCACCTAATGAGGTAACTTATGGTGCCACTTCACCCATTGCCTCTCCCCATTACAGATCAGAGTCCTTAGTAGCATTCATCAATTTCAATTGTAGATAATATGTGCTATAGTTGAAAATTGCTTAAAAGTAGTATTTCTCAGGTTCTATGAATACAAACAACAAAAGTGTGCTATAAAGTCTTTGTATATTGAAGTACAACAGCATTAGTCACAAAATTATTAGTGACTTGGAATCTTTTTATTCCCTCCTTCATAGATTACAAACACTAATTACCATAGAACATGGGAAAATTTGAAAAAAATTGTGACTATAGAAACACTGGCAGAAGCAAAAGCAACAAGCCATGCTTGTAGCACATGCAGATAAAACCACAGGATTTGAATCATCACTGTAAGTGGGTAATAATGATAGCTCTGACCAAAGCACACTGGGAGGTGCAAAGGCAAAAGTAAGCTGAGCTTTGGAAAAAATATTTTTCTTGTTATAACTACTAGGATATTTTTTATTAAATATTACAACAAATATTATATTTGCTTTTATAACTAACTGCTGGGATATTTTTAATTTTAAAAAAATTGCACAAAAATTTTACAGCCAGTCATTTTGGGAGTGACTCCCTCTGACAAGTGTTATCTGGTGTGGCTGCATCTCCACACCCCTCTAGAGACACCATTGATTGTATCCAGTCACACACCAGTGTATATTCTTAAAAATAAAAATTCTTCTGTAACTCATTTCAGTCCTTCTTTTGGGTATCAAAGAAGAAGATTACTATGTAATTCAGTATTTTATAAAAAGTCTGCTTAACAAAATCCTATTCCAATAGTGTAAAATGATTTGAAGTTTGGAAATAAATTATAATAGTGGATGTATTTTTTTCATTATCATTGAGGAGAAAGTACAAAGTAAAAGGTTACTACAAATTTGTAAATGTTTATTTTCCCCAATTATTCATTCACCCATCCTTCCATCTGTGAATATGCATTTCATGCTTTCTTGTATAAGTCCATGTCCTAAGATTCATTATTAAAAATAAGTCCATGCCCTCAAAGATCTCTTATGCCAGTATAGAGTGAGACCAACAATAAACAAAGTACACAATATGTATGAGGCTGGTAAGTGCAATCAAAAAACAAAGGAGCGTGTGGAAATACAAGTAGCTTAGGTGACACAAGTGGTTTGCAATCCACAACAAAGAGTTGGTGTCTTGAATACCAGCTCCTTGGGAAAAAAAAAAAAAAAAAAAAAGGCAGGAGGGGGAGGCTGGAGAACTGCTTTACTAAAGATGATATTCAGAAAACTCTATGGAGAAGCAAGGATGAAAAAACACATTTCTAGACTAACCACCTTCCCTCCTCAGGAAGTTAGAGAGGCATGATGCAGTAGGGTTGAAAAATACAATTATTCATCTAGATTTGGCATATAAAATAGGTAGGAGGGGAAGTTTTCCGAGGCTCCTTAGCTATGGTGCAGATGAGGGACACATGGCATTAGCTTGCAGTCTACCTAACTGAACTTACTTGGCCAAGGGGAGACCAGCAGTAGGTAAGGTCCCAGTTACGCACCTCACCCATGGCACAAAGTGGAGTGTGCAAGGAAGAATTACCATCTCTGCTGAGACAGCTTTTGATGGAAATTTTCCAGGTTATATATTGCCAGATTCTTATAAGTAACAGAAGCTGTTATGCACGTGCTAAAATGTGTTCAAATTCTGACTGCAGGGCTCAATATTTATGAAGCAATCTATATTTCTTACTGGTTTACTTTTTCTAATGCACTCCAGCGATCTAAAATTGGGTACAACCTGGGAGCACCATGTAGATTTGCTATTCTACCTAGAATAGTCAAGGGTAATCCCAGTGACAAAAGAGTTGAACAGAAATCCAAAGGAAATTAAAGATAAAGACATGCAGAAAACTGCTAGAAACCTGTTTCTGGTAGAATATATTACTAGTGCAAAGACACTAAAATGGGCAGTGTTTGTCTGTTGTTGTTGGGTACTCATAGTGACCCTACGTATAACAGAACCAAATGTAGCCTGGTGCTGCACCATGTTAAAACAGTAGGTATGTTTAAACCTACAGCTGAAGCTACTGAGTCGATCAATCTGACTGAGGGTCTTCCTCTTTTTAACTGACCTTCTATTTTACCAAGCACCATTTTCGTTTCTAGCACCTGTCCTTTGTTTATCACTCATATGAAGTAAGCAAGATGAAGTTCTATCATGTTCACTTTTAAGGAGCATTCTGGCTGTATTTCTTCCAAGATAAATGTATTCAGAGTTCCGGAAGTCCACAGTATATTCAATATTCCTTGCCAACATCACAATTCAAAGGCATGAATTCTTCTTCAGTCTTCCTTATTCAATGTCCAGCTTTCACATGGACATGAGGCAAGTGAAAATATTATGGCTTGGATCAGCTGTCAAAATGACACAGTTGTTTTTTTTTTAATGATTTAAAGAGGTCTTTTGCAACCTAAATATAAAATATAAAAAAATACACATTGTGGAAGAAAAACAGGGACAACGCTGAGAGCCATAATACAAAGAGAGTACAAAATATTACCAACAAAGAACAAACACCAGCAGAGAAAATAAATTACTGGAAACTACTAAAAATTAAACACGTATGTTCATCGAAAGACTTCATCAAAAGAGTAAAATGACAGCCCACACCCTGTAAAAAATTTTGGGCTACCACAAATCCTATCAGTGTCTAATTTTCATGGGTATTACCAAACAAAAACCAAAAAATAAAACTCAACTAAAAAAAATCAACAAAGGATATAGCCAAACACTTCATCAAAGAAGACATTCAGGTGGCAAACAGATACATGAGGAGATTCTCATGATCATTAGCCACTGGAGACAACCAAATCAAACCTAAAATGAGATACTATCTCAGCCCAACAAGGAAAAAGACAGAGTAATAAATGTTGGAGAGGTTGTGGAAAAACTGGAATACTCTCAAATGCAAAATGGTACAAACACTATGGTAATGGACTTGGCACTTTTTAAAAATTAGAAATACCAAATGTCCTAGCCTATTTCTTGGAATATATAGTAGACAAATAAAGGCCATCACAAACAGATGCCTGCTCACCAATACTTATTGCAGAACTATCCACAATAGCAAAAAGATGGAATCAACCTAGGTACCTATCAACACAGGAATAGATAAACTATGGTATATTCACATGATGGAGCCAGCCAAGCCAATGGAATACTATACAATAACAAAGAACAACAATGATCTTGAGAAACATGGAGTAACCTGAAAGACATGCTTAGTGAAGTTCATCGTTTGCAGAAGGACAAATATTTTATGAGACCACTATTATAGGGTTTCAAAAAAAGGCTTAATGCAATCCCAAAACAAATTCCTGTGTTATTGTTTAATGAGATAGAGAAACAAATCTCCAAATTTGTTTTCTAAGTGGAAGACACCCTGGAAAGGTACAGCACTACTGAAGAAGAGGAACACAGTGGGAGGCTTCACATTACCTGACCTTAGAACCTATTACACTGCTAGGGTAGTCAAAAGAGCTTGCTACCAGTACAAAAAGAAACATATAGAACAATGGATCAGAGTTGAAACTCCAGAGATGCTACCATCCTCTTACGAACAGCTGATACTCAACCAAAGGCCCTAAGATTGTAAACTGGGGTAAAAACAGTCTCTTTAACAAATGCTTCTGGCAAACTGGATATCCATCTGCTAAAAACTGAAACAAGACCCATATCTCACACCTTATACAAAAACTAACTCAAAATAGCTCAAAGGCCTAGAAATCAAACCTAAAATGATAAAGATCATGTAAGTTCTAATACACAGCTTACACAGACTTCAAAATCAGACACACAAAGCATGAACAACAGAAAATACATAAATGAGACCTACAAAAAACCAAACACTTTTGCTCATCCAAAGACTTTATCAAGAGTTAAAAGACCACCTACAGAATAAAAACAATATTTGGCAACTACATGTTGTACCAATGTCTGATCTCCATAATCTACAAGGTACTGCAAAATATCATCCAAAAAAAGGGTAAAAAACTCAATTAAGTGACGGAAAAGGAGATGGACAGACATGTCACAAAAGAGGACATCCCGGCAGCCAAAACACACATGAGGAAATGCTCACAATCATTAGCTATCACATAAATACAAATAAAAATTACAATAAGATACCATCTCACCCCAACAAGGTTGGCCATAATCCAAAAACACACAAAACAACAAATGTTGGAGAGGCTGTGGAGAACTCAGAACTGTTCTACACTGCTGGTGGGACTGAAAACTGGTACAATATCTTTGGAGAGCAATTTGGTGCTTCCTTAAAAAGTTCAAAGCAGACACACCATTTGATCCAGTAATCCCACTGCTTGGAATATATCCTACAGAAACAAGGTGGTCACACGACCAGATACATGCCCACAAATGTTTATTGCAACACAGTCCACAATAGCAAAAAGATGGAATCAACTCAGATGCCTATCAACAAATGAATGGATAAGCAAACTATGGTACATATATTCAATGGAACACTATTCAATGATAAGGAACAATAATGATTTTAGGAAGCATCTCATAACCTGGTTTCACTTGGAAGACATTACGCTGAGTGAATTCAGTAAGTGGCAAAAGGACAAATGCTGTATAAGACTGGCTATAGGGACTTAAAAATAGACTTACGTCTAGAAGAAAAGACTGGCAGCTACAAAGGTACGGAGAGAGGAGAGGGTTGGTCACACGTTAAACAGTTTATAGAAATTTGGTTGGGTGAAATCAGTGACAACACATAATGGAAAGCAGATCAACTTAATTGGAGTACACCATAAACAGGAAGCTCTTCTAATCTCAACCCAGTATTGCAAAGATAGAGTAGCAGGGGCAGGGGGTGTGGGGACCATGCTTTTGGAGGACACCAAGGTAAACTGGCATAACTGACCTATTGCTAAAAGAGTCTTCTGCACCTCATGTTGGTGAATGGCATCTAGAATCATAAAAGGTAGTAAGCTGCCATCTGAGGTACACCAAATTGTCCCAACTCATCCAGAACAGATGGTCACCGAGAACAAAGACATGAAAAAAAAGAGCTCAGCAGACAGGAAGACCCATGCGAATGGGAGACGGTATCAACATGTGACCAGAAGAACCAGATGGTGCGTAGCCACCACCAAAGACAGCAGTGATGGTGCACACTATGTAGAGTCCTGTGGCAACATGAGAGAAAGAAGGGTGCAGCTCAAGAACTCTACTAAAAGACCAGAATTAATGGTTTGACAGCCTGGAGGATCCCCGGGGGGCATGGCCCCTAGACCTGCTACTGCCCCTGACCAGAAAACACTACTGAGGTCAACTCTTTGGACAAGAATGGACTGGACTCAGGGACAAAATGTGAACATATGGTATATATACTTTATGGTTCTATGCATTTATAGAAGGCTGTCCTACTGGTCTCTTTCTAGATGGGAGAGAAAAAGGTGAAGAGGAGGGGACAGAAGCTTGTTAAGCAGTTACTAGAAGTATAGAATGAAAAAGAGGAATGTGCTATCACCATGTAAGGAAAGCAGAACAACCTGTAGATAGATAGGCACACAAAATTGATTTGGATTGTATACTTTCACTTAATCACAATAAAAGATAAAGAAAAAGAAAAAAGCTTAAACACAAAAGAAAACAATCTTTAATGGTTACCAGGGTTGGGAGGGAGAGTGAGGGGTATTCACTGATTAGACACTAGACAGAAATTGCGTTTGGTGAAAGGAATGACAAGAAGTAATAGAAGGAAGGTCAGCATAGCCGGATTATCCCAAAACCTAAGAGGTTTCCTATATATAACTCAAAATTTCTAAGGACAGAGCAGCAGTGGCAGAAGTCTGAGGATGATCGCTTCAGTGAACATCTAGGCTAACTGGCATAACAGAGTTATTTTTTAAGAAAATGTTCTACACCCTACTTTGGTGAGTGGCATATGGGGTCTTAAAAGCTAGAAAGTAACCATCTAAGTAGCATCAACTGGTCACAATCTAACTGGAGCAGAGAGGAATGAAGGCATGAGAAAATCCCAAGAGACAAAAGGGACCACAGGATCCAGAGACTAAATTAGCATGAGACCAGACAAACTAGAGAGTATACAGCCACCACCAATGACTGCCCTGACAGGGATTACAACATACCTCATGTAGCAGAAGGAAAATGAGTGTACAGAACTAGAACTTTATTAAAAGAGTAGACTTGATGGTCTGACAGACTGGAAGATCCCCTGAAAACATGGCCTCTCAACTCCCTGTTAGCTGAGAGATGAAATCAGTCCCAAACCCAACTCTTCACACAAAGATTGGACTAGACCATAAGGTACAAAATGATGCTGGCAAGGAGTATGCTTCTTGGCTTACGTATATGCATATGGCTAACTGAGCAGCCCATATTCAGAGGTGAGATGAGACAGTGGAGGAGGACAGGAGCTGGTTGAATGGACACAGGAATTAAGCGTGGAAAGCAGGAGCATGCTGTCACAGGGTAGAAAGTGCAGCTACAGTTGCATATTGGTGTGCATGTGGAGTTTTCTATGACAAATTGATTTGGACTGTAAACTTTTACCTAAGAAATAAATAGGTCTTTTGCAGCAGTTCTGTCCATTGCAATGTATGATGTTAATTCTTGACTGCAGCTTTCATGGGTATTGATTGGGAGATCAAATAAAATGAAATCCATGACAACTTCAACCTTTTCTTCATTTAGCATGATGTTCTTACTGGTCCAGTTGTGGACAATTTTATTTTATGTTGAGGGGTAATCCACACTGAAGGCTGTGTTTTGTTTGTTTTGTTTTGTTTTGTTTTTATCTCCATCAGTGACTGCTTCAAGTCATTTTCATTTTTAATAAGCAATGTTAGGTCATCTGCATGTTGCAGATTGTTAGCATATTCACCCTGTATTAAAGTTTGATTAACTGGAGAGAAACCAAGACACTAGAAAGACAAGTGGAGTGAATAAGACTTAAATAAAAGATAACTGTACAGGGAAAGCAAGTAAGGACTATTTAGAGAAATTTAGAGTATTGTAAGGATTTTTATTTTGAAGGGGTACACGTAGGAAGTCATTGGAGGCTTAAAAATAGGGATACTATAATTTAACTTAGGTATTAAAGGAACGCACTAGCTTCTCTTAGAACAGAGCAGAAGTGATTGAAGTCACAGCAAGTTATCTATTCAACACATACTGTTTGTATCAGGATCCCTTCTAGAAACTAAGACACCTGTATTGCTATTGGAAACTATCACACTAATTTGAACTGATTGCTTTAAGTGGCTTCACCTGGATTAAGTTATGATGTGGAATATCTGAATAATAATGAATCTAAGTAAAGTAGGAGATGTCTTTGTCAAAGATTACTACAAAAAGATTAGTCATTTTATGGAAAGCAGACTAGGTGCCTGCGTCAACTAACACATCTTCAGTATTCCTTGTACGAGTCAAAGCAAAGAGCTAAAAGGTATTCAACTGACAGAAGCTCACTAGACATTAATTGGAAAGATCATTGCAAGATCTATCCTAAAGTACAGAGCTGTTAATGCTATGATAATATTCACATGCCTATAAGGAAGATCAGTTAATACAACTGTTATATGAATTCACAAAGAACCACTAGTACAGAAGATGAAGAAATATATTATTTATCAACTTCTACAATCTGAAATTGATCAAACAGCCAATCAAGATGCATTTATAATTACTAGTGAGTGGAACCATTTTTAATTATCTTTGGCAAAATGGAGAAAAGATTGACATTAAAGATTTCAAATTTCTTGGATCCACTATCAATGTCTTTGGATGCAGCAATCAAGAAACCAAATAATGTACTACGCTGGACAAATCTGTTTGTGAAAGACCTCTTTAAAGTGTTAAATTGTTAAGAATTTCAATTTGAGGATTAGAGTGTACCTGACTCAAGCCATGGTATTGTCAATAGCCTCATATACATACAAAAATCAGATACCAAATAAGGAAAACTGAAGAATTATTGATGATTTTGAAATATGATGTTGGCAAAGGATACTGAATATACTATGGGTTGCCAGATGAGTGAGTACATCTGTGTTGGAACAAGTAGAGCCAGAAAGCTCCTCAGAAGGGAGAAGGGTAAGACTTCATCTCATGTACTTTATATATTTTATCAGCAGAGACCAGTCCCTAGAGAAGGGCATCATGCTTGGTAATGAGGGTCAATAAAAAAGAGGAAGACCTTCTATAAGGTGGATTGATACAGTGGCTACACCAATGGGCTCAAACATAGCAATGGTTGAGAGGATGCTGCAGGATTTAGCAATGCTTCATCCTGTTGTACACAGGGTCTCTGTGGTTACAGTTGTGTGTCACCATGGCTGGGCCATGATACTCAGTATTTCAAAGTTAAGAAATGATGTAATAACCTCCATGATGAGATCTGATGTAATGCAATCACTTCCATGATGTGATCTGATGTGTAATCAGTAGTTGTAAGGGTAGTTTCCTTGGGGCTGTGGTCTGCATCAATATATATGGGTATTCTGGAAAACCTCACTGGCTCTTGCTTGCTCTGGATCCTGTATTCAGCTTGTCATCATCTGACCTCTAGTTCTTCAGATTTGAGCCAGTGGCCTGCCATACTGCCTGCTGACAACGGATTCATCAGCCCTGTAGTGATATGAGTCAGGAAAAGACTCTAACCTGAAGCCTGACCCATAGACTTGGTTCTTGCCAGTCTCTGCAACCATGTGAGCCATTTCCCTGACAAATCTCTGTCTATACATATGTGTGTATGTGTCCATATATATGTGTGTATACACATGCTTTGCTGGTTTTGATTCTCTGGAGAATATAGCCTAAGACAATCTCTATGAGATTAAACCAACTAACTGTCATCTGGCAATAAGAAAAGTTTGAATACCATGGGACATATGAATGGAAGGCCTTGAAGACTAGAACCTGGACTCAAGTCAACCTTATGATAGACATTTAATGCAGTGGAACAGGCTGAAAACAGATGTTTAGGCTTCACTGATTCTGCTATAAGCAAAGCTTGTCATCAGGTTTCTTTTGAGGTCCAGACAAAATCTCCAAAACTCACATTGTCTGGGTAAAGGATCTTCTGGCAAGAGGGGTCTTAAGGCCACTCTCGTTTTTAATATTTGAACTTCATATCTTTCTGTTTAAATTGTTTAATAAGCAGGGGATGGTTTTATTACTATACTGGAAAAATTGGAATCATTACTCTAGCTGCTGGCTTTGCTTCTGGGAGACCCACCGCACTGGCTTCTGGCTGCCATAATTGAGGTGGTCTTTTGAAGTGGTGACTTGAGATCTTTGAAAGTAACCTTTGCTATAAAGGTCTCTTTCAACAATAAGATTTTAACTTGGCTGCTATCAAAGTGAATGAAAGGCACTCAATTTTAATTTAAACTCCATTTACTCTTCACAGCTACTATGTGAAACAGGCATTAAAACTCTGTTTTCAGTTCCTTGAAAAATCTAAGAAAGTATGTTCTTTGTTAAATCCAGGTTTTCTGGTTTTAACTACCATATACTTTCAACTTCACCTCATTTTCTGGCTTAGGTATTATGTGTCTTGTGCTGTGTAATGTTACAGCAATACATCATTTATTTTTGTGTTCAACTTTGTTTCCAAGCCACCCGCACACAGTTTTAAATAAATATGAGTTATTGCTGCTAATCACAAATGCACAAAAGGAATTTTCTACTGAGCACATATTACAATTAATCATTCTACAAAGATGTAATAATCTTTATATTACTTGTATTATAAAGATATATTTTCACATACTGGATTTTTTTTTATCAACCAAGTGCACTCATACATATACATCATCATCATCTTCAGTGACTGTTTTTCTGAAAATATGAGCAAAAGTAAATTCCTCTAGTCATTAATGTAACTACTCAAGGACATAATTCTAGGACATTCCTCAAGGATATGGATCAGGATGATGTAATCCTTCTTACATAATGACAATAAATGTGAAGTTTATAATTGTTTTTTCCTGGCTATAACAAACTATCCTCATTGTTACATAAAATCTGTAATTTAAAAACTAAGAAGAAGAGTGAAAAATGGTTAAAATTAAATAATATTCTATTAATGAGGGCACATTATGGAGAACAGGAGGGACCTTGGTGGCAGAGTAGCTAACGTGAATCAAGAGGTCACGGTTCAGACTTATTTAGCTGCTCTGTGGAAGTAAGACGTAGCACTCTGTTTCCATAAACAATACAGCTTCTGAAACTCCATCGGCCAGCGCTCTGTTTTGTAGGATTACCAGAAGTCAGAAATGATTTGAAGGCAACGTGTTTGGTTTTGGATTTATTGTTAGAAGCATTTGTGCCCAAGCATATTTCTTCTTCTTTTTTTTTTTTAATTGAAACACAGATTCATAGGTTTGGAATCTGAAACTCTGTTCCAAAGATCAGTTACTCCAAAGATAAATCCCTTACCACATTTACATGATCAAAATAAATACATGTATCATTGTCATTTCTGTCCTTTAACTCATGAACACATCACTGTCAGTTTAATTTATCCAGCTGATAAACACAATAATCACTCTCCAGAAAATTTTTATTGTTGTTAAGTGTCCTCAAGTTAGTCCCTACTCATAGAGATGCTATATATAAAAAAATGAAATACAGCCAGCCTTCACAATCTTCACAGTCATTGCTATGTCTGAGCACGTTGTTGTAGCCACCATGCCAATCCATCTCACTGAGGATCATCCTCTTTAGCCTGGACCCTCTTTTTTACCAGGCATGCTGTCCTTTTCCAGGACACAGTCCTTCCTGGTACTAGATAGCCATACTTCTTCCAACACAAATTTGTTCTTTTTCCTTGCAGTTCATAATATACTGAATATTCTTTGACAATACCATATTTCAACGGCATCTGTTCTTCTTTGGTCTTCTGTATTCATTATCCAGCTATTGAATGATGAAGCAAATGAAAATACCACAGTTTGAGTGAGGTGCACTTTAGTCTTCAAAGTGACATTTTTGCTTTTCAACACTTTAACGAGGTCTTTTGAAACAAACTTGCCTAGTGCAATACATCATTTTATTTGTTGATTGTTGTGTCCATGAGTGTTGACTGTGGATTCAAGTAACACGAAATTTTTAAAAACTTCAATATTTTTTCTGTTACTGTGGGGTTGCTTATCAGTCAGGGCTAAAATCTCTTAGAATGAAATAAATAATTTTCAACTAAACAAGTTCCAGATTCCAGTATTCAGAAATGAAAATAATTATCACCCTCTAATCAATTTGCTGCTTATGTGTTATTTATGCTGTTTGTTCAGTAAATGTTACATGTCTCTAAGGATTATTTACTAGAAAAGTCACCTAGTGAATCAATAAAATGGTGAAGGTTTTGATACTGAAATAATGTACAGGTTTTCAATTAATTCCATTAAGAAAGTCATATCTTTTTTTTTAAAAAAAAAAAAAAGCTGAAATATTTGAAGGACAGTAGCATGCAAAATCAGAGAACCTGATACCAGTTCAGAAATTTAGGATTCAATTCAGCAGGACAAAGAAATTTTTAATGGTTACAGGTTTTTATTTTAATAAAAATACAAATAACTCTTAGAGAATCATTTCAGCTGTAAACATTAAATAATACTTCCCAGATATAAACTAATGCAATCCGTGATATATAATAAACACTAAATATGAGGTCTTAAAATTACATTCGTGAACTCATCCTAGAAAAAGTGCTACATAGCTCACTGATGAATATCACTATGGTCATCTTTGAAGTACTTCCCTTGGGAAGCTATACACCAATGCCAGCACCTAGTCCACCTTTCAAAGCAATTTTGGAACTTTTTTTCTGGAACGAGATGTCCTGACTGTCATCAAATGTCTTCCTTTCAATATTTCCTTTATGCTCAAGTAAAGAAAAGATTCACTGGGGCTACATCAGGTGAGTAGAGAATGTGTTCCAATACAGTTATTTGTTGACTGGCTAAAAACTCCCTCACAGACAGTGCCACGCGAGCTGGTGCACTGTCATGACGCAAGAGCCACGAGATGCTGGAGAAAAGCTTAAGTTGTTTTTATCTTTCTCACTCAGTCTTTTCAACACTTCTAAACAGTACACTTGTTTGTCTAGTTGGTAAGATTTTTGCATTGTTTTCATCAGTTCTGCTCATTACTGATTGTCCTGACCTCTCTTCATCAGTGAAACTTTCTCTTCTCTCAGAAAAAGGTTTAATCCATTTGTACATGGCCATTTTCCTCACAGTATTATTTCCATAAACTTGGACTAACACATACCTGATTTCACTTCCACTCTTGCCAAGTTTAACAGAAATTCAATGTTTGTTCGTTGCTCTAATTCAAGCTCCATCATTTTCACAATAGCATATAAAACATGCAACAATAATGAATATCACTCAGCAAGACACCACCATGGGTCAACACAAACACAACTGTGAGTCACTGATATATCAACATTATGAAACTTTGACAAGTTGTTTGTACAGTGCTGCCAATGTAAGTTTACGGTGTCAAGTTGATGAACTTAATTGTCACATCTCATAACTATTAACTTCCCTTTTCCCCTGCTCCCAAAATAAACTAATTTATAGGAAAGAAATGTAGTTAAAGTTTAAAAAAGGACAGACAAAGTCTTTAAAAAGAAGTCTCAACATGAAAATTATACAAAAAACTGTCAGAAAAAAATATGTATCATGAGCCATCAAGGGGGAAATAAAAAACCTGAAAGTATTTTAACGATAAATTTTGGCAGAATGAAAATAATGTGTACACTTAAACTCATTCTCCTTTCCTCGAACAATATTGCTTGCATTTCCCATTTTTGAACCACTTATCTTTAATTAATTAGCCTAGTATTTTTAAAGTCACTCTCTAAACTGGTTCAGACAACCTCCAGTCACCTTCTTGGATTTATTTCAAAGTTTTAGATAACGGATAACCATAAACAATTATCCTAGAATAAATCCTAGAGAACCAAAGAGAACAGTAATGTAGATCTAGAGCAATTCATGAGTAACTGTTTTAACACATGAAACATTTCAGAAAGCATGAAAGTTCATATAAAGGTAGACTATGTCAACATATAGCCTAGAGTGATATTCTATTAGTGAAGAGGCCCACATGACAGTTAATTTTTCTTTCATAATCATGATTTATAAACCCTAGTGGCTGCTGACCATAAGGTCAGCAGTTCAAATCTGCCAAGTGCTCCTTGGAAATTCTGTGGGGCAGTTCTACTCTGTTGATAGGTCACTATGAACTGGAACAGGAGTAAGTTTAATAATGATTTATGTTGCTTAGCAGCTTTCAGTCAGTCAGATAAACTTCATCTTCTGTTGCTTGTTCCTTCATAACCACTGCCTTTAGTGAGAGAAGATAAGCTTTCAAGAATGTAGTTCAGTCTAGTGCACCAACTAAAAATTTTAGTAACAAAAAAAAACACACTGCTAATTAAAAGGCAATCAGAGTTTACAGTCCCCACACTCACAACCATCATGCCTAGAATTATACTGTATGTTTTTATAACTCCCTCTTATTCATTAATGTCACCTTTCACACTACTACGTGTGCAAAGTTATATACACATTTTATAGGCTGACAGATCCAGTTAGTGAACAGGAAGAAAGCAGTTTGACTACAGGATGGCATCATCTTAAATTAGGCTGTGTGACTTCAGTTGCTATAAATTATGGCACTTCTTAACTGAACTCATAATTTTGAAAGGCAAATAAACTGTGGAGTAAAGAAAAATACACAAAATAGACATGACTCTAACAGTGCTTTCTTTCTCCTAGAAATATCTTCATTGATATTCCTCATAAGTGTAAATTGATAAATTAGTTATTACTCCTTAAACATTCAGTAATGAAAAAGCTCTTAAATACACCATTTCACAAATTTGGTAAACACAAAAATAAACCTTAACACATAATCGATATAGAAAAGTGAAACTTGAATTAAGTGCTGAGAGAACTGTTTTCTTTAGCAGCAAAGTGCCTAAAGCAAACTGGAATATAAAAGGTTTACCTCAAATACTGATGCAAATACCTTATACTAGTTCTGTGTTCAAATAACAAAACACATTGCCATATTTCATATAAGGCTTTTATCACTGTAACCTATAGCCATCTATCTAATTTAATTCATTTAAAATTGGATGAATAATAATTCTGAAAGACATCTATTATAAATTTTATTGTGCCATTATTCTGCTTAAAATCATCAATGGCTCCTCATTTCCTACCATTTACTATCAAAAACTTGTAGTGTACATTTCATGACTATCTCTGACCTAGTTCTTCTCTACCTCTCTCCACCTATTGTAATGTGTCACTTTCATTCCAAAACTCCTGCCTTACCAAAATTGTGGTGTAGTGAATTACTTATTATGGCCCTTCTAGCCATGCAGTCTTGTGACTGACAAAAGAATTGGGTGGGATTAACTATGCAAATAAGGTACTTGTCATCCACCAAGGCAATTGGACAGCCTGCTAATAAAGCAAATAAGGTACATGGAAGTCTAATGAAGGGGTTGATACGTTTGTCATCCAGTTAGGATTAAAACGAGCTCATTCCAGAGGTGATGAGAGGGTACTTCCTTAATACACCTCATAATCATGAGTATTCTCTGTTAATTCTGTATGGCCATTTCAACAAAACTACAGAACCCCAGCAGAGAAGTGCTGTGCGAGAGTCAGCTATTGTCAGAACTGATTAAAAGGTTGGATGGTGGAAACGTGTCTAACCTCTCCCTCATAGGAATCAGCCTTGGGATGATGTTTATCTTGATTCTCTCCTCACCTTTAGCAACTCAAACAAGTCAGAAAACATTGCCATGCCTTTTTTACACAAAGGCCACGTGTCTTAACCCAATTGTTCATGAAGTGCTCTAGATGTAAATTACAGTTCTTGGGCTCACCACAGAAACTGGTTTGAAGTTAAGAACCATTATCCAAAATTTAGAAATGAATCCAGGTTGACTGGATGTTCTTCTGCTTCTATACTGAATCATTGTTTAAAAGGTCCACACAAAGATTATTTAATTTTATAGGAGATCGTTCTATTGTGTTTTGCTAACTTTCTAGTTAGGACTCAGACTCAGTGAAGTTACATATTTAATTGCAGATTTGTATCTAGTAGAAAAACAAATGCTTACAAGAGCTATTCCTATATTCCTTAATCAAATTTCCAGACAGTAGTTACTACTGTAAGCTTAAGGACACATGTATAATTGGCACTTCTTGCTTGTAAATCATTAGGACATCATACAAAATAGAATCAGTCTTTTTCTGGGATCAATAATAGTCTCTGGAAGACAAATATAATAATTTTCAGAAGATATTTGGAATAAAAAAGAAAAACAGTAAGAAAATTAGCCAATTAATATAAACAAGGCCAAGAAGACAACTTCATGTCTTGCCAATATTATATACATTATACAGGAGACTGCATTTTTATGCCATTAACTATGTGATCACCCTGTGAAGTTGTATGCTAAGTTTTGTGTTCAATGGAGATCATAATTTCTACTTAGTAGAAAGGATGTATCACCATATATGTGGTTTTCCAGATAAAACATGAAAACATACACTAGCAAACACAAAATAACAAACTCTACAAAGTAACTGTCATGACTGTTAATGCCACAGCAGAACAAGAATTATGAGAAACTATTACAGATTAAGGGAGACTAAAGAGACACAACAGCTAAATGTAACACTGATTCTAGCTTGGGCTTGGATTAGCAAACAATTGAAGCAACTGAGGAAATCTGAACAAGGATTTATGTTAGAAAATATATTCTGTCCATAACTGATTCTTACATTGTGCTGCAAAACAGTCTTTCCTCTTAGAAAATATACACAAAAGTATTGAGCTGTAAAGAGCCATGATATCTGAAACTAACTCACATTTCAAAAAAATCTTTGTAAGCACAGATGCATCAGAGAGAGAAAGTTTGAGAGCATTTTAGACAGAAATGAAGCAAAACATTAACAACTTATGAATCTGGGTGGAGGCTGTATAAGAATTCTTTGTATGATTCTCCTAACTTTCTTGTAAGCATGTAATTAACACAAAAACAAAACTGAAATGTATTTAGTAAAAATAAGGTGACAGGCTGGCACTGTACAATCCCAAAATAAGTTTGTTTGTTTGTTTGTTTTTTAAGTAAACTTCACTTTTAAAATCAGTAAATACAGAGCTAAGACACATGAGGAAATTAGTAGAAGCAATACCCAATGTAGCTGTTCTCTTGAATCTACTACTATTAATGTGAAATCATTTGGGTCTTTCTTGAGTCAATCTGTTTTAAGATGTAAAAGAGATCAAAAAAGTAGGGCAGTTAGCAAAGACGGGGGAAGAGGGCTGCCAAACCACATGAAGATGGCCCAGGAAGAGAAGCTCAGAGAGTTAAAGACGTTCCTCCAGAGCCGACAGAGAAAGGAAGCTTTCCACTAGAGCCTGCATCTTGAATTCAAACCTCTAGTACCCTAAACTAAGAAAATAATTTGTTTATTACTGCAGCACTAAATAACTAATATACTTGGTAAAGAAGGGAATGAGTGAAAAAAAGATTCTCTGAGATGGGTTGATACAGTGGCCACAACAATGGACTTAAGCAGCAAAAATTGTGAGGATGGCATTAGACTGAGCAATGCTTTATTCTCTTGTACATGGGGTTTCTGTGAGTTCAAACTGATTCGACAGTATCTAACAACAAACTTATATTTTGGAAGTTACAGAAGTTAGTTATATCCCCTAACTTCTACTTTGGGGCTCGGGGTTGTTAGTGGGCTAATCATTACTTGATTCATCATTTAGTTCTGCAACAGTAAGAACCCAGAACCCAGAATTTTCTAACCTACTCTCCATAGGTCTCCCTGAGGGTGAGGAATCTACTGTTTTTAGAATGTAAGATTTTCGTGACCCTCAAGAGAAATCTATTTTTAAAAGCAATACTGTCTTTTATTTGTCCTTCAATGCTTTAGAACTGAGCGGCCACATCCACCTGTTCAACATGATATCCTCAAGCCCTTAAACCATGGCTAATACTCATGCTTGTCACTCAGTTTGACTGAGAGTTCACTTTGCTTGGCCTTTCAGACCATTTAAAAGAATTCTCTGTTTACTTTTTCTTCAATTTAGATAGCTGCCTTACCTTCAACATACCTTTTGTTCACTTCTAAAAACAAAATTCTGCTATTATTTTATTGTGCAATCTTGTAGTAAACTGAAGCTTCCATCAGTTGCTTTAGTAAAATAGATTTTATTGAATCAGAATAATTTGCTATGTTATGGTAAATTTTTTCATTTCTCAAATACCAGACTTAGCAAACTGTTACTGCAAAAACTGGCAAATCACTTTACTTTGGGTTGTTGTTTTACAACAGAAAACAATTTCTATAGAAATAACTCATACAGGCCTATTATTCTCATTTTGTAAAAATCACCTAATAGCCTACCTATCATAACAACGATAAAATGCTGAAATCTTAACCTCTTTCATGTTTAGCTCCAGTGCACCGAATCATAACATACAACATACAACCATATACTGAATTAACAGTAGCTTTCTTTGAGGTTCTTTAGGTAACAGACTTTGCATGCTTCCAGCTGTGTAACAGTGAGTTCTCCTTGAGAAATGATACTGGCACTTCATACAAACTCATGGTGTCCTAACATCCTTTTGTTATGCAGGACTTCCTAGAAAGACAACTGCTACTAACAGATCCTTTCTCTTTTATCAAATGTAAGCCAATCATTCATGTTTTATTTTTTTTCTCAGCTATAACTTCTAACAGATTGCTAAGATGAAGCTTTTCGATCAGTGTACACTAGCACCCACTTGACTCAGTGATGGTCTCTATATACATTTTCTTTTTAATCAAAAAATAAAGACAGAGAACCACCATGATTCATGAACTGTAACTATGTGACTGATGTTCTGTTCATTTAAAATCACTATCTATGTTAACATACCTGCATTTTGTTGGGATATAAATCTACTCAAAGCAACAGCATGCTGAGATACACTGTCTCATCCCAACCAGAGCCTAATCCATGGTATGAATTATCTGATAGCTGGCTCCTTCCTACTTAGTTCAGATTCATATAAGTATTCAAGCTGAATAACATACTGGTGAATGTATTCTTCAAAGTGAAGAAAAAGGTACAAGAGCTAAAACTTGAGTGTGCTATAAAAGTCTCTTTCACAAAAGCTTAGAAATCTTACATGCTTATGAAACAGATTGACATTATGCTAAATATAACACAGTTAAAAAGTATTCTTAAAGTAAAATAAATAAGGCAATCTACAAGTAATTATTTTCTTCAGTATTGTTGGTCTTTTAAGTCATTAACTATTTATTTTGTATAGCATTGCCTTAAGATTGAGCAGAAGATACTTTTCAATTAAATAACATATCACTTTTTTTAAAAAGCTCAGTATATAAATGTCCACAATGTTTAAACTTGTTTTTATTGAAGAAAACAAAACTTTACAATTTCTGTGAAAACAGCGAAGACATTTGTCTGAAGGGCAGATGTTTTCTGCATAGCACAAAATCAGGAAATAATTAAATTGGTAAACATTTTTGTTAAACGCCCCCCAAAAAAACTGCTGTTGAGTTGATTCAGACTTATCACAATCCTACAGATGAGAGTAGAACTTTCCCATAGGGTTTTCAAAGAGCAGCTGGTAGATCTGAACTGCGGATCCTTTCGTTCACTAGCAAGCTCTTAAACATTGTGCCACCAAGGCTCCTTTTCACTGAAGAGTAACCTATGTACTAAAAAGTACACCATCATACATATACAGCTCAATTATTATTTTTTTCCTCTAAGTTTAATGTGCTGGCAAAAAACTACAAATGAGGGGGGTAAGGCCAAGATGGCAGATTAGACACACATCTCCTCAATTCCTTCTGAGAACTAAGGCCTGTAAAGATAAATGACTGCAGCAGGGTGGACATCTGGGGAGCTCTAAGAACTGGCATAGGGTTTCCAGATTCAACAAGGCACGAGTGATAAGGTAACTACTTTACTCAAAGAGGAGACAGCACCATGCTAAGTCCTGCTTCTGCTGACTTACCATTTGTGAGGACTGCAGGTACTGACACCTTCTTTGTTATCTGGAAGGCAAGGACTGGGCACAAGCCAGCTGATGAACTTTACTACTTAAGTAAATAGCATGTGGTGCAGCAGCAGAGACTGCACAGGATGGCTACATACTGAAAGCCCAGCTGCTGAGTGAGGGCACCACTGCCCCTTCACCCTCTTTTCTGAGCTGTGCCATAGATTCTGCTGTTTCACGGCAGGAAAGGCAGCTCAAGTGAGATGCCATCCTGGTCAGCTAGGAGGCAGTGTCACCCAACTGGAGGCCATAGCTGGGGCTAATATCCATGCTAAGAAGTAGTGCCTATCTGGAAAGTGCTTCTCCAGCATAAAAACTATGTTTACAACAGTGGTGACTAGAGGTATCAGTGGGGCCTGGCAGAGGATGGCAGGAAGGCCTCAACCCTACCCTACTTTGAACCACATCATAGCATCTGGGGAAGGCCTGTGACATTCTTTCGTTGACATCTGGAAGGTGAGCCCTGCCACATCTGAGGGCCTGACTGATTTCAGCAGCTATTGGACAGCTCTTCTCTTAGCAGTAAAGTATCTTTTTAAAATAAGACCACCTGGATAATCGACCACTGAAAGGGCAGCATCATCTCCTCTACCCTTCACTGATCCACATTATTGCACTGGCTAAGGGACCCCCAGTGACTCCATAAGTAGGATGCCATCTTTGTCTGCCAGGATACAGAGCCTATCACCCCAGGGAGTGCACCTGAGGCCAGTCACTAGAGTGCACAGCAGTGGCTGGCAACCAGCTCCCCTCTTAGATTCATGCCTCAGTTCCTGTGGAGGTAACACCACACAAATTCAACTTCTAGATGGCATCAGACAACAATCAAAAGTTAATCATTCAAAGAAGGACTCCAACATGACTCCAGAAAGCTCCCAAAATAATCAAAAAACTTCCCAGACAAAGAAGCCTTTCTGAAACTATCAGAGGTTGAGTACAAAAGAATTATATAAAGATCTGTCCTACAGATTAAACAAAATGCAGCAGGACAAAATGAAAACTTAAGCAAGCTATTTGAACTGATGGAATATCAATGATCTGAAACTCAACAGATCAATAACAAAATCACACAATTAGTCAATTCAATCCAAAGCCAAAAGAGCAGAATTGAGGAGACAGAAGACAGAGTTAGTAGACTTAAGGATAGACCAACTGACACCAGCATTTTTGAGAAGAAATCAGAGAAAAGAAATATGAAAAATGAAGAAGCATTAATAGACATGTGGGACTCTATTAAGAGGTATAATCTATGAATAATTAGAGTTCCGGAACAGGGAGAGACAGATAAAAATGCAGAGTACTGTTGTAAAGTTGCAGACAGAAAACTTCCCTGAATTTATGAAAGAAGAGAACATAGATAGCCAAGACGTGTATTGAACATCACAAAAACCAGACCCCAAAAGAAAGACACCAAGACATGTTATAATCAAACTAAGTAAAATGAAACATAACCAGAGGCTCTTAAAGACAGTGAGGCTTAAAGTAAAGCTAAGATACAGAGGCAAACTGTGTAGGCTTTCATCTGATTTCTTGGTGGAAACAATATTGGCAAGAAAGCAGTGAGATGACACACTGAGAGCCCTGAAGGAGAAAAACTTCCAATCAAGAATTATATACCCATTGCTGTCAAGTTGGGTCTGACTCACTGTCACCCTAGAGGCCAGAGTAGAACTGTCCCACAGAGTTTCCAAGGAGGGCCTGGTGTATTTGAACTGCCAACCTTTCGGTCAGCAGATATAGCACTTAGCCCACTATACTACCAGGGTTTACGAATCCTGCAAATTTTTTCTCTCACATATGATGGTGAAATTAAGACAGTTACAGATAAACAGAAGTTTAAGACAGTTTATAAAAACCAAACCAGAACTACAAGAAATGCTGAAAGAACTTCTTTGCTTAGAAAGCAAAAACAATAAGTGTGTACTTAAGAAAGCAATGCAGGACACAGCATCCAGAATCATATCCACTTAGGGAAGTCAAAATGTTCAAAGTTACAATATTAGACAAAGGGAACCAGTGATCATAACATGAAAACTATGATATCACAATAAAAAGAGGGAGAATCCCACTCACTTATGGAAGTCAAAAATTTCAGTTACAATATTAAAACAGGAAACCAGTGATCATAATATGAAAAGTATGACATCATAATAAAAAGAGGAATATATTGTAGTAGTCATAACCCTTTCAGATGCAGAAGAAATTAAAAAGATATGCAGAAGTTAAAGTCTGGTTTCAACTTAGAATAGCAAGTGGGAGAATAGGGTAGTCACAAAGCAAAACAACAGTGTGACATGTCAAAACAAGAAACATAATATAGGAGTCTCAACAAACACAAAACCAACACTGCAAAAGATGAAAAGTCAACCCATAAAGAAGACTGACCTACAACAGAATATTAAGAACAACATAGAAAACATCAACAACACAAAAATAAATGCACCAAAATGGCAGCACTAAACACATACCTATTAATAATTACAGTGAATGTAAACAGATTGAATGTTCCAATAAAGATATAGCCAGTGGCATCCTGGATCAAAAGACACAACCCGTCTATATGTTGCTTATGAGAAACATATCTTAGACTCAAGACATGAACAGACTGAAAATGAAAGCATGGACAAATATATACAAGCCAACAACATACAGAGAAGAGCAGGAGTGGCAATACTAATCTCAGATATAAAATAGACTTGAATGTAAAATCCACCATCGTGGACAAGAACGGTCACTATTTATTGCTGAAAGGTTCAACACATAAGCAGGTCATAACAACATTAAATATTTATGCACCTAATACCAGAGCATCTAAAAACACCAGACATACATGGACATATTGAAAAAGAAGATAGATGATTCCATAATAATAGTTGGAAACTTCAATACTCCACTTCCAGTAATGGACGGATAATCCAGAAAACAGCTCAGTAAAGACACAGAAGATCTTATTGAGACAATTAACTGACTATACCTCATCAACATATACAGAACTTTTTAATTATCAGCAGATAAGTACATGTTCTTCTCCAGTGCACATGAAACACTGTCCTGAATAGACCATATGTGTTAGGACATAAAGTAAGTCTCAACAAAACCCAAACCACTGAATCACTGCAAAGCATCGTCTCAGACAATAAAGCCATGAAAGTTGAAATCAATAGCAGAAAAAACATGGGTAGAAATTTGAACTCATGGAAACTGAACAACGCCTTGCTAGAAAACCAGCAAATGAGAAATCAAATAAATAATAGACTACCTTCCAAAGCAATAATATACAGGATGTTTAGTGGGCTTTTTGCTGTAATTTATTACTGTGACAGGATAACTTGAAACGTGAAAATCGCTTTTACAATAGCTTTGTTTCTAAATGATTACTTTAAGACTAATATTATTTTTATTTCAGTGTTTCTAGCTTTGATTCATGTACCTAATAAAAATAACTATTATTTTCACAGAAACCCTGGTGGCATAGTGGTTAAGTGCTACAGCTTCTAACCAAAGGGTCAACAGTTCAAATTCATCACAAGGAAACTATGCAGCAATTTTACTCGTCCATTAGGGACTGAATGAGTCAAAATGCACTTGATGGCAATGGGTTTGTTTTTGTTTAGGGGAGGGAGGTTAACATTTTCATTGATATAAGACTTTAAAATTAAAGTGAAAGAGACGAGACTGAAATTTTGGCATCCTTTTATTAAATCCATACTTGGTTAAAATAAAAAGCTAAAATCCCCTAAGTCTGACATAAAGCAAATCCTTATTTTGTACATTTGTCTGTTTTCATCCTGTATGTGTTAGGAGAATTAAACTGACTTTGATTTTTAAGTAACAGGCTTTCATTCTAAACAAGTTTTTATTCTAAACAACTTGTTTATTCTAAACAAGTTTCATAAATAGAAAGTGAAATGCATATTTTTATAACATTAAAAATTCAAATGCATTAAATGGGCATAAGGAAAATGGATAAAAATACTTTAAAGCTGTTTAAATTTTTACTAATCCATTCATATTTTATTTGTTATATTTTATTATATTTTAATATGTCTAAGAACTAATGGTATTTTATGGATTTGCTTCCATTCTAATGTTGTGTCTCAAATGTCCCACTCACACACACATACTGTGCATACAAGTTCCTCCTGGAAAAGGGTCAACCTGCTGCACTTCCCTTGGGAGGCTCTGCAGCAGACAAGGCAGAAGCAGCAGTGGCAGAGTTCTCAGTGTAAGACAGTGTGTGGTAAACAGTGTGTGGTTCTCTGCTTCACTGGTTCCCTGGTTGGTTGCCAAGTTTCCTAGAAGGTCAAATACATGCTGTTTGCACAATGTCCACTGATTTCTGCCACTGTCTGTCCTTTGCTCAACTTAAGCGGTTAGTTGTCAGTCTTTAAACACATAGTGGTACATGGCACTGTGAGCACAGGAGGTATTACTGCAGTATATCACACTGATTCTAACAAAAAGGTCTTTCAAGTGATCAGTTTGCTGTTTTCCAAGATAATTTTAAAAACAAATTAGAAGGGTTAATAATTATCGGTGCATCATGAAGAATTCTGAAATATAATGGTATAACAGACATTAAAATAGTAACTTAATTTTTTAAAATAAACTGAAATGTTTCATGAGTGAAGTCACTGAATATTTGAATCAAGGTTAATTCACTATTCTCTATATTCATTTCAAAGATAATAATTCTCAGAGTTCTACCTTTTCTCCTTATGCAAACAACTTTCACAAGTCCTCATTCTATTTCCGGAGTTGCAATAAACTGTATTTCTTTGTCTAAATTTTTAGTCAGATTTCTAATAAAGACTTGCAGAACTTTGGTTTGGAATTTACATATAAATTGCCTGTTTGGTGGGTTAAACTGTGCCTCTTAAAAAGAGATAGTGAAATCCTGCCCCTGTAATCTGTGAAGGGAAACTTGTTTGTAAACAGGTTCTTTGAAAAAGTAAAGTTAACATGAAGTCATAATGGAACAGGGTGGCTCCTAATTCCACTGAACTCATGCGGAGAAGAGCGAGAGAAAAAAAAGACAAACAAAAGAAGGAGCAACACAATGAGAACGTGCAGCTGTAACCCATGAGATACTGGGAGAAAGGCACAGAACAGACTCCCTCTCAAAGCCACACAAAGAATCAACATGGTCAATACCTTAGTCTCATACTTCTGGCCCTCAGAACTGTGAGAAAGCTGATTTCTGTTGTTTAAAGCCACTCTCTCTGTGGCACTTTATCAGATGTTGTGTTGTTGTACAATCGGTTCCAACTCATAGCAATTCTATACACAGCAGAATGAAACACTGCCCAGTCTTGTGCCACATCCACAATTGTTCTTATGCTTGAGCCCACTACTGTGGACACTGTGTCAATCTATCTCATCCAGGGTCTTCCTTCAAGTATGGAAAACTTGACAGTGTTATAAACTAACAGCAATGAAGAGAAGGAAACGAAACTGAAGAAAAAAGAAGAAACATACTGAGAAAACAAAGTATGAGACAAGAGGCTGAAATCAAAGTCAACTAGTAGAAAAAATTAGTTTTGGAGGATGTAAGGACACATACTTATCTGATACCAGAGAAAATGGAAGACTAACTTGCAAAACTTTGTTTGGATGGTTGGCTGCAGAAACAGAACAGATAACTTGAAGAATACATCCAAACTTTATATTCACTACCCAGAAAGAAACAGCAGGTGTTCTGAGATCCACTTTCTCTGTTAGAAAAGAAAACGGGGTGCAATTTGTGGAAAGAAAGAAGGCAGATAACCTAGTCTACGCCAGTAAACACACAAATGGCAGACGTTTGGGCAAACAAACAAACTAAGGTGTATTAAATAGCACAAGAGTCTGTCTATAGAATGCTTTCAGTAGGCTGATTCTAACTGTCTAATATTGCTTATGAAAATTAAATCTAGCATCTAGAAATTTATGGGATATGGCTCCCTAGAAAACTTCCATGTATTTTATGTAGATACCCAAATTAAGACAGGGATGTTTCCCATCAAGATGGCTCCTTCAGCGTAAATGAGATGATCAGATACCTTATTCAGAAACCTTACCCAAGAACTTTAGTCAAAGCTCATCTAATCCAGAAAGGACCCAAGGCTGTGCGTAGGTACTCCTGACCTCTCCCTGTTTCACCTGTGATAACTGCTGAGAGCACTAAACCATGTGAGTCTCTCAACAGTAAAATTACACGTGCAGTACTGAGGACAACTAGTGGATTTATGAACATTATATATTTTAAGGTGATTATAACTGTATAAAGAGACTAAGAGAGAGAATTAAAAAAAATGTTTTCTATGTTGTGTCATGTTGGACATAACAAATGAAGAACAGCAAAAGGAGACCTGAACAAAAGAGCAAAATTTTAGTACTAGAGTGAAATGATTACTGCATCAAATGATAACAGTGACAAAATGATAGCTACTTTAATTTAGAAAAGAATAATTTAAACAAACTGTCATCAAGTAAGAAGAGTGTGAAAATATGCATGCATGATTCCCTTGTAAATCACATCCCTTTATCCTAACTGCACAACTATGCCAGCTTGTGAGATAACTGTAAATGTGGCTCAACTTTTAAAATACTTTAAAAACAATGTTTATATTTTATAATGTTTATATTTTTTCTATAATCTGAAACTGTAACGGTAAATACTCGATATAAGTCTATCACTACACATTTTATACAATTCTATTAACACATTTCTGGACTTTGGAAGTCAGGACTTGTTTTGCTCAGTTTACTAAAATAAATTCAATATTTTTTACTTAAATTTCAAAATAATACAGTAAGCACTAAAAAATCATGTTTTAGAACATTGTCAAACTGAAAAAGCATACAAACTTCATATTCTAGTCACTATCCTCTCAGAAAAGGTTCTTCTCTTAGTCAAGGTCAATTTTGGGTTATAGATTGTGCAACTGTTCAGACAGCCAAAGATTTGTCATGGATTGTGAATTGAAAAATATTCTCTCTCACACTGTGAAAGCTGTGACAGCTGAGAGAATTTACCTATCTGAGGCATGAAGTCATATTCATCTCACACAAAATTAAGAGACACATTGGATCCAATTACAAATAAAACTGTTTATAATGCCAAAAAAGAAAAGTTAACCACCTTGATTTTCTAATTTCTCAAACTTAGAGGGATATAAACATTCTAAAAAGTATCCTTAGATGAAGTATGATTAGAAAAATCTTTACTTCCCCTCTACTACTGGCCTTCCTAAATACTTCCTTCATAAATAACAAGCATCAGTATATACTATTCTTAATGATTATTATACTATTTACTATTAAATAATGCTATTGCATAACATGGTTCTTGTATATATTAAATTTTAATAATGTCACCACAGGGAAAAATTATGCATGATGCACAGTCTTGAGTGAACTGCATGAAAAAATATAATAAATACGATACTGAAATTTTACTTATTTACTCAAGCTGGTCTTACAGTCATTTAAGATGAAGTAAGTGAACTCTATTTATAAGCTGTTTATAAAAGTGAGCACCAAGCATAAAAACTGTGACAGCTTGTAAACGAAAAATGACTCATTCTACAAGCTAGGTTAAAAAAAATGAAGAGAATATTTTATCTAAGCTAGTTTTTAAAGGCAATTCTGAATGTTCAAACTAATAAGGAAGAGGAAGAGTCCCACTAGGTAAAACAGGCAACAGGTTTTTAAAGTCCCATTTTAAATACATTTGACCAAGAACCTAAGCTTTTAACAGATTCTCCAATAAATACTACAAATAAACCTACTTCCTCTTTGTATGACCAAAAGAACCATGTGGTTGCTATCATTCCGTTCTGACTCATAGCAACACTACAGGACTGCAAAATGTATGTAGGAAGCATATGACACATAATCTGACATAATCTGACATAATCTTTGTATTTATATGACTATAGCTCATTACCTGATCAGTAACTTTACTTTGTTTTTTCATATTTACTACACAGCTATTTCAGAAACAGGCACTTTTACTAAATAGTATAAGGATGTTAACATGCAAAAATGTGTTTTGTTTTTCATTTTTTAATTCAAAGCCTGAAGTGTAATAGGTAAAGGGGGATGCAGTAACATAAATGTGTGGTAGGTGCCACGTGTATGATACAACCCAGAATCTCATGAAGACTAAAGTTTCATTAGTTACTTGAAAAACCAATACAGTCATTGTGAATTAGGGCTATTAATCTAAAATTAATATAACTGTTATCAAAAAATGTAATTACACATTTAATGAGTGACAATTTGCTTTTGCCTCTTAAGATTTATAAGGACTGAGAAAAATGATTTGTGTAGCTTCATTTCCTTAAAAATATTGATAGCTTCCTTTTCTCATTAAATATCCTTACAGCATAAAGTGATAATCTGCTTTAATTCCATTAGCAATGAGTTACACCAAAAGTTGTGATCATTATTTAATCTCCAAAGAGTCATTAAAAATTTCAAATATGTATAGGTCTCATTAAGACGAGGAATGTATTGAATCAATTCTTCCAGGCTTTGCTCTTAACTTAGAGCTGTGACGGCTTCCATGCCACACCGTGAAGTACGATGGAGTAGCTACCAAACAAGGCCAAGAGAACTCTTTTGCCTGGTGGGTGGTAGAGTAGAAGTATTTCACAAATGATTCTCTGAACATTCATTATATGATTTTATTTTGGACATTCTTCTTTACAATCCATCCCACCATCCTTGGAGTCCCTGCTAGCAGCTGGGTTTCTGTGGTAAAAATGAGCAAAAGTCACCAGGAAGGGAAGTATACATTTCATACTGTCATTAACTGAATATGTGAAATAAAATACATATAAATTAGGGAAATGAGTTCCCACGCTCATTTGAAATACTTTTGACTTTCAATATCAGTGGCCACAATTCAAACTGAGCATGTTTCACCCATCATATATTTTTAAGTGGTCAAAACGGTTCAATCTGGTTATAGTCAACCTTCATGTCACCCCAACTAGAACTCTGAAATCCTCTTTCATGCTAGTATCTTCAGAGTAATGACCCAATAAACATTTATTAAAAGAAATTGTGAATGAGTGTATAAATGAGAAAACAGTAGGGCTCAGAAAAGTTAATGAGTAGCTACGTACTTGTACCACGTAATTAAATTTTCAGCTATTGGCAATGATCACTGAATTCTGGGTTCAACAGACAGAAGAACTAAAATACGACATGGAATGCTAACAATCTGCAACTAACTCTCCCCACCACCCAAATTTAAATCTGGTCTGTTCTTATACCAAAAAAAATTCCTAACAGCTTATGTTTTTACTGTAGCATTCACAGTTTCTACATAAAGGCAGCAGGATGCCAAACTGCAAATGAGAGAAAGGGTGCTGTGTCAGAGTCAAACTGGTCGCAAAAGAATGCCATCAAAAGCACCCAGCACATGGCATCAAAGGAAAATCTGTGGATGCATGTACTAAGTAACCTAAAAATAACACAACTTTCCAACAACTTTTTAGTATAAAAAAAATAAATGCTTTCAAATATAGCAAGATTCCCATAAAGCGATAAAGTGAAAAAGTTATTTTTTCTCATTTAAGATACAAATCTCTAAAGCCTTTCAGTCAGGATAAGAACACAACCAAAAGGATAAAACCCACAGTTAATTGTGACTCCTACCATCTCAGAGCCCTCTTTACCTCTCTTTACCATAACAATCAGCGCAGTGTGAAACAAAATGTAGATAAAAGACAAGAGAGAAAGAGGTAGGAAATTTCAGTCAATAAAATGAATACTTGGGATTTTAATAGTCATTACTGTGCAAATACATCTGGGTGTACACTTTCCTGATCTCCAGGAAAGACTGTACTTTTAACTCCATTTGTGGCTACCTTGGGTTATGTGGCTGTTTTTGGCCAATAAGTTGTCAGTGGAAGTGAAGTAGGTTTCCATTGGGTCAGAACATTGTACTAGTGGAACTAGGGCCTCCAGTGATGTCTTTCTTTTTGCCACCATAGAAGGCAATGTCTTCAGTGGCAGCTGCTGAAACAGACTTGATACAAATGGAGGAGTCATTGAAAGCACTTCCAGCATCTTCCACAATGAACAAATGACATCAATGAATACTATGAACTCACTGAGATTTGGGGTTATTGGCTATCATGTAAGTCTAGTTTTTCCTGACTGATACACTGATGATTTTTTTCATTCTTGAACAATGCCAGGTTCTCTGAATTTTTCATTACATATTAAACTATCCTCACAGTCATAGCAGCATAATCTTGTAAATATCTGGAGCTAGGCCTCAGTGTTAGAGAAAGCATTACAAATTTCTTACATAAAACACTCTGGTAAGAAAGTACCTATTTAAAAAAGTGTATTTACAGAAAAAAAAATTCTGAAAATGTTGGACCAGCCTAATAAAAAAAGAAGTTAAAATAAAAGCAAATTAAGGAACATATTCATTTATAACGTTTGATAAAATATAATACATGTAAATAGTTATAAAATTGTTCTATATATATTTTAGCTTCTTGGCAGTGGGTAGGTAAATAAACTTAAGGAAATTGCAATTCTTCCACTGATGTTCAAAGAGTTAACACAGTCTTCCTTTCTCTTTTGAATTGAGATATACTCAAAGTATACAACAACCTTCAAATTGTGAGACATTCAACCTATTAAGATATGTCATTGGTCACTTGGAAATCCTGAGCATCTAAATAAATAGAACCAAATTCCTCAACTTTGTGGAGTCTATGGCCTCAATGAACTCCAGTCACTACCAACTATAAATATCTTGTTTGGTGACTAAGTCACTTTTAAGATGGGGTATCTCTCATGGAATATCTTGATAACACTCATCAATTTATCAAGAAACACTACCAAATTTTAAGTTCAGAATAGGCACTATGGTTTTGGTTTGTTTTCTCTGTTCATCCCTTAGAGATGCTCACAATAGAGGCTTAGAGTAAGCATACAATTTCATTAAATTTGTTGATCTCATAAGTTATGCAAGAAAAATATAAAAAATAATTAAATTTTAATCTATTACACTTCCCCCAAAGCACGTAGAGCTTAAAGTTAGACGGCAGCCAAAATCTTACCTTTGCCATTTATTATCTGTGTGATTTGGGGCAATTTACTTATCTTCTGTGTCTTATTTTCCTCTCTCTCAAAATGTGGGTAATAAAAGTACCACTTACATACAGTGTTGTTGTGAGAACGAAATGTGATAATGCATGTGAAATATTTAGACCAGCACCTTGGTTCAGGTAATTATTAAATATACTATTATTACCCTAAATACAAAGAATAACTGAAGTATTTCACAACTGATTTATTCATAAATACATATACTCACTAATAATATTATGGGAGAGAGAAAATTCCCTCAATATAAATGTCATTTATTACACATATATCTAAAATTTTTGAAAAAGCAACTAGCATTTCTGTCTTATATGCCTATGAGTTAAAAACATATTTTATGCATTTAGGAATAACTATTAAACTGTAAATTTACCAAAGAATAAGAGTTGCAAAAGCCTATGGAAAACAAATTACAAAGTACTTTTTTTATAAGTTTCTTGTTAAAACTCAAAAGCATAAATATCTATTTCAACACATTTTATCAGTAAATCCAACAAACAGGTGTAATACTTGAACTAAATTTCTGTTTTAACTGTGAGCCTTCCACCCTAATGGTAATGGTGTTATCCTGCCATCTAGTGGCAAAAGAATATTAAAGCAGGCTGGTGCTTTCCAATGTTTTTGACAAGCCACAAATAAAAGCAGGAAAAATCGATTTTCATGTTTTTGACTTTTTGAATTTCAAATCTTGAAATCAGGTCACAGAATAAGAGTAATTCTTTATTTTCACAAGAAGAATTATTAATATGAAATCAGTATAAGAAACACATGAAATAAAAGAATAATACAGAAAAGGTTCAATTTTGGCCAAGTTTACTAAATAGTACTTAACTATTAACAAATGTTTCTATGAAGGTACAATGAGAATTTTGTAAAGGCATGTGCTTCATAATACTTTATCCATAAATATTAATCTTACAATTACAAATGTATTTTTATGTTCCTATAATTGGAAAAAATTATATGTGTGTGTGTATATATATACATATGTATATAGATATCAGTTTTAACAATAATTATATAACATTCCCAGGCACAAAAGGACAAAAAGAAAGATGAACCACGTTCATCTCTATGGAATTATGGAAATAAGATGCTCATTAATATTAGTTACCCTGTAGTTAATGATTTCTCCAAGATTAATATGGCCAAGCCAATGCTAATGATTAAAACTTCATACTTCAAACACCAAGTTTTTTATTCTACAATCTTACTAATGTAAGATTTCTTTATGATACAAGTGTCAGCATGAGATGCTCTAATACTTCTATTTAAAATTCAAAAGTTATCTAAAATACAGCCTAGTAAGATAAGTTACTTAGTTTTGCACATTTTTCATATAGCCCCATTGTTAGATAGGCAGGTAAATAGAGAGATTTATTTTTAAAAAAATATTAGAAGACAATGCTGCAAAGGGTCAGTTGTGGAAATGGACATTTGGCAACTCCAGATGGCAATTCTCAGCTAATATTTACAAGGTCTAAAGACTCACAGGAAACCTTGGTGGTACAGTGGTTAAGAGCTTGCCTGCCAAGCAAAAAGTGCTCCTTGGAAACTTTGTAGAGCAGTTCTTCTGTGTCCTACAGGGTTGCTACGAGTTAAAATCAACTTGAAGGCAACGGATACAGGTAAAGCATCATGTACCTCCCAGAATGCAGTCCATGCATCATCTCCTCCCAGTCTAACTCTATTTTACTCTGTGAAAAAGCGTCATTCAACTTCCTCTAGACACTCTAGTCCACAAGCCCAAACTCACACCACAGCTTCCCACGTCCCTCCACCCCAGTCCATCCCCACCCTTTCTCTCAAACCAGGCTCCTACAGTTTGAACAAAGAACTCTGAAATCACAACAACCCGGATTGTATGCTAGGTTTGGATGGACAATACTCCTTGGCCACCTAAGGAGTGGAGTGACATACAGAAGAATAGTCAGAATAGGGCCCACTGAAGATGCTAATAACAAACCTGATGTGTGTAGTTGTAGAATGGACAGACAGTATGAAATAATACTATCTCAAGGTCAAAGGGTAACCACATGATCAACATTTTTTCTAACCTGTGAACCCAGAATCTTGTTCTAAAATAGAGCACATCAAGATTTCCACCAAAGCAAACAAGACAGGAAGTATGGATAGCTGTCCCGGTGCACACCTATCTGTTATAATCCATGAGAGTCTCAAGGGAAAATTAGTATCCCTGACCTTTGACATAAACTATACAGACAGATTTTCCCTTCATATATGACATGTCCATTCTTAGAGATGTGTTTATTTTGTAGAAGGCATGAACACACCTAATACGTAAGACACATTTTTAGTATGTGTAGATATATGTATGACAGCACTTGGCTTTAGCTGCCTAGATGTATGTATACACTCACCATGCTATTCATTTTTGAAGACGAAGAGCCTGCCCTCTGCTTTCTTAGACTATTAACTTCTTCTGTATTTCCATCTTTTGGTTTCAAAATCAGTCTGCTACTCCCTGCAGTTCCTTCTGATGAAGATCTCAGTCGCCTCTCTATGAATCTTCCTTCACGATATGGACTGAAGCTACTGGCAAGTACTATTAAAGGAAAAATAAATAGAAATTAATATAGACACTTAAAACATGTAGCTTTTGAAGACAAATGGAAAGCTCACAGTGCCATTCAAAATTCTTGATCACAAAAATTTTTAAATTAATAGTAATAGTTTAGTTTGCCTAATCATGAAATCTCTTTGAAGTGCAAATCCTATGGAGTCAATCTTGGCTTCTTCATATCTCAGATGTATCATTTATTGCATAAACAAATCTTCTCCACATCACCTTGAAAATGTATCCAGAATCTGATCGCTTCACACTGCATCTCCAACTAATGTTCTAGTCCAAGACCAATCAACTCCTGCTTTTATCAGTGAAATAAACGTGAAATAAACGTGAAATAAACGTTTGCCCTCAAGTCGATTCTTACTCATGGTGACTCCATTTGTGTGTCAGAGTAGCTATGCCTCCACAGTGTCTTCAACAGCTGATTTTTCAAAAGCAGATCCACAAGCCTTTCTTGCAAGTTCTCTCCGGGTATATCTGAATCTCCAACCTTTTGGCTAAAGCCAATCATATCAACCATTTTTATCACCCAAGGATTTCAGATTAGTGCAACACCTTTCCGATAGTTCCTCTTACTTCATCCTCTCTCGCTCTGCTGTTGTGACACCAGACTTCTTGCTCTTCCTGGAATGTGGCAAACAAGCTTCTGTCTCAATCTTCCCACTGAATGATTTTCTGTTAAATATTTGAATCACTTACTATCATTATCTCCTTCAAATTTCTGCTAAATATGTTACCTCCTTATCGGGTACTATCCTACTCATACATAAAAATGTAAACTAGAGTCAAACCTTCACTGTCGAATTCTCCATTCTGCTTAAAGTTCATACTCAGTGGTTAGAATGACATTAATTTATTTGTTTATTAATTTTCTGAGTCTTCCTAATGTAAGCTTAATGAACATAGAGATTACGTCTGTTTTGCTCACCACTGTATCTCTGGTGCCTAAAACAATACTAAAACAACAAATTGAATGAATGAAAGAAAAAATTAATGAATTGTCCATTTAGGCTCATCTACTGATTTATATCAAGACTTCTGGACAGAACTACATATTAAGTACACGAACTTAAATACGTTTTATAAGAGACACAGAATAAATGCATTATTATGAAATTTAGTGCTTATACCAAGTCTTCAAAGGAGAAAACATAACCACTTGATTTTTAAAATTTTAAACACAAAACTGTGAAATCCTCACAAACAGCAGGAAAGTATTCCACAAAATAAAGGAGCCTATACTATCATCTCTTCCTTATGGATATTACCAGTGTATTTGACAACCTCCTTCTATGTTCCTATTTTTATAAAGTTGTAGATGATAATTGCTAAACAAGTTATGGACAAATAAAAGTTACACACTGTCTAAGTCAATGGAATTACTTGAGGGTATTAAATGACTTCATAATAATTAGAAGCCTGGTCAACTAATACAGTCAGCATGCTAATTATGATCATTCTCTAGATTCCACAGAGGTACATATAAACAATTTTCTATCAGACACTTGGGGAAGCCATCACTGTTAAACAAGATTTGAGATCTACCACTCGTTAACAGCATTACCTCATGAAACTAGCGAACTGAATGCTCAAGAATAGTTATTAATAACCATCACATAAAACCTTTAAATAAAATAGTACATATAAATTGCTCCGCAACTTTTCTGGTACACATTAAGCGTATAGAAAGGGTAGCAGTCATCATCATCATCATTCTTAGAATTATATTTTCTCTTAAAAAAGTTAAACAGGTACAATTTAAACCAGGAGTAGAAGCAACGCTGTCCAGTTATCAAGTTCAAAAAATGAAAAAGTAGGCAGCTGCATAAAAATAATTTAGCATCAAACATAAAACAAAATGAGACAGCATGAAAAGACTAGCAAATTAATTTATACATTTAAAACTTTAAAATTGTCATGTTTAAAATGAGACCAGTAGGATAAAACACATAATCCTAGTACTCTTGAAAAGGCAATGTACCATTTACGCTATTATTAATTTCATTTAACACTTTTGTATTATGTTTAAGGTGTTAGGAAAAGCTAGGGTAATGGCCTATATTACAACATATTTTTAAGAGCCTGAACACTGGGTTCAGACAGTTGTAATTTTATCTGTGCTACTTTCCTGGTGTATAGTATCTGAGCTAGTTTTTATATTTATAAAACATTAGTGCACGGGGCCATAGTGGTTAAGTGTTAAGGCTGCTAACCAAAAGCTCTGCAGATCCAATCCACCAGACAGTCATTGCAAACACTATCGGATAGTTCTACTCTGACCTATAAGGTTGCTATAAGCTGGAACTAATTCAGTGGCAATGGGTTTAGCAGCAGTTAAGCATTTGTCTGCAAACAAACAAAAAACATCAGTGATTCAAACCCACTAAGGTCTCCACGGAGAAAAGACTTACTTATTTGCTCCTGTAAATACTGCAGCCTTAGGAACTCTATGGAGCAGATAACCACGAGCAGAATCAAACTCAAAGGCACACAGCAACAACAAAAAGAGTCTGTGGGTGGTGCCAATACTGAAGTACACGGCTACTAAATAAAAGGTTGACATTTTGCACTCACAGAGGTACTCTGAAAGAAAGTCCTAGTGATCTGCTCCCAAAAGGTCATTGCCATGAATACCCGACAAAACACATCACTACTCTCCAACACATAGGGTCACTACAAGTTGGAATTGATTCAGAGACAACTGGTTTGGTTTTAGTTTTGCTAGCACCTACTTCATAGGGTTTGTATTTCCATCACTAACTTTGTGACCAGACACATTACCTAACTGTTCAAAAATATCCCACTTATGAAATTAGTTACAATAGTTGCAATTTCAATCATTTGAGGGTTAAATAATGTGATATGTGACTAATGGTTAATTTTCTGTATAACTGGCTAGACTACAGTACCTAGTTATTTGTTAAAACACTAATCTTGTTGTTACATTTACATCTGATTATCACAGTTGGCTATAAGGTAATACGAATACCTCCCACAGCTTGGGTGGGTCTCAACCAATCAGTTCAAAGCCAAGAGCAAAAAGGGAGTTTCCCTATGTGTGTTCCAACTATACACACACATTTTGCCAGGACTCCTGAATTCTTCACTTATTCTCTTGCCTGATACACAAATTTTGAAACACAAGTCTTCAGATGACTCCAACCCATCACCTAATCTCTTGCCACAATCAAATGAGCCAGAGCCTCCTAGTAAATCTGTGTTTATAGCTATATGTTTATCACACTGGTTCTATTTATCTAGAGAACTCCGATGAAGACTATGCAAAGGGCTCAGAACAGTGTAGGGAGTAAAATAACCACTCAATAGTCAGTAGTAAAGTGTCAGCAACAGCAGCAGCAGTAGTGATGGTAAGAGCAGAGAAATAAGCAAAAGAGAAAAAGAAAGTAGTGTCTGGTAGAGCCCACCTGTTATGGACTGAATTTTGTTCCCTCAAAATGTGAGCCAGCTTGGCTACACCACAATTCTCAGTATTGTGTTGCCCACAATTGTGTGTTCTGCTGTGATTTTCATTTGTGTTGTTATCAAGGTGTGATAAACAGCAGTCATGTGAAAGAGGCAGGAATCAACCTATAAGATTAGGTTGTATCTTAAGTCAACCTCTTTTGAGATGTAAAATCAAGGAGAGACAGAAGAGAGGGACTTCATGCCACTAAGAAGCAAAAGCCAAAAGAGAAGTATATCCTTTGGACGCAGGGTCATGCACAGGGAAGCTCCCTGAATGGGAAAAAGTGATGATGAGAATCTTCCCCCAGAGCCAACGGAGAGAGAAAGCCTTTCCCTACAGCTGATACCCTGAATTTGGACTTCTAGCTTCCTAGACTGTGAGAGCGTAAATTTCTCTTTGTTAAAGCCATCTACCTGCAGTATTTCTGATACAGTTTCACTAGATAATTGAAGACAGTGGAGGAAAAATAAAAAAATCCATTGCCTTTTAGTCAAATTTCCACTCATAACAAACCTGTAACACAGACCTGCCCCAATAGGGTTTCCAAGGCTGTGATCTTTATAGAAGCAAACTGTTACATGTTTTTCCTTTGCCATGGCTGGTGGCTTCAGACTGACAATCTTCCAATTATAGCAGCTGAGGGCTTAAACACTGCAACACTAGGGGTCCTTAATACAGCCCAGTAGGTGGTATACATTGAGTAAATTTCTCTAATTGAATTTTATGTTAAATGATAGAGTTTCCCACTGCCAGAAGGGAGTCATTCAAGCTTCTTTTTTTACTAAAGAAAATGTGTGTGGGTGACACAGCTACTTAATGACAGAAGCTGCGTTACAACAAGGGTCATCTGGCCTCACAGACAATATTTTAAATGTTTACAGTTCTACTTTATCATCAGACAGAAAACATTTATGCCAAACTATGGATCCCATTTCACAATGAAACAATTATGGAACTAGAAAATAGAATTTGAACTACAGAAATTCATTTGATAGAAATTTCAGCTGGAATATATCCACTTCATTAAGAATTATCAATACCGCTATAGTGAACTTCTAAAAAGATAACCTTTCTTTAAGATATAGCCAGACTGCAAATAAAATTAGTTTTATTTCCATTTCATTCTGATAACTAGTAAATGATAAATAATTTCCAAGTTTCAGAATCTGGACAGCATAACTAAAGAAAATATTGCTGAATTAGTTGTTGCATAAGAAAATTGAACTAAACTCAAAATACAATACGGGAAGTATTTAAAATTTATTTATAAATAGGGAAAAACCATTAGAGAGTGAAACCAAAAATGTAGTTTCTGTTCATAGATAAAGAAAACAATGCAAATTATAATGAAAATTGATTTATATCAATATTGTACAAAGAAAATCAACATACCTTTGGTGGGATTTGCTTCATAGCCATTTGATGTTTTGTTAAAAACATGACGATCACCAGAAGACGGTATTATCTTTGAATCTGAAATAGGATGGATCCCTTTAATACGTTCAGGTATTGCTTTATGTTGCTGATAAAATCCAAGTTTCCGTGGGGAGCTTATCCCCAATACTGTTTCACCATTTTGTAACACCACATTTTCTTCTCTTTGATAATCTGTTGATAGGTGAATCTTTGAGTCATTCACACCCGTAACAGGTAGTTCAGCGATTTGTAATAATACTTCCTTCTGGTTAGCAGCAGGGGTGTCAGGTAAGAGATTAGATTCAGTACTCCATCGACCTTCCAATCTGTATTTCCCAGGAGACATAACTGCACAGGGAACATTTGCTGTAAGTTCTACTGCTGTCTTTGTAACTGCAGCAGGACTGAGAGAGATCTGAGAGGTAGAGTCATTGTGGCCAATGTTGTCACAGTGAGACGCCAGGCTTCCACTTTGCGGAAATCCATCTGCTTCAGACATGGAATCTTCAGTCAAGGCTAAAAACTCTGAAGGTGTCTGGGCTGTGGTGAGATCAGCAGAAAACAAAGGAGACTGCAAGGAGCTTCCTGCTCGTTCTGTGATGTCCACAGAACAAGACGGAGAAGCCCTAACTAATACGGGTTCTCTCTCTTGTAACTGTGTGATTTCCAATGAGAACCCAGATGGTTGTACCGATGAAACAGACTGACTCTGTGGAACTGGCTTAGTGAATTTATAGTGAGCTGAAAAAGATTTAGGAAGTAGCTTTCTTGTTGAGTGTTTAACAGAACGACGAGTTTGTTCTTCCGTAAATCCAGAATCATCCCCCTCACTTTTGCCAGAACTTAGGCAATTTATAAAAACGTTCTTATTAGATGAATGCTCCTTTTCCCTTTCAAAATCCTCTGTCAAAGATCTTGTTATCTTCTTATTCCGTGAACTACTAAAACCAACAGAATGTCTGCCCCTGGTTTTGACATGTTCTTCTAAACTCAGTTTTTGCATACTGCCATGACCAGGTTGAGCACCATTTGAAATACTAAGGTTCTGGTTGGTAGATTCTTGCTTTGGTTCACTTCCCTTCTTATGGTGGAAGCTAATGGAAGGAGTACGGAATATGCTTCTGCGTTTACCTGTACTACCTGAGCTTGAGTTAGTGCTGGAAGGAGAAGAACTGTGGACACCAACTGTATTATTGGAGGAGGGTGAAGAAGGAAGAGAGTCATGTCTTCTGTTAATACTTCTTCTGAATATCGGTAACCGGGAGACCAAGGTAGATCGTCTTGATCCCGAGTCCCCCATTGGGACTCCAAGGCTTGTACCGTGATAGCCAACTTTGCAGCCTGACAAAAATTCCAAAAAATAAGAAAAAAATCAATGAAGTTCAAACATAAATAAAATACTTAATGATAAAACACATTTTTTTCAGCTTATTGTACAGATTGGCTTTGTATTAAAACAATTAAAAAAACAACATTCTAACCTTTAACTGTTTTGTTTAAAATTTATAAGTAGCCAAATGATTTAATAACTTGGACAGAAATTTTATAATGTGTAAAAATTTGAAGGTTACCAAAAATATTTAAAGTATACTTTGAAGAGTTTTAGTTGAAAAACACAATACATGTCTATTCAAAACCACCATCACAACTCACAACTGGTTCTGTAATTGTGGTAAGTTGTTCAATTTTGACTTTACTCCTTCTTTACCAAGATACTCATAAATATGATAGACACAATTTGAAAGCAATTGAACGCAATCTCTAAATGAGAAACTATTCCTATTACAATGACTTTAACTAAGAGAAATATATTCTTAACTATAATGGACACTACACAGTAAGATTCAGATAGTGAGTTTCAGCTGTACTAAAGAATCAATTAGAATCTTAGCCATTGAAGCCCAAACAATCAGTATCTATCCTAGATTCCCTACACTATTGTCGTCCACTGCATATCACCACTAATTTAGAGGTAGTAAACATATGAACAAATCTATCCTGGAAGAAGTGCAGCCAGATCACTCCTTAGATGGAGAGACTTCCTTTCATGTGCTTTGAACATGTTATCATAATGCACAAGTCTTGGAAAATAAAATCATGTTTCGTAGAGAGGTACTGAAAAACTCGACTCCCCTCACTGAGACGGACAGACACGGTGGCTAACAATGAATTCAAACTTCACAACAACTGTGAAGATGGCACAGCATCAGGCAGTGTTTCATTCTGTTGTACATTGGATGCAGGCATATCTTTCATTAAATGACCTAAGAATTTATTGAACTGAGTTTAATAAAATCCCAGACTAACCTAGGGTATGATTATGGCCTGATCCTAGAATCCCTACCCAAAGAATTGAAATGGATTCCTACCCCTGGAGTTTGATCTGAGAAATTTAGGTAATCTAGCCACCGGAAAGGGAAATAAATTCAAACCAAAGTAGGTTAATAAACAAGTTAAAGTTATGAACAAGCTATAGCAATAAGCTGAAGAACCAAAATCCTAACTCTCTGCTACTGAGTAAATTCTGACTCACAGAGACCCCACAGGGCAGAACAGAACCTGTCCCATGAGGTTTCTAAGGCTATAACATTTATAGTAGTAAACTGTCACATCTTTCTTCTGAGGATCATGAAGCAACTTTGAACCAATGATCTTCCAGGTAGCAGCCAAGTGCTTAACTATTGTACCACCAGGGTTATCTTATGACTTGAAGAAGATCTAAATAAAAGGCAAGCTGCTTGGTAATGTTGGCAGAAATGACAACACACATTAAAAGAAGCACAAACACAGAAAATATATGAACCACTGATGATGACAACTATAGTTTTAATGATGCTAGTGATGGAAGAGAAAGTAGCACATGGTTTATGATGCACCAAGGACTTGTGATGCTTACAACTTTAAGAGCAAATAACATCAATTACTGTGAACATTTTACAGGTAACTTGCTAATAAACTGTAAAACAGGAAGAAACCAGGTCTTATGTAACTACAGAGTCAACTCATAATCAGCATGGTATATATATATACTGCTTTCAACAACATAAACAACCAAAAGCTTTTGCTGCCTAAGGCCCACACAGACTTCCACCTCAGAATTTCTAGATGTACTGTAAATCTCACTATTCTGGTGTGATTTTTTTTATTAAATTTCATAATGTACCATGATTTGGATTCTTATTTCTTGTTTTTGTTTACTTTGTTTTTCAGTTTCATTTAATTCTTTACACATGATGTACACACCTTCTTTTTCAATGTGGATCAGGCTGTTTTTTGTTAGTTTGTATTACCAACTGAAAAAAACATAAAAAACCACTGACAGATATTACCAAAATGACAAACTCTTCACAGTAAGAGCTTTCTAGATAAGTCATGAGAGTTGTTAAAATATTTTTATTTCCTTAAAGTATGCAATAAAAGTGAAAATGTTTTTTTCCATAGGTATTTATAAATATGCAATTTTGTTCCAAATAAGAACTCTGACAAATCTGCACTGTAAGATTTTTTCCTGGGTGATTTTAGTCACTACCACTGAATATGAATATAAATCCTTCCCAAAATATTTACATATACTTTTAAGGCTATGGTAAGGAAAGCTAAAAATATAAACACACTGTAGTTTTTGTAGGCTTTCACTAACTAAAAATGCAATTTTTTCCACCAGCTTGTATTTTCCAAAGTGAGTACAATGAATAATATAATTCTCCCTGACTTTACTCTTAGTAATATTTTAATTAACATCATTCTCACTTATGACTTTCATTAATATAATACAACAATTATTCCAATTAATGCTCACTGATGTTTTTACTCTAATTAGAGCATTACCATATCTCACGATTTCTTGTTGGCTGTGAATCTATGGCTCTCTATGCATTAATGTCAAGATAGTTACATTACTATTGAAGTATCCTAAAAAATTATGTATATTGACACATTTCAACTTTTTTAGTACTTGCATTTAGATTAACATATAAAAACATTTCCATATCTTTTTAGAAAGTATTGAAAGAATTTCACTAATGAAAATACAATCCGAAAAAAATACTATATATATATAAAATAATTACTTATCATCCTAAATACTTAATGAAGAAAATCAGATTTTCACTGAGCATAAATAATATGCTTAGGCATAGACAAGCTGACAGAAGAATATATTCTGTGGTTAATGCTCATTAACTTATTGTCATGAACAGTTAACAATGCTGGTGCTGTCCATAGTACACAGGTTTTAGTTTAGCTTTTGCAGTGCCTCACAGATAGTTCTACTGTATCTTATCTTCTTTGGGGCTATAATAAATGATATTGATTTGGTGATTTCTTCTTTAATGTTCTCTTTGTTGGTATAAAGGAATCCTACTGATTTACTTACTATTTATCTTATATCCTGATACTTTGCTGAACTTTGCTATTAGTTCAAGTAGCTTACTTATGGATTCTTTAGGATTCTCTAAATACACAAGCATATCACCTGCAAACAGGGAGACTTTTACTTCTTTGCCAATGTGGAAGCCATTTATTTCTTTGTCTTGTCTAATTGCTCTGGCCAGAATCTCTAGCACAACGTTGAATAGAAGTGGTGAGAGTGGGCATCCTTATCTAGTTCTCATTCTCAAGGGGAATTCTTTCAGATTCTCTCCATTCAGGATAATGCAGGCAGTTGGCTTTGCACAGATGCCCCTTATTGCATTGAGGAATTTTCCCTCTATTCCTCTTTTGCTGAGAGCTTTTGTCATGACTGGTGTTGGACTTTGTCAAATGCCTTTTCTGCATCACTTGGCTAAATCAGAGGATTCTTATCCCTTGTGCTACTTATGTGGTTGATGACATTAATTATTTTCCTGATTTTGAATCAGCTTTGCATCCCTGGTATGAATCCAACTTGGTCATGATGAATTATTTTTGTGTGTTGTTGAATTCTATTGGCTAGGATTTTGTTGAAGATTTTTGCATCTAGGTTCATCAGTGATATCAGTTTGTAGTTCTCTTTTTTGTTGAATCTCTGGCTTTGGTATCAGGGTTATGCTGGCTTCATGGAATGAATTTGGGAGTCTTCCATCCCTTTCTATGCTGTGAAACAGCTTCCATAGTATTGGAGACAAGTCCTCTTTAAAAGTTTGGGAGAATTTTCTGGTGAAGCCTTCTGGGCCAGGATGTTTTTCAGTTGTTAGTTTTTTTTATTACTTTTCCAATCTTTTCATTGTGATGGGCTTGTTAAGTTGTTCTACTTCTCCTTGTGAAAATTTTGGTCAGTGATATGAATCTAAGAATTTGTCCATTTCCTCTAGGTTTTCAAATCTGTTACAATATGCCAAAAGCCAAGTGCAGACTTTCATAATATTCTATTTTGATACTTTTGATTTCAGTTAGGTCTGTTGTGACATCTCCCATCTCATTTATTATTCAAGTTATTTGTTTCCTCTCCTGTTTTTCTTTTGTAATTTTAGCCAATGGTTTATCACATTTGTTGATCCTTTCAAAGAATGAACTTTTGGTTTTGTTAATTTTTCAATTGTTCTTCTATTCTCCAATTCATTTAGTTTTGCTCTAATCTTTACCTGTTTTCTTCTGGTGTCTGAGGAGTTCCTCTGCTGCTCTCTTTCTACTTGTCCAAGCTGTAGGGTTAATTCTTTGGTTTGCATCCTTTCATTATCCTGGATGTATGCATTTATAGACACAAACTGACCTCTGAGCACTGCCTTGGCGGTATTCCATAGGTTCTGGTAGGATATGTTTTCACTCTCATTTGGTTCCATAGATTTCTTTATTTAATCCTGGATTTCCTATATAACCCATGGATTTTTGAGCAAGGTGTTGTTCACTCTCCATGAGTTGAAATTTCTACCTATGTTTTTTCTGCTATTGACTTCAACTTTTATGGCTTTATGGTCCAACAATATGGTTTGCAATAATTCAATGATTGGGATTCACTGAGACTTCCTATATGTTCTAAAACATTGCCTATTCTGGAAAATGTTCCATCTGCCTTGGAGACACATGGAGTACTCTCTGTTGATGGGTAAAAAATTCTGTATTTGTCGATCAGGTCTAATTGGTTAATTGTCACAATAAGATTTTCTGTATCCTTACTGAGCTTCTTTTTGGGATGATCTGTCCATTACTGAAAGCAGGGAGCTGAAATCTCCAACTATTATTGTGGAGTAACCTATCTCACTTTTGAATGTTGTCAGCATTCATTCAATGTATTTACTTGCTCTGGTATTGGGTAAGTATGTCCTGCATGCTTACTGAACTTCTCAGCAATAAATACTGACTATCCTTGTCCATGATGGTGGATTTTACATTAAAGTCTATTCTATCTGAGATTAGTATTGCCACTCTAACTCTTTTTTATATGTTGTTGGTATATAGTTTTCCATACTTTGATTTTCAGTTTGTTCGTATCTTTGAGTCTAAAACATGTTTCTTATAAGCAATATATAGATAGGTCAACTCTGACACTCCATCTCTTTATTGCAGCATTCAGTTCATTTACATTCAGTGTAATTATTGATAGGTATGTGTTTAGTGCTGTCATTTTGATGCATTTATTTTTGTGTTGTTGATGTTTTCCATCTTGCCCTTACTACACTGTTCTGGGTCATTCGTCTTTATGGGTTGACTTTTTATCTCTTTCAGTGTAGATTTTGAGTTTGCTGAGACTCCTGTATCATGCTTCTTGGTTTGACATGCCACACTGTATTTTGCTTTTTGACTTACCCCTACGACCTCCCTCACTATTCTAAATTGAAGCCAGACTTTAACTCCTGCATATCTTTTTTTAATCTCCTCTGCATCTAAAAGGGTTATAATTACTGTAATACATCCCTTTTTTTTACTGTGATGATGTCATTGCTTTCATGTAATGATCACTGGTTCCCTTCTTTAAATATTGTAGCTTTGATTGAGCTCTGTGACTTCCGTAACTTAGTAGGATTCTGGATGCTCTGTTTTACATTGCCTCCTTAAGTATACACTTAATGTGTTTGTTTTCTAAGCAAAGAGCTTCTTTCAATATTTCTTGTAGTTTTGGTTTGTTTTTTACAAAATCTCTATGCATCTGTTTATCTGCAAATCTCTATTTTCACGTCATACCTGAGAGACAATTTTGCAGGCTATATAAGTCTTCATTGGAAGTTTTTCTCCTTCAAGGCTTTGAATGTGTCATCCCAATGCCTCCTTGCCAACATTGTTTCTGCTGAGAAGTCACAGGAATGTCTACTGGGCTTACCTCTGTATGTTAGTTTTGCTTTGAGCCTTACTTTGAGCCTTGATTATAATATGTCTTGGTGTCTTTCTTTTGGAATCTAGTTTTTGTGATGTTCGATACACGTCTTGGATATCTATGGTCTCTTCTTTCAAAATTTCAGGGAAGTTTTTTGTCAGCTACTCTACAACATTGCCAAGCCAGCCAAGTGCCGTCTGGGGGTCAGTTCTACCCTGGCCCCGAGGGTTGCCATGAGTAGGGGCTACAACATTACACTGTGCATTTTCAGCTCTCCCTCCCAGTTCAGGTACTCCAAGTATTCATATATTATTCCTTTTAATAGAGTCCCATATGTTTCTTAATGTTTCTTCATTTTTCTTATTTCTTTTCTTTGATTTCTTCTCATAAATTCTGGTGTCAGTGGCTCTATCCTCAAGCTAACTAACTCTGGCGTCCACCTCCTCAATTCTACACTTTTGGCTTTGGACTGAATTGCCTAATTCTGTAAATTTTGCTATTGATCTGCTGGATTTCAGATCATTAATGTTCCATCATTTCAAATAGCTTATTTTTTTCATTTTTTTGCTGGGCATTTTGTTTAATTTCTATGAGGGTTCTATACAGAGTTCTATTGTACTCAACCTCTGATAGTTTCAGAAAGGTATTTTTCATCTGGGAAGTTTTTTGATCCTTTATTTGGGGAGTTTTCCAGAGCCATGGTAGACTGCTTCTTCAAATGGTTAACTACTGATTGCTGTCTTTGTGCCATTTAGAAGCTGTTCAGTATGTCTGGTGTTACCTCAACAGGAGCTGAGGCATAGTTCTAAGAGGGAGTTGGTCACCAGCTGCCTCTCTCTATTCTAGTGACTGGCCACAGGTGGACTTCCTGGGTGGCAGACTCTGCCTCATGGCTGGCAAAGACAGGACCCCACTTATGGAGTCACCACAGAGCTGTCAGCTGATGCTGTGACGTGAATCAGTGAAGGCTGGAGGAGATGGTGCCAGGCCGCTCAGCAGTCAGGTCTCCAGGTGGTCTTATTTTAAAAGCGTGGTTTACTGCTAAGCAAGGAGTTGTCCAACAACTGCTGAAATCAGTCAGGCCCTCAGATGTGGCAGGCCTTCTGGATGACAACAAAATCACCTCACAGACCATCCTCAGATCTATGTTGTGGTTCAAGACCCCACCCATAATTCTGGGCACCACTGTCCTAAACATGGCTTTTCTGCTGGAGAAGCACTTTCCAGACAGGGGCTGCTGCTCTGCATGGGAATTAGCCCCAGCTAAGACCTCCAGGTGGGTGACTCTGCCTCCCTGCTGACCAAGATGGCATCCCACCCATATTTCCCATCCTACCACAAAACAGCAGAATCTATTGTGCAGCTCAGAAAAGAGAAGATAGTGGGGCAGTGGTGCCCTCAGTCAGCAGCCAGGCTCTCAATACATGGCTATCCCAAGCATAGTCTCTCTGCTGTGCTATATGCTATTTACTTAAGCATTACAGTTCAGCATATTAGCCAGCTCATGCTCAGTCCCTGCCTCCCAGATAACAAAGAAAGCATCAGTACCTGCAGTCCTCCCAAACAGTGACTCAGCAGAAGCAGGATTCAACATGCCACTGCCTAGTCTTTGAGAGAGCTAGTTACCCCACTACTGGCACCTCGTCCAATCTGATAACCTTATCCCTGATCCTAGGGCTCCCCAGATGTCCACGCTGTTCCATTCTATCACCATTCTAAGCTTTTGTTCTCAGAGGGAATTGAGGAGACATGTATCTAGCCCACCATCTTGGTCCTTCCCCCAGTATTATTTTTATCCTGTTTCTTAAAATGACTGCCATACCACCATGCTTTATTTCAGTTGCAAAATATTACTAACCATGTTGATTACCTTCCCAGACATACATGCCTAGATAGTTGTTTACTCTCAACAAAATAATTTAGTTTTCAATAAACAAAGAACTACACAAATTATGAATATTCAAAGATTATTTTTCATGTTCTGAACATGATTTCAAAATGAAAAATTTGAAACATGTGGAACAGTGGCTATGTCAACAGAATTGATACATAATTTCAAAGATGATAACATCCAATTGAAATGATACTATCTTTTTGTAAATAAAGAACAACTGCATTATTTTTTATGATCATATTCCATAATGGAAAACTTGGTTTATCTTTAAAACATTGATTATTTTAAGGAAAAAAAAAAATTCCTGTGCTATATGTTGCTGCCATTAGGTGCCATCAAGTTGGTTTTTGATTCACAGTAACACCATGTAACAGAGCAGCAATGTCTCACAAAGTTTTCTTGGCCTTAATAGAAAACTTCAAAGGGTGCTCAGGAAGACATGTTTGCTGTTGTTGTCATCAGGTGCCATCAATTCAGTTCCAAATCATAGTGACCCTGTAAACAACAGAATCAAGCACTGTCGAAGTGCCATGCTCACAACCATTTCTATGCTTAAGCCCATTGTTGCAGACACTATGTCAATCCATCTATTTGAAGGTCTTCCTCTGTTTCACTGACACTCAACCTAATATGATGCCCTTTTTCACCCACAGAAATGGTAACTATACACACGGATTTCACCAGATGGAATACACAGAAATCAAACAGACTACATCTCTGAAAGAGATTACAGAAAAGCTCAATATCATCAATCATAAGAAGGCCAGGTGCTGAATGCAGAACAGATCACAAATGGCTCATAAGCAAGTTTAAATTAAAAATGAAGATTAGAACAAGTCCATGAGATCCACAGTATGACCTTAAATATTTCCTACCTGAGTTAGAGACTGTCTCAAAAATAGACTTATGTGTTATAAACTAATGACTTGAAGACCAGATGAGTCGTAGAATGACATCAGAGACATCACACATGAAGAAAGCAAAAGGTCATTAAGAAGACAGGAAAGAAGAAAACAAATTGGATGTCAGAAGAGATTCTGAAACTTGCTCTTGAACAAAAGGAATAAGTGATGAAGCACAAGGACTGAGCAGAAGGTTTCACAGGGAGCTCAAGAAGACAAACTAGTGTTATAAGTATTTGCACAAAGAGCCAGAGCTAGAAAACCAAAAGGGAGGAACATGCTCTGCATTTCTCAAGCTGAAAGAATTGAAAAATGAATTTGATGGCACCCAACAGCAACAACCTAGGGCCCTGATATTTTTTTCTTTATTCCACCTTAAAATAATCAGTTTTTTAAGCTAAACCAAGTTTTTCAATTTGGGAAATTTGAAATGAAGAAGTTTCTGGTCCTGTAAAATTCCATCACGTGATATCTTGCATGTTCCATCACATATACTGTATTTTCCAACTACCAATTCTTTTTTTCCCCATCATTTGCATTCCAACCACCAGTAATTATCAATGCCTCTTGACTGCATGTTTGATCAATTTCAGACTGCAAAATTGGGTAAAAATCTTCAATTTCTTCACCTTTGGCACTGGCGATTGGTGCATAAATTTGAATAATAGTCATATTAACTGGTCTTCCCTGTAAGTGTATATTGTCCTGTCACTGACAGCACTGTACTTCAGGACAGATCATGAAATGTTCTTTCTGACGATGAATGCAATATCATTTCTTTTCAAGTCATTGTGAGATTCAAAATGGCCATCAGCTGTCTATTTCAGCTCAGTGATGCCTGGGAAATTGATGTTTATGTGTTCCATTTCATTTGTTACGATTTCTAATTTTCCTAAAGTCATACTTCTAACATTCCATGTTCCAATTATTAATGGATGTTTGCTGATGTTTCTTCTCATTTTGAGTCATGCCACATTAGCAAATGAAGGTCCCAAAGACTTCACTCCATCCATGGCATTAAGGTCAACTCTACTTTGAGGAGACAGCTCTTCCCCAGTCATGTTTTGAATACCTTCCAAACTGGGAGGCCCACTGTCTCGCACTATGTCTAAGAATATTCTACTTCTTTTCATAAGCTTTCACTGGCTAATTCTTTTCAGAGGTAGACTGCCAGGTTCTTTTTCCTAGCCTTAGTCTGGAAGTTCAGCTAAAATATGTGCTCCATGGGTGACCATGCTGGTAACTGAATACCAGTGGCATAGCTTCCAGCATCACAGCAACATGCAAGTCAGTATGAGATACTGACACATACCTGGGTACAAAAATACACAGTTAAAAGTTAATTCTAAGACCTGGAATTAGAAAACCAAAAGTGAAGAACACACTTGGCACTTCTCAACCAGAAAAACTAAAGAAAAAATTCAAGCCTAGAGTTGCAATACTGAAGGATTTCATGGTCAAAACAGTGAATGACACAGAAAGCATCAAAAGATGGAAGGAATACAGTCACTCTACCAAGAAGCATTGGTCCACATTCAGCCACTTCAGGAGGCACTATATGATCAAGAATCAATGGTACGAAAGGAAGAAGTTGAAGGTGCACTGGAGACACTGGTGAAAAACAAGGGTCCATGAATTGGCAGGATACCAATGGAAATGTTTCTACAAAAGGATGTAGCACTGGAGGTGCTCACTACTCTGTGACAATATATTTGTAAGACAACTGCCTTGCCAAACAACTGTGCCAATTCCTGAGCAAGATGATCGAAGAGAATGCAGAAATTATCAAATGATATCCTTAATACCACACATTTAATTAAAATCTTGTTGGAGATAATTCAGAGGCAGCTGCAGAAGCACATTGAAAGGGAGCTGCCAGAAATTCAAGCTGTATTCAGAAAAAGGTATTATCATTGAGGTAGACGGAATCTGGCTGAATTCAGGGAATAGCAGAAATATGTTTATTTGTGTTTTACTGACTATGCAAGGGCCCTGGCTGTGTAAATCATAGGAAATTATAGACAGCATTGCAAAGAATGGGAATTTCATAACACTTAATTGTGCTTATGAAGAATCTGTACACAGACCAAAGAGCACACATCTGAAAAGAAGAAAGGAATATTCCATGTCTGAAATTAAGGAAGATGTATATCAAAGTAGCATTTTTCACCATACTTAAAAAAAACCAATAAGCTGAACCATGTGAACGAGAATGGGGCATCACGATCACAGGAAGGTTTCATTAACCACTTGCGATACGCAGATGGCACAATTTTGTTTGCTGAAGTGAACAGAGTTTGAAGTACTTACTGATGAGGATCAAAGACTACTGCCTTCATTGCAGTAATACCTTAAAATGAAAACAGTAATAATAACAAATCCTCACAATTAAACCTGTAAGCAGTTATCATGATACATGGAGAAGATATCGAAGATGTCAAGGATTTCATTTTACTTGGAATTAAAGGCCATGCTCCTGAAACCAAGTTACAAAGTCAAATGTCATATTGCATTGGACAAATTTGCTGGAAATGACTTCTGTTATGTGTTAAAAAGTAAAGATGTCACTTTAAGGACTAAGGTATGCCTGACCCAAGCCATATTTTCAGTCACCTAACATGCATGCAAAAGCCAGACACTGAATAAAGAAGACAGAAGAACTGATGCTGTTGAATTATGGTGTTGCTGAAGAACATTGAATATACCATGAATTCCAGAAGAATGAAAAACACTGTCTTCGAAGTACAGCCAAAATGCTCCTCAGAAGCAAAGACAGCAAAACTTCACCTGACCACTCCCTGAAGAAGGACATCATGCTTGGTAGAGAGCTAGCAAAAGACAGGAAGACCTTCAGTAAGATGGATTCATACAGCGCCTGCAAGGATGGGCTCAAGTATAGCAACAATTGCGAGGATGACAGAGGACCAAACAATGTTTTGTTCTGTTGGGTAGAGTGTTGCAATGAGTCAAAATCAACTCATGGTACCTAGCAACAACAACAATTACTAGGTTAACCATAGGGTTTTATCAGCTATAAACTTTCTAGAAGCAAACTGGGCTAGTTAACAACAATAACTTCTTGGTTAGCGGCCTAGCACTTATAAACTACACCACTAGGGCTCTTAGTGCCCCAAGATAGGATTCCTAAAAAGCAGAGACTGAGTAAATGATTCTTGCTGAAGTAATTTATTGGCAGAGTACTCTCAAGGAGTAAGAGATGAAAGGAAGCACAATAGGACAGGAGAAAAAAAAATCTAAGCAAAAATGTGGTATCACAAGGAGATTAGTTTCAAACGGTTCCTACAGGGAAGCTTTTGAGACAAGAGGCTGGACTTCTACACCTCCACAACAATCATTTACAAAATATTCAAAGAAAACATATATAATAGCCAAAGGTTTTTCACATGGACTAGTAAGGGAGGAATGGCAGAGGGAGGCAGGAAGGGAAAGGAAAACAGGGGAGGGAGGGTGGAGGGAAGGAACAATCAAAACAGAAAAATAAATGAGCATGAAATACAAACAAGGAATTCACTGAAGAAATACAAATTACCACAATTTTTGAAAAGATATCCAAACACATTATTTACTATTTATCAGAGAATATATTAAAAAAAAAAAAAACAACAAAAACTCCTGTCAAAAAAGTAAAAGCACAGAGAGAGCAAACACTATGAACCAGAAATGCAGAGAAGAAGAAATACAAATCAATAAACGACATACAAAAGGATACTTGATTACATGACTAATCAGGAAAAACCATTGATAATGTTTTCACTCACAACATTTTAAAATTTAGTAATATCAAGCCAGGTGGAGAAAGTAGTACTTAGATACATTTATGATGCTGTGCAAATTCTTTGGGTCATTTATCAAAATACTGAGTTAGAAAACAATTCTACTTCTCAGCATTTACACTGGAATGATACTAAGACATCTGCACAAAATGATATGGATGGGAACATCCAGGGATAGTTTATAATAGAGAAAACTTAAAATAATGTAAACACTAATTAACTACAGAATTAAAAAATAAAATATGGTATATATTTATTCCAGCATAATACACAACAAACAAATCAATTAGGTAAAGGACATGGATACATAGAAAAGTTTCCATTGCATTTTGCTGTAAAATAATAAGATCAATGTGCTAAATGATATGCTATACACCTTTTAGGTAAATTATATATATTTTAACATAATAAATTATTTCCATAGATATGTATGTTTGACAATGCATAGGGAAAAATATCAGCAAATACACTTTGAAGTGTTAAGACCAGGGCTGGCATCAATGGGAATTTTACTGTTAACTGTAGTAAGAAATTTTAACTCTAAGAAAGGAGTCCTTGGGTGGCTGCATGCCACAAAAGGTTAAGCACTCCACTATGTGTGTGTCTGAATTAATCTGATGGCAATAGGTTTGGTTTTTTGGCTTTATTAGTCAAAAGGTTAGTGGTTTGAACCCATCCAGAGATGCCTCTAAGACCTCGCCTTGAAAACTAGAGAGGTTCTACTCAGCATGAGTGGGGTTATCATGAGTTGGAACTAACTCAACAACAACTAATAATGAGACAGCATTTATGATTTATTAGTAAAACTAATAAATTCAAATTAAAGAAATGTAACAATATGTGGCCTATCAAAAATGTTACATAAAATGGAAGCATCTGAAGTATGCATGCAAACGTGTTAAAAGCAACTTTGTAGATCACAGAAAAATTAATAGTTGTGTTTGCCTCTGGGAAAGAGATGAAGGGAAGTGGACATGTGGGAAAACATTTGTTTCTAAATATAATCTAAATATGGCAAAACATGTACTGTCAATTCTGAGTGTTTTAATAATGTCTTCTGTTTTGTAGTTTTAGCATAACAAAATATTGAAATAAATCATACAACAAATGCTAAAAATCCTTACGTATTTTTCATTAAATTTCATTTTAATGTTGTTACCAGGGCTACCCAATCAGTGCCAATTATCATGTATCATGTCTACAATAGAATGAAACCCTTCCTGATCCGTGTTTGAGCCCACCTGTTGGCAGCTATTGTGTCAGCCTGTCTTGTCGAGGGTCTTCTTCTGCTCCACTGACCTTTTATTTACCAAGTATGATTTACTTCTTCAGGGACTGGTCCCTCCCAATAACATGTTCAAAGTACATGAGATGACATCTCACCATCCTTGCTGCATTCTGGCTGCACTTTGTCCAAGACAGATTTGTTTGTTCTCTTGAAAGTCCATGGTATATTAATATTCTTTGCCAATACCACAATTAAAAGAAGTCAATTCTTTAGTCTTCCTTACTGACTGTCCACCTTTCACATGCATATGAGATAAATGAAAATACTACGTCTTGAGTCAGGTGTACTTTAGACTTCAGAGTGACATCTTTGCTTTATAACACCTTAACGAAGTCCTTTGCAGCAAATTTGCCCACTGCAATGCAAATTTTGATTTCTTGAATGCTGCTTCAATGAGCATAGACTACAGATGTAAGTAAAATGAAATCACAGACAATGTCAGTATTTTCTCCATTTGTCATTGAAATTGAAATTTAAAACACTTTAACATTAAAATTTATATTTTACATAACTTTCATTTCACACTGTATCTGTTCATAAATTGAGATTTATTTTCCAAACAGCTTGAATTCTATTTAAATGCATCACTACACATTATTTTCTTTTTCTCAGAAAAACTCGTGAATTTTAAAACATGTAAGAATTCATCCAAAAATGTTGTCAGTGGTATGTGAGACACAAATAATTCACCCGTTTTTCACCATGTTTTTATGTTTCAATATTCCTGTAATAAAAAATATTACATCACTAGAGATGATTTAATATACACTGGCTTAATAAATTTGACTTATATAACAATTTGGAAGCATGCATTATTATTACTTTCTCATTAATAACAGATTAATTCCATTATAGTTATTCATTTTAAGATTAAAAAGAGAATCAGTTTCCATTTTGCTTGTATATCCAAAATATGTGTCCTACAAAAATGATTCACTTTTTTTACTGAACATTAAAATGACCAGATGTCTTACATTTTAATTTTCTTTAATAAAAACAATAATGAAGTTTACAATAAAAAGAAAAACCTGCAGTTGCATGTATATATCTGCAGAGGGTGGAAGAGATCTTCCTTTTAGACAAAGTCAAGTTTGTTCATTTTAACTTGGTAAATAGTTTAAATATCTATGGAGTATTTAATTATTAAATATCAAAACTTTTTTTAATGAAAAAGAAAACTATCCAAATACATCTGCAAACTAAAATTTCTTTCTTTAACCTTTAGCATCTCATAAAAATAAACTGCATTTTGAAGAGAAGACCCTCCCCAACACTTTTCACTTGACAAGTTTGAAATAATAGTGAGAATACTAGAAATGAAGTCTCTTATTTCTTTTAGGACTTATATTTTAAGTGGAATTCAGATTCATACATGTCAATTTAAGTGTAATATGTTTTCATGTTTTTGAAACAGGACAACATATGTGTAAATAGCACTGTATTGCTTTATGTCCAGAAGTAAGAGTGGACCAGGACCGACAATCAAGTTCACAAACTCATGCCAGTAAAGTGCCAGTAAAGTGAGTGGCACTACAGTCATCTTCCAAGTACTCCCCTTGGGAAATTAGGTACCGATGCCTGTGCCTAGTCCACCCTTCAAAGCAACTGTGTGACTCTTTTTCTGGAACAGCCAACAGAGCTGTCATTGTATTACCCTTGATGTCCTCAATATCATCAAAATATCTTCCTTTCAGTATTTCCTTTATCTCCAGGTAAATAAAAAAAAGTCACTGGGGGCCAGATCAGGTGAGTAGGGAGAGTGTTGCAATACATTATTTGTTTACTGGCTAAAAACTCCTTCACAGACAATTATACAATTAAGTTCGCAAACTTGCCACAGTGTCACTGTGCACAAAGGCCACTCAAAAAGAGTTCCAAAACTGCTTTGAAGTGTGGATTAGGCACTGGCTTTGGTACACAGCTTCCCAAGAGGACTACTTCAAAGGTGACTGTAGTGATATTCACCAATGAGGTATACACTTAGAACAATTTTCACAGGCTTAATTGTCAGACTTTGTGTTTTATTCCTATTATAAATTTAAGTGTCTATCACTTTTTATTTTATATAATATTTTTCTTAAAACACCTAATGGTCATAGACAACTAAATACAAATATAAATAAGAAAAATGAAACACAGGAATATACAATGATACCAGCAGCAGATGAAAAGCATTTTAATAACACAAATTAAAATATCCATTAGGAGACTACATATAAAGATAGCTACACTGAACACAGTCAATAATATGGACATTTGACAATTATCAATCATCACTGATGTATTATGGATTCCAATGTCTTCCATTTATGCTTGGATTCAAGCACAAATGTTAGATCAATATAACTGAAGGTCAGTATTTTTCCTGTGAAATAAAAAAAAATGAGAAAATCTACAAATCATTACAACCCTGCTTTTGTTATGAATACTTCTGTAGTTGTGTCTGTTATAATGCTGACTGATGCAAGGCAAAGAACATACCTATTTCCAGGTTTTAAAAAGCATTGCTTTACACTCAACATACAATGATTATGTTCATCAGTGATATTGTTTGGAGTTCCATTTCCCTTGGATTCTGTTTCCTCATTCATAAAATTAGAGAACTGAGCTTTTTTTATTACAAGTCTCTCTAATTTATTATACTGTATGCACATGCATAAGATCTGTAAAACTTAGGAATATATACAAACACACACAGACATGCAAACATCTGAGAATAAAATATCACTCTAAACTTTTTTTCTTGTTCAGTTAATTATGAACTAGAGTTGAGTAGTTTTTCATAGCTAAAAGTAATTTCTACAGACACTTTACAATCTCAGATGCAGTAAATTTGAAAAGCAGAGGGAGAGTGCATGCAAAAGTGGAGATCAGAATGCAGTCAATTCACTATGTGATAAAATTAGAAATATGGATGACAGGTTTCGTTGTTCCCTAAACATTATATTTCCTTGCATAATCAATTACTTTGACCAAATCCTATACACAAATATTATTTTAAAATTTCACTCCTCAAAAAGATTATTTTGTACTTGGTTTTCAATTGATGAATCAGAATAGGGATGTAGGTTTCAGAACACAGGGAACAAGGGATGGCTGATACTTAACACAATGAATAATGAAATCTTAGATAATACAATATCAGCTTGATTCATAAATTTTAATTTAAAGTATATTTTTAAAAATATATTAGTATTGCTCTTTAACAGGAAAACTGATTTATTTTAAAGTGGAATTACATAGCACTGATCAAAATGAAAATGTACTAAATTCGGCACCCTTTTCAAAAACAGAAAAACAAAAAACCTTAACCCTGTTAGTAAATTCAGTACACTTTCCTCTTGTGAGACTTAGGCCTACATCAAAGATCACTGTAAGTAATGGCTGACTCTGAAATTATACTGAGTAGAATACTGTTAATTAGACTGAATACTTAATAAGGAAGAATTCATGGGAGAAGATGTGTTGATACCAAATGGGCCACTTTAGAGGTGTGCCTGCCTCAGCTGCCACTAGATGCAGATTTGGTAACTGGGAACATTGAAGGAGTTCTGTCTTGGTGAACAACTATTTCCTAAATTGTCTATCTGGCAAGTGGACTTATTTCTAAGGATGAGGAAATTGAAACATAGATTGATTACGAAACTCAAAGACATACAAATAGATAGCTGCACTAGCATTTACAGGAAAGAATTGTTCTTAATAATGGGGTTAAATCTAAGCCAATAAAATAAAAAGGAGATCCTCTGCCACAGACACATCTTTATTTCAAACTAACAAAAAACACTCATGCTCTGTAAGCATCTGATAAATCTTTGTAATGTATTTCCAATTTTTATGTAGTTTTGAAATAAAGTTAGTATTTCAAGGAACTACATTAATATAATCAATTGTGTCTTATTTTTCTTTAGTGGCTTTCTTTCAACTTACTAAGAAAGAAATTCACTGGAAGAATGACAGCATATTATTTGCACCAGGTACTTTATACAGTTATTTCATTTTATTCCATCAGTACCTGTTTTAGATGCCTACATTATTATTATTTAGAGATGAATAAAGATATTTGAGATCAGAGAGGTAAAGTTGAGATTTTAGTTCAAGTATCTCTGCTGTAAAAGATGAAATGTGTAAGCTATTACCACTGTTTCAATGTATCAAAGAGGGATCACACAACTGCATACAACACCATAACAATAATATCACAGGGTTTTAAACAATAATGTCCTTAATTCTAGTGCTTCTGTAAGAATGTTTAATTGGGAGCGATTTAGTACACAAATGGCCTATCCATTTATCCAGAAGACCAATCAAGAAGAGTTTTAAATTATTCTCTGTAAGCAGGATCTGAAAATATTTCCAGATTCATGATAAAGCTTCAAACCAAGAAGCAGACATTCTAGTTTAGACAAAATGGAGAAAGAATATCATACAACCAACAAATAAGGGTCCTCAGAATCTGGAAACAGTCCCTAGAATGAGTCTGGTTTGCTTTCTAGAAAATTCACATATTGATATTAGAACTTAAAATATATATTCCTTCCATGGCATAGAATATATACTGTATATTTCTATACTCACTGCTATGGAGTCAATTCTGACTCCTTAGTGACCGCATATGGTTTCCTATGTTGTAAATCTCTACAGAAGCAGACTGCCACATCTTTCTACTATGTAGCTACTGGTGATTGCAAACTGCTGACCTTTAGGTTAACAGTCAATCACTTCAACCACTGTGCCCCTGGGGCTCAGTATATATATCCTAATGGCACAGAATATATTCTACATGTTGTTCTTGTTATGTGCCATCGAGTTGTTTCTGACTCAGAGACAACATAGTGCACACAAGAAGAAACACTGCCATGCCTGCATCACCAAACAAAAGGTGTTATGCTTGAGCACACTGTCACAGCCACTGTGTCACTCCGTCTTGTTGAAGGTCCTTCTCTTTTTTGCTGACCTCTACTTTACCAGACATGATGTCTTTCTCTAGGGACTGGTCCCTCCTGATAACATGTCCAAAGTATGTGAGACATAGTCTTTTCATGTTTCTAAGGACCATTCTGGTCACATCTCTTCCAAAATAGATCTGTTTGCACTTTTGGCAACCATGGTAAATCCAATATTCGTTGCCAACACCACAATTCAAATTCATCAATTCTTCTTGGGTCCTCCTTATTCATCACCCAGTTTTTGCACGCGTAAGAGGCAACTAAAAACACTGTGGCTTCAGTCAGGCACACCTTAGTCTTCATGGGGAGATATTTGCTTTTTAATACTTTCACGAGGTCTTTTGCAGCAGATTTGACTGATATGACGTGTTTTTTGATGTCTTGACTGCTGCTTTCATCAGTGCTCATTGTGAATCCAAGTACATGAAATTCTTGACAACTTCCATCTTTTCTCATTTTGGGTGACCCCACTGGTATCTGAATACCGGCAGCATAGCTCCCAGCATCAGAGTAACACAAAACCCTACAGACATTTTAGCCTAGAGAAAATTCTACATATATGTGTGTATGTGTGTGCATGTGTGTGTATGTATATAGATACACACACATATATGTATACATATACATCATATATTCTATGCCATACACTATATACTATATTTACACAGTACATATAATAAATACTATTTAAAAAAAAAAAAAAACAGTGCCATCAAGTCAATTCCAATTCATAGTGACCATACAGGACACAGCAGATCTTCCCCATAGAGTTTCCAAGGACTGCCTAGTGTATTTAGACTGCTGAACTTTTGGTTAGCAGCTGTAGCACTTAACCACTAGGCAACCAGGGTTTCCATATACTATACTTACATATAAATTTATATACTATAGATAGTATATAATACACACCATAGTTAAATGTATATATATCCAACCCAGTGCTGTTGAGTCAATTGCAGCTCACAGTGACTCTATAGGACAGAGTGGAACTGCTCCATAGATTTTGCATAGCATATATTATATTACATGGCACAGAATATATACTATATATATTGTTGTTATTAGGTGCTTTCTAGTCATTTCACTCAAAGCAATCTTATAGGACCACTCTATACAGTTTACAAGGAGCAGCTGGAACTGCCTGGTTAGCACACAAGCTCTTAATCACTATGCCACCAGTGAGATATATATATATACGTACATATATCACTACATGAGAAATAACACTACATGAGAAATAACATATCATCTGTGTTGGAACAAGACTCAATAACAACCTGTGATACAAAGATGGGACAACCCTGCCTACCAAAAATGAAGATGATTTGTAGTACTTACCAACAGGGGTAAAAAATTATAGCCCTCAGTAGGAGTTATGCCTGAAATTCAAGAAAATGAAAATTCTCACAAGTAGACCAATAAACAACATCCTGATAAACAGAGAAAGAAATTGAAGTCCGAAAAGATTTCATTCTACCTCAATCAACAAATCAGTGTCCATGGAAGCAATAATAAAGAAGTCAAATGACACAGGCATTAGGTAAATTTACTAAAAAGACTTCCATAAAGTATTTAAAAAACCAAAGATGTCACTTTGATGATTAAGCCTTTTCAAATCACCTCATACACATGCAATTACTGCACAATGAAAACAGAAGCCAGAAGAATTGATGTGTTAGAATTCTGTTTCGCAAAGAATATTGAATAGACCATGGACTTCCAAAATAACAAAGAAATCAGTCTTGGAAGAAATAGAACCAAAACACTCCTCAGAAGCAATGATGGTAAGGCTTCAGCTTGCTTATCTTTTAGACACGTTATCAAGAAAAATCAATAACTTGAAAACGATACTGTGGCTGTTAAAAAGAGGGTCTGTGTAAATAAGCAAAACCCTCACTAAAAGCTAGATTTACTGAATTGTCATAACAATGGACTCAAACATACCAATAATCACTAAAATGACATAAGATCAGGCAATAGTTTACTGTGTTACACTTAAAAAAATCTGAATCAGAGCCAACTGAGTGGCAACTAATAACAATGTGTACATAAATGTTTAATAACCAAAAGAAACAATCACAAGATGTGCATCAAGGCTGCCTCTGACTCTTCCCCTCCCCTCCTTTTATTCTGAATATCTTAGTATTTCATTCTGATTTCATCCTGTATCATATATTAGGTAAAAACCATTCTGGAGTTACATTTTTCTGGATTTGGATTCTGGTTTCTATACTCACTGCCATTGGATAAACTACTTAATCTTTCCTTGAGCCTTAGTATCACCACAAGTGAAAGAGAGATATAAATAGAACCCCCTAAACAGAGTTGGCACTCTGGTTGCACAGCGGTTTAAGAATTTGGCCAACAAAATGTTGGCCTGCTCCTTGCAAACCCTATGGGGCAGTTCTACTCCATCCTCCAGAGTTGCTGATTCAGCACTGACTTGACAGTTCTGGGTTTTACAAGGTCTGACAATTACATTCATGAACTTACCCTAGAAAAAGTGCTACATACCTCACTGCTGAACATTACTATGGTCACCTCTGAAGTACTCCCCTTGGGAAGCTATGCACTGACATCACTGCCTAGTTAGCTACTTATTATTACAAGACTATATGAAATACATCCTACCTTTCTATTGCAGTCAATGTTTTCAGGTTGTGAGAGCAAAAAAAAAAATACTGCTGCAGCACTCTATCCAGAATCATCTCTTAATAAGGCTTATTTTCTTTATTTGAGTGAGAAAGTATAAGAGGTCTGACAATTAAGTTCACAAACTTAACTGTTCTGTGTGCTACATAACTAATTGCTAAATATTACTGTGGTCACCTTCAAAGTACTTCCCTTGGGAAGCTATGCCCTGATGTCAGCACCCCGTCTACCCTTCAAAGCAATTTTTGAACTCTTTCTGGAATGGCAGTTCTGCACAGTGGCAAAGTGGGGAGTTCGTGAACTTCACTGTATAGTTATCTGTGAGGGAATTTTTAGCCAGTAAATAAAATAACTGTATTAGAACACCCTCCCTGCTCACTTGATCTGGCCCGCAATGATTTTTTTTTTTCCTTCACTCAAAGATAAAGGAAATACTGCAAGGAAGACATTTTAATGACATTCAGGACATCAAGGGTAAGACAATGACAGCTCTGATGGCCATTCCAGAAAAAAAGAGTTTCAAAACTGCATGAAGGATGGACTAGGCACTGACATTGGTGCACAGCTTCCCAACGAGAGTAATTTGAAGATGACTGTAGAAATATTCAGCAATGAGATATGTAGCACTTTTTCTAGGGTGAGTTCATGAACTTGTCAGTCATCATATATTTGGATAAAGTGAGATAATATCCCTCCACAAGCTCTTAGCATAAAGACCTACACTGCTGACCTGAAAATTAAGGATGATGAAGGTAAAAGACTTGGATACTCTATGTGAATGAAGAATCACAGTTTTAGTTTTCTTCTGCTGAAATGTATTTTATGCTGAGATACCTTAGGTAATTTTATGTTGCAGACACTAACTAGCACAATAATTTCAAACTTCTTTAAAGTTAAAACAACTCTGAAGATAGATGAAACTCCTAGCACACTTAAAAGTTAATCATTACAATTTTTCCTTAAGGTTAAATATGGCAAAGAGTGTACTTTTCTGTTCTAGATGCATTTTAAATGTACTTTCGTAAGTGCTATGGAGCCACATATTTGGCTCATTCAATCTAAGAAAACTGTCCATGGACTTATATAACTGTCATCTAATTGATAAAAGCAACCCTCACTGTTAAACAAATTAGTCAATTAAGATTCTCCTCAGAAGAAGGCATAATGATATATTACCTGTTAATACCTCAGGTCAATATTTTGACTTTCTCATGTCTGGAATATAACAGAGATAAAGGGAAGGAAGGAGAGAAAATAAAAGACAAAGAGACACACAGGAAAAAACTCACAAAGTATCACCTCTATGACATAAGGTACACTCTTCTCTAATGTATCACTAGGATGCTTTCAAAAGACTTCCTAGAAACTAAACCCTTGTTTGTTACAGCAGAGATTTTTAAAGGCTGGTGAATACAAGCTAGAATGATTCTAATAGATGGAGAGTTTGCCTTGCTTTTGTAAACTAGGAGACTACGTAAGGCAAAGTAGAGAAAGTAACTGATCATCCCAAAGTTCTTCTTTTTTAAAAAAAAAAAAGAAAGAAAGAAAGAATTTGTCAAGGAAAGGGACAGGTGTCAACTAAGGATCTAAAACTTCATTTTCCTAAAGATGTCCATGTTACATAAGACAGTGGGAGGCCTTGAGACTCCATGGGTATTAGACTACTGTCTGAATACCACTGCTCTAGCAAATACAAGGAGTCCCTGGATGGAGTCAATTAAGCATCAACTACTAGTCAAACGGATAGCAGTTCTAAGCTCCCAAAAGACTCCTCCAAAGATAGACCTGCTGAAGAAAGGTGGATCCCAGGTGGCTGAGGAGTCAGATGCTTCCTGTGATTCCTGTAACACCACAGACCCAAAAGAACAAAGTAAGTGATTACACATGACATCATAGGATCCCTAAACATCAAAGGAAAAACTGGTAAATTGGACTAAGCTACAAGACTCAGTAGGATTCTAAAGTCTTGACCCACCAGCCAGGAAATGGCTCTGGCAAAGTGGTGAGCTGAGCCGGTGGTTGGTGAGCATCCTACCTAAAAGGAGAAACTGACCGGAAAATCCACTTGTACCTCCAAAACCAGTGAATAATAGCACAAAATGTCAAAAGCTAAGTCTTTGAGGGCAACTTAACTGTGTGCAGGTCTAAATCTTTCACTCAGAACAAACCTCTCTCCTTTTTCCCAGTGCTTTCCCTCCTTTATCGTCACTGCAACTGGCTCTGGAGTCTGAAACCACTAACTGAGCCAGAAGTAGCACTCCTTAAGCCCACCCTGAGCCATTCTCTGAGACTCAGAGAGGGAACAGGGGGAAGTGGAGAAGGAAAAATCTGCTGACTCCTCTGAGTCATAAATTCAGGGCAGAAATACTTCCTTCACCTACAGTCAGACATAAAGGAATGCATATTCTCACAGACACACAGAGACAGCTGTTAGTCCCTGCCTTTCCCAGAACCTGCAGCCTGATACCTGTGCCTACATCAATCACGTCTGCCCCACCTAGTACTACAGGGGAGAGTGTGCACCACATTCTTGACGGCTGACTGACTGGACATCTTAAGTGAACCCATACAAGAAAAGTAAATGGACTCTTGGACTCACACATCTAATCAGTTCTAATCACCTAGTGACAGTACATTACAGCTTCAAAGACACCAATAACCAAACTAGCACACATGACCAGCCTATTTGGACACTTCCAAACAAAATAAGCTAGAACACAGTAGACAAACATAAAATAAATACATACAACTTACTAATGGTTCAAAGACAACAGTCTATATCAAATCACTTAAAAGAGGTAGACCACAACGACTTGAGAAATATCCCAAAACAAAGAATCAAGAGATTTTTCCAGATGAAGAGAACTTCCTGGAATTATCAAAGATAGAATACAAAAGATCAATACTTAGAACTCATCAAGAGATCAGGAAGGAGATGAGGCAAAATGCTGCGGAGCACAGCCACAAATTGAACAGGCTGCAAGAAAGCATACAGGGACAGGAATTAGAAATTCAGAAAACTAACAATAAAATTACAAGAATTAGACAACTCAATAGAAAGTAAAAGGAGTAGAATTGAGGCAAGACGACTGAATTAGATCAGATTGAAGATAAAGTACATGACCAACGTATCTGAAGAAATACTAGATAAAATGATTTTAAAAAATCAAAAATGACTAGGAATTATGTGAGATTCTATCACGAAGAATAATCGAAGAGTGTCTGGAGTACCAGAACGGGGGGTAGAAAGAAAATACAGAGAGAGTATAAAGTTTTTGACAGAAAACTTCCCTCATATCATGAGATGCAAAGACACATATCCAAGATGCTCATCAAACTGCACATAGGGTAGATCTGAAAAGAAAGACAGCAAGGCATATTACACCCAAATTTGCCAAAACTAAAGGAGACAATTTTAAAACTAGCTAGGGATAAACAAATAATTTACAAAGGAAAGTCAACAAGACTAAGCTTAGACTACTTAGTAGAGATCACGAAGGCAAGAAGGCAATGGGATGACATATACAAAGCCTTGAAAGAACATAATTAACAATCAAGAATTATATATCCAGCAAAACTGTCTCTCAGACATGATGGTGAAATTAGGACATTCCCAGATAAATAGAAATTTAGTGCATTTGCAAAAACCTAATCAATTGCAAGAAATACAAAACGGAGTCCTTTGGTTAGAAAACCAGTTAACAATAGAGAGAGAAAGCGTTTCCCTAGAGATGGTGCCCTTCTACTCTCCTAATCTGTGAGAGAATAAATTTCTGTTTATTCTCCTCCTACCATCCATTTGTGATGTTTCTGTCACAGCACTACTAAATAATGAAGACACACAGAATGTAAGAGATGAGACAAAGAGAAGAATCAAGCAACATACCTAGTTATTATTTGCTTGCTATTTTTTAAATGGAGGAAGAAGTGCTACTTAAAATCAAAGACCTAATTGCTACATGCAATAGATAAATAAAAAATACTCAGTTTTAAGATGAATTAAGATCAAATACTGTTAAGTAATGTCTCTTTCATAACTGACAACAGCATACAGCATAACCTTTTAAAATAAATTCATAACTGATCTCAAAGCTAGAAAACATAGGAAATCTGGGGCATACAGGAAAACATACAAAATAAAAAGATATCTAATCCCATCAAATTACAAGGCTAGATTATTCTTAAACACAGCAAGTCATCACCTTGCAGTGCACCATCAGTCATACAATGGATAACAACTAAGCTGCTGACCAAAGGTCAGCAGTTTGAATCCATCAGTTACTTCTTGGAAACCCTGTGGAGCAGTTCTAGACTCTCTTATTGGATTGCTAAAAATTGTAATCAACACAACTGCAATTACTCTTGTTTGTTTGTTTCTCTTAACTGAAACATGCATGTGGAAACGGCATCCTTAATTTGCACACTGCTGTGGTACCTAAATCTCATGAGCTTAACAAAGTACAAGCAAAGTGAAGACGACCTATTTCTTTTTAAGTAATTTTTACATCATAAAGCTAAAGTGCCTAAGAAATGTATCTTTTCAAATATTTTTTCCTGTATTTTCAACTCCTCATAAAAACTTTAACAGCTGGACACTTTCTTACAGAGGGCTACCATATTTAAGCATTTTTTATTGTAAAACATGTAGGTGGTTTCAATTATTTGTTGTCAAATAGATATACTATGCCATTTTAAAAGTAACTAGTAACTTTTAGTTTTAAAATACTAGCTCGATAGCATTAAATGCCTCTGTTTTTGGCTAACTTAGTTCTTATTTTTGTTCATGGAAGAACTCTAAGTGATGTTCTGGATTTCAGCCTGCTGGCTGCGTTGCTTGTATTATCAGTGTAGTTAGACTGAAGTCCTACATGTAAACCTCTTTGTAATAATAAATGAAGTTGTTCTGAAGTCTATAAACTCTTTGAGGCCACTAGGGTACCATTTAGAAAATTACCTTAGCAACACACCATGGATGCAGACACCAGAGGCAAATATGTCTGATCACACTGTTACTTGTTTTCAAGATCTCTCTCTCATTCTGCAAAGATTCATTCACTTTAAGCCACGTGGACAGAGTAAAAACATCTCTTTGGAGGAATGTAAGCAGTCAAGTCAGGAAGACAGACAACCGGTAAAGTTTCAAGAGAACAATGACAAGTAACTAGAACATTATCAAAGAACATAAATCTGTGTGCAAGTACATGATTTTGCAAATATTAAAAACCTACTGCTAAACGAAAGTTCAGTGCTACTCATAAAAGAAAATGCGACAGAAGTACAGACTTGCTACTTGCCCTTAAAAGTTTATCATCTAATTGATGAAACTAACACAAAAAAGAACAGAGGCCATGTCAATGATACTGTGATACAGACTATAAAAGCAATTACAGGTCTCAGAAAAACGAACATTTGCAGACCAGAACAGGAAACTATTAACAGAGGAGTAAATTAAGGCACAAAGATCTGAGACAAAACAGTTTTCATAACATTTTTGAGACTTTTAAGCAACTGAGGAGTTCATTAATTCAATAAAATCTCACAAAAAGTCTATTCTGCTTTAGGTCCTGTCCCGTCCTGTTTCACCCTATCTACTTGTAATTACATCAAAGAAAACGAGAACTATTATGCACTGGACCACACTGATAAGCATCTAAAGCCAGCCAAGTAAGTTCATCTAAATTTGGTCCTCTGTCAAGAAATATTAGCATCACCAGGAAAATTATTAGAACTACAAAGTCTAGGCCCTACTTCTGAAATACTGAATCGTAAACACTGGGCTGTCAACCAGCTATCTATGCTTTACTAAGACCCTCAGTGATTCTGATGCACTGATGGCTCCCAGAGATTGAGAACCACTGATCCTATCTAAACTAACCAATTAGGAAACTGGAGGCTAACAATGGGCAATTTCTTGCTAGTCAGTATAAGAATAAGAAATAGAATCATGATTTCTAAGTTGCAAGACTGTTCTTTCTATCCTGCTCTAAAACGCATCCTTTTCTCCCCACCCACCCACCCCCCGCCTTTGATCCCAGTACCTTCCCTTCTCCCCTCTTCCAAATATGAACCTTGGAGAATTTAGGTGCTGCTTATATAGTGTGGGAATTCCTGGGTAGTACAAATGGTTAAGGTAATCAGCTGCTAACTTAAGACAGGATGGAGTTTCCAGCAGGGTTCTGCATTTCTAACAAGTTGATAGACAGATGCTGATTGAACTGGTTCTGGAGCACACTTTGACAACACTAGCTTAAGAAATCTATAGAAAAACTTAAGTCTCCACGTGCATGTAGTGTTTCAGGATTGTGTAGTACGTTGTACTGGATTAGTAGGTAACATGCAAAGAGGTGAGGTCAGAAAGAGATAAAAGGAAGTTTGGGGGCTAGACTGTAGATTATCACTGAATGGCATGAGCATGAATTTTTTTTCTAAGGCAACACAAACCCTGGCCAGGACTGCAGAACTATATCTACAGAAAATGTTCACTGAACATGAATTAACTAAAGCTTCAGTATCACTCTACCTAAGAAATCACTCTAAGCTGGTTGTTTCTCTTTTACTTGTTATGTTAATCATGAACACCAGGGCAAAAGTAGCTTTTTGTTTTATTTTTTAAAAAATAAATAAATACATAAAGCATTTATTGAAGAAATCATTTAAGTGATACAAGCTATCCATCCAAATTATTTTAGAAATCTTTATTTTTCATCAGCCAGACTAACTTTTCTGCTTTATTGAAATCTAAAAATCTGTTTCTCTTCTTCAAATAATAAAACTGCAAAATGCAAGGAAACAATAAATCAAAGATGAAATAGATTTAATCTGATTATTATAAATTTTACTTACAGTACTTTAGTGGTATAAAATGTAACCTAATCATGCAACACAGAACTTACAGTTATACCAATGATGAGATACTTTTATGTCACAAAATACTACGAAGTATTAGGACTTCTACAAGAAAGATGACTCACTAAGAAGTTTACTTAAGAGATAATGCCAGTAGAATAACATGTATCACTAGATAATGGCCCTCAGCTGTTACCCACAGCAGATTGTGCAGGGAAGAAATATGTAAGAAATAAATGCCCAGATAAAGCAAAATCATTAATTTTCAAAGCAGCAGAAAGCAAACTTACAATCATTTTACTTGCTTACACAAAGTGCTTTGATGTAACCTGGATCACTTAGAACTCATACCCCTTCACTCTGGATACTAAACTCTTACCAACATCAACAGGATCTAACAGTAGACTGAACAAATTAATGGGCCTTAATCTGACTCCTGTGAAATACTATGACCCATAAGGATCTCTTCTGTGAATTACACAACTCCTTGAGGGTCGCCATGAGTTGGATCCGACTTGACAGCACCTGGCTTGGCTTGGCTGAAAGAGTCAGCTCCAAGAGGCTCATAAGGAGTGCAGCTTCTACAGTAACCTAATTTGGTATATAGAGTTGTTGACAGATAATGTTTAGGGATTTGTGGCAGAGCTCTGTTGATACAACAATTTGGTTAAGATAAGACGAGTCTCTGAAACATCAGTTATTTCAGGGGGTATGAATGTCATTTCAGTTCAAAATGTATGCTTGTATTTATTTAACTACTTAAAATGTTTTAAAAATACAGATGCCAGCAAGTTAAAAGTTCATTCATATTAAAGATTGTACTTTAGACATAAATTGATAGCAATAACAAAACTATAGATTGTTTTGGTTTTATTTTTAATCATGTAATCTAGTTCATGTAACTTTGGTTGTACAGTGGTTAAGACCTTGGCTGCTATGTAAGACGCTGGCAATTCAAATCCACCAGTTGCTCCTTGGAAATCCTATAAGGCAGTTCTTTTCTGTTCTACAGGGTCGCTAAGAGTCAGAATTGACTCAACAGCCATCAGGTTTGGTTTTTGAACCTACTTCATAGAGCAATGTGCTAATTTCTATATCATTTTATACCGAAAACCACTAGGAAAAATATCCACATCTAAATGTTCATATCATGCATAAAAAAAGAAACAGCATACTATATGGCATGTATTAGAATACAGTGATAATGCATTAATAAACTAAGTACTGTTTAAAACGCTTTCAGTGAAACTCTAGTGAAAGCTTTCTGACAAAATGTCAACAATTAAAATTTGCACTCAAAGGTATTTGTTTAAGTCTAACTGGTATGCAGATGCAATTAAGCTGATTCAGGAAGTATAAAACCAAGATAACATACGGTTCTTAGTTCTCCAAAACTGCAGACATAAATGTAGATTTCACAGATTACATCTCAGTGGCATCTTAGCACAGGGACAATTGACAACAGAGTGCTTTCCTTAGTCATCCTTACTGTCTTTTTGAAAATTCAGTATAGAAAATATAGTGTTTTTATCCCATCAAAATGTGTGAGTGAAATGCAGCCAAATAAGCATGTCAATCACACGTATCTCCACAGCAATTTTGGTTGGATTTGTTTTCAGTGAGTGTACTAACGCATCTCAGTTACACACTTTTGCATATGTTCAAGTTTAAAAGTTCTGGATTATAAAGCAATTGTAAATGGTATACATTTATCTATGTTTACACATTATTTTCAGTGGGTCGGTTATTATTTAGGGGTTTCAGACTTTCCAACACAGTAATGAAAGAACTAACATATATAAAAATAGATTTGAGAATGTCAGTAATTCATTCTATAAACTGCTTTACTAGGTATCATGATGGCCTTTTCTCTTCGTATTTTCTCATCAAGAGATGAACAAAGAGCATTACCAGGGCAGAATGGATGGACAATAAAGCTAGCCAAGTGCTGTCAAGTCAGATCCGACACATAACCCAAATCAAGACTAATTAAAAAATATACAAAATATGCAGGAAATTCGTAACATCTATACTACTACACCCTGGTGGTGTAGTGGTTAAGTGCTATAGCTGCTAACCAAAAGGCTAGCAGTTCAAATCCACCAGGTGTTCCTTGGAAACTGAGGCGGTTCTACTGTGTCCTACATGGTCATTATGAGCCAGAATCAACTCAATGACACTGGGCTAGGTTTTTGCTTTTATACTACTACACAGGAGCCCTGGTGGTGCTGTAGTTAAACTACTCAGCTGCTAACAAGAAGATCAGTAGTTCCAACCTTCCAGTTACTCCATGGCAGAAAGATGTGGCAGTTACTTCTATAATGATTTACAGCCTTAGAAATTCTATGAGGGCAGTTCAACTCTGTCCTATAGGGTCACTATGAGTCAAAATCAACTTGACTTATTTAATAAAAAAATGAGACCACGGTGTTAAAAGCCCAACTACTTTTCACATTAAAAGTAGTGTAGATATACATAAATGTACACGGTGTTAAAAGCCCAACTACTTTTTACAAAAAAAGTAGTGTAGATATGCATAAATATCAGTAAGATGTTAAAGTTTCTGGCCTATTTAATTTCCAGTAAATCTATATGTGAACAAACATTGGACCATGTAGTGGGTTCATTAACATATAAAAACCATCAGGAATGCTACTGCGAAAACAATGACCTATGCTGAAATATGACACTAGAGCATCAGCACTACTTCACTGGAAATGTTCCAGTGACTACTCAATTAGACGGATAAAATATTTAGATTAGTGGTAAAAGAAATTCTCATGTGTCAGACATTCACATTATCAACTGTTACTCTAATTTTCAAAATAACATGTTATTTTGTAACTCTCATTTAAGGAGAGAGGAGACAAGTTGGAAAATTTACATGTGTAAACTAAAGACTACGTTAGAAATAATTTATAGACTTTTGATTTCTACTTTTTTAGTTACCTTGTGTGAGACCAGTCAATTAAGTACTATACACCTCAGCTCTTAAAATTGAGACCAGCTTATTGGTGCTCCAGTACTCAACCAAGGAGAAATAGCACACATAGCCTTCCCATTTTCTTTCCTCTCTTCTATCCAGACTAGTGACAAAACTGAACGCTAAGTTTAGTGAGTCATTTGTGATTAAAGGGAAAAATAAAATAATGAAAAAGAAAAAGAGGAGAGAGTGATGAAGGAAAAGAAGTGATGTAATATGACCCCAAAAGACCCATCACCAGAAAACTCTACTAGATTTGGAATAATGGCTTTAATCCCTGTTTAAACTTATTATAAGTTAGGCTTTGGCTCCAACTCAACGGCACTTGGCTTTGGCTTAAGAGATTATCAGGCTTCTAACAAAAATAGGCTGATCAGTATGCCTCTTTTCTTTTCATAGTACTTATTGTTTCCCTGTACTATTCATAGCTCTTATATTTGAAAATAGCCAAAATGTTTGGAAAAAAACTATTTGTAATTGCTTTAAAAAACACTGAGTATATTCGTATTTTTGGTGACTTGTATCCTCAAAACCAGATGTTCTGCAATCATAACACCTAGTTCCCATGATGGTGATCTTATATGAAAACAAGTATCAGTTAAAGCAATGCTGGAGTAAGATGACTGTTCATCCCTTCTGAGTGGTGCCCTTATGACAGAGGAGAAGAGACACAGAGAGACCTTACAGTTAGTTTTCCACATCATCACTTTTATAAATCCTCTTGAGTAATGATCAAGTATATTCCCTTCATATTTTTTCCATTCTTTTTGTAATAAAGAATTACTTCCTTTCCAAAGATTCACTTTAAAATATAATAGAAATTTGTACATCACAAATACAGGTTTAGCACTCTTTCATGGCCTCTCTACTTTTGAACGAGTTTATAGTGAACATACTCTTATCTTTCTGAGGATACAGTAAATGAACAAAATTTCTAATCTCTATCAACTATCTAATCTATGATAAACACTCACTCCCTCCCCTACCCCAGGCCTTGTAGCCATCAAAGAATCTTTTCTTCTGTACCTTGGGCTATTTTAAGTCTACAGCAGGGGTCTCCAACAATATTTGTCCTTCTGCCACTGACTGATTTCCCTCAGCATAATATTTTACCTACTGTGCCCAAACCTCTTACAATATGAGGTTTATATCCAGTTCAAGCTAACAAGCAAGCCTGCTTAATGCGAGTATGGCCTGTGCAGTTGTTTATGATTAATGCTCTGCTATCACCCTCTTGAAATGTTTGGAAAAAGGGCACTATTTTTTTTTCTTCCCTTTTTTTTTTATTTTTTTAGTTTTGGAACTGGACTCTGCAAATGATGCTGCCAAACCTGCTGAAAAGGATCACCAAAGAAACTGTATATTTAGCAAAGTGATGACAGTCTGAGCATTTTTATAAATTCATCTTTAAAATATTATTAGACTTCTTAAAAGATTAGCCTGACTCAAATATCTCTGTTTGCAGACTACTATCACAGAGTACTGAAGGAAAACAAAATCAGTAAGACATATATCTGAGTCACAAATCAAATAGTCTACACTACTGTTTCACGTCTTAGTCTCCTTAGTTTCCTCAACAGCACAGCAAACATGATAATACTTATTCAAGAAAATACAACAAAGTAACAATGAAATGTGCACAGGATGCAAAAGATTATTCTATGTCTTTATGTATTACCCTCAAGTTGATTTCTGACTCATATAGACCCTACAGGACAGAGCAAAACTGCTCCATAGAGTTTCCAAGGAGTGCCTGGTGGATTTGAACTGTGATCTTTTTGGTCAGCAGTTGTAGCACTTAACAACGACACCACCAGGATTTCCCTGTAAGTGGACTCTTGTTTGTTTTTATGTCCAGTACCCTACAAATACCAGGTACTCTTCCATTCTTTTTCCCACCTATAGCTGCCAGCACCGAGGAGACAGTCCCTAAAGTGAAGCCTCTTGTGTATTTCCTTACTGTTCTTTCTTGTAGAATTTGTAAAATCCTGCTCTAAGACAAACTCTCATGCAAAGCCGGTGAGTAGGGAAAATATAAATGGGCAATAATCACGTACCTGGAAAATTTGCTGCAAAAGACTTCTATAAGTGTCAAAAAGCAAGATGTCACCTTGCAAACTAAAGTGCACCTGACCTCAGCCATGGTATTTTTAATCACTTCATGTATATGTCAAAGCTGGACAATGACTACAGAAGACACAAAAAGAACCGGTGACTTTGAATTGTAGTGTTAGCAAAGCATACTAACTAGAAGACACTAGAACTACTAGAAGATACATACTAACTAGAGGATACTAGGGACTGTCAGAAGAATGAAAACATTTATCTTCAGACAAATACAGAAAAAATGTTCCTTGGAAAGGAGGATAGCAAGACTCCATCTCATGTACTTTGGACATGTTATCAGGAGGGATTAGTCTGAAGAAAGACATCATGGTCAGCAAAAAAAAATGAAGACGGGGAGTGGGGCCAAGATGGCAGACTAGACTAGACACACGTCTCCTCAATTCCCTCTGAGAACTAAGGCCTGGAATGATAACTGAATGCAACAGGTGGATACCTGGAAGCCCTAGGAACTGCCATAAGGTGGTCGGATTGCACTGGGAACTGGTAATGGGGAAACTACCTCTCTCAAAGATAAAGCAGTGGCATGCTGAGTCCTGCTTCTGCTGACTCATCACTTGGGAGGACTGCAGGTACTGATGCCTTCTTTGTTATTTAGGAGGCAAGGACTGGGTATGAGCCAGCTCATATGCTGAACTACAGGGCTTAAGTAAACAGCATACAGTGTATCACAGAGACGGTGCTTGGGATGGCCACATACTGAGAGATCAGTTGCTGACTGACGGCACCATCACTCCTCTACCCTCTCTTTTCTGAGCTGTGCACAGCAAGAAGGGCAGCTCAGGCAGGATGCCGTCTTGATCAGCTGAGACGTGGACTCAGTCACCAACCCATAAGTAAACTACTGAAACTAATTCAAGAGTTCAGCAAAGTATCAGGATATAAGATAAACATAGTTAAATCACTAGGATTCCTTTACACAAACAAAAAGACCATCAAATAAAAATCATGAAATAAATACCATTTATCATAGCCCCCAAGAAGATAAAATACCTAGGCATAAATCTAACTAGACAACACCTCACTGCAAGAAACCAAAAGAGACTTATATAAACGGAAAAACCTACTCTGACCAGGGATAGAAAGACTTAACATTGTGAAAATGTCTATTTTACCCAAAGCAATCTATATATACAAGGCAATCTCAATACAAATTCCAGTGTCATTTTCTAATGACATGGAGAAACAAATAACCAACTTTGTGTGAAAAAGGAAGAAACCCCAGATATGTAAAGCACTATTAAAGAAGAGGAACACAATGAGAGGCCTCACACTACCTTACCTTAGAACCTATTACACTGCCACAGTAGTCAACATAGCCTGGTACTCATACCAAAAAAAGACATATAGACCAATGGAACAGAGGTAAGAGCCCACAGATGACATCATCCTCTTATGAACACATGATAGTCCACAAAGGCCTTAAGATTGTAAATTGCAGTAAAAACATTCTCTTCAACAAATGATATTGGCAAAATTGGGTACCCATCTGCAAAAAAACAAAATCCATAACTTACACAAAAACTAACTCAAAATGGATGAAAGACTTAATATCAAACCTAAAATGATAAGTATCATGCAAGGAAAAATAGTGTCAACAATGGAAATTCTAATCCATGGCTTAGACAGACTTCAAAATCTGACAAAACAGAAGAGAAAATAGATAAATGGAAACTACTAAGAAACAAAGAAACACTTCTGCTCATCCAAAAACTTTATCAAAAGAGTTAAAAGATCACCTACAGAATGGGAAAAGTATTTGGCCACTACATGTCAGACCAATGTCCGATACCCATAATCCACAAGGCATTGCAAAATATCAAGAAAAAAGTAAATAACTCAATTAAGCAATGGGCAAAGGAGATGGAAAGACACTTCATCAAAGAGGACATCCAGGCAGCCAAAAGATACATGAAGAAATGCTCATGATCATTAGCTATCACAAAAATCCAAAACAAAACTCCAAGGAGATACCATCTTACCCCAACAGGGTTGGCCATGATCCAAGAAACACAATACAACAAATGTGGGAGAGGCTGTGGGGAGATCAGAACTCTCCTACACTGCTGGCAAGACTGCAAAGTGGTAGAACCTCTTTGGAAAGCAATTTGATGCTTCCTTACAAAGCTGGAAACAGATATACCAATTGATCCAGTAATCCCACTGCTCGGAATATACCCTACAGAAACAAAGGCTGCCACACAAACTGATACCTGCACACAAACGTTTTTTGCAGCACTGTCCACAACAGCAAAAAGATAGACTAAATCCAGATGCCTGTTAGCAGATCAAGGGATAAACTAACTGTGGTACATATAATCAGTAGAACGCTATGCAATGATAAAAAACAATAATGATTTTAGAAAATATCTCATAACCTGGTTTCAACTGGAAGACACTATGCTGTGTGAAATCAGTCAGTGGTAAAAGGACTAATATTGTATGAGACCACTGCTATAAGGACTTAAAAATACACTTACGTGTAGAAGAAAGGACTCTTTGGTAGCTATAAGGGTGGGGAGGGAGGGAGAGTGTTGGTCATAGATTAGACAGTTGACAGAAATTTGGTTGATGAAAGCAGTGACAGCACAAAGTAGAAAGTAAATCAACTTATTTGGGCTTCACCATAAACTGAAATCTCTTCTAATCTCAACCCAATATTGCAAGGTTAGAGTAGCAGGGACGCGGGTCTGGGGACCATGCTTTAGGGGGAAATCTAGGCCAACTGGCATAACTAGCCTATTGCTAAGAGTGTCTTCTGCACCCCATTTCAGTGAGTGGTATCTGGGGTCTTAAATGCTAGCAAGCTGCAATCTGAGGTACATCAAATAGTCCCAACTCATCCAGAACAGAAGATCACCAAAAACAACAAAGACACGGGGAAAAAAAGAGCTCAGGAGACAGAAACACCATTGTGAATGTGAGACTGTAGCACCATTTGACAAGAAGAACCAGATGGCACCTGGCCACCACCAAAGACAGCCATGATGGGGCACACAATGTTCAGTCCCTGTGGCAACATGAGAAAAAAAAGGGATTCAACTTAAGAATTCTACTAAAATGTCACATCTGATGGTCCAGTGGCCTGGAGGATCCCCTGGGAGCATGACCTCTAGACCTGCTGCTGCCCATCTACAAAACACTACTGAGGTCAACTCTTCAGAAAAAAATGGGCTGGACTTGAAGACACAGTGTGACCAAATGGTGTGTGTACTTTATGGTTCTATGAATTTATGGGGGGCTGTCTTACTGGTCTCTTTCTAAATGGGAGAAGAGAAGGTAGAGAGGAGGGGACAGGAGTTTGTTAAGAGGTTACTACAAGCATAGAATGAAAAGCAGGAGTGTGCTGCCACCAGACAAGGAGAACAGAAGGAGCTGCAGATAGGCGTGCATGCAAAATTGATTTCAGTTGTATACTTTCACTTAATCACAATAAATAAATAATTTTTTTCAGAAAAAAGAAAAGAGGAAGGCCCTCAATATGACAGACTGACATTGTGGCTACAACAATGGATTCCAACAAAGCAATGATTATGATGATGACATAGGAACAGGCAGTGTTTTATTCTGTTGTAGATAGGAGAATCACATGTTGGAATCAAGTCAATGACTAGCAACAACCACCCAAAATAGCACATACTTTTAATTTGTGTTACTCTTAAATATAAGGAAGCATCTCACCCTATGACTGTCTTCTCTCCCCTCCTTACACCACAGTTAAGACTAATAAGACCCAACAAAGAATGCACAGTTTTCTTCTCTTCATTTCTTGTACTATCATTCTTGGTACTCTGATTTGGTGCAGAAAGAAAAATCATTGCTCGTACTAGGAAAGATTGTGGATTAGGGAGAATTTTCCTCATTTTTTTGAGGGTGACATTTATCTTAGCCTGGGATCTCTACAGGAATAAAGCCAATGAAGTGTATGTGAATATAGAGAAAGAAATTAATTTCAAGGAACTGGCTTATGCAACTGTGACAAAGTGGATCATGTAATTGTGAGGGTTGACAAGCCTCTAACTTGTGGGTCAGGTGACAGGCTGAAGACTTCTGCCAGCTTATGTGGTTGTGGGGGTTTGCAAATCTAAAATCTGCAGGGTCAGGGAGAGGGTCAGGGACTTCTGCTGACTTAGGTCCCAATAACTATAAGTCAGACAATGAGAAGACTACAGGGTCGATAAAGAAAGAATTGCCAGAACATCCGTTTATATACTGCAGGCAAGCCACGTCCCCAAGGAAACCTCTCCTTTAACCGATTCGTTGCTCACACCAGATCAAAAAATGGAATGTGATTATACAGTGTCTGCCAAAACACTGAGAATTGTAGCCCAGCCAAGTAGACACATAACTTAATCATCACAAACTTCAGAATGTTTCCCAGAGATGCAATGTTCTGAATGTTAGATAGATACTACAATATGATCATTTATTTAGTAGCCTTATATTAACTACATTAATTGGCTTTTATGAGTTGGCCTCAAAATTTCATTACTAAGCAAAAAAATTCTGTATGAGAATATGTTTTCTGAGATTAAAAATACCAGTTTAAAAATCTGTTCACAGAACGCATAAATAAATATACTATGCATACATGAAACGAAAAATACGGTAGAGAAGGTAATTTCAAGAATTTTCCAAGGCACATAGCATTCGATTCCAGTTCTATAATGACAATTATTGGAGACCCTCGGTGGTTAAATTCTTGACTACTTGCTGAAAAGCTACACAGGGTCACTATGAGTCAAAATTAACTTAAAAGAAACTATAAACAATGATGATTATTAGCACTGTCTCTAACATTAATGTAGAAAAGGGAAGGAAAGAGGGAGGGAGGAAGTTAAGTTTGTTTTGACACTTAAAGTTTAAAAATCTTCTCATATTTTTACACTATTATAACCTGAAATACTGGAATTTTAAGATAAATTACAATGATCTTTGTCATCTTTATTATAATAACAATTTTATGTATTAATCTATATTTTATTGGAATTTACAGTTCAATATATTTAACGGCACTTGGCTTGACATATTTAACTAAGATCGTAAGTGAAATAAAGCTGAGTATGAAAGCTTCAGTGTCAATATATGCAGAACTCAGTCAGTCAAGTTAAATACACTGCTGCAAATACCTGAAGGTGAAAAAGAAGTAACCTTATATTTAAAAGGCTAAAAAATACTGATGTTAAAATAAAACTATTAATCAGAAATTCAGGATGAAATTCTTACAGGACAGAGATGTATTTTATTCTATACATCTATTCAAAGATGACATAAAATGATGACCATATTTCTGTAAAATTGAAAAAATTCTGAAAAACTATAAAAGAAATTCTTATTTTTAACATCATGCAATTAATATTTGACAGAGTAAAACAGCTAAATTCAATTTTGAATACAAAGTATACCGTTCTCATTACCATCATATCTAGAGAGAGAGAGACAGACTATAGGCCTCAACAATGAGGAAACTCCTCTTACAAGTGACTGACCATAACAGATCACATCATGAGGATGGCCACATCACTACATGACTGCCAAAGTACAACACTACATAACTGCCAAACCACTGAGATTCATGGTGCAGGCTAGATGTCATACAAACTTAACCAGCACAGCGATGGTGCCCTGTAGTTTAATCAAACAGTAGTCCAGTTGCTATTGTGAGACAGTAGTAGTTACTGTTGTCGCTACTAGGTATCTTCCAGTCAGCTCTACTCACACTTATGGATAAAAAGGAACTGTTGCCTGGTCTTGAACCATTATCATGAAGTTGGCTGTGCTTGAATCTGTTGTTTTGACTCTGACATCAATCCATCTCATCAAGCATTTCCAACATTTTACCTGGTCCTCTACTTTACCAATTCTGATGTCCTTTCATCATGACACGTCCAAAGTAAGCAAAAAGAAAGTCTGCTATCTTCATGTATAAGGATCATTCAGGTTTCGATTCTTCTAAGCTTTGTTTGTTCTTCTGAAAGTTCATACTATACTCAACATTCTTCATCATCTAAATACATCAGTTTTTTTTTAATGCCTAGCATTCACATACATGTTGTTGTTGTTGTTGGGTGCCATGCAGCTAGTTCTGATTCATAATGACCTTGTGAACCACAGAACAAAATACTGCCCGGTCTTGCATCATGTCTACAATTGTTATTAAGCTTAAGCCCACTGTTGTGGCCACGTGTCAATCCATCACATTGAGGGTCTTCCTCTTTTTTCCTGCCCCTCCATTCTACCAAGCATGATGTCCTTCTCCAGGGACTGATCCTTTCTAACAACATATCCAAATTAGTAAGAAGCAGTCTTGCCATCTTTGCTTCCATGGAGTACTCTGGTTGTACTTCTTTCATAACATCAGTTTGTTCTTTTGGTGGTCCATGGTACCTTCAATATTCTTCTTCTCCAACCCCATAATTTAAAGGCATCAATTCTTCTTGTGTCTTGTTTGTTCACTGTACAGCTTTCACGTGCATACAATGCAACTGAAAATACCAGAGCCTAGGTCAGGTGCACTTTAGTCTTCAAGGTGACATCTTTACTTTTCAATACTTTAAAGACAGTCTTTGCAGCAGATTTTCCCAATGCAATGCATCTTTTGATTTCTTAACTGTTGCTACCATGGGCAATGATTATGGACCCAAGTAAACTGAAATCCTTGACAACCTCAATCCTTTCTCCATGTATGAGGATTTTGCTTACTGGTCCATTTGTGAGGATTTTTGTTTTCTTGATGTTGAAGTGCAATCCATACTGAAGGCTGTGGTCCTTGATCTTCACAGTAAGTGTTTCAAATCTTCTTCACTTTCAGCAAGTAAGATGGTGTCATCTGCGTTCTGCACTTTCAGCAAGTAAGGTGGTGTCCTCTGCATAACACAGTTGTTAATGAGTCATCCTCCAATCCTGATGTCTAAATCTTCTTTATAAAATCCTGCTTCTCAGATTATCTGCTGGGCATACAGATTGAAAAAGGAATGAAAGGATACAACCCTGACACACACCCTTCCTGACTTTAAACCATGCAGTGTCCTCTAGTTCTGTTCACATGCCTGTCTCTTGATCCATATATAAGTTCATTAAGAGCACAATTAGGTGTTCTGGAATTCCCTTTCTCTGCATACACACAAACATGCACATGCATTGCATATGGCTTGGGGTCAGACCCATCTTAGTCAACAAAGTTATATTTTTGTTTTCAAAACTTGAAAGACTACAGTCTTGGGGAACAACTTAGATAGCTGGCATAACATAATACACAAAGATAATTTTCTACATCTTAGTGTAGTGAGCTAACATCTGGGGTCTTACATGTTTATGACACAAGCTTATAGAGTACAGCCATTGGTCTCCATTTGTATGTGACAAAGAGAATTAAGGAAAGAAAATGCTCAAAAACACATTAGTTTATGAGATTAACAGCCCACACAAACCACAGCCTCTTCTAGCACAAAACCATTAGAACCAGATGGTGCCTGGGTACCACTACCAGCTGTTCTGACCAGGGACACAAGTGAAGGTTCCCATTAAAATGGTAAGATGAGATGAGCATCTGCAACATCAGTTATTTCAATATGTGTAAATCTCAACTTTTCAATTTTAATATTCATTTAACTACACAAAATGTTTTAAAAACACAGTTGCCAACAAGTTTGAAAAGTTCATTCATATTCTAGATAGTATTTTAGAAATTAGCTAATAGTATAATAGCAACAACAAAACCATATACATGTGTTTATATATATATTTATTAAATCATATAACCTAGTTCATTTAACTCTGGTGGAGCAGTGGTTAAGAACTTGGCTGCTATCTAAAAGGTTGGCAGTTCCTGAAACTCAAATTCCTAAAAAAGGGCAGACCTACTGGACCAACAGAGACTAGAGGAACTCCAGAGTTAACAAATGCCCAGAAGTATCTTTGTAACTTGTCATTGAAGATATTTCTGCAGATCACGTTCAAGCAAATAATAGATTGGCTTATAAAATAAATGATCACCGGTGAGTAATGTCCTCCATTAAACAATTAGCAATATGAAACTGAACAATCAACAAATACCAAAAGCAAACATGAGAGACAAGGATGGGAAGGATAGCTGGATTAATGGAAATAGAACAAACAGAATGCAAATACGAGAAATCTGACATATTGTAAAACCTCTAACCAAAAGCATGGTACAGTTTATTAAAAAGTTGTTAAAGGGAAACCTAATTTTTGGTATAAACTTCCACTTAAAATGAGACCTCAGTTGATGGTCCAGTGGTTTCAGGGTTCCCCTGAGAGCATGGCTCCTGGCCTTGATGCTGCCGTTGCCCATAAATCACAACGAAGGTCCACTCTTGTAGACACGAATGGATTGGACTTGGCAATGCAGAGTGACCATATATTGGATGCACTTTGCTGGAGGAAGGAGAGTTGGTAGAGAGGAGGGGAAAGGAGACTGTTGGGAGGATGAGACATGTATGGAGCAGAGAGGAATAGTGTGCTGTCACCAGACAGGGAGAGCAGTGGAAGCTGCATATAGGTGGGCATGTAAATTTATACAAGAATGTACATTTTCACTCAGTCACATTAAATAAAAAAATTAAAAAAATAATAAAAATGCAATTAAATGATAACAAAAGAAAAAAAACACCCCCTCCAAAAAAAAAAAAAAAAAACTGTAAAGAAGTTTTTTGCAGCAAATTTACCCAATGCAACATATCTGTTGATTTATTATTATTATTACAGCCAAGGCCAAGTGCCGTCAAGTTGGATCCAACTCATGGCGACCTGGTTGAATCAAAATGTACATTCCCATATAAATTTGCATGCTGACCTACATGCAGCTTTCACTGTTCTCCCTGCATGGTGACAGCACACTCTTCGTCTCTCCTCCATACATGTCTTATCTTCCCAACAGTCTCCTATCTTCTCCTCTCCACCCATTCCTCTTCCTCCAGTATGAAGTCAACAGGACGACCTCCTATAGATGCCTAGAACCATAAAGTGCCCACACAGTATGGTCACTCTGTGTCACCAAGTCCAATCCATTGCTGTCCAAAAAGTTTACCTTCATTAAACATTATTGTTGATCCAAGTAAAGCAAAATTAAGTAATTTCATGAAATACTTCTATGTAAATAAATCAGTTGGACTTATTAAATCAAACATATTACCTTCCATAACATGGGTGGACCTCAACCAATCAGCAGTGGGTCTTAAGTGCAAAATTCAAGATTTTTATAGGGTGTATTCTACCTCCACACAATACATAGGCACGTTGCCAGAACCATTCATTCTTCTCTAGTCTTACCTAAGGATTACGGGACACTAGATTGCAAGAGTCTCTAGCCTGTCACCTTAATTACAGATTTTGGATTTGCCAAGCTCATTGCCGCCAAGTAAATTCCAACCCATAGTGACCCTACAGGACACAGCAGAACTCCCCACGGGGTTTTCAAAGATGGAACTTTTACAGAAGCAGACTGTCACATCTTTTTGTTGTGGAGCAGTTGGTAGGATCCAACCGCCAACCTTTCATTGAGCAGCTGAGCACTTAACCACTACACCACCAAGGCTCCTTCTGGACTTGCCAGACATACATAATTGCATGAATCAATTCCATGCAAGATGTTCCTCTCTCCCCCTTTCTGTGTGTATATGTGTGTGCGCCTATGAGTACTAGCGGTTCTGTTTCCCTAGAGATATATAACAGATCTAAATTTGACACGTGTATACACACACTGTCTTAGAAGTTAAAATAACTTGGCTTCAAAAGTTTCTCTGATGAAAAGATCTCCAAAAGTTTAAAGTGTAAAAGATAAAAGTAATTATGTTGCTCTGGCAAAAAGTTTAAGTGCTGTAATTGTGATATAACTAATATACCAATTATACTCATTTTAGTATAATTATGTTAAAGAACTAAACAATGATAAAGTAAGAGATTACAAGCAGTTCACATCCCTTTCTCCTCAACACAAACTCAATTAAGGATGTATCTTTTCACAAAGTTAAAGAATGCCTGAAAAACAAGACTCTCTTTATTAGATGCTATTTGTTAAGGTATTCTTATACTTCATGGAACAAAAACTGGAATTATATTCTTCATTTAAAATAAAGTAGATAGACAAGTGATATCATGAAAGCAAAATGAGCTATGTTACCTGGGAAAATGTGATCTAGAATTTTTTAAGGTGACTTCTTTCTTTTTTGTGAATAAATGAATTCAGAATTTATATATTAACTTAGGGGATAAAGACAGGGAAAACTGTAAGTAAATACTGATAAAGACAGTCTTGGCATTTTGGAAAGGAATATTAAATGTTCAGTCAGATACTGATATAACTGTTCAATTATTTTCCTAACAATGTTCCAGGAAATACGACTATGCAGAATACCATCAACATGTAAGGGAGAAGAGAAAGTGCCCCAGACTACTATGTTTACATTGAATAGGACAGAGCTGTCAACTGATATCTGACGGAAATACAGAAAGCATAGAATCATGCAGGAAAACTAATTAAAAAAAAAACACTGTAGTAAATAGGAATGCATCACAATATTAACTACATTCTTGGTTTTAATCCTCTTAATATCACATGAGGCAACAGAAACAATCCTAATCTGAAAATAATTCTGTATCAAATTTACCTTTTATAAATTTAATATTGCAACTTCTCACTGCTGTTATTACTGGAATGTTTCCCCAGAAACCATGTTAACATCTTGGAGAGTCAGATTCTTACTGTCAGCAATGTAATAAATTACAAAGTAAAGCTACAAAGCATGAAAAATTGCAGTATTTTATTAAATTCATTAAAGTGATGCTAGAAGATTGCTTAAAACACACAAAAAGCCACTGACAAATCAGAACTGGAAGACACATCACTAAATTGTAGAAGAAAGGAATCCGGACAAGAATAGCTATAATCTGTACACTTAAACAACATGCTTTGAATACCACAGAGTATGCCCTTAAGTAACGAATCCCTCAAATGTATTTTATAGGCGGTACTTTTTAGCACAGTGTTCTAAAAGTAAAGTGCCTTTTGAAAGCTGTTGCATCTTTCTGTTAAGCCTTTATGACTGAAAAGTTACTTTGCCAAATCCCTTGACCATTCTTTATTCATTTTTGCATTGTAGGCATAGTTGTAATTACAAACAAAACTTTTATGTTTTCAGACAAATTTCCAAATTGTCCCTTTTCCTCCAGATTTATCCACTAAAAAATTGTGGATGCATTTATTTTAGCGACTTTTTTCTAGACTCAATTAACATCCTTTAATTGAAAATGAAGATTCCTAAAATGAACTGTACTAGAACCAGTTATACAAGCAGTTATAACAAAGTTATCTTAAGAAGGTACGTTCCAGTGAATTTACAAGGAAAAAAAAATCATGTGTAATATTAGAACAACTACTTTCCCTATAAAGACATCTTCTCAGCTACGACCTAACTCTACTTGACTCTTTTTTCACCGGACTCCCTGTTTCCATTTCTCTTCCTCTACAACCTCTTTCTTTATTTTTATTTATTTTTTAAATATTTCTTGACACTCTCTCATACTTAAATTCCTTGAAGGGCTATTACTCATAGAACAAAAGTCAACTAAATTCATATAGGTAACAAAGCCCTCCCACCCTTATCTCACAGCAGGTTATTCTCCTCACTTCTTCTGCTTCAGCCACATTTTCTTGCTTTCTTTTTTCTCCTTTTTATTGGCCATACCAGTATTATTTGCACCTTGGTGTCTTTATGTTTACTCTTGCCATCCTAGGAAACCTCTGCCTCTGCATTTCTGCATGAGTAGACCCTTGTTGTTAATGTCGCCATTCACATTTCATGTCCTCAAAGATACTTCCAGGTCATTTTATATATCAAATTGTTTGTTCTCCTACCTCATCACTGGGCACAGCTCCTCACTCTACACATCCACTTCAATGTACATGCAGTCCCCAGATTACTAAGGTACAACTTACGGACAATTCATACTTGTCCTTTAAAGTTATGTAAATTTGTCCTCACTTCAAAATGATTAAATAACCTCTAAATTTAAAATAAATAAATAAACCATTGCCACTGAGTCTATTCCAACTCACAGTGACCCAACAGCAGAGAGCAGAACTGCCTCATATTTTCCAAGGAGTGCCTGGTAGATTTAAACTACGGATCTTTACGGTTAACAGCCATAGCACTTAACCACTATGTCATCGAGGTTTCCAAATGGCCCCTACTCACAACAAAGTCTTCACTGCTTTCACCTGCAGTTGCTGCACTTAACAACTGTTAAATCATTGAAAAGGCTTCCGGCCTTTTCTTGTGCGAAAATAAGGCTAGAAATCCTGGTTATATAGTGGTTAAGTGCTGATAATCAAAAAGTAGGCAGTTCAAATCCACAGGTGCTCCTTGGAAACTCTGTATGATAGTTTTAATCTGTCCTTTATAGTTGCTATGAGTCAAAATCAATTGACAGCAACAGATCTTTTTATTTTATTTTTTTAAGTATGGCTAAATAAGAATCATATTATCTCTTTGACTTACCTACAAATTTGACTTAATGACTAAGACAGAAAGGTCTCTCCTTTGTAATAATGGCACTGCCTTTACTCCTTACTCTCTGAAACTACTCATTTTTCTACAGCCTGCCTGTACAGCTACGAGTATGAGCTTCACATCAGCAACTACCTCAAGGACTCTACACTGTGTTCCCTGTCAGGACTGTGTTTGGCAGTGGCCAGGCATCATTTAGTTCTTCTGTTCTCCTGCTGATAATAGTCTTGCAGTCACATGGGTCCTTCTGTGCTGCTGGGCCCATTTTTCCTCATGTCTTGGATGTTCTCAGTTTTCATCTGTTCCAGGTGGGTTGGGACCAACTGATGTTCCTTAGATGGCAGCCTGCTGGCTTCTTAGACTCTAAGCACCCCTCACCAACATGGGATGCAGAATACTCTCTTAGAAAAAAACTAGTTATGCCAATTGACTTCGATGCCCCCTGAAAACACATTTCTCGACCCCTGTCCCTGCAACTGTGTCCTATGAAATGTTAGGCAGAATTTAGAAAACCTTTTCGCTTATGGTGTAATCCAGTTATGCTGACCTGCATTCCCTTAATCAAATTCCTATCAACTATGTAATCTAAAAATAACCCTCACCTTCTTTCTCCAACCTTATAGCCATCAAAGTGTATTTTCTTCTCTGTATATGTCATTTCTTAAGTCCTTATTATAGTAGTCTCACACAAGATTTGTGCTTCTGCAACTGACTGATTTCACTCAGCATAATATCTTCCAGCTGATTCCAAGTTATGATATGTTTCATAAAATCATCAATGTTCTTTATCATTCTGTAGCGGTCCATTGTGTATATGAGGATAGTCAATTAAGTTCACAAACTCATCCTAGAAAAAGTGCTACATACCTCACTGCTGAACGTCACTATAATCACCTTCAAAGTACTTCCCTTGGAAGCTATGCACTGACACCATTGCCAAGTCCACTCTTCAAAGCAGTTTTGGAACTCTTTTTCTGGAATGACCATCAGATGTCTTGTATTATCCTTGATACTGTAAATATCAAAGTATCTTCTTTTCAATATTTCCTTTATCTCCGGCTTAAGAGTCATCAGTGGCCAGACCAGGTGAGCAGGTAGGATGTTCCAAGACAGTTATTTGTTTACTAGCTAAAAACTCCCTCACAGATAACTATACAATTAAGTTCACAGAATTGTCACTGTGCCACTGTGCACAACGGCCATTCCAGAAACAGTCTAAAATTGTTCTGAAGGTGGACTAGGCACTGGCATCAGTGTATAGTTTCCCAAGAGGAGTACTTTAAAGGTGTATTCCACCTTTTTGCTGTTGTGGACAGTGTTGCAATTTGTGTGCATGTGTCTGTTTGTGTAATAGTACTTATTTCCATAGAATATATTCCAAGTAGTGGGACTGCTGGATCATACAGCATTTCTATTTCTATCTTTTTAAGAAAGTGCCAAAGAAGCTTTCCAAAGAAGCTGTAACATTTTACATTCCCACTAGCAGTGTAGAAGAGTTCCAATCTCTCCACAGCCTCTCCAACTTTGGTTGTTTTATGTTTTTTGAATTAGCATCAACCTTGTTAGGGTGAGACGGTATCTCATTGTAGTTTTGATTTGGATTGCTCTAATGCTTAATGATAATGAGCATTTTCTCATGTATCTTTTGGCTGCCTGGATATCTTCTTTGGAAAAGTGCCCATATCCTTTGCCTATTGTTTAACTGGGTTATTTGTCTTTTATTGTTAGCATTTTGCAGTACCTTGTAGGCTACAGAAATTAGACATCAATCAGCTAGATGGCTGCCAAATATTTTTTCCCACTCTGGAGGCAGTCTTTTTACTCTTCTGATAAAGTCTGTGGATGATCATAAGTGTTTGATTTTCAGTAGTTTTCATTTATCTATTTTCTCTTCTGCCTTTTGTACCTTGTTGGTAATATTTTGTAGTCTGTTTAAGCTGTGTCGCAAGGCTTCAATGTTGTCCCTATTTTTTTCTTCCATAATCTTTATCATTTTAGATTTGATACTTAGGTCTCTGATTCATTTTGAGTTAGTTTTTCTGTAAGACATAGGTCTTGTTTCAGTTTTTGCAGATGGATATCCAATTTTGTCAACATCATTTGTTAAAGAAACTTGTTTTCTCCCCATTTCTTGGCCTTTGGGTCTTCATCAAATATCAGCTGTTCATAGATGAATGGTGTCATTTCTCGCTCTTCTGTTTTGTTTCATTGGTCTGTACATCTGCTTTTGTACCAGTGTCAGGCTGTTTTGATGACTGTGGCAGTGTAACACGTTCCAATGTCAGGCAGTGTGAAGACTCCAACTGTGTTCCTCTTCTTCAGTTGTGCTTTATTTACCTGAGGCTTCTTCCTGCTTCCAAATGAAGTTGGTCATTTGTTTCTCCACTTCATTTAAAAATGACACTGGAATTTGTATTAGGATTGCACTGTATATATAGATTGTTTTCAGTGGAATAGACTTTTCCACAATGTTAAACCTACTTAGGTATGAGAAAGGTAGCTTTCTCCACTTACATTTCTTTCAGTTTCTTGCAGTAGGGTCTTGTAATTTTCTTTGTATGCGTCCCTTACATCTCTGGTTAGATTTTTTCCTAGGTAATAAAATGCTTAAATATTCCAATTACGCTTATTCCAAAGGTAAAATACTTCACATATAAAACAGAGAAATCATCAATCTGTAGTTCATAGATTCCTAAACGTTCATCTTATCCCCATTTTTAACTGAAAGTACAGGCAACTGTAAATGAGAAACTATATTTTTTAACATCACCATATACTTTTAAAAAGTCTTCAAATTCTTCTTGCAGTTTTTTAAATATTTTATTGGGATTAATTGAAAATTTGCAATGCAAGTCAATTAGCCACACAAAGCTCCATACACACACCTCTATGCACCTCTGGCTCCCCACCCTATGACAGCATACTACTGCTTTCCACCCAGTACTTTCCATACTCATTTAACCAACTCCTGTCTCCTTCTCGCACCCTCTCAACTCATTTCTATACAACAGCTGTTCCGATAACCTCATATCTTATCATCCAGTCCAGTTTATTTTCTGAAGAATTGTCTTTGGTGCTGGTTGCAGCCCTGGGGTTGCAGTGGGTTTAGGGGCCGTGTTCTCAGGGGACCCTCCAGAATGTCAGCACATCAAGTCTGGTCTTTCAATAGACTTCTAGATCTGCAGCTCCATGTCTCTCCCTCTACAAGAGAGAGTCTACATTGTGTTCTCTGTCAAGGCTTCCAGTTCTTTGTAATTATTTAACTCTGGTCAACGGCACTTGGCTGGCTGGTAAAAACAAAAAAAAAGTGAAAATTCATGCATGCATTCACTTACTAACAATTCTTTTGCTTGTACGGTCAATAGCCTTCAAATACAGACTGAAGTGTTGCAGCCATCATTCAATGACCACCAGAATATATATTCACTGACTACAAACTTTACACTATCTTACCCTCTACTTGGAACTCCACCTTCAAGATTCTCTCCTTTGAAATGGCTGGAGTAACAGAGAAATTGATCTGGATGCTATGCATCCTGCAATGAACTGGTCTTGCCATTACCATAAACCTCTGCCTTATTCATTTGTGTCTGAAGACAACAAAATCAATTTTGTTTGCTCCCTTAATAATTTTCCATGTCCATTATGAGTTATGTTATGAATATTTTAAAAAGAAAACTGTACAGAGTCCTTCTCCCGGAATTATCAGCACTAATACATGTGAATAAATAGCAGTGCCTCCTTACTAACAGTTATCATTTTATGATACAGACAACTTTAACATAAGCCAACACTGGCTTATCTGAAGATGCTGATATCTTATGGCATCTCTTTTGCCAAATCATGCTAAATTTCATGGCTGTATTACCACCATTTCTCAAAAGAACAAATTAACAAAACTTTTATCAACCCAGTTTTTATTTTACGATGAATTTATTGCATGCAAAAGCTGGACAATGAATAAGGAAGATAGAAGAAGAATCTGTGCCTTCAAATTGTGGTGTTAGAGAAGATTCCTAAATGGACCAAGGACTGCCAAAAGAACAAACAGATATGCTCTGGAAGGAATGCAACCAGAGTGCTCTTTCAAAGCAAAGATGGTGACACTACATTTTAACATCCTTTGGACAGTTGCCAGGAGTAGTCAGTCTCTGGAGAAGGACATCATGCTTGGTTGAAGTAGACGGACAGCAGCGAAGAGGAAGAGCCTCAACTAGACGGACTGACAGGTGGCTGCAACAACCAGCTTAAGGATAAAAACAACTGGGGGCATGGCGCAGGACAAACAAGTGTTTCATTATGTTGTGCATGGGGTCACTATGAGTCAGAATAGACTCGATGGCCCCTAACAACAACAGAAACATGCTTGTATTAGTCTTTCACTGCCGTTTTCAAGAGAGCTACAGAAACTTAAGTCTCATGACTAATTTCTGATTCTCAATATTTCAATTGACTTAGGGTTAATAGTAACTACCACCAGGAAAGTGTTCTGGTGACAGCATATTTAGAGCTTGCAAATCCAAATACTCAGGATACCACTGGGAATATTAGAAAGAGCAAGACAACGTGAACATATGGGCAGAACTCTGATTCGGTAGTTACAAACCATGTAGCCAAAAGTACACAAGTTAACTTCTCTCATGCTAACCCTCCTATCTGTAAAACTAAAAGAACAATCCACTCCTGTTCCAGAATAGAACTGCTTCATATGGCGTGTTCTACTACGTCATCTATGGAGGCACATCACTAGACCTTTCTTCCACAGCATCCCTGAGTTTGTAAAAAGCCACTATACTTTAGGTAAGTAGTTGAGCGAAAAGCATTTGCACCACCTAGGGGCCCTCTCCATTACCATTAAGTTGATGCCAACTCATCACAAACCTATGGGACAGAGCAGAACTACCCCTAGGGCTTTCAAGGCTACACATCTTTCTCTCACAGGTTCAAACTGCTGACCTGTCAGTTAGCAGTCAAGTGCTCAGCCAATTCTCTACTGGGGCTTTTTTCTAGGAAGCCTTCTGAAGATTAAATGCACAAGGCACTGGAACAAAACATGACGCCATAGTCTTTGACTCATGTTCTTTTTAATCTTACCCATGTGTCTTTTGTATTTTGCAATAAACAGAATGGACCAGGTCACAAAATGTGTTGAAAATTTCTCACCAGGAACTGATAGGGATTACAGGAATGACTCTCTACAACTAAGTTAAAAGAACAGAGAGAAATCCAGTTGGACCTGGTGCAGTGTCAAAAAATTTGCTTTTCAAAAACTGGAATATAAATAACCATTTAAAGATGAGAAAATCTTTCCATACTTTTGAAATAATGAAGCAGAGTAAGAATGAGAACTCTGGAATTAAGCTGCCAGAGTAACTGCTACAGTTCCACCACTAATAACTAGCTGTAGAAACTCAAGCAAACTGTATTAAACACATATACACAAACCAAACCCTTAGCCTTCAAGACAATTCTGACTCACAGACACACACAGATTTTGTTTCCTCATCTATAAAAGGAAAACAAATTCTTACCTATAACTGTATGAGATGACACATGTAAAGTGAAGATTTGAAATATGGACAGTGAATCTATTATCACATCTGTACACTGGCTACTGGTGATTTATCTACTTTTCTTTCTTTTAACTGCCCTTTTACTATTTTCTAGATCACTGAAAATAGTTACAACATCACTGTAATATATCATATTTTAAAGGCTGGAAGTCTAATCTGCAATGAATAATTTAAATCTTATTGTTCTGCTGTCATTAAAAAAATAAAACAAAAAACAAAAATAATAGTATCGTCAAGTCAGGTCCAACCCATTGCAAACCTAGAGGCCAGAGCAAAACTGCCCCACAGACTATCCAAGGACAGCCTGGTAGCCAGGTGCTGTCAAGTCAGTTCTGAGTCATAGCAACCCTACAGGACAGAGCAGCACTGCCTCATAGAGTTTTCAAGGAGCAGCTGGCAGACTTGAACTGCTGACCTTTTTGGTTAGCAACCATAGCTCTTGGCCATTATTTCACCAGGGTTCTACTCTAAGCATAGAGGTTTGAATTTTTTTAAGAAAGTCCTAATGTTCAGTTTGCAAGATATATTCATATACTTCTAAATTCTAGATTTACTATTGTCAATTTATACACCAAATTTTTTAAATTGCTGTCTTTATGTTTGAAATGTCTTAATTTTTCTTAACTTGTATTCTAAAAAATTGATTCAAATTTCTTTAACACATAAGATGAAGAGAAAAAAGCATCAAAAACAAACAAAAAAAAAACAGACTTGAGACCACTGATCATTCCAATTAACTACAGTTCAGAGTCCATTGACCCCATGCAAACTTCTGAGGGTGATTTGGCTTCCCATGTAGACCTCTCTTCTGAGAAAAAAAATGCAGTGGTCATGCTTTTTCAAATAGTCCTGTCTGTGTAATGATTATAATTTTCCTTATAAACTAATAAAGTAGAATTCAGGTGGCATTTTGTAAAGTAAAAACTGACAGTAGTTATTAACGTATTCTTACTTCTTGATGAAAATCCCTCATTTAATTTAAAAAAAAAAGATATTTCGAGAGGCAGAATAAATACAAGGATAAAAAGTTCATGAAAAGGGTAACTTGTGTCAGTTTTTGTAAATGACAGTAAATGTTAAAACGGGTTACAAGAAGCATCTTTTAGGGATTGGTAACTTTGGAAATTAACAAAATTTTCAGAAACGTATCTATTTTAACTCTAATTTTCAGATATTTGATTCTCTAAGAGCCTAGTACAACTTTAAATTTACACATACTACCTTTAAACTACATTTCAGAACTTCATATACTTACTAACAGTATTCAGTTACATATGAGGTCTGACAATTAAGTCCACAAACTTAATTGTTCTAAAGTGCTACATACCTCATTGCTGAATATCCCTCCAGTCACCTTCTAAGTACTCTCCTTGAAAAGCTACACACCGATGCCAGCACCTACTCTACCCTTCAAAGCAATTTTGGAACTCATGCTGAAAAGGTTATTGTGCAAGGAGGCATGGTGGTAAGCCCATGAACTTAATTGTATAGTTGTCTGTGAGGGAATTTTTAGCCAGTAAACAAAGACCTGTATTGGAACATCTTACTTACTCACCTGTTCTGGCTCCCAATGACTTTTTTTCTTTACCCAAAGATAAAGAAAATATTGAGAGGAAGACATTTTGATGATATTCAGGACATCAAGGGTAATACAACAACAGCTCTAATGGCCATTCTAGAAAAAGAGTTCCAAAACTGCTTCAAAGGGTGGACTAGGTGCTGGTATGGTACATAGGTTCCCAGTTGGGAGTAGTTTGAGATGACTGTAGTGATAGTCAGCAATTAGGTATGTATCCCTTTTTTCTAGGATGAGTTAGCAAACTTAATTGGGGGTCCCCATATTCTCATTAGAATCCTGTGAACACTGATCTTTATTTTTTCCCAAGACAGCATTATTCAGATTGAAATGTCCAACTTCTTTTCTCTAACAACAAAACTGGAATATATAATTAGAAGGCCTTCTGTAGTTTAGATCAGATTTTCACTTTCCACATATTACTGGTAAGCATTGCCAGCCAAGCCAAGTGCCGTCGAGTCGAAGCAAAAATAAACACTTGAGTTCCCTAGAACACTTTTTTGAAAATCCAAAAACATAAATAATGCATATTAAATCTGCACTAAAGTCTTTGGTTTTCCACACCCATTCAAAGTCCTAGTAACCTAGTTCACAGGAAGTTTCAGCTTCACATCGATGAATTTTACATCACAGTAATGGAAAAACAGCAGTGATTAATAACAGGGTTGCAAAGATCCGACTCGACAGCACTTGGCTTTTGGCAAAGTTGATTAAGTTTATTACTGTCAATAAATTGTACACCTGTAAACAGTTGAACTGACAAAAGTTGTGTGATAGATGCACTTACACGAATGACCAAAATAAACAAAAAGTAGTCACTGCTGAGGCTGCATATGTACAACCAAACACCTCACGGAATCTGGTTCCTTGTTTTAGAGATTTAGGGTCATAGTTTCACAGGACATATCACTTAACTAACCTATTACATGTTTGGTGTTTCTGTTATTTTTTAGTTTCTTACGCAGACGCAGTTCTTTGAGTCTTAAAAGTTTGCTAGTGGTGGCCATCCCAAGTAAAACGTAAGTGACCTCTATCTGCCTGGAACAAGGGAAGAAGGAAAACTGTCAGGAATAGGAATGAGAAATGGAATGTGTTGCTAATTGCCTCCAAGAACAACTGCTTCTCTTCTCACGGGACCAGAAAAACTGGTTGGTGCCTGCTTACTACTGCTGAGCCTTTTGATCAAAGAGTCTATAGAAGAATTTTTGTCAAAAGTGGGAAAATATACAAGAGAATTTAACATTCCCATTGATAGGGGACACAATGTAGACTTTCTGACATAGCCTGAGAAAAAGAGGCGTACAGATCAAAAACTCAATTAAAAAGCACAGCTGATGGTCCAACAACCCCAACAACCTGGATCATCTACCAAGAATGTGGCCTCTAGACTTGCTGCTAGTCCTGAGCTGAAACCAGCACTGAAGCCAACACTTAGACAAAGAATGGACTGGACTTGGGGACACACAGTGCCACACGTGATATTTGTACTTTATGATTTAATATATATATGAGGCTGCCCTATTGGTTCTTTTTAGAGGGACGAAGAGAGGATGGACAGGAGAGGACAGTGCTCGTTGAGTGGATACTAGAAGAGTGAAAAAGGACAATGTGGTGTCACAGCGTGAGGACAGCAGATAGAGTTGTACAGACGCAGGTACTTGAGTTTTTATAAGGAAAATTGACTTAAATTGTAAACTTCCACTTAATCACAATGTTATTTTGTTTTTAATTTATGTACCTTAGGGGAAGATCACTGCCCTCTGAAGAAACTTGTAAGGTGTAAAGAAGTACTGTTCTCTGTTATTAGAAACTCCAGACTGGCCAGTCAGTAGGTGATTACCCACCCTTAAAAAGGATAATTGATAGTTTTTATCCTGCAAATAGACAAGCTGCTCTGTCAGAATCCTGTAGGGAAGTTTTTGTCTGTACTATAGCATGACCATCAGTCAGAATCCATTTAATGACAACAGATTTTTGTTTTCTTTTTTTTAAGGTAGGTAATGCATTTCTACAAATATATCCATTTCCTCTAAGTTTTCCAATTTGTTTTTCATAATATTTTGTTACAATTCCTTTATCTCGATTGGTTCTGTTGTAATATATCCATCTCACTTCTCATTTTGGTTATTAGCTTCTTCTTATTCTCTCTCTTTGTCAATCTGGCCAGTGATTTGTCAATTTTATGGGTCCCCTCAAAGAATTAATTTATTTAGTATTGTTTACAGCATTGTGCTCTTTTAAGAGCTCAATTTATAAGATCAGAGTGACAACAGCAACTCAACAGATCAGAGAACTTAAGGGGGGCGAGGTGAAACTCAGAAAATGAGGATCAGAATGGCTGCACAACGCGATGCAATCAATGTCAATTAACTGTATAGGTACATATAAAGAGAGAGAGAGATTTACACAGAGGGAGAGAGAGATCATTTACAGAGAGTCTAATTTTGACTTTTGGCTGTAGAAAAAAAACAAAATTTTTTCAGATCTTCAGATAATTCAGAGAATAGCTAAGGGAAACAGTTTTTTATGAATCTACCTACAACTAGATATTGGTAGAAGACAAGACCCAGCTAAGGGGTAGAATTTTGGAGTCACAAGGTATTTAATAGAGATACATAAAAATTAGGTATGGACCTGAGCATAAGGTTGATATTAAATGCTCATTTTTTTTTAAAGTTCTCTACTCACTGATGTCAAATACTGACGGTTCAGTAGCAGAATTTTCACCTTTTACTGGGGAGGCCCAAGTTCAATTCCTGCCCAGTGTACTTCATGCACAGACACCACTGATCTGTCAGTGGAAGTTTGTATGTTGCTATGACACTGAACACATTTCAGTGAAGCTTCTAGACTAAGACAGATTCAGAAGAAAAGCCAGGTAGTCTGCTTTCAAAAATCAGTCAATGAAAATTCTGTAGAGCACAAACAACCACAGTAATTATGCAGAACCAAGGGTTCTGCATAGGATCACCACAAGTCAAGGGCCAACATGGTGGCAGCTGGCAAATACTACTTACTGATGAATAAACTGCTGGCAAACTATTTCATGATTTTGAAGTATAATTTGTAATACAGGACCAATAAAGCCAAAGCCAATCAGGAAGCATGCAGTAATAAATAAAGTTAAATGACATGAAAAAATTTTATGGTACGCGAGGGTACCTTCAATAATTGCTTATGTTCAGATTTTCATGCTTATCCTTGTATTTGGATACACCATTGATTCAACACATGTTAAATTAAGAATCCATTACATACCAGGCCCTAGAGAAATAATGGTATACAAGAGAAAAAACGTTTTCCTGTCAGTATTATATGGATCTCATTTTAAAGTCTGTTCACCAATTTACACTTCTCACTTTCACTGACACGTAAACTTCTAAATCTAGTCATTAACGAAAAGACAAAATACCGTATTTATCAAATGTATTCAAACTAAGTTATACATTTTCTGTTGGCATATCATTTAGCAAATGTAGACAAATCAAAGTAGATTTTAAGTTTTGTTCTTTTTATATGTCATTTTTTGACCTAAAATGACATGTTAGTATTATCAAAAAAAAAGTTACATAAACAATATCCTCTTCTATATGACTGGAATTGACTTAATCCTAAAAATAAGATGAAATATTCCTTCTTTCAAGCAATAATAAATTGGAATTATATGATTTCAAAACAAAAGGAGCTTTGTTTATATACAAAAAGATTTCTTGTATATATATTTAAAAACAGCAAAGATAAATATAATAGTCCAGATATGTCCTTATAGATGAATTATTTTGTAATTATATTTGCACAAATTTATCCAGTTTAGATTCATCCTTTCTTAATACTGTCACCTTTATTCCACTGTGGTATAGAAACACATTTTCCAAACTTCCACACTGTTTTCAAAATTTGACAGCTCCATGTGGAGACTGGAACCCTCCTACACTGTTGGTAGGATTGCAAAATGGTGCAACCCCTTTGGAAAGCAATCTGGCATTCCCTTAAAAAATGGATATAGATATACCATTTGATCAAGTAACCCCACTGCTTGGAATATATCCTACAGAGTCAAAGCCATTCACACCAACTGATACATGCACACAAATGATCATCGCAGAACAGTCCACAACAACAAAAAGATGGAATCAACCCAGATTAGCAATGACAGAGGAATGGCTAGGTAAACTATGGTATATACACTCAATAGAACACTATGCAATGATAAAGAACAACAATGACAGCAGGAAACACCTCTTAACCTGGTTTCAGCTGGAGGACATTATGATGAGTGAAAGTAGTCAGCGACAAAAGGACAAATACTGCATGAGACCTCTATGATAAGAACTTAAAAACACACTCAGGCATACAAGAAAAGACTCTTTGATGGCAGCAAGGGTGGGGAGGGCAGGAGGGGGAAAAGGGAAGGCTTAGATTACATAGTTAATAGAAATTTGGCTGGGTGAAATCAGTGACAGCACACATTAGAAAGAAGATCAATAATAACTGGACTTCAACACAATTTGAGTACTCCTCCCATCTTAACCCAATATTGCAAGGACAGAGTAGCTGGGGCGGGGGGGCAGGGCGTCGGGGACCATGTTCTCAGGTGAAATCGAGGCCAATTAGCACGGCTAGCGTTTTGCACATGAGGACTTTCTGCACCCCCCATCAGTGAGTGGCATCTGCAGTCTTAAAAGCTGCCAAGTTGCCATCTGAGGGTAAGCAAATGGTCCCAACTCAAAAGGAACGGATGCTCACTGAGGATCAAAACGACATGGGGGAGAAACAACCCAGAAGATAGGGAGACCCATGTGAGTGGGTCACTACATCGACTAGTGACCAGAAGAACTGGATGGTGCCCGGCCACCACCAGCGATAGCCACAATGGAGCTCACAAAGTTGAGTCCCACTGGCAACAAGGGAATAAACAGTGATGCACCCTGAGATCTCCAATAAAAGACCACGATTGATGGTCCAGGGGCTTTGGGGTTCCCCTGGGAGCATGGCCCCTGGCCCTGATGCTGCCCCTGTCCATAAATCATAATGAAGGTCAACTTTCCAGACAGCAATAGATTGGACTTGGCAACACAGAGTGACCGTATCTTCTGGGAATTTTATGGTTCTATGCATCTATAGGATGTCATACTGCCTCTTGCTGGAGGAAGGGAAGTGGGTGGAGAGGAGGGGATAGGAGACTGCTGGGAGGATAGGACATGTATGGAGCAGAGAAGAGGGGTGTGCTGTCATGGGGCAGGGAGAGTAGTGGTAGTTGCATATAGGTGAGCATGCAAATTTATATGGGAATGTACATTTTCATTCAATTAGAATAAAAAAATCAAAATTTCCATAAATCTGAAGTAGCATTGCCAATTCAAAATGATTTATAATATTTTCTCAATTACTTTTCAAGTTGATATCTGTCTTTAGATGAAAAGTTTAACTCAATTCCATGCAAAATTATATTTTCAAGTAAAATCTGATGGCATGATGTTTTGGTTACTGTCAAGTTATTATTCATCTAACTCCAACTTCCACAACAATTCTTTCTTACTATTTTTTTCTGTAGTTATAGTCTCTACATTATTTGTGAATTATTGTTCAAGTAGTTAACAAGCATGTATCTATAGCAACTAGTCATCTATTATCTGTCCTCATTTCTGTACTAGATGAAAATTTGATACTGTTTTTCCTTGCCTAATACTTGACTGCTAACCAAAAGGTCAATAGTTCAAATTCAACAGCTGCTACTTGGTAACTCTGTGGGCAGTTCTACTCTGCCCTATAGGGTCACTATGGGTCAGAATCAACTCTATGGCTATAGGTTCAGTTTTTTTGCTTTTTTTTAAATGCTTGCTAAGATGGCAGTGGGGTTAAGGAATATATTAATTTTGAAAACAAATGCTGGCATTGTATTTTTAAAACATTTATATGTATACCCAAACTAACAACTCACAATATTTTCCAATTTACCTATAGCCAGCATATCTTTTTATCTTCTAATCTTAATCAATTCATAGATAAGAGGAAAAATATATATATTTATGCACACACACACACACACACACTATCTTTTTGGCAGGGCAAAATCAGTTTTACTGAATCTGAAATCCATATTTTTGATGATTCGTGCATGTGTGTATACTTGCATGAATGTTGACAAGTTGGAAAGCTATGCTCTTGGCAAAAAAGACAGCAACAGAGAGCCATGTTGGCTATGAAAGTTCTATTTATCACCTCCACCATCTGTTTATCCCTTAGTCTCTAGCACATATGGGCCTTATTAAAAAACTTAAGACTAGCTGAAGTCTCATTTTGTCAGTAGCATACAAAATGTGTAAGCACACAGAAGTAAAGTTTTACATTCGGATTCCAACAACAGCACACACCAGTAACTAGGGTCAGAAAAATAGAAAAGAAGGGGGAAAAAAATGAATTCATTAGAACCTTTCCAGATGTTCCCAACTCCAAAAATTCCTATTTTCACCATATTGGATTGTCTTAGGCCCTGTTCTTTCTCAAGTTCCAAGGTAATAACTCTCAAACTCATTTTTATTCAGATTATTTCTGATACTTCTTGAATTATGTGTGCAATTGCCTATTTGCTTTGTCTCCCCAAAGATATCTACAGGCATTAGGTTGAACTACATGAAATTACCATTTTCAATGGTAGAAAATTGAGTATCAGTAATTTCAGGAGTCAAGCTAATATTTCAAACTCAAGTTCAACAAAACAACCCTGAATTTCACACTCTAAACTTCAAATACATTCTATCTCAACCACTGTATCTTAAATCCACCTCTTCAATACACTGTACTACCTACCACCTACCAGTATACTCAACCAAAGTCAAGGAGTTATCCAAAGGTTCCTTTCTTGACTCACTGTCCATATCCAACCTACCCAAAGCTCCTTCACTTCTCACCTGGCCATAGTACATGCCTTTTCTCTGGGATTTCTGCATCTACTCTTGCCTCCTCCTCCCCAGTGCACGTTCTACAAACCTACAAGTGCTGTAATCACGTCTGTCCTTTACTTTCCACTGGTCATGAAATCTATACTCCTCTTCTGATTTGGGTCCAGGCCTGCCTTCTGACTCCACTGCATACCACTCTGCCCCTCACTCCTCACTGTCGAGATAAACTTAAAGCCTTTGCCCTGAGTAACATCCTTGCACCTATTAGTCATCACATGACTGGCTCTTCTTGGACAACAGAATCTATCATTTAAATATCAGCTCCAGGAGACCTTCTCTGATTATCCAACAGAAAGTGGCTGCTTAGCCACTTGTGATCATCTCACATTATTCTAACCTTCTTCACAACAGTAGTCAGTACTAAATATTTTTACTGCTCATTTTTCCAATTATCACTGCCAGGAAAACAACCTAAGAACTATGCCTCATGGAAGCAGAGATTATGTCCATTTTGTTTATACTGACTGAAAAACCAAAAACCACTGCCATCACGTTGATTCCAACTCATAGCAACCCTACAGGACAGAGGAAAACTGCTCCATAGAGTTCAAACAGAGCCCGGCAGATTCGAACTGCTGACCTTTAAGTCAGCAGATGCAGTGTTTAACCCCTATTCCACCATGGTAACAAAAACAGAAGTTGAATAAACATTGAAATGAATAAATGTATAAGTGTATGTATTTTTTACTGAGAATGAAAAACCAACATTTTGAACTGTATATGCATTAGCAAGGCACTAAAAATGATAACAAAATTTAAAAAAAAAAAATGTGTACAGGACAGACAAAGAACAAAATTTAAAATCAGAATAAAAAAGGATGAAATTCAAATTTGTCATTGTTTAACTGTATGACCTTGAATAAAATAAGCTGTTGAAGATCAAAATACAGTAAAGTACCACATAGCTCATTTGTACATTGTCCATCATGTATGTATCTGTGGTTCTGTAAGGTAATAATCAAGTTCAGAAATCATGATCAGAGAACACAGTGTGGTGGATTTAGCCATGTCACACCGAACAATGACGATGAACTTCAGAAACAAAAATTTCTCTAAGCCTTTGATGAATAAGCTCTGCTGGAAGCTACAGGGCCACAGAAAATGAGAGAGGACCTGTATCAGACATTAAGAAACTGCTAATGATGTGAAATGAGGACCAAACACAAAAGTAAATCACTCTCAGTATGCTGACTATCACTGCAGAGGCATGGACGTTACTCAACATACTTAAAGAAAATGCAGTACCAGGCTATGAAACCACATCGACTACTACTTCTGGGTGGGTGATTCAAGCACTTCAAACATTTTCACTACACAAAGTATAAGTGAGTGGTAGGTTTAAAGGCAGCAGACAAACCTCACTGAAATCTCAGAAAAACTAATTGTTGAGGGAGGTTATGTGACTTACCAAGTTTTAAGTATGGGCAAAGTCTCTTTATTCTGAAAGCATATGCCTGAAAAGATTGTCATCTATAATACAGTGTCTACACAGTGTCCAAGTCACTTAACATACTGTTTCAAAAAATATATCATGGATGTTAATTCAAACATGACTGCAATAATGTATGAAATATAAATGCAAAATTGTAGATGCTTAAGGTTTTTAAAAAAGCATTTCATTTCATTTTTAGAGAAAGTTGCTTAACAATGTTTTGTGTTCCTCCTTTTATCAAACCATAATCAACCACAGAATGTTAATCAATTACTTTGTAATCTTAGTAAACAGTAACGTTCCCTCCTATGAGAGGGATAACTATTTCACAATGACTAAAGATTTAGGAAAAAAACAAAAAACAACTATCTTGTTTATGATTTCTAATTATAATTATCCCCTAAAAAGAGACAAGAGAGACCGAGAAAGCTACTCTGTCCAGTTCTCCTAGGCTGTTAGACACCTTTTGACTGCAAATATTTCATAAAGTGCTCTTAAACACCTTAATTAGACACATAAGCATTTCAGGACTATTCCAAGGGTTCATTTTGCCCTGTCATTTCACAAACACTAGAAAGTGCACAAAATAATACATGAGTTGGACTGAAAAAACTCAACAATACAATCAAAAACAGAAATAAATGAAAAATTGTTAAAACTAAGGAAAAAAAACATACATAGATCAATAGATTTTAAAAAAAAAAGTCAAACCCATTGCTATGAAGTATTCTGACATATAATCCTGTAACACAGGGCAGAATTGCCCCATAGGGATTCCAATACTGTAGTCTTTGACAGAAGCAGACTGCTACATCTTTCTTCAGTGAAGCAGCTGATGGGTTTGAACTTCTGATCTCTGGGTTAGTAGCATAGTAGTGCTTAACCACTTAGCCACCAGGGCTCTTACAAATCAATATACTTACTGGGAAACAGCACATTAATGTTATCTTGATACAAAATATGCTCACTCAGTTTTACACAGTTGTTCTGATTTTTATAAAATACATGAATAAAATCTGTAGCTAATCTTTAATTAATATTGCACTGCTATTAAGAGCATGTAATAAATCCAACCCAGCAAGAATTTCTTTTTTCCTGAACTCTGTGACTTACAGGAAGAAAGCTAAAAGGAAGCAGACTAAAGATCTTAACACACCCATTAACTTAGAGGAAAGGTCAACCACTGATAGCTTAACCCTTTACAATGAGGTATACATATCACAAGACAGCCAAAAAGCATTGAGCTAAACTTTCTGAAGAACAAAACAGTATAAAGAACATGTTTACCTTAAAGACAATGAAAATCACTTCAAAATGCTATTAACAACTTAAAATAGCCAAGCTGGAGAAAAAGTAGGCCTTTCGAGATATTTAAAATTCCTCTGACTTTCTCCCCACAAAATACAGAATTAATAAATACTCTACAGTATAACAATCAATCTCTATCAAATACAGTACTTTGATATTTAAAAATTTGCTACATATAATGAGCATCTCCTTTGGATCAGATACTTTTTAATTCAACAATGTATTCAGTCCTTCCAGCACCAGTGCAAGAGAGATGCTACTATTTTTATTTCGTAGAAGAAGCAAAATTTAATTAGGTTATTCAACTTGGCTAATATCACATAGCTAATACCAGAGCTAACATCTTAACTCTAGTAGTGAAACTCCAAAGCCCATTCTCCATTCATTAGGTCATGACACTTCTAAGAATAGTTGCAAGCTGTCTTCAGTACTTAACACAATTTTCTAGATGTTTCTGGCATTTAACTTTTGCCAGGTGATTTCAAACTGACTCACTGGTAAAACAGTGACTAAATTTTCTAGTACTAGACCATATGTCAGGGATTTTACTGATCAGAATGCAGTATTTCTCACTGCAAACCAGTAAAAGTCATATAATATTTGTAATGGTCTAAACTTGAAACATATTTCAAAAGCTCCATGAATCCATCAAACATCATTTATATCTAGCAAAACCCTACTTCCTAATTTTCTTTCCAAACAGGATAATCATTACTAATTTATAATCTGTATTAAATAACTTCTGTGTGCAGCCCCATTAAGAAACAATGGTCATACAACCCTTAAGAAGCTTGCTTTCTAATTAGAGGTATACAATAAGTAAGTAATCCTGAAGAATACTCTTAACATATAAGTAAGTAATGGTGATTAATAAAAAAAGGTAAATTTGATAACTCACTGTTAAACATAGTAATTATCATTACTGTAACACTTTTAGGAAGCAATGTTGAAGAGTGGAAAATCTATAAAAATCTACTTTGTGATAAATTACTTTTCCATGGCCTTTCTCACTCTGGTCTTATAAATCCCACCTAGGTGACTGGACAGTACGATGCAGATACAGTAAATGTAACCCACCAAGGAAATTAGTTTTTGCCATCCACTGAGCTGGAGATGAGTCATTCCAGAGGCAAGAGAGAGAAAAACCTACTACCACCAAGGATGGAGAGACCAGCAGGGCTGATCCAAAGGAGAAACCTCAAGGAGATGGCTTGATGGGTTTCTCAGTCCAAGGAGCAAGAAAGCGGAGTGGTTTTGGACAGAGACTAAGGCCAGGGAGAGGGTCACCTGCAAGCATGGCTGGGAAGAAGTTGTCCTCATGGAAGAACTGTATTCTTGTGTCTCCTGAACCTGAGCTATAATCCATGACTTCCCTAATAAATCCCACAATCATGAGCATGGTCTGTGAGTTCTCTGTGGCCATTGCAATGAACGATCAAACCTAGCAGAGGAGTACAGAGTACTCTGGGAGGGACAGTTGGTGTCAGAATTGTAATCATGCTGGAGAGAGGGGAAGCACGTCTGACCTCCACCTCATAGGAATCAACACTGGTCTGTTGATCTTGACTCACCCTTCCCTTTGTGAAGTTAGAAGAGTTCAGATACCATCCCCTAGCCATTTTTACAGGTACAAATTTAAAATGAACACATTTGACTTTTGCTATGTGACCCGAGGGAAACGTGAACATACCAATAAAAACTACAAAAGCAAACAGAAGATTCCCAGGTAAATGTAAGCAAGGAAATTATTTTGAATAATTATAATGTATTCATTATTCTCATTTGTATCACATTTTAGTTTTCATATTTTAGATTAATTTCGGGAAAAACGGTGCTAAAAGTTGAATAGCTGTGTATTTAATAGGTAATACCAACTGAATTTTCAGTCTTAAAATTCAACAAATTAATAAAATTCTCAAGTCCCTACACTTAACATGTTAAGAATGAAACACTGTAACTATTTAACTTTTAGAAGCACGCTATATAACTGAAAGGGTTTCTTCGGAAAGTGCAATCTGGGATTTGAATCTCTGCTCATCATCTTTAGCTACCTAATTCTGTGCAGGTTTCAGACATCTCTGAGCTTCCATATAAAATTTGCAAGAAGTCCTGAGTAATATGGAGTTTTTGTTGTTGCTGTTTTTTTAATAGCATGTATCTTAGAAGACTACTGTAAGGATTACTAAAGATACTGGGGGTATATCCAATCACATACCTAGTGTGCACTCAATAAATTCACTCTATAATTAGTCATTACCCTTTATAGCCAAGCAAAAAATAAATTTGTTTTCAAATTAAATTGTCACAGAGTCATGGAAGTAATGACTCTTAGTTGGTTGTCTGTTAACTGATAATCAGAATGAACTCAACAGCAATTGTTTTTGGCTTTTTCCTATCACTTTATTGTCTCTTTAACATATTTATTATCATTTCATATGCTATCATTTATTATCTCCTTCACCAGTTCTTTGTTCTAAATTAGCTAAGCATTTTGGCTCATTATCTCGTAAATTTCCTGATTCTAACAACCAAAACCAAATATTTACAGTTAAATGCTACAGATCTTACTATTCATTAAAGTTAAGAACAGTATTTTACAGCTAGATCCTACATCAATTAAAATATGTGCATCTGAATGAATAAATCTGCCTTGGAAGAAATACAGTCAGAATGTTCCTTAAAAGCAAGGATGTTGAGATGACATCTCACATTTTTTTTAACATATTATCAGGAAGGATCAGTCCCTGGACAACGACATCAAGCTTGGTAAAGTATACAGTAAGGTGAAAAAGATGAAGACTCTCAGCAACATGGATTGACACAGTGGCTACACAGTGGGCTCAAACACAACAGTCATTGTGAGCATGGCAGAGGACTGGGTGATGCTGCATTCTGTTTATAGTCAGGGTTGCTATGAGTCAAAACTGACTCAACAGTACCTAACGACAACAACAATGTACCTTTTGTTATACTCATGATAGTTAAATTCATTCACAGATCTTACCATAATTTGAAATTCAGGCTTAGTAAAATTAACCTTTATGTTAGAAAAGTGTTAGAGCATGATTTCACACCAAAGCATACTTCTTGTCCAACAATTATCCCACTGTTCATTTTATAGAAATGTATCATAACAACTTTTATAGCATCAACTATTTTGCATACTACAAATAAACCATTTGCACTGAAGTAATAGTAAATGTTCATATTTCTGCAATACTCTTTTTAAAATGTAATTGCAAGCAATTTATCTGTTGGTTTTATTCATGTTGGATGTTTTTTACCATGTATAATAAAAGAAAAAAAAAATACACCCTGAAGAAACATTATAAATCCAAAGTAAATTGCCAAAGCGGTTATAGTATTTCCACTAAAGGGCTTTTTTTTTCTCTCTAGTGTAAGAATCAGTAAACAATTTATAACAAAATTGATCTATGTCTTGGATACTCCTGACAAGAACAAAGCCATTGCCTTCAAGTAAATTCTAAGTTACAGAGACCCTGTAAGATAGAATAGAACTGCCTTGTAGAGTTTCCAAAGTGTGGCTGGTGGATTCAAACCACTGACCTTTTGGTTAGCAGCCAAGCTCCTCACCACTATGCCACCAAGGCTCCAAGTCTTGGATACTATGGGGGAAAAGAAAAACTTGTCACTGATAATTCCTAGATTAAAGCATAGCAACATAAACACTGTGAGTAATTTAGAACAGGTCTTGTACTCTAGTTCCCAATTAAGCATTTTTAACCAGTGATTATTACGTAGCATATACATATATATTTTTTTAAATGCCCTATTTGACACCTGTACACCTACATAGCTATCTCTTATATGTGTACACTTTGTAATACTTAACAACTCATTATTACAAAATTCCTACAACAGTATATGACATAAGAATTTAAACAATACCATCTATAGAACACATACCAGTAGTCACTAGTAATAATTTTCCCCCACTAAATCACAATAATGGTTGTACTAACAGCAGAAGAAAAAAAAAAGACTGACTAGCATTAAATTGACCTATTCACTTATATGTGCCTCAGGATCCCAAGATCTATACTGCTCTTCAGCTTTGCCAGATTAACTGTGTGCTATTTCCAGTGTAGACTCCAGAGATATACAGTTTCCTAACTTGGTTATAAAAGAGGTGCAAATGGTTCTAATTCAAATATGGTTTATTGATATTCCATGAGTTGCTTACATTGAGGTTGCTCAAACACTTGATTTAAGGATTTGACCATGCCTACAGCAGAATACATAGATCAGCTTCTTATGCCATGGGATGACAGCCACAGGTGGAGTATATGAAAGATACAGTGAAAAACAAATACAGTCCTAAGTGCAGCTCCTCAAAACAAGAATAACACAACTAATAAGAACAGATAAGAATAAGGGGCTAAAATGAGGTCACCCATAAACAAAATGGCATTCTTAAGGCAACTAGAACTGTCAGTTTTGCCATTACAATGGCTATAAGCAGCATCAAAATGTGAGGCAACTGTGCCAGTAATCAATTAATTGTCTGTTAATACTGAATCAAGAGACTCCCTCAATGAGATGAACTGACAATAGTCACGAGAAGAGACTCAAACATACCAACAATCATGAAGAGACTCAGGACTAAGAAATATTTTGTTCTTTTACATCTAAGTTTGTCATGAGTTGAAGCCAACTTGATGGCAACTAACAACTATAACAGAACTGAACACATCCTTCACTAGCAATTCTGTGATAATGCATGGGATTTTTTTTTAAGAATTTCTCTTTTGCAATAAGTACAATGCTGAGCCTCCTCAGTAGAGGAGTCTGAGATACACTAAAAGAAGAAGGCTCTCCTTCTGGTGGCATAGGGTCAGTGGTAGTGTGGGTGTGAGTATGAGGATATCTGACAGAACTCTACGCTGGAATCCAGAACACCTGGTTCCTTGGAGATCTTTTAGCCTTATCCTAGAGGTATCCTTTCCAATTCCCTCTTCATATATAGAAATGAGGCCATTTTCATATGGAACTACAACCCTTCTGTCAGTGTGTCCAACTATGGTGACTTGCATGTTGCTATGCTGCTGGAAGCTATGCCACCAGTATTTCAAATACCGGCACGGTCACTGTGGGGATACAGAAGGTTGTTCTGCCTAGGTGTTCTGACTGAGAATAACACAGCAGTCAAAGCCTTCTAGCCAGCAGCAGGCCTTCTGGCTGGATGTGATACACCTGATTCAGCAATAATTACACAGTCTGCTTATAACCTTGAAGCTCATGTACCTGGCTGCCAGCCACCTTTTTATAAGGCCAGTGTGTCACAGGGCAGTTGTAACTGCTGCATGCTGTATCTGCCTGCCACTAATGCACCAATAAAGCTGGTGTGACTACATCTGCTGTGCTTCTGTTGCTGGGTCTGCCCAAATCATAGATCAACATTCCTGGTCTTGAGTACCTGCATTATGACAATCACCCATGGTGATCAGTTGGCTTAGGAGCTTCCAGATTGAGACAGACTAGGAGGAGAAGCCTGAAAATCTACTTCTAAAAACTGAGCAACAAAAACCCCACAAATAACTTACGAATCTTGAAACTTTGATGCTTTTCCTTTAACTGTGTCATCACGAGGAACTGATCACTGGAGAAGGACAGCACTGTGGTTGGTAAAGTGAAGTCAGTGAAAGTCAGGGAAACTTTCAAGAAGATGGACACACACAGTAGTGGCAACCAATAATCAAGAAGACAATTGAGAATCAGGCAATGTTTTGTTCTGTTATTCATGGAGTTTCCATGACTTGGAAGAGAACTGATAGAAACTAACAGCATTCCATGAAAACCAGGATTTCAACCCCTATAGCTCACACCTCCCTCTGCAAACCTGGCACCACCTGCCTGAGCCTCCAGCCTCTGCTCCATCTGCAGGCCTCTACTCTCCCCATCTGGGGCCTGGAGACTTAGAACACCTAGCTTCAGCCTATATTCATTGCCTCCCACCAAAACAGTGATTGCAGCCCAGCTCCTAATACTTGTCCAAACCCACAAAGTTCTCTGCTATCCAAGGAGATGAGTTATATACCCTTTCCCACAAGATAGGAGCCCCTTCTAAGTTTGTCCTTTCTTTGGTACTCTATCTTAGACATACTACACCATGTAGGTTTCCCTATATCTTATTGATACAATTCCACCATCGTTTAATAATTCTTCATATAAGACATCCCTTGTTTAATTAAGCTACTGTGTAAATTTTATTCCCTGATTAAACTACTGGATAGACATGCTTCCAAAATCTGATATCCAATGTGATTCACATTTTGAAACAATTATGAGCTTGCTTATAAAAAGATAAATAAGAATTAAAAAAAACATACAATTTATTAGTTTATTTAAAGGGTAGCATTGGAAATTAATTGACTACTCAAAACAATAAGTAAATGCATTGTTATTAATATTAGCACATAGCATGGCTTAAGTTTCAAACATTTGGCAGTGACCAATTTTTCACATCAGTGCACCCATCTTTCTATGACAGAGATCAATGCATAAAGTGTAGTACATCTCTCAGTATCAGTGGAGTGATCAATATCCCTGGCTATAGCTTTCAAAAGGCTGTTATTTAAGAAGATTAATTGTTACACAAAGTAGGTGCATTATATCCAAATTAATACCCAAAGTAGACTCTTGTTATGTGAAAAAAACTCCCAAAGTTAGTTTTTATCACTGAATATTCTAATTGTAGGAAAAAAAAAAAAAAAAAAAAAAAAAACTCCCTCTGGTATATTAATTAAAATGAACTCTGCATAGCACATTTTTCTTCACGGAGATCCACAACAGAAAAAAAAAATGAAAATTTTTAAAATATATTTCTGTAGCATTATTAAAAAAAAACTAAGCCCATTGCTGTTCTGTCTATTCTGAATCACAGAGATCCTACAAGTCAGACCCTACTGGCTCCACAGCATTTCCAAGGAGCAGCTAGTGGATTCAAACTGCCAATCTTTTGGTTAGCAACCGAGCTCTCAAACACCACACCACCAGGGTTAAACAATAGGGACCACCACTTTCAAACAAAAGTATCCTTGTTTGGAAACGCTGGTGGCATACTAGTTAAGTGGTTGTTAGCCAACAGAGCAGGGTTTTGTACCTTAGACCATTTTAGGAGGGGGGAGAGAGAGAGCAGAAAGTGATAGCTACTGGTGGCAGAAAAAGTCACATCAAACCACAATAGTTCTGCTACCCGGATAGTGTCACCTGGCCAAGAAAATAATTTGGGACTAAAAACTAAAAACAATAAAACCTGCTTCTCCGCATAGCATTTCATGGAAAATGTTAGCTGTTGGATTATTTTACTCTTGGCAAACCTTGTGTTTCCCAAGTGACCTTTCAAGACCATTTGTATAACACCAGACGGGACTTTCTAATGTGCCCCAAGTTTCACTTCATTAAAAATTTTCTGTAATCTAAAGGAAACATGTTGTGAAGAACTTTAATCAGCCATCTAATAGACATAATGATTCACAGGCCCTCAAGACTACTTTACCACCAGCATACCGTCCATACAGTTTATTATATAGTATAACCATACCCCTGCCACCCTGTTACCCTAGACAAATAACTGAAGTCATAAAAAATACAAGTGCTTCAAAGAAAGGTTGGACTTTTTCAGCTCTAGTAATTATTTTTGTACAAACAACATACTACGACAGCATTTTCCTTTTCCCATCAGCATCCTGGGATAATATAGATTCTCATCACCAGCATCTCATCCATGAACACTCTGTTTCTGCTGTTGAAGGCTCTGATACACATACAATCACTTCAACAAACACTCTAGGGAGTAGGACACACAATTTGGATTAAGAACACTGTTGAATATTAACTAGCAGTGCTCCCTCAGACAATAGCTGAGCAACTTGTCCTTGAAAAACACTACACTAAACCTATTCTCACTTAAAAATTGCTGGTGTTTGACAGCTGTCACTGCTCTGAAAACCCAGAATTCATCTTATTATTACAGTACTCAGCTTTCGATAAAATCACCATAATTAAGGTGCTGTCATTACTTACAATTTAAAGTTCTCCTTTCACAGGTTAATAAATTCAGATAGAAGAAGGATTTTTTTTTAAAAAAAAAAAAAAGGTCTTGTGTTAAAATTCAGTCTACAATTAGCATGTGACTTCAAAAACGGGTAGGTTTTGAGCCTTCCATTTCTGGACTCCCTCAACAGTTTATGCTTTTAATTATTTATTTTACAAAACATTTTTGTCTATCACTCGGTGTAAATTCGTTGCAGACCCATCAACTGTGGCTTTTTTACACCTGTATATATTAAATTTACTTTTTCATTCAGTTATTTGTCTTTTTATTGTTGAGTTCTAATTGTTCTCTTTTTTAACACTTTATTTATTTATTACAATTGAGTGAAAGTATACAATTCAGGACAAGGAGAGCAGTAGGAGCTGCACACATGCAAGCATGCAAATTTAAACTGGATTGCACACTCAATCACGATAAATAACATAACCAATTTAAAAATTTTTAAGTTATTTAGTACATTAGTGAACAGACTCTCGAAAAAGCTACTGAGAAATACCTCCACCAATTTGCTCAAACATAAGTGTGAATTCCTTAGACCTCAACCTTCAACTGCATAAAGTAAGCACAGTTTTGAAGTATAAGGGAAAAAAATATCCAGGAAAGAATCCAAGCATAGTCCAAAAATGTCTTAGACATAACTGTTAAAGAAAAATGAAAATATCAAGTGAAGATCATACAGAGGATATTAAATAATCAAACACACATCTAGTATATTCATAAATCAACATTTTTTCACCCTTGAGACTTAAGTTTTACTCTACAATTTCAACTACATTAGAAGAATGCTAGCATCTTCGTGCAAAGACAAGAAGCATGAATTCCCATGAAAAGCTAAAAAATAAGAATTAGAAAGGTGAGAAACCCTGTTTTCTTTTTCTCTGTATTGCATTCTCATTTTGATTTTATCCATAGCCAGAATTCCTTACACGTAGCTCAGAAAGTAATAAAATGCATATGGAGGTACAAAGTTTAAATACTATCTTTTTTATTTCTTTTTAATGCTTCAGGACTAATTCTTTAACTCCAACTTGAAAATTAAGAGAAACAAAGTAATTACAAATAAAATAAGCACATTAAATACACTATCACACACATTCACATATGCAACAACATCCTAACATAAACATGTTAGGATAATTTTAAACATATGAATAGTTTCAGAGTCATTGTGTGAATTCATACATTTGGTAAATCAAGAAGCTCAACCCTCAAAAAGGCATGTGTTTAAGCATTATGTACCAATTCTTACATTCATAAGTCTAAAGAAAATGAAAGACAAAACAAAACTTTCAATGGTTATTACTGCAGATAGGGTATAAATACAAACTTGCATTATAATAAAACAGGAAAACTGATTTCTTTGTCCTTAAAGGAAAAAAAATTCCTTAATGCATACCCACAATCTTGATACAACTATTTTTTTCTGTTATTGAAAAGAAGCTAAAAGCTTTCTTTTCCCTATATGTATTTCTCAGTTAAAAAATCAAAGAGGGTTTTGTTTCCAGTTAATTCAACAACATAACATTCTTTTCCTCTAATTAAGAAGTAATTATTTGACATACCCTTGATGAGTAGAGATTAGCAGATTTTCAAACTATTGCCTCATGTTCCAGCTTTAGGACAACACTGACGTTTTTGTGAGTTACATTTGAAAGCAATATTTTAAAAGCAACCAGCCCACCAATACAATCATCCTGTTCCTGTAAGCCTTTTCATATAAGGTACATAAGTACTGAAAGGGCTTCAAAAAAAGATTTGCCTTTTTGAGCTATAATAATTATTTTTTGTATAAATAATGCAAACCACACTCAAACTACCTTTACCAGATAATAAAGTTATTTATACTCACATCAAAATTCTTGATAATTAACATTAGCCAATTTTGACTCATAGCAATCCTATAGGACAGAGTATAACTGTCCCACAGGGTTTTTAAGGAGCACCTGGTGAATTCAAACTGTCAATTTCTTGGTTAGCAACCATAGCACTTAACCACTAAACCACCAGGTCTTGATTCTTGCACAAATAAGCATAAATCTATGTACATTTGTGATTATTCAATTGAAGTGATTTCAACTTTCAAAGTAAAATATTTAAGGTAATAGGGCTTCCACATTACAATTAAATTACACTCATTCAAGGGGTCCAGTGTGTATTCCCATGTTAGTTAGGCCTTACATGAAGGAGAGAAAGAAATTCCCGGGGAAGGAGAAGAGAACTGAGGTTTGCACCTTTGGTTCAGAGCCAATTGTTCCATGCACTAGGGAAGATAAAAGATACTGCTGATCATCTTCTGTTCTCAGCTCCATAGACTTAAGGCTGCTTCTGAAGGCAGAAGACCTACAAGTAACGAGCAAGCAAAATCTCAAGGCAGCTGCTTGTTCTATGGATTCACCCTGGGACACTGAAAGCCCGAGGCATCAGCAGCACAGGCACTGGCAAACAGCAGGGCTGGCCCTGTTGGCAGCAGCACTAATGGCAGCAGCAGGGCAGTCAGTGATAACAACATGTTTGGCAGCAGCGTCAGTCCCTTCAACTCTCAGAACATCAGCTCCCTGCACCTTGAGTATCTAAAGCCCAAGTCTTGATGGCAGCATCAGCAAAGAAAAAGACTCCAAGTAACGCAATGGTTACAAGAAAGTGAACTATGCAGTCAGCCTGGTTTAAATCCAGGCAATGCCATTGACGACAGCTACATTGGTGAAAATTATTTAATCTTGGTAAGTCCTAGATTTAATGTTCTTTAACCTCATTAAGGCTTTGATTTCTTCTCTATAAGATGGAAATAAGAAGAAGAAACAAAAAATAAAGCCAAGGCCATAGAGTCAATTCTGACTCATGGTGACCCTATGTATTAGAACTGCTCCATAGGGTTTTCTTAGCTGTCATGTCTACCAAAGCAGATCACCAAATCATCTTCCACACACTGCTGGGTGGGTTCCAACTGCCAACTTTTAGGTTAGCAGTCCGACACAAACCATTTTTTACTACCTAAGAACCTGGAAATAATAATGACCTCCATCTAAATATGATTGTTGTAATAATTAATGCAATAGTTTATATATGGAATTAAGCATACTACACAGCATATAATAAGAGCTTTATAAAAGATGGCTTTGCAGAACAGTAAAATAAAATCATGTGCCATGAAGACTATGTCATATTATGGGTCTCACTTGATATACTCAATTGCTCCAGAAGTTATTGCAAAAGAACATAAGAAGAGCCAGAGCTCCTGCAAATTATGGATAGCATCTCACATATGTTACATCTAGGCTATTATTTTTACCTTAGCTTTACCCCCTGTGTAAATAAATGGTCTGAGAATCACATGCTGGTCTGATAAAAGAAAGTTTACTATATTTTCTGAATTTCCAACCTTCAATCATTTGTTTTTGTTGTTAGGAGCTGCCAGTCACACTTAAGTGCAGAACTAAAAAGACATTAAAGACCTTCATGTCAATTCAAGGTTAAGAAGTTACATTTTAATTTCCTCTAGGATTTCACATATATTCTAAAACAAGCATAACATAATAATTTCCACATTTCAAACTGACTACTGTTCTTTCTGTTGTTATGTACTAGGGACATTAAGGGAAACCCTGGTGGTGTAGTGCTTAAGAGTTATAGCTGCTATTCAAAAGGCCTATGGGTCACATCCACCAGGTGCTTCTTGGAAACCCTACTAGGCAGTTCCACTCTGTCCTACAGGGTCGCTGTGAGTCCAGACTGACTAAATGGCAAAACTTCTATTCTTTTTTTTTAATGATGTCAGATCTGGGTGCATCAGTCATACTGGTAAGACATATCTTACAAGGCTATAAAAATGGAAGTTTTTTTCCAAATTATAATAAATAGCATGGTTGATAGTTTTTCTACTCTTCTTCAACCATTTGCAATCTTAGCGCCATTTGCCCAGATAACACATATGTTGCAAGAAGCTTAATTTAAAGGCATCTTTTACCAGATACTAGTGTAATTTCTATTTTTGTGATAATTTTCTGTGCAAATTCCAGTGACTCCAAATACAGGTAGTCTCTGACTTACAACATATTCCATCATGATGAACTATACTGAAGACCATCTGTGCTTGTTTGTTTGTTTGTATGTTTGTTTTGTACATCTTATTGTTGGTAATACACATACAATGTTGCAGAGTGTAACTTGCTGATGTTGTAATTCTCAGAGATTCACTGGCAGATGTCTGAAGACCAAATTTGCACAGATACTGATAATAAAAAGCAATAGTAATATTTTAAGAAAAAAAAGGTATTCAACTTATGAAAGAAGTGACTTTCAATGGAGTCATCAGAATAGAACTTGGCTGTAAATCAAGAACTACCTGTAGTTACAAATGAATTAATTTCTAAAGACCACAACCAAAATAAATCTTCATAATTTTGAAGAACACACAGATTTTCCAAAGAACCAACTCTGTGATTTAGATACATGCCTCTTTTACCTTAAAAGGCATCTCACACTATAAACCTCACTAGACATTCTTAGAGTTACTTTTAAATGATTATCCAGTTATTCCTAAGAGTAATTAGACTGTGTATCATACCATTATGGTACTGCAGGGTAGGAAGAGACATTCAGTTCTCCTAATCTGTTCCATCTATCAGTTTAGTTCTCTCAACTGCATCAGATGTCAGCTTGGGTACTACAGGAAGCAGATGCTACGCCAATTAGCAGTGTCAGATGTTCCACAGGGAGGACTGCCAGAAGAATGAACAAATTGGTCTTAGAAGAAATGCAGCAAGCATGTCCCTTAGATGTAAAGACTGATAGACTTTACCTTGCTTACTTTGCACACATCATCAGGAAAAACCAGCCACAAGAAAAGGGTATCAAGGTTGGTAAGGGAGAGGGGTCAGCATAACAAGGAAAACCCCAATGAGGTGGACTGAAACAATTGCCACAATGGTAGATTCAAACACACAAATGATTATGAAAATGATACAGACCAGAAGACATTTTATTCTGCTATACATATGATCATGATGGGCCATAGCCAACTTGATGGAAATTAATAACAACAGCAACAACACCACAGCTGCGAAGCTGAATTGAGCAGGGAAAGCCTTAAGATCACAAAGCAAATCTGACACTGTCAAAGGAAGGAAGTTCGGAAGAAGAATTTCATAGAGAGAGCTTAAGACTGCAATGCTGATCTCACAAATTCTTGGACAATCTAACAGGGACCTCTGGTATAAAGATCACCTATCAGGTAAGTCTTGATGTATCAAAAATGGCCAGATCACAGCAGTCCATCATGCTTGGTCACTGCATAGAGGCTGCTTAGGAAGAACAGGGCATTATCTTGAATGCTGAAGATGGCTTTGAAGGTGTTGCCAATGAACATATCAGTTAGCTACACTCCTCTGTCTTGAAGAGAGACCAAGCAGCAGGCTTCCATGGTTGCCATACTCACGAGATGGTACGCCAAACCACTCTGACTCTCTTGTAATTGAAAAGCTGATTACCTTCATTGGGAGCCTGTTATGAATTGAGTTCTGTCTACCAGAAATATGTGTAGGAACACTAACCTCTACACTTGTGGATATAATTCCATTTGGAAATAATTTTTCTTTGTTATGTTAACAAGGCCATATCTCTGTAGGATATGCCTTTAGCCAATCGCATTTGAGATGCAAAAGAGCAGATTGGGCACAGAAGCAAGGAAGCACACATGGGGGAAGACACATGCCATGTTACCTGAAGGTCACCAAGGAACCGAGGAAAAGAAGCTAAAAAGAGATAAGGACCTTTCCAAAGTGCTGAGAAAGTCTTCCCCTACTGTTGGAGCCTTGAATTTGGACACTTAGCATCCTAAACTGTGAGAAAATAAATTTTTGCTCCTTAAAGACACCCATTTGTGTTATTTTAGGGGTACTAGATAACTAAGGCACAGTCCATGCTGGTTTTAATGGTCTATTACTTTACAATAGTTCCATATTTAATTTCAGTGTGTGGAAACTATTACACTGAAATTAAGTATATTTACTAATATGTAACTTCTACTCCCCAACCCCCCAATCTTTTCACTCATTAAGTTCTCAAAGCCAAGTGTATTTATCTTTCCAATGCAGCCCCTGGGTAGATTAGATTAATATTCTTATCCCACTTGAATCTTCATCTCCCTAGTTTCAACATCCCAAATCCTCTCAATTTTTGTCCTGCTCAAGAATGGGAGTTTATTTTATTGTTGCTGTTGTGTGTCTGAAAGCCACTTTGGACACGGTGTTTGTTAGTTACTTAAAAGAGTAGAAGCAGTGCTGAGTTACCCAAGTTTGGCAGAGTAACATGAGACAGCTGTATGATAATAAAGAGTGGAGGCCTGCATAGTGAACCATGGACAGCTGCTTAGGTGCACAAATTAGAGACTCCTGTTTGGATGAAATATCCCTGGTGTTCTTACAAATTCAGGGTCATTCAATTATATTAACATATACACACATACACACATAGACACACACACAAATGTTGCCATAGAGCCCTTCTAATTCATAGGCAACTCTATTAAGAAAAATTATTGCCATTATGTCGATTCTGAGTCATAGCAACCCTACAAAACACAGTAGAACTACCCCACAGAGTTTTCAAGGAGCACTTGGCAGATATGAATAGGTAACCTGTTGGTCCAAGGTTTCCAATGACCCTATAGGATGGAGTAAAACTGCCCCATAAGGTTCTAAGGAGTAAATGGTGGATTCACACTGCTGATCTTTTAGTTAGGAAAGGAATTCTTAACCACTATGCCACCAAAGCTCCCTCATATTAATAAGTCAAATCAAACAAACTTGTTGCCACTGAGTCAACTTCAACTCACAAGAACCTCGTAGGACACCCTGTAGGACATAAAAGAACTGCCCTATACAGTTTCCAAGGAGTGCTTGGTGGAACTTAACTGCTGATCTTTTGGTCAGCAGCTGAAGCACTTAATCACCATTTCTCCAGGGTTTCAGCCTGAGCCGATTATGATCCCATGACCTGCCTTTGTACTTGTGGAGACTCACAATCCTGGAACTGGCAAGAGTCCCATCTCCATCCCCTTTTCTCATAGTGGTAAAATGTGTTATTAATTGCTTCTGGCTTGATTTCAACTCATGATGACCCTGTACACAGCAGAACTGCTTCACGTAGTTTTCAGGGCTGGAACCTTTAGGAAGCCGACCACCAAGCTGTCTTCTTAGGTACATCTGGGAGTATTTGAACTGCAAACCTTTCAACTAGTAGTTGAGCTATATTCTAGATATTACCCATAAATAGGGTCATACAATATTTGTCCTTTTGTGTCTGACTTATTTAGCATAACGTTTTCAAAGTACATCCATGTTGTAACATATATTACAATTTCATCTCTGCTTATGGTGGAGTAATATTTCATTGTACGTATTTAGGGAAACCCTAGTAGTACAGTGGTTAAGTGCTACAGCTGCTAACCAAAAGGTGGGCAGTTTGAATCTACTAGGCACTCCTTGGAAACTCTATGTGGCAGATCTATTCTGCCTTATAGAGTCACTAAGAGTCATAATTCGCTTGACGGCATGGCAACAGGCATGTATTTACCACATTTTGTTTATCCATTCATCTACTGATGAGCACTTAGGTTATTTACAACTTGTGGCTGCTATGAACAACATGACAATGAACACTGCTATTCATGTATCTGTGTGGGTACATGCTTTCAGTTATCTGAGGTATGTATCTAGGAATGGAACTGCTATGTCATATGGTAATTTGGCGTTTAACTTTGTAAGGAACTACCAAACTGTTTTCCACAGCAGCTGCACCATTTTACATATCAACCAGCAACAGACTAGGGTTCTTATTTTTCTACTCAACAAGACTAATTGTTTTCATCTCTTCCAGTTACAGCCATTACAACAGTAGTGAGTGGTATCAGCTTACTTTTCCCTAATGACTAATGATGTTGATCTCTGTATCATTTTCAAACACACAAAAGTACATTCACTAATTTAAAGAAACAAACAAAAAAAAAATCTTTGCCAAGCATTATATAGCAATCTTCATTCCAGGAGCTTGGACACAGTTGCAAAAAAGACAAAATCCTCTCTCCTACAGAATGTGTTTTAAATTAAGTGTTAGTACAACATATCATGTACCTTAATTATTACACAATGTATATATATATACTCTATATGGTAATTATTTCTTTTAAAAAATGAAGTATCTAAAGAAGTGAAAGGAAAATACTGTTACTGTAGATTTGAATGGCAAATGTTAAATCACTAATGATGAAGAAGCTATATAAAAGGCTTAATGCCACAGAGAGCATTTTCAATGGAGCCAAGCATTTTCAGGATAAGCCAGTTTTCATTGTACAACGAGTAATCCATTACAAGACATTTTACAAAATGTCTTTAAAATCACTTTAAATATTTTCTAGGTGATACTTGCACCCCACAAAGCAATGTGAATAGAAAAGGGGCAATCAAAAAAATCAAACAATAAAGTGAACAAGAATGCAAACCCTGGAGATCCCCAAGTAATACATCAATCTCAGAAGTCTGCCTTTTCTCTGCCTTCTGATGAATACTAGAGCTCTAACTAGGAACTCCAATACATTAAGTGAATTCTGTACGCAGGCAAATATAAACTTCCTATCAGTAAGACTCCTATGATGCTGCTAAACGGAAATTCCAGCCCATTTCCACTAACAAAAAAAAAGAAAATACTGATTTTAAAAAGTCCTAGCATAATGTGTATTTATTTATCACGGTTTTCTACTCTGGTAAGCCACAGTGATTCAATACATATTTATTGGAGCATATTTTACTGACCTGGGCATCAAGGATACAAAACTACACAAAATATTATCTGCCTTCATGAATTTATACAGATTACCCAAAAACTACCTACCATAAAATTTATTTTGTTTATTTCCTTTCTCAAAGGATAAAGAAAGCACATAAATGAAATGCTATAATGGGATCTCCAACTGAACAAGCTTCTGTGACCTTTGTCATATTCAATACAACATAAAATTTTTTTGAAGTTATGTAATTTTTTCTAGATTCAAATTCACATAATAAAAATCACTGAATGAACACTGTGCACAATTATCACACTTTATTCAGTCAAGTTTCTTTCAAGGGCATAAGACCAGGTAAAGATAATATGAATCACTAGGCAAGCTAACTCTAAATCCACCATTGTTTCTCTCACCTGTGCCACCCTTGAGAACACCTGGGTCATGTTACACACTCGTGATCTGTGGTCACACAAATCTTACATATTAAAAATCAACGCATTGTCTTTTTGTGACACAGAGTCACTTGTTTGTTGTAGGAAGTTTCTAGCATCCTCGACCATCTAACTGGCTCTCAGTTCTTTCCATTAATACTAGCAATGAACAGTGACTCATTTTCATATATACTAAAATATAGAGGCATATTATATTATCGTGATTCTTAACAGCTAAATCAATGTGGCATTTTATCACATTCTTGGGATATTCTGACCAAAAATCTGTGGTGAAAAATAAATAAAAATAACAGACAGTGGTTGTTTACAATCCAAGGGAAAGGCAATTCAAAATGTTTACTTATTACATGATTCTATTTTTATAATATTTTTGAAATGATAAAATTTTTGAAATGAAAGACAGATGAGTGGTTGTCCTGGGTTAGGAAATGAGGAAGATGGGACAAGAAAGAGGTAAGTGGACAAGAGGAAGGGTCCTTGTGGTGGTAATGTTCACTATCTTCCCCAGGGTGGTGCTAGAACTTATACTCATGATAAAATTCTACAGAACTAATTAGACACACATACGCTAACAATTGTCTGTCAAGCTAGAAGAATATGTGAATGTCAACATCCTGGCTGTGATCCTGTGCTATGATTTAGAAAGAAATCAGATAAAAGGTACAGGGGATGTCTTTGCATGTGCTAAATACACACGAAGCTACAATTATCTCAATAAAAATCTAAATTACAAAAACATCCATGGAGAATATGTTTTCATGAGTCTCCACAGGAAATGATTCAGTGAAGTCTCTGAGTGGTAGAATGTGATGGAGACTGGCTTGTTTTTTTTTTGCCTCTCTCACAAGTTTTTTGCCTTTGACAAGGATGCAATCTTACCACTTTTCATTGCCCATTCCATTTGAAAATATTTTAGTTTTCCTTTTCTGACAGGTTTCTGCCTTTTACAGGTTTCAGCTTTTACTATATAAATATAAAAGACATTCATGTAAATAAAAGTATGAAGGACACAAATTAAAATCAAGGACACAAATACAAAATAAACAATGTCAACGTGAGAGCTAAAAAACAAGAAATACTTTTAAATTTAGGTAACAGAAAAATACCCATGTAGGATAAGCTCATCTGAGTTGGGGATCTGTTCTCTTGTTCTCCTTCCTACACTTTCACTTTGGAACAACATGCTGAATTAAATTTTCAAAGCAACTATTAAATCTTAGGCAAGCCCAAACTTGTCTTTAAGAACTGAAGCAATGCTATTAAAACAATTCGTCATCTCAGCCATGCATGTAACTGCTATTAAAACAATAAGAAATGTGTAAATATGGTGTTGTAAATTATGAGGTGACAGACAAGAAAGGAAAATTAATTATAAAAACACGAAAGATTAGAATGAATCAAAGTGTATTTTAAAATCTTTTTTTTTTTTTTTTTTGTTCTTTAATCCTGGATTTTTCTTTACTATGCTAACCAGTGCTAAGATACATTCTCAGGGAAGCAAGATCCTAGGCAGATCTCACTTCATATATGTCCCTGACTAAATATGGGACATGTTTGCCTTAACCCAGTACCTTTAAACCAGATTTGCTTATTTAGCCATCTAACCACCAACATTAGGCATCTAACAGAAGTCCTAACAACTATCTTAGTTCTATCATTTGGGTAACCATATGTGTCAGTGTGCTTGAGACACTCTCGTTTACATGTCATTCCAACACTATTATCGACAGTATTCCATTTCAGAGTGTTGCTGTTTGGACAATAGTTTGTTCAGTCTCTTACCACGGATATGGTTTGTATTTTGCCTCTGACCCTGCCAGTTCATCCTGACCTCTTTATTACTCAAGCTTCATATTGGCCCATTTGGTAGGAAAACGACCAGAAAGGAAGAATAAAACAGTTATCCAATTCGTTATTAAGATAAACTAAAACTGTCTTTTTGAGCAAAATTGTATGGGTTGGAATCAGCTTGACAGCGTAAGTTTTTATCCATCAACATCGGCCCCAGTCCAAACCCATTTCCAAAAGAAATACATACATATGCAACATGTATTTATACACACACACACACACACACACACACACACATATATATGAATAAATGAATATCTAAGCTTTCTTGGACCCAAGAAGAATATTTGAGACTGCTCACACAACCAGTTTCCTGAACTTGATAGCAAAAGAATGAGATTTTGTAGACAGTACTTAGAATATCTTTTGTAAATATTTTTAAAAGTTCTAGAAATCAACTGAATACAGATGACCAACTTTTCCTCCATAAGTTAATACAGTGCATTACATTGTTTTCCAAAAGGATGCGACCAATTTTCGCCAAAGAACTCAAAGCTATCGCAGAAACTGTTAAAGTACATAGAATTACTGGTAAAAATTAGACTTTCCTGATCAAGGGGATTTCATAAAGATATCCACAACTTTCTCTGTAGCCCCACGATTATTTCTTATGGACAACTCATACCCAGAAGTCATTCCCATCTACCAGTTTGTTTTGTTACACTAGTCTGGAATACTGACTCTTAGATGATTCAGTGTGTGTAGGGGAAAGTTACAGACTGAAATATTTGAGTCATTCTTTAAGCAAAGCATAGAAAAAAATAAAGAACAAGTTACCTATTTGTGAAATGAATTTAATTTATCCTAGTACAGAAGAGGAAACCCTGGTGGAGTAGTGGTTAAGTGCCACAGCTGCTAACAAAAAGGTTGGCAGTTTGAATCTACCAGGCACTCCTTGGAAACTCTATGGGAAAGTTCTACTCTGTCCTACAAGTTATAAAGGTAAGTTAGAATGAACTTAGAGACAATTTTTTGTTGTTTTGTTTTTCTTTCCCTCATTTTAGTCTAGGACAAATACAAACAGAATGCACCTTAGGTCACAGATGATGAGACTTCAACTCTCTTACTTGGGACATGTCATCAGGAAATACCAATCTCTAGAAAAAGACAACATACTTGGTAAAGGAGAGGGTCAGCAAAAATGAGGGAAACCCTCAATGAGATGCACTGACACAAAAGACAAAGCAATGGATTCAAATACACCAGTGATCATGAAGATGGCAGAAAACCAATATTTCCTTCCGTTATTCATATAGTCACCACGAGTAAGAGTCAACCTGACAGCAACACACAGCAACATACAAGCTATCTTTTTAAATTAAACTAACCACAGTAAAAGTAGTCAGATACGCTCTACTGCAATGTAAGCAGGACAAACGAAAACACTGTTTAATATTTGTACCTTAAGTTACTGTCCTATGCCAGCTCAGTTCAAATAGGCAACACCTCTACACTTACTCATACCTTCTCTGCTTGCAGATAAGATTACAGTCAGCTCAGTCCAATTCCAGGGTAGATGTTGAAGACTCTAAGAATAACTCTATCCAGGGGTTAATATATGTAATTTATAAATATAAATATAATTTATAAAAATACATATTTTCACAGTGATAATAGCTTATAGTTCTGAAACTAGATCAACAGAATTTCACAAGTGACAACAGAAGATGTCTAGAGAGCTCCAGCTTCTGCTTGCATGTTATAAAATGCCATCTAATGCACTGTCTACATGTAAAAAAGCTTCATACAGATCATGGCATATACGGCATGATACATACATATGCAGAAACTCAGGTGGCGTAGCAGTCAAGTGCTACCTTTGCTAACAAAAAGAGTGGCAGTTCAAATCCACCAGATGCTCCTTGGAAATTCTAAGTAGCAGTTCTAACTCTGTCCTGTAAGTTCGCTATGAGTCCAAACAAACTCAACAACTTTTGTTGTTGTTTTTAATATAAATATGCTTGAAGGAAAAAAATCTATAATAGTACTACATAATCATGAATAAGCTATCTAGTCCACATAAAAAAAAAAAGTTAGCTTTACAGTGAATGGATATCTTCTTGAAATAAAGATGAATTTTATAAATTTCCTGGTAGTTATAGACTGAAGTTTCCAGCATTCAATAACTCTTTATTTAAGCATAAAGCATTTATAAGGAATTTATTTGGATACAAAAATGACACCAATACAAATATAACACATTGCTTCCCTTATAATAATTACATTTCTCAGTACTTAAATACAACCTTGTCATATTAAATGTAATTACCTTCTCTCTCCTACAATGTTCCCAAGGATTTTTTTTTTCATACCATCACTGGGCATATTTTTGCTAAAATTATATAATGCTTTGGCAATTCATTCATTGTATGGCCCATTCTACACCTAACACCTAAATGTAGTCAAATGAAAAACTGATCTGAGAATCACTACTGTTGAAATAATGTTCTCTTACTTTAAAGTACATATCATAGCACACATATTATCATTTACTAATAATGTAATTCCTGTTTATATAAATTTTACTTTACAATGACATTATTTTTTAAGAAGCCACATTATATCACCCTTAGTTTTACCAAATTTATCAGACTAGCATAAGTTTATACAGATATTGATTTTTCCATAAAAACAAATATAGGACTGAGAGAAAAATTAAAACTCCAAGTCTACTAAAATAGATATTTCTACATACTGACATACAAAGATACATATAAATTGCTTCTGATCAGTTACCTTTATTTTTTTATTTTGAAACAATACACATATCTAAAATGATCAGGACCAGCTCTAGCTGGTTATAATAGATAGACTTCGCACACTGCTGGTCGTCTGGTAAATTAAAGTGATTCATCAATGTCGTTGCTGTCGCTAATGCACAAGACCGGCTAGCAGAGATAGATACAGAGTACAGAAAGGGTACCAGATGTGCTGAATATCTGATTTTCTTTAAGACAGGATATAGACTTCATATATCTTAAGGTTTATCAAATCTGATCTCTGTTTTCTTGTATTGTCAGAAATCCTTTTTATTGAAATTTTTATGAGAATGATAGCCTAAGACACTGAACAAGATGTAGTACATTAAATGCCCTTAATTGTTATCCATACTTTCTCCCAAAATCAAAAGAAAATCAAGAAGAAATGTAAACATATATTCATATATGTTTAACATTTAGATCAACAAGAACTATATTCAGGTACAGGAAAAAAATTCACAAAGTTTGCAAAGTCAAAAAGAGAAAGAGACCATCATAGGAGAATAAGAGAAAAACACAATTTTCATTTTTTGAGATGCATGCTAAAATGATGAAATTAAATATTTTGAATTACAAAGTTTTAGAAATATCTATAGAAAAAGGATAGCACTGTAGAAATATTTTTTTTGTATACCCTTTTTTTTATTATGACTGAGCTATGAGTCAGCATCGACACGACAGCACTGGGTTTTGGAGTGAAAATGTACATTCCTGTATAAATTTACAAGCCCACCTATATGCAGCTTCCACTGCTCTCCCTGTCCAGTGACAGCACACTATACCTCTTTATTTATCATTATTATACTAATTTTTAACATCAATTTCCTTTTTCCCAATTCACACAACGCAATTGTAGACTGTGGTTTCTAACCTTTAATTCAATAACTGTTCATCGAAGCACAGATTACTTATGAGGCATTGCTGCAGACACAAAAATGATACCAAAACAAGTAAAACCCAATGCTCGCCCTATAATACATTTTTCAGTACCTAAAACAGAGTAACATCTTATATACCCTATACATGTACTGCTAACCAAAAGGTGAGCAGTTCAAAACTACCAAGTGCACATTATTCTACAGACCAGTTCTACTCTGTCCTATAGGGTTGCCATGAGTTAGAATAGACTCAGCAGCAATGGCTTTGGTTTTTTGCACAAGCACTAGGATTAAAAAAATCTCCAATTCTATTTCCAGTGAACAGAAATACATGATTACTATTAAAAGAAAGTTTAAACTCACAAGTAAGGCAGTTAAATATATGTGGCACTGGAATTCAGGCGAGTGATACAGACTGAGAATATAAATCTGAAGGCACACACAAATATGACACGAAATGACAGGAGTGGATAATATACTTTTGTGCATTAAGATAATGGAAGCTATAAGATAAGAACTACAAATATGGGTGGAATTCCTTATCGTCTTTGCCTGTGTAGTGCCTTAATCCACAAAAGTAAACCAAATCTGTTGTCAAGTGGGTTCCAATTCATAGTGACTCATACATAGTGACTTACACAGTGTAGAACTATGCTATATGGTTTCCACATTTGTCCTCTAGAGAAGTGTTTTTCAAATTTAATACACAAAGAAATTAACTAGGAAATATTAAAATCTGAACTGTGATTCATTAGGTCTGGGCAGAGCCTTGTTGTTGCTGTTAGGTGCTGTTGAGTCGGTTCCAACTCATCGACCATATGACCAACAGAACAAAACACCATCTGGTCTTGTGCCATTCCCATGATAGTTTTTATGCTTAAGCCCATTGTTGCAACTTCTGTATCAATCCATCTCATTGAGGCTCTTCCTCTTTTTCACTGACCCTCCACTCTACCAAGTATGATGTCCTTCTTCAGAGTCTGGTCCTTCCTGACAACACGTCAAAAGTACATAAAATGTAGTCTTGTCATCTTTGTTTCCAAGGAGCACTCCATCCAGAACAGATTTCTTTGTTCTTTCGGCAGTCCATGGTACATTCAACATTCTTCTGCAACATCACAATTCAAAGGCATCAATTCTTTCTTGTTTGTTCATTGTTCAGTTTTTGCATGCATAGGATGCGACTGAAAATATCATGCCTTGAGTTAGGCACACTTTAAGCTTCAAGGTGATGTCTTTGCTTCTTAATACTTTAAAGAGAACCTTTGCAGCCAATTTTCCCAATGGAATATGTCTTTTGATTTCTTGACTGCTGCTTCCATGGGCATTGATTATGGACTCAAATAAAACAAAATCTTTGACAACCTTAATCCTTTCTTCATTTATGACAATGTTACTTACTGGTCCAGTTGTGATGATTTTTGTTTTCTTGATGTTGAAGTGCAATCAAGGTGGTCCTTGATCATCATCAGTGTTTCAAATCTTCACTTCCAGCAAGTAAGGTTGTGTTGTCTGTGTAACAAAGGTTGTTAATGAGCCATTCTCCAATCTTTATGCCTCATTCTTCTTTGTAGAATCAAGTTTACTGGATTATTTGCTCGGCATACAGATTGAAAAGGTATGGTGAAAGGATGAAAGGATATAGTCCTGACATACACTTTCCTTGACTTTAAATCATGCAGTGTTCCCGTGTTCTGTTTGCATGACTGCCTCTTGATCCATACACAGATTCCTTAAGAGCACCACTCAGTGTTCTGGAATTGCCATTCTCTGAAATATTAGCCATAAGTTATTATGATCTACACAGTCAAATGTCTTTGCATAGTCAATGAAACTGAGGTAAACATCTTTCTGGTATTCTCTGTTTTCAGCCAAGATCCATCTGACATCAGCAATGACATCCCTGGTTCCACATCCTCTTCTGAATCCACCTTGAATTTCTGGCAGTTTCTTGCCAATACACTGTTGCAGTCACTTTCGAGTGATCTTGAGCAAAATTTCACTTACATGTAATATTAATTATATTATTGGGTAATTTCCACATTTCACTCAATTATCTTTCTTTGGAATAGGCATCAATACAGTTCTCTTCCAGTCAGCTGGCCAAGTAGCTGTCCTCCAAATTTCTTGGCATAGAGGAGTAGAGGAGTGAGCACTTTCAGTGCTGCATCTGTTTGTTGAAATATCTCAGTTGATACTACAATTCCTGAAGCCCTGCTTTTTGCCAGTGCTTTCAATGCAGCTTCTCCTTCTTCTTTTAGTACGTTCGGTTCCTGCTCATATGCTACCTCTTCAAATGGCCTAACACTGACCAGTTGTTTCTGGTATAACGACTCTGTATATTCCTTTCATCTTCTTTTGATGCTCCGTGAGTCATTTAATACTTTCCCTGTAGAATCTTGCACTATTTCAACTCAAGGCTTGAACTTTCCCTTCAGTTCTTTCAGCTTGAAAAATGCAGAATGTGTGCTTCCCTTCTAGTTTTCCATTTCCAGCTCTTTGCACATGTCTTTATAATACTTTCTTTTGTCTTCTCAAGCTGCTGTTTGAAATATTGTTTAGGTCTTTTACTTTGCCATTCCTTCTTTCTTGCTTTAGCTACTCCATGTTAGACAGCAAGTTTCAGAGTCTCTTCTGACACTCAGTTTGGTCTTTTCTTTCTTTCCTTCTTTTTAATGATCTCTTGTTCTCTTCATGGATGATGTCTTTGATGTTGTTCCACAATTCATCTGGTCTTCAGTCATTAGAGTGGTCAACACATCAGATCTGTTCTTGAGATGATCTTTAAAACTAAGAGCCTTATATACTGCATTTCTAGAAGCTTCTAAAGGCCATGTTGATAATGCCGATTCAAGGGCCACCATACATTTGAGTAATAAAAGCATTTGTTAGGGAAAATCTTGGTGCCCCTTTGTACCAATTTGTTCATTTCATTTCAGTCTGGCAAATTTTGTTCCTCACAGTTTTTCACTACATGCTGGAGATAACTTACTACCTCACATACACACATACTAAACGCAAATCTAAGTTGCTTTCCATTGCCCTCTTTGTCAGAAAGTTCTACCTTAAGAAATTACTGGGAACCATCTGAATCATTAATAGAGCAAATACTCTTGATGCCTGTCTAGCCAACAGGCATCCTGTATCTATTCTTCTTGTTAACTAGAGCACAAAAAGTATAGGGCTTTGGACCCTCAGCCACCTACACCAACATAGATCATATACTTAAATTCAGCAGTCAGGAGAACATGATGTGTTTTATTATAAAAGTATATTCCACAACAGTTGCTACCTAGATACAAAGAACACTGATTAAAAGGGGGGCTATGCAATACTGATTAAAAGGGGGGATACACACAAGTATTACAGCATATTTTAAAACTGAGGTAAATTGATTTTCTTGATTTTTCAGAAAAGTCAGCTTATGTTGTTATCTAACTTGCTACTATGCTGAAGGCAGAATGTTGAAGTGGTTTCATTTCTTGTAAACAAGTAAGTCAAGAGCATCCTTTTTCCAGTTAAGAGGCTCAAGAAATATATATATATATTGGTGAGAGGACTTTCATTTACTAAATGTTCACTCAAATGCAAGACACTTTGAAAATGTTTTATAAAGAAAAGAGTTTTATAGCTAGTTTTGTAAAAAAGGGCTACAATGTAATCTTATATTGTTGACTATAATGCTCCACCAGATGAGTATTACATTCAACCTATTTCTTGGGAACACTGCACATTCTTTGCAGAATTTTTATATACCTCCTAATCACTTTTTAAATAACCAATTTCTTTTGATAGAACTCTATTCATTTAGAATAAATAATGTAAAAAGAAAAATACAGCATTCAAAACATTAGTTCATGGCACATTTCTTTAAAATTAATGAGCTTTTAAACTAGAATTTGTACCCATCTTTTCCTCCTTAATAACAAATCTGTCAAAAATAATTTACATTACTGTACAAACACAAATTCAAAAACCAAACAGGAATGCTCTACTAGACGGAATAAAATAAAACATTCCTTAAAGAGCAACCTTACTTCATTATTCGAAATTCTCTGTAAAAGTAATATAAGATACACAGTGAAAGAAAAGGGATTCTTTTAAACTTAGATTCATCATTTACAAAATTATTTACTTAATTCTACCTCTCTGAAAAGTCTGTGTTGTTTTTGATTACAGGTGTTGTTGAGTTGGTTCAAAATCATAGCGACCCTATATAAAATACTGCCTGGACCTGTTCCTTCCTTATAATCATTGCTATATTTGAGCCCACTTTGCAGCCACTGTGTCAATCCATCTAAATGAAGGTCTTTCTCTTTTTCCCTTACAAAAAAACTATATTATTGGTCAAATATCACTGTTTACCACACCTAATTAGAAAGAACAACTCTCATTTGTGCCTTTGCTATCAAATCCACTGTGTTCGGCTGACCTTCCAGGGTTTATACTGTTCTTCAGGTAATCCATATGCCTTTAATTGTTGGTTAAGTGCTACAGCTGCTAACCAAGAGGCTGAAAGCTAGAATTCGCCAGGCACTCCTTGGAAACTTGATGGAGCAGTTTTGCTTTGCCCTATAAGATCATTATGAGTCAGAATTGACTCAATATCTATGGGTTTCCATTGCCTTGTAATAGCCTAGTAACTGATGCTAGGTGCTATTAAAAGAAATGAGAAATCCACAATTTATTCCTTTTTTGTGAACAAATACTTATTGATCCTTACTGAGGAAACTCTAGTGATTAAGTACCATATCTGCTAACCAAAAGGTCAGTAGTTCAAATCCACCAGGTGGCTCCTTGGAAAATATGTGGAACAGTTCTACTCTGTCTGATAGGGTAGCTATGAGTTGGGTATGTTTACTAGTCACATTTAGATTCATGGACTTTACACTCCAGTGTGTCCTGAGGACTCTCCAGAAATCCTGTATGTCCATCCCTGTCCAACTCACCTAGATGATCTATTCATACTTTTGCCTCTCACTTCCAACCTTCAGCCTCTTGCTACATCCTTACTCTCAGGTTTTTCTATAGCCAGAAATACAAAGCAGTATGAAAAAGAACTTCCCCACAGGCTTCCAGTCCCACATCTCCAATGCACTTGCATCGGTTCCCATGTAGTCTGCCTTCTTTCCATTATTAAGGCTAAACAATTCATGCACCATTCATCCACTTCCTCCACATTTACACAGAATTCTATCCCTTTTCAACAACTCAACAGTCCTACTCCATAATTGTGCTCTTTCTCTACAGGGTTAAATTTTAACATTTCTTCTGGACTTCTACATCAGAGTATTCCCTACAAACATAATGTATTCAATCATAAAAATAAATATCTCCCTTAATCCCTTTCTCTCTCCAGATACTGTTCTATTTTTCTTCTTCCCTTTACAGGAAAACTACTTAAAAGGCTTGTTCATACTTTCTTTATCCAATCCTGTTTCTTCCATTTTCTCTGGAACACTCCAGTCAGGTTTTTATCACTACATTTCAATAAAGTACATTTTGTCAAAGTAACCAATAATCTCTATCTTACTGAAACAACCATTAAATTCAGTTCTCTGCCCATCTGATTCACTGACAGCACTTGTCAGAGTTGATTAATCCTTTACTGAAATACTTTTTTCACTTGGCTTCCTGCTCCTTCCTTGGCTATTCCTTTACAGTGTATTCACTGGCTCTACCTCATCCTTCCACAACCTCTACATTTACACAGTCATCACAGCTCAGTTCTTCAGCCTCTCCTTTTTCTAATGTATGTACCTTCCTGGAGTGATCCCATCTAATTCTACACTTTACAATACCACCTATACATTGTCTCTAGTGCAGATCTCAACTTTGATATGCAGGTTCATATACTCTGCAGCTTTCTCAATATTTCCACTTGGAAATCAAATGGACACCTCAGCCTCAACACGGCTCAACCTTAACACATCCCAAATAAACACCTGCTTTTCACCACCCTCCCTATCTCAGTAAGTGGTAGTTCTATTTTTGAAGTCCAACCTAAAAACCATGAAGTCATCCCTGAAGTTTCTTTGTCCCACATCTTACATCAGTCCTTTAGCAATTCCTCATGCTTTGTCCTCGGATGCAACTCCCTAGTTCAATTCACCATCTGCTTTCAGCTGATGACCTTGTTATCAAGGTATTTTCAACACTGAAGCTAGAAGAAACCTGTGAAACCAGAAATCAAAATGCATCTCAAAAAAAAAAAAAAAAATTCCAAAGCCACTGCTGTCAAGTTGATTCTGACTCATAGCAACCCTACAGGACAGAATAGATGCACCTGGCAGATTTCAATTGCAGACCTTTTTGTTAGCAGACACAGCACTTAACCAGCAAGGCACCAGGGTTTCACTCCTCTTTAAAAACCCTCTTAAACTTCCTGTGTAACACACAACAAGATTCAAAGTCCCTACAGAAGCCTACATAACCTTTCTTCCCTCAGTGAACACACTGAACTTCTTCTCCTGCACTCTTCCTCTCAACCATTCTGTGACACATCCATTCTTTTTAGTTAGTTTGTCAACCTAGAACTCTCCTGCCAGGAGGACTTCTGCCTGATTTCTCTTTGCCTAGGATGTTTTTGTCATTCACTTATTCCAAAAATTGTCTGCTCAAATGTTAACTTTTCAGAGAGGCCTTCCCTAAATATGCTGTATAAAAAAGGAATCATTTCCCACTCACCCTGCTTTTCTTTCTCCTTATGGTTATCAAGCATCACTATTAGATATACTCTCCTCTATATTTCTATTAATTTGAAATTGAGAAATCAAACCTCTCCCAGTCGCTGACTTGCATAAGTCAGTTATTGAACACTTTTGGTCAATAATTTTCTAAAATAATTATTTAATATACTTGATTCAGAGTTGAAATTAGTTTCCACTTTATTCATGTGTTCCTTTAAAACATACAAATGTTAAATCAATCCCCTAAACTGTTTAACTACAAGCAAAGTTCCTGTAGTTATGTTGTAATTGCTTAAAAAAGGGTAGTTTAATTGAGTGCAACATAAACCAAACTTGATGTGAATAAATAGACAAAATTTAAAATGTCTCACAATCACATCATCAACTGTTTACTTTCATTAGTAATAAAAATACTTCCAAGTGAAAAAATGTGATTACTTAGGCTCTCAAATGCATTAGTTTTCCTCACATATTTAAATAAACACAACCTACTTGCATACTGACAAATCTGACAACACAAACAAATACAGCTGCTTTTTAAGCAGTTTTTTTAAAATTTGAGTTTTTTGCAGTCAATATTTTGGAATACAATTAATCAACATTTTTTTAAGGCAACTAAAGTATTTCAGGCCTATAAGATATGTTGATTAAAGGCACACATAAATGTCTCAAGAGGAATATGCCCAATTTGATAATCCTTTTTTTGTTTGTTTTAATAAAAGGAAGTATGCAATGACAGTTGTATTCAAATACCCAAAGGGCTATCATCTGGGAAATGTTCTATACTTAATCATAACATGTCAAAGTTTGTCTACTTAAAGAAATACTCTTAAGTAACTTCACTTATTCAATAACAGAGTGGGCTCCCTTTTGAAACAGCACTTCTATTCTGAGCATATTCAAACCGAAGAAGACCACTGATACAGGATAATAAAGAAAGAAGTCTTGGACTTTGGAAGTAGATTAAATTTGCAAACTCTGTATTTCCTTCCAGCTCTAAGATTATTTGATAGTATTTCTCTTTTTTGTAGTGTCAGTGAGATCTGAATATGGCTCTTGATAAATTCAATTCAAGGAGCCCTGGTGATACAATGGTTAAACCTTCAGCTGATAACAAAAAGGTTACTGGTTCAAACTCATTCAGTGGCTCAGGAGAACACTTGGCAATCTGCTCCCAAAAAAGATTACAACCTAGGAAAACTCATGGGGCAATTGTACTGTGTCACATGGGGTTGCTATGAATCAAAAATCAATTCCACTGCACCTAACAACACTAAATTCAATTCACAGTAGGCATCTGGATACCACAAAAAAAAAAATTACTGATTTCATATGCATTATTTTTCACGATTTACTAAAGTATAACACAAGTAATACAACATTTTAAATAACTATTTTAATCTACACTTTTCAAAACTACTGCCTAATTTAGAGATGGAGTCCTGGTGAGGCACTGGTTAAGAGCTTGGCTGCTAATCAAAAGGCTGGCAATTAGAATCTAACAGCTACTGCTTGGAAAACCTATGGGGCAGTTCTACTCTGTCCTATAGGGTCTTTATGAGTTGGAATCAACTAGAAAGCAGGAGGTTCTACTTCAGTCATAAATTACTGAGCATTTGGCCATATACAAGTCACATAATCTTACTAGAAATTATAGCATACTTGAATACAAATATTAGTTATAGCTAATGAAAATGAGGACAAACTCTCACAATTCAATGTCATCAAACAATATACTATATAGACAACTAATTATATTTTTTTTCTTTTTACGTAGATTTTTCTTAGTTAAATCCTGTGAAACAATAGCTGCTTTAAAGCAATGCAAAAGAAAACGATTGAGGTGCAGACAATTTGTACACAGATGCAGGTCAGACATGTAAAGGGGAAATGGCTACTGAATTTCCCTCCTTAGGAAAAGACCTCTCACCTATGTAGCTGCTTCTTAAGACATGAAAAACAGAATGCGATCACAATATGGAATGGCAAAAGAGGGATCTCCTTGGTTAGTAATAAGCAGGAACCAGTTTAATTTCTTACCTTGTTAACATTAAAACACAGAAGAACAGCAAGATCCAGTAGCAATTTTTTTTATTATAATTAAGTGGAAGTATACAACTCAAATCAATTTTGCATGCCCATTTATCTGAAACTCTATCTGCTCTCCTCACCATAAGAGCACACTCCTTCTTTGGATTATTTACTTCTAGTACCTGCTTAGCCATCACCTGTCCCCTCCTATCCATCCTTTCCTCTCCCATCTAGAAAGAAACCAGTAAGGCAGCCTCCTATAAATGTATAAAACCATAAAGTACATATATCATATGTTTACACTGTGTTCCCAAGTCAAGCCCATTCTTCTCTGAAGAGTTGACCTCAGTACTGGTTTCAGGTCAGGGCCAGCAGCAAGTCTAGGGGCCATGTTCCCAGGGGACCCTCCAGGATGTTAGACTATGAATTCTGTTCTTTTAGAAAAGTTCTTGAACTGCACACCTCATGTTCTTGTAACCCAACATTGTGTCCCCCATCATGGCTGCCTTTGGTGGTTACTGGGCACCATCTGGTTCCTCAGGTCTCACGTTGATGCAGTTTACCATTCATACGGATCCTTATGTCTCTTGGGCTTATTTTTCCTTGTGTCTTTGATGTTCTCGATCTTCATCTGTTCCAGTAGGGTTGGGACTATGTGATGTTCCTCAAAGGGTAGCTACCTACCTTTTCAGACTCCAGACACCACTCACCAATATGGGATGCAGAAGATTCTTAGCAAAACACTAATTATGCCAATTGATTTCAATGTCCCCTGAAAACACAGTCCCCAGAGCCATGTCCCTGCTACTCTATCCCTTGAAATATTGTGTTGAGTTTAGAAAGCCTTTCAGTTTATGGTGTAGTCCAGTTATGCTAATCTGCCTTCTACTGTGTGCTGTCACACCCTTCACTTAACCAAATTACTATCAACTACCTATCTATGAACATTATTCTCCCTCCCTCCTCACCCTTGCAGCTGGCAAAGAATCTTTTGTTATGTACATAAGTCAATTTACAGGTTCTTATATCAGAGATCTCATACAATACTTGACCTTTTGCCACTGACTGATTTGACTCAGCATAATGTCTTCCAGTTGAAACCAGGTTACACAATGCTTCTTAAAATCATCATTGTCCTTTATCATTACGTAGTGCTTCATTGTGTATATCTACCATAGTTCGTTTATCCACTCATTTGTTGCTGGGCACCTAGGGTGATTCCATCTTTTTGCTACTGTTGACAGTGCTGCAATAAACATTCCTACACGTATCAGTTTGTGTGACAGCCTTTTTTTCTGTAGGATATATCCTGAGCAGTGGGATTGCTGGATCACATGGTATTTCTATTTCTAGCTTGTTAAGAAAGCACCAAATCTGCTTTCCAAAGAGGCTGTAGCATTTTGCATGCCTTCTAGCAGTGGAGAAGAGTTCTCATTTCTCCACAGTCCATCCAACATTTGTTGTTTTGTTTTTCAGATTATTGCCAATCTCATTGGGGTGAGAAAGTATCTCACTGCAGTTTTGATTTGGATTTCTCTAAAGCTAATGATCATGAGTATTTCCTCATGTGCTTTTGGCTGCCTGGATGTCTTCTTTGGTGAAATGTCTGTCCATCTCCTTTGCCCATGGGTTAACGAGGTTATTTTCCTTTTTCTTGTTGATATTTTGCAGTACCTTGTAGATTATGGAAATCAGACTTTGAACTGACACATCATTGCCCATTTTCTCTTCCCATTCTTTAGGAAGTCTTTTAATTCTCTTGATAAAGTCTCCGGATAAACACAGTGTTTGAATTTTAATAGTTCCCACTCATCAGTTTTCTCTTCTGTTGTTTGTGCACCACTGGTCAGATTTTGTAGTGTGTCTAAGCTGTGTATCAGAACTTCCATTGCCTTCTCTATTTTTTCTTGCATGATTTTTATCGTCTTAGGTTTGATATTTAGGTCTTTGATCTATTTTGAGTTAGTTTTTGTATGAAGCATGAGATATGGGTCTTGTTTCAGTTTTATGCAGATAGATATCCAATTTTGTCAATACTATTTGTTAAAGAGATTGTTTTTACACCAGTTTACAACCTTTAGGCCTTTGTAGAATATCAACTACTAATAGGAGGATGGTGGTATTTCTTGATTCTCTATTCTGTTCCAGTGGTCTCTAAATCAGTTTTTGTACCAGTACCAGGCTGTTCTGACTACTGTGACAGTGAAGTAGGTTCTAAGGTAGGGTAGTGTGAGGTCTCCCATTGTGTTCCCCTTCTTCAGTACTGCTTTATGTATCTGGGGTTTTCTCCCTTTGCAAAAAAGATGGTGATTCGTGTCTCCATCTGATTAAAAAATGACACTGGAATTTGTATTGGGAATGCATTGTATATGTAGATCACTTTGGGTGAAATAGATGTTTTCACAATGTTAAGTCTTCCTATCCATGAGTAGGATAGGTTTTTCCATTTATGTAAGTCCCCTTTGCTTTCTTGCAATAGGATCTCATAATTTTCTGTGTCTCTCTTATTTCTCTGACTGGATTTACCCCTAGATACTTTGTCTTCCTGGCAGGTACAGTAAGTAGTATTTCCTCTTTAATGACCTCTTTGTTAGTGTAAAGGAATCCTACTAATTTATTTTTATTTCTCTTATATCCTGACACTTCACTGAACTCTTTCATTAGCCCTAGTTTATTTATGGATTCTTGAAGGTTCTCTGCATATAAGATCATGCCATCTGCAAATAAGGATATTTTTACTTCTTCCTAACCAATGCAGATGCTGTTTATCTCTTTGTCTTGTGTAACTGCTCTGGCCAGAACTTCTAGCACAACGGTGAATATAAGTGATGACAGAGGGCATCTTTGTCTGGTTCCCATTCTCAGGGAGAATTCTTCCCATTTCTCTGCATTCAGGATGATGTTGGCAGTTGGCTTTGTGTAGATGTCCCTTATTGTATTGACAATTCTCCTTCTTTTCCTATTTTGCTGGGAGTTTTTAACATGAATGGGTGTTAGACTTCGTCAAATGCCTTTTCTGCATCAACTGACAAAATCAGGTAAATCTTATGTTTTGTGTTATTTACGTGCTTGATCACATTAATTGTTTTTTCTGCTGTTGAGCCAGCCCTGCATGCCTGGTATAAATCTAACTTGATCATAATGAATTATTTTTTTGACATGTTTTTGAATTCTATTGGCTAGGATTTTGCTGAAGATCTTTGCACCTAGGTTCATGAATGATACTGGTCTGTAATTTTGTGGGATCCTTCTCTGGCTTTAGTATCAGATTTACGCTGGCTTCATGAATAAATTTAGGGATACTTCATCCTTTTACATATCGTGAAATAGCTTCATTAATACTGGAATTAACTCCTATCTAAAAGTCTGGTAGAATTCTCTGCTGAAGCTATCCAGGCCAGGACTTTTTTTGGTTGGTAGCTTTTTGATTACTTTTTCAATTTCTTCTTTTATGATGGATTTACTAAGTTGTTCTCTGTATCCTTGTTATAATTTAGGTAGGTGATGTGAATCTATAAATTTGTCCATTTCCTCTAGGTTTTCAAATCTGTTACAGTACAATTTTTTTTAGTATTGTTAGGATTCTTTTAATTTCAGTTGGGTCTGTTGTGACATCTCCCATCTCATTTCTTATTGAGGTTATTTGTTGCCCCCCTGTTTTTCTTTTGTAAATTTAGCCAGTGGTTTACCAATTTCTTTGATCTTTTCAAAAACCTAGCTTTTGGTTTTCTTAATTCTTTTGTTTTTCTATCCTCTAATTCATTTACTTCTGCTCTAATTTTTATTTTCTGTTGTCTTCTGGTGTCCAAGTGGTTCTTTTGTTGTTCTGTTTCTACTTGTTCAAGTTATAGGGTTAATTCTTTAGTTTTGGCTCTTTCTTCATTCTGGGTATGTGCATTTACAGAGATATACCAATCTCTGAGCACCTCTTTTGCAGTATCCCAAAGGATCTGGTAAAATGTCTTTTTGTTCTCACTGGATTCCATGAATTTATTGTGTCTTTGATTTTTTCTACAGCCCATGAATTTTAAACAATGTGTTTTTCAGTTTCTAGAAGTTTCCCTCAGTCTGAATTTCTTCTCATGTTTCTTCTGCTATTGATTTCAACTTTTATGGCTTTATGGTTTGAGAAGATACTTTGCAATAATCCAGTGGTTTGAATGTTGTTGAGATTTGCTTTATGGCCTAATATGTGGTCTCTGGATAATGTTCCATGTGCATTGGAAAAGAAGGTGTATTTACCTGTTGTTGGGTAAAAAATTCTATATATGTCAATGAGGTCTAGCTGGTTGATTGCTGTGATCAGATCTTCTGTATCTGAAGCTTTTTCCCGGATAATCTGACCATTACAGTAAATGGGGTACTAAAGTCTCCTACTACTATTGTGGAGTAATCTATCTAATTTTTCAATGTTGTCAGCATTTGTTCAATACATTTAGATACTCTGGTACTGGGTGCATAAATATTGAATATTGTGATATCCTGCTTATGTATTGAATCTTCAAGCAATAGTGACAGTCTCTATCCATGATGGTGGACTTTAAAATCTATTTTATGAGATTAATATTTCCACTCCTGATCTTCTTTGTATGTGGTTAACTTAGTACATATTTTTTCATCATTTGATTTCTAGTTTGTTCATATCTTTGAGTCTAAGGTGTGTTTCTTGTAAGAAGCATATAGATAATGTTTTTTGATCCAACCTGCTACTCTCTGTCTCTTCACTGGAGCATTCAGTCCATTTACACTCCGTGTAATTAATGATAGATATGTATTTGGTGCTGTCATTTTGGTGCCTTCATTTCTGTTTTGTTAATGTTTTCTTTGTTCCACTTAATATACACCTCTGGCTCAGTTGTCTTTATGGGTTTTCTTTTCATCCTTTTCAATGTTGGTTTTGTGTCTGCTGAGACTGTATAATGCTTCTAGTTTGTAGTATTATTAGTTTGCTCTGCAGCAACCCCTTTGTTCCTCTCCTCCTTAATGCTCTAAGTTTAAATCAATCTTTAACTTCTGTATTTCTCCTTGACTTCCTCTCCATCTGAAAAGGCTATAAATACTGTAATACTTCCTTCTTTATAATATGGTGATGTCATAGTTTACATGTTCAGATCTGTTTCCTTAATTTTAATAGTGAGTTTTGTTACTTTCCTAACCGAGTAGAACTCTGATGCTGTGTCCTGCATTGCATTCTTAAGTATACATCTGATGTTACTGATTTTCTAGTCAAAGAGCTTCTTTCAGCATTTATTTCCTGTATTTTTAGTTTGATTTTTACAAAGTCTCTAAGCTTCCGTTTACCTAAGAATGTCTTAATTTCACCGTCATATTTGAGAGATAATTTTGCACAATATGTAACTGTTGGTTGGAGATTTCACTCCTTCAAGGCTTTGTCTGTGTCATTCCACTGCCAACATAGTTTCTGCCAAGAAGTCAGAGGACAGCCTACAAGGCTTCCCTTTGTATATTAGTTTTGATTTAAGTCTAGCTGCCATTAAGGGCCTCTACATATATTTCATTTTATTAAGCTTGATTATAATATGTCTTGGTGTCTTTCTTTTGGAATCTATCTTTTGTGGAGCTTCATAACCATCTTGAATAGCTATGTTCTCTTTCATGATCTCAGGGACGTTTTCTGTCAGCTACTCTTCAACAATTCTCTCTGTATTCTCTGCTTTCCTTCCTTGTTCAGGAATTCCCATTACTCACAGATCATTCCTCTTGATAGAGTCCCATATGCTTCCTAATGTTTCTCCTCTTAAATGTTGGTGTCAGTTGCTTTATCTTCAATCTTGCCAATTCTGAATTTCATTTCCTCAATCCCGCTCTTTTGTCTTTGCATTGTCTTTAATTTTATTGTTAATCTGTTGAATTTCAAATCATTGATGTTGTAGCAGTTCAGAAAGCTTGCTTAATTTTTCATTTTGTTCTGCTGGCCTTTGTTTAATCCCTAGAAGGGCTTTATCCGTAATTCTTTTGCATGCTACCTTCAGTGATTTCAGGAAGTGTTCTTCATCTGGGAAGTTTTTTGATTCTTTACTTTGAGAATTTTCTAAAGCCATAATGGTCTGTCTCTTTGAATGGTTAGATACTGACTGTTGTTTTCATGACATCAAATAGCTGTTCAGCTTCTCTGGTGTTGCACCAATGAGAGCTGTGGTATAGCTCTATGAAGGCAGTAAGGGCACTGCTTGATTGGCTATGAGCCATTACTGCATTCCCTAGGTGCAGCTGAGTTTTGTACAGCTTCTCTGGTGAGAGAGCTGCTGTCCAGCCCTGCACTGCTCCCCAGCTTGGCAGCTGGCCCCAGCAGGGCACTCAGGGGTGGCAGGCCCTACCTTGTGACTGACAAACGTGGTGCCCTATTTATGGAGTCTCTCGGTAGGTAGCCCATCAGTAGATGCCATGGTGTGGCTCAGTGCAGGGAGGTATAAATGGCACCACCACACTCAGCTGCCAGCCATCACTGCATTCTCTAAATGTGCTTATCTTAAAAATACCTTTTCTGCAGAGATAGGCACTGTCCAGTAGCAGCTGACACCAGCCAGGCCCTCAAGTTGGGGCAGGCCCTGCCAGCTAGCTGAAAAAGATGATGTCCTACTTACAGAGTCTCTCAGGGGCCATCACCAGACACTGTGACGTGTCTCAAAGAAGGAGGAGGTAAGAGTATTGCCACATTCAGCCACCAGCCGCCACTATGTTCTCCAGGTACAATTGTCTAAAAGCAGCTTTTCTGCTGGCAGAGGTGCTGTCCAGTTAGGCACTGTTGCCCAGTGTGGCAGCTAGCCCCAGCCAGGCCCTCAGGCATGGCTGACACCACTTCTCAGCTGACCAAGATGGCATTCTGCCTGAGCCACCTCTCTTGTGCTGGGCCAGCAATATTTATGGCTCAGCTCAGAGAAGAGATGGAGGAAGGGCAGTAGTGCCCTTGGTTACCAGTTGCTGCTGGGTTCTCTAGGTGTTACCATCCCAATTACAGCCTCTCTGCTGCAAAAGTTGCTGTTTAGTAGGCACTGCAGCTCAGCATAGGAGCCAGCCCCTGCCAGACTCTCATGGCCTTAGTCTCAGCAGTCCCAGTCCCAGTCAACCAAGATGACGTCCATACCTACAAAGCACTCAGCCACCGCACAGGCAGAAGTGGGACACACTGCACTGCTGTCTTGCCTCTGACAAAGGTAATTTTCCCCTTCCTGTCACCCTGTCTCATCTTACAACCCTACACCTGATCTTGGGGCTCCCAGAATGTCCACACTGCTCTCTTCAATTTTTTTCTTGGCCTTAGGTCTCAGAGGAAATTGAAGAAACATGTGACTAGTCTGCCACCTTGGACCCCTCCAGTAGCAACTTTAATACCAAAGGAAATTGTCTTGGAAGAATTACAGCTGAGTACTGCATAAACCATGAAAATACAGTGAGATGACTTTACTCAATCCTGAGTGAATACAACAAGAGAGTTTTATGGATGACTGAGAACATTAAATCTTAATGTGATTAACACTTTTTGAACAAGAGTATAGGGACAGAACAACAACACACAAAAAAAAAAAATCTCAATGAAGTTAATCACTCAGAGATGTATAATGGAGGAAGAAGTCCTAAGGATTTAATCTGGCTTAAAATAAAGAAAAACTGAAAGTCCACTTTATAATACCACATACAGGAAATACAGGTTATTATATATTTCAGTTTGTCTCAAGTTAGAATGATCTTACATTCTATTCATTAGATCAGTATTATAACCTGAGGCAAAGGTTCTTAACTCAAGTTTTCATTTTCACCATGGACCCCTTAAACAATAGGCACATATAAGGTCTAGCAATTAAGTCCATGAACTTAATTGTTCTAAATGATACGTACTTCATTGATGACTATCACTACAGTCACCTTCGAAGTACTTCTCTTGGGAAGCTATGCACTGATATTAGCATCTAGTTCACTCTTGAAAGCAATTTTGGAACTCTTTCTGGAATGGGTGTCACACACCATGGCAATTGTGGCACGTTTGTGAACTTAACTGTATAGCTGTCTGTAAGGGAATTTTTAGCCAGTAAACAAATATCTGTATCAGAACACCCTTCCTACTCACCTGATCTAGCCCCAAATGACTTTTTTCTTTCTCCAAAGATAAAGGAAATATTGAAAGGAAGACATTTTGATGACATCCATGACATCAAGAGTAATACAATTACAGCTCTGATGGCCATTCCAGCAAGAGTTTCCAAAATTGCTTTGAAGGTTGAACTAAGCACTGGCATCAGTGCATAGCTTCCCAAGGGGAGGACTTTGAACATGACCATAATGACATTCAGCAATGAGATATATAGCATTTTTTCTAGAATGAGTTTCTGAACTTGTCAGCGCTCATATGCAAAAAGTAAAGCACAGCCAGACTTCCACAGTAAGCGAGACAGCCTGCCTCTCTTATCAGACTTTACAGCTGACAGCTGTCAGATTCTGCCGCACTACATCTGCTAAACTCTGTAAAGAAGGATGCTCCAAGGGAAACTCGGTGCTAAGCTCAGCTCTGAGTGCCCTTCAGTTGGGTTCCCATGACCAGAACACTTATTACCTATTCTTTTCTGCACCCAAAGAGCTATAATGTTCAGTGGAATATCCTCTACAGGAAACAGGTAGAGGCAGGAAATAAGAATATAAGATTTGATCCAAATGAGAACTGAAATGGGTGCCATTTGTTATGCAGTTAGTCCTTTGGGCATGATGTGGAAGACCAAAAATAAGACCTGAAGCCTACACCAAGGTAAATATTTTCATTTATTGCCAATGCAGAGACTGAAGAAAACAATCCATAAGAAATTATAATCAACTATTTTGCCATAAACAAATATTTAAAACAAGGTAATATGGCATATGATATTATTTTCTGTGTCTACTTTTAAGAATATCTATAGAAATCAGAGTTGTTTCTGGACACAGCTTACCCGATCTGTAGGCAAGTATCTTAAGAGTGTTAATTACACGTTTAAAAAAAAAAGTAATGATGAAAAATTTACTGCCCTCTATAATTTTCTGTGTCTTTAAAAATCAGTGGATAATCAAATACAGATTGCAAATATTCCTGGGTCTTCTAACCGTAAAACATTTAATGAGGTACAAAGTATTGTGCCTATCATTTATCAATTTACATGAGTCATTAGAAACCACATAAGCAGCTGTGGTACACGAAAAATGCATTTCCATAGATGAGAAGATAGGTAGTAATTTCAGTGAATAAATGAATAAATATCACCATCTAACTAAATGTGACAGATTGGCTATGTAATTATAAAGACATAATTACAAAGTATTCCTGAATTCTAGAAGTAATGATAAAACATTCTTCATATACATCTTAACACAAAACTGTGAAATGAAAAACACATTGGAACAGTGCCTGCCATCAAGCATACATTCTGTGGGACACCACATGCACAAGATGTCAATGGTGGTGGCTTGAAAAACAGGACCACTTAGTTCAGCAGGTTGGGAAGACTGAATTAAGTAAAATGAAATTAGTTTATTTAAAGTATGATATTCAAGAAAATTTAGACCATTGGGGTTCACTGTGAATCACCAGTTATTTAAGTTTTGCCACTTATGTAAATGAAAGAATTCTATTTCTACATAATACCTTAAAAGATTACTGCTCTACTATATTGTCATCGTTAGTTTCGATAAGCATATTCCAACTCATGGTGACCCCAAGTGGGCAAAATAGAACTGCTCTATATGGTTTTCAAGAGTGTGACCTTTCATATGCAGACCACCAGGTCTGTTTTCTGAAGCACCTCTAGGTGGGTTTTAACTCCAAACTTTAATGTGGTAGCCCAGCACTTAACTATTGACATCACTGAGATATCCTTATAGACAGGTTTTGTCCAGTGTCCTTAGAAAATGCAATACAAGCAAAAAAAAAATCCACTACCATCAAGTCGATTCCAACTCATAACAACTCTGTAAGACACAGCAACAGCAGAACTGCACAAAAGGTTTCCAAGGAGCAGCTGGAAGATTCAAATTCAAACTAAGGACTTGTGGTTAGTAGCCTTAGATCTTAATGAGTATGCCACCAGGGCTCCAAAAATACAAAAGAATAACAAATTAACTATGACATATTCCTGAAATTTTATACCAATTTTTTTTAATAGTAACTTACAGTGTATTACAAACTGGTAATATGGTCAACAACTGGAACTATTATGATTATTTCTGGTAGATAATGTTACATAATCTGACAATCTACTGTTAGAAATTCATTCTTCCCTCCCATCTATATCAATCTTGCTCAACTTTCAAGACCTAGAATAATTCTTAATAATTATGTACATCCTTTCTTTGTTTGCTATAAACTTGCCCTCAGTACCCATAATTCTAATCTCTTACGGCACTGTCCAGTATGGTAGCCAGTACCCGCAAGTGGCTATTGACACTTTAAAAAGCCTCAAAGCTGCAGGTAGCTGGAGGGCCAAAGTATTAGCAGCCAGGTCAGAAGTAAATCTTTATTAGTTGATCTCGGTAAAGAGGGACAGGAAGTTTTAACCAATCATACCCAGCTTAGCCAAAAGTTGATCTTCCATATTTCTTCTTCCTCTTCCAAATTGTCATTTTCCCTAGCTTCTTGGAGCCATTTACTTTTCCTGAAATCAAAATGATCTCCCTATATGAATAAAGAACAACTGTTCAGAATAAACCTTTTGTTCAAATTTTGGTGAGTTTTGATTATTTTTAACACATCATACATGAAACAGAAAAAGTTGTGCAAACACATAAATAATAATCAAAAATAACAAGAATTAGCCATATAGTAAAAGTAGATTAATAAATCACTTCATAATGTGTTGTGATGATGTAAATATCACATTTTAAAAAACTCCTTTCTGAAGCCAAATTACTTCTCATTAATAATTTTTTTAAAGGCTAATGATAAAACTGTAATTATACCTACCTACCTGCTAAGGCATCACCATAACTTTTTTAGCAAAAGTGTTAAAGGCGTTCATAATCACAGTGGGTATTTCTGCTTTTCATATGATTTTCCAGTTCCTCAAAGAATATCACAATTTAAAAGATCTTCACAAACAAGTATTAAGATACTTTAATTGCTGGTTATCTCATCTTCCCAGAACCCTGGTGTCACAGTAGATCCCTCTAAGTTTCTAAAAAAAAAAATGAAGGAGGCTTTTAGAAAGTTCACAGACACTGATCCTGGGAGTCCTGAAAATATTCACACAGTAAATATGATTTTTATTGGATAGAGGGCCTCAGACATACAGCAAATACTCCAGAAACTTGAGGAAGGCATCAAGTTGGAGATCTCACAGCTTAAGCTTGACTGGAAACAGGAAAAGAGAAAAATCATTAATCAGAAGGGATAGGCCATAATGCTGGCCATCATCTAATAAAAAGAGGGTCCCTGAAGAGAGAAGGATGTGTCCCCATTAAGTCCTACTGCAGAGAGAAGATACTGGAAAAGAAGAGTGCCCTAAATTCTTATCCAAACCAAAAAAAAGAAAAAAACTACTGCGGTGGAGTTGATTCTGACTCATAGTGACCTCATAGGTCACAGGAGAAAGGCTCCATAGAGTTTCCAAGGAGCACCTGGTGGATTCAAAATGCAGACTTTTGGGTTAGCAGAAGTAGCATTTAACCACTATGCTACTGGTTTAAAAAGGTCTGGGGCTGCCCAGTGACCTATAATGTTGATGGAGGAAGACTAGATTGAGAACCAGAGGCAACTCCCCTACTTGAGGCTCTGCTTACAGTGAAGGTGGGAGAGGGGAACATGCACACTTTCTAGCGGATACTGATGCAACCCAGTCCAACCTAATGCAGAAAATGACAGCCTTGAGTATAAACAAACTCTGCCTGATTAGGGAGATTCAGGAAAGAGGGAGAGCCCTCCCTTCTGCCAGCCTCTAACCTGTACTGTATAAGGGAAGTTATTAAAACAATGTTCCCTTGTTGGGAAGAGACCTGTGCAAAAGGCAAGGATGGATTACTTTTGATAAATGGCCTATACAAACGCAGGTACCACCAGAGAATGAATGGCAACTGCATATGGCCATTACTGCTGAGTGACCCACCAATTACAGCTCAGAAGGATGCTATCAGGATTGATACCACCAGACACCAAGGACCCTGTGGCCCCATGGGTATGCACCAACAAGATGTCAGGATCTGGCAAAAATATTCCTCCAGTGGTGGCTTAATTGAGCTCCTACCTGGTATAGTACCCCTGACTTAAGCATTATCCCATCCAAGCAGAAGCCCAAAAGGCACTGGGAAATATGATAACCAGGTGTCTGAAACAGGGACTGCTCAGACCATGTCAGTGATAGTTTAAACACTCGTGTCTTGCCAGTTAAGAACAAAAATGGAGAATATCAGTTTGTTCAGGATCTACAAGCTGTCAATCAAGTAACAGTCAGAGTCCACCCTGTAGTTTACACACTCTATACCATGCTATCAACCTTGCTGCCAAGTTTTTTTTTTTTAGATTCCCTGTACTAGATCTGAAGAATGTGTTCCTCTGCACCTGAGTAAAAAAGAAAAAAAAAAAAAAGAAATCTTCACCTTCAAGCAAAAGGAGTTGGACAATGGAAAAAAGCAATGACTCTGCTAGCATGTCCTTCCTCATAGATCTTTTCAGGTCCACCCAGCTAAGGAACTGAGTCAGCTTGATTTTGAACAATAATATACTCCTCTAGTATGAAGAAGATTTACTCATCCCCAGCCACAGGGAGTACAACCACATCCAGAACACCAGAGAGGTTCTGAACTCTCTAGGATACGCAGGGTATGAGATCTTGGGAGGAAAAAGTTCAGGTCAATCTAAAGGAAGTGATTTATCTGGGTTTGAAAACCATACAGAGAAAGCAAGAACACCTCCCTGTCTGAAAAGATTCTAACTGTCCCTATCAGCTGTAAACAGCTGCAAAGCATTTAGAGAATGGCTGGTTTGTGCCACTTCTAGATCCAAAATTTCACCCTATTGCCAAAACTTTTGTATGTTAAAGGATTAGGCTGTAAATCCCTTCATAGGATCACCCCCATGCTCTATTGTAAAGGGAATTTCCCTGGAGCACGCTTGCACCACCCTTTATCCTTTCATCCTACAAGAGATAAAAGAAAAGAGAAGCAAGCAGAGAGTTCGGAACCTCACACCATCAAGAAAGCAGCACCAGGAGAACAGTGCATCCTTCAGACCTGAGATTCCCGAGGCAAGACACTCCCCAACCAAATGATTTTCCTCCAGAGCTGACAGAGGGAAAGCCTTCTCCTGGAGCGGACATCCTAAATTTGGACTTGTAGCCTACTGGATTCTATAGGAATAAGCTTTTCTTTTTTAAAGCCATCCACTAGTGGCATTTTTGTTAGGGCAGCACTAGATGACTAAAACACCTTTACATCAAGCTAACAGGGAAAAGACACAAACTCTTTAGAATGGACCAGGACAGAGCAACAGGCTTTTGATACCACTATGTGATTAAGTTAAAAGACATTTATTTGGACCAAAGGTCCATGCCACTATCTCAGCAGTGATAAAGAGCTGCCCCACTTGCATGAAAAATAATCTCCAGAATACTGATAAAGCAACCCTAAGGGTCTAATGAAATGGGACAATACCTGGAGATGTCTAGCAGGTAGGTTTCAGTGACACACCTCAAGGTTCTTGCTAGTCTTTACTGACACCTTCACTAATTGTGTTAAAGCTTTTCCTTGCAGGACTGAAAAGGCCACCGAGGTTATGAAGCACCTCCTGAATGAAATCATTCCTCTATTTGGACTTACTGTCTCTGTTAGCAGAGATGATGGCCCCCATTTTGTGGTCTTGATCCAATGAGTGGCTCTGGACATTAACTGGAATTTACACACAGCCTGGAGAACCCAGTCCAATGCAGATACCACAGACTGATGGTAAAATAGCGAAGGCTCACCAGACTCTGAAGAGACACCTAGCAAAGCTATGCCAAGACAGCTAGTAGACGTGAGCAAAGGCACTGCCTATGGCCCTCTGAGAGTTAGGTCTATGGCTAGAGGCAAACTAAAACTTAGTCCATTTGAGCTATTATATAGGTGACCTGTATTAGAGAACCCCAATATGACCAAAAGACCTTGCCTTAATAATGACCACTCTGTCCTTTTCATGAGATGTTCAAGTTACTAAATACTTGCAGGCTCTTTGGGTGACTCTTCTTTCCACAGACAGACTCACCTGAGGAGACTACCTGATCCAGAGGTGACCCTGCATCCATTCTAGCTTGCTGATTGGGTCCTTCTCAAGGCAAGGAAAGCCAACTCCTACAGCAGAAGTGGATCAACCCTTCTGAAGTCCTCTTAGCTACCCTGACAACTAACAAACTCAGTGGGCTCAAAGCTTGCATCTGCCATATTCAAGTAAAGTGAATCACTCCACGAGACATCAAGGGGCAAACAGGTCAGAACTCTTAGACTTACAAGCCAGTCAAGGACCTTAAGTCCCTGTTTCCCTGACACCCTCAGACATGGTTGAGCTCCTCCAAAGACGTAACACTGCTAAAAACCTTGATGTTAGTATTCTGTCTCCTATTATAGCATACTCTACTTGAACAGGTTAGATTGCTATAGACTTTTAAGAGAGCAGAATCAACCACGAACAGGGTGATGCGATTATTCCTAGGATTCACACTATGTGGGTAACTCTGGGTAGGATTTCAATGTCCTTAATAAGTTGCACCAGGCAGTGGTAAACCATTACTGCATGGGCTAACTATTGCTGGATTTGTTTACACTCTCCTTTATATGTACTTACTGGCTAAAAATAAGTGGGAGCTCAATTAATAAGTTAAAGAAATATCCTAGGCAGAATAGGATATCGCACTGTTAAGCCTGCCTACCCATTATAGCTCAACAGTAGATCAGTGGCCACTATGAAAGGCTAATTGTTGAAGCCCATGTCCAATATCTATTTGCTCTCAAGAACACATCAAACAAATTCTGAGCCAGACTATAGATGAGAATGGACACTGGTCCTACCCAAAACAAAAAGAAGGAATAAGACAAAAGTTCAAAAGGTACTGAAAATTACACTTCCTCAAGCAGCTTGTTTGGCATGCCCCATAGCTTTACATTAAGACCCTGGTTCCTCTGCATGGCATGTGCTGTTGTTTTACATTAAAATTTTCATCTCCCTCTCCGTAACTGATGCCTCAAACTAGAGGAAAATGGCAAAAACTGGTTGGCCAACCTTCTAGACGACATACAAAGTAACTTCCCTGCCTCTGGGTGGAGTTCAGCCACCATTTTCAGAACACGTGATACATGAAGTTATATGTAAACCCTACCACATCTGGCTACTAGGATTAGAATGTTGCTGATGTAACTTGTATAAACTTAAATGTAAACTTCCTCACACTTTTGCTGAGCTGTCTGGTGGAAGCAGCCCCTATTGTTTCCTTTCCTTGAGCAACATCTTTCTACTCTCCTATCTCATTTTCTTCTGTATTGTCTGAGATAAGTTGCATCAAGCAGAACCTGAGGTTTCCACTCAGCAACATCAAGGTATTCAATAAATGGTAACTATTATTATTAATACTAAACCCTGGTGGCATAGTGGTTAAGCACTACATCTAGCAACTGAAAGACTGGCAGTTCAAATCTGTCAGGCACTCCTTGGAAACTCTACAGGGCAGTTCTACTCTGACCTGTAGAGTTGCTGTGAGTCAGAATCAACTTGACAGCAATGATTTTGGGGTATTATTAATACTATAAACAAATGTGAAAAAAAAAAAAAACACTAAAACCAATTTTAATCCAAATACAAAAATTCTTCAAATGCCAAGGTTTGATGCCCCTGTGGTTCTAAAGGAAACTCTGGTAGTATAGTGGTTAAATGCTACGTCTGCTAACCAAAAGGTCAGCAGTTCAAATCTGCCAGGTGCTCCCTGGAAACTACAGGGCAGATCTATTCTGTCCTACAGGGTTTCTATAAGTCAGAATTGACTCGACAGTGGCAGGTTATGGTTCTAAAGAACTTGTGCCTTGCTTTGCTCTAAATTTCTTAAAAATAAGACTTGGAAAGACTATATCCCATTGAACTACAAAGGCAGTCCCTGGGTAGTGCAAAAGGTTCCCATATCCAGCTGCTGAACAAAACACTGGCAGTTAGAGCCCACCCAGAGGCACATCAGAAGTAAATCCTGGTGCTAAGTTATTCTTGTTAGAAGCTATTCAACAGGTGTCAATTCATAGCTACCTTACACACAATGGAAAGAAATGTTGGCTGCTCATTCATTATCACTATACTGTTGTTGTTTTTGTGCAGCCCATTTGTTGCACTGACTGTGCCAATCCATCTCGTGGAGATTTTACTCTTTTTCACCAATCCTCTACTTAATCAACCACGTTCTCCAAAGTCTCCAAAGTCTCGCCATCCCCACTTCTAAGGAGCATTCTGGCTGTACTTCCTCCACGATAGATTTATTCATTCTTCCGTCAGTCCACAGTATATCCAATATTCTTTATTAATGCCATAATTCAAAGGTGTCAGTTCTTCTTCGGCCTTCTGTTCTCCTTGTCTAATTCTCACATGCTTACGAGGCAAAGAAATATCTAGGTTTAGGTCCAAAAACCAAAACCCACTGCCATCAAGTCAGGTCTGACTCAGTGTAACCCTAGAGGTCAAACTAGAACTGTCCCATATAGTTTCCAAGGAGCACCTGGCAGACTTGATCTGCTGACTTTTTGGTTAGTAGATGTAGCCCTTGATGCACTATGTTAGGTCAGACATACCTTAATCAACAAAACGACATTTTTGTTTTTTAACAGGTGAAAGAGGTCTTTTGGAGCAGATTTGCCCAATTCATCAAGTCGTTTCGATTTTTTAACTGCTGCTTCCATGGGCATTGACTGTTGATCAAAAAGAATGAAATCTGTGAAAATTTCAGTATTTTCTTTGTTTATCATGATGTGGCTTATTGGTCCAGTTGTAAGAATTTTTGTACTCTTTAAACTGAGCAGAAATCAAACCAACAGCACCTGGTTACCTAATTCGAAAAAATCAGCCATTACAAACCCTATGCAGCACAGTTCTACTCTGACACACATTCAGTCAACAAGAGTTGGAATTGACTGGATGGAAATTGTTTGGCTGACTAGTTGTTTGGTTATTGTTGTTTTGTAAAATAAAGAAACAATTCTAACAGTTTGTAACAGAAATGTGGCATGTTAGGAAAAACTGTGAACTTGAACTAGATAAACCAACTTATACTCTGTGCTTGCAAATAATAAATACCTCTGATAAAGACTCTCAGAAACTAAAATCTTATTATATTATTAATTAGTATATTTTAATTATTCCCTGTTTAAGAAAAAGGATTATGCTGAATGAACTAAACACTGATTACACAACCCAGACACCAGATCCAAAGTTCACCTCCATACAATTGTCTTCCAGCTTTTTACTGAGAAGTGTTTTAGTCAGCTAGTGCTGCTCTAACAGAAAATACCGCAGAGTGGATGGCTTTAACAAAGGAAGGTTTATTCTTACACAGTCCAGTAGGTTACAAGTCTAAATTCAGGATGTCTCCTCCAGGGGAAGGCTTTCCCTTTGTCGGCTCTGGAGGAAAGTCTGGTATTGCATCAGTCTTTGTCCAGGGAGTATCTTGGCACAGGAACCTCAGGTCTGAAGGACGTGCTCTTCTCCTCGTGCTGTTTTCTTGATGGTGTGAGGTTCCCAATTCTCTGCCTGCTTCCCTTTCCTTTTATCTCTTCTAGGATGAAAGGATTAAGGATGAGGCAACTCCCTTTCCAGTGGAGCAGGGAGGTGCCCTTACAAAGGGATTTACAGTCCCACTCTAATCCTTTAACCTACAGCACAGCAAAATCACAAAACGGAGGACAATCATACAATACAGGGAATCATGGCCCAGCCACATGGCTACACATATTTTTGCGGGGAGGGCACAATTCAATCCATGATAAGAAGTGTTACTTGGGGGGAGGGGAAACGAGGTTAAAAAAGCTGGTTATGTTTTGTTGGGTTTATGTAAATTTTTAATTATAGAATACTGCATTCTACTGTATAGTTAGAAAAGTTGTTTCCTTTCAACAAAAGTCTTAACATAGTATAAATTATACAGTGTATTTAATTTGAACAAAGCTAGAGAATAACTTTTAGGGAAAAAAAAGTCAATTAAATGATTAAGTAGGATTTTCAGCATATATTACCATAGTTTTTAACTGCTCTTTATTTGGAGAAAAACAGAAACAAACAGAAGTCCAATACAGACTTCAGGTGAATTATGCTGTCATAACATTCACAGTGAGCTTTGGTGGCACAGTGGTTAAGAGCTTCTGTTATTCTTCGACATGAACATCTATCTGATATCAACAATGATACTACTCGTTTCATATCTGGCTTGAATTTATGGCTGTTCCCTGTTGATGTACTGCTGCAACTATTTTTTAATTATCTTCAACAAAATTTTATGGGTGTGATATTAACAATTTTCACATTCTGTTGGATCACCTTTCTTGGAAATGGGCACAAATATTAAACTCTTCCAGTCAGACTGCAAGTTTCACAATGTTTCTTTCCCTATTATTTTTCTTAATGTATAAAACAATTCCAAGAACAGAAATCGGTCTCCATGATCCTATATTCATTTTGCATTCACAATAGTTCCTCAATTTTAAATTCAGTATTCTTATCATTATCCTAGGAAATAACACTGGACAAGACCATATCTAAAGAAGGACCATAAATTTCTGATTCATTTTGCAATTCTGTATATTTATTGAGCATCACCTACATCCCCAGTGATACACACGGAATTTGTATGAGAATGGAACAGAGCTGGTGTCTGTCTTCGAATGACTACTGAAAACTGGGGCACTTACAGGACTCTTAGAATCACTGTTACTGTGCAAAATTATATACACATCCATGGTTCCTGTATATTTGGCTTAAGAATATCAGATTTTATTTTTAACAAATAAACTAATTTAAAAATAATAACATACTGCCACCCTCCATACATATAAATTGCTCCTGTGATTCTCAACAGGGTTTAACTTGCATGCTGAGCTGATAATAGAAAATTTAATAATTTTCTTTTTTTAGTGGTGCACAAGCTGTTCACTGGAAAGAAAACAGTTTTTCTCCTTTTTATTTTACATATGCAGTATGTCCAAAAAAAAAACACTACAAAGGAGAAAATATCTGTGGTATACACTTGTCCCTGGTATTCACAGATGATTAATCCCAGGACCCCAGTGGATATGAAAATCTGAGATTGCTCAAGCCCCCTATATAAAATGGCATAGTATTTGCATGTAACCTAAGTACATCCTCCCATATACTCCAAATCATCTCTGGACTATTTATATTATGTCATACAGTCTAAACGCTATGTAAATAGCTGTTAATGCTTACAGTTACAACTTAATTCTTTCTTAGTTTTAGCAGGTGCTTTCCCCTCCCAATATTTTCTATCTGAAGTTGGCCAAATCCAAGGATGGAGAACCTGCAGATAAGGGGGCTGGCTGTAAGTTATTAAATTGTTCTTAAAGCATTCTATTCAAGTTTGATCACCTAAAAACCACATTAAAAACAATTACCAACTTTCTTCTCTAGCAAAGCAACTCTCAGTCAAAAGAAGAATATACATTTGCTATTTCTATCTGTTAATTTTATCCAATACAATATTAGTCATATAAACAATCTTGATTATTAATTTTTATGAGCCAGGAACTATTTACTAAGTGCTTTGTATTTTCTTCTCCACAATAATCTAATGAGTTAAATACTATTAGTATCACCATTTGTTATATAATCAAAAAGTTTCAGCGAGGTCAAGTTTTCTCTCCAAGGTCATACTGTGTGGCAATACTGGCACCCAAATCCAGGACTTCATAACTCCAAAGCTAAAGTTTTCAACCATTACTATAATACTCCCTCTCAACGTTAGAACTAAGTTCAGTTTACACTCTCTACATGCTGTCATTTGTTTGCCTCTATTATTATCATGGAAACCCTAGTTGCATAGTGTTAAATGTTACAGCTGCTAACCAAAAAAAAGCAACTTGAATACACCAAGTCACTCCTTAGAAGCTCACCAGGTCAGTTTTACTGTGTCCCGTAGGGTCACTATGAGTCAGAATCAACACAAGGGCAATGGGCATTACTGTTGAGTTGTTGAATCTTTTTTTTTTTTTTTCCTGTTAGCTTTAGTAAAGCAGGATAGGGGACGTTATTTTATTTTATTTTTTTTAATGTTTTATTGTGCTTTCAGTCAAAGTTTACAATCCAAGTCAATTCGCGATACAAAATCCTGCAGACACACATACTGCTATATAACTCTAGCTGCTCTCCTCCTCATCCTGTGACAACACACTCCACCCTGCATTTCCCATGACCATTCAACCAGCTCCTGTCCACCTCCACCCTCTTGTATCACCTTTGGACAGATGCTCAATTAGCCTCATGTGCATACTTAAGCCAAGAAGCACAATCTTCACTAGTATCCTTTTATATCTTTATAATATGGTCCAATCTTTGGCTGAAGAGTTGACTTTGGGACTGGTTTCAGCTCTGGGCTAACAGGTAGTCCAGGAGACATGTCTTCATGGAAACTTCCAGTCTGCTGGGCCATAAGTCTGGTCTTTTAGTTCTAGTTCTGCATACCCATTTTTCTACTGTTATGACAGGGACTCTGTGTTGTAATCTTTGTCAAGGCAGTCATTGGTGGTGATCAGAAACCATCCAGTTCTTCTAGTCTTATACTAATGAAATCTCTGAGTCCTGTGGCTCCTTCCATTGCCTAGACTCATGTTTTCCTCATGTCTTTGATGTCCTTCATTCTCCTCTGCTCCGGATGAGTTGGAACAAAACCATGGTACTTAGATGGCCGCTTGGCTAGCTTTTAAGACCCTAGATGCCATTCACCAAAATGGGATGCAGAGAATTTTCTTAAAAAAAAAACTTTGTTATGCCAACTGACCTAGATGGAAGACATTATATTTCATATAAAATATTTCAATGCATAATTTTCTTTGTTGTAGAGTAAAAAGCATCCGCATTCTAAAAGTCACAATTTGGCTCCTTACTATGGATTGCGAAATATAATTATTGCTTCATTTTTATTTGTTTGGACTTACCAAAGAAACTATAAATTTCTTAAGGGAAGAGAAAATCATTGTGGTGAACATTTCTCTCCTATTATTTCATCTATAGAAATGATGAGATCTTTTTTTCACTCCTCACTAGAAAATACTGTTGATGGAAATACTACCAGACCATCTCTCTATCTCCTTTCCAGCATCTTCCTCTCTCTAACAGGAAGAGATGTTTGATCATGCAGAACTTAACATTTTGACTAGTGGAGTCACTGCGGTATTAAGGTCACTTTTCATGTGTGGCAAGCCTTCCTGTACTCCCTACCTCACCCTTCATTCACAGTTCTGGTATGGTAAAAGGAAGATCCCTTTGTCTCTACACTTGCCTCTTTTCAGTTGCTCAGACTAGAATCAGCTCTTGATCATGGACAAAATGATCTAGGTCAGCAAAGGGCCTTGGCAGTCCAGTGCAGTTTGGCAGTATGCATTACAAGCAAAGAAATCTCTTTCTAGCTCTCTATCTCACTTTTCCTATAAAGCTGCTGGATGGGATCACACCAGATTTTAAATCTCAACCACACATAGACCGCAACTATGTATGTTGTTACGACACAGAGAAAAAGGCCTCATTTAATCTTCTGCTCTAAGCAACATCTGATAATCACTATTCCAGATAGTCCTGCATTGGGAAGGCTTGTCTAAATGTGTTCTACACATCATAACCCTGTAACTCTATAAACCCTATAACAACTTTACACGTTATGACTATAAATTATTGCTCAGTCAAGCAAATACAGAAATCAAAGGCAAGGAAAACATCCTTCAATGTTTTTAGACATGGTATTACACTCTCTTTGGTTCTTTTAATCTTTTCCAAAGACAGCATTAATTTCAGTGTTCCTTTTCAATATGTATTAGCTATATAAGCATACAGAAGCCCTAGCAGAGCTGTGGTTAAGCACTCCACTGCTAATAAAAAGATCAGTAGTTCAAACTTAGCAGCTGTTCAACAGAAAAAAGATGTGGCAGTCTGCTCAGTATGATTATAGCCTTGAAAACACTATGGGGAAGTTCTGTCCTGTCCTGTCCTGTCCTATATGGTAGCTATGTGCTGGAATCAACTGAAGAGCAATGAATTTTATACAAGCCTGCAGTTTAATTCTCAGTAATATTTTATAAGTTCTATCAGTTAACATTTCAAATTTTCTATTTCAAGTTGCTGCTGATGTTAATCATTGCACTCTACATGTGAGGACGAAATCCCTGGCTTCCACTGAAAGCTGCACTTAGTATCTTACCCAAAGAAGTACTTCATCCTAATCACATGAAAGAGCTGAGTAGGGATGACAGACTAACCAAATGGCTGTTGGGCAGAAGCAACACCTGCAGGCCAAAACTGGGTTTAGCATAAATAAAATACTATCACTACTGTTTGGGAACAAGTATCCAAGAATCTCTTGTCCTTTAAAATTTGTGAATTTGTATCTGTTATCAAGCTCAGAAATGTGAGCACATCTGTGAATAGTTCCTGTGGTGTAAAATGTGGGAGGAATATTTGAGAACTGAAAAATGAAAATGTTTGTTTTTCCTTTAGTGTATGTTGAAAGCAGCAAATTTAAGCAAGCCTCTGGATTCATATGAAATCTCTGTATTCTGTTAATGATCAGCTTCTTCCAGAGAATGTAATTATCAAGAAACAGCTACTTGCAATGACTTTTAACACAATGATAATAGTTGGAACTTTTCCCACAATGACTGCAACACAAGTCATGATAAAGCAGATTGCTTTTCATTATGAATGAAAATATGTTCTATACACGGATGTTAATAAGTCATATGATATATGTATAATTTTGTTTCCTGACCAATTGTAGTTATTAAGCATTAGAGCCAAAACACTACACATAAATATTTAATCCACTGCAGTTGCCTGCCTCTCACCCTTGCCCCTGGGCTGCTATGTCCATTTTGCCTCATTTTGTTTTATGGGTCTGTCTAATCTTTGGCTGAATGGTGACTCTCAGGAGTGACTTCATTATTGAGCCATAAAGGTATATGGGGGCCATACTCTCAGGAGTTTCTCCAGGCTCTGTCAGACCAGTAAGCTTGGTCTTTGTGTGTGAGAGTTATAATTTTATTCTACATTTTTCTCCAGTCCTGTCCCAAGACTGTAATCTCTACGAAGCAGACTGCCATATCTTTCTCCCAAGGAGCAGCCGGCAGGTTCAACTGCTGACCTTCCAGTTAGCAGCTGAGCATTTAATCATTGAGCCACCAGGCCTTCTTCACAAAAATATAAATAAGATGAATTTTTTCTTCTGTACCTACAACCCCTCAATTTCTCTATATTTTCACATAGCAATCTTTTCTTGTCAGCAGTCATCAATCCTTCACCAGATTCATCAGACGTTTTTCAACTCACACAGTAACAATCTCTCCTTCTGTTTGTTACTCACTCAGGTGGCCTCAATTTGAGGGCTGTTAATGAGAAGTACTCATCATGTGCAAGATATTAATAAAGGTGATAACGGATTATGAGTGACAATTCACAGTTACCACAGATTTTAATTTTACTAAGGGACACACATACCAAAAATTTTAAGAATATAAGTGGTCTAGGTATTTTTAAATGTCACCATCTACTCTGCAACCTAGTAATTATATGCATAAAAGGAGCCCTGAAAAAATTCAGCCCTACTTTGAAACCTTTGAAAAACTTCTAAGATTATGATGGCTCAAGTTAAATTGAAATCCTATTCATTGGCAAAGAATATTCAAAAACATAACCATTATATAAGGTAAATATGACTATTATATGTGTGTGTGTATATATACATATATTTAAATTCTAAACTTCACTATTCTAATTTGAATTCAAAGGGAAATAAAACTAAAAGATATCCTGGAGGGATGTAAATTAGTATCCATACCTCATAACTCAAGCAGTGATGAAAGCTGATAGAGAAAAATGGGCAATAGGATGGTGGGAGGCAGGAAGAAGATATAAACTGAATTTGGAAAGAATTATTTAAATAAATTCTCCTCTTGCCAAAGAAACGTTACTACTTAACTGCTTCAAAAGAGTAAACCACTCTAAGAGCAGGCAATAGATTTGCATGGCAGAAAATTGGAGAGCTTTCTTTCAGCCATTGCTTTCAGTCTCAAGAGCACAAAGAGCTGAATTTTTGCCAATTTTATGACTGATTTTTTGTTGCTGATGAGCTTGATTTTTATTCTGCAATTGTTTCTAATGTCTTCCAAAAACTGAAAAATGATAGTAACTCTTTCACTTGAAATTGTATACCACATGATCAGTAATTACAGATACAAAGCTTTTTCATCTTTAAAAGGATAGCGATTTTATTCTAGTACTTGCTTCCTCCCATCTTCAGCAGTACTCCCTTTGCATATTCTGGCTACTTTTGATGAAGATTCACACATTCCTTAATGTCCAAGATATGTTCTGTGAAACAGGACACTACATGATCTGGATATTACACAAACACCAATATTATATACATAGCAAACAGTCATGCCTACACTGTTAGCAATAGCATTCACTGATTCTCCACTTCTGTTTCATTTCCAAATTGGTAATTTTCCTTTGCCTTTAGCTGCTGATACAACTAGCACCGCTTCTGCTGCATGTGAAAGCCACGATACACTTGACAGTAATATTTCTGAAACCAATATTAAACAGAGATAATACTACAACACTCAAGAGATGCACAGTACACAAGACTGAATGTTGCTGCCTATAAGTCAAAGCATACACTATCAAAAAGGTAAGCTTTTTATTTGTCAGAAGGAAAGTTCATATTAAAGATAGAAAATACAGTACAACATACATAAACCAGTAACATAGGCATTTTTTAATGACTATCAAGACATACGTATTACAGACTATGTATGTACTGTACCATCACACACCTGGCAAAGCAAGTGCTTTATGTACAAGAGATGTTAGATACTTGTGTTCCATGCAGGAACCTGTTACATTTGCTCTATCACGTTACTTCCCTTAGGTCCAGTTACTTCCCTTACATCCTGTTTTCTGATCAGGATTTCTGCATTTTATTATACACTTATGGGACCATGGAAGTAGACATGGTCAGATGTTGCCTGAACAGTGTGCAGGCACGACTATAATGCATTTTAGTTTTTCTGTGGATTGTGTTCTGTAGATTATTTCCATTCATTTTTCCTGCAGCAAGGAAAAAAAAAGCATTCCCTTCATGGTATGTGGCTTTTTCTCTTTCGCTGTTAAGTCAGAAAACTTTCTAAAAGGCATCTAAAAATTTGTCACAATATGTCAGAAATTACAAAAAAAACTGGAGGAGTACCACACACCTTCAAGCATCACTGAAAAAAATCTGAGGTATGTCTTTTTGTACTGGGTGCCTTTTTTAAGGATAATACTGAATCTGTTAGGAGAGGATATGTTAAGCTATGATGAAAAGCATTCCAAAATATCTGTGACTTTAAACAACACAGGTTTATCATATGCCACATGCTAAACCCAGGTCAATTACGATTCTATGCTATGTAGCATCTTCATTCTGGGATCCAGGCCAACAGATTAGCTTCTTTCTAAAATATTGCCAATCCTTGTGGTAAAGTAAAAAAGAGTGTTATGAACTGTGCCCTCTAAATGGAAAAAAAAAAATACATTATAAATCCTAACTCCTATACCTGTGGGGCAAACCCTGGTGGCACAGTGGTTTAGAACCATGGCTGCTAACCAAAAGGCCAGCTGTTCAAATCCACCAGTGTTCCTTGGAAACTCTACAGGGCAGTGCTACTCTGTCCTATAGGGGTCACTACAAGTTGTAATTGACTCAACAGCAGTGAGTTTTGGGTTTTTTTTTTTTTTTTTTTTTTGGTTATAGCTATGGAGGTAATTCCATTTGGGTACATGGTTTTCTTTGTTGTGTTAAGGAGTCTGTACTCAATGGCACTTGGATCTGACTCAATGGCACTTGGCTTGGCATCAGTAGAGAGTGTGTCTCACACCTAACCACTACTGAGATACAAAAAGAGCATATTAAGCATAGAAGCAAGTATGCACAAATGACGTAAGATAGATGCCACATGGACAAAGTTCAGAAAACCAGGACCAGTCACACTGAAACAGAGAAGTTGAATAAGTATTTCCCCCCAAAAGCAAACAGAGAAGCAGCCTGTCCACAAAGCTGGTAGCTGCATTCAAGTTTGCAGCTTCCTAAACAATAAGAAAACAAATTTCTATGTTTTTTAAAAAAGTTAGCCAGCTCCTCAAGACACTGTATTCATTGGTAGTTTTTATTCATGTTTATCACTTATCTCTCAAAGCAATATAGGACAGAATAAGAGGAATCAAAGTATCAAAGTTTTTTAAAAACAGAAAATAAACACCATGAATAGAATGTCAGTTACAGTGCTCATTTCTTACAAATGCTCTTAAATCAAGTTTTGAAAGCATTATTCAATGTGGTAACCCCCACCCCCCCAACACATACACACAACACACACTTTTTAACTGAAGATTTCCCAGTATCCAAGCCAACTGAGGAATTCCATTGGTGCGAGAATATGTATTTACTTAGTTGTATGTGTGCTGGAAGTGCTGGTGGCTTGGTGATTAAGAGCTATGACTGCTACTCAATTGGTCGACAGGTCAGATCTACCAGGCGCTCCTGGGAAACCCTCGGGGGCACTTCTACTCTGTCCAATAGGGTCTCTGTGAGTCAGAACAGACTTGAAGAAAATAGGAGTGCTTTGGGTTTTTTACATGTACAGGAGTGAGATTGTGATTGCTTGTGTGAGTGAAGTACAATAAGGCAGGACTGTAAACACTGCCATTCTTATAGTTACCACTCAGCAGAGGATATGGCTTAAAGAGCAGCAAAAAATAACTATTGTACTTCAAATCTAAGATGTCATAGATTTTAAAATACATTATTTTATGCATCAATTAAAATGAAAAAAGAAAGTGTATTTGCAATTTGAATGAGGACACCGTGTTTTCTTACAGCACCAATGTTAGTAACATAACCTTTTTCTCCAAGATGTTAAACTGTGGCAGACACAATACACTTCTTTTCCCCAGTGCTTTGTCAACAGGATTTAGATTCTCACTGTAACAGTTATCTCTTTACATAAGGTTAGAATTCTAAAATATTCTTTTTAAAATGCAAATATTTTTACCTAGCAGGTATAGCAGATTAAGCCATTAGCAGTCATTAAGATGCATTAATCTATTAGTGTAATTAAAGCCATAAGTGACAGTAATTTATCAGATTATCAGAGCAAAAGGAAAGGAAAAAATCATCCAGAAAAACACAGAAGAAAGAATAGGTACCCTTCTTGGTTACGTGCTTCATCCAGATGGAGACTTTACTCAGGCTGCCATGGAAGAGAGACTCCAGCGCACTAAGAGGAAAAGGGAAATCCTGGTGGTGTAGTAGTTAAAAGCTACAGCTGCTAACCAAATTTGCTAACTGAAATCCAAAAGGTGCTCCTTGGAAACCCCGTGGGGAAGTTCTACTCTCTCCTGTAGTGTTGCTACGAGTCAGAACTGACTCGATGGTAATGAATTTTGTTTTTTTGGAGAAGAGAAGATGGGAGACTCCCACGCCAGAAAGGGACAACTTAGGGGTACAATGTACAAAGGTTAAGAGGACTAACAAAAGCAAAAAGGAAAAGGAAAAAAGGAAGCTTTACAGTTTTGCCTACATTCTAACCTGCAGACAAATTAGAGGCTCCTAGAGTAGAAGTCATAACCCTGAAGAAACCACATTTCTAAGAAGGCTTCCAAAAACATTCAAAATGTGCATTTCCTAATGAAAGTTGTATCTATGTGTTTTTTTTGTTGTTAATGATGAATACTTCAACTGTTCTCAAGACTACAAAGCTATTTTATCATTCATGGTTTTCTATTTCATGTTTTTATCATTTGTGATACCTTTTCTTTCTTTGAGGTCTCAGAAAGACACTGATTTATACTAAAGTGAGTCACAGTGTTTGCTTTTCATATTAAAAGCAGAGTTCAAAAAGTCACCCACAATCAAACATCTCATGTGACACAACTGTGTGTCTAACTTCCTGCAAGAAACACAGAAATGGCATAACCTTATCCAATATGAATGTAACTACTGAGATATATCCCTTGAGGAAGACAGAAAGCATTTTCAGTTTATGTGAGAAGACCATATAAAAATACAAAATGCGCTATAGGACTTTCAGCCTTCTTAACCTTTTAGCTGCTTCATCTCTGAAGTAGAGATAATACCTGTCTGAAGGCACTGTCCCAACTAGATTACTTCTTGGGGATCAAGATTCAGAATTCATCGGTCTGTTTTACTCTTAGATATTTAGGACACTTGAGAGCTAATGAAACACATCCTCTTTGAAGGCAGATTATTTTGCAATTCAATATGAAAAGGCTGGACAGTGAGGAACCTAAGGTAGTAAAATATAACTAAATGACTTTAGCAAATACCATAAACTATCAAAAAGCATGACATAATCTGTGTTACGTTTGCCTCCACAAGAAAGAACACAGTAATCTTTTGTGAAAACAGAATTTCTTCCATCAATAACAATACCTCACTTCCTTGAAATTGTTACAAAATACTCGAACACATATTTTGAATCTAATTAGATATTTAATTGCTGAAAATCATTTCATTTTAGACATTTTCAGTAGGGAGATTTATGTATCATACACATGTACTGTTGCTGGGTACTGTTGAGTCAACTGTGACTACTAACATGCATTGAACCTTGGTGCCATGGTTATGCACTTGGCTGCTAACCAAAAGGTCAGCAGTTCAAACTCACCAGTGGCTCCACAGGAGAAAAGACCTGGCAATCTATTCACATAAAAGTTACACTTCAGGAAACCTTTCGAGTCAGAATTGACTTGACAGCACACAACAATAACAACATGCATGTAGACTCCATGGAACCAAACCACAACTCAAATGTTCCGTCCTGTGAGACGTTGTTCCTAATCAGAAGACAAACTTAACTTCTGTGTTCATCATGTGCCTACACTATACACAGACTTCTAAGATGTGTATAAAAATCAACATTTCCAAGTTATTTGTGCAATTCTGTTTCTCATGTCTCTCTTTTTACTACTTAACTAGACATTATTACTTAACTAGACATTATGGGTTGATTCGTGTCCCCCCAAAATATGTGTTATGAAACCTATCCTCCACACACGTGGATGCAATTCCCTCTGGGAATACGGAGTTGTTAAATTAAAAGAGCTGTATCATTATGTTTTAAATCAATCACTTGAGCTGTAAAAGGAGCAAATTAAGCACAGAATCAAGCATAAACAGGAAAAGATACATACTACGATACATGAAAATCATCAAGAAACCCAGGAATAGAGGCTGAAAAGAACAACACATTTACACTAGAGTGCATAAAGAAAGGATTTCTCATCTTTTAAACTATGAGAAAATACATTTCTGTTCATTAAAGCCTCCCACATGTGGTAGTTCTTTCATAGCAGCACTAAATAACTATGATACCAGGGGAAAGATGATAAAACCATGACTATTGTTTTACCTTAAGCAGCTATTCCAGATTTAGTCTATAACATGCCAAGCTGACAAGGGAAAAATAGTTAAGAGTATAAGAGACACGGATGCCGGCTCTCACCACTTCTATTCAACATTGTGCTAGAAGTTCTAGCCAGAGCAATTAGACAAGACAAAGAAATAAAAGGCATCTGTATTAGCACTGAAGAAGTAAAGATTTCCCTCTTTGCAGATGATACAATTGTTTATACAGAGTATCCAAAGAAATCTGTAAGTAAACTATTAGAACTAATAGAAGAATTCGGTAAAGTATAGGAATATAAGATAAACATAACTAAATCAGTAGGATTCCTTTATACCAACAATGAAATTATTAATGAAGAAATCACCAAATCAATTCCATTTACTATAGCCCCCAAGAAGATAAAATACCTAGGAATAAATCTAACTAGGAAAACAAGAGATCTTTACAGAGAAAACTATAAGACATTACTACAAGAAACTAGGAGAGATCTACATAAGTGGAGTAATCTGCCCTGCTCATGGATAGGAAGACTGAATATTGTGAAAACGTCTATTTTGCCCAAAGCACTCTACTTACATAATGCAACCCCAATACAAATTCCAGCGACATTTTTAATGAGATGGAGAAACAAATTATCAGCTTTATTTGGAAAGGGAAGAAATATCGAATAAATAAAGCACTACTGAAAAAGAAGAACATGCTGGGAGGCCTCTCACTACCTGACTTTAAAACCTATTACACTGCCATAGTAGTCAAAACAGCCTGGTATTGGTACAAAAAGAGACATATAGACCAATGGAACAAAGTAGAGACCCCAGAGATGCCACTATCCTCTTATGAACAGCTGATATTTGACAAAGGTCCTAAGATTTTGAACTGGGGTAAGAACAGTCTCTTTAACAAGTGGTGCTGGCATAACTGGATAGCCATTTACAGAAAATTGAAACAAGACCCATATCTCACACCTTATACAAAAATCAACTCAAATTGGATAAAAGACCTGAATATAAAAGCTAAAATGATAAAGCTCATCCAAGATAAGATAGGGTCAACAATGGACGTTTTAATACACAATATAAACAGACTTCAAAATCTGACAAACAAAACATATTCATCAGAAGGGAAAACAGATAAATTAGAATTAATAAGAATCAAACACTTCTGCTCATCCAAAGACTTCATCAAAAGAATTAAAAGACCACCTACAGAATGAGAAAAAATATTTGGCAACTCTGTCAAACCAACATCTGATCTCCATAATCTATAAGGTACTACAAAACATCAATAAGAAAAAGACAAGTCATCCAATGAAGTGATGGGCAAAAGAGATGGACAGACACACTTCTCTACAGAGGAGATCCAGGCAGCCAAAAAACACATGCAGACATGTTCATGATCATTAACTATTAAAGAAATTCAAATCAAAACAATGAGATACCATCTCACCCCAACAAGATTGGCCATGATCCAAAAAATGCAAAACAATAAATGTTGGAGAGGCTGTGAAGAGACTGGAACTCTCCTTCACTGTTGGTGGGATTGCAGAATGGTGCAACCTCTTTGGAAAGCAATTTGGCATTACCTTAAAATAATGGACATAGATATATCATTAGACTCAGTAATTCCTCTGCTCAGAATATATCCTACAAAATCAAGGCCATTCACACCAACTGCTAAGTGCACATGCATGTTCATTGCAGCACAGTCCACGATAGCAAAAAGTTGGAATCAACCCAGATGCCCAACAACAGAAGAATGGATGGGTAAACTTTGGTATATATATTCAATGGAGTACTATACACTGATAAAGAACAACGATGTTAGCACGAAACATCTCTCAATGTGGTCTCAACTGGAGGACATTATGTTGAGTGAAATTAGTCAGTGATAGAAGGACAATTACTATATGAGACCCCTACGATTAAAACGTAAAAGCATACTCATCTCGACGGCACTTGGCTTGGCTTGGCATACATAATAGAAAAGACTCTTTGATGGCTACAAGGGTGGGGGTCGTGGGAGGGTGGGAAGGCAAGGGGGGAGGGTTTAGATTAGATAGTTGTTAGAAATTTAGTTGGGTGAAATTGGTGACAATACACATTAGTAAGAAGATCAATATTAACGGGACTTCAACACAACTTGTGTACTCCTCCTCTCTTAACCCAGTATTGTAAGCACAAAGTATGTACACTTTCATTTGTTTTATTTAATTTTTTTTTAAAAAAAGAAAGTACAAGTAGGTCCTGTGGAGGAATCTGCTGAATGAAATACATATTGCAATCAAGGATTTGGGGAAATAAAAGTAGTGTCTCCTCACAAAAGGTTGGAGTGTCTGATCCTAACAAGCTGTGAAGTTGTGGACATACCCTCCCATGCTTCCTTCAGGTCAGTCCTTCACTCAGTAGTGTTATCTGTCAACCCTGTCCTGCACACCTCAAATCTTCCTGAGGAGACACCAGTGAGTGACAATGACATCAATACTGTTTTCCAGTCTGTTAAAGATGGAAGCTCTTGCCAAACTCTAGAGAAAAAAGTAGTTTTGTCACAGAAGCAGGAACTGCTGCTTTCTTTTGTCCAAAACTATGTAGAAAACCCAGAACTGCAGCAGTAACAAAGATATTATTTCAGTCAGGCATGTAAAGTACATTGTTCTTTCAGCCATCAAAGTTACATTTCCTCTGCCTGTCCTTGCCTCCTACCCCTCCCCTCAAGCTAACTCCAACTAACTCCATTAAAAAGACAGGTTATCACATCGTGATTCTCATTAGCATTTACACTGCTCATCTCAGAACTCCAGAAACTGTATTAGGTATGCCAAACTCTTGGTCTATTGAGCAAGAATTTTGCCTACTTAACTTAGGACAATTTTACAACTTTGACTTTTTCAGTAATTCATCAGAGCTGGGTGTTAAAAGAATGGAAAATAGTCACTTTCACTCAATTAATAAAACAATACAATAAATAGTGTTACATCTGCACTATTTCTTTAGACTATCATCATAACACTCTATCATCTGTTCCTCTACTTCCATGTTTTAATTATATATTTTCATTAAGTAGCCACCTTGGTTTGAGGACTTTCTTAGAGAGGAATGTGTAAGGAAGAACATTCATGTTAATGCATCTCAATATGTATAGAAATGTTACCTTTTTTTCCTTTCATTTTAAAAGTGGAAGAGGTTTGATATTGCATTATCTTAAACATTAAGGCTTTTTATATAATCTTACATTATGAATTAGTCCTAAGTTATTTGCCAACAGTTTCTACAACTCTACATAGCATAATAATTCTACTTCAGTAAAGTACAAAGAACAGATAAATAGAAACAATTAGCTGCCATCCAGCCTAATGCGACTCAGGGTGACCTCATTTGCAACAGAACAAAACAATGTCCAGTGCTTTGTCTTCCTCACAGTGTTTGATTCCATTGTTGCAGCTATTGTGCCAATCCATCTTACTGCAGGTCTCCTTCACCCATTCTGACCCTCTGCTTAACGTTCTCTTCCAGTAATTAATCCTTTCTGATGACATGGTCACAGTATGACAGCTGAAAAGTGTTCTGTTGTAGCCCATAGTGTTTTCATTGGCTAATTTTTGGAAGCAAAAATCAAAACATCAAACAATGTGCTGCATTTGGAAAATCTACAGCAAAAAAAAAAAACCTCTTTAAAGTGTTTCAAAAAGCCACTAAAGATGTCATTTGGAGGACTAAGGTGTCCTAATGCAACTCATGGTGTTTTCAGTCATGTCATATGCATGCAAAAGCAAGACAATGAATAAGACTGAGATTGAACTGATGCATTTGAACTATGGTGATGGCAAAGAATACTAATATAGCATGGACTGCCAAAAGCATGCACAAATCTATCTTGAAAAAGTAAAGCCGTTAATGCTCCTTAGAAGCAAGGAAAATGAGACTTCGTCTTATATGAGGTCTGACAATTAAGTCAATGAATTTAATTGTTCTACATCTTACACACCGCACTGCTGAATATCACTACGGTCATCTTCAAAGTACTCCCCTTGGGAAGCTATGCATCAACACTACTGCCTAGTCCACCCTTCAAAGCAGTTTTGGAACACTTTCTGGCCATTGTACATGATACCACAGTTGCAAGTTCACAGTCTTCATTGTACAGTTGTCTGTGAGGGAGTTTTTAGCCAGTAAACAAATAACTGTACTGGATCACCTCCCTCAATGTGATCTGTTCCCCAATGACTTTTTCTGCACCCCAAAATAAGAAAAATCTTTAAAGGAAGCCATTTTGATGACATTCAGGACATCAAGGACAACAACATCTCTGATGGCCATTCCAGAAAAAGGGTTCAAAAACTGCTTTGAAGGGGGAACCAAGCATTGGCATCAGTGCACAGCTTTCTAAGGGGAGTACTCTGAAGGTGACGATAGTGATACTTAGCTATCAGGTATGCAACACTTCTTCCAGGATGAGTTTTCGAACTTAATTGGCAGTCCTCATATACCTTGGACATGTCATCAGGAAGGACTAGTTCCTGGAAAAAAACTTCATGCTTGGTCAAGTGGAGGGTCAACACTAAAGAGGAAGACCCTCAATGAGCTAGAATGCAATACTGAGCTTAAACACAGAAGTGACTATGAGGACGGCAGAGGCTTGGGCAATGTTGTCTTCTGTTATACAGAGTTGCTATGAGTCAAAATTGACCCAACAGCACTGAACTATAACTACAATTTTTAGCAGTGGACTGCTAGATCATTCTCCCTAAGTCTGTATTATTCAGAAAACTTTATTGACACCTCTTTGCCTTGGGACCCTCTGCTGATATCTGAAATACTGGTGACAGACCTTCAGCAGTGACAGCAACATGCAAGTTACTACAGTATAACAAACCGGCAGGTGGGTGATGAATCACAGAAAGCCCTACTTGTCAATTTTCCAACATGACAATAATGCAATAATAAAATATGAATTAACATGCTACTTTATATCAATAGGTGTGGGGGTTTGGTTTGAGGTCCACGGCTAAATGCCTTACCTGTTTGAAAACAATAGTCACAATCAAACCAAACCCCCTTCTGTGTACTGATTCTAGGCTAGTTCTGCATATTTCACATAAAGAGTAGTCACTGGAGATAGACTTTTATTCACATGTGCTTTATGACACTTTTCAAAATATTGTTTTGTTTCTGTGGAGAGAGGCACAAACAACACATAACTATAAGTTCACAGTATCATTTACTGATTTGTCCCCCTTTATTTGGCAACTTTATCCAGTAACATCTAAATTAAGTTTCCCAAATTAATAATTATCTTGAAAGTTTCATTGAAACATTTAGGATGACACCATTCAAACATTTTATTAACAGTGAAATGAAACTGTTTCTGGCACCATCCCACTGTTGAAATTAGAAAAGAACGTGATTTGCAAAGATTTCTAGTATTACTATAGCAGTGTGCTTATGAACACATTTAAAACTTGCCAAATATTGCATTTTAAGGTTAAAAATCTAGTCAGAAGAAAAAAAAATGACATCACAATGGGTAAATACCTTTTTAGTGTTATTATTAAAGAAGTTCATCATTCACTATCCACTCCAATATCATGAATGTATGAGTGTGTGTGTGTGTGTGTGTGAGAGAGAGAGAGAGAGAGAGAGAGAGAGAGACAGAGACAAAGAAAAATAGAACAAGAATGAGTTGCAGGAGGGCATCACTCACCTCCACTGGTAATGAAGATAAATAAAATTGAAAAGTAGATGGTATCTATCCAGAAGTAACACCAATAAGAGATTTCCATTCCAATTTAACTTGCCAATCTCACTCTTCTCCTTTTATAATATTCTAACAAATCAACAACCACTAACTAAAAAGTTAGCAATTCAAGTCTTCCAGGCACTACTTGAAAACTCTATGGAGCAGTTCCAGTCTGTCCTAGAGGATCACTGTGAATGAGAATCGACTCAACAGTAGTAGGGTTTAACAAATCATCACATACCTCACACCAAAGGCTTAACAGTTAACACCTGTAGTAAAACATCAGTTAACTATTCCTACTAGATGGAAAAGTTCAGAGCAAGTGTGTGTGTGTGTGCACGCACGCGTGCACGCACGCACGCACAGAGCTTGGCAACTCAGTGTTTAAAGTACTGGGCTGTTAACTCAAAGGTCAGCAATTTGAATCCACCTGCTCTACAAGAAAACAATATGGCAGTATGCTTCCATAAAGATTTACAAACTTAAAGAAACCCTCCGGCACAGTTCTACTCTGTCCTATAGAGTCACTATGAGGTTGGAACTGACTCGACAGCAGTGGTTTTAGTTTTTGTTATTGTTGTGCATATGTGAGTAGGACGAAAAACATAAAGGGTCACAGTAGTAACACAAATGGAGAGGATAAGTTAACAAAAGAAACTAAACAAACTCTATTTATAATTTTGCTTATAAAGAATATTGAACATTTGTTTCAGCATCATCTTATATGTCACAGTTTAAACATTTCCTCAATATTTACCAATGTTTCAGAAGTTTCTTATTTCAGGTATAGTATACAGAAAGATCATATTTTCTCTGTACTATTTTAAATAATTGAGTAAAACAAATATACTGTAATTAAACTATTTTTGATTAAAATAAACATCAGTAAAAAGAAAGTTAATACTTTTTCTTACTGAATGCAATCTTTTAAGTTTGTTCTTCCATTCATATGTCAGTCACAAATGTAATTTTCTTTTAGGATAAAGCTATTAGGTAGCAGATCACAGTGTTAAGTGCATATTTACTTTTTTCAAACTTCAACCTTTCTTCTAAGCTTATATTTGTCTCTTTCAAATTTTCCTTTTGAAAATAGAAATGAACTACTTTTGCTGAAATTATCCAATGACACTTGTTGTGTGCACTTGCCTAAGAGAAGCTTAGTTAGTTCTTTCTCTTAAAAAATGAACAGTGATTTTTACCAAAGAGTCTCATCATTATCCCACACATAACTCTATGATAGTATAACAATTTGCTCTGAAACACTGTCTTCTCCTCAAGGAAACTGACTATACTATCCTTAGCAACATTGGTAAACAACAGTATAAAGATCATCCTAAGAAAGTTGGCCATAATCCAAAAAACACAAAACAATAAATGCTGGAGAGGTTGCAGACAGATCAGAACTCTACTACACTGCAGGTGGGACTGCAAAATGATACAAGCTCTTTGGAAAGCAATTTGGCACTTCCTTAAAAAGCTGAAAATAGATACAGCATTTGATTCTGTAATCTGACTGCTCAGAATATACCCTCCAGAAACAGAGGCTGTCATAGTGACAGATACATGCACACAAATGTCTATTCCAGTGCAGTCCACAACAGCAAAAAGATGGAATCAACCTAGATGCCCATCAACAGATGAACAGATAAACAAACTATGGTACATATACTCAATGAAACACTATGCAATGATAAAGAATGATTTTAGGAAACATCTCATAACCTGGTTTCAATTGGAAGACATTATGCTGAGTGAAATTTGTCAGCAGCACGTGGACAAATACTATATGAGACCCCTGCTATAAAGACTTTAAAAGTAGACTCATATACAGAAGAATAGACTCTTTGATGGTTACAAGGGCTGGAAGGGAGTACAAGGGTTGTTCATAGATCAGTTGATAGAAACTTGGTTAGGTGAAAGCAGTGACAGTACACAGTAGAAAATAGATCAGCTTAACTGGACTTCATCATAAACTGAAAGTTCTTCTAATCTCAACCCAATATTGCAAGGATAGAGTAGCAGGGACCATGGTCTTGGGGGACACTGAGGTCAATTGGCATAACTAGCCTACTGTTAAGAGAGTCCTCTGCACCCCATATTTTTGAGTGGCATCTGGGGTCTTAAAAGCTAGCAATCTGCCATCTGAGGTGCACCAATAGGTCCCAACTCTTCCAGAACAGATGATCACTGAGAACAACAAAGATACAAGGAAAAACAGAGACCAGGAAACAGATGTAAATGGAAGACTGTATAAACATGTGACCAGAAGAACTAGTTGGTGCCTGGCCACCACAAAAGACAGCTATGATGGGGTACACAATGTTGAGTCCCTGTGGCAACATGAGAAGAAGAGGGGTGAAGCTCAAGAACTCTACTAAAAGGCCACAACTGATGGTCTGACAGCCTGGGGCTTCCCTGGGAGCATGGCCCCTGGACCTGCTGCTGCCCCTGACCAGAAAATATTACTGAAGTCAACTCTTCAGATAAAAATGAATTGGACTTGGGGACACAATGTGACCATATGGTATCTGTACTTTATGGCTCTATGCATTTATAGGATGCTGTCCTACTGGTCTCTTTCTAGATGGGAGAGAAGAGGTTGGAGATGAGGGGATAGTAGCTTGTTAAGCCGATATGTGTACTGAATGAAAAGGAGGAATGTGCTATCACCTGGGAAGCAGAGCAGAAGTAGCTGCAGATAGGCAGGCATGCAAAATTAACATGGATTGTATACTTTCACTTAATCACAATAAAATAAAAAGTATAGCGTCAAGATTGTTCCTTCTTCTTTTGGTTAACAACAACTGGGAAAGAAATCTAGTTGGTGGCCTAGTCAAATGCACCATGCCGACCTTCTACAGCAAAGATCTGAGAAGCAAAGTGAAACAGATACGGATGACAATCCTGGAACACGGAGCATCAAATAAAATGATAAAGAATCAGATCCAGCACCAACTGGAAGAAAAAAGTGAATGAGAACAGCAGACAAATAGCTAAACAAGGCAGAAGTATCTTGCCTGCCATTTAGGCACAGCACGGACAGCTTGAGACAAAGCCAGCAGTGACCCCAGCTAAGAAGCTCAGGAAGGCAACATCAAAGAATTCCCAAGAGGTGACAGAGAACTTGTGTAAATATTATCAGAGTGCAGCAAAGTGAACAGAACAAGAATTAGAGCTAAGAAGGCAAAATACAGGAAGAATGACTAGAACTTTAAGGATCACCAAGTACACAAACCAGAGAGGAAGTCAGGATCCAGAGTCATGGCTACTCAACAGCAATGGTCCTTAATCAGTAGGGCAGGTGTTAGATGCAAGGTAACAGACCCGTAAAGTGTCAATAGGAAGTCCCTCACCTATACAGATTCTGGGCAGCCACCTCTCCCTTGTATTTGGTGAGGTTCAAGTACTGATTACCAGCTGCATCCAAAAGGAAGTATCCATGCACTCTTGTCCAGTGATAAAGGAGTACACTCTTCCTCTCCCCACACTCTTGGTGATTAGCAGCAGGAACCCCCACCCCCTTTCATGCCACCCCAAGATCCAGGAACCTCTGTATTCCTATTAACTCCATCCAGTCTCATCACTGCCCTGCCCTTGACTACTGGATAAGAGATGGAGTGAAAAAGCACTATTAGGCCCCTTGCACCAACCTGCCTTCAAAAGAGGGAATACCTACACATTTCTCAGTTGCCCACCCTGATGTCTGTCACAGAGAACACCCCTCCTCCACTGGAGAGCATCTCCATACTATTCAGTCACTGCCTAACCCTTTACCCATCACCTACTCACCAAGGAATGACAACCAGTCTCATACAACCAGTTACCACTGACACACCCAGCAAGCACTGATGACGATTCTCACACCACTAGCTACCACCCACACAGCATGCTCTTATCTTAGCAGGCTCTCACATGCAGTGAACAGTGGTGAGAGTTTGCCCGGCTCACATCTGCCCAACTACTTGGAGGCAAGTGGTGAATGCTGCTGTGCCACCAGAACAATCAGCGAAGCACACTAGAACTGCCTACATGGATGTATCAAAACAAAACCCAAACAAATGAAAGAACACCTTAGTGCCTTGGATACAACAACAAACATTAAAATCTATTTAAAAAAAATACTAGGAAAGAGAGCATAAGTAATGATCAAAATAAAGGGCAAAAAAATTTCAAGAGAAAGATACAGTAACAGAGCTACTTGATAAAGAATCCAAAGATTATCGATCCTTAAGGAGATCAGGAAACAGATCAAGGACAAACACAGACAACACAACAGAAAAGGAAGACAAAACTCCAGAAATATTCAGTAAAACAATCCACAAACAAAATGACAAAATATACAATTAGGAATCATACAAAAACAGCAACAATAAAATACCAGAAGTAGATAACTTCTTGAAAGAAAGTAGAATTGAGTCAGTGGAAGAAAGAATTAGCAAAATAGAGAACAAACTCCTTGATACTAATTTGTTTGAGCAGTAGTCAGAAAAAAAGAATGAAGAAAGTTTAAGAGTTATATGGGAGACATGAAGAGGAAAAATCTGCATGTTATTGGAATTCTGAAACAGCAGGAGGGAAAAAAGCATAGAAACTTTCTGAAAATTTACAGAAGAAAACTTCTGCAATACCATGAAAGACAAGAAGATAACCATGCAAGATATCCATGCAAGCCCCATACAAGATAGACCCCAAAAGAAAACTTCTAAGACAAGTTATAAACTTTCCAAAATCAAAGAAAGAAAAGAGGCCTGAGACAGCCCAGGAAAAATGAAATGTTGCCTAAGTGGGAACCACTACATCATGGGTCACATCCGACTTGAAGGCACTTGGCTTGGCTGGCAAGACTAAACTTTGATTACTCAGCAGAAACCATGCAGGCAAAAAGATAATGAGTTGACTATACATAAAACTGAATATGGAAAAACAACAATGCCAACCAGGAATTACATATCCAGCAAAACTGTCTCTGATACATGACAATGAAGCTAGAACATTTCCATATAAACAGAAAGTAAGGGAATTTGTATAAGCCAGACAAACTTTACAACAACCTGTGGCTAAGACACAAGACAACACTATCCAGATCACAACCTAGATAAAAAAAAATACCAAAATTTTAAAAAGCTACAAGACTGAAAGCAAGGAACCAGAGAAGTCAATCTGTAAACAATGACAACTTTAAAACGGAGGAGGAATGATTGGTGCAGTTACACAACTTCCATATGAAAAGCAAGTCAAGGTGATATCAAGACATAACTATTTTAAACTTTAGAGAATAAAAGTAAATTTCATTTAATCTAAAAAATAATAAGCCTACTCACCAAAACAAGTAACAAAATCATAATGACTCAGTTAATACAAAGTCATCAGCAACAGAGAAAGAAAACATAACCCATAAACAGAAAAACTCAGCACAGGCAAGTATATAGAAGAAAGAAACCATAAACATCACACATACCCACACACACCTGCAAAAGGACAACAAAATGACTGGAGTAATTTCATACCTATGGTGAATTATACTAAATATAAATGAATTAAATGCACCAAGTCAAGAGACAGCAGATCACTGGATTAGAAAAAAACAGACCCATCAATGTGCTGCTTATGTGAGACGTATCTCAGACACAAAGATAAAAATAAGCTAAAAATCAAGGATACAAAAACAACAAGCAAACAGTAATCAAAAAAAGTGTAAAAGTGGCAATATTAATCTCTAGTAGAATAGGTTTTGAGGCAAAAACCTGCATAAAAGGAAGAGAATTTACAAAACAATTACAGGATCAATCTACCAAGAGGATATAACCATAATAAATCTCCATGTATTTATGAAAATAAATGAAAGAGCTCAAAAATACATAAAATAAACTCATAAAATGAAAAGAGGAAAAGACAACTCCCAAATACCAGTGAGACACTTAAACGCAACACTTTGAAAGGATAACAGAAAAACAAGAAAGCAATTTAGCAAATATACAGATCTAACCAACACATCAATCAACTGGAACTGACAGACATATACAGAAGAGTCTACCCAAAACATCACAGCATACATGGATCATTCTCCAGAATGGACCACACATTAAGCCACAAAGCAAACCTCAATCAACTCACAAATATCAAAACAATACAAAGCATCTTCTCTAATCACAACACTACAAAATTGGAAACCAATAACAAGAGGAGCAAGTATTTCTGGTAACAACAACACTGCAAAACTAAGACACTACCCAAAGTGATCTATAGTTACAATGCAATCTCAAACCAAATTCCAACAACACTCATTAACAAGATGCAATAGCTAATCACCAAGTTTATATGGAAAGAAAAGAGGCCTTAAATAAGCTAAATATTACTGAAGAAGAACAAAGTAGGAGGTCTCTTACTTCCCAATCTCAGAACCCATTATAAGCCTATGGTAGTGAAAACAGCCTGGTGCTGGTACAAGAACAGACATATAGACAAACAGAAAGGAACCGAAATCCTAAAAGTAAAGCCAGTTGCTTATGGACTGCTGATCTTCAACAAAAGATTGAAGTTCATCAAATAAGGGAACAGAGAGTCTCTTTAACAAATGATGTTGGCAAAACTGGATATCCATTTGCAGAAAAATGAAACAAGATCCATACCTCACACCATTACAACAAGTATACAATAAGTAACTTAAAACAGATCAAAGATTTAAGTATAAAACCTAACACTATAAAGATTGTGACAGAAAAAATTGGGGCAAATCTAGAGGACCTAATTTATGGCATAAGTAGACTATGACTCATAATTACAAATACACAAATAGAAGAAGATAAATTAGGAGATAAATTAGAAGATAAAAAGGTAACTGAGACCTCTAAAAATTAAATATTTATATGCACCAAAGGACTACTCCAAACAGGTAAAAAGAGAACCTACAGACTAGGAAAATACTTTTCACAATAACATATCAAGAGATGATTCATCTCTAAAATATATATGCAACTTAAACACTTCAACAACAAAAAAAGATAAACAATTAAAAAATCAATTCAAAACATAAAACAACACTTAATAAAGAAGAAATTCAGATGTCAACAAATGACATGAACAGCTATTCATGAGCATTGGCCATTCCAAAACCAAAACCAAACCCACTGCCATCTAGTCAATTCCAACTCATAGTGACCCTACAGGACAGAAGAGAACTGTTTCATAGTTTCCAACAAACACCTGGCAGATCTCAACAGCCAAGCTTTTGGTTAGCAGATGTAACACTTAACCACTACATCACCAGTGTTTCCCCTTGGCCATTAGAGAGATGCAAATCCACCCCGATGCTGCCCTTGCCCATGGATTGTAATGAAGGCCCACTCTTCAGGCAGCAAGGGACTGGACTTGGTGATGCAGAGTAAGTATATACTGGGTGCACTTTATGGTTCTATGCATCTATAGGATATCATCCTCCTGACCTCTGACTGGAGGAAGGGGAGTGGGTGGAGAGGAGGGGAAAAGAGACTGTTGGGAGGATGAGACATGTATGGAGCAGAGAGGAATAGTGTGCTGTCGCTGGGCAGGGAGAGCAGTGGAAGCTGCACATAGGTGGGCACACAAATTTATATGGGAATGTACATTTTCACCCAGTCATAATAAAAAAAAAAACTACAATGGGGTGGAGGAGGGAAATGGGAAAGTAACACATGCTGGTGAAGTTGTTGGAGGTTGGAAGTCTTGTACACCGCTCCTGGGAATATTAAATGCTACAAATACTATGGAAAACTGTGTGATGCTTCCTTAAAAAGTTGCACATAGAAATAACATGTGATCTAGCAATCCCACAGGTATGTATATACCCTAGAGAAATAAAGACTATTACACAACTAGGCCTATGCACGCCCGTGAACACCGCAGTATTACTCACAATAGCAAAAAGATGGAAACAAAGTAACTGGCCATGAAATAAATTAATGAACTGTAGTCTATATGCATTAGAATACCATCTAGATTAATACATTAGAATACTATCTAACGTTAATACCAAAGAATCCAACAAACATCTCACCACATGAATGAACCTAGAGGATATTATGCTGAGTGAAATAAGTCAGTCACAAAAGGACACTGAGACCACTACTACAAAAAGCCCAGAAAAGGTATTCACACAAAAAGAAACATTCTTTGATAGTTGCCAGGGATGGGAGAGAGAGGAAGGAGAAACCACTAAATGGTAGACATAAATTCACTTTGGTTAAGAGAAAGACAAACAATACAGAGGAAGTCAGCACAAAATGATTAAGGCAAAGGCAGCCACTGGGAGTTACATAAGAGTAACAGGCAATACTGGTAAACACTGCAGACATACTACATATACAGCTCAGGAACAACAGACATAACAAACAATTTATGAGTGCATCCTTAGGTAGATATGTGAGCTGAATACAGATTCGTTTGGCAGTAGACATTTCTACGCACATGCATTTGTACTGTGAACATACTAGTGTCTACAGCAGAGCACACAGAGGTCACTTCTTCGCCATAATAAAACAACTCATAGGACTGAATGACTGGACCTGAGGGGTTAGGACCTCAGGAATTATCCAGGACAACTGGCATAACACAGTCCATAAAGACAATGTTTTACATCCTACCATGATGAGTCATGACTGGGGCCTAAAAAGCTTGTGAGCAGTCATCTAAGTAAGACACAACTACTGGTCTCTTCCCACCCAAAGCAAAGCAGAGTGAAGAAAACCAAAGATCTAAGATAACAATGAGTCCAAAGTGCTAGTTGGAGCACATGAAACACAGTCTCAAGCAGAACTAGGTGGTGCGCAGCTACCACTACCAACTGTTCTGATCTATGTATCACAGAAGTAGGTCTTAGACAGAGTGGGAGGAAAACATGGAACAGAATTCAAATTCATAAATAACATCAAACTTTTAGTGACACTCCAGATCATGGCTCTTAGAAATCCTTCAAACTTGGAATGGAACCCACTCCTAGATATTACAGTATAGCCAAACAATAAACAGGCCTATAAAGTCAACCGTAATACCTGAGAGAACTGTGCACCTCAGATCAAGGATACTAATTACCCAAAAGCAAGATGGGTGAACAGAAAGAAAACTCAGGGAGAAAGAGGTGAAAGTGTTGACACAACAAAGAGAAGAAACAAACCATCGAATGATAAACTAACGCGTTCTGTAAACTTTCACCTAAATCACAATAAGGTGCCAACTAAAAAAAACTGCACTAATTGTTCTGATTCAACCAGCTTCACTTCCTAGAAAATTCCATTCATTATAATCATACAGAATCTGGTTTCTGCTTCTTTTGGATCAAGTAAAGTGAATGAAATCTAAGGCAAATATGTTCTTAGTGTGTAAAAAACCGTAATTCTTACTTAGCAAAGTAGAAGTCGTATTTTGTAATAATTAGACAAATGCACTATATTTCCACTCCAAATTTAAAGAAAAGACATACAGCCCAAAACAATTTATTTGTAGCATGTAATTAATATTTTAAGGGTTAATTTTTTATGTTAAACTAGAAGAACTTTTCTTTCCAAAAATATGACGAAACCTGTGAATGCTGGAACTCTATAGGGTAGCCTTGTTTTTCTGAGTCTCAGAAGTTTTCCACCTCTGACAGAGTACAGTCACCACTTTTACACTGCTCTCTATTTAGTGGAAAATATTTGAGTTTTTCTTCTCTAGCAGGTTTCCATCTTACACAGGTTCCAGCTTTTGAAGGTTTTTCTGTATCACAGTATCACATTATCATTCTTCTTTTACTCTAGGCAAATTAATTGACTTAAGATATACTGTGCCCACAGCTGCTGTATTAACAATATTGTCATACAATATTTATATTACAAGTCCTGCACACCTATCCCCTTTCTTTCTCATTTCAACCCACAGATGTTTATTAAGTGATTACTTATAGAATGCACATTTCTTTCACTCCTAGAGGATTTTGAGAAGCAGAGAAAGATAAAGACAAACTGGTCAACTGACTGGCCAGATGTGTTCTACTGCTTTATCAGTCCAGAATCCTCTTTTTGTCAGTAATCTCAAAAGTGCTAGAGAATCTGCCAATTCTTACACTGATGAGAACAGCAACTGCTGGGAAATTTAATGTTGTAATCAAAATGTTTCTTTGTGAAGCTGCAATCAACCAAGATAAAACTGAAGAATTCAAATTCACTTCAGCCAAGGAAAAGTTAATCACATCTACACCTCTGTCTCATTGAGCTTTTTCTCTTGCTTCTTTCTTCTGTCTTTGTTAAAAATACTCTTCTCTCTTTCCTTCTATTTGTCTCTCTTCAGACGTACTGCAGATGGGGAGTAAAAAGCAAAGATACAAGAAGACAGCTAAAGAGACACTGATGTCTGAAAGCAATAAAGGCAGAGAAGATATTTAAAACAGTGTGTTAACTATTTCTGCACTGATTTTTGTATATCATAGTGCCAATATTGGTTTCCTTTTATGAAAAGGTAAGTTATATTCTCATACAACTGACTGCCAACACCACAACTAGCTAATTATATTGTGCAAGGACATTTTCTATGCAGTTAGTATGTTATTAACTCATTTGATACAACACATGAGGGTGGGATTATTATACTTATTATAAGTTACAAAGAAATTAAGACCCTTTCACAAGGGTATCCTGGTATTAAATGGTAGAGTAACTCTTTGAATATATAACTCTAAACCTATACTTTTAGCCAGAATTCCAGTTATATGATGGCCTTCATTTTTATATGCTGTTGTTCACAAATCCACGTAACACTAAACAACAAATATTCCCTTTCTCAGTGTTTTAAACTTTAATGATAGTTGTGGTGAGTAAGAGGAAAGAGGGCAGATGACTGAAAGAAAGACTATGCTGAGCTTGTGAAGCAAAACAGGACTTTTATTTGGAAGATTGATAACTCTTAATAACGAGGACACACAGGAAAGAGTCTTGGAAAGAAAGAAGAAATTATTTACAATTAACTTTGACATAGCTAATTAAGTTATGATAACTAGAAAAGATTACTCCAACTCTAAAAAAAAACATCCCCAATTAAAATATCTAAATCATGTCTTTATTTTTCTATTGCCCAATAAACAAAACAGCAAAAGCAAAATACAATATTACTAATATATCTCAATTATTCCAGAAAATTAAATATGTTCATAGGAAAAAATGTTCCATAGCCTTAAGAGAATTTACTGTATTTTTAAGTTGTTTTCTTTGTTTTCCTATTATACACAGTGTACTTTAACTCTTCTAATTTAATAGGAAAGGAGTATCAGATCATATTGATTCTAAATCTGCCTTATAAAAATTGTCAAAGGCATAAAACACTGAAGGTTCCGGATCTGCAAAAACACAAAACAATGAAAGGCTCATGAGTGTGTTTGTAATTATACCAGCTAGAAATAATGAAAGTAATTGAGCAATGGAAAATTAGGTTAACCATCAGGAAATAATTTCAAAGAAAAATACTCATTAGACTACATAAGAACAATTCAAAGGAAGCTATGGGACATCCGTGGTTAGTACCCAGCATAGGGAATACTTAAAATACTTTTATTTGTACCTTGCAAAATATTTTGCATATGTTGGGGGCATGTTAGGTAACTTTCCATTCTAGCCATATTACCTATTTACTCCAGATCCTATCTTTAGGTTACTTCTGGGCTATATCCATTTTCTGTTATTCTAACTTTACTTATTCATTCTTAAACACATCACATCAAAAGTTTTCACTTAAATTTTTCTATCAATGGGAGAAAACTGATTACTTGCTCTGTTTACTCCTGCATTGTTCTAGAATATTGTTTTCGCAACACAAAGCAATAGCTGTGTAAAACTAACAGAAATTAGTTCTTATACCAGCATCACTAGAAGGCTGATGATCTGCAAAAACTAAGAAACCACCACCGTGGGGTGTGTCTTGTATCAATGTTTCTTCTTGAACTTTCGGGTGTCTGTGCGTGTGTATATGTGTTTATGTGCACATGCATATATGTCTACATTTCTTCTTCTAAAATGGTGACAAGAAACAACTCTGAGCATTCAGTGCTGATTTAGCCCAAGATTAATATTTACGATATAACAATTTCACTTCTGATGAAGAGATTATATAAAGAACTTCACTGAAAAACACCCTCTTAGAAATAAAGCACACAATTTAATCATCTCAAACTTCTAAAGTGCAAAAGGATCATTCCATAATATTGGAAAATTTACAACTGTTTTCTTTCAAGGATATATTATTTTCTACTTCTATTGTTCTCATTTCATAAATAGGCCTGTTATTCTGATATAGTTCATCACCTCCTCCCACCCTTTTTTTTATTTATATAGTGGGAATAAATTATTCTTTATAGGACAACTGGGACACTCATTAACACTTATTTATATTCAATTTAACTCATTAAGGACACATAATACTATAATAATGCCACATTGTGAACTCACAGTTTTCCAGGAAAGCTTTCACTAATTCAAACAAAAATTAACATCAAATATTTGATCTTGCAAAAAGCCACATAAAGTGCCTGCTTAGGACTTTTTCCTTAAAAGAGGAGGGGGTGATAGAAATAGAAAAAAAAAATCCATCAGAGATAAATTGTTTCCATTTACTGCAGCTGTATAATTTTCCTGCTAGTTACTGCATTTTTACTATACTAATTTCAATAAAATTCAGTGTAAAGTATTATTCAAAAAGTTCAGAACTGAAATGCCACTCCTGTAAAAATCCTTATAATACTGTTCAGATTCTAATTTTATTCTATGATACTAAACTGCTACATTTCAAATTCAAATACACTACAACAAATTTTACATTCAAAATGAAGTAACACTGCCAATTCAACTGTATGCATTGTCATGGGTAGAACTGTGTCCCTCTAAAAATGTGTCTAGAGATTTCACTGTACCATCATTTCCAAAATTTTGTGATTTTCCTATGCTATACATCCTGATCTCTGTCTATGGTTAACAGATAGGATGATTATGTTAAAAGAGGATTAGGGTGGGACTGCAACTCCCTTGCTAAAGGAGTTCCCCTGGAGTGTGGCTTGCACCACCTTTTACTCCTTCATCCTAAAGGAGATAAAAACAGAGTGAAGTAAGCAGAGAACTGGGAACTTTACAACAACAAGAAAGCAGCACCAGGAGAACAGTGCATCCTTCATACCTGAGGTTCCTGCACCAAGATGCTCCCTGACCAAAGACTGATGCAACACAAGGACCTTCTTCCAGAGCCGACAAAGAGGGAAAGTCTTTCCCTTGAAAGGAATTTGGATTTGTGCCTACTGGACTATGTAAGAATAAACTTTTCTTTATTAAAGCTATACACTTTGCGGTCTTTCTGTTACAGCAGCACGAGACCACTAAAACATGCATCACAAGTGATGCACAATACTGCAAACAATGAGAATTCCATAATTACTAAACTGTGTTTCTGAAGAGGCAGTCATTCAAACAGAACAAGGGAATACTACATGATTTAAAATCAGGAAAGAGGTTTCTCATGGATTTAATTGAATCCCCCCAAAATTGCATGTAGCAATTTGGCTAGGCCATGAATCTTGAGGGATGGGAGCAACTGTGTTGCCAGGGCAGGACTCAATGTATAAGACTGTACGGTACTTTGAGGCAATCTCTTGGGATACAAAGGAAATGAAAGCAAGTAGATAGTGGGGGGTCCTTGTACCATCAAGAAGCAGTGAAGGGAGAAGAGATTTTGGAAAGGATACAGGGTCCCTGCACCTCAGAAGCTCCCAGGACAGGAGAAGACTGACAACAAGAATCTTTTTCCAGAGCCACAGAGAAAACCTTCCCTTGGAACTGATGTCTGTATTTGGACTTTTAGCTTACTGGACTGTGACAAGGTAAATTTCTCTTTGCTAAAGTCATCCACTGGTGCTATTTCTGTTATAACAGCACTAGGTGACTAAGACAGGGTATATCACGTTTGTATCCTTTCACCATACCCATTCAATCTGTATGTTAAGCAAATAATTCGAGGAGCTGGACTATATGTGTAATATGATGATAAATGGAGACAATACAACACTGTCAAAGATCTTATTTTAATTGGATACATAATCCATACTCACAAAAGCAGGAGACAAGCAATCAAATGACATAATGCTTTCAGCCATTCTACTAGGAAAAAAAGTTTCCATAGAACTGATTCCTACTGACAGAGACCCTAACACACAGATTAGAACTGCCCCATAGAGTTTTCAAGGAGTGTCTGGTGGATTCAAACTTCCAACCTTTTTGGCTAGCAGGTAGGCTCTTAACCACTGTACCACAATGGTTCCCATTCTCCAAAAGACTTCCTCGAAGTTCTGAAAAGCTACAAAATCAATTTGAGGACTAAAGGGTGCTTGATCGAAGCCATGACGTCTTCAATCACGTCATATGCATGCAAAAGCCAAACAATGAGTAAGAAAAACCAGAGAGTTAAATTCCTTTGATTTATGGTGCTGGCAAATACTGACTATACTGTGTGTGGATTTCCAAAAGAATAAATACGTCTATGTTGGAAGAGGTACAACCATGCCACTCCTTTTAAGTGAATGCAGTGAGACTCCGCCTCACAAACTTGGGTTATGTTATCAGGAGGGACCAATCCTGGAGAAGGGCATCATCTTGACAAGGAAGATGGCCACTGAGAAACAGGACGATTCCTGACCAGATGGACTGACACAGTGAGTGCCACAACAGGCTCAAACTTAGCAAAGATGTGAGGATGGCACAGGCCAGGGCAGTGTTTCACTCTGTTGTACACAGCGTCGCTATGAGACTTGATGGCACCTAACAGTACATTTCCACTTAGTCAATCAGTGCTGCTTACCATACCTGTCCCACCATGTAAATAAGGCATGAAGAAAATAACCATAGCTGTACATCCTCCTTGAAAAATAATGCATTTTATGATCTGGTATAAGAAATTTTATGATGTCAGCATTTGGTTTATAATGAAAAAATACATAAAAGAGTAAGTCTTGTGAAGAAAATCAGTAATAGCTCCCTTGATTCTAAGCTTACAAAAGCAATAATGGATCTAGTCTGCCATATAAGGCTGATTTTTTACAGGGGTGGGTAGGAGATGGTGGTAATGATTTGAGATTTATGGAAAGAGAAATGAGAAAAATAAAAGAATGGATGAGTTTTGGTGATCTCTGTAGCAGTACTTACAACAGATTCATAGAAATCAGTCTCTAACTTACAGACAGTCTGTCAACAGTATTCTCCACATTTGAAATGATTATTCCTCAAGCAGGGGCAGCCCACCCCTGATTAGGGATCTGGAGAAAAAGGCGAAAGCCCTGTCCCTTCGTCCTATAACAAATATCCAGTGAAACTTTCAGAGAAAAGGAGAAATCAGTGTGTAGTTGCTGCTGGTGTTTCCATGTACACTAAAAAGACTGGCTGCCAGAGATCTACAGTTTTATTCCCTTTATAAACCATTTTCTCCTCTTCTGCACTGCAACTACAGGGAAATCTGCTTTAGTTTTAAATAAACTCCTCTTTGATAGCTGCACACATGTATCGTGTCTTTCACAGTCACAGACAATGTTCACAATCTTGTCATTATCCATGTGTCCCAGATGCATGATTTATCTGAAAACATCGTGGCAAATTTTACTAGAGGGCACTTTTTATACTCTGCTGGTGAAGTTTGTCACTACAACTCTGTATCATTGCTCCAAATAGCAATGCAATTTCAGAATGCTGAACTCATGTTTTGCTCATAATATAATGCTAACTCATTTCTCAAGGCAGAATTTACCACTATGAAATAAGAAAAATGTGACTTACAGCAGCCTCACTAATTTGTAGCCAGAGAAAAGCATAATGAATAGCTATATTTGATTTATCACACTCGTCTGGCTTCCACTGAAACCTAAAGGGTGAAATGTGAGCCTCCCTAGGATGTTTCTCCTAAATTTAAGGTTCCATATGTACTCCTCATCCTGAAATTTAAAGATGTAAAAGTAAGTTTCGCTCTACCACCTTGTCAATATGGGACTTGGGATGATTTAGGGAGTTCTCAGAGTTTGTAAACACCCACAGCTTGTCTAAAGGCAAGGCAACTTTTTACAGAAAACAATGCATCAGGCTAAATTCATCTTCCAGAAATGTCCTCCACAAGAGATGTCCAGTCTCTATTGACAGGGAGGAGAGGGCAAGGTCTCTCTTTCTATGTTTTATTAGAAGGCCTCTTGATAAGGGGGTATGTAAAAAACAGTTGCACGTAGGGCCCCATTCATTGCATTTATTTAAGAAACCCAACAATCTCACTGATTAGAAAGCATGGCCCGTTCACCTTTCCTCTTTTTTCATGAGCTCTCTGCTGAAGTTTCAAAATGTACATCTTTGTTTCTGAAACTCTTACACTTAGCCTCTTATGGGAGCATGCTGACTAGATGCTGCTTTCCATCTATTCCTTTTCTATCTTTATACCTCTTTTTTTCCTGAATTCTCTTAACGACTATAGTTGATTTGGTGCCCTCTGCTCTCCTGTCAAAACACTCTGTCACTCAGAGATCTCATTCATCTCATAATTCCAAGGATCCTACTCTGAAGATCACGACTCTGTCACTCCTAAGTACTAATCAAGCTCATCACTCTCATCTACTTCTCTAAAATGTCACATTCTTGTTGAATTCACAGCCTCTACAATCCATGAAAAGTGAAAGATTGTTCCCACAATGGTGACTTTATTTCCACGGCACCTATTCCTGTTCACCTGTCATCTAAATATTTAAGTTACAATTCATAGCCTGTCTCCTCTCTGTAAATTTCCTTAGACGAAAATGATTTATACCATTACTTTCTACTTGTCATTAGTTACTACAGCAAATACTGAGACCACCCTTTATCAGCAAATATCATTTGCTTACATTTGTTCTTAACTCTTTTTGAAACACAACTGTTGTACAATAAAACTGCACATATTGAAACTGTAGAATTTAGTTTTTACATATGTACACACTTAAGAAATCTCAAACAAAATTAAGATAATGAACACATTGAACATCAATAAAAGTTTCCTGATTCTTTACATAGTCCTTTTTTCCCAGCCCTTTTGCCAGCCCCAATCCATGGTTTCCAGGCAGCCACTGACTTTTTTTTTTTTTAGCACTGTGCACAAGGTCTCATTTCCAAATATTTCACACGAATGGAGTCATACAGTATGTACTTTTTTTGTAGTGCTCCTAAACCTCAGCATAACTATTTAGCATTCAGTCACATTGTAGTATGTATCAGTAGTCGTGTCCTTACACCGCTGTGTGCTACTACAGTGAGGAGCCCTACTGGTTCAACAGTTAAGCACCTGGCTGCTAACCAAAGGCCAGCAATTCAAACATACCCGGTGGCTTTGAAGGAGGACATGGCAGTTTGTTCTCACAAAGACAACCATCCTAGAAAACCCTGTAAGTCAGTTCTACTCTGTCATACCAAGTCACTACTAGTTGAAATCAACTCAAGGCACCTACTAACAATAACAACAGTCCATTGTATGGATTTACCACAATTTATTTATCCCTTCACACAGTAATGAATATTTGGTTTATTCACAGTTTCTTACTCTTAAATTTATGCTGAAATGTGTACTCACGTGTAAATCTTTGCATAAATATATGGTTTCATTTCTCTGGGATAAATACCTCAGTTTGGAAAGGCTTCATTGTTAGTCAGTAAGTACATAACTTTCTAAGAATTTACAAAACTGTATTCCAGAGTGCTTCCACCACTTTCCATTCCCATCAACAATGTATGAAGGCTTGATTTTCTCCACACCTTCATCAACACTTCACATAATTAGTTGTTTTAATTTTACCCACTCTAATATAAGTGTATAGCCTAAAGGAACAGATACTGTTCCTAGCTCTTTGTGAGCTAGGTACTGTCATCCCTACTCCTTTTCGGTATTTCTTTTACTAGCCTCCTATAGTTTCCTCAAACAGACAGTGATTGGTACTCAGATGAATATTCACGGGGGTGCTACAGATCTTTGTAGTTCTCTCTATGTGTGCAGCTTAGTCCTGTCAAGCTATCTGGCTGTCCCTAGTTGCTGTGGTCTCTCTGGACTGTCAACTCCATCTCCTCAACTCAGGAAATCTATTAGCTCTACCTGAGTTGTTATCTGCATGCACTGAGGTATAGAAATTCTCAAGGGAGTAAGCTGGTATAATCATAAGGTTCCCCTTGTTTGTTTTTCAATCTTTAGTCCATTGTCCTTTGTTAGTTGATGTCTAGTGTTTCGAAAACTCATGCTTTAAATGTTTTGTCTGTTTTTTCTGTTTGAGGTGGGAGGACAAATCTGGTCCCTGTTACTACATCTTGATTAAAAATAACAATGTCACTTGCTTACATTTTTAGTTGCTGGCATTTTGTATATCTTCTTTAAGCTAGTTGCAAATTCCTAGAGCATTGAGATTATTCTTACTTATATTTTATTCCTTATATTACAGTCCGACTCGACGGCACTTGGCTTTACTTGGCGGCTATATTACAGTACTCTTGGCTCTCTGGGCATCCTACTGTCCTTTGCTTTCTTGTTCAGGATAGCAGAAAAACTTCAGATCCTAAACAAAAGCCTATCAGCACAACAGATAAGCACCCAGCTACTAACCAAAATGTTGGCAGTTTGACTCCAACCAGTGGCTCTGCAAGAAACAGGTCTGACAATCTAATCCCATAAAGATTGTATCTCAGAAAATCCTATGGGGCAGTTCCAATGTCACATGAAATCACTGAGTTGAAATCCACTTGGCAGCACCTAACACCAACAATATCAGATACTTTGGTCCAAGGAAATACTTAAATCATGTGCTTTCTGCCTTCGATAACAGGAATAAAACAGGATCCTACAAGATACCCTGAGAATCTTCAGGAAATGTAGCAATGGCATAATTTAAGAAACATAAATCAAGTCATCTCCATGCCTAGACTGAGTTAATCAGGTATAATGTCTGTCAGACAATGACTGTACAGGTCCATTCAGTGCTCCGGAAGAATCCAAACCTGACCATAGCAATCCATAAGTAACCTGTGAAAAATGATTTTAGCTATTTTCTCAATTAAGAGATAATGACTTTTTCCTCTTCTGCTCTTCACACGTACACATTAACCTTGCACCAGGCCTTCTGGGACTGATGACTCAGTGAGTTTGCCTACACTGACTTTGGTTCCATTTGGACTCTACCTCTTGGATTATTCACCTTAGTCACACATTACAGAATAGTGATGCCATGCCCAAGTACTTGTCTGAAGTTACTATAACAGAATACTCTGGGAAAAAGTGAAACATTCAGGCCCCTGCTTATCTGAGAAGAGATCTAATTCAATTGAGCATGATCCTGAAATGCTGGAAATAATCTCTGTCTGTCTAGATGACCCTGATATTTACGTATCATTACACGTGTAACAATATAATCCCCAGAGCAATGCTCTCAAACGATTTGCCTTGAAGAAACTGCTTTGTTTTGTGCTTTAACTCTAACCTATTGCAGACAGATCTTTTTGCAAAACAAAAGAAAAATGAATTACTCTTAATTTTGACCGGTAACAATTCCAGACCATAACGGTCGATGGACCACAGTTTAACTAGCACTGCTTTAGCATACGTTTATACTCTTACATATGTATTATTTTTATTAAACTATAAATTTCCCAATCCAAGAAACTGGACTAAATGAACAAGAACACACCATCAGGATGGGTGGAAGACTCATTAACAACCTGTGGTATCCAAATGACACAACCTTGCTTGCTGAAACTAAAGAGGACTGAAAGCACTTACTAATGAATAGAAAAGACTACGGTCTTCAGCATGGGTTACATCTCAACATAAAAATCCTCACAAGGGGACAAATACGCAGAATTATAACAAATGGAGAAAAGACTGATGTTGTCAAGAATGTCATTGTACTTGGACCCAGTATCAACAGTCAGGGAAGTGGCAATCAAGAAAATCAAAACACATACTACATAAGGCAAATGTGCTGCAAAAGATCTCTTTTAAGAGTTAAAAAACAAAGATGTCACTTTGAAGACTAAGCTCACCCAAGCAATGGTATTTTCAATTGCATTATACATACTATGAATTGGAACCAACTCAAGTGTGCTTAATACACACACACACGCACACATACATCCCAAGTCAATATCTTAATTTATGTGTTTCTAGAAGACTGTCTGTACTGTATTGTAAAACATGCCTTAAGGTACAAATATCTTGATGTCTTATCATCAGCCCAAACTCAGCATAGTAAATGGAACTCATCAGTTTCCCTTGCAAACAAAGTCTCACAACCAAATACATGAAACTAAAACCAGCATATCCCAATTGTTAAGAGCTGAAAACTCCATAAAATCTTTAAGATTTACCTAACCTCCAATATTTATATACATTCATGAATTTCAGATTTTACAGTCTCTCTATTCAGTCCCATAGCATGCCACCTAGTGCCCTAACTCCAGCACTACTAGACACACATCACTTAATCCTAGATCAGTACTCTACTCCTCTGTTCCAAAAATTTACTAATGTACACCGCTTTCAAGGTTGTATGTAGTATTATCTAATTTTCCAAATGCAATGGAATAGTATAGTGGTTAAAATCACAGTCTCAGGAGCTAGAGATCCAAGATCTGAATTCAGTTCTCTACTTGGTAATTTTACGACATTGTAAAAGTCATTTAACCACTATGCACAATACAGTTACTGAATCATAAAATGGAGTTATAATTACATCCCTCTCATATGGTTTCTCTGCAAATTAAATGAGTTAATATATTTAAAATGTTTAACTATATCCATAATCAATATATGACAAATTGCCAAGCCAAGTGTCATCGAGTCGGATCTGACTCATATGCAGCTAATATTATGATAACAAATCCAATCTTATTTCCACTCTATTACTGAAAGAGACTACTACTAAAAGAAAACCTCTTCTTTGGCTTTTCCATTTACATTATGCAGATAGCTTATTTCTATATACATTCTTTGTTCACTAATTTCTTCTCCTTACTTATATTCAGTTTTCTCTATGTAGTCTTTATTCTGTCCCCCTCCAAAATACAATTCAAATCCCATTCCTTCCACAAAGCATTTTAGATTACTTCAACCCTCTCTGAATTCTTCTACAGTATCTATATACTACATACACAATTAAACTCATCAAATAAAAATTCAACAAAATTGCATATTACTTTATATGTGAAATATTTGTTAGTATAGTTGACAACAGCTTTTGAATCAAACAGATATAGTTAAATTAAAATCTGTCACTTAAACTATATGACCTTGAAGAACTACTTGGCTCCTCTGATTCTGTTTCTCTGCCTGTGCTAATAAAATACTGCTATCAATAAAAAAGTCTATAAAATGCTTCTAACAACATGAACACATTCCCTGTCTTCAAACTGACTGTAAAATTCTTGAGAGCAGAAATCATATTATTTTTTCTGTCCTCTTTTTGCATTACAACAAATAGCATGTAAAAAGTAGCAGTGAGGAAAAACATGTTGGTTTTATGTGTATTTTAAAAGAGGGTACTAGAACATAACATGTTTATGCAGATCTCTTCTAACTGTACAAATCCAATACTTACTGCTCCGTATTCTCACGGTGCAGTGTATTTCTTTGTGCTGCTAAGAAGCCTAGTAATCATCTTACAATGTACTAATCCTCATAGACTGTAATAATTATAACTTACTTCAAGGGACTTAAACAATGGAATTTGTTTGTAAGTGAAGAACAACTTGTAAAGCAGTTTAAAATTCAAACATCTTTATTATTTGGAAGTTACACTAGTGTATTAACAAAAACAACCCAAATTAAAAGTATATACAGTAGTAAAGACAAAAGTAGGAGAGTGTTTAAAAGCAATACATTATGAAAAATTATTCTGTTTTCATGGAGGGTAGATTATAACAATGAAAATTTAGGTTTTGTTCTAGTACAGACTTAATAGTCACAATATTTTTGAGGATTTTTAACTAAGTAACCACTCAAGAAGGAAACTGTGAACTATAATAATTTGAACTTTTTTTAAGTATTTTAAATTGTTGAGTTTAGTCAAAAGGTGAAAGACAAAATAATGTTATTATTAGATGCCACTGAGTCACTGCAGACTCATATATGAATCAAGAATGTACAGGACTGGTTTGAGTGTCATTTTCACCAGTTAGAGACTGTAATGCTATCTCAAGATTCTTTTGCCCATAGTCACAACTGCACACAGATAAGCTGGAGACAGGAAAAAGAGCAACAACAAATACTTGTCCATTACAGAGCACAAGGTATTGAATTGTCTGGGTACTCAACACAAATTATACAGAACTCAATTTCTAAGGTAGAATAGCATGAGTTACTTTGCTTTCAGATACACAACTTGCCTCCTATAGAAGAGGACTGGGCAACTTCTGACTAGAAATAGACACACTTTAGTAGAGTTAAGTGAGCTGATGATTAGATAGGAGACAAAATACTATGACTGTGAAGAAATCTGGAAACTTCTTTAGGAAACAGAACGTGAACAAGAACTAGAGGAAATCTGGATGATTTGGGAGCTAGAAGTATGAATCATTCCTTTAAGGGAGACATCAACATTATCAAGATAAAGAGTGAGGGAGCATATGGCAAAAGAGGAAAGTCCAGGATGAGTGAATTGTCACAGGAAATGCAATTTGGAAAATTAAGTAAGAAAGACGACTTATACTCACAACTGAGAATACAACCTAAGAGAGACACTAGAAAAGTACAGCCAGTGACCCAGTGATTCACACCCAAGGAAACAAATACAGAAGCACAGACTGATTAGGAAGAGTGGAGTGTTACTGAGAATGGAAGAAGCTATACTTGTTCACAGTGAAAATTCTGTTTTAGTGCAGAAAGATGTTTAAATTTAATTCATTTCAGCAACATGGTGGCTTTTTTTTTTCTTTTCTTTTGCCATGGAGTCAATTCCAACTCACAGGAACCCTACATGACAGAGTAGAATTGTCCCACAGAGTTTCCACAGAGCTCCTGGTGAATTCGAACTTCTGACCTTTTGATTAGCAGTTATAGCATTTAACCACTATGCCACCAGGATTTCCATGATGATCTAGTGCAACTCCACAATTCTTTAAATGACTTCCCTTTTCTTTCTGACAGTAACTCAGTTTCCTTGCATAGCAAATGTTTTCCAAAGGTTTTTGTTTTAAAAGTGTGAATGATCATTCCTTAGTCACTGATAAGACAACACTCATTCTTAGTGACTATGTTCTTATAAATTTCTTAAATTCACTGTGTATTCTTAACCTTGTAATCATGTCTTTGAATTTAAACATTTCTAATGCATGTAATTGAAAAATGTCCTGAAAAAGTATCTTAATTTAAAAACCAAATCTGTTGTTATTGAGTTTACTCTGACTCATAGTGACACTTAAGGAGAGTGCAGAGCTATTCCACAACGTTTTAAAGGCTGTAATCTTTGTGGAAGCAGACTGCCACATCTCTCTCCAGCTGAGCAGGTGGTTGGCTCAAACAGCCAACTTTTGTTTAGCAGTCAAGAACTTAACCACTGCACCACCAGGATTCCTTAGAAATGACTACATACTTTGAGATTTTAAATGGTTAACTTTAGAGAAGGTCCATGTGTGGCACAAACAGTTCAGGACTCAACTACTAGCCAAAAGATTAGTGGCTCAAACCTATCCAGAAATGTCTAGGGAAACAATCCTGGCAATCTGTTTCTGAAAGTTCACAGCCTTGAAAACCTATAAAGCAGTTCTACTCACATACCTGGAGTTGCCATGATCTGTTGCTGACTGGATCATTGATATCCACTGGGTTTTCACTGGCTCATTTTCAGAAACAAATCTCTAGTTGTTTCTTCTTACTCCATCTTAGTCTAACACAGCTGAAATCCGTTTCTCATCATAGCAACATGTGAGCCTCCACTAACAGATGATTCCAGGCTGGGAATCAAACCATGGTCTCCCAGATGGAAGGCAAGAATTCTACCAGTGATCTATCTACCAATGCCCCTTGTCATTATAATACACACATGAAATTAAAACCTGTTTACATATCTCTCTTCTCCAATAAACAACAGTCCATGACATCTTATATACTGTTCTTATATATTGCTCTTGTATGTCATTTTTTCTGATGATTAATACTGTCTTATAAAAGTACACAATGTTTGCTAAATGAACAAATGAAAGAGGACTTACTTTTCTTTTCCAAGAAAGTTTGCTTCTAAATATTCTCAAGGAAGCAGGTCAATAATAGGGAATTCCCAGGTGTTTCAAACAGCTTAGCATTCAACTACTAACCAAAAGACTGGAAGTTTCAACCCACTCAAAGATGCCTCATTAGAAAGCTGGTGATATACTTCTGAAAAGTCACAGCCATGAAAACACTATGAAATGCATGGGGTCACCATTAGATATAATTTGGTTATTTTTTCTTGAGGTGGTTTTTAAATAATGCAGACTCAGGAAAGTAACTTACACCAGTTTTCCAAACTCAACATTTTAGGCATGCCCATAACCAAAATAACAATAGATTAAAATTGTTATTAAGAACAGGACTCATATTTCATATTAATTTTCTAATCTTTAGACAGCTTAGAATAGAATTACTAAACCAAACCAATTGCTGTTTAGTCGATTCTGACTCACTGTGACTCCATGTGTTCAAGAGTAGAACTATGCCCCTTTGGGTTTTTAAGGCTATGACCTTTCAGAAGCAGATCATCAGGCTTTTTTTTTCAGAGGTGAACCCATACGGGTTCAAACCACTGATCTTTCAGTTAGTAGCTGTGAGTTTAACCAGTTGTGCCAACCAGAGACCTCTAGAATAGTATTAGGAACATACTAAATAATCACTTACTCATTTCCAAGTATATGTACCATAAATAACAACAACAACAACAAACCCACCACCATCAAGTTGATTTCATCTCATAGTGACCCTATAGGATGGGACAAAACTGCCCCATAGGTTTCCAAGGTGTGTGTGATGGATCTGAACTGCCAACTGTTTGGTTATCAGCTATAGTACTTAATCCATACATCAGCAGTGTTTCCTGTATGTATCACAGCACTTGATATTTACTGTTTAGTCAAATTTAGAACTTAGCTCAGTTTGTATCAGAGGAGATTAAATCAAGTACAAGACATAAGCTTCACACTAAGGTCAGGATTCTGAATACTCAAAAGCAGTGCCAAGTAGAAAACTGATTCCAACACAGGGACTAAGGAACCATATTTAAAGGAAAAAAAAAAAAAAACTGAAACCCCTCAAAATGGTGTTTACTCAACATAAACTAGGGAATACCTGGAGGCAGCTTCTGAAATGCTACTAAGTCATGGAAGCAGGATTAAAAGCAACAAAGTTACTAAAGGTAGCAATTCAGGAAGTAGTCTAGAATGCCAGATTGCCTGCTGTTGACCTAAAGATATTACATCTTAAAGATGATGGCCAGCCCCTGACAATTATGACAACAGAAGCCATCCATCTATAGAAAGTGAAAACAAGCACATCCAAATTCAATCTTTTGCCAAAGAGAATAATTAACAAATGGTTACATGATTTTTCAAAAGAAATACTTTCCTCTTCAACATTTCAAGGTGAACAAAGGAAGCATTTGTATTCCTTTCCTCCTATTTTCATTTCCACTTCACTAATGACAAATCCAGAAAGTAAGGTCCTCATATGTCTACATTCTTTGGGGGAAAATCAGGAATAATTCAAATTACAAAATTTGTAATAATCTAGCCTATGCTGTCTAACTGAAGTTGGGAAAGTTACTGAATGTTTAGCTCAGATATCCTATTTTTAGAAAAAGAATGTAAAAGAAAAAAAATCCTATTTTTATAATTGTCAATTATATTGGATAGAGGAGCAGGACTAAGCTGGTGGATGCTTCCTGTGATCCCTCTAACAACAAAGACCAAAAAAAAAAAAAAAAAGGCAAATGAATTGATAATATATGACACTCTAGGAGCCCTGAAGGGAAAGGGAAAGTTAAGAAATCGACCTAGCATCAGAAAAATAATAGTAGGTCAAGAAGTACCTAGGACCGGTCAGACCTGACCTGACTAGAGTGGTAGCCTACCAAAAGATCAGCAGTGGTAAGCTTGGTAACAGCAGCAGGGGCTTTCAGAAGGCTTCTTCCTCAGCAGGAGACAATGATGGAGGGCCTACTCACACCTCCAGAATCAGTGAAAGACAACATTCAATCAACAAAAGCTAAGTGGATTGTGTCTAATCTGCCACATAAGTTTATAAATCTTTCCTTCAGTCTATACCTCTCTCTTTTCCCAGTGCTTCCTCTTCCCTTCTCTGTACTACACCCAGTTCCAGGGTCCGATGAAATTATCTAGGTTGGAAATAGAACTTCTTTTAAGCACTCTAGGCTCAGAATGGGAATAATTTAACAAACAAGATGAAATAATAAGAAAAATAACCTGATGAATCTCCTACGCAAGGAACTCAAGGCAGAAGCAGTTCCTCTGCTTAAGCTCAGGTATAATAATAAGCATCTTCCTAGTAGACACTGACAGCATTCTCAACACATGCACTCAGATATCTACACATACACCAATAACTTTTTCCTATCTAGGGCAGTAGGGGAGAGCCCAAACCACACATTTGGTGACCCAGTGACCTGGGCAGTGGAGCAGTGTACTACCAGAAAAGTAAATGAATGTCTGAGCTTGCATGCCTAGTAACAGCTCTAACCATCTTATGACAAGATGTTAACACCTCAATCACACCAATAATCAAGCTAGCTCACATAACCAGCCTATTTTGGTACTTCAAACCAAAACACTAAGCTAGAACATGTTAAGCAAACATAAATACAACTTACTGATGGCTCAGAGACAACTGTCAATATCAAATCACATAAAAGGGCAGACCATGATGGCTTCAGAAAACATCCAAAACAGAGAACCAAATTAATTTTTCATGGGGGTGGGGCCAAAATGGCAGACCAGACACATCTCCTTGATTCTTTCTGAGAACTAAGGCCTGGAATGGTAACTGAATTGAGCAGCATGGACATCCAGGGAGGCCTAGGATCTGACACAGGGTTGTCAAATCAAACTGGTTGCCAGTACAGGGTAAACTACTTCTGTCTAGCATGAGGCAGCCACACACTGAGTCCTGCTTCTGCTGACTTACCATTTGGGAGAACTGCAGGTACTGTCACTGATTTGTTTTCCAGGATACAGGGACCGGTCATGAGCCTTCAAATACACCAAATTGCAGTGCTTAAGCAAACTGAATATAGTGCAACAAAGAGACTATACTTGGAACAGCCACATTTTGAGAGCTCAGCTGCTGACTGACAACACCGTTGCCCTTCTACCCTCTGATTTCTGAGCTGCACCACAGATTCTGCTGTTTCACAGCAGGAAGAGCATCTAAGGTGGGATGCTGCCTTGGTCAGCTGGGAGGTGGAGTCACACAACCAGAGGACTTAGTTGGGGCTAATACTCATACCAAGAAGTAGTGACTTACTGGAAAATGCTTCTCCAGCACAAAAGCTGTGTTTATGACAGTTGTGTCTAGAGTTCTGGGTGAGGCCTGGCAAAGGATGGAAGCAAGGCCATAATCCCTCCCTACTTTGAACCACAGCCTCCAAAGACAACCTATGAGGTGATTCTGTTGTCAGCTGAAAGGAAGGCCTGCCACACCTGAGGACCTCATTTTAGCAGCTACGAACAGCTCCTCATATAGCAATAAAATATCGTCTTAAGATAAGATCTTCTGAAGAACTGACTGCTGAGTAGCTCAGCAGCATTTTCTCCACCCTTCACTGATATACCTGATAGTACTGGCTGAAAGTCCCCCAATGACTCCATAAGTAGGGTGCCATCTTTCCCAGCCTGGAGGCAGAGCCTGTCACTGCAGAGAGGCCACCTGGAGACAGTCAGTAGAGTACACAGAGGTGGCTGCTGACCAACTCTCTTCCGCACTATGTCTCAGCTCCAGCTGAGGAAACACCAAAGAAACCAAACAGTGTCCAGATGGCATGAGGGCAACAATTAATACCTAATCATTTAAAGAAGCAGTCCAACATAACTCCAGAAAACTCCCAAAATAAAGAATCAAGAAACTTCCCAGATGAAGAAGCCTTTATGAAACTATCAGAGGTCAAGTACAAAACAATTATGCATAAAGCCCTCCTAGAGATTAAACACAATGCAGTAGAACAAAATGAAAAATTAAGTGAGCTACTTGAACTGATAGAACATCAACAAACTGAAATCCAGCAGATCAATAATAAAATTACAGAATTAGACAATTCAATCCAAAGGCAAAACAGCAGAACCAAAGAGATGAAACCCACAGTCAGTGAGCTAGCAAACTGAACAACTCACACCAGCACTTAGGAGGTGAAATCAGAGAAAAGAAAGAAGAAAGACAAAGAAGCATAAAGAAACATGCAGGATTCAATTAAGAGAAATAATTGGAGTTCCTGAACAGGGAGGGATAGGCAAAAATACAGAATATCGTTGTAGAGTTGCTCACAAAAAACTTACCTGAAATGATGAAAGAAAAGAACATAGAAAATCAAGATGCTTATCGAATTCCACAAAAACTACATCCCAAAAGAAAGACATCAAGACATATACTGTAATCCAGCTAATAAAATGAAGCATAAACAAAGACTCCTAAAGGCAGAGTGGCTTAAAGCAAAGCTAACATACAGAAGGAAGCCCTGTAGGTTTTCATCTGAATTCTCAACAGAAATGATGCTGGCCAGAAGGCAGTGGCATGACACATTCAAAGCCTTGAAAGAGAAAAACTTCCAACCACGAATTATATATCCTGCAAAACTGTCCCTCAAATATGATGGCAAAATCAAGACATTCCCAGATAAACAGGAGCTTAGAGACTTTGCAAAACCAAACCATAACTACAGCCAAGCCAAGTGCCATCGAGTTGGATCCAACTCATGATCAAAACCACAAGAAACACTAAAAACTCTTTGCTTAGAAAAACAAAAACATCAACTGTATACTTAAGGAGGAAATGTAAGACACAGCACCCAAAATCATACTCAGTTAGGGAAGTTACAGAGCTCAATAAAAGCTGTAATTTTAAAACAAGGCAACCAGTAGTCAAAAGATAAAAACTATGACATCATCACACTAAAAAGAAGCATATACTACAGTAGTGATAACTCTTTCAGATGCAGAAGAACTTAAAAAGATATGCAGAAGTTAAAGTCTGGTTTAAAGTTAGAAAACCAAGGGGGATTATAAGGGTAGCTGCAAGCAAAATAACAACGTGACATATCAAATCAAGAAATGTAACACAGGAATCTCAACAAACACAAAACCAAAGCTCAAAAAGATGAAAAGTCAACCCATAAAGAATGACTTAGACACAATATTAAGAATGTAGAAAACATTAACAACACGAAAATAGCCAAGCCAAAGCCAAGTGCCGTCGAGTCGGATCCGAAAAATATCAAAATGACAGCACTAAACACATACCTATCAATAATTACGTTGAATGCAGGTGGACTGAATGTTCCAATAAACAGACTGTGAGTGACATTCTGGATCAAAAGACATGACTCGTTTATATGTTGCTTACAAGAAACATACCTTACACTCAAAGATATGAATAAATTGAAAATCCAAGGATGAAAAAATATATACAAAGACAACAACATAAAAAGTAGAACAGGAGTGGCAACACTAATTTCAGGCAAAGTAGACTTTAACGTAAAATCCAGCACTGTGCACCAGGATGGTCACTATTAATTGCTGAATGGTTCAATACATAAGCAAGACATAAAAATATTAAATATTTATGCACCTAACACCAGAGCACCTAAATGCATCGAGCAATCATTGACAACACTGAAAAATGAGGCAAAATGTTCAGCAATAATAGTTGGGGACATCAACACTCCACTTTCAGCAATGGGCAGATCATCCACAAAAAAAGCTCAGTAAAGATACAGAAAATCTTACTGCAACAATTAACCAACCGGATTTCATCAACATATACAGCACTTTTTACTCCTCAACAGATAAGTATATCTTCTTTTCCAGTGCATATGGAACATTTTCCAGAATAGACCATGGGTCAGCACATAAAGTCTCAACAAAAAACAAACCACTAAATTACTGCAAAGTAATTTAGAACTATAAAGTAATTTTGAACTATAAAGCACTAAAAGTTTGAACCAACAGTAGAAAAACAAAGGCACAAATTTGAACTCATGGAAACTGAACAACACCTTGCTCAAAAACCCACAGTTATAAAAGAAATCAAAGACAAAGTAAAGAAATTTATGGAATCAAATGAGAATGAAAACACATTCTGCCAGAACCCATTGTATACAGCAAAAGTAGTGCTCAGAGGTCAGTTTATCTCTATAAATGCACACATCTGGAATGAAGAAAGGACCCAAACCAAAGAATTAACTCTACAGCTTGAACAAGTACAAAGAAAGCAACACAGGAATCCCTCAGGTACCAGAAGAAAATAAATGATAAAGATTCAAGCAGAACTACATGAATTAGAGAACAGAAAAAACTATTGAAAAAAATGACAAAACCAAAAGCTGCTTTCTCGAAAAGATCAACAAAATTGATAAAAACATTGGCCAAACTTACAAATGAAAAACAGGGCAAGAAACAAATAACCTCAATAAGAAATGAGATTGGGGATGTCACAACAGACAAAACTGAAATAAGAAATATCATAACACAATCCCATGAAAGACTGTAATCTATCAGATTTGAAAACCTAGAGAAAATGGACAAATTTCTTGGTTTGTATCACCTCCCAAAATTATCACAAGGAGAAGCAGAGCAACTTAATAAACCCATCACAAAGAAAGAGACCAAAAATATCATCAAAAAACTACCAACCCAGACACTCTTGGCCCAGATGGCTTTGCCAGAGAATTCTACCCAACTTACAGAGAAGTTAACTCCAATACTATCAAGGCTATTTCACAGCATAGAAAGGGATAGAATGCTCCCAAATTCATTCTATGAAGCCAGCATAACCCTGATACCAAAGCCAGAGAAAGATTCCACCAAAAAAAAAAAAAGTTACAAAGCAGTATCACTCATGAACCTAGATGTAAAAATTTTCAACGAAACCCTAGCCAGTAGAATTCAACAACATACCAAAAAAATAATTCATCATGATCAATTTGGATTCATACCAGAAACGTATGGCTGCTTCAGCATCAGAAAAACAATTAACATGATCAACCACATAAATAGCACACAAGGTAAAAATCACCTGATTTTGTCAATTGATGCAGAAAAGGCTTTTGACAAAGTCAAACACACAGTCATGCTAAAAACTCTCAGCAAAATTGAAATGGAGGGAAGTTCTTCAATGCAGTAACAGGCATCTATGCAAAACCGATCACTTGCATCATCCTGAATGGACAGACACTGAAATGAGAACTAGGCAAGGATGCCCACTCTCATCACTTTTATTCAGCAGTGTACTAGAGGGTCTATCCAGAGCAATTAGACAACACAAAGAAATAAACGGCATCTGCATCAGCAAAGAAGTAAAAATCTCCCTATTTGCAGATGATAAGATTGTATATGCAGAGAATCCTAAAGAATCCATAAGTAAACTACTGGACCTAATAGAAGAGCTTTGCAAAGTATCAGGATATAAGATATACACAAGAAAATCTGTAGGATTCCTTTATACCAAAAAAAGAGATCATCAAAGAAGAAATCACCAAATCAATACCATTGGCCATAGCCCCTAAGAAGATAAAATACTGAAGAATAAACCTAACTACAGAAATAAGAGACCTATATAGAGAGAACCACAAAACTTTACAGCAACAAACCAAAAGAGACTACATAAATGGAGAAACCTACCCTGCTTATGGATAGGAACACTTACCATTGTGAAAATGTCTATCTTACCCAAAGTGATCTACATATACAGTGTAATCCCAATACAAATTTCATGATTTTCTAAAGTGAAGGAAAAATGAATCACCAGCTTTGTTTGGGAAGGGAAGAAACCCCAGATACGTAAAGCACTACTGAAGAAGAATACAGTGGGAGGCCTCACACTGCCTGACCTTAAAACCTATTACACTGCTACAGTAGTCAAAACACCCTGGTATAGGTACAAAAAGAGACATATACGCCAACGGAAAAGAGTTGAGACCCCGGAGATGACACTATCCTCCTATGAACAGTTGGTATTTGACAAAGGCCCTAAGATTGTAAACTGGAGTAAAAACAGTCTCTTTAACAAATGGTGTTGGCAAATTTGCATATCCATCTGCCAAAAATTGAAACAGGACCCATATCTTACAACTTACACAAAAACTAACTCAAAATGGATCAAAGACCTAAATATTAAACCTAAAGCAATAAATATTACACAAGAAAAAATAGGGTCAACAATGGAAGTTGTAACACATAGTTTAAAAATACTTCAAAATCTAAGAAATAAAATACAAACAACAGGAGAGAAAATAGATAAATGAGAACTACTAAGAATCAAACACTTTTGCTCATCCAAAGACTTCACCAAAAGAGTTAAAAGAACACCTACAGAACAGGAAAAACTGGGGCAACTACATGTCAGACTGACATCTGATCTCCATAGTCTACAAGGAACTGCAAAATATCAACAAGAAAAAACTACATGACCCAATTAAACAATGGGCAAAGGTGATGGGCAGACACTTCAAAAAAGGGGATATCCAGGCTAACAAAAGACACATGAAGAAATTCTCACTATCATCAGAGAAATCCAAATCAAAACTACAATGAGATACCATCTCACCCCAACAAGGTTAGCCATGATCCTAAAAACACAAAACAACAAATGCTGGAGAGGCTGTGGAGAAATAAGAACTTTCCTACACTGCTAGTGGGATTGCAAAATGGTACAACCTCTTTGGAAAGCAAACTGGCACTTCCTTAAAAAGCTGGAAATAGATATAGCATTTGATTTAGTAATCTCACTGCCTGGACTATATTCTACAGAAACAAAGTTGTCACACGGACAGACTCACACACTCGAATGTTCACTGCAGCACAGTCCACAATAGCAAAAAGACAGAATCAACCTAGATGCCCATGAACACATGAATAGATAAACAAACTACAGTACATGTCTTCAGCGGAATACTATGCAATAGTAAAGAACAATGATGATTTTAGGAAACATCTCATAACCTGGTTTCAATTGGAAGACATTATACTGAGTGAAACCAGTCAGTGGCAAAAGGACAAACATAGTATGAGACCTCTGCTACAAGAACTTAAATACAGACTTGGGTACAGCAGAAAAGACTCTTTGGTTGCTACAAGTGTGGTGAGGGAGGGAGAGAGGTGGACACAGATGAGCTGAATAGAAATTTGGTTGGGTGAAAACTGTGACAGTGCACAGCACAAGGATCAACTTAACTGGACTTCACCATAAACTGAAAGCTCTAATCTTGACCCAATATTGCAAGGACAGAGTGGCAGGGGCCATGCTCTTAGGGGACATCGAGGTCAACTGGCATAACTAGTCTATTGCTAAGAGAGTCTTCTGCATCCCATATTGGTGAGTGGTGTCTGGTGTCTTAAAAGCTAGCAACCTGCCATCTTAGGTACACCAAATGGTCCCAACTCATCCAGAACAGATAATCACTAAGAACATGAAAGATATGAGGAAAAAAGAGTTCAGGAGACAGAAGGACCAGTATGAATGAGAGACCATATCAACATGTGACCAGAAGAACCAGACGAGGCCCAGCTACCAATGACAGCCATGATGAGTTACACAGTGCTGAGTCCCTGTGGCAACATAAGGAAAAGAGGAGTGCAGCTCAAGAACTCTACTAACAGACCACAACTGATGATCTGATTATCCTGGAGGGTCCTCTGGGAGCATGGCCCCTAGACCTGCTGCTACCCCATCCAGAAAATGCTACTGAATCTTCACACCAAAATGGACTGGACCCCAAGACACCTGTGACCATACTGTGAGTGTACTTTATGACTCTACGCATATGTAGGATACTGTTCTACTGGTCTCTTTCTAGATGGGAGACAAGGGTAGTGAGGACAGGACAAGAACTTGTTAAGAGGATACAACATGTATCAAATGAAAATGAGGAGCGTGCTGTCAGGGGTCAAGAAGAACAGAAGGAGCTGCAGATTGGCACGCATGCAATATTTATTTGGATTTTATACTTTTACTTCATTACAATAAAAAAATTAAAAATTTTCCAGGTGATGAGAGCTTTTGGAATTATCACAGGTACAATACAAAAAATTAATATTTAGAACTCTTGAAGAGATCAGGAAGAAGATCAGGCAAGACACAGCAAATTATAAAGACCAATTGCAACAGGCTGAAAGAAAGCATAGAGAAACACCACATAGAAATTGAGAAAATTAATAACAAAATCAGAGAATTGGACAACATTATAGAAAGACAAAGGAGCAAACCTGAGGCAATGGAAGCTAGAATTAGTGAGAATGAACATAAAACACCTGACACCACCTATCTGAGAAATCATAAAAAAGAATTTTTAAAAATGAAGGAACATGTGGGACTATATTAGGAGAAATAATATGAGAGCAACTGGAGTACCAGAACAGGTAAAAGAAAGTACAGAGAGAATTGTTGAAAATTTGTTGACAGAAAACCTCCCTGAGATCATAAAAGATGAGAAGATATCTATCCAAGATGCTCATCAAACTCCACACAAGGAAAATCCCTAAGATATCTTATAGTCAAACTTGACTAAAAATAAGGCCAAACCAAGTGCCGTCGAGTCGGATCTAATTTTAAAGGCAGCTAGGGATAAATGAAAAATCATTTACAAAGCAGAGTCGGTAAGACTAAACTCAGACTATTCAGCAGAAACCACACAGGGAGGAAAGCAATGGGATGACATACACAAGGCCTTGTAGGAAAAAAAAAAAAAAACTGCCAGCCAAGAACTATTATCTACCAAAACTGTCTCTCAAATATGATGGCAAAATTAGGGCATTTTCAGGTAAACACAAATTTAGAGAATTTGCAAAAACCAAGCCAAAATTACACGAAATACTGAAGAAAGTCATTCAGTTAGAATATTAATAACATCAGATAATAACCCAAAGCTAGAACACTGAACAGAGCAACCAGGTATCAACTCAGTAATGGAAATCACAAAAAATATTTTGGACAATATACAGAAATACTGAATTAATTTGAGTTAATAATAACATACAGAAACCAGTGGTTTACAGCTCCACGATAACAAACCTGAAACCATACCCACTTCCATCGATATAATTCTAACTCACAGCAACCGTATAGGACAGAGTAGAACTACTGTGTAGAGCTTCCAAGGAGTGCCTAACAGATGATTCAAATGCCAATCTTTTGGTTAGTAGATGCAGCACTGAACCAATATGCCACTGGGTTTCATCTCCTCAATGAAAGCCTCTTTATTTCTCTATCTCTATAGTGATCAAAGAAACTAATAACCTCCTTGACTAAAACTAAAAATTATCTCTACATTTTCTTTGGCATAGAAAGGTCAATTACAGCAGATATGAACAGCTGACCAACTCTAAACTCTAAAAAGCCAGAGTATAAATTCTGAACCATTTGACAGTGTTGTTCTCTTCCACATAAGCTATTCTTTTCACTGGCAAATTACAAGAAATATCCCATTATTATCCCTGTTATTAAACTAAAAACTACCTTATCACTCTTCCTTGCCTTAAACAATGCAATGGTTAAATTTTCACCACAAATCAAAAATGTCAAAAGATACTTCAATACAGAACCATGAGAAAGCACAAATAAATTGAAAGATCACTTTTATTTCAATGTGACTAAACCACTATTACTAATCTAATAAGAAAAACTTTTAAACAACAACTAGAATGCTTCTGTTTTTCAAAATGTATGAAAATATGACAAATTCAAATGAACTGGAGAATAAAAATAATCTTACAATTGTGATATATTTATATAACAACTTTGTTTCCCATTCTCTAGGTAAAGACATAAACTGTTTTAGATTATTCAATTAACTGTCTCTCCTGTGATCTGAAATATATAAAACACTTACCTAAGCCACCAATTCCGACACACTCTAATCCATTGTGTTTTTAAGAACAGTTTTTCTTGCTTTTATATTCAAATCCTAAATATTGTACATTCAATTAACAAAAATCTCATGAGTCTATCCCTGTACAGCACAGAACAAAAGGAACTGTTTTTGTCTCTGATCAAAAGGTAGCAACCACATCTTTGTGGCACCCAGCTGCTTCTGAATTAATTTAGCTTATTTATGACTCATTGGACTCTTTTCTTGTCACTGCTTAAATCACTTTCTACCCGTTAGTGGTTTTTTGATGTCTTAACTTTTTTTTTCAGGCTACTAGAATACTGTTTATTCTACCAACACCCTCATATAAATAAAGAATAATTATTATAAATTATTGTTAACTGAAATACACAACGTATTGGCTGTTGTGCTCTGCATACAGGAGGATAAATGTAAGCCTTATGAAAGCATTTTAATTAAATGCTTATTTGTACAAAATGTTATGATCAGGTGCAGAAAAACAGGAGGCACAGAAATAAACACACATGCACATGCGCACACACGTACACACATGCACACAGAAACACATACAAGCAGTCTACATATACAGATCATGCTATCACAATTATTAAATATTACTAAAACATTAGCAGTGGTTATATCAGCACATGTAAAATGTAAATCTTTCAATTCTGAAACAGAAGAGAGGAAGCAAGTTAACAAAGGGAAAACTTTTCTGCTCTGTACTCAGGAGGTATATAGCTAAGGCAGTTTGTAAACAGATGGTACAAGAAGTTAAACAAGTTATAGGTCCCCAACTACATCTGTTACCAAGATACACAGACTATTCCTCCCAGACATGTTTTCAAACAGTCAAAATGAGTTTGCCAAGGCTGAAAGAGGGTTAACCTGAGAGGACATGGCTCATTCCTTCTTACACCTAAACTTTTCACTGTCTTTCACTTCCATCCTATATCTCACCCTACCCCCGAAAAAGCTTCAACCAATTTTTTTGCCGGTTTGTTTGTTTTTACCTTCTGAGCCAGGAAAAGCCAACCTCGTGCAGATATTCTCTATATCCAATGGAACATTTCCTTACTTGTCTGAAAACTTTAGTTTTCAAAAGGGAATTCTTTATGTGGTTGCAGGATTTGTGGTGATTGTTATAATTTTGTTTGACATAGTTACAGCAGAATGCAAACAGCTAATCCATCAACAATCCATGTAGCATGTGACTAAAAATAATATTAAAAACACAGCTGTTATGAGCAATAAATGATTATATGTAAGCCACTGGGACAGCATAAGTACTAAAGAGGAGTTAGCTAATAATGGGAAACCCCACTTGCATAGTTGTTAAGTGCTAAAGCTACTAATCAAAAGATCAGCAATTCAAATCCACCAAGCGTTCCTTAGAAACTCTGTAAGGCAGTTCTACTCTGTCCTATAAAGTTGCTATGACTTGGCATTGATGTGATGGCAGTGGGTTTGGTTGTTAGTTTGGTTATGAATTCAGTGTGCTCTCACTCTGAGTGCAGGAATGATAAAAACTAAAATTAGGTAATCTATACTAGAAATAATGCAAGCAAAAGTCATCAGCAAGAAGAAAACCAAACACTGGATAAGCAAATGTGTAAGAGCAAACTTTAAAGCTCACAAAGAGTAAACTTAATTTTCCCTTTATCTTCACTTGCGATACAAGTTGACAGTCAAAAGCTGGGTGTAATTTTATACACCACCTGCACAGGAAGGCAGATTTGTTTTGCATGACTTTACTATAATTATTATTTTGGTTACTGACATGAAGATAACAAACAACATATTTTGGTAGCTGTATTTGAATTTTAAGAGTCTGTTTCTAGGGAATTCATTAATTATGATATATGTGGCATTTTGCAAAAACATCACACAAAACACAGTGATAACTTAATGATATTCTTGACTGAGAGCACTGAGATCATCCACTGTCTTCCATTTCACTTCATTCAACTGCAGGTTTCTTCCTTCATTCCTTCCTGCCTTTGTTCCTTCCTTTCTTTCTTCATTCCTTCCTTCCCTTCTGTCCTTCCCCCCTCCTTTCGTTATTTTTGTACTTTTTTAAAGCTTTGTCAATCTCTCATTTTTCTCTGGTAGTCTCTCATAGAGCTAACTCTTCCACTAGGACCTTGTATTTCTTTCTATTTCATCGTATTGCCTGTATTTCATTGTATTTCCTCCCAAAATTTCCAACACTAACCTTTATAACCTATTTTATCCCCCTCACAATTCCTCAAGATTTCCTTTTCTGTAGCTATCCCTGCAGGTATAAACAGCCATTGCACTCATTCCAGTTGCTTAATTCTGCTCTTTTGGCTTTGACCTGAATTGTCTAATTCTGTAACTTTGTTATTGATGTTTGATTCGCCTATCAGTTTGAATAGCTTGCTTAATTTTTCATTTTGTTCTGCTGCATTTTGTATAATCTCTAGTAAGGCTCTATATATAATTCTTTTGAACTGGGTCTCTGATAGTTTTAGAAAGCCTTCATCTCTGAAGTTTTTTGATTCTTTGTTTTGGGAGTTTTCTGGAGCTATGGGGAGTTGTTTCTTGCAAGTTTGGCAATGGTTTGTTACTTTGGGGACATCTAGAGGCTGTTTAGTTTCTCTGGTGTTTCCTCAACAGGAGCTGATGTGTAGTTCTGAGAATCACGTTAGTCACCAGCCACCTCTGTGTACTCTAATGACTGTCCCCAGTGGACTCTCTGGGGTGGCAGGCTCTGCCTCCTGGCTGGCAAAGACACAGCCCTACCTATGGAGTCACTAGGGGGTGTCAAATAACCCTACGATATGGGTCAGTAAAGGCTGGAAGAGATGTCATCAGGCTGCACAGCAGTTATGTCCCCAGGCAGTCTTATTTTAAAAAGCTAAAATCTATCTGACAGCTTCCAAAATCAGTCAGGCTGTCAGGTGTGTCCAGTCCCACCTTCTGGCTGACAACAGAGGCACCTCTTTGGCTGTCCCCACATGCCACGATGTAGTTTAAAGTATGGAGTGGCTATTTCCTTGTTATCATCCCCCACCAGGCCCTATCCATAAGGTAACACTGCTAAGCACAGCCTTTCTACTGGAAATATGCTCCCCAGACTGGCATTGCCTCTCAGCCTGGGAATTAACTGCTGCTGAGGCCTCCAGTTGGGTGACTCCACCTCCCAGCCAACCAAGATGGCGTCCTGGCCAAGCTGCCCCTCCCTCTGTGAAACAGCTGAATCTATGACAGAGCTCCAAAAAGGAGGGTGGAGGGGCCCTGGTGACCTCAGTCCACTGCCAGGGTTTCAAAATGTGGCTACCCCACACACTATCCCTCTGCTGCAGCACACACTGGTAATTTTTGCACTTTGTTTCAGTGTATGTACCGGCTCATGTCCATCCCCCACCTACCAACCAGCAAAAAGAAATAAAACATAAAAGCGCCTGTGCAAAAAGGGCTCAGTGAGAAAGAAGCAGTTCCTCTTTTAGTAGCATGTAGTCCAAACTGACAGCCCTATGCCATGTCCTGGGACCCAGTGAGTGTCCAGAAAGCTCTATTCAATCATCAATCCAGGCCTTAGTTTTCAGAGGGAATTAAGGAGATGTGTGTCTAGTCCACCATCTTGACTCCCACCATTGCACTCATTCATTAACACCATTTCCAGTAGCTTGTATAACTACTACCTGCAAACTCATCTCCCAAGAGGTCCTGTAATCACCAAGCCTACTGAGCCTTTCTTGTAGCACTGCAGAGTTTGTCCATACTCTTTTGTTATAAAATTTTCATCTTCCTTGCATTGCTACCCTCTTATGAAAGTGTTTCTACTTTTAAGCTTGCTCCATCTTATTCTTTGGCTCCTTCTCCCTTTTATAGCCCTTAATCACCCAAATTTCACAGATTCTGACATTAGCCCTCTTCTTACTCTCTAAGGAAACCCTGGTGGCATAGGGGATAAGTGCTACATCTACTAACCAAAATGGTAGTAGTTTAAACCTGCCAGGTGCTCCTTGGAAACTCTACAGAGTAGTTCGACTCTGTCCTATAGGGTTTTATGAGTTAAAATTGACTGAACGGCAGAATTTTTTTCAGGGAGTGGGGGTTCATTCTCTAATCTCTCTTCCTTGTAAACATAATCCAAATTCATGACTTCAATTCCCACCTTAATGTAAATTTTAGATAATTCTGTTAACTATTATTAGTAACCATGTTAGCCTTGACAAATTTTTAGTCTAAGTTCCATGTACAACTATCTCTGGCTCCACCATCTCTCTGCTACCCAGCACTTACTTTGTAAGGCAACCATGCATACTGGTTCAGTGCAAAATCCAGGCAAGATTCATTTTCTGTTCTGCCACATCACGCTGTGTCGTCTTAGGCATACTACATAAACTCAAGTGTTTATGTTTCAAATAATAATAATAAGGCTACCTACCAGATAGTGGTTAATAAAAGCACATTATATGATATATGCCAATTGCCTAACACCGTGAAAGGTCATGCTGCTTGTAAGTATTCAGTAACATTAGATAATATGATTTTAACTGTCTTCTTTATAAGTTAAATATTATTAATACTTGAAGATTACTAATGAAAGTAAAAGTAGCTGGATCCACAATAAATGTTAAGCATTACTTATTTTAGTAAAAAAAAAATCTGTAAGCCAAACATGGAGGTGATGGTTGTTGTTGCTACTTGCTGTCAAGTTGGTTCCCACTCATAGGGATATATAACAAAATGAAACATTACTCAGTCCTGCCCTATCTTCACAATCCTTGCAATGACTGAGCCTGTTGTTTTGGCTATTGTCTCAATACATCCCAGTTTTTGGTGGCTCTCTATCAACTGTGATGTCCTTTTCAAGTGATTGGTTTTTCCTGATGAGACACCCAAAATAAATAAGCAAGTCTCGCTATCCTCACTTCTAGGGAATATTCCTGTTATATTTCTTCTAAGGCTGATTTGCTCTTCTGTCAGTTAAAATGAAAAAAGTACTAAGCTTAGAGTTAAAAGAATGTGATGTGTAAACCAGATTCAAAATAAAAAACAATGTACATTACATAAATTGCTACATTACATGGATATTAAATTGTTTCTTTATAAGAACCGTCAATAAACTGAACTGCAGGGACTCTTTGATTCAATGGATCCATGATAGCTCACGGACTCCTTATCCTTCTTCACCAAATCTTACTGGTTTTTTTTTTTTTTTTCCTATTTCTAGAATGAAATGACCATCTTTCCAGAGACCTAAGCTGGACATTTTCAAACTACGTATCTTTCTCTTCAGAATGTAACATTATCACTCAACCAGGTGCTACAGCGAAAAATCACGATTTCTCTTAAAAACTTTTTTTAAAACCTAATCCATGAAAACCAAACCTACTGCCATCAAATCAATTCCAACTCATAGCAACCCTATAGGACACAGTAGAAATGCCTATAGGGTTTCTAAGGATGGCTCATGGATTCAAACTGGCAACGTTTTGCTTAGCAGCCTAGCTCTTAACTACTGAGCCAGCAAAGCTCCTTTTTCAACCTTCTACAGATGAACTTATTCTTAAAGGCAACTCCAAGCTTGATTTACCACTCAAAACTCTTGAGTGCCTCCCATCATACACAAAATAAATTTGAATTTCAAATGCCCAGCCTCCAAAGTCGTCTCACATCTGATCCTGATTATTTTAGTATTATTTCCTACAACTTCCCTTCATTCGCTCTCTAACCCAGTCAAAAGGATATTGTCACTGCTCTCTACACACACACACATTATACGCGACTTCCTTTACATGTTTACTCAGTACACTGCCTGAGTAAGCTTCCTGACATCGAGTGCTGAAATCACATTGCAATGGACACTGCCTGCCACCTAATCAAGATCCACCATTCCCTTTCCCACTTGCAAAATTCTGCGCACACTCACTTCAATATTCACAAAACTCTCCCTCACGCAACCAAATATTCAGGGAAAATCAAGCCCCCAGGGACGAAACTTCATCCTTTATCCTGACCACAGCTGAACAGTAAGCATGTATCCAACCAAAGTAAATCTCAGGATTCTTACAATATTACGGAAGAGTTTTTTCTGGCAATCATCATGCACAATTGTGAGGCTCAGAATTAAGTCCGACCACCACCTTTCTTGGGTGCTAGTTGCACAGTGTCTAAGAGTCCAACTGCTAACCTAAATTTTGGCAGTTCAAGTCCACCAGCCACTTCTTGGAAATCCTATGGAGTAGTTCTACACTGTCCTATAGGATTGCTGTTAGAATCAACTTGACAGCACAGGGGTTTTTTTTTGGTTTACCACCTTCATACCAGACAAGGAAACCAGCAGAGCTGATAGCATCAGAGAGAAGCAAAGTAGACATTCTGTCTAAACTTTGCGCACTGCCCTATGTGAATTTTTTCAGCTATATGAGCCAATAAATCCCCTTTATTGTTTAAGACACTTTGATTTGATTTTCTGTTACTAGAGTCTGAACCATTTTAAATTGATATATACATATACACAGATACCTCAAGACTAAATTCAATACAATTTCTTCAATGAAGATCCATCTACACAATACAGCTGGAGATAATGTTTCATTTAAAATCACACTGAGTGTTACATTTATTTTATGGCATTTACAGTCTATTTAATGCATAAGAGCCAGATTCATGGCTCATTCATCTATCTTTCACAATGAGTGAATAAATAACTGTTTAAATGACTGAACAAATGCGGAGAAAAATCAAGTGATATAATTAACTCCTAAGACCAATTAGAATGAAAATATACAATAATCAGAATTTTCTCTCCAATTTTCTCGTTTCATCATGAGTCATAGTGACACAAAAAATTCTGAAATTCTATTAACCTATTCCAGATTTTTAAGACCTGAAAGCATTAAGAGAAAAGGTGTGTATTAAATATTAATACTTAACAAATCTCTTTTGCACCTTCACTGTCTATATTCTCTCTTAAATAACTAGCTTGAAATTAAGAACTGAAAAGAAAAAAAATTTCTAAAGATTTCATATATTCTACAAAATTATTTTGAAATTATCATTTTCAAATAAATGAGTACTGAAAATATTATATTTAAATAAGTAACTCCAAGACTGAAAAGAATAAATATACCTTCTTTCTGAAACTCTGTCTAATCATATTCTTTAGTAAAAACAGTAACAGGAATATATTGAAATTCTACCTGGACAATTCTACATCTGTTGGCTTTTATTAATTTATTCATTTTATTCACTATCACTTAATTTTGCATATGTATGATTTTCTTAGGTACACACGAAAGTGTTCTAGGCATAGATTTTCATTTTTCATCAACAGAAGGACTTTAGTTCTAACTGCTTTGACAGCTTTGCTTCAGATTTTTCATATTTTCATTCATGCTAATCAATCAGGTAAGTCTTTGTCAAAGCAGAGCAGTGATCGTGAAATCTTTATTGAAGTGAATACTTCTGTAGCTGGAAAAAACTAGTAAAAATTCATTCAACAAGATTTTAATGATATTTTCAATAAACTCCAATCATGAAGCAATAATACCAAAATGATGAGAAACAGGATACATATTTGATCACTGAATTACTAGAGTCTTAATAGAAAACTTGATTATGAAAGCCTTCTACGCACAAATACTAAATATTGTGCTCTGCATTAAAGGTATTTTCCATAAAGGTAGCTAGATTGTGGGGGAAAAAGACTTGTTTAGTAAATATTACTATTTTCCTAATTACAGGGTCCTCTATATGAAAAGATCATGTTGGTCAATACTGCTTTTAACACCATACTGTTTATTCCATTCAGGACATTGACAAGGGTGATAATGATGAATGAAGTGCACCTACAAATAAATGTTTTAGGTTCAGAATACTTGTAGAGCTAATACTGATCTTAATGATGGGGTGGGGAGTGATGAATTTCTACACATACGCGAGGGTCACAAGCCATGCATCTCTTTCAATTTAAGTAGTAAGAAGCGCAATTAATGATCTGCACTACCATAAATGACTAGTGAGGAACTTATGAGAAGCGTGTGAAACCCTACTTCTTCCTACATCTGAAAATGCCACTGGCATTAATTACTATAGAATCTATATTTTAAAATAAATAGTAAAACCAAACTAATGTTTTTTTCATTCCTTTGTAAAACTGAATAGAGCTTGGTAAATTAGCGTAAATGCTTGTCATTTTTCACTTTTTTATAGTATTCCTTGGCTTTGAAGTTTCCAATTATTTTAACTAAAAAATAAAATATATTGTTTGAAGTGTCTTTTTCTTCTTCTTCAGCTGGATGTTTCTTCCATTACTAAATATTACAAGCAAAGTTCTAAATAGTTTTTAGATAAACGGGTTTGTGTAAGAAATGACCCTATTTTAATAAAAAAGAAAAGAAAGAAATGTCACTGAAGCTCACCATAACAATTATTTCCCAAGTGATCATACAGTTGTAGCTAGCTGCTGTCAAGGTGCCCCTGACTAACGGTGATTTCACATACAACAGAAAGTAAGACTGCCAAGTCCTCTGCCATCTTCACGGTAGTTAGTGTGTACGAGGTCACTGCTGTGCTACCGTGTGAATCTGTGCATGTGTGTCACTGAAGGTATCCTTTGTTTGTGCTGGCCTTCTACTTCACCAGTCATGCTGTCCTTTTCTAGTGATGGGTATTTCCTCATGAAGTTTCCAAAGTGATCCAAATTCTCACCATTCTACTTTTAAGGAACGCCTTGGTTGTGTTTCTTTTAAGGTTAATTTGCTCATTCTTTTGGCAGTCCACTGTATATTCAACTACCATTCTTAGCCAACACCACAGTTCTGACACATGAATTCTTCTTCTATCTTTCTTTTTCATTAACAAAATTTCACACATATATAAGACAATCAGAACTACCATGACAAGTCAGATAATCTTTTGCAGCAAATTTTACCAATGCCATATGTCATCCGACTGCTGCTTACATGAATGTTTAATGTTGGTTCAAGTTGAATGAAATAACTGAGAATTTTAATTTCTTCTTTACTTATCTTGATGCTGTTTATAACTCCACTTACGTGGATTTTTATCTGCTTCATATTCAGACACAAATTTATACAGGAGGTCTTTTATCTGAATCAGTAAGTGGACTAAGAGGTCTTCATTTTCAGTAAACAAGGTTGTATCATCTGCATATTGCAGGTTGTTAATGAGTCTTCCTCCAGTCCTAATGCTGTAAAAGAAGCCATTCAAACTCACTCAAATCATTCAAACAAAGAGATACAGTGTGATTCTAACCTGGAAAAGCTGTTTAGCAGGGTTGTATCCTTTCACTTTACTTTTTCAGTCTGTATGCTGAATAATCTGAGAAACTGGACTACACAAAGAAGAAAGCAGCATCAGGGTTGTCATACAGATGCAGAAAGTATTCATCAGATTTCTACTTTTGGTTGCTCTCTCAAAGATAAGCAAATCTTTTCATAATCAGTTCATGTTGGAACTGATCAAGAAAAATCTTAGACATTTGTTAACCCAACTGTTTTATTTTACAGTTGATTCCGGGTTAATAGCATCACTGCCAACATGAAAATCAAGAATATTCTTTCATTGCCAATTAAGTAGAAGTAGATCATTTCCAACAATATTAGATTTCCATTGTTCCTGAAACAACCAATAAACACCTTTTTCCTACCATAGTGATAAATGTACAAATGTTATGAAGAAAACTTCAGTTAGGCTCTGTGGCTATATAATGCAGTAGTTAAGAGCATGGATCTCAATCACATTGCATAAGCTGGAACCCCTGCTCTGCCTCTTCCTAACTGTGTCAGTTTGGGCTATTAACATCTGTGTTCCTCAGTGTCCTCACCTGTAAATGAAGCAAGTATCACCAACTTCATGTGCTACTGTGACATTAAATAAGTTAGTGTTTCGAATAATGTCTGGCACACTAAAAGCCCAACTGGAATAGGCTATTATCAACAATTACAAATATCGTTGTATTTTTTAACACATCTTAAAAAGCATGAATAAAGTGCTAACAAAGCCAAAATACCATTTACATTTTAAAGTACATTTATTTCTTTATATGCATATTTTACTAAGGGTATGATCTACTTACAAAACAATGTATATGGACAAGTGACTCAAGAAATAGGGAAAAACAAGTTTTCTTATTTCTATGCTGTATGAGAAAACCAGACAGATACAGAGATGTCAGTCCTGTTATAGAGATGCGAGTACAGTTACATGGACAAAGCATCGCATTATGTGATAAAGAGTAACACAACTAATGTGACAAGAGGTAATATAGCTGGAGCCAGAAAGCTTTTCTGGCTTGAGCACTAATTAAAACAGTGAGATCCCAGGAAAAGCAATGAATTTTCAACTCTTACCTTTGGTCACTCTTAAACTGAAATCAGAATAAGTGCCCAGCAACACTTGAATGAGATAGCATTTTGAGAAAGCAATGTACAGGCTCTCAAACTTCTCTTATGAAATGTCCTTATGGTTGTTATAGCAGGTAGGGAGACCGCTATCCTTCTCTCGGATTAAAGTATGCCTGTATCAAACCTAAAGATCCCGGGTGGTACAATGTTAAAGCATCTGGCTACTAACCAAAAGGTCAGTGGTTCAAATCTACCAGATACTCCATGGGACAAAGATGTGGTACTTTGTTTCTATATTGATTACAGTCTTGGAAATCTCATGGTCCTATTGAACTCTGTCCTATTAGGTCACTGTTGAGTCATAACTGACTAGACAACAACAGGTTTGGTTCCGGTTTGATATCAAACTTGTATTACAAATCCACATTTTCTAAAGGCTATGCCTTCCTTTTTGAACTTTCTTACTAAGTTATAAATCTAATTGTGTTAGATTAATAATTTTTTTCCTGATTGAACATTTTCAAAAGAGTCACACTGGATTTTTCAAAATAAATCAGAACTTAAAAACATCTTTTTTTTTTTTTTTTAATGCACATATACTTATTGGGCAGCCCTCATGGTACAGTGGCTAAGAGCTATGGCTGTTAAACAAACTTCAGCAGTTGAAATCCCCCAGCCATTTCTTGAAAAGCCTATGGGGCAATTCTACTCTATCCTACAGGGTTCCTATGAGTCAGAATCAACCAAAGAGCAATGGAATTCATTTTGTTATATTTATCCGGGACAAAAGAAGACCATTAATTTAATTTCTTTAGCTTCTAAATGTTGCCTGCAATGCAAAAAGTTAAAGAAAATTATCAAAATTTGCTCTTTGACACAATATTGTAAATCTGGTTAAAATAACTCACATTCAGATTCATACACTCTAAATTCACAATTTTTATGCTATTTCTAAAATGAAGGTATATTAATATAGCTAAGGGGTCATTTCTTGTTTTAAATGTTAATATAAATATTATTTCTAAATGTTTATATTAATGTATTCATCTAATTTCAACTCTGAAATAAATTTCATCAAGATTTTCTAGCATTTAAAGCATCTTACTCTTTGTAAACCCATTTGTTTAAATACCAGTGGTTCTGAGGAATAATTAACATTTACACATTTCATAAAATTATTTTTTCCAAAATAATTTTTAGTAGCCTCTTAAAAGTGACTGTCCTCTAACCAAAAGGTCATTGTTGAAAACTACCTGGGTTCTATGAAAGAAAGATGTGTCAGTCTGTTTCTATAAAGAAATACAGCCTTAGAAATTCTATGTGGTAGTTCTACTGTGTCTAACAGGGTCACTGTGAGTTGGAATCTTGCTGACAGCAATGTTTTTTAAGCACTTGAAGACTGTTGATACTGATTTTCTACCTATAGTTACAAGATTAGTATTTTAACAAACCAGAAATAACTCATGATTTGTAGAGGCTTTTTTATAATAGAACATTAGTTGATATAATGAGCAGTAATATACAACAAAGCCAGACGTGTTCTGCCACATAAAAGCTGTGAGATGACTGACAAGTTGATTATTTTTCTCTTGTGCCTCCATTTTTAGAACACAGAAATGTGGATTAAAACTAAAGAACTACTATTGTTTTAATTCACATTTTTTTGTGATATAGTCCTTGAACCAAGTTTAAGCCACAGGACTACATTTGCCAGTAATGATAATAACTGGTCCCTAGGTGGTACAAACAATTAGTTTATGCACTTGGCTGCTAACCAAAAGACCGGAGTTGCCAGTCCACCTAGAGGTACCTCAGAAGAAAGGCGTGGTGACCTACTTCTAAAAAATCAGCCACTGAAAACTCTATGGAGCACTCTTCTACTCTAACATAATGTGGGACTGCCATGATTCAAAACTGAAGAGACAGCAAGTGACAGGCTTTCAGGCTAATTTAAAGGTTGCATGTACCATAAGAAAGACAATTTGAATAGAAAAAAAGGATCTAAAGATCATACCCTCTACACTTGTTAAATTTAAACATGAGAAAAAGCATAATGGGAGAAAGTATTATTTTACACTCTAAAAATTTAAAGACACTTTATATATTAAAATATTCCTCAGATCTTCTGCTCTTCTACTGCATATTAAAATCCTACATCTACACTATATAAATTTGGTTCCACTTTAGAAACCATTAGAAATACAAGAAAGTTTTTTTACAAATGAGGTTACTGTATCACGTATCAAAACAATACTTCTTTGTTCCTATTTACTACCTTAGTTGAATAAGTTTATTTCCTGTTGAATTGTTGGGAAGTCAAAAAAATTACTAAAAAAAAAAAGCCCATTGCTATAGAGATAATTCCAACCCACAGCAACTCTAAAGGACAGCACAGAATTGCCCCATAGGGTTTCCAGGGAGTGACTGGTGGACCAGAACTGTCAAAGATTTTGTTTCCAGCAATAGCTCTTAACCTCTGTACCACCAGAGCTCCAAAATGTTACCTAGTTACTTAGCTTAAAAGGAGCTACTTTGTAGCAAATGCCAACTCCAAAGGTACCTGAAAGTGTCCCACAAAGTATTTCCAAGGAAGAAGGAGGAGAAGGCAGCCCAAAACAAGGCCTACTGATGTACAGATTAGCATAATACTAAAACTCTGGTCTTATCTTTGTTATAACCTATAAAATTTCATTTTTTATTGTCTATAATAATTAAAAACAATGAGGTTTAGCTCAAGAGCTAGACTTCTAAAGGATGACTATCTACTAAAAGAAAAAAAAACAGTTTTGAAGGAGACTTTGTGGTGAAATGAATTCCATCATGCGGCCTTTGACTTTGGTTCTATAGAAAAATGTCTTCAGAAGTTTTCCCATAAGTGTCCCCAAGCATTGCCACTGTCCTACTTTTCTACCCCACAGGGTATGTCACTTTTATCCAAGTTGACTGGAATTTCCCAGGTAAGCCATCAATAACATGGTTTGTTACTTTTTGTATAGTCCTGGCCTAACCCATAATTGGAATGCACCTTGCAGGGACTGGTCGATAGACTATGCAAATTAAGTTATTATAGCCCATATGCAACAAAGTGTCTGTAGCCTACAAAGAGGATATTGGTCAGTTTGTGATCCTGATAGGAAAGCCATGCTTGAAACTGAAATTGATAAGGAGTTTGTGTATACTAGCAGCTAACACTAAGACATTTTTCAGATAGAAAAATCAGAAAGAGAAACAGCAGGAAAAAGAAAAAGACAGAAGCAGCAGCAGAGAAAGGCGACAGGGGCACCCCCTAAAAGAGCTACAAATAGGTCAAGAGCTGTGTAAAAAGGGTCAAGAGCTGTAATTCTGAAGACAGCAAGAGGCTCAGAAGGGGGCCAGTATCAGAGCTGACAACAGACTGCAGGGCCAAGAGAAGGCTATCTCAGGAAGCAGAGAGGAGCCCTCTCCTGAGGGGGCTGAAAGAAAACCTGCATGGTCGAGAGTAGCTGAGAGCTGTCTTGCACTGAACAAAGGAGACTTGGCTACCTGCTTGCTGATACCCATTCTAAGTTGCAGCCTGTTAACTCTTTCGGAAGCAGTGGCATATACAGGTACCACTTATCTTTGTACTTCTAGTACATGCTTCCAGCAGGCAGGGCCCTATAAAACTGTCTGAAATTGGGGGTGGGGGGCAGATGCTGAAAATTACTGCTTTTACAAGGCACTATATAAAGAAGTGCTGAATCACTGACTTTTGGATAGAAAAAAATTGAAACATTTTAACTGTCATATATGTGTACTTCTGGACTCTTGGGGGTGGGGGTAGAACTTCTGTTCACAAGGGGTATACATATGTACTTCCGTACTCTAACGGTATGATTTGTAGGTGAGGCATAAAGCAAACCCTATGTCACCTACCAAAAATTCAGACATACTCAGTGATTCAGTGTACCTTCCATTACTGAAAACATACAGCATCAACACAAACAAAAACTCAATTGTCATGAAAATCCTGATCCTAAGCTGTACTCTGTTCTTTAATAAACCACCTAACAAGTATGGCCTATGAGTTCACCGTGGCCACCGCAATGGATTATCAAATCTAAAAGAGAAACAGAGGGTTGTGGGGGAGACAGGAGACGACTGCTTTCAGAATTGTTAATAAGGTTGGAGAGTGGAGATTTTTCTGACCTTCACCTCACAGGGATTAGCCTCGGGCTAGTCGTGATTCACATTATCCCCCATGAAGTCAGACCAGTTCTGACACTATTACTGCTGTGACCACCACTTTACACATTTCCAGACACAAAAATGATTGGGAGTCAAAATAACATTCGAAATACATCTAACACGATCTTTAAAACAAAATTACATAAAAATCATATATCCTAACAGTTTCGATATTTGTAGTCAGTTCCTATGTTCAAAGATCATTACTTTAAAAAGTTGCGATAATAATGCTTGATACAACAGATAATGAAATGTTAAATATAGCAAAAGAGCTAGTCCAAGTCTATGGTCATATGAATCCAAGTATAAATGCATAGTATAAAACTGAAGAACAATGCAAATCTAACAATAAATTCTTATTTTAAAGGCTATAATGCATGACATGAAAGGCAGGCAGGGCTACCCATACTGTTTCTTTTACCATCCCTTTGATATCTGATAACATTAACTCTTTAATTATTTAAATGTTATTTTGATAATGTGGCATTCCACAATCACATCTTGGAGTAACACTGTGCATAAAAAAATGAAGTTACTATGTTTAATTGAAACATTTCCTGCTTCTTTCACATTTTGTTTCTGAAACCTATTTGGCGCCTGTGAGATTAGAATATTTTAAGAGCAGAATGTAACCAAAGAATAGGAGTATCATTTCAAATGCCACCCAGAAGGCAAACATTAATTAAATTCTTTCACATATTACTTGATATCTGAAAGTTTATTGGCCACCATAATTTCATTATGAAAATTAAACCATGTGTTGTTCAAAATACATATTTACTGAAATAAACATAATTGTGTTAAATTTTATAGAAATATTACTAAAGCAGTAATTAGTATGAACCAACCCCTTTTGTTGACTTTTAGAATGTTAGACGACAGCAGTTTAATTATCAAATGATACAAAAATGTAGAGGACCAAAAAAAAAAAAAAAAGAATCAAGGCACATTTGAATTCATAAAGAGAAAACTGTCTTATATGAAAATATTTTAAATGACAGTTTTTCCATAGGCACATTACTTAGTGATTACAATCACTTGAAATCTGTAATTGGCAACATGTTATTGTTTTCTGCAGAAAGCAAAAAAAATCCTGTGGTCATTACACTGTATTCACAAAGTGTTTAAATTACCAAGGTCACCTAGAATCCAGTTGGCATTTCATGCCTGAAATGATGACTAGATATGTTGTAATTATATTCCTTGACTTTATCACATCTCCTTTCCTCCACTTCTTGAACAAAAGCTTTTATTCAGCGGCTTCACTATGCACTGACTAAATCAGTGTCTACAATGAAGAAAACCCCAGCTAATTTATGTCCAAGATAGTGGCAGCAAAGCAATTATTAATAGTGGGTGTTCAAACTGATGTTAAAAGAGGTACAGGATGATCCACATATACTTCATTTAATGACGTTTCACTTAAAACAATATGGCTACCCATACGTCATATACAGTGTTAAAAGAGCAAAGATGCCATCCACAAAGCTTGAAATTACAACTAAGTGATGAAGATTAAAGTCTGCACTTTGTCATCAAGTTACTTTGGCTGGCTTGGCATCAAGAACATGAATATCACCTGGCTGTAATTTGACCAGGTAAAGTAGAGGAGTAAGCCCAAGAAAGCTATGGGCAACACCAAAGCTGAACTTCAAGAAACAAATTCCAGCTGTCAAGTTTGGAGTGAAATAGCAATAGCTGGAATGAACTCATCAATATCTGATATTTCACTTTTAAAAAGACACGTTACAGTTTGAGAACTGAAATGGCTTTAAAAGCAGTGGGTACACAAAGAACAGTGTTTGAAGGAACACTGATATGAAAAGAAGTGATGGTTCTTTCAACAGTACAAATACATCAAGGATGCAAACAACCTAGCAGCCAACATGCGGCCTGAGGCGCAGGCCAGCCCAATGGTGGGCAGTTCTCATCTCCCAGCAGCAGTGTTAGACCTTGTAAAATGCACAAATATCCCTTTAGGCTACCTTAAATTTACTAGCTAATACAGCTCCTTTAAAAACATTCCTTTTTCTTCTAATTTCCCAGAAGGAATCACTAAATTTGTATTTAACAAGCAGTTTTCACACAAACTACATATCCATAAATAATATGTAATTTTGAGTTTCATGTTTTGAGACTAATATAAATGATTTTAAACTTCTATAACATAGTCTTAAGGCTGTTGCCAGTTATTCACTGTGAAAAATAATGCTCCATTTAACATTATTTTTGTTTCCTTATGCACAGGTGAAATAATTTCTTTAGGTGAAACCGAGGAGTGGAACTGTGTGATCACAGAAATGTGTATATTCAGCTTTACTAAACACTGACAGTCTCTGAAGTGTTTGTAATGATTTACACTAAGAAAAAAAAAAATCCTAAGACTAATATCCCATATTCACATCAAAACTTGGTACTGTTAAACCTTAATTTTCACAATTTTAACAGCCAAGGGTCTGTATACCACTGGTTGATATGAACTACTCAAGACTGTTTGAGAGTATACTGATCTCCCTCACATTGGTAGACTACTGATACAATTTTAATTTGTATTCTCTAATTATTGCTAAGATTAAGCAAATTTTTATGTTTACTTTCTACTGAGTTTTTTCATTTCTGAATTGCCATTTCATATTTTTTAGTTCACTTTTTTTCTGTTGAATACTTGTTTATAACATTGTAAGTTGTTTGCTTTCATTTATACATTCTGGCACAAATTCAGCTGTATTTATTCCTAATCATGTAGTCTTCAATTTTTCTGTTTACAGTGTCTTTTGACATTCAGATAGCCTTAATTTTAACAAAAATTTTTAACAGTTTCCTTTATGATCCTGTTTTTGGAGTATCCTGTTCAGATTCCTTCTCTACTCAAAGGTAATTAAAATGCTATCCAATTATTGTCTAACTGTCAAGATTTTTTGCTTATTTTCTCATCTTGTAATTTATGAAAGCTATAACTTCAAGAAAATATGCAGACTACTATATTGTGCTTATTTGACGTAGTTATAAAAAAATTAAAGTATTAACATAAGCCACAAACTTCAACAAATTCAAACACTAACAGGAATTATGAAAACAAAAGTGAGAACATAAGGGAAAAACCTATTCACTCTCATTCTAGGAAGAATAGCTAAGGCTTTACTGTTTAAAACATGGAAAAAGAGAAGAAAAGGAAATTAAATTTATTCACCATCTATACATGCAACAAAAATTTACTAACACTTGCTCTAGGACTGTGTGTGTGCTCATGTCCACGTGTGCACAGTGCTTAATAGGAAATGGGAATAGACAGGCGGGAAAAAAAGATAGGTATGATCTCTGTTCTCACAAAACTTAGTTTAAATACTTGCACAAATACGCAAGTAACATCACAGCTAAACTGTTGTTGCTGTCAAGTTGATTTCAACCTCATTTTGACCTCATGTGTATACAGAACTGTACTTCATGGAGTTTTCAAAGCTCTGATTTTGGAAGATCATCAAGCCTGTCTTCTCAAGTTGCCTCTGGTTGGAGTTGAACCACTAAACTTTAGGCTAGCAGTAGTGCACTTAACTTTTTGCACCACCCAGGGAGTCCTTGTAACTACTAAAAATGTTATGAATGAAAAGTCAATGATCTTATTAGAGCTTTAAAACAGTGTGCAGAAGTGATTCTCGATCTGAGACAGGGAGTCTGGGAAGAAACTGGTAAGTACAGCAGGAAGGGAAGCGTATTCCAGGCAGAGGGAAGAAGATGTGTAATTCACAGTTACTTATTTTCTCCCTTCTTCCTCTTCGAATGAGCTGCTTCCCACAGGATTCTTCCTTGGAGATGTCTGTATATTCAAAAGTAAGCCTTGCTGTTTATATCCCACATTAGCACTAGTGCCTGGCACATAATGGATGCTTAATAAATACAAAGTGATTTGAAGTACATTTGTTAAACTTCCTCCTATTACAATTGCAATATATGTGGTATTTCATTCAGAAAACTGCACTCCCCCCAGAATTTTTACAGAGCTTATCCAAAAACCATAGCTATGATTTAAGGAATGAAAAACAATTGGTTCTAACTCATGGTGACTTCATGTATGTCAGAGGAGCACTGTACTCCATGAGGCTTTCAGTGGCTGATTTTTGGGGAGTGGAAATCCTCCAGGTGGACTCAGCTCATCAACTTTTCATTCAGCAGTGATTATGTTAACCATTTTCACCACTCAGAGACTCCAAGGCTATGCCACACACACACTAAAAAAGAAACCCGCCTTTGAGTAGATTCCAATGCACAGTGATCCTACAGAATGGAGTAGAACTGCCGCAGCAGTAGAACTGTCCCACAGAGTTTACAAGGAAAATCTGGTAGATATGAACTACCAACCTTCTGGTCAGCAGCCATAGCACTTAACCACTACACCACGGGATATCCGTGGGGGAAAATCCCCCAGAGCTATAAAAGACCATTAAAAGCTAGGCAACTGTAACGCAAAGCTGAAAGCAGAAACATAACAACTTTTATAAAAATCCTTGTATCCCTAAAAGGACACTTAAAATTATAAATAAAAAGAAGAAATAGCACAGAAAACGCATAATCCTGTTTCTTCTTTTTTAAAGGTAAACACACCTTGATAAAAAAGTTATAAAGCTGAAGCTGTAAAGACTGGGGGTGGTGCACAATAAGCAATTAAAACTTTGGTATACCTATACCAAAAGACGACTATGGAATAGAGACACAATGTTGTATCTTTCCATGACATTTTGTTCTTGCTGCATTACACTTCGCATTCAGCAGTAGTTACTTGGTGTAGTTAAACAGTAGTGTTTAATAAATGCTTAATAAATACAAAACACATGAACCAACTCCTATGTTCACCTACTTAATTCCCCCATTTATCCAGACTGTAGGAGCTAATACACATTACAGAAAAATGCACTGTAACAGAACAGGTTGTTCCTAATTGTGTGGTAGGAACTAGGTACTGCTTACAACTCAGTGCAGTAAGAGAAACTCCCCTGGCAGGTTAAAGTTATCATGGAAGACTTCATGGAGTTAAGCCTGTAATGTTAGCAGAGATTTGCATAAGCAGAAAGGATTAAACCCATATGTTGTCTTTGTGAAGTTGCTCTGAGTCATATGACCTTAACTAAGTGGCAGATCTATGTTTGGATTAACAAGGTGTGGTGAGTTTACAAAGGCTCTCAAAAGATAAGCAGACAAGTTCATATTCACTGAGATAACGAATAAAATGTAGTTCTTAGAATGAATATGTAGCATGAACAAAGCACCAAATTAAATCCAGTACAAACAATATATGTTATTACTATATTATGTGAAATGTAAGACTATTAATAAACTTGACAGCCCAATACTCAGGACTGTTTGACTGTATACTGATCACCCTTACATTGCTAGACTACTGATACAATTTAATACGCTAAAATGAATGTATGCACGGCCAACATTGTCCAAACGAAGATGACGTGCAGTATGCAAGCATAGCTCTTATATTTCAATTCAAATACAAGTCATAACAAAACTAATAAGCAACAAGATTTAGCATATTAACCCTTAATATAGGTTATTTTTGATTGTTCATGAGGAAAAATGGCATTTAACTGGAAAATGCACGTTTTTACTCTTCAAATTCACTCACACAGTTACTTGATAGATTTGCAGGCTGGCTCTTCCACTGGAATGAACCACCTAGAAGATAAAGTCTCAGTCACTCATTTTTGTTTTCAATTCTTCAATTTTTAATCTAACTTTTTCAATTCTTCAGTTGCCTAACACTGTCTCTGTACACAAACTGTTGTTGTTGAGTCGATTCTAACTCATGGACACCCTATAAGACAGAGCAGAACTGCTCCAGAGGATTTTGAAACAGTGGCTGCTGGGTTCAACAGAACCCCTGCGGTTAGCAGTCAAAACTCCTAACCACTGTACTATCAGAGGCCCAAAGGAAAAACATATGTAAACCAACCGACTATATAAACCAGAAGGAACAAAAACAGATTAAGAATTCATGAATAGCAAGAAATTACAAAAGGCAGATCCCATATAGGAAATCACATTACTGTATATGCGTACACAAGTTTGACAATTAACTCCATGGACTTACTTATTCTAAGTGCTACCCACATATCTCATTGCTACATAACACTACAGTCACCTTCGTAGTACTTTCCTTGTGAAGCTTTGTCATGGCACCAGTGCCTAGTCCACCCTTCAAAGCAGTTTTGGAACTCCTGCTGGAATTGCCATTGTGCACAGTGGCATGGTGGCAAGTTCAAGAAATTAAATGTATAGTTGTTTATGAAGGAGTTTTTAGCCAGTAAACAAATAATTCACCTGACCTGGCCCTCAGTGACTTTTTTCTTTACCCAAAGGTAGAGGAAATACTGAAAGGAAGACATTTTTATGACATTCTGGACATCAAGGGTAATTTAATGGCAGCTCTGATAGCCGTTCTAGAAAAAAAAAGTTCCAAAACAGCTTTGAAGGGTGGACTAGGCAGTGGCACCACAGAATAGCTTCCCAAGGGGAGTACTTCAAAGGTGACCATAGTGATATTCAGCAATAAGGTATGTAGAACTTTTTCTGTGATGAGTTCCTCAACTCAACTGTCCGATCTTGTATGAACATATGTGTACAGATATGTCTGTAACAAATATATCCCAGTCAGAAATTTAAATTCCACAATATTTGCACAGGGTCTTAAACTGGTTTTGATGGAGTGTGAACTCCCTTACTTTCTTTTGAAAGAAAAACGTAATCCCAGCAGGGAATCCCTCATTTCATGATCACACTCTAAATCACAAGCAATCATCACTTTTGTTCCCTAAGGAGACCTAAGGCTGATGGAGTGCTGAGGACTCCCAAACTATATTAACACAACATAAATGAGTCATATGACTGCTAAAGTCCATCCCTGTCCTCTAACCATGTCATTATAAAGCACCTAAATTGTGAGCACACATACATAGTTAAGTCCTGAAAGTTTTGAGGAAAACTTTAGATGGATTAAACACAGTTTGTCCAGGGTGTTCTCTCTCTCATATTATTAGAAAATGTCTCTACTGGCTTTTAATGCATAAAATAATAATGACCATGTTATATGGTCTAATTTAAAATATTTAGCCAAAAAAATTACTAATTACCAAACAGATTTACTTACGATGGCTACAGAAAGCTTGAGTTTATTTATATTTTAATATTGTAAATTCTTTCCTTTTATACCTAACTCAGTTATTCTGAATCCATTTTATCTCTCTAAGCCATAGAGTTAGACTCCCAAGGAAGAAATTACTAAGATATACAGCTTTTCTTCTTCTGATGTATAACTAACATATTCCTGCTAACTACGGGTCGGGGGGGGAAAGCAAGAAACACATGATCTGCAGAGCATACAGCCTATCTTCTTCAACTAGGTGAAAACTAGAGTTACAAAGTGTAAATATTTTCCACCTAAATACCTGTTCATACACTTGGAACATAGGGAATTTATGACCAAAAGAGAAACTGTAGTACCTAAACTATTACCACATTATGCCAGTAAGGGAAGGTACATGGAACTACACAAATTACCAACATGGTTAATACAGCAGTGACAGTAAATAAAGGAGTTCTTCTATGCTGATGTGTTGCCACACTGCCATGCTGAACAGGGCAGATAGGGCTGCTGCATACGTGGATATGTGTGTGAGTTTAGCATACTAGAAACAAGCACAGTCCATCTTTGTGACAAGCTAGGAGGTCAATAATGTGCCTATAAGAAGAAAGACAAAGGAAGCCTGCTAAATTTCATTCTCACCAAGAGCCACACGTAGCAGGAAAACAACTAGTAAAACCTGCTTTTGTCAAGTGGACTCTGACTCATGGCAACCCCATGTGTGTCAGAGTAGAACTGTGGTCATATAATTTTCAACAGCTGATTTGTTGGAAGTAGGCTGCCAGACTTTTCTTCCAACTTATTTCTGGGTGGACAAGAATTTCTATAACCTTTCAGTCAACAGCCTACTAAATTAACTGTTTGCACTACCCATGGATTCCATGGAAACTACCAAACCACAACTAAATTGTTACTGTCAAGTGGATTCTGACTCACAGCCATCCTACAGGACAGAGGAGAACTGCCCCACAGGGGTTCCAAAGCTATAAACCTTTAGAGAAACAGACTGCCATATCTTTCTCCTGTGGAGCAGCTGGCTAGTTCTTTCAGCTAGCAGCTGAGGTCTTACCTAATGTGCCACCAGAGCTCCTTCAAGGAACTTCCAAAGAACCAAAACCAAACTTACTGCTGCCAAGTCACTTACAAATCATAGTGACCCTACATAACAGTGCAGAACTGCCCCATATGGTGAACTGGAACTGCTGACTTTTTGGTTAGCAGCTAACTCTTGACCACTGTGTGCTAGGGCTCCATAAGAACCACCAAACTGGGGGGGTTGGGGGGGGAGGGGAGACTTTTGTTGCCACTGACTCAATTCCCACTAATAGCAATCCAACCAAGCATTCCTTGGAAACTCTAAGTGGCAGTTCTACTCTGTCCTACAGAATTCATATAGTTAGAATGAGAACTATAGTGGGAACTAAACAGTAAATTTCAGGATGGCAGGAACCATGCCTAATTTATTAACTAATATATATAAACAGGGCCTAGTAATATTTGCTTACTGAATAAATGAATTATACAAACTTCACATGCCTCAGGCATTTCAAAATGTGGATCTAAACCAAATAAAAAGACAAACCTATTGCTGCTGATTCAATCACGACTCATTGCAACCCTGTAGAACACAGAAGAACTGTCCATACAGCTTCTATGCCTGTAACCTTTATGGAAGCAGACTGTCACACTTTCTTCTGGTAGAGTGGCTCGTGGGTTCAAACTGCCAACCTTTCAGTTAGCAGCCAAGCGCTTAACCACGTCGCATCAGGGCTACTGAAATATGAATCTAGACAGTGGAAATCAGAAGGAGGTATATTTCAGAAGCCTTTTTTAAAAAAAAGTGGGGGAGTATGGAGAAGTTATTCTGGATTCTGGAATAGGGAGTAGCAACTCAGACTCTCCACTGACCCCCATTCTTCATGTAAGCACGTGCTGTTATTTGTTGTATCCTTAAACCTTGCTAATGCCCTAATGTCAGTAGTATGTATGCCACAATTCCTCTAGTCTTATCATTTTCTTCAAGACTCTTAAAAAATTTAGGCTACACAGTTCCAAATCAGTAACATATTTTGAGTTCATGCCATGACCAACAAGAGTAATATTCAAGGTCAGCTAGCTATGATTCACAACAGTGGCTAGCACTGGAAAAAGTTTACATAGTACAGACCAATTTCAAGTCATTCTTAAACAGCTTAGGGTTATTAGTTTGTCACTTACTGAGGATCTCCTGCACCTATGACTTAAGTCAGCTACTAGGGAAAGAGAAAATACACAGTCCCTACCACGATAGAGCTCCCAACCAAGTGGTCACGAAACATGCAGTGAATCATATTCCAAAATGAATTTTTGACAGTGATGTGCACAAGTTATTTTGAAGCTCAAAGCAGGTTTCTTGGATGGGGATGATATGATCTTCCTCAAATTCACATTTGGGTGGAGTCCTGAATGATCACTTGGGGTAAACCAAATGATGGCAGTTTATAGCCTCCACAAGAATGACGCTGTCTCCAGAATCAGCAAAAATAAAAAGCACTAAATCTTTCTGCACAATTTTGCAAAAACAGGATTTCAGCACAAGTCTAGTACCCTGGATAGTTCCCTTGCAGCAAGGAACTATGACTGGAGACATGGAGTTCCCCAGATTGAAGAGGAGCTGAGTGTATTTCAAAACCTCCAGTTTAATAATTTGTCCCTATATTCAAAAGAAAACTTTCGTTTTTATAACACCTCATCTGCTAATGTCCTCCATCAGACCTCTGGGACATCACCCAGTGAATATGACTTTCTCCAGAAATATTCCAAAAGGCAATGCCTTCCTTCTCTTCACTGGAGAGCTGGAGCTTTAAGATACTGACACGTTCAGAGCAGGGCTTAGACCTCGGGCTCTCACAATTCTCCCAGAGATGCCTTACAATACCTTAGACTCTAGCAAATCCCTTTCACCTTTCAGAAGCTGGACAATATGGATGAAGAAAATATTTTCCCAATACTTCCATACTGAGGTGCACTGTAGGAAACACCATGGAAGTCTATTTTACCAATAATATTACCAAAATTCTACACACTTATATACAAAGTTGTATTTTTTATTCTACAATAGCCCAATTTAATAATCTATATGGTATTCTCATGATTACTTCTATAAAAGATGGATTCTAACTTCGAAAGAATTCATTTATTGATGAATACCTTTAGTTAGCTTAGGTCTGTTGTACATAAGTGTATTAAAAATTGAAACTTCAAGTATCAATCCCTGAATTATTGGTCAAATACATAGTTTTCTTTTCAAAGTTCAGGATTCCTAATATATAGAACCACTGGTGTTGCTACTTAACAGAATATTTTCAAAATTAAAAGTTACTCTTCATCTGTATAACACCAAGCACAAGTTTAGTTAGATGATATTTGTATTTTCTTCCTTTTCCTAACATTCTCATCTGATCTTTCTAGATACATGTATGCTTTTACACATTCAAATTTTGCCTGAATGTCCTGAGGAATAGTAGTATATTAGAAGCTGTCATCTAATGCATTTCATATATTTGTCTTAAATGCTCTGGTAACTTCTATGTTTATATATAAACAAAAACCAGGCAAATATAAAAATAGATGTTTAGAAGGAGAATTTCTAGAATGATAAATATTTGCATTATTTGTGCTGTGATTTTATTCAAGTATAGCCAGCCAAGTGCCGTTGAGTCTACACAACTCATTTTATTTAAAAACTATGTAAGTGTATGATACGTTGTTTCCTGGTTTTTCCAACACATACACACAAAAAATAATAGAATCTCATTAATGGCATCCCAGTATTTCACTAATTCCAAAATATCCCAAGTTAATCTAAATTTGGTTGATAAAGAAGGTCCCTTACCAAGACTCTCCAAACAGCTAAACTAAGGTAGTATGCCTGGCTTACCAATTTTTGAGCACCTCCAGGTTTCATTAACAAACAGAGAAAATTACAGAATATATCACATGGTCTGGTGGATGTTTCTACAGCTGTTTTACATTCCAAACATATCATATTCAAGTAAGGTTGAGAAGAAGAATGCAGAAGAGCCAGATTATCTGGAAATTAACAACTGACTAGAAAAAACAGGAAAACCCTACAGAATTCATACACACATATTTGCATATGTGTCAATGGGGTACCAATCACTAAAGAATATGCATTTCATTTACTGTAGATTAAGCTATTCAAGAACCATCACAGGTTACTGGTAATTTATACTTTATTTTTAGAGTTATACCCATAGAAGCCTCATTGTCTTTGAAACAGATTGACTTGTACCTAGTAAGCATGTATAAAATGTTTGTTGTCAGTCATGAGATGGCTCTATAGTGAGACACAGCGAGGTGGAAAAAGTTACATGCAACAAAATAAAGTTGTCTGGGGGTGGCCACAACCTAGTACTAGACATTTACAGGACTCCAGAGGCACTATTAAGACCCATCTACAAATGTGTTCTACCAAAATGTTCAACCAGCCTGAATACCTGGAGATACTGGCATCACAGCTGGCATCACAGAGGTCCAAGAATAAGTAGTGAAGAGGAAGCCTAGAAGCCTCTCCAAGCTGGCAACCTTCAGAGATCCAGGAAACTGGGTATAGTTTGGGAAGACTATGAGCAATTTAACATAAAAAAATCAAACCAAACCTGTTGCTGTCAAGTCAATTTCAACTCACAGCAACCCTACAGGACAGGGCAGAACTGTAGGTTTTCAAGTAGCACCTGGTGGATTTGAACTGCTGGCCGTTTTGTTAGCAGCCATAGCTCTTAACCCCTATGCCACCAGGGTCTCCACTCAGATAAATGGGCTCAGGAAATGAGATCTTTTCAGAGACAGGATTTCAGTCTTTGAAGAAATCAAAAAAATTCTGTCAGAAAAAGCTCCTATTCAAGTGCTAGAAGAAATGGTGAGATTTGGTAACTTATCAAGGCATAAGTAAGAATATTAGGTGAAAAATCATTTCCAGTTACAAGACAGAAGCCAAATTCCTGGAAATACGCTTTAGTGTTAAAGCTGGACTTGCATCAAAGGTGGCTCAGTGTTAAGTCCCAAAGTGTTGGGCTGTTGTTATTCAGTGTTAGCGAATCGATTCTGACTCTCATCCACCCTGTGTACAACAGAACACTGCCAGTCCTGTGTGATCCTCACAATCACTGCAGTTTGCATCCACTGCTGCAGCCACTAGATAAGCCATCTCATCAAGGGTCTTCCCCTGTTTCACTAACTTTCTAGCTTACCAAGCACAGTGTCCTTCTCCAGGGATTGATCCTTCCTGATAACATGTCTAAAGCATGTAAAATGTAGTCTTGCCATCCTTATTTCTACAGAATAGTCCAATTTCTTTGTTCTCTGGATGTCCACGGTATATTTAATATTTAATATTCTTCACCAACACCATGATTCCAATGCATTATTTACTGTCCAGTTTTTACATGCATGTGAGTAAAATACTAGAGCTCACCTTAGTCTTCAAAGTGGTACATTTCCTTTCTAACACTTTTAAAAAAGTCTTTTGCAGCAGATGGGCCCAATGCAGATGTTTGATTTCTTGAGTGCTGCTTCCATGGGTGCTGATTGTGGTTCCCAGCAAAATAAAATCTTTGACAACTTCAATATTTTCTCTGTTTAGAAACCAGTTAATCTCCCCACTAAATAAAAGCATAGGTTCTGAAACTGAGGGACAGCTAAAATATGCTTTAACGATTAAATGTTTTCACCCACAGTGACAGATGTCAACCAAAGCTACAAAATACGTGATATGTGAAGTGCTGGGAAACTCTGGTGGTGTAGTGGGTTACGTGCTACCACTGCTAACCACAAGGTCAGCAGTTCAAATCCACCAGGCGCTCCTTGAATACTCCGGAGGTCAGTTCTACTCTGGCCCCTAGGGTTGCCATGAGTCGGATCCAACTCGAGGGCACTTGGCTTGGCTGCCTTGGTTACACAATTAATTACATGTTCTCCAGAACTCTATGCATCTAAATATATTCATGCTATTGGCCGAATGAACCACATTATAAGATGTATTATTGTGTACAGTCAGTATAGTAAAGAACTTCAGGATAACCAACTTTAACTCTCTGTTTTCTATGGATTGCTACAGAATCAGCCATTAAATACTTCCCTAGCTACACACACAAGAACATCAATTAAACTATCTAAAGAGAAGACTTGAAGATAAAAACAAAAAACTAATCTGAGTCTGATATTACCATCTAACTATATTTCCAGTTATATTAACAGTGATTTTTGCATACAATACTTAAAGTTCTGTCTCAGTGTTTCAAGTAACATACCTAAAGTTCCAGAAGAGAAGCTGCATATTTCCAAATACACAGCAGAGTATCTGATGCTTGAACAGTCTCTACATAAGTGCACTTGGTCTCAAAATTATATCTGGTTATGTCTTAGATTTCCATTGAAGAGTTGTGAGATTCCGACTAAAATATCCCAAAAAAGCTAAGAAAATTGTGACTGAATTTGAGAATGCACAATACTAGCACTGAAACTCAACCTCACTGCCATCGAGTCAATTCTGACTCTTAGTGACCCCATAGGACAATAAAAAGGCAGCAGTATCAGGCCTCCAGGTCCTCGATCACCTGTTTGAATCACTCAACAAGGATCATTAAAGGTGACCGCAAAAGGGCAAGTAATATAAACAGATAATATTTGACCCTAAATTAAATTAGGAATAGAGAGAAGGTAAATTCCTTCAAACACTGTCTATCTGGTAGTTACATAATTTTTGCATCATTGTAATAATAAAAAAATAACACAAGCTTGGACAGACCCCAGCCTCAGTTTCCTAATCTCACAAGAACAAGTGCACAGCAGTTGAAAGAATTCCATGACATAACATGCACCAAATAGTACTTATCATGTGGGAAACACTCAGCCTTCAGTAACTGCAAAATGGGAGTCTTGGTGTCACAGTGGTTAAGAGCTCAGACTGCTAACCAAAATTGAAAGTTACCCCTGTGTTTGCATGTTCTAGGACTCCTTTGCTATTCAGATCTTTAAAAGTGTGCTGCTTTGGAAGAAAAAAAAATACCTAAAATCAGGGCCTAGATGCTCTTTCATTTATTCAGGTATCTGTTCAATCAGTATTTGGTGGGCACTTATGTGTCACTCACTGCTAATAACTGATAATACAATACTGAACCAATTAGGACAAGCTTGCTTCATGGACCTATCAATTAGTGCCAAACAGGCAGAATGTATGGCAGAACCACACAAATACACTTAACAATGAAAACTGCAGAACTTTGACAAGGTAGAGGAACATGGACCTAAAACAACATGTAATAGAGCAACTGATAGCTCCAGGAGTGCAAGAAAGGTTTCCTGAATGTAGTGATGGCTGACTTCATGCCTAAAAATCAAATGGACTGGACTTGGCGACCCAGAGTGACCATATCATGTGTACACTTTATGGTTCTACGCATCCATACGATGTCATCCTGCTGACCTCTTACTGAGGGAGGGCAGAAGGTGGAGAGGAGGGGACAGGAGATTGTTAGGAGGATATGACATGTGTAGAATGGAGAGGAAGAGTATGTTGTCACCAGACAGGGAAAGTACTGGAAGCTGCACATAGGTGGGCATGCAAATTTATATGGGAATGTACATTTTCACTCAATCATAATAAAATATATACATATATGACTAATTACAAAGGAGTCAAGGGCTGGGACAGACAGAATTCTTAAAAGCAAAGGGTACATCTTATGCAAGGATCACGCTGCAGAAGAGACTAGCGTATTTAAACAAGTGAAAGTCAGTCAGTGTGACTGTAACAGAAATAAAAAAGAATGAAAGGAAGAGAGATACAGGATGTGAACATATTATCTTTAATTTTGCAGATGTAGAGATGTCGTCTAAAACTTACGAAGTAAAGTATTGTGAATATTCCACATACATGATACTATTATTGTGTAGATGAAACAGAAAGATGATTAGTATATGGTAAGATCTAAAATATCACATAAGAATCAAAAAAGTACACATAAGATAGTTAATCTTTGTATGTTCACATTTTTGCTTTATAAGTCATTTCCCGACAGTGTACAGACTGGGGTCACCACTGTCCAGTTAAATTCTACGCTCACATATTGCCTCTTCAGTTAACAGCACACAGGACTGGGAACCCATTTAAATCTTCTATCAAAGCTTTACAGTTAATACAAGAAAATACAGATGCATTTTTTTCTGATACAGAGTGCAGTGTTTTCCAGGTCTCAATAATTAAACTTCAATAATTTCTCATAACTGAGAAAGTAACAGAGAAAATATTTAAGATCCTATAAAACTTTCTAGGTTAGTGCATTTGCAAACTTTTTTTTTTATTATGATTGAATGAAAATGTACATTCCCACATAACTTGCATGCCCACCTATACGCAGCTCCCACTGCTCTCCCTGCCCGGTGACAGCACACTCTTCCTCTCTACTCCACACATGTCTTATCCTCCCAACAACTCCTATCCCCTCCTCTCCACCCACTCCCCTTCCTCCAGTAAGAGGTCAGCAGGACAACATCCTATAGATGCATAGAACCATAAAGTGCACACATGATATGGTCACTCTGTGTCACCAAGTCCAATCCATTCCTATCTGAGAGTTGATCTCCATTATGATTTATGGACAGGGGCAGCATCAGGGCCAGGGGCCATGTTCCCAAGGTAACTCTGAGGGCCCTGGACTTTCAACTGTGGTCTTTTAACAGAGCTCTCAGAGTGCACCCCTTTGTATTCTTGTGCTGCCAGTGAGACTCAACTTTGTGAGCTCCATCACGGCTATCACTGGTGGTGGCCAGACACCATCCAGTTCTTCCGGTCACAAGTCGATGTAGTCACCCACTCACATGGGTCTCTCTGTCCTCTGGGTTCTCTTTCCCTCATGTCGTTTTGGTCCTTGGTGATCATCCTTTTGTGCTAAGTTAGGACCATTTGCTGTACCCTCAGATGGCAGCTTGGCATGTATTTGCAAACTTTAGAGTACATATGAATCACATAAAGGGCTCCATCCCAGAGTTTATTATTCAATAGGTCTCAGTTGGGGCTCAACAGTCAGAATGTCAACAAATACACAGGCAATGCTGCTGCTGTTGCTGCTGCTGCTGCTGCTGCTCTAGGGTGGAGTTAGGAATCTGCCATTAGGTAATATTAATATATTTCCTTATAAATGACCTTTGGAATTGATTCAATATCAGAACATAGTTACAGTATTTACCACTGTAATCACCACTTTTTTTTTTCCTGCAGAGCTAATGTAAGGAGGGCTATAATGAGGTGCTACAAGCAGCACTGCCAAGCCAGCCAAGTGCCATCGAGTCGGAGCACTACCTTGTTATTATTACTAAACTCAGCACTTAAAATATTAAATAGCTTTATTTATTAAATACACTATATATACTGTAAAACTAAAGTCTTTTTAAAATTAAGTTAGGTATAAAAAACCAAAAAACAAACCCAGTGCCTTCAAGTAGATGCCAACTCACAAGGGCCCTATAGGACAGAGTAAAACCAAGGATTTGGTCAAGCAACGAATTTCACTTGTGAATGAGGTATGCAGACCTCTTTTAACAATTTTTAACAACATGTAACCAATCTAGTGTTTACAAACACTATCTTTTTCTCTTTTTTTTTTTTTTTTTTTGCTATTTAGTCTATATGAAAAAGAGCTTAAGCTAAATTTAAAATACAGTTGTTTAAAATAAGAACTGATAATAAGAGTTTGGCACTGTATCAAATGCAGTACAGACTATTCAAGTTCACATTTATACATTATATTTAGTTTAAGCTTCATAATAAAACACAGCTCTTCTGTTACAGTGTTTTTCATCAGTCATTCCATCTTTCCTCACTGCTTCTTCATGTTTTATTGTCAGCTGACACTCTTGCATAGTGAAGATAAAGTTGCTGATAGAAGTGTATGTCCTCTATATAAAGCAAGCAGACTGTCACTATCCAATAAGGAAATCATGTAGAAGCTGTCAGTCATGCAGCAGGCAAGACTGCATTATCCAAGTGATACACCTGCGACATACATTCCAAAACCAACCTGAAAAAGAGACCAACTGACAGATAGGCTGCTTTGTGCTCTGTGCTGGAAATCATTCCATTTCTGCATGAATGAGAAATTGGTGATTTAATAGGCTCTTCACTTTAATAATAATTTTAATCTATATACTGTCAACAAAATATATACAAAATCTTCTAATTTCAACTAATATGAAATTCCTTTACGTTGTTTATTGATATTCATATCTACTATCTGTACTGTTTCTTTACTGTCACCACAATATATTTCTGGGGTGCCAAATAGAATAGGCAGGCTCCAAGTCAACTCAGATGTTTTTCCTTGTACTTTTAAAATCAAGAAACACATTCTGCACAGTCTGTACTTGTCTAAAGCAAATAAACACTATAGGCAAAGAAAAAACTGCTTAGATTACACTAATTGCCATGCACCTATTACCTCACTGTACTTACCAGACAACAGTTTGCGCATCTTTAAAATTCTAAAATGTTTCCTCCAGCACTTGTATCATAGATCTGTACTTAAGCAAAATAATGAAAAAATAGATTGTTGTCTGGATATGTTTCTAGTAAATTTAAAATTTAAAAAAAGGATACATAAAAATTAATTGTTTAATGGGTTATCCATTTTATATGAATAAAATGTTAATTCAACTTAAGTTCACTGCTAATGCTACTGTTGTACACATCATCCTTTTTTTTTTTTTTTTTTTGTCTGCGCCATGAGTTGGATTCGACTCGACAGCACTTGGGCTTGGCTGGCTTCAGAGCAAATGTACAGAGGGTATAAAGAGGTCCTACAAGCACTACCTTGTCATTAATACTAAACTCAGCACTTCAGTGTATGTCAGCTCATTTAAACATTTATAGTACGTCTTTTCTACAAATACATGATGAATTCTTTTATCATTAAAAGGCAACAAAGTCAAAGATCTGTCTTCTCAGGTACAGAAAAACTGATAATTAATATCAAGAATAGAGTGTAGAGAAAATGCACATCAAAAACAGACTCAGCCTGCACTCTACACAACAAATTCAACTACTCTGCAATATTCAAAAGTATTTCTGAAAAAATCTCTCCCTTATGTCTTTGGTCCTTTTCTATAATTTCAAGAGACATGCATTTTATACATTATAACTCTTCTTATCTGCAATCCTCTAAAGCCTATTATCCTTCAAGATCAAGTCTTCCTTACCTGTGAAGCCTCTGTAGACAAAACCTGGTCTGAATGTTACTGTCACACTCCGAACTCCTGTAGTCCTTATTTGATATGTAATTTCTTATTGTCATGGGTTGTTAAGGCTAACACCAACATCAGATTTCCACCAACTAAAGAGTCATCTCCTAGAGGGCAGGGAGCAAGGGAAGCCCTGTGTTCCTCCCCAGTGGCTACAGACAACAGTTTGCACATGACAGGATCTTTGTTATGAATATTATCTTGAGTACAAAAATGCAACCAGAAGTTGAGTAACTGTATCTTTAAAACATGTTTCATTTTGTAACCCTTGAGCTTAATGTAAATTAACCTACATTTTAATATATCTTTACAGTGTATTGCTGACTCTGTCACATCAAAGGATGCTCACAAATATGACTTCAACAATGGCAATGAAACAGTTGAAGTACTTTTTATGCACTTTTTTCTTTTTAATATACTTTAAATGAATATTTACAGAGACTCGACGGCACTTGGCTTGGCTTTACATAAAACAACATATACATTTTTTGTGACACTGGTTGCTATCAAGTATATTTTTTAATTCCTCGATTACCTCTGTGTTACAATGACTGGGGAAAGTTAAGGTAATGACTCTCAGAGTGGGGCTCTCTGTGTAGGTTCTAATCTAATGTACATAAATATACATACCACAATATTGAAAATGTGTCTGAAACCAATATGAACCTAACCATATCAAAATACCAAATCCCTATACCTGCTTTTCCTTTCAAATAAACAGGACTGCTAAGGAATGATAGTTTCACACAGTAAAAACAACTGGTAAGCTCTGGTCAAAATAAGAAGCTCCTTAATATCTAGCAAAGACAAATCACTCTGATGATGGACTGATCAACACGGCTCTTTTTCTCTCTGTGAACTTACTGAAGGGGAGGTTACAATGTGAAAATTCTGTGTTGTAAAATACTGTGCTTGGCCGGTGCTTAGAGAGATCCCAATCTGAAGTAACTAGACTATCTTCTGTTTATCAAGCACAACTCAGTGATCAATTCTGTAAAACCACAGGTTGCTACTTTTGAGAACAAACATAAATTTGTTCAAGTATCATTCTTTTCCACTGCTCCAAATCATCTCTAAGCTTCAAAAGTTATGTCTTTGGAATCTGTCCCTGTTCCAAAGCAGACAAAAATAGAAACAGAAACAAACTATCCTAGATTTACAGTATTTCACTTCTTCCTTAAGAACTACCTTTTAGTATATCAGCAGTAATATATATAAACCCATTTAGGTTTCTGTTTCTCTGACCTCCCAAGACTTTACGTAAAACCACTTTTATGTAAAATCTGTGTACATGTGTGTTAAAAAAAAAAAAAAACCCACTGTCATCGAGTCAGGTCTGACTCATAGTGACCTTAGAGGTCTGGGTAGAACTGCCCCACAGATAGTCCAAGGAGCTCCTGGTGGATTCGAACTGTCGACTCTTTGGTTAGCAGATATTGCACTTAACCCACTATGCTACTAGAGTTTCATATGTGTATATAAACATATATATACATACACACACCCACACAGGAAATATATTTTAATAGCCTTTGGGTGGGTGGGCTATGTGTTAGATATCAGTAGCAAGGTATTCCTTCAACCTACATACCAAAATTAAAGCCATTGAAAGCAAGCAGGTATTTTCTGTTTTGAGGGAAACCCTGGTGGTATAGTGCTTATGTGCTAGGGCTGCTAACCAGAAGGTGGGCACTTCAAACTCACCAGGTGCTCCCTGGAAACTCCATAGGACAATTCTAGTCTGTCCTGTATACTCGCTATGAGTCAGAAGAGACTCAGCAGCAACGGGTAGTGGGTTTACTGAAGGCCTGAAGATACAAGAGGAGAATAAGGACTTAAAAACAGGAAAGGACAAGAGATCATTGCCTTCTAAGGAGGATACTTTCTTCTACCTGTAAAAGGCAAGTTATTTTCTGATTTCCTTCATTTTATAGTCTAGGGCACACGAGAGGGTGGAGGGGAGAGCAGAAATGCTTCTAATTCTTAGACACAGAGAGGTAATATATATCTCAGGATACACTGAAGGAAACCCCGAGAAATTTCACAACTCTTTGCCATAAATAGCCTCTTTTCTCACTGTGGATACCTCCTCCTCTACATCAGCAAAGCTCAGCCTCCACGCGCAGAGAAGCACCATTCACAAATCTCTTCGTCACCTAGTCGCGTAACCCTACCCTTGCTGACACGGTGTGTACGAGTCTCTGGGACACACAAGCCCGGAGGGTCACCTGCGGTTTCAGCTCAGGTCGGACTTTCTCTGATCAGGTGTGCCAACGCCTTGAATCGTCCCGAAAGCGATCACAAACACACACGCGCGCGCGCGCACACACACACACACACACACACACTGCCATCACACACCATCACACCCTGGAGTCCTTGACGAGCCACCACAAAGCAATTTGTTCGCTCTAAGTCTCTGCTGTTCCTGCCGCCGCCGGTGAGGTTTTCGCCTCCAATCCAGGAAGCCAGCGCCAGAGGAAAAGCTGGCGGAGGCGAGAGGCGGTCCGGGCTCCAGCACTGCGGTTCCTCCGGGAGCCCCGGGCTCCCCGCCCCCTTCCTCTTCCCCCCGCTCCTCGCCGCCGCCCCCACTCTGGCATCCGCAGCCTGGGGCACCACAGCCGGCTGGCCGCCCCTACCTGCGGGACGCAGGAGGCGAGGGAGGCGGGGAAGCGGCCCTGAGTCTACGCCAACTCTTGCCTCGGTCACCGGCCGCGCTCCGCATCCCCCTGGAGCGGCCGGGGACGCGCAGGAGCACGGAGGAAATGGCCACGCAGCGCGCAGAGGCCGGCAGCCCCGGCCGCCCGCCCGCCCCGCCCGCAGGGCCAGTGCTCCGCGCCGCGCGCGCTGGGCCCGGTCCGCGGCCGTCCCCTCGGGCCTGGGCTGGGGCTGCTCGCGGAACGGCCCGGGCAGGGTACGGTCACCTGCCGCGCAGGCATCTCCGCACCGGCCTGGGGCAGCGCCGACGCGACGCGCTACCCGCCGGACGCGGGGGCACCGGGGGGCGTTACTACCTTGAGGGTTCCGCGCCGCTTGTTAAGGCTCCTCTCAGGCACTCAGGGAATTCTATCTTCGGGGCACGGGGGTGTCCTTCCTGGTCCCCCTCCTCTGCCCTCCCTCCCCTTCTCGGCTGTTGGGCTCCTTCTCTCCACTCGCAGTGGCACAGAGTCGAGCTGCGTTATTTAATAATCCTCCTGCTCCTCCTGCCTGCGCCGGCGGAGCAGCTCTGCCGGAGCCACCGCTTCCCAGTCAGTCATGTTGTTATGAGAGAAAGAGGCGGATTGGCAGTCAGTCGGCGACTATTTGTGGTGAGAGAGAGAAGAGCAGAGCAAGAGGAGGGCAGGGGAGGGACGCGGGGAGGCGCTTCCAAGTGTGTGAGAGCGCGGAGTGCAACTGTGCGGGGAACACGGGAGACACCTCCCCGGCAGGCCGCTCTCCCGGCTGTGTGGAGGGCGGCGGCGAGCGCCGCCCTTATAGGGGTTGCAGGTGGGGGTTGGGCGGAGGCGGGGGCGCCCTCCAGGGCGGCGCCGGGCCAACCGCGGCCGCGGACTGCCGCGCGCGCAGACTTCTGCCTGCACGCGCTCGCCTCCACGGCAGGCCGGCTGCTGAGTTTTCGTTTCGGGGGGCCGCGGTGCTTGATTGTACAGAGAGTTGCGTTTCCTCTTAGACCGCCCTTGTGTGTACGTCCAGTCCAAGTGCCTTGGCTGGTCAATTCAGGAGAAAAGGAGAAGTGTCAGGTCCTGTGAGGGAAGCGAGAGGAGACTGGAAAGGCGTTGTGTCTTTTCTCTCCAAGCCACCTCAAGGGAGGGGGAAGTTGTGAGGTTCTGTCTTCGCTAATCCTTGCTACTCAACCTATTTACATCCTGTCTCTTTCCTCAGCATTGACAGGGAGAGAAACCTGCCTTCTTTTCCCTAAGCAGATCACACCTCCCAGGAACTATTTACAGCGATCGCTTCTTCTGTAAGATAATGGAGGTTTCGCTACTGTGACCTGGACAGGGATTTGTGTGCCGCTCATCGATTCTTGACAACACAAGATATTACAAACAGAACAAAAACTCCATTGCCGTAGAGTCGATTCTAACTCATAGCCACCCTGTAGGGCCGAGTAGAACTTCATAGAGTTTCCAAGTGGCACCTGGAGGATTGGAACTGCAGAACTGGTTGGCAGATGTAGCCCTTAACCACTTACAAACAGAAGCCCCTACAAATTTGACGTAATTTGGCTGATGGCCATAAAGGGAAAAATTGCTGGCTTAGAGATGGGAAAGACTTCTATGCATGGTGCTGTTGCTTACCTAATTTACTTTTCCCTTGATTGTCTCTCCGCTGGCAATGCCTTATTTTCTTTCAGGTTTACGCTCAATCTTGATCTCTTTCTCATACAGCCACTTCCTCTCTCCACTCCTATGTATTTATGACTTTAGCAAGTAATATAGCAGATACAGTGCACTGAACTGGATTTGTTGCTTTTTTTCTGCATCGAAATTGTTGTTTAACCCTTTCTAGTGGAAGGTAGGACCATTTCCAGGTACATTTCCAGTGCTAAATTTGTACGCCTACCGTTAACCCCTTACTAGCCTTCGGCCCGGATTATAGGATCTTTCGGACCTGATACCCTGATTTACTGGGAAGGAGTTTCCAGGACAAACAGTATGTGCCTCATTCGTGCGTGCGTGCTTGCGTGCGTGCGTGCGTGCGTGTGTGTGTGTGTGTGTAATCCAACTGATCACAGTCCAACTCCAGATGTAGATGAATGAGTCTTACTGGCTGATGTGTATTTAAGCTAGTGGGGCCAACGTTACTTCAGAAATGTGACAAAAGGAGAGGTAAGGAACTTTAGGAGGCTAAGGAGATGGTGGCGGAGTTGACAGCTCCTGTCTTCTTCCCTCCTCATTTAGTAGCTTTTAAATCATTGCTACTTATTCAGGGTTTTGTCATTACACATCCTCCATGTATTTTAATTTTTTTCAAGTTGTTTTATCTCTCCATGATTCTGTTATGTCTCACATAAAGGTCTGTTGCATATAATGAAGACCTGGTAACGGTGTTAAAGGAAGTGATTGGAAAGAAAGGGTAGCAAATGGGACAAATGTGTCGGTAACATGCAAACACAGTACTTCATAGCTTCTTTGATTCAGCATTGGGAAATGGGTGTAGTATCAAAGAATATTGGAACTTAATGTGTCCAGTGAGGCAGCTACTGGTGCGCAGTGGTTAAGTGCAACGGCTGCTAACCAAAAGATCAGCAGTTCAAATCCACCAGGCACTCCTTGGAAACTCTATGGAGCAGTTCTGCTCTATCCTATGGGGTCACTATGAGTCAGAAGTGACTCAGCAGCAGTGGTTTATTATTATTTATTTTATTTTTATGAACCAGCTTAGGAGCCGTGGTGGTGCAGTTGTTGAAGTACTTGGCTGCTAACCCAAAAGTCTGTGGTTCAAACTGACCAACCATTCCCAGGGAGAAGGACGTGGTCATCAGCTTCAGTAAAGACTACAGCCTTGGAAATCTGATGGGACACTTCTACTGTGTCCTTTAGGGTCTCTGTGACCAGAATTGACTCAACAGTAGTGTAGTTTGGTTTCGTTTGGTTTGATATGAGTCAGCTATTATCAGTTCCTCAATTTTACAAACTGGGAAAGTCAGGTTTGGGGTGGTAAGTAGGTGTCACAGAGATCAGCTACTAACCAAAAATTCATCAGTGCAAAGCCAACAGCCCCTCCACAAAGATTACAGCCATGGAAACTCTGTAGGACAGTTCTTCTCTGTCAGGGTCGTTATGAGTCAGAATCAACTCAGTGGCAGTCGGTTTGGTTTGATTTGGTTTAGGTCACTAAACTGAGGTCATATACAGAGTGATTCTGATGAAACTCAACCTAAGCTTTTCTTAATTCTCCACACTGCCTCTCATTCTGAACTTGTCGCTTAGAAAAAAATCTTAAGAATTTCTTCGAAGCTTTGATAAGTATGAAAATAACCTTGCTTGCTAAAAGTGAAGGGGGCTTAAAGCACTTACTGATGGACATCAAAGACCAGAGGCTTGAGTGTGGATTATACCTCGTAATAAAGAAAACAAAATTCCTCACAACTGGACCAGTAAGTAACATCATGACAAGTGGAGAATAGATTACAGTTGTCAAGGATTTCATTTTACTTGGATCCATAATCAATGCCCATGGAAGCAGCAATCAAGAAATCAAAGAACACATCACACTGGACAAATCTGCTGTAGAAGATCTCTTTCAAGTATTAAAAAGTAAAGATGTCACTTTAGGGACTAAAGGGCACCTGACCCAAGCCAGGGTGTTTTCGGTCTCCTCACCTGCATCCAAAAGCTGGACATTGAATAAGGAAGACCGAAGAGGAATTGATGGCTTTGAATTGTGGTATTGGTGAAGAATATCAAATGTACCATGAGACTGCCAGAATGAACAAATCTGTCACGGAGTGAGTACAGCCAGAATAATCCTTAGAAACAAGGATGGCAAGACTATGTCTCACATATTTGGGGCAGGTGCTATCAGGCAGAATCAGTCCCTGGAGAAGGACATTGTGGTTAATAAAGTAGAAGGTCAGTGAGAAAAAGGAAGACCCTTAACAAAGTAGGCTGACATGTTAGCTGCAACAGTGAGCTGAACATCTTGGAGATGGCGTAGGATCAGGCATCTTGTTCTGTTGTACTTAGGGATGCTAGGAGTCAGAACCAGCTTGAAAGCACCTAACAACAACACAGTCCCTTGATGTTTTCTTTCTACCTACCTCTTTTTCCAGTGCCAGAGAGGTTTATAAAATGTTCCTTTTCTTCAGCACTTGGCTTTTCGTAGAGTTATGCAAGGAATAAAAGAGTTGTAACTCCATAGACTCAGAGACGAAAAAAGTTAGGAACCTTCTCTCCAAAACCAAATCTGTTGTTGTCCAGACAACTCTGACTGTTAGTGACTATGTAGGACTTTCCCCATAAGGTTTCCAAGGAGTGGCTAATGGATTCTAACTGCTGACCTTTTTTTGGTTAGCAGTCATAGCTCTTAACCACTGGGTCACCAGCACTCCCTTCAGTCCAAAGTAAAGGAATACTTTTCCCACTGCAGAAGAAAAGTTTGTAAAAGAGACATTTGTAAACATTTGTGTTCAGCAAATGATTATGTGAATTATTCAGGAGTCGTAAACAGACATTTAAAAAATAGTTTGGTTCCCCTTTTAAAGATTGTGTTCAGTCTTATTGGCAGGTTTTTGGTAGCTTTATTGTCTCAGTTCTCTGTTTGTTTAATTGCCATCAATGATGATAATTTGACAATGACTCTATACTGAGTACTTCAAAATTATACATTAGACCAGATATTTGAAGGGCATTTTTGGTAACCACAACTGATTGTAATTTTCACACTCTCAGTTGCATTCATAATTAGTGAGAACCATGATAATCTGTCAGTTCCCTTTATTCACTAAGGTATTAAACAAAGCCAACATTTTTTGCTTAATTTTGTCACAGTTTTACTTGCTAAATTGATCCTAGAATTCATATGAACCAGATCAGAAAAACATGTGTAAATATATAGTAAAATATAATTCTGAAATGTTGATTTTTACTCCTTTGTATTTTTATTTAAAATCTATGTGATAAACTCCATGTATAAATTATAATGAACATCATATTTTAGAAGTGAAGTACATAAATTATTCTCTTTTAAAATTGTGAAGCATTTCAAGTGGGATTTCCCACTTTGTAGTGCTTTCAGAAATACGATTTTTGTTGTGATAGGGAAACAGAAAGTTAATGACTCTTTCCAATTTGTTCATTTTCATCTCCTGTCTGCTTGCTGCTGTTTGGTTCTCAAGTGTATTTAACTGGCAAGTTCAATGAAGATCTGGCACCAAACTGTTTGATGAAAGTAGAAAAATTAGGTTGCCAATTACATATGTGCCCCTTATGTGCACTGAATTCCCATTGAAGTGATGAGCCAAATTAGGCATTCCTCGGTAGTGCTACCTAAAAAAGGAAAATTAGTGCCCAGGGAAGATAAAAGGGAGAATCTTTCTTTCCAAACCTAATACTATATTTAAAGTCATAAGACATTTCAGAACATGAGTTATCTCTAATACACTTCCAAAAAAAACAAACGTATGTAAAGTGTCAGAAAATATTTTAACATGTATCTTTCTTTTCTTTTCTAGCTGTGTTTGATTTACTTCAGTGATTATCCAGTTACTATGAAGAAAGTTAGATGAAGATCACTTCTCTACTTAGCTTTAGTCTAACCGTTGGAAACTCAGTGCAAGATAATGTTAGCATTCTGCATCTCTTCCAAGTTATTAAAAGGTAAATTACCCTTTTGTGATGACCATCATAGCTTGAGAAGAGAAGAAGTGGCATTATGGGTACCTTACAGCAATAGGAACAGTTAAGGGAGGTCAAGGCTAGAACTGTAACTTGATTTGAGGTCAAGGACTGATAACAGTGTCTGGGATGGGAGACTAGAGGATTGAATCAGCAGCAGTTCAGTCTAGAACGCACATATAACGCCTTCTTAAGGTGTGGCTGGCTTGGCAAGGTGAAAAACTCTTTACTGGGGGAACTACCCTGTAGGATGATCGTAGTAGATAAGATCAATTTGGACAGTTCTCCACCCCCACCCCCAGAAACCTAGTAGTCATGACTATACTTGGTAAATTGCCTTCTTGCAGCCAAAATTGTGCCTGGTGGCAGGACGGCAAAAGGTACCCATGTCTTTGTTGTATGTCAAAAACTTAAGGGTCAGACAGCTCAAGTGACCAGGATGTCCGAAGCTGAATGTTGGCAGAACCTAATTCCGGATGACTGGGTCAGCACAGGAGGTAAACTGTATAAAAGCAGTGTTTATCAACATGAAACAAAGCAGTATCTTTGTTAGCAGATTTACCAGTAGCAACTTTTCCTCTCAGACAGTTTCCTTGTCTTTGTTTCTCCTTCCAAATTCATTTAGGAGGTCATTCAGAAAATGAGTTCAGAAGTTTTTGCATTCACATGAGGCAGTTTTCTTGTTTGTATATTTTTCTGATTGAAATATTGTTTTTGATTCTTAATTTTTATTGTGCTTTAAATGAAAATTTACAGAGCACATTAGTTTCTCATTAATCAGTACACATTGTTTTATGACATCTGTTGCCAGTATGTCAACACTCCTATTTCTATTCATCCAGTTTTCCTGTACTCTCTTGTCTTCTTTCTCATCCTTGCTCCTGGGCTGGTGTGTGCCTTTGGTTTGTATACAGTGGTTGAGCTACATGTATTATCATTTGTTTTGAGGGCCTGTCTAATCTTTTACTGAAGGGGGAACCTCAGGAGTGACTTCAGTACTTATTTAAAACGGCTTTGGGGAGATTAAAATAGTCAATTATTGTTGTGTGATGTAAGTCAAGTCCAATGCACAGGAACCCTATGAGATAGGGTAGAACTGTCTCACGGGGTTGTCAAAGTTGTAAGCTTTATGGGAGCGGATGACCAGGTCTTTTCTCCCACAGAGCCACTGGTGAGTTTGTACTGCTGACCATTCAGTTAGTAGCCAACCCTTAATCACTGTGCCATTAGGACTTCCTGATAATCCAATTAATTGGTTCGTTTGTTGGTGTCTGTGGGTTATATCTATCAAAGTTCTTTTTTCTATTGAACTTTTGAGTTATTCTGATCGTCCGTAGGCAACTATCTGTATGGTTGTAGACATTTTATTAAAAATAGGTAGAACTTGACCCATTTTAAATCATTAGTTAAATTAGTCCTAAAAATACTGTATTCACAAATCTGAAAGTGAACAATAAATACGGGTTTCATGGGAATAATCCTAATAATAATAGTAGAAGAAGTAAAACAAAATTCTGATGGTACAGTGTTAACTACTTTGATATATAGAAGAATAAACTGAAAAATAAAATAATCTAAACCATATTAAACCAGTATGTAAACAGGTTGGAAACTGGTCTTACCATCTGTCAGTTTCTATACTGGCAGTTTCACAAATGAAATCTCCTTTTAACAAAACATCACAGCAGGAGATGCAGACATGTGAAATGTAATTAAAATGTGAAAAATGCACTTCCTAGTTTTTGTCATTTCTATAAAGCTTCTCCCGTCTTGTAAAATTCTAAGCTTATAAAGTTATGTAATAGGGGAACCATTTCTATTTTGTCAGATATATGCGCTGACTAAAATTTTAACTTCAGCGATAAATATATATGCTATTATAAATCAAAGTATGTCTTCCATACATTAGCAATGAGATTCAATTATTTTTTTAATCATCAAAAAGGAGACGAGCAAGAGGAATAATTTGTATATTTTTTATGCAGTCTGGATTTGCTGACTGATGTTTTTGTTGTATATTTACTTATTATATTCTGAAAATTTAAAAAAATACTGATTTTATTTCACTGTCTGGAAAAAATAAACCTAGATCAGATACTTTACTCTGTAATGGAAAAGTTGCCTACATGTTATATCTAGGTGAGCTATAACATCCCTAGTTTCTTACTGTTGGCATACAAATCAACATATGGTATGTTTGAAATATACTATTGTTAATGCTGCATATATTACTTAACTGTTCAGGAAAGCAGGTATATTTCGTGTTAATGGTGTAGTATTCGCAGTTAAAAGAACACATTTACATTCAATTAAATCATAACTTTTATTCTCCTCATCTTCAACACTGGATATATTCTAGGAATTGAAAAAAAAAAGCTGCTGCTATTGGGTCAATTCTGACCCCTAGCAACCCTGTGGGACACAGTAAGTGTACCCTGTAGGGTTTTCAAGGTTATAAACTTAACAAAAGCAGACTGCTACATCTTTCTGCTGCAAAGTGGCTAGTGGGTTAGAATAGCCAACCTTTTGATTAGCAGCCAAGCACTTAACCACTGCACCACCAGGGCTACTTTTTAGGAATTTATCTTAATGGTTAAGTTATCAGACACACTTATTTCCCATTATGGGCTTTATTGTGTGCGTGCCCTGCAGTGTCACTATGAGTCAGAATCAATTCATTGACAGCAAGTTTGGTTTTGTCTATTATGTATTCAAACACATCCCTGTCAGTAAGCTACCACTGGGTTGTAATGATGTTTTTCTTTGCACTCTCATCATTTCCAACTTTCCTTCAAATTTTAACATTTTCACAAACAAAATGATCGCTGATATAGGAGTGAGTTGTTAAATCACCACATAGATTGTATGTTTCAAATATGACTGCCAGGATATATCCTATCCCATATGTTCTTTTTACAATGTGGTATCGACATTGCTGTGATTGAGCAGTAGAGATTATGTCCCCGCCTCTTGAACCCAAACACACTTTTGTGATGGCTTCAACCGATAGAGTTATGGTGAAAATGACTCTGTGATTACTGAGACTAGGTCTTACAAATTATGTTCTCTCTTTTTCTTTTTTTTTTTTTTTTTGCATGATGCTTGCTTTTGGAAACTAACCACTCCCTGTAGAGAGGCCAAGCATCCTGTGGAAAGGCCCATGTGGAGGGGAGCTGACACCCCCAGCTCACAGCACCATCTGGCAGACTCCACATGGCAGCCATACCAACTTGCCATGTGAAATATGTTGGAAGTGGATCCTCTACCTCCCAACCTATCCCCTTCAGCCAGCCATGTGGACCAGAGATAGTCTGTATTAGTTTTCTGCTGCTGCATAATACATTACCATAAACATAGTGGCTTAAAAAAAAAATAGAAACTAATTTATTAGCTTACGGTTGTGTTGGCCAGAAATCTTGTTCTCATGTACAGGTTTCACAGGCTGAAATAGAGATGTTGTTTAGACTGACTTCATCTGTACCTATGAGAATGAAGTCTGATTCTAAGCAAATTCTTGTTGTAGAATTTGGTTTCTTGTGGTTGTTAACTGTAGTCTCCATTTCCTTGACACATAGCTCCATTCATCTTCAGTGCAGCAGCAACAGCATTGGTCTTTCTCATGCTTGAGATCTTTTAATTTCTTCTTGAACCTACTGCCATTGAGTCTGCTTGATTACAACTCTGGTTGAGCCCATAAGTTACAGAGTATAACTGATCCGTAGGGTATCTTGACTGTACACTTTACAGAGGCTGATCTGTAGGCCCTTTTTCAAAAGTGCCACTGAGTAGTTCGAACCACCAACCTTTAAGTTAGCAGTTGCATGTAAACTATTGTCCCATCCAGAGACCCTTCTTACACCAACCAGAGGAAATTGCTTCTAAAGGAATTCATTGGATTGGGTGGCTCATTGCCAGCAAGTCAATTCTGAGTTACAGCAATCCTACAGAATGGAATAGAACTGTGCCATAAGGTTTCCAAGGAGCATCTGGTAGATTCAAACTGCATACTTTGTGGTTAGCAACCAAATTCTTAACCACTGAGCAACTGGGGGGTCATTGATTAGGTAAGAGACACTCAAATAATCTCTCTGTTTTAGTATCAAAGGATCCTCTTGGTGAAGCAAAGAGGTAAATGCTGGGCTACTGACCTAAGGTTAGTGGTCTGAACACACCCAAAGATGAGGCAAAAGAAAGACCTAGTAATCTGTTTTTGAAAGGTTACAGCTATGAAAACTGTGGAGTAGTTCTACTCTGCATACATGGGGTATTCATGAGTTGGACTCAGTAATGGCAACCTTTTTGTTGTTGTTGTTGTTTGTGTGTGTCTGTATGTGACATGTACGCAAACCGGGAATAAATTAGATCAAATTCATAGGCTGCAGTCTTTTCAAATGCTGAAATTATCAGTTATCATTAATATCACACTCAAGTAAAATTTTGCTTAAGATCGTTCAGAAGAGACTGCAGCATTGTATCAATGGGAACTGCCAGAAATTCAAGCTGAATTCAGAACAGGATATGGAGCCAAGGATATCACTAGTGATGTGAGATGGATCCTGTCAGAAAGTAGACAATACCCGGAAGATGTTTACTTGTGTTTTACTGACTATACAAAGGCAGTGACTGTGTAAGTAACATTGTGAAGTGTGGGAATTCCAGGACACTTAACTTGCTTCTTAAACAAACAAACAAAACACCCACTGCCGTTGAGTCAATTCCAACTCAATTATGCTCCTTAGCAACCTGTATACAAATCAAGAGGCAGTGATTACAACAAAACAGGAGGATACAGCATGTTTTAGAGTTGAGAGGTGTGCATCAGGGTTGCATCCTTTCACCATACTTATTCAATCTGTGTACACTGAGCAAATCATTTGAGAAGTTGGACTATGTTAAGAAGTATTCAGGATCTGGAGTGGAAGAAGGCTAACAACGTGTATTATGCAGATGACAAAATTTTACCTGTTGAAAGTAAAGAAGAATCACTCATTGATAAGATCAAAGCCTTCCATATAGATTACACCTCAACATAAAGAAAACAAAAATTCTCACTTCTTGGCTAATGAGCAATATCACGATAAATGGAGAAAAGATTGAAATTGTCAAGGAATTCATTTTACATGGCTCCACAATCAATGCACATGGAAGCAGTAGTCAGGAAATCTAAAGACACAATGTATTGGGCAAATCTGCTGTAAAATACCTTCTTAAAGAGTTAAAAAGCAAATGTGTCACCTTGAGGAATACAGCATGCTTGGCCCAAGCCATGATGGTCTTAATCACCTCATATGCATATGAAAGCATGATGATAAATGCTCTGACTTATGTTGTTGGCAAGGAATATTGAACATATCATGGACACTTAAGAAATGAACAAATCTGTCTTGGAAGAAGTACAACCAGAATTCTTTCTTAAAAGCAAACATGGCAAAATTACATGTCACATACTTTGAGTGTGTTACCAGGAGGGCTCAGTCATTAGAGAAGGACATCATGCTTGGTAAAGTAGGAGGTAAGCAAGAAAAAGGAAGATCCTCAACAAGATAGATTGACCCAGTGGCTGCAACAACGGGCTGAGGCATTGTGAGGACAGTACAGGACCAGGCCATGTTTTGTTCTGCTGTATGTAGGGTCTGTGTGAGTTGGAACTGACTCAATGGAACCTAACAACAACTACTCAGTTTCAAAATGGAGAGGATTATGCTAAGGTGAGGGTCATTGAGGGTTATCTTCAAAGTCTGCCTGTCACACAAGCCTCCCACAAGAAATCCTAAGGTGGACCCGTGACTAATTTACCCATTATGATATCCTCAGTGCCTGGTAAACTCACGCAGTGCTGTCGAGTCTGTTCTAACTCACAGCGATCCTATAGCACAGAAGAGAAGTATCCCATGGAGCATCCAAGGAGAGCCTGGTGGGTTCAAACTGTCCATGTATGGGTTATCAGACATAGCATTTAACCACTACACCACCAGGGTTGCTTGGTAGACAGATAAAATTATGAGTGCTCTGTTGAGACAAAGGATGCTATATGTGACTGAAGGTTTACTCTTTTTATCATTTCAGGAAGAGTGTATCTCCTAAAGAAGCATTTTTTTCCACTATTCCCTTGAGAGCTTTTACTTTCCCCCAAACTTCTGGCAGTCTTGTGTCTCTAAACATCTTTCATAAATTATCTTTCTTCAGACTGACTTTAAAAATGAGGGTTGTAGACATCACTGGAGCAATTCACTCAAATAATGATAGGTTATGGAACAAAGTTTGGTCAGCTTTGATGCAGTGGCACAGCAAGTCAAGACTACAGAGTAAACAGGAGACCTCAGGGTAAACTCAACTGTCCCCACGAGTTTTATCTGATTTTGGGAATGAGATATGGTACATTGTATTGCCATGTTTATACTTAGACTCATTAATTGGTTTTTTTTTTTTTTTTTCTTGTTCCATGTATTGTGGCCATGTTTATGGGTGAAAGTTACAAACAACAGAAATGTCATATTTTCCAAAAATAAGTTATTTGGGTGCTATGGTTGCTTCTGGTACAAGGCTTAATCGTGGAAACTAAATACTGAAAAAAAAGTCTGAAATTATACAAATAAAAGTGGAAAGAAAAATAGCAAAGTTAAAAACAAGTGGCATATATATATATTTTCCCGTAAAAAACCAAGTTCAAAGCAGCAACCTGAGAGTCAGTCTAATCATTGTGGGGAAGTATATTCACTAACTTGATACATGAGAATTATTTCAAAATCTGTATTATCTGTGATAATTTCTCACTAATCTTGTCTGCTTTTGTATCTACATAACATTTTTACTTAGAAAAGTTGAATTTGAATAGGTCATGGTTATTCAGTAGGTTTGTATTGTACACAGTGAACCAGCCAAATATTGAAACCAAACCCACTGCTGTTGAGTTGATTCTGACTCATAACAACCCTGCAGGACAAAGTAGAACTGCCTCATAGAGTTTCCAGGGAAGCACCTGGTAGATTCAAACTGTCAAACGTTCTGTTAGGAGCCATGGCAGTTAACCACTTTGCCACAATATTAGGTATACCAAAATGTCAAAATTAAAAAAAAGAAAAGAAAGAAAATATTGCTGTTGACACACTCAGGCAAACAAATTATTAGAATATAATGTAAAGTATAATAAAATAGGTGTATAATATTTCCTGAAAGTCACTTTTATGAAACTCATAGTCCAATGATATAAACATACAACAATGACTAATTACAGTAACTGATTCTCTGTCCTCATTTTTCATTGGTAGATTCTGGGATAGTTTTGTAATTCTATTGAATTAATTAAATAAGACTTATGTTTTCCAGAATTCCTGTCCTTTTATGGTTCTTCATTCGTGCTGACCAGAAAAGAAATATTCATGAGACTTGGACAGAGAAATGAAACAGCAGCTTTATTATACTCTGAAGGTTGGTATAGGGCACCAGGTGCTGTCCCAGCTCTTGCTCCTTTTTGTTGATCTGCCTGCCCACCTGGTGGGTGTGGAGCAGCAGCTGGCCTATGGCTCCCTCAGCTCCTGCTACATCTCCTCCTATATACTCTCAAGCGTGTACATATCCAAGTGTGTGTGTGCAGTGCCATGATACAAAGTTCCAGCTCTTTCTGCCTCTTACTTATATTTTTGTGGCTCAGGGTGGCTAGAGACAGAGGTCTCTATCCTGTGGATTCCATTTTGCCCCTTGTTGTCCCCCAGTTCACAGACATCTGCTAGTTCTGCTGACCTCCAGGCCTTGAAGCCCACAACTAATTGCGGTGCCAACAGACTTCTTTCCAGCTCGCTTAATTGCATAAAGTAAAATCCTTATAATAAATCCCTTATTCCATGTTACTCGTAGTAATTCCACTTGTCTGTTCAAATACATACTTCCATGCAGACACTCTGTAGAAAAATCTAATGAGAGTACTACTGAATGGATATAGATAGTGAGGAGAGAGAAAAGCTGTAACTGTATTGTAAATTAACATGTTAACTTTTGTAATTTCTTTGCATTTGAAACAGTTCCTTCACTTGGCTTTGGCACATTACACTTCCTGGTTTGACTTCTGTTTCTCTATGCATTCTCAGTGTCCTTGGTTGGACTCTGCTCGTCTCTAGACCACTACATAACTGGAGTGTTCCAGGGCGGAGGACTCAAACTTTTTTTTTCTATCCACAGCTGTATCATTTTCATGGACCCATTTAGGCTCCAAGTTTTGGTATCGTCTGAATGCTGATGACCTTGACATTTGTGTCTCTAGCCCTGACTGCTCACTTGACATTTCTGGTGGTTATATCGACATCTCAAGATTAACTTACCTAAAGCTGACCACCTGGAATTCATCCCAAATCCTTTTCGTTTGGTGCTCTTTCCTATCTTGGTCAATGATAACACTATTCTTCCAGTTTTTCCTGTTTATAGTCATTCTTAGCTTCTCTTTTATAGTGTATATTGAATGTGTCTGTAAATCCTGTTGGCCAGTATTCAAATTACATAGTATTCAATTACTTCTCAAAATTTCCACTACTATAACCTAGTGTGTGCTACCATCATCTTTCACCTAGCTTATTATAATGGCCTTCTAACTAATCTCTGCATCTACCTCAGTACTTTGCAGTTTATTCATAACACAGCAGGCAGAGTTATGTTAAAAATCTAAGATCACATCACTGTTCTATTTAAAATCCTCCAGTAGCATTCCATTTCACTGAGAATAACAGCCGTTAGAATTGTCTACAGGACTTGCAATCACCACCACCACCATTGTTGTAGTCCTCTCTGTGGATTCTCTTTCCCTATACAAGTATGGGACCCATTTATACATTGTTTAAAACTTTGCTCAGATGTTACCTCAGTGAAGCCTTCACTGGACACTGTCTCTAGAATAGGTGCTCCTCAGACATACCCTCGAGTCATTTCTAAGTTCTCTTGCCAGATTTTTTTTTTACCGCTTCTTATTATCAAAAATACTGTGCAGTCATGAGCTACATAACATCCATTCAGACAACATCCAATTGCATATTATATAATCTCTGCTCTCAAAAGATTATAATAGAGCTCAGAAATCCCTATTGGAAAACAGGATATAGTAATCACTTCCTGCATAACTGGATATCGCAAACACAACATCTTCTCACACTCAACACATGTGTCTCATGCCTCTTGTATACGAAGGATTATGCTTCCAGGCATGTAATGGTATACCACCTATATAACCTGTAATACATATGTCTTGATAGTTATAAGAAATAACCATGCTAATTACTGGTTTATACATGTACTGTACTGTACTTTTTATCATCCCCTGGTTACAAACATTTGACTTACCTACAACCCATAGTTACAAACCAAACCCTATAAGGTCTGTTCTATTAAAAATTCAAAGTACATATGATGGTCCATGATAACTAATGTGTACTGCTTTGCAACATGTATCAAAATGTTATAATTATTACTGTATTATTATGTTAAAGGTATATTAGTGTATCCGAATGTGCTTGTTTAATTTTTTATGCATAGGAAGGTACACTATATGGTGTACACTAAGACAAACATTTGACTAAGTGATATTAGATAGAAATTATACCTGACTCTACAACTTACATATAAATATGTCTTCAAAACAGATTTAGCAATAAAACTAGTTGGTAATCCAGGGACTACCCTGTATATAATGTGGTGTTCACACAATGTCCTAATAACGCAATGTCCTATTTCATAGAACATATTGTGGACATAATGCAATGCATGACTGTACATAGATAAATTTATTTACTCTTGTTTATTACATGTTTCTGCTGTTAATATAAAAGGTTCTTTAAGACAGGGATATTTCCATTTGGCCCTGTGTCTAAAATAGAGCCTTGCCTGCATTAGCCTTCAGTGATATTTGCTAACTGAAGAATAAATCACTGAATCACAATACATAACCATAGAGTCAGTGGTAGAAGCATAATACAAGAATACAACAGGGGGATAAGATTTCAACTCTAGCATCACTGAATTTTCTGAAAAACCACAACCAAATTTTTGCTGCTTTGAGCAAAATTTCAAGGCTTATTATTGGAATTTTTCTAACAAAGCTTAGTGATATCAAGAGTATGGTTATTCAGAAATGCATCTTCATGGTGAATCAAAAAGCAGATGGTTTTCATCATCTAGTCATTCAGTCCACAAATATTTACTGAGTGCCTACTGTGTGCCAGGAGCTATATAAAAAGGTGAATAACATGGTATTCATGAACTTTTATTAAATCTTGGCAGTGTGCTAGGTAGCCCTAAACCCTGAAGACAGAAAAGTAAAGGATACAGTGTAAAGATAAGAGAATCTAATAGGACACAGAGGGAAATAAACAGTCAGTTACTAAATTGCTTTATAAAAAGTACAATAGAGGCAAACATGGCATGTTTTATGTTATATAACATAGGTATGAATAACAGATAAGTTGGCAGGGATGATTCTTGTTACATTTAATATGTAGCCTGCATTCTAAAAAATACATCACTCTTTACTATGTAAACTTTGTTAGACAAATAGCAAAATAACTTTTATCGCATTGTTTGAGTTTATTTAAAATATGCTAACTTTTAAGTATGCAATTAATTTTTAAAGTGACACTTGGTTGGCAATAGTTTTTAATAAGCGTTGAATTAAAGTATCTTTCAACTATAAATTTTATTATGAATTTAAAATATGAGATTAATCACTCAGAATTTTAAATGTTTCTTAGTGTCATGTTGACACAGTGGAGAATATATATGCTAGCTATGTATTTGAGAATCTCTGCTCAGGGAAAATAAAACAGCATTCATGATATTTTGGAGAACCACAAAGGTGAAAAGTAGCAGCTCTATAATTTCGTTTTATTTTTGACAGTCAGTAAATGAAAGGTCATGGAATTTCCAGCTCAACTTTTAATTTATGTAACTTTTTTGGTCAAATTAAAATCCTGTGTTTAAGAAAATGGCTAAATAAGAAACATGACATACCATTTTTCAGAAGTATTTTGTGTTGGAAAAGTTATCTAAGATATGTGTTTGGTGCAAATCCTAGGGCTACTACTCAGGGGAAACAGCAATTAGTTACAAACTAGAACAACCAGCAAGTTAAATTGAATCTTAATTTTTCGGGAACTCAAATGATTATAATATTCAATGTTTCTATATGTCATACATTTTTTGAGGTAGTTCTACTTTTATCCATTTCCTACATAAAATGACAACCTAAAAATATGAGCCAGAGTGTCACTGATTGCTTAGAACAAGAACACACTCGGATAATTTCTTTTCCTAAAGCTTCATTTCAAAAGAGATAGATGTTCAGTGTTACCCTTATTTAGATGTAAAATTATAAAATATTTTCAAGTTGATATTAAAATGTGAATGTTTATTGCTAAAGTGACAATCTTAAAATAGTTTCATATCTAAAGTTTCAATGGTTGTACATTAACTTGCATCTTTTATAATTACCACACCTTGATAAAAACCAGATTATACAGCTATAGTATTAACTTACCTGTAAAAGATCATTTTTTCTCATAATGCCCAGATTAATGCTTTATTTACAATAACACGATTAATTGTTCTTCTAATACACAGCATGACATAGTGGTTCATATGTTATCTGCTCAAGTTATGATGGCACATCTGTGTTCTTTGTATTAATGCTGAGTGTTCTCCTAGAAAAACTGTGTTTAGAGCAGGAATGGTTACCTACTTCTTGGAATACATTTTTTCAAAAAACGAGGCATAAGTGCTGAAGCATGTAGAATGTACTGCCATATTAAATGTGTGTTTATTAACAAAAATAGAGTGGTTTTTACATCTCCAGTGCAAAACAAGTTACGCCCCAATAATTTGAATGAATTCATATCCTAAATGTTCTTCAAATCAGAACTCTATATCACCCATGGAATTATATTGGTATATTTACATTTTGATGACAAAGAGCTCTCACTAAGTGAATCTTTTTTTATCAGCAAAACTTTAAAGTGTTCTTAGTTATTTAATTTGGGTGTTTTCAGGCATTTGATTTTTTGTAGACTGTATAGCAGCATAGATATATTTTAATATAACATTTTTCAGAGGAAGAGATTCCTTGAAGTTAAAAAATGCTTGCTATTATTGTTGCTAGATGTTTCCAAGTCATTTCAGAATAGAACAAAAGAGTTTCTGATCCTGTGTCATCTTCAGCATCATTATGCTTGAACTCGTAGTTGCAGTCACTGTGTGAATCCATCTCATTGAGGATTTGCTTTGTTGACCATCTACTTGACCAACCAGGCAACTGATCCTGCTGATAACATGTCCAAAGTAAAGGAGACATAGTCTCACCATCTTTGCTTCTGAGACGCATTCTGGCTGAACTTCTTCCAAGACAATTTGTTCATTCTTTTGTCGGTACATGGAATATTCAGTATTCTTGGCCAGCACCACAATTCAAAGGTGCCATGTCTTCCTTAGTCTTTTTTATTCATCACATAGCTTTTGCATGTATTTTAGGTGATTGAAAATATCATGGTTTGGGTCAGGCACACCTTTGTCTTCAAGGTGATATGCTTTCTTTTTAACACTTTGAAGAGATATTTTTATGGCAGATTTGCCCAGTGCAGTACATCTTTTTTTTTCTTGCCTTCTGCTTCCATGGTCATTTTGATTGTGGATCTAAGTAAAATAAAACCCTTGACAATATCAGTCTTTTCTCCATGTATCACGATGTTGCTTATGGGTCTAGCAGTGAGGATTTTTGTTTTCTTTATGTTGAGGTGTAATCCATACTGCAAGCTGTGGTCTTTGAACTTCATAAATAAGTGCTTCAAGACCTCTTCCCTTTAAGCAGGGAAGGTTGTGTCATTTGCATAAGGCAGGTTGTTAATGAGTCTTCCTCTGATTTCAATGCCATGTTTATCTACATATAGACCAGCCTTCTTGGAATATTTACTCAGCATAGAGATGGAATAAGTATGATGAAAGGGTGGTACTATGACACACATCTACCAGACTGTAAACCATGCAGTATTCCCTTTTTCTGTTTGAACAGTTTCCTCATGGGTACAATTAACTGTCCTGGAATTCCTGTTCTTTACATTGTCATCCTTAATTTGTTATGATCCACAAAGATGACTGCCTTTGCATGGTCAGTAAGACACAGGTAAATATCTTTCTCGTATTTTCTTTAAGCTGGACACATTTGATATCAACAGTGATATCTCTGGTCCCATCGCCTCATCTGATTCTGGCTCGAATTTCTGGCAGTTCCCTGTTGATGTACTGCTGCACCTGCTTTTGAATTCAGCAAAATGTTACTGGAATGTGATGTTAATGATATTGTTCAGTAATTTGTGCATTCATTTGGATCACCTGTCTTGGGAATAGGCATAAATATGGATCTCTTTCAGTAAGTTGACTAGGTAGCTGACTTCCAAATTTCTTGGAGAAGGGAAGTGAGCTTTTCTAGGGCTACATTCATTTGTTGAAACATGTCAGTTGGTATTCCATCAGTTCCTGGTGCCTTGTTTTTCACACAATACTTGAAGTGCAACTTGGACCTCTTTCTTCAGTTCTGTCAGTTCGTAATCATGTGCTACCATCTAAAATGCTTGAACATCTACCAGTTCTTTTAGGTATTTGTGACTCTGCATACTGTACCCACTTTTAATGCTTCCTAAGACTTTTTGTATTTTGCCTATAGAATCAGTATTGGAACTTGAGGCTTGATTTTTTTCTTCAGTTCTTTCAGCTTGTGAAATGTAGAGTGTGGTCTTCTGTTTTGGTTTTCTATCTCTGGCTCTTTGCACGTATTGTTGTAGTACTTCACGTTGTCTTCTTCAGCTAGTCATTGAAAACTTCTCTTCAGCTTTTACTTGAGCATTTTGTCCTTTTGCTTTAGCTTTTCTAAGTTTGAAACAGTTTTAGAGTCTTCTGACACCCATTTTGGTCTTTTCTTTTTTTCCTGTCTTTTCAGTGACCTCTTGCATTCTTCGTGTATAATTGTCCTTGATGGCACTCTACAACTCGTCTGATCTTCAGTCGTTAGTGTCCAACACGTCAAATCTGTTCTTGGGATGGTCTCTAAACTCTGGTAGCATACAGTCAAGATTGTGCTTTGGCTCTCATGGGCTTGTTCTAATGTTCTTCAGTTTTAACTGGAATTTTCATATGAGCAGTTGGTGGTCTGTTCCACAGTGGGCCCCTGGCCTTATTCTGATTGATAATACTGAGTTTTTCTGTCTCTCTTTCCACAGATGTAATTGACTAGATTCCTCTTTATTCCATCTTGCAAGGGCCATGCAAAATTCTGTCGTGTGCTCTCCGGCATCATTTCTATCAAGGCCGTATTTTCTAAATAATGGTCCTTCTTCTTTGTTTCCAATTTTCCATTCCAATCACAATAATTACCAGTGCATCCTGATTGCATTTTCAGTCCATTTTGGACTATTGAAGTCGGTAAATATCATCAATATTATCATCTTTGGCCTTAGTGGTTGGCATGTGAATTTGAATAATTGTTATAGTAAATAGTCTTCCTTGAAGGCTTATGGATATTACCCTACCACTGAAAGAAAAGTACATCACAGGATGGATCTTCAACATGTCATTCCCAGCATAGTAGACTGTATGACTGTCTGATTCAGAATGGCCAGTACCACTCCATTTCATCTCACTAACATTTAGGATACTGATGTTTATGCATTCCATTTCATTTTTGATAATTTACAGTTTTCCTATTTCAGGCTTCATACAATTCCATGTTTTGATATTTAATGGATGTTTGAAAGTGTTTCTTCTTCAAGACCATGTACTGATGTAGCAAGACCCAAAATGAAAAGAAACAGCTGCAAATATCCATTAATAGTTGGAAGGTAGAATGTATGAGGTAATAAAATATGTAGCAAACATTTTTAAAGGTAAATGTGATAATCTTTCTTTGTTTTCTATATCTTCTGTAGCTTCCCCTCTTTCTTCTCTTTTACCTGTTCCTTCTCTTTCTTTTTCTTTCTGTTGTCACCATCCCTCCCACTCGTCTTCCTTTCTTTCCTTTATCCTATCAGTGAAGTCCTTGCATTGTGAATACTGTGTTATTTCTTTAACAAGAAATGAATGAATATATTTTGAAATAAAACCACACATAGAGTGGATTCCACTCTTACTGATTCCTTGATTGAGTTAAACGTGTAACTCCATTTATTAGGATTGAACTGTTGAGGAGCACATAATTTCTAGTATCTGAAAGCCTGCTTCCAAAGTCTTAGAACTATTTTCCTATAGGTTACTAGGTTAAACTTGACAGAATTTGTCAGCATAGAAATATGATTACTATTTGAATTTTTCTTCATATTCTTCTACAGTCAAAGACTACTACTTTAGCCCTAACCTGTCCTGCAAAGAAAAATGTGCCACTGGCTAAAAGAGAAAGAGTAATTATACACTATGGATTTCTGCTACAATAAGTAAAATGATTGCAACAACTGGGAATGTGGAAAAATTTATATGCCTCACTTCTGTGTAAATGGAGGATGTATCTTTAAAAAGTAAAACTGGCCTTACTATGTAAATAAGGAAGAAATATACCTATATAAAAGCTGCTACAGTAAGAGGCAGAAAAGTATAGTGATTAACATCACTGGTTTTATTGGTTCTACAGATCTGGCATCAAATCCTGGCACCAACTTTTATAGCAGAGCAACTCCAGGCAAGTTATTTAACATCTCTCAGCCTCCATTTCTGCAGATGTAAGTTGATAACAAAATAGCGTTTAACATTATCAGGTGTTTGAGAGAATTAAATGAGAGGCACATTTAATTATTAAATTAGTGGCATATTTAACACAGTACCAGAATAAGTATTCAGTACCCAAATTGGTCAAATTTCTAAAATCAGTGAGTATATAAATTCCTCCATTCCAGAGTCCCTACTGGCTCAGTAGTTAAACAGTGACTCATATTGCCTCTAAAGGGCAGACTAGAACTGCCCCATAGGGTTTCTAAGGAGTGGCTTGGTGGATTTGAATGCCAGCCTTTTGGTTAGCAGCCAAGCTCGTAACCACTGTGTCACTAGGGCTCCAAGCAGTCATATACTAAGCTAAAAGTTAGTGATTTGAACCCACTCAGTTGCTCTGCTGGAGAAAGACTCTGTGATCCTCTTCCATTAAATTTCAATGAGGAAAACCCTGTGATGCATTTCTACTCTGTCACATGCATGCAGTTGGTTTTACTTAGAATCGACTCAAAGACATCTAACAACAACAACACAGTACTATGCAACTACATAAATCTAATTCCAAGTTACTCTCTCTAATAGAAATATGTGATGCAAAACATGAATTCCATTTTTTGGACCTTGCCTAAACATAGCTGCCTTTATTCTCTGGGAGTAACATTTGTTAAAAAAGTGAATGCTTCCAAGTAGTGACCAAGATTTTCTGAATACCTACCATTTACTAATCACTGTTCCAGAAAGACGCTAGAGATAAAGCAGTGAAAAGAGCCAGTCAAAAGCCTGCTCTTTGGAGTTTAACTTCTAGTCAGCCAAAGAATGGTGAAGTATAGGAAATCAGACTGAAAACAAATGGATAAATACATAAACAAGAAGATATCATTCAATAATAAATGCTATAAAGTTGAGAAAGCAAAATGATACTTTGAGAATGATTGGGTGGCTCTTTGTTTCAAATGTACAAGAAGAGGACTGTCTTTGAAGTGCGAGACCATTAGAATCCCAGTGTATGCTCACTGCAGACTCTGACAACATTGAAAAAATTTAAAATTAAACACAGTTTATACATCAGAGGTGAGAAGGAATGATTCCTGAGCTTTTATGTAGGCCAAGAAAGAATGACCTATGGAAGCTTAAAGAGTTTGTCTGATGACTAATAATTCTCTGTCTTATTAGTAATTCTCAGTGAATCTGTTTCCACCCACACAAACAGAAGTCAGATGCGGGGAATATTGGAGAACATGAAATTGTTCTGTCTTCAACCCACCAACCTGTAAATCGTTTAGCAGTGCACCACTCTACTGAAGTCTTCCCTGCCAGGGACCCAGAGTAAATTATTTTCATTATTTGTATGTTCTAATAACCCTTTTGGCTACTTGGCTACCTGAATGTAAATATTAAAAAAAAAAAAAAAAATGGCTGGGAAGTAAAAGCCAGTTTGTAACAATGAAAAGAGGTCTAAAAGAAAATGCTTTTTACACATGCATTCATAGTCATAAATCTTTGTTTTCTAAAAAGTCTTATTATAGGTAATATTGTTTGACTCTATTCGAAGCCTACAGAAGAAGAATTCCTTTCCCATGTCTACATGATGTTACATCTCCCTGTCTTAAATAACAACTATGTCACTCCATGGAAACCCTGGTGGCATAGTGGGTTAAGTGCAACTGCTACTAACCAGTAGCTCAGTAGTTCATATCCACCAGGCACTCTATGGGGCAGTCCTGCTCTGACCTATAGGCTTGCTATGAGTCAGACCCAACTCGACGGCAGTGGGATGTTACTCCACATTAACATATTACATATAATAACACCTCTAATCCTTTACATGTGTATGTGTGAGTGTATTTACACCAACTCAAAATACCATAAATATCAAAATAGCCACAGTGCATTCCATAGCATTACAGTTAAAGTATTTCATTGTTTAGATCTTAGTGGGTTGTCTCAAAGTACAAATGAGATCATGCACTGTTTAATTGTGATACACAGGAGATGATTTTCTCTCAGCCTTTGCTTGTATCTGGTCCTATAGTCTCTCTACATGTTTAGGTTTCCCTCTATCCCATAATAGTCTTTTAATATTACTAGCTGTTGAATTTCAAGACTGCCCTCCAGGGAAAAATACACTTTATGCAATAAATATGGTGACAATATTAAAGTAAAACAGTGAAATATTAATGTGGATTTTTGAAATTCACTCCATGTAGCACTAAAGTAGTTGTGAATGTTACCATATTCATACTTAAAACATAAAATTTTCTTAGAAATATGATTATTACAAATGATAATTTGAGCTGCACAGCTACCTATCTTGAAATGGCTTTGAGTAGGTTTAAAAGGTTATAAACTGCAGAGACTAAGCAGCTGCCTTTAGAAGGAATTTGGAGTTAACAAATCATCACATTCGGTTAAAACTCCAGCACTATTAAGAGTAAAATTTTAAAATATGTTTTAAGATAGGAAAGCTTAAAGGGAAGTGCATGATGAAAACATCGAGTGAATCTGTGGCTATTAGAGTAAATGAGGAGCGCTGAATCATGCCAGAATAAATTGTATTCTGGAGCACAAGCAGAATTTTAAGTGGTTTCTACTTTTCCCTTTTGCAATAAATACATAATGTCAGATCACAACTTTTCCTGTCTGGTATAAAAATGTACACATTTAAATAAAAGGAGAATTTCTCTTTAATGTTGAGTTTCCAAAACTCTTTTTGTATTAGTGTTGATAGTACTGGTTGAACTTAAACAAGACATGTTAAACAATCAGCAGCACATCTTGTTTAGTCCCTAAATGATGTTGTGTAAAAAGGCTGGATAGAGGTCACCCTGCAGAGACAGCTGAATGTGGGGGAGGAGGTGTGGGTGTGAGTGTGGGTGTGGATGTGGGTGTGTGTACAGAGACAAAGGCAATTGTTTGCATTTCACTCCCCTTTTTATTTTAGCTGAAGATAGTTACAATGTTTACAATGAGCTACTATTAATATTTTTTCCATAAATATCTGTGTCTGCATTTTTCTCTCTAAAGGTTGTATTTAAATGTGTTTCTCTGTTTAGAATATACAGAATGTATTATTTACTGAAACAGTAGTTGAATAGTGGTTAAGATCTATGGATGCTAACCAAAAGGTCAACAGTTCAAATTCACCAGGTGCCCCTTGGAAACTCTATGGGGCAGTTCTACTCTGTACTGTGGGGTTGCTATCAGTTGGAATCCACTCATGGCAAAGGGTATAGAGATTCTAAAGGAAAATAATCACTTACCTTGAGGCTTCATAAGTTACAAGGGCTAAAAATTTTTTATGCATAAACAAACAATAAAAAAAACTGCTACACTGCTGTTGAGTCGATTCCAACTCATAGCAACCCTATAGGTTAGAATAGAACAGCACCATAGAGTTTCCAAGAAGTACCTGGTTTATTTGAACTGACCAAAAGGTCAGCAGACATAGCACTTAACCACTATGCCACCAGGGTTTCCACATAAGCAATAGTATAAGTTAAAATGAGATGCTTGATTAAGAAAAGGAAGTACAGTGTAGTATTCCATTAAATTTTCTTACCAATCAGGTATTAGAAACATCTTCATTTGTTAGGTGAAAAACTGAGGTTCAAGAAAGTTAGGAAATCTATCAAAGGAAGATTCAAATGTAGGATAGTACAGTGCTAAAGTTTACCCTGATGCAGACACCTGTGAAACTTAGATTAGATGAAGGTGACACAATGATAGAGATGGCAGTAGAATCCAGGGAGCATTCTGGCTGGACAGAAGAGAAAATGACAGAACTTTGTCTCACTTACCTTGGACATGTTATTAGGAGGGATCAAACTTTGGAGAAGAACGTCAGGCTTGGTAAAGAACAGGGTCAGCAAAAAAGAGGAAGGCTGTCAAGGAGATGGGTTGACACAGTAAATGAAAGAGTGGGAACAGTTCTCTGTCACGCTTCAGCATTCAGCAGCCTCTGGCTACAATTTAGGAACAGCGAGCAGATTCAACATATAATTCCCAGTATTTGCCCTTTAGCTACTGTAATTATAAGACCCCTGGTGGAGCAGTGCTTAAGCACTCAGCTACTAAATGAAGGCTGCCAGTTCGAATCTCAGTGGCTCCCAGGGAGAAAGACTTGGTGATCTGCTCTAATAAGGATTACAGTCTGAAATACTCTATAGGGCAGTTCTACTCTGTCATCTGTCATATGAGATTATTATGACTTGACATCAACTTGACTGCACCTTACGGCAACCACAATTACACCACGAGAAAGAGAACTGTCACTTTGTGATGGAATGGGACCATCTGGCCTGCCCCTCCCCAAGTGTCCCCCATTCAGCTCTCACCTCCAAATTAAAACATTTCCATATCTCTCTTTTCCCATGCACAAGGAAATTGGCACTTAAGATGGCAGATTGTTGCCGCAACATAGTCATAAATGGAGAAAAAATTGTGGTTGTCAAGGATTTCACTTGACTTAGGGCCACAATCAATGCCCATGTGAGCAGCAGTCAAGAAATCAAAAGACACATTGTATTGGGAAAATCTGCTGCAAAGGACCTCTTCAAAGTATTCAAAAGCAAAGAAGTCGCCTTAAAGGCTAAATTGCCCCTGACCCAAGCCATGGTATTTTCAGTCATATCATATGCATGCAAGATGGACACTGAACAAAAAAGACAGAAGAATTGATGCTTTTGAATTGTGGTGTTGGAGAAGAATGTTGAAGGTACCATGGACCTCCAGGAGAACAAACAGGTCTATTCTAGAAGAAGTACAACCAGAGTGCTCCTTGGAAGCAAAGATGGCAAGACTATGTCTTACATACTTTGGACATGTTGTCAGGAGGGATCAGTCCCTGGAGAAGGACATCATACTTGGTAGAGTGGACGGTCAGTGAAAAAGAGGAAGAGGCTCAGTGAGATGGATTGACAACAGTGGCTGCAACAATGGGCTTAAGCATAAAAACAATTGTGGACATAGCACAAGATCAGGCAGTGTTTCATTCTGCTGTTCGTAGGGTCACCATGAGTCAGAACAGACTCTACAGCACCTAACAACAACCTAACATTGTGGATAGTGCAGAAAAAAAATTGTGACTGTTCTTAAAAGGCAACATCTATTTTTATATTTTTATTGTTTGTCAAAACTTATTAGCAGTTATAGCCCAAGCCCACCACCATAGAGTCGATTTTGACTCATTCTGACCCTATAGGGCAGAGTAGAACTGCCCCATAGTGTTTCTAAGGAGCTCCTGGTGGATTTGAACCATTGACCTTTCAGTTAGCAGATGTAGCAGATAACCACTATACCACTAGTGTTTCTGTTAGCAATTATTCTTTTTCTCTTTTAAATTTCAGTTCATGAATATAGCTTTTACAGTTACTGAATAGGTATGATTAAAATAATAAAGATGTTCAGTAAACACATAGGAGATTATGTTTGTGAAACTTAAATTTGGAAATCCTAAAATATAAGATAAATAAAATTACATAATCTGAATTTGTATAGCATAACAGTACAATTATGCACATTTTATTTGACTTCAGTTTAGTTGAATATTTGGAAAGAAACTAAAATTGCTCACATCAGGTCTTCCCATTTTTTTTAAACATTATATTGATTTATAATTCATTTGAAGTTCAAAATGAGAAAGCTATTACGTTAATTATGTCTTTCTCACATCTCTCCAAAGTGAAACTAATTTTTTCCTGGATAATAGACTGTATTAAATCAATGTGCATACTGTTATATTTGTATATTAAGTTTCTGAATTTAGCATAAATTATTTGCACAGTACACATAACAGTGGAGTGCTTGCTTTTACAGAAAATTATCCCATAACCCTCTGGTTCATTTATTCAGTAATTTAGGGAGGGATTACGTTCTCGAAAACTGAAGAAAATATATTTCATTTCAAACAGGGTCAGGCCCGTGAGAAGACATGAGCCGTCTCACAACCAGGAGTGTGAATAAATCACTGAGACTTAAGTCAAGGGCAAGCCCACTCTATCAACTTCACAACCATTGTGCTGTTTTGGTTTCATTGTCAAAAATTCTCTGACTTAGAAACTGAGGTTAATTAAAGAAGAAAAGTGAACAGAGTATTCAAGTATCCACTGTGCAGTTTTCTTCCTGCTCCATATATAGATATATATAGATTTATATTCTTACCTTATAAGAGTAATTGCTAATAACTGCTGAGTACTTACTGTTAGATAAGCACTCTGGCAAGTAATTTATATATGTTGTTTCATTTTATTGGAACACAAACCTCTGAGGTACATGATAATGTCATCTCATAGCTGGGAAATCAGCTTAAATAGCTTTCTCAAGGTACACAGCTACTAAATGAGATTGTGTACAGGTCTGTCTGATTCTAAAACTTAGCTCCTTAATTAATAAACTGTGTTTCCTATTTGTGAAGAGTATTAAATGTCATATTTCTTAAATTCATGGATTTGTTTTTCAAAATCAGTTTGATGTACTATCAAAATGCTCATGTGAAAGAAAACATGTTGACAATAAAATCAGCATCCTTTTTTTTCTAATCTATAACTAATGGAGATATTTCAAACAAATAAATTTGAAAAGGCTTATATCATCTGAGAATCATCAGTTCCTTTTTTCTTTTTCTTTTGTTGTTATTTTTGTAATTTTTATTATCTATTAATTACAATAAAGGAATAAAATTTACATCTATCAATTATTTCATCTATAGTAAACCCTCACCCCCCCACCCTTATAGCCAACAGTTATTTTATTCTGTAGATAATTCTATTTTAAAGTTGTTATAACAGTGGTCTCATACAATATTTGTCATTTTGACACTGATTTCACTCTGCATGATGTCTTCCAATTGAAACCACATTATGAAATGTTTTCTAAAATCTACATTGTTTTTTAATGTAGCATAGTGTTCCATTGAGTATATGTACTATAGTTTGTTTATCCATTCATCTGTTGATGGGCATCTGGGTTGATTCCATCTTTTAGCTATTGTGGACTGTGCTGCAATAAGCATTCCTGTACATGTGTCTGTTCATGGGATAACCTATGTTTCTGAAGGATAAATTCTATGCAGTGTAATTACAGTATCAAATAGTATATCTATTTCAAGCTTTTCAAGAAAGCACCAGATTGCTTTCCAAAGAGGTTGTACCAACTTGCAGTCCCACCAGCAATGTACGAAAGTTTCAATCTCTCCCCAGCCTCTCCAACATTTGTTGTTTTGTGTTTTTTGGATCATGGCCAACCTTGTTGAGGTGAAATGATATCTCATTGTACTTTTGATTTGGATTTCTCTGGTAGCTAGGGACTGTGAGCATATTCTCATATATCTTTTGGCTGCCTGAATATCCTCTCTAGTGAAGTATCTGCCTGTCTCCTTTGCCTATCACTTAATTGGGTTATTTACCTTTTTCTTATTGATATTTTGCAGAACTTTGTAGATTATGGAAAGATCCCATAAGGAAAGGAAATAACAGGTCAATATCACTCATGAACCTAGACGTAAAAATCTTCAACAAAATTCTAGCCAATAAAATTCAACAGCATATAAAATAGCGTAATTCATTCTGATCAAGTTTGTTTCATTCCAAGGATGCAAGGCTGGTTCAACATCAGAAAAGCAATTAATGTAATCAACCACATAAACAACACAAAAGATAAGAATCACCTTATTTTGTCAATTGATGTAGACAAGGCATTCGACAAAGTCTAACACTGCTTCATGCTAAAAACTCTCAGAAAAATATGAACAGAGGGGAAATTCCTCAATACAATTAGAAGCCAAATGCCTTCATCATCCTGAATCGGAACAGACTGAAAGCATTCCCTTTGAGAATGGGAACTAGACAAAGATACTCACTCTCACCACTTCTATAAAACATTGTGCTAGAGGTGCTAGCCAGAACAATTAGACAAGACAAAAAATTAAAGGACATCTGTATCTGCAATGAAGAAGTAACAATCTTTCAATTTGCAGATATGATCATATATCCAGAGAATCCAAAGGAATCCATTAATAAACTACTGGAGTTAATAGAGTTTAGCAAAGTATCAGGATACAAGATAAACATAGGTAAATCAGTAGGATTCCTTTACACCAACAAAGAGTTCATCAAAGAAGAAATCACCAAATCAATACCATTTTCTAAAGCCCCAAAGAAGATAAAATATCTAGGACCAAATCTAACTAGAGAAATAAGAGACATATACAGAGAGAATTACAAGGCCTTACTGCAAGAAACCAAAAATGACTTAGAAAATTGGAGAAACCTACTCTGTTCATGGATAGGAAGACTTAAAACATTGTCAAGAAGTCTATTTTACCTAAAGTGATCTATGTATACAGGGCAATCCCAATAGAAATTCCAGTGTCATTTTTTATTGAGATGGAGAAACATATCACCAACTTTGTTTGGAAAGGGAAGAAACCCTGATGTTTTAGTTAGCTAAGACTACTCTAACAGAAATAAGACAGAGTGGATGGCTTTAATAAAGGAAAGCTTATTCTTACATAGTCTGGTAGGCTGCAAGTCCATGTTGAAGGTGTCCACTCCAGGGGAAAGCTTTCCCCTTGTGAACTCAGGAGGGAAGTCCAGTATTGCATCAGTCCTTGCCTGCTTGCTTGCCTGATGGTGTGAGGTTCCCAAATCTCTGCTTGCTTCTCTTACCTTTTATCTCTTGCAGGATGAAAGGATTAAGGTTGGGGCAAGCCATGCTCCAGGGAAACTCCCTATACAGTGGAGCAGGGAGGTGATCTTACAAAGGGATTTACAGTCCCACCCTAATCCTTTAACGTACAGCATAGGAAAACTGCAAGATGGAAGACAGTCACAAGATACTGGGAGTCCTGGCCCAGACACATGGCTACACGTATTTTTGGGGGGACACAAGTCAATCCATGACACCTGGCTTAGTAAAGCACCACAGAAGAAGAAGAACACAATGGGAGGCCTCACACTATCCAACCGCAGAAACTATTACACTGCCACAGTAGTCAAAACAGCCTGGTTTTTGTACAGTAAGAGATATATAGACCACTGAAACAGACTGAGACCCCAGAGATGCCACCATTGTCTTATGAAAAGTTGATAACTTGACAAAGCCTGTAGAATTGTAAACTGGTGTAAAAACAGTCTCTTTAATAAATGGTGCTGGCAAAATCAGATATCCATCTGCAAAAAAATGAAACAAGACCCATATGTCACACCTTACACAAAAACTAACTCTAAGTGGATCAAGGACCTAAATATCAAACCTAAAACAGTAAAAGCATGCAAGGAAAAATAGGATCAACGAAGGATGTTCTAATACACAGTTTAGATAGACTTCAAAATCTGACAAAGCACAAATAACAGAAGAGAGAATAGATAAATGGAAACTACTAAGAGTCAAACAGTTTTGCTCATCCAAAGACTTTACCAAAAGAGTTAAAAGACAACCTACAGAATAGGAAAAAATATTTGGTGACTATATGTCAGACTGTCATCTGATCTCCACAATCTATAAGGTTCCATTCTTAATCACATGCACAAACTTAAATAACATATAGGTCATACTTTAATAAAGATAGATATGTGCAATTATAAAAACTTTTAAGTAATCAACTTATTTTACCATTAATGGTTTTAACATGTGATGAAGATTTAGATTTCCAAGCACTTGGGGTGAAAAGCTTCTTTCTCTTTGTATCACAATAATGGTAGACTCATAGCATTTAGCTGGCAAGAAAGAAGCAGTCAAGATGGATAGAATGGACAGGCGATGGAGTAACTCAGCAAGTGATAGGAATGTCATTACTGCCAGGTAAGCAAGAGGCTCAGTAACGCAGGGAGTGTAACTCTCTCTCCCATTATACTGTGAATTTAGCCAGAAGCAAGAGACGGAGGGAACCTGTTTTCTGTTCTTCCTGTGTGGTTATCTTTTCTGGCTACATCCCCTATTATCTCTCTATTGTGGAACCATTAGTGTTTTCTTGAATAATCTGTTCATTCTCTACAGTTAATTTTTTTGAATTAATTCTCAGTACCGCTAGTAAGAGTGTCATTATCAAGTTATAAAACACTAATTACAGAAGAATATAATAGAAGTTCTAGATAAAAAAATGGAGGTTTCCTAGAAACTATTTAAAATAATAAATGTGATCTGAAGCTAAACTACAAGAGGAAAAAGTCGTTCAATGGGTATACCTTGGGTCCATGTGTACTGATTTCAGAATTCCTTTAAAGTGTAGATTTAAAAGATATATCTAAATACAGCTTTCAAAAATTTTATGTACTTATGTATATACCTTACTCATATTAAAAGAAAATGCATTCATTGATTTTAAAAAATAACATAAAACCTTAATGAATATATAATAAAATAACAGAAATATAATATTTTGTATTTCTGTACTCAATTAAAAAATAAATTATTCTTTGGGTGTTAGTTTTAAGTGCAAGACAAAAATACATTTTCATTGTTTATTTAATGTATAAAAAAAGTAGTTTGTGAGTGCAAAAACTATCCTTAGTGTGATAAATTATAAACTACTGTCTCATCATTTTTGCTTTAGAAAGATGATACAAGAAAACGAATTTTTTTAAAAAAAGTAATGCAGCTACCTTCTTTAAAATTATTAAAAATTATTATTGTCTGTAAAGTGCTGAGATGAAATTTAATTGGTTTGTGGTGATTTTTCTTAGTAAAAGCTCTCCAAAGATGTTGATTTTAAAATTTCTACTTATTTGTGCTCTGCATACTAATATTATTATAAAAAGTATAATGAAACTATTTCAGGGTAAACTATTTGTGTCTCAGAATCTAGTCCCAAGTCAGCAAGTTTCTATATTAACCCTCCTGATAAATCCTTTCTTATGTGCATAAATAAATCACTACTGCAATCTTCAAAACGGGAATGGAACACAATTTGTCCAGGGGTGTGCCAAAGCTTACTCAAAATGACTGGTAAGAAGTTATCTATAGTTTCATAATTTCCTAGTGAGACAGGTAATTCTTAATAGTTTCCATCCTATCCTGCTCTCTTCTCCCAAATGCAAGCTATCCTAAATGTTATCGATAAATAGTTGATTTTTGTCTGATTTTTTAAAAAGATTTCTTCATGAGTACTATACGAGGTCCAAAAATTAGGTACTCAAACTTAGTTAATTGTTCTAAATGCTACGTACCTCATTGCTGAATATCACTACAGTCACCTTTGAGAGTAGTCTTCTTGGGAAGCTATACATCGATGCCATCAGCTAGTCCACCTTTCTAAGCAATATTGGAACTCTTTCTGGAAAGAGTACCAATTGCACATAGTGGCACTGTATCAAGTTTGTGAACTTATTTATAGAGTTGTCTGTGAGGGAGATTTTAGCCTTAAACAAATGACTGCATTGGAACACCCTCCCTACTCACCTGATCTGGTCCCCAATAACTTTTTTCTTTACCTGAAAAACCAAACTAAGCCCAGTACCATCTAGTGGGTTCCAACTCACAGCAACCCTATAGCATAGAGTAGAACTGCCCTACAAAGCGTCCAAGGAACACCTGGCAGATTTGAACAGCCGACATTTTGGTTAGCAGCCACAACATTTAACCATTGCACCACCAGGGTTTCCTGAAGACAGGAAATATTGAAAGGAAGACATTTTGATGACATTCAGGACATCAAGTGTAATACAACAACAGCTCTGATGGCCATTCCAGAAAAAGAGTTCCAAAATTGCTTAGAAGGGTGGACTAGGTACTGGTATAGGTGCACAGCTTCCCAATGGGAGTACTTCAAACCAATGAGGTATGTAGCACCTTTTCTAGGATAAGTTTGCAAACTGAATTGGTAGATGTGTATACAAGTCATAGAAAATATACAAATTTTGTGGGGGCAAATGTTGAAGAAATTAGTCAATTGCTTAATCATAAAATTTATACCATGAACATTTCATCTGGGCAAGTAAATGACAATGGATCATAACTTTACTAGAAGTTAGAGTGCCGAAAGAGGAAAGTCTTTCAGAAATTGCCATGCATGTATGACAGACAGCCAATATTTTATTTGGAGGAACATAAAATTAAAACACACAAAAAAAGCTGTGTTTACTGAACTGTGAAAGTGAATGTAGACCTTATCAAATAATTCATTGGAAGACAGTTATCTTTAATTATGTCTGACATACTGATTAAAGGAACACTTACATGCATCTAGATAGAAAAATCTTTATGAATTCAGGTGCAATATTTGAAAAGAGTCAATAAGACAAGCTGTCTTTGATACAGCATGTTAGCATTGGTTGTCTTAACAATCATCCAGAAGACAGGAATGAGAGGAGAACAAAAGGGAACAACTGATTCATATACTCAGCTAAGATCCTGCCTCTTTAAGCCAGGTGGCTAGGAGTGACAGCTACATGAAAATCTGCTAGACTTGTTGAGAAAACCATGACCCTAAACCTAAACTGACTCTAGGACAGTGGTTCAAACCTGGGATGATGATTGGCAGCATCTGTAAATATTTTTGATTTTCAAGACTTACAGCACGCTCCTGACATCTGATGGGTAGAATCCAACATGCCCCATGACCTCCCAAATCAAAGAATTATCCGGTCTCAAATTAGAATAGTGTCATTGCTGAGAAATCTTGTTCAGGATAATGGAAATAAATTGGAAATAATAGCGAACTAAGTTTAAGTTAAATGTGCTTCTGTACTCTACAGGGTTTGGCTAGGTAAGTGTGGAACAAACTCTAACATAGAAAAATATAAATATATCAAACTTTATTTGAGTAGTGCCTGGTGGGCACCACCTTGGTGAGAATAATTGATGCTGATCTGCAGGGGGAAGGGAGGCTGCTCTCCGAGAGTAATGTGTGTGACATTAAGGTGAACCATTCATAAACCCTTATTACACCTTTGCCCAATTGCAACCATAAATGGGACAATGAAGTACTCCAACTTGATAACCTAAAAGGGTACTGAGAATGTCTTTCCATATCTCAAAAAAATATGTGTCTTAGTTTTAGGGAAGGTGTGGTTGTGACTGCTTAATTTGCTATCATTCCCCTTGGCAGCAGAATCAAACTATGCCACAAGTGTCTATTTCATGAGAAACTGACACACTGTTGCCCTGGGACAGCCCCTCCAGCTATTAACCTCCTCTTAATTTCAACCCCACGCAGCCCTATTCTTCTTATCCCTAAACCTACTCTCTCACTGATCACGTTTCTCTAGAGCCTTGTATATGTGTGTACCCCCTGGTTTTTCTGTTCTAAACACATACTTTGTATCTTCTGTTTTCTTGTAGAATAATTTAATCCTCCTTTAACTAAAAACAGGTCCCTTCTAGAGGGCAATTTTTCTGGTGGTAATCTTTCTTGCAGTTTCCACACACTTCAATACTGGGACTAGAAATCTTGTTCTTTCATTAGTGTGGTTTCCAGATGATTCATAGTCTCCCTTATGTCAAACCCTCTACAGCTTTCATATTCCTGCTCTTTGTCTTTGCCGTGTTATGCCCTTCAATCTGTCAGCCCCAATCACTTGCGGTCATTCAGTGATATCATTGTGGTCTTGAAACTTGCTTCTTCACAGCAAACCGTCCCATCTTTCTCAGTGAGTTCACATGTCACTTTACTGTGCTAAGGCTGGTGCATCTGTGACCACTTGGAAAGCATGGCAGTCACACAGTTGGCTCATAAAGAAACGGTAGTGAGGTTCTTCGCAATGTGGGAGTGGTTGGTAAGGCAATATGCCACATAGTGATTGGATCTGAAAGACATTAATAATACTTGAGAGGGACATTCTGAACTTGTTTTCATGTAAGAATATATGGGAGAAGGCAGGAGGAGAAAAGATGGCATGATTGCTAATGTGTCTACATTTGTGTTGATAGGTTGATGGACATTTTAGTTCCATTTATGTGATCGCTCATCACTATTTGATGCATTCATAGGGAGTGTGCCAAGTATTGTCAGGCACCATTTTAATGTGCTTTACAATTATTAACTTACTCATAGTAAATCACAATTTTTTACTAGTAATTCTTTAACATTCTTGCTTTTCTTGGCTTTTGTGATGCCATAATCTGATTTATATCTCCCTCTGTGGTTGCTGTAGCTCTGTGTCATACTTCAACGTTTTAAGCTTTTACTCTGCTTCGTCCTGAAACATTCATCAAGGTCCTACCTTCAGCCTTCTTTTCACACCACTTTTCCTGCTCACCCTGGGTGATTTCTTTCATTCCCATGGCTTTAATTCCCACATCACACTATTTTTTGCTCACAGGCCCATATATCTAACTTACTAGAGGACATTTGTACTTAGGGTTCCCTAAAGCATTTTACTCAGAATATACCTGAAACTAAAATTGCCATTCCTTCCCTTCTGTCTCCAAACACACCGTGTCTCCCAAATTGAAAGGTTACTGCAATTTGTTCTTCTGCCCAAGTCAAAAAGCCCTGATAGTATTTTTAATGAATCCTTCTTCGCAATACCCTACTTCCAACTGATTAGCAAGAGCTAATGTTTCTCTTTTGAATACATTCTCTCTGAATACTGTAATTTCTTTTTAAGTTCTCTTTAATATACTTGTTGCTTTCAGTTACTGTAGCAATTACCTTAGTGTAAGCCACCATCACTGCTCACACTTCTGCCACACTCACCCAACCAGTTAGTCTCTCCGACACCAGTCCTTCCATGCTCCGGTTGTCCCAGAGCATGGTTGTCTAGTACATTTGTCTTTAAAAATACAAATCTAATCACGTCATTCCCTGTTTTAAATATTTTAATGGCTTACCATTAAAATAAAGTCTGAAGTCCAAACTTCCCAGAAAGGCACAGAAACCTTCCTGGTTAGCCTCTGATTATGGCTGTAGCTTCCTTGTTCACCCTCCTCAGTGGACTCCACTCTGGGCCAATGTGAACCTATTGACTGGTTATTCCACCAACTACTTCTATCTTTCTCTTACTGAAAATCCTTTTCAGCCTAAATATCAAACCTAAAATGATAAGGCTTACCCAAGAGTAGGTAGGAACAACAATGGAAGTTTTAATACACAATGTAGACAGACTTCAAAATTTGTCCAACAAACCACAATCAACAGAAGAGAAAATAGATAAATAGGAACTATTAAGAATCGAACACTTTTGCTCATTAGACGACTTCATTAATAGAATTAAAAGGCCACCTACAGGATGGGAAAAAAATGTTCGGCAACCCTATGTCAGACCGACACCTGATCTCCATAATCTATAAGATTCTACAAAATACCAGTAAGAAGAAGATAAATCATCCAATTAAGTGATGGGCAAAGGAGATGGACAGACATTTCTCTAAAGAGGAGATCCAGGCAGCCAAAATACACATGCAGACATGTTCACGATCTTTAGTTATTAAAGAAATTCAAATCAAGACTACAATGAGATATCATCTCACCCCATCAAGGTTGGCCATGATCCAAAAAACACAAAACAACAAATTCTGGAGAGACTGTGGAGAAAGTGGAACTCTCCTACACTGTTGGTGGGGTTTCGAAATGGTCCAGCCTCTTTGGAAAGCAATCTGGCACTTACTTAAAAAAATGGATATGGATATCCCATGTGACCCAGTAATTCCACTACTTGGAATATGTCCTACAGAATCAAGGCCCTTCATACCAATGGACAGATGCACAAGAATGTTTATCACAGCACAGTCCACAATAGAAAAAGATGGAATCAACCCAGATGCCCAACAACAGAGGAATGGATAGGTAAACAACTGTGGTATGTATACTCAGTGGAGCACTATGCAATGATAAAGAATAATGATGTTTCCAAGAAACATCTCCTAACCTGGTTTCAACTGGAAAACATTATGTTGAGTGAAAGTAGTCAGTGACAAAAGGACAAATATTGTATGAGACCCCTATGATAAGATCTCAAAAACAGACTTACGTATAGAAGAAAAGACTCTTTGATGGCTGCAAAGGAAGGGAAAGAGGGAGGGCGAGGGGAGGAAGGTTTAGATTAGATAGTTTGTAGAAATTTGGTTGGGTGAAATCGGTGATAGCACACATTAGAAACAAGAACAATATTAAGTGGACTTCAGCATAACTTGAACACTCCTTCCATCTTAACCCAATATTGCAAGGGCAGAGTAGCTGGGGCAGGGGGCAGGAGACCATGCTCTTAGGTGAAATCAGGGCCAATTGGCACAACTAGCATTTTGTTAAGAAGGCTCTTTGCACCCCACATTGGTGAGTGACATCTGAGGTCTTAAAAGCTGCCAAGTTGCCGTCCAACAGCACAGCAAATGCTCCCAACTCAGCAGGAATGGATGCTCACAGAGGACCAAAATGACATGGGGTAAAGAACCCAGAAGTTAGAGAGACCCACATGAGTGGGTGCCTACATCGACTTGGGACTGGAAGAACACGATGGTGCCCGACCACCACTAGTGACAGCCGCGATGGAGCTCACTAAGTTGAGTCTCACTCGCAACACTAGAATAAAAAAAGGTGCACCCTGAGATCTCCACTAAAAGACCACAATTGACTGTCCAGAGGCTTCAGGGTTCCCCTGGAAGCAAGACCTCTCGCCCTGATGCTGCCCTTGCCCATAAATCGTAATGAAGGTCTGCTCTTCGGAAACAAATGGATTGGACTTGGCGATGCAGAGTGACAATATATTGGATGCACTTTATGGTTCTATGAATCTACAAGATATCATCCTGATGACCTCTGGCTGGAGTAAGGGAGGGGTGGAGAGGAGGAGAAAGGAGACTGTTGGGAGGATGAGACACGTATGGAGCAGAGAGGAATGGAATAGTGTGCTATCACCGGGCAATGGAAGTGGCATGTAGGTGGGCATGTAAACTTATACAGGAATGTACATTTTCACTCAGTCGTAAAAAGAACAATCCTTTTCATACCATGCCAACTCCATTTTAAAACCTCCACACCATCTTTTCCCAGCTTCTTATGTGATTTCACTATACCGCACTGCACTACGCACATCACTCTCAAACCTACCACCATGACCATTATTACCATCTTATGGTTAGCTCCTAACTTTATTTAAGAATGAAACACATGCTTCCGACTCTTCTAAGCTTGGTTTAGTGTCACTGCTAACTACTCCCAACATATATCATGCTCTGCCCTAAATATGGCATTTTATGATTGTCTTTTTTCCTTCCCCATTAGACAAATTTCCTTGAGGATTAGAATTAGCTTTTGCCTTTGAACTCTAGGTTTTGCCTTGTTCTTGGAAAATGGTTAGGGTTCAATACATGTGTTTAATGAATATCTTCTGTTAATGTCTGCATGTTCTCGAGACAGAAGCTCAGCATAGAGTAACTGAATCTCTCTTTTGACCTACTTCATGCTTTTTGTAGGGGGATTTTCACCTGAAGTTTGGTACTGTATTAAAATTCCCAGTTCCCGGTGTTGTTGTAACTTTGTTTCTTCTTTGAAAAAGTTTCTATGAGAAATCAGAAGCAGTAATGACAAATGAGTTCCTGAAGAATGCAAAAAGGCACTTGCTATAAACCATAAAAGTAGCATTTCAAATCTACTAGAGGTGCCACAGAAGAAAGTTCTGGCGGTCTGCTTCTAAACAATTAGCCTTTGAAAACCCTATGAAGGACACCTCTACTCTGAAATACATGGAGTCACGCTAAGTTAGAGTCAATTAAATTGGTTTAAATGAGGAAAAGCAAGCTGTTCCATCCCCCAAATCATTTCATCTTCCCCCTCCTGCTCTTTCTTCCTCTTGTTTCACTGAATTCAGAATTGCATCATTGCAGTGAAGGCTACCAACTTCCAGACTGATGTTATTAATACAGTTGGATACAATTTCCACACCAGATTCCTAGATTCACATGAGGTATTCTGCCAAATGCCATGCTGAAATAAAAAGTAATTATGTCAACAGCAATATAGATGGCACAGATATTTTTCCTATTCTTGGGTGCCACTGAGAAAATTATAATTCTCAGTGACCCATGTAACAGGATAGGACTGCCCCATAGGGTTTCCTAAGATATAATCTTTAAAGGATCCAAATGCCAATTCTTTCTGCCATGTACCACTGTGTACATTCAAACTGTCAATCTTTCAGTTGGCAGCCATGTGTCTAACTGTCGTGCCGCCAGGCCTTAGACAACAAAACCGTTGCCATTGAGTCAACTGCGACTAAGAGTGACCTTGTAGGACAGAGCATGACTGACCCATAGGATGACTAAGGCTGTAAATTTTTTGGAAGCAGCCTCCCACGTCTTTCTCCTATAGAGCAGTTGGTGGATTCAAATTGCTGGACTTCTGGTTAAAAATGACACTAGACCTGGTTTCTTCTTTGTAGTTGCAGCAAATTGCTTTGTGCCCCCCCATGAGTGTGTCAGCTTGGCTAGTCTATGATTCCCAGTATCGTATGGTTGTTCTCCGTATGATCTGCGATCTGGTGTAATTATCCTGAGTATTACAAATACTAAACTCTATAATATTAATGAGGCAGGATTAGAGGCAGTTATGTTAATGAGGTAGGTCAGAATACTAGATTAGGTTATATCTTGAATAAATCTCTTTTGAGATGTAAGAGAGAGAAGTGAGTAGATAGGAGAGGGGTCTTATGCCAGCAAGAAAGAAGGGAAGTGAGTATATCCTTTACACCTGGGATCCTTGTGCTGAGAAACTCCTAGACCAGGAAAAAATTGATGACAAAGACCTTCTCTAAGAGCTAACAGAGAGAGAAAGCCTTCCTTAGAAGCTGGCTCCCTGAATTCAGACTTCTAGCCTCCTAGATTGTGAGAGAATAAATTTGTTTGTTAAAGCTGTCCACTGTGGTACTTTTATTACAGCAGCATTAAACCAAAACCAAATCCATTGCCACTGAGTCACCTCCAACTCATAGCAGCCCTGCAGAACAGAGTAGAGCTGCCCTGTAGAGTTTCCAAGGATCACCTGGTATATTTGTGTACTGGCCTTTGGTTAGCAGGCAAAGCACTTAATTACTACATCACTAGGGTTTCCATAGCGACGCTAGATAACTAGATAGACAGACAGACGGACGGACGGACGGACGGATGGATGCATGGATAGATGAAACAAACCTCTTGCCTTTCAGTCAACTGTGACTCACAGTGACCCTATGGGACAGACTGGAACTGCCCCATAGGATTTCCACGGAGTGTCCGGTGGATTTGAACTACCAACCTTTTGCATAGCAGCTGTAGCTCTTAACCACTATGCTACTATCAGGGTTTCTGAGGTAACTAAGGTGGTTGGTAAATTCATGATAACTACATGTGATTGACATTGTGCGTGTCATTTCTTTTTCCCTAATACACTCTGCCTAATTTTGCAGTCTCTCATAGATTTCCATGCATGATAATGCATGTGATTACCTATTGCCATCTCTCACAGCAACCCTAGAGAACAGAATAAAACCACCACATGGTTTCCAATGAATGCCTAGTGGACTCAAACTGCCAGCCTTTTGATTAGTGCCATAGCACTTAACCACTGTGCCATCAGGGTTCCATCACATCACTGGAGGGAAGAAAACTGGCATTCTGAAGATAAATTTGGGTGACTTTAAGAAAGGGATTGATGCAAGAACATGGATTTTGGTGCAAATATTGTTTTTCTAAATGATACTGACAACACAAGGGTAAGAGAAAAAATGAAGATGGTTATATAATTGTTACACATTTTAAAGGTGTATACATGTTTAAAATCAATTTTAGAATGTGTCTTGTGTATCATTATGATTAAGGAACCCTGGTGGCACAGTGGTTAAAGTGCTAGGCTGCTAACTGAAATGTTGGCTGTTCACACCCACCAGCCACTTCGCAGAAGAAAGATGTGGTAGTCTGCTTCTGTAAGGATTACAGCTTTGGAAATCCTATGAGCTATCTATAGCAAAATCAAATTTTCTCCAGTCTCTGAAAACATGCCATTTACTAGGTATATAACTACTATCCAGTGCACCCCTCTGTGGGCCTTTTCTACTTTGGTGGTTTGCATATTGCTATGGTGCTGGAAGCTATAACACTAGGAGTTCAAATATCAGCTGAGCCAACCCTAGTGGACTAGTTTCAGCAGAGTTTCCAGACTAAAACTAGAAACAAAGGTCAGGGAAACTATGTCCAAAAATTAACAACAACAACAAAAAAAACCCACTGGACACAAGAGAATATTGTCTGATGTAGTGCAGGCAAATGAACTCCCTAGTTTGAAACACACTCAAAAATGAACTTGAGTATAACAATCATCACAAAGCTCATGTAGGGCTATGTAACATTTTGTTATGTAATGTGTGGGTTGCCAAGAGTTAGACCCTATTTAAGGCAACTAACAACAAGTGTCTAAAAGGGGAGCCTTGGGGAAGTGACTTAATGGCTTGAGGACCAGAGTTTGGAGGGAGTTAAGTCTACTAGAAACAATACTCAGAAGTGTTTCTTTATTTCCTAGGCTAAAATGTGTATCTTTACTCTGTGCTCTTACAATCCCCTGGGCACATCTATGGCAGCATGCTTCTAAATTGTATTACATGTATCTTTTGCTCATGAGACTGTTAAGAGTTTGGCAGAAAAAAATCTTTTCATTATTCATCTTTATGTCTCTGGTGACTGTTTTTATGCCTGGAACATACCTGATGCTCAATAAATTTTTACCAAAAGAGTAAATGAATGAACATTCTTCATGAAGTTAGAGTCAATTTTAATTTATCTTTTTTTTTTTTTCCTATTTGTTATACGGTAAAGTACAATAGAAGCTTCAGGCTTACGGAGAGAACAAAAAGTGTGAAGCAGATTTGTGGGTAGTTAGCAATTTGTTGGAAATGATTAAAAGGGTGATCAAGCACCAGCATGATTATATCCTACTTTACATTATTTTCTATTAATTTTATGTATGCAATTCATGTCTTCTAAAAGAAGATTATTGATTATTGCAATAACTCCTCGTGGTTTCTGTGCCCTGATTTTGCGGTTTGTTCACAAAAAAAGCATGCAGAGCAGTCCTGTTAAAATGTAGGCCAAATGGTACTTCTCCTCTTTTCAAAATACTTTAATAATTCCCTTAGGGGTGAGCAAGGCCTTCTACGTGTGGTATCGTCTTACTTCTCTGGCATCATCGACTACCTGACTCTCCTCTGGGCTCAGGCTTCTTCTCTACAATACTCAAATCAGGTGCAGTCCTGCCTCAGGGCATTTGTCCTCAGACTTTCCCTTCGTCTGAAAGACTTCCCTTCCAGCAATCTCATAACTTACTCCGTCACCTCCTACAGATATTTACTCAAAGACGTTCTTCAGTGAGGAAATCCTGCACATACTGTTTGAATCACCACAGTCCCTCCAACACCTCCTCCATACACATACACTTTTTTTTGTTCTCTTGCTTCTTTATCTTTCTCTTACCACATAACACTAACATATTGTACCTTTTATTTTTCTTACTATTTTCTCATCATGAGGAAGGGAAGAGATTTCATTATTTCTTTTGCACTGCTATAAATCCCAATACTTAGAACACTGTCTGGCACATGGTAGACACTAAGTAAATATTTGTTGAATAAGTAAATAAACAAACACTTGATGGCCGGCCAGCCAAAGCCAAGTGCCATCAAGTCGAATCGATGGCAGGTACAATATATGTTATTTTGCCTGTTAGTATTTTAAATAAACATTTTTTCTATACTACAACATGTATTCAAAGAAAGAGAATGATATCCATGTTTGATATATAGAAGGAGTTTCTTATGTACATGAATTTAAATACCAGAACTAAAAGTTCCAAGAGATTTTATCTTTTGCAAGGTAAATAGGAACAACATATTTAAAACGGAGTGAAGAATATAACATTTTCTGTGCACCAGACTGCTAAGTGTCTTTAGAAAGAATATTTTTGTCTTTTGCAGTGTCAGTCTTAAAGGGTAACTCTGTCTATCCTATATGGAAATTTATAATAAGGATGCTATCCAATGAAGATAACCAAATGATCAAGACCAGTAATAGTGAAACACATATATTTAAAATAACTTCATAGAGTGTCATATGCCCCAAATAATAACTACACAGACAACAGTAGCATTGTCAAATATTCTTGTTTTCCTTTTAAAGAAGCATTTCATGCTAACCTTAAAATGAAAGGCAATGTCAAGGCAATGATGAACACCTTGACAAATTTTATGAGTTTCCCAAGACACTAAATGATTTTCCAGCTTATCACTGATTGCACGTGCGGCATCAGTATCAGCTGTGACCACCACAACGTTAGATAAAGGACCACAAGCTGGCAAGACACAAATTTGGATGATTTCCAAAGAACAGTAAAAGAAAAATTCAGACCCTGACACAACCATCCCTGTGTCTAGAAAGTAAATAGAGAAAGATTTTAATGGTGTAAATCATGATTACACTTCCTTCTTAGTCCCAAGATATTTTGTTTTGAAAATAAGTGGGTAAGGAAAAACGTGTAAGTAGTCAGGGCCGCAGTTAAGCTAGCCAGCTTTTTGTAGGCCTCATGCCTTTTTAAAACTTGTTTTTTTTTTTTAAATCTTCTCGATAAAGAAACCAAGATGCACATTCCTTCCAAATATCTTGTCTTACCCTGTGACCTCAACCTGATCAACAACCAATCCTTTTACCCTCAACCAAATAATGCAAACCCTTTCTTAACAAATGTGCCTTTGAGTCAGGAAGACCTTTAACATTACTGCACAGAGTTATATGATGCCTGCACAGCTGAATATTAGTCATCAGTGCAGTAGATTTACTCTTGTCCTGCTCCTTCAGATAATGGCAACGTTGAAGTGATTTGTTCCAACATTTTGATAAACCCTTTGGTTTAGCTCAGCCCCCCTAGGTTGTCAGACTATTGCCTGGTTCACATGTACAGTTGATATTGATGCTATTTTTGAGGCACAGAGATGACACAGACCAGAAAAATGGAAATAAATATTTGGTGGTGTATTTAACAGCACCAAATGCTTTTTAGTGTAGTATGTGACAGTGATTCTTATATTTTGCATCAGAATGTAAACATATCCCATAGCCAGGCCACTGCATTTGAGTAGATTCCAACTCACAGCAACCCTGTGTATATCTCATGGAGGATTCTAATTTCTCTTTTTAAATATTAGTGGTTTTCTTTAAGCTGTTATTTTATTTCTTTATATTTTCCCCCTTTGTTGAGTGTCTAAAGTGAACACATTGGAATGCACCACAACTTGAGAAATATTTTAGAAATTCAAATTTGATGAGCCATCAGAAAATCAAATTTATATACAGGAAACAATCCTGCTGTTGTGAAAGTGTCATTTTTTGAGCACTGGATTTTTTTCTTTGGTATTCTGTTCCCCAACAGAGCAACCATGAATAATCACCATGCCCACATGTAGCCCATCTCCTGGTCTTCCCTACCATTATTCAGATTATGACAGAGACTAGATGTCATTGTGAATAAAATAAAACCCACAACCATGCTAATGGGCCTGGAAAAATATTCTCTCAATTAAAAACCCTGTGAGAGAAATATGCCTGGTAATTGGAATTTCTGCAAAAAAAAACAAAACTGCTAATTACTTTAGTTCATTTCTGAATGTATCTGAAGAAGGCAGAAATAGGCCACAATGGATTGAGCTTTTGAATTCCTATTAATAGACAGAAGATAAAGGCAATATTTTTGGATAGATAATTATTGAAGGAAATAATGTGCTCTTTACCTAAGAAGCAAACTTCGATATGGTTGCAGAAAGGCATAATCAAGAAGATTCCTATATATTTGATTTCAATATTGTTTTCTTTTCTGAGATCACATAAATACAAAAATCAAACAGGGGACAACACAAAACATTTTTCTGTTGCATCAAACTATGCAATCTGAAATTGGTACTTTTAAGGATGTATAAAAGGTGAATTCACTTCAACTGCTGTTCAAATGCCACCTATAAGTTTCATACACTGTATCTATTGTTGTATCAGATAATTATCTTTATTATGATAATTAACCCCCACATGACTGTCAGTTTGTCATACTGTTGGGGTTTGCATGTTGCTGTGATACTGGAAGCTATGCCACCAGTATTCAAATAGCAGCAAGATCACCTATGGTGGACAGGTTTCAGCCAAGCTTCCAGACATAGACAGGTTATGAAGAAGGATCTGGAAGTCAGCTTCTGAAAAGAATTAGCTAGCAAAAACCCTATGAATAGCAGTGGAACACTGTCTGAGATAGTGCAAGAAGATGCACCTCCCTTATTTGAAAACATGCAAAAGATGCCTGGGGAAGATATATCTCCTCAAAGTAGAGTTGAACTTCATGACATCAAAGGAGTCAAACTTTCCAGACCTTCATTTGCTGATTTGACAAGACTCAAAATGAAGAGACACAACAGCAAACAACAATTAGTAATCAGAATGTGGAACATAAAAGTATGACTCTAGGAAAATTGGAAACTGTCAAAAATGAAATGGAACCCATAAACATTGATATCCTAGGCATGACTGAGCTGAAATGGACTGATATTGGGCATTTTGAATCAGCCAACTATATGGTCTACTATGCTGGGAAAGATAATTTGACGAGGAATGATGTTACATTTATCATCAAAAAGAACATTTCAAGATCTATTCAGAAGTACAGTGTTGTCAGTGATAGGATACTGTCATACTTCTACAAGGCAAACCAGCTGATGTGACTATTATTTAAATTTAAGCACCAACCACTAAAGCCAAAAATAAAGATATTGAAGATTTTTACTAGCTACTGAAATCTGAAATTATGTGGACATGTGATCGGGATGTATTAATAATTACTAGTAATTGGAATGCAAAAGTTAGAAACAATGAAGAAGGATTGGTAATTGGAAAATGTGGCCCTGATGAGACAGCAACAGTGCTGGAGATTGCATGATAGAATTTTGCAAGACCAACAACTGCTTCATTGCAAATACTTTTTCTACCAGTGGAAATGGTGACTACACACATGGACCTCACCAAGTGGAATATATGTGAATCACATCGACTGTATCTGTGGAAAGAGACAATGATAAAGCTCAGTATCATCGGTTAGAAAAAGGCCAGGGGCCAGTTGTGAAACAGACCATCAACTGCTTGTATGCAAGTTTATATTGAAACTGAATAAAATTAGAAAAAGTCCACAAGAGTCAAAGTTTGACCTTGAGTATATATTCCTCATGAGTTTAGAGATAATCTCAAGAATAGATTTGACACATTGAACACTAATGACTGAAGACAAGAAGAGTTGTGAAATGACATCAAAGACGTCATATATGAAGAAAGCACGAAGTTATTAAAAAGAAAGAAAATACCAAATTGGATGCCAAAAGAGGCTTTGACACTTGCTCTTGCACACTGAATAGCTGAAGCAAAAGGAAGAAATGAAGTAAAAGAACCGAAGATTTCAAATGGCAACTGTAGAAGACAAAGTATTATAGTGACATGTGCAAAGAGCTGGATGTAGAAAACCAAAGAGAAGAACATGCTCTGAATTATTCAAGTTAAAGGAACTGAAGAAAAAATTCAAGTTGCATTAGTGAAGGATTCTACTAGGAAAATACTAAGCAATACAGAAGGCATAAAAAGAATATGGAGGGGATACACAGAATCATTATACCAAAAAGAATTGGTCGATGTTCAACCATTTCAAGAGGTAGCATGTGATCAGGAATCGGCTGTGCTGATGGGAGAAGTCAAAGCTGCACTGAAGGCATTGATGAAAATTAAGGCTCCAGAAAATGATGAAATATCAGTTGATATGTTTCTACAAATTGATGCAATGCTGAAAGTGTTCACTTGTCTTTGCCAAGAAATTTGAAAGACAGCCAACCAATTGGTTGGTTATGCCTATTTCTAAGAAAGATGACTAAATTGAATGATAAAATCATAGAACAATATCATTAATATCATATGCAAGTAAAATTTTGCTAAAGAATGCTCAAGAGTGACTGTGGCAATATACAGACAGGCAACTGCTTGAAATTCTGCCTGAATTCAGGAGAGGATTTGAATCAAGGGTTTTACTGCTGATGTCAGATGGATCTTGGCTGACAGCAGAGCATAAAGGAAAGATGTTTACTTGTGTTTCATTGACTATGCAAAGGCATTCCACTGTTGTGGATCTTAACAAATTATAGATAGTATTGTAGATAATGGGAATTCCAGAACACTGAATTGTGCTCATCAGGAATCTGTACATCGATCAAGAGGTAGTTGTGTAAACAGAACAAGGGGACATTGCACAGTTCAAAGTCAGGAAAGGTATGCATTGAGGTTGTATCCTTTCACTAAACCCCTTCAATCTATATACTGAGTAAATAATCTGGGAAGTTGAATTACATGAAAAATAGGGCATCAAGACTGGAGGAAGACTAATTAAAAACCTGGGTTATGAAGATGACATAACCTTTCTTCCTGAAAGTTCATAGGCCTTGAAAAGCTTACTGATGAATATCAATGACCATAGCCTTCAGTATGAATTGCACTTCAACATCAACAAAACAAAAATAATCCTCACAACTGGACCAATGAGTACCACCATGATAAATGGAGAAAAAAATTGAAGTTACCAAGGATTTTGTTTTAGGTGCACAATCAACACCCATGGAAGCAGCAGTTAAGAATTCCAAAGACAGGCTTCATTGGGAAAAATCTGATGCAAAGGATCTCTATGAAGTGTTACAAAGCAAAAACGTCACCTTGAATACTAAGATGTGCGTGACTCCGGCTGTGGTGTTGTCAAATGCATCCTATGTATGTGAAAGCTGGACAGTAAATAAGGAAGACTGAAGAAGAATTGATCCCTTTGAATTGTGGTATTGGAGAAGACCATTGAATGTACCACAGACGGCCCAAAGAAAGAACAGATCTGTCTTGGAAGCAGTACAACCAGAGTGCTGCTTTTAATCACTTTTAAGCTTTTAAGGGAGAATGATGAGACTACATCTAACATACTTTAGACATGCTGTTAGGAGGGATCAATCCGTGGAGAATTGCTTGCTGAAGTGGAAGGTCAATGAAAAAGAGGAAAACCCTCAAAGAGGCAGGTTGACACAGTAGCTGCAACAATGTGCGCAAGCATATCTACGACTGTGAGAATGCACTCTGTTGTACATATAAGATTACTATGAGTAGGAATCAACGTCATGGCACCTAATGATGACAACTAATTATTTTTGTTTGGTAAGAATGTATAGATCTATATATTTTCCCTATGTCTTCTATTTGAATGGCTTTGTTTTTTAATCAGTGTCTCCTTTCGTTGTTGCTCTTGTTGTTAGGTGCTGTGAAGTTGGTTCTGACTCACAGGGACCCTGCATATGACAGAATGAAACACTTGAAATACTGTCTGGTCCTGTACCATCCTCATGGTTGTTATTATTCTTGAACTCATTGTTGCAGCCCCTGTGTCAATCTGTCTGGTAAAGATCTTTCTTCTTTTCACTGCTTTTCTGCTGTACCAAGCATGATGTACTTCTCCATGGAATGGTCCTGATAACATGTCCAAAGTATGTGAGATGAAGTCTTGTCATCCTTACTCCTTGGGAGAATTCTGGCTGTACTTTTCAGAAGATAGATTTGTTCACTCTTCTCACAGCTTGTGGTATATTCAATATTCCTTGCCAGTCCCACAACTCAAAGGTATCAATTCTTCTTTGACCTTTTTCACCCATTATCCAGTTTTCACATGGCATATGAGATGATTCAAAACATTGTGGTGCAGGTCAGGCACAACTTAGCCCTCAAAGTGACGTCTTTTATTTTAACACTTTAAAGAGGTCTTTTGCATCAAATTTTCCCCAATGTAATATGTCTTAATACAAATTTTGGCAAACAAGGACAGTGTAACACTGTCCAGATGGCTCTCTAAGCAGGTACTTTGGGGTATGTAAATAACAAGGTCATTCATCTATAACAGATGGGTGACTTTTGCATTCTGTTTAGGAGAATGAGTCCAGTTTATTTCAAGTTCTTGCTGCAGGAATTCAGAATCCTTTAGACTACAAAAGGAGATTCTAGTACCTTTGGCAATGAGCTTTGGTTAGAATATCATGCTTATTGTGATAGTATTGAATGATCTTTTTGCCATGGTTCGTCTCTATGATTCACTTTGAAACAAGATGTACTAGTTTTATGTCAATATTTTGCTCTGTAAAATGATTATTTTGTAGCTTACTTTGTTCAAAATTTTATCTTTAGTATTCATAAAAGCTACTGGATGAAAAAAAAATAACACTGCCATCGAGTTGGATCTGACTTATAGCAACCCTATAGGCCAGAGTAGAACTGCCCCATAGAGTTTCCAAGGGACACCTGCTGGATTTGAACTGGCAATCTTTTGGTTAGCGTATGTAGCACCTGATCCACTACTTTACGAGGGTTTCCAAAAGCTACTAGATAGTGATGTACATTGCCTGACACTCTATGAAATCTATAAATCATTCTTGACACCACTTTGCCTCAAGTTAACACTTTTTGCCTTTATGTGGATTTAGATCAATAGCAATGCAGAGAAGGCAGCTTTCCAATCTGAATACTGTGTTTGTGATGCACAATTAACCCGTAAATTACATGGAGATCTGATAAGATGATATTTGACAATTTTTCCCATCAGTAGTAAAATTAGTTCTTTTCATACAACATTACAAACTAGGCATTATAGCTTATTATACATGTCATGAATGTATTTGTATTTTAAGACTGCGATAGATGGAGAGACTATCTTTTTAATTTGGAATAACAGTGACAATATTAGGTTTGTATATTATTAGTGTTTTAAATATTGTTTAACAATAATTCCATAGGTAATAAGGAAATATATTTAGATAGGCTTCAGTATGTTTTATGTGTTTCATTTTTTTCATATCCATTCTTTTTTTAATAAAATGAAAAATAAAAACTAAATGATACTGCAAAAACAAATTGGATTTTGTTTCAGGCTATATTTATTTCCTTGCTTTAAAAAGTAGGTTGAACCATGATATTTTCAGCTGCTTCCATAAGACAGTCCTACTTTCAGGAAATGAGATGGATTGGGTTATCCTAGTTCAAGGAATTGACTATTTTCTGTTTCAATCTATAATTCCTGTACTTTTTCTTGATCTTTAGTACCTTCTTGATTTTGACCCTGGATTACTAAACAGATTCTGGCTTTTGCATTTTCTGAGCCCTTGCTATACTGGAAACAATGTCTAGGTGTTCCTACTATATGCCACCCCTATTCTAAAATCTTTCTGATCCTGTGACATGTTCCCCAGGTTTTCGCAATATACAGCCTGACCCCAGTAAATCCAGTGTTGTTACCACAGGACGTGACCTAGACAGCACAGTGTTTGTTTTGGTTTCATAAAATTTGTGTTCAGATAAAGAATGAGAGTTGAAATAGAAACACAGTACCAGAGAGTATCTAGCTTTATGTCATTTTAGTCCATGGATTCATGTCATCTGTGATAAAATTTGTAAGTGACTGTTTTTCGTGAGCTTTAATGAGTGAAATTTCAGTGCATCCACAGCACTCTAGGAATTTCCTGTTGCCACCCTTTTCCTGAAATGATCTTTTGATATTCTATATCTTACATTACTGCTATGTAAAGTCTGTGACTTCAAGGTCAGGGACTGTTTTATGTATCTTTCTATCTCCAAGCTTAGCACAGAGCTCCATAGCACTTAATAACATTGTAATAGTATTTTTTTTATTTCCACTATTCCATAATTATTTAATTAAAACTTTAAAATTACTTTGAAAGTTTGATGTTATTTTATTATCAATTTTAAAATGAGAAAATTTGGGCCTGGAGAGTTTCAACATCTTGAAAGTAAAATAGCACCTTAATGCTGGAACCAAAATCTCACCCGTGTCTCTTTCTCTCTCCTTTATTTTTTTCTAAATCGTGCTTTAGGTATAAATTTACATTAAAAGTTAGCTTCTCGTTCAAAAACTTATTGTTCTGGAACAATGGTTGCAATCACTACAATGTGTCAACACGCTCCCCTTTTCCAGCCCAGGTTCCCTGTGTTCATTTGTCCAGTTTTCCTGTCCTTCTCTGCCTTCCTGTTTTGAACTTGGGCACAAATTTCTGTCTTGTCTCTTTATTTGGGTACAATGTGTTTAATAATATCAAAGCTGCCTTCTTGACTATCACTTGAATAATGTTGTTGTGGGACAACACACTATCTACACTTCTCGTGTTTCATTTTATATTGAGGAAACCAAACTTATTCTGCCCTAGAAGAAAGGGTGTGAGTCACCTAACCAGTCAAACTGAGAAAAGCATGTTCTGCTCAAAGCTTTGTTTTGTTCAAATCAGTTCATCTTTTTTCCCCCTGGGAGTCAGATGCTCCAGACAGCACAAGTCCTCCTATGCACTTTCAAGTTACAAGTCTCCTTTCAATTCAGGCGCGTGTTATTGTTCTTGTTATCTGACCTCTGATCTGTTTCCATTCATGGCAGTCTCGCTTGTGCAGAGTAAAGCTGACCAGAGGTCAGTTTAGCATAGCAATCTTAGAAAAGCATTTCTCTATACTAAAATAACTAAAAACCAGATTGGGAGAAGTATGCAAAATATTCAAATGCTAATTAGTTTTTATTCTGTTGGTTGTTGTACCTTAGTAGGAAATGTTCATTGAAGTGACAAGGATATCTAACTGAAGAAATCAAGTTAAATACAAGGAAAAATGTTTTTAAGTCAAATTACTTTCAGATTATGTTGAGTTTAGGACAAAAAATTTGATCAGTATGCTGCTACTTTTTGCTGTCTGTTCTACAGTGAAAATTTATTGTTACATTATTTCTTCTCTTGGTTTTATGGAAACTAGAATAAATATAGCTAAAACAAAGTTAATAGTCTCTAACAATTCATCAGTCTTCAAACTGAAAGTAAGATATTTCGTTGTTAGAGACTGAATCATATTCCCTCAAAGTATGTGTTGAAATGTTCCTCTTGTATCTTTCAAGGTAACCCTGTTTGGAAATACGATTTTGTTTTGTATGTTAGTAAGGTATATAAGAGCAAGGTGACTGTCTTAGTCATCTAGTGCTGCTCTAACAGAAATACCACAAGTTGTTGGTTGTCTTAAACAAAGAAATTTTAGTCTGTCACAGTCCAGTAGGCTACAAGTTCATATTTAGGGCATAGATCTAGGGGTAGTCTTTCTCTGTTGACTCCAAAGAAAGGCCCTTGTTGTCAATCTTCCCCTGGACTAGGAGTGTCTGTGGCAGAGAGACACAAGGTCCAAAGGACAAACTCTACTCCTTTAGGACTGTTTCTTTCCTGATTTTAGGAAGTCTCTGTTTCTCTGCTTGCTTCCGTTTCCTTTTATCATTTGTAGGATAAAAGGGAGTGCAAGCCATACTCCATGGAAACTCCCTTGGTAAGGATGTTACAGTCCAACCCTAATCCTCTTTAACATAATCCCATCTTGCCCTATTAACCACAGGCAGAGATTGGGATTTACAAGAAAAATCACAAGTAGATGACAACTACAGAATGGTGAGAATCATGGCCCAACCAAATTGATTCACAAAGTTTTTGGGGGTGGAGAAGGGAGTCACAATTCAATCCATGACAAATGAGTCCTAGAGCTAATGACATCCAAGTTATAAAAAGAGCAGAATAGAAGCAGAGATATACACAGGGGGAGAGGAAGGCAGACAATACTTCTACAAACTCAGAACACCAAGGATTGCTGGCAGCTGAAGAGCAGCTAACAATGAGAATCTAAAACAGACAAGAAAGGACTAAAGCAATACCCTGAGCTTGGACTTCTAGCTTCCTAGACTGTGAAAAAATAAATTTCTGCTCTTTGAAGTCATCCACTTATGGTGTTTTTGGTAAGGCAGCACTAACAAACTAATAAAGTATATTGTGATGAACTGTGTTCCTTTATGGGGCATTTTTCTTTGGTTCTCTAGAAAAATAGCTTGAGAGATTTCTTTCTGCCCTAAGCCCTGTGAAGTTATCTTTGCCCTAGTTTTCTATCCTAGAGGGTTTGTTATTTTTGTCCAGGTCGACTGACATTTCCTGGGTAAGCTGGAAAGAACTTGTGGTTTGATACTTCTTGTCTGGATCCTTGAGCTGCAGTTTACCTAGTGACTGGTATGTGCTTGGCAGAGAATGGTCAATATAACATGCACATGAGTAACTTTAGACTAGGTAAATGAAGTTAGTATAGCTTACCATTCAAATAAAGTATCTGTTACCTACTGAGAAGGGCATGAATGGTCAGTTCCTGGATTCAATGGGTGAGGTCATACCTTGCTAGTGATCTCAAAAAACACCCATTGCCATCGAGTCGGATCTAACTCGTGATGACCCTAGAGTTCAGAGTAGAACTGTCCCATAGGGTTTCCAAGGAGTGCCTGGTAGATTTGAACTGCTGAACTTTGGTTAACAGGAGTAGCATTTAATCTACTATGTCACCACGGTTTCCTTGATGGTGATGCCAAGCCAAGTGCCTTCGAGTAGGATCTGACTCATTGTGGGTAGTGATAGGGAGTTGTCTATACAGGTAGGAAACCCACAGAAGTTTTTAGACAGAAAGAGGCAGAAAGAGTACACGCAGGCAGGCAGGCAGGCAGAGGAAGGAAAAATGGAAGGGAGGTAGGGAGGAGACAGAAGAAGTAGAGAGACAGGAGGCAAGGATTCTCCAGAAAGAGCTATAACGTGGGTCAAGGGCTTTAACACTGAAGACAGCAAGAGTTCTACAATGGGCCCAGCTGCAGAGCCAGTGGTAACAGGCTTGGAGGGGTCCTTCAACAGAGTTGGTGATGACATAAGTCTGGGCCAGCAAAAGCCTGACCTAAGGGAATCAAAATGAGTGAATCCTTAGGGGACTTAGAGGAGCCCTGCGTGGCTGAATGGAGTTGAGAGAATTGTCCTGCACTGAAGAAGGGAGACTCTGCCTACCTCCTTCCTGGCCCTGATCCTGAGTTGGAATATTTTGATGGTTTGGATTTTGTTAAGGCTTGCTTTATAGCCTACTACTGGTTTATTCTGGAGAATGTTTCTTGTGTGTTAGAGAAGGAAGTATACATGGCTGCTGTTGAGTAGAGTGTTCTACAGGTCTGACAGTTAAGCTTGTGAACTTGCCACCATGCTCTTACATTGACAGCACTATACAAACAACTTGGTAAAGTTTCATAACCTTGGTATATTAGTGTCTTACAGCTGTGTTCATGTCAATGTGTGGCAGTGTCCTGTTGAGTGGCATTCATTATTGTTGATGAGTGTTTTTGTGTGGCATTGCAAGGATGTCAGAGCTTGAATTAGAGCAACAAACAAACATTACATTTCCTGTTAAACTTGGCAAGAGTGGAAGTGAAATTGGGAACTTGTTAGTCCCAGTTTATCGGGATAATGTCATGAAGAAAAAAGGCAGCGTACAAATGAATTAAACATTTTTTGGAGGGAAGAGAAAGTGTCACTGATAAGGAGAGGTCAGTGTGGCCACTGATGAGCAGAACTGATGAAAACATTGCAAAAATTCATAAAATTGTGCATCAAAATCATCAACTAACTGTGAGAAGCATAGCAGACCAAGTAAACATTAATAGAGAAACAGGAAAATCTTAACTGAAAATTCTGAGAAAGATATGTGCAAAAATAGATCTGAAGGAGCTCATCGATGAGCAAAAGCAAAGGAGAATAAAAGTCTGCCAAGACCTTTTAGAACAGCAAAACAAAGTTTTGGGGCCATGTTTTCCCTGGCGATGCAACATAGGTGTACCAATAAGACACTGAAACAAAGTGTCACAGTGCACTATGGACGTCAGCCAATTCTCCGTGACCAAAAATGTTCCATTGGTCCAAATCAAGAGTCAAAACAATATTGATAAACTTTTTTGGTATCAGAGGGATTGCTCATTATGAATTTGTACCAACTGAATAAACGATTAACAAAGTTCAATATTTGGAAGCGCTGAAAAGATGCATGAAAAAGTTAGATGAAAATGACCTGAACTTTTCACCAACAATTCATGGGTCTTGCATCACCACAATGTACCAGCTCACATGACATTGTCTGTGAGGGAGTTTTTAGCCAGTAAACAAATAACTGTATTGGAACACCCTTCCTAATCACCTGGTGTAGCCCCAAATGACTTTTTTCTTTACCTGAAGATAAAGGAAACATTGAAAGGAAGACATCTTGACGACACTCAGGACAACAAGGGTAATACGATGACATCTCTGATGGCCATTCCAGAAAAAGAGTTCCAAAATTGCTTTGATGGTGGGTTAGGCACTGATGTCAGTGCATAGCTTCCCAAAGAGGAACCCTTCGAAGGTAACCATAGTGATATTCAGCACTGAGGTATGTTGCACTTATTCTGATTGACAGACTGCATAGACAGTAAAATACAGAAGAGAACAGAAGCTGAATCAATCAAGGACATTGAACTTAAATGTTTAAATGGTCGCTTTATACACACGCACATACACACACGTAGTGACTGAGTGAAAGTAGTTTACAGTCCAAGTTAAATTTGTTTGCCCACCTATGTGCAGTTCCCTCTGGTCTCCTTCCCCACTGGGCACACTCTTCCTTTCTGTTCTGTACATGTCATATCCTGCTAACAATCTCCTATCTCCTCCTCTCCAACTTCTCCTCTCCCTTCTAGTAACAGGCCAGTAGGATGGCATCCTGTAGATACATAGAACCATAAAGTGGACACTTTATATGGTCACTTTGTGTTCATAAGTCCAATATATTCTTGTCTGAAGAGCTGACCTCAGTAATGATTAATGACCGGGGCAGCAGCAGTTCTAGGGGCCATGCTCCTGTGGGAAGTCCCAGGCCATCGGGCCATCAATTATGGTCTTTTAGTGGAGTTCTTAAGGGGCTCCCCTTTTTTCTGTGTGTTGCCTCTGGCACTCGACACTGTGTGCCGCATCGTGGCTGTCATTGGTGGTGGCCAGGCACCATCTGGTTCTTCTGATCACATATTGATATGGTCATCCATACACATGGGTCCTTCTGTCTTCTGGGGTCTTTTTCCTTTATGCCTTTGCTGTCCTTGGTGGTCATCTGATCCAGCTGAGATGGGGTCATGTGGTGCACCTAAGATGGCAGCTTGCTAGTTTTTAAGACCCCAGATACCACTCACCAATGTGGGGTGCAGAAGACTCTCAGCAACAGGCTAGTTCTGCCAATTGGCCTTGATGTTCTTTGAGAGCATGGTCCCCAGAGAAATGGCCTTTATCTTTTTTAAAGAAGAGAAGTAGATGATAGAAATACTATGATATGCTCAACATATTTGTCAATGACTGAAAAACTTTATTTGTGTGCTATGATGTTATGTGTATATAAATGAATTTTCAGCACAGAGGACCATCTGGTTTTGTACTGTATTTATACATATATTGTATACACATATGATACGCATGCCTATTTAAGTGTTTTTGCATCCATAAATGTGTGTGGTGGGTGCTAACATATATGCAGGATCTATACATATACAGAACTAGGCAAACCCAAGACTGTAAAAGGGTAACTGTTATAGGAAAACACTGCAAAAGACATTACAGGAACAGGATGAATAGATGCCAAAATACAAAATTTAAGGGATTTCCCATTTTCCTTGTAAAATTCAGCTTTGTTAGAATCAGAAAGAATAATTTGTCTCTGAATGTCAGCATGTATTCTTTGGAACTAAAAGTGTCAGTGACATTTTGCATACAGCTTGACCACCATTTATTTTCGAGCTTCTGTCTGTTCTAAATCAATTTGCTGTATTTGGTTTTTTTTATTAGCTTTGATGCATTTATATTGCATTTATAATTGCATTTGTGATGTAACGGGTTGGAGAAATTCTGATAACAGGACAATTATGTTATCTAAGGGAGACAATAAAATTATATGTTGGTAATGAGAACGGGATTTTGCTTGTACCATTTTGTATCCTGCTGCAATCTCGCATCGAGCTCCTTTGAGCTACACATGCAACTCCTATTACCACTAATTGCAATTTCACTCCACAGGCACATCAAAAGAAAAAGAACAGATCTTCTTTGTGCTGTGGGTTTTGTAATCCTTTTTGTATTGTATAATGAGATCCAATCCTTCTCTCACATATTAGGTCCTGGGTGTTCTTATTCCAATGTTTACCCATTTCCAGCTTTCTCTCTTCACTCTTTGAAACTCTCGAGAATGTTCAGATAGTTGTATTAATATGCAAATAGTTAATTATATTTTTCAGAATACTATTCTTGATTCTAACATTAAAAGAAAACCTCATGTTGAGAGCATATATTCTTTTAATCCTAAGATTATTAGAGTTAAAGCCACAATCTATATGTTAAAGTCTATGATCTATGTAGGAATTTATTTAATAAGACAAAATTTTTCAGAAATTAGTTCAGGAGTCTGCAGTCATATGGAATTAATGTTTCCTAGTTTGAAAGTCAAATCAGCAGTATTATAGTTCAATTCAGGGCTGAAATGAGAGTTCTCTGGGCTCTGCCTTAATCATCTCTGAAAAACATCAGGCTTCTGTAAGTCTAAGTAATACCTATGCTGTCCAAAGGAGCCCTGTGTTGCAATGGTTAACAGCTTGGTTGGTAACCAAAAGACTGGCAGTTCAAATCCAGCAACTGTTTCTTGGGAAACCTAAGGGCAGTTCTACTCTGTCCTATAGGGTTGCTACAAATTGACATCCACTCAACAGCAAAGGGTTAACTTTACAAAAACTTTTGTGACCCACATAAAGGAAAGGCAGAGATCATCTTTCTCCCTGTTACTCTCCCGTATTTCCTATCTGAGAGATGGTTCCACTGTCTAGCCCATCCCACAGGACAGAAGGGCTCATCCGTTCCATCTCTATTTCCTCTACCCTCCATCACAGATTATGGGCTACATTTCTTCTTATCACCACCATCAGAGGTTATTCCAAGAGAACTTGCTCCCATTTCTAGCCTATTGCAAAAACTGCAACCTGGGATCAGTATACAGGATCTGACAATTAAGTCTGCAAACTTAACTGTTCTAAGTTCTACCTACCTCCTTGCTGAGTATCACTATAGTTACTTCTGATGTCCTCCCTTTGGGAAGTGATGCACCAACATCAGCACCTAGTCCACCCTCCAAAGCAATTTTGGAACTCTTTCTGGAATGGCCATTGAGAACAGTGGCAAGTCAAGTTCACAAAGTTAATTGTATAGTTGTCTGTGAGGGAGTTTTTAGCCAGTAAACAAGTGTATTGGAACACCCTCCCTACTCACCTGATCTGGTCCCCAGTGACTCTTTTCTTTCTCCAAAGATAAAAGAAACGTTGAAAAGAAGACTTTTGATGATATTCAGGACATCAAGGGTAATATGATGACAGCTCTGATGGCCATTCCAGAAAAAGAGTTCCAAAATTGCTTTGAAGGGTTGACTTGCTGCTGGTGTTTGTGCATAGCTTTGCAGATGGAAGGCTTTGAAGGTGACTGTAGTGATATTCAACAATGAGGTATGCAGCACTTTTTCTAGGGTAAATTCATGAACTTAGTTGTCATTCCTCACAACACTTTGTCCCTTTACTCTCTTTTCGCTATATCAAAAAGGGATCTTGCTGAAAATACAAACTTCATTCTACTTCCTGCCTGGTTAAAATATTTCAGGGGCTCCCCATCACTCTATGGATAAAGTGAAAATTCTTACAAGGCTCCACTTAATGTGATTCAACCTGCTTCTCCAGTCACAGGTTGCACTAAACTCCCCTAGATGTTCCATGCTCCAGCCATTTGGCCTTCTCTCCTTCCCACGTATTCACCATTATCTGTCCTACCACAGGCCTTTGTATACACTCTCACGTCTTCCTAAAAAGTCCTTGCTGCCCTTCCCTCCAGCACACACACAGGGACACACACAGGCATGTACACACACACTAACATAGAGTTCTCCTTAGACTTTTATTCATTCTTCAGATTACAGTTAAACAATTTCCGCAAATATCTCTGGTTTTCTATATCAGGTAAAATAACCTCTCATAGTACTTACTACTTCTTTCTACTAATGTTTCATGCATAATCCAATTATGAGACATGATTCTAGGCACAGGAGGACAACAATTAGCCAGGTAAGATTCCTGCTATCATAATCTCCTATTCTAATGGGATGTATGCAGTAAATAAATAGAAATCCAAGTCAACAAAGAAATAAGTGCTGTGAAAATATCATACCAGGGTAGTGTGGTACACAATAGTGAGGGGAAGATGTAATGTTATTTGTGGCATAGGGGAGGGCTAATGCAAGGAGATATTTTGATGAAATTTGAGTAAGAAGTCAGTTACATATCCTTGTTTGATTATTATTTTCCTCCTTTGTATCAGCAGGGGGAATGATAATTTTGTCAAAGCTTCTAGGCCTTACATGGTCCTCAAGAAATACCTTTGAATAAATAAATGAATGAAAATAGAAGTTTTAGTTCAGGGTAAGTCATCGATCTCACCTTTGTCTTGGACAAGCATTAACATTCCTAACCTTCTATTTGGTCATCTATTAATGAGCATAGTAGCACCCCTGTCAACTAAATTCTTACCCATATTTCAACCATGATATGTATAATAAACACCCCGTTAAGGATACACACCCTTGAATTGTTAATCATAAATTGAAAGGTGTGCATCCTCAATGCAGTATTTCTTCTTTCATGTTTGAACCAGGAATATGATTTTTTAGATTAATGAGTGCCTCTGGACCTCAGTTTTCTCACTTGTTAATTGAAATAATAATACTTATCCTTCTTTGTGGAAATCCTAGTGGTGTAGTGGTTAAATGCCATGGCTGCTAACCAAAAGTTGGCAGTTCAAATCTACCAGGTGTTCCTTGAAAACTGTGGGGTGGTTCTACTTTGTCCTATAGGGTCACTATGAATCATAATTGGCTCAACAGCGGTGGGTTTGGGTTTTGTCCTTCACTATTGCTTTGAAAATGAATGAGGCATTAATTTAGTAAAGACATTAGTTCAATTCCTGTATTTTATAGCCTTTAAATATTATTTTATTTTATTACAAAAAATTGTCAGAGTGCATGAGAGGAATGATACTATGAAAGTTCACATATAATTACTATTAGACAGCATTACTATTAATGGTTTTGCTATGAAGAAGTTAGTCAGCACACAGGGAAACTTGTAAGAGTAGAAACTCCATGAGACTGCTTTGTTTTTCAAGGTCTCACAAGTTCTCTTGTCATGAACAAAGTGCAGGCTTACCACTTTTTATTACTCGTTTTTCTGGAAAGTATTTTATCTTTCATTCTTACATAGGTTTTCACCTTACATAGGTTGCAATTTTCACAGGTTTTACTACATATATGCACATTCTTGCTTTGTGTGTGTGTGTATGTGTGTGTAAAGACAGACACATACAGACATATATAGACGCACACATATATATAGACACATACATATCTATAGACTCCCTGAGAAAACATACATAACAAACATCTATATACATTATTGCTTACAAATACTTATGTGAATATTCTCTCGTTTGATCCTCAGTAACCTGTGAAACAGGTATTACAAGTTCTAAGGAACTAACAGGAGCTTCCCAGCATACTGGGTTACATTCCTTAAGCTGCTACTAAGAGTGCCCTGATCCAAGGGTAGGGGAGGCAGAGAAAAGGAAGCCAAGCCAGCCAAGTGCCATCGAGTCGGATCCGACTCATCGCGACCAGTTCAAATCTACAGGCGTTCCTTGAATACTCTGAGAGAAAAGGAAAGGTAGCCTCCTTGATATGTCTAGGGTAAGGTACGGGCTGCATACTCTGTCAGTGATGGAAGATAGACTTTTTTACCCTCAGACTCTGTGAGTGCTTTACAGTTTCACTGCCAAAGCCTGCTTGGAACTTCACATTTATTTAATCCTTCCAGCAGAGAACAATCACTGTGAGTTTTCCCACTGACATACTTTTATTTGCTGAAAGTTCATTCTTTGCAGGTTGGCTATATAAAAATTTAATGAGAGAGCATTAAACCACCATAAACCAGCTTCTCTCTCCCATACAAAAAGTAACCATCTACTTGCAAGAGTGGCTTAAAAATTTCCAGAAAATCTCTTCTACTAATACACGAACATTTTCAAAAAATAAAATAAAACAAGGAAAGAACTAACCTAGCACTTTCCTAGATCAAAATGTTATTCAAGTAGCACTTGCTGAAATACAGCTGGGGATGTGTGACCTAAATGATACACATTCATCGTATTTTCTTCAGATGTGAAAAAAAGGTAGTGAAAGCAGTAAAATTCTTCATTTGGCCTGGTTTTTGAGTTCTGATAATGTCAGTAAGGCTCAATTAATCTCTAGTTTCTGGTGTTTGTAAATATTTGCATTTAAAACTGAATGCTTAATATAGTAGAAAAATATTTGAATAATAGAAATGCATTTGTAGATAGAGGGAAATGTAGTAAATTATTTTTCTATATATCCTCTAATATTATGTGATTAAATGATTCTGTCATACCTGGCCATGTGATTAATACTTGAAACTTTTCATTTTTGTGTTCTCTCAATTTATGACTTTTGATTTATGATGTTTTTAATTAATGAATGCCTCTGGCATCAGTTTTCTCATTTGTTAGTTAAAATAATGATGAAAGTATAGAAATGAAAATAATAACACAATGTTCTCTAGAACTTGATATCAGAGACAAACTTGAACAACTGATTTTTTGCCTTATTCCAGAATTACTTTTAAAGTCTTATAATGAGCATAAGTAAAAATCAGTTGATTTTAATTCATCCATAGAGACATTATACTGTGTGGACTTGACATAATCAAGTGGAATATATAGAAGAGAGTCTCTTCATGGCCTTGAAGAAGTAGGCTACCATGTTGTCAGAGGTCCCACTTGTGACCTCCAGGAAAATTACAGTGGGTGGTCACCTGTGGATACTAGCAAGAAAATGGGAACCTCCATCCCACCACTGCACAGAACTGAATTCTGCCAACAACCGCATCGGTTTGGAAGACAGCCTTGAGTTCCAGAAAAAACATCGGCTAGGTGATATCCTGTTTGCTGCTTTGTGAAACCTTGAGCCGAATGCCAAGCTAGACTGTACCTGGACCCTTGCTCAATTACATAGACTAGGGAATATTTTTACAATGGAGAAAAATTATAAATTATGCTGTAACTGCCTGTCTTGAGATCACAACACAGACTTGTAAACTTTCCTTTTTGTATTGCTTTAGCAACTTTTTAAAAATGCTACATGCTACAAGTTATCCACTTGTTTATTTTCAACCTAATGTAATTTGTTTCTTTGACATAAAGACTTGGTTTCTTGATCTTGAAGTCCCTGTGTGGTGTGAGCGGTTGATGTGCTGCTGCTAAGAGAAAGGTTGAAGTTTTGAGTCCACCCAGAGGCATCTCAGGAAGAAGTCTGTTAGTCTACTTCTGAAAAATCAGCACAGTTTTACTCCAGTACAAAAGGATTGGCCTTTACTGCTAGCAACTGGTTTATTGGGTTTCTCTTGAGCTAAAAAAACTCAAGTCTTTCTTCTTAGGTCCAGTTTCTCTCCTCAGAGAATAAGTCCTGTAGGTTTAATTCCACTGAAGCCAAATTACCCATCCTAGGATTTTTTGTGAAACCTACACATTGCCTCTTACACTGCCTGATCATTGAAGGCTATAGCCATATAATAAATAGTAATAACAACATGATTCGCACATATTTTAATCATTCATCCACTTTCATTAGAAGTTGCTCTCAACTCCTCTAGGAAACTGGGACTAAATATTTTTTGTAACATCAGACATTTGTGACTTCCAAATCAACTTTGAAACAATTTTGAGACATTGGAGTCCAGTCATTTCTGTGATGAGTTTTTGAGAGATTAGCCAGTTTTCCTTTCATTTTCCCCCTTTCCTTCTCTGCCCCTACCTACTCCAGATATGGAGATACCTGCAGGTCTTTGTCTGAGAGTACGTTTGAAGCAGACTGGAGGCGGGGGGGTGGGGGGGGGACTTTTGTTTCCTCTTTAATTCTTTTTTTTTTTTTTTTTTTTTAAATCCTGAATGCATAAATCCATTTGGGAAGCGGATTCCTGAGTCTAGTATTATTTCAAAACTAAAGTAAGCAGAGCAGAGAATGCAAAGACGATAAATCTTGGGGTGGATTTTACTGTCCTCCAAAGCCACTATGGAGGTGATGAGTTCCCAGTGAGGAATGTGGTCAAAGGCTTTTGGCAATGGGACCAAATGGAGCCTTGCAAGCTGCCTGTGTCTGAGAGCAGCGTGGAGGCACAGCAAACAATGTCTTCCTTCCCACAGCATCTTTCATCTGCCTACAGTCCCTTCCTTCTCTCAGCCAATCCACATACCACTCCTCCTGCAGCCCCTCCTTTCCACTAAGCCATCCACTTGACCTTGTGGCCCTGTGTGTGATCATCCCATTGAACACCCTCTCTTTTACCAGTGTCACTCATTCAGCTCTTAATCCTTCTGCTTTCTAGCCTGTTATCTGATGCCTTGTGTTATTTGAATTTTCATTCATTCATTTATTAATTTAAATTAAATTGCAGAATTTTGAGTTAAGGGTAAGGCATTAAATTCTTTCATTGTCACAGTGGAAATCAGGTATAATCAACGAATATTAAAAGTGTTATAAGAAAAAGAATTCTGTTATTCTAGATTCTAACTCAGTCTTGAAACATCCGAAAAATGGAAATTTATGGTGAAAATGCAATCAAATTACAGCTTCAAAGATAAAAATACAATATTATAGAATCATTTTTATCCAGAAACATACCATTCTGAGAATATAAAAAAATTCCTCTGAATTTTTTAAAGTAGAGACATTTGGAAAATTTTTAATCTTCATTTTTTTCTACTTCTTGATAGCCTTATTGCCCTGTATGTTGAACTGGGTATTGCATTACAGCAGCATAGTACCAATAGTTGTCCACTGTTGGCGGGCCATATGTGAACTACAGCAAGATTGTCATCTTATTTCTGCTTAAGAATTGTGCCTATTACCTGCTAATTGCCCTGCATTGATTTACTTAAGTGTCCATGGTTGCTGTATGAGAAAGATAACACTTGGCTCTAGAGGGACTAGAAATTCTTTACACTGTCAATGACCTTGACTGAAAAGGTAGTTAATCTGAACCTCTGGATGGCATTAAGAGACTTAGACCTTTTATGAAAAGCCTCGTCTTTAGTAATGTGAGCACACAGTTTTATTTACTGAGAAAACATCTTATATTAACTTACCTCCTGCTCTTTCATGATTTGCCACCAGAACTGTAAGTTTTGAATCTCCAAGGTAGAAAAGCAGAGACAAAAAGGGACTCATTAAATAGCAAAGAATTTGGTTTTTCAAATTCTATTCTGTGCCTTCTTGTCCACCGAGTAGCCCTGTGGCAATGGGCAAACCAGGTTATGTTCTTGTCTATATATTTTTAATCTGTACAATAATATAAAATATTTCATTTTTATGAAATTAAAATAGATCTAAAGTCACTGTTTATTGAAGGCTAAACACTGTAAGGCCAAGATATTTTTTTATTTATGTTTTTGTCCTGTTACAGAAGCATTTGAGAGTTAAAATATATTTAGAATATCTTCAATGCCCTCATTCCTTTGTACTTCATCTGTCCCTTGCTTCTGAAAGTACCATGTGTAAGAGAAATAAGACACAGTGACATACATGTGCAAAAAAAAAGAACACAAGCGATGACAAGTCAAATAACATACCTAAATTAAAAGAATATATATAGAAATGTTTCAAGATAGATGTTTTTCAGTGTGTTACAGTGCATACATTTTAATGCCGAAAAGAAACACAAGTACAAAAGCTATTTTTCTTTTGATAACCATATTGTATGCAATGCTTGCGAAGCACCAAATGGCATCTTTTTTTTTAAATGTAGAATTACTAATTACAATTGATTCTAACAAGCCAGACTAAGAAATTGTAAGGAAAATTGTGATGTGTTACATAACAAGAGGCTTCTCGATACCCAGATTTTCTCTGTCAATCTGTTTCTGTCAGTGCAAGTTCATCTCTAGTTGTTTTCTTTACTGATCTGCAAACTGCTGGGCTAATTGAGGATACTATGGCTTTAAAAATCTTGAAACCAGCCATCTTCTTCCCTCTTGAGTATTCTACTTTGTGCAGCTGACACTTTTGTTTCTTTAGCTAGTGCCCCTTCCAGCTATACTCTCATGTCTCTTCCTCTTTTTACTTTATTTCATTTTCTCTGAGAATGCATTTTTGTGTTTATGCATGTAGACTAGTTTTCACTCCCGTAAAAGTAAGTAGCTACCAGTAGAAAAAATCCACTGCCATAGAGTCCCTTTAAACTCATAGCAACCCTAAAATAGTTAGGGGCTAATTTACCATGGGATAGTTTAACATATTCCACACATGTAGGAACATGCTATCATTTATGCTCAATTGCCTGACTGAACAGCAAGCAACAAATGATGAAAACAGTTAAGAGAAATGGGGGAGAAAGCAGTGGACTACCCCCACCCCCATTCGCAGTGGTTTCTAAGTTAAGCACATTGTTAGTGGTATACAACTAAAGGTCCCTCCGAATGCGGCTTGTACATAAATTAGTGACTGCAGAGCATTAGATAGCCATGCATTTTCCATCTGTGGTACATATGAGTGAGGGGAGTGGATGGGATAGAGAAGTGGGGAGGGGGTGAGAGCGGAAGGAAGCTACTGTGTAACCGAAGAGTGAAGGTATAGTACACTGACACAGGTTGAGAGAGGCCTTTGCTGCAGTCACAGTCCCCTAGGTTTCAGTTTACATAGCCTTTTATTAGCTTTCTTTATAGATATTGACAGTGTACAAAAGAAGAGTAAATGTCAGTGTGGAGAACCCCAAGTAATACAAGCACAATCTCTCCCTCCCAAACACCTAGAGTTTTTAATCATCTTCAGACAATGATTTCTGAGCTTATTTTCTCTACGCATACCATGTTAAAAGAGTATAATCATCAGCCTTCACAACATTCTAAAATGAGATTGAAAATTACAAATTTGCTCTTTCTCTCTGTTTGTATATTAATTCTGTCTTGCCCTGCACAGAACTATCTATAAATAGATCTTGGGTAGATAAAATAAAAATGGATGAAAATTATGCAAAATTTGTTTTCCTACTAACTGTTTACTTTGGATAGGTGAAATTAGAAAAGGATAGGAGGAAATTCTTAGATCCAATCAATAGATGTTTCCAATTAGAGTTAAGTGGCCAAAACAACTTTGCAGCAACTTCTGGCAGAGTTCTTAGTACCTATATCACAGGTATCAACATATGTACAAGTTATGTGAGTTTTAAATAACATGAAGAACAAGACAAAAAGAGGATTTCTGGAGATACGTGCCTGGTTGGTCAGGAAGTTTCTAGGGACTGACCTTGACTTTGGTCAATTTACTGTGTCCGTGTCCAGGGTTTCATCTATATTTGAGATTCTCTTTCTCTAATCTGCAGAAATAGACCCATGTTAACCATCACACAGAGGCTGATACGAAAATCAATATCCATTGTTAACTGCTGACACATCAAAGCCAACTCGTGGGGATCACATACACAGTGAGATCAGAACTACTGTGTTCCGTTGGATTCTTGCTGACTGATTTCCAGAAATAGATTGCCAGGCCTTTTTTGTACTCCGTCTTAGTCTGGAAGCTCCTCTGAAACCTGTTCATTATTGCAGTCCCGTGAAAACCTTCACTGACAGACAGGTGATAGCTGTGTTTGAGGTGCCTCGTCTGGGAATTGAAACCAGGTTTCCTCCACAGAAGGTGAGGATTCAACCATTGAACCATCAGGGCTCACCCAAAACCAACTGTGATCAAGTCAATCTTGACTAATGGTGACCTATGTTAATCAATTCATTATTCTACAAGGATTAAGCTGACCAGAATACCCAAATTGACCAATTACAGCAGTATGCTTGGCATCAGAACAAGGAAAATCAGCTTATCTTGGTGACTTTTAATTAAGTTAGCTTGAGCTGTTTTCGCCACCTAGAGGGATACACTTGCCAAGGAAACCTTCTTATTTGAGTCCTCATAGCAAAGACTCATTACACTCAGATCGGAAAGTGGATGCTCTACCAATATTTGTGTCTGCAACTATTTTTTTCTTATGCTTCCATAGCTGATCACCCCTACTCTGTTCTCAGTATTTCTCTAAATAGATCCAACCAATTACATCTCCGTGTGGTAAATACACAGAGAGACAGAGCATGTTTTCTCCGCGATATCCTCAAATCTTCTGTGTTCTTAATGTTAACTCACATTTTTCTGTCCTGTATCTTGATTTTCTAATGCAGATGGCTAATCATATCACTTTTGTTTGGAGGTGAAGAGGTGACCTCTTCATAGGACAATCCTATTTATATGTGTTGGGAAAACCTCACCATAACCCTTATTATTAATAATATAAATTGGTAGAATGTATATATATATATACACATATATAATGTATATATATACATTGTGTATATATATATACACATATATAAATGTAAATATATAAAATTTAAAAGTCTATAAATATGTGAGGAAATAAATAAAGGTGTATATTATGTCAAAAGTTACATATCAACACTTGGAAATCACGGTGATAATGCAGGAAGACTGTAAGCTTTGATGTCTGATGTGTGGAGGATTTTATCCTACCTTTAGCACTTATTAACTTTGTGACCTTGGCAAATTATTTAAACTGTCTCCATTTCTTCAGTTTTGAACTTGTGAGTAGTGGTAATAACAGTCGTCTCAGAGAGGTGTTATGAGGAGCAAATAAGGCTGATATTTCCTGAAACAAAGTAAATGTTGGATATATGGTAAATGCATTGCTGTCCAGTCAGTTCTGACTCTTAGAAACTCCATAGTTTCCATGATTGTAAATCTTTATGGAAGTAGCCTGCCACCGCTTTCTACTTGGGAGCCACTGGTCATTTTGAACTGCTGACCTTCTGGTTAGCAGTCAAGTGCTTTAACCACTGCACCACTAGGTCTCCTGCTGATATGTGGTGGTTAACTTAAGTGATTCAAATCAAAAGCTGCTGTCAGTATAAGGTCCATGAGAACAGGTACAGGAACTGATTGATGTCCCTAAGCATCAAGAAAAAAATCTGCTTTTTCCAAAAATAAGAAAAGTATGAGGACTGCCATTTAAGTTTACAAACTCATATTAGAAAAAGTGCTACTTTCCTCACTGCTCAATATCACTACAGTTACTTTAGAAGTACTCCCTTGGAAACCTATGCACCAGTGACAGTACCTAATCCATCTTTCAAAGCAATTTTGGAAGTCTTTTACTGGAATGGCCATCAGAACTGTCACTATGCTATCCTTGATGTCCTGAATGTCATCAAAACGTCTTATTTTCAATATTCCCTTTATCTTCAGGTAAAGAAAAGAGTCATCGAGGGCTATATCAGGGAAGTAGGGAGGATGTTCCGATACAGTTAATTGTTTACTGACCAAAATTTCCCTCACAGAAACTATACAATTAAGTTCGTGAACTTGTCATGGTACTACTGTGCACAGTGGCCATGCCAGAAAGAGTTCCAAAGTTGCTTTGAATGGTGGACTAGGCTCTGGCACTGCTATGTGACTTCCCAAGGGCAGTACTTCGAAGGTGACTGGTGATCTTCCGCAATGAGATATGTAGCACTTAGAAAAATTAATTTCACGGACTTACCGTCTGACATCTGCATTCTTATGGCTCTACACATCAATTCTGGTCCTTTTACTTCCATTCTTTGTTCTTGACATTCTCTTGGCCTCAAGTTCCTTTTCAGAGATGTTAAGTTCCAAAATGATTCCATATCTTTTTATAGGAAAAGAAATTATATCCAGAAGTAGCAGATTCTCTGTGGCATTCTCTGAATTTTTAGATCAAAATAATATCTTTATTTTCATGATTAACTGAATAGTTTGAGACTATTCCAAGGAGAAGATAGCAGAGGAAGTGCACATTCCCAATGTCCCTCTCAACATCTTACATAGAATAGTTTTTGTCCTTCTACCAACAAACAAGAAGGCCACTTGAGTACTTCCTTCTCCAGCAATGCGGCTTCTAAAGTTGTATCTGCTCAGATTACAAAAATTCTATGAATCAACCCTAAAATGGAGCCACTCTTCTGCAGAGTCTTGATTCTAAATTATTCTCCAGTAGAAGAGTTACAATAATAGCTTGGTAAACTTAAATGGTATACTATAATATGCTTCAGAAACTCTGGTGGCCTAGTAGCTGAGGACTACTGCTGCTAACCAAAAAAGGTTGGCAGTTTGAATCTACTTGGTGCTTCTTGGAAACTGTATGGGGCAATTCTACTCTGTTGCACAGAGTTTCTGTAAGTCAGAATCAACTAGATAATGACAGATTCATTTTTTTATATATATTTTTGTTGTTATAATATGCTTCACTTCTGCCATCATCACTAGTTGCCCAAACTTCAAAGATGTTAAACTGCTAGGTGCCTGGGTCTCTGAGACCTAAAGTTTCTTGTTTCAAGATGACACTGAAATCATCCTTATAGCATTAGGTTCTACTTCTAGATAAATAAGGATAGATGAACTATGGGCAATTTTTAGACCCCTGCATTCATCAAATGGAAGCCAGGTTCATCTGACTTTTCTAGCTCTCAGTGGATATCAGAATATATAGCTATGGACACACACACACATACACACATACATACAGTTTCTATAGATGAGAACACCTAAGGTCGTTTGCTTGAGGTCACCTCCCACGAACCCCCTCAACCTCCATGTTCTGTCTCCTTTTATAAATGGTCAGTAACTCCCTGTCATTTTTCTTCCATGGCCTTCATTATAATATTCAAAAAAATTTGGTTAGCATCTTAGTTCCATGTAATTAGACTGTAAAAGTACAAGTTCCTCAGCTGAAAGTAAGAATAGAATTAGTGAAAGAGTCAGTATTGTTTAGAGTGAAGGAAAGAGTAGATCACCCAAACCTCAGGGCGGACGAAATCCAGAACAACTGTCGCTCTCACGTTAGCCACAACATGTTCATCTTCTTGTACACACTGTTATAAAGAGATTTAGTTCAAAATACCCTCTAAAAATTCTCAAAAAGGAAGCCATTAGTCCACACTACTCCATCTGATAATCCTTCCTCCCTTTTCTCACCATCCACTTAGACTAATGACAGTGGTTGACCAGAATGCTATGTTGGTCTTATCCTAAGGCATTTGTGTAGTTAAATGAGAGAGAGAATGGATTAGCAGACAAAATCAATTGCTGTTCTCACTATAATGTCCCTGGGCATCTCCAGCAGTAAGGTAGATTCCTGTTGCATAAAACATGCTAAATAAAGGTTTATGGAATGAATTGCTTAAAGGAAGAATTATGGAAAAAACAGAGGTAGGATTTTTAACAAGCAAATTACAGACCACTCTAATTTTTCTCCCCAAAACAGTGCTTCATTGGGTACCTAAAACTCCACCATTAAGGAATTATTTGCCAGTGTCATGCATTGTCTTCCTCCATCTGCTTTTTAAAATTCACATTCACCTGTAAATACATTTCAGGGAATGTTCTCTTATCTTACTGCAAATGTATTCCTTGAGACTATTTTCCATGGCAGTGAGACTCATAAAAGAATGAGGGAACGGTGAAAATCTATGGCAGAAGAAAATATAGAACAAAAGATTCAAACACCCCCCCCCCAAGGCACATGATTCTTGTAAGGACCCAGCTGATACAAATATAGCATGTTCATCGGCACCTAAAGGAGTTCTGGAAACCGTGGAGGTGTAGTGGTTAAGTGCTACGGATGCCAATTGAAAGGTTGGTAGTTCAAATCTACCAGGTGCTCCTTGGAAACTCTATGGGGCAGTTCTACTCTGCCTATAGGGTCGCTGTGAGTCGGAATTGACTCAACTGCAGTGGGTTTGGTTTAAAGGAGTTCTGGTGGTGCAGTCGTTAAGTGCTTACCTACTAACTGAAAGGTCGATGATTTCACCCCACCAGCTACTTCATGAGAGAAAGACGTGGCAGTTAGCCTCTGTAAACATTATAGCCTTGGAAACTCTATAACCCAGTTCTCTTTGACCCCTGTAGGATCACTATGAGTTAAAATTCACTCACTGGCAATAGGTTTTAACAACAGCAACAACAACACGTGTTCTGATGCTAACAATCAAACCGTAAGTTATTAAGTAATTGATGATTTTGTTCTTCAGATCAGAAGCATAATTATTCTAGGTCTAATGATAATAGAATTATTTCCCCTAGTAAAATTATTCCCAAGAGGCCTTGGCAGCACTGTGGTGAAGATCTCAGCTGCTACCCAAAAGGCTAGCAATTCAAATCCACCAACTGCTCCTCAGAAACCCTATGAGCCAATTCTACTCTGTCCTATCAGGGCACTATGAGTTGGAATTGATGGGATGGCATTGGATGGCATTGGAATTGATGGGATGGGTTTGTTTTAACAGGTAAAATTATTTCTAATAAAAATGGGTAACATAAATGCATCAGGAAATGTATCTATTCAAAGCTGTGATTCAGTTATGATTATTGGTGGATTTCAGAAGTTTTACCTCCCACCAATTCCATCAAGGCTATAATATTTTTTTTTACAGCAATATTTGTGATAGGGACCCTGACTGGGTGACTGCAACACCCATAGTACCTGATCTTAATATTTCTTTCTATGAAGCATTTATCAAATATAATTTAATGTGATGTCATAGTTAAGTGCTACATCTGCTAACCAAAAGTTTGGCAGATAGAACTCCCCAGGTGATCCTTGGAAACTTCATGGGGCAGTTCTTCTCTGTCCTGTAGGGTCACTAAGAATCAGAATTGACTCAACAGCACTGAATTTTTTAGTACAATGTTTAAAGTATGTTCTATGGGAGAAGATAATTTCTTCTTAAATACAGTCTATATAGAAGACAACCCCCAAAACTCATTTACTGACAAATTATTACTCAATAAATTCATTTAATAAATGGTGAAATGAATGAAGGAATGTATTTACTCTGAGAGCATTTCTTAGCACTCAGTTCTTGTAATTGGGGTACTGATCTTGGACTTACCCTAGGCAATGAATGGGTCTGGAAGATTCCAGCTGCTATAGTCCCTTCCACATCAGTCCAAGTAATTTTCTCCAAAATAAACACATAAAGGGATTTAGAACACAACCATGACTCTGTTGAATAAGATTACATTAGGGAGTCATGGAATACCCCACAGCATTTGTAGAACTCTCGTACCTTAGTCTAACAGTAAGGACAAGGAGACTTCAGCTTAAATTTTCTCAAGGTCTCAGTTACAGCATAGGTGGCATAGAAGAACTTAAACCCAAGGCTATGTATTTCTTATCAAGTGCTCTTTACTTCCCTTATGGATGAAATCAGGGGCATTTTAACCAGTAAGCAAGGTATGCAAAGGTTTAATTGTGTTTATTTACTTATCTATAGTGCATAATTCTACAACGTAGTCAAATTGGGGACTACATGTTAGTAAGTCTATACATACTTTGATTATTGGGTAATCTGTCACTGGTTGAGATGCCACTTGACCCAGATAGATAGATTATACATAAATTTCATCTTATGAGTGGATGTTCTTGTTCAGTGATACGGAAAATTGAGTAATCAATTTTTTTTAAGAGAAACTTTATGGTAGCATTGCCAGTGATGACCACGGGTAAAGCTTTGGACACTGATGGTGTTTTATGGCTTTTAATAACTCTGTCAATGAAAGATAGCAAAATTCTTATCAGAAGGAAAGAATACTAAAAACTGAGCATTCATGTAGTTCTTTAACTGCAGATAAAATGTTGTCATTTATTGGGAGGAAAGATAACTTAGCAGGTCAAAAAACTAATTTTAATTTCAAATTCAGTCTGGGAGTATTTATAAGACCTCATACTAAACTCTGTAACAATTCTTCAGATTATTATTATATGTAAAATTTCCAAACTCATGGTAAAATATGAAAAGAACTATCTAAAGAACTATTAACCTAAAATGAATAAAGATATTTATACTTCTTAGATCAATCAGACTTTTATTTTTATTTTTTACTGTGTAAAGACAGTTCCTCTTCACAGTGTTCTTACTCACACTGTCCGCAAAGCCAAACCAGAGCCTCTGTCCCAGTCATCAGAATTGCTTACATCAGCTATACAAAGTAAATTGAAATTACTATTGGGGCACCCATGCATCTAGATTCAAGTCTCTGCATAGGTCTGCATTGCCTACGGGCTAATCCTTAGACAGGATCCATTTTTACTAGTGTTCTCCAGGTATTTTCCCAGGACAGAATGAAAAACTTACCCAGGCTATCTGAGGCTTTATCTGGAGCAAAGCCTTCAGAAATTCTACTTTTTAAAATCACAAACCACAAACCTACAGCTTTCCTTGATAGTTGTATGCCAGATCCTATTCCTCTTAATGGAACATTCACATAAACCCTAATCATTCCTAGAACTTTATTCACTGGTGCAAATACTCTGCATTGTGGGGCTGTTCCCTGTCCATTGTATCCTGTAGGATCCCCAATGTCTGGAGGACTTCAGGTCCATCTGCCTCAAGGGACAGGTAGTATCACAGGTGTAAATTGCCTGACATTGAAAAGTCTAATTAATCAGCTGTACTGAAGGAAAGCTTAGTAACTGTATAAGGGACCATATGGCCAACATAAGAGTTACGTATTTTTATGTCTTGTTCCTGTGAGGGTAAAGGAAAACTCTGTTCTTTATCCCCTGAACCCTATAAGTATCAACCATTCCATTTTATGATCTTTCGAATACAGGCTCAAGGGCAGGGCTGGAACCTTCCCTCAGTTTCTGGAGTATAAATCACTAGTATTAATAAAATATATTCAAATCCCTTTGGATGGAAAATATTCTTCCTCTAAGTAGACAGATATTTGATAACATGGCAAAATTTAATTAAGGGACTTTAAATGACTTCATTTATGCAGGGCTACATACTAAATTTTGTGTGGAACACAGTTATTTAAGTGATCTATGAGCATAGTTCATATTTATTACAAACTTTGGCAAATAAAAGTTTATCTTGTATCTTATATTTATTCTCAATGTGAGATATTCTAAAGAAATACCTTTTTAAAAAAATAAGCTTGACTAGTGACCACAAAAATTATATCTTAAGAGGGCAATGCTAAAGTGGTTCAATTAAGGACGTCTACATTTAATAACCCCGCCAAAGCCAAGTGCCTTCGAGTCGGATCCGACTCATGGCAACCCTACTCATCCTTTATTTCTATTGTTATGGGAATTGCACAAGCATGCTCCATGATTCATACTGCGTTAGATGGGAAGATAGTGGAAGATTAGACTGAGGCTATGCCGCTGTGTTTTACCACACATTTCACAGATTCACTTTTAAGACAAAAGAGATTTTTCTACAAATCCTGGGGGCATTCACTATGAATAGCAAGACTAAACATCCACTTAATAAAAATTTAAACAGTATTGAAGGCATGTTAAATATTAAGGAAAGTTAAAAATTCTCTATACTAGTGTTTTTGCTTTTTTTAATTTTAAAATAATTTTAACATACTTTTTTTACAGCAGTTTTACAGAAAAATGTCTCAGAAAGTAGATTTCTCCTGTGACTCTCCTCTTCTACTATTAATGTCTTGCATTCATGTGGTATACTTGTTACAATCAAAAAAGCAAATACTGATATGCTATATTAAACAAATCTATATTGGCAAAAGTCACTGCTGCTGAGTCAATTCCAAGTCACAGCAACCATATAGGTCACAGTAAAACTGTTTATAGAGTTTTCAAGGAGTGCCTGGTCCACATTTTATGTTAAAGAGTTCTACAGTTTTGACAAATACATAATGCCATACGTCCACTACTAGAGTATTATACAGATGGTTTGGTTGCTCTAAAAATGTACTGTGCTTCACTTGTTCATCCCTTCTCCCCCAACCCTGAAGCTGGGGCAACCACTAACGTTATTATGATGATGAATGGTTAGGTGAAAGTACACAATTCAAGTCAATTTTGCATGCTCACCTTTCTGCAACTCTAACTGCTCTCACGCTGTGACAACACATTCCTCCTTTTCACTCTTTACTTCTGGTATCCTCTTAATGAACACCTGCCCCCTCCTCTCCATGCTCTTCTCTTGCCTCTAGAAATAAACCAGCAGGACAGCCTCCTGTAAGTGTATAAAACGATAAAGTATACACACCACATGCTTACTCCATGTCCCCGAGTCTGGTCCATTCTTTGTCTGAAGTCTTGACCTCAATACTGGTTTCAGGTCTGGGGCAGCAGCAATTCTAGGGGCCATATTCCCAGGGATCCCTTCAGGTTGTCAGACCCTCAGTTCTGGTCTTGTAATAGAGTTCTTCATCTGCACTCCTCCTTTTTTGTGCTACATCAGGGACTTTACATTGTGTCCCCTATCAAGGCTGCCTTTGGTGGTAGACTGGTACCATCTGATTCTTCTGGTCTCATGTTGATGTTGTCTCCCAATCATATGATTTCTTCTGTCTCTTGGGTTCATTTTTCCTCATGTCTTTGATATTCTTTGTTGTCATCTGTTCCAGGTGGGCAGCCACTAATTTTGTTATTGTCCCTACAGATTTCCTCTTTTGTCTTTTGAATAATAAATAAATGATGCTTTTCTTATTCTTCTGATTGCTCCCTTACTCTCTATCAGTCTTCTAATCAGCAATGTTTACTTGTTTTCAAGAATTCTCTTAGGATTTATAGAAACAAAAAGAATTTCAGTGAATATTGGCTGTTCCAATAATCCCCAATAAAAATTATAAAACAAGCTACCTGAGCTCTACAGAAGTATATTGACTTTGACAGTCAGGAATTTCAAGAAAATACATGGCTCTATTTTTTTTTTTTTTTTTTTTGGACTGTTTCACCAACATTGATGATTTTTTAAATATTTTCTTAATAAAGAAGCTACTAATAATATGTATAATTTGTTACTAGTTCCATCTTGCACAAAATCAGTGACTGTGTCATCACTATATGCAGGGATCCTGGCTCTTGCAGAAAAGCTCTGTAACTGAGGGTCTCAATAGCAATGAATTTCAGTCCTAAAGGAGTATATTGTTCTTTCTAGTTAATGTAACTCTCTTCCTGTTATTGCATTTGGTCTAATTAACTTCCTGACTTAGATTTTTGGGTATTCGTAAGTCTCATGATCATTTTGGAAGAGTGGCATGGGGAAAAGTAGAACAAATTACAATGTAGCCAAGTAATTAAATCTTGGCTCTCCTATCAAATAGCAAATGATTTAACGATTTTTAACCTCAATTCATTCTTAAACACTGATAATAACAATACATTTCCACCTTCACTAAGAGGTTAGTTTCATGAGATAACGTGTATGAGAATATCTTTAACATTGCCAAATAATATAGAAATGAAAAGTGGTCTTGTCATTTTTATACCTCCCATATGAAATAAAGTATTCATAGTTTGAATAAACATTTATGCTTTATGAATACATCAGACCCTAAACAATATTATGAAATTGGTGATATTATTGAAATGATCAATAATTAGATATCTCTGTCTTGCTAGGCTAGGTTATACTGCAGTAATAAACGCAAAATCACAGTGGCTTAAAACAAAATGGTTGATTTTTCTTTCAAGAAAAAGAAAGTCACTGTTAGTTTTGCTACTTAAGAATACAGAGACCTCCTATTTTTCAAAAAATTTGAGATTTCCTTTGAGAACTGTCTGGGGGCTCTGTGAGAAACAGGAAGAGGGTAGTCACCTTCTGGAACATTACATTACTGTGCCAAAGAGAAAATGGGCTACAGGAAAGCAGTTTTGATTTGGCAAAAATGTGAAACATTATTTCCTTTCACATTTCTTGGCTAGAAATAGCCATATGGCTTACCCAACTATAATTGCCACAGAAAGTGAAATCCTACAAGGTGACTAGAAGACCAAGAACAGGAATTGGTTACCATTTGAACTACCACAGGTTCCTTACCTAAAAAAAGAATACATCCCATAGCCTCCTTTCAGGTGTTCTTTCTTCAGATATTTAGTCTGTATATAATTTTTGTATAACTTTAAAGATTTCTTAGTATAATTCAGCATTTTAATAACAACCACCTTACACTACACACACACACACACACACATACACACACTTAGAGAATTATAGAAAGAGTGAGGTATTTTATTATTAAAAGTAGTTCTGTTCTAATACATGGGTCTTAAGCAATGACAACAATAGCAAAATTTTCAGAAACCCAGTCAATGAATTCTTATTCTACATTTTTTTGGAATTTTGGAACTTACTTTGCCTTTCCCTGAGAGAGATAATTTTAATCTTTTAAACCTGCTTTTCATAGTTCAAGCCAAAGCCAATAGATAATTTAGCCTCCTTTATGAATCCATTCTATGTTGGAAGATAATGTGTTCAGTTCTCATCTCCCTTTTGAAGCACAGTATTGCTTCATAAATGTGGAAAGTAGCTTGAGGGTATAGTTTCTTGGACTCAGACATCAGAGGTCATATTTCAGGATGTCATATCAAATACTGACTTCAAACAATAGAATGAGAAGATAAAATGAATAAATTCATTACTTCTATTTTCCTTCTATTGTTCTAGCTGTCAGATAAAGGGTTTTATTTCCTTCCAGTTTAAGGTAAACTATATTTTTAAACTTGTTGTTTTGATTAAAATATTATTCATCTTATAGTCTTTTTTCAAAAAGACAGTTGCACAATAACATTTTTATCCATACATAAGAGCTTCCTTGAATACCTTTTAAACTATTGTCCTTTTTCAATTTTCAGTGTAAATAAACCAAGCCAAGTATTATACATGCTGAAAATTGTTTGAGACAAAGTTCAACTATCTTTGAAAAGAAAATAGGATTTGGAAAGAGTACAACATGTCCTTGTACTACTTCCATGAAAGTAATGGCAGTATCCAGATGGATAACATCCCACATTCCTCTAATAGCCAGTCAGTAACATAAGTGTCTCAAAGAATTTTACAAGACTGTAGTCCAAGAGAAGACAAAATTGAGGACAAAAATAGTTTATTATATATGTCATGTGCCGAACTCATATATATTCTTGACAATCATGGTGGCTGAATAAACATATGCAAGAGAAACAGATTTTTTTCTTTTTTCGAATAGAGATGTCATGATTCTAAATAGTAAAACTAACGAGTAGTAGTTCTAGATTATTTTTGAGACTCTAGCTTTATCTATGATCAATAGTTTGGTTAGTGTTCAATAGTGTGAATAAGTATTTTCATATATCAAACCACTTATAAAGATAGCGAACATTATGATTAATAAGATGATCTTTTAAACAAAGGTAACTTTGATTTTGATTATTTACATTCAAATGCAAAGATCTCAAACATCTTGCTAAGTTTAAAATAATATCAAAATATAAATTATTTTCATAAAAATGACTTTATTATCACAGTATAGATCAGCATTACTAAAACTCAGGTCTATAGATGCTTAGAATCTATATACCAATCTTGAATATTATTTTTATTTTTGGTGGATAATCTAAAACTTAACATAAACATATGTTTCATTACATTGGAGGGTGCCTCACAAGAAAGTACGCAATTATTTTCTTGATAAATTAAATTTAAATTACTAATGTAGAAATAATTAACTTTTTATGAATAGTTAAGTTTGGCTTCCAGAATATAGCCTGGCCATATGTGACAATGACAGCAAATTTCTCACTTTAGTGTATGCTGTCATATTGAATTCTTTTATTTATTACAAAGATAAAATTTCTCATGAGCAATGATGCTTTGTCGATGAATGACATTTTTACTGAGCAACATTTTAGTATCTTAAATTATTCAATAAACTTAGAAATGATACCAATAAAATAATATAATGCAGGCTAGTGAGAAAAGAAGAGAAGAGGATCTAATATGGGAATAATCATTATGCTCTATAAGGCCATACATCATTGTGATAAAACTATAGGAGAATAGGTTTTTCAAGTCTTCAAGAGAGCAAAGTAACAGTAGAACAGGGAACAAGAATTTATGTTTATGGACAATTGAAATGTGTTATAGCTGATGGCATTATGCTTATGTTGAGAAACAGATATAGGGAAGAAGCATTAACTGCAAACACTCCCAGTTTCAGTTAAAAAAAAAAGTTCTATTTTGGGGTGTTTCATTACATTGATGGAACAATCAAGAACTTGGTAGTTAAAAAGGAGTTCATTGATTAATGTTCCTGAGTGATATAAGCCAATCACAAAAGACAAATATCATATTACCTGGCTTATATAAGAAAAGAAAAGAAGAGGACAAGTGTATAGAGACAGAAAATTATTAGTGGTTACCAGGGGCTAGATGGGGGGGTGGGGGGTGAAGTCGGAGTTCTCGCTTGTTTTGCTTATGGAGCATTGTGTTTCTATTTATGGATGTGGAAAATTCTCATTGACTAAGAGTAATATTTGCATATGAGGCAATTGAACATATGCATATGAGACAATTGAAAATATGGTTTTGGTTTGGTAACGTCTTAGTCATCTAGCACTGCTATAATGGAATACCACAAGGAAATGGCTTTAACAAAGAAAATTTTTATTCTGTTACTGTCCAATAAGCTACAAGTCCAAATAAAGGGGGTCAGCTCCAAGGGAAGGACAAAGAACGCGCTCTGCCACCAGTGCTTCTTTCCTGGTGGTATGAGTTTTCCCCCATCTCTCTGTTCACTTATTTCTTTTGTCCCAAGAAATTGCCTCAAGACACAATCCAAATCTCTTAGATTTGAGTCCTCCCTCCCTAATGCAACTGCCACACATCCTCCCTCATTAACACCATACAAGCAAAATTTACAATATACTGGAAACTCACACAATGCTGGGAATCCTGGCACAGCCAAATTGATAGCCATGTATTTTTGGAGACGTAATTCCTTTCATGATACTTGGTAAGGGAGAAAGAAGATCAGGAAAAAAGAGAAAATGGATTGACACAGTGACTGAAACAATGTGCTAAAACATAGCAATGATTGTGACGATGGAGCAGGACTAGGTAATGTTTCATTCTGTTGTACAAAGGGTTGCTATGAGTCAGAACCAACTCGACAGTACCTAACAACAAATGATTGCATGGTCAATTGGTATAATTGAAGTCGTTAAATTGTAGTTCTATTATTCCTTTAAAATATGGAATTGACATATGTTGTGTGATACATATTTTTACAACAACAAAATGTGAAGAATAGCTGATGAAGCTCTCTATCTACAACCAAACACCTCATAGGATTTGGTTTCTTGGTTTAGGGTTATCATTTCATGGGATAGTCCCGTTAATTGGCCTTCTACCCTGCTTAGTGCTTCCATTCTACTGTTCTTCCACTCTTTAAATAGTTTCTGGAATCTCAAAAATGTGCAGGTGAGCATCTAGCATACAATAATTGATTTATTTCACTTGGAGCAGCAGAGGGAGAAGAAGAGTCAGGAGCAGGAGGATAAATGGAGTTCATGGCCAATTGACTCCGTGAACAACTGCTTCTTTTGCCATTTGACTGAAAGAACTGAATGGTTATCAGCTACCATTACTGAACATTTTGAGCAAAGATTCTATAGAAGAATTCTGATCCAAGTGTGTGTGTTGGGTGGGGGCTGGGAGAGAGTTGAATATTGAACAGAATTTCAAATTTTACTGATATCTAGTCTTTCTAGAGCCACTGAGGCTAGATGAACCCTCAAACTATTTCTGTGAGATAATCCTTAAACTTTAAACCAAAAATATCCCATGAAGTCCTCCTTAAATGAAACAACAGATTAGCTTAATTAATAAAGCATAGCAGTCTTGAACATTGTGTTTTTGTTTTTGTTTTTGTTTCAAGTATTTATGTAGGATTGAATTAACAAAAGAAGCTAGAAAGTTAGATAGGAAGCTTGAGGGGTGATGAGTTCATGTTAATGGAGGAGAAACAATTCACAAAAGAAGGGAGAAAATATAATTAAAGAATGTAATCAATGTCGCTGAATTTTACATGCAGATATTGTTGAATTTGGTGTGTGTTTTGCTGCTTATCTCGAAAACAAAGAAAAATAGTAAAAATAATTTGAATAAAAATAAAGTTGACTGGTATCTATTGTGATCAAAATCAGAAATACCAAAATAATGTAAATTGGAGGAGACAGTATTAGCAGGCCTTAAGCAGGCCTCCTTCGGTGAAATTCAAAATTCTAAGGAAAAGTAATAAAACTTGTACCTGTTAAGTGTTATCTTTGATGTAGTTTATATTTTCTAGGCAATATTTATATTCCAAAAACCAGAAAACCAAACTCACTTCCATCAGATAAATTCTGACTCATAACAACCCTATTGGGCAGAGTTTCTGAGTTTCTGAGGAGCACATGGCAAATGTGAACCGCTGACCTCTTGGTTAGCAGATGTAGCACTTAACCACTACACCACCAGGGTTTCTAATATTTATGTTAGCTCATATTAAACTTCCTAGAAATTATACATCTGAATTAAAATTTTTGCCTATATCAAGGCTATGATTAGTAAGCTTCTGATTTCTATTATCAGAAAATTTCTTTACGCCTAGGGAACTTGGAATAATAAGTTCACATTTATGCTGTCAGAAGGAATTGATTATGAGGATGGAATTTAAAGAGTTCATTTTTCTTCTCTTAGAAATTATAACTAAACTTTGGCAATATTGCTATCTTAAAAAAATTAAGCTGTGATAACAGTGCTTGCAAGGAGCATATCTAAACTATTTAAAATAATAAAATATAAATATAAGGTGAATAATTTACAAGTGCTGATGAATGGGAAGCTGTACAAATCGTTCAAGTCAGATTTTTCTCAGGACGTTTGATGTCACTTTCTTAACCTACTTTTGGTATCTATGTGAACATCATAAATACAAAATTTTTAAAATAATATTTCCTGGGGTTTAGTACATTTAGTTTAACTGTTGTTCCTCTTCATGAGTCTAAATTAGTGAAATTTCATTCTAATTTTACTACCAATTAAAGCCCAAACAATGTTTTGATTTATTTCTTAGAGGATGTTATTATTACAGGAAATTAGTAACTAATAGAAATGGAAAATTATTTTATTCCCCATGACCAACTTATTGAGAATATGCTTGTTATATTAGGACAAAGGCTTATTAAAGCCTTTTTTTATTAAAACATTTTTATTGAAAACATAAAGTTCAATAAACCAAATACATTTTGTCTTAAGGATTATTTACATTAAGTTATAATTTATAAATTGTTTTTTGTTTTTCATGGTACTTTTTACTAACCAACATTCTATTTTAATATATATGCATAAGTGATATGCAGATTTATGATAAATAGACTTAACATTAGTGAAAATATCAATGAGTTATAGGTCACACTAAAAATCTTGTCATAATTCTCTCCTTTCCATATATGGTAATTAAAGACATTTTCAATTTTTCATGACTATAGTAAATAAATGAAGTTCACACTAATTTATAATGTGTAGTTAGCTTAGTTAAATTTCTTATGACCAATAATCATAGATATTAATTACAGCATTCTCAAAAGTGCAGTTAAGTTGAACATATATCTTAACAAGCATATTTTTGGCCCCAGCATGCCATTATCCCAATGACAAACATCACAGTTTAGGAGCTAGGGATTTGTGGCAAGAAAAGACAGTAAGACTATATATTATAATCTAGTGGAAATGGAAAAGCTGCTCATTTGCTCTGATTAAAAAATTGTAAGCTTGTTTCAGCTTTCAGGAGGTAAATATTGCTGATTTAAGAGTAGCAATACATAAAAGCACAATACATTCTCTAGGTGCAAATAAATTGTCCTTATTAGGCAACTTGTTCTTTGTTTCTATTTATTATTTCACTTAGTAATGAATATTATAGTCAATTTGCAAAGTAATGAACAGTTTTACAAGACTAATGAAAAGAACATAAGCACAATTTTAAAAAATGAAGTTTTACATAGTTTATTTAACAAGCTAGAAATAAGAGGCAAATTTCCAGTTCTACTTTTTATTACCAAGCTCTTTAAAAATTTTACCGATTTCTGATTTCTAAAATTCATGGGCAAAAATCTAAATCTCATTGGACATTAGAGTGTTAATGGATTTTCAATATTTGCAAGACACCATGTCTCATGGTGTCTTAGGCTGGATTCTCTAGAAAAGCAAGATTAGTAAAGTGTATAAATATACACATATATTTAGATCAAGGAAACAGCTCACATGATTGTAAAGGCTGAAATGTACCAAGTCCTGGATCAGGATTGAGGCCTCTCCTAATTCATGTAGTAGTGGAAACTGGTGAACCCAAGGTCAGCATGTCTAAGAGGAGGGCTCCTGCTCACAGGAGGTGAAGGTCAAGGAATCCCAAGATTGACAGGTAAGCTGCTAACTCAGCTCCCAAGAACTGGAGGTCAGAAGGCAAGAGAAGCAATTGCTGGATCCACAACAAGCCAAACACCTTGGCCAGGAGAGCAGGACAAAAGTAGGCAGCAGGAGGTAGAGAAATGAAGGCTAAAGGAGTGGTGAGTCATCAAGGCCTTGCCCTAACCAGTACTACTCAGCAGAGTCCATCATGAGGGTTACCACATTATACAGTTGCCAAAACATTGAGAATCACGGCCCAGCCAGATCAATACACAATCTTAATCATCACATGTGGTAATACATTAAGGCTAAGCAAATACATAGCAGAGTAAAAGCACAAGTCCTGCTGGTACAGTGGGTAAGCAGCTCAGTTGCCAACTAAAATATTGGCAGTTTCAACCCACTTCAAGACTCTGTGGGAGAAAAACCTGGTGATCTGCTACTTTAAAGGGTAAAACAAAACAAAAACTCAAACCCTTTGCCATGGAGCAGATTCTGACTCATGGCAACCCTATAGGACAGAGTAGAACTGCCCTACAGAGTTTTCCAGGAGGCTTGGGTGCCAATCATTTGGTTAGCAGCCATGGCTTTTAACCACTAGCGACTAGGATTTCCTGCCCACTTGAAGTTACAGTCTACAAAATCCTGTAGGGTTAGTTCTACTGTGTAACACAGGGTCTCTATGAGTCAAAAATCAATGGTATGACACTCAACAACAGCTAAATGAGAGCACTGAGTCATTCATTGAATTAGGTTGTAGACATACTGTTTTCAGGGGAGGTATGGTCAAGAGAGTTGCTTTGAACAGTTCTTGCCCCATCTATTTGAAATCAATACAAGTGGAGGAAAAAAATAGATATCATGATCCATTTCAAGAACACTACTTAAGCAAGAGACTTACATTGGGGAGGGAATCGAGAGAAGGATTTTTATTACAAACTATAAGTTTTGTAACAAAGATTCTACTGACTAACAATTGGTATCTCTCCTTAGTATCAGGGCAATGGCAGCAGGTGGTAGATAGGTACAAGCAGTCCCTGGGGTTACTAATGTTTGATTTATAGACAACTCATTCTTGTCCTTTAATATTCAGTAACTTCACCCTCACTTTGAAACAACAGCACGAATCTTTATTTGCAACAAATTGTTTATCACAGTCACTTTCACTTGCTGCTCATATGGCTTTTAAATCATTGAAAGGACTTTGAGCCTTTTCTTGCACTGAAATAAGGCTAAATTAGAACGAGGTACATCTGTTCCAACTTACCTACAGATTTTCTAAGACACGTTCAAGGAAAAGATCTCATTCATCAGCTGGGGACTACCTGTATATCTCATGTCAGATAGAAAAGGTAGCATAAATTAGAATAACTAGAAGATTCATACCTTTGTGTAAGTTGTAACCATATAAAGGACACTCGTTTATATTTTGAAATACCTAAAGTCGTTCTTATTTTTTAAAACAATATTTCAATATGGATTATCTCTCCATTTCATGGATTACTGGTAGCAGTAGTCTTGAACAAACTGCAAAGCCTTTCTATACCGGGCTTTAAACCGAATAGACATAACCACAGCATTTACTTACAGAATTTTGAAACTAGAATGCCTTTATTTACCTAATAGGAAACTAATACATTTATTTCCATTTGAAAATGTTGATTAATCTCTTAGAAAGAGTATTCTTATTAGAGAAGCAGAAAAAGAAGACATTGAAAAAAACGAACCCAGAAGAGAGAACACTGTAAGAAGAAGGAAACAGATAAATGCCAACAGAAAGAACTCTTCTGTAAGCTAAACACGTTCTATGCCTCAGGACCAAATAAATTAACTTTTGTTTTACTGGATCTTTTAGTTCTTCTGCAGATGAGATCCTAAATAGATTTTGCCAAATTTAAGTTATAGGATTTGGCTTTTAAATCATTGAAAGGACTTTGAGCCTTTTCTTGCACTGAAATAAGGCTAAATTAGAACGAGGTACATCTGTTCCAACTTACCTACAGTTATAGGATTTGGCAATAATTACTGTAAATCAGGTTATTCTTTATATGTAATGGCTTAATCTAGTGTTCCTATGTACAAATACCATGGTAAATATTATTAAATATGCTTCTTTGTATAGCTTCTACACACATTTTATTTTTCTCAGTTTAAAATATGTTCTTTTCAAGTATAACCACTATATTGGAGACAATATTTGTTAACTCATGACCTTACCATGCCAACTTTATGATATTTTGTCAATAAGATTGTTTATTTCAACAACTAGAGTTCATCTAAGTCAATCAAAAACATTTAAGAATTCTTCTAATTTCCAGGTTGTAGTAAGAGTAATAAATCTTAGTAATAGCAAGACTGTAACCTGATTTTTCAGATTTTCATGAAAGGCAAGTGTAGAAAAATTATGAAATGCTGATAGTTTTCCTAGAGAATTAGCTTGGTCATTTCCAAGATTTAAGCATCATATTTCAAGATAAAATTAGACAAAGACGAGCAGCATTCCAGCTGTGATTTTACATCTTGTGCAGCTGTGGTCCACCTGCCCCATGCATCAGTGATGTGGATGCTGGGCATTCTTGGCTCAGTAACACACTTGTTGGAAAATGTTAAAGCAATTAGCAGAGAGGCAATCTCAGATGAGAAGACCCAAGAGAATAATCTACTGAAGCTGTTGAATAATACATTATCATCTTAAAATCTTGGCTTATTTCTTCTCTATAATATTAGCCCAACTAAAAGAAACACTGGATTCGGCCTGCAGTAAGTTATTTTTAGTTTCTCAGTTAAGATCTTTTCTAATCATTATTATCATTAGTTAGCATTTCCACAGCAATTTACACAGTTTAAAAGAAGTGCTTTATAACAATATTTAGAAGTCTCATGAGGTAAAACTCAACCTACATGAGATTCAGAGGAAAATACAAAAACTTATATGGATTATGCATTTCATGTTGAAACCACCAACAGTTCGCTTTGCCACAAGACAACATAAATTGCAGTTTTAAATGAATCAAAGGAAAGGTAACTAATTTATGCAAGGTCACATCTGGAATGAACTAAAGATGCAGTGATTAAACCCCGTCCCTATTACCAAGGGCCTTGTACCTTTCCAATAAAGATTCAGAATTCAATTGGCAGTGAAACCATAATGTGAACACACATAGTTAAATATAGCATCAGAACAGCAAGATATTATTGTGCTTCAGAAATACATGACAATGATAAAAAATAATTGGAAGTGATATCTGCTCCTCAAAGACCAAGGAAACTGGAGTTTCAGCTCCAGTGTTGGATAATGCCCTATTGAGCACTTATTTTCAGTTATCTGAATTTCATGGTCGTAAACACTTTCACCACACTGCTTCCTTGTATTTAATATAAAATCAAAACAGAAACAATCATCAGTGTATTCACATAAATGGATTTTTAAAAGTCCAAGACATTGGTTAAGAAAAAAGTCTCAAAACTCTGAGAAACGAGACTTTTTAAAAATCTCGAAGGCAATACATTCCTACTCTCAAAACTTTATGGTCTCCCTTTCTAACTTATTTTGGAATCCTTGCTTTTCAGCAACTGGTAGGAAGCTAAGTGTTTTCTGGATCATAAGGCTTCTTTCATCCTTTTTTCTCAGTTTATCTCAATAGTGAAGACCCTCCCATGAAACTATGGTAAAGCTTTTATCTCTTTCCTCTGTACTACTTTAATAAATGAAGAAAATGTGGAGACTAGGACTTACACATTGGTATTCTTGCTGTCATTTCATTATTGGGGCAAACTGCTACCTTTGGAAAGCAATTGATTGATCTTTGTTCATATATAATGACCCACTTCGGGAGGGAAGAGGAATGTATATTCTCTGCTTAGAAAGCAAAGGGCACTGAGTGGAGCAAATGTAAGGTGTTTTGGCTGGCCACATACCTAAAAATTGTGAGAATCCCCCAAAGATAATAATATCACCTTCTGTTCTAGTCATTAAAAATAAAAGACATTTAGAAATCCTGAATTTCATGCTAATTTTAGCACTAATGGATTATTATAGAAAATCTTAATGCAATCTATGTTAAAATGCTTTAGGAAGAAATTAGCTAATAGAGTACAAACAAACCACAAGTATGTTAAGTCAGCTATATTCAGTAAATTGGTTTCGTCCCAGGTTACTCGAATCTCAGTTTCCCTAAAATACCTTCTTTATGTCAGAAGTTAAATTCTCAGCTTCCATTATCACTTAGAATATTGTTTTACTCCTCTTTGCACATTTTCTTTAAAATACGGACAAAAACTTACAGTTTCAGAAAGAATCACCAAACCCTTTTAGAAAGTAATGAGTGCTCTCATTTTCTGAGAATTCATAGTCTCCTGACACAATCTTCAAGATCAGTCGTCTCTCTGCTGTTAAGGTCATTGTGGCAGATGTTTCCGTGGGAGCTAATGTTACTTCTAAACTTACTGAGTTCCCAGTGGTGACCACTGTTTCTTCAAAGTCTCATCGCTACCAGGCAGACCCAGCACCCAGAACTACTGGGTAAAATCCTCGTGTCCATGCGTGGTCCTCAAATCCCAGGGCAGTTTATCTTTCTTCTACTAATTTTGGCTGCATCCTTACACCAAGTTTTCCTGTAGTTTCCCTCATGGTGTCTTAGAATCTTGATGTTACAGGAACCCCGTTTTCACTTAATGATGGGAAGCTTCTCTGCCCTATTTTGTTCCTCACCATTCCTGAAAATTTAGCTGCTGCCAAGTTCTTTACTTGAGTGCCTGAAAAGGGGATGGATTTTTAAAAAAAATAACCAATACCTGCCCTTGAGTTCTACTGCCCGGGACATCTGTTTATTATTTAATATCATTATTAATGTAAATATTGTAGAATAGTCAGAAATTTATATTACAGGCTAACTTCCTCATGTTGAAGACATTGTGTCTCTGATCCCTTCAACTGCTTCTTCATAGAATTAACTGTTGGATCAATTTTAGACTGTAGAATCTTGTAAGAAAGTACAGCACTCATCTTTTTACCCTCCAGAGCATGGCACAGTTACTGCTGTGGCTGAAGGCATGGCCTCATTAATTCTCTGTGTGGTAGGGTGAATGATGGCTCCCCTGAAGATATTCACTCTCTAATTGGTGCAGTGTGTTCATAAATTATACAACAAAACGGATGTTATTAAGGAACCTAGAAACAGGAGGATTATTGTGGGTTATCAAGGTTGACCCAATCAAATCAAATGAGCCTTTAAAAACAGAGGACTTTCTCCTTCTAGAACCAGAGAGATGCAATGGAAGGAGAAGGCAGAATAGATAGGGCCACAGGAGAATTTGCATTTCAAATATATGAAGGGTTAACTTAAGAAGCCCTATAGGCTTGCAGAAACTCTGGTGCCATAGTGGGTTAAGTGCTGTGTCTGCTAACCAAAAGGTCAGTGGTTCAAACCTGCCAGGTGCTCCTTGGAAACTGTATGGGGCAGTTCTACTCTGGCCTTCAGGATTGCTATGAGTCAGACCCAACTTGACGGCAGTGGATGTTTTGGGGGGTATATGGTTGCTATGAGTCAGAATTGAGTTGATGGCTGTGGGATTTTTTTTGGTTTGGGTATGTGGGAGGATTGTAGAGAGACCTCTAAGAGTTAAGGGTGCCTTAAGGCTAACAGCCAGCAAGGAAACGAAGATCTGAGTCCCAATTTCAAGGAAGCAAATTTAACCAGCCAGCAGAATGATCTTGAAAGTGGATTTTTCTCTGGAGATTCTAGTAAGAAACATAGTCCCACTGATACTTTGGGTTGAATTTAGATCTACAGAAACCGTGAGATCATTAACTTGAATTGTTTCAAGCCCATAAATTCGTGCATGTTTTTTAAGCCACAGAAAAGTATATACCCATTTCTGGTGTTCCCTCATGTGTTTCTCCAACATGAGTCATGCTTTAAATCTGTTCGTCTCCATATCTGCTTGGGCATCGTGCCTAGGGGGATGATTATTGGAGGGACTAATGTCTTTTCAATGCAGGCTGACTTCATAGAAAATATTTCTTTCCTTTGAACATGTTTATCATGGATGAAAACTTTTAATAACAACAAAAAATTTAGAGCATTCATTTCAGCAGTTGTCAAAATTTAGAGTGCATCAGAATCACCCAGAGGGCTTGGTAAACTACACACTGGCTGTGCCCCAGAGTTTTTCATTCAATAGGTTTGACATAGGCCAGAATCTTGAAATGCTAACAAGTTCTCAGGTGCTGCTGATCATTTTGACTAGGGGAACATACTTTAAGCATCAGTGTTTAGTGAAATCAAAAAATTATCCTGTTCATACAGTATTTGTCTCTTTTAAGCATGCCTTTTTTGATTACATTTGTGTCAACATACATCTGAGCATGTATCCTTTTATGAAATAATAGGAAAAAAAGATTATATTCAATTCAATAATTTTTCTACTGGTAATATAGCATTGCAACTAGAGATTATCTCTGCCAATATTTCTTAATAGATGTTCTATTTACACTTGAATTGGGACAATTCTTCATTGTGTCAAATTTTCTTCTATACCTCATATACAAAGTCTGACAAGTTCGTGAACTTGCCACCTTGCACTTACGTTAACAGTGCTTTACAAACAACTCAGTAAGGTTTCAAAACCTTGGTATATCAGTATCTCACAGCTGTGTTTCTGTCAACATGTGTTGGTATCTTTCTGAGTGACATTTATTACTGTTGTCTGCCCTTGTGAGAACGTCAGAGCTTGGATTAGAGCAATGAACAAACACTAAATTTCTTGTTAAATGTGGTAAGAGTAGAAGTGAAATCAGGGACATATTAGTCCAAGTTTATGGTGATTATGCCATGAAAAAAATGGCAGTGTACAAATGGAGTGAATGTTTTTCTGAGGAGAAAGCGTCACTGATGAAGACAGGTCAGGGTGGCCAGTAACAAGCAGAGCTGATGAAAACATTGCAAAAACTTTTACCACCAGGACAAACAGTTAATCAAGTTTACTATTTAGGAGTGCTGAAAAAGCTGCATGAAAAAGTTAGATGAAAACGACTTGAAATTTTTACCAACAACTTGTGGCTCTTGCATCATGACGATGTACCAGCACACATGACATTGTCTGAGGGAGTTTTTTGCCAGTAAACAAATAACTGTATTGGAACACCCTCCCAACTCACTTCATCTGGCCAGCAATGCATTTTTCTTTAACTGAAGATAACAGAAATATTGAAAGGTAGACATTTTTATGATATTTAATACTTCAAGGGTAATATGACAATAGCTCTGACGGCCATTCCAGAAAAATATTTCCAAAATTGCTTTGAAGGTAGACTAGGCACTGGTGCTGGTACATAGCTTCCCAAGGGGAGTACTTTGAAAATGACCGAAGTGGTATTCAGCAATAAGTGAGGTACGTAGCACTTTTCTTAGGATGAGCTCACAAATGTAATTGTCAGGTCTCGTATTGAGAAGTTTACTACCTCTGTTCTTTGTCTATCAAATACCCATGGTATTTTCTAGTCATTGTAACAATCTAAAACTTCCTTATATGTTTACGTGTAGAGGATGTGTACTAATTGAGAACCATAATTCTGTGTTTCTCGAGTTTCCATGGTATTCTTTCCTAGTGTTAGTAAGGCTTCGTAGATTTTATTCTCATGTTTTATTCATAAATACTGGTTGTTCTAAATATTTTAATTTATAGACTATATTACAATACTAACTCCCTGAGGCCACAATCAAAACATATATGTAGCTGATATCAGTAAATGGCCAATCCAAAATACATTCCATCCTGTTTCATGTGTGCAGTAGGTGGAAAGTAAAGACAACATTTGCCAGACTCCCTATGGTTTCTATATATGATTTAATTTCTATCAATAAAATGTACTCTCATGAACAGCAATTGAAATGGAGACATCACATAGACATGGGAAGCGAGCATGAAAAATTCATTTTATTCTTGTAAATAGGATAACTGTGACAAGTGTTAGAGCCATAAACTATAGCAATAACTTCCTAACTTAGTAAGCATCACCTTGTTTCCATAGATTCCCCCATATTCCAGGGAAGGCAGATTCCCGAGTGGTCCAGTTCTGTTGTATGGCATTAGGACCCATTTCTGAAAGCTGTATTATTTTAGGACTCATTGCTCAAAGTTCAGCATTGAGTCTCTTTCTTTAGCACTCTTCAAAATTCTGTAAGCCACTTCATGGTTCCTCTTGTTCAAACTAGCTAGAGTGGAGTCTGCTGTCTGCAGGTGAGCCCCACTCATTACAGAATAATATTAAGACTAAATAATAGTCAAGAGAAAATTCACAGGTTTTTTAATTTTATTTATTCTAAAACCCAGAATGAAGGTAACTCAAACAGGGTAATTATCCCTAGACTGATGCAGAGAATAAGGGGGTTAGAAATAGGTTTTTCATGTTATTTCTGGATAGAGAAGAGTTTTCACCCTGTCTTTGTTACTTAGAATTATCATAACAAAAAAAAATATCATAAGTATGTTGCCTTAAAGAACTGGAATTTATTTCCTCATAATTAAGGAGGCTACAAGTTCAAATTCAGTGTGAGGCTCTATAGAGATATACTTCGTTGATGGTAGCTATTAGAGTTCCTTGGCATTTGTCTTCCCCTTTATGTGTCTCTGTGTCTGTTCTTCTCTTATAACTCAGAAGTGATCAGGTTTAATACCCACCCTCATTGGTATTTCCTCACTCCTGTAAGAAATAATCCCTATTTCAAAACAGAGTCACATTTATAGGTACAGGTTTACAATTTCAACATACATTTGTGGAAAAACAATTTCCTCCAGGACAATCCTCTTTATCCTCTTCTACAGCAGGCTTTAGAAGTAAGAGAAGCCTTGTCAGTAAAAAAGTGATCTAATTGGCTTTTCCAGGCTTTTTACCAAGAAATTCTAATTAATTTCTAATTACAGTTTAAAGGCTTGTTGTTGCTGTTAGCTGTCTTCAAGTTGGCACCAATGCATGGTGAACATCTTATAGGTAACAGAAGGAAATATTAACTGGTCCTACAACCATCTTCGTGAACTTTGGTATGTTTGCGCCCAACTTGTGGCAGCTAGGTCAATCCATCTCATTGGAGTTTTCCCTCATTTTTCCTAACCTTTTCTTTATCCAACATAATGTCCTTTTCTAATGATTATTTTCTTCCTGATAGCCTGTTCAAAATGAGAAAGATGAAGATGCATCATCTTTACTTCTGTAGAGCATTCTGCTTTTATTTTATTTCTTCTAAGACTGATGTTTTTGTTCTTTTAGCATTCCACAGCATATTCAATATTTTCACGAACATCACAATTCAAATGCATCAATTCTTTTTTCCTTGTCTAGTTTTTGTATGCGTATGAGGTTTTTGAGAAGACCATGGCTTGGGTTGCACACACCTTAATCATCAAGTGATTTTTTGCTTTTAGAAATTTAAAGAGATCTTTTGCAGAAGATTCATTTCATGCAACATGTTGTATGATTTCTTGACTGCTGCTTCCATGGATGTTTATCTAAATAGAATTGAATCTTTGAAAACTTCATTTCTTTTTCTCTATTGTGATGCTAATTTTTGGCCCAGGTGAGGAGTTTCATTTTTTCATATTATCAATCTAAAGTTGTATAGTCATTGACCTTTCTTCAGAAAGTACATCAAGTTGTCTTTATTTTTGACAAGCGAGGTTGTGTTCCCTGCATGTCATGCATTGTTAATGAGTCTCCCTCAATCCTGATGCCACATCCTTTTTCATATAGGCCCACTTCTCAAATTCTTTGTTCAGTATCAAGATTGAATAAAGTGAAAGTGTACAATCTTATTAAACATATTTCCCAATTGTGAACCACACCTTATCCACTTGTTCTGTTCAGATGATCATCTTTTTGTTTTATTTTTATTATGATTAAGTGAAAGTTTATAATCTAAGTCAATTTGCCATACAAAACCCTGAACACATGCTTCTGTGCAACTGTGTCTGCTCTCCTCACCCTGTGACAACACACTGCTTCTTTCTACTGTGTACTTCTGGAATCCATTCAACCAATACTTGTCCCTTCCTCTCCACTTTCCCCTCTAAGGAGGAACCAGTTGGACAGCCTTATATATATATATATATTAAGCCGAGAAGTGCACACACCATCCACATCACTCTGTCCCATAGTTCAGTCCAATCTTTGTGTTAAATGACTGTATTTTGATTCATGTACAGATTCCATATGAGCACAATGAAGTGTTCTGAAATTCCCATTCGTTATAATGTTTTCCATAATTTGTTATGATTCACATGGTCAAATGACTATCTGTTGTCAATAAAACACAGGTAAACATCAGTCTGGTATTGTGCATTTTGGGCCAAGACCCATGTGACATCAGCAGTGATATTTTTGTTACAGATCCTCTTTTGAATTCAACTTAATGTACAGCTGTAGCTCCTTTTGAATTAACTTCAGCAACCTTTTGCTAGCCCGGATAGAATTGATCACTTTTTAATAGTGCTGTAGAGTATTAAGAAGATAAAAGAAAATTGCTAGATTGAATAGGGATACTAGAATGGAATTATTGAAACTGAAGCATTTGGCAGAGGTGACCGAAGGAACTTAGCTAGCTTCATGTGCTTGACCTAAAACACACTCACTCATGGATAAACACACCTGCACTCCTGGCTCCTGGGAATTTAGAGACATTCTGGTGAGCTTATTAAACATTGTACTAACAGGCTTATCAGGGAAATTTTCAAGTGTGTAAAAAAATAAACAAAAAAAAATTACCATTGAGTGAATTCTGACTCACAGCAAACTTACAGGACAAGTAGAAGTGACCCATAGGTTTCTTGGGAGCATCTGGTGGATTTGTACCGACAGCCTTTTTGTTACTGGCCGCAGCCCTTAACCACTACACCACCAGAATTTCCTCTAGTGTGTAAAAAGTCAAAAAGCCCAAAGCACTCCTTGGAAATTCTCTTCTAGTTATTGTGAGCAGTAAATAGAGGCAATCCTGTGATGATATCTGGTTTCCCTTATACATCCAAACCTAAAGTCTAATGCTGATTCTTTCCAATCTGACCAGCACCAGAAAAATATTACATTGTATAATGTTTAACTTTGTCAGTTTTCTACTTTTCTTTTTGTGTTATTACTTTTTTATTAAAATTTTAACCTTATCATATCAATTATACAAACCCTTTAGGTATCCCTAAAACTCATGCTTCAGGCTTTACATTTCTATTCAGCTGCCTCATTCTTTTGCTCTTTTTATTCTCCCCCCATCTTTCTTGTTGAGGCACATTGTCCTCGCTTTTTTCCCTCCTCACTTTTTCCCCTCTTCACTGTTCTTTTCCTTTTTCATATGTGCTTGCCTACTAGGGGAAGAAAAAAAAAATCTCCTGCATTCCATTTTCTTAAGCACTCAGTTCTTTCTAGTCTCTAGCAATAAATTCAGCAAACTCATTTTTTTGTGTAGTTTGAGAAATTATCTAAGGAATATAAGATGTCCAGCTTAAAGTCTTTGATAACTGGAGTGGGAGTCAGGATTGGATGAAAGAATTCCATGGGAATGTAGCATTTTTCAGTTATATGAGGATTTGTCTCTGGGTTGTTGATAAGGGTACAATATAAATAAAATGTAATTGTAATAAGACAGCAAGTATTTCAAGTTAGAGAAGTGGGAGGAAATAATTAACTGTAGGCTTTACACTGCAGGAAGTGTCATATTTACTTTAGCTTGTATTGGCAGACAAAGCATGATTCCTTCTATCAGCTAGCTTTCTTTAACCAGCTCAAGTCAAATCTTCATATCTATTTCTGTAAATCTTTTCAAGAATATTTTTATATTAGGCAATTTCTAAAGGGGCGTGGCTACCTTAATTTTATTCTAATTCTTATTATTTGATTTATAAAGTTTAGTTGTCTTTCTTTTGTCTTCCTTCAGTGTGTCTATTGTGCTGTTGCTAAAATCATTTTCTGTTTTCTAATCACACAGCTTGACAGTATTCCATTCTTCTCCACTTCAATGCCCTATTCCAGCTGCATTAGGACTCCTCATAGATAACAAACATGAATCTAATAGGCATGCTCCTCGTGTCTGGTTATAAGAAGGAAAAAAATTAAACTAGCTCATCATTTGGTGCAATTATTAACTGTGAATTTTCTCTTTTGTCTCATTTAATGAGGTAATACACGTGCCACCACCTTCAAAACTACAAAGAAATGATGTGTAAATCATAGTTATTATTTACAATAATAATAATAACCATAATGACAGCATTTTCTTTTCCACATTCCTGTACAGTTTAGAAGCTGATTCAGGGTGTGAATGTCCTGAGCTGTAATTTTATTCACTAAAGAACAATCAAGACAGAGCCTGATTACAGCCTACCTTGAAGAAAAAAATGTAGTAGAAGCAACATCTATAGCATGTATACTGTTGATACTCTCACTGTAATATTCCTTACAGTTAATTATTCCTTAACTCCTTAAATCTTGAGGTGGAACTCTCTTTTTAGGTATGACATATGTGTTAAATTAGTGCCAACCAAAACCAAACATCTAACTAGTTGTTCTCAAGTTGATTTTAATTCACGGTTAGGCCTTTTAAAAAATAGATCACCGGACCTTTCTTCCAAGATTCCTCTCAGTAGACTTGAACCACCGAACTTGAGTTGCTAGCAGAGTCTTTACCGTTTATGCCATCTGAAACTCCTGAAATTAATGCCATATACTGCAAAATAGAAAGAATTAAAGTAACATATAATACCCCAAACAAACAAGTGAACAAAAACAACAATAAAAGAATCATTGAGAAGGAAAACATCTGGCTGTATTCTTTGTAGCTGTGAAATCTTCGTGGCTCTGAGTGACAATTTATTAATTTCCTTTCCCTCTGGAAGATTTGACTGCTTTTTATGTCAACATGATATTACAGTTTCAATCTGAGTTTTAGGTACATGTCCTGAAATTTCTTAATTTTCCTCAGTCCTTAACTCACCTTTGGTGTACCTGGAGTATTATGTAGTATGAATTTATTGCTGATCTTAACACCTGCAGCATACTAGCTTTTTATGATATCTTCAAGTCCAAATTCACCAGTTCTGCTTTAAATAGGTTGATTTAAGTGGCATAAAGAATTATGAGATAAAAAAGATGAAGGCAGTAAGAAGTAAGCATTAACTAGAGCAGAGGAGAAAACCAAGAAATAGGGAGACACGTAGACAAATACATGAAGTCATCAAATTAACAAGGATTTCTGTAATGGCATAATTAATGAACTGAAATTTGACAGTAGTTTCCAGCAAAAAAGAAGTATGGAGAAGGAGCAGGGGCAATTATGCATTAATCAAAGCTATGATAATGGGGTAGCAATATTAGACAGCAGGAAAGGAATTAACTTTTGTAAAGGAAAATTTCAGAAAGACAGATAAAACAACATAATAATACAAGCTACTCAATGGAAAAAATTATTCTAAGGAAAATGCGTCTGCTAATTCCACTACAGTACTAAAATTTCCATTTTACTTCTAAAAAAATACCAAGGTAAAATGAAAATAATATGATATAAATAAATGGTTACTGTTAGGTGCCCTCGAGTTGGTTCCGACTTATAGTGACCCCACGTATAACAGAGTGAAACAGTGCTGGGTTCATCCTCACCATGTCACCCTCAGTATTGTCGCTGAGTTTGAGCCCATCGTTGCAGCCGCTGTGTTAATCCACCTTGTTGAGAGTCTTCCTTTTTTTCTCTGACCTTCTGCATACCATACATGATGTCCTTCTCCAGGGTCTAGTCCCTTCTAATAACATGTTCGCAACATATGACACAAAATCTGATCGTCTTCTCTTCTAAGGAGTGTTTTGACTATATTTCTCCCAAGACAGATTTGTTCATTCTTCTCGCAGTCATAAAATATGCAATATTTCTCACCAACACCGTAATTCGAAGGCATGAGATTATTTTCAGTCTTCTTTATTCGTTGTCCAACTTTCTCATGTATCGAGGCAGTTGAAAATACCATCTTTTAGGTCAGGCTGTAATCCTCAAAATGACATTTTTACTTTTTAACACTTTAAAGATGTATTTCATACCAGGTTTGCCCTATGTATGCCTTGTTGTGTTTCTTGATTGCTCCTTCCATGGGCATTGGTTGTGGATTCCAGTAAAACGAAATCCTCAATAGCATCAGTATTTTTTCCACTTATCATGAAATTGCTTATTGATGCAGTTGTGAAGATTTTTGTTTTCTTTGCATTGAGGTAATAAATCAGATATTTTTTATTTCTATAGTGTTAAAATTTTCAGGTATTTTTATTTATTCATTTGCTTTTTCTTACAAACATTTATTCTAAATCAATTCTAATGGAATGTTCATAAATGGAAAAGTCGAAAATCACAAAAACAAAGCAAACCAAACATACTGCCATCAAGTAGACTCCAGTTTATGGTGACTACATGTGTTACAGACTAGAAATGCTCCATAGGATGTTCTTGTCTGTAGTCTTTACAGAGGCAGATTGCCAGACCTTTCTTCCTCTGTACCAGTGGGTGGGTTAGAACTGCCAATCCTTCAGTTAGTAGTCTGTTGTAAACTATTTCCACTGCCATAGCCTAAAGGCTAAATAAGTTGGCAAAGGTGTGTGTACAAGTGGTGATTAGAAGAGCCAGAGTCGTTGATGTGAATTCAATTCTCTTTCTCCTAATGCTAACTTCATCTCCTACATGACCAAATAACCTTGACTGTTGTGTGCTAACTTTGGACAATTTTCTTCAGTTTATTTTTCCTTTCTAATTATATTGAAAGTGAACTCTTTCTCACATTGTCAGAGTTTTCAATGCTATGCTTAGTTGAAAAACAAATCACTTTCAAATCTAATTTATTTGTTATTGGGAATACAGTTGACAAAGGTAACTTATTTTAGCACTGCCTTTAGGCATTTCTCCTCTTTTTCTAGAAGAGGGTAAGTCATCATTTTTTATTGAGTAACTAGAAGGAAGTCACTGATACATAATTTATTCTTTTCAGTAATATAATAACCCAAAATAACCCAGTGCTGTCCCGAGAGGCCAGATTAGAACTGCCCCATAGAGTATCCAAGGAGCGCCTGGTGGATTAAACACTCTTCATATATGTTGTAACAGTAGAGTTATTCATGCTTTATTGTGTATATTTTCTTTAGAGATAATAATTGTAATATAAAATTTGTTGGCCTTTTTGGGATTTTTAAGGAAAGTATACTTTGGAAAAACAAAAATACAAGATAGATATATAGAGCACACAAAATCTTTATACTTTAAGATATAGTTATCTAAAAGATTTAAATAACTAACCAGATGATGTAACGTGCTGTTTTAATTACCAATAGCTTGAAACTTGTATTTTAAAACAAGCCAATGATACAACTTCTCTGCATAATTGCTTTCCTGATTGCGATTCCATACTAAGCGATGAAGTGAGAAATTTCAAGAATATGATGTACGTTGTCAAACTGTACTAAAAACAATAGAATTTGAAGTGATTTTTTAATGAATGATTAAGTAACTTTCATCACACCAATGCCTTGAAGTAAATGATTTGTATTCAAAGCTAGAAAGGCAACAGAAAATAAAAGCCACTGTTTTCCTCACATAATGCATTGCGTATCAGAGAGAAATGAAATTTAACAGTACAGACTTCACTCAGGGGTGCTTGCAATAAAATACTTTGACTGTCAAAATGTCATTTTCACTGAGAAGAAGACACTGGTCAAAAGAAAAACTAAAATTTGAGCAAGTTATCTCCTTGTTTCTGTAACTGCCACTGTAAACATTTAAATTTATCGGATTTTTAATTAACTCCTCTCAAATGTATTCAAGATGACACATATAGGAGTAAATAAGCTGTAACTCTTTAAAAATTGAAACCAAAAAGAAACTGGAGAAGCCTGAAGAAAAAAAAGGAATCAGAAACAGGGCGTGGGTTCAAGAATGCTTTAACTTGGTACATATGGATAAACAAAGCAGCAGTTTCTGTTTCCTGAGAGGATACGTTTTATGTGAGTACTATTTCCAGGTTCTTCTCAGGCAAAAGAGTAAAATATGCAAACTGGACACTGTGACTATTGATTGCTTAATAACTTTTTAAGTCTTTTTGGAAATGAATTGGTCAACAAAAATTCCCCTTTGTTGATTAAGAAGTGGGGAGGCCATCAGGACTTCAGGCAGGGGGAGAAAAAAAGATGGCAAAGAGTACACAATTTCCTTTTTTTCCCTTAAGAGAAACTTAAGTCTGAAAGTTAAGGAAAATTTGAATTCTCCAGAGTTAAAAGATTTCTACATCAAGAGAAGCTGGTGATAGAGTCCTCCAGATGTTACAGGTGTTTGCCTTGGAATGTGATCATACAGCTGCTGATGGTCTCCTTCCAATGGAAGCCATTCTCTAAAGCAACATGTCATAGATTTTCCCTAAGTCCCCAAGCCAAACATTAGCTGTCGCTAAGCTTTTCTGTTTTTCTTCCTGGATAGGGAGATCCCTTGGCTCATGCCCAAGATTATCACTTTGCTGTGGAAATTAGTTTCAAAACCAGGGGGAAAAAATAAAGCATCATCAGAAACTGCATTACTATGATCCAAACCACATTACTGAATCCAAACAAAGTAACCTTGTGCCCTAATCAGGCCTATATCCCCTGGCTTAGTGTCTTGAAAGTTAAACTGCTCCAAGTCCACACAAACATTTCTATCCAAGAGTGACTTAAGGGAAGTCCTCTGTCTGCTTTAATCTAGACACAATGTATGCTAAGGCTTCTTCTTTTTTTCTTTTTTTCCTTCTGGCAAAAACACAATGTTGAAGAGACTATTAATGCCTATTTCTCAGATCCCAGAATAGAAAGCTAACTGCTCACTCACCACACTGCTTCTTGCTTTAGATTTTTTTTCATATCTTTTCCCCTCTGTTCTTTGCTCCAAGAATATATTTATTTCAAGATACATACAATTTCCTTCAGTATATAGTAATTTCTATGAAAAAATATTTAGGTGAGGGGCTGATATTATTGAGCTGTCTATGTGTGCATTCTGATTAATTCTAATAACAACCAGGTGGGCTATTTATCATTAGGTACATTTTTGAGCTAATGCTTATTTTACTTTCTTAAGGTCATATAGCTAGAAGATGGAAGCCAAGTATGAGATGACATTGTCTTGCTGTCTGTATTTTATCATATTTAGTTTGCCATAAATAAATTTGAACTACAATTTCATTATGTCTGAATTGCAATGAATCTAAAACCAGGATAGAGATTTTGAAAGTTAACTTACTTTGTGAACGTAGTAAGATTCTGTCCATGAAATTAAATTGAAACCAGTTAACGGGTTTGTAAATATTAAAAGAAACCATTTCACAAACAAAATTGGATTTACTCAATGTCTCATAGTATCTACTGGAGTAAAGAACATTCAGCTAATGTACTAAATTTGTGACAACCAGTTGCTGTGGAGTTGATTCTGACTCATGTTTCAATGCTGAACTGAACTCCAGGTGGTTTTCAAAGGCCGTGATCTCCCAAGACACCTCTAGGGGAATTTGAGCCACCAACTAATAGCTGAGTGCTTAACCATTTGTGTCATTCAGGGACTCTTAAATCTATATTTATAATATGGCCTTAATATTTTTAATTTTATGACTAACAGGCAAGGGGCCATTCATTTCTGTTCCATTACTCCCATTTGTAGACACACTGTCTGCCCACATTCACCCCCTACAACCTGGTTCCTTCATGTTTCTATCACAGGCAGGTTCACCTTTTAGCCTTTGATCTGCATCTAACTCTTCTAAGTAGCTGCAAATGGTAGAATCCCTGTGCCAAACTTTTGCTTACTGCCTTTGGAAGAGAGCCATCAAGGTCTGAATTGACTGCTGCATGAAAGTTCCAGATTCTGAGTGTATATTCAATAAATATCTGTGAAACACTTTATGAGTTAGAGGTTTCCCAGTCCAACCAGACTGCTAGGTGAAGGGAGATGAGCTATCTCACCACTTACAGGTTTTTTTTTTTTCTTATGTAGTCATATAATTGTGCAAAGAAAACGTATTACAATGAAAAGTATTATAATGAGACTTGTAAAGAACTGGAGTTAGAAAATGAAAAGGAAAGAACAAGCTGAGCATTTCTCAAGCAGGAGGAACTGAAGAAAAAAGTCAATCCTCGAGTTACAATATTAAAGAATTCCTGAATAAAATATTAAATGATCCAGGTAGCATCAAAAGAAGATGGAATAAATACACAGAACCACTGTACCTAAAATAATTGAAGTCCAACCATTTCAGGAGGCAGCATATGGTCGACAACTCATGGTATGGAAGGAAGAAGTCCCAGCTGCCCTGAAGATCTGGTGAAAAACAAGACTCCAGAATTTAAAAGAGTACCAAATGAAATGTTTTTAAGAAAAGCGTACAGTGCTGAAAGTGCTCCTTCTTCTATGCCAAGAAATTTGGAAGACAGCTACCTGACAACTGGATGGAAGAGATCTATATTTGTGCCCATTCCAAAGAAAGGTGATCCAACAAATGTTGAAATTATCAAGCAAGATCATAAATATCACATACAAGTAAAATATTGCTGAAGATAATTCAAAAGCAGTTGTCGCAGTATATTGATAGGGAAGGGCGAGAAATTCAAGCGAGATACAGAAAAGGAACTGGAATGAGGGATAATGTTGTTGATACCAGATGGATCCTTACCAAAAGCAAAGAATACCGGAAAGATGCCTGCTTGTGTTTCATAGACCATGCAAAGACCTTCCACTCTGTGAATTGTAACAAATTATTGATAACATTGTGAAGAATGAGAATTCCAGAACCTTTAATTGTGCTCATAAGGAACCCACACATAGATCAAGAGGCAGTGATTCAAACAGGACAAGGGAATATTGCGTGGTTTAAAGTCAGAAATAGTATGTGTTATGGTTGTATCCTTTTAGCATACTTATTTCATCTGTTTGCTGGACAAATAGTCCAATAAGCTGGATGATATGAAGAAGAACATGGCATCAGACTTGGAGGAAGACTCATGGAAAACCTGTGATGTGCAGACTGATGAATATCGTAGACTATGGCCTTCTGTATGGATTATATCTTAACATAAAGAAAACAAAAATTTTCACAACTGGACCAACAGGCAGTTTCACAATAAAAAGAGGAAGGACTGAAGTTGTCAAGGATTTAATTTTCAATGGCTCCACAATCAACACCCTTGAAAGCAGCAGACAAGAAATCAAATGATGCATTACACTGGACAGATCTGTCGCACAACCACACAACCTTTTTTTTTTTTTTATTAAAGAAAAGCAATTTTTTTTGAGGACTGAAATGTGCCTGACCCAAGTCATGGTATTTTTAATTACCTCATATGTGTACAGAAGCTGGACAATGAACAAGAAGACCAAAGAATTGATGCCTTTGAACTATGATGTTGGCAGAGAGTGCCGAAAATGCCACAGACTGCCAGAAGAGTGAACAAATCTGTCTTTGAAGATGTACAGCCGGAACGCTCCTTAGAAACCAGAATGTAAGACTTCACCTCAAGCACTTTGGACATGTTACAAGTTATCAGGGGAGACCAATTCCTGGAGAAGGAATTTATGCTTGTTAGAGTGTAGGGGCAGCGAAAAAGAGGACGAACCTTAATGAGATGGATTGACACAGTGGACGCAACAATGGGCTCAAGCATAACAACAGTTATGGTGATGGCATAGGACTGAACAGTGTTTTTATTTGTTGTACGTATGTAGAGTTGCTATGAGTCAGAACTGAATGGATGGCACCTGTCAACAATAGTCTTGTTCAATCACTGTTAGAATAAGGAAAGAAAAACTTAAGGGGAAAAGATAAGGTACAAGAAAATCAGCACACAAAAACTGAGATACTGTGTTTTGTGAACATTCACCTAAATACTGCACACTGTTAATAATCTAGCTAGTTGAAAATAAGTTTCTCAGGACCAAAATAATACCTATAATTTTCAGGAAAATATTTTTGTGTACTCTTAAGACTATATTATTGCTATATGGTTTTCTGTAATATAGATGCATAATTTATCATGATCAAATTAATAATTACAGATTCTGAAGTACTTTGGTTTCTCTAAAATTTGGTTCCTCAGATTTCCAGTATCTAGAAGAGGGAAAGACCTACAATAAAGCAATTTATGGGGAAGGCCAACAAACTCTACAAATTTTTGAAATGTTTCCTGTATAGAAGCCAAGCCACCTAAGTGCCATCGATGTATAGAAATCTATCCAAAATACTTTTTTGAAAAAAATAGATTTACTGGTGTTTTAACCCAATGATAAAGGTTGTTTTTTGTAAAAGTGTTATTTAAAGCTCCTTAAATATTTAGTATGCTGTGATCCTCTTGCAGATGTAAAGATTATGTGAGTTATCCAGTTTGTGAATGATTAATAAAATACTTAATCACATTCAATAGTATTAAATTTTAAAACTGATCCTAGTATTTTTTAAAATATTAATGAATTTATTCATTAGATTTAAATGTGTTTCTGAGTTTGCATACTGAGCATTTGATGAATCATTTTTAGAGTTAAACAGACTACATTAACATGTTGCATCAAATTATACACTGTATTTATGGCAAAAGAAATTTTGTGGCTCAGTAGGTAAGCACTTAGTTGCTAACTGAAAGGTTAGAGATTTGAACACAACCAGTAGCTCTTCAGGAGAAAGACCATAAAGATCATAATCAAGAAAATCATTACAGTGCAGCTCTGTCACATGGTGCCCCTGTGAGTCAGAATTGACCCAAACATAGCAAACAACACTGATGGCAAAGGCAGTAGAACATGATGGTTTAGAGTTCAGACTCTATAACCAGAGGACTAGGGTTAAAATCTTAGTTTTGCCAATTACTAATCCTGGCTAAGTTACTTTACTTCTCTGTGCCTTAATTTACTTCTCTACGCAATGGTAATAATTAAATATTTCCTTACAGACCTATTGCAAGATAAAATAAGAACATGTACGTAAAATACTTAAACCGGTGCCTGGCAAGTGCAACAGCTAACACTTTCAGAGTGTTTGCTATGTGTCAAACATTTGTGTGTTAATTATTAAAATCATTATTTGTTTAAAAAATGGTAACACTCTGGCTCTTGTCAATAACCACTAACAGAAGTGAATTAAACAATATTAGAACAGTGAGGCACAAAAGAGATTATAAGTAATAATGTCTTTATGTGATAAGGACTGCTTAGCTGAAGGTATGAGGTTATTAGTCACTGTAAAGCTTTCATAGGCTTTGATTCTAATTTACCTTATCTTTTAAGAATGTGAAATAAATTACAGACAGAATTTATCTTGAAAAATAGTAATAATTTCACAGTTGTATGATATTGAGGGAAATTGTCAGATGATAGGTCAGTGGTCTCACAATTAGTTTTCTTTCTCGTGGTGCTATGCAATACAGCATTTTTCAGGCCATATGTTGCTCCTATCTCATCAAGAGAATCTGGTTTACTATGTCATTAATTTTCACAGCCTTTGCAATAAATTCAATGCTATAAATTTTCATACTGTGCAAATTGTATAGCAAAAAGTCTTAGCAGTATGTCCACTGTTTCAAATCAAAAAGAGAAGTGAAACTATTTAATTCCAGTAAGTTTGTCATATTGTCAAAATTTATTTTGCAAGTCTTGCTGTTGTTTGATGCCCTTAAGTCAATTCCAGCTTGTAGAGACCTATCAAAACATTTTCCAGACCTCTTGTTGTCTTCACAATGGTTGCTAAGTTTGAGTCCATTGTTGCAGCTATTGTGTCAGCCCAGACCCTTTGAGGGTCTTCTTTTTCCATTATGCTCTACTTACCAAGACTGATATCTCTTTCTAGGGACTGATCTGTCCTGATACCATGCTGAAAGCATATGAAAGCCTCTTCTAAGGAGCATTCTGGTTCTACTTCCTCCAAGAGAGATTCGTTCATTTTTCTGGGAATCTATGGTATACGCAAATTCTTCATCAATCTTTGTTATTCAGTGTCCAGATTTTGCATGCATATGAGATGATTGAAAACACCATGGCTTGGGTCAGGTGCAGCTTAGGTTTCAAAGTGACATCTTTGCTTTCTAAAACTTGAAAGAGCTTGTTTGCAGCAGATCAGCCCAGTTAAATATGCCATTCTATTTCCTGACTGCTGCTTTCATAGGTATTGATTGTGGATCCAAGTAAAATTAAATCCTTGACAACTCCAACATTTTCTCTGTTTTTCATGTTGCTTATTGGTCCAGTTGTGGGAAGTTATGTTTTCTTTATACTGAGGTGTAATCCATGCTAAGGAAGAAATCTGACACATAGATGGACCAATGATAAAAAGAACAGATGAGTTATGGGAAGCCATCCGGCACATCACACGTGAAGAAAGCAAAAGATTGTTGTAAAGACAGAAAAGAAAGAACAGACCAAAACCAATGTCAGATGGCCTTCATTCATCAGTCAGTGCTTCAACTTCTCTTTGTTTTCATCAAGAAAGGCTGTGCCATTTGTGCATCACAGTTTATTAACGAGTCTTCTCCCCTGCTGATGCCCAGTTCTTCATACAGTCCTGATTCTCAGATTATTTGCTCAGTGTATACATAGAGTAAGTACAGTGAAAGCATGCAATACTGAGATACATCCTTTATGACTTTATGCCATACATATGCCATTATTCTGTTTGAATACTGTCTCCTGACCTATGTATAGGTTTCTCATGATCAAAGTTAAGTGTTTTGGAGTTCCCGTTGTTCACAATATTATCTACAATTTGTTATGATTCACATAGTGAACCCCTTTGCATATTCAGTAAACACATGTAAACAGCTTTCTGGTATTCTCTGCTTTCAGCCAAGATCTATCTGACATCAGCAATGATATCCCTGGTTCTCTGTCTTTTTCTCAGTCAGGAGCTTCTGACAGTTCCTACCAATGTACAACTGCAATTGCGTTTGAATTCTCTTTAGGGAATTTTACTTGGTGTGATATTATGATATTGTTTGACAATTTCAGCATTCTGTTGGATCACCTTTTTTTGGAATGGGCACAAATATGGATCTCTTCTTGTTGGTTGGCCAAATAACTGCCTTCTAAATTTCTTGACATAGACTAGCAAGTGCTCCACGGTTGCATTGATTTGTTGAAACATCCCAGATAGTATTCTTCCAATTTCTGGAGCCTTGTTTGTTGCCATTGTCTTCAGTGCAGCTTGAACTTCTTCCTTAATACTACTATTCTCGGTCACATGCTACTGCCTATAATGGCTGAACATCAATCAGTTATTTTTGATACAATGGCTCTGTGTAGTTCTTCCATCTTTTGTTAATGCAATATGCATTGTTCAATATTTTGCCCACACAATCCTTCAGTACTACAGTTCATGGCTTCAATCATTTCTTCAGTTCTTTCTGCTTCAGAAATGCCAAGCGTGTTCTTCTCTTTTGTTTCCCTAACTCCAGGTCTTTGCATATCTTGATAAAACCTTGAATACTTGGTGGCATAGTCTGTTAACTAAAAGGCTGGCAATTCAAATCTACCAGCTGCTCCTTGAACACCCTTGGGGGCATTCTTAATAGGGTCACTAGAAGTTGGAGATGGCAAGTTTTATAATACCTTGCTTTGTCATCTACAGCAACCCTTTGAAATCTTCTGTTCAGCTCTTTATCAATCTTCCATTCACTTTAGCTGCTCTAAATCCAATAGCAAGTTCCAGATTATCTTTGACATCTGTTTTGGTCTTTTCTTTCTTTCCTGTCTTTTTAATGATCTTTTGCTTTCTTCATCTGTGATGTGCTTGATGTCTTCCCACAACTCATCTGGTCTTTTTGTCATTGTCCCATCAATGTGTCCAATCTATACCTGAGATGTTTTCTAAACTCAGGTTGAATATCCTGAAGGTCATATTTTGGATCTCAAGAACTTGTTTTAATTTTCTTCAACTTCAGGTTGGACTTGCTTGTCTGTTCTGCAGTTGGTCTCTAGCTTTGTTCTAATCGATGATATTGAGCTTCTCTGTTGTCTCTTTCCACAGATGTAGTTGATGTGAGTCCTATGCATTCTGTATGGAGAGGTCTGCCTGCATAGTTGTCCTTTATGTTTTGAAAAAAAAAAAAAAGTATTTGCAATTAGTAAGTTTTGGGGGATGGAAATTTTTTCGTGTAATATGTTAGGCTGAAACCCAAGCCCCCTGCCCCCAACCATTTCCGGAACGGCCACAGTCAAAATATCTTATCTGCCAGCTCTTCCAGAAATTCCATTCAAATAAGACTAGCTGCCCTGGCTGACTAGCTACCACTTCTTCCCCATAGGCTCAAGTAGACCTCTTCTCACCTCACTCCACTGAAATAATACCCTCTTATGTTAATTGACTCCAGTCATCCACAACCCCATTGGCTGTTTGCCACAGGCATTGTCCTCATCATCAGGGGCTCCTCACCGGAGCTGTCTTAAGCGCTGTCCTCAACAAGGTCTCTGCCACCCCTTTAGAAACCCCCAGCTCCCCAGCCAACGCTCGGTTTTCCAGACTTCCTCCAGGGAACTCTGTAAAGCTGCCCGGGATGCAAATAAACTCTTCTTTTTCTTTCTTTTCCTCTCTCTGGTTTTTCTCTTACTACATAATTTCGATTAAGCAAAACCCATTGCATCCGAAAGTCTCTTAACAGAATCTCTGGAGTAGTTTCTATCACCAGGCCATGTTTTTCAACTACTAATCCTTCTTTTTTCAAAACTACTAATTGTTTTCTGCCTAGAAAACTAACATTGATTTATGTTTGTAGATAATCAGTAGCAATGTTAGCTTTTACGCATTCTAGTGCCTAAATTATTCAGTTTTTCACTGCAAAGCATTTGACTCTGAGAATTTGCCTTTCATCTGTCTGTCTATCTGGCTGTCTGTGTATCAGTCTGTCTCTCTCTCTTCCTGTCAATGTATCTATGTATCTATCATTTATCTATCTAGTCTGTCCATAAAGATGCCCTAGCGACACTGCATTTAAATCTCTTAGATGCCAACCAAAAGTTCAAACCCACTAGTTGCTCCCCTAAAGAAAGATATTGCTCTCTGCTTTTGAAAGATTTACAGCCTATGGGACAGTTCTACTTTGTCCTATAGGGTTGCTATGAGTCAGAATCAACTCAGTGGCAATGAATTTTGGATTTAATCTGCTTATCCTTCTATTATATTCATTCTTTTATGTCAAAATTAAAAGTCTAAATTCTGTATGTTGGAAACTTGACTTCTAAAAGTATATTTACTTGTAAAATTTTATTTCTCCTTCACTTTTTCTAAAGAGGAGTACTATTTATGGAAACTTTATCATTCTTTGCTTACTTCCATCATTCAAACTCACCCCCAAATCATCCCATGCTGGAACTTTCTAAATAACTCCAGCCAGCCAAGTGCCGTCGAGTCGGATTATTTGAAATTTATGCCTTAGTTCATTTTTTATAAAATTTCCATCTACCCTAGCTTATCACATAGAAAAACAAAGGTTTTTTAGCTTGTCACTCTACAATACTGTATTTCTGCTTTCCTATACAGAAGTATTTCACTAGGCAAATTTGGTATTTACATGCTTACCATAGAGCTCCAACTGCATAAATGGGGATTATTTTTTAAAATAGTCTCTAATTAAAATTAGTGGGAATATTTAAAGCTTCTGAGGGCATCTCTGAAGCCAAGGACAAAGACAGAAATGCATCATCATGAGAATCCCAAAGCATCAATGATGCATGGAGAAGTAGACTGCTGCATTTTTATTCCTTCTTTCTTTTTCTTCCATCCCATCCCTAAAACTGACTGAGCAAAGGCAGAAAGCATAACACAATGCTCTAATTAATTTATATAGATTTTTTCCCAGTTCTTGGAATTATTGCTTTCTTGTTACTTCACTTGAACATTTTAAAGCTATCAAACATATTTGGATTTGTATTAAGAATTCCAGACCACCCATCAAGGATTTTTCTAACCCACAGCCTGTGTGTGTTACTTACTGCCATGTTACTAAAGAATGAGGACTCTGCTCTCCTCATATTTTATCAACTCATCACTGCCATTAAAGAGGCTTCCTATGATGGTGATGACATGTATATTCTGTCCTTTATTTATGTATTTCATGCTTGCATTATACACCAGTTGTGTGCATTCTATCCCTTTAAAGAACTGTGTCTTATTGAAAAGCATTACTGAAAATGCTTAAGCATACTTGACCTAACCTTCTCAACATATAAGCATGTCTTTCACAGAAGAACCAAGTATTTAATGATAAAGGAATATAGAAAACAAGAAACACTGCTGCTCTACTGGCCATATGTATTCATGTGCATAATTGTTCTTAAATGAGGGCAAGAGATGGCCTTATTTTCCAGTGACAAGAACAAGCAAAAAAGCTCTTGCCTTCTCCTGCATGTACCTTTTCCCTGTTTTCTCCAACTGGGATGGGGAGGTGCTAAAAGAAACATGATGTAATACCAAGCCCCACCCCTTAAATTTTCTCTTTTGTGTAAATTTCAAGGTTCTACTTTTTCAGTTGAATGTGAATTCTGTCAGTAAAACTGCTGATTGGTGTGTATTTCCAAAACATATTTTGTTAAATACATATTAATGTTGCCCTTCAATTTTTTAAAAAATAGTAACATATATGATACTGTTATTTCTTCCTTTACACATTTAAATGGAACACAAGCTTGTGGTAAAAAAATGTTTGTTTATATTTTTGAAACAAGGAATCTATTATATTTATGAGTTCACTGAATAAAAATATTCAAAATTATTTTAACCACTACACTCTACAATCACTTAGCATTATATATTTGATGAATTATGTGATAACAGAAGAATAGTCTAAGTAAGTCATCAGGCAGATAGGATTTTAGACCTTAACAATGACATATAGTACATTTATTGAATGATACAAGAAGCCTGATAGAAACCAGATGAGAAAATACAAATGACACTCAACTGAAGATAAAATCTCAAGACACGGAGATATGGCTAACTTTGAGCAATTTGGTTTTAAAAACCTGTTTTCAGACTACTTGTGTGTTAAATTATTGCTATAATAAATCTATTTTGTGGCCCCAAATCTGCTTTTAAATCATTTGTACATATCTATAATGAAAGATGCACACAAACACTCACACAGCGACACATCATTTTGATGGTTTTCTTTAAAGTGTTTTTCTTTCATTTACATTTTTATTCTTATTATTTTCTCTTGTACAGAGCCTTCCTAATAAGAAAAACATTTTGTCTATCTCAGATTAAATTATTTTTTTCTAATGTCCTTGCTTCTTTTACTTACTTAAACTAACAAAATCAAATCCAGTGCTGTTGAGTTGATTCTGACTCATAGCAACCCTATAGGACAGAATAGAACTGTACCATAGAGTTTCCAGGGAGCATCTAACATTTGAACTGCTGAGGTTTTGGTTAGCAGACTTAGCACTTGAGCATTACACCACCAGGGTTTTCTTTACTTACTTAACTTTTCTTAAGTTAATATAGCAGTAGATAGGCAAAAATTTCTTTCAGTATAAAACTTATTTTTTCAATATAACACCCTATTGTCTTCTATTGTTAGTATAAAAAAGTGTTGAAATACTTTTTCTTTCTTGAATAATTCTGATGATGCAAATGGTTAAGTACTTGACTATTAGCTGAAAAGGCTGGCAATTCCAACTTAGCCAGAAGCACCTTGGAAAATGGGCATGGTGATCTGCTTCTAAAATTTATAACCCAGTTTCCAAAAGCGGTTGTATTCTGTACACAGTGAGTGGTTCACTGTGATTCAAAGTCAACTCCACAGCAATCAACACAAACAAGGTAATTTAAATTGAATGACATCTAAATGTTTCTTTCTTTTTTTTTACTTTGGTTTGTTAGTCATATGATGGACCTATGCCTCATAAGAATCACGCTCGGGCTGATGCTGATAGTCTTTGATTCTGTCTCTTCCTACTTGCATTGCACAGGACCACCTGCTCACAGGGGCCTCACATTTGGTTTTATGTCCTGCTTTCTCCATCTTGAAATGCTTAATAATTTTTTTTTTGTTTGTTTTTTAGTTTTATTTCACTTCAGGTGAAAGTTTACAGAGCAAGTTAGTTTCTCATTTGAACCGTTACACACAAATTGTTTTGTGACGTTAATTACAACCCTGCACAATGTCAGTACTCACTTCCTTTGAAATGCTTAATGTTTTTTTAATGAGGGACTTCATATTTTTATTTATGGCAGGTCACTGCAAATTATGTACCCAGTCTTGGCTCTTGGAGAGTCAAGTTTTGTTGTATATCACACTATTCAGGTAACTTGCAATGGGTGTGCGTGGGTGTGTGTGGAACGCTTTTTGATGTTTTGTTTTGTATCTAGTTTTAGAACAAGTGAATTACTTTTTAAGACACTTAGCAATGTAAGTATAACAAATTACATCAGCACTGAATATGTTTCACATTTTTTGTTGTTGCTGTTTGGGTTTATTAGAAACCTTTTGGTTTATAGAATCTCTAAATAAATTTTTGCTGCTGAATTTGTGTAAGTTTCAGGGAATTTAAAATTTAAAAGGTGAAGAAACTATGTTTTTAAAAATGACAAACGTAAAGACTCTGATGTTACATTAGTTGTGTCCAAGTCTAGGGTGAAATATTTGTAAGCCATTCTCACTTGGGGCAAATTAGTTGACCTCTCTGTTTCTCTATTTCCCCTTGCATAAAACGGGGATAGTAGTACTTCTCTTCCAGGGTTATTTGAGGAATAAGTGACACATGTAAAACATTTATCACAATGCCTAGCAATGAGTAAGAGCTTAATTTTCTGATTAATATGCCATAAAGCATCTAGAACAGTGTCTTCCATATATTAGGAGATAGAATTAATATTAGTTAAATTTTTATATTAAAAATTATAATAAACAGAGCTTGACATTTACCCAAGAAAACCTACTTATGGACAGAACTCTCATACCTTTTCCTTATTTGATATTCTATCATTTCAGTACTAATTCAGTAAACAGAGACTTCAGAATGCCACCTTTTTTATTTCCTATAAAGCCCTTACATCTGCCAGGCACTCCTGGAAACTCTGTGTGGCAGTTCTACTTTGTCTATAGGGTCGCTATCAATGGCAGTGTTTTTTGCATTTTGGTATAAAACTCTTGAATTTCCTTAAAAGAAACTATACAGAAATTTTTTAGACATCAGACCACAATATTCATGTTCTTGTAAGAACTTCCATAGTTTTGAAAATTCAAATGATCTGGAGAATATATAAAATTACCTGTAGTCTTAACCAAAGTACTATTTTTGGACAACCAATTCATTGTTTCACATTTATGTTTAAAAACTGAAATGGTTTGTGCACAGTCTGTGTCTATTCTATGTAGAATAAGAACAGTTTAAGAACAAGTGTAGATAAAAAACTTCAGATATTTCCTTCAGGACTCACTGAATAAAGTGTGCTGGAGATTACTTACCAGTGCACCTTTGAAAAGCACAAAGTCTCCAAGGCAGATGAGAAATATAATCAGAAACATAATGACACAGAGGTGATTAAATGTTAGTCGCTGAGAAGGAAATAGATTGATTCTGTTTCCTAAAGAAAATGCACACTCACACATCTTCCTCAAATATGGTATTAAATACACTGCTGAAGTTGGCTTTCCAGTGGAGACTGGTAAATTGAGGAGAGATAATTAATTGCTTGTCAAAGGTATGGGAGTTTACCACATGCAGAGATGGCTATATTGACTAAGCATCTAATTTGGTATGAGCACATTTTAGCAGCTGAATATGTCCTTTCTTTTGTTTCCAACTTGCTAGCAGCCACCTTACTAGATTCTGTCAGCAGGTCTCCGGAAGCCGCTACCCACGCGGCCCTTTTGTCAACCCCATCTTTGAAATCTTCTACCTCTATGAATCTGCAGCGTTCCCCCGGCTCCTGGGAGAGCTTACCGACATCTGCCGGGGACTTCCAAGAGGTCTCTCTGGGCCTTAAGACAGCCCCTTCTCTTTAACTATAATAAACTAAACGATAACCTGCCAACACCTGTAGCATTTCCTCTTGAAAGTATATGCAATGAACTCCAGAGGCTTCCAAAGAGAGAACCTTATAGATTAAAATTTAGTGTTAATTCACACATTTGTTTATTCACATATTTATCACAAAATACATTCTCACTTATGTATTTCTCATTTGACCATTGTTTAGGAAGCAGAGTAATGAACTGATATTATTTATTAATATCATGTCTTATAAAGATTTTTATTATATAGTAGTGATAATATATTTAATACTGTTCAATTGACATGGAACATTCCCATAAAAAGCAAAATAACCCATTGCCATCAAATTGGCTCTGACTCATAGCAACTCTGTAAGACAGAGTATAACTGCCACACATAGTTTCTCAGGAGCACATGGTGGATTTGAACTGCCGATCTTTTGATTAGCAGAAGTAGCATTTAATGACTAGGCCACCAGGGTTTCTACACCCTTGAGTGGCGTCAGAGGCAGGTTTGGTTTGTGCCAAGGCAGATTCAAGATAATGGAAAAATAAATATTTTTTATATTATTGTCTCCCTTCAAGAATGAATAATACCTCAGAATAATATGAATGATAGACAACTCCCCCTATAGCTAAAGAATAGTTTTTCCCAGCTCTTTCAGGTAAAGGTATTAGCTGACTTGATATATTCACTTCAGATTGTTGGTCCACATAGCTACAGAGGCCAAAAAGCAAACATGGAAAATACCTACTGAAAAATAATTCAATGGTTGAAATAATGAATGTCTTCATTTTATTGGTGTACTGATCAATGTTTATGTTCTCATTCTCTTTCTTTATATCAGGATGAATCATAAAGTGGAAAACACCGGCAAGATTATACTTCAAGGAACTACGCATTTCTTCCAATTTCCTTGTTACTGAAGAAGTTCAGTAAATGAACGTTGGAAAATTCCCATATTAACCAGTGTTTTCTAAATTTTAAAAATATTTATAATATTATACAATCAAATTAAACTATGCTTTAGAAATATGAATCAAGCTTTTGTTGTTGGTATTGTTTCCTTTTGTTTTAAGAAAGGAAGGAAACTGAGACTGGAGGAAGAGGTTTTTTTTCCTGCTTCATAACATACATCTGAAAAATTTGCAATCATTGAGTTCTGATCCCACATCTCCTCCTTTAGGCTTTTTTTTTTTTGCTTAATGCATGCTACAGAGCTATCATGTTAATTTTTACTGATATTGAAGTACTGGGAAGCCTGCAGCTTTATTGAGGTATACAATTTAAATAGATGAAGTTGACAGAAGATGAGGTTGGTAGTGGATACGGGAGGGGTGATGCTAGAATGTAATGAGGTGGTTGCCAGCAAGTTGGAAACAAAAGAAAGACTGTATTCAGTATTAATACTAATCAGTGTAGTATGAAATACGGCTAGCACTTTAGCTGTAAATCCAGCAAACTATGATATTGTAATGCAGTTTAAAGAAAGAGGGAGGAGGAGCAACAGTAAAAGAGACAAGAAAAGGAAGAAAGCTATGGTGCTGGTCAAGTATTGTTTTCAGCCTGATGTTTGTTAGCTAAGAAGGAAAAAATGCAAGACATATGAATTCATAGTGTGTGCGATCTATTTCTTTCTGTTTCTTTGTGAGGTTCTCAATCTAGTTAATTATTTCATGTTGTCATAACTGTTCTTTCTCATTCTGTCCTTTTTTGTTTTAAAGTCAGCTTTCCATCTCATGGATATCACAGTATTGTTTAGTTTTCCGTTACAGGAAAGAGAGAGGTAGAAAGCATTAAAATACCATGGGCTGCAGGGAATTAGGTCTTTTTAAAAAATAAGTGAAGTATTACTATTAATGTTATACCTATAGAGTAACTAAACCAAAACAAAATTTCAATCACGTTGCCATCAAGTTGATTCTGACTTACAATTACACTATAGGACAAAGTAGAACTGCCACATATAGTTTACAAAGATTGGCTTGTAAGTTTAAGCTGCTGACATTTTCTTAAAGCCAAGCACTTAACTGCTACACTACCAGGGGTCCAGATTTACTAAACCAAAAAACCAAACCAAACCCAGTGCTGTCAAGTCTGTTCTGACTCATAGTGACCCTATAGGACAGCATAGAATTGCTCCATAGAGTTTGCAGGGAGTGTCTGGCAGATTTGAATTGTCAACCTCTTGGTTAGCAGACAGCGTGCTCAACCACTATGCCACCAGAGTTTCCAGATTAGCTAGAGCTATACATAAACATGAAATTTAAACTGTTAAAAATTTTAATTGCTTTCAAGTTATAGACCTGACAAAATGCTAGTTGTCAGGTCTATTTAATGGTAATCCCACTGGCCTTGCATTTGCTAATGTTGGAGAGAATCAAATTAGAATTTCCTACTGGAAGAGATTTTATTTGGAAAAAAACTTTCTGTGAAATGAAATGGTCTCACTTTCTAGGAGTGCTTTTTCTTCTGTTGTCTTGAATCTTGTCTCTGCTACTATAATCCTATGTAATTATTGTTTGTTAAAATATTTTTAAAACAGAAGACCATGAAGTTAGAAAAAAACTTTTACACAGATTTATATTACTATTTTCTCATCTTTAAGGTTCAAATAACATTTAAAACATGAGCCCAAAAGGTTCTGATTTATACATTTTAGCAATGAAATATCGTTGTGGATCTTGTTCTCATATGCTAAAATTTGGAATAGTCTGTAATGTTGTCACAGGTGCACTTGGGTAGATCAAAAGGTTACGAGCTTTACTCTTAGCCAAAACATTAATGGTTGGAACCAATCCAGTGCCACCAGAGGACAGTCCTGTTGATTTGCTTCCGAGAGGTCTTAGACACTACATAGAATAGTTTTCCTCTGTACACATAGGGTAGCAAAATCGGAATTAGAAACATAAAGATGATGAATTGTCTTGATATAGTATATTAGAATTTTCTTAAAAGCTGACGTAGCATTTGAACTTTCATTCACGAGTTCTTTTGGTTGGATTTGGTGAAAGTCAGATTTTGTAACGGCATATACCAAATAGTTAAAATGATGGCAATAAACATCAGCATGTGAGCTTGTGGTTTCTGCTTTTCAGCATTACTTTTCCGTTTTAAAAGCATAACCTTTTGATGCGTGCAGAAACACCATAGCTGCAATTATATAATTATGTGATGCATATGCATAATGTTGAAATTACAGCTGCTTCTCAGTGCTCATTTAGCTGTGTGAAAAATGCCACTGTTCTGTCAGTTCACTTGAAGTGGCCAGAAAATAACAGTGTTCACCAATGTTCTTAAGCCATTACCCAAAATGGTCCACAGATTACATCTTATCACTCTAGCTTCCAATATGCTTATAAAAAATATTCTTTAAGACATTTAAATATCTGTCCATATATTAATATGTATTATTAACATGAATTCTGCATATTAATAATATATGTTATTTTTAGGCAAAAACAAATAATTCTTATAATTTTTGCCGGTTCTGTCAACAAACACATAATAAACAATGTAAAATATTTGCTAATTCTGTAAACAAATTTTGACCATGCTTCTGTTAGTTCTGGAGCCACAATTGAATACTGAAAGCAGAAAGACTGACCAGAATTAGATCAGAGTATGATAATTTTGTAAAATTTCCAGCAAAACTCTGCAGAGCAAAAATTAGATATGTCAAATGAATGTTCTGGCTCACTAACAGCACTGAGTTGGACTCACTAGACTGAGAAAATGTTAGTATCTTGTTTTCATTTTTAAATTAGGCTCAGTTCAAATAAGGTGAGATCTGGTAGAACCTCAAATGGGATTTTTTTTTTTCTTTAATACCTTCTTTGTAGATTAGAAGAAACACACAATGATAGGTATATGTGCCCTCTGCTGGCAAAGTGAAATTCAGATTCTAAGGATAATAGAAACAAAATCCTGGAAGCGGAATAGCACATTATATTCAAAGACAGTTTACAGAAGGAGCAAACCAGATTTGAGTTAATTAAGTAAATGTCTTAAAAGGACCGGAGAGGTTATTGGAATATGAGTATAATGATGTTGTTTTTTACTCCAAAGTTTTATATTAATGTGTTGAAAACCAACTAACTTTTACGATCTACTTTGGTTAATTCCATTGAAATTCTAGGAGGCAACATAGAAGCAGATAAAGTTTGCAATAAATTTAAAGCTCCGAAATTTTTGACGACAATTACAATTCTTTTGTCTCTCAATCTTTATTATTAGACACATTCAGCATTCCTAGCATCCAAACAGCATTGGTCTTTGGAACTAAATTGAACTGATAAATAGTATTTTGATTCTTTTAAAGTCTTGACAAATGGCATCAACAATAAATTTGCGTAAGCAAAGATTTTATTAAAAAGAATTATAAAAACAAAATAAAATCCATCTACCCCAGAAATTTTGTGAAAAATTGACAAATATTCCTCAAACTGAAAAACACTTTTAGAGAACATACGTGAGTGATGGCGATATGACCTGTGCCTAAGTCTCAACTCGGGGGGATGTGACAAATGTCCTGTAAGACGTGATTTGGGGCTTGGTGTTGGTCTTTCTTCTCTTGAACTGTCTGGATGATAAAATATAAAACATACTCTTTAAATCTGAAAGTGATATTAAGGAGCCGAAATTTGATTTGGTCCCAGTTTGGAAAATAATGCTTCCTAGATTGAAAGTGCCTGAAGAATTAATCTACCCAAAATCTCTTATTTACAAATGAAGAAAGCTAAGGTTAGAAAAGATTAAATAAAGTCAAAAAGAATCAGGAGTTAAAACAACCTTTTGCTTTTGAGTCAACTCTAACTCAAATCGACCCTATATGACAGAGGAGAATTTTCCCCAGAAGGGTTTCCAATGCTGTAATGTTTACAGATGCCAGATGCCACATCTTTCTTCCACTGAATGACCGGTAGTTTCTGTCATTAGGTTAATAACCGAGTACTTAACCACTCTGCTGACAGGGCTCATTTGGAACTATAAGCTACAGAGAAAAAGCAAATTAAAAATACCACATAAATGTGGCATATAAATGGGTTAGAGTCATAGTGCAAAACAAGCTGCCCATAATTCACTGATTCACGGATAGGAGAGTTATTGTTAGCTGCCACTGAGCTGGCTCTCAACTCATGGTGACCCCATGTACAACAGAATGACATGTTGCCCAGTGACAATCTCATGAACAGTTGTAGATCAGACCATTCTGACCTGTGGAATTTTACTTAGCTGATTTTTGGAAGAAGGTCACCAGGTCTCTCTAAGTTGAGAAGCTTTACTGAGACCTGTGTAGCATCATTGCAATATGCAAGTCGTGGGTGATGGCTGTACATAGGGTGCACTGGCTGGGAATCAATTCTGGGTCTCCTGTATGGAAGACATAATTAACAGTAGAGTATAGCATTTCTCAAAAACTAATCTCAAATATATTGCCAAAATAGAAGTGTAAGATACTGAAGTGAATTCATAGAAAAGTAGAAAAGGTAGAGCAGAAAATGTAATAAGTATACATATAAGCAATCCCTGGATTATGAAAGAGTTCCATTGCTAAGTCTGTCTTGAAGTTGAAGTGTATGTAAGTTGAACAGTTTTGAACTGTTCATATCTAAAGTCAAATGTTTGTATTAGTATATAGTATATAGTATGCTTTTCTGTGCATAAAAACACTAAAGAAACACTTCTGGTTACAATGAAAGCTTTTGCCTAACAATACAACAATGATAAACGTTTTGATATGTGTGCAAAGTAGTGCCCATTGTTTTGTTATAACAAGTCAATGTGTATACCTAGAATTTTTAATATAAAAGACTTTACAAGGGTTAGTTTGTAACTACAGGTTGTATGTAAGTCAGACATTTGTAACCCAGGGATTGCCTGTATATATACATTGTTGCTATTGTTAGGTGCCATTGAGTCAGTTCCAACTCATAGCCACTCTATGCACAACAGACTGAAACACTGCACCATCCTCACAATCATTGTGCTTGAGCCTGTTGTAGAAGTCACCATGCCAATCTACCTCTTTTTGCTAACCCCTACAAAGTATGATGTCATTCTCCAGGGACTGATCCTTCCTGATGACATGTCCAAAATATGTGAGATGTAGTCTTGCCATTCTTGCTTCTAAGGAGCACTCTGGTTGTCTTTCTTCCAAGACAGATTTGTTTGTTCTTTAATCATCATCTGCACTATCTAAATCTATAAAACAAATGGATTAGGATAGTTAGCCATTCCTAAAATTAAACTTCTGTGAGTTGTACAGCATTAACTGGCACAAGTACTGAAAGCCAGATTCCTCTATATAGGAGGGATACCTACAATGACTCAGTGTTTCGAATTTGAATTTATATGACTTTATAGATTCCCAGAGTAATGTCTTAGGCTGGGTACTCTACAGAAGTAAAACCAGTAAAGCAAATAGTGTCTTAAGCTGGATCTTTAGAGAAGTAAAACTAGTAAAGCATATTTGTATATGTGTATATATATGCTTTACTGGTTTTATTAAGAGCATATACATATACAAACATAATATGTACATATATGTAGGTACACATATATACATACATATCAAGGAAACACCTCACGTGATTGTAAAAGCTGGAATGTTCTAAGTGTGTGGATCATAACAAAGCCCCTGCCAGTTCACATAGCTACAGAAACTGGTGAACCGAGGATCGGCAGGTATGAAAGAGCTTGGCTTCTTCTCACAAGCTGTGGAGGTCAGCAAATCCCGAGATCAGCAAATCCCGAGATCAGCAAATCCCGAGATCAGCAAATCCCGAGATCAGCAAATCCCGAGATCAGCAGACAGGACTGCAAAGTATTTGCAGGGGCTGGCAAACCCAAGATCAGTAGGTTGGGGAGCAGACACTTATTTGCACGTTGTAAAGATCCAAGAATCATAAGATCGACTGTTGCCTGCTCAAGTCCCAAGAACTGCAGATCAGATGAGAAGAGAGGCAGCTGCTGAAACCCCTCTCAAAATAAGCAAGAAGGAAGTAGGGGGTAGGGGGAAGAGACATGAAGGATAAGTGAGTGGTGGTGAGCTGCCACAGGACCCACTGTCACTAGTGCCCCTCAGGAGATTCCATCATGAGGGTGATCACATGTCACATTTCAACAGGGAGGTAAGGAAAACATTGTGCAACTGCCAAAACACTGAGAATTATGGCCCAGCTAGGCTGACACACAGTCTTAACCATCTCAGTCATTAAAGTAATCAAAGTGTTGAAAAGGAAACGGGATTGTAAGTGAATTAGAGACAAGGGAGAGATAACAGAAAGTAAGAAATGTGGTGAAGTCATGATATCACAGAGTTTTAGAACTAGAAAATCAAATGTTACTAATTCTTTCATTTAAACTAACAGAATATAGGAAATGCGAAAGTTAATGATGTCATTAAAGTTGTCTTACGTCAGAAAACAAGTGGAACTCACATCTAAGTTATTTAGATAGTCCTTAGTAAGAAGCTCTTCACCACCACCACTGTTGCCAGACGGATAGGACTGAAGAATAATAAGCTTGTTTACTGCATTCTTTCAATCTTCTTATAAAGGGTGGGAAAAAGCCCACAAAAATCTAGTGACTGCCAACTAGCAGTCCTCTTAATAACTAATAGAAATTATGTAACTATTTCTTGGCTTCTTGTATTTTAAGTTTTAATTTTTTTTCAATTTTGCTTTGCTTACGTATTTTCTCACGGCATGGGATATTTATTCCTTAGTTATAGCGGAAAATTAATTTCCACACATTAGATTAAATTTCATAACAGGGTGTAGTGAAGTATGTTTTAGAGAAATACATTGCATTTACTGTAGAACCATACCAATAGTCAATGAATCAGAGCACAGCAGATAGTAACACTGATATTTGTTATTGGGTTTATCCATTACAGACTTAAGACCTTCAGCAGATATCCATCCTTCACAGGTTTCATGTTTCTGCTTCTGCAGGAAAAATTTTGCATGTCAATCTGTCAAAAATAATGTCAAAGTGATATGTAATGATTTTAATATATTTTGAATATATATGATAGATAAAAATCTGCAGAACAAAGAAACACGCCTTCTTGATTAGTAAAAAGTTATAAAGGGCCATTTGCCAGATGGAAGTATAGGGCTGCAAGCTGTAGAAGTGTCTTGAGATGAGGAAATACAGCAAGGGGTATGACACAGTTGGATCAGAAACCAGACCATGCAGATGGAGTTTAAGCTCTGATGAATGTAACAAATAGGGTCAAGCTGTTCACTAAATAAAGGCAACAGAAATTCAAGGAGCCATATTGTATTATAAGATGGAAAAGTTGTGACAAGGAAAGCCATTTATTATCCACTATTAGATCCACTGTTGGCATCTACTCTCTGTGAAGGTGTTGGGAAGACTGAAAGCCAAATTTGAAACCACATGTAAAAGCTCTCAACAGACAGAGAGTGCCTAACTGAGGCACAGTGAGAGAATCACATTTGCATGCAGTCTGTGCCATTTGGTAAAATATATATATCACTGAAGTAAAGGGAAGACATAGCTACTAACGTATGTGGGACATAAAAATAAAAACTCAGTTGAGATTCTTCCGCTTAATGTGTTTGGGGATAGAGCTTCTAGATCACAGACAGTGAAGAATGCTCTGTAATATACTTTCAGAAAAAAGAAGCAAACATGTTTTGCTGAAAGGAGAAATTTTGTAATCCAGTATTTTAGGACTTTTTCCAATTTGCTTTGTGTAAGTAATGGTACTCTGTTTTTAATCTCATTTCAAATATATAGGAAGTGGTCTGGGATCTACAAGTGGCCATCCATATGGGAAATGTGACTGGCATTTCCACACATTATTGAGATTAAGGATTCTGGGTTTTATTTATTTTCTTTCATAATCTAGGTTGTTTGTGTCCTAGGAAAATTCAATGGTTCAGATTGTTAGTTATAATACTAATTGCTAGTGACTTTTATATTTCTAAAAAAAGAAATGTACTTCACATTGTAGTATGCTTTCATCCATACTACTTTAACTAGGTGTGTAATGAATTCAAAACTTATAATTAATTCACACTACTGCTTACATCTGCTCACCACATCTAGATTATACATTACTGTGGATATGTAATTAAAACTGAGTTTCATGAATATGGCTTCAGGGCTTTTCCATGAACACTTCTCCTATTGCCAAGGATTCCAACGTATAAATTAATTTCTTTTTGTTTTAGTATCTCCTTAATGGCAGTTTGACTTCTTACGGCTTCTTACAATAAATTTATACCACAGTCTTTGTGGGATTGTATCAAATTCTAGTGATAGTCTTCAAAAGCTTAGAGAATTTCCTACATGTGGAAAAAAATAGTCCACAGACTTTAAATATCTTTCTTTCCTGCTTTTCTTCATGATATGTGCAAGAACTCTGAGCTAGTGACCTAGTAAATCTCACTGTTTTAATGTGCTAGATGAAGTTAATTCCCTTCAAATTATTGTACTGACCCAATTCAGAATTTTTTTATATTATTGATTATCCTGACACATTTCCCAGTAATCCAGAATGCAAATAGAATTTTATGAGATCTATTTGCATTTCTGAAATCAGTTCTTTAGGAATCTACCTTTGATTTGATAGATATTGTCTTCACATGGTAAATTTTAAAGTGTTTATAATACTCTCTTAGAAATTAAGCATGTGATAACTTACAAAATTGAAAACTTTTCATGTTCTTCCTAATTATCTCCTTTTTTTTCTTTTGCTTTTTAGCCCAAGTCTTCCTTTGGGTGTTTGAAAAGTGTACTTGTAATAAAAAATATCTTCATAGTGAGAATAAACCACACATCACTACTATGCTGTAGAGTTTGCAGTCTCCAAATTGTATTGTCACTCTCCCCTTGTAATCCTCTTGAAATATCATAATATTTATAATTTTTTCTTGATTTTAAATAGCATTAAAAGCCTATTACATCAAACAATAATTTCTCCAAGGACATTCATGACTGGAATGGTGGAAATTCCAAGGAGGCCAGAAAATCACAAGATTTCTTGAGCCTAATACTATGTTTCTTCATTTTAAGGCAGCTCCCATCTGCTGTGGTGATTCTCAGGGCCATCTGCTATACCACTAGCATTCTTAGGAGCACCTTCCTACAGCCCTAACAGAAATGATTTCCAATATTTTTTTTTATTATGACTGAGTGAAAACGTACATTCCTATATAAATTTACATGCCCACCTATATGCAGCTTCCATAGCTCTCCCTGCCCAGTGATAGCACACTACCAACATTTTTATTTTCTGGATTATAGGTGTTAAGAGAAATGTTGATTTTTGAAAATATGACCCATTTTAGTAGTTTTCACTCCGTGTGGAATGGAATTGATAAACAAGCTAGATTTTCTTCTCTCTCATCATGTTGTTTAGGGATCTTTGGACACAAGCAGCCGGAATTTAGTAGAAGTAAACAGAAATGAAATTTTTATAAGAATCTTAGATGCTTCACAAAAGTAAAACCAAAAAACCAAACCCATTGCCATGTAGAGTTTCCAAGGAGGGCCTAGTGGATTGGAAATACTAACCTTTTGATTAGCAGCTGTTGCACTTACCCACTACACCGTCAGGGTTTAAACTAAAGGAACATTGAAAAATGAGTCTAGGAATGGAAAAAAAAATCAATTAAAGATAGAATTGTTCTGAAGATCCAGATAAACCCAACAAAAACCAAATTCACTGCCATAGAATAAGTACCAACTCACAGTGACCCTGTAGGACAGGTGCCCCATAGAGTTTCCAAGGGGTGCCTGGTGGAATCGAGCTGCCAATCATTTGCTGAGCAGCAGTAACACTTAACCACTATGCTATCAGATCCAGATCATGCGAGATAATTGAGAGTTTCCTCAGGAACAAAGGAAGCAATGCGTTAAATCAGCTCAACTTTTTATTCTCCATTCTTCAGGCTCTCATGTCAGTATCTGAAGACCTAGAGAGTTGATTCATGTATTTAAGCTAAGTGGCTGTAATTTGGTTTTGTGTTGAGTCTTACACAATAGGGGTATGCCACTTTCCCAGGAAAAGGGGGAGACAATAATGAGGTCTAAAAAAGTGGCATATCTATCCTTCCAGCTTCTGGCTGCTAAACTTGGGTCAATCCATTCATTTGTCAGCTATATGGTTCCAAACTTTCCCCTCCCCCAGTATATGCATCTCAGGTGCACCATGAATTTTATACTTTTTCTTTGTATCAAAGAAATTCAATCACAAGCAAACATTTCTTTAAATGGCAAAGAGTGAATTTACAGCAAAGACAATCTGGATAATACTTTTCCTTCAAGGTCATTATGTAGCCTAAAATATCATAATAGTCTTGAGTTAAATTAACAGAAATTGTTGCTCTAAAGAAAGATTAATCTGTAACAAGTATAGCTTCAACAGATTTTCATTGGCTAATGAAACTAATCTTCTCTGTAAGTGTGCATTTTAAAGTGATGTCATTATTAAATAAAACCTACATAGATTAGAAATTCTTTGACTCTCATTGGTATTCTTAGAGTAAAAAAAAAACAATGGGAAAAAAGTACTCAGGTAGACTTAAATAGCAGCAATTGTATTTTCAGTGAGATAAGACTTTAGTTGCAAATATTAATTTTAACCATTAAGTAACCCTGAAGAGTGATCTGGAAATCTGTTCACACATGAACTGGGAATTATTTTGAGGACAGTGAGAAACAATGCATTTATGGAACATAATCAGATTTTATTCTGTTGTGGTTACCAAAGAGTTCACCCCAAAGACATTATGAATCCTCTCAGAGAGCTGAGGGAAAAGCGATTATTTCCTTTGAACTAGCAACTAATATTAATGTATTAATAATTAGTGAAACTGGAAAAGTCTATAATTTTAATTGTAAATGAAGCAACATAAACTGTATTTAAATGCTGAATTAGTGGTTATATACTGAAATAGAAGAAACTTTAAAATTTTATTTATATCTTAAATAACAATTTGTCACCTTGGCTAAAGCACCCCAGTACTAACTGGAAGGTTGGCAGATTGAAGTCACCAGTTGCTCCATGGAAGAAAGAGGTGGTGACCTCCATAAAAATACCCTTGGAAACACTATGGGGTAGTTCTACCCTATCCTACAGGGTTGCTGTGAGTTTAAATTGACTTGATAGCAACAGGTTTTCTTTTCTTTTTTTCCTGCTTTCTTACATGTAATCTCAATAATACCTTACCTTATTCTAATAATTTGGACATAAAATGAAGCTAAGAAAGAGTCAAATTTCATTTCAGTACTTAAAAGAGTTCATACAGTCTATTATTTCCAGATAAATTTACAAAACACAAGAAGCTATTATGAAAGAATAATATGCATTTATTTTTAACAAATTTGAATGGAGTTACAAAAATATTTCTAACTATATGACAAATTTAAAATACGAAACTAAGGTTTTTCTGTTTGTTTAAGAAAATGTTCTGCATACCACTTTGGTGAGTGGCATCTGGAGTCTTAAAAGCTAACAAGCAGCCATCAAGTAGCATCAGCTGGTCCCTGAATTCCACATCTGGAACTCTCTGTTTTTGTTGTTGTTAGTAGCCATTGAGTTGGCTCCAACTCATGGTGACACTGTGGACAACATAACACACTGTTGTCCAAACCTGCACCATCTTTGCGATCACTGTCATGTTCGAATCCATTGTTGTGGCTGTTGTGTAATGTGTTGTGTAGTGCCCTTCTACCTCAGGGGTTGTCTTCCAGCACTATATTAGACAGTATCCCAGTGTGATCTAGAGGGTTTTCACTGACTGATTTTTATTAATAGATTGTGAGACCTTTCTTCCTAGTCTGTCTTAGCCTGGAAGTTCTGCTGAAACTTGTCCAACATAGATGACTCTGCTAGAGTTTAAAGCACTGGTGGGAATAGCTTTCAACATCACAGCAACATGCAAGCCACCACAGTACAACAAACTGCTAGAAGAGTGTTGGGAAAAACTCTCGGTTCTTTAAAAGTTTTCTTTTAGCTGTGACATGCTATGGCCTAATGATAGGGAGACGACTGGAGCACGGTATGAAAAACAAAGATCAAGGGTCACTGTAAATCATGTGTAGAGAGTGGATAAACTTTGTCAAGGATTTTTAAGAGTATGTTTACAAATAATATCTCTGTGTAAATGCATTAGAAGAACTGGCAGTACGAAGGCATTACAGTAAGTCTTTCTCACCCAACCCACTGCTGTTGAGTCAGGTCCAACTCATGGCAATCCTAGAGGTCAGCATTATTAAATTGTGTAATTAATAAGTGGTCTTGGAGACAGTTCAGTTCAAATGTCCAATTTAGCCTGGAGGAGAGGGAGGCTTGGTGGATAGAAGAGATTTATTCAGATTCATGCTGTTATGTCATTCCATAATAAGACACAAAAATCTCTGTTTAATCCACTGATTAATTCAGCAAAATTTATTGCATGTCTACTATGCTTCAGATACTGTGGTATTTGTTAGGAGATTGTAGCTAGCAAAACCAGGAATAATCACATTCCACATGGAATTTAGCGTAGCAGGGAATCAATATATTATAAAAGAATCTTGCCAAAAAGGTACAGTACAGATGTGAAAAATGTTACAAGATAAATATAAAAGAAATGTATTATAAAAGATATACAAAAGAAATGCTATGAAAACTTGTGATAGTATGACTTACTTGACCTCATCAATTATTTTCCAGCCTAAGTGAACTTGACCTGAGATTGGAATGATTTGTAAGAATTAATCAAATAAAGAGGAGAGAGAATGTAAATGCAAGACACCATGACAAAGGCCTACAAGGTTCTGTCTTCTGAGCCCATTACCTCTCTGACCCTCCTCGATGGCTCTCCCCTTTCGCCCACTCACTATTAGTCCCGCTGTCCTCTTTGCCATTTTGTGAACACAGTAGTTTTGCTCAGACCTATGGGTTTATCCCTTTTCCACCGAGTATATCGTTAGCCAGTTCGTTCATGTTTATCAGGTTTTTGTTCTAATCACGTTCTCGGTGAGGTCTATCCTAACTACGATACATTTCATACATGTAGGGCAATAGTCATAATTAAGATGAAAAGTTCTTTAAACTGAACTGTGGGGAGGTTTGAATGCCCCTTGAAGGATGACATCTCCTTCAGAATAAAACAAAGGAAGCATTCACTCTGACTTACAAGATCCTATATAACCTGGTTAGATTTTACTCCCTGATTTCATGTGAAACTGCTTAATTCCTTATTCTCTTCACTATAGCTCCAGTGCTTTCCTTGCTCTTCCTACTTTTAGAGGACAATTACTTCAAGGGCCTTACACTTGCTATGCTTGATGCTTAAATATGCCTTTCCCAAATGTTCACATGGCTCGCTAACTCACCTCCTTTAGGTCTTTGCTCAAAAGCCACCTTCTCAGTGACGGCTTCCTTAGTTGGTCTATTTAATTTCTCGTCTCCCTTTCAACACTTCATATGCAACTTCTCTCATTTCTGCTTTCTGCTCAGCACCCATTGCTGTCTCGCATACTGTATGTTTTCCTTGTCCTTTTCTACTCTGCGCACTAGAGTCTAAACCGAACGGCTTATCTGTGTTGGTCACTGCTTTAACCCAGCATCTAGAACAGGATTTGACATATAGTGAAACCTCTTTGATACTTGTTGAACAAATGAAAGAAGCACAGGGGTTCTTAGTCCTAAGTGTTTCAGGGTATCTGTGAATCAGCTGGCTTTTTTATGGAATTTTGGTATAAATATAAATATACTTGCAATCTGATTGGGAGAGGGTTCATAGCTTACAATAGATTCAACATATTTTTTGGTCCAGGAACTCAAAATGTTACAAATAATTATCTAAAGAATTTTAAATGTACTTCTTTTGTAAGCGAGTACTGACAGTCACTGAAGCTCTTTGAGAAAATCAGTGGCAAGTTTAGACTGGTACTAAAGAAAAACTAATCAGGCAGAATGATAGATTTGAATCAGGAGAGATTAAAGACAAACAAACCAGTCAGGAATTACTGTAGCGAGACAAGAATTAATGATGTCCTGAACTATAAGCATGGTTTGGGGAATGAAAAAGAGCGTTCAATCCTGTTATCTACAGTATTGTCAGTACCGCTACTTTATTATACTGTGACTGCTAACATGGAAATGAAGTAGCATCTCAAGAAAAGTACACTCTTTTTGAAACCAAAACAAAGCTTCAGTGGTGAGATGCTGTGGTCTTCGATGAGGTCACTGCGTTAAAAAATGAAAGCTTTCACTACAATGCCCAGTTATTTGTATCTTAATCCAAAGGTCATCTTTTCTTTCTGCCTACCAAAGCCAACAAGAATGACAGTTGGTTATAGGGCAGATAATGGGGCTTTAAATCTAAGTTCTATTAGGGCTTACATGTATAAGCCAAAAAAGAACAGCATTTATCAGTTTCATTCTTTTGATTTAATCAGCCGTGAACACATTCAACTATTTTCATTTTCAGCTAGAAATCTAGTTTATTATTTAGAAAATACCTTAATATAATACATTCAAAATGTTTTCATTAAAGTGTTCCTTACAGCAGAGAGGAATAAATAGGTAACCTTGAGAACTGACCTCTCACATTAAACTAATTCTATGTCCTATTCTTTATATGCATTTTATATTTTGATCAATAATTTATCTCTGTAATTTTGATAGAAGATACCATTTTAAATTATTCATCAGTTAAACACTAATGAAAAAATATTTTAAAATTTTGCTACAGTCTTTGTGAACCCCCAGCACAAAACTATACTTTCAGGAGAAAACAGCCTTACTAAGATTTATTTTCATTTTCTCACAGTTTTATAAAATTCAATAAAGTAAATGACAACCTATTTTAGTTAATAATTAAAATTATAAAATAGGAGTATCAGCTGCTATTATCCAAGATAGTACAGCAATGCTGCTGAGCAATGAGGAGGTAGAAGCTCTTCCATTTGTGGGGTCTCTCCACTTACAGTGTATTTGATCCCCTCTTACTGCTCTGTTTCCAGGAGTCCCTTCTCTTCCTTGAGTGATACCTCAGAGGCCTCAATTTTGCATTGTCTCTTGAACTTAGTTTTCAAATGCTGTATTTCTTCAATCAGTTGGGCAACTGATCCAGTGTACACATCCCTATTATTATGTCCAAGGATGTCCTTCAGAAGAAAATTCCATCTGATAAATTCAAGTTTCTTGCCCTAAATGCCTCTTATGCATGAGCTATCTCCACTCTCATTGGCATTTCTCCATCCCAACCAGTTCTACCATGGACCAATTTCTGAGCTGCTTTTTCAGGCTGCAGTGCTCAAATTCCTCTTCTGTGTTGCTATACATTTAATCATGATATTTGTTTGATCAAAATAGCATTTCTGAAAGCTATAAGATCACTGGTGATGGTTCAGTGGTAGAATTCTCACCTTCCATATGGCAGTCAGTCTGATTTGATTTCTGGCCACTGCACCTCATATACACCAGCTGTCCCTCAGTCAGTGGAGTCCTGGGTATTGTTGAACAAGTTCCATCAGTTTCCAGGGTAAGACTAGGAAAAGCCCGGAGATCCACTTCCGAAATTCAGCCAATGATCCTATTGGCAAACAATCATACAGGTAGTGTAGGGCCCAGCAGTGCTTTGTTTCATTGCACATGGGGCCGCTGTTAGGAAGGGCCAACTGTACAGGCAGCTAACATAATACAAATGCAATTATACACACCCTCAATATCCTTACTCCTCTTCTCATTTCTCACTACTTTCACAGGTCATGTTTTTTCCTTCTTTTGTCCTAAAATACCCTGCTTCTATCTCTACCTGCTAAATACCCTCATTCCTCAAGTTTCACCTTCACTCCCTTTTCTTGCCTCAGTAGATTTATCCTTTTCCATGTCTCCGTATTTTGTCCATCTTCACAAAAGCGTTACCACAGCGCATAGCAATGGCTGGTCAACTCCTTAATCATCTTTTCACCTCCAGGGCTTAGCATGGCGACTAGTGAATAAACTGTTTTTGCAGAGACAATAACTTCTGCCAATCGATGATTCTAACTGTGGAAATTCCAGTTTAGTGATATAAGAAAGTAAATCGCTGAAGTTTTTCAAACTTTGTAATAAGCCAATTAAGTTTACATCAGATTTTATCACTGTTCTTCTCCTGTCACATTTGGGAAACCTTCTCAGTGGACCTCTGGCTAACTCGGTTTCTAGATTTTGGCTTTCCTAATGTGGATATCTAGGAATGAAAGAAATTAGGAGGAAAAGTTGTTCAGGAAAAAATTGAGGAACACTGCTACTTGGCTTCTATCACATCACACATAATGGCTTCCTGAACTAAAGGCAGCTGGGCAGGAAAAGTATTGGCTGTCAATGCAGATAAACAATGCCAGCTATTTGAATCCTTGCTGTGATTATACGGCTAATAAATAAATAAATGAAACAAACACTCAGTCTCTCAATAAAGAGAAATATTTTACCCTTTATATCAAAAAAATTTCAATAGCCATGATAGCTGACTTCATTGAGCTACTACCTTTCTGGGCCACAACTATTAGACCACCCCTGGAACTCTTGACTCCCTGACAAGATGGGCATCTAATCTCACTGTGTACTCAAGTGAACCATCTGCTTACTAAGGTCAACCACCTTGTATGTGTGATATACAGGCTTAGACCACTGCAGCAGTCTTGGCCCCCAAACAGCATCTTAAACTTGGAAGCGCATAATAGGTATAACTGCTATGGTTACAGATTGTGCTTTTAAAAATAAGTTGCTGGAATGAACCCCTCCCAACACCAGTGCATTGTTACAGACTGAATATCATTTGTTAAAGGATCAATTTTCATAAAATTAAAATGAATTAATGATCTATTTTAAAATAATAATATTCAACATGTTAATGAGCATACTAGTTATAACCTCATTAATGTTTAGACATATTTCCTATATTTTTGCATAAAATCAAACAAAATGTATTAACTATAATAAGTCACTACCTTGTTTTAACATAGTTCTTATCGCTTTAAAAAAAACAAAAACAAAACAAAAACCACTCCCGGCAACTCAGATCTGACTCATAGTGACCCTAGAGGTCAGAGTAGAACTGCCCCATTGAATTTCCAAGGAGCACCTGACAGATTTGAACTGCCAGCCTTTTGATTAGCAGACATAGCACTTAATCCACTACGCCAACAGGGTTTCCAACTCTTATTACAAGTTACCTTTTAATTGCTACCATATTTTTATCTATAACTACGTTATATACTTGTAATGTGCTCAAGATCTCTCTGCCGTATAGGGGAGAAGTAATAACGCCATTTCAAAAAATAGTTTTATTGAGAAAAATGGTTGTGTTTTATTTTCCCACACCCAATCTTAAGAGAATTTAGGAGAATTATGTGGTAAGGTGGGGAAACTGGGGAAAAAGCAGTTACTAGATTCAGTGATTCCCTCCCTTCTTTCTGTTTTCTACTATTCTGCTCTTGCTAGATTTAATAAATCAAGTATCCTTCATGCCAGAGTTGAAAAAAAATTAGAGTGCTCATTTAGTACAAATAGGTATACATGACTGTATAATTATTCATCTAGTATATGTTTTACTACGCTTATCTTTTTCAATTAAGTTTCAAAAATTGGTCTAAGAAACAGATCCTAGAATAGGGATACCAGAGTTATACACAATAAAAACAGTACTAATGAAGAAACTCCAGTATTTATCTAAAAATTCTCTAGCACTATCGTATTGGGAAGGGAAAGGTCTGCTCTTGGCCCATGTACTCAAACTTTTATATGACCCTGCTTCCTTTTCAGAGTTTGCTGCGTTTTTGAACGCTTGGGGAGAAATCACAAGTTTCCTTGCTAGCCATATTCCCACATGAAATCTACTGCAATGTTGTTGCCTTTCCCTTTGATGATTTGTTGCAGACATTCTGTGCCAGCCATTTTTTTATAGAACATACTCCATTCATCTTTGTAAGTGTATATGTTACTTACGAGTTTACTTAAAAGAAGCTAATATCCTTCTTTCCAGTGAGAACTTATCACTACCAATTAGAACAAAATTTCAGTTTAGAGGAGAAACAGTAAGAGCAGATGAAAACATTTTACCTTATGCTTACTAATTTCAATGTAGATGAGTTTTATAGTAACCAAGAGCAATTTTATTTGAACTTTTCAGTGACCTTTGTCAGATTAGGTATTAGAAGCTTGGGTCTACTTCCTAGAGGACCTGGCTATGTTTCAAAAGCAACAGTGTAATTGGCACACCCCTCAACAACTTTTTCAGAGCCACAAGGTTAAGTGGAAGCAGAGACCAAACCAAATATTTAGAATGGGCTTTCTTTGGAGAAGGTTAAAGCTTTTTTTTTTTTATTTCCTTCATTATGTTTTATTTTTCTTTTTTGATAATAGGGCATTCATTTGCGAATCTGTTAATCTAGAATATCTTATAAATATGGAGATAGATGCACGCATTTCTTTCCTGTGCTACTATTTATAATCACTGCAAGAGAAACAAGGTAATCAAAACCCAAGCACAAAAATGCTCGTTTTTTAATGTCTTTTCATGCTATAGAATGATACAGCTAAGTGTTTCTTCATGCTGAATATGAAAAAATCTGAAGTTGTTGCTTTTTCTTTTTTGCCTTTGCCTTGCTGGCAAATCGTACAAATGGTATGAAAGTCAGAAGGCTGACAGTGTATCATTCTGTTTCTCCACAATGTGGTAATTAGAGGAATATACCACCAGCATATTGCTTGGAGGTTTTCTGTTTTTTTTCCAAATCCCAGGTGTAGGAAGAGTTGAATTGCCCTTGCTTCTGGACCAATGTGTTTTGCCATCTGGACTGCCACTAACTATTGCAAGTCCCCTACTTCCTCCCAAAGAAAAAATAAAAGATAAATGACTTTTGAGGACTACCTTAAGCCTATTTAAACACCAATTTTTGTTTAGACACAGCGGCTCTCTCTTCCCCTCCCCCATCATTCCCTTCCTTTCCCTTCCTCCAACTCTCCTGACAAGGAGCAAAGGAAGAAGGAAATCGCGCAGGAACCGCGTTCCTTTTATGATCCCCAGTGTGGGGCCATTAAATAGTACCCTTTGTGGGTAGGTCTAATTGGCCGATATACAGTGCTTTCTATTGATGCTTTTTTGTCGCTGCAGAGTTCAATATACTTAAACGTATATAATTTATCACATGAAGGTCACTTTGTTGGCTTTCATTGTTCTGCCTTTTAAATTGTTATTCTGTGTGAATTTCCATGTAATTAACTGGTTTGGTCGCAATTTCAAGCACTTCAGAAAGACAAAGAGAAAACGAAAAAAAAAAAAAAAAAAAAAAGCCACATTTGTGAACTGGTTTACATTCAGAAGCACTGCTTGCCATTTTCCAAGACCGCCAGATGTCAGCCTAAATTGAAGAATGGAAAAGAAACCGTGTATCATAACGTGAGTGTCTAGTGTGCCAGATGGAGTTTTACACAACCCTGCAGGAAGAGTTAGCCAGCGGTAGTTAAAATTCAGTGTTAGGAATAGCGGGAGTGACACTGTGGGCACTGTAGCATTTTTTGATTACGGAACTTAATTGTATCATAGATCACTGAGAGCTTAATTTACGAGGATTGATTCTGTTAACTCAAGCAGTTCAGAAGTCACTGTTAAAGCTTCAGTCCATTTAATTGTATCTGACTTGAGCTTTACTCAGGCTATCAGGAGAGGAGTGACTGTATAGAGGTAATGCATTTGTATTTTTTCCCCTGCTGTTTGTCCATTTATTTCGACGTGTGTCATTCACTGTGATTTACATTTCAATGGGCAGTACTAGATATATGAGGCAGATTTTTTGTTCCTGTCACCAGACCTCAAGAAAATGCAAATGTTAAAATATGTTAAAAATATGTCACTCTTGAGTTCAGTGCAACAGGAATACAACAAGCATAAAAGGTTAAGAATTTCCTCTCAGTGTTAGCCACCACTGCAAACAGAGATTATAGATGCAACTTCTTAGGACTAAATAGCTGTGTTGGGGACTAATCTCACAGAAATGCTCTGATACATTTTTCATTAATCTATGCAGCATTAAGCATGTTGGGAAATTCCATTAACACATGCATTAAGAAAAGCCATCAGAAATACATTTAGAGGGTTTTTACTTATCTTTTGAAGTTAACGTAGGAGGGATGAGCAATAGATTGAAGAGGAATGAATTTAAAATGGTGTGTGCGTGTGTGCATGACTGAGAAAGTGTGTGTGTGTGTTTGTGTGTGTGTATATGACTAAGAGAAAAAGAGAGGGAGAAAGCATGTGTGTATATTTTGCCCTGATAGTTTATTAGGATTCTTGCTCCAGTTGGCTCACATCACTGATGTATCAATGAAATGAGGTTTCTCTCCCTCTGTTTTTCAACCTTCTTCTTGAATTTTTAACTCCAACATTTATTAGAATACCAACAGCCAGGTTCTTAACATTTTTTCAGTCCACTGAGCTAGGAAAGCCAAATTCCCTTTGAAACCAGTTATAATGATAATGAAACTTCTCATTTGCTTATCATTCTGAGAATAAAAGCTCTTAAAATACTCCATAGACACGATCTTATTAACCTCATAATAAAGTCCTTTCTGACATAGTGAACAAGCATTTTAAAAAGGTTAAAGGACTGCTTCATGCATGCATAGGTTATCAATGGTAGAATCAAATCAAACTCCTTATCCAAGCTGAAAACAGTGGTTTTAACTTCTGAACTTCGTTTTTAAATCAGATCAGGAGGGATGAGGACAAAATAAGTTTGCGTTTTATTCATTTTCACTCATTTCTTAATCAGAAAGTTTTATAGTGACTTCATAGAAAACAAAATTCATGAACTAAAATTTAATTTCGACGGCACTTGGCTTGGCTTGGCCTGCATATTAATGTTATATATTTTGAAGTTGAAGCCACCTAGCATACATGTCTCCCAATTGAGCAAGCATTTTAATAATTCAGAGACTTTCTAATCTCTAGCACATCACAAGCAGCCTAACATACAGCTTTCATACTATTCCTGAAATAAGTAATCTTCAAGTGTTAGAGATGTTGATATTTTGAAGAAAATGGAATATTTCCACTTCTTTTCCCACATAACCAGACATGTTATTTATTTATTTATTTATTTTGTATTTCTGGTAATCACAAAGAAATTAAGGACAGAATTTCTAATACAAGCTTAGTCAAATTGTCCACATGAATAGGTGTGATGTGACATAATGTGCCCTGTCATCATAGGTGTGATTAGAGACTAAGTCTGAACATATGCTTTCTGGCATATAAATGTTAATACAATGCCACACATAGCAGTCTTTTTTTTTTTTTTTGGTCTGTCCAAAACCTGTTACAAAACCTGTGTGCACCCAGAAGTCTGAAGTTAAAAAAAAGCTCCGTGAGTCTGTAAGTCACAAAACAGTAGTAGTAGTAGGAGTAGTTTAGTGGTTTAGAATACAAACAGCTTTCAGAACTGCCCTGAGGACTATTAACCCAGAAACTCCAAATAGCTTGTGTGCAAATGAAACTAGTTTGTGGGGCCACTTCTGTCTTCACTCAATCTGGAATTCCTTGAGAATTTGCCACAAATAGAATGCTTAATAATTTCTCTCCTGTATTAATATTGTATAATAATCATTGTTGTTTTTCTTCCTACCCTCTTCCTGTCTATTGTCTCAGTCAGGAAAAATGCTTCTGAGCATGACCTTCATCCTCTTTGTTCTCATCTCACCCCTCTTCCCCAGCCATACATCTTTAAATATGCAACTCAAACTTTTTATTTTTTCTTTCCTGACTCAAAGCTATTCCACAAACTTTTGCTGTTGGGCATTAGGGGAAGATTCTAGGCAAGTTACTCCTCATGGCATTCACGGTGGGTAAGAACAATAGCCACAACTTGATAGGTTCTATGCCAGAGTAATGAGAATGTGCTAGCGGTAACTACAAATCACATCCTGCCTTTCCGCACCCTGCCTTACCCCACCCTGCCCTGCTGTGCCACGCCATGCCATATCTTACTATTCCATGACAACGTACCAAGCCATGCCATGTCACGCCACAACTTTACATACCATACTGAGTCATGCCACGCCATGCCATAACTTACCATACTAAGCCATGCCCTGCCTTACTGTATCTTACTGTACCAAGTCATATGTCATTGAGTCAGTTCCGATTTATGGTGAATCTGTGTGTGTTAGAGTAGAGCTGTGCTCCGCAGGGTTTTCCATTGCTGATTTTTCCCAAGTAGATCACCAGGTCGTGTTTCCCAGGTGCCTCCCAGTGACATAGAACCTGCAGACTTGTGTTCGACAGCCAAGCTTGGTCAACTGTTTGCACCTTTCAGGGCTTCAGAGATGCCTAGTGAAGGAAACAACCCTTTTCTTTTTTTTTTGTCCTAGAAGCAAAAGTGGTGCTGGGGAAGAACCCTGTAAAGCCACCTAAAATCACACACAGGTGAGATGTTACTGTCTGGGAAATAAACTAGATAGCAAGACTGCATTATCGAAGGAAAATATGTGTAAAGGCACGGAAGATTTTTGAAGAATGGTTTGCACAGGGCTGTCATAGGCTTCAACAGTGACCTTATCTAGTTGGCCTACTTTTGTTCATCTACATTCTCTTAAAATGCATTTGATTATTATAACCCCTATTTAATTAATGCTTATTAAGAGTCAAGTACTTAACATTAGAATCTGAGAGGAAATAAATCAAGTACCTGAGTGTTGTTTGCTCAGCTTCTGTTCTTCACCTCCTTCACATTTTTATTTGTTACCTTCCGTGGCTTAGGGTGAGTTAGTGGCTCCAACCGCTACTGCCCACTGGGAGCATCTGAGTGACTCCTGATGGTGTAATGGTTAAGTACTTGGCCATAACCAAAAAGGTCAGAGGATTGCAGCCACCCAGTGGCTCTGCAGAAGAAAAGACACAGTGGTCTACTTCCATGAAGACTGCAGCCTAGAAAAACCAGTGGAGCAGTTTTTTTCTATCATGAATGGTTGCTGTGAATTGGAATCACCTGGGCGGCACACAGCAACAAACCGCATGATCACCTGAAGAGCTTTTCCGAGATAGTCATGCTCAGAGACCTTTCCAGACTAATTAATGTAGATATTCTAGTGTGGGAACCTCTGGTGCAGGCTGTCTGGGCCGGCTGGTCTTCCGTGCTGTGTGTACCTAGAGCTGCTGGAATTAGTGAGTGGCTAGTCCTAATCTCACGGTCCACAGACCTCTGCACTACCTAAGGGTCATCAGTAGGAAATGGATTAAGCTCAACACACCTCATAGCCAGGGCTTCCTCCGTGTTTTCTGTGTCTTATTGTTGGAATATCTTTCAACGAATCACCGCTGCCTTCAGGAATAAAACTAAGATTCTTAACAGAGTGTATGTGAGACTTTGTTACCTTGCTACCATCTGTATATTCAGCCTCATCTGCTGCCATGTCCACACACGCACATGGCCACACATGCACATGAATACACACACAGACACACACCTTTTTTCCAATTTTGCAGACACAATTGCCATTCTCAGAAAGTACCAGAATCCCTCACACCTTCTAGCTATGAACATGTTCTTTATCTCAGCTATACTTCAGCTCATATCTGTCTCAGATTAATTCCTATTTATCCTTTGAAGTTCCATAAAGCAGTGTTTCTTGATCATGTCTCATTCTTCAGTATGAACTAGGTCCTTGTCACGGATTGAATTGTGGCCCCCAAAAATCTGTGCAGTAATTTGGCTGGGTCAGGATTACCTGTATTCTGTGATTGCCCTCCATTTTATGATTTTCTTATGCTGTAAATCCCAATTCTCTGCCTGTGGTTAACAGAGTGGATTACATTAGAGAAGATTAGGGGAGGACTGTAAATCCCTTCCTAAGGTTAAGTCTCTGCTGCACTGTAAAGGGGGTTTTCCTGGAGCGTGGCTTGTACCACCTTTTATCCTTTTATGCTACAAGAGATAAAAGGAGAGGGAAACAAGCAGAGAGTTGGGAACCTCACACTGTGAAGAAGGCAGCACCAGGAATTGAGTGCATCCCTCAGACCTGAAGGTCCTGCACCAAGATGCTCCATAACCAAAGACTGATGCAACACCAGGACCCTCCTCCAGAGCTAAGAAAGAGCAAAAGCCTTCCCCTGGAGCGGACATCCTGAATTCGGACTTGTAGCCTACTGGACTGTGTAAGAACAAACTTTCCTTTGTTAAGGCCATCTTCCTTCTCTCTACCTTCCCTTACTCTGTTGGCATATACATCTGTCATTATACTCTTCTCTCCATATTGTAATTGCTAATTTTTATTAGTCTTTTTACTAAGCAAGCTTGTGTTGGGAAAGCAGAAACTTATGTTTCTCTCTGAAACCCCTGTACCCAATGCCTGGCATATGATGCTCAAATGTTTGTTGGAGAAAAAAATATATATATGTGACTTCAGTGAGGCATGCTAATGTATCAAAAATTAATAATGATTCTAAATCCCTGTATTGTCACTGAATGATTTCTAATCCTTTGATTTAAGAGCTAAATTTGTGTAGTGTGACTTATCATTCCTAGACATACGCATGGAAATCCTGGTGGTGTAGTAGTTAAGTGCTAACCTGAAAAGGTCAGCAGTTGAAATCCATTAGACCCTCCTTGGAAACTCTATGAGGGCAATTCTACTCTGTCCTATAGGGTCACTATGAATTGGAATCGACTCCACAGCAACAGGTTTTTGGATAAACATGCATAGCTTTCTGTATACAAAATTCCTCAGTTTTAGATTTATACTATTAGAAATTATTTTGAGTACTTTTAAAAAACAGAAAATACAGACTCAGGAAATGTTAAATAAAGTAAGGACTTTTATATTAATAAAAATTAGCTGTAAACTTTGTTTATTTAGAGGGGATTTGCAAGCTGAGACATAAAGAACTTTTCATAGCACTGAATTCACTGTTTCTGTTTCAGGTTTAATGTAAGGGAAAATGAGAATAAAACAGATTTATTTCAATTGGAAAATAAATCTGAAGATCAGTGAGCAAGAATCTAACTATCCTTTGAAGATTCACTTTCCTTCAATTTTCCACATTAAAAGGGTAAAGGAGCATTGAAATTGCATAAATAATTCTAATTAATGTTTAATGAGTGATTGACCAAATGCCAGATGAGAACCTAGCGTGACCAAAACCAAGGAAATATCTTTCAGAGGTTTTCACAGCCAATGTCTCTTGGGAATTGTTTCTCAAATACGTTGTTAAGATATTCTTAGTTTTAATAATCAGGCTGCACTTCTCTATTTGGGTCATTTTATTTCTCTCTGCTTTATCTCTATCATTTGCTACTATCTCTCCCGTTTCCAGCCCTGATACTGCCAAGATGTTATCATTAAAATTTTCTCTCTCAAATATTAAAACTCTTGGTTACTTCCGTTCATGCTCCTCTTATCTTAAATTCTTTTTGCATGTCTTCTCGAGCTCATTTTCTTTTTCCCCCTCAAACGTCTTTACTCTTTCTTAAGTGTTGCCTATTTTTCATAGGAGATTCTTGTACACTGGATTGCCTGGAAAGGAGATTCTGAGATGAAAATTCAGGGCAGGGTTTATTCAATACCATTCTCAAAATCAATAGCGGTGAAAGGGAAAGACGTAAGGCAGGACTGAGATGAGATGAGCTGCAACACGGTCCTAAAAGAGACCTCAGCTTGGTCAGCTGATCACCAGAGCGTATCTGAGACGGGAAAAGCCTCTCAAAGTTGTCCTGAGATTAAGGGAGAGGACAAACCTTTTACAATCACATATAGACCAGGAACTAGATATGGCTAGAATGAGACTATGACCTTGAACAAGAAGGCTCTCAGTCATCTGAGGCAGCTCCCAAAAAAGGGGAGACAGCTAAGCCTCACAGCACTGTCAGCAGTTAAAGTCCTCCAGTCCTGAAGGAGTTTTCTGTGACACATCATAGTATTTACCACAAAAATTAAGCTGATTCAACTATGTCTTTTGGCAAAGAAGGTAAGACCAATAATTCCAAGGAAGATTTAATGAACTTTCTGACAAAAGCTGTACATAATACTATAATGCAGGCACTAATGATCTCTTTTAGATAACTAAAGCAATTCATGGGATTGAATTAGGAAAGAAAACAAAAGCAGGGAAAAATCATACAGGAATAAGAAAGACAGTGAGATGGTTGACATTTGTGTACTATGTGGAACAAAGTGTCAGTGAGAATGCCAAAGTGGCAGAGTAACCAAAGGATTGCAAAGAACACAAGAGATGATATCCCACTGGACATTGCAGAGGTTGCTTCATGTAAATCTCTCTTACCTCTTCTATAGTCTTTAATAAAGTTCCTTTCACGTATTTATCTTTCACAAACAGGATAATTTTAGTGGAAATTCAGGCTTAAGCTTGAGATTCAACAATGAATTGTCATAGATGCGTAAAAGTAAGAGTTGGAACCAAAACTGACCATTTGAAAATAAATCCCTGTAATTTTCATAAATCTTAGGAAAGTTTATTATTTTGTTGTGGACATAGAATAAAGTGATCTTAATAGATTTGCAAAGAATGATAAATTTTCAGATGATACGTGAGTTAAACTTGTTAAGACATACATAATAGATTGAAATAATATAAACTATTTTTATAATAGAGAACTTGTCAAAGGAAGAGTTTGAACTCCACTGAGGTAGCAAAGATGCACTACATGTAACTGAGGAAAAGACATTTTTATTAACAAATGCTGAAGACTGTATCCAGCTTAGAATATTTTCTTTTCTCACATAAATTAGGTGTGCTAATAAAAGCACCATGCAGCTACAGTATGAGACATTTTGTGAAGGAAAAGAGATACAGATTTTGTAGATTGCACGTATGATCTTACAGTCTTGTTTCTTTTACAATGTGGATATTTGTGTCTACAATTCATGAAAGAATACAAAAATAAAAATTGGGTCAGTGAAGCCTGTTTAATAAAGAAAACATTGCAGCTTTAGGAATGAGACTAGAAAAATTGCAGAGAGAAACACATGAAAAAAAGAAAACAAAACGCAATGGATCAAGTAACTACTCTGCTAGGTGATCCTTGGAAAGTCTGTGGCGCAGTTTCTGCTCCGTCACAGAAGATCACTAGGAATCAGAATCAGTGTGACGGCAGTGGCTTACCCGCTCTCGACCAGACCTCGAGCAGAATGTCTCCAACTCTTTAACCACTCGGAATGTTAAGACGTTTTCATTTTGCATTGAGGAGCCCAAAGTTCAAGGAAGTTATCGAACTCATTCAAGGCCACAAAACTAAGACTCAAATTCATGTTATTTTGGTTTTCATTTACTGAAAAATGTTTAAACTTTTCTTATCAATTATGATACAAGAAGTGATCCACTTGCTATATTTCAGCAGAATTCTGTGTCAAACATGATTTTTTACAAAATGCAGAAACAAAATTAAAGAACAAAAGGATCCTTCTGTAACCAGTGTTAGCATGCTGTAATGATTTTTTAATGGCTAAGAAGAGGAAACCTGATGGTTTAGTTGTTAAGTGCCACAGCTGCTAACCAAAAGGTCAGCAGTTCAAATCGACCAGGTACTCCTTGGAAACTCTCACGTAGTTCTGTTCTGTCCTCTAGGGTTGCTATGAGTTGGAATTGACTCAGTGGCAGCAGGGAAGTAAGACAGAACTAGCAATTCCCAATAACTTAATTGCAATGACATGGTTAGTTGTTACTGAGTTGACTTGAACTCATGTTGATTTATGTATCACAGAAGGAAACACTGCTTGTTCCCGTACCATCTTCATGACGGTTGGTTTCCTGGAATCCTTTGTTGCAATTCAACATCCACACTATTGCAGTGCCTTCCAACCTAGAAGGCTCATCTTCTGCCACAATTTTGGACACTATTCTGTTGTCATCGTGAGGTTTTCATCGGCTAATTTCCAAAAGTAGAATTCTATATCATTCCTCCTAATCTGTCTTAGTCTAGACTGTCTACTGAAAACTGCCCAATATGGGTGACCCTGCTACTATCTGAAATACTAGTGACATCGTGTCCAGTGCTGTAGCAACAGGGAAGCCACGACACTAAGACAAACTGACAAATGATGAAATGGTAATTATGTTGGCGTGTTATTTGAATTTGTTGTAAAACACTTATTGTGTTTAGTAAGTTAAAATATTTCATTTCAAAATTTTTCATAAGTTGTTATCAATGTTATTTTGTTGACCTTATGAAGCTAACAGGGCTTTTACAGATATTGTTAAGGAGAGATAGTCAAACTTGTGAATGAAACTCATAATAACAAACCAGTACAGATATGGGCTGACCAAGCCTGCAATTTATGCTTAGTTTTGATATGTTTTCCATTAATAGTTATCAAAAACAGCTTTTAATGTGTTTATAGTGAAATTACAATGATACATTAATGGTTATTATAAAATCTAATTTACTTTGTAAGAAAGATAATATTCATTTCTATAACAGATAACTGTTATGCTATCACTATGGACAGATTTTAATTAAGCTGGTTAATAAAGAATAAATTAATATAGTTTATAAACACAATATTATATTTATATTCCAAAAATGTAATAGTGGGTTTGCTATAATCAGAGAACACAATCTTTTAAAATTTTGATTACATTCATTTTTTCCAAAGAAGCATTTTAGTAGTCATATGGAGTCTTTGTGCAAACTTGCTTTGATTCTTACATAGTTACCTTCCCTGCTTGTGTAAAACTCTTCCACATTTTTTTCATTCTCTCTTCAAAAACAAATTCATTTTTTTCTCTCTGCATACACGGGATTTCTGTCTTAGTGTCTTAATTTATGTTGTCCTATTGGCAGCTCACAAAAATTAAGTAAACAATTGTAATGCTAGAATAGTTTTGCACCACAAAGCCAGCTTCAGCATCTTCACCAAATGAAGATTACCACACTGTTTAGGCATTTAGGGAGGGTAGGTATTTTTTACCAATCAAATGTGGGCTGTCACTTGTTGGATCTAGCATCACAAAAGCTTAATCTCCCATTACCCAGAGTCTGTTCTCAAATATGCCTTCCTTCTAGGCAGGTTTTCAGTAACAGTTCCCTCTGCCCACAAGACTCCCTCTTGGGCAGGAGCAAGCACAAAGACTCTTTTGTCTTCTTCTTGAACCCGATTCAAGACAACAGCCCCTGTTTCTTTGCTGGAAGGTTCTCCAAGCTGTTCTCATGACAGGAAAAATCAGAGCATCTGTGTGCGGTCAGCACCGTCTCTGCCAGCTCTCTGAGTTAAGTCAAAGCAAAATATTTGGGTGTTCACATCCCACCTTGAAAGTCTAGCTTGCACTTCTTGATAGGCATCTTATAAAGAAACACAGTTTTCTTTAGATATTTTTGTCTGGTTTACTGATGTCATTTTCTGGTAAGTATAACAAGGAAGTAAGAGGAAAGACACATTTGGTAAATACCAACAAATATGAATTGGCACATTTCCACAGGCTAGCAAAAAAATTAAATGTTCTTTTTCTTTATTTTTTATATATGTAAATTCTAATTTAGCATCCCTTGTTTTTCTCATAGAGCCAACAGATATTTACTGAGCTACTGTAAGTGCTTCAAAGTGAATGGAATGGAAACTCCAAGCTTCATACATGGATGGCATTGTTCCATCAGCGAATTACATTATTTAAAAGTTTTCTCTTTGTGTGTGTAACTTGTGTTTCCTTGTTTATTTCATCTATACTGGGCTTTATGTCCTCTATCCTTTAAACATATTTGGCAAAAACTGCCAAATTCTATTTCTCCCTTGACCATTTTCTGAGTTTATATCGGTCACAACTTTAATTTACGTTGTTCATCATACAGTGTAGCCTTTTAAATTTCCTTCTGAGACCATTTTTATATTATCTGTTTCCTTCCTGTTTTCACAATCTTTTAACATCTCTAAATTTTAAAGGTTTTATCCTGTGCTTAGTTACTTTAACCCACTACCTTGTCTTTTTAAATTTTTGTTTTGGGGTTTACATTCCTAAGCTGTGATCCTGCTGGGTAACTGCCTGTTACAAAATAGCCCAGGAGTCTCCTGGGAACAGCCTGTCAGAATTGTCTACTTGGTTATTGGTTACAATGCTTAGCAGGTGGCGTGTGACTGATCACCGCCTAAACAGGAATGCATTAAACTGATATGTGGCCATATTCGAATTACCTAAATAAGCAATTGTAGATAATAGGTCCCCATGAAGTAGAAAAATAAAACTACACAAATACAAGAAAAATATCACTGAAATCACATGAAGCAATGACAAAATTTCTAAAGATTGGTCAAAATATACCTGTTTCTATTATTCTGAGACCTACACATTGTTGCTCTATGACACACATATATGTACATAGATGAAACAGCCACGCATACACCTGTTCAAACTGTGATTTTGCAAAATATTATCAATTCACATCTTTGTTTGATTGTTCTCCATTCTTTTCCAGCATCCACACTAAATGAACTAGATATTCTAAACCAAAAGCGTTTAGTGCAAAAGAAAACATTATGACATCATGGGAATGGAATGGTACTTAATTTAAATTACTAGAAATATTACTCGGCCTAATGAATTCTGGTTTTCTGTTGAGAGAAAGCAGATCCCCACTGTATTATGATACAGTATTTGGTATTTGGGGCTTAATAAAGCTAGAAACTTGTTTGACACACAGTGAATGAAAGGAGTAAGGAATTTAATTTTGTAAAACCAGCAAAGCAATTAGATGAGAAAGAAATCCTCTTTTAACCTAGGCAACACTTGTATTAAATAACAGAAATATTTGATTATATAGAGCCAAACAGAAAACAAAAGACTTCGGTAAGGATGTAGAGAAATTGGAACACTTATACTTTGTTGGTGGGAGTATAATAATGTAGCTGCTGTGGAAAACAGTCAGGAGATCCCTTAAGAAGTTACACATAGAATTACCACATGACCCAAGATCCTATTCCTAGATACATACCCAAAAGAATAGAAAACAGACACTCAGACAATATTTGTACACAAATGTTCTTATCACCAGGATTCACAATAATCAAAAGGTAGAAACAACTCAAATGTCCATCAGTAGATGAATGGATAAATAAATCGTAATGTATAAATGCAATAGAATACTGTTCAGTCATACAAAGGATTCAAGTGCTTATACATGCTATAAGATGGATAAACCTTGAAAAAAATAAGATTCAGTGAAAGAAATTATACTCAAAATATCCCATATTATATGAATGTATTTATATGAAATATTCAGAATAGAAAAATCCAGAAAGACAAAAAGCAGATTGGTGGTTTCTGGAGGTTAATAGAGAGGATTTTATTTTGTTGTGGTGCAAATATTTGGGTACTAGGTAGAGGTGGTGATTACACACTATTGTGAATGTACTAAATGCCACTGAACTGGTCACTTCAAAAGGGTTGATTTTATATTACGTGACTATCACCTCCACAACAACAACTAGTGTGAGAAAACTAAGTCAATCTTCTTAGGAACACAAATAAAGGTAAAAACTTCCCTGACAGTGTTTGGAATTATGTATTATCACAACATCTTGATAATCATTTTATATTTGAATTAATGGATAAAATTCTAGGGTTTTACATTTCACTGAAACATTGTTCATTCATTTAATAAATATTTATGGAAGGCCAAGTATGCTCTGGTCATGTTTTGGTATCATTTGACTCCCCCTTCCAGGGAATTTTCCTTTTAAAAACAATTTATTAAATTCATGAAGGAAAAAGAATAATCTCACGTCATTTTAAAATCTATTTTATGTAGTTATAGACTTTAAGGGACATTGATTTTCAAGAAATAATCTACCTTACACATGAGAAGTGTCAAAATTGGAATCCAGGTCAGTGTGTTTCCCTCCCTCTTAACCATCCTTCTTCCACCACTCTTGTTTGCCTGCCTTCCTTTCTTCTCTTCACTTTTTTTCTTCTTTCATACTTTTTTTTTGGAATGACTAACTTATGTGTGTGATAGTACTATGTAGATGACAAACAGCTACAGAAATTTAAAACATTTTTGTATAGTGTATTTGAACTTAGTAGTATGGTATATTTTAAAGGTAGTCTTTTAGGAAAAAAAAACAAAAACTTCAGATTACCATTGGTTTTCTATGTAAATCTAATGTAATGTTTTTAATTGTAACATGTATAAGCTCAATAGATAAAACAGATATATCAAGTTGATCTATTTGAAGCCTTATCTTTGCCCTTCTGCAAGTGTCCTTGGGGACACAGTTTAAAAATCACTATGTCAGCCAATTCAATTTATTTAATAACATTTCTTGTTTTTTCCATTTCTATATAATCTTGGGCCTGATACTACAAAGCAAGAACAAATTGCTTATTTTCAGTGATACATGGACTCAGGAATTCCTCCAGAACTTTTAGTGAATTACTTTTTCTACGGAGATAAATAGTAGTTTCGTGCCTTGAAAGAGATCATGAAAAAAATCTGTGTCTCATTCAGTTCTCTCATTAGGTGTTGGTCACTTTGAACAATTTGTTTATTTCAAAGTTTTTTGTTTTTCCATTCCCAACATGATAGGTCGAGGACTGCAGTCTCAGGCCTTCTCTCTACTGCTCTGGTCGGCTTCACTATTAACCTCTAAAATCTTCTGTCAGCTTTTCCGTTATCTAAACACTGAGGACTTTAACATTCAGCCTGAGCAATGACAAGGGAAAACGTAAGTACAACAGGAAAAGACAAATCCTGTGTTCACAGATTTATTTGCCAGCAACAGAAAGAATTCATTCTAGTCTAGTGTGATTCATCTCCATGGAGTCTAGAGAAAGACAAGCTGTGAGTTTATCAAAACAGCATGCAGTACTGGGGCATTAAGGATCTGGGGTGCACTCGGTGGTTAAGTACCCAGGTTCTAGCTAACAGTTGGTAGCTGGAACTTCCCAGCCACTCTGTGGGAGAGAGGTGTGGCTGGCTGCTTCTGTAACGACTACAAAGTTGGAAACACTGAGGAGCAGTTCTCTTATGACCTAAGGGTCTCTGTGAGTCGTATCAGCTGGACAGTAATGGGAACATAATGTCTTAATGTGTCCTACAAGGATGACTATGGCCTGGTCAGGAATGCAGAAGCTCACAAATGTATCTTCTTTCTAAGGAGCACCAACTTACCTCCTTCAAGCATGACAAATTTCTATTTTTTCCAAAACTCAGCAGAAACCAGGGATTTACGAAGGCATTACTTTTTGCCCCCCTTGGCTATGGTTTAGCCAGAAATTCAATTATTCAGTACAGAACATGTAAATTTGATGATGTCTAAATCTTCATCAGATGCCTTCATCAGATGCCTTCTCGCTGCCCTCCCCTGGCTCTCACCACCAGCACCTCCTTTAACTAATAATCCTGGAGAGTTTATATCCACATCATTCTATGTACTGTGTGTCCTCTTCTTCTGCTACCCTGCTTCCTTCTGGCTGTATTCACGATAGCCTTATCATGTTATCTTTCTGCTGCACTCATTTGGTAAAATAAAAAGACTTGATCAATACTGCTAAATGCATACACTTGCATAGATTGGTCCCATTGCAATTTCATGGTGTCCAACTCTGATAAAACAGCCTCTGTTAACTATTGGTCTTTCCAACTGTTAATCTCTAAATGTTTTTTAAGTCCCTACTGTGGGCAACATGGCCACAGTCAGGGCAAGCATTATGGCCTGGGTGTGGGGCTTGTAAGCCTGTGAATGAGTGAATGTAAACAGCTGCAAAAGGCTAGAATGCATGACATCAGACTCTCGCAAATGATAGGTCTGGCCCTCTGAATGTGACCCTTGTACCTGCTCCCAGGCCTACATGCCCTCCTCCTCGTGAGGTGAATTCACCTGAGGAAGTGGCCTTTGTTGTGCTGTTTAGATAAGAAGGCACAAGTTTGCTTTGTGAGGGACTTACCAAACCCTATGCAAATCAATGCCTGTTTTATCGCATGTATGCGTGTTCTCTGTTCACTAAATAAAAATGAGCTACACGATGCCAAGATAGAGTTGGGGCATCACGGTGACCAGCTCTCCTTCTCACCACCAGTGTCTCTTGTATGGCATTCTTCATCAGCACTGATTAGCCATGGGCAATACAGACTCATGAAACTCAACACCTACTATGGAGCAGAAATTATCTGTACTCTGATGATACAGCTGTAAGAAGACAGAAAAATGTCCCTTCTCTCATAATCATTTACTGTCATGCATTAAATTGTGTTTTTCAAAGTACATATGTGCTGATTTGTCTAGACCATGACTTCTGTTATTGTGTGATGTTCTCGTCATGCTGTAAATCCTGCCTCTATGATGTGAATGAGGGTGGATATGCGACAGTTGTATTGCTGGGGCAGGACTCTGTATAAGATCATTTTGTGCCTGAAGTAGTCTCTTGAGATATAAAGGAAAGAAGCTACCGCTGAGATTTGGGACCTCATGCCTCCAAGTGCCTGAAGCTGAGGGCATCTTTTGTAAACGACCACAGTCCCTGTGCCTGAGAAGCTTCATGTCCAGGAAAAGATTGATGACAAGGACCTTCCTCCAGAGCTAGCATAGAAAACCTTCCCCTGGAGCTGACATCCTCAGGCTTTAAGTTTACTGGACTGTGAAAAATAAAATTTCTCTTTTTAAAAAATTACCTTTTTTTGTGGTATTTTTGTTAAGGGTGCACTAGATGACTAAGACACACTGTAGTTGAGAGAGACAGAATATAAACAAGAAAATGAATACAAAAGATAGTTTCCCTTACTGTTGAGTGCAATGAAGAAAGAAATCAGTGTGATGTAACAGCAATATATGGGGAGCACTGCTTTAACCTAGGGTCGCCATGAGTCGGATCTGACTCCATGGCACTTGGCTTGGCTTGGCTTTAACCTGTGGTCAGGAAAGGCTTCCCTCTCAGAGAAAAGGGTATTTGAGTTGAGCCAGCAGAGGAAAGAGTACAGGGAAGATGTCTCTAGAGAAAAAAATAACAGATTTGCAGTAAGACAGGGGTTTTCAAGATAGGGAAACTACGCTCATGGCATTACAATAGAAAATACAGCGGCAAGAATGAGCGCTGTCCTGATCATACCCATAAAAAGGATATTCTGAGTATAAAACAAAATAATTTAAAAACTTTAGTTAGATTATCATTGCTAAAGACAGAAGTTACAAATTAGCAAAGAAGGAATGCTTAAAATGAACCCTCTGGTGCTTGATTGCGGTTTTGCGTATGTATGCATGTGTGTTGTTAGTTGCTATTACCAAAATCCTAAATGGAGGCCACGTTGCCTGCAGAAACTACCAATGTTTGAGACAAGTGTGAGATGAGAAGAGGTTTCATTATGTGCCAGTACACAAGGAGACAGAGGGGATAGATTCTTTCAGTCTGTCTCCCCAAAATGGGGACTAGCTAGAAGTTTAATAGGAAAAAGAAATACAGTTTTATGAGTCCTAGGAATTTATGAAATGTTAATTCTTCATTAGGTGGTCCTGGAGATCATCTCCCACGCTTATTGATCTCTTAATTGGTATTGTGCACCCGCGGGTGGTCTGGCCATTATGTCTGGTCACAAGGTAAATTCCACTGAAAAGGCTAGAAATAGTAGATGATAATTTGAATAGAAACAAAATATTTGCTTGTTCCTGATATCCTCAAAATATCTTTTCATAAACATTGATCAGTTACAAAGGAAACAAAAGTAGCTTTCAAGTGGAAAAACCTGGTAAACACCTAATGCGCAAGGTTAATGTTATTAGTAATAAAACATACTAGCACCCTACACCCCCTGATTTGATCAATTGAGAAAGACACAGCACCCATATCTAGCCAAGAGAATATATCAGACAAACCCAAATTGCAGGACATTCTAGTAAGTATCTGTAGTCCTCAAAAGTAACTAGAGCATGAGATATAAGGAAAGAATGGAAAACTGTCACACATTGGAAGGACAAAGGAGATACAACTACAAAATACAATATGGTATTCTGGATTACATCCTAAAACTTGGGGGGGGGGTGCGGAATAGTGTTAAAACTGGTAAAATTCAAAGTATAGTTAATAGCATTGTTCAAAGTTAATTTCTTGGTTTAATTGTACCATGATTATGTTGGAAGTTCGCATTAGGAGAAATTAGATGAAGGGTATACTGGAGTTCTCTGCAGTAGTTTGTAGCTCTTCTTTATGCCTAAAATTATTTCAAAATAATTTTTAAAATAAAAAAAAGTATAACTAGGGTCACTGTGTGGAAATTACTTTTAGGTATAGCTGTTACTTTAAAAACAAGCTCAGTGCTGTTGAGTGGATTCTGACTCTGAGTTACCCTACAGCAAGGAGCAGAGCTGCCCCACAGGGTTTCCAAGGAGCACCTGGGAGGTTTGAATTGCTGAGCTTTTGATTAGGAGTTGCGATCTTAACCTCTGCACCATTAAGGGGGACCCAAAAGCCACCTAAAGCAACTTTCCTGTTTTCTCCTCCTGACCTTGAAACCCATTCTCTGAAACTAGTTGTTCCACATAATCCTCGAGTGAAATCTGAAGTGGCTCCATTACGTTTCCACACTCTCAGATAATTTCCCTCTGGTTTATTTTAATCACAAACGAATCTCATCTTGGTAATTTAAATGTTCAATACCACAGAAGAGTAAAAATGTTTCATTTTTAATCTGTCTTTAAAATTAAACTCATATCCCAGTGTGTCAGTCTCAGTTCTCTGAGAAGCATACCAAACACACTTGATGTGTATGCCAGTGTTTTGCAGGAGAACCACCTGTGAGAGATACGTGCAGTGACGAGGATGGTTCTGGGAAAGTCTGACTTGCAGTGAAGGCAAGGAAGAAAGAAAGTTGAATGGACACGTCATAGATTGTTATGCAGTTTAAATAAGGTATGCAAAGTTTATTCTCCTTTAATTTATTTAAGTAACGTTTTATTGAGTTTTTAGTGCAAGTTTATATAGCAAGTTAGGTTCTTATTTGTCAGTTTCCACACAAATTTTCCAGTGCCATTAATTACAGTTGAATCATTGTTTGCTGGCAGGCTTTTTTTTTTTTTTAAAGTATGAGGTCTGAAAAGTAAGCCATGAACTTAATTGTTCTAAGTTCTACAAACCTCATTGCTCAATATCACTATGATCACCTTCAAAGTATTCCCTTTGGGAAGCTGTGCACTGATGCCAGTGAGTAGTCCACCTACAAAGCAATTTTGGAACTTTTTCTGGAATGGTTGGTGTGCACAGTGGTACCATGACAAGTTCACGAACTTGATTGTATAGTTCTCTGTCAGGGAGTCTTTAGACAGTAAACAAATTAACTATACTGGAATACCCTTCCTACTCACCTGATCTGGCTCCCAGTGACTTTTTTCTTTACCCAGAGGTAAAGAAAATCTTGAAAGGAAGACATTTAGATGACATTCAGGACATCAAGGGTAATACTACAACCATATATAAGATGGCCATTCCAGAAAGAATTCCAAAAAACTGCTTTGAAGGGTAAACCAGGTTCTGGTGTAGGTGCCTAACTCCCCAAGGGGGGTACTTTGAAGGTGACTGCAGTGTTAATTAGCAACGAAGTGTGTAGCACTTTTTCTAGTGTGAGTTTGTGAATTTAATTGGCAGTCCTCGTATTTTAAAAAATAGAGTGCTAACTACAAGCAGTCAGTGTGGTACCATGTTCCACGAAGTACATCACAAATGAGGCATGTATCAGTGCTGCAGCCCAGGAGGAACATCATGCTTTATGATCATACTTGAGACCTCAAATATTTTCCTCAACTTTCCAGCATGCACTTTATAAAAGATGTCATCAGGGAGGTATATTGCAGCAGGATGTATTGTTCCCATGTTCCACAAAGCACGTTACACACATGGTACTTATCTGTACCGTGGCCCAGGAAATGCCTCACAGTCTCCTCCACAAAAATAACTCATTTACTGGAATATTTCTGAGTGCTGCTAACTGTACCTTCTCAGTAACACAAAGGAAATAGTAAACATACTGACAAGCCTTATGTTGCTGTATAGATGCCAAAAAACACAAAAAGTCTCCCACAATCCCTTCTCTCAGAAGCAACCCCTCATTAAAATGGCTTTCAACACTCAAATGCAGCACAGAACAATTTCCCTGTTTGGGCGGCAAAGGCACCAGGGTCTGCCATGATGCCAAGACACACTGAAGTACAAACACCTACCAGGAAACCTCCAGGGCTGGAAAATGTAGCAGGAACGTAGACGTGCTGACAGCCATGCCAGGGTTTTAATTATGTTCTGTTTGCTACCTTCCCAGTGCTCTGGTTTGCCTGCCACCCTCTCATCTCACCTATGCTTTTGGTAATTATTGACCGTTCCTTTGGTCTCATACAGATTTTTATTTTAAGTAGGACACCAAACTCATAGGTAACACCCTTTACCTCGCGTGCCACTGTGCTGCTTTGCTAGCAGGTGATCTCCAGGGACAGGCTCAATTCTAGGTTTAAAGAATGTCTCAGGGCAATAGTCTCAGGGTGTTCTCTACTGTTACAGTTTGCCTGGGTTTTATTTAGTCAGTTTTTAAGTTTGAGCTCTGCTCCATATTCTTCTCCCATTCTAGCCAGGATCAACGATTGTAACCCTTGTCAGAATGGTCAGCGGCAGCAGCCAGCTGTGATTTCGTTCTTCTGGTCTCAGGGTAGGTGAGGTTGTGGCTTGTGTAGACTTTCTTCTCCTCCAAGCTTTTGATTACTTCCTTACTGGTTAGCTCTGATGAATAGAGTCCCGTAAACGTGTGCTAGATGCCATCTAACAACTGCCATCACCATCTAGATGTGAGATGATACTTCACTAAGATGCACATCAAGATTTTTGTGAATTATGAGTTATGTTATGCCAGTTGACTGAGTTGTCCCATGAGACTGTGATCCTAAGCCTTAAAATTCAGGAAACTAATTTTGGAAGGTGTTCAGTTATGTCTGAGGAGTATCGGTATTTGAGGTTTCAATGAATATATGTGCCTGCATCCACATATTTGTATTTGCGTGTAAAACTTCAGTGGCATAGTGGTTAAGTGCTACAGCTGCTAACCAAAAATCAGCAGTTTGAATCCACCAGGTGCTCCTTAGAAACTTTACTGGACAATTCTACTCTGTGCTACAGGGTCGCTATGAGTTGAAATTGACCTCATGGCAATGGGTTTGGTTTGAGGTATAGTACTTCTGGAAAACACTAATGGCATAGTGGTTAAGTTCTATGGCTGCTAACGAAAAGGTCAGCAGTTCTAAACCACCAGGTTTTCCTTGGAAACTCTATTCTGTGATATAGGGTCATTGATTCAGATTGACTTGACAGCAACAAGTCTTTTCTTTCTTTTTTTTTTATGGATACTTTTGGAAACCTTGGTAGTGTAGTGGTTAAGAGTTACAGCTGATGTTCAAAGCTGATGTTCAGTAGTTCAAACCCATGAGGTGCTCCTTGGAATCCCTATCTGTCCTGTCACTATGAGTTGGAATTGACTCGACTGCAACAGGTTATGGATATTTTTATCTATCACCACCTATATACACACCTGTATCTACCCGTATACCGATTCACCTCTGCCCATCCACATGTGCTGAAACATTCATTTTTACTTTGATTGGGCTGTGCTCACTATCTTCACACCCACTATGTTTACATTTTACGCTACTTTTCCATCATCAGAAGTAACAAGTCTCTATACTTTAAGGTAAACTTTTCATTTACTTCCTCTTTTCACACCTTTATCCTTTTACTGCCGTGGTCTTTTTATCTTGCTGGCCCCCTTCTTAATGAGGATCCCTTCAAGATTACTCTGATTCAGAGAAACTGTGTATTACCTGCCCCCTGTGATGGTTATGATGGTGTATCAACTTGGCTGGGCCATGATTCTCAGTGTTTTAGCAGTTGTATGATGTTGTGATCATTTCCCTGTTAAAATGTGATATGTAATTACGCCCCACTAAAATCTGTTGAATGGTACCAGAGGGGGTGAGGCCTGTGGTGGCTTACCGCCCCCTTAGCCTTCCTCTCTTCATCTTTTGTTGCTTATTTCCTTCCTGCTCACTTGCCAATGTTCTTGGCTTGTACTGGGTCCTGCAGCTGCCTCTCATTCATCTGACATCCAGTTCTTGGCACTTGAGCTAGCATCTTACCTGCCAAGCTTGGGATTAGTTTATCTTCCCACCCTGTAAGCAAGAATCCTGCTCTCCAACCTGCTGATCTCATGTCCCCCAGCCCTTGCAACAATACGGTCAGAAGAAGCTTTGCATTCTTGCCTGCTGATCTTGGGATTCATCAAACTTCACATCCTGTGAGCCAGAGCCCTGCTCTCTGACCTGCTAATCTTCAGTTTGGAAGCCCCTGTGGCTATGTGAATCAGAAGAAACCTCTGTTCTGATCCACATACTTGGAATGTTACAGCCTCCACAGCTGTATGAGTTGTTTCTTTGATATAAATCTGTCTCTGTGTATTTGACTCATTTTCCTTCATCCTAAGACATCTCCCTATTCTGCAGGAATAGCTTTTGTTTTTTCTTCCCAATGGAATAACTTCTACTTACTCTGAGATCAGAACAGCTAGCTATTCACTATCTCTCATTTTAAACTTTTCCAGATGTGAGGGGCATTTTCTCCGTAGCACCACGAACTCACTCAGGGTAACACAGTCCAAGCTCTCTGAATGATCTTCTTAAATATTGCTCAATATACCTATGATAAAGGGCCAATAATACAAGTCTTACAATTAAGTCCAGGACCTTAATTGTTCCGAGTGCTACATTTCTCTCTTCCTTTGGGGGTGGAGAGGAAGATAGGGGAGTATACTACTTCAACAATTTTCTTTAAAGTAACTCCTCTCTTGCCCTTTTAATATGAAACTGTTAGGACTCTTAAAAGGGTATGTTTGAGGGGAAGTGTTTGGCTAAATGTAAAAAACATATTTTTGATCATTGTTTTGCAGATTCTGCTTTGAAGTCTAGCATATAACTAGGAAATGTGGAAATAGTTGCAATCTACTTTGTTCTCAAACTTTTGGGTCTTAAGCTGAAGCACAGGACTGGGCCATATTTATTTCTGTGACACATAAGATTGCTTAAGTCGAGGCCTACTCAATGACAACTGACAACAATAACAATCAATTTGATGAGACAAATGTCACTGTTTACAGAAAAGGAGAAATTTGGGAAAGGGGGCAAGGTGACTGCTCTTATATTGTTCTAAAACTTACACATTTATTTTTCTTTAAAGCTTTCCATACATGAAAATGTTAAATAAACTAAAATTTAAAAGCAAAACATTATAAAAACAGTATTAAAGACTAATGAGATCCTATAACTCAAGATTTACAGTCTATGAAGGGAAATGGGTAAATGATAGGTACATGAGTGAATTAATGAAACAAGTTCTAAAGGAAATGAAAAGTGTTCTCTGGGAGTATGACTAACAAAACTTTTTTTTTTTTTTTTGCATTGGGTGGTCAGGAAAGATTACTCTAAAAGGTGAAGTGTTAGGTGAAACCACAATGAAAAGTCATGTATGGAATCGTCTGGAAGTAGATGCTGAGGAGTGTTTCATGCTAAAATGAAACATCCATCTAAAACTTTGAGGGAGAAACAACTTGGAATTTCAGAGGAATTGAGAGAAGTCCTAAGTGTTGACCACAGGTGTGGCAAAGAGATGGAGAATTGTTTGGTATGAGGTTGGGAGGCAGGATTAAACCATACTATAAATATATTTAAAAGAAATTAGACTATTTTCAGCAGGGATACATCTACAAAGTCCTTTTTTTGCCATGTAAGGTAATAACACTAGTTTCCTAGACCTGGCATAAAACACAACATGAATTCGATGGCTTATAAGAACGGAAATGTATCGACTCACACATCTGGAGGTTAAAAGTCCTAACTCACAAGGCAAGATCATGTTATCTCCAGGGGGTCTAGGTCAAAGCCTTTCTTATCTCTCTGACATCTGATAGCTGTAGGCTTTCCTTGGCTTGTAGTTGAAGCATAACTCCTTTTTCAGGCGGCCGCCTTTCTTCTGTCTGTTCCTCCATGTCTCTTTCTTTACAGGACACCACTCCATCAAACAGAACCTACCCTGCTATGGCAAGAGCTCACTTTAACTTTGCTGATAATGTCTTCAAAGGGAATATTTCTAATTGAGGTCACACTCACAAGTGTCACAGGTTAGGATTTCAACACACATATGTATATGATTTTTTTTTTCTGGTTCAATGTAATCCATAACAATAATATTCACAGATTTCAGGGAATATTGTTGTTGTTAGGTGCCATCAGCTTCTACCTACAGTGATCCTATGTACAATGGAACAAAACTCTGCCCAGTCCTGGCCTATCCTTACAGTCATTGCTATTTTGAGGCTATCGTCACAGCCACTGTGTCAAATCGTCTTGTTAAGGGTCCTTCTCTTTTTCATTGACCTTGTATTTTACCAAGCCCTCTTGATAACATGTTCAAAGTACATGAGACAAAGTCTCACCATCCTCCCTTCTAAGAAGTATTATGGCTGTATTTTTTCCAAGACAGATTTGGTTGTTTTTCTGGCAGTCCATGGTATATCCTTTTCAACACTATAATTCAAATAAATGAATTCTTCTGTAATGCCCTTTGTTCACTGTCCAGCTTTTGCAGGAAGGTGAGGTAACTGAAAATTTTGTGTTTTGGATCAGGTGCATCTTAGTGCTCAAAGTGACATCTTCATGTCTTAACATGTTAAGATCCCATGTGGCAGAATTGCCTAATGTAAATACTTTATTTGATGTCTTGACTGCTGTTTCCACTGACAGTTCACTTTCCTGGAACTGGAGAATCATAGATACCAGAAATCAGCGATCTAAAAAGAAGTAGAAAATTGTGTGATTTTAATTCAATGTAACCCTAAAAATATTTTTTTAACACTGATATAAATGAAAATTTTAATTTATAGAGCTAATTCAAGATTGAAAATGCTTTATTAGTTTAAGAGTTTAGTACTTTTTACTAGTGTTTCTATGACTGGCATTGGTTTAACATCTTTTTCTTAGTGTTCTGAAGGATTTTTTGTTCTTTATTTAAAAGCACTGGTATAAATTATGTTTCAAGACATTGATAATTCAGGCAATTAAAGATTCCCCCTCCTCAAACCACCTTGAACAGACAGAGTGTTACACACCATCTTTACAATCTTTTGCAAGTGTCAGATATGACCAGTTAGGTGAAAAACATTAAAAAAGAAAATCAAACAACAACAAAAAATCAAGTTAAATTTTAATACCACATAGTCACTCTGTTCTAGCTATCTATGTAGCTATCTTTTTTAGAAAAAGAGAAAATGGCTTTGTCAGATATACAGCACCAAGTCAGGCAGTTCAATATCAACGCACTGTTGTGTAAATGTGTGTTAAGTTCTGGTTCTCTGAATACCCCTAGATGCGTAAGTCTGGACAGAGATCGTTCAGTTGGGAAGATTGTTTAGTGTTTATCTGTGCTTCCCACTGCCATCACATTGATTTCAACTCATAGCAACCCTGCAGACAGAGTAGAACTGCTCCATAGAGTTTCCAAGGAGTACCTGGCAGGATGTGAACTGCTGACCTTTTGATTAGCAGTTGTGGCACTTAACCCACTACGCCACCAGGATTTCCCATCTATATTTGGTTGCCCCTAAATTGGAAAAGTGGTTCAAGTCTTACGAGTCCTTCCCAAAGGTATTTGAATTATTTATTTTTTTCTCTTTCTTGAAGTATAATTACAACATAGCACAACTGAACATTCATGTATAGGAGATAGAATATTATCAATATCTTAGTGAAGCCACCAAATCAGACCAAGACCCAATTCCAGGTCCCACTCGGTACAGCACAGATATCACAAGACCCTGTACTTGGTAGAACACAGAAAGAATTTATTCAGTGATCAGTCAAGGGAGAGCAGCTAGACATGCCTCTCCAAGAAACAGCTCACCAAATAAAGCTGGAGGTGAAGATTTTATGTTTTAGGTGATAACAATCAGCTCATGTATATTGAAATATTTTCGGGAAGGGGTGGGAAAATCTAGGAAATAGACTGGGAGGGATTATGCAAAGTAGATGCCTAAGCAGTTTGGTCTCAAGACGGATTCTGCAGTGAAGGGCTCTGGGTTTTGTTCATCACGGAGGAAGCCAGGTACATCAAGCAGCCAGCATATGTGCAGTGATCCTTTTTGTCTTCTTTCTCCAGGAGTTCGGTGGTTTGTAGCTTTCTTAGTGTGCATGCTCTGCATCTAGCCAAGCCAAGTGCCGTCGAGTCGAATCTGCACCTAGAGAAAACTTAAGCAAACAGCTGTGAGAAAGACATCAGAAGCTTGGTATGTAGGGCCCCACAATGTGGTCCCATCTTACTCAAACATCTGGCTAGATGTAATAGATGATTTAAATTTGGCAGTCTTTCTGGCTCTGTTAATTAGGGCATGGTGGTGTTTCACAAGTATACTGAATTCTCAGGATTTCAGATCAGGGCCATTGGTTCTTTTAATCAGGCAGGTGGCTTGAAGCTATGAAAGGAAATAATCATTACAGGATGAAAAGGCAAAGCTATTACAGGGTGTTCAGGGTTAAGCTTGCTGCACGTATGTGCAGAACTGGCAAGGGTTCTTGGACTACCTCATTAGAAGTCCCATTGTGTTCTCGTTTGGAAAATACCCTACCCCGCCAAGGTCACTGCCATCTTAAATTTTAACAGTATCAGCTAAATTTGCTTGCATTTTTTTCTTTTCTTTTTACTTAAATAGAATCATACAAATTTACCCTGTTTATGGCTTATTTTGCTCAACTTTAGGAGAATCATCCTTATTTTTACATGTAGCTGTACACTGTTTATTCCCGTTTTACTATATTTCATTGTTTGAATATACTATTATTATCTGTTCTACTTTTGGTGAACATTTATATACTTTCCCATAGTCAATATTGTGACCAAGAACATTTTAGCACAGAGTCCGTGGAGAAATAAATGAACTCATTTCTACTAGATATATACCTGGTAGTGAAATTGTTGGAGATAGACATATGTTCCATGAATACTGCTAAACAGTTTTCCAAAATGATTGAACTAAAATTTACACCCCCCCAAACAACAATCTTAGTGAGTTCCATTGCTTTACATCTTTACCAGTACTTACTATTTTTAATCTTTGTTTTTAGCACCTCAGGTAGTATGCACTCATATTTCATTGTACTTCTATTTTGTGTTTCCTGAAGTTGAGTACCTTTTTAAAGTTATTAGCCATTTCAATATACTTTTTTAATTATTATTATGATTGAATGAAAGTGTATGTTCCCATATAAATTTGCATGCTGACCTATATGCATCTTCCACTGCTCTCCCTGCCTGGTGACAGTACAATCTTCCTCTCTGCTCCATACATGTCTTATCTTCCCAACAATCTCCTATCTTTACCTCTCCACCCATTCCCCTTCCTCCAGTACTAGGTCAACAGGACGACCTCCTATAGATGCCTAGAACCATAAAGTGCCCACACAATATGGTCATTCTACGTCACCAAGTCCAATCCATTGCTGTCAGAATGTTGACTTTGATTATGATTTATGGACAGGGGAAGCATCAGGACCAGTTGCGATGTTCCCAGGGGAACCCTGAAGTCTCTGCACCGTCAACTGTGGTCTTTTAGTGGAGATCTCAGGGTGCACCCCTATTCGTACTTGTGTTGCCAGTGAGACTCAACTTTGTGAGCTCCATCACGGCTGTCACTGGTGGTGGCTGGGCACCATCCAGTTCTTCCAGTCACAAGTCGATGTAGACATCCACTCATGTGGGTCTGTCTGTCTTCTAGCTTCTCTTTCCCCCATGTTGTTGTGGACCTTGTTGATCATCTATTCCTGATAAGTTGGGACCATTTGCTTTACCCTCAGATGGCAGCTTGGCAGCTTTTAAGACCCCACGCCACTCACCAATGTGGGGTGCAGAGAGTCCTCATTAGCAAAATGCTAGTTGTGCCAATTGGTCTCTATTTTCCCTGAAAGCATGATCCCCGGCCCCCTGCCCCAGCTACTCTGTCCTTGCAGTATTGGGTTAAGACGGGAGGAGTACACAAGTTGTGTTGAAGTCTCGTTAATATTGATCTTTTACTAATGTGTGCTGTCACCAATTTCACCCAACCAAATTTCTAACAACTATCTAATCTAAACCCACTTCCCTCACCCTCCCACCCTCCCAACCCTTGTAGCCACCAAAGAGTCTTTTCTGTTATGCATGGGTCTATTTTAAGTTCTTATCATAGGAGTCTCATATAATATTTGTCCTTCTGTGGCTGACTACTTTCATTCAGCATAAAGTCCTCCAGTTGAAACCAGATTAAGAGATATTTCCTGCTATCACCGTTGTTCTTTATCATTGCATAGTGTTCCATTGAGTATACATACCATAGTTTACCTATCCATTCTTCTGTTGTTGGGCATCTGAGTTAATTGCATCTTTTTGCTATTGTGGACCGTGCTGTGATGAACATTAATGTGCATGTATCACTTGGTGTGAATGGTCTTGATTCTGTAGGATATATTCCAAGTAGTGGAATTACTGGGTCAAATGGTATATCAATATCCATTATTTTAAGGTAGCGCCAGATTGTTTTCCAAAGAGGTTGTACCGTTTTGCAACCCCGCCAACGGTGTAGGAGAGTTCCACTCTCTCCACAGCCACTACAGCATTTAGTGTTTTGCATTTTTTGGATCATGGCTAACCTTGTTGGGGTGAGATGGTATCTCATTGTAGTTTTGATTTGAATTTCTTTAATAGCTAAGATTGTGAGTATGACCTCATATGTTTTTTGGCTGCCTGGATCTCCTCTTTAGAGAAGTATCTGTCCAACTCCTTTGCCCATCACTTAATTGGATAATTTATCTTTTTCTTATTGATATTTTGTAGTACCTCATAGACTATGGAGATCAGGCGTTGGTCTGATATAGAGTTGCCAAATTTTTTTCCCATTCTGTAGGAGATCTTTTAATTCTATTGATAAAGTCTTTGGATGAGCAAAAGTGTTTGATTCTTAGTAGTTCCCGTTTTCTCTTCTGTTGTTTGTGGTTTGTTTGACAGATTTTAAAGTCTGTCTAGGTCGTATATTAAACCTTCCACTGTTGTTGCAACTTTTTCTTGGATGAACTTTATCATTTTAGATTTGAAATTTAGATCTTTTATCCAATTTGAGTTGGTTCTTGCGTAAGATGTAAGATATGGGTTTTGTTTTAATTTAGTGCACATGGATATCCAGTCTTGCCAGTGCCATCTGTTGAAGAGATTGTTTTGACCCCAGTTTAATGTTTTAGGGCCTTCGTCGAATATCAACTGTTCATAGACAGATGATGTCATCTTTGGGGTCTCAATTCTGTTCCACTGATCTATCTGTTTCTTTTTGTACCAGTACCAGGCTGTTTTGATTACTGTGGCAGTGTAATAGGTTCCAAGGTCAGGTAATGAGAGGCCTCCCTGTGTGTTCTACTTTAGTAATGCTTTATTTATCCGGGGCTTCTTCCCTTTCCAAAGTTGGTAATTTGTTCCTCCATCTCATTAGAAAATGTTACTGGAACTTGTACTGGGATTGCATTATATAAGTAGATTGCTTTGAGTAAAATAGACATTTTCACAATGTTAAGTCTTCCTACCCATGAGCAGGGTGGGTTTCTCCATTTATGTATCTCTCTCTTAGTTTCTTGTAGTAAGGGTTTGTAGTTCTCTTTGAAAAGGTCTGTTATTTCTCTGGCTATCTGTATTCCTAGGTACTTTATCTTCTTGGGGCTATAGTAAATGGCATTGACTTGGTAATTTCTTCCTTAATAATCTCAGTGTTGGTATAAAGGAATCCTACTGATTTACTTATGTTTATCTTGTATTCTGAGATTTTGCCGAACTCTTTTATCAGTTTGAGTAATTTCCTTATGGATTCTTTGGGATTCTCTGCATATGCAATCATATTATCTGCAAATAGGGAGATTTTTAGTTCTTCTTTGCCTATGCAGATGCCCTTTTATCCCTTGGTCTTGTCTGTCTTGAACTTGCTCTGGCTAGAACTTCTAGTACAATGTTGAATAGGAGAGGTGAGAGTGGGCATCCTTGTCTAGTTCCTGTTCTCAAGGGAAACTGTTTCAGTCTCTCTCCATTCGGGAGGACATAGGCAGTTGGCATTGTATAAATGACCCTTATTGCATTGAAGAATTGGCCATCTATTCCTATTTTGCTGAGAGTTTTTAGCACAAATGTGTGTTGTAGTTTATGAAATGCCTTTTCTGCATCAATAGATAAGATCAGGTGATTCTTGTCTTTCGTGGTATTTATGTGGTTGATCACATTAATTGTTTTTCTGATGTTGAACCTACCTTGCATCCCTGGTATGAATCCAACTTGGTCACGACAGATTAGTTTTTTGATATGTTGTTGTATTCTATTGACAAGAATTTTGTTGAAGATTTTTGCGTCTAGATTCATGAGTGATATTGGTCTGTAGTTCTCCTTTTTGGTTGAGTCTTTCCCTGGCTTTGGTATCAGGGTTGTGCTGGCTTTATAGAATGAATTTAAGAGCATTCCATCCCTTTCTATACTGTTAAATAGTCTCAGTAGTATTGGAGATAACTCTTCTCTAAAAGCTTGGTAGAATTCTGCAGTGAAGCCATCTGGGCCTGGGCTTCTTTTGGTTGGCAGTTTTTGATGACTTTTTCAATCTCTTCCTTTGTGATGGATTTATTAAGTTGTTCCGCTTCACTTTGTGATAATTTTGGTAGGTAATATGAATCAAGGAATTTCTCCATTTCCTCTAGGTTTTCAAATTTGTTAGAATACAGTCTTTTATAGTATTCAGCTATGATATTTCTTGTTTCTGCTGGATCTGTTGTGACAACTCCCCTCTCAGTTCTTACTTGGTTTATTTGTTCCCTTTCCTGTTTTTCTTTAGTAAGTTTAGTCAATGGTTTGTCAATTTTGTTGATCTTTTCAAAAAACCAGCTTTTGGTCTTTTCAATTTTTTAATTGTTCTTCTATTCTCTAATTCATTTAGTTCTGCTGTGATCTTTATGTTCCGTTTTCTTCTGGGGCCTGAGGGGTTTCTCTGTTGTTCTCTCTCTACTTGTTCAAGCTGCAGAGTGAGTTCTTTGATTTGTTTTCTTTCTTTCTTCCAGATGTGTGCATTTCTGTAGAGAAGCTGACCTCTGAGCACTGCTTTGGCTGTATCCAGTAGGTTCTGGTAGGAAGTGTTTTCATTCTCATTGGAATCCATAAATTTCTTTATTTCATCCTTGGTTTCTTCTATAACCCATGCTTTTTGAGCTAGGTGTTGTTCAGTTTTCATGAGTTCTGCTTTCTATCTATGTTTTTTCTGCTACTGGTTTTGACTTTTATGGCTTTATAATCTGAGAAGATGCTTTGCATTAATTCAGTGGTATGGATATTGTTGAGAATTGCTTTATGTCCTAATACACAGGTCTATTCTGGAGAATGTCCCATGTGCACTGGAAAAGAAGATGTAGTTGTCTGCTGATGGATAGAAAGTTTTGTATATGTTGATGAGGTCTAGTTGGTTAATTGTGGCGAGAAGGTCTTCTGTGTCTTTATTGAGGTTTTTTTTCTAGACAATCTGTCCAATATTGAGAGTGGAGTGTTGAAGTCTCCTTCTATTATTGTGGAGTGATCTATCTCCTTTTTGATTGTAGTCAGTGTTTCTTTGATGTATTTAGGTGCTCTAATATTAGGTGCATAAATATTTAACATTGTCAAGTCCTGCTTGTGTATTCAACCTTTCAGCAATAAACAGTGTCCATCCTTGTCCACGATGGTGGATTTTACATTAAAATCGATATTATCTGGAACTAGAATTGCCACATCTGCTCTTCTTTGTTCATTGTTAGCTAGATATATATTCTTACATCTTTTAATTTTCAGTTTATTCATCTCTTTAAGTCTAAGGTGAGTTTCTTGTAGGCAACATATAAATGAGTCATGTCTTTTGATCCAATATGTCACTTGATGTCTCTTGACTGGAGCATAGAGTCCATTCACATTCAATGTAATTATTGATAGGTATGTGTTCAGTGCTGCCATTGTGATTTGTTTATTTTTGTGTTAATGTTTTCTCTGTTGTTCTTATTATCTGTTCTGTGACCTTCTTTTTGTGAGTTGATTTTTCACCTTTTTCAGGGTTGGTTTTGTGGTTGTTGAGACTCCTGTCTTACATTTCTTAATATGATATGTTGCTTCTTTATTGTGCTTTATGGCCACCCCTATGATCCCGCTTAATAAGCTATATATAAATCCGATTTTGATTGCTACCAGTCTTGTCAACTTCCTCTCCATCTGGAAGGACTATAACAACTATAGTACACCCCTCTTTTTAATATGATGATATCATAGTTTACGATATGATTACTAGATTGTTTCTTTCACTATTGTAGATTTGATTGTGTTTGGAGTCTTCCCTAAATGAGTAAGATTCCGGATAATGTGTCCTTCTAAAATACAAAGTTTGTGGTTTTCTTCTTCCAAGCCACGAAATTCTTTCAGTATTTCTTGTAGCTTTGGTTTGATTTTTACAAACTCTCTGAGTTTCTGTTTATCTGGAAATGTCTTAATTTCATTTTCATATGTGAAAGATCCTTTGCCAGGATATATAATTCTTGGTTGGACATTCTTTTCCTTCAATGCTTTGAATGTGTCATGACACTGTTTCTGTGCCAGCATCATTTCTGCTGATAAATCTGACAAAAGCCTACAGGGTTTCCCTCTGAATGTTAGCTTAGCTTTGAGTCTTGCTGCTTTTTAAGAGTTTCTGCTTATGTTTCATTTTGTTGAGCTTGATTACAATATGTTCTGGAGTCTTTCTATTGAGATCTATATTGAGTGGTGTTCGATACATATCTTGGATATCTATATTCTCTTCTTTCATAATTTCTGGGAAGTTTTCTGTCAGCAGCTCAGCAGCAATACTCCATGTGTTCTCAGGTGTCTTGCCCTGTTCAGGAACTCCAATTAATCATAGATTGTTCTTCTTAATAGAGTTCCACATGCTTCTTAATGCTTCTTCATTTTTCTTGTTTCTTTTTTCCGATTTCTTCTCATAGATGCTGGAGTCAGTGGCTCTGTCTTCCAAATCAGAAATTCTCTTTTCCATTTGTTCCATTCTCTTTTCTTGGCTTTGAATTGAAGTTTCTATGTCTTTGATTTTGTTCTTGATCTGTTGGATTTCCGAGTACTGATGTTCCATCAGATCAAACAGCTTGTTTAATTTTTCATTTTGCTCTGCTGCATTTTGTATAAGGTCTAGGAAGGCTGTCTGTATAATTCTTTTGTATTCACCTTCTGATAGTTTCAGAAAAGCTTCTTTGGGAAGTTCTGAGGTGGTTTCTTTTGGGGGCCTTCTGATGCCATGGGTGACTTCCAGGTTACCATCTTCTCCAATGTTTGTTGCTTTTGGGGCTTCATGTGGGTCATTAGAGGCTGGGAGAGACGATGTGAAGATGGACCACATTCATTTCTCTAGGCCATCTTAAAATGAGAAGTAAAAAGTATTTAACAACTTCCAAAGTCAGTCAGGGTTTCAGGTGTATACTTCCCTCTTCCCAGCTGGCAAAGTAAGTACCTCTATATTGAACCCCAGATGTTATAAACTAGCTCAAAATACAGAAAGTCTACTGGCCTGCTGGCCTCTGCTGTGGGGCTTCAGGTGTATGTGATACTATGTAGAATTCTGCTTTTCTGCTGGAAAATCAGTCTCTCCTGGGTAGGCACTGCCTCCCAGTCCAGGAATTAGGTCCATCTGAGGCTTCCGTATGGATGACCCCACCTCCTAGCAAAACAAGATGGCGTCCTGCCAGGCTCGCCAGCTGGCCAGGACCAGGCTCCTGGTGGAAAGAGAGGCCAAGAGTGCCAAAATGCCCGGAGTCCACAGCCTCTGCCGCTGGGCCCCAACCCCAGGTGACACTGTGCAAAACACCACCTCCCCACTAAAAAAAACTCTCTCCCCAGCAGGAGCCACCCCCCAGCCTAAGAACCAAGTCCGACAGAGGCCTCTGCCCAGGCCTCTCTGTTTCCCGATAGGCCAGAATAGCCAAGTTGTATAGAGTCGAGGCCAGGCTCTCAGAACCTGGCAGTCACGCTTGCCGGTCCCACCAGTAGTGTATCTGAGACCAGCTGCTAGTAGAGTCCCAGTTCTACCCACCAGCTAAGACAGAGGAAAAAAAAAATTAATTGGTGAGTTACCTTCAGTCTGTGCAAGCCTGTGCTCTCTGAGAGTAACAGAATCTTTTCCACCCAAAGGTTGAAAGGATCCAGTGAAGTTTCTTGCTGTTACTAAATATGTGATTCCAAATGACCTAACAGCTGTGGAATAAATGTGATTCATTGGAATCTAGAACTATAAAGCACCAGTAAGACAATGGATGAGTGTTCACAATTTTACTTTACAAGTGACACTCCAGTATTTAATCAATTTTTAAATTGCTTTTTGTGAGATGATAAATAAACCTATGTATCACCAATATAACAAAGTCAACTAAAACCATACATCAGAATTATGATTGTGGAGTAAATTATGGTCTATGGACTAAGGCTTACATTCAAGAAATTCTAGAGACACACTTACTAAACCTATTTTGTGGGTCTTAATGGCACTTTTACCATGAATTAGAAAATGGATGGCAACATTAACAGCATATACTATGTAAACACCATGAGAAAAGAACAGACTTATTTAAGGCAATAATGTACGACATATAAGAATGTGAGGACCCATGATCAAGTATGTTAAGTACAAGAGATGCGTCCAGCAATGTGGAAGCTGACAGCGTGCTGTTACCACCATACGTGAGCGAATGATTAGTACATTACTCTGAAAGAGGCAGCCAACATGCTGTGGGAAGATCAAAATACAGAAATTTCTTATTAAGGTCGTTAGCTTGGAGGCAATCTTACAAGTTTGTTGTCAGCACTTTTTAAAATGTTCTTAGATACCAAAAGCATATCTTTCATGGGATACTGGTATTATTATATCCATCCATGAGGAATGATCTTTGCATTCTATTTTCTTTCTCTAATTCAGAGCTAGTATCTGCTGACTACTCCTTGGAAACTCTATGGTACAGTTTTACTTGGAATTTACTCAGTAACAATGGGTTTTGTTTTTCTTGGTTTAGTTTCCTTTCCAAGCTTTAAAAACTCTCCCTTTGATACATTAATCAGTGAACTCTAATCCATGTATGCTCAGAAGTTAATCTGTGCTATATTACATAAGCCCCCAAACATCTATTGGTCTGTTGTACTATGGGGGCTTGTGTGTTGCTGTAATCCCGGTAACTAGGTCACCAGTATTGAGATACTAGTGGAGTCACTCATGGCAGGCAAGTTTCAGCTCAGCTTCAAAACTTAAGACAGACTAGGAAGACGGACTTGGCTGTCTACTTCTGAAAATAATTAGCCAATGAAAACATTAAAAATAGCAATGAAACATTGTCTGATATAGGGCTAGAAGATAAGCCCTTCAGGTTGGAAGACACTCTGACTGGGGAAGAGCTACCTCCTCAAAACAGAGTTCACTTTAATGACATAGATGGAGTCAAACTTTCAAAAGCATTTTCCAGTGTGACCCAGCTTAAAATGAGAACAGTTGCAAACATCCTCTGATAATCAGAAAATGGAGTCTCCAAAGTATGAATCTATGAAAATTGGAAGTCATTAAAAATGAAAATGAAAGCATAAACATCAATATCCTATGCATTAGTGGCTTGAAATAGACTGATGTTGGCCATTTTGATTTAGACAGTCATATGGTGTGCTATGCTGTGAACGACAACATGAAGAGGAATGACATTGCATTCATCATCAAAAAGAGAATTTAAAGATCTATCCTTAAGTGGCTGAGTGGTTAAGTGCTACAGCTATTAACCAAAAGGTCAACAGTTTGAATCCACCAAGCATGACTTGCAAACTTTCTAGAGCAGTTCTACTCTGTCCTATAGGGTTGTTGTGAAATGAAATCATTTGAATATCAAGGGGTAAGCTGTATCCTAATGTACAATGCTGTAAAAATAAATAAATAGCCCATTGCTGTTGACTTGATTCTAACTCATAGTGGCTCTTTAGAACAGAGTAGAACTGACCCCATAGAGTTTTGAAGAAGTGCCTCATGAATTCAAACTGCTGACCTTTTGATTAGTCTCTATAGCACTTAAGCATTACACCAGCATTTCATATACCTACAAGGAAGACCAGTTAATATGACCATTCTTCAAATTTACACACCAACCACGAAGTCCAAATATGAAGAAATTTAAGATTATTGATCAAGCATATGATCAGGATACAATACTGGTTGCCAACTGGTTACTGGAATGCAGAAGTTGGAAACAAAGAAGGACTGGTAATTGGAAAATATGCCCTTGGTGACAGAAACAATGCAGGAGATCATAAGATAGAATTTTGCAAGACCAACCGTGTCTTCATTGCAAATAACTTTTTTAACCAACATGAACGACAACTATACATATGGACCTCACTAGATGAAATACATAGGAATCAAATCAACTACGCCTGTACAAAGACACAACAGAGAAACTCCACATTATCAGTCAGAACAAGGCCAGGGAACCACTGAGAAACAGATCATCAATTACTCATAAACAAGTTCACATTGAACCTGAAGAAAGTTAGAACAAGTCCATGAGAATCAAAATATAACCTTGAATATATCCCACCTGAATTTAGATGTATCTCCAGAAGAGATTTGACATGACAAACACTAATGAACAAAGGGCAGATGAGTTGTGGAAGGGTATCATACATGAAGAAAGCAAGAGATCATCTGAAAGACAAGAAATAAAGAAGACCTAAATGGATGTCAGAAGAGACCTTGAATCTTTCTCTTGAATGGCATGTAGCTACATTAAGTGGAAGAAATGAAGTAAAAGAGATGAGCAGCTCAAAAGAGAAGGTTGAGTGTTATGATAATATGTGCAAAGACACGGCAACAGAAATCAAAAGGGAAAAACATGTTGAGCATTTCTCAAGCTGTACTGGAGAAAAATTTCAAGGTTCCAACTGCCATATTAATGGATTCTGTGGAGAAGATATTAAATGACAAAATAAGCATCAAAAGAAGATTGAAAGACTACAGAGTCAGTATACCAGAAAGAAGTGGTTGACATTCAGCCATTTCCGAGGTAGCTTATAATCAGGAACTGATGGTACTGAAGGAAGACATTCAAGCTGTACTGAAGGCACCGGTGCAAAACAAAGTTTTAGGAACTGAACAGTTGAAATGTTTCAACAAACAAATGTAATGCTAGAAGTGCTGGCTCATCTATGCCAGGAAATTTGGAAGACAGCTACCTGACCAACAAGCTGTGATCCAAACAAATGTGGAAATTATCAAACAATACCATTAATATGACACACAAGTGAAATTCTGTGAAAATTTTTTGAAATTGGCTGCAACAGTATATCAATGGGAAACTGCCAGAAATTCAAGCCAAATTCAGAAGAGGATGTGGAACCACAGATATCAGAGCTGATGTCAAACGGATCCTAACTAAAAGCAGAGAACACCTTAAAGATTTTTACTTGTGTTTGTTTGTTTGTTTCTTACTATGGAAAGGCATTCAGTCATGTGGATCTTAACAAATTGTGGGCAACATTGTGGGGAATGGGAATTCCAGAACACTTCACTGTGCTCATGAGGAACCTATGCAAGACTGAGAGGCAGTCATTTGAACAGAACAAGAACAAGGGGATATAGCATGATTTCAAGTCAGGAAAGTTGTGCAACAGGGTTGTATCCTTTCCCCAAACCTGTTCAGTCTGTATCCTGAACAAATAATCTGAGAAGCTGGACTATGTAAAGAAGAATGAGCCATCAGAATTGGAGGAAGTTTTGTTAGCAACATGCCTTATGCAGATGACACAACTGTGCTTGCTGAAAGTGAAGAGGACTTGAGGAACTTACCAAGTAAGATGAAAGACCACAGCCTCCAGTATGCATTACACTTCTACATAAAAGAAACAAATCCGTAACAACTAAACTAGCAAGCAGCACCATGATAAATGGAGAAAGGACTGAAGTTGTCAAGGATCTCATTTTACTTGGGTACGTAATCAACACCCATGGAAGCAACAGTTAAGAAATAAAAATAAGCATTGTATTGGGCAAATTTGCTGCAAGGGATGTCTTTGAGGTGTTGAAAAGCAAAGATGTCACCTTGAAGACTAAGGTGCCCTTGACCCAAGCCATGGTGTTTTCAATTGTTTCATATGTATGTGAAAGCTGGATGTTAAGTGAAGAAGACTGAAGAAAAATTGACAGTTTTCCTTTGTATTGTTGGTGACGAATTTAGAATATACCATGGAATGCTAAAGGAGGGAATCAATCTGTCTTGGAAAAAGGAAAGCCAGATTGCTTCTTAGAGGCAAGGATGGTGAGGTCATGTCTTACATATTTTGGACATGTTACGAGGAAGGATAAGTCCCTGGAGAAGGACACCATGCTTAGTAAAGTAGCGGGTCGGTGAAAAAGAGGAAGACTCTCAACAATTGAAACAGTGGTTGCAGCAGTGCGTTCAACCGTAGCAATGGCTGTGATGACAGACAGGACCAGACACTATTTCAGTCTACTGAACATAGAGTTGCTGTGAGTTGCTGTGACTTGATTGCATCAAACAACAATAACAAAAACAACATACTACATAAAAATACATTCTACAAGATACCTCTAATAAAGTCTGTGTGCAACCTGAGTGTTAAAAGCATTTTTATATGTAAATGTGTTATTACAGTTGTAGCAACTTGATAGTGCCAATGATCAATATCACAAAACAAAACAGAGATATCTGCATATTCACTCTCCTATGTCCATTTAGCTCACCCTCAACCAAAACATGATACTAGCTAATAACCTACACTATCTGTCCATTCTATGATTTATTCACCCAGCTTTTCCCATGTTGTCACTGTTGTTTGTTTATGTCTCATCACTGATGACTCACCAACCATCCATGTAAAATAGAACAAAACATTGCCCAGTCCTTGGCCATCTCCATAATCACCAGTATTGTGATACATAGAGTTTTTATTGGTAGCTTTTCAGAATTTGATCTCCAGGCCTTTTTTCTTAGTCTGTTCTTGTGTAGAAGTTCCACTGAGACTTGTCCACTCTGCTGGTATTTGAAATATGAAGTATAGCTTCTAGCCTCATAGCAACAAAAACCACCACAATATAGACAAATTGACAAACGGGTGTTTTTTCCATGTGTGTTATTATTTTAACCCTAGTTCTGAAATTCCTTGTCTATTTATGTTTTTCCTGTTGTTAATCATAGGTTAAAGCATCCTTACTAGGACATGCATTTCACTCCCAATTGCCAAAATTTAATTTCCCTTCTTCAGGCTTCTCTCACTCTATTCTTCCTCTCCAGACCACATCTGGAAACATTCTTCTCTTTCATTTCTCCTATTAAAATAAATAGCATTTTTACATAGGAACTCAGTTCTACCTGCAATTTTTGATGTTTCTTCCTAGGGAAAAGGAACCTATGAGTAAGTGAAGAAATATGGGCCCATTACATACATGATGTCATCCAGGGTTTCTGCAAGGTCAGGTCTACAAAATACACTAGGATAGTTATCATCTTACTCTCTTTTAGTTTTTCAATATTTTAATTACTTAAATTGATTTAATTATTATAAAATGGATTTAGTGACTTTAAAAACCAACACAAGAACTTGCATTTCTTTTTAGTAATTCACTGATTTCATGAAGTTACTGTTTCTTTAATAGAAAAGCATTTATGCACTAATGTCTGTCTTGGGAGAAGTGCTCTTTGGATACAAGGATGGTGAGACTTTATCTCACATACTTTGGACATGTTAACAGGAGGGACCAATCACTGAAGAAAGATGTCACCTTTGGTAGCCAGCTAAGTGCCATCGAGTCGGATCTGACTCATGGTGGAGAGTCAGACAAAAGAGAAAGGACTGCTAAGAGATGGGTTGACACAGTGGCTACACTGATGGGCTTAAACACAGCAAATAGTGCGAGGACAGTGTAAGACAGAGCAGTGTTACAGTTTGTTGTACATGGGGTCACTATGAGTCAGAACTGACTCATCAGCACTTAACAACAACACGCACTGATGAAGGAAACCCTGGAGGCCCAGTGGTTTTGACTGAACCGCTGAGTGTTAACCAAAAGTTTTGTGATTTGAATCCACCAGCAGCTCTGCAGGAAAGATGTAGCAGTCTGCTCCCATAAAGATTTACAGCCTTGAAACCCGACTGTGTCCTGTAGTGTTACTCTGAGCTGGATTCCACTAATGGCAGTAGTTTTTGTTTGTTTGTCTGTTTGCTTGTTTGTTTTGATGCATGTGTATGCCTTTTTTTTTTTGCAGACAACAATGCAGTCCATCATGTGGCTGAAATGCCATAACTGCATAGCGCATTATACAAATGGATATTTTGAAATTATTTCAAAAGTCTTGATGCTCTCTGATTACATGTCTAATCCTTGAATTATCTCTTATTTCACACACACAAAAAAATCAAATGAATAGCGCAAATTAACTGAAGAAATTTTATTCCCAAGGATGTAAAAAGGATTCTGGTTGGCGGATCCACTCTCCAAGACAGAAGTAGGCTTACGACGGAAGCAAGTGGGAGAATAAGGGTGGCGAGGAATGCCTGGATATGTATGTATATGTTTCATGCCTTGGAAAGGATTGTGAGTTAAGAAGTTACGTCTAGTTTGAGAGGAACAGTACTAGAAGAAAGACAAGTGGAGCTGACACTGTGCTTGTGAACTGAGGTGTATGCTGTTACATACAGCAAGGAACTTGATCTGTCTTTGAAGTTGTATGTTAAAATTCATCTTTTTTTCCAATATTTACTTAAGTCAAGTTGGCAGCTACATCATGATACTAATATTACCACTGTGACAATTACCAAATTCAGAGATTTCACATAACAATACAAATATTTCAAATCCATAGCCATTTATTTTAGTTCATGTTGATGTTATTACTGTTGACTCTAACTGGAACAGCATGTTTACTTCCTTTATTCAATGGGCTAAACATAACTGGAAATTAATATGCCATTTGAATTTTAGAAAATAATTTCATATTTCTTCATAGTCTTCATATTTCATCTTTCTTTTTATATGATCTCATTTATTTTGTGTCTTCCCATCCAAGCGGACTGCTTTAGTAGAGGTTAGTGACACATTTGCAGTTCAGAAATAGACGAGAAATTCAGTGTAAATCACTTTCTCACAGGGTTTTTCAGAAATTCAACTACTGAGATATGTATGTACATGCATACGTATATATGCACTTGTAGGTGTATATATATACTCAAAGGTACATGAAAAAACATATTTTCTAGACTATTTTGTCACTTTTCCTGTTGTTATTCTTGTCTGTGTCTCTGTCTACCAAATTTGCAACCTTAACGACATGACTGAATCATCCTCAGCCTAATTATTCCCCATTTCTCTACCTAATTGTATTCGTTTCAAAGAGTCTTGGGTTTGATTAGTCTTTCATCACTTTACCTGGACCCAAGAGATCTTTTATACTCAAAAAAAAAAAAGGCCAGACTTCCTGGTCTGACAGAGACTGGCGAATTCCAGAGAGTATGCCCCGAGACACCCTTTCAGCTCGGTAACAAAGTCACTCTTGTGATTCACCCTTCAGCCAAAGACTGGACAGGCCCCAACAAGCAAAACAAGATTAAAGGGGAATGCCAGCCCAGGGGCAAGGGATAGAAGAAAGGAGCAGTGGAGAAAGCTGGTAATACGGCACCCAAAGTTGACAAGGGAAAGTGTTTATGTGTCATGGGGTTGAATGTCATAAAACAATATGTGCATTGTTTAGTGAGAAACTAATTTGTTCTGCAAACTTTCATCTAAAGTACAACAAAAAAGTAAGAACACAAGTGCCATACAAACATTTCCGGAAGGAATATTCCAGCTCATTTTACAAGATTAACGTGTCCTTTACAGCATACCCTAACAAAAACTTTGTAAGAAAGAAAAATTTCAGGTAAATATCATTCATAAGAGTAGATAAAATAAAGAAGATGAAGTCTTGTATAGCGGGCTTAACCGCTCTTTAAAATAATCAGATGTCTTCAGACTGTCTGCCTGAGTGACATGTAACTAAATCAGACATGTAGAAATCCATGTGGAAGTGTAAAATTTGTGATTTATCTATACCATGGACTTCATACTTGATCATGTGTGGAGAAAGCTTCAGAAGGGTAATAAGTTAGATGAATGAACATTATGAGTGGACAATTCATTACAGCACTTGGCTTACTCAAGAGATGTTTAAAAATATTTCCCATAGCTGTGTTTTTATATTTGTTTCAAGCAAGCTTCTCTGAGAATTTCACATTCTGTTTCAGGTAAAATTTCACTGAGATTAGGAACAAATAGTTTGTTACACAATAAATTGATATGCACAGGTTGCAAAATACTGTCCTACTATCCAAAAAGATTCTATCATGTAAATATAATTTTTATTGTTTGACTTTGAACTTCTTTCCAATATTTTTTGACATCAACTTAAAGTAATAATTTCCAAAAGACTAGCAAATACTTCAAAAGTATGTAATGAGCCAAGTAGTATCCTAAATGATGTATATGTAGCAATTAATTAATCATTGCACCAACCTTATGTGGTAGATATAATACAATTATTATCCTTGTATTACAAAAATTGGAACTGAGGCTTCGAGAGATTAGCTGCTAATCAAGGTTACACATGCAGAAAGTGGAAAAGCTATGTTTGGAACTAGTCAAGGTGACTTATCTTTGCCCATAACTACTGTACATTCCACCTCTTAAGTAAAAGCTTTCGGTTAGTGATTCCTGAACTGCTTTTTCTTTTATGTCTTTTCCAGCTCTGCTAGAGTGGGAAAAGAGTATTATTTTTTAATCCAGCATTTGAAAATTCTTCTTAGAGGGATCAGTCAAGAAATTTTAGTCAATCATTTTACTACTGTATATATATATTTATAAAGTGATTTTTCTTAATTTTCATGTAATAGTCACACCTTAAAACAACTGATGTTCAATAGCTTTATCTCCTAAACATTCTACATAAACTTTTATTTTGATATTTAACAACATAAAATGATTCTGTTTCATTTTAACAATGTAAAATTCTTTCCTTAACTTTCATGTAATATTCATGCCTTAAAGCAATTATTTTCAATAGATTTAACTCCTACATGTTCTGTATAGTCTATTATTTTGATATTTATAGATAATAGCTAAAGAATATATGAATATTATACTAAAACAATTCTAGCAAGCTGATAAACAGGCTAAAGATAGAGGCATTCTTAAAGCATCACATTTTTGTGCAACAGGCATTCACTCTGATTATTTGAAATATCTTTTCTCATCTTGGCAGCTTTTTTTTTTTTTCATGTTCTTTTGAAGTCAACCCTCTTTACACTTTTGCAAAGTCTGTGTGTGATGTAAAACCACACTGCCATTGAGTCAATTCTAACTCATAGTGACCATATAAAACGAGTAGAACTGCTCCACAGAGTTTCCAAGGAGCCCCTGGTGAATTCAAACTGATGGCCTTTTGGTTAGCAGCCTTAGCACCGTGCCACTAAGACACACGACTTCCAGGTTATGAAGAAAAACTAAGGATTATTATAGCATCCAAAGTTCAACTCTTAATTTCCTGTTCCAGTTTCTTCTCATAGGTCCTTATTTCCTATGCCAGCTTTCTCCTCAAACACTGATATTTTCCTTGCAGTTAAGGACACATTCATGCCAGAGGTCCAACAATTAAGTCTGCAAACTTAATTGTTCTGAGTGCTACATACCTCACTGCTGAATATCCCTACAATCACCTTTGAAGTACTTGACTTGGGAAGCTATGTGCCATGACAGTACCTAGTTCACTATTCAAAGCAATTTTGGAACTCCCTCTGCAAGGGCCATTGTGCACAGTGGTAAGGTGGCAAGTCTGTGAACTTAACTGTAAAGTTGTCTGTGTTGGAGTTTTTAGTCAGTAAACCACTGTATAGGAACACCCTCCCTACTCACCTGATCTGGCCACGGATGACTTTTTTATTTACCCATTGATAAAGGAAATAGTGAAAGGAAGAGAACTGATGACATTGAGGACATGGAGGGTAACACAACAAACGGCTCTGATGGCCTTTCCAGAAAGAGTTCCAAAATTGCTTTGAAGGTGGATTAGGCACTGACATGGGTGCCCAGCTGCCAAAGCGAAGACTTTAAAAGTGACTGTAGTGATATTCAACAATGGTATCATTGCTGAATGATGATATTCATCCTTTCTCTAGGATGGTATTAATTTCTCTAGGATGAATATAATTTCTCTAGCAATTATACTCATCCTTTCTCTAGGATGAGTTTGTGAACCTAATTGTCAGACCCTGGCGTGTGGGAAATTCAATGTGCAGAGCTATTGTTTTGTCTGTTTCTTTTGGCTTTCATTTTTTCAGTCTGTCAGGTGATGTCTGTACATTTATTAAGGTGTATATAGTATCTTTTGTTCTATTCATTTTCAAAAGCTTTCTTTATTAACTCTCTTCATCTTCTTGCTTTTCCTTTTCTTTGCTAAAACTACTCCAACAATAAGCAGTTAATGGGAGCTTGATGGAACCCCTAGTGGCATAGTGGTTCAGTGCTGTGGCCTAACCAAAAGATGGGCAGTTTAAGTCCACCAGGCACTCCTTGGAAATTCTGTGGGGCAGTTCTACTCTGTGCTATAAGGTTGCTGTGAGTGAGTGAGTCAAAATGAACTTGATGGCAGTGTATTTGGATTTGGGTTTGGGAGCTTGCTAGTGGTTTCCCTTTCCCTTTCCAATGCACTGTCCTTCACAGTCTTCACAGTCTTTTTTCTAGCAAACCAAACATATATTATTTACTGTATCTTGGCCAATGTGTTTAACGTTTTATATGGATCATCACATTTAATTGCCATAAGAATCCCAATAAGTACTGCTATTGTGCCCATTTCACAGAACAGGAAGAGGCAGAGAAAAGTTACATAGCTTGTTTATTATGTTCAAGTAGCTGGAGTTTGAAATCAGGCAATTCAAGTACATGTAATCCCCTACTCTTAATATATTGCCTCTCCCATAAAATAGGAATAAACTTTAGGTTTGACCAACTGACACCTGATTTCAGTTCTTGTTAACAAGAGTGACCAGGTTCACTTGTCAGCTAGATCTGTGATTAGTCGTGGTCAGAAAACTCTGCCAACTTAAGGTCATTAAACAATGGAATCAAAACTTCAGGCAATATCCAAGAAGGCAGAAGTGTATTTTACATATGATATATGTAACTTTCTATTTGGAGTTGATCCAGTTGCATAGATTTAGTTTGCTATACCGAAAAGCTGGAAAATTACAGGAAGTCTGTTTATATGGGAGAGACTATTTCGATAAACATTTAACAGTACATTTACTATTTTCACGTATCTGCATGTTTATGTTATACACCTTTTTTCTGGCATATTTCTGGTTGAAGTCATTTTAGTTACTCCTCAAGGAACATATTTATGCACACCTAAAGCATGTATGATTTTATGAGTGCTTTATTCATACACTTATTTCTCAAGTATTCAGCCAACAAATATTAAATATATATTTTTAATATCTACTAGATGTTGGCAGGAAACCCTGGTGGCATAGTGGTTATGTGTGACCTACTGTTCCTAACCAAAAGGTTGGCAGCTCAAATCCACCAGACACACCAGGCAGTTCTACTCTATCCTATCAGGTAGCTATGAGTCAAAAGCCACTCATTGTCAACAGGTGTAGACGTTGGCACATGGGCCTCTAGTGGTGCAGTGCTTAAAGTGCTGGGCTGCTAACTGAAAGTTCAAACTCACCAGGTGCTTTTCAGGAGAAAGATGTGCAGTCCACTTCTGATTTATAGTCTTAGAAACTCTATGGGGCAGTTCTGCTCTGTCTTCAGGATCACTATGAGTTGGAATCAACTCGATGGCATTTTTTTTTTTTTTTTTTTTTGTATCTTGGTCACTTGGCTGAAACTTGTGGATGTCACAAGCAAGAAAAACCATTGTTAATGTCCTGTGGAATAGCTCTAAAAAAAGTTAAAAGTAAAAAAAAAAAATCATTAACATTTGAGATTCTGGGATTCTTTTTCCCCCTACCCTGTGGTAGCTACATCAGCAATAGATACTAAACACTAATGGTTCTTTGTAAAGAAAAGCAATATAGAGGAGGTTTAGAAACCATTTCTTTGTTTTATTTTTAATTTCAGTGATTTACAAAATAGTTTTGGCTTTTTGGAGATATCTATAAATTATCCATTATTCAAAATGGCTATAATTTTAATCATCCTATTTTCACCGCAATAGGTTGTAAATTTGCAGTAAAATAGCAAGAACGGAGGCTGTAACAGATGTTCCCTCAGCACATGTGATTTCTTCTGAGACAATCGGGCATTCATCATGCTTAATCTTCATCAAGTGAAATGCACTGATTTTCAATAATTGGAGGTCCTTACATTCAAAGGCTCGTGATACTTAGGAAGAAAAGTTTTTGCCTGAGATGCTTTTTGAATAGTGGTTAATTTATCCTGTGATTTGTTCAGCTACTATTATAAATAATGTTAGTTAGCTGTGCTATATTTTCCTATTACATAATTATGAAGGTGATTTTTTGTCCATAGATGCAGTTTTTTTTTGTAATTGCATGTTTCTTTACACACAAGAAACACTTCGCATAAGTATGTAAAATGTCACCTGTGCTTAAACTAAATGCAATCTGCAAATAATGACATTAAAATTTTCTTTGACATACTATTCAGATGGCAATTTAATTTATTTAAATAATATAGAATTCTATTGAACATCACATTAACAGCAACACTTTTGTAAAGGAAGTACAGATAGGCTACTTTTGTACTTTATACAATGGAAGTAAATTGCATCGAAAATGCAGTGCTTCCTATACTGTTCTCCTGATTACTGCTGGTCCTTAGAAAATAAGGACTAAAAAATAAAAGAGGTGATAGAGGCTGCAGATTACAAGATCTGTGCAGACTTTAAATGATAGTTTACGGAAACGTGGTTAGAAAGAAGGAAGGAAGAAGGGGAAGAGCAAAAGAGAGACAGGAAGTGAAAAACAGCAATAGTGAGATAGATAAAGTACTGGAATTTACAATTTTTTATTTTAAAGAAGAATAGTAGGAGAGAGGGGGAGAGGAAAAAAGAGAAGCAAAAAGGAAAAACAGAATCATGCAAGAGCCAAAAGCTCTCTTTTCGCTTGCTAGGCCAGACATTCACACGCTGACCCTGTGAAGATCATGTAGAGAATCAAGCTGCTGGGTGACTTAAAGGTGATGCCCTGAGCTGGGACTTGTTTTTCTAGAAGAGGTGTGGCTATAGGAGGAAAAAATGAATACAACTTCCTGCCAAAAAGCCATGGGGAGAGGCAGTTGGGTCCTGGCTAATCCTCAGTAGTTGCTTTAAACACCACTTGTCTGGGCCTAGAAGGGCAGTGGTTGCTGGGTAAATGATAGTGGTCTGAAAAGCTCCTAGGCAAGTGTGGGTAGTTGTTGAGAAACACATGCAGAGTGAATCTAGAGGTCACAATAAGACTTAAAATGGGCAAAAAGGAGACAGAACTGCCTTTATTTCTTTGAAAGTTTAGAAAATAAATACACCTTCCAACCAGAATCCTTTTTCATTCATTCTAAAAATTTATAATTATGATCTTGGATGATATGATGAAAGATCTCAGAAAGGGAAAATCGGAAGAAATTGGCTGCTAATTTCTAAAATTTCTATAAAGATCTTTCTACCTCAAAGTCCTCTCTCACAGTTATTTACATATACAGTGTGTTTATTTATTAGTATTCCATCTGTTTCTAAAAGATATGGAGATGAAATGGATGAAATTTACTTCAGAATTTATTTACTGTTACATTTTAAGAGCTGTTTGGGAGAAAGAGAAGGATGTATTATTACAGATTATTCTCAAATCAATATTTCTATAAGACAAAGTTTACATTAAAAGTAGTCTGGATTTAATGCAGATTTTTGTTTTTTGTTATGACTGAGTGAAAATGTACATTCCTGTATAAATTTACATGCCCAGCTATATTACACGCCACTGCTCTCCCTGCCCGGTGACCGCACACTATTCCTCTTTGCTCCACACATGTCTCATCCTCCCAACAGTCTGCTTTCTTTTAAATGGAGGAATGTAAGCAAACCAGGGCCAAACATGTTTGACCACCACCTGCTGAGAATTTGCATTTCCATCCCAGGTATGCTGAATCAAAATCTACATTTTAACAAGATCCCCAAGTAGATTCTGATTCAATCTATCTGGGGTGGAAATGCAAATTCTCATTGGAATTCAAACTATGGTGAACTGACTAGTAACAAACATCATTGATTTTAAAGTTTTCTTTCACCCATGAAAGCAAATATTAAGTGTAAAAATTTCTGACTGCAAATTAATCCTGCTGTTTTCTTTTTTTTTCCCCACGCAAAATCGCTGTTTTTTTCCTTTCTGGTTCCAAGCTAGGTTTACCTAATCCGCTTTTCAAAAGGTATCACAGCTGCAGGTGAAAGACTAGGGAACACTTTGTGACCTGATACTGGTTTATCTCAGTAAAAAGGCAGAAAAACCCAACCCACTGCCATCAAGTCAATTCTGACTCATAGCCACCCTGTAGAATAGAGTAGAATTGCCTCATAGAGTTTCCAAGGAACGCCTGGCAGATTTGAACTGCCGACCTTCTGGTTAGCAGTAGTAGCACTTAACCCACTATGCCACTTGAGTTTAATCATGTTAAGTTTAGCTAATGGCTAATCTTCTGTTCTTCCCTGTTTCTCTTTTCAAAAATAAGCTTCAGTGTAACCAGGTTACTTTGCACCATTTATTTATTTTTAATCAGGATGATCCCTATGATGGTTAAGACTGTGTATCAACTTGGCAGGGCCATGATTTTCAGTGCCTTCACTGCTGTATAATGTGCTCACTGCAGTTATAGAACGTGCTACAGTGCCTGCCTGGGCAGGACCATGGTGGCTCACCACCACTCAGCTTTCATTTGTCTGCCTTCTGTGATCTGCTTCCTGTCCGTTCATATTGCCAATGTTTTTGGCTTGTTGTGGATAGGTTAGCTGCCACTCTCTTGTCGTTTTGTGTCTTGGGCCTTGAAACAGAAGCTCTTGGGAATTCATCAGTCTTCACAGTATGTGAGTAGGAATCCCATTCCCTGACTTGCCTACCCTGAGTTCACCAGCCCCTGAAGCAACAGCAATCAGCAGAAGCTTGGCATTCTCCTCAGGTATCATGGAATTTCCGGACCTTCACAGCCTGTGGATGGGGACCATGCTCTCTGACCTGCCACCTTGGGTGTGCCAACATCTGTGGCTGCCTGAGACTTGTATTTCGATCCAAGACTTGGGATGTGTCACCTCTACAATGCATGGCCAGTCTCCTTCAGGTAAATCTCCTTTTATATATAGTAATGTGCTGGTTCCTCGTTTTGCTTCTGTAGAGAACCCAGCCTAAGAAAGCCTCCTTATATGCATAGAGAACAATTGCTCAGAATAAACCTTATGTTTCCATTTCTTTCAGTTTGAATTATTTTCAACACGACCTACTTCACTCATTCATGCCTTCTGTTTTAATGGGTAGACTACTTCACATGACTTCAGAGATAATTCTGAACAACGCACTGATAAAGAAATTATATAAGGGAATAATGTTGAGATTCTACTAAAATTTTTTTTTCTCATTAGACAAATGGGCAAGTTTCAAGAGTACTAAACAAGATGGAAAAGTGTGAGGACACAAAACAATTTCTAAGCTAAATTAATAATCTTTGTCCTTCTTATAGTTATGAACCTAGTGTTAAATTACTCAGGGAAGAGCATTTCTGTGAAGCTCAAAGGATAACATAGGATTTAAAATTGTTTCTGGAAAAACTTATAGATATTCAAGATGGCTACAGACAGTTATTTTCTGTCATAGATTCTTTCTGTTAGGTTTCTTTTCTTTCTTTTTTTAAATCTAAAGGGAAGCTGATGAAATAGTGACAGCATTGTACATCTCTGATTCTTCCCATTTTTCCACACTAACTCATTCTGTGTTCCACAGAAGATGAACTCTTTTTGGTCATGCTCTGTTTCTCAACACTGACCAGTTTAGCTGTTGTTTTTTTCTCCACCTCTTTAGTCTTCTCTCATTCCTTCATCAGAGTCTTTTCCCACTTCCTCTTTCTCCTGGTGACCAATCTGGCTGCAGTTGTTTTTTTCTCCTACTCTTCATTCTTTTCCCTTTTCCTTCTTCATGGTATTTCTCCTTTTCCTCTTTCTCCTCCTCTTTTTCCTTACCCTGCTCTTTATTTCTGTTCTCTTCCTTCATTTCCTTCCACTTCTAGTTTTTGCTTCTTTCTCTTGTCTCTTTCTTAAAATCTGCCCAGTAGTGCTGTAAGATGCCAATCGATAGAGAAGAAAATACTCATATTTTCACTTCCTAAAGTCCTATGTCTTTTTATTTTACAGCCGTAGGAGAGAAAAACGTTAAAATTTTTAAACAAGGTGAATTAGTAACTTGGGGTGATGTGTTCTTCCTGAGGCTGGAATTATTTGTCCCATCATGAACAATTTCCTCAGAGGGGCAATTGCCAAAGAAGTTTTTACATTCCCATGAAGCAGACATGCCTTTTTGACAAAACTGCATTAGTGTATTAAGGATAAAGTTGGGGTATGTAGTAGATAGTTGTTACACCCAAAAAAGAGAGTATCTTAAAACATGTGACACGTTCGTCATGCTCCTGCTCTCTTGCTGTCTCACTCTCTGACTCTAGCCATCCATAGCTAGGTCAGAGCTCACAATTAAAAAAAAACACCTTCTACCAGAATACCAAATATCCAGACACCATCCACAATTTGGGTGACTAAAGAGGTGGAGAAAAAAAGAAAACCGCCAGATTGGTCAGTGCTGAGAAATAGAGCATGCTCAATATGAGTCCATCTCCTGTGGGCACAGGGTGAGTTGGTATGCAACAGTGAAAACACTGTGGTCAGCACATTAGGCCTTCTGAGGCTGTTTGATACCAGCGTCCAGGTGAGTCTTTTCTAGTGTGGCCAGCCTTTGCTGCACAGGTGTGTTCAGTGGAAATAACTGCTGAAATTTTTTAGGATCCTTTTATAAATAGTCCTACTAAAATTCATTTTGCTTGTCTACTAGACACACATAGCTGAAATTATAATCACTAATCCCCAAACTCTGGATTTATTTATTTAATTGGTACATGATCCTACGGGATTCTCATCTTCCCTACAGGCTCTGAGGAGGGCAGCAGATTCCTTGGATCACAGAAGCTTCATGTTGAGAACCCTCCTAGACCTCACTTTCAGAATCTCTTCGTCTGTGTCCTTTTTGGGTATAGAATGTTGTTTTAAGTGTAGTATACTTTCCATGAGTTCTGTGAGCCATTCCAGTGGCTATGAAGCCCAAAGAGGTAGTAGGAGTCAGCCAGTCAGAAAGTAACAGTGTCCAGTGGGCCCTGAGCTCATGGCCAGCTTCTTGAAGGGGTAGTGGGAAACCAGCCCCCAGTCAGTAGCCTAGAGGTCAGAACATTGGAGTTACATGTGGATTTCCCAGACTGTGGTTGGTGTGTGGGCTATTTGGTAGGCTGAAAGATGGTATTTTTTTTTTTTTAATTGTGAGCTCTGACCTAGCTGTGGGTGGCCACAGTCAGAGAACAGGAGAGCAGGAGAGCACGAGCATGCCACAGGAGTGGCTGGCTATGAGGATGTCAGAGTGGGAATGTGGGTCCATATTTGGGGGATTGGATTCATGTTAATGTTTACTGTGCACCCATGTTCCCGTGGTTGGCTATTATCTCAGTACTCTTTAACTTGCTGTAGTGCCAACAACTTTATTGACAAGTAATCGATACCTGGGCCCAGGGGATACTAATCTTCTCTACAGGCATCTTAGTGTGTCTGTTCTTCACAAGACTATATAACCAGTCTTTGGGCATCAATATCTCTACGATATATTTCTTAGGTTTAAAGGCTAAGTCATTTTGTGATACTGATTTTTGTGATGATGATGATAATAATGATGATGATTTTGTGATGATGATGATAATAATGTTTTTCCCTAACCAAATGTTGTACTTTGAGCATGTGATATAGGAAGAGAGAAGCCAGAATTATGTATATAAATGCAGTGATTTTGTTTGTTTATTTTTGCCATCCATTGCATGGGGTAGAGTTGTTAGTCAGCTGTCAATATAGAGTTCTGTGATAGACTAAAACCTACTGATGATCTGTCAGTGTGCTGGCCACTTTAAGAAAATAGAATTAGAGCTTCTATAACAGTATCATGATTCAAAGGATTTAATGACTAGATTCAGAAAGGGCAATGGATGTCACATTAAAAAGATATGCAATCTCTGGAGGGTCTTTTGAATTTCACCTACAGAATAATTTCTATACTATGTAGCAGCTTCATCAGTGGGATTAAAGAGATCTAAACATGTTTATGAAGTAGCAAACCTGCAATGGTGGGAGAGGGAACAGGGTACAGTGGGGAATTGAAAGAGGGTTTAAAACAATGGGAGACATCTTTGTAGACTATACTTTGTTAACAGCAGGATAGTTTTGTGACAAATAGTAAAAAGTACTGCATATGAATATATCTAAACTCAGGTTGAGGACAGGACACATGTCTAAGATATGTTTAATACATATTTACATATTTAGTAACTGACTGTCTTTGTCTCAGTTTAATATTTCTTACCATGCATGTTAACCATCATTCACTATGAATCAGTTTTGAAAGGGTTAGGTAATAGAAACACATATTTTTTCCTACATGTTTTCTAGGGAATTACTGTCATCTCTAATCCACTGATTTAATATGGATGACAAAATATACATGTGGTCTGCTTTATACAGATTTTACACAGCAAAGATAAATGAAGGGAGCCAAAAAAAAGGACATATTTGCAATTAACCATATTGTGATAGGAAGAACCCAGGGAGTCAATTTCTTCTATAGTGACTAAAGTAAGCAAAGTAGAATAGAAAAAACTGAATTTATAAGGACATCCAACCCTGGAGTTGTGTCATGCAGTATTGTCAAGGTTAATTTGAGTGGATTCAATATGTGAGGGTTTCAATCCAAAAAATAGGAATCCAAAAAACAAAACATAGAACCCATTATCTTCAAGTCAATTCCAACTTGTAGATACCCTACAGGACAGAATAGAACTGCCCCATATGGCTTCTAAGGAATGGCTGGTAGAACTGAACTGTTGACCTTCTGGTTTAGCAGCGAAGCTCTTTAACAACCACTGCATCACCAGGACTTCTACAAATCTAAGTAAAAAATGCAAACAAATACTTGAATCTACATGTTGCCAGAAAAACACTCACTGTGTTGTTTTCACCATTCCTATCAGTGAACTTGCTATATGTATTTATTTGCACTTATGCAACTGAAAATCACATTAGAATTGGTTCTACCACAAACTGCTATCTTAAAATACTCTGAAAAATCATCTTTTAAAAGACTTTCCTAATATTGTTGCACTCACCTCTTGGAAATATCAAGAAAAATGTTTTGGCTAAATCTTGTACTTTCGCAATCCGTGAAGCTACCCATGAATAAAAAACAATACAAACTTCAGAATTTGGAATATTTGCCACAGTGTGGTATTGTTTAATTAGGATATCAATTCAGAGAAATGAATATTGCTTTATTGTTTTCTCTAAACACAAATGCAGTATAGCTCATTGAAAATTCTTACTGAACCATGGTAAAAGCACTCAAGGGAAGATGCCTAATAACATTTGCTGGCTTATTGATAGAACCTTGGCTTTGACATCACTGGGGAGCAAACATCTCTGCTTCTACAAGATAGCATAATGCAGCTATACTGAACTAAAATTCACCAAGGCTAGATCTTTAGGTTTGTTCTTTATTGTGTGTCGCAAGTGCCTTACAATGATGGGTGATAGGAAAACAGTTTTGGATGACAAAGAAAATTTTTCTATACTAAAAAATTGCCTTTGACAAAGACAAAGAATATGACTCACTGTTTTCTAAAGTAAAAAGGTTGACACTAACAAAGCAGCAAGAAAAAAAAAAAGATCCTTTTCTGAGCTAAGGTATCAAGTTGCCTACCTACTATCTTCAGACTACAAGAAGAAGAGCATGATGGCAATCTTAAGATAAATATAAACTTAGGTATGTAGGTATGTGTGTATGTTTATTTTAACTGAACTTGTCAAATTAAAGATTCATTTCAGTTATTAAATTTAAATTTTGAAAGAGATGGATGAAAAAATTCTCTGACAAGGTAGCCAGTTCTCCATATCAACCAAAATTTGACAAGACTTATTTAAAACAATTCTTAATACCTAACTGGTATCAGCCCATTCCTTTAAAATGAGAAATTTGACTAAGGAGTTTAAGGAAGAGCAAATTCAGGCAAATATAGCTTTAAGTACAAAATTCCTGAGTTCCAGGAGTGATCCAAAGGAGGTAGTGACAGTTAGTCAAGAAGACAGGAAAAAAAGAGGAGGGTGGTTATTAAAGATAAGTCCCCCCCCCCTTTTATTAACAGTGCAGTAGCTAGGCAGGTGTCTGTGTGGCTGCTAGCCAACAGGTTCAGTGGTTAGAACCCACCAGCTGTTCCATGGGAGAAACATGTTGCGGTCTGCTTCCATAAAGATCACAGGCTTGGAAACCCATTGGGGAAGTTCTACTCTGCCCTACAGGATTGCTATGAAGATCAGAATTAACATGAAGAAAGTGGAGGTTTTCATTTTGAGGCTTTGGAGAGAGCTACGTTATTACTTTGATAGTGATAAATGTTAGCACGACTCTGGAAAATTGACTTCAAATGCAGCAGTTGTCTGTACTGATTTACTCAATACATAGTTTCACAGTAATTATATACATTACATATTGTAATTATATATGATTTATCATACTGTCACAAGGTAACTATTAAATAATTGATAAGTGAATGTATATGAGATTGTTATCAGTAATTAGGCTTTTAATGTACTCTGGGAATTCACTAGGATGGAAGGTCTGGTGAGAGAAAAGGGCTCTAGAATTCAATCTAAATATTATCCATGACAGTGTCTGTCCCATGGAAGAAATCAAGAAAAAGGATGGCACAGGATCAGGCTGCATTTCATACTGTTGCATATAGGATTGCTGCGAGTAAGAAATGAATCCACTGTATCCAAAGCAATAACAAACTTGATAGTGACCGTTGGAAACATGTTACTAACTTAATTGTCTTGCATAATGTTGAGTGACTTTCTTAAAAATAGCAAAACAAGATTAGCAAGTTAAAAGGTACAATAAAGTCTCTCAGCTCTTGGTAGCAATTTATTATTTATTTTTCTATAAGTATGTAGTGATATTAAGAATAATCATAATTAAAATGAACAGACAACAAAGCATCATTTACTGCTAAATGATCTTAATTATCCAGTTACAAAATCAGTATAAATTGTGCATAGAAACGGTAACTACTGTCAGATGATTCAGCTCTCTTCTGTTGGAAATCCTGGTGGCATAGCAGTTAAGATCTATGGCTGCTAACGAAAAGGTCAGCAATTTGAATACACTGGGCACTGCTTAGACACTCTATGGGGCAGTTCTACTCTGTCTTACAGGGTCACTAGGAGTCAGAATTTACCACATTGGTTTCTGGTTTTGGTTCTGCTAATATGAAAAATAAGGAGTACATTGCATATTGCAATCACTAAAGTCTGCATTGAAAAGCATATGGCAAAAGCAGGAATTCCATTTAGTTTGAGCACCTGATGAAATAAAATGAATAACATTTTAGATTATAGTGTAATATTTAGGCAGGACTTAAAGAATACATCAAAAGTTTGAGAATGTTTTTGAAAACATGTTTATACATAAAAGGATAGAAATTGTCAGTCATTTCTAATTGTCAGCTCCTAGGTCACACTCTTCCCTGCCAGCCTGAAGCTAGCAGTGAGTGAAGCTGGCATGTGAAAATCTGGCTAATTTTTCTCAACGTGGGGCATTACGGTAAGTAATACTCACTCCAGAGTTGTGTGCTGGGTTCACCAAGGTTTTGGCAGGCCTACATAACTAGAGTTTAATATCTTCACCTACAAAATTGTAAGGTTCATGTATGTATGTTCATTCCTCTTTATCGCTCATATTCTATTCTATGGATATACCAGACTACGTAGAAGGAATAATTCATTGACAGACATTTAAGTTGTTTTCAATTTTTGCCTATTAAAAATAATACTAGTGTGAACATTCATGAACAAGTCTTTATATAGGCATATATGCTTTCAAGTTTTGGCAAGCTTTTGAACAATTTGATCTGCTGCAAAGAGATACTACTTTTACCTTCAAGATGGTCAATATTTTTAAAATTGAAAGTTTGGGTGAGGATATTAAAGAGCATCCTTTTCAATACTGGAGAGACTTTGAATTGATACAAATCTTTTTAAAGGCAATTTGATAATACCTATCCAAAAGAAAAATGTATTCTTTATTCCAGAAATTATTTATAATTTGTTGTGATATTTGAAAAATACTTGTTATCTATGTGCCTGTTTCTTGTGGATGGAAAAAGAATGATAATTATACTTAATTGGTAGCTTGGTATTTCTTACCTGTTGCCACTAAGTCAATTCCAACTTACAGCCACCCTAAAGGACAGAATAGAACTGCCCATACTGGATTTCCAAAAAAGCAATTGATGGATTTGAACTGCCAACTTAATCCATGGGAAATGCTTGATATGCCCAAAGACTCCAAAATGTGATTATTTGTTAGTTATAGGAATACATTCTACAGAAATACTTTATCAAATATGTAAGGAATATATGTTTGAGAATATCCATTACAATGATGTTACTTATCATAAAAAATTGGAAACAACCTGAAAGTCTCTTGATAAGAGATTGGTTGAGTAAATTTTGGTACCTGTACAGGAGCAATACAGAACAATGGATGTGAGCTCTAGAGAAGAGATGGGCCAGGTCTGAGTCCCATCCCTGTGGTGACTAGCTGTGGACCATGGTCACATTCCTTAAGCTTTGTCTGTTTTCTCAACTTTACAAATGAGGATCATAGTGGTACCCACTTACAAGGATTTTGTGAGAATAAAAGAGCTATTATGTGTAATTTGATTAGAAAAACAAGTAATAGTGATCAATCTGTGTACCTCAAACTGCCATGAAATATTTCATACCTTTTCTAAAAATAGGGTAAGAACAAGGATAAATCATCATATAGGAGAAAAATCACTAGAGAAAGAAAATTTTATGTTTTCTGTGTAGAGTCTGCAAAAGGAGACAGGCAAATGATTCGATTATGTATCCTTGGGCTTGGATGAAAATAGTCAAACATTTGTCAATTACTCCTTTAATAATTACAATAAGAGGAAAATAAAAGTTAAACACATTTCAAGTCTGTAATTCAACTTTCTTAATTTTGATTATAAATGAAAATTTTAATACATAAAAACTTATCATTTAAAACATCCACTTAACAACAAGAAAACAAAAATTAAAGTTTTTAAAACCCAGGACTTAGTCTTTCAGTAATTTATTTGAATTTGTAGATTTAAGAAAGGTATGTTGTCTATTTGTATAGACAGGAATAACCAAAGTGAAGTGTTTTATTGGAAAGACTACTATGACTGACAGTATTATGTGACTGTCACTTTCTAAGATTACATTGAGATGACTTAAAGGACCAAAGTACAGCTATGCTAATGCATTTTGTTTTTGTGCCATGGAATCTCTTCAGGGGCAAGAATAATGCTATTGTTTACAGACTATTCAAAAGGTATTCAAAAAATCTTATTTCGAACCCCAAGCTTACAGCTTTACTCAGATTAAAAAGAAGTTGATTTTCATTTTATACAGAAAACCCTGAACAGAGCAGATGTGCATGCAAAGATAAAAACATTGACAGTTTCTCAGTAAAGGTGATAGTCTATCTTTCATACTAACTTATGTACGGTATAACAAGTAACCACTAAACGTGGTAACAGGGGGGAATTTGGCTGGAATTGTTCCTTTCACAAGTCGCAACCACACTTCCTGCCCGAAATTTAATTCTAATAAGGCATCCCCAGTCAAAACTCTATCACAGCGTACTTCACTGTTGGTGTTTTCAGACTCAAATGTAAGCTTGTCTATTCCATCAACCACTAAAAATCCAGAGATATGAGGACTAAATGACTCAATGGTATACTTGAAAACATACACGCCAAGATATGGAATTCTGAATTTTCCAGTTGTTGGAGTGTATGATGCTCCGTAATTGACATCCAAATTATTAAACAGGATAGGACCAGGTGTAGTCATTCCATACGTATGAGATGCAAAAAATGCCACCATGGGTGCATATCTGTAAGATCCTTTGGAAAAATCTGTTAGAGAAAAAATGAATACAGTTAATTCTCATGTTTTTCTCTTATTTTTCTCTTTTCCTCATGTCTTTATCTTTTGATCTCAGTTATAGAAAATGTTACCGGAAGAGAAAAAAGGTCATCCATCTGATTTCACAAGGACACGTGTCTGGAGGTCTGCCGTGTCTCTTGGCTGAATTATCCTAAGTCACTTAGCCTCCTGGAGTCTCACTTTTTCCAGGACAGAATGAAAATAGCACTGGGTAACTCCCTCATAGAAATGCCGCAGAGATTAATTTCATGTGTCTTTGATCTCCCCAGAGCTAAAGGAATTCTAACGTACTATGATTATTATGGTATGCCAGAATGTTTTAAAGCCCCTTGCAGGAACTGAAGCTGACATGATGTAGAAACCGTTTTCCCAGCCTCTTGTCAAACAGTTTCTAGAGACTAAAATGAAAACCAAATGGAGTCACAAGCACTAGAAAGAAGGAGACAAAACCCATTTCCTGTGTAATTAATGCCAAATGTTCTTACAAAGGCTGAGATTTAAAAATAGACTTAAAAAATTTATCCTTCACCATACAGCAATTATGAAAAAAAGTCTGATTTCAAATATGCCTCTTGTTGTCCTTAAAAAAGATTATATATTTTAGCAGTGATACATATTTTCTTGAGCAAAAATCAGGAAAGGAGCACACTTCTTTTTTTTTATTATTGTGATGAAAATACATGCGTAAAAACAAATTCCCAGTTCAACAACTTCTACCTGTGTAACTCAGCGACAGCAATAACATTCCTTGGGTTAGACAACCATTCTCAGCATCCCTTTCCAAATTATTACACCAAGGAGTGGTAAACTCTTGAATCTAAAGCAACCAATTCTTCTAAACTTAAATTGAATAAAACCAAGTACCTTTATCAACTATGCTACGACATCCCTAACCAAGTAAAAATGGGAATATTAGTTTAACATTCCTGGAAAACATACTGCTAAGCACATACTAAACCCTTATTTAAATATCCATTTCTAATATGAATCAAAGGTATATTTCTTTACCAACGTGTCTGTGAATAATTTACAGCAGTCAGGTATATACATTTGTATTTTACTGATACATACATTTGTGTTTTCTTTGAAAATGAGTCCTAGTAGTGCAGTGGTTAAGTGCTTAGCCATTAATCAAAAGATTGGCAGTTCAAAACCCTCCGCCACTCCGTGGGAGAAAGATTAAAGTCTGAGTAAAGATTAGAGTTTTGGAAACCCATGGGAAAGTTCCTCTCCAAGCTGTGGGGTCACTATCATGGATTGAATTGTGTCCCCCAACCTATAGGGTCACTGTCATTAATTGAATTGTATCCCCCCAAAATGCATAGCATTTTGACAAGATCGCTATTCCTGGTATTGTCTGGTTTCCTCTGTGCTGCAAACCCTACCTCTGTGACGTTAATGAGGGAGGACAGGCAGCAGTTGTTGACTGGGGTGGTACTCAGTGCGTAAGACTGTACCCTGTCTTAAGGTGACCTCTTGGGGTATAAAGGAAAGGGAAGCAAGCACAGAGCAGGAGACTTCTATGACCAAGAAGCAGTACCAGGAGCAGAGCATGCCCTCTGAAAAGCACCCCGGTCCCAGCATCTCAGAAGGTCCCAGCGCAGGGGAACACTAACGACTTTGTTAAAACCTGGAGATCTTTTTAAAGACCTTCCTCCAGAGCCACCAGAGAAAGCCTTCCTCTGGAGCTGAAACCCTGAATTTGGACTTTTAGCCTACTAGACTGTGAAAAAATAAAATTTTTCCTTTTAAAGTCATCCACTTGTGGTATTCCTGTGACAGTAGCACTAGATGACTAAAATAGTCATCATCAGTCAGAACTGACCCAGTGTAATGTGAGTTTTAGCTTTATTTAGCTTTATTTTACTAAGGAGTAAGGGCTTTAGAATTTTCAATAAATTATTTTTATCATATTAGCATTCAAAATTAAGTACGTGTAAATGGGAATTTACCAGACAAAAGCACATTTCAGTTTGTCAATGGATACTACATTATTCAATAAATTTCAGCAATAAAAGGAGTCAATCTTTAAGTGAATCTTTAAGAGTAAGCAAAATTAAATATTCACTAATATATATTTTCAAAAATAAGTTCTTGTTTATGATGTGAAAATCCATGCACGGAATGTATTTGCTTACCTGGAGCTAAAGCATTTTCATCCATCAGCTTTACAGTACAGTTGTCACCAGCAAAAGGATGTCGGCAGGCACAGGTAAAGCTGGTTTTTCCGTTTATACACGTGCCCCCGTTTTGACATGGGGACTTGCTACATGCTGAATACTCCTCTGTTTCTGAAAAGCAACAAGATAAAAGAGGGTAAAATGACCTGTTTTCTTGTTGTTCCCACATCATAGTTTGCAGCAGAAGGAGAAGAACACTGAGTGGGAAATCAGACGACTACGTTCCCGGGTCCAGGTCACCTGCCTGTGATATCATAGGACCGCACAGGAATCCTTTAGTGCTGTGAGCCCCGTTGCCGTTCTAGGGGATAGTGCGCTGGCTCATTGCATTTCTTTGTATGAGAATGGTTCCATTTTGTTCAGTTGTAGAACAGAACTATTTAGACTTGGAATCAACTTGTACACAATAAAGGGAATGTTTAAAATATAATGGGGAAAATGTCTATTTGAAAAAAGGAAATAAGACAGCTGTGTATCTCTATAAACCATAAATGTTATGTGTATAAAAACACTAAATGTAAAAAAATGTAACATAACAATTGGGGTATGCTATCAATGGAGAACAACTTAATAGGGCTGCAAATCTTGGGGAGCTACCTCAAAGCAAAACAAAACAATACAAAACAAAAAACAGAAGCCATAAGGGAAAGATTCTTAAATTTGACCATCTAAAATTAATACTCATGAACGACTAATCCATCATTCTCAAAATTCAAGGATAAGTGACAGATTAGGAGAAAAACTTTTGAAAACCTTTCATGAAAACATGAAAAGCTTTGATTAATTAAAAGGAAAAACAACATCTCCTAAAAAAAATTGGCAAAGAAAACGAGCAGACAAGTTATTGAATGAAAATATACAGATGCTCACTAAAAATTTTAAATAGATTTAACCTCACCGCTAATTAAGAAATAGTAAAATGAAACAGTAACATGTTGTTTCTATGTCAGTGGCAACATTTTGAAATAAAATGTTTGGTGATAGAAGTAGGAAAGCTCATACAATGTTGGTTAGGGCTTACGCTGTCAGTGCAACTTGATCTATCTGTCAGAATTAAAGTCTTGTTTTTTCTGAGCCAGAAATTTTTCCTGGTGGATATACACCAGACATACTTGCCAACGTGCAGTAAGACAATTGTCCGATGATGTTCTTCACAGTACCATTTGCATTAGGGAAAAATTGAAAGACACCTAACTGACCACTGATGTGAGACTTGTTAAATAAATTACATGTTCCCAGGAAGGAATATTAGACAGCAATTAAAGAATGAAGCAGAATCTCAACATATGGGTAAATGGAAGATAGCAAGTTACAGTTCATATATTCTATATGGAATAATTTTATTTATTTAGAAAATCTCAATCTATGAGTATGATTATAAGCATAATACATAATTATGTCCATGTTGAGAAAAGGATTGGAAGAATATTTACACTCCAGGCCACAGTTAACCACAATGGTGCCACCTTGTGGTAATAAGTGTAAACAGTTTATTGTTCAAATTATGTGATTGTATTCTACCCTGGCATCTAGGGTCGCCGTGAGTCGGATCCGACTCAACGGCACTTGGCTATGTGTTTTTTAATTTGAGATATTTGCTTTGCTTAACGTTTTGAAATAAGATCTGTAAATAGTATATATACATTTTATATTTTCATAATTTAAATTCATGTAAAAATGTTCCATAATTTAAATTCATGTGACCAAACAACATGCCAATATTATTAGGATTTTTTTTTAAGAAAATATATTAATACAGTGCTTGTGCAACTAAGAATCCCTGCTGGTACCATGGTTAAGTGCTCAGCTGATAGCCAAAAGTTTGACAGTTTGAATCTAGCAGCTGCTCCTTGGAAATCCTATGGAGCAGTTCTATTCTGACCTAAAGAGCTGATATAATTAGAAGACTGTGAGTTTGGTTTAATGAGCTTTATGCAATTAAAAAAAAATTTGGAATATTTCAATGTATTCTCTTCTGTATTCTACAAACTAGTTTTGTTAAGAAATATGTTGATAAATATTACATGTAAACAGGACAGATATTTCTCATATCTTTAACAAATGTTTCAAACTGACCTATATCTATTTAAAATCCTTTCTTTCCCTGATTCTGAATAGTTACCATTCTAAAACCTAGTTCATTACTTATAAACATAAAGAAGTTACTTACAGAAGTGTGAGCTCTTTAGGTCGAAGTGCCAGCTTTATTTACTGCTTTCACATTCTCTGAATCTAGTACCAGGACCAACTCACATTGTTACGTTCAATGAATGGGTTTAATCAGGAATGAATACATCAGTTGTGCAGTGAACTTGGGAACACTAAATTATGTCATATGATTAATTCTGTATTTCTAATTTTCCAAGGTGGGCAAGTAACACTCTCATCTGTGGACTCAGCCCTACTTCTGAATCAGGAATGGAGCCTGTACCAGGCAGGGGGAATTTGAGAAACCCTAAAAAGAATTCTAATCTCTGCATTGCTATTGGCTCTATCTAATTGTACGAAATCAAAGGCTTTTCCTTTCTTCATGTCTGGGACAAACATTCCATTTTTCTCCTCCTTATCTCCTGGGTACCGTATTGCCAGGACTGGGGTCTTGCCTTGCTTTTCTTCTTTGAGTCATTTCAGTGTACTCTCTGGTCCTTTCTTCGAATTCCCTGGGAGAAGTCTTCATACGTAAGGGGAGTCCCTGTGAGTCTGGTTAGGAGCCGACACCTTCTCTTACTGCTATGGTAGCCATTTCTGGCTGAGACTATACACTGTGCATGGGCCAGGCCAGACACTTCTCATGTTGCCTGCTGATAATCCCTCCAGGACGCCTTGTCCGCTGGTCTGCACCTACTTCTCTGCTGCCGCTCATGCTTGCTGTTCCTTTCTTTGCATTCCTCACTTTTGTAGGTATCTCTGGTCTCCAGTCTCTGCCAAGATAACACACATTGTAGCCCATAAAATCATGACCATGGTGCTCAAAACTAGACCCAATAAATCCAGCCAGGGCAGGGTATGGTGAAACAATTACTAGTTACCTCTGTGCTACGGAAACCCTGGTGGCATAGAGGTTAAGTGCCACAGCTGCTATCCAGAAGGTCAGTAGTTCACCAGGCACTCCTTGGAAACTCTATGGGGCAGTTCTACTCAGTCTGTAGGGTCACTATAAGTTGTAATTGGCTGGATGACAGTGGGTTTTGTGTTTTTTCTGTTGCTATGAGTTTACACTTCTATTAATGTCACATAAGCATTAAATATTCATCAACTATTTCAGCATCTATATCACATCAATTTGTAATTGCTCTGATATCACTGAAGGTCTCCACAATCGTGTATCTATTTAATGGATTTTAACATGAATTTACTATTATTGATAATTATATTTAATCTTATTAAACTTGACTTGTAATTTATTTCCATAGGAATATTTGCTATTTTTTATTCTGCAGGCAATGTTATAATCACTCTCCCAGCTTTGTTATAATTTCCAAATTCATGCATTATGTCTTCTTCTAAGTCATGGATAAAAGAATTTAATGGTTCAGGATCAAGTGCAGAGTCTCATAACTGACAGATAAAAGTTGCTTAGCAATCAATTGAAGCTATTCATAGTTGATTATACAGCTTGATACAAATATGCTTTTGTTTATCATCTGACCCTTTTTTCTCACTTCTTACTAAAATATATGTATTTTTAAATGGTCGGATGTCTTTAAACATACTTGCAAATATTAATGTCCAATAGACTATCTGTTCTTGAATTCACAACAAATATCTCAGTTCATTAAAGTATCTTTGAGTTACTTCAAGTCTCTGGATAGTTTTATGTTCACTTCTCCTATTGAACTTATCACATTCTACTGTAGTTGTTCACATGACCATAAAATCAGGTGAGAAGTTTTGTGAGGTCAGCATTCAGGCTCTTTATTTTTTTAAATGTTGAATCACTATTGTCTATTGCAATGTCTGACATATAAAAATTGCTTTAAAATGCCTTTTAAACAATGAGAAAACAAACTAATGATTGGTAGACTAGATGACCATGTTCTTATCCAGTGCTTTGTCCCATCTTCCAGTTCGTCAGTGGTCACAGAGAGTTTGATCTTCTGATCGTCTTGCAGAGAAAAAAAAATTTCAGGTAAATTCTTTACAACTGCTACTTTAAACTTCAAAATCATATCAGTCCCTTTCTAGTCTCTGATTCCGTCTGATATAGATCAGTGCAATTAGCCAAAGAGTTCTGTCATTTCAACATTCTACTGTCTTGTGCAAGTGGCCACATTTTGTTGCTCTCAACATGACTAAAATGCTTTTGTCATGGTTTTGGACTATTTCATAAGTCATGATTTGTTTAGTTCTTGCTTTCTAAATCTCAAATTTGCTCATGTTACCTTTTTCTATTAGTGTCACTTTGATATTTCATAAATGTTCATGTCAGTGTACTGAGTGGCAAGCTCCTTTCATTTTCAAGTGACCCTGCCATTGCTAAGATGCATCATTCTTTGAGATAATTATTTTTAAATGTATCAGCTCCATGAGAAGAGACAGAGTTGGGTTTAGCACTCTATGCATAAAGCTATTCTCAGCGCTAATTCAGAATCCACTCAATAAATACGTAACGAATAAACATTGTTGCTACTTTTTTATATTTATAATATACTTTTGTATTATAACTAATATATATTACATATAATGCTTATCCTACACTGTTGTTTTTGTGAGCTGCCATCTAGTTGGTTCTAGTTCATAGTGACCTCATGAATAACAAAATAGAATGTTGCCCACTCCTGCACCATTCCCACAATCATTGGTATGTTTGACTCCATGGTGGTGGCCACTGTGAAAACACAACAACAAAAAAGCCACAACAGAGAAACAACACATTCAAGTGTGACCCGTCATGGGAAAAAGAGAATGTAAAGAAGCCTGTGCTTGGATTTCTCTAGACTCTGCCTCCTGTGTCTTTTTTCTGACTGATTTCCATTTATATCCTTTTGCTATAATAACATTACCTGTGAGCACAACAGATCCCTCATGGCATAAATGGTTGGCTCTCAACTATTAACATAAAGGTTGATGGTTTGAACCCACCCAGTGGCATCACAAGAAAAAAAAAAAGATATAGCAATACACTTCTGTAAAGATTACAGCCAAGACCATTACATAGAATGGTTCTACACAGTAAAACATGAAGTCTCCATGAGTTAGAAGTAACTCTACAGCGTTTGGGTTTTGGTGCGTATAACAATATGCCAAATCCCCTGAGTGCTTCTTGAAAATCATCAAACATGTGAGTAATTTGTAGACCCTGGAAACAGATCATAAACTCTACATTTGAGTAAATTTCCTTCAAAATGTAATTAGCTAATTAGGAACCATTCACTTTCCTTGTGGTATGTTTTAAAATGTTAATTTTTTATGATATGAAAAAGCATACAAAGAATACAAAACCTTTTGTAGGAAACCATTATTAAAACTTTTGGAATTTTTTTCAACGCTTATCAATGGATGTATATTTTTATACAATTAAACCTATACATTTTGTATTGTATTGCTTTCACTTTATCATTATATATTTAAGCTTCATTATATGTTGAATTTAAAATGCAGTGTCTTATAAAAGAAAGGACACAGTGAAACACTGCAAGTCTATAGATCATGTGGATACATAGAAATAATTCTATAGCAATATTAAATAAAAATGGAAGAGAAAGTACAATACATATATTGAATATCGCTAAGAAAGTTGCATCATATAGTCACAACTAATAATATAATATATGCATGTTATTGCCATTGATCCTCAAAATAAACTTGTAAGCACGCTATTCTTATTTTATTAGTGAGGAAAGTAAGGTTTAGAAAAATAAATGACTTATTTCAAATAAGTATGTTACCAGGCAGTACTTAAATCCTTTTTTCCTGATTCAAAGTCCAGTGTGCCTTAATTACCACAACTGCCTTTCTATAGGCTTACAAAAATTATAACTGGTTTAAAATTATATGAAATACTTAAATATACCCTAGGCTTGTATTTTTCTCTTTTAATGATAACAAAAACTATTACGTTTAGTATACCATCAGAGCTTTATAACATACAATCTTTCTTATGGGGAGTTCTTAAAGGGATAATTATGAATAAAATGGGTTTATTAAAGTGAACTAAGTATATCTGGAAATATTGAGAACATAACTGAAATAAAAAGTTAATAGTACTCAGCCATAAAGAGAAATGAAGTCCATATTAATGTTGCAATGTGTATGACCCTTGCAAGTATTATGTGGAGTGAAGTAAATCAGTCACAGTGGGGCAAATATTGCATGACCCCAATTATACGAAATAGGCGGACGTATAGAGACCGAAGTTTAGTAGGGGTTACCAGGTCTGAGAGGGAGACGGGAAGAGGAGTCGTTGTTTAGGGAGCACTTGCTTTGTGTTAATGGCAGTGGGACAATTTAGAAAAGTATAGTGGTGATAAATACACAACATGGTGAACATAATCGGTGGTACTGAATTGCACACGTAAAAACTGTTAAAATGGCAAAGCTTTTGTCATATATAGTTTTGCCAAAATAAAAGAAAATTAAAAAGAAAAAAATCAGTGGTCTCCTAAGCAGGAGGTGCACGTCCTCAGTCCTCACGCTGCTGACACTGTGTTCAAGCAGGGTGCAGCTATTCTTGGCAGGGCAAGCAGCCAAACGTTTTCTGCAGGGACCAGTCTGCCAATTGCTGTGCAAACATATCTTCAAATATAAAATAAAACACTCTTGGTGTTCACTGGAAGATTGTTTAGAAATAAATCAAGTACATAGCAATTTGACTGGAACAGCTTATCAACAGTGGCCTACTAGGAATCAAATTAGCATAAGTGAATGTAGGGATGGCTCAAAGACAGTGCTGGGGATGAGTACTCTGAATCTCTAATTCTATTTATCAGTCCAAAGAAGAAACTGTGAGTAGTTAATGGTGACTTTCAGTGACAATTGCAGACTAGCCAAATCCCAGAAAAGCTAAATTGACAAGTAGAGCCTCTGCTTCCTCATGTTTGGTATTGGAATCCTTATGAAATGAAGCACCACTGGAATATAAATACTGACCATATGAAATACTCTGATAAAGCCAGACTCTGACAAAAGTATGGTCGATGGAAAGACAGCAGAGAGAAGAGAAAAGCAAGTTAATGTACCCTAGGATCTCTGAGTACAGCGGCTAAGGACTGGAGTCCAGCAGACTTGGAATTTAAACTATCACATATATGAGTTTAGTTAGGATATTTATAAGACTTCTGATTAAAATTTCAGCGTTAGTTTATCCTCAAAATGAAAAAAAGAATGCCTCCTTGTTATTGATAAAAGAATTAAGGCACATGGGATATAGTACAATTTGTATAGTGTTTGGGATGTTATAAATGTTAATAAATATTACCCAGTATCATACTGTCATTATTATTATGTTGTTGTTAGATGTTGTCTATGTCAGTATTATAACTATGTTGTTGTTAGGTGCTACCCAGTAAGACTCCACTCACAGCAACCCTACGTACAACAGAACAAAACACTGCCCATTCCTGTGCCAGTCTCACAATCATTGTTATACTTTAGCACATTGTTGTAGTATACATGTCAATCTATTTACTTGCAGGTCTTCTTTTTTGCCGACCCTCTACCAAGCATGATGTCCTTCCCACGAACTGATCCCTTCTAATAACAAGTTCAACATAAGAGAGACACAGTCTCACCATGCTTGCTTCTACAGAGCATCTAGTTGTACATCTTCCAAGAGGATTTGTTTGTTCTTATGGCAATCCATGCTATATTCAATATTCTTTGTGAATACTACAATTTAGAGGTGACAATTCTTCTTTGTCCTCATTATCCATTATTCAGCTTTCCCGTGTGTGAGGTGATTGCGTCGGGAGTTCGGAATTTTCAAGGTGACAGCTTTGCTTTTTAACACTTGAAGAAAGTCTTTGATAGCAGATGTGCCCAGTGCAATGTGTCCTTTGATTTCTCAACTGCTGCTTCCATGGGTGTTAATTGTGAATCCAAACTTTTGACAACTTCAATCTTTTCTTCAGTAATTATGATGTTAGTTATTGGTCCAATTGTGAGGATTTTTGTTTGCTTTATGTTGAGATATAATCCATAGTGAAGGTTTGGTTTTTGATCTTTATTGGTAAGTGCTCCTTCTTCACTTGCCGTAAGCCAAATTGTGTCATCTGCACAAAGCAGAATGTAATGAGTCTCCTCTGCTCCTGGTGCCATGTTCTTCTTCATATAGTCTCAGATTACTTGCTCAGCACATACATTCACTAAGTATGGTGAAAGGATTCAACCCTGTTACACAACTTTCCTGACTTTCAGTCATGTATTTTCCCCTCGTTCTGTCTCGAAGACTGCTTCTTGGTCCAAGTACAGGCTCCTCATAAGCACAAGTAAGTTCTCTGGAATTCCCATTCTTTGAAAGTTTATCTATAATTTGTTATGATACACACAGTGGAGTGCCTTTCCATAGCCAATACAACACAGATAAACATTTTTCTGGTTTTGTTTGCTTTCAGCCAGGATCCATCTGATATCGGCAATGATATCCTTGGTTCCACATCCTCTTCTGAATCAGGCATGAATTTCCAACAGTTAGCTGCTGATGTAATGCCATTTCAAAATGATTTTTGGTGAGATTTTACTTGTGCGTGATATTAATTACATTCTCTGATAATCTTCAGATTTGATTAGATCATCTTCCTTTAAAATAGGCATAAACATGGATCTCTTCCACTCAGTTAATCAGATAGCTGTCTTCCAAATCTATTGGCATAGACAAGTGAGCACTTCCAGTGCTAGCTCTGTTTGTTGAAACACCTCTATTGATAGTTCATTAATTCCTGGAGATTTGTTTCATGCCAGTGCCTTCAGTGCAGCTTAGATTTCTGCCTTTAGTATCATTGCTTCGTGATCATATGCTACCTCTTGAAATGGTTGAACTTTGACAAATTCTTTTTTAGTGTAGTGGCCCTGTATATTCCTTTCATTTTCCAAGTGACTGCAGAGGTACATATTATTATAGCAATTCAAAGTAAACTATTATCATTTATCTAAAACTAAGATTAAAATTTTAAAACTATGTTTATATGTTGTATTTTTGATACAAACATGCATTTCTTCTGCAAATGCCAATGGGACAGCAATGAATTGGGAATGACGGCTACTGGTGGAGTTTGAATGGTGACTCCCATGGGTGTCAGTGTAGCACTGTGCTCTATAGGATTTTCACTGGTTGATTTGTTGGTAGTAGATCATCAGTCCTTTCTCCCAGGGCACTTGTGGGTGAACACCAACCTATGATTTTTCTGTTCAACGCTGAGTTTGTTAATGGATTGCACTCCCCACTTGGGGTGGCCATTAGTTCAACTGAGTTCAAGATAACCGTTTTTTGTTTGTTTTTAAACAGTATGACCACTATGACTGTGAGATTCATGAGATGATGGTAAATTTTCTCTTTGCTTCTGTTACATAGGAGAACAATGTGGCTTCAGGGTACTTATAAAGCAGGACCAAAGGTCAAAGGAAACACAGCCAAATTTATTCAGCCCATGTGTCAGTGTGTCCAACCCCTAAAATAAAGTAAGGTATCAAAGTTTCATTCTATAATTGGTTTCTTCTTCCAGGAGAACTTAGCCTGAATTCACTGGTTTTATCACTGTACATAGCCTTAACATGACCAGCTGTCTAAGAACAACCTTGGTTTTACAGCCCGTAGAAGCACAGCCAACTTAAAGAGCATGGAAGTCCCTTAGACGGGCCCTGACAATTATGTAGGCAGTCCTACATAAAACAAATACATCCCTTTCCATTAGATTGGTCTGTCCTTATTGCCCTGAGATCCTTGTTGCTATCTTTACTGACTTAAAATAGAGAACTTTTAACTGTTAATTTTAGCAGATAGGTCTATGAATTCTACCACAGTAAACAAAGAAACTGAGAAGCAATTTTATCGAACCATAATTGGAAAAAGATTAGTAAGAGTTAATTCCTATTATCAGTTAATTAAGACCCATATTGAGTAAGTTTGTGTCTAAATATGACTTTTATAAGTTCGTGATGTGCATTCTTGATACTATTATATTTTATAAGCCCTTCAATTAATTTTGAAGCTATTTAAATCTATGTTTGTGTTTGTGTTAGATGCCCTCCAGTTACTTCGCACTCATCGCCACGCCAGGTACAGCAGACAGCAGCACTGTCCCGTCCTACATCGCCTCCCAATGGTTATTGTGCTTGAGCCCACGGTGTAGCCACTGCGTGAGTTCATCTCCTTGCAGGTCTTCCTTTTGTCACTGACCCTCTACCAAGAACAGCGTTCTTCTTCAGGGTCCAATCCCTCCTCAAGAAAAGTTGAAAGTACATGAGACCAAGTCTCACCATTCTTGCTTCTGAGGAGTATTCTGGCTGTACTTCCTCTAAGACAGATTTGTTTGGTCCTCTGGCAGTCCACTGGCACATTCAGTATTCTTCATTATCACCGTAAGTCAAAGGCCTCAATTCTTCTCTGGTCATCTTTATTCGTCATCCAGCTTTTGCATGTATCTGAGGTAACTAAAATACCATGGCTTGCTCCGTAAACAATATACCAGCTTACTTCAGGTATATTTTGGTTTAAGAGGAAAACAACAAACATAATTTGTCTCATGTGTGATCACACACACACTGTAAAGTTTAACTGAAACCCTGTGGGAAAAGAACAAGATATTATTTTTTCCTAAAATTCGTATTATAAGAACATTGTGTACTAGCTGTCTCTGGGAAATACATACCATGATATAGTTGTAGCTCTGGCAGTGCAGTGGTTCAGAGTTATGACTGCTAACCAAAAGGTCGGCAGCTGGAATCTACCACCCACTCCTTGAAAGTCCTATGGGGACAGTTCTACTGTATCCTATAGGGTCACTGTCCAGTGATCTGGTACTGCTTTAACAGAAACACCATGAAAGGATGGCTCCAGAAAGAGAAATTTTATTTCTACAGTCTTGTAAGCTACAATTCCATTCAATATGAGAAATTATCACAGTCCAGTAGAGTAAGTCCAAATTCAATATGAGAGAATCCTGGGCGGGAGTCTCAGGTCCAAAGGATGTGCTCTGCTCTCAGTGTGGTTTTCTTGGTGCTATGACATTCCTGACGCTCTCTGCTCACTTCCCTTTTATAACCCACAAGTTTGTAGCTTGAGTCCTGCCTCACCAACACAAATGCTGCCCATTCTTCCTCATCAGCATTACAGATGCAGGATTCACAACTCATAGGGAAAAAAATCACGCCATACTGAGACTTACGGTCATGCCAAATCGACATACACATTTTTGGGGGGGAACACAGTGTAATCCATAACAGTCACTAAAGGTTAGAATGGATTCAATGGCAAGAGGTTTGTTGTTTGTTTGTTTGTTTTCTACAAGAGTAAGATTAGTCCTCCCTGGTCAAGGTTATGGGTTATTAATTTGAGTGAAGTCATAAATAAATAGATTGATTTAAATAGCCAAGAGACAGTTCAACTTTTTAATTATCCTATGATTTTTAATATTATTAAAATATTGAGAGATTAAATATGAGGAGTCATATTATATTAGGATAATGATTACTCTTTTGTAATTAAAGAAGCAATCATAAAATACAAAATTCAACCTAATTGTCAATTTAACAGCAGAATCTTATGAGGACTGTCATTTATTTGCACAAGAATCAGTAACTATTCTCCCTGAAAACATTGTCCAAAATTACTTATATGCCAAGCATACTAACAAAACATTTATTTCTTACTGAGAGGATACTAACTACTTTATAAGTACCACGCTGAAGTTCATGCCAAATATGTGTTCCTCCTTTAATATTTCCAACAGTTAATGTTCCCACTGGCCTCTTGTTTCCCAAATTCAAAGCTTCAGATTTTTTTCAGACTCTTCTCTCTTCCTGAAGTGTCAGACATTCAGGCTGCAAACCTTTTTTTTTTTCTCACAATTTATACAGTATACAAAATATTTTTACTAATCATAACACATAAGAACTGCAAGAACCTCAGCAAATTACCTATTCCACTTTCACCAATTAAGTGGAAGAAATCAAGACCCAGAGAGATCGCTTGTCCTATTAGACCACTGCTCTTTCCACTGTCCCTCTGTTTCTGTTGATCTGAACCTTAATATTTCCACATCTGTGGATTTGGTTTTGGAAACCCTGGTTTCATAGTGATTAAGTACTATAGCTGCCAGCCAAAAAGTCAGCAGTTCAAATCCACCAGATGCACCTTGGAAACTCTATGGTGCAGTTCTACCCTGCCTACAAGATTACTATGAGTTGGAATCAACTGCAGTGGGTTTGGTTTTTATTTTCACATCTATCTCTTGTTATTCAACTATCTCTACTTAGTTCTGGTTCTTATTGATCTAAGCAGTATTCATACAGTGTTGTCCTAAATGGTGGTCTGAGTCACTTCAAGTGAATTGTAAACAACTACTAGTTTCATGGTTCTGAGGCATAGGTTCTTACCAAACTCAATGATCTGCTCCAGCTTTTCAAAGACAAAACAAACAAACAAAAATGCTGTCAATTTGATTCTGACTTCTAAAGATCTCTTGTGTGCAGAGCAGAACTGTACTCTGCAGAGTTTTCAAGACTATGATCTTTTGGAAGTAAATTACCAGGCCTTTCTTCTGAGACATCTGTGGGTTGGTTCAGACTGTCAACTTTTCCATAAGCAGTCAAATGCATAAACATCTGCATCACATCAGGATTTCAAAGACATGCCTCTCTAAAAAACCTTGTCTAAGTTCTGTAGTGTGGCATTCATGGTCTTCTGTGATCAGTGATCTATACAAATCAAATTCCTACTCATTTGGGCGTTCAATTACTCAGACATTCATCCAACAGGTATTTATTGAGTCCCTGCTGGATGTCAGACATTGTGCCAGGTAATACCAAAATGTGTAAGGCACAGTCTAGTCTTATTCCTAAAGAAGCCTATTGTCTAACAGTTTTTCTTTAATTTTTAAAGAAATGTTTTTTACAGGAGAAGATTTGAGAATTTTTTGGAAACCTGGTCAGAAAAAGTTAAAACTCATGTAGGCAAATACACCATAAGTACTTGCTTTGTATTGCTAATTTACATAAGATAGAAATCAGATTCAGATTATTCAACAGTGATCTTTGCATTATTTGACTCCCTACCCATACTCAAGTAAACATGTTTTACATCTTATAGTCAGGCTAAACTCTGCAGATCTACAAAATATCATTTAAATGAAATACAAAAATTAAAAGTTGCTTTTTGGTAGTAGCTCACCTGGAAATATTATATTGTCTGTGTTCCTTTGAGCCCGGCCATTCAGGATCGTGGTAACATTCACTGCTGGCTTCTTAAGTGTATTAGGTTTCTTCAGTGATGATTTTACTTGCTTCTGAGACTTGAGAACATTTGCAAGACTGCCAGATACTGATTGATCTATATACCAGGTTAAATTTGATAGGGCAGCTTGAGATTTTCTTTCAATTATTGATTCTATAAATTGTGACAGCCCTTTCTGAAGAAGCTGAGTATCCAGCAGGGAAGCTCTTATCTTCTTAGGTATGGTAGCATTCACTTCTGATATACTTGTGGAAGCACTGTGACACATCTTTAACGTGTCATCAAGAGTTTTGTTAAATAAAGAGAAATTAATTGACAAATGAGTGGATTTTGATTCCAGTGCCTTAAACTTGGAGTTTAACACCTGCAGTTGAAGAGCCTGACCCCTCTGATTTGTAACCATCCCTGCGTTTTTGAGTGAAACATAATAAGGCATGAGGGTCTGGGTCACTTTAGACTCAATGCCTTGCAACCGAGTTTCGAAGTTTCTGGCAATCATTGTGACTGACAGTATTTTTTCTTCCAAATGACTCATGTTTTGCTGGTATTTTATCATTTCAGTAGTGGTTTCATTTAACATGTGATATATCTTTTGAATACTGGCCTGATTTAGTTTCACATCTTTCGGAATATCTTCAAGGGCCTTGGCAACTTTCAAAAGCAGGTTATGTCTATGACTGTCATTAACCAAAATCTCCATAGAATCATTCAAACGTTGAAATTGATGAATAAAAACCAAAATACTTTTCATCTTTTGGGTACATTCATGATGAGCCTCAAGGTTATACTTTATACTACTTACAGTCTCTTTTAGTACATAGTTATCTTGAATAAAATCAATGGCATTGTTTATAACGATCATTGTCTTATTTAGGCCATCTTCCATTTCTAGGGCATATTCGTTGATACGTCTTTCCAAAGTGTTGCCACGACGCTGTACCTCGTTTCTCAGTGAGATGTATCTCTTTGTGAGCTCTCTGATGAGCACGTTTATACTGCTGATGGCACTCGCCAGGTTTTCCACTTTTTTTGTCGTTGCTGCTGCTTCCTTTGGATGTTTGTACGTCACTAGCTGTTTTAATGATGCTCCCTGCTCAAGCAGGGGTTGAAGAACTGCCATATCGTAAGTCAGATCATTTAGTTGTTCACTCATTTTATCCATCTTGTTGTCCATTGGAAAGAGAAACTCTGCCAAGGTTTGGTTTAAAACATGTACATTCTCTTCTGTTTCCTTAATTTGAACCTTAAAATCGTTTTTGCACTTGGAAAACATGGCTTCACATGCACTTTTGACAGATGCTTTCTCTATCTCCAAAGCAGTGGTTAGGTTGTTTATCTTGCTATCTTGAATGCGTAAATCATCAAGCATTTGCAGCAGCATCAAATCCTGCTTCTTTATCCTGTCATGTAGAATAGACATGTTCTCAGTGAAGTTACTAGTAACTGACTTGGCAGTTGGCATATTCTTCTGATCTGGTTTCTTTCCATCTGATAAAAGCCGCTCATGTACTTCTCTCATACTAGAAAGGGTCTTGTTGAGAGATTCATAATACAGAATGCCCCTGGAGCGTTCTTGTTCTAGAACACCTTCCAAACGAGTCTGTTTTTCCTCCAGTTCTTTAACGGGCCTTTCACATGTGAAAGTCATTTCTTGCCTTATATTTACAACTTGATTTTTTAGATCTAGGATTTCAGTTAAAGTGAGTATATTTTCTTGCATTGAAGCTGACCTTTGCTGCACTGCTACTGAAACCACAGATTCATTAACTTGCCCAATAATTTGCCTGGTGTTTTCAAGGTCCTGTGATAGACTTGACAGAGTCTTGAAGAGCTGGGCTACAGTCTCTTGCATGTCATTTTGAAAACTTTTAAATTGTTTTCCTACTATCTCTTTGACCAGATCATTAATGCTTTTGGATTTTAGACCTAGGGAAAGAAATAATAAACAAGTACATTGGTTTAATTATGTAAGACCTCAGAGATCACTAAAGAAATGATAATATGAGGCTAAATTCTAAGAGCACATGATAATGAAAATACTTTATATATATCTATGAAATCAAAAACAAACAACAAACAAAACAACACTATAGCTGATAGAAGACTCCAAAGCAAAAACTAAACTCACTGCCACCAAGTCAATTCCAACTCACAGCAACTCTAGAGACAGAGTAGAACTGCCCACAGAGTATCCAAGGAGCCCTGGTGGATGTGAACTGCCAACCTTCTGGTTAGCAGCTGTTTCACTTAAACACTATGCAACCAGGGTTTCCAGTGGAAGACTATCACATTCTTAACTGGTAAATTTGACAGGAGAAATCATTTGGAGTACAGAACATACTAGAACTGCAAAACTAAGTCTCTTTGGAAAAAAGACATGTAGAAAATACATACATACTTACAATAATTCTAAGTCTAGACTTAGTGATGTGTAAAAATAAATGGCTTGGGTTTTCTGTCTTAATAAATAATAACTGGTATTGGCTTATGACTATGTTGTTAGACTCCTCATCAATTGGTATCAGAGATGGTGTTTTCAACTTATAAAAGCTAATGAATTTAGTGTAGAGAAGAAATTTAATACAATTTTCAAATCAGAAACCATATGAAGTGATAGTCACAAAATTCGACAATCATTCATTGGAACAATAAAATTAATGTTAATGAGAGGTTTGAGGATCACAAAACTAAGTCAATCTCGTATGAAATCAGGAATTCAAGATATACTTTGATTATCAAATATGACATTAGTTCTTAATAAAAAGAGAAGGGGAAAGTTGCCGCTAATAGAGCACACTAGCATATTGAATATTAGAAAATATGTACTAATGATGGCCAGGATTATGGTAAGCTTTAAAAGTGAAAAAACAAAAACAAGAAAACAGTAGCTTAAGTAATAAGGAGTGTCTGCCTTGAGCACTGTGTTTTTTTAAGAAATATACCTTCATGGGATCAAACTGACCACAGCACTTGTCAATGATGGTTCTCAGTGACATTATTGCTAACTTATGTGTCAGTTAGAATATTCTTCTGTTCAGATATTTTTTTTTTAGCTGATAAAAGCCGCTCATGTACTTCCTTCATTTGAGAGTCTTGTTAAGAGATTCACAATAGAGAATGAATCTCTCAAAAGATTAGACAGAAAACTATGGAAGAAGTAGTTTATATAAGTTAATGGAATAGTGAGTAACAACTCAGAAACGGAGGACAAGAATGGCTACCCAACTCGGAAAGTGTAATCAGTGTCACAGAATTTTACGTATAAATTATGTGATGATGAAAATACTTTTCAAGTATATTTACCTATGAAATTAAAAAAAACACCATAGTTGAATTGAATTGGTATGTTTTGCTGTGTATTCTCTCAACAATAACAAAATAATAAAATTTAAAAAACAAAAGGATATCTTTTTTGTAACTATAAAAAATAGAAAATAAAAATATAAAGAAAATTGTTGCATTCACAACCAGAAAACAGGAAAAGATAATGCTTACGCTCCAGTGATGTTTACAGAATCTAACTATGAAGCACACATAAATGGAAGACATGACCATTCAAATTAAAAATAGAATCAATGACTGTAGTGTAAAATACAGACAACATAACACAAAACAGTCTAAACAGAAGAATCTAAACAAATGGGCTCTGAGTACTATGTAGCCTATTCAAGGAAGATAATTATAGGATAGCTCCTATTTTGTAAGCAAGTATTTAAAAGTATTCAACATCAATGTGGGAATCATATAAAAATACTCTCATATATTATGAAAGAACAATTATAGTGTTGAAACACAAAATTAAAGGTTAAAAGTAAAAATGTAGGATTTTTCAGCTGCTGTTATGCTTTAAAACTTCACAGGTAAATCAAGTGGAGAATGTCTGAAAACAATTCAAACAGTTTATTAGTTGTAAAAGCTTGCTTCTGGATAACAAATAGGTCAAATAACATTTCTACAGTTTGTTACCAAAGCACTTTATGTTAATATCTGAACTGATGCATCATTTCAATTTTATTTGATTCTGATTTATGTGATTCATATGCTGCCTCTTTTTTAAAACAGTGTGGTTGTATTTGGTGAAGTAGATATATTTATAATTGAAATTACGTGTCTTGGCAAGTCCTTTCTGTGATTATGAATGTATACATTTTCATAGCATTCAGAGCTTTCCAAAGGAATGGAGGCAGTTGATCTTGAAGAATTTCTATGGCTCCTCACAGGTTAACAAAACAAAATAGTATTTTCACATAGGAAGCAGATGAAGCAAGGGCAGGGGCTGTGGCTTTTCTCAGCATAAAAGCACTTTGGGGGATGGCTTTAATTTTTGTTGCCTCTAAGAATATTCATTAACTGCATACATGCCTCGAGGTCTCTGCAATTAATGGTTCTCATCAGCACACAATCAATGCTGCCAATAGGGAAAGGAATTTTATTGTAATTTATGAGTGTTTTTGGTTTATTTGTTTGGTTGGTTGGTTCTACTTCTGTGACAGCATTTTTGTTAGTAGATTCACTTAGCAAAGGGGACTTGGCAAAATATGTTTAAAGTTAAAAGTAGAAAAGAAAAAAAGAGTGGGTCAGAAAAGTGGTGTTAGAACTCAACAAGCTGTTGCTAGCTTTGAAGACGAGGAAGAGGGCCATGAGGCACAGATGTGGTAGACACTAGAAGCTGGAATGGGGTCTCAGTTTGTAGGCAACAAGAAAACAAGAACTCTCAGTCCTACAACTACAAGAAATTGAATTCTGTTGACAACTTGAATTAGAAGGAAACAGATTCTCCTTTACAAAAACCACTCCAAACCCACTGCCACTGAGTCAGTCCTAATTCATAGTCATCCTATGGACAGAGTAGAACTGCCCTGTAGAGTTCCCATGGAACACAGCTGGCCGATGTCTTGATTTTAACCAGGTAAAACCTGCCCCAGACTTCTGGCCTACAAAACTAAACAATTTGTGTTGTTTTAAGAGCACAAAATTCAGGTAATGCTCCACAGTGGTAAGTGATGTGTGGGGTCTAAAAGCCAGCAAGCTGCCATCTAAAGAACACTTATGGGTCCCAACCCACCTGGAACAGATGAAAACCAAGAATATCAAAAACAAGAGGTAAAATAGTCCAGGAGACTGAAGGACGCACATGACTGCAGACCACATCAACAGGAGAACAGAAGAACTAGATGGTTCCTGGCCACCACCCAAGACAGCCCTGACAGGGAATACAATGTAGACTCCCTGACATAGCATTACAGAAAGAGATATGCAGATCTAGAATTCTATTAAAAGACCAGAATTGATGGTCTGAAAACCTCAAGGGTCCACTGAAAACATGGCCCTTAGATTTGCTGCTAGCCCAGAGGTAAAAACAGTACTGAAGCCAACACTTCAGACAAAAAATGGACTGGAGTTGAGGGTACAGAGTGATGCAGATGGTGTGTGTACTTTATGTTTTAGTATATATACATGAGGCTGTCCTACTGTTTTTTTTTTGGAGGGGAGAGGAAAGAGTGGGCAGCATGGAGAACATGTTGGTCAAGTGGATACTGGAAATAAAGAGCGGAAAAGAAAAGAAGAGAGTGCTGTCACAGGGTGGGAAGAGCAGATAGAGTTGCACAGAGGTAGGTATTTGGGGTTTTATGTGGCAAACTGGATTGTAAACTTTCACTTAATCAGAATTTAAAAAAGTGAAAAATTCAGATATTGCCTATTCACATTAATTTTTTTTATTTCTTTGACTTGAATTTTTTTATATTTTCCTGACTATACTCCATGACTTGGTAATTCCTGGGATATAGCCCTAATTATTACTGAGAAAAACATGCACTTAGCTGCACTGGTAATTCAACCCTTAATCTCATTTCCACTTTTGAACAGGATAACGGAATAGAAGTAAAATAAGTGCAGGTTCCTATTAACCATAAATAATTACAAGTTAGTGTATAACTAGGTATGACAATCAAGTGACCCAGTATTCAGTCAAAAGTATAACATATTTAGATCTACCAAACTATTTAGAAAATTGAGTGATTTTTAAAAAATTCCTCAATAAAACGTATATGACTTTTGCTTACACAACACCTGATCTGAAGCTGAAGGTCTCAAAGCATTGTGAGAAAAGATAAGTGAATCTTTTGCCCTAATTGAGTGAATAATTTATTTTTACCTTTTAGAAAAGATTGAAATTCCCTGCCTTTATCTTCACTGATTTTCCCTTCCAGGGAGGAGTACGCGGTTCTTACATCATTCACTGCCAAAGAAATATTGTCAATCTTCTTCTGCAGGAGATTCAATTTCATTGCCTGGTGGTTCATCTGCTCTGTCATTTTTTGCATCACTGCTGCATGTAGAATGAGAGAAAATTTGAATCATCATTTAAAAAATATGTTTAATGCATTAAAATTTTATGGTCACTTTTAAAGTAACTCAAAGAAACCATGTTTGTACTATGTATTTGTAAATGTAGACTGTATTTACTTAGCAAATGGAGCTTCAGTGTTAGTGTACTTAGGAGCAGAAATCTGTAGAAAGCATTGTACTATCCTAGATTTCTAAAACGTTTCAACTTTACCTAGCATTTTCACAATATCTTTCTCTTTCACAAAGGAAGGAGTTGATGTTACTCTCGTAACAGCTGAAGAGGCTGAGGGTCAAAAAACCTAGGTAAATTTGTGTGAGATTACAGAGCTAGTGGTTCATTTCTCTCTGTCTCTCCCCCCCCTTTAAATATATATCATCACATACATGTTCTTTAATGCAAAATACAGATTTAGAATTTACTATAAATTAATTTATTATGCATGGTATTCCCTAACCCTTTGCATATGCAATTCAATAAATTAAGGAGAATTTTATAAAGATACCTAATGTTAATCCCTTAAAAAAAAAGACCCAAGAGCTCATTTCTAGTGCATTGCCATTTGCATCCTTAAAGCAGTCCCTTAAGATGTGTATCTCAATTCAAATGTCTTATTTTGTGTGACTAGACCTATACCAAACACAGTCAAATAGTATCTTGAATATAATCAGTCTTGTGTTTTAAAGGCTAAAACTGAGCTTAAATGAGAAAGTATTAATTATTAGAAAAATGAGAATATATGTGATACACCTACTTTAGATCAACACAAAATGTCTTGGGGGTTCTTAATCAATTATTTTCCCAGTCAGGGATCATTATCTCCTTAGTGGTCTCATATGAAATAAATGAAAGGGGAATTTCCTAGCACCTTTTAACATGATGAAGTCATTTCCTGTATGGCAAAGTTCTTCCATGATTGCACTATTTAGACAATTTAGATTTTATTTTGGAAGCCTATGATTTTCTTGCAACTAAGTATCACAGCATTTTAATTCTCACTCTGTATTTGCACGCAGAGATTCAATAAATATAAATTGTCTTTTCATCCAGCACTTATATATAAAGGGGTTGAGAGGTATGTTAATGTGTTGTCATCAAACATTCAACAGCCAAGACATTTCTTGTTTAGAAGTTGTAATAAATAGTGTTGACAATAATTGGGTTAGAGATGACAGTAATTACAATCCATGACCTGGGTCACCACAGTCCTGCTGTTGCTGAGTAGCTGTTCTGTTGACCACAGCTGTATGACTCTCAGCCTGGTGGCTGTGTATCACTTGCTGCTGTTCCTGGGCTAGACAGAAGCAAAAAGAGAAGAGAGAGTTAAGCATTTGGTCTACCTAATTTTTTGTTTTATTTTTTTCAGTTCTGGGCCATAATGTGGCTGACAGTCGTTTTCCTGTGTACTGAAGCATGATGGCGGGTGATGACTGCAGAGTAAGCTGCTCCGTCCCCTCCTGTAGGGCACTGTGACACCACAGTGCAGATGCAAGTGCAGGCCTATAATTCTGCCTGGAGAAATTAAGTGATTCGGGTTTCCTTTAGGTGAACATCAATAGTATAGTGGGGAAACTGTGGAAACCATGCATGTAAACCACCTCCACGACGGAGGAGACTTTCAAATCAACTGTGTTGAAGGGTGTAGCAGCCCTATAAGTAGACTGCCACAGAGGCTGTTTGTCTCACAGTACAATTTTCAACCGGTGCCTACATGAAAACAATCAAAAGCTTCAGGTTCTTGCTGAAAAATATCTGTTGAATTAACAGTTTCATTTGAATGCCTATGCTGATGTTAGATACCATCACGTTGGTTCTGACTCATAGTGACCCCGTGGACAACAGAACAGAACGCTGCCCAGTCTTGCACCAGGTCTGTAATTGTTTTTATGCTTTTTTTGTTGCAGCTACTGTGTCAGTCCATCTCTGCAAGGGTCTTCCTCTTTCTGTTCTACCAAACATGATGTCTTTCTCCGGGGATCGATCCCTCCTGACAACATGTCCAAAGCTAAGTTAAATGTCTAAGAGCTCCCCAAAATGGACTAAAAATAAACTATTACAGGGCACTTAATGAGAAGAACGAACTATGTTGGCACTGACATTTCAGAAAAAAATGGACATTCCTATGAAACAAGTTTACTTTGCTAAAGAATGGCTTATAAATCAAATACTATTTTAAAACAGCAATAAACTTTTACATGTGGGGAAAATAATTCAGTGCAAAGATTTATTAAGAATATTGAACACATCAAGTAAATTTATGTCCATAATTTATAGACATCTAATGAACAAATTTATTCATTGAAATCTGCATATTAGACATGAGAAAACAATTTTGGGGCATCTGGCTGTTATTCTTCCCCTGTGTAATGATGTACCAATGAAATCTCACACCTCTGGCACAAGTTAATTATGTTCCCTAAGGCATATATATCTGTGACAATAATGCTAAAACATTTCCACACCATATAAAGTATAATATTTGGCATTTACCTGGGTTAGTCTGTAGCATTAGATTGAACTGTACATTGCTTTTCTTTGGGGCACTGAGCTAAATTCATGAATTCCCATTTATGCTCAAGGTTCTTGTTTTGATTTTTTTCCCCACCACCATAGAAAGTCTTATGTAATTGCTAGTTTATTTAGTGGAGAAAAAGCACCCACAGTTTGAGGAGCAGTGTACCTATTTGGAGGTTGAGGTGGGAAAAAGTGTTAATCTTCAAAGCCCTAGTGATATGGTTTTTATAACCTGAATTCAAATTAATGTACATGAACATATTTGTTAAATAATTATGTAAATTTTCTTTCATGGATCCTTTTTAAATGGTATCACACAGAACTTTCTGGCTCCTTAATTCTAAGTCTATCCGGAAGGCTAACTAGATAGTAAAACAGTATTTCTCAAACCTGAGTCCTGGAAGCATTAGGAGTAGCATCACTCAGGAACGTTTTCACATGTAACTTCTAGACTCTCACCCAAGATCTGCTAATTTCAGAAACTCTGCTTTAACAAGCTCTGCAGATGGCTAGAATGCATATTATCTTCTCTATTTCTTTCTGCAGTAGAAGAATGCTCAGGATTAGATTTATAACTTATAACTAAATCACATGTAATACTGTCACTTCTACTTCAAACTAATAAAAAAACTATCATTTACACATATTTTATTCAAGTTCAAAGATAGGACACGCTTATTGGGAGATTCTACTACCGGAAGTGTAACCGGATTTAACAGAATGAACAAATGGACCATTCATTGTTGCTTACCCTTTTGAGCTAGATCATGCTGAAAACAAAAGAGCAGGAGCATTTAAACGCAGTAACTTAACGTGGTAAGCCAGGGATACTTTATTAAGAAGCAATGCATAATTATAGGAAAAACAAAGACTGTTTGGGCATGGTCTAGAAACAAAGTTACCATTCAAATTTCGTTTTCTGCCTGTACTTATAGGAAACCCCAGTGGCATAGTGGGTTAAGTGCTACGTCTGCTAACCAAAAGGTTGGCAGTTTAAATCCGCCAGGCGCTCCTTGGAAACTCTACGGGGGCCATTGTACTCTGAATTCTAGGGTTGCTGTAAGTCAGACACAACTCCATGGCAATGGTTTTGTTGTTTGTTTGTTTGTTTCTGTTTTTCTTTTCCCCCTTACCCTCACTTGTAGCATACAATTTTTTTTCCCCAATATTCCTTTCAAATAGTGATTTTTCATCAGGGATGGAAATCAGAAGCACCTATAAAGCTTTGAAAACGCATGTCCATGGCCATTTCATTCCTCTCTCTGAAGGCTCTGAGTCAGTCCATCTGTTTTAGAAGTGTCTGAGTCATCTACTGATGCTGTAACAGAAATACCACAAGTGGATGGCCTTAACAAAGAGAAATTTATTTCCTCACAGTAAAGTAGGCTAAGAGTCTAAATTCAGGGCATGATGAGCTCCAGGGGAAGGCTTTCTCTGTTGGCTCTGGAGGAAGGTCCGTTTTTCAGTCTTCTCCTGGACTGGGAGCTTCTGAGGCACAGGGACCCTGGGTCAAAAAGACATGTGGTGTTCCCAGAACCGCCCCCTTCCTGCTGCCTGAGGTCCACAACTCTTAGCTTGCTTCTCTTTCCTGTAAGTCTCAAGGCCTCAAGGCACAAGGCACAAGGCACAAGGCTGTCTTACAAATTGAGTCTTGCCTCACAACCATGCTCTACCCTCTTTCATGATTAACAACACACAGGAGCATTACACAGTGTCAGGAATCACGGCCAAGCCGGATTATTGCATACATTTTGGGGGACACAATTCAATACACGGCAGGAGGATTGGGCACGGGTACTTATTTTTTTTTTTTTATCTCCACAGGTGATTTTGACACATGGCTCTTATTAGGAGTTACTGATTTAGAACACATAACTGTATCTTTTAGTTCTTATAAGTAAATGTATTGATATAAAGCAGAACAACTCAGAAGCCAGATTTTGAAAATGCCTATTGACAATAAAAAAGGGTTAAAGACATAATTTATCAAAATAATATCCAATGAAAACCTTGAGTCTCCTGACATTCCATAGATAAGTGGCCTTTATAAAGTGAAAACAAAGTGTGATGCAGATTAAAGTCGCTTTTCACAACTTTTTTGATATTCTTTATAGATACTGTCATTTTCTCTACTGTTAGTCACAGGAAGCTTAAAAAGGTACTGCTAAGATTAGAAACATACAGTGTTTGTACTGCCTTTACAGCAGTGAAATCTAGAGCCTACTTACAGTCCTCACAGACAATATTTGTATCTCAGGAAGAAAATTCACTTTCTACTCCAAAGCTAGGCTCTTGTTCCTCGCTCCCATCTCACAATCTATCTCATACCCTAACTCCAAGATTCTCTTCGACTAGCGTGTACCCACAAACCAATGGTCATCAAGTCAGCTCTGACTCCTGGTGACCCTGTGTGTGTTAGAGCAGAATTGTCCTCCATGAGGTTTGCAATGGATGGTTTGGTGGGAAGCAGATACCCAGGTGATCCCTCTGGTGTGCCTCTGGGTGGACTTAAACCACCAGCTTTTGGTTAGCAGCTGGATGCTTAAGTGTTTGTATGTCTCAGTATGAATATGCATCAATATAGCCCACAAATTTTTAAAATATTGCAATATAGCCATACCTTTTGGCAAATACATAACAGTAAAGTGCAGTAATTGACTGCAACACTGTTTTCTTAAAACATCATCTAGACATGGTTTTAAGGTCCTGACTGAAAGCCAGTCCACTCCCCTTCTTGAGCAGTTGATTTAGTCAGCTCTCCAACCACTCCCCTCATTATGTTCTCATATTCCGGGTTCACCGTGTACTCATCCTAATTGCCCAAGGCCAAGTAACCAACAATTGGGAAGGACTTCCTCTGTCTCCCAGTTTTGCAGAATTATTCAAAATGCTTAATCCCAGGAAGTCCAAAAGACCTGGCAAATTCCACCCTGCTAGCCATACTTAAAAGGACTCATTCCTAGCTACTTGTCTTCTTTCAACCCCATGTGTAGCCTTGTGTCGTGGTGTCTGGAAACTGAGAAAAAGTAGCTAATTACTTTTCATGGCCTTCCTGATCCCCACTTCTTCTTGTTTCACCTAACTTACTACCCCACAAATGCATTAGAGCATTGATAATAATTACTTCTAAAAATTATAACATAAACTTAGTATAAGTTAATCCTAACAGGATATATGATAAAGGATACAGTCTGTAGGTACATGATGAATGTAACTTCTATTGTAGCAACATCTGCAAATCAGTTTTCAGAACTGGTAGTTTGTTAATCTTAAGTCTTGACAGACAAGATTGTTGCTCTGCATAGATTTTATGAGGCATTCCAATGATTTAGTAGAATCATGAGTTTATCATTACCTGTGATTTACAAGGACCCCCGGTGGTACAGTGTCAGGTTGTTTATAGAAGGCCCACCGGCTACTCCCTGGAAATCCAATCAGGCAGTTCTACCCTGCCTATGAGTTGGAATTGACTTGATGGCAATGAATTTGGGTCTTGACTTTATGATTTATGCAGTTGCTACAATTTCGGAATCATTTGGTGCTTACTTTTTTACGTCAAGTACTTAGTTTTTTAAAAATTTAAATTAGAATACACACAATTAATTAAAAAACAAAACAATGGAAGTGCTAATAAATTTTAAAAGATTTCTTTCATGTACCAGGATTGTGAATTTTTCAGAAAAAAAATGCATACATTTTATCAATAATGAATCTATTTCTAGATTATTTTATACTACTACACAAAAATTAGCCTGGGACATCTTTTGGTATTATATAAAAATCAATGCAAAATACAACAAATCATTTGTATTACCAGAATGAAAATCAACTTGCTTTTCAACAAAAATTAGTGGATCATCACTTGATATATAATGTGTGTATACACAAACATATATTGATATGATGCAAATCTATATCACTCCAAATCTATATCACTTAAAATGAAAATTGCTAGATTTATTTCTCATCATATTGACATTTACATTATCTTAAAGTTCATGGTACAAATCAAGAAATTTGCACTCATCTAGGGGAAAATACTAAAAAACATAATTAAATCAGCTTCACAAAACAAGTGTTTGTGATAAAAATTTTCAAACAGACCACAATTTTTAAATAATAAAAATTTTAAATGATAGTTTATCAAAAATGTTAGTAAGAATCACCAATATAAATAAAAAGTATTCAGAAAATAAATATGGAATTATCAGAATTACCAATTATATCTTTTAAAATAAGAGTGTATTTCAGAAAAGAAAACTTATGTTTACATCATAGTTTTATTAGGTAAGTGTATAGCATTGAAAGTCAGCTTTATAATGGGTTTTATATAATAAGAAAACTTTTTTAGAAAATTTAAGTCAATTTAATAAAATTTAAAAAAATAATGAAGCTTCAACTACGTCACACAAGTGTTTGATATGTTTTCAGAATTTATCCAAAATGTACAAAACAAAACTTGGGAGGTGACTTTTGGCCATCATGACACTATAGACAGAAGCACCACACCATCTCTATGCAGCAAAGATCTGAAAAACTCAGTATAACAGATACAGACATCAGTCTTGGAACCTGAGGTATCAAATGAAGATGTGAAGAACTCAGTCAAACACCAAATAGAATAAAAAACTTACAAAAAGAGAGAGTGCAAACAGATATGAGCAAAAACTCCTTATCTACTAGAGTAGCAAGAATTTGCCCTCTTGGATGTCTGTCAGAGATCGGCACACAGAGAACTCAGGAAAGCAGCTTCATAGAAATCCCGGAAGATGAAGTACCCAGGAATCAGCAAGACACCCTTACCCATTCCCCATCTTCTTCCCAATGCTCTACCTCTAATGCTTCCTGCTAGTTGAGATGGTTTAACTGGCCAGGAAGTGCAGCATCTATGTTATTTGGATTAGCCCTACCCACATTGGAGATGGATGAACAGGGAGTTCACAGAAGCTGCTTCACGGACTTTCCAGAAAGGACACAGATCGCCTGGTAACCAGTGATACATGCTTTCCTAGCAATCACCCTTCTCTTTTCTTGAACCTCTCTGCTTCCCGTCAGCTACAGTTCTCTTAGCCAGGAGGAAATTCCTTCAGCCACAGGGCACTTAGATTCAAGTTGTCCACACTGGCCAGCTTGCTGAGTGCCATCTGTCTGTAACTTTCCATCTCTTTCGGTTTCTTTTGTGCCTCCTACTAGCTCTCCATTCTTTCTCATGAACACTTGGCTCCATGTGCCATCTTTGCTTCTTCTGGAAATGCTGTGAAGCACTGCTCAACTGTACAACCACTCCACAGGCCTGTAATGCCATGCTTGTGTGTGTGTGTGTGTTTCCCCCTTTGTTTTTTTTTTCTTTTTTCTTTGCTTTTCATGGTTTAGGAGACATTTCTAGCTCCTTCTAGAAAGAACCCTAGGGGTTATTTCTTTTCTTTTTTCTTTCTTTTTTTTTTTTTTGTTTTTGGTCTTTCTTCACTTCTCAGTAACTATCTCTCTGTACTTACCATCTTTTCCTATCTCATGAGTACCTGGAACTATGTGACATCTATACCCCTTCTAGCCAGACTTTACTGTGCAGCCTGGGAGACACTTCTCCAGTCTTCGCAGCTGCACTGGTGGGAACCTTGGGAGTCTTTCTTTTCTTTTTTCAAATTTTTATCTCATCAGGTTTTTTTTTTTTTTCTTTTTTCCATTTTGTGGTTTTTCTTCTTTCCACTTTAATGGCAAGTTCCCTTAGCACTCTTTCCTTTAGTTTTTGCTTCTGTTTCTCTCTCCGCTCTCCAGTACTCATCTTCACACATCACAGCATCCCCCTCCTTCCTGCCTACCTGCACCATGTGTGGAACATCACGATTCTGGGCAGCACAAGCATGGCCTGCTAGAACCTGCCCAAGCACTGATTTCTGAACCATGCTATGGATCCTACTACATGCCACAAAAAACCTATCCCCACCCATCCCCTTCAGCTTGTACTGCTTTGTTGCATTGTAGCTGAGCAATTGGCCCTGCCATTGGACAAGGACGTAGAAAGTATCACGACAATGCTGAGCAAACAACGAAGAATGTAGAGCCTGCCTGCTCTGATGTAACAAAACAAAACAAAAAAGCAGGACAAAACAAATGATCTACAATCAGTAAAAAAAGAAAATAACCACCTCAAACAGCAAATAACATGAAAACTTATATATGAGGACTGCCAATTAAGTTTATGAATTCATCCTAGAAAAAGTGCTACATACCTTGTTGCTGAATATCATTACAGTCACCAGCGAAGTACTCCCCTTGGGAAGCTATGCACTGATGCTAGTGCCTAGTCCACCCTTCAAAGCAATTTTGGAACTCTTTTTAAGGTATGGCCATCAGAACTGTCTTTGTCTTACAGCGTCATCAAAATGTCTTGCTTCCAATAATTCCTTTATTTTTGGTTAAAGAAAAAAGTTACTGGGGACCAGGTCAGGTGAGTAGAGAGGGTGTTCCAATACAGCTATTTGTTTACTGGCTTAAAACTTTCTCACAGACAACTATACAATTAAGTTTGCGAACTTGCCACCTTGCCAACATGTGCAAAGGCCATTCCAGAAAGAACTTCAAAATTGCTTTGAAGTGTAGGTTAGTTTCTGGCACTGGTGCATAGTTTCCCAAGGAGAGTACTTTGAAGCTGACTGTAGTAATATTCAGCAATGAAGTTTGTAGTACTTATAACAATTAAGTTTGGGACTTCATTGTGAGACCTCATACATACATATATATATATATATACACATATATATATATATATACACACATATATGTATAGTGTGTATATACATGAAGGGTTATATATATGTGTATATAAAGAGAAAACAACCGAGTACACATAACATCAAAATCTGGGAGAAGCTGATTTTATGGACTTCAGTGGTAGCCTATAATGCTATAGTTAAAAATGCATTATCTAATGCAAGATCCTCATGGTGACCCTAGGGGCCAGAGTAGAGCTGACTCGACGGCACTTAGCTTGGCAATGCAAGATCCTGAATCCATTTTAACATAAATTGTGAAATTTATCATTTGTAAATGAGACTTTTAAAAAGACTACTAGTTTTCTTAAATGACACTGTGGCAAGTTAATTATTTCTTTAGATTTATAGAAAAATGTTTATGCTGTTAAATTGGAGGTAAATTAAAAATTGATAGAGTACAGATATGAGAAATGTATACTATTTGAAATGGAAATAAATGACCATAAATATTAGAAAATAAATGTTTTCTAATAAGCAAGAGAACAAAAATTATATGAAAATTAAAGAATGTATGATGAACATATAAATTCCTTTCACTTCTGAATTTGATCAAGTGACCTTTATAAAGCTTTATCAATTAATAGAATCAGACGCATCTGTAAGAATTTCTGTGATTTCTTAATAATAAATATATATTAAATAGAAACAGAAGAGTGATAGTATTGTAAGTGATAAAAAAAATCTAAATGGAATTGTTGTTAATTTAGTAGAGCCCAGTAGATAATTTCACAAGATGACAATGTGAAAGCGAAATTATGAACTTATCACCTACTGGTTCTAAATCTGATGGGAAGTGTTAAAAATGAAGTTCCCAATGTTAAATCATTACATGTTGTATGATAATGTAGACATTATAGCATTATGTTTCACTTTGCGTCCTTCACTATTGGAGAAAGACTGAGAAAACAGGGAATCACACACACACACACACACACACACGAGAAGATGACAGAATATGTTTCAATTTTAGGTCTTCTAGAAATCTGCTTGAGTAGGAGTGCTTCATCAGTGTACAGTCTATGCTACCCAGTCTAGCCGAGATCCTGAATGCACAAGAAGTAAAATCAATTCAGGGACAGGAGGGAAAAGGTCAAGGAGGCAGCTAATGAAGGGCATTAACATCCAATTTTCTATTGACCTAAAGGTCAAAGGATCTCAGATAAATATTATTCATGTGATTTGGAAAAAAAACTTACTATGATAAGCAAGAGAATAGAAAAATGATATGTTACAGAAAATCAGTAAATTATATATGGAAAATAAAAATATAAGAAAAACTTTAAGATTAGTGACAAGTGGAGAGGAGAAATAATGAATAGAGCTTGTCAGAGGAGGTAAAAAGACAAAATGAAAGGGAAAAAGAATAGCTACAAGAATCTAAAGAACTCTAGTTTTCTTATACAATCTGATCTTTGTAGGCCATTCCTTATCATGTGGAAACATAATGCAAATGAAATAAAGAAAATTAATCCCATATTTTTGATGTTTTCTAAAGACTGATGGGAAAAAAATGTAATCAGACAAAGCCAGTACTGAATGAGAAACAAAATATATATATATATATATAATTGTACATCTGTGTGTGTATACATAAAACTTCCCAATGGGGCTTAGCTGAAGTTATTTTTAAATTAATTGTTTTTGAGAAACTAAATGACATAATCGGATTCCTGAATAAAAGGAACAATCATTAAACATCATATAAAGGTTCTTGAGAACTGACTGCCTCATGGATCTCTTTTCCCTAGAATTCATTGGATGGGCTCCCTGTCAAGGTAGCTAAAAACCTGAAAGACCAGTTTTACAAATTCAATAGTTTTATGTTATCTGTTTGTAGACTGGAATTCAATATTGGGATTCATCCCACTTTTATTACACTGGGTTGAACTGGAGAAGCACTGATAGGATCTCTGACAGTGGAGCCAGTTAACTCACCGGTGATAAAAAGCCCGGTTGACCCATGCTCTTTTATGTTTTTCATTTACCAATCTTGCTCTGTTCCCAAAGGTATTCTCTGCCAAGAGGACTGCCAGAGATTCTAGGCTTTCCAGCCCATGTATCTTATCTTTCACTTAAGCACAGACCTTTGCTTTGTCACACAAATTATACCCCTCCTCCTTAAAGTTTTCCTGAAAAGACAGGTGCAGGGACAGAGGGGACTGACTGCAGTTAAGTAACTTGTAAAGATCTTTACGTAATTCAGATTTTTAAAAAATGCAGTGTATTTTTAAAATTGGATGCCTCCCCATCCCTTTTCTCCCAGCATAATTACTCTTTATTTGCTGCATGAGTCGGATCCGACTTGATGGCACTTGGCTTTGGCTTGGCTTACAATAAACTCTGACCTTGGTGGATGAGGGACTTAACGAGACAAGGCCGTGACGTGTCAAGAGAAACAGCTTCCTTATTAAGGTTTTTGTTTTAAATGAAGCAGATTTTATTGGTGGGGTTGTTTTATTTTTTTACTTTTCTCCTTCCAGGCCTTTGAGATATACAGAGGAAGTCACTAACAGTAACTCAGTCATGCGGCAGTTTGCCCTGTCTCCCCTAGAACAAGGAAACTTCCCTGGGTGGTTAGACAGGAAGCTGGTTTGCAACTGAAATATCAAGCGAATGTTGGTATGGTTAAAATTTACGCATATATAAGAATTTACTGACAGTTAGTAGTTAAATCGACCTATGCAATTTGACACAGAAAAGAGTTAAAGTACATTTAATTTTTAACTGAAAGTATCATAATTTTATTGAGCAAGATACTTAAGAGAAAATATTTTAAAAAAACAAACAAACACACTGCTGTCAAGTCAATGCTGACTCAAAGCAACCCTGTCAGTGGTAGCAGTGTTTCTCACAGAGGGAAGCATTAACCGCCACTGGGAAGAATAAGATAAGCAAAAACATAAAGAATATAGGTCTTATTCTTTTTTTTTCTTTCTAGTGTTACTACTTGTATTTCATATTACCTGGAATGACATCTTAAAATACTCTTACTGGAGAAGTCCCATATAAAAAAATGTTAGCAACAGTAGCTATTTTATAATTTATATAATGATTGAATTATAAATTATTTCATAACTCATTTTGAAACAATTATTTCAGAGAATTGGTAAGACTAAAAGCTTGCCATATATTTATAACACATGCTGTAAGTCGGGTTAAGTGCTACCACTGCTAACCACAAGGTCAGCAGTTCAAATCCACCAGGAGCTCCTTGAATACTCTGGGGATCAGTTCTACCCTGGCCCCTAGGGTCACTGTGAGTCGGATCTGACTCGACGGCACTTGGCTTGGCTATGCTGTAAGTCAATATATTCTAATGATTATGCATAGCTGCATATTTATGTCATTCATAGTATCTGTGATCACTTACTAATTACAGTTGTGGTGGTCAGGATTATGTCAACTTGGCTACTACCTATTTGGCTGCTGTATTAAGTGGCAGGGTAGGGTTTGTGGTGGCTCCCCGCCCCTCTACTCTCATCTCTCGACCTTTCACTACGGCGGCTGGTCGCTCATGTGGCCAGGAGCTCCTGCTCTCTTCTTCCAGCGACTGGTTCTGGGACTTGAACTAGCAGCTGTTGGACTCATCAGTCCTTACAGTCGGCACTTGAGAGTCCTGCTCCCTGACCTGCCGATCCTGGGTTGGCCAGCCTGTGCCACTCCTGCTCCCTGACCTGCTGATCCTGGTTTTGCCAGCCTCTGTCACTTCCTCTTGACACCAGCTTGGGATCCACTGACCTACACAACCGGTGATCTAGAACTCTGGTCTCTGACTTGCTGACTTTGGCTTCCTCAGCTTCCGTGGCCATGTGAGGCTTGTGCCAGAGCTTGGGACATTCAGCTTCTGTGATTATGTGAGCTCTTTCCTATATCTGTATCTATCTATCTATCTAACTATATATTATAAATCTTTCCTTGTACCTACACGTGCTACTGGTTTTGCTTCCCTAGAAAACCCAGCCTAAGACAATGGTTCTGACTCACAGTTACCCTACAGGACAGAGTAGAAAGCCCCATAGGATTTCCCAAGAGTGGCTGATGGATTCAAATTGCTGACGTTTGAGTCAGCTGCTATAGTTCTTAACCACTGCATCACCAGGACTCTGTCATCTGTAACAGATTTTATAAGGTGTCTTTTTCCTATATTGAAGATCTGACTGAAGCTGCCTCTGGATTGTCTTACAGGTTTTAAAAGTAAGTTTTTTATTTTTCTTTAATCTAAGACTGTTTGAACTTAAATTTCTGTACTTTGTATCATTAGAGCAAGCCATATTTTTTCCGTGTTGTACTTCAGAACATTTTAGAGACATCTACTGGAAAAATGCATTATTGCAAATTTTATAAAATAGCATCTAGGGTCGCCATGAGTTGGATCCGACTCAACGACACTTGGCTTGGCTTTATAAAATAGATTTAAATAATGTACCACTCTTGATATTATAAAAAATGGCTTGGATACATGCCATAATATTAAGTCCCTTTCAGACTGCCAATTTTTTTTCTGTGACCATCAAAAAGATACTTTAAAAAGTGTAGAATACACAAAAATTATTTCTTTCATGGTGGAGTGAATGCTCCTCTTTCTGACACATCACAGTTCAGTTATATTGTTAAAAAAAATTCTTCTTGGTATATTTAATATTTTTAATAAGATAATTCAGAACTGTAATAAACAATACTTTGTTTTCTGAGTTGTAGCTAAAGGACATGTGATATTAAAAGTCTTCTTAAAAACAGTATATTGTAGAATAAATTACTAGGAAGATTATTTGTGTCTCAACAGCCCTGCCTAATGGGAGCCCTGGTAGCATAGTGGTTAAGTGCTATGTCTGCCAGGTGCTCCTTGGAAACTCTGTGGAGCAGTTCTACCCTGTACTATATAGGTTTGCTATGAGCTGGAACTGACTAGATGGCACTGGGTTTGGTTTGGTTTGGTTTGGTTTCAACAGGTTAAAGATTGATTTATAGAGATAGAATGAGGATAAGTAAAAGATGAACAGAAGTTGAAATGAAGAAGTAAAACAGAATACAGTTGCCAGAAACTTCATTCTATTCCTGCTCTAATGATGTTAATTGTCTACTAAAAAAAATAACTAAACATAGAATTACCATAGGACTAGCAATCTCTCCTCTAGGTATAAACCCAAAAGAACTAAAAGCAAAAGTGAAACAGACACTTGTACACCAATGCTTACTGCAACACCATTCACAGCAGCCAAAGAACAGAAACTAGCCAAATGTTCAATAGATGAACGAATAAACGAACTGTGCTTTACATGCACAAACATTACTCATCCATAAAGAGAAATGATGTCCTGATGCATTCTATGACATGAATGAACCTTAAAACTATGCTAAGTAAAATAAGTCAGTAACAAAATACAAATATTGTTTGTTTCCACTGACATGCAATATGTCGAATTTGGCAAATGTATAGAGAACAAAGTTTATTGTTGGTTACCAGGGATATATTGCTTTATTGGTTACCAAGGATGTATTGCTTTAGGCAAATCTGCTGCAAAAGATCTACTTCAAGTGTTGAGAAGCAAAGAGGTCGTCTTGGAGACTCAGGTGCACTTTTCCCAACTCAAGGTATTTTTGACTGCTTCACTGCATGTGAAATCTGCGCAATGAGCAAGGAAGACAGAAGAACAGATGTTTTTAAATTACGGAGCTGATAAAGAATACTGAATATATCATGGACTTTCAGAAGAACAAACAAATCTGTCTTGGAAGAATATAACTAAGGAGGTCCTTGGAAACTAATTTGGCAATACTCCGTCTCACATTCTTTGGACACGTTATCAAGAAGAACCAGTCCCTGATAAGACAGAGTAAGGTAGAGGGTCAATTAAAAAGAAGCCTGTCAACAACACAGTCAACAAGAAGATTGTCAACAAGACAGTTGCAGACTGTGTCTGCAACAATGGACTGAAACACAGCAACAATTGTGACGAAGGTACAGGCTTGGACAGTGTTTCCTTAGGTTGTACATCAGGTTGCTGTAAGTTGGAACTAACTTGACGGCACCTACCAGATACACAGCAACAGGGGCGAGTGGAGAGAAAAGGGGACAATGATGTTTTGTTTTAAAAAATTTAGAAATAGTGGTGATGACTGCGTAACATAATGAACATAATTGTTGGCAATTGTAGGTGCAAAAAATGTGGAAAGGGCACATGTTTTGTCATATACACTTTACCACAATAATACTAAAGAATCCAGAGAGTGTGGCCAATACCTAGAGCAATCCAAATCAAAGGAGTAATCTTCATTCTTATGGGATTCATAATAAAAACTGAAGAAACTTGCTAAGGAAACTGTTACATACCAAATTTATGTAGTATTTTTACCAATTTTCTATGAATTAAATAATCTTCAGATGTTGTGAGGGGCTAGCACAAAAATAATTGTCATCTCACAGTAGTTATACAACCAGGTTACTTCAGTGTGTTGAGGGCTTAGAAGAGGTTGTCATGGATTGAATTGTGTCCCCCCAAAACAGGTGTAGCCATTTGCTTGGGTCATGATTTCCAGTATTTTGTGATTATCCTCTATTTTGTAATTTTCTTGTGCTGTATGTTAAAGAATCAGGGAGGGACCGTAAATCAATTCATAGGATTACCTCCCTGCTCTAACGTAAAGGGAGTTTCCCTGGAGTACCTCTTGTCCCACCCTTAACCCTTTTGTCCTACAAGAGAAAAAAGGAAAGAGAAGCAAGCAGAAAATTGGAAACCTGACGCATTCAAGAAAGCAGCACCAGGAGAAAAGTGTGTCCTTCAGACCTGAGATTCCTGCATCAAGATGCTCTCTGGACAAAGACTGATTACATACCGGACTTTCCTCCAGAGTCGACAAGGGGGAAAGCCTTCCCCTGGCAGGGACATCCTGAATTTGGACTTGTAGCCTACCAGGCTATGTAAGAATAAACCTTCCTTTCATAAACCCAACCACTCTGTGGTATTGCTGTTAGAGCAGCCCTAGCTGACTAAAACAGAGGTTTAAAGAATATATTGGTGAAGCTGATAATTCTTGCCAGATAGACACGGGCAGCTTGTCATATGAGGCAACATGTACACTGCTGTCCGAGAAAATGCAACAGTTTTCACCCTGGTATAAGAATAAGAGATAGTTGGTACATACATAAAATGTGGTTTTGGAAAAAAAAAAAAAAAGGAAGGAAGAAAAATAGGACAGTGAGCTTGACATTTAATTGGATAGAGATCAGAAGAAAAAAAGGTGCCATAGATCCTAGGATGAAAGACAAAGAATCGTACGAGGGACAGAGAGACGCAGTAGTAGCTGAGAGTACAAGTGCATCAGCTGTCACTAATAAAAAATTCAACAGCTTTTATATACATAATAAAAGTGAAGAGTAGGATGCAAGAAGATGTTCTTACAGAATCACAATTATATTAAAATTTATTATATAGGAACATGGCACAAAAGGTTGATCTATCTGCATGAGAAACTTACCACTTCTGTAAGTTTCAACAAAACTGAAACATCTCCACAATATCTTAATCAGCAGAGAACTGAATTATACTATGATGACAGAAGGTCAGAGTCAGAGCTATTCTTGGACAGTTTTGTTTATGGAGATTCAAGGCAATGACTTGTTAATCAAGTATTAAGATATCCATGGATTGTTTCCAACTAGAACACTACACGCATTGCCGCTAAGTTGATTCCAACTTACAGCAACTCTATAGGACAGAGTAGTACCGTCTCCATAGGATTTCCAAGGGGCACCTGGTGGATTCAAGCTGCTCATATTTTGGTTAGTAGCCATAGCTCTTAGCTGGTATGCCACCAAGGTTTATGATTAGAACACAAGGTGTCACTAAACAACCAAAGCTAAACTTTTTAAATTCAACTTAAGTATTTCATAAGACACTTTCAAAAAAGGGAAGGACAGGTAGATATTCAAAACTGTCAACTAGTCTTTGCTTCTTGTGTGTTAGTTAACAGTGATGGCCTTCTATCTATTTCTCCCCTGGATGGCAGTTAACCCCAGTGAATAAGTAAGTATAAAACAAAAAAGCATTGGATAACAGCAGTCTTCATCAGCTGAAGTGCATTACGATCTTGGACATACAGACATTGTTCCGCATCACATACCTACAGATTTAGTTCCCGTGTGCAGTAGGGTGTGTATGGTCACCTTAAATCTCTAGAAAGGGAGAGACAGGGCTGTGATCATAGAGTAGTCAGATGCTTCCTTTGATCCCTCAGACAACAAAGACTCAAAAGAACAAATGAATCTATTACGTATGACATCCTAGGGGCCGAGAACATCAAAGGGAACTTTGAGAAACTGAACCAAGCAATGGGAAAGCAATAGTAAGTCCAGGAAGTAGGTAGGATTCACCAGACCCGACCTGCCAGGAAAGGGCTGATGAGAGGAGCAGGGGCAGTTGGAGGGAATCTTCTTCAGCAGGAGAAATTGACCACAGGATCCACTCATGCTTCCAGAACCAGTGAAACACAGCACAGATCATCCAAAGCTAAGTCTTTGTGTGTAACCTACAGTGCACAGATCAAAATCTTTACTTTGGGATAAACTTCTTTCACTTCTCCCAGCACTTCCACCTTCCTTCTCAGCACTGCGCCCAGCTCTGGAGTCTAACACCATTAACTGAGCTGGAAGTAGGACTCCTGAAGCCCGCCTTCAGTCATTCTCCCAGATTAAGAGAGGCAACAATTTAGCAAACTGGGGGAAGGGGGAAAACTCTGCTGACTCCCTTCAGACAGAAATTCAGGGCAGAAATTTTTCCCTCACCTATGTTCAGATATAGGGGGATATGCCATCCTCACAGACACTCAAAGATGACGGTTAGCCCTCTGCCTTTCTCTGCTGCTGCAGCCAGATACGTGTGCCTACACCAAACACCTCTGTCCATGTAGGATGACAGGTGAGAGCCTGCTCCACACACTTGATGAGTGACTACCTGGAAATCTGAGCTGAATCCATACAAGAAAAATAACCCTACTCTCGGGCTCACATGTCTAATAACAGTTTTAACCACCTGGAGACAGGATGCTAGAGCTTCAAAGACACCAAACCAAACTGGCACACACAACCAGCCTACTTGGATGTTGCAAAACAAAATAAAACAAGAAGCAGGAACAGAATAGGTGAACTAAATCTCTAGAAAGGTACTTTGCAAACAAACACTGAATTCTCAAGAAATCATAATAAAGTTAATATTTCCAAGATATCCTCCCTCAAATAAGAACATAAATACAAAAACTATTCTTAGATCTTAGAAATACAAGTTTGCATCTGTCCAGAACTTTCAACCATTAGCCAAGTGCAAGCTAGAAATAATAAGCATGTTTTACCATTGTGAGTAATGCAAGCTCACAGAAATCAGAAATCTTTGGAAGTCATTTTGACCTGTAGCATATGCTAGAATATGTCATTTACAAATGTTTTCAGGGCAGATGACACATTCTTTAAAAGCTTAATTTTCCTGATTGTAAATGCAGTACATATTCTTGCTATACTCTAAAAATAATACAGAATTTTATAACATTTTTGGAATTTATACAAGACCCTGAACAAATAGCATTACAGAAAAATTTGGCTACTGATTCTCATTGCATGGGTTAGAAAACCATATATAACATCCGTAACTAAACTACAGGGTTCCTAGAGATTTTGTATTATGATTTTCATTTTCTTAATGTGAATAATAATGGCTTCTCCACACTTACATTAATTTTTAATCATAGTCTTTTACACTGTTGATTGAATTTCCTACTACCTTTAATGGTCTTTCCTGTAATATCCATTCATTTAAAATATGTATGCTGGTGCCATTTCTTATTTTTCAAACGAAACTTGTTTAAAGCCAAAAGCAAAATATTAGTGGCATAGATGTTAGGCCACAGCAGGTTATGACGTGTCTGATGAGTTTTGTCAACAAGAAAATTCTTAAAATCTTAGTTGAACAAACTGGCACCATTTGGATAAAAAAAAAAAAAAAGAGAGACAGAGAAAGAATTATTCATGGTGTATTTTGTATACTCTTTAGACCTGAATTTTATTCATAAGTAAAATACTGATTTCAAATAATTAAATTGTAATACAACTAGAAGATTGTCTTAACATAAGGGCCAATTATAAAAATTGACTTAAACATGTATAATTAGTATTTCTATGAATGCCTTTATAACCTGTAATTAAGAACAAATAAGATGTTTAGTTAGATTTCTAATAACTCATATAAAACCTACAAAAAACAGAGACAGAAGTTACAAAGTAACTTATGAGATTGTGGCACAGTTGCTAAGCATTCAACTGCTAACAAAGGTTTGGCAGTTTGAATCCACCAGCCACTCCTTGTAAACTCTGTCGGGCAGTTCAACTTTGTCATATTGGGATGCTATGAGTTGGAATTGACTCAAGGACAATGGGTTTTTGTTTTTTTTTTTTTTCCTTTTAGATAGTTATTATAGAAGCCATGATGGCAAAGTTTTTAAGAGCTTTGGCTGTTAACTTAAAGGTAGGCAGTTCCAACCAACCTATCAGTTTCTCCTTGGAAACTGTGTGGGTCAGTTCTAATCCATCCTATAGGACAGCTATGAGTCAGGACTGACTTAAATGGCAACAGGTTATAGTTCCTATTGGAGTCCCGGGTGAACAACAGTTAAAACAATCAAGTGCTAACTGAAAGGTCAGTAGACAAAGATACGGCAGTCTGCTTCTCGACTTGAGGGCCTTTTTTTTGTTTTTTTGGACACTCGTTATCACAACTATCTAGGTGGCACAAATGGTTTGCACTCTGTGATAAAACTAAGAATGGGTAGTTTGAACCTACCCAGTGCAAACGAAGAAGAAATTAAAGCTAACAAAACCCCACAGGGTAGTTCTCATGGGATTGGCATGAGTCAGAATCAACTCCAAGGCAAAATATATACATTTCATATACACACACAATTTCGCTTAAGCACAATAACATGTGTTGGTGTGTGTGTGTGTCTCTTACTGGGATTTAGGTGCAAGTTGACAGCTCATTAGTTTCTCATACAAAAATTTATGCACACATAGTTGCTATCCCTGTAAGGTGACCACACGTTCCTCCTTTCTACCCCAAATTTCCTGTGTGCATTCAATCAGTTTCTATCCCTTCTGCCTTCTCATCTCATATCCCTTCTGTTGCTTCTGCCTTCTCATCTCACCTCTGGGCAAGAGCTGCTTATTAGTCTTATGTATCAACCTGATCTAAGCAGCACACCCTTCATGAGTATCATTTTGTGTCTTACAGTCCAATCTATCCTCTGCTTGAAGAGTTGACTTTGGTTGACTTTGGCATGGTTTTCGTTCTGGATTAACAGGAAATCTGGAGGCCATGTCTTCCATGGTTCCTCCAGTCTTAGATCAGTAAGCACTGCCTTTCTACTATAGTTTGAGGTCTTCTCCCTATTTTTTTCCTTTTCCCTCAGAGACTTTTTGCAGGGTTGCCTGTTAGGGTAGTCGTTGGTGGCAACCAGACACTATCTAATTCTTCCAGTCTGTGATGAAGTCTCTTGTTAATGTGGCCCCTTTTGTCTCTTAGGCTAGTATTTTTCTTGTGCCTTGGGTGTTCTTCATTCTCCTTTGCTCCAGGTAGGTTGAGACCAACTAATTCAGTATTTTTGTTTATTTGCTTGTTTGATAATTGTCACCTGATTAGGACACTAACAATTCTGATAGTTTGACTGTATTTGAATTTACCTTAGTTCAAAAGGGAAAAAGCAAACCATTCTTTGCACTGAAAGCACTTGCTTATTCTTCACCGTTTTTATGCTTTTAATTGTTATTATGAGACTAATATTTATGTACCTTTTAGCTGACATTTTGGTCCACTGAATCCAGGACAGCACTTCCACTCCAGTGAAGTAACGATTTTATGTTGCAGGCTATAGATAGGAGATGATATTTTCTGAGATCTAGAATAGAGGGAAAACAGATGATTTGTTTCACATTAAATTCTCAGGATAATAAATGTAAAATAATTGGAAAAATGCCTAAGATATAATAAGCAAAGTGTTAGCTGTTACTATATTATTATAATCTTCATCTCAATATTATTGGCAAATTTTTAAAATATATTACAAATGGTATCTCAAATTGATAGCTGTCATGTTTTTCTAACGTCTTTTGTTAAATCAATGTTAAGACTTACTTTAATTTTATTTTTAAATAATTATACTGGGGTTAATTTATGTCTATTTCAATTCTCATTATTTTTGTATCTGTTTAGCTATAAATGTCTATTTTTCCCTCCAGAGCAGTGTAAAACAACTGGTAACACAGTGGTTAAGACCTTGGCTGCAGTTCAAATCTACCAGCCTCTCCTTGAAAACCCATGAGGAAGTTCTGCTCTGTCCTGTGGTGTTACTACTCACCAACCCCTCTGTCATCAAGTTGATTTCAACTCACAGTGACCCTATAGGACAGAGGAGAACTGGCACATAGAGTCTCCAAGGAGCACCTGGCAGAGTTGAACTGTCAAACTTTTTTATTTTTATTTGTATTAACAGCACTTAACCACTACACTACTAGGGTTTCCATAAGGTCTCTGTGAGTTGGAATTCACTTGATAGCAATGAATTTATTTTTTGGTTTTGGAATTAAAATTATGATAATCCCTAACATTTTCAATCTGCACTTTCTCTTTTCCTGAGTTTTAAAATGGTAATATCTACTATTTCTGCTATGTGATATCTGCCTTCCAGAAAGAGAAAATAAGAAACTTAACATCAGAAGGTATTATTTGAGAAAAAAAAGGAGAAAAATAAACTAATATTTCAATACAATCAATATAAATAATGAATTACACTAATCTGTAGGCTCTATGTATGTAAATATAAATTACAAATATAGTTTTGACTATATTATTCCTACCCATTGACTTCAATATCTAGCTAATATTTATCAAATTGGCCTATGAAATTGGTACATATTTTCCTGCTTAATATTCATATCAACTCCATGAGGAAGGTGTCAGAATTTTCCTTTTTTGCTGAGGGGATAAGTGAGGGACTGACACATGAAATAACTTGCCCAAATTTCCATAGCTGCACATGGTCTATGTGGAATTTTAAACCTAGGTTGTGGGGGCCCTTACATAGCCTTCTGTAATATTATCCCAGAATTGTCACAGATAACCATATGGATACAACAGTAGTCACTTTTACAGATAAACCCTGCGTGTGTGGAGATAAATATTAAAATGGTTAGGGCATCAGGAGACTTGGGCTTTCGTTCCTGCTATAACACAACAGTAACTGAGTATTTCTGAGTTTTTCTTCAGTTGTGAAATAAGCTTTAATATTGCTTCCATCCTAAAAATATGCTAGTCATTTGTCTCTTTTTTCCCCCTAGGAAATTATATTTGATAAATCACTCTGTCCAGTGAATTACCATCTCCAGTCCAACAGCAAAAGCTAAGTAGTAAGCAGGGCATTTTAGAAAAGGAGTTTTATTTTGTTTGTTAACTTATTTTGGCTTAAGCCAATAACCATTTTATTAAATTTTGTGCTTGACTGGGAGGTTCTTCTGCTTCATGTGATACAAGTTGAGGCTGCTATTATTTGACTGCTTGACAGGACCAGAACATCAAAGAGGGTTCCCTTACGTGGAGGTAGTTGATGTTGGATGTTGGCTGAGCCTTGGCTAGGGCTGTCGATGGGAGTCCCTTCATGTGGGCTCTCCATATGGTTCAGGGTTCTGGTAACATGATGATCCAAGAGGCAAGAAGCAGAAGCTGCCAGTGTTTTGTTTTTAACTATTTTATTGTGCTTTAAGTGAAAGTTTACAATCCAAGTCAATTTGCCAAATAAAACAGGGTGCACACACTGCTATGCAACCCTAACTGCTCTCCCTTTCCTGTGACAGGATACAATCCCTTTCCACCCTGTACTTCCTGTACCTATTCAAACAACTCCTGATGGCTTCCACCTTTTCATCTCACCTCTGGACAACAGTTACTTAGACAGCCTCATGTATACATTGAAGCCAAGAAGCACACTCCTCAGCAGCATCACTCTGTGTCTTATAGCTCAGTCCAGCCTGTCTGAAGAAATTGGCTTTGATACCTGTTTCAGCTCTGTACTAACAGAGAGTCCAGGGGCCGTGTCCTCAGAGGACCTTCCAGTCTGTCAGATGCTCAAGTCTGGTCTTCTAACACAGTTCTAGTTCTGCAAACCTATTTTTCTCCTGTTACGTCAGGATCTCTGTGTTCCCTGTCAGGATAGTCATTTGTGGTGGCCAGGCACCATTTAGTTCTTCTGGTCTCATGCTGACATAGCATCTGAGTCCTATGGCCCCTTCTGTCTCCTGGGCTCATATTTTCCTCATGTCATTGACGTCCTTCATTCTCCACTTCCCCAAGTGTATTGGGACAAAATGATGCTACTTAGATGGCTACTCGCTAAGTTTTAAGACCCCAGATGCCACTCACCAAAGTGGGAAGCGGAATCTTTTCTTAAGGAAAAAGTTATGCCAATTGAGCTAGATGAAAAGGGACTTCTAGAACATGAAGTTCAATGGTAAGAATTCTTGCTACCCATGAAGGAGACCTGGTTTTGATACCCCACCAATGTACCTTAAGAGTAACTACTACTCATCTGTCAGTAGAAGTTTGTGTGTCACTATGATATGATAAAGATTTTTAGCAGTTTCCAGATGAACACAGTCTAGACAGAAAGGCCTGATATTCTAGTTGTGTAAAACCAGCCAACAAAAGCCCTATATACTACAATGTTCCAAACTGCAGCAGAGCATGGGGATGGCAGGACCAGCCATGGTGTTTTGTTGTACACAGGGCCACCACGACTCTGTGTTACATCAAATGTAGCTAACAGCAGTAACCACAGGGATGAGCTCAAGCAGCTGGTTACACTATTGTTGAAGTCTATGCTCCTGTTTTAGCAACCTGGATTTCTGATGTATGCTGTTCAGACATAATAATGTAAAAAAGTGACAGATATTGCATGACTACTGAAATTTCTACCCATGTTAATGTAGAAAGAGATGACAGCAAAGATAAGTAGGTTTGTTTAAATAGAGAGCGAAAAAGAAGCACTCACCTTGAAGCCAGAAGGGTAGTAGCACAGGGTCACTGAGGAAATATTTTCATTACTAAAGAATTAACAATGCATTCTTTGTACCTTGTGTTGGCAAGGAAATTGTCACAAAGGGAATAAATGCTGAAAGCAGAACTGGTGCTCGGGTCTTTCAAATCCCTAAGATGTGCTTAGCTCTCTGGACCATAAGCCTTAGCTATTCCTTAAGGACAAAGAAACACCTTGATTTTATGTATCCTTATTGTGTGCTGTTCCAGATTGCCTGTGTATCAGATTCATTGCCCAAGTTATTTGTATGACAATTAGCATAACATTAGCCATCATGGCCTGCATAATAATTTTAGTTTTTATTACAGGCTTTTCTGAAACACCCCCAACTGAGCAACTCAGTATGAATTCAGAAGATTTATCAATTACTCAGCTCTACGTTTTAGGCCAATTAAAAAAAAAGAAAGAAAGAAAGAAAAAACAAATAACACAGGTCATTAGAAGAGATACAAAAAGAAAGACTTCATTTAGTTGCTTTTCCATGCATAACTGCAATTAGTGGCTTTTAAGGAATTTTAGGATATGAGCCAAATCACAGACTCATCTATGACCTAGTATGAAAGGGAAATTGCCAATAAATTTTCAAAACTGTGTATGAATTGAATAAGTAATGAAACAAGATTGTTTATCCAATCATGGAACAAAAGTAATTGTAATACTAAAAACAGGAATAAGCATGAGTATTCTCAATTATTGAAGACTCAGTTTGCCAGGTTCTAGACTAAGAACATAATTATATTTTCCCAAATGATCATCAAAGCAACCACAAGAGGCAAATATTATTGGTGTCTTCATTTTAACTTGCTCAAGTTTACAGATCTTGTTTGAATGTGATGACTCTTCTCTGCCCTGTCACACATTTATGTATCTGGGATGACTGACTTCCTCTGTATCTGCCCAGCTATAGTGGCTATTTCCAAGAAATGTTACCTCTGAGGACAGAATCCTGTTGCCCATCCACATGACCCTCTTGCACTTGGAATGTAAGTGACTCGGTTGTCCATTCTCACTGTGGGAGATAGCCTTGTATGTACATAAGCACACCAATTCCTACAGGAAAAATAATTTGTTAGGAAAGATAATTATAAAAAAGAATTTTCACACCAAAATTAATTTCATAAATCTCTGTCTGTTTCTGAAGGTATTGTAGGTTAGATAACTGGAAAGCTTGAGGTCAAGATCTAAAGAAGTCTAGATACTAGAGAATACAAATTTGTTAATACACTGTTACACTTGTAGGAAGGGAATCCTAGAAAACAAAAAACGTGAAAAAATCAATCACAGCTGAAACTTGTAGCGTTTAGCTGTATATCATGTCAAAAATCCTACATTAAAAATATTAATATCAAGGATTAATATTAAGGTTTGAGGCACACCACTTGGATATCCATAAGCAAAATAATCAAATTGGCCTCTATCTTACATCTATAAATTAACTCAAACTGTGACCAAGACGTAAGAGTAATTGCTGAAACTACAGAATTCTTACAAGAAAATAGATATAATTTTGCATGCTCCATGATTAGAAAAGAGTATCTTAGCTAAGACACTGACAAATATATGCAACAATAACAACAAAACCAGATAAACTGGTCTTCATTAAAATTAAAAACTTTTGATCCCATATAGAGAATTCTTTAAAAGAATATAATGCTCAAGGAAAACATTCTTTACTAAGTATGCTAAAGAACTGTTGAATTTGAAGAAGAATTCAGAGAATATTTATGGTTAAAAGTTTAAATTTTTTTTGTCAGGCAATAGTTTTGGGTGTTCATCCAGCTTCAGTGGCTCCAGAAAGTCTGGATTCCATGAGAATTTGACATTCTAGTTTTCATTTTTCTCCCTTTTAATCAGGATTCTCTTATAAACTCTTTAATTAAAACATCCTTGGGGGTGAAGGGGATAAGATGGTGGACAGTCACTTGTCTCCTTGATTCCCTCTGAGAACTAAGACCTATAAAAACCACTAAATGGAGCAGTTTGGACATTCTGGGATCCCCAATATCAGGCATAGGGTTGTGAGATCAAACTGGGCAGCAGGAAGGGGAAAACTGCCTTTGTCGGAGGTGAGAAGGCAGCACAATGAGTCCCTCTTCTGCTGGCACAGTGGCTGCAAGACTTACAGGTATGAATGCCATATTTGTTAACTGGGAGACTGGAACTGGGCTTGTTGAGCCTGAGAGCCTGTCAGGGGCTGGCTGCCACGCTGAGCTGTAACACCTAAGCAGAAAGCGTCTTTTGCAGCAGAGATGCTGTACTTAAGACAGTCATATCTAGAGAACCCAGCAGCAGCTGGTGTCTGAGGGTACCAGAGCCCTTACCCTCTCTCTTCTCTGAGCTGTGCCATAGATTCTGCTGGCTCAGTGCAAGAGAGGTAGCTCAGGCAGGATGCCATCTTAGTCAGCTGAGAGGCCGAGTCAGACATGGCTGAAGACCTGGCTGCCATGCTGAACAACGGGGCCTGACTAGACAGTGTGTCTCCCAGCAGAAAAACTGCTTTGAAGACAATCATACCTAGAGAGTGTAGTGGCAGCCAGCAGCCTATTGTGGTAGTGCCCTTATGCTTCCCTTCCTTGAGCCATGTCACAGCATCTGTGGACACAGTCCCTGAGAGGCTCCACAAGAAGGTTGTCACCTGTGCCAGCTAAGGAGGCAGGGCCTGACACCCCTGAGGGCCCAGATGGTACCAGCTGCTGCTAAACAGCACATCTCTCAACAGAAAAGCAGTTCTCAAGAAAACTGTCTAGAGAATGCAGTGGTGGCTGGTGGACAAGTATAGCAGTGCTATTTCTCCCTCCGTTCACTGAGCCACATCATAGCATTGCTGACAGGCCCCTAAGAGTCTCCACAAGTAGGGCACATCTTTGTCAGCTAGAAGGTAGGGCCTGACACCACTGAGGGCCTACCTACTACTGGCTGCTGCTGGACAGTGCCTCCCTCAGCAGAAAAGCACAAGCAAATCTAGAAAACTCAGCAGTGGCTGGTGGCTGAGTGTGGTGGGCCCCTTCTCCTTTCTCTGAGCTATGCCAAAGTGTCTGCTGGTGTGACTCCAGCGAGTCTGCACAAGTAGGTCACCATCTTTATCAGCCAGGAGGTAGGGCCTGCCACCAATAAGGACCCAGCTAGGATCAGCCACCAAGCCAAGCAGCATCTTGGAACTGGATGGCATCTGTGACCAGAGAAGCTGTACAAAGTCAGCTGCACCTAGAGAATGCAGCAACAGCTGGTAGCCAGGAATATCAGTGCCCTTACTTCCTTCTTAGAGCTACACCATAGCCTCTCTTGGTGCAACACTGGAGAAGATGAACAGCTCTTCAGCGACAACACTATGTAACCACTTAAAGAAGCAGACCACCACGGTTCCAGAAAACTCCCAAAATAAAGAATCAAAAAGCTTCCCAGATGAAGAAGCCTTTCTGATATTATTGGAGGTAGAATACAAAAGAATTATACAGAGAGTCTTTCTAGAAATTAAACAAACTGCAGCAGAGCAAAGTGAAAAATTAAGCAAGCTATGTGAACTGCTAGAACATCAACAATCTGAAATTCAGCAGATTAATAGTAAAATTATAGTTAGACAATTCAATGCAAAGCCAAAAATCTAACCAGAGAAACAAGAGAGCTATACAGAGACAATTACAAGACTCTACTGCAAGAAACTAAGAGACTGACATAAGTATAAAAATCTCTCTTGCTCATGGATAGAAGACTTAACATTGTGAAAATGTCTATTTTACCCAAAGCTATCTACATATACAACACGATTCCAACACAAATTCCAATGTTATTTTTTAATGAGATGGAGAAACAAATCACCAACTTTGTTTGGCAATTGAAGAAGCCCCAGATAAATAAAGCACTATTGAAGAAGAACAACACAGAGGGAGGCCTCATGCTACCCAACCTGAGAACCAGAACCTACACTACCACGGTAGTCAAAATAGCCTGATACTGGTACAAAAAGAGACACATAGACTAATGGACCAAAATAGAGAACCCAGAAATATCACCATCCTCCTATGAACAGTTGCTGTTCAGCTAAGGTCCAAAGGCTGTAAACTGGGGTAAAAACAGTCTCTTTAATGAATTGTTGTTGGCAAAAAACTGAAACAAATCCCATATCTGATGCCTTACACAAAGACTAACTCAAAATGGATCAAAGACCTAAATATCAAATCCAAAACAATAAAGATCATGCAAGAAAAAATAGGGACAACAATTGAAGTTCTAATGCATGGCTTAAACAGACTACACAATGTGGCCAACAATGTACAAACAATAGATGAGAAAATAGATAAATGGGAACTACTAAAAAACAAATACTTGTGCTCATCCAAAGACTTTCTCAAGAGAGTTAAAAAGACTATCTGCAGAATGGGAAAAAATATTAAGCAAGTATGTATTGGATTGGCATCTGAGCTCCATAACCTACAAGGTATGGCACAATACCAACCAGAAAAAGGTAAATAACCCAGTTAACCAAAGGGCAAAGGAGACTGACAAAGAAGATACCCAGGCAGTCAAGTGAAGAAATGCTCATGATCATTAGCTATTACAAAATTCACATGAAAACCACAGTGAGATACCATCTCACCTCAACAAGGTTGGGAATAATCCAAAAAAATACAAAACAACAAATGCCGGAGAGGCTATGGAGAGATCAGAACTCTCCTGCACTGCTAGCGGAATACAAAATGGTACAGTCTCTTTGGCAAGCAACTTGGTGCTATCTTAAAATGCTAGAAATAGAAATATGATATGATCCAGCAATACCACTGCTTGGAATATATCTTACAGAAATAAAGGCAGTCACATGAACAGATACATGCATGCAAATGTTTATTGCAGCACTGTCCACAATAGCCAAAAGATGGAATCAACGTAGGTGCTCATCAACAGATGAGTGGGTAAGCAAACCATCATACATATACACAATGTAACACTATGCAATGATAAAGAACAATGATGATTTTAGGAAGCATCTCATAACCTGGTTTCAACTAGAAGACATTATGCTGAATAAAACCAGTCAGCTGCAAAAGGACAAGTACTGTCCCGCTCTAAGGACTTGGAAATGGACTTATGTAACGAAGAAAAGATTCTGGTGGCTACAAGTGTGGGGAGGGAGGGAGAGTGTTGTTCATAGATTAGACAGTTGATAGGAATTCAGTTAGGTGACGGGAGTGACAGCATGCAGTAGAGGGCAGATCAGCATAACCGGACTACACCACAAACTGAAAGGGTTTCTAATTTCACCCAACATTTCAAATGAGTAGCAGTGATGAGGGTCTGGGGACCCTGGTTTCAGAGGACACCAAGGTCAGTTGGCATAACTAGCCTTTTCCTAAGAGAGTTTTCTGCACTGCATATTGGCAAGTGGCATCTAGGGTCTTAAAAGCTAGCAAACTGCCATCTGAGGAACACCCAACGGTCCCAACCCAGCTGGAACAGATGATGACCAAGAACATCAAAGACAGGAGGAAAAATGAGCCCATGAGGCAGAAAGACCCATATAAATAGGGGACTGCATAAGCATGAGACTAGGAAAATCGGATGATGGCTGGCCATCATGAAAAGCAGTGGTGGCAGGGACACAATGTACAGTCTATGATGTAGCACAAGATAAGAGATGTGCAGTTCAAAACCTCTACTAAAAGACCAGAACTGATGGTCCAACAGCCTAGAGGGTCCCTTGGGAGCATTGGCTCCTAGACTTGCTGCTGACTGTGACCTGAAAACAGTACTGAGGTCAACTCTTCAGACAAGAATGGACTGGGACAGAGTGTGCGCATGTGGTATGTGTACTTTATGGTTTTATACATTTATGGGAGGCTGTCCTACTAGTTTCTTTCTAGATGGGAGAAGAGAGGGTAGAAAGGAGGGGACAGATGTTTGTTTAGAGGATACTAGAAGAGTGAAAAGGAAGAGTGCTATCACAGGGTGAGGAGAGGAGGTGGAGCTGCAGGTAGGTGAGCATGCAAAATTGATTTCAGTTGTAGACTTAAGAAACAAAATCTCTATGGGGCAGTTCTCTGTCCTGTAGGGTTGCTATGAGTCAGAACTGAAAAAGTTCTTAGATGGTAACCAGGTACCATCTGGTACTTCTGGTACTCACTCTCGTGAAAAAAGAGCAAACCGTTTAGAGCAATTAACCAAGCATTCCATCTCCTTCTTCTACTCCTGACTGTCTTTCTTCCTCTGTTGTTCCAAGTGAATAGAGACAAATCAATGTATAATGGATGACAGTTTATAAACTTTTTAAATTCCCTGAACTGAACAATGAACTAAGAGGTAGAATAGAAGTATTAAAAAATGGTATCAGGCTAGTTAACTAGGATGTCACGTGAAACCATGAACTTAAACTTTCAGTCCAATAAATCAGACCTCATGATGCGTTTGTACATATGCAGTATTAGTAACTGATCTTTGTTGTTGTTGTAAATACATCTGTCATATAACACTTGCCAATTCGGTGTGAAGTTTCTATCACTATAAATAGAAGCTCAGTGCTTCATAGGAAAACTCCTGTCTTTCCTCTCCTTCCCATCCTTGGTAACCACTTTGTTTTCTCTACTTTTGCCTGGTCTTGGACTTTCATATAAGTGAAGTCATATAATATTTGTGCTTTTATGATTGACTTATTTCACTCAGCATGATGTTTTCAATCTTCTATCTATATAGGTCCAAACTGACCACAGCAGCTTAGTGAGCTAAGACAGGAAGCATAAGAGGCAGTGAGTTTATGTTAACAAGGGAAAAATAATTCATAAAGAAAGGTGAGAAAGGTTGTACAACTTGAAGAACACAATCAGTGTCATTAGATTGCACATGTGGAAATTATTGAACTTGTCTATGTTTTGATATTTATATTTTCAATAACAACAAATAATGAAATACATTACTTTAAAAAAAATAGTGAAATTTAGACTTTAATCCCGGTCGGACTGAATCACTGAAACAAAAATTCTCAGTATAATAAAATAACCCTAATAAAAAAATTAAAAGCTCTGGTGCTTCAAAGGGCACCATTAAGAGTGTGAAAAGATAACTCTCGGAATGAGAGAAAATATTTGCAAATCGTATATTTGCTATGGGACTAGTATTTAGTGTACGTAAAAGACAGTGCAATTAACAAATAGGCAAAGAATTTGAATAAACCTTTTTCAATAAAAGATACACAAATGCCAAATTAGTACTTGAAAAGATTCTCAACATAATTAACCATGAGAGAAAAACAAAAACATACACAGTGAGAACACATTCAACAGGCAAGAAATAGAAGAAATTCCTCAATATGATAAAACGATATCTAAGTAAAACCCAAAGCTAACATCCTGCTCCATGAAGGACTCACAGTATTTTCTCTAAGATTGAGAACAGGTAAGGATGCTCGCTCTCATCACTGTTGCTCAACTTTTTGCTAGAAGTCGTGGACAGAGCAAATGCGTAAGCGAGGGGGCAGGAATCAATCTGAGGAGAAAGTAAAAACTATCCTTTTTCACAGACTACATGATCCTGTATATAGACAACTCAAAAGATTCCACAAGGAACCTATCAGAATTTAAATAAATGAATTCAGAAATGTGGCAAGGCACAAGATAGATATATGAAAATGAGTTACAGTTCTGTACAGCAGAAACAAACATTTTGAGAAGCAAATGAGGAAAACATTTCATTTACAATCGTATTAACAATGAAAATACCTGGGATAATTTAAACACGGAGGTGGAAGACTCATACACTGAAAACTCCAAAACATTACTAAAGCAAAAGAAACTAAAGAAGACCTAAACAAATGGAAGGACGTGCTGTGTTCAGGGACTGGAAGACCTAACATGAAGAATTTAATATTGTTTGGGATGTCGAGGAACCTAAATGAAGATAAAATACATTCTTACATCGTCCTGACCCTATGTCTTAGTCTTACAGTGTTGCTATAACAAATGCCATAAATGGGTGACTTTAACAAAGAGAAGGTTATTTCTTTATGTTAAAGCAGGTTTAAAGTCTAGTTTCAGGGCCTCAGCTCCAGAGGTAAGTTTTCTTTCTTTCATCCTTCTACCCAGAATAGGAGTTTCTTCATGCAGGGAACCCCAGTCCAAAAGACACGTTCTGTTCCTGGCAGTGCTTCCTTGGTGGTATGAGGTTCCTCCTGTCTTTCTGTTCACTTCTTTCTTTTATACCCCAAGAGATTGCCTCAATACAGTCCAAACTTGTAAACTGAGTCCTGCCTCACCAACACAGCTGTGGACCATTCTCCCTCATCAACATCATAGAGGCAGGATTTACAACACATGGGGAAAAACATCATACACTACCAAAAACCATGTTCCAGCCAAACTGATGCATATTTTTGGACAGACACAATTCAATCTATGATATTCCTCCCATTGCCCCTATCACATGATTGCAACATGCAAAACATTTATATCATAGCAAAAGTCTCAATTCCAAGTCCCAAATCCAAAAGTTCCTCTTTATCTGTGACATCTACAATACAGATTATCTGCTTCCAAAATTACAACGGCAGAACAGGCACAAGTCAGACATTTCCACCACAAGTGTGAGAAACTGCAGGAAAAGAAGGCATAACAGATACCAGGCAAGTTGCCAGAACACATTACACCAGCTCACAAGGCTTTGAAAATAGCATTGTATTCTCTGAGCTATTTTACAGAGTGGTTGTGCCCTCCAAACTTTATGTACTGGCCATACTCTCCACGTTCTGAGTGGAGGCCCCTTGGCTCTGGGCTTCAGATCTTCTTTTCAGTCCCAATGGGACAGCTACTCTGCTCCCTCGGCTTTAGGTGTCCAACTCTTTGAAGCCCCAGAGGTATCAAAGGGCTCCATCCTTTGCAACTCTTGCAGTCATGGTCGTACAGTTTGAGACTGAGGCAGCTCAGCTTCTTGGGCTAGTTGCCTGTGCAGCTTCGGCTTCTTGTGTCCTCTCAGCCAGGGCCTCTTGGCCACATCTGCTGTGCTGGAGTAAGTGTTCCAAAGCTCTGTGGCTTCACTGATAAGTGCCTGGAGGCATCCCACCTACCAGCAAGCTTCCTGTTGCAGGCACTCAGCTCTGTTGTTTCTGGGTTCACCTTCAGCATTGTCATACACTAGTCTCCTGATTCTGCTGCTGTTGGTCCACCACTGCCACTTCCTGCCTCTGCAGGCACTCAGTTGGTGCTGCTCCTCTATCCGTTTACAATTTCAAAACTACTTCCACATTTTAGGCATCTGTTAAAATATCACCCCACTCTCTTATTACCAAATTCTGTTTTAGATATCTAGTGCTGCTCTAACAGAAATAGTGCAAGTATATTGTTTTAACAAAGTGAAATTTATTTTCTCCTAGTAACATAGTCTTAATGTCCAAATTCAGGGTGTCAGCTCCAGGAGATGGCTTTTTCTTTCTTTCAGGTGTCTGTTAAAAGAGCATCCTACTCCCAGTATGCAATTCTGTCTTCAAGTCTTGCATGGGCCCTGTCTTGTATGTACCACTTCCATTTAATGATAGAATGCTGCTGTGCACATACCACTTTATGACTCTGTGGGTCAGACAACACCAATTCATGCTGGGCAGCTCAGACTGCATGGGTTAAATGTTCAGTCTCTACCAAAGCCCAGTAACAGGCTAGAAGCTGTCTCTCAAAACAAGAGTAGATATCTGCAGAGGATGCAGTCCTTGCCCTAAAATCCTAAGGGCCTGTGTGGGAATTCACCAACAGGAGCTTGCAAAGACTCCAAAGAGCATCTCTGTCTGTCACAGGTACTTCAAGCGCCACTGGATCATTTGGATCATATGGCCCAAGTGGCAGAGTGTTTTGCACAACAGCTCGAACCCGTCACAGAGTCTTCCTCTGGAGCTGATGCCCTGAATTCAGACTTTAAGACGACCCTACTGTGAGGAAAGATCAATCCCTGGAGAAGGGCATCATGCTTGGTAGAGTGGAGGGTCAGTGAAAAAGAGGAAGGCCCTCAATGAGATGGACTGCCACAGTGGCCGCAACAGTGGGCTTAAGCATAAAAATGATTGTGGACATGGCACAAGACGGGGCGGTGTTTTGTTCTGTTGCTCACAGGGTCTTTATGAGTTCGAACTAACTCAATGGCACCTAACAACAACACTGTAAAGAAATAAATTTCTCTTTGGTAAAGCCATCCACTTGTGGTTCTTCTGCTACAGCAGCACTGGATGACTAGGATACCCTATGTGACGCCCTGTCCTACCCCCTCCTGTCACTTACTCACCATACCTTCTCCTGCTTTCTCTCTCCATTCCAGTCGGATTTACTTGACTGATCTTTTTCACACAAAAATAGCCACAAAGTATTCTGAATGCAATGTTTTTTCCTCAGATATTCACACAGTTTACTTCCTTATATTCTTTCCTGATCACTCTATTTAGAATTTTGATCTTCTCAATCTTCATATTCTTATTTTCAAAAAGTACTGTTATATTGACAGCACTGTATTTTAGGATAGATTTTGCAGTGTTCTTTTTGACAACGTATGGGATGCCATTTCTCTTCAATTTCTTTTTCCAGGTGTCTTAGTCTTCTAGTGGTATTATAACTGAAATACCACAAGTGGATGGCTTTAACAAAGAGAAAATTTATTTTCTCACACTCTAGTAGGGTAGAGGTACAAATTCAGGTCATCAGCACTGGAGGAAGGCTTTTTCCGTCAGCTCTGGAGGAAGAAGGTTCTTGTTATGGATTAGGATCCTCTCCATGAGATACCCTGAATCCAAAGGATGTGCTCTGCACGCAGCACTGCTTTCTTGGTGGTAGAGATCCCTAACTCTCGTTTGCTTCTCTTTTATTTTATCTCTTGTAAGATATAAGATCTTAATAGGCTACATCCCAGGGAAACTCCTTTCACATTGAACAAGCATATTACATTCTAGACTAAGCCTCTTTAATCGTAGGCAGAAATTATGAATTATAACACATAGGAAAATCACAAAATTGAAAACAACTGTGCAACACTGGGAATCACGGGCTAATCAACTTAACACATTTTGGGGGAACACAATTAAATCCATGACACAAGGTGCAGCAGATTGTACGATTGTCCAAATCAAAATGGCCAATACCAGTCCATTTTAACTCACAAATGTCTAGGATATCAATCTTCAAGTATTCAATTTCCTTTTTTGACAACTTCCAATGTTATTTGGTTCATGCTTCCTGCATTATGCATTCCAATTACTAATGGATATTTGCAGCTGTTTCTTCTCATTTTGAATTGTACCACATTAGCAAATGAATGTCCCAACAGATTTACTCCATCCATTAAGGCTGACTCTATGAGTCGACACCGACTCAATGGCAGTGGGTTTCTACTTCGAAGTGGCAGCACTTCCCCAGTCTTATTTTGAATGCTTTCCCGTTGGAGTGGCTCATCTTCTGGCACTATCCATGATTTACGTCCATACCTTATGATATAAATTACTTCTTATTGTTAAGGGTAGAGTCCAGCCAAGTGCCGTCAAGTCGGATCCGACTCATCATGGCGACCCTAGGGTAGGCAGGGGAATACAGAGACCTTGTTTGGGAAAAGGTGAAGGATTAGACACATGAAGCATTTTGTTGTGTAACCAAAACAACCAAACCCACTGCCATCGAGTTGATTCTGACTCATAACGACCCTATTATAGAAATCCCTTAATAACTATGGGATGATTTAACAATGGAATTAAATTAGGATTTTTCTTTTTTCCCCTTGCTTTTCTATTTCTTTTGTTGTTGTTGTTCTACCGTGACTCTCTATATAAAAGTGGAGACTTTTTCATTTAGTTCAATTTGTATCATGTTTGAATTTTTTTGTTGTTTTTTTCAGGGAGGAAGGGGCAGGAGGTGGTTCACAAAATATAGTGTTAATGAAAATGTTTAATGATTAGAAAATCTGAACTCTGCAAGGACAAATCAGTATGAGATGCATGCATCTAAATCAGTAGAATGTAAAAAATCTATTCCACTTAAAAATAAAAATAATGCAGAAGTCAACGTAAATGTTAATGTCCTAAAGAAAAAATGCTTTTCTCCCCAGACGAGAGACACTGAAGGTAATAAAACATCTGTTCTGGCATATTTAGGCTTCTTAGGACCAACTGTTCTACAAATAAGGCTGACTCAGTCATTCTTCCAACAAAACAAATAAATGAAGCACCATACAGCTTACCCTGTAAGGTTCTTTTGAATAAGACTTCAAAATTCAGGTTCTACAATGAGATAAGCAGAAAATTTGGCATATTTTGATGAAGCATGGTGATACTTGAAGCAAAATAATGTGAAACCTAGAACTGGAAAGAGCATGAAATAAAATATGAAACATTTAAATTTAAGAGGACTGCAATAAAGTGATCTTGACGGCACTTGGCTGGCAAAAATAACTAGATTCCTCATGGAAATCCAGTGATTATTCTAATTACTGGGAAAGACTAACTTCACCAGAAGTACAATTAAATTGTCAAATGAACATTTGCCGAATGGCTGTGAAGGGTGAAGTGTGAGGCAAAAAAGAAAAGAAAAATAACATGTATGTATTCTCTACATACTGAGTTATGAAACAGGAAAAAAACAACGAGTATTTTCTTTGTGAGATGAAATGTCAGTGTCACCTGTGGAGACCTTTTAAAATTCTAAATAGTAAAAAATCTCAGACTAAAATAGTTGAATAGGCAAAGAAGCTGATCATCGGATTGCTCTTAGCCCAGCAATCTTTGATTCAGCATGAGCTGGAAGATGCACCCACAGCAAAAGAGCCCCTGGTGTGGTTCATAATTAGGTTTATGCTATTGATGAAATAAACTCATTAAGACATGTAAAAAATGTAAATGTAATTTTAAAACCAAATTATCCTAAACGTAGGCCTAAGAACAGAAAATTAAATGTGGAAATATGGTAACAGGTAGTTTAAAGGCAAATGCAATGATCCCTGACAAGCATTTTGCTTAAACCTCAAAATCCTTTCTACCTTTCCAGACTGATTATGGTGGATAGAGAGTAGTTACTTTGAAGTGTTTAGCTTTGCATGAGGTCTTAACCTTCATCCAGCTGACTCCATTTGGGATTCTCTTTAAGGTTAATAATTCTCTTGCTTTTGTGAAGCAATATGTACTGTAAAAAGCCTTGTATTGATTCTTTGGATTTTTCCAAGTGGATAGGTAAAAGGTTTATTCTAGGAGAAGATAGGTATCTTTGGTTATTAACTAACAAAGACCTAGTTTGCAGAACACTATAAAAGGAGTATGATTCTGACTTATCAAAATTTGAAGTCTTCTAATAATAAATTAAGAGAACCGAAACCAAACCAAACCCACTGCTGTCAAGTCGATTCCAACTCATAGTGAACCTATAGGGCAGAGTAGAACCGCTCCATAGAGTTTCCAAGAAGCACTTGGTGGATTTGAGCTGCTAACCCTTTGGTTAGTAGCCGTAGCACTTAACCACGACATCACCAGGGTTTTCAAATTAAGAGAAGACTGTAAACAAATAATCTATAGTACCTTTGATTGAAACATTTTAGAATCCGAAGCCTTTGGAAATCTGAGTTAAAATTAAATGAAAAAAGAAAAATTCTCTTCATTGGTCATTTGCCATTGAAGTGAACTGTGACCAAATCATAGTCTATCATATCTATTCTTTTTCTGAACTGCCTGTAAGTAATGACCAGTTGAGTATTTGACTTGAGAAATAAAGGACACTGATCTAGGAATTACCATTCTTCGGTTACATTAGTCTTTAAAACTCAAATTAATAAACTGCTCATTATTCAATTCCTAAAAGTTTACATGTTTAAAATCTCATATTGATAAACTATGGCTTGATTTGAGACAAGAGCATAGAATAGCAGATTCTATTTTTTCAATTGTTCTTCTATTCTCTAATTCATTTAGTTCTGCTCTGATTTTTACGATCTGTTTTCTTCCGGTGCCTGAGAGGTTCCTCTGTTTTTCTTTCTCTACCTGTTCAAGCTGTAGGGTCAGTTCTTTGATTTGGTTTATTTCTTGCTTACAGATGTGTGCATTTATGGAGATAAACTGACCTCTGAGCTCTGCTTTGACTGTATCCAATAGGTGCTGGTAGGAAGTGTTTTCATTTTCACTGGAATCCATGAATTTCTTTACTTCATCCTTGATTTCTTCTATATAACCCATAGGTTTTTGAGCAAGGTGTTGTTCAGTTTCCATGAGTTCTGCTTTCTATCTATATTTTTGCTGCTACTGATTTTGACTTTTGTGGCTTTATGATCTGGGAAGAGGCTTTGCATTAATTCATTGGCATGGATTTTGTTGAGAACTGCTTTATGTCTTAACACATGGTCTATTCTGGAGAATGTTCCATGAGCACTGGAAAAGAAGGTGTAGTTGTCTGCTGATAGATAGAAAGTTCTGTACATGTCGATGAGGTCTAGTTGGTTAATTGTGGTACTAAGGTCTTCTGTGTCTTTATTGAGCTTTGTTTTAGACGATCTGTCCAATACTGAGAGCGAGGTGTTGAAGTCTCCTACTGTTATTGTGGAGTGATCTATCTCCTTTTTGAGTGTAGTCAGTGTTTCTGTGACATATTTAGGTGCTCTAATATTAGGTGCATAAATATTTAATATTGTTAAGTCCTGCTTATGTATTGAACTTTTCAGTAATAAATAGTGTCCCTCCTTGTCCACGATGGTGGATTTTACATTGAAATCGATTTTATCTGAGATGAGAATTGCCACACCTGCTCTTCTTTGTTCATTGTTAGCTTGATATATGTTCTTCCATCCTTTGATTTTCAGTTTGTTCATATCTTTAGGTCTAAGGTGAATTTCTTGTAGGCAACATATAGATGGGTCATGTCTTTTGATCCAAGATGTCACTCGATGTCTCTTGACTGGAGCATTCATTCCATTCACATTCGATGTAATTATTGATAGGTATGTGTTCAGTGCTGCCATTGGGATATGTTTATTTCTGTGTTGATGTTTTCTCTGTTGTTCTTATTAATCTGTTCTGTGACCTTCTTCTTTGAGAGTTGATTCTACACCTTTTTCAGGGTCGGTTTTGTAGTTGTTGAGACTCCTGTATTACATTTCTCGATATGGTACTTTGCTTCTTTATTATGCTTTACAGCTGCCCCTATGATCTCACTTAATAAACTATATATAACCTCAATTTTGATTGCTACCAGTCTTGTCAACTTCCTCTCCATCTGGAAGGACTATAACGACTGTGGTGCAACCCTCTTCTTAATGTGATGATATCATAGTTTACATGATCACTAGATCATTTCTCTCACTATTTAGCTTTGATTGTGTTTGGAGCCTTCCCTAACTGAGTAGGATTCTGGGTAATGTGTCCTTCTAAAATACAAAGTTGGTGGTTTTTTCCTCTAAATCAAGAAATTCTTTCAGTATTTCTTGTAGCTTTGGTTTGGTTTTTACAAAATCTGAGTTTCTGTTTATCTGCGAATGTCTTAATTTCATTTTCATATTTGAAAGATAGTTTTGCAGGATATATAATTCTTAGTTGGAAGTTCTTCTCCTTCAAGGCTGTCTCTGTGCCAGTATGGTTGCTACTGAGAAATCTGACGAAAGCCTACAGGGTTTCTCTTTGAATGTTAGCTTTGCTTTGAGTCTTGCTGCCTTTAAGAGTTTCTGCTCATGTTTCATTTCGTTGAGCTTGATTATAATATGTCTTGGAGTCTTTCTATTGAGATCTCTATTGAGTGGTGTTCGATATATATCTTGGATATCTATATTTTCTTCTTTCATAATTTCTGTGTCACCAAGTAGAATTCATTGCTGTCTGAAAAGTTGACCCTCATTATGATTTATGGGCAGGGGCAGCATCAAGGCCAGAGTCCATGGTCCCAGGGGAACCCCAAAGCCTTTTATCAGTAAGTGCTATTTTAAGGGTTCCAAATCATTGAGACTCCACGTACAGAAGGAAAAAAAAAAAAAAACTGCTGAGTCCTGCACCCTCCTCTCCTCCACAGCTGTTACTATGTTGGAGCCACTGTGTCAGTCCATTTTGTTGAGGGTCTTCCTGTTTTTCACTGATACACTCTTTACCAAATGTTAAAGTGGCACTAGCTGATGAGTATTTTGTGATGGTCTTCCATTTTGTGAATTTCCTATGCTATATGTTAAAGGATTAGGGTGGGACTGTAAATCCCTTCATTGGATCAGCTCCCTGCTCCACTGTAAATGGAGTTTCCCTGGAGTATGGCTTGTACCACCCTTTATCCTTTCATCCACAAGAGATAAAAGGAAAGGGAAGCAGGCAGAGATTTAGGAACCTTATGACATCAAGAAAGCAGCACCAGGAGAAGAGGGGTCCTTGAGATCTGAGATTACTGGGTCAAGATACTCCCTGAACAAAAACTAACGCAACACAAGGAGTTTCTTCCAGAGCCGACAAGGGAAAAGCATTCCCCTGGAGTGGACACCCTGAATTTGGACTTATAGCCTGCCATACTGTGTAAGTATAAACTTTTCCTTGTTAAAGGCATCCACTCATGGTATTTCTGTTAGAGCAGCACTAGCTGACTAAAACAGAATTTGGTACCAGGAGTTGGGGACTGCTCTAACAAATACCTAAAATGTGGAGGTGGCTTTGAAACTGTGAATGGATAGAAGATTCAGAAGGAACTGAGTAGAATGGTTAACACTGAAGAAGGTGCAGATGGTGAGAATCAAGCAGCAGAGGACTGGTGGCAGCAGCAGAACCAGAGGCAGTGCTGGAACCAATCCAAGGAGCAAGAAAGCTAAGTGACTGTGCACAGAGGCTTCCTGGCAGAGCGGGGTGCCTCTGGGCACTTGAATTGGTAGAGCTAGCCTTGCTGACCCACAGAGTGAGAGAGCTGAGTGCCTTTGTGCAGGAGGCTTCTTAGCAAAGTTGGAACCTCGCACCGTCAAGAAAGCAGCTCAGGGAGTAGAGCACGTCCTTCAGACCTGAAGTTCCTGTGCCAAGACAGTCCCTGAACAAAGACTGATGAAACACAAGGACTTTTCTCCAGAGATGAAAAAGAAGAAAGCCTTCCTCTGAAGCAGAGACTCTGAATTCAGACTTATAAGCCTATTGGACTGTGTAAGAATACTTTCCTTTGCTAAGGCCATGCACCTGGTGGTATTTCTGTTAGAGCACCCCTAGCTGACTAAAACAGCAAACATGATGTCCTTCTCCAGGGACTGGTCCCTCATGACAGCACGTCCAATGTATGTGAGTCTAAGTCTTACCACCCTTGCTTCTGAGGAGCATTCCAGCTGTCTTCTTCCAAGACAGGTTTGTTCATTCTTATCTGAGAGCTCCATTACAATGTCATGGACAGCTATATACAAAAATTTTGCATCCATTTTGCCAAAATCAGAGTCAGTTGGAGAAGAAAAAGAGGAAGAAATAAATGTAGGAAAAAAATGAAAAGATGGAAGAAACAGAAAAGAAGAAGGGAAAGAAAAGGAAGTGATGGGTTTCTCTCAAATCAGAATGCTCAACACGTACTTTGGTGTTTTACATTAGATCTAGCAGATCATTTCTAATGAAGAATGCCTGCTGGATAAGATTTCCGTTCTTTTCACTCTGCACGTGAAGAAGGGAGTATATTTTTGTGCCTAGTTCTACTGTTGAATTAAGGGGACAATACCACAGTCACAAAACAAAATAATGAATAAAAAACATTCCCTGAAAAAATAAGTGTGTGTGACTATGGGTGATAGAACCAGGCCATCAGCATTTAGATAGATCTTGACTCTACAACTTATCAGCCATTGCTTTGCTTGTTAAGCATGGCTTTGTTGTCTGAACAATAAGTGTGTTACCTAACTCATGGAATTATTGTGACAAAAAACATGTTAATAGGAGTAAAAAGTTTAGCACTTGCCTGTGTGCTGTTGCTTCTGCTGCTAAAGACTATTTGGAGAACTGAGCGAGATGTTTTATGAAAAGCAGAGAGATAATAGAAAAAAAGATATAAGTTGACAGATAGGCAGATAGATAGGTGATAGATTATTAGTTCTTATTTTCCTTGTTTTTTTTGTATTAAATAAAAGTAAACCGGTGGCTCCATTTTCACTTCTTTAATGGCCTTCAATGATAAATTCATCTTACCCATAATGATTGATATTTTCAGATCCATAATCATTTCTAGAAAACCAATACTGAATACCATCACCATGCTCGTTTCAGATGGTAAAGCTTAGGTCCCAAGGTAACCTATATTCTAAACATCTCTATAATCTAAAGAAGACATGAGCAAAAATAATTTCAAAGTGTTATGGAATCTTTATTAGAATCTTATTTTTGTAATCAAACTAAAATACTTATTAATTTGGAAAAGTAGATCTTGCATGCAGTCATAAGTAAGAAGGTATCAAAAAAGATAAGCAATATGAACAATGAAATAACAGGAATGGAAAGCAGGTTAGATTTAATACAAAGATTCCTTACATATAGATCTCATTTAAGTAAGGTATTAAATTTTTTACATTTATCTTTAGATAATAGTCAAAAAGGTTGAGTGTGTCTCAGTACTAACTTCCTTAAGGACTATTTTGAAAGACAAAGTGATTTACTTGTGTAATTCACTTGCAGTGTCAAAACAAAAACAAACAAACAAAAAAACCTATTGCCACTGAGTCACTTCTGACTCATAGCAATCCTATAGGACAGAGTAGAACCACGCCATACAGTTTCTGAGGAGCACTTGGTGGATTCATACTTCTAGTCTTTTGAATAGCAGTCAAGCTCTTTAACTACTGCACCACCAGTATTTCCATTTGTGGGAAAAAAAAAGGCGAAGCCACGGCCATCGTGTCAATTCTGGCCCATAGCAACCCTATACAAAATCCAACTCACTGCTGCTGAGTTGACTCTAACTCATAGCAACCCTACAGACAGAGAAGAACTGCCCCATAGTGTTTCCAAGGAGTGTCTGGTGGACTTGAACTGCTGATTTTTTAGTTAGCAGTTGCAGCACTTAACCACCATACCACTAGGGTTTCCAGCAACCCTATAGATATCTCTGTATTGGAGTCCCAGTTACTGTGGCTCTGCTGCTAACTGAAAGGCTGGAGATTTGTGTCTATCCAGGGATACCCTGGAAGAAAGGCCTGGAGATCTGCTTCCAAAAAGTCTGCCATGAGTAAACCCCCAGTTCTACTTTAACACATAAGGGATTGCCCTGAACTGAAACTGCAGGCACACGACTATGGAATTTACTGAGTTCAATCATTTTCAAAATTCTATATAGAATTCAAACATCAATAGAAGTATTGGCTTCATAAAAGAATCATGTAAATAGATTAATATTTGAAACATTTTTGGAAATCAGTCATGCAAAGTTCAGATTATGAGGGAATTTCTGATGCTTTCAGTAGAAGTCTCTTTTCATGTGCCACCATTCACAGTTCAAGTCCTTTGTTAGAGTGCACAGCATGGTGAATGTAACTGCACTTTCAGTGATGGACAACTGAACAGTGCCTCAGAGCCACCAATTTGTCTATACAAAATTCTACATCCAAATTCTTAGAAGAACAAGCTGAACATGTCCCTCCACCCCAGGATACACTAGAAATGTGCTTTTGGAATACAACCAGTTTCCCAATTTTGAAAGCCAAAGATAATACTTTTTTAAGTGGGACATTTGAATAAACACACATGAACACATATATAGCTTTCATTAATGCCCATTCTCAAGGTTAATCATTTCAATAATCCTGTTTTCATAAATTTGTTTTCTTTTTTTTTTCCTCTACTGTGATTTAGGCAGCTTCAGGGCCGCTGTAAACTGTTTCTATTCCAGCAGGTGTCAGGCTTTCCCAGTGTGCACACAAAACACATCCTGAAAGGCAGACAGGCAGGCTGGCAGACCTGTAATACTTCATTTTTTTGTTTAATTCAACATTCTTGAGAACTGATACTTTCAGTATTTCCCATTAAATGATAATTTCTTTGAGTTACATTTTCTTCTTCATAAAAATGTGGAAATGCACAAATCTCTCATTTGATTACCAGAATTACATAAATATTCATTCACTTCTAACACTTGGCTGGCTCTAACACGTGAAATACCACATTGTTTTCAGGTGCCATCAGGTCAGGGTCACTACGAATGGGAACTGACACAACAGTAGCGGGTTTGGTTTGGGGTTTACGTCAGTTCCCACTGATAGCAACCGTATACGTAACAGATCAAAACTCCATCAAGGCCTGAGACATCCTCACAAATACTGCATTGTCCAGGACTACTGTTACAGCTGCTATGCCCAACCACCTAGTTCAGGGTTTTCCTCTTTTTCCCTGACACTCTGTTAAACATTCTGCCCTTCTCCAAGGACAAGTTCCTCCTGATAACATGTCATAAGTGCATGAGACAAGATGTTGCCACTCTCGCTTCCAAGGAGAATTATGGCTGTTCTTCTTCCAAGACAGATGGGTTTGTTCTTCTGGCAGTCCAGGGCATGTTCAACATTCTTTGCTAACATCCTAATTCAAATACATCAATTCTTCTGTGATCTTCCTTATTCGCTGTCCCCTCCATGATTCTGTTAGTTTGTTGTACTGTGACGGCTTGCAAAGTAGAGTGGTAGCAAACGATGTCTATGAAATGGTTTTGACAATAGTGGCTGTTAACAGCGGACTCAAGCACAGCAACAGTTGGGAGGAGGGCACAGTGCTTCCTTCGGTTGTGCGTGGGGTCATATGAGTCAGAAGGGACTTGATAGCACCTGGCTACAACAACATTCATCATCCTGTCTTCAGATGCATGTGATGGTATTGAAAATGTCTCGGCTTAGGTCAGGTGCACCTTAGTCCTCAGAATGAAATCTTGAAGGTCAAAGATCCTTAAAGATGTCCTTTGCAGTAGATTTGTTCAATGGAATATATTTTTGATTTATGACTGCTATTCCATGGGTACCGATTATGGATCCAGGAAAAATGAAATCCTTGATGATTTCAATATTTTCTCTGTTTATCATGATATTGCTTATTTGTTCAGTTGTGAGAATTTTTGTTTTCTTTATGTTGGTATATAAACTATCCTGGAGGCTATATAGTCCTTCTAAGTGCTTAAGTTTCTCTTCACTTTCAGCAAGCAAAGTTGTGTCACTTGTTTTGTTACAGATTGTTAGTGAGTCTTGTTCTACCTCTGATGCCCTGTTCTTCTTCATACAGTGTACCTTCTTCCATTATTTGCTCAGTATACAGATTGAATAACCTTACTGAAAGGATAAGATCCTGACTCACAACTTACCTGAGTTTAAAACACATAGCATGTTCCAAAGACTACTTCTTGGTCTATGCACAGGTTCCTTAGGAGCACAGTTAAATGTTCTGGAATTGGCACTCTTTGCAATATTATCTATAAGTTTGTATGATTCACATGGTTGAAAACCTTTGTGTAGTCCATAAAATACAGAGAAACGACTCTCTGGTATGCTGTGCTTTCAGCTATGACACATTTGACATCAGCAATGATATTCTTCATTCCATGTTATCTTCTGCATTCAGCTTGAATTTCTAGCAGTTTGGAGCTGATAAATTACTGTAATTGCTTTTGAATGGTCTTCAGCAAAATTTCACTTCTATGTGATACTAAAGACATTGTTCCATACTTTTCGCATTCCATTGGATCACCTTTCTTTGGAGTGGGCACAAATATGGATCTCTTCTAGTCATTGATCAGGTAGCTGTCTTCCACGTTTCTTGGCTTAGACCAGTGAGCACTTGGAGCATTGCATACATTTGTCCAAAATTCTCAATTGATGTTTCCTCAGTTCCCAGAGCCTTGTTTTCACCAGTACCTTCAGTGCAGCTTAGATTTCTTTGTTTAGCATCAACTGTTCTTCATCACACATGTTCTACCTGTTGAAATGTTTGAACTCAGACCAGTTCTTTTGACATGATGTCTCATGTGTTTCACTCATCTTCATTTGATGCTTCCAGCACCATTCAGTAATTTTACCACAGAATCCTTCAGCACTGTAACTCTGGACTTGAAGTTTTTCTCCAGTTCTTTCAGCTTGAGAAATGTTAAGCATGTTCTTCCATTTTGATTATTTAACTCCAGATCATTGCACATTTCATGATAACAGTTTTGTCATCTTGAACTACTCTTTGAAATCTTCTCTTCAGCTCTTTTATTTAATCATTTCTTCTTTTGCTTTAGCTATTTGACATTCAAAAGCACATTTCAGAATCTCTTCTGATATACTCATTTTGTTCTTTTCTTTCTTTTTAATGACTGTTTGCTTTCTTTATGTATGATGTGTTTAATGTCATCCCACAACTTGTCTGTCTTCAATTAGTGTTCCATGAGTCAAAGCTATTTTTGAGATAGTCTTTAAATTCAGATGGGATATACTGCAGGTCCTGGAGTGCTGGTGGCTCATTGGTTAGGAGTTTGGTTGCTAACCAAAAGTTTGGCAGTTTGAATCTGCAAGTGGAAACTCTATAGTGCAGTTCTACTCTGTCCTATAGGATTGCTATGAGTTGGAATTGACTAGATGGTAACAGGTTCGGTTCTTGGGTTATACTCAAGGTTGTGCATTGGCTCTCATGCACTTGTTTTAATTTTCTTTAGCTTTAACTTGAACTTGCAAATGAGCAATTGATGGTCTGTTCCACAGCCAGATCCTGGCCTTGTTTTGACTGATGGGATTGAATTTCTTTATCATATGTCTCCACAGATGGAGTTGATTTAATTCTTGTGCATTCTATCTGGTGAAGTCCACAGGTATAATCACCATTTATGGTGTTGAAAAGCGAATTTCCAGTGAATAAGTTATAGATATTGTAAACTTTTGTCACGTGATCCAAGGAGTCTTCTTCTCACCAAGGCCATATTTTTAAATTACTGATCCTTCTTCTTTATTTCAAACTTTCACAAATAGATTTCAACCAACTCCTGCAGTCTGAAATTGATCAAACATGCAATCAAGATGCATTTATTATTACTGAGATTGGAATGCAAAAGCTGGAGGAAATACAGTATATCTATGCATATACTAAATAATAATTTATGTCTAGAAATAGCGACAGTGAAACAAAAATTGATTAATAAGAAATAATTCAGATATAGAAGACAGTTTATTAGCAATAAAGTAGTAGAGTATTAACTGTTGTTAGTTGTTCATTGTCATCCACTCAAATAGACTCATGTGTGCAGACTAGAACTGCTTCATTATATTTTCAGAAGCAGATAACAAAGTCTACCTTCCAGGGTACAACTACCAAAACCCCAAACCAAATCCATTGCTTTGGGTCAATTCTCAGAGCCCTGCTGGTATAGTGGTTAAGACCTATACCTGCTAACCAAAAGTTTGGCAGTTCAAATCCACCATCTGCTCCTTGGAAATCTTACGAGGGGCAGCTCTACGCTGTCCTATAGTGTCACTATGAATCAATATAGACGGCATCTCTGTGTGGGTTCATATCACCATCCTATTGACCCACATTCCGGTGCTGAACGACTAGAGCCTCCCAGGAACAACTAGTAATACAGCAGATATGTTTATTTCTCAAGGAAATTAAAAAATATATACTTTTTACATCTTTGATTTAATGGTACGTTTTTCTTTAGAATTTTACAACATATGAGAAAAAAAATCTCTTTTGGATTCCATTAGACCTAATAATACCTTACAAACAACACGTGAACCCAACTTCAGTTTATTCACATCCCAAACGTATGCATAATTCACACAAAGTGGGCAGAAAATGCTTGTTATAATGGCATAATTATTTAATGGGTAATTTTTGCAATTTTAAAACAAAGTTTGAATGAAAGTATTTTAGCTTTTTATTTATGAGTGGTCTAATAAATGACATATAGAACTTATTCTAGTTATTACATTAGAAATCATAATTCATTTAATGTAAGTACTACTTTGCACATAAAAAAAGTCATGTATCTTCTGTAAAAAGAATATAAGTTCTAAAAAAGCAAAGTTATTAAACTCAGCAAATACAGTATTGCCTTGATTTCTCTACATAGGAGGACTGCCAATTAAGTTCACAAACTCATCGTAGAGAAAGTGCTACATACCTTATTGCTGAATATCACTACAGTCACCTTCAAATTATTCCTGTTGAGAAGCTACGCACCAATGCAAGCACCTAATCCACCCTTCCAAGCAGTTTTGGAACTCTTTTTCTACAATTGCCATCAAATCTGTTGTGATATTATGCTTGATGTCCTGAATGTGATCAAAATGTCTTCCTTTCAATATTTCGTTTATCTTTGGATAAACAAAAAAGTCATTAGGGGCCGGATCAGGAAGGTGTTCCAGTACAGTTATTTGTTAGCTGGCTAAAATCTCCCTCACAGACAACTAGACAATTAAGTTCTCAGACTTGTCACTGTGTCACTGGGCACAATGGCCTTTCTGGAAAGAGCTCCAAAACTGCTTCAAAGTGTGGACTAAGTGCTGGCATCAGTGCACAGCTTTCCAAGGGCAGTACTTTGAAGGTAAGTGTAGTGATACTGAGCAATGAGATAAGTAGCACTTAGAACAATTAAGCTTACTTACTTAATTGTCAGAACTTGTATGTATACAGCTGTTTGAAATTTGGAGAAAAGTTTAGCACACAGTTGGACAAATACTACCTACTTCATTTTAGCTATTGCTCATTCGGGGAAGACTTACTGACCCCAAATTAGTCTATTCAGACTTATAGTCTCATAAAATTTGCAGAATACTTTTTACCATTCAATTCAGCATCAATATTTGTGTATCAGTTTCTCCTCCTGCATCTGTCTCACTGGCTTATAGATTCTATGAAACCAAGATATATATGATTTTTATTTACCACTTTACTCTCAGCACAAACACAGCCCTATGCGTGTTAGGTGTTCAACAATCGCTTATTCAACACATAAAGATATCAATCCTAATCTCTTTTTGGAAACCCCGGTGGTGTAATGGTTAAGTGCTACAGCTACTATCCTTGGCAGTTCAGAGACACCAGGTACTCCTTGGAAACTCTATGGGCAATTCTACTCTGTCTATAGGGTCACTATGAGTCAGAATTAACTTGATGACAGTGGGTTTCACTTTTGTTGTTGTTGTTGCTAATTACTTTTCATTTCAAAGCACTTGGTGACTGGCCAACAGCCAGACAAGAAATCAGAGCTCTGTTGTAGCCAGGAACTCCTTAAACACTAAGAAAGTACAAGACAAGAGAAAACAATATGCTAGAAAAATTCTGTAGAAAAGAACGAGTAGTAAATATAAGTATTGCTTTTGTTAGGAATTATCATAAAATTCCTAAGAACAGGAAAAAAAAAAGAAGACAACAAATTTACCCAAATTGATAATTGACAGCTCTTTTTTTGTTTTTTAAATGAAAGAGAACTAAGGGTATTTCTTTGGGAAAGATTCTCCTTTATATTCACATTTTAACCCTCAAATTTTATTGTTTGAGTTACATATTAATTTTGTACCTACTACAAGCCACTTTGCTAAAACATAAAGTTATAGTTTCATGTACAAAGAGATAACAAGTTAACTGTAATTGCAATACATTGTTATAAGTACAAAGAGCTCTGATAATACAGTGGATAAAGCACTGGACTGCCAACCTTAAGGTCAGCGGTTTGAAACCACCAACAGCTCCTCAGGAGAAAGATGCCATGAGAGTTTACAACCTTGGGAACTCTATGGGGTCTCTACTGGTCACAATCAACTTGTCTGGTTTTGGTTGTAAGTGCTGTGATGTAAGAACTCAAAGAGACAAAAGGAGCAGCTGCAAGCCCTGGTAGGGTAGTCCCTAAAGCTACAGCTGCTAACCAAAAATTTGGCAGTGCTAATCTACCAGCCAGTCCTTGGAAACCCTACGAGGCAGTTTTACTCTGTTCATTCGACTCAATGGCAGTAGGTTTGAGTTTTTTTAATTTTTTACTTTATAGTGTTGCTATGAGTTGAAGGTGATACAAAGACAACGAGCTTGCCTTTTGGTTTCATAGAAACAGCTAGAAGGGCTGCCTAAAAGCCTGCAAAACCTTCCTGGAGTCGTTATTACTAGATGTCAAAAGAAAAATCAAGCTCATTATGTCAAGTTGGTTCTGAATTATACCAACCCTATACAAGTGAGTAGAAACTGTCCCATAGCATTTCCTGGTGGATTTGAACTACTGACCATTTTGTTAGCACCTGTAGCACTTAATCATTAGACCACCAGGGTTTCCATTATTAGGTAAAGGGGGAGTGAAACAGAGAAACAGAAACAATTGTCCCTGAGGCAGTTCTAACTTAGGATGCCACCAGGTGCGTTAGAGTAGAGCTGTGCTCTGTAGGGTTTTCAAAGGCTGATTTTTCACAAGTAGATTACCAGACCTTTCCACTGAGATGTTTCTGTGTGGACTCAAACCACTATTTGAGTTAACAGCCAAAAGCTTTAGCTATTTGCACCACACAGGAACACAGAGGGAGCAGCTGATAGGGAAAATGGATCAGGCTGGCTGGAGGAGCAAATACAGAACAAAGGTAAGATCAGCAACCGAAGAACTACTTATTGGAATGGACAGGAAGTGGCAGAAGGTAAGACTGGATAAGGTGGCAGGAGCTACACTAAAGAGACGGTGTTGTGTAACTAGATAAGAAATCTGGACTTTATCCCGCAGGGAAACAAATATCCTTTGAAGGGTCCTTGGAAACACAGATGACACATCCCAAGTGTATATAGGGTATATAGTACAGGGACTGAAAGCTGTGACTCTGAAGCCATCCAGCCTGGATTTGAATAAATGATCTTCAGTAAATTACTTAAGCAATGGCAGTATCTTCCTCGTGTGGTTATGGCACTGATTAAATAAGTGAACATCTGTAAAGCACTGGGGGTGTAGTGATTAGGTGCTGTGGCTGCTTACCAGAAGGTTGTCAGTTCAAATCCACCAGGTGCTCCTTGGAAACTCTATGGGGCAGTTCTATTCTGCCCAGTGGGATTGTTACGAGTCAGAATCAACTTGACAGCAGTGGGTTTTTCGAAAAGTGCTAAGAACTAATCTTGTTTAAGTATTTATAACTACTACCATTATTATTGTTTGCTGATGAGATGAAAATATGAAAGACTTCTTTTAACCTTTTCATGCTTTCTTTGCATTAACACAAATTCCATAAAAGAATATTGTGAATTTCTCTAATACCATCATTAATTACCAAAATAAAACTTCGGGTTCTCCAGAATCTAAGGCTGCAAAATCTCTAAGTACAATAGGTATTCTTCTATTCAAAGAATTTAAGATTTCCATTGGAATAAAGTTTTGTACAGTAAATTACAATTTCAATAGCTTGGTTCCTCCTAACAAATACTGAATTATTATAAATCTGGCCGACAGACATATTTGCATTTACTTTTCATACAACATATCCCTTGAAAGCATGGATTTTTTTTTTTAATTCTGTCTTCCCAGAGACATATCACAACTTATAAACAATTACAAAATAAATAAGTATTCTCAAACTTCAAAAGTGAGGTTTTGGATAAATACAATTAGTATTTACTTTACCAATTAATATCAAAGTATTAATTAGTAGTCATAATTAGAAGACAACTGTATGCTACTTTCTGTATGCTATGTAAAATTTGGGAAGCCCCAGTGACGTAGTGGTTTAGAGCTATGACTGCTAGTTGAAAGGTCAGCAGCTTGAATTCTCCTGGCACTCTCTGAGTGTTGCTATGAGTTGAAATTGACTCTTGATTTGAATTGCCCCTCTCTTTAAAAAATTATATCACTAATTTTATTAAAATCTACTTGATGACAGCATCTCTGACAAGTTCACAGTAGTATCCTATGACCTAAAAGCTCTAAACCAAACCGACTGCCGTTGAGTCATTTCCAACTCATAGTGACCCTGTATACAAAGGAGAAGTGCCACATAGAGTTTCCAAGGAGCACTTCGTGGATTTGAGCTGCCAGCCTTTTGGTTAGCAACCATGGCACTTAACCATTATGCCATCAGGGTTTCCTAAGAGTTCTATGTATCAGTAAAATTAAAAATAAATTGAATTACAGACTCTACTGAGTAGACATAAAACATGTGATTTAGAAAAGACTTTCAGTGAATGGTGTGTGTTATTATTACTTAATAGACAACATTCTCTGTTCAAAAATATGAAAGGAATTAATACTTGACTTTTACAGAGTAAATCTGTTGTGTTCCACAGAGTGGATTCTGCCTCATAGTAATCCCATATAAGACAGAATAGTAGTACCACCTCATAGGATTTCTTAAACTATAATCTTCATGGCAGCAGATCACCAGATCTTTTCTCCTGGAGAGTCACTGAGGGGTTTAAATCAGTGATATTTCAGTTGGGAACTGAGTGCTTAACCATTGTGCAACCAGGGCTCCTCAGGCTAAATCTACTGAGCCCAAATTGAACATTCTGCAATCTGTAACATTTTTAAATTTACAGCAAATTGAGATTATTTTTAATTCCAAGTGAGAAAGTTTTTAGTTAAAAATCAGACTTACAAATATGTGTGTGTGTGTTTCTACATATACACTTATAGAAACCCTAGTGGCCTAGTGTTAAGTGCTATGGCAATTGAACAAAAGGTTGGCAGTTCAAATCCACCAGGTGCTCCTTGGAAGCTCTGTCCCATAATGTTATTAGGAGTCAGAATGGACTTGACAGCAGTGGGTTTGGTTTATCTATGTATGTATACATAACTGTAATTATGTACATATTTTGTAATAACTTTAAATATATATAACTGTATGACCTTTGAATTACAGTGACAACTAGTTTAAGGTAATGAAGCACATATATAAAAGAATGGATTAATTGATCTATATCATCTTGAAAATGACACTATTTTCTGAGAGCTAGATAGCTTAGCTATTAGCTTGCAGTCTTATAGACCTTAGAGATGCATATACAGAAAAACACAGAAACAGAAGAGGGAAAAGAAGATGATTCTTACTTTCCTCTAGTTGTTTCAAAACTTGGTTTTTGATAGTCGGTTCTTTGGCTTCCAGGGCTACCATCTCTGCCGCGATAGATCTCCCGTGGGGGTAGAATTTCCCGGCCTCCAACTGAGTGTAGGGAGTTCTCTTGTTCCGACTTTCTGGCAAAGCTCTGAAGAAATTTCAGGGTAGAGTTTGAGAGCACCACTGACTCGGCCCCAGGACTAAATCTGACGCTAGTTGGGGTCTGGAGTACAAGAGTTTGTGACTTTACCACTCCTTTGTCTGCTGCCTCTGTGGATGTGCGAGTCTGGTTTCTCTCAAGCTTGGGAAGTGCAGTTGTCTCTAAGGAAAGCTGTGTTGATTTTAGAAGACTGTCTTCAGATGTTTCCACTGTGAAAGTTGCGGCTGTTTCAGCTGGTGTGATCTCAGTGGTTGGTTGCATTTGAAGACTTCGTGATTTATTTAGGGGAAGCAAGGCAGAGATATCATTCTTCTGGGCATGCTGATTCTTAGAGGTATTCCAAGTATACATACTGCTGCTAACCGCAAGACCCACGTTCCATAAACTAGAAAGAAGGACAAATAGACTTGCTGTCTTCATTTCAGTGACTCGTAGCAAGAGGTTCGTGTGAATTTAGGCAACAATGTCCTTCTAGGTTTTTGGATAGCTGCTTCTATACTGAATGTGCTAGCTCAGACTTTTGCCAGTTTGAGATGTGTAGAGGAAACAAGTTTCTGCATTTTGTAGTGGACTGAGGAAGTTTGATTTCCTGTTTCTGTAGGGTTTGTGTGTGTGTGTGTGTGACTTCTGACCTTTTGTAGGATGGATCTATCAAGGTGATGAAGGATCTCTGCCTAATCTAAGTGTGATGGGAAAACACAGGCAATTGTTACCAGGATAAACCATGAGGAAAACATCAAGTGACTTTCCTCCATATGCTGATATTTCGTGAATCACTGATTTCCATGACCAATGTGATGACGAGGTGTACGGAATTTTGTTTAGATGGGCTGAATCAAGGAATTTAACCTTTTGTTCTTGTACTCAAGGAAACTGTGAAAAATTGTGAACATTTTGTGACTTTTCCCATTGTGCCTCATAGAGAGAGCCAAGTTTTATACACATACACACACACAAACACACACAGAAACTCATTTACAATGCATTTCTTCTTTCACAGATTGCAAACTAAAAGATGAAAAACAAATATTTGTATGTATGTATGTGTCGTAAGTACACTTCAGTATTACTTGAAATTAATCTCAATGAGCACAAGTAATAATAAATAAATAAAAGCACAAGTCAATGAATTACATAGGTCTATCCAGAACTCATTTTAAGTTTTGCTCTCTGAATGTCTACCAGACTTACAAACTAATGAAATAAATCATCCGAATTATACTAATTTGACTAATTGACTAATCATTTGTCTTTGGTTGTTCTATTAGATACTTCATAGGAATTACAATTCCACTTCTCCAGGAAATCTCTGATTCTTAGGTTTAAATTAATTAATCTTTCCATCTGTGAAATTCTGTGAAAGACTCCTTGGCCACATATATTATTTTGTTATAGTAGTTTGTTGATTCATTTGTTTATTAATTCATATACTCAGCAATTACCCAAGCTGCCAGATTATGCAACGCAGTCTTTTAAGTGCCTGAAATGCAAAGGAAAGCCGGAATATTCTTGACTCTCAGTTTGCTCATGATCTACTATCTGTTATTCGAAGGCTAGAGAAGTGTAATTAATCTTCCTGTCAACTTCTGTGTCAGTCACTAGGCTTATGCTACATAGTGGAATGTTTTCTAGAATTGAAAAATTGGGAACGTGGTCCTTGTTTGGTTATATAATGCAATAAATAAATGCCACTACTTCATAATGCTGAATATAGGACACTAGGATTTGAAACAAGGCCTAACTAACTAACTAACCTAACTAACTTACTAACTAAACCAAAACCAAAACCACTGCTGTGAACTTGATTCCCACTCATAGCAACCATATACAACATAATAGATCTGCCCCATAATTTCTCCAGGGAACACCTGGCATATATGAACTGCCAACATTTTTGTTGGCAGACATAGCACTTAACCGCTATACCACCAGGGTTTCCAGTAGACAGAGTAATACTGCCCGAAAGGGCTTCCAATAGAAACCCTGGTGGCACAGTGGTTAAATACTATGTCTGCTAACCAGAGCATTGGCAGTTTGAATCCACCAAGCACTTCTTAGAGACACTATGGAGCAGTTCTCCTCTGTCTTAGGGGTTGCTATGAGTCAGAATCAACTTGATGGCAGTGGTTTAGTTTGGTTTGGGGCACCATTTATTTCTGCAAGCATAATGTTTATATACTAGAGAGTATATTGTACCTATTGAGTTAGTTAAACTAACATATACATTAATCAACAGCAACCATAGTTGACTTTGATGCATGGTTCAAAGCGTCTCATTTCTCTGATATGTCACAGAGCAATCCCAGAAATCCTACACTAGTGAAACAGCAAAATGATGCAGACACAGACAATCCAGGCAGCAGTTAGTTACTAGAGTGGTGAAACAACCTAATTTTCAAAACACAAACACTGTCTTCAGTACTAAGGACAACATAGTTTCATCAGATGGAAAAGACAAAAGCAATGAGCTTTGGCAGAGAGCAGATTGATGCAGTGCAACCCAAGTAAAATTTGTTTCTATTTACTGTATAATTTTAAATCCATTTCCTTAGACTTAGTAAAAGTAGATGAATAGACTACCCTGGACTTTTAAGTAACAATTATAAGAAAGGCAAATTTGGATTTTTTTTTTTTCTCTATTCTGAGAAAGAGCTCCAAGGTCCCGTTGAGAAGAAGTGAACTTCAGTGGTAAAGGGTCACATGTTGAATCTATAACTGATAAATAGCTATCAAATAGTAATAAAAACTGAACTGAGCTCAGCAATTCATTTCACCTCCAGAAAGGTACTGATCAATAATGACTGTTAGTCACCACCATCCTAGCTTACAAATGACCCTGTGCTCAAAAAGGCTAAAGGTTCTATATCTCGTTATCCATCCACTAAGCCATTCTGTGCTATAATGCCCCAGAGACTCTCCAGCTCACTTGATGGCTTTAGGTGTATGGATCAGTCCTTAATTAGAGACATAAACTATCTATACTCCAGAAACCATCGGAGGCCTAACCTCAAACTCTGCTTCTTGAGACTCATTAATAGTCCTCAAATCACAATTAAGAAATTATTGTGATTAATTTATTAATTTAAATTAATTAATTGTAATTAAATTACAATTAAGGATGCTCAGTCCAGTCATTCTTCCAGATCCTGTCAATATTATCTTGGGTTGAAATATTCTTTCAGTGTTGGGCACACCTGGACCTTATCATTCTGACTAGAACTGCCCAGCTCATTAGTTCATTAATATTAAATTGTGTTTTACATATCATCCTATATTCACCTGGAATGATTTCATAAGAAAAAAACCATGAATCTCAATTATTTGCTATTATAAAGTTTTTCCCTAATTTTTCACTACCATAAAGGTAAGATCTAAAATGTACTGTAAAATGAGTTTCTTCTAGGTGATGAAATGATAGGTTCGTTTTCTTTTTTCTTTTTCCTGCTATAATCGGTATAAATTATAATCACAAGGTAAAATAAAATGTTTATTATTAAGTTAAAAAGAAATACAAATAAGAGACTTTTCAGTTAAGGAATTCATTATTTGTAGATTTTGTCACATACTTGCTATTTTTATGGCTGGAGAAGTAATTATCCTTTGTAAATTGTTTGGAGGAATGGAATAGCTCCAATTAGGTTCATAGAAAATCTTCACCTCTTTCTTTTTTCATGTGAGAAATGATTATTTTCTTTAAGCAGTTTAAAACTGTCAACAGTAAGGTTTCACATAGCCCTTCTCTGTCAGTTTAACTCTATCAATACACAAACATCAGGAATATGGATTCCTATAAACAACAAAATCCTAATCATAAGTAGTTAAGTAGCAATCTAACAATTCTTTTTCTTTTCTTACTGTGACAATATCTACTTAAAGTAGAAAGATAAATAGCAACAGCATCTCCTTATATTAGAGGAATTAAATTTAAAAAGGATGGCAATTTTACTGAAAGTTATTGTAACACATTGACTTCAACAAAATAGTAAAGTATATAATCTGTCTGAGAGACTTTTCTTAAGTAGCAGGAAGGTGGTTAATATAATATCCTAATGTCCCAGCTGCTAATAGACTCTTACTAGTAATGTATTTTAGGAAATGACCACATGTTGTAAACAAGTGTTACAACCAGAACAAAAATACAAAACTAGCTCACAAAGCACTTTACATTCATCTGAAGTATTCTATGGAATAGGTATTCTATGCATAACTTATCATACCCAACAGTTTCATCAGTTGTATTATGACTGTTCAGTTCACATACACTAGTTATAAGTTGAAAGGCAGCCCTGCACAAGTGGATCCATGGATCCAGTATACAACTTGCATCAACATATCAATGGATCAATGAACTGTACAGTATTTAACTGGGTAAAAAAGAAATGAATTGATACTAGATGAACCATTACTAGACTTGTGGTAATGGTACTGGCTAGAATAAGGTTATCTTCCACTCACCTTTGACAAATACAAAATACCTACAGGTGAGGCAACTTTTGATAAGCACAAAATCCCTTTAATATTCCTGGCTTATTCTTTCTTTCTTTCTTTTTTATTAAGATACATAATTCATACACATATGGGAAATCACACAAAATGACATCTGCTTTTATAGCTAGAAGAAATCATTTTAGCAAAACAAGCACATCAAACTACAATTCTCAAGTTGGAGATTTTGTATGTCCTTATTAGAAAACAGCCACAGTGTCTTGGAATTCTTTAACACATTCGAATATGCAGCTCCTAAATGCATAGTCACTATGAGTCAGAGTCAACTCCATGGTAATGATTTTTTTTTTTTAATTTAAGAAAGGTATTGCAAATATGTTTGCTTTGTTTTTATAAGTGAAATTCAAGATTTCAAGGACAAATTAGATGGTAATTTAAATTTTATAGATGCTAGCATACACTCCAGTAAAATTAAGACAATGCCTCCATTAGCAGTTACAGTTTGTTGCTTGGCTGATGGTATGAAATTCTGTATATCACATAGTCAAATTAAACAAATGGTAAAGAAACATTATTCATGCAAAAAATTCCTAACAATATAGATGAAAAGATGCCCTGGATTTGCATTCAAGAAACGACAACAAAGGTCTATCTGAGTCACGAGTCAGAGCTTCTGCTCCCTATTTCCAGCAGACAATACCCTGTCTACTGATGTGATCTACTCAAATATACTTTTTCTTACTCATTCTTACATTTTCATGGATCTTTCCTTCCAAATCATTTCACTTTTTTTTGATCGTAAGTCACTGCAATGTCAAAAAAAGCTTTCATAACTCATAATTCGAGATTTGAACTATAGACTTAAAAAAAAATATCCTACTGTCTCGTACTGCTGGCATGACCTTAGACACATCCTTTGACTTCCTCAAGCTTCTGTTGTCTCCTTTGTGTTCTTCTTAGTGACTGTATGTGTCAATATGAAGGAGAAGCCAGACCGAACACCAACCCCGCTCCGTTCGCCCCCCGTCTCATTCCGGGAAATTCGCCCCTTGCTGCCCCCAGCACCAAATATACCTTGCCCCTTGCTACACTCGCCACCAAGCTACTTCCCCTTGCCGCACTCGGCATCAGCCCCCTTGCCGCACTCGGCATCAGCCCCCTTGCCGCACTCGGCATCAGCCCCCTTGCCGCACTCGGCATCAGCCCCCTTGCCGCACTCGGCATCAGCCCCCTTGCCGCGCTCGGCACTCAGCCCCCTTGCCGCGCTCGGCATCAGCCCCCTTGCCGCGCTCGGCACTCAGCCCCCTTGCCGCACTCGGCATCAGCCCCCTTGCCGCGCTCGGCACTCAGCCCCCAGGCCGCACTCGGCACTCAGCCCCCTGGCCGCGCTCGGCACTCAGCCCCCTGGCCGCGCTCGGCACTCAGCCCCCTTGCCGCACTCGGCATCAGCCCCCTTGCTGCACTCAGCACCAAGTATACCCTGCTGCACCCGACCCAGAAGACCGCAACCCATAAAAGCCTGCTGAACTTCCCCTTCGTGGCCAGTTGTTGCAGGTTTGTGAGCCCCCGCTGACGTTACTATAATAAATGGCTGCTGCTTCTCTCCTTGGGTGTCTGTTGATTTCCTATAACAAATATATATTCAACTGATTTATACAATGCAACATAACATATTAGTAAAATTTGGAATAAAATTATTTCAAGAAACCATAGTTACACGGCTCACTGCTCCGCTCAATTTCCAATATATTTTCCCTCATCTTGTCATGCAAAGGCTTTGGCCCACCTGTCCTTCAATTTCTTTGGTCATCAAGGCCGGCTTGTTTTTACCTTAACCACCTAAGGCCTTCTGTGTGGCTCATCTATTTACAGATTCCCTTTGGACAGGTTCTATATTTTCTGAATTTTCCCTGCTTATGCTAATAGAAGGGAAAATTAACACTACATTGTGTTCATCTGATGGTAATAATAATTGTTTTTCCCTGATTAAATATCAATCATTGTATTAAGTAACATACCAATAGTAACACCTTATTTATTTTTTTAATAACCCTGTCACGTAGCAACTATTATAATTCCTCATTTTACCAAGAATCAGTTAACTGCCCAAGGTGTGACAGCTGAGAAGTAAAAGACTGCCATTTGAATCCAGGTCCTTTATTTTTCTAAGATCTAGACTAAACTTTGTCCTTCAAGATAACCTAATGCCACAAATTAACTTACATTTATAGTAATTTTATTGGCATGCATATTGTAGGAAAAACAGGAGATAACCGTTAAACAAAGCTCCGGGCAGGGAGCAAGGATTACTCCGAACAGCGTTTATGGTCAGAGGAAGGGGCTTTATTGCTGGCACCACGCAGTGGACTGAGTCCTGGATGGCTGTGTTCCCCGTCCCTCCAGGTTCCAGAGTTTATGTACCTCTACAGAAAGTTCAAAGACATTTTCATACAGCATTTCTATTGGTATTAGTAGTTTTACAAATTATCATGCTACCTTCTAACTGGTGTTAACATGGTTGCAAAGATAAAGATAAGCAAATTCTTAAGTTGTGAGGAGGGGGCTCTCCTTGCTCTGGGAGTCGAACTGCTTACAAGAAACACTTGCATGAGGGTTTCTCTTGTGCCAGGCTTCCAGGCGCCTGGTGCTTTTAACAAAGCCGTAACTCTTCAGGTTTGAGGCCTTCAGCCTTCTGGTATTTTTAGGAAATGCTATAATTCTTTAGACTTTCCTCTCTCATGCAGAAATAAATTCTGGCTGCATTAGAAGACTGGTGGAAACAGCAAACACACATCTTTGTTCCTAGAAAGTCATATCTGAAAATATACCACCTGCCCTGCTTCGTGGCCTTACATTCACGGCAGTTACAATATCTATAAAACTAAAACAGCAACGTGTCCTGTCTGAAAGATTAGTAGTTGAACAGTGCAAAGTTCTTTGACTAACTAGTTGATGTAGCCTATCAATTAAAGGACTAGTTAAATAACTATGCCATAAGCTATAATAACATCACAGCTTTCTATAGAAATGCCTTCAAGCTATTTTCATACATTTTGTTCAATTCTAACACAATTTTTTTTTGTACGTACTCCTATTTGGTCATGGGAAGTATCACATATTTAAAAGAAAATCAATGCTGGTAAAAAGAAATCACTGTATGTTACACACAGTGCCAACACTATTAATAATCAGTAAAAGACCTATAATCTCCTTAAGAGTAACAATAGCAAATCTCTATTTTGTAAAAAGAATTTTTAACCAGCATGTTGATTTTTAACAAAAATCCTCATATTCTTTGCCTGTGGATATAAACTAGCTGCTAATATGTGGCAGCTTATGGCTGCCTTTCTGTAGGAAGCCTCCACATATTCAAGTATTTTTCAGGAGCAGAGAACGGAGCTTGAGAAACGGGAGAAAAAAACACCCTCATGAAGACCCCCTAATTGTCTTAGTGATTGCCTAGCAATGGAAGCTGGGAGTCCTAGAAACTGAGATGCCTAAGGACAGTGACCTCCAGTCTGTCTCTTGTCCTTTCAGATCCCTATAGGATCCCACAGCTGTTAGTAAAGAACATGATCAGCCGTGAAGTTTTAGCCACAACTGTGATTAAAGTGTTCAGAAGACCTATCACTAAAGCAATTCTCTCAAAAGTCTTGGCATTTTGTACTTTGTTGATTAATGACGTTTCAGGTAGTGTTAAACTTGGGATAAGTAAATCTTGTAATTAAGATTTTGAAATTTAATTGCATCTGGTTTAGGAATTAAAAAAAAGAAGTGGAAACTAGGTAAATCTCTAGCTTTTGGATTAATACTATTGCTTCAGCCTGGGTTGGGTTTCTCAGAGTGTTTCGTAGTCAGCCACACCTCACTGATAACTGCTACCCTAATTCTTTGCTAAGGAATATTACAATTTCTTTTCCACATCTTGTAAGAGGATGGAAAGTGAGTTATTGCCTGTGTGTACTGCAGAAGGAATTTCTAGAGCCCAGAGAAACTTTGTGATCCCTTTTTTCTGGTCAGCGGAGCTTCCACACTTGGAGTCTTTCTTGTTGCAACATTTGGCAGTTTAATTCTATTGGATAAATAAATCCTCTCCTGCCAGCTGATTGTGGGAAGGGATGTGTATTCTAATCATCATTGAGTACCACAGGCCTAATCTTGCACATGCTAGATGATTAATAAGTGTGCACTGAATTCATGTGACTGTTGGCTTCTGCTACAGTAGTGGATTGTAACAAAAGTTGGAGTTCTTCCCCGCTTATGTTTTGTTCCTTTAAGAGATTTCTGTCTGTCTGTCTCTCTCTCTCTCCATCTCTCTGTTCATCTGAGACTCCCCAATTAAGCACATACTTCATTGTTGAACCACAGTCTTCAGAGCTGTTTTTTGTTGAAAATTCACTCCTAGACTTGGACTTGTTGGGATTTCTCTGCCTAAAACACTTCAGAAAGAAGTTAAGGTTCACATGGGTTGAAGTGCCATTGTACCTAGAGGCCAGAGCTTTTTATAGTCTACTTTGGGGAGACAGAAGACACACACAGAGAAAGTCTGTGGGGGATGGGGGAGACCTAGAACACTGTGTTTTATTTTAGTTACTGTTTTCAAATGATGCAGACATTCCATTAGAATCCTTCCGTTTTTTAAAAGGATAGGACTATAACATACTTTCATAAATCTCCCCATGAAATATTCCTAATTCCAATCACAGAAATCCATGAAAACATGACTTAGTGAAGGCTTGAAAAGCATTAGATTCAGTCTTATAAATATATTTTCCTTTCACAAGGACAATGAGTCATAGGTAAATAAAAATATTTTTATTCGCTGTTAAGGTTTCACTTTTTCTAGTAAAAACAGTATCTTTACTCAAGTACTATAGAAAACTATGAATATAGGTTTTAGTATAAACCAGTCACCATCGACTATTAGTTGAAAATTCCCAGTGGCTGGCATCCAAACCAAAAGTAACTAACAGAGAGCTTCCAAACACTGTATGTAGGCTGTCTTTGAATATAATTTTGAAAGTTGAGTCAGAATGTGAGTAAGTAATATCACAGAAGTTGTCCATTCTAGGCTATGAGCACAATTAAGAATATTGGAAAAACAGAAAAAGTGAAGCTAACTTAACATTGGTGCTATGTGTCGAATGACAGGTGTCACAGATTGAATGGTGCCTACCTCTGCCCCCACCCCCAAAGTCATGTGTAGCCATTTGTCTAGGCCATGATACCTGGTGTTGTGTGATGTTCCTCCATGCTGTAAATGCTGCCTCTGTAAGGTTCAGCGAAGGAGGACGGACATCAGTTGTGTTGGTGGGGCATGACTCAATGTGTAAGATCGTATTATGCCTTGAAGCAATCTCTTGGGATATAAAGGGAAGGGAAGCAAGCAGAGATTTGAGGGCCTCATGTCACCAAGAAGCAGTGCTTGGAGCTGAGTGTGTCCTTTGGAAAGGATCTGGGATGCCTGTGCCTCAGAAGTTCCCAGTCCAGGGAAGCGTTGACAACAAGAACCTTCCTCCAGTGCCAGCAGAGAAAGCCTTCCCTGGAGCTGACACCCTGAATTTGGACTTTAAGCCTACTGGACTGTGACAAAATAAAATTTCTCTTTTTAAAGCTGTCCACTTGTGGTATTTCTGTTATCGCAGCACTAGGTGACTAACACAGCATCTTAGCAATTTACATTTCAAAGGCAGGAGGAAAAATAAAGCATAAAATGTTATGCTTTAGTTATCTTGAATAGGATATTAAAAATGTATCTGCTATTCTGTTCCCCAGCTTCTCTCTTTGCTTGCGTCTCAGTGTGAGTCAGCATCAACTAGCCAACAATGTGTCTAGGTAACTTTAGTAAAATCTAAAGAAAGCATACAGTGCCTTGAAGTTCTTCAAAAGTAAATACAGCGCTAATGACTCTTCTTCAAAGAAAATGTATGATAAAAAATAAGATAAACATTTCTCTCTGTATTTGGTGAAAATCAACCCGATTCCTAAGAAACTAGAGTGCTAGTAAAATACAGCTTAAACTTAATGCTAATCTAACAATGTAAGAAAAACAATTACAATTGGTAATATTATACTGACTTTATTTATATAAGAAATTTCACCACAATATCAAGAACAGAAGATTTGAAACACTTACTGATGGAGATTAAAGACTATAGCCTTCAGTATAGATTACGCCTCAACATCAAGAAAACAAAAATCCTCACAACTGGAACAGTAAACAACATCATGATAAACGGAGAAAGGTTTGAGCTTGTCAAGGATTTCCTTTTACTTAGTTCCACAATCAAGTCCCATGGAAGCAGCAGTCAAAAAAATTAAGACACATTGCATTGGGAAAATCTGTTGCAAAGAGTATCTTCAAAGTATTGAAGAGTAGTGATACCTTGAAGACTAAGGGGAACCTGAACCAAGCTGTAGTATTTTCAATCACATTATATGCATACGAAAGCAAGGCAATGAATAAGGCAAACAGAAAAAATTGATGCTTTTGAATTATGGTGTTGGAGAAGAATATTGAATGTACCATGACTGCCAAAAGAATAAACAGATCTTTTCTGGAACAAGTTCCACTAGAGTGTTCCTTGGAAGCAAAGATAAATGAGACCGTGTCTTACATACTTTTGACATATTGTCAGGAGGGTTCAATCCCTGGAGAAGGACAGCATATACTTAGTGGAGTGGAGGGTCAGCAAAAAAGAAGACCTTCAACAAAATGGTTTGACACAGTGGCTGCAACAATGGGTTTAAGCATAAAATTGATTGCGGGCACGGATCAGGACCAGGCAGTCTTCCATTCTCTTGTACATAGGGTCACTATGAGTCTGAACCAACCCGACAGCACCTAACAACAATATAGGTAGTGTGATGCTACTCATGCAGAAAAAGATAGTCCTGGGTGTTGACTCTGGACTATGCCAAATCGGAGTTGAAATTATGACTCTCTCATTTTACTGTTTAACCTTATGGCCATGGATTAAAGAAACCTTGGTGACATAACAGTTAAGTGCTTGTGGCTGCTAACCAAAAGGTTGGCAGTTAAAATCCACTGGGTACTCCTTGGAAACTCAATGAGGCAGTTCTACTCTGCCCTATAGGGTTGCTATGAGTTGAAATTGACTCAATGACAGTGAGTTTGTTGGTTGGTTGTCAGGATTGAATTGCACCCCTGCCCCCAGATGTGTGTAGCAATTTCGCTGGGCCATAAATCCTGGCATTATGGAGGTATCCTACATTTTGGGATTTTCCTATGCTGTATAATCCTAATCTCTACCTGTAGTTAATAGGGCAAAATTGGATTATATTAAAGAGGATTAGGATAGGAATGTAACACCTTCATTAAAGTCACCTCCCTGTGTAAAAGAAGTTTCACTAGAGTATGTCTTATACCACCTCTTCTCCTACAAGAGATAAAAGGAAAAGGAAGCAAGTAGAGAACCGGGGACCTCATTCCACCAAGACAGCAGTGCCAGGAGTGGAGCTCGCTCTTTGGACCTAAGGTACCTGAACAAAGATGTTCCCAGACCAAGTGAAGACTGATGACAAGGATCTTCCTCCAGAGCCAGCAGGGAGAGAAAGCCTTCCTTCAGACCTGGTACCCTGAATTTAGACTCTTAACCTACTAGACTGTGAGAAAATAAACTTCTCTTTCTTGAAACCATCCACTTGTGGTATTTACAGCAGCATTAGATAGCTAAGACAGTTACTTAAGCCTCAGTTTGTTTCTCTGCTAAAAGGGAATGTATATGTAATACTTTATTTGCATATTTTAGCCCATAGTAAATGATTTTAATATCAGTTTTTCCTAGTTACTGACATTAAACTACTTATTTTAAAAAATACTACTATTGGCACAACTTGTCACTCAAATTTTATTTCCTCAGAAACCCAGACTCTCTTCTCCTATGAGGACAGTCCACTCAGCATCTCCCTATCCTTTGTGTTTGAATATAAATTATCCTCTCACTTAAGAAACAGGAAATAAAATTCACATACCATCAAATTCAGTTTTGAAGATCTACAATTCCATAGTTTTTATTATATTCACCACTCTCTAATTCCAGAATAGTTTCATCATCCCAAGAAACCCTGTACCTGTTAGCAATCACTCCCCTCTTTCCTCTCCTCTTAGTCCCTGGCAATCAGTAATCTACTTTATATGTCTAAGGATTTGCCTGTCTTGGCATTTCACATAGTTAATATTACTTGATGCATAGTCATTTGTGACTGGCTTCTTTCATTTAGTATACTATTTTCATAGTTCGTCCATGTTACAGCATGTCTCAGTACTTCATTCTTTTATATGACTGAATAATATTCTATTGCATATGCATGCCACATTTTGTTCATCTATACATCAGCTCATGAACTTTTGGATGATTTCCACTTTTTGGCTATAATGACTAATGCTGCTATGGTACTTTGTAATACTTTTTGGGGTAGATGTATTTTTAATCCATATGGTAGTGCGATTGCAGATTATAAGGTAAACTATAATTAGCTTTTTGAGGAATTGCCAGACATTTTCAAAGTGGCCGCACCATTTTAGGTCTTCACCAGCAAAGAATGAATTTTCTCTGTGTGCCTACCAACACTCACGAGTGTCCATCTTATATATTATAATGATTCTGGTGGCTGAGAAGTTTCATTGTTTTTTGCATTCCCACTGTGAAGAGTATGGCACAAACTCTTCAGACAAAGATTAGACTAGACTGTAAGACAAAAAATAGTACTGGCAAAGAATATGTTTCTCAGCTTAAGTACATACCTGAAGTTAACTGAGCAGCTCCAGCCCAGAGGTGAGATGAGAAGGTGGAGGGTGACAGAAGGTGGTTTAATGGACTTGGGAAATACAGGATGGGAAGGAGGAGTGTGCTCTCACAGGGTAGCAAGAGCAGCTAGAGTTGCACGGCAGTGTGTGTGTTGTGGTGGGGGGGGAGTTGTATGGCAAATTGACTTGGATTGTACACTTTCCCTTAAAGCACAATAAATTACATATCTTAAAAAGAGTATGGCACAGCATGAATCAAAGAAAATTTTTATAATTGAATTTTCCTTCAATTACTCAAAAATTATTTCTCTCTTCTGGGAAAGAACTAACTTAACTTTTTAGATTTTGTACATCCAATCCATTTCCCGCCCTCATAGAAGACTTAACTTATGATTCTAGGACACAGCTATTATGGCATACACTGTCTACACCATGCATTTATTTGGTGATTTGCTTTATATCTTGTTGATGCATATTTCCTGTTTCCCTAACTTTGCCTGTAAGTTGTTTGATGTGTAAGACCATGCCTCATACTCATACTTCTGTGTGTTCCCTGTACTACTTAGCACATTCCCTGAATATATCTCATAAGGGCAGTGTAAAGACCTCTGAGTATTGTTTTATTATTCATGCAGGAATATTATGTTTTCTTGCTCTTCTTCTGGCTTATATCTTACCCACAACTTATTTTCCAACTACTGTAATGTATTAGCATTATTACTTTTCTATTCCAAATCTAAAATGTCTATGTTCACATTTTTCATCTCATATCCTTTTAGTATATAAGAAAAACAAAAACCAAAGCTTCTTATTATAGAAGATTAGGTGAAAAAGTCCCTTAAATTGTTCAGCACTTTAAAATTATTTATTTATAGTATATAACCATTTTTACATAAATAGTTCTGATAAGATTTAATACATTGCCATCAAGATACTTGCCATTTCATTTATGTTTCAGTGAGCCATGTGTAATGGTAACTAAAAATTAGTAAACTCTTAAAAGTTGGGAAAGTCACATACACCTTTTTCTCATTTACCATTATTTGACATTTTGCATTTATACCAATAGTAAAAAATCTACTATTCAAATATTTTGTGCATTAATGACATACATCTGGCAGTAATGAATGCCAAGGTGCTAGGAGAGAGTAATGCTAGCTTTGATGGTAATGTTATATGTCATCTTGGCTGGGCGATGATTCTCAGTGATTTGTAAGGTGTGTTATGATACACCTTGGCAGTTACGTGATGCTGCAATTTTGGTAGTTATGTAATGATGCAATTATCTTCTGTTTTATGATCTCATGTGGTAACCTTCCATTTTCACATAATGCTAATTTTGCATAACAATTTTGACCATGTTAATAAGTGAGGAGTGCATTGTTAGTTTTAATGGATTTTTGTGTAAATGTGAATGTGATTAAAAAAAAAATCCTTACTAGACTCTGTGTTTTCAGTCATAAACCTAATTCTCTGCTCTTTACAGAAATCAATCTATAATCTATGTACCCATTTCTTTATGCCTTAATCTATCTACAACAACTTCCCCAAAGGTAGGTTTTCATTCCTTCCTGCCCAACAAATCAGTTATCCTCAAGATCTCCTTGACTGGACTCTAAACTGATCTCCAACTCATCAAATTCTAACATTCAATTTTTAGATCTCATCTTAATCCAGTTATCAGTAGAATTTGTCGTGGTTGGTGAATCTATCCTTCTAGAGACACTTTCTTCACTTGGAAAGCAAGAAACTAGGCTGTTCTATTCTTTCTCTGCTCTTTTTTTCTTGCTCCTCTGACTGACTCCAATGTCTGCAGTTAGAATGTACCACAGCTTATACTGGAAACCTGAGTGTTGTAGTGGTTAAGTGCTGTAGCTGCTAACCAAAACTGTCTGTGGTTCAAATCAACCAGTCACTCCTTAGAAACTCTATGGGGCAATTCTACTCCATCTTATAGGGCTGCTATAAGTTACAATCAACTCAACAGCAGTAGGATGTTTTATTTTACAGATTATATGTGGTATTCTATTTTTCTATTATGTCTTAGTATATAAAGAGTCATCTCAGTGCATCTGAAGATTTGAAATGCCATCTAAATTCAGTTGATTCCAAAATCTCTAATCCAGTATTCTCTTCTGCTTTCACTATAGCTATACTAATTATTTCTTTGAAATCTCTGCTTACGTGTCTATTGAACAAGTTTAAGATTAAAATTTTTTACTCCCTTATTATATATATAAAAAATCGCTGCTCTTCCTAATCTTCTTCCTCATCCCTATGACCACAATTTGCCCATCACTTTCTCTCATAATGCTATCCACTATGCAAACAAGAACAACACCTCTACTTTCAAAATACGCTGATAGAGGGTGGAGTCAAAGTGGTAGACTAGACATATGTCTTCTTAACTCACTCCAAGAACTAAGGCCAGGATTGATAATTAAACGGAGACTTATGGACACCCAGTGAGCCCTAGGACATGGCATAGGGCTGTCACTTTGGACTAAATGTCACTGAACAGGAAATTTTTTCCCTTTTGCTGACATCCACCCTTGTTGAATGGCCAGCTCTGGTCAACTGAAGGTAACTACCAGCTTTAACTTTTTTCCTTTTTGTTAGCCTGTGGCAGCGATTGCTCTTAACTGGCAGCAAAGTTCTGCCACACTGCTGATGTGACCAGTAGGTGGAATAGCCACACTTTGAGAGCCTGGCTCTGGACTCTGAGCACCATGGCCCCTCCACCCCTCTTTCTGAACCTTCACCATTGGTTCAGCTATTTCCCAGAAGTGGGAGAGCCTCTGTGGGACGTCATCTTGTCCAACTGGGAGGTGGATCTACCCAAACAGAGGCCTCAGTGGGGGCCAGTTCCCAGTGCCAGCCTAGGGAGTGCTTCCCTAGAAGAAAAGCTGTGTTTAGCACAGTTTACCCTTCAGGTAGGGCCTGGTACCTGATGACAGTAGGGAAGCCATACTTTGAACTAGATCACAGTGTCCAAAGATGGGTATAAATGTGTCTCCACTGCCAGCTGGAGAGAGGGGCTTGCACACCTGACAGCTTGACTGTTACAGAAGCTGTTAGATAGCTTTTTCCTTTCAAAATAAGACTATCTAGAAAAATAACTGTGGTGCAGCCTGACGGCCTCTCTTCCAATCTTGACTGACCCACAATGTAGGGTCAGTTCACAGCCTCCCAGTGACTCAATAAGTAGGGCCGTGTCTTTGCCAATCAGAAGGTGGAGCCTGCTATCACAGAGAATCCACTGGGCCCAGTAGCTGAAGTACATAGAGGAAAACAGTGATCAACTTCTACTTCAGCTCCTATTAAGGCAACACCAGAGAAACTGAACAACCTGTAGGTGCCCAAAAAGCAACAGACCTTGGCCCGACACTTAAGGAAAAATCCAGCCATGACTCCAGAAAGCTCCAAAAAGAAAGAACCAAAGAACTTCCCAGATGAAGAAGCCTTTCTGAAACTTTTGGAGGTTGAGTACAAAAGAATTACATACAGAGCTCTGCTAGACATTATAAAAAAGTTTAGAAAACCAAATTAAAAATTAAGCAAGCTGTTCAAACTGACGGAACTCCAACATTCTGAAGTCTAACAGATCAATAACAAAATTAAAAAATCAGAAAACTCAGATCAAAGCCAAGAGAACAGAATTGAACAAATGGAAAACAGACTTTCTGACTTGGGAGACAAAACTACTGACACCAGCATTTTTAGGAGAAATCTGGGAAAAGAGACAAGAAAAATGAAGAAGTATTAAGAAACACGTAGAACTCTATCAAGAGGAATAACCTACGGAGTTCCTGCCCAGGAAGTGACACCTGAAAACACAGAGGGGATTGTTGTTGACTTTTCCCTGAAATTATGAAAGAAGAGAACATAGATATCCAAGATATGTGTCAATTGTCATACACTATAGACTACAAAAGAAAGACTCCAAGACATAATCAAGCTTAACCAAATGAGCGTAAGCAGAAACTCTTAAAGACAGTGAGACTCAAAGAAAAGCTAACATTAAGAGAGAAGCCCTGTAGACTTTCATCTGACTTCTCGACAGAAATCATTTTGGCATGGAGGCAGTGGGGAGGCACATTCAAAGTCCTGAGGGAGAAAAACTTCCAACCAATAATTATATATCTTGCAAAGCTGTCTTTCAAATATGAAAATAAAATTAAGACCTTCCCAGATAAACAGAAACTCAGAGACTTTGTAAAAACAAAACCAAAGCTCCAAGAAATACTGAAAGAAGCTCTTGGCTTAAAAGAATGAACCATTAACTTTATATTTTAGGAGATAGTACAGAGGGAAGGCACAAAACCCCAACCAAAGCTATAATAACAAAAGAAGTTGTCCAGTGATCATATCATGAAAACTATAATGCCATCACATTAAAAAGAGGGATATATTACAGTAGTTACAGATGGAGAGGAAGTTAATAAGATATTTAGAAGTTAAAATCGGATTTAAACATACATTAGTAAGGGCGATCATCAGGTTGCCACAAAGAACAACAAAGAAGCGACATGTCAAAACAAGAAACACAATACAGGAGTCTCAACAAACACAAAACCAGTACTGAAAAGGGTGAAAAATCAACCCATAAAGAATGCCCCAGAACAGAATAGCAAGAGCAACAGAGAAAACATCAACACAAAAATAAATACAGCAAAATGACAGCACTAAACACATACCTATCAACAATTACATTGAAGGTAAGTGGACTAAATACTCCAGTAAAGAGACAAGGAGTGACATCTTGGATCAAAAGACACAATCTGTTTACATACTGCTTACAACAAACTCACCTTAGACTTAAAGATATGAACAAATTGAAAATTAAACGATGGAATAATTTATACCAAGCTAACAATATACAAAGAAGAGCAGGTGTGGCAATACTAATCTCAAATAAAATAGCTGTTAAAAAAAAAGCTCAAAAAGACACAGAAGACCTTATTGTGACAGTTAATCAACTAGACCCCATCAACATATACAGAACTTTCTATCCATCACTCTGAGTGAAATTAGTCAGTAGCATAAGGAGAAATATAGTATGAGACCCCTATTTTAAGGACTTGAAAACTGACTTGTACAGGAGAAAAGACTTTGATGGCTGCAAGGGAGAGGAAAGAGGAAGGGAGGGGAAAAAATGGCTGGTTATAGATTAGGTAGTTGATAGAAATTTGGTTGGGTGAAATCAGTGACAGCACACATTAGAAATAAGATCAATTTAACTGGACTTCAACATAACTGGAAAACTCTTCCAATCTTAACCCAACAGGTAAGGACAGAGTAGCAGGGGTAGGGGGCTTGGTATCATGCTGTCGGAGGACATCGAGGCCAATTGTTATAACTAGCCTATTAATAAGAGGGTCCTATCCACTCCATATTGGTGAGTGGCGTCTGGGGTCTTAAAAGCTAGCAAGCTGCCATCTGAAGTCCAATTGGTACGAACTCATCCAGAATGGATGATCACTAAGGACAAAAATGACACAGCGGAAAGAAAACCCAGAAGACAGAAGGACCCGTGTAAACAGGTGACTATATCAACACGTGACCAGAAGAACCAGATGGTGCCCAGCCACCTCCAGTGACAGCTGTGATAGTAATACGAGAATAAGAAGAGGTGCACCCTGAGAACTCCACTAAAAGACTGCAACTGATGGTCCAAAAGCCTAGGGGTTTCCCTGGGAACATGGCCCCTATGCCTGAAGCTGCCCCTAATCATAAATCATTACTGAGGTCAATTTCTCAGACAAGAATGTGTTGGACTCAGCAACACAGAGTGACCATATCGTGTGTTCACTTTATGGTTCTGTGTATCTATAGGATGTCATCCAATTGACCTCTCACTAGAGGGAATTGGAGATGGTGGAGAAGAGGGGACAGGGGATTGTTAAGAGGTTATAACTTGCATATAACAGAAAAGAGGAGTGTGCTGTTACTAGGCAAGGAGAGCAGTGTGAGGTGCACATAGGCAGGCATGCAAATTTAAATCGGATTGTACACTTTCACTCAATCACAATAAATTAAAAAAAACTAAAAATATATATATACTGATAATCTAAATTGTTGCCATAACTACTCCTATGTCCACCTTGGTCTAAGCCACCATCATCTCTCTCCTACTTTGCTGTGGTGGCTTTCTAACTATTCTCACTTCTCCCACTTGGTTTCCATACAATCAGTATCCTGTATAGCAGTCAGAATGACTGAAATGTAAATCATGTTATAAACTGCAAAGCATCCAATGTTTCCTATTACACTTAATGTAAAACCCAAATTCTTTGTCATAGTCTTCAAAGCTCTTTAGGATTATCTACCTGACCTCATTGCCTACAACTTTCTACCTGGATTAATCAATTTAGTCACATTAATGTTTTTCCTGCTCCCCAAACACACCAAGCTAATCCTCAACTTGTCGTTTGTATTTTCTCTCGCCATTAGCCTCATATCTGTGTGCTTTTCTTCCTCATATATGTATGTACATATGTACATATACATACACGTATTTTCTTAAATATTACCTTTGTCAATTACCCTTTTATGACCAACCTGTCTACATTTATCCGTGTGCATAGTTTATATTGTTAGGGGAAAGTAATAGCATTCACTGTGTGTAAATTAAGGAGAAAGACATTCTCAGAGCTACGGGTACGTAGTTAAGAGTTACGACCAGTCACACTGAGAGTCTGAGTTAATACAAATAGTAGCACAGACCCTTCTTCATTTCAACATCATAACTAATGCTAATGATGTAGGAGAACTTCTGGACACACCAATATTGTTGAAGAATAAACATCAGGAACTTGGCCAGTACTGCTCCTAAAAACATGAACACCTCTATCAAGAAATTCAATGTCCTGAACAAAACAAAGGTCTTCATGATATCCAATTTTAAGTTGAAGTCTTACGTTAACATATGACTTTGACATAACTCAGGATATTACCTGCATCCTAGCTATAAAGGAGCATGGAAAGTTAGTTTTCTATCTTGTGTTTTAGAAAGCTTAAAACTAATAAGAGAGAGTTATCATAGTGCAGTATGAGTACTGAAAGTACTGATAAACCTTAAATGACATATTCACTACATACTACTTTTGCTTTCTTCTTCCTTCCTTTCTTTCCCTTTTCTTTTTCTTCTTTTTTGCACTCATCACTCTGATAAGGAGCTCTGGGTACACAGTGGTTAAAGCTCTCAGCCTGTAACCAAAATGCTGGTTGTTTAAACTCATCAGCCACTCTATGACAGAAAGATAGGCAGTCTACATCTGTAAAGATTTACAGTCCTATAAGAAAAAGGAATAAAGGGCATCCAAATTGTTAAAGAAAAATTAAAACTACCCCTATTCATGAATAATGTGATAGAGAAGAAACCCTGGTCACGTAGTAGTTAAGTGCTATAGCTGTTAACCAAAAGTTAGCAGTTTAAATCTACCAGGTGCTCCTTGGAAACTCTACAGGGCACTTCTACTCTGCCCTGTAGGGTCGCTTTGAGTCAGAATTAACTTATAGCAATGGGATGGGATTATACATAGAGAATCCTAGAAAATTCCACAAAAAAACTACTGGGACTAATAGGAAAGATTCATCAGAGTTGCATAATATAAAATAAACATACAAAAATCCGTTGAATTCCTATACACCAATAAAGAGAACTAAGAAAAAGAAATCAAGAAAGCAGTATCATTTAGACTGTCTCCTAAAAAATAAAAATAAAAAAAAGGAATAAATCTAATCATGGACTAAATGACCTACACAAAGAAAATTACAAAACACTATTTCAAGAAACTGAAAAAGAGCTACATAAATGGAAAAGCATACCATGCTCATGAACAGGTAGACTCAACATTGTGAAAATGTCAATCCCCTGCAAAGTAATTTATAATTATAATGCAATCCCTATGCAAATGTTGAGAGCATTCTTTAACAAGATGCAAAAACCAATCACTGACTTTATAGGAAAAAGAAAGAAGTCTCAGATAACTAAAGCATTATTGAAGAACACAGTAGAAGGCCTCATACTACCTGACCTCAGAAACTACTATAGAGCTACTGTAGTTAAAACATTCTGGTGCTGGCACAATGACAGACACTTTGACCAATGGGACAGACTCAAGAACCCAGATGTAAACCCATCTATCTACAGTCTCTTGATCTTTCACAAATGTCCAAAGTCCATTAAATAGGGAGAAAGACAGTCTATTTAACAAATGGTACTGCAAAACTGGATGTCCACATGTAAAACAGTGAAACAAGTCCCATATGTTACACTACACAAAAACAAATCTAACTAAAACTAATCAAAGACTTAAAATTAAAACTATGAAGATCATGGAAGAAGAAATAGGGGTTAATGTCAGGGGTTCTAATAAACAGCATGAAAAGGATAGAAATCACAATTCACAATAGACAAAGATGCACAATTAAGTTTATGAACTCATCCTAGAAAAGGTACTGCACATCTCATTGTTGATTATCACTATGGTTACCTTTGAAGTGCTCCCCTTGAGAAGCTATATACCAATGCCAGCACCTAGTCTACACTTCAAAGCAATTTTGGAGCTCTTTTTCTAGGACAGCCATCAGAGCTGTTGTCATATTACCCCTGGTGTCCTGCATGCTATCAAAATGTCTTCCTTTCAAGATTTCCTTTATCTTTAGCTAAAGAAAAAAGTCATTAGGGGACAGATCAGGTGAGTAGGGTGGGTGATCCAATGTGGTTATTTGTATACTGGCTAAAAACATTCTCAAAGGCAATTATACAATGAAGTTTGCAAACTTACCATGATGTCACCATGAACGATGGCCACTCCAGAAAGAATATTCAGCAATGACCTATGTAACACTTAGAACAATTAAGTTTGTGGGCTTAATTGTCAGACCTTATATGAAGTCCAGAACATAATGTAGATAGCCAGAATCTTCTAAAATGTGAACACTTATGTTCATCAAAAGCCTTTACTGAAAGAGTAAAAAGAGAACCTACAGACAGGAGAAAGAAATGTTAGCTATGACATATCCAACAAAGGTCTAATCTCTAAAATTTACAAGAAAATCTAATACCTGTACAAAAAGACAAACAATTCCATTAAAAAATTGTCAAAAAATATGAACAGAAACTTCACCAAAGAAGATATTCAGGCAGCAAACATGAGGAAATGCTGCAGAACACTAGCCATTAGAGAAATGTAAGTCAAAACTGTAATGAGATACAATCTCACCCAGACTTTACTGGCACTAACAATAATAATGATAATAAAAATGGAAAATAACAAATATTGGAGAGAAGGCAAGGAGACTGGAACCCTTATGCACTGCTGATTGAAATGTAAATTGGTACAATCCCTTTGAAAAATGATATGGCACTTCCTTAAAAAGCTAAAATAGAAATATTATACATCAGCATTTTCAGTGCTAGGAATATCTCCTAGAGAAATAAGAGCCTTCGCACAAATGGACATATGCACATTCATGTTCATTGCAGCGTAATTCACAATAGCAAAAACATGAAAACAACCTAAATGCCCATTGACAGATGAATGGATAAATAAACAGTGGGTACATACACATACTGGAATACTATGCAATGATGAAAAACTGATAAATCTGTGAAACATTTTACAACGTGAATAAATCTAGAGGGCATTATGCTGAGTGAACTAAATCAATCACCAAAGGATAAATACTGCATAAGACCACTATAGTAACACTTTCAGAAAAAATCATTAAAGGTTACCAGGGAAAGAGGGAAGGGAGAAACACTAACTAGATAGACAGGTGGTTAACTTTGGTGGAGGATAAGATAGTACTTAATAGTGGAGAATGAGCACAACCTGACCAAGGCAAAATCATAAAAGCTTCAAAGACACATGTCAACTCCCTGAAGGACTAAGTTACTAGGCTGAGGGTGGGAGACAATGGACTTATAGAACATCAAGCTTAATTAGCATAACATAGTTTATAAAGCAAAGGATATCCAATCGTTATGAGTAGTGTCTAGGGTCTTAAAAGCCTACAAATGGCTATTTAAGATGCCTCTACCTGTCCCACCCATCTTGAACAAGGGAGAATGACTACAACCAAAGACACGAGGGAAAGATTAGTCCAAAGGACTAGTGGACCACAACTACCACAGCCTCCACCAGACTGAGCCCCAAACAACTAGATGGTACCTGACTACCACTGCTGACTGCTCTGACAGGAATCACAATAGAGGATTCTAGACCAAGTGGCTGAAAAAACAGAATAAAAGTCATATTCATAGGAAAAAAAAAAAAAAAAAACACAACCAAATTTACTCGTCTGACAGAGACTGCAGAAGTCCCAAGATTATGGCTCTTGGACATCCTTCTAACTCAGTACCAAAGTCATTCTTGAGGTTTACTCTTCTGCTGAGGCCCATCACCCACAAAGGCCTTTGTGAACAAAGTTACAGGTCTATGTGACAGTGGGTGGAGGCATTTCACCTGTGACATATTTCTGGCCATACTGTCCTTGATAATATTCTGCCCTGACTGCACATCCCCCTTCCTCCTGACTTTGAAGCACAGAGCTAGTTGAGCTCAAGGTCGGGCCGTTACCTAGAAGGCCCTAACGATTAGCATGTAAAGAGACCACTTGTCCCGGGCCTTTACCTAGAAGGTCCTAATGATTAATATGTAAAAAGACCACTTGTCTTGGGCCATTATCCAGAAGGGCCTAATAATTAACACGAAAAAAAGGAGACCATAAGGTATAGGCCTCAAGTTAGCCAATAGCTTGTGTGGTCAGGGGACAGGGTGAAAATCACGTCACCTTAACTATAAAAAATAAAGGAAGACAGATCTCAGGGGGCTGCCGTTCTCCAAAAACTCTTTTCTGTCTCCTGTCTCATTTCCTCCGCCAACGCTGTTTCCCTCCATCTGTGGGGCCCCCAAAATTTGTCGGGGCTGGCTCCCGGTACTCTTCAGCCAAAGATTAGACAGACAAACCATAACACATGTGAGGAACACACTATGATTACCATTTTTTAGTAATAAAATACTTTTTAACTAAGGTATGTACAGTTTCTAATACATAATGATATTGCGCATGTAATAGACTACAGTACAGTGTAAACATAATTTTCATAGGCACTGGGAAGCCAAAAATTCTTGGGAATCACATTATTGCAATCTTTACTTTATTGTGGTACATGTTTTAAACAAAAGAAATTATTGAGTAATATTGTTAATATCACACACAAGTCAAATTTTACTTAAGGTTACCTACAGTGAACTGTAGCAGTACATTGATAAAGGCCAGAGATTCAAGCTGGACTGAGAAGAGGACATGGAACGAGGGATACTGTTGCTGATGTCAGATGTATATTTGTTGAAAGCAAAGAACATCTGTATTTTATTAACTATGCAAAGGCATTGGAGTGTGTGTCTCATAACAGATTATGGACAACATTAAGAAGAATGGGAATTACAGAACACTTAACTGTACTCCTGAGGAAGCTATACATAGACCAAGAGGCAGTAGTTTGAACAGAATAGGGGAAACTACATGACTTAAAATCAGGAAAGCTTTGCATCAGGGTTGTATCCTTTCACCGCACTTATTTGATCCGTATGCTGAGAAAATAGAGAAGTTGAACTGTATGCAGAAAATTCGTTAACCACAATCTGTGATGACTCTGTATATATTGTGAATATTTTCTCTGTTTACAGCTCTCTTCTTTCAGTTACTTTGCAACGCAAACTCTAGCTGCCTGGAGTTTCCCCACTTCCAATTCTCTCTCCTCAACTCAGGAAGCACCTCAGACTCTTACGTACCCCCTCCCAGAAAAACTTCTCCAGGCAGTAACCTGTGGCAACCTCATTTATTTCCTTTCTGTCAGAGATCAGTGTTGGCCTGATGTCCAATGTCCTGAAAGACATTGTCTCATATATTTTTCATTTTATTAATGTATTAAGCAGGGGAATAAATCCTGTCCCTGTTATTCCATCTTGAGAGAAACCAGAAGTTTGCTAATTCAGTTTTTGGGGGACAGGGTTTAGCTGCTATGGACACATAAGGATGAAAATGTGTTTTAACATATGGGATCTGTTAAAGAGCAAACAGGAGCTTCGGTTAAAATTGAAGCAAAGAGTTAACCGAAGGAACAAAGAGATTCAAATGGGGCAGTACTTCCTGAGGATTCACCAAAGCACTCCAGAGAAGAGAATTTTTCACAGAGGCTAAATGTAGAAAATAAGGGAATTTACAAGAAAAAACATGTTGGTTCATTGACAGTAACAAAACTGTGTTTCAAATGACACAAGACAATTAAGAGATCTCTTAAATTTTGTTTCGTTGGCTGCCAAGTTTGAGTTATTTAACAGCTTAATATATGGATATTTTGAGAGCCAGCTGGTGTGAACGCTTTTCCCAGGAGCGCGCTGTGAGAGGAAGGGAGGGTGAGGAGCCTGGAGGCTCCTGAAGTGGCCTGGCCACCTGGCTGTGGAAGGCCAGCAAAAACGGAGGCCAGCCTGCAGCTTTGGCCAAAGACTGTGTTTATGCTAAGTATCTAGATTTTTTTAAAAGCTCCTTCATAGTTCATACATTGATTTTCCAGCTTATATTAAAAATACTGTAAATAAATTTATTGGTCATCATCACTACTAATGATTCTCATATACAGTAAATTAATAAAAGAAAATCTTCAAGGAATCTTTGTTCTTGTATTCTGTTCATTATGTGGAAGAGATTAACATGCTTTCTCATTACGGCATAAAATAAGGATTCCCTTCCTTTCCTCCCTCCCTCCCTCCCTCCCTCTCTTCCTTTCTTCCCTTCTCTCTCTACCCCCCTTTCCCTCTTCTTTCTTTCGAATAAGCCGCAAACATAATAACATTAGAAAACACATTCTAATGGCTAACTTGACATGACCTGCTATGCAATATGAAACTACCTCTGTTACGGGGTGGAAACCCCAGGTTCTTGCTCAGCATTGCTCTAAAAAACCCATTGCTGTAGAGTCGGTTTGGATTCATAGCAGCACTGCCCTGTAGGGTTTTCAAGGAGCACCTGGCATATTTGAACTGTCTAGCTTTTGGTTAGCAGTCCTAGCACTTAACCACTGTGCCACTAGGGTTGCCCAGCGTAGCTCCTATTTGACAACAAATGAGAGACTCAGGTGGGAGAACAGGAAACACACCTTTATTTTGTTGTACAAGGAAAAGGAGTCAGTCAGAGCTGCTGCTACCGAGACTGGTCACCAAGGGTAGGCAGGCAAATTACTTTTACAGAGGTTTACAAGTAGGGAGTTCATATAAGTTACGTCCGCAACATTCTTAAGCATACTACTCAGGTGCAATGGGGTTTGCATAATGACCTCCAAGTAAAACACCCAAAACCAAATCCATTGTTGTAGAGTCGATTGCAACTCATAGTGACCCTGTAGGACAGAGTAGAACTGCCTATAGGGTTTCCACAGAGCGCTTGGTGGATTTGAACTGATGACTTTTTGGTTAGGAGTTGAAGTCTTAACCCCTGTACCACTAGGGTTTTGCAAGCAAAAGCAGACCTCAAATGAAAACCTGGGGGGGGGGGGGGGGGGAGGAAGCCCAGCAAAGGAAACAGGTTTTTAACACAACCCTGTAAGGACTCATCTCACTTCTATGAATAGCATAAAGGGATTTAAATGCAGCCCAGACTAATGACGCTGCTGTAACATCGCAAACTTAAATTGTTCAGAACTTACCTGGATTTTCTCACATCTGTTAGTATTTTAGCAATTTTAATATAGAACTAAATCTTTTTTATACACTGGGGAGAAGGTGGCAGAGATGAAGTAATCGTTTATATATTCAGTTTTATACACAGTATATGAGGTCTGATAATTAAGTACGCAAACGTAATTGTTCTAAGTGCTACATGCTTCGTTGCTTAATATCACCACAGTCACATTTCAAGTGTCCCCCTTGGGAAGCTATCCACCACAGCTAGCACCTAGTCCACCCTTCAAAGCAATTCTGGAACTGTTTCTGGAATGGCTATTGTGCACAGCGGCATGGTGGCAAGTGCATGAACTTAGTTGCTAATTGTCTGTGAGGGTGTTTTAGTCAGTAAACAAATAACTGTATTGGAACACCTGCTCTACTCACCCGGTCTGGTACCCTATAGCTTTGTTCTTTACACAAAAATAAAGGGAATATTGAAAGGAAGACACTTTGATGACATTCAGGACATCAAGTGTAATATGACTACAGCTCTGATAGCCATTCCAGAAAAAGAGTTCCACAGTTGCTTTGAAGGGTGGACTAGGTGCTGGTGTTGGTGCATAGCTTCCCAAGGGGAGTGTTTCAACCGTGACTATAGTGATATTCCGCAATGAGATGTATAGCACTTTTTCTAGGATGAGTTTGTGAACTTTTTTTGTCAGTCCTTGTGTTTGCTGATCCTTAAAGAGGAAATAGATGATTCGAAATATTCAGAAGCCTTAAATTGTTTTAATTATAAAAATACCAAAATAAATTCTTATGATACCTCATCAAATTCACTGCCATTGAGCCGGTCCAACTCACAGCAACCCTAGAAGTCAGAGTAGAACTGCTTCATAGTTTCCAAGGAGCACCTGGCTGATTTGAACTGCTGACCTTTAACAATGCCACCAGGGTTTCCAAATTCTTAAGATACTTAGTAGTAAATAATCACAGATGTATGTATATATGTATGATTTGAATTTTTTCCTCTTGAATATTATCATTTATTTAATGAGTAGATTTTGTTAATGATCAATACCTAAGACCCTCTGTCAAATAAAAACAAAAACTATAGCAATTAAACAAATAATCAATAAAAAGTTTTTTTGTAATGCCCAAGTAAGCAATGCTGTTACTGGTTGCCACTAATCAATTAAAAAATATATTTACATACATTTTATAAAAATTATCTCACTAAAGCTCTGAATACATAAATGTTTTTAATGAATCAGTGGTGGTAATCTTTCAGTTTGTCTGCATCTACGATTAATTACATATAGCATTAAATACATATACCCATATAGCATTGAGCAATTTCTACAAAATTAAAGCAGAGAAATGATGTAATTCTCATTACCATAGAAGCTGAATATTTTGGAAGAGCAATTTTATTCTTCAAGGCCAAAGTATGCGTTTCTATGTTGCCACGATTACGCACCATTCACGGTTGATTACCTTCATTGTTCAGGTGTAAAAGCAACACTCATCTTGAATATTTGACTGTAAATTAAAGTTGATTATCCTTCATAATTGAAAGTAACCTCCTATTCTATTATTTCTGCTATTTCACTTTTCACTGTTAAACATAGCCTGAACTAAAAATTTGCAGTTTTTGAAGTTTAGGCAAATATTTATGCAATGTCGACATATAATAGCTTAGAAGCTAAAACATACAATATATATATATAAAAAAAAGATAAAAGGTCTTGAACCCAAATTCAGAAATACACCATTAATAAAATGCCATGTTTTTCTCTGTTTTTAGTATACTGAGAATATGAACTATACTGAGAACATTAACCAAAGCCGTGTGTTTGTTTTCATTGATAACTAGCAAGGAAAGAACTTGTAATCTTAAAGCACATGCAATTTTGCTTCTCAACAACAGATGGCACCATTAAATTCTAGATTTCATTCTGCAAGTTGTTTTTCCTTTTTTTTAAAAAAAAAAAATCTTATTTTTTAAACTCATAATGACTTTCTAATCTTGAAACCCCTGGTGGTGTCATGATAATGATTACGTGCTGTGGCTTCTAACCAAATATCGTCAGGTTTAATCCACCAAGTACTCTCTGGTAACTGTAGGGCAGTTCTACTCCTTCTGTGGGGTCACTACGAGTCAGCAGTGGTTTTACATTTCTTGTTTTCTTAACTTCAGAAACAGTTAGTTTTAGTTCCATTATCACAGCTTTACTGACATCTGGTCTTGAAAATAAAAATTTACAGTATCTTAAACAAAATATTAGTTTCTGGAAACTTGGTGGCATGGTGATAAGAACTCAAGCTGCTAACCAAAAGGTTGGCACTTCAGATTACCAGCTGCTCCTTGGAAACTCTATGGGCAGTTCTACTTTACCTATAAAAGTGCTTTTCAACAGCAGTTGAAAAGAGGGCCCTGGTGGAGCAATGCTTAATGGCTTGCTGCTCAACAAATGTCAGCAGTTCGAATCTATCAGAACCTACATGGCACTTCTATCCTGTGGCATTGGGCCTCTATGAATTGGAATTGACTCCACAGCATTTTATTATTATTATTATTTGAATAGTTATAACAGGAGCCCTGGTGGTGCAGGGGTTAAGTGCTGCTCAGCTGCTATCTGAAAGGTCAGTGGTTTAAACCCATCAGCAGCTCCCCAGAAAAAACAGGTGTAGCAATCTGCTTCCACAGAGTATTACAGCCTTGGAAACTCTATGGAGCTTTTATATAATCTGCCCTGCAGGGTTGCTATGAATTGGGACTGACTCAACAGCAATGGTTTTGATAGCTGAAAAGTGGAATGATCAAATTTTAGAAACACTAGTATAAAACATACAAAATTAAACTCACAATCCAATTGATTTAAACCAGTGAGACCAAAAAGTTTTACTCTGAAGCCAGGATAACCTACTTTGGGCATGAGCGGATGAGAGGAAAGAGATCTACCTAAACTACACTAGAGCTGAACGGCCATTGAAAGTGAGACACACATCAATTTTAAAAGGTCAAATGAAATAAAATAAAGCGAAAGAACTGAGGAGGCAGAAGGAAGTTGAAAAAAGAAAAGTTTTGACCCTAGAAGACAGACTTACCAATGCAGCGCAGGAGGAGTAGATTCATTTATAGTCAGATTTCAACAGGGTATGAGTTTTTTGGCAAGAATGTGCAGAGTCAGTGAATTTTCTTGATGCCCCAGTTTGAGTCCATCCTAGAGCTGACAGGTAGGGTCAAACGTAGAGTCACCAAATCCAAATGTTCATGTACTTTACTACACTCTACTTTCAGATATCTTAGTTAATACCATTCTGTTGTGCAAATGTTTTGTTTTTTTTTTTTCTTTAGGACAACATTCTGGAAATTTAATGTTATTTATATCCTTCCTTTTTTTTTGAAGTCAGACTTTTTATCTGTGTTATTTTTCTTTGTTATTTAATATGATATGTTATTTACCACTTGTGTGACTTATCTCACATATTTTCATAACTGAGTAATCTATTAATCATCTTTTATTTTTTCTTTTTCCTGCATTATTCTTGTCAAATTCTACTTATTCTTGATGAAATAGATTTTGAATATAACTGAACTGTTTTAGTCTACAAAATCATTTTTGTCCTATTTCAAAATATCTCTTCATGTGTATTTAGAAGAGAACCTGACTTTAATTTACATGTTTACTATTTCAGCTTCTCTACTAATATTGTATGACTAGCTTGCTCAATTATTTTGAGTATAATTTCAACAGTGTACATTCATTCTGATAATTTAGTGATGTCAGGAGTAGGATTAGGTTGTTTTATCTGTTTTTCTAAGATTGGAAAAAAAATCCTCCAATCATTACACCCCATTCCTGCCTGTGCAACACTCAAGGAGTTATAAATTACCTTGAGACATCATGACATTCTCAAAAATAAAGAAGACAGAAACACAGAAAGACAGACAGATAGACATAAGAAAGAAAGACTGAAACCAAGACCAAACCCAGCAGTATCTAAGGTAGATTGAGATAGAGATCAGGTAAGAACAGGGTTGAAAGCACTGGTACAGATCCTAACCTCTTAACAACCTCAGAGCCCACTAGGAGGAGAATAGCAGTAACAGGGGAGGTAAACTCAAAGTGTTCACACATGACTTATAAATGCTTAAAAGAACAAATGAAGGCCCATTTTTTTCAGGAAAAATAGGGAATATCTAGTCCTACATTTACTTTTTCCACTTTTCACAGAGATGTAGCATATTGGGATTCTTTTAAACTGCTAATAACAAAATAATGCAAGCTACCGATTGCTTAGACACTCTGGTGGTATAGTGGTTAAGTGCCATGACTGGTAACCAAAAAGGCTGGGAGTTCAAATCCACAAGGCCCTCCTCGGAAACTCTACGGGGCAGCTCTACTCTGACCCATAAGGTTGCTAGAAGTTGGAATTGAGTCCATGGCAACCGGTTTTTGTTTTAATGATTGCTTAAACCAAATATAAATTATTTCTCTAGTGGAAAATCTCAGAGAATGACAGTCAAGTTCTGGGACAGCAAGTGTGTTGCTCAGTCCATTCTACACTGTGTTTCAGGAAGTAGAATAGAGAAATAAATGGTAAAGAAGAAAAAGAGGCATAAAGCAAGAGACGTCTTTTAAAGAAGACTCTAGAAGTCAGGGCAGCACATGATCAGGAATCCGTGGTAGTGGAGGAAGGAGCCAAGCTACACTGAAAGCTCTGGTAAAAAAACATATCTCCAGGAACTGACAGAACCAACTGAGATGTTTCAGCAAATGAATGCATTTCTCGAGGTCCTGGTTTGACTATGGCAAGAAACTTAGAAGACGGCTACCCTGACAACCAACTGGGAGAGATCCATCTTTGTGCTCATTCCTAAGAAAGGTGGTCTAAAAGAATGTGAAAATTATCAAATGATATCACCAAGATTACTCAACAAATAAAATTTTGCTGAAGATAATTAAAAAATGTTTCAACAAGACATCAACAAGACACTGTTAGAAATTCAAGTCAAGTTCACAAGAGGACATGGAAGAAGTAATATCATGGTTGAGGTTAAATGGATCTTGGCTGAAAGCAGAGAATACTAAAAAAGATGTTCCCCTGTGTTTTATTGACTATTCAGAAGCATTTGACTGTGCATCTTAATAAACTATGGGTAATATTGTGATATTACCCAGAGGGAAACCCTGGTGGTGTAGTGGGTTAAGTCCCACCACTGCTAACCACAAGGTCGGCAGTTCAAATCCACCAGGTGCTCCTTGAATACTCTGGGGGTCAGTTCTACCCTGGCCCCTAGGGTCACCATGAGTCGGATCCGACTCGACAGCACTTGGCTTGGCTGGCTAATATTGTGAAGAATTTTAAGACACTTAATTGTGCTCCTGAGGAAACTGTACATTGACTAAGAGGCAGCTGTTTGAACAGAACAGGGAGATACTGTATGGTTTAAAGTCAGGAAAGATTTCTGTCAGGGTTGTATCCTTTTACCATACTTACTCAGTTTGCATGCTGAGCAAATAATTCAAAAAGCTGAACTGGATAATGAACTTCCCATCAGTGTTGGAGGAAGATTCATTAACAACCCTAGATATGCAGATGACATACCTTGCTTATTGAAAGTGAAGAGAACTTGAAACACTTAATGATAAAGATCAAGGACTATAGGCTTCAGCATGGATTACACTTGAATACACAGAAAACAAAAATCCTCACAACTGGATCAATAAGCAATGTCATGATAAACAGAAAAGACTGAAGTTGTCAAGGACTTCATTTTTCTTGAGTCTACATTCAACATCCATGGAAGCAGCAGTCACAGAATCAAATTAAACATTGCATTGAGTAAATCTACTGCAAAAGACTTCTTTAAAGTATTCAAAAGAAGAGACATCATTTTGAGGACTAAAGCACGCCTGACCCAAGCCATGATATTTTTAATCTCATTTGCATGTGAAAGCTTCACAATGAATAAGGTAACTGAAGAGGAATTGACGCTTTTGGACTATGGTGTTGGCAAAAAATATTGAGCATATTCTTTCTGGAGTGTTTGTGGAACTGTATCATTTTCTGACATGTAGTGAATTCTTGGTATTGTAATGCTCTTTCTATTTACATTAAATGATGAGTAACCATGTGTGTATGTTTGGACTTGATATGGACCTTCTTGAGAGAAAGTTGATAAGACTGAATGTGAATGACTTAACATTAGTTTCCTGTATACCAATACATTTCTGGATAAGTGTTCCTACTTTTTTAAGGTTGAATAGTTTTCTAACCTTTTCTTCATGTAATGTTATATTATGAGAGAGTTATATGAAGTACAGAGAATGTCTATTTATCTTTTGCCAATTTTCTGTGTTAATACATTGTGTTACCATGGTACATTTATCAAAAAAGCTGAGCACTTTCAGAAAAATGAAATAGTCTGTCTTGGAAAAAGTATAGTCAGAGTGTTCTTCGCAAGTTAGGATGATAAGACTTTGGCTCAGCCCCTGGGGCAGGACATGGTAAGGCAGGGGATCAGCAAGAAGCAGGAAGACCCTTTTCTGGATGGACTGACATAGTGACTGGAACAATGGGCTCAGTCATAGCCATGGTTATGAGGACAGTGTACAGCTAGGTGGTGTTTTATTGTCTTTTACACGGAGTCACTGTGCGTGAGAAGCAGCTTGATGACACCTTACGCCAGCACCTAGAAGCTTCCATGTGATATTTCTGATAGAACTTCATTGGCCAAAACTTAAGCATACCAACCTACAGGAGGTGCTAAAAAGTGTAACTTTTTCCACTCTACCTTGACATTGTCATGTCAGAATTTTCAACATAGAAATCTAAGTAATTAATGTAAAAAATATATAAAAATGAACACATGGTAGGCTATTATTTTTTATTAAAAGTATGAATGTTGCATTACTTTAACTGCCCCTTTCTATCTTATTTTTCTTTATGGTAAGCAAATCCAAATGAGTTTGATTGAAACTAAAATCAAGAAAAATGCATTATATTCTGTTGTTATGGTAACTGGAACAGTACTGTTTTCACAGCATACAAGATACATTTCTAATCTCATAATTTAAAAAAAATGCTCCATGATTTGCTTAATAGTCAGAGTGTAGAGGGTTTTTTTTTCAGTTGGCAAAAAACAGAGTTCTAACTAATTTGACAGTTGTTTTTAGGAGCTTTATGATTTATTTGGCTTAATTAAATTTCATTTTACTTTCAAAATAAATACAAAAGAATTAAAAGTCTAAAGAAATTTAAATTTACTGATTTAACTACTTATAACTTCCATTTGCCATATACTAACAGAATAAGTCATTCCACTGGATATAAACGATCTTAAAGAAAGCAGGGTCAAATGCAATTATCAGTAGAGGGTTAAAGTTAGCTACAGATGAAGGTTATGTGCTGTCTCAAAGTCTACAAAATGCTACAGTCCACCTGTTTGGAAAAACAGTATTTTGTTTGTGACAGGTAAATGTATGTGGTGTGCGTATGGATAAGTGCACATGAAGTCGTGGGAGGTAAGGAGAATTTTAAGCTTTTGTTCAGCTGAAACTTACAGTTTTCATAAACAAAATGGAAAGTGCTCAGTTTTTTTGATAAATGTACTATGTTAATATAAGATGTTAATACAGAAAACTGGTGAAAGATAAATAGGTTCTTTCTGTATTTTATAACTCTTTTATAATGTAACAGTATATGAAAAAAATGAAAAATTCAGTCCTGAAATACAGCAGAAACACATCCAGAATTTTATTGTTGTATGAGAAAATACAGTGATACTTTTATGCACAGGAGGACAAAACTTGTAGATGAAATTAGTTTGAATATGACTGTCATTTTAAGTTATTCAATTCAGTCCCTCAGTTTCATATCTATCCCAAACTTACACACACGGTTACTCAGCATTTAAAGCAAATAGAAGGAGCTGCAAGAGTCAGAAAATGACACAGTCCCACAGACTCTGAGTACCTGTACAATCCACGTTGGAGAAAGCAGACTAGGAACGGGGAGGGAAGTATATATATCCAAGGATTTACTGATATACGGGCTACAATAAGCAAATTTAAAAAATTCAAATCCAGCTTCCCTCAGAATCTTAAGTTTCTTCTTGTCTTCTTTTTCACAGTTAAAGCCACCATCACATTCCCAGAGGCCCAAGAGAAAAAGGTAACCCGGAAATGTATTATTTTGCTTCTCAAATACAGGTTTGTTGTTTACTTTCAAACCCTTTTTTCTATCACTTAAGATTGGCAAGATATGTCTACTGGGCTCTTACTGTCTGGCGTGGAGGAGAGTGAAGAAAACCAAGACTTGAAGGAACAAATGGTCCAAAGGACGAATGGGCCCCCTGAATCACTGTCTACATGCCCCCAAGCCATAGGATCGGAGGGTTACCACGGCCACTACCGCCTGGTCTGACTGGGGTCACAACAGCGGGTCTCGGACAGAGCAGGACGGAAGTTAGAGAACAAAACCAAAATCGCCCAAAAGTTCAGGCTGACTTGTCTAGAACCCCGAAGACTGTAACCTTCAGATACCCTCCTGCACTGGAACTGAAGTCATTCCCGGAAATCACCTTTCAGCCAGATTATAGACAGAACGCCCAAATAAATAACACCTAAGAAGAACATGCTTCTTACAATGACCAATTCGTATGAGACCAAAAGGGTGGCATTTGCCCCCAAACAAAGATGAGAAGGCAGGAAGGGATAGACAGTCCGCACAAAATGAAATGGGGAACCTAGAATAGAAATAGAGTGAGTGCCAAAACACTGTGGAGAATGAAACTGACCTTATAGTGTGCTGTATGTATATAATGGGAATCTAATTTGTTCTGTGAAGTTTCACTTAATGCACAATAAAAACTTTAAAACAAAGCAAGCAAAATCTTTTTTTTCTATCACAACCTTTCAATTCAACTTGCTCTCAAACTGGGCTGTTTGTCATTTGCTCCCATGTCATTTGTGCCTTTTATTTTTACCCAAACAGTATCGGATTTTTCTGGTGAACACCACTGTTTGGGCCCTTTCTGACCTGCCCAGCGCCCTGCCCACAAAAATATATTCAAGCAACTCAGGTTTCTCTATTGACTCCAATATTCAGTGCTACATAGTTCAATGAATCAAGAGCCTACTTTATTTCAAGTTCTAATCAAAGGTTAGTGATTAAGACTAATCCAGTAGCTCTGCAAGAGGAAGATCTGGCCATCTGTTTCCATAAAGATTACGGCTTAGGAATTCCTATATAGCAGTTCTACTTTGTAATATAGGGTCACAATGGGTAGAAAATTAACTTGACAGAGCATAATCACAACAACATGTCCTAAACATGTTTGTTCACGAAGAATAAGAACAAATCCCTGAAGTTTAGAAACAGCCAGGGAGCAATTGGTCTTCTAACATTATACTCTTTTCCAGTTTCAAAATTCAGTCAGTTTTCACTGAAGTGTTTTCAATTTAAATTTTTATTATATTTATTATTTACATATTACAAAATTATTAAAATTTTACTAAAATTCACATTCCATGAGTTTTGTATGCTGCTTCAAGTATCTCTTTTTTCTAACCTGTAACCCTTGCTCTTTCCTCATTGCTTACTTTTCAGCTATCCATTAGGATATATTTGAATGACCTCTATTGTGAAATCTTCCCTAAACCCTAAAGCAACAGTCTCTCCATTTCTTTCTCAAAAAGTTTACTTACACAATTAATACATGACTGCTAAATTCCAGAACCCAAGAGATATAAAAAGAGTTAATAGACTTCACTACCTAAAAAACTTAATTTCTATAAAACTAAACATTCATAAATAAAGGTTAATAACAGTAAGATTGCAATTTATTTAGATATGAAGAGAGCCTTCCTGTGCATATTTAGCCTGTTACTTTATAATACAGAGTCACTGTGAGTTGGAATCAACTCAGTGGCAGTGACTGAGCCATTTTGCATTAAGATCACTATGTATGTGTTTTACATAGCATGTAAGCTTTTGAAGCAAGGGTGTACTTTATTTTTACAGTCAAGATTCCCTGTATAGTGCACACATGATACGGTCACTCTGTGTCCCCAAGTCCAATCTTGTGTGCAGTTCTATGCATCCATAGGATGTTGTGCTGCTGACCTCTTACTGGAGGCCAGGGGAGGGTGGAGAGAGGAGATAGGAGATTGCTAGGAAGATCTGACATGTACAGAATGGAGAGGAAGAGTGTGCTGTCACCGGGCAGGGAGAGCAGTGGGAGCTGCACATACACGGGCATTCAAATTTATATGGGAATGTACATTTTCACTCAATCATCATCATCATCATAATAAAAGATTCCCTGTATATATCTCATATAGCCAAAGGTTAGTCTTGCCTTCTGAATGTGCCATAGCCTATTTACCAAACCCAGAAATAGATTAAAGAAAGACAACATGTTTGGAGACAATTTGCCTTCACATAACAGACTCGGGTTCCCTAATAGTTTGTGCTCACCTATAGCACAAACCTCTGGACACACAGGCACCCAGCCTTCTTGTGGCTTCATGGAAACCCAAGCATGGAGAACAGGAGAAAATGCTAATTAACTGGCTTCTGCTATTGCTATGAGTAATAAACTGTCTTCCCTGGAAAACACCCAAGACTGAAAAGTCCTGGCACTGAGGGAGGAAGATTTAGAAAATTCTGGCCAAGTTTCGTCCTTCAAAGCTTGACACATGGTCAGGTTTACTTCCTATTGCCAGGAAGAAACAGAAGGAATGGCTCCTTGCAGGCAGCTTTTTCCAGGCAGAATCAGGAAGTAATTAAGCCAAGTCTAATAGCATATTTTTCTCAATTTGACGTGTTATTTAAATTGTCCCATCTCCCTGGAAAAGCATTCAGGAGAATTTAGGGAAAATATTTCCTTATGAAAACTTAAGAAATGTGGAAAAAGTGTTCTCTCCTAACACTAAGAGATAGCTACACTTTCCTTCAGTCAAATTAAACTCAGAAAATGATAACATTTTCTCTTTGCCTACTAACACCTTGTTTCCTACTGTCCAAAGTAAATACGTATCCAAAGTGATATGTATGATGGAAAGGGTTTCTTTTATACTTCTCAGTTTTCAATAGTTTTCTTCTGAACATTCTATAAATAATTGCAGAGAACAAACTTACTTAGCTTAGACTATTTAGTTCTCTCACTGCCTCCATAGGCATGTTTATCTCCATCGTGACCCAGAGTGTAGTGCATGTCGAAAGGTATCCAGATATCATGACTTCATGAGACAGTGAAGTTAATGGATCTAGTAACTTGTTTAGTGCCTCTATCTTATTTCTTAGCTCATTGCGTAGTTTTCTGTATCTTAAAGGCTTGCAAGCAGCTATTCAAGGCATAATTGGTCCATACTTGCCTGGTGTAACAGAGGAAGAAGGAGAGTCAGGAATAGGAGGAATGGGAATGTGTGACTAATCACCTCCATGAATGACTGCACCTTTCGCCATGAGACCAGAAGAACTTGATGTTACCCAGTTACCGTTACTGAATATTTGGATCCAAGATTCTCAAGCAGCATCTTAATCAAAAGGGGAAACTGTAGAACAGAATTTAAAATTCTTACAGATTCTAGACTTTCTGGAGCCATGGAAGTTAGCTAATCCCCTGAAACTATTATCTTGAGATAATTTTTAAATCTTAAACCAAAAATACGCCCTGAAGTCTTCTTAAAATCCAACAGTAATTCAGCTTAACTAGTAAAGACTGTCTATTGTGAGCACTGTTACATTTCAAGATCTGTTTCTATAGGATCAGACTGACAACAGCAACTCAAACACTGAGACAGAAACCTTAGGGAACAGTGAGTTTGTGCTAATGAGGAAGGAACAACTCGGAAAAGGAGGGTGAGAATGGTGGCACAACTCAAAGAATGTCATCAATGTCACTGAACTGTTCATGCAGAAAGTGTTGGACTGATACATGTTTTGTTATTTATATTAACGACAAAATAATTTTGTTTAAAAAGGTACTCAAATAAAAACTGTGTGGAACAGGCTAAATCCTACTCTGCTTGAAGTGATCTCCATTTTGCCATCAATTTCCACTACAAATTTCTCCTGATTTGTGAAAGGAAATTTGGAGCTTTGTCATATACTTTTGAAATATAGCTTTCCTACCCTTATGTCTGGGATTTATGCCTCATGATCCATAAACAGGAATTTACACAAGGCTCTGTTATGTCTAGGAAATAAAGTATGCCCTATAAAAATGAAACACACAATCTCCCGGTGCTGTTTAAGTACATAAATATGCATAGCAGCCCAATGTGTTATTTTATTGGTTTAACAATAGACTGCTACACAGTGAGGATGACAAAATGACTTGATATTTTCAAGCCAAGACACAGTCATCCTAGAAAAAGAGGAGCAGCAGCTCTAGGATATTTCCATCACACCTTTATAAATGTGCTATCTGCTTCATTGCCTGAAGCAGAAGAGTAGAGCAAGTGATGAAGTACTAGGTTCTGGATAAGACCAACTTGGGTCCTAGCCCTTATCTGCAGCTCAAGTGTTATTCTTAACACCCAACACAGTTCAGGGGATTGAATGAGATTAATTAATTTAAATCAGTCAGATCCTGGACATAATAGGACATCAATATTTATTTGGCATGTTAAAAATTATTACTTTCACTTGGGTAATGGGATAATGGCAACATATGTATAATTTACCTACCTTTGGGATGAATGTAATGAAAAAGTTAGTTTAATAAAATGGGATAGATTAATAGAAGAAATAGAAATGTAAGTAGTAAAATAATAGTTTAACTTGTATTTACTTGACACCAGCACACATGTAAAACTTGGTAAGTTTAGTGCAGTCATTCTTACTAAGGGCCAGCAACATCAGAGCCACCTAGGGAATGAGTCAGAAATGCTAATTATTGGGCTCCAATCCATGCTCACTGAGAACCACATTTAGTGTATCTAGGAGGAAAGCAGCCAGAACACTGACTTCATGTAGTAAGCAAAGAAACCTGATATTGAATCTTTCTCTACCTTTACATGTTTCTTTTTGTAGAAACCAGATCTACTTATATCATTATAAATAAAGAAAATTGTCAATTTTTCACAATATGTTTCATATATTGTGTTCTATGTTTAGAGAAATATGCATCCTTGAATACACATGTCCACTACTGTTAAGAGTAAAGCTTTAAGATCATGTCTTACTTTCTCTCCTGTCCAATCTGAGCATATCAAAATCATAAAGTGAGTCTTAAATACATTTGTACCTCTAGTATGCAACACTGTGTGTAGCACTGAATAGGTACTTAACGATTATTGACTTTTTGAAGAGCTGCATTTAAAATTAAAGCTTTGGTCACTAGTGATATTCTGTGACTTATTTTCAGATTGCTGAACACAGCTGTATGATTTGGGGCCTTCTTTTTTTGGTCTCGTTCATTTATTCATTCAACAAACTATCACTGATCTCCCAATACATGCTCACTGAGCAATGTCTTGACAATGCTCAAAGCTGGAGGAGTTGAGAATAAAGACATGCAACTAAATAAGGGACTGATTGGCACAAGAATATGGTAGAATTAGCCTTCAGGTACCCATGAGGTACCAAAAGAGAAAATGATCAACTATCTGGGGTTGGAGAGGTGAGGATAGATATATGAAAGAAGTGACCCTTGATTTGAGCCTGAAAAGGTGCAGAGCTGTTTCTCTGAGAGCCATTTTGAGAGAAGTCAGCCCAAGTCAGAACACGAAGATATGAAATAACTAGACACATGCAGGAAGATGTCAATATTCAGTAAAACTAGAGGAGGACATATAGGATCTATGGTTGGGGCTAGACAGTTATGTAGAAGCCTGAACTCTGAGATGCTTATTGATCTGTTCCTGTAAAGAATTCTGCGTCTCTGCTCAGTGTCAGATGAAGGAATGACTTCAGCAGTTTAGAACTTCAAAAAGTCAGTTTAACAAAGTGTGACTGACACATTGAAAGAGGGAGAAATTTGTGCTAGGGCAATCAAGACTATTCCATTATCTATGAAAATGAAAAAACAGTGTGATCTTAGATTGTGTTACGGGAAACGGGAAGAGATTTATGGTCTGTAAAATGCTAAGAAGATAGATTAATAGATTAGATGTAAAAAGTTAAAATACGATCATAGGATGAATTAGATGTCTTTACTTTGGGGAATTGGTAACTGAGTTCATCATTCACCACAATGTGAAAATGAGGATGATAAGAAGGTTTATAAAAGTAATCAGTCTTGTGTTGTCCATATTTGGTATGAGGTGTCTGTGGAGATATTCAGGATGAACTTACATATGCAGCCTACATATCAAAACAAGCATGGGCTATAAACAGAGATTTGGGAGATTTTTAGCCATAGATTGCAGTTGAACCCATGGGTAAAGGTAAAATTTCTAAAAGTATGTATAATGGGAAGAGAAGCAGGATAAATCTTACAGCTCCCCAGCAGTCATAACCTAGGCAGAGAAAAAAGGAGTCTATAAAGAGAGCTATGAATAAATAGGAAGGCAGGAAAACAATTGGGAGAGAATGATGTAGCTTCAAACTGTGGAGGACTATAAACAGCCAAAACATGCCATGAATTAGTCCACAATTATAAAAACTGAAAAGAATAATGTTAGGGTTTGGATTTCAAGATGTGACGCTGTTACTTTTTGAATGTTAAATTTTATTAAAAAATGTGCCCAATAAGAAAAAAGGACTGGTGCACCAGGGATGCATCCCAAACTATGCAGAGTAGGGGGCGATGACCTTGAGCTTTCTCAGCACCCAGTATTTAAGTCGTGAGATCACAAAGCAGGGAGGGGGAACTGACCTTTACATTGATTGGTTAAGGCCACCTGGAGTTCCTGTTAGTTGTAAAATATGGTCATTTGCAAGGCTGTCTCCAGGTTTTGTCTTGTGACAGACAGATGTTTTGCAAGACAAAGGTGAGATTATGCAATGATGTTTCCTGCTATTAAGTTGTTTCCTGGGGCTTTCTACTTTAATACCTTGAATTTTTACTGTGCCCTTTCTCACAATGGAGTTACTTATGTTTCATTTCAACAATAAAAGCTAAATTTATAATCAAATATAGTTATACTGAAGTATTTTAAGGGCAAAAAAACAGTTCAGGAAACATCAAAAGACAGAAGGAATACACAAAGTAACTGTAACAAAAAGAACTGGTTGACATCCTCCCAGTTCAGGAGGTAGACATGATCAAGAGCTGATGGTAGTGAAGAGAAGAGTTCATGCTTTACTGAAGGCACGTGAAAATAAGGCTTCAGAAACTGATGTTATACCAGCTATGGTATTTCGACTAATGGAAGCAAGGCTTGAAGTGTTTACAGGCCTGCGCTACGAAAGCTGCAGTCAAGAAATCAAATGACATACTGTATTGGGCAAATCTGCTGCAAAAGACCTCTTTAAAGAGTTCGAAAGCGAAGACATCACTCTGAGGACTAAAGAGCTCCCAATCCAATTCAGGGCATCTTTAATCACTTCATTTGCAAGCTAAAGCTGGACAATACATAAAGAAGCCCAAAGAAGAATTGATTACTTTGAATTATGATTTTGGCAAACAGTATCAAACATACCACATAATGTCAGAAGAATGAACAAACCTATTTTGGAGGAAGTACTGCCAGAATGCTCCTTGGAAGCCAGGATGGCAAGACATCATCATCTCGTGTACTTGCTGGGGTTCAGATTTCAAGACGTGACCCAGAATTTCTTTAAAGATAAAATTTTATTAAAAATATGCCCAATAGGAAAAAGACTGGTGCACCAGGGATGCACCCCAAACTATGCAGAGCAGGGGGCGACGCCAAGATTCCTTTGCACCCAGTATTTAAGATGTAAAATTGTGAGGTAGGGAGGGGAAGCTGACCTTTGCATTGATTGGCTGAGGTTGGCAGAGTTTCTGCAAGTTGTAAAATTTAGCTGTGGGTACATGTGTTAACCACATGGAATTTCTGTTAGTGAATGTTTTACCAGGCTGGCTCCAGGGATTATCTATGAGGCTGCCTCCAGGTTCTATCAGTTTCGGTGTAATTATCCTATGGTATTTTTCTTCTTGTTATTTCCTGCTAAGTTGGTTCCTGGAGCCTGAATTTTTACTGTATTCTTCCTCTAAATGGAGTTACTTACGTCTCATTTCAACATACTTTGAGCATGTTACAAGGAAAGACCAGCTGCTGGAAAAGGACATCATACCTTGCAGAGGGTCAGCAAAAAAGAGGCTGACTCTCAAAGAGGTGGATTGACGCAGTAGCTGCAACAATGGTCTCAAACATAGCAACAAGTATGAGAATAGTTTAGGACGAAGCAGTGTGTTCCCTTGTATGTGGTTGCTCTGAGTTGGAGTCAACAACAAAACAATGCAGAGAATAATACCAAAGAGGAAGTAGTCCAGAGTGGAGAAGAGAGAAAACAAAAAGAAATTGTGCAAATCAGCCAGTCATTACCTCCAAAAGTGAAGTCTGAACTGAGTTTCTGAGAGTAAATAGGAATTTATTGAGGGTTGGTAGGTTTCTGCTAATAAACCCGTTTTTCTTTTAGTAATACACTCAAGCTATTCTAAGTAAAGTGCAATTTAATAGTCAGGATAATATTGTATATTCTAGTTCCAGGAAGTATAATATGGGTCTATGAATTTGGGGGAAGTCTTTGAGCATCTATGATCTGTCACTGTTTCTCCCTTTCTGGAGTCAAATGGAAACCATAATAGCATAGTGGGCTAAGTGCTACATCTGCTAACCAAAAGGTCGGCAATTGAAATCCTCCAGGAGCTCCTTGGAAACTCTATGGGGCAGTTCTGCCCTGATCTCTAGGATCACTGTGAGCTGGAACTGACTTGACAGCAGGGGCTGGGGTCAAATAGCTTTTCTTTTTTATTTCTTTCTCTGTAAATTGGCATTTTGCTTAATCAGTTTGGCAGTAGTTAACCATGTCTGTCTCCACTGAGAATAAGAGAGATCTTCTAGTTCAGTTTCACATAAGCAACTAGTTTGTCAGTTAACACTCTATCTCAGATATTCTCTGAAGAGACAATCTGTGCAGTTAACTACATTTTGAGTCTCCCCTTAGTGTAATTATATAAGGCTGGGGGTAGGGTACAGCAGTGACCTGAAAGAAGCATAATGCAGTACATGAGACTGCGCAAGACAGAGGCTGTGAGCAAGGATTCTCTGTTACGGAGTGTAGATAGAAAGGAAAGTGCAAGAAAGAAAGAAACTTCAGATTAGCAAACCATGGTGTGCTGCGGTCTGGGAGCTACTGTCCTAGCCCCCTTACCCCCTCTTCCCTCTCCCCATGTTTGTACCTCTTCGGTGCCTTGAAACTGTTTGCAGAATAATAGGCTTAGGCTGAACCATTTGCAATTCAGGCTAAACTATTTCATTGAAACTGTTCATAGGATACTAGCCCAGACTAAACTATTTGCAAGTTAAAACTATTTCCTTGAAACCATTTGCAGTTTAATTGACTCAGGCAAAACTATTTGTAAAATAATAAGTCCTTAGTTAAGAACTGTGTCCTTGACATTGTTTACAGGATTTTGGCTCAGGCTAAAACTATTTGCGTGTTCCTGTCCTTTGTTTTGTAACAAAGATCATGACCATTTTTGGCTATGTACCACCCTGTTGACTTTCTACCTGTTAAGCCTATAAATAAAGCTTGTCTTAGCAGACTGGGGTTCAAAGTCTCCATCAGAGACTGTGGTCCTACCTGGTCCCAACTTTATCTTATGTGGTGTGCTTATTTGTTCTTGGGTGGGTGACATGTTTTCATGTGGGAGTGACGTGTTTTCACGCGTGAGTGAGATTTCTCATCCTCTTGCCTGTCTGCTTTGGCCTCAGACCCTATCCAGTGCTGGCCAGATGTGGCAGTCATGGGCTGAGGAAATTCGTTTTACTTTACTTGGATAACTCCAATTTTTCCTTTTTTTTTTTTTTTTTTGGAACGTTGCTGAAACTTAAATTGCAAGGATGGTAGATGTGGAGATAATAAAATACAACAGGTTATGCTCTAAAACTGTTTTTAATTTGAAATTATGGTTGATTTATTATAATGAGGAATGATTCTAGTAGGCATAATAAGTAACTATATGCATATTAATGATCTGAAATTATGAACTAAAGGTGGTAGTCAAACAGGTTTCTGGTGCTAAAGAAGACTTAAACTCATTGTAGTTGTGTCAATCCAACTCAAGGTTACTCTACGGTACAAAGTAGAACCGCCCCATAGGGCTTCAAAGGGGTGGATACTGGATTTAAGCTGCCAGCCTTTTGGGAAGCAGCTATACCTCTTAACTACTGAGCCATCAGGCCTCCTAAGGAAAGTTTATGGGATCTAAAATGAAAACATTTACAAATTTACATTGTATTACAAGAAAATGATACAGTATAGAAATGATATTAAAGTTATGCCAGAGTCAAAGTCTGTCCCGTAACAAGAGTCCAGGGAAGTTACATGTGGACTCTTATTGTCTTCTCTTTAGTAAAGATAGTGGTACTAGGGCACACTGTTACACTTATATTGGGAACCACCAACATGTGCAAAACACCTACCTCCAAACTAGGGAGAATAAAATAGATTCTAAATCTAGGCTTTTTATTACACAGGCATATTCTTGTGTGTTACCAGCCCCGATGGCAGAAGCGTTCAGAGTTTCATAGTAATTAACAAACAGTGCTGCCAAGCTGGCACAGTCCTTCCCTAAATTTGTCTCAGACCCATGATTACAAAAAAAGAAAAATTTCTCAAGTCTCTTCTGTCTCATGGCAAACCTGTGTGTCTCAGTAGAACTGTTCTCCATAAGGTCTTCAGTGGCTGGTTTTCCAAAGTAGATACCCAGGCCTTTTATTCTGAGGTGCCTGTGTGTGAACCTTTAAATGTTTGATTGGCAGCCAAACACCTTAATCATTTGTACCACCCAGGGACTTCATGATTACAAAGGGACATTATTGATCAGTACATTTTATGCCTTAATGAGAAGTCAGAGCCATATAGATGAATACTGGACTCTAGCAAAACAACTCAAGTCAATTTCAGGACCCTTGGAATTTTTCACAGAACATGAATTTATGTATTTATTTATTTAAGAAAATAAGGATTAGTGACCCTCATGTTTCCTGGCGTAAAATTCTGCTAGTTACATTTGATGATGCTGTTAGGTGGTGCAAGAGGTACGCACAGTAGTTGGAGCCCAACCCAGAAGCTCCTTGGGAGAAAGACCCAGAGAAGGCCTAACGATGGGCCTCAGTAAGATCACAGCCGACGAAACTCTGAGGGGCAGTTCTACTCTGTCACCTGAGGTCAGAATCAACTCAGTGGCATACAAGACAAGCAGTAACGTTGAAGCTATTGCAAACACGTACTTGTGTTACCTGAAGCATCATAATACTTTCTGACAATGCGTAAGATTTGAAGGTTCTGGACTGATCCTCGTCTAAGAGTGTGATACGCTGGTGGGTCCAGTGTCGGTTGACTATAGGGCTCGGGTAAGAAGGTGTTTGGAGACTGGGGAAGAGACTCTTCCTGACCGTCGGTGATGACATCATGACGCTCTTTAGCCAGAGTGAAAGGACGGCTCAACGGTCTCATCTAGGTTCATTACTTTGGGGGGGGGCGGAGGGGTACCTTCTTTGACCACTGGACATTTCATTTCTTCTTCCTGTGAGCTCACTTTATTTATTAAGGAAGTTCATGGAAGTGGCCCTTAATCATTTTAGTCACTTTAGTGACAAACTTTAAATCTAGCATTATGAATTCATTCACTGCTGTTACTGCTAGTTGCTCTGAATTGAGCACACTCCCTGGATAGAAATAGTCTGGCACTTTATCCTGTGGGAATTCCTCACATTTCAAAGTAAGCATTGAGTGTTAATACTTGTCAGATTGTCTGTTACCATTCTGGGATTTTTAACGCTTTACCAGCCCTGAAAGTCAGTAAATTGTTAAGTTGGGTTAAAAATACCACAGTATTTTTAAGACTCGAATTTCAAAGACTTCAAGACATATAGTACAAGAAATATAAAAATCCAAGTGTTTGTCAATACATTATACAAAAATAATTTGTACTTTTAAACAACCACAAAAACCAAGATTTAATGTGTGAGATAGTTGAAGAATAAATTATCTTTAAAGAATAACATTGTATTTTCAAGCAATGACTACATTAAATTACCAAGAAGAGTTCAGAGACATAATGTGTACCTATTTATATACATTGCTGTTTCTGAATAGAGTATGAAATAAACTCAACAATTTACGTTAACCAAAATGTTTGTTTAGGTGTAAATTAGAGTTTCATTAGCATTCTTAAGTAAAATCATTTTCTTTAATTTAGACACTATGCCTATTAAAACATAAAATTGATCTACTGTGAAATTGGTCAGTTTAGAAACTAAGTGATGAAAATTATGGCTATTGTTATAAATACCTACAGTTACTGAGTGGACTATTAAATATATATACACATGTACATATATTATAAATGCTATATATGTGTTACAGAAAATACCTATGCCACTATTGTGAAGAAATTCTTGAATTTTCACAGGTTATTTTAAATAAAATCATTGGGAAATAAAAGAAAAGGAGTAGAAGAAAGGGAGAATGTGGGGGTGGGAAGGTAAGATCTACTCTTTGAATAAACAAAGTGTGATGAATTGGTGCATTCTGTAAAAAAAAAAAATATTATGTAACAGAAAAATGACCCATTTGACAACCGGAAATTTGACTTGATCTTTCACGGAATGATTATATGTTAGTCAAAAATGAGACTCATAATGTGTTAACAGAGATAACACTGGAATTGGAGGAGGACAAATTGGATATTAAGTCCTGGGCCTTCCAGTTACAGCTCTCTAAGGAATACTTTTCCTCACTTCCAAAAAAAAGGGCAGAAAATCATCAAACCCATACTGTTAGTTAATTCCAATTCATAGCAACCCTACAGGTCACAGTAGATTTTCCAAGGGTTGCCTGGTGAATTAGAACTTTTTGGTTAACACAGGTAGCACTTAACTACTGTGTGACAAGGGTTTCCAGTTAATAAATCTTGCCTCAGGGTATAACGTGGAGATTAAATGGTTTCTGAGGCAGTGAGCATATTGTCTGGTGTGAATTAGTGCTCCAAAATCGTTTCCTTTTTCTTTTTCCTCACAGGATATGATACAAGGTCTGACAATTAAGTTCAGGAGCTTAATTGTTTTAAGTGCTTCATACCCTGTTGCTGAATTTCACTATGGTCACCTGAGAAGTACTCCTCTTGGAAAACTACGTACCAATGCTAGAACCTAGTCCACCCTTAGAAGCAGTTTTGGAATTCTTTCTGGAATGTCCATTGCGCAGGGTAGCATAGCGGCAAGTTTGCTAACTTAATTGTGTAGCTCTCTGTGGGGGCGTTTTTAGCCGGTAAACAAGTCACTGCTATGGAACACCTTCCCTACTCACCTGATCTGGCCCCTGATGACTTTTTTGTTTACTTGCAGATAAAGGAAATATTGAAAGGAAGGCGTTTTAATAACATTGAAGACATTAAAAGTAACACGAAACAGCTCTGATGGCCATTCCAGAAACAGTTCCAAAATTGCTTCTAAGGGTAAACTAGGAGCTAGTATGGGTGCATAGCTCTCCAAGTGGAGTACTTCGAAGGTGACCATAGTGTTAGCCAGCAGAGAAGTATAGTACCACTTTTTCTAGTTAAGTTCGCGAACTCAATTGGCAGTCCTCATAGGTTCTTATTTTTTGTATATTTTTGTTAACTGGTTTTACCTACTTTAGTATCTATGATTTGGAGAGAAGGATGATTTCAATCAACAGATCTCGTCCCAGAACCAGAGGGAAAAGAAAGGGAAAACGGCCTTAGAATTAAAACCAGTAGGTTGATGTTTGGCGCAGTTTAACTTTCGTAAGTTTACAAGATCTTTCTCATTGTCATGCGTTGGATCGTGTCCCCGGAAAAACGTGTGTATCAGTTTGGCTTGGCCATGATTCCCAGTACTGTGTGGTGTCCCTGTGTGTTCTAAGCAGCGCCTTTATGATGTTAGTCAGGGAGAATGGGCAGCGGCTGTGTTGGTGGGGCAGGACTGGAAGCAAGCAGAGCGCTGGGACCTCAAACCACCAGGAAAAAGCAGTACCGGGAGCAGAGAGTTTCCCTGCGCCTCAGAAGCACCCAGTCCAGGGGAAGTTCCTCAAAAGCCAATACAGAAAGACTTACCCTGGAGCAGAGGCCCTGAATTGGGAGCTTTAGCCGCGTTTCTGTGAGAAAATAAATTTCTCTTTGTTAAAACCGTCCACTCGTGGTATTTCTGTTATGACTGAGACACGCATGACTGGTTTTATTCAGTAAATTCACTTACTCAAATGTTAATGAGCGTTTTTTGCTAATCTACCAACAAAGAATGAAGTATCCAGTATTTACGGAAAGCAAGTTAATATCAGTATAATTTTAGTTTCAGTGTTAAGTGTTTTTATATAGATACTATCACAGAAGAGCTGAAGTATCATCATCTGTCCCTGTTCAACGAAATTAATTAAATCTGAAGACCTAGCTATAAACTGGCAACATTATTTTTGTCAAAACCTAAAATATGTGTTAATAGGATACGTCTACTCTTTTATGAGTATATAAAAATGAATTATTATTAGCTAAGTACCGTCGAGTCGGATCCGACTCATGGCGACCCTATCGTAATCAAATTCTGAAAAAATATAATACACTTGGTATTTGGCCATGGTGGCACAGTAGTCAAGTCTTTGGCTGCTATCCAAGAGGACAGCAGTTTGAATACACCAGCCACTTATAGGAAACCCTGTGGGGCAGTTTTGTTCTACCCTATAGGGTCATTGTAAGTTACAGTCTTCTAAACAGCAACAGGTCTGGGTTGGGGGCATTTATTTATATAGTCATATCTTGTATCCTGAATTTATCCAATGTTAATATCAAATTCCTCTATGCACTGTGACCAGCGGTGGAAAATGACACAGTGATTTGATTAGCACATAAACATATGTCTATAGTATATAAAGAAGACTAGCCCACTGTTATAAAAAATTTTTCCTGCTTGTGCAATCACCTTTTTCCTTTATGCTTCTTTTCAACACCTATGAGGATGCATGCATTTTAAAATTCCACTTGAATTACAATTTTGCCATTGAAGACACACAGTAGAACATAAAACATACTCAAAAGCAGTTGGATGGACAGGAAATTTTAGGAACATAGTATAAAACTAGCATGTTAACTGTAGTAGTCTAATTTTTCTGAAAGGATCTGTGAATCTGCACTGTAGTCGATGAGCAGCTCTCATGTTTTTGTTTCCTTTGCAGCTTCAGTTTCAAAGTGAGCCTTTGAAAATAGTTTCTGCTGAATTAATATTTTCTGAACTGAGTCTGGAAAATGAACAATAACAACCAGGTAAAAAGAGTGGAGAAAGGTAAAGAAGATTTTCAAAGCTGAACTTCCTAATTCTAATGGTTCTTCATCCTATAAAAATAAATGATTCTACTGTCTAGATAAATCCATTTCATTAACAGGAAGGTTAAAATAACAAAATTAGTCAAAGCAGAATCTCTGGGCAAGAAAAGGAAAATAATTAAAATGTCTTAATGCATCTTATTCTCATGAGAATATCAAATAGCCAAACTAGAATGATAAAATAATATTTTGAATCAAAACTCTTTTCATTTATGCAGTTGTCTGTATTTAGGAGGCCTGTGAAAGTGAATTGCTGAGCTCTAAAGACAAATCCTGTCCAGACCAAAGCAGGAATCTAGTTCTTACTGAGGTCTCTGGGTGAGTCAACATTTCCCTACAATAAGAGACCATTAAACCAGAGGACAAGCTGAGTCCTATAAAGCAGAGATCAGTGGGTGAGGATCAGTCAGACACCTCCTGATGTCTGATCCAAAGCCAAGTGCCGTCCAGTCAGATCTGACTCTGATGTCTGATATGGGTGCATGCTAGGCCTTGAGATATAAAAAAAAAAAAATCATGCAGTCGTACCCTAAATGGAAGTAAGTTTAGTGGTAGGCGTTAGAAGATACACCACAGACACTGAAGATACTCATCAATGTGTGTGTGTGTGTGTGTTGGGGGGTAGACAGATAATAGATAAAGTTTCTACTTTTGTTTCTATTAATAGAATGCATTTTCTACACTCTTTCACGGTTGAGTATGATCTTATGACTGATTAATTGTAAAGTGAGGAAGAGGAGAAGTGATATATACCACTTACAGGCTTGGGCCAAGAGAATCCCCAAAGCATGAGCATCCACATTCTTCCACTATTTGCAAGCTGAATGGGTCAGGATTTGAGTCCTTAGAGAAAGACAAAGGAGCAAAGAGAAGGAGTTTGGATCCTAGGATGATTGCCCGAAGTAAATCCACCACTGGAGTCTTAACACATACAAAAATTGGTTCTTATTTCATTAAGTTACAGAAATTTCAGGATTGTTGTAACAGCCTCCTCGATGAACAGGCTAGTCCTGTAACCTCTATAACTTCAAGTTCTCTAGCAGTATCACTAAGACTCATCATGTAGCTTTGTTGTCATTGTTATTGTTGTTAGCTATGCTCACATCGGTCCCTGACTCATGGCGACCCCATGCACTAGCAAACAAAATATTGACAAATTCTGTGCAGTATTCACATGATCAGTAGTTACACAGATTTTATTTGTGAAAATATAAATATTAACCTTGGATACTGGGATGTTAACTGTACTGGATATTAGCATCTTGGTGAATGAGAATCTACTACTTAAGTAAAGACTAACATTTTTAAAAAAGAAATCTTCATAATCTCCCCTTCCTCCCACCCCAAGGATATTCATGAGAAATTGAAGGGTGTTCATGAGAAACAGAAAGAAAGGACACAAAGAGAGAGAAAGGATACCGTGAAAGATGGAAGGAAAAAAACAATAAGTTATTTTTTATTTACTTTGATCAAATGAGAGACACTCTTATTATGTGATGATTGTAGACTCCATCTTCTGTGCATTCAGAGAGATTTCTGTGCGATTCCTTTGTTAAGGATTTTGACTTAGTACCTACAATTAAAAGATACAATTCATAGATTAAGAATTCCTTCATGATGACTGCTGTAAATCTGTAGAAAAATAAATTTGCATATTTGGCAAGTATACAAAAGCCCAACCCTATTCCAAGAGTGACAATAATTCTAAGGGATTTTAGATGAGACTTGTCATATTATTAAGGGCTCTAATTAGCACTCTAAAAGATGTAACATTCTTTCTGTGCAATTAAGCTCTATTCAGAAAGGTGTTAAATTCATTTTTGTCTTGGGGAAAAGAAAGATGTGGAAAAAATCTTGTGAAGTACTAATCTTGTGATCATGAGGGTATGAATCAACTAGGCCAAATAACCAACACTTTAGTGGAGACAAATGTCAGGTAAAAAATAATCTTGTAGGCAATATATGGATGGATCACGCCTTTTGATCCAAGATGTCACTTGATATCTCTTCACTGGAGCGTTCAGTCCACTCACGTTCAATGTAATTATTAATAGGTGTGTGTTTAGTGCTATCATTCTGATACGTTTATTTTTGTGTTGATGTTTTCTCTGTTGTTCTTATTAATCTGTTCTGAGACATTCTTCTTTGTGAGTTGATTTTTTACCTTTTTCAGGGTTGGTTTTGTGGTTGTTGAGACTCCTGCATTCCATTTCTTGACTTGATGTATTGAATCTTTATTGTGCTTTACAGCTGCCTGTATGATCCCTCTTAAATAACTATGTATAAACCCAATTTTAATTACCACCTGTCTTGTCAACTTCCTCTCCATCAGAAAGGACTATAGTAACTGTAGTACATCCCTCTTTATCATACAATGACATCATAGTTTTCATGATATGATCACTAGATCACTTATTTCACTATTATAGCTTTGATTGAGTCTGGAGCCTTCCCTAACCGAGTAGGTTTCTGGGTGATGTGTCCTATATTTGCTTCTAAAATGTAACGTTAGTGGTTTTGTTCTTCTACGCCAAGAGATTCTTTCAGTATTTCTTGTAGCTTTGATTTTGTTTTTACAAAGTCTCTGAGTTTCTGTTTACCTGTGAATGTCTTAATTTCATTTTCATATTTGAAAGATAGTTTTGCAGGATATATAATTCTTAGTTGGAAGTTCTTCTCCTTCAAGGTTTTGAATGTGTCACGCCACTGTCTCTGTGCCAGCATCGTTTCGGCTGAGAAATTCAGTGAAAGCCTGCAGGGTTTCTCTGTAAATGCTAGCTTTGCTTAGAGTCTTGCTGTCTTTTAAGACTTTCTGCTTATGTTTCTTTTTGTTAATCTTGATTATAACATGTCTTGGAGTCTTTCTTTTGAGATCTATATTGAGTGGCATTCAGTATGCATCTTGGGTATCTATATTCTCTTCCTTCGTAATTTCTGGGACATTTTCTGTCAGAAGATCAGCAACAATACTCTGTGTGTTCTCAGGTGTCTCACCTCGTTCAGGGACTCCAATTAATCATAGGTTGCTCCTTTTAATAGAGTCCCACATACTTCTTTTTTTTATTATTTTTTATTTTTATCTAACATAACTGAGTGAAAATGTACATTCACATGTAAATTTACATGGCCCCCTATATGCAGCTTCCACTGCTCTCCCTGTCCGGTGACTGCACACTATTCCTCTCTGCTCCATACATGTCTCATCCTCCCAACAGCCTCCTTTCCCCTCCTCTCCGTCCACTCCCCTTCCTCCAGCCAGAGGTCAGCAAGATGATATCCTATAGATGTATAGAACCATAAAGTGCTTTCAATATATGGTTACTCTGCATTGCCAAGTCCAATCCATTCCTGTCCAAAGAGTGAACCTTTGTTATAATTTATAGGAACGGGCAGCATAAGGGCCGGGGGCCATGCTCTCAGAGGAACCCCAAAACCGCTGGACCATCAATTGAGGTCTTTTAGTGGAGATCTCATGATGCACCTCTTTTTATTCTTGTGTTGCCAGTGAGGCTCCTCTCTGTGAGCTCTGTCATGGCTATCACTGGTGGTGGCTGGGCACCATCCGGTTCTTCCGGTCCCAGGTCGATGTAGGCACCCACTCTTGTGGGTCTCTCTGTCTTCTCAGTTGTCTTTACCGCATGCCATTTTGGCCCTCAGTGAGCATCCGTTCCTGCTGAGTTGGGACCATTTGCTGTGTCCTTGGATGGCAGCTTGGCAGCTTTTAAGACTCCAGATGCCACTCACCAATGTGGGGTGCAGAGAGCTCTCTTAGCAAAACACTAGTTGTGCCAATTGGCCTGGAATTTGCCTAAGAGCATGGTCCCCCGTCCCCCGCCCCAGCTACTCTATCCTTGCAGTATTGAGTTAAGATGGAAGGAGTACTCAAGTTATGCTGAAGTCCACTTAATGTTGTTCTTGTTCCTAATGTGTGCTGTCACCGCTTTCTCCCAACTAGATTTCTAGTAACTACCTAAACTAAACCCTCCCCCTTCACCCTCCCTCCCTCCCTCCCCTCCCTTGCAGCTGTCTTTTCTTCTATACACAAGTCTGTTTTTGAGATCTTATCGTAGAGGTCTCATACAGTATTTGTCCTTTTGTCGCTGACTACTCTCACTCAACATAATGTCTTCCAGTTGAAACCAGGTTAGGAGATGTTTCCTGGAATCATCGTTATTCTTTATCATTGCGTAGTGCTCCATTGAGTATATGTACCACAGTTTACCTATCCATTCTTCTATTGTTGGGCATCTGGGTTGATTCCACCTTTTTGCTACTGTGGACTGTGCCGTGATAAACATTCTGGTGCATGTGTCCGTTGGTGTGAAAGGCCTTGAATCTGTAGGATATATTCCAAGTAGTGGAATTACTGGGTCAAATGGTATATCAATATCCATTTTTTTAAGGAAGCGCCAGATTGCCTTCCAAAGAGGCCGGACCATTTTGCAACCCCACCAAGAGTGTAGGAGGGTTCCACTTTCTCCACAGCCTCTCCAGCATTTGTTGTTTTGTGTTTTCTGGATCATGACCAATCTTGTTGGGGTGAGATGGTATCTCATTGTTGTCTTGATTTGAATTTCTTTAATAACTAAAGATCGTGAACATGTCCGCATGTGTTTTTTGGCTGCCTGGATCTCCTCTTTAGTGAAGTATCTGTCCATCTCCTTTGCCCATTGCTTAACTGGATGGTTTATCTTCTTCTTATTGATATTTTGTAGTATCTTATAGATTATGGAGATCAGGCGTCGATCTGACATAGAGTTGCCAAATATTTTTTCCCACTCTGTGGGTGTTCTTTTAATTCTATTAATAAAGTCTTTGGATGAGCAAAAGTGTTTGGTTCTTAAGAGTTCCCATTTATCTACTTTCTCTTCTGTTGATTCAGGTTTCTTTGACAGATTTTGGAGTCTGTCCTCATTGTGTATTAAAACTTCCATTGTTGTTCCTACCTTTTCTTGGATGAGCTTTATCGTTTTAGGTTTGATATTTCGGTCTTTTATCCAGTTGGAGTTGGTTTTTGTATAAGGTGTAAGATATGGATCTTGATTCAGTTTATTGCAGATGGATAACCAATTTTGCCAGCACCGTTTGTTGAAGATACTGTTTTTACCCCAGTTTAATGTCTTAGGGCCTTTGTCGAATATCATCTGCTCATAGGCAGATGGTGTCATCTCTGGGGTCTCAATTCTGTTCCATTGATCAATCTGTCTGTTCTTGTACCAGTACCAGGCTGTTTTGACCACTGTGGCAGTGTAGTATGTTCTAAGGTCGGGTAACGAAAGGCCTCCCAGTGTGTTCTTCTTCTTTAGTAGTACCTTACTTATCCGGGGCTTCTTCCCTTTCGAAACAAAATTGGTGATTTGTTTCTCCATCTCATTAAAAAATGATGCTGGAACTTGTATTGGGATTGCATTATATAAATAAATTGCTTTGGGTGAAATAGACATTTTCACAATGTTAAGTCTTCCTATCCCTGAGCAGGGTAGGTTTTTCCATTTATCTAAGTCTCTCTTAGTTTCTTGTAGTAAGGGCTTGTAGTTCTCTTTGTAAAGGTCTGTTGTTTCTCTGGTTAGATTAATTCCTAGGTACTTTATCTTCTTCGGGGCTTTCACAAATGGTATAGATTTGATAATTTCCTCCTTAACAGTCTCGTTGTTGGTATAAAGGAATCCTACTGATTTACTTATGTTTATCTTGTATCCTGAGACTTTGCTGAACTCTTCTATCAGTTTGAGTAGCTTATTTATAGATTCCTTGGGGTTCTCTGCATATACAATCATATCATCTGCGAACAGATGATTTGCGAACAGGAGATTTTTAACTTCCTCTTTGCCGATGCAGATGCCCTTTATTTGTTCGTCTTGTCTAATTGGTCTGGCTAGAACTTCTAGCACAATGTTGAATAGGAGAGGTGACAGTGGGCATCCTTGTCTAGTTCCTGATCTCAGGGGAAAGTCTTTCAGTCTCTCTCCATTCAGGATGATGTGGGCAATTGGCTTTGTATAAACGGCCCTTATTGTGTTGAGGAATTTGCCATCTATGCCCATTTTGCTAAGAGTTTTTAGCATGAATGGGTGTTGGACTTTATCAAATGCCTTTTCGGCATCAATGGACAAAATCAGGTGATCTTTGTCTTTTGTGTTATTCATATGGTTAATCACATTAATTGTTTTCCTGATGTTGAACCAGCATCCCTGGTATGAATCCCACTTGGTCATGATGGATTATTTTCTTGATATGTTGTTGTATTCTGTTGGCAAGAATTTTGTTGAAGATTTTTGCATCTAAGTTCATGAGTGATATCGGTCTGTAGTTCTCTGTCTTTGTTGGATCTTTCCCGGGCTTAGGTATCAGGGTTATGCTGGCTTCATAGAATGAGTTTGGGAGTACTTCATCCCTTTCTATACTGTGAAATAGTTTCAATAGTATTGGCGATAACTCTTCTCTAAATGCTTGGTAGAATTCTGCCGTGAAGCCATCTGGGCCTGGACTTTTTTTGGTTGGCAGTGTTTTGATTACCTTTTCAATCTCTTCCTTTGTGATGGGTTTATTAAGTTGTTCTGCTTCACGTTGTGATAATTTGGGTAGGTGGTATGAGTCAAGGAATTTGTCCATTTCTCATAGGTTTTCAAATTTGTTAGAGTACAGTCTTTCATAGTATTCTGTTATGATGTTTTTGATTTCTGTTGCATCTGTGGTGACAACTCCCTTCTCATTTCTAATTTGGGTTACTTGTTTCCTTTCCTGCTTTTCTTTAGTAAGTTTAGCCAGTGGTTTATCAATTTTGTTGATCTTTTCAAAAAACCAGCTTTTGGTCTTTTCAATTTTTTCAATTGTTTTTCTATTCTGTAATTCATTTAGCTCTGTTCTAATCTTTATGATATCCTTTCTTCCAGTGCCCGAGGGGTTCCTCTGTTGTTCTCTTTCTACTTGTTCAAGCTTTAGAGTTAGTTCCTTGATTTGGTTTCTTTCTTCCTTCCCGATGTGTGCATTTATGGAGATAAACAGACCTCTGAGCACTGCTTTGGCTGTATCCTATAGGTTGTGGTAGGAAGTGTTTTCGTTCTCATTGGAATCCATGAATTTCTTTAATTGATCCCTGATTCCTCTATAACCCATGTTTTTTTGAGCAAGATGTTGTTCAGTTTCCAAGAGTTCCACATTCTATCTATGTTTTTTCTGCTATTTCAACTTTCATGGCCTTATGATCTGAGATGATGCTTTGCAATAATTCAATGGTATGGATTTTGTTGAGCATTGCATTATGGCCTATCACGTGGTCAATTCTGGAGAATGTTCCATGTGCACTGGAGAAGAAGGTGTAGTTGTCTGCTGATGGGTGGAAAGTTCTGTATGTATCAGTGAGGTTTAGTTGGTTAATTGTGTCAGTGAGGTCTTCTGTATCTTTACTGAGCTTTTTTCTAGATGATCTGTCTAGTAATGAGAATGGAGTGTTAAAGTCTCCCACTATTATTGTGGAGTCATCTAACTCTTTTGAGCATAGTCAGTGTTTCTTCAACATATTTAGGTGCTCTGACATTAGGTGCATAAATGTTTAATATAGTTAAGTCTTGCTTGTGTACTGAACCTTTCAGCAATAAATAGTGTCCATCTTTGTCCACGATGGTGGATTTGACATTAAAGTTGATTTTGTCTGAGATTAGAATTGCTACCCCTGCTCTTCTTTGTTCATTGTTAGCTTGATATATATTCTTCCATCCTTTAATTTTCAGTTTGTTCCTGTCTTTAGGTCTCAAGTGAGTTTCTTGTAGACAACATATGGATGGGTCGTGTCTTTTGATCCAAGATGACACTCGGTGTCTCTTTACTGGAGCATTCAGTCCATTCACATTCAATGTAATTATTGATAGGTATGTGTTCACTGCTGCCATTGTGATATGTTTATTTTTATGTTGATGTTTTCTCTGCTGTTCTTATTAGTCTGTTCTGAGACACTCTTTTTTGTGAGTTGATTTTTCACCTTTTTCAGAGCTGGTTTTATAGTTGTTGAGACTCATGTGTTAGATTTCTTGAAATGGTATGATACATCTTTGTTGTGCTTTACAGCTGCCCCTATGAACCCCCTTAATAAACTATTTATAAACCCAATTTTAATTACTACCAGTCTGGTCATCTTCCTCTCCATCTGGAAGGACTGTAATGACTGTAGTACATCCCTCTTTTATTATGATGACACCATAGTTTTCATGATGATCACTGGATTGCTTCTTTCCAAATCAAAGCTGTGATTTACTTTGGAGCCTTCCCTAAATGAGTATTGAGTAGTGTGTCGTTCTAAAATATAAAGTTAGTGGTTTTGTTCTTCTAAGCCAAAGCCAAGAACTTCTTTCAGTATTTCTTGTAGTTTGGGTTTGGTTTTTACAAAGTCTCTGAGTTTCTGTTTATCTGGAAATGTCTTAATTTCATTTTCGTGTTTGAAAGACAGTTTTGCAGGATATATAATTCTTGGTTGGAAGTTCTTCTCCTTCAAGACTTTGACTGTGTCGTGCCACTGTCTCCGTGCCAGCATGGTTTCTGCTGAGAAATCTGACGAGAGCCTACAGGGTTTCCCTCTGAATGTTAGCTTTGCCTTGAGTCTTGCTGTCTTTAAGAGTTGCTGCTTATGTTTCATTTTGTTAAGCTTGATTATAATATGTCTTGGAGTCTTTCTTTTGAGATCTATATTGGGTGGTGTACGATATGCAGCTGAGATGTCTATATTCTCTTCCTGCATGATTTCTGGGAAGTTTTCTTTTAGCAGCTCAGCAACAATATTCTCTGTGTTCTCAGATGTCTCGTCCTGTTCAGGGACTCCAATTAATCTAAGGTTTTTCCTCTTAATAGAGTCCCATATGCTTCTTAATGTTTCTTCATTTTTCTTGTTTCTTTTTTCTGATTTCTGCTCATAGATACTGGCATCAGTAGCTCTGTCTTCCAAGTCAGAAATTCTTTTTTCCATTTATTCCATTCTGTTTTCTTGGGTTTGCATGGAAGTTTCTATGTCTTTGATTTTCTTCTTGATCTGTTGGATTTCAGAGTACTGGTGTTCCATCAGATCAAACAACTTGCTTAATTTTTCATTTTGTTCTGCTGCATTTTGTATAAGGTCTAGAAGGGATCTGTATATAATCAATTTGTATTCACTTCCTGATGCTTTCATAAAAGTTTCTTCATCTGGAAAACTCCTTGGTTGCTTTGTTTGGGAGCCTTCTGAAGCCATGAGTGATTGCTTGTATGCCACAATTGTCTGTTGCTTTTTGGGTCCCATGTGAGAATATAGAGGCTGGAAGAGGTACTGTGAGGATGGATTGCAAATGTTTCTCTAGGCTGTCTTCAAATGTAAAGCAAAAGATATCTGACCAGTTCATAAGTCAGTTAGGTTTTCAGGTGTAGAGGTCCCTCTTCCCATCTGACAAAGTAAGCGCCGCTGTATCCAACCCCAGATGTTAACAAACTAGTTCAGAATACAACACTGCTAGTGCCCTGGTGGCCTCTGCTGACAGGGCCTAGCCTTAGCTGACACTGCCTCGAGTACTGGTTTTGTGATAGAAAAGCGCTCTCCTGTGGGCAGGCTCTGGCTCCCAAGCTAAGAATTAGGTCCAGCTGCGGCCACCGTACCCAAGATGGCGTCCTCCACACAGGCAGCAGACAGGGGGGCTAAAGGTGCCCAGAGGAAGCGATTCCTCTGCTTCTGTTGCAGGGCCCCCAATGTAGGCAGCACTATGCAAAATCACTACTTTTCTGACAGAGAAGCGCTGTGCCATTTGCAGGCGCTGGTTCCCAGGCTAAGAACGAGGTCCCGCTAAAATCTCGGTACCAACATGGCGTCCCGCACCCTGACCACGGAGTTCCGCACAAACCCCACTGAGGCAGCTACAAAATGAAAGGCTCAAAGTGTCTAGATTAACAGAGTCCTGAGCCTGGCTCTCAGAATCTGGGAATTTCGCCTGCCTATCCCCCCAGCAGCGTGTCTGAGTCCAACCGCCGGGCAAGGCCCAGCTCCACCCACCAGCTGAGACCGAGGTAAAAAAAGTCAAAATGGTGCGTTTACCTTCCGTCCGTGAGAGCCGGGGCTAGCCAGGAGTGGGAGTCAGCGAAAGAGTGGAGGTTTTTCGCTGAGTGGTATAAAGTCCCAATTAACAGCTCTGTGCCGTGTCCTGAGGCTGATTAGGTGCTCAGAAGGCTCTGTTTGATCGTCAATTCAGGTCTTGGTTTTGAGAGGGATAGAAGGAGACGTGGGCTTAGTCGGCCATCTTGACTCTGCCCCCCCATATACTTCTTAATGCTTCTTCATTTTTCTTGTTCTTTTTTCTGATTTCTCCTCATAAAAGCTGGAGTCAATAGCTCTACCTTCCAAGTCAGAAAGTCTATTTTCCATTTGTTCCATTCTGTTTTCTTGGCTTTGAATTGAAGTTTCTATCTCTGATTTTGTTCTTGATCTGTTGGATTTCAGATTAGTGGTGTTCCATCAGATTGAAGAGCTTGCTTAGTTTGTCATTTTAGTCTGCTGCATTTTGTATAAGGTCTAGGAAGGCTCTCTATATAATCCTTTTGTATTCACCTTCCAATAGTTTCAGAAAGGTTTCTTCATCTGGGAAGTTTGGAGGTGCTTTCTTTTGAAGGCCTTCTGAAGCCATGGATGATTTCTTGGTTATACTTTTATCCAGAGTTTATTGCTTTTTTGGGCAACATGTGAATCAATAGAGGCTGAGAAAGCTGCTGTGAGGATGCACTGCAGTTGTTTCTCTAGGCCGTCTTAAAACGAAAGATAAAAGTTATCCAACAATTTCCAAAGTTAGTCAGGTTTTCAGGTAACCAGGTCCCTCTTCCCAGCTGGCAATGTAAGCACCTCTATATCCAACCCAAGATGTTATAAACTAGTTCAAAATACAGAAAGTCTACTGCCCTGCTGGCCTCTGTAGTTAGACCCTAGCCATAGGCAACACTGTGTAGAAAACTGCTTTTCTGCTGGAACAGCTCTCTCCTCCGGTCAGGCATTGCCTCCCAGCCTAGGAATCAGGTCCAGCCAAGGCCTCCAGTGACTGATCCCTCCTGATGACATTTCTAAAGTAAGCGAGTTGGATAATGTCCTATGGTGATTTGTAAGATTTCCTTGGGGTAATTTCAAAAGTAGATCACCAGGCTTTTGTTTCTAGTCTGTGTTAAGCTGGCAGCTCTACTGAAACTTGTATACCATGCTGATGTTTGAAATACTGGTAGCACAGCTGCCAGCATCACAGCAACACGCATACCATCAAAGTATGACAGACAGATAGGTAGTGGCCAGATGGTGATTAGGCCCTGATAATATGACCCTTTATTTATAATTTTTAAATATATGTGAACTCTAGGTTGCTTATATAAATAAGTAATTATCTGACTCTTGTGAAGAGAAAGGAAAAAACTGAATTCAACTGAAGTATATAAAGTTTTTTTTTAAAATGTAAGAATTGCCATCACACCCCAACAAGGTTGGCTGTGATCCAAAAAACACAAAACAATAAATGCTGGAGAGGCTGTGGAGAAATTAGAGCTGTCCTACACTGCTGGTGGGATTGCAAAATGGTACAACCTCTTTGGAAAACAATCTGGCACTTCCTTAAAAAACTGGAAGTAGATATACCATTTGATCCTGTAATTCCACTGCTTGGAATTTATCCTTCAGAAACAGATTGTCACAAGAACAGACACATGTACAAGAATGTTTGTTGCAGCACAGTCCACAATAGCAAAAAGATGGAGTTAATCCCGATGCCCATCAGCAGATGAATGGGTAAACAAACTACGGCAGATAGACTCAATGGAACACTACGCTATGATAAGAAACAATGACGATTTTAGAAAACATTTCATAACATGGTCTCATTTGGAAGAGATCATGCTGAGTGAATTCAACCAGTGTCAAAAGGACAAGTTTTATATGAGACCCCTGTTATAAGGACTTAACAAGACAGTTATCCACAGAAGAACATGACTGTGTTGGCTACATGAGTGGGTGGGGGGCTGAGGGTTTCTCATAGATGGGATAATTGACAGATGTTAGAAACTGTATTCTTTTACTGTAATTAGTATAAAGAAAGAAAGAAAAGAATCTCTCATCAGTGTGAATTTGATTTAAGATGTTACTTTTATAAGGGGTCCCTATATTATGTCTTTATTCTGTTTAACAATAAGTCTTTTCTCCTCAAAAAAGAAAAGCAAGAATTGACTACTTAATACAGTGTAATGTCTCATAGTCAAATGATGTCACAAACCTATATTTATTGACATGAATATGTTTTGATGTTAAAGTAGTTCATCATGTAACCATGAAGAAATAATTTCTTCTCTAAATAATTTCCTTCTTTAAATCCCCTTACAACATAAATTTCCCATTTTATGTCAGATAATAAGGTCTTGAAACATTAATGATGTGATTTTTATATAATGTTGAAGAAACTTCCCAAATTCCACTTCATATTTTACACTTACTTCTAGAGGAAAATAAATCCCATCCCTGGATATTTTTGACAGTATAAGAAACATACTAATTTTATTAATTTGTTATGATTTCTGTGTTATCAAAAGCACTATAACTTTAGCAAAATACATTAAGCAAAACATGACAAATTCATTGGAAGTGTTTTTTCATCTATTTGTTTTCTGCTTTTTTGAATACAAATGCTGTTGGAAGTATATCAGTCATCATCTTGTCAATCTGTCCATTCTTCACTCACCTGGAACATGAGAGGTTGAGTTTATTTCTGAACTGGATATTCATTCTGAAGCCTTCAAGAGCTGCTGTCACAAGTCTGGCAAACTTGGAATATGATGTGTTGCAGTGTTTTATGTTTTCTCCATTGGCAAACCAGCATAACTATTATGGAGCTCTTCCACCACCCTTTTAAAGAAACCATTTTCCAGGGAAATAAAAACATAATTGAAGATGGAGAATGTTATTTTTGTCTGTTGCTATGTATCATCATAGCAGCTGATGCAAACTGCTACAAATGACATTCTTATTATAACCCACATATTAGGGAAAGAACAGAGATATTTGACAATTTTTAATTAATGATTCCTACCAGTCACCCTTGCTCTTTTCCACTCCATCTCCTTACAACTGCCATTATTGCTTGGAAATATTTGAGTACTATAGTAAGCTATGTTATTGATAGGGATGTCTCAGTTCCCTTACGCATGTTGAGGTAGGATGGGAGACTGTGGAGGGATGGCAATAAGACCGAAAACTACTGCAATGAATAAAAATCTATTTCCTAAGGTGCCTCAAATCATGGAGACTAGAGAAAAAAGAATGGCTAACTTGGCTTGAAAGTTCCATTGTGCTTAGTTCTTTGCTTGTAAAACTATTTGTTTCTTACAACAATTATATGTGGTAAGAAAATTATTGCTGTCATTTTATTAATGAGAAATTGAACTACTAGAAAAGTTAGCTACTTGTTCAGAATAACTGATACCTAGTACAGGCAGGTGTACCTCTTTTTTATTGCATTTCAGGGACAATGCATTCTTTTACAAATGGAAGGATTGTGGCAAACAGTCAAACAAGTCTGTAGTTGCTGCATTTTGGCTACAGTATGTACCTCTGTATCACGTTTTGGTAGTTTCTGTTGTATTTCAAACTTATTATGTCTGCTATGGTCAATTTGTGATCAGTGGTCTTTGAAGTTACTGTTACAAGTTCTCTGGGGGTACCATGAACCACACAGACAACTTAATTGATAAATGCTGTATGTTATGTTCTAACTGTTCCTCCACCTCCCTTCTTTTCCTTAGGCCTCCCTCTTCCCCAAGACACAACAAGATTGAAAGCAGGCTAACTAATAACCCTACAATGACCTCTAAGTGTTCAAACAAGAGGAAGAATGCCCTATCTCTCTCTTTAAATCAAAAGCTAAAAATGATTCTGTTCAGTGAGGAATGCATATCAAAATCAGAGACAGGCTGAAAGCTAGGCCTCATGCACTAAAAGTTAGCAAAGTTGTGAATACAAAGGAAAAGTTCTTTAATGAAATTAAAAATGCTGCTCTTACGAACACACGAATGATAAGAAAGTGAAACAGCCTTATGGTTGATATGGAGAGTTTTAGTGGTCTGGATAAAAGACCAAACCAGTCACAACATTTTCTTAAGCCAAAGCCCACTGCAGAGCAAAGTTCTAAACCTCTTCAATTCTATGAAATCTGAGAGAGATAATGAAACTGCAGAAGAAAAGTTTGAAGCTAGCAGAACTGTCTTATGAGGTTTAAGGAAAAAAACCATCTCCAAAACATAAAAGTACAAAGTGATGCAGAAGCTGCCACAGGTTATCCAGTAGGTCTAGCTAAGATAATTGATGAAGCTGGTTACACTGAACAACAGATTCTCACTATATATAAAATAGCCTTGTGTTAGAAGTAGATACCATCGAGGACTTTCATAGAGAGAAGTCAACTCCTGGTTTCAGTGCTTCAAAGCATAGGCTAACTCTCTTCTCAGAGGACATTGCAGCTGTTCTAGTTACTATTCCAAAAACGCTACTACCCTTAATAGTTACGTTAAGTCTACTCTGCTCTGTCTGTGTTCTCTAAGAAGAATAACCAAATTGGGATAACAGTATATTACAACACAGCTTACTGAATATTTTCAGTCTTCTTGTTGAGATCTACTCAGAAGAAAAAATTTGTTTTACAATTGACAATACTGTGTCTACTCCAGAACTCTGATAGAGAGGTACAAGACGATTAGTGCTGTTTTCATGCCTGCCAACCCAACATCCATTCTGCAGCCCATGGATCATGGAGTGATTCCGACTTTCAAGTCTTATTTAAGAAATACATTTTATAAGGCTATAGATGCCATAGATAAGTGTTTTCTTTGATGGATCTGGGCAAAGTAAATTGAATACCTCCTAAAAAGGATTCATCATTCTGGATGTCATTAAGAACATTGCAGTCCATGAGAAGAGATCAAAATATCAACATAAACAGGAATTTAAAAGAGGTTGATTCTAACCCTTATGTGAGTCAAGAAGTTCAAGTCTTCTGTGGCAGAGGTAAGTGCAGATGTAGTAGAAATAGCAACAGAACTAGAATTAGAAGTGGAACTTAAAAATGTGACTGTTTACTGTAATTTCATGGTGAAACTTCAACAACTGAGGACTTGCTTCTTATGGATGAGCAGACAAAGTGGTTTCTTGAGATGGGATCGACTGCTGGTAAATATGTTGTGAACATTGTTGAAATCACAGCAAAGGATTCAAAACATTACATAAATGTAGTTGACAAAGCAGCAGCAGAGTTTGAGAAGATTGATTACAATTGCAAAAGAAGTTCTACAACGCGGAAAAAGCCATCAAACAACAGCATAAGCTACAGAGAAATCTTTTCCTAAAAGGCAGAGTTGGTCGATATAACCAGTCACAGTCACCCCAGCCTTCAGGAACCATACTACTCTGTTCAGTCAGCAGGCATCAGTATCAGGGCAAGACATGACACCATCAAAAAGATTACGGATTGTTGAATGCTCAGGTGATGGTTAACGTTTTTTTAGTAATAAAGTATTTTTTAATTAAGGTATGTACTTTTTTTTAGACAATGCTATTGCACACTTAATAGATTATAGTATAGTAGAAATACAGCTTTTGGTGCACTTGGAAACCAAAAAATTCTCTAAGTTTCTTCATTGTGAAACTCAGTTCATTGTGCTTGTCTGGAACTGAACCCCAATATCTCCGTGGTGTGCCAGTGTACAGTCTTGGTCAATCACTAGTGTAAGCTGTACCCAGCACTCTACTCACCTGTGTTCACCAGGGTAGAGGGCATTGTTGGGCTCACAAATGCACGTTTTCCTTCTAATACTAAAGTTATTTGAGCTTTTAGATCCTAAAATATTTAAATAATGTTTCCATCTGTCATTAATGCTTTAACTCTTGGAGTCTTGCATGTCTTCATGTTCTTAAGGCCACTAAACCCACAGGGATATTTAGAATGAATTACATATTTTTCACAAAGCATTTCCTTGTGGTGACTGTTTCTAGTCATTCTGCAGTAAGGAGGTTATACTACAATATTAACAAATACTACAAATTGTGGTATTCCACAACAAATGTCCATTATTTTTGCTGTCTACAGTCTTATGGAAACAACATGAGACTGCCTATGCAATCAAATGAGAGAATCCTTCTAGGGTACTAACACTTTTTCTCCATTGTTTTTCATTACTTTCTGAAGTAATCTTACTGTCCTATCTCAAATACTAAGCAATGCTATTACAACTGTATGCATTACACCTTTCGTCCTGTTACCACTGTGCACTTATAAGAGAAGCTTATCAAGATCTTGCTATATTTGCAGAAGATGAGACAATCATGCAGGTGGAGAAACGAGGCAGGTGGCCTGTGACTCAATATGACATTTCCCATTGTGTTTATAACAAATTTCTAATATTACTAAAATACAGTGACAATTGTATGTCCCACATTTCAACTTATTATGTCAGTCCTTCCTTTTTCTTTAATCACTTGGCTATGGCCAGCTTTCTCATTTATCGTATCATTTCAATCTGCTGATAGCTGTCTTTATTATAGCATAAGCTCATCTCACCACACATTTAAAACATCAGTTGTCTTAAGAAATCTAAGAAGGTCTAGGTTAAACATACATTCCAGAGAATGCTGATCTATAGCTAAACTGCTATATTAAATGCAGAATAAAACAATTCTATTAAGGAATAGTAAATTGTTTAGATTCCAGTTTTCATAGAGAAAACCAAACATGTAGACTGGCATTATTTACAAAATGTACACATCAGTAATGCTTCCCAGTAGGTCATTCTTTGGTATTCCTTGTGAACTATAGCACAATCAAACAGTCTATATTTTAAAGTTATTTTAGAGAGGTTAAAAATTAACTAATCAAAGTGTGACAGCCTCAGTGGAAAACAAATCAGCACAAATGGACTGCACCATAAGCTAAAAGGTCTTCTAAATTTAACCCAACCTTTTACAGGCTAGAGTAGCAGGGACAGGGGGCTGGGGACTGTGTTTTCAAAGGACATCAAGGTCAATAGGCGTAACTAGCTTTTTGCTAAGAGAGCCTTCTGCACCCCATATTGGTGAGTGGCATCTGGGGCCGCCTTAAAAGCCAGAAAGCTGCCATTTGAGGAATATCAATTAGTCCCAACCCACCTGGAGCAGATAATGACTGAGAACATCCACGACATGAGGGAAAAAGAGCCCATGGAGGCAGAAGGACCCTTACGATTGGGGGACTGCATCACCATGAGACCAGAAGAACTAAATGGTGCCTGGTCCCCACCAAAGAAGGTCCCGATAGTGAACATAAGTTAGAGTCTCTGACATAGCATGAGAAAAAGAGGTGTGCAAATAAAAACTTTACTGAAATTCAAAACTGCTGGTCCAACAACCTGGAGGGTCCCCTGGGAACATGGCCCCTAGACTTGCTGCTGCCCCAGATCTGAAACCAGTACTGAGGCCAACACTTCAGATGAAGAATGGACTGAACTTGGGGACATAGAGTGAGCATGTGGTGTGTGTTTTATGGTTTTACACTTATAAAAGGCTGTCCTGCTATTTTCTTTCTAGAGAGGAGAAGAAAGAGTGGAGAGGAGGGGACAGGTGTTTACTGCGAGGATACTGCAAGAGTGAAAGGGAGGAGAGTTCTGGCAAAGTGCGGGGAGAAAAGACAGAGTTGTAGAGAGGTTGATAGCAAAATTGACTTGGATTTTATATTTTCATTTAGTCATAATGAAAATAATTTAAAAAAATTTAACTGATCATCAGGCTGTCGATCAATCACAAAAAAAGAACAAAAATCTGTTTTAACTTCCAGTCCCCTTCTTTTCCCTTGAGTGCAATGCCTCCTTAAGAATACAGAGCTGAGAGGCTACAAGTAAGCAACAGCAATATCAACTCTGAAGTTATCAGAAATTAAAACTTCATTAAATGTTTACTACGCTCAGTGCACTTTGGCAGTGGCGGTCAGGATTATGTCAACTTTGCTACTCCATGTTTGGCTGCTGTATCAAGCGGCAGGGTGGGGTCTGTGGTGGCTTCCCTCTGCTCAGCTCTCATCTCTTCACCTTCCACCACGTGCTGCGGGTCTGCTCATGCAGCCAGCAGCTCCTGCTCTCTTCTGACGTCTAATTCCTAGACCTGAACTAGCAGCTGTTGGATTCATCAACCCTGACAGCCTGCACTTGAGAGTCCTCTTCCCTGACTTGCCGATCCTGGGTTCACCAGCCATTGCAGCTCTGTCTCGCTACCACCTTGGGATCCTCCGATCCACCGGTAATCTAGAATTATGGTCTCGGACCTGCTGACCTTGGGTTGACCAGCTCCTGTGGCCACGTGAGACTTGTGCCAGGACTCGGGATGTTCAGCTTCTGCAGTTGTATAAGCTGTTTCGTTTGTATATAAGTCTTTCCTTGTACTTTGTATATAAATCTTTCCTTGTACATATATCTTACTGGTTTTGCTTTCCTAGAAAACCCAGCCTAAGGCAAATACCAACTCTGATGTTATCAGAAATTAAAACTTCATTACATGTTTACTATGCTCAGGGCACTTTGAGAAGCAAAAAGGAGACCTTAAAAACAGAACTGAAATTCTAAACAGAAATAATAATTATTCAGTCACTTTCTTTTTTCTTTCCAGGTGGTGAGAAATCATTTTCCCTTCCAGTAACAATATACATAAGAAAATATTTCAAATGTGAATGTACTGTTTTGTAATAACTTATATTCTCCTTGATTTCAATTGTCACATTCAAGCGCAAAGAGAGTGCAAGGAGCTGCATGTAGGTGGTCATGAAGAATTGATTTGGATTGTACACTTTCACTTAATCACCATTAAAAAAAAGAATGTTCCCTATGACACTACAAATAGGTCAAAGAAAATAACATATTAAGAAATTATCATAATGGGCTATTAAGGTAGTCAGCTGTGTTAGGTCACAATAAAAAAAAAAAAATATCGACAGGAAAGGTCCAGTACATCTGGAACTTGACAAGGAGTGGTTCTACATAGTTTTTGGTGGGAGAGTTTTCTTTTGAGACTTGGGAAAATGTAGAGAAGAGAGAGAAGATACTAGTCTATTAAGTCTTGCTGTTGTTGCTGAAAGGGTGCACTCCATGAACACACATACACGCACTAGATTTAGGGCCACACAAAGATTATTGCAAAATGCGACTTAGGATTCCTATCTCACTAAAAAAAAAAAAAAAAAAGCAAGTTTTCAAAACGATTCTTCCCAAGAAGCCAGTAGTCATGGTCAGTCCAATGGATTCCATTTCTTATTTGGCCTGTTTCTTTTTTTGAGAGAGAGAATAGGGTTAAATTAGAATACCTTATTGTCAGTCACAAGTTATGATTAAGCTCTGTGACTTAATAAGATGGATCCAGTATGCTTCAAGTGAATGTTGAAAAAGATCCTTAAGAATCATTACAAAACTGATAATTGACATTGAAAGATTAATGTGAGGGATTCTGCTAGACTCCACCTAGGCCATGGGAGCTCTAAGTCATGTGACAGTGGTCTGAACAGAGTGAGGAGATGCTGAGTGCCTGAATTAGGCTGTTTACGCCTTAGAGAAGAGACTCTATGCATATAATAGGCATGGGTCTCTAGAGAAACAAAACCAACAGGAGCTTTCATACAGAGTACAGTTCCTCTGAAACATATAGGGTCGCCATGGTTTGTAATCAATTCCATGGCAACTAGTTTTTTTTGACATTTCTAGTAGGAAAATCAGTGAGAGTTGTTTTTGTGGTCCTATCCTTTGGTTTTTCTTTCATGTCTTTTGCCGTAGTATTTCACTGCTGTGTGAATCTATCAGCACTTGTGTCTATATTTTCAAATAACTGAAGTCCCTGATTTAGTTTTGAAAAAAACTCCAGCTAATCCTTCAGCTATTTTTTTGACAATTTCTCTCCTTATTCCTCATTATTTCTATTTCAGCTTTTTATTCATCTTCAAAATCCAGTAGGTCCTGATTTGTCAGTTCTCCTTTTTTGTGATCTATGAGCTCTTCCACATCCGGGACATCATGTTCTAATTTCAGCATTCTTGCCATATGGATGATTTCTCTACTGATCTCCTCATCATATTATCTGATCAAATTATACTTGGAGTGTATTCACATAACTCGGTAAGGTTTTTCCGTATCCTCTGTATGCATTTTGCCATAACGTCCTCTAAGATGCAAGGTTCCACATACACCGATGGTCACATGTGGGGTTCTTCATAATTCGAATTTGTCGAAGTCAGGAACTGTGTGTGTGTGTGCAAGTGCATGTGTGCACACACACAACACACACAAACCTGTTGCCATTGAGTGGATTTCAACTCATAGCAAACCTACAAGACAGAATAAAACTGCTCCTTGGGCTTCCGAGGAGCAGCTGGTGGATTCAAATTCCCAACGTTTTGGCTAGCAGTGGAACTCTTACTAACCAGTGCACCATCAGAGTCCTGTATATGTGTGTGTGTGTACACATATGTATGCAAATGAATATATGTATATATATGTATGTATATGTACATACCAAAATATATAGCACAGTGGTTAAGAGCCTCTCTGCTAACCGAAAGTTTGGCAGTTTAAATCCACCAGCTACTGCGTGGAAACTCTATCAGGCAATTTTACTCTGTCTAGTAAGGTCACTATAGCCCAAATCCACTCAGTGGCAACAGGTAGGTATATGTACCTGTAATTATATGGAGTGCTGGCAGTACAGAGTTTAATGGCTCCATTGCTAACCAAAAGATTGGCAGTTTAAATCCACCAGAGACTCCTTGGAAACCCCATGGGGCAGTTATACTCTGTTCCATAGGACCACTGTGAATAAGCCAGAATCTACTTGATGGCCAGCCAATATATATTATATATATATATATATACACACACACAGATATATACATACACATATGTGTATATACAGATACAAAACATATATGTATATATGTATACATGTATACGTATATATTTGTACATACATATTTTGAGTGTATGTGTGTGTAAATATATGTATATGTGTGTGTGTATATGTATATATATAAAACATGTATGCATAGGTATGCATTCACACACAACAAACAGCCAAACCAATTACACGCAGTTGATTTCAAATTATGGAGATCTCATGTGCATCAGAGCAAAATGGCGCTACCTAAGATTTTCAGTGCATGTGATCTTTCAGAAGAAGATTGTCAAGATTTCTTCCACCTTACTGCCGAGTGAGTTTAAACCACCAGCTCCTTAGTTAGTAGCGACAAGCTTAACTGTGTACACCACTGGGGACTGAAGAAGATAGATAGATAGACAGACAGACAAGTTTACTTGAAGATATTGGCTTGCACCATTGTGGGAGCTGACAAGCCTAAAATTTGTAGGGCAAGCGAACATATTAGAAAGTCTCTCACAGGATTTAATGTCATAATTTTTAGGTAAAATTTCACCTTCCTCAAGGAACTTCAGTTTTGCTTTCAAAGCTGTCCAACTTGTTGGATGAGACTCACCTACGTTATTAAGAATAATCTTCATTTAAGTTCGTTGTGTTGTACATGTTAACCACATCTACAAAATATCTCCAGAGCAACACTTAGATTAGTGCTTGATTGAGTAATTGGGTACTGTAACTTATCTGGAAACCCTGGTGGCATAGTGGTTAAGTGCTATGTCTGCCAACCAAAATGTTAGCAGTTCAAATCTTCCAGAGCCTCCTTAGAAACTCTATAGGGCAGTTCTAGTCTGTCCTGTAGGGTTGCTATGAGTCAGAATAACCTTGATGGCTTGGGTTTTGTAACTTAGCTGGAAGCCCTAGTGACAAAGCAGTTAAGAGTTCAGGTGTCTCACCAAAAGGTCAGCAGTTCAAATCCATCAGCTGCTCCTTGGAAACCCTATTGGGCAGTTTTACTTCATTCTACTTTAGAATAAACAGCATATAACAACAACATAACTTAGCTTAGTTGACATTTGAAACTAATGACTGCAGTCCTCTTTGTCAACTTGGCACAAATGTACATCTCCTTAAATCATACTTAATCTCAAAATAAAGACAATGACAGTCATTCTTCTACCTAGCTCATGTGGAACCTGTACATGCATCAAAGGCAGTTATCTAAACATAACAAGGAGATACTGAATGGTTTAAAGTTGAGAAAGACATTTGTCAAGGTTTTATTCTTTCCCCTTGCTTATTCTATGAGGAACAAACAATCTGAGAATCTGAACTACTTCAAGAAGAACTCAGCATCAGGACTGGAACAATACTCATTAGTAACCTTCAGTATGCAGGTGACACCACATTACTAGTTGAAAACAAAGACGACTTTAAGAACTTACCAATGAACATCAAAGATTACAGCCTTCAGTATGGATTACACTTGAAGGTGAAGAAAATGAAAATCCTCACAATTGAACCCATAAACAAAATCATGATAAATGGAAAAGAAATTGAAGTTGTCAGTGATTTCATTCTAGGATCAATAATCAGTGTATCTGGAAACAGCAGTCAAGAATGATGTATGATGTATCACCTTGGGAAAAGCTGCTGCAAATGACTTATTTAAAGATTTAGAAAGCAAAGATGTTACCTTCATTACTAAGGTGCACTTGGCTCAAGTTTTATCAGTTGTGTCATATGCAAGCAAAAGCTGGCCAATGCAAAGAAAAAGACAGATGTATTCTCATTGTGATCTTAGTGAAAGTGATTGATTATACCATGGACTTTCAGAAGAACAAAAAATTCCATTTTAAGAGAAAGACAACCAGAATGTTCCTTAGAAGCAAGAATCACAAGACGTCAGTTCTTTTACTTTGGGCATGTCATTAGGAAGCAGTGATCACTAGAAAAGAACATCATGTTTCGTAGAGTGTCAGCAAAAAGAAAAGCAGCCACGATGAAATGGATTGACACAATAGTCATAATGATGGACTCTAACATACAAATGTTCATTAAGATGATACAAGACTGGGGAGCGTTTCATTCAGTGAGTCAAAGCCAACTTGATAGCAACTGTTTTAGTCATCTAGTGCTGCTGCAACAGAAACATCACATGGGGATGGCTTTAACAAACAGAAGTTTATTCTCTCACAGTCCACAAGGCTAGAAGTCTAAGTTCAGGGTGCTGGCCCCAGGGAAAGGCTTTCTGTCTCTGTCAGCTCTGGAGGGAGGTCTTCGTCTTGTCTTGCTCTGGAACATCTCAGCATAAGAACCTCTGGTCCAAGGAATGCTGTCTTCTCTGGGCACTGCTTTCTTGGTTACAGAAGGTCCTCAGCTCTCTGCTTGGCTTCCCTTTCCTTCTATCTCTTGTAGGAGATCTACAATTATATTTCCCACCATTTCTCCTTCAAAGTAAAATGAACAACTGTTCAAATTTCTGCCCATTGAGAGGATTTCTCTTCACCACTGTGTTTCAGGGATGTCCCAGAAATGTCTGCAGTAGTACAGCTCTCCACATGAGGTTGTTACCTGAAGCTTGCACAGAAACATTTGTAAATCAAGCCTAGGTTTGATCTTTTCACTCAAATGGTTTTAGTGAACTCTGTACGAGGCCATCTCTGCAGGTTGGTAGAATAATGCAGGAGGAGTGAGAGCCACAGGTATTTGAGCCATTCCTCATGTTGCTTAATTACCTGTGCCTTTAGGGTCTGCTTGACCCTAATATCATACATACCACTCCAGTTGCTAGTGGAGTTTTGATGTGTAAGCCCAGCTTTGTGACCTAGTGAGTTAGACAACACCCCACTCATGATGGGAAGTTCGGGTCACATGGACCTCAGCTAAACAATCAGTCTGTATAAAGAAATACCTAGTAATAAATGAAAAATTGTTTCTCAAAAGACAGTAGTTACTCAGAGGATGAGGGAGATTTGCTCCAAAATTCTAAGGAACTCTGATATCACCTACATGTAGGGGCCTGCAGACTCCAAACATTTTTATCTGTCACTGACACTTCAAGCATCACTGGATATGTTGGTTGATACAGTCCAAATATCACAGTAGTGTGCAGGGCAGCTTATACCAAATGAAGAGTCTCCACTTGTTCCAGACTCCATTCAAAACTGTTAGCTTCACAGGTTACTCAGAAAATGGACTAGAGTAGCTAGCACAGCCAAACAAAAAATACATTACTTCCATAATCCTCTAGGTATTGTTCCTCTTATCTTGGTTATCTAGTGTTACTATCACAGAAATAACACAAGTGGATGGCTTTAATGAACAGAAATTTATGTCTTTGCAGTAAAGTAGGCTGAAAGTCCAAATTCAGGGAATCAGCTCCAGGGGAAGGCTTGTTGCCTCTGTCAGCCTCCTCATCAACCTCCTGGCCCAGGAACTTCCCAATCCAGGGACCCGGGGGCCAAGGTATGCTCTGCTTCCAGCACCGCTTTGTCGGTCCCCCTATCTTTCCGATCATTTCTCTCTTTTATATCTCAAGAGATTGCCTCAAGACACAGTCTGGTCTTGTGCACTTGCTGTCTCACTAATCCAATTGCCTTCCATCTTCCCTCATTAATGTGATAAAGGCAGGATTTACAACATATAGGAAAATCATACAGTGCCAAGGATCTGCCCACCTAAATTCATACATGTATTTTGGGGGGGGATGTAATTCAGTACACAATACCCCTTTCTCTGATTGTAGAAGTGGCTCTATGCAATAATATATGCTTTAGTTAAAAAGGATACCTCAAAATATATCCCATACTACTATATCATTACAAATTTTACAGAGATACTATTGAATTCCCAGAAATTTTGCTGAGATACTACACTACAGCTGCTAGAATGTGTGAAAAGGAGAAATATTTACAACTGTTGGAGGATAGTGGAGACTATGCAGCAACTAGAACTCTTGCATATTGTTGTAGGAATATAAAATGGTACAGCTGAAATGGACACAAGCTTTGCCCAGCTCTGCCAAGGTGCCTGCTCCCTCACCCAACTAACCCCAACCCACCAGCCTCACTTTCTAATCTTGGCTTGGTATTATGAGCTGCAGCCCTAGCCCTAACCTTCATTTCAATTTTGGTGCCAGCGTTCTGTGCATGTGCAAACCGAGATCTTGACATATGTGCAGAGTGTCTTGACCCACATCCGGGACCTGAACTTGGCGGAAATTATTTTGCAATACACAGCTGTACCTAGACCCATGTAAAGAGCTAAAATTTCTCTCCTTGTAAGCTAGCCTAGCACCCTGATCTCCAAATATGGGCATGGAAGGACTGAGGACAGGGAAGGGGTGGAGGTGTCGTGTTCAGGTCTCAGGTGTGAATCCCCTAACCCAGGAGAGGGAAGATGTCAAAACCCAGCTCCATGGAGTCCGGAGTGTGTGGTCTTTGGGCTGCTTGCCCCACTTTGCACTTTGCTGGTGCAATCTACTGCCATTGTTTAGATCCCTTATAATTGGTAGTTTGGCGTTCATTTTATTTCAGTTGATTAATGAGGCAGGACAATTACACAACCACATTTGAAAACAATTTGACAGTTCCTTAAATGAACATCTGCTATAGAAATTGTGGAAACTTTGGTGGCATAGTGGATTTAGTGTTACATCTGCTAACCAACAGGTCAGCAGTTCAAATCCTCCAGGTGTTCCTTGGAAACTCTATGGAGCAGTTCTGCTCTGACCTTCAGGGTCATTATGAGTTGGACCCAACTGGATGCCAGTAGGTTTGGTTTTGGTTCAGTATAGAAATCATACTTCTTGAGATTTTCTGAAGACAGCTATATGAGAAGACTGACATTTAAGTTGGTGAACGCATCCTAGAAAAAATGCTAAGCACCTCATTGTTGAATATCATTATGGTCACCTATGATGTACTCCCCTTGGGAAGCTATGCACAGATGCCAGCACTTAGTCCATCCTTCAAAGCGATTTTGGAACTCTTTCTGGAATGGCCATTAGAGCTGTTGTCTTATTGCTCCTCATGTCCTGAATGTCATCAAAATTTCTTCCTTTCAATATTTACTTTATCTTTGGGTAAAGAAAAGAAAGCTATTAAGGGCCAGATCAGGTGAGTAGAGAGGGTATCCCAATACAGTTACTTGTTTACTGGCTCAAAACTTACTCACAGACAACTGTACAATCAAGTTGACAAACATGCCACTGTGCCATTCCAGAAAGATTCCCAAAATTGCTTTGAAGGGTGGACTAGGTGCTGGTGTTGGTGCATAGCTTCTCAGACAGAGTACTTTGAAGTTGACGGCAGTGACATTCAGCAATGAGCTATGCAGCACTCAGGGCAATTAAGTTCAGGGGTGTAATAGTCAGACTTCTCTCTCTCTCTCTGTGTATGTGTGTGTGTGTGTGTATATATATATATACCTAAACAAAACTCACTGCTGTGGGATCAATTCCAGCTCATGGTAACCCTAGAGAACACAGTAGAGTTTTCAAGGAGCACCTAGTGGATTTGAATTGCCCACCTTTGGGTTAGCAGATGTAGCACTTAACCACTAAGCCATCAGGGTTTCCAGTCAGCATGTTCCACCATGGTGAGTGATCACATTATACAACTGCCAAAACAGTGAGAATCATGGCCCAGCCAAGTTGACACATTATCTTAACCACCACAGGATCTAAGGTTCTGGGCAGACTTGGAAGTTCAAATAACTATGCTCTATAAGTTGTGAGGTGTGACTTACATCCAGGTGGTTAGGGTCAGAGGAGGAAATGCTGAATATATGCCAAGTTTAAGAACAAAAGTGGAACAGAGGGGAATAGAAATGATAAGAAGTTGATTAGCAATAAATTTGATTTTTCTGGCCAAATAGCCTCAAACTGGAGAAAACCCAAAGGTACATGAACATAGAAGGATGGATAAAAAAACAGTGGGCTATTCATGCAGAAGTACTGTGCAAGGAATGACGTGCCATCTAAATACATGGAACCATGTTATTCTATGAAAAGCACAAAAAGTAACAACTACTCCTAAATCAGTCTCCTGACAGTTTGCTGAGGGACCTAAAGTATCTGTCATTGTAGATACCTCTTTGATTGAAAGCACTAGAATTCATTTTTTAAAAAAATCCTAGGAAATAATACATTAAATTATTATCATAATAGTCTATCAAGGAGCCTGGTGTGATAGGTCACAGCAGAAAGCCTTTAGTGTTGGTAGTAATAAAAAGAAACAGTGGAGAGCAATAAAGGAAACAAATTGCTGATACATACAACAACATGAATATGAATGAACCCTGCAAATGTGCTGAGTGAAAGAAGTCAGACAGATACAAAGAAAGTTCATACTGTATGATTCCACTCATTGAAACCCAGGAATATGTACAGCTAAGAAAGGACACAAGGGAACATTCTGGAGTAATGACACTGTCCTGCACCTTCAAAATGTTGTGGGTTATACTAACACATGAATTCTTCAGAACTGGTTTGAAGATACACTTTTCAGTGTATTTAAATTGTACTTAAATTTTTAAAATCATCTAAATGTTATTGTGGTTATTTTAAAGTAGTTCTGATATTTTATGGATGTATGTGGAAATATTTAGAGATAAAAAATACATGTAATATTTGGGATTTACTTAAAAATGGAGGGAGTTTGTGATAGAGCACGTAGGCATTGGAAGGAAACAGGAGTAGTTATGCATCGAAAATTGTGGAAGTTGTGTGATGTTTACTTTTGTGTATGTTTAAACATTTTCAATAATAAAAAATGGACACAAACGGGATCTTTGGGGTTCCTTTCCTCATTTACTAAAGAGACATCTAGAAACATAAGGAGAAAATAAATGTTTAAGGTTTAGCCAGCTTGCAGGTTCAACCTTCTTTCTCTGATCCCAAGAAAACATAAATTATGAGCTGTTGCTTTTGGAAGGGCTGCTTTTTAAAAAAGATAAAGCAATGCTGCAAGGAGATATTTAACCAATAAATATTTATGACTTCAAGTAGTTCATGGTCTACACTTTTCATACACACACACACACACACACACACACACACACACACACACGCACCCGTTGCTGTTGAGTAAATTCTGTGTTATAGTGACCTTATAGGACAGAGTAGAACTGCCCCATAGGGTTTTCAAGGAGTACTGCCCACCTACCTACACACACACACACACACACATGCATCCTCTGAAACATCTTTAATAAATAAACAAAAGCCATACAGCAAAGACTTGTTTTTTCCTTTCAGTGCTGAAATCCTCAAAACCCAGGCAAAAGATAGCGAAGGCGTTCTGCTAGCGGGAGGAGCTTGAATTCTCCATTCTATTCAGGTTCAGTAACAGCTGTTTCCTCCCCAGCTCTGAAAGAGGTGAAAATGTGTTAAGCGATGCAAAAAAAAAAAAGAAAGAAAAAAAAAAAAAAAAGAAATGGTTTGAAGTATGCGCGCGTGCACGTGTGTGTGTGTGTGTGTGTGTGTGTGTGTGTGTATCTGTCTGTTCGGATTGGGGTAGGGGAGGGTCGTTGTCAACTCCAAGGGCAACTTGAATCTGAAGTTAAAACCGTGACTCGAGCGGGAGTCTCGTCTTTAGAAGCCTCTGAAAGGGGAATTGTGTATCACAGTTCAGGAGGGCAAAGCAGACAAGATTTGTCTCCTCCATCCAGGTACTTGATCTGGAAAGTAAATTCCATTTAGATAACGAAAACCCTTACAATTGCTTGTTTCCGACGGCTGAGAAGTATTTATCCCACTGATGGGAAAAATCGGTGTCTGGCATCCTCTGATTGGTGGAAAAGAAAATGGTGACAGTGGGGTGGGAAGAGGATTTGTCCAGCTCTCACCTGCCTTTTCAACAAGTAACTCTTCATTATTAATCTCCTCTCCACCTGCAGAACCTTTCCGGACTCCCCCGAGGTTACGATGGAGGATACTGGAACAAAAACGGCCTTTAACTTTGTATTCTGCCACTGTTTGACAAATTTAAACGATCCGAGAGAAACGTGTTCTTCTCAGTATGGCTATGAGCACCTCCGAATCAGACTGACTCCTTCGGCAGCTCCCCAAGAGACTGGCTCTGTCTTTTGGTGGTCGATCCCTCAGTCCCTGGCTTCAGGGCTTATCCCTGACTAGGGGGTGCCAGTGAAGAATCAGAGAGAAAAGCGGAGACAGGGAAGAGGGACCATGGAAAAAGGGAGAGACATCAGCCAAAGCCTAACGACTAGCAGTCCGCAGAAGACTCTCCCGTGACCCTGAACTTGAGGTGACGCGCCGAACACCCCACCTTCTCGCCTCCTCGGACCAGGCGGGAGACTAGAGTTGGTTAGATGTCCCCCTCCCAACCCGTCTCCCCCCATCCTTGAAAAGCAGCGAGGCGCACGAGGCGAGAAAGCAGCGGGCGCCGGGAGCGGGGCGGGGAGACGCGCTGACAAATCAGCTGAGGGGGTGGTGAGAGCAGGAGGAGGAGGAAGGAGAGAAGGAGGAGGAAGGCTACGACGACCAGAAGGGGGCCAGAGAGAGGGGGCGAGCCACCGTGAATCGCGACGCGGGACAGTGAGGTGTGTGTTGGCTTTAGGGCGGACCAGCAGACCGAGGCCCGCCTTAGCATCCTTCTCCTGCTCTCTCTGCCTTCCCTTCCGAACCACTCTCTGTTCCTCCCGGATCCTCCTGTGCGGGGGACGGGGAGTGGCAATTTGACAACAGGTTCCCGGGTTCGTCTCCCACGTCCCCAGCCTTTCGTTGCCGTGTTGCGCTGACAGCAGCCTCCTCTGGGGACCCTCCCTCTCCCGGTGCCACTCCGCCCTTCCTGTGCGCTCCTTTCCTCCCTGTTCCCATGTCAATAATATTTGCTTAAACAAAACCAAAGGGGGAGGAAGAGCACTGGAGCAGCAGAGGGGCTCAGGTAAGTACCTATGGAGCTAAATGGGCAAGAAGCTTTGGAAATCTTAGAGGAAATCTAGTGGGAGAGAAAGACCCCGGGAAGGGAGGGCGGTTGGTCCTGCACTGAGGACAGTCTGTGCCAAGTCTCTTGACAGTGGTTACTTGCCCCTTTTGTGCGCTGGAAGAAAGTAAACGGATTTGGCTTTCCACCTGATTTCCGTTTTCCACACTTACCCACCTTTAAGGCTAACAAGTCAGGCTACTACTCTGGATATGCTTTTACTTTGGGAAAGGTCAAAATGGTCAATGGATGGATGAATTTCCAACTTTTATTTCACCCTTATCTAAAGCCTCCACTCTACTTCTGTTTTCCCTGTAAAGTAAGCAAGCTTCACTTGGCAAAAAAAAAAAAAAAAAAAAAATCAGCGGAGGTGCCTGAAGAGCAAGTCAACAGGCCTTAAAGGGTTAACAGGTGCAGGCCCAGCTGTCACCACGGGACGCGGGGTCCCCTGGCCACCCCTGTTAGTGGGAACTGCCTCTCAGGGGGCGCTAGTCTGGAAACTGCAGACGTGAGCAGCTTCTGCCCTGGGCAGATGGCAGAGAGTGGGGTGGATGGTCCTGTGGATTGGAAGAAGAGCATGAAGGCTGTTTCTGGCCTGAGGTTCAGCCACACCCCGAGCGAGTAGTTCTGGAGCAAACTGTCAGTCCTCCTCTGGATCCAGTTCTAGGATGCCACTGCATCCACACCCCAAAACTCCTTTTCTTTTCGTGTGGTTTTTTTTCCTAAACGTGCTTCTAACGTGAGCTGTCACTAGCTGGATCCCTGAAAGCTGAAGGATGGGTCCATCTTTTCATGCTACTCCGTCTGTGAAACGCAGTGGAAACAGCCTGATGATTCATCCTAAACCCTGTTCAGGCAGCTAGGCTTTTCCTAGGCATGGTGGATGAGGGATGCTAAATTTTTACACCAGAAGCCCTAGAGAAGTGTCGCTTTGTTCAGCCACTGGAATCAGAATGCAATTAAAAGTCTGAATCTCAGACTTTTGGGAAAACTACTGATTTCTCAGTGGTTTTTACTTTTGGTCGTCTTAATTTTGTTTTGCTTTACCAAAAAGTTCTCATTCAAAGTGTATTCTGTGTTCTGCAGTGTGCTGTAAGAAATTCATTAGCCATGGATGTATTCATGAAGGGACTTTCAAAGGCCAAGGAAGGAGTTGTGGCTGCGGCTGAGAAGACCAAGCAGGGTGTGGCAGAAGCAGCAGGAAAGACAAAAGAGGGTGTTCTCTACGTTGGTAGGTGAACCCCAACTGTCTTCTTAATATTTATTCATGACTGATGGGTTAGGGTGACTGATACTCTAAATGCTGTATTTCGTCCTTGAGTCATCTTTGCACCATCCCTTGCAAACAGAATGTAGTGACTCAGAGGTATGTGTGGGTAGGGCAATGTTTACATTTTGGCTAATAGTACAAAACGAAGACAATCTTTTGTTTTTCCTAATTTTTCAATTTTATAATACTTAGGGTTTTGAGTTCCTTTTTTAAATGACTGGTTCCCTACGTTAAAAACAAACAAACAAACAAACAAAACCTAAACCTGTTGATTCAATACTGACTCATGGTGAGCCATGTGTAATAAGTAACTGTACTTCAGATGAACTTTTTAAAATTAAGACTTTAAAGAAAAATCAATGTGCCTAAGAATCAAAATCATTCATGGAATTTTGATTTCTTTTATCATCGTAATATTTCCTAATTTTTAAGTGTATTCTAATTTTAAAATAAGATTTAGATTTTGGAGCCCTGATGTTACAGTGGTTAAGAGTTCCGTAGGAAACCAAAAAGGCTGGCAGTTCAAATCTACCAGCTGCTTTGTGGAAACCCCGTGGAACAGTTCTACTCTGTCTTATAGGGTTGCTATGAGTCAGAGTTGACTCAGTGGCAATGGATTTGGTTCACTTTTGGTCCGTGATGTATAAAAAAAGACATACTATGGTCCCAAAGTGGAAAGGATAGATTAATCTTTAGGAGAGTTATTATAGCCACTAATTAGGAAGAGAAAGTGTTTGAAGACTACTACTAATAGTTTTGAAACTTCCGTATAATCCATTTATCAAATGACACTAAATAATGACCTTGATGCTCACTATTTCTGCTTGTTCCTGAATTCCCACCTTGGTGTATCTACAGAAGTCTGGACCATTTTTTTTCTTCATTTATGTCTAGAACTGTGCTGGACTTAGTGTTATTTTAGAAACCACTTCACATTCTTTGGGAAAGGAGCTGTGATTTAATAGGAATGCATAGACACAGACATGCACACACTCTCATACTCAGCTACTGCCACTCTTTTTCTTCTCTTTTTCCTTTTCTCCTCTTAACCCTTCCACATCCTCTGGTGGCAGCTATCGCAGTGGTAACTATGGATTGGGTAGTAAGGAGGAGGAGGAGGAGATTGGATGGCATAGACAACTCTGCTGCTATGCCTGGGTCTAGAGGGGAAAAGAAAACTGCAGTGTTTATGCAATGCAAATTAGCAGGAAAAAATTCATACTTGGAGTGATTTTTATGAATGCTTTTCCTCAAAACCTACATCAAATTATTGTTTTTCATTGTTCATAAACTTTTTATGTAGACTTGATCTTATCACAAATCTTAAATTACTCTCTTCCTCTGCCTTAAAACATATTTTGAGATACTCACTGAAATAAAGAGTATTACAAGAAAAATTAAACCTGATGAGTTAATTTCAAGTCTTTTTTTTTTTGGTGAAATAGGAGTTCCATCTCTTTATATGGAATTTGGAGTACTAAATCAGTGATGTGTGTGTTTTATTATATCTTTTATTTGTTCTGACTTTTCTGAGTTGTGCAAATGCATGCTTGTAATGCTATTTGACTTCAGTTACTTCCTCACTTTGTAACTTTAAAGATTTTTTTTTTTTTTTTAAGGTGCTAATGGAAATCCTGGTTGCATAGTGGTTAAGTGCTATGACTGCTAACCAAACAGTTGGCAGTTTGAATAATCTGCCAGGTCCTCCTTGGACACTCTATGTGCTCGAGCACTTCTACTCTGTCCTATAGGGTCACTATGAGTTGAAATCAACTTGGCAGAAATGGATTTAATACAAACTCCATGGAGCACTAGTGGTACAGTGGCTAAGAGCTTGGCTGCCAACCAGAAGGTCATCAGTTCAAATCTACCAGCTGCTTCTTGGAAACCCCTATGAGGTTGTGTCTGTTGTCCTGTCAAATTACTATCAGTCAATTGTTTTGATTTTATTAACTCTGTTAGTTTGCAGCTAGTCTAGAAACTATCAAATATCAGCACAATACATTGTTCTTCTCCAGATTATAAACAGGTTTAATCATCTGAACAATTTTTATTTGTTTTTATTGTCAATTGTGAGTTTTCATCAGAAATTAATTCTGTTATTTGCTCTGAGATGACCATATAAAATTGTAATTTGTGTATATGTCACATATTTTTAAATCATGTCCAAAGTCTATCAATTTCAACTGAGTAAGTTCTATAAATTATTTATTAGTTGTGTTTTGAAGCCTAATCAAATGTTGAGCTCACACACAGGAGTTCAGAAAACAATGACATCATGAAAATATATTAAGTGTAGAGCCAGGACTGGCAAGTTTAACCTCTCTCAATTATTCAACTCTGCTATTGTAGAGTGAAAGCTGTCTTAGTCAATGACCAGCATCACTCTGTATTCCAGTAAAACTTGAGTTACAAAAACAAGTGCTGGTTCAGATTTGTCCTGTAGGCTGTTGTTTGCTTATTTCTAGTGTAGTGGAAAGAGCATGGGCTCGATGTTACACAAACCTGACCTTACCTGAGGGATATTGTGGTAAGTTGTTTAATATCTCTGAGCATAATTCTCCTCATTCGTGAAACTATGATTGAAAAAATAATGTAATTGCCTTATACAGTTTGTGAGAATATCAGAGTAAAGCAGAACACATAAGTTACAGAGCACACTTTCATAATAGAAGCCATGATTATTATTATTAAGCAACTCTTAAGTTGAATAATTTATTTTTACAATGTGTTTCTGTTTTCCTTTGCCCTTTATTACAAGAAAATTTATCAACAACTAATTTGAAAGATTGGAAGTAACTTAGGAAAATTCTCTAATTTCATTTACAACTGAAGAAGTTGGGCAGATTGTCTTCATAAGCCCATAAGTAACAACCTCGTCCCTTAATAATATCAATGACAGCAGATATACAAACACAGACACATATGCACACTTCTACAAAATATATACGTTCACATACCTACAGATATACCTTATATTATCCTATATACTTTAACAAATTTGATAATTGTACAATTTCATTGATACGACATTTATAATTCAGAGGCTTGTCCTGTGTTCAAGCTGCAAATCTGTTTATAAACATTGTATGTGAAGAAGAATAGTAGGTGTCATTTGCTAAGGTTTCACTTTTTTAAACCTTTAATCTTTGAATTGGAGCCATGATGTGCATTTGATTGTTGTGTGAGAAAGTTAAAGTTTAAATTGAGCAATCTGAATCCAGATTCCACACTATTAACTATAAAGATATGATTCATTTGATGTTTTTTATTTGAAATTAAAAATATAGACCAAAACCATAACAACAGTAACCATTGCATTGATTCCAATTCATGGCAATCTCTGTGTGTTGAAGTAGAACTTCACTCTATAGTGTCTTCTGTGGCTGATTTTTCAGAAATCAATCATCAGACCTTTCTTCTGAGGTGCTTCTGGTTGAATTCAAACCTCCAGCCCTTTCCTTAGCAGCTGAGCTTTCACTGTTTGTAGTACCTGAGAATATCATATTATATTTTAATGGGAACATCTTAAATATCATCAAACTGTTTTATTAAATGAAGGAGTTTCTTTGGCAATTTTATAAAATTTAAGTTAAATTTCACTTAATTTTTATTTTATAAAAATATTCAATGAACGTTTTCAATGTAATCTTATGTTTTTAGGTCTATTATCTTACTATGTGGATCATAGATTTGTACTTCTCAATTAAAAAGTAGAAAAAAAAAAGAAAAATTAGAAAAGAGAGAGAGAGAGAGAGAAAACTAAAAACTAACCTGGATCAGTGTTTCCTTAAATTTGACCCAGGAATTATTGCACTAATTTGAATATTTCTCCCCCCACTCCCTGTGAAAAAAACCTCATTGCTGTTGAATTGGTTCCAACTCATAACCACAGTATTAGCCACAGTAGAACTGTCTCACAGGGGGTCTCTTAAGAACTAGCTGATGGATTCAAACTGCAGGTCTTTTGGTTAGCATCCAGGCTCTTAATCACTGTACTATCAGGCCTCCATTTGAATACCAGGATTCTTAAAAATACAAATATTTGTACTTTATGTTTACTAATATTGTACTTTAAAAAAAAAAAAACAAAAAACTGACAACCAGACCTGGTGCCGTTGAGCCAAGTTCCAACTCTTAGTTACCCTATTGGTCAGAGTAGCACTGCCCCGTAGAGTTTGCAAGGAATGTCTGGTGGATCTGAAGTGCCGACGTCTCGGTTAACAGCCGTAACAATTAACCACTCTGCCACCAGGATTTCCTTGTGACTATCACTCCTACCTAATTGATTATTCTACATTTTATATTTTAAGAACCAGTTTCTTAGTGATTATTTAATCTTACAAATTAATTTTGCTGATAGGAAAACTGAGAACCACCCCATATATTTTTCTTTGTTTTGAAAAGTGTTTAGTTATTTCTAGTATTCTTACTAAGGATTTTTAACACTTAGTTCATTTTTCAGAATTTTAACTTCTGCTTTCTACTTTTTACCTCCTTGCTTCCTTGTATGTTTCTACTTGATAGAGTTATATTTCCTTGAGTTGTAAGATAGTTTTCAAACAGATCTCTAATCGTCATTGCTATTTGCTCCAAGACTATTTTAACCAAAAGACTGGTCTGAAGTACACTGAAGGATCCGACATTCTAAGGGTTATAAATTAAAACTGTTAGCAAACTTAGTCTTCTTAATACATACATTAATAAGTTATTTTTGTAAAAGTGAGTAATGGCCAAGGTTTGGGGCAAATTCCTATCTAGCCTCTTTTTGAAGCTAGCATTAGAACACCTGCATAATAAAATATGAGCTTCTTTCTAACGTATGTCTAGTTTAATGGAAACAGTATGGGCTTAAGATGGGACAGAGCTTGGTTTGAATGTTCTTGTAGCCTATTTTTGCCTGTGTGTCCTTGGAATAGTTACCTAACTTTAATCTTCAATTTTTTTCACATCTAAAATGGGCATAACAATGAAATCCATTGCTGTAACCCTGTAGGACAGGCTTACATGTTTTCAAAGTGTGGCTGGTGGATTTTGACATGCTGACCTTTTTTGGTTAGCAGCCAAACTCCTAACCACCATGCATAGTACCCCTATACGAAGCTGATATTATGAAGACTGTATATGGTGGATACAGGGTGCCTCTCATATACTGTGTCCAATAAATACTAATACCTTCTTACCTTCACCCTCAATTTGAGGATTTGATTGATTTCATTGATTACCCAATCCCTCTGTTGTACTTCAGCAAGTTCTCTGCAGTTCTGAGTCTAAATAAAATCATCTTGCCACCCAGTCCCAGTGTTATCTCACCTTTTTATTTTCTTCATAAGTTGACACATGAAGTGGGAAGCAAGAGAATAAAAAGTTGTCACTGTGTGCTAAAATTTTAATTGAATTGAACCTCCTCTTAGCCTTGTTTTCTTCTTTTTTGGTTGCAGCGAATACTCAATTTCTTTGCTTAGGTTTTGTGCCCCTTAAGACTATTATCACGTATGAGTTTCTGAGGAGTGATGTGTCTTGTATTTAAAACCAGTTATTGTCAATGTAAGTCTCGTTTGAGATTTCTGTTTTGAAATCAAATTTGTTTGTTCTTCTAGGCTCCAAAACAAAGGAAGGTGTGGTTCATGGTGTGACAACAGGTAAGCTCCATGGGGCTTATATCCAGGAGTAATTTTAAGAAGTTTAATGATGAGTATAGCCCAATATTGTTAATTCACAATGTAATTATAAACAATTACTGTGCCTGTAGAAGTGTTCTAATAGTAACTCAGATTTTTTTAGTCTTAGGTATTTACTACATAAGTAGGTAAACAATTATTATAAATGTATAATACACAATACATTTCTAAGAATAATGACTTTGAATTGACCAGCTATGTTTAAGTTAAAAATCTGATATTAGGGTATTTTGACCAACTTAAGGTTTTGGAAGGCTGATAGCACACGTAATATATGCCAAGCCAAGCCATAAGGATTGATATTTTTCAGAAGACTAAAGTAAAATTTTCAGTATAAACATAAAACTCAGTCAAGTCCATTCCAGTTCATAGTGACCCTATATCACAGAGTAGAACTGCCATATAGAGATTCCAAGAAGCGACTGATGGATTCAGACCGACAGCCTTTTTAGCAGCAGACCTCTTAACCACTGTGCTACTAGGGAGTATTCTGAACACTGAACAATATTGATACATATGACGGCACTTGGCTTGGCTGGCATATATGTATATATTTTATGATTCAGAAGACATTTCAGGAAATACTCTTGAGATGATTGGTGTAAAACAAAATATTATATTTATCTCTATTTGGCTTAATTTTACCAAGAATCTGAGTTGGCCTCTAAGAAGATTTGGAGCCCTGAATTAAGAGCCCTGCTAAACAAAAGGTTGGCAATTCAAATCTACCAGCCACTCCTTGGAAATCCTATGCAGCAGTTCTACTCTGTCCTATAGGGTCATTATCAGTTGGAATTAACTCAGCAACAGTGGGTTTTTATTTTATTTTATTTTTGGTTGGAAGATTTAAGGAGCTTGGCAGTGCAGTTGTTAAGCTTTCAGCTATTAACTGAAAGGTCAGTAATTCAACTTTACTAGCCATTCTATAGGCGAAAGCTGCAATAGTCAGGTTCTGTAGAGTACAGCCTAGGAAACCTTATGGGGCAGTTCTGCTGTGTCCTGTACAGGTGCTGTGAGCCAGAATCAACTTGATGGCAATGGGTTTGGGTTTTCTTGGTTACCAGGAAGATTTGTAATAAAGAAAAAGCAAATATAAAAATGATGGTGATAATTATAAACAGAAGGAGAAGAATGATAATGATAGCAATAAAGAGAATTAAACAGCAGTAACCTTAAGAGCTTACAGACTTGCTCACTGAGTTTCTTGTCTGTAGTTCCAGCTTCCTGATTTCTGTGGTGAAACGAGATAGAATCCAAAATGTAATTCATATGATCAGAAAGCAGTAAATATAACAGTGCTTGGGGAATATATCCTGTTTCTTACTCTGAATTTGGAAACAGAAATAGGTAAAGCCAAAGCAAGCATTAATAGAGTGCTGTGGTTTGGACCCCAAATTTTAAACTACGCTGCTTTAGTTCAATTTCTGATTACAGTTTATCAGCCATATGATCTTCTGCAAGATTCTTAACTTCTATGTGATTTAGAAGTCTTAGCCAAGAACAATTAAACAAATTGATGTACTCAAAGCACCTAGAATACTGAAGGCAGTAGTTTGTATTATATGCAAACTAAAAAAACCCCATTGCAGTCTAGTTGATTCTGACTCAAAATGACCCAAGAGGACAGAGTAGAACTGCCCCACAGGGTTTCCAAGGAGTAGCTGCTAGACTTGAACTACTGACTTTCGATCAGCAGTCAAACTTTTAACGACTGACCCTGTGTTATACAGGTGTTACTGATTATCACTGTACAGTAATCTTTCTTGGGCAGTGTTTACAGCTAGTGGAGAAGAGTATTTCATGTAATTCTTTTTAGGCACTCTTCTGATAAAAAAATGAGGATGTAAAATTAAAACAGAACCCTTCAAAACTGGTTCTGCTAAAAACTAAGTTTCAGTATACAGCTTTCATTTGCTGTATTGCAATCCAATATAAAAAGCAGAAAACCGTGCAAGTAAATAGATTGTCTTGCCTTGTAGGGACCTTCTACATATATGGTGATACTGAGCATGATTTTAATGAAAACTGGACAGCAAATAGTTAGAAACTGTGCTACCAAAGGAGGCCTGGCCTAGATCAGTGGTGTTTCATTTTGAGTGTTGAGGGAAAATCCATGTGGTTTTAAAAGCAGACAAGCAAGTGGCAAGCTTCCAAGCCTATAGTATAAATTGAAGAACTCAGTTAATACTGTCATCTAATGGAATCGGTGAAAACGGACTACATGTTTAACAGATGAAAAAGTCAGAAGTTTTTCAGGGGGAGATCTAAGTCTTCCCCACATTGCTGTAATGTGCATGAGTTGGGGAGGTATGTGTGTGTGTGTGTGTGTGTGTGTGTGTGTGTGTGTGTGTGTGTGTGTGTGTGTGTGTGTGTGTGTGTGTGTGTGTGAGAGAGAGAGAGAGAGAGAAAATGGGAGAAAGAGAAAAGGAGAGAAAGAGTGAGCTACACAGGCAGAGAGAGAGAGATATGGAGAGACACAGAGACTAAAGTTTGTATAGTAAGTCAACGTTTTACAGTGTCTCTGAATAAAGTAGCCCACAAGCTTATTTTTCCATAATCTTACAATACTGAGAAGATTTGCATACTGTATCTTCCTTTTAGAGATTCATTTTGAACATTGGCATAGTAAAGACTCTCAGCTGTGTAAAATTAAGAAATTTATACAGCGTAGTTTAACCCACAGTTTCTAGAAATCATTTAACTCTCAACGGTTACTCGAAATAAAACTAGAATTTCCCAGAATGCTATAGAAAGTGCTGCTGAGCAGTGTAACTGTGATGATTTTGAGGTGACCGGTATTCATAGCTCTCATATCAGTCAGCCCATGAGTCGGATCCGACTTGACAGCACTTGGCTTGGCGCATCATGAAAGTAGTACAATATCAAAGACGCTGCTATGAATAGTCTTGCACTGAGAGTCTTAAACTGAGAGAAATCAGTTGTATTAAGTACCATTGTTTTCCCACAACACGTGAATTACTTGATTAGTTGAAGAAAGTTATTTAATATGAAATTCCAAATTCTAATTATGAAGCTAAGTAAATTTGAGGTCATAACCTGAATGGTGAAGAAGAAGAATCATTTGCTTGTTATACCTGGTCTAACATGTTTATTAATGGGTACCTCAAACTAAAAACCAATTTCCATCCATTTGACTGATTCATGGTGATCCCACATGTGTCAGAGTAGAGCTGGGCTCCACAAGGTTTTTAATGATCCGATAGTAGATTACCAGGCCTTTCTTCTGAGGTGCCTCTGGGTGAACTTGAATCTCCAAGTTGACAGCATTAATTGTTGGCGTTTCCCAAGGCCTCCTCCCTTGGGCACCTAGCCAAGCCAGCCAAGTGCCGTCGAGTCGGATCTGACTCATGGCGACCCTAGGGCACCTAGTGCTAAATAATTTTTTGTTTTAATTGTTATTAGACTTAAGGGAAGGGAGTGAAAAGTGCGTAGTATACAACAGAATTCCCTAATGTTAAAAATTACCAAAGATTCATGGTTTTAGCTCTTTGCAATATATAGACTTATCTAAACTTTATTAGGCCAGGAGTTTCCTACCTGCAAAATTCAAGGAAAACAAGCTCTTCCAGTTAGACAATGTCTGGGCACAATCCGGAAAACTTCACTGCAAGCCCTAGCTTTCTGATCTCTGGAAATAATTATTGAAGTTGCCAACTTAATGCAACATACTATTTTTAAAAAATCAGAGTATATTTAATATGGATATAGCGAATGACAAACTTTTGAAAGTGTTTTAAAAAATAGGTTGTGATTGGTTTTATTTCTCATAAAAAGTATTCTGTGAAGAAATTCCTATTATTGAAGATTTAATAATGGTTTTATTCTTAGAAACAAAAATTTGTTATATCATGTAAGATAAAAAAAAAAATGTACCAGACAATGTTAAAACAGGCAAAAGTTCTTTTATTACCAAAAGCCAAGTGCCATCGAGTCGGATCCGACCAAAAAAAAAAAAAAAAAAAAGGTTATGGTAAAGGAGGGGGATAAACCCAAACCAAATCACTGTCTTTAAGTCCACTTTGACTCATATTGACCTCATACAGTTTGCAAAGCAGTATATCTCTGTGGAAGTAGACTGTCACATCTTTCTCCTACAGAGCCACTGGTGGTTTTGAACTGTCAATGTTTCGTGGTTAGCAGCTGATCACTAACCACTGCGCCACCAGAGAACCCGAAGGAGGGCAATGGGCATATGGAGGAAAAGGAACATTGTCATGGGAGGGAGACCACTATAACAAGGAAAGCAGCCAGCCAAAGTCTGTACTCCTAGTTCACTGAAGCAGAGGAGAGGAAGGGTTAAAGAGGACTGAAACAAATTAGTGAAGCAATACTGAAGTACTGAAATTCCTTAACAAGAAGTTATGCACGGGGTGCATTGATCACATGCAGTTATCTCCTGAGTTTTAGGGTAGATGAAAAATGTGCCACCTAGATTCTATAAAGGTCAGGAAGAAAGAGAGAGGTCAGGGGCCCTAAATCAGGAATAAAAAATTTCAGAGTAGAACTATATTCCATAGATTTTTAATAACTATAACCTTTCAGAAGTAGATTTCCAGGTCTTTCTTCCAAGATACCTCTGAGTTGATTTAAACTGACAACCTTTTGCTTAGTCACTGAGTGCATAACCAATTACACCCCCCAAGAATCCTTAGAGTCTAGAAAAAGCCTGCCTTAATTTTAATTAAGCTCAAAACTCACTGCTGTTGAGTCGGTTCTGACCCCGAGTGACCCTAGAGGATAAAGTGGAACTTCACAGAGAGTTTGCAAGGAGCAGCTGGTGGATTCAAACTTCCAGCCTTTTGGTCAGCAGCCATAGTTCTTAGCCACTACACCACCAGGGTTTCCAGGCAAGTGAGGGAAATGTTACTGTTGTCTAGGTCAGCCATTTTCTGGAAAACAAAAGAGTTTAGGGATTTCCTGGATGGCAGCATTTATATAAAAATGGACAATGTCAATTATAAGCTAAAAGCAACTTTTCAACATGGTGTGATTTAAATTTACTTATTATTTTTTTAATGTATTTTTTAAAAATTTTCCTCAACCCTGTAGTTTATATACTAATTCAAAGCTAGATCTTAACTTTATAACTTTGTTTAATGATGTATTTATTCCAAAAGCTGAAGTTAGATTTCTTAATTTTGGGATTTTTATTTTTAACAAAAATAACCTAAGTATTGATGGTAATGTATAAATTACAGATATACGATAATTCCTTTACGTACATTCAAAATTATTTATTGAGTATCTATTGAGAAATAATACAAAAATAAATAAAACAAGATCTTTAATTTTAAAGAACTCAAAATAAAATGGTGGAGGTGAACAAGCAGATTCTCGTAAAGAAATAATTTAGAAGCAATGTAAAAAGTTAACAGAAATATGTCTAAACTTTTAATTGTATCACAGGAACAAAAGGCACTTGTTGGGAGATTTTTTGACACAGAATAACGCATTTGATCCACATGTCTGTCAGTTTGTCATACTGTGGGGGCTTCCATGTTGCTGTGATGCTGAAAGTTATGCCACTGATATTCAAATGCTAGTGGGGACACCCATGGTGAACAGGTTTCAGCTGAGCTTCCAAACTAAGACAGACTAGGAAGAAGGACCTGACAGTCTACTTCTGAAAAAAATTTGCCAGTGAAAACCCAGTGAATATCAATAGAACATTATCTGATACAGTACCAGAAGATGAGCCTTCCCCCATCCCCTGCCATTGGAAGTCATTCAAAAGATGACTCGGGAAGAGATGCCTCCTCAAAGTAGAGTAGACTTTAATGAAGTTGATGGAGTCAAGCTTTTGGAACTTTCACTTACTGATACAGCCACACCTGAAAATGAGAGGAAACAGTTGGAAATACCCATTGATAATTGGAACGTGGAATGTACACAGTATAAATCTAAGGAAATTGTAAATTGTCCAAAATGAAATGGAATACATAAACGTAGATATTCCAGGTATTATTGAGCTAAAACAAACTTGTGTTTGCCATTTTGAATTAGACAATCATACGGTCTATTATGCTGAGAATGACAGCTTGAAGAGGAATGGTGTTGCATTCATTGTCAAAAAGGACATTTAAAGATCTATTCTGAACTATAACCCTGTCAGTGGTAAGATAATATTCGTATACCTACAAGGAAGACCATTTAATGAAACTATTATCCAAAGTTATGCACCTATCACTAAGGCCAAAGATGAAGAAATTGAAGAATTTTTACCAGTTCCTGCAGTCTGAAATTGATTGAACATGCAATAAGGATGCATGGATAATTATTGGTGATTGCAATGCAAACATTTGCAACAAAGAAGAAGGATCAGTAATTGGAAAATGTGGCCTTGGTTGTAGAAATGATGCTGGATATCATGTGATAGAATTTTGTAAGACCAATGGCTTCTTCATTGAAAATGCCTTTTTTTCACCAACATAGACAGTGATTATACACACAGACTTTGCTGAATAGAATACACAGGAATCATATTGACTACGTCTATGAAGAGAAATGATGGAAAAACTCAATATCATCAGTGAGAACAAGACCAGGGACTGATTGCAGCATAGACTATCAATTGCTCCTAGGCAAGTTCAAGTTGAAACTGAAGAAAATCAAAAGTCTACAAGAGCCAAAGTATGACCTTGAGGATATTCCATGTGACCATCTCAAGAATAAATCTGATTTGTTCAATCTAGTGACTGAGGACCAGATGAGTTGTGGAATAACACGGAGGACATCAATAACTGAAGAAAACAAGAGGTCATTAGAGAGATGGTGGGGTGGGGAAGGCAACGACAGATGTCACAGGAAACTCTGAAACATGCTCTTAAATGTCACAGAGCTAAAGCAAAAGGAAGTAGCATGGATTGAACTGTGTTCCCTCCAGAACATGTATAGGAATTTGGCTAGGCTTTGATTCCCAGTATGGAAGCCATACTGGCATACTGGTTGACTGCTACAGCTGATAACCAAATCTGTCTTTTGAAACATAAAAGAAAGAAGCTAGCAGAGAGAGGGGGCCAATTCATATCACCAAGAAGCAGTGGCAGTAAGAGTAAGTGCTGGGAGCAGAGGGCCTCCTTTGGAAAAGACACAGGGTCCCTGCATCTCAGAAGCTCACTGTCCAGGGGACCTTCTTCCAGGGCCAACAGTGAAAGGCTTCCCTTGGAGCTGATGCCCTAATTTTGGAGTTTTAGCCTGGTTTTCTGTGGGAAAATAACTTTCTCTCTGTTAAAGCCATCCACTTGTGGTATTTCTGTTACAACAATACCGTTATTGTTGTTGGGTGCCTTTGAGTCAGTTCCAACTCATAGTGACACTATGCACAAAAGAACGTAACACTGCATGGTCTTGTGCTGTGTCCACAATCATTTTTATGCTTAAGTCCATTGTTGACCTACTGTGTCAGTTCATCTTGTTGAGGGTCTCACACTTTTCCGATGACCCTCCACTCTACTAAGCATGATTTCCTTCTCCAAGGATCAATCTCTCCTGACAACATGTTCAAAATATGTAAGACACAGACTTACCATCTTTGCTTCCAAGGAACACTCTGGTTGTACTTCCTCCAGGACATTTCTGTTTGTTCTTTCGGCAGTCTCTGGTACATTCAGTATTCATCTCCAACACCACAATTCAAAGGCATCAGTTCTTCTTCTGTCTTCTTTATTCATTGTCTAGCTTTTGCATGCATAAGATGAGTTTGAAAGTACCATGGCTTCAGTCAGATGCACCTTAGTCTTCAAGGTGACATCCTTACCTTCAACACTTTAACAGATCCTTTGCAGCAGATTTTCCCAATGCAATGCCTATTTTGATTTCTTGACTGCTTGTTCCATGGGCAGTAGCTGTGGAATCAAGGAAAATGAAATACTTGACAACATCAATCCTTTCTCCATTTATCATGATGTTGCTTACTGGTCTAGTTGAAGCTTGAATTTTTTTTCTTCCATTTTTTCAGCTTGAGAAATGCAGAGCATTTTCTTCCCTTGTGGTTTTGCTTCCAACCATTTGCACATGTTATTATAATACATTACTTTGCCTTCTTGAGCCTCCCTGTGAAATCATCTGTTCAATTCTTTTGCTTTGTCATTCCTTCCTGTTGCTTTAGCTACTCTCCTTTCAAGAGCAACTGTCAGACTCTTTTCTGACATTCAGTCTGGTCTTTTCTTTCCTATCTTTTTAACGACCTCTTGCTCTCCTCATGGGTGATGTCTTTGATGTCATTCCATGACTCATCTGGTCTTTGGTCATTAGTGTTCAACACATCAAATCTGTTCATGAGATAGTCTCTAAACTCAGGTGTGGTATATTTAAGGTGGTACTTTGGCTCAAGCAATAGGCTAGTTATGCCAGTTGGCCTCAATGTCCCTGGTAGCATGGTCCCCAGACCCCCACCACTGTTACTCTATCCTTGCAGTATTGGGTTAAGATTACTCGATCAAATTGTATATCTATTTCCAGCTTTTTAGGGAAGCACCAGATTGCTTTCCAAAGAGGTTGTACCACTTTGTAATCCCACCAGCGGTGTAGAAGAGTTCCAATCTCTCCACAGCCTCTCCAGCATTTGTTGTTTTGTTGTGTTAATCATGGCAATTCTTGCTGGGATGAGACAGTATCTCAGTGAAGTTTTGATTTGGATTTCTCTAATAGCTAATGATTGTGAGCATTTCCTCATGTGTCTTTTGGCTGCCTGGATGTCCTCTTTGGTGAAGTGTCTGTCCATCTCCTTTGCACACCACTTACATGGGTTATTTACCTTTTTCTTGCTGATATTTTGCAGTACCTTATAGATTATGGAGATCAGATGTTGGTCTGACATGTAGTTGCCAAATACTTTTTCCTATTCTTTTAATTCTTTTGATAGTCTTTGGATGAGCAAAAGTGTTTGATTCTTAGTAGTTTCTGTTTATCTATGTTCTCTTCTGTTGATTATACTTTGCCAAATTTTGAAGTCTATCTAGCTGTGTATTAAAAATTCCATTGTTGACCCTATTTTTTATTGTGTGATCTTTATAGTTCTAGGTTTGATATTTAGGGTCTTTGATCCACTTTGAGTTTTGTGTAAGGTGTGAGATATGGGTCTTGTTTCTATTTTTTGCAGATGGCTATCCAATCTTGCCAGCATCATTTGTTAAAGAGACTATTTTTTACCCCATTTTAAAACCTTAGGGCCTTTATTGAATATCAGCTGTTCATAAGAAGATAGTGGCATCTCTGGGGTCTCTGGTGGCATCTCTGGAAACTCTGTTCCACTGATCTATATGTCTCTTTTTATACCAGTACCAGGCTGTTTTGACTACTGTGACAGTGTGATAGGTTCTAAAGTCGGGTAGTGTGAGGCCTCCCACGGTATACCTGTTATTCAGTAGTGCTTTGCTTATCTGGGATTTCTTCTCTTCCCAAACAAAGTTGATGATTTGTTTCTACATCTCATTAAAAAATGACACTGGAATTTGTATTGGAGTTGCATTATATATGTGGATTTCTTTGTGTAAATAGCCATTTTCACAATGTTAAGTCTTCCTATCCATGAGCAGGGTAGGTTTCTCCATTGAAGTATGTCTTTGTTGGTTTCTTGCAATAGGATCTTGTCATTCTCTTTCTATAGGTCTCTTATTTCTCTAGTTAGATTTTTTCCTAGGTATTTTATCTTCTTGGGAGCTATAGTAACTCATATTGATTTGGTGATTTCTTCTTTGATGATCTCTTTCTTGGTATAAAGGAATTCTACTGATTTACTTATGTTTACCATACTTTGCTTAACTCTCCATTAGTTTGAGTGTTTACTTATGGATTCTTTAGGATTTTCTGTGTATACAATCGTATCATCTGCAAATAGGGACATTTTTACTTCTTTGCCAGTGCCGATGCCCTTTATTCCTTTGTCTTGTCTAATTGCTCTGGCCAGAACTTCTAGTATAATATTGAATAGAAATGGTGAGAATGGGCATCCTTGTCCAGTTCCCATTCTCCAGGGGAATTCTTTCAATCTGTCTCCATTCAGGATGATGTAGGCAGTTGGCTCTGCATAGAAGACCCTTATTGCATTGAGGAATTTCCCTTCTATGCCTGTTTTGTTAGGGTTTTTAGCATTAGTCGGTGTTGGACTTTATCAAATGCCTTTTCTGCATCAGTAGACAAAATCAGATGATTCTTATCTTTTGAGTTATTTATGTGGTTGATCACACTAATTGTTTTTCTGCTGTTGAAGCAGTCTTGCATCCTTGGTATGAATCCAACTTGGTCATGATGAATTATTTTTTTGATATGTTGTTGAATGTTATTGGCTAGAATTTTGTTGAAAATTTTTGATCTAGGTTCATGAGTGATAGTGGTCTATAATTTTCCTGTTTTGTAGAATCTTTCCCTGGCTTTGGTATCAGGGTTATGCTGACTTCATAGAATGAATTTGGGAGCATTCCATCCCTTTCTTTGCTGTGAAATAGTCTCAGCAGCACTGTAGTTAACTCTTCCCTACAATTTTGGTAGAATTCTCCAGTGAAGCCATCTGGGCCAGGACATTTTCTTGTTGGTTGGTTTTTGAAGAATTTTTCAATCTCATCCTTTGTGATTGGTTTATTAATTTGTTCTACTTCTTTTTAGGAAAATTTTGGTAGGTGATATGAATCTAAAAATTTGTGCATGTCCTCTAGATTTTCAAATCTGTTAGAGTACAGTCTTTTGTAATATTCTGTTAAAATACTTTTGATTGCTGTTGAATCTGTTGTGACATCTCCCATCTCCTTTCTTATTTGGGTTACTTGTTTCATCTCCTGTTTTTCTTTTGTAAGTTCATCCAGTGGTTTATCAATTTTGTTGATCTTTTCGGAAAAACAGCTTTTGGTTTTGTTAATTTTTTCAGTTGTTCTTTTATTCTCTAATTCATTTAGTTCTGTTTTAATCTTTACAACCTGTTTTCTTCTGGTGCCTGAGGGGTTCTTCTGTTGCTCTCTTTCTTCTTGTTCAAGCTGTAGGGTTAATTCTTTGGTTTGGGTCCTTTCTTCCTTCCAGATCTGTACATTTATAGAAATAAATTGACCTGTGAGCACTGCTTTGGCTGTATCCTATAGGTTCTAATAGGATGTGTTTTCATTCTCATTTGGTTCCATAAAGTGTTTTATTTAATCATTGATTCCTTCTATAACCCATGGGTTTTTGAGCAAGGTGTTGTTCAATTTCCATGAGTCCCAATTTCTATCTATGTTTTTCTGCTATTGTTTATACCCAATTTTAAAAAGATGCTTTGCAATAATTCAGTGGTTTGGATTTTGTTGAGATTTGCTTTATGACCTAACACATGATCTATTCTGGAAAATGTTCCGTGTGCATTGCAGAAGAAGGTGCAATTATTTGTTGGTAGATAAAAAGTTCTGTATATGTCAATGAAGTCTAGTTGGTTAATTGTCACAATAAGATCTTCAGTGTCTTTACTGAGCTTTTTTTCTGGATGATCTATCCATTATTGAAGTCCTGCTTATGTATTGAAACTTTCAGCAACAAATAGTGATCATCTTTGTTCATCATAGTGGATTTTACATTAGAATATATTTTATCTGAGATTAGTAATGCCACACCTGCTCTCTTTTGTATGTTACTAGCTTGGTATATATTATTCCATCTTTTAATTTTCAGTTTTTTCATATATTTAAGTCTAATGTCTGTTTCTGGTAAGCAACATATAGACAGGTTATGTCTTTTGATCCAGATATCACTCATTGTGTCTTTATTGGAATATTCAAGCCATTTATATTCAGTGTAATTGATAGGTATGTGCTTAGTGCTGTCATTTTGATGTATTTATTTTTCTATTGTTTTCTGTGTTATTCTTAATATTCTGTTGTGGGTCATTCTTTATGGGTTGACTTTTCATCTTTTTCACTGTTGGTTTTGTGTTTGTTGAGATTTCTGTATCACGTTTCTTGTTTTGATATGTTGCATTGTTACTATGGTTTGCAGCTACCCCTATGACTGCCTCCCTTAGTATTCTAAGTTTATACCCAATTTTAACTTCTACATATCTTTTAACTTCATCTCCTTCTGAAGGGACTATAACTACTGTATCATACCCCTCTTTTCAGTGTGATGGTGTCATAGTTTTCATGATATGATCATTGGTTTCCTTCTTTTAATATTGTAGCTTTAATTGAGTTTTGTGCCTTCCCTGAATAGGTTTCTGAATGCTGTGTCCTGCATTGCCTTCTTAAATATACACTTAATAGTTTTGTTTTTCTGAACAAAGCACTTCTTTCAGTATTTCTTGTAGTTTTGGTTTGGGTTTTTCAGTCTCTAAGCTTCTGTTTATATGTGAATATCTTCATCTTCATATTTGAGAGATGGTTTTGCAGGATATACAATTCTTGTTTGAAAGTTTTTCTCCTTCAGGACTTTGAATGTGTCATCCCACTATCTCTTTGCCAACATGGTTTCTACTGAGAAGTCAGATGAAAGCCTACAGAGTTTCCCTCTGAATGTTAACTTTGCTTTTTGCCACGCTACCTTTAAGAGAATCTGTTTATGTTTCATTTTACTGTTTGTTTATAATATGTCCAGATGTATTTCTTTTGGGGTCTAGTTTTCGTGGTGTTCAATACTCATCTTGGATGTCTATGTTCTCTTCTTTAATATTTCAGAGAAGTTTCCTGTCAGCAACTCAACAACAATACTGTTTGTGTTTTCAACTATCGCTCCCTGTTCAGCAACTCCAGTTAATTGTAGATTATTCCTCTTAATGAAATCCCACATGTCTCTTAATGCTTCTTCATTTTTCTTATTTATTTTCTCTGGTTTCTCCTCATAAATGCTTGTGTTGGTTGCTCTGTCCTTCAGATCACTAAGTCTGACTTCCATCTCCCCAGTTCTGCTCTTTTGGTTTTGAATTGAATTGTCCAATTCTGTAATTTTGTTATGACACTACTGGATTTCAGAATGCTGGTGTTCTGTCACTGTGAATAGGTTCCTTAATTTTTCATTTTGATCTTCTGCATTTTGTTTAATCTCCACAAGTCTCTGTATAATTCTTTTGTGCTTAACCTCTGATAGTTTCAGAAAGCCTCCTTCATCTGGGAAGATTTTTGATTCTTTATTTTGGGAGTTTTCTCAGGAGCCATGGTGGGCTGTTTCTTTAAATGTTTAGTGATGGTTTGTTGCCTTTGGGCCACCTACAGGCTGTTTAGTTTCTCTGATGATACCACAACAGGAGCTCAGGTGTAGTCCTAAGAAGGTTTTTGATCACCAGGTGCTTCTGTGTACTCTAGTGACTATCCCCAGTGGACTTTGGGGTGGAAGTCTCCACCTTCTGCCTGGCAGAGACACTATCCTACTTATGCAGTCACTGGGGGGCTGTCAACTGACCCTTGAATGTTGGTCAGTAAAGTCTAGAGGAGATAGCGCCAGACAGGTTGGCAGTTATTTCTCCAGGCAGTCTTATTTTAAATAGCCGGGACCTGTCTGACAACTGCCAAAATCATCAGGCCATCAGATGAGGTAGGCCCCGCCTTCTGGCTGGTAATGGAAGCACCTCTTGAGCCGACCTCATATGCTATGACATAGTTCAAAGTAGGGAGTGATTATGGCTTGTTGCCATCCTCAGCCAAGCCCTCCCTATAAGGTTACACTGTGGTAAACACAGCCTTTCTGCTAGAAAAGCACTTTCTGGACTGGCAATGCTTCTCAGCTTTGAAATTGTCATCTGTTGAGGCATCTGGTTGGGTGTCTCCATCTCCCAGCTGACCAAGATGGCATCACAGGTGAGCTGCCCTTCCCTTTGTGACACAGCAGAAAAATGAGAATGGAGGGACAGTAGTGCCCTCAGCTAGCATCCAAGCTCTCATAATATGGCTATCCCACACACTGTCTCTCTGCTGCACTCTATGCTGTTTACATTAGCACTGTAGTTCAGTATGTTTACCAGCTCATGCCCATCCCTAGCATCCCGCATAACAAAGAAACAAACAAACAGTGTCAGTACTTGCAGTTCACCCAAGCGGTGGGTCAGCAGAAGTGGAGCTCAGCATGCTCTGGCTCATGCTAGAGAGATGAAGTTTCCCGTTTAGTACCATGTAGTCCAATCTGACAACATTATGCCATGTCCTAGGGCTCCCTGGATGTCCAGAGTGGTCTGTTCCATTACCAATTCAGCCCTTAGTTTTCAGAGAGATTTGAGGAGTTGTGTGTCTGGTACACCATGTTGGTTCCACCCCCCTGAAATGGGATTGTAATGTCTTTGAATATGACACTAGAATCCTTATATTTAGAGACAAAAAAGTAATTTGAATTACCGTAAGTATTCTAATTAACGTAACTTTTGAAAACTAGATTAAAGGACGTCATCATATTGGAATTATTTGTAGATAAATATTCTGCTGTTTGATCTGAAAGTCATTTGGAACAGAGCCCTAGTCTAAAAGCCAGACAGCAAATAAAACAAGAAACATGTGGAGACCAGATCATAATCATTCAGATACCTACTCATATCCTTCAATTGCCAGAAGTGAAACATTTGACACAAAGCATGAACAATAAGCAGGAAACACCCTTAGCACAAGGTCTAGCAGAGTCTTAGATAGGCCTGTAGTCAAACCAGCCAAGTGCTGTTGAGTCAGATCCTACTCATGGCAACCCTAGGGGCAGGGGTAGAACTGACCTCCAGAGTATTCAAGGAGCACCTGGCCTATTATAGCTTGGAATATGCCAGTGGCTCTGGTATCTTCCTGGTTTTTGGTTCTAGGGCTACTATAGGCTTCTCCACATTGTCTAGGACTAAGGATTAATCCTCTTTGTTCTTATACGCCTATCTTAATTTCCATGACACAAATAGCCTATTTATAACAGAATTGCTTTGTCTGCACTGTTTAATAATTGGCCTCTTCAACTGGTGACATGAAGTCTGTACAACAATCAGGTAAACAGCACTTAATAGATGATGTGGTATAACCCCTGGGGTTCCTTAAACTGAGGTTTTCCTGCAGAGAAGCTTTAGAAGTATAAATGTAAAAAGAAAATGTACCTTCCTTCATACTAAGAGGACCCTAAGAAAGAATGTTGCTCAAATCCAAAAATTCTTGAAAATTGAAAAGAGATGACAAATAATTTTGTGGGGGCAGAAGACAAGGCAAACACACATGTTATTTGATAGCAATGAGTCTGATTTAAATCACAGCAACTCCATGCACGACATAACAAAACGTTACCTGGTCATGTGCTTTCCTCACAATCTTACTGTGTTTGAGACCGTTGTTGCAGCCATCTCTTTGAGAGTCTTCCTGTCTTATGCTGCCCCTCTATTTTACCAAGCGTGTTGCATATCTTAGTCACCTATTGCTTCTATAACAGAAATACCACTAGTAGAAGGCTTTAACAAACGGAAATTTTATTCTGTAACAGTCCATTAGGCTAGAAGTTCAAATTCGGGGTGTCAGCTCTAGGAAAAGTCTTTCTCTGTTGGCTGTGGAGGAAGGGCCTTGTTGTCAATCTTCCCCTGACTGGGAGCTTCTAAGGCACAGGGACCTCTGGTCTAAAGATGCACTGTGCTCCCAGCGCTGCTTTTTGGGTGATATGAAGTCTCTCACTCTCTACTTGCTTTCTTTTTCTTTATATCCCAAGAGACTGCCTCAAGGCACAATACAATTTTATAGGTTGAGTGCTGCCTCATTACACAACTACTGTCCACCTTCCCTCATTAACATTATGCCAACATTGGGCCAAGTGCCAAGTGCCATCGAGTCGGATCTGACATTATAGAGGCACAATTTACAACCTACAACATCATAGAAAACAGGGAAGGAAGACCTATCCTAATTGCTAGACACATTTTTGGGGGGTGAGAGGGAGGGAACAATTCAATCCATAACAATGTCCTTCTCCAGGAACAGATCCTGATCACATGTCCAAAGTAAGTGAGAAAGGAATATTCTCCAAGAATGATCATCCTCCTGGCAGTCTAGGGTATACTAAGTATTTTTTGCAAACACCAAAATTCAAAGGCATCAATTCTTCTTTCGTTTTACTTACTCACTATCCAGCTTTCACGTAAATATGACGGGATTGAAAACACCATGGGGCAGGTGTACCTCAGAACTCAAGTGACTTCTTTGTTAACACTTTAAAGAAGTCTTGCTTTGAGATTTTGTAACAAGAAAATGCCATTTTCGATACAAGATTTCTATCATCTTCTTGGAAAAGAAAGAAAAATGACAACTTGAAGCTCATAATTCACTATTTATAAAGGATAATTCTTCTAGAAATATGTAAAAGCATAAGATTTTTTTACATCTTTTCAGTAGCATTTAAATTGAACTTGAATTGTGAATGAGCTTTTATGTGCTAGGAGGAATCAACTGACAAAATTTTCCCGAAACAGTACATTCTTTGATTTCTTGAAAACCCTAGTGGCACAGTGGTTAAGTGCCATGTCTGCTAAACAAACGGTCAACAGTTCAAATCTGCCAGGTACTCCTTTGAAACTCTGTGGGGCAGTCCTACTCTGACCTATAGGATCGCTGTGAATTGGAATCAATTCTACTGCAGTGGCTTTTTTGATTTCTTGACTGCTGATTCCATGGGTGTTGATTGTGTATCCAACTAAGGTTAAATCCTTGACAACTTCAATCTTTCATCTGTTTATTGTGATGTTGTTTATTGGTCCAGTTGTGAGGATTTTTGTTTTCTTTATTTTGAGGTGTAATCCATAGTGATGAGTATAGTCTTCAATCCTCCTCAGTAAGTACTTCAAGTCCTCTTCACTTTTAGCTACCAACATTGTATCAGCTGAGGATTGCACTCAGGTTGTAAATGAGTCTGTCCCAAGTCTTCATACTCTGTTCTTCTTCATGTAGACTAGAGTCTCTGGATTATTTGTTCAGCATACAGATTGAATCAGTAGGGTGAAAGGATACAACTGCGATGCGCATCTTTCCTGATTCTATAGCAGGTAGTATCCACTTGTTCTATTCAAATGACTGACTCTTGTTGTATATACAGATTTCACATGAACAGCTAACTGTTCTGTAATTCTTCACATTGTCACCCATAATTTGTTATGATCCCAAGAGTAGTAGAACTCTTTTACATAGTCAAAAAACACAAGTAAACATCTTGCTGGTATTTTCTGGTTTCAGCCAAGATCTATCTGCTATCAGCAGTGATATCCATCGTTCCTCATCCTGTTCTTACTCTGAATTGAATTTCTGCCAGTTTCCTTTGGAAGTATTGCTGTAATCATACTTGAGTTATTGTCATATGTTCCCTAAAAAAATGTGTATAGCAATTTGACTGGGCCATGATTCCCAGTATTGTATGATCGTCCACTATTTTGACATTTGATGGGATTTGACATTTTATGGGATTTGATGTTTGATGGGATTTTCTTATTTGTTGTAATGTCTATCACTATGCTATAATAGAACTGATTAGCAGCAGTTATATTGATGAGACCTACAAGAGTGGGTAGTGTCTTAAGGCAACCTCTTTTGACATACAAAAGAGAGAAGTGAGAATAGAGACATGGTAACCTTGTATCACCCAGAAAACAGAGCTGGGAGCAGAGTGAATCCTTTGGATCAGAGGTTCCTGTGCTGAGATACTCTCAGATCAAGGGAAGACTGATGTATCACAACTAACTTCCTCCAGAGCTGGCAGAAAGAAAAACTTTCCTTAGAACTGGCATCATGAATTCTGACTTCACACCTAATAGACTATGAAAATAAACACCACTCATGGTGTTTCTGTTGTAGTAGGGCTAGATGACTAACACAGTTATTTTTGTGCAATATTAGATGACTTAGCACAGTTATCTTCACCATAATTTTACTTACATGTGATATTAATACTATTGTTCCATAATTTCCGTGTCCAGTCTGATCACCTTTCTTTGGAGTGAGCACAGACATGCATCTCTTTCAATGTGTTGACCAGTTAGCCATCTTTCAAATTTCTTGGGTGAGTGCTTCCAGCCTCACATGCATTTGTTGGAATATTTTAATTGGTAGCCTGTCAATTCCTGGAGTCTTCTTTTTCACCAATGCCTTTATTGTAACTTGAACTTCTTCCTTCAGTTCCATCTATTGATCATTTGCTGCCTCCTGAAATAGCTGGATGTTAACCAATTCTTTTTGGTACAGTGACTCTATAAATTCCTTCCATCTTCTTTTGATGTTTCTTGTATCTTTCAATTTATGTCCATAGAATCGTTCAGTGTTGCCACTTGAAGCTTGAATTTTTCCTTCAGTTTTTTTGACTAGAGAAATGCCAAGCACGTTCTTCCCTTTTGCAAAGTCTCTGCACATTTCATTATAATATTTTACTTCTTCTTCTCAAAACATCCTTTGAAATCTTCTGTTCAGGTAGATTTCTTTTTCATTTCTTTCTTTTGCTTTAGATACTCTATGTTCTACAGTAAGTTTTGAAGTGTCTTCTGACATCCATTTTGGTTATTATTTTTTCTTTTCTGCCTTTTTAATGACCTTTTTCTTATGTGTGATGTTCTTGATGTCATCGCACAACTCATCTTCAGTCATTAACGTTTAGTGAATCAAATCTATTCTTGAGATAGTCTCTAAACTTATGTGGGATATACTTAAGGCTATACTTTGCAACTTTGGGACTTGTTCTAATATTTTTTAAGTTGCAGCTTGACCATGCATATGAGAAATTCATCATCTGTTCTAGCCTTGTTTTGACTGAAAATAATCAGACATCTCCATTGTCTCTTTCCTCTGATGTAGGAGACTTGACTCCTGTGTATTCCATCCAGCAACATTTATTTGTTCAATCACTGTTTATGTTGAAAAAAGGTATTCTCAATGAAGAAGTTATTCATCTTGCAAAATTCTGTTATTCAACCTCCTGGGTCTTTTCTGTCCACAAAGACATAATTTCCAACTGCAGATCTTTCTGTGTTTTTTTGCTGTCACATTGCAATCACCAGTAATTATTTTGTATTTGATTATAAAAAGCAAAACCAAATCCCCTGCCATCAAGTTGGGTCTGACTCATAGTGACCCTAGAGGTCAGAGTAGAACTGCCCTATAGAGTTTCCAAGGAGCACCTGGCAGATTTGAACTGCAGACCTTTTGGTTAGCAGACGTAGCACTTTACCCACTACACCACCAGATTTCCTGTATTTGATAAATTTCAAATTGCAAAAGTTTGTAAAATTCTTTCATTTCTTCATCTCTAGTGGTTGATACACGAATTTGAATTAGTAGTTGGTACAAGAATTTGAATAATAGTTGTGTTAACGGGTCTTCTTTATAGGCCTATGGATATTATCCTATCACTTTGTGCTTCAGGATAAACTTTGAAATGTTTCTTTTGATGATGAATGTGGCATCATTCCTCTTCAATGTATTGTTACCAGTATAGTAGGCCATGTGATTGTCTGATTCAAAATGGCCAGTACTAATCCATTTCAATTCACTAATACCTAGTATATTTATCTTTACACATCCGTGTTCATTTTTGACAACTTCCAATTTTCCTTATTTCATGCTTCATATGTTACGTGTTCTGATTAATGATGAATGTTTGCAGTTGTTTCTTCGTAATTTTGCCACAACAGCTAATGAAAGTCTCAAAAGCTTTACTTCATGTATGTCATTAATGTCAAGTCTACTTGGAGAGCTGCTCTTCCCCGCTGTATTTTTAATGCCTCTGGTCTGAGAGCATCACTTCAGCTCTATGTCAGACAATGTTCAGCTGCTGTCCATAAAGTTTTCACTGGCCAGTTTTTTCAAAAGTAGATCACCAAGTCCTCCCTTGCCTGTCTTAGGAAGCTCTGCTGAAATACAACCCTTGGGTGTGACCCTACTGCTATTTGAAATATAGATGGCACAGTTGCCAGCTTCAGAGCAAGGATGCATACATACAGATGAAAGGTGAAAGACTTAAAAGACGGCAAAAGTTACAGACACTTAGATAAAGAGGCATTGTTTTATTTCTGTATTGATCTTAAAATTATTAAAAGAGCAGAATGTCTATTCTTTTTGATACTTCTTTAAGTGACAAAATTGTGAAAAGAACGTAGACTTTTTTAAGCAATTTTATTAGATATAGCTCTAGGATGTCTTAGAGAATTTTTGCTGTGAGATTAAATCTTTGCTTAAAAGCATAATGTACAACTATTTATATTGTCTTTTCTAAACTTTTAACTGATATTTTAAATCTACTTAATTATCATACTATTTTTTGGTTTTATGAAAGCAAACAGTATTCTCAGCAAACCTTTTCATTTTTATACTTTACTTAAGATCTAGTTCTTTTCTTCTTGTTCAAATTATCAAAAAGAAATCCTATTATTCACATCCTTTTGACTTCAACCGCCTGAAGTTTTATAAGCCATCCAGGTTTTTCATAACCATCACTGTTGCTATTGTTTATTTCTCAGACAGTAATGTGTGAAAATGTAGATAAGTAGTAGAGGTAGTGTTGTTCAGGTGTGATGAAACTGAACAAGCTGAACGACGTAAAAGAGTCAACATTGAAACTGAAATAAAAAAAATAAATGTTAGATGTTATACTGAGTTTGATGTAACTGCACAAATAATGTAAACATTGCTTTTTAAAAATTGTCCTTGATGAAACATAAGCTCCATTCACATCTCTCATGGTTCTAAATTCATGATCATTAAATTTTTGAGTACCTTTTGATATTTGCATGGTTACAATAAAATATCTTAGCAAAGATCACTGTTTGGCTGAACTGCATTCTCATTTAGAAACTTGCATATCCTTTCTTTCTCCTGACTTTTCATTCGTCTATGGTGTGTGTCAGTATAAGATTTTAGAGTTCTACTGGTAAAAGAAGTGAAATTCTTTTAAACTGCTGACTTTCTACTATCTGTTCATCTGTTGTTGCTCTTCATTTATCTCAGTGGCTGAGAAGACCAAAGAGCAGGTAACAAATGTTGGAGAGGCGGTGGTGACAGGTGTGACAGCAGTAGCACAGAAGACAGTAGAAGGAGCAGGGAGCATTGCAGCTGCCACTGGCTTTGTCAAAAAGGATCAGATGGGCAAGGTATGTTTGCATATATCATATGTTACATTTAAAAGACTGTGAGGTATGTTTGCATATATCATATATTACATTTATAAGATGGAGATGTCATGTTACATTTTTATAGGAATCACTAAGCAGAAATAAGATGTTTACTATGTACAGAAGGCTGGCTGAACCTTTTCCCCATAGAAAGGGACTACCCTTATATGAGTATTGCCTGTTTGATGTGTTAACACAGATAAATGCCACACAAATTACACAGCAGTCATGATTGTTTCATTTTCTGTAGGAAAGTCTATAAATTGAGCAATCTAGTAAATGCCAAGGGAACAGTGACATTTCAGAAATAATGGGTGTTTTCATGTTAGCTATGAATCTTGTGATTTCTCTTTGTAGAAATATAACTAATCTCTGTGCTAGTACCTAAATTTTCAAAATGAAGCTCTTTCACTGCATTTCTTTATAATTACATCATCTTTTTTATTGTGATGAAGTGAAAGTGTACAATCCAAATTAATTTTGCATGTCCACCTGTCTACAGCAACTTCTGCTCTCTTTGTCTAGTGAGAGAACACTTCTCTTTTTCATTCTATACTTGTAGTACCCTCTTAACAAGCTCCTGTCCCCGCCTCTCCACCATCTTCTCTCCCATCTAGAAAGAGAACCATGGGACAACTTCCTATAGATGCATAGAACCATAAAGCACACACACCATATGGTCACATGATATCCCTAAGTCCAGTCCATTTTTGTCCAAAGAGTTGACCTCAGTAGCGTTTTCTGGCTGGGGCAGCAGCAGGTGTAGTGGCCAGGTTTTCAAGGGATCCTCGGGGCTATCAGACCACCAATTGTTGTCTTTTAGTAAAGTTCTTGAGCTGCACCTGTTTTTCTCTTGTGTTGCCACAGAGACTCAACAATGCATGCCCCATCACAGCTGTCTTTGGTGGTAGCTGGGCACCATCTGGTTCTTCTGGTCACACGCTGATACTGTCTCCCATTCACATGGTCCTTCTGTCTCCTGAGCTCTTTTTCCCTTCTGTCTTTGTTGTTCTTGGTAATCATCTGTTCTGGATGAGTTAGGACCATTTGGTGTACCACAGATGGAAGCTTGCTAGCTTTTAAGGCCCCAGACACCACTCACCAATATGGAATGCAGAGACTCTTCTAGCAGTACTCTAGTTACGCCAATTGGCCTCGATGACATTGTCTTACATTGCACACTTTTCTCATTATACAGAAGTTCAAAGACAAATATGTTTGTGGGTACTGATGCTTAAAATGCATATCAACCAGAGATTATGATTTCTGGATGATTTTAAAATTTCTCAGAAGAATTTTTATTTTACATTTCCTAACAAATATTGTTAAGATATTGAAGCTCCAGTAAGATTATACAGAGGTTTTCAGACTTTCCTTTTAAGTATATAAATGACTGGAAATGAGGCACCTGAAAATGAAATTTTACCATTTCATGGAACTGAATGATTTTTTTCTTATATCCTGACACTATGGCCTCCTTGCTATTTTTTGAATAATGATATCTTTGAAACCATAGCTTATAAACAATTTTTACTTTTCCCAACACAGTTATTCAGAAAAGCTAAAATGAATAAAAGCATGTAGACTGTGTAATCTTGCCTTAATTCATAAGAGGATATCTGACCAAGTATGTGGTAGAATATAACAAGGCAGAAAATGAAAACTACTGGATTTGATATTATGGTCTATAACATTTAAATGTCCTTTACTTACTTCCTTTGACTCACTAGTGCTGTCGTGTTTAGCTTGAAGAAAATTCATTTTTCAACACTTGAGTGTTACAGACTCTGATTAAATGATTAATCAGATAATGGAAGCTGCCTTGAACTGCCAAGCCAAGTGCCGTCGAGAACTGACTCATTTAATATTGCCTTTATGAATAAGCCACTGGTCACAGGCAACATTTAAGATCTCTTGGAAGCAGCACAGATCAGAGGCATGCTCTTATATTGATTTTAAGAAGGTAGTGGTGAGAAATGCTGGCATTAATGAAATGTTTTAATTTACAGTGAACTCTCCTGGAATGTTTAGTAACAATCAATGTGTTTTATTCCCATCATTTTGCTTGAGCCCAGAAAATAACCAGAATGAATGTTAATCTTATTTAAACATAAACAAAAACTCTGGAGTACAATGAATTACTTGATTTATATTTTTGATAGGAAGGCATACGCTATACTCACAACCTTAGATTAAAGCCTACTTGTGGTAATTAAAGAAAATAAGTTGACCTAATCGGTTTGTTTCAAAAGACATCTAATCAGTAACATTTTTCTATGTGATATGGAAAAATCAATACATCAATAGTTTATACTCACATGAGAGTCGTTTAATGCTACATAAGTGATCCCCACTTACAAACATGTCTGTTTGGAGGCTCTTCTTTGCAGCTGACAGTATTTCACTGGACTCTAGATGGATGAACAGTGATTTATGTTAAATCTATAAGATTTGGAATGGAAACTACACTATAATTATACATAAAGTTGTAAGGAAAACAGGCTTACTCTCATGTTCTCACTAAAATTAAAGAACATTCAAATGGTTACTGAGTACTTTGTTTGTGCTGGATACGACTCTGGGCGCTACGGAAAATATGAAAGTAAATAACACATGGCTGATTCTTGTCTTCAGGGAATGTGCACTTCAGGCTGGAGGTCTAATTGCTTCCATCAGCTACTAACTCCTTTGCCATGATACCAGAACGAGTGATTGCTGCTTATCTACCATTGCTGAGTATTTTTCTCAGAGATGCAATAGCTGAATCCTGAAGAAACGCAGGAGGACTGTAGAACAGAACAATAGATTCCTATGAAAACCAGACTTCTTAGATCCATTGAGATTCGGGGAACCCCTGAATCAATTGCCCTGAAATAACTTTTAAATTTTGTACTGAAATATCCCAGGAAGCCATTTGTCAACAAAACAATGGTTTAGCTAAACATTAATAACGTTAATAAAGAATGTTGGCATTGCACATTTTAATCTTTTAAGGAATTACCTATATGCAATCAAATTACCAACAGTAACTTCAGAATATAGGTGGAGAGGGTAAGAATGGTGACAGAATGTGGAGAATGTAACCGAAGGCATTGATCTGCACATGCAGAAATTGTTGAATGGGTCAGCGTTTTGTTTTGATTATTTTCACTAAAATTAAAAAAATAATAATTTGAATTAAAAAAGGAGAGAGAAATGTACAGCTCAGGTGGGGAGATTGTCCTATTTACCACTGGAAAAAAAAAGGAGTTCCTCTGGTCTTAGAGAACAGTATGTTTTTGTAATAAGTATACAACTATCATAGGGAAAAGAAGATTTTTGTTAGAAATACAAGAGATTTCTTCTCTAAATAAATATACTTTGTTGTTTTCAGTAGTCTGTGAAATTATCTTGGACAGATTAAGAGTCACATGTTAGCTATTTAGAGATAAGAATGTTACCAAAACAAAACAAACAAAACAAAAAACAAAACTAAAAAACTTCCACTTAAGTCTTAGGATCTGAGTTCAGTAATTTGTAGGCCTTATGATCTTGCAAAGTATATGTGCCTGAAAATCCAGAGCACCAATTGTGATATAAGTTCTATTTATGAGAGAAGTGTATTACAGAATGAGTGTGGTAGAACTGCTTCAAGACACACCAACAGCTTTTAAACCACATTGTGCAGTTGGCTTATTCCTTTACAAATGCTTAGCATGGTTTAAAATTCTGTAGAGTAAAATGTGACATTGTGCGTGTGCTGTACCTACATAAACATCGTATGATATTTCGAGTAGTGTTTTGTTAACCAAGTACTGTTGTATATAATCTACCAGATACTCCTTGGGTACTCTGTGGTGCAGTTCTACTCTATCCTGTGGAGTCACGGTAAATTGGAGTAGACTTGACAACAGTGGGCTTGTTTTTTTTTTTTTTTTTTTTTTTGAGTCATACATGTTTTCAAATTTAGGTGGTCTATTTTTTTACTTCTCTAGAACCATTTAAGACATACTTTGACTTTGTAATTAACTTGGTCTTAGAAAAATACTAATGGTATTTTTAGATGACAAGCATAAAGGGAATAAGAAAACAAAAACTCTGCTGCCACTGAGTAAATTCCAACTCCTTGTGACCCTATAAGACAGGGTAGCACTGCCCCATAGGTTTTCAAAACTGTAATATTCACAGAAGCAGACTGCCGTGTCTTTCACCGCCTAGCCTTTCAGGTATCAGCTGAGAGCTTAACCACTGCACTATCTGGGCTTCTTATATGGGAATACTATGTGATTATATACCATGTCATCCAATAGTTTCGTTTCAAACTACAATGGAAATGGACTTGTTTATCCCTAGAAAGTAAGAATTTGATTGTTTGCTCCTTCAAACAAAAAGTTTAGTTTTCCTGGATTTCAGAGAGGCATTTGATGATTATGTTTGGTTACTAAGAGAAAATGTCAAAAATAAATTTAATGGTGTTTCAAAGTACACACAAAACTAGGACATTTGCTTGAATTTTGAAGAAGCAGAAGTAAAATGGGATATCGACTGTATTTTCCATACAAATATATGATCATGGAAACTAGTGATGGATGATACATCTCATCAATGTAATTGTTCTTTTACAAGGGAATAATTTCTAGTTTGTCAACTCAAATATTAGGTAATATTTTTGTAGGGGAACATCATTAAAACTCTTACAAAACATTTAAGTTACAATTTAAGTATCTCTCTCTACCATGTGATTCTATAATCAATAAAAAGATAACATGAAAATTCTAGAAGTAGTACTTAATTCTTAGCAAGGCAATAATCTTTACTAATACAAAGAACTCTGAGTCATGAATTATATTTGTTGAATAAATAAATGATTGAGTGAATAAATGAACAAATGTAAGGACACATATTTTCTTGATTAAATACATAAATTTACTTTATCTTTTGGTATTCTTCACACGGCCTAATACAGTAGGATAAGTTATATGAAAGTGAATTCATAAGAATATACTGAGTTGCAACTTTTTTGATTGTTATGAATAATGTGAACACTGAATTTTAAAAAATTTGCATAGATTTCAACTGTCTATGCTTAAAAAGGAATTACACAAATCTAATAGTCCATAATGGTAGATCATCTCCAATCCACAGGTTTACACACTATCTTATTTTATTATTGAGAATCCCTAAGAAAATGAAAAATTGCACTTTCTGTATATACTATACTATTCCATGCCATGCAGATTTTACTGAGGATGGCTTTGCATTTTTTCTTGAGGCTCCAGTTATTGTCCAGTGCATTGTATACTATTTGCTAGTTCTAAAGGAATTGGAATTAGAAAGGCTTGTGCTTCCTACTTATGTCACTAAGCTATGGGATTTATGCAATTATCATGTTAGTATTAAAATCATAAAATGTTAAATAGCATTAAAAACTTTACATTTTTAATTTCTGATATAGTGCCATGTATACAATACCAAAGCCAAGTGCAGTCGATAGGCACCTTTAAAAAATAATCTTCATTAATTACTAATAGCTATGTATAGTAGCCATCCTTAACTCTTCCTGCAAAGGGAAATGAAGGCAGTTCACAAGCATTCCATTAGAGCTGTTTATTTATCAGTTTGACTCCCTGTCACAGCTGGTTAACCTTCCTCTTCATACGGGGTTCCTGGTTTACCTGAACCATTTGATTTATTTAAAGCACGGCTTGGTGGGGAGGACATAGGCTTTAAGTTGGTGAACTTGGAGCTGGTTTTGTCTCTCTCACTATGCAAAGTGATGTCAGTTCACTTGTTTCATTTGAGAAATAAAAATGTTGCATTAAATGATTTCAAGATATTTTGAGTTTGTGTTTACAGGCTTGAATCTAGACCAGCTTGTTCAGTTGTGAATTGCTAAATCTCTGATGGAAATCCTGATGGTGTGGGTGCTTAAAACTTTGGGGATTAACCAAAAGGTCAGACGTTCAAATCTACCAGGTGCTCCTTTGAAACTCCATGGGACAGTTTGGCTCTGTCCTATAAGGTCGCTGTGAGTCACGGCAGTGGGTTGGCTTTTGGTTTTACATCTCTAGCAATTCATTCACCTTTCTAAACCCTAGCTACTTATCTGTAACTGGCCAGCCAACTGCACAGGGTTGGATTGTGAATGAAATGAGATAGCAAGAACAAAAAATGACAATATATTGTAGTGAATTATTCAGTTATAACATTCTGTTAAGATAAGCCTGCATTTTCTCTAAGGGTTTATGTTAAATCAGTATCATTAGTTTAACGATACTAAGTATTATAAATACATAACACATAGAATGAAAAAGTGTTCACTGAAAATGCCATTTTATTTAGCCAAATAAAATGAAGTCATATTACTATTATTTTTCCTCACATTTCTCTCAAGTAATGTGGTTCCACTGAATATTACACAGTATTGTTAGAAAGGGTACTGTGATCAAATAATCCTAGAAAACACTGTAGCAAACAAAGCTTAATAGTTCCTTTTAAAAAAACTGAAGAAAATAGCAGAGCTCTGAATTTCTTAATTTGTGGGGTTTGTTCCATCTCATGGTGAACTTACATATAACAAAACAGAACGATGCCTGGTCCCCTGCTTCTTCGTGATCACTGGGGTGATGTAGTCTACTTTGGTGGTTATTGCATAAATCCATCTCATTGAAGATTTGTCTCATTTTTGCTGGCTCTTTACTAAACATGGTGTACTTTTCTAGTAAAGGTCTTTCTTTATGAAATGTCCAAAGGAAACAAGCCAAAGTCTTGCTACCTTTGCTTCTAAGGAACATTCTAGTTGTATTTCTTGTAAGACTGATTGGTTCTTCTGGCAAGCCACAGTATATTCAATATTGACATAAATTGCTGTTTCCTAGTGCCTTTGTGATTCAAAACTCTTATACTATGGAAAGTAGTTCAGGCTGCTTATTGGGACATAGATTTGGAACATCCCAAGTTAAGTGAAACTGTCTGCTACTCACACTTTTTCTTCTCTTCTTATAATGGCTAGTTTTTAGGTCCTGGATCAGAGACATTTGAGGAGTTTAGCAGCACCCAGCATTACCATGATGTTTACAATTACTTTTATCAAAAAATTTCAGCTTTTTTCCTGGTTCCTGAAGATAACCTCTAAAACCTTGGCATTTTTCCAGTCACTAACATATCTTTGTTAGCTAAGAGATGTCGTGACCACCTCTGAGAGTTTATGTTTATGAACAAGTAAGGGTTTGTGACACCAGAAAGATTGCCTCTGCAAATCTAGGGGCAGGAGCAAAACCCAATCAGTACCTACATAACCCAAACTCACTGCCGTAGAGTTGATTTCCACTTATAGCAACCCTGTAGATCGGAGTAGAACTGCCCCATAGAGTTTCCTAGGAGCACCTGATGGATTCAAACTGCCAGCATTTTCCTTAACAGGCGTATTACTTAACCATTATACCACCAGGATAAACAGACCCCCAATAAAGGCTCTGGACATTGAAGCTACAGGGGTTCCTTGTTGGTGAGAGACATGTGGGTAGGTAGAATATCTCTGTACCCTAAGAGTCCTTTCATTTGTATCATTTTTTGAGTAATAAAACTGTAATTGCAAGTATAGCACTTTCTGCGAGTTCTGTGAGTAATTCTCGTGAATTACCAAACCTAAAAGTGTAGTGGGAACCTGCAGGTCATAAGTGAAGGAGCTGAGAATCCTCAAACTTATGGCTGCTACCCTTATGGGATAGAAGGAACTCCTGAATTCATAACCATCAGATCAAAAGTGAGCATATTGTGGAGATTCATAGGTTATGTCTGTCATCTGTTGTCTTGAGCTAACTTGGAAGTCTGGAGAACTGTGTCCTTTAACTTGTGAGAACTGACCTAGCTCCAGATGGTTAGGATCAGGGGAAGAAGTACCACATGTGCGGCTGGTGTCAAAACAGAAGAGGCAGAGAAGGAAAAAGCAGGGATTTGATATTTCTCACTCAGTCACATCCCAGAATCCTGTCTTTTTATAGCCAGCTTCTGCAAGATCTCTTAGGACAAGGATAAGGAAATGACCCTCTTAATTCGCATGAGATTTTGTACCAGACTCCAACCAAGCTCTGAGATGATCTAGATGAAAGCAGGTCTAAGCATTTTTCAACTATAAAAATTGGCAGAGACATTTTCATGGTCCCTTTCCTCCATGCCAAAAGAAGGGAATTTCATTAAAGGAAAGGAAGGCAAGGAGTTCCCTTTTAGGCTAATATTCCATGACAGAATCTTCTGGAATGAGAGTACATACAGAGAGGGAAAGAACTCAAATCTTATCTAATTTTAACATTGTCATGGTAAGCATTAAGGCCTATTTAAAAGCCTTGTATTTAGTCTTTTATTAGTTATTTCCAATGTAAAACAGATTTATTTTACAAGTATTCAATAAAATTCAAGATTTGCGTGTTGCAAGAGATTAATAGGATTTCAGAGTCCTCTCTCCCCACGTTCACTTCAAAGTGTGATGGTGTGTCTGCAAGAGTGGAAAGCAGGGATAGGAATAAGTGCATCCTTGCTCTTGATGGGTTTTGTTTTTCGTTCCATATAAACAGAGAGCAGCCACTAATGTCCTGGAGTAACTCTCTGATGTGATACATTATGTGGTCCAAATGTGTGTGTCTCATCTCCTTTTGACCTCAAGGGTCCCGAAGAACAGTCACCCTCTCCTGTCACTGCCTCTGCCTTCCGTATTTCAGCCAGCCATTTCCAGCCTACACTTCTTTCCAACCCTGATCTGAACCCTCAGGAAACCTTTGAGTCCCTCCCATATCAGTCTCAATTTCCAGGAACCAGGAAATGTATAGTGAACACGATGAACTCAGTTCTCCAATTTAGAATGTCATTCTCCCATGTTCATATGGTTCTTTGCCCATACTTTGTTAGCAGTGGGAAAGATCAGCAAGTTCTACCACTCAGGCAAAATCCCAGCAGGTAATGAGTTTCTAGTCTTCCCTGCTCACTGACAAAAATAACTGTTTGCCATCAAGTTGATTCCAGCTCAGGGTGACTCCTTGTGTGTCAAAGTAGGACTGTGCTCCCTAACATTCTTAATGGTAGGTTTTTTTTTTTTTTTTTCAGAAGTCGATGTCTTTCTCTTAAGACAGCTCTGATTGGGCTCAAATCTGAAACCTTTCAGTTAGCAGCTAAATATGTTAACACGTGAGTTATTTGTACCACCCAGGGCCTTCGCCCTGCTCACAAACACTAAGCTCCATGAGGTGATGGACCTAGTTACCATTTATCTACACGGAGAAATGATGAGAGTTAAAAACAAACTCTAATGCTCCACTACTACTTCCCTTCAAGTCTTTTTCCCTGAGGTCTTCTTACCCCCCCCCTTTTTTTTTTAATACTTTACTGGTATAATTAAAAAATAAATAAAAGATGCTGGCACTTGGACTTGTAGAATTTAGCATCTCTTGATGTTTCTATTTAATTGTGAGATGTGAAAGGGGCCAGCTGATACACAGAGGCACAGTGCCTTAAGTTGGTGTTTCACATGTTGGAAAAATCATTTACTCGTCAACAATGTGATTGGAAAATAAATTGATTTAAAGTTATTCTTGAGGCAATGTTAGAAATCTACTGTAAAAGCATTCAAATTTTGCATATTCTCTGACTCAAAAGTTTCCTTCCTAGGAAGTTAAACTGAATCTTAAGGATGCCTATCACAGCACTGACTATCATAAAACTGGAAAACAAACATTGAATGTTTGGCAATAAGATTGAGTTAATGTATTGTGGCGTGATAAGCAGCCCTTACAGTGCTGGTGTGGAGAAGAGTGACACTGAAAGACACTCTTGCTGCAGTGTGTGAAAAGAACAGGATGCACTTTGTACAACACAGGCTATGTTTATTGATTAAAAAAAAATCTGCGTAGTGCATGTGTGTAATCAAGACCTGAAGGCTCTCAGTTTTCCTCAGTGAAGTGCTATTGTCTTTTGGGGCTGGATAATTCTTCTCAAAGGATAATTGTCTCGTCACTGTAGGATATTTGCTGTCCCTGGGTTTTACTTGCTAAACACCATTAGTGCTCTACAGGCATTGCAACCACTAACAAGGAAAATCCCTGTGCCTCAGTGCTTATTTACAGGCCAGTGATGGTAGTCGCTTTGTGTCCCCCCTTCTCAATTGTATTTTGTACAATTTCCTTTAATATGTGTGTATTATACTAATAGCAAAATCATAGTAAGTAGTATTTACAAGTACAACAGGCTAAGCAACACTGATGGGGCTAGTCACTCTGCCACTTTGATGACAATTAGGATTTTAAAATACTAATGTTCATATATTTGTTTGACTGATTAAACAGTATATATGTTAGCTTTATAAACTCTAGTTATTGTTGTTAGTCAGTTCCAACTCACAGCTAACCTATGTACAACAGAATGAAACACTACCCAGTCTGGCACTATCCTCAAAGTCGTTGTTGTGCTTGAGAGCCCTGTTGTAGCCACATGGGTCCTCTACTTTACCAAGCATGATGTCCTTCTCCAGGGACTCATCCCTCCCAAGAATGTGTCCAAACTAAGTGAGATGTAGTCTTACTTTTTGGGCTTCTACAGAACATTCTGGTTGTAGTTCTTCCACAACAGATTTGTTTATTCTCCTGGCAGTATATGGTATATTCAGTATTCTTAGCCAATACCACAATTCAAAGGTATCCGTTCTTCTTCATTCTTCCTTATTTATCCTTCAACTTTTGCATTCATATAAGGTGATAGAAAACATCCTAGCTTGTGTCAGGTGCAACTTGTCTTCAAGGTGACAACTTGGCTTTTTAACAGTTTAATGAGGTCTTTGCAGAAGAACTGCCCGATGCATTGTCATTGAATTACTTCACTGCTGCTTCCATGGGTGTTGATTGTGGATCCACATAAAGTGAAATCCTTTATAATGCTAATCTTTTCTCCTTTCATCATGATTGGTTCAAGTGTGAGGATTTTCGTCTTCTTCATATTGAAGCATAAGCCATACTGAAGGCTGTGGTCTTTGATCTTCATCTGTAAGTGCTTCAAATCCTCTGCACTTTTAGCAAGAAATGTTGTGTCATCTGCATATCATGGGAAGTTAATGAGTCTCCCTCCAACCCCGATGCATCATTCTTCTGCGTATAGTCCAACTCCTCAGATTATTTGTTCAGCATGAGTAGGTATAGTGAAAGTATATGACCCCGATGCACACCTTTTCTGACTTTAAACCATGAGCCAGCCACTGCCTCTTGATCTATGTGCAGGTTCCTTATGAGCGTAGGTAAGTGTTCTAGAATTCCCATTCTTCACAATGTTGTTCATAATTTGTTTCCCACACAGCTGAATGCCTTTGCATGGTCAAAATGGAAGTAATTATCTTTCTGGTATTCTCTGCTTTTGGCCAGGATCCATCTGACTTCAACAATGATATCTCTGATTCCATGTCCTCTTATGAATCTGCCTTAAATTTCTGGAAGTTCCCTATGGATGTACTGTTGCATTTGCTTCTGAATGATCATCAGCAAAATTTTACTTGAGTGTACTGTTAATGATATTGTTGGATAATTTCCACATTTGGTTGGATCACCTTTCTTTGAAGTAGGCATAAATATGAATTTCTTCCAGTTGGTTGGCCTGGTAGCTGCCTTCCAAATTTGTTGCATAGATGAGTAAGCACTTCCAGCACTGTATCCATTTGTTGAAACATCTCAGTTGATACTCCATCAATTCCTGGAGGCTTGTTTTTTGCTACCACCTTCAGTGCAGCTTGGACTTCTTCCTTCAGTACCATTGGTTCCAGATCATATGCTACCTCCTAAAGTGGTTGAATGTTGACTAATTATTTTTGGTACGGTGACTCTGTATATTCCTTCCATCTTATTTTGATGCTCTCTGAGTCATTTAATATTTTGTCCATAGAATCATTCACTACTGCAATTCAAGGCTTGAATCTTTCTTCAGTTCTTTCACCTTGAGAAATGCCCAATGTGTTCTGCCCTTTGGGTTTTCTAACTCCAAGTCTTTGCACCTTGGGCTTCGTACTTTCCTTTGTCTTCTTGCACTGCCCTTTGAAATTGGTTCAGCTCTAATTAGTCATTTCTTTTGTTTCTTTTTAGCTACTTTATGTTCAAAAGCAAGTTTCAAAGTTTCCTCTGACATCTGTTTTGGTCTTTTCTTTCTTTCCTGTCTTTCTAATGACCTCTTGCTTTCTGCGTGAATGATGTCATATCTTAACTCATCTAGTGTTTGGTTGTTAGTGTTCAACAGATCAAATTTATTCTTCAGATGACTTCTAAATTCAGGTGGCATAGACTCAAGACCATACTTTAGCTCTCTTACAAGTACTTAAAAAAATAATTATGGTAATTTGTATCCATCCACTTATTTATCCATTTATTCATTTACCTATCTAATCTGTATTTGTTGAATGCATGCCAGGCATCATCAGAAATATAAAGATATGTAAAACTGATTTTTTTGTGCTCTGGGAGCTTACATGTAGCCATCAGTCTGTCATTATGGGGGTATGTAGGAGTCTGTTTATCTAGCAATATTATTGAACTTGGTTGAAGACTTTTCCACCTGCTTTTTCCTTTCCCTGCAAGTTTGAAGTGACATATTTGAGTGAAGTGTTGTATGCTCTTAGTTTACTTCTCAAAAAAAGTCTAGTTATGATATATGCTTCTTTCATTTACCCCTCTTCAGCTCAGTTACCAAACCACATTTGACTACCATTTTGGCAATTCTCTTTATTGCTAAATAGTAGTAATGGATACTGCATCTTTCTTAGTTATCTAGTAATACTATAATACAAAAACTGCAAGTGGATGGCTTTAGCAAAGATAAATTTAATGTCTCCACTTTAGGAAGCTAGAAATCTATTAGGGTGCCAGCTTCAGAGAAAGGCTTTTTCTCTCTTTCAGCTCTAAGGGAAGGCCCTTGTCATCAGCCTTCTCAAGTCAAAGAGGTGCTTATTGAGGGACTGCATGTCCAAAGAATGCACTGCGTTCTTGGCACAATTTTCTTGGTAGTATGAGGTCCCCATGCTTTTGAAACCATCACCTGCTCTTTAGAAACCCTGTGAGTAGTTCTACTCTTTTCTTTAGGATTGCTATGAGTCAGAATTGGCTTGATGACCACAAGTTTGGTTTGGTTTTCTCTGGAAAGGCCTCTGTGGCTTCTGTATGAATTTGTCTGGGCTGTAGCCTCTAGCAGTCTAAAACCTTATCTTTAACTACTGAAATTCATAGTAATTTCACCTTACATAGATCTCATAGTATTTGTGTATATGCCACATCCTTTTGGTTGCTGAGGCCAAAACCTTAAAGTATTTTTTGCTCCTTTTCATTCATATACTTCATCTAATTTCTTACTTCATTATTTTACTTGTATTTAAAAATATATCCTAATTCTACCACATTTTCTTTCTCGACCGCTATTACCCATAGCAGAGCTTCTTTATGTCTCACTTAACCTGACCTCTTAATTGATACCCCCGTTTCCATTGCGTATCCTAGCTGGTTTATTCTTGACTGGATAGAGTATTTCTTATAAAACTAAAACCAAATCACGTCTCTCACCAGCTGTCAGTCCTCGAATGGCCTTCTATAATACACAGAATGAAGTCCAAATTCTTCCTATGGTTTGAAGGCTTTACATTGTCTTGACCTTGCTAAATTCTTATTTCCTATCCCTTTTCTCCTTGTAATACCCTGACCTTCTGACTGTTACTTGAACCTGCCAAGTGCATTTCCAATCTCAACTAACATTTGTGAAATGAAATTTATTAATTTAAATGAGGACTATTTTCTCGCTTGAAGAGTAAAGATATGTGATGTCTACTCTTCAAAAAAACTGACTATTCAGAATTTCTGATCTTAATTTTAGAAGTATAAACCACATGAACATGTAGCACAGGAAAGCTGTATTTCATATTTCCATGTCATTTCAAAGCATATTAATAATTTAGTATGTCATCTAATATTAACTTGTTTTAATGAGGTTGCTTGTACCTGTTACAATTAGCACAACAGTTCTTGTTTTTCCATGCTTTTCTTACAACCTTTAGTTGATTGTGTCTGTATTCATGAATAAACTTTCTCCTTCAGAGATAAAACAACCATTTCACTCATGAGATAAATCCTGGAAATTTTAAAACTGCTTATTACTGTACTTGTTCATATTCCATTAAATATCTTCTTAGTAAGCCACATAAATTAGATTGACTCTTGGACAGATGGGCAGAACCACATGCATCCCCTATTAGGCAGTTGGTTGGCATAAGATGCCAGAAAGAAGATTAGGAATATCAAGGCAGGGAGCTTCCGATTGCTCTTGAAAAGGTTGATTCTTAGCTCCAACTCTCCATTCTGTCTTTTCCTTTTAATGACTTCCAACACAATTCTTCACATTTTATATACAAATTCAATACTTTTTCATGGTAATTTGTATATAAGTAAAATGAAACATTTAAACAGATTAAAGCAAAAGCCCCTCCTCTCCTTGCCTTTTATGCAAGGACAACAGCTATGAAATGCACCTCTCCTCTGCAGGGAAAGTAGCAGTGTTCAGCTGCAAGATGATGAGAGGGAGGGGAAGGCTGCACACGGAGGAATAGTGTGTCATTTGTCACTGCCTAGACTCGTCAGCTGTGTGGAACTCTGAGAGGAACTGGGTGAGATGCCAGCCTCTTTAATATATTTCTTCAGGAACACTTTAGCAATAAAGATTTAGTTAAGAGCAAAGTAAGACATTTTTAAAAAGTTAGCTTTTATAATGAAGAGCAGTCATCTTATTATTCAAGATTCAAGATGAAGGCTTTGTGACCTACTCTTTTCATAGGCTATGCAACTTATCTGGAAAAATCTGTTATCAGAAGGTGACTGTGTAACTGATCTCTTTTAGAATAAGTGAAGAATTTATTATGAACTACAGATAAAATCCACCTACTGTAATGTTTGATCTGATTGAGACCATTTCACTTCAACCAACTCTCTTCTGCAAAAGTAAACTGGTATCCTTAAGCAAAATTATGTATAAGGCTCACTAGCAAGGTAACCAATGCAAATTTTGCTCCTGTTTACTGAGTGGTACAAATGGTGGATCCTGGTGGTGCAGTGGTTAAGAGCTTGGCTGCTCATCGAGAGATCAGAGTTTGAACCTACCAGCCTCCCCTTGGAGATCCTATGGAGTAGTTCTACTCTGTCTTGGAGGGTCTCTATCAGTCAAAACTGACTGCATAGCAGTTGGTTGGAATGGATTGGTTTGGTTGGTGCAAATGGTTAATGTGCAGAGCTGCTAACCAAATGTTGAAGATTTGAATCCAACCGAAGGCACTTAAGAAGAAAGCCCTGGTAATCTAATTCTAAAAAATCAGTCACTGAAAATTCTATGCAGTGTAGTTTTACTCTGACACACATGCTGTCACCCTGAGTCAGTGTCAGTTTGGTGCCAGCTGGCTCTCTCTTAATCTAAATGCCAGTGAAAATTATGTGAGCAAGGTGGTCTAAGGATCAAAGTTTTTTTCCATTTCCTGTTATGGGTCCTCTTGTAATTGACATAGTGAGATTAGAAGAGCCATAGATAGCCAGTTGTGGTCCTACCCATTCTGCTGCAAAAAGGTAGGAGTGATGGTAACTGTAGTGTTGGAAACTGCACTTATTTTTTCATTCCTAGACAAATTTAGTTATATGAGTGGAATTAATGCTTTCACCATGTTAGAAAAATACAAATATTTGAATCAATATGCTACATTTGTTTGATTTGTTCTTTGTATTTCACTTGTAAGTATTCAAACCCCAAATCTTCACTTAATTGCTCTTTGCCCAAAGTTTTAACTGCACCAAAGTCAGCCAAATAAACACTGGTGATGTAGTGCTTGAGCTACAGCTACTAGCCAAAAAGTCAGTGGTTTGAATCTACCAGATACTCTTTGGAAACTCTATGGGACAGTTTTACTCTGTCCTATTGAGTCCCTATGGAAACCCTGGTGGCATAGTGGTTAAGTGCTAGGCCTGCTAACCAAAAGATCAGCCGTTCAAATCCACCAGATGCTCCTTGGAAATTCTATGGAGCAGTTCTACTCTGTTTATATAGGGTCGCTGTGAGTCAGAACTGACTCAAGGACAGTGGGTTTGGTTTTATTTATAGGGTCCCTATAGGGTTGCTATGAGTCACAATTGACTCAGTGGCAATGGGTTGGGTTTTCACTTTTTAAGTCAGCCAAACACACAAAGGTGACTTTGCTGCTTTCAAAGTTAATTCCTCTTTTAAAATTCACTGGACAGATTCACTAAAATATGGTTGTGAAAATTTCTATTCGTTTAGAATTTTTCATGCTCTTTTTTCCCTTTTCCTTCTATAAACTTGCATTTCTACATTGTTTTATTGTTTAAATTGATTTTCAACCAGCTTTTCATCTTAGTTCCTATTGTCTCTCTAAATTCCAAAGTTGCCCGTTTCAATTTGTTTCCTATATGTTCCTAGTCAGATTATTAAAAAAAATAAACTTATTAGGTTTTTTAGAATTATATTTATTACCTTAAGGAATGTAATTTAAAATATTTATAATGCCATCCTTGGTTAACACAACATTGGATTTTTTTGTGTGTTAGGTTTATGTCATTTTCTCTGCATCTCACTGTGAGAGAAAATGGTACAACGTTGTTATAGTATATTTGGCCAATATTAACTATCAAGGATTCAAGAATGAATAAGAACTATTCGTAGATCTCAGGGAAAGAAGGAAATCCAAGTGTCTTTGGGTAGTTCTTACTCCTGCTCCTTCTTTCTCCGTAATTCCCATCTTGAACCTCAGTGAAACTAAAGGACGGTTTCTCCAGGTCTATTTTAGACCCTAGACACTTAGTTCAATGCCTTTCTCCTTCTCAGACTAGAGTCATTCCAAGCCTCTTCACTTGGGGGCAACTATGAAGCTAAGACAGCCAGCTAGCCAAGTGCTGAGACAGAGACATACTAAATCTGCCACAGATTTATCTTGTTATTCTGTCCAGATTGCTTGCTACTGAAAGTCACAAGTAGAGTGAGATTGTTGTTGATAGCAGTTTTATTTATTTATTTTTTGAGGGAAGAGATGAGTGAAAGGTTGATTGATAGAAGCAAAAAATAAAACAACCTTATGAGCACAGGGACAGTATCTAAACAAAGTCTTAAGGAATTGTGCCCTTAGCAATTTCTGTGTAAAGGGATCCCATGTTTTAACATGATCAGTAAGCTATGGAATAAGAAATAATAAAGACATTGCTGTTGATTCCAACTCATATGACACTGTAGGACAGAGTGGAACTGCTCTGTATGGTTTCCAAGGAGCAGTTGGTAGATTTGAACTGCCCTCAAGGTTCCCCAAGAGTGTCTAGTGGATTCAAACTGCCAACCTTTTGTTAGCAGCTGTACTCTTAACCACTGCTCTACCCAGCATTCCCAGGCAGTCTCCCATCCAAGTACTAACCAGGCCCAACTGTGCTTAGCTTCCAGCATCAGATGAGATCTGGTGCATTCAGTGTGGTAGGACTAGAGGTATGTTACGTACTATGGTCCAGTTTGAATCCTAGGAATGTTTCCCGCAGTTAAGGACATGTAACATAGTCCTTTTTCAGCTTCTCTTTAAGAGTGGAATTACACCATCTTTATTAGTTGTAACACTGTGAAAAATTGTTTCATTATCCAGTTATATCATTTGTATGAAATGAGAATAATAAAGTCCCTGGCTCAGAGATGTGATGGAGGCTACACAGAATAATGTGGAAACAGACCCTGGCACAAAGGAGCTTGATGTGTTTAGTCCTGTCCTTTTACTTCTTAGTGCATCAAAGAAACTTTGTCAGACCACCTTTATAAATCCAAAAGCTAAATTTATCACTATCCGGCCATTTCTAACTCATGGCAACTCTATGTGTTACAGAATAGAAAATTCCTTGCATTTAGCATGAATCATTCTGTAATTTTAACTAATTTCCTTATTGTTTCAATAGAAAAGCAGAACCTCTGCTCTTCTTATGTTTTCTTGGCCTCATTTTTGGGGGAACGGGGCTAAGGAAACAAAGTTAATGGTTTTTCATAGTCACAAAAGTCTTTTGAGTCATCGCTATGTTAATTAGTGTATTACATGCCGTATGTTACACAGTTGTATAAAATAGTTCACAACAGGTTTGACAGTTAGTTTGCATGTGCTAGCTATGCTTGCACTATTGTTTTTCCATTTTCTGGACACAATATTGCCATTGCACATTTCTTATTTTTTTTACTGAATATTTTATTATGTTTTAGTTTCAAGTTTACACAGCAAATTAGGTTCCCCTTTAATAATTTTTATTTAAATTGTTTTATGTTCCATTGGTTACGATTTCTAAATGTCTGAGCATTCCTATTATTTGGGTTCTGTGTGCTGTCTTTCCCATGGTCTGTCTTCCCTTCCCTTCCTTACCTCCTCATTTTTGATTTTGGCTAAATTGTTGACTGCTTGGCCTCAGTAATTAGTTGTTTAAGGGAGCATATTACTCACAGGTGATGATGTGTGTTTTTCTTAAGCCAATCTATTATTTGGCTGAAAGGGGACCTATAGAAATACAGCTTCGAATCCAAGCCAAAGGTTATCTTAAAGTAATATTTTCAGCAGTTCTAGTCTCTAGCTATCCAGTAAGTCTGGACTTTTTTTTTTTTTTTTAGGAATATGAGTTTTGTTCTACATTTTTCTCCCATTCTATCCAGGACCTTTTGTTGTGTCCCTGGTTAAAATGGTCAGTAAGTGTAGCTGGATACCATCTAGTTCTTTTCTCAGATTACAGAGACTCTGGTTTATGTAAACTGTTAGACTCACAGATTAATTTCTTCTTTGAGCCCTTGATTGCCTTCCTTCAGTTTTTCTTCTTCTGCGTAGAGACCAGTAGTTGTATCTTAGATTTATTTATTGGCGTATTGCTGGTTCCAAGCTTACCTACCAAAGCCAAGTGCCGTCGAGTCAGCGACCCTATCAAATTGTAAAACCCAGGTTAGATACAGCACCAGTATATAGACAGCTTATTTCACCTGCTGCACATTTTATTGCTATGTTTCACATTTTATAGCTGCATTCCACTTTAATAAGATGATATACAAACATCTGAATTTAAGATTTATGGGGAAATTATTTGCATTTCAAAATATGCCTTAATTGATGGGTTTCTTTTCAAGTAAACATGAATAGAGCAGTTAATGTTCCATTTAATTACAGAAGATTGATGTGTATGATATATGCCAGGGATGGAATTAGGAACTAATAAAAGCACATTATAGCATTAGCTTCCAGACAGCACTGGCAGGCAATGAATATTTTTTTTCTTCGCTCCTTTAAATTTTTGTTTCACAGAACATTCAGCAAATATTTGTTATGGGCCTATTGTATGGCCTCTTGGTAGACAACCAAGAAACTTTCTTCAACATCTTGGTAATTTGACATTCAAATATTTTCACTTACAGTCTTAATTTTTTTCATTATCTCTGGAGACTGAATTCTTTTGAAGCTGAAGGCTGTGTCTTCATTATCTTTGTAACCATCTAGCAAAATGCCTCCCCAAACAACACCAAAAACCAAACTTACTGCTGAAGATTCCAACTCATAGTGACACTATAGGACAGTGTAGAACTGCCCGTTAGGGATTCCAAGCCAAGCCTGATGAATTAGAACTGCCGAGCTTTGGGTTAGCAGCTGTTGCAGCTAACCACTATGCCACCAGGGTTCCCCCTCAAACAACAGACCCCAGGAATTTGTTGATTCAGGGAGTGACTGCATGACTAAATTAATAAAGAAATACCCCTGCTTGGGCAAACATGGCTCTGGCAGTGTGTCTTTTTTTTTCTTTTCTTTTTTGCCACTTTTGTCCTTTTTATAGTATTTCTTTGGATTTGGGCAGGCGTTAGCTGTGGCAGCATGCTTGTCCACGTCCCACTTTTGCCTCTTTGATATATGCCAAATAAAATTTTGTTTTTGCTTTACTAAACTTCATGAATTTTTTACCCTACAACACATTGTTTGTTTATTCTCTAACAGCACCTGGACTGAGCAGACACAGCTCTCGCCCGGTGCTTGCTTGTTTTCCCACTTTTGTCTGTTGTGTAATATTGGCTTGGATTCAGGCGGACGTTGGCTCTGGAAATATACTTGTTCACTTCCTACTTATACTTTTTGAATATACATCAAGCAAAACTTTCTTTTTGCTTTAAAAAAAGAAAGAAAAAAGAAAGCTAGATCCCTGCTTATTAATAAATTGCAATTATAAAAGAGTGAAGTATATACTTTATCTACAAACTTAATCTCATTTCATTATAGTCCCAATTCTTGTTTCTTGGGCATAGTGCTGATTTATTAGAGTTTCACTGGATTTCTACTCTTTATTTCCAATTCACATCCCCATTTCACAAATGGGAGTAATTCAGGTAAAGAAATGTGTTTTATGTTATTTTTATTCATGACTAGTCTTCAATGGTCAAATTAATATATAAAATATAGTATAGGGGTCAATTAATGGATATTATGAGATTATGCCCAAAGCATTCCAGTAATTAGGACTAACATAGCCAGCCATAGAGAGAATACATTAATGACTGTTTGGTATATTGCCTTTCTGTAAATATTTTGATAAGTACTTCCCTTGTATCAATTATGATTTCAGTTATGAAACAGATGATCAAAGAAAATTTTGTAATTTGAAGAGACTTTTATGAAGTGATTCATTAGCAAGATTCAGACAGAGTCTGGAAAAGCACAAGGAGTAGTCCAATACTTCCAGACAGTAACAGGGAGTGCTATTGAAACCAAGCAAAAGAAAAAAAAGGAAAAGAATCACTGCCATCAAGTAGATTCCGACACATAATGACCCTGTAGATCAGATTAGAACTGCCCCATAGAGTTTCCAGGGAGTGCCTGGCAGATTTAAACTACTGACCCTTGGATTAGCAGACATAACGCTTAACCACTACACCTCCAGGGTTTCCTACCACTAGGCCTCAATGGGGAAACCCTGCTGGCCTAGTGGTAAAGTACTGCAACTGCTAACCAGAAGGTCAGCAGTTCAAATCTGCCAGACACTCCTGGGAAACACTATAGGGCAGTTCTACTCTGTCCTGTCGGGTCACTGCGTAGGGTCACTATGAGTCAAAACCCACTCTGTGATGCTAGGTTTGGCCTAAACAGATAGGGCAAGTGAGGTTACCAGAACACCTGGAGAGAGACAGAAAGCAGGTGAATATGCTAATTATGTGACGAAGAATGCTTCCTTACAGCAGTGGTGATTATTGAAGCCCTCATACATGAGACTGACCCGGAAGAGACTGAATCTTGGAAACAGAGAGCTTGACCTTACTTACCTCTCCTGCTTGTGCTTAACAATGGCCACACTCACATGGTTCAAAAGGCTAAGGAGCCAGCTGATGTAGCCCAGTGTTACTCAAACAGGGGGGCAATTGTATGTCCAGAAGACTTTGGAAATGCCAAGAGGCAATTGTTAGTTGTCACAGTACAGGAGAGGTGCTGCTTGCCTCCAGCAGATAGAGGCCAGAGATGCAGCTAAGTCTCCTTCTGTGTATAAGATAATCTCCCACAGCAAGAAACAACTGCTTCAAAATAGCCATAGTGCCGAGATTCAGAAATTCTGACATTGTCCACATGTAGGTCATCTTACAGAGGCACTGAGCAAGAGTAAGAAGGAGCAAGGTTCTCAAACAGAGAATGGAGGGAATCAGAAAACTCACAAAATAAACCAATGAAGAAAATAGACACGGAAAGAAGAGACAGTGCTGAAAATACTCAGGTCATAGTTAAAAGTATATCTGATAGTGTTTTATAGGGATTCATTAAAATTCAATCTGAACTGTGTAATACCCAGCAGGTCAGGTTTACCTTTAGCAAAATCCTTTTGGAATTTATACAAGGATTTGTTAATAAAGGGCGCTCAGAATACTAAGATTACAGTTAGTCACGTTATGCAGAACATAGACAGGAATGTGGTAGAATGATGAGATGTATGCACAAAGGATTTCATATGACACAGGCAACCCTTTATCGCTTTGAAATCATGTACAATTGTAGGGTATGGTTTGCATAGTTGTATAACCACTTAAGATAGTAAACTTGACTTTTATGCAGCTATACATGTTTGCACACACAAATACACATGGCCTTTCTACCTGGTTGATATTTGATTCTTTTATTCATCTCTAGTCTTTCCCTAGAGCATTCTCAGCCTAAAACTGTTTCTCACATTTTTACTGCTTAAGCCTTTAATCCACTCTAGGGATTCCTCGTATATTCTCCAAATTTTGTTCTTTTTTCCCTCAGCTGTGTAGTATGTGTTCTTGATTGTTTATCTCTGTTTACATTTCTGGTCCAAAGTTTTTTCTTGAAATATACTCTCATATTTCTTCTCTTTCTCTACTTAACATTTGTACTTATGTATCACACTATGATTTTAATTTTACTAAATCTAAGGTTGAACTTCATATTTCCCCAAATAAAGAATTTTCCATTTTAGTTATGTCTGTTGGGGCCAGTATTTTCTTTCTTTCTTTTTTATTATGGTCGAGTGAAAATGTACATTCCAATATAAATTTACATGCCCACCTGTGTGCAGCTCCCACTGTTCTCCCTGCCTGGTGACAGCACTCTCTTCCTCTCTGCTCTACACTTATCCTCCCAACAATCTCCTATCTCCTCCTGTCCATCCACTCCCCTTCCTCCAGTAAGAGGTCAGCAGGACGACATCCTATAAATACACAGAACCATAAAGTGCACACGTGATATGGTGACTCTCTGTCACCAACTCCAATCCATTCCTGTCCAAAGAGCTGACCTCCATTATGATTTATGGCCATGGGCAGCATCAGGGCCAGAGGCCATGCTTCCAGGGGAACTCCGAGGCCCATGCGCCATCAATTGCGGTCTTTTAGTGGAGATCTCAGGGTGCACCCTTTTTATTCTTGTGTTGCCAGTGAGACTCAGCATTGTGAGCTCCATCGTGGCTATCACTGGTGGTGGCCAGGCACCATCTGGTTCTTCTGGCCACAAGTTGATGTAGTCACCCACTCACATGGGTCTCTCTGTCTTCTGTGTTCTCTTTCCGTCTTGTCATTTTGGTTCTTGGAGCCCATCCGTTCCTGGTGAGTTGGGACCATTTGGTGTACTAGGACCAGTATTTTCCATGTGACCTACAACATTAATCACTGGTTTATTCAGAATTGCCTGTTGCCCACAGTCAGCTGTATGATGATTCTAGGATCCATATCTTTTCCATGTCTTCAAGTATGAAATAATTCATGCCTAGCTAATGGGGTAGTCTCCTGGTTTTCAGTATGTGACTAGTTTCTTATTTCTGGTTGACTTTTGTCAACCAGTGTGTCCTCCCAAAAATGTTTGTAGCCATGCAGCTGGGCTGTGATTCCCAATATTTTATGATTGTCCTCCATTCTGTGATTATCCTATGCTGTATGTCAGAGGATTTAGGGTGGGACTGTAAATCTCTTTATAAGATCACCTCCCTGCTCCACTGTAAAGGGAGTTTCTCTGGAGTATGGCTTGCACCACACTTTATCCTTTCATCCTACAAAAGATAAGAGGAAAGGAAAACAAGCAGAGGATTGAGAACTTCACACTAGCAAGAAAGCAACACCAGGAGAAGAGTGCATCCTTCAGACCTGAGGTCCCTGCACTGAGATGTTCCCCAAACAAAGATGCAACACAAGGACCTTCCTCCAGAGCCGACAAGGAAGGAAGCCTTCCTCTGGAGCAAACCCCCTGAATTCAGACTTGTAACCTACTCTGGAATGTGTAAGAATCAACTCTCCTTTGTGAAAGCCATCCAGTTTGTGATATTTCTGTTGGAGCAATACCAGCTGACCCAAACAACTATTGACAGCCATGTGTACAACTTCACACACCATAGCCTATTTAAGCATATTTAATATACTCCTCATTCATTGGAATCCAAAGCTTCTCCTTAAGCTGATATTTTAAAGATTTTTTTGTTACATTTTGTTTGTGTCCTTTTTCCAGTATTATTTGTAATTTGTTCATTAATTTAAGAGATAGCAATCTAACTAGCCAGCAATTCTACTCTAAGATGTATCCAGAGGAAGTAAAGGCAGGAACAAAAATGGGAACCTGTACACCAACTTTCATTCTAGTACTTTCCACAGTTGCTAAAAGATAGAAACAACCGAGACGCCCACCAACAAATGAATGGAGAAACAGAATGCACTGTATCCATGCACGGGCGCATCACACAGCCGTAAGGAGCAGTGAAATACTGGTGCATGCCACAACGGGGATGAACGTTGAAAACATCAGACTGAGTGAAATAAGTCAATTTCAAAAGGACAAACACCGTATGATCTGACTAACATGGAATAAGAAAATATAGCCAAGCCCAAGTCAAACCCATTGCTGCTGAGTTGGATTTTAACTCACAGGGACTCTTTAGAACAGAGTAAAAGGTTACCACAGGGTTTTGCCGAGGCTATAAATCTTTATGGATGTACATTGCCTCATCTTTTCTCTGTGGAGTGTCTGAAGGATTTGAACTGTTAACCTTTTGGTTAACAGCTAAGTGCTTAACCATTTTGTCAACAGGGCTGAGAAAACACATAAACCGAAGCAAACCCACTGCCGTTGAGTCAATTCAGACTCCTAGTAACCCTGTAGGATGGAGTAGTACTGCCCCACAGAGTTTACCAGGAGGATGGATTTGAACTGCCAGCCTTCTGGTTAGCAGCCATAGCACGTAACCACTGTGCCACCAGGGTTTCCGAGGAAATGTACAGAAATCAAAAATTATTAGTGACTTGCAGGAGGTAGGAAGGAGCAGAAAAGGGGAATCACTGCTTGAAAGACATTGGTTTATGTTAAAGGTGGTGGAATAATTTGTTTAGGGTGGTGATGAAGGTTGCATAACTTGAAGAATGTAATCAATATCATTCAGTTATACATCTGGGCATTGTTAAAATGGTTATTGTTTTATTGCATATATTTTTAGAACAACAACAACAAAAAGTTAGGTGTCTTTTGAGCATCCAGGAAATTCAGTAACTTAGCTTAGGAACCCCCGTCTGGTTTATCCACTGTCAGAACTCCTCAAACTTTTTCTATTTTCATGTGTTGTTTGTCATGTATTTAACACCTAAAATCCTAGCTTTCTAAGCCGCATATTTCTGCCTAAAATCACAATAATCCCTGCTGTAAATTCTTAGAGTTCCTGTTTCTTCTTTTGCTCCTGCTGAACTTAGGAAAAGCTGCTGGTGTTAGTTATCTTTTCAGTACTAAATCTCTTACCACAAGTTGGGTGCAACTTCACTGTTGGACTAATTCCTCTTTCCTCTTTGTGTTTCTAGTACCAAGAATAATCTCGTGGATATGATGAGTACTCAATAAAAGTTTCTTGTTGATCTCTACACCTGCACTGTCCCATGTGGTAACCACAGGACACACATTACTGTTCAACATTTGAAGTGTAGCTAGCATGCCATAAGAAGTAAACGTAAAATGCATAACAGATTTGAAAGACAGTATTAAAAAACAACATACAATTTCTCAGTAATTTTAATATAAATTATATACAGAAACTAGTATTTTACATGTTTAGTTAAGGAAAATACAAAATTCGCTTTTCTCTTTTTTTATAATGTGGTTTCTAAAAAATTTAAAACCATGTATGTGGCTCATATCATTTTTCTTTTGAACATGATCGCTCTAGAAAACATTGCACGTGAGCATTTAGCCTGTGCGGCAAGCAGTGTGAACAAATAAAGTATCAGTATTGTTTGATGGTACTATTCTTAAAGTTAACTATTATGTCTATATGAGGCCTGTAAGTTTGTCAACTTGCCATCATGTGCTTATATTGGCAGCACTGTACAAACAACTGTGAAAGGTTTCATAACCTTGGTATATCAGTGTCTCACAGCTGTGTTCATGTTGGCAAGTGGCAGTGTCTTGCTGAGTGGTGTTCATTACTGAACTTTTTAAAATAAAGTATATGCAGTTTAATGATTAATTGTAGAGACTTCATATTTTGACTACTTGTTAGGTCACATGAGTAGATCAAAGTTATCTGAATCCTTGCATTTAAGTGGGAACTTAGTGGTGGTGTAGCAGTTAAAAGATATGACTGCTAACCAAAAGGCTAGCAGTTGGGATCCACCAGGTGCTTCTTGAAAACCCTGTGGGGCGGTTCTACTCTGTCCTATAGCGTCACTATGAGTTGGAATTGAATCCATAACAGTGGGTTTGGCTTTTTTGTTCTCCACCTATTGTACAGTGCTTAAGAGCTCGGCTGCAAAACGAAAGACCAGCAGTTTGAATCTGCTAGCTGCTCCTTGAAACAGAACTATAGCGTAGTTCTGTTCTGTCCAACAGGGTTGCTGTAAGTCAAAATCAACTGGACAGCAATGAATTTGTGTGTATTTTGTAGTGTAATTTAGGTAATTTTTATTAGCTTGCAGAATTCTAAACCTGTTTATTCATTTCCTTACTGCTTTTAGTTTTTTGTCCTGGTAAAAATCTCTCTTAAAATGAGTATGTAACTTTTGAATTTTTATCTTTGTTTTCTACAGCTGCATTTTTGCAGCTCTGCGGTTTGCAGAAACATCTTGGGTTATATGGTGGAAGAAACTGTTGCACAATTTGCTTGCATGCCCTGGGGGCTCATTGTTCTTCTAACATGTTTAAAACCCGTGGGGTGTCTAATTTCAGTTTGATACAGTTTGTTTCTTAGCTTTTGTTCTTTTTAACCTAAGCGTCTGATAGTTTTGTTAAATATGTGGATCTCTAAGTGTCAATAAAAATAGCTTTCCTTCCCAGGAGGGGCAACACAGGGTAGTGCTTAAGTGGTTATAATGTAGTGAGATATGCAATCAGACTGCCTGTGCTGTCTGCCATGCAAGGTTACGTTCAGTCTGTACTTCTGACAGCTGATCCTACAGTGATGGTAAATAGGAAATTCTGCAGAACGTTGTCAGGGTAAATCAGATTATGTACTTTAAAGCTCTTAGAATATGAGTGGCACATAGTAACATTTTAGGCGTTAGTATTATACTAATACTTTAAAAAATCTGAGCTTCTTAGATGTTTTTGGTATTATTAATATTCTACTAATATTTAAAAAAAACTTCACTTCTCTGTTCATAAAGATAACATTAATTTTTTAGATAAAACTCACAGGTAAACAATAGAAAGTTACCAAATGTATTATACCTCTTCTGTTTTCTAAATATTTATTTATAATTTCAAAGGAAAACAGAATTTGAGTTTACCTTTAGGGACTATCTCACTATTTACAAGAAACATCATTTGATATTTCACAAAACAGTTTTATACTGTGGAAAATTTTCTTGTTACATTCTAAAGCTTTCTGTCAGTATGCTGAGGGATGCCATCTGATTCCCTTTGTTACTATTCTTGTTCTTCTCTTTGCTTGCCTTCCTTTCTTGTTGCATTGTCAAGTCAGTTTGGACTCATAACAAAACCAGACACCGACCGCCTGGTCTCATTCCACCCTCACAATCACTGCTGTGTTTGAGCACATTGTTGCAGCCGCTGTGTAAGTTCTTCTTGTTAAGGGTCTTCTTCTTTTTTTGTTGACACTGTTTTACCAAACACAAGGTCCTTCTCCAGGGACTAGTCTGTCCTGGTGACACGTCCAAAGTACACGAGCTGAAGTCCTGCCATCCTTCTTCCAGGGAGCACTCTGGCTCTACTCCTTGCGGTTAATTAATCACGTACAAGTAGAACTTTCGAAATCTGAAAGTCAAAAAAGAAAGAATTTGAAATACCTAGGAAATTTATATTTGGGAATATAATAAGAGTTCTATGCTTTTTTTGTGGAAGACTCAGTGAGACGGATTGGCACAGTGGCTGCAACAATGGGCTCAAGTACAGCAGCGCTTGTGAGGACGGTGCAGGACTGAGCAGTGCGGCGTTTTGTTGTGCACTGGGTCACTGTGAGTCAGACCTCACTGGGTGTTAACCAACAACAGCAAATAGTTTTATAAAGTTTTGCTTGAAAAGTGTGCCCAGTCTCTCCATTATCTTTAGCATGTATTTCATTGCTTTTTATCAAAACTGGTATAATACGGGAAGGACCACAGCTCCAGATTTTTTCTTTTTTTTTTTTTTAAGTCAGTTATATGAATTGCATGGAAAAATCACCTCCCAAAGGCTGGGAACCCTCCACACCTGTGTTAATCTAATTTTCATTTGTAGAATACTCTGTCCCAAATAAGAATAATGAAAATCCTCTTTGCATATAACATTCAGTAAGAAAGACCACATTCTAGTCCATAAAACTGTTCTCAGTTCATTCAATAGGACTGAAAGCATACAAAGCATGTTCATTGAATACAATAGAATTTAATGATTACTAATGCAAAGATGGCAGGAAAGTCCCCAAATATTTGGAAATTAAACAAGAAACTTTTTCTTTCAAGGCTATGAAACTTTTTTTTTATGATTGAGTGAAAATGTACATTGCCATATAAATTTGCATGTCCACATATATGCAGCTCCCACTGCCCTCCCTGACCAGTGACAGCACATTCTTCCTCTCCACTCCACACGTGTCTTATCCTCCCAACCACCTGCTATCCCCTCCTCTCCACCCACTCCCCCGCCTCCAGTAAGAGGTCAGCAGGACGACATCCTGTGGAGGCACAGAACCATAAGGTGCACACATGATATGGTCACTCTGTGTCACCAAGCCCAATCCATTCCTGTCTGAAGAGTTGACTGCTATTGTGATTTGTGGCGAGGGGCAGCATCAGGGCCAGGGGCCATGCTCCCAGGGGAACTCCGAGGCCCCTGGACCATCAATTGTGGTCTTTTAGTGGAGATCTCAGGGTATACCACTTTTTATTCTTAAACAAGAAACTTTTTAATAGTCATAGGTAAAGGAGAACATCACAGGAGACCTTATAGAATATTTTAACTGAGGGAACATGTTAAAAGTTTAACTGAGTAAGCACGTGAAAAGAGAATATGTTAAAAGTTGTGGGATGCAGTGAAAGCAATAGCTTTAATTCCTTGTATTAGAAGAGCAGTGGTCAAAAATCATTGGCCTAAGTTGTCACTTTAAAAAGATAGAAAAAACAAGAAAGAAAATTAAACCTAAATAAAAGGAAAGAAAATAATAACAATAAGAATAGAGAATAATGTAGTAGAAAACAAAAGTATTATTACAGGAAATTTTGAAAGGCCAGAAACTGATTTGTTAGGAAAGATCAAAAGCTTAACACAACTGATGTACCTGTGCTGACTAAGAAAAAAAACATGTTGTTGTTGTTGCTAGGTGCCATCAGGACAGTTCTAACTCATAACTCACTGCTGTCAAGTTGATTCTGACTCACAGTAACTCTATATGACAGAGTAGAACTGCCCCGTAGAGTTTCCAAGGTGCTGCTGGTGGATCTCGACAGCTGACTTTCTGGTAAGCAGCTCTTAAACTTAACCACTATACCACCAGGGTTTCCTTCTGATTCATACTAAAATCAAAACAAACCCAGAGCCATGAAGTCCATTCTGACTGATAGTGACTTTATAGAACAGTTAGAACTGCCCTATATATAGTTCTGAATTAGCACCTGGTATATTCAAACTGCCAACCTTTTGGATAACAGCGTATCACTTAACCACTACACCACAAGGGTTTCCCTTTGACTCATAGTGACCCCACGTAAAGCAGAATGAAACAGTGCCCAGCCCTGCACAATCCTCATAATCATTGTTGTATTTGAGGCCATTGTTGAAGTTTCTGTGTCAGTTCGTCTCCTTGACAGTCTTTCTCTTTTTTGCTCACCCTCTGCTTTAGCAAATATGTTGTCCTTTTCCAGAGGCTGGTCCTTTCTGCCAACGTATCCAAAGTATGTGAGACAAAGTCTACCCTTCGTGGTGTTCAAAGCACATTCAGGCTGTACTTATACTAAGACAGACTTGTTCGTTCTTCTGTGCTGCTGCAGTTGTTAGGTGCTGTCAAATTACATTCAGCTCATAGCAACCTTATGTACGACACAATGAAACACTGCCTTGTCCTGCTTCATGCCCTCTGTTGTTAGACTTGAGCCCATTGTTGCAGCCACTGTGTCAGTCCGTCTTATTGAGAGTGTCCCTGTTTTTCAATGGACTCTACTTTATCAGGCATGATGTCTTTCTCCACAGGTTGATCCCTCATGACACCATATCCAAAAGCGTGTAGGATATGGTCTCGCCATCCTTGCTGCTAAGGAACACTGTGGTTGTACTTTTCCAAGACAAATTTGTTCATTCTTTTGACAGTCTGTGATATATTCAATATTTTTCTCTGAGACTACAGTTCAAAGGTGTCAGTTCTTCTTCTGTCTTCCTTACCCACTGTCCAACTTTTACATGCCTATAATTCACTTAAAATGCCATGTGGTTTGGCCAGGTGCACCTTAGTCTTCAAAGTGACTTCTTTTCAACACTTAAAACAAGTCTTTTGCTGCAGATTTTCCCAATTCCATCTTTTGATTTCTTGACGGCAGCTTCCACAGGTGTTGACTATGGCCCAAGTAAAATGAAATCCTTGACAACCTCAATCTTTTCTCCATTTATCATGATGTTGTCAATTGGTCCAGTTGTGAGGATTTTTGTTTCTGTATGTTGACGTGCAATCCATACTGCAGGCTTGGTTTTTGATCTTCCTCAGTAAGTCCTCTTCACTGTTAGCAAGCAAGTTTGTGTCATCTGCATAATGCAGGTAGTCGATGAGTCTTCCTTCAGTCCTGATGGAAGGATACAACACGGACACACACCTTTCCTTACTTTAAGCCATGTAGTGTCCTCTTGTTCTCTTTGAACAAGCCTCATGATCTATGTACAGATTCCTCATGAGCTCAATACAGTGTTACGGAACTTTCATTGTCTGCGATGTTATCCATAATTTGTTATGATCCACACAATCAAATACCTTTGCAAAATCAGTAAAACACAAGTAAATATCTTTTGGGGATTCTCTGCATTCAGCCAAGGTCCATCTGATATCACCTATGATATCCTTAGTTCCATGTCCTCTTCTGAATCTGGCCTGAATTTCTGTAGCTGCTTTTGAATGATCTTTTGTAAAACTACAGTTGCATGTGATACTAATGGTATTTTTTAATAACTTCTGCATTGAGCTGGATCACCCTTCTTGGGACTAGGCATAAATTTGGATCTCCTCCAGTTAGTTGGCTAAGTATCTGTCTTCTAATTTCATAGCATAGAGCACGTCTAGTGCTGCATCCATTTGTTGAAATATTTCTAATGCTATTCCATAAATTCCTGGGACCTTGTTTTTCACCAGTGTCTTCAATGAAGCTTCCACTTCTTCCTTCAGTACCACGAGTTCCTGATCATATGGTACCTCTTGAAATGGTTGACCGTGGACCAGTTCTTATGACTGTATCTTCTCTGTCTGCTTTTATTGCTTCCTGCATCATTAAATATTTTCCCAGTAGAATCCTTTACCATTGCAGCTAAAAGTTTGAAATTGTTCTTCAGTTCTCTCAGCCTGACGAATACTGAGCACATTCTTCCCTTTTAGTTTTCTATCTCAAGTCCTTTTCACATATCATTATAATACTTTGCTTTGTCTTCTCTAGGTGCACTTTGAAATCTTCTGTTCAGATCTTTTACTTCATTTTTCCCTTTTGTTTTAGCTGCTTGACACTCAATATCAAGTTTCAAAGTTTCTTCTGACATTGAATTTGTTTTTCTTTCTTTCCCATTTTGTTAATGACCTCTTGCTTTCTCCATTTATGATATCCTTGATGCTGTACCACAACTCGTCTGGTCTTTGATTATTAGCATTCAGTGTGTCAAGTCTGTTCTGGTTTCTAAACTCAAGGTTGTTCTTTGTCTCTCTCGAGTCTTTCTAATTTTCTTCAGTTTAAATTTGAACTTACCTAAGAATAATTTCAGGTCTATGCCATAATCAACACCTGGCCTTGTTCTAACTTATGATATTGAGCTTTTCCATCCTTTATTTCCACATATGTGGTTGGTTAGATTCCTGTGTGTTCTATCTGGTGAGGTCCATGTGTACAGTCACTAACTAAGTTAGTGAAAATAGGTATTTGCAATGAAAAAGTTGTTGGTCTTGCAAAAGTCTATCATGCAGTCTCCAGCATCACTGCTATCACCAGTACCATACTTTCCAGCTACCAGTCCTTCTTTACTTTCAACTTTTGTGATACAATCACTAGTAATTATCAGTTCATCTTAGTTTCATGGTCTATCAATTTTAGATTGCAGAAGCTGTTGAAAAAGTCTTGAATTTCTTCATCTTTGGCCTTAGCGGTTAGTATGTAAGTATGAAGAATAATTGTATTATCTTGTCTTCCTTCTAAGCATGTGAATAGTATACTCACACTGACAACATTGTCTTCAGGATAGATGTGAAATGTTCTTTTTGGCAATGAATGCAATGCCATTCCATGCTAAGTCGTCATTCCTGGCACAGTAGGCTATATGACTGTTGAAATCAAAATGATCGATACCGGTCTGTTTCAGCTTGCCAGTAGCTTGGATAGAAACTGTGGTGGCATCGTGGTTAAGTGCTACAGCTGCTAACCAAAGGTTAACAGTTCAGATCTACCAGGCACTCCTTGGAAACTCCATGGGGCAGTTCTACCCTGTCCTACTGGGTCACTATGAGTCAGAATCAACTCAAACCCAATAGGTTTCATTTGTTTTTTTTTTTTTTTGAATACCTAGAATATTGATGTTTTTACATTCCATTTCAGTTTTGACAATTTCTAGTTTTCCTAGATTCATAGTTCATGCATTCCACATTCTGGTTATTAATGGATGTGTGCAGCTGTTTCTTCTCATTTTGTGTATTGCCACATCAGCAAATAAGAGTCCCAAAAGCTTGACTCCATCCACATTATTAAGGTTGGCTCTACTTTGAGGAGGAAGCTCTTCGCTAGTCGTCTTTTTGTGTACTTTCCAACTAGGGGACTCATCTTCTGGTAGTGTATCTGACTGTGTTCACCTGTAATTTGTAATGTTTTTTTCTGGCTAATTCTTCTAGATCCTTCTTAGTTCCTAGTGTCTTAGTTCTTCTGACAATCCATGGTAAAAACTTTTCTATAATATCGTAATTCAAAGGCATCAGTTCGTCTTTGTATCCCTTATTCATTGTCCAGCTTTCACATGAATATGAGGTGACTGAAAATGCCATGGCTTGGATCAGGCACAATTCAGTCCTTAAAGTGATAAGTTTCTTTTTTAACACTTTAAAGAGATATTTTGCAGCCAGTTTGTCTGGTGGAATGTATTATTTGAATTCTCTTTCAGATGCTTCTGTGACTCTTGATCACAGATCTAAGCAAAATGAAATCCTTCCCAAATTTAATATCAACTCAACTGCTTGGGTAATGGGAAAGGGTACACAAGAATATCACAATATTTTTCTAGGTTAGGATGCTTTTAATTATGGGTGCTCCTAAAGACAAATAATGACACATAGAACTAAACATCATCTTGTTTAGTTTTAGAATGTTCATTTGTGTGTTTTGAATTAAAATGACTGTATGTAATACCCCACACACTTAGAATACTTGATTTGGATTTAATAATAAATTGGCACTCTAGAGACAATGAATAGTCAAATAATTTTATAGCTATAAATAACACTAAAGATCTAAAAAGAAAAGTCTAAATGACTTGCCTGTTCTAACTCAATGTTTTATAGAAGCTGTCTGACATTAGTGCAAATGTTTGTACTATACCTACATGTTTTGGTAAATCTTATGTCCCAAATCCATGGCTATTGAGTCGGGTCCGACTCATAGTGATGCTAGAGGTCAGAGTAGAGCTGGCCCTTAGAGTTTCCAAGGATCACCTGGCGTATTTGAACTGCTGACCTTTTGGTTAGCAGATGTAGCACGTAATCCACTACACTATCGTGGTTTCCGTGCAAGATTTGCATGCTGTGTAATGCTTGTGGTCTAGGCTCACCTGTCTCTGGAGACACAATATATACCGCTGAGACAGCTCAGCACGCCATTAGGAAAAAATCTCTCATAAAGTAAAGGCCAAAGATTAAATAGCATAGTCATTGAATTCATTTGTTTTCTTGAGAAGAGTTACTCCTCAGGTCAACATTAAAGTCGTTAATACATGTCTCTCGTACAGTTTACCAGGTGTGAGGAGAGCAAGTTGTTGATTTCCTTTGGTGGCTGTTTTTTTCTTATCTCAGAAGAATAAATTAGTTCTGCACAGCTATTGATTTAATAGTGTGACAAAAATGAAAAATACGTTTTTCTTTCCACAAAGAAAACAAAATATAAATCCTCTTTCTGTGCCGCCCATCCAGTGTGACCGCTGTTTTGCCTGGCAAAGTATCTTTAACCTCAACCACTTTGAAAGATAACGATACATTATTATCTCAAAATCATGTTTGTTACAATTTTCCAGGCTTTTGTAAATTCAGTTACCACTGAATGACTTATTTCTGTGTTGTATAGCAATAGTCTCTACAAGGTAAAAAATCCTTGTAAAGACTTATTTTAACGAGTCTGCCCTCAAGTATAGACATTGTCCTCTCTAAGTTGCTTTCATTTGGAAAAGGAAAAGGGATTCAATAGCAAACTAGCCTCAGAAACACAAATCCTTCCAAATTGTCCTAAGACAATTTGTATCTTTGTACACAGAATGTCACATTTTCTCATGTTAGGCTGCTCTTTGTTGTGGATGCCCCAAAGACAAGTAATGATATATAGAATCTTAAATATCATCTTGTTTAGTTTTAGAATGTTCATTTTTGTATTTTAGTTTAAAATGACTGTTTGTAACATCCTACACATTTAGAATATTTGATTTAGATCTAATAATAAATTGGCTCTGTGGAGACAATGAGCAGTCAAATAATTTTACAGCCAGATATAATGTTAAAGATCCTATTAACACATAAATGTACAAATAAGAACAAATAAGCCTGAATGACTTGCCTAAATCATAAGTTACTGGTACAATAGTGTTATCATAGTTAGTTTCTCCTGATATAAACCCAGTGATTTAGTACCTACAGAATTCCTTCACAGCAGCATAGTGGCTACTGTGATTATCACTCTGTGCACATTCCTTCTTAATAATATCATCTTATTGGTTTACTTCTGGTAAGGTTTCTTGTGAAGAGCTTTAGTATTACAGTGGTCAAGAAATTGGTTGCTAACCAAAAGGTCAGTAGTTTGAACCCACCAGCTATTCCACAAAATAGAACTTCTACATATGGTTTCCAAGGAGCAACCAGTGAAATTGAACTGCCAACCTTTTTGTTTGGCTCTTTCTTGTAGTCTGTTCAATTTGTTGTTATGCTATCTGCATTTTTACTCGTTTACTTCCTGATCTTTTGAAGAGTTCTAAATATCAATCTTTTATATTCTGCCTCTGATAATTCCAGGAACTTCTCTTCCTCTGGAAAATTTCTTTATTCTTTGTTTTGGGACCTCTCTGAAGCCATTATGTTCTGCCTTTTTAAGTGATTTCATATTGATGGTTGTCTTCAAGCCATCAGTGAGTTGTATTTATTTATTTTATGTTTGCCTACTGTGTTCTGGTGTCTTGTTTTATTTTGTTTTCAAACGTCCAGACAGGCTGGTTGTGTGTGCTAGTTTGGTTATTCATTCCTTTAAAGTTCTAATATCCCATCACCAGGTAGTTAAAGCTGTTATGAGACATGTGAGCCTCGGAGTTCTTTTACTTTTCTTGCATGGACTCAGCTCAGGCAACCAAGTAGTCATCATGTGTACAGTGCAGGCTCTCACCTACTGTCCTAGATGGGCAGGGGTGATTGGTGTACCCACAGGTATCTGGTTGCAGCTACTGAGAAAGGCAGGAGGCTAGCAGCCCTCCCTGAGTGTCTGTGAAGATGATGTGTCCCTTTATGTCTGAACCTCAGTGAAGTTTCTGCACTCAGTTCCTGGCTTAGGACAGTCAGAATATTTCCTTTTTTTTAATCCCCATTTTTCCAGGTTTGTCAAGTTGTTCCCTTTGTGAGTTCGGGAGAATGCTTAGGGAAGGCTGAAGGAGACCTAGTTCTGTCTTTATTAGTGATGTCAGACTTCAGAGCTGGGCACAGTGCAGAGAAGGAGGGAGAATGGCTCAGGATTGGCTTACGAAGTCCTACTTCTAGATCAGTTATTGACATCAGATTTCAAAGTTGGGTGCAGTGCAGAGAGAGGGGAAGGAGAAGCACTGGGAGAAGGAAGAGAGGTTTATTCCAAAGGAAAGATTTAGATCCATGCATGGCAAGTTACACGAAAAGACTTAGCCTTTGGTGATCTAGTGCTGTTTTCACTGGTTCTGTAAGTACCAGTGGATTCTCTTGTCAGTTTCTAATGCTGAGAAGAATGTCCTGCAACCACCACCACTCCACTCATCACGTTGGCTACAGTCGTTTCCCAGTGGGTCAGGCCTGGAGAATCCTGTGTACTTCTGGACCTACTCTTCCTTTTGTGTTTCCCAGTCTGATTTCTCAATGTTCACTTTAATGTTCAAGGCTCCTAAGATATCGTATATGATATGTGATATGTGAGTTTTCTTTTGGGTCTTCTTGTTAGAGGGATTGCAAGAAGCATCTGACTACTCTGCCATCTTGGCCCTGCCTCCAGTTTGTAGCCATAGCTCTTTACTATTGCAACACCAGGGCTCCAAAACCATTTTAGTATTTCTGTATTTGTTAGGAGAAATGCTTGTGATATAGTAGTTAAGTGCTTATGGCTGCTAACCAAAAGTGGGCAGTTCAAATCCACCAGGTACTCCTTGTAAACTCTATGAGGCATTCTAGTCTGTCTATCGGGTCGCTATGAGTCAGAATTGACTCAAAAGTATCAGGTTTGGTTTACTGTATTTGATAGCTGTTATCTACCAGTACATTATTATAGCCTCTACTTCTCCAAGGAAATTTTCTGTATCATTCATATCTAAATCATTCGTTTCAGCCCCTAATGTTTGATAGTCGTGATCTTTAAGCATGTATTACTTTATGTCAAGTTCTGTCCTAAGTGTTTAAAACACATTATATCATTCAGCCGTTATGGCGATCTCACAGTTATGATAATCTTGCAGGTATGATTTGTCATATTTACATATTTTTGTTTTATGTTCTACATTAATTTTACATAGTATTAGAAATTACTGCTGCTACAGAATACTACAAGTTTAAATTGTTCTTGATTAGCTATTTGGGCTCAATGTAATCAAAAAGGTCTATCTAAGAAGCAGGCAAGAGTCATCACAGTGTACTTCTTTAGGCTGGAAGTCTGGCAGGGGTCTTGCTAGGCTAAAACTGAGGTGTCAGCAGGACTTGGTTGTCTTATGGAAGCTCTAAGAGAGAATCTGTTTTCTTGCCTTTTCTAGATTCTTGAAGCCATTCACTTTCCTTGGCTCCTGGCACCCTTCCTCCGTCCTCAAAGCTACCAGTGGTGGCTAATCCTTCTCACTTTGTATCACTCTGATGTTACTTTCTTCTTTACATCTCTTTTTCTGACCCTAACATTAGCCAGGAAAGGAAAATATTCTTTAAATGTCTCTGGTGATTCCGTTGCACCACCCAAATAGTCAAGGATAATCTCCCTGTTTTAAGGTCAGTTGATTGGTAACCTTAAATGCAACCGCAAACTTAACTGTCCTTTGCTATATAACTTCAGAAACCCTGGTGGCATAATGGTTAAGTTCTATGTCTGCTTACCAGAGGTGGACAGTTCAAACTCTTGAGGTGCTCCTTGGAAACTCTATGGAGCAGTTCTCCTCTGTCCTAAAGGGTCCCTGTGAGTCAATCATGACTCAACAGCACTGTGTTTTTTTTTTTTTTTTTTTTGGTATACAATCTAATATATCCACAGGTTCTAGGGATTAGGATATGGACATCTTTTGTTAGTACTGTTACTGTTTTACTGTGGAGTATATTTTGACTCATAGCAAACCCACGTGGCAGTAGAACTGCTGTGTAAGGTTTCATTGCCATTTTATAAATTCAATTTTGTTGAATTACAATAGAGAATCAATTGGAGGCAGGAAAAAGAATGTGTTTTTTGATTTTGCTTTGCCTTTTACTTATTTTTTCTCTCTGAGGACTTTTGTTTAGAAAAGATTTCATAGAAAAGGTGACAAGGTGAAATATGAGATGGGATGAATCTGGAATTGTGGAATAAGAAGGAGGAGCATGCTAGGAGGAAAGACCAACATATGTAATGACAATAAAGCATTTCTGGTTTGGAAAAGAAATTAGTGTGCCTCTTAAAAACAGAGCTGGAGACTCTAATTCCAATTTCTAGGCCATCTCCTGCCATCTAGACACCCTGAGGAACTCCAGAAGAAGTGTGCTTTAATTATTAAGTGGTGAAATAAATGGGATAATGGCCTTCCCAAAGACGTCCACATCCTTATCTCAGGAACCTGTGATTAATGTAGGTTTGTGTGATGAGAAGATTGTTCTGGATTTATTGGTTTGGGTACAATGTAATCACAAGAGTCTAAGAAGGAGACAAGAGGGTCAGACGTGAGTGAGAGATGTGAAGATAGATGTACAACCGTAAGCCAAGAACTTCAGATGGCCTGCAGAGGCTGGTAAGGGCAAAGAGACAAGTTTTCCCCCAGAGCATCCATGAGGAACTAGCCCTGCTGATACCTTGATTTTAGGACTTCCAATCTCCAAAAGTCCTAAAATCAAGGTGTCAGTTTTTAGCTATGATTTAGGCGAAAGTTTACAGCTCAAGTTAATTTCTGACATAAAATGTTATGAGCATATCATTGTGTAACACTAATTGCAATCTCTATAATACGACAGCACACTCCCACTTTCCGCTCCAGGTTTCTTGTGTCCCCCAACCTGCTGCTGCCCTTTCCTGCTTTCTCATTCTGCCTCCACACAGGAGCTGCCTATTTGGTCTCGTGTATCTGCTTAAACTAAGCAGCACGCTCTTCATGACCGTAATTTTATGCTTAATGTCTAGTCTAACCTGTGTCTGAAGAGTGGTCTTCGGGAATAGTATCAGTTCTGCATTAAACAGAGTGCCTGGGGACCATGGCTTTGTGGGTTCCTCCAGTCTGAGACCATTTAAGTCAGGCAGTTTTACAAGAATTTGAGTTCTACTCCACACTTTTCTCCTGTCTTGCCAGGTACTTCTCTGTGTGTTCTCTGTTAGGGTGATCACTGGTGGTAGTCAGGCACCATCTAGTTCTCTTGGTTTCAGGCTGATGTAGTCGCTGTTTTTTGTGGCCCCTTGGTCTCTTGGGCTAATGTTGTCCTTGTGTCCTTGGCGTTCTTCATTCTCCTTTGCTCCAAGTGCCTTGGGACCAGTTGGTACATCCTAGATAGCCACTTGCAAGTTTTTAAAACCCCAGATGCCACTCACCAAAGTGGGATGTAGAACATTTTCTTGATAAACTTTGTTATCCTAAGTGATCTATATGTCCCCTAAAACCATGATACCCAAACCCCATACCCTGCTGTTCTGTCCCTCAAGGTGTTTAGTTATATTCAGGAAACTTCTTAGCTTTTGGTTTAGTCAGTTGTGCTGACTTCTGTTGTACGTGGTCCTTCCCTTCACCTAAGATGTCTTGTTTACAGTCTCTTCTTTTCTCCTCACCCTAGTAACTGTCAAAGAATATTTTCTTCTGTGTTGAAATTTTTCCGTGAGTTTGTATAATAGTGATCTCATATCATACTTGTCCTGTTTTGACTAATTTCACTGAGCTTAATGCCCTCCAATTTCATCCATGTTGTGAAATATTTTATAGATTCATTATTGTTACGTAATATTCCATAGTGTGTGTATACTGTAATTTGTCTAACCATTCACCTGTTGATGGGCACCTGGGTTGTTTCCATCTCTTTGCTATTGTGGACAGTGCTGCAATGAACATTTTTGTGCATATATCTATTAATATGATGGCTCTTGTTTCTCTAAGTAGTGGGATAGCTGGATCATATGATGCTTTTGTTTCGAGCTTCTTAAGAAGGTACCAAATTCATTTCCAAAATGGTTGAACCATTTTACATTCCCACCAATGTATAAGTGTTCCAACATCCCTACCAGCTCTCCAACATTTATTATTATTATTATTTTTAATTAATGCTGGGCTTGGTAGGCTGAGATGTTATCTTATTGTAGTTTTGATTTGCATTTCTCTAATGGCTAATGATGTGAGCATTTCCTCATGCATCTGTTAGCCACCAGAATGTCTTCTTTTGCAAATTATCTGTTGATGTCCTTTGCATATTTTTTTAATTGGATTGTTGGATAACTTACAGAATTTTAAGATAATAAGTTTATGTTGTTTTAAGCAACTCAGTTTCTAGTGGTTTTTATAGCATAATGGGAAACCAATTCAATGGAATATTAAGTCCCAAATCCTGTTATTTCTTCTGAACTGGTTTCTCAAACTAATTGTGTAGCCTGGAATCTAGAGGTGGTCTCTTTTGTATAAGCTTCAGTCAGTCTAGCTCTGCTTACTTCTTCCATTCTTATCAGTCCACTGAGAGAATGAAATGAAAGTGACTTATTGGCTGAGATTTAGGAAAAAATGGCCTAATAAATTAGCTATGTCCTAACCTATAGAAATTTTACCACCTCATGAGTGGGAAAAGGAGAGACTTTGATATAAATCTAAATTACAATAAAGAAATTACCTGAATGTGATACCATTCTAATACTATATGCTAGATACTGTTTCTATGTACTTTATTCTGGTTAACTTTTGGTATCTGCACAATGACTTTTAAGTCCCTTTTGAATTGGGAAGCTGAGGCTCTGAGTTTAAAGGCCTTCTCAAAGGTCATGCAGCCAGTAAGTGGTAGAGTCCAGGATTCAACCTCAGAGAGACCGGCTTCTTTACTTTAATGGCATCACTAGGGTTGGTGTTAACCAGGACAATAACTCAGTGTATCACCTACCCCCTACCCAGGGTGGGCTGGCTGACTGATGGACCTCTATGCCCATGGGTGTAGTGGCCCTACTAGCCCCTTTGGAGGGCTCCCACATGGCTCCCCACAGCTTCTCCCCTCCCTCATTAGCCAGATTGGAGACCCTGCTCTCAGTTACCACACTGGATGACAGGTTACATCAACTTTAGTGGCATCATTGTTGTGGAAGCCTCTCCCCTGGCAGAGTAACTGTTCTCTGCGGCAGCACACCCTGGGTTCATTTTGATGTCACCCCCTCAAACAGCATCACAGCGTGTGGTTCAAAATTCATGCATCCCCTAGTGCTGCCGCTGCTTATTGCCACACAGTATCACTCGGCTGTACTTGGTTTAGATCAAACTTTACTATGAGTGCCGTCCATTCTCAGAGACAGTATAATCACATGAGAATAACAACACGACCTCTGAAATCAGATACGGCTAGACAAATGAGTTCTCCCTAGTGCTAGTTGACCAAACTGGAGTCATCCTAGATCCCCATATCCAGCCCTTCCCTGGCCTTATTGGCTTTACCTTTCAAAACAATGTGAATCCTGAATCTGGCAGCTCCTCACTACCTCTGATAGTATTGCTGTGGTCCAAAACCCAAAGAAAGCCAAACTTGTTGCTGTGGAGTAGATTCCCATTCATAGCAACCCTAGAGGACAGAGTAGAACTGTACTGCAGTTTCCAAGGAGTGCCTGGTGGATTCAGCTGCCAACCTTCTGGTCAACAGATGCACCTCTTCACTGCTGCACCTGAGGGTTTCCAAAAAATGAGGTCCCACAAGCCTTGTTTGGTGCTAGGCACACTCTGGAAACTCTTCCTATATTGTATATATGGCTTAATTTATCACCTGCTTTGGGTCACTCTGAGCTACAACTGACTTGACAGCAACAGGTTTTGGTTTTTGGTCTTTTTGAAAATGTTAGCTGGTAGATGAAGCTGACACTAGCCAAGCTATTTAAAACAGCACCTCCCTCACCCCACCACCAGCACCATGTCGCTTCAAATCTCCTGACATTCTTCTCCACCGCACTCATCATGATCCAGCATCCTGTGTATTATAGTTCGTTTTCTCTGGTTATTGTTTGCCATTTGCCAATGAGAACGTCAGTTCCCAGACCACCAGGATTTTGTTGTAGTGTCTTGGCTGTAGCTGTATTCCAGTGTCTGAGAACCGTGACTGATACATAAGAGGCACTTGGTCAATGTGAGTTAAATGAATAATGAGGCATAATTTTTTCTCTACCACTATGTCTGGGAGATATGCAACTAAGGGAAATAAATTTTTGAAAACTCAATTTTCTGATATGTAAATGGGATATTCATACCAAGGTGTCACTTAGAGGACTAATTGAGATTATGTCTGTAAATATCTAACACATAGTACCTGGCATGTAGCGTGAGCAAATGTTATTATTAGCTATCATTCTATTTTGTTTACTCTCTAGCACCCATAACTATCCACGTTACCTTGTTTATTTACTCAAGCATTTATTACTCATTTCATGAAAGCAGTACCTTGTATGTCTTGCTCTGTATATCCCCGCTACCTGATATTGCCTGGCAGAAAGAGGTCAAGAAATACTTGTTGAATTATTGGGGTCACGTGTGGGAATAAGCCCACTCGCCTTTCTTTGTTTCCTAATGTTCCACACCATATGTTGACGGCTCTGACACGTGCTTTTAAAGTTTCTATTCAGACCGTAATATAAGATGTGAAAGGATGGTTGTACTGGCGGAGGGCATGGAAATGAGCCTTGAGCTCTCCTTAGAGTATAAGTTCTTATTGTTTTTTGTGGTATTTAACCCAGTAAAAGCCAGATGAAAACTGTGAACACTTCTTGCACAGTTTCACTTTCCTGCATACTCCGTTAAAGTTTCCAAGGACTCACTGAGATCCTGAAAATGTTCTATTAATCTATTAGGCATGCATGAGCCTCAGATAAATAACGTCGGGACGCATTGTTGTCAAGAGTTGATACGGTGTAACAGAATACAGTATGTCAGTGTGGCACAAATACATTATCATGAAAGAAAGCAGTTAGAAAGTTATTACAGTTCAGGCAAGATAAGATAGGGACTTAAACGGACGTTGTGGCGGGGAAACTGAGGAAATGTGCAAAGTTAAGTCAGTAATTCTGGTGTTTGGGAGACAGAGGGAGAAACAGAAATCCTTCTGAACTCCAATGTTTCCATCTTCTGTAAACGTATCTTTTATTTTTACTTAAAATGAGGGGTAATACTAATACTGGTTACGGGAACTCGTGAAGAAAGAAATAAAAAGACATGACAACTTTAAATGTACGGTTTCTCCATTTATTACCCACGTGACAAACTTCCAGCTATTCTGGTTCCCATCACATTACATTCTAGGACTTGTTGCCTGCTTCGTTATTATTTGAGGACTCCCAGATCTATAAAGAGCAAACTGAACAGCTGTTTCTCAGCAACGACTGGCTGGCCCAGGCAGCGATGATTTCCCGAAGGCCAGTCTTCCCAAGCTGGCCTCTGCTGGAATCGTGCATTCACCCTTCGTTCCACTGTGCTTTCTGATCACGCATACCTCTTTCCATTCTTCTTCTGCTGCTACTTTTGTCACCAAAGAATTGGTTTTCTCCTTTTCAACTGCTTCCAGAGACCTAAAACACTGAGACTGAGGCAGCACTCCCTGCCAGCCAGACCTGGATCACAGGTACATCAAGGTTGCTCACAAAGACTCAGTAACTTTCAGCAGCAATCCTACTAGAAACCCCTGTCTTGCCCCATCTCTAAACCTTGGGATTCTTCTTCTTACACTGAGAACTAAGAAAACTTTCTTCTGAGAACTGGCATAACTAATAGGGTAGCCTGTATTTTGTAGTATATTTTGGTTAACTTAGTGTAGTACTGGCAATATAGTATTACATGGTTTAATGACATAATAATAAAAGACAGTACATGACATAACAATAATGGACAGTACTTTGGACTTTCCTCGAGGAGGCTAACTTCTATGGTATAAATAAATTCTTTAAGAAAATGACTGACAAACATATTTTAGGATGAAACATTCATAATCAAGAAGGCAAAGTCCTGGTAATGTCGTTCTGTTCTTGTCACCATTTTAAGTCATAATTTGTTTTCTTAGACATTCTCACCTGTGTTCATTTGTTATAGCCTGGTTTGGTAATATTACTGCATATGATGCAGGAAACCACTTACTTTTCTGCTAATTTATCAAAGTCATTGACTAAATATGTGTAATACTTTAATCAAGGGATCTTATAAGATTATTTAGTATAATTAATAGATGTTACAATTATGATAGAGAATGTTACATTATTGTTGCATTAAATAATGCCAATCAGTCCTGTCTTCATTCACTCACCAGAATTTTTAACAAGCTATTGTGAATATTAAGAAAGGAAATTTATTTTTATCAGGATTCTTATAACTCCTACATAGAAATGGAGTGTTACTGAACTATCTATGAGGCATAATGTTTCTGAATGTGTCCTTTTCACTACTTATCAGCCTTTTTTCTTCTGTAGCTATATTTCAGAGAAAAGTTTTGCTTTGACAAAAAAAGTATCATGTTGCCTTAAACACGCTGCATAAGTTAACAGTGTTTTGTTTTCTGATCAAAGGAACTAAAAAGAAGAGAACAGTAAGTACAGGAAAGTAAAGCCTGGGTAGTTATCTGAGTTATGCTACCGACGACTGAGGGGATATTTAGTATTCTCATGTGACCTTTAGCTTTTCTCAAACTTAGGAAGATTTGTGGCAACCAAAGGGGCAAGAGAAGAAAGGTTTAGATTTCAAATTCAGTGAATAATTCAGGTTGGTGTGATTGACCTGCTAGTTAGGGAGGCAGTGCAGAGAGGCTGGTCAGCAAAGACAGTTGACAGTTTAGGCAGCCAACTCTGATTTCTTAGCCTTCTCAGATTTTCCCTTCAACTCAGACAGAATTTCCAGTCGAATATCAATGTCCGTATCAGGTGGTCTCTAGGGGTTGCTTGAGAACCCCAGGGGAATAGTGGTGAAGCACTGTGGCTGCCAGCCAAAAGTTTGGCAGTTCAAATCCACTAGGCACTCCTTGGAAACTCTATAGGAGAGTTCTGTTCTGTCTTGTAAGGTCACTATGAGTCAAAATCAACTTGATGGCAGTGGGATTTTTGTTCTGGATTTGGGAAGTGTTTTTACTACCAACTTTTAAAAATACTAGTAACCAAACAATAAGCGTATAATGCTTTCAGCATCCTCTATCTTTCATGTGACATCATTGTTGACTTTCTGTTTGTGGGAGTTGTATAGTGTCAGTATAGAAGAATTGATTTTTTTAAGTGAATATCTATTTATCATCTGTATATTAAGCAGGGTACAAAACCAAAAACCAAACCCATTGCCAACTCATAGTGACCCTATAGAACAGAGTAGTACTGTCCCATAGAGTTTCCAAGGAGCACCTGGTGGATTTGAACTGCCAGCCTTTGGGTGAGTGGCTTATTGAAGAATCCAAGTTTTCCTGTATGTGACCCCATCATCCTCTAGTCTCTCCACCCAGCCCATCTGAAGTGGTGAACATTCTTTCCTTCTTCTACTACATAAATGGTCATAGTTAATTCAGAAGATTCTGCAACATGTCATATAACATGTATCTTGACAAAAAATGTATTTTGGTGGGCAGCTGGAACATGTGATACAGTCTAATGTTAAGCATTGTTTGATAGACGCTGATTACCAAAAATACAGAAATCTTGTAAAATAGTTCACCTCTGTCAATGAGCTTATGAAAATAAATATGCGTAATATGATAGTATCTACTTGGGGATTATGTCACTGAAATCAAATGACATATTCATCAATGCAATTTTACCAATAAATTTCTGTGGGATGGTAACAAGTCACCTTTCAATGTTACTGTGTCAAGGAGAAGAAATACACTTTTGGTTTAGGAATTAATAATTAGAGTTAAAAATAGTTGTTAATTTTTTAATTTACTTTTATACACTACCTCCTACCACTTATAACTGTAACACTGTTTGTGAAACTTCTCTGTAAGCTTACAAATATCTCAACATTAAAAAAAGATCAGATCATAGAACAGTAATTAATTTGTTTAGTGTGTATCAGCTTATTATCTATATATAAGAATGGATTAATTTCTTTAACAAATGTTTAGATACAATGAAAGTTTATTTCTCAAGTTCACTGCATTATTATTCAAGACATTAATTCCTCAATAATGAATCCATTTCCTCCCAAAATGTGTAAATTGTTTTCCTGAATAAAGACTTTATACCAAAGAAATTAGATTATATTGTAGTTCCCAAGGCAAATCAAAAGCAGTCTCTTTCATTGTTACATCATTAAACTATATTACCAGTACTACAGTATCTAATCAAAATTTACTGCAAGTCTGTTCTCAAAAATAGTTGTCTCTACTAGTGATACTAGTTCTCTGCAGTCAGTTTTCCTGTTCTCATCGTAGGATGAGAAACACCAAGGTTTAGACAGGGCAGACGAATTGCTGAGCAAAAGAAGGCATGCAAAGAAAGACTTTTTTGATACACAAGATAAAATTAGAACATCTAACAAAAAAGGGTACTTTTTTTGCAGCCAGCTAATCATGTTGACAGGTTTAGACTGACTTGACCACTAAGATTAATCTGGCTAAGTATCCACCCTGTGCCAGGATGTGGAGAAGCCCGTGTGTGTTACGGGTTTCATTATTCACTCCTTATGTGCTCCTTTGATTTTTAATAATGGATGCACTTTGGAGGTCAGACACCCTGTTGGCTAGATCACTATCTTTTAACAAATCTCTATACTATGTGCACTGAAATATATTTAGATGCTGCCCTACTGGGAATTCTTTCAAGTAATTAATGTACAGCTTGCGTACCAGCTTGAACTCTTGGCAGCTTGGCAATAAGTCGCTCTTTAACAGCATCTGATGCCAAAAGAGCATTTGAAGCCTCTGTGGAAATGAGCTCAGAATATTATTTTATTTATTTTCTCTGAGTTCTCTTTTCTTTGCCATTTGTCTTTGACACTGCTAAAAGGAACTCAAAGTATAATTTTGATAAGTATAATTTATGAAGAAAGATCAATAGAAATATTGACTTTAGCTTATCTCTAATCTTCCAATAAACTTAATTTCAGGCCCCCTTTAACTCCATCATTTAACTGTAATATGAGTGAGGAGCTGAGCATTCAGTTTTTTGAATTCCTACCAGAGCATCATACATTGTAACAGCTGATAGAGATGAAGACCTTAATGATACATTTGATATGAAGAGTACTGTCCTACAGGGTCACTGTGAGTTGGAATTGACTCTACAGCAGTTGGTTTGGTTTTGTATTTTATCAAATACTCAGCACAGATGGAAGTATCACAACCCATTTTTTGGCTGGACTGCAATCTAGTTATCACTCTCTTCTTTTAATTTAAAATAATAATGATCTTATTGTAATTACAAAGGAACCCTATACTCATATCCAACAAGCAACCAGGAATACTACCAGTCCTGAAATTAGAATATAGTATAAAAACTTTCCTGGAAAATAGTGTTTTGTATCTGAATAGCTAGCATGGATTTTAGTCCCAAGTTTGCCTATAACTATGGCTTTGCCTGTGATCAAATCATATGACCTTTCTAGGTCTCAGTTTGCTTACAAAAAAAATGCCATCCATCTACTGTTGAACACTAAATTCATCATTCTATGTGTTACAAATTGTATTCTTGCATATAGATATTTGCTTATTTGTTATCATTCTTTAGGACAAAATGGAGAATTAAATATTGGAAAATGCATGTATGCCTTTAAAAACACTGAAAATCTCCAATGTATAATAAATGCATTATATTTAGTATGTATTATTCATTGTATTTATTTACCTTCTTGTTTTTGCAATAGCTTCCTGAACAAATGCCTATCAGGTTACTAAAAGATAAGTAGAATTTTATAAAATCATGTAACTGTGTATTCTTATATGAAAGTAGGCTGCTGATCCTCTAGAAATAATATAGAAGTAGCATCACCAGCTTTAGCTTTGCTTCCTGAAATGTAATTTAAGAAATCTGTGACCTTGTCATTGCCATTTATCCACCCTAAATACTATGTTTAAGAACCAGTTGGTGTTGGGTTGATTCCAACTCACAGCAACACACTGTGTGCCCAAGCAGAATTGCACTCAGAAGGGTTTTCAGTGGTTGCAATCTTTTGGAAGTAGAGTACTGGACTTCTCTTCTGAGACCCCTCCGAGTAGATTTCGATTGCCAACTTTGTCATTAGCAGCCAAACACTTAATGATCTGAGTCACCCAGGGACTCCTTCTGTGTAATAAGAGGATAATGCACCCTGTCCTGCAGGGTCTAGTGAGAGTCAAAAGAAATAAACCTGTGCAAGTACTTTGAAAGCCTTAAAACATTATAGACTTTGTGTTATGTCATTAATTTTTGTTAAGTAAATTAAACTTCATTTAATGATCTTTGGTTAATTTCAACTTCAGATTATAGTCACTTCTCTCTAACAGTTCTTAAGATTAGGGGATAAGACGTCTGTTCAAATAAATATATTGATTGCTGTCTTTCAAGTGAACATATTGGATATATTTTTACATTAGCATAGGAGCATGGTAAAATTTGGAAGCTCTTTATAGAGGACAGATGTAAGAGTGACATTAAAAAAAGTAAAATGAACAAATGGACTTCTATGAAGCATTTCCAGAAGCATGTTAACTTTGAAAGGAGCCAGTTTCCAGAAAAATATGACTTGTTTTTCAAAGACATTTCAAGATAAACCTAGGTGCTATGGTATAGTTTTGAAAAAGGGTGATAAAAATACCATCTGAGCCCCCCTGAAATCCTGCTAAAAGTGTAACTTGGGAAGTTTTTCCCACCTTCTGAATGCAATTGATTGACAGCAGTGATATGATGTTAGCGGCCTGGTAAGACTAGAAGGAAAAAACTAAAGAAGTCAGTTCTAGTTCCTAAAAAATAGTTTCCTTCTTTGACAATATTATTTTTTGCTACCTTCACCCCTCAAACCTATAGTATATGATTTGTAGGGCAATCTCTTTTGTGTTGATAGGTTTCAACATTCTCTTCCCACGCTATCCTAGAAGAGTCAGCATTGCTTGATAAATGCAGGCTGATGGTCCTGTTTCATGTTTCTCAAGAAGCCACTTTGACATTGCATTTATGCAGATCAATTAAAATGGCTCATTATTAAAAAAAATAATTTTTAAATCATACTGCTAAGTGGAATACCTACTGCTACTAAATGAGTTTCTCTAAAATTTGCTCAGTTTCACAAACCTTGTAAAGGGACAACTTAAGAGAAATTCTGATAAACATGTCTCTTGACATATGTGACAGGATGTTATGTTTAGAAAATACTACTATAGTTATTTCAATATGATAAGCCCTTATTAAATTTCTGATGCTCTTGAGAAGCTTCAAAAATGACTCTGTATGTTCTTGATGCAGCCGTGATGCAGCTCAACCGTTCTTGGTATTGGAAGGATCTGTCGTAGGCCTTCATCTTCTGGTCCTGGGTATTAATTGACTTACCCAAGGTTAGAAAATACAAAACCCAAAAGAAAGACACTAGAATAAGTAGTTTTTCTGCAGTGCTTTATTCTTCCTAACATAAGCGTTCTGTGTCTTGAAAGTACTGGCGACCATCTCTGTTGATGATTTCTTTTTACTGAATTTAATTCATATTTTTAAACAATGGAGTTAAACACTCCCCTTTCAATACCAGTCTGTCTTGGAAAGCCTATATCTTTTTCATGTATGGTCATCTTCCCACTTTTGGAAACTCAGGTGACTTCGTGGTGAAGAGCTATGGCTGCTAACTAAAAGGTCAATAGTTCGAATCCACCAGATGCTTCTTGGAAACTCTATGTGGCAATTCTGCCATATGCTATAGGGTCATTATGATTTGGAATTGACTCGGTGGCAGTGGGTTTTGGGTTCCCCCACCACCTTTATCTGCAATATGATAGTGATTACATAAAATATAAATCTTTTGTTTCACTGCAAGGCGGGATTTATCTGTCTGCTCATATTTTGAATTATCAGGAATACAAAATTTTATTCACAAAGGTGTTGTCAAGCTTTCTTGTCCTTCCCATTTTATAATAATCTGAACTTGCAGCCTCATGTGCTTCCAGCATCTGTGTTTAAATTACTTTATTCACAAGTGAGAAAAGAATATTATACGATGTTTGTCTGAGTATTTTGGCCTGCTTACGCAAGATGACAAGTTGGTCTCGGGTCACAAGCATGTATTAACTCATTTATCCATCCACTTATCCATTTGTTCCTTCAGCTAATTGTCAATAACTGCTATTGAGTGCCCTTTGACTAATTTCAATCAAAGATGACTATGAGGAGAGTCCACACACATTCTTCCCTTTTCTTCTTTTGTCTTGTGTTTAGTATAGTTACTTCTGTCTTGTCTAGCAGAAATCCTGGCCTCTTTGGTTCCCTGTGGGTTTCTTATGGTTTAAAGACATTTCCATACTAGAGATTATTATCATTGTCACTCTGGTTCTTCACTTAACTCAGAAAATGACTCAAAAGGATTACTGTGAGTCACAGAACATAAACCACAATACTGTCTGTATCAAATTTAAAGTGAATAGATAAAGTGTTTCAAAATACAGAAATTAAGAAGTATCTTATGTAGGTCTTGTATAAATAATATAAGTCCTTTTCCTATTCATTCTCCATGCCAATATTAAGAGAAAATAGCAGTATTAAGATGCTCATCTTGGGGAAAACATCATCATTTTAAATAGAGCACATCTTTGCAAACCCAGTTCGGAAACCCACAGTTGAGAATATGGTTTCCTAAGTATTCATTTAGATGTTAGACTTTTATAATTTAATGGTGGCAAATGCTATGTTTTGCTTTTTCAACAAGAAATCTTTAACATTTTTGGTGAAGACCATTACTGAAGTTAGAGATAATGAAATGTTTAAATTCTATTTTTCATCTCAAATGTGAAAGAAACAACGAAAAGTTCTTTTCTATGAAAGAATTTCGAAGGAGCAGTAAGTGAATTTGAACTGCCAACCTTCTGACTAGCAGCCAAGCTGTTAACCACTGTGCCACTAGGGCTCCCTAAAAACCCAGGAAACCCCACAGGACAATTCTACTCTGTCACGTAAAGTGGTTTTTAGTTAGAATCAACTCAACGACATACAACAGCGAACGATGTTAAAGTAAAGCAAAGTTTGTTCGCTGTGGGGTTGAGTAAACACGGCGCTACTGCTGTCTTACTCCAGAGTCGTTTATATAAGAAGAGAACCTCATATTTAAAATTAAATGTAGGCTGCATTCCATACTTACCACTCATTAGAATAAATAATTTGCTTTTTCAGTGAAAGTTGTTGAATAGTATCGAGACATCTACTTTTTTTGTGTGAGCAACAATCTGCTTTGCAGTGGGCCTAGTCAGGCACAGAGGTGCTCTCCCCGGGTATGAAAGAGCACTTCATTCTGAATTGGAAGATCATGGCACACTTCACAGAAGTGTCATTTGAGCATCAGCAACACCAAAGTCCTTCTATCCGGATCTTTTCCTCTCTCGGTGTCCTTGTACTGCTCTTCCTTTGTCGTCTTTCCCATTTTCTTAGTTAACCTTTGGCTACATTTCAAAACTTCCTGCAGCACTGTCTCCTTTAGTAACCAGTAAATAAGTAAATAATGAACACTGCTCTGAGTCAACTCCAATTCAGAGTGACCCTGTAGGACAGAGAGGAACTGCCACACGGGGTACACAAGGACGTAAATCTTTATGAAAACAAACTACCACATCTTACTCCTTCAGAGTGGCTGGTAGATTTGAATTGCTAATCTTCTGGTGAGTGGCTGAACACTTTAACCAATATACTGCCAGGTCTCCTTTCCTTCATTAAGTCTTTAACTTTCTATTCCTCCTAGTCTGGCCTGTTGTTTACCCTTTCATTTTTTGTTCCTATGATACCTATACACACTGCTATCATTATTCTACACAAATTGCTGTATAATGAACGACTTGTCTATATCCTCAGTCAGACTGGGAGCTCGCTGAGAGCGATGGCTGTTGAATTCATCTGTATACTCTCAGCAGTGTGCTGAGAACAGGAGAGATTACCCAGAGATGAATCTGGAAAGTAGGTTGAGGATGTATGTGAATGACTTTTCCTACAGAGCTAGTTTGAACTCTAGCCAATGGACAATGCAGATACGGAAACCTCGAATGGCATTATAATTAGGAGAAAAGCTTGGAGATAGCAATTCCAGCTTAGAAATTTATGCAGGAGTGTACACGAGAGTTCTTATGGGTCTTCACCAGTGTGTGGATGTGACAGCAGAGAGAGGCAGGTGAAGGAGAAAGGCGTGAAGGGTGACCAAGTGTGGGACTGATTTTAAGAAGTGAATAAAATTTGAATCCTTGAGATAATCAAGCCAAACATTCACTTTTGAACAAAACACAATAATTACAACTTACTGTTTCAACTGTGGACTGAAAATAATAAAATTCTCACTTCACAATCTCTTTCATATACCTTATATGACAAAGGAGTCCAGCCATATTGCCCCCAAATCCTAGGCCATTGAAAAGTGAATTCTATTTAACTGCAGAAATGAAAACAAACAAACAAACAAACAAAAGCCTTCTTTATCCTCTAATTATTTGTCAAAGTGTGGGCAGAACTTCTATCTATGTTTAGTAATAAATGTTTTACTATGACAATTTGCCTTGCAAAAATATTTGAAGTAAACAAATTACTTCCCTAACCTGGAAAATACAATGACTGGTAAAAGTAGTTTTCACATAAAAACATGGAAATGTTATAATGCGTATTTTTGAGTTAAAGAATTTTTGAGATAGTTACTAAATAAAATATCTCAAGTAACTTCAGAAGTAGTATGACAATAAAAATACTTCAACTCCTCTGGCTATTTCTAGTGATGCCATTTATGTAATTTAATGTTCATAAAACTTTTCTGCTGGTTTTTTATATAAGAGCTTGATATGGCATGATTTTTGAACACTTAATAATATAACTATAGCGTACATTTATTGCTGAATAAACACTGCTGGCTTAAAGCTATTGCTAATGCTGTTGTAAGAATATGCGTTGATCTCACACTTTAAATATAAGGTTTTGTTATGTTTATATGCAGTTGTGTTGTTGTTGTTAGTTACTGTCAAGTCTTTTCTGATTCATAGTGATTGTGTGCAGAGCAGACCGTCTCCGTGGATTTTGAATGCTGTGGCCTTTCAGAAGCAGATTGCTAGGGCTTTATTCCAAGGTGCCTCTGGGTGGGTTCGAACTGCTTACCTTCTATTTAGTAGACAAGTGCTTAACCATTTGTAACATCCAGGAGCTCCCATGAGCAATCATACAAATAAAATAACTTATAATCACAAGGAAGGAAATTGTTGGGAGACTTAGGGGTGATTACTGTAAATCTCTTTAACCTTTCATTGGTAGATTAGAGAATATCATATAACATGATCACGAAGAACAGCATGTTGAAGTTGGAAGTCCCTGGCTGGCACAAACAACTAAGCATTCTACCACTAGCTGAAAAGTTGTAGTCTGAACACACCTAGAGATGCTTTGGAAGAAAAGACTGTTGATTTGCTTCAGAAAAGTCACAGACTTGAAAACTTGGGGAGCACCGCCCTATTCTCCAGACAGGGGGTTGCCTGGAGTTAGAATAAACTTGCTGGCAAGGATTTGCTTGTTTACCTAAAGCCCTTAGAAAAGGGCTTAGAAAAAAGAAGGCTATGTGGAGTTAGAAAGGGGATACCTATCAGGAAGTAGAGGCACTGAGATAGCAAAGCTGATGGGACTAGAGCTCATGTTAAAGAGCATTAACTTTGTCCCACAGGTGTGAGAGACTACTGATGACCTTTATATCTGTATTCTTGAATGTCACCCCCTCAACAATATTGGGGACTAACTTGGGGGCAGCAAAACTAAATGCAAGAACTCTGTTTTATAACAATGTAGATGACAATAATGTCATCTTGAACCAAAGCATGAAAATATTTAGGATACATGATAAAGAGGATTGAACTGGTTAAATAGAAAGGAATGAAAAGAAGTCATCTGTTTTGGTTTGTCATTCATTTTTCCTATTCACCTCCTCTTTCTGAGTATGGATAAACTATATATACTTATTTTAAAAGATGCTGGATATTTGGACTAATCTCCTTGATGAAACAAATAAATCATTGTATATGTAGAAATATGCAAACAGATTTAAATATTAGAAAGTAGACAAAACATAAAGTAAATTTCCTGGTTGGGAAGCTTAGTTCAGTTTTTTTTTTTTTTTTTTCCTGAAAATATGGTTTGTGATTTCTGTATATGATACCTGTATCTTGACCCACATTTTTCCTACTTGGAAAATGTTTTGCTTTCTAATTAGTGCTACCATTATTATACGCTGTATTGTTTTTAAGGAGCCCTTGTGGTGAAATAGTTAAATGCTCAGCTGCTACCCAGAAGGTCAGCAGTTTGAGCCTACCAGGGGCTCTGTTAGATAAAAGACCTGGTGATTTGCACCTGTCAAGATTATAGCCTAGGAAACCTGTGGGGCCATCCCACTCTGTCCTGTGAAGTCACTGTGAGTTGGAGGTGATGGGACAAAACAAAGCAACAGTTTATTTTTTTGTAAGATGAGAAATCTATGATCAATTTGAATAATCCTTTCAGGAAGTTAAAAATAATAACAATAAAGCATGCAGTCTGCTTGGCCGCTTATAATCACAAGGAAGAAAATGCTATCACAGTTAAGAAAAATGTGTAGTTTAGTTATCTGCAAATACAGTTCTAGCCCAGAAAAAAGGCACGTATTTGTTCACATTCAAACATCTTTAAATGAATACAGTGAGCGTTGTAGCTGCAGTGCAGTTGAAGCAGCAGTCAGCTCTCAAAACACAAAAGCAGCTCCTATAAAAGTTTTTTCTCAGCTTCCATTACCTCAGTCTAAAAGTTGGCTTTTACCATAAACGATGGAAGTAAAATAACTGAAAAGTATACACTGCAATTTCAAAATGTCTTGAAAATAGACTGGGGTGAAGCAACTGTCCCCTAATTAAGAGATGATTTGCTAGTCATTTGCTCTCCGACAGATGAGGGTAAGGCCAGCTTTCTCGTGGATCCCAATACCTCATTTGTTACTATGTATCAGAAAAGCAGAACAGTATAAATAAAGATAAAATTGAGGAGGTTATTCAAACATGGGACTGGTAGACAATGGGAAGACTGGTATGGATACAGGTCATTTGAGATAGTGATCAGAAATCAAAGTTTGTAGTCCTGAGAGAGAGAGAGAGAGAGAGAGGGTGCGTCTGTGTGTGTGTGTGTGTGTGTGTGTGTGTGTGTGTGTGTGTGTGTGTTTGCTGTAGCAGAATGCAAGGGAAAGAAAAATACGCTGCTATCTCCAAAGGTTAATCTTTCAGGAAATACTGAGACTCTTAAATTTTGTGAGTCAATAAATTCTTGACCACTTCATGAAGAAAACCAGCCACTTGCAGAGATAATATGCGCTAATTGAAAATAACAAAACAACAAAAAATAATTTCCAAAAATTCTAAAGGAAGGTGGCCTGTTGGGTTTTCAGAGCTAGTCTAGTGTATGTGACAGTTCAAAACATGGCACCTGTTGCAGAGAAGGCAATGTAGAGAAATGGGAAGTTGACTTTATCTGTATCTTAGAGGACTCTCATCTGGGATTATGGGGAGATTTGAAGTTATGAAAAGATTAAAAAACCAAACAGTTATGGTTGTGTCAATTCTGACTCATAGTGACTCTATAGGACACAGTGGAACTGCCCAATAGAGTTTCCGAGGAACTCCTGGTGGACTCAAACTGCAAACCTGTTGGTTAGCAGCTGTAGCACTTAACCACGAGGCCACCGCGGCTTCTTGTGGAAAGATGGTTAGCTCTAAATCAGCCACTAATTTGTAACTGCTATAAAAGGCCAGTGACAAAAGCAATACAAATGCCACATATTTAATATTGGGTTATTTTAGACATTCACAATTCGTACTGGTGTCATTTTGTTAGTTAATATTTTGTGAACCTTAATTTCTAACTAAATTTCAGAATGAAATGGAAGACATCATACTGAAAAGAATTGTTTCCTGTTGAAGAATGTTATACAGTCAATCTCAGTTTTTGTGGATTCTATATCTTGGCATTCTCCTAGTCACTAAAAGTACACAGGGTCCTTTTGTGGTCATTGGCATAGATGCGTGTGCACAAGGTGACAAAAAAAATCCCCTGCTGAGACAGAGCAAGGCTGGTTTGGTAAGTATCTGTGAGGACTTTGTAGAATGTAACTACCATGAATGGAGAAGCAGCTACTCAGTGTGGCAGGTGGACTAATAGCCCTCGAAAGATATCCAACTCCTAACCCCATGAACCTGCGTGTGTTTTATGTTGGGCAAGGAGAATTAGTTAGGGTTGTGTATAGAATTTAGATTGCTAATCAGCTGACCTGGAAATAGGGAGATTATTTTGGATTGCCTGGGTGGGCCTAATGTAATCCCAAAGATTCTTTAAGTGAAAGGAGCAGGAAGGAGACTCCAATGAGAGTCTTGCGGTGGGAGATGGACTGACCTAGGCTTACTGACATTGAAGATGGGAGAGGGCCAAGAGCCAAAGCATGCGGCCAGTCCCGGGAACCTGGACGCAGCAAAGGAATGCATTCAGGAATCTCCGGAAAAGAACAGAGGCTTGCCAGCACTTTCGTGTTTGCCCACTGAGACTCCTGCTGGACTTCTGTCGTGTACTACAGAACTATAAAATAACAGAGTTCTGTTGCTTTAAGCCACTAGATTTGCCACAATTTGCTCTCACAACGGGGCAGTAATATAGTAGGAAACCTTAGCTTAAAAATCGTGAGAGAAAATTAAGTGGCGGCATAGTGGTTAAGTGTTACGGCTATGAACCAAGAGGTTTACGATTCAAATCCACCAAGTGCTCCTTGGGAACTCTATGAGGCAGTTCTACTTTGTGCTGTCAGGTCTCCATGAGTTGGAATAGACTTAGTTGCAAAGGGTTTGGTTTGGGGTTTGAAATACTAAGAGAATTTAGAAAAGAGCATTGAATATTGTTGCCACACTCAGAATTTAAAGTTTGTTGTGATTTTTAAATCATAGTTCTTAAAACTAAGGGAATATCATTTTTCATCTCATAAAAATATAAGCCTTATTTGATAAATTTTGAAAACAGAATGAATTATAATAATTTACTTTCAACTCAAATCCTACTAGAAAAGAAATACATAGAAAGAATATACCACACAGAATATGTGACTGAAAAATCATGGTTTTATCTACTTACACATATGTTCCTTGAATTCTCAGTTGGGATATGAGATATGATCAAGAAACAAAAATTTCATAGAAAAATATTTATGTTATTTAATGAAAACCTTCATTTACTCAATAACTGAATACAACTGTTATAGGCCAGTTAACAATACATATTTTGATCTAGATATTTATTACAGCTAAAATTTTAGGAAAGACTAAATTAAAATGGTACTAGATCAACTTTGGAAACCCTAGTGGTGTAGTGGTTAAGTGCTTCGTCTGCTACCCAAAATGCTGGCAGTTCAAACTCACCAGGTGCTCCTTGGAAACCATGGGGCAATGCTACTCTGACCCATGGGGTCTCTCTGAGTCAGAATCAACTCAACAGCAGTGTCAGTAGAACAACTCTAACACACAGTGATATGTAGAACAGTCTTTTCACATATAAAAAAAAAGGAAAGGTTAAAGGAACTTAGCTACATGGTCACTAAACAAGGCTGAAAGATATTTCATAACTCTTAATAAAATTGCATTGATTCTACATTAGAGAAAAAATTCTTCATTTCATTGTCATTGAGAGCTAGGAAAATTAAAAATAGAATTTTTATGTTGTGTTAACAAGTTTACATTGGTATAAAGTAGAGAAAAACAGACAAATGTCTTTCACTCATTTCTCCTCACCTTTAGAAATGAAATTTACCCTCCTTTTATTTAATGAAGACTACATCTGAAGTTTTGATTTTAAGAGAGTCACTCATCCAGAATTTTTTTACTTACCAAACTGGATTTTTCTGGTGGAAGAAACCAGTTAAGTGGGTTGAAAACATCACACTTTCCCCCCCGTGATTTCCTCTACTATTTATCAAACAGAAATAATATACAGCTCATTCAAACCTGAGGATCTCACAATATTTCACTCTCCTCTATATCTTGACAAAAGCAAAGCAATATCTCAGTAGCTCAAGTGAAATTGGGCTCTGAAATTTGGTTAAAAATTATTTGGCAATGGGCCTGTTGCTGAGGGAAGAAGGAAATAATTGCTAGCATATTTTCAGAATAAAATGCCAAACTGTTTGTGCATAGCATCACAGCACCAGGCTTATACTTCAAAATGATTCCATAACAAATGCTAGATGTTTTCTGGTTCTGGCTACCGAATTCTTAGTGACAGGAATCAAGGGGAGTGTTGTGATTATCCATGACCCTTCCTTATTTTCTTAGTAATTTAAAAGTCTGATTTTCTTTACGTTTCATAGTTTGTAGGGTGGTTCCTTCAATGAAAGCATTCTCTTCATATATGTGTGCGTATGTGTGATATACATGGAGACCAGGTATGGTGGAAATGGTTAATGTGTTTAGCTGCTAACTGAAGATTTGGAGGTTCACTTCTACCCAGAGTCACCTCAGAAGAAAAGCTTGGCATTCTTCCCCAAAGACCAACTATTAAAAACCATATGAAGTGCAGTTCTGCTCTCACATATATGGGGTTCTGGGAGTTGGAGTCAACTTGACCACAACTGCTCATATTCTACATATCCTTTATCTGTGTGTGTCTGTGTTCCTGAATGGCACAGTCTGCATTCACCTACTAACAGAAGGGTTGACAGTTAGAGACCTCCCAATAGTGATGCATGACAAAGGCTTAGGGCTTTTCTTCCATAAGACTGTAGCCATTAAAACCTCTATGGAGAGCAGTTCAACTCTGAAAATCCATGGGGTGATGTTACCATGAGTTGGAATCAATTTGATGGCAATACATTCAGATGATACACACACACACACACACACACACGTATATACATACCTATTTATAAAATTCTGGAAAACTTTAGAGAAAAGTACAAGCCTTGTAATGTAAAATTAGATCTACAAAAAAAGGAACTAAAGCATTCTGTCCCTATCCTGCCCTACTTTGGAGACTACATTTCAAAATTTTTCCTTTGTTAAAGCTCGGTTTAGTGGTAGTAGTTTTTCATCAAGGCAAGTCTGAAATACCACTCAGATAAAAAAATGAGCATCAATCCCTATGCCTCTGAGCAAAGATTATGTGTATGGTGTGTATGTGTCTGCATGTTTGTGTGTATGTAGAGGAAAATAAAACAGAATAAAAGGGTTAAAGATATCTAAACTTTTGATGTCTACCAGTTTTTGTAGCTACATATTCATAGTTCAAAATTGTTACTTTAAACTTAGATAATTATTAGCTTTTTAAAGCCATTGCTTTTCTGTGTTGTAAAAATGATCTGGGAAAGGCATCTGACCTCCTTTAACTTTGTAACAGGGAAGGAGTATCATGATCAATAGCATACAGCTGATTTCTATGAGGCAAGGGCCTCCTCTGTTCACTGTCTTTACCAACTCTGACACCAAACAACCCTCCCATGGCACTTTCTACTTCTCTGTTAGCTTCGATAATTCATTGCGAAGATTACATAGAACTCATAGACAATACAAATGATTGCGGTATTTATTAGAGAAGTAACAGCTACAGTTCAGGCTCAGTATCTAGTTCTTCCATTAGGTTAACCTGTTTCCAGCTGTGATCACAGGCATGCCCTTCCCTGGCTCCTCTGTACAAAGGTACTCAGCTTTCTCTATCACAGTGGGCCAGGAAGCCCAGTGTACAGCTTCCTGCTGCCAGGACTCTTCTGACACCACTTCTGGCTGTCTTCAGGATTACAGCTCACTCTCTCTGTGTCTCCTGGCCCCGGAGGCCCCCAGCACAGGGATTCCAAGTACATAGGACCTGCTGCCTTCTGGCTCTTCTTTCCTGGTAGTGGTTGAATACTCTCTTTTCATGACTTGATGGTGGCTCATCCCAAGCCCAGCAGGATGACAAAACTGACCACTCCCTTTGGTGATGATAAGCACCCTATCACACAGTCCTGCTCAGTCACTTGAGTGAGAGTTAGAAGATCATGTCAGAAGTGCCACAGGAAAGTGAGCCATTGTACTGTACAAGCATATATTAAGTATATTTTTAGTTGACTGAGAGACTGCTTAACAAAACCTTTGTCTTTCTTAAACACATTACATAGTATTTTGTTGTTGTTGTTTAAATACTTCAGTGAAAATAAAAATGTTCATCACATTGATCTTGTGTATGTACTGATAATGATGAAAATGCATATTTCAGCTAAAGATAAGAGTATATCAGTTGTGTATGGAAGAGAAAGTTATACATTGTGGTGTGCGTTGCATTGTGTCTCCCCCAAAAATGTGCACATCAATTTGGCTGATACATGAGTCCCAATATGGTGTGATTGCTGCCACGTGTTGTGAATGCTGCCTCTGTAATGGCAGAGTGGGAGAACGGGCAGAAGCTGGCTTGGTGAGGGCTCAGTCTACAAGCTTGGACTGTACTGAGGTCAACTGTTGGGAGACAAAATGAAAAGGAAGTGAGCAGAGTGTTGGGAACCTCATGCCACCAAGAAAGCAGCACTGAGAGCTGAGTACATCCTTTGGGCCCCAGGTTACTGTGCCAGGATGCTTTCGTATTGAATTTGGACTTTTAGCCTACTGGACTGTGATAATCTCTCATACTAAATGGACTTTTAGTTTATGAATGGGCTTGTAACTTACCAGAATGTGACAATCTCTCTTTTTGAAGCTATCCCCTCGTGGTATAGCAACATCAGTTGACTGAGACAATTTGATACTTAAAAGAATTCATTTTGTTCTGTATTTTTAAACCTGTTGCAATCTTAAACCTTAAGCAATCTTAAACATCCAGAATAGAATTTATAGAGCCAAGAATAATTAATACTGAAGCACTGATAAAAAACTGAATATCTACAAATTAGATGAATTAAAATAAATCATCACTTTCAAAAGTAGCTGCACACTTATTTTTCTTTCCCTCAAACATCGAGCAATACCTAGAAAAAACTTTAGTTCAGTGAACACTTGCAGCATCAAGCTTCTCACCCACATGGGCAACCATCAGATGACGGGGAAGTCACTCAACGAGATGAACCGACACAGGGAGTCAGATATAACTGACACTGGGCTCAGCTATAACGGTGATTGTAAGGATGGTGCAGGACTGGACAAGGTTTCCTTCTGTTGTGCACAGGCTCCCCGTGAGGCAGAACTAACTCCAGGACACCTGACAAGAACACAAATGGTATTGCTTTTTTATTTCCTTTCTGTAGTTCTCTTCATTGGTCTGTAGGAATCCAACTGATTCTCGCATGTTTCTCTCCTATCATGAAAACCTTGGTATTTTGTATCATGCTACTTCACTGAATCTTTCTATTAGTTCCAGTAATTCTTTGTGAAGTCTTTAGGGTTCTGTATGTACAATATCATATCATTCAGGAATAGGTTTAGTTTGTCCTTACAAATTAGGCTGCCATTTATTTCTTTTTCTTGCCTTATATTGCTCTGATGGGCAGTTCACATCTGCCAGGTGCTCTTTGGAAACTCTATTGGGCACTTGCACTCAGTCCTGTAGGGTCACTATGAGCTGGAATTGACTTGATGCCACTGGGTTTGGGTTGGTTTGGTTTTATTGCTCTGGCTAGCACTTTTAGCACAATGGGAAATGGGAGTTGAATGGATAAACTATGATGCATGTACACAGTAGAATACTATGCAACAATAAAGAACAGTGATGAACATACAAAACATCTAACCACATGGATGAATCTGGAAGACATTATTCTAAGTGAGAAATGAATCAATCACAAAATGACAAGTGCTGTATGAGACCACTAAGAAAAACACATGAAAATGTTTCCATGCAGAAAGAAACAACGTGATGGTTAGGAGGGAGGGAAGAAACAGAGAGGGAAAGACACGAACTAGATGATGGATGAGTGGCAGCTTTGGTGAACGGTAAGACGGCACACAATAACGGGGAAGCCAGCACAACTTTACCAGGACAAAGTCGTAGAAGCTTCACAGACACATCCAAACACACTGAGAGACTGAGCTGCTGAGCTGATTCCAGGGACCCTGGTCTCAGGGAACACCCAGCTCTACTGGCATAAGGTAGTCTGTAAAGAAAATGTTCTACACCTGACTGTGGTGAGTAGTGAGGATCTTACAAGCCTGTGAGTGGCCGTTTGAGATACGTCTACCACTTTCATCCTGGATCAAATAAAGAATAAAGAAGTCTAAAGACGGGGAATGATAATTCCAAAAGACGACTGAACCACAACTGCTGTAATCTCCACCAAACTGAACCTAGAACAATCAGATGATGCCCGGTTACCACCACTGACTACAGTCAGGGATTACAATAGAGGATCCCAAACAGAAAAGGAACAAAATATAGAACAAACAAAACCAAAAAAACCCAAGATTGTTGGTCTGACAGAAACTGGAATACAGCCCCAGTTTTTTTTTTTTTTTTTTTTTTAACTCATACTGAAGTTATTTCTGAAGTTTGCCTGTCAGCCAAAGATTAGAAAGTTCTATAGGTCCAACAGTAACATGCAGGAGGGGTACGCTTTGTAATTCAGTGATGTCTACAGGACAAATGGGTGCACCAGCCCCAAAGCAAAAATGAGAAGACAGGAAGGACAGAAAAACTGAATTGGGACAGGAAACATGGGATGGAGAAGGAGACAATGTCAACCTATTGCTGTGCCAGCAATCAGTGGCACAAAACAATTTGTGTATTAACTGTTTGATGAGTAACTGATTTGCTCTGTAAACTTTCACCTAAAGCACAGTAAAGAATGAAAGACAAACACTGAGTACTGGGGAAAAAAATCCTTATTTCAGAAAGCAAAAAATATAAGATAAACAGTATTTTCAATTACTGAGCTTCTTGTGACTTTGTGTCAAGCAATCATAATCTCCAGCACATATTGAACACTTGGTATATGCTAGATGCCAAGTTAGGGTCTTGAGAAATGCGTTACTTCATTTGATTTTCAAAATAATCAAAGGTATATGCATCATTTTTATTATTGTTACCATTTTATGGAGCAGGAATATGAAGTTTTAAAAAGTTAAGTTAGTTGCTCTTGATCAAAGACTTCATAATTAAGATTCACACACGTGTCCACCTCCAAAGCGTATGCTTTTATGATTTTACTCCCTATGTGAACTTCAAATGAAAGAACACATCTGGGTCCTTAACCTTGGAGTGTTTTGCTTCTTATCTCATCTTCAGATGAAGAACCTTTGCTACAGGAAGAAGCAAGATCTTTCATCTCACGTTTTACTTGTAGAAAGAACCCAAGCTGCTTTTCCCTGTTGATTCGAAGGCTGTTCATGAAGCACCCACTGTAGGCCTGGCCCTGGTAGCCCTGGAAAGAAGGCTGACAATCATAGACAGAGAAAATAAAAAAAATGAGTCTCTCTGTCTCTCATCAAAATGGAAAGTTTTTCAAAACTATATTTTTACCTAAAATATATATTTCATTCTAATAAGACTGTCAAAAGTTTGAAGTCTTCTTCTACAGAACTTTTTGTATGTGTGTGCACAGAAAAATATACTCACATATACATTTTTGTTTTGTTTGCTGAACCCATATGGATTTGGCACTTGATTCATTTCATATTGCTTCTCACTTGATCCTGTGGTATTGCCTTGACCTAGATGAGCATCCTCTAATGTAACTCCAGAGGCCTCTGGGACGAAACTCTCAGGAACAGAGCACGGCTTGCCAAAGAATTTCATATGTAGTGCTAAGAAAGATGTATTTTGAAATTAGGCTTTTTTGCAGAAGTGGTGGAGATAGTTTTGACACCTTTTTTTATTTTTGCAACTAGATAGCTGTCTTGCAAATCACATTAATTATACAGTATCTATATAAGGAACCCTGGTGGTGCAGTGGTTAAAATGCTCAGCTGCTAGCTGAAAAGCTGGCAGCTCAAACCCATCAGCTGCTTTGCAGGAGAAAAGATGGTAAGATCTGCTCCTGTAAAGATTTCAGCCTAGAAAACCCTATGAGGCAGTTCCACTCCATCCTATAGGGTTGTTATATCAATTCTACAGCACAGAAGAACAACACTGTGCGAGTGTATATTAGCATGTGTGAGTGTGCATGATGTGGATATATGTGCCTATTAGTAACTTATGCATACTTTTAAATTACGGAAGTAGAGTTATGATCATGAATCATCTAAATGTATTTAGCATCTTGTAGCAAGCTGATCTCTGACAATCTGCTTCTGAAAAGTCACAGCCATGCAAACTCCATGGAACCATTCTACTCTGAAACACAAACTGGTTCCCCAAAGGTTGGAACTGACTGAAATGCAACTGGTGGGGGTGGGCATGCTGAATGCTGCTTGTTTGGAGATACATGGAGTCAATTTTTTTTATCAGAATTTTGCTGTAAAGAACATTATTTGAAGTGTGTCTATTGATGACTGAGATAGCTACCCATACACAAGCAGACATGCAGCTCATCTATACGTTCCAAGCTAGGCAATCTCAGACTTCGTCATCTGCTCTCTTCTATCCATGATCCAGCATGTTGGATCTCTAGTAAGTAGGAATTATTGTGCTTACAGCATCTATTGGGAGGACCCAGTCTACGCTGAGAGTGAGAGAGCAGGGTAAGAAGCATATCACTCTTCTAGTGACTTCCTATAATTTTTTTTTTAAATGTAGCCATCAACAGTTCTTTCCATCCCAACCCTTCTTTTAATCAACCACTAAGTCCTAGAAACTTCACCTTTCAAATGTTTTTTTTTTTTATTTTGTCCCTCCTTTGTATATTACCAACATTAACTTAGCTCAGCACTTCCTTATCTGTGATCTAGTCTCCTGGTCAGTGTTTCCATTAGATCTCTCCACGGTGCAACTCTGCACATTCCATACTGCAACCCTTCGGTGGTTTCCCTCTCCACTGCAAAAGACAGCGCAAACCTCCTATTAGCACATACAACCAAACCCATTGCCACTGAGTTGATTCTGACTCATAACAAACCTATAGGACAGTGTAGAACTGCCCATAGAGTTCCAAGGAGCACCTGCTGGATTACAAACTGCGTATCTTCTGTTAAGCAGGAAAACTCTTAATCAGGACACTGTGCCACCAGAGTTTCCTTACCTCAACGGTCTAACTTTATTTCCCTCTGCAGACTAATTTTCCTGCAGTTGACTTCCAGGCAAAATGCAACTCAAGTGTTGTGATTGCATGCTGAATAAATCTGAAGCTGAAGAAACTTCAGCTGAAGTTTCCTGTAATGAAAAGCTATAGTACTAACCTTCAGGTATATAATGGTTAAAAGCTTGATGTTTACTGTGAGACTGATCAGTGTGAAGACCTTAGACAACATGCTTTGGTCTCTATATACCTAATTTTTTTCATGTGTCAGATGAGGGTAAAAATGACACATATCTCAAGATATTTAAATAAAAATATCTAGCACAGTCTGTGGCCCATAACCATTGTAAACTGGATGATTTACTATTACAAAAGCAGAACAATGGAATTCGTAACCATATTTGAATATTCTGGTAACTCAGATACAAAATGGAATTTAGGGACTGGTCTGGAAAGAGCTGGCAAAAGGATGATTGAAGAAAGTGATGGAAGTTTAATAAAGGGCTTCTAAAGGGTGAACTTGTAATAGGGAGAACGAAGTTACTAGGCTTGTGGGGACTGGTATGGGGGAGATGGCTTACCAGGGGCTGCGTGGTTTTTGGTCATCTTTGCAAAATAAAAATCAGAATTTGGGGAATTAAAATTAGGGAAATCGTAGTATCTGGTCTCACACATATGTAGGTATTTTTATTGCGATTAAGTGAAGTTATACAATCCAATTTAAGTTTGTGTGCCCACCTACCTGCAGCTCCTTCGGCTCTCCTTGCCCAGGGACAGCACACTCCTCCATTTCTTTCTGTATCTGTCATATCTTCTTAGCAATCTCCTGTTTCCTCCTTTCCACCCTCTCCTCTCCCTTCTAGTAAGAAGCCAGTGGGACAGCTTCCTATAGGTGCATAGAACCATAAAGGACACATATCATTTGCTCACATTGTGACCCTGAGTCCAGTCCATTTCTGTCCGAAGGGTTGATCTCAGTAATGTTGTCTGGTCAAGGGCAAAAGTAAGTCGAGAGGTCATGTTATTAGGGGAACCCTCAGGCTTCTGGGCCATCAACTGCAGTCTTTTAGTGGAGTTCTTGAGGTGCACCCCTCTTTTCCTCATGTAGCCAGTGGGACTCGACATTGTGAGCCCCAACACGGTTGTCTTTGGTGGTGGCCAGGCACCATCTGGTTCTTCTGGTCTCATGCTGACAGTCACCCATTCACATGGGTCCTTCTGTGTCCTGGACACTTTTTCTGTCATGTCTTTGTTGTTTTGGGGATTATGTGTTCCAGATGAGCTGGGATCATTTAGTGTACAGCAGATGGCAGCTTGCTAGTGTTAAGACCCCAGACACCATGCACCAATATGGGGTGCGGAAGATTCTTTTGGCATTAGGCTAGCTATGCCAGTTGGCTTCAATGTCCCCTAAGAGCATGGTCCCCAGACTCATGCCCCTGCTACTCTATCCTTCAATATTGGATTAAGATTAGAAGAATTTTTGGTTTATGCTGAAGTCCAGTTAAATTGACCTTTCTACTGTGTGCTGTCACTGCTTTCATCCAACCAAATTTCTATCAAATATCTATTCTATTACCAGCCATCTCCCTCCCTCTCCTCCCTTGAAGCTGTCAAACAGTCTTTTCTTCTGTACATGAGTCTATTTTTAAGTCTTTATAGCAGGGATCACATACAGCATTTGTCCTTGTGCAGCTGACTGATTTCACTAAGCATTGTGACTTCCATTTGAAACCAGGTTATGAAATGCTTCCTAAAATCATCAGTGTTCTTTTATCTTGCATACTGTTTCATTGAGTATATGTATCATGGTTTGTTTATGCATTCATCTGTTGTTGGGCATCTGGGTTGATTCCATCTTTTTGCTATTGTGGACTGTGCTGCAATGAACATTAGTGCGCATGTCTCAGTTGGTGTGAATGACCTTGATTCTGTAGGATATATTCCAAGCAAAGGAATTACTGGGTCAAATGGTACATCTACATCCATTATTTTAAGGTAACCCCAAATTGCTTTTCAAAGAGGTTACACCATTCTGCAATCCCACCAACAGTGTAAGAGAGTTCCAATCTCTCCACAGCCTGTCCAACATTTAGTGTTTTGTGTTTTTTGGATCATGGCCAATCTTGTTGGGGTGAGATAGTATCTCATTGTTGTTTTGATTTAAATTTCTTTAACAGTTAATGATCATGAGCATGTCCGCGTGTGTTTTTTGGCTGCCTGGATCTCCTCTTCAGAGAAGTGTCTGTCCATCTCCTTTGCCCATTGCTTAATTGGATGATTTGTCTTTTTTTATAGATTATAGAGATCAGGCACTGGTCTGACATAGAGTTGCCAAATATTTTTTTCCATTCTGTAGGTGGTCTTTTAATTCTTTCGATGAAGTCTTTGGATGAGCAGAAGTGTTTGATTCTTAGTAATTCCCATTTATCTATTTTCTCTTCTGATGAATGTGTTTTGTTTGTCAGATTTTGAAGTTCGTCTATATCATGTATTAAAACTTCCATTGTTGACCCTATTTTATCTTGGATGAGCTTTATCATTTTAGCTTTTATATTTAGGTCTTTTGCTCCTTGAATACTCTGGGGGTCAGTTCTACCCTGGCCACTAGGGTCACCATGAGTCATATCTGACTTGACAGCACTTGGCTTGGCTTGGCATCCAGTTTGAGTTGATTCTTGTATAAGGTGTGAGATATGTGTCTTCTTTCAATTTTTTGCAGATGGATATCCAATTATGCCAGCACCATTTGTTAAAGAGACTGTTCTTACCCCAGTTCAAAATCTTAGGACCTTTGTCAAATGTCAGCTGTTCGTAGGAGGACGATGGCATCTTCAGAGTCTCTACTTTGTTCCATTGGTCTATATGTCTCTTTTTGTACCAGTACCAAGCTGTTTTGACTACAGTGGCAGTGTAATAGGTTTTAACGTCAGATAGTGAGAGACCTCCCAATATGTTCTTCCTTTTTAGTAGTGCTTTACTTATCCGGGGTTTCTTCCCTTTCCAAATAACGCTTTCTTATTCAGGCTATTTGTTTCCTCTCCTGGTTTTCTTTTGTAAGTATAGCCATTTTTTAAATCAATTTTGTTGATCTTTTTAAAAAAACAGCTTTCACTTTGTTAATTTTTTCAATTGTTCTTCTATTCTCTAATTCATTTATTTCTGCTCTTCTCTCTATGATCTGTTTTCTTCTGGTGCCTGAGGGGTTCCTCTGAAGCTCTTTCTACTTGTTCAAGCTGTAGGGTTGATTGTTTGTTTGGGTCCTTTCTTCCTCCCTGATGTGTGCATTAATAGAGATAAATTGACCTCTGATACAACTTTTGCTGTATCCCACATGAGTCAGATGCAACTCGAAGGCACTTGGCTTGTCATAGGTTCTAGTAGGATGTGTTTTCACTCTCATTTGATTCCATAAATTTCTTTATTTCATCCTTTATTTCTTCTATTACACATGGCCTTTTGTGCAAGGTGTTGTTCAGTTTCCAAGAGTTCAAATTTCTGTTTTTATGTGTGTGCTATTGATTTAGACTTTTGTGGTTTTATGGTCTGAGAAGATGCTTTGCAATAATTCAGTGGTTTGGATTTTGTTGAGATTTGCTTTATGTGCTAACACTTGGTCTGTTCTGGAAAATGTTCCATGTGCAGTGGAGAAGAAGGTGTACTTATTTGTTGATGGATAAAAAGTTCTATATATTTCAATGAGGTCTAGTTGGTTAATTGTCACAATAAGATTTTGTGTGTCTTTACTGAGATTTTTTTCTGGATGATCTGTCCACTACTGAAAGTTGAGTGTTGAAGTCTCCAGTTATTATTGTAGGGTGATCTATCTTATTTTTCAATGTAGTCAGTGTTTGTCCAATGTATTTAGATGCTCTGGTATTGGTTGCATAAATATTTAATATTCTTAAGTCCTGTTGTGCACTGAACCTTTGAGCAATAAATAGTGACCTCCCTTCTCCATGATGGTAGATTTTGCATTAAAATCTCTTTTATCTGAGATTAGTACTGCCACACCTGCTCTTCTTTGCATATTGTTAGTTTGGTGTATATTATTTCTTTCTTTAATTTTCAGTTTCTTCATATCTTTAAGTCTAAGGTGTTGTAATGGATCGAATTGTGTCCCCCCAAAAATGTATGTGTTGATTTGACTTAGCTGTGAGTCTCAGTATTATGCCATTCCTCTCATGTGTTGTGAATCCTGCCTCTGTGATAATCGATGATGTAGAATGGGCAAAAGTTGTGTTAGTGAGGCAGAACTCAAGTCACAGGCGTGTAGGATACAAGGGAGAGAAATGAGCAGAGGAAGTCGGGAACTTCACACCACCAAGAAAGCATGGCCAAGAGCAGAGCACATCCTTTGGAACTGAGCTTCCTGTGCTGTGATGCTCTCCTTGAATTTGGACTCAGCCTACCAAACTGTGCTGATCTGTCCTATCGAATGGACTCGTAACTTATGAATGGATTTGCAGCTTACTGGACTCTGACAATAAAGTTTCGCCTTGTGAATCCTTCCACTGGTGGTATTTTCTGTTGGAACAGTACCAGGTGACTAAGGCAGGTGTATTTCTTGTAAGCAACGTGTAGACAGGCCATGTCTTTTGATCCAGGATATCACTTATTGTCTCTTTTTTGGAGTGTTCATTCCACTTACATTCAGTGTAATTATTGGTAGGTATGTGTTTAGTGCTGTCCTTTTGATGTCTTTGTTTTTGTGTTGGTGTTTTCTATGTTGCTGTTAATAGTCTCTTCTGGGTCATTCTTCTTTATAGGTTGACTTTTCATCTTTTTTGGTGTTGATTTTGTCGTTGTTGAGACTCTTGTACTCCATTTTTTGTTTTGATATATTGCATTGTTATTGTGCTTTGTGGCTACCCCTGTAATCCCCCTTAATAGTCTAAGTTTAAACCCAATTTTAACTTCTGCATATCATTTTAATTTCCTCTGCATCTGAAAGGACTGTAACTACTGTAGTATATTCTCCTTTTTAATGTGATAGTGTCATAGTTTTCATGATATGATCACCGGTTTCCTTCTTTTAACATTGTAGCTTTGATTGAGTTTTGTGACTTCCCTAACTGAGTAGGATTCTGGATGCTGTGTCCTGCATTGCCTCCTTAAATATAGACTTAACGTTGTTTTTTTTTTCCCTAAGTTCAGAGCTTTTTTCAGTGTTTCTTGTAGTTTGGTTTTAGTTTTTGCAAAGTCTCTAAGTTTCTGTTTATCTGTAAATGGCTTAATTTCAGACAGTTTTTCAGGATATGTAATACATGGTTGGAAGTTTTTCTCCTTCAAGGCTTTGAACGTGTCATCCCACTACCTCTTTACCAGCATCATTTCTGCTAAAAAGTCAGAAGAAAGCCTATCAGGTTTCCCTCTGAATGTCAGCTTTGCTTTGAGCCTTTTTTCTGTATGGTCTGTCCATTACAGAAAATGGAGCATTGAAGTCTTGCTGCCTTTAAGGGAATCTGCTTATGTTTCATTTTATTAAGCTTGATTATAATACATTTTGGCATCTTTCAGTCAAGGTCTAGTTTTTGTGGCAGTCGATACACGTCTTAGATATCTATGTTCTCTTCTTTCACAATTTCAGAGAAGTTTTCTGTCAGCAACTCAGTGACAGTACTCTCTGTGTTTTTAACTATCCTCAAAATGGACTGGACCTGGGGACATGTGTGAGCATGTGGTGTGTGTACTTTGCAGTTTTATACATTTATAGGAGGCTGTCCTCCTGGTTTCTTTCTAGATGAGAGAGGAGAGGATGGAGAAGAGGAGACAGGTGTTCATTAAGAGGATACTAGAAGTATCCTCTGTTAAGGTCCCTGTTAAGGAACTCCAATTCATTGTACTTCATTCCTCTTTAGAGTCCTACATGTTTCTTAATACTTTTTCATTTTTCTTATTTCTTTTCTCTGATTTCTCCTCATAAATGGTGGTGTCAGTTGGTCTATCCTGAAGGTCACTAAGCCTGACTTCCATCTCCTCAGTTCTGCTCTTTTGCCTTTGGAGTGAATTGTATAATTCTGTAATTTTGTTATTGATCTGTTGGATTTCAGATCGTTGATGTTCCCTTACTTCAAATACCTTGCTTAATTTTTCATTTTGCTAAGCTGCATTTTGTTTACTGTCTAGGAAGTCTCTGTATGTACTGCTTTTTTGCTTGAGCTCCAATAGTTTCAGAAGGCCTTCTTCATCAGGGAAGTTTCTTGATTCTTTATTTTGGGAGTCTTTGAGAACCATGATGGGCTGTTTCTTTAAATGGCTATCAATGGTTTGTTGCCTTTGGGCCGCCTAGAGGCTGTATAGTTTCTCTAGTTTTACTTCAACAGGTGCTTAGGTATAGTTTTGGGAAGGCAGTTGGTCACCAGTTGCCTCTGTGTACTCTAGTGACTGGTCCCAGTGCACTCTCTGGAGTCGCAGGCACTGCCTGCTGACTGACAAGGACAGCATCCTACTTATGGAGTCACTGGGGAGCTGTCAACTGACCCTGTGATGTGGGACAGTAAAGGCTGGAAGAGATGCCACTAGGCCGCTCAGCAGTTTTTTCCCCAGGCAGTCTGATTTTACAAAGCTAGCAGTTGTCTGGTAGCTGTCAAAATCAATCAGGCCATTTGGTGGGACAGTCCCCACTTTTCAGCTGACAGTGGCCATCCCCAGATACTATGACACAGTTCAAAATAGGGAAGGGTTACAGCCTTGCTGGCATCTTCAGCTGTGTCCTATCTGTAAGGTAATACTGTGGTAAACACAGCCTTTCTGCTGGAAAAGTGCTTTCTGGACTAGCACTGCTTCTCAGCTTGGGAATTAGCCGCTGCAGAGGTCTCCAGTTGGGTGACTCTGCCTCCCAGAAAACCAAGATGGTGTCCTGTCTGAGCTTCCCTTCATGCAATGAAACAGCAGAATCTATGGTGGAGCTCAGAAAAGAGAGAGTAGAGGGGCAGTGGTGCCCTCAGTCAGGAGCCAGGCTCTCAAAACATGGCTACCCCACGCCCTGTGTCTTTCACATGCTATATGCTGTTTACTTTAGCACTGCAGTTCAACATATTTTCCTGCTCGTACCCATCTCCTGCCTTCTAGATAACAAACAAACAAAAAAAGTGTCAGTACCTGCAGTCTGCCCAAGTAGTGAGTCAGCAGGAGCGGGGCTCAGCATTTGCTGGCTCAGCCAGAGAGCAGAAGTTTCCCATTTAGTGGCATGTAGTCGAATCTGACTACGCTATGCTGTATCCTAGGTCTCCCTGGGTGTCCAGAGTGCTCTGTTCGGTTATTAATCCAGGCCTTAGTTTTCAGAGGGAATTGAGGGGATGTATGGCTAGTTTGCCATCTGGGCTCCACCTCCCTTGGCTTCACATATTTTTTATCCTTTATACAAAAAACTTAAATCAAAAGAATTTAACAGAAACCCAAAAGATAAGAGGCAACCATGGATAGCATAGCATTTTAAATTATCTTTTACTCATTGAAATTATAGTTTAAGTTTTCAACTTAAAATTGCAACTGAGAAGTAATGAATTCCAAATTTGTAACAGGTAAGATAATGATAACATCTGCTAAGGATTGGACCCCATATCATTAGAGATCAAGTAGATGATTTATCATTGCCTAATGAAGTCTTTGTACATTTAAAAACATAATTTCTAAAACTTGGTGATGCCAATTAGCAGCACAATATCTTTGAGCACTACATAGAACTACAATTATTTGTACAATTTGGTGTGCCAATAAAACTGTGCTACAAGGGAGTCATATTCTACATGAATTCATGCAAAAACAGAATATCAATAAAATAATGTCTGTAGGGACTGGAAATAAAGAGAATTCTTTGATATATTTCTATTTTTCCTGTATCCTGAGTGTACTGTATCTCTGAATTGCCGCACTCATGTAAATATCTTTTAGCTAAGGCTAAAAGTAACAGTATACTGGTTCCTGATCAGTTATTAAAATACATTAGTTTTTAGTTAGGTAAAACCGTGTTACTAGCAACTGTTTTAGTCCTTTTATCATTATCCATTTGATTTTATGTAGTGAACTTTCTAAAACTGAATGTTCTTGGTATGTATAAACTTTATTGAAACACATTTGTTTGGGTCTGATGATTTTTATGATCATAACATCACTTTACAGATTTCTCGGAGTAGTACCTGATTTACATTACACTAAATCTATATTATATTGCCTATGTTAATAAGCTTTTACTTATGGAAATCAAGTATTGATCCTCAGTTCTTTAGGAAAAAAATTACACATTACAATTCATGTTCTCTCTGTATATTAGAAGTTGCAGATAATCTATTATCCATACAACTCTCCAACACAACTTTTACTTAATAATATAAAATTTAATAGTTAAAAAATATATTAATGTACTAATAATAATTCAGTTAATTTAGAGATGATCTTTTAATCCATTCTAATACAATCATACAATTTTCTCATTCACCCTTCACTTAGTCATTGAACAGTATTGACTGATTACCTACCCTGCATGAGCCTAGAGTTTACACACTGTTATGTAGGATGATCCCTAAAATATTTTTCAAGATTCTAAGACTGAAAGGAAATCCTGGTGGTGTAGTAGGTAAGTGCTGTGGTTCAAATCTACCAGGTACTCCTTGGAAAGTCTATGGGGCAGTTCCGCTCTGTAAATAGGGTCACTGTGAATTTGAATTAACTCAGCAGTGGGTTTGGTTTTTGTTTTAAGGGGAAAAGAGTCTGAGAAAAGACAAAGGATTAATTCATTAAAAATAATATATGAAATTTTTTTTTCTTTTTCCACAAGGCACAAAGTTATCACTTTACTAAAGATAGCTACTTCAGATTTAGTATGTGAATTTACTGGAATCCAATAAAGCCCACTGAACAGCTGCTGCACTGATTAAACTGTTACATGAGTTCTGAGCAATGTTGCATAGTAGCTACATGCTTCAGCTTTCATGATAGTTAATTCCTTTCATTCTCATTAGTGTTTTTCTGTGCTTTGGGATTTCCTGTAGCACCTAGGGTATAGAGGCATATTTATCTAAATGAAAACAGAGAAGAAGGTGTAACAAACATGCATTTAACATGAATGACTAGGTTACTTTGTTGTAGCAGAAAGTGGATGCGGAGAAATTAGAGTTAGCATTAGAACATAACAGTGTTTTTCAGCTGGGAAATATCTCATATCAAGTTTTATATCCATTGGGGTTGCTAAAGAAATGAAATTTATTTTTTTACCCACTGCATTTTTTTTTAATAGTTCGCTTGCTGATGAAAAGTTGGTATGTGAACATAATACACATGCAATTATACTTCCTAAATAGTATTTCAAAATCCTGGTAGCGTAGTGGTGAGTGCTATGTCTGCTACCAAAAAGTCAGCAGTTCAAATCCTCCTGCGTCACTGTGAATCAGAATTGACTTGACAGCAGTGGGTTTAAATAGTATTTATAACTTTAGGAGTAGCCCTGTTATCTGTCCTTTTGCTCCAAATCACATCTAGACTCACAACTTACTTTTTTCTCTCATGCCTAGCCGTTGTAACCATACTTTGAAATAACACATCTGATTTTCCATTCATATGACTTACACTCTAGTGGTTAAATGCTATGGCCGCTAATCAAAGGGTCAGCAGTTCAAATCCACCAAACACTGCTTGGAAACTCTATGGAGCAGTTTTACTCTATCCTATAGGGTCACTATGAGTCAGAAGCAACTCGATGGTAATAGTTTTTTTCTTTTCTTTTGTTTTTTTGGACCAACTGAACCCGAGGATACTGTCTGCCTGAGCCTACTGAGATTCATACTGCCTGACTTACTGTAATCATTTTGTGAGGAAAGGCAAAAGGTTTAAGTAGATGTGCTAAAAGGAGAAATAACACATCAGGCTACCAATAGACCTGTTCATTTCCTGTTTCTTCACTTCAAACATCTCTTTCCTGAACTTGAAAAGTTAAGTTTAAAAGCTTGTGGCTCTTGTCAGTCCACTGTGTTTTCCTGACATAAAAGCTATTATGATCTTGTAACTGTTTCCTGTTGACTACTGGTAAAATGTATTTACATATGTTTTATTTAAGACAACAAGTATAATGGTACCCTAACATTAGCAAATTAATAAAATAAAGTTAAAAAGGTAAATTAAATGAGATGTTCCATTAACAATCTAAATGTATTATAAAAATATCCTGCTATAAAAGAAATGGGCTATACTGTAAGTTAAAGAATTTTAAAATGTGTAAGCATGTTTTAAAAGGAGATGAGTCACAGGTCTGGAAATACATAAATAGATGCACCTGAAATTTAGGCAGATGCCTATGTATGGTTATGTTTTAGTCAGCTAGGGCTGCTCTAACAGAAATACCACAGAGTGGATGGCTTTAACAAAGGAAGGTTTATTCTTACACAGTCTGGTAGGTGGCAAGTCCATATTCAGGGTGTCCCTCCAGGGGAAGGCTTTCCCCTTGTCGGCTCTGGAGGAAAGTCCAGTATTGCATCAGTCTTTGTCCACGGAGTGTCTTGGCTCAGGAAGCTCAGGTCTGAAGGACGCGCTCTTCTCCTGGTGCAGATTTCTTGATGGTGGGAGGTTCCCAATTCTCCTTGTATCTCTTTCCTTTTCTCTCTTGCAGGCTGAAAGGATTAAGGGTGGGGCAAGCCATACTCCAGGGAAACTCCCTTTACAGCACAGCAGGGAAGTAATCCTATGCAGGAAATTACAGCCCCACCCTAATCCTTTAACATACAGTTTAGGGAAACCACACATTTTTGGCGGGACACCGTTCAACCCACAACAGGTTATAAGCTTTGTGTTTTTCCTAGCACAGAAACAGCAACAAAGTAAATAGCATCCATATATTTATATATAGTATAATTGCTTATACTATAGTCATTTATAAATATAAGCTAGTTATAAACTATTAGGAAAATTATTAATGAGCAGATTTTCTGACTTTGTGAGAATATACAAGGAATCCCAGGTACTTCTGCATCATTTATTCACAGAGGCTCTAAACTGAGCCAGCCATTCTCATCATAAATTACTCCAAAAGTGATAGAACCAGTGTAGATGTATAGGCAGATATGCTCACATAGCCCAGTGAAGCGTCTACCCACTTGCTTGTGATTATACAAGCACAGTTATAGAAATGTGATATATGCAGCTAAAAAAAAACTTGTGACAAGGACTTTCTCCCTCACATATTGTGCTATCAAAAGATGAGATGTCAATCTGATTTGATGACTAAAAGGAACTGAATGAGGATCTTCGACTGCATACTGAGCTCTACCTGGTTTTCACCACAAACGTGTTGCATATGTTGCTCACTTGTGCTGAAAACATTCTGGATTTGGGTGGCTAGCTAACATTTTCTTTTCCCTCTGGGAGAATACTTTCCTCTCATAGGGATGTCACTAGTGGTGCACAGAAGAGCATTGAACTGTGATTAATTTCTATGGCTTCCCAGACATCCTTTTCGTAACCATCTTAGAATGTTTTAAAGATCAGCCAAAGTTTGCCGTGATGGGGCTCACGTAGACACACTGTAAAAGAGAGTCTTACCTGAAAGTCATTTTCTGGTCCTCAGATAACTTTAACCAGAATGAGAAATACCTTTTACTGAGTAGAACTTAGAACATCGAAACCATTTACCAAATGTGACCATTTTAAATTGGAGCGCTGGCATGGCAGTTGAGATAAATGTTCTGTCACACTTGACAGAATCTTGGTCCCTGAAGGTTTATATGAATGTTTAGCTATTATCAAAGCATTTCTTCATGGATGGCTTACTACATGTTTGGTTTTGCATCAGATATGGGCTTACAAGTTAATCTCCTTTTGCTCCTCATTACACACGTATCTTCCAAACCAGCTTCTAATGTGAAAGGAAAGACCTAGGTTTCTGATTACATAATTACTGATATCACAGAGGAAGCCACTCATCATCTTCTAGTCACATTGGCAGTGTTTACAGTGTTAAAGATGCTGAAAACAGCGCATGTATTATGAAGATTTTTATGAAGGTTTTATGAAGATTTATTGTAATTTTTGAATTACCTGACATTTTTTTTAAAAAAAAATTGATAATAGAGTAAACAGACTGAATTTTGAACTCAACTGTTTAGTATAACTATTAGCATAAAACCAACCAATAAAACTCATCTTCCAGTCAATTCTGGTTCAAAGCAACCCAATAGGACAGAGTAGAACTGCCCCATAGGGTTTCCAAGGAAGCTGGTAGACTCAAAGTGCCAACATTTGCTTGAGAGGCAAACTCTAAACCCTTTCAATATCAGGACAACAATCCTGAAATGCTGAAATTGTACATCTTCCAACCATCCCACAGACATTTCGACTGTAACAGGCACCATGGTCAGCTCCAAGAAGATCTGTGTCAGGACTCAGGCATCAGAACATAGGCACTGTTTTAAAGACTACTTCAAACCAATGTCAGTTATGAGTGAGTTCCAACTTCTCTGAGCACTCACATACATATATTACTATTATATGAAGATGAAGGTGTTTCCTGAAACCTTGCATTCTGCACATATTCCTTACAGTCAGTTTTTGCAAAATGTTTCAGCACCTCTGAAATAAGCATCTATGTTTTAAGCATTCTTATTCCATCAAAAATGTTAGGAGACTAGGGGTGATTACAAGACTAAGAGTAAAATGAAGTAATAAACAAAACCACCAGTATAAAAGTGTGTGAAGTTTTCAAAGACAGTAGACTGAAGTAGCTCCAATAAGAAATGTGTTTCACTGGTCCAAATAATCTTGGCCTCAAGATACATGTTTATTTTTTTCTGGTATTATGCTTTGTATTTTATTGAATGACTGCCTGTCTCTATTATATACATAGAATTTATATGTCTGCCTGTCTTCATAATTGCTGCCCAAAAGATATTTGGAGAATAAATAACTAGGAACACAAACAAATGTCAATCAAAAGCACCCTTTATTTTTGTATAATTCAATACTTTGAGTTTCTATAGCCTTTAGGGATAATAGGAAAGAACACTTTAATAAACAATTATGTTCAGTATTATTGAATTGTTATCAGGTTTATAAGCTCAAATAATTCATAAAATTCCTACCATGTCATTTCTTAGATTATCAGATACAGATTCATTTGATGGTTATTTCTGTTTGTTCTATTTAATTGCTTTGCTCATTGACTGAACGTAACATAAAAAAGATAAAAATGGGGAGAGATGCTATTGGAAGTATTAGGCAACTTCACTTAAAATTAAGACAAATGTGTCATTTGTAAATATACTTCTTTTCTTATTGAATATCTTCTAGGACCATTTAAACTGTATTTGACTCATATGTGTAGGTTTCCTATAATATTTGTTTAGATCCAAGTAATGTTTTAAAACTTAATTGCTTTTAAAATTTTTCTTTGGAAAACTTATGGTACAATAGTCAACTCTGCATTCTACATTCATGTCCAAAGATTTAATTTTAGCAAGTTTGTAGTCTTCCTAGAAAATGATCATTTACACTGGAAGTATAAGGAATATACAAGGAAAGCCATCTTACAACATTCCCTGAACTCTATAAAGCTGTCTACTCTCTTTCATCAGAAATTTTGCAGGATGCTTCATGTTTAAGCGATTATTCTATGGACAAATTAATGATGTATATTTTGGATCATGTTTTTTTTAAGATTTCAAACCATTAATATTGGTAAATAAGACTTTAATTTAATAATCTAAAGTTATGAAAAACACCTACACATTTATATGTTTGCAACGCTAGTCTAGTAATCATATAAAATTTTATTCAGTGGTCCTATATGTATATTATATTACATCAAGTATACTCACTTTCTATCTATATATATAGCATATATTCTATAAAGTATACTCTATATATGTATATATGTATGTATAAACAAAAACAAAAAACAAACACATTGCCACTGGGTTGATTCTAACTCATAACAACCCTGTAGCACAGAGTAGGACTGCCCTGTAGAGTTTCCAAGCAACCGATGATGATTGAACTGCTAACCGTTTACTTAGCAGCCAAAAGCTTAACTACTGTGCCATAGAGACTTCATGTATCTTTAATACACACACATGCACACATTCTGTGGGAATTTTTACCTATATACAAAAATCATGTATTTTTCCTGTATATAAAAAACTGATGAAGGAAAATATAAAAATATAGAAACATACTGGGGTATTTTATTTTTGCTTTTTATGTTAGCTGTTTTCCATTCAAAATCTTCAAGTTAAACTTTTTGGCATTTATATACTTGTGCTTTTCTTTCAAAATAATCAAATTTTCGTTCTATTGTACAAGTTTTAACATGGATCTGCTACTAATTCATCTGTTCTGAAATTTATCTTCATAACTATAAATCGAAGTATCTTGAACCTCAGTTGGAGTTTAAGTAGATGACTGACCTTCTAATTCTAAATTCCCGTTTGCTATGCAATATAGTCACAAAAGAGAGTGCACACAACCAGCCCGGTTTACTTTCAGTACTGCTTTAAATGGCTTGTTGGAATCTTGAAATGCAGCTGTCCACAGAGAATATCTCTTCCTTTGAATCTCATCAGCATCTCCTTTACAAGTTAATTCACAGGTGAATGAAAATACTTAAAGAAGTGGAGATCTTAATTATTTTCAGAAATATTCACAAGGTGTTGGATTAATTTTTAAAATTTAGAAACATTCTGCATGATAAAACATGTTCAATGTAACTTAAATGTAAGTTACTATTTACTTTGTCTCCAGATTAAAAAATGCTGACCTGTTTTCAATGGTAACACTGATGATTGAAATAGTGATTTCTTTTCCTAAAAGAACATACTATATCTTAGTTGAAAAATAATATTTATTACCAGTTATAGAATATGCATAGAATTTCTTCACTGGCTAAAGATGTGTTTCAGTTGTTATGTTGATATTGTTAGGTCCCTATGACTCACAGCAACTGTATGTGCAACAGATCACAACACTGTTCAGTCCTATGTCATCCTCACAACTGTCGCTGTGTTTGAACCCATTGTTGCAGACACTGTGTCAGGCTGTCTCATTGAGGGTTTTTCCTTTTTTTTTTTTTGCTGGCCCTCTACTTTACCAAGCATGTTGTCCTTCCTTAGGGACGGATCTCTCCTAATAACATGAAAAAAATATGTGAGACAAAGTCTCACTGTCCTCAGTTCTGAAAAGCATTTGGGCTATGCTTCCTTCAAGACAGAGGTGTATATTCTGCCGGCAGTCAGTGCTACATTCTGTATTCTTTGCTAGTACCATAGTTCAGAAGTATCCGTTCTTCTTTGGTTTTCCTTATTCATTGTCCAGCTTTCATATGCATATGAGATGATTGCAAATACCATGGCTTGGGTCAGACATCCCTTAATCCTCAGGGTGACATCTTGGCCTTTTCACACTTTAAAGAGGTCTTTTACAGCACATTTGCCCAATATATATCCTTTAATTTCTTGACTGCTGCTGGGTGTTGATTATGGATCCAGGTTAAGTGAAATTCTCCGCAACTTCAATAATTTCTCCATTTATCATGATATTTCTAGCGGGTAGATTTATTTCCAAGATGTTCCCATTCTTTGTTCAATTTATTTGCTATTGGAGAAAAAAGAATCCAGCAACTGACTACAAACTGTACCGTAGTCACTTGCTCTCGGGTTGCACGCTATTGGATCTGTAGGGGACTGGGAAAGAGAACTGATGGTCCCACAACGTCTCAGAAGAAAGTAACAGACACTGAAGAGACATGATGTTCTGACGGCACCGTATGCATGCCAGTGACACCGCATTCGTATTGCCCAGTCAGTCGTAATTTTTCACAGTTGAGAGTCGAATGAAATGCTTAGATGTATTGAGTCATTGGAATTAAAAGCTAATTACAGCTAGATTCATGGCTGTGGTAAAATAAAGCTAGTTAGGAAACAGAGTAAGTTCCCTGAGGATAACAAGTCTGAGCAATGACTCACCTTAAATGTGGAAGCAATATTTATCCTCCCTTCTTGGTCTATTTGAAAGGTTGCCAGTAGTATTTAGCTATGAGGAAGAAAAAAGTACCACATGGGTCTTGATAGGATATTGGGGATTGATTTGTGGTTTCTGATAATTCTTGGGTGCTGTTTTCTGATTTGGTAGAGACCTCATAGCCTAAGGACAAACACGATTACCCTCCTTTGGGAGACTCTAGCTGCAGAAGCCAAGGCTGCCAGTGATTTCCTGGAATCTCTAAGGGTATCCCAGATGTGCTCAAGAACAAATCGCTGATATTTATCTGTTTTGCCTTCCTTTTTGAAATCTGCTGGCTTCAAGTTCTTTCAGGAATTAGCCGTGCCCACTGCTACCACGCCTGTGACCTAAGGATTCCAGTTACTTTCAAACAGCACCTTCAGTGTGCGCTGCAGCACTCGCCGTCCCTTTCTGTGGACATCGAGTGATCCCTAGAGCCACGCTGAAGAACAGACACTGTTTCCCCTCCTGCTCCTCTATACCAATGCTTCCATTCTCCTTATGCCTCCTTCCTGGTTTTTCTCTTTCTTTTATATGAAGCAAAGCATCATATAGAGGGCATACAAAGAGAAGGAAAATTCAATAGCCACAGGTATGTAGTTAAACAACTTATAGAAAATGTGTACTGGCAGATCACAGTTCGCCTGAGCTCAGCAGGATGAGAGGGGCCAACCACACGATGAGAGAGAATACAGAGAGGTGGGCAATCAGAATACGGGGCAGAAATATTGAAGGCAGGAAAACTTACCTGTGAAGATCTTTAGGATGAGAGGAACTGATTATTTTAATGAAATTGAAAAAAGCTACCTGCTCCCACTGATGCTGAGTTGATTCTGACTCATGCTGACACTGTAAGTCAGAGTAGAACTGCTCCACAGAGTTTCCAAGGAGCACCTGGTGGGTTCAAATTGCCAACCTTTTGGTTAGCAGCCATAGCACTTAACCACTACATCACAGTAGGTGGAATGTAGTGAGTATGGGAGACAAAGGAAGATGGAAGCTGGATGTCTAGGAAAATTGTTGTTGTTAACTGCTATCAGTATGGCCTCCAAATTACAGCAATCGCATGTGTTGCACAGTAGAACTGCTCCACAGAGTTTTCCTATCTGTATATAGGAAACCTTGGTGGCATCGTGGTTAAATGCTACAGCTGCTAACCAAAAAGTTGGCAGCTCGAATCTGTTAAATGCTCCTTGAAAACTCTATGGAGAAGTTCTACTCTGCCCCAAAGGGTAGCTATGAGTCAGCATCATCTTAATGGTAATATGTTATCACTACATAATCACTACAGAAGCAGTTCATCAGGGCTTTCTTCCAAGGAGCCACTGGGTAGGTTCAAACCTTTAGGTTAGCAGCCAGTTACAGATCACTTGTGTAACCCACACTGCTTTTAGATAAATTAGATAATTCCAGAAAAGGCCACATATACCAGAGACTACATCAACATGAGACAGGAAGAACTAGGTGGTGCCCTGCTACCACCAATGACTCCACTTGGAGGGAACTCAACAAGAAGACCCTGGTAGAGTGGGATAAGTATGGGGTGCAGAACTCCAGCTCTCATTAAAAAGACTAGATGTGATGCCTGCCAGCTGGAAGGTCCCTGGAAGACATGGTCCCCAAACTCCGTTAGCCCAGAACAGAAACATTCCCAAAGCCAACTCCTCAAACAAAGATAGAACTGGTCTATAAGACATAAAATGACACTGGTGATTAGTGTGCTTCTCAGCTTAAATAGATACAGGAGACTAATTGATCAGCTCCTGTCTGGAGGCAGGATGAGAAAAAACAAGGGGACAGGACCTGATTGAATGAACATGAGAAATTTGTTGTGGAGGAGATGAGTGCACTGTCACAGTGTGGGTGGAACAGCAATAATCACATGACAAATGTGTGTAAGTTTTCATAGGAGCAACTGACTCAAATTGTAAACTTTCATTTAAAACACATTAATTTATTAATTAAAAAAATTAGATTATCCCCAATCCTACAGACAACAGTAAGGAGATTTGGGGTTTATTCTGTGGAAAGGCGTTGCATTGTTTTTGTTGATGAGTGTTACCATCAACTTGGTTCTGACTCATGGCAACCCCATGTGTGCACAGCTGAACTGCTCCATAGGGTTTTCTATGCTGTTTTCCATGCTGTGCTCCCCAACCTGTCTTCTTAGGCACCTTTGAGTGAGTTGGAACTGCTAGCCGTTCACCTGGTAGTGGAGTACTTAACATTTTGTACCTGCCAGGGACACACTGAAATTTTATATGGCAATTAATATAATCATATTTCATTATGTATGACTTGTAACTAAAAGTAGGCAAGAAACAAATAAAATGAAGAAGTAGAGGGAAGAGAAGAAAAATGTGATGGTTTTGCTCACAAAATACATATTTATATCCATTTTCACAAAATAAATACCTTTCAAGATTTGACTTTTTCATAATAAATTTGGATCTGCATTTAGTACCTGAATATTTAAGGCTTTACTGGAAAATATTGTTAAACGTAGGATTTATTTTACGGTTACAGCTACCTAGTGGGAAACGTCTCGATACCAATTAATGCCTGCATGTTTATGCTTTCTTGGAATGCTGTAAGAAAGTTGGAATGCTGTAAGAAAGAATTGTTAAATGTCGTTAAAGCACTTTCAGTTCCTTTGAAGAAAGTAACTCTATAAATAGAACAATCATAACTGGTAGATCTTGACAGCTTCCAAAGTGATCACTCAAAACATGAATGTGAAATCTACTTATTAAAATGGGCTCAGATTCAGCTGAGTTCTCAAAGCTATTTCCTCTCATAGCTTTTGTCAAAAAGCAAGTGGTCTGGAATTGAAATTGCCAGGTGTCCATTTCAAAGTCGAGAGATTTTAAAATCTGACTTACAAAAAAGTTATAACTATGTTATACAAAACTATACTGTATACAAATTATAAAACTGTGATACAGTGGCTACAACAATGGGCTTATACATAACAACAGTTCTGGGGGTGGCACAGGACCTGGCAGTGTTTTGTTCTGTTGTACCTGTGGTTGCTATGAGTCATAACCGACTCAATAACACTGAAGAAAACAGCAACATAACTAAGAGGGATCAGTTCTATTTGTGTCTCCGTACATTTTGCCTGGAACGCCATAACCACTCATTTGTTGGAGGTCTTAAGATCTTTAAAATGTACTAAAGTAGTAGAAATTTTAAGTACAATTGCCCATTTTATGAAAACCTCAAGTTTACAGACCATTGACACAAATACAGTAAGTAGTACCAACATTCGTAGTTTTACTTTTACCACAAGTATCTATTTATTTTATATTTAAATAATAAAATCTAATGCCTTTGCCATCCCTCAATACACCTCCCTTCCTCTAGGTAAGGTTTATGCTAAATCGCAAAGGAATATTCTTATATGGGATGCTATCGTCTATGTTTCTTCCTGGAACAAGTGTTAATTAATCTCTTGGAGTTTGTATGTTAACTGGGGAGAGAATAGCTGTCTCAGGAGTCAGCCTCATCCTTACACGAAAAGGGTCAGATGCTCAATATGAAAAGAATTTGAAAGAATAGAGAGCCCTTGCCAGGAATCCTAAAATGTTTTGAATCCTTCATTACTTTAGATCTTTTGACTTTTGTCCTTCTAGGACCAATTGACTAGATGGGTAGCTATTTTTCTTGTTTTAAATTTGACATTCTTACTTACACTCTTAGGGGAAAAAAAATGGAATAAAATTCAACCTTTCTATAAAACCATCAAAGCATGCAAATTATTTGAAATTAAAAGAGTAATTAAAGAGATAATAACCTTTATATATACATATATCTATAGATAATAAAAAGAATTACAGCGACATCCATTGGAATTAGTGTTAAAAAAATCACCTTGTTAATGAGCTTCCACTATTGGGTATTGCTTTGAGATCTGGAGAATAATTTCTGCCTTCCAGTAGAAATTTGTTTTAGAAAATTTAAAGGAAGTTTATTCACCTAATTTAGGTAACAGATTATATTAGTTAAGAACTCTAGAAGTATGAGAATAAAACACTTTCTGAATTGTTAGATAATCTAAAATTGTATAGAATCTTAAAACTCAGGGAAAAAACAATTTTATAGTGTTTCAGTTAAAGCTAGCACTTTTTTTTTTCTATTTTGTGTTACTGTGTAGTTTTTAAAAAGTTAATAACATGACTCCCATACAAAAAAGATGCATGCAAAAAAATTTTGTTCAACTCTTTAATTGGTATGGAAACCAGTAAACTGGTAAGACTTGTTCAAAGGAGAATTTGAGAAATAAGGATGTATAAAACAATGAGTTAAAGGAATTCTGAGATGAATTAAGTGGCTTACATAGTATTAAAAAGTAGTTAATATGTTACTGAGTAATATACTGTAACCATTGTATTTATGTTTTCTACTCATCATAAATTGAATTCTGTCCCTGGAAAACTTGTATGAACTCGGCTAGGTCATGATTATCACTCTTGTGTAATCATCTAGCTTTATGTCATTTGGTGTGATCTTCCCATGTGTTGTAAATTCTACCTCTATGATAATAAGGCAGGAATAGAGGCAGTTATGTAAATGAAGCAGGACCCAGTCAATCTACAAGGTTAGGCTGTATCTTGAGTCAATCTCTTTAGAGTTATAAAACAGAAAAGTAGACAGAGAGACAGATGGACTCATGCCACTAAGAACAACCCAGAAGCGGGTGTATCCTACGGATCCAGGGTTCCTGTACTGAGAAGCTCATTGACCAGATGAAGATTGATAAGAATCTTCACTCAGCACTGACACAAAGAGAAGGCTTTTCCCTGGAGTTGGAACCTTGAATTCAGACATTTAGTCTCCTATACTGTGAGAGAATAAATTTTTCCTTGTTAAAGCCATCTTCTTGTGATATCTCTATTATAGCTGTACTGAATTAGACAGAATTTGATATCAGGAGACAGCATATTGTTCTTAAACAAAAACAAACAAACAACAGCAACAACAAAAAAACACTGTCATTGAGTTGATTCTGACTCATAGAGATCTTAGAAGACTGAGTAGAACTGCTCCATACAGTTGCCAAGGAGGGCTTGGCCAGCTGAAACTGCAGACCTTTTGGTTAGCAGCTAAAGCACTTAACCATTGTGCCTCTAGGGTTTCCACTGTCTGTTCTGGCATCGTGGTTAAATGCTACAGCCACTAACCAAAAAGTTGGCAGCTCGAATCTGTTAAATGCTCCTTGAAGACTCTATGGAGAAGTTCTACTCTGCCCCACGGGGTAGCTCTTTTTTTGCCTGCAGGGCAGCTTGGACTTCTTCCTTTAGAACCACTGGGTCCTGTTCACACAGCACCTCCTAAAATGGTTGAATATTGACCAGTTCGTTTTAGCATAGTGACTATGTATTCCTGCCACCTTCTTTTGATGCTTTCTGAGCTATTTAATATTGTCTCCATAGAATCCTTCAGTACTGCAACTCAAGGCTTGAATTTTTTTCCTCAATTCTTTCAGTTTGAGAAAAGCAGTGTGTGTTCTTTTCTGTCGTTTTTCACCTCCAAGTCTGTGCACATGTCATTATAATACTTTACTGTGTCTGTTCATGCTGCCCTTTGAAATAGTCTGTTCAGTTCTTTTACTTGACTATTTCTTACTTTCACTTTAGCTACTCAGCATTCAAGAGCAGGTTTAAGAGTCTCTTCTGACATTCATTTTGGTATTTTCTTTCCTTTCTGTTTTTTTTTTTTTTTTTTTTTTTTTTAGTGACCTCTGTCCTTGATGTCATTCTGCAGCTTGTCTGGCCTTCAGTTATTAGTGTTCAGTGTATCAAATGTGTTCTTGAGACAGTTTCTAAATTCAGGTGGGATACACTCAAGGTTGTACTTCGGTTCTTGTGTTCTTGTTCTAATTTTCTTCAGTTTCAACTTGAACTTGCATGTGAACAATTGATGCTCTGTTCCACTTTGGGCCTCTGATCTTATTCTAACTGATGATAGTGAGAAATATTAGGCTGTAGAAGTTGGTGACCATCTTTAATTTCTAAAATTTTTGGCTTTAATGGTTTGTCTGTAAATTTGAATAATAGTTGTATTAATTGGTCTCTCTTGCAGGTGTTGGAAACCCTGGAGGCATAGTGGTTAAGTGCTGCAGCTGCTAACTAAAAGGTCAGCAGTTCAAATCCACCAGGTGCTCCTTGGAAACTCTGTGGGACGGTTCTACTCTGTCCTATAGGGTCACTATGAGTCAGAATGAAGGTGTGTGGATATTGTCCTTTCACTAACGGGATTATACTTCAGGATAGATCCTGAAATACCCTTTTGGGTGATCAGTGCAATACCATTCCTCTTTAAATTGTCATTCCTGGCATAGTCCAGTTCAAAATGGCCAACACCAGTCTGTTTTGGCTCACTAATGCTTAAGATGTTGATGTTTATACTTTCGTTTCATCTTTGATGATTTCCAATTTTCCTATATTCAAACATCATGAATTCCATGTTAGGATTATTAACGGATATTTTCAGTTTTTTCTTCTCATTTGAGTCATGCCACATCAGCAAAGGAAGGTCTTGAAAGACTGACTCCATACAGTAAGCTACCACAGGCCCTGCCTTGCCAGTACCTCTCCGTGGATTCCATCATGGAGGAAATCACAACATTATACAACTGCCAGAACACAGAGAATCATGGCCAAGCCAAGTTGACACACGATCTTAACCATCACAGCTGTGTTGATACTTTCTAACTTGCTAACCCCAGATATTCCTTGGTTTTGATGGTCTTCATATGGCATCTGCCTTCCCAATATGTGCCCTCTGTGTCTAATCTGCTCTTTTTATTACTGACTACATTTAGGACATAACCCACACTGGTATACAGTCTCACTAACATAATAAAGGAAGCCATATTTCAAAATATGGTTACCTCCAGAGATGTAGGAGTACAGCATACTTTTTGCAGGGGGCTAGGAGGTGGGGAACGCAATTTGATCCAATTGATAAATAACATAAATAACACATTGTTATGCATATAGGCCTGCACACGCACACATACACAGACACATGCATGCTGAATAGGCAAGGTTGCCTACTCATTCAGAACTGAACTTCTTGAGCCAGTCTTCCCACTTCCATTTCCCACAAGCTGAGAAAGAACTTGTTGGAGCCACTGTGTATTTTGAGTACTTTTCAGTGTTGAGGCTCATCTTTCAGCACTGTACTGAAAAATATTCTGTTACGATCCATATAGTTTTCAGAAGTAGATCACCAGCCCTGTCTTCCTAGTCTGTTTTAGTCCTGTAGCTCTGCTAAAACTTGTTAACTATGAGTAACACTGCTAGTGTTTCATGTACTAGTGGCATATCTTCCCACATCATAATAAGCCATGACAGTATAATAAATTGATAGGCAGCTGGTAAGAGTGCAGCCTTAGAAAAATGTCATAAAGAAAACTGATGAGAAAAGTGAAGCAGTTTCCATCAGTCAGTGTATTTTTTTTCTGTGTTTATGTTTTTGTATAATGTAGTAACCATACTCAGGAGTCCTAGGGGTGGCTACACTTTGTCTGGGATTCCTATAACTCAGGCTCCAGATTCTTCCACCAATGTGATAGCCTAGGTAGATTTGAACCAGTATCTAGCTAATCAATAACATTTTGCTAAACTTTCACACTTAAAGTTGTATTATGGTGTAAATACAATTTTAATATCTTTATTGCAGCAAGTACTAATTCATATTTCTTTACTAGCTCAGGTGAAATTAGAGCAGAGAGGTACATTATAGGTTATAAATAATATGCAAGATTGATAACGACCTCCTTAAAAAGATGTGCAGAAATTAAGGTGGCTAAGGCACATGCCAGAGGTCTTTTTGAGAATCTCTGTGTATCAGATAATTTAACTCATAAGTAAGCTTTTTCTTTATGTCTTCTTCTCTTTAGAAAATGAAGAACTAAAAATACTTAAAGATGCAGAACAGCGGTTCTCCCCAGTGATTCTTTCTTAATTAATGTGGTGATCTATGTAGAGAAAAGGGACAATTGCAGGAGTCCCTCAGTAATTATCAAGCCAAGGACATCAGATAATTACAACAGGAAGATTTCCAAGACACAAAGCACCCTGCAAAATTTGACCTCTCTTTTTGATTCAGGCCTTTTATTTGAAAATATTTTGTTTCATTTCCATATTTATGACTGGAACTCACAATTCACATTTGGAGGATTTCAATAAACTGGACTTTTATACAACACAGTAGTGATAATAAGAGAGCCAAATGAAAAGAAATTAAAGAAATTAATGAGTAGATGTGAACAGAGAAATGCGGAGCAGAGTAATACAGTATACCAAAATAAGAAGTATTAACTATTGACAAAAAAATATACTATTAAATAGTAATAGATTCCATTTGAAAGATGATCATAAATTAGTGATCATGCTGCAGGGAGCACAAGAGAAAACTTACTGATCCATCACATTTATGAATACAAGTAGTTCCCAACTTATAACTATATTCAAGTTATGACAAACTGAATTTATGACCACGTGTTTTACTGCTTTTTTGTACATGAGTCGGATCCTACTCGACGGCACTTGGCTTTGGCTATCAGTAATATGTACTACATACAGTATTGCCATGCATAATTTACTGATGTTATCATCCTCAAATGTTCCATAACAAATGCTCAATGTTATAATTTACTGGTCAAAACACTGCCGTATAGCAGGTTATGAAAAACTTAAAAAAAACAAGAAGTGTTGGACTTACCTCAGAACCAACTTAACAACAGTTATTGCATTGGAATCTTATTGTAAGGGGAATACCTGTATTAAAACCACTAATCCATAAATGTTTTTTCACTTGAGGTTGCAATTAATAGTTTAAACTACCTATATATGTACCCCATGCAATTAAAAATATAAGAAGAACTGGATGGTTCCTGGCCACAACCAGTGATAGCCGCGATGGAGCTAACTAAGTTGAGTCTCACTGGCAACACAAGAATAAAATGGGGTGGACCCTGAGATTTCCACTAAAAGACCAGGTTCCCCTGGGAGCATGGCCCCTGGCCCTGATGTTGTCCTTGCCCGTAAATCATAACGAAGGTCCACTCTTCAGACACAAATGGATTGGACTCGGCGATGCAGAGTGACCATATAGTGGGTGCACTTTATGGTTCTATACATCTATAGGATATCATCCTACTGATCTCTGGTTGGAGGAAGGAGAGTGTGTGGAGAGGAGTGGAAATGAGACTGTTGGGAGGATGAGACATGTATGGAGCAGAGAGGAATAGTGTGCAGTCACTGGACAGGGAGAGCAGTGGAAGCTGCATATAGGTGGTCATGTAAATTTATACGGGAATGTACATTTTCACTCAGTCATATTAAATAAATAAAATACATATATATATATAAGGATTTAGCTTTCAGATGAGTCTTTGTACTCTATAAATTCAGCCAGACAGAAACCACATTAAAAGTATTTGCTTTTGTTAAAAACACGACTGCTCTCATAATCTTTCTAAGGCTTTTTCAAGTCTTCTATGAGCCATATCTCTGATTTGAATAACAGCAGTGTTTTCTGAAAATGGTAACCTCTATTTCCTTGGTGTGTCTCTAGAGAGTGTAGTAATCCTCCTTTGAGGTTAAGCTCTCATTTCCGAATTATCTTTCTGAAATCAAGCAAAGAACACACTTTGCTTCGTATTAACTGACCACAGTATTAAGTATGGCCACAGGGGATACTGTATTTCTACATGCTCTATATTCCTTTTTAAAAATGGTTATCATCTAAATTAGGTTACAAGTAAACAATTACATCTGTGTTGTATTTTTAGCTCCCTATCTTATTTTCCTGAGATAGTTCCCTCTTTCTTGGCAGCCTGTTCTCTCAGGTGCCTAGTTCTCCACTGTGGTGTGTGTTCTCACTAAGTAAAGCAGTTGTCTTACCTGCCAGAAATAGCCCTGACATTTAAAGAGAAGACCAGGAGGAAAGAGCAGTGATGACCACCTATGGCTAAATAGCTGTGACCGAAATGGGGGCATAGGTTACAGAGACAGTTGGAGGTAACCAATGTCTGTGCCCATCTTTTAATCATTTGGTAATCATTTTGTGTTCTCAATATGACTACCACTAATTATGTCAATACTTATTATTATAGTTTATTCAGTATGTATTGTGCTAGACAATGCAGAAAACAAAAACCAAGGCCTAAGCTTTCACATTCAGACACTGGTGCTATTAAGGTCCCCATTTTGAAGCATAGGGACATTGGATGACCTGTCAAAGAGTAACCATTTATTAGTGGTGTATTGAAAGTAGCCTCAGGTTGCTTAGTGAGTGATACTCTCTCTACTCTATCATGCTGCCTGTTCTGATCTAATATGTTTATATCTTTCTTTTGATGGGAGTGTTCATGTAGACAATCATTTTTATCTATGCTCCAAGGAACACCAGGAATTCATTCCATGTATCTAGGTCCCCTGACCCCAGAGGTGGTTTAGGGGTTCAGAAGGAGAAAGTAAATGATAGGTAGGAATCACTTTTGTCTGTTTACACAGAGATATGTTTTTAACAGTTTTTTTAATAAAATGCTTGATGATGGTGATGATGGTGAAGTGAAGGTTTAAAATAACTGAATTGTCAAATCTGTGTATGAACTGTTATATTGTAATGATAATTAATCACAGAGATGCTTCATCCTGCTTATTTTCTGGCCATGAGGACAGGAGAAAAATGGTTTTTGCTTCATTTTATTGGGAAAATTGAATGGCTTTCAACTATTTATCTTCAGAGGAAAATTCAACAAAGGCAACATTCTTTACCAAGTCAAATATGCTGAGTCTGCTAGGGAAGTAAACTGTGTGCACTGCTTTTTCACTCCAGTGAACTTTCTAATAAAATCATCTTTGTGCTGCCTACATCTTGGTTTCCATAGAGATGGAATGCATGGGTACACCACACTGCATTATGATTTGAGATGTGAAAGGCTAGAAAAGATGCTACAGCTTGAAGAATGTCAGCCCTGGAAAAGTTAGGGTTAGAGAAGGTGAAACAGTTCTCTAGGCTTAAAACTCAGGGAATTTTAAACTAAAATTAAACTGAAGATTGTGAAATCTACAATGACAGTAAATCAAAAGCAGTAAAAGAGTTTGTGTAAAAGAAGGCTGGGAAACAAATACAATTTTCATTTAGAAGAATTAAATAAAAATAGTTTACATTCGTTCTTACTCTCAAAATCAAATTAATTTTGTTTTCCATTTCATTTTAAAACACATTTTGCATAATCTTTTTTATGTCAATCTCAGTTTTACATCAGAAATGATTCCTCTCTTCTTTCCAAGTATCTGGAAAGAATATTTGGAAAAATATTCAATTGCATAATCTAGGAATTTTAACAGAAGATGATTTTGCCTACAGATAGGTTCTCTTTCTTGTAGTTTAGACTTGGCTTTCAGGTAAGGTGACCTGTAACAGGCTACCGGAATTGTATGTTCACAAACCAGCAGTCGAGTCCACAAGGTCACCCTGCAGGAAAAACACTGTCACCAGGCTGTTGCAGCAGCAGTGGCTTTGTTTTTGCTGTCTGTTAAAACACTACTAAGTTACTGCTGTAAAAGTTTTCACAATGAAGTAGGTCTATGTAAAAGGTTCAAAACACTGGCTGAATCTTCTGTTGACTAAAGAAACCTCAGGAAACTGGGCTGATTGGTTTAACCAAAAGTGAAAATGCCAGCTTCTCAGCAGTAGTTTTCTTTCCCCGTAACTGTTATTTCCTCTTACTTTCTGTGTTGTTGTTGCTGTTAGGTGACCTTCAAGTTGGTCAATTCATGACAACTCCATGTACCACAAAACACTGAGTGGTCCAGTGTCATCCTTACAACCGTTGAGGTTTAAGCTCATTTTGCAGCTACCGTGTCAGTCCAATCTCACTGAGGGTTTTCCTTTTTTTCTCTGACCCTCAATTTTACCAGTCATGATGTCCTTCTTCAGAGACTGGTCCCTTTTGATAACATGTCCGAAGTACATAAGACAAAGTCTTGCCAGCTTTGTTTCTAAGGAGCATTCTGGCTGTACTTCTTTCGAGGCAGATTTGGTTTTTGTTCTGACAGTGTGATATATTCAATATTTTTCATTAATGCCATAATTCAAATACATCAATTCTTCTTTGTCCAAGTTTAGCATGCATATGAGGTAATTGAAAATACTAGAGTTTAGGTCAGGTGCACCTTAGTCCTCAAAGAGGTATTTTTGCTTTTTAACACTTTAGAGAAGTTCTTTTGCATCAGATTTGCCCAATGCAATGCCCCATTTGGTTTCAAGGGCACTGTTGGTGGCTACATGTAAAATAGAATTGCTGACAACTCCAATATTCATTGTGTTTATCTTGCTGTTACTTATTGGTCCAGCTTTGAGAATTTTTGCTTTCTATATGTTAAGGTGTAATCCATACTTAAAGCTATAGTCTTTGAGCTTCATCAGTAAGTGCTTCAAGTCCTCTTTACTTTAAACAAGCAAAGTTGTATCATCTGCAAATCTGCACATCATCCTCAAGTCTTGATGTGACATTTTTCTTGATGTCATCCAGCTAGCTTCTTTGATTATTTTCCTAGCATAGAGACTGAATAAGCACTGTGAAGGGATACGACCCTAACACACACTTTTCATGATTTTAAGCCAGACAGTAGTCACTTGTACTGTTCAGACGACTGCCTCTTGGTCTGTACACAGGCTCCTCATGAGCACAGTTAAGTGGTCTGGAATGCCGGAACTTCACAATCTTATCTGTGATTTGTTGTGATCCATGCAGTCAGATGCCTTGGCATAGTCACTAAAACACAGGTCAACATCTTTCTGGTATTCTCTCCTTTAAGCCACGATATCCCTCATTCCATGTCCTCTTCTGAATTAGGCTTGATTTCTGGAAATCCCCTGTTGATGTACTACTGTGAAGGTTTTTGAATGATATTTACTTGTGTGGGACATCAATGATAGTGTTTGATAATTTCCACTTTCTATTGGCTCATCTGTCTTTGGAGTGGACACGGATATGTATCTCTCCCAGTCAGGTAGCCGGATAGCTGTCTTCCACATTTATTGGCATAAACAAGAGAGTATTTCCAGCATTCCATCCATAGATTCCTTTATAGAACTTTTCTACTCTCCTTAAGACTACAACTCCACAATACCATTTAAAGAAATTATGAATTTTGGTGTAAAGCTGATGTGGTTCTCTACCCAGGTTGACTATTTAAAACCTTTGGATTTTATGCAAAAATGCCACACCTCTCCAATGTGTGTTTACCCTCAATAAAAAGAAATGATTAACTACTTTACAAGGCTGTTCAATAAATAAATATAACTTCCCTCTCCTTCCTGTATTTTTCATTCTTCATGATCTGATTTCCTATATTTCTGAGAAAACAGAGAGCGTATGTCAAAAGCTCTATCATTCTCTCTTCTACATCTTGGAATTGTCTGTATCTTAACATGTCCTTCCCTTCCCAAAGTAAACACCACTCGTATTCTTAATCAATCTCTTTCTCTCTTTTTTAGGATCTTACTCCATCAGTGAACTCTACTCAGCCTTGTGTCTTTAATCAACTGAATCATAAACAGGTGTCTCCTTTTCTTTAAAAACAAAATAAAGAAAAAAGCAAAACCAATAATATCTACTCAGATCGCAAAACCTATTACCTTGAAAATTAATCATCATCAGGTATCAACAATCCCTTGCTGACAATATCTCAAAAATGTCATGTTCTCCACTGATCTCCCCTACTCATTTATCCCCTGAAATCTGGGTTCTTCTTTTCTCTATTTCTGTTCAACAAACTTAAAGTGAAATTATTAAACATTTAAGTGTCTCCTATGTGTGCGTACAATACGTGGAACTGAGAGCTCGTATTTCTCATATTTGTGGTTCTCTTACTAATTTTGTTTTTTTCACGCTTAAAACTATTATACACCTATCCATTTATTAAAAAGTCATTTTTTATTTAGCCTCTGAAACATTGGTAGTTCCTGTTTTTCATCTTTTCTCTTTCTTTTTTTTTTGGCTGTGTTGCTTGCTGAGAATGTTTGTCGTGAGATGTTGTATTATTTTCTTCCCTTTGCTTCATGTATTCTCCTTAGCTTTATGAACTCTTATGACTTCCTCAATCACTTCTTTGGAGTAAATGCTCAACATGTATTTATATTGCTTAACTCTCTCCTTAACTCTAAGTCCATTCTCAGCAGGCATTTATGGAGGTACATCTGACTCAATATATCTGAAAAATGTCTTTTATCTGCCTCTGATACCTATTTTTACCTTTTTTTCTCTGTTACTAATGCTGATAGTCTCTTTCTAGGCAGTGAAATGCAAAGCCTAATCATTTCCACCCCTTGTCCCTGTGTCATCCGCCCACATTGAAACCATATAGGGAAACCATTCTCCAATGGCCTCTAATTTCTACACAGTTTGCAAACAAGGCACTGACTTGGCTGGTTTGGACTACCTTTTCAAGGACTTTTGGATAATGATCAGCTTTGGAGGGTAGAAAGATTTTCTCACTGTGAAGAAAAAGGCAGGACTGCTTACAGCTTTGGAGGTTAGATATAGTGTCTCTAGAAGAAGCAAATACACTTTTACTGCCTATTATAAAAGATTCAGGTTCTATAGTTTCTGGATTCTTCTCTTATAACGTAACCCACTAGGTGTGTAGTTGTCCCCTGAACTCCTTCGCTCTGCCCTATGTGAATTGAAGTTCAGGGAATCAGTACTAGAAAATGATTGTACTCTGGCTACTGCTATTGCTGTGAGTAGTACGTCCTAATCTAGGAGTTTTGTGCCTTCAGCTTGCATGCTTAAATCAATGCAAGCTAACTTTTTAATTTCAGGTAGGATAAAAGTCACATATCTTTTGCTGTTCCTAAATACCAATGGCTAAATTCTTGTCATTTAACTTCTACAGTAGCTTACAAAACCCTTTACTTCACTTCTACCTAATCACTTTCCCCAGAATTATTGTTATAGACCACTTTCTGTCAGTTAGTCTCTTCTGTCTCCCCTCTGGAGTCCTTCTAGACTCTCCCGGACATCACTGAAGAGTAGTCTTTCCAAAGCAAACTTGTATTATGTAGCTATACTACTGGAAACATGGAGTGATTTATGAATATTCAAACTTCATAGACTAGTTTTCAGGGTGCACATCTCCCTCCACACTGTAATCTCCAGATAGACAAAACTATATTCCTAGTGATAGGTTTTTATCTATGTTGTGTTCATGCCCATCTTGATGAAAACATCCAGCCAAATTCCAGTGTTTCTCCTAGCCCTCTTCTGAACATTTGACTTTTGCTTCCCATATACTGTGTATCACATTTACTACATTGTGTTTGACAAGTTTTATATATCTCTTAAAAAAAAATTCTATACTTGAATTTGCTTCAGATGAAGGGACTACATATTGTACATAATATTACATTCCAGGAATACTGATGTAATGCCATATGTAAAATATTTGTTGGATTTATACTACTAATTCCTCTTTCTTTTGATCAGTCAAGTGATCTGATACTGGTAATAATATTGTATATTTGGCAATGGAATAACATAAAATATTTAGATCTCCAAATTAGACTGAAGAAATAATATTTTCTATGTCATAGTTCTATTATAATTTAGAGATGTTTATTGATAAACAACATCACTAAAATCATCAGTAGTAGCTCAATTCTTAAATTTTCCTACCAAGGTCTTACAAGATCTTAAATTCAAATGTAGTGCACATTTTTTGGAAGCAGGTCATAGTGCTACCAGTTACTGTGAATCAGTGCCATCAATATTAATGTTACATCTTTAGGTTTTGCTACTTCTAAGATTACAATACTTCATATGTTTCCTCTGCTGTGTTTTTGCATATCAAGATTATAACTGATACAGAAACTAGAGATTCACAGGTGAAGCATTGGCCCTTTTGTGAGGTTAAGATAAGAGCCTACAAAGGAAAGCTTATGAATTTTGTATATATTTCATATCTGTGTGTGTTTGTCCACACACACAAATACACACACACACACGATATACATAGGTATTCATGTATGTACTTTTTTTTTGTTTTCTGTTAGTTATGAGAAGATAGTTATTGCAAGGGTTAGAGATGCTTATTCATTACTTGCATTATAAATATCAGGAGAAGTGTTTTCATTCTCAGATGCTGGTGCAGTGAATATTTCTCACCCCCGACTCAACGGCACTTGGCTTGGCTAGTATTTGTCTAAATATAACACAAGCTCATAGCTTCTGCTGATAACTCTTCACTTAAAAGCAATTAATAACAATGTACTTATAACATTTGCACTGGGAGCACTGTAACATTTGTTCCATATCTATTTCACTAGGATGTACTCAGAATATACCTACCATTTATTACTAAAGTTCTCAACTATAATTCTAGGCAACTGAAAGAAATGGAGCAGCAGAGGATGTGTGCATCAGCTAGAGAAATATAAAACATAACGGCTCATTGGAGAGTTGAAAGTAGTTAGTTAATCAAATGAGACATGGCCTTCCATTCTTAAAAAAACACCTTTGATAGTAGTTTTCCTCATAAGTTTGTTTTTAAATTCATGTGTCCTCAAAGTAAGAACTTTCTCTTCCAAGTACAGTTGACCTTAATGGCATGGATAGAGTCAAGCTTTGTGGAACTTTCATTTACTGGTGTGGCACAACTCAGAATGCTAAGAAACAGCTTCAAACATCCATTAGTAATCAGAATGTGACTGTATGAAGCATGATTCTAGGAAATTGGAAGTTGTCAAAATGGAATGCTTGAAGATGAATAACTAAGGCATTAATAACCTGTCATGATATTGGTCATTTTGAACTGGACAATCACATGGTCTGCCAGGAATGACAACTTGAACAAGAATGGTGTTGCATTTATTGTCAAAAAGAACATTGCAGTATCTATTCTGAAGTACAAGGCTGTCAGTGATGGGATCATATCCACATGCCTAGAATGAAGACTAGTTAATACAAGTATTATTCAAATTTAAAGACCAACCACTAAGGCCAAAGATGAAAAAGTTAAAGATTTTTACCAATGTCTGTAGTCTGAAATTGATCAACCACATAATCAGAATCCATGGATGATTACTGCTGATTGGTACGTGAAAGCTGGAAACAAGTAAGAAGGGTTGTACTTGGAAAATATGACTTTGGTTATAGAAATGACGCCAGAGATCACATGACAGAATTTTGCAAGAGGAACAACTTCTTCGTTGAAAATATCATTTTTCACCAACCTAAATAGTGACTGTACACATGGACCCACCAGATGGGACATACAAAATGAGTACATCTGTGAAAAAAGACTACAGAAAAGATCAGTGTCCTCAGTCAGAGCAAAACCAAGAGCTGACGGCAGAACAGAACATCAACTGCTCATACGCAAGAACTGAAGAAAATTAGAACAAGCCCACAAGAGCTAAGTATGACTTTGAGTGTGTATCACCTGAATTTAGAGATGATCTCAAGAATAGATTTCACACATTGCACATTAAAAACTAAAGACCCAGACAAGTCGTGGAATGACATCATACATGAAGAAAGCAAGAGGTCATTAAAATACAGGGAAGAAAAAAAAAATTGGATGTCAGAAGTGACCCTGAAACTTGACCTTGACTGTCTAGTACTAAAAAAAAAATAGAATGAAAGAACTAAATGGAAGATTTCAAAGGGCAGCTCCAGAAGACAAAGTATTATAATGACATGTGCAAAGATCTAGAAATAGATAACCAAAAGGAAAGAACAAACTCAGCAGTTTGCAAGTGAAAAGAAAAAAAAGAATTTAAAAATTCAAGACCCAAGTTGCAATAGTGAAGGATTCTATGAGTAAACTATGAAATGATGCAGGAAGTATCCAAAAAAGGTGAAATGAATACACAGTCATTATAACAAACAAACAAAAAAACAACTAGTTGAAGTTCAGTCATTTGAAGAGGCAGTGTATGATTAGGCACGGATGGTACTGAAGGAACAAGTAGAAGCTGCAATGAATGCATTCACGAAAAAACAACGAGGTTCCAGGACCTGAGCAAATGCCAAATGAGATGTTTTGAACAATAGACATAGCACTGAAAGTGCTCACTCATCTGTGCCAAGACATTTGGAAGACAGCTACCTATTTCCAAGAAAAGTGATCCAACTGAATGATAAAATCTTCAAACACTAACATTATTATCACATGCAAGTAAAATTGCTGAAGTTCATTCAAAATCAGCGGTAGCAGTTTACTGCCAGAAAGTCATACCAGATTGAGAAGACAACTTGGAACCAGGGATATCATTGCTGATATCAGATGGATATTGGTTGAAAGCATAGAATGCCAGAAAGATGTTTACCTGTGTTTTATTGACTACAAAAAGGCATTCTACTGTGTGGACCATAACAAATCATGAATTCCAGAACACTTAATTTGTACATAGATCAAGATGTGATTGTTCAAACAGAGCAAGGGGATGCTGTACAGGATGAAGTCAGGGTTATGTCCTTTCACCATACCTATTCTGACTACACAAAAGCATTCAACTGTGTGGATAATACTAAACTACAGCTAATGTTAAGGAGAATGGGAATTCCATAACACCTAATTGTACTCTTAAGGAATCTGTATATGGATCAAGAGGCAGTCATGTGAACAGAACAAGGGGACACTGCATGGTTTAAAGTCAGGAAAAGCATGAGTCAGGGTTGCATGCTTTCACCATACCTTTTTAATCTGTATGCCAAGCAAATAATCTGAGAAGCTGGATTATAAGAAAGAAGAATGAGGCATCGAGATTGGAAGACAACTCATTAACAACCTGTGTTTCGCAGACAACAGCACCTTACTTGCTGGAAATGAAGAAGACCTGAGGCATTTACTGATGAACATCAAGGACCACAACCTTCAGTGTGGATTACAGCTTGACATCAGGAAAACAAAAATCTTCACAACTGGACCAGTAAGCAACGTTGTCATAAATGGAGAAAGGACTGAGGTTGTCAAAGATTTCATTTTACTTGGGTCCACAATCAGGGCCTTTGGAAGCAACAGTCAAGAAATCAAAAGACGCATTGCACGGGGAAAATCTGCTGCAGAGGACCTCTTCAAAGTAGTCAAAAGTAAGGATGTCACCTTGAAGATTACAAAGTGCCTGACCCAAGCCATGGCATTTTCAATTGCATTGTATGCATCCTAGAGCTGGACTACGAACAAAGAAGACAGAGGAATTCACGCCTTTGAATTGTGGGTTGGAGAAGAATGTTGAATGTATGATGGCCCGCCAAAAGAACAAACAGATTTGTCCTAGGAGAAATACAACCAGAGTGCTCCTTGGAAGCAAAGATGGCAAGACTGTGTCTTAGATACTTTGGACACATTGTCAGGAAAAATCAGCCCTTGGAGAAGGACATCATGCTTAGTAGAGTGGAGGGTCAGTAAAAAAAGAAGACCGTCAACGAGATGGATCAACACGTGGCCACAACGATGGGCATAAGGGCAAAAACAATTGTGGACATGGTGCAGAACCAGGCAGCATTTTGTTCTATTGTTCATAGGCTCACTATGAGTCAGAACTGACTCAATAGCACCTAACAACAATAACATACCTATTTAGCCTGTATGCTGAGCAAAGAATCTAAGAAGCTAGACTGTATGAAAAGCAAGGCATTAGGATAAGGGGAAGACTAGTGAACAACATGCATTATGCAGATAACCCAACCTTGCATGATGAAAGTGAAAAGGCCTTGAAGCACTTACTGATGAAGATCAAAGACCATAACTTTCCCGATGGATTACACCTCAACATAAAGAAAACAAAACTCACAACTGGATCAATAAGCAGCATCATGATGAATGAAGAAAAGATTGAAGTTGTCAAGGAGTTCATTTTAATGATTCCATAGTCAACTCCCAAGGAAGCATCAGTCAAAAAAAAAGAAAAGACTCATTGCACTGGACAGATATGCTGCAAGCAAACTTTTAAATGTTGAAAGCAAAGGTATCACCTTGAAGACTAAGTTGTGCCGACCCAACCCTTAGTATTTTCAGTGATATCATAAGTATGTGAAGGCTGAACAATGAATAAGGAAAATGAAAGAAGATTGACATCCTTGAATTGTTGTGTTGGTGAAAAATATTGATTATGACATGGACTGCTGAAAGAAGGAACAAATCTGTCTTTGAAGAAGTACAACCAGAATGTTCCTTATCAGCGTGGATGGTGAGACTATATCTTACATACTTTGGACATGTTGTCAGGATGGCTCAATTCTGGGAGAAGGGTATAATGCTTGGTAAAAATACATGGTTAATGAAAATAAGGAAGACCCTCAGTGAAATGAATTGACTCAGTGGCTGCAACAATGGGCTGAAGCATAACAACAATCGTGAGCGTGGTACAGGACCAGGCATGTTTTCTTCTGTGCTATATAGGATATCTGTGAGTGGGGACAGACTTGACAGCACCTAACAAAATCAACTACCAGAAAGCAGATGCTCCTTGAATATTAGTTTACATTATGACCGTGTTTTGAACACTGTAGGGTAGTTTATGTATATAATTGCATTTAATAAAAGCATTTTTGAAAAGGTTTCTATTTCACCCTTTTTCAGTTGATACACCTAAATTACTCAAGTCAAACCAAGTGCTATCTGATATCAGGTTAATCTGCCAACAGATTTCCTGACTTTAGAAGTGTGTCTTCTTGTGAGTGTCAATCTAAGTTACAACAAATTGTCTTTATTAGCCTGGATCAACAAGGAGAAGGGAAGTCAGGAATATGAGGAGGAAACAGGATATGTCAGTAACTATCCCTGAGACAACTGCTTCCTTTGCTGTGATTCCAAAGGAAGTGGATATTGCCTGGTACCATAACTGAACATTTTTGTTGAAGATTATATAGAAGAATCCTAATCAAAAGGAGGAAAATACAGAACAGGAGTTCAAATAATCAAAGGATCCACAATAACTTGTGTCATAAAAGGCAGATGAACCCTCCAAAGTACTGTCCTGAGATAATCTTTAAACCTTAAGCTGTAATTCAAAAATACACTGAAGTCTTTAAACCAAATAATAGTTTAGCTTCATTAGTAAAGAATGTTTACCTTGAGCATTGTGCTCTTTCAAGAATTATTTACATGGGATCAAACCAACAAGCAACTCCAAACAACAACAACTCCAAAGTTTACAGAAGAAACTTAGGGGACAGTGAGTTTGTGTTAGTGGAGGAGAAATAATTTGGAAAAATAGGATGAGAATGGATGGCCAACCGGAATAGTGTAATTAACGGAGGGGAAGGACTAAGATACAAAGTATTCAGAGTGACTGTGTGAACATAGTTTCCATTCCTCAACAGAGTGATAGAATTAGGAATCATCTTCACTATACAGTTTTCCAGCACACACACAGCTGTCGCACATAAGCACATGCGCACCACCTACTTGCCTCTTACAGCTGTAGACATAGTTGTGAACTCTTAAATACAGAAAATTCTGTGTATTCCTTGTTTGGTACTTGCCGTGATACCCAAAACCAAAAAAACTAAATCCACTGCCTTTGAGTCAGTTCCAGCTGATGGCAACCCTATAGGACTGAGTAGGAGCGTGGGCTCAAACACAGCTACTACTGTGGGGATGGTGCAGGAGCGTGCCCATAGGGTTTCCAAACAGAGCTGGTGGATTTGAACTGCTGACTTTTTCTTTAGCAGCAGAACTCTTAGCTACTAGGGTTTCCTGCTGTGACACAGAAGTCAGTAATTCTTACTCAATAAAAGCTGAAGGGAGATATAAATGACCTGAATTGAAGATGGGGAAATCATTAAAAAATAAGAATAATAATTAAATGCAGAACTGTGTATTGATTTTTTGAAAGTTCAATAACGTAATCAAGAAATAATGGATGTTTTAAAAGTAATTAAAGGGAGAATAACATTTAGTACCTAATTAAAGAAAAAGACAGCATAGTATTAGACACAGTAAAGGTATTTTCTTATTGTAATGAGGAAATAATATTTTAGTTTTCTTCAGAGTGAGGAATAAGGCAGGACAAGGAATAAAATAAACATCCTCACTGTGTGTAACATCTGTCCCAGGGACTTCATGGATTACTGTTTTACTGTGATAGTCAAACTGAAGTTTGTTACAGGGGCTTGAGAAATATTACCATAACAAGCAGAAAGATAAGAAAGCTAAGACTGATAACCCAGGAAAAGATTCTTGGTTGGCCAAAGAAATGAAGAAATATGCTCAGGTGATGGAATTTCAAACCGTTCTAAACAACTTTAGTGTCTGTGCCATATATTTAGAGAGAAAACAATGTCTTTCCAACAATTTTATTACCTTTATTCCACCGGACTGCTGCTTCCACGGAAGCAACAGGCAAGAAATCAAATGACTTAGTGCATCCGACAAACCAGGGGCAAAAGAGGTCTTCCAGGTGTTAAAAGCAAAGATGTTACTTTGACGTCTAAGTTGCATCTGATCCAAGCATTTTTAATCACCTCACCTGAGTGCAAAAGCTGAACAGTGAATAAGGAAGACTGAAGAACTGACCCCTTTGAATTATGGCGCTGGTAAGAGATACTGACCGAGTACACCATGGACTGTCAAAAGAAAGAACAAATCTGTCTTGGAAGAAGTATAGCCAGCGTGTTCCTCAGAAACAAGCATGATGAGACTTTGCCTCGTGTTTGTGGGGTATGTTATCAGGAGGGAGATCACGCTTGGTAAAGCAGCAGGTTTGCAAACTAAAGGAAAACGCGCCAGAAGATGGACTGACAAGTGGCTGCAGCGACGAGCTCAGACATCGTGGTTACTGTGAGGATGGTGCAGGACTGGGTCGTGTTTCCTTCTGTCACACTTCAGGTCTCTATGAGTAGGAACCAGTCGAGGCCACCTAATAACAACAACAGTCTATAAGACACGTACTGTAATTGAAAGATCTAAATTAACCAAAAAATATTGTATATCCAAAATTCATTAAAAAAGAATTTTTCCTTGTAGCCAAAAGTGTATCAACTCAGTATTTGGTGATTGAATAACCTAATAAAAAATAAGTTCTCTCTAGGTTTTTCCCTTGCAAAAAATGTATATGTACTTTTTTTTTGCAAAGTAAAAGTATACAGAGCGCGCACACACACACACACATATCAATAATTTCTTTAGTTTCTTGATTATTTTTCTGATAAAAATAAATAATGGCACATCATAAGTAGCACACAAGATAGCTCAAATACTTAATCGTCTGATATTTTACACTGTAAATTAAGAGACTTAATTTTTTTGAAACTTAATTTTATCTTGTTTAAGCAACCTTGTGTTTAAGTAGACATGATTTTTTCAAGAAATACTAAAAATATTATTGCTTAATAATTAAGAGCAGCAACTCTGGAGCCAGACTGTGTACCTGTCTTCATCCCTGGGTAAAATGGAGATAATAGTAGTACCTTCCTCATAAAGGTGGTTTTTATGATCAAATAATACATGAAAAGTTCTTAGAATATTGCCCAACATAGAGCAGCACTAAATAAACATCAGCTATTACTTTCATGGTGACCTGGATCCTACTTGATGGCACTTGGCTGGCATTACTTTCATTCTATTTTATTATATGTCACAGTAAGATGGAAAAGTAAGCATTTTAATAGATTTTTCCTTGAAAGACTTAGCCCATTATCTCTCTTGATTAAGAAGATCTCCCACTTTGGTCTCAGATCTACTGAGTCATGCACAGTGCTTTTCAGAAGAGACTTCCCAGGTAACCAAAAGAAGCTAGCAGCCTCAGCCTATGGGACAAAGCTTAACAATGGGAGAATCGACAGGGAAACGGACTGCTTTGGTCTGTGGGGCATTGTTCCCTCTGTGCTCTCTGCCTGGCATAGGTCCTGTATATATTCCAAACTGAAGACTGAGAAATACTGGAAGGACTTTCCTTCTAGACCTGGAGGACTTCTTAAACTTGACTTGGAACCAGGTCCCCTGAGCAAGCTCCTGGAAGGTCAGCTTATCATATGACACTGTCTGTACTGTATTTCTGTTCCGGTTTTCTTAGTCTTCATTCATTTTTAATCTCTTAAATGAGGATCACCCATTCTTGTCTTCCTCTTCAAGATTCTTCTCTGGATTCTTTATCCATTGATCTTAAGGTTATTTTCTTCAGTGCCCTGTAAATTCTATCCATCCATCTGTGTATGAATACATCACTTTGGCTGAACTGTTTTCTCCCAGTCAAATGCTGACTCGTTTCCTAACCATTTTTGAGAGCACACACCTGGCTCTTGGCCCCACTGAGGCCTTGAGAGCAGTTATCCTCTTTCTTGGCAGGTGTTAAGCATTACCTAAGTTTCTTTAAAATATAGAACTGAGTGATTATTGTTAATAGCCATGGAGGTGGCCCCAGACACATAGTCACTCCATTTGTATATTGGACTAAAACGTTGCCTGGGCCTGAGCCATGCTTGTAACTAGTTGTCAGTGGGACCATTGTGAACCACGAGGCTTCATTTACTGATTTCTGAAAATAGATCACCCTTCCTTTCTAGTCTGTGTTAGTCTGGGAGCTCATACGAAACCTGTTCAACATCACAGCAACATATAAGCCTCCGGTGACAGACAGGTAATGACTGTGCATGAGGTGTATTAGGTGGGTACTGAACCTAAGTTCAAGTCTACCCCTGAGCTACCAATGTCTCCCCAAAATGCAGAAGCAGATCTCTCCTTAATTCTTATTCTTCACCAAAATACTAGTTGGTAAGACGTGGCTTCGAATTTCAGTGATTTTGCAAAGAGGAAATAACTGGCTGGTTCTGAGTTCAATACAAGATGAAGGCGTTCTGAAGTCTACTCAGTTTCCCAGATTCATTTTGTTGATGTCTCATGGAGTCACTGTCTGAAGGGGTGGCATTTATGACTTGTATCTGTGCAAATTTAAAATAATAAACAAATTTAAAGATATGTTTATATTTTTCCAGTTTTTAAACCATAAGAGTTGAAAATAGTTTATTCCCAGAGTTCTCACTATGTATTAGTTTTTATTTGTAACCAGGTTTATATTCAAGTAACGGGGAGGCAAAGCCGGCAATTGTGACTCTGCTGTGAAGTCTTATTAGATGAGTCAGCTAATTGCATGGCACTGTCATAAGCATGGCAGACACTCAGCTGCTTCTTATGCTTCCCAAAGAGAAGGAGGCTTTTAAAGACTGAAAATAACATCTTTGCTATGTAATGAAAATTCTTTCTTAAAAAGGATTTCATACTGATTTCTGATTTATAGAAACATTATTTTTTAATTCATAGCTGAGTATATTCAAAACCAGATTCCAGGATAATACCACCAGTCTGCTAACCTATTGCCTTGGTTGTGTCTCATAACGACCCTATAGACGTATAGCATCCCAAAATAACTCCAAACACATTTAACGTATTAATTTTACTCTCTGTCAACTTCCAATCATTTAAAAACAGTGAAGTAAACTAGTTTTCATTTTGTCTGTTCCCTTTATGTTTCTCATTCTCTGAGAAGCGACCAATACTAAAGAAATAGCTTGAAGGACAAAAGACAATTAAATTAGTAATATGAAAACAGAGTATCCAAAGCCTGAGTCCTTAATGACTTCTAAACATAAGGTGTGTCTATGTAAGACTGATTTATTTAAAAGTATCATTATTTTACAGAAAAGAGAATTGTGTTTTTAATCTGCAGAAGTTCCTGAATATGTTAGCTATAGGACTGACACTGTTTACCAAGTCAGCCATTCCCAAGTGACCCAGAAGTTTGGTGACATGGTAATTTGTAAGCTTGCTGACATACTGTCTGAGTACGAGTTTAACAGAGCTGATGATGGTGAGAAAGCCTTTGTGCTTTGAGAAGGCCTAGCAGGTGACCCGGGAGCCGTGTCTATTGATAGTTTCTGCTTATTGTGGTATATGCGGTCGATAATGAACATTGCATGTGATAGTTGTAATTTTAAAAAATTGTTTTGTTGTGCGTAAGTGAACATTTGCCATCCAAGTCAATTAGCCATACAAAACTCTGTATACACTGTGCGACTGCAGCTGCTCTCCCAACCCCGTGACAGCACACTCTTTCTTTCTACCCTGGATTTCCTATATTCATTCAATCAGCTCCCGTCCCTTCCTCTGCACCCTCCCATCTCATTAGGTTGCTCCAACAACCTAATGTCTTACTGTATGATTTTTGTCTAAAATTTTGTCTTTGAAACTGGTTTCAGCTCTGGGCTTCCAGTGAGTCTAGATGTAACTGTAATTTTTAATTGGGTGATCCTAGATGGTTTCACAAAGGAGCTCTAGAGAATGTCAGGGGTCTAGCATAACTTGTGTGTGTTTCTGCGTGCTCACTCACACACACACACACGCACACACAAATCCAAATGCCTCGCCACTGAGTTGATTCTGAGTCATACACATTCTGTAAGAGAATAAAACCGGCCCATAGTGTTTCCAAGAGTGACTGGTAGATTTGAACTGATGACTTTTTGGTTAGCATTTGGTTAGCACTTAACTACCAGGCCACCAGGGTACACTGGTGGGCTCTTTTAAGGGGAGAAGAGAATGTAAGATGCGCATTTTTAAAAAGCATGCTATTTTTCACTTACAAAGGCACTCTGAGCTTTTGACTTACTATTAGAAACAGCAAGTCCTTTGAGTTCTTAAAATGAATATTTTTGTTAAATTTTCCTTCTTAAGTCTTCCTTCATCCTCATGATTCTTATTTCTCTCTCTCTTCCCTATGGTTTTAGCTGTTGAGAAAAGATGTTAATTCCCTTGCTTGGGGCTGATTAGTATTATTCCACAATGAAACAAAATAATGGTTCTAACCCAAATATAAACTCAGAAATGAATGCATCTGCCACTCTGAATATTTAAGGCATAGCTAACCGGGTTATTGATGAAGCTTTATTATTATAAATATCGCTATGTATTGTTTCCTGCAGTGTTTTCAAAACTCTATTTGCCACCAACCTTTTATAATTTTCAAAATAGAAGTATTTTTGTTTCTTGTATGCCTATTGGCAACAAGTACATTTATGTCAATGTACCAAACAATGCTGTACTAAATGACACCACAGAGTTTACAGACCTTTGGTGATTTTGAGCAGCAGTTGCCAAGGAACATACTTAATCAGACACTCAGTAGCTGTTAGCTGCTTTCAAGTAAGTCCATGACTCACGGGACCTTACGCTGGACAGTTACGGTTTGGAAGTAGATCACTTTCTGCCTAATCTGTCTTGGTCTGGCATCTCTGCTAAAACCTGCTTAGCATTACAACATGAAAGTAGCTATTGACAAGTGGTGGCACCATGTGGGGTACTTTGGCCAGGAATTGAACCCTGGTTTCCTACGTGGGAAATGAGAATTCCACCACTGAAATACCATTGCTGTCTTGAAAGGTGATATTGCTTCTCAATTCTCCTTGTTTTATACCTCTTTTCCTTCACTTTTATCTCTCTGGAATTGCACTTCCCAATAAAGCATTGATAGTTACACCTTCCCTCATGGTGTAATTTATAGACAAATGTAGCTAAGAAAAAACATCCATTAGTTATTGGTTGATTGACATAGCAACTTTTTAAAAAAATACCTTGTGTGGGATGAGAGAGGTCAGTCACTGAATTTGTGGTTCCTGCACAGCACATGAGGAGCCCTGTTGGCACAGTGGTTAAGTTCTAAGCTGCAAATGCAAAGATTAATGGTTCAAATCCACCAGCTGCTCCGTGGAAGAAAGATTTACACCCTTGGAAATCCTGAGGCAATTCTATAAGGTCATTGTGAGTGGGAATCAACTTGACTGCAGTGGATATACTAAAGACATAACTTCTAAGTCATTACCTTTTCTTATCAGTAACGGAGGGTTATTCCACTGTGATTTTTTTTTAAATTATACTTTAGATGACGATTTCCAGAGCAAATTAGTTTCTTCCTCTAAATTGTTTGATAATCATCTTTCTTTTCATAGTGTGTATGAGGTCCAACAACTAAGTCCATGAAATTAATTGTTCTAAGTGCTGTATACCTCATTGCTGAATATCACTATGGCATCTTCAAAGTACTTCCCTTGGGAAGCTCTGCACTGACTCCAGTGTCTAGTCCACCCTTCAAAGCAATTTTGGAACTCTTTCTGTAATGGTCGTTGTGCATGGTGGCACAGTGGCAAATTCATGAACTTGATCATATACTTGTCTGTGAGGGATATTTTTAGCCAGTAAGCAAACAACTGTATTGAAACACCCTCCCTACCCACCTGATCTGGCTGCCAATAACTTATTGGACCTGGAGATAAAGGAAACAATGAAAGGAAGGCATTTTTGTGACATTCAGGACATCAAGGCTAATACAACAACAGCTCTGATGGCTATTCCAGAAAAAGAGTTCCAAAATTGCTTTGAAGAGTAGACTAGGTGCTGGCCTAGGTGAATAGCTTCCCAAGGGGAGAAATTTGAAAGTGACTGTAGTGATATTCAGCCATGAAGAGTGTACTACTTTTTCTAGGATAAGTTCACAAACGTACTTGGCAGTGCTTGTATGCAGAGGTAAGATACTGAAGTTTCTCTACTTCACTGTTCTTAAAACAATCTCATTTGAAAAAGGAGACCAGATATATTCCAAAATACAGATTATTAGAGAGAAAATGGTGACTTTGTGGTGCAGTGGTTCAACGTTATAACAGTTAACTGAAAGGTCAGCAGTTTGGATTTACCATCTGATTCTTGGAAACTCCATAGGGCAATTCCACTCTGTCCTATAGGGTTGCTATGAGTTGGAATCGACTTGATAGCAACGAGTTTGGTTTTTCATTTTGTTAGAGAGAGAATAAAGCCATTCTGTAGCTAGTATTGGGTACCCTTTGTATTCTTGTGCTATGGATTCTCAAACATACAAGGCCTAAACTAGAATCTGGACAGTTGTATCACAACTTTATGACCTTAACATTTTTTTTGTTGATATAGTAGCATCATGAAAACTTGGAAAAAAAATACCTTTTTTAAAAAAAATGTTCAACACATTGTATCACTAGATTTTCTTTGTAGCAAAAGTGAATAAAAACTGCAGCTCATAATCTCAACTATAATTGTATTTTGAAAGCAAGTTCTTAATTTCTATAATTTTTTTGTAACAATCACAGCATTATTAGGCACAGTTCTTTGAGGTGATTTGAAGTTGGTTAAAATAGACCTTTATCAATATCACTCAAATAATGTTTTTTTGAAATAGGTTTATAATGAATATAGAGATTCAGTGATAAAACTGTATCGGATGATTACTTAAAATGTTATTATATCCTTTGTTGGAATAACTGTCAACTATTTTAAGACATTTAAAAATCTATGAACATTATGGAGTCAACCAAATTTAGATTGTGTATTTATATTCAGAGAATCATACTGAAGTTCTAGAAACTACTACTGAAATGAGCATATACACATCTTCAAATTTATTATGAAAAATTACAGAAATATGCCCTCAATTACCAACTTACACATTCTTCATCCTTTCCACTTCTGCCTTTCCACCCTGAATAATTTCAACTCAAATGCCTAGACGGCATATTATTTGATCTGTAAATATTTGATTATTTAATTTCTAGAAGTTAAGAATTTCTTTGTAGAGCAAAACCTTTATTATCATACCTTTAAAAAAGCCCAATAAATCTAATTCATATCCAGAGTTTAAATATCTCTGACTCATATTTCCCTTCCGTTTACTTAAATCAGGATCCAAACAAGAACCAAGTAACTTATTTGTGTTGTATTTTTCTGATTATCTCTCAAGTTAACTTTGATCTACAACTGAAAAAACAAACAAAACAAAAAAGCTAGTTTTCCTCTAGTTGAGTCCAACTTACGGTGACTCCGTGTGTTTCAGAGTATTACTCTACTTCACAGAGTTTTCAGGGGCTGTTATTTTTCAGAAGTAAATAGCCAGACTTTTCTTCCAGGGTGCCTCTGGGTAGATTTCAACCAAACTTTTCAGGAAGTAACCAAACACTTAACAGTCTGCCCCACTTGGGATAAGTAGATTCCCACTAACTTTTATTTTCCTTGTGATTTGCTTGCCAAAGTAGATGTGTCATCTTCCCTGTGGCGTTTCTATGGTATGGAACTTGCTGATTGCATCCAATGATATAGACATATTTCCAGCCCCCTACATTTGTCATTCATTAAGACTAAAGTCGCACCCAAGCCCACAACTGTGGAGTTGATTCCAACTCATAGCCAAGCCATCTAGACAGAGTAGAACTGCCCCATAGAGCTTCCAAGAAGAACCTGGTAGATTTGAACTACTGACCTTCTGATTAGTAGTCACAACACTTAACCGCTATACCACCAGCATTTCCAGGAGTGATGGAAGTAGGTATAAATCAAATGCAGCTTTTGGGCAAGGATACGTAACGGGTAGCTTTACATCTGAGTCTACATAGTACCTAGATAAATCTCTTCATTTCGTGTTAGCCACCATTGATGGTCATTGCCTGGATGTATTATAAAAACATGATATTCTAAGTTTCTTTCCTTAAGTAAATTACCTTTATAAAGGAAAACTAACATTAATTATTTGTTTGTCCTGTGTGCAGTTTGTACTGGAAAGGCTTGACAGTCTCCCCAGAGTTACAGTTTCTCCTGTTTGATTCTGATCCTGACTTCTTGTTTCCATGAAATAATCCATCTCTGCTCTTGCTGTACTTTTCCTATCCTGCAGCATCCTGTGTGAACCCACTGCCATCAAGTTGATTCTGACTCATAGTGATCCTGTGCTGACAACTGATTTTTATTTTTTATTTATTGTGTTTTAGATGAATGTTTACAGAGCAAATTTGTTTCTCGTTAATTAATAATACACATATTGCTTTGTAACCAGAGTTTTGTTCTGCATTTTTCTTCAGCTCTGTCCAGGACCCTCTGTTGTGATAGCTGTTGGTGGTCACCAGGCACCGTCTAGTTGTGCTAGACTCAGTCTGGCTGAAGCTGTGGTAGTCGTAGCTATAAGTCCTTTGGACTAATGTTTCCCCTGTGTGTTTGGTGGTCTTCCTTGTCTCTTGCTCCTGACCGGGTTGTACCAGTAGAGTATCCAGGTGGCCATTTACATGCTTTTAAGGCCCCAGACACTTACGTAGCAAAGTTTATCAATATAGGAACAATGGGGCTGAGTGAGAGGGAGAGTGGATTTGTGATGTTGTATTTCAGTACAGGATTGGATAGAAAATAGGAAACTGAATATTAGATATTTGTGTTCTTTAAATGTTTTGCCTTCTTAAAACAAAACAAATGAAACAAAACCCATTGTCATGGAATCGACTTGGGTCATAGGGATCATATAGGACAGAGTAGTATTCTCCTCTAGATTTCTCAGGGGATGGCTGGTGGATTCAAACTGCTGACCTTTTGACCTTTTGGTTAGCAGTCATAGCACTTAATTACTGCACCACTGGTGTTCCTTGATGACTTTAGTTGCCGAGAATTATCGCTGGGTTAGGACTGTCTTTTATACCACGATTCATCCCCACTAGTTCTTTAACCCTTCCTTGTCCCTCTGACTATGACTTGAGGTTCTTCTTGGTACATACAAGTCAGTCTTTTGATAAACAAAGACAATTCTCACCTGCTGTCAAATAAATGTTAGTTTTTTCTTTTTTCTTCAATGCATACTTTCCCAGCATAAAGGATATAATGGCTCGACTGTGATGGGGCTCACAATGTTGAGTCCCAGTGGCAACATGAGAAAAAAAGGCGTCTGCCTCAAGAACGCCACTAAAAGACCACAACTAGATGGTTGACAGCCTGGGAGTTCCCCTGGGAGCATGGCCTCTAGACCCGATACTGCCCCTGATCATGGATCGTCAGTGAGTTCAACTCTTCGGACAGGAATGTGTTGGACTCGGAGACACAGAGTGACCATATCATGTGTACATTTCATGGTTCTGTGCATCTATGAGATGTTATCCCACTGGCCTCTAACTAGAGGGGAGTGGAGAGAGTGAAGAGGAGGGGACAGGAGATTGTTAAGAGGATATGACATGTATGGAGTGTGTTATCACCAGGCAAGGAGAGCAGTGAGATCTGTAGATAGGTGGGCATGCAAATTTGAATCGTATTGTAAACTTGCACTCAATGCAATGTCTGGAAAAAAATAAATGTTTTTGAATGAACTTACAGACATAGATCTGTGATTATTTCTTCATTAATCAGTTTCAGTAATTAAAATAGGAGCTCATTTCCTTTACTTGGAATTGGCTGATAACTGCATCTTAGACAAAAAGGCAAAGCACAGTAAGACATACAGGAGACTGTATTGTTTCTAAGTTGCTGCAATATATAAGTAATTCAATTAAAGAAAACATTTACAAAGAAGGATGTTCAGATGCATGTTGCTTGCTGAGAGTAAAATTCATTTCCAGTGCCCAAACCCTTTTGGGAAAAAAGCTCAGGATCATGCATAAGAGCAAAGAGTCTAGACAAGTTACTAAATTCCCTTTGTCTCTGAGACCAAGTTCCTTCCAGATAATGTGGCTGTTGATAATATACCTGCCATATAGGAGTTCTGTGAGCTACTTCATGGAATATAATGCAGTCATTTAATATCTTCATAATTTTATTGATAATTTATTAATAAAATGTCAGCATGTTTTTATTTACTGCAATCAATACTCTCATTCTTCTAAGATACAACAGTCAAGAAGCCCACTGTCTAGCATTTTGAAAGCCACACCTTTTTATTCCTTAAATGAATTTGAAAAAAAAAAATCTTAAAGATGCATTAACATCAAGTTGATTCTGACTCATAGCAACCCTAGAAGAACACAGTAGGACTGTCCCTATGATTCCCAGGGAGTGGCTGGTAGATTTGAGCTGCCAGGCTTTTGACTGGCAGTTGAACCCTTACTGCTGTTCCAACAGGGTTTTGAAAGTATACGTTTGTTCTTGTGACCTGTTGATAGTTATTTAACATCCTGTCATTTGTCTTTGATTGTTCCCCATCTCTTGTTTCATTTCATTTCTCTCCTCCTTCTCTTTATCTGCATGTTTTCATTCTTAAAGAATATTTCCTTTTACATCAGTGACTTGACCTCTTTAATACATTCTATTAGCTTTTCCTCTGTGGTTTCTGAAATCCTTACATACAATTAAAATAATTTTGTAATTCTTAAAATTTTTGAACTTTTTATTGCAATAATTGCTGAAGATGACAAAGTTCAACAGTGACATAAATATAAAGATATAAAAGAATACAATTTTATGCCCTATGGTTCAGAATAAATGACATATATGTAGCTTTATGTACTGTTGTTGCTGTGTGCTGTTGAGTCGTAGTGACCCCGTAGGACAGGGTAGAACTATCTGAGAAGGATTAGACTGTACTCTTTACAGCAACACATCACCAGATCTTTCCTTCCACAGGACCACTATGACATTTGAAATGCCAACCATTCAGTTAGCAGCTGAGCTTTTAAAGATTGCCAGCCAAGCGCTGTCAAGTCAGAATGCATAATCAGAAATGCACATAATTTTTAAACTAAGCAGTTAGTACATATTTGTAACTTGAGTGAATCACTGTTTTAAATTAACCAGAGTGGATTTCACCTGGTGCCAATAAATGATGCCAATGAACACAAGCAGGACCCATTTTTATTTGTCTGAACATTGAAGGATGTACACAGACACACAAAAACACTCTTCACACGTCTCTGTTGTGCAATAGCGCCTGATTTGCAATACTTAAACAACAAACAGGCCAACCAGTTCTGCCATATTTACTTATCCAGTACATGTAAAAATCTTCTGTCAAATTAAGTTATAAAAATAAATATCTGCCAGTTTAAAAATACAGTGAAACAGAAAGGTTTTCTGATTTTCATTCCTGTATGACTGTGTGGGCACAGTGAGATAAATTGTTACCCAGAAAACAAAATGAGAGAGTAGAAAGAAAGTAAATGCACAACTTACAGAAAGTTGTGTAATTGCTGAGTCCTTCTGGTGGGCAGGACCAAAAGGCGACCTAAATATTGATGATCAGGTTAGTTATGCCAATTGTCATTCACTCCTCACAGCTATGACAGCTGCTCCCTTTCATCACTAATGCTACTTGAACTTGTTTTTGTTGTGTGCCACTGAAGCAACTCCCACTCGTGGTAACCCTATAGGACACAGTAAAACTACCCCTTAGTATTTCTTATACTGCAAACTTCAAATAGGAGAGGATCTCCAGGTCTTTTTCTCAACAGCTCTGTTGGTAGGTTAGAAACACAGATCTTTCTGTTACCAGCCAAGTACTTAACCACTACACCACCAAGGTTTCTATACGATTTTGGGAAAAGCATAAGAAATTTGTCTAATATGACAAATGATCTGTAATTAAACCTTGTGACACTCTTTGTGTGTCACCAGCATAATAGGGGACCCATCTTCACTTTATCCAGGGATAAAAATGCTGTAAAAACAATATCTTCTCTTCACGTTTAGAAGTGAGGTTTGTTGGGGATGGTTTACATTTTATTCACTTAAAAATAATTTGGACTGTTGAGGTTCAATAGAGGGAGTTCAGGCAATGGAAGATGACCTGTTAACTTCTCTGCTCACCAGGTGTATGCGTGATCTTTAGTGTCAACTGTCTCTCTGCTGGAAACCTTGGTGGCATAGTAGTTTAAGCGCTACAGCCGCTAAGAGGTCAGCAGTTCAAATATACCAGGTGCCACTTGAAACTTCTATGAGGCAGTTCTGCTCTGTCCTATAATGTCACTATGAGTCAGAAGAGACTCACCATCAACAGGTTTGGTTTTGCTTGGTATTTTTCTGTCAGGCCCTTTTTTCATTTTTTAAAATCCCTGTGACCATCTGTCAGTCATTGTCGTAATGAAGGCCTGATGAGGTATTACTTACATCACACAGATTGTGAAATACAAGCAACATTGGCTTAGGAAATGTTTGATCTCCCCCAGTGAGTCCATTTAGACCTACAGTACTTCCCTGCCTTTGAATTTTCTGTGAACCTCATCTTTTTGTAATTCTTTGCTGCAAGGGTATTAACAAAGCCAGCACTATTTTAGATTGAATTTTATCCTATCCTATTGCAAGGAAGAGATACATGGAAAAATTGATTGTGTAGTTTTTCTTCATCAAACTAAATGTACTTCAAGAATATAACGTTGACAAAGTCTATCTATAAATACAAGCCATTAAAACATCTTTTGCTTTTCATGATCTTCAAATTTCAGACAGGAATCTCTGTAATCCTTTTACAGTAAATTGTAAAAAAATGTATAGTTTTATATTACAAATGGTTATACAAGTTAAAAAACTTGGAAAAAAGTAAACTGTTATACATAAATACTGAACAAAAAATATTTTTAATATTTTGTTGTGTCCTTCCAATCTTTTAATCTTTTCATCTGAATTTTATATAGGTTGTATGCACAATATACACTTTATATCCTGGTAAACATTGTATCACAAATGCCTTCTCATGTTGCTACATAATTATTGTGTTGATGAATATATACTCTCACAGTATCTATTGAATAACTGAATGACAATTTTTTTAAGTAGCCACCATCCACTGAACATTTAGATTAACAATTTTGTATTCCTGTCATTGATCCTGTAATAAATGCCTTTCATCTGTGGCTGGGAATATTTCCTGGATGTTGAGTTACTTGGGCAAAGATATCGTACATTTTTGTGGCTAAGTACTTATGTTGCCACAATGTGAGATATAATCTTACAAGGCCATTACACAGTCTAGAATGACATCTAGATGATATCTACAATGACATCAGTAACATTTATGAATGCCAATTTACTACATCCATTTAAATATTATTTTTTTCAAAACTTGGTTGTGATTTTGATTACGTGAAAAATGGCCCTTTATTATATTTGTTTCTGCTTTTAACCCTAGAATGAAGAAGGAGCTCCACAGGAAGGAATTCTTGAAGATAATATGCCTGTGGATCCTGACAACGAGACTTATGAAATGCCTTCTGAGGTAAAAGCTAAAGTACTTGAAACTAAAGAAATAGTTCAGATGTTCAGGTTAGGTCTTTGTGGTGGGCAGGACCAAAAATTCACTCCTTTCAAATTTACCTTTTGTTAGTCCCTAATGACAATTACGTACTCATCTGATCTAAGAGAATGAACAAATGGAGGCCGTGGATTCTTTGAATAACTTGAAAACTGAGGATTATTTTTCATTTGAAAGTCAAAGTCAAAAGAAGAAGAAAAATAATATGACAGAGACCATACGTCTCTGTCTACAAAGCCTAATATGTTTACTACCCGTACTTTTACAGAAAGTATTCTGTCTCTCTCACTGCAGAATTACTTTATCAGAAAACTTACATTCTAAAACAAACTTCTAAATGAAAAATTATAGAAATCAACTAAATGTCAAAGGGAGATAACATTATATGCCGTACATTTCCAGTGGAATGTTTGCTAGTAAAACAAAGTGTTCCCCTCCCAAAAAACTATAGAGCAGAAAGACAGTAAATGTATGTTTTGCAACAGTTGGTATACTATTTCAGTATAACATTTAAATAACGTAATTTGATTGTAATTTTTTTAAATTTGTACATAAAAACTTTAATTGACCATATATCATAAGACAAACTGGAAAATATTTTGAAATGAATGCAAATGAAGACACAACATACAAACATATGGGATGTAGTTAGAGTGCTTAGAAATTTATAGCTGTAAATACTTACATTTAAAAAGAAGAAACAAGTTTAGTCGGAAACTGAACTTTGTACCTGAAGAAGCTAAAAGGAAAATAAATGGGGCCTAAATCATAGAAAAGTAAGAAAATAAAGAAAACTAAAGTGGAAGTTAATAGAATAAAAAAGAGAAAAACAAAAGAGAAAATCAGTAAAACCAAAAGTTGATACTGGGAAAAGATCATCAACAGAACTAACAGACCTTTTATTAGACTGACAAATAAAAAGAGAAAACTCAACTTGTTAAAATCAGGAATGAAAGACAGTACAACACTACTGACCTCACGGAAATAAAGATTATAAGAGAATATTATGAAGAACTATATACTAACAAACTAGACAACCTACACACAGTGAACAAACTTCTAGATAAAGACACAATCTACCAAAATTGACTCAGGAAGACATAGAACATCTGAACAGATGTAACCACATAGTAAAGAGATGGGATTAATCATCACAGACCTTCCCACAAAGAAAACCCAAGTCCTAGATGACTTCTCTGGTGAATTCTACCAAATATTTAATAAAATAATTAATGCCACCTAATGGCAACCCTGGTTAATTTCTCTTCCTCCAAAATAGAAGAGGAGAAACCAATTCTCAACTCATTCTATAAAGCCAGTATTATCCTGAAATTAAAGCCAGATAAAGGCACAATGAGAAAAGAAAATATACTGCTACTCCATTAAAAATGACGTTACAAAATGTTGCAGTTTATGTATTAGTCTTATGGCTTGGCTGGCCTTATTAAAAGGAGTATTGATAATAATTCCTTTTATAGAAATCAAGATTAATTTATCTAATTAGATTTTACAGATATTCTTGGATTTTTAATCTTTTTATGTAAGACACAGTGCTACAAACTGTAAGCATAACCAGCTGCTAACTCATGGTGATTCTGACTCAGGACAAACCCATGTGTATCAGAGTAGAATTACACTATTTAGGATTTTCAATGACTGTGATCTTTCAGAAATATATCGACAGAGTTTTCTTCCCAGGTACCGATGAGTGAATTAGAAATGCCATCTTTCAACTAGTAGCCAAGCACTTAATTATCTATGCCACCCAGGCTGAATAAGATAGAAAAAATACATACAAAAGAATACCAGGACACAAGGATTTTATAATATATATGTGATAATAAGAAATACAAATTTATTTATTTATTTTTTTAGACATGATTCCACTGAAAACTAAATGTTACTGACTGTTTTCTATGCATCAGGCACCAAAAGGGCAAAAACATACAAAGGAAGCAAAAGAATGAGGAGCCCTGTGGTTCAGTGGTTCAGCTCTCAGCTATTATCTAACAGTTCAGCAGTTCAAACCCACTCACCAATCAGTTGGAGAAAAGACCAGATGATCTGCTTCTATAAAGATTTTAGCCTAGAAAACCCTATGAGATAGCACTATTCTGTCACATGGAGTCCCTATGCATCAAAAAGTTGTCTCCTATGAGGTGGCACCTTTAAACAATACTAACAATGGAAAAATCTGTGATATTTTACGAGCCAAAGAAATGAACGTTTACCCAAATATGACACTGAGGCAGGAAACAAACACATGAAAAGAGATTTGTGGTCACTAGTTATTGTTGATGTTGTTCGGTGCCCTCCAGTCAGTTCTCACTCACGGGTCCTCCATGCACAACAAAACCAAACACCGCTCAGTCTTGTGCCTCCCTCACCATCACTGACGCGTTTGACCCCGTTGTTGCAGCCTCTGTGTCAGCCCTTCTCATTGAGGACCTTCCTCTTTTTGCGTGACACTCTAGTTTACTAGGCATCATGTCCTTCTCCACGGACTAGTCCCTTCTGATAAACTGGCCAAATCAAAGAGAAGAATCCTCACTATCCTCCCTTCTTAGGAGCATTGGGGCTGCACTTCTTAAAAAAAAGATCTGTTTGTTCACCTGGAATTCTGAGATGGTCAATACTCTTCTGCAACACCATAATTTGACTGCATCAACTCTTCTTCAGTCTTCCTTATTCATTGTTCACCTTTTGTATGCATATGAGGTGACTGAAAATATCCATGATTTAGGTCCAACTCACCTTTGTCCTCAAAGTGACATCTTTTTGCATTTTAACACCAGGAAAAAGTCATTTGCAGCAGATTTGTCCAAAGCAACTGCTGCTTCCAGGAGTGCTGAGGGTGGAACCATGCAAAATGAAATCCTTGACAACTTCAATATTTTGTCCACTTATCATAATGTTGCTTGTTGGTACAGTTGTGAGGATTTTGTTTTTTGAAAGGTGAAATTCATAAAAGCTGAAGTCTTTGAGCTTTATCAGTAAAGTCTTCTTTACTTTCAACAAGCAAGGTTGTTTCATCTGCATATGGAAGGCTGTTGAGTCTCCCTGAAATCCTGATGACACTTTCTTCTCCATATAATCAAAATTCTTTGCTTATGTGCTCAGCATATGGATTAAATATATATGGTAAAAGGGATACAACGCTGATGTAGCTGCAGTATCATTTTGTTTTGTTGAAATTACTGCCTCTTGGTCTACTCAGTTTCCCCATGAGCAAAATTAACTGTTTTAGAATTCTCTTTCTTCACAATGTTAAGCACAATGTGTTAAGATCTACATAGTCAAATGCCTTTACATAGTTAATGAAACACAGGTAAACATATTTCTGGCATTTTGTTTTCAGCCAGAATCCATCTGTCACCAGCAATGATATGCCTTTCTCCACCTCCTTTTCTGAATTCAGCTTGCAATTTCTGGCAGTTCCCTGTTAACGTACTGCTCCAACTGTTTTTCACTTATCTCCAACATAATTTTACTTACATATGATTTAATGACATTATTTGGTAATTTCCACCATTTCTTTGGATTATTTGGAATGGATATGAATAGGGATCTCTTCCATTCAGTTGACCAGGTAGCTGTCTTCCAGATGTCTTGACATAAGTAAGAAAGTGCTTCCAGCACTGTATCCAGTTATTGAAATGCACAGATTGATATTCTGTCAGTTCCTAGAGCTTTGTTTTTCTCCCATGCCTTCAGTGTAACTTGGACTTTTTTCCTTCAGTACCATTGGTACTTGATCATATGCTACTTCCTGAAATGTCTGAATATCAACCAAATCTTTTTGGTATAGAGACTGTGTATTCCTCCCATCTTCTTTCATTGCTTCCTGCATTGTGCAATATTTTACCCAATGAATCTTTCAACATTGCCACTCAAGGCTTCAATTTTCTCTTCACTGCTTTCCGCTTGAGAAATGCCAAGCATGTTCTTCCCTTTTGGATGTCTACCTTCAGGTCTTTGCACGTGTTTACTTTGTCTTCTCTAGCCACCTTTGGAAAACTTCTATTCAACTCTCCTGCATCAGCATTTCTTCCTTTTGCTTTAGCTGCTCTACATTTAAGAGCATGTTTCAGAATCTCTTTCTCTCTTTCTGTGATTGCATGTTTTACAAATTTCAGACTGCAGACTTTGGTAAAGATATTTAATTTTTTAATCTCTAGCATAAGTGTTTGGTGGCTAAATGTGAATGGTAGTTATATTAACTGGTCTTCATTGTAGGCATATGAATACTGTGACAGTATTGTACTTGAGGATAGATTTTGAAGTGTTCTTTTTGATAAAGTGTGCAATAATAGTCCTCCTCAATTTGTCATTCCTGGCATAGTAGACTATTGGTTGTCTGATTCAAAAATGGCAAATATCAGTCTATTTCAGCTCTTACATGTCTAGGATATTGATCTTCATGTGTTCCATTTCATTTTTGATGACTGCCAACTTTTCTCGGTTCTTACTTCATGCATTTCTTGTTCTGATAACTAATGGATGTTTGCAGCTGTTTCTTCTCATTTTGAGTAGTGCCATATCAGCAAATGAAGGCCCCAAAGCTTTGTTCCATCCACATTATTAAGATCAGCTCTAATTTAAGGAGGCAGCTCTTCTGTGGTTGTGTTTTCAGTGTTTTCTAACCTGACAGATTTATCTTCCAGTACTATATTCGATGATATTCCACTGTTACCCATAATTTTTCACTGTACAATTTTTCATAAGTAGATCACTAGGTCCTTCTTCATAGTCTTTCTTAAATCAGTGGCTCTGCAGGAGATCTACTCGCTATTTGTGACTCTGGTATTTGTAATACTGGTGGCATAGCTTCTAGCATCACAGCAACACACAAGCCTCCACAACGAAACAAACTAGCATGTAGTTGGTGCCATTAGACAGATGCATAGCCAAACTACAGTGCGATAGCATTTGAGCCCTGCAAAATGGCACTGATCAAGAAGAAGAAGAAGAAGAAGAAATAGAACACAACAAATGTTGGTAAGACCATGGGGAGACCGGAACTCTTTACACTGCTAGTGGGATTCTAAAATGTTACAACCACTGTGGAAAAGGATATGGTGCTTCCTCTAAAAATAGAAATACCTTATGGTCCAGCAATATCACTCCTAGAGATATACCCTAGACATCCAATAGCAGTGATATTAATAGAATATTTACATACATGTTCATTACAGCATATTTACAAGAGTAAAAAGATGGAGAGAGCCTAAGTGCAAATCAATGGTAATGATCAAGTTATTCAAAAATAACATGGATGAATCTCAAGAACATTGTGCTGTGTGAAATACATTAGTCTCAGATGGGCAAAAATTTTGTGGTTTCACCTTTATAAAAAGATAAAAATTAGTAGACACACGGAAAGCAGCATTCTTTGATCATTACCAGGGATGTAACAGAAAGAGAAGAGGAATCACTTTTTTAGATACTAGACACTTGTTATTTTTGGTGATGGAAAAGGAAATACCCAGTATGGGTGAAGTCTGCACAGGTTGACCAAGGTTATGATGATGCTAAGACATATACAAGAATGACGGACAGTTTTGGAAAATGCTGTTAACATGTACAATTTTGCAAAATCAGTAATGACCAAAAAATGTACATAGTTCTATAGGTATGTATGCATATGTTTGTATAAGAAGGCACATGTGAGAATATAGGTGTGCATGTATATCTGTAAGCATATATATAATGTTTATACATGCTACATATATATTCATATATATATAATAAAACACAAAAGCAGTATGGTTGTGGATACTTCCTAGATAGACTTAACAAATCCACTCTCATATTTGGTTTACTGGGTTTGAAATATTAAGACCATAATCTCAGGGGACAACATAGTCACTTGACATAACAGAGTTCATAATGATATGGTTCTGCATCATAGTTTGATGAGCAGTGTCTGGGGTCTTTAAAGCTTGCTAGCAGCCATGTAAGATACAGCTAGTGATCTCTACTCTTCTGGAGCCAAATAAAAAGAAGGAAACCAAAGACTCAAAGAAACTAGCTTGCAAAACTAAACTCACATTAGCTACGGCATTATCTATCCTGAGAACAGAAAAACTAGATCTTGCCTGGCTAACATTAACAATTGTTCTAAGACCACAACAGAGAGTGCTGTATAGAATGAGATAGAAATATACAACAAACTCAAATTCCTGAAAAAAAATCCAAACTTACTGGACCTGTAGAGACTGGAGGATCCCCCGAAACAATTGTCCCAAGATGCCCTTTAAACTTTGAACTGAACCCACAGCCAGAGGTCATGTTTCAACAAAATAATAGACTGGCTCATAAAATAAACAATATCGTCAGTGAGTACCGTTCTTTGTATAACAATGTGTATGAGACCAAATGTTTACTATGTACCCCAGAGGCAAAGACAAGAAGATAAGGGAGAAGGGAGGGGGAGTAACTCTAGATTAATGGAAATAGAATAGCAGAGTGAAAAAGCTGGATAATTGTGAAAAATTTAAAGTGTCTCTGAAAAGTATCTATAGAAATTATTAAATGAGAACCAAATTTGCTATGTAAACTCTTACAAAATATACCACAAATAAAAAGTTATAACATGTTAAAAGATATGTTCAGGTCAATCAGGAAAGATTTTATAGAAGTAGTGTTGAGTTAGGCAAGAGAAAGAGTAAGGCGATATGATGGACCAGTATGAAGGTATGGCATTCTAGTACAAGGAACCACCTGCAGCTTATATGGCATATATGTTTGAGAGGGCAAGTGGATATGTCTGAGAAGCAATTTGTTATTGCATACGATTTTAAGTTAAGGAGTGATAATATGACAGATTAAGGCTGCAGAGCTGGGTCAAAGACAAATTATAGAAACGCATTGTCAGTGAGTCAATTCCCACTTACAGTGACCCTGTAGGACAGAGTAGAGTTGTCCCAAGGCTGTAATTTTATGTGGTGCCAAGGTGGTGGAGTGGTTAAGAATTCAGCAGCAGACCAAAATGTTGGCAATCTGGATGCACCAGTCACTTCTTGGCAACTTTATGCAGCAGTTCTACTCTCTCTTACAGGGGTGATACGAGTTGGAATCAACTTGACTGCAATGAGTTTGGTCTGCATTTAAGTAAGCAAACTGCCACATCTTTCTTCTGCAAGCTGCTGATAGATTGGAAAAACTAACCTTTTGGTTGGCACCTGCACTCTTAAGCACTGACCCACCGGGGCTCCTTCAAATTGTAGAGTACTAGGAAAATCTTGCCAATTATATTTGTACTTTATTCAGCAAGCAAGGTGTGTTATTATTGAAGCTGTTTATTTTATTTGCTTTGAGGCAGTATCTTGACATTATTAAAGTTGTTCTTTGGGAGATCTAATATAACCAGGTATTGGCACTAACGTTTGTATTGTGACTGTTACCCAGATACAGTCAAGAGGGGAGACTTTGAGATACAGGTAATAATTAAAGCCGTAGATGTAGATGAGATCTTCAAGTAAGAGAGAGAAAATAGTGAAGCTGTATTTGGTTTTCAAATTATTCCATTTTATTCCAAGAATTAGAGCACCTTAACCCTGGAAGAGGTGACAGAGGCCACTTGATACAATTCTCACATTACACAGATAGGGAAACTGAGAGCCAGATACATCAATAACTGTCTTACAAAGTACCAGGTTCTCCTGTTGTCCAATAGCACAACCCGAACTGGATCCCCAGTGCTCTGACTCTGATAACTACCATTTAATTACACAAGCTCATTTTTATAGTGCACAGGTAAGACATGTCTATTAAAAATAAAATTACGTTGTGTTTGGCAGAATAGTTCCAGATCTATTATAACTTTCATTCAGGGGTGAGTCATGTCTTATCTGCTGTAAACTCTTGATCACCAACCACTTATGCAAATACTGAATGTTTCTTTGTGATTTTCCTAAAACTAGGAAGGGTATCAAGACTATGAACCCGAAGCTTAAGAAGTATCTTTGCTCGAAGTTTCCTGAGACCTGCTGACAGATGTTTCATCCTGTACAAGTGCTTGGTTCCAACGTGCCCAGTCCTGACATTTTCTCAAAGTTTTTATAGTGTCTTTTGAAGTCTTCCATCAGCAGTGATTGGAGTATCTGTACCTGCCCCCTCTCGTCATTTCAGTGCTTCCTTCTCACTGAAATGAGTATCTGGTAGCAGGGTCCTTGTGTGCTGTGGATGTTGTGGCTTCAAATCCAAAATATTCAATTAAAAGCACCTAAGTGACTACCACGTATTTCTAAAACTTCGCTATTTTTCTGTTCTTGAGAAGCTGTGAGTGATTTACTATTGTATCTTTCAAGATTTTTTAGGTGTCTTTCATTGATTCTTCTTGTTTGAGAGTAATGATGTATTGTGAATTTGTTAATATATACTTAAAAACATGTGAGCATGAACTATGCACCTATACATATTAACTATGAAGTTTTAATTTTTTGTGATGTTTTGTTAACTTGTGTTTGTACATAAACAGTGAAACTTAAAATAAATGTTATCTCATTACATATAGTTTATCATTTTTATCCCATTCTGGCTAATAACTAAGCCATGCATCTAAACAATGTGAGATGAGAACTGATACAGTTAACTTAAAGTTCTTGGAAGAATGAATTTAAGAAGGGTTAAATGGAAGGGAGAGCCCTGGTGGTACAGAGGTGTAAGAGCACTAACCACAAGGTGGGCAGTTCAAACCCACTCAATGGAGGAAAGACCAGGGGATCTGCTGACTTCACGATTACAGCCCTGGAAACCCTCTGGAGCAATTGTACTCTCCAGAATTATTATGAGTTATTATGTGATGGAATTGACTTAATGACAACACATCTGTTTTGGTGTTGTTAAATAGAAAAGGTGAAACAGTACACCCATAGTCTGGGAATTTTCCAAAATAACCCTGCCCAGAGGACATATGAAGCACATTGCACCTTGTTTGGGTTAGCTGTCATGGACTTGGTTCCAACTCAGATTGACAGCATGTACAACAGAAAGAAACCCTACCTGATCCTGTGTCATTCTCACACGGGTTGTGTTTGCTTGAGATCATTGTGACAGCCACTTTGTACTCTACTTCAAGGAGGCAGCTCTTTTGAGTGCCTTCCAAACTGAGGAGCTCATCTTCTGGGCCTGTGTTTCTGACAGTGTTCCACCGCTATTTGTAGTTTTCACTGGCTAATTCTTTTCAAAAGTATACTGCCTGCTCTTTCTTCCTTGTCTTAGTCTGGAAGCTTAGCTGAGATCTGCCTGCCAAAGGCGATCCTGCAGGTACTCACAATACCAGTGGCACGGCTTCCAGCATCACAGCAACACCCAGGCACCCACAGTACAACAAACTGAGGCGTGGAAGAGGGCATCCTTAGGGAGCTGTATTTAAAAGTGGATTTTGTCCATAGAACAAAAAAGGTGTAAGGAATAGTTCCAAATACATCTCCTGTAGATACTGAAGCTACATTGACTTAAATATTAAAGGTTCTGAGGAAACTAAGTTAACTTTAACACAGCATTTTTCTTTATTTTTAAAATTCAGAGAGCCTTTGTTTCCCAGAAAATATCTTTAAACTTCTTTGGAAATTCCCAGTCATCTTGAGAAATGTTAGTTCTCTAAATTATAAAAATCTCATGGACTCCTTTAAATCCTGATGAATTTACAGTTTCCAAGATACATCTTTAAGGAAAGTGTTTCAGTTTAGGGAAAATCTATTAACTCCCTGTGAGTGATAACAGCAATCTGGACTGAAAAATCCAATCTAAATCAGTGTAAAAAATTAGTTTAGCTGTGTAATTTTCCAGGCTAAAAAATGATACAGCCACTTTATCAAGTCATCTGTAGAAAACATAGTTTCAAGAAAGTCTATTCTACAAGTGCCAGGTAGTTTATATGTAATCTTGAGTAACTGGATGTATATTAGGCATTGGCAAAAATTGAAAGAGAAATGAGTAACTAGAAGCATGGTCACCATAGAAACGTCATTTTTTTCTGAAATGAAAAGAGACTACTCCAGAATATTAAATTACCTGTGTAATATTAAATTGAAGAGCAGTGGTAGATCTGTCATTTTATGTGGATGCATTAAAGAGGGTTGCTAAAGAGGAAAATCACACACACAAAAATAAAACACCTGTTTTACAAGTATTCTGTACCAATATATGCAATAAAAACACTGTAAGAAAATATACAACAATATATACACATAGTGGTTTACTTTAGGTACTGAGTTTGTGGGCAGGATTTTTTTTTCTTCAACATCTGTAGTTTTAAAATTTTCTGCAAGTAAACTGGGCAACCAGTTTTATTGGAAACACTATTGTTGCTAGCTGATCTTGAGTCAGATTAGAACTGCCCCATGGAGTTTTCAAGGAGCACCTGGTGGATTTGAACTGCTGACCTTTTGTTTAGCACCTGTAGTTCTTAACTACTACACCACCAGGATTTCCAGAGGTACTGGAAGGTTGAGTTAAGAAGCAATTAGCATAAAATAAGGAGGTATGATGATAAGGGAGAAAAGAAAATAATTAAATTTTCAGACTGAACTTGAAGAAAAAACAGTTTTGACTTGTGTTACAGGGCTTGTGACTTTACAAGCAATTTTTGCTGTAAGCAAGTTGGAGCAGAGATAGAGAGCCAACTGCTTTAAAGGTTGAAACTAACATGGTAGTTTTCCTAATGCTACTAAAAAAAAGACACATCTTTGGGAGAAAAGTTGAAAATGACTTGTTTTTTTCTTGTTTTTTCAATCACTCATTTGTGGATTTCCACAATCACACAAAACATTTTTCTTGAATCTTGACCTTCACGCAAACATTTAGAAGTTTAAAGTTGAGATGCTCAAAACAGGTCCCTATATTAATCTAATGACAGCAGAGTCCTCATTTCCTTATATGAGGCAAGTGGGAAAGCAGGAGAAAAGAATCTCCGTTTCTATTAGAGAACATTCAGACAGCAGTTGTTAGTTTAGCTGCTTGGGTCACAGGCTTTCTGCCTTTTCTAGCTTCCCTCAACAAAGAGGAGCTTTGTTCAGTACAGCTTAAGTAAAGACAAGTTCTTTTAGAAATAGGTAAATGGCTTCACAAGTTTCCTTTGATTAAAGACGACTCCCTTAAAAGGAGATTCACGTGTCTGGGATCACGTTACTCCTTGTTCCACTTGAGAATTCCGCAGTCTCAGTTTAGATAATCTTACAAAGCAATTGGCTAGAGAGAACTAGTTAAACAGAAGGTTAAATAGAAGTAATTTCATAAATTTGGTGTCAAAATTTAAAGGTGATTTCCTTGTTAAGATACTGAAATGGAGTTGATTTGCAGAATCTCCTCAATTCTTAACAAAACGATCAGCAACCAGGAAGGGGGAAAAAAAGCAGTGCTTGGGGTTTTATGTGGCAAATTGATTTGCATTGTAAACTTTCACTTAATCATAATAAATTTTTTTTTAGATATTGAAAAAGAGAAAACAACTCTTCAAAGAGTTGCAGCTAAGAAAAGAAACATCGTTGTGGAATGGGGAGGCTCTTCAACCCAGCCCCATTCCCCAGGAGCCCTACCGATGAGGCCGCAATACCTGACAATTCTCTCCTGTGGTCCTCCAAGCTGGAGAGAAGAAACCTGAGCAAGTGACCTTACATTACCCCTGATTGGAGTTAAAGGTCACCACAAGTGAAATTATGGCTTTTGATCCAATGAGCAAGGGGGGCTGAGCATCTCTGAGGGCAGTGAAGATATCAGAACTAACGCTGAACTGGACACCTGATTCCAAACATGAAAGGGTATCCCAGAAAAGGAACACTCGGCCATGTAGAGTGACGTCTAACACAAGCCATTGTCCAAACCTCAGAGCCCGTGTCTTTCCAACAGAAATTACTCACCATTTTATCAGATGTTTCCTGTGCCTCTACTGCTGTGCTCTAAAGCTACCGAGGATAAGAATGAGAGATTGTATTCACTAGGAAGAAAACTAGTTAACACAAGCCATATTCTCTGACAATGAAAAAAAAGAAAAAAAAATTAAATATGTCCAAGATTTAGCAACAGTAATACGTCTTTTAAAAAGTAAGTGTTGTAAAAGAGAAGAGAACATTGAACAGGTTTTTTTTAAATTGCCTAGAAAAATACGAAAAAGTAAAAGAAAGAAATCTTGGTAATAACAATTTTCAATTTAAATAAGGAAATAAGCTTATTATCAAACACATTCACACCATTAGCACTTATTCCAAAAAAAAGAGAGAGAGAGAGAAAAAATCATGCATTTTGTGACTGCTTGCAATTTTCCATGAAAAAAGCTTAAAAGGTTTTGGTGTTAACAAAGCCCAAAGTAGTGCTTTGTAAACCAAGGGTCACATACAGTTAAAGAACCATGACATTAAGCTGGAAAATCAAGATTAGGATATCTAAAGACTATAAAATAAAATAGAGCAGACTGCAAATATACAAAAATGCAATGCTTGCTGTGAAGCTAAATGTTTTGTAAAACTTGTTTAATATGTGTGTGTATGATTTACGGAGTTGCGATATAAAATACATTTCTAGTTTATTATAGTAAAAAAAAAAAGGAAGCCACCAGGCTGCAAGTTCCAGATTACATTTTAAATGTATGATGACGTTCCTACAACAGATGAAGAAAACAAAAGTCAGAAAATGTGTCCTTTATGATAGATGACAGAGTATAGCAGAAGTTAATCTTCACTAGTCAGTAAACCAAGTCTATTTAGGTAAATGGTTATAACAAGCCAATTTCTTTACCCTCCCATTGCCCATGATATATATAAACACCATTTACTTTTGTACATCTGGGGTTTTATCGGGAAGCTGCACTCCCACAGACGGTATGTGCACATGCAGGCAGAGATCTATATAATAGCTCAAAATTAAAAAAAAAAAAAAAAAAGATGTGTACCACAAATTACTGTGTTTATAGGGTATGGTTGAGATATTGCTCCTGAAGTTGTCATTGTGCGAAGTTTTTTGTCTCTTTTAGCCACTATGCATTGACATAAGACTTGTAAGTATATTTCTGGGTTCCTTTAAGTTACTTTGAAACATGATCCATGCATGTGATAATTTTGCAGTTTCAGACACCATATGGTATCTGTATTTCTCCAGGGATCTAGAAGGCTATGTATAGTACATGTCCAGAGCTCAAGGATATATGTGTCCCAGATCATATATATCAACATTCATATTCCATTAAAAATCTTCAGAAATTCTCCTTGATTCAGCATGCCTCCCATTAAGGTAAACACATAGTACCAAAAAAAAAAAAAAAAAAAATCAAAGCTGAAAATAAATGGGTCATGAAAGTGATATCATTAGCTCACAGCAAAGTTTTTGCACACACACACACACAAATCATTAAAGCATGAAGACTCTCCTGTTTTCTTCCACAGGATTGATTTTAATTCCCATCTATTTGAAGAGATTCTTTTTTTTTTTTTAAGTATGAGAGATTTTAATGTATCCATTCATTATTAAACAAACTACCTTGACAATTCTTTTTTAAATTTTTTTATTATGATTGAATGAAAATGTGAATTCCCATATAAATTTGCATGCTGATCTACATGCAGCTTCCACTGCTCTCCCCGCACAGTGACAGCACGCTCTTCCTCTCTGCTCCATACATGTCTTATCTTCCCAACAGTCTCCTATCTTCTCTCCACCCAATCCCCTTCTTCCAGTGTGAGGTCAACAGGATGACCTCCCATAGACGCCTGGAACCATAAAGTGCCCACACAATATGGTCACTCTGCATCACCAAATCCATTCCACTGCTGTCTGAAAAGTTGACCTTCAATATGATTTATGGACGGGGCAGCATCGGGGCCAGGGGCCCCGCTCCCAGGAGAACTTTGAGGCCCCTGAACCATCAATTGTGGTCTTTTAGTGGAGATCTCATGGTGCACCACTATTTATACTTGTGTTGCCAGTGAGATTCAACTTTGTGGGGTCCATCGTGGCTACCACTGGTGGTAGCGGGGCACCATCTGGTTCTTCCGGTGATGAGTTGTTGTAGACATCCACTCACATTGGTCTCTCTGTCGTCTGGATTCTCTTTCCCCCATGTCATTATGGACCTTGATGATCATCCATTCCTGTTGAGTTGGGACCATTTGCTGTACCCTCAGATGGCCGCTTGGCAGCTTTTAAGACCCCAGATGCCACTCACCAACATGAGGTGTGGAGAGACCTCCTTAGCAAAATGTTAGTTGTGCCGACTGGCCTCCATTTCCCCTAACAGCACGGTCCCGGCCCCCCACCCCAGCTACTCTGTGCTTGCAATATTGGGTTAAGATGGGAGGAGTACCCATGAAGAGATTCTTTTTTTAACATCAAGACTTATTAAGTTTGTTGCACATTTTTCTTACTAAAGAGATATAATTTCTAATTCTATATTACACAGAAAACATAGAAAGTGAAAAGGCTATTGATAAAAATTCCACAGATGCAGCTATGCCTGTTCTTAAAAGCAAATTAGAAGATTTAATTATTTAATTAAAAATTACAGTGAACTATACATTTAGCCAAAACAGCTCAGGTGGCACAGTGGTGAAGCGTTTGGCTGCTAATCAGAAGGTTGGGATTTTGAACCCACCAGTCACCCCATGGGTGAAAGACGTGGCCGTCTGCTACTGTAAAGATTGCAGCATCAGAAATCCTGTGGGGCGGTTCGCTCTGTCCTAAATAGGGTTGCTGTGAGTTGGAATGGACACTATGGCAAGGGCTTTGACTTTGTTATTAATTTAATATAAAACTAGAAATGCTACAACAAAATAAATTTAAGGATGGAAGAGATTAGAAAACATGAAAGCACACTTAAATAGAGGATGGATTAATGTTTGTTTTGGAAAAAATAGTATCAGGGGCATACTTAAACAAGGAAAAAGAAACTCCATCTTCTGCCAAATTAAAGCAAAAATTGTCAAGAAAGATTATTTATAAGCAGAAAATAGGAATTATAATCATCATGGTTTGAATCTTGACCCCTTTCCCCCCCAAAAAAACTGCATGTATCAATTTGGATGCACCATGATTTCCAATATCATGTAATTTTTCCCATATGGTATAAATCCTGCCACTGTGATATTAATGAGGGAGAATGGGCAACAGCTGTGTCAGTAAGGCTGGACTCAGTCTACAAGCCTGGATTGTGTTGAGGTGATCTCTTGGCTTATAAAAGAAAGAAGTGAGCAGAAACACAAGTGGACCTCATATCATTAAGAAGCAATGAGGGGAGTAGAGCGCATCCCTGGGACTGCGGGTCCCTAAGTGAAGATGCTCTTAGCCCAGGAGAAGAAGGCTGTCACAGAAAGCTTTCCCTGGAGCTGATGCCCTGAATTTGGACTTGAAGCACACTTTACAGTAAGAAATAAACTTCTCTTTGTTAAAGTCATCTACTTGTGGTATTTTCTGCTATAGCCGCATTAGATACCTAAGACGGAATTTGACATTGATGGCACAGAGTGCTGCTCTAACAGATAACTAAGATGTGGAAGCAGATTTGAAACTGAACGGACAGAGAAGCAACAGCAACAGAGAACCTGCAGTAGCCAGGGAAGCAGCAATAGCAGAACCAGGAGACTATCATGAGACTGCATTGGAGCCAACTGGTGGAGCAGAGAAAGGAGTGCCAGTGTGCAGGAAGCTTCCTGGTGGAGTGGGTTCTCTCCAGCACTTGTTGGTGAAGCTGCAGAGCTGATGAACGCTGGCCTCAGCAGGGCAGATGCAAACATGAGGCCCAGGCCAAGAGGCCACAGGAAGCAGAAGCCGTGAAGATGAGAAGCACAAGAAACTGAGCTGCCTGAGTCTCAAAAGGTACGAACTTTATCTCAGGGGTTTCAAAGTGTGGAGCCACGGCCTCTGGTGTTTGGAAGAGTAGAGTCACCACTTAGACAGACTGGGAAAACGGTGTGCTTAAAGCCCAGGGAGCAAAGTTGTGTGTCAGTGGGCCTGGAAGGCAGAGCTGTAGCCTAGGGCCGTGAGGCCTCCACTCCGAATCTGGCGAGTGTGGCCAATACCAAGAGTCTGGAGGCCAGTGCTGGTGTGTAAAATGTCTCAGAGAAGGGAGAATTATTTTCAGAGCCTTGGGAGCTAGTCTGCTTACTTGCTTGGTGTCTGTTTTCCCTTCTTCCCCTGGGATTTCTTCCATTTGTAGCAGAAATGTCTAACTTGTGCCTGTTCTGCCATGGTACATTTGGAAGCAGATAATTTGGATTCTCAGTTTTACCGTCCTGTAGGATTGCAGTGGGCTTTTTGGGATTCACTGTAAAGTAAATTTCTTCTTGTATATTTCTTCTGGTTAAAGTCAATCATTTGTATTTCTGTTGCCACAGCACAAGACAATAATGCAAGCAACAAAACATAAGAAATACCGTGTGGAATACTTCTGTGCACTCATCATCCTTACGGTGATAATTTTCAAATGGGAGTGCCACTTCTGGAGATTAGATAAAGATACAGAAATCTTTTACTTTCCTTTATTTCTATCAACTAGAGTTGGGAAGACATCACATACACATCAAAAAACTTACAGAAGTCATTATGATATGCACACCCTACTAAATATATCTTTGGAGTGGGTGAGAGTGCCTTTTTTTTTTTTTTAATTCCCATGAAAACTGAAACTATCACTAACATTTGTTGCAATAGCAAAAAAATTAGACATAATTTGCTGTAACTTTTGAATACATTTTATGAGTATAAAGCAAATTTAAAAGAAACAAAATGGAAAAACTAAGTAACCCAGAACCTAACCTAGTGCTCTCAAGTTAATTCTAACTCATAGCGACCCTACAGGACAGAACAGAACTGCTCCATAGAATTTCCAAGGAGCACCTGGTGGAGTTGAACTGCTCACCTTTTCGTTAGCAGACAGCATTTAAGCACTATGCCACCAGGGTTTCCAAGTACTCCTTTTAAATGGAAGATAACCTGACTGCTTGTGACATACTCTACCTGAAGATGCACACCCAGCAGATGCATTCAAAACAGTGCAAAAGTTAATTGAGTTGGGACAATATTCCAGCCAATCCCAATCCAGTTTTCAATTACTTGTGCGATTTACACAGAATCACAAAAGTAAGTCACTTCTATTCAGAAAGCTTCACAGAAAACAATAACTACAGAAGTCATGAGATATGACTAGCAGAAGGAAAAGAAAGGAAAACCAGCATCCAAAGTGCACACACTTCAATATAACTGTAATCTTACTTCATATTTTTACTTTTGTGGGGGAAAAATTCTTCTTTAAACTGAATATCTGAAAGAAAAGTAAACTCATTTCACATTCTTTTTCAGTTAAATAATATGTACTTAATTTTCCTTTATATTTGATAAGTTCAGGTATGATTTGACAGCGGAGTAATTTGGATCTTTACAGAAGTGATAAATACAGCATACTATATCTTCTTTAAGAAATATGAGCTGAAATGTCAGGCATTCCTTGTGCTGTTTGTGTATGTTTAAGGAATGCTGTTCTTATAAATAATGGCTTTGAAAAAGATAATAAGACTAAAATGTATTACTAGAGGATCACTATAAAAGGTCCCCAAAACAATGCTCTGTGAAATCAGAGGAAATGTTTTTAGAATTTATGTTGCTAGGAAAAAATTTCACTACCATTCTTTTTTTTTTTTTTTTTTCTGATGCTCACAATTAAGCAACCAAATACTTTTTCTCAAATTTTGACATAAATACCCTGGCCCCTAGGATCGCCATGAGTCAGATCCAACTCGACGGCACTTGGCTGGCTGGCTAAAGGGCAAATAGCTTTCATACTAATCCATTTTTCAGGCATTTCACCATTTGTTGAAACTGAGGCAGCATAGTTCTGGTGTAAATTATCAGTGGACTCCTGTGAAGCATCCCTTCTGAGGCCTGAACCTGACAGGCAGATGCTGGCTTAGCAGCATGTGTTGGCTTTGTGGCTTTGTGCAGGAATTAGATGGAAGTCTACGACGACTACTCTCCTCCACAGAAATAGATGAAAGTTTTTTTATTGCCAAGTTGTTCACTTGATAGGGGGATCAGTGTGAAAGTCTTCTAACCCCTTAAAACTACAGAGGTATTCCTGAAGTTCTGTATCAACCAACTGTGTCTTAGACTGAGCATATTTTAGATAGGCCCAGAACTTTTCTAGCCTGTACAGGTGGCCAGATTTGTAGTCTTTTTTAGTTTCTCCTTGGAAGTCCCTAAAAACTTATCTGAATTTCTTTTCTAGTTCATAACTATGAAACCTGAACAGACACTCTAATCCAAACTTGTTTTCTTTTTCATCTTCCCAAGTATATTGCCTAAATTCCTCATAATCCAAACCAAACCCACTGCTGCCAAGTTGATTCCAACTCAGCAAATCTATAGGACAGAGTAGGACTGCTTCATGGAGTTTCCAAGTAGCACGTGGCAGATTCAAATGCCAGTTTTTTTAGTTAGCTGATGCAGTACTTAACCACTATGCTACCAGGGTTTCCAAATTCCTCATACATTTTTTTATTGAAGTGATCCCTGAAGAAAACAGACCAGAAACGAAAGGGTGTATTCATTTGGCCAACTCTCAAGCATTTTCCCTCCTTTAGGCACCTTCAATGATACTTTTGGTGCACTTGTTGGGTAAAGCCATTTTCCTTCAAAAGTTCATGCTTTATTTTAAACAGTTTTGAACTTTCCTTCAAAATCCCTAGGTTATCTGCTAAGCTCTTGAAAATTTAATTCAGTTCTAAAGACAGCTAAGATTGCATAGAGATTTCCAAATTTTGACCCTGCAACTATAGACTAATGCACTAGGATCGGTTTTCTTACAAACTATATGAATGTGTATCCCCAAGTCCCCTCAAAAGTCAGTGACCATAAAGTCCTACTGTTTCTATGGAAACACAGTGAGATAAAGTACCTCAGAAATGTACTGTATTTTAATTAGTTTTTTTATAGGGCTTCATGACTACGTTCTGTAGGTAAGCTAAGTATCAGATCGCCTTATATTTGTGCCTGCAAATGTCAGAGCTAAGCTGGGTCCCAGGAAAGTTGAATCTAATCTAACATAGTAGCAGGCCTGAATTTTGATATTTATGATAGAAAGAAAAATTGTACTCTTTAATCTTTAATTAGGGTGGCAAGAGTAGTAGAGAACAGCCTGGACTATAAAACTGGTCTATGCAGATTTGACTGCATCTTGTATCAGTTATTACCTTTGTTATCTTGAACAAACTATGTAATTTCTCCACGCCTGTTTCCTTATTTATGAAATACATATGAATAGTGCTTCATAGCATTGCTATGATGATTACATGAGCTGATGTAAGCAGAATGCTTAGAATTATGCCTGTCCTATGGTAAGTTATGCCAATAGAGGAGGAAGAGGAGGAGTATACATTGAATTTTTAAAGGTAAATAATAATGAATGTTTAAAAATATTCAGCTATGTTTATCTCTATCTACCAATATAAAAGAATAATCAAGATCAGGATGATGACAGTAGCAGTTTGGGTACTTGAAACAGATTTTTTTTTACCAATTACTAGTTAGAGGATTTTAACATTTTATGAAGCTATACTAACCAAAATCAAACCTGTTGCCAATGAGTCACTTTCAACTCATAGCAACCCTATAGGAGAGCATAGAACCAAGAATACCAAACCCACTGCCATCAAGTTGATTAAGTAGAACTGCTCCATAGAGTTTCCATGCAGCAGCTGGGAGATTCAACCTGCCAACCATTTGGTTAGCAGATGTAGCACTTAACCACCATGACTCCAGGGTTTCCATATGAGTATCTAACCTATTTCATATAATGTATATAACCATACATTACAAATATATAACATATTCACGTATCCACTGATTATGTTTCATGCCACTGTTGCTGTTGTTAGGGGCCTGGTTTTGTACCATGGCCACCGTTTTTATGCTGAAACCCATCATTGTGGCCACTGTGTCAATCCATCTCATTGAGGGTCCCCCTCTAATTCACTGACCCTCCACTCTACCAAGCACGATGCCCTTTTTCAGAGACTGATTCCTCCTGACATGTCCAAAGTATGTAAGATGCAGTCTCACCATCTTTTCTTCATCTTTGCTTCCAAGGAGCACTCTGGTTGCACTCTTTCCAGAACAGATCTGTCTGTTCTTTGGCAGTTCATGATACATTTAATACATTTAATATTCTTCTCCAAAGCTGCAACTCAAAGGCATCAATTCTTCTGAATTCCTTCTTCACTGTCCAGCTGTTGCATGCATATGACGCAATTGAAAATATCATAGCTTGAGTCAGGTGAACCTTAGTCTTCACTGTGGCATCTTTACTTTTCAGTACTTTAAAGAGGTCCTTTGCAGCAGATTTTCCCGATGCAATGAGTCTTTTGATTTCTTGACTGTAGCTTCCATGGGCATCGATTATAGAACCAAGGAAAATTAAATCCTTGACCACTTCAGTCCCTTCTCCATTTATCGCAATGATGCTTACTGGTCCAGTTTTTGTTTTCTTGATGTTAAGGTATAATCCACACTGAAGGGTCTGGTCCTTGATCTTCATCAGGAAGTATTTCAAATCCTCTTGACTTCCAGAAAGCAACGTTGTATCATCTGCACAAGACAGGTTGTTAGTGAGTCTTCTTCTAAACCTGATGCCTTGTTCTTCTTCATGTAGTCCAGCTTCTCAGATTATTTGCTTGGCATACAGATTGAAAAGGTATAGTGAAAGGATACAACCCTGACACACACCTTTTCTGACTTTAAACCGTGCAGTTTCCCCTTGTTCTGTGTGGAAACACCTGCCTCTTGATCCATGTACAGATTCCTTAAAAGCACAATTAAGGGTTCTGGAATTCCCATTTCTTATGATATACACAGTTGAACGCCTTTATATAGTCAACAAAACACAGGTAAACATCTTCCTGGTATTCTCTGCTCTCAGCCAAGATCCGTCTGACATCAGCAGTGATGTTTCTGGTTCTACATCGTCTTCTGAATCTGGCTTGAATTTCTGACAGTTCCTTGTCAATATACTGTTGTAGTCACTTTTGAGTGATCTTTAGCAAAATTTTACTTGCTTCTGATACTGATACTGTTTGGTAATGCCAGCATTAGGTTTAATCGCCTTTCTTGGGAACAGGCAGAAGTATGGATCCCCTCCAGTCAGTTGGCCAGGTAGCTGTCCTCCAAATTTCCTGGAGTAGACACCTGAGTACTTCTAGCGCTGCACACGTTTGTTGAAATAGATAGCCTGTCAACTGCTGGAGCCTTGCTTTTGGCCTGTGCCTTTAGTGCAGCTTCTTCCTTCGGTATCAGCTGTTCCTGATCCTATGCTACCTCTCAGATGGTTGAACATCAACCAGTACTTTCTGGCTACTAGAAAAAAATTTTAAAAGATGACAATATAAAAGTAAAACTCATTGGTCTAAAACTGTATTATTGTAGTACTATTTACTACAAGAGAAAAAAAACTGAGCCACTTGAATCTCCATCCATTTCTCATTATTTTTCCCCATATCCCTCCTATATGGTTACATCTAATTTTTTAATGAAAAAGTTGTGCTTTGCATGGCAACTTTTTTAAAACAGTAGAAACAACAGCGATATCAGAAGTTACAATATTCCAGAATCCATAGGGTTTGTTTTCTCTTTATGTCACCACTCAGTCCCTAGGAATCACCTCCAAACGGAGTGGGAAAATGGGTGAGATGCTCCCCATGCTTCTGGTCTGCTTGTTCACCTTGTTCAGCTCACGTGGAAAGTCAACCATAGAACAATGTACCTGTGTCCTTTTCCCTCTGGACACTGACACAGCCTGAGGAGCTAAGTCACGCTAGCAGGAAGGTAAATTATTATTTGGTACTGTATTTCCTAACAAAAATGAACTCTTGCAGTAAAACAAAGAGAAAGTACAGAGAGATGAGCATCTAGAATGTATTATTTGATAAAGTCTCATCCAAATCTCTATGGAAGTGTTCAAGGCAATTCTTGAGAGACTGCCAAACATTTGTGAGTCAACAGGACTAACTCCTGCTGCTGAAGATAGAACACCATGTCAAATGACGAGAACTCTGGCAGAGCTTCCCAGCGAACTTCCACAGTAATCAGCCTTAGGTGCCCTCAGCAGCTTGCACCATCATTTTAGCGAGGCTGTTTGCCTGAGAATGTTGGGCAAAAAAGTAACAGTTGAGATAAGAACCTCTCCACAATTTTCTTAATATTACGTAAACCAAAGGCAGATACATTATCTATAGCAATGGAAAATTACAAATTTTAAACAACTAATTCTGAGTTCTGATTGTTTTGGCAGTGTTTGGAGGTGAAATATTGATGGAACTTCAAGTCACTCTGCAAACACAGCCCAACTCAAAGCTATATCTTAGAACGCCTCTACAACTCAGTGTTAAGGAGTTTGGAGCTGATTGTTTTGTCACTATTCATGGTGAGAAAAAGACACCCAAATGCTACACTCACAGATTTTCACTATCAGTACTAGTTCCAAACCATTAGATATTGCTTTTAGTCATTGCTTTGATGTCAACAGTTCCTGGATGTGCTAGAAACAGCTTGCTAAAAATAATTCTTCCAAGAATAAAAATGATTTCCACATAATGGGTACCTTTTTATAAATGATAATTCATATTGTCTTGGTAATGCCTGCAATTTCTCAAGTAATCTCTTTACTGACAAGCTTTTCCATCTCTACTCCTTCACACACCTGTCACCATTTTAAGATGATAATCCTGCATATTTAATTGTATGAAGATATTTTATTCTTTAATGCCTAATATCTGTGTAATGTTTCTGACTTCTGAATGCATTTTTTAATTCATATCCAACTTACATTCAGATGTGGCTTACAATAAAATGAACAAGCAAGAACCACAAAAGCAGAGGGGCTCAGGTGGGAGTGGGATGAGGGATTTCATTGGACTGCAAAATAAACAGAAAATAATGGGTGTAAAATCATTCATAAGCCAAACCACCCTCACTGTCCTCAACTTGATTCTGACTCATAGTGACCCCATAGGATTTCCAAGATCATAAGTCTTTGTGGAAGCAGACTGCCACATCTTTCACGATCAGAGCCACTGGTGGTTTTGAACTGTCAGTCTCTTGGCTAGCAGTTGATCATTTTAACCACTGTGCCACCAGGGCTCCCTGCAACCATTTATAGAGTGAAGAAACAAACTTACTGAGAATATGGTGTAGAATAATGTATGCAGACCCTATGTTTAGATTTACATCTCTTTATAGTCAAGTCCAGTAGGAAACACAAAGATTACATAGTTTCTGATGCCTGAAGAAAGACAGTTTTGTTTCTGTTGTCATTGACTGTGATTTGTCTTATTATGTAACAGAGGAATGGAAGAAATCTTTGAATTTTTCCTAATTTTATATCTAGTAGATATACTAGATATAATGGAGTCCCTTGGTAGAACAAATGGTTAAGCGCTTGACTGCCAGCCAAAAGGCTAATGATTTGATCTCAGACAGAGGCACTTCAGTAAATAGGCCTGATGATTTATTTCCAGAAGGTCACAAACTTGAGAACGCTATGAAGCTGTTCTACTCTGCATACATGGAAACACCATGAGTTGGAATGGACTTCACTGCAAATAACAATAACAGAAACTTATTACCAAAATCTCTTTTTAAAAGATAACACATTTAACTGGCACCTCTCCAAGTCATAACTATCTATAGTCAAAGACATATTTATAACAAGGAAGAGTGAAGTGTGGGAGTCCTTGGCTAACCTGCGGAAATGGGGGACCTGGGAAAATTGTACTGCCTTCCCCTTGAGTGTGATCACACAATATCCCCAGAATAGACAGTGACAGATGATCCAGTTTGCCAGCATGGCTAGGTTTCTTGTCAGAAGCAGCTAGCTCAAGTCTCAAGCACTGCATACTCACTGGCTGAATTCAAAGCATTGATTTTTCTCTAAGAAAAGGCTCCATGGGTTGATCTGCACAAACTGTGACTGCGGCTGCATCTCACAGCATATGGGTATAAAAGACTTACCTACTTATAGTGTAAGACATGCTGGGAGAAACACATACTTTGAAATTCACTTATCTATGGGAAGAAGGAAGTGATGGAAGAAAGTCTAGATAGAAGCAACAGCAGAAAACCATCAAACAAATGACACTGATCTAAGGGTCCAAGAAGTAGTCAGAAGCATGAGGGTGAAACACAGCAAAAAGAATATGGGAGCACCTGCTGTTCATCCAAAGCAGTGCCAGGGAAGCTTGATAGCAGTGAGCATCACCACAGGCCACCCCACATTCCAATTCCAAAGCCTAAGCCTTAGGGTTCTAGAAACCGAATTGCCAAGACTGAACACAGGCTGTAGACCAAAAAAAAAAAAAAAACACAGTTCTAAAAGTTTAACAATAAGCTCAAGTGTACTTAAAATTCCTTAGCACCATGTCAAAGATGACAGCCTCAAAACGTCAGCATTCACACTGAAATAACTGCAAAATATATAAGTAAATATAGCTCTTATTGTGTTCTTGATGTTCTGCAAAAGTTAAAATGCTGAGGAGGGGTTGAGGTTGCTACTGAGAAACTTGTTCACAACCATATAATTTCACTCAAGTATTTGGCCAATGTGAAACAAACACGAAAAATGTTATTTTACTTATATAGTGCTGCTCTAACAGAAATACCATAAAGTAGATGGTTTTAGCAAAAAAAAAAAAAGTTTATTCATATGTAGTTTAGTAGGCTATAAGTCCAAATTCATGATGTGTGCTCCATGGGAAGGCTTTCCCTCTGTCAGCTCTGGAGGAAGTTCCCGTGTTGCATCCCTCTTTGTTCAGGGCGCATCTTAGTGCAGGAACCTTGGGTCTAAAGGACGCACGCTACTCTTGGTGCTACTTTCTTGATGGCACAAGGTTCCCAATTTTCTGCTTGCTTCCATTTCCTTTTATCTCCTGTAAGATGAAAGGAAAGGGTGGTGAAAGCCACACTCCAGGGAAACTCCCTTTAGAATAAAGCAGGGAAGCGACTTTATGAAGGGATTTATGGTCCCACCTTATTCCTTTTTAACATGCAACATAGGAAAAAATCACAAAATGGAGGACAATCATAAAATATTGGAAATCATGGCCCAGTCAAAAGGCTACACACCTTTTGTGGAGGGGGCACAGTTCAAGCCATGACACTCCACTCTCTGCCCCCCCCAAATCACGTCTTCGAAACATATAACCTATTCATCCCGTCATAGCAAAACTCATAGCAAAAACATATCTATCCATGTGATAAAAGTCTTAAATCAGTTCCAAGTCCAAAATACAAAAACACTTCTATGTCTGTGAAATATAGAAGACAAGCTCTCTGCTTTCAAAGATACAATGGCACAACAGGCACAGGTTATACATTTCTATTACAAATGGAAAAGAAAGGCAAAACAAGCAAGAAACAAGTCAACAAAATACATCAGCCCTCAAAGCTTTGAAGATAATCTTCTTTTCTGTAAGACATTTTACACAATAGCTTTGCCCTCCAGACTCTTAAGTATTAGCCACACTCTCTGGATTCTGAGTGAAGACCCCAGCCCTGTGCTACAACTCTGCCTTCTAGGCCCACTTGGAAAGCAACTCTGCCCCTCAGCTTTGGGTGCACCCTAAGCCCGAAAGAGTGGCAATTTAACTCTTACAAACAGCTTCTCATGTTCCTTGTCTCTTCAGCTTCTGTTTCTTATGTCTTGATCACTCAGGCCTCGGGCCCACATCTTCCTTTAAGGGGCAAATGTTTCCAAGTTTTGTAGCCCCACCTATTTAAATGCTAGAAGACACCCCACTCTGCTAGGTAGCCTGCTCCACGCAGACACTCAGCTCTCTCACTTTGTGGGTTAGCAAGCCTACCTCCACCAATTCAAGTGCCTGCAGGCACCCTATTCTTCCAGGAGAGCTCTGTGCACAAGCATGCAGCTCTCTCTCTCCGTAGGTCATCTCCAGCACCGTCTCGCACTGGCCTGCTTCTGCTGCTGCCTGTCTGTTGCTGCTGCTTGTCCTTTGCTGTTCATTTCTCAGCATCTTCACTTTCACTGGCATTAAAAGTTGTCCTGGGTTCCATCTAAGCCTTGTATCCATTCACAGTTTCAAAACAGCTTCCACATTTTAGGTATCTGTTAGAGAAGCTCCCCACTCCCTGGCACCAAATTCTGCTCTAACATAAAAACCACAAAATGGAGGACAATCAAAATATTTGGTATCATGGCCTGGTCAAATGGCTACGTACATTTTTGGGTGGACACTGTTCAATCCATGGTACTCAGCTAGTGCTGCTCTAACAGTTATTTTGCCATGTACTAAGGCCCCGCAGTCCTTCAGATGCAATGCACACCTTAATTCATTATTTTCTTCCTGAGAAAAATCCAGAAGAGAGATTGATCAGCAACATACACTCTGAAAATTCTCAATGTACAGTTTGAAAAGGTTTGCATTCCTTGGTGGAAACTAGACTGAATTCATGTTGCTTGTGCCGCTTAGTTAATATTCATTTTGATGGTTCCCTACATTTTTTTAAACACGGAGCATTGCTACAGTGACACTCTGTAGCGACCACAAAGAGCTACTTTAGTGAACAGTTCAAAACAGTCTAGATTGTTAAAAAAGCAAAAATTAAGTGTGAGACTACATTGAAATGCAGGGTCTAACACAAATACAGGAAATAGAATCAATCTGAGCACTTATGTCCATTGGGTATAATTGTCTATCCAACAATTAGTGCTGATCGCTCTCTCAGAAGACTGTTCCCACCCCTTCACCCCATCAGCCCTTTCCAGGATAAAGAAAACTGCCCTAGTGTTACCCAGAATTTGTGGATTAGCTGAGCCCAAGAGAATCACATAATAGCCTTAGAATGCCTTTGTTTTATAAATAAGCAAACAGAATTGCACAGTGTTTTGATGAGAAAAGCTTTCAATCAATACTTAATTGCTGGAAAACTAGTATACTCCTTCGTAGAATCTTATAGTAGTATCTGAACGAATGAATCAACTTACTAGATGTTATTCCTAAACATAAAATAAGCTATGTTGGGTATATTAAGACTGAGATGAAAAGAAACCCATTTATACATTCATTAATACTTCTGGTTATGCTACTCAGATATATATTAATATCTTGTAAGTATAAGACAAATGACCTTTCAAGCATCTACCATTAAGTACAAAATGACATTTATTTTTGAAATTTCTCTGTTCTCTAGACCATTACAAAGTTGTCTATATCCTTTAAACAAAGAAACTCTGTGTTGATGAAAATAAAAGAGGACAGCTAATCTTCAGTTAAAAAAAAAAAACTTCAGTCATCTCAGAACAGCTTAAAAGAAGGCAGAACTTATTTTGGAATATGCTTGACATTTACTACACATTTGAGAAAGGTCTTACTGATCTAAAAGTGTAGCAGATGGAGAAGCAGCAGGTGTGAGCTCAGCAAATCCAGAAGAGACAGAATTGCACACTAGGCCACTTAAGGCCTTTTTCTTTAAGGTTTGGAAATGGATCTACTTTAGAAAGCACAGAAAATATTGTTTGTATTTGTGTGTATAATTAACTAAAAACTATGGAAGTATTTTTCTATATGACATTTCATGAATCTAGGCTCTAGGACGGGGATGATAAAGGAAACAGAACTATGAGACACCACCGTTAAAATGGAGAACAACGATCTTATCTATTACTCTAACTCAACAGTTAACGTGCTTATAACCTCAAGAAATCTGGAGGACAAACACCTGGCCAACCGCCTGGGAGAGTTCCACACTTACACACATCCCAAAGAAAAGGGATTCAACTGAATGCAGAAATTACTGAACAGTATCATTAATATCACACGCAAGTAAAGTGTTGCTCAAGATTATTCAAAAGTGACTGCAATAGTATATTGACAAGGAACTTCCAGAAATTCAACCTAGATTCAGAAGAAGATGTGGAACAAGGGATATCATTGTTGATGTCAGATGGATTTTGGAAGAAAGCAGAGAATACCAGAAATATGTTTAGCTGTGTTTCATTGACTATGCAAAGGCATTTGACTGTGTAGATCCTAACAAATTATGGCTAACACTGTGTAAAATGGGAATCCCAGAACAACTTAATTGTGTCCTCAAGGAATTTATACGTGGATCAAAAGGCAGTCACATGAACAGAACAAGGGGACACGGTGTGATTTAAAATCAGGAAAGGTGTGCATCAGGGTTGTATCCTGTCACCATATCTTTTCAATCTGTATGCCAAGCAAATAATCTGAGAAGCCAATTTATACGAAGAATAACAAGGTATCAGGATTGGAGGACAACTGATTAACAACTTGCGTTACACAGACAACACCCCCTTACTTGCTGGAGGTGAAGAAGATTTGAAATACTGATGTAGATCAAGAACCATAGTCTTCAGTACAAATTACACCTGAACATCAATAAAACAAAAAACCTCACAACTGGACCAGTAAGCAACATCATCATAAATGGTGAAAGGATTGAGGTTGTCAAAGAATTCATTTTACTTGGGTCCACAATCAATATTCTTGGAAGCAGCAGTCAAAAAATCAAAAGATGCATTGCATTGTGAATATGTACGGCTAAGGATCTCTTTGAAGTATCGAAAAGTAAAGATGTCACCTTGAAGGCTAAAGTGCACCCGACCCAAGCCATGGTATTTTCAATCACATCATATGCATGCAAAAGCTGGACAATGAGCAAAGAAGGCAGAATAATTGATGCCTCTGAATTGCAGTGTTGGAGAAGAATGTTGAATGTACCACAGACCACCAAAAGAACAAACAGATCTGTTCTGGAAGAAGTACAACCAGAGTGCTCCTTGGAAGCAAAGATGACAAGACTGAATCTTACATACTTTGGAATGTTGTCAGGAAAGATTAGTCCCAGGAGAAGGCCATCATGCTTGGTAGAGTGGAGGGTTGCCAAAAAGAGGAAGACCCTAGATGAGACAGATTGACACAGTGGCTGCAACAATGAGCCTAAGCATTAAAAAGGTTGTGGACATGGCATGAGACTGGGTAGTGTTCCTGTCTGTTGTGCACAGAGGCACTGTAAATCAGAACCGCTCAACGGCACCAACAACAACCAGCACCACCTCGGGATCAGGCTTCTCTAAGGCTACATTCTTACTCTACAGCTCTAGTGGCTGTTCCAGAAAAGGAGTTGCAAAATTGCTCTGAGGGGTGGACTAGGCACTGGTGTTGGTTCACAGCCTCCTAAGGTGAGTACTTTGAAGCTGATAGTAGTGATGTTCAGCAGTGAAGTATGCTGCATCTTTTCTATGATGAGTTTGCAAACCTAATTGGCAGTCCCCATATGTGTCCCATAAACCTGTGCAAGAATCCACAGGGGCATTTGTGTCCCAGAAAGTGCAAAGAGACAACAATCAATGATTCAGTGTGCATTCCATGTATTAAAAAAATTTTCACTAAAAATTTGAAATAACATTTGAATTTGATCTTAACACATTAATTACACTAACTCAATGTTATATATTAAACATTCTAACACAGTCTTAAGCTTTGTCCACCAAAGAAATGCATTTAAGATTTTGTATTCTAAACACTATATTTCAGAAGATATGTTGTTGTTAGGTACCCTCCAGTCAGCTCATGGTGACATGATTTATAACAAAGTGAAATACTGCCTAGTCCTGCATTATATCCACAGTTGTTGATGTGCTATAAACCACTGTTGGGGCCGCTGTATACTTTGACAGTCATCCAACCTAAGGGGATCATCTTTCAGCAGTATATCACACAATATTATGTAGTAATCCACAGGGTTTCACTAGCTAATTTTTGGAAGTAGATCTTCAGGCTTAACTTCCTAGTCCACCTTACTCTGAAAATTGTTGAATACTGTCTCCCACAGATAGCCTTGTTGGTTTGAAGTACCAGTAGCTTAACTTCAGAATCACAGAAACCAACAAGTTACCACAACAATGCAAACTGACATAAAGGTGCTAGCCAAAATACACACAAGGTAGGGAAATCAGCCTTGGATTCTGTCATGGATTGAATTGTGTACCGCCCTAAAAATGTGTCTCGCAACTTGGCTGAGTCATAAATCCCAGAACTGTGTGACTGGCCTCCGTTGCGTGATTTCCCTATGCTGTAAAACTTAATCTCTGCCTGTAGCTAAGAGATGACTATGTTAAAAGAGAATTAGGGTGGGACTGCAACATCCTTACTAAGGAATTACTCTGGACTGTGGCTTGCACTTTTTATCCTTTTCTCCTACAAGAGGTGAAAGGAAAGAGAAGCAAGCGAGAGCTGGGAATCCAACACCATCAGGAAAGCAGCACCAGGAGTAGAGCACGTCTTTCAGACTTGAGGTTCCTAAACCAAGATGCTCCCTGACCCAAGACTGATGGAACACAAGGGGCTTCCTTCAGGGCTGCCAAAGCGAGAAAGGCTTCCTCTGGGATGGACTGGTACCCTACTGGACTATGGAAGAATATATTATTCTTTGTGAAAGGCATCCACTGTGGTGTTTCTATTAGAGCAGTACCAGATGACTAAAACAGCTTCCTTGCTCTTGGCTGTCTGATAATGCTTACATCTTTCCATTCACAGCTTAATCCTGAAAGGCCACAGGAAAGGTAAAAGCACCTGTTATACTGAGTAATGGAGATTAATAAAACCTGAAAAACCTGATTATCCACAGCTAAACTTCCACACTGATTTGTGAGTGTGTCATAATGTGGTGTGCTACACGTTGCTGTGATGCTGGAAGCTGTGCCATTCGTATTGCAAATATCAGCCGAGTCATCCTTGGGGAAAAGGTTTTAGCAGAGCTTCCAGGCTAAGATATATGAGAAAAAAAGACCTGGCGATCTACTTAAATTAAAAAAGACCAGTTTTCACTGATCTTCACTTAAGAGTAGCATCAGAACATTGACATAGTGATGTAAAATGAGTTTTCAGGTTGGAAGTCACTCCAAATATGACCAGAAAGAGATGCCCCCTCAAAGTAGAGTTGACCTTAATGGTGTGGATTGAGTCAAGCTCTCAAGACCTGATATAGTATGATCCAAAACTGAGAAGAAACAGCTGTAAACATCCATTAATAATCAGAATGTGGAATGCATGAAATATGAATCTAGAATTGAAAATTGTCAAAAATGAAATAGAACACATAAAAATTGATATCCTAGGCATCAGTGAGCTGAAATGGACTGGTAATGGCCTTTTTAAATCAGAACATCATACAGATTTCTATGCCAGGGATGACAGCTTGAAAAGCAACGGCATCATATTCGTCATCAAAAACAACATATCAAGATCAATCCTGAAGTATAATATTGTCAGTGATAAAGTAATATTCATATACCTACAAGGAAGACAGTTTAATAAAAGTATTATTTCAATGTACACACCTACCATTCATGCCAAAGATAAAGAAACTGAAGACTTTACCAACGTCTGCAGTCTGACATTAATCAAACATGCAATCAATATGTGTTGGTGATTACTGGTGATTGGAATGTTGAAGTTGGAAACAAAGGCAAAACAGTAGTTGGAAAGTACAGTCTTGGTGATAGAAATGACAACAGAGATCTCATGATGAATTTTGCAAAATGAACAGCGTGTTCATTGCTAATACCTTTATTCAACAACATAATGATGACTATACCTGTGGCCTGCCCCCAGATGGAATACAAAGGAATAAAATTGTCCATGTCTGTGGAAAGAGATTATGGAGAAGCTTGCTATTGTCAGTTAGAACAAGCCGAGGGCTGACTGGGGAACAGAACAACAGTTGCTCCTAAGATAGTTCAAATTGAAGCTGAAGAAAATCCAATGAAGCCAATGAAAGCCAAGTTAAGACCTTGACTATATCTCACCTCAATTTAGAGACCATCTCAAGAATAGATTTAACACATTGAACAGCAACGACAGAAGACCAGAAGACCAACTTGTGGGATGACCTCAAGGAAATCGGACATCATACATAAAGAAGCAAAAAGTCACTAAATGACAGAAAAGAAAGAACAGACCAAAGTGGATGTCAGAAGAGATTCTGAAAATTTCTCTTCTACCAAGCGTAGATAAAGTGAAAAGAATAAATGGTGAAATAAAACAGCAGGACAGAAGATTTCAGAGGGTGCTTCAAGAGCACAAAGGATTACAAGGAGATATGCAAGAATCTATTATAAGGAAATAGGCAAGAATCTGGAGTTAAAAACTGAAGGGGAGAACATGTTCTGTATCAAGCTGAAGGAACTGAAGAAATTAGGCTTTGAGTTGCAACACTGAAAGTTTCGATGAGCAGTACATTGAACCACTCAGAAAAAATCAAAATAAGAAAAGGGACATAGTCACTGTAACAAAAATAAATGATAAACTTTTGATTATTTCAAGGATAGCATATGACCAAGAACTGATGGTGCTGATGAAGAAGTCCAAGCTGTACTGAAGGCATTAACAAAAAGCAAAGGCTCTGGGAATTAATGGAATATCAATTGAGATGTTTCAACAAACAGATGCAAATTTTGTCTATGCCAAGAAATTTGGAAGGCAGCTATCTGGCCAACTAATTAGAAAGATCCATATTTATGCCTGTTCCAAAGAAAGGTGATCCAACAGAATGTGGAAAGTATTGAACAATATTATTAATGTTACATCCAAGTAAAATTTTTCTGGCAATAATTCAAAACTAGTTACAACATTACATTAACAGGAAACTACCAGAAATTCAATCTAGATTCAGAAAGGGATATGGAACAAAGGATATTATCTGTGGTATCAAAAGGAACCTGGCTGAAAGCAAAAAACACCAGAAAGATGCTTATCTGAGTTTTATTGACTATGAAAATGCATTTGACTGTGTGGATCATAACAAATTATGGATAACATTGTGAAGGATTAGAATTTCGGAACACTTAATTATGCTCATGCATAATCTGCGCACAGACCAAGAGACAGTGATTCCAGCAGATAAGGGAATACCGAATGGTTTAAAATCAGGAAAGGTATGTGTCAGCATTGTATCTTTCACTGTACTTATTCAATCTGTGTGCTGAATAAATAATCTGGAAATTGGAATATATGAAGAAGAATGATTCATCAGGATTGGAAGAAGACTCAGAAACAACTTTCTATGTGCACGTGATACAACTTTGCTTGCTGAAAAGTGATGAGGACTTGATACATTTATAGATGAAGATAAAAGACCATAGTCTTCAGGACAGATAACACTTCAGTATGCCAAGCTAAGTGCTTCAATATAAAGAAGACAAAAAATCTCATACCTGGACCAATAAGATATATTATGATAGATGGAGAAAAGGCTGAAGTTGTCAATGATTTGATTTTACTTAAATTCACAATCAATGCCCATGAAAGCAGCAGTCAAGAAATCAAATGATGCGTTTCATTGGGAGAATTTGCTGCAAAAGACCTCTTTAAAGTGATAAAAAGCAAAGATGTCACTTTGAGGGCCGTGGTGCACCTGACCCAAGCCATGGTATTTTCAATCACCTTATATGCATGTGAAAGCTGAACAATGAATAAGAAAGACCAAAGAAGGAATGATGACTTTAAATTGTGGTGTTGGTAAATATGCCATTGACTTCCAGAAGAATGAACAGATCTGTCTTGGCAAAAGTACAACCAGAAACTTCCTTAGAAGCAAAAATGGTGAGACTTTGTCTCAAATATTTGGGGCATGTTATCTGGAGGGACTGGTTCCTGGGAAGGGACATCACGCTTTGTAAAATAGGGGATCAGCTAAAAAGAAGTAGACTCTCAATGAGCTGGATTGGCACAATGGCTCCAACAAGGGGTCAGGCAGGTTGTTGATTCTGTGGGTGGTGCGGACTGGGCAGTGTTCCCTTCTGTTGTACATCGGGTTGCTCTGAGTCAGAACCGTTTCCATGACACTTACCAACAATAAAGAGGAAGCTTACTTCATGATTGAACCTCAAATTTCAAGTTTTCTGAGCATAGTAACAATGGTGAATTTTAAGGATCACCCTTAATATGTGAATTCTAAAAGTTCATGCAAAACTTTATGTTCAAATGTCTGTATATTTTTTCTGATAAACATTTATAGTCTTCATTCAATTCTAAAGTGAAAGTGATCAGAAGAGATTAAGAATCTAAAGCAGAATGATGTCCTGTAATTGCTAAATGTATCTCAGAATTATGAACTGAAACCTATTTCTACAAAATGTATTCCATGGAACACAAGTTCCTTGGGAGTTAAGAGATATAAAAGAGTTTGATGGTTAAATTAAGCTCCTTTACTGCAGTACTTTCCGGAGCCATTAACGTTCCAGTGAATATTGTTCATGTTGTCATAAAGATACAATAAGCAGTGTTTCAAAATCTCACCTACTCATGAAGATTTCTTTAACCAGGGAGCATTACTTAATTTCAATATTCCAAGTAACACATTTGGGAAAGTGATGATTTAAGACTGCATTTCCTGAGCAAACACTGAGCGATTATCAACTGAGGCTTTTATAGTTAAATTCAAAGTAACTGATTCCTGGTGAATAGGATAATGACAGTTCACCATTTGTCCATCAGTTTGTTGTACTGTAGCTTGCAGGTCTCCATGATGATGGAAGTGTTGCCACTGTATTTCAAATACCAGGGAGCCAGCCAATGCCAACGAGATCACCCCTATTAGACAGGTGGAAGCTTGTCACATCTGACACCCCAGATAGGATTCGAGGGTGCAGTGGACAGGTGAAAGGATGCTAAATCTCACACGTGTAGACATGTCAATCACAGAAGAACAGATAAACTCATCACACAAGATAAAGTTGGGGCCAGGTGGGACCATGGTCTCTCATGGAGAATCGTGGACACCAGTCTGCTAACACAAGCTGTATTTATAAGCTTTACAGGTAGCAAGTCAACAGGGCAGGACACTGCCAAAAGTGGTCATTATCTTTGTATTTTGATTGGTTACAGAGTGCAGGGAAGTTTTGCCTTCAAACAAAGGACAGGGACATGCAAATTGTTTTAACTTGAGCCATTAACCTATAAGCAGTTTCAAGGGAATAGTTCTAGCTTTGGGCCTATTATATTACAGATAGCTTAGTCTGGGCTACTAGCTTCAAGGAATAGTTCTTATTATTCTGTAAATAGTTTCAAGGGGCCAAACAGAGAGGTAGGAAACATGGGAAAAGGGAGGAGGGGTCAAGGGGGCTAGGACACAGTAGCTCCCAGCCTGCAGCAGAAGCTATTCCACTAGTATTTCAGTACTGCCAAGTTCATGTATGTGGGGCAAGATTCAGCAGAGCTTACAAATTAAAGTACATTAGGAAGAAAGACTTGGCAATTTACTTCTGACAATTAGCCAGTAAAAATGCAATGAATCACAGACATGTGTTGCTAGAAGACAAGCCTTCTAAGTTAGAAGGTGGCCTCAACAATGGACTTGATCATGCCAATGATTGTGAGGATGGCATGAGGCCAGTAAGGTTTTGTTTGTTGTACATGGAGTCACCATGGGTTGGAGTTGATGGCAACTAACAATAGTGACTGTGTCTTTAACATTGTGCTAGATGATGACCAGTAATCATAGTTTTGTATAACTGGATAAATTGACTGGAAGATCCCCAATGGATGAGTTATTCTTTACACATTCTTTAATACCTGGAAAAATTATCTTTGAAAATATATCACCTGGTTGTGTTGTCCCTGAGTCTTTACTACTTCTTCCCTAGTTAATCAACTGGTATACTGAAAAGGTAGAACAGAGAAAGATAAAGAAAGAAAAAAAAGAGAGAGAGAAAGAGAGAGAGGTGTTTCACACACAAACTGTAGAGACTTCAATAAAAATGTGCAAAATACAACAGATATAGCCAACAGCTATATTTTGCTTTCAGCCTTTTCAGAATTTAACATTTAATCTAGTGCAAACCTGTGTCAACACAAATAAAACTGAAAAGAAGATTATCAGAGCATAAAGCTTTCTTCTGCTGATTAAACTTGAACAGTAGTTAACCTATGTCTTAAAGCCCAGACAGTCTATGTAGCTGTAAAGATCCATAAAGTGCTATAAAGATCCACAGGACTGATATTTCTTATGAATGAAGAGGAAATATATTTCGTTCATAAAAGAATCACAGTTGCAAGCTAAAGAAAAGATTGCAGGACTTCCATTTCTTGCCAATCTGCTTTATCAGCTCTTCAATTAAGTCCCCTGACTTCATTTAGACTGCAACTGGTATTTTTTTCTTTTGTTCCCTCTTCTCACATTAATACTTTTTTAGCTTCCATATTCTCCTCTAGTTTTATCACCTTCTTTTTGTGCACATCTGTTCTTCATTAGCCTCCCACAGAGGTAAATTTTTCATTCACCCAATACTTATAGAACTCCTACAGTGAACAAGAGACTGAGTATATTTAGAAGACCTACACCAAGGTCTGAAGAAGCCAATAGTCTCACAAATGTCAGTTTGCTTCTATAAAAATTCATAGCCTTGGAAACCCTATGGAGCAATTCTATAGGGTCACTATAAATTGCAGTCATCTCCATAGCCACTGGTTTGCTTTGATTTTCCTTTTTTGTTAGAAAGCTCTGTGTTAAATGTGTGACAGTATTTCAAATGCTTGGCTGATTTTTGTTATGCTATGTCTTTCAACACCCACCTTTTATGCAGCTACCATTAGACTCACCCATTGCTGTTGAGTCAATTCCAACTCATAGCAACCCTATAGGACAGAATAGAACTGCTCCATAAAGTTTGCAAGGAATGTCTGGTGGATTGGAACTGTTGACTTTGTGGTTAGCAAACATAGCATTTAACTACTATGCTACCAGGTTTTCCTATCATTAGAACACTGAATTTTCAAAAATTAATGTAGTGTGCTCAATGTATGTCAATTGGCATAAGTTTATTAAGAAAGTATTTCATGTACCACTTTGGTAAGAGGTGTCTGGAATCTTATAAGCTATCAAGCAGCCATCTAAGATGCACCAATTTGTTCCAACCTACCTCGAGCAAAAGATAATGAAAAACACCAAAGATATAAGGAAAACCTGAACCCAGAGACAGAAATGGCCACATAAACCAAAGATTTCATCAGCCTGCTCCTGAAAGAATTAGGTGGTATCCAGCTATCTCCAACAACAGCCCTATTAGGGAACACGACAGAGAGTACCTGATGGAGTTGGAGAAAAAAGGGGTATAGAACCCAAATTTTAGAAAATAGACCGGACTTGATGGTCTGACTGAGATTGGAGGGACAACAGAAGACCCCGCTCCTCAATTCTGTTAGCCTGGAAGTAAAAGCACTCCTGAAGTCAACTTTTCAGGCACAGATTAGATAGTCTTCAAGACATAGAAAGATACTGGTGAAGAATGTGACTCGACGGCACTTGGCTTGGCTTGGCAGATGCTTGAGACTAAATGGGCAACTCCAGTCTGCAGGCAGAATGAGAAGGCAGAGGGAGACAGGAGCTAGCTGAAAGGTCAGGGGAAATACACGGTGGAGAGGAAGAGTGTGCTATCATGTCATGGGGAGAGCAGCTTGCCTCTCATAACAGTGTATGCATGGCTTTTTATGTGATAGACTGATTTAAATTGTGACTTCCACTTAAAGCACACACATACAGACACACGCACATACCCAAACGTAGGGTGCTCAGTGGTAGAAATGATCTTTCTAAGGGTAATAATCTAAGATGACTATAATAACAATTTATTAAAATATATTTGATTTTTACTCAATTCTTCCTATATATTTAGCTTAAGGACACATTATTTCAATAATATTTCAGTGAACTGCAATTTAACACATGAATTTTCTTCTATGGATATCCATGGTAATATCCTTGAAATTTAAATTTTGTTTCCCTTATGATTAATGCAAATGTTCTTATTTGCACACAAATTTTCCCCCCAAAAAATTTCCATACACTTGTTAGTAGGCAGGAGAAATACAAAAATAATGTTAACATTTGGAATATAAAAATAAGCACATAAGCGTGATAAAACATATTTAAGGTTTTAGCTAAGTTACATTTGGTTGCAAGTAACAGACACCAAATGGAGCTAGATTCAACAAATAAACCCACTTTTAGAAAGATGCTGCCACATCTTATAGAAGCTATGCTACAGACAAGTAACTCAATATCAGATAAAGTAGGCATTAGAGCAGGTGTGAACAGTGGGAGTTCACAGACTTCAGGGGCACTGTAATGAACAAAACTCAGCTCATAGGAGCTCTTAGACTCTGCATCTCTCAGTTCAACTCTAAATTCCTGAGATCATCTGACTACCACATCTTAACTAGTCAACTATTACAGATAAAGCAAGGCATAGTTTACACCACAGTTATCATTGGTGGGAGACCTAGGGTGGTGCCGGAGGTTAATGCACTTGACTGCTAACTGTAAGTTTGATCCAGAGACACTTCAGGACAAAGGCCTAGCCATCTACTTCAGAAAACTCAGCCTTTGGAAACTCTGGGGAGCACAGTTCTGCTTTGACACACATAGATAGTAAATGAGTTGAAATAGACTCGGTGTTAACTTCTCTCTCGTTTTTTTTGGCTGGAATGTGGCAAAGACCTGACCTGCTATATCAGATGTCATTTCCAGAGAAAAAAGAATGGTTAAAATCTAGAAACTAACCCAACAGCTATTTCCTACAACCAGGAAGGGAGAAAAAAAGAGTGTGGTGTTCATCAGTTGAATTTTAACAGTTATCAAAGCTGATCGCTGTATTCTTAAGACTAAATATTTGAATACTAGTTATGAGTGAGATGGAGGCACGGTGGCGTAGTAGCTAAGAGCTGGGCTGTTGATCAAAAGGTCTGCAGTTTGAATGTACTGGCCACATCTTAGAAACACTACAGGGAGATTTTATGAATTGCAATCAACTTGACAGCAGTGGATTATGAACATGATATTCTATTGTAAGGGCATAAAACTAAAATACATGCTCTGCTTCTTTTGTAGGACACAGAAAGAAGCATTACACAATGCAATCAATTGTATTTACATAAGTGAGCACTTATTAAAAAAAATCAGCTCAATAGTCTTCGGTTGTCTTTGTTTTCTCCCTTTTTGTGCTTTTACAAAGTCTCAGACGTGAAATGTAATCATTCAACTCTTGAATTTTATAGAAAGTAGAGTGTTTAATACTATAACAGAACAAAGTAGTTTTTCTATGTAACAATGCATTTATCAAAATTATATTAATCTGGTGCCTTTTAAGAATTTAGCTGGAGTTTCCTTTGGAGTTTTAAGAGATATTACAGCTTTTGGCTAGTTCTAGATTGAAGGATTTTATTCTGTTGGTAAATATTTTTTTAAATCAAGTTAAACTGAAAGTCTTTAACATTCAGATATTATCAAGAAGTGCATTGACTACACAAAGACCATTAAAAATGAGCCAAGAATAGTAATACCAGAAGTATACTGAATACATCAAATGATTTCATAATCTGTCTTTGGTTTTTAAACAAGAAATATCAGTTATTCTTCTGTCCATCCCAAAGTGATAGAATGCAGTGACCAAAAGAAATTGTGATTGATGCTTTATTTTTATAACAGACGAAAAATACTTCAGTGACTTGTTGTGAAAGACCTCTGTGGTCAAAAATAGCTAGATTCATTATTCCCCCTCTGATAATAACCAAGCACTTAACTCCTTTAATGAATTCCTTTTGTTGGATCTTGGGAGCAGAGAATGGAAAGCAGGAAATTGCAAGATGAAGAGACAGGCTCTTATTGTCTGAGCAGCTGATTGCTGAGCTAGAGCAACATTACTGGGCTCCAACAACTACATGACAACAAATACAGCAGAACTGCTTTGTATGCTCAGTGGCGCTGTGAGATTCAGGGCGAGATGCCAGCAGTGCCCGGGAAGACAGCAACCCAGCATGGACGGCTGTGAGGAGCCGAAAGCCTAGCTGTTTTGCACATGGATAAATGACCCACACGGAAACACAAAGGTGCTTCCACAAAGTTCCATCATCTCCCCCTTTCTCACCCGGGAAAAGAAAATCAATTAAACTTGAAGCTCTTGACCTTTCCCCTCAAGGACACAAACAAGCCAAACGGTGTTCCCTCTGTGATAGCTAGCCACGCTGCTCTGACAGGAATAGAGTGGAAGCAAGAGGCTGAGGTTTCTGTGGGTGCAGATAAGGGAGGCTGTGAACACCGCTACTGAGCCCATTGCATTATGTGTCATCAGTCAAAATACCATTAGCAAAATTTTTTTTGTATCCATTATAAATCACAAGTTTTTCAATTTTAAAAAGCTACATACATATATATAGTGTGTATATATCAAAGACACTTGGCTTGGCTATATATAGGTAGAGAGAGAGAGAGATGTAGCCTGTTAAATAATATTGTTGAGTCAACAATACAGTTGATTCTAAAATCAACCTGGAACTTTGACTGAGCTTATTGTGTTATCTGTGGAGAGGCCTCTACCCAGAATCTAGTGCCTACTTCCAACAAGCTTGAATAAAATGAGTGAGGCCTAAGGACACGCTGATCAGATTCCAACACATCAGGTTGGTCCGGCCAGACTAGCTTTTGATGAGCTATCACTCATGGTTTTTCTGCAATTCACTTATTATTATGAATCAAATACTTTCCACTAGATAGAGAGCAGTTCCATTGCATCAGCAATTAGATTTAACCTTGTTCACTTTGTATTGTGTTATAAAGGAGCCAATTACCAGGCTCAGTGAAAATCACCACTGAGGTCCTAAAAGAAATCTAGTATTCACATGATGAGTAAATAGAGTATTTATGCTGTGCCAGACTCTGAAGTTGGGGCTCGCAACTCAGTTTGAACTGTGACTAATGGGAAAGAGAGGCATCAAATAAAAACATGGAGTGAAGTTTGGTATGAGCTATGGCTATTAAATTTTTGCCAGCTGGAAATGGGATGAAATGCCAGCAAGAAAATTCACAGACCAGTACAACCGGTACATATCAGGTTTCTGAGAGCATCAGTGAGGTACTAATTACAAGGAATTGCCCCAACAACAGTGGATTTGGTTGGGTTTTCAGCTGGAGAGAAAAATCAAAGAAAGGATCTAATTCAGTAGCAGATCTCCAGTGGAGGCTGAAGTCTCAGCTATAGACAGTAAAGGCTCTAGCTGGAAAGGAGTGAAATTCTATGATGTGGAATGGGTTTCCGTGTATACGAAGTCTTGAAGCCCTGGATACTCTTGACTCTTTGAGTCTACAGAAAGACCTCTCTCCGTCCTGTCAGAGACTATGACCTGGCCACTGTTTGGAGGCAGTGCCGCAGCCTCTAGTTTGCTTCCCCCTAAGAATCTAATTTATACCTTCACCTACTCTCCCAACCAATTACGGGCATCAAGTCACAATACTAGTTGACCAGTAAAGGGCTGACAGTAGAAGAGAGGAAATGAACTACATCCTGAAGAACCTTTGTGATTTAGCCAGTGCATAGCAGCAGGAGCCAGGAAAGGATGGATCCCGAGGGTGCAAGATCAGGGCAGGGGAGAGGTATGCATGGATGGAACAGAAGATTGGAAGATTATAAGTTTATTAATACAGGACTATTCTCCCATAATACAGGACTTAATAAGCCGTTAAGATCCCCAGAAGATAGTGTTAACTTTCTGCTTAGCTGGCAGTTGGAATCTTGGAGAGAGCAGTGGCAGGAAATGAGAGAAAGGAAATTGCTGCAGTGACAGATAGCAGAAGACGACACGCTAAAATGGAAATCTGTGTAAAGTCAGAAAAACTGCCAGTGACCATGCTCTATGGGTAAATTTGGAGGATACTCCTTGTACCAAAGTGAAAAACTATTCTCTAGGGAGAGGGTCACCAACACTATTGTGAAGCTCAGTGGTGATTGTAGACAAGGAAGAGCATTAGAAGATAATCACGTTGGAACTGGTCTCGATGAGAGAGGAACAACAGAATCCCAAAATAGCAGACACCAAGTAGTAGCACTGAACTGTCAGAAGCAAAGTGATTGCAGTTAGTGCCATGAAAAACAAGATTAGAGTAGCATGTCTGTGGTCTTAACCCAGAGAGCATCATGGGAATTATTGATGAAGTATAGATTCCTTATGGTCTAGAAAATGGATAGCCAACAAAGGTTTTTCTCAATCCAGATAATCAAAATAAATCCAGAATGAGAGATTAGTAGCTTTAGGACACTAAGCCTAATAAAATGTTTTAAAGGCTTGTCCAATTATGGAACTTGAACCAATTTATAAAGATGAAATTCATTGACTAAAGGAAAGGCTGGGTTCCTGGGATGAAGGACACTGCAATACCACGTGGTTGGGTAGGTACAGGGAAAATGATCTTCCAGTCTTACCTCAAAGGGGATTATAGTTGAAGGAACCACACATTAGGAAAAAGGGAACACAGAATGATTTTACAGACTGTTGGATACCAGCCTGTGCTGACAGTGACACTGAGATACATAACATATAACGAATGGAAAACTGGTGCAGGCTGTAATACAGTGAATTCACTGGGTCCCTAGAACCACCCAGTTGTCATTTCTAAGTAGTCCCTGGGTTACTCTTATCCAGTTCATGGACAACTCATACTTCTAATGCTATGAAAATTTGCACTCACTTTGAAATGCCTGAACCAAAAACCCTACTCACAACTAATTCTTCATCATAATCCCCCTTGTTTGCTGTGTGTAAGCTTTGAAATCATTCAAAGTCTTTGAAGCTTTTCTTACACTAAAATGAGGCTAAATAAGAACTGTATGCACCTGTTCTGACTGCCTACAAATTCTTCACACTCAGAAATGGATCTGGTTTGTAACTCCAGCAACTGTCTGCATGTGGTTGGTATGGAATACTTGGTTGGTAATACAACTCTCCCTCTGTTTCTTGTTCTGTGGGATGAAATGTATTGAAATGAGGATGGGAACACAGGACCACTTGTTGTTGCCACTTTACTCTCCACTGGCCAAGTTAATAAATCAAAATCAATATTGTGTTTTGGAAGGATGGCAGAGATTAATTCTTTTAAAGGCTTGTACATACAGGAGTGATGGTCCCCACTGTATTCTCAGTTAATTCACTAGTCAACCAGATGAATTCTGTTTGCTGTACTGGACATGGAATGATTAACATGGATTCAGATATGCAGTATGTGTCTATTGATCTGGCAAAAGTTTTAATAACCATTCCTGTTAAGAAAGAAATTGAAAACAAAATGCAGTCATATGGAACAGACAGCAGTAGACTGTTATTGCCCTACTACAGAATTATGTTAACTCTCCCACCATCCTTCAAAATGTATTCTGAAGAGACCTACAGTTGTCTGAACATTTACAGAACATCACATCAATGTATGTCTGCAGAGCATCACATCTGAGAGCAGATGAGCAAGGGGTAGTCCACTAGTCAAGCACATGAACTTGGAGATTGGGAGAGGAAGCCTCAGATGAATCAAGATTCTAAATACACTGGCAAAGTTTTTGAGGGTCCTAATGGCCTGGAGATCCTCTCTAAAATAAGTGACTAGTACACCTATTATCTCTTTGCGTTTAGGAGACTGATGGGGAAAGTGCTCTGTCTCTAGCAGGTGATATCAAGGCTACTACGTATGAGTGGCATCCAAAGAAGGAATATACACACAGCATACCAAAGCTGCCATAAAAGGGCTTGGAATAAAAGAATCTGAGATACAGCGCCAATTAACTCGAGTTTACATTTGAGTGGCCATTGAGAAAAATAAGGATGGGAGGCCGGTTGACAGTGGGTTCAAAAGACAAGTACATGCCAGAGTGTTGTGAAACAACTAGTGTTTTTACATTTCTGCGTGGTTCCGGCTTTCTGGGTAAAGGAAGATTAAACAGCAACTGTAAGGATCCTGTCCTCCGGAGTCATTTGTTTACATTTCAAGGTGGTAACAGGAAAGTTAGAAACTTTTCCTTTCCTCCACAGAGAAGATCTGACTACGCCCTTGAGCAATGCTGTCTGTCTAGAGAGGAAGAGGGCAGACGCGGCCGCAGTCTTATTCAAGCCCTGACTGCTGTAGTGTCAGGCTTCGTCCTCTGTAGCACAACCTCTGTGTGCACAGGTAACCTTTGAGCTTCGACATGTTGCCTCGTGAAAAATCAGGGTACTGCTATGGTGTTCTGAGAATACATGGCCTCTTTTCCAATCCAGAAGTCTGGTGTGTATGTACACACATATATACATAAACACGCATACACACACACACACACACACATAAATATTTTTACTGGGTCTGTATGCACATATATGTGTATACAGACAAGTATATGTGTACTTACACACATATACATACAGTGGGTGTATACACACATTTAAGCCTATTGCGGTCTAGTTGATTCTGATTCATAGACCTTATTGGACAGAGTAGAACCATCCCAAAGGGTTTCTAAGGAGTGGCTGGTGGATTTAAATTGCCAGCCTTCTGATTAGCAGCCAAACTCTTTATCACTGTGTCAACAGGGCTCTTACATACATGTACATACACATGTGCATGTACCTGTACATGTATATGTACACACACACACACACATACATACAGGCACACATACACACACATATACATACACAAACACATACATGCGTACAGTATACATTTACACACACACTTAAAGAGACGTAGATTGCTGCCATTGAATTGACTCCACCTCATCGTGACTTTCCGTACAGCAGAACAAAGCGTTGCCTGGTCCTGTGCAATCGCTGCAGTGTCTGAGTCCGTCACTTCAGCTATCACGCCAGTTCCTCTCACTGGGGGTCTCCCTCGCCATTGCTGTCCCTCCACTTTACCAAGCACAGTATCTTCCCTTAGCATTGATTCCTCTCAAGTAAGTTTACAAAGAAACTGAGTGAGACAATACTGTGTTGTGGTTCATAAAGTTTACATTGGCTAATTTTTAGAAGTAGATTGTTAGGCCTTCCTTCCCAGTCTGTCCTAGTCTGGAAGCTCTGCTGAAACGTGGCAGAATCTGCCACGGTGACTCTGCTGGTATTTGAAATACCATAGCTTACAGAATCAAAGCAACATGTAAGCTGCCCAAAAGTGACAAACTGACACCAGGTGATGGCTAACTCTATCTCTGTCTCAGTCTCTATCTTGGTCTCTGTCTCTATTTATATTTATAAGACCCAGTGCCTTTGAGTCAATTCCAACTCATAGTAACCCTATAGGACAGAGTGGAACTGCTCCATAGAGTTTCCAAGAAGCACCTGGTAGATTCAAACTGCTAACATTGTGGTTGGCAGATGTAGCACTTAACCACTATGCCACCAGGGTTTCCTATATGTGTATGTATGCACACATACACACTGTGTGCTATATATGCTTTGCTCCTATATATATGTGTGTATATACATATATATACATAGTTAGTTTGCTACATATACTTAGCTTGCAAGCAGAGTTAACTCTCAGATTCTGCAGTTTCAAAATAAAAAAATCTGACCTCTTATTTGTGCTAGGAAATTGTGTGAAACAAATTGTGTGGAATTCTGGACAGGTCCTAGTAGGGGAATGACAGAATAAACCCCAAAGATTCTGGACCAAGACCACACCGTCTACAGCATGGAATTAAACACTTTTGAGACACAGCTCCTGAACTGCACAGAGGTGATACAGGTGATTGGTTAGACTATGAAGGAGCATGAAAATTTTGTAAGAAGGCAAACTAATAAGAGTCCAAAAGCCACAGTGATAAAACGAGGAATATTCAGTCCCTACCTCTTAACTGTAACAGAGAGATGTAAAAAAATATGGAGTTTTGCTTGAAAGAGGAAAAGGTTCATTAGGGTTTTCAAAAGAGAACAACATTTAGTTTAAAATCAGCGGAGTACAAAATATTTTGGAAAGAGTTGGAATACCTATGGAGTTCATTAGTTATGGAATGATGGAGTTCGGGAGGAAGGGAAGAGACAGAAGATCGGTCAGGAAACAAAAACATAAAGTGATATCGATATGACCCTAAGACAGTAGTGCCGATGAACACAAGAGCCTGTATTTGAGTTCCGATTGAGAAAAATAAGGGCGGGAGGCAGACTGATAAGGGGATCCAAAGAGAAGTTTATGAGAAGGAATAATAGACATTTAGTCAACTCAGAATTTCACAAGAATGGAAAATCAAGCAATGGTGGTGGGGTGGGTGATATTTTAAGGAGTGGTGACTGACAGTGGTGGCAGGAACAGCTGTGTTCCTTTCTGCATCAAATTCCTGTCTTCAGAGAAAATGTATGAAAATTTGGCAGCCTAACAAGCCCACAATATCCTTTTCAGCATAAGTATTTTCTTCTTCTGCTTCGTAACAAACCACACCAAAACCAAACCCACCGCCATCGAGTCGATTCCGACTCATAGTGACCCTATAGATCAGAGTAGAAACTGTCCCATAGTGTTTCCAAGGAACACACGGCACATCAGAACTGCCAGCCCTTGGGTTAGCAGATGTAGCACTTACCCGCTACACCACCAGGATTTCCAAGTAACAAAGGCCAGCAAATCTCAACTGATTGGCCACCGAGCTAAGATAACCATCTCTAGACAGAACTCTAAAAGCCATACTGAGTGATGACAAAGCTTACCCAATCAGATTCTCTGGGAAGTATGAGCAGTCTGGGTACAGACAGGCCAATGTCGTTTGCACTCAGGCTATATTCCTAGTGATACTAGATCTCCCAGGTCTATCCTGAGTCTGTTGTACTGGAAGACTGTATACCTACCCACATAATATATGTTAACACTCACATACTTCATTGCCTTATGCTCTTGTTTTCATTAGTAGAGGTAAATTCATTACTATATTTTATCAATAAAAACAATTCCAGTAAAACAGCTAACATCTTTTGAATGCTTAGAAAGTACCAAGTACTGGGCAATACTTTTCATTCTTTAACTTAAAATAATTTAATTTGTCTTATTACACTATGTCACAGAAAGAAACTAAGATACAAAGAGGTGAAGTAAATAAAGCTGCAAAAACGGTAACTGATGGAGCTTAATTTCAGACTCCAGTGGCTGATCTCTGAACTTGTGCACTAAACCTCATGTTGTGCTGTGCTTTGTTTCCCTTTCCATTTTGATTATTCTGGTACTCTTCGGAAACTCTCTGGAAAGTGTTTTGAATGTATTTGTAGCAGTCGTGCTGTTACGACTGCTCGGTCAGAAGTAATTGAAGTGTTGGACTGAGGTAACCAAGGAATGAGAATGGGCACATTGGTTAATTTGGTGGGAACCAATTCGTTTAGAAAACAAATGAAAGTGGAAGACAGTCAATGCTTGGTCAACTCTGTTTGCAAATCTGTCCCTTATTCACTTAACTGCCCCTTATTCATATAACTGACAGTTGACAGAAAGTTAAAGAAATGTAAATTAATGCATAAAAAAAATTGTGCATGCACAAATGTTTCATTTTTAATTGAATATAAAACCTAGAAGTAAAAGCTTTATTTTTCATAATTGTACCCAAACAGACTTTCAGCGTTTTATAATTTGACTTAGAGGTTCAAGCTGGCTGTTGAACTTCATGCTATTTTACAGATTTGAGTTATAATACTTATGATTATGGAAAATTATATTTTCAAAAACATGAGCACAATAGCATTTTTAGTCTCTTATGTTCTGGAACAGAACCTCATCAAGCAGTGGAGGACATTTCTCAGTCCCTTAAATCGTATTGGCCTTTGTGGCCCCTCAGACAGTCAAATGCAAGGAAAGTGATGCTGACTGATTTCTGAGACTAGAGCATAACAGGCTATCTTACTTCCACCCGACTCTTTCTTTCTCCCTCAGGATGACATCCTTGGAACCTAGTCACCATGTTGTAAAAAGGTCCAGGTGATATCAAGAGATCATGTTTGGGTATTCCAGTTGATAGGTCCTGTTAAAGACTCACTCGAAAGCCAGGATCAAGTTAGTGAATGAGGAAGCACTAAGATGATTCTTGTCCCAGGCCACAGGGCTCCTCTCTGAGATGAAAGAAAGTTATCCCCTCATCCCTCAGTTCTCAAGTTATTTCTTCAAGAAGTTTTCTCTGAGCCTTCAGATTATATTAAAAATTCCTTTCATACATTACCATCGTGCCTCATGAATTCTCTTCATAAAGCATAGAGAGTGCAAGTACATACCTATTTGTGAAAGTACTTATTCTGTCTCCCACACAAAAAGATTAGAGAGTGTGCCTTTTTGGTTACCAGGATGTATCTTATGTTTTAATTCTGACTTTTAAATAAGTATTTGCTGTGTACATTGTTTCCAGTATTCCAATATTGTCTCTAAAATTTTAGAAGTAATTTTATTTTGGATTCTTTAACAAGATGGTAAAAAACTATTCTATTATTGCAATTGTCGATTTTGCACTCACATTTTTAGAGTAAGTTTTTTTATTAAAATAAAAAAAAAAGCAACCCTGGTCAAATACAATTGTAAAATTACTTTTCCTCTCTTGGAACATACAAATGATTGCTTTCCAAGTATCTGTGATTTTTTTTTTTTTTTTTTTTTTTTTTGCTGTGCCATCATTTATTAGAGAACAAGCCTGTGATGTAAAAGGTGGGGGAAAAAAAAAAAAAGACAACATTCATAAGATAAGTGCTACAAATTTAATCTGGGCTACACAGCTGGTAAGCATGGTGATGTAAACCTGGATGTGTTTTAAATCTGTCTAGCTCTATGGCTCTTTAAAGCTGGATGAGCAAATTTTACCTAAAGGAAATAGATGCATATATTGTCCCAGTTACTTGTATCATGCTATTTAGTACAACGTAAAGGGATTATAAAGACTTTGTGATTTCTTTTCCAGAGGCAGAACACTGCAGATCAAAAAACAGGGCTGAGACGACAGGCAGAACTTGAATCTGACTCTCACCCTTTTAGCTGAACCTTGTCTCTTACACAGCCTGTAATTAAAATTAAATGAAATAGAACATACAAAGCACAACATAGTATCCGTAAAGTAATTGCTGAAAAATTTTTAATCCCTGTACCTTAACTAATGTTAAGAAATCAAATTCATAGGGAACTCTATTTTTTGGCGGTGGTGGTGGGGTAGAGTGGGGAATGCTGCTTTTTACTTATTTGTTTACTTTATTGTACTTTAATGAAGTTCCACAGAATAAACCAGTTTCTCACACATATTGTTTTATGACATTGGTCAACAGCTGTATAAAAAGTCCCTTCTCAACCGTGAGTTTCCTATCCCTTCCTGCCCTCCAGTCCTTGCCCCTGGCCTTGCATGCACCTTCAGTGTCTTTCTGTTTTTTGGGCCTATCCAAACTCTGGCTGAAAAGTAAATGAACCTCAGCAGTGAATTCATTACTGAGTTGAAAGGGTGTCTAGGGGCCATGCTCTCAGGGCTTCTTTTCCATCAGGCCAGCAAATCTAGTCGTTCTTTTTTTTTTTTTTTTTTTTTTTTTTTTGAGACTAGTGACATTTCTCTCCACCTCTGCCTAGGATTCTATGTTTCCTCTCAGGGAAGTCAGTGGTGGTAGCCAAGCACTATCTTGTTGTCCCGGGGTAAGTTTGGTGGAGGCCATTTCAGATGTGTTCCATTATTCTTCTGGAGTAATCTTTCCCTTGTATCTTAAGTTTTTGTCGTTTTATCAAAGTCCCAAAGGGATGAGAACAGCTGAACATCCTAGATGTTCATCACAGGGGGAACTGTATCTTGACTGTATCAATATCAACACTGATTGTAGTATTAACTGCTTATAATATTGTACTATAATAAAGCAGAGAACAGAATTAGGTAAGGAAGGTAACAGCATCAGGTAAAGAGGGTAAGTACAGGGTGAGCAGCCCTCACTTGTCTGTCAGTGGAGGCTTGCTTGTTGTAATGCTGGAAGCTACGCCAGTGGTATTTAGGTACCAGCAGGGTCAAAATACTAGACAGGTTTTAGCTGAGCTTCCAGACTAAAACAGACTAGGAAGAAGGACCTGGCAGCCTACTTCTGAAAAGAATTAGCCAGGGAAATCCTTATGAGTAGCAGCAGAACGTTGTCAGATACGGTGACAGAAAGTGAGCTCCCCAGGTTAGAAGGCACTCAGGAGATGACTGGGGAAGAGCTGCCTCCTCAAAGTAGAGTTGACCTTAATGACGTGCCTAGAGTAAAGCCTTCAAGATCTTTGCTTACTGATGTGGTACAACTCAAAACGAGAAAAAAACAGCTGCAAACATCCGTTAATAATCAGAACATGGAATGTACGAAGTGCGATTCTAGGAAAAGCATGAATCTGGAAATCGACAAAAATCCAATGAAATGTATAAACATGAATATCCTTGGCATTAGTGAGCTGAAATGGACAGGTTTTGGCCACTTTGAATCTGACAGTCATACAGTCTACTATGCTGGGAATGAAAATTTGAAGAGGAACAGTGTTGCATTCATCATCAGAAAGAATATTTCAAGATCTGTCCTAAAGTACAATGTCGTCAGTGATAGGATAATATCATATGCCTACAAGGAAGGCCAGTTAATACAACTATTTTTAAAATTTATGCACCAACCACTAAGAGCAAAGATGAAGAGACTGAAGATGTTTATCAGTTTCTGAAGTCTGAAATTGATCAAACATGCGATCAGGACGTGTTGATAATTACTGGTGACTGGGATGCAAAAGTTGGAAACAAAGAAGAATCAGTAGTTGGAAAACATGGTCTTGGTGAGAGAAATAATACTGGAGATTGCATTATAGAATTTTGCAAGACTAATGACTTCTTCATTGCAAATACCTTTTTAAACCAACACAAATATCAACAGTACACATGGACCTCACCAAATACCTAGGAATACATAGGAACCAAGTCAACTACATCTGTGAAAGAAGATGATGGAAAAGCTCCATATCAGTAGTCAGAACAAGACTAGGTGTTGACTGCACCACAGATCATCAATTAATCATGTACAAATTGAAATTGAAACTGAAGAAAATTAGAACAAGTCCATGAGATCCAAACTATTACCTTGAGTATACCCTTCCTGAGTTTAAAGACCATCTCAAAAACAGATTTGATATGTCTGTCACTAATGACTGAAGACTGGACTAATTGTGGAATGACATCAAGGACGTCATCCATGAAGACAGCAAGAAGTCATTAAAAAGATGGGCAAGAAAGAAAAGACCAATTGGATGTCAGAAGACACTCTGAAACTTGCTCTCGAATGTCGAGCAGCTAAAGCAAAAGTAAAGAATGCTGAAGTAAAAGACCTAAACATAAGGTTTCAAAGAGCAACTCAAGAAGACAAAATAAAGTATTACAATGACATATGTGAAGTACTGGAAATGGAAAATCAAAAGCAAAGAACATCTTCTATGTTTCTAAAGCCAAAAGAACTAAAGAAACAAATCAAGCCTCAAGTTGCAATAGTGAAGGATTCTGTGAGGAAAATATTGACAGACTCAAGGAGCATCAAAAGAAGATGGAAGGAATACACACAGTCATTATGTCAGAAAAAAAAAAGGTTGATGTTCAGCCATTGAAGAGGTAGCGTATGATCAGGAACTGATGATACTGAAGGAAGAAGTTGAAGCTGCATTGAAGGTATGGCAAGAAATGAGACTCCAGGAATGGATGGATTATCAGTGGAGCTATTTGAACAAACAGGTGGAGATCTGGAGGTACTCACCCATCTCTGCGAAGAAATTTGGAGGACAGCTACCTGGCCAACTGACTGGAACACATCCGTATTTATGCCCATTCCAAGGAAAAGTGATCCAAATTAAAGCAGAAATTACCAAACACCACTAATATCACATACAAGTAAAATTTTACTCAAGATCATTCAAAAGTGACTGCAACAGTGTATCCACAAGGAGCTGCCAGAAATTCAAGCTGGATTCAGAAGAGGACGTGGAACCAGAGCTGTCATTGCTGATGTCAGATGGATCTGAGCTGAGAGCAGAAAATACCAGAGAGATGTTTACCTGTGTTTCATTGACTATGCAAAGCCATTCGACTGTGTGGATCATAATTAACTGTGGCTAACGTTGCAGAGGATGGGAATTCAGATCACCAAATTGTGCTCTTAAGGAATCTGTATTTGGATAAAAAGGTAGCTGTGTGAACAGAATAAGGAAACACTGCGTCGTTTAAAGTCAGAAAAGATGTGCCTCAGGGTTGTATCCTTTCACCGTATCTTTCAACCTGTATGCCAAGCAAATAATCTTTGAGAAGCTAGATTACACAGAAGAATGAGGCATCAGGATTGGAGGACAACTTATTAAAAACCTATGTTAGGCAGACGATACCACCTTACTTGCTGAAAGTGAGAAACATTTGAAACACTGATGAAGATCACAGACCACAGCCTTCAGTAGTAATTGAGCCTCAACATCAAGAAAACAAAAATCCTCACAACTGGAGTAGTAAACACCATCATCATAAATGGAGAAAGGATTGAGATTGTCAAAGATTTCATTTTACCAGGATCCACAATCAACACTCATGTATGCAGCAGTCAAGAAATCAAAAGACGCATTGCATTGGGAAAATGTGCTGCAAAGGATCTCTTTAAAGTATTGGAAAGCAAAGCTGTCAGCTTGAAGACTAAAGTGCACCTGACCCAAGCCATGGTGTTTTTTTCAGTCGCATCATATGCGTGCAAAAGTGGACAATGGACAAAGAAGACAGAAGAAGAACTGATCCCTTTGAATTATTATACTGACGAAGAATATTGAATGTATCATGGAATGCCAAAAGAACAAACAGATCTGCTCTGGAAGAAGTACAGCCAGAGGGCTTCTTGGAAGCAAAGATGGCAAGACTGCATCTTACATACTTTGGACACGATGTCAGGAAAGATCAGTCCCTGGAGAAGGACATCACGCTTGTTAGAGTGAAGGGTCAGTGAAAAAGAGGAAGACCCTCGACAAAATGGATCAAAATAGTGGCCACAACAATGGGCCTAAGCATAAAAATGATTGTGGACGTGGTGCAAGACTGGGCAGTGTTTCATTCTGTTGTTCACAGCATCTGTATGAGTTGGAACTAAATGAACAGCACCAGCAACAATGAAAGCAATATAGTTTTGCAAGATACTACTATTGGATGAAGCTAGGTAGAAGGTACACAGATCTCTTTGCATTGTTTCTTATAGCTGCTTATGAACCTATAATTATTTTAAAATGCAAACATTAAATTACTAAAAATCTGTAGTGAGACAGAAAAAGAGCCAAAAAACCAAACACAGTGCCATTGACTCAATTATGACTCATAGTGACCCTACTGAACAGAGTAGAACTTCCCCATAGAGTTTCCGAGGAGCACCTGGTGGATTTGAACTGCTGACCTTTTGATTGGCAGGTGTGGTACTTAAACACAATGCCACCAAGGTTTCCATAGTGAGACAGAGGAGAGCCTAAATTCACTCAATGGTACAACTGAGGAGTTCTTTAGAAATTCAATTATTCAGTCTCCATCATTTCACTAATCCCAGAATGGAAGCCCAGAGGAGTTAGAAGACTTGGATAACATAGCTAGTTAGTGGCATAGTCCACAAAAAAGCCTCAGTCCCCATTTCCAAGTAAGTTCTATTACACAAATCTAAGCATATTTTTTAAGAGGACTCCTTGACATTTAGCAAATTTTGGCTGTTCTGTCTCTGAGGTTTGCTTTAATTTCCATCGACAGCCTTTTATAGAGATGATTTATTTTTTTCTGAATAATCTTTTTGATATTTATTACTAAATAAAATTTCACAATGAATAAAATTTCATATGGAGCTTCTTCATGTTACATTTCAAGAAAGCATCTCTTAACACATCACCCAGAAATCCTAGAAACAAGCTCGAGTAAGTAACTGGAATTTAGGACTTTTGTTGTCAATTTTTGATTACCATTGTTTCACAACAATGTCTTTGAGAGGTCATGTCAATTAGCTTATATGACTAGAATAAAGCTGTTGTTAATATATCCATCCTTCATTAACTAGAATATGATAAATAGAAAAAACACAGTATTTAAAAATGAACTGCATTGTTAATGTACTAATTTTAATACTCAAGTTGCAATTCCCAGGATGTGAAAGAAGATAAAAGTTGCCTAGATGAGAAAAGCAAAGTTTATTCTCTTAGAGCTTCTTATAGCAAGGGAGTAGGTCATCGTTATTTGTGTTTGTCAGAGACTCAAAGAAAAGGACAAGTGAAAGATTTAAGTTATGCCCTGAAAGGAGACTGTTGGTATGGAAGGCTGGAAATGGTATGTTATGGATTCAATTATTTCCCCTACAAAATACATGTTGAAATCCTGTAAAAAGGATCCTATGTAGAAATAAGTTTTTGTTATGGTAACGAGGTCACATCAGAGTAGGGTGGATCCTAAATCTAATTACTTCTGAGTTAAAAATAACTCTAAAACAGACACAGAAACACACTTGGGGGTAGACAGAGACATATGAAAATCTGTCTCTAAGCAAGAATTACCTCCAGATGCCAGAAGCTAAGAGAGAGGCTCACTGGAAAAACTAACATGACCAAGACCCTGATTTGGCTTTTAGCCCCAGATTTATGAAAAAAATAACTTTCTGTTCTTTAAAACTCCCTATTCATGGAATTTTTGTTACAACATCTCAAAGAAACTTGGACCTGGGGTACCTAGAAGTGAAGCAGTCTATGTGATTGGTTAGGGGAGCATACTTGGTTTTCTCTGTTTGAACTGCACTGGAAGTGGGAAGAAGGAGAGTAGACAAGGCAAAAATTAAGGATGTCATAGATTATTAATCCAATCCTGGCCATTTGGGGAAACCCTGGTGCATAGTGCTTAGGAACTATGGTAGCTAATGCAAACGTCAGCATTTCAAATCTACCAGGTGTCCTTATAAACCATGTGGGGACATTTCTACTCTGTCCTTTTGGGTTGCTGTGAATCAGAATCAACTCACCGGCAACAGGTTTTTGTTTTGTTTTTTGTTTTTTGGGTTTTTTTTTTGCCATTTTGGATCCACTGTTAAAGCATTGTATTTTTGACTTCCTGGACTGCATATACTGTTTGACTTCTTGGCATGGATGTTAGAAGTTATGAGTTACAGGTCTATTTTATGTATATGACCTGGCCATTATCCCATTGTATACCCGTTGTATGTTTTGTCTCACCTCTGCTGTAGTGTATCTTCAAGGGCTCCAAAGATCTGGCTCTCAAAAGGTGCTACATTTTCATCTGGTTTCTAATTCTGTAATGTTGCTGTTTTAGTCACCTGGTACTGCTCTAACAGAAGACGCCAAGATTGGAAGACTTTATGAAGAAAATTTTTATTGACACAGTCTGGTAAGCCACAAATCCATTCACAAATTACAGTTCCATTCAGTATGAGAAATTATCACAGTCCAGTTCAATGCTAGCATCTCAGCATAAGAACCTCAGGTCCAAAGGACATGCTCTGCTCTCAGTGCTGCTTTCTTGGTGGTACGAGGTTCCCAACTTCCTCTGCTCACTTCTCTCCCTTATATCCCATGCGCTGGCAGCTTGAGTCCTGCCTCACCAATACAACTGCTGCCACACTCTCCCTCATCAACATCAGAGGCAGGATTTGCAACACATGCAAGGAATCATACCTTACTGGGACTCGTAACTGAATCAAATCAATATATACATTTTAGGAGACACAATGCAATCTATAACAGTTGCCATAATTTTTATGGTTTTATTGGGTGCATAAGTACATACAGATATACGCAGTTCAGAAGAGAATTTTTTTTTTTTTTTTGTAACACCAATGTCTTACGTTGTTTTCTAACAGAAAAACAACTATATTCAGCATTTGTAAGACTTGGGATAAGCATAGTACGTTGGAGGAACTACTAAGCCCTGTTGAATAAAGGCTGTCCTTCATGAGCTGTTGCTGTGGGAACCTTTAGTGGATCTGAGATGATAGTCAGGGAAGTGGGAGGTGGAAACAGTAAATAACAATAGGCAGAGACATCATAAAAAGATCTAAGAGAGGGACATATTCTATACTACTCCACTATTATGCTGTTTAAAACAGTACAAATCTTTTTAAAGAACAATGATATCAAGAATACAAAGACAGCATTTTGTTGTAAAGAACACCAAGGGAATTTAATTAGGAAAATGTAGAAATGATTATCTATGCAGTAAATTAAAAGTCTTCACAAATGTTATGTGTGACTTTTACCAGAAACAAGCTGATCTCTCAAAAATGATTAAAATTATGATGCAAAAATGATGAGGAAGGTGGAAAAGAAAGATTGGAACCATGAGTCTATTAGAGTTAACAAGCTTTATTGAATGACAAATTGTTCACCAATAGGGAGCACACAAATCGAAAATGGTAAGGGGGCTCAAGTTTATACAGTTAGAATGCCTTTTAAAGCTTAGATGAGTAAGCATCCAACCTTTTGCTTTGATTGCTTAATCACGTCCAATGTTCCTTTCATTTTGGTGAAATCGGTCACTGATCAATAAGCTGGTTTACTTTGATTAGGTGAGTGTTACTAACTGATGCTGTAAAGTACTGATAACTCATGCTAATTCATACAGATAAGGAAAATTTACTTAAATTTTGGTTCTGTTTCTTGCAAATGGCCTTCTGATTAATTTTTGTTTGGCTCTTGACCCAAGAAAACCATTTTACCTCTTGCTTCTATAAAAAAAATTAACAGGAGGTAAAGCCCTTGGAATCATGCTAGCATAGTGGTTCAGAACTAGGCTGTTGACCAAAATTTTAACAATTTGAATTGACTAACCACTCCTTGGAAACTCTAACGGAGAATTCTACTCTGTCCTGTGGATTCCATTGAAGGCAATGGATTTGGTTTGGTTTTTGGTGTTGTCATGGATTGAATTACGTCCTGCAAAAAAATGTGTATAGCCATTTAGCTAGGTATTGTGTGATCTTCCCATACATTGTAAACCCTGCCTCTGTGATATTAATGAGGGAAGATAGGTGGCAATTGTGTTGTTGGGCAAGACTCAGGGTATAAGATTGTATTGTGCCTTGAGAGAATCTCTTGGGATATACAGGAAAGGGAAACAAGCAGAGAGTTGGAGACCTCATATCACCAGAAAAGAAGCAGATGTGGGAGTACAGTGAATTCTTTGGATCCAGGATGCCTGTGCTTCGGAAACTTCTAGTTTAGGGGAAGATTGATGACAAGAACTGTTCACAAGAGCCAACAAAGAAAGCCTTCCTCTGGAGTTGATGCCTGAATTGTTACTTGTAACCTTCTGGACTGTATGTATCACAGTAAAATTCATCTACTTAGAGCCATTCACTTATGGTATTTCTGTGATAATACCAATAGATGACTAAGACAGAATTTGGTACCAAGAGAGTGGGGTGCTGTGCTAATAGATAACCAAAAAGTGGAAGTGGTTTTGAAACTGTGACTGGATGTAAGTCTCAGAAAGGAGACTTGAGACTGAGGAGAACTGTCAACACTAAGGAATGTGCAGATAGGTGGTGAGAAGCAGTCAACAGGCAGCACCTGAACCAGGAGACCAGCATAAGACAGCACTGAAGCTGACCCATGGAATGAGAGAGTTGAGTGTCTGTGTGCAGGAGGCTTCCAGGCAGAGTGGGGTGCCTTTGAGCACTTAAATTGGTGGAGCTACAGAGCTTTTGAACTCTTGCTCCAGCATTAAAGATGTGGTGTTGAGGCCCTGGCAAAGAGACCACAAGAAGCCGAAGCTGAAGAGCAAGGACCACAAGGAGGTGAGCTGCTTCAGTCTCAAAAGATACAGCCATGACCTCAGGGATCTCTAAGTGTGGAGCTATGGCCTCTGATGTTCATAAGAGTGGGGTTGGCACTCAGTTGGAGTAGGAAAAAGATGCACCTAAAGCTGAGGGAGGCGGGGTGCAGAGTTGCTGTCCTAATGGACCTAGAAGGCAGAGCTATAGCGAAGGGCCAAGGGGCCTGCAGTCAGAATCCAGAGAGTATGGCCAGTAGAGTCTGTAGGGCAGGGCTATTGTATAAAATGCCTCAGAGACAGCAAGTTTATTTTCCAAACCTTGTAGGCTAACATAACATGTTCTGCTAATTTGCTTGGTGTCTGTTATACCCTCTTTCTGTGCAATTTTTCCCATTTATGACAGAAATGTGTAACTTGTACCTGTTCTAATATTGTACCCCTGAAGCAGATTTGTGTTTTAGATTTCATAGTTGAAAACAAATGTTTGCATTTTGAACTTGGCATTAAGACTTTTGCTATATGGGGTGAAAATGTTTTGCATATTGCAAGGATGATGTTTTTCAGAGGAGTGTAATGTGATGGGCTAAATTGTGTCCCCTCAAAAGTGTGTGGCAATTTGGCTGGATCATGATTCCTGATGTCTTGTGAAGCTCCTATGTGCTGTAAATTCTGCCTCTATGATGTTAATGAGGCAGGATGGGCAGCAGTTGTGTTGGTCGGATAGGGCTCAACATATAAGACTGTATCGTGCCTTGAGGCAATCTCTTGGGACACAAAGTAAAGAGAAGCAAGTGGGGAGTTGGGGACCTCATACCATCATGAGCAGTGCTAGAAGTAGATCATGTCCTTTGAAAAGGATCTGGGGTCCCTGTGTCTCAGAAGCTCCCACTCCGGGAAATGATTGATGACAAAGACTTGCCTTTCTAAAGCCATCCACTTGTATTTCTGTTATAGCAGCACTAGACAACTAAGAAAGATATATTTCTTTCCTGTAGCTATGGTAACAAATTACACCAAAGTGGGAGGCTTAAAACAGTAATCTGAATTTAGTGTATCAGCATGGCCATACTGTTTTCTAAAGCTCTGTTTTTGTAGTTGTTGTAGTTGTGTACCTTGAAGTTGGTTTTGAGCAACCCCACAGGACAGAGTAGAACTTCCTGATAGAATTTCCTAGGCCACAATCTTTAAATCGAGATGGATTCACACAGTGGCTGCAGCAACGGGCTCAACTAGAACAATGATTCTGAGAATGGTGCAGGACCAGGCAGTGTTTTGTTCTGTTGCGCATAGAGGAGCTACAAGTGGGAACTGATTCAATGGCATCTAACAACAGTAACAACATTTGTGGGTACAGTTTGCCTGGTCTTTCTCATGTGTTGCCACTAAACCCACCGCCGTCAACTGTGACTCATAGCAACCCAGTAGTACACAGTAGAACTGCCCCATAGGGTTTCCTGGGAGTACCAACTCACAGATTCCAACTGCCGACTTCTTCTAGCAGGTGTAGCACTTAACCACTACTCCAGCATGGTCACTGCGTGGGTTCAAACAACCAACCTGTTGGTTAGCAGCCAAGCTCTTAACCCACCGGGGCTACTTGGTAAGAATTTAGAGGAGGATTTTTCCTGGCCATTTCAACTCAGGAAGCCTAAGGTGTTTCTTGATTTTTAGCATCATAGCTTCGACTTCTGCCTCCATCTTTACTGCTTTCATAAAGAGATTAAAATTTACCCTAATAACACATCTTAACTAATTATGTTTTCAAAAACTGTTTTCAAATAAGATCCCATTCATAGGTTGAGGGAGGGGTTTGGATCGAATGTACCTTTCTGGGAGACACAATTCAACTCACAAGAGGAAGCACAGAGTATAAAACTTGCACACCCAACAGAAATCACTTGTGAGTACGAAGAAGAACCAGACACATGTTTTTAGTAGCTCAGTTGGAAGTTCTGATGTTACTGTGAAATCTTATTTTTCTACTAGTTAACTTAAGGTTACAGATAGAATAATAAATGCATTTTCCTTACTTTTACATAATCAGTTATTCAAATATCCCTCCCATTCTCATGACTGTGTACTAGAATATCTCTGCACAAGCTGGTCACCATGAATCCTCAAGGGATGAATTAGTCTTAAAATTAACAGCATAAACAGCTGTTAAAGACCTGTATTGTAGCTTATTCCAGTTCTGTTTTGCTCTGATAAAACCATTTATTGAATTCCATTTGAATTCACTGTATTTAATACTATGTTAGGAACAATGAAGTCTTTTTATGTTTCTTCTCAAGTATGTGCTGTTCCTTATTACTGAGAGTGTCACATGTAAATACAAGAATGTGAGGACAAAGGATGAATAACATTCCTATTATTCTCAAGATATGTGGTAATGTTTACTGGATGCCCCTTTGTTGATGCAGATTAAATATCTGCAATGATGGAAAATGTACACACAAAATCTGGATGATGAATAAGGAAGACTCAAGAACTGACACCTTTGCATTGTGAAGTTGGCAAAGAATATTGAATATACCATGGACTGCCAAAAGAACAAATATTTTTTGTTGGAAGAAATGTACCCCAAATGCTCCTTAGAAGGAGGGAAGGCTAGATTTTGTCTCACATACTTTGAACACGTTATCAGAAGGGATCAGATCCTGGAGGAGGACTTCATGCTCGCCAAAATAGAGGGCCAGTGTAAAAAAGACCCACCCACAACAAAGCGTATTGACACAGTGGCTACAACAACAGGCTCAAGTGTAACAACAAAGGACTTCATTAACACTGAGAATAGCACAGGATTGTATTGTATTTTGATCTCTTGTACATAAAGTCACTATGAGTCAGAACCAACTCAATGGCCCCTAACAACAACAACAGCAATGGTGGAAAAAAGTACTGAAGGCATTGCTCCATCTACTTGCTCGATCTTTAAACATTTTTTTTTTTAATATCATGGAAGGAATAAAATTCCAATACTACAGAAAAAGAAAAAAAGACTATAAAACTCTTTAATCTTTAATCCTCCCTAGAGTATCTAATGGACAACCTTAGACAGGTTTTTTTGTTTGTTTTAAATTTTGGGGAGAATTTGATTTTAGTTTCATGTTTTTATCGCATTCCATCCAGAACCTTCTATTGTGCACCTCGTTGGGACATTTGGTAAAGGTATCCAGACCCCATCTAGCTCTTTCGGAGTTAGGCTAGAAAAACCCATTGTCTACATGGGATAGTAGTCCTGGAGACTACTTTCTTCTCTGAGTCTTTAGTTTCCTTCATTCTCCTTTGCTCCAGACAGGAAGAGACAAATAGCTGTGTCTTAAATGACTGCTCACAAGCTTTTCACAGCCCAGTCACTACCCACCAATCTAGAATATGGAACACTGTCCTTATGAACTATGTTGTTTAACCGAGTTGATCCACAAGACTGTGGTCTCAAGCCCTGTAACCTGTAAACCAACCCTACAAGGTGTTTGGATGTCAAGGAGGGCTCCATAACTTTGTTCTCTATGTGCTAATCAGATATAGAAATAAAAGTATAACAGATCCAAACATGCATGTACTTGCCCCTACAAATACACCTGTACGTGTACATGCTTGTACTCACACATACCTAACGTCTTAGGCTGAGTTCTATAGAGAAGCAAAACCAGGCAACAGTACATTTAGAAAAAGAAAGATTTAGCTCAAGGAAATGGCTCATACTGTTGTAGACACCGGCAAGTCTCAAGCCAGTGGGTGAGGCAAAGAGTTGGTGACTTCTCCTGGCTTCTGCAGGGGCTGATGAACACAAAATTTGCAGTTCAGACAGCAGGCTAATGACTCATGTGGTGCAGGGGCTGACAAATCTAAGATCAACAGGTAACTCTACCAGCCACTGGCTCACAAGCTGTAGATGGTGAAGCATTCAAGATACACAGATAGTGAGGCAGGCCACTGGCTGAGGGCCAAGAACTAGAGGTCAGAGAATAAGGTGATGAGAAGCATGATCCATGGGAAGCAAGCAGACTTGTCCATATATATATATATATTGGATGCAGGCCAAACCCCTGAGGAGATGTCCCTGTCATGGATTGAATCATGTCCCCAAAATAATATGCATAGAAATCTGTCTGGATTGTGATTACTAGTGTTGATTGTGCAATTCACCTCTATTTTATGATTTTCCTATGCTGTATGTTAAAGAGGATTAGGTTGACTATAAATCCCTTCCTGAGGTCACCTCCCTGCTCCGCTGTAAAGGGAATTTCCCCGGAGTGTAGCTGTACTGCCTTTTATACTTTCATCCTGTGAGAGATCAAAGGTAAGGGAAGCGATCAGTGAGGTGCTAACCTCACACCATTAGGAAAGCAGTACCAGGAGAAGAGTACGTCTTTCAGACCTGAGGTTCCCGTGCCAAGAGATGCTCCTTGACCTAAGACAGATACAACACAAGGACTTTCCTCCAGAGCCAACAGAAGGAAAGCCTTCCCCTGGGATGGACACCCTGAATTCAGACTTGTAGCCTACTGGACTATGTAACAATAAACTTTCCTTTATTAAAGCCATTTATTTTGTGGTGGTTCTATTAGAGCAACACTAGATGACTAAAACAGTCCCTTATAAATGTTTATAAATGTGTTTATAAATCACATCATGGGGAATGACTATATCAGAACATAACTGTCAAACAACTGAGAATCATGACCTAGACAAGTGGACACACAACCTTAACCATCATACCGTCATATGATGTATGTATCTACCTCTGTAACTAAATACATATTCTTTGGTTATTATCAAAGTTGTTGCAAAATTATGTTTACTATGACGTTTGTTGTAATTGTCCTTTATTGTTGTATACTTGTCAGTGTCTTCATTTCCTTTGGTCAAGTTACGCTGACTTCCCCTACGTTGAGTGTTGTTTTTTCCATCATCGGAAATAATAGGTGGTTTAAAATGCTTTATTGGAGGTATTTAGAGTGTTATTTGATATGTCAAACAGAAATACTTGCTATTTCAAGTACAATGTTAAAAACATCTTTTGTTATACTTCTTGTAGCAATGTACAAATATGACAAGTCATTGGGTGCAAAATTCCATCATGCCATTTCCAGTGTCATTTCTATCAAGGCCACGTTTTCAAAATACTAGTCCTTCCTCTTTGTCACCAACTTTCCATTTCTAATCACTGATAGTTACCAATGCACCTTTATTGCCTGTTTGATCAATTTCATACTGCAGAAGTCAGTAATAATCTTTGTTTTCTTCATCTTTGGCACGAGTGGTTGTTGTGGAAATTTGTGTAACGATTGCATTAACTGGTCTTTCTTGTATATGCATATTATCCTATCACTAACAGTATTGTACATCAGGATAGATCTCGAAATCTTCTTTTTGACAATAAATGTGGTATCATTTCTTTTCAATTTGTCATTCCTGGCATGGTAGGCTCTAAGATTGTCCAATTCAAAATGGCCAATAACAGTCCCTTTCAGCTCGATAACACTGAGGATGTTGATTGTTATGTGTTCCATTTCATTTGATGACTTCCAGTTTTGCTACACTCATACTTCGTATGTTCAAGGTTTCAGTTATTCATAGATGTTACCAGCTGTCTCTTTCTTTCTTTCTTTTTATTTATTTATTTATTTTTTGTAGGGGGTAGAGAACTCAAGGTCAAGTAGGGGAGAGTACTGGCACATAGTGGAGTCAGCAACCAGTGTCACAAAACAGCATGTGCTTCAATTGTTTAATGATAAACTAGTTTGCTCTGTAAACTTTCATACAAAGTAAATTAATTACTTAATTATATATTCAGCCTTGCTAACAGTCCTTCTTACCCTGTCTTTCCTGTTCAAAGCCAAGCTTGCTTAATTTAAATTTCAAAAGATATCAAGGCTGCAGATGGGTGGAGGGTCAGGGTACACCCATGACCTGGTATCAGTTAATCTCAGTAAAACAGGAAGACCAGGGTGCAGTGACTCGTGTTAAGGCTAGCTGGTGGCTGATTTTTTATTCATCTCCCTTCTCTTTTCTTTATAAGTCTCATTGTCCCTGTCCTACTACAGGTCATTTGCTTCTTCCGAAATCAAAATGCCTCCCCTTATGCCTATAAAATACTGCTTAGAATAAGCTTTCTCATCAATTGCTTTGAATTTTTATTATTTTTAACAAGAAGTTTCCATACGCTGGAAACTGTGTCCAAGAAAGAGGGAGAACTGGTGAGCTGACTACCAAGAACTAGACTTTTGTCCAAAAATGACACACACATTACTTTAATTCTCAGTTTTTTTGTTACCTCTGACTGCATAACCTAACTTTATGGAGCCATAGAAGAAAGAAAACCTCTCTTTACCCAGAAGTAGAGGAAAACTGGATATTGATGAATGTAATGTCTACGACACTATCTGGTAGTGTAATGAATTTCAAATCGGACACACCTTGTTCTGAGGCCACATTCTACAATGTACAAGGACAAGCCTCCCTGAATCTTATTACTTCTCTGGGTGTAAAATGGGGGTGATACTGTTTCCCCGGGTGAGGCAAGTCAGCTAATGTAATTGCAAGTGTTTGCAAACCATATACATTAGCTATTAATCGTAGAAAGTAATAGAAGGCATTACAAAATAGAAGAGGGAGCTCAGGTTTCTAAACAGAAAAATGACAAAGTACAAATATACCCTTAGGGCAAATACACGTAACAGCTCAGATTAGAGGAAAGATTAATTTTCTCTTTACCCCTTCCTGCCTTGTATGGCTACTTTTTCTGCTATTCTTTCATTCACAAATTGTTGACTGACTCTTCACGCACATGTTGAAGGTTTAGGGGATTCAGTGGCTCCCCTCTTCTCTACATGACATTAGCTGTTTCTTCTCATTTTAAGTCCTGCCACATTAGCAAATGAAATTCCTGACAACTGTACTCCGTTCATGTCATTAAAGTCAATTCTGCTTTGAGAAGATACTTTCAGTCAACTTTCTGCTGCTATCTGTAAGGTTTTTGACCGCCCATTGTTTTCAAAACTGCCAGGTCTCTCTTTCAGACTCATCTGGAAGCTTCACTGAAATCTATCTACTGTCATTGACCTGCTAGTGTTTGAAATTCCATCACCATAACTTCCAGCATTACAGTAACATGAAAGCCATAGAAATATGACATTTTTTTTAACAACACAAACAGCAACTATATGCATGGACCTCACCAGAGGGAATATACAGGGATAAGCGCAACTCTATCTCCAGGATGAAATGATGGAGAAGCTCAGCATCATCTGTCTGAACAAGAACAGGGGCTACTTGCAGAACAGACCATTAGTTGCTCCTATGTAAGTTCAGGAAACCCCGGTGGCGTAATGCTATGTCTGTTAACCAGAAGGTTAGCAGTTCAGATCTGCCAGGCGCTCCTTGGAAACTCTGTGGGGCAGTTCTACTCTGACCCATAGGGTCACTATGAGTCAGAATTCACTCAACAGCAGTGGGTTTAAGTTTTTTGGTTTTGATATATAAGTTCAGGTTGAAGCTGAAGAATAATAGAACAAACCCATGAAAGCCAAAGTATAACCTTGAGTACATTCCACCAGAATTTAGAGATCATCTTTAGATTTGACACACTGGACACTAATGACTGCTGTCATGGATGGAATTATGTCCTGCCAAAAATGTGGATAGCAGTTTGACTGGTTCATGATTCCCTGAATTGTATGATTGCCTTCCATTTTGTGATTTTCCTGTACTGTAAATCCTAATCTCTCCCTGTAGTTAATAGATTGTTTTGTTATTGTTAGGTGCTGCTGAGTTTGTTCTGACTCATAGCAACCCCATGCACAACAGAACAAAATACTGCCCAGTCTTGCACCACATTCACAATAGTTTTTATGTTTAAACCCATTGCTGTAGCCACTGTGTCAGTCCATCTCATAGGGGGGGTCTTCCTGTTTTTCAGCGACCCTCCACTCTACCAAATATGATGTCCTTCTCCACGGTCTGATCTTTCTTGACAACATGTCTGAGGTGTGTAAGATGCACTCCTGCCATCTTTGCTTCCAAGGAGCACTCTGGTTGGCCTTCTTCCAGAACAGATCTGTTTGTTCCTTTGGCAGTCCATAGTACATTCAATATTCTTTTCCAACACCACAATTCAAAGCCGTCAATTCTTCTCTCTGCCTTATTCATTGTCCAGGTTTTGCATGCACGTGATGCAACTGAAAATACCATAGCTTGGGTCAGGCGTACCTTAGTCTTCAAGGTGACATTTTTACTTTTCAATAATTAAAGAAGTCCTTTACAGTAGATTTTCCCAATGCAATGTGTCTTTTAATTTCCTGACTACTGGTTCCACAGCTATTGATAATGGAAACAAGTAAACCAGAACCCTTGACAACCTCAGTCCTTCCATTTATTGCAATATTGCTTACTGCCCCAGTAGTAAGGAGTTTTGTTTTCTTGATATTGAGGTGCAATCCTCACTGACCGCTGTGGTCTTTTATCTTTTTCAGTCAGTGTTTCCCATCCTCTTCACTTCCAGCAAGTAAGATGGTGTTGTCTATGTAATGCATGTTGTTAAGCAGATAGGATTATGTTCGTGCGTAGGATTATGATAAGAGAGGATTAGGGTGGGCTGTAATTCCCTTCCTAAGAGAATTTCCCTGGAGTGTGGTTTATACTATCTTTTATCCTTCAAGAGAAAAAAGGGAGAGAAAGGAAGCAGTGAGTTGGGGACTCACACTCCCAAGAAAGGAGCATCACAGAGAACAGAACACAGTCTTTGAACCTGAGGTTCCTGTATCAAGGTGCTCTCAGACAAAAGAAAGGCTGATGCAACACAAGAAGCTTCCTTCTCACACTGTAAAGAAGGGAAGCCTTCCATTGGAAAAGATACCCTGAATTCAGACTGTGTAAGAACAAACTTTCATTTGTTAAAGCCATCAACTTGTGACATTTCTATCAGAGCATACTTATTCAATCTGTATTCTGGAGCAAACAATCCGAGAAGTTAGGCTATAAGACGAACACAGCAACAGGTTTAGTGAAAGGCTCACTAATAACCTGCCATGTGCAGGTGATACAACCTTGCTTGCTGAAAGTGAAGACAACTAAAGGACTTACTGATGAAAATCAAAGGCTGTAGCCCTCTGTATTATATTACACATTAAAGTAAAGAGAAATAATCCTCACAACCAAACCAGTAAGCAACATTATGGCAAAGGGAGAAAATATTGAAGTTACCAAGCACTGATTTAATTTTACTTGGATCTACAAACAACGTCCATGGAAGCAGCAGTCCGGAAATCAAATGATGTATTGCATTGGGCAAATCTTTTATAACAGAACACTTGAAAGTGTTTTTTTAAAAAAGAAAAAATGATGTTACCTTGAATACTAAGTTGCAACTGATCCGTGCCATGGTATTTTCAGTCTCCTCATAGACATGCAAAAGCTGAATCATGAATAAGGAAGAACAAAGAAGAATTGATGTATTTGAGCTATGTGATTGGCAAAAAATATTGAATATGTTACAAACTTCCATAAAAAAGAATAATACCTGTTTTGGAAGCACAGCCAGAATGCTCCTTAGAAATAAGAACAGTTAGACATGTTATCAGGAGGGACTGATATCCCTGGAGAAGGACATCAGGCTTGGTAGAGAAGAAGGTCAGCAAAAAAAGAGGAAGACCCTCAGTAATGGATTGACACAATGGCTGCAATTATGGGCTCAAGCATAGCAATGATTGTGAGGCTTAAGCAGGCAGCCTCTTGGTTCTCTTGTACATGAGAACCCTGGGAGTTCATGCCACTGGACAGCATCGAACAACAACAATGTAATTTATTCTTAAGTTTGGAAGCCATGCCTCTGGACAGCATCTAACAACAATGATGTAACTTATCTTTAAATCTGGAAGAAAATATTTTAATCCATTTTCTATCAATGTTAGGGATTAATCATGTGAATGTTAATAGAACATTACAATTATTCCTTATATTGTGGGTTTTCTATTTTTAAATTCTCCTCTAAGAATTGCACTGAATTTTGAAGTTGCAGCCTCAATAATTACTTAGAGATAAGTGACCTTTTTTCTTATACATTTTTTATCACTGTTTCTTGAATCAAATTATTTTCTTCTTTGTATTATAGTTTTGTTTTTCTGACAACACGCCATTAAGCCAACACTATAAATTCAATCACTAACTAAACGTGAATCGAGGAGTACTCATAATGATGCTTCCACAAATTCATGGTCATGAACCTTACACAGGCTTTTAATGTTGGTTTGTAATCATACCATTATTTCCCTTGTTGGCAGTGTGGTGGTTAAGAGCTTGGCTGCTAACTAAAAGGTTGGTAGTTCACGTCAACCACCTGCTCCTTGGAAACCCTATTACATAGTTCTACTCTGTCCTATATGGTTTCTATGAGTTAGCATCAACTTGGGGGCAAGAGGTATACTCTCTCCTACTTTTCTAGGTTTGTGCTGTCCCATAGGGTAGTCATAGCCCACATATGGTTACTTAAGTTTCAATTTAAATTAATTAAAATTTAAATAAAATGGAAAATGCTATTGTATTAACCACATTTCAAGTACTCAATCACCGCATGGTGACAGCGGCTACCATGAATAATGGCACTGGCAAAATAACATCACTGAAAAAATGTCTGTGTTATAATGCCCAGAACCTGTGAATATACTGCCTTACATCACAAAAGTGACTTTGTAGATACGGTTATGGCTAAGGATCCTGGGATGAGAGATTTTCCTGGATTATCCAAGTATAATATAATCCCAAGGTTTCTTAAAAGTAGAAGAGGGAGCTAGAAGAAAAGACCAAAGTACTCAATGGTGACAGAGTCTTAACAGGCATTCTGGTTTTGAAGATGGAGAAAGGGAATCATGAGCCAAGGAATATAGCCTCTAGAAGAAATAGATTCTTTCCTAGATTTTCCAGAAAAGTACACAATCCCATAAACACCTTAATGTTAGCCTAGTAAGATCATGTCAGAATTACAGAACTGTAAAATAATAATCTGGTTTATAATACTGGTTTAGCTACCAAGCTTCAAGCAATTTATTTCAGCAGTATTAGGAAATTAATACAGTTACCATAACAAATAGCATAGATATAGAATGTTTTTATCATTTCAGGGAGTTCTACTGGGTAGCACTGATTTATAGGATATAAAATAATTAATGCAGAGAGTTCTCATTCACTATTGGTGGTCCCTTTTAAATATATATATGCCTAACTTTCTTGGTGATTCCATCTATTCTCGTAACTTTTGAACAGACATCTGTAATCTATTGATTCCCACATTTATGTATCTAGCTTGAACTTCTCTTCTGATATCCAGATAAAGATATACAAAGGCCTACTTGACATCTCCAATCAGTTGTGTTACGGGCCTCTCAAAACATAGCATGACCAAGTGTGAACTACTAATCTTCTTCACGATACATCATGGATTGAATTGTGTCCCTTCATAAATATGTGTTCATCTTGATTAGGCCATGATCTCCAATATTATATGGTTGGCTTCCATTTTCTGGTCTGATGTAATTATCTTCTATTTTGTGCTACACATCTCAGCTTCTATCCCCTTAGAGACCCTATGAGACAGTTCTACTCTGTCCTATAGAGTTGCTGTGAGTTGGAATATACTGATGGGAACAAATTTAGTTTTTGGTTTGGTATATGTTAATAGGAGCCCAGATTGTCTAGTGGTTAAGCATTAAGCTGTGAACCAAAAGATGGGCAGTTCAAATCGATCAACAGAGATCTGAGAGTTTCTGTAAGCAACAGGTTTGTTTTTGGTTGGGAATTTTTATGTTGTAATGAGGCATGATCAGTGTGGCCAGTAAGATGTTAGCCCTTTAAGATCATGTCAGAATTACAGAACTGTAAAATAATCTGATACTGGCTTAGCCACCAAGCTTCAGGCAATTTGTTTCAGTATCACAGTCTCACAAGAGGTAAGTCTTTCTCTTTCATCCTTACTCAAGTCTCACCATTGCTTAAATCATAGCTTTTGTCTTACAAGATGTAAAAGGAGATGGGAGTGAGCAAAGATAAGCAGGACTACACCACTACCAAGAAAGACGAGTTGGTACTGGAGCGCATCTTTCGGGTCTGAGGTCACTGTGCTGAGGGACTTCTAGGCCCAGGTAAAGACTGATACCAAGATCCACGAAGATCTGCAAGGAACACTGATATTGAAAGGTGCCAAGGACCTTCTCCTAAGACTAGCAGAGAAAGAAACGCTTCTCCTAGAGCTTGTACCCTGAATTCAGATTCCCAGACTCATAAGCCATGAGCTAAGCCAAGCCAAGTGCTGTAAGCTGAGACAGTGCATTTTTGTTTGTCAAAACCACCCACTTGCGATATTTATGTTATAGCAGCACTAGGTAACTAAGATGCTGTACTCTTACATTGCCTACAGCTTTCTCACTGTAGTTAGTAGCAATTGAAAAATCTATTTTTTAGTTTTTGGAGAAAAAATATAGTCACCTTTAACTCTTTATTTCTCTTACAACACACATACATTCTATAAAAAAAAAAAAAAATCTGTTGACTCTACCTGAATTGAGTAACTTCTTTTAATTTTCACTGCTGCCACCCTGGTCCCAGTCACAAATATCTTTAGTCAGGGTTATTGTCATTACTACTCTATTTATCAAGGTCAAGTGGGAAACCGCTGTCCGAAAAAAATAAACAGAAGAATTAAAATAGTTCAGACAACAGACAGCTCTGATTTTAAAGATGGAATTAGTGGAAACAAAAGCCAAGATTGCCAAACAGAATTCAACTTTGCGGTGTGGGATGGTCATGGACTATATATGTAGCAACTCCCGGAGGCACCATCAAAGCAAATATACAGACAAGGAAAAATACCCAGGCTTCTCCCTTATTTCTGCCTTTAATTTCATGGCCATAACTCTCTTGACTAAATTCAGCTGAAAACCAATTAGCAAGAGTGCATGAGAAGCATGGTTTGCAGGGGTCAGACATTTATGACCCAGATCTGATGAGTGGAAGGGCAGGAAGTGGATTTGGGAGAAAATAGCACAACTCCTATTTTGTATCCCAGCTCCTATTATAGTTGTCCTTCTACCCCAGGTCCCTACCACATATTTTCTATTTATAACAGAGCAGGAAAAGTGATCCTTCTACAACTATAGACAAATTATTTATTGCTTTGCTCAAAATCTGTTGTCTTTCCATCTCTCAGAGTGAAAGTCGTAACCTACAAGTCTGTATGATCTGATTCTCTGCACCTTTGACCTAATCTTTTCCATTCCCCCTCAGTTGATCTGCTCCAACCACAGTGACCAGCTTCTTGCTGCCAGAACACACCATGAACCCACCTCACTTCTGATCTTTGCTTCTGCTAGAATTAATTCTTTTCCCTTGGTATCTGCTTGGCTTGTCCAGTGCCATGTATCACCTGTGTGTGATCATTCCTACCATTGTCTTGCAACACTCACAAAGTGATTGAATGGTACTGTGAAAACAGGGTAATTGTGTCCCATGAAGGGACTGAGTCTGTTTTGTCATCCCTCTGGGTTTGAAACAAGGCATCCCAGAAGTGGGAAAGAGAGGATCTCAACACCACCAAGGAAGAATTATCAAGGGAAGAGCGCACCCCATATCCCTACACTGAAAGCTCCTGGAACCGAGAAACTGAGAATGGAGTGCTGGAACACGGAAGACGAGGAGAAGTGGTAGCAGAGAAACAGCAGCAGGAGAGACTGGCAGGAGACAGCACAGCAGGCTTCCTGGCCCGTGCAGCATGAAAGCTGAGTGCCTCTGGGCACTTGGTGGGGCTCAGTTTGTCCATCCAAGGAGCTAGAGCTGATAACCTTTGACCTGAGGCTTACTGGTAGAGCAGGGTGCCTCAGAGCATTTACTGGCAGAGCTGAAAGAGTTTTGTAACACTTGCCAGGACAGGGTAGTGACCGCAGGCCTAAACAGATGGGTGCCTACAGGCTCAACTGAGAAGAGGCTGCCCTGATGGAAGAGCTATAACCTGATTATCCCTGAACCTAAATTATAACCAGTTACTACCCTAGTAAACCCCATAATCGTGAGTATGGCCTGAGAGTTCTGTGTGGCCAATGCAAGGAATTGTTGAATGCAGCAGAGAACCCCTGGAAGAGTTGACTGATATCAAAATTGGTAGAGATGGCAGAGAGAGGAGGCATATCTGACCACTGCCTCACAAGAATCATCTTTGTGCTGTTAAATCTTGATTTTCCTTCCCATTCTTGACATTAGGGGACCTCAAAGGAGCCTGCCCCTTTGCCATCTCTATAGCTTCCTCTCTCACCTGCTTCAAGCCAAGTACACATGTCACATTTTCATTCCCAATAGTGATCCTTGAGAACATAGCAATGTGTCAAATGAGAACAGTTAACCAACACTAGCAGAAAATGCATCCTGAAGAACTGAATTGTAAGATCTAGTGTTCCCCGTTCTGCTGATGCTAGTAATTACTGTTAGCTTATGCTAATTTAGCCTATCTTTGATGTCTTCTTTTATGACTTGATACTTAAATGTATAACTTTAAATTATTATCAAAATAGTAACTATAAAAAGAATTGAAAAACCAGAAACGAAACGCAGTTGGCAGCTTAGATTATTCTAGTTGTTGATATTTTTTAATACTATTCATTTCATCCGACTCATGACTCGATGGCACTTGGCTTGGCATTCATTTCATGGTCAATTCAGCATAGTATCCCGCTAGAATAAAATAACAAGAGAGGAAAATGTAGTCGGCTAAAACACTGATTTCTGTATTATACCAAAAGCAAGTGGTGTCTGAATGAATAGTACTTGACATACGTTAGTTTGACATGAAAAAGCTGATCTAGTAAAATAATGTTGAGTGACTGCGTCTCTGTCTTGTTTCCAGGAGAAATTTACTGAATACTGGGTGAAGTATAGAGTTGCATGCTATTATATTTTATAAATATAACATATTTCTAAATAACACTATATATAGCATAGTAACAATAATGTAGTAACAATAACATAGTAATAATGAAACAACATGTGACTTAAAAGTAAAGTCTGCTGACAAAGCAGACATCTCGAAGATGTAGGAGAAATGGAGAATGCCTCAGGAGGGTTAGTTTTGTGACGGAGAAGGTACCAGCAGTTACACCATTAAATCACACTGGTTTGCCCTGCATGTATGTACTGCTGTTCAACTACCACTCACTTTATCCTGATAGTCACATGATGTTAAAGTGTTACATGAACTAAAACCTGAAGTCCCACTACATTATATACTAACTATATGTATTAGGTATGTTAGTTTACTTCTCTGAAATTCATTTCTTAAATCTATCAAAACTATACAGCGTGGTTTCCTTAAAGATTAGGATGTATATATGTATGTATGTGCATGAAGTCTGACAATTACATCTGTGAATTTAATTGTTGTAAGTGCTACATACCTCATTGCTGAGCATCACTAAGGTCACCTTTGAAGTACTCCCCTTTGGAAGCTACACACCAATGCCAACACCTAGCCCACCCTTCAAAGCAATTTTGGAACTCTGTGTGGATAGTAACATGGCGGCAAGTTTGCAAACTTAATTGTATAGTTGTCTGTGAGGGGGGTTTTAGCCAGGCAACAGATAACTGTATTGGAACACTCTATTTACTCACCTGATCTAGCCTCTGATGGCTTTTTTCTTACCCAAAGATAAAGAAAATATTGAAAGGAAGATATTTTAATGACATTCACGACATTAAGGTAATACAGTGACAGCTCCAAGGGCCATTGCAGAAAAAGAGTTCCAAAATTGCTTTGAAGGGGAGCACTTTGAAGGTGACTGTAGTGGTTTTTACCCATGGGGTATGTAGTCCTTTTTCTAGGATGAGTTCACAAACTTAAATGGCAGTCCTTGTATATGAATACCTAAACCAAAACCAAATCCACTGTAGCCAAGTAGAATGTGACTTGTAGCAACACTATACCAAAACTCCTCTGTAAGATTTCTAAAACTGTAAACATTTACTGAAGAAGACTGTCACATCTTTCTCCTGGAGGGTTCAAACTGTTGACCTTTTGATTAACAATCAAGTACTGAAAACATTGTTCACCAAGGTTCCTCATATATTAGTACAGTAATTGGCAAATAGTTACTGAAGTTGGGTGTCATGGAGACAATTCTGACTATACGAACTTCATCTGATAGAGTAGAGCTGCCCGATAGAGTTTGCATAGTCACAATTTTTATGGCACCAGATCATGACATCTTTATTCCATGGAGCTGCTGGGTAGATTCAAATCTCCAGTCTTTAGGTTAGCAGCTGAACACCTATCCATTTGTGCCACCAGGGCTCCTCGAGTTAACTGTGACCCAAAGTGACCCTAGGTACAATAGAAGAAAATGATACACGGTCTTTCACCGTCCTCAAAATCCATGTTATGTTTGAACCCAATCTGGCAGTCATTGTGTCAATCCATCTTGTTGACGGTTGTCCTCTTTTTCACTGACCTTCTACTTGACCAAGCATGATGTCCTCCAGGGACTGGTCCTTCCTGATAACATGACCAAAGTATGCAAGTTGAAGTTTCACCATTCTCACTTCTAATGAGCATTCTGGCTGTATTTCTTCCAAGTCAAACTCTTTGCTGGCACCATAAATGAAAGGGATCAATTCTTCTTTGTTCTTCTCTATTCCTTGTCCAGGTTTTGTATGCATATTAACAATAGGCAATACTATGGCTTGGATCAACCACCTTGGTCCTCAAAATGACATGTTTACTTTTTAACACTTGAAAGATTTGCAGCAGATTTGCCTGATGTAATCAGTCATGTACTTTCTTTACAGCTCTATCCATGGACATTGATTGTTGATCTAAGTAAAGTGAAATCCTTGACAGCTTCAATATTTTCTCCATTTATCATAATTTTACTTATTGGTACAACTGTGAAAATTTCTGTTGTCTTTATACTGAGGTGCAGTCCATCAGTAAGCACTTCAAGTTCTCTTCACTGTCTGCAAGCAATATTTTTTTGTCTGCATAGGCAAATTGTTAGCTTTCCTTCAGTCCTGATAGTACATGTGTGTATGTGATTATAATCATATCATTTATGTGTGTGTGTGTATGTTATAGTGACAAGAACAATTTTTCAATCTACATCATTTTGCCGTGTAACACCTAGAACTTCCACCACTGCTCTATACTAGTTACCCCCCTTTTCCCCCCACAACAGCATGCTTCTCCTTTTGTCCAGAACTTCCCATGACCTTTTGACCAAGCTCTGGTCCCCAACTCAATCATCTCAGCTCTAGCAATGAGCCTGTCAGACAGTCCTGTGTACATGTTTACGTCCAAAGACTTGTTTGCTGCCAGCCTCTCTCTATGTTCTGTATAGCCCTGTTCATTCTTTGTCTGGGGAGCTGACCCTGGTGCTGGATGCTGTTTGGGGTTAAAGAGTCTAGAGGCCATGCTTCCAAGGGGCCCTCCAGTTAGAAGGAACATCAAATGTGGTCTTTTGGTAGAGTTCTAGCTCTGCCCTCTACTCCTTCTCCCGCTATGTCCAAGGCTCCAATCTGTATACACCATCCAGACTGTCACTGGTGGTGGTTGGGTACCATCTAGTTCTTCTGGTCCCATGCTAAAGCAGTCTCTGGCTCATATGGCCCCTTCCATCTGGTGGGCTCATAGTTTTCTTCTGTCCTTAATGTCTACTATTTACCTCTGGTCCTGGTGGATTGGGATGATTTGGTGATATTTAGATGGCAGCCTGCAAGCTTTTAAGACCTCAGATGCCACTCAGGTGGTATGCAGAGCATTTTCTTGAGAGCAAGAGAGAGAAAGCTTAAGTATGCCATTTAGACTCCCTGATCCAGTATTGTTCTTCATTTAGTCCAGCTTCTTGCATTATGTGCTCAACTCATAAGTTGAACAAATGTGGTAAAATTGTACTACTCTAACCCACACCTCTCTTGATTTTAAACTACACATTGCCCCTTGTTCTGTTCAAATGCCTATCTTTCAGTTTATGAGCAGATTATGCATGAGCACAGTTAGTGTTCTGGAATTCCCATTTGTTGCAATGTTATCCATAATTTGTTATGATCCATGAAGTCAAATTTATTTGTGTAGTCAACAAAACACAGATAAACATCTTTCTGGTATTCTCTCCTTTCAGCCAAGGTTCATCTGACATCAGCAATGATTATCCCCGATCCCACATTTTCTTCTACTGCCAATTTTGTTTTTTGTTCCTTGTAGATGACCTGCTTTTTGTTGGGATGATAATGGTTCCAGCAGATTTGGGGCTTCATGAACTCTTAGGGTTCTAAATTTCCTAGAATGTTTCTAAGTGTGACTCTCATTTTATCAATCATTTTTGTAACTAGGTAGATATGACAGCAGTGATGGGTCAGTGGTAGAATTCTTGCCTTCTGTGTGGGAGAACCAGGTTGGATTCTCTGCCTACGCATCTCAGTCACAACCAGTACCTATCTGGCAGTAGAGACTTGTGTGTTGATATGATGCTGAACAAATTTCAGCAGTGCATCCAGATTAAGATGGACAGAGAAGAAAGTCTTTATGATCTCAATGGCCTGATCTCCAACCAATTGTGAGAACAGTGAAATACTAGGCAGCCTTTCATTCCATTACATGTGGAGTTGACACGAATTGAGTTTCAGACTTGATAGTGGCTGAAGTAATTAATTAGTCTTTCAATACAAAAAACTTATAGTTGTTAATACTGTAAATGGTCTCTTAATATTTCTTTTGTTATTTTGTTCCTTCATTCTCTGTTCTCTTCTTCTAGAATCCTCTGACCCCTGATCACGGTTCTAAATGCTGGTCTCCACATGTGTTTTGACTGTGGTTTTCTCTACCAATTTGATGTTTCCTACTCTCAAATGTCTAGAGTTTCTCACAAGTTCTATTGTCAAAATCTATCCTTGGTATGTGCAGGTTTATTCTTTTTAAACCTGCTTTCTTTTTTGTTAAGTCAGTCTGATTGTTGGTGGGACAAGGAATAAATGTGTTTGCTCAGTCTGCCAGTTTGAATCCATTCCCTGATGCTTTCTAATCTACTTATTTCCTTGCATTTTAATAGTTTTCCTGTCAACATTTCAAACCATATTGGTGTTAGAAGATTTCCTGTAATTTCCTGACTTCAACTAGGGTCCAAGTATAATTTGCAGCTTTCCCTGAATATAGGCAAGTGTTAGTTATCTTCCATGGGAGAATTGTTGACTGGCATTGTGCAAGCTGAATTAAAAAGAAAAATCAATTTGGTAACACAAATGAAAGTTGTGTGGCATTGGAATGAGACCTTCCATTTAAGAGTAAACTCTTAATGGTCTTTAGTGCATTTGGGTTTAAAGGTACTTATGTTCTAAATTAGTGGTGTTTATCAATATAAGCCCTTAAATTTTAGAGAAGGCTAGCTTATCTTCCTTCACTAGACTGCCAGTTTAGGTGATTTTTCAAACACCACATGCAGTCCATTTAGATTTTCTGATTCACAGAAACAGAAACCAAACAATTAAAATACAACAAGTGTTATCTCCTATGGCAAATTTAGTGCTACGAGAAGGTGCTCAAACAGTACATTTGCAGGGCAATAATCTTATATACGGCTAGCATATTAGTCTGGTGCTAATATGCTTAGCAGATATCAGTTAAAACAAATGTCAAATGAACATGGACCTAAGGGTTTAAAAAGAGAAGCAGGTAATATATAAAAGAAATTGAATTAGTTTTGCCTTTCATTTTATTTTTGATTTTTAAAGGAAACCTGCTTTCCCAGGATCTCTTGTGTCTTAAGCCCCATCAAGTCAGTTACAACTAATACTGATTCCGTAGGACAGAATAGAACTTCCCCAGGGGATAGGCTGGTAGATTTGAACTTCTGACCACCTGCCTAGCAGTGGAACTCTTAATCACTACTTCAAATCTTTTACACTGTAGTAGCAGGGCCTGGAAAGGGAAAGAATTGATGAGTTTTCAGTGAGTTGATACTTTTTTTTTTCTTTGTCTTTTCCTTTGTTATTTATTGTACATTTGGCAATATTTCACCCTTGCAGGAAAGTATGTTCTTGTTGTTAGATATAGTCCAGCCAATTTTCACCTCACAGTGACCCCATGTAGTAGAGTAGAACTCTCATATAGGATTTTCTAGGCTGTAATCTGTATGGGAACAAATCACCCTGGAACTCCTGAGTGGGTTTGAAACCCTAAACTTTCAGTTAACAAATGAGTACCTAACCATTGCACCATACTGAACCATTACCACATACACTGCACAAATGTTTGCATCCCAGCATAGTCATTTTATATCTTTTTTTGTTTACTAAGGAACAAAACATTAAGATATAGCTTGAAGTTCTCACACGCTTCTTCCATTCTGATTCCTCTTCTCTTTAGAGGCAACCACTCTTTTGAGTAAGTTCTTTCTGCTCATTATTTTTCCTTTTTTTCTTCCTATGTCTTTAATAATTTTTTCTTTAGCCTTCTGATCTTTTATTCATGTGTGTGTGTATCATAACTAATTAAAGATAACATTAAGAAGAATGAGAATTCCAGAACACTTAATTGTGCTCATGCAAAAACTGTACATGCACCAAAAAGCAGTATTTTAAACAGCACAAAGGGATACTGACATGGTTTAAAATCAGGAAAGGTGTGTATCAGAGTTACACATCTTTGCTTGGACTGGGAACTTTTGAGGTGCAGGGACCCTGGTCCTCTCCAAGGGTGTGTTCTGCTCCTGGCACAGCTTCTTGGTGCTATGAGGCCCCAAAATCTCTCCGATAGTTTCTTTCCTTTATATCTCAAGAGACTGCTTAATGACACAAATCAATCTTAAGTAGTGAGCACTGCCCCCAGCGCAACCGCCACCCGTCTTCCTTCATTAAAATGGTAGGAACGGCACTTACAACAGAAAGGAACATCACACAACACTGGCAATGACCGCCCAGCCAAACAGACACATGTGTTGTTTTGAGGAACAGTGAAGTTATCAAAAGTTTCATTTTACTTCGATTCACAACTAATGCACATGGAAGCAACAATCAAGAAATCAAATGATAGATTGCATTGGGCAAATCTACTGCAGGGGGAAAAAAAAAACAACCTGTCATTGAGTTGATTCTGACTCACTATAACCCTGAAGGACAGAGTAGAACTGCTCCTAGGGTTTCCAAGGAGTGGCTGGTGAACTCCAAGTGCCAACCTTTTAGGTTAGCAGACAAGCTCTTAACCACTACCCCACCAGGTCTCAAAAAATAAAAGACCTGTTTAAAGGGTTAATAATTCTATTTTTGGTCCACTGAAGTTCTTGTCTTGCATCTGAAAATGGTTGTCTTTATTCTTTCCACTTTCATGTTGCAATCTATAATATCATTATTTATGTATTGGATGAGGAAGATATCCTTAAAATGTGCACTTAGCACTGTTTACTTTGGTAGGGGCATTGAGAAAACAAAAGTATTGTTTTGTTTTGTTATATTATTATGACTTCATTATATTTTAAAATATATATTTGTGTGTCTATATATGTATATACATACACTGTATATTTGCAAAGCTGATAACAAAGTCCTCAAACTAACCTTTCTTAATTTTTCCTTATGTGGTCAAATATTTTGGGTTTTAGGCCAATGTTGGTGGAAAGTTTCAGTTTATCATGTCTTTTCCTACTTCATGAATAGAAAAACAGACAAAGTTCCAAAATCAAGTGTAGCCATTCACTCTTACGTGAGGAAATATGCATTATTTGTTTGTTTATTTTGGCTTCTTAGGGTAGGATGTAAGAAGCCCTGTTGGAGTAAGCACTGGGCTGTAGACAGAAATGGTGGTGGTCCAGACCCAGCAGTTGCTCCACGGGAGGAACATGTGTCTATCGATTTCCACAACCTTGAAAACTCTACGGGGCAGTTCTGCTTTGTCTTAAGTGGTTGCTTTGAATTGGATTGAAACTGATGGTATCAGAACTTTTCTTTCTTTCTTTTTTTCTTTTGGTGTTAGCACAAATCAGTTGGGAGAAACTCACAGTAAAGTATGAAGGATTCCACTTAACCTCACATTTAGCAAATAATTTCATGTCATTGTTAACACTGTAAGTGTATTGTTCTCACTGGACTAAATAGTGTAATCTGCTGGCCAAAATTTTGCCCTAACTACACAGAGGCAGAGTAAAACTGGATAAACATAATTCAATTCCCCATTTTTGCCATCTTGTTTAGTGACAAACTAAAACTAGATTTCTGATCTAAAATACATAGCTCTTAACTGAATAGCAGTAGTCTTTATATGTGACAGGGGATTTGGGGACTTTGGAGGTAAACAAAAATTTTGAAGTAAATGAGAATGTCTTCTTTTCACATTAGTTTTCTTCATTTTTTTTTTTTTTTGGTAAGTTTCTTCAGTGAAAGACTTCCATATTGATATGTAATAAATTGGAGTTACCAATGAGTAGGCTCTAATATTACCGTGACAAACAAAAAACACCTTCAGTGTTAAATAACATAAATCCAAGGAAACCCAGTCCACTGACATCAAGTTGGATTCAACTTGACACTATAGGACAGAATAGAACTACCCCATAGGATTTCTGAAGAGTGCCTGGTTGATTTGAACTGCTGACCTTTTGATTAGCAGTCATAGCTTTTAATCACCGTGCCACCATGGTTTCCTAAATAACATAGTAGGACATGAGATGATCTGTGAGTTTATGTCATAGCTGATGACTTGCTCTTTTTGTGGAAAGAGTGAGGCCGGAAATGACAATGACAATTTCCCTATGGAAATCATGTTAACATTTATTTATAAGGCACTTTTATTATGTCTAGTTGGATTCCACATCAACCAGCAGACTCAATTCCCAGCCCTTAATAATCACTCTTCCTAGGATGTCAGACCACTTTCATTGTTCGCTTGGCCCTAAAATTATAGAAAACTTTAATATTTCAGTTGATCAATAATATTCTAGGCAATGTATCTCCACTACAATCTCCCAACATAACCAGCAACAGCTACCTAAAGCCGTGGACTGATTAGCAATCAGTCCATTAAATAGCATCTTGGTGACTGACAGACCTAGTATTGTTTTTAAGAAAATTATTTTTTACATCTCAGATGTCTAGTATGGTAAATTCTAATCTCCAAATTAAAAGTCTTCATTACTCCTTGATCCTCAGGGTGGAGAGACTGACATTTAAAAAATAAATAAAATATTAAAAATATTAATGCTTCAGAGTTGAACACTAAGAATATTGATCATATAATCTTTGTTACAAGCATAGATAAATATTGTAAGAAGAAAATAGTCCCATAAATTTGTATTTATTAAGACTACAGTAAAGTCCCTTTTTCTGTGTTATGAAAGAAAATTTGAAGAATTCTGAAGTAAACAATACATAAGAGGAGAAATACTTAAAGAACTAATGTAATACCTATATTTCCATGAAATACTAGAGACAAATATTATTAAGTGGATAAAGAGATAGAAAATGGGGCTCAGAACAGCAGGACTTGATTTTTCTCACTTTTGCTAGCAAACTCCCAAATAGCGGAGACTGAGCTCCTTCAGTTAAAGATACCAGGTTCCACAGCAGGATCCGTTTGGCTAAGCCCTGCACACCTACGATTCATGCACAGGTATTTGCTACTCAGACTAGGGAGCCACCACAGACATTTGAAATTTAAAGTTGGTCCAGAAAAGCATTAACAGAAGTAGTTTGAAGCTGTTGCTGTTACTAGTCAAGCTAAGCACTCAGCATAATGACTGGCCAGAGTTTCATTAAAATCAAACAATTTCCATGTGGAAATAAGAGCTTTTGATCGGCATTGTGTGAAACCACCACACTCTGGAGAGAAATGTAATCAAAATGAACACAAGCAGACACTGGAACTCAGAAACAAGAGCAAAAAAGTTCTTTTTTTCAAGTATTATGTATAAATCTTTGAGTCAGATATAGGAAGGAGTCAGAAATGCTTTATTTCATGAAATTTTGCTTTTTTTCTCATCTAGTGAAATTAGACATAAAGGTGATAATTATTTTCAGATCACAAATAAAACAAAATAGCATTGGCACGACTTTAAGTAATATTCCTTTTTGAGATCAAGAATTTGGTAAACGAGACTGTGAATCAGAGAAACTGCATTCTTCTTGTTTCTAATTAATCTTAATTTTGCAGTAACTAAATTCTCACCTGTCACTCCCCCCTCTACTTTCCACAGCTAGCTCCCATGATGCATAAGTAATACAGAAGATAAAATACTAAATGCAAACCACTTTAGAGAAATTCACAGTTACTCAGGAAAAGTAAATAACACTTAACCTGGCTACCTAGTCTCTTCATCCTTCTTCTTCATTATCACAATTATCTTTATTAGGGTTACATAGTGCTATCGTCTCTATTGGTTATCATGGTACCCTTGTATTTTTGTTTGTGCCAGGCTTTTAGTACAGAAAAAAAATATCTATATGTATTTTTTTTTGTAAATCATGTGCAATATACTGCAATAGGTTTTTAATACATGTCATTCTTAAATTCTGAATTGTTTTATTATTTCCATTTTAAATGTAAGAGGAATAAGTTGCCTAAAATTATGCATTCAGTATTTGGTAGAGCTGAAATTCTACCCAAGTATAGCTTTCTCAGACTATGTGGCCTACTCACTACATCGTTATATCTCATGAGCATATATTGCCCAAAGTGTTCCCAAATTTATTTGTTACTTAATGGAATTAAGAAAATTTGGTGTCATGGTAGTTAACAGTTGTGGCTGCTAACCAGATCATGGTGGCTAAAATCTACCAAATGCTACTTGGAAACTATACGACAGCTCTACTCTGCTGTATAGGGTTGCTATGAGTTGGAATTCACTTGACAGTAGTAGGTTAACTTACAGAAAGTCTAAGGAGCAGAACTGAAGTGATGAAAGCCAGAATTAGTGAACTTGAAGATAAAGCATATGATACAAACATATTTGAGAAAAAAATCAGATAAAAGATTTTAGAAATGCTAAGAATTATGTGGAACTTTATGAAGAGGAATAATCTACAAGTGATTCTAGTACAAAATAGGGTGGCAGGGGGATAATAGAAAATACAGAGAGAGTTGTTGAACAGTTGTTGACAGAAAAAGTACTGGATATCATGAAAGATGGATGAGAAGATATCTACCCCAAATGCTCATCTAACCCCACACAATGTAGATTCCAAAAGAATGATACCAAGATGTATTATTGTCAGATTTGCCAAAACTAAAGATAAACAGAGAGTTAAAAAAAAAATGCATGGAGACAAACAAAAATAATCTGCAAAGGAGAGTGAATAAAAACTAAGCTCAGACTACTCAGCAGAAATCATTCAGGCAAGAAGGCAATGGGATGCCATATACAAAGCTTTGAAGCAAAAAAAAAAAAAATGATCGTGTAGATTACCATCAAATCTAAGCAAAATAACATCAGTAATACAACCAAGGAGGAAGAATGTATATTTCAGATTTATTGTTAATGTCTTGTTATTCTCTTTTAGACATAAGTAACTTTGTAACCAGAACTTAGTTGACAGAATGTTGACACAATGTAAAAAAATGTAATTAATGACTCTGAACAATTTTTATGAAAATTGTCAAATAAGAAACCAGCTTGCTGTGCAACCTTTACCAAAACCAATAAAATATTACTTTAAGAAATAGGTAACTTAGAGTGCACATTTTAATGCTAAAATATTATCAGTTACTTTAAAGGTAAATGCTGCAGTAAAATGGTTCAGTAATTAACGATCACCATGAGTCGGATCCACCTCGACGGCACTTGGCTGGCTGATAACGGTGATTGTGAAATTGTTAAATATATTTAGATAAATACTTTTTAAGAACTTGTGGGTAGTAAAATTGGTTAACTTGTAAAAATATCAAAAGAAACTCTAAATCATTTTAAGAAAAACGTTATATTCTTTTACAGCCACCCCAAATCCATTTTCATGCAGTCAATTCCAACTCACATAGATGTTACAGGACAGACTAAAATTGTTCCATAGGTTTTCCAGTGAGCAGCTGATAGATTTGAAATATCAGTGTTTTGGTTAGCAATCTACCTGTTTAACCACTATGCCACCATGGCTCCTTTGAGCCACTGCACTGCTATAATTTAAACAGTAACAAAAATCAGAAAATAAAGATCATGCTGTATATTTCTGATCTTTATAAAATTGTTAGGAAACACATGTACATTAAATTAAAAAAAGAATTGTGGTTAAAGTGTAGTTACTTAATTTATATTTTGCCTGTTAAGTCTTTGAATAAAAAAAATGCTATTCAGTAATTATTTAGTCTTATAAAGTTTATTTGACACGTGCATACCATCTATGTTATAGTTATCCACTTCTTTGTAACAGGCAGTAAAACTATCTAATGAGCAGTAACCTATGCAGCGCCAGCAGTCATATACTTAACATCATGTAGTATCACAGATACTCAAAGGTAGTGAGTACAGGATTAATCCAGCCCTTGATAGTGCTAAGACAATATCATTTTTGCACCATAATGTCAATTAATTTAAAAAGTAATGGATTTGGAAATAAAAAATTCACAATTATTTCCTTATTCTAGATATTCAACCTGTAAGTTGAGAGGCTGCTTTCTTCAAAATACTGATTTTTGATACTCATTTGACATTTCATCAGACGTATCTCTAAGGTATGTGCATACTTGTGGATTATATGAATTGCACATCTATAAAAAGACATCATTGCATGAATTTGCCTTCCTCCACCTCTAAAGAGAATTTTTAGTGGGCATGTTAATTAGCTGCTTTCCACTTACATTTATTTGTTGTTGGTTGAAAATATATATGTTATAGTGAGTGAATTTGTGAAAGTAAGAGTGAGCAATTTCTATAAAAGAACCTGGAAAAAGATGATAATGCAAATAAAATTTGTGGCATCTTGAGGGAATGGGTCCATGAAAACAAGGTTTATGGAAACTTAACAAAAGCATTGGTGAGTTTGCCACCCCAGTAGGCTTAAAATGACCCATCCCATAGGCAAGATGAGGAGATAGCACCACCAACAAGGTAGAAGATCCAGGAGCAAAACATATCATTTGGACCAAACATCCCTGCTCTGTGAAACTCGTGGAACCAGAGACCACAAGTGACAGTAGAGAGTTGTGACACTAAAGATGGTCAGAAGTGGTGGCAGAGAAATTGTGGCAGGAGATACTAGTAAGACATGGCACTGTGGGTTTTCTGGCCTATGGAAGAAGGAAGCTGAATGCCTTTGGGCTGTGGTTCACTAGCAGAGTGGGGTGCTTTGGGGGCACTTATAAGCACAGCTACAAGAGTTTGTAACACCTCCAGAACAGGGAAGAGGCTGAATGGTTAGAGAGAGATGTATCTGTAGACAAGGCAGAGAAAACATCATTCTGAGAGAAGTATATGAAATCCAACAACTAAGTCTATGAACTTAATTGTTTTAAGTGCTACATACCTCATTGTTGAATATCACTATGATCACCTTCAGTACTCCTCTTAGGAGTTTATACACTGATGCTGGTACCTAGCCCACCCTTCAAAGCAATTTTGGAACTCTTTCTGGATGGCCGTTGTGCAAAGCGGCATGGTGGAAAGTTTGTGAACTTAATTGTATATAGTTATCTGTGAGGGAATTTTTAGCCAGTCAACAAATATTGGAACACCCTCCTTACTCACTTGATCTGGCCCCCAATGACATTTTCTTTACCCAAAAGTAAAGGAAATATTGAAAGGAGGGCATTTTGATGACATTCAGGACATCATGAGTAATACGACAACTTGATGGACATTCCAGAAAGAACTCCAAAATAGCTTGGAAGGCGGGACTAGGCACTGGCTTGGTGCATACCTCCCAAGGGACAGTAGTTTAAAGGTGACCATGCTGATGTTCAGCAAGGAGGTATATAGCACTTTTTCTAGGATGAGTTCACAAACTCAACTGTCAGTTCTCATATCCTAAGTGTTCCTGAACCTGATTTGTAACCTGTTACTTGTCTAATAAACCCCATAATCATGAGTATGGTCTGCGAGTTCTGTGCGGCCATTGCTATGAATTATCAACCTCAAATGAGTAGAAAGTGCTGTGGGAGAAATGGTTGGTGTCAAAACCGGTAAAGGTGGCAGAGACAAGGCATGTCTGACTTCCATCTCATAGGAATTAGCCTTGGGCTATTGATCTTGAGGAAACTGGTGGCGTAGAAGTTACATTCTACATTGGCTAACTAAAAGTTTGGCAGTTTGAATCTGCCAGGTGCTCCTTGGAAACTCTATGAAGCAGTTTTACTCTGTCCTTCAGGGTCACTGTAAGTCAACACAACTGGACGGCAGTAAGTTTTGGCCATTGATTTTGAATGTCCTTCCCACTTGTGAAGTCAGAGGAGGTCAGATGCCTCCACCATACCATTTTCATATGCACTTATGAATAGAAACATCTTAGTTTGTGTTTGGACTTGAATCATATGTTTCAATTAACTTTTGCTGTCACAGAGTTGATTATGAATTAATACTAATGTCTCCTTACATATCTGATGTTAAGAGAAAAGTGGTCATTTATCTTCCCCAAGTCCAGTTTCTGATATTAGTACCTTGAGTTTGAAGAACATTAGATAAAATAAAGATGATTGTAAGAGGTTCATATGAGATTCAATATATTTTGTCCTCTTAGATGAAAATTTATTGTTTAATTGCAGACATTGTGTCTCTACATTCCAACCCTTAGCTACCCATGTGTGCAATGTAGAACTGCTTCATAGAGTTTTCATGTCATTGATCTTTCTGCGGCTGATTGCCTGGGCTTTTTTCTAAGATGTCTCAGGGTGGATTCAAGCCATTGACCTTTTGGTTAGCACTTAACATTTATACCATCCAGGGACTCCTATACCTGTTTTCCTTCTGCAAATCCTAACAACTTCTTTGGCTAAATATAGATAGCTATGCTCTCTGGTAGTGATCTAGTGAGTAATAGGCCGGATACAACTGTATCACTGCAAGCAGGATAGCCTTGTGGATATTTTTTTTAAGGTGACCTGCTGCCCTTAATTTCTGCTCAATCACACCAGAACTGATGAGTTCTGAGATCTCTTGGTTTGGGTTGAACTCATAATGATATTTCTCCTGTAGCTCATGACTCACCTAGGGGATTTAGGGCTTTCCTGTCAGAGAGGTTTTACGGAGAGCTTCACACTTTTGTGTATCCATTTTTCATGTCAGTTGGTATTTAAATTAGTAAGACTTTTTCTAGGTCCTGTAAAGATTACTTTCCTTCTCCCAATCCTGAAATTCTTTGATGGCCTAATCTCTTCTCTGTGTTGGTCCTTTTAGGAGTGTTATACATTAAAATGGTCATTTTGAAATAACAGTGGAAGAAACTATTTTAGAAAAAATCTATGATACATAATAATAAGTATTGATTTTCTTTGGATGTGTATATGTTATCTAACATAGACTTTTTTTGCTTACTTATTGTTATCTGATTGGATTCAGTAGGAAAGGATATAAAAATGAAAATTAGTGTTAAACTTACTAAATATGTAACAGTGGTGTTGTTTGCAGTGTCTGACTTCCCCGAACTTCACCAGATCAACAGCCCAAGGCTGAGTGCTATGAGACAGAGATTAGACATGCCTCTTCTGTCTACCATTTTTACCAATTCTTATACCAAAGGCCCATCCCGCTGCACTCTCACAATTATGGAGTTTATTAGGGAAGGAACAGGTTATAATTCAGATTTTGGAATACTTGGGACATAGCTCTTCTAATATCACAGCCTGTTATCACCTGTGTTGGCAAATATGCATCACTAGTCCTTGACCTCTGCCCTGCTCTTGAAATCAGGGAGGCAGGCCCTGTTTTCAAAGGAGAGACTTATAGCAGCCACTGAGATAAAACCTTTAGTCTTTGCAGCTTCTTTTTAGGAGCGTCAAACAAGTGGAGTTACCAGTTCAATGACCCACTGCGCAAGTGACAACAGACAGCCTCCTGGACCCCAGTTCCTGATGCATATTCTGCCTGGCCTGCTCATGGACAGACGCCCCTACCAAAATGCCCACTTTTTTTTTCTTTGACACCTGCCCCTGCATCTGCATGTGGCTTCTCCCTTTAAAAAACCTAACCTTGCCTGACAATTTCAGACAGGCTTTGTGGATGAAAATACCACGTGTCCCTGTGTTGCTGGCAGCAAGAAATGAAAACCTTTGATTGCTTATCCAAACTTCCATCTCAGAGATTGGCTTTCATGGCAGGTGGCACAAACCAGGAGTTTTGTCCAGTAACAGTCTTCCCAGCTTGAGTGTTACAAAGCACTCTTAGCTCTGCCAATAAGTGCCCTGAGGCACTCTACTTTGCCAGTAAGTGCCTGCCTGAAGACACTGGGCTCTAGGTCTGAGAGTCAAAAAAACTAGCTCCACCAAAGGTCTGGAGACACTCCTCCAACAAGACTCTTGCTGAAAGGCACTTGGCTTTCTCACTCTGTGGACAAGGCGGGAAGCCCAGCATGCTACCTCCTGCCAATATCTCCTACTGCCCTTTCTCTGCCATTGTTTCTCACCATTTTCAGTGTTATAGCTACTCTCTAGAGTGGAAACCCTGGTGGCATAGTGGTTAAATGCTGCTCTGCTAATCAAAAGGTCGGCAATTCAATTCCACCAGACGCCCCTTGGAAACTCTATGGGGCAGTTCTACTCTGTTCTATAGGGTTGCTGTGAGTCAGAATTGACAGGAAGACACTGGGTTACTCTCTGGAGCCCAGTTTTACTCGGATACACATAATGTTGCCGTGAGTCAAAGCTGACTCAACAGCTATTTATTATATACACATACACAACACATACAGTTTGCTCTCTGTTCAAATTAATTTGAAAAACTTTTGGTTAAGTTTCAAGGAATTTAAAAGATTTTACAGTTGTGTGGCTTATCAGAAGCTTTAAAGTGCTGTTATGTCTGATGATTCACTAGGAGAAGAGTATAATGAATTGTTTCACAAAAATTACTGGAACTCAGAACTCTTTTTCATATAGTGTCTATCTTGCAGAATTCAGCCTCTCCATGGAAAGAGAGTCAAATATACAGTTGCTGTCTTGCAGCATATATTTGGGGTAGAATTCATGAAAAAGTATAGTGTCTTCCCAAGTATAGAAATACAGAATCACCTCAGAACTGAAATTATAGTTGTCTTACAACATAAGTCTATCTAATCACTGTGACAATTCATGTTTCTCAGACCTAAAACTGAACTGGGTAGGAGGAAACCAAGATTATGCTAAAAGAACAAGGTTCTCAGGCAACTACTTCTGGAAAATGAAGCAAAAGATGCAGGGAGTGATTGGAAACTGGCCCTGAACCTGTTATGCATTATTCACCACTTTGGGATGGACAAAAGATATTTTTTATTTACTTTTAGAAAACTTGTAGACTTAGGCAGAATTTGAGACTTTTGTTCAAATCTTGTGAGCCAAACTTTGTTTTTACAAGCTCACTAACAATTTCTGTCTTGTTTTCCCTTACTAAAATTGTTATTTACAATGCAGAAGACCCAAGTTTGGCTCTTGGTCAGTGCACCTCACATACAACCTCCACTTGTCTGCCAGTGGAGGCTTGCATTTTGCTATGATCCTGAGTTCTCACACCAAAACAGACTAGGAAGACAGGCGGGGCAATTTATGTTCAAAGATTCCCCTGTGAAAACCCCATAGATCGTAGTGTCCAATCCAGTTGTGCATGAGATCTACATGGGTCGGGAGCTAAGAGGGTAGCAGCTAACGACAACACCAACAGCAAATGTTCAGTAAAATGTTTCTGAAAATCAAAACTAAACTCAGTTTGGAGATGTGTGTGCAAAGTTATCATCTGTATCCTTGATTGGGTTGAAGGGAAGCAATGTACCTTAAGATGCTAAATTCTGAAAAGAGAGTCAAATGTATGCATGACCCATAAGACCTGTTTTGTCAGATGACTGCTCCCACTCAAGGAGCCCCCACTTACTACTAGGAGGTACAACCTGGAAATAGCTAACTTTATTAAGTAAAATGATTCTTCTAGAAACTTCATTAGTTCAGACTAGAATTCCTTTTTTCTTATGTTATGTGTTTGAGATAGCCACATTGATTCACCTTGAGCTGACAACTGAAGGAAAACAAATTCTTATTTATTTTCCACTTTCACTACTTCTCTTTGATATTAAGATATCTTTTCCTAGTATGTCAGCTTGATCTTTCAGAGCCAAGGCCAAGAAGTTATCTTAAGGCCTTCCTGAGTGCAATTTCTACAGATTTAGTACGTTCTTCTAATCTCTGTCTCTATCATTTGACCTTGAGTCTGTTTTCTAGTATATTTTTATCACATCAACAAGCTTATCATCTCTAGATGAAATAATCATGCTTTCTAATTCTTCATTCAAGGTCTTAATAAAATGATAATAGATTGGAATCAATCCATTATGCCTTCTGGGTATGATAATGTAAGCAATTTCTTTACTTTTTAATTACATTAACATCAAACTTGGATTTCTTGGTATGATCCCCAAGGATAACCTGATGCACTTTGTCAAATATATTGTCAGTTACAGATACACAAGGTAGCAACAGACTACAGGATCATATATTTACTTTTTAGTTAAGTGACATTTCCTACAAATATCAAGATGATTGAAATACAGTACTACTATTTCTTGCTTCCATAAAACTGTTTTGTGTTCTAGCCAGAAAGTATTCATACAGCCTTTGCTTTTTTCCATTTACTGAGATGTTTTGTTTATTTCTTACAAAAACTTTTCAGGCAATTAAGTTATAAGAAGGATATAGTTTTGTAGAAAAATCTCTGGTTTTGTAAAAAGACAGACTCAGATTCAGTATTACCAACAAATTCCTTGCCGCTGAGTTGATTCTGACTCACAGCGACACTACAGGAAAGAGGAGAACTGTCCCCCAGTGTTTGCAAGGATCTCCTGACAGGCTTGACCTGCTGATCATTTCCGGTCATCAGCCACAGCACTTAACCGCCGTACCAACAGGATTTCCGGATTCAGCACTAGGTAGATCTAACATTGTTAGTTTTGAGAACTTAATGTCAGCCAAGTGCCACTGAGTCAGAACTTAACAATGTTATTTAAATATTCTAGTCCTCAGTTTCTTAATTTTGTAGTTAAGACTAAATATGTAGAATATCTGGTGTAATCCTGATAGTAGATTTGCAGCAATGATTTGTAGAGGTAGTTTCCTCAGCAATAGTGATTATAATTATCTTTTTACTATCAAGTATCAGAATTTTCTTTCTGTTTATGACACAGTAATATTCTATTGTTTATATGTACTGCACAGATAGTTAAATATGGACTGCTTTTCCAAGCTATTTAATGATATCAATATAAATTCTAAGAATTATAGAAAGAGAGAGTACAGTGAAATAAATGTAATTAGTGTTTCAATAGAAATTTGCATTTGAATTTAGATGCAGTTTAACAGGGTACAGGCACTCCCTGGAAACTCTATGGGGCAGTTCTACTCTGACCTATAGGGTCCCTATGAGTCAGACCCGACTCGATGGCAATGGGTTTGTTTGTTTTGTTGTATAGTAAAACGGAAACCCTGGTAATGTAGTGGCTAAGTGATAACACTGCTAACCAGAAGGTCAGCTGTTCAAATCCTCCAAGTACTCCTTGGAAACTCTATGGGGCAGTTCCGCTCTGTTTGTAGGGGTGCTATGAATTGGATGGGACTTAGTGACAGTGAGTTTATACAGTGAAAGGAAACTTTGGTGGTGTAGTGATTAAGAGTCTAGCTGCTAAGCAAAAAGCTCAGCAGTTGGAATCTACCAAGTGTGCCTTGGGTACCCTATGGGGCAATCATCTCTGTTCTGTAGAGTCACTATGCCCCATAGGGCAGTTCTCTCTGTCTTATAGAGTCACTATGAATCAGGCAGAATCACCCAGATGGTGACGGGCACAGAGCTAAAGACTGCAGAATGTCTACCATGCATTTCACCCTCTGTTAGCACTGAGGGAATGAGTCCTTCTACAGAGTAGCCCACAGTCTGGCGAAGAGAACTCACAGAAAGCAAATCAACACAAGTTAGTATGAAGAGTTTGTCAACAGTTTGTTGTATACAGTATTTAGAGGGCAATAAAGATGGTTTAGTTAGTTTGTTTCAGGAATGCTCAGAGGAGAAAACAGAGGAGACACTTTACTGTTTCATTTAGTGAGCAGGAACTTTAAAGTGTACAGAATTCCTCACTTGAGAAGAGCTACATCTGTCCAGAGTATATGGCACACGGAGTGGACTGTCCAAAAGATGAAGTTTATTATGTATTTATGAACTTTCTGTAGCAGATTTAGAGACCTTATTCTACATGTATTAATAATTTAGGGACTAGAGGATACATTCAAGAGCTATTTTTGAGAAATAAGAGGCAAGAATTTGAAAATAATTATTTTTGAATAATGAAAGGGAAGCAGATGAAGATAAATTGAAGTTTCTATCATGAGTGGCTAGGCAAAAGATAATAAAATTAATCAAATCACGAGATTAAGGAGAAATAGTAGATTTGGAGGTTGTATATAGCTTAACCTATCCATGAAAATAATGTGGTACAAATATGTACCAGTCAATTCTCAAATAACTTTGGGTGCTCAAAAAAGATAGTAGACATAGGTATAAATTTTATATACTATTTGCATCATTTCTTATTTTATTATAATTATAGTCATGTTTAGTGGAAAATATAAAAATATTAGAAAAAAAAGTTTCTCCTATTTCCATCACCCCTTAATAATTAGTAGCTACTGTTTTTACAGGAAACCCTGGTAGCATAAGGTTATGAGCTACAGCTGCTGCTAACCAAAATGTCAGCAGTTCAAATCTACCAGATGTCCCTTGGAAACTCTATGGGGCAATTCTACTCTGGCCTGTAGGGTTGTCATGAGTCAGAATCAACTCAACAGCAGCAGGTTTGGCCTGCCCACCCACTCCTTTGGTTGTTTTTAACTGTCATCCAGTTGACCACAACTTATGAGGTCGGACAATTAAGTTCATAAACTCTTTCTTGAAAAAGTGCTTCATACCTCGTTGCTGTATATCACTATGGTCATCTTCAAAGTATCCCCCTTAGGAAGCTGTGCACTGATGCCAGCTCCTAGTCTACCTTTCAAAGCAATTTTGGAACTCTTTTCCTACAATGGCCATCACAGCCATAGGACGTGTGACAGTCAAGTTCACTAAGTCGTCCTAGGAAAAGTGCTTTGAAGCATGGACTAAGTAGTGCTGTTAGTGAATAGCTTCCCAAAGGGAGTACTGCAAGGTAACTGTGGTGGTATTCAGCAATGAGATACATAACCCTTCACTGACAGATTGAGTGCTGGCTGCTCATAAAGTACACTGACTGCAATAAAAACCCAGGTCTCTTGTGTGGGAGCTGAGAATTCTACCCGTGAACCACTAACACCCCTGTAAGACTTGATACCAGTTTCCATCAAACCAATTGCTGCTCATGGTGACCCCACATGTGTCAGAGTAGAACTGTGCTCCATAGGGTTTCCAATGGCTGGCTGACTGAAAGTAGATCACCAGGAATTTTTTTTTTTTTCATAGGCATCTCTGGGTGGCCTCAAATTTCCAAAATATTTCAGTTAGCAGCCCAGTGTGTTAACTATTTATACTACCCAGAGACTATGAATTATAAGTGTTAACATTTTGGGATATAGCCTTTCAAAGTTGAGATTATAATGTATAGAGTTTTGTTCTCTTTTTTTCACTAAATTTGATGTCACAAGCATATTTCCATGCCCTCAAACATTATTTTAAAATACTTAAGTGGTTGTATAGTATCGTGTTGGAGTTCTGGCGGCGTAGCTGTTAAGAGCTTAGCTAAGATAGGCAGTGGGGCTCCACCAGCCACTCCTCGGAAATCCAATGTAGCACTTGTACCCTGTCTGAAAGTGTCTCTATGAGTTGGAATGGACTCTATGGCAATAGATTTCCTTTTTATTTTTTTGACTTGAGGAACTACTGGAGCCTTGGCAGTACAGTAAGAATATTACTGATATCCAAAAAGTCAGCAGCTTGAATCCAGCATCCATAGATCCACCCTGTCCTATAGGGTTGATATGAGTTGGAATCAAAATTAATCAAATCATGAAATTAAAGAAGAATAGTAGATTTGGGAGTTGTATACAGCTTAAACTATCCATGAAAATAATGTAGTACAAATATGCACCAGTCACTTCTCAAATAACTTTTGGTGCTCAAGAAAGCAGTACTTAAAAAAGAAAAAAAAAAAAAGTACATTAAATGAACTTATCGCATTTGGTTTTATACTTTGCCTGCCTTTGGTAAATTTTCTTATATTTTTCAGAATGTGAAAATGTAATGCCTAAATTCCAAGGACTAATGTAACTGATTGTAAACGCAGGAGGAAATTTATCTTGAAATACAAGAGTGTAAATCTTCTGTTATTAGTTTCCTGGATGACTCAGACCTCAGGGAAATGCTGGTCATGGGCTCTTATTTGTACAAATTAGAATAATTATAACCAGAACTAAACAGAGGGTTATGTACATGACTATCAGACTAGGCTGCCATTTTTCATTCCCTTTGAGACTGTTCATCTGTAAGGAAATTGTGAGATTGTTTCTTTCTCAAAGTCTAGCTTCATTCTCTAATTTGAATTAATAACTTGTCCTATTTGTTTCCATTTGTTGCATGCAAGAATGCTGAAAGAAAAGTTAAAAATAGAGTTCATTTGATCTTTTGGTTGCTTTTTATTACTTTTATATTACTTTAAAAAAAACTCATCTCTCAAATAAAAGGCTAATCAGATTAAACAGTTTAAAAGTTCAATAAATCAGAATTATGATATAGAGTCTTACCCTTCCTACATGTCACTTATCATTCAATTCTTGTTGTTAGTTGTTATCAAGTTGGCTCCCATTCATATTGGGCACTTACTATGTGTCATGTAGGAAGCTAAGATGCACGTGCGTGCGTGATATAAGTATACACACACACGCACACACATATGTAAGCCAATTCCGACTCTTAGTGACTATAGGACAGAGTAGAACTACCACATGGAGTTGCCAAGGAGCACCTGGTGGATTCTAACTGCCAGACTTTTGGACAGCAGCCAGCTCTTGCTCAGTGTGCCACTGGCAGCAGCGTTCACTGTTAGAGGAAAAAAGAAGAAAACCAAAGACACGAGGGAAAAGCTAATCCAAAGGACTAGTGGCCCACAACTACCACAACCTCTACCAGACTGAGTCAGCACAGCTGGATGGTGCCTAGCTACCACCACTGACTGCTCTAACAAGGACCACAAAAGAGGGTAGAGAGCTGGAGATAAATGCAGGACCAAATTGAAACTTCCAACAGCAACCAGACTTGTCTGACAGAGACTGGAGAAACCTTGAAAGTATCGTCCCTGGACAGCCTTTTAACTCAGTAGTAAAGTTATTCCTGAGATTCACCCTTCAGCAAAACATTAGACAGACCATAAAACAAAATGAGGCTAAATGGGCATACAAACCAGGTGAAAGAATGAGAAGGCAAGAAGGGACAGGAAAGCTGGCAACAGAGAACCCAAGACTGAAAAGCAGAGACTATTGACATGTTGTGGTGTTGGCAGCCAATGTCACAAAACAATATGTGTGTTAATTGTTTAATGAGAAACTAATTTGAAGTGTAAACCATCAACTAACGTACAATTTTAAAACATGTTCAAAAAATGGTAATTTTTATGTTTCCTGGTTTTAGTTCTTAGCAATAATATATGATGCTGTCATATACTATTGAGGAAAATGTGAATTGATACCATCTTTATGGTACACATTTCATAATATGAAATTTTCATTTGAACTAGCACAATCTGAATGAATGATTGTAGTTCTAGAACCTTGCTATATTGTTCTTATGTACCACCAAGTCAGCTCTGACTCATTGTAACTGTATATGACAGAGTAGAGCTGTCCCATAAGCCTACAAGCCAGACACAATTTTATGAAAACTATTTCTTATAATGATTTGCATGGCTACTACTGGGAGATCATGCATCTCAGTGAGGGAAGATTCTAAGGTCACTGCCCACTTGAATAAAAATATAGAATCCTGCAAAATAAGAAGAAAATGGAGGCAATATCTGCTCTAAATGGTGCTATCTGTTCTAGACCCTCTTCAAGATATTTCTTATCAAAAATTTCAAGACTGTGTTAGAAAATTAAGCTATGTTACTTCTCTTCTGCAAGTGGCAAGATAAAATGATTAGCGTCCTCCACTGTAGTAAACGGTGTGTGAGCAGGCTAGGAAGATTGTGTAAAGGGAGAGGGGAAGGGAGAGGTAGCAAGCTAGGAAGACTGAGTAAAAGTAGAGTGAGCAGCCCCCACTTATCTGTCAGTTGAGGCTTGCTTGTTGCTGTGATGTTGGAAACTATGTCACCATATTTAGGTACCAGCAGGATCACCTAGAGTGGACAGGTTTCAGCTGAGATTCCAGACTAAGATAGACTAGGAAGAAGGATCCATCAGTTCACCTCTGAAAAGAATTAGCCAAGGAAATCCTTATGAATATCAGCAGAACACCGTCAGATATAATGCTGGAAAAAGAGCCCTCCACGTTGGAAGGCACTCAAAAGGTGACTGGGGATGAGCTGCCCCCTCAAAGTAGAGCTGACCTTAATGATGCAGATGGAGTAAAGCCTTCAGGATCTTCATTTGCTGATATGGCATGACTCAAAGTGAGAAGAAACAACTGCAAACATCCATTAATAACTGGAACATGAAATATATGAAGTATGAATCTAGGAAAATTGGAAATCATCAAAAATGAAATGGAACAAGTAACATTAATATTCTAGGCATTAGTGAACTGAAATGAACTGGTATTGGCCATTTGCAATCCAACAATCATATGACCAAAAACTTGAAGAGGAACAATGTTGCATTCATCATCAAAAAGAACATTTCAAGATCTGTCCTGAAGTAGAATGCTATCAATGACAGGATAATATCCATTTGCCTACAAGGAAGGCCAGGTAATACGATTACTCAAATTTATGCAAAAACCATTAAGGCCAAAGATGAAGAAATTGAAGATTTTTACCAGATTTTGCAGCCCAAAATTGATAGAACATGCAATCATAATGCATTTTTTAATGATTGGTGATTGGAATGCAAAAGTTGAAAACAAAGAAGAAAGATCAGTAGTTGGAAAATAAGACATTAGTGATAGAAATGATGCTGCTGATTGAACGATAGAATTTTGCAAGACTAATGACTTCTTCATTGCAATTACCTTTTTTAACCAACACAAGTGGTGACTGTACACTTGGACCTCACCAGATGAAATATACAGGAACTAAATAGACTATATCTGTGGGAAAAGATGATGGAAAATCTCCATATCAGCTGTCAGGACAAGACCAGGTGTTGACAGCAACACAAACCATTAATTGCTCATAAGCAAATTCAAATTGAAACTGAAGAAAATTACAAGTCCACAAGAGCCAAAGTATGACCTTGAGCATATCCCACCTGAGTTTAAAGACCATCTCAGGAACAGATTTGATATGTTGACCACTCATGACCAAAGACCAGAAGATAACATCAAAGATATCACCCATGAAGAGAACAAAAAGAGGTCATTAAAAAGACAAGAAAGAAATAAAAGACCAAATTAGATGTCATATGAGACTCTGAAACTTGCTCTCGAACGTCGAACAGCTAAAGGAAAAGGAAGGAATGGTGAGTAAAAAAACTAAACAGAAGATTTCAAATGGCAGCTCGAGAAGACAGAATAAAGTCTTATAATAACATGTGCAAACAGCTGGAAAGGGAAAACCAGAACAGAAGAACATGTTCTGCATTTCTCAAACTGAAAAAACTGAAGAAAAATTTCAAGCCTTGAGTTGCAACAGTGAGAGATTCTCCAAGGACAGTATTAAGCAGTTCAGGGAGCATCAGTAGAAGACGGAAGGGATGCACAGTCTGTAAGTGGAAAGAACTGGTCGGTGTTCAGCCATCTGAAGAACTAGTGTATGATGAGGAACTGACAGAACTGAAGGACGAAGTTGAAGCTGCATTGAAGGCAATGGCAAAATACAAGCCTCTAGGAACTGATGGAATATCAACTGAGATATTTCAACAAACAGATGCAACACTGCATATACTCACTTGTCTATGCCAAGAAGTTTGGAGGGCAGTTACCTGGCCAACTGGCAGAAAGAGATCCATATGTATACCCATCCCAAAGAAAGGTGATCCAAATGAATGCAGAAATTACTGGACAATATCATTAATATCACACGTAAGTAATATTTTGCTCAAGATCATTAAAAAGTGACTGCAACAGTATACTGACAAGGAACTGCCAGAAATTCAAGCTGGGTTCAGGAGAGGACTTGGATCCAGGGATTTCATTGCTGATGTCAGATGGATCCTGGCTGAAAGCAAAGAATACCAGAAAGATATTTACCTGTGTTTCACTGACTATGCAAACACATTTGACTGTGTGGATTGTGATAAATTTTGGTTAACATTGCATAAAATGGGAATTCCAGAACACTTAATTGTGCTCTTGAGGAATGTGTACTTGCATCAGGAGGCAGTCGTGCAAACAGAACAAGGGGACACTGCATGGTTTAAAGTTAGGAAAGGTTTGCATCAGGCTTGTGTCCTTTTGCTATACCTTTTCAATGTGTATGCTGAGCAAATAATCCAAGAAGCTGGATTATACAAAGAAGAATGAGGCATCAGGTTTGGAGGATGACTCATTAACAACCTTCATGAAGCAAATGACACCACTTAACTTACTGGAAGTGAAGGAGTTTTGAAACACTTACTGATGAAGATCAAGGACCCCAGCCTTTAGTATACATTGCACCTCAACATCAAGAAAACAAAAAGCTTCACAACTGGGCCAGTAAGGAATATCATCATAAATGGAGAAAGAAATAAGGTTGTCAAGGATTTCATTTTACTCGGGTCCACAATCAACATTCTTGGAAGCAGCAATCAAGAAATCAAAAGATGTATTATATTGGAAAAATCTTCTGCAATGAATCTCTTTAAAGTATTGAAAAGTAAAGCTGTCACCTTGAAGACTAATGTGCACCTGACCCAACCCATGATATTTTCAATCACATCATATACATGTGAAACCTGGAAAATGAACAAGTAAGGCAAATGAAGAACTGATGTCTTAGAATTTTAGTGCTGGAGAAGAATGTTGAATGTATCAGGGACTACCAAAAGAAAAAACAGATCTGTTTTGGAAGGAGTACAAACCAGAGTGCTCCTTGGAAGAAAAGATGACAAGACTATGTCTTATATACTTTGGACATTGTTTTAGTCAGCTAGGGCTGCTCTAACAGAAATACCACAGAGTGGGTAGCTTTAACAAAGGAAGCTTTATTCTTACATAGTCTGGTAGGCTGCAAGTCCATATTCAGGGTGACCACTCCAGGGGAAGGCTTTCGCCTTGTCGGCTCTGCAGGGAAGTCCGGTATTGCATCAGTCTTTGTCCAGGGAGCATCTTGTCACAGGAACGTCAGGTCTGAAGGATGTGCTCTTCTCCTGGTGCTGCTTGCTTGATGGTGTGAGGTTCCCGCTTCTCTGTCTGCTTCCCTTTCGTTTTATCTCTTGCAGGATGAAAGGATTAAGAGTGCGACAAGCCATACTTCAGGCAAACTCCCTTTACAGTGGAGCAGGGAGCTGCTCTTATAAAGGGATTTACAGCCCCACCCTAATCCTGTAACACACAGCACAGGAAAACCACACAATGGAGGACAGCCACACGGCTACATATATTTTGGGGGGACCCCATTGAATCCATGACAGACATGTTGTCAGGAGGGATCAGTCCCTGGAGAAGGACTTCATGCTTGGTAGAGTGGAGGGTTGGCAAAAAAAAAAAAAAAAATGAAGACTTTCCATGAGACAAATTGACACAGTGTCTGCAACAATGAGTTTAAGCAAAAAAAAAAAATTGCAGACATTGGTGCAAGACTGGGCAGCGTTTTGCTCTGTTGTGCATAGGGTCACAATGAGTAGGAACTGACTTGACTGCACCTAACAACAACAACATAGGGTTACCAAAGGTCCATATACATGTATATATCGAAGGCTGATGATATACATATACACATGACTGTGTGTATGACAAGTTTTCTTTACAATATTTTTGCTACATATTATATATAGTCTTCAGAAATGGAGGAGTAGATCTACAAACAGAGGTGGGTGAGATGGGTAATTCTGTATGTTTGCTTGGCCTATGGTGCCTAGTTTTTTGGTGAAACACTAGCCTAGACATTGCTATGAAGGTATTTACGTGTGATTGTCACTTAAGTTTTTTGACACTGAGTTAAAGAGATTTCCCTCCACCATGTAGGGCCTCATCTTAAGTGGAAAAAGTGAGGTTTTTCTCAGGAAGAAAGATTCTACTTCAAGGACATAAATAGATATTGTCAGAATTTCCAGCTTGCCGCCTGACCTATAAATTTTTACATGCTAGCCCCCATAATCACATGATCACATGAACATATTTCACAAAATCTCTCTTTCTGTCCATATGCCTACTGTTTTGAGAAACCATAACATTATATATATATATACACAAAATCAAAAACCAAACCCATAGCCATTGAGTTGATCCTGACTCATAGTGACCCTGTAGGACAGAGTAAACTGCCCTATAGGGTTTCCAAAGAGTGCCTGGTGGATCTGAATTGGTGGCTTTTTGGTTAGCCATGGGACTCTTAACCAGTACACCACCAGGGCTCCCATACACACACACACACACACACACACACACACACACACACACACACACACACACACACACACACACACACATGCACACACGCACACACATACACACGCATACACACATATTGCAGTTCCTATTTCTCTACAGAACCTTAAGATAGTGGATTACATAATTTTGATACTGTAGAATATGATGCACATAGGGAAAAATCTCTAGATATAGTTACAAATTCATTAATATTGAACAAATATTTGAAGTGGTATTAAATATAAAAGCAGATTATAAAACAATATTCATGAAATCATTGCTAAGCATAAAAATATTTTAGTAGTTATGCAATAGCAGAATTTTTGAAGGATTTTCCACTGTTTTCTCAGTTAGTATGTACTGTTTGTGAAACCCTGATGACATGGTGGTTAAGAGCTATGGCTGCTAACCAAAAGATTGGTACCCATTTGACAGCAATGGGTTTGGTCTGGGTGTTTTATTTGTGAAGCAATGAAGCAAGAGAAGGCACTTGCCTTCAGAATGTGTAGTTGATGTAAGTTCCTGGTTATCCACCCTCAACCTTCTTTTTGTGCTTGAATATTATTTCAAAGGACATTCAAGTTCAACAAAAGAAGAATTCTGGCCACCTTGTGGTATTTTGCTGATTGTAAAAATGATAACAAAGCAAACAGAATTAAGTGTGATTAATCTTCCGTTCTATTAATTTAACAAAAAATAAACAAACATAGGAGTGGCTTTTCAGAAACAAAAGATTTATTGTGGTGTCATCTTCAACTTCCTTCTACTGTTGAAATATTTTAAGTCTCATTGAATAATAAAAGCATATTGATAACTGAAAGTAGATCAACTTGTAATCGTCATCTTTGAGTGTTAGAAAACATTCTCCTTAATCAAATATAACTTAATTCATGGTATGACATCTCTTCTAAGACAGGGAAGTCATGGTTGCATAATTGTGTGCGTAAATTTTCTCCCCTTGTGATTACAATCTATGTGTATTATTAGCTCCAATATTTTTTCTAAAATGGATTGTTCCTGAGAGTGCTTTAGATACCGTTTAAATCATAAAGTGATGTTCCTTTTTCCGATTTCTTCCCTTAATTATTTAATTCTTTACTTTGAGATAGTTAGCAATGTTAAGCTCCCCAAGAATGTGAGTTTCATGAGGGCAAGGAGTCCATTCACAGATTAAAATAGTACCTGCTATATAGACAGTGCTCAAAAGTATTTGTTGTTTTGAGTCAACTCTGAAATGTTTCTCAATGATAAGTTTCCTCTTGGTGCTAAAGACCTTGTCTAATCCCTTTCTGCTGAATGTAGGCTAGCCCAGCAGGTTGCTTCTGACCACTCATGCACGCGCCAAGTGCCGTCGAGTCGGATGAGTCGCATCTGACCACTAGGATGTGTTAAAAATAATGGAATGTCTTCAGTGTCATTAGGTTACAGAACATAGTGGTTCTATCTTCCTTTCAGATGCACTCTCTTGTTGGCACCCATCAAGCAAGTTGTTACATGGAGAAGCCCACATGACAAGGAACTGAAGGCATCTTGTGGTCAATGGCCTGCAAGAAAATAAGGCCTTGGTTCCGACAGGCCCAAAGTAACTAAACTCTACCAATAACCACGTGAGCTGGTAAGTGGCTCTTTTCCCAGATGAGACTTCTCAGATGAGACAGCCACCCAGGATGACAGCTTGATTGTAATCTATGAAGCTCTAAAAGAAAAGTGGAGGGCCAGCCAAGTGCCGTCGAGTCTGATCTGACTCATGAGGAAGCCCAGATAAGTCTTACCTGAATTCCTGATTCACAGAAATAGTGAGATAATGTGTGTTATTTTCAGCTACTAGCTTTGTGGTAATTTGTGATACTGGGATATATAACCAATACATTTGCAGAATAAATCAATGAATACACACAAATTTCACACCTATGAAGCAAAAAATAAGATTAGTTACATTACAGGATTTTTTAAGGATTAAATAAAACACACTCAAGCTGCCACGTAGTAAGCATTCAATAATATTAGTTACCATTATTAGATTAATCCTTGGCAGAATACTATCTTTGCATATGAAGTTCTTTACTCAACAACCACATAAATTTGCTGCTGGCATTGAAAATGTCTAGTATTAGATTGTTTCCTCTGCAAAATGTGACTTAGGCTCAAGATACACTTTCATGGACCCTATATTAAAAATATTACACCCCCTCCCCAAAAAGAATGAAGCTTTGAATATTGGAAGCTAGATTGCTAATACAGAAACTAATCTTAGGATGCATTCATTCAGTGAACCCAGTTTTTTTCTATGTTTGATTCTTATCTGATGTCTAAACCTGTTGTCTCCAGAAGGCAGAGATTAAGTATATAATTTATTTCTGTGTCAATTATCAACTGTTCTATATTAGTTATAAAGCAACTATAGAACGCAGTCTAATTAGTGGTGAAGAGTACACATTGGGTTCAAATCCTAGTTCAGCTTTTATGAATTACACCCCACCAAAAAAAAAACAGAACAATTGCCATCAAGTTGCGCCTAACCCGTTGTGACTGTACATGAAGGTTAAAAAAGCCAACAAAGCTTCAGTTTCCTTATCAGTAAGCAATAGGAACAACTATTACCAGAAGGATTGACTCAAAATACTGCACAGTTCCTAATTGAGGGTTGTTGTTGCATACCATCAAGTCTGTTGATACACATACTGACCCTGAAGGACAGAGTAGAATTGCCTTGTAGGGTTTCCGAGGCTGTGAATATTTATAGAAATGAGCCATGATGCAACAGGTAAGCATTCTGCTGAAAGGTTGGTAATTGGAATCCACTCAGTGGCTCCAAAGGGGATAACATCTGACAGCAGGATCTCATAAAGACTGTACCTAGGAAACCTATAGGGCAGTTTTACTTTGTCAGATAAGTTTGCTATAAGTCAGAATTCACTAGACAACATCCAAAAACAACAATTCAGAGATGATACTCTATAAGCAGCAGTGACTCTTCCCACTGTCGTCCTCATTGCATTTGGTAATGAAAATATTTGGTAATTCTAGGACTCAGCACTTTCCAAAAAATATAATGGAACTGGAACTATGTTACTGTGGACCTTTCATTACATACTTAGGACTGAGGAATCCCTTGCCATCTGTCTTCCAGTTTAATTCCATTTTTGAATTAGCAGTCATCCTTCCCATAGATAGCACCTCTTTGGGTCAACTATTCCAACCATCTGTTATTGTGTTAAGTCATCTTAGAAGCCCTTACATGAACAGACCTTACATGAACCAGAGTAGCTTTATAAAGAAAGAATAGCATGAGACTACTTTCCTTAAAAGAAACTTTGAAAATCTTAAGGATTTAGAAACTAACAGTGTGTTCTCCAGCATAGTCCTGAGACTCCTAGAAATATTTATTTGCTCCTGAAAGAATAAACTCACTTATCTAAAGGTAATTGAGAGCTTATACAAAAAAAGTCCAGATTGGAGACAAATATCTTATGGCTATAATTTAGAGTTTATGTCTCACAGCAAAAATGTTATTGTCCTTCAGTTTCAGAATCTGTAGTAATAAAATTAGAACTATGTATACCTCAAAGACATTTGAACAGGATTAAATGGTACACAGCGTGTGCAATATAGTAGTCGCTCAATGAATTCTAGTGATTATCTAGTTGTTACAGCTGTTATGATTGCCATGAATACCATCATTTTTGTAGCCTGTTACTTTGCAGTTTTCACGTGAATGAACAAAGTCGTGTGGTTAGTCTTTGTTGTTTCTGTGTGCTATCCAGTCAATTCTGAATACAGCAAGCCTATAGGACAGAATAGAACTGTCCTCACAGGGCTTCTTAGGTTGTGATCATTTGGGGGAGCAGACCATCAGGTCTTTTCTCCCCCAGGAGCCGCTAGAGGGGCCGAGCAGCTCAGTTAGCAGCTGAACGCCAAACATTGACGCCGGGGCTCCACATCCTGCTGGTATTATTGCTGCTCAATTAGCAGTATCATCTTTGTCTGGGAGGAAATATGAATGCATACACTGAGGGCATCTGCAGAACATACATGTGGTTCCGTGTGGTGCTGTTCAAACCACTGTGTGGCTCAGCGTACTGGTAAACCCTTGAGAATGCAGATGGTTCAGCCCCCATAAATAAAAATAACCAGGCAAGAAAAAGTGGAAAACAGATTTATTTATAAACCATCTTACACAGACACAAGGTGCACTGTTTGTTTTTGTGACACAGGAACAACTTTTTAAATATTTATTGTCAACCTGGGGAATTCATGTGTACACTGCAGGCATATTTAGGCCTTTAATATGCCATCTCAGCAAGGCCTGCTTGAAGTTGCCCATCTGGAAGATGAGTCCTTACAGTAAATTTTGAAACAGTTTTTCAAGGGCAGATAAAACTGTTTTTAGCTGGTTTCCACCATGACATATGAAAGCAAACATTGGGCTTTTGTATTGGGGGGTTAACATTTAAACCAGAATGATATTTCTTTTTCAGCATACCTGGAGCAAACTCCTCCATAGTCCATCCTAATTTAAATTCAGTTCTATAAACCCTGCCTGAGAACAGTGTATGAATCATACAGAGATTTTTTTTTTTTATAACACCAAAAGCAGTAAAACATGTAGTTACAATTTTATACTTATACTCGCCTCTCTTCTCCAAATTTAATGACACTTGGCTTGGCTATGATATGTTACTTTTCTACAAACAGAACATTTCTCAGAAGTCTAAAGGTAATGAGACAATGTTACATTTCTCTTCATTGTTTTAGTAATCATTGCTTTACTAATTTATAAAGTGTCTAAAGAAACTGAAACTTGTGTAATAGAATCTCAAATTCTGTAGGGTTCATGAGAAACTTTGAGTTAGTCTTTATAAAGACTTCTATGATTTGAAAGTTTCCTTCTCCCTCCCTCCCTCCCTCCCTTCCCCATTCCTTTCTTCTTTTTCTCCTCCCTCTCTCTTTCACTTCACTTCCTGAATTGTCAAGTGCCAGTAAAGTTGTTCTAAAACAAAACCAAATAAACTGCAATCCTGTTAAGTAGGTTTCGACTCATACAGACCCTACAGAACAGAACAGAACAGAACTGTCCTACAGTTTTCAAGGAGCATCTGATAGGTTTGAGCTATCATAGCTCTTAATCAGAGTGTCACCTTGTTCTGGTGTAAGAAATAGCGACATATTCAACCCTCTTTCCCTCTCCTAGTAATTTGAAATATCATTTTCCAGAATCTCTACTTAAATTGTCATTTTTTCATAAAATAAAATAATTCAGAAAACACTTCATGGTACTTAACACATGGTGTAAGAGACATTTGTGGTATAAGGGTGTGAGAGAAGGGAGAGAGAAAGGTTGTAACAGCGAAAGTGGAGACGTTTAGTTCACTGACAAAATCCCAACCCCATCCCAGAGCTACAATCATTGTATTACTCTCGGTGCCTCCACACCACCCTAATAACCAGGGTAAAAACAGTAATAAGCTAAATTCATCCCTCTAAAATGATTTTTTAATAATCTAAGTTTTGATAGAAGAGTTTCCCAAATTATCTTTTGAAGCACTGAGAGAAGCATGTAACATAACTTATTCTCCTCTCAGACCTTTAATAAGTACTTTCTTGAAATTAACACTGGAATCTAGTAGCTGATATAATCTAATAAAATTCAGAGCAGGAATGTCCTTCTGAGTGTTATGTCTTTTTGAATGAGGTCTCATGTTACTGGACAAAGAACTCAAGAGGATTTTCCTGCCTATGGTGTCTGGTTCTAGACGTATGCAACTTCCCTGTTAACTTGATGGGATAATTACTAGAACCAAGGAAATGGTTCTCCATTCACCTATTACCCTAGATGCTGTATAGTTTGGTAACTTTGACTATCATTAACAGAACTCTCTAATATCCACTGTGCCTGAGAATATGTACTTGTAATTGGAGCACCACATCATAGGGCAATGATTATTCTTATTGAAGAAGATACTTCCAAAGAACACAGATAACTCAGTCATTACATTTCTTGTGTTCTTTTGACAGAAAATGTTTTTGAGGTGAATATTAGGTCCTTTCCCATACCATTGTACTTTTTCTGTTTTAAACATACACATATACACATATAATCAAACAACAAAACCCATTTCCCTCCAGCTGATTCTGACTCATAATGACCCTATAGGACAGAGTAAAAGTGCCCCGTCGGGCTTCTCAGGAGCAGCTAGTGGATTCAAACTACCAACGTTTTGGTTAGCAGCCACAGATTTCAGCAGCTGTGCCACCAGGGCTCAGTTGTACATGTATCTTAAATTTAAGGTAGAAATATCACAAAGTTTAGTAAAGCAAAAAGGCTTTATTCAGTACCCATTCAAAGAGGCAAAAGCAGAAAACAAACATTCAGCCAGAGCCATGTCTTCCTTAGTAAAAGGAAATATTGAAAAGAACAGATACAAGTGAGAAAATGGACCATCATGTTGCCACAGCCAAGTCTGCTCAATTCAAGGAAATATTACAGAAAAGGCAATAATGGGAAAATGGACAAGCATGCTCTAGAGCCAGGTCTGCTCAAGTCTGAGGGATGTTACAGAATCATTAGTATATATTAACGTTGCAAATGGGCAAAATCATTGCAAGCTTCACCTTTTCACTGACTAGTGAAAAACTGCTGGATCACCAGGAGTCAGCATTTGGAATCATATTTCTCTCTCTCTTTTTTTTTTTAATTATGACTGAGTGAAAATGTACATTCCCATATAAATTTACATGCTGACCTACATGCAGCTTCCACTGCTCTCCCTGCCCGGTGAGAGCACACTATTCCTCTCTGCTCCATACATGTCTCATCTTCCCAACAGCCTCCTTTCCCCTCCTCTCCACCCACTCTCCTTCCTCCAGCCAGAGGTCAGCAGGAGGGTATCCTATAGATGCAAAGAACCATAAAGTACATCCAATATGGTCACTCTGCATCACCAAGTGCAATCCATTAGTGTCTGAAGAGGGAACCTTCATTATGATTTATGGGCAAGGGCAGCATCAGGGCCAGGGGCCATGCTCCCAATAATCATTGGTACAAGTTTCAGTAAGAGAGTCAAGAGGGTCTTTACTGGTCCAAAAAATGTCCTATTCATTAAATACTAAAAGGGAAGAGTAGAAAGCCTTTTATGTTCTGTCTGATTAGTTTACAAGAAAGGCCTCCTAGTAGTTTTCCAAGATGCTTTCCTAGCTTCGTCTGCATATTTCAAGGTCCATTTGATGTGTCCTAACGAGTCCTTGTGAGTTCAACTCCAGCTGAGTTGCACTGTAGGACAGAGAACATTGGCTCCAATACTATCTCTTAGATAGACATGTTTATCACACACACATATGTATATATATGCATATAAACATAGAAACCCTGGTGGTACAGTGGTTAAGTTTGCTAATCCAAAGATTGGCAGTTCAAATTCACTGGGTACTCCTGAAAACTGTGGAGCAATTCTACTCTGACTTCTAGGGTCATTATGAGTTGGAACTGACTCAACATCAACAAGTTTACACACACACACAATCACTAGATAATAAGAAACCACAGCGAGGTTATACATGTAATGTAATCCATCCTTTTACCGTTGTTACAATGCTATAGAAACTAATGTCTCTCCACTTTACAGTTGTGAGTTGACAATTATTGCAGGCTGTAGGCCATCTTTACTTGAATCGAGCTTCCAGTTTACACAGAATTTGGTGAATTCACTTGTTTTCTGTAGGACAGTTCTTAGAGACCTGTGACATCTTCCTAAGAAGACTGAATTTTCCTGAGTAAAGAACTGCTATCAGGCTTAATCCACTCTTTTGGCAGGTGTGTATTATGCTGCCGATTCAGTAGTTACTAGGGATACAAAAAAATCATTCCTTACTTTCCCAGGGGAGATACATACATTTGAGGCTTAAAGAAGAATTTTAGTCAGATGAACCTGGATTAGGAAGGGAGGTTGTTATGACTTAGAAGAATAGAAATCATGACTTAGATAGATTTTAAACAATATGGTCAACTGTCTTGCCAGTATGTCTAGATATAAATCCTTAAAGCTTGCTAAGGAAACGTCCTCAATAAGGATAACAGTGAATACCTTTAGTTCCTTCTCTTTTTTGTCTTGCACTGTGTCCCAAGTGGCAGACTTCCACGACCAAGCACTTTTACCCTCAGGTTTCTGGCTGGGTTCAACTCACTGAAGTCACCAACAGAATATCAGAGGGAAGGAGAAAGCGAGGTCAGGATATTGGTGACCTCAGTTCCTTCCCCTTGGAGCCATTCAGAGCTGGCTGCTTCTCCCTACCAAAGCTCACAATTCTTGTTAATTGTCCTGCTCCTGTCTAGATTCCAGTGACTTCTCTGTCCCTTTAGTCCTTTAGAACTAGGAGCCATAGCAACATCCTGCCTTTGCTAGCGCAGAGGATTTTTCCAATCCCCATGGCTTCCCAACATCTTGCTGACAACTTTGCATATGGCACCTTTATTAAACATACCTCAAATAAACCTAATTTCAACACATGTGCTGTTTCCTACTGGGATACTGACCACTATGGGTTTTTACTTGATTTATTTTGTTCCATTAAAGTACTTACTAAAAATAATTTGAATGAGCTATCCAGAAAAAATCACTTTCTTATGATTCTGAGGTCAAAATACCTAAGAAGATTTTGGAAACTTATCAAGAACTTATTTCGTTTTGAGAATGACAGAACATGCTCTGGATTGGGTTCCAGGGTGCTCTAGCTGAAGGAAGTGGAGAGAATGAGAATGTCCTGGATACTGCCTCCTCTAGTGTGGGCCACGTGTCCAAATGAAGCTGTCTGGGAGGCAGTGGCACTTCATCATGTTACCAGACTTATTATAGAGTCCCTGCTAACGCAATTGCTCAGTTTGTTTCAAGAACTAAATTTTAACCAAGTGATTTCAACAAAGACTTTGCTTTCTTCCCTTACCCTCCCCAGCCCATCTGCTCTGAAAATTGCTGTCTAAATAGTTTTTACTCATTAACCCCTAAAATATGTTTCTTCTCTTTGCTCAGAATTTTAGCTGCATTTCTATCTTGCCTCCTCTATGAAGTTGGTCAATCAAAAAGAAGGTTTTATTTTTTTATTATAGGAAGAGTCATTTCATTCTCTCATTCAGCACTGAAACAGATTTTCCATTGCTCAGCAGCTCCACAGTTGCCATGAAAAATGTTTGAAGGCTACCATCCCTGATAGTAGCAGTGGAGGTACTGGGGAGTTAAGTTCATACATGGTAACTTTGATGCATATAAGAGGATATCTGAGTTACAAGAGTATAACTATTAAAACGTGCAAGGGAATCATAGAAAATGAAAATAGATAGGAAGAAATGTGTTTTTAAGAACATTCCTATCAAGTTATTCATTGATTAAAATCGATTAACTATAATCAAATTCCAGAAACAGTTATATAGAGCTGATGAAAAACACCTTTGGACAGTGACAAAGAAATCTGTTTACAGCAAAACACCAAACCAAATGATTAAACAAGAACATACTAACATGCAGACTTTGAATCAGTTCAAATAGTTACTGAGATATGGAGAACTTACTGTGTGCTGGAAATGATGAGGAAGTTAATTGCTTCTTTTGCCATTATGTAGTTTTATTTTTAAGATACGTAACATTTTAAATCACCTGAAAATTACTTTTCTTTGCCTATTAATAGATACCAGTTTTATTTATCCATGCTTGGAATTTTAGACGTATTTTTCTCATCTCCTCTCTGAAGTTACTGGAACAAAATATTTGAAGACTACCGTATCTTTATTTAAAGACTTCATACTTTATCATTGTCATGAAATCTTGTGATTTCTTTGTTATGTCTTATAACTGATTTCTTTAAATTGAAGCTTTCCATTTTGCTATTTTCATTTGGTCAGCAAGCTTTTGGGGTCTCAAGACGAGTACAATATAAAACTTAGGTCTGTAGGCAAAATAAAGAGAAATGAAGTCAAATCTCTTTGTATCTTGTTGCTGATGTGACTTTACATCAATTCCTATTCATAGTGACCATATAGAAGACAGTATAACTGACCGATAGGATTTCTAAGAAGTGACTAGATTCAAACTGCCCACCTTTTGGCTAACAGCCAAATATTTAATCAATCTGCCACCAGAGTTTCTTTTTAAGATTTTGACAACTGTTTTCAGAACCTCTCAGGATTTTCTCCTCACGTCTCACTGGCCTGAATTAAGTCACGCGACGTTCCCTAACCAATCATTGTCAGTGGACTGGAATTACTACAACTGACTTAATCAAACCTTAATTTCCCAGTTACTGTAACTAGGATAATCAAGATTTCTGCCCTGAAACTGGGGCCAGGCTTTCCTCAGCTCTGTCCCCAGATGAAAGAATGCTGCTGTTAGCTGTACCTAGCTCATTTTGATCCCAAATATGATGGAAGGAAACCCTACCCAGTCCTCTGGCCTTCCCATGATCAGTTGTGGTGCCAGCTGGTATGATCCTTATGGTTTTGTTGGCTGATTTTTGAAAGTAGATCACCTGACCTGTCTTCCTAGTCTGTTTTACTCTGGGCCAGTACCCTGTTCAGTATTCTAGCCACATGTAGTTGTCCACCGACAGGTGTGTGACAGATGTACACGAGGTGTGTTGGCCAGGAATCTAGTCCAGGATTTCTGATTTCTGCCTCAGCAGGTAAGAATTATAGCACTGAGTCACCACTGCCCTCTTGTGAAGAAATGCCAATATCTAAAAAAATATATATATATTGAGTTCTTTGGTGAGGAGGGAAGTAATTACTAAGTACATAATAATCAATATTTGTGGGAATAATTGTGAAAAGTCTAAGTAAGAGAACTTGCAAATACAAGAGTTAGTAACTAAGGAAAGAAAACACCAGCAATAGTGGCAGAATGTCAAGGAATAGTTGGTTGGAGGAGAAAATATATTTATCCTGAGTAGCATCTTTACTGATTTCTAGAGCTCTATTTAAACAGCATTTTATTTTATTCTTTTTTTTTTTTTGGTAGGAAAAAAGATGGTGGCTAAATAATATATATATTCTGCATCAAGGAAGAATTAAATTTGTTTGATTTGATTTCTTGTCCTCAAAGACATTCTGCAACTCATCTGATCCTGGGTCAAAGTATAATCCAATTCTCCTGCTGAGCTGACTGATAAATTCTTGTCTTAACAAGATTAAGACTTTAAAGCCAGGACTTCTCTGATGTTTCAAAAAGCAGTACCTTTTTACTGGTTTTCTTCCACATTTGACCATTGCTTGTCTGTCTTGTTAAGTTTCCATTTGTTCTTTAAAAATCTTTTATCATCCTTACCCTGTCGGTATTGCTCCTTTTCAGAGGTGATAGTGCCTTCCATCTGCCCTTTAAGGGACTAAAAGGCCAGAACAGCTCTCTTCTTGGGTATGTGAACACGGTATTCTCAAATATCTCAAAGATACCATAAATATTAAAAGAAAAATGTGCCATTTAGGGCTGTCTTAATAACATAAGCCAGAATCTAAAATCTAAATTCATGAACCAAGGTTCAGGAAGAGCTTACATGTAAGTATGAATGTGTACTTTCATTTTAAAAAAAGAGTAAATATTTTGTAAAAGCTGCCTGCCTTAATTTATTTTTCAGTGAGTGGCCTTTGGGAAGGTCAGCCTTCTCAAAGCTTTCCCAAAAGCCATTTTGGTATGTGTGAGTATCAGTCAATTTATAGATCCCACTTCCAAATAAGGATTCCAGGTTCTCTAGAGAGCTGGCCCAGTTCTGAAAGGAAGGCTTAAAGTAGCCTGTCTGCTTATGAGTAGAGGTTACCTAATATTAGCTTCTGTGTGATGGAAAACAAATTGCTGTAGACATTAGTCACAGCACAACAAAGAATGATCTCATGCTGTGAAACAGATTTAAAATTGGTACCAGTTTTATTTGCAGGGAAAACATATGACTGTTATTCATCTAAATTAATCAGATATTTAATTCTGATCCATTCATTTCAGCTCTTCAGGGAAAAGCTGATTTTCAATTTTTCATATTTTGTTATCAGTTGGAGAAAATGAGTGATCCGTATGTCATTTTAATTATTTTCATATCATTAAATGATAAAAAATATAAGCCAAAGCCAAGTGCCGTCATGCTATATATATGTGCTTCTGTTTCTACCCTGAAACAATTCCCAGCCTAAGAAAAAGACTTTTGAAAAACCAAAATTCGGGGCCTAAAAAGATGTTTTGTCAGCTGGCAAGGATAGGAAGGCTATCTGAGGACAGATTATCGGTGAAATGTGTGCATCTAAGACAGGCTGCCTGGGCTAAAATCCCAACTCCATGAATTATTTGTTGTCTGTGTGATTTTGAAACATTTCCATAGTTTAGTATCCGTACCTGTAAAGTGCTGGTAATTATAATGACAAAATTGGGTTGTTAAGACCATTAAATTAGGCAGGATAAGTACAATACCTTGGATTACGTGGTGTTAGCTATTAATATCACCTCCTTCCACCTTTCAGGTCTAAGAACTTCTTCCTTGCTTAGTTTTACAATTTGTGATTGGGTTATCCAAACCAAACTTTGCTGTCGAGTTAATTCTGACTCATATCAACCCTACAGGACAGGCAGGACAGAGTAGAAATGTACTATGAGGTTTCCAAGGAGCACCTGGCGAAGTCAAACTGCCCGTCTCTCAGGTAGCACCTGTAGCTCTTCACCACTAGGTCACCAGGGTTTCCTTAATAGGGTTAGTAACATTGTAAGTTAGAAAATGCTCTTCATCCTTGCTTGGTATAGCTATATATTAGGTGTTTTACAGGAGAAATAAGCAATGGATTAGCTCCATTCTATCAGGAAATTTTATAAGGCCTGCAATGAGACAAAAGCTCAGCAGTTCAAATCTTCCAGTCACTCCTTAGAAACTCTGTGGAGCAGTTTCACTCTGTCTTGTAGGGTTGCTGTGAGTCAGAATCAACTCGATAGAGAGTAGTTTTGTCTTGTTTTACCGTGAGACAGACCCCCGGCTGCCCAGTAGTTAGGCAGTTGGCTGCTAAAACCAATGATTAGTAGTTGAAACCCATCAGACACTCCCTGGGAACCCTATGCCACAGTTCTGCTCTGTCCTATAGGGTTGCTGTGAGTCAGAACTGACTTGATTGAAGTGAATTTTTTTTTTTTTTGGTTACCATGATGCAGACCTCATGCTAGTAATTAAATAGAAATAAGGAGGACTGACAGACAACTAGAAAAGCACTTTGCTTTCAAAGAGTTTACACTGATGGCTAGACAATGCGATCAATACACATTGTAAGAAAAAGCAATAAGCAATAGTTATATAATTTTAAAAACATTATGCGTACCTTTATTATTGTACTTTCCTCATGATAAAATAATTGTTCCTCGGTGCCTTTCTCTCTCTGAGGTTAGAAGGTTTTTGAGGACAGCTATTAGCACCTGTATGACAAAGATCTAGATACAGGTCACAGCATTCTATAAGCAGTGAGCATTTGTTAACAAAGTCAGAGGAGTGTTCAGGGAAAGTGAGTGGAGAGAGCAGTAGACTAGAAAGGGAAAAGAGCTGAGACTGCTATCTCTACCACTAATGATCTGTACATCTGAGCCTCAGTTTCTCTACCTGTAAAATGAAAATTTTAATTAAATTATAAATATTGAGGGATTTTCTCTTCTAAATAGGGTAACACATTTTTCAAAAGAAATCAAATAAGTAAAAACATGTATGAGTGGAGGGGTTGCTTTGGTTGAAGAGGGAGGGAGCCTCTTCTTCACTTTCTTCCCTACCCCAGGCATACTCTGAGGGACACAGTTCAGAAGCCATAAAGCTCCAAGAAGCAGGATGTGAAAATCATCAGGGTGAATATATGCTCTCTGAGATTTCTTTCAGCCACAGAAGGAGAGATGTAGATCGAACTTTGAAGAATAAGCAATTGACTTACGGCAACTGCTTTATCTTTTTTTCTTTTTTTTTTTTTTTAAATTTTAGCTTGGAGGTATAGAGAAGAACTAATGACAAGACAAATAAAGGCATTAATGTGAGGATCAATATGATGTATTTACAGACTGTAATGAGAATGGCCACGTAATCTTCATCATAAGCCAATAATGCTGAGTTGGGATACCATGACCATTCTCCGCAAATGTCTAGGGGAAACAGAATCTCCCTACATAGGGTTTTTGCTGTATTTATCACTGTTAAAAAAGGCTAGTTTTGCCCTTGGGCAGAGTTTATAGACCACTGCTGGGAAGATTTCATTCACTTCCCAAACTGAACCACTCACATTTTTTGTTGGTAGTGAGCAATTGTCCGTGATTAGATTTATTCCTTTAGATTTAAGTCTTACTCACCATAAAAATAAATGTCTTCCACATTATTCAATCTGTTTAGTTAGCAGTTAATGAATAGATCAAATCTAACAGCAATTGAGTGTGATATCTATTTCAGATTAGATTTTCAGTTAAATAGCATATCGTCAATGGCCTGAACTCAACAAAGACCCTAACAGTAGATTTCAGGTGCCACAGAAAAGCTGAGTTTTTCTTGTCGTAACAGGATATCAGTTATTCATTCTGACTATGTCTAAAGCTGGCCAAGTATGTAATCAGCCATAACAACTCAGATGATTTATGAGCTCACCTTTGCAAGGTTCCTTTTTCCCCACTTTTTAGATTTATAAAGAAAAAGACTGTCAGGCCAGACTCACATTGCTAATATCATTACTTCTCCTTGTAAATTCCAAATGTTTTGCTATAAAAGTTTTCAGTAATGGTTTACAGTAGTTAATGTTGCTCCTCGAGACAGGCAAATGATTACCACTGTATCCTTCATCAAATTGCTGTGGGGATGCATCTGAGATGGGTTTTGATAAAGTTGTTTTATGGAGTTGATATAACAGAATGAGTGCTGGGCTTAAAGAGTTACAAAGCTTGAAGGTGTTAAATGAATATTTGTGGAGTATCTTGAATACCAGGCAAACTGCACTAGACATGTGGTTTCATACTGAAGAAATAATGGTGAAAAAAAAAAAAACATGATCCTGGAAAATATTAAGCTTATATGGTAATGAATGATACAGACTTATAAACAAACAAATATAGCATAGTGATGTATGGTGTCATATGAGACACATAGTGATTTGTGTGATCACCTATCAAGAGGATCACCTGGATAAAACAGTGTTTTAGCTACGTCCTGAAGGATGAATGGGATTTACCCAGGAGAAAAGTGAGGAAGTGATAAAAAGTTGTTTCAGAATCTGAAAAGAGCCTGGACTTGAAATCCATTAATGCTGTTTGAGTTCAAGATGCTTGTATAATTTTCCCAAATTCATTAATCTAGTTACTCATGACACCAGGACACAACCCAGATAAGTAGACTACAGAGTCCACCCTTTAATCACTGCTGTCTCTAAGCCAAATTTGAGAGACTATGGAATTCAACATTACATGTAATGTGTTCCTTTAAAGTCTGTGTACCTGATACATACATGCCTACTATCATATCACGCACTAAATTAGAACATTAAACAGGTGGCCATGTTTTCTAAGAAAATATCAAAGAGCTCATTATTGTAAATTATTTATCATAGTTTCTATTGAAATCTCCAGAACAAAATCAGCTTTGCTCTTTGACCTATTTCCTCAATTTTAATTTTGTTCTTCATGTAACAATGTGCACAACACTTTTATCTATGGATTTTGTGTTCTACTATTTTCAGATTTGTGAACAGTAACTGAGAATCTGATTTTGTAATATCCAAATTTTATGAGGGCAGATGTATCTTCCTATCACTGAAATGATATTAATTGATGTGAAGATGTCAGTGAAATGCACACAGAATGAGGAATTCAGGAACTACACCAACTACATTACTACGTTACCAGGATTTCCTTTTTTTTTTTTTTTTTTTTTCTTTTTTTGGTTTGGGCTCAAGCTCTGACTCTTTCCCTTTCCAGTATGTAAAAATGGGTAAGTTCTTTAGTGCATAGAACCCCATTGCTCTCTTAAAATGTGAACCATAAACATGTACTTTACAGAACTTGATGATGAGACAACAAACGTGTGGCGTGCCATGAAGGCGAGCAGGTCATCCTCTCTCTTTTTTCCCTTGTTTTCCAAACTTCTGTTGCAACATGTGTCTCTGTATAAGTAAAAAGGGAGTCCCAATCACCGTTTCGTAGGATATTTGTTTCAATATATATTTATATTAATAAATGTAGTATGGTACTTCACAAGAGGAACCCTCTCTTTTAATAAGACATCAGACTAGTGGGCAGGATTGGAGTGTATGGGTACTGAGCCACAGGGCACCCGGCAGTGTCCTGCGCAGAGATGGAAGTCAATCTGCTATTCAAAAATGTCCGTGATAACACAGCACGGATTAGAAAATTACCCTCCTTGGCATAACAAGAGTGTGCCTTTGCCCATTCTATACCTGAAAAAAATCAGCTCCAGAGCTTGCTCTACAGGACTCAATCTGATGTTGTTTACTACGCTGTGGAGTGAATGGGAAACTTATGACATCTACTATTTTATCTCAGAACGGGAGTGTTTTTTCTTTAAGAATTCTCAGAAGGGAGTGATTCTTTGATAATTGAACTCCCTGCGGTTTGGTCAAGTGGAAACAGTGCGCAGAGACTTCAAAGAAATGAAAGCAGCAAGCGCTGAATAGAAGCTTTCTGGCAGTGAAGAGAAGAGGCTTCTCTTTGACCCTTTAAGTAATGACAGGCAATCATTTAGAGATAGCCCAAGCAGAAGCCAGAAGGCAGGGAAGGACAGCAGGAGTGCACAGAGCATCGTGGGCTGGGAATTTTCGCTGGGGGTCAAGGGACCCCATGACTTGACCTCTACCTTAATCAGTGTGATCCTTTCCTTCATGAGAAATACATATGTAAATCCAAAGCCAAAAGAAAATAGAGTTAAGTCATATAAAAAGCATTGCTCAGTCTGAAAGGACTGCTTCAGTTTGGCAAAAATGAGAGAATTATTAGAAGAGTACATGGATAATTAGGTAGATGAAGCTACCTGAATGAAGATTGAAGATTTTCCCACTAATATCCAAACATAGGCAAATAAGTTAGTGAAGATAATTTTCTCACATCTTCTGTTTTGTGGTATCTGTGACTATTTCATCTTCCAATCAAGATTAATCTGCACAGTTCTTAAAATAAAAATCCAGTACTGGAAGAGAATCAGAGTTAGCTAGAAGAGTTAAAAGTTTTTCTTCTGATGAATAAGCACAGAAGAATCTGATACAGTATCAGTGGCTTTGCCTACCTCATGTTAAAAATGCATTCCATTCACTTGCCGCAATTAAGTTTTTTTACACAAAGATTATATCATTTAGCCACAGTGTCAACATTAATCTTGTGTAGAGTTCATTATATGTAGGGTCATTCTGAATATTAGTAGGCATATTTTGGCAGAAATGTGTAGTTTTCTTTTATGAATTTACTTGCACGTTTCTCGGTTCTTTATATTCTTCCGATTTAAAGGAGAAATAAAAGAGCTGAATCTCTATACCTGCCGCAGAGTGATACAGCATGTCATAATACCCCTTTGGAATGCACGGATCCCAGCAGCAGCGGCACTGTATTAGTCTCCCCGACGGCATGGTAAAAGCCTGCATTACTTAAGATGCGGTGAACTGTGTTTAAGGTGGATTTTAGAAAGATAAATAAAATATTTGCCAACTGATATGAACAGAGCCACTGTTCCTAATAACCATACCACCCAAGAATGACCCAAATCCTGAATTGGGCTCCATTGCTAAGGAATTTCATCAGGGTCAGAGAAATATCAATCAACCATTCCAAAAATAGCTATTGAATGATAAAGCTTCATCATAATGAACAAATTGTTTTTTATTCAACTCACTATGAACAGGATACTCTGTTGGGGACCAGGGCTACAAAAGATTCAAGAACTAAATACTTACTTGCAAAATTCCTATTCTCTACTCATTTTAATGGTAAAGCCTCTGCCAGAAAAGTATGTAATTTGTTAAAGATTTTCTCTTTTCTTACACAACTCTAAGCCAGCTCTTCCGGGCAGCTATCATCCAAAGTATAAATCAGGTGCTGATGAGTTGATTCTAACTCATGGCAACCTCACACGTCAGAGTGTAAGTGCACCAAACGGTTTTCAATGGCCCATTTTTTGGAAGAAGATTGCCAGGCCTTTCTTCACATGTGCTGCTTCTTGGACTCAAACCTTCAACGTTTTAGTTAGCAGCTAAGTGTGTTTCTCCTTCTCACCACCCAAAACATTCCCTTTGGGGATACCTTTGCAAAAATGTTACATATTGATTTTACAAATAGTCATGTTACCACTATTTCATTATGAATAGAAAGAACATCAAGACTAAAATAGTTAACGGCATTTGCACTTGCTGTATGTAAATCACCATAGCACATTCACCTTCATATAATTAACTACTATTTACATCAAGGTAACTGTGTGACTCTCATAACAATTTGAACTGAGCAAAGCAAAGATACTGTAAATTGCACTGGGACTACAAACAGGTATTTAACTGTCCATTTAACATATGCCAGGAACAGGAGGCAGGGTGAATGGTTGCACCATTCTTTATAGTGTACACTCCAATGCCAAAGCTAATTTTGCCTTTTGTCATGCAGAGCGCAGTGTTATTCCCTTCACGTTCACAAGCACTCACCAAGCATCCAAAGCAGCAGTTGTCCATATTATATCATGCAGAGCGCAATTTGCAGCAGCTAATGAAGAATGACCTGCAGCCAAACCCATGGATACTAAGCCATAAAACATGCTCCTTTAGGGAGATCCAATCTAGTAATTATTTAACCTTTGCTGGTTAAATCAGATCAATGGAAGTGTTTCTTGAACATTAAATATAAAAATATATTCTGTTCTATTGATTAATAGTCTGGAAATCTTTAAGATGATACATAAATAAGAATAGTGGCTAACATTTGTTGAGCATTTCCATGTGGGAGACACCAGGAAAGGCCCTTTACATTCATTATCCTGTTTAATCCTTACCACAGCCTATGAAGCAGGTTTGAATCCACCTTATTAAGCATAACAAGCTTAACTGCTTTTCATGAGCTCACATAGCTAATAAATGATGGAGCTATAAACTCAGACAGTAACCTACATTTTAAATCCTGCTTCTTCTGCCTGATAAAGCTATCCAGATGAATTGGAAGACAAGCAAGTTCCAACTAAGAAAATGCTTTAATTAAAACCGTGTCTATCAAAGAATTTTACTTCAGTCCTAGAATCTTCCAGCTTTTTAGATTAACTCCAATATTTCCAGAGAGTAAGACTTATTGAAATTCAAACATGGTACCTGGAATGGATAATACTATAATCTATTTATATCACTGAGCATAGGCTCTGAAAACAGTCAAATGTCATAAGCAGAAAGGGACACAGACAGAAAGGGTCTTCAGAGTATCAGCTCCTGAACAGACACCCTCAGAAGAAGATGTGCTTGGATAGGGATCCTAGGTCTAGGTGACAGCTTAAGGTCATTGGGCTTAAAGCAAAAGTAAGGGTAAGAATAGGAGAGAGAAGAAACAGAAAAGGATGTACCTTCTATGGTATATCATTACTGTAAAATGAGTGATTAAGGGCAAACTTGGTTTTCCTTAGAAACTTGTCATGTATCAGTTAGCTTTTTAGTACCCAAATGCTGTACATATTGTTAGACCCTTATGCAAAGTGACAGAAGCTGGATTCTGTCTCATTTACAGTATTAATGCGGTTGTTCTGTTATACTTATTTTTATAAAGTGGCTTTTAAAGCATGTTACATTTAAGCATATTGCTAATCCAATTTTCTATATAGTTCTTTAACATCAGAAACTCATAAATTTTTCATAACAGTGTTGCTGTGTTATGAATTAAAGATTATATACAATGAAACGTTTTAAATGCAGAGTAAAACTTTTTCATTCGGATAAGAAAAAAATACCCAGAACCCACTGCTGATAAGTAGATTCTGACTCATGTTGACCCTACAGGACAGAGTAGAATCGCTCCACAGTGTTTCCAAGGGGTATGAGGTAGATTTGAACTGCTGACCTTTTGGTTGTCAGCTACAGAACTTCACCACCATGCCACCAGGGTTTCCCAAGAAAAAATACGTACCTAGAATTTCATCTATTATTGAAGCTAAAGATGTAACTTCATTTCTATAGAAAAATGTAAAGCATCAGCAGATGACTTAATGGAAAAAACATGGACTTTGAAGTTGTTCAAGTGCAGGTTCACAATATACCTCTCTTAGATAATGTGGGTATTGAAGGAGTTTGTAATAGTAAAGCAACTATCTATCCTCCCACTGTCCTTTAAATTCTGTCTTGAAGCTATCTCTTCTTGTGTCCTTCAATTTCTTCATCTCTTCTGGTGACATTTCATAATAAATGTGGCTTGGGATCATTGCATAAAATATAAAAGTAAAGCACTGTGAACATGTATAAGATGTGAAAATAGAGCACTTAACATTATACCATGCAGCTCATCATTTCAAAACATTCAGTACTGAAATAATGAAAACACTGAACCTTCATTCTGCTCAACCAGTTGCCTTCCAATCAGTCCCACTTCATGGCAACACCGTGTGTGTCAGGGCAGGAACTATACTTCATGAGATTTCAATAGTTCATTTTTCAGAAGTAGATCACAAGCCTTTCTCCTCAGTCACCTATGGGCAGACTCAAGCCTGGCCTTTAAAAGTAGAGTACGTTAACTCTATACATCGCCCAGGGACTCCTTATACTGTTCAGAGCTCTCCATTCCCTAAATTTGGTATTCCTTCTGCTTAGAAGCCAGCATTGAGATAATGGTGACTTGTCTCTGAGCCAGAGCTCTGTTTTACCAGGCCATCTCTAACTCTACTTATTAGCTGTCATTTCTGACTACTCCAGTTGTTTTCCCAGGGAAAGAGACAAGTGAGGGCAAAGATCTACCTTATGTGACTAGTAGGGTTGTCATCTGGCGTTGGGACCCGCAGCAATTTTTATGACAAGCAATTTTTGATCCCTGGCTCACTACTACTGACATTCCCTCAGGGCCCTGCAATGCTATGTCACTTTGCCCCTCAAGGTGGCTTTCCTAAGTGCAATCCTTCTAACTTGGCTACAGGAAAAGCAAAATGCCCTCTCCTCTCTTCTCAACACCAATTTACTCTTTTCAACAGAACCTTCTCTCTACTGGTTAGTTCTCATTTTCGTGTAGTCTAATGCTTGGTGAATCAGTTTTACAATCTTTCCGTATGTCTAGCGTATGGTGCTGGCCTTGGCCTTTTTGAGATGCAGTCTCATGTTAATATCTAGTTTTGCTCACAAAATGTATGACTTTGACAAGTTATATAGTCCCTCTGAATCCCACTTTCTTACTTAGTGAAATTGAAATAATAATGCCTAACCTGAAGGACTTGCTCGAGGTTGAGTTAGAAACTAATGGAGGAGGCAGAGCAATCACCATAGTCATCAGCCCTAGTGTTTTAATAAGTCTCCAGTAGCTTTTTTTCCTTTCTGTGTATGCATACTGTTTTCAGTAACCTACTGACTTAATAAGCAATGCAAATTTAATGAATGTATAGATTTTCCTCCCTGCAAGTAATCTGTATGCACACATTATACAAAGCGTTATACAAAGACATTGTATTGTTTTGTCCATATTCAAAAGATACCTAAAATGTAAAAATAGCACTCAAGAGTCCTAATATTTTTCCTAATCTTGTCTTTATCCTCATGACCAACTCATTGCATTTAAAATTAGTTTGTTTTCAAATTAACTCTATACATCACTCAGGGACTCCTTATTCTGTTCAGAGCTCTCCATTCCTTAAATTTGGTATTCCTTCTGCTTAGAAGCCAGCATTGAGATAATGGACACTTGTCTCTGAGGAAGAGCTCTGTTTTACCAGGCCATCTCCAGCCCTACTGATTAACTGTCATTTCTGACTACTCCAATTACCTTCCCAGGGGACGAGAGAATTGGAGGCAAAGGTCTCCCTCATATGACTAGTAGATGTGTCATCTGGCACTGGCACCCTCAGCAATGACAATGACAACTAATGTAATGTGCATATGAGTGTAATCTAGTATTTTTATTTCCCCACAGTGGGAGTTTATATAGAAAGGATGGAGATGGAAACAAAAAAATATACTGCACTTCCTTAAACTGCACCCCACTAGGGGATTCTCTGGTTGCTACTTCCATAAATTTTGGGTCTTCAGGGATAATGGAAAGAACGCATAAACATACCTAAACTCACACGATTCTGAAACAAGAACACGTGGAGAGGAGTCACCATTCTGGATGTAGTGATGGTTCTTGATTGAAAGAAGGAGGTAGAATTGCTGTTATACAAGGATTGCAGGGGGAAATTTTATGTGGCACTGAGTGCCACTTGATACTGTCTTGCCTAGCAGTGATGAAAGTGGACGAATGCAGTAACTTTAACCCAATAAAACATGGTGATCAGAGATATAGGACCTTCAGACATGACTCTCTGGGCTGTGCATATTAAGGTAAATCACCAAGGCCAGCAGAGATGGTAGACGAGGGAGACAGGAAGATAATGAAGAGTGGCACTGAAAAATAGTGAATACTATTTGTGCCTCTGTGGCTGGTTGTAGTGGTGAAGCTGTAGTTTGCCCAATGACCCTTGTTCTGCGAAGAATCCATCAAAAACAAAAAGAGGCCCACCTGACTTCTGCAGGAGTTGGGTCTAAAGAATCAGATCTGAGTGCTCCAAAGAGAGGATTATGATGGACATGGAGATGTGCTACAAAGATTTGCCTACCAAGAAGAACTTATTTTCCTAGTTCTCAGCAGATAGCCTCCAGCTATAGGTTCCTTCAGTTTGCCTCAACCTTTGAAGCTGCCTTTTAGCCGCCACAAAGCACACCACTTTCCCACTTATATCCTGCAATTGAGGAAGGTGGAAACATAACGGCCTTGCTGTTTCAGGGCACTCAGGAACAATTCTGACAGGCAGTATGTTTTCCAGACCTCTTCATAGCGTTACCTGATGTAGTCTCAACTCCACATGATAGTTTGATTTCTCCATGCTCAATTCTACTTCCTTCTACCTTCTTCTACAGATATTTATCACTAATAGTGGTGCAGTGGTTAAAGCTCAAGCTACTAGCCAAAAGGATGGCAGGTCAAGTCCACCAGCCATTCCTTGGAAACCCAATGGGACAGTTCTACTGAGTTCTGTAGGATTATTGTGAGTCATAATTGACTCGGCAACAATGGGTTTGGTTTAAATATCCTGTTCGTCAATATCTGTTTCTGGAGAACTCAATCCACCATGGGTTTCTGTGATTGCAATCAGCAGAAATAAACTTTGATTAACATATTGTTGTTACGCACTGCCCAGTTGATTTCAACTCATAGTAACCCAATGTACAATAAAACAAAACACTTTCTGGCCGTGCACCATCCTTACAATCATTATGCTTAAGCCCATTTTGCAGTCACTTCATCAATACATATCATTAAAGGTCTTCCTCTTTTTCACTGACCCTCTAATTTACCAAGTATTATATCATTCTCCAAGGACTCCACCCTGCTGATAACACTTCCAGAGTATATAAGAGAAAATTTCTCTGTCTTCACTTCTAAGAAGCATTCTACCTGTACTTCTTTGAGACAGACTTGTTCATTCTTTTGGCAGTCCATAGTATGGTAAATTCAATATTCTTTGCCAACATTGTAATTCAAAGGTATCAGTTCTTCTTCAGTTTTCTGTATTCTTTATCCAGGTTTTATATGCATATGAAAAAACAGCAGTGCCATTGAGTCAATTCCGACTCATAGCAATCCTACAGAATCCTACAGAGTAGAACTGCCCCTAGGGTTTCCAAGAAGTCCCTGGAAGATTTGAACTGTCAACCTTTTGGTTAGCAGTTGTAGCACTTACCCACTACGCCACCAGGGCTTTGAGGTGAGTAAAAATACATAAAATCTTCATTAAGACATATTGTTAGCTTGAGCCAGGCATGCCTTAGTCTCCATTGTGGCATCTTTGCTTCTTAACACTTGAAAGAGGTGTTTTGCAAGCAGATTTGCCCAATGTAATACATCTTTCAATTTCTTGATTGCTGCTTCAGTGGACATTGATTATGGATCCAAGTAAAATGAAATTGTTGACAACTTCAGTATTCCATTTATCATGAATTGCTTATTGTTCCTTTTGCAAAGATTTTTTTGCTTTCTTTATGTGGAAGTGTAATCCATACCAAAGGCTGTGGCCTTTGATATTTATCAGGAAGTACTTCAAGTCCTCTTTGCTTTCAGTATGTAAGATGTGTCATCTGCACGTCAAAGATTTCTGATTATTCAATGAAAATCACGTAGCAGGAGCCAATTAGGGTGCTACCGTCGGGACAAATGAAATTCCAACTAATGTCAGACCTTTATCCACTTCCCAAAACTAAAGTTCCAGAATGAGGAGCATCCATTCACCTAAGGGAATACTGAGTACCAAATTGTATTCCAACCAGACGCTGTTCAGCAGTTAGAGCGTAACTTTGCAAAAGGGTATCAAAACCCAAACTGGCTGGTGTTAAGTTGGTTCTGATGCACAGTGACAATATAGGACACAATGGAACTGCCCAGCAGGGTTTCCAAGGAGTGGTTAGTAGACTTCAACGGCTGATCTGCAGAGCTCTTAACCACTGTACTACCAGGGCCCCACAGGATGTCAGGGTGCTGTTAAAGGACGACATGACTCCAGAGAAGGCAGGAAAAGACAAACATCTAATGTACTCCATTCATTTTCATACAAGTCTACTCTGATGCCAGAAACCCTGGTGGCATAGTGAATAAGAGCTACAGCTGCCAAGCAAGAGGCTGACAGTTTGAATCCACCAGGCACTCCTTGGAAACCCTATGGGGCAAGTCCACCCTGCCCTAACAGGTCGCTGTAAGTCAGAATTCACTCAACAGCAAAGAGTTTGGTTAGTTGTTTATTAACCCTTGTGTTCATACACACATTTCCAAAATAATAATTGTCTAATGTTATTTCATAGTAACACCATGAAGGCGTTATTATTATCATTTCAAAATTTATACATTTAGAGCAAACAGAGTTCAAGTAACTTGACCAACAGCAATGGACAGTAAACAGGACTTAGTGGACTAGCAGAGTCCACTCCAGCCAAAACCAACCCCATTGCCACTGAGTCAATTCCGACTCATAGCGATTCTACAGGTCAGGGTATAACTGTTCCATAGGGTTTCCAGGCAGTGCCTGGCGGATGTAGCACTTAACCACTACACCACCAGAGTTTCCTTGCTAGGAAATGATCAGATACGATTCCTACTTGTTACCTGGACCCATGGATTCTGTCCACAGTATATATTCTGTCCATAGTATGTATATTATATATATATATTTACACACACACACACACGCATCTCTATATACATGCACATGTACATATACATATATAATCTGTTACCGTTGAGTTCATAGAGTTGATTCCTATTAACGTTTTGGTTAACAGCCGGCAGCTGTAGTTCTTAACCACTATACCACCAGGGTTTATATATATTAAAATAGTATGAGTGAATAACAGGGCATTAGCACATTGCTTAATTCTCTTAGTCAAAAGAAATGTTCAGAATATATGAAATCTTCATTAAGACTCCTTTGGAGGTGTTAGTAGAAAAGAAAATCCAAATGAGGACAAGGAAGTTGTTCATTGTGATTAGTTTACTACCATGTAATTAGTAGGTCCTTGAACTGCTACTTGTTACCGTTTCAAGGTTTGCCACTGCTATGGGGAAACTGAGCAGGAAATGGACATGACAGGCAAGAATAACCCACCAACCTTGGTGAAGAAAAGTTTATATTTTTGAGCACTCTACCCTCTCATCAAAGTCACTGTGTTAATAAACCATTAGGTCAAATGCTAGATTGTTTGGAGAAAGAGGTTGGCTGATGTCCATAGAAACATTCTGAGTCCCTGAAATAGAGTCTGTTAAAGAGAGGTCACAAGGACATAGATAGTTTCACTAGGTAGTGAATACTTTCCTAGTCAGGCGTTACCACAAATTTTTCAATTCTTCTCTCAAATTCCTGACTCTCTGGATGAATTTTTAGTCCTAAATATGAGTCAGTGTAGATCTAAATGTAAGCTACATTGCCGTTCAAAAGCATTAGATAATGAAATGTCTCCTTGAAGATCTGACTGTTAAGGAATTTTCCTCCACCACTGTCCCATTGATCAATGAGATTCAAACATTTCCTTCATCAGCAACTAATCATAGAATTCTCAACTTGCAGAGACTGTTAAAATTAACTTCACATCTAAAAAAATGTCACCTAGGTTTAGTGGGGGATGAGCTTACTCCTTTAAATACACCATCAGTTAAAGCAGGTATGGGATGGTAGATAGAACACGTATAGATCTTTGTCACGAAAATCAAAGAGTTGGAATTTAATTTTACTGACTAGTATGCATGACATATAAGTTTGCTAACTCATCCTAGAAAAAGTGCTACATACCTCATTGCTGAATATCACTACAGTTTTGGCACTCTTTTTGTGGAATGGATATGAGAGCTGTCATTGTATTACCCTTGATGCCCTGAACGTCATCAAAATGTCTTCCTTTCAGTACTTTTTTTTTCTTTTTACTTCAGACAAAGAAAAAAGCCACTGGGGGACAAATCAGGTGAGTGGAGATGATGTTCTGATACAGTTATTTGTTTACTGGCTAAAAACTCCCTCAAAGACAGCTATACAATTAAGTTCGTGAACTTGCCACCTTGTGCAAGGGCCATTCCAGAAAGAGTTCCAAAACTGCTTTGAAAGGTGGGCTACGTACTGGCATCTGTGCATAACTTCCCAAGGAGAGTGCTTCAGAGGTGACCATGGTGATATTCAGCAATTAAACATGTAGCACTTAAAACATTTAAGTTCACAAACTAATTGCTGGACCTTATATACTGAAAATTATAATATTGAAATTCACCATATTCCCAAAAGGTGGCCCTACAAGTTTTTCTTTTATTAATTCTATTTCTTTTTGCTCTGTTTTTTTTTTTTTGTCTCTTTATTTAGATTTCTTGTCATGCTGAGTGCAAATCAATACCTTTAGACGTATCTGAATTATTGAAGCTCACAGAACGCTCAGTGCTATCATCACGGGTGTGAAAGACATTTTATCACTGTTGTGAAAGCCAGATGGCCAAACTGACTGAAAAATTTATCTTTCAGTTGAGTCAAAATGCAATCTTATTATTATTGTTATTATTTAGATTAAGTGAAAGTGAAATTAAACCTGCCTATCTGCCTATCTGCAGCTCCTTCTGCTCTCCTTGCCCAGTGACAACGCATTCCTCCTTTTTGTTCTATATATGTCATATACTCTTAACAATCTCTTGTCCCCTCCTCTATACCCTCTCATGTCCTCTCTAGTAAGAGGACAGTAAGACAGCATCCTATAGATGCGTAGAACCATAAAGTACACACACTATGTGATCTAAAATTGTATCCCCAAGTCTAGTCCATTCCTGTCCGCAGAACTGAACTCAGTAATGCTTTCTGGTCAGGGGCTCCCACAGGTTTAAGGGCCATGCTCCCAGGGGAACCCTCAAGCCTTTGGGCCATTAACTGTGGTCTTTTAGTGGAGTTCTTGAAGTGCACCCCTCTTTTTTGTGTGTTGCCACTGGGACTCAACATTGTGTGCCCCATCATAGCTGCCTGGCACCATCTGGTTTTTTTAGTCACATGTCTATACAGTCCCCTATTCACATGAATCCTTCTGTCTCCTGGGATCTTTTTCCCTCATGTCTTTGTTGTTCTTGGTGATCATTTTTTCCAGATAGGTTGGGAACATTTGGTGTACTTCGGATGACATCTTGCTAGCTTTTAAGACCCCAGATGCCACCCACCAATACGTGATGCAGAAGACTCTTTTAGCAATAGGCTAGTTATGCCATTTGGCCTCGATGTCCCCTGGGAGCATGGTCCCCAGACCCCTGCACCTACTACTCTATTCCTGCAAAATTTGGTAAAGATTAGAAGAGTTTTCAGCTTATGTTGAAGTACAGTTGATCTTCTTTCCAACGTATGCTGTCACTGCATTCAGCCAATCAAATTTCTACCAACTATCTAATCTATGACCAGCCGTCTCTCCCACTCTCCTCCCTTGCAGGTGTCAAAGAGTCTTTTATTCTGTAGATGAGTCTATTTTCAAGTCCTTGTAATAGGGGGTCTCACACAATATTTGCCCTTGTACTGCTAACTGATTTCATTCAGCGTAACGTCTTTCAATTGAAACCAGGTGATGAGATGTTTCCTAAGATCATCATTCTTCTTTATCATTGTGTAGTGTTAACGCTGGGTATGCACATCATAGTTTCTTTATCCATTCATCTGTTTGGGGACACTTGGGTTGATTCCATCTTTTTTCCTATTGAGGACTGTGCTGCAGTAAACCTTGTGTTGCGTGTATCTGTTCGTGACTGCTCTCTTGATTCAGTAGGATATATTCCGAGCAGTGGGATTACTGGATCAAATGATGTATCTATTTTCAGCTTTTTAAGGAAGCTCCAGATTGTTTCCAAATAGGTTGTATCATTTTGGAATCCCACCAGCAGTGTAGGAGAGTTCCAAACTCTACACAGCCTCTCCAGCATCTGTTTTGTGTTTTGGGGATCATGGTGAGATGCCATCTCACCGTATTTTTGATTTGGATTTCTCCAATAGCAAACGATTGTGAGCATTTCCTTATGTGTCTTTTGGATGCCCAGATGTCCTCTTTAGTGAGTGTCTGTCCATATCCTCTGCCTATCACTTAATTTGGTTATTTACCTTTTTCTTGCCGATGTTTTGCAGTACCTTGTAGATTACGGAGATTAGACATAGGTCCACCATTTAGTTGCCAAATATGTTTTCCCATTCTGTGGGTGGTCTTTTAATTCTCTTGTTAAAGTCTTTGGATTAGTAAAAGCGTTTAATTCTTAAGAATTCCTTTTTTATCTATTGTCTCTTCTCTTTATCATGCTTTGTTTGCTGGATTTTGAAGTCTAAGTTGGGCATTAAAGCTTCCATTGTTGACCTTATTTTTTCTTGCATGGTCTTTATCATTTTATGTTTGATATTTAGATATTTTATCCAATTTGAGTTCATTTTTTGTGTAAGATGTGAGATATGGGTCTTGTTTCAATTTTCTGCAGATGGATATCTAATTTTGCCAGTACCATTTGTTAGACTGCTTTTACCTCACTTTTCAATCTTAGGGTCTTTGTCAAATATCAACTGCTCATAGGTGGAAGGTGGCATCACTGGGGTCTCAGCTGTGTTCTGTGGGTCTATCTGTCTCTTTTTATGCCAGTTCCAGGCTGTTTTGACTACTGTGTCAGTGTAATACATTCTAAGGGCGGGTAGCGTGAGGCCTCCCACTGTGTTCTGTTCTTCCGTAGTGCTTTGCTTACCCACAGTTTCTTCTATTTCCAACCAAAGTTGGTGATTTGTTTCTCTATCTCATTAAAAAATGTCACTGGAATTTGTAGTGGGATTGCACTGTGCAGCAGATCACTTTGGGTAAAATAGACATTATCACAATGTTAAGTCTTCCTATCCATCAGTAGGGAAGGTTTTGCCATTTATATGTCTCTTGGTTTCTTGCAGTAAAGTCCTGTAGTTCTCCTTGCATAGGTATCTTATTTCTCTAGTTAAATTTCTTCTTAAGTATTTTATCTTTGGGGGTCGGCTATAATAAATGACATTGATTTGCTGATTACTTCTTTGATACTCTGTTGGTATACAGGAATCCTGCTAATATACTTATCTGATATCCTTATACTTTGCTGAACTCTTCTATTATTTCAAGTAGTTGACTTACGGATTCTTTAAGATTCTTTGCATATACAGCCATATCATCTGCAAATAGGGAGATTTTTACTTCTTTGCCAGTGTGGATGCCCTTTATTTTTTTTGTCTTGTCCAGTTGCTTTGGCCAGAAGTTCTAGCGCAATGTTGAATAGAAGTGGTGAGAGTAGGCATCCTTGTCTAGTTCCCATTCTCAAAGGGAATTCTTTCAGTCTTTCCCCATTCAGAATGATATAGGCAGTTGGCTTTGCGCAGATGCCCCTTATTGCCTTGAGGATTTTCCCTTTAATGCCTATTTTGCCGAGAGTTTTTAGCATGAGTGGGTGTTGGTTGTTGTCAAATGCTTTTTCTGCATCAATTGACAAAATCAGATGATTCTTTCCTGTTGTGTTATTTATGCAGTTGATCATGTTTGTTGTTTTTCTGATGGTGAATCTGCCTTGAATCCATGGTATGAATCCAAGTTGGTCATGATGAATTTTGTTTTTGATATGTTGTCGAATTCTGTTGGCAAGGATTTTGTTGAAGATTTTTGCACCTGGGTTTGTGAATAATATTGGTCTGTAATTCTCCATTTTTGTTGGATCTTCCCCTGACTTTGGTATCAGGGTTCCACTGGCTTCATAGAATCAGTTTAGAAGTTTTCCATCTCTTTCTATGCTGTGAAATAGTCTCAGTAATATTGGAGTTAACTCTTCTCTAAAAGTTTGGTAGAATTCTCTTGTGAAGCCATCTGGGCCTGGACTTTTTTTGGTTGATAGTTTTTTGATGATATTTTCAATCTCTTCCTTTGTGATGGGTTTATTAAGTTGTTCTTATGATAATTTTAGTAGTTGCTATGAACCTAGAAATTTGTCCATTTCCTTTAAGTTTTCAAATCTGTTAGAATAGTCTTTCACAGTATTTTGTTAAGATACTTTTGATTTCAGTTGGGTCTGTTGTGACATCTCCCATCTCATTTCTTATCCAAGTTATTTGTTTCCTCTCCTGTTCTTCTTTTGTAAGTTTACCAAATGGTTTATCAACTTTGTTGATCTTTTCAAAAATCCATCTTTTGGTTTTGTTAATTTTTTCAAGTGTTCTTCTATTCTCTAATTCATTTAGTTCTGCTCCACATCTTTATTATCTGTTCTCTTTCTGGTACCTGAGGAGTTCCTCTGTTGCTCTCTTTCTACTCTTCAAGCTATTGTTAATTCTTTGGTTTGGGTCCTTTCTTCCTTCCAAATGTGTACATTTATAGAAATAAATTGACCTTCAAGCACTGCTTTGGCTCCATCCCATAGATTCTGGTAGGATGTGTTTCCATCCTCATTTGATTCTATAAATTTCTTTATTTTGTCCTTGGTTTCTTCTATAACCCATGCCTTTTGGAACAAAGTGTTGTTCAGTTTCCATGAGTTCAAATTTCTATCAATGTTTTTTCTGCTATTGATTTGGACTTTTATGGCTTTATGGTCCAAAAAGATGTTTTGCAGTCATTCAGTGGTTTGGACTTTGTTGAGATTTGTTTTATGTCCTAACACATGGTCTATTCTGGAAAATGTTCCATGTGCATTGAAGAAGAAGGTATACTTACACTCGATGGATGAAAAGTTCTGTGTATGTTGATGAGGTCTAGTTGGTGCGTTGTCACAAGATCTTTTGTGTCTTCACTGAGTTTTTTTCTGGATGATCTGTCCATTACTGAAAGTGGAGTGTTGAAGTCTCTAACTATTATTGTGGCGAGATCTATCTCATTTTTCAGTATAGTCAGTGTTTGTTCAATGTATTTAGATGCTCTGGTATTGGGCACATAAATATTTAATATTGTTAAGTCCTTCTTGTGCATTGAAACTTTCAGGAATAAATAGTGATCATCCTTGTCCAGGATGGCAGGCTTTACATTAAAATCTATTTTATCTGAAATTAGTATTGTCACATCTGCACTTCTTTGTATACTGTTAGCTTGGTATATACTATTTCTTCCTTTAATTTTCAGTTTGTTCATATCTTTAAGTCTAAGGTCTTTTTCTGGTAAGCAACCTATAGATGGTTTACATCTTTTGATCCAGGATATCACTCGTTGTCTCTTTATTGGAGCCTTCTGTCCATTTACATTCAGTGTAATTATTGATAGGTATGTGTTTAGAGCTGATATTTTGATATATTTATTTTTGTGTTGTTCTCTATGTTGTTCTTACTATTCTATTCTAGGTCACTCTTCTTGATGAGTTGACTTCTCATCTTTTTCAGTGTTGGTTTTGTGATTGTTGAGACTCCTGTGTTATGTTTCTTGTTTTGATACGTTGTATTGTTATTGTGCTTTGTGGCTACCCCTATGATCCCCTTTAATATTTGAAGTTTAAACCCAATTTTAACTTCTGCACATCTTTTTAACTTCTTCTCCATCTGAAAGGAGTATAACTACTGTAGTGTATTCCTCTTTGTAGTATGATGGTGTATTGTTTTCATGATAGGGTCATTGGTTCCCTTCTTTTAATATTGTACCTTTGATTCAGTTTTGTGACTTCTGTAACTGAGTAGGTTTCTGGATGCTGTTTCCTGCATTGCCTCCTTAAATGTGCAGTAAGTGGTTTTGGTTTTCTAAGCCAAGAGTTTCTTTCAGTATTTCTTGTAGTTTTTGTTTTGTTTTTACAAAGTCTCTAAATTTCTGTTTATCTCAGAATATCTTAATTTCATCTTCATATTTGAGAGACAGTTTTACAGAATACATAATTCTTGGTTAGAAGTTCTTCTTCTTCAAGGCTTTGAATGTATCATTCCACTGCCTCCTTGCCAACGTGGTTTCTGCAGAGGAAGCAGACAAAAGCCTACAAGGTTTCCCTCTGAATGCTAGCTTTGCTATAAACTTTGCTGCCTTTAAGAGAATCTGTTTATGTTTCATTTTATTAAGCTTAATTAAAATGTATCTTGGTGTGTTTCTTTTGTGGTCTCATTTTTGTAGTGTTCAATACACTTCTTGGATATCTATGTTGTCTTCTTTATAATTTCAGGGAAGTTTTCTGTCAGTAACTCAAAATAAATACTCTCTGTGTTTTCAGCCATACCTTCCTGTTCAGGAACTCCAATTAATCATAGATTGTTCCTCTTAATAGAGTCCCACATGTTTCTTAATGCTTCTTTATTTTTCTTATTTCTTTTCACTGATTTCTCCTCATAAATGCTGGTGTCAGTTGCTGTATCATCAAGGTCACTGAGTCTGACTTCCATCTCCCCATTTCTGCTCTTTTGACTTTGGATTGAAGTGTCTAATTCTGTAATTTTATTGTTGATCTGCTGGATTTCAGAATGTTGATGCTCCATCAGTTTAAATAGCTTGCTCATTTTTTTATTTTACTCTGCTGCATTTTGTTTAATCTCTAGGAGGGCTTTACATATAATTCTTTTGTGTTTGACCTCCATTAGTTTTGGAAAGACTTCTTCATCTGAGAATTTTATTTTATTTTTTATTTTGGGAGTTTTCCAAAGCTATAGTAGACTGTTTTTTTAAATGCTTAGTGATGGTTTGTTGCCTTTGGGCCTCCTAAAGCCTGTTTAGTTTCTCTGATGTTACCTTAAGAGAAGCTTGGGTGTAGTTCTGAGAAGGTAGTTGGTTACCAGCTGCCTTCGTGTACTCTAGTGACTGGCTCTATCTGGTAAAAATGGCACCCTACTTACAGAGTCAGTGGAGGGGCCATAAACCCTATGATGTGAGTCAGGAAAGTCTGGAAGACATGCCACTGGACATCTCAGCGGTTCTTTCTCTAGGCAGTCTTACTTTAAAAATTTAGGAGCTATCTGACAGCTGCCAAAATCGGTCAGGTCATTAAGTGTGGATGGCCCTGCCTTTTCTGGCTGACAATGGAAGCATCTCTTCGGCCATCGCCAGATGCTATGACATAGTTCAAAGTAGGGAGCGGTTATGGCCTTGCTGCCATCCTTAGCCAGGCCCTTTCCATAGGGTAACCCTGTACTACACACAGTCTTTCTGCTGGAAAAATGCTCTCTGGAGTGGCACTAATTCTCAGCTTGAGAATTATGCCCTGCTGAGGGCATAATTGGGTAACTCTGCCTCCCAGCCAACCAAGATGGTATCCCAGCTGAGCTGCCTTTCATGCTGCAAAACAGCAAGATCTATGGCGGAGCTCAGAAAAGTGATGGTGAGGCGGCAGTGGTGCTCTTAAACAGAAGCCAGGCTCTCAAAATGTGGCTATCCCATGCACTGTCTCTCTGCTGCACCATAAGCTGTTTGCTTTAGCACTGTAATACAGCGTATGTACCAGCTTATGCCATCCTCTACCTCCCAGATAACAGAATATGAAGTAAGAAAAGAAAAAAGCATCAGTGCCTACAGTCCACCCAAGTGGCAAGTCAGCAGGACTAGGGCTCAGCATGTGCCAGCTTGTGCCAGAGAGAGGAAGTTTCCCAGTTAGTGGTGTGGTGTGCAGTAAAATCTGACAACCCTATGCCATATCCTAGAGCTCCCTGGGTGTCCAGAGTGCTACATTCAATTATCAATCTGTGGGGACCTCATACCGCTAGGAAAGCAGTACCAGGAGCAGAGTGCATCATTTGGACTTGAGGTTACTACAAGGATATACTCTCATACCAAAGAAATGCTGATGACAAGGACCTTCTTCTACAGATGACAGAGAGAAAAGCTTTCCCATGGAGCCAGCTGCCTGAATTCAGACTTTCAGCCTACTGGACTGTGAGAGAATGAACTTCTCTTTGTTAAAGCTTTCCACTTGTGGAATAAGTGTCTAAGACACATAGATATTCACTGTCTACACTGAAATGACAGAAGCCCTGCCTTAGTTTCCACATTATGAGTTTTCATTTTATCTTATCTTTGGAATATTCAATGTGTTTCCCTTTTGCATACTTCCTGTCAGGACTTGGGCATTTCGTGTTAGTATTCTGCATCCAATCACATTCCCTCACTATCCACATAATTGCTTCCTTCTATCTTAAACTGTGTCACTCAACCACTTATTATTTTAAAAAATTTTGTGTATGCCATAACACAAGCACTCTCTAAGCTTCTGCTTTCTCCCAGTCAATGAATTCCTTTTAGGCTGTTCAGTTATGGTTCTGTAAAGCTGATAGACTGGCCTAAAGACAAACTTTCTAATTGTCTCAGGATTAAGTGATATCACAGAGGTTTGTAGAAAGAATGACTGTTATTACAAAGAATTTTATAAACTTTCAATATATATCTATATAAATTACATGTATAATACATGTTAATTTAAATTGTCTAGCACTTCCATACTTCTTCACAAATTACATATATTTTTGATGACACAAAATATGTTGAATTGATTTAAACTCCTAATACTTAGGAATGTAATAAAAAATTACCAAAGATATGAATAGGCAGCTACTAGTCATTGACAAAATGCAGATCAAAGTAATAACAGCTATTACAACTCATCCATCAAGCTACTAGAAATGAAACAGTAATAACACCCACTGATGGCAGGGATGTAGGATAAGAGGTAGAAAAGTGAATTATTGTAGCCTTTTTGGAAAGCCATCTGGGAGTATCTATTAAAAATTTAAAACACACATACCTTTAAACCCAGTAATCTGACTCGTGGGAAAGTATGTCACAGAAATGAAACCACCAGTAAGTAAGGCTATATGTACAAAGATTATTATTCCAAAGTTTATTGTGGTAGAAAATTGAAACAAAGGGAGTGACATTCAGTAGGGGAATGGTTTGGTAGACAGAGGTACATTCCTATCACTTGGCATTATACAACTATGGATTAAAAAAAACAGAACTAGAGCTCCACCATATGAATTGGAGCAATTTTAATAAAAGTATCAAATTGCAGACACATGCATGTAATATCCTATTTTTGTAAAACAAAACACTAAATAACACACATATAATTGTATGATTCATCTTTCTTGAATATGTACATAGAAATATGTACCTTAGGTTTAGGACATCTGTCAGCTAAAGGTAGGACAACAAAAAGAAAAGAAGAGGAAGGGAGAAGTGTAAGAAAAAAATAATCATGAAAAATTAAATTGTTCATAAAAATAGTATGTTTTATATGATCCAAGTTTTATAATGTTTGTGTATGTGTATGTGTGTACACGTGTATAAATAAAGAGATATGCTAAATGAAATAATCAGTAAATGGTAAATGTGGTTTTCTTCAGATGGGATGACTTCAGGTCACTTTTACTACTTTAATAGAGTTTTTGCATTGTTTGAATTTTCAATGAGTATTTATAATTTATCTAATATTAAAACCATTTTTCTTATGAAAAAGAAATGTCAATGATTATTCTTAAAAGACTATGGCGATCTACAGTCTATACACATTTTATGTTTCCACACCATTTTTAGAAAATCGTTGATGGACCTAAGCTTATGTGAAACCCACGGTGTAGTGGTTTAAGCGCAAGGTCTGCAGTTCGAACCCACCAGGTACTCCTTGGAAACTCTGCCCTACAGGGTCACTGTGAGGTGGAATCAACTCAACGGCACTGGGTTTGGTTTGGGTTTTTAAGCTGATTTATTCCTGATTTGCATTATCTCCTGAACGCTCACACCATATATCCTAGTTGTCTGGACAACAGTATTGTTCATCTGTCTAGACCTCTCTGCTTTCTTGAACTCCATATGCCAGTTACAGATCTGATGGGTTGAATCTCTGACTCCTCAGCTTTGCCTTACAATCTATCTCCGGATTTTTAAGCTCTGATAACCACTTGGACTCCTTAGGCTTTAACTTCTCAAATGTTTTTTGACTTGATTTTCAAGTTTGGGCAAGAATTTTTTAATGCTACTACTTGCTACAATGACAATCAAACTAGTGTCCCTGATCCTGGACAGGCATTTCCCCACAAACATGTCCACTGAGGCTTGTTGATAGTGATAAGCTTAGCACACACTCTGCATGTGAAGTATCAATTTGTACCTATTTACATTCACAAAAAGTGAAAGAATCTGTCTTGGAAGAAGTATAGCCAAAACACTTTTGGGAACTGAGTGTGATGAGGCTCTGTCTTATGGATTTTTAACATGTCATCAGGGAAGGACCTCCCTGGAGAAGGATATCATGCTTGGTAAGACAGAGGGTCAGTGAAAAACAGGAAGACCCTCAATAAGATGGACTGACACAGTGACTGCAATAAGAAATCGAATACAGATGATTCCAAGGATGGTACAGGACTGGCAAGTACTGTGTTTTATTGTACGTGGGGATTGCTGTGAGTTGGATCCAATACAATGATACCTAACAATATAGGTAAATTTACTTTAAAAAGGTAGCAATGGTTAATGTTGATTTCATGCACTCCATGGCTATGTCTTAGAACCATGCAAAACACCAAGGATCACTCACTCACTATTTCCTGAGGTTAGATGAACCTCCTGTTAAATAATGAACAAGTGCCATCTCAGAGATATAAGCTGAATGTTGTGAAGACACAGAGAAAAGCATCAACAGAGGGAATTCCTTGAAGATATTTCCAGAAGGCACAAAATCATGAAAACTATAGAGCAAGTTCCTAAAACCGTTCACTGTTTGTACATTTTACTTATTCGTTTTTATTATCGTCTGCCTACTCTGATTAGATTGCCACCTCCAGGAAGGTAGACATTATTGATTTTGTCCACTGCTTTGTACTAAGTGCTTAGAATAGTAGATATTCTAGGCCTGGATCCTAGAAAGAATGCACTGAATAGGCTCACAGATGAATGACTGAATGAGTGAATGAATGAGTTGTTTCAGGATTAAAGCATGCATGAATGGTTAGACAAGGCGAAGGGGCAAGATATGAGAAGATGTGAGACCGAAGAGAAAGTTGGGAGAATTTTAGGAATGGCCTCAGATGATGTGCAAAGTAACAAGGAAGCATTAACATTTCAGTGTAGAAAGAGGATGTGATTATATCACTATGCTTTAGAAAAATAACTGTGGCCCCCAAAGATGAATAAGCAAAGTTCAATAACAAACCAGTCAAGAGCTAATGGGGTTATGAACCAGGGCAGTGGAATAAGACTGCAAAAAGGGTGACAGTTTGGAGACAGAAACTGAGGAAGAATTGGTCAAACATTAAGAATTCCATGGAATGAGAATCTTTAATCACTGAACTGCTTTTTTCATCAAAGAACATTGAACAGAGGTAGTTTTTTTCCTCTAAAACATAAGCAATACAAAAGAGCTGATTTTCATACAGTTCTGTCCTGTACCACTTACTATATTGCTTTGTTTTTATTTGTATGTATAACTCGGATCTCATGACTTACATGTCTTTGTAAGTCAAAGGCTGTTTTATGTATCTCCTAGTATTCAACGTAAAAGCCTTGATAGGATATTAGTTAAGAGCTCATTGCTAACCAAAACCTCAGCAGTTCAAATCTACCCACCACTCCTTAGAAATCCTACAACACAGTTGTATTCTGCCCTACAAGACTGCCATAAATTGGAGCTGATTCGAGGGCACCTAACAACAGCACTATTTAATTATATGCTTGCTATGTCACATACATGGTGACCTTAGGGGCCAGGATAGAATTGACCCCCAAAGTATTCGAGGAGTACCTAGTGGGTTTGAACTGCCGTCCTTGTGGTTAGCAGTGGTAGCACTTAACCCACTACCCCACCAGGGCACTTGACATGTCGCATACATTCAATAAATACTGGTGAGCTGGATAAATTAATGTATTACTGTAAATACAAAATAATTCCTTCCTATCTTCAATCTTCTGCTGGTATCTATTTTAATTCTAAATTGGGTCAGTGATTTAAGGTAATCTGTACTTTTTAACATGGAAAAGTCCTCTCACCCCCAGGACATTTCTATAGCTCTTTGGCACATATGAAATCTCAAACTCATAGGCCAAAAATGAATCTAGGAGAATAAAAGTAAATAATGCCATTATTAAATTTAGCTACACAAAGAAAGAGAAGGCAGTGTGGCTTGCATACTGTAATTTCTGGTACATGCTATTACTGTCTACAGTAGCTATAATTTTACATAATACTTGACCATCCAGGTGTCACTTTCAAATTCTGGACCAATTTTGCCATGATCCGTATCACTGTATCATTTCCTAATGCTGTTGACCAATTTAGTATCAGTCTCTCTCTCTATCTCTTTCTCTTTTTTCCATTTCTTCTTAACAAAGATTTTGTGTTACAACTAAGTGAATTTGAGGCCCTCAGAGATGACAAAGTGCCCATAAGTCACAACATAGAGACAACAGATGCAGACGCTTAAATAGATGCTTAATCTGAATACTTAACCTGAGAAGGAGAAAATTTTATTTGTGGATATAAAGACTTAAACAGAAATGGCACACAGAAAACACAGCTAGGACAGGAAGATGTAAGTTATAAAAAGTAGTACAGTCTAAGTCAGAACCTTCTGACAATGAAAGTAGCATTCAAAAATTATCTGGCAGTTTGGGGTAAGAGGAAGTTCACTCTGAAAGAAAACATGTGGTTGGAGACACATTTATTATCAGGGTGCAGTAAAAAGACTTCATGGGAAGGTGGAGGTTGCAGCAGCTTATCTTTTATTTCTCTTCATCTCAGAAATTCTTTGAGTTCTAGTTATGATGTTTTGCACATATGATTATTATTTCAAAGCCAGTTTGTTAAACTCCTGTCTCCTTTATAAATATTGATATTTCAATCAGATGCTTTGTTTGGGGGGCATTCCATGTATGCCTTATCCTCCTCATTTCTCTTCATTTTTGTGCCTTGTTCTTTGAAAGATGCTCAAAATCAAGTTGTCCATAAAGTGTTTTCTTTTAGGTCTGTACTTATTTTTGACCCTTATACTGCATTTAAGTGTGGAAGTTCACTTTTGCACCTTCTAGGGAATACATATTTGTGATCATGAGAAGGGCATCTAATCTCAGTCTTTATCTTCATTATCTGTATCTAAAATTTGAGCTCAAAGACTTAGACATAAGACCAGCTGTTAATCTTGCTGATTTTTCTCTTTTGGAAACTTCCATTGCCTTATTTAGCTTTTTGAATCAGAGTCAACTCACAAAGCAAAGGCAACATTAGACAAAACATACAGTGTCTACAAGTTTTCTCCATAAAGCTCCTTAACAGCTTCTTAAAAATGGTCTTTGTCCCTTTTAACATCCTCAATCTTGTAGCGTCTTGCCTGAGGAAGATGTAGTCCACAGGAAAAACGGTAACTAAACTCCCTGACTTGAGTGTTTTGTATGTTGTCCAAATTGTTGTGAGCATTTATAACAGATTAGTAGTCACTCGGTGTGTGTGTGTGCATGTGTCTCCTCCCTCACTCCTTATTCCTTTTTTCTCCCTCCTCTTCCTTCCTCATTTCTCCAGTTACTGTGGCTTCTCATGACTTCCATGGTATCCAAGATGATTTTAGGGTTGGTAAACATACACATGGGACCATGCTGAACTATAGTTGTTTTGGATGCATTACTTCATAGGATTTTTTTCTTTACTTCTTCTTAGTGTGTTTTATCACCCTAACTGGATGGTAATTTCCTTACCAGTTTCCAAGTATTATTTCTCTCTAATAATCTGAGTATTATACTCTCTAACATGTTAATGTTGTTAGCTGCTATCAAGTCAGCCTGAGTCATGGCAACCTCATATACAATGGAAAGAAACTGCCCCAGCGGGCCTTATGCCATCCCCGTGATTGTTTATAGATTTGTCTGTTGTGATTCAAAGGGTTTTCACTGGCTGATTTCAGAAGTTCACCAGGCCTTCCTAACCTGCCACTGTTAAGTAAGTAATCTTTATTTTTTTATGATTGAATGAAAATGTACATTCTTATATAAATTCACATGCTCACCTGTATGCAGTTCTCACTGCTCTCCCTGCCCAGTGACAGCACACCCCTCTTCTCTGCTCCATATGTGTCCTATCCTCCCAACAGTCTCCTATCCCCTCCTCTCCATCCACTCCCCTTCCTCCAGCAAGAGGTCAGCAGGATGACATCCTATAGATGCATAGAACCATAAAATACCCACAATATATGGTCACTCTGCATCACCAAGTCCAACCCATTGCTGTTCAAAAACTTGACCTTCATTATGATTTACAGACAGGGGCAGCATCGGCCAGGGGCCATGTTCCCAGGGAGACCTCTAAGCCCTCGGACCATCAGTTGTGGTCTTTTAGTGGGCAGCTCAGGGTTCACCCCCATTTAGTCTTGTGTTGTCAGTTATACTCAATTTTTTGAGCTCCATTGCGGGTATCACTGGTGGTGGCCAGGCACCATCGGTTCTTCTGGTCACCCGTCAATGTAGAGACACACTTACGTGGGTCTCTGTCTTCTGGGTTCTCTTTTCCCCATATCATTCTTGTCCTCGGTGACCATCCATTCCTGTTCAGTTGGGACCATTTGCTGTGCCCTCAGATGGCAGCTTGGCAGCTTTTAAGACCGCAGACCCCACTCACCAATGAGGGGCGCAGAGAGGCCTCACTAGCAAAACACTAGCTGCACCAATTGGCCTTGACTTTGCCTGAGAGTGTAGCCCCTGGACCCCCGCCCCAGCTACTCTGTCCTTGCAATATTGGGTTAAGATGGGAGCAGTACTCAAATTGTGTTGACGTCCACTTACTGATCTTCTTTCTAGTGTGTGCTGACACCAGTTTCACCCAACCCAATTTCTATTAGCTACCTAATCTAAACCCTCCCCCCTCATCCTCCCTCCCTCCCCACCCTTGCAGCCATCAAAGAGTCTTTTTTTCTACGCTTGAGTCTGTTTTTTTTATCTTGGGGGTCTTATACAACATTTGTCCTTTTGTCACTGACTACTTTCACTCAGCATAATGTCCTCCAGTTGAAACCAGGTTAAGGGATGTTTCCTGCTATCATCGTTGTTCTTTATCATTGCATAGTGTTCCTTTGATTATATATACCATAGTTTACCTAGCCATTCCTCTGTCATTGGTCATCTGGGTTGATTCCATCTTTTTGCTATTGTGAACTGTGCTGTGAAGAACGTTCGTATGCATGTATCAGTTGGTGTGAATGGCCTTGATTCTTTAGGATATATTCCAAGCAGTGGAATAACTGGGTCAAATGTTACATCCATATCCATTTTTTTAAGGGAGTGCCAGATTGCTTCCAAAGAGATTGCACCATTTTGCAATCCCACCAACAGTGTAGGAGAGTTCCAGTCTCCCCACAGCCACTACAGTGTTTATTGTTTTGCGTTTTTTTGGATCATGGCCAACCTTGTTGGGGTGAGATGTTATCTCATTGTCATTTTGATTTGAATTTCTTTAATACCTAATGATCTTGAACATATCTGCATGTGTTTTTTGGCTGTCTGGATCTCTTTTTTAGAGAATTTTTTGTCCATCTTCTTTGCCCATCGCTTAATTGGATAATTTATCTTTTTCTTATTGATATTTTGTAGTATCTTACAGATTACGGAGATCAGGCATTGGTCTGACATAGAATTGCCAGATATTTTATCCCATTCTGTAGGTGGCTTTTTAATTCTATTAATAAAGTCCTTGGATGAGCAAAAGTGGTTGATTCTTAGTAGTTCCCATTTATCTGTTTTCTGATGATTGTGGTTGGTTTGACAGATTTGGAAGTCTGTCTACTTTGTGTTTTAAACCTTCCATTGCTGTTTCTACTTTCTCTTGGATGAGATTTATCATTTTAGATTTGATATTTAGGTCTTCTATCCAGTTTGAGTTGGTTTTTGTATAAGGTGTACAATATGAGTCTCGTTTTAATTTAGTGCAGATGGATATACAATTATGCCAGCCCCATTTGTTGAATAGATTGTTTTTACCCCAATTTAATGTCTTAGGGCCTTTGTAAAATATCAACTGTTCATAGGCAGATGATGTCATTCCTGGGGTCTCAATTCTGTTCCACTGATCTATCTCTCTGTTTTTGTAGCAGTACCACGCTGTTTTGACTACTGTGGCAGTGTAATAGGTTCTAAGGTCGAGTAATGAGAGGCCTCCCAGTATGTTCTTCTTCTTTAGCAATGCTTTACTTATCCGGAGCTTCTTCCCTTTCCAGACAAAGTTGGTAATTTGTTTCTCCATCTCATTAAAAAATGTCACTGGAACTTGTATTGGGATTGCACTATATAAGTAGATTCCTTTGGGTAAAATGGACATTTTCACAATATTAAGTCTTCCTATCCATGAGCAGGGTAGGTTTCTCCATTTATGTAAGTGCCTCTTAGTTTTTTGTAGTAAGGTTTTGTGGTTCTCTTTGTAAAGGTCTGTTATTTTTCTGGTTAAATTTATTCCTAGGTAGTTTATCTCCTTAGGGGCTACAGTAAATGGTATTGACTTGGTGATTTCTTCCTTAATAATCTCGTTGTTGGCATAAAGGAATCCTGGTGATTTACTTATCTTTATCTTGTATCCTGAGACATTGCCAAACTCTTCTATCAGTTTGAGTAGTTTACTTGTGGATTCTTTGGGATTCTCTGTATACACAATCATATCATCTGCAAATAGGGAGACTTTTAGTTCTTCTTTGCTGATGCAGATGCTCTTTGTTCCTTGGTCTTGTCTAATTACTCTGGTTAGAACTTGTAGAACAATGTTGAATAGGAGAGGAGAGAGTGGACATCTTTGTCTAGTTCCATTCTGAAGGGAAACTGTTTCAGTCTCTCTCCATTCAGGATGACATAGGCAGTTGGCTTTGTATAAATGGCCCTTATTGCATTGAGGAATTGGCTGTCTATTCCTGTTTTGCTGAGACTTTTTAGCATGAATGGGTGTTTGACTATCAAATGCCTTTTCTGCGTCAGTAGACAAGATCAGGTGATTCTTGTCTTTTGTGATATTTATGGGGTTTCTCACATTAATTGTTTTTCTGGTGTTGAACCAGCCTTGAATCCCTGGTATGAATCCCACTTGGTCATGATGGATTATTTTTTCGATATGTTGTTGTATTCTATTGGCAAGAATTTTGTTGAAGATTTTTGCATCTAGACTCATGAGTGATATCGGTGTGTAGTTCTCCTTTTTGGTTGGCTCTTTCCCTGGGTTTGATATCAGGGTTATACTGGCTTCATAGAATGATTCTGGAAGTATTCTATCCCTTTCTATACTGTGAACTAGTTTTAACTGTTCCCTAAAAGCTTGGTAGAATTCTGCAGTGAAGCCATCTGGGCCCAGGCTTTTTATGGATGGCAGTTTTTTTTTATGACATTTTCAATCTCTTCCTTTGTGATGGATTTATTAAGTTGTTCTGCTTCACCTTGAGATAATTTGAGTAGGTGGTATGAATCAAGGAATTTGTCCATTTCCTCTAGGTTTTCAAATTTGTTAGAATAGTCTTTCACAGTATTCAGCTGAGATATTTTTGATTTCTGCTGGATCTGTTGTGAAAACTTCCCTCCCATTTCTTGTTTGGGTTATTTGTTTCCTTTCCTGTTTTTCTTTAGTAACTTTAGCCAATGGTTTGTCAGTTTTGTTGATCCTTTGAAAAAACTAACTTTTGGTCTTTTCAATTTTTTCAATTGTTCTTCTATTCTCTAATTCATTTAGTTCTACTCTAATCTTTATGATCTGTTTTCTTCTGGTGACTGAGGGGTTCCTCTGTAGTTCTCTCTCTTCTTGTTCAAGCCATAAGGTCAGTTCTTTGATTTGGTTTCTTTCTTCTCTCCAGATGTGTGCATTTATGGAGATAAACTGACCTCTGAGCACTGCTTTGGCTGTATCCAATCGGTTCTGGTAGGAAGTATTTTCATTCTTGTTGGAATCCATATATTTCTTTATTTCATCCTTGATTTCTTCTACAACCTGTGGTTTTTTTGAGCTAGGTGTTGTTCAGAGTCCATGAGTTCCATTTTCTATCTATGTTTTTTCTGCTATTGATTTCAACTTTAATGGTTTTATGATCTGAGAAGATGCTTTGCATTAATTCAGTGGTATGCATTTTGTTGAGAATTGCTTTCTGTGTCAACACATGGTCTATTCAGGAGAATGTTCCATGTACACTAGAGAAGAAGGGGTAGTTGTCTGCTGATGGATAGAAAGTTTTATATATGTCAATGAGGTCTTGTTGGTTAATTGTGGCAATAAGGTCCTCTGTGTCTTTATTGAGCTTTTTTTCTAGACTATCTGTCCAATATTGATAATGGAATGTTGAAGTCTTCTACTATTATTATGGGGTGATCTATCTCCTTTTGAGTGTAGTCAGTGTTTCTTCGATGCATTTAGGTGCTCTAATATTAGGTCCATAAACATTGAATATTGTTAAGTCCTGCTGCGTATTGAACCTTTCAGCAATAAATAGTGTCCATCTTGTTCACGATGGTGGATTTTACATTAAAATTGATTTTACATTAAAATTGATTGTACATTAAAATTGATTCATAAGTTTCTGAGATTAGAATTGTCTCACCTGCTCATCTCTGTTCGTTGTTAGCTTGATATATATTCTTCCATCCTTTAATTTTTAGTTTGTTCCTATCGTTAAGTCTAAGGTGTGTTTCTTCTAGGCCATGTATAGATAGGTCATGTCTTTTGATCCAAGATGTCACTCCATGTCTCTTGACTGGAGCATTCAGCCCATTTACATTCAATGTAATCATTGATAGGTGTGTGTTCAGTGCTGCCATTGTGATATGTTTATTTTTGTGTTGATGTTTTCTCTGTTGTTCTTATTAATCTATTCTGTGACCTTCTTCTTTGTGAGTTGATTTTTCACTTTTTTCAGAGTTGGTTTTGTGGTTGTTGAGACTCTTGTATTACATTTCTTGACATGATATGTTGCATCTTTATTGAGCTTTACAGCTGCCCCTATGATCCTGCTTAATAAACTATATATAAACCCAATTTTGATTGCTGCCAGTCTTGTCAACTTCCTCTCCATCTGGAAGGACTATAACAACTGTAGTACATCCCTCTTTTTAACATGTTGATATCATAGTTTACATGATATGATCACTAGATCGTTTCTTTCACTATTATAGTTTTGATTGAGTTTAGAGCCTTCCCTAACTGAGTAGGATTCTGGATCATGTGTCCTTCTAAAATACATAGGTAGCGGTTTTGTTCTTCCAAGCCAAGAAATTCTTTCAGTATTTCTTGTAGCTTTGGTTTGGTTTTTACAAAGTCTCTGAGTTTCTGTTTATCTGTGAATGTCTTAATTTCATTTTCATATTTGTAAGAGAGTTTTGCAGGATATATAATTCTTGGTTGGAAGTTCTTCTCCTTCAAGGCTTTGAATATGTCATGCCACTGTGTCCATACCAGCATAATTTCTGCTAAGAAATCCGAAGAAAGCCTACAGAGTTTCGCTCTGAATGTGAGCTTTGCTTTGAGTCTTGCTGCCTTTAAGAGTTTCTGCTTATGTTTCATTTTGTTACGCTTGATTATAATATGTCTTGGAGTCTTTTATTGAAATCTATATTGAGTGGTGTTTGATACGTATCTTGGATATCTATATTCTCTTCTTTTGTAATTTCTGGGAAGTTTTCTGTCAGCAGCTCAGCAACAATATTCTGTGTGTTCTCAGGTGTCTCACCCTATTCAGGAACTCCAATTAATCATAGATTGTTCTTCTTAATAGAGTCCCACATGCTTCTTAATGCTTATTCATTTTTCTTGTTTCTTCTTTCTTATTTTTCCTCATAGATAACTAGAGTCAGTAGCTCTGTCTTCCAAATCAGAAATTATCTTTTCCATTTATTCCATTCTGTTTTCTTGGCTTTGAATTGAAGTTTCTATGTCTTTGATTTTGTTCTTGATCTGTTGGATTTCCAAGTACTGATGTTCCATTAGATCGAACAGCTTGCTTAATTTTTCATATTGCTCTGCTGCATTTTGTATAAGGTGTAGGAGGGTTCTCTATATAATCCTTTTGTATTCAGCTTCAGATAGTTTCAGAAAAGCTTCTTTGTCTGGGAAGTTCTGAGGTGGTTTCTTTTGGGGGCCTTCTGATGACATTGGTGACTTCTAGGTTACCATCCTCTCCAATGTCTTCTGCTTTTTAGGCTTTATGTTGGTCAACAGAGGCTGGGATAGATGCTGTGCAGACAGACCACAGTTGTTTCTCTAGGCTGTCTTAAAATGAGAAGTAAAAATTATTTGACAATTTCCAAAGACAGTCAGGTTGTCAGGTTTTCAGGTGTATAAGTCCCTTTTCTGAGTTCACAAAGTAAGCACCTCTATATTGAACCCCAGATGTTATAAACTAGCTCAAAATACAAAAAGGCTTCTAGTTAGTCTGCTGGCCTCTGCTGTCAGGTCACAGTTATAGGCGATACTGTGTAGAATTTTGCTTTTCTGCTGGAAAATCAGTCTCTTCAGGTAGGCACTGCCTCTCAGCCCAGGAATTAGGTCCAGCTCGAGGCTTCCATATGGATGACTCTGCCTCCCAGCAAAACAAGATGGCATCCTGCACAAGCTTGCCAGCTGGCTGGGACCAGGCTCCCAGTGGAAAGAGAAGCCAAGAGTGCTGAAATGCCCAGAGTCCACAGTCTCTGCTGCTGGGCCTCAGCCCCAGGTCACACTGTGCAAAACACTGCCCCCCTGCTAGAAAAGCACCTTCCCCCCTGGCAGGCACCACCTCCCAGCCTAGGAACCAAGTGCATCCAGGGCCTCTTCCTGGGCTTCTCTGTTTCCCAGTGGATCAAGATGGCATCCCACATAAGTGCACATGTACAACTACCACATGGTGGAGATAGACCAGTGAAGCCAAGATGTATAGAGGCCGAAGCCAGGCTCTCAGAACCTGGCAATTACTGTTGCTGGTCTCACCAGCGTTGCACCCGAGACCAGCAGCTAGTCAAGTCCTAGTTCTGCCTACCAGTCAAGACAGAGGAAAAGAAATGAAAATGGTGAGTTACCTTTGGTCTGTGCAAGCCTCTGCTCGCCACAAGTGGGGTCAATGAAGGACAGGAGGTTTTGCGTTCAGTGACATGAAGTCAAAGTTAATAGCCTTATGCTGTTCTCCAAGACTTGCTAGGCATCCAGAAGGCTCCGTTTAATTATCAACTCAGGTCTTGGTTTCCAGAGGGATTTAGGGAGATGTGCGTTTAGTCCGCCACCTTGACTCCACCCCCACTATGTAATCTTTTTAACGGTGACAGTAGTTAACTGGTTATTTATGTACATGAAATACACCTGTGGTGCCATTCCATACCTCTTTAACTCTTTTACTCTAGTATGTTAACACTTCTCATTCTCTGACCCCTATAAAAATCAAATGTAGAAATAGCCCATTAAATCATTTCCTCTTAAGTGTAATGACAGATCCAATTTTATCCTTTATAGGCTGCTTCAATTTAATGATGTGGATCTCAGGTATCAGAAGCAAGGTGCAGACATTACATACATGCTAAAGATGTAAGGTGTGAACAAAGAAAGTTTGTTGAAGAAGTCCTGGATTTAACAAAAATTCATTTTTTATGTTATAACCTAGGGCTGAACTTTGAATGAAAGAGAGGAAGTTATAGTTGACACCAAAGACAATCGACAAGATTGTGAAGTTATGGGAAAAGTGTCTAAGTGAGATCCTTAAAAAAAAAAAGGATGCTCTGTTCTAAATCCATAAATTGAAACTGTCTTCAATCAAACGTCCCAACAGTCGGATCCAACTCGATGGCACTTGGCTGGCTTGGCACAATCAAATGTGAGGAACTTACAACTTTAGCTGCTTACTGAGCATTATTTGCCAGCGATTGGTCAGCCCTTCTCAATTCATCATCCTTCGCTCCTGTGAAATACTAAAATGTACTTTTATTTTAACTTAGAGCAGCACCCAATTATTTCTATTTCTGGAAAAGCACATAGCATGAAAGACAATTTTCAGAGTCAAGAACTTGAAATAGACATATATCCATTTAAATACAGATGGGCTTTTCCTTTTATTCCATTTCTGGATGAAAAAATACATAAGTATAAGGAGGAAGGAGACTGGTTATAAAGGGAAGAAAGAAAAACAATTATGTATTATTCTGGGACAACTGTGTCTTTAGGGAAAAAAGTATTCAGATTTTAAAAAAACTTGTCAGAGTTTACATCTCATAATTTTCATGTACCTTTTCAGATAACTAAGTCTATTTCTGAAATTTCTCACTATGCCTTTATTTTATTTTTCTAAGAGTGATTATAAATAATTATTTAAAAATACCCACTGACGAAGTCTTATAGAAATATACAGAAAGGTGGAAACCCAGCAAAACAGTGCAGCAAAGAGAATAGAGTAACTGACAGAGGACACCTAGTGGTGGTCAAGAGAAGTGTCCTATCCTTTCATATCGCAAGACTGTGGCTCAGGTACAGGTGAATTGAGAGAGGAGAGACCATCTGGGGCCAGTTTTCTGTATAATGTTTAATGGGACAAGATGTGTCACAGACAGAGAAGCCAACTCATAAATAAACAAAGTTAAAAATGTTTTCTTTCTATGCAAGAACTTGTCCTAGAGCCTTTAAGAACATACAGTCTAGCTAGAAAGTGGTGGTACCTGTGATCACATGAGCAATTTTAAGTGCCCAATTAATGTCACCTATTTTACAAGAGGACCTCCAGCAGTGAAGTGTTTAAGAACTGGGAGGGTATTTAGGTTGTCTTGTTTTATTCTAATGAAGTAGATAATTTGCGATTTTATTATTATTAGACAAAGTACGATGCATTCTTGGTCTTACACTTGATCTTAAGAATGAGACAATAAGGATCTAAGATGATCTGTGATTCACACCAGAACATATTAAGGCAACAATAAATGCACATGATCTGTATTAAAGATAAATTCTCCTGTGGAGTGCATCTGTAACTAGAAACTATAAAAAGGGAGCAAAGGAATGGAGAAACCAGGAGTCTGGGATCCAGACAAAAAGGGCTGTTCCACATCTCTACCACTAATAGTTCATGAGGTTTAGTAAAAATCACTAAAACTCAGTATCACGTTTATTTTATGTCAGAAGAAGATTTGGCATATGGTACTGTCTCAAGTCTTTTCTAATTGTAAGCACTCATAACACACACATACCAATGTCTCACCCTTGTCTCGGCTTTGAGGGCTTTCAAATATATCCAAATATACTTCTTCAATCCCTTTTTTCAAAAGATAGTACCTCATTGCCTTCCTTTTGAACATGGCCCAGACTTAGTGACTAGCTTCTAATGAATAAGCTGCTGTAGAAATGACAGTATTTGACTTCTCAGGTCATAAAAGGCATTGCATCTTTCTCCCGGTCAGTTCTCTTGGGTCATTTGCTTTGGGGGAGGTCGACTGTCATGTCAGGAGAGCACTCAGGCAGCTGTACAGAGAGCCATACAGCAAGAAACTGAGACCTTGGGCCAACAGCCATGTGAATAATCCATTTTGGAAGTGGATCCACCATTCTCCATCTAGTTTGGAGATGACTGCTGGCCTGATCAACATCTTGACTACAACCTGATGGGAGGTTTCTGATTCAGTCAGAAAAATCTAGCTAAATTTCCCTAGGAGTCTTGACCCACAGAAACTACAAGATGCTAAATTTTATTTTTCAAGCCTCTGATTTGCATAGTTATTTGTGTTGCAGCTATGTTACAACTCCAAATTTCTGTCATTCAGACCTTAGCAGGTAGAGTAATATAGGTGTGGAATTGATCATTTTCTCTTTAAAGGCAAGGACATCTCTTTTCTGTCTGCTCTGTCTCTACTTTAAGATAGAAATCTTAATACACACACTGTCTTTCTCTTTAGGAAACCCTGATGGTGTTGTGGTTAAGTGTCACATCTGCTAACCAAGAGGTCGGCAGTTTGAATCTGCCAGGTGCTCCTTGGAAACTCTATGGGGCAGTTGTACTCTGACCTATATGGTTGCTATAAGATAAGTCAGAATTGACTTGATGGCAGTGGATTTGGTTTTTTGGTTTTTCCTTATAGTGTTATTTCTAAAAGTCCAGTAGCCATTGTATTTTATATACCTCTTTCAACTAGTGTGTTCAGAGACTTTGCAGTTTAAAACAATACATTTGGACAGTTGCATAGAATCATCTCCTAGCAATTCCTTCAGCTCTATTCTGCAGCTTCAGGTAAGATATGCGTGACTATTCATCCCATGATAAACTCTCAAACTCCCGTGGGTAGTTTCTGGTCCTTAGAACTCCTGATCAGCAAATCTACCTCAAAAAAATCCAGAACGTAAGGAAAGAGACCCAAGTTAATTTTTGCAAGGACACAAGGAATCTTTTAACTTAACTGCTAGAAAGCTATAGTCTTCCAAGGTAAATATATATTCTAAATTTATTAGTGACCCTAGATTGAAAAGCAAAAATGACACAGTGGAAACAGGCGTACACCTTCAACTAGTGGTCCTGTGTTTAAGCACAGAGGTTTGAAGGTTTACTTGCAGTCTCCTTCAATTCATCAAGCTGCTGCTCTGAGCTAAAATGTGCTCAGCGAGGAAATGAGAACATTAATATCTACTTTAAGGAGCAGTTCTAATAATATAGAAATGTATTGAATGTGAATAGTACTTTACAAAGTGCTTTTTGCATTTTAAATTTTTTCGTTAGCCATGTATGAAGATATAAAAATCACTTGAAAATGGGTGAAATTGCCAGATGCTAGAAGCCTTTGATATTGTCAAATTTAGTTCTGCTTTCAGTACAATGGAAATGCAGCACAGCCGATGAAGAAAGGCAAGAATGAGGACTTTCAAGGTGTCTCTACCTAGCTGTAAACCCTGCGGTGTAGTGGTTAAATGCTATGCCTGCTAACAAAAAAAAAAATCAGCTGTTGAAGTCTGCTAGGTGCTCCTTGGAAATTCTGAGGCAGGTCTGTTCTGACCTATAGGGTCACTGTGGGTCAGACTTGATTCAATGACAGTAGGTTTGTTTTTGCTTTGTTTTTTTTTTTTTTTTTTTGGTTTCTACCTAGCTACGTAACCTTAAGTAAGTTGTTTAACTTCTTTGGGCCGGTATTCCATCATTCAAACTGTGAGGTGTATGAGTTAGACAACTTGAAGATCACTTCTTGGAAGCAGATGCTGTTGTTGTTGGCAGAGCAGCTCCATACCCAATGAAACAGAACGCAACTAGTGCTGTGCCATCTGAGTGACTGGTTGTGGACATCCGGGATCTTCTTCCTAGTCCATCTTAGCTGGAAGCTGTGCTGAAACTCGTTTAGCACCACAGCAACACGTAAGCCCCCATTAACTGAACGTGACTGAACGTGAGGCACTTTGGCCAACCTTCGATGCCTACATGAAAGGCAACAATTCTACCACTCAATCTACAATGCCTTCTCTAATGCCGTTGTTGTTATTAGGGGCTGTCCAGTCAGTTTTGACCCATCACGGTGACCCTGTGTACAAAAGGAAGAGGTCCTGTGCATGCTCAGAATCGCTGCTATGTTTGGGCCCATTCCTGCAGCCACTGTGTCAATCCATCTCCTCGAGGGTCTTCTTCTCTTTTTCTGACGCTATTTTACCAAGTATGATATCCTTCTCCAGGAACTAATCCCGCCTAATAGCATGTCCAAGTAAGTGACTGTCTTAGTCATCTAGGGTTCGCTCTCACAGAAATGCCATGACTGGATGGCTTTAACAAAGAAAAGTTAATTTTTATACAGTCTAGTAGGCTGGAAGTCTGAATTCAGGGTGAACACACTCTCTCTCTGTTGGCTCTGGAGGAAGGTCCTTGTGTTGCACCAATCTTTGGTCTGAGAACATCTCAGCACAGGAATGTCAGGCCTGAAGGACATGCTCTGCTCCCAGCACTGCTTTCTTGATGGTAGGAGATTCCCGACTCTCTGCTTATTTCCCTTCTCTTGCAGGATGGAAGGATAACAGGTGGTACAAACCACACTTAGTAAGGGTGTTACAGTCCCACCATAATCTTCTTTAATATGATCCAGTCTTGCCGTATTAAACACAGCAGAAATTAGAATTTTCAACACAGGAAAATCACAAAATAGAGGATAATCACACAACATTGGAAATCATGGCCCAGCCGAATTGCTACACACCTGTTTTGGGGAATACAATTCAGTCCATGACAGCGACTAATAAGCGACATTATAATAAATGGTGAAAGTGATGAAGTCCAATGCTAGAAATTGTAAACTAATACTTGTGGTTACGTAGAAAAGGAAGAAATTTAAAAGCAAGGAAAGACATCAAGACACAACATTTTCATACACTATATTAAGAGAAAGAAATTTTTACTCTGTATTCATTTTATTTGGAACAGCAAGCATGAAAATCTCCTTATTTATCTGTTTTGATAAATAGCCAAGTGTTTTCTAAGAAATCACTTACTTTATAGTTTAATGCAATTGAAATGAGTGTGTTAGTCACCTCTTGAAATCTATGGAGCTGTAAAATCAGTCATTTAGGTGACGAACAGCCTAGTGTGCCTATTAAATTCTACCACTTTTAAATGACAAAACCTCCAAAGGACTTTTAGTTTTACTGGTAATGACAAATACACCCTTTAATAAAAGACTTTAAGTATTCATATTAAACCATAATAAATATTCATACTCTACTCCAAGCCTCCTGATATACCAAATGATCATTGCATCGTCATTTATGTACTACTGTCAGATCTGCTGGATACTGCTTATAATTTATTAAGCAATATGTCGGAAGTAAATTTCCAATTCCACACTCTTTCCATATTAGTAGCAATGAATGTTTTCAGGGAATGGTGAAGTAGAAATCGTTTTTCATTATGAGGATAATACTGTTGCAACAAAATGCCCCATGGCACAGAGTCGTCAGTATGTACCGTGAAACTGTCTCATCACACATAAAACACACACATACATACAATTAGCATACGTGGTATTTTAGACAAAAAAATAAAGAGGAAGCCAGTTTTAATACAGACAGTCCTCTGATTTATAGCAATCATAGCAGAGACGAGGGGGAGTCTTGAAATGAGAGGCATAGGGAAAGGTTAGCTCTTTTATAGGAAGCCAAGTACTCTTCCTCTTTCTACAATGGACCACAGTTCAAAGCCAGGTCAGCTAAGAGAATTTGGGAACTCAAGGGAATTAGAAAACAGAGATCTTGTGCAAAAAGCCATTGCTTTCAACACATGTCTGTGTGACTAATAAGAATGGAAGGTTTCATTAATTATATTTAGCTGTTAATCACCAGATGTTTTCAGCTCTACGGAGCAAAATTTAATTCAGTGCTTTCAGGGCTGGGAGCATGTGCGCTTCTATGTGTGTCCTTAAGTATGTTGTGTGCTTTAAAATAAGGTCAAAATAGGCATTTAAATCCTTGAAATTTGTATTGCTGGAAATTAGTTTTACGAAATCTTGTATTTCAACAGCAGGGAAGTACTATGACATTTGTGATGATATAAACTTAGAAAATGTAATTTTTTTGCTTGTAGCTCATTTTTACAATAAAATTATCATTACAATATTATTATAGAAAAAATGTAGGGTCAAAGAAACAAGTTGATGTGCGCCAGAGTTACAAAACCAGTAAATGTCCAGAGCAGTGCTGGAGCCCAGGAGGTCTACTGCCTTCCATCAAAGTCTGTAAGACAAAAGTGAAGAAGATGTAAATACTTAGTTACCCCGTGGCCTTACAAAATGTATTAGGTTACTACTCGTCATCCACAGTTAAACTGTAAATCTTCTTGTAAAGGCTGTTATTTTCCTAGTCTCACTCATGCATTTGCTATCTGGAGATTTAAGATGTGGTTCCTTTATTCATTTAAGAAATATTTTTAGTACCAACCCTGGTGGCCAATTTTGTTAAGAGCTCAGCTGCTTACCAAAAGATCAGCAGTATGAATCTACTGACTATTCCTGGGAAATCCAGTGGAGCAGTTCTACTCTGTCCTATAGGTAGCTGTGATTCAAAATCAACTTAACCACAACAGGTTTCATTTGACTTTGGTTTCACTGTGCCTATAACTATGTTATCGTTAGCCCTCCAGTCACTTCTCACTCACAGTGACACTGTGCACAACAGGAAGAAACACTGCCTCATCCCAAACCATCTTCATAATTCTTGCTATGTTTGAGCCTATTGATGAAAACACCGTATCAGTCTGTCTCGTTGAGAGTCTTCCTCTTTTTTGCTAATCCTCTGATTACCAAACAGGATATCTTTCTGCAGGGATCAGACCTCCCTGATAACACTGCCACCTACATGAGACAAAGTCTTACCATCCTCGCTTCCAATGAGCACTCTGGCTATATTTCTTCCAAGACAGACTCATTCATTCTTCTGGTAGACCACAGTATATTCAATATTCTTTGTCAACACCATAATCCAAAAGCATTAATTCTTATTTGGTCTTCCTTTATTCCTTTCTCAGCTCATGCCTTTGGTCAGATGTACCTTAATCCTTGAAGTGACATCTTTGCTTTCTTTTCAACACTTCAAAGAGGCTTCTTGCAACAGATTTGTCCAATGCAACACTTCATTAGGTTATTTGACTGCTGCTTCCATTGGTGTTGATTGTGTATCCAAATAAAATCTTGATGAATTCAATAGTTTCTGTGTTTGTCATGACATTGCTTGTGGGTCCAGTCATGAGAATTTTTTTAATGTTAAGGTATAATCCATGCTGAAAGCTAGAGTCTTTTATCCTCATCTGTAAGTTCTTCAAGTCCTTTCCACTTTCAGCAAGGTTGTGTCATCTTGAAATCACAGGCTGTTAATGAATCTTCCTCCAATTTGATGTTATGTTTCTCTTCATGTAGCCCAGCTACTCAGATTAGTTGCTCAGCATACAGATCAAATAAGTATGGTGAGATGATACAATGCCGATGCACACCTCACCTTTCCTGACTTCAAGCCTTTAAACCATGCAGTATTCTCCTGTTAAATTTGAATAATTGTCTCTTGTCTAAGTACAGGTTCCTTATGAGCACAAAGAAGTGTTCTGGAATTCCCATTTGCCACAATATTATCTATACTTTGTTGTTATTCACACAATCGAATACCTTTGTATAGTCAAAGGAAACACAGATAAACATCTTTCTGCTATTCTCAGCATTCAGCCAGGATCCATCTAACATCAGGAATGATATTCCTTGTTCCACATCCTTTCTGGAATCCAGCTTGAATTTCTGGTAATTCCTTACTGATGTACCTCTGCAATCAGTTTTGAATGACCTTTAACAAAATTTTACTTTTGAATGATATTAATGATACTGTTAGATAATTTCCATATTCCGTTGAATCACCTTTATCTGGAATGGGGAAAAATATGCATCTCTTCCATTCTGTCAGCCAGGAAGCTTCTCTCCAACTGTCTTGGCACAGATGACTGAGCACTTCCAGCACTGCAGCCCTGTGTTGAGACATCTCAGTTCGTGTGCCATCAATTTCTGAACCTTGTTTTTCACCAGTGCCTTCAGTGCAGCGTGGACGTCTTCCTTCAGTGTTACGACAAACCTAAGTGGAGTTTGGGGCACCTGCTGCAGGCAGCCAATCTTTGACACAGGGGTGAAATGAGAAACAGCAGATTTTATTATGTACCAGTACACAAGGAGACAGCGGGGACAGATTCCTCCAAAGTCTTCTCGAAATGGAGACTAGTTGGAAGTTTTATAAGAACAAAAGGCCAAGCTTTTATGACTCCTAGGAGTTTGTGGATGGCTAGTTCTTCCCACTTTCGTCACAGCAATCACACCCCAGGTGTGCTGATCTCTAACTGGCATCTCAGGCCTGCTGGTGGTCTGGCCAACGTATAAGTTCCTGGTCACAAGGCAAATTTCCTAGTTTTTCTTGTATGGTTTTTAGATTATTATCACTCATTTTTCCACAGTCCTAAAGAGAGCATAGGTTAGTTGTTCAGGACACCAGCAGGATCACAGTCCATCTATGGACTCCCAAGGAAGACCCTTTCCCGTCACCTCTGTCCCTGGTACTTCTTTACTTGTAGATGCGTCACCACAATCTCTACTTCTGTCTTCACACGGTCACTCTGTGTCTGTATCTCTTCTTTTATAGGGATAACACTCATACTGGATCAGGATCCACCCGACTCCAATATGATCTCGTGGTAACTGATAAAACATCTCCAAAGACCCTATTTCCAAACAAGATAACATGTGCAGGTACAGGGGTTAGGACTTCAACTTTCCTTTTGGGGGGCCCACCTCAATCTGCAACACTAGGCAAAGGCACAGGAGGTGACTAATGTGTGGAGGAGGATATGGACCACGGTGGGAGCACTGCAGTGTTAAATAGGGAAGGGGCCCACTGAGGCAGCATTCGCGTGAAGGCCTCACAGAGCTGAGAGAACTGGTTGGCTTGTACCAGCTCAGAAGAGCCAGTCACGCACAACTCCTTCCAACTCTGCAAATGGTAACATTTTATTGGTAACTTGAAATCAACCACGGTGGGGACATACACACCAAAGAAAATTGTCAAATGCCACAAATCAAGCTTTTTGTTTCCAGTTATTAAATATTCACCTGAACGCACGGATTTGGTTTGTAACTTCAGACTGGAGTGTGTAGGTAGGGTCTACTGTTTGGCTTAATACAATGAACGTGAAGCAGACATCACCTCTTTAAGGGGCCACTGAGGACTTATAGTGAATGCAGCTGCCAACGTGTACTTAATTACCTTGGGCAACATCCACGCTAGGTTATTCTCACTCTATTCAAGTCACTGGATGTCTTTTTAAAAAATTTATAGCACATATTTTCTGAACATCACTTTTACCTGTATTTCTGTAAGGTAGAATAGAAGGCATAAAATCAGAGCATTGATTTTTTTTCCCATTCTTTTATGTTGCCAGTTCAGTGAAGATTCCCCCCAGCAGAATTACGTCTCTGTGTTCCCTATCATTTTGCTCAAAGTGTTAATACTGCACTTACCACGTTGTTCTAGTGCCAGGTTTCTCCAGCTCTCTTCTTGGGGGATTATGAGCTGCTCAAACAGGGGCCCCAGCTTCCTACTTGCCTTTTCACCACAAGCACTTAGAATGCTGGCTAACGTACCGCAGACACTTCACTGTGAATTAATAGGCTTAAACTGACTCAAAATAACCTAGATGCACCCAGCTTCTTTTTTTTATTGTTACCCTTCAGTTTAAAAGGGATTGCACTGTGGAAAGCTCACTGAAAGTATTTTTTCAGACCACAAAAAATATGTAAACTGTTTCTTCTGTTATTAAATCCAAATCATGTAATGAATATCAAACCAAACCCAACCCACTGCCATGGAGTCAATTCTGACTCATAGTGACCCTAAAGGGCAGAGTAGAATTGTTTCATAAGAGTTTCCAAAGAGCGCCTGGTGGATTTGAAACGCCTGTTTTTTGGTTGTCAGATATAGCGTTTAACCACTATGCCCCCAGAGTTACCATAATGAATACAAAGAGAAGGAAAAGACAGGAAGGAATAGGGCCACAGCATCTGACGGTTTTATGCATCACCAGGATATCACAGGACAATTTTCTGTCAGAGTGATATATAATCGGTTAATGATGTTGCCTTAGCAACTCACCTAATCCAGCAGTTTTCCACACCATTAAACTCTGCTGTGATTGTTAGGTGCAGTCGGGTCAGCCCCAGACCCCCAACAACCCCAGACGCAGCTGACCCAGGTGCTGCTTGGTCATCGGCCGTCCCCACGATCTGTTGAGGATTGAGCTGTTGTGCTCCCTTAGGTCTTCCCTGGCTAAATTCTGGAAGTAGATTGCTAGGCCTTTCTTCTTCGTCTGTCCATCCAAAAGCTCGGTGGAAAGCTTTACAACATAACAGTCACATGGAAGCCTCTACTGATGGATGGTAGCCATTCTTGAGGTGCCGTTAAAACTACTTTTGAAACAAATATCGTGTAAGGCCTTCCTTCACAATCATGGAATCGTATTTGTAAGTAGTATGATCAACTTCAGACATCATTTCAAGAGTTCAGTGTAATGCTCCAGCTATAACTTAAAGAAGAAAAATTTATAGTAAAACAATATCTATGTTAATATGAACACTAGAAAACATAGTAATGATGAGATACTCACCTGTATAAGGCATCATCAAGAATGTATTATCCAAGGTACACAGTGACATAAATTGTTTCGATGACTCAGATAGCATGTATTGCATTTGATGACATGAGTTTCAAAATGATGATCAGATCTTGAGGGAGTTCATAAAAAGACAAAAGGCAAGGTACCGTAGATTTACATGGTAGTCATATTCCTGGAAAGTTCAGTGTATATTAAAGCTGTGTGTTTCTATGCAATGGAGTTAGGCTCTAAGCCTGGGTAATCATAAAAGGTTTATAATCAAGAGTGTCTGAGAAGACACTTGAAAGTTATGTTCTATGTAGGTCAGTTCTTCATGACGTGGAGTTTCCCTTCATATTGCAGGAGTCTTCCAACTGACATCTACCTACTAAATTCCGAAATCTTCCAATTTGGATCATACAACTGTGACAACCAAATTAATACTGTTTCTCAAACAGCCTTTAGTACTTTCGAACTGGCCTAAGCTTTCAGAACTTTTGTAAGTTTTCAGTGAAATGAGGATAATCATACCAATCTACCCAAGTCCTAAGACTGATGGAAGAAGTAAATGAGAAAAATGTTTCCAAAAGCCCATTACACATGCTGATAGGCCACACAACTACGAAAGGATTATTCTCACTGCTGAGACTTCCTTTGTAGTAAATTTGCAAATTTATGGCACACCCATAATTTCAGTATTACCTCCAATATATTTTTTCCTCATAACAATGTGCATGCTTACCCAGGGTAACTTTTGAATTAACTTGGTTTCCTATCTTTGTTTTTTGCTTCAGTATTTAAAATGCACCTAAATCTGAATAATAGTATCATACAAGCTAATTGGTATTGTCATCTAGTGACATAGTAACCAATCAGATAATTCCATAAAATTTAGCTATTTGGATATTTAAACAGATCAAGTACACAAATATCTAAGTTCCTGAAAGTAACATTTGTCTCTCGTTTACTTGAAGTTATTTTATGGTAAAGCTGCTGTTAAAATTCCCTGTGCCCCATCTCTCCCTGCGGGGTGGAATAAGGTTTAATGAATGTTACATCAAGTATTTTTAAGTTCAATAAAGCAAAAATGTAATAATAAAAAAAAAATTATCCTCCAGTGGGACAGGTGACCTCCCAAGTTTATTGCACCTGTTTGAACCAGAGTGTAGATGACTGACTGTGAATCAAGAATATTATAGAAGGAATTCCAATGCATAATAGAAGTTTCAAATGACTTTAAAGTCTCTTTCAATTCTCACACAGCTGTTACAGCAAGTCTTTTATTTGTAGAATAAAATATACCATCTTGTAGAATGGTATAAGCCGTTATCAGTTAGCAGGAAAACTGATTTTCACTTCCTAAAGCTGTCGAAAGTGCTGCTGTCTTTAGTCACATAGAATGATGAAGTCTTCCAGTGTTAGAATGAAATAAACATGAAGTCATCTAAGAACCAGAACAACTTGTATTGGCTGTGTGGAAATTTAGTTCAATTTCCTCTTTAACTTGTGCCAAGAGCCAAGTGCCATTGAGTCGGATCTGACTCATGGTGACCCTTTTAAGAGATATTTTCTTCAAATTGTCACTTCCAGGCCTTGTGTGATGGCCTTAAGTAACTTGCTTTAGAGTTTTGCCCAGGAAAATGGCTTACTCAGGTACAAAGTCTTGGCTTAAGCGATCAGCACAGCGGTATGAGCACAGCGCGGATACACTGGCCCCTCTGGGGAAGTCTTCCATTTGTAATGAACACTTTCTCTAGGAACATGGCGAGGGTGCAAACCTTCTTCTTAAGGGACGAAGGGAAAGACCTGGGGCTTAAGTCTGTCTTTTCTCTAGGCAGAACCTTCTTTCCAGACTTCCTGCCATGGAGTTGATTCTGACTCACAGCGGCCCCATAGGACAGACTAGAACTGCCACACTGTTTCCAGGGAGTGGCTGGTGGATTCAAATTGTGAACCTTTCATTTAGCAGCTGAGCTCTTGACCACTTAACCACCAGAGCTCCAAGAGGATTTTATATATAGGAATCTGAATAAAACTGTAGGATTAAAAAAAAAAATCAAGAAATAGGCAACTATTAATTTTAGTCAAAATTATAAGTGTGTCAGTCATTGGACCAGAACTTAAGCTCCATGGGGACAGAGGTCTTTTTCTCTCTTTTGTTGACTGTTTTATCCTCAGTGTCTAGATGAGTGACAGGTATAGACTATGTACTCAATGAATTATTTGTCACACGAAATGAAGAGCTAACAGGTGTTCTAAACTCCCTGTCTTGAAGATAAGAAGAGACATGTCAAAGCCAAAGTGTTAGGCTAATGATATCATTAGACTATCATCAGTTTGGTGATGGCACAGACCATGGCTTCCCAAATGTGTTCTTTAGTCAAGCACCTTCAGGAACTGCAGATATAACCAAAGTTAAACAGGCTTATTTGCTGCAGGACTTCAAACACTTCAAAAGCAATAACTTGTAGAAACACCAATAGAGAATAGTTATAAGGGATATTTCCAAAATTTACTTGATGTTTTTCTCAGAGCCACTGTAGGAATAATGTTTCTTAGAACACTCTTGAAAATATTGAAATAGACATAAAGCTAGCACCCTCTGGGCCAATGAATTTCTTCTGATGTCACCATGGTATGATTTACTATTGAGAATGTTGCTACTGAACTCAAACTCACTGCTATCAAGTAGATTCTGACTCACAGGGATCCTATGGGACAGAGTATAACTGTTTTGTAGAGTTTCCAAGGAACGCCTGGTGGATATGAATAGCTGACGTTTTTGTTAGCGCTTGAACACTATTAGCTATAGGTCTTTCGTAGCTCCCCTTTATCATATTGGAGTGTTCTTCTATTGCTAGTTTCCCAAACATTTTTAATCAGGAAATGTGTTGAATTTTTATCAAATGCTTTTTCCCCATCTATTAAGATGAGGATCCCTCGTAAACACAGTGATTGAGAACTCAGCCACTAACCAGAATGCCAGAGGTTCAGGTCCACTGCTTGGAAATCCCTTGGAGGCAGTTCTACTCTGTCCTATAGGGTTTCTGTGAGTCAAAGTCACCTCAGCAGCAAGTGCATTGGTATTGTGATAACATGCTTTCTCTCAGTTTGCTGGTACGAGTTACACCAATTGATTTGTGAATGTTTAACCAATCTTGCATTCCTAGCATAATCCCAGTTGATCATGATATATGTTATCCTTTCAAAATATTGATCTAAGTATTTCATTAAGATTTTTTTCATCTATGTCCATGAAGGATAAGGGTCTATAATTTTCTTCTAAGTGCTTTGATTTTGGTGTTAGGGTAATGGTTTCCTCATGGAATGAGCTGGAAAATACTCTTTCCTCTTCTGTTTTCTGGAAGAGTTAATGTAGATTTAGTATCATTTTTTTTCCTTAGATGTGTGGTAGACTTCTCTACTGAAGTTATGTGGACCTGAAGTTGAAGTTTCCTCCAAAAATAGCCTTCCTTTTGTATATTGTTGCATAACTGCTTTGCCAGCTCCCTCTCCTGTGAGCTTTTTGATACCCTGTCCTACTTTTTGGAAGTATTTATCATAATGTGATAAATTTTGGCTAAATGTCTACATTCCTGCTATATTGAAGGTCACATAAGAGTAGGGACAATATTGGTCTTCACTACCTCTCTCATCCCACAGCGTCTCCTACTATAAATAAGAACATAAAAGATACTTAATTAATGAAGAGTAAGTGAATGTATGCCCTAAGATTTGCTTTAAAATTTGTTTCTGTACACATCTATATTTGTTTTAAACTACATACAGAAATGTCTGTCTATATTCAGGTTTACTAACCCTGTTTTTTCACTAATGAGCTATTAAACATTATCTAAATCAATTGATCTCTGTGTTGTTGAGTTTCCTCATTTGTGAAATCAGAATACTACAGCAAAAGACTGATATTTTTTTTTTACTTTTCCTTCTATTAGCTATGATTTATTTCCATTTTATATATTATTGCTTTGCCAAAAAAAAAAAGGTTAAACATTGTATCATTGATGATAGAGGAATCAGATCACTTATCTTTGTGATAGTTAAGGTCATGTGTCAACTTGGTTGTGTCATGATTCTCAGTGGTTTGGCAGTTATGTAATGAAGTAGTTATCCTCCATGATGTTATCTGAGGTAACCAGTCAATCAGTTGTAAGAGAAGTTTCTTAGAGTATATAGTCTGCTTACAATATATACAAAGCCTGACAATTAAGTCTGTGAACTTAATTGTTCTATGTGTTACATACCTCGTTGTTGAATGTCACTATGGTCACCTTCAAAGTACTCCCCTTGGGAAGCTATGAACTGATGCCAGTGCCTAGTCCACCCTTCAAAGCAATTTTGGACCTCTTTTTCTGGAATGACCATCAGAGCTGTCATCGCATTACTGTTGATGCCTGAATGTCATCCAAATGTCTCCTGTTCAGTATTTCCTTTATCTTCAGGTAAAGAAAAATGTAACTGGGGGCCAGATCAGGTTGAGTAGGAAGGCTATTCCACTTCAGTAATTTATTTACTGGGTGAAATCTCCTTCACAGACAAATACGTTCACAAACTCACAAACTTGCCACCATGCAATGGCCATTTCAGAAAGAGTTCCAAAAATGCTCTGAAGGGTGGATTAGGCATTGGCATCAGTGCACAGCTTAGCAGGGGGAGTACTTTGAAGGTAACCACAGTGGTTTTCATCAATGAGGTATGCACCACTTTTTCTGCAATGAGTTTGTGAACTTAATTGTCAAACCTCAGACATATATATGCATATACATGTATATATCAAATACATATATACATATATATGTATACAGACCTCAGAGATATATATACACCTATATGTACATAGGTGTATATATATGTATACGTATCTCTGAGTTCTATATACATATATGTGTATATATAACTGATATATATATCTCTGTATATATAGAGAGAGATATAAAGATAGATAGGTGTACGCTGTGACAAAGCTCACTTGCTTTCTTTGGATCCTGCATCTGACTCATCATCATCTGACCTCTGCTTCTTGGGACTTGAGCTTAAAGCCTGCTGTATTGTCTGCTGATGTTGGGATTCATCAGCCTCTGCAGTCTATGAGCCAGCATCCTGTCATCTTACTTGATGATCTTGGAATTGTGAACCTCTACAGCCAGTGAACTAGAAGCCTACCAACCAACATGCTGATCTTAAGTTCATTAGTCCCCATAGCCGTGTGAGCCACAAGAAGCCTCCAACCTGAAACTTCACCCATCTATGTGAGATTTCCAGCCCATACAACTGCATGAGCCATTTTCTTAAGATCTTTTTCTCTCTCTCTTATACAAATGCTTCACTGGTTTTGCTTCTCTAGAGAATCCAGCCCAAGACGTTTGATACCAAGAGTGGTTCTAGAGAAGCAAGATGACGAGGATGCCATTTCTAAATTGATTCTCGAGTCTGACCAGTCTTGAAGGTACCGATGACTTTACCTCTAGTAGTAAAAGGGGTTCTGCTATTCCATGGTGGGAGATGGCAGTATTAATATCCAAAATATCACCACCAATGGATAAAATATTAGAAACAAACAAGGCTCTAGCTGATCACAAGTTTGACACTTGTTTACAATTTTGTCAGAGTAAGAAGCATAGGAAAGTCGGTTGATTGGTCCTACTTTAGCTAGACAAAGTACAAAAGAGAGAGATAAGCTCAGAGTCATGGAGTCACAGCTCATGCACTGCATGAAAGACCTCAAATTTGCCACTTGTGCCCTGAAAGAACTTTATCTCTTGTAGTAACAGAGCTAATAGTGCCAAAAACCAAATCTAGAGGCTTATTATAAGAGTGCCAGAATTGTAACACCAACTAAATATTCAACCTTAAATGATGTCTAAAATTCAAGTGAGGGCAATAACTAGGAGTAAATAGAATCCTGAAACTCGTGACTGGGACATATGGGCAGATAATAAGGAAACTTGGGACACTGAGCTCCTAGATTTCATTGAAACACTTTTACCAACAGAACCAGCTTTCTTACTCTACCCAGAGATTATTCTACACTTCTATACTAAGACACTCCACCCAGTAAAGCCAGTAACCCTGTCACCCCTATCTGTTTAGTTTACCCAGCTGTATTTGAAGAGTCTTTGTCTGATATACCACCTGGGATAACATCAAATCATTGCCTGGGGCATCATCTGAGGCAGATGCCTTACAAGACATTAATGAATGTTCCCAGGATCCACACTCAGCAACCATTTTTGCTTCTGGACCTATGAGTAGACTTAAGGTCTAGTGAGCTCCAAACCGTGAAGTATAAAGTGTGAATCAGAAGGAAGCATGCTACATTCCAAAAGCACTGCTTGCCTTTTCTAACATGTACAGACAGAAAGAGAATGTATGTGTGGGAGTGCATGTTAAGGGTGTAAGATAATCATTCAAGGAACATAAAGAAAATGAATCAGTCTGAGTTTATTGATATAGGTCTGCTAAGCAGAGATTCTTCATTCAATTATTTGACTTCAGAAATTAAGAAAGAATTTAATAATTTATTTGGTTGTTTCACTGAAGAAGGGATTACACAATGGCATTGATTAAATCAAGTTGAAGTACCAGACCTACCTTGGTATAATATACAGAAAGTATCCAAAAGTTAGGAAAATTGGCATATTAAAGTGTATTATCAAGTTAGACTCAGAACTCACATGAAATACCCAGAGGACATACCATTTACCACAAGCTTAAGGAACAAATGTGTAAAGGGAACTCCCAATCCTTGAAGACTGCTATGATTGTTATTGACTATAAGTCATACTTAACAGTAGGAGCTGCCTTAACAGAATTAAGACACTTAACTACAATAGACCTGAATGGACTCAATGGTGGTATGGGCCAAGTGGTGGCACTCAATTGACAAAGACAACATGAGCACAGTTATTGGAATCATCTGACTTGTATGGACTTACAGCACTGACTTAGTCATGGTGTCCCCAGGAGTGAAATAGATGGTTAATCTAGTAATTTTTTACTAACTCTGAACAAGTAGAAGAATTCCAGGTTAACTGAATGGCAGTCTAACATGAATCACTGAAATAAAGAGTCACAGCTCATCAGTCTATTCCCAGACTTGAGCCAGTTTACATATCTGTAACCCTTTGAAATGGAGACTAGGGCCCCTTGAGGAATCCCCACACTACATTCTCAAAAATGTATGCTGTTAATCTTACTCTCATTCTTCCCCCAAGAGATCTACAGCCTTTTACGAAAGTGATTGTTTACTGGGGAAAAAGAAATAAGCAGACTTTTCAGGTATTACTGAATACTGAATCTGAAATGTTATTAATTCCAGGACACCCTAAATATCACCGTGACCACAAACCATATTGCAGGCATATGGAGGTCATTAATCAGATCTTAGCTCAGGTTCATCTCAGAGTGAGTCAAGTTGGTCTTCAAACTCATCCTGTAGTGATTTTCTCAGTTTCAGAATGTATATGTGGAATAGATAAACTCACCGGCTGGCAGAATCCCCACCATGGATACCTGACAAATGAGGTAAGGAAAGCAAATGAAAGATATGAGAACTCCTCCTCCTTAGGAAAATAGTAAACCAAAAGCAGTATCACATTCCTGGAGGGAATGCAGAGCTTGCTACCATCATTAAGAACTTGAAAGATGCAGAGGTAGTGATTTCCAAAACATCCCACTCAGACTGACTATTTGGTTTGTGCAAAAAACAGGTGGATCATGGAGAATGTCAATGGATCACTGTAAACTTAGCCAGGTGATGATGACTCCAACTGCAGCTGCTGTTCCAGATGTGGTTTCATTTTTCAAGCAAAATAATACTTCTCCTAACACATGGTATTGATCTGCCCAACACCCTTTCCTCAATTCTGGTTTTGAAGGAACAACAGAGCAGTCTGGCTTCAGCTGACATGGCCAGCAATACACCTTCACTGCCCTACCTCAGACATGTATCAAATCCCCAGTCCTGTGTCATAATTTAGTACTCAGGGACTGTGATGGCCATTCCTTCCCTCTAGACATTAGCATGGTCCATGATATTGATAACATTATGTTGATGGGACCCAGTAAAGAAAAAGTGCCAACGACTCTGGATTTATTGGAAAAACAGTTATGTCTTAGAGGGTAGTGAATTAATGTGACAAAAATTCAGGCATGTTCCACCTCAGTGAAATTTCCAGAAGTCCAATAATGTGGGAAGTGTTGAGATATTCCTTCCAAAGTACAAAATAAGTTGTAACATCTGGCCAGTCTTAAACTAAGAAGAAGGCAAAATGGCTCCTATGTCTCTTTGGATTCTAAAGACATAATACCATCCTATTTGGGTTTGCTACTCTGACCTTTCTTCTGCATTCAGTAGAATGCAGAAATTATCGAACAATGTCATTACACACAAGTAAAATTTTACTGAAAAACCTTCATAAGTGCGTTAGCAAAGAACTGCCAGAAATTCAAGCTGGATTCAGAAGAGGACATGGAACAATAGATGTCATTTCTGATGTCAGATGGATCCTAGCTGAAAGCAGAGAATACAGAAAAAATGTTTTCCTGTGTTTTATTGGCTATCCAAGCGGAAGATTGGGAATCTCACACCATCAGGAATGCAGCAGTGGGAAAAGAGCACATCTTTCAGACCTGAGGTTCCTGTGGCAAGATGTTCCATGAACAAAGACTGATACAATAAAAGAATTTTTCTCCAGAGCTGACAGAGGGAAAGCCTTTCCCTGCAGTGGACACCCTGAATGCAGACTTGTAACATACTGGACTGTGTAAGAATAAAGCTTCTTTGTTAAAGCCATCCATTTGGTGGTATTTCTGTTGGAGCAGCACAAACTGACTAAAACACATGGTAAGACTTCCCCTTACATACTTAGGACACGTTATTAGGAAGAATCAGTCCCTATATAAGGACATCATGCTTGGTAAAGTAGATGGTCAGCAAAAAAGAGGAAGATTCTCAACAAGGTGAATTGACACAGTGACTGCAATTATAGACTCAGGCATAACAATGACTGTGAGGGTGGAGCAAGGCTGGGCAGTATTTTGCTCTGTTGTACATAGGGTCACTAGGAGTAGGAACTCGTTCATTGGCACCTAACAAGCAGTAACCACACTCTGGGGTATTAATCAAGTATTTTGAAAATTTAGTATTTTTGTGTGAGGCCCAGATCAAGAGAAGACTTTGCAGCATGTTCTGTCTGCTGTGCACACTGCTCTGCTACACGGTCCATACAGTCCATCTGATCCTATAGTTTTTGAAGTGGCAGTGGCTGAAAGAGACACTGCTTGAAGTCTTTGGCAGGCCCCTCGTAGTGAATCACAGCACTCACCCATTGCTGTCAACTCAGTTCTGACTCACAGCAATCCTATGGGGCGGAGTAAAATTGCCCCACATGGTTTCCATGGAGCACCTGCTCGATTTGAACTGTTGGCCTTTAGGTTAGCAATTATAGATCCTAAGTGCAACATCACCAGAATTTTCCTATCACAGCACAGATCCTTAGAATTTGCAACAAAGCCCTGCCACACTCTGAAGATAAATATTCTCTTTCTAGAAAACAGTTCCTGGCTTGTTACTGGGCCTTGGTAGACATTGAACACTTAACCACAAGCCAATAACTCACTGTGCAGCCCATGCTGCCCCTCGTGAACTCAGTGTTGTCTGACCCACAGAGCCATAAGGTCAGATGTATGCAGCAGCGCTCTGTCGTTGAATGAATATGGTACATATGAGACTGGACTGAAGCAGGCACGAAAGCTCAGACAGGTAAGTTTCATGCAGAAACGGTCCAAATGCCCATGGTCTCCACTCCTGTCACATTACCTTTCTTCTCACAGTCTGCACTTATGGCCTCTTGGGAGATCCTTATGAGCATCTGACTGAGAAAGAAAAACCTCATGCCTGGCTTACAGATGATTCTCTGTGGTACGCAGGCACCATTAGAAATGGGACACAGGCCACATTGCAGCTGCTTTCTGGGACCTCCTTGAGGGACAGTGGTGAAGGGAGATCCGTCCAAGGGGCAGAACTCTGAACAGTGCACCTGATTGTTAACTTTGCTTGGAAGGAAAAATGCCCCGATATGTAACTGTAAGATTATCCATAGGCTGTAGCTAATAGTTTGGCTATATGATCAGGGACTTGGAAAGAAAATGATTAGAAAAGTGACGACAATGTTGAAGAAGATGGATGTGAACAGAAGTTTGTGAATCGGCCAAAGAAGTGAAGATATTTGTGTTTGGTGTGAACAGTCTCCCAAGATGACCTTCTCAGAGGATGATTTTGACAACCAAGTCAGTAAGATGACACTTCTTGTTGGAAACCAGTCACCCTCTTTTTTCCAGCCACTCTTATCATTGCCCAGTGGTCTTAAGAAAAATTTGGCCGTGGAAGCAGAGATGAAAGTTATGTACGGGCTCAACAACGTGGACTTCCCATCACCTGTCTCCCAGTAGCAAAAACCAAGATTTAGTTTCCAGTATGGCACCATTCCTTGAGGAAATCAGCCAACAACCTGTTGGCAAATGGATTATATTGTACTGCCTCTTTCATGGAAAGGAGAATATTTAATTTTTCATGGGAGTAATACTCTGGATGTGGATTTGCCTTCCCTGCGCCCAGTGTCTCTGTCAAAGCTACCATCCTTGAACTCACAGAATGCCTCAGATATCCCACACAGCATCACCTCAGATCGAAGGGCTAACTTCACAATAAATGAAGCACAGCAGTCAGCCCACGCTCATGGAATTCACTACTCCTACCCAATCCACTATCATTCTGATGTGATGATGGTAAGGCCTTCCGAAATGAACTGATGAAATGAGGGAAAGGCTCTCTAAAGACACAAGTATAGTGCCAGTTAGGTAGCAATGCTTTGCAAAGTTGAAGAGTCTTCCCTAGGAGGTTCTGTATGCTTTAAACCTGTGTTCAATATATGGTACTGTTTCTACCATAGCAAGGACTCATAGCTCCAGGAATCAATGGATGTGGCACCAGTCACTATTAGCTCTAGTAATCTACTCAAAAAATCTTTCCTTCTTCTCCCAACAATCCTAAGTGTGGCATGACTTAGTTCCCAAGGTAGTAATACGATGCTCCCACCTGGAGACACAACACAAATTCCATAATGCTGGAAATTAAGAATTCCACCAGGTCTCTTTTGGCTCCTTTTTCTTCTTGATCAACAGGATAAGAAGAGAACTATCATACTGGCCTTTGTCATCAACTCAAACTATCAAGGGGAAGTTAGGTTGACGTTGCATAATGGAAGTGAAAAAGAGTGCGTCTGCAATGCAGGTGATTCCTTAGGGCACCTCTTAGTACTACCACGCCTTGTGATTAAAGTTCATGGAAAACTACATCAGTTCAATTCTGACTTGACTCCTAATGGCCCGTATCCTTCAGGAGTGAAAGTTTGGGTTACCCCATCAGGCAAATTACTACGACCAACTGAGATGCTTACTAAAATTTAGGGGAACACAGAGTAGGTAGTAGAAGAAGTAGTTTTAAACACCAGTTATAGCTACATAACCAGTTGCAGAAGTAAGGCTGTAATTTTTGAGAGTTTCTTCCTTGTGTATGTCAATTTTCACTTATACACTATAAGATGTACACAGGGCTAATGCTTTTTCCGTTGTATGCATGTTATATATGTCATGTTTGGCAAAGGAATAATTTTGTAAATAGTCTTTATTCAGAGATTGTGTATGGTTCAAGGAGATACATGTAAGTACCAAGATGACAAGGGTGGACTCTGATAGTTAAGATCGTGTGTCAATTTGTCTGAGTCGTAACTCTGCTTGGCAGTTATGTAATAATACAGTTTGGTAATTATGTAATAATGTGGCTCGGTAGTTACATAATGATGTAGTCATCTTCTATGATGTGATCTTATGTGACCACAATCAGTTGTAAGGGAGTGTCCTCCAGAGTCTGTGTCCAGTATATAAATATATACATTTTGGCTAAGCTTGCTTGCTTGCTCTGTATCCTGAATCAAGTTCATCATCATGTGACCTCCAGTTCTTGAGTGTTGAGCCTGCTGTACTGCCTGCAGATCTTGAGATTCACTGGCTTCTGTAGTCTTTGAGCCAACAGTCTGCCGTCTTATCTGCCAGTCTTGAGTTTGTCAGCCTCTGCAGCCCATGAGCCAGCCGTCTGCTGTATGAGATTCACCAACGTTGGTTTCTCCAGCACTTCAGCTACATGAGTCAGGAGAAGCCAATCTAACAACTTACCCATACTCTTGGGATTTGCCAGCCTTTACAACTGTGTGACCATTTTCTTGATGTAAATCTCTCTTTTTGTATATGTATATGTATATGTATGTATATATGTATGTGTATATGTGTGTATACATGTGCATGTATACACAAACACATAGTTTACTGGTTTTGCTTCTCTAGAGAACACAGCCTAACACTGTCTTTAAAGACCTATGTAAAGTTCATTTAAAATGCACAAATGCTACCACCTATCTGTTCCCCAAATGAAGAAATCTGGGCACAAAAAAAAGCATAGTTTCTTTTAAGTAAGCTTCTATTTAATATTCTAAATATAAATCTTACATTGTAATACAGCAAGCAAATCATTTGAATAGTGAAAATTAGTTGAAAAAGAGAGATGATCACACAGCCTTCCAAGATTGTAATTTGCAGGAAAACCCACAGATTCAATATTTTAACTTCTCTTTTCATATTTGATCAATGTAATCTTCTTGTTCATTTTAATGATGATATTAACATTAAACTGTCCAGATCCTTTGACTTACTGCTAATTATCTACTTCCAAGCCCTGCTTAGCAGCTGCTCACATGTGCATGCTTAGCTATAATTGTGTAAATCATTTCCCTGACAGTTAAGGCCACACGTTTTAATACATATGTTAAAAGGAAGCTTTCAAAAATCACTTTTTTAGTCCAATGTTTGCTCTATTTTCATAATTAAAAAAAAATCTACCCAGTAATGTGTAGCTAACTGCTTTCTTTGCCTTTGTAGTGTCAATCTTAATTTTTTTCTACTTATACTTTCTGATATTTTCCAAATTTCTGCAAAGGACTCATAAGCTTTGAATAACTTACTCATAACCAGTTGCTTTACAAAGGAAGACTGTTCTTCTCAGCACTCTCTCATAATCACTCATAATTTCTAGGACCTTAAAGACATACAAATCCCTCCAGAGCCCAAGCATACTAGTGCTTGCTCAGTGGACATAACATCCAATGGTCATGGATCAAGGAGATAGTCTAAACTACCAACAGCAAAACCCACCATAGAGCCTGTGACGGGGAACAAATCACAGCCAGCTGAGAAGGTTGAGATAGGAATTCTCTCCATCAGAGAAGGAGCAACCATTTTTTCTCATTACAATAGAAATGTACTCTATATAAAAATCTGTTTTCCTTCCTCACGTTGCCTGTGTTGACAGTGTCATTTGTGGAAACCTTATTCATCATTATGGTATCTCACGTAATACAACCTCTGAACAAGGAAATGATTTCATAGTGAAGGAAGTGCAGCAGTGCTTTCCTGACCAGAGAATTCTATGACTATATTTTCTGCCACCCAGAGGCAGGTGTCCCAGTAAAATCTAAGAATGGCTCAGTTAGTAGAAGCTGTGGGGTAACACCTTGCAAAGTTTGTGTGTTGTCAGACAAGATGAGGTCAATGTGTAGTGCTCTTACTCCCCGTAACTTGTGGGCCTGGTAGCTAAGCAGTGAAATTCAGAATGGCACATCTTAACACTACATCCAATACTCTAGTTGAAGAATTTTTGCTTCCTATCTGCCCAGACTGGAGCTCAATGTGTTTGGGGATCTTAATTCTCAACGGAAGACAGCTTTCACACAATCATGTTCCCATTATACTAGAAACTCTGGCATGCAAGTTCCTCATTCTATATGTAAGGTCCTCATACCTTGTACCAACAGGCAGAGATGGACCTCACTGTTTTGTCTGTGGTGATTGATACAAATTATCATGGGGAAATTGATTTGTTGCTACACAAGTTTGTAAGAAGGATTATATCTGGAACCCAAGAGACAAACTAAGATGCTTCTTCGAACAAAACACATTGCCGTCAAGTTGATTTCTACTCATAGCGACCCATAGGACAGAATAAAATTGCCTTATGGTGTTTTCAAGGAGAACCTAGTGGATTCAAATCACTGACTTTTTGGTTAGCAGCCTTAGCACTTAACCACTACTGCACCAGGGTTTCCAAGATCCCTTTTAGTACTCCTAAACCCAGTAATACTTAGCAATGGAAATCTGCATTGAATAACTAAGATGAGACCACAAAACGATCTGGATCCTGTGGGAAAGACCTGGGTGTCGTTAACAGAGCTTTACACAAGTGATGCATGACAAAAACTATGCTGATCAGTTTCGGGCTCGTGGCCAGTTTTAAAAGTATGGACACTGATGACTATTTTACTCTTTTTTGTAACTCATAAATTTATGTCTTACTTTTTTATCAAGAATACTGGCTATATCTAGCATGAGGTAGATTCTGAAATAAATTGATATCACTCTGGACAGCAGAATGATTGAGGGAATTTTGCTCCCTTTCATTAGATGAGAACCAAATGCTGATTGTTCCTTTAGCTCCGTCTACCCTCCTGCACGCTCCGTGTTCTCCAGAGGCCCTTCCCTACAGGCTTCACTCCCTACAGGATGACTTCGGGGTGAATTCAGCCAACGGGAAGCACCTATGAAAAATCGAGGGTACAAGAAAAAAAGAGAGATTTACTTCACTTGTTCTGTGGTATCGCCAGTATTTACAATGCTCTACAAATTTGCACAGCTTCTTCCAGGATGACTTTCTGTCCACTGCTGTCTTCAAGTCCACGTGTGGCGACGGTCTGCCATTGCTGCTGCTAGCTCCACTGTTTCACTAGTGCTCGATGGTTCCCCAACCCTACCCACGGCACTGTGAACTGTTCTTTCACGCAATTTGCTTTAATTAGACATTTTGTGTTTTGAGCATGTCATTTGACTTCTATTAATATGTTATTGATTTTCAAAAACTGAACATAAGAATATCAAAAAAGACTTATAAAGCAAAAGTAAAAATGTAAACCTCCGTAATTTATAATCCCTGTGCTGCTATCTATCTATAAAACACTCCTACTAATAACTCAGCCTTTGTTTTCTAAGACTATTTAATTTTGTATATCTATCTGTCTATCATCTAGGTATCTGTCTATTCAATTTTGCAATGCACACATATATTCAAGGGAATAGGAAAGCTGCTCACCATTACATTTTTGACATATAGTCTGGCGTGTAATTGAAGCTCAATAAGCATTTAAAGAATAATCCTTTACTGAGAATACCTTGCCTTCTCAATAGATGGTTTATTTCTATAACCTTTACTGTAGGAACATACTATAATTTATCTAAGCCATTCTCTACTGTTTGATCTGTATATTGCTTACAAATTTTTATCAGTAATAATATAGAACAATAATAATTGCCTAGAAGTGAATGAGAAATAAAATTGACAAAAAAAATCCTAAAAAGTTCTGGGAAACAACCATTCAGGCATTTCGTGTCCCTCCGGAATAGGAGCTAGGATCATAACACTGGAATGGAAATGAGCTTCAAGTGTCTTGCAGTGCCAGAAAGTAAAGAAGTGAACAAAACAATAAAAAGCGCCACATTGATGAGTATGTCGAAGAGCACAGACATAAACCGAATCCAAGCTGAAATGATGTGAGTAGAAAATAAAGCAGAATTGGATTCTAACCCAAAGCACAAAATAAATAGCCTTGAGTCCATACTTATAGAAATAAACAATTGCATTAATATAAAATGAAGATGGTAGATAAATTACTTGTGTGGAATAACTTCAAACTATTAAGTAGCTACTTTCCTCAGATACTTCCTCTTTGAAGAATTCTTAAATGTACACTGTGCATAAATGACTTCCTCCAAAAGAGCACATATGAAAAGGGGGAAGGAGGAGTAACCTTACAATAGGAAAACCTGATCCACACTACCTCAACCAGGCGATCAAGGTTAATATCAACAGCATAAGTCTTACAGATGTTGGAGACCCTTGATACCACCTAACGAGAATGACACAATGCCCTTCCTCTCAAAGACACTTAAGCCCAGTCCAAAAATGACCAAAGCATCAAACAAATTATAACTGAGAAACATTATACAAAAAATACCTGGCCATTCACATTAGTCTTTCTGTCTTCCGGGTTCTCTTTCCACCATGTCATTTTTGTCCTTGGTGATCTTCTCTTCCTGCTGAGTTGGGACCATTTGGTGTACCTCAGATGGCACCTTGCTAGCTTTTAAGACCCCAGATGCCACTCACAAATATGGGGTGGAGGAGACTCTCTTAGCAATAGGCTAGTTATGCCAATTGGCCTCTATGTCCCCTGAGAGCATGGTCCCCAGACCCCAACCCCTATTATTCCGTCCTTGCCATTTGGATTAAGATTGCAAGAGCTTTCAGGTTACGTTGAAGTCCAGTAACATAGATCTTTATAATGTGTGCTGTCACTGGTGCCCAGCCACCACTAGTGACAGCCATGATGGGGCTCATAAAGTTGAGTCCCAGTGGCAACACGAGAATAAGAATGAGTGCTCCATGAAAACTCTACTAAAAGACTGCAATTGATGGTCCAAAGGCTTGGACGTTCCCCTGGGAGCATGGCCCGTAGACCTGATGCTGCCCCTGGTCATAAATCATTACTGAGGTCAACTCCTTGGACAGGAATGGATTGGACTCGGAGACACAGAGTGACCATAGTGTGTGCACTTTATTGTTCTATGCATCAGTAGGATGTCATCCTACTGGCCTCTTACTAGAGGGGAGCGGAGAGGGTGGAGAAGAGGAGGCAGGAGATTGTTAGGAGGATATGACTCGTATAGGACAGGAAGGAGGAGTGTGCTGTCATTTGGCAAGGAGAGCAGTAGGAGCTGCACATAGGCAGGCATGCAAATTTAAACTGGATTGTACACTTTCCACTCAATCACAATTAAAAAAAAAAAAAAAACAAAGAAAAACGGGGTGGGGAGGTTGGGAAATACCTGACCAGTACTCATGACAAGTGTCAAGGTCATTAAAACCAAGGGAAGTCTGAGAAACCACCACACGACAACCAAATACATCCTGGACGTGATTCTGAATGGAATTCTGAAAGAGAAAAAAGTTTTAGGTAAAATAATTGCTTTCAATTTTTTATTGTCACTGAAAATATAGAGCAATAATAACTGCCTAGAAATGAATAAGAAACAAAATGGAAGAGAAAGAAAAAAAAAGTCAAGCAGAGTACAGTTTGTAGTTAATTAATGACAACAGTTATTAAAATTATCTATGAAATTCTTTTGGAATATTTATGAATGACCAGAAATTTCTACAAATTCACTTTTGCCAGAGATTTTCAACTCTGCCACTGTGTTGCTGTATTAACTCAAAGCTCTGCCAGAGTGGGTAACATTTTACTCTATATTTGGCTTGGCTAGCATACTTAGTTAATTTATTAGCATATATATAAGGTTTTCAGTGATTTTTATGTGCCTCATAATCTGTAATAAAGGTCATAAACAATGTTGTTGTATAAATCACTTAACATCATTATAAATGAAGCAAAAATCCCACATGACTTGAAGTGGCACCCCTGCTTCTTTGTAACATCAGCATGTCTGCCTCGTCAGCACACATCGATACACACACCTGTGCACCTCTTGCGATTATCATCAGGACTTGGAGTCTCAGCCACATGGAATGCTGTTAACTCCACTAATTCCATCAGGCCAAAAGATAGTCAGTGTCCTTAAAGATGATATTTTTGCTAGGTGAAAGCAAACCACCTGACAAAGCATAAACCACTAAATCAATTATAAAGTTGAGTGGTCACTTAAGTATTAGTGACCATTTCTGCCCGTGGGAACAGGGTGAAGAACAAATTAGTATATTAAATCTTCAAACATTCAAAGTATCTAAGCACAGGAACATTTGAAGATTTGTGAAGCTTCTTTTTTGTCAGAATTTTATCTTCAGAGTTCCCAGTTTCTCAGACAAAAATGTAATTTAAAGAAAACATATACATATTACTTAGTTATACATGTCAATATAATACTTCATCAAGTTTTATGAGATAAAAAATTGAACAGAGTGTAAAACGACTGAAACGAGATTAACTTAATTTTATGGTCTACAGGAAGCTAAGCAATGATCATGTATAACAGAAGTAAGAAGTGATTCTAAAAGGTGTGTAGAGAATATCAAATAGAATGGGACTTACTGAACTACAGTAATACAGTAGCAAGGAAATTAAAATTAATGTGCGCTCAGTTGCCAACTTTTAAAAAAGGACTCACCTGTGTCTACGATACGCTTTTCTCAAAAGGCTTAGATGTGATTGATTGGCTTGCTCTCTGGGGAAAGGGAAGAGGACAATTCAGAAGTGAGTTTTTCTCCAAAGGCTGAAAGACTACAATTATAAACAAAGCAGAAGGTCTTTTAACTCTGGGGCAAAAATTAGCACAATTCTCTCAGGTTTTGCAATACATATAATTGAAGTTTGAAAAGTTAGTGAAATCTTTAAAATTTCGAACAAGCAGGTAGCTTACCTGGAACTCAATCGGTTGTTTGAACCTGACATTTTTTATTTTGTGTGTGTGTATTATCCTAAACTGTTGTACGTAAGTTCAGGAAAGCTGAAGGTGTTGATTATTTCAAAGTTATTCAGCATAATCCTAGGTAACTCCTATAGTGTTAGTCCCTGCCTTTCTGAGACCTTCCTCCTCCATGCACTGTCCTTCAGTCACGCTTCTATCAGAACAGTTTGCTCTATGAGCTGGTTAATCTTCACTGTCCACAACCCAGTTATAAAAGCACCCAGGCTTTGGTGGATGTTTCATTTACACTAACGCTCAGAGCTCTTTTGTTAAACAAATACCAGTTACTGTCTGGTCAATCTACCTTTTTCCATGTGACTGATTCTCTTTAAGAATGGGAGCCCTACATGTACCAGAACTGAACTGGGCTCCAGAGGGCCTTCAGTGGCTGACATCTTTCAGAAATAGATCACCAGTCCTTTCTTCTGAGATTCCTCTGAGTGGACTAAATCTACCAGTCCTTTCGTTAGTAGCTGAGTGTGTAGACTCTTTGTATCACCCAGGACTCCCACAACAGAAGAACAGCAGGAAGATTTTCAAGCTGAGCTCTTAGCAATATATTCTGTCTCAGCTTACCAGTAAATAGCCACAATTAAAATATATACACATATATATATATTTTCTAAGAATCATTCACGATAGTCTTTCATATTTGATTCCCAGCTCCATGCTTGAAATTGTTGCCTAACATCAGGCTCTTGAATCCATACCCACTCTGAATACTAGTTTATGGTCTAGGCTAGAGTTAGTTACACTCTGGCTTTTCCTGCTAACTTCTTTGTTTCTCCTAGACAGTGTTCCTTTTCCCCTGAGCTGAATCCCCTGTTCTGTTAAAACATCAAAATCAGTTTCACTATCTTTTTTTAAAAACAGAGTGAGGTTTAAAGAGTTCATATACTTGGTACCAGAAAATGATTTTTCCAGAACATGCTGGCCCGACCCACTGAGAAACAAGATCAGCATGATTTTAACAAGTTGACAATTGAAAGCCAGGCTTTTGGGGGACCTTCTAAATTAGAGGAACATATTTTATTTGCAGTTTGTGTGAGATATGTAGATACTTATGTTTAACTTAAATACAAAATAAAAGCAGTAGTGTTCTTACTTCATTGTTAAAGTTAAATCACAGCCACCTGTTCTAGGCACACAACACTGAAGGGGAAATATGGATCTTGCTTTCTTTTCTCAATCTTCTAAGAAATTTCTACATATTAGTTGTCTCTTGATAATCTGTGGTGGTTCAGAGCTGAATACTTGAAGAACGAGGTAGGAAAACAGAGAATAGGGACACTAGTGGCAAAGCAGAGTGAAGAATTCCAAGGAGGACCAATTCAGTTCTAGCATTTTAAGAGGGAAGGAGTAGATCTGGGGTGTTTCTCTGTGTTTCAGACCTTGGAAAACAGAAAAGGAGATGCTTAAGAACTTTGGCCATATATTGTACATAACTTAATTATTCCCTTACGTCCTTCTAAGGAAAGTGAAAAAATTATTTTGGATATCATAGGAGTTAGAGTATTTGAACAACATGGAACTTATTCGGCTCTTCCAATCAAAATACTAGGGTCCAGAGAGGACAAAGAAGGTGCATTTCTCATCGTATGTTGTCTGACATGACATAGCCAAGCCAAGTGCCGTCGAGTCGGATCCAACTCATGGTAACACAACATAAGCTAAATAAATATTAAAGTGACACCACAATGCTATGCATTCTGATTTTCAAAGGCCGGGACAGCTAACAACACATTTTTGATCTTTTGATCTGAGTTCTTACTCTAATTCATCCAGGCACATTGGAACCAAAGCATTCTGTGTCCAGGGTCTTGAATCTTAAACGTGACACTAAGAAATAACTGGCTAACATGTTACGTTGAGCTATCAAATAGAACATGGGTGCAGCTTTAGAAGAGAGCACTTTCATTGGCAACTACATCTGCCAACATGGCACTGCACATTTATCTGCCACAGTGGCCAACGTACCATTTCCCAGCTTGACCATGGAGACAGTTCTCAGTGTACTGTTTTAGCCTCAGAGAGTAATTTGCCTCATACATGTATAATTCCTGAGGTCAAGACTTTTTATGATGAAAGTCTTTTACTATGCTACATTTTTGTAATTAGACCTGAAACATTTTTGGTTTCTTTTAAGGAATAACAACTATCACTGTTGGTAGGTGCCATCAAGTCATTTCTGAATTGTAGGCAGTCTATACTCAACAGAACAAACCACTGCCCAGTCCTGCACCACACTCACAACTGTGTCTATACCTGAGCCCGTGGTTGCAGCCACTGTGTCAGTTCATCTCCTTGAGGGTCTTTCTCTTTCTCTGTGACCCGCTACCTTACCAAGCAAGATGTCCTTCGTCAGAGACTGTTCCCTTCAGAAAACGTATCCAAAGTATGTAAGACTAGTCTTGCAACAGCTGCTTCTAAGAAGCATTCTGATTTTACTTCTGGTTGGTAACTTTTAAGGAAAAATAACTAGGAAATAGAATTTGGAGATAAATAACTCACATACTTTTGCTTAATAAGGAACTATGAGCAAACACAAACATACAAAATCAAACACATTGCCGTCAAGTGTCGATACCATCTCATAGCAACCCTATGGGAGACAGAACTTACCCACAGGATGTCCAAGGCTGTAAATCTTTATGGAAGCAGGCTGCTACATCTTTCTCCTATGGCGCTGTTAGTGGTTGAAAACTACTGACCTTTTGGTTAGCAGCCAAGCGCTTCAACCACTGCATGCCCAAGGCTCCTGATGAAGCAGTAGAGATTACATTATTTCTCACGAAATCATAGTGTCATAAAACCATAGAAACACAGATTTGAAGATTCTGAGGTATCTTTAGCCTTATCCTCTTTGGAAATTGTCATCATTTTTGGTTAATTGTCCAAAGGCAGTGATAATATCCTTTATTATTTTAAAGTTGGAAATAACTGCATGTATCTATGAATGACCTGCCTGAAATTTTTCACTTTTCTTGTCAGTATTTTTTTTCTTCAAAAAGCCTTTTACGCTTTTATATTGACTCATTAGACACTAAGGTCTTTCAGTATTTCAAGAACGCCACATGCCACATTTTACAAATGGCACATTTGCTCCAGTCACTGCACTTAGCAAAACATCTCTTAGAACAGTTTATGAGATTCTCAACAATGCGAACTGGCAAAGGGATGCTGTCACCAAAAGGTATTCATCACATTCCAAGAAGGCAAGATTAAGTCAAATGAAGGAGACCAATTTCATGACACTTTACACAAAGGAGAACGTCCTTGATTATGGATGCTGGAGATCAGTAAAGTGAATGCCATAATTAAAACTGTAAGTGAGGGTTCATGGTTTTCTACAGACACCACAAGCTACATTAATTGACTAGGTGGAATTTCAAATTAGCAAAGGACTATAATCAAAATGAGGAGGGTTATAATTAAATATGCTTGCTAGTGTAGATCGGCAAATGAGAAAACAGATTTTGTCTGCTGCCCTGTGCTTCAAATAATTAAAAACAAAACTGTGATGCAGCAATTTAAAGTAATATATCATCTTGAGTGATTCACTAGTCCAGAGTCCTTAAGGCATGAGAGAGGAAAGGACGTAAGAGCTAAGTGTGTAACGTGTTCATTTTAATCCCTTCTTACCAGGGAATGGTAAAAAAGACTTTTGTTGTGTATAGAAATCTAAATCCCAACATTCTGTCCCTTGGGAATAAGAATGGATACAAAACATCAGTGTCATGAGGATGAACACTCTTCCTTTTGTCATCTTTCTTGCTCTCCCCCCACCCCCACCACCGTCAGTAAAGGGAGAATATTTTGGACGAAAGCCAAATGTTCAGAGCTATTTGCACAATCAGTTTTGCAGCTGTAAAGTTTCAAGCAACCCGTCTCAAGTGCCCTCTGCTGGACGTTTAAGAGAAGCGCTGATTCAAAGGCTTGCCGAATTAAACCAAGTATTTAACAAAGAGCAAGGAGGTGACAAATGAAGACAAGTCATTGTAAGATTCAACTAGTTACATTTCGAAGTAAATGGAAAGAGAGAAGAGCGTCGCTGTAATGCTTTTCCACCTTTCTCCATGTGACCGATTCTCTTTAAGACAATGTAAAGGTATCTTGAATGTTATTGGTGACTGTTGATGTCAAGTCCATTCTAAGTCATGAAGACCCCATGTGTCTCAGAGCAGGACTGAATTCCAAAGGAGTCTCATGGCTGTAACCTTTCTGAAGTAGATCACCAGGGCTTTCTTCTTGAGTTGCCTTGGATTGGGTACAAGCTATCAAGTTTGGTTTGGTAGCCAGCACTTAGCCATTTGTTCTACCCAGACACTCTCAAGTCTTCATCTTTATCTCAGTCTTTAATGTTTCCTTTATGTAACTTATTGCAACTTATATTTTTTGCCTCCCTCATCCACCAGAATGTTAAGTATATGAGATATGTCTTGCTTACTATGAAGTTCAACACAAACAACAGGTGCTTCTATTAGAAAGAAACCTTGGTAACATAGTGATTAACTGCTATGTTTGCCAACCAAAAGGTTGGCAGTTCAAATCCACCACCTTCCTTGGAAACACTAGGGGGCAGTTCTTTGCAGACCTATAGAGATACCAAGAGTGGGAACTGACTTGATGGCAGTGGCTTTTTTATAGACACGTTAGAAACCTCTTTGGACCACTTCTGTCCTTTGAGTCTCGTCTTCTGTTGCAGCTACAGAATTTGATCAGATGTACCCAGCTTTAATCTGCCAGTGCCTCACACCGGCCGTCACCACACACCTTCCTGCCCTGTGACAGGGGTGGGTTTGGGGTGGGGTACATCTCTGAACCAAGGAGTGGATATCTTCAAGGTCCTCAATACTCACCCAAGTCTGCTCAGGCCCAGATTACAGAGGCATTTAAAGTCAGCGAGGCCACCATGGACCATGATTGAATACCTAGAGATCCTGCTCAGTCCTGCAAGATGATGCTGTCTTCCTTAAGATCTATCTTTGCCTTCTTTCTCTACTTTCAGGCCTACAGCTAAAGTCTCAACAGACTCCAAGCAGGGAAATTCAGTCCCTGTTCTAGGAGAAAATAGCTTATACTCTACGAAACTGAAGAACTTTCTTAATCACTGAGCTGACAGTGCTAGAACTCCCGTGACAAAGTGTGGAGATGTTAAGATGGATTTAGTATGTAAGACCAGAGAACTCACTATCTACTTTCCTTCAGGAGGAGGAATTTCCAAAGGATAATCTCCTTACTGAAGGAGCCTTTTAATTGGGTGGCACCCCCATCATTAAGAACTTCAGTGATTACTCTTCTCTCCTGACTAGGGCTGAGAATAGAAGAGAGTACCACTGAACAAGAACTCCTGTTATCAATGGGGATGACCAAATTACACTACTGAAGGCCAGGTGGCGGCCCTTAGCTGTTAGAGGCAAGGTGGTCTTACCATAAAGAACAGCAAAACTTGAGTTTCAAAGAAGGTGTGCCTTAAGCTACAGGAATCTATGATGATGGCCAGTATCATGTATTTCCTAAGGGTGGTATAGATTTTAAAAAAATGAATGAAGTCTTATTTGGCTTATAGAACTAAAAAGGAAAAAAAGAAGAAAGGAGAGAGAGAGAAGGAAGAAGAAGAAAAGAGGAGGAAAGCAAAAGGCTGACATTAGACACATGCAAGGCTATGACCATCAAAGAACTGCAACATTTTGTAAATTTTTGATGAGTTCTAGGTCAGGTAGTATGTGTCTGTGTAAATGAAAAGACAGATCATTGTACCTTGAACTCTTTATTTTTTAAGAAAGAGGTGGAGCGGTGGGCCTCTTAGCGTTTCGAACACAGCATATACCACCTTCAGGAATGCAACTGTAACAAACTCATTTATTTAGAAGATTGAAAAAAACTCACTTTTAAGTCGGGATTGGAGCAAGAGAGGGTTCCAGAGTGCCTGTGAACTATGGTGTGAGCAGCTCTGCCAGCTGAGTCTTAAGAACTAGTAGTTTCAGTGATGATCTACGTATTTCTGGTGGATGCCAAAACCATTGCTGTACAGTCAATTCTGACTTACAGTGATGCTGCAGACAGCAGAATTGCCCTGTAGCATTTCCAAGAAGTGCCTGGCAGATTTGAACTGCTGATGTTTTGGTCAGCAGCTGTAGCACTTAAACACTATGCCACCAGGGTTTCTCTATGGTAGACAGGAGTGTGAAGTTTCTGTCAGTGCCCATAGAAAAGTCACAGCAAAGACCACTAGGATTCTGTAGCAAAGCCATGATTTTTATGACAGAAGACTATTAATCACCTGAAAAACAACTTTTAGCATAAATTATAAGTCAATTGTGTGGACAGGTAGCCTCACTTTTGTGCCAATGAGCACTTATACCAGTGTCCCTTCTTCACCTCTTACTTATGGCCCCATGGGTGGCCCCAGATGGTGAAGATAGATCTCAGGCCTGGTTCCAAGATGGATGTATGTAATATGTTGAAACTTTTCAGAAAGGTACTGCTGTTGTGCCACGCTTCACTATGGATGGCTTTAAAGAATGGAGTAAAAGGAAAATTCCCCTAGAGTGAAAAGCTTCAGGGAATTTATTAGGTTCCTCATTTTGTTTGGAGGGAAAAGAGTCCTGAACTTTGGGTGTAAATGGACTTCAATGGAAAGTGGTCTGACTAGTTAATATTAGACCTGAAAACAAAAACTCAAAGAAAAGAGACAAGTAAGCTCAGGGAAAAAGCATGTGGATATAAAAAAGTCATGAGGCTCTTTGTTTATGTCTTAATGTCTACTAGCGGACGTCTACTGCAGAGAAGGTACTTGATACCCAAGCAGAAAGTGTACTGTACGTTTGAGTCAATCTTCTCCTTTAATCACTGCAGTGTGGGGAAATTGCCAAGGTGGTAGATATGAAAACAGCAAACGGACCCTATACCACTGGATCCCACTACTAAAACTGATTCAGATTCTTCCTGAAGGAGAAGCTAACACAGAGCCCTTAATATGGACTGAGTCCCTAAGGAGATCACCCAGTCACCTACCAGCCTGTTGATTACTTTGATCCACCTGATGAGTCAGAGTCCCTGCTTCAGAGTGGGAGCAGGGAAGGTTACATCTACACACTAGAGGATTGATTAGAACAGCTTGGTGCTTCTACACCTAGGAATACTTGCAAATAAGCCACTGAACAACTATGGCCTGATAAGGACAAGGTAACAAAGGATTTAGAACCTTCTGGGATGAAAGCCAGGTGCAGCCCAGCCAGCCAGCCATTAAATCAGACAAGATATTAGGGAAATCTGGAAAACATGATGGACTAAGCGATGATAAATATTCATTACTCAGGACAAGTTGCAAAAGTTGAGACTTGAGCTCTGTTGACTTTCTCTCCTGTGTTGTGCTTGCAGTTTAGAGCTGGTATCCAACGTGGAGGAGATTGTGATTAATTGAACAATTCTAAGAGGTTTTGAATGCTACAGGGAGTGCTTCAAGGGGTGGATTGTATCCAATGCCTCTTCCATATCACGTCTCCCCTTTTCAGCTCTCATTCTTATCTAAGCTACTGCTATAGGGTTACCAGTTCCATTCAAGGAACCAAACTCATGCAGGCTTAATTTGCCATTATTAGCCTTAGTGATGGAAACCCAGGTGGTATAGTAGTTTAAGTGTTACATTTGCTAACCAAATGGTCGGCAGTCAGAATCTACTAGGCATTCCTTGGGAACTGTGGAGCAGTTTTACTATGCCCTATGGTATGACTCAGAATCAAATTGACTCAACAGCATTGGGTTTTTTTGCTTTTTGCTTTAAGTCTTGGTCAAACTGCATACTTCTCAATTCCTGCCCTGGAGACTTTCTAGTGTTGCATTGTGGGATATCCCAGACAAACCCTTTCAAACACACATAACTAAGAAGAAAGGGAGATATTTAATACTGCGGGCTATCTTTGACCAATGAGAAATAGAATTCCATAAGTAAAATGTCTCCTCGTCTATCCCTGAAGCAGTCAATCTTGAGAAACTTGCATGATCTTCCTCCCAAAGGTCCCTAAAGTACTAAATACCAGTTACTGGCAAAGGGGGTGGGAGGTACCTCAATAATGCACTCTTCTTTTACTCCACTAATCTCTCATTTCTGCTCTGCATGCTCACTTCCTAAATAAATTAATAACTATATACTTTCATTTCACACTGAGATTTAGAGTTAACCCAGCTAGGAAAAGGTTCAACATGTATTTACTTACCTAACATGTAAACAAACATGTGAACATTGATTATTCTCCAAAATCAGTCTATCTTCTTCTTCGTTAATCTTTCTCTACTCAATGTCTAAATTTTGGCATCCTCCATACTTCTAACTTTTACAGTCTTTTCTTCTTAGGAAAATAAAACCACTCTGGTAATTTTTGTATCTCAAAGGCTTTAGCTATTCTGCATTTTTCCTTTTATCTCTTACCCAGTTTTCTCTTCCAAACTCCAGAATTATACAAGTGTGCATGTATACATAAATATGCAGTGAATAGACTTAAAAATACAAGTCCTTACACAGTAGAGGAGAAGTCAGCACATGTGGACTAAACCAAAAGCTAAGAAGTTTTGTAAATAAACCAAACACTTTGAGGGACAGAGAAGAAGAGGAGGCCTCTGAGGACCATGGTTTCAAGGGACACCTAAGTTAGTTGGCATAACAAAGTTTATTAAGAAAATAGTCTGCATTTCACTTCGGTAAGTGGTATCAACAGTCTTAAAAGCTAGCAAGTGGCTGTGTAAGAAGCATCAATTGGTCCCAACTCACCTGGAGCAAAGGAGAATGTGGAGCGTCAAGGACACAAGGAAGATATGAGCCTGAGAGACAGAAAGGGTCACATAAACCAGAGACTATATCAACATGAGACTAGAAGATTGAGATGGTGTCTGGCTACCACCAACGACTGCCACTACAGGAAATTCAACCAAGAGTCCTTGGTGGAGTGAGAGAAAAGTGGGGTATAGAACTTGAACTCTAGTAAAAAGAACAGACTCATTGGTCTTGTCTTACAAACTAAAAGGTACCTAGAAGACAGGGCCCCAGACTCTCTGTTAACCCAAAACCAAAACCATTCAGAAGCCAGTGCCTCAGACAAAGATCGAACTGACCTAAAAGATGTCAAATGGTACTGGTGAAGAGTGTGTTTCTTGACTTAAGTACAGGAGACTAGCTGGGCAGCTCCTGTCTGAATGTGAGATTAGACAACAGAGGAAGCCAGGAGCTGATTGACTGAACACGGGAAACACAGAGAGAAGAGGATCGTGACGTCATAGTGTGGGGAGAACAGCTAGGGTCACATAACAAAGTGTGTATAAGTCTTTATATCAGAAACTGACTCGAATTGCAAACTTAAAGCACAATGAAAAAATTAAAATACACACACACATGTGCACACATACACACACATACACATATGTGATCATTCCCCTGACTGCATCTTCTGTAAGTAACCTATCAGTTTAAAGGAATTTTCATTGACAGTGTGACCTGAATCTGTATATAAGCAGATGTTCTAGCTTTTTGCTTGCTCTGGATTCTGTGACTGCCTCTTGTTCATCTGACCACCAACTTTTGGTACCTGAGCTGTCAGCTTACCTGCAGATGTTGGAATTTAGGAGCCCTGCTCTCTGACCTTCTAATCTAGGATTCACCAGCCTGTGCAGCTACATGAATCCAGAGAAGCCTTTATTCTGATCAACAGACTCCAGACATTCCAGCCTCTACTACCACATGAGCTGTTTCCTTGATATAAATCTATTTATACACACACACATACACACACACTAGACTGATTTTGTTCTCCAAAACTCAGCCTAAAAAGGAGGTTATTAAAACAGCTATTAGAGTTATACTATTTTTATGTACATTAACAACTTACAGGAAAGGCAGAAAAATGAATGAACAAATGAGGAATTTCAACAGAGAAACAAAAACCATAAAAGAAACAAATGGAAATTTGGAGACAAAAAAATATAGTATCTGTAATTAAAAAATACTCTGATGGACTTAATAGCAGATAGAATATAACATAACAGAGGTTGCAAACTATGGCCCATAGGCCACAACTAGCCTGTTGCCTGTACCTGCACAATCCACAAGCAAAGAAAAATGTTGACATTTTAAAACTTTTGTGAAAAACGATATATGACAGAAATCATATATTTTCCACAAAGACTGAATTATTTACTATCTGTTTATAGAAAAAGTTTGCCAACACCTGCAATAGAAGGTATCAGTAGAAGAGAATTTATCTGAAACATACAGAGAAAATTTGAAAAACAAAACATAGAATGAAGCATTGAGACTTGTGTGATAACATCAATTGTAGTTCTAACACGAGAATACTAGAAAAACAGCAAGATAAAAAGAGCAAAAACTTCCCTAAAAGACTTTCTAAAAGTTGGAAGACTTTTCTACTAAACTTCAAGTAGCATAAGTGTAAAAAAGGCATATGCACAGATACCTTGTGGTAAAAATTTTCCAGTTAAAAACAAAGATAAAATCTTGAAAGCAATAAAAAAAAGTAGTCTGTCACACTCAAACAAATTGCAGTAAGATTGACTGCTAACTTCTCAGAAAAAATGGAGGCCAGAAGGCAGTGTGATGAAGTATTCAAAGTGCTGAAAGAAAAAAGAAAAGGAAACACCATCAACTAAGAATCTTACATCGAGAAAAACTATCTTGCAAAACCAAGGTAAAGCAAAAACATTTCAAGATTACTAAAAACAGAGTATTCCATTGCAGGACACCCACCTTACTTGAAATATGAAAGGAAGTTATTCAAACAGAGAGCAAATAACACCAGAAAGCAATTTTAATCTACATTAAAAACAGCATTGCTAAAGGTAATTATGTAGGTAATTATCAAAGATAATATACATACCTTGTACTTTCTCCCTTTAGCTAATTTTCATAAATGAATAAAACAGCATGTATGTAATTGTATTGTTGAATCTGTAATATCTATTTCTATGTACTAACAATGAACAAATCAAAAATGAAGAAAGAAATTTCCATTACAATAGCATAAAAAAAGTACCTAAGAATAAATTTAACAAAGTAAGTGCAATAGTTGTCCCTGAAAACTAAAAAACATTGAAAGCAATTAAGAAATCTCTAAGTAAATGACAAAATATCATTAACATGGCAATGCTCCCAAATTAATCTAAAAATTTGATCCAGTTGCTATGAAAATCCAAGTTGGATTTTTTTTGGTAGAAACTGGCAAACTAATGCTAAAATTCACATGGAAATTCAAAGGACCCAAAAGGCAAAATCAACTTTATAGATGTGATTAGATTACTAGTCTTGAGATGGTGAGATTATCCTTAATTAATGTAAGTTAATGTAAGATAGCGGCAACAGGGTCAGAGTCAGAGACAGTGATGGGACGCTGGAAGCAAGGACTGGAGTGATGGTATTGCTGGAAGAGGGTCATGAGACAGGAAACGTGGGCAGCCTCTAAAGCAAGCCCATTGCCATTTGGTCAGTTCTGACTCATAGAAATCATACAGGGTGGAGTAGAACTACCCCATAGGGCTTCCAAGCCTGTAAATCTTTACAGAAGCAGACTTCCCCATCTTTCTTACAGAGTAGCTGGTGGATTTGAACCACTGACCTTTTGGTTAGGAGCTGAGCACTTAACCACTATGCCACCAGAGATCATTGGGCTGCCTCTAGAAGCTGGAAAAGGTAAGGACTGGATTATTCCTTATAGCCTCCAGAAAGAACATGCAGCCCTGGAAACAACCTGATTTTAGGACAGTGAGGCATATTTTCAGATATCTGATTCCAGAACTATAAACTAATAAATCTGTGTTGTTTTAATCAACTACCTTCCTGGTGATTTGTTATACACAAAACAGGAAACTAATATGAACTCAAATGTCCATTTTCTGATGAAGGGATTAAAAAAATGTACTTTCATGCAACTGAGTATTATTATTATTATTACAGCTTTAACAAACAGACATTCTGTCACAATGTAGTAGGCTAGAAGTCCAAAGTCCGGGCATCATCACTGGGGGAAGGCTTTCTCTATTGGTTCTGTAAGAACATCCTCGTCACCAATTTTCCTCTGGACTAGGATCTTCTCACGGGGACCTCAAGTCCAAAGGAAGTTGCTTTCTTGATGACAGGAGTTCTCCCACTCCTCCACCTCCCCATCCCCTGCATGCTTGCTTCCTTCAATATCTTAAAAGAGAGTGGCTCAAGACAAAATCCAATCTTGCACATTAAGTCCTGCCTCATTAACATTAACTGCTGCCTATCATGCCTCATTAATGTCTTCAAAAAGAAAAGAAAAAAAAAAATTGCGATTAAGAACAACTTAACAATCGATACAAATTTGCCATAAAACACCAGGTACTTTCACCATTACTCTTTTCTAACTGCCTCCCCAATACAGCACAATTCCCCCTTTCATCCACAACTTCCCATGACGCTTTGATCAAGATCTGGACCCCTTATCATCTTGGCTCCAGTGATGAGCCTCTAGAACAGTCCTGCATATGTATTAAAGTCCAAAGGTTGGTTTGTTGCCAGCTGCACTCCTTGTTTTGTATAGTCCAGTTTAGACTTTGTCAGGAAAGCTGGCCATGGTGCTGGATGCTTTTTAGGGTTAAACAGTGCAGAGGCCATGCTCCCAGGGGGCCCTCTACTCTGATGGACCATCAAACGTGATCTTTTGATAGAATTCTATCTCTGTCCTCTAATCTTTCTCCCACTGTGTCTGGGTTTCCATACTGTGGATTCTCTTTGGGAAGTTATTGGTGGGGGCCAGGTACCATCTAGTTTTGCTCCCTTGCTGCAGCTAACATTGATTCATATGTCTGCATCGATCCGATGGTCTCGTATTTTCCTCTTGTCCTTGATGTCCACTGTTTACCTCTGGTGCAGGTATATTGGGACCAATTGATGTTACTTAAATGACAGCTTGGTAGCTTCTAAGACCCCTGAGACTACTCACTCAGGTGGTATGAAGAGCATTTTCTTAAGTGGCACCTTGGCACCAAGAGTCTGTGGTGTAACAACATACCAGTAAGAACTAAATAGAGAACAAATTTCAGGCACTTTTCAATTATGTTACAGGGGGAAACTATGGTTTTCCAAACATGAAACAGAAAATCCCAAACAAACCCATCAGGGCTTCCCAGCTATTACACAGGAAAGCCATAATTATGCTTTTCAAGCTTCATCTTACAGAAATAAAGGAAAAACAGAGAACAGTTTATAAAACTAACATACCCAAGAAGAGTCACCTAATAGAATGTTCAGCCTGCAAAATAATGATGCACCAACTCTGATCTGCTGAACTTCACTCATTTCATATGAGACTCACCTTGGTGCTAAATGTGTTATAACCAAAGTAATGTACTACCTGCAAGGTTCAGAGGTATAAAAAGTGTGTGGTATAAAATATTTTACTTATCAAAAGATTTTAAAGGACTTCCTGCAGAAATGTCAAAGATTACACATAGCCTTCAGTCTGGATTGACCTTGAATTTGAAGAAAGCAAAAGTCCTCACAACAGAACCACTAAACAACAACATGATAAAATGAATTAAAAAAAAAATCAAAGCTGTCAATTATTTTATTCTACTTGGATCAGCAATCAATGTCTGCAGAAGCAGCAGTTGAGTAATTGAATGAGGTATTGTGTTGGACAAATCTGCTACAGAAGACCTCTTAAAATGTTAAAAAGCAAAGATGTCACTTTGGTGACTAAGGTGTCCTTGATCCAAGTCTTAATCTCATTAACTGCCTCATACATATGTGAAAGTTGGACAATGAAAAAAAAAAGATGGAAGAAAAATCAATGCATCTGGACTGTGGTGTTGGCAAGAATCCTGAGTATTCGGTGGCCTGCCAGAAGCCTTAGCCAGTCGGTCTCAGCATTCCTTAGGAGAAAAGCAAAGACTTCAACTCACTTACTTTGGATGTATCCAGAAAGACCTGTTGCTAGAAAAGGACCTCATGTTTGATCAAGCAGGAGCAAAAAACAACAAACAACCTGTTGTTATGGAGTTGATTCCAATTCGCAGTGACTCCATAAGTCAGAGTAGAATCGTTCCACAGAGTTTTCAAGGATTGCCTGGTGTATCTGAGCTGTCAGCCTTTTGATTAGCATCTGTAGTACTTAACCACTACACCACAAGGGTTTCCAGTAAAGTGGATGTCATGGATTGAATTGTGTCCCCCCCAAAATATGTGTAGCCATGTATCTGGGCCATGATTCCTAGTATCTTGTGACTGTCCTCCTTTTTGTGATTTTCCTATGCTGTATGCTAAAGGATTGGGGTGGGGCTGTAAATCCCTTCATAGGATCACCTCCCTGCTCCACTGTAAAGGGAGCTTCCCTGGAGTACGGCTTGCCCCACCCTTAATCCTTCCATCCTGCAAGAGATAAAAGGACAGAGAAGCAGGCAGAGAATTGGGAACCTCGCGTCATCAAGAAAGCAGCACTGGGAGAAAAGCGCGTCCCTCAGACCTGAGGTTCCTGTACCAAGATGTTCCCTGGACAAAGACTGATGCAATACCGGACTTTCCTCCAGAGCCAACAAGGGGGAAGACTTCCCCTGGAGCACACACTCTGAATTCGGACTTGTAGCCTACCGGATTGTGTAAGAAGAAATCTTCCTTTGTTAAAGACGTCCACTCTGTGGTGTTTCTGTGAGAGCAGCCCTAGCTGACTGAAGCAGTGGAAGACCAGCTAACCCGAGGCATTCCCATCAGGTGATGGGTTGACATAACAGCTGTAGCCATGAGCTCCCAGCATACCAAGGATCATGAAGATGGCCTACGAGCAGGCAAAGGTTTTTCCTGTTATACATAAGGTTGTCACGATTGGGAGACAATTTGATGGCAACTAACAACAACAATCATGTGATTCAGTAATTCAACTCGTGCTGGGTACCAAAGAAACTAAAATACCTATCCTCAAAAAGACTTATTCATATGTGGTTACAACAGATTTATTCATAACCGCCAAAGATTGAGGCAGCCTAACTGTTCAAAAATATGAGAATGGTTAAAAAAATTTACAGTTTCACCAACACAGAAGTGAGAATCCTGCTCAACAATAAAAATGAGAAAACTACCCATACACATAGGACTAAATTTCAAAAATACTACATTGAACAAAAAAACCTGCACAACTCGATTTATAAGATGTTCAAAGAAGACAAAACTAATTTATTGTGCTATCAGAAAAATGGTTGCCTCTGGGGGAGGCAGAAATTGTTTGGAAAACATTCAGCATACAGGAACTTTAAGAGATGATGAAAAAATATATATCTTCGTGACTTAGGTGATGGATACATGGGCATATACATTTGTCAAATCCCCTAGAAGTGTACACTTAAAAATCTACGCATTTTGAGGTAAAACGCATCCCAAAAAATAAATTAAAAAGACATAGCAATATACTGGCATATAATGGACATTCAGATAAATGCATTTTTTTCTCATTCTCCCTAATGTTTCCTTTAGGTTTAAATAAAAAAGTAGTGTACAGTTATTTACATAGTAGTTCGAGAATATTGTTTTTTGTTAATTACAAATGGCTGTAGTGAGATGCCTCCAGCACTTGGAAAAATAGGGTTACCCTGTGAGAGTTAAACTAGTAAAAACTGTTGTTAACTATTTACAGAACTTATTTTAAAAGCAGGATGACTATTAATAACAGCTATGTTTTGTTATACACTTACTATATACCAGGGAAAACACTGGTGATGTAGTGGTTAGATGCTATATCTGCTAACCAAAAGATTGGTGGTTCAAATCTACCATGCACTCTTTGAAAACTCTGTGGAGCAGTTCTACTCTGTCCCATAGGGTCACTACGAGTTAGAACCAACTCAGTGGCACTGAGTTTGATTTTTGGTTTATATGCCAGGTACTTAATCTGTATTACCTCTAATTCTCACCAAAAAAAAATTCTGAATGGTAGATTTTATTTTAAAAGGTAATTGATTGTTAGAGATTGTTATTTACTGAAGATTATTCATCAGAGAAGTAGCTATTAAATGAGTTAAATCTTAGATTTGTCTGATTTCAAATTACATGTCTCTTCTACTAAAAACAGTGCTCCTTTGAAAATAATGTTGACTATAAAACACCCTATAGTCTTGCCAATGTTTCCAAGCCCCCTGAAGAAAACATGTGTTAACAGAGGGAGTTAAGTGAGAAATATGAGAAGTTTGGTCATATGTTAATCCATTTCTCTTTGGATATCTAGTGTATGAGAGCTTTCTATTCCCTAGAGAAGACTTATTGTTACTGTTGGTTTGTTTGTTTGCTTTTTATGATATAAGAGCATTTAGTGAGACGATTTCAACAGAGCCTAGACAAAATGTTCCATTACAATAACCTAATGAACTTTCACAACTCCTTGTTCATCATTCTATAAACCACCAAATTCATAATTTGGTTTCTTAGTCCCCAAGTAAGGACCACTGGTGGCACATTTGTTAATCTCTCACTTGATAACTGAAGGTTGTTGACTCCAACCCACATGCCACTCAGCAAAAGAAAAATGTGGCAGTCTGTTTGCATAAAAGTTACAGCCTTGGAAATCCTATGCAGCATTCCTGCTCTGTCCTATAAAGTTGTTGTGCGTCAAAACTGACTCAATGACAAGAGGTAGTCAGTCGCCGGTGCCATAAATAGGTTAAGTGACGGTCTACTAAGTGAAAAGTTGGTGGTTTGAACACACCTAGAGGCTCTTCGGAAGAAAATTCGGCAATCTGCTGCTGAAAGTTTACAGTTTTGAAAACCAGATGGAGTGGAGTTCTGCTTTGCATGGTGAGGTAGGCTTAAGTTGGAGCTAACTTGATGGCAGGCGACTGGTTTGGTTATTTTTGTTCTCCCTATTTAGATGTTTTGAAAGTCGGAAAGGGTGTCCTACCTAAACGAAAAACCAAACCCACTGCCATCCAGGAGATTCTTATTCACAGCAGCTCTGTAAACAGAGTACAACTGATCCATAAAGTTTCCAAAGAGCTCCTGGAGGATTTGAACTGTCAACCTTCTGGTTAGCAGCTGTAGCACTTAACCACTACACAACTAGGGTTTCTATTTTGTTATAAATGATTGTTGGAATTATGATTCTGATTTACATATCAATGTCTCATGAATTTATTTTGTGAATGAAATCCTGAGGTGCATGTTTATCTCCAACTGCACTCACTGCAGAGAGTTTCTGGTCCTGAAAGACGATAGACTAGCATCTGGGCAACAGAGATTCCCGGTAATCAAGCAGCTGATGTTTTCTATGAATCTCCAATTTGGTTTTGAAGTGCATCTTGATCTTTCATTGGTTCAGCTGAATCTCTTATTTTATTGACACTCTCCTTAATTCTTGTCAATTCATATAAATGTGATTCTTCCAAAAAAAAAAATCAATGTTTGGTAACTAGAGACAATCAAGTACAGCTCTTTTAAGTGGGAGCAATTTCAATAAGGAATATCAGAAATGTAAATCAATAATAAGCTTGTGTGCTTCTAGCCATCAACTAAGATTTTTGATACACTATCCAAGTCAGTGAAAAAGTATTAAAAAAAAGTTTGTTGTATTTTTTTTTATTGAAAAGTTACTGAGGTAGTGTGATTGTTTATGAAGGACTAGAGACAAGATCAAAAAAGCCAGAAGAGTGAATGGGACTGTAATTTAAAAAGTTCTGTTTATTAGCACACCAATTGAAAACTGTTAAAGTCCACAGACCATCTGCTGCTCTGAAGTGATGTGTAAGCTGAGATGAAACTAGAAGCAAGGTCAGTGTCATCAAAATGGTGCTACATATAGAATTTACTTCAGTGACAAAGAAAATCACAAGATATCTGGGGTACATCCCTAGCTGTGCCACGTAATTATTATATATATGACCTTGGTTATGTGACTACATTTTCTGAGTCAGGTCGTTTAATCTCTAAATGAGGATGAAGTACTTTTCTCTCAGGTATTTTTAAGGATTAAAGAAGATCATCCATATGTCTATTGTGATAGAGTTTATGCAATTACAGTTCATTCCAGGAACAGAGCTAAACTCTATTTTCAACTTCCCCTGCAGTTAGGTGAAGCTATAGGATTAAAGTTCCTGGCAGTAGGGTGCTGGTAGAAATGATGTATGTCATTTCCTATATTGGCATCTAAAATGTCCTATACAGCCCTCTAGGCTTTATCTGCCTCCTACCTACTGGTTAGGTGTGGGTGCCTAGGTAGACTTCTAGCCTTTAAAGAGCATGGAGTAAACATCTGGAAAAAAAACAAAAAACATTACCATCAAGTTGATTCCCAGAAGTGGTCCCTAAGTGACAGTAGCCTCAGAAGACTCTCATTAGGCTATGAAGTAAACATGAAGTACATTTTATTATGGTTATGTTTGCAGCGACATTAACTTACTCTGTTAAACATTACACAAATGTTACTTTTGTTTGTTTTCTTTTTCTATTATTAACTAGTAGCCTCTGGGTAACAAATGACATTTAATAGATTAAAAAAATTGTACTGACTGGTAACCTATGTGCCACTTCCATTTGATCTGATTCAACTAATTCATTTATTTTACAAACATACACTAAACTCCTGTGTGCCAAGAGCTGTTCTTTGACACTGGAATGGGTTGGTAAATTCAGCGTAACTCCTGGCTTTATGAAGCAAATATTCTAGTAAGTGAAACAGACAAACAAATGGACACACACAGGTGTAAGTGTGTTTGTGTGTGTACTGTTGTTCTTAGGTGTCATTGAGTCAGCTCCAACTCATGGCGATATTACATACAAGAGAACAAACCATTGCCTGGGTCTGTTCCATCTTTACCGTTGTTGGTAGACTTGAGCCCATTTTTGCAGTTATTTGGTCAATCTGCTTGGTTTAAGATTTCCCTCGATTTTGCTGACCCTCCATATATTTTTTGTTGTTAGTTACCATTGCTTCAGCACTGACTCAGGTACAACAAAATGAAATACTGCCTATTCCTTTATCAGACAGTATTCTGTTGTTCTGTATAGAGTTTTCATTGGCTAATTTTTGGAAACAAGTTTCCAGGCCTTTTTTGCTAGTCTGTCTTAGTCTGGAAGCTTCACTCACATCTGTCTATCATGGATAATCCTGTTGGTGTTTGATATACTAGTGGCCCAACTTCCAGCATCATAGCAACAACAAGGCTACCACACTGTGATAAACATATATATACAGGAGGGACCAGTCCCTGGAGGAAAACACCATGCTTGGTAGAGTAGAAGGCCAATGAAATAGAGGAAGACCTTCAACCGGTGAACTGACACAGTGTCTGCAACAATGGACTTAAGTATAACAATGATTGTGAGAATGGTGTAGGACAGACAGTGTTTCCTTCTGCTGTACCCAGGGTAGCTATGAGTCAGAACTGACGAGTGATACCTAATAACAACATCAAAGTATACATACATACACACAATCTGTTTCTATCGCTAGCTGTATGCAAATCTATAAATACACATTATACCTACCAGTTATCAGGTAAGAAGTATGGATGGGACTATTTCAAAGAAAGGGTTCTGAGGAATCTTCTCAGGAAGTGACATCTTAACTGAGTCTTAAATAAACTGAAAGAAGGACCAACTCCAAGCAGAAGAAAATGCAAAGGACTGAGGCTCAAACTTGCTTGGCACATACAAGGGATAGCAGGGAGACAGAAGTAACTGGCAGCTAGAGAGCAAGGGACAGCGTAGTAGAAATGAAGCCAAAGAATTAGAGGCCAAATCATGCAGGGGCTTGAAGGTCATTAAAATTAAATAAATAAAAACCTTTGGATTTTGCTTCAAACCAAATGAGAATGACTGAAGAGTTAATGTCAGAGAAACGATGTAGGTTAGTCTTTTTAAAACACCATTTAGCTACTGTGCAGAGAACAGACTGTAGACTTCAGAAGAGGAAACAAGAGCAGTCAGGAGGCCGCTGGAATCGGTCCACGTGAGAGATGGTGCCAGCTGGGACCAACTGCAGTGGGGAAGGTGCTGAGCAGTGGGGAACTTAGAACACAGCTTGAAAGTACAGCAGACAAGAGTCCTCATCTACTGGGTAGAGAATTTAAAAACAACCACCTAACCAAACAAAGAGGTCAAGGATGGCTCTAAGAGTTAGTCTGAAAAGCTGAATAAAAGCAGGTGCCATTTACTGAAAAGGGGTGTACTGTTAGGAGGGCAGTTTGGGGATAGTCAGGTGGAAAAATACACAGATTTGTGGCATGCTGAGTTTCATGTTTCTCAATTTTACCAGTAAAACACCTGTAGTTTTATACTCCAACTTTTTTTATTCCCTAAACTAAAAGTTTGAGAAATACAGGTTTCTGCACACCAAAAACATTTTCTTAGTAGAACTATAGGCATCCAAGAGAAGGCCTGCATTAATCACTGAGATGAGCAACACAGGGATGTGGGTTCCTGTATTACATACCTCTATCTCATCTTGGCCCGGCTTTTCCTCTAGCCTTTGCTGCTTACAGCTCTATGCTGCTCTAACTTGACAGCACCTCTTTTTATCTGTTGCACCATCTGTCCCTGGGTCTTTCCATGGGAATGACACAAATAGATCTGGATGTATGAAGGAGTTAACACTACATATGATAACCTCAAATCAAAGGAGAATAGGAGCTAAATACATACTTCCTTTTCCCACTTCTCAGGTCAGCAATTTGATGCTCCTTCTGCATAGTTCCCCTGAAGTTTTCAGTAAGATCAGACTCTATGAACCTATTTATAACATACCCGCTCATTGGCTTTCCTCCCTTCTCTGTTGTATTATCCTCAGTCTCTTACTTTTTCTCCCTGAGATCATTTCTCAGATAAACTATCTGCATTCTGCCCCTGTCTCAGACCCTGCTTTTTAGAAGATACCCCAGAAGGCAAAAACCCAGCATGGAACTCTGGAATGCTATCACTACCTCTTTAAATACAGAACGAGGGCTCAGGACTGTGATTTGTTTCACCACTCTTTCAGTATTAGGTCTTCTGAAGAAATTGTTGCTTGATGCCATATTGAAGGATTTGGAATAGGATAAACTTAATGACAATCATGAGTGGATCCGCATGGTGCAAAGTTTGAAAAGAACTAAACATCTCTTATTCCTTCTTCTCCTCTTCCGGGCCCACCTGACCCGTATTGGCAGCATTTGGGTGGAACCGTCACTGAGCAGATACAACCTCACAGATATTTGGCCAGGCTACAAGCTCACATTTCCCTCTTACTTAGTGTTTCTCTGACAAGATCTCCAAAGACACTTGCAGGAATCTCCCTGACGCTCCCACCTATGCAATTTGAGGAAGCTGGTGAATGGACCATATCAAAGACACATTGTAAGTGGTTTTTCAGAAGGTCTGAGAACCAGGTCAATTCCAGCCCCTTTCAACAGTGACCTGTATACTTGTTCAGTCCCGTCTAAAGCATCCTTTCCGATTCCTTCCTTTCTATCCCTGAGGTCACACCTCAGATAAACTACCTTCATGCAATCCTTGTCTCATGCTTTGCTTTTGGGAGACGCCAGGCTAAAACAGCTTAGCAGGCTGACAATATAGCTAAGAAATTTTGAGACTACTACTTTATTACTTGGGTGCATAGGTTCAAACTCTTTAAAGAGCATAGCAGTGGAAGAACTACATAACATAAAGTACTCTCCTTTCAGAGTCCTCAATTGCCAGTGTGATCACCACCGTGAAGAGAATGCATTGGTCCTCAGCATTCATGCTCGCTTCCTTCCAGCATAACTTCTGTGTGCTGAAACTGGAAATATATATATATATATATATATATATATATATATCCCTAGACTCTAGTTAAGCCTAGAGTTCCAAACGTGAATTAGGTTTTTCCTGTTAGATGCACTTGCATGAACTCTGAAGGCATGAAGCAGATGGAACTGATCTACTCGTTGTTTTGGGTTACTTTCAGCTAGTAAGCAAATCATGAAGGTACCTGTTATTTTTCTACAGTAACACTCTGCTTTCCACTTACCAGCCTCCTGAGTTTTGAAAGCATCCAGGGTGTTGACAGTAAGTACCTGATTCTCACTGCGACTGCAGTGGTTAGGGGTTCTTCAACTCAGGTTCAGAAGCAATCTCCCGATTTCCTACCACCCCAGTTACTGCAGAGCTAATAACTACCCTGGCGAGTCCACACTGTGGTGTCAAGGCCATTGTTCTGGTAGATCTAGAACTCACTCCTTTAATCTCTCTACTGACTTTTTAGGAGCATACTTGTCTCTATTACATTACTTTCTTGTTTATAATATTTAAAGTGTTTTTTGTTTTATTTTATTTTGCATTGAACCTTGATTGTTACAACACGTCATTTCAGCTCCAGGTAAATAGTTCACTTTCAGAATCGGTGATTTCTACATATAGCAACAGGATCTTATCAGAATTGCAAGAGATTATATGGTAGGCAATAAGTCCCAACCCAAGAGTAAATATGAGGCATGATGATTCCTCTTGGAGCTCGGGAAAATTACCTCCCTCCCACTTAAGACATCACAGAATGCTGGAGGCATACTGGTTAAGAGTTCAGCTGCTAACTAAAGGTCACTAGTTCAAATCCACCGGCAACTCCCTGGAAATCCTATGGGGCAGTTCTGCGCTGTCACATAGCATTGCTGTGAGTGAGAATCAACCTGATAGCAGTGGGTCTGGTTTGGTTGGGCTGGGCTGGCTTGAGTTTGAAGACATCACAACCACCCCAGTTTCTAGTGCAAGCTTAGATTCTCCTTCTTAGAACAGCCACAATAAAGAAGAAAATGTTGCAAATTTATCTGAGACAAAAAGTAAAATGAAAATGAAAAGCTACTCCAGAATTGCAGAGGTCCGCCATCAGCCTTGTAGACAAAGTTACGAGCCCCTGCAAATGATGGGCTGAAGCATCTCACCTGTGACATGTTTTTTTAGCCTACTGCCCTTGATATTATTTGGCTTCCTAATCAAATTTTCTTCAAAAAGATACCCCCTCCTCTCCTGGCACAAGGATCAGGGGAGATGCCTTCTGAGAGGGGCCCTTTACTACCCCCTTGGTCTATGAAATAATATTGGGAAAACCTGTACAGGAATTTTCTGAGGAAAAAGAGCTCAGAGGAATGATCTCTAACACAGCCAGCTTTGAGAGCAGCGAGGCCGGCCCAACCCCTGCTGACTTCCCCCAACTGCACATCCCCACCCATGTGAAAGGAATTATCCTCTTTAGAACAGCTTGAGAAGGACATAGGGTAGGGGACCGTAGATGTTTACTATCCCCGCAGGAGGAGATAAAATAAAGAGCGAAGTAGGAACAAATAGAGATCATAAACTTTAGACCCTTCCTCGTGGACCTTTTAACCTTGAGGTATAAGTAGGGCTGATTGAGCTCGAGGCATCCTTAGGCCATTATCTAAAAAGCCTTGACAGTTAAAAGGATCACCAGGTTTCAGTTAACTAATAGCTCATGTGGCAGGTTAAAAAATTACATCACCTCAAGACCACGAGGTTTTTGGTCTCAAATTTGCCAACCACGAGGTTTTGGTTTTAAACTAGCCAATAGATTGTGTGGTCAGTGGGCAGGGTAAAATTCACGTCACTCTTACTATAAAAACAATAAAGACAGACAGCCCTCTCTCTTGCTCTCTGGGTCGGGCTGCCTTAAACCAGAAAAGTCTTTCCTGTCTCCTTGATTCATTTCCCACCGCGCCTCTCCCTCCCTCTGTGCGGGACCCTACAAAGTGTCAGGGCTGGCTCCCGGCACAGAATAAAAAATACATGATTTTAAATTTCAATAAAGCAGCAGTTATCTCAAGTAAGTGCAGTACCTACAGAGGAAGAAAGTATTGGTGGTTTGTAAGTCTTAGTAAGCTCTTTTCATAGGCTTAGATCATGATTTCATGGAACATCCCATTTACTTGGTCTTATGTTGATTTTAATGCCTCTGTTCTACCACCTAGTTAGTTGCGAAGTGCTCAAGATCTTAAAACCTGAGCAGCCATCTAACACGTAAGAATTTATCTGTATTTGCTGGGAGCACCAGAGGAGGAAGGAGGGCCAGGAATCAGTGAAGGAAATTGAATACATGTCCTGACACTTCCATGAACAAGTATTTCCTTTGCCAAGAATCCAGAACTAGAGGTGCCCTGTTACCATTACTGAGCATTACTGATCAGAAGGGAGAAAATGAGGAACAGAATTTCAGATTTTTACGGAATCCAGACTTCCTGAGCCAATGAGGTCAGATGACCTTTGAAAATATTACCATGAAAATTCTTTAAACCTTGAACCTAAACTGTCCCCTTAAGTCATCTTGGAATCAAATATCATTTAGCCTAGTTAGAAAAGAATGTCTTCATTAGGAATTGTAGTCTTTTACGGAATCATTTATATGTGATCAAATTGACAACAGCAGCTTGAAAGAATAGGCCAGAAGTTTACAGGATAGTGAATCTGTGTTAGAGAATAGTATGCAGAAGGTTGTTGAGAAATGTAGCACAACTTGAAATGGTAACCAATGTCACTGAATTGTACACTCAGAGATTGCTAAAGTGGTATATATTTTGTTATGCATATTTTCAACAAAAACTAACAAAACAAAGTTTACTAAATTGAAAAGAAAATTTTGTTAGTGGTATTTCTCATTTTTTTTATATTCTGAGACAAAATTTTCTAGACATTATTTAACCTTTCTTGTAGATCCAGGGTTATTAATACAAATATAAATTATATTATCAATATCTACAGTGGCAATTTTATCTTCTACCTACTTAAAAGTCAGCACTTCTTCTGTCAGTGTTTTCGACCCTTGTAAACTCATAGCACTTAAAGACTAGGACAGCAGGTTTTCTATTTTTTATTTTTATGTTTGAGTTAGACTATTCCTATTCTGAACTACTGCTTCTAAATAGTATGGTCCAAGACAAGAGATAATCAGATCTCACCGATTATGTGCAAAAATTGGTATCAGAAGAGTTAACTGATGCCCAGCGGCTCATTTCTTGTTAACCAAATCAAGTGTAATAACCTTAGCGTCTATGTGTTCTGTTGTTCTTATTTCATCAACTCTTTTTTGGCCGTTTAGAAGCCATTTTAGTTATTCTTACAGCATTTTTACAGAAATAATGCATACCCTGTGTTTGTTTGACAGCTATGAACTCCCAACCATTAGATATTTTCATAAGTGTGCTGTGCTAATTTTTTATAGCAACACGTGGAAGAAGACTGGCATGCTGGTAAGTGTGCCAGGCAAACAAATGCCACAGGTGCTCGTTATTTTCGTAAAAATACAGTAGTGCTTTATATTTTAATCCACAGATCGCAGTGGTGCTGTCGAGTTACTTCAGTGAAGGTAGCATGAATGTAGACTATTATATTTTACATATTTAGGCACTACTAGTCTTACATGGGTGTCATTAATGTTGAAATAATGAAATATAAATTATCTAAAAGAATAACTAAATTCAAAGTTTAGTTTTCGATCATGATGTATTTTCTCAAGAAGCCAAGAAACAGATGCTAAATATACAGCTGGAAACCCTGGTGGCCTAGAGGGTTAAGTGCTACAACTGCTAACCAAAGGTTGGCAGTTCAAATCCTCCAGGTGCTCCTTGGAAATGCTGTGGGGCAGCTGTACCCTGACCTCTAGGGTTGCTATGAGTCAGAACTGACTCTACGGCAGTGGGTTTTTTGAGATATACAGCTACTGTCATGTAGAGATTATGATGATAATGGTGGGGGGGGTGGGTGTGTGTGTGTGTGTGTGTGTGTGTGTGTGTGTGTGTGTTGTGTTAAGGTGTCCTAATATTCACAGAAGTTAAGAGCTATTGTGCATGAGGATGGAATTTGCTAAAAAGATTATTTATGAATAAGAAGGGAATTACTCTGTATGTAAGTGGACCCAGCATTTATCAAGCCAGCACTGAAATGAACAATACCACTAATTCCTGTTACTGAATTTCTACATTTGTTACCTTGTCTCTGGGGTGAACTAAACAAAACTTAATCCTAACAATCACTATAAGTTGGAATTGACTTGATGGCAGTGAGATTTTTGATTTTGAGCAATCACCACTGAGATGTATAACAGGCATCTCCATGCTTTTTTGTAGACCTTCGATCTCCAGTCTGATTATGATGAGACTGTTAAAAATATTCCCCCATTTGATTTATTCTTTTCCTTTTGTTTCACCTCACCTTTGCTAGTCATTGTCACTTCTTCAGGTCTAAACCATTGCTGTTCATAGAGACCCTATGTGTTCAGAGTAAGGTCAGCAAGGCTGTGACTTTTCAGAAGCAGAATCATCAGGCCTTTTTCTTTAAGCTACCTCTGGGTGGGTTTCAGTTACCAGCCTTCATGTTAGCAGTCAACTGTTTAACCATTTCTGCTACCCAGGGATTCCTTCTAGGTTTATTCCTACTGAAGGCTAGCTTCTGAGTATTCACTCTACGCATCTACCTCAGCATTTTCTTGTCCCTTGTTATTTTATACGTATTGTCGCCAATTACAGTCATGAGAGAATAACTCTCATTCTCATGCTTCAGAAATAACTTCATTTCCTGTAGCTCTTCTTTAACCCCAGTTTTGGAGTAAGAATAATTTACACATTAAATGGGACCCTATACATGTGCACGAGTGTTCTTTTTTTTCCCTAACAATGGTAGAAGGTCTGAAGTAATTCCACTATGCCTCAGGCAATTTTATTTTCTTTTGATCAACAGTCAAGACTACATTTCAACTGGCAATTATCAGCATGTCAGCTGTCTCAGTCTCTTTAGTTTTAGCACCCTGTTTCCAAACTGTCACGAGTAGTGTGCTATCGCAGGTCTGAAATGTCGGTAGCACTGATAGAAATATGTTATGTGGCACACAATACAGTAGGTGATGTTCACTAATGATGACCTTGTACTTATTTTCTGAATTTAATTCCCAGAAGAAAGTAACATCCAGAACATCATTCATTTAATTGGACTGTTCTGTTAGATGGTGACTCAGTTACAAAGGGAAGAAAATAACATGTGCTCTTTCAGAATTTGCTAGGTTCTCAGCTGCACTGCTCCATAGTAATTCAGATGATGCCCAGAGCTATTTTACTCCAAAGAATATCTTTTAATTTTGATGGAAGCCACAGTAGACTGTCTGAATAAGAACTACCGATATACATATACACTTTCTCTGCTGTTAGTAATGACATTGACAGAGTGGACTGACAAATCTTTTTATTTTAAGACCAAACCCATTGCTGTTTCATCAATCCCAGCTCACAGTGACCCTATAGGACAGAGCAGAAGTGTCCTAGTGTTTCCAAGAAGCACCTGGTGATGTGAACTGTGGACTTTTGGGTAGCAGACAAGGTCCTAATCATGGTGCCACCAGGATTCCTCACTTTAAGACATAAAATCTAAATCACAGTATGTATATCATCCACAATTCCTCTTTGGTTTTCCAGAATACAGAAAAAAAAAAAATGCTCGTTTTTGTTTGTTTGTTTCTTTTCAGGCTTCAAATGAGTGATTCATGGACTGGAGATTAAACTTCAAGGCTCCTCAAAGTATGCTCCAGTGCAGAGGGAAGAAAAACCACTTTTTTCATTTACAGAGATTTTGAAGTACAACTAAACCATAAAGACAAAGCCCTGTTTGCATAGTGATTAAGTGCTACATCTGCTAACTGAAAGGTCAGCAATTGGAATCCACCAGGTGCTCCTTAGACACTGTATGGAGTAGCTCTATTCTGCCCTACGGTGTCGTGATAAGTCAGAATCAACCACAGTGGGTTTGTTTTTGGTAGTTTATACCATAAGAAAGGATATCCAGGCCCTTAGCTGTGATGTTAGATAATGTTGGAGTTTACGGAATGATTCTGAAGTCATTGCAACAAAAATATTATCAGAAATTACCCTTATAACTGCTATAATCAGAGCATAAATGCCCTAAGGAGTAAGTTATGGCTTATGACCTCTACCCTTACACAATGATACAGTATCTACAATGACTGTGTTTCTCACCTTCTGTCCATGCTTAATAATTTGTAAGTTATTAACAAAAGAAAAAAATGGAAACAATCACCAATCTCTCTAATTCAGTTTCCCAAATATCTCACGGATGATAATACTTACCTTGCAGAATTCCTGGGTAAAATGGATGTGGTGCACTGAAACCTTGAAACTAATAGCTGATACACAATGGGAATATAAGAAATGGCAGCTATCACACTAAATACATTTATCAAATCGTACACTTATTAAGATTTATTTATATGACCAATCTTGGAAACTGTACATTTAATTTGACTTGTGTGTAAGGAAATATCTCCATTGTGAAAGGGAAAGAATAATGGAGATTTCCACAGTGGTCACAGACAACAATTACTATGAAAGGCATTAGCAAATCTTAGTCATTGAAGTGACAATCATTTAACTTATGCTGATTTGCTTTTTTTTTCAAAATTGATTTCCTGAAAAATCACTGATCTTTTTCAATGTCAGTGTATACCACTTGTACAGAAGTTTGACTGTGGCAAAAGTACTTGATAATATGTTGTTTCAACCTGAAACTTTGAAAAGGAATGTCTGTTTAGTCTCTTATTCGTGCAATATAATCATCACTGGAGATCTAATAGCTGCCAGTGCTGAAAAACCGTTTATGCACTTCAGTGTCAAATTTTAAGATGCAATCCCTGAAATTTATTTTTTAAAAATCGTGATTGTATATTGTTTAATAACATTTCAGAATTAACCTTGTATTTGGAATGTCTATTTTATATAATGATACTCAGCTGGGCTAATTTGAGTTGAACATTTGGATATGCAGTCAAAATATTTATTCAATAGACTTTCAGTATATATGATAAGACTGCTTTCATTTTATTAAGGTAACAGGTTAAATTTCTAAGTTGAAAAATTATAGATCATATTTTTATATTTAAAAATTATATAATATGCTTAGAAAATCCTTTTTTATGTGGAACATTCAAAAATCACTCTTAAACATGATACATTATCCATTTTGGAATTAGTGTAGGATTGAATATAAATTCCAAGAATAAAATATATTCAGATTTATTATTACTCTTAGACTACACACACTAGTTTCAGAACTTACATGGGTTAATTTTTATTTTAAAATTTTTTTTAAAATAGTATTCTATCTTTTGTAGACTACACAGTATGCATACAGATCCAGCCTTAAACTTTGTTAATGCAGATTAAAAAAAAATAGATTTTGTCCTTTTCACTTTTCTGTGATTGAGTGTTCACCTGTCTGCTAGTTTGTCATACTGTGGTGGCTGTGTGTTGCTTTTATGCTGAAGCTATGCCATCAGTATTTCAAATACCAGCACGGTCATCCATGGTTGCCAGGTTTCACCAAAGCTTTCAGACTAAGGCAGACTAGGCAGACAGGCCTGGTGATCTACTTCTAAAAATCAGCCTATGAAAATCTTATGGATCAAAACAAAATAGTGTCTGAGACAATGCTGGAATACCAGTCCTCGCCTAGGCTGGAAGGCAGTCAAAATACACAGCAGCTGTAACAATGAAGTCAAGCCTACGAACAATCCTGGAGATGGTGTCATGTTCTATTCTACTGTACACGAGGTCACCATGAGTCCAAGCTAACTTACAGCAACTAACGACAACAAAAACCTACCAGTTATGGACAAAGGAAAAAGAATGAGCCAATGAATGCTGGGAGAGAGCTGGAGTGTTTGTGCAACAGGAAGGATGCTGCTGGCAGGAGCATTTGCACCTCAAGTTCTGGCTCATTTCTTTACAAAGACCAGGTGTACATTTGGGCAGCAGCTTTGCTTCATTTTAAAGGCAGTTGTGAGCAACAGCTGGAAAAATATTCTGTGACTCTCAGGAAAGAAACTAGAGGAGAATGACAAGTACAAATAACTGATACAGTGGAAAAAGGGAAAACTGATGTATTGACATAAGGAAATTTGCCAGTTTAAACAGGAAACAGAAAGGAAAGGTAAAGCTTCCTGGTATGAAACAAGACGCTGTTGCCAAAATTAAACTCTTGTTCCAAGTGAAAATGAAATTCGTGTTCCAAGTGGGAATGTGATCAGTAGGGAAGATCTACGCAGTTGTCGTCCAGTTGACTCTGACTCACGGCGGCCCCATGCATGTCAGAGAAGAACCATGCCCCTTAAGGTTTTCAAAGGCGGATTTTTTTTTTTTTAACATAACTGAGTGAAAATGTACATTCACGTATAAATTTACATGCCCACCTATATGCAGCTTCCACTGCTCTCCCTGTCCGGTGACTGCACACTATTCCTCTCTGCTCCATACATGTCTCATCCTCCCAACAACCTCCTTTCCCCTCCTCTCCATCCACTCCCCTTCCTCCAGCCAGAGGTCAGCAAGATGATATCCTGTAGATGTTTAGAACCACAAAGTGCTTCCAATATGTGGTCACTCTGCATTGCCAAGTCCAATCCATTCCTGTCCAAAGAGTGGGCCTTTGTTATAATTTACGGGAAAGGGCAGCATCAGGGCAGGGGGCCATGCTCTCAGAGGAACCCCAAAACCGCTGGACCATCAATTGAGGTCTTTTAGTGGAGATCTCATGATGCACCCCTTTTGATCCTTGTGTTGCCAGTGAGACTCCTCTCTGTGAGCTCCGTCATGGCTGTCACTGGTGGTGGCCAGGCACCATCCGGTTCTTCCGGTCCCAAGTCGATGTAGGCACCCACTCTTGCGGGTCTCTCTGTCTTCTCGGTTGTCTTTACCACATGCCATTTTGGCCTCAGTGAGCATCCGTTCCTGCTGAGTTGGGACCATTTGCTGTGTCCTTGGATGGCAGCTTGGCAGCTTTTAAGACTCCAGACGCCACTCACCAATGTGGGGTGCAGAGAGCCCTCTTAGCAAAATGCTAGTTGTGCCAATTGGCCTGGAATTCGCAAAGGCGGATTTTTTGTTTTCTTTTTTAGTGGATCACTAGGCCCTTTCTTTCAAGGTGCATCTGGGTGGACTTAAGCTTCCAACCTTTCAGTTAGCAGCCAAGTGTATAACTGTTTTTGCCACCCAGAGAGTCCCTGGGAAGAAGCCAGATAACCCAAAATGTAAGAGTTCCACCAACCCAAAGGGAGATCAGAAATTCTGATCACACATGACAGGCAAATTTCAAAGGAGCTGCTCATGTTGCAAGTTGTAAAAACAGCTTAAAGAGAGTGCTTGTGGTATGTTATAGTGAGGATGCACACACATCGACATGTATAATGTTCTCTTCCATTTTTGGTACCTAATGAGAGGAAGAAAGAATTGTAGTGGTGTAATGATTAAACATTCAGCTGCTAACCAAAAAGATAATGGCCCAAACCCACTAGGTGCTCCATAGTAGAAAAGGCCTGGCAATCTGCTCCCTTAAAGATTAAAGCCTAGGAAACCCTGTGAGACAGTTCCTGTCTGTGTTATGCAGTTACAACTATGTTATACAGTTGGAATCCATTCAACAATACATAGCTACAACAATGGAAGATTATTCAGTCTTGCCCTTGCCATTGCAGAGGTATAAACCCTTTTCTAAGTATATCATTGTATTATATTCTTCAGATTAGCTTAATAAAATTTTCCAAACTAGATGACATAAGAACAGAAATGTATTGTCTCACAGTTCTGGAGAAGAAAAGCCCAAAGCAACATGTTTTTCAGGCCATGCTCCCTTCGAAATCTCTAGGAAAAGACTTTTTTGATCTCCCCTGGCTTCTGATAGCCCAACTATTTCTTGGTGTGTAGACGCCTCCTCACATGGTCATCCTTTCTCTATGCCTCTCAGTGTCAATTCTCATTCAAAAGAACACTACTCAGATTGGACTAGGATCCACTCCAGTCCAATACAACCTCTTGCAATAGACCTGATAACATTGCTAAGGATCTGTTTCCAAACAAGGTCAACACAACTGATAAGGTCTTTAGATATCTATTTCCAGGCAAGGTCACATCCACAGGTACCAGGGGTTAGGACTTCAACATATACCTTTTGAACACATAATTCAATCCATGACAGACACATTGACTATTCTTGTCTTCAGCTGGGTTCTCTAGAGGAGCAAAACCAGTGAACTGTATATGTAATACAACGAGAGATTTATTTTAAGGAAATGGCTAACATCATTGTGGAGGGTGGCAAGTTCCAAATCATCAACAACAGGTTGGAGCCTTCTTCTGACTTATGTGGTGGCAGGGGCTGATGAACCCCAAATCTGCTAAGCATGTGGCGGACTGCTGGGCCGTAGGGTTGGGGGAGCTGGCCAACTCAAATACAGAAGGTCAGGCAGTGGGCTGCTGGCTCATTTCCTAAGAAGCAGAGGTCAGAGGATGATGAGGCAAATGTAGGATTGAATGCCGGATAAAGAGACCGTGAATTTTGCCAGAACACTTGTATACGTTGGGTGCAGGGCGCACCACCAAGGAAACCCTCCTTCTACCTGACCGGCTGCTCATATCAGATCACAAAATGGAGAATGATTACATAATATCCACCAAGCCACTGAGAATGGTGGCCTAGTCAAGATGACACATAGCCTTAACCATCATAATTCTTTTAAACATATAAGGAATTCTACTCACTATAAAGAGATTTGAAGTTTAATTTCCTGTTCAGAATCAAACAAGCAGTTGGAATGATCTAACTTTGAGCTCTACATTGTGGTACAAATAGACTTTCTTTTAACAGCTTTCTCATGGTGAAGTAACGATTTCCTTTAAAGCTTCACCAGTGGATTTGCTCAGATACATGACAGACTGTAAAAGGCCAAGACATTTCTGGCCACTCTGGAGCCACATATGAGGATCACCTCCTCCTTGGTGGCATAAATCTGACCACATCCCTTGATCAAGAATGTTCACCCTTTCAGTGCAATCAGGAACACTAACACTGTTCCTAACAGTGTTCCTAACACTAACACTAACATTGATTAAGATTTTTGCAAGTCTGAACAACATATATTTCCACCTTTGCTGATTTAAATTTTCTAGTTTTTTTCCATCTTTATTAGAGTCCCTTTAGTTCCTTCACTTTTCAAATGTTACATCTGTCTCTGACTCTACACTCTTGGAAACTGATGAAGACAGATGAAGACAGCACAAACGCAAGATCCTTAAGCAGTGGTGGCTGCAAGAATGGCTGTACAGCCCAGACACTGTGGTCTAACTGGTGAGCTATTAGTATAGATCCTCCTAAGCCCTGAAACTAAATCGCCTTGGACAGCTGCCTTGCTGGCTGAAATTCTGCCCCAGAGGATTCACTGAGTGCAAGGGTTCAAGACAGAAAAGATCTTCTGTAGCATAGAATTGCATGGCTGGGACACTTCCTGGGGCCTCCCAAGAATTCGCATACCACTCCACCAGAGAATCATCATGTGGTAGCATTGTACTCAGAGGTCATCATTAGGGGAAACTCTGACAGTCAACAGAGAATAAAAGCAACCTCAGTTTTACAGAAGTCATGAGACCAACCCTTTTAGTCTAACTCACCTCACTGTTCTCAATACACTAGACCAGAAAAGGCTTCAGAAGAAGGAGGATGGGAAAGCTTAGGCTGTGATCGTCACTGTTGCCCACGGTTGAGTTGACTTGGACTCACGGTGACCCCATGTGGTGCACAGTAGAATAACCCTGCAGGATTTTCTCTGCTGTAATTGTAGCAGAAGCAGATTGCTGGGCTCATCTTCCCCAGAACTTGTGAGCAGGGTCGGACGACTAACCACCAGGAGCATGGTCAAGCCAAAACCTTTACATGACCATCTCCCAATTTCAGTCCTTCTGAACCAAAAGTCTGAATGATGAGGGAAGGTAAAGAAAGATAAAAATTGGATATGAAATTGTATATGTCAAATGTCAAACATGGTAAGTAAGCTGGCCCAGGCTGATGTTTAACAACTGAAAATGATGACAAAACTGTAGGATTTCCCCAAAAACGTCACTACAGAATAAAAATGGAAATTCTATGAGAGCAGTTGAAGGCAGCAACTGAAAAGAAAAAAGATGCACAACTTTACACACGTGCCCCAGCAAACTCAGATGGTTCTTTAATCTTGCTATGTGTTTTTGTCAGTCATTCACATTTAGTTTGTCTAACCCTTTCCTCAGTTAGTAATCTGACCCAGAGAAAATGAGAGCACTGATAAGGGGAGAAAACACCAAATCCGCTGCTGTCAAGTCAGTGCCCACTCATAGACACCCTATAGGACAGATTAGCACTGTGTCATAGAGTTTCCAAGGGGCACCTGGTGGATTCAAACTGCCAGACCTTTGGTTAGTAACCATAGCACTTAACCACTATACCACCTGATAAGACAAGGAAACAAATAATTTTGAAACATGAAGTTTACTTTCCAGGGACAGCCTGGTGGTAACAATCCTCAGAGTCAACAACTGTTTGCTAAGCGTTTGATAAGCATCATTGGAGAATCCTTACAACTCTGTAAAATAGCTATTGTTCATCTCAGCTTGCATGTAAGGGGAGAGCCTCAGAGAAATTACATGACTCCTCTAAAGCAATAGATCCAGGGTCAAGACATGAAGACAGTGAGTTTGAATGAAAATCTGTGCTGCAGCTGTAATGCCTATAATACAGTCTCTGGAGCAGAGAAGGGCAAGGATATTCTTGCTAGCAATAGTGGGGGAGAAGAGAGGAGAAAGCAGGAATGCGGGCAGTGCAGGGGAACCAGGAGAGCGGACAAAACAGAGGACAAGTAAGAAAAGGCTGGAAAAAACATTTTCAAACGTTGCATTTGTGGCTAGGGTGATCTGAAGCACTGAACTGCACTGTGGCTTATCTGGGAATTCCTGGGTGGTCCACTCAACAGCCAACCAAAAACCTGAAGGTTCAAGTCTACCCTGGGGCATCTCAAATAAAGGCCAGGCAATCTACTTCCCAAAAATCAGTCACTGAAAATTCTATTGAGCACATTTCTACTCTGACATGCATGACATCTCTATGACTTGGAATCAATCAGAAAGCAATTGCCTACTGGTGCTTTATCACAGAAAATCAAAGCACTATCTTAAAAACATACAACACTTTTACAACCATACAACATTATTTACCTTTATTTTTATAAACCTACTCATAGGCCTGTATTAATGTTCATGTTCACTTCTCAAGTAAGAAACAAAATTACTTGAAATCTCAACAAGTAACAATAACATCTGCTCAAGAAAGGTCAATGTTTTTGTTTCAGATGAGTTGTTTATTTCTGTGTTTAAGAAGACCTGAGCCAAGAAACAGAATGGAAAATGGAATGAACCTCCATTGTTTCCTGTGATTTGAATTCATTGCAAGGATTTCTTTATGTTGCAAAACATCAGACATAACAATAAATAAGTACAGCCACATAAATAGACCCTTCAAAAATATTTTTAAGTTATACACTGTTAAAAGGAACTTAAACTTACTGCTTTCTTTTGTTAATGTAGATTGCAAAGGCTTTTAGAGTCATTTTATATACATGCAATACTTTGGAATTATACAAAGAGTAGCATTATTTTTCTCCCCAAATAGCTGCATGCAAACATAGAAACTGCAATTATCAATCAATCTGGTTTATTCTTGCCAGCCCAGTCAAAGATTGTACACCCTTTGTGTGTGTGCAATGTACATGTTTGAGTGTGTGCATTGGCTTGCCTGTGGAAGATTCTGCTTGCAGAGTGGTTTATGTCTATGTTTCAGTATTTACTGAGTTATGCAAATAAAATCTATACGCCATACCATAAGTCACTGATGTTATTGCAACTACATTTCAGATTTTTTCCATAATTGTTCATCAAGGCACTGCTTTCTATATCTGAAACTGAAAATGACTCAGTGTGAGCCTTGCAGAAACCTGTTAAGCCAAAAACTTAAAACACCATTGGTATCCTCTGTTCAAATCTGAGATCCCTGTTCCACACAGACTCCAGCCCCTCAGCAAATGTGGAAGACAATGAGTATTTGTTACTTTAAGCTGCTGAGTTTTGGGTAAAATAATGATTTTTCTATGATATTTGAGAGAAAGACTCATAGCCAGATGGAGAAATTATCTTCACGTTTTTTTTTTTAATTTTTATTTTTATTAAACATAACTGAGTGAAAATGTACATTCACATATAAATTTACATGCCCCGCTATATGCAGCTTCCACTGCTCTCCCTGTCCGGTGACTGCACACTATTCTTCTCTGCTCCATACATGACTCATCCACCCAACAGTCTCCTTTCCCCTCCTCTCTGTCCACTCCCCTTCCTCCAGTCAGAGATCAGCAAGATGATATCCTATAGATGTATGGAACCATAAAGTGTTTCCAATATATGGTTACTCTGCATTGCCAAGTCCAATCCATTCCTGTCCAAAGAGTAGACCTTTGTTATAATTTATGGGAAAGGGCAGCGTCAGGGCAGGGGGCCATGCTCTCAGAGGAACCACAAAACCGCTGGACCATCAATTGAGGTCTTTTAGTGGAGATCTCATGATGAACCTCTTTTTATTCTTGTGTTGCCAGTGAGACTCCACTCTGTGAGCTCCATCGTGGCTATCACTGGTGGTGGCCAGGCACCATCCGGTTCTTCCGGTCCCAAGTCGATGTAGGCATCCACTCTTGTGGGTCTCTCTGTCTTCTCGGTTGTCTTTACCGCATACCATTTTGGCCCTCGGTGAGCATCCGTTCCCGCTGAGTTGGGACCATTTGCTGTGTCCTCGGATGGCAGCTCGGCAGCTTTTAAGACCCCAGACGCCACTCACCAATGTGGGGTACAGAGAGCTCTCTTAGCAAAACGCTAGTTGTGCCAATTGGCCTGGAATTCACCTAAGAGCATGGTCCCACGCCCCCCGCCCCAGCTACTCTATCCTTGCAGTATTGAGTTAAGATGGAAGGAGTACTCAAGTTATGCTGAAGTCTGCTTAATGTTGTTCTTGTTCCTAATGTGTGCTGTCACCGCTTTCTCCCAACTAGATTTCTAGTAACTATCTAAACTAAACCCTCACGCCGTCGCCCTCCCTCCCTCCCCTCCCTTGCAGCTGTCAAAGGGTCTTTTCTTCTATACACAAGTCTGTTTTTGAGATCTTATCGTAGAGGTCTCATACAATATTTGTCCTTTTGTCACTGACTACTTTCACTCAACATAATGTCTTCCAGTTGAAACCAGGTTAGGAGGTGTTTCCTGGAATCATCGTTATTCTTTATCATTGTGTAGTGCTCCATTGAGTATATGTACCACTGTTTACCTATCCATTCTTCTATTGTTGGGCATCTGGGTTGATTCCATCTTTTTGCTATTGTGGACTGTGCTGCGATAAACATTCTGGTGCATATGTCCGTTGGTGTGAAAGGCCTTGAATCTGTAGGATATATTCCAAGTAGTGGAATTACTGGGTGAAATGGTATATCAACATCCATTTTTTTAAGGAAGTGCCAGATTGCCTTCCAAAGAGGCTGGACCATTTTGCAACCCCACCAACAGTGTAGGAGGGTTCTTTCTCCACAGCCTCTCCAGCATTTGTTGTTTTGTGTTTTCTGGATCATGGCCAATCTTGTTGGGGTGAGATGGTATCTCATTGTTGTCTTGATTTGAATTTCTTTAATAACTAAAGATCGTGAACATGTCTGCATGTGTTTTTTGGCTGCCTGGATCTCCTGTTTAGTGAAGTGTCTTTCCATCTCCTTTGCCCATTGCTTAATTGGATGGTTCATCTTCTTCTTCTTGACATTTTGTAGTATCTTATAGATTATGGAGATCAGACATGGGTCTGACATAGAGTTGCCAAATATTTTTTCCCATTCTGTGGGTGTTCTTTTAATTCTATTAATAAAGTCTTTGGATGAGCAAAAGTGTTTGATTCTTAATAGTTCCCATTTATCTATTTTCTCTTCTGTTGATTGAGGTTTCTTTGACAGATTTTGGAGTCTGTCCTCATTGTGTATTAAAACTTCCATTGTTGTTCCTACCTTTTCTTGGATGAGCTTTATCGTTTTAGGTTTGATATTTAGGTCTTTTATCCAGTTGGAGTTGGTTTTTGCATAAGGTGTAAGATATGGATCTTGATTCAGTTTATTGCAGATGGATAACCAATTTTGCCAGCACCACTTGTTGAAGAGACTGTTTTTACCCCAGTTTAATGTCTTAGGGCCTTTCTCGAATATGAACTGTTCATAGGCAGATGGTGTCATCTCTGGGGTCTCAATTCTGTTCCATTGATCCATCTGTCTGTTCTTGTACCAGCACCAGGCTGTTTTGACCACTGTGGCAGTGTAGTATGTTCTAAGGTCGGGTAATGAGAGGCCTCCCAGTGTGTTCTTCTTCTTTAGTAGTACCTTACTTATCCGGGGCTTCTTCCCTTTCCAAACAAAATTGGTGATTTGTGTCTCGATCTCATTAAAAAATGATGCTGGAACTTGTATTGGGATTGCATTATGTAAATAAATTGCTTTAGGTAAAATAGACATTTTCACAATGTTAACTCTTCCTATCCATGAGCAGGGTAGGTTTTTCCATTTATCTAAGTCTCTCTTAGTTTCTTATAGTAAGGGCTTGTAGTTCTCTTTGTAAAGGTCTGTTGTTTCTCTGATTAGATTAATTCCTAGGTACTTTATCTTCTTAGGGGCTATCGTAAATGGTATTGATTTAATAATTTCCTCCTTAACAGTCTCGTTGGTGGTATAAAGGAAACCTACTGATTTACTTATGTTTATCTTGTATCCAGAGACTTTGCTGAACTCTTCTATCAGTTTGAGTAGCTTACTTATAGATTCCTTGGGGTTCTCTGCATATACAATCATATGATCTGTGAACAGGGAGATTTTAACTTCCTCTTTGCCAATGCAGATGCCCTTTATTTCTTTGTCTTGTCTAATTGGTCTGGCTAGAACTTCTAGCACAATGTTGAATAGGAGAGGTGACAGTGGGCATCCTTGTCTAGTTCCTGATCTCAGGGGAAAGTCTTTCAGTCTCTCTCCATTCAGGATGATGTGAGTAATTGGCTTTGTATAAATGGCCCTTGTTGTGTTGAGGAATTTGCCATCTATGCCCTTTTTGCTAAGAGTTTTTAGCATGAATGGGTGTTGGACTTTATCAAATGCCTTTTCTGCATCAATGTACAAAATCAGGTGATTCTTGTCTTTTGTGTTATTTATGTGGTTAATCACATTAATTGTTTTTCTGATGTTGAACCAGCCTTGCATCCTTGGTATGAATCCCACTTGGTCATGATGGATTATTTTCTTGATATGTTGTTGTATTCTGTTGACAAGAATTTTGTTGAAGATTTTTGCATCTAGGTTCATGAGTGATATCGGTCTGTAGTTTTCTGTCTTTGTTGGATCTTTCCCTGGCTTAGGTATCAGGGTTATGCTGGCTTCATAGAATGAGTTTGGGAGTACTCCATCCCTTTCTATACTGTGAAATAGTTTCAATAGTATTGGGGATAACTCTTCTCTAAATGCTTGGTAGAATTCTGCCGTGAAGCCATCTGGGCCCGGACTTTTTTGGGTTGGCAGTGTTTTGATGACCTTTTCAATCTCTTCCTTTGTGATGGGTTTATCAAGTTGTTCTGCTTCACGTTGTGATAATTTGGGTAGGTGGTATGAGTCAAGGAATTTGTCTATTTCCCCTAGATTTTCAAATTTGTTAGAGTACAGCCTTTCATAGTATTCTGTTATGATATTTTTGATTTCTGTTGCATCTGTGGTGACAACTCCCTTCTCATTTCTAATTTGGATTGTTTCCTTTCCTGCTTTTCTTTAGTAAGTTTAGCCAGTGGTTTATCAATTTTGTTAATCTTTTCAAAAAACCAGCTTTTGATCTTTTCAATTGTTTTTCTGTTCTCTAATTCATAGCTCTGGTCTAATCTTTATGATCTCCTTTCTTCTGGTGCCCGAGGGGTTCCTCTGTTGTTCTCCTTCCACTTGTTCAAGCTGTAGGGTTAGTTCCTTGATTTGGTTTCTTTCTTCCTTCCAGATGTGTGCATTTATGGAGATAAACAGACCTCTGAGCACTGCTTTGGCTGTATCCCATAGGTTCTGGTATGAAGTGTTTTCGTTCTCATTGGAATCCATGAATTTCTTTAATTCATCCCTGATTTCCTCTACAACCCATGTTTTTTTGAGCAAGATGTTGTTCAGTTTCCAAGAGTTCCACATTCTATCTCTGTTTTTTCTGCTATTGATTTCGACTTTTATGGCTTTATGATCTGAGAAGATGCTTTGCAGTAGTTCAATGGTATGGATTTTGTTGAGCATTTCATTGTGGCCTATCACGTGGTCAATTCTGGAGAATGTTCCATGTGCACTGGAGAAGAAGGTGTAGTTGTCTGCTGATGGGTGGAAAGTTCTCTATATATCAATGAGGTTTAGTTGGTTAACTGTGTCAGTGAGGTCTTCTGTATCTTTTCTGAGCTTTTTTCTAGATGATCTGTCTAGTGATGAGAGTGGAGTGTTAAAGTCTCCCACTATGATTGTGGAGTCATCTAACTCTCTTTTGAGCGTAGTCAGTGTTTCTTCGACATATTTAGGTGCTCTGACATTAGGTGCATAAATGTTTAATATAGTTAAGTCTTCCTTGTGTACTGAACCTTTCAGCAATAAATAGTGTCCATCTTTGTCCACGATGGTGGATTTGACATTAAAATTGATTTTGTCTGAGATTAGAATTGCCACCCCTGCTCTTCTTTGTTCATTGTTAGCTTGATATATATTCTTCCATCCTTTAATTTTCAGTTTGTTCCTGTCTTTAGGTCTCAAGTGAGTTTCTTGTAGACAACATATGGATGGGTCGTGTCTTTTGATCCAAGACGACACTCAGTGTCTCTTTACTGGAGCATTCAGTCCATTCACATTCAATGTAATTATTGATAGGTATGTGTTCACTGCTGCCATTGTGATATGTTTATTTTTATGTTGATGTTTTCTCTGTTGTTCTTATTAGTCTGTTCTGGGACACTCTTTTTTGTGAGTTGATTTTTCACTTTTTTCAGAGCTGGTTTTATAGTTGTTGAGACTCGTGTGTTAGATTTCTTAAAATGGTATGATACATCTTTGTTGTGCTTTACAGCTGCCCCTATGAACCCCCTTAATAAACTATTTATAAACCCAATTTTAATTACTACCAGTCATGATGATCACTGGATTGCTTCTTTCCAAATCAAAGCTGTGATTTACTTTGGAGCCTTCCCTAAATGAGTATTGAGTAGTGTGTCGTTCTAAAATATAAAGTTAATGGTTTTGTTCTTCTAAGCCAAAGTGAAGAACTTCTTTCAGTATTTCTTGTAGTTTGGGTTTGGTTTTTACAAAGTCTCTGAGTTTCTGTTTATCTGGGAATGTCTTAATTTCATTTTCGTATTTGAAAGATAGTTTTGCAGGATATATAATTCTGGGTTGGAAGTTCTTCTCCTTCAAGACTTTGAATGTGTAGTGCCACTGTCTCCGTGCCAGCATGGTTTCTGCTGAGAAATCTGACGAGAGCCTACAGGGTTTCCCTCTGAATGTTAGCTTTGCCTTGAGTCTTGCTGCCTTTAAGAGTTGCTGCTTATGTTTCATTTTGTTAAGCTTGATTATAATATGTCTTGGAGTCTTTCTTTTGAGATCTATATTGGGTGGCGTACGATATGCATCTGAGATGTCTATATTCTCTTCCTTCATGATTTCTGGGAAGTTTTCTTTCAGCAGCTCAGCAACAATACTCTCTGTGTTCTCAGATGTCTCACCCTGTTCAGGGACTCCAATTAATTGAAGGTTGTTCCTCTTAATAGATTCCCACATGCTTCTTAATGTTTCTTCATTTTTCTTTTTTTTTTTTTCTGATTTCTGCTCATAGACACTGGCATCAGTAGCTCTGTCTTCCAAGTCAGAAATTCTTTTTTCCATTTGTTCCATTCTGTTTTCTTGGCTTTGCATGGAAGTTTCTATGTCTTTGATTTTCTTCTTGATCTGCTGGATTTCAGAGTACTGGTGTTCCATCAGATCGAACAACTTGCTTAATTTTTCATTTTGTTCTGCTGCATTTTGTATAAGGTCTAGAAAGGCTCTGTATATAATCAATTTGTATTCACTTCCTGATGCTTTCATGAAAGTTTCTTCATCTGGAAAACTCCTTGGTTGCTTTGTTTGGGAGCCTTCTGAAGCCATGAGTGATTGCTTGTATGCCACAATTGTCTGTTGCTTTTTGGGCCCCATGTGAGTATATAAAGGCTGGAAGAGGTACTGTGAGGATGGATTTCAAATGTTTCTCTAGGCTGTCTTCAAATGTAAAGCAAAAGGTATCTGACCGGTTCACAAGTCAGTTAAGTTTTCAAGTGTAGAGTTCCCTCTTCTCATCTGACAAAGTAAGCACCACTATATCCAACCCCAGATGATAACAAACTAGTTCAGAATACAGCAATGCTACTGCCCTGTTGGTCTCTGCTGATAGGGCCTAGCCTTATCCAACACTGCGTCGAGTACTGGTTTTGTGATAGAAAAGCGCTCTCTTGTGGGCAGGCTCTGGCTCCCAAGCTAAGAATTAGGTCCAGCTGTGGCCACCGTACCCAAGATGGCACCCTCCACACAGGCAGCAGACAGAGGGGCTACAGGTCCTGAGAGGTAGTGATTCCTCTGCTTCTGTTGCAGGGCCCCCAACATAGGTAGCACTGTGCAAAATCACTACTTTTCTGACAGAGAAGCACTGTCCCGTTTGCAGGTGCTGGCTCCCAGGCTAAGAACGAGGTCCCGCTAAAATCTCGGTACCAACATGGCGTCCCGCACCCTGACCGTGGAGTTCCGCACAAACCCCGCTGAGGCAGCTACAAAACGAAAGGCTCAAAGTGTCTAGATTAACAGAGTCCCGAGCCTGGCTTCAGAATATGGGAATTTTGCCTGCCTATCCCCCCAGCATCGTGTCTGAGTCCAGCAGCCAGGCAAGACACAGCTCCGCCCGCCAGCCGAGACAGAGGGAAAAAAAAGTCAAAACGGTGCATTTACCTTCCATCTGTGAGAGCCGGGGCTAGCCAGGAGCGGGAGTCAGTGAAAGAGAGGAGGTTTTTCGCTGAGTGGTATGAAGTCCCAATGAACAGCTCTGTGCCGTGTCCTGAGGCTGATTAGGTGATCAGAAGGCTCTGTTTGATTGCCAATTCAGGTCTTGGTTTCCAGAGGGATAGAAGGAGACGTGGGCTTAGTCAGTCATCTTGACTCCGCCCCCCTATCTTCACATTTTTAACAAATGACTTGCCCACTTTTCCCTGGAGTTTTTTTTTTTTTTAAGCATTATTAAACTCATGACTAATCAGTATTTATCATTAAAAATTGCAGATTTTGAATAGTTCTTTCAAAGTGAAAAATCTGATTGACATGAAGGCTCCAGAACCCTTTCTTAACTCACTCTTATACCTATGAAAAGGGTATATTTTCCATCATGGATTATATCCAATCTGAGAGAAACACCTGATATAAAGAGGATGGGAGAGTGGAAAGGGCCTTCAAGGCTAAAGTAATTTTGTACCAACTTGGGAATTTCATAAAAATAGCCTTTGGCTATAATTTTATTGAAAACTAGACCAAAGGAGCAAACTCAAATTGAAAGCACTGAGTTATTCCTTTTTTGCTTTCACAGCTCACAGAAATCAGTCTCTATCTAGAAGAGCCCTCCAGCTCTCTGCTGCCTAAATTGTACACATGAAGAGGCTGACTGAACATGGCATTTTATACTATAGCAACATTTTGCCAAAATTTGTCTAGATGTCAGTATTCTTCTTTTAATGTCACTTATTTCCTTGGAGAAACATTGGAAATGATGTTGCAAATTGTTTTCTTTTGCTACTCCCCTAGTAACTTAGCAAATGAGCCCTGACTCCCTTTTAAAATCAGGCAACAGAGGTGATGATTTGAAGCCATTCAATTTGTTGCTACTTGTTTGAGGGTTTCTAGTTTTTGTCTCTTGGGAAATGTAAAGAAAAGAACCCACCACAATTTGATATGACCAAATGTAATTTCAGCACAATATAGTTGAACATATAGAGGTATAACAAGAATGCCTGGAAGCAAAATCCTTGTCAAAGGACACAAACATTCCTTCTAATGCCAGCAGCATCAGAGCAACTGTTGGGTGAGATGGCAAAATTTTACCTGTCAAGGTCCACAGCAAAGACACGTCCTTTTTGACTCTAACCTCGACTTGTTAACTTGATCAATTTTTTGCTTCCCTTTTTTCCCCCCAGTTATTCTCCTGGTAAAAATTCTTATGTCATTTCATTTATTCTTTTATTATTGTTGTTGAAACACACAAAGATGTATTACTAGGAATTATGCTAGACCCTGGAAGTGCAATAATAGAAGCACTGTGATTCTTCAGCTGGAGCTAAACCAAAAATACCAAATCTCTTGCTGTCAATTCAATTCTTAATGACCCTTACAGGGATTTCAAGAAGCGGCTGGTAGGTTTGAACTGTCAACCTTTTGTTTAGCAGCCAAGCTAAGAGAATCCCAAAGGGATACTCAAATTCAGGAAAGATAGCCACTTTCCTCACTGACCTCACCTCAAGTTTATTTGCTGTCTCACCTCAGCGACAGCCAAAGAAATCAGCATGGAGAAGGCCCTATTATTAAAACTCATTATTCACCTGCATATAAGAAATCAGGTAACCCTGAAGGCACAGTAGTTAAGTACCATGACTAACCAAAGGTCAAAAGTATGAATCCGCCAGGCACTCCTTGGAAACTTTATGGGGAAGTTCTACTCTGTCCTATAGGGTCACTATGGAACAGAATTGACTCCACGGCAACAGTATTTTTTGGGGGGGGCTGATTTTTTCTTTAAACTAAGAAATCACTCAGACTAATCTCAGCAAATTTGTTACCTTCCTTAGACATAGGACTCCCAGGCTTCCACACTCTTATCTCTAGCTTTGTTATAGCCCCTTTTCTGATATAACTTGCCATTGTAACCCACCCCCAACCTAACACTTTACAGTATCTAGGCTGTCATCTGCCAAAAGCTTGTATCTTCAAGTTCTCTAAATGTTCCTGTTACAGTCTTGCCTCAGCTGAAACCAGGCTATGCACTAAGGACACTGCTTTCCCTGTAAATTTCTTAGTTTGACAATGTTTGCTTTCACTGTTGGTTATGGACTGAATTGTGTTCCCTCAAAAGAAATGTCCTAACCCCTATACTGGCAAAGAAGACTCTGCTTACAAATAGAGATTTTTCTTTTGTTATGTTAATGAGACCATACCTATTCAGATGGGTCCTAAACCTAATCACTTGTGAGTAATGTTTTATAAAAGGAACAGAATAGACACAAAGACACACAAAGGGAAAACACACACCACGTAGGGACCCAGAAATAAAGGAATGCCAAGGACTCATGGCAGATAGCAGAAACTAAGAGAGAGGCCCAGAGAAGGAATTGATATAGTCAAACCCCTGATTCAGATTTTTGGCTTCCAGAACTGTGAGAAAATAAATTTCTGTTTTCTAAAGTCACTCACTTATTGTATTTTTCTTTACAAAAGTATTAGCTAACTAAGACACAATTTTCACATAGCCCTGCGAAGACACAGAATTGGCATCTTCTTGTTCTCCATCATAGTGTTCATCCCTTTAACATAACAAAAAAAAAAAGCCTAATTGAAGTGTATCTACTTGAAATGTATGTTATCCCTATACTACCTTTCATTTTCACAGGGATTAGTCATCTACCTGGTCACTTCCGTTATTTGTTGAAAAACTTAACACTTGGCTTAAAGTACTTTTACAAAATTCCTATTATCATTCTCTGGGATTCAACATCTATGTAGATAATTCATCCAAACATCTAGCTCTTCAAGTCATTGATACTTGTTATCTACAACTTTTCTTCTGCCACTTACTTCCATGGTTATGCTAAAGACCAGAGTTTCAGAAAAATACAACCCACAGGCCAAATCCAGTGCATAATCTGTTTTTATATAACGTGCAAATTAACAATTGATTTTATACTTTTAAATGAAACAGTCCATATTAATTCATTCACAAATTGTAACTGCTTTGGTGTTGCAGTAGGAGTGACAAGGAGTTGTGACAGAGACTTGAGGGCTCACAAAGCCCAAAATATTTACCATCTGGTTCTTTACTGGGAACCCTAGTGATGTAGTATAGAGATGCTATGGCTGGCAACCAAAAGGTTGGCCACACAAATCCACCAAGTGGTCCTTGGCAATTCTATGGTGGCAGCTCTACTTTGTCCTAATAGGGTAGCTGTAATTCAGAACTGACTCAACAGAAACAGCGTGGTTGGTTGGTTTGGCTCTTTGCTTACTTGTTTGTAAATCTCTACTGATACCATCTGTTCAATTTTCATTACTTTTCTTTCTTCTCCCTTCTTTCATTTCTTGGCCTAGAGTTTACAGTCCATCTGGAGATTGACTCCTTTGGACATAGTCTCCACTTCTGCTCTCCTCCTCTCCTTTATCATTCAGACTGTTCTGAATCAAAACTTATGCCTAGCTAAATCCAGCCGTCAGCCTACTCCATGCCTGCTGCACCTAGGAAGAGGATCACACAGCGTTGTCACATGTTAGCTTATGAATAGCAGCTGGCTTATATATTAGAAGGTTAGAAGAAATGCTGAATGTAATAATGTCTGGAGAACTTCTCTAGGAAAGATAGAGAATGGAGGCTAAGACTGATTAAGACTTTCATAATCTTAACAGGACTTTAATGGAATTAAAGGAGATTCTGGAAACTATGGAGTCTCATTCACCCCCAAAGGCCAAGCAGATACCTTCCTAACTGAAGAAACATTTTTTCTCAATATAAGCTTGTATTTTATCATCTTAAAAAAAATTTTGCCCTTGGGGAATGTCCTGTATTGAGTAGCTCATTGGTAAAGAAACTGGGGAACTGGCAAAAATACCAGAAAACAAGCTGCCCAAAAAACCCAAGCGCTGTCAGATCCTACTCAATGGCACTTGGCTAGCTTAGCTGTTTCCTGTGTAGCTAATGAAACCGGGAAGTGTGAGTCCCAGTGATGGTCAGGGGAACTCAGGGCTCTTGAGAACAGGCCACATGGTTCAGACCATGGTATTTCACTGTGTAGGTAAAAGTGGACAGCCAAGAAGCAAGGTTTTCATTCTCAAAGAAAATATCTGTTCCTGACTTGGGAAGCAACGTGGATTTTCAGACTAAGACACCTACGGACAGCCTGCTTGGGAGGCACAGGTGCAAATTAAATGGCAGAAGAGATGATAGGGAAAGGAGAAAAGAATTCACCAAGAACACCCCGTATTAGTTACACTATGAGTTCTCCCTTTCTAAATGAAATACTCCTAACACAACTTTTTGTCTCAGAGTCAGTTCTGACTGATAGTGACCCAGCAGGACAGAGTAGAACTGCCCGTAGAGTTTCCATGGAGTGCCTGGTGGATTTGAACTGCTGAACTTTCTGGTCAGCAGATGTAGCACTTAACCACTATGCCACCAGGGTTTCCCAATCCCAACAGAGACTAGCTTATCCCCATGTGTCTTGTTGGTTTGTCATACTGTAGAGCCTTGTGTGTTGCCGGAAGCTATGCCCCTGGTATTCAGATACCAGCAGGGTTACCCATGGCAGACACATTTCAGCTGGGCTTCCAGACTAAGATAGAGTTAGAAGGAGGATCCAGCAGTCTACTCTGGAAAAGAATTAGCCAGTGAAAACTTACGAGTAGCAGTGGAGTACTATCTAATATCATTTCAAGAGATGAGTACCCCTAGGTTGGAAGGCATTCAAAAGACAACTGAGAAAGGGCTGCTTCCTCAAAGCAGAGCAGACCTTAATTATGTGGATGGATTCAAGCATTTGGGACCTTCATTTGCTGATCGTCACAACTCAAAATGAGAAAAAACAGCTGCAAACATCTAATAATAATCAGAATGTACAACAAGCAAAGCACAGATCCTGTAAAATTGGAAATCATCAAAAATGCAATGGAGCATATAAACATAGATATCCTAGGCATTAGTGAGCTGAAATTAACTAGTATTGGACAACTGAATTAGACAACCACAAGGTCTACCAGGCTGTGAAAGACAACGTGAAAAGGAATGGTGTTACGTTCATCCTCAAAAAGAACATTTTGAGATTTATCCTGAAGCACAGTTGCTGTCAGTGATAGGATAGTATCAATATGCCTACACAGAAGACCAGTTAATATGACTATTATTCAAATTTACACACCAACCACCAAAGCCAAAGGTGAAGAAATTGAAGATTTTTACCAGCTCCTGCAGTCTGAAATTTATCTAACATGCAGTCAGGATGCACTGACAATTACCAGTGATTATAATGCAAAGAAGAAGGATTTCTAATTGGAAAATATAACATTGGTGATAGAAATAATGTCAGTGATTGCAGTATAGAATTTTGCAAGACCAGTGACTTTTTCATTGCAAATACCTTTTTCCACTAACAGAAATGGCAGCTCTAGGAATGGGCATCACCAGATGGAATACACAGGAATCAAATCAATTACACCTGCAGGAAGAGAAATTGGAAAAGCTTAATATCATCAGTCAGAACAAGGCCAGGTGCCAGTTGCAGCATAGACCATCAGTCAACCATATGAAAGTTTGAACTGAAGCTGAAGAAAATTAGAAAAAGGCCACAAGAGCCAAAGTATGACCTTGAGAATATCCTACCTGAGTTTCGAGATCATTTCAAGAATAGATCTGACTCACTCAACACTAATGACTGAAAACTAGAGGAGTTATGGAATGGCATCAACGATATCATACATGAAGAAAGCAAGAGGTCATTAAAAAGACAGGAAAGAAAGAAAAGGCCAAATTTGATGTCAGAAGAGACTCTGAAACTTGCTCTTTAGTGTTGAGTAGCTAAAATCAAAGGAAGAAATGATGACATAAATGAACTGAACAGATGATTTCAAAGGATGTATCAAGAAGACAAAGTAAATGGCATGTGCAGAAAGCTGGAGATAGAAAACCAAAGGGAAGAACACTCTCTGTGTTTCTCAGGCTGAAACAACTGAAGAGAAAATTCAAGCCTTGACTTTCAGTACTGAAGGATTCTAAAGGGAAAATATTAAACAACTCAGGAAATATCAAAAGAAGGTGGAAGAACAGAGTCATTACGCCAAGAAGAAAGGGATCAGTGTTTAACCATTTCAAGAGGCAGCATGTGATCAGGATCCAATGGTACTGAAGGAAGAAGTGAAAGCTGGATCAAGAGCACTGGAGAAAAACAAGTCTCCAGGAATTCACAGAACATCAACTGAGATGTTTCAACAAGTGGATGCAGTGCTGAAAGTGCTCACTCATCCACGCCAAGAAATTTAGAGGACAGCTACCTGACCACCTGAATGGAAGAGATCCATAATTATGCCTATTCCCAAGAAAGGTAACGCAACTGAATGCAGAAATTATTGAATTATATTAACATCACACATAGGTAACACTGTGCTCAATATCTCTCAAAACTGGCTGCAGCGGTACATCAACAAGAAACTGCCAGAAATTCAGGCCAGGTTCAGAAAAGTTCATGGAACCAGGGATGTCATTGCTGTTGTCAGATGGATCTTGAATGAAAGTAGAGAATCCAAGAAAGATGGCTATGCAAAAGCATTCAAGTTTGTGGGTTATAACAAATTATGGATAGCACTGTGCAGAATGAGAATTCTAGACACTTAACTGTGCTCAGGAGGAATCTGTACATGGATCAAGGCAGTCTTTCAAACAGAACAAGGGGACACTGCATAGTTTGAACTCAGGAACTCAGGAAAGTTTGTGTCAGAGTTGTATCCTTTTACCATTAAATTTATATGATGAGCAAATAATTTGAGAAACTAGACCTTATAGACAAAAACAGGGCATCAGAACTTCAGGAATCTCAGTAACAACCTGCAGCGCGCTGATGGCACAACCTTGCTTGCTGAAAGTAAAGAAGACTTGAAACACTTACTGATGAACATCAAAGACCACACAGCCTTCTGTATGTATTTCACCTCAACATCAACAAAACAGAAATTCTTACAACTGGACCAGTAAGCAACATCCTGATAAACAGAGAAAAGATTGGTATTGTCAAGCATTCACTTTACTTAGATCCACTATCAAAACCCATAGAAACAGCAGTCAAGAAATCAAAAGATGCATTCCCTCGAGCAAAGCTGCTGAAAAACATCTCTTTAAAGTATTGGAAAGCAAATACTAAGGTGCACCTGATCCAAGCCATAGAATTTTCAATTGCATCATACGCATGTGAACGCTGGACAAGGAATAAGGAAAAGAGAGGAATTGGTGTCTTTGAACTGTGGTGTTGGAGACGAGTATTTAATACACCACAGCTGTCGAAAGAATGAATGAGATCTGTCCTGCGAGAAGTGCAAACAGAGTGCTTCTTAGAAGCAAGGATGGCAAGACTACATCCTACATATGTTGTACATGTTGTCAGGAAGGATCAGTCCCTGGAGGAGGACGTTATGCTTGGTTAATAGACGACGGCAAAAAAGAAGAACTCCTTCTGCAAAACAGATCGACACAGTAGTTGCAACAATGGAGTCAAACCTACCAGTGATTGTGGGCATAGCACAGGACTGGGCAGTGTTTTGTTCTTTCATGCATAGGGTTGCTATGAGTCGGAACCAACTCAGTGGCAGCTAACAACAACAATGCTCTAGTTTAAGCAGATAGAAGATGGATGGAGGGAGGGAAGGAAGGAGGGGGGAGAGAGCAAGAGAGTGAGTGACTGAATGAGTAGTGGGTAGAATGCATTCTCCCTAAAAGTTATATTCAAATCTTAATCTCCAGTACCTATAAATAGGCCCTTCTTTAGAAACCTAGCCTTTGCAAACATAATCTGTTAAGAGGAGGTCATCCTGTACTAGAGTAGGCCCTAATCCAACATCTGTTGCTCATTTAAGAAAATAAAACAGAGTTTATACGGACCCACAGGGAGTACCCCAAATCCCATTTGACAATGGAGACAGCTTTGGAATTATGTCACCACAAACCAAGAGATACTAAGGATTACCAGAACTGCCAAAAGCTAGGAGCTGAGAATAAAACAGATTCAGCTCCAAACGAGGTTTCAACCTTGCTGAAATCCTGAATTGATACTTTCGGCCTTTAAAATTGTGTTGTAAATCACCTAGTTTGTGGTAGTTCATTACAGCCATTCCAGGAAACTAATAGCTAGCTAGCTTGCTAGATATAACAATAGGAAAAAAAAAATCATTACAGAGTTGCAAGTCTGCTGTAGTAACTGGTAGACTTAAAAAAACAGTGAATAACCAAAAAAGATCTCAGAGAGAAAGTTTGAGAGTTCAGAACATGAACTGAGAACTTTTATTTCAACTCTTGCCTGGGGGTTCACAGTCCCTCAGTGCAGACATCTTCCACAGGACAGCTGAGACGGGGAGGGACAACAATGAATCCAGTTTACATTGTTTCTGTTTTAGCAATCCAGAAAAAATCGGCTTCCCTTGCCCTCTTCTTTGTTTTATAAAATCCCAGAGAAGAAAATTAGATTGTCCTAGCTTAGGTCACGTAAGCTTTTGACAAGTCACAGTAGTTAAAAAGACGGAATGCTCTGATTTAGAAAGATTAATCAGTCAGGTGAGTACCCTGGTGTCTGGAAATAGAATTTTTGTCAGTAGGAACCTCAGTATGGTCAGGCTTGCAGTGATCACAAAAGCTGAGGAGCACACTTTAGAGAAGTGGGTGAGCACGCAGTGCTCTTACCAGAAGAAAGGAGACAGAAATCACGACACTCTCCCCCAAGATAGGCACTCACTCTGTCCTTGTGAAGACCAGGAACTTTAGATGCTTTTCCTTTGGACATACAAGGGCAATTACAGAATAGATAGAATTTTTAATCACAGCAGCAATGAAACAGATACTACAGGGGTAACAGATAGGGACCTGCTAATCTTATAACTATATATGCCCCATATAAGGGAATACTGGCCTCTAGGGTCGCCACGAGTTGGATCCGACTGGACGGCACTTGGCTGGCAAGGGAATACTAAGCAGTGTTGACTTCATAACTCAACTTCTTCCAAAGATGACATTTACTTAAATATCCACGACGTCCTGGTATGACTCACTTTATCTTAGGGGCACACTCTGCAGGCAGCGGGTTGCTCTGATCCATTTTTGTAATTACTATTCGGCCGAAACCAGGAGTTTCTTACGGCACCAGTTGTAACTCTGTTACTTCAGTGATATGTGAAAGGACAAGTTTCATTCCCGCCCCTAAAAGAAACACTAGAAAACCATCAAATGAAGTATTTAGACAGTGAGTCGCCCCTGAAATTTAAAGATATTATATGTCTTCTCTTCTCTTGAAAAATCTATGAGCTACTTATTAACCATCAACTGGAGACACTTTCTTGCAGTATCTTACTAAGTTACAACAGTCACAGTCAATTAAACAATTTTTCTGTGGAAAAGGGGAGAATTGTCATCTCCACCTATGAAGAATTTATATAATTTCCTTCTGAAACGGCTGTAGCACTTCAGTAAAGAAACGTATGTCCACATGGTATGATGAGATCTAAGAGAGAACTTGAACAAGGATAAGGGATTACTGTTCCTTTTCTTGTCCACTGGAGTCCCAGGATTCCTGCTGCATAGTAGGACCACATGTCAAGGGGGACTCAGCAGCTGTGGAGGCACCACTGTAGTGCAGCACAGCAGAGGCTCCTGCGATTCTAGAAAAGTCGTCTGCAAAGCTTAGCAACAGTTAACTTGGATAAAACAGACACCTTAGAAGGAGAAAGACCCTGGCAATATTTTTAAAAATTATTTAAACAAGATTCTCACTTTATGTGAATGTTCTTAAAAATTTACTTGAAACTCTGCAAGCATTAGCTATTTTTCATGCCCTATCCTGGTGGCGTGGAAACCCTGGTGGCTTAGCGGGTTAAGTGCTGTGTCTGCTAACCAAAACGGCGGCAGTTCAGATCTGCCAGGAGCTCCTTGGAAACGCTGTGAGGCAGTTCTGCTGTGATCTCTAGAGTCGCTGAGTCAAACTCGACTGGATGGCAGTGGGTTTACCCTGGCGGTGTAGTGGTTAAGTGCTACATCTGCTAACCAAAAGCTTAGCAGTTCAAATCCCTCAAACGCTCCCTCAAAACTCTATGGCAGTGGGTTGCTTTGTTGTTTTGTTTTGTTTTCGCTTAGGAAAAGTTGTTTTTTTTTAAAAAAAATAGCACCTTTAATAACCTTTTTTTGCGGGGGGAATCTAGAAAAAACAAGTTTTTCATCTTAAAAGTCATTTTGTTCTAATATTTGGTTTTGTAAATGTAACTGTTGTAGTATATTTTGTTTTCTTTAAACAGGAAGAAACTATTTTGATGGACATTCAAAATAAAGGAACTGGTCATCATTCATTCAGATACAGACAGAATCAGGCAAAACTACTAACAGTCACTTTGAACTTGAAATTGAAATCATCACCTTATCTTGATAGTAGTACGTAAAGATAACAAGTACCTCAAGACAGTAGTTACCAACGTAACTCTGTATGTATATATATATGTAAGCTAATTTAGAGGTGACAATGTAGAAATAAAGTATGAAACTGAGCTTACCGAATGCACTTTGTGGCTCCTTTGTAAGAACACTGCCAGCATGGTTTTCGGGAAAATGCTTAACTTTCTGCACTTCAGTTTCCTTAGACGTGCAATGACAGCTTTGCTTAGATGTTTCTATAGGGGCTTTCTACTGTAAAATTCCGTAATTCTGTGATCTACCCCCATTTTTATTCTCATTACCCACTGTAACAAAAGCTCCTTTCAGTCTCATAGTCAACCTCATTTCTTGTGCAACAGGGATGCTGTGTGTGCTCAAGTCTGCTCTAAACAACTCTTAGAAAGAATGAAATTTCTTGAGACTCTTGAGTCCCGATTGACTGAGATCTTTGTCTCCTAACAACAGTGTTTGATTCAGTCACTGAATAAAGCAAGGGCTCTTCTGTTGGTGTGTATAAGTGCCTTCAAGTTCAGTGAACCAAAAAATCCATTTGATTGAATAGTCTTAAGTGCTGGACAAGGTCTTATCCCTTGAGAATTCATCTTATTGTAAGAGAAGAGAAAACCTTGGGTAATCTTTTGCTACAATCCTTGTACAAGTCAATGCCTAGATGATAACTTGGTGGGAGTTGGAGATGATACAGTGAGGGTAGATTTATATTTAAAAAATAATAATTCTGCAATTTCTCAAAGAAGCAATCATTAAAGTAATACATATCAGCATTTAACAAAATGCAGGTATTCTGTTTTTCACACAAATCTGTGTAGTAGAGAAGCAAAAATACATTTTTGTATGTATCTTAACAGCTTGTAGAAGTATAAAATCAAATCAAGTCTTTATTCTGAAAATTGGTTAAATGATTTATAAGTTGTACTAATTTATGGTAAAAGGAATTCTAGGTTGCAGGCTGAACATTTCCAGTTAGAGATGCATACTGAAAAAAAACCGAATACAACGCTGTCGAGTTGATTCCAACTTATAGTGACCCTATGAGATACAACAGCACTGGCCCACACGGTTTCCAACACTACAAATCTTTATGGATGCCAGCTGCCACATCCTTTTCCATGGAGAGGCTGATGGACTTGAACCGCCAACCTTTTGGTTAGCAGATGAGTGCTTGAACTGCTGTGCCACCAAGCCTCCATTGGAGAGGTATAAATAAGAGGGGAAAAGTCCCCAAAAGAATTTTAAATTATCTGTGTGATGAGGAGTTTTAGTTATATGGCTTTCAACATTTTCAAAGCTTATAAATACTGTTTTTAATGGCTTAATGACAGCCCATGTCTTACTCCTAAAGTTCAAAGGTTTATTGCTAAAATCAAGAAATTTTACATAGCCCTTAATGAGCTGTATGAAATTATTTTCTCCCCTTTTTGTCTAATTCATTCCCACTTAATTTACTCTGAAACGTTTCTTCTCTCCCCTTGGCAGATTAATCACTACTACCCCTGTTTTGTTTTTTGTTTTTTTTTCTCTTTACCTTCGATATATGTCTAACATACATGTGCTGTTTTAGGCTTTGTTTATGCACGTGTCTCCCGTACACTGCTGTTTTATTCGTCTCTTCATCGCTAAGACAAGCACAGAGCCTGACATACAGTGTGGTCTCAAAAAACACCACTGAACCACTAAGGAAACTGAGGATCAGAGAGAAAGAGGCTCGCATAGCAGTTAATGACAGTGGAGTGGGTACAGCAGAATTCAAGTGCCCCACCCTTGTCATGAGACCTTACATAAGTCTTTTTTAAATATTTAAGGGATTAATGAATCAATAGATTAAGAAATCAATGGCTTGTGGGCACTCTGCATTGTACTAATCTGTACAAATAATAAATCCAGCATACTTCTTTTACTTTTTTTTTTTTTTGTAACAGTCTACCAGCTATTGACTACCCTGAATTCAAAAACAGGGTAAAGAGCTTAAAATACATTTGAAGAGGCTGGGTGTTTCAATGTGCATCTGATTATGTCAGTAGCATGGTGACTTGGCCTATGTCAATCATATAAAGGTTAACTTGAAATAGTAATAAAATTCTGCTGGTATTAGCCAGTAATATGAGAGACAACTTTCTTACCAAGTTGAATATCTCTCTTGTCAGCACAGCCAGCCAGATGTTTTTGTTTAAAAATTAGCCTTTTGGGGCAAGGAACAGTCCGTATGTCACAGATGCTTTAGGGAAAGTTGAACGTCTGCTATCTTGCTTTGAAAAACTATTTTCGACTATTTAAAGCAATCTAAAGCAAAGATTTTTTTATTCAGTTGGATGCTGAGCAACTGCCTAATTGGCTTCAAAGATCATAATAGATTTTGGACATATCACTTCTCAGAAACAAAGTAAGAGCCCTCCTGACTCAGATATCCAAGTGGTTTATGCCCTCATCTCAGCAGGTATCTGTGTATATGTTATCTTTGCTGAGTCCCCTTTCCTCATCAACCATTTCTAAAATAGGACCGCATTCTGGCTTTCTCTCTTCACACCGTTACTCTGCTTTTTTGGTACCTGTCATCACCTACTTACTGTACATTTCCTCATTTCTCGTTATTGTGTGTGTGCATATAAAATGTGCATATGCTATACATATTTAATGTATTGGAAGTAATGGGTGAATATTATCATAGATACAGCAGATATCCTGCTTTGGGTAAAATTCAAACTGAAGATTTTTAAATTGCTTAGTACATTGTAAGCCATGTAATACCAACTATTCATTTCCTTTTATAATCAAGAAATGTAATAATAACAATTACACATATTGTATGCCAGATGCTGAGTTAAGTGCTTTGCATGTATAATCTTGCATGATGCATACAATAATCCTATCAGATAAGGTAGTATTACTATGTTTCATTAATTTCAAAACACATAATGTTCAACTTTTTGTATTTTCTATCTTTAAATTATCAAAACTGAAATTAGAATAATTATTCCCTTAAACATTTCCAAATCTCCTAGTACAAACTTGGAAAATGTAAGAAGGAAAGAAATTGAGAGAATAAGTTGAATAACATGATAAATAACAATTACTGCTCTTACCAAAGTATAAGTTTTCTTTAAGATGCAAATACAATCATGCCAATAAATATCATTTTCAGTTTTCTTCCAATTTTTCAGGAAAGAAGATTCCATGATCCAGCAAAAAGAATTTCCCCATCCTCTGTGTCACATACTAAAGATCATTTTCCTAGTGCTAGTACGAGACCCTCCACATGGAAGAGCTTAGAACAACCAGAATCATGGATCCTGAGACAGTTGTCCAAGTAGACAAGAGAAAGGATGATTTCTGAACGGCAGATGAGTGTTACGTTTCAGAATCCCAAAGAAGTTAAGGGTAAAAGACAGGGTTTCTGTCAAGATACCCTAAAAGACAGAAAATACACTTAAAGTGAAAAATTGAGGTCAGCGTGAAGACAAGCAAAGTGGTCAAGGGAAGAGAAAAAAAATCTGACAATAAAGACCCAGACTAGGATTCGGGGTTTAAATAAAATGAGAGGAAAAAACCAATAAATGGAGTCCCACAAGGAAGACCAGTTTAAATTCGGAAATTTAGAGCAACTACTCATGCTCACAAAACAATGACTCATGAGTGATTTTTAACTGCAGGACACAGCTGTGTGCCCTGTGTTCTGGTTTAGGGAGCAGATAAGCCTCAGAGACACCGTTTGTTTCCACTTGGAGGATAACAGTGACCACACTTGGGTGGAGCACTAATTGTTCTAACAGCCAAGGTCTGGCTAATGAAAGAGACAAAATTAAAAATCCAGAGAGATCCTCATGGATGCCAAGCATAAGCTTTTTGGAACATCCCTTCACAAATACATGTTAACAAGATGCACAACAGCCTTCCAGCTCCCTGGATAACAGATTGCCATGCACACAATAACCCAAGTGGGTGACAGTCTGTCAAGGCGTTCTAATTTACAGTCCTGCATTTATGACACGGCGATAGAGAAAAGCCATTTTCAACTCCAACCCCTGTAGTTCTGTAAACTGGTCTTTCAGTTTCCACATATGAGCTGACTCACATAAAAGCCTACTTGTCAAATCAGAACTATTAAATTGAGATGGAAATATGTACAATGACTGGCTACCTTCTGACTCTGAAAGCCTTTCTTCTAAGAAAAAATACATTTCAGTGAATGGCGTTCACACTTGGGAACACCTGCTAAGAGTGTTAATTGAATAATAGTAAATGCCCATAAACATTCCTCTTAGGTTTCAACAGTTTCATACACACAACACACAGAGAGAGTGTGTGTCTCTAGGTGGAACAAATGGTTAAGAGTACAGCTACTAATAGAAAGATCGGGGGTTCACACATACCCAGTGGTGCCTCACACAAAACATAGACTATCTGCTTTCCAAAGGTAACAGCAATGAAAACCCTACAGAGTGCAGTTCGGCTCTGCACATCTGGGGTTGCAACGAGTCAGAATAAACTGGAAGTCAACTCATGTATGTATATGTATACACACATATGTACATTCATGCGTATACATACACACACACACAATTAACTGTTACATCTGTGCTGTAATTGATGTAGAGAATTCAGCCTCCAACACGAGTATTTTAGCCTAACCTCTCTGCTTAATGCAGGCTTATCCATACCACTTGCACGGGACAACACCAACTCAGGATGATAATTGTTTCTGCAGCATTTGAAATTCGAAATTTTACCTATGACTGCATTGAATCTTGCTACTTGCCAGTGGATTTTTCTATATAGCAGTGTATTTTATTTCATTTAATCTGTACATCATCCTTTTCAAATACTCGTATTTATGGTTTCACATACAAGGAAGCAAGGATTATAGAAATTAAATAACTTGCCCAAGGTCATACAATTATGCATTAATGACAGAAAGCCATTTCTCCTCTGTCGGGTAAGGGTGGTGGGGGCTAAGAATAAAGACGTTTGCTTTGTCAGGCTTAAACAAGTAAAATCCACATGCAATATCTGTACTCAATCCTACAGATAGATGTAAATCCAAAAATGTTGTATTCTTCTTTAATGTACAAAACTGAAGTATTTGGAAGCATCTAAATCTTGACTCAAGATTATCAAGTAGTTCTTTTCTGAAAGGTGTAACTGGAAAGGACTGCGGCTTTGGATGACGAGAACGACACCTGCGTTGTACTCTGATTAGAGTGAGCATTTGTGAGGAAAGGAAGAATCACAGCTGAGAGAAGCAAACGGAGACACAAGCAACAAAAACTTGTGTATATTTAACCAAGACTTGCCAGAGGAAAGTGTGCCACATAAGGGACTGTCTCTCTAAAAGGCTGTCAGGGATGACATGCATCAGTCTAATTCGGCAACATGCCAATCAATGTGTGAAACTTCCGTTAGTTTGATCTATGCTCATCAGGAAGACTCCTGGTTGTAACTTTTGTTCCCAAATATTATGTCTAAAAGGAATGCCTTTATTGATGCAAGCATTTAAGTTGCTTATCATTGCAATTCCTGCTGTAAATGGATGTCAGAATTATGAAGGTGTACCATTTTGTAGAAACTTGACTAATATAAGCCCACTCTTGAAAGATAGATCAGTTCTTATTGTACTCATAAAACAATGGAAAAATAAAGAGACTAAATTTGGAACTATGATGAAGTCACCAAATAACCATGCCTGTATCCATATAAAGAACCCCTGGTGGCCCAGTGGTTCAGAGCTTGGCTGGTAATCAAAAATCTGGTGGTTCAAACCCACCAGTCACTCCTCCAGTGTAAGGTGTGGGCCATCTGATTCTGTAAAAGACTTTTAGCCTTAGAAACCTGGGAGGAAGGAGGGGAACAAGTCTACTCTATTCTGTACAAGTGCAAAGAGTTAGAATCAACTTGATAAAGCTGTGCGACTAAAGATTCATCACCCAACCCTGTTGTCATTATCCACAGTAAGCTGGCCCCTGACTGTTGGGAAACCCATCTACGACAGACCCAAACTTGGCCTGGATCTGGGCCATCCCTGTACTTGGTTGTGGCTCAGACCATGGTGATGCCTAGTGTTGTCACTGGTAGACTTTTGGAAATAGATCGCCAGTCCTTTTTCCCCAGTGCATCTTAAGCCTGAAAGCTCTGTTAAAACCTGTTCGGCATTGGAGCAACACACGCACCTCCACCGGTGGCTGTGTATGATGTCCATTAGCTGAGAATCAAACCCACATCTCCTACACAGAAGACAAAAATTCTACCAATGGCCACCACTGCCTCTCCAATGAACTACCAGTGGGAGTCAATGAGAGACTTAGATGAGGGTAATGCTCATTTACAAAATCAGCTTTTTCTTGCTGCCAAAACTGTGTCTGCTATAACAGAAATACCACAAGTGGGTGGCTTTAACAAAGAGAAATTTTTTCTTTCACAATCTGGAAGGCTAGAAAGTTTGAACTCAGGATGCTAGCTCCAAGGGAAGGCTTTCTCTCATTGCCAGCTCTGGAGGAAGTTCCTTGTTACCAATATTCCCTCATCTAGGAGCTTCTCAGCACAGGACATCCAGGTCCAAAGGACATACTACCCTCCCAGTTCTTCATTCTTGATGATAGGAAGTCCCCCTGTGTCTCTGATTACTTCTCTCTTTTGTATGTCAAAAGAAATTGACCCCAGATACAATCTAATCACATAGATTGAGTCCTACTTCATTAAGGTAACTATCTCTAGTTCTATTGTGGCCATGAGGAGTCTGCATATGGATCAAGAGGCAGCTGTGCAAACAGCACAAGATGACACTGCATGGTTTAAAGTAAGGAAAGGTGTGCATCAAGGTTGTACCCTTTCACTATACCTTTTCAATCTGTATGTCAAGCAAATAATCCAAGAAGCTGGACTATATGAAGAAGAATGAGACATCAGGATTGGAGGAAGGCTCATTAGCAACCTGCATTATACAGATGATACAATTCTGCTTGCTGGAAGTGACAAGGATTTAAAACACTTACTGAAGACAAAAACCACAGCCTTCAGTATGAATTACACCTCAACATCAAGAAAACAAAAATCCTCACAACTGATCATAATAAATGGCAAAAGGATTGAGGTTGTCAATGATTTCATTTTATTTGGTTCCATAACCAAAGCCCACGGAATCAGCAGTCAAGAAACAAATGGATGCATTGTATTGGGAAAATCTGCTGCAAAGGGCCTCTTTAAAGTGTTAAAAGTAAAGATGTCTCCATGAAGATGAAAATGTGCTTCACTTAAGCCATGGTATTTTCAATTGCATCATATGCATGCAAAAGCTGGACAAGAAATAAGGAAGACAGAAGAATTGATGCCGTTGAACTGTGGTGCTGGAGAAGAATATTGACTCTACCATTCACTGCCTAAAGAACAAACAGATCTATTCTGGAAGAAGTACAAACACAGTGTTCCTTGGAAGCAAAGATGACGAGACTGCATCTCACATACTGTGGGCACATTGTGAGGAGGAATCAATCTCCGGAAAAGGACATCGCACTTGGTAAAGTGGAAGGTTACCAAAAAAGAGGAAGACCCTCAACAAGATGGATAAGACACAGTGGCTGCGATGATGGTCTTAAGCATAAAAACAATCGTGGGCGGGCTGCAAGATCAGGCAGTGTTTCATTTCACTGTGCATAGGATCGCTACGAGTTGGAGCCAGCTGGAAGGCACATAAAAACAACATCTCTAATCCTGCCTCATTACTATCATAGAGGTAAGATTTACAAGACATAGGAAAGTCATTTTGGATGACAAAATGGCTGACAATCTCACAATACTGGGAATCATGACTTAACTAAGGTGACACTCATGTTTTGGAAGGCACAATCCCATCCATAACAGTGCCTTAGTAATGTAAGATTTTAACATTAGGGAAAACTCAGTGAAAGGTATACAGGATCTCTGTCCTGTGTTTGCAACCTTTCAATAAATCTAAAAAGTACTCTAAAATAAAATGTTTATTTTACAAAAAGCCAAGCCAAGTGCCGTCGAGTTGGATCCGACTCATGGCTATTGCTTTCTTCACACTATGGGTTTATAGAGCTCTTAAAAGGTATGTAATGAAAAATTCTGTATCTGAAAGATTTTGACATTTCTAATTGCTTTGCTGTGGTCAAGTCACCTTGAAAATATTGCACTCAGACTTGAGCAACATAGCATTTCAATTATTTGCCACATCAAGCCATCTGTATTCAGGAGCTTGACTACAGCTTCTCTGACCTCAATTATAATAGCAGGAGCCCAGTTTGATACGGCTGCTTAGTTTCAAGTCAAGATGAAACCTCATAATAAAAATAAACAGATAATAAATGAAGAAAAACAAGATCAATGAAACAATCTTGTCATAAATATTCAGTTTAGCTATGAACGAAATGAGCAAGGTCTGTTTTGAAAGGTTCCCCCATGAGCAGCAAGACTGTGATAGAAAGCCATTTAATTCATTAAATAATTTATTTGATAAAAACATACTCCTTGTCTATCTTGAGCTAACTTATCCAGAAACAGAGAGAAAGGATAAAGCCCCGGTTACCGTCCTCAACGAAGTCATATTCTAGAGAAAAAGAGAGATATGAGAAGGAAAAACTTAAATATACTGATAATTTTTGTTTTCCTCTCATGCTTCATGCTTTGCAAAATATGTCTCATCGATCCTTCCCATTTGGCTCTGGCAATGGTTAAGAAGTCAGGCATCCTCCTGGATCCATGAAGAGAAATTATTTTCAAGTAGAAACTACTTCAAAATATCTTATGCTTCCATTAAGAAACCCATTAAACTCAAAAAAAAAAAAAAAAAACTCACTGCAGTTGAGTCAATGCCGACCCATAGTGACCCTACCAAACAGGGTAGAACTGCTCCACGGAGTTTCCAAGGAGCATCTGGTAGATTTAAACTGCTGACCTTTTGGCTAGCACAGACATAGCACTTAACCACTATACCACTAGAGTTTCCAAGAAAGCCATTACTTAATGGTAATTCCTCTGCAACATTCAAATGTTGCCTCTGCTACAGTCATGTGGACTTCTATTATTTAATAATTTATATCCACTGATGAGTATGCCTGGATAATGCAAATAATTAAGCACTCAGTTAACTGAAAGATTGACAGTTCAAGGCCACCAAGAGGCTGCTTGGAAGAAAATCTTGAAGATCTGCTTCCAAAAATCAGCAGTTGAAAACCCTATGTTACACAGTTCTGTTCTGACACACGTAGGCCATCATGAGTTAGAATCAACACAATTTTTTTTTTTTTTTTGGCTTTATGACTAAGCAAGATTAGTACAGTGTCCTGGTGGCACAGGTTTATCCTAAAGGAGATTCATGGTTTCTAAATATAATCCCTAAGTAACTGAAGAAATTATTTTTGTGAATGTCATGCAGATTCTTAGTTTCTCTCTATAATGTAATGTAACATTACATAATACAATACAATACACAATCTGTACATAACATATTACCTGATCAGTACATGACCTGACCAATAAACCATGAATGCCTTTTGAGATTCTTCCGTATCAGCTTTCTTAAAGGATAGAGTCTGCCTAAGGTTTACTTTCTGATGAGTTTTGCAGGTGAATATATCCATGTAACCACTACTACAATGAAGATGTAGAACACATAAAACATGCCCTAAAAAGTTCCTTCATGGAAAGATAACACACATGTCACGGATTGAATTGTGTAGCCCCCAAAATATGCATAGTAGTTTGCCTGGGCCATGATTCCTGATATGTTACGATTGTCCTGCATTTTGTGATTTTCCTATGCTGTCTGTTAAAGGATTAGGGTAGGACTATAAATCCCTTCATAGGATCACCTTCCTGCTCCACTGTAAAGAGAGTTTCCCTGGAGTACGGCTTGTACCACCCTTAATCTTTTCATCCTACAAGAGATAAAAGGAAAGGGAAGCAAGCAGAGAATCAGGAATCTCACACCATCAAGGAAGCAGCACCTGGAGAAGAACACGTCCTTCAGACATGAGGTTCCTGTGCCAGATGCTCCCTAGACAAAGACTGATGCAATACTTCACTTTCCTCCACAGCCAGCAAGAGGGAAAGCCTTCTCCTGGAGCAGACATCCTGCATTCGGAGCTGCAGTCTACTAGACTGTGTAAGAATAAACTTGCCTTTGTTAAAGTCATCCACTCTGGTATTTCTGTTAAAGCAGGCACTAGCTGACTAAAACGACATAATACACACAAGATTGCAAATCAAGACTAAATCAAAGCTAAGTTTCCTGAATACAATCAAATACTTCGAGGAGTAAAGGCCTTGAGACCATATACGATACAGCAGCAGGAGCAGGGGTCTCGGGACCACATACGATACATATATTATATCTCAGGTGACATCTAGGTCAACTGGTGTAACAAAATTTATTAAGAAAGGGTACTATATCCACCTTGGAAAGTGGTGATCAGGGGTTTTAGAAACTAGCAAGCACCTGTCTAAGCTGCATCAATTGGTTCCAACCCACCCGGGACACAGGAGAATGAACACCACCGAGGACACAAGGAAAACATTAGCCCAAGAGACAGGAAGAGCCATAGAAACCAGCGAATCCATCAACACGAGGCCAGAAGAACCAGATGGTTCTCAGCTACCACTAATGACAACTCTAACAGGAAACACAAGAGTGGGGTGCAGAAATCAAATTCTGGTAAAAAAAAAAAAAATCAGTCCTAATGGTCTAAGACAAGAGAAATTCTGGAAGACACTACCCCCAGATTCTCTGTTAGCCCCAAACTAAAATCATTCCTGAAGCCAAGTCTTCAGACAAAGATTGGACAGGACTATCAGAAATAAAGTAACACTGCTGAAGAGCGTGCTTCTTAGTTCAAGCAAATACATGAGACTGAACGGGCAGCTCCTGTCTGGAGGCGAAATAACAAGGCAGAAAGGGACAGCAGCTGCTTAAATCTACACAAGAAACCAGGGTGGCAACGAGAAGCAGGCTGTCACATCATAAGGAGAGCAACTAGGGTCACATAACAGTGTGTGCATAAATTTTTGTGTAAGCAACTAACTTGAACTACAAGCTTTCACTTAAAGTGCAAGGAAAAAAAAGAAGCTTCCTTCATGCCCATTTGCTGTCCGCTTACAGCCCCCACCCTGGGTGTCAAGTAATCATTGTGTTAATTTAGCTTTTCTAGGAAGCAGTTGCCGAAACAAAATTAACATGAAAGAAATTTAGGAGAAACACCTCGCGGCTATGACACCTGCCTAGGAAAGCAGGAAGAAAGAAGGAATGAGTAAAAACATCTTAGACTGCAGCGCAGTCCTAAGAGAGGTTTGCCTAGACTGAGGGACAGTCCTCCCATTGGAGAAGTCCTGTGGCTCTTAGGATTGTGGCTGAGTTAGCATCTCCTCAGTTCTTAGTCTTCGGCTCGGTGAACTACTCCACTGCGTGGATGTACTAATTGACTTATGTACTCACCCACCGCTGCACACTTGCTCTGTTAGAAGTTTGGGGCTATTATAAGCACAGTTGTTCCTAAATAAAGAGTTCACTTCCTTTGTGTCACCCTATGCTTTTAGTTTCTCTTGGGTAGACACACAAAAGTGGGGTGTCTGGGTCATTGCAGACCTCTTGGTTAGCAGTGGTTAGCACTTAACCACCACACCACCAAGGTTTCCCTCATAAGTGTATTTTAACTTATGAATCCACCCACTGCTGTTGAGTTGGTTCATACAGTGATCCTATAGAGCAAAGTAGAACTGCTCCATAGAGTTTCTAAGGGGTGCCTGGCAGATTCGAACTGGCAATCTTTTGGTTAGCAAATGCAGCACTTAACCACTCTACCACCAGGATTTCTGTAACTTTACAAGAACCTGCAAAAGTTTTTAGATAAGTTTTATATTAAGAAAAGTATATTATATTTGTACCAGAATTCCAGTTGCCTGCATCCTCTCCAACATGTGGTACTGTCAGACTTTTTAACCTTCAGCAGCCTCATGAGTATGTAGCCTATGCTATTGTGGTTTTAACTTACATTTTTTTTTTTGTAATCAACGATGTTGAACAACTTTTCACTTGCTCACTGGCCGCCCCTTCCTAAGGTTCCTAGGAGTCTCATCCCAATTATAGCATCTCTTCAAGGCCAAAACCTCATAATCTGAATCAGATTCTGAATGACGTTCCTCGCTCGAGTATGTTCAGCACAGTTCTTAAGGCACAATTCTTGCTCTTTGTCAGACATACGACTGAAAATATTTTCTCCAAGTCTGGGGTTTGCCTTTTCATTTCTTGGGACTTTATAGTAAGTACATATAAAGTGGCAAAATAAAAAAACAGTTTATATTTAATATAGTCTATGAGAGTAGTAGTCACCATTTAACATATTTAGACCAAATACACATCTTCATGAGGCACCATTCCGCAAAGGATGTTAATTACCGGACACTCTCCACAGGAGAATTTTAACAGGAACAGTAGTGTACAGGTTGACTCAAGGTAGATTTGAAGGGAGATATTCTGTAAGAATTCACTGAAATTGTTTTCCTAAACAGATAAACTATATTTTTTCAGTTAAAATAAATTTATTTTATTAAACTTCACACTGTACTCTATTTTTTGGATTAGATAATACATGTAACATAAAATCTATCATTTCAACCATTTTCAAGTATATAATTCAATGGCATTTCATCGATTCCTGGTATTATACAACCACTACCAGTATCTAGTTTCAGAATATTTTTATCACTTAAAAAAGAAACACCACACTCATTACCAGTTTCCCTTTGCCTATCCTCCAGCTCCTGCTACCACTGATCTACTTTCTGTCTTGATGAATTTGCCTGTTCTGGATATTTCTTATCCAGATGAGTGCTCTTTATCCATTGCAGGAAACTAGAAGAAAGCACACGCTTACCAGCTGTCTCATCCCCTCTAAAAAGCCCTCCAGGCAGCCCTACTCAATAACTGAAATATACTCATTAGCCACCCATTTATAGGCAAGATTGAAAACGTAATTTAAAAATAGACATGTTACTGCAACCCAAAATATAAGGGTTCTGTTAATTCAAGAAGCGTTAATACTAAGAGTTAATATTTTTTAGACAACAAACAAGCAGTGTTTGTAGTCTCCTACACCTCACACTAGAGAGACTTGAAAGAATAATCTTAAATTACTCGTTACTATTCAATCACTTTGTCACTCAATATCCCTAGTTTCTATCTCCACCATTTATGTTTATATTTAATCCACTGATAAATCCTTTTCTCTATAATATTGATCTGTAATGAAATCTATTTCTTATGGGTTGAATTATGTCCACTCAAAAGGAAAGTACATCAAGGACTGGAGGAAGACTCATTAACAACCTGTGATATGTAGATGGCAGAACCTTGCTTGCAAAAAGTGAAGAGAACATGAAACACTACTGATGAAGATTCAACATAAAGCAAAAGCCTCCCTACTTGTCCAATAAGCAACGTCACAATAAACAGAGCCAAGGATTTTATCTTACTTAGATTTACAATCAACACCCATGGAAGCAGCAGTCAAGAAGTCAAAAGACACATTGCACTGGGCAAATCAGCTGCAACAGACTTCTTGGAGGTGTTGAAAAGCAAAGATGTCACCTTGAGGTCTAAGGTCTGCCTGACTCAAGCCTCGTAAGCATACAAAAGCTGGACAATGAATAAGGAAGACCAAAGAAGAATTGACCCATTTGAACTGTGGTGTTGATGGAAAAATATTAAATATACCATGGACTGCCAACAGAACAAACAGTTCTGTACTGGGAGAAGTACAACCAGAGTAGTCCTTGGAAGCAAGGGTGGTGAGACGGCATCTTACGTACTTTGGATGTTTCAGGAGAAGTCAATTCCTCGAGAAGGATATCACACTTGGTAAAACAGAGGGTCAGTGAAAAATAGGAGGACCCTCAGGAAGGTGGATTGACAGTGGCTGCAATGAAGGGGGTGAGCATAGAAACAACGGTGGGGATGGCACGGGATGGGGCAGTGTTTCACTCTGTTGGACATATGGCCACTATGAGTTGGAACTGACTTGATGGCACCTAATAACAGCAGTGTCTCCCGCCTATACCTTCTTCTAAGCTTCAGATCTTGAATAGTTAACCATCTACCATGTACTTCCTTGAATTTTCAGATACTTACTAGATACTTCCATCCGAATATCTCACAGAAACATCAGAGTCTCACAAGAACATCACTCCCCTAGAATTAATTTACCACAAATTCTCTCTCCCAGCTGATATTACAGAATTAACAGGAAGAAGGAGCACAAAAGATATGACCAACTCCCTTGTGATACATAGAAACCAAAAACCAAACCCAATGCCATTGGTCAATTCAAAGTCAGTGTTAAAATTTTCATGGCCCATTTCATTACCTCTTCATAACAACCCTCAAGAAAGATATGTTATTGTATTCAGTTTACAGGTAAAGAAATTTAGGCTCAAAACAGAGTAATAATTAGGATCACAAAACAGTAAATGGACTCTTGATCTTTAATTCAAACTCATTGCATTAGACTGTTTCTCTTATTTGTGAGATCCTCTAAGAGATCCAATATAACTTACCTACTTGCCTAAAGAAAATTATTTCTTCCTTCTCAGCTCTCACGAATCTAGTTGAACGAATAAGTCTTAGTATCTTTCTATCCCACAGCCGTTGCTTTAATGCAGGATCCTAGCATCATTTAACCACAGTAACAGGTACTTTTTAAAGTCTTCTTATAAGTGATATCAGGTCTTCTTTCCTTCTTTCTCTCCAAAGACATATATTTGCAAAACTAAATTCTTACAACATGAGAGCTTTAGTTTTTTTCCTTGGTGACACCATTTTAAACAAGAATAAAGAACAAACTGCAGTGTGATACATATAGGCTGTTGTGATTGGGCCCATGTCTTTTTGTCCATGTCATATTGAAGCTATCCTATGTGTTAAAAAACAAAACAAACAAACAAAAAAACTCCAGTGCCATTGAGTTAATTCTGACTCATAGTGACCCTTTAGGACATAGCAGTACTGCCCCATTGAGGTTCCAAGGAGCACCTGGTGGATTTGAACTGCCAACCTTTTGGTTAGCAGGTATAGCACTTAACCACTACACCAGCAGAGTTTCCATCCTATGTGTTAGCTATGAGGAATTAATTGAGGACTCCAAGTTTTTGCATATTCTGCTCCTTTAAGAAGACACTCCCTCTGCAGTCTAAATTAATAATTCCTCCTCACCTGTCATGAATTGAATAGTGTCCCCCCAAAAATATGTGTAGCCATGTGGCTGGGCCATGATTCCGAGTATCTTGTGACTGTCCTCCATTTTGTGGTTCTCCTATGCTGTATGTTAAAGGTTTAGGGTGGGACTATAAATCTCTTTACAGGATCGCCTCCCTGCTCCACTGTAAAGGGAGTTTCCCTGGAATATGGCTTGCCCCACCCTTAATCCTTTCATACTGCAAGAGATAAAAGGAAACAGAAGCAGGCTGAGACTTGGGAACCTCACGCCATCAAACAAGCAGCACTGGGAGAAGAACACGTCCTTCGGACCTGAGGTTCCTGTGCCAAGATGCTCCCTGGACAAAGACTGATGCAATATCGTATTTTCCTCCAGAGCCAGTTAGGGGGAAAGCCTTCCCCTGGAGTAGACACCCTGAATTTGGACTTGTAGCCTACTGGACTGTGTAAGAATAAACCTTCCTTTGTTAAAGCCATCCACCCTGTGGTATTTCTGTTAGAGCAGCCCTAGCTGACTAAAACATCACCCCTTAAATTCAGATTCCATACCATCCTCTATTGGAAATCTCCTGCCTCTCCCAGGTAGACATAGATGCCCCCCAGTACCCCCACATTCTTTCATTGGGATTATCTCTTTTCTGTACACCATATGTCTTAATTTCCTAGTGATAGCATAGCAAAATACCCAAAAGTCAGTAGCTTAAAAAAAAAAAGAAAGAAAAAATTTTCCCACAATTCCTAGAAGCTGGAAGACGAAGTTCAGGGTATGGGCAGAACCACATTGCCTCTCTGTTTTCCATAGAGCAAGATACTTTCTTGTTGTCTGAAGCTGTGCTGGTAGCCTGGTGTAGTTTTTTGGCGTTCCCTGGCTTATAGGTGTATCTCCACGTGGCATTTATCCTCCCGCTGTGTGTCTCCCTATTTCCATTGTCTGTTATCTCCTTTTATAAAACATCACTTGGAGTAGAACTAAAATCCATCATACTCCAGCATAACCTCATTAATTTAACAGGGAATATTTTCAAGATAACCTGATTTCCCCAAACAAGGTCACATTCACAGGTATCGAAATACACATTCCAACATATCTTTGGGGAAGACACAATTCCATCCTTAGAAACATGATACTCATATCTATACATCACAAGGTCTAAACAAGAGTGAGACAATCTACTTTGACCTCCTTGAGGTTACCAAATAAACCCAATGCCATCAAGTCAATTCCAGCGACTATCATGGATTGAATTGTGTCCCCCCCAAAATATGTGTAGCCATGTAACTGGGCCATGATTCCCAGTATCTTGTGACTGTCCTCCCTTTTGTGGTTTTCCTAAACTGTATGTTAAAGGATTAGGGTGGGGCTATAAATCCTTTCATAGGATTACCTCCCTGCTCCACTGTAAAGGGAGTTTCCCTGGAGTATGACTTGCCCACCCTTAATCCTTTCATCCTACAAGAGATAAAAGGACAGAGGAGCAGGCAGAGAATTGGGAACCTCGTACCATCAAGAAAGCAGCACCAGGAGAAGAGTGTGTCCTTCAGACCTCAGATTCCTGCACCAAGATGCTCCCTGGACAAAGACTGATGCAATACCAGGCTTTCCTCCAGAGCCGACAAGTGGAAAGCCTTCCCCTGGAGCGGACACCCTGAATATGGACTTGCAGCCTACCGGACTGTGTAAGAATAAACTTTCCTTTGTTAAAGCCATCCAGTCTGTGGTATTTCTGTTAGAGCAGCACTAGCTGACTAAAACAGTGACGCTGTAAGACAGAGTAGAACTGCCCCTTAGAGGTTACCAAATCCATCTTCCTAATCTCTGGGAGTTTAGTACCTGAAACAGTGTCAGCTGCTGAATGCCACACAGTTAAGCGAGAGAGGCAGTTAACAGTATGCTATCTATTAGAGTGCTTGTATGTGCCACCACAGGATGGATTCAAAATCCCATACCAACATAAGCATGGTTATTTATCTTGAAACTACATTCATACTTGCCATTCCATCTTCGTCAAATTAGCATAAATACTGCAAAACAGATGAACCCAGCATTTTAGCCATTTGGTATTGCTCTAACAGAAAGACCACACATGGATAGTTTTAACAAAGAGAACTTTTCCTGTCGCAATGCAGTAGGCTACAAGCCCAAATTTAGGGCATCAGCTCCAGGGGAAGGCGTTCTCTGTTGGCTCTGGAGGAAGGTCCTTGTCATCAGTTTTCCCTGGACTGGGAGCTTCTGAGGGTCAGGAACTTCGGGTCCTTTCCAAAGAACAGACTCTGGTCCCAGCACTACTTCTTGGTGGTATGAGGTCCCCAAATCTCTGCTTGTTTCACTTTCGTTTATATCTCAAGAGACTGCAGCAAGGCACAAAACAGTCTTACACACTGAGTCCTGCCGAACCAACACACCTGCTGCCCATTCTCCCTCATTAACATTATAGAGGTAGGGTTTACAGCATATAGGAACATCACCCAATACCAGGAATCATGGCTTAGGCAAATGGCTGCACACAATTTGGGGGTGACACAAAACAATTTATGACAGCCAGTTTCTGTAAAATTTTAAAGACTTGAGAAAGAAACCAGCATGTATCTGTTTACACTGGCCATACTAAGGGAGAAAGAAGACTTACACATCCCGAACACATCCAAAGACGAACCACCAAAGAAAAGTATGTGTTTTAAGTTTACAGGACTGCCCTCTTTTTTTATACTGTACTACATGGTGTACTCACCGGTGTTTCTCAGAGCATTAGTCAGCTGTGCTATAGAAGCAAACCCCCAATTCCAGTGACTGACTACAACAAATATTTCTCATCTAATCACATTAAATGCACTCTGCAGCCCCACTATAGCTCTGCACTAGGCAGACACCGATCCACACATCTTCTTACTCTGGTACCCAAATAAAAGCCAGCCATTACATGAGACTTGCTGTTACAGTGGCGTGATAGCAATCAGAACCACAGGATGGCATTCCATGACTCTGTCACATCTGTGCTCAATCCATTACCACTGCAAACCACCTGGTCAAGCCTGACCACGTGGAGGGAACTACAAAGAGGCACTGGAAGTCACATGGCAAAGCCTACGACGTCTAATCCTCCAACAAGGAAGGAAACAATTCGCATGAACATTCACCTCCGTTCTTATCCAATTCACTTAATTTTAATTTTACTGAGATTCACTTCCTGATTTATAAGAATGAAAGGACTGAACTAGGTCACCTGCCAGTCTGGATTATGTAACTGAGATGCTTCAGTAGGGAGGAACCTCTAGTGACGTAATGGTTAAGAGCTATGGCTGCTAATCAAAAGGTCAGCAGTTTGAATCCACCAAGCACTCCACGGAAACCCTGTGAGGCAATTCTCCCCTGTCCTTTAGCATTGCTATGAGTTGGAATCTACTCGAGAGCAGTGGGTTTGTTTGTTTTTTGGTTCAGTAGGATAGTAAAGCAAACATAAGATCATGAAGGAAAACTTAGACACCCAAGTTTCAATGTGACATTTTCTTGTTCTGTCATGAGCAGAAATGACATAAAAAGTGCAACAGGAAAGACTATCTTGCATTTATGAAGCCTGTTTCAAACACATCAACCCAGAGATGTGACTCATTTTATCTTTTATTGTTTTTTTTTCCTGTCAGGTATTGTGATAACCAAATTGTTCCTCTCTCGTATGACAAATAAGCATGCCAACCATAGGAACTCACATCTGTTGAGAGTCATTCAGTTGCAAATAACAAAACATTGAACTCAAATTATTGTACATGCTAAGGATGAGATGATTTATTAGTTAACATAGCTTTAAAGTCCGCAGGAGGACAGGCAGTGGCTTGATTTGATGACTAAATGATTTCATCAATAGTTTCAACTTTTTCTCAAGGTGGTTGCCAACGGCCACTAGAGTACTGTATGCTTTTCCTTCTGGTCCAGAGGGAGACTGTTCCCTCTGTAACTGTTGACTAAAAGTTCTGGGCTTCACACTCTGAGTGGATCAACTTGTTTCAAACACATAACCCTGCAGAAATTGTGATTAGAAAGGGTGGGATTTTGCTCTTTAGTTTCTTTTCACTCAGATCACCATGGCTCTTCCCAAGAAGGGAAAAAGTAGATGAATGCTGAGCATGATAAAACTCAAAGGTTTGTTGTTAGGTACCGTCGAGTTGGTTCCAACTCATAGCAACCCCATGAACAAGAGAATGAAACACTGCACAGGCCTGCACCATGCCCATAAAAGCCTATTGTTATAGCCATTGTGTCAATCCCTCTCCTTGAGAATCTTAGTCTTTTTCACTGACCCATGGCATAGTGGTTAAGTGCTACATCTGCTAATCAAGAGATCAGCAGTTCAAATCCACCAGGAGCTCTTTGGAAACTACGTGGAGGTTCTACTGTGACCTCTAGGGTCGCTATGACTCAGACTCGACTCGATGGCAATGGGTTTGGTTTGGTTTTTCACTTCCCCTAGCACGATGTCCTTCTCCAGGGACTGACCCATTCTGACAATGTGTCCGAAGTATGTAAGACACAGTCTTGCCATCCTTGCATCCAGGGAGCACTCTAGCTGTACCTCTTCCAGGGCAGATCTGTTTATTTTTTTGGTAGTCCATGACATGCATGTTTAATATTCTTCTCCAGTACGGCAATTCAAATATGTCAGTTCTTCCTCTGCCTTCATTTTTCATTGTCTACTTTCACATGTATCTGATATAACAAAATACTATGGCTTGGGTCAGGGGCCCCTTAGTCTTCAAGGTGACGTCTTTACTTTTCAACACTTTTGGGAGGTCTTTTACAGAAGATTTGCCAAATGCACTTCATCTTTTGATTTTTTGACTGCTGCTTCCATGGGTATTGATTGAGGGACCAAGAGAAATGAAATTGTTTAGGTCAGTCTTTTCTCCATTTATCCTAACGTTGCCTTCTAGCCCAGTTGTGAGGAATTTTCTTTTCCTGATGTTGAGATGCAACACATACTGAAGGCTGTGGTGGTCTTTTACCTCATCATTTCTTCCATTTGCTTTAGCTACTTGACATTCAAAAGCAAGTTTCCATAGCTTTGACCAAGTGGGGACAAGGTAGATGAATGCTGTCTACAGTGAAACTCAAAGAGTTGAGGAAGGCACTTGACATATCACTTTGTAAACTTTAATACTTTGTGTCATATAAACAGACAGGAAAATATGATGAAGAATACATCAAGTTTACATATCCATGAGCACATTTTTTATTTTTCTAATAGAAAATACGTTCACTTCTAAACTAGATTTTGTAAACTTCTAGTATATTTTTTTGACTAGGCAAGCCAATTATGTATATTGAAAAAAGATAAGTTGTCTAGTTTGTAGGAGTTAAAAAAAATCTTTCTAAAAGAAAAAATTGCTGTAAATGATTACATACAAGGGGGGTATAGATTTACCTTACCTAGGCAAGTCACTCCTTTTATCTTGCTTTCAAGGACTATGGGTATCACAGCCTATCTTGCTTGATTAAAAGTTTTGTTGACATAAACAAAATTTTTGTAACCTTTTACATAAAGCCAAAAATAGAAAGAAAGCACTACATTTATGGGAAGGAAGTCTTAGATTAAAACACACTGCACACCACAACTACCAATCCCTCTCTTATTGCTTTCTGTGTCAGAGTCCTCTTATTCCCAAAGTAGTTCTTGAAAAGTAAGCTGTATAAGTAGTGTATGGAGGAACTAAATAGGAGAGTAGTTATTTTAGCTACTAGAGAACCAGGCCTTACAAAAGTGACTGTATCTTTTGGTATGAAATACTGGGAATTCTTAGACCATCAGCCACACTTAGATTCCAAAAGAAGCATCAAAATGTATTCCAAACACAAATACAAGTGATTTTTGGAATATTTGCTTTTGTTCCTACTCAATAGCTTGTAAAATTGAGTCAACTGCATGTGAACTTTTCAGTCACAGCTAGACAGAATATACTTTTCCCTGAATTACTCATTCTAATTGTGGGAAGGAGAAGAAATGTCATGAATAAATTAAATGTACAGATGAACAAAAATATCTGTGTTCCCATGGCATATTGGATTTATCTTTCAGACAGAATGTTTCACAATATATTACAATTATTTGTAGAGTTTTGTTGCTTAGACTTTGAATTTGGAGTGTACCCAAAGTTAAAGAACTGAACCCAGCCCTAGAAATTAGCAAGTGACAGCTGGTCATCTCAAGAGTGTTAGAGTCTTACAAAAGAAATAGATAAGAATACTCAGGTTTATAAAACAATAAGGCAACTACTATAATCATTGTTATAGGGACACAGTGGGAAGAAACGAAGCTCAGAGAAATCAAGAAATCCAAAGAGCAGATAACATATACCTTGAATGTTAAAAGATGATTTATCTAGAGATCTATCTGATGTGCAAGGGCATTCTAGAAGAACTAGCGTAAATGAAAGAAGGAGACTTCAGTGTTTGTAGAAGGAACAGCTTTTGTTGGCTCCAAGTAGCAGCACAAATCTAGGCTTGGCTACTCCTACAACGTTGATTGGCTTCACAGCCTCATGGCAACTAGGATTAGAGTATTATGCAAATAACCAAAGCATCCAAGGGCTTATGTCTTTAAAATGTCTTTAAAACCCAGTTTTCTGGGTCCCACTCTTGATCTACAAATGTGAATTCTGGAGTTGGCCCAAAGAATCTGCATTCTTAACAAATAATCCAGATTTTACGAATACTCACTAAAAATTGACAATTACAATTACAATTCTGTAATTTTGGATTCACCTCGCCTAGGAAGATTTAAAAAGTCTAATAATACCTGGAAGTGACTCTAGATACCAGTATCTTCATAGTTTTCCAGATGATTCTAATATGTAGCCAAGTTTGAAAAGTATTTCTGTAGGGAAACAAGTCAACACATTTGTTTACTTTTCTTTTTGCTGAAATATCACCTAGCTGGCTTTTTAGACCTAAACAGGATCTATTCTTCTAGGTAATAAAATCTGCCTTTACTAGCACCACAGTACTGAAATATGGTTTGTGTGTGTGTGTGTGTGTTCCTTTGTTGCCGAAAATTTGAAACAGAACTTTCAGTCTAGTACATTCATCTAGTTATGGTGTTATCCCAAAAGCAATGATGACAGAAAGAACATTCAACCCCAAACCAGACATGTTCCCATCCAGTAGATTCTGATTCATAGCAACCCTATAGGACAGGACAGAAATGCTGTGTAGGGTCTTCATGGCAGTAAATCTTCATGGAGGCAGACTGTCACATCTTTTTCTCACGGAGCAGATGGTAGGTTTCAACTGCTGAATTTCTTCATTAACAGCCAGGTGCTTAACCATTGCCCCACCAGGTTCCTTGTAGAAAGGATATTAAAGAACAAATTCTTTAGGTTTCTCCTAATCATGGATTGAATGTGTTCTCTAAACGATCTATAACAGTTTGGCCGGGCTGTAATTCCTGGTATTGTGTGATGTTCCTCCTTGTTGGAATTCCTGCCTCTATGATGTTAATACGGGTGAGGGGCAGCAGTTGTGTTTGTGGAGCAAGACTCAATATGTAAGTTTGTTTTGTGCCTTTAGATGGGCTCTTGAGCTATAAAGAGAAAAGCCTGGCAGAGAGGTTTCAGAACCTTACAGTATCAAGAACAGAGTACTGGGAGAAGAGCATGTCCTTAAGATTCGAGGTTCCTGCACCAAGGTGTCCCTGAACAAGGACTGATGGAACACAAGGACTTTCCTTCAGAGCCAATAAGGCAGAAAGCTTTTCCCCTGGAGCAGACATCCTGAACTTGGACTTGTAGCCTACCAGACTGTGTAAGAATAAACTGTCCTTTGTTAAAACTGTCCACTCTGCTATTTCTGTTAGAGCAGTACCAGCTGACTAAAACACTCCCTAAAAAAATCAGATGCTATCTTGTATCTGGTAGCCTACAGTATTACATGTCGGGATTAAACATCCTAACAAATCAGTTCCAGGTTCCTTTTTACTGGAAAAGCCCAGGAGTTCAGCTACCTGCTGCAAAAAGCCAATTCACTGAGGCAGAAGCTTTGGGGTAAGATCAAAGGTTTTATTTGCAAGCAGCACTGCAAAAGACTGGGAGATATTCTTATCTTCAAAGCCTGCCCAAATGGGTCAGGCGAAGTCTGAGGATTTAAAGGGAAATACCACATGCAGATGTAGGGAACAATGTGGGCAGTTGCGGGTGTTTGGGTCCACTGACTGGAAGTCAGCTGTACAGAGGGGGTCGACTGGGTGGAGGTCTGCTTCACAATCTTGCAGGCTATCACCAGCCATCAAGGAAAACAAAGTGGTGTTAGCCTTCATCTGGCCAGTAACCTAGAAGAATAATGCTCAAACACAGTTACTTCTCCATGTCCCTGGCTTGATTCTTTTATCATTGATTTTATCAAGACAAAAGGAGTCATTCATTGCCTATAGTTCACTGAATCTATAGTGGGGCCTACAGAGGCCCCACCTTAGCGTTGTCGTCTGGGGCTTGTGCAACATGGAGGTCATGCCTTTCCCTGTGTATTAGGGGTGATCCGAAAGGATATGTCTCTGATCCCCTTAGTTCTGAGCACCCCTCACATGGAAGCCTTTTCAGCCTCCAGTCTCAACTTTAGAACTTAACGTTTCATGAATGTATTTTGACCATAAATCTGTTTTTTCTGTATACATGAATATACTAATAATCACTATAAATTTTCCAGTAACAGGTAGCTTCTTTTAGTTTTAATCTGTTTGTTTTAAGATCATTTGGATGGTACGTATGTTTTATTGCATTTATTTATTTGCTTGTTTTTCCTAATACCTACTAAATACTTTGACTGTCAGGCCGGTCCCCTCAGGCAGATCCCCTTCCCCAAACTTCCCCTTTTCTGGAAGGGCCCCCCTTCTCGGAAAGTCCCTGTTTGTTTTTTGTATATGCTAATAAAGCTGCTCACTCTGTCCACTTTCCATTGGCTCCCATCCTCTTACCCATCTCACCCCACAAAGGCACCACCTTTCATGCTAATTAGATGGGTTTTTGTACCTAAATTCTATTGGCTCCTGTCTTTTTCCCACGTCCCCATTAAGGTCCACACTAGGCAGAACCATCCACCCTATATAAACCCCCTTCCTCAATACAAACGCGCGACTTCTCCGACTCCTACCTTGGAGCTCGCAGGGTTCGCCCGGGAGCGCACCAATAAATCCTGTCCCACTGCTGATCTCACTCTCTTTCTCTCTAACTGCCACCGATAGGTTTAGCCTACCTCGCCTTACAGTTGATGCCGATAGCTTTAGCCTACCTCGCCTGACAAAAACCATTAGCTGTCGCTTCAGTGGCCTGCATAGTTGCTATATGTTCAGCAGTGCTTCCGCAATTGGAAAGGAGGGGGGAGAGAAAATAAACTCAGCCTTTGAGTTAATTTCTACCTGTACCAGAAGTAGAAAGTTTCTGACTTGTGTTGTAGATTGAACTGTATTCCCAAAAATGTGTATGGAAGTGTTAGCCTTATTCTTGTGGATTTGATCCTACTGGAAAACGGTGTTTTCTTTGTTATTCGATTAGATCATATCCCAGTAAGCCAAAACAAACAAACCCAGAGTAGTTGCTAAATTGAATCACTTCTTACTTAGAAGAGCGGAACAGACACAGAGATACACACAGGGAATGACAAGTTTTGCGGTTGTGTGACTGATTAGACCCCAACTGAGGTTCCAGAGATTGAGCTAGCAAGTTCAGTCTCCTGACGCCTGGCAAACTGGGAACTCCCTCCCCCAAATCACATGAAGACACATCCTTTTGGGTAGCAAATAACAGAAAAGTTTATTAAGAGAAAGTACCTGTTTCCAGAGAGGAAACAGGTTAGTCTCCATGAATGGAAAAAGGCCCAGCATGGATTTGGGGAATGGTTTTTATTGGCGAAAACACTGGGCCATGTCACAGATGGGAGGGAGGCCTGATTTGGTTTTGATTGGCTTTGAGGTTACCGTAGCCACTTCAGAACTGCTGGGAGGAATTGTTATTTGCCTCACAACTGCCAGGAAGAACTTATATTTGCATCACAAACTGCCAGGTTGAACTGTTGACATGCGGCAGATCAGTTCCCTTGGTAACCTTATTAATACTGCATGTGCTCTACAGTGCAAACCAGGACCTTTTTCATCCCTAGAAAATGTTAGCTTCCGGAGTAAAATATATTAGTATGTGGTGACAGAGATCAGGTTCCCTAGCTAACCGTAATAAGCACCAAGGAACACTGAGAGACAGAGGAATGCCAACACCACCAAAGAATGTCAAGAAACTGCAGGGACTACAGACAAGGAAGGAACTCCTCCCAGCACAACACCCTGAATTTGAACTTCCAGCTTGCTGAACTGTGAGAAAATAAATTCCTACTCTTCAAAGCCACCGATTTGTTGTATTTCATAGTTATGGCAGTACTAGGTAACTAAGACAACTGGTCTTTGCTTGCTTTGAGTAAACAGTGGTGACAGAGATATAAAGGACACACAGAAGACAGACGTAAGAGGACAGTCCCACTCCTTTGTGGGCTACGATAACAATAGAGGGGTCCTTTTTTTTTTTTTTCACATGTTAAGTAATAATGGAAGATGGGGTAATCAGTAAGAATAAAGCAATAAATCTCCTTTAACTGAAGATATTTCTTAGTTCTTTTAAGTCTGAAACCAGTACTGCTTTCTGAGAACAAAAGTAACTGACCCAACAAAGAACAAGACTGTGAATAATGGGAGTGGTAAATGGTGGAACAGCTGCCCAGCCCCACAAACGCTCTCCTCTCTAAACTCCTCTCCAGACTGTTTCTGTGTAATGACAGAAGGTGAAAAAGAAAATGTACGACCCAATTTAAAGTGTTAACTTCATCACTTTCCTAAAAATATCTTCAAGTCAGGTTATTAGAATTGGTTACATTTTGTCCTAATATGAAATGATCCTAGGAAGATCCTAATTGTTCTTGGTCTTTGAACCATAAATATCAGATGCATGATATAGTACACAAAGTATTTATATATAGGAAGTTAAATACATTTACTCTTTGAGGTTAAAACAAAAAAACAACTGATTCTAGGATTCAACTTGTTGCTGTTTCATCACTGTGAGTCAGTTCCAACTCACAGTGACATTATGGGACAGCATACAACTCCCCTGCTAAGGTTCCAAGGAGTGGCTGGTAGATTCAAACTGCCAACCTTTTTGATTTAGCAGCTGAGCTCTTAAACATTGTACGACCGGGCCTCTGATTCAAGGCTAGGATGGGCAAGTGCAAGATGGGCCTGGAACGTCTTGTAGAGGCAGAAAGTAAGAAAGTGCTGAAAAATAAAATCATGAGAGCAATGTCAAAGAGACAAAGGAGCCCACCCAAAAGAGGTTCCAGTAGTGAAAGCTGGAACAATTTGAGTAACAAAAATAATTAGCATAGCGCTGGATTTTAACACAAAGAATAAAAGAAATGTCCATGAGCCGTTACTAATATAATGACTGGATAAACAAAAGAGGGGAAGCATACAAATATTTCTGTAGTAAAATGGGTTCTTTATGTAGCCTTTTGAATTGGTTCTTTGGAAAAACACCTTAAGGAATTTTTCCCATAGGCCCTAAATAGTTAATTTCACTCTAATTTTCTACCCTGGAGAGTTTGATACTTTGGTCCAGGTTGACTGATATTTCCTAGGGAAGTTGTGAAGAGCTTGATGGTTTGATACGTTTTGCGTAGTTCTGTGCCACATTATGCCCTGTGATTGGTCTATTTCATGCATTTTGCGGGGATTAGTTGACATACTATAAACCATGCAAATGAAGTGACAATGGATTATGCAAATGAAGTGACTGTTGCCCACCAAAGGAATTGGTCAGTTCATGGCCATTGTAGGAGTGCAATACCTTAAAAATCACACAGACTTTACATATATGCAGCCCACAGCACAGAGGTTTCTGAAAGAAGTAGAAAAGTCATTAGAGGCAAGAAGAGAGAAGAAAGAAGCTGAGAGATGAGAGGGTAGAAATTTCCTGAAAGAGCTGTAACATGGATCAAGAGCTGTAACACTGAAGACAGCACCGGGCCTGGAAGGGACTCTACAGCAGAGTCGGTGGTGATGGTCAGAACTTACTGCTAGGACTGTGACAAAGAGAGAGCTGAAGAAACCCACTGACTGGCCACCAGCTGAGTCAGCTGGTAGTGGAGAGGCTGACGGCAGCAAGACTATAGAGGCAAAGAGGCTTGCAAGGCTGAGAAGGGATGTGAGAGTATCTTGGTCAACCCACATATCACAGAAAAGCCACACGTGGGTGGCATAACAAAGAAATTTATTTCTTCACAGTAAAGTAGGCTGAAAGTCTAAATTTAGGGTTGTTACCTCCAGGGGAACATTTTCTCCTTTGTGACCTGGGTAAGGGCATTATACTCCCACTCTAATTCTCTTTAGTGTAAAATTACAATCACAAAGTAGAGAACAGCCACATAATACTGGGAATCAAGGCTTAACTAGCTTGACATGTATTTGGGGGAAATATAATTCAATGCATGACGCACAGTCAGGAGGTCTGTCCTGAGGGGACAGAGAATAGTCTTGCATGGCTGAGAGTATGGCCTGCTTGACTGCACAGCTGAGAGGAGTTAGGAGATCTGGCCTATATCAAAGGGACGGATGTGTACTCTCTACTCTGGAGGAGGCTTCCAGATTTTGCTTGCATGCTTCCGGATCCTGATGATCCTTCTCCTTAGCTTTACCCTATTACTTCCTTAATAAACCACTCAAATATTAAGGCCTGTCAGTTCTGTGTAGCCTTTGTAACAACTTATCAGACCCACCAGGGCAATAAAGAGTGCTGGAGGACAGCTGGTGCCAGATACAGAAAAGAAATTGGAGAGCGAAGCTATGTCTGATGCCCACCACATAGGAATCTCTTTTGGGCTGATCCTGGTTCCTGTGCTTAACCAATCTAGCCAAGTTTTGATGCTACTGCTACAACATAATTTCTTACAAAAGAATTATGAAAAACTTATGCAGATACCGCTTCCCCTGCAGGAAGTAGAGCTTTATCTCCCTACTCCTTGAGTGTGGAATGGAATTAGTGACTTGCTTCCAAAGAAGAAAGTAGAGAAAAGGAAAAATAGTAACTTGACAAAGGAAAAAACTGGCAAACATTACCTCAGCCGGATGGTCAAGGTTATCATCATCAGTGATGTCATGTTGACAGTGTGTACCTCTAATGTGACATGATGAGACTGACATGACACTTCATCTCTGTGTACTCTTCTCCTAAACCCAAAACCCCAGTGTAAACATGAGGAAGACGTTAGACAAACCCAAATTGAGAAACATTCTACAAAATACCTGTCCAGACCTTCTGAAAACTGTTAATGTGAAAAGCAAGGTAAGACTGAGAAACTGTCACAGACCAAAAGAGGTGTACGAAAAGGTGGTCACTAACTGCAGAAGACTACTGAGGTGCTTCAGAGTCCAGAGGCTGAGAACTCTTTGTTCTTGGCCCTTTATTAGGAAGCATCTATCAACCTCAAGGAGTCTCTCAGCACAAGCGGTTAATGTATGTAACGGATTGAATTGTGCCCTCCTGAAAATGTATGTGGTAATTTGGCTACACCAGGTTTCCCAGTATTGTGTGATTGTCTTCTGTTTTGTAATTTTTCTTGTGCTGAAAATCCTAATCTCTGCTTGTGGTTAATAATCTGGATTATGTTGGATTCTGTTCAAGAGGATTAGGGTGGAACTGTAACATCCTAAAGGTCACCTGCCTGTTCTAATGTAAAGGGAGTTTCCCTGTTAGCCTGGTTAGCATTACCTTTTATTCTTCTATGTTTCAAGAGATAAAAGAAAAGGGAAGCTAGCAGAGACTTGGGGACCTTTGAACATCAGGAAAGTAGAACAGGGACCAAAGCTTGTCCCTTGGCCCTGAGATTCCTACACCAAGATGTTCCCTAACCAGGATGCAATACAAGGACCTTCCACCAGAGGCAACAAGAGAGAAAGTCTTCCCCTGGAGCAGACACTCTAAATTCAAACTTGTAGCTTACCAGCCTGTGACGAACAGACTTTTCTTTGTTAAAGCCATGCACTTGTGGTATTTTATGTTATAGGAATGCCAGATGACAAAGACAATGTGCTTGGCTGCTAGCAGAAAGGTTGGGAACTCCAGTCGACCGAACCCAGAGGCACCTTGGAAGAAAGACCTGACATCTACTTCTACATTAAAAGTCGTAAGGAGGACAGTTCTACTCTGACACACATGGTATTGCCTTGAGTCGGAATTTTGTATTTTTTGAGAATATTCTTAAACATTTAAACTCTACTTACTTTACTTTCTTCACTGGCTTTAATGCCAGACTTTCTAAACCAATGATGTAATATCAAATGTTACAGATATGGCATGGAAGAGCATTATGTCCAATCTATGTGAAGAGATCGTTTCAGCTGCCATCACTCATTTAAAAAATTCCCTGTAAAGATATTTCTTTTCTTAAAGCTAGAATAATTTAAAAATTGTGTGTTGTTTATTCCTTTTTTAATTTTTCTTTAATAGCTAAGATTTCCATTGTGTGCTTCATTGTGAACACATCATTTTCATCTCATTTAAAATGGTTAACATGTCTTTCACATTAATTGGCTTTAAACAAGAAAAACTACATCTATACATGTAATACCCAGCTCTAAATAGCATTATTTCACTAACTTCAGGCTTTAGAGATATAATAGCTGCCTGTAATAGCACAGCAGAGCTGGTAGAAATTAAACCTAAACAGGTCATTCATTAAAAAGACAAAGTAAAATGTCCTCAAAAGTCAAGGTCTCTTAACAGAATTTGATGATATTTTTATCTTTAACATTTTTCTGGCAGTGGTCTTCCAGTTCAAAGACACACTTATTTTAATTAATCTCTTAAGTTCTCTACTAAAATATAGTACCTTAGAAAGAAGAAATCAGAGGAGACTAGATCCTACGACAAAACAAACTTAAAACACCACATTCTGTGTTTCCACCAGATGCTACTGAGAACTATGCATACGCTGTTGTTTGAAGATTGAGTATTTCCTATGCCAACTGTATGTTAGAAAAAAGGGATGAGTGACACTAAAATACTGGACTTAATTATTTAATAGACACTGGTCATTTCTGTAACTAATTTATTCCCTGAATATTTTAAAGTCTGCAGTAATATGATTTTGAGCAGGTTAGAATGATTAATGAAGTCTTTTAGACAAGAATTGTTTATATTATAGAAAATAGTATTCTAACAGTTCATCCTTTTTCTGTTGCAAGGTACATGTATATGTGTCGGCTTCAGTTGGTGCTTAGCATCTGTTTCTTCACTGTACAAGGAAGTCTTCCATTCAGAGATCATATAAAAGTCTAGTTATGACTTATTTGAATAAAATTCCTTCCATTCCTTCATTCATTCAACAAATAGTTTCTGTGTTCTTTTTTTAAATAATTTTATTATGATTAAGTGAAAGTACACAATCTGGTCAATTTTCCACGCTCACCTCTCTGCAACTCTGTCTGCTTTCCCTATCCTGTGACAGCATATAACTCCTTTTTACTCTTCTAGTATCCTTCCAAAGAACACCCGTCCCTTCCTCTCCACGTCTCCTCTGCCCTCTAGAAACAAACCCATAGGATAGCCTTCTATAAATGCATAAAACCATAAAATACACACACTGCATGCTCACTCTGTGTCCCCAAGTCCATTCCATTCTTTGTCTGAGGTATCTTCACCTCAGTACTGGATTCAGAACAGGGCCAGCAATAACTCTAGGGGCCATGTTTCCAGGGGACCTTCCAGGTCACTAGACCATCAGTTCTGGTCTTTTAGTAGAGTTATTAAACTGCACACCTCTTTTTATCGTTCTGTGTCAGGGTCTCTACATTGTGTCCCCTATCAAGTCTGCCTTTGGTGGTGGCCAGGCACCAGCTGGTTCTGCTGGTCTCCTGCTGATGTAGTCTCCCAAATCATCTGGGTCCTTCTGTGTCCTGGGCTCATTTTTCCTCATGTCTTTGTTGTTCTTGGGCACCATCTGTTCCAGGTAGATTGGGACCAGTTGATGTTCCTTAAATGGCAGCTTGCTGGCTTTTAAGACCCAAGACACCTCTTACCAATATGGAGTACAGAAGATTCCCTTTAGCAAAGGTTAGTGATGCCAATTAACCTTTCTATGCTCGGGGCAGTGGCTCACAGGCCCCTGTCCCTGCTACTCTATCCTTTGAAATGTTGAGTTGAATTTAGAAAACCTTTTAGTTTATGGTGTAGCCCAGTTATGATGAACTGCTTTCTGCTGCGTGCTGTCACTCCCTTCACCTAACCAAATTCCCATGAACTATCTTATCTATGCACAATCCTCTCCTTCCCTCCCCACCCTGAAGCTCCTTTTTTATGACAGGCTATACCAAATTATATCAAATCCTTGAAGAATAAATGTAAATAAGGTAGGCATATTCCCCTGCCCTCATCAAGCTTGAAGGCTAATACTATTATTCTAAAAAGCAGATTATTTTTATCGTTTTCATACTAATTTTATTCACTACATATTAATAAGTAAGATTTTTAAATACTTAATTATTACTGTTGGAACAACACTACAAAAGCAAATGGAGAATATAAAGGATGATAGAAACCTAAAGCATACAGATTCATAAAATAATTATGTTAGTATAGAGTTTTACAAAATTAATGATGCTAGCATTAAGGATATAATGCAGTCAACTGTATGATAAAATTAGAGAACAAGAAAGTACCAAGATGCTAGTTTTGTGATTGTAAACCACCAAATCTCAAACTAAACCAGTTACTGTCAAGTCAGTTTCAAATTAGGCAGCTTCATATGTGTCAGAGTACAAGTGTACTCTACAGGGTATCCAGTGAGTAGTATTCCAGAAATGGATTACCAGATCTCTCTTCCAAGGTGCCTCTGGGTAGATTCAAACTGCTTATCTTTCAGTTAGCAGCCAAACTCATTAAACTGGGCACCAGACAAAAACTCCAATATAAACCACATTTCCTTCAAAATTATGAGATGCATCTTCTGGGAAGTCTTCATAGAAGAGATCAATGGTGAGTTCTAAAGATTCATGAGCTCGTCCTTTCGCATTAAATAATGGTATGATAACAACACAAGATAACAACACTTTCCTATAAAAATGCAAATTCCTTAAACTCCTTCATTCTTTCTGTTTTAAAAATGATACTATGCAAATTAACTAAGAAAACTAATGTTTAGCAAATCCTAAAAATCCCAGAAAGCAGTGCTTCATGGTGAAATTAATATTGTATACAGACTTACTAAAATTTAAAGTTTAAAATTTTTTCTATCTAACAAGAAATTCAAGAATGATCTAGGAAGTGCTTGGCTTGTCCCAACTTTTATTTTAGTTCATTTCTGCTTACCATTACTGTCTGTAAAGGATTTCAGCTTGTCGCCAAGGAAACTGTAATATTGGAAGATGGAAAATGGTGATAATCTCTTTTCCCATAAATCTGTGAACAAGAGATAAATTGAACAGAGAAAGCACAAATACATTCATGTCCCATTGGAGAAAATAGGCTTTAAATTATCCTAGATCAAGGCTCATCAAAATAGCACCATGTTGTTTCACAGTAAGAGAAAGGAAAAGCAGGATTCTGGAGAATTCTCTAGAGAATTCTCTAGAAGTATTGGAATAAATGAAGGAAGCAATGGAATATGAAGTATAATGATATACACTTATTACAAATGCAGGAGGCTTTTTTTTTTCCTTTCCCTTGTCTAACTTAAAAACTAGAATCACAATCTTGCAAGTCTTCCAATACTACTTTGTCTTTAGTATACAGTGGAGAATTTTTGTTTGTATAAATATAAAAGTGAATAAAGAAAATCTCAAGTAGCATTTTTGTATTTGAATGGTTTTAGAAATATTCAAAACTCGATTTATTAAAATTCTACAAAGTTCTAAGAATTTTATATAAAAATTTTCAGGTTCTTATTTTCCAATATTGAAGTTATTAAAAACAAAAAAACAAAACAAACATTGCCATCAAGTCAATTCTGACTTCTAGCAATCCTACAGGACATAGTAGAATTGCCCCATAGAGTTTCCAATGAGTGTCTGGTGGATTTCAACTATTGAACGTCAGGTTGCATTCATAGCACTTAATCACTATGCCACCAGCTTTTTCAATGAAGTTATTTAAAAAAAAAAAAATCTCCTTAACAAAAATAAAGGGAAGAAGAGGAATAGAAGAAGGAGCAGAAGGCAACAGCAAAGAGTCAGTAAGCACAGAAGACCACACTTGACGGTCCTTCTGAATGGGGGGGCCCGCTGGGAGCCTGGTCTCCGGATTGTCTAACCCCAAACCGCACGCAGCACCACGGCCAGCTCCCCCGACAAAGACTGACCTGGACCATACAAAACACAGAGTCATACTGGAGAGGAACAAACCTTCAAAAACGTACATAGAGTTGTCTGAAGGACACTTTGATGGAGCTGAGTGGATTGGTTTAGGAGGGCCAGACCTTGGTCTAAAGGTCATGGGAAGTTCTAAACAAAGTAGAAGCATGCATCATATGGGAGAAGTGATAGAGGTGAAAGTTCTGGGTGTTATATGGTAACGTGACGTAGGTAAAATAGTTATTAACTCACAACAAAAAAAGTGTTAAAAAAAAAAAAGAGGTGGTAAGCACGTTAGAATTTTAGCTTGGTTCATTCTGGTCATTAAAAGACCCAAGACAAAGTTAGGAGTAGGAATTTTTAAACAGTACGTAAAAACAATGTTGTTCAAGCTAATGACACTAAAATCCAGTTTCAGTTAAATTCAATTTAGATCAAAATAGATGCTACATAGATAGGTGTTCTGAAACTAATCACTTGTAAGTGTAAATTGGCACTCAGTTATATTCCATGAAATGTTTTATTAAATATTACTTTCTATGGTCCTTTAGTTATTTCACATTACTAATGTAATTCTACAAGTTAAAATAAGCCCCTGGTGGCCGAAAGAGTGACATAAACGTTCCTGCTTCCTCATTTCTCCCTCCACAAATGACCAACAGAAAAGTAATCAGTGCTCCAAAGGTAGACACTTACACATCTGCATTCACTGCAGCACTATTCACAAGAGACAACAGGTGAAGACAACGCCGTGTCCATCAACAGCCAGTCCATCAACAGATCAAAAAATAAACAAAATGTGGCCTATATCTGCCATTGAATTTTATTCAGCCATAAAAAAAAAAAAAATGAGGAGCTGATACATGCTACAACACGATGAATCTTGAAAATATTGTGCTAAGTGAAATATGTCAGTCACAGAAGGGTTAATGCTGTATGATCCCACTTATGTGAACTGTACAGAGTAGGAGAGAGTACAGATATTATTATGGGTACCAAAGGTAGGCAGCAGGGAGGGGAAAGAGGAAGTCTGCTTAGGGGACCTTGAGATTCTGTTAGCACTGATGAAAAGGTTTGCAAATGCGTAGCAGTCAAGTTGAACAACATAAAGAATCTAATTTACGTCACTGAATATGTGTAAAAATAGCAAATGTTTTGTGACATATATAATCACACAATTACAAAAGATCACAAGATATAAGTAAATTATATCTTGTGATATTGATGAAGTGAATTGATACTGTTAAAGAGTATGGAAATACATTCTCAGTACTGAACTCTCTGATTCTGTTAATACAAGAATACTTTCACATCCTTAAAAGTAAGGAAGTGAGCTAACTTTTACGAGGTGTCCTACACAGTGGATAACAAAGTAGACAGTTCTCAATGTTTTAAAGTTAGATAACAGAGTTATCAAGATTTCAGTCTATGAAAGTTCAAAATCTCTTCAATTTCCTTAGAATTTCTTTGACAGATTTTCTCTAAAACAAAATAAATAAAGAGAAGTAGAATAACACACATAGACGTTGTCAACAACAAGAATGACTCTTCTCATCCTCCAAAAAATAGTGAGTCCAATATTTTCTTAGGAGTCCTAGTGGCACAGTGTTTAAGAGCTCAGCTGCTAATCAAAAATTCAGCAGTTCAAATCCACCAGCTACTCCCTGGAAACCCAAGGGGGGCAGTTCCTACTCTGTCCTATCAGTTCACAATGAGTTGGAATCAGCTTGCCTGCAACAGCCAGGGTTTTTGGTTATATTTTCTTAACAACGAGTTTAAATTGCTATACAACATAATGCCGTTATCTACTGAGTAAGGAATCCTATCAGAAGAAGTAGCTACTTAGGAGCTGCCTTATCTCAGTATCCCATAGAACTCTATGTCAGTACTCATCACCTCTCATTCTGTCTAGAGGTCATCCTTACCGGACTATGAGCATGATGGGCAGACATCATGTTGATTTTATGGCTAGTTGAGTGCACAGATAACAAAGCTTTAGTTTGTGCAGTTTCACTTATTTTGCTTTTTTTCTACAGGAAAATAATGAGGCGTCAAATAATTATGAATCTGAACAAGATAATAAAACCATGAAATTTATATAACCCTTCACCACACACAGAAAAAATTTGTATGCATATTCTCATCTCCTCATCAGTACAAGTATCTGAAACAGGCACAGCAGTTACCATGATCTTTATTCCACAGCAAATAAAACTGTGGCTTGTGGAGGGTCAAGGTGCTGTGCTCAGGTGATTAGATACCTAACTGCAGGTAAATTCAGTGATACATAGGACAAAAGCATTTCTTCATCTCTCAGACATTCTATTTGTAAGTGACATGGCAACTCTTTGCTGGAGTGGAAGCCATGCTTTAAGCTATGCAAGGTATTTCCTGATTTGTTTCATGAAATTATGTTGGGAAAAAAAGAATTTCATGACCTAATTAGACTTTCTCCCCCATGTGTCTGTCAGTTGGTCACACACACCGTGGGGGCTTGTTTGTTGCTGTGATGCTTGGAGCTGTGCCACCCGTATTCAAGTACCAGCAGGGTCACCTATGGCAGACAGATTCTTTCTAAGCTTCCAGACTAAGACAGGCTAGGATGACGTCTAAGAAGAATCATCCAATGAAAACCTTATGAATAGTAGTAAAATATTGTCTGATACAGTAAACTCAAGTTGGAAGGCACTCCAAAGAAGACTGTGGAAAAACTGCCTCCTCAAACCTTAATGGTTTAGATGGAGTCAAGTTTCTGGCATCTGCACTTGTTGACAGAGATTTTTACTGCTAATGTTAGAAGTATGCTGCCTGAAAGCAGAGTAGCAGAAAGATGTTTACCTATGGTACATCGAGTATGCAAAGACATTTGACTGTGTGAGTCATAACAAGTTCTAGATAATAATGCAAAGAATGGGGATCACAGAACTCTTAATTGTGTTCAGGAAGAACTTGTACATAGGTCAGGAGGTAGTCATTCAAACAGAACAAGGGATAACGCGTGGTTTAAAGTTAGGAAAGGTGTGTGTCACGGTTGTATCCTTTCACCATATCTATTCGATCTGTATGCAGCTCAAATAATCTGAGAAGCTGGACTCTATTAAGGGGAACAGGCTCCGGGATTGGAGGAAGACTCACTAACAATCTGTAATATGCAGGTAACACAATCGTGCCTGTTGCAAGTGAAGAGGACTTGAAATACTTACTGATTAAGGTCACAGATCACGGGTTTCAGTATGGATTATACCTCAACACAAAACAAACAAAAATCCTCACAAGTGGACCGGTACGCAATATTATGATAAACAGAGAAAAGACTGAGATTGTTGTCAAGGATTTCATTTTACTTGGATTCATAATAAACATCCATGTAAGCAGCAGTCAAGAAATCAAAAGGCACGCTGTATTGGGCAGCTTGCTGCCAAAGACCTCTTTAACGTGTTAAAAAGCAAAGATCTCACTTTAAAGACTAAGGTGCACTTGACCCAAGCCATGGTGTTTTCAGTGGCCTCATAGGCATGTGAAAGCTGGACAATGAATAACAGAGACTGAAGATGCCTTTAAATTATAAAGTGTTAGCAAAGAATATTGAATATACCATGGATTGTCAAGAGAATGAACACATCAGTCTTGGATGAAATACGCCAGAATGTTCCCTAGAAGCAACGATGACATACTACAGACATGTTATCAGGAGGCATCAGCCCCAGAAAAGGACATCATGTTTGGTAAAGTAGAGGGTCAGTCAGCAAAAAAGAGGAAGATTCTGAATGAGATGGGTTGATGTAGCAGCTTCAACATTAGCCTTAAACACAGCAGTGGCTATGGGGATGGCCCATGACCAGGCAATGTTTTGTTCTGTTGTGCATAAGGTCACTGTGTGTTGGAGCCTATGTGAGGGCACCTAGCAACAATAACAACAGTCAGAACCTCCATTATAACAATTTCTACTGTAATATAGTTTTACTCTATTAAATGCACGATTTATCTTTTTTCCAGTATAATCATAAAAAATCACAGCAATTTGATAGGTAAATTTGGTAAGCGTTTTATAATCAAACCATTATTACAAGCCCCAAGAAGTACAATGTCAGCACTCCTATCAGGAATTGAATGTTGTCCGGTAAGCTTCACCCAGAACTAGTACAATAAGTGATACATTTCCTTTTAACAAAGTAAAACAACAAACATCATATTCCGTCTCTCGGAGCGGATATTGTACTATTAAGTACCAAAGGGTAGAACTTTTATTTGTGTTAATGGAAGGACAGAAAATGATTTTCACTTAATCTTCAAGCCTATTGTTTGGAAAATTAAAATAATGCTCAATATAATTTAAAACATTAACTGTCTTAAAACATCCTGAAAGAGGAGACTGTCAAACATCTTTAATCCGAAAGAAAAAGTTGACAAACTCTCCTTAAACTGGGCACCTTAAACGTCTCTTTATAAATCCTCTGTAAACACCTCTTCCATGTACAGTACAGGTAAATTAGACTACTATCATTCTTTTCTTACTTCAGCCTTCGTGTGTTTGCTAAACATACATAGATGCCTATGTTTCAGATTTCTATTTCAAAAATAAAACTATGAAAGATACATCAATATTATTTGAATGTGAGTCTAAAGGCCTTGTAATCTTGGAATGACAGGGAGTTCAGTCAAGAAGGTCCCAGTGGGAAAAATTTTCTCCGCGGTGTCACACGGGCCTTGAGTCACTGATAGTTTTCCTTTGTGTTCTCTCCTGTCCCTGTCACAATCCTGTCTTGCCAGCAGGTAATGAAGTCAGCAGGATGCTTTCCAGACCTGCTTCAAAAAAGCCACCTCTTCACTAATGAGACAGCGAGGGGAGACAGCTGCAATGTATGATTTAAACTGCACTATGAAATTCCTGATGCTTCCAGGTACGTTTTCCAGTAAAAACAGATGAAAGTAAGGACTTATGAAGATCATGAAGAATAACACAATAGAGATACTGTAACCAGCTGTACCTACAACATAGAGGCATAGCTTTGAAATATATTTAACTCAATACAATTAATACTCAAGTGTTTTAAGATAAGTAATATTTTTAATTAAATTGAAAATTATTATGATTTTCCAAACAGTTGGTGTGAAAATCATTTTCTAGGCTCAAGTGTCATAACTAAAAAGATGAAAACCTTTCCCTAACTGAAGTCAATAGCTGAATGATCTGAAGTTCCACCAACCTACCCAGATTGATGAGACCATACTGTGAACGTAGATGCAATGGTGGGAACCAGAAGCCCAATTCTGTCCTGTGCTGCCAGGTGAGTGCCAACCTGCGGGGAGAACACAGACATATTTAGATCAAAGCTAATACTGAATTATGTGTACGCCTATGAGAACTCTGGATTTGTGTGGAACCATTCAGGGAGAAAAAAGATAATAAAGAATATTCTTGTCCATTCCTCTCTCCAGAATAATTCCATGATTAAATTTTTATTTCAGTTTTCTGGTTGAATAAACCAAACCCATGCCCACTACCATCGAGTTGATTCTGACTCATAGTGACCCTATAGGACAGAGTAGAACTGCCCCATAGAGTTTCCAAGGAGTGCCTAGTAGAATCAAACTGCTGACCTTTCAGTTAGCAGATGTGGCACTTAAACACTACACCACCAGGGTTTCCTCTGGTTGAACAGTATGAAGCAAAAAAGAAAAGAAAGACCAACCCCACTGAGTCAAGTCAGTTCTGACTTGTGGCAGTCCCATGTATTACAAAACAGAACTGCTCCACAGGGTTTCTTTGGCTGTAACTTTTGTGGCACAGATCACCAGAGCTGTCTTAGAGGGCACACTGTGTGGATCTGAACCACCAACTTTTAGGTTATCAATCAAGAACTAAACATCTGTGCTACATGAAACCTGAGAATTAAGCTAGGGGCAAAAACAGCTTAAGGGTAATACTTGACCTCGTCTAACTTCACTAAAGGGAAGAAAGGAGCTCAAGGTTGATTCCTGCGAGGTGGGCATCATACACACCTTCTTTCTCCATCTTTACCAATTCTTACACCAACTCTCCTTCCCTCAGCAAGCTCTACGGGGTTTGATAATGCATTACAGTGGCCGCACAGACCATACTCATGATTACAGGGTTTGCTAGGCAAGTGACAACTACGAGTCAGGCTCAGGAGCACTTGCGATGCAGTTTCTCCATCAGGATAGCCTCTTCCCAGCTGCAATCACAAGCGTGCCTCTCCCTGGCTCTCAGTTGCTGCCCAAATGCACTCAGACTTTCTCTCTACAGAGCCTGGCAAGTCTGCCTCACTGCCTGCTACTGCCAGTTCTCTGGTTCTGGTCTCTGCTGCTGGCTCTCTCTTGTTGATCTGTCCTTCTTTGGGGGCGATGGGCTCTTCCGCTCTGGAATTGGCTGTGTCTTAAGGCAAAACTGATCAATCCCCTTGGCAGGCCACAGTTACCCTACCACACAGTTCTACCTGATCATCTCGGTGGGAGTTACAAGACCATGGCTAGAAAGACCACACACAAAAATAATTAATCACATCACACCAGATGATTTAGAAATTTCAATCCTTGTGTTTAACCCATTAAAATGTACTTTGATGGAGTGGATTTTCCTTCACAGATATTTTGGTGGTTATGGTTGTGTGTCAACTTGTCTGGGCCAGGATCCTCAGCAGACTGGCAGTCCTATGATGATACACCACTTCCACGATTAGATGTGATGTGACTTAATTGCTTCCATGATGAGATCTCCTACGAGGAGCTAAGTAGTTGGAAGAATGTTTTGTTGGGATGGCAAGGCTTTGTCTTTTGTTCTCCTCTACATCCTGCACTTGGCACATCATCATTTGAGTTTTGGTTCTCAGGACTTGACTCATCAACTTGCTATGTCACCTGCTGATGTTTGGTTTATCAGCTTCTGCAGCCTATAGCCAGCAGTTTGCCACCTGAACTGACACTCTTGGTTTTATCAGCTGCTGCAGCTATATGAGTCAGTAGAAGTCTCCAGTCTGACAGCAGACTCAGAGATCTGAGATTTTCCCACCTCTACAACCTTATGGGCCATTTTCTTGATATAAATCTTCCAATCTCTGTTTCTCCATCTGTGTTTATGGATATATGCTTCACTCGTCTTGCTTCTCTAAAGAACCCAGCCGAAGACGGTAATCGTAAGTATTCAGACACTTAAACTCATCTGATGGAGTAACAGAGTTAAACAGAAGCCCACCTGCAGAGTCTCAGAAAGGACTTCATCAGCTGACCTTGGAGGACAGAACAGCTATGAAGATTGGTCTTCATTTTGTTGTGTATTAAATATCACATAGTGTTCTATAAAAGTTATCAGACAACAATTCCTATGAAAAAGAAGAAAAGAATTCTACACAGCATTTTTGTGATATCCTGGGAAGAGTGACTTGAGACCTAACTAAGGCTTTTAAGGCCAAGCCAAATGTTTTTTTCTTGGAGTGCTCACTGCACATAACCACCTAAGGGAACCCTCGTCTAGGTGAGTAGAGGAGAGAGACAGGAAAACTAAGTGTAGCGTGTGATTTCGAACAAGATCCTTTCATTGTTACACTTGAGCTGAGACTTTCAAGACCATCAGAATGTAGTCCAAATGTAGATGACAGAAAACAAAGGAAAAAAAGAAAATATAAAGTGGCTCTTTGAAGGTGGATTTAAGTCCATAATGTCGAAATCCATGGGAAGTAGTATAGAATAAATGCAAACTGCGTCAATAGACCATTGAGTCAGCTATTCTTAATGACTGGATAGTAACACGCTAATGAAACCAATGAGAAATGAGATTTTCGTGTATAAGCAATTAAGTATGGCAAGGAGACATCTTTTTTAAATATGGAGAATCTGTCTTTTTTCAATAGGTTGTTCAGCTCTTTGAAGGAACACAGAAATGAGTCACAAAGATTAGACACAATCCTGAAACATTACAGTGGGAAGAAAAACCAAAGAGAATTAAATATTCTGGCTGTACATTTCCTAAAACCACTTGGCTGGAAAATGATGCTCTAAATTAATCATGAGAGACCAAACATGTAATTACTAAAAAAACAAAGAGTTCCATCTTCTCCCTGAATTTCCTGTCTATAAAGTCCGGAAGGCAATGAGGTACAATTCCTATAAATCTAGAGTATTTCAGCAGAGAACTACCAAGAATTGTACAGATGTCACTGACGGCTACTTCAGCAGGCACTCCATATATTATGAGTGATTCCTTATAGACGGGAGCAGAAAAAAGGTTATTTCAATTACTGGAGAAAAAATATTGAAATAATAAAAACATATTAGATAATAATTTTTAAAAGAATGTGCTGTTCGGCAAATGAAGGCATCACTTACAAACAAAAAGAGGCAATGTCATAATCAAACAAAACTGTCAGCATGAAACAGCTGTCATGTCACCCTTCACCCTGCATTCTTTTGTTCTGCGACATTGTAAGAGGTTCAATGTCTCTATGAAGCTGTGAATCACCTGGTTTTCAATAACACTCCCTTCACAAACAATATTACTACAAAGAAACAAATCTTGCAGGTCCTTACAAAGGAAAGCATTTTTATATAAATTTTCTGAGTAAAATATATTGAAACAGATCTCAAAAGGCTCAGAGCTTCTCCATCCATTTAATATCACTTGGTCTCCTTGCATCTAGATTTTCTCCCTCAACCAGTAGATAGTTTTTTGTTGTTGTTTCTGTTTTTTTTTCTTTTTTTGTCTTGATAGATCTCTTGTTCTTTCTTAGTGCTGATTCCCGAGACTAGTGTGCCTGGTATAGGAGGCCATCAAGATCCCTTCTGGTCCTGAGACTGTCATCTTTCAGGGCTGAGTTTCCTTGATGTGATCACTTAGAATTAACCATTGCAGGTCTCGTGTGCCTTATTTGTCTCCTGCTCAAAGCCCAGAATTAAACTCTTTAGAAAACAACAAAAAAGGAAGTGGCTTTTTTTGTGTGTATGTGCAAATTACCATTCCCTTGGGATATTTTTTTGTTTGTTTGTTTTTTGTTTTTTAGGGGAGAATTACAGGGAAAAGAGCTCATTTGGACTCCAGGAAGGAATACTAATGGCCTATGATGACCGCAAGAATAAGCACCAGCCCGCGGGGAGCAGGGCTTGGAGTGAATCAGCCGAGAGCTTATGTGAAACAGGCAGCAGCCCCAACAGGCAGTAGGTGAGGGGCCATGCACAGTGACTTCTGTCATCCCTTCCCACTCATCTGTGGCTTACTTTCTGTAGAACTTTGCAACAAGTATCTTTTCTAGGTATATGCGTGTGTTCGCTTATCTCTTCATTTGTAGACCATGAGATGTTGCTGAGAGATCCCTGAGTGGCCCGAACAGCTTATAACTGACTACTGACTACTGACATAAAACTACTTATAACTGACTACTGACATAAAAGTTGGCAGTTCAAACCCACCCAGAGGCACCGTTGAGGGGAGGGGGGCAGACAGAGCCCTGCAAACTGTTCGGGCCTCCCAAGTTCCTTTACAGCCAAGAACAGCTTATGGAAAACTCTGCAGCACGGCGAGTTGCCATGACTTGGAATCAGTGCAACAAGTTTAGTTTGTTTGTTCTGTGGATGTTGCTGAGGAAGTCCAAGAAGAGAAAAATTACATCTCAAATATGTAAATAAGGCCTATGCAAACACCCAGAGCTGTATGCACGTCTGTCTGTCTGCATTGCACATGCTGATAGGCTGTGCCTAAATTTCAGGCAGCCACTACAGTGAGACATACATACCTAGTAAGACATACTGGGTAAGACGTATGTACAGTCATCAACCACTCTGTGGGTGACACATTCATCTGTGACTGAGCTGCGTACACTGGAACACTTCACACAGTGTTGACAAAATGAAAGGCATTGTTACTACTTGTAGAAAGCAACCAGTAAATAGTAACAACAGATTCTCAAAGAGGAAATGCTTACCTTCCACGAATTACCTGTGCCCTTTCTGAGGTAGCAGAGCATGGTTCTGATCAAATGCTGTTCATGTCACTGCTGCCTCAAGCTACCCCCCGCCCCCAACTACCAGGGTCTTCTGCTCTGCCCTGGGCCTGGCTCACCCTACCTTCATCTGTTAAGAGAGTCATATACCAGATCTCCCAAGCCTCTGCCTCTGGACCCTGTAAACCCACATCACGGGCTTCCACAGTGCTATCTGAGCCTGTGGATTTCTCTTGCAGCTACGCTACCTAGGCCCCCAGTGCCCAGGGTGAAGGTGTGCAAACCCTGCATAGGGCACACTCAAGCTTCTCTTTCTCTGCACAAGTAAGTGTTACAGCTCTTTCAGCTCTCTGGCAAGCCTCCTGACCAGAGGCATCCCACTTCTCCTGTTGTAGGAAGAACCCGGCACAATATCCTCTAAGGCACCCCATGCACGAGGCATACTCAGGCCCCTGTCCAGCACAGGCAAGCGCGAAACTCCTTTAGCTTTAATGGCAAGCCTCTTGCCTGAAGGCACTCAACTCATCACTTCTGGTTCTTGCCATCTTGCACCATCTTCAGTGTCACCATGCTTTCTTTGGGGTCTAGGAGGTTCTTAGCACAGAAACCCTAGGTCCTTGATCCAAAGGACTTGCTGTACTTCAGATACTTCTTGATGGCAGTGAGGTCTCCTTAAATCTCTGTGGGACCTGGCCCTTGCATAAGCCTATCTCTTGTCAATTTCAAGGCATAGCCCTCCTACCAGGACCACAAACTGACCAGTCCCCTCAGTGGATGTCAGGTCATTCAGTTTACATAGGAAATTGATCAATCCCCTGCAAGACTGTGGCCCAAACAAAAATCTTAGGAAGCTTAGGAAACCATGACCAGAAAGGTCATGTAAAGTGATTCATTGTAGCACAGACATCTAATTATTTTAGTCTATTTGAATGAGCATGTTAAACTAACAGATTGATAATTCTTGTTAGGAGGATTGTTTGGGAGGACCTAAGAAATTTTATTAAATCCCTTATTGCATAAAATATGTTTCATGAATTGAATTCTGACTGATGTATTGATCCACTTCATGTTTCTGAAGTTGATAAAACTACCTCATCTCAAGATCTGACATGAGAAAGGAAAGAATACCATTCTTCCATCCTTAGGTTGGGATGTTTTAAGGCCATGTCTATATCAATAAACTAGTTCGTGTACCTTCAACCAGTCTTTTCATAAAGGAACAAATTAACTTGAAAGCAAATGTTAACATTTTAATCAACCAATTTGAAGCTCATATTAGAAACCTTGATGTCACAGTGGTTTAGTGATATGGCTGCTCATCCAAAGGTCAGCAGTTCAGTTCAACCAGGTGCTCCTTAGGAACTCTATGGGCAGTTCTAGTCTGTCCTATAGGATCACCGTGAGTTGAAATCCACTTGACAGCAGTGGGTTTGGTTTGGTTTTGGTTTTATTGAAAACTAATTGTTTGGTTGAAATAAACACTATGTTCTATAAAACAATGATTTTTTTGTTCTGTTATACATAAGGCAAAAAGAAAAAATCAGGAAAGTTGGTTTTCTTGATATTTAGAGTTGAATGTTAAAATAAATTAAGTGGAAGGAGAAACATACTCTAAAATTCATAGACTTGAGTAGCATTGTATTATAATTTACTCTGCTTTCAAATTTTCCAATTATTAGGAAGTTTTTATTTTTAATTATTTCCAGTTTAATTAGTCAAAGATGATACCTATTAGTATAATTGCAGTGTTTCACAATTAATGAAAATTATTAAAAGTAATTTTTACTACGTGCCTTCTCTGCAAAGCCATTCAATTAATAGCTAAATAGAGAAGTTACTCACAGTTTGGCTGCCAGGAAGAATTATATAAACTAATTAGCAGAAGACCTTGGAGGAAAGTGGTATCATTTACGATCTTGATACAAAGGAGGGGAGAGGAAATACCACAAAGCAAAAAGTAAACAGAGTCTTCTAAACAGAACATCCTAAAAATGATAGATGATAAAATATAATAAAGCTCAAGCAAAAGGAAAAATTAGGAAAATATTTTCAGGAAAAATTAGGATATAAAACTGAAAAGAAATTATGCAAGCACATATAAATATGAATTAGTAAACAAATGGAAAGAATTAAATGGAAATTAAAATTGTAAAAAATATCTAATAACTGCAAAAAGAAGATAATTATGGTGGTAATGTGTATATCTAAAGTGATAATTATTTTTAGATACCATTTTTACTATCCTTTTCAAAACTTATATGCAAATATTTGTATTCTTTAGCACAATAGTCTCACTCCAGGGAATATTTCTAAAGATGATCTAAAAGAAAGAATATGCATACTCATTACAGAAATACTTATTCCAGCAAAAAATCTAGGTATCGAGTATTAGAAGATGATTAATTACCCTTTTTTCTTTCATCTTGATACAGTACGTGGTCTGACAGTTAAGTCCCCAGACTTAATTGTTATAAGTGCTGTATACCTCACTGCTGAATATCGTTACAGTCACCTTCAAAGTACTCCCTGTGGGAAGCTATGTACCAACGCCAGCGCCTAGTCCACCCTTCCAAGTATTTTTGGAACTGGTTCTGGAATGGCCATTGCACAGAGGCATGGTGGCAAGTTTGAGAATTTAATCGTATAGTCATCTGTGAGGGAGTTTTTAGCCAGTAAACAGGTAAGTATATTGGACCACTCACCCTGCTTACCTGATCTGGCCCCCAATGACTTTTTTATTTACCAGAAGATAAAGAAAATATTGAAAAGAAGAAGTTTTGATGACGTTAAGGATATCAAGGGTAATATGATGACAGATCTGATGGCCTTTCCAGAAGAAGAGTGCCAACATTGCAGTGAGGTATGTAGCACTTTTTCTAGGAAGAGTTCCCAAACTTAATTGGAAGTCCTCCTATTATCAAGCAATAACTAAAATTATGTTTACGAGAATTTTTTGGCAACATGTGATAAATATCAAGTGAAAATAATAAAATTTACCTGTACTAAAAATCCACTAATGATGTATTGTATTAGGAGAATCTCCTTGAAAAGATCTTTTAAAAGTGCTGGAAAGCAGAGATGTCACCTTATGATTAAGTTGAGCCTGATCCAAGCCATAGTCTTTTCAGTCTCCTCACATGCGTGCAAAAACTGGACGGTGAAAAAGGACAACCTAGGAAAACCTGATGCATTTGAACTGTGTTGTCAGTGAAGAACATGGAATACCCATGAATCAACAGAGAAGTAAACAACCGTCTTAGAGGCAGTGCAGCCAGAATACCCTTTAGAAGCTACGATGGTGAAACTTTGTCTTGCCTACTTTGGCTACGCCATCAGGAAAGACCAGACGGTGGAAAAGGGTGCTACGTTTGGCAAAGAATGTCAGTGAAAAGGGGAGAAACCCTCTAAAAAATGAAGTGACGTGGTGGCTGCGGCAATGAGACCAGCCACACTAGAGGTTGTCAGGCTAGTTCAGGCCCAGCCCGTGCTTTGTCCTGTTATGCACAAGGTCACCATGAGCTGGGGCCAACTTAAAAGGGAAAAAAAAAAAAATGTCTAAAAACTTCGTGTAGCTGCAGAGACCAGAAAGGAATGTGATGAAAGGGATAAAAAAAAATTAACAACAGGAGTGTCGGGAATGCTATGCTGGATTTCTATGCACGTTTTTACCTAATTTACTTGGGGGGAAAGCTAAGAGAGTGAAAGATTTGTCAGGCTTCTGTTGGAATTCAAAAATGTCAAGGTCGTTGAGTGTAAACTCTTTCAGTTATACTTGCATAGTATTTTATTTCAAAAGTATCATTTTTCAAGCATATGTGTGCTGTGAAATTGCATTTAATGAAATATTCGGTCAGTGCTATCAAATCTGAGCACTATCAAGCAGGCGAGGCTCAACAAGATGTTTCAGTGAACTAATTAATAACGTTGGATTCTCCAGCAAGGATCGAGGTGAGACTCATACTGCTGCAGTTAGGTGTCGTCGAGTCGGTTCTGACTCACAACAACCCTATGCACAACAGAACAGAACCCCACCCAGTCTCGCACCACGTCCACAGTCGTTTTTATGCTTCAGTCCGTCATTGCAGCCACCGTGTCAGTCCGTCTCGTTGAGGGTCTTTCTCTTTTTCACTGACTCTCCACTCCGCCAAGCACGAAGTCCTTCTCCAGAGACTGATCCCTCCTGAGAAGAACGTCATATTAGAGCAACAGAAAAGGAGATGTGTGCTGAACCAGAACTGCTCTGACCAGAAACCATTTAGCAGTGTTTGGCTGCTGACCAACAGCTAGGCTGCTGGCTGTTCCTTGGAAACCCTCTGAGGCGGTTCTGCTCTATTTTATAGTCACTATGAATTGGAACTGACTCAGTGGTGAGGGGTTTGGGATTTGTTTGCTTTTTTTTTAGTGAGGACAAGGAGCTCATGGGTGGTGCAAAGGGCGAAAACACTCAGCTAAATGAAACATGGGAGGTTCAAGTTCATCCAGAGATCACTGGAAAAAAAAGCCTAGGAATCTATTGCTGAAAAATCAACCACTGAAAACCCTGTGGATCATAGTTCTATTCAACTCCATGACAGGTTTGGTTTTTTTTTAGCTGAAGACAAAGTGAAACTGATAAACTTTCCTTTATATCCTTTATAACTTTACCTATATAATTATGTGTAAAAATTGAGGAATGGATTTCATTAGAATGCAAGTTTAGTTGGCCCTCACAGAACCATTGATTGTTTCCATGAAGGCCTGAGTTAGGGCTTCATGTCCAGATGTTATTATACATAACAATCTAATCCAAGCATTAGAGCAGTTCTGGTTCAGTTCGCATCCCCTTTTGTGTTGCTCTAATATGACTCTTCTCAGGAGGGAGCAGACCCTGGAAAAGGACGTCATGCTTGGTGGAGTGGAGAGTCAGGGAAAAAGAGGAAGACCCTCAAAGCACTGGATTGACACAGCGGCCACAATGGTGGGCCTAAGCATAAAACGATTGTGGACGTGGTGCAAGCCGAGGCAGTACACGTTCTGTTGTGCACAGGGTGCTATGAGTCGTAGTTAACTCGACGGCAGCTAACAACAACAGTAGGAATCAAACCTCGATCCTCAAACCCAGGGGTTGCATGATAAGGGCTTAAAGGTTAAATCTGGTTTGAGTGGTAGAGTGATTACAAAAGTTTTAATTCAAGTATCTTACAGTCAGTCAGGACCAATTCATACATTTGTATTAGTTAGTTGGGTTCCAGAGGCATTTTAACTATTGATGACTGTGTTAGAGACAAAACTCTGAAGACCTAGATTAGTGAGATGAACACAATCTGAAAAGTCTTATGAGTATACTCACCAGGTGAACCCACTTTATTAACTGACAAGTTGTCAGCCCCTTAGTCCTGGGGACCCTGTGCACAATGGGATGAAACCCTGGTGGACCTTGGGCTGTCCCCAGACTATTGTGATCCACAGGGTTTTCAATGTTTTATTTTCCAGAAGTAGGGTATCAGTTTGTTTTTTTGGTTTTCCTAATCTGCCTAAAGTCTACAAGCTCTGCTGAAACCTCTTAGAAACCAAAGTACCACACAGGGTCCCACGGGAAGATCATGAGATGCACTGACCAGGCATCAAATCCTTATGTCACACACGGAAGGTGAGAATTCTACCACTGAACCACCATTGCCCTCGTGAACTCATTTGTTATTGGTAGATGTCACTGAATAGATCTGGCAATCCCATAATGAAACTGTCCCATAAGGTTTTCTAGACAGTCTTTCTCCCTACTTCTCTTCTTGTGTGTCTTCACGTAGACCCTAACTCATAGAGACCCTGTAGAGCAGACTAAAACTGGCTCATAAGGTTTCCAAGCCTTTAGTTTTTTGATAGCCTCATTTTTCCTAGAGGACCTAGGCCTGTCAGTTTTCAGTTTGATTTCCTCAACTACAATGTGGTTACAGAAAATAAGGAGCGGGAGTTACTTCAGCTTAGCCCTTGCTCTCCTTAGCTGAAGGGCTTGAGATACTCTGCAGCTGTTTTCTCAGACCAAACCATCAGTGCTTATTGGAATCAATCAGCCTGCTGTAGGCTGGGAAAGCAGCTGAGATGCCCTTATCCTTTATCTCTGGCTCCTACCAAGAGAAGTGGTGCTCTCAGCATCACTTAATTGACTATTAAACAGCAATATTCAGACATAATGATGTTGGTATTATCGAGAGTGTACATATAGCCCTTTGCACCTTTGTTTAAAAGAAAAATATGATAATTTGGAACTTACTACAATTAGGCATATTTCAGACAACAGCTTTCACCTGAGAATCACAAAGATTAGTAGAAATTAGCTGATTAACCTTTGAGGATTGATGTACTTTCATTTCAAGAGCCTTTGGACCATGTGTAGAAACCTTAAATAGACTTGCAAGATGTAAAAGAAAAGGATAGAACATCAAAATCAAAGGAAATACAGTTTTTCCAGGGGCTTTAAACGTGTCACGTAGGAGGAAACACAAACATGGCATTCAACAGATAAAAGCATCAGTGTGAGATGATCTCTGCAAAGACATGCTTTCCCCACTCTGGCATTTTGTTAATAGATTTACATAATGCATAATCTCTACTATTGTGCTCAACAGCATCTGTTACTCGGATTTCTTTAACTTTTTGCTGCCATCTGCTGTACAAAGGAGAAAATGCTGTGGAATTATTTTCAGGACTTGAGTTGTTCAGAGTACCTGGATGCCATTTCATTTTAGTATTTACAACTTATTGATATTTTTCTTCAGTGTAAATGGGGCTCATGTAATAGTAATAATGTCAAGATTTTTAAATAATCTCTTTATTCACTGCACCATAAAAAACAAAACCAGTTGCCATTAAGTAGATGCTGACTCATGGCAAACCCCTGTGCTACAAAGGAGAACTGTGCTACGTTGTGAAATTAAATGTCATGGCTGTGACCTTTCGGAAGTGGATCTCCTGGCCTTTCTACTGAAGCACTTCTGCAATCCAAAGACTCACTGCACTACACACCAAAACAAACCCTAAACCGCTTACCATCCAACCAATGCCAACTCACAGCAACCCTAAAAGACAGAGTTTAACTGCCTTTTAGAGCTCCCAAGGAGTGCTTGGCAGATGTGAGCCACCAACCTGTCGGTTAGCAGCCATCACACTTAACCACTACACCACTGGTGTTCCCCATTGCACTCTAACACAAAATAAACAAACAAGCAATGCCATCAATGTGATTCCAATGCACAGAGTCATAAAAATATTACTTTCTGAATATATTGCAGAAAATATTAAATTTTTGATGATTTAAAGATGTCATTTGCATCTTAAAGATTTTGGTCAAATATTAGGAAAAATATTAAAGTGGATATCTAAATGTCTTTTCTTATATTTGAAGGCAACCAATCCTGAGGGTTAATTCAAAATTTTATTATTTTTAAGATCAATATTTGTATAAATTGCATCTCAACATCAAGAAAACAAAAATCCTCATAACTGGGCCAGTAAGCAATATCATGATAAATGGAGAAAAGACTAAGGTTGTAAAGGATTTCATTTTAGTTAGGTCCACAGTCAGTGTCAAAAGATGCATTACATTGGGAAAATTTGCAGCAAAAGACTTCACTAAAGTGTTGAAAAGTAAAGATGTCACCTTGAAGACTAAAGTGCACCTCACCTAAGCAAACCATGGTATTTTCAATCATATGCATGCAAAGTTGGACAATAAATATAGAAGACAACAGAAGAATTAATGCCTTTGAACTGTGGTGCTGCAGAACAATATTGAAAGAACCTTGGACTGCCAAAAGAACAAACAGATCTGTCCTGGAAAAAGTGCAGCCAGAGTGCTCCTTGGAAGCCGGGATGGTGAGACTGGGTCTTGCATACTTTGGACATGTTGTCAGGAAGGATCAATCCTTGGAGAAGGACATCATGCTTGGTAGAGGGTCAGCAAAAAAGAGGAAGCCCCTTAAGGAGACAGACTGAAGCAGTGGCTGCAATAATAGGTTTAAGCATAAAAACAACGATGGGCATGGTGCAGGGCCAGTCGATGTTCCGGCCTGTTGTACGTAGGATCATCATGAGTTAGAACTGACTCGATGGCACCTAACGACAACAAGAATAATATTTACAGCAGAACATGAATTGTAAAAGAAATCATAGCTACTATTGGGTGGTCAATTTGACTTTCTATTCTCCATTCTGATTATTTTTTAAAAAAGCATAATTTTCTTGTATGTGCCAAGAAATAACCATCATTTATATACACTCCCTAATTGTGTCTTATCTGAATCCTTTGACTCTGAACCACACCTGACAAGTTTGCAAGACTTAAACTTTAATTTAGTAGCTTATAATTGTAACCAAGAAATCTTTTCAGAGACTTGTGGTGGTTCCACAACAAAGTAAGCAATGTTTTATTGAATGTTATGCTCAGATACTGTACTCGAGTAGAATTTCAAAAACAAAACAAAACAAAACAAAAAAACCTCAAAATGGGAGGGTTTCACAGCCTAGTCTCAACACTCCCAGTAAGTGGAGAAAAGATACTCTTTTCACTGAATATAACTAAAAAAAAAAAGATTTAAAAAATAAAAATAAGTGGCCCTAGAGGACAAAGCAGAGCTGACCGGTGGAGTTTCCACGGAGTGCCGGTGGATCCGAGCTGATAACCTCTTAGTGGCTATAATACTTAACTACTATGCTACCAGTGTTCAAAAAACACCCTACTTATCTGTCCACTGTAGTCCAGTGTATAGAGATATTTCAAGGTCACTGTATTATAAAAATTTGACATGATCAAAATGAACACAACTAATTTCTCATATAGTGTTATATGATACCCGATATATATTATACATTATACTGAACAGGTTTATACTATAGAGCTGTTCCTTCTCACACTGTTAGGAAATCCTGGTGGCATAGTGAAAGGTTAGCAGTTTAAATTCACCAGCCACTCTGTGAAAACTCTACTCTTTGGCAGCTCTGCTGTCTCTAGGGTCACTATGAGTTGGAAACAGCTCAGCAGCAGTGAGTTAGATTTCGAGTTTCCCACACTATCTACCATCTGTCTGTCAGTTTCATCTACTGCGTTTTGCTATGATGCAGAAGGCTAGGCCACCGATCTTTCAAATACTAGCAGGGCTGTGTATGGTGGACAGGTTTCAGAAGACCTTCTACGTGAAGACATGCTAGGACGAAAGGCCTGGCAACCTATGTTCAAAAATTAGCCAGTGTAACAAAAGGACAAATATTGTATGAGACCTCTATGATAAGATCTCAAAAACAGACTTGTGCATAGAAGAAAAGACTCTTTGACAGCTGCAAGGGAGGGGAGGGAAGGGGGAGGGGAGTGGTTTAGATTAGATAGTTGCTAGGTATCTGGTTGGGTGAAATCGGTGACAGCACACATTAGAAACAAGAAAAATATTAAGTGGACTTAAACATAACATGAGTACTCCTTCCATTTTAACCCAGTATTGCAAGGATAGAGTAGCTGGGGCATGGGGTGGGGGACCATGCTCTTAGGTGAAAACGAGGCCAACTGGCACAACTAGCATTTTGCTAAGAGGGCCGTCTGCACCCCACATTGGTGAGTGGCCTCTGGGGTCTTAAAAGCTGCCTAGCTGCCATCCGAGGGCACAGCAAATGGTCCCAACTCAGCAGGAACAGATGCTCACCGAGGACCAAAATGACATGGGGGAAAGACAACCGAGAAGACAAAGGGACCCACATCAGTGGGTGCCTACATCGACTTGGGACCGGAAGAACTGGATGGTGCCCGGCCACCACCAGTGATAGCCACGATGGAGCTCACTAAGTTGAGTCTCACTGGCAACATAAGAATAAAAAGGGGTGCACCCTGAGATCCCCACTAAAAGACCTCAATTGATGGTCCAGTGGTTTCGGGGTTCCCCTGGGAGCATGGTCCCTCGCCCTGATGCTGCCCTTGACCATAAATCATAATGAAGGTCCACGTTTCGGACAGGAATGGATTGGACTTGGTGATGCAGTGACCATATATTGGATGCACTTTATGGTTCTATACATCTATAGGATGTCATCCTGCTGACCTCTGGCTGGAGGAAGGAGAGTGGGTGGAGAGGAGGGAAAAAAGAGACTGTTGGGAGAACGAGACATGTATGGAGCAGAGAGGAATAGTGTGCTGTCACCGGGCAGGGAGAGCAGTGGAAGCTGCATACAGGTGGGTGTGTAAATTTATACGGGAAAGTACATTTTCACTCAGTTATATTAAATAAAGAAATTAAAAATAATAATAAACTAAAAAAAAATTAGCCATTGTAGGCACTGCTGATCACAAGAGAACATTGTTTACTCACTTGCTTTGGATTCAGCATCAAGAGGAATCAGTCTCTGGAAGAGGACATCGTGTGTGCTGAAGCAGAGGGCCAGCGGGGGAGATCCGCAGAGAGATGGACTGGCATAACAGAGGCAACGATGGTCCCAGACAGGCTGGTGACCATGAGGATGATGCCAGGTAGTGTACTCTTTTGTTGTGTTGTACATAGGCTGCCATGTGTTCAAGTCAGTTATGTGGATGTGGACGCTGTCTATCTAGCTACACTCCACAGTGATCCCCTTTTCTATTTTTCAATATCTTTAAAAAAAAAAAATTAATGACCCTCTGGTCCAGTTATCTTTTGGCAGAGGGCATTAATTTGCAAATATTTTTATAAGTATGCGATTTAGTAACTACATATGTAATTTATTCAACTTTTAATGATCTGTAATAACTATTCTGTGCATACTTTTGCCAAGATTGATTTGTCCTGTGAAAAATAAAATATATCCACTCCTCACTTACCAACATGATTAGGTTGCAAAGGTCGGGTCATTATGTGAAACTTGACATGATGCAAAAATGAAGGATGACTACAGCATCGTATGACTACCAAATTACATCATTGCATAACTGTCAAGTTACATCACTGTAACATTGCATAATTGCCAAGCCACTGGGAGTCACGGCCCAGTCAAGCTGACACATAACCTTAACTCTCAGCCAACGTTGCTGTGGTCTCACATCTCGGCATTCATTACTGCCAGGTGTACTTTATTAACATGCAAAATAGTCAGATAGTGGACTTTTTTATTATTCTCATTAATGTGAAATTTTAGATCATGAGGTAGTCAGTATGTGAGGAGTAGGTATATTCTTAAGGGTTTATGACTTAGAAAAACGGATACATCAACTGTCCAAATCAAAAGCAGGATGTTAAACACACAAATGAGTTATATAGGTTGATTGTCAGGACATAAAAGAAAGCAAGAGTACTTTCAGCTGAGCAAACCAGAGGAACATTCAAGGAGAAAGTGGCTCATTTGGTTGATTCTGAGGAGGGTGTTTCATTTTCAAAGTGGGGTTGTGAGTAGTCCAGGTAGGGAGGAATTGAGGAGCCTGGTCACCACGGAGGCAGGACAGCAGAGAGGTGAGCAGGCACACTGAGAAGCCAGATACATCCGCTCATTGGGTACACAATGACTGCAGAACGAATGACAAGGAAACAGACCACCAGACGGTGGAAGGGAATCATTTTCACATTTGTGTCTCAGGTCAACTTCCTTTTAGCTTCAGTTTAAAAGTTGTATTCTGGACTCCACTTGCCTCTAAAACTATGTATGCCTTAGTATAGCTCTGAGCAGTTCTTTACCTGATGGACTCTTTTCTCCCAAATAGTCTATTTTTTCTAAGTTGGGTTTTCCCAGCTTTATGCTTTCCATACCCTGGATTTTATCCTGGCCTTAGCCAAAGGCTTTTTGGCAAGTTATTTGTCATTTATCTTTCACAGTGAATACTGTTTACACTTTTGCTTCTGAAAAATTTGTTTCCTCATAAACCCAAGCCCACTGCCATCAAGTTTATTCTGACTCATAGTCAATCTATAGGAAAGAGTAGATCTGTCCCATAGGATTTTCAAGGCCCTAATTTTCACGGTGGCCAGTTGCTACATCTTTCTCCTCTGCAGAGCTACTGGTGGGTTTGAACTGCCAACATTTTGGTTAGCAAATGAGTGCTTAACCACTGCACCACAGGGGCTCCTTTTTTCTCCATTTTTTTCCATGTCCCCATTTCCTCTAAAGATGACAAATTATGCACAAATACTGTTTTGCTCTGGGAAATTATTTTGTGTGATAATTATCAATTTTAAATTTCTTTAAAATTTCTCTCCCTCAAAAAAAACATTGCCATTAAGTCAATTCTGACTCATAGCAACCCTATAGGTCTGAGCAGAACTGCCTCACAGAGTTTCCAAGGAGCACTGTGATTAGAAGCTGAATTCCTAACTGCTATACTGCCAGGCTTTCCTCCCTATCTAGTACTGAAAGGGATATTCTGGGAACACATCCATCATTTCATTTAAAGGAGGAAGGTGGGAAAGCAACAGCATAGAAAAAGGCTTAGATTCAGGAGGGAACTTGAAACACAGCCACTCTTACTCATCTTTCCCCAAAGTCGTTGATTCACTTTCTCTTAGTATTTGAAATAATCCTTTCTGTGATCTGTGAATAAAATACAAAAGCAGCATAATTAAAATGCCTAATATCTTAAAAGAGGCAGCGTGGGTAAGAGCTAGGTTGTTAAACAAAAGCTTAGCAGATTAAATCCACCAGCCATTTCTTGGAAAAGCTATGGAGCAGTTCTACCCTGTCCTGTAGGGTCACTGTGAGTTGAAATGGACTAGATAGACAGTAACAGGTTTTGGTTTAATATATAATAAACAAAACTATTCAAAAAAAAAAAATCCAACTCGATGGCACTTGGCTTGGCTAGTTAAATTCAGTTGGTAATTTCTCTGCAAATCATAAATATATACACACTACTATAGGGTCATTATGAGTTGGAATCGACTTGCCAGCAAACGATTTGGGTTTGGTTTGGGATTTGGGGATTTTGCCCTGAATTTAATTTCACCCTAGTGCTAGAAACAACGAACTATTTTTCTTATACATGAAGTTTTGGGATGTCAACTTACGCTGAAGCCAAAGCCACTATGGTCAAGTCTATTTAGACTCATCGTGATCCTGCAGGATGGAGTAGAACCGCCCCATAGAGTTTCCAAGGAGCGGCTGACAGATTTGAACTGCCGACTTTACGGTTAGCATATCTAGCACTTAACCACTACACCACCAGGGTTTCTGTCAGGTTACCCTAAGTAATCACATTTTAAAAAAAGCAAAAGTGCATTAACTTGTTTCTGCTATTAGGCAGAAATTAGCAGGAAAATAATGATAAATTATCAAAAACAGTTGACAATTCAACAGAATAGGAATTTAAAATTACGGTCAAGTTATCCTAAAAAACCGTAATTTTAAATTCCTATTTTATTAAATTGTCAATTGTTTTTGATAACTTCTCATTAATCTCCGGATAATTTCTTCATGTTAGTAGAAATAAATTACTGTACTTTTTTTTTAGTTAGTAGTCTCAGTAGTCTCAGTTTAATCTCAGACAACCTGTAGAATGATGTAAGAGGAGAAATTCTATTTGTCCTGTTGTTGAGAGACAGAGTTAGACAGGTATTTCACACTTCTATATTTGGCTGGCTTGGCATACTAATTTTTGAAATGTCTGTATGAATCAGGCAGTTTAGTTTCTGCCTACAGTGGGTAGATGAAATTGTCACAAATAAAGCACAGCATAATAATCTCTCAGCATTGTGTACATGCATTGAATTGGTGTCTCCACCTACCGGATTGTACCTATAATAACGCTGTCATGACTGCCATCTACTGGCAGAGCAGACGGTCCCTAGGTGAGGCTATTTAAGAGCTTGGCTAGAATGTAATTAGTTACACAGATCAGAATACGGAGAGTAAAAAAATTACTTTTTTACGTAGTTCTTCTCAGAAGCTATTTTTTTCCTTGAAAGTTAAAAATGGCACATCTGATCAAATAAGGTAGTTTTCAAAAGATGTTTTATACTGATTATGTGAACATTAAAAGTAACCTAAACAGAATAGGCATTATTACATATTCATAGTCTTTATTAAATTTCTTCATATTGTCTGTCTCTAATGCAGTGCTACTGGACTTTTTTTTGAAAAGTGTATTTTTTCAATATTACTTTATTATTTTTACATTTTTAATTATAAACTTTTTTCTGAAATCTTTGTTAAAGATGTTCTATGGTTAATAAATTTGAATTTGTCAGTAGAATCAGCTATCTCTTCTCTATAAACTATAAATTACTTTTTAAAAAACTCACTATGGGCACTGAGGTATCTGGTAAATTCAAAGCAAATGCTACTAAAAAGAACACTTCCTCGTACTATCTTGAAGTCTTCTTGATAGAGTTCTCCTCAAGGTAGTAATAAATGCAGGAATCAATAATGGCAAAACTCTGCATATCTCATGTGGAATGAAGAAAAACCAAATTTGCAATTTGTGAAGGAATTTCCTGTGTTACATTTTAAATAGAATGTCTCATAAAGTAATGGGATTATCAGTTTAAAGCACTGGGAGATCAGAAACCACCCAGAGAGGAAACTGTTCAATGTTTTTTTTTTTGTTTGTTTGTTTTTTTAACAGAACTACAGAACATTTCCAGTCAGAGATGAATCTAAAAGATGGGAGCATTGTCCTGGGATGATGATACAAGAAAAGTGAGCCTTCCAGATACTGCTCGCAGCTGGGATTCTACAGTCGCAAGTACTGATCCTCATTTCCAGTGATGCTAAATCTGCTCCAACAATGGCCTTAATTTAAAAATATCTGAGGACTTTCTAATCTATAAGTCAACCTAAGACTCTTACAATGGTATTGAACTACAGCAATATTCACATTTTGTTCAAAATGAGTTGAAAATGTTTAATTAAAATATTTTATAAGCCAAACAAAACAAAACCCTGCCATCAAGCCTGCTGCAACTCATAGAGACCCTACAGAACAGAGCTAGAAGTGTCCCACAGAGTTTCCAAGGAACATCTGGTGGATTCATACTGCTACCATTTGGTTAACAGCCATAGTACTGAACCATTACACCATCAGGGTTTCCAAAATATTTTCTAAAATTTCAGTTTTTGAAAGTTTCTGAGAATTGTGATGGTCTGCAAATGGTTAAATGCCCAACTGGTGCCCAAAAAACTGATGGCTGGTACCCCAAACACTGACAGCTTGAACCTACCCAAAGGTGCCTGAGAAGACAGGATTAGCAATCCGCTTCTGAAAAGTCACGGCCTTGAAAACTCTGCAGAGCAAGGTTCTATTCTCCACACATGGGGTTGTTAATGGCTTGAATGACAGCTAATAGCAGCCCAATTGGTTGAAGTGCAATTTTAAAAAACAGGCAGAAATTAGAATGTGTCCCTACAGATACAAGGAAGAATTCAAAAAGTAAATAATGAGAACTCCACTGGTATTTAAAAGTTAATTTTGAAATTTAGTAATTGTACTTCAGAATACCTCCATGTGTGAGAAAAACACAATGAAGCTAATTTTGGTGAAATATTCTAGAGAACTAAAAATAGACACAATCTGTTTTATGAGTTTGTCCAGTGAAGACATTTGCTGAAGAAAAATGCCTTGAAAGAGAGAGGAAAAGACAGTACTTGTAAATGTGTCTGAGCTGAAATAATTACACATTTAAAGATCTAAAAAAGTAAAATAGAGAAGATTCTATTCTACCACAATTCGTTGTGAATCTACCACCTACGTGATTCTGACATCACATTATTGGAATATGCCACACAGTAGCAGTGTAACTTTGAAGTTACCCTCTCTAAAATTCAGTCTCCTCATTTGTAGATTGGGAATAATAGTGGTACCTAATTCTTCACAGGTTTCTTGTGAGAGCAAGCCCCACACAATATCGAAGAATAGTAAGGGAAGAGGAGGAGCTCCTGAATTTGGAGCCCAGAAGTCACAAGTGAAGATGTCATGGAGATGCCCAAGCTTGTAGCTACTGTCTGACATACTGAGCAGACTTGCCAGTCTGGAGCACCGTGTCCTTTATCTTGTGAAGTCTGACCTTGCTCTGTGTGATTAAGGTAGAGGAAGAAGTGTTCCATGTGCTGCTGTTGTTAGAATAGAACTGAAATAGGGAAATTAGAATAGATCATAAATTGATTTGGATTGATCCTTACAATTCTGTGTCAGGGAACTGGAATTTGGATCTTATCCAGCAGGGCCCCAGAGGCTAACTGGAATATGGCTCCTTGTTTTTCCTGAACTCTGTGCATTTTCTCTTTGCTGATTTCAGTCTGTTGATGCATCCTTTCACTGTAATAAACCATAAACACAATTCTCACAGCTTTTCAAGTTCTATGAATTCTAGTAAATCACTGAAACTAAGAAGTGGGGACATCTAAGAAGCAGGGACTCCTCACACACCTCTTAAGTGCCACCCAGTCAGTTTTTACTTAAAGCAACCTCATGTGACAAAGTAGAACTGTCCCAGAGGGTTTTCTTGGCTATAGTCTTTACAGGAGCAGATTTCCTGGTCTTTCTTCTACAGAACCACTGGATGGGTTTGAACTGCCAACCTTTCAGTTAGCAGCCTGGTGCTTAACCATCATACTACTGGGGCTCTTCCCTGACACAGTATTCTGTACAACTATTGTCAATTTGTGTTGTCACAGGTGCCCTATTATTTCTTTATTAATCTTTGCTGATTTGATTGGTATATAAAGATATCACAGTGATAGCATTTTCTTACTGTAAGTGAAGTTGTTCTTACATGCAGCTGAGTCAATTCTGTCTCATAGTTAACCTACATACAACAGAATGAAACCCTACCAGTCCTGTGCCATACCCACAATGTTTGTTATGATCTAGTCTATCGCTGCAGCCTCTGTGTCAATCCATCTTTTTAAGAATCTTCCCCTTTTTTGTTAACCCTCTGCCTTATCATGCATAATGTCCTTTTCCCAGAATTGATCCCTCCTGGCAACATGTCCAAAGTATGAAGACACAGTCTCACCATCCTTGCTGCTAAGGAGCACTCTGGTTGTACTTTCAGGACAGGTCTGTTTGGTCTTTTGGCAGTCCACAGTATGTTCAATAATCTTCTCCAACACCACAATTCAAAGACATCAATTCTTCTTCTGTCTTCTTTATTCACTGTCCAGCTTTTACACACATGTGATTCAACTGATGTGGGTCATATGTACGATGCAGCTGATGATGTGAGTCAGGCACACCTTAGTCTCCAAAGTGACATCTTTATTTTGTAAACACTTTAAAGAGGTCTTTTCCAGCAGATTTTCCCAATGCAATGCATCTTTTGATTTCATGACTACTGCTACCACGGGTGCTGGTTGTAGATCCAAGTGAAATGAAATTTTTAACAACCTCAATCTTTTTTCTGTTTATCCTGATGTTACTTATCAGTCCAGTTGTAAGGACTTGTGTTTTCTTGATGTTGAGCTGTAATCCATGCTAAAGGCTGTGTGGTCTTTGATCTTCATCAGGGTTTCAAGTCCTTTCCACTTTCAGCAAGAAAAGCTGTGCCAACTGCATAAGGCAAGTTGTCAATAAGTCTTCCTCCAATCCTGATGCCCCATTCTTCTTAATACAGTCCAGTTTCTCAGATTACTTTCTCAGCATACAGACTGAATAGGTGTAGTGAAAGGATACAACTCTGGCACGCAGCTAAACTCCATTTGTATTTTCTGTAAGCTGTACCACTTGTCCTTCTCTGTTGGGTTAATGGTTCCTTCCTCACTGATTTTTAAAAGCTCTTTTCATATTAGGAAAATTATACTTTTGAATATAATTACTTGCATTTTTTTTTCCAGTTGGTCATTATTCTTCAGGGTGTTTACCTTGCGTCGATTTTTATTATTGTTGTTGTCATCATTATAGTTATCTATGAATTTGTTTTATGTATTCTAAACTTAGGGTCATACTTAGTATCATGGATTGAATTGTGTCCCCGAAAATACGTGTAGCAAATCCTAATTTCTATGCCAGTGGTTATAATTCCATTTGGGAATGAGTTGTCTGTTATGTTAATGAGGCAGGATTACTGTAGAATGTGTCTTAAGTCAATCTGCGTTAAGTTTTAAAGGGGATTAAACCAGCAAGAGAAGCAGAGATAAGGGGAGATTAATGCCAAGCCACATGGAGATCTCCAAGGAACCCGGAAACAGAAGCTAAAGAGACAAGTACCTTCCCCCACAGCGAGAGAGAGCTTTGCTCTGGAGCTAGAGCCCTGATTTCTGATTTACAACCTCTTAAATTGTGAGAAAATAAATTTGTTTGTTCAAGCCATTTACTTGTGATATTTCTGTTATAGTAGCACTAGAAAACTAAGATATTCTCTCCAAGATTATTTTTAAAAAATCATAATATCCTGTAGTACTCATGATTTCAGCTGAGTGATACAAGTCGTTAACACACTTGGCTACTAACCTAAAGGTTGGCAGTTTGAATCCATCCAAAGGTGCCTTGGAAGAAAGCCCTGGTGATCAAGTTCTGAAAACTTAGACATTGAAAAAAAAACTCTATGGAACACAGTTCTACTTCTACACACATGGGACTGCCGTGAGTTAGAATCAGATCAAGGGTAACTTTTTTTTTTCAGTTTAGTCTCCACTGCTTATGGAATCCCCCCCAGATGCTTTTGAGTTTTGTATTTTAGCTGTTAGTCAGTTTCATCAAGGAAAAAAATTTGTGTTTTAGGCTTTTCTTCCTCTCATTGCCTTCATGTAATTTCTTAGAGGAGAGCATAGAAATACCAACTGTATGCTTTCATCTTCAAGCTGAAAGGCGTTGTTTGTTTTTAATCTTACTTTATCCAATATACTTTTGCAAATCAAATCAAAACCTTCGTAGAATGATGATGCGAATGCACAAACATAGTTGTTTTAATGTTCAAGTACTGAAGTGATGTTTTTCTGTATCACGCTGCTTCGTTTCATCAAAATATGTGCAGAATTTTTAATTGTCCTGTTTTAAGGTATTGCTCTTCTAAGACTGAATTGCACTATAAAGATATGGAAATCCACACACAGACCTTTGTATACAAGGTCAGAAATTTCTCAGATCTCTTCTCAGGACCCTTAAAGCTCATCTATGTCCTATTTTGAAGTTCAGAGAGAAGCCAAAGGAGAGAAGCTCACACTTGGAAATACAAAGTCACTTACTGACAAAAGAAAAAAAACTTGCCTTTGTGTCACAACAAATGTCTGGGAATTAAGATGTCACACAAGATGTGACCTATTTTGAAGACCCATCACAAATGTTATTAAAATAGTCATTGATTTCAAATGATCTTGGACCATATGATTCAACACAAAATTTTACTATTTCCAAACATGGATAGTAATGAACTTAGAAAATGTATGCTCAGCATAGTTCTAAACAAGGTAACGATTTCCTTCAAAACGTTTAGTTAATGTAACAAGTCTATTGACAGTTACCTTCCTTTGTAGTAAAAGTTTTAGACACACTATTGAGAACATAAACTAGTTAATGTCACAGAAAATAAAATTTAGGTATGAAATATAACAGCATGTTGGGGCTTCATCTACTTAAGTTTTATGTCGGGCCCAGAGGGAAAACAGAAAAACAGTTGTCCTCTACTCTGTTCCATAGAGTCTGGCTAAGTCATCTGTGTGTGACTTATGAGGTGCTCAAAAACCATTTTTGTATTCTTTGGCTCATTTCCTAATTTAAGGACATATAAGACATTAAAGAGAAGCAAGAAAAGAAAGAATTTCTTTGGGGTAAGCTATTCTGGCCTTTTACCTACTCCTTTAGATTGGGAAGTAACACTGCCCCCATCACCGCCCACACCGACACCCACCCCACATCCACCCCCACTATATGGGTACCAAGTAGGGCTTCCAGGGAACTAGTCAAAGAATTTCATCTTTTGCCTCTTAAAGTTTGGAGACCATAAGCAACTCATGTGCCTCAAGTACCCATTGCTTTTCACCAAGGAATGTATAAAATCTGTACTCAGGGCTGTAGAGCAGAGACATGGCTGCATTTTTGATTGGTAGAAGGGTGGAGAAATATGATTCCTATGGCTCACATGTGGGTCTTAGAGAAGAGAGCAACACATGGATCATTTTAGGAGAATAAAGCTCTTTAAGAAGATTTTCTTCTGGGAAAAAGGGAACTTCAGCAAGAAGAGGCTGAAGATAGCACTGTCATATGAAGAAGTGGCTGGTGGTCACAGGAAGCATGTAGAGCAAAACTATGGGAGAAACAGTCCTCATAGCACAGCTGCAGGATTTGGGTGTTTTTCTTTCAAAGTGGAAGTATCTGAGAAATCCACAAACATGCACCAAGGAGAGTCAGACTAAACACTGGGAGTGTACCCTCATTAGAGGGCGTTGAACACTAAGCAGTATCTCTGCCGAGTACGATGTTTTCCATCTGTCTCACCAGCATCAATCCAGGAAGCTATGCTGGCAGCCTAGTAGGCAAAATGATGTCAAAGAAGATCGTAACAAGACGGGGAGACACAGCGGTTGAAACAATGTGAGTGGGAGGAGGCACAGAAAAAGATATTAAGTTAAATAAACTTCAGGGATTGGATAGCTGTTGTTGTTGCTAGGTGCCATTCAGTCAGTTCCTGTCCATAGTGACTCTATGTGCGACAGAAGCAAACACTGCCCAGTCCCGCGCCATGCCCACAGTCGTCTTCATGGTGAAGCCCGTCCATCACTGCAGCCACTGGGTCAGTCCATCTTGTTGGGGGTTTTCCTCTTCCTCACTGCCCTTCCAGTCTACCGAGCATGATGTCCCTCTTCAGGGACTGCTCCATCCTTACAACATGTCCCAAGTATTTGAGACGCAGTCTCACAACCTTTGCTTCCAAGAAGCACTCCAGTTGTACTTCTTCCACAACAGATCTGTTTGTTCTTTTGGCAGTCCATAGCCCATTCAATATTCTCTGACACCAGCATTCAAAGGCATCAATTCTTTTCCTGACTTCCTTATTCACTGTCCAGCTTTTACACTCATATGATGTGATTGATAATAGTGTGGCTTGGGTCAGGCATACCTTGTCCTCAAGGGGACTCTTTTTTTTTTTTATGATTGAGTGAAAATATACATTCCCGTATAAATTTGCATGCCCGCCTATGTGCAGCTCCCACTGCTTTCCCTGCCCAGTGACAGCACACTCATCCTCTCCATTCTAGACGCGTCACATCCTCCTGAGAATACTCTATCCCCTCCTTTCCACCCTCTCCCGCACCTTCAGTAAGATGTCAGCAGGACAACCTCTTATAGACGCATAGAACGATAAAGTGCACACACGATATGGTCACTCTGTGTCACCAAGTCCAATCCACTCCTGTCTGAAAAGCTGACCTCCATTATGATTATGGACAGGGGCAGCATCAGGGCCAAGTCTCCAAGGCGACTTCTTTACTTTTAGACTCTTTAAAGAGGTCCTTGGCAGCAAATTTTCCCAAAGTAATGCATCATTTGATTTCATGACTTCTGCTTCCACAGGCATTAGTTGTGGAGCCAAGTAAAATTGAATTCTTGACAACCTCAAGCTTTTCTCCACTTATCATGATGTTGCTTTCTGGTTCAGTTGTGAGGATTTTTGTTTTCTTGATGTTCAGGTGCAATCCATACTGAAGACTCTGATCTTTGATCTCTGTCAGTAGTATTTCAAATCTTCTTCACTTCCAACAAGCAGAGCTGTGTCATCTGCATAATGCAAGTTGTTACTAAGTCTTTCTCCAAATCTGATCTCTCATTCTTCTTCACATAGTCCAGCTTCGCTATTGTTTGCCTGACACACAGACTGAAAAGATATAGCGAAAGGATGTAACCATGACGCACATCTTTCCTGACTTTAAATCACACAGTGTCTGCTTGTTCTGTTTGCATGACTGCATCTTGATCCATATACAGATTTTTCATGAGCTCAGTTAAGTGTTCTGGAATTCCCATTCTCCACAATGTTATCCATAATTTGTTATGATCCACACAGCTAAAAGCCTTTTTACAGTCAATGAAACACAGATAAATATCTTTCTGGTATTCCCTACTTTCAAAAAAAAAAAGGAGGCTGGCATTTTATTTGCTATATTGAATCCAGAAGTATGAGCAGATTTTAGGGAAACAAACAGGAATGTGCTTTAAAAATATAGAAAATATCACACACAACAGCCGAGCATCAATAGAGAATGTGCTGTATGTTTAGGGTCTTACTAGTATTTCAGAATGTCTGAGTCTAGATAAGGCTCCACAGAAAACAAGCAAGAATTTGTATGACTCAATATGCCTTCAAAATTTAAGTGCAGGAAGAGAAAGATCAGGATAAGGCTGGAGATACAATCTGGTTGAATGAGTGTCTAGTTTCATATGCTTAGCTACAGATTTTGTCCTTTAAGGATAAAGAGAAATTATCAAGGAGTCTTAAATCAGAGTAACATAATGAAGTTTATTTTTCCTTTAGAAGATCTCTTAGCTGTAATCTAGTGAAAGTGTGGGAGTAGAGCTAGGCCAGAAACACATGCTGGAGATTGTTGGTGTAGTCTAGGAGAATGAACAGTACAAAAAATGATTCTGGGAATAGAAAGATATGAATGGATTTCAGAAATATTAAACAGAAAGATGAACCAAGTGTTATGGCCTTAGTAGCTGCATAAATTACCATGTCAATCACAATAATAAGGAAAACCAGATAGGCCCAGTTTAGAAATGAAAACACACCATTCACAAAACTACCATAAATTCTAAAATGATGAGAGCCATTTAAATATATTACAAAGGTTAGATTTTTCTTCTTCCTATGTTTACTGACCATTAAAAATTTATGTTACAACAGAATCAATATATGTGGATAACATAAATCAATCAACAAACATGTTTAACACATCCACTAAACACAAAAGATTTTGCTCTCAATGAATTTTTCCTACTTGGGCATATTAAAACCAAACTTACAAAAGTACTAGCAGCACACTGTAATACTTACTAAGTGCCAAATATTCAAGACAGCAAATAAGTTTCATAAAAGTATTTAGAAATGTCTGGTAATCCAGTTAAAACTTCTTTCAAAATACAAAGTTGAAAATGTAATGTATTCATCTAACAGTTGTGCCTCTTGGAATTTATTCTATGGAAATAGTAAGGAAAGTATAAATATTTGTGCATAGAATGGTGTTCTTTGTGTTATAAAATGAAAATTTGACCATGATATACATTAAAATCAAAGAAGAATTGGTTGTACATATTATAGAAACCCTGGCAGTGCAGCACCCAAGCAGTCAGCTGCTAACCAAAAGGCTGAAGTTCAAACCCACCAGCAAGCAGCTCCATGGGAGAAATGACTTAACAATCTGCTTTTGCAAAGATTACAGCATTGGAAATTTTATGGGGCAGTTGCTATGTGTGTCCTACATGGTCACAATGAGTCAAAATAGACTTGGCGGTGTTGGGTTTGGTTTTTGGTTTATACGAAAGAATAACATATTATGTCATCATTAAAGAATGAGCAGAACTAAAAGTGTTAGAAATGAAAGACATAGACAACATATTATTGTATACAAAAGCAGCTACTGGAACAGGATTATGGTGCAATCTTTCTATCTACATGGAATTCTAAGAGAAATTACCCAAAAGGTTAACAGTCATGTCTCAGAGATCATAATAATACAGGAGTGATCACATCCCAGTGGACACTAGTTGGCAGCTAGTGAAGACTATGCATTCCACAGAAATCAGCAAGGATTCATATGATGCAATACACTTCCCATACCCACTTCTCTGTTTTCACAAGTTGTTTAAGACTTCTGTATACCCAGAAATCATCTAGAATTAGATCTGGGAAGAAGAAAGTCTAAATAAAAGACTGAAAATTTACAGTAAATAACCTGAAACAAGCCAAAAAAGGTTATTATTTATACGATCAAGAGACTGTTACTTTATATCAAAAAGTACATTTTCTTTGTACATTTGGAAGTAATTGTTTCCCAGGAAATTGATAACCTTATCTATCTGCCATTCTACCAGGAATTTCTATGGTGACTGAAACTATATTTTCTTTTTGAACCTTTATATGAAGCCTAAATCAAAACCAAACCAAATCTGTCATTGTTGAGTCCATTCTGACTGACAGCTACCCTATAGGACAGAGCAGGACTGCCCCCCAGGGCTTCCAAGGAGTGACTGGGGGATTGAACTGCCAGCCTTCTGATTAGCAGCCAGACTCTTTAACTGCTGCAACTAGGTGGTACAAACATTTTGTGATTGAGTGCTTACTAAAAGGTTGATCGTTTGAATTTACCCAAGCAATTCGATGAAAGAAAGTTCTGGCAATCTGGTTCTGTAAAGCTTAAAGCCAAAATAAAACCCTATGGAACAGTTTCACTCTAGTCGCCGTGAGACAGGGGCCAATTCGATGGCAGCCAGCACCAACAACGTGCCTAGCACAGTGCTGGTTACCTGATAAATATACGCTGAATGCTTGCATGCTTGAGTGAATGAAAGCTAAGGTTGTTACTCTTATAAAGCTCGAGATCTAGAGAGGTAGATAGATATGTAACTAGACACCTAAATTAAAATTAAAAATGTGTCATTACCCAAATAACTGCCTATAAAAGTCAACAAATATTTGCAAGGATTAATGGACCACAACTACACATCCTCCACCAGACTGAGTCCAGCACAGTTAGATAAGGCCCAGCTACCACCACCAACTGCCCTGACAGTTGTCCTGATAGAGGGTCTGTAAGGTCCTGAGTGCGAACGCCACCCCATGTCACTCACAAGAGACGGTTCTTGATGCAAACAGCGAGAGATTTTATTCCAGCGCACTGGGGCTCAATCCATACCCTTGTCAGAGTAGAGGGAATGAGCCCTGAACAAGAGAATTACAGAGTATATAAAGGCAGAGTCTTACATTCTTGGGGAAGGTGGGGTTCGGGAAGGTTCCGCGTGGAGTAATAATTTTTTTGTAGTTTGTATTAGCTCGGGGCTAGGGCGGATATTTCGGGTGCATTTACTTCCTGGTATTTCTGAAACTAGCCTTTTTTGGGTAAGTTCCTTCTTGTTATTCCCGAAACCAGCCTTTTTGGGTAAGTTCCTGGAACTCTGAAGGGGTTGGTCCTATATTGACCTGCTCTTTGGTATGGAGGATCTCACAGGTCCTAGAAAGAACTGGAGAAAAAGTTGAACAAAATCCTAGCTCATGAAAAAAGGTCAGACTTACTGGTATAGCAGGGACTGGAAAAACCCTAAGAATTTGGCCCCGGGACACTCTTATCACTGAGTACTGAACTCGCTTCTGAACTCTGCCCTTCAGTCAAAGATTAGACAGTCCCATAAAACAAAACAAGACTACAGGGACAAGGAGGAGAAGGCAGGAGGGGACAGAAAAGCTGCTAATGGGGAATCCAAGGTAAAAAATGGGAGAGTGCTGACATTCTGGGGGGTTAGCAAACAATGTCACAAGACACTACGTGTATTAGTTGTTTAATGAAAAACTAATTTTCTCTGTAAACCTTCATCTATAGCACAATAAAATAAACAAGCAGATAGATGGATGAATAGATATATACACACATACACACATAATTCAGAGAAGAGGGATATAGATCCCAACAGGTTAATAGCAGTTTCTCTCAAAATACAGTTAAATTTTTTGAGGTCAAGCCAATTCATTGTATGCTTCCTAATATTTTCTTTGAGGCCAAGCATGATGCTCAGCATCGTAAAAAGCTTTCTATTAATGTATTGATTTCATTTGAGCTTCAGCTTACAATCCATTAGTCAAAAGAAACTGCTGTTCACTAAAACGTATTTCCAACCAAATAAAAAATGCTTTATTATTAACTTAAATCAATCACTGTAGTGGTCTTGTGTAGTTAATGAAGTTTACTTCTGAAATTAGCTACCACTGGAATCAAATCATTGTCTTCAAAAATCTTTTTTTTTTTTTCCTCCTATTTATATCTTAATTATTCAGTGTAGTTTTCTACTTTGAGGACTACTTACTCAATCATGTTTATTCCACGGTACCAAAGATGGGTGAGAGAACTCACAAGTTTATATGGCATAACACTTTGCAAATTTAGTGAGAAGAAAATCTCTTCCTCAACAATGTAAGCAAAAGTTAAGGAATAATTCTCATCGCCTTGGCTTAGGTCATATATTTCTAAATGATCCTTAAAATTTCTACTACCTTCCTTAGACCCAAGCAAGGAGAAGCCCTGTTCCAGGCCCTTCCATGCCTCAGTCCTACCATCTTACTCTTTCACCTCCCTTGTTTAAGAGTGTTTTCTCAAAAATATCTTTTGCCCCTCTGTTAGTCGGGGTCAGCCAGTGTCTACAGTTGCACCCAAGCAGAGTACTCTGGAGCCCACATTATAACTAAGACCTGCATTAGTCTTGAACCTTGTTTCGGCTGTTAAGAGTGCTCCCTGGCCCTCTGTCTCACTCACTAGAACCACATCTATAGATTTGTCCTGGGCCCCTGATGACATGTTCTGTAGCTGGATCCTAGTTCTAAGAAGGCAAACTATGCAGGATTTCTTTCACAGCGTCACTCAACTTTGGTATTGTCAGAGAAAATATTCTCCTGTAACCACTGAGGAAATTCTGGTGATATATAGTGCTTAAGTGCTGCAGCTGCTACCCACAAGGTTGGTGGTTCAGATCTGCCAGGCACTCCTTGGAAACTCTATGGGGCAGTTCCGCTCTGATCTATAGGGTCTCTATGAGTCAGAATCAACCTGACTGCAATGGATTTGTTTTTTTGTTCGGTAACCACTAAGAGGCACTCTGTCTAATTAATTACGAATCTAAGTAACACAAACAAGTAAATGAAAAATACAGGAAAATGAAAATTAGACAAAAAAAATTTACCATCTTGATGCATTCCTTTTAGATTTATTTTCCATAGCATAAACTACATTTCTACCAGCCATTAATCTGATACAGTCTATAGCCAAGTTTCATTTTTATAATTACAACTACCCTCAATTTCAGATACAATTTCATTGCTTCATTAGTATGTATGTGTGTAGGCACAAAAAAGGAAATGTGATCCATGAACAAATACTCAATCCCATGAGAAAGGTAAAATAATGCATGTCATTAAGATAGACAATGTGATTCATGTATTTTACTAATACTGTAATCTTGAAATTGTTGAAAATTTTAAAGTAGTTGAGAGTTTGTACATTGTTGGTATAGTACTTATATATTCCTAAGGTTTATTCCATGTGACTACATAATACCGTGTTTTTTATACAGCTTCATTTATAAGCATATATATATTTCTCTCTAAATCCTCTTTGAGTACAAGGAATTAAAATAGCTTTGTCCGCCTCAGAAAGTACACCATATCAAAATGCTGTAAAATAAAATATGCTGGGTTTCCTTAGTGGCCACAGGAGAACATTTTCTCTGACAATGCTAAAGTTGAGAGACACTGTGAAACAAATCCTGCGCAGTCTGTTCTTTTGGAACTAGGACCCAGCTACAGAAAATGTCTTCAAGAGCCCAGGACAAATCTATAGATGTGGCTCCAGTGAGTGAGAAAGAAGGCTGGAGAGCACTCTTAAAGGGACAGAAAGGCAAACACACAGATCGGTAGACAGATCAATAGATCAATGGCTGGCTGGCTGCCTGGAGAGAGAAATAAATTTAAGGCAGGCATAGTAGTCATGAGTTAGAATCCACTCAACAGTAACTTTTATAAAAAAAATACTATTGTACTTTAAGTGGAAGTTTATAATTCAAGTCAATTTGTTATACAAAAACTTACATACACTTGATTTTATAACCCTCGTTACACTCTCCATACTGTGACAGCACACTCCTCACCACCCTGTGTTTTCCATGTCCATTCAATCACCTTCTGTCCCCATCTGCCTTCTCATCTGACCTTCAGTCAACAGCTGCCCAGTTAGTACTATGTATCCACTTAAGCCAAGAAGTACACTCTTCATCAATATCATTTTATGTCTTATATTCTAGTACAATCTTTGCCTAAAGAGTTGGCTCTGGGAGTGGTTTCAGTTCTGGAATAACAAAGTCTGCGGGACCTGTCTTCCAGGGACCCTCTGATGTGTCAGATCATTAATTCAGGTCTTTTCACTAGAATCTGAGTTCTACATCCTACTTTTCTCATGCTATGTCCAGGATTTTTTGTTGTGTGCCCTATCAGGGCAGTCAAATGTAGCAGCTGGGCACCATCTAATTCCTCTGATCTCGTGCTGATACATTCTCAGGTTCTTGTGGCCCTTTTTGTTTCTTGGTCTTGTATATTCCTTATGTCTTTGATGTTCTTCATTCTCTTGCTCTAGGTCGGTTGGGACCAACTGATACTCCTCAGATGGCCCCTTGTTAGGTGTTAAGACCCCAGATGCCACTCATCAAAGTGGAATGCAGGACAATTTCTGAAAAATACTTCATTATAATGGAAAAAAATATTCAGCAATTTTATGTGAGACCTATGCTTGATCTCCATAATCTATAAGGTACTACAAAATATCAATAAGAAAAAGATAAATAATCTAACTGATGTGCAAAGGAGATGGACAGATACTTCTCTAAAGAGGAGATCCAGGCAGCCAAAAAAACCACATGTGGACACGCTCACAATCATTAGCTATTAAAGAAATTCAAATCAAAACTGCAATCAGATACCATCCTACCCCAACAAGGTTGGCCACAATCCAAAAAACACAAAACAACAAATGCTGGAGAGGCTGTGGAGAAATTGGAACTCTCCTACACAGTTAGTGGGATTGCAAAATGGTGCAACCTCTTTGGAAAGCAATCTGGTGCTTCCTTAAAAAGCTGGATATAGATGTACCATTTGAGCCAGTAATTCCACGGCTCAGAATATATCCTACAGAATCAAGGCCATTAACACCAACCAATACATGCACATGAATGTTCATCGTAGCACAGTCCACAGTAGCAAAAAGATGGAATCAACCCATGTGCCCAACAACAGAGGAATGGATAGGTAAGCTATGGTATATCTACTCAAAGGAACACTATGCAATGATGAAGAACAAAGATAACTTTAGGAAAAATAATCTAGTTTCAACTGGAGGACATTATGCTGAGTGAAAGTAGTCAGTGACAAAAGCACAAATATTGTATAAGACCCCTACGATAAGAACTTAAAAACAGACTCATGCATAGAAGAAAAGACTCTTCGATAGCTGCAAGGGTGGGGAGGCAGGAAAGGTGAGGGGGAGGGTTTAAATTAGACAGTTTATAGAACTTTGGTTGGGTGAAATCTGTGACAGTACACATTAGATAGAAGATTAGTTTTAACTGGACTTCAATGTAATGTGATTACTCCTCCCATCTTAACCCAAGATTTCAAGGACAGAGTAGCTGGGGAGAGGAGCCGGGGACCATGCTCTCAGGGGAAATCGAGGCCAGCTGGCACAACTAGCATTTTGCTAAGAGAGCCTTCTGCACCCCACATTGGTGAGTGGTATCTGGGGTCTTAAAAGCTGCCAAGCTACCATCTGAGGGTACAGCAAATGGTCCCAACTCAACAAGAACAGATGATCACCAAGGACCAAAATGATACAGGGGAAAGAGGACCCAAAAGACAGAGAGACCCACGTGAGTGGGTAAGTATATCAACTTGTGACAGGAAGAACCAGATGGTGCCTGCCCACCACCAGTGACAGCCATGATGGACCTCACAAAGTTGAGTCTCACTGGCAACACAAGAATAAAAATGGGTGCACCCTGGGATGTCCACTAAAAGACTACAAATGATGGTCCAGGGACCTCGGAGTTGCCCTGGTAGCATGGTCCCTGGCCCTGATGCCGCCCCTGTCCATAACTCATAATGGAGGTCAACTCTTCGGACAGGAATGGATTGGACTTGGCAATGCAGAGTGACCATGTATTGGATGCACTTTATGGTTCTATGCATCTATAGGATGTTGTCCTGCTGACCTCTTACTAGAGGCGGGGGAGGGGGTGGAAAGGAGGGGATAGGAGATTGTTGGGAGGATGAGACACGTATGGAGCAGAGAGGAAGAGTGTGCTGTCACTGGGCAGGGAGAGCAGTGGGAGCTGCATGTAGGTCAGCAAGCAAATTTATAAGGGAACGTACATTTTCGTTCAATCATAATAGAAGAAAAAAGAAAGAAAATGTGGGGAAAAAATCAGGAAAAAAAATTTGTTATGCCAATGACCTAGGTGTCCCTTGAAACCGTGGTCCCTAGAACCCTGCCCCTGCTACTCTGCCCCATGAAGCATTTGGCTGTACCTGGGAAACTTCTTAGCTTTTGGTTTAGTCCAGTTGTGCTGACTTATCCTCTACTGTATATTTTCCTTCCCTTCATCTTCAACAGTAACTTTTTTTAATAGTCTTAAATAAAACAATTTTACCTCAGATATCCTTTTATTTGCCTTTCTGTTCCCTACTCATTTTCACTACATTTCCTCATTACTTTCAAGTATTCTATGCCTTAATTTAAAAAATGCAAACTGAGCCCCACACAAGGCTGCAATTTGTGCTAATCCTGAAATTACATCTGTGAATTATACAAACATGATCTTCTAACAATTTTGTTGTAACAACAAAATTACAATCTATTTGGGAAGACAGAAAGGAAATAACTATAAATACTCCTCATGATGTATGTATGACTACAACACAAGTTCCTAGTGCTTTGTAGAAAACAGACCACATTTCCTAAATCATTAAATTTCTCATTCTCCTAGAAGACACTTCACATACAAAGCCTAAAGACAGCAATCAGAAGGAAGATTTCTAAATCCACTGATCAATCTACATCTGCACCTACATACTCTTTTCTATTTGTTCAGATGAAGGAACTCTATGTACTTCTATCTTAGTCTAAGTACTCTATATGAGACTTCATCACTTCTCCTCTTGTTTTTCACACAGGATGATACTCCTGAAGTTGTCACCTCTCTCTTCAGGATTGTTATTTTCTACTATTGACTTCTAAAGCATCATTTCTATTGGATTCCTACTAGCATTCAAGTCAGTTAAAACCACTGCTCAACTTTCAAGTCTCCTGCTACAACATTTCTCTGTTCATATACACAACCAAATTATATGTGGGTCTGACAATTAAGTTCACAAAACCATTCTAGAAAAAGTATCTCATTCCTAAATATCACTATGGTCACCTTCAAAGTACTCCCCTTGGGAAGCTATGCACCAACTCCAGTACCTAGTCCACCTTCAAAGCAATTTTGCAACTCTTTTTCTGGAATGGCCATCAGAGTTGTCATTGAATTTACCTTGATGTCTTGAATACCATCAAAATGTAGTCCTTTCAACATTTCCTGTATCTTTGGGTAAAGAGTCACTGGGGGCCAGATCAGGTGAGTAGGGGGGGTGTCCCAACACAGTTATTTGTTTACTGGCTAAAAACTCCCTCACAGACAACTACAGAATTAAGTTCACAAACTTGCCACTATGCCACTGTGCACACTGGCCATTCCAGAAAGAATTCCAAAACTGCTTTGAAGCGTGGACTAGGCACTGGCATAGGTGCACAGCTTTCCAAGTGGAGTACTTTGAAAAGGACTGTAGTGACATTCAGCAATGAGGTATGTAGCACTTACAACAATTGAGTTCATGGACTTGATTATCAGACCTCGTGTGTGTGCATGTGTGCGTGTGTGTGTGTGGTTAAAGAACTCTATGATGTTTTGTTTTTAGTCAGTAACATCAGGAAACAGAATCACAACAGTTATTTTAACTTGGAAAACACTATAAAAAATGTTTTATCAGATGTCGATGGGGAGACAAGAAGATGAGAATTTCAAAAAGAGAAACCAGTCAGTACAATATAACAAGATAGTAACTACATTAGCACAGTATACAGGGACCTAAGTCTCAGAGGTTTCTACTGTCTCTGTCAGAACATTAAGTCTGGTCTGTTCCATATGCATTGTGTTCCCTGTCAAGGTGGTACTTGTTGGCAGCCAAGCATCATCCAGTTTTTCTGGTCTCAAGCTTGTGGAGTCCCTGGTTCATTTGATCTGCTTGTCCGTTGGGGTAGCATTTTCCTTGTATCTTAGAAAAATGGACACAAGAAACCTAGAGTGGAAAGGAGTAGCGTACTGTCACATTGTGAGGCTTGCAACGAATGTCACAAAATAATATTGTATAAATTTCTGAATGAGAAATTAACTTAAACTATAAACTGTCACCTGAAGCAAAATAAAAAAAGAAATTAATTTTTTTTTTAAAAAAAAGCACTGCAAGAAGCAGCTAACGCCAAAAAACCAAACCCACTGCTGTTGAGTCAATGTCAACTCATAGTGACACTACAGAACAGAGTAGAACCGCCCCATAAAGTTTCCAGGAAGCACCTGAGGGATTTGAACTGCTGACCTTACCGTTAGCAACCACAGCTCTTAACCACTACACCAAGAAGCAGCTAAAACTTAATGTTGCTAGAAGTAAGGAAACAAATGCATGAAATTTGAGTTTTTGAACTTTGAAGCCTGGGGGAGGGACCTTGTTAGAGGTATACGGCTGATCCTTTGGGGAGGTAACAAACTGCTAGTACTGACTACCAGAAATTTGCAGGGAGGAGAGAGGCGTCGTGGATACCAGTACCCGTGGATGGGGCAACAGCTGGCTGATGCTGATGTCTCTGCTGGGGTCAGTGGGCCTGACTCAGAGAATGTGGGAAAAGACAACCAGGAGTCAAGTATTGCTGCTGGAACCCACTACCAGTTGGCAGTGTACAGAATCATTGCTGCTGTGAAGCTGAGCAGGCCAACAGAAAGAGCAAGTCCTTCTGCCTTCTCCAGCCTATCTGTCTCCCTCTTGTATCCTCTGTTAACAAAGCCCAACAAGGAGCCAGCTAGCAATGGACAGATGTGGTTTGCAGAGTCACAGCTCCAATATAGATGGGTTTGAGGCTGAGAAATAACAGCTTCCTAACTAGCACACTCACTATTTAAATTTTTCTCCTCACATTCTCTTTTAAATATACTTCATTCAGAGTTTGATCCTCAATGTTCCACCCAAGCTGCCTTTGTCAAGATCATTTTTGCCAAATACAATACTAACTGCCAAGCTTCAGCCTTTCCAAGGCCAGTTTTCCCCCTACACTCTCTTTGAGTTAGTCATATATTTCCTTGGTTTGGTGTTCACTATTTATAATACCTTAAATGAGTTTGAGTCCAGAGTTAACTTTTCCAAGACTGTATTAACTTTAAGTTGTATCTGTAGGTGGGGTGACAAAGATGAAATCTGTAAAGAAGAAATTTCAAACATCAAATGAGATTTTATATGTGGATGGTAGTTAGGGAACCTGTCCTAGGATCCCGTCAAGAGCATGCCCTGCTCTTGTAAAGAGAAAACTGTTTAAATAGGAAGGAAAATCATAGCATAGGTTTCAAATTGCATGCATTTTGCTATGTACTCATGTTGGCAATTCACAAAGAAAACAATTTTCTCTTACAGGATAATGATGTCCATAAAAGGAAACTCTAGTGCTATATTTTATGGCAAAATAAATATTTGTAACTGTTTCATTCATTTTTTACTATAAATGACAGTGACAGAGTAATAACCTATGTCCTTGATAATTACAACTGCCGTGCTTTTAACTGGCAGCTCCTCCTGAAATAGGTAGAGTATGTTTGCTGCTTTCTGCCTTATACATGCCTCTAATCTCTAATTTGAATTTGGTATGCCATTTTCAAAAACTGCAGGAGGGCCAACAGCACATCTGGGAGAGAGTGGTAAATAGTAACTGCACCAGTAACTGCTGCATCTACTAAATGGTTCAGTATCGTCAGAGGCCAAGTGTGCAATAATAAGTATGGATTGTTTTGATTTAGCAGAAGAGTTGTTGAATTTCTGCCATATTCCTAGCCTACTTTAACATGTTTAAAAGACAATTGCACATAAAATTCTCCCTTTATATTTCATAGTGGAACATGGGAAATTCTAGTAATGCATACTTTGGTTTACTGAATCTCTCTGTAAGTATGTGGGGGTCCCTGGGTGGTACAAGCAATTAAGGTACTCAGCTACTAACCAAGAGGTTGGTGGTTCAAGTCTACCCAGACCCATCCCAGAAAAATCAGCAATTGAAAACCCCATGGAGCACAGTTTTACTCTGACACATACAGGGTCGCTATGATTTGGAATTAAATTGATGGCAAGTAGTGTGTTTGTCTGTGTCTGTGTCTGTGTGTGTGTGTGTGTGTGCACGTGCATGCATGTATTAATCTCTTGTTAACCAATCTGCAAAGAATTAAAATACAACATAATTGAATTAACCACCAAAACTACACTGACCAGTGTTTTTGTTTTGTTTTAATAAATTAGGTAATATATTTTTAAACAATGCTGATTGTTATCCCAAAGGAGACAAGCAGTGAGCTTATTCCCACAATAACCCACTTAGGGCTTTATAGTTAGTGTTCATCTGTTTTCTTATACCACTCACCCGTTCAAATTTCATTTGAAGAAGTAGTTCTACAGATTAATTTGTTTATAATTATTCAGAAAATTGTGAAATAATTCTTTGCACAGAACTTGCACAAACTCAGTTAACTTTCTTTCTTCCTCTTTTTCTTCTTTCCACTCTCCACCCCTCCGTCTTGCCCTTTATTCCATCTTACATTTAGAATAGTGATTGTTAATGACAAAACAAAGAGAAAGAACTATTTATATTGAGAAAATTTCCTGAAACATATTTCAGGAGAAAAATTTAAAAAATTAAAAAAATTGACATGAGATGTTTACAGATTTTATTTGACTCCTAATAAAACGCAGAGATTTCCAATCACTTGAGCTTGTATTTTTTATAAAGCAGTGCTTACTATATCAAGCTCCCTTATTAAGATATCACAACAGAGTTACAAACATGCAATTCTGATCTTCATAATTTTTAACATAGAAAGTTCATTAATATGGGATATTATTAATGATATGTTGCTATGTGGGGGAAAAAACTGCCATTGGGTCGATGCCAACTCATACTGACCCTACAGAACTGAGTAGAACTGTCCAATAGAGTTTCCAAGGAGCACATGGTGGATTCAAACTGTCAGTCTTTTGTTTAGCAACCATAGCACTTAACAACTACACCACCAGGCAGATGGAAAAGGAGGACATAAATACTGTGCATGCCTCAGTTATTTTGGCCTCCCAGCATTAAACTCCTCCCCAATACTACTCTTATTACCTGTCTCTGGTGTCCACTCATCATTGTGGAAAAGGAGAAGTCAGCAATGGAAAAGTAACCTAAGTTGACTAGAATTTCACCCTGGCACACTGAGTGCCTAAAATCAGAGCATGGGACTAGCTGATGTCAGATCATCTCAGCAGCTGCGACATAGAGCTGGCAGGGCCAGGGAAGGGTCCCTGACCTAACCAGACCTGCAGCGTGCCCCTAGGTGTTCCTCCCACTGATCCATCTTCATTTCCCTTGCATACTGCTTCTCTTCCCTGTATTGTCCTCCAGCCTCCTGACGAGTTCATGGGGTCCCATTTCATTTCCACTAATCCCTCCCTCTCATACTTTTTGTCTTTATTTTCTGCAGGACAGCCAGACTTGCTTTCTGTTGCTGTCTTGCCTAAAAAGTGGATAGCTTTAACAAAAATTTTATTTTATTACTTGCTTATTATATCTGAAAGAAAAAACATCATGTGTATGATTCAGGTGAAAGTTTAAAGAGCAAATTAGTTTCTCTTCAAGCAGTTAATATACAAATTTTCTGGTGACATTGGTTGCCAGTCCTGTGATGTGTCAGCAATCCACCTTTCTGCAATACAGTTTACCTGTTTCCATTCATCTAATTTTCTTATCCCTTCCTGTTTCTTATCTTTACTTTGGGGCCAACGTGTCCATTAATTTTAAATACCTTTTTGTATATAAAACACACCCCACACATCTGTTATTGTTGGCCCTGCAGACTTGTCTAATCTTTGGCTGAAGGGCTGAACCTCAGAAATGACTTCAGTACTGAGTTAAAAATGTGTCCAGAAGCCATACTCTTGGAGTTTCCTAGGCTCTGTCAGACTACAGATCCGCTGTTTCTGTTTGTGTGTGTGTGTGTGAATTTGAATTTGTTCTATTTTTTTTCTCCTACTTTGTCCAGGACCCTTGACTGTGTTCTCTATCAGATCTCAGTGGTAGTAATGTGTATTACCCAACTGTTCTGGGCTCAATCTGATAGTGATTACGGTAGTCCTCTAGACTAATCTTTTTGTCATTAGTCTTTATTTTCCTTTATTCCAGCCAGGACAGGACCAGAAGATGTATCTTTGGTAGCATCTCTAAACAAAAATTGTTGTCTCACAGTTCCAAGGCCTAGAACTCCAAATTCAACTCATTAGCCGGGCTATATGATCTAACTACATCTTCTCCAGATGAAAATACTGCCTTGTCTCTTTCAGCTTCTTGCACCCATGGAGGTTACTTGGCCTTCTTTGGCTTATAGAGGAATCCTAACATGGTGACTTTTCCATGTGTCTTTGTCTTTGTGTCTGTTCTCAACTTTATGAAACACCACTCAGAAGGGATTAGGACCCACCCTACTTTGAAAAGATCTTGATAACTGAGAAAAAGAAAAACTGTATTTTCAAACAAGGTCACATTCACATGTACAGAGGTTAGAACATTAATGTTTCACTTAAGGAGTTTCAGCTGACCTTCTAGACAAAAACAGACTTAGGAGAAGGGTATGATATTCTACCTTTGAAAAAAAATTGGCCAGTGGAAACCCTATGAATATCTGTGGGCCACTGTCTGATATAGTACCAGTAGATGAACCCCTCAGGTTGGGAGGCCCTGTAAAGATGACTGGGGAAGATCTACTCCCTCAAAATAGAGTTGAACTTAATGTCATGAATGGAGTCAAGCTTTTGGGACCTTCATTTGCTGATGTGGCATGACTCAAAATGAGAAGAAACTGCTGCAAACATTCCTTAGTAATCAGAATGTGAAATGTTTGAAGTATTAGTCTAGGAAAATCAGAAGTCATCAGCAATGAAATGGAACATATAAAGATTGATATCCTTGGCATTAGTTCATCAGCGGGCTGAAATGGACTCATATTGGGCATTTTGATTAAGATAGTGTATGGTCTACTATTCCAGTTATGACACTTGGAAGAGGAATGAAATCACATTTACCACCCAAAAAAACTATTTCAAGATCTGCGCTGAAATCCAATGCTGTCAATGATAGGACAATATCCATTAGTCTACAAGGGAGTTCAGTAAATACAAGTATTATTCAAATTTATGCACTACCATTAAGGCCAAAGATAAAGAAATTGAAGATTTTACCAACTTCTAGATTCTGAAATTGATCAAACATGCAATCAAGAAGCACTGATAATTACTGGCAATTGGAATGCAAAAGTTGGAAACAAAGAAGGATTAGTAGATGGAATATATGAGTTGGGCAATAGAAAAAACACGGGAGATTGCATGATAAAATTTTGTAGGACCAATAACTTGTGGAATACACACACTTTTTTTCAACAACATAAACAGCAACTGTACACATGAACTACACCCAGATGGACTACATAGGAATTAAATCATTTGCATCTGTGGAAACTGAGAGTAAAAAAGCTTAATATCATCTACAAGAACAAGGCTGACTATAGAACAGATTATCAATTGTTCCTATGCCTGCTCAAGCTGAAGTTGAAGAAAATTAAAACAAGTCCACGAGAACTAAAGTACAACTTAAGTAAATCCCATCTAAATTTAGAGACCACCTCAGGAATAGATTTAACACATTGAATACTAATGACCAAAGGCCAGATGAGTTGTGGAATGATACCAGGAACATCACATCCAAAGATAGCTCTCAGAGCTGCTTTTTGGTGATATGAGTTCCCCAAATGTCTCTGCTATTTCCTCTTAATTTATATCTCAAGAGACCACCTTAAGGCACAAGACAATTTTACACACTGAATCTTGCTCTATCAAAATAACTGCCACCCAACCACCCTCGTTAACATCATAGAGACAGGAATTCCTACATGGAGGAACATCACACACAATAACAGGAATCACGGCCTAGCAAAACTACCACAGATTTTCAAGGGAACACAGTTCAACTCATGACAGACACCATTTGGTAAAGTATGAGGTCAGGGAACGAGAGGAAGACCTCCAACAAGATGAACTGACACAGCAACTGCAGCAGTGGGCTCAAACCTGGCAACTACTGGGAGGGTAGAATAGAACTGACTGAGGAAAGTTACTTCCCGTTATACAGAAGTTTGCTATGAGTCAGAGCTGACTCTGGGTGCCTAGCAACATTCATAAAAAAGAAAGAGGCCAGTCATTCCCTTTGAAAAGCAGCTGCATTCAGATAAAGCTTACAGGAGAGAGAAGGTTAGTGCTACTTTCTTGCCACAACTTGTTTCTAATTTTCCCTAAATGGGAACCACTAAAGCTGTGATCTTGTACTTTTCCTGGCAGGAGAATCACCTTGAAGGCTTGTACAACACTGATTCCTGTGCCACGTTCCCAGAGTTTTTCAGTAAGTGATGTGGGGTCCAAGAATCTGTATTTCTAACAAGCGCCCAGGTAATGCTAATGCTGGCCTGAGAATTGCAATTTCCCCACAGCACGAGGGGAATAAGCAAAGTAGTGAAACAGAGGCTGGTCAACAAAGAAATGCCGAGGACTAGAAAAGGACTTTAAGATTTCAGCTCATCAGTAGCTCTAGTTCTGGCTGGTGGCCTATGAAATCAATGGGAAATAAGTAACCTGGAAGTCTGAGAGCTTTTAATGGAGGTTTGCTGTCAAATAAGGTCTAAACCTGTGATCTTTTAGTTCCTCTAGGCTTCTTTTTTTTTAATTTTTTTTTTTTATTTAACATAACTGAGTAAAAATGTACATTCACATGTAAATTTACATGCCCCCCTATATGCAGCTTCCACTGCTCTCCCTGTCCGGTGACTGCACACTATTGCTCTCTGCTCCATACATGTCTCATCCTCCCAACAGTCTCCTTTCCCCTCCTCTCCGTCCACTCCCCTTCCTCCAGCCAGAGGTCAGCAAGATGATATCCTATAGATGTATAGAACCATAAAGTGCTTCCAACATATGGTTACTCTGCATTGCCAAGTCCATTCCATTCCTGTCCAAAGAGTGGACCTTTGTTATAATTTATGGGAACGGGCAGCATCAGGGCCGGGGGGCATGCTCTCAGAGGAACCCCAAAACCGCTGGACCATCAGTTGAGGTCTTTTAGTGGAGATCTCATGATGCACCTCTTTTTATTCTTGTGTTGCCAGTGAGGCTCCTCTCTGTGAGCTCCGTCATGGCTATCACTGGTGGTGGCCAGGCACCATCTGGTTCTTCCGGTCCCAGGTCAATGTAGGCACCCACTCTTGTGGGTCTCTCTGTCTTCTCGGTTGTCTTTACCGCATGCCATTTTGGCCCTCGGTGAGCATCCGTTCCTGCTGAGTTGGGACCATTTGCTGTGTCCTCGGATGGCAGCTTGGCAGCTTTTAAGACCCCAGACGTCCTCTAGGCTTCGTAATTCACAGCAATGGGAAATGAGCCTTTACAGAGCACAGGAAGAGGGATGACAGCTTCTATCTCATCCTAGAGATGGCTTAGAATGACATTTGGTAAGAAGTGTTCTTGTACAGAAACAAATCAGAGGTCACTCGATGAGCAGACTAAGAAATTCACAAATCAGGAAGTGCTGTACAAATGAATATCATATTTTCTACGTACCAGGGACATCTGTATGATGTCTCTTCTTTTCCAAAATACAGTTCTTATTGTTCTTTTCTTTTTGCACCATCATATTACTATATGTTTGTATACAGGTAAGTTTTCATTTAGCCATAAATCAGCGAATCATGAGAAACTACATTTAGACTGAAGGAAAATGAAAGCACCTCCCCTGGAGTAAACTGCTCACTCTCTGAAGAAGTCAACAAAATAAGCTATTGATTAAAAAATGGCTTGTTAATTACTTACTACACTAAAGAAGACCATTGCCTTGACAAAATTTTAACATCATCTCAGAATGACAAGGTCAAAGGCAAGATATTTCTAAGTATTTTTGTTATGGTTTAAGGCTGACAGGATATATCAGTGTGGGGGCCTGACTGGAACTGGGTCAAGTTCATTATTTAATAGTTTAGGATTAGTGGACCCTAACAAGATGAGGTTTCTGAGCCCAGTTGAGTGATATATAAAGACACCCCAACGAGGGAAATTTGAGAAAAGGTATTTTCTACTTCACCTTCCAGGCAAGAATTCTCTGTGAATCTCAAATATAAGCATCATGTTAATGTAAAACCATAATCTATGTGGTTGTATATTGTCTTAGTTCTCATCAGAGTTCTTAGAATTTAAGTGAAAAGACTTGATCAATCTTTGGGTTGTGTTTTTTAAAGCAAGGTGTGTGACTTCCACAAAAGTTGGGACAATTTTTGAAACATGTGTTGAATGGAGAAGATACGTGGCTGTTAGTTAGCCTAAGGCATAAATTAAAATGGACATTTGGGTTTAATACCAAAGTGAATTCTTTTCATCATAGCATCTGATTTAACTTAAAAGATCTGTTATGGATTGAATGATTTCCCTGCAAGATACGTGTTGTAAATCCTACTTTCTGTTCCTGTGATTACAATCATTTTGGGAATGGGTTGTCCATCTTACATCAACAAGGCAGGATTAGTGTCAGATTAGTGTATCTCGAACCATTCTCTTTCTGAGATATAATAAAAAATTAAACAAGTAAGCAAAGAGAGAGATGGGGTAAGACACATGCCAAGATGAAGCTTTCCAGGAAGTAGGAAGTAAATAAAAGCCAAAGAGACAAGGACCTTCTCCAGAGATGACACAGAGAGAAAGATTTTCCCTTGATGTAATGCTTTCTGGATTTGGACTTCTAGATTTCTAAACTGTGAGAAAATAAATGTTTGTCAGAGCCACCTACTTGTGATATTTCTGTTATAGCAGTACTAGACAATTAAACAGGATCTATATAGTTCTGGAGATGACAGCTCCTCTCTTTGTATCTTGTGGAGAATGTGGGCATAGCTCAGTGACTGATCCTCATGGTGGCTAGTCCAGATATGTGAGCCAAGCCTGTCTCAGATTAAATCTCTGAGTATTTGCTATGAACGCTGAGACATGCTTTCTTACACCGGATGATACATGAGCTGTGGAAAAACATCAGCTTTTTTGCTACTCTCAGAAATGCTAGTTTAAAGGCAAAAGCAACAACATGGTGAGGTCCAAAAGCAGAGAAAATCTCAGAGAATCGCAATCACAGCTCAGGTAATATCATAAACCGGTAGCTGATATCACACTTCAAGGTTGCCTTACCTCTAGAGTTTCCACCTCTGTGAATCGATAACTCAGTAGACTCAGATAGCTTTGCTTTTACCTGCAACTTCCCTATTTCTAAGTGACACAGTTTTGTAAAAGAAAACAAAGATAATAAACGGCTTAAAGCTTTAGTAACACTTGGTTAAAAGGATGGGGATTTTTTGTTTCTCTTTGCTTTCTTGTTATTCAATTATACACACTTTGTTCAACTTTAAGTACGCCTGCACTACTTTTTTCAGAAAAAAAGCTTTCTAAAAATATCTGGAAAAGTACCTAAATATTTATGTGTATCTTTAGCTCAGTAAAACTCAAAAATCAGCCTACAAAGGAAAACTAAGTTATATCACTAAAACTTGAACAAAGAGTACTTCGAGCCCAGTTTTCAACTGGTAGAAATAAGACCTCTGTGCACGTGTGACGGCACCAGCTGAGAGCTTCAGGGAACACCTTCTGCTTCCCTCAGGTTTTCCCAGTCTTCTTTCAGTTGGGCTTTCTGTAATATTGGTCACACGTTATTAGAAAAAAGAAATTAACACAGAATTACTCTCAGAAGCAATTCCTAGGAGAGTAATCTTTACACAAATGCCTATTAAGAAACATACTTTAAAAGCAAATGTGGAGAGCAGGTGCATTTCTGAGACAGAGATGGAGAGGAAACGATGAGGAAGAAAAAGGAAAACTAAGGTACTGGAAGCACAATTCACTGACCGTATTTTCTTAGTACAAATTCCCTAGTATCTCAGCAACATCCTCCAGAATTTGGTCCCAATTCACCTTGCCCTTCCACCTTTGAGTCCCTCTAATTTTGGGAAATTCTAAAACAAAATGAATGAGACTCTAGAATGAGTGTGAAAGTACAATCGATTGTGTTATGAAAGACTGATTTCAGGAAAAAATGGAAGTCTTCTGGTGACTGCTATAAACTGATATTTTTCTTCTTTATTACATGTGTTCTGTAGCACAGGGAAAGAAAGAATAAATGTTCATGTGATTGGTCAAGGGATTTGTTTTCTTGTTGAAAGTTTAGGGTTGTGAATTCATGTGCCTTTGTAGTCAATTGGCTTAATACTGGTTTTCAGCACTTCTGCTCTGCTTCTTAGTTTGTAGCGTAGTGCCTATGGTCTTAAAACTTTGTAAGCAGTAATCTAAAGTACAACAGTTGGTCTGTACTTACCTGGAGTAGCAAAGGAAGAAGGAGGGTGAGGAATCAGTGCAGGAAGTGGGATGCAAGTCTTGTTGCCTCCCTGAACAACTGCCTCCTACGCCATGACACCAGAAGAACTGGATGACATCCAGTTACCATTACCAAACATTTTGATCAAAGATTCTATAAAATAATTCAAATGAAAAGTGGGAAATACACAGAAGAGAATTTAAATTCCCAGTGGAATCCAGAATTTCTAGAGCCAGTGAACTGGATGAACATCTAAAAGAATTGCTATAAGAAAAACTTTAAACTGTAAGCCAAAACTATTCCTGCAGACTTTTTTGAATCAAACAATAGTTTAGCTTAATCAGTGATGTATGTCTGCCTTGAGCATTATGTTCTTTTAAAGAATTATCGATGTGGATCAAATTGACAAGAGTAGCTTGAAAGTTAGATAAGAAGCCTAATGGTCAGAAAGTTTACGGTAATGGTAGTAAAATAGCTTAGCAAAAAGATAGCAAAAATGATTGTACAACTTGTATAATGAAATTAATGAGGAAATTGTTTAAGCGGTATATTTCTTACTGCGTATGTTTCCACCACAACTAAATTTGAAAACATTGGTGGGTTTACTCTTCATGAAACAATGTCAATAAAGAGGTGCCTTCTGCTAATTCTATTTCTATTTTTCATCCATGGTTCACACCTTCTACATCCTCCCTTTGGTCAGGATATTACATTCCCTATAGCAGCTCCTTCATCACGCATCTGTCACTTTGCTGTAATGTGATGGCTGTGGGCTGTCAGTATGACTCAGAATGAGAGAAAACAGCTGCAACTGTCCTTTAACAACAGGAATGTAGAACACCCAAAGCATGAATCTAGGAAAATTGGAAGTCCTCAAAAATACAATGGACCACATACAGAGTAATATCCTACACATTAGCAAGCCAGAATGAACTGGTATAAGCCATTTTGAATCAGACAATCATCTCATCTAGCATACTGGGAAAACAAAGAAAAATGGTGATATGTTCACTGTGGAAAAAAAAATGTTTTAAGCTCTAACCTAAAGTACAAAGCTGTCAGCGACAGGATAATATCCATACACAAGCAAGGAAAACCAGTGAACACAATTACAGTCCAAATTTAGGCAACAAATTCATCTGAGAATGATCAAACAAGCAATCCAGATGCATTGACAATTTCTGGCAATTGGAATGTGACAGTTGGAAATAAATAAGGATTGGCAGATGGAAAATATGACCTCGGTGATAAAAATGATACAGAAGATTGTAAGACCAGTAACTTATTTATTGCAAATACCTTTTTCCAACAACATAAATGAAAACTATACACGTGGCCCTCACCAGATGGAACACACAGGAATCAAATCAAATACATCTGTGGAAACAGACAATGAGGAAGCTCAGTGTCATCAGTCAGAACAAGGCCGGGGGCAGACTAGGGAAAAGAACATCAATTGCTCATATACAAGCTCAATTAGAGCTGAAGAAAATTAGTGCAAGTCCATGAGAGCCAAAATATGAATTTTAGTATGTCATGGATTCAATTGTGTCCTCCCAAAAATAGGTATAGCCATGTGGCTGGGGCATGATTCCCTATATTCTATGGCTGTCCTCCATTTTTTTATTTTGCTGTGCTGTATGTTAAAGGATTAGAGTGGGACTGTAAATCCCTTATCAGATCATCTCCCTGCTCCACTGCAAAGGGTGTTTCCTGGGAGTATGGCTTGACTCACCCTTAATCCTTTTGTTCTAGAAGAGATAAAAAGAAAGAGAAGCAAGCAGAGAATTGGGAACCTCGTACCATCAAGCAAGCAGTGCCGGGAGAAGAGCATGTCCTTCAGATCTGAAGTTCCTGCTCCAAGATTCTCCCTGGACGCAATACCGAACTTTCCTCCAAAGCCAACCATGGGGAAAGCCTTCCACTGGAGTGGACATCCAGATTTTGTACTTGTAACCTACCGGATTGTGTAAGAATAAACCTTCCTTTGTTAAAGCCATCCACTCTGTGGTGTTTCTGTTAGAGAAGCACTAGCTGACTAAAAGAGAGTATATCCCACCTGAGTTTAGAGACCATCTCAAGAATAAATTACATGTATTAAACATTAATGACCAAAGACAGGGTGAGTTGTGGGATGACATCAAGGACATCATAACCAAAGAAACGCAAATGTCATTAAAAAGACAGAAAAGAAAGGAAAACCAAAACAAATGTCAAAAGAGACTGAAACTTGCTTTTGAATGAATGAACTAAAAGATGAAGTAAAAGAGCCAAACAGGATTTCAAAGGACAGGTCAAGAAGACAAAATAAATGACAAAATAAATGAAATGTGTAGAAACCTAGTTAGAAAACCAAAAGGGAAGAACACATTCAGAAAATGAAGAAGACCTGAAGAACTTACTAATGCAGATCAAAGATTATAGCTTTAAGTATGGACTTTATCTTAACATAAAGAAAACAAAAATCCTCATAAGTGGACAAATAAGCAACATAGTGACAAATGAAGAAGAGATTGAAGTTGTTGGATACATAATCAACATCCATGGAAGCACTTGTCAAGAAATCAGATGAGAAGGGTGGGCCAAGACAGTGGAGTAGTCAAATGCTTCCTGTGATCCCTCTTACAACAAAGACCCCCCAAAACAAATGAATCACTTATATATGATATTCTAGCAGCCATAAATATCAAAGACAAAACTGAGAGATTAGTCTGAGTGGTAGGAGAGGGAGAAACTTCAGATGTAACTCAGAAGAAATCAGCACCCTGTAGGCTACACTTGCTGGCACCAGCATAGTGAAGCAAGCAGCAGCATTCAAAATACACTTTCCATATCACAAGAGACATTGAGGTGGAGAGTTCACTCATTCTTCCAGAATCAGTGTAAGGTGGCACTACATCTTAACAAGATAAGTACTTGTGTTTAATGTACAGCACAGATTTAAAACCTCTCATTTTGGATAAGCCTCTCTTCCTTTTCCCTATCCTCCTTCTACTCTGTGCTGGGTCTGAGCCAGCTCCACAGACTGATGCATCTCCTTAGCCAGAAGTAGGACTGTATGACCCCCATGAGCTCTGAGCCACTATCCTAGCTTTGGAAGGGGACAAATGAAAAAACAAGGGGAAATAATCTGCCAGCTCTCCTGAATGGGAATTTTGGACAGAAAAAAATTCTTTGCAAGGCAGGGGGTCTCGTATGATACTTATGCTTTTACCACTGACAGATTTCACTCAGCGTAATATTTTCCAATTGAAATCAGATTATGAGATGTTTCCTAAAATCACAATTGATTTTTTTTTTTAATCACTGTGTAGTGTTCCATTGCGTATATGTACCATAGTTTGTTTATCCATCTGTCTGTTGATCGGCATCTAGGTTGATTGCACCTTTTTGCTATTGTAGACTGTGCTGCAATAAACATTTGTGTGCATGTGTCTGTTCATGTAACAGGCTTTGTTTCTATAAGATAAATTCCAGTGGGATTACTGGAACAAATGGTATATCTACTTCCAACTTCTTAAGGAAGCTTCAGATTGCTTTCCAAAGAGGTTGTACCATTTTGTAATGCCACCAGCAGTGCAGAAGAGTTCCAGTCTCTCCACAACTCCTCCAGCATTTGTGTTTTGTGTTTTTTAGATTATGGCCAACCTTGCTGGGGTGAGATGGTATCTCCCTGTAGTTTTGATCTGGATTTCTCTGATAGTTAATGATCATGAGCATTTCTTCATGTATTTTTTTGGCTGTCTGGATGTCCTCTGTTGTGAGATGTCTGCCCACTTCCTTTGCACATCACTTAATTGGGCTATTTACCTTTTTCTTGTCAATATTTTGCAGTACATTGTAGATTATAGAGATCAAATGTTGGTCTGACTGTAGTTGCCAAATATTTTTTCCCATTCTGGAGGTGGTCTTTTAACTCTTGTTATAAAATAAAAGATTAATATTTAGAACTCTTCAAGAGATGAGGCAAAATGCAACAGAGCACAATGACAAATTAAACAAGCTGCAAGAAAACACAAAAGCAGCACAAATTTGAAATTCAGAAATTTACTAATAAAGTTGCAGAATTAGACAATTCAATAGAAAGTCAAAGGAGCAGAATTGAGGCAATGTAAGGCCAAATTAGTGACACTGAAGATAAAGCACATGACATCAACATATATAAGGAAAAATCAGATAAAAGAATTTTAAAAAATCAAAAAACACTAAGAATTACATGGGACTCTATAAAGAGAAATAAACTATGAATGACTGGAATAACAGAACAGGGGGAAACAACACAGAATGCAGACAGAATTGTCAGACTTTTTGACAGAAAAATTTACTGATATCAGTACACTCAACAAAAGAAAGATGAAAAGATATATTATAATCAGATCTGTCAAAACTAAAGATAAGAAGATGCTTCAAAAGTGGCTAGGAGTAAACAAAAATATCCTATAAAGGAGAATCAGTAAGACTAAACTCAGACTACTTGGCAGAGACCATGCTGGCAAAAAGGCAATAGGATGATATATACAAAGTTTGAATGAAAATAATTGCCAGTCAAGAATTATATGTCCAGTAAAACTGTCTCTCAAACATGATGATGAAATTAGGATATTTCTAAAGAAACAAAAATTTACGGAATTTTCAAAAATCAAACCAAAATTACAACAAATACTAAAGGGATTCTTTTGGCTAGAAAATCAATAATAGCAAGTAACAATCCAAGACCAGAACACAAAAAAGAGCAACTGGATATCAACTCAAACAGGAAATCACAAAAATATATCATAGTCAAAACACTGAAAATAGGGAAACACAGATGTCGTTTTGTAAACATTATAACAAGAAAGAGGAACTTAAAAGAAAATGTAGTTATACAGCTCCTTCACATGGAGAGGAAGCCAAGGAGATATAAAGAAATTAAAGACTGGTTTAAATTTAGAAAAATGGGGTAAATATTAAGGTCACCACAAAGGAATTATCAATTCTATGCATAGAATAAAAAACAAGAAAAATGTGAAGTCTCAGCAAATACAAAGCCATCAACATTGTCCTAAAGTTTCTAGACAGAGCAATCAGAGAAGATAAAGGAATAAAAGGCATCCGAATTGGTAAGGAAGAAGTAAAAGTATCTCTATTTGCAGATGACATGATCTTGTACACACAAAGCCTTAAAAAGCCCACCCCCCCCCAAAAAAAAAATCTGCTAGAACTAATAGAAGATTTCAGCCGAGTATCAGGATATATATAAAATAAACATGCATAATCCAGCTGGATTTCTTTACACCATCAAAGAGGAAATGACTAAATAAATACAATTTACAATCACCCCCAAGAAGGTAAAATACATAGGGATAAATTTAAGCAGAGACATGAAAGACTTATAGACTTATACAAAGACAATTACAAGACTCCACTGCAAGAAACCATAAGGTCCTACATAAGTGGAGAAACCTGCCTTGCTCGGTGCTATAAAAACTTAAATTAGTGAAAAAGTCTATTATATCTAAAGTGATCTGTAGTTACAATGCAATCCCAATGCAACTTCCAGTGGCAATTTTAATGAGATGGAGAAACAAATTACCAACTTCATATAGAAAGGGAAGAAGCTCCAGATAAGTAAAGCATTACTGAAAAAGAAGAATGAAGTGGGAGGCCTCAAACTATCTGACTTTAGAACCTATTATCCTACCATGGTAGTCAAAATAACCTAGTACTGATACAAAACTAGATACATAGACCAATGGGATAGAACTGAGAATCCATATCTAACATCATCCTCCTATGAGCACCTGTATCTGGTAAAGGTCCAAAGTCTCCAAGCTGGAAAAAGTCAAGCCAAAAGCCAAGTGCCAAAAGACAGTCTAATAAATAGCTTGGCACAACTAGATACCCATCTACAAAAAAATGAAACAAGACCCATAACTCACACCATGAACAAATCTATGTGAAAATGACCAAATACCTAAATATAAAGTCTAGAACAATAAAGATCATGTCAGAAAAAATAGGAACAAAGCTGGGAGCCCTAATACATGACATAGTCAGACTATAAATGATTACTAACAATGCAGAAACACCAGAAGAGAAAATAGATAACTGAGAACTCCTGAAAATCAGTTGTTTATGCTCATCTAAAGACTTCACCGGAAGAGTTAAGAGTCTACCTACAGACAGGGAAAAACCCTGGCAACCACATATCTGAGCGGCATCTGATCTCCATAATCTGCAAGGTACCACAAAACTTCACCATGAAAAAGACAACACAATTTAAAAAACAGGCAAAGGATACGAAAGAATATGTCACCAAAGAAAACGTTGAGGCAGCTAACAGATACGTGAGGAGATGCTCACAGTCAATTATCCATTACAGAAATCTGAATCAAAACTACAGTGAGATACCATCTAACACCAATAAGGCTACCATTAATCCAAAATACACAGAATAATTGGAGAGGTTGTGGAGATTAGAACTCTTTTGTATAGCTGGTTAGAATGTAAAATGGCACAATCATTTTGGAAATCAACCTGGCACCTTCTTAAAAAGTTAGAAATAGATAAACCATATGATCCAGCAACCTCACTGATTGGAATACATCATAGAGAAATAGAGCTGTCACACAAATAGATGTTTGCACATCAGTGTTTGTCACAGCACTCTCTACGATAGCAAAAGGATGGAATCTACCTACATGCCCATCAACAGATGAATGGATAAACAAACTACAATATATTTACACAATGGAATGCTATGTAATGATAAAGAACAACAATGATCTTGGAAAACATGACATGGAATCATCTGGAACACATTATGCTGAGCAAGATTACTCAGTCCAAAAAGACAGACATTGCATGAGACCACTATCAGAAGGATTCAAGAAAAGATTTAAGCCCAGAAGAAAATAATCCTTGTTTATGTATGGATACTTTCCTGTCACTGACAGCTTTGTGCTTCCGGTTAGATCTTGAAATGTTCTTTTTCATGATGAATGTGAAGTCATCCTCTTCAGCTTGTGATTCCCAGCATAGCAGACCATATGATTGTCTGATTCAAAGTGGCCAATACCAGCCCATTAAGGCTCACCATTGCCTAGGATAGTCATCTTTCTGGGATCTACTTCATTTTTTTGGACTTTCAATTTTTTTCTAGGTTCATGTTCTGATTATTAATGAATATTTGCCATGGATACTATTTTTTTCCTCATTTTGAGTCATGCTACCTCCACAAATGAAGGTCCCCAAAGCTTTCCTCCATCTACTTCATTAAGGTCAACTCTACTTTGAGAAGGCAGCTTTTCCCAGTCATATATACAGTGCTTTTTAACCTGCAGAGCTTGTCTTTTGGCATTATGTCACACAACGTCCTGCTGCTATCATTAAGCTTTCATGGGTCAGTTTTTCTGAACTAGACCACCAGGTCCTTCTTCATAGTCTGTCTTGCTCTGGAAGCTCTCCTGAAACCTCTCCACCACGAGAGACACGACTGGTGTTTGAAATATTGGGTGGCAGAGCTTCTGGCATCACAGCAACACACAGGCCATTACAGTAAGGGAAAACGACAGACGTGTGAGGTTGAGCTTATAGTAGCTACCTGGTGTAAAGAAGCAAAATAAATATTTGCTGATTCAATAAACTAGCAGTAACTCCCAAATTCCTGATTTTTATGTGTTATATCTCTGGCAAATATCAACATACAAAGTAAAAGCCCATTAAGAGGCCATGTGTATTATAATATGATAGTGCAGAGAGGAGTTGCCTATAGTTCCTTAAGAATCCTATATCAGCTTTTGAAAATGGCAGTGCTTAAATTTATGTATTACTTCAAAATAGCCTTAACCATACACATACACAATGTATTTTTCTGTATTTTTTCTCTGATCACATCTTACCCTCAAGCACCCATTACCATTGACAGTAGGAAAAAACAAAAAAACCTGAAACAAAATTGTCAGTGAGTAATACAGCCTTTTCTAGCTTAAAAAGCCTCTCTCAGGTTAATCAATCTCTGCTGAGTAAGTGGTCTTGGCTTCAGTTTATTTCCCTTAGCCACGCTGTTCCAAAGGGTTCCTTCCCTTTTTCCAGAGTGATCTAAGGTCCTGGGTACTATAAGGGTCTGATGGTTTAGGGGAGAAAATGGTGGAGCACTTAGAGGGTCTCTGGCCTTTCACCCCAGAGAATATTGCATACACGGTAGACAACACTATAGCTGTTAACCAAAAGGATGGAAGTTCCAATCCCCCAGACACTTCCTGGAGACCCTGTGAGGCAGTTCTACTTTATCCTACGGGACACTAGAGTCAGAATTGACTAGGAATCGTTTTTACTCGCTTCCAAATTCCTGTGCGCTTTCCTGTAAGTGCCAAACTTCATTATTACTTAAAAATACAGCCATCTTTGACTAAAGTCAGTAAAGAAGGCACTCTGCAAATGGCACCTTAAAATATTCTAAAGAATAATTATAACATATGTTTTTTCTTTTTAATTTATTTTACACAGCAGTTTTAGATTTACAGAATAATTGCACAGAAAACGTAGAGTTCCCATATGCCGCTCTCCCCTCCTGCACAGTGTCCCTATGATTAATATCTTGAAGTTGTTATCACTGATTAACCAATATTGATAAATTTATTATTAACTAACGTCCACAGTTTACATTAGTGTTCTGTGCCATACAGTACAAGAGTTTGCACAAATGCATAATGTCACGTATCCACCTGTCTATTATAATGCAGCGTAATTTCACTGCCCTTAATTTTCCTATGCTTCATCGACTCCTTCTCTTCAGCACCTGGCCACTTACTCATGCCAGATGAATCAACCTTTTTTTTTCTCAAATATAAGAGTATTGAGTTGATCATAAAAGACATTCACCATCAAAGAAATCTCAAAGAACAGAGTTTATTTCAATTCCATAAACTCAGGGAAAATGCACTAACTTCTGCAACACTTTTAAGTTTAGCAGTGATAGGTTAGGGAAATTTCTACATTTACATAACTCTCACATCCAATACTTCCTTGCCCTCTCATTCTGTCCAAAACCACATATACATACGACTCCAGCAAATAATTGTATGCTTAAATGGGTGTATTTTCCATAACCCAAGATACTAGGCCTTTTAATAAGAACATAGTGAAAAACACTGAAATAGCCTAAAATATTTTCCTGACCCCAATATCACCTGGAAATGGAAGTCCCTTGTGTTATAATTCTCTTAGAGTACATGCTAGATATAGTGTTTGATTGTGATAAACTTGAAAATAAACTCAACTTGATCTCCATTAGAAAACACACATGCTCACAAAATCATGGTTTATATCAATTAATAACTCTTCCTTGAGCCTTCTCACAGTAATTTAACATTAAAACAAAAACAAAAAAGAAACTTGCCTCCCTCAAGTCCTGGTAGCATAGTGGGTAGAAGCCATAGCTGCTAAAGTTTGGTAGTTCAAATCTACTAAGCACTCCTTGGAAACTCTATGGGGCAGTTCTACTCTGTCCTATAGGGTTGCTGTAAGTCAGAATTGAATTGACGGCAGTGGATTTGGGCCATCGAGTCGATTCTGACTCTCAATGACCTATGGACAGAGTAGAACCGTCCTATAAAGTTTCCAAGGAGCACCTGGCCATTTGAACTGTCAATATGTTGGGTAGCAGCCACAGCTCTTAACCACTATGCCACTAGGGTTTTTAGGACATTATTAATTTTAAAAAGATTAAAATAGTTCACTACCATTCTTTTCATGGTTTTATTTAATTAATTTCTAAAGACCTGTATGCTGTGGTTACTGCATTCACATATAACCCTCGTGTCATAACTAAGACTTCAGTAATGAAGAGCTCTTCTGGTTAAAATGTACTCTTTTCCCTTTTCTGTATTTTAAACTGAATGAGTGCTTCGTTTTACATAGCATATATCATGAAATTCCACATATGAATAATTAGTCCTCTCCTACAGGTATTAAAAGTCTTAATCATAATTAAAACATTATTAGCTTCATTTCCATAAGCCACATACTCTCAAGTAGTTAATTATAAAAGTGAAGTGATTATACATATGCCATTAAAGTCAACACATAAGAAACAGAAGGAAACAAAGATTAGGTATGACATGATCTTTGTAGAAAAATGCTTTTATCTGTTTTTCTTTCACAAATACATTTATTCTAACCATTCTTTATTCCATTTTCTTCTCAGCTGTTAGATTTCTCAGTTTTCTTTTTGACCACTAGAGGACGCCCACGCCTATCTTGAGAACACGCTTTTGCTACAGTTATACTTTTGGCCTGACTGAATGTATTTATCATTTATTCATCTTTTCATACATTCATGGATTCACTTGGCCTTTATTTACTGTTATGTGGCAGCCCTGGGGCTACTTTAAAAGGACAGAGAAATTGTGATTTTCTAATATCCTTTTCTATCCCTCCATGTATGTAGGTTCTGTACCTCCTCCTGGCTCCCCTATGTATGGGGTCCTCATGAGTAGGAGGCTGTTAGCAACCACTGTCTCTTATCCAGCAGGTGTCTTCTAGCCTTTCTGGATCTTCACCTTACCCCCCTTCTTTGTTCTCCTGCACTAGCATTTTCACTTGTGAATAAGTCTCCCATCCTAAAGCTTTCTTCACTCTGTTCTTCTTCTGACTACTAATTCAAGACTCCCCACCCACTCACAGGTGGGTTCTTAACAGGATTACCAGGGTTTCCACTCTCCCTTTCTATTTACAACCTTCGCTATAGTCAGGCCTCTCCCATTCTTTTGAAAGTGTTTTTACAAAACAGTTACACCCTTGATGCTTTCTCTCTTTCTCCCACTTCTAACAGTTTACTGAGTCCTGAGGTCCAACTTCCTTAATAAACATAGAATCTGGCCAGAGTTCTCCTTGCCTCACTTTTTTTTTTTTTTTTGGCCCTAATCACTTCTTGTCTAAATTACACCCAGGACTCTTTAACTGGACTCAGTAGCATTGGTCATCTAGTATATTCTCTACCCTCTTGCCAAAGTGACCTTAAAAACATTGGATTCCTTCGCCATCAAGTCTATTCTGACTCACAGAAATCTATAGGACAGAGTTCAACTGCTCCATAGGGTGAGACAAAAAGGAAAGTGGTCAGGTTCTGGAGCTATTAAGGAAGTAAGAACTCCAAAGGCCCAAAACTAAACCTGTTGCTGTCTAGTGGGTCTGACTCATAGTTAGTTCCCAGGACTCACTAAATAACTAGATTTAGGAGTAAGAGAGAAGAAACCAATCTTTACAGGAGTAGATTGCTAGGTATTTTTTCCTACATTTCTACTGGGTGGGTTTGAACAACTTACCTTTTAGTTAGAGCACTCCATCCCTTAATCACTAGACCACTGGCTTCGTCAATTTGATCCTACCAAAACACAAATCTAACTGCACCCCATGCTGCTAAGACACTTTGGTCACTCTGCAACACCTTATGAAAAAGCCTAGTTACTATCACTACGGAAATTATCCAATGGAAAGGAAAGAGACCCCAGAGAAGCAAAACATTACTGAAGCAAAAGGGCAAACACCACCTAATCACGGAACCTAACATAGTCACAGTAGTCAAAACAGTGGGGTATGGGTACAGCAACAAATAGACCAAGGGAACAGAACTGAGAACTCAGGTGTAAAACTATCCACCTGTGTTCAACTGAACTTGGAAAAAGGACCAAAGTCCATCACATAGAGAAAACAAAGTCTTTCTAACAAATAATGCTGGAAAGTTGGATGTCCATCTTTAAAAAAAACAATAAACAAAGAATAGAATTCATACCTTCCAGCATATACAAAAATTAACTCAAAGTGTGTCAAAGACCTAAATATAAAATCTAAAACGATGAAGCTCATGGAAAAACTTGGGAACAACAGCAGGGACTCTAACACATGGCATAAAGAGGATACAAACAATAACTAAGTGTACAAATACCAAAGACAAACTAGATAACTGGGGAACCTCTAGACTTGGAAAAAAAGTTGTGCTATTACATATCCCACAGGGATCTAATCTCTAAAATACATGGGATACTTCAGTGCCTCAAGGAAAGACAAATAGTCCAATTTAAAAACGGGCAAAAGATGTTAATAGACACTTTGCCAAAGAAGACACTCAAGCAGCTGACACATGAGGAAATGCTCATGATCTTTGGCCATTAAAAAAGAAAAAAAAATGCTGATTCTGACTCATAGTGACCCCGTGAGTAGACAGAGTTTCCAAGGAGCACGTGGTACATTCAAACAGCTAACCTTTTTTGTTAGCAGCCTAGCACTTAACTACTATGCCACCAGGGTTTCTCTTTAGCCATTAGAGAAAGACAAATAAAAACTACAACAAGATACCATCTCAACCAGACCTTTCTGGCGCTAATGTAAAAAGAAAACAAACAAATAGAATATAACAAATGTTAGAGAAGTTGCAAGGAGATTGGAACTCTTACACACTACTGGTGGGAATATAAATGGTACATGGAATGTAAATGGTACAGTCACTATGGAAAATGATATGACACATCCTTAAAAAGCTAGAAATGGAAATGCTACAAAATCCAGCAATCCCACTCTTAGGAATACAGCCTACAGAAGTAAGAGTTATCACAGGAATAGACAAACGCACACACCCATGTTCACTGCAGCGTTATTCACAACAGCACAAAGATGGAAATGAAACTAAGCGCCCATCAACAAATAAATAGATTAACTATAGTACATACTGATGGTCACCCGATGGCACCTGGCTTGGCATAGTACATACACTCAGATGAATACTATGCAACAATAAAGAATGATGATGAATCTGAGACACATCTCACAATACGGATGAATCTGAGGGGCATTATGCCAAGTGAAGTAAGTCAATCATAAAATGACAAACACTGCATTAGGCCACTATTTTAAAAACCCAAGGAAAGGTTTGCACATGGAAAAACACACTCTTCGATGGTCACAAGAGAGGGGCAGAGTAGGGAGAAGAAATCGCTAAGGAGATAGCAGACAGGGGAAATAAGCACCAGCTGGCCAAGTCAAAGTCACAGCATCTTCCTAGGTGCATTCAAATGCCTTGAGGGAGAAATTACTGGGTCTGAGAGCTGGAACCCATGGTCTCGGGTGATGTCTAAGTCAATTGTCTAGACACAGCTCATAAAGAAAATGTTTTACATCCTATTTTGGTGAGTAGTGCCTGGAGATCTTAAAAGCTTGCAAAAGGCCGTCTATAATACAGTATTGACCCTGTCACATTTGAAGCAAAGGAGAATGAAGACAATAAAAGACACAAAGAAAATATTAGTCCAAAGCACTAACGGACCACGTTAACCACAACATCCACCAGTCTGAGCCGAGAAGAACTAGGTGGTGCCTGGCTACCACCACTGACCCCTCTGACAGGGGTCACAACAGAAGGTCCTGGACAGAGAGGGAGAAAATTGTAGAACAAAACTCAAGTTCACGCACAAAGACCAGGATTGCTAGTCTGACAGTGGCTGGAGGAAACTCTAAGAACATGGCTCAAGACACTTGCTAACTCATAACTGAAACCACTCCTGAAGTCTACCCTCCAGTCAAAGCTTAGATAGGTCCACACAACAGACAGTAGTACACATGAGGGAATTCCTTCCCAGTTCAGTCAAGTATACAGGACCACGTGGCCAACACCTGGTCAAAAGCAAACGTAAAAAAGCAGGAAGGGACCAGAAAACTGGACAAGTGGACAGAGAACCCAGGAAAGAAAGGGTGGGAGGAGAGTTCTGACACATTGTGGGAATTGCAACCAATGTCACTAGACAGCTAGGGTACAAAATTTTTAAATGAAAAGCTAATCTCTGCTATAAACTTTCACCTAAAACACAGTAAAATTAAAACAACAAAAACAATCCAGGCTAGACAGCCTCTGCTTACATCTCTGCTTACCTGTCCCTTCCTCCCAGGTGTTGAACAACACCAAACCTCTAGCATTTCTTGCATGCCTTGGAAACTATGGGGCAGTTCTACTCTGACCTCTAGGGTCACTATGAGTCAAAACCAACTCAATGACAGTAGGTTTTTGATTACCATGATTACTACCTCTATGTTGAATTTCCCTGTCTATAATCCTTCAGAGACCCAGGGGCAATAAACACTTAGTCCTGGTGTACCTGAAAATGGTTTTATTTTGTCCTCGCTTTTCAACGGTAATTTACCACTTTGAAGACCCAATTATTTTCTGCGTTGAGTTTTTCATTGATACCATGAGTTTTTAGTAGTGGAATGCCTGCTGAGTCATTGAGTATGTGTAAATTCTGGGTTGGTAGTAAACAGTGGTTAAGAGCTTGGCTGTTAACCAAAAAGTGTCAGTTAAAACCCACCAGCTGTCTCTGGAAACCCTATGAGGCTGTTCTACTCTCTCTTACAGGGCAATAGTGTCACCGTGAGTCAGAATTGACTTGATGGCAGCGACTGTTGACTTCTAGGGAGGGCTACTATGGGTAGAAATTTACCTGACAGGAGCAGATTTGACACCAATTTTGAGAAATGTGCAAATGCATTATTTGTGGGATCCTGTCTGGCCTGTCAGTCTTGGGTGGTAGGCTTCATTGCAGGATGCTTTCCATCTGGGTACAAAGAATACCTCCGGTTTTAACCCTAGCTATTTTGCTTCCACGAGTGTTGTTTTCACCTTTCACTCTACACAAGTTCCCACTGGAGGGAAGCAAATACTTTCAGCAGGAAAAGTACACTCCCAAAGAACCACAAAGGCATAAAAAGTGGGTGAGCTACCACAGGTTCCGTGAGTTAGGAAAGGGTTATCTAAGAATATAATTCATACCACTTTGAAGATAAAATTCTAATGTTTTCTAGCATGGATCACTGCTCACGGAAACTCTTTTAGTCCAGTTGTTTGTAAGTCATCTATTTTTCCTCTTCACTAGATTTTAAAATTTTCACTTTTCCCTTATTACTCTGCAGTTTTATTCTGATGCGGTTTTGCCGTTAAGACAGAGTATAATTTTTAATCTGAGGAACTCTAGTCTTTTATTCTGGAAAACTCTGAGGTTTTAACTTCTAGCACTTTCGATTGTCTCCTAAGCATATGTATCTATATCTTAATTTCTCATTCCATGTTTTCATCTCTTTATCACTCGTTCTGATATATTTTGAATATGCATCTGAAATCTATCTTGCAATCTATCATTTTGTAGTCTTCAGATACTTCTACTCTTTTTCTTGAACTCACCTCTTATAAGTAGTTTTTTGAAAACTAAATTTGATTAAGTTTTCTCTTTTGGAATCACCACTGCTTCTTGTACATGCCAAGACATGGTACATTTTATACTGTAATCTAATTGTCTACTTACATCTATTTCTTTCATTTTAAACTCTACAATATTGAGGTGAGGACTGTATCTTATCTTTATAGGCCCTGCATTTAGCATTGTGCCTGAAACATATAGGTACTCTGTAAACATTCGTTGAATGAATGAATAAATAAGTACATGATCTACTTATGTCCTCATCTGTACCTTCAATATGGGACAGTTCTACTCTGCCCTGTACAGTTGCTATGAGTCAGAATCAACTCATCAGCCCACAACAACAACAACAATAACCTTCACTGTGATGTCCCTGGGGGTACAAAGGGTTAACACTCTCGGTTGCTAACTGAGAAAGTTTAGGTTCAAGTCCACCCCGGTCTTCAGAAGAAAAGTCGGGTACTCTACTTCTGAAAAATCAGCTATTAAATACTTGTGGATTTCTGCTCTGACCACATAGGACATCCGTGAATGAGAACCACTCTTTGGTAACTCATGTTGGTACTTGTACTGCGTATCTCTCTAGTACATTTCAGTTTCTAGTTCTGTCTGCCTTTACTTATGTTTCTTCCCTAATACATTATACAAAGAACTGTATTTATTTTATGCATATTGAAGCCCTAGTGCTTGGTACATGTTATGAATTGAACTGTGTCCCCCACAAAGATATGTTGAAGAACTAACATCTAGAATCTGTAAAAACCCACTGCTGTTGAGTCGAGTCCGACTCATAGTGACCCTAGAGGTCAGAGTAGAACTGACCCACAGAGTTTCCAAGAAGCGCCTGGTGGATCTGAATCACCAACCTTTTGGTTGGCAGATGTAGCACATAACCCACTATGGCACCACTGTTGTCTATAACATGGAAGTGTGTGACCTTATTTGCAAAATGAGTCTTTGAAGACACTACCAGTTAATATGAATTAATACCTGAGCAGGGTGGCCTAATCTAATATAAGCAGTGTCCTTATAAGCAAGGAGACAAGACACATAGAGAAGCAGATAGGACATAGCCATGTGAACAGAAGCAGAGAGTGGAGCGATCTACAAGCCAAGGAACATAAAAATCTAAGAGACAGTCGTAGGACAGATTCTCCCTGAGACCACTTGGACAGAATCAGCAAGGCCAATAGCCTGATTTCAGACTTTTATCCTCTGGAATTATTGGACAATAAATTTTTGTTTTTGCAAGCCACCCAATTTGTAGTATTGTTTTACAGTAGTCCTAAAATACTAATAGAGGGCATACTAAATACTGAAAAATTATCTGTGGTTTTTTTTTTTTAATGATGTGCTTCTCATCAACTTGAAGAAAACCCAAAAGGAATGGTTTGTAATTTGAAGAAATTTGCAGTATTGTTCGAGTTGAGAAGCCATTGCAAGATCGCTATTTAAAGGCATAGCTTTCTCCTAATTCTTTCCTATCTGCTGATGGGTTAAATTCTAGTTTTATATTGATATTTAAAGGGATTATTTCTGTTTAAACTAGGTGCACTGATTTTTTTGTTGAATATATTTTAAAATACTTTAAAATTCTAGTTAAGGCTGTGATAATTATCTAAGCTGTACACTTGCCTTTGTAATATAGGAAACCCTGGTGGTGTAGTGGTTAAGTGTTACTGCTACTAACCAAAAGATCAGCAGTTCGAATCTGCCAGGTGCTCCTAGGCAACTCTGTGGAACCATTCTACTCTCTCCTGTGAGGTCACTGTGAGTCAGAGTCAACTCAGGAGCAATGGGTTTGCTGAAAAGCAAAAGTAATAATTTCTAATATCTCAGATATGTTATTTTTAAGTGAAAATAAAATTTATTTAAAAAGAGGAATGGCATAGATGTCATTACAGGCTAATGCTTCTTCATTTCTAATATTTCCTTCTATATGGAAGGATATAAAGTAATACTCCCAGTCCCTTTCCACACTGTCACCACACATCCTACCCAGTCCCCAACGGCTCCACCTCCAACCAACTCCCAAGTGGAAGAATATGCCGTTGATGAGTTTATAAGAAGAAACTCCATGGATAGCTCAGCTCCTTCCTCATTCTTTATTCTAGGGAATATAAATTCTCCTCTGCTCTTCTGTGGTCTCATTCTGCTTTTGTTGGAAGATATCTGAACTGGTTCAGTGATGCTCTGCAGACATATCTGTCTAACTGGGGTGTTCTCTAGCAATTAACTGACTTGTTTACATATACAGGCATGATTTTCAATCAGTTTCTTCAGTAATGAGACATTATTTTTCCCTCTATTAAAATTTAGTTTTATTTAGCAATTGGTTTAAAACTAGACCAGGCAACAAAGGAACTATTTATGGAGCACCACTTCAAAGATACACATTTCCACAGAAGGCAACATTTCGTGACATGGTGGCCCATGACACTCGTTTCTGCTGCTGCCATGAAATAGGAACAGATTATTCATTTCTTTATTACTCTAAAATGTGATAGACTCTGAGAATACATCAGTGAACAGAAAAGATAAAATCTTTCTCTTACATGAAGCTCAGATATTAATGGTGGCAGAGGTATAAGATATAAAGATAATAATCAACAAGTACTATGGGGAGAAACAAATTCCTGGTAGCACAGTGGTTAAGTGTTATGGCTGCTAAAGAAAAGGCTGGCAGTTCAAATCCACCCAGCAGTCTTTGGAAACTATGGGGCAATTCTACTCTGTCCTGTAGGGTCACTATGAGTCACAATCAACTGCATAGAAATGTGATTATGGGGAAAAAAAGAGTAGGATAAGGAGATTAAGAGTATCTAGCAGGAAAGTCAAGTAAAATGGGCAGAGAAGAGGCAGCCTCATTGAAAGCATACAATGAGAAAAGAGTTGGAAGAAATGAGGAGCAGGTCATGGAGATACTTGAAAGAAAAGACTCCAAAGCTCCGAGGCAGGAAGAGTGAGGACTCTAGCAGGTCTGACTCTGTAAGTAGAGGAAGGAGCTCAAGGGATAAAATGTGTGAGAAGTCCTGAGGGGAGAGGGCAAGTCAGTGAGGGCACTGAAGAGCGTAGGAAGGATCTGAGGTTCATTCAAGGTGAGACAGGCGGTCATTGCGGGGTTTAAGCAAAGGAACAACATTGGCTGACTTATATTTTTAGAACCTAGCTCTTTTCTTCTGTCAAAAATGAAGTTAAAAGGCAGAAGTATAGAAGCAGGAAAACCAGTGAGGAGTCTATCACATCAGTCCAGGTGAGAAGGAGGTGATGGTGTCTGGGGGAAGATGGTAGGAACCTTATGGAATCATCAGATTCTGGATCTGTTTTACAGATGAAGCCAACAAGAATTCGTGATGAAATGGCTGTTGGAAATGACAATCTATACTCCTAAGCACTTCCCAGTGTCACCCTTTCTTATCAAATGCTAAAGAAGTCAAGTCCAGCACTAAGACCTGACTCTGTGAAGCCATATTTCTGCAGCTTAAAGTAGAACCTTTACAATTCAGATTACTCCCAAAGTGACTGGGAGACGAAGTCTGATCCAGTAGGACTCACTTGGCCATACCCGTTGGTAGACAAATCAAATTAAAATCCTAGCTCTCTAGGTAACAACAAGCCCCTTTTAAAGCATGTCATGTTTCTGAATAAATAAATAAATAAGACAGCATTAGTAAGGATACGTACTGGTAAGTCAATATCCAGCCTCATAGCCAGAACAACTGCTAAAGAGGTTTCCCCTACTGACCACATTTGGAGTCTATCAAAACAAAACAATGTCTGATATTTTCTGAAATTCACTTCAATTTAAATTTTATTACACTGTCCAGGAGTACTAGAAAATGGATGACTCCTTTTTTATAGTCCTTCATATGAAAGGCCAAATGGACATCCATCCACTAAATAGAATAAATAAAAATGTCTGTCCACATATTTATTTATTTAATTTTAAATCTCAGGCCATTTAGCTCAAGTGTCACTTGATGAACTCAGCGTGTAAATGATGATCCAACAAGATTATGAATAAAACTTCGCAGACGTTTCTTGCAAGGCTGTCAACTAGCTCATACTCTGCTACCAAGGTAAGAGGTAATGTATGAGAGTAATCATCATACATTCTTACCACATATGAAATATAGATAACATTATATAATCGCCTGTATCTTCATGAATTTTTATTCAAATATAATAACCAGTTAACACATCATTATCCATACTCACAGTAATGTCTGCAACATGTTGGGAGAACAAAAGGAAAATCCTAATTTTTATTTGCTGTTTGAATGAAGTTATCCACATTAGAACGTGAAGGAAAATAATCCATAGTCAGAAATACATACAACCAGTATAATCTAAGGTAACTGATTTTCTCTTCTGTTGAAAGCTGCCGGCCATGCCAACTCTGCATGTCATTTCCTTTGATCTGCTAGCATTTAGTGTTTGAAGAAACAGCCAAGCGTCAAGGCCTGGCTGACCTTCCGTTCTACCCGCAGAGGCAAAGATAACTTAGTGGATGTCAGCATCTCCCTAGACGAACAGGAAGAATGTCAAGGACTCACTTTTACAACGTAGCAATCTGGGGATAGCTTCGTTCAGAGATCCTATTGTTTTTTCCACTGCCATCTGTAACAAAACAGGGAAATGAGGTTTTAAAAAAATCAATGTTAAATGTAAACAAATCATCCGGAGTCCACTTGGCTCCATAGTGTTTTATGTTTACTTTGCAGATGTAACCTTTCCAGGCATTGGCCAATTCCGGTGTGACAAATAAAATTATCTTTAAAATTGGAATATGACGTCACCACAAACATGGTACGATGGAAACAAAGATACTGCCAGTGCCCATTTATCCAGAATGACAGGGAAATAGATAATTGAGTGGTCTCATTAGCTAAGAATTATTGTACCTAGATTACCAATTTTCCAAGAACTAGAAACAAAATAGAATATATTTAAATTTAGTAAGTGTAATTTAGCTCATTTGGTTCACAAAAGTAGCTATGCCACACTAGTAATTATAACTATCAATTGCTATAATTTAGGAGTGGGAGTTGATGGCTTGAATTAATACTAGCTCTCTGATTTGACCTGATACTTCATTTCAATAAATTTTTGCCATATGAATACATTATTTTTTTCTTTCTTACAAGATACACACAGATACACATTTTTATAGGTCCTATAATTTGAGATCCTTATTTCAGAGAAAGAGGAAGAAAGGATAGGAAATCACCAGAATGGTAAACCCCAAATAGGCAAAATAAAGAAGAAGGCACATGCTATTTTCTTGGGTTTTGTTCTTTTTTTTTTTTCAAAATTACTTTTAATTACTAATCATATACTTCAAGTAATAATTATGGTTTAAAATATTTTAAAATTCTGGTTAAGGTTGTGATAATTATCCAAGCTGTACACTTGCCTTTGTAATACAGCAATCATAAAACTTCTTAGTTACCTAATGTCAGTTACTTAGTGCTGCTGTAAGGGAAATGCTGTCAGTGAATGCTTTGACAAAAAAGAATTTCTTTTCCTCACAGTCTAGTAGGGTAAACGTCCTAACTCAGGGCGACAGACAGCTCAAGGGGAAGTCTTGTTCTCTGTCTTGGCTCTGGAGGAAAGTCCTTCTTACCCAGCTCACCTTGGATTAGGAGCTAATCACAGTAGTTGAGAAGGCTGAGGAGAATCTGGCACCTGAAACATCTCTTCTTTAGCGTCATCACAGGCACAGTGCGATACTCTGTGGACGTGGTCCTGCCGCTTGCCTCCCGCGGGCTAGCTGCGCAAGTTCAGTGCGAGGGGCTGTGGCGGACACTGCACCTCCCCCGGGCGTTCCGGTGCCTTCTTCCGCAGTCCACCACCTTCTCACTGCTGTGCTGCTAGAGCTAGAAGCTGTGACTTGCCGAGGCTCACCCTTGCGTAGTGGGGCTACCTCTCTGGGAAGTACCGGGTAATGTAGACTGCCTCCACAAACACCCCACCCCACACCCCAGACCTTCCTCTCCTAGTATCTTCAAATTTGACTAATCAGTGACTCTTTCTATCATCATGTTTTGTTGATTATGTGACCTTAAGGCAATCAGCAAATTTGATATGTAGATGGATTATTTAAACTAATCACTTCCCCCCACTGTAACTGTAATTTCAACTATTAGTATTTTATAGAAACAAGTTCAACCACGTAATCATCAAATACTGTTTGTATCACTGGGATTTGTGCCCAAGAGGCAGGCCAATATCATTCTGAAATGCACTGCTGAGTGTTATTGATATCCACTTTGCAGTGCAGATATTTTCCAGAAGAATGCTTCAGTAGGAAACGTTTTTATGGCTTTTGTCCAGATAAAAGATTTTAAGAGGAAATATGCCCTTAATAGAAACCCTGGTGAGGCGGTCATTAAGTGCTATGTCTGCTAGCCAAAAAGTCTGTCTGCAGTTCAAATCTGCCAGGTATCCCTTGGAAGCTATGGGGCAGTTCTACTCTGACCTGTAGGGTTGCTGTGTGGCTGGGCTCTTTTACCAGTTTACATGGCAGTAAATACATGTGAATGTTTACTGAATGAAAGGTGAAGCTGTACATTACAGAAAGGAGAGATGGTGTTCTGTTTTCCCATTCACAGAAACGGGCACAAAGCCAAATTAATTTCTTTTAAAATTGAGGTTTGTGTTACATGGTCATTAAGTCTGAGCTCACAAAAATGAAGTTGACAGCTAAATTATAGACAAAAGTCACTGCTGCGTACTGATCTCCTAGCTTTCATTCTCCAACCTATGTATTGAGCTATTTCTGTGTTTGATGTGTTAATCTGATCCCGCTGACTGTCCAGGTGGAACTCCAGATGAAGCCTGAGAAATCAATGAAGGAATTGTACACAAAGTTCAGGAAGGTAAGAGAGGCCAGAGGTGCTGAGAACCCCTGGAAGGATGGCAGGCTTGAATCGGGTCTTTGATTTCACCTCATTTAAGCCTGCCTAGCATGACAGTAAGGAGCCCTGGTGGTGCAGTGGTTAGGACACTCAGCCACTAAGACAGAGTCAGTGGTTTGAACTCACTAGCCGCTCCACTAGAGAATGGTGTGGCAGTCTGCTTCCGTAAAGATTTCAGCTTAGGAAATCCTGTGTGGCAGTTCTGCTTTATGAGTTGGATCTACTCGAGGGGGAAGGGTTTGATTTGGTTTAGCTTGAAAGTGGGCAACGTTTCCTGCCTTGTATATGTAGACTGAATTCTGTACCTTCCAAACACAAAGCGAAAGAACACAGGCAGCATTTCTTCAAGGATGAGTGCAAATAACTGCTTGATCAGCTTAAATAATATGCAGACAAAGGACAATAGAAGAGTCTGATAGCAGTTCAGCCTTCAATCTAAACATATTACCATCATGGTATAACATGGTATAACTGCTATAACACATTGCCTTTTGGTCTCCTTTCTGCTTGGCTCCTTAGCAGAAAAGCTAGCTTTAGCAAATAAAAATACAGAAAGCTCAGGTAAATTTGAATTTCAAGTAACAGTGGCCAGCAAGCCTGTTCCTACTGTGCTCCATAAATTTTCAGTCACTGATTTTTCAAAAATGAATCACCAGATCGTTCTTCCTAGGTGACTCTAGGTGCTGTCTTAGTCCCATGGTGCTGCTATAACAGACGTACCACAGGTGGATGGCTTTAGCAAAGAGAAGTTTATTTTCTCACAGAAAAAGTTAAAAGTCCAAATTCAGGACACCAGCTCCAGGGGAAGGCTTTTTTCATTGACTCTGGAGGAAGGTCCTTGTCATCATTTTTACCCTAGCCTGGGAGCTTGTCAGAGGCAGGCACCCTAGTCCTTTCCAAAGAATGCGCTCTGCTCCTGGCACTGCTTTCTTGGTGGTATGAGATCCGCAAATCTCTCTACTTGCTTCTTTCCTTTACATCTCAAGAGATTACCTCAAGACAGTACAGTCTTATACAATGAGTCCTACCCCACCAAAACTGCTGCCGTCCCCCTTTATTAATCATAGAGGCATGGCTTATGGCATGTTGGAATATCACATAATACTGGGAATCATGACCTAGCTAAATGGCTCTACACATAATTCAGTCCATGACAGATAAAATCAAATCTCCAACCTTTTAGTTCACAGAATTTCAGATGAACAACGAATAACGTTTTCAGAGAAGTGTGTTCCACGCAATATTTGGGACATAATTATTCTAAAATAGTATTCATTATCTAGCAGAAATTTAAATTTAACTGGATTTTTATACTTTTTCTTTTTTTTTCTTATGATTGAATGAAAATGTACATTCCCATATAAATTTGCATGCTGACCTACAATGCAGCTTCCACTGCTCTCCCCACGCGGTGATAGCACACACTTACTCTCTGCTCCATACATGTCTTGTCTTCCCACCAGTCTCCTATCTTCTCCTCTACACCCATTCCCCTTCTTCCAGTATGAGGTCAACAGGACAACCTCCTATAGATGCCCAGAACCATAACATGCCCACACAATATGGTCATTCTGCGTCACTAAGTCCAACCCAATGCTGTCTGAAAAGTTGACTTGCATTATGATTTACGGACAGGGGCAGCGTCAGGACCAGGGGCACTGCTCCCAGGAGAACCCTGAGGCCCCTGGACCATCAATTGCAGTCTTTTGGTGGAGATCTCAGGGTGCACCCCTATTTATACTTGTGTTGTCAGTGAGACTCAACCTTGTGAGCTCCATCATGGCTATCACTGGTGGTAGCCAGGCACCATCTGGTTCTTCTGGTCACAAGTCGATGTGGACATCCATTCACTTGGGTCTCTCTGTCTTCTGGATTCTCTTTCCCCCATGTCCTTATGGACCTTGGAGATCATCTGTTCCTGCTAAGTTGGGACCACTTGCTGTAGCCTCAGATTGCAGCTTGGCTGCTTTTAAGACCCCAGATGCCACTCACCAATGTGGGGTGTGGAGAGTCCTCATTATCAAAATGTTAGTTGTTCCAATTGGCCTCGATTTCCCCTGAGAGCACCATCCCTGGTCCCCCACCCCAGCTACTCTGTCCTTGCAATATTGAGTTAAGATAGGGGAAGTACACAAGTTATGTTGAAGTGCCGGGAGCCAGCCCTGACAGCTTCCTGGGGGCACCACGAAGGGAGGGTATGGCGTCAGTGGAGGAAAATGAGATTGAAACAAGAATGAGTTTTGAAGAAGAATGGCAGCCCGTCAGGGTCTATCTTTCTTTGTTTTTTATAATCAATGAGGTGGCGTAATTTCACCCTGGTCTTCGGCCACGTAAGCTATTGGTTAGTAAGAAACTGATACCTCGTGGTCTCTTTCCATGTTAATTGTCAAGGTCTTCTAGATAATGGCCCGAGGCAAGTATATTGTGGTGATAATTAACAGTGAAAACAAGGTTATGCCCCGAGCTCAATCAGCCCTATCTATACCTCACAGTTAAAAGGTAGAGGAGGAGGAGTCTAAAGGTTGTAATCTCTATTCCTTCTTTGCTCTTTGTTTTATCTCTTCCTGTGGGGACAGTAAACACCTACCATCTCCCACCCTATGCCTTTCTTAAGTTGTTCTAAGAAGGGTATTTCTTTTCACATGTGGGGGGGGATGTGCAGTTGGGGGAAGCCAGCGGGGCTGGGCCGGCCTTGGCATTCCCAGGCTGGGCATTCCCAGGCTGGGCATTCCCAGGCTGGGCGTTCCCAGGCTCAGCGTTTGTCTTTGTGCCGGGAGATGAGGGGGTATTTTTGAGGAGAGTTTAATTAGGATGAAAAATATACAGCCAGAAATATGTCAGGGGTGAGACACATCTGCCCACCATCACATAGGCTGTGGCTTTGCTCACAGAGGTCTTTGTGGGTGACGGACCTCGGCAATAAAGTCCCGTTAATATTGATCTACCTTACTAATGTGTGCTGTCATCAATTTCACCCAACCAAATTTCTAACAACAATCTAATCTAATCCCTCCCTCCACCCTCCTGCCCTCCCCACTACACTATGCAATGATAAAAAACAACGATGATAGCAGGAAACATCCCTTAACCTGGTTTGAACTGAAGGACTTTATGCTGAGTGAAAGTAGCCAGCAACAGAAGGACAAATATTGTATGAGACCCCTACAATAAGAACTTAAAAGCAGACTCATGCATAACAGAAAAGACTCTTTGATAGCTGCAAGGGTTTGCATATTTTATCTGGCAATGCTAATTCTTTGTAAAGCATGGGAAATGGAAAGGGGTAAAATTTCTTGTGGGAATATTAATTTTTGGATGAATAAATTGACACTAACTACTCTCACATTTTATGACTCATCATAGCTCTCATGAGGTCAGTTTATTTTTTCTTATATGGATAGAAATATTCAGAATAACCAAAGAAGGCCAGTAAGAAATAGTAAAATATTTAAAAATAAAGGATCTAATTTAAGGAAACAAATCTTATAGAATCTAGCTGAATCACCAAACACTCAAAAATAATTACTGAAAGAACTGTATGAAATGAATTATTCATTATCATATAGCTGACACAGTTACTAATTAATTTCAGTTGAGACTGATAGTCTTTTTCCTCATAGGAAATGGAAATTGTCATTTAAATCCTCTTGAAGTTAGGAACAGCAGCAAAGCAAGAAATGATAAAAGGTAATCTAAGATCAAGAGGAAACTCTTCTAGCGATTAACACAAGATAAGAAGAAAAAGAAGCATTTTAGTGAACATTAGAATAGTTCTCACATTTGGGGTGCATATTTTGTGAAATGTTCCTTATGTATCATTTCTTTTTGTCTAATCCTCAAAATACCAACATGTCCGAAGCATGTAAGAGTAGTCTTGCCATCTTTGTTTCCAAGGAGCACTCTGATTGCATCTTACATACTTCGAACATGTTGTCAGGAAGGATCAGTCCCTGGTGGAGGACATCATGCTTGGTAGAATGGAGGGCCAGAGAAAAAGAGGAAGACCTTCAACGACATAAATTGACACAGTGGCCTCAATTATGGGCTTAAACATAAAAACAATTGTGAACATTGTGCAAGATTAGGCAGTGTTTCTTTTTGTTGTGCAAAGGTTCACTATGAGTTGGAACTGATTTGACAGCACCTAACAACAATAATCCTCAAAATATCCTTCTATGGCTACATCTCCTTGGGAAATTGGGGTCTCAGATTGATTAAGAAAATGTTCAGAGGCACATCAGAGGCTTTAACTGCCATCTCATGAAAACTATAAAGTTCCTTACTCTTTCCAGTGCCAGTACACATTGCATTGGGAAAATCTGCTGTAAAGGATGTCTTCAAAGTATTCAAAAGTAAGGATATCACCTTGAAAACTAAAATGCGCCTGACCCAAGCCGTGGTATTTTCAACCCCATCGTATGTGTGCAAAGCTGGACCATGAACAAAGAAGACAGAAGAAGAATTGATGCTTTTGAATTGCGGTGTTGAAGAAGAACGCTGAATGTATGATGGATTGCAAAAAGAACAAACAGATCAGTTCTGGAAGAAATACAACCAGAGTGCCCCTTGGAAGCAAAGATGGCAAGACTGCGTCTACATACTTTAGATATGTTGTCAGGAGAGATCAGTCCCTGGAGAAGGACATCACGCTTGCTAGAGTGGAAGGTCAGTGAAAAAGAGGAAGACCCTCGACAAGATGGATTGAAACAGTAGCCACAACAATGGGCTGAAACATAAAAATGATTGTAGACATGGTGCAAGCCCAGGCAGTGTTTTGTTCTGTTGTTTATAGGGTCGCTATGAGTCTGAACCAACTCAACAGCACCTAACAGTAACAACAACAACAAGGACTGGCTGCCATTGAGTTGATTTTGACTCACAAAGACCTCATGCGTGTCAGAGTAAGACTGTGTTCCATATGGCTTTCTATGGCTGGGCTTTAGAAACAGATTGTCAAGGCTGTCTTCCGAGACACCTCTGAGTGGACTTAAAATTCCAGCATTTGGGTTAGCTGTTGCCCACGTCAACCTTCTGCCCCACCCAGGGACTCCTTCAAGCTCTTAGTATTTACATATCAAGCCCTATAAGTTACAGTCAGGTGTGTGTTTGGCAATAGGAAATAGACCAGAATAAAATAATAATTAACCCATCATTGAAGGTTTAGAATTTACAGGTCATACTCCAGCATAGGAAGTATAAGTAAAGCAAATAAATTAAAAATCTACCAATCTGTTTTCTGACCTAATAGAAGATTATTCTAACCATCCTATTTCTAGAATCTTGTGCTAGGGAAGTGAGGCATGCTCCAGTGTAGATTATGAAAGCTCCCGGTGTGACTCAGTTATACCCTCCTAGTGGAGAACCACTGGTTTGGCAGATGCAGCATTCTAATAGATAAAAGTGATTCATTAAGTTGCCATATGTTGGGTTATTAATTGAGACATAGGGTTGAATGTGATGAAAATGACACTGTTGTCATTAGTTACCATTAACAAAATTAGCTCCAATTTTCTGTGGCTATCAAGTAACTCAATGAGCATAAATAGAGCACATGCTAAGAAGATATCTTTGTAAAAATAGAACACTTTACTAAAGTTGCTAATGGTTAGCTATACATTATAAAGAAGAAATAAAAATGTAAACATCATAAACAGTCTAGACTGAAAAGAAATGAACACCTGTTTTCTCTTTTTTGCAAAGTGCTTCATGTTTTAAAATTAAAATTTAATGATGTGTATGATTATTGACTCCTGAGATTTAGGAAGCCAAAAATTAATACCGTTCTCTCCTAATCCTAGGCTCAAGTGAACTTACAGAAATGCAGAGATTAGAGAGATATAAATTAAAATATCATTTTTTTAGTATAATAAGCTCAAGATTGGAATGCATGACTTGAATTAGACTTAACCACAACGAGCTTCATCTGTTTCAGTCCTGAATTAGACAGATGTCTCAGTCAGGATGCTTTAGAAACATACAACTGGTGATATTGATATATATTACTGGAGGTGACACAAATGATTAAGTGCGTGACTACAAACACAAAGGTTAACAATTCAAACCCACCCAGAGGTGCCTCAGGACGAAGGCCTTGCAATCTACCTCTGAAAAGTCATAACCTTGAGACTCTATGAAATATAGTTTTATTCTGCACACATGGAGTCACCATGAGTTGTAATCAATTTGACAGTAACTGACTATTCTATGCATGTTGTGTACATGTATGTGTATATATGTGTGTGTGTGTGTGTGTGTGTGTGTGTGTGGAAACCATGTGGCATAGTGGTAAAGTGCTCTGGCTGCTAACTAAAATGTTGGTGATTTGACTTCACCAGGCACTCCTCAGATACTCTATGGGGGGCAGTTCTACTCTATCCTACAGGGTCACTATGAGTCACAACTGTCTCAGTGGTGATGGTCTTATAAGTGTGTGTGTGTGTGTGTGTGTATACACACATATGTGCATATATATACATATATGTATGTATATATACCTGTGTGTATGTGTATGTGTGTGTGTATATGTATATATATGTGTATGTGTGTGTGTATATGTATATGTATATACACATACACATATATATATACATATACATATACACACACAGGTGTGTATTTATGTGTGTGTATATAAGTATATAAATAAACCCATGCCACCACTTTTCCATAGAGCAGAGATAGAGATGAGAAGCTGTGCAGGAGAGATCTGGCAGCAGAGACCCAGCGGCAGATGAGAGTACAGCAGGTTTCCCAGACCATGGAGAGAGAAAGTTGAGCACTGTCTCTTTATACATGTGTAAAAATGGTGGGGGACGGTCTGGCCCCTAACCCCACAAGTAAGGAGAACCAAAATGAACAGAACGCAGCTGACTCCCAAGAAGCAGAGGCCACACGAGGCTCCCCTCTCCACCATCTTTACCAGTTCTGACACCAACCATCTCTATTTCTCTGTTTTGTTTGATAATTCATTGTAACGGTCACAGAGAACTCACAGACCACACTCAGGATTATGGAGTTTTCTAGAGAAGTAACAGATTACAGTTCAAGTTCAGGAACACTAAATACCATTTCTCCATTGGGACTGCCTCTTCCAGCTGGGCTGTCAGACACGCATCTCCCTGGCTCTGGGCCTCTGTCTGAAGGCACTGAGCTTTCTCTCTCCATGGGCTGGAAAGTCTACCACGCTGTCATCCACCACTGCTGCCATGTCTCTCCTGCCACTGCTTCCCATCATCTTCAGGGTGACAGTACTCTCTGTCTCCTGTTACCAGGAGCCTCCCAGCACAATGATCCCAGGTCCAAAAGACATGTAACCATGTCTCTTGGTTAGTCTTTCTTAGTGGTTGTGGGTTTGTCTCTTTGGCCTCTGGGAAAGCTCACTTTAGGCCCAGCAGGATGGGAAAACCGACCAGTTCTTTGCTGGGCCACAATTATCACATGGGCACAGTTCTGCCTTATCATCTGGGTAGGAGTAGGAGATCATGGCTAGAAAAGCCAAACACAAGTGATCTCTGGCACCGCAATATATGCGTATGTATTCCCATTGCTATTGAGTTGATTTCTACTCACAGTGACTCTATAGAACAGAGTAGAACCGCCCCATAAGGCTCCCAAGGATGAAATGGCGGATTTGAACCTCCAGGGGCATTATAAGTTGCAGTTGGCCAGACAGTAACAGGTTCTGTTTTTAACCAATTCATGACAAACTATTTGTTGATGGAACTGGGCACTACAGGGGAAAACAAAAAAAAAAAAAAAACGATGCCATCAAGTCCATTCCAACTCATAATGACCCTAGAGGGCAGAGTAGAATTGCTCCATAGAGTTTACAAGCAGTACCTGGTGGATTTGCACTGCTGACCTTTGGGTTAGCAGACATAGCACTTAGGTACTATGCCACCAGTGTACCATAGGCTACCCAACTTGACATGACAAGTGTCCCTAGCCATAGCTTGAACAATTAAACTATGACTAGGGACAGTGATCCTGCAGGTTTATGATATGGAAGAGCAGATTCCCTGAGCACAAACTGGATCTAAAAGTGAAAGGGATGAGACAGGGCAGAGTGGCACAAGGATGACCTGTGTTTTCCACTCTCACTTACTCGACAGGTCACGCACTACAGTTTGAAGCCTCAGTTGCTAACATTGCTCAGGAATCCCAGTCTTCTAAGAGTCCTAAAGATGTCTCAGAGTTTGAACTAAAATCTTATACTACTTTGAATTTTGCTATAATAAAATCAAACCAAACCCAGTGCCACAGAGTCTATTCCAACTTACAGTAACCCAATAAAACAGAGTAAAACTGCTCCACAAGGTTTCTAAGGAATGCCTGGTGGATTTGAACTACCAGCCTTTTGGCCGGCAACGTTAGCTCTTAACCACTACGCCATCAGGTTTTCCAAATAACCGCGGTAGAGCACATATTTGATGCCTGTCATATATCAAACACTGTTCCAAACTCTTATGTAAATTCATTTAATCCTTCTAATGATTCTATGAGGGAGATTCTTTTATTATCCACATTTGTATTTGAAATTGAGGCACAGAGAAGTTAAATAATATCCTTCAAGCTTTTATAGATGGTCCCTGTACTTTAAGTCCCCTTGCCTTCCGCCTGTGCTGTGTTAGAGACATTGTTAATTTTAGGATACTTGTCTATTTCCTTTCCTTAGGAACTAAGTCTTTATTGGTGTCTACCCTCAAATGCTGCTTCTTGTGTAGAAGGAAACTTTTCTGTAAACCAAATGCTTCCTCTCCCTGGTCGTTTCATCCTCCTTCCCATAAATGCCTTAACTGTTGAAACTTTCCTCAGCAGGGAGGCTATATATTTCCTTCCTTCCCTAGTCTTTCCGCATTTGCCCGTCTAAGTTTTCTAAATTCTTCTCCATTCCTTATGCAGTTTCTCCAGCCATCTGCAGTTCTCGCAGATGAACTCAGGCTCCTTGCAGAACCCACCAGTTAAAAAGAAAGTAAGTCAGGTCAGCCAGGTGGCTATGATTTAAGAACAAAATTCCAGTGTGCATAGAATTAGGGAACAATTAGGGACCGATTACTTGCAAGAGGCTTCTCCTGGACTCCCACCGTGTTTGTGTCTCTGAATGTGCACATCGTACCTTGTATTGCTTCCCTGAGCTTTGTTTTCTCTCTGTCCTACCTTGATTTGTTCTAGTGTCTATTACTTGGTATTCATTTGCTGTCTGCTATTCCCACTTTGTTAAGGAGCTCCTGATGCAGGCCTTTGCTCCTTGCCTCTTGATTTTATCTATTTCTATCTATGGAGTGATCAAACTCCCCCTTTTCCCTTCAGACCAATATTTTTGAAACTGTACCTTCAAACTACTTGTTGTTAGGACAGGTGTTCAAAAATGTAGAAGGAACTAAGGATTTGATGGATGGGGATTTATTGCTTATAGGGTATTGAGTTTCTGTTTGGGGTGATGAAAGACTTGTGGAAAAACAGAATAGTAGTGGTTGTACAACATGGAGAACGTAATTCTTGACATTTAGTTATACACTTAAAACTGATTAAACTAGCAAATGCTATGTTGTATATATATTGTGTTGCACATATTTTACCACTAAAAAAAAAATTAACGTAGGAAACCCTGGTGGTGTAGTGGTTAGGTGGTTAAGTGCTAAGCAAAAGGCGGGCAGTTCAGATCCGCCAAGTGCTCCTTGGAAATGCTATAGAGTAGTTCTGCTCTGTTGCTATGAGTTGGAATGACTCAGCCGTAATGGGTTTGGTTTGGTTGGCTTAGAATATAATGAAACGAAATAAGATAGAACAGAATGGATTTCTCATAGTAATCATAAGTACTTTTTTTGCCAGGGGTGTGTGTGTGCGCGTACTGTGTAATGATGTAAAATGAATTACTTATTCTGAGTCACAGCCAAAACAGTTAGAAAAACCCTGGTTCAGCAGTCTTTTGGCTTTCCTGCTTTTGAGTGACTCCCTGACTTAGAAACCAAGCATACTATACTAATGGTGTCAAGTAGGTCTTTTGCAACTGGGAATATTTCCAATACTTAACATACCTGGTAATGCCACAAAGCAACAGACACCCTCAACTGAAACAAATAACTCTAATTTTCCCATTTTATTGAGCTACATGCATATCTCATTTTATTAGAAGTTGAAGATACTGCTTTTAGATGATTTTCTGTGCCTGATTCACCTTCTTTTGTAGCATACATTTTGATTACACTCCCCATCATCTGTCTCTCCTGGCTCTTCAGTGTTTTCTATTCTGTACCTTCCAGATGAAGCATGATTTAATGGAACCAGACCATTTCTACCACTAAAAATCTCTGGCAAAATTTGAACTTACAATACAGCAGCGAAAGCATAATGTATCTTACACAGATCACTGGGTCAGGTGTTAGCCTCCAGGAAAAGAAGTTCTTGTTCACTGAACATAAAACATAAAATGAGAAATTAAAATTAAAAGTTGCTGTTAAATGCTGTTGAATTAATTTTGACTCATAGTGACCCAATATGACAGAGTTGAACTGTCTCATAGGGTTCCCTAGGCCATTTTCCTTGTAGATCTTTCTCCTTAGTCAAACCCTTAAACACTGTCCCACCAGGAGGGGTTAAAACTGAAGGCGGTACACAGTGACTGTGACGGGAATGTTGCGCTTCTACAGAAGTTCCAACAAGGCCTGGATCATTCATGTCTGGAGTGGGAGGCTGGCCTCCAAATTTATCCCCCAGATCTGATGGAAATATCTTTACTATTGAACAGAAGAAAAGCTGCTCTTTTCTTCGTGTAATAGACTGCTTCATCTGAGTAGAGTCTGTCTCTGTCTTTTACAGAATCATGCTTCCCGCTTTATCTTGGAATGCAGAGAGGCTGAAAGTAAACTTGCTGTCCTTTTCTACCTAGCAAAATTTGAACTTACAATATTGCCACACCCCTGGCAAAAAAGTACTTATGATTACTATGAGAAATCCATTCTGTTCTATTTTATTTCGTTTCATTATATTCTAAGCCAACCAAACGAAACCCATTACAGCTGAGTCATTCCAACTCATAGCAACAGAGCAGAACTACCCTGTAGCATTTCCAGGGAGCACTGGCAGATCTGTGAGAGTGCAAGCAAGCCCGCTCTGGCACACACTTTGGCTGACACTACTCCAGGTCTCTTCTTGATTTCCTGTTCTTATTTTAATTCTGCCCTCCCACCCCTCACCCTGACTTATTTTCATTTGTGCTTCTCCTCCTGCTCAGCTGAGGACATCTTCAGTAACATCCTTAAGTTCTTTCTGAAATCACACAAGCGAGAAATAAAGGAGAAAAACACATATTAAAAAAAAAAAAGAAAGAGTATTTTGGGAATGACACAGAGGTGATACTCGTGCATTTGTTCATTTGTTCACTCATTCAATTACTATTAACTAAACACACTTTCTATGAGAGAATTTCATAAATAAAACAGACTTAGCATTGATTTCCTGGACCTTAAAGATTAGTGGACCAATAAGCAGCACCATGATAAATGGACAAAGGAATGAAATTGTGAAGGATTTCATTTTACCTGGATCCACAATTAAACTCATAGTAGCACCAGTCAAGAAATCAAAGGACACACTGGATTGGATAAATATGCTGCAAAAGATCTCATTAAAATGTTAGAAAGCAAAAATATAACCTTGAAGAGTAGGGTGCACCTGACCCAAGCTATAGTATTTTTCATCTTCTCATATGTGTGGGAAAGCTGGACAATGAATAAGGAAGACTGAGGAAAAATTATCTTTGAAATACGGTGTTGGCAAAGAATAGTGAAAATACTATGGACTGCCAAAACAATGAACAAATCTGTCTTAGAAGAAATATAACCAGAATGCTCCTTAGAAGCAAGGATGGCAAGACTGTGTTGCATATGCTTTGGACACGTTATCAGCAGGGATCAATTCCTGGTGAAAGACATCACACTTGGTAGAGAGTCACTGGACAAGCTGAAGACCCTCACAGAGATAGACTGACACCGTGACTGCAACAATGGTCTCACACTTAGTAAAGATCACGAGGATCCCACAGGGCCAGGCATTGTTTGGTTCTGTTGTGCATCGGGTCTCTATTAATCAGAACTGACTCAACAGCACCTAAGAACAATCTATTTTCTGTATCTTTCATTCAACAACAACTAGATTAGTGGAAGATACCGACAATATGCTGCTGTTGTTGAGTGTCATTTAATTGATTCTGACTCATAACAGTCTGGTACACACATACACACACCCATAAATCTTAAATTGTGAAAAGTACAGTGAGAATAATAGGATGTGTGATGCAGTGACTGATAGAGTATAATACAGAAAAAGGGTCTGTCATACTAAACTGCAAGCACATTTGAGTGTACAGGTACTTGGATTATGTGTTATTTATCCTGGAATCACCACCTAACACTGAGTTTAGTATATAATTTTTTGTGAAATGAATGAGGTATTTTCAGAAATTTGGGGAAGCCAGGAGAGAGCTGAGGGTAAATAGAAGGACTGGAGGACAAGAAGAGAAAGAAACAGAGGACAACGTAAGCCTGAAACAACGCAATAGGAAAGATTCTGTTTTTTCATTTACATTCCCTCTTATCATTTAAGAATGGTGGATCCTAAGAAAAAGACTTTGTTAAGCTATGCTGCATTGAAAACATTAAGAGGAGAATTGTGCAGAAAGGAAATTATTTTGCATATCCATAATAAACTGGAAAAGTTTCTGGGAACAGCAGAAGAGATTAAAGCAAGAAAGGGAATTTTAAAAAGAGTATTGAAGAGGGTTGGTAATAGAGAAATAAAAAGCAATGGGAAAGACAAGACAGCTGCTATGTGGAATACAATGTTGGGAAAAGAAGATATTTAGGAAATTGTTCTGTGTTAAGTGTGAATTATATACATTTCCATATTTCTGTGACACCTTCCACAGAATCTGAAACCCACGTTACTCATCAATGTCTTTGAAGAGCATTTCTTTTTTCTCTTTTTAAATTTCTTTCTCATGTGCATGCTTGGACTTACATGCTGTGTGTATGTTTGTGTATTCTCAGTGACAGCAGATGACCAGCAGGCTTTTTTCAAGAAGCTGTGTCCAGGCAGACCACCACAGCCGTACCCAGAGGCAGTATTCCTTCTCCTCATTGGCAAGAAATGGTTGTCAGTGTAAGTATACACTCTGAACTTGACTTTAGGGTGTTGGATTAAAGCTGCTAAGATGCAAAGATAGCTGTCACAGAAGAAAAGCGAGTTCTGATGGCCACTAACTTCTCAGGGTAAAAGTGCTTAACTCATCCGTTAGGAGTCATAGAAATGTGAGTAAACTGGTAAAAAAAAAAAAGGAAAAAAAACACCTTTTGCCATCGTGTTAGTTTTGACTCCTAGTGACCCTATAAACTCATTGCCATTGAGGTGGTTCCAACTCATACTGACCCTATAAGACAGAGTAGAATGCCTGCATAGAGTTTCCAGGGAGTGCTTGGTAGAACTGCCGAGGTTTTTTGCTTAGCAACTGCAGCACTTAACCAGTACAGCACCAGGGTTTCCAACAGTCCTATAGGACAGAGTAAAAACAGAGTAAAAGTGCCAACCTTTGGTTAGCAGCCAGGCTCTTAACCACTCTACCATCAGCGCACCTGAGTATGAGTAAAGGATTATAGCAGATCCAGACTATCAACAATGTGAGATGAAATCACCAAAGCTCAAAGTTTACAAGGCTTGCTGAATAACAGTGAGTTCGTTTGTAAATTTTTATACAAGCAGGCTGCCAAATCTGTCCCCCTCAGAGCAGCTGACCTTCTGATTAGCAGTCAAGCACTTTAACCATGCATTACCAGTGCTTCATTGAGTACCCATAAAACCAAACCTGTGGTCTTTGAGTTGATTGCAACTCATAGGAACCCTGTAGGACAGAGCAGAACTACCCAGCAGAGTTTTCAAGAAGCAGCTGGTGGATTTGAATTGCCAGTCTTTGGTTAGCAGCCAATAAAAAATCTAAGACAGCTGATTTCTAAACTACTAACAATTCAAGAACTCATTAAAGCCTGAAGTTTTAAAAGGCTTGCCAAATAACTTGTTCATTTGAAATAAGTACAGAGTTGCTTAGTATCACTGCAGCTGCAGTATACCTATTAGCACTTACTTCTCAACCTTGGAGAAAAGACAGAGAGAACAGCAGCTCAAGATTAGCCACAAAAGGACTTGGTAAAAAGATTAAGGTATGGGGGAAGAAGCCTAACATGCTGGATGGTGGGGAAAAGCTGCACTATGTTAGAAAGACGTTGAAAAAGTTAGCCGTTGGGTCCATAATGAGAAGAAAAAAAGAAAAGATCCTGCGATGATAATTTGCATACTCTCTTGAGACTGATGTGTTTATTACATATATATAAACAGATATCTGGTGCAATCAGTCAGCTGTAGATTTGGATGTCCTTAGTAGAATTTTTTAGCTGTGGTCGTCCCTACATTAGTTCACTATTACATGTCAGGTTTATAGTTCTAAACCAATCTAGGTGAAATGCGGAAAGGGTGGAAAGTAGAGGGGTAATGCTGAAACATAGAGAGTCTTCTGCTCTACAGTAAACCTTGACTCTGTTTCAGAGCCACATTCTTCATTTTGTTCGACTATATTTTTAGCAGAAACTTCACTGATTAATAATTCCTTTTAAGTCTTTGAAATAGGCACCAATTAAATTCTAAAAAAAAGTTATTTTTAAATTCTTTAGTGATTATCATATCATTACGATTTAGTGTTTCAGTTATCTATTGCTGTGTAACATGTTAACTCCTCCCAAAGCGTAGTGAGTTAAAAAGATTTATTTTGTTCACACATCTGCAGTTTAGTTAAGGCTAGGTGGGGGCATCTGGATTCTGTTCTCTTGAAAACTCGTTTGGTGGGGTTCAAATGCTGGGTGCTGGAATCACCTTATGATTTGTTCACTCATGTGTTTGGCGGTCAATGGGGCTGTCAACTGGAACCCTAGCCAGGAGTGCGGACCTGGAGACCTACACACAGCTACTACATGTGACGGGGGCTTCTTCACATGCTGGATTCTAAGGGCAAGCATCCCAAGAGTAACAGAGATAGGTGGGAACTGTATCACTTATTCTGACCAAACCTCAGACGGCACATAGCATCACTTCTGTCACACGCTATTCACGGAGGCAGTCACAAAAGTCCACTTGAGTTCAGGGAGAAAAGAAAGAAGCATCCAGAAACGCATCATTATTTTCAACAGAGCAGTTACAAAGGCCTATCCAGTTTGAAGAGGAAAGGGAAGAGGAATAGATTGTTCCTCTTCATGGGAAAATGGCCTTGTTTTCAAAAAGCACCTAGTGATAGAAATATTGCTTTGGACAGTCTGGGAAAATACAGTCTGCAACATTCAGCAAACTTCTTTACAAAAATAATGAGACACCAAAAGTAAAGTCCAATTTTAGTTTATAGAGAAACTAAAAACTAAAACATTTCTCATATGGAAGCAGAGAAATAGGTATTTGCTACCTTTCTTCCACAAACTGCCCATTTCCTGAGGTTGTACACCAATGGGGATTTTATTCTAGCAGTCAAAGATAGAGTTTGACCTTAAAATTTCATGGACATACTTCAGAGAAGAATCTGAGGCTATGAGGAAAATGCTTTTCTGCTTGAAGCTTCTTTTAGAAAAAAGAAGTCATGGATGAATCACTAAGTAGCTTATGGTTGTGTTTTTATTGATTCATGACTCACCACATGCTCCTGTCTTTCAGGCAAAAATAATGTCTTTCCTTGTAGGTGCTTTGCTCTATTAGACCTCATGGGGGAAGAGAGTTCTTTGCTTTCTGTTTTACTCTGACAGGGTAATGGCTCTTGTCCTCCTCTTGAGAAGTGACTAAGATGATCACTTGGGAAGATGCATTAACTTTTCAAGCTATATAAATTCCATTTGTGAAATTATTTCTGTAAGAGCGTTATTATCTGAAAGAGTTAATACTCTTTCCTCAGCATTAGAAAATTACTGCTAAGACATAGGCCCCCCAGGATACTGAGGGCACCCACAAAAAGGAGGCTGTCGATCCATTCTGGGCAGTTGTTCTCAGGATTAAGAAAATGGACAAGATGACATCTGAAGTGCCTTCAGGGTAAGTATCTTTGTCCCCTCGAAAGTAGAAAGTGACTTACTGTGTGCCACAGCTTTGTATTTTGTTCACACTCTTTCCTCCTCATGGAAACCCTGGTGGCATAGTGGTTAAGTGCCACATCTGCTAACCAAGAGGCTGGCAGTTAGCATCCACCAGGTGCTCCTTGGAAACAATATACGGCAGTTCTACTCTGTGCTATAGGATCGCTATGAGTCAGAATCGACTCGACAGCAGTGGGTTTGTTCCTCCTCGCAGAGATGACCCTAGGTCTAGCTCAACTATTGTCACCTCCAAGAAGCCACCTGAAACCTCTACTTGAATCTCCAGTCTTGTAATTATTATAAATCTATGAGAATAATCCTGTCAGATTTAATCACTCATTTCTTTCTTTAGCATAGTGTTTTGTAAACCTCTCTCTTTCCCTCTCTGTTCTAAGCCTTTCTCTCTCTGTTTCATTAGCATTTACACCAAAATGTCGAGGTGATTTCTTCTCCCAGTGGAGAGGCTGATACTCTTTTGTTCCTCTGGTGCTCAAAGTAAGGCCTGTGATTTAGAACTGGGCTTTCCAATACTGGCTCTATGTGAAAATTCCTAGAGAATTTTTTTTTTAATAACAATCCATAAAACTCACTGCTGATCTGGTAAATCAGAATGTTTTGGTGGAAGAATATGGGTAGAATGAGCCTCAGAGTTTTTGTTTTTTAAAGTTTTCCTGTGTAATCCACCAGTTAACCAAGGTGGACCACCCCCAACAGATGTCCAGTGATATTTCCCTGAATGACATTTATCTATTAAATACTGACTTCCTATTATAAAGTATGCTAGTAAGAATGTAAGAATGCTAATCAATGTGTTCAGTGAATGCTTTTCTTCTCTTCTGCTGGAAAAAAAGTAGAAATTGCATAGAAAAATGTGTTTCAAGCCATCAAAGTCAGAGTTTTCTATGAAGATCTTCTGGGGTGCAAAAATTCAGGTACAGATTGCACCTGATATTGAAAAGGAAATGAAAAGCACCCCAGATGCTATCATATCAGAAGTGTGGCTAACTATACTTGGCCATGGTTTGCAGAGAAAGGAAATGTTTAAGCCAAATTCCATATTTTGATTTTATATAACTCAAAGATATCATATACCAAAATTTAACATTATTAATAACTGACATATCAAGATACATTATTTGTTAAGATGATTTTTATAGAACTCTAAAAAAGCAACTGCTACTACACATATACACACACATATAAATTTAATGTCCATTAAACAATTATCTGTTAGGAACAGCATGAATTTTGATAGGCATATTAGACGGAGACTGGGCATTGAAGGAAGTGTTGAAATAGTTTGTGTAAGAAACTATGTTGAACAAAAGCAAGACTCTATTAGTAAGAATGGAAAGGAGAGCAGAAATTTGTCTCTCATTCTTCCTATTGCCCTCAGAGTCATCTTTGTAAAGCCTTGTGACTACATCACTGCACTGATTAAAATCCTTCAGTGTTTCCCCATTGGCTATAGATAAATTCTAAATTAATATGGTATTTAAAGACCCTTCAAATTCCACTCTCCTTAGAGACTTAGTGGCATAGTGGGTAAAAACTTGGCTACCAACCAAAGGGTCATCAGTTTGGATTCACTACCTCTTCCCTGGACACCATGTGAGACAGTTCTACTCTGTCCTTTAGGGTCACTGAGTTGAAATGAACTCAGCAACAACAGGTTTGGTTTAATTTAGTAAGACTTTCCTCCCAGAATTCATCCACAAGTCCCCTCTGTCTTTGCCTTATGAGTTGGAAGGAGGAATAATAAAATAATCTGAAGCAGATGAAGAATCTGCATCAATCATGACAATGTGTGTAGAGAGGACTGAGACGGTTAAAACAAAGGGGACTCATAAGTGAATCCTGGGAGGAAGGTCTAACCAAAAAACCAAACCCATTGGAGTCGAGTTAATTCCAACTCACAGTGAACCTACAGAACAGAATAAAACTGCTCCACAGGATTTCCAAGGAGGGGCTGGTGGATTCAAATTGCCAAACTTTTGTTAGGAGGCCAAATGTTGAACCACTGCACCACCACAGCCCCTAGGTCTAAACAGAGAATACAAACTTACTCTTTGACATTCTATCTAAGTGCCACTTTCTCTATGAGGATTATCTTTATTTTCTCTAAAACTGTCTTATTTACATGAACCTGGAAATCTTGACAGCACAGGAGTTAAGACCTGTAGCTGCTAACCAAAAGATGAATGGTTCAAATCCACCAGGTCTTCCTTCAAAGCTCTATGGGACAGTTCTGTTCTGTCCCGTAGGGTCGCTGTGAGTGGGAATCAATTCCACAGCAGTGGGTATGGTTTTTGGTTTGTGTCTGTCATTAGACAGGGATCTCCTTAAGAACTGGAAATGGACTACACCTTTTAATTTGCTACATTAACCCCAGCAAATTGTAACACGTCTGGTGTAAAAGTAGGTACCCAGTATTGGCTGAAACAAACTAAATCATAATTCTCTAGAAATCTTTGCTCTTGGTCCTTATGGGAAGTATTTACAAGCCAATTTCTGTATAAAACAGATCTAAATTGATGTAATGATACAGAACACAGTGACTGAATATTACCTACAGTTTTCAAGAAAATAAATACACAACACCCACAATCAGAGATAACTGCTTGCTACTGTTTAAACACATTTTGTTGGCTATTGTAATGCGAAATATATAAAGTAAGTAGATTCTGCTGGAAAAATCATATTAACAGATTTGGTATTTTGATAAAGTTCCGTAGTTTTTCTGCACTTGTATTGTCCCAGAAAACCAAGCTTCCTTCTCGGTGAGCTATAATTTCTCCATATATTTCCCAGGGAGGACAAGAGATACCAAGCACACATACAATAGCGCTGAAAATCATGTTTTCAACTGGCTGACTGAGGTTCCTTCAAGCCCATTAATCTGTAAAATGTACAGTTTGCTTATCAGTTGGACCTTTTGTAATAACTAGACCTCAGAGCCTTGGATTTGCATGCAGGAGGGGGAGTGCAAGTCTCTTCTGCTGACTGTGCCTGCCTTGGATTACTCTCTGAGGACTTCAACTCTTAGGAATCTGCTACAGAGCATCTCCAATGTAGAAGACAAATTTTAAAAATTATTAAAAATCTGCTAATGATCTGCAGCTTTATTGACCCAAAGGAATTCTCCCCTCTCTTCACATGGGGGCAGCAAGAATAGGAAACAAAAAACCATTGTTACAGAGTCGAATTCGTCCTCCAGAGTAGGAACTGAATTTTGTATACCTGTTATCTACTACAAATAAGATCTTGCATCAAAGCATCCAAAGCTTGACTTGCTCTTGATGGTCAATGTTTAAATGTTTTTATCCAAGGACCTAGGCATCTTTCTAGCCCAGCACAGATCACCACTCTATAAAACTCATTAAAGACACTGGCAATTTTAGGGAACGGAGAAAATTACATTACCAGAAATGAACTCAAAGAGTATAATAGACATAGTGAAAGAAATAATGCTATATAGAACGCGCTTTGTGGGGAATCGATGGAGGAATCACATCCCCGATAAGCATGTTGGAGCAACAGATGATTTTAGAAGTGTGACTAAATGACCATCAGGGCTTCCGTTTGGTTCCAAGGAAAACACACTTTGCAGCTTCCTCCCATGGGACTCAGTCTCCTCCCTTCTCTGAGCAATGGAATGCAGTGTACCTAAACTGGAATTGGAAACCTGGTGGTGTAGTGCTTAAGGGCTGTGGCTGCTAACCAGAAGATCAGCAGTTCAAGTCCACCAGGTACTCCTTGGAAACTCTAAGGGACAGTTCTGTTGTGTCTTATAGCGTCACTGTGAGTTACATTGACTCAAAGGCAACAGGTTTGGTTGTTTGGCTTTAAGTTGGAATTCCCTCTGGGCCACTAAAAGAGATACGATCTGGTCAAGTTACCTAATTTCTCATTCCCTTTGTTCTTTTTCTATAAAGCGGGGAAATAATAGTAAAAGCCACGTAGGTGTGTTGAGAGTGTTAAATGAAAAAACATAGATAAAGCACATGGAACACAGCCTGGTGCAAATATGTGTTCATTAATAGCAGTTTCTTTAAGAACTTCAGAAATATTAATTTTTAAAAAGTGCCAAGTTAATCTCTAACCAAGGATGCTCACAAGTTTTTATGTTTAGCCTTGTCTTTGGCATTTTTATCATTGCCACTCCAACTGTGTTTTCCATTTTTTTAGGCCTGGCTGAAGGACAAAGTCACTATAAATAACTTGTGTTGATTACAGATCTGGAAATGTATTCCCTTTCTTGAGAAGGTCAGCTAATTGATGTTAAAAACATGACGAAAGTTTTCTTCCTGAGAACATACCCCTTTTTTATTCTTCTTCTGGGTAATACCAAACCAAACCTATTGCCATCTAGTCAATTTTGACTCATAGTGACCCTATAGGACAGAGTAGAACTGCCCACTAGAGCTTCCAAGGTGTACATGATGGATTTGAAGTACTGAGCAGCCCTAGCCCTTAACTACTATGCTACCAGAGTCTAGTCTCACATAAATTATTAAATTCTAGGAGATGCTGTTTTGGAAGTCTCAGCCTTCTCTTTTAATTCTTCCTGTAGAATTATGTCCCATTATAACAGCAGTCTGAGCTTGACATTACAGAATGGGCAGTAGGTATGTAATCCCTCCATTTGTAGCGAAATTACAGCTGCTGTAGAGTCAAAGGCACAAAAATAGGCTCTTGGCAAGATAAGATTCTCTCAGCAGTCATTTTGCAAATGCTGAATCTATATAAGACAAATTCACCTAATTCTTGTTTTACAGGTGGTAGTATGCTTACCTTTCCATGAGTTAACAATATTTGAAAACACAAAAATGAAGCCTTTGATTCAAAAGTAAAATGACGTATATGTATGTGACTTGAGTCACCATGAGTTGGATCTGACCCGACGGCACTTGACTTGGCTGGCTTTTTGGATATATATTTTTTCAAAAAACAGGTGCCTGCCAGGTATTGAGCTAGGCGCAGAATATGCTATCAAACACATCGCTGTCGAGTTGACCCCAGCTCATAGCAACCCTATAGGACACAGTAGAACTCCCTGTAGGGTTTCCAAGGAGTGGCTGGTGAATTCAAACTGCCAGCCTTTTGGTTAGCAGCCTTGACTCTTAACCACTGAGTCATAGGCCTCTGTATATATACAAGCCCGCTGCCATCGAGTTGATTCTGACTCAGCAACCCTAGAGAACAGAGCAGAACTGCCCCATAGAGTTTCCAAGGAGCAACTGGTGGATTCAAACTGCCGACATTTTGGTTAGCATCTGTAGCACTTAACCACTATACCATCAAGGTTTCTATATATAAAAAGAGAGAGAGAACAAAATAAACCTGAATCATACTTTCACAGAACTTAATCTAAGCATATGGTTCTCAGATTTTCTGTGCATAAGAACTACCCGGGAAACGTGGGGAGAAGCCCTGAGATCTCCATTTTTTACAGGTATCTTAAGTGACGCTGTGATACTGATACAAGTTACCTGTCTTAGTCATCTAGTGCTGCTCCAGCAGAAATACAAGTGGACAGCCGGACAGCTTTAAAACGAGAAATTTTATTTTGTCACAGTCCGGTAGGCCAGAAGTCCAAATCCAGGCTGCCAGCTTTAGGGGGAGGTTTTCTCTGCTGCATCGGAAGGGAAGTCCTTGTTGTCAGTCTTGCCTTGGACTGCAAGCTTCTGAAGCACAGGGACCTCACTCTTCTCCAAAGGACTAGCTCAGCTCCCAGCACTGTGTACTTTCCTGATGGTTTGTGGTCCCAAACTCTCCACTTGCCTGTCTTTCTTTTATCTCCCCTGAGGCTGCCACAATACAATCTCAAGCACTGAGTCCTGCCCCACCAACTCAACTGCCACCCATGCCCCCTCATTAACATCACAGGGAAGGATTTACAGGATACAGGAGCTGCAAACAGTACAGGGGCAGCCTAGCCTAACCACCATACACATTTCTAGACAAGTGTTTTGGGGAACACAAATTCAATCCATGACACTATCCAAGAACCACTCACTCAAAACTCCAAGGCACAGGTAGTTTCCAACTTATGACTTATTGTAGCTACAGCACATCACTCTTACATCCATTCACTTTTTTTGTACATCTTATTGTAGGTAGCATGTACTGCATACAGTGTCATAGCAGGTAATTTGCTGATGCTATCATTTTCTGCCTCCCCTCCCCAGCAAATAACGGTCAAACTTGTTTGTTTTAAAAAAGAGAGAGATATCAACTGAAGTGATTTAAATCAGAGTCATCAAAAAGGAACCCTGTCCTAATTCAGAGACTATATATAGCAGAGAATTATAGATAATTCAAATGAATTATCTACCATATTCTGAATTATCAATTTATTCTGTACCTTATTTAGACAAAAAAAAAGTGTCACTAACATAATTTGTAGTGAAGAAACAGAAGACAAGTATCGGCCTTCTTTATCACTTTGCAAGCACAAACAAAGCATGTCTGTAAACTAAAGAGTGGTGGGAAATGGGGGGCGAAGGATTCCATCTTATAGGGAAATTTTACATACGGTGCAGCCTTGTGGGTATTTGGCTTTAAGGCACTCCATCTTCCAGCTGTGACCAAGTCTCTCGGGACTCCTCAGTGTGTGTTCAGCCTCTTTCCCAAGCCCCTCTGATACTCGTCCAGCTGTTCAGTGAACAAGCCAACTGAATCAACACCAGCTATATTTACCACAAGTGAAAGACTATCAATACTTGAGATAGCAGCAGGCAATTCTGACATCTGATAGCACCAGATGATCAAGAAAGACATCTGGCAAACCAAAATAGGTAAAGCTTGGGAAAGGCAGCTGCTTTATGAAATCAGGATTAAACCAAGCTAGTTACGGAAAGAACTGTCTCCAGTAGCAACAGACTAGCCTGACAATACACAGAACTGCTCCTCATCCCCCAGAATGTTCATCCTTGCAGACACCTACACAAAGCAACGTATATTTCTGTTACTATCTTATATAAATAAACATTATGTCCGACTCGATGGCACTTGGTTGGCTTGGCATGTAATATTGAAAAGCCATTCATAGATTTTATTTCTCTTCCTGGAGATTAGCCATTGACATTGCTTAGCAGTCCTGAGAAATACTGAATGGCTTAATCAGGAAAATGTATTTCATTTCCACTTCTTGTGGGGACTTCAGGTTACTTTTCCCATTGAGGGAACTGCCATAAGCAAGTAACGGGCTTAACAGTGGTGTGTTGTGGAAGGTAGCTTGCTCAAAGACATCCATCTGCATGACCTTACTAGGAAATAGAAATTTTCACACAGTTCTCTCTGTTGCTTGATATATTTATGTCTCTGGTTCAAAAACAGATAACGCATTCTGTGTCTGGGAGCACAGAGCAGGGAAGAAGCCTGGAGTTGAGGACAAGGGAAAAAACCTTGGGTACAAGAAGGCAAAAGGTTGTGTGATGGAAATAACTGAGTAGGTTTCAGGGACCCAGCTAGCAGAGAGTTGAGATTAAGAGTCAGGAAACTCAACCACTAGCTGATGGAAAGGTATCCCTGTGTGGTGCACACGGTTAGCATGCTCAGCTATGAACCAAAATGTTGGTGTCCCAGTTCCACCTGAGGTACCTTGGCAATTGCCTTCCAAAAGGCCTGGCAATAGACTTCTGAAAAATCAGTCGCGGAAAACCTGACAGAGTACACTTCTACTCTAACACACATCAGGTCACCATGAGTCAGATTTGACTCAATAGCAATGTTGTCATTAAGTGCCACTGAGTCAGCACTGGCTCTTCCAGGTTGTGTGTTAACTGCAAGCAACACTGGTCCTGTACCGCCCTGCTCACCATCGCTGTGTCATTATTGTGGCCGCTACTACATCAACACATCTTATTGAAGAACTCCCTCTTTTTCACAGACCTACAGAAACCTGGTGATATGGTGGTTAAGTGCTACATCTTCTAGCCAAAAGGTTGGCAACTTGAATCTGCCAGGCTTTCCTTGGAAATGCTATGGAGTGATTCTACTCTGCACTATAGGGTAGCTATAGAGCCGCTGTAAGTCAGACTCAACTTGAAGGCAGCAGGTTTGTTTTTTCGGTTGGTTTGTTTGCTTGTTTTGATATGGAAGGAAACCTGGGTAGGACAATTTCCAAGGAACAGATGGTGGATTTGAACTGTTGACCTTTTTGTTAGCACCTGAGTTCTTATCTACTTTTCCACCAGTGTCTGGTATAGATGTCACCGAAGCATGCCCTCTAAATTGCCCTGTTTTTTTGCCATCCTCAAGACCAGCAGACTGTGTGGTACATGATTCTCCACTTAAGAGAATGAAGAAGGCAAGCCTGAGATGCCATAGTCCTGTGAAATCTAATTTGTTTAGCTATCTTGCATTTTACCTTTGTGCAAGTTACCTAGAATTCACTTCAGTGAGTTGCACTAAAACACATCCATTTTTTAAAAAAAAAAATAAGATTATAGTCATTAAGTAATTATGAAACTATTTAGTATAACTTTAAGTACTTTGACTAAGGTTACTTAAGAACCTCAAAGATAATTTCAGCTAGAGTTTTCCTATCATGCAAATCATTTCCTGACAGATTATTAGTGAGCTAAATCTTCTAATGCTGCTAATATGGCAATAATACGGTGATAATGTTGAATTAGTACACTATAAAACATTCCTGTCAAATAATTTTCAAATCTATGCTATCTAAGGGGAATTATTTATTTTAAAATGTGTCTTACCAGTGACTGTTCTTAACTGATCTAAAGAGTTTTATTTACTTTCCTAGATTTCTTCCATTGAAAATTACACATGTATCATCATTACTATGAAATTATTTATTATTATTATATAAGAATTATTTTCAAAGTTACATCAATAAAGGGGATGGAGAGATCTAAATAGATAGATTGGTCCCCTTACATACTATGTGTGTTTTCCAATATCCCACTTTTTAAATGTTAACACTTACAATTTTTTTAAATGCCAAAAATATACCAGTCACTATACTAAACATTACATAGGCATTTAGTCATTATCACATACGAGAGTTCAGTCAACAGGTTTTAATTCCAATTTTTCAGTAAACCAAGGCTTAGACAGTTGCACTACTTGACCATTTTTACATAGCTGGTAAGAAAACTGCTGAGCCACACCCAGGGTGAAAGACTCCCCGGTCTGTCCCTTCGCCACTGCTCCACGAATACAACACTTAAATAAAATCTCCTCTTTGTTCTCTCATACATGATTAATTTGTGTAAGTGCCCCAAAGTCGTAAGGAAAGAAAAAACACGCATTGTCTATTTGTAGGATATAGAAGTAGAAATAGATGTGGGTAGTCTGTTCTTGTTAGTGTTCAAGTTCTATGTTTATTCTGTCTTTGGCTGTTTTGTCTGTCAGATTCCCAAAAAAGATAAAAGCCTCTTGTTAAGCTCATTTGATCTTAAAATACAAAACTTTTTCAGCTTGGATATTTTTCTTCTTGTTATTTTATGAGTTACTGCCTTTCCTCCATCTGTCTTGTTTTCTCCTTTCAAACTTACTATTGCTTGCGTTGTGTGTTCCCTCAAAAATGTATGCAGCAGTTTGGCTAGACCCTGATTTCTGATGTGTGATGTTCTTGTGTGTTGTAAATTCTGCCTCTATGATGTTAATGAGGGAGAATGGACAACGGCTGCGTTGGTGGGGCAGGACTTAAGATTCTTTGTGCCTTGAGGCAATCTCTTGAAATATAAAGTAAAGGGAGCTAGCAGACAAGGTTGGGGGCCTCATACTGCCAAGGATTAGTGCCAGGAACAGAATGGGTCCCTTGGAAAGGACTCAGGATCCCTTTGCCTCAGAAGCTCCCAATCTAGGTGAAGATTGAGGACAAAGGCCTTCCGCCAGAGCTAACGGGGAAACCCTCTTTCTGGAGCTGATGCCCTGCATTTGGACTTGTAGACTACCGGGCTGTGACAGAATAAAATTTCTCTTTTTTTAAAGTCATCCACTTGTGATAATTCTGTTACACAGCACTAGATGACCAAGACATCTAGTGGGCATCATGGGTAAGTGTTATGGCTGTGAATCAATAGGTCACAGTCTGAACTCACCAGGCACTCCTACAGGGCAGTTCTACTCTGTCCTATGGAGTTGCTATAAGTCTGGATTGACTTGATGGTTACAGGTTTAGGATTTTTTATTATTTACATATTAAGGCTCATGGATCTAGCTACCTTATCTCTTATCTTTTAAGCCATAATTCTCAGTTACTATTTTTTGCTTCATTTTGGGAGTCACATATCAGTTTCCTCTCCCAGGTTATTAACTCACTTTAGCAAGATCTATTCTCTTTTTTTCCCTTCTTTTTTATTTGTTTAATCACATAATAATTCAAGAAATAGCTAGTGAGCATTTATTGTTCTCCTGGCACTGTTCTAGATGCTTGAGACAGATCACTGAATAGCCAAGTACCTGAATAACAGATAATAATCCCTACCTATGTAGAACCCTGGAGTCTGTTTCCAACAAAGCAGCCAGAGTGAGCCTGTTAAAACATTCACCAGGTCACATCACTCCAGTAGTTAAGAATGATACACATCAAGAATAAACATAATAATTAATTATATAGCATATTAGAAAGCAAATGCTATTATAAGAGAAGGAATGTAATAAAGTAGAGTTTCATAGATCAAGAATGAAGGACAGAAACAGATAGTTGTGTCAAATACACAGATTAAGCCAACTGGGAGAATGACATAAAGGAAGTGAAGGATTTAGCCACCGTGATATCTAGGGGGACAGTGTTCTAGGCAGAAAAATGACAAGTGAGATGATCTCGCCCTTAAGATACAAGAGCCATGGTTTGGGAGCAGTGTGGCTCGAGCAAGGTGAATGTGATAGGTTATATGATAGCAAACGAAGTCAGAAATACTGAGAGAGGGCAGAGTCCGTTATACGTGACCTTATAGGATCCTCTACAAGGTTCAAGGTCTCTGGGCAACACAGTTTACACTACGCTGACAGCTGGAAGTTTGGTGATTGGAAACCATCCAATGGCACCTAAGGGGAAAAAGACTTGGTGACCTGCTTTCGTAAAGATTCTGGTGGTTGTTGTAGTAGGCCATCCAGTTAGTTCCAACCAAGAGGGCTTCTGTGAGATCGAAGAGCTGGCACAAAGTGTTTCCAGCATCATGGTTGCATCTTTTTACCACCACTGTTGAAAATAGACTCTCGGGGTCAATATATAAACAAGGAGACCCATAGGGAGAATGTTACAGTCCAGGTGAAAGATGATGGCGACTGAGACAAAGCAAAAAGTGACAAAGATGCTCTGAAACAGAACCTACGTGATTCCCTGGCTGAATGACTGTGGAGTAAAAGAGAGAAAGCAAGTATGAATCTAAGATTTGGGGCCTGAGCTATTAGAGAAAAGAAGGTTTTGTTAACTGATATGTGAACACCTGCAGGTGAAGTCAGTTTTGAGGAAATGTGTTTGGATATGTGGTTGAAAATGTGCATTAAGTACCTAAATGGAAATGTCAAGTTGGCAGTTGTCCGTGTTCATTTTCTATCAGTGCTGTAATAAACTCCTACAAAGTAGTAGCGTAAAACCACATAAATTTATTATCTCACAGATTTGTAGGTTAGACTTGGGTCTCACTGGGCTAAAAATTAAGGTGCCAGCACAGTCACCTTTCTTTCTAGACTCTAGAGTAGGATCTGTTTCCTGTTGAATTTAGTTTCTTGCAATTGTAGGACTGAGATCTCTGTTTGCTGGCTGTCAGCTGAGGGCCATTCCCATATTTTAGAGAGCACTCTTCCTTCGTCTTCAAAGTCAGCAACAATAAGTCAAATATCTCATACGTTTTGAATCTCTCCTTTCATCTCAGCTCTCTGACCTTTTCCAGCTATGATGTGGTTAGATTGAACCCACTTGACTAATCCGGGCTCCCTCTCTCATCTTGTATCACGTGCCATGTAAGGTAATGTCATTACAGGTTATGGGGTTCAAGGAGTAGATATCTTGGAAGAATTATTATTCTGCCTGCCACAAGTATATGAAGTCTGGGATTTGGGAGAGGTTTAGGCTCAAGATAAAATTTGGTGTCAGTATATAAGAGAGTCACTTAAGGGAGTTCATGTAAATGAAGAGTACTAAGGTTGGCTCTATGGGAGAAGAGAGGAAGCCACTAAAAGAAACAGAAAAATAAGTTACTGGCATAGGAGGATAACCAAGAGAACATCATTTTCAGATGTCAAGTGGAGACATTAAATTTTTGATACTATAAAACTGGGTGTTTTTTTTTTTTTTGTTACTGTTAAGTAATCTTGGTAAGAATTTTCACTCTTTTGGCATAAACCTTTTCTTTAATTATGCTTTTGCTGGCAGCTGTCTGTTCTGATACTGTGCTTCGTCTTCCTCCGTCAAGCGACTGAGTCCCTTAAAAAGATGCTTACTATGCCATTGCCTCCTCATGTTAGTGCACATGGTTATCTCATTGCCTATGCAAATCAATCCAAAAATGGATTGGCAAATAACAAAGTCAAAATAGGAATTTCTTTTCCACTGGGAAGATAGGTAGGCAAACTGCGGCCACTCTTGCACAGTAAAGGTGATATAACCTCTGTTCACCCAGCTCTGGCTGTGACGTGCAGGTAGGGTGAATTCCCGTAGAAACCTGTGAAACGAGATCAGGTTAACCCAACAATGCAATCCCCCCATAAAGCTGCCAGAATTTCTGGGATCATCAGACCTTCAGTATGAATATTCTGTTGAATCATCCAGTTGGGTGAGCACGCCCTGGGTCGGTTGGTCTCTTACCCAGATTCTGCTGAAAAGGCAAACCACTTTTGAAACTCATGGGTTTCCGTTTTCTTCCTGGTGTTACATGAATAATTTGGCTCAGCATTTATTCCTTATTTTTAGGATGCTAAGAAATTTATACCCCACTTCATGTCACCACTAAGCCACCCTTAGGTCATTCAAGCAGGAAGTTGGGAAGGAGAAAGATCACAGATAAGCTTACAGGCAGCCATCCAGCCTGTCATTTTGAAATAACACAATTTCCTGTCTTTCATTGGAGGGCTCTAAAGAGCCTGATTCTCCAGCACAACAATACTGCTACACTTAAAAAACTAAAGGGAGTTTTTTTTATTGTTGTTTTGGTTTGTTTGTTTGTTTATTTTAAATCTTTAATATGATCCTCAGATCAATCTGAGGGTCAAAACCAACCCAGAGACAGATGGACAACACTGTCTTCAGGGGTGTGGTGCCTACTTCTGGCAGAGCTCCTGAGTCTGCTTCAGAAAGGATTTCTGACTTAACTTCAGAAGGTACGATCAGCTATATACGGGTTTATTCTCTGCTCTTGAGCCAGGCTAGCAGGCAGATACATCACTCGACTCCCCTGAAACAATGGTCTGGAGATAGAAAACAGCAAAGGAGAGTCTTCTCAGTCCTGACAGGTATTTATATCCTATGAGGATTCTACAGAAGACCAGGCAGCTCCTCTCCATCTAGAATGATAACGCACTTTTCTTAATTTCTGTGGAAGGAAGTCTACAGACAGATACATTTCTGTATTTCTCCTATTTAAATAACAATAATGATGATAATAAACCTTTAGTTCCTCTGTTTGTTATCTGTTGGACTGCCTCCATCAATCCCAGTACCATTTTGATGCCTTCACAGCAGGGTCAGAACTGTGTTTTGTGGAGTCTGAAGCTAATATGATTGGTAGGGAGATGAGCTCTTAAAAAGAAATTGTAAATGCAAAATTATGATGTAAATGATTATTTATTTAGATTGGGAAAATAAAGTAAATTACAACAAATTACTGGGACCTTGGAGATTCAGGCCCTTATATTCTAAAATCCCTTCAAGGCAATTTGCTAGAAAGGCTGACATAGAATCTTCCCGGTGGCAGGCACCTGACTCCCACTGAGCTCCAACCATACAGAAATATAAGCCCATGGTTTTCACATTTTTTTGTTCCCATAAATATGAAATTTTTTTTAAATGTTGATACGCGGTCTGACGATTATGTTTGCCAAATTACCAGTGTGTGTAATCTTGGCAGCACTGTACAAACAACTCCGTAAGGTTTCAGGGCCTCGGTATAGCAGCCGCTCACAGCTGTGTCCATGTTGACATGTGGCAGTGTCTTGCTGACTGGTAGTCGTTATTGTTTTTCATGTTTTTGTGTGCCATCATAAGAATGTGGGAGCTTGAATTAGAGCAACAAACAAACATTAAATTTCTTGTTGAACTTGGGAAAAGTGCAAGTAAAATCAGGGATATGTTATGGGGATAGAGCCGTGAAGAAAGTGGCAGTGTACAGATAGACTAAACATTTTTCAGAGGGGCGAGAAAACATCACTGATGAAAAGAGGTCAGTGTGGCCAGTAATGAGCAGAACTGATGAAAACATTGTAAAAATTCATCAAATTGTGTGTCAAAATCCTCAGCTGACTGTGAGAAACACAGCAGACCAAGTAAATATTGATAGAGAAATAGGAAAATCTTAACTGAAAATCTTGGCATGAGAAAGCTATGTGCAAAAACGGTCCTGAAAGAGCTCGCTGATGAACCAAAGCAAAGGAGAGTCAAAGTTTGGAAAATCTTTTGGAGAGGCAAGATGATATTTGGGGCAGTGTTATCACTGGTAATGAAACATGAATGTATCACTATCACCCTGAAACAAAGCGTCAGCGTGCACAATGGAAGTCAGCTAATCCTCCACAACCAAAATATTTCCATCAGTCCAAATCAAGAGTTAAAACAAAGTTGCTAAACTTTTTCGGTATCAGACGGATTGTTCGTTATGAACTTGTACCAACTGAACAGTTAATCAAGTTTACTATTTGGAAATGCTGAAAAGGCTGCGTGAAAAAGTTAGATGAAAATGACCTGAACTTTCTGCAACAACTCATGGCTCTCACTGTCTGCGAGTGAGTTTTTAGCTAGTAAACAAATAACTGTTTTGGAATACCCTCCTTTCTCACCTGATCTGGCCCCCAATGAGTTTTCCTTTACCTAAAGATAGAAGAAATATTGGAAGGAAGACATTTTGATGGCATTGAGGACATCAAGGGTATTAAGATGACAGCTCTGATGGCCATTCAAGAAAAAAGATTTCCAAAACTGTTTTGAAGGGTGGACTAGGTGCTGGTGTTGGTGCATAGCTTCCCAAAGGGAGTACTACGAAGTTGACCACAGTGATGGTCATCAGTGAGGTATATAGCAGTTTTTCTAGGATGCGTTTGCAAACTTGATTGCCAGACCTCTTCAGTAAGCCAATTTAACAACAGCAACAACAAGTGAATTAATTAACATTACAGATCAAACAAAATACATCAGTGGGCTTAGTCTGGCCTATGTCTGCCAGTTTGTGACATCCAGTTGAACACCTATAGTTGTCTTAATCCTGGGGTGGGGGAGGTATTTAAAAAATCATTTTGTTTTAATACTCTAAAAAAAAGAAAGAAAGAAAGAAAAAAGCCAGAAACAAACAACAGAAACTCTACCTTTGTTTGGAAGGTCAAAGGCCCATGGGGAATGGGAGCAACTGTCTTAGAATGTGAAGGTATGGAAACTGGAATTAGAAGGATATAAGAGGCAGAAAGTTTCAGAAAGCCAGGAAAGAATTATTTTCTCCACACTGAGAGACATAGGGGTGACAAGTTTCTAAACGGCAGAGCCTACAGCCCCACTGCCATACTCTTTTTAGGAGACGGCAGAGCTGGCTTCATGGACAGACAGATGCCCATTAAATGAATCCCCAAACCATACTTGTAACCCTTGAGATGACCGTGGCCTTCAAATGGAGGCCACAGTCACCTCAGTGGTTGCAAGTGTGGCGCTTACTCTGGAGACCAGTTCCCAGTTTTCTTTGTTCAAGCTAGTGTTGGGACTTCTAGCTCTCATCTTTTTCTGTTCTCCCCTACTTGCAGGAATTTTTAACAAGTGACCTGCTGAAGGACTGCGTTCCCAAGTTCTCTTGCAGCTAAAAGTGGTCTCATGGCCACATTCTGATCCTTGAAGCAGAAATAATGGGTAAAACTTTCAGTTCCTACCCTCTCATTCCATATCCCTGTTCTCCCACTGAGAATGCGGACACAGACCATCTTGAATCCAGGAGGAACAAGAATCAAGCACACCAACACCTGTCCACCTACCCAGAATTTTATATGAGGGAAAAAAAGCTTTTATTTTGTGTAAGCCACTAAGTTAATGTTGTTTGTTCATTTTGCTAATTTGGCCTATATCCTAATGAATTTAAGAAGCTCTGGGGTGTTAGTAAAAACACAGGAGAGTTTCTCAGCCCTTAAAAAGAAAAAGAAAAAAAAAAAACTGCACCTGAAACATTCTAATGCTCAGAAGAATTAGAACTGTTTTAGAGTTAATTTGATTTATAAAAATAAAACACTATGTTTACTTGCCAGAATGTTACAGAACAATTTATACTAATGATATACTCATATAATTAAAAGTAGAAATGAATTGTCTTCTCTTGGCAGTTCTAGTCTTGAAAGCGTTTTCTTTGACTTCCACCTTGGCTGTGGTCTGGGTATCTGGAGATGTTGATGATGAAGATATTAGAAATTTCTCTATATTGGACATATGCTTGCACAAAGGAAGTATCAAACAGTTATTTTTAGGTGACTAGTTTAGTACTACAAACCCTAGTGATGTGATGGTTAAGTGCTATGTCTGCTAGCCAAAAGGTTGGCAGTTCAAACCTGCCAGGTGCTCCTTAGAAACTCTGTGGAGCAGGTCTACTTTGTCTATAGGTTCGCTATCAGTTGGAATCAACTCAGTAGCACTGGGTTTGTTTTTTTTCAGTTTAGTACTGACTATAGAGCCCTGGTAGCTCATTGATTAAGCATTGGTTTCTAACTAGAAGACTGGCAGTTCAAATCTACCAGCTATTCCTTGGAAATCCTATTTCCTATAGGGTTGCTATAAATAAGAATTGTTATGACAGCAAATAGCTTTTTTTAATTAATTATTTATTTTTGAATTGATTAGGAATTATTCTTTCATTACTTTGGATTGTGATTTTAAATTATTCTGACACCTAATCTTTAAAAATAAAATGACTATCTCTCAACAGTAAATAATTTAGTCATATGGTTTTTTTTTTTAATCTACGTACTTCATCATGCTTAATGGCTTTTCATTTTTACCTTTAAAATAATACCCAAAATCATTTAATTTGACAGATTGAGAAATACAGATATGAGAAAACAGGTGGAAACTTAATTCAGTAAAAGCATCATGTGAAGTATAAAATATCTATATTTGTAACAACATCAGTTTATTACAGTATTTTTATGATGATAAACCTCAAAGGTACAATGATCCCTAATGTAATATTGGAATGAACATCAACAATCCCTTTAAAAATATTATATAACCATTTAAAGAGCCAGAAATATTGTTGGGAGTTTGTTGTTGTTCTAAAGACTAGGGAGCATTTCTTTTTATGGAAAAATAAGATCCAACAACTATTTTCCTCTTTGAGAGGTCACTGAGACTTTGTAAAGACATATTTAAACAAATGAGGCAGCGTGTTTTAATGAACGCTCAAAGCAGTGTGCTTAAGACTCATTGAAGTATAAGAACTCTGTCAAAACACTTTCGACAACTCAGCAGTGTGTCTCTCATTCCCTATACTTCTTCAGTCTGACTTAACTGGAAGCTCCTTTCCAGTGTCTGTGATAAGTGAATGGGTGAATGGAGGAATAAATGAATGCCAGACAAAATTTTCATCAAGTTAAAAGATTAACTACTTGTGTGTAGCAACTTATTTAGGTTTCTTTTCTTTTAATTAACCTTTATTCGTTGTAAAATTCTCAAATTTTAGAGTCTGTAGACTTACCAGGGAAAGTATCAGGTATCTCCACATTTTGGTTCATCAAGATACATAGTCAATACATAGCTGAACATTTCCTGATCTGGGAAATATCTAGAAAGCCAATGCAAATCATGACTGAAAACCTTGGGAGAATAGAGCTGAGAGAAGTATAGATGAGTGCTGTCCAGCAGAAATACGAAGCAATCCACAGATGCAAACTACATGTCTTTTTACATTTTCTAAAGCACTGGTGGAGTAGTGATTAAGTGGTATGTCTGCTAACCAACAGGTCAGTAGTTCAAATCTACCAGGTGTTTCTTGGAAACTCTATGGGGCAGTTCTACTCTGACCTACAAGCTTGCTATGAATGTGAATCGACTCAGTGGCAGTGGATTTGGCTTGGGTTTGGAGTCAAAAAACAGATAAAAAGGATTAAAAAAGAAAAAGTTGAAATTAATTTTAATAATATAGTTTCTCTAACTGGATAGATCCAAAACATTAAATTCCAATATGTCACTGATAACTTATTTTTTTCCTAAACAGATTTTCAGAATATGATGTGTATTTTGCACTTTCAGCATATCTTAGTTTGGACTAGCCACACTTCAAGGGCTCAATAGACACACGTGGCTAGTGGCTACCATATTGGACAGCATAGCTAAAGACTGGTATGTTTACTTTTTGTTCTGAGTAACTTTTTTTCCAGCAGGTAAAGGAGAAATAATCCTCATTTTGGTATTGATATTTTGTTAAAAGTATTTTCAATACCCTAAATATTAGACACCAGGGACTTCAAAGTCAAATTTATTAGGAAGTTATACATATGTTAATCCTGCATTATCCTTAAAGTCAAAACCTGGGAAATATAGACTGCATTGAACCAATGAAACTGAGACTAATGTTTTGAATTAAACAACAGTTTAGTCTAACTAAGAAAGTATGTCTAGCTTGAACATTCTGTTCTATAAAAGATTCACCTGCATGGGATCAAATTGACAACAGCATCTAGAAAGGCTAGTTGAGAAACTTAGCAGGTAGTGACTTCACCTCAGTGGTGATGGAATAACATGGAAAAGCATAGCTAGAACAGTTATACAACTTGAAGAATGTAAACAGTGTCATTGAATTGTGTATGTAAAATTTGTTGAAAATGTGTATGCTTTGCTGTGTATATCTTCACATACATACATACAAAATCAGACTTACAAACTGTTAACTGAAATTTTCTGGAACAGTCCTGTGGGAGTTCTGCCAATTGCTGAGTATGGCTTGCCCCACCCTTAATCCTTTCATCCTGCAAGAGATAAAAGGAAAGGGAGGCAGGCCGAGAATTGGGAACCTGTACCATCAAGAAAGCAGCACCAGGAGAAGAGTGTGTCTTTCAGACCTGAGGTTCCTACGCCAAGATGCTCCCTGGACAAAGACTGATGCAATACCAGACTTTTCGCCAGAGCCAAAGAGGGGAAAGCCTTCCCCTGGAGCGGACACCCTGAATATGGACTTGTAGCCTACTGGGCTGTGTAAGAATAAACTTTCCTTTGTTGAAGCCATCCACTCTGTGGTATTTCTGTTAGAGCAGCCCTAGCTGACTAAAACAATCCCCACATTTAATTCTTGATTTCATAGGCTGCAGATATCCCCTCAATCCTCACTTTTCCATCTAGGACTTAAAGTATTTTGCATTTCGTAGAGAATAACCATGGCTTTGGAACCAAACAGACATTGGAGTAACTCCTACACCACAGGTATTGTAGTGGTTAAGTATTATAGCTACTAACCAAAAGCTTGGCAGTTCAAATCCACCAGGCCCTCCTTGGAAACTCTATGGAGCAGTTCTACTCCATCCTATAGGGTAGCTATGAGCCAGAATACACTCAACAGCAGTGTTTTGTTTTGTTTTGTGTTTTGTGTTTTGTTTTGTTTCATTTTGTTTGTTAACACGTATGTTGGGAAACCTTGGTGTTGTGGGGGGTTAAGTGCTACATTTGCTAACAGAAAGGTCAGCAGTTCAAATCCAATTCCTTGGAAACTCTATGGGACAGTTCTACTGTGACCTATAAGGTTACTTTGAGCAGACCAACTCAACAGCAGTGTTTTTTGTTTGTTTGTTTGTTTTGTTTTCGTTTTTTATTTGATGGTCTTCTCTTATCAAATGTGTTAATACATGTAAATTGCCTTTGTCCTTTCCTCAGTCACCTTGATTTATTCTCAGAGGCTTTCATTTCCTCACCTTGAATTAACTGCTCTTACCCCTCATTAACCCTAACTCTTCTAGTCTTTCACAAATGTCCTTTGATACCACGCCCTACCTAAAGGCTTCCTTCGGTCACCAGCAGAATCAGCCTTAGATGATGCTACTGCCACCCCCACCACCGCCACCCCCCCACCCCCCCACCCCCCCATGCCCCCCACCCTCCGGTAAAGCATGACAGTACTGTCTCAGGCTCATCACAGTAGTGGATTATATGTTAAGGGGCAATTGTCCAATTTTTACTTAAGCTGTACCTTTTTCTTATTTTTGTCATTCCTGCTGCTTTTCTTTGTCATTTATTTCACTTATCAATATCAACCTGACTGGAGAACACAAAATAAAAACTAGTGGGTACAAATCAGGCTATATTGGAGCTTAACAAGATCCTTATAAAATACTATGGAATAAAGGATATTTAAACTATTGAGAAAAGTAATTGCAATACAGCAATGGCTCAGAAATGTGACATGCAGGGGATGTAGAAACCAAAGACTTCATTTGTAAGATAAGCCTAAACAGGTGACCAGGAACTGTCCTTCAATCAGCAGATGACAAGTTTCATCATTGTTTGCCTTCAAGGAAAGCAGTGAGAAAAGTCTGAGAGCCACAAGTGACACAATTCTTTACCTGCAATCATCCTAAATAAGGTGCGGCTCCTCTCCATGGCAGAAATTTGTGTTGAATATGTGTGTATATGTGCGTGCTTATGTGTTTGTATGTGTGTATTTTAAGGATGAGGTGGGAGAAGAATGTGTTTTATGTAAGCGGTCTATAAATAAATATTAAACGTATTGCTCTAAGTTGTACTCTGATACAGTTCTGTTGTTAAAAACTGCGATGTAGAATTCCTGTCTGGAATGCTCTGAGACCTATCTGGAATTTTACATGGTGGTTTTTAACCCCGTTGTTGTCGGGTGCCATGAAGTTGGTTCTGACTCATAGTAACCCTATGCACAACAGAACAAAACGCTGCCCAGTTGTGAGCCATGCCCACAGTCACTTTTATGTTTAAGCCCTTGTTGTAGCAGCTGTGTTAGCCCATCTCATTGAGAGTCTTTCTCCCTTTCAGTGACCCTCCGCTCTACCACACATGATGTTCTTCTTCAGGGATTGATCCCTTCTCACAATATTTCCAAAGTATATAAGACACAGTGTCACCCTCTTTGCTTCCGAGGAGCCCTCTTGTTTGTATATATTCCAAAACAGGTCTGTGTGTTCTTTTGCCATCCACGGTACATTCAACCTTTTTCTCCCCCACCACAATTCAAAGTCATCAATTCTTCTGTCTTCCTTGTTCAATGGCCAGCATTCACATGCATATGATGTGATTGAAAATACCATGGCTTAGGTCAAGTGCACCTTAGTCTTCAAAGTGACGTCTTTACTTTTCAACAACCGTAGGCTCATATTAATAAGAGAGTAGGGAAAGATCTGTCATATTTCATAATCATCAATAGTCACTAATTGACTGAAATAAGTTCAGGTTCAGTCTGTGATTTATTAAATTATTTCCTGAATACTAGAGGATTTGTAGCCTGGAGCCATAGCGAAAGCAGGGGTTAAAATATCCAAAATGTGTGCAGTTCAAATCTGCCAGGCGCTCCTTGAAAACTCTATGTAGAACCAAACCAAACCCACCACTGCCCGGTAGATTCCAACTCACAGGCAGACTCTGTAAGACAGTAGAACTGCTCCACAGAGTTTCCAAGGAGCGCCTGGAGGATTTGAATTGCCAACCTTTTGGTCAGCAGCCATAGCACTTAACCACTATGCCACCAGAGAAACTCTACAGAGCACTTATGTTCTGACCTGTAGGGTCACTATGAGTCAGAATCGACTAGACACTAGAGGCTTTGGCTTTTTTCTTTATAAAGGCATCATGTTCATTGTATTCAACACCAACACTGTAGAAAAAGCAATTACTTCTTGTTATTTTGAAGTGAAGTCTCTAGTATGTCCAGAGTAACCATTAATGATCATTTAATTCTCAGGTCCCTGTATGATGCAATACATTCTACCACTTACGAACCTAAAGACTGGCTTTCAAATCTGCCCTGTAGCTGTACAGAAGAAAGGTCTGGTGGCCTGCTCCTGCAAATATCACAGCCAAGAAAAAAGAAAACCCTGTGAAATAATTAGCTCTACCCTGTAACACACAGGTCACCATGAGTCAGAATTGACTCAGTGGCAATGATTTTGTTTTCTTTGGGGGCAGTTGGTAACTCTCAAGTTATTAGATCAGGTAGGGTTTTTACAAACAACAGAACAAAGAACCTAATTTGACTACTAGCAATAAATGCATGATGAAACAACTCATCAAGTTTTCATGTTACACGTTCCTTTTCATCTAAGAAAGTTTTCTGAATTTCCTAAAGATGGATAATAGTATCACTCAAAAATTCAAATAATCATTTTAATGTCTTTGGATAGGATTACAGGTTGCTTTTAACAATTTGCATTTGCCTGGATGATATAGCTTGGGATGAGACTGGCTATATTCTGGCTTCCTGGTCTTCCATAAACAGCTGTGGGGAAAACCAGAGAGAGAAGTTATTTTTATATTGAGAGCAGAGTTTCTCATGGTTATCATGGCTACCCCTCTCCACAAGCATAATGTTAACTTTTGCATTAAAAATAATTTTATTTCTGTGCCATCTCTATAAAAACACATCCTTTGAATCAAAGTAGGTCTGAGAATGAAAAATACCTACAGAATGCTAAATAAGAATATTTGAAATGATATAATATATCATAAACTTTGCTATATAAACATACCCTTCTATTTCTTGGTGTTGTACCTACTCTAATCCTATAATCATATGAAAACATAAGTACTGAACAAAACTCAAACCTAATGCTTGTAAATCTTTTCAATTAAAAAGATTTTCCTTTTCTAACTTGAAAATGGAGAGGAAGCCAAAAGAATGTCTGTGAGTTGGAGGAAAGCCAAATTTCAGGTATAACTGAATGGCTGATGAGGAGTTTGGGTTGTAGGCTGAAACATGTAAAATGAAATATGCCTTCTGTACTTCTTGAGGGTCTGTTTCTGTTGCCTGTTGCCAACGAGTTGACTGTGACTCATAACAACCCTAACCCAAAGTGCACTGACACCCTAAATTGTGTCTTCTTAATTGGATTTTAAAAATTTTCATTGAAGTACTGTTCAGTCTTGTCTAACCAGTTCATTTGTCTCTGGATGTTTTATCTTTCATTGTATCAAAAGCGTCTCCTATGTCATCAGATGTTCTGTTTCAGTATTATGCAGTGTCTGTGTTACCTAGCACTGCCACAACAAAAAAAAAAATTACAAGTGGATGGTTTTAAAGAACAGAAATTTTTTTTCTCATACTCCACAGGATGGAAGTGTGAACTCAGGCTCTAGAGGGAGGCTCAGCAGTCCCTGAGGTTCCTGGGCTTTTAGAGACACATGTCATGTGTGCCTTTCTCCATAGGACCCCTCTGCCCTCTGTGTGTTCTGCTCTTTTTAAAACTCAGAAGTGATTATGTGAAGAACCCATCCTACTTTGGTATGCCTTCACTATCACAAGAAAAGAAAGCCCTATTTCCAAACAGGATCCTTGTCCACAGGTACAGGGACCAGCACAGCATGCAGCAAAGAGATGAAAATTGTCCAGCCACTCCCATTGTTACAGTTTATCTGTCATTTAACAATTGTGTGAAGAAAGGCAAATCCAAAATCCATAGGTCAACTGACAGCTTGGAAACTCTGGCAGTCATGTGTCTCACATCAGGGTGGAAATTTTGGCAAGACAACTGTTTACGGTCTTGAAGTAGAGTCATTCCATATCAGTGAAACCTTGATTTTTGCTCCTAAAGTCTTCCACTGGCTTAATAGGCTCAAAGATGGCATGGATGGCGACCTGCTTTATTCAGGATCCACAGATTTAAATGTTAATCACATGTAAATACCCTCATAGCAGCTTCTAGACTAGTGTTTGCCTGAACAACTAGACACCATAGTCTCACCAAGTTGCCAAAACCGACCATCACATTCTCCACTCTCTTCATGTGCTCACTAGCCTCCAGGGCTAGAACTAGATTTTATAGTACATCCTTCGTTGCCAAAATATTTAACTATTCCTCCCATTTCTCCCTGTCTCACACTATCCTGGCAACATTCCAATCCTAATTAAAACAGATAAATGCAGCCCACCAGGGAAATCCTGGTGGCTTGCTAGTTAAGCGCTATGGCTGTTAATCAAAAAGTCAACATTCTGAATCCAGCTGACACTCTTTAGAAACTCTATTGGACAGTTTTATTCTGTCATGTAGCATCACTAAGAGTCAGAAACAACTCGATGGCAATGGGCTAGGGCTTGGCTTGAAGCGTACCTGGGTTTGATTTCAACAAAGCACTGTCTCCATCAGAGAAATGCAAACTCTTAATGACTTTGAAAGTAGCCACACAAGTGAAATGGGCGTACAACATTGCCCAGAAAGCATGTTTACTACATGACTCTTCAAAATGACTGTGTCACTTACTACTTTCTTCAATCCTACTTCCCTTCTCCTCCAACCCTCTAAGCCTTTCTCAACTGGTACACTTGTCTCATAATTAACTGGGAAAATAGAAATATCAGACAGAATCTCACGTATCTTTATACCTTGAAAACAAGTCTGCCAGTATTTATATCTTTCTAGTAATACTGTTACAGGATCCTCTCTACTATCCAAGGCTAACTCTTACACTTTTCTAGCTTTCTCTCTTCTTGTGTTCTCAAGGACTCTGTTATTCCAATTACTTCCTCATTCTGTTGCATTTCTTTCTGTTTCTCTACCAAATTATTGCCATTTATCTAAAGTATGTTTATTATTTCCTCTCTTTAATAAGATACATTTTCTTGACCCCATCCTATTCTATATTCTGTTCTGTTTCTCAGCTCCCTTTCATAACATAGCTTCTTCCTTAAAGAGAGGTCCGTAATCACAGTCTTTGACTTCTTCACCTCATATTCTTTCTTCAGGCCTTCACTCACTACCAGTCCACTGAGCCCACTCTTCTCGAGATAACCAGTGACCTCTATATTTTTGCCTTTGTTCTTGTTATACTCTGATAAAGTTCAAATACTGATAACCCACAGGACTCTGTCTGCATCCTCTTTTCTGTCTTTACGTACTTGGTACCTTAATGTAAACCCATTATTTGAGATACTATCATCTACCTGCAACAATTCCCAAATCAGCCTTCCTACCCTTCACCTCTTTCTGGAGTCACAGATTTACATATACAAGTCTTACCCAATATCTCTGTCAGACTTTCTAACAAACATACCTTAGCTGACATAATACATGACTGACTGAAATACAGATATCCATTTATTTTTTCACAAAGTTGCTTTACCCCCAGTTTTCCCCAGTAATAATGGAGCATTCACCTAGATATTTGAGTCCACAAACTGGATATGATACTTCCTGCACCACACTCAATTAGCCATGTCGTCTTGTCCTTACCTCTAAAGTCTTAGCCATGTGTCCCCTTCCATACCCCTTGCTATCAACCTGTTTAGTTCTCCTACCTGGTGTCCTTGTATCTATTCTTGACTTTCTACATTTTTCTCTACAGTTCTGCACACAATAACCACGGGAGATTTGAAATATAAATCAAGTAATGACACCACTTTCTTTAAAATTTGTTCTTGCTTCCCGTCATGCTAAAGTAAATCCAAACTCCTAAGCCACTTTCCACGTATCTTACCCTCCGCATACTTCTCTCTCTGATCTCTCCAACTCCGCCATTTCCCACCTGTTGTAACCCATCAGCACAGACTTCCTTGGTGACCTCAAGCTCATTTCTTGCCTTAGGACTTTTGCATTCATTCTTCCTACATAGAAAGCTTTTCCTTTGATCTTTTCATACTTGATTTCTTCTTTACCAGATTATGAAACTTCCATAAAGAAGTCCTGACTACTTAATTAAAAGTAACCACATGTTTCCGACATTGTGTTTATTCTTATTTGAATTTTTACTTCTAACCTAGTATACCTATTTGCTTCTCTGTTGTCCTTGGTATGTCCTCATTAACATTACAAAAGAAAAATCTTTTTTCCAAACAGGATCACATCTATAGATAGAGTGGCCAGAATTCAGCAATAGGCTACAAACTTCACAAATACAAAGAGCTTAGCTATGTGTTTCCAGCTCATCTAGAACAATGCTATTTAGCATAAAGGTGCTAAGTATTTATTTGATGAAATAAATGAATGAATATTTCAGATGTAAGTATATACGGGTTAGTCAGTTAGTTCAGATGCAGAAAATTTTACGTGGTTTTAAAACAGAAAAATCATCTCCTTCCAATCTCATTAACTTATAAGTTTATAAAGTTTATCATGTTGTAAGAAGTGTGACCAAAGAAATCTTGAGCATATGGAGCAGCCTTAGAATCTTTTAAAGATCAGCATCTAGAATCAGCATATGATCCAAAATTTAGTTAAGACAACACAAATCTATTTTTTCCACAGTTGTGGAGGCCAGAATCCCTAAATCAAGTTGTTACTAGGGTCTTCGCTCTCAGGAAGAACTCCATCTTCTGGTGGTTGCAAGCAATTATGCTGGTTCCTTGGTGTCTAGACACAACATCACTCCAGTATTTGTGTCTGTCTTCACATGGCCTTTTCCTCCATGTATCTGTGTTCAAATGCACCTCTTTCATAAGAACAACAGTCAAAGGATTGTGTCAACCCTAACCAGTACAGCCTCATCTAAGTATATTTGCAAAGACTATTTTTGAATAAAGTCACATTCATAATTATTGGAGGTTAGGATTTTAATGTATCTTTTGGGGGAATAAAACTCAACCCATGCCTTAGCTATCTAGTTCTAACAGAAATTCCACAAGCGGATGGCATTAACAAAGAGAAATCTATTCTCTCACAGTTTAGGAAACTAGTAGTCACAATTCAGGGTGCCAGTTCTAGGGAAAGTCCTCTCTTGTTTCTGGGGGAAGGTCCTTATTATCAGTCTTCCCCTGGTCCAAGAGCTTCCCAATGCAGGAATCTGGGGTTCAAAGGATGTGCTCTATTCCCTGAGCTTCTTTCTTGGTGGTATGAAGTCCCCTACCTTTTTAATCATACAACAGTTATACCAAATCTGATAATAGTCTGATAAGCAAATGATTTAAGTAGTTGTTTAAGAGCTTATCTATACATTTTCTTCTTTCTTAATTTATATCTTTGTGTTAGGCTGGGTTCTCTAGAGAAATAGAACCAGTGAGGCATATGCATATGTATAGATTGAGATTTATATTAAGGAAATTGCTCATGCTGTTTTAGAGGCTGGAATGTCCCACGTCCATGAGTCAGGACAGAGGCTTTTTCTGATTCATGTAGCTGCAGAGGCTGGCAAATTCAAGACTGGCAGATCAGAAAGAAAGATTCTTTTACTCATGGGCTACAAAGTCTGATGAATTCCAAGAACAACAGGCGAGACCACTGGTAAAGTGCTAGTTCAAATCCCAAGAAACGGAGATCAGATGAACAGGAGCAAGTTGCACGAGCCCTGCCAGAACTCCGCTTACATTCAACACAGGCTTCACGCACAAGGAAACCACCCACCTCAACTGAATGGCTACTCATAGAAGATCTCATCATAGAAGTGATCACATTATATAAAATCTCATCACTAAAGTGATTGGAACGTCATATGATTGCCAAATGACTGAGAATCATGTGGACACATACAGGGTCTGACAATTAAGTCCTTGAACTTAATTGTTCTAAGTGCTACATACCTCACTGCTGAAGATCACTACAATCACCTTTGAAGTACTCCCCTTGGGAAGCTATACACCAATACCAGCTCCTAATCCACATGTCAAAGCAATTTTGGAACTCTTTCTGGAATGGCTGTTGTGCACAGTAGCACAGTGTCAAGTTCACAAACTTAATTGTATGGTTGTCTGTAAGGGAGTTTTTTTTAACTATATTGGAAGATCCTCTATTCACCTGATCTGGCCCCCAATGACTTTTTTCTTTCCCTGAAGATAAAGGAAATATTGAAAAGACATTCAGGACATAATGACATAATGACATTCGGGACATCAGGGTAATATGACAACAGCTCTTGATGGCCATTCCAGGAAAGGAGTTCCAAAATTGTTCTGAAGGGGGGCAGGCGCTGGCATCAGTGCATAGCTTCCCAAGGGGAATACCTTGAAGATGACTGTAGTGACATATTCATCAATCAGGTATATCACACTTTTTCTAGAATGAGTGCACAAACTTAGTTGCCAGGCTCATAACCAGTCAAGTTGACACATAACCCTGACCAGGCCACAACAATAAAGGAAATGACTGCCCTTGGCTTGGCAAATTTACTGCAGTCTAAACAACTTAGATTTTCTGCCTAGTAACCATAGTTTATAGACTGTAACTTCCCACCTCTGACCAAAATAAGAGTAACAGGGACCAGGTTTAATCTCTCATTTGAAATAAAAACAAACACAATATATAAAATAATGCTCAGACACTGAATATCAGACAGTTCACATAGGGATCCCTGAAAGAAGGAAAATAAATGAGGTGAGCCCTAGGTTTGTCTCAGTTAATAGTCTGCAGAAGAATATTTTCAGCATGTGGAATAAAAAGGCAGAACCAGGGGGAGCCCAGTGATCTCCTTTGAGCTGAAGTGATAAGAGTTGGGAGTCTGAGTGTGACCAAATGCTGTTTGGGGTTCTTGTCCTGTCTTAATAGCCAATCAAAATGAGATTGATTCTAATTGCAAGGGAACAGAAAGCTGCAAGTTTATTGTCTGTGCAGACAAGGAATAACCTAGGGCCGTGTGACCACAGTGCCGAGGGCTCATCGGGCTCATCGTCCTACCGAGTTGAGGAGCTTTTTGTTTTCAGTGGCATCCAGGGGTTGGCTTTGGTGCTGGAACTCTCCACTCTTAGCCCTCCCCTGTCCGTATTTGGAAGTTCAGATGTCATAGTCTCTTCTCTAGGTTGGGCAGGTGTAGTAGATGGAGCCACCACTGATGTGATTTTCTGAAAAAGATTGCTCAAAACAAGCTTGTGCTTAGCAAGACAAAAGAAAAGAGGGAAGGAATGTTGGTTGAGGGCTTCACAAGGAGACCAAATAGAGATCCCAGATCAGAGTACCGGGAAACTTATTTCTGTATACAGAAACAGCTCCAGAGACCTGCCAAAGATTCCTCTGAAGCCCGTAGCTACTGATCAACACATGCATGAAATTAACATTGATTTCATTGCACTTTTTTACATACTGTCATAAATATATACAGTTATTTAATTCTAAGTGTGCTAAGCACTTTAATCCTTGCAGTTATTTTATGAGGAGAATGCTGTTATTATCCCCATTTTACAAAGAAGAAAACAAAGGCAGCGCAAGGCTTAGTGCCTTTCCTAGTGCACATTCTGCCACATAAAAAGATGGTAGTCAAGTGCAGGCATTTTAGATTTCATGTTCTTAACTGACATGCTTTATTTCTATTCTATTATGATGCTAGGACAGTTCTACTCTGTCCTATAGAGACACTATGAGTCAGAATTGACTGAGTGGCAACAGGCTGTGTACATTTCACTCAAAAAATCCTAGAAAATATTTAAGCACGACTGATATGATGAATGGACAGAAAAGCTAAATGATTATGTTTTAACACAGAATAGGTTTCTATCTGAAATAGTGGCCTACCTTTGAAGAACGTATACACAAATAAATGTAATAATCATAGGAATCATACCTGAAGCACAGACCATCTGCTTCTTTCTCTTAGCCTGGCCCCCTAAAATCTCCCATCATGTGAACACCTGGCCTTTAGGGGCACTTTTACAAGACAAACTTCAGGTTAGCCAGATCCTCTATGCACAATACCTTATCTGAGCACTGCTAATTACCACTTTACACACTAGCAGGAGATCAGCACTTGACACAAAGGAGACCTGCACTTGATGTGGGTCAATAAGCACCCTCTCACTTCATTCCCTTCTTAACTTCTTTCCCTTAGCCACAGTTGGGGCTGGATAGAAAAGATTTGCTTAGATCTTGTCCTTCCATCACTGCACGCATTACTGGGTGGAAAAATGCTAGCATAGGTTAATTTTTATCATTTTCATATTCCAAGTGTGTTGCACATCAACAACTTGAAATGGCAGAAAGCTGCCATAGATCCCAGAATCTGAGTAAATTCCTACAATGAACATTTTTTAATCTTCTTTATTTCTTTGTAGGTATTCACCACAACATATTCTCCTCAAGGAAAGACAGTCTTGACATGCTGAATATTTTTCTAATAAATATCTAATTTTTTTGTTGTTTCCAGAGGCTTTTTTTCCTACAATTCTCCATCTATAATAAAGGATATATTTAGAAATAAAATCTAAATAAAGATGTTTAGCACCTGGAATGGCATACCAAAAATCTAGACATGATCTACTTGATGTTACTTCAGGCCATTTAAAAAAAAAAAAAAATCAAGCAGACAAAATTCCTTGACAAATGACCACAGTAATTAGGAAGAAGAGACATTAAAGCCTGTGGTAATATTTGGGCACAATTCTCCCTCTCTGAATCAGGAATGGATGGAGATGTTATCTGTCCCTCTTGCACGGTAGGGGTGATATTCTCAACAACATTAAAAGCTCTTCTTCCAAAATAGTCTTCACACTTTCTTTTACTTCAGTGCATCGTTACTGAGGGATACGTTCTGGTACCGATAATAAGGTACATATTATTTAGGAAACGAAATATTTATCATAAGAAGGATTTTTCTTAACATTACATTCATGTAAGACATATTCCACTGTATATTTTGAGGAGGAAGAGCGATTTTCCATATTAATAATTTAATGAGCATGCAACTTCATTTAATACTTTCTCTGTTTATGCAATCATGTAAAAAATATAGACTATGTAGAAAGCAGTAATAAAATCCCATCCTCAAATAATTATAAAGTATAATTATAATTATAATTTATAATTTATAATTATTTGAGGATACACAAAAGACTGATCAAATTAAAAATCCTTTAAAGCAATGTCTAATGGTTTTCTAATTGAACACTCTAAGAGTACTGTAAAATTCAGAGCTAGTATAAAAATCTCAAGACGATTCTTTTAAATTATGTATGTAATATGCCAAGCCAAGTGCCGTCGAGTATGTAATATGAATAAGCATAATATGTAAACACTTTTGAAATCAGACTTCTTTTAAAGGTTTTACTTTTTCCTTCTCTCCACTAGAATCCTAACTGCAGAAGTGATTTGGTGTCCACGTAGTATGCGTATCAATGTGCAGGAGTTCTTACTCTGAGATTAGCTAATGAAAATGATTTAAAAGATTGACTTTTAATGGCTAATTGCTAGTTGATAAAAAACTAAAATTATTAATGTGGAATGTGATTTACATGTGAGCTTTTTTTCCCAATTAAAGTTAGGCATTATTATGTCTATTTAAATTACAATCACATACTCCAGTATAATTTTCTCAAAGGCAGGGAGTGTGTCTTGCCTCATGAATCTAGTGTTTTCAAAATTATTGTTCAATGAGCAAACAAATAGCAGAATAAACACACTTCTGATACTAACCCCTCACCAAGGAACAAATTAGCATTCTTAGCCCCACGCTCGAGTGATGCACATTTTCCTTCTTGTTGTGTTGACTAATTCTATTGATCCTCCAGCATATGTCTCACAGTACTTTTTGCTCACTGTCTTCACTGTTGGGCTATTGATCCCCTCCATTAGGTTTCTTATACTTACTTGCAGAAAATTCTAAGTCCTTGCTGATGCATGTGCTTGATTAATAGTCACTTTAAGTACAGAAATATTATTAGTCAAATTGTGAGGTAGGCTGTTACCCCCCAGTATGTTCTGCATCAAAGTTGTTTGTTTGTTTGTTGGGGGAATGGCAAAACAAGACCAATCAGTTGGTCAGGAAATTAACTAGTAGGTTGAAACTAGCTATTTTGGAAAGGAAAGAAAAGAAGAGAGTGGAGGAGGGGAAGAGAGAGAGGGAGAAAGGGAGATGAAGGGATAAGAGGAAGTAGCAATGCATCCACAGTTATGAGTCAATATTGCTTTATAGAATGTTGTGTATTTCCACCACCACACATCTGTCAGTTTGCCATACTGTAGTGACTTGCATATTGCTGTGATGCTGGAAGCTTTGCCACCAATGTTTCAAACACCAGCAGGGTGAAGCCCAGGGTAGATAGCTTTGAGTGAAGCTTCTAGACTAGGAAAAAAAAACCCTGTTCATCTATTTCCTGAAATTAGTTAATGGAAACCCTTTGGGTCACAAGAAAACATTGCCCAACATATCATGCCATCAGGAAAGAACAATTAGCAGAGCAGGGCATCATGCTTGGTGAAACAGAGGATCAGCGATGTTGAGGGAGACCATGGGAGAGACAGACTGGTGCAATGGCCACGATAATGGACTTGAACATGATGGTGACTGTGAGGATGATGCAGAACCAAACAACATTTCATTCTGTTGTACATCAGGTCAATGTGAGTCAGAGGCAGCCAACAATGACAAATACATTTTATGGAGGACTAGTCAAAAAACAAGACCTAAAGTCTGCTGTCTACTAGTGCCTTCCACCTGTAATGCATAGCCACAGAATTACTAAATGTTTGCAAAGCCACATAACTGTTGCTTCTTTAATTAGAATTTACTGAACTATGTCTCAAGTTTTCCTTAAATTCTACTTGTTTTGGAACACTGGAAGATATATTTGTAGTTTTTTGGCAAGAATGACTTATAGATTGTGGCCACAGTGAGAACAATCTTTTGAGATGCACAAAACACCTAGACTGAGAAGCCCAGGTTATTTGTTGGATAGTTCTTAGTGAATGAATGACACTAACCCTGGCCTGGTGACAGAGTAAATATGTTGTGTTAGACTTTGTCCCTGCCCTTGGACACAAGCCCAGCCAGGGCCTATTTGCTGTCAGTTGGGATCAAGAGTCTAAGTACTTGTAGAGCCCTGTAGAGGAGAAAGATCCCTACTGATCAGATGATAAATTCAGCATAATGTGCCAAAAGTACACAGTTTTTATTAAATTTCAGGAAATTTAGGATTCCCTGCTTGAACTGAAGGAAAGGTTCTCCTAAGATCCCAACAGAAGAAAAGTATAGGTCCCAGGTTAGCTGAATGTGACCTGTAGTGTATTGCAATGCTTTCATGGGTTGAACTGTATGTCTCCTACCCCCATCCCACCCCCCAAAAGTAAGTTGAAATAATAACAGTCAGTACCTGTGGATGTGACCTTACTGCCAGTTAAGCTTGGGAACCCATCCTAGAAAAACTGCTACACACCTCATTGCTGAGTATCATGGTCACTTTCAAAGTACTCCGCTTGGGAAGCTATGCACTGATGCCAGCACCTAGCCTACCCTTCAAAGCAGTTTTGGAACTGACCATCAGAGCTGTCATTGAACTGACCTTTAATGTCATCAAAACATCTTCTTTTCAATATTCCCTTCATCTTCAGGTAAAGAAAAAAGTAACTGGGGGGCAGACCAGGTGAATAAGGAGGGTGTTCCAATACAGTTACTTGTTTACAGGCTAAAAATCCCTCACAGACAACTATAAAATTAAGTTCACGAACTTACAGTTAACATTCCATAAAACAATATTCACTCATAACTGTGGATGCATTGTTATGTCCTCTTCTCCCTTCACCCCCCTTCCTCCCTCTCTCTTCCACTCCTCTGCTCTCCTCTGTTTCTTTCTTTTCTTCTTTTCCTCTTCTCTCCTCTTCTCCTCTCTCCTTTCCTTTCCAAAATAGTTTCAACCTACTGGTTTATTTCCTGACCCACTGATTGGTCTTGTTTTGCCATCCACCCCAACAAACAAATGGACAAACCAACCACACACCAGGGCTATTCCAGAACGAGTTCCCAAACTGCTCTGAAGGTGGGGTAGGCACTGGCACCGGTGCGTACTTCAAAGGCGAACATGGTGATTTTCAGCAATGAGGTATGTAGCACTTACAACAGTTAAGTTCAGAGACTTAATTATCAGACCTCGTATGTTGAAATATGATCACTGAAGATAAAATTAGTGAATGTGACTTCATACTAGAGTAGGGTGGCATAATATGACTAGTGTCCTTATAAAAACAGGAGAAGAGACATAGACATATATGACCACTTGAAGATGGAAGGATTGGAATTACGCTGCCACAAATGAAGGAACGTCTGGGGCTTCCAGGAACTGGTCCAGGTAAGGAAAGGATTTCCCCCAGAGCCTTCTAACAAACAAACATGATCTGGCAGACACCCTGAATTTAGACTTCTAGCTCCCTAAACTATTGTTTTAAGCCACCCAGTTTATTCTGACAGTCCTAGAAAACTGATACAAACATCTTCAAAGTTTAAATCTAAAGACATTAGTGGGGATGCCACGACTGGTGTCCTGTGATCAGTGTGATATTAGGGACATTGGTGTACAAACCTGGTATAAAATTCTGAAGAAGAACCAACAGGCATTTTCCTGTTTTGTAATTATCACAGTGCAGTACTTGAGATCCTACTGTTGGAGACAATCCTCCCCATCAATTTAGCTCTGTGAAACAATTTTGTTCCTTAAAGACTTTTGTAAATGAAAGAAATAGGCCCAACCTCCTTTTAGTGATAAAAAATATTCTACTAATATTTTAATATCCTTCTACTAAGCAGAAGGATTGATATGACTTTTCTACGTGGTGAAATCATGGCTGGACATTCCACCAGTTTAAATTCACAGCTTCTTATTGCTATCCATCCTACCCATCAATCCATCGTAAAATTTTAAAGCACCTACATGTGCTAGACACGGTTTCTTCTTGCACTGTGCCTGCTCTCAAAGAGCTTACATTGTAGTGTGGGACATAAACAAGTAAACTGTGAACAATATATAGTTACAAGTTGGGATAAGCATTGAGAAAAAAAATACACAGCATTATCAAAAATATTAAGAGGAGGATGTAGTGCTCTTATAAACGGAGTCACCGTTTGGATTATATTTCACTGAAACTTAAAGGGTAAGAAAGTTCTATCTATATGAAGGTGGGAGAAAGCCAAGATCCCGGGGATAGGAAGAGGGTGGCTAGTTAGGAAGGGACCTGAATGAGGCACCTCATGAATGGCTGCAGCTGAGGCAGCACGAAGGAGTGAAGAAGAGGAGCCTAGGGTGGTCGGTGGTGGCTGTTGCTGATGTTAGTTGCCACCCAGTTGCCCCCTTACTCACAGTAACTCCATTCACAACACAGCAAAATAACGTCTTTCCTCCTAGTCTGTCTTGTTCTGGAAGATCTGCTACAACTTGTCTGGCAACAGACAAATCTTCAGTGACAGACGGGCAGTAGGTGCGCCTGAGGTACACCAACAAGGAATCCAACCCTGGTCTACCACATGGAAGGCAAGAATTGTACCACAGAACCCCCACGCCCCCCAAGAGGTAGTAAGACATGGCTTTGCAAGCCATGTGAGGAACAAGGGTTTTATTATAAGTGAAACTGAAGCCATTAAAGGATGTTTAGAGAAGAAAAGGTCATAATAAGATTTAGATTTTTGAAAAGGCTTTCCCAGTGTGGTGTGTGGTGAATGGATTGGCAGGAGGGACAAATGACCAAAAAAGACCACAGGGAGACCACCTAGAGGATGGTTTCAGGAGCCAAGTGAGAGAAAGCAATGGCTTGCACTAAAGCAATGGTTCTCTTGGAATGGGGAGATGCCTTTGGAGGCAGACTCACTGGGCTTTGTGATGGATTGTATTTGGGGAAAAAAAAAGAGGAATCAAGAATGACTTCACAGATTCTAATTTAAATACATAGGTGAAAGATTTTTGGTTTTTACTGAGAAACAATTTTCAGTGAGGAAATCAAGAGTTCATTTAGGGACCAGCTAAGATGCCTGAGAGACTTCAAGAGGACATGAAAATTAGGCGGTTGGAGGAGAAAGAAACAAAGATAGAAAGGACCCTTGCCATGAATGTGCTGCTGTCTTTGCTTCCCAACACAGTTGCCTGGAGTTCCAACTACCCTCCAATGGGGAGATATGGTCAGCAAAAGGAGACTAGATGTTTTATTTCATCAAAGCACATACACTCTGCTGCATGACTTGACAAAATTGACACAAAGTCACATTTTTAGATACAGAGAATGACCTGTGTCTACTGCGCTTATGTCTGTTTCCTGCTTTGTTGTAAACAGAAAAGTTACGATAAGCTAGAACAAGAGACAACATCACAGAATGGGAAGCAGCTGGTGTTGGTTATCCCAGTAGGGAGAACTCTAAGGCGGGAAAAACTTTCTTTAAAAGTCAGAGAGGACTGAGGTGTATGTACGATTAAGGGTGACCTCTCTCTTCAATTCTAGTGGAATGTTTTTCGGCATTAAGAAGAAAGCAAGAATTCCAGGGATGTGTGATAAGATAAGAGTTTAAAGCAATCAAAGGAAGTGCCCACTGGTATTATTCCAAAATTCCCAGTTAGCCAGATTCCCTGGCCTTATTTTACTAAGTATGGAGATCTTTGCACAATACTTCTCTTTTTCAGTGGGGCTATAAAGCATTAAGAAACAGGTAATAGAAACAACCAGAGTGTTCCTTAGAAGCAAAGATGGCAAGACTTTAACTCATTATTTGGACGTCAAAGAAATGAGATAAAACCTCTGTGAGACCTACTGATACAAAAGCTGCAACAATGGACTAAAATATTCCAATGATAATGAAGACAGCATGGGACTGGGTGTTTAGTTCTGTTATATATAAAGCGGCTATAAATCGGAGCCCATTTGATGACAACTAACAATTACAACATCAAAGAAGAATTTAGACAACCGATCAAAAAGGAAACCATGTGATAGTTTCAAGCTTTGTATTTTTCTTATACCAAAATAAAAACATTCAGTATCTTTACCACGATCCTGTTTGCCATCCCCATTTTATACATGAGGAAAGTGAAACTCAGAGTGTAATAAATACATCCAAGGTTATATATCCAGTAAATGGTGAAAATAAATGTATCCGACTTTCATGCCACAGAATTACTAATAAGAATGTGTCTCAAATAAGTGAACTACATAGAAAATTAAAGAATAAGTAGACCATTAATTAATGAATTTGCTGCTGTTTCTCCCCCTGGTGGTGCCGTGGTTAAGTGCTACAGCTACTAACCAAAAATCTGACACTTCAGATCTACTGGCCACTCCATGGAAACTCTATGCGGTAATTCTACTCTGTCCTACATAGTCACTGTGCTGGAGTCAGAATCAACTTAATGGCAGAGGGTTTGGTTTTTCTGTTTTTCTCATTTTACTAGCCACTTAGACAACTGCTTTAACATTAATAGTTCTTATTCACTAAAAATATATGCAAGCATTATTAAAAAAAACACTACAAGTATCCAGTCTACTAAAAAATTCTAACAAGTAGGGGGCTGGAGTCAAGATGGCAGACTAAACATACGTCTCCCTAAATCCCTCTGGAAACCAAGACCTGAAATGATAGTTTAAAGGAGACTTCTGGACACCTAGTGAGCCCTGGGATGCAACACAGGGCTGTCAATTTGGACTTCATACCACTGAATGTAAAACCTCCTCTTTTGCACTGACCCCACTATTGGCGAGCACAGGCTTGCACAGACCAAAGGTCACTCACTATTTTGATTTTTTTTTCCTCTGTCTTGGCCGGTGGGCAGAACTGGGACTTGACTAGCTGCTGGTCTTGGATGCACTGCTGGTGGGACTGGCAAGCATAACTGCCAGGTTCTGAGAGCCTGGTTTTGAACTCTATACACCTTGGCTCCTCTGGCCTATCGGGAAATGGAGAAGCCCAGGCAGAGGCCCCAGCCAGACTTGGTTCCTAGGCTGAGAGGTGGTGACTGCTGGGGGGAGAGCCTTTTCTAGAAGGGAGGCAGTGTTTTGCACAGTGTCACCTGGGGCCAGGGCCCAGTGGTGGAGGCTGTGGACTCTGGGCATTTAAGGACTCTTGGCCTCTCTTTCTGCCAGGAGCCTGGTCCTGGCCAGCTGGCAAGCTTACTCGGGACGCCATCTTGTTTTGCTGAGAAATGGGGTCATCCATACTGAAGCCTCAGCTGGACCTAATTCCTGGGCTGGGAGACAGTTTCTACCCAGAAGAGACTGCTTTTCTAACAGAAAAGCAGTTCTACACAATATTACCTACAGCTAGGGCCCAACAGCATAGGCCAACAGGCCAGTAGCCTTTCTGTATTTTGAGCGAGTTTATAACATCAGTGTTCAATATAGAGGTGCTTACTTTGCCAGCTGAGAAGAGAAATGTTTATACCTGAAAACCTGACTGACTTTGGAAGTTGTCAAATACTTTTCACTTCTCATCTTAAGAAGAAACAACTGTGGTACATCTTCACAGCATCTTTCCCAGCCTCTGTTTACCCACATGAAGCCCAAAAAGCAACAAATGTTGGAGAGGACGGTAACCCAGAAGTCACCAATGGCATCAGAAGGCCCCCAAAAGAAACCACCTCAGAGCTTCCCAGATGAAGAAGCTGTTCTGAAACTATCAGAAGGTGAATACAAAAGGATTATATAGAGAGCCCTACTAGACCTCATACAAAATGCAGCAGAGGAAAATGAAAAACTAAGCAAGCTGTCTGATCTGATGGAACATCAGTACTCTGAAATCCAACAGATCAAGTACAAAATCAAAGACATAGAAACTTCAGTTCAAAGCCAAGAAAAGAGAATGGAACAAATGGAAGAGAGCATTTCTGATTTGGAAGACAGAGCCACTGACTCCGGCATCTATGAAAAGAAATCAGAAAAAAGTAACAAGAAAAAATTCTAACAAGGAAAATAAAAAGGTCCAGGAAATTTGTAAATAAGAAGAGTAGAATTACTCCATAGAGTTTCCATAGAGCACCTGATGGATTCGAAGTGCTGACCTTTTGGTTAGTAGATGTAGCACTTAATTACCATGCCATCAGGTCCAATAAGAAATATACTTTGCATTAAATGATAGCATGCATTTTTGACATCTACATTGAAAAATAAAATGTACACATAGCTTATTTTTAAAGAATCTAAGAAATCTAAGACCTCTTTTCTAATAAATGAAAGCTTCAATGAAGGTGAAGATGACAACTCCAGATAGTATATTAAATAAATGAATAATAAAAGCCTCATTGTTGTCAAGTCTCTTTCAATTCATAGTGACCCTATCAGACAAAGTAGAGCTTCCCACAGTTTCCAAGGAGCATCTGGTGGATTCTACCTGCCAACCTCTTGGTTAGCAGCCTAAGCACTTAACCACTATCCCACCAGGGTTCCCTGGCAGTATGTACTTTAGTCCAGTTGATGTAGTTGCTGTCTTTTGAACCCACAATAAACTCTGATGCCTTTGTGTTTGATCCAACTATTTCTCCCTGTAGTGTTTATGGTCTCCTTTTATTTTATAATTCAATGTACCAACATCCCAACCATCCTCAATAACTGCTCAAATATGGTTTCTCTACAAAAAACATTCCTATTAATAACAGAAATAGAAGAATATTTCCATTATCATGATTTGTGTTTTTTTTAAACAGTCAGTAGAAAATTTGCAATGATATATGTATAGTTTCTTTTTTTAACATTTCATTACATTTTAAGTAAAGATTTATACAGTGTATATATTTCTCATTCAACAATTTATACACTTGTACAAGCTGATGAGATGTATACATTTGCTCTGAGAGGCAGTGGTGGGTACCCCCACAGTGGGTTACCATTCTCACCATTTCCATCTCACCGTCCCCGTTTTCCATCTCTCTTGTTTCACTGTCCCACTTTGCCTTCTCATCTTTGCTTTTGGGCAAACATTCCCTGTTAGTTCTCATATAGCTGGTTAGTTTAACGAGTGTACTTCTCACAAGTGCCATTGTTATTTCATAGGTCATTCTCTTATCTGGCTGAAGGTGACCTCCAGGAGTGGTTTCAGTTCCGGATGAAATGGATGTCTTAGAGTGATAGTCTCAGGAGTTCCTACAGTTTTTATCAGTCCGGTAAGTTGATCTGTTCCTTGAATTTGAGTTTTGTTCTATATTTTTCTCTCTAACTGAAACTTTTTGTCCCTGGTCAGAGCAGTCACAGCGGTAGCCAGGCACCATCTAGTTCTTATGGTCTCAGGACAGAGGAGGCTATAGTCTGTATGTGCCATTAATCCTGTGGACTAATTTCTTCCCTGATTCTTTTATTTTCTTTACTCTCTTTTCCTCTAGACAGGAGACAGCAATTGTTATCTTGATGGCAGTTCACGAGCTTTTGAGACTCCAGACACTACTCACCAGACTAGGACATAGAACCGTACCTTTGTGAACTATTATGCCAAATTGACCTTAATGTCCCCCAAGACTATGATCATTAGGCTTCAAGCCCAGTTATTTAGTCCCACAAGGTATGCGTTAAGTCGAAGAAGTTTCTGTAACTGTGTCATCGATAGCTGTGTTACACATAGGACTATTTGCAGCTCTTACAAATATGTATTTATAAATGCCCACAACTGTGTCTACATATGCACATGCCTATAGTCCTACAAGCGCTCTGTCTTAGTTATCCAGTGCTGCTGTAACAGAAATATCACTAGTAGATGACTTTAACAAACAGAAGTTTATGCCCTCACAGCTTAGGAGGCTAGAATTCCAAACTCAGGGGGTCACCTCCCACAGAAGTCTTTCTCTCTTTATCAGTTCTGGGGAAAGTTCCTTGTCATCAATCCTCTTCCAGCCTAGGAGCTTTTCAGTGCAGGGACTCTGGGTCAAAGGACACGCTCCGCTCCCGGCACTTCCTTCTCAGTGGTAGCGAGTTTCCCTCTCTTCTCAGCTTCCTTCTCTCTAATATATCTCAGAAGAAACACCCTAATGCTGTTGACTGAGTCCTGTCTCATTAAAAAAACTGTCTGTCATCTCACCTCATTAACATCATTGAGTTTAAGGTTGACAACTCATAGGATAAGCACATTAGATCACAAAATAGAGGACAATCACAAAACACTGGGAGTCATGGCCTAGCCAGGTTGACATTCATGATTGGGAATATAACTCAATCCACAACACCCTCCTACACTTATATATCTTACATATCTACCCATGTGACCACTCACAAAATTTTGGTTACTACTACTGCCATTGCAGAATTGTATATGTCACAGCACGTACTGTAGTTGTCCTTTATTCTTGTGTATACCTCTCAACATCTTCATTTGCCTCAGTCCCACTGTGTTGAGTTCCTCCATATTGTGTATGGTTTTCCCTTCACCACCCTCCTCATGTTAGGCTTTGAAGCATTAACCATCAAGCATCTCACATTGTTGTTATTGACAGTGTGAGATGCTTTGCACTATTGCTGGGAGCAAAATCAAAAAAAGTTTTGTCATCCTTAGAAACCACATGGTTCCTTCAGTTTTCTGCTGTGTGGAAGATTTTCTGCTATCTTTTCTGGGCATCAAGTATTACTGCATTTTTACACACACTTAGGCAATTAAAAAAATACTACATGACACCTACTGAATGGCAATGTAATAATTAACTCATAAAATTTACCCTCCTATGATCCCAAGGTCCAAGCAGTTGGACTATATCAAGAAGAATGAGGTTTCAGGATTGGAGGAAGACTCATTAACAACCTGTGCTATGTAGATGGCACCACCTTACTTGCTGGAAGTGAAAAAGATTAGAAACACTTACGAATAAAGATCAAACACAACATCCTTTATTATAGATGGCATCTCAACATCAAGAAAACAAAAATCCTCACAACTGGACCAGTGAGCAACACTGTGATGAACAGAGGAAGGATGGAGGTTGTCAATGATTTCATTTCAATCGGGTCCACAATCAACACCCATGGAAGCAGCAGTCAAGAAATTAAAAGACACATTCCACTGGGAAAATCTGTGGCACAAGACCTCTTCAAAGTGTTGAAAAGTAAAGATGCTACCTTGAAAATTAAGGTGCACCTGACCCAAGCCATGATATTTTCAATAAGAAGGGTATCTTCAATAAGGAAGATAGAAGAATTGATTCCTTGATGCCTCTGAATTACAAGGTTGGAGAAGACTATTGAATGTACCATGAGCCGCCAAAAGAACAAACAGAATCTGTTGTAGAAGAAGTACAATCAGAGTGCTCCTTGGTAGCAAAGAGGGTTAGACTGCATCTTCCATACTTTGGACATGTTGTCAGGTAGGATCAATCCCCGCAGAAAGAATGGGGGGTCAGTGAAAGAGAAGACCCTTGATGAGATGGATTGACACAGTGGCTGCAATGATGGCCTTAACCATAAAAATGTTTCTGGACATGGTGCATTCAGACCAGGCAGTATTTCGTTCTGTCGCGCACAGTGTCATATGAGTCAGAACTGACTCATCAACACCTAAGAAAAACTAATAGTGTAATTCTAAAAGGGCTCAGGGTGGCTTCATCAATTAATAAGAGCGATGCAGAACTAATTAACATAAGCAACTTATTTTTTGCTGCTCAAATCCCACTCATAAAAATCTGCAGGATTAATCAGAGGTAATTTATCGCAGATCAAAAAGTCCAGACAAGAGAAGATTAATCAGTCAGAATAGTGGTAGAATACTAATGCTCTTCTTGATCCTGTTAAAGAGTCCTAAGTATCAGATTGAAAATGGAAATTATGTTTTCAGTTTTCCTGAAGCCAGGCTCTGATCATAGCAAATTGTGTCTTTTTGGATCCGCATGGTTTGCAGCATGTCGCACACTGCAGGGGAAAGTAACCAGGACTTGCCAGTCGGTAGAGACAACTCTAGAAACCAAACCCCTACACCTAAAAGAGCAACACATGACATAGGCAACATCCAACCTACAAATGTGCTTCATAAGTTGTATTTTCCTACAGCAGTAACCCACTGCTATCGAGTGAAGTCCAACTCATAGCAACCCTGGGGGTCAGAATAGAACTGCTCCATAGTTTCCAAGGAGCACCCGGTGAATTCGAACTGCCAACCTTCTAGCTAGCAGCACTTAACCACTATGCCACAATAGGATTTTAAGATAGAGGAACACTCAGCATTTTCTGTCTAGTCTGCTTCTTGTCTATGAACTTTTCTTGCTTTCTTAAGTGCCTCTGACTTTGGAATACCCCAGAAAGAAACCATGCAAGCATACATATCAGATGATGTCACCAAGCAGCTAGGTCCAAACCACATATTTATATTTATATTCAGGGTTGCAATACTCTGGCATAGTGAAAGAAATCACCCCCTTTTTCCAAATACATTTGTAATTTTTGAGGGAAAATAAAAAGAGACAAATGATAGGAGTTGTTGGGGTTGCAATGCAAACGTGCAACATATACATTAAAGAGCAGGGGTGCTGAAAAAGTGAATTCAACTCAGATTTCAGTTCGATTTGGTCAGTTGTGGAAGTCCCTCAGTATCAAACTAAAATATAAATTATGTGGAAATTACCTTCAAAAATCACATTTGTGTATTATTGTTGTTAGTTTCCTCCAATTTGATTGTGACTCATAGGTACTGTAATATGTCTGGTGGTCCAACTGGCAATCTTGGTCAAGAAACAGAAAGCTGAACAGAGGCCCAATCAGAAGAAGAGGTCAAACAGTGAAGGTGAAAAAGAAGGGTGGAATGGTGCAGCTAAGGTTGCAGGGAGGCTGGGAAGAGGAATGAAGGCAGGCAGCCCTGGGAGGATCAAGCCTTTTAAATCCGGGCCAGCCTCCGCTGCACTGTGACTAGCTAAATTGGCTACACAGCATAACACCCCATCTGTATGGCTTAATTTGAGTGCCATTTCTCACTGGGTAGTATATGTTCTGATATTTTTGACTTCATAAGATCTTCTACAATATCTTCCCTGGGGTCCTCTGTCAAACTTATTTTACCCAGCACATAGCTGAGATTCAGGAAGCTATGCTATGAATATAAGATAGAGTTCTTTCACAGAAGGACTCCCACTGATTTATTCACTCACACATTTATTCGCTGAGTGATGTTTATTGAAGTGCCTAGTACGTGCCAGGCACTGTTCTAAGGTCAGGCATACAGTAATTTATATCTCTAACGAAGTTCTTTGTATTGTAGAACTCTCTAGCTTGGAAAAACAGACAGTAAGTAAGATAACATGTAAGTAATGTTTCAGACAACGAAAAAGCAGCGTCAGGAGCTGGAGCCACACTGAGGTATGAATTCAGATCAGACGGCCTAATAGTTATTGGCATTCTTTAGATGTCTTAAGATTTCTCAGCTCGCTCTAGCATGGGTTGAGTTTCACCTCATCTAACTGGTCACAAATACACTGCATGTCTGTGCCAAGCCTGAGATAGCACTGACACGGTAGTAATAAGAGACACGGCAAGTGATTTATGATAGGTTTGTCAGGATAGGGTAAAGGCACGGTAAGGGACTAGAGAGTAACTGGTGCAGAGTAGTATTTCGCGTAGGCTGGCTGGTCTCAGGTACGGGTGCCTGAACAGAAACCTTGTGCTACAAGCTCTGGGAAGAAAAGTACTGTCAAAAGAGGGAAGATTCCTCAGCCCGGATCAAGTTGCAGGTATTCAGGGAACTGCAAGAAGACCAAAGAACTTAGGTTATGTGAGCAAGGGTAAGCTGTAGGTTGGCAGAAGCAGATTATACAGGACTCCATAAAGCGCAGTGAGACATGGGAGGTTTATTTTAAGTGCTATTGAAGGGCATTAACTAGGAGGAAGTTGATACAGTTTAAAATCATTAAACTCGCCAGATAAAGCAAACACAGGAGGACACAAGCAATAATCAACTCTCTGTTTCAAGCTGACCCGGGGCTCTGGCAGCAGAGGATATTAAAACAAGGAACAGGCAGCTGTGCTAGAAGCAGCAGTAGAAAAGACTTGAGATGACCTGAAACAGGTGGCCCCGGACCAGCGACAGGGCTGTATAATGGAACAGGCATGACTTGTTTAAAACTGTGTGGTCCTCAGGGAAGAAAACAGGCTCCCTGACATGTTATCAGTGTCTGCTGAGCCTGTCAAACCTGCTGACCACAGCCGCTCCTTCTGCTCTGTGTGGAACAAGTACACTTCAGAGGAAGCAAGAAAACCTCTTTAGTTAGCATGATAATTCAGGATCAGAAACTGAAATATTTAGAATAAAAAGTATTAATTCTCTTGCTACTCTCTGTGGCAGTCATGGTTTCCACCAACTCTTCCTTCAAGATTATCTGCTGCAAAACCATTCAGGATCCACTGCAGAGACCTGCCTCTCCTTGGACAAAACACAGTCAGTGACGTACATAGTGGGGTTCTCGTGCTTGGCTGATGTCTGCCCAGTGCAGAACTCCTTTAATAAGCAACGTTTGCTCTAACCAACCAGCCAACCAACATTGCCATCAAGTCAATTCCAAGTCATAGTGACCCCATAGGACAGACTGGAACTGCCCTGTAGAGTTTCCAAGGAGGGCCCGGAGGATTCAAACTGCCAACCTCTTGGTTAGCCACTGTAGCACTTAACCACTAGGCCACCAGGGTTTCCCTTTGCTCCAGGACTCCCCATTTGGCTGGCCAAGATGTTCTTGTAACTGCTCTGGACATGAACTTCTTTCAATCCAATCCTCCTTCCTTCACCACCTTGCAGGATTGAGGCCTGCTTTGGAAATCCCAGTGACATAATGGCTCAGTGCTACGGCTGCTAACCAAAGAGTCAGCACGTCGGATCTGCCAGGCACTCCTTGCAAACTCTATGAGACAGTTCTACTCTGTCCTACAGGGTCTGTGTGTGTCAGAAATCACCTCACCGGCAGTGGGTGAGTTGTCTAAGGTTTCCTCATTCTGCTCCTTCTTAGTTTTATCTCTCACAGGCCATACCTCCAATGAATCTTCTGTCTTCCTAATTCAGTCTTGATGGCTTCTTCCCAAAGGACCTGAACTTACACAGAAACTCACACATCTTGTACTAAAAGCTAGAAGTGGGAAGAAGGCAAAATGCATTGCTCATAAGAAGAAATATGGCATTGTTGTGAAGAGTCCATATTTTCGGACTTTGGCTCCAGTGTTTTGTTCTCTTTGGCACAATATTACACACTGAGAGGATATATACATGAAACCAAATGTACCATGAGAAGCAATTACTTTTAAAAACAACTGTTTTATGCATTCAGAGGGATATAAGAAGGTAGGGCCTCCTAAGGAAAGAAGAAAGTGTCCATAATGAGAAAAAAGTTTAAGGCAATGGGACACAAAACGAGAAAATACAGGTGGTTCCCAATTTGTGATGGAGGTTTCATTCCAAAGAGTCTGTTGTAAGTCAGTTCTAACCTAAATGTAATACATCCTGTTTGTTGGTTGGTTGGTTTTTCAGTTTTCATTATTATTGAGTTTTATCATCAGTATCTTTATAAATCTGATCCTTGTCTTTTGCAGTTAACAACTTCCAAGTATATTTTAACACTGTAAGTAGTACGTATGACTAATAAGATTCACAAAAAAAAAAACAGATGGCCAGTGCCATTTGTAGTAACTCAAATACATTGTAAGCTGAAGACTACTGTAATACAAAAATCCTCAAATACAATAGCAATTTTAAAATTGGCATGGGAGACAATCAAAGAACAGAATACCATATATGGACAACTGAGTAAATTCACTAAGAACCAACTTGAAAGAGAAAAAAACGTAGATACAGAAAGCCAACCTAAAAATTAAAGATCTTACTAAAGAATCAATGTAAGCAAATGGAAAGTAATAATCATAAATAGTAGAAAATTTGGCTGAGCTGAACAGAAGTCTGACCAAGCACACTGAAAAGTTTTGCTGTGTATCATGGGAAATTTAAAATTTTAATTTCAAGGATACAGAAAAGAAGTTAATAGTCCAAGCAAGTACAGAAACCATCACAAAAAAAAAGCATAAAAATCAGACTAGTTTCAGCTTGCTGATTTATTTGCAACACTGAATATTAGAAATTAATTTCAAAATAGGTCTGCCATTCTTCATGGTCTCTCTCAGTTGCTCCCTTCAGTTCACATCTTCTTGATCATCTTCAAGTCAGTGCGGTGCCCTGATCTACCAAGCTCAAGCCACCAACCACGACAGCGCCCCATCCATCACTTTCCTGAGCAACTCCTGGTGTTCTCACCACTGTGGTTGTGCTGGGAAACGACACAGCATCCTTCAGGCTGTCAGCTGGGCAGCCCTCTTTCCACCAAAGTTCTTACCAATGTGGTTTGAATTTAGAGGGCTCATTTTCCAGCAATATATCAGACAATATTCTTTTGCAATCCATAAGTTTTCATTGGCTAATTTTCATAAGTAGTTCACTAGGTGTTTCTTCCTCATCTGTCTTAGTCTAGAGGTTCTGTTGAAGTCTGTCCACCATGAGTGACCCTGCTGGTATTTGAAACACCTCTGACTTAGCCTCCAGCACAAAAGCTACACGCAAACCACCAAAGTATGATAAACTGACAGGCAGACAGGTGGTGAAAAATTCCTAGAGAGACCACTAACTAGTCCTGTCAAACAACATTTACCAGAATTAAAACACAAAGAAAAAAACAGGCTCATATATCCTGCACAAGGAAGATAATGTTAATATATTTGGTGAACATAGAACTCAAATCCATAGAAAAACATTAAGACTCTAAAGTTAAGAAAAGAAAAAGACCAAAGGAGAAAACAGTTCCATAAAAACTAGAACATATATGTAGTCCCTTGCTTGGCTGTTCCATATGAAATATAATTCCTACCCATACGTAAATAAACAAATTGACTAACATTAAATGCAAAGCGTTATGTTTCCTTCTGTCTTTTTTAACGATAGAAGTGATTAAGTATTCTCAAAACTCCTCTTAGGAGTGGATTTAGTGACAAAAATTTGTTTAATTCATTGATTTCATTTATGAAGTGTTTCACTTAATTCTGCTTCTGGAAAACACATCTAATGAAATAATATGAATTACAAACCAGTATCTATTCATAATGATGTTTATTAAGCTTTTTTTTTAAGTAAAAACAAGGAAGCAGTGTCAAGTCTAAATAAATAAAACTCTAAATAAATGATCACACATATTTGCAATCAGTAAATTGCTTCCTTTAAAATAATACTCATGAGAAATGTGAATAACAAGAAATATCTTAATAATAAAATTTCCTGGTAAGAAAGAACGCAGGATATACAGCTATCGGGCTTCATATGTATACAGAGGTGTGTATGTGTGTGTGTGCATGTATTCACATATATCGGGCATTTCATCATTGATCTTAGAAACAAAAAATTAGCTGGAAAAAGAAATACACAAGAAAGTTATCTGGTGGAGAAATACAAGTAGCTTTTTTTTCCAATTGTTATGCGTTTGTGCAGGAGCACAGGTAGCTCCCTTCTTAAGCACTCATCTGCAAGCCAAGATGTTTGTGGTGCCAACTCACCACCATTCTACGAGAGCTGTGTGTGACAGTCTGCTTCTGTAAAGATGACAGCCTCAGAAACCTTCTGGGACATCCTGGGTACACAAACAGAGACTGTCTTCATTCCAATTTTTTTTAAAGTAAAAACATGTCGTCTTATACCAGAATTTAAAATTTTCTACTTATGTGTTTCATAAGGTTTTCAGACAGTTCTAAAAGAATAATACCAATAAAGTACCATATTCTCAACAAAAGCAACACAATAAATAAAATTTAAAGATGTGTATACTGGAGGTTCCAAACTGTTTAGGTTAGACTTGGACTAGTGATCTGTTATTGACAGGCCCACGATGTTGTGTTTGTTTCATTTCTTTTTTTTACTTTCTTTCTTTTTTTTAGTTTAGTTTCTTACTAACCATATTCTAATGCAGGAAAATTTCGTGTAAAGATACAGATGTCTCTTGCCTTGCTGGCAAGATCACAGCTCTTTTACAGTGTGCTGGTAATTCCACAGAGCCACAGTGGCTGGAGCTGAGCAGCAGCTGACCCTTTTAGATGGGGCCTGAGGAGCCTTCCTAACCCAGCCTGCTGCCCCGTGGCATTACTTTCCCTGATATCATAGGACTTTGACTCTGCTAGGAACACTTGGGAAACATAAAGCCTTATTAATACCAACGTGCAAACAGTTAACATACTCCACTAACAAAAATGTTGGCGGCGGCTGTTCACCCAGAAGTACTTCCGAAGAAAGGCCTAGCCATCTACTTTCAAAACATCAACCACTGAACACTCTGAGTAGCACGCTGACACACACAGCTTTGACTCGATGGCAACTGGTCAGTAACACTGAAACCCCGCGGGGCGGCTTTACTTTATCCTGTAGGGTCTCTCTGAGTCAGACTGACTTGATAGCAGTGAAGTGGGCTTGCTCTGTATCGTGACTGTCTCCTTCCGGTCCCAGAGTGCTGAGCTCGGCTCTGCGGCAGGCTGTGTTGGAACACACTGATGCCCGCGAGGACCTTGAGGTGTAACGGCCGCACTCCGCCTCTCGTCAGCATCAGGAGTGTCTCATGTACGTCATCAGCTCGCTGGGCCTACATGACTACTGCCGTGGCAGGATTCTGGCACTCTCTGCTGCTTCTACTCCCTCACATCTTCCATTCTTTTTATTTCTTATGCCTCCAATTCCTTCTAAAATGCGTTTCATCTCTTATGTAAATAAACCCCTTTTATAATTTCCCCAGTCCTTTACTGTTTTCTCCTTCTTGCTAAGCTGGGAGTTTATATTCAGCTGCAATTCTAAAAAAAAAAAAAAAAAAAAAAAAAAGATTAGAGTATCAGGAGATAGTGATGAATAACCAGACAAGGACCCTACGGCCCTACCGTTACTCTCACCTCTGGTGCAGTTATGTTTTGCTGAGAGGAAGACTGACAACTACAAAGTGAAGGGATTATAAAAATCAAATGTGATGCAACAACTAAAGGGCTCTTCTGTATTGGCTGGATGAGGAAGGTCTCTCCAAAACTGTGAACCCAGAAGAAGCAAGTCAAGGATGGAGAGCGTTGGAGAGCCAGAGAAGAATCAGTATAAGGAAGCGAAGTGAGAGGATGCTTGGCACAGCAGAGCAGCAGAAAGAGGTTACTGTCGCTGAATCACTGGGGAAGAGGAGAGGAGAAAAGGAGGTCATGGAGGGGAACAAGGCCAGGTGAGGAAAGTGGTGCTTCACAGGCACTGAGAAGGAACTTAGATTTTCTTTCCAAACAAGAATCGAGTGGAAAGTTTGGAGGGAGGCCACTGCAATAGCTCCAGTGACAGATAACGGCAGTTTGAAACAGGAGAGTAGTAACGGAATTCATAAAGTTATCTTTAGATATTGCTCAGCTGTAGTCAAATTTCCTGCATCCTCTGATGTTGTTCATTTGCCACCAAGGAGTGTGGTTGTTTTTTCCTGCCTCTATAGGTGTGAATGTCTAATTAGGCTGGAAGTCAGAAAGTACAAAAGGCTGGATTTTGAACAGCTGATGTTTCAATGCACCTGAGAAAATAAATTACTGCATTTCCTTGACCCTTATATGTCATTTGTTGAAGATGCATCATTATTTTATACATTACTAAGAAGGAAATCTTCCTAATTAAACCATAACACAAGACATTCTTATCATGCAGAACTTTTTTTTCACACTTATTTAAAGGGTCTTTTTTTAGCATTGTTTATGCATGGATTTTTTTTTCAGATCTTCCCTGTACATGCAATAAATTTTAATGACAAAACCGAAGTATAGCATAATTCTTCTAACATTTTAAACGGCAATGAAATTCAGCACTGTGGTATCAATCATGCACATCATTCAATTGACACGATCATGACGATATCCAAAGTTTCTTCCAAAATCAACATTTAAAAGAAATGACAAACATGTCCTGACTGCTACCTGACCAATCACAGTTGTAGGACACCATTAGTCATAAAAGATATCCAGATTTAAGAGGTGTTAAAATACAACAAAGTGTGTCCTGTAATTAATGACTTTAAGTAATAATAGGAAATTTTCTGAGGAAGCAAAAAAATTTAATATGACTAGAGCCAAGTATCTTGAGTTACTGCTGTTTCCCCTGTAATTTATCTTTCCCAGAATAAGAAAACCTGCTTCTGCCACAAATTTCACATAAACATACCAATATATATGCACATACATATGCACACACATTATAACTTAGAGTTCTAAAAATGTAAAAATAGATGGAAAAAATAATTTTCCTTTCCTCCACTTGGTTCAATAACCAATTGAGCCTCCAACTGCATGTGCTCTACTTAAAGATATGAGGCTACTAATTAAGTTCCCAAACTCATCCTAGAAAAAATGCTGCCCACCTCATCGCTGAGTGAGGCTACAGTCGCCTTTGAAGTTCTCCCACTGGGAAGCTACACACTGACAGCAGTGCCTACTGCACCCTTCGAAACAACTTTGGAACTCTTTCTGGAACGGCCATTGCACACAGTGGCATGGTGCCAAGTTCACAAACTTAATCACAGAGTTGTCTGTGAGGGAGTTTTTAGCCAGTAAACAAATAACTGTATAGGAACCCCCTCCCTACTCACCTCATCTGGCCCCCAATAACTTTTTTCTTTACCTGAAGATAAAGGAAGTATCAAAGGGAAGACATTCTGATCACGAGTTCCCAGGTGGAGTATTTTGAAGGTAACCATAGTGATACTCAGTAATGAGCTAGGTAGCCCTTAGAACAATTACGTTTGTGGGCTTAATTGTCAGACCTGGTATTCTAATGTGCCAGATAGGATTTCAATTCCTTTCTCAACCTCAGGGAGAGCAGATGGTACCAGTGCATAGGCTTGATGCTTCCTGTCTTTCAGTTGCCTCTCACGCGTCCATCCTTGGGGAGAAAGAAGCTGAGAGTCTTGATGTTGTGTGCATGAAAATGTGTCTTAACTGGACCAGAATTGATACCATTCCCCAAGAGCTCTCTACTTACTTCTCTTGGATATGTTACAAGCCTCTTGGAATGCTAAGGAATGCAAAACTTACAGGGAGTTCAAGAGGCATGAGCAATAAAAATGCAACCCTCTCTGCTCCTGGAGAGCAGATGTAGAACAGAGTGCCTGGTCTATAAACTCAGGGCTAAAGGGAGCAGAAACTTACAAGTTACTGAAAGATTAATTGTCAAAAAATAAGATAGACTTTTAACATTATACAAGATGTATCAACAACCATGGAAAACCAGGAGAGGCAGACAATTCTGGGTGTTCAGTGAGGTTTACCTTGAAGCATTGTGCTGTCTGGGAAGGAGAGAGTTGTGCAAAAGGAAAGAAAGAAGAAAGAAGGCAGGAAGGAGAGAAAGAGGAAAGGAGGAAAGGAAAGGAGGGAGAGGGGGAGGGGGAAAGGGAGGAGGAGGGAAGGATGGAGGGAGGGAGGGGGAACAAGAGGATGAATAAACAAAGAAACAAAGAAAATTTTATTACTAGTGACCCAAGCAAGACTTCTGTTTGTTTTTCTGTCTGTCCAGATCTTTCTCCTGAAAGATCTAACTACAGTCATGAAAAAGTACTCCTTGCTTGTAAAAGAGAGTTAGCTAAATGAAAGCGGCCCAAAGGTAGACAGCATGAAATTCTGTAGCACGAGAACAGGCTCAGTATCTGAGGACACTCAAAAATGAGAAAGCCTTGACCCCTGTGTGGGAAGGTAGCAGGGGAGACCTTACTGCAGATCCCCGGAGCACAGGCACAGCCCTCTGGTGAGGTCCAGAAGGGTTGGAGAGCTGAGCAGAACAGTAGCCCTAGACCAAAAAAAACTGCAACCAACTCTGCAACAGAGGAGCTGCAGAGCACAGACGGCAGCTTTAAAGATACGGGTAGTGGCGTACTACCCTATACCACTCAGAGCTGAGCTGAAACATTGTCTCCCCAAAGAGGACTTGCTGAACCAACTAATGTAATTTGTACCTCCTCCTTTACCTCATTAAACCATTACTGCTGAGTCAATTCCAACACACAGTAACCCAATAAGACAGAGTAGAACCGCCCCACAGACTTTCCAAGGAGCACCTGGCAGATTTGAACTGCTGACCCCTTGGTTAGCAGCCTTAACACTTAGCCGCTACAAGACCAGGGTTTCCCCTTTACCTCATTACTGTCTGCATTTTAGAAATTTAATTCTTACTTAGAAGCCCTGGTAGTACGAAGGTCAAGCTGTCTGCTGGTAACTGAAAGGCTGGTAGTTCGAACTCACATAAATGTTCCACAGAAAAAAGACACAGTGATCTGTTCCTGTAAAAATTACAGCCCAGAAAATCCTATGGGCAGTTCTACTCTTTCACATTTCATGAGGGAGTCAGTATGAGTGGAAATCAACTTAACAGGACCTAATAACAATTCCTGCTTAGCATGTCCCGAGTTGTAACTTTTTGTTTGTTTCTTCTTCTAGAATGTAAATTCCACGAGGCCAGGTGTCAATTCTGTCTTGCCCAGTATTTATTCTCTAATACACTGAAAAATAACAGTTAGCGCATGCTCAAAAGACACTTTTTGAATGCTGAGTGAACAATTGAATGAGACACTCTTTTTGGAAACAGAGAGATACAAGAAAGAAAAGTGCTTTAGCTCTGTGTCTTTGCAGTTGGACTCCTATTGGCCCTCAGTATAATGGATCCTGGAGGTCTATTAGAAACCCCAGTGGCTACAGCTGCAAACCAAAAGATCATCAGTTTACATCCATCAGGAGATCCTTGGAAACTCTATGGGGCAGTTCTACTCTGTCCTATAGGGTTGCTATGAGGTGCAATCGACTCAACGGCAGTGAGTTTGGTTTTGATTTGGTTTAGAGGACTATTGACTAATCCTACCTGACTCCAGGCTTCTCAGACCTTTCCTGGAGCCTGCCTTAGTCTGGCTCCAAGTGTATAGAAAGATATGGACAGTGAGGACCACGTTTAGACAGAATGATGTCATAAGATGCCACAAAACCAAAATAAAAATCCGTTAGTGTCGAGTCAACTCCAACTCATAGCGACCCTATAGGACAGAATAGAACTACCTTATGGAGTTTCCGGGAGCATCTGGTAGATTGACGCCACTGTCCTTTGGGTTAACAACCATAGAACTTAACCACTATTCAATCAAGGATGTCACAAAGAAAAGGAAATTCTTCAGAGAAATCTTTTGAGACACTTGGGACTATGATTATTTTCAAATATTTGAAGCCTACAGAAAAAGAAGATGGACTCACTGGGTGATGCAAATTGTTAATGCATTTAGCTGTTAGCCAAAGGTTTGAAGACCAACCCAGAGGTACCACGGAAGAAAAGCCTGTCAATTTGGTTTTGAACACTGAGCCTTTGAAAACCCTATGGAACACTCTTTACACTGACACCCTTGGTGTCACCATGAGTTAGAATACATTCAATAACTGATACAACACAAAAGATTCAATTACTTGTTGTATTTTGATTTATTTTTTTCCTGATACCTGAGAGGGCAAAACAGGTACCACTGAGTAAAATTTACAAGGCAGCAGAATTTGAAAGAGTTTTCAAGCAGCAAGACGTAGAGATGGTAGTGTTTGAATCAGTAGAAATATTTCAGTTGAGACTAAATAATTTTTTGCCAAGAGTAATGTAAAAAAATATTAAGTATGAAATGAGGGTGAGATGGAGACAATAGTTAGATCATCTCAACCTTAGAAGTATACGCATCTGTGAAACTGGATCTTCAGATAAGTCTTTACAGTATATCTCAGGATTTTATGTAAAAGAACAAATGAAATTCTGTTGTTTTTTTAATTATTGTATTTGTTTACAAGCCATTAGAATTTAGTATCAGTCAATACCATTTTTTCCAGTACTTTTCTGCTCCTGCACTCATAAAAGCTTTGATTGTTTACCTCTACTACAATTCAAATGGAGTCTTTTCCTTACTGCTGTTTTCTTGCCAACACATTATGAGGTACTTAGAAAGCACAAAGTACCTCAGGTTTATTTGAGAGATGACACACTGAAGTCAGGGAGTAATCCATTTAATAAACGAAGCCACACTGTTGTCTCATTACTTACAAACAGGGTTCAGCAAGCGTTAGGTAGAGCCAGGCTTAGAATCTGTGTCTGCAGATCTACTACACTGCACAGGGTTTCTTCTCTGTTGTGAGGAAAGGAAGCTTAGTTTACACGCTGGCCAGTTTCAGTGGCTCACCAAGATGATAACATCTCAGCAAAGTGTGGTAAGAAAGGTTAATTCATCAGTTTTCAAAGCTTGCATCTGGAGGATCCTGCAAGTAAACCTGTCACTTGGCAAAAACTAAAATCAAGACGTTCTGAGAAGTGACAAAACATCTTCTAACACAAACCCAAGAAACAGAATAAAAATGATGAATGGCCTAATTATCCTGAAATGGAGAAAATAGTGTATTGAAGGGAATAAAATAGATTTAGAATATGTTTTTATTCTACATCTACAGTTTGCTACTTGGATGCAGAGCAGCTTATGTAACCACATGTTGCTTTGCTGGAGAGAAAATTAGAGATAAGTATAATGTTACTTGGAATTTTTGACATTTAAATTGGCCACAAACAAATAGCATTCTCAGGGCTTCTCTTCAGGGTTTCAGTTGCCATTGAATTCTTCCCATCAGAAGTGCCTTCAGCTGAAAATACTAGTGTTTGTACATTGCACAAAGGTGCACAGTGCCTTACTATTGAGTAAAACGAAAAAGGTGATGGGCAAAGGAGGATCAGAGAGATTAAATACATAAAAAGCTATCTTAAGTTTAGACTTACCAAAAATGTTGATTCATGAGTCTCACTCTGAAAATCGCTTCCCTTCAAACAAGTCACCTCGGGTGTTTACTTATCCTGTATTTGTTTTTTTTTTAATGTTGTCAGTGGAGAATTAGCCCCCAATAGAGACACCTCCTCAATGCTGCCTTTAACAGCCAATAGGAAATTATTTTGATGTCATCCCCACCCACATCTGCTAAATCGCAGCATGCATTATTTGATTAGCATATTTCAAACAAAATTAAACCTCAGCAATTCTGTCAAAATGATGTATGACATAGAAACAAAGCTGAACATAAGTAATAACACTGTCCAAAGGCAGTGCAGGCTTGTAGAAGTTACTGTAAAAAAAAGCAAATAAACAAACCCAGTGTCATCAAGTTGATTACGGCTCATAGCAACCCCATAGGACAAAGTAGAACTGCAATACAGAGTTTCCAAGGAATGCCTGGTGGATTTGGTTAGCAGACGTAGCACTTAACCACTAAGTCACCAGTGTTTCTGAAGTTACTATAGCTTTCTAGTAATAACTGCAGTAAGACCCATGTCACTGGGACACAAAAAGGTTATTTTGTTGTAATCATTTCCTGTGTTTCTCAGCTACTTATGATTCTCCTAGGGCCACACTGTAAATCTTTGCAATTGAAATGATAATCATAACACAGTTGACTCATATTTGTGTTTATTTCAAAAGCAATTACAATGATTTATGCTCAGAAATAAAATACAGTACAGGCTCCTTCAATTTTCCATCCTCTGACAATCATAAATTTGAATTGCTTATTATTATTTCAACTCAAAATGCAATGCAAGAATCTGTGTGTTTTCCCAAAGCTTTGTGTACACATCAAAATCGAAATAACATGTTAAAATATTTCCTGAGGCTGAACTTTGTCCTAACTACACAAATCAATGATGAAATTAGGTAAGTCAATTAGCTAACCACCAGATCAGAATCCAGATCCTTAGTTGCCAGTGATAGAGAGTCTCCTTATAAGGATGCCCAGACGGCACAGTGGTTAAGAGCTCGGCTGCTAGCCAAAACAAAAAGCTGGTGGTTTGAATCCATCAGATGCTCCTTGAAAACCATGTGAGGCAGTTCTACTCAGTCCTATAGGGAATCAATTTGATTGGCTTGATTTGATTTGATGTTGTTTTCTCCTTATATGACTGCTGTGGATTGAATTCTGTCTCTCAAAAATGTATGTCAACATGGCTAGTCCATGACTCTCAGTATTGTGTGACTGTCTACTTTTTTGCCCTCTGACGTGATTTTCTGATGTGTTACATGTAAATCTTATCTCTACGATGTTGATAAGGTGAGATTAGTGGTAGTTATGTTAACGAGACAGGACTGCACAAGGTTAAGTTGTGTCTTAAATCAATCTGTTTGGAGATGTAAAAGACAGAAGCAAGCAGAGATACATGGGTATCACGTACCACCAAAAAGTAGTGCCAGAAGCAGAACATCCTCTTTGAATGTAGGGTCCCTGTGTTAAGAAGTTCCTAGTCCACAGGAAGGTTGACAACAAGGACCCTTCTCCTGAGCTGGCAGAGAAAGCCCTCCCCTGAAACTTACATGCTGAATTTGGCCTCTAGCCTACCAGGCTGGGAGAGAATAAACACGTTATTAAAGCCATCCACTTGTTATATTTCAGTTACAGCAGCACTAGGTGACTTGCTCTTAAATGTTTAGTAGTTAAAGCAAGAATGTTGAGTTGCAAAAGCAAGAAATGATGAAGGAAAAGAACTGAAGATTTCAAAGGAAGCTTGAAAACTCCAAGTGTTACAATGATATGCACAAAGAAGAAACGAAGAAAGAAAACCAAGAGGGAAGAACATGCCTGCATTTCTCAAACAAAGAATGACGAAAAATTTAAAGTCTGCAGTTGTAATAGTGAAGAATTATACAGGAAAAACATTAAAGAGTGTAGGAAATATCAAAAGAAGATGGAAGAAATACACAGTCCTTATTCCAAAAAGAATTGGTCAACATTCAACAATTTCAAGAGGTAGTACATGATTAGGAACTGACAGTACTAAAGGAAGAAATCAAAGCTGCATTGAAGGCATTAGTGAGAAACAAGGCTCCTGGAGCTGATGGAGTATCGGTTGAGGTGTTTCAACAAAGGGATGAAGTGGTTGATGTCCCAAGAAATCTGGAGGACAGCTACCTAGCCAACCAACTGGAAGAGATCCGTATTGATGCCTATTCCCAAGAAGGGTGGTCCAAACAAATGCAGAAATTATTAAACAGTATAAGTGACACAACATGCAAGTAAAATGTCACCCAAAATCATTCAAAAGTGGCTGCAGCTGTACATGGACCAGTAAATGCAAGAAATTTAGTCAGGATTCAGAAGAGGACACTCAACCAGGGAAATCATTGTTAATGAGAGGTAGATCTTGGCTGAAAGCAGAGAATGTGAGAAAGATGTTTACTTGCGTTTCATTGACTACACAAAGATATTCGACTTTATGGATCATAAAAAATTATGGACAACATGCAGAGAATGGAAATCCCAGAATACTTAATTGTGCTCATGAGTAATCTGTACATGGACCAAGAGGCAGTCATTCAAACTAAACACTGCATGGTTGAAAGTTAGGAAAGATGTGTGTCAGGGTTGTATCCTCTCATCACATCTATTCTATCTGTATGCTGAGCAAATACTTCGGGAAACTGGATTATATGATGAAGTATGAGGCATCGGGATTGGAGGAAGACTTATTAACAATCTGCATTATGCAGATCACACAAGCTTGCTTGCTAAAAATGAAAAGAACTTGAAACATTTACTAATGAAGATCAAAGACTAGAACCTTCAGTACAGATTACAACTCAATGGCAAGAAAACAAAAATCCTCACTGGACCAGTAAGCAACGTCGACTTAAGTGGAGAAAAGATTGAGATTTGCAAGGATTTCATTTTTTCTTACATCTACAATCAAAACCTACAGAAGTAGCAGTCAACAAATCAAAAGATGCATAGCCCTGGGGAAATCTTCTGCAAAACACATCTTTAAAGTGTTTAAAAGCAAAGCTGTCACCTTGAAAACTAAGATGTGCCTGACCCGTGCCATGGTGTTTTCAACTGCACTATATGCATGGGAAGGCTGGCCAAAGAATAAGGAAGAAAGACGAAGAACCGATACCTTTGAATTGTTGTGTTGGAGAAGAATATTGGATATACCACAGATTGCCAAAATAATGATGTCGTAGAAGTACAGCCAGAATGCTCCTTAGAAACAACGGTGGTGAGACTGTGTCTTACATACTTTGGGTATGTTGTCAGGAGGGATCAATCCCTGGAGAAAGACACTATGTGTGGTAAATTAGAAGGTCAACACAGAAGAGGAAGACCCTCAGGATGAACTGACACAGTGGCTACGACAACGCGCTTACATTTGACCAAGATTCTGAGCACGGTGCGGGACCGGGCAATGGTTTGTTCTGTTGTACACAAGGTCAGTGTGAGTCAGAACTGACTTGACAGCACCTAACGTGAAAAAAGATGATTAAGACAATGACTAATAAAGTGTTAGAGCTATTTGACTTTTTATTTAGAAACTCAATTTTTTTTTACAAAAATTGTCTCTGAGCAATTTCTTTGAGCAATTTTTATAATGACTACAGTAGAGAAATGTTTTCCAAAAATTATTAATTCAGAGAAAATTATTGAGCAACTGTTATTCCACAGAAAATATTATGCTTATAATATTGAGAATGAAAAATATAAGCACCGAGAAGGTATTGTTGTTGCTAGCCATTGCTAGATGTTGTTAGTGATCCTGGTGAAACAGAACAAATTACGTCTGGTCCTCTGCCATCCTCACAGTCGTTGCTATGTCTGAGCCCATTGTTGCCACCACTTGGTCCATTTATCTCCCTGAAGATCTTCTTCTTTTCCTCTGACCTTCAACTTTACCAAGCGTAGTGTCCTCCTCCAGGGCTGGGTCTCTCCTGATACCAGGCTCAAAGTACTTGAAATGAAGGTTTGCCGTCCTTGCTTCTGGCTGTACTTCTTCCAAGGCAGATTTATTCAGTCCGTGGCATGTTCTTCACCAACACCATGATTCAAATGCCTAATTCTTGCTGAGTATTCTTTATTAGGTGTCCAGCTTGTACATGCGCATGAGACCATTGCAAATACCACGGCCTAGGTATGACTCTCTCTCTCTCCAACATACATATATTATATATGTAATATATATGTATTATATTATATATACATATATAATATTCACTGCTTGTCCATTAGTTTAACTAACTGTGGTAGTTTTCATGCTGCCGTGCTTATGGAAGCTGTGCCACGAGTATGTCCAATACTGGCAGGCTCACCCATGGTGGCCTGGTTTCAGGGGAGCTTCCAGATTAAGACAGACTAAAGGAAAAAGGACTTACAGATCTACTTCTAAAAATATTGGCCAGTGAAAACCCTATGCACAGCAGCTGAATTCTACATAGAAGATAGAAAAACAAACTAGAGCTACTTACGTCAACATAATTAAATCTCAGAAAACCAAGCTACAGAATTGTGTTTCTGTGTGTAGAATACTGCCTATTTAAAATATTTAAAAAACACATTATGTGTATGTGCACATGCACTCTTAAAATTGCATGGGAATAAAGCACAACACTTCATGATAGTGATGAGAGAAGTGAGGTAACAGGATCAGCAGGAATACAAAGAAGATTTCAACTGTATCTGTAGCTGTTTCATATGTGTAAAAAATATGGAAAAATTAAGATTTTGTAAAACTGATGCATAGTATTATCATGGATTGAACTGTGTCACTCCCCCTCCCCCCCTCCAAAAACATGTGTATCATTTAGACTGGGTCACGATTCCTGGTATCATACAATTTTTTTCATATATTGTAAATCCTGCTTCAATGATGTTAATGAGGGAGAATGGGTGGCAGTTGTGTTACTGAGGACGACTCAGTGTACACTTTTGGATTGTGTTGAAACAACCTTTTGGGACATAAAACAAAAAAATGAGTAGAGAGACAAGAGGACCTCATACCACCAAGGAAGCAGTGGTAGGATCAGAGCACATCCTTTGGACTGGGTGTCCCCAGGTGAAGAAGCTCCCAGTCCAGAGGAAGAAGGCCAACCAGGAAAGCTGTCCAATGCCCTAAATTTAGACTGTAAGCCTACTTTACTGTAAATAAGTTTCTCTTTTGACAGCCATCCATTTGTGATATTTCTGTTACAGCAGCACTGTGTGACTGTTACTCAAGCTTGTTTGTGATCATTCTCCATATCTTTCTGTATGTTTAAAATGTGTCATAACAATCAGATATTTTAAAATTTTGAATATATATTTAAAACAGTGAGCAAATAAGTAAATCTTATAACTAATTTTAAATAAGGGTTAATGCAAGTTATTATAAATTATTCATTACAATCTGAAGAGTTTAAGTAACTATTCAAGGCACAGCTAGTGAAACGCACAGCCAAAACATAAGCTGCACTTGTCTCTTGGCACTTCATTCCTCTGCTTAAAATACTAGCACAGAAAATAGTGGTTAATTTAGATTATTGGGTTGGGTAAGGTCTTCTTAAATAAGACATAATATCTACAAATCTCAAAGTTAAAAAAATCACAATTAACATACAGATACGTCCTGGGAGAAAATAATTTTCTCCACAGGAAATAATTAAATACTAAGAAATATTGTGCCACCCTTAAAAATGGGGAATCATGTACATCTATACTGACACAGGATGGGAGCCAAGGAAAGACTAACTTAAATGAAAAAAAATAGAAACAGTTATTTTAGGGTAACTTTATTAACTTGAAAAAGAACACCAAAATTCAGTTTGGTTACATATATAATGTATTTATAATATATATTATTTTAAATGTTGGCACGACATCCTGTAATACCTAATCATTCTCAACAGAAGAGTAGTTTTCATTATTTCAAACAGTGCTGTTTTGAAACTACAAAACATATGTGCATCTTTTGTTTTGAAAGATGCCAATATTATGGAAGTAACCCTGGTGGTGTAGTAGTTGAGTGCTACAGCTGTTAATCAAAAGGTTAGCAATTCAAATCCACCAGGTGCTCCTTGTAAACTTTATTGGGCAGTTCTGCTCTGTCCTGTAGGGTTGCTGTGAGTCAGAATCAGCTGGACAGTAATGGGTTTGTTTTGGTGTGGTTTGATTTTGGTTTATAGTATAACATGCAATACACTGTCACAATTATGTATTTTACCACACACACACACACACACACATCAAGTTCTCTAAGGAAGTGTACCAAGCTATTATCAGACGTGACCTGATCAAGAACCATGAGTAGGGAAACAGTAAAAGTCATTAATGTTTATTAAATGTGCCTCTGTCTTCTATAAATTTGAATCACTTCGTAACTAATTATTATTATATGTTCAGGTAACTTTGGTGAAGGGTAAGACAGCACAATACTGTGGAAGCCAATACAACTTGTACAAGGTAAGGTTCTGAAAGCTCTATAGACACATCAAAACTTGCTGAGGGACCAAGTCACTGGGCTGAGGGCTATGGGGACCACAGTCTCAGGAAACATCTAGCTCAGCTGGCATAATATAGTTTATAAAGAAAATGTTCTACGTTCTACTTTGGTGAATTAGTATCTGGGGTCTTAAAAGTTGTGAGAGGCCATCCAAGATACTTCACTGGTCTTACCCATCAGAAGCAAGGGAGAATGTAGGAAATCCAAAGACGTAAAGGAAAGATTAGTCCAAAGAACTTATTGAAGATAACTACCACGGCATCTGCCAAACTGAGTCTAGCACACCTAGATGGTGCCCAGCTACCACCACTGACTACTCTGACAGGGATCACAATAGAAGGCCCCAGACAGAGCTGGAGAAAATGTAGAAAAAAATTCTAACTCAAAAAAAGGAAAAAAAAAAAAAAAAAAAAGACCAAAGTTACTAGCTTGACAGAAACTGGACAAATCCTGAGAGTAGGGCCCTTGGACACACTTTTAGGTCAGTAATAAAGGCGCTTCTGAGGTTCACCCTTTAGCCAAAGATTAGATAGGCCCATAAAATAAAATAAAACTAAAGGAGCACAGCAGTCCAGGATCAAGCACTAGAAGGCAGGAGGGGACAGGAAAGTTGGTAGTAGGGAACCCAAAGTGGAGAAGAGAGTGGTGACGTGTTGTGTCTTTGGTGACCAACGTCATTAAATAATATGTGTAACACTTGTTTAATGAGAAGCAACATTGTTCTATAAACCTGCATCTACTGTACAATACAAAAAATTAAAAATGGAAAGTAGACTTAAAAATAATCAAATGTTCAAAAATCAATTTCATGCCTTGATTATTTTAAGTACACAAATAAATACTATTTCACTTGGCTTTGCCTATGAAGCATAAAATTGCTAACCGCAGAATTTCAGGGATGAGTAGGCTTGGTAGAGCGGTGGTTAAGAGCTGAACTGCTAACCAAAGTATTGACAGTTTGAATCCATCAGCCACTTGTTGGAAACCCCGCAGGGCAGTGCTGCTCTGTTCTGTGGGTTCAGAATTGATTCAGTGACAAAGGGTTTAATGAACATCAGTTTGGTTTAGCCTTTTGACCTACTATAGAAGTAACTTTTTATTTTTCTTTTCTTAGTTATAATTGTCTGGACAGATTAACGTCTTCTATGGTAATGTTTATCATCTACTGTGCCCCTTTAGTCTTGGTTGGTTTTATGGGCCTGTTTAATCTCTGGCTGAAACATGAATCACTTGCAATATATCATTTCAGTGTTTTGTGTAAATCACTTTATTTTTTTCATCACAATATCTGCTTGTAATAGGTACTAATTTTCTCCCCATCTTATAGACAAAAATACTAAGCTTGACAGAGACTGGAGAAATCCTGCAAGTATGACCCCTAGACTTCTAACTCAGTGCTGAAGTCACTCCCGAAGTTCCCTCTTCAGCCAAAGATTAGACAGGTTCATAAAACAAAAAGAGACTAAATGGGCACACCAGCCCAGGTACAAGGACAAGAGGCAGGAGGAGACAGAAAATCTGGCAATGGAGAACTGAAGGCTGAGAAGGGGAAAGCATTGGCATGTCACGAAATTGCGAACCAATGTCACAAAACAATGTATGTGTTAGTTACTCAGTGAGAAACTAATTTGTTTCATAAACTTTCTTCTGAAGTATAAAAAAAAAAAAAAAAAAGAATATTAAATTTAAAGAAATTAGATGAATTTTAACCAAGGCAGTCTGGCTGTAGGTGCTTGCTTCTATAGCTACTGCCCTCAGTGTTCTCCAGACTCTAAGCCACACCTATTGTGGTCTGTCTATTCTGTATCTTCTCCACTGCCTGTGGAGCTCAGGGTTGTATTTATGATTAAATCAACACAGTATTAAATCATTTAAATTCTCAAATGTAATAATAGGTTCTAACCAAATTTGGAATGAACTGACCACACTTGATATTATTAATTTGCTCGTTGTGCCAATAAATAACTATTTTTTGAATAGACTGTATGTAATTGAGTTAAAACAACTTGTCGGTTGTTATTTTTGCATTCTTTTATTTTATTGACTACTCTAGCAGCATACTTCATTCAGAGTGACAGTAAGTACTATCTGACTTGTCTCTTCTGTTACAGAGTATCAATATTGATCCTTTTCCTATCTCAACACTTCTAATATGACTGAATTTTTACTGCTAATCTCGACTGAAAGAATGATAAAATATATCAAATTGTAAAAAAAAATCACAAGCTCTGGAAAAGACAAAGGTATAATTTGAGAAAGATATTATTTTGAGAGTTTTTTTCCTTTCCTTGTATGAACTATGTTATGGATTTGAATTGTATCATCAAAACTATGTATAATAAATCCAAACTTTTATACCTGTGCTTATCTTGTCATTTGGGAAAAGGTTTTCTTTGTTATGCTAATAAGGCAGTATTAACGTAGGTTGTGTCTTAAAACAATCTCTTCTGAGATATTAAAAAGCATATTAAATAAGGAAGCAAGCACACAGAGGTAGGGAAAGATAGAATCTAAGCTCTGTGAAAATTGGCAATGTACCCAAAACAGAAGCCAAAATGAAAAAAGAACCTCCCTCCAGAGCCAACACAGAAAACCATTTCCTAGAGCCAACAGCTTGCATTTGGATGTCTATCCTTCTAAACTATGAGAAAACAAATTTGTGTTTATTAAAGCCACCTGCTTGTGGTATCTCTATATAGGATACTGGATACCTAAGACAAACTGTGATCCACGTGTCAACTTCCTCTCTCCCATTGCTACCATCTTCTACTACTAGCTGGGGAAATGGAGTTCGTCTAGTATTAGTCCTTGAGTCTTATTCCTACCATTTAGCTTCTCATCCGTACCACATGCTGCTGACCACCTACCTGTTTTAGCTCTTTGGGATGACCATTCATTCACTGATGGGCTACCCTGAACTCCTAGACTTAGAGAAGATTTTCTGCATGGACATCAATGAGAGACAAGTACGAAGTATGTCTCATTTTTCGTTACTGACATACCCCTTTGTTACCTGCATTACCATCAGAATTTAAAGATGTACTAGAATTTTACTGAAGGGTTAAGATAAACAAGGTGAGTTTGAATAGAGAAAGAGAAAATATTTCAACTATATGTGTGATTTGATTTTTTTTCTTTTTGATAGTCCCAGAGAAAGACATCAAACACATTAGCCTTTTACATTTGATCTTTCCATTTCCTAGCCTTGCTATCCTGTTCTCAGATCCACTGCCTCAGAAGGAATGCAGATAACATGGCTGTTGCTGTTAGATGCTGGCAAGTTGATTCCAGCTCATAGTAACCTTCTGCACAGATCAACAAAGCACTGCCTGGTCCTGTACTATCCTCACAATTGCTGCCATGCTTGAGCCCACTGGCATACCCTGGTGGCATAGTGCTTACGTGCTGTAGCTGCTAACCAAAAGGTCAGTAGTTCAAACCCACCAGTTGTTCCTCGGAAACTGTGTGGGATAGTTCTATTCTGTACTATTGAGTCACTATGAGTCAGAGTGGACTCATCAGCAGTGGGTTTTGCTTAGAGCCTATAGTTTGAGTCACTGTAGTCTATAGATTGTCCTCAATCCATCATACCGAGGATCTTGGTGTTTTGGACTGACTCTCTACTTTACCAAGCATTACGTCCATCTCCATGATACTCCTCCTGCTAATATGTCCAAAGTATGTGAGATGTAGTCTCTCCATTCTTGCTTCTAAGGAGCATCCCCCTTGTACTTCTTCCAAATCAGATTTATTCATTCTCTTGGCATGATATATAAATGTTCTTCACCAACTTCTGAAATCTGAAATTGATAAAACGTGCAATCAGGATGCACTGATAACTACTCGTGACAGGAATGCAAAAGTTGGAAATAAAGTAGAAGGATCTGTAGCTGGAAAATACAGCCTTGCTGAAGATAGCATGATAGAATTTTGCAAGACTGATGACTTCTTCATGCAAATATCTTTTTATACCAACATAAACAACAAAAATACATATGGACCTTGCCAGATGGAGTATACAGGAATCAAATCAATTACATTTGTGGAGACAGATCACAGAGAAGCTCAATACTATCAGTCAGAATGAGTCCAAGGGCTGAATTTGGAGCAGACCATCAATTACTTACTCATATATACAAGTTCAAGTTGAAACTGAAAAAAGTTAGCACAAGTCCTCAAAAGCCAAAGTAAGACCTTGAACATATCCTACCTGAATTTAGAGCCTATCTCAAGAAGAGAGTTGACACACTGAACAGTAACTACCAAAGAAATCCAGACCAGCTGTGGAATGACATCAAGGACATCACACATGAAGAAGACAAGAGGTCATCAAAAAGACAAGAGAGAAAGAAAAGACCTAAGTGAGTGTCTGAAAAGACTCTGAAACTTGCTCTCAATCATCAAGTAGCTAAAACAAAAGGAAAAAATGATGAAGTAAAAGAGCTGAATAGAAGATTTCAAAGGTCTACTCAAGAATACAAAGTAAAGTATTATAAGGATGCATGCAAAGAGCTCAAAGAGAAAGCTAAAAGTGAAGAACACACTCAGCATTTCTCAAGCTGAAAGAACTGAAGGAAAAAAAATCAAGCCTCAAGCTGCAGTACTGAAGGATTCCCCAGGGAAAATGTTAAACAGGAAAAATCAAAAGAAGAGGGAAGTAATACACAGAGTCACTATACCAAAAATAACTGGTCAAGGTTCAACCATTTCAGAAGGTAACAAATGACAAGGAACTGGTGGTACTGAAGAAGTCCAAGCTGCACTGAAGACATTGGCAAAAAACAAGGCCCTGGAAACTGATAGAATACTAATTGAGCTGTTTTATTAACAAATCAATACAGTGCTGGAAATGTTCACTCGTCTATGCCAAGAAATTTGGAAGACAGCTAACTAGCCAACCAACTGGAAGAGGTCCATATTTAAGCCTGTTCCCACAAAAGGTGATCCAACTGAATGCAGAAATTATCAAATAATTTCATTACTATCATATGCAAGCAGAATTTTGCTGAAGATCATTCAAAAGCATGTGCAGCAGTATATCCACAGAGCACTACCAGAAATTCAAGCCAAATTTAGAAGATGTGGAATCAGGAATATCACTGCTGATTATCAGATGGATCCTGGCTAAAAGCAAAGAATACCAGAAAGATGTTTACCTCTGTTTTATTGACTGTGCCAAAACATTTTGACTGTGTGGATCATAACAAATTACAGATACATTTCAGATAACAAAGTAATCTCCAAACCACTTTTAGAAATCTCACCTATACTCTAAGTTCATTTTGCTTTAAACTTTGCCCCTGATACCAGAAAATCCATGTAGAACAGATATGCCCTGGTCTTAACATCCTACAGCTGCTGTAACAAAATACTACAATAAGATCAGTTTAAAATAACAACTTCATTCTGTCACAGTTCTGGGGGGTGAAAGTCTAAATTCAGCATATTAGCAAAGACATGCTGTCTCCCTAAAGAATAGTCTCTTCCAGCTTCTGGTAGGACTAGGCATTCCTTGGCCTGTAAAAACTCCAGGCTACAAACAGCCTTCTTCTTTCTCTGTCTCTTTTCTTTTTCTTATGAGGACACCAGTCATGTTCGAGGACACCAGTCATGTTCGACTAGGGTCCATCTACCCAAGTAAGACCTCATGTTTACTTAACTAATTAGATTTTCAAAGAGCGATTTCCAAATAAGGTCACATTCACAAGTATCAGAGGTTAACATGTGGGCATGACTTTGGTCAGAGAGAGGGAAACGCAAATCAACTTATAACCATCCCCCACAACACATTTCCCAGTGCTGTGATTGATGACTTCATCTAAGCTAAACTCTGGGCTGGAAAGAGGAAGTTCTAGAGAGTCTCAGGAGGGCTTACGTGTGCTCTAATATGAAGTGAGTTATCGAGATTTTTCTGAACTTTCAGGAGCATCAGACATAGATAGCCCTCTCAAAGACAAGCATTCATTCTTTGACAGATCCATATTTAGAAGGGAAAGCATTTCCTGTAATATAACATAATCTATACAGACCTCACACACAATAGAAGCTGGGCTTTACGCTATTCAAAACAACAATGTGACCTCTGGTCTTCTCTACTTTTTAGGTTGTTCATAAAAAGAGCACAACTCCAAAACCATCGGTCATTGGTACCTAGAAAAAGTAGCTTTGACATTTCTCCACTATCTATACCTTAGAACCATTCACATTCACATGCTGCTGCCTGCAACAGAGAGAAAATTGAATATTTGTGAGCCTGCTGGTGAAACAGCACCTAGGACGGCAAGAAGGAGGGTGGTCCTTTCTACAGAGACAGATAAAGATGCCTTAATCCTGTCTTTCAGGGGCATAAGGGATGCATGTATTCTTCCCTTTTAAATGACTAGTTATGGTCTGATACATTGATAGAAATTTGTAATTAATTTCTATCTTGAGTGATCTAAAATTTTCACTAATTCCATACTTTTACAAATGGTATATAATTAAGATAAATGTTTACAATATCATTTTATGAACATGGATACCTCTCTATGGAATTTAAGTTAACTTGTAAATTTTATTCAAGTAATTTTTTTCTAACATTAATATTGAGAGGTGGGTATTACCGAAAAATAGAACCGTTACCTAGTAACTGAATGGTATCTCTCTCCCCTCTGGATGTCTAACTACATAATCTCTGCCATCTACTTGTTCCTCTGAGCTCCTACTATTCCTAATTAGAGGATTCCTTGCTGGAAATGCTATTGAGATTTATGCAATTTATGATAAATGATATTTTTGGAGATCATTAGAAATGTACATTTAAAAGCAGCTTATCTGTATATTGGATTTTAAAAAGAGTTGAGGTTTCTAAGCAAACCATTCTATTATTTTACAAATAAAGAAAAAGATATACAGGTTGGAGGACAGGTCTCCGTGTACTTGAAGATGCTTCTGATTGAATCAAATAGCCTAGTTAACCTGTAAAGTGTAGTTAAGTGTCATGTGAACAGAAGTCCTTGTTGTACTCAGTGATATACTCCCTACACCGAGAACAGATTTGGGCCACAGTTGGTTCCAATAAGTACTTATTGAATGAAGTAACTCATTAATAAAAGGTTCGCATTTTTACTTTGTATGTAGGGAATCAAACTGACATAATTTGCCATTTTTTGCTTCCGTATTAAAGAAGTTTTCATGTACAGAATAATTACAAATTATATCATCTAAGTCTCTGTTCTCCTTCTGGCCTCATATGCAATTAGGGACAGATATCACCAGACATGAGGTGGGACTCTTAAGCTGAAGAGTGAATAATTGGAGAAAATTTGACTTAGAGATGTTGATGCGGAGCTTTAAAAAAACCTTCATGTTCATGACCTTTTGGTGTGTTCAGTAACTCAGCATTCACTAGTAATTATTAAATACTAACGACGTACCAAGTGCAGTTTTATGCACTACAAGCATAGCAATGGTGAACACAAAAGTGCTTCCTCCTTTCAACTGGGGTGAGGAAAGGAAGGAAGATAGTAAACATAAGGAAAGAAGATTGAATAAGTGGTTTCCAAAAGTGAGAACTACTAGAATGTAAATTTAAAACGATGTGATGTCCTCAAGAGTGAAGGTGGAAAGCAGACTCCCACTAGGAAAGGAAGGCTGGAGGAAAAAATGTAGGAGCTGAACTCTAAGTGAGATGGAGTCAGTCTCGGGAAGACCTGAAAATACTTCCCATTCAGAGAGTGCAATCAATGTAAAAACTTCTAGTTAGAAACAATCTTGGCACATTCAAGGTCAGACTTATGTCACTGTAACCAGAGCACAGCAAACCAGGAGGGATTAAGACAGTAAAGGATGAAATCAGAAAGAAAGGGTGTGTGGCCATGGAAATATTATATTCTCAGTTAAATGGAAAGCCACTGGAGATATGAAAGGGAAACAGGAGGGAAAATTTTAGATGCCCCAATTTTAAAAAGGGAAGTTAAAATACACAGAAAAGATTTAATCTCCTGTCTTAAAAATTCCTGGCCTGACAGGAAGTCACTGAAAGAGGCTATGGAAATAATTTCTTTAGTTTTAATGAGCTTTTTAGAAACATAAAAACAGATAAAGCTGCTAGTGGAAGACCCAGGTGCCAGTGGGGACCTCCAAGCAAAGGCTGTCTAAATTCCACTTCTGATGGGTATCTTTAAAGCACCCTGAGCTCCACCAATGCATACCTTTCTTTACCCCTAATCAATCACATTGTTTCCCTGGCAGGAGCACCAATACCTGTGTTTACATCTTGCATGCAGTGCCGGCTCCCTTTAGATACTTAGAGCTTACCTGACAGTTTTTGAGCAGGACCTCCATGGGGAAATATTTCCCTGCTCCCTGTGCCTGATAGCCAAGCCAAAGTCAAGTGCCGTCAAGTCGGATCCAACTCATGGTGACTCTAGGGGTCAGGGTAGAACTGCCCCCAGAGTCTGATAGGACACACTAAATAAACTTCCTTTTGATCCCTAAACCTGAAACCTGTCTCAGAGATTGGCTATTTGGGGTGAGTAACGAGAATCTGGAGTTTTGTCCAGTAACAAAAGCAAGAAAGTATCACAGTGTCACAGTCTAACTTCTTTAAAAAGCTTTTATTAGTTGGTCCCTCCCCACCCCCCTTTGGGCCTTGGTATATCTTTTTGCTTAGAAAGTATCTTCAGCTCTAGAGTAATAAAGAGATCAGGCCACGGTCCAAGAGAAAAGAGGAGCTGAGAAAAGGCACTTAAGAGAATTACTTTCAAGTTTAGAATTCATAAGGACCACAAAGTGTGCTGTTCAAATACGAACTCGAAGAGATTCTGATTCAGGGAATCATGAAATTAGCATTTTACCAATGACCCTGAGTGAGTCAGATGTATGTGGCCCCAGATCTCCTTGAGTTTCAAGCTGAAAAGTCTTAAGTATCTTTTAGGTTGACTGACCTAGTTCACTATGACAGAAAATGGTAGGAATGTGGCAGACATACCAGGTCTGGAAAAAATAACTATACCCTTGGCTATAACTGGATCTCTAATGGAAGTGAGATTTCAGATCTTCATTTTAAAAAGCATGTATGTTTCCTTGGTTTTGGAACTTTGCATGTCATGACTTCATGGGACATACCACTTAATTGGCCTAATATTTTTAGTGTTTCTTTTCTACCTCTTAGTTTGTTGAATAGGGTCTGGGGTCTTAAAAGCTGATAAGTGGCCATTTGAGTTATGACAACTGGTCTGTATTTACCTGGAGCAATAGAGAAAGAAGGAAAGTCAGTGGTAAGAGAAGGAAACTGAATGTGTGGCTAATAGCCTTTATGAACAGCTGCCTCCCCTGAGACCAGAAGAACTGGATGGCACTTGCCTACTATTATTGAAAGAAAAAAACTATAGAAAAACCTTGATCGAAAGGGAGAAAATGTAGAACAGAATTTAAAATTCTTGAAGAACTCAGATATTCTGGAGACAATGAAGCTGAATGAACCCTGAAACTATTGTTCTGAGATAATCTTTAAATCTTAAACCAAAAATATCCTCTCAAATTTTCTTTAAACCCAACAATAGACTGGCTTAATTGGTAAAAGATGTTTACCTTGAACATTGTGCTCTTTTAAAGCACTATCTGAATGGTGCAAATTCAACAACTCAGCTCAAAAGGTCAGACAGTAATCTTAAAGGACAGCGAGTTTATGTTAATGGAGGAAGAACAATTCAGAAAAAGAGGATGAGAATAGTTGTACAACTTGAAGAAGATAATCAATGTCACCGACTCGTACATATGGAAATTACTGAATTGACACATGTTTGGTGTGCATATTTTCAGCAGTGGTAAAATAAATAGTATTTATCTTAGGATTTTTTTTTTAGAGTAATAAAACATATAACTATATAGAGAGGAAGATTTATATCAAGGAAATGGCTCACTCATATGTAGAGGCAGGGACATACCAAGTTTATGGGTAGAATGTTTTACTGATTTGTGTAGCTGCAGGGGCTGGTGAACCCAAGATCGGCAGATCAGAGAATAAGGCTGTTGCTCACAGGCTGGGAAGACTGTTGATTCCAAGATCAACAAGCAAGACCACAGATAAGCCACTAAGTTCAAGTCTCAAGAACTGGAGGTCTGGTGAACAGGAGTCAGCTGGAAGATTCAGACAGAGCAAAAAGCCTACAAGCCTTGCCAGAATTTCCACTTACATTCAACACAGGCCACACACACAAGGAAATTCCCTTTCAGAAGATCGACTACTCGTAGCAGATCCCATCATGTAGAAGATGACAATATTATATGAATAACAAACCACTGAGAATCACGGCCTAGTCAAGTTGACACAAAATCACCACAGTATGTGTGTTCATGCATGCATGCACACACTTCTATGTACATGTGTAAATAAAAAGGATATGCCATCAGAATTTGAAAGATTAGATGAGAACCTTTGGGGCAGAGAGTTCACATGAATAGACTTCATTGAAAAAAAAGATATACAATCAATAGTACTTGATTGTGAATGAACCCTGAAACTATTGTTCTGAGATAATCTTTAAATCTTAAACCAAAATATCTGACCTGATGTTTTAAGCAGAGCATCACGCTAAAGCCACATTCAACACGTTTATTCAACAACTCAGTTTCTTAACCTACCCAACCCCTAGATTATACACTTCCATCCTTGATAGCAGATGCTCTTGCTTGTTAACCGCTTGTTTCTCTTCTTTGGATCTCACTGCACCTCATGTCTTTCTTGGTAACAGCCTCAGCTCAGGTCCTCAATTCTGGTTTCTGCATCTCTCAGCAGTAACAAATTCAGAAGCTACTGTGAATAATGAGCATGTGGACTCTCTCCAGTTCTCCCCTCTCAAGCAACACTCAAGCTGAGTTTTCTGATTATGCTCATAATTGATGGGATTCCAAAAAATAAGACATTTTGTACATATAGTCAAGGATCACTTACCTTAAAAACTGTACCCATTTCATAATGCAGCTATAGGGGCAGAAATTCAAACCAGGCTATCTTCCTTGAAGAAAACAGAGAGAGGTGAGCATCAGTTTCACTGTAGAATTCTACAGACTCTCACAAGAGGTGATATAAAGGGTGCTCCCCTGAGTGTATGGCTTCAAAAAGAGTTGACTGAGTATGACAACTCTACCTGAAGGCCACACACAGGCAGCCAGGCCAAACCACAGCATATTGTCTGTGCCTGGAGAACGGATGGGTCATGGACATATCGCAATCAGCAGTCAGGTCAAGGATCCATGATGCCCATCACTAAATCAAAATGGAACCAATGCAAACAGAAAATCTATTGCCCACAGTCAAGAAACCATAGGCCTGAGAAGTGGATTGGGAAAGGAGTAGAATAGCTTCAAACTGTGTTATTCACTGAGAGTCTGGACCCACACCAACAGACATGCTAGCCCACTTTTGAAGAAGGAACTATCAATGTCCACCCCTTCCTGTTGACTTTTTGTGAACTTAACTCCCAAATCAGAGAAAAATCAGCACACACACACACACACACACACACACACACACACACACACAAATCCTGTTGCCATGCAGTTGATTACAACTCATAGCAAACCTATAGGACAGAGTAGAACTGCTCTATAGAGTTGCCAAGGGATGCGCAGTGGATTCAAATGCTGACCTTTTGGTTAGCAGCCGAATTCTTCACTACTACGCCATCAGGGTTTCCTACAATTTCTATACTGGAGGATTAAACTCAAACTCCCGATTCAGGGGGGATCTGAAAGGGATTCTTAGCTCTATTTCTATACATTTTCTCACCTAGATGGATGTATCTTCCTTCTTGATATAAATACAAATACAAATAAGTGTTTTTTGCGGGGGGGGGGGCTATTGGTCATTCAAGCTCTTTGTTTTAATAGGACAAAGGAAACAGTAGGATAGAGCTTCAATTATTCATAACTATTAAATAGACTTTTAAATTTGTCATCATTGTTACAAAAGTCACACTTGCTCTTATTAGATCTTTAAACAAAATCACCTGCATTATGTCCTTGGGTGTCTCTAACTAAAACTGGGTTTCCTCTCTTGAAAAACATGATCCTGCGTCTCTTGCAATATTTTGTTAACAAAACTGAAGAAAATCTAGCTCTGCTCCACATGCAGACAGGCCTGTGGGTTGCTTACCAATAGGCATGTTCTTCACAATTCCTCAGATAGAAGAGGTGCTCAATATATAGTGAATAAATTTGAAGGGAGAGAAGAATATAGGAAAAATCAAATACCCTTTGTCTGATACCAAATCTGTTGATTGAATCAATGCCTCTCATTATTCTAATTCTCATACCAACTGCACAAGGCAGCACTTCTTCCTCTGATCCCAACCACCCAAAGCTAGATCAGACCTCGCAAACTACAGGATACAGTCCTTCAGATTTCCCTGTCTGGCCAAGACTGCAGTTACCAGCTACAAGCTTGGTGTCCATATAACACCACCACTTCTGACCTGCTGGCTTGCACTACTCCTTAGAGTTTGAAAATTTGCTAGAGCAACTGACAGAACTCATGGAAAATACTATACTTACAGTTATGGTTTTATTATAAAGGATACAAACAAGACACAAAGGGCAAGGTCTGATAGAGTTCCCAGGAGCTTCCATGTCCCAAAAGGGGACACACTATACTCCCACATGAGTTGATGACTCTCACCAACCAGAAAGCCCCTAGAGCGTCCGTGTCCACAACATTTATTTGAGGTCTCATTATATAATCCAAACTCCAGTCCTTCTCCCCTGAGCATGGTTGACATCGTCAACATCACACACCTGATACTGTGGTCTTTACAGCATATGCAGAAACCCTGGTGGCATGGTGGTTAAGTGCCATGTCTGCTAACCAAGAGGTCAACAGTTTGAATCTGCCAGGCACTCCTTGGAAATGCTATGGGGCAGTTCTACTCTGTCTTACAGGGTCACTATGAGTTGAAATCAACTCAACAGTAGGGGGTTGGGTTCTAGCATATTCATCCCAGCCCTATGAGAGTCATAAACCCTTAGGTATGGTCTGGATTCCTCATCAACTCCCCCACCCCCACCCACCCACCTATATATATATATATGTATACCCATATATACATGTATATATATATATATATACCCATGCTGTTAAAGGATTCCAATTCATGGTAGAATAGAACTGCTCCACTGAGTTTTCTTGGTGTAATCTTTGCGGAAGCAGATCTCCAGGTCTGTCTTCTGTGGAGCCACTGGGTGGGTGCAGACCACCGTCCTTTAGGTTAGCAAGCCGTATGTGCAACAGTTACTCCTTTCCTCATCAAAGACATTTCAGTCTTCAGGGAAAGTCCAAGATTTTAGTCCAAAGACCAGATTCCTGGGGTAAATCAATTTTTTTTTTTTTTTACCTCACAGAGAATTTATTTTCCCTTCCAAGCAAGTGTGTGGCTGTAATATCCAATAATGTGCTGCTTGAAATTCTCGCTGCCTTGGCCCCTTCTCTCACCTTCACTCGTTCTTCAGTCTTCTAACTGGTCTGATTCTGCTTTCTCCTCAAAACATCCTCCATGCTGCCACCAGGATGTTATTTCTAAGATGTAAATTCAATCACACAATTACCCTGCTTAAAATAGATTCATCATCTTAAGGAACAACATCCAAATGCCTTAGTCTAACACATAAAGTTCTTAAGCATCCTTCCCTCACATTATTTTTGAACCACAAAAAGTTACTGGTATTTTCCAAGTTCAAGGCCTCTTATTTTTGTAAATACAGAGCTATTTGTTCTACCTGCTCACCTTTTTTCCCTTTTTTTGTGCCTGGAAAATACCTACTCTGCCTTTGAGGCCGTGCAAACATCAGTTGTCCCTTAAGCTGCCCATGAATATGTCAGCATAGAAAATAACTGATGCCTTCACACTGGAGTTCCATGGACCTTGGAGCACAGTGGTTAGGGACACTGCCTTTAAAGCCAAGCTGTGTGGAATGGAGTTTCTGTTTTCCTACTTACTAGTCATGTCACTTAACTGCTCTGTGCCCCAGTTTCCTATCTTTAAAATAAAGAGAACTTAACATCTACTGCTGAAGACAGGAAACAGACATAAGTTAACACATGTAAAATGCCTGCTACATGTAAGTGTTCAATAACATGATAATTAGTATTAAATCAGCTTTTACAAAAGTATAATATACATAAAAATATACAGTTCTGAAGTATACAGTTTAATAAATTTTGTCATGTGAAACACAGCTGCATATCCATGCAGATCAAAAATAAGAGACAGTTTTACCAGAGCTATAAATTCCTTCTTTGTATCCCTTTCAGTGATTGCCTGTCCTTCAAGGTAATCACATTTCTGATTTTTGCTTGATTGTGAACTTTAAAACAGTATCACATGATATGTATCTTTGTGTCTAGCTTCTTTCACTTAACATTGTGTTTTTGTGACCCATCTGTTTTGTTGCATACAATGTAGCAAGAGTTTCTTCATTTGCATTACTGGAAAGTAATGTAGAGTATTCTATTATATGAACATACCAAAACCAAACCAAACAGGTTGCAGTCAAGTAGATTCCAATTTGTAGCATCCCTGTAGGAGAGAGTAGAACTGCTCACAGAGTTGCCTAGGAGCACCTGGTGGGTTTGAACTGTTGACCTTTTGAATAGCAGCTATAGCCCTTAATCGCTACTCCACCAGGGTTTCCACTATATAAACATACTTCAAATTAATTTTTGAATCTTCTGTGGATGAATGTTTGGCTCATTTTCAGTTTTGGATTTTGAGGGAAAAGATTATTATGAATAATGCTGCTCTAAGCGTTCCTGTACAAGCCTTTTGGCAAGTATGTGCTTATTTCTGTTGTGTGTCTTTTGGCAAACATACGCACACATTTTCTTGTTTAGGAGTTGTAAAGTCATATTATGTGCTCTGCATCAGTAATTGTCAGTTTTCGAAACCGGCGCTACCACATTCTCACCAACACTTGCTTTTTTTCTGATTTTTTTCATTTTAGTTCTTAGGTAAAAGTGTCCCACTGTTATTTCAGTTTGCATGTACAGGATGACTGGTGATGTTGGTCAGCTTTTTAAATGTTTATTGTGCATTTGGTTAATAAGTAATGTTCTATATGTCTGCCATGTGGAACTCAACATGATAGCAATGGATTTGGTTTTGATTTAATTTCTATTTGTGAAGTATCTATTCAAGTCTTTTGCCATTTTCTAACAAGGTATTCTGGACTATTTTTCTTGTTGTTTTCTCATTGTTATGTAGCTTGGACACAGTCTTTTATCAGATATACACATTAAAAACACTTTCTCCTACTCTGTGGTCTGCTCTCTCCCAGGTATTTTTTTTCACTAAGCAAATTCTTAATCATACTTAGCTCAGCTTAGCTATATTTTCCTTAGCAGTTAAAGCTTTTTTAATGTCTGGTTTAAGAAATCCTTTCCAATCCAAAATAATGAACACATTTTCCAATTTCATTTTCCAAAAGCCATTGTTTTAACTTTCATATTTAAATGTAGAAGAACTGAAAACTACAATCTTTCTGACGTTGAGTATGATACGAGGTAGAAGACCAATAGCGAATTAACTACAAATACAATTTTGATTGAAAAAATTCTCCCCACTGTACCTCAGTCATCATGATCGTCACTGTATTTATTTGGTGATAAGCCTGCCTTTTCCACCAAACCACGAACATGAACAACACTGCGTTGTCCTCATCTTTTTCCCTTCGTACCTGATGGCATAAGGTAAAGGGCTACGGCTGCTGACCAAAAGGGTTGGCTGTTCAAATTCACCAGGCACTTCTTGGAAACTCTCCAGGGAAGTTCTACTCAATCCTATAGGGTCACTATGAGTCGGAATTGACTCACTGGCAGAGGGTTCAGTTTTGAAGCATTTAACACAGCTGCCAGCTCAGAGTCCATGTTCAATGAACATCTATTTAATAATTATCCTGTCAATGTATATAATGTGGATGGAAGTACTGTAAAAAGCAGTTTCCAGAATTCAAACATCTGGTTTAAGCAAATTGTATGGAATTGTATGGACAGAATGCAGAGGCCATGTATCATGACTACGACCCTTAGATAATTTGCAGAGAACAAGACAGCTGCCAAAAGACTGGCAATAGGCTAGTGCCCTTTTGATTTTCACTAGATTCTGGTTGTGTTTGGTATAGATTCCCAGAAATACTGGGAATCTTTAAATCTAAAATAATAGATCCTAAGAGCATAAGAAACGGAATAAAGAATTCTAGGAGTCAGCATCAGTTAACTGAGAACAAGTCATGGCACATTTAACTTGTTCATTTACAGTATATTTAACTTGCTAAAGTAGGTACTTGGCTTGGCAAAGTAGGAAAATGTAGTTCACATATTTTAGAAATGCTTCTGATACGGCCTCTCACTGATACACTAGTGAATAAGAGCAAAAACTACCAAGTAATTAATTTCTCTCAGGGGAGAAGCCATGACATTTTAACTAGGTACCATGCCTGACACCTAATATCCTGTAATAAATCACTGTTAATGAATGATTTATAAAAGCGTTAGGTGAGTTCTTTAACAGTTCTCCACTGAGTAGAAATTTGTATTTGGAATCTGGCTGTTCGATAACCTAGTTGTCTAGTCTATTTGTATGATTTGATAATATGTAGGATTCCTGTTTGGGGCTGAAATCAAACGGAGAGGTTTGAAAGCCTGAACAGAAAGATTAGGGAGGCAGGATTGGCTAAAAGAAGGATGGCTTCACATTTATCTTTCCCTAGTTTATGGAACAGGATTTGAATCTTGGTGAAAATAGGGATTAAGGTAAGAAGGTTTAGGAGATACATTCATGAAAGATGCTTGAGGCTATGGGCCCAGACATCACTGCTTCTGGGTCCAGGATGATGTTCCTCATCCCCAGTTTTGCCATCGACCACTGAAGGACTTTGGTAGCCTGGAGCCCTGGTGGTGCAGTAGTTAAGAGCTCCATCACTAACCAAAAAGTTTGTAGTTCAAATCCACCAGCTGATCCTTGGAGACCCTATGGGGCAGTTCTACTCTGTCTTACAGGGTCACTATGAATCCTATTTGACTCAAGAGCAACAGGTTTTCTTCTTTTCTACTTTTTTGATGGCCTCATAGGGGCTACCTTGGGGATGCTCATAAAAAGTACTGGCAGCAGAAGCCACGAGGATACGATTCTATGAAGACCATGAGCCAACTTGCGCCTAAAAACAAGTCACAAAGTCTGACATTCCAGAATACAAGAGGTGACTTTGACAGGGCACTAAACAAGTCCTTAAACTAAGTAAAGATAGGGGCTACGTCACATAATTTGAAATTAATATTAGTGGTGACTTCATTTTAACAGGCTGATAAGACCTAGTGAAATTCAGGCTTGCTATATATCCATACATAAAAGCTATGATTTATTGAAATCCTAATCAATGACAAGTTCTTTGTGTAAGATATTTTATATAAACTCTTTTACAGTTCTGTTAAGTAAATTTTATTGTTAAAATTTAGGTTTTGTTTGTTTGCTTGCTTGCCCGTGCATTTTTTCTAATGAAACATTGAAAATACTGGTAAAGTTTTTAATTCTATTTTAATTTTTATTTGAGATATTTTTGCACATGTGTTTATTTAGGAAAAAAATGATATTCTTGCCATATTCAGTCTTCTTGCAATTAGGACATGGCATGTGTCTCCAATTATCTTTAAAGGGTAGCATCTGTCCATTTATAAAATGAAATGTTTACTTCATTTAAGTGCTTCCAAACCCATTGCCACTGAGTCAATTCCAACTCACAGTGACCCTATAGGACAGAGTAGAACTGCCCCATAGGGTTTTCAAGTAGGCAGCTGGCGGATCTAACCTGCTGACCTTTAGGACAGTAGCCGTAGCTCTTGACCAGTACTCAAGAAAGTTAATTATAACTTATTTCAATTTTCAGCCAATATTATGAATGATATCTTCTTTCACTATGCTTTCTCAATGGACATGGGTAGAATTTGCAAATATTGTACAATCAAGAAATTATTTTTGTTTTCTATATATGCTATGTTAGTGAAATTTTTTTCATTACAATGTTTTTTCACTTTAATTGCATAACAATTTCTAGGTACACTTTCACATCTGCAAATAATTATAATAGAGTCTTCATCTCCCAAAACTTATGCACAACTTATTTCTGTTTTAATCTTACTATGTTAACCATTACTTACAGTACATTGTTAAATTATAATGAGGTTGTGAGAATTATCTATTTTTATACCCTTCCACATGGCAGAATGAAATTAGTCACATTTAGACACTTCCTAACTCATTTATAATTAAAGTGGTGACCAAAAGGAAAATAACTCTGACATAAGGATGGAGAGTGGGAGAGAGACAGACGTATTCACAAACCTACATACCAGTCCTGAGAAGGATGTTCCAAGGAAAACAAAGTTGAGTTCTTAATGACTTTAGCATGAGTGTATATAACAGACTCATTGCCAAAATCAGATTTGAAAGAAAGAAGTAAGAGTGAATGAGAAAAACAGATACAGTACTATGGGTAGGATATAAAGGTACGATGGCAGGTGCTAAGAAACGGCAGAGTAAAATACAACACAAACATTTTGTCTACCTCATCATTTTACTTGGGATTAGGCTTGAAAATATATACGGCATAATGTATAGCACTAATTTTCAATGTTATCCAGAGTAGTAAGTTTACATATTTGATCTAGGTATTCTGATTTTGCAAAAGGTACATAATTTCATGTCACCATCTTAAAAAAAAAAAAAAAGGCCATTACTGTCAAGTCAATTCCAACTCATAGTGACCCTACAGGACACAGTGGAACTGCCTTATGGGGTTCCCCTAGGAGCGGTTGGTAGATTCAAACTTCTGACCGCTTGGTTGGCAGCCAAGTTCTTAACAGTATGCCACCAGGGCTCCATCACCATCATGCCCCACTGCCATAGAGTGGATTCTGACTTACAGTAACCCTACAGACAGAGTAGAACTGCCCCATAGAGTTTCCAAGGAGCACCTGGCAGATTTGAACTGCCGACCTTTTGGTTAGTAGCCATAGCACTTAACCACTACACCACCAGGGTTTCCCTGTCACTACCAGAGGTGTCACTAATTTGATTCATTACGACTAGGAGAAGGACAGATTTTCTGAGGAATCTCTGCTAAAAACAAAGATGAGCCCTTAGAGTCAAAACAACAAATAATCGGAGAGAGATAGTACAAGGTTTATCTGCAAGGACAACTTGGATTTTAAAAAATAGAGTCTATGTATTTCGACTTGGGAATGGAAGAACCGGATGGTGCCCGGCCACCACCAGTGATAACCGTGATGGAGCTCACTATGTTGAGTCTCACTGGCAACACAAGAATAGAAAGGGGTGCACCCTGAGAACCCCACTAAAAGACCTCAATTGATGGTCCAGTGGTTTGGGGGTTCCTCTGGGAGCATGGCCCCTCACCCTGATGCTGCTGTTGACCATAAATCATAATGAAGGTCCACACTTCGGACAGAAATGGATTGGACTTGGCGATGCAGTGACCATATATTGGATGCACTTTATGGTTCTGTGCATCTATAGGATGTCATCCTGCTGACCTCTGGCTGGAGGAAGGAGAGTAGGTGGAGAGGAGGGGAAAGGAGACTGCTGGGAGAAGGAGACATGTGTGGCACAGAGAGGAATAGTGTGCTGTTACCGGGCAGGGAGAGCAGTGGAAGCTGCATATAGCTGGGCATGCAAATTTATATGGGAATGTACATTTTCACTTAGTCATAATAAAATAAAATAAGTAAACATCTTACCTGTATTCTTTACTTTCAGCCAAGATCCATCTGGCATCAGGAGAGACATCCCTAGTTCCACACCTTCTTCTGAATCTGGCTTGAATTTCTGGCAGTTACCTGTCAATGTACTGCTGCAGTTGCTTTTTAATGATCTTTAGCCAAATTTTTACTTGCATGTGATATTACTGATATTGTTCGATAATTTCCACATTAAGTTGGGTCAACTTTTTGGGGAATAGACATAAACATGCATCTCTTCCAGTCAAGTGAAACTTGTTTTAGTCAGCTAGGGCTGCTCTAACAGAAATACCACAGAGTGGATGGCTTTAACAAAGAAAGATTTATTCTTACACAGTCCGGTAGGTTGCAAGTCCATATTCAGGGTGTCCGCTCCAGGGGAAGGCTTTCCCCTTGTCGGCTCTGGAGGAAAAGTCTGGTATTGCATCAGTCTTTGTCCAGGGAGCATCCTGACGCAAGAACCTCTGGTCTGAAGGACGCGCTCTGCTCCTGGTGCTGCTTGCTTGATGGTAGCGAGGTTCTCAAATTGTCCTTTGTCTCTTTTTCCTTTTATTCCTTGCAAGCTAAAAGCATTAAGGGTGGGGCAAGGCATAATCCAGGGGAACTCCCCCCTACAGCAGGAATTTACAGCCCCACCCTAATCCTTTAACATGCAGGATAGCAAAACCACACAATGGAGGACAGTCCCAAGATACAGGGAACCATATCCCAGCCATGTGGCTGCATACATTTTTGGGGGGACACAATTCCAACCACGACACGCAGTTCTCCAAATTTCTTGGCAAAGATGAGTTATCACTTTCAGTGCTGCATCTCTTTGTTGAGTCATCTCAATTGATGTTCCATCAATTCCTGGAACCTTGTCTTTGCCAACGCCTTCAATGCAGCTACATATTCTTCATGTAGTACCAGCATTTCCTGATCATATGATGCCTCTTGAAGCAGTTGAATGCCAACGAATTCTTTTTGGTATTGTGACTCTTCACATTCCTTCCATCTTCTTTTAATGCCTCCCGTGTTGTTCAGTATTTTCACTGTAGATCTTTCACTGTCGTAACTCAAGGCTTGGATGTTTTCTTCCATTCCTTCATCCTGAGAAATGACATGCATGTTCTTTCTTTTTGATTTTCTATCTCCAGCTCTTTGCACATGCCACTGTAATACTTTACTTTGTCTTCTCGACCAGCTCTTTGAAGTCTTCTATTCAGTTATTCTGCTTCATCATTCCTTCTTTCTGCTTTAGATACTAGATTTGCAAGAGAAGGTTTCAGAGTCTCTTCTGACATCCAGTTCGGTCTTTCTTTTCTCTCTTTTTAATGACCTCTTGTTTTCTTCTTGTATCATGTCTTTGATATCATGCCACAACTTGTCTAGTCTTTGGTCATTAGTGTTCAATACATCAGATCTATTCTTGAGACAGTCTCTAAACTCACATGCATTATACTCAAGGTCATACTTTGTTTTTCATGGACTTGTTCCAGTTTTCTTCAGTATCATTTTCAACTTTCTTATGAACAAATGGTGATCTGTGCTGTGATCAACAGCTGACCACATTTTGATTGATGATATTGAGCTTTTCTATGGTGTCTTTCCACAGATATAGTTGATTTAATTCCTGTGTGTATCCCATAATGGTGCAATCCATGTGTATCACTGCTGTTTACGTTGGTGAAAAAGGGTGTTTGCAATGAAGAAGTTATTTGTCTTGCAAAATTCTATCATGTGATCTTTGGCATCATTTCTCTTCCCAATACCATATTTTTCAACTACTAGCTCTTTTTTGTTTTCAACTTTTGCATTCCAATCACCAGGAATTATCAGTTCATCCTGATTGCATGTTCGATCAATTCCAGACTGCAGAAGTGTAAAAATGCTCAGTTTAGGCCTTATTAGTTGCACATAAATTTGAATAACAGTTATATTAACTGGCCTTCCTTGTAGGTATATGGATAGTATCCTATCACTGACAGGTTTGTGCTTCCGGATAGATCTTAAAATGTTCTTTTTTTGATGGTGAATGCAACACCATTCTTCTTCAAGTTATCATTCCTGACATAGTGGACTGCATGATTATCCAATTTAAAATGGCCAATATTGGTCCATTTCAGCTACTAATGCCTAGGATATAAATGTTTATGCATTCCATTTCAGTTTTGATGATTTCTAATTTTTCTAGATTTCTAGATTCATACATTGTACATTCCATGTTCCAATTACTAATGGCTGTTTGCAGCTATTTATTCTTCTTTTGAGTCATGCTACATCAGAAAATACAGGCCCCAAAAGCTTGACTCCATCCATGTCATTAAGGTCAATTCTACTTTGGAGGAGACAGCTCTTCCCCGATCGTCTTTTGAGTACCTGCCAACTTGAGGGTGTCATTTTCCAGCACTATGTTAGACAATGTTCTGTTGCTATTCATAAGATTTCTGCTGGCTAATTCCTTTCAGAAGTAGACTGCTTTGTCCTTCTTCTTGTCTGTCTTAGCCTGGAAGATCAGCTGAAACCTGCTCACCATGTATGATGCTGCTAGTATCTGAATAGCGCCAACATAGCTTCCAGCACTGCAGCAACACTCAAGTCCCCATAGTACGACAAACTGACAGACAAATAGGAGACAATGGTAATTAAGATGACCAAATGTTAGTAGTTGCTGAATTTAGGGTATAAGTGATAAGCATACCATCCCCTTTGCCCTCTGGAAGTTCGAAAAATATTAATTGCACAAATATTTTTAAAAATTAAAAGTGTAGCCAGCAACTTGTACCCTAGTTTCTAGTGCATTGTAGAAATAAAATATTGCATTTTCATTGTGTTTATAAATATTCAAATGGAGCAGATTACAAATTTACACATTGTCATTGACATAGCTCATTACTTTTTTAGTTCACCTATGGAGGTATGTCCATCCTTACTGCAGAAATTTCTGCTTATTTTGGATGCTGGAATATTTTTTTTTTTCCTTTTAATTCAACTCGATTTGAGAAACAGCTATAAAGACACTAAACTTTTCTGAGATAGCAGAGACTTTTAACTAAAAAGAGGAAGATTGTAAATTAAAATGTAACATTAAAAATTAAAACGTAATAATGTATTTCAAAATGGATACAATAACAATAAAGAAGAATCACCATTTTAAATTTCCTTTGAGGTCCAGCTATCAGATAATGAAATTTACATTATTGTTGTTGTGTGCTGTTGAGGTAATTCCAACTGATGTCAGTCCTATAGAATGGGGTAAAACTGTTCAATAGGTTTTCTAAGGATCAGCTTTCAGATTTGAACTACAAGTAAAATTTTGCTGAAGATTATTCAAAAGTGGTTACAATAGTACATTGACAAAGAACTGTCAGAAATTCAAGCTGGATTCAGAAGAGGACGTGGAACCAGGGATGTCATCACTGATGTCTGACAGATCGCAACTGAAAGCAGAGAATATCAGAAAGATGTTTGCCTATGTTTTATTGACTACACAAAGGCATTTGAGTGTGTGGATCATAAATTATGCATTGCAAAGAATGAGAATGCCAGAACACTTAATTATGTTCATAGGGAAACTGTATTTATACAAAGAGGCAGTAAGTTGACACAGAACAAGGGAATATTGAGTGGTTTAAAGTCAGAAAAGTTGTGCATCAGGCTTGTATCCTTTCACCATACCTATACAAACTGTATGCTGAGGAAATCATCCTGGACGCTGAACTATATGAAGAAGACTGGGACATTAAGATTGGAGAAAGACTCACTAACAACCTGCATTATGCAGATGGCACATCCTTGTTTGCTGAAAGTGAAGAGGATTTGAAATACTTATTGATCAAGATTAAAGATCATAGCCTTCGGTATGGATTACGCTTTAACATAAAGAAAACAAAAACCCTCACGACTGGACCAGTAGGCAACATTATGATGAAAAGAGAAAGGACTGAAGTTGTCAAGAATTTCATTTGATTTGATCCACAATCAATGCCTGTGGAAGCAGCAATTAAGAAATCAGATGGTGCATAGTTTCAGGCAAATCTTTAAAAGTGTTAAAAAGCAAGGATATCACTTTAAGGACTAAGATGTGACTGATTCAAGCCATGATCTTTTCAGTGGCCCCACGTGCACGTGACAGCTGGAAGACCAAAGAAGAATTGACACCTTTGAATTACAGTGTTGGCAGAGATTATTGAATATACATGAACTGACAGAAGAACAAACAGATGTCTTGGAAGAAGCACAGTTAAAATGCTCATTAGAAGAAAGGACGGTGGGACTTCACCTCACATATGTTGGATGTGTTATCAGGAAGGACCAGTCTCTGAAGAAGGACATCATTTGAAGTAATGCAGAGGATCAAAAAATAAGAAGGGCTTCAAGAAGATGGATTGACACAGAGGCTGCAACAATGGGCTCAGACATAGCAGTGACTGTGAGGATGGTGCAGGACCAGGCAGGGTTTTGTGCGGTTGGATATAGAGTAGCTATGAGTCAGCATGGAGTTGACGACACCTAACAACAACAAGAGACAAGCTCTGGTGGCACAGTCATCAAGTGTTTGTCTGCTAACCGAAAGGACAAAATTTCAGATCCACCAATCAACCCTTGGAAATGCTATGAGACAGTTCTACTTAGTCCTGTAGGTTTACTATGAGTCAGAATCAACTCAACAGCAAAGGGCTTGGATATTTTTCTTTAAGAAAGAAAATTACAAAATTATAAATAAAATTCTATGAATGCAGTGAATTATTATCTAAATTATGGGAAAAAACTTATGAAAGCTAAACTATAAAATCAAATGAATACCACAGGCATCATAGAATGTAGATACTATTTTATTTTATTTTTTTGATACTATTTTATTTTTATTAATTAAATGCCTGTTTATTCTCCAATAAGATATTTTTCCTATATTTTGGGCTTCATAATCTTAGAACTCCTCTTTACGTGACAACTGCTTTATGTTTTTTCCAGAGAGAATAAAAAGATAGATAGTTCAGGCTGTGCCTTAAATGGATTCACATTTACTTTTTACTACTACTGATGGTTGGAAAGCAGAAAACATTTGACTTCACACACATGGATGTACATGCCATTTGGGCCTGTGCCCTACAAGCAGAAGGACTCTGAAAAGTCCCATGTTGAATCATTTCCTTCAGAAGAAATAGTTATTATACTGTATCTGTCATATCCTTCAGTGTAGGCCTGACCTAAGAGAACTTTTGTATGGTAAGTTGTCAACGAGAAGCAACTCCTTTGCTTACAATTTTATGTTTTTGGTGAGTGGAAGAAGCTTCTATAAGTTTTTCCATGACTTTTTGTTCCAAGCATTGTAGGCCACCTTCATACCCTGACACCAACCCAGCCCTGTAGATTGTCGACACAATGTCGGGTAAGTTCATGTAGAAGGCTTTAGAAATATGTCTAGAAATCAGTCCAGCATACAATTTAACTCTTCACTGAAAAGACTACAATCCACATAAATATATACATGGCAGAGAATATAGAATTACACCATAGACTTCCAAAAGAAGGAATAAATTAGTCTCAGAAGAAATGCAAACAAAATGTTCTTTAAAAATAAGAACGACAAAATTTGGACTCACTTGCCTTGGACACATGATCAGGAAAGAACAATCAGCAGAAAATGTTGCCATGTTTGGTAAAGTAGAAGGCCAGTGAAACAAGCAAAAACCAGTGGGATGGACTGACCGAATAGCTGCAACAGTGGACTCAAACACACCAACAATTATGAAAATGGTGTGCAACTGGGGGATGTTTCTGCTTGCATAAGGTCACCATGAGTCAAAGCTGACTCAATGACAGATAATGACAAACACAAACTAAATGAAATTCACCTCAACTTCCCCAAAATACTTAGAACCATTCCAAAACCACTTTACATGAAGAAAAGTGGTGAAGGCAGCCAACAGTGTTCTTAACCAATTGCTGTTAAAATACATTTTAGACTGTGAGTGTTACAGAAAAATATGATGAGACCCTTGCTATAAGAACTTAAAAACAGACTCAAGCACAGAAGAAAAGACTCTTTGATGGCTGCAAGGTTGAGGAGGGAAGGAGCGTGAGTGGGGGACAATTTAGATTAGATAGCTAATAGAAATTTGTTTGGATGAAATCCATGACAACACACATTAGAAAGAAGATCAATAATAACTAGACTTGAACACAATTTGAGTACTCCTCCCAGCTTAACCCAATATTGCAAGGACAGAGTAGCTGGGGCAGTGGGCAGGGGACCATGCTCTTAGACGAAATCGAGGCCAACTGGCACAGCTAGCATTTTGCTAATGAGGACTCTCTGTACCCCACGTTGGTGAGTGACGTCTGGGGTCTTAAAAGCTGCCAAGCTGCCATCTGAGGGTACAGCAAATGGTCCCAACTCAACAGGAACGGATGATCACCGAAGGCAAGAACAACGTGGGGAAAAGAGAAACCAGAAGACAGAGAGACCCATGTGAGTGGGTCTGTACATTGTGACCAGAAGAACCAGATGGTACCCTAGCCACCACTAGTGATAGCCACAATGGAGCTCACAAAGTTGAGTCTCACTGGCAGAAAGTGAATAAATGGGGTGCACTCTAAGATCTCCAATAAAAGACCACAATTGATGGTCCGGAGGGTTCAGGGTTCCCCTGGGAGCATGGCCCCTGGCCCTGATGCTGCCCTTGTCCATAAATCATAATGAAGGCCAACTTTTCTGACAGCAATGGATTGGGCTTGGCAACGCCGAGTGACTATACCTTGTGAGGATTTTCTGGTTCTATGCATCCATAGGGTGCTATTCTGCTGACCTCTTGCTGGAGGAAGGGGTGTAGGTAGAGAGGAGGGGACAGGAGACTGTTGGGAGGATAGGACATGTATGGAGCAGAGAGGAGGGGTATGCTGTCACCGTGCAGGGAGAGAAGTGGGAGCTGCATATAAGTGAGCATGCGAATTTGTATGGGAGTGTACATTTTCATTGAATCATAATAAAAAAAGAAAAGAAAAATATGACCACATAAACCCCTCACTGCTACCCTCTCAAGGCCTTGAAAAAGGCCCTGCAAACAAGCAATTCCACAGTTTAAGAAGCTTCATTAACACTACAGTCAGTTTAGCCCTGGGTGTCAGACTTCTTAAAAACACAGGTAGCATTGTAGTTAAGTGCTATGGCTGGTAATCAAAATGTCAGCAGTTCAAATCTACCAGGCACTCCTTGGAAGCTCTAAGAAGCAACTTTACTCTGTTCTATAGGGTCACTATGAGTTGTAATTCACTTGACAGCAGTGTTTCTATTCTTTTTTGTTTTTTAATGGCACTCCTCCAAGAAGATCAAGTTGATCTGGATGACAGACAAGTGCCGCAGGGCTATTCCCCTCCCCCGTGCCAAGGAGCTATATCTTATCCTAGAGGAAGGAAAAAGAACATGGACTCTAAGACGCTTAAGTCTTTGTCTAATAAGCATTTTAACTTGAGAGTGACTAAGAAACTTGAAAAGTCAAGTTAAACTTCTCCCCTATTTCTGACTACAATTGGAGACTCATGGGCAAGTTGAGTTCCATTATGGAAAAGTAAAATTACGTATCTCTTTTGCTTAACAATGACTTGAAATTGCAATATGTGAACCCATGTGTAGCCCACTACATGTGAACATAAAATGACTGAAACAGAAAAGCCAAGGAATTTAACTCTTTGTCTTAAAAGGATTATGAATTAGTAAGAAATGCAATATAAAGGAGCAGCTTGGATAATTTTAAATAATTTTCTACAGTAATCTAAATCTCCAAGAGTCTAGGTGATTTTGACAGAGACATGAAGGCAAACAGGAAACCCAAGTAGGTTTATCTTTGCTTAGTTTGAGTGTGACAGTGACTGATGACAGTGCCAGGTTTGGAAACACCATCTGGCAACTGGCAAGGACACTCACCTATATTTCAGTCCTCTCTGAGTTCATCAGGAAGAGTGACGGACACCCATGGAGCAAACTACTCCATCCCAAGATAATGAAAAAGAATACATTTGGTTGATTTCCAAATCTGAAGAGGTGCTTTATTTTATATCTATAAACAACCATGGTATACCTTAAATTTTTTAACCCAACATGTGGAACAAAGAACTCTGTTTGGCCTTTGTCTCCAGTCTTTTGGTAAATAGTCCTTGGAGCCTCCCCAGCAATCAAAGTATCTTTACTTTTCCTTAAACAACCAGGCAATATGTTGTTGTTTTGCATAGCTGATCTGATGCCAACTGTGATCTTTATGGAGGGAGCCCTAGTGGCTCAGTGATTAAGAGCTCAGCTGCTAAGGGAAAAGTTGGCAGTGCCAACCCACCAGCAGCTCCAAGTGAGAAAGACATGGCAGTATGCTTCTGTAAAGGTTTACAGCCTTGGAAACCCTATAGGGCACTTTTCCTCTATCTTACAGGTTGCAACAGATTAGATTTTTGCATAATTTTTGTGGGAGCAGACCACCAGGTCTTTTCTCCTGTGAAGCCACTGGTATGTTTCAACAGCCTACTTTTTGGTTAGTGGCCAAGTGCTTAACTATTTCATCCCCAGGCAATAAGTAAACATATGCAAATGAGTAGAGCTACACCGGCCTCACCTTGGCAACAGGCCTCTGGAGGGGAGCAGAGCGTGATACAGTCACCATGCACACGTATTGAAGCCCAAATGAGAAAGAAGCTTTCTCTTTTGAAGACTCCCTGGGGTGGTGAGAACACCCATGCATGGAAAAGGTGGTATCTTTCTGTAGAAAGTGGGGGCCCTGGGCAAACCTGATGAGTCCCTTTGTTTGTATCCTTTCTGATTATAATAAATAGGTAACTGTAAGCACAGGTCATGTTGTTGTTCTGTTTGTGGAGCTGATTCAATAGTGTCATGGATTGAATTGTTTCCCCCCCAGGATAGGTGTAGCCATGTGGCTGGGCCGTGACTCCCAGTATCTTGTGACTGTCCTCCACTCTGTAGTTTTCCTATGCTGTATGTTAAAGGATTAGGGTGGGGCTGTAAATCCCTTCATAGGATCACCTCCCTGCTCCACTGTAAAGGGAGTTTCCCTGGAGTATGGCTTGCCCCACCCTTAATCCTTTCATCCTAGGACAGATAAAAGGAAAGAAGCAAGCAGAGATTTGGGAACCTCATACCATCAAGAAAGCAGCACCAGGAAAACAGCACGTCTTTCAGACCTGAGGTTCCTGTGCTGAGATGCTCCCTGGACAAAGATTGACTCTGACTTAGCTCAAGGTAGCTAATCAGAAAGGTTAGTCACTTGGAAAGACCAGCTCTGGATGGTTGGGAGACAGAGGAAAGCTGCCCAGGCAGTCCATGAAGAAGGACAGAGCTGTTCCAGCTCGTGACCTGGACCTGGAGGTTAGAAAGAGGGCTGGTCAGAACTTCACGGAGTTGTGCAGGTTCCTGACCCTGTGGCTGGTAACAGATGACCTGAGCCCAGGTGACCAAGGATATTTTGACCTGGCTCAAGGCAGCCAGGAATGAGGTCTGACTTACCTCTGGGTGTTTGGGACCAGACAGGAAGTACTACTGCAGTACCTTGCAACATGGAATGGAGACACGTGCAAATGAAGCCTGGGTCCACCTCTGGGTGGAGGTTGGACTCACACTGGTTCTTACCATGTAGTTAGCAATAAAAGTGCAGTTTTTCCTCCTTGCAGTTTGCCTGGTGCAATCAGCAGCACACCTGTTCAAACCCATTTTTCTCCTGTATCATCCAATTTTCTCTGACCACTGATGAATCATTTCTAAGTTACGAGAGTCTAAAGACTAATGTTGCAATAGGGCCTCATGCTCTTGGGTGTCTGAAGCATATGCTACAGATGCAGGAAGGAGGGACCAGCAATTTTTTTTTCTCTGATTTCTCTTTCTCTGGAAAGGAATTTAATTTGGGGCCTTTGAAATAAATTTCTGAGCATACTTGGAAAGATACTTTCTCACATAGCTGCAGCACTTAACCACTACACTACTCAGATTTCCATATGAATTATATGTAAAATGACAACATTTCATTTTAATATCAATGAGAGTTGATAGCATTTGAGGAGAGAATGGGCATACATTTTATGGATCAAATAATAAGGATCAACACATTCTCTGTATTTTCCATGCTTTCGTATAAGATGAAGTCTTTTCATCCAGCAGAGAGTTAGAAACACAGTTAACATCACTGTTCTTTCCCAAGGTGTCTGTGTGTGCTATGGGATTGACGGAAGTTCTCACTGGAAAATACCTAGAAGGCTGGGATAGTGGCCAGGAGGTGCCGCATTTTCCTTGTACGAGTGTTCCTGCTTGACACAGCAGGGTGTGGTAGGCTGAATAAGGACCAGTTTCTTGACCTGCAAAACACGGATAACAACAGAACCAAAGCTGTGACAATATTAAATGAGGATATACATGTTTACAACTATGTACAATGCAGTAAGCATCCAATAAGTATTAACTAGTATTATCACCTGTCTCTTGAAATTTTCTTCTTACCTTACCTATCTATCCCTTACTATTTATGTGTAGACTTTTCCTTACCAACAAATTCCTCCTGCCAGGTGATCCATGTAAGACCAGGTTGTTTCTTTCAGATTCTACATCTCTTTGGTTCCAATCAAATCCTCAACTAAGCCAGGCCCCACCAGTCAAGTCCCTCTCAAGTTGATTCTGACTCATGATGACTCCACATGTGTCAGAGTAGAAAAGCACTCCTTATGGTTTTCAGTGGCTGAGGCTTTGGAAGTAAATTTCCAGGTTTTTCTCCCCAGGGGCCTCTAAACCTGTTGCCATCATTTCCAAATCATAGCGACCCTGTAAGAACAGAGTAGAACTGACCTACTGGGTTTTCAACAAGCACATAGTGGATTCTGATCACCAACGTTTTAGTTAAGAGCCATAGCTAGGAGTTATGAGCCACTCTATCACCAGGGTTTCCCAGGTGCCTCTAGGTGAACTCAGTCCTCCCACATTGGTTAGCAGCCAAGCACATTAACCATTTGTATTACCCGGGGCCCCCACTCTAGGCCTAGCTCCCATCTATTCTAAACACCTCTGTTCCACATATAGATGTATTTGTAGGCATATGAATATACATATTTGTGTGTGCTACACATACAATATAATAAACCACATGGGAGCAGAGTTGTGCTTTGCAAATATAACCAAATACCTCACAGGATTTGAAGACTTAAGACCACAATTTCATGGGACAACTCAAGTCAATTATCACAAGAGAGTCCTTAGAGTTTATTTTCTACATCTTAGTTTGGTAAGTAGCATCTTGGGTCATGAAATCTTGGGCTCAGCCACTTAAGATACTGCTGCTGATTGCTACTCATGTGGAGCAAAAGAGAAGAAAGAGAACCAAAAACTCAAAGAAGAAACTAGTTCACAGAATCAACCACCTACACGAACTAGAGCCTCATTTATCCTGAAACCAGAAGAACTACACAGTACCTGGCTACCACGATCAACTGTTCTGACTGGGAACACAGTAGACGGTCCATGAAAGAATGGGAGAAAATTGTAGAACAAAACACAAATTCTTAAAGCAAAGCCAGTTTTACTGAACTAGTAGAAACTAGAGGAAACCCTGAGACTGTCATCCTGAGGTATCTTTTAATGTTTGAACTGAAACCACTCTGAGAGCTCACCTTTCAGTTAAATAACAGATTGGCTCATGTCATAAGACAAATAATACCACCAGCGAGTATTGTGCTTCTTTAAAAAAAAAAAAACTGTATGAGACCAAATGGTCAGTATTTACCCTAAAGCAAAGATGAGAAGTTTGGGCAGAGGAGGACAGAAGGGTCAGGGAAGCCAGATTAACGGAAACGGAACTACCAAAATAGAAATAATAAGAATGTTGACCCAATGTGGAAAATGTAACCAGTGTCACTGAACAGTGAGTATAGAAATGTTTCAATCAGAACCAAATTTGCTGTGTAGACTTTCACCAAAAACAGTTCTAAAAATTAATAAATAAACACCTCTCTTCACTGACCTGCAAGATGCTCATACCTCCTAGTTAGGTAGAATACTTTTCTAGGCACTTCGCTAATTAGGCTTGAATATCAGAACTAGTCTAGATTCTCAGATTGAGCACCTTGAGCTATGGATTTGATGGCCGAGGCACAAACTATTGATTGCCTTGCATTGCACTTTTATGGCAAGTGCTAGGGCATTCCAACATACTTGGGGGACAGTGTAAATGTCTACCACAGCTGGGATCTTTGAAACAACTTAAAAAAAAAAAAAACCAAACTTGCCTCCATCCAGTCAGTTCTGACTCATAGCAACCCTAGAAGACAAAGTAGAACTTCCCCAAAGAATTTTCAAGGAGCACCTGGTGGATCTAAACTGTTGAGGTTTTGGTTAGTAGCCATAACACTTCACCACTAAGCCACCAGGGTTTCCAACATACTTAGGGAACATTGTAAATATTTATTACAGCTGGAATCTTTGAAGGGGGAGGATTACTAAACTGCAAAAGAATTTCCTCTATCCTCCAGCCTTTTAAAACTTTCTAACAATATAAATTACCATTAATTTGCCAACATAACTCACTGACACATCTTCACACCCTGCCCAATAATGTCAAAAAAAGAAACCCTCCTGAATAATCCTGAAAATCCTTTCTCAGAGAACTCGCATACAAACATATGCTCAAGTGTTACACAGAATTTTTCAAGGCCCATAGCACCCCTGAAGTTGCTGTGGACTCCAAGTTAATTCCTCTCAGTTAAAGAGCTTTTTCTTTTTGGTTTCATCCTCTATTTTTCCTTCATTTTTCACTCACCTCAATTCACTTATATTTTCCCCCAAGTTTGTGACAAGCAAGTTACTCTCACAAACAAATGCATACACAATCTACATTTTGATTTCTAAATGAGTATCAGTCCAAGAAATTCTTATTGAGCTTCTACTTGTAGTCTCAGTAAAGGGTTTTTGGACAGATTAAGCAGTTAATAAGAAACATTTTCTGCCATTAAAGAGCTTACAGACTGCCCCATTTATCAGGAGGAGATAGCCCTCTTTAAGAGTGCAATTGAGGAGGATATAGACGTTCAGCGTTATATCCTTCTTGGCTAATAAATTGAAACTCAATTTAAAGGAGAGCTGCAATGAAAGCACTTTTAGGAAGGATGTGAATTTCCCCTTGCCAACATTACTGTCCAACCTTTCTTTGCCTTTAATTTGTGTTAAAATAAAAATTAGCCTCAAATGACACCAATTTATTTAAAATTATAGGAGTTTTTCTTAGAACTGAATCCTAAAAAAAATAAAAATAACCAAATGGTTTCACAACAAATTGACCAATACTTCGAGTCTGACATTTCAAACAAAGCATTACAATTAGCTTACTTGCTCTCAAGGAAAAGTCTGATGCATGTCTTAGTCCTCTGGTACTGCTTTAACACAAATACCACAAGTGGATGGCTCTGAAAACAGAATTTTATTTTGTCACAGTCCAGTAAGCTAGAAGTCCCGATTCAGGGTGTCAGCTCCAGGGGCAGGCTTTCTCTGCTGGGTCTGAAGAAAGGTCCTTGTTGTCGCTCTTCCCGTGGACTGGAAGCTCCCGAGCCGCAGGACCCCAGTCTTTCCAAAGGACGTGCTCAACTCCTGGAGCTCTATATAGATGGTGCAAATAATTAACGTGCTCAGCTGTTAACTCAAAGTTTAAAGGTCTGAGTTAATCCAGCTGCCTTGAAAGAAAGACCTGGTGATCTACTTTGCAAAAGTCAGCCACTGAAAGTCTGTGGAGTATAGTTCTCCTCTGACATACACAGGGCTGCCCTATGTATTCATACATAGGTACAATAACTTTATTTATTAATAAATCAATTGAACTGATCCCAGAGAATCCATAAAATGAACACTAATAGACTCTCAATGTATACAGCACAGAGGAAAGGATTTGAGTTCACATTTCCTGCAGTAGTCTAAGCTTAACCAAACCAAAACTCGGTGCCATTGAGTTGACTCCGACTCACAGCAACCCCATAGGACAGAAAAGAATTGCTCCACAGTGTCCAAGAAGCACCTGGTGGATTTGGACTGCCAACCATTTGGTTAGCAGCCGCAGCACGTAACCAACCACTATGCCACTAGGGTTTCAAAAACCTATGAAGTTTCAAAGAAGTCAACCGGAAAGAGTTTGTTGTTTCTGTAAAGCTATACTGAGTCATTTGTTTATCTTCCTGGCTGCTTAATTAAAATGTGAACATAAGATTATCTGATTTTCTTGTTTACCAGTCTAGGATCATATGAGTCAGAATCAACTCCACGGCAGTGGGTTAGGTTTTTTGGGTTAATCTGGGTCTACCAAACAGAAATCAGCAACGTATCTGCCTTAACCTCCAGAATGCTCTGAGCTGTGAAGGGCGGCCAGCTGCACCCATATAAATCACTCCACGCCAAAGTGTACTGCACTACCTTCCTTTAATCATGAAGATTAATTGCTCTTTGCAATTCTGAGAAGTGGTGATCTATAAAGTTAATAAAACACAGTAACACATTGTGACTTTTCCTGCTCTTTGTCTTAACAAACAAGGGTAAAAGTTTAGCACGCTATTGAGTCGATTATGGGCTTGATGAAGTAAAACAACAATTTTGTGGCTTAGTCTTGTTTTTCAAAAAGTTGTTCTGGTTTCTGAAATTACAATAAGTCTTTTTGTGTAATATCAGGGGATTAGCTCTTTACAATGTATTTAAGAGCTGTGTTCTTCTTGCTAGCCAGTCTTTTTCTCTACTGGCCAAGGGCAACTACCAAAAAATAAATAAATACAGAAATTTAGAGTCCATGAAATCCTCCCTTGTTTTAGCTATCATTGCACAATGCTGGACAAAGTACCTAAGGTGATTCATAAATTGTAAGAGGTGGAAGGAACCTTTGGCACGATTTACCTTCAGTCTCTGTCCCCCACACCCTTCAGCCCTGCTCTCTGGGAAGGGAATGTACCTAGTTTGTTCTCCATGAAGCCCTGTAACAGAAAAGGAAGTTGAGATTCTGGCAGTGTGAGGTAAACTTTGTCACTAGCTGCTAAAACATCAGGACTCCTAACAGCCTGTCTAATTTTTATTTCTTGTATCCAAGGTCCTTGAAAGACGTGAAAGGTCAGAACAACAGTGCAAGTAACGATGCTGATAGATGTTAGGGCTAGAAGGAATGCACTCAATCTAGTCCAACTCCCATATTTTTTAAATGAAAAGCACGGAACCCAGATAGATTGTTTGTGAGGTCATGTGCATTGTTAGAGGAAAAAGCCAAACCAGAAGCCAATGCAGTTGTCCTAGCACCACAACCAGGGTTCAACATGCTTTTCCCAAGGCAACATGGGAAAGCAAGAACAGCTTCTGAGACCCCACTGGCTCCACCATCTCCTTTATCTCTCATACAGTGTCCCTGTGGAGAGGATGGTCTCCAAATAGGATGAGGAAAATGATTTCAAATTCCTAAATCATGAAAATCATCAAGATACCCATAAATACCTTGGGTCAATAATGCCATCATGATATGACAGTTAAAAGCCTGATGACTTGCTGTGGGCTGGGAGCTACTGTGTCCTAGCCCCCTTGCCCTCTCCTCCCTCTCCCCATGTTTGTACCTCTCCGCTTGGTGCCTTGAAACCGTTTGCAGAATAACAGGCCCAGGCTGAACCATTTGCAATTCAGAGTAAACTATTTCCTTGAGACTATTTGCAGGATATTAGCCCAGATCAAGCAATTTGTAAAATAATAAGCCCAAAGCTAGAGCTGTTTCCTTGAAACTGCAGGATAATAGCTCAGGTTAAAACTATTTGCATATTCCTGTCCTTTGTTTGAAGACAAAACTTCTCTGCACTCTGTAACAAAGATCATGACCGTTTTTTTGTTATGTACTGTAAATAAAGCTTGTGAAAGCAGACCAGTGTCCATGATCCCACCTGGCCCCAACTTTATCTTGTGTGATGTGTTTCTTGTGTGAGTAACTTTATCTTGTATGTGTGATGTGTTTCTTGTGTGAATGGGTTTTGTCCCATCCCCTTCCTGTCCATCTTGGCCTCAGACCCTATCCAGTGATGGGCACTGCAGTGCTGGACGCGGTAACTACTAGCTGAAAAGTTGCTCATGCAAAGAGAACCAGAAGCACCTGGAAGACAGGTGTGATGATCTGCTTCTGAAAGTTTAAAGCACTGAAAATTATATAGCACAGCTGTATTCTGCAAACATGTGATAGCCATGTCAGAATCAACTCAACAACTAACAACAGCCTGTCAGTTTGCTAAACTGTGGTGGCTTGTGTGTTGCTGTTCTAAAAGCTATGTCTCTGATATTTCAAATACCAGAAGGGTCATCCATGACAGACAGGTTTCAGCAGAGTTTCCAGACTATGACAGACTAGGAATAAAATCATAGTGATCTACATCGACAAAAAATTAGCCAATGAAAATCCTATGGATCACAATAGAATGTTGTCCAATATAGTGTCATAAGACCAGGTCTCTAGGTTGTAAGGCACTCAAAATACACAATTGCTGAAAAAATGGGCTCAAACATACTGATCACCATGATGATGGTGCAGGATCAGGCAATGCTGGGTCACCATGATTTGCAGTGACTTGGGGACAGCTAGCAACACCGATGTGCAATTGGCCTTTGGAAGAAAACAGAGTAAGCTGGGTTTTTTTTTTTTTTCACTTCTCTCTCCTTGTTGGACATGGATGAATAGAACCATCTTTTGCACTAATGTGGGTTGAATGTCATAGTCGTATTCTGGATACACCAAGAGAAGACAGATGTCATCAGTCATCATCGAGCAGCACTCTAAAATGCCACAGTTTAGCAAAAAGAAAAAACAGATCCTAGGGGAAGGGTAATGTCCAATGGATTAAGAGAGCAGTCCCTTGTTTTTAGCTTTTAGTTGTGTTAATTTTAGTTGTGATTTTTTTATTTAATCTATACTCTAAATTTTTAATAGGAAGAACAGTGAAATATGAAATATTAGACTCTCAAACCTTGGAAGGGCATTTGGAGTTCTTGCCAATATAAGGATGTGAATGGATTTAGTGGAGGTGACTTTCTACGTGGGTGCTGAAGGCAACTCTGTTACAATACACCTACATGAGTATGTGTTTGTCCAACTGCCTCTGGAAAACTTAATTCTTTCCACTGCATTTACAAGCTCTGTTCTCTGAAGTAAGGCATGATAATATTTGTCTTTAAATGTGCCAGGCATTGTACTATAGTCTTTAAATACATTTTGGCCAGTCTCACAACAAACATGCAAGATAGATGCTAAGACATTCACTTGACAGGAGATGAGCCTGCAAAGACCAGAACTGGCTTAGAGTCGAACAGGTCAGTTATGGACACAGAGGGCTTACACTTGTATCTAAACCAATTCAGTTGGTTTTCTACAGATTCCCAATGTCTTCTCCCTTTGTTCTGATTTATGATGCCCAGCCTCTAGCTGGATTGGAAAGTATGCTCACTCACAGAGATGTTTCCTTTGCTCTGGAAATGGGAATGGCTTATTTGTCTTTCGTTTTCAGGGTCTCAATAGAAAAGAGGGACCAGGGAAGGCAACAATTTTGCATTTCACTTAGTGTATTGGTTTCAAAAGGATTAGTGAAATCCACACTGCTAGACTCTCAAACGTGATGGGGCATTTGGGGACCTTGGTAAGATAAGCATTTGAGTGGGTTTAAGATGTTTGAGCAAAGGCAAACTTGGAGATTGAAGCTTGACACTTCTTAATCAGAATAATATTCAAATCCAAAAAGTGGAGCAAAAATAAGTACTAACTATGGGATAGAGTGGGAGAAGGAAACAATAAGATTAAAAAGGTTTTAGAAATACTAAGTAAGATAGAAGGAATGTAGGAGGTGATGAGGGTGATAGTGTGGTTGGCAGGGGTGGAGTTTTGGTATAATTTTAAGTGTATAGCTAATAAGGTTTAAATGTGAGCTGTCAGAGGAGTCATTTCTAGGTTAGAATAAGGTATATACAGGGACTTGAAGAGTGAGAGCTTTATAATCATATCCTAATTCCTTGTAGAATTGTATATATTTATATTGACTTCCTTCACAATCCGACTCGACGGCACTTGGCTGGCTCCTTCACAACAAAGATTGACCCATCCTTCATATTAATATGGAAATAGTAGCTTGCCCAAGGTTATTTTACAATATTACCACAGTTCAATGCATCTTCAGGAATCAGATTTTACGGTTTTGGTAAAATTAATGATTGAATATATCCATATATTAAATTTATACAAAAATCAATTTTTGCATTCATTTGAATCCAGTGTTTTTCTCCTAATATACTGATGGATTAAATTCTCATCTTTAGCTTAGTGGAAGCGAGCTTATTTATTCTCAAATCCAATAATAAAATATAATGGACTAAAAAGCAAAGAGTACATGTAAAAAATGTATTATCGCTATCAACACACATATAAAAGATCAAATACTGCCACTACTCATCTACAGTCACTGTCACCTTAACCTACTATCCTAGCTTTAGAGAGCTTAGTACTATTGCTATCGTATTTTATAATTATACTAATAACTGTTAAAAAATTACATTTATGACAGATAGACAAATACATACATGTGTACATATGTTATATGTGTTATACATATCCTGTATTATTTTGATGAGATTTTAGCCCACTAGAATATTCTAGATTTCCAAGTTTTTAAAAATCCTTCATGTTCATCTGGTGTGTGTCTTTTTTGTTTTTTAATTTTTTTTGATATAAAAATCTCTTGTAAATTACAAAATTAATCTATGATGCCACAATGTGGGAACACACACTCATATATACAAACTGATACTCTTGCCCCACACCTCTCCATTCCCTCTGACAGTCCCTCCTCTGAGGTAACTATTATTGTCTTTTCACTACTTCATGCAGCAATCAACTTAGGCTTGAGAAGAATCCATTTCTTTGTGCATCTGATAGTCTTAAATGACACTGAGTTACAACAGGAACATGGTCCACTTGTCCCAAAAGCTTCCATGTGTATACATAAAGTTCAGAATTTTAGCATTAAAGAATCTCTTTGCACTCAAGAAGCCCAATGGAAGTATGGATTTCTCTTCTACTGGATCAATAGAATATCCAAGGAAATAGCTTTCCAGTTTTAAGATTTCCTCTACCGGCAACATTAGAGGAGACCAACCAGTCCCATGGCTAAAATCTGGGATGGATCCTAAGCGAGAATTGTTTTAAATATTTGTTTCAACTATTGTAACTTCTATCATTCAACCAGTCAAAAACAAGATTTGACATTCTTTATACTACTAGTAAGTTTATTCTGTATTAATTTTACATTAACTTTTTTTTTATTGCTGAGATAAAAGATGAAATATAAAGTACCTGTGGTTATTTTGTTTCTAGCCAACACACTCTAAAGTCACAAAAAGTGCAACAGAAAAATTGCTGGATGTATTTTTATCCCTTAACATAATTTGGCCAAAACAAGGCCAGGGACCAGACACCAACTGCAGAATAGACCATCAGTTGCTGATACGCAAGTTCAAGTTGAAGCTGAAGAAAATGAAAACAAGTCCACAAGACTCAAAGTACAATCTTGACTATATCCCATCTGAGTGTAGAGACCATCTCAAGAATAGATTTGATCTATTGGACACTAATGACGTAAGAGCAGACAAGTTGTGGAATGACGTTGAAGACATCATCCAGGAAGAAAGGAAAAAGTCATTAAAAAGAAAGGAAAACAAAGACCAAAGTAGGTGTCAGAAGAGGCTCAGAAACTTGCTTTTAAAACAGTGTAGCTCTGAGTTAGAATCTATAACAACAGGTTTTATGGGAAAAATATCGAACGAAGTAGGAAGCATCCAAAGAGCATGGAAGGAATACACAAAGTCATTGTATCAAAAAGAACTGGTCAATGTTTAGTTGTCTCAGGAGGTAGCATATGATCAAGAACTGATGGCACCAGAGGAAAAAGTCCAAGTGGCACTAAAGACATTGGGGAAAAACAAGATTCCAGGAATTGATGGAATGCCAACTGAAATGTTTCAACAAATTGATGCAATGCTGACAGTGCTTTTGTATCTATGCCAAGAAATTTGTAGGACAGCTACCTGGCCAATGCGCTGAAGAGATCAAGATTTGTGCTCATTTTGAATAAAGGAATAAGGAGATGATCAAACATTATCATTAATATCACATGTGAGTAAAGGTTCTCTGTCGATCATTCAAAAACTGCTTCAGCAATATGTCAACAGGCAACTACCAAAAATTCAAATGACATCCAGAAGAGGATGTAGAACAAGGGTCACCACTGGTGATGACAGATGGACTTTGACTGAAAGCAGAGAATACCATACAGATGTTTACCTGTGCATTGTTGACTAGGCAAAGACATTCAACTGTGGATCATAATAAATTACAGATAACACTGTGAAAAACAGGAATTCCATGACTTTATTGTGCTCATGGAGAGCCTGCACATAGACCAAAAAGCAGTCGTTCAAACAGAACAAGGGAATATTGTGCGGTTTAAAATCAGGGAAGGTGTGCATTAGGGTTGAATCATTTCACCATACTTAGTCTATATGCTGGACAAACAATTCAAGCAGCTAGATGATGAGAGGAAGAATGTGGCATCAGAATTGGAGGAAGATTTTTCACAACCTGCTATATACAGATGACACAATCTTGATTACGGAAAGCTAAGAGAATTTGAAATACTTGATGACAAAGACTACAGCCTTCCGTGTGGACTACACTTCCTCATCAAGAAAACAAAAATCCTCACAACTGGACCAATAAGCAACATCATAATAAACACAGAAAAGTTTGAAGTAGCCAAGGATTTCATTTTACTTGGATCCACAATCAGCACCCATGATAGCAGCAGACAGGAAATCAAAGGGCATGCTGCACTGGGCAAATCTCCTGCAGAAGACCTCTTCCAAGTGTTAAAAAAGCAAAGATGTCACTTTGAGGACTAAAGTGCACCTAACCCAAGCCGCGATATTTTCAATCTCCTTACCTATGCATATAAAAGCTAGACAATGAATAAGGAAGACTGAAGAAGAATTGAGACTTTTGAATTAGGATCTTGACAAAGAACACTGAATATACCATGGCCTGCCAAAAGGATGAACAAGTCTGTACAGGAAAGAGTATAACCAGAATGGTCTTTAAAAGCAAGGATGATGAGGCTTTGTCTCACACAGTTTGGACATGTCATCAGGAGGGACCAGTGTCTGGAGAAGACTACCATGCTCAGTAAAGCAAAAGGTCATCATAAAAAGAGGAAGGCCCTCAACAAGATAGACTGACATAGTGGCTGTGACAACAGGCTCAAATACGGCAAAGATCATGAGGGTGACACAGGATGGGCGGTCCTTCATTCTGTTGTGCATAGAATTCTTTTGAGCTGCTGCTGACTCAATGGCACTTAACAACATAACTCTCTAGTTGGGTTTTCCACTATACCATTTCTGAACTTTTCATCCTCTAAAAAGATTCTCCTTTAGTGATCCCTGAATGATCTACTTGTGCAGAAGCGGTACCAAGATACACGTAAATATCTCGTAAAGAATCTTACACTCTACATGAAATGTCTGCAGGAAAGCCTGGAGATGAGCAGGCATAGGAATATACTTGATTAGATATTTGGAGAAGAATTTGTTTCACAGAAGCGAGTTACTGAGTTCAACTGAAGATACAAGATAAATATAATTTCTGCCTTCTGGGGATCATATCTGTTATTCTTAGAAAGAGTTCAACCATGAGGTTGTAGTTAACATAAATGGAAAATGAGTATAAGATTGGGAAGAGTCAGGAAGAGGAGTCCATGTTTAAGAAAGCAATAAGGACAGAATTGTTTTCTGTTCTGGGAGATAACTTTTTTGAGCATCATTGCATACAACAGCAGTTGGCAAACATTTTCTGTAAAATATCAGAGAGTATTATAGTCCGTACACGCTACGATGCAGTACTCAGCATGGCCATCAAAAGGAAGAATCACCCATTGCCTTCATGTCAATTCTGACTCATGGCTACCTACCTGGTACACGATACTACGGCTTCATAGAGATTTCTTTACTGTAACCTTTACATAAACAATAACCAGGCTTCTCTGCTTGGTAGGTTTAAACAGCCAAGCTATAGGTTAATAGATGAGCTCAAACTACTAGCATCACCCAAAAAACCAATTATAGAAAATACCTTTTAAAAAAGAAAAGAAAAAAATTAGGTTGTATCCAAATATGTCTGTATTTACAAAAACAAGTGGCCACTGGATTTGGCCTATGGGTTATAGTTTGCAGACTCATAACAAAAGTTATTACAGCTTGAAACTTAGATTATGTTTAGAAGGTAACATTATTAGAGAAGGTCACAAGAAGAAAAGGAAGGTTTTATTAGAAAAATCAATGGGTTTGATAGTAATAAATATGTGATATAACATGACAAATATTTTCTGAAAGCTTACCATGTTCTAGGTGTGATATTCAGTGATAAACTAAACCAAACTCACTGTGGTTAATTCTGACTTATGGCAACCCCACTTCTTACAGAGCAGAGGAGCTGGCTGGGGCTTTCTCGTCCGTAATCTTTACCGAAGATGATCATCAGACCTTATTTCTGTGGTGCTACTGGGTGGTTTCAAACTGCCAGTCTTTAGATTTACAGTCAAGTGTTAATTTCTTGAGCCACTCACTGACCTACTGAGTTTTGGGGATAAGAAAATGGAGAAAATATGATTCCACCTTCAAGAAATTAAGTCTATAACATTTTATCATGAAGACCAAACTTTAGGTGAATATTGTGTCATGCCATAAGCAAGTCATGTACAAGTTAAGTACCTTCCTGCAAGATCTCTAGTCCACAAAATACAGTCGTAGTTAAGTGAGCTGGGCTGAGGGGAAGCTGGATAAATGTTGTCAGAGAATGTTTACAAACATAAGTTTTGAATCTTATGGGTGGGAACGTAAAACAAACAAAAAGCAATCCAGACAAATCAAATCTAAATTGTTACCAGCAGCTGAAGTGATGATTATTCCTTTAAGAGCAGTAGTAAAATTTGGAATTTAAGTGAAAAAAAAATCAAGAGGAGATTGATGTTTTGTGTAAGGATATTGTCTGTTGAGGAGCCCTGGGAGAACAGCTATTAAGAGCTCAGCTGCTAACCAAAAGATTGGCAGTTTGAATCTACAAGTTGCTCCCTGGAAACACCTTGGGACAGTTCTACTCTGTTCTATAACTTCACTATGAATCAGAATTGACTCAATAACAACTTTTTTAATTGTTTGTTGTAAGTAGTCTTTAAACAAGCTGAGTCGTGTGTTCTAAAAATCACCATTGTTAAAAAAAAGGGATCATGGCTATTGTTGCTGTTTCTTAATATTTAATCAAAAGAGTTTACGTTCACATCAATCTTGTGGCTTTGATGAATGAAGGGAATGTACCTCTTTCACTTCTGAAGAAAGTAGAAGAGAAAGGGAAATATTATTATCTAGTAATTACAAGTATTTTTATTATTTGAAAGGAATATATACCCTTAGAAAATATAATGAAAATAGATAACATCCCCTCCAAAATATTTTTATACACATGCAAACAAAAATTTGCATGTGATTCCAGAGGGTCAAAGATTCACTGAAAGGTTTCCATGAGCCTTCTAGAAGCCTGTGTAGCACATCACAGCAATGGTTGACAGAGATATCATTACTAAAGGTATCATTATTATCCCTATTTTAGAGATGAAATATCACAAAATTTTATCTGCTCATGATTACAAGGATAAAAATGATAGAATCTAGTCTCTGAACTTTCTGCTCCCTAGTATAATGGAATCCACAAGTCAGCTACTTAGAATTTATGAGAAAGAAAATTAGATCGTTTCATTTAACACAGCTTCCACAACACTCCAACCCAAGCTTTCCTCAAAAGAGATTTCATAAGTCTTAAATATTGTGAAAATAAAACCAAACCAAATAATATAAATTTTACTGCTTTCCCAACTCCAGGAGACAAGGAGTCATTCTATAACAGTTCCCACAATAGAGTATGTGTTCAATTTAAAAAAAAAAAAAAAATGGAAGAATGCTCACAACAGTACCATGACACTTTAGAAAGACTGAGGAATTAACACTTAAAATGGAGACATCCCTAAGGGAAGGAAAAAGAAATTTTCAAAAAATACTGCTGGAAACTATAAAAATAACTATATCTCAACATCTAAAAGACAAAAATGCAGGATAAATATTATCCAAATTTTTAAGTTGAATTTATTAATTAATGAGCCAAATTTTCTACTTCATAAGTCTTTTTCTCATATAACCTTTTATGTTTATGAATGTGTTATCCAAACTTGCAGTTCTACTCTGGCCTCTAGGATTTCCATGAGTCAGATCCAACTCGACGGTACTTGGGTGGCTATCCAAAGTTTATGACAAAAAAAAAAATGTTTGCCTTTGAGTCAATTCCAACTCATAGCAACCCTATAAACTGACAAAAACTGCTCCATAGGTTTTCCAAGGAGTGGCTGATAGATTTGAACTGCTGACATTTTGGTTAGCAGTGGAGCTCTTATCCACTCTGCCACCAAGGTTCCAGCCTCAGGTTCCACCTAATAAGTAATTCTATATATATATATTTTTTTTTTTCCTTACTGCTTCTGATCACTCCTGCTATTCTTCTTGAACCTCAGCAGAGAAAGTCGCAAGGAAGAGACTGCAGCTTATGATTCTGAAAAGCATTTAAATTCATATTCACACTCTTCCACGGTCCCTCTTTTCTTCAAACCAAAAGCTTTCTGCTTGGTCTTTGTTGGCCAGTTTGCCTCTTTAAGATGGTGTTAATTTTGGAAGATATAGGATAAAGTACAAAGATAAAAAAAAAAATGAACTCAAATGTCAAATTCAATAGAAAACTATTAGTAAGTTGAGGTCGCTGGCTGTTTTAACAAATCTCAAAATCGTGGTGGAGTAGCATAGATGACTATACCTCATGCTTGTACAAAGTCCAACGCAAATGTTTCTGGTCAGTGGTCAGCCTTCAGGTGGTTAGTCAGAGAGCAGAATTCTATTCTTCTTGAGGTTCTGCCAGCCTCCAAGGCTTTGGTGTCCTCCACTGCATCCTGTACACTGGCTAGCCGAGAGAAGAAAGAATCGTGTGGAATCTTCATGTTTGTAAGTCTGGAAGTGTTGTACAGCACTTCCACCATTTCCACTGGCCCAGACTCTTAACCATGATTACATATCTAACTACAAGGAATGTTGAGAAATACAGTACAGCTAACAAAGAAGAACAGAAAACAGATTTAGGAACTACAGAGGCCCAGTGTTGTCTGGCCACTTACTACGTCTACGAACCCATTTCCTGCCTCTTTCCCTCATTTAGTGCACCCCTGCCGTTCTGGCCTCCTTTCAGATCTTTAGACATACCAAGCTAGGATCTTGTCTCAGGGCTGTTGCACGTGCTGTTCCAAATATTTGAAATGCTATTCTTCATTAGGTATCACTTGCTCCATATCATTAGACATGACTAGCTCCAAGTCATTCAGATCTCTTCTCAAAATCACCTCTTTACAGAATATTTCTCTGACCTCCCAATCTATAATGTCATTTTGTCACTATCCAGCCCCTTACCTTGCTTTTTCTTCCTTTATGACATTTGTCACTATCTGACATTATAGTGTATACTCATTCAGTTTTTTTTTTACTCTTCCTTGAGTGTAAGCTCCAAAAGGTCAGGGACTTTTCTCTGTGTTATTAACCACTGTATTTGTAGTACCTGAAACAGTACCCTACATATAATAAAACAGTAAACACTTTATTGTTACTTAATAAGGATTTGAAATATGTAAATAGTGTACTGATTTTTTAATGATCCAATTTCAAGCACAGTCCAGATCACCCTCTCACTCAAACAGTTCCCGTTCATCCTACTTCTTCATCTTGCTAATTCTTTTCCATCTTACACTTAAGGCTCCCCTCAGGGATCCTCTCCTTTCCTGCAACACCAACAGTCCTGCTCTCCACGGTGCCTCGTGCACAGCTTAAGCCTGCAGAGTAAGTGTTGTATGAAAATTAACTGCCGATGAGGCTGTCCTAGTGAGACGTCTTAGTCACCTGGTAGTGTTCCAACAGAAAATCCCACAAGTGGAAGACTTCACAAGGAGAAACTTTTATTGTCACAATCCAGTAGGCTACAAATCCATCTATCAACTGTAAGTCCATTCAATATGAGAAATCATCACAGACTAGTAGGCTGAGTCTGAATCCGGTGAGAGCATATCAGCACAGGAACATCAGGTCCAAGTGCTCTGCTCTCAGTACTTCTCTCTTGGTGGTCTGAGGTTCCCGGCGTCCTCTGCTCACTGCTCTCCCTTATATTCCACAAGCCTGTAGCTTGAGTCCTGCCTCACCAACACAACTGTTGCCCTTTCTCCATCATCCACTATCACAGAGGCAGGATTCCCAACACATGGGAGGAATGGCACCATGTTGGGATTCATAGCCAAGTCAAATCAACACATACATTTTGGGAGGGACACAATTCAATCCATGACGTGAGGGCTGTATGTTATTCAGCTCTGTACCCTCCTTGCTTATATATCGTCTGACACATAGTAGGACCTTACAAATATCTGCTAATCAGAACTGTTCAAAGACTTTGAAGACTTCTCTTGCTATAGGAAAATTCCTCAAAAGAAAAAAAAGTCATAAACTCCAACTTCCTCATGCAATCTCTGTAAGAATTTCACAAACCATTATCTCTCCCAGTCCTTTCTGAACTGTAAGGATGCAAGCACAATTGTTCCTGAAATCATGTAGAATTAACATGTATAATTAATGCAGTGTTCATTAGAGCTGGATTATTTCTTTTAGAGGAGGCACTGTGATACAGTACAGCTACAATTGTTAAGTGGTATATAAGCACATTGTAGTACATTGGTAATTCCTGAATAATTAACATACACACTCTGTTTATGTCATTTGATAGGATTTAGTACACAATCTTAACTTAAATGATTGTAGAGATTTTACTGTTTGCTTCCATAAAACAGTTTTATAGCTTTGATTCATTTTGTAGTTGAAATAATGGTCAAAGAAGCAAGACGTAATTATAACATTATTACTGGAAGAAAAAATGTTTGCTTCACACTGATATGTTGCATGCGGTAACTTCCAAAAGTGTCTTGCAGAGAATCTTAAAAATTCCCTATCATAAATGAATACTTAAAGAGACATTTTACTTCTGGAAATAATAAATACAAACAATTGCATATTAGATGATTAGGAAAAGTAAATCTTTCTGTTAACTAGAGAAGCCTTTTCGCATTCGTCTTCCACATGTACAAAAGATTTTTATAAAATATGGAAATATGGACAAATAAACATAACATCAAAGATATATTTAATCTATAAAAATTGAACCTATCTGTTTCTGTATTTTATTAATCAGCTATGTACATGTCCTGGAAGAAGTATAACCAGAACGTTCCTTGGAATCAAGGATGGCAAGACTGTGTCTTACATTCTTTGAGCATGTCATCAGGAGGGATCAATCCTTGGAGAAGGATATCGTGCTTGGTAAAAGGTGTGAGAAAAAAAAGGGAGACCCTCGACAAGATGGATTGACACAGTGGCTGCGACAACAGGCTTAAGCAGGAAAACAACAGGGGACACGCTGTAGGACTGGGCAGTGTTTGGTTCCGTCGTGCGTAAGGTTGCTATCAGTCAGAACTGGCTCAACGGCTCCTAACAACAGCAGCACATGCATGTCGAGAGTTCCTAGGTGGTGCAAATAGTTAACAAGTTCAGTTGCTAATTACAAGCCTAGGGGTTCGAGTCCACTCTCAAGCACCATGGGAGAAAAGCTTGGTGATCTATTTCTGAAAAATCAGCCACTGATTACCCTATGGATCATTGTTCACCATGAGCCAGAGTCACCATGAGTCAGGGTGGCTGGGCAGCAACTGGCTTTTGCTCATGTCTATGTATATATTTGTCATGTAAAAATACACATATTCTATTTAGCTCTTCATACTTAGCATAGTTGATAAACATGTTTCCCAGGGTAGGGAATTATGTCTCTTAGAACCTTTGTCCCACCATATAACTTTCATATTATGGACTGATTAGATGCTGGACCAAGAGAGCAAGCTTAAATATGGCAGCCAAACTGCATGTGAGTTCATGAAAGGCATCTGACCCCTTTACAAATGAAAGTCCCTGGAGATGAAAATCATGCACGGTAAAGTAGAGGGTAAGTGAAAAACAGAGAGATTCTCAGAGAGATGGATTGATCCACTAGCTGCAACACTCTAGCATAACAATGACAGTGAGAATGGTACAGAACCAGGCAGAGTTTCATCCTGTAGTACACAGGGTTGTTGTGAGTTGAACTTAATCAATGGCACCTAATAACAACCTGCAAATATGTAATTTCTCAGCTGCCACATCACAGGGAAGACCAGCCACAGAAAACTGGGTCAACTGGACTGCAAAGTGCTCATACGGTCATCAGTACATATGATTCATCTGTATTCTATACATAATTCCATGAAAACCACATGCACCTTAAATTTCTCCAAGGTCTTAAATAGATACCAACCCTGACAATCAATGATACAGTGACTTCAGAATTCAAAAAGCAAAGTGAGATTCCACTGCAATTCTAGCTCTGGGTGATCTGAAAGGCCCAGGTGTGGAAAATCATTTCTCCTTGAGATTCAGTTTCCCTTGCCATTCTAGACAAGCTATCAGAAAAATCAGGCTTTGTGCTGTACAAATCCAGAAAGCATCAGTACACAATCCACAGTGTAAGTTGTACTGCTTGATTGGTGCGGTTCCCTGGTCACCATATAAACTCAACCAGTCTGGGACAAAAGAAAGCCCTAAAGCCAAAGCCACTATAATCAAATCTATTCCAACTCATAGCTGCCCTATAGGTCACAGTAGAACTCCCCAATAGTTTCCAAGAGGCACCTAGCAGTTTTGAACTGGTGACTTTTGTTTAACACACATAGCACTTAACTCCTATGCCACCAGGGTTTTCAGTCTGTACAAGGTGACTACATTCATCAATCCATGAACAGTGTGCCTATGGGGCGATCTTATTCATTCATTAATTCACTCTGTTAATCACTGGTGCTGAAAGCCAATAACTATTCTTGCAATATTTTCACATCCTTTACAGAAAGCGGAATGGTAGCTGTATCTTACATTCAACACATTTTAATATATTTTTCCTTTGTGATGTATAATACTACACATTTCTACCAGAAATCTTCATAGTTCTGTATTAAAAAGTAATTCCCAATCCAATATATTGTAGGTAAGACCTGACAGAAAGAGCAAGAGGCCAGTTAGCTGACTGGCTGGCTACTTTAAGAGGTGTCTTTTCAGCATGAGGTACCTATATGCAGTTTACAAGGGTCAGGTCTTCTGCTGTTCAGTTTACTGAGACTACTTCTATCAGTTCATTCCAAGTGTGACTGAACTTTAAGGAAACTATTTGAACTGAACAAATTCACAAGAAAGGATCAGTTTGTTTTCGTAATTTAATGTGTCATTTATCAGGATAACCTACTATTGACTCAATGGATCAAGAAAACAGGATTATAAATTAAAAACATATCAGTGATGAATGGATGCATGAAATGTGGTCTTTTCATGTAATATAATATTACTTGGCAATAAAACAAACTGAAAATACTGATATATGCTCCAATTTAAAAAAGGGCAAAATGTTGAATATACATTTCTCCAAAGAAGATACTCAAAGGACCATTAAGCCTATGGAAAGATGCTAAATATCATTAGACATCAGAAAAATGCCCGTCACAATGTGATACCACATAATGTCCACTAGGATGACAAAAGAACAACAAACCAAAAACAACAGCTACAACAACAACAACAAAAACCAGACTATAAATAGTGTTAGTGACAAAGTGGAGAAACTAGAACCCTCATTCATTGGTGATGGGCATACAAAATGATAAAGGTGCTTTGGAAAACAGTCTACTACCTCCAAAATTTTCACATAGACTCACTACATGACCAAGAAATTCTATCCTAGGTATATACCCAAAAGAAATGAAATATCTACATACAAACTTGTACGTAAATCTTCTTAACCTTTTTCATAAAGTCAAAAAACCAAGGAACTCAAATATCTATCAGCTGATGAATGGATAAGTGAAATGTGGTTTACCCATACAATGAAATGTTATTCAGCCCTAAAATGGAATGGAATACTAATATATGACACAACATGGATAAACCTTGAAAATATTGTGCTGAATAAAAGAAGGCAGTCGAAAAAGATCATGTATTGTATGATTGTATTTACATATATTATCCAGAGTAGGCAAATCCACAGAGCTAGACAATAGATTAATTATAACATAGATTCTGTTAGACTTGGGATAGGTAAAAGTTGGAAGCAACTGAAGGTGGGTAGGGCGTTTATTTTGGGGGTGGCAAAAATATTCTAAAATTAGACTGCCATGATGGTTGTGCAACCTTGTGAACATGTGAACACTATTTAGTTGTACACTTAAATTTGGTGAATTGTGTAGTATGTGAATTATATCTCAATAAGATGTTTAAAAAATATTATTTCAACAAGCAGTATAGCATGATGAAACAGTTCTTTGAGAATTTTAATTCATGTTATCTTGAGGGAAACCCTGTTGACATAGTAGTTAAATGCCATGCCTACTAACCAAAAGATTGGCGATTCGAATCCACCAGGCACTCCTTGCAAACTCTATTGGAGCAATTCTATTTTGTCCTATAGAGTCACTACAAGTCAGAATCAACTCAGTGGCAATGGGTTTGGTTTTTTGGTATTATTCTGAACATAAGTTGGTATTATTCTTAACATAAATTAAATGTGCATTCAAAATTTGCCACTCTATAAGCTTTCACTACATGTATTATATCGCAGTCCTTTTCCCTTGAAATTATATTCTGGCCAGTAAGAGTCCTTCAGTGGATAAATTCTAGAGACCCCTTTCCACTTTGGTAAGTGGCACTCTTGATAGAGACTTGGAAAACACCATAATCTGAGTAGTAACTAGTTTATTGAATAGTTAACCAATATTATCATAGAGTATCTATTATTTGTTAGGCAGTAGACCAGGTACCAAACATAAACTGGAAGGCAGGAGCTGCAGTGGTTAAGAGCCTGGCTGCTAAACAAAAGGCTGGCAGCTCAAACCCACCAGACACTCCTTGGAAACCCTATGGTACTCTTCTACTCTGTCCTATAGGGCCACTATGAATCAGAATAGACTTGATGATAATCTTTTTAAAATAAATAAATAAATAAATAAGCTAGGAGTTCCAAAAAAATAAATTCTATCCTCAAAGAAATTACAGTGTGGTGGTAGTATGGAGACAGAGAGGAAAATAAGCAATATGATACCAAGTGACAAGTAGGTTGGAACTTTAGGAACAAACTCAGCAAGCACCCAGTCTTGGAGTCTCACAAAGCCTTTCCAGAGGAAATGGCATTAAGCTGAGACCTGAGAGCTACGCAGCCATCAGCCAAAGGAAGGGGGCCAACTGTGAGGCAGTGTTATGAACTGAATTGTGTCCCCCAAAATATGTGTAGAAATTATTACTCCTGCAACAGGGAATGTGACATTGTTTGGAAAATAAGATTTTTCTTTGAAGATATTATCAATGCAGTTAAGAAAATCACATGAAGAGTAAAGTAAGCGTGGCTTCTTATAAAAGAGAAGGACAAACAAGGAAATAAAATTGCTTCCAGAGAGACAATATAGCATATGAGGATTCCCACAAACCAAGAAATGATCTAGGCTACCTGAACTGAGACAAGAAATTGTCTTCTCCTAAATCTGAGAGACAAAGAGAGCACATGCACACATAGACTTGTTGATGCCCTGAATTCAGACTTCTAGACTCCTGAATGTGAAAAAAGAAATTTCTGTTCTTTAAAGCCGATTTATGTTGAGTTATTTTGCTATGGTGGCCCTAGAAAATGAAGACAGGCAGGAGACCACGACAGAGGAAACAACAACCTGTGAAGAAGAGCACGACACGTGTATGGGACTGTATCAAGCATCCAATTAGATTCTCTTCCCTGCAAAGTTAGAGTGCAAGTTGTGCCAAGAAAAAGAAGAGTTCAATTAATAATAGTGTTAAAAGAGAGGCAGAAAGAAGTATGGTTAAAAAGTTCTTCAGAGAATTCAGAAAAAGGGTAGTTTTAAAAGAAACGTGTCACCAAGACACGAGAGTCTGTTGTTAGACCATAAGCATCATTGTTAACTGGATCTGCTGTTGTACTCTGAGAGATACATGAAATATTTCTCTGAGGGCAACATAACAGATTGTCAATCCTAATTTTTCAGCTATAGTAGACAAACCCAATTCAAAAATGCTTAAACAATGCAAGTTCAGTGATGGAACTGAATGAATTCATAGCTATATCTTGTGGTTTAAGTTACATTACAAGAACTCAATCCTGTTCTCTCCATGTGCCAGCTTTGCTTTCCCTTCCCCTGTCATTATCCTCACACAGACCTCCTGTATGTGGTCACAATAGCAGCTCTAGTTCTAGAACCTACCAGTTAGGAAACCCTTCCTATTTCCCAAGACTTCCAGGAATACTCGTAGCTTGCACCCATTCATAAACCAATTGCTGTGTGCAGAGCTACGTAGTGTTCCCTATTGCCCTGTTCCAGATCACAGGCTCACCCATGGATGAGAGTCAAATCTTCCTAACCACATGGACTGAGGTATAGTTCTTCGAAGGAAAACTGAGGTGAGATTTTCAGCAACGGACAAATGGATGCTGAGAAAACAGGAGCAGTAGCTGTCTATCACAAATGGTTTTCTGGTTTCCTTGCTTCCCTGTGATCTTCAAATTAACCCTCAGTAGCTGAGATCGTCTAAACATGTTTTTGCTCCTCATAGGGTAAAAGAACCTAATAAAAATAATTATTCAAAAAGCAATCCTATGTAAAATAGATTTTAGGTTGTATGACATACAGTTTAATTAGAAGGAGATGATTATGTATAAGTTTATACTGCTCTAATGGCAAAATACAAAAACCAAACACTTCTGTATTGCAGACCCATAAAGACCATCTGTCTTGCAGACCCATAAAGACCATCCAAACACAGTTTTTACCACAACTTAGGGGTCCTCCATTTTCCTGAAGTTAGCTGAGTATTTCTTTTCTTCTGTCACTTAAATAAAATAATAGATTTTTAAACGACTCCAACAGAATAACTGAAACAGAGTCCCACTGAAAACTCACTGCTGTTGACTCAATTCTGACTCCTAGTGGCGCTATAGGACAGAGCAGAACTGTCCTATAGAGTTTCCGAGCAGCACCTAGCACATTCAAACTTTCAGCCTTTGGTTAGCAGCAGCAGCACTTAACCACTATGCCACCAGTTTCCTGAAGCAGAGTAAGCCCTTAAAAATTGAATTTGCTTTCTTTTCCACAAATGCAAACTAGTATTCACTGTACAAAGTTTGAGGATTACAGAAAATAATATAATACAAAGACTGTGCCCTCACAGAACTCAGAGTTTTATAAAGGAGATAAATGTATCTAAACACAAATTACTGAGCACTGTTTTGGCTACCATCACAGAAATCAATAGCAGAACAGAAGTATCTCAGAGGAAGAAGTAATTAAATATGGGAATGAGTGGTTCCGGAAAGATTTCCTGTGAGAGGTGGCATTGCAGCAGAATTTTAAGGTACATTTAAGAATTTGAAAACAGACACAAGGAAACGGCATTTTAGGTAAGGGAGACAAGCAGAAGAAAATCCACAGTGCTACAAAACTATTACTGCAGTATGCAAAGAATGAATTTGGGGGCAACAAAGGACATAGCTGGTAGAACAGACAATTATTTTAGTGTCTCTTTTTCTAATTAGTTGAACAAAATTTGTTTAAAAATATTTTAGATAAAGATTATCTAAACTTTCAACAATAGGGCATTGGTTAGATACACAACTGAATACTAAATAACACCAAAAAGGATGGTAGAAAAGTCTAGTTGGAAGACCAGAACAAAGGAAGAAGGAAGGCAGGGAAGGAGGAAGCAGAAAAACAATGAAGGAGAGACATGGAAGAAGAAGGACGGGAGAAAGCAAGAAAGGAGTCAGAAGAAAATGAGCAGGAGCCTGACATATGACTGGGTATTCCAGAAATCCCAGTGAAGTTCCCTTTCTCACTGGGACACTTTTCTTCCTGTTTTGATTGTGGTTTTTAAGGATGTGATTTTTGGAGAGATGAAAGTCATTTTGTAGCCATGAAGTGACAAATCTATTTAGAGCTCAGTACTGGACAGAATGCAGGGATAGAAAAGAAATAGAAGCTATGGTCCTTAAGCCCAAGTAGCCTGTAATAGGGGATGTCAAAACACACACACATGAATTAACTTGAAAACAACTACAAAGCAATTTACAGTGTTACCTAGTGCCAAATAATGTGGAACCAATGGCAGCTGTCCAGAATCCACAGTAATTTTGTCTTGCCAATGCTTTTGCCAATCCAGCTAAACCAATAGAGTTTTTAGGAAAGATGTGGCATTTAGAGAAGATTCAAATCTAAAATTCTTAGATTTCTTAAATACACTGCTAATCCTGATGGTGCTAATAGTTTGCACTCAACACCTAACCTAAAGATTGGCAGTTCCAGCCCACCTAGCAGCACCATGGAGGAAGCTTCCTGGTACTCTGCTTCGATAAAAACTGTGTACAACAAACCTATGGAGCAGTAGTACTCTGAAATGCATGAGTGGGAATCAACTTACTGGTTTTAATGGCTTTCACTGAGAATGGAAAAATAGTATTAAAAAGACATTGGGCAGGGGGCAGAGTCCAGATGGCAGACAAAACCCTTGTCTCCCTAAATCCCTGTGGAAACCAAGACCTGAACTAATAATTAAACGGAGCCTTCTGGACACATAGTAAACCCTAGGACATAGCATAGGACTGTTAATTTGGACTTCATACAACTGAACGGAAAACCTCCTCTCTTTTTCTGTCCTCACTCTTGGTAAGTGCTGGCTTTCATGGACCGAAGGTAACTTGTCATTTTATCATTATTCTCCTCTGTCTTAGCTGGTGGGCAGAGCTGGGACTTGACTAGCAGGTAAGCCCAGATGCACAGCTGGTGAGATCAGTGGGTAAAATTGCCACATTTTGAGAGCCCAGCTTTGGACTCTGCGTATCCCAGCACCTTTGGCCTCTCTTTCCGCCTCAGCCATTGAGTAGTCTGTACCAAAGCAGGCGGGGTGCTTGTGCAGGATACCATCTTGCTCCACTGGGAAGCAGATATACCCACATGGAGGCCTCAGTGGGACCTAACTCCTAGGCTGGGAGGTAGTGCTTGCCCACAGGAGAGCATTTTTCTGGCAAAAAAGCAGTATTTTACACAGTGTCACCTACGGCGAAGGCCCAGCAGCAGAGGCCAGCAGAGCAGTAGCCTTTCTGTATTTTGAACTAGTTTATAACTTCTAGGATTGGACATACAGGTGCCTACTTCACCAGCAGGGAAGAAGGACCCGTACACCTGAAAACCTGACTGACTTTGGAAGCTCTCAGATACCTTTTACCTTTCATTTTAAGATGGTGAGAGAAACAACTGCAGTTCACCCTCACAGCATCTCTCCCAGGCTTTTTTGACTCATGTGATGCCCTGAAAGCAGCAATCTCTAGAGAAAAGCATAACAAAGAAATCACCCATGGTTTCAGAAGGCTCCAAAAGAAACAACACAAGAACTTCCAAGATGATGAAACCTTTCTGAAACTACCAGAAGGTGACTACAAAAGAATTGTATATAGAGCCTTCCTAGGCCCTATACAAAATGCAGCAGAGCAAAATGAAAAATTAAGCAAGCTGTTCAATCTGATGGAACACCAGTACACTGAAATCAAACAGATCAAGAACAAAATCAAAGACATAGAAACTTCCATGCAAACCCAAGAAAACAGAATGGAACAAATGGAAAAGGGAATTTCTGATTTGGAAGACAGAGCTACTGACTCTAGCATCTATGAGGAGAAATAAAAAAAAAGAAAGAAACAAGGAAAATGAAGAAGCATGTAAGACTCTATTAAGAAGAACAATCAACAATCTATTATTAATTGGACTTCCTGAACAGGGCAAGACACCTGAGAACACAGAGAATATTGTTGCTGAGCTGCTCACAGAAAACTTCCAAGAGATAATGAAAGAAGACAATATAGATATCCAAGATTCATATTGAATGCCAATCAATATAGATCTCAAAAGAAAGACTCCAAGACATATTATAGTCAAGCTTAACAAAATGAAACACAAGCAGAAACTCTTAAAGGCAGCAAGACTCAAAGCAAAGCTAACATTCGGAAGGAAACTCTGTAGCCTTTCATCAAATTTCTCAGCAGAAACAGTGCTGACATGGAGGCAGTGGCATGACACATTCCAAGCCTTGAAGGAGAAGAACTTCCAAACAAGAATTATATAGCCTGTGAAACTGTCTTTCAAATATGAAAATGAAATTAAGACATTCACAGATTAACAGAAACTCAGAGACTTTGTAAAAACCAAAGCAAAGCTACAGGAAATACTGAAAGAATCTCTTGGCTTAGAAGAACAAAATCACTAAACTTTATATTTTGGAAGCAAAGTCAGGACATATCACCCAGAAACCTACTCATTTAGAGAAGGATCCAAACTCAATCAAACCTATAATAGTGAGAGAAATGACTCAGTGATCATATCATGAAAACTATGATGTCATCATATTAAAAAGAGGGACATACTACCATCGTTACAGTCCTTCCAGATGGAAAAGAAATTAATAAGACAGTAGTAATCAAAAGTGGGTTTAAACACAGACTTTTAAGGGACATCACAAGGGCAGCCACAAAGCACAATAAAGATGCAACATATCAAATCAAGAAATGTAATACAGCAGTCTCAACAACCACAAAACCCACCCTGAAAAAGGGGAAAAATCAACTCACAAAGAAGAAAGTCACAGAACAGATTAATAAGAACAACAGAGAAAACACCAACACAAAAATAAACATACCACAATGGTAGCACTGAACACATACCTATCAATAATTACATTGAATGAGAATGAACTAAACACTCTAGTAAAGAGACATTGAGTGACACCTTGGATCAAAAGACATGACCCATATGTTGCCTACAAGAAACTCACCTTAGACTTAAATATGAACAAACTGAAAACCAAAGGATGGAAGAATATATATTAAGCTAATAATACATAAAGAAGAGCAGGTGTGGGAATTCTAATCTCAGATAAAATCAATTTTAATATAAAATCCACCATCGTGGACAAGGATGGACACTATTGCTGAAAGGTTTAACACACAAGCAGGACTTAACAATATTAAATACTTACGCATCTAATATTAGAGCACTTAAATATATCAAAGAAACACTGACTACACTCAAAAAGGAGATAGATCACTCCACAATGGAATGCTATGCAGTGATAAAGAGCAACGACGACAGCAGGAAACATCTCCTAACCTGGTTTCAACTGGAGAACATTATGCTGAGTGAAAGTAGTCAGCGACGAAAGGACAAATACTGTATGAGACCCCTACGATAAGAACTTAAAAACAGACTCATGTATAGAAGAAAAGACTCTTTGATGGCTGCAAGGGTAGGGAGGGAGGATGAGAGAGGGAGGGCTTAGATTAGGTAGTTAATAGAAATTTGGTTGGGTGAAACTGGTGCCAGCACACACTAGAAATAAGTTCAATAATAACTGGACTTCAACACAATTTGAGTACTCCTCCCATCTTAACCCAATATTGCAAGGACAGAGTAGCTGGGGCGGGGGGCTGGGGACCATGCTCTCAGGTGAAATCGAGGCCAATTGGCCCAGCTAGCATTTTGCTAATGAGGACTCTCTGCACCCCACATCGGTGAGTGGCGTCTGGGGTCTTGAAAGATGCCAAGCTGCCATCTGAAGGTACAGCAAATGGTCCCAACTCAACAGGAACAGATGATCACTGAAGACAAGAATGACATGGGGAAAAGAGAACCCAGAAGACAGAGAGACCCACGTGAGTGGGTGAGTACATCAACCTGTGACTGGAAGAACCAAACGGTGCCTGGCCACCACCAGTGATAGCCATGATGGAGCTCAAAAAGTTGAGTTTCACTGGCAACAGAAAAATAAAAAGGGGTGCACCCTGAGATCTCCACTGAAAGACCTCAACTGATGGTCCAGGGGCCTTGGAGTTCCCCTGGGAACATGGACCCTGGCCCTAATGCTGGCCCTGTCCATAAATCATAATGGAGGTCAACTCTTCGAACAGGAATGGATTGGTCTTGGCGACAAGAGTGACCATATCATGTGTGCACTTGATGGTTCTATGCATCCACAAGATGTCATCCTACTGATCTCTTACTGGAGGTGGGGGAGTAGGTGGAGAGGAGGGGATAGGAGGTTGTTGGGAGGATAAGACACATACGGAGCAGAGAGAAGAGTGTGCTGTCACGTGGCAGGGAGAATAGTGGGAGCTGCGTATAGGTGGGCATGCAAATTTATATGGGAATGTACATTTTCACTCAATCATAATAATAATAAAAAAAGATATTGGGCAGAACACCGGATTTTAGTATTAGTAAATCCACTTAATACCTACGGGACATTATGAAAGTCACTTAAACACTTCAAATCCTTACCCTAATTTGTAAACCACAGATAATGATTTATTTAACAAATATTTACTGAGCCAAGCCATGTTGGACCTTTTTCAGGTAATAGGGACATAGCAGTAAATGAAAGAAACAAAGCTTCTGCTTCATAAAGGCAGACATACGATAAATAAATATGTGCTGTATCAAGGCATCAATAGTAGGTTCCATTAAAAAAACAAAACTCATTGCCAGTGAATCAATTCCAACTCATAGTGACCCTAGAGGTCAGAGCAGAACCGCTCCATAGTTTCCAAGGAGTACCTGGTAGATTTGAACTGTGGACCTTTTGGTTAGCAGAGGTAGCGCTCAACCACTACACAACAAGGGTTTCCTTGGAGAAACATAAGATAAGGAGAACAGAACGTATAGCAGGTGAGTGGGGAAAGGAGCTGGTATTCTATATAGACTCGTCAAGAAAATGCATTTGATGTTTACATTTCCTTCCCTGTGTGGTATGGAGGTGTCGGTCTGTCGGTCTGTCGGTCTGTTGGCCTGTCGTCTGTCGTCCGTCTGTCTGTCTGTCTGTCTGTGTGAGAGAGAGAAAGACGAAGAGAGAAAGCGAGAGAGAGGGAGAGATGTGTGTTTGAGAGACAGTTTGCACACAAATTGCCTGTTTGTCTGTGGAAAAACAAGGGAAGTCAAATGTGCTTTCATTCCATGTAACGATAAGTTATTTTTATTATTGTTTTTGTTGAGGATCAAGTCAATACTCCTTATCCTGACATTTAACATCCTTCACAAGACCTTACAACCTACCTTTCCAGTTTTACCTCCACTTCCCTGAATAAACCAAATTTCCAAATAAGATTTTCACTTTGTCTTATTCACGTGGCAATCAATCATTCACCATCTCACAATGCTTCCATTGTTTCTTCTGTTTAAATCTTTAATTTTTTTCAACTTTCATAAATTCTGTGTCCCCAGTGAAATAAAAAATAAACTTCTATATGTCAGAGCTTTTATATAAATGCATTGAGCATAAAAGATGTTCGATAGTATTTATTGATGTCATTTGACATACTAGTTTAATGCCTGTCATCACTCTGAAAGCCATTACTGTGTTTGGAAATTAGTGCTATACACTTCTTTACATGAGTTTTGGGACAGTGTACTGTGTGAGGTGCAGAATTTAGACAAAATTCGGTTTTGCTAAAGAGGGTCATTAACTGTGCTTATGACTTCCCTTAAGAATAACCTCAGTGTTGCTCAAAGCCATAAGCAGATCACAATCCTGTGTGCCCCTTAGGCTTTTCACAACACTGGGGTATTTCTTGCCAGTATGCACTGGTTATTACCGTCCCTTGAATATTTTTACATGAATTTTTTAGTTGAAAGAACTCAGCAGTCTGAGAAATCAAGCCAAAGAGAGGATGACTGTGGTGTAGTAAAACCATGGGGTAAATATGAAGTGTGATATACTGTCCCTAAAGATGTTCATGTCTCAGTCCCAGGCAACTGAGAATGTTATTTTACCTGGCCAAAAAAAAAAAAAAAAAAAACTTTTTAGATGTGATTAAATCAAGGATCTTGAGTTGAGGATATAATCCTGGATTATCTGGGTGGCCTTAATCTAATCACAAGAGTCTTTGTAAGAGGGAGGTAGGAGGGCCAGAGTTAGAGAAGCAGACAAGATGACAGAAGCAGAGGTTGGAGTGATTTGGGCAAAAGTCCAAAAACGTGGACAGCCTTAGAAGCTGGAAAAGGCTAGGAATCCAGTCTTCCCTCAGAGCCTCCAGAAAGGAAGGGTCACCTTGCCAATACTCTGGTTTCAACACTGTAAGTTCTATTTTCCGACTTCTGACTTTGAGAATTGGAAGATTATAAATTTGTATTATATTTAGCTATTGTGGGTGTGGCAATTTGTTACTGCAGCAATAGGAAACTGATACAGTGATACAGGAAAACCATTTTAGATTAGAGATCCACTAATTGCATACTAATTTTTAATCTTACAAAAATCACTTTTTCTTAGTTTCCTTTCCTGCAAAGTGAGATCACACTTAGTTTATAGTGTTGTTATGAAGACAGATGAAATCATTCATATGAACACTATGTAAAGTGTTCTATGCCATGCAAATATAAAGTGTAAAACTTTAAGGGATTTTTGATAAAGGGAAGAACTGAAATAACATCTGAAAGGCTAAATATTACACTTTAAGTACCCCTGTAACAAACATGGTTTTAAAAGTGACCTAGTGCAGGGGTGGCCACCCAACCTATATGTCACAGCCTTCCTTCCATCAGCATGGCAAATAGTTGACAGCATTCTTTGGCCAAAAGATAAGGCACAGCATCAGAATCCTTCTTAACTCACCTTAAGGAAGTTGGTACCAATCAACTGTACTGGCATGAAAGAAGGAATTTACTTAAAATTCATGAGCAACTGATTTAGAAAGTTTGCTGGCGGCACAGGTATCATCTGCAAATCTGTTAGGCGGCAGATCCTCAAAACCAGACCACACCCGGTAAATCAGAATTCACATTTTAACAAGATCCCCAGGGAAGTTCAGTGTGCTATGTTAGAGAATATATTTTGAACTGGTTTCAATCCTAGAGGTACAGGCTACCACTGTGTGATCTTGAGCGAAGTCTCTAAACCACCTAAATCTCTCTTTCCTCATCCGTGGAGAATTACACCTGCCTCATCATTGTTCAGAAAATCAGCTGCAAATACGGCATTTTGTAGAGTGCCTTGCCAATAATAATTAATAAAATTTCTCTTTACTGTATATTTTTTCACCATCTGCAGCTGTTAACCTTACTACACATCCATTCACTTTTGCTGGAGCCTCTCTACAGGGACGTTTGCCAAAGTCATCCACGCCCATGGGGGGAGGGGGACGAGCGGCTGGGAAGGAACACATTCAGTAATGCCATCTCCAATACTCAGGATGGAGTACATTTTACAACACGCATTAAACGTCGGGTGGTCTCCTTGCAGTCAGATCTTCACTGCACGTGGCCTTATTAGAGAACCTCTGGGACTCTAGTCTCAGCCATGGAGTCTTGGAACCTGTGAGAGGCAGCCAGGGCCAGAAGCCCTGCTAAGTCTATCCCGGAACCCCAGCCCTCCTCCTTAATCCCCGTCTTAACTTTCCATCTGCCGCTGGTCTCCTTGCAGCAGAACCACAACCTGCCAGCCCTGCCCAGCTTCCCCTCGGCGCGCAGCAGCCGCCGCTGCAACATTTTCCCCCGGGGACCGGGAAGGCGGGGGAGGGGGTTCGTGGGGGCGGAGCTCGGCGTCCTGCTGCTGCTGCCGCTGCTGCCGCCGCTGCCGCCGCTGCCGCCGCCGCCACCGTCGCCGCTTGCAAAACTGCTACCCCTTCCCGGATGCTCGGGCAGGACAGCGCTGCCCCAGGTGGACAGACGTGCGCACCCCGGGCCTGATTGATGAACAATCCGGCACGTGAACTCCAACCCCCAAATTGGAGCCGTGCCCAGCCGCGGCGGCTGCGGCAGCCCCACGGTAGGGGCTGCCCGGTGGTCTCCGCCCGGCTCCTCACCGCAGCTTCTGCTCTTTGCATAGTAATTTCAGTTCTCCACGCACCAGCTCGCCATCGGTGTGGCGCTGAGAGGCGGTGATTGGGATATAAGACGGGAAGCACCCGCCACAGCGCAGGCAGTGGCCCCGCCGCTCCGGTGAGAGCCGGGCAAAAGCAGGTAGGTGACCGGTGGCCACGGGCGGAGACGCCCCCCCGCGCCACTACCTCTAGGAGTCCAACCCCAGGGTGGTGTGCTCTGTGCTGATGGGGGATGGATTCGGTCCCAAATTTGCTCGGTGATCCTTTGCCTGTTGCTCATGTCCCCATCCAATCCTGCAATCCAGGAGGGGCCGTCTTCCTCGCAGGTGATGAATTTCTCTGCAAGGTCATTGCTTTCTTAGACTCTGCCTTTGAAGGTAAATGGAAGAAGTCGCCTGCTGTTCTTTGGGTTGGGGTTTTTTAATCAATGAGGTCTGCATACTTATGCATATTCAAATTGATGTGTGTCTGTGTGTGCGTTTCAATTCACTGGCAGTTCTCTACGCTTAGTCCCTTTAAGGTTAAAACGCTGTAAACTTAAAATATATACGTGCATATATATGCCTATGCATGTGTGTATAATATATATTATACATCTGTATAGTTTTTCTTGAGGTAGGAAAGGGGAGAAGACGAAGGGCAGGCAGAGGCTGATAAGGGGAGATCACTGTAGAGACCTGTTCAGTGTCTAGAGGTGAACTTTGGAACCACATTAAATCAGGGTAGAGACTACAAGCTGTGAATGGTTCTTTAGAAATGGATTTTTGAAAAGCCCTGAACAGAATTGTCAGGGAGTACACACAAGCAAATCTTCACGTTCTCCAGGCCGAGGGAAAATTTCAGACGCAACAATGGGCAGTGAAGAGGGTGAAAGGAGGGATACTTCATAGACCGAGCTGGTGGGTAAGGCAGCTAGCCTACGGAGAGCTTTGAAGGGCCTGGAAGAAATCACTGGGAGGCAGTTCAAGGTTAAGATGATGAAAATGTCCAGAAAGCAGGAGAGAAAGTGGGAAAGGGCAAAGGTTGGAGGGGGAGGGCAGAAACAGCTCAGAGTCACCACCTGAGAAGCAACCACCTTCATTAGAGTATCTCTGTCCTCCTATTAAAGCGATCCTTGGACACACTCCATCTCAACATAATTCACAACACATTTGTTCAAGACCCATTGGTCTGTGTTCTCATTTTGTTTTTGCAAGGAATCTGGGTCGTGGTGGGAATGGAAGAAACTAAAGTGTTTACAGCCCTAGCAAGATTTGGAAAGAGAGAGTTGATTAAGGCTTAGCTTCATGAAATATTTACACATCTCTTGCGTGGGCTTTTGTTTGCTCTTGTTGGTGCTGCTGCATATTTTACTTTGATAATGCTTTGAGTGTACTTCCACTGAATGTGCTTATTTTCCAGTTATAAACTATTCTTTCTTTTCATTGTGTTCACCACTGGCCTGCCCTAAGTAACAACTGTGGGAAGAAAGATCTATGAGTCACAGCACAAAGAAAAAAAATCCTTTCTGTTGCTCTCTGTAAATGGCAGAAGTTTGTATTGAATAATATCCTTTTGAGATAGAATGCCAGAAATTTTTCAAGTTTTTCCCCTTTAGTGGGAAGAATTGGTTGTTGAATCATAAATGGGGGGAAGGAGAGTAGTAATTACCATTGCAAGTCTAGCTATGATAACATATAAATTTAGTTTGGAAACAGAGTAGAGGAACCCATGGAGAACTATGCATGCTATGTTATCAGTGTTCTTTTGTATATTTCTAAGGGAACATTTAGGAAAGTAGTGAAATAAGTGGTTATTTCATAAAAGCCTAACCTCTAACTAGGCTTTTATGAAAATGATTAGGACAAAACAGCAGGTTCGTCAGCTTCATTGGGAAGTGGAGGACTGAAAACATGATAGGAATCAGATCAGTCCTGGAAGGTAGAGGGGGTTGTCACAAGTTGTTTTAAGATTTGTGGGTTTTTTTTTTTTTATTGCCTCCAAAGATATACTCAAGACACTTATTTATCCCTCTAACATATCCTTGATTATGCCACAAATGTGCTTGGAAGAATATGTTTAGATACAGCTATGCTTCACTGTTTGAGTTTCCAGTTACAAAATCTGTAGCCTATTGGCAAGCAATATAAAACATCAGTCACAGAATCACAGAATCATAAAATACTGGCATCAGAGAGTTGGGACCCACAATATTAATACCAGCTTATACTTGAGCATTTCCAGTGGACTCTGTATCTGCTCTCCGTGCATTCGTTCATTTGTTTATGTATTCATTTGTTCATTTATGCATTCAATGTATGTTTATGGGGAAGTTGACATGGCCTTCTATTATGGGACAGAAGAGTGAACAAGATGCAGTCTCTCATGGCTTATTTTGGGTGACAGACAGTAAGAGCCTATTAAGTGCTACAACAGAATGAGCAGAAGGTACTCTGGAAGCCAGGCTCTGGAAGTAGAGGGGGGAAAATGTTCCGTAGAACTGAGGATGAAATTAGCCTGCTGAAGAGAAGAGGGAAAGGCATTTCTGGTACAGGAACCATCCCATGTAGAGGTCCTTGAAGAAAAAGTAGCTCTAGCTGTTGGCTGGAAAACAGTGCACGGGTACACACAGAAGTTAAGCTGAGGATGGATAAGGAAGCAGGATCCATCCCAAAACTGAAGTCCTAACTACTCTGGTCAGTAGGCCATTTAATCTGAGTAATTTAGGTAAATGCATTCATATTGAGGCACTGTGTTCCAAATTTTATATCCTCAAACAGCTAGAAACCATATATATACATCAATTTTCAGTAGACTGCTTAAAAGGGAGAAGTGTCCCATTGAAAGTCATAATTTCCCATTCCACAATTTCTGCATCCATGAATTATCCATCACCTACTTTGCATATTATGGAAATAAAAGAGAGAATGGAGATTTGAATTTTATAGCAATGAGTTCTCTTGCAATGCAGGGTATCTTATTTTGTATGAAACCAGTGTTTAGGGAAAAAAGCATAGAAAATACTGTATATTTCAAACCGTAATTTTTCCAGATGGCTACAAAACTGCAAAAGTCTAATGGTATGAAAACCTGAATGAACAACCAACCAACATAGGAACATGAGCTACAGAGAACCCCAGGGCAGTATCCCCATTTTTTATTTTTATTTTTTAATGAGAGAAATGTTTACAGTAATCTCATTGCAATCAATAAGTACTATTCTGGGACTGTGCTTTTCAAACCACAAGTCACAATTCATTTTGAACTCACTTTGGTGGGTCTGATTTTCTTTTCTTTTTTTTGCCAAACAGTAAAAGAAGGTAGAACAGACTAGAAAAAATATTGTTCATGGAACTTTTAAAATATATAAATTACATGTAGGTACATATTGGGTTATAATGTAAAATGCTTATCTTAGTGTACATCATGCCCCCAAAAGCTCTTGCTTGAAGGAATACAGGGAAGCATAAGAGATGTTTGCAAGACCCCAAGAGTAATCTTGATTTGATACACAAGCATATACGCAATATTTTCACTAGCAGCTTCTTGAGACAGGAAACAGAGTATGATTTACCACGTAGGTGACAGGCAAATTAGAGGAGAAGGAGATTCTTGGGGATTAGTCTAGAGACTTCAAGGGAGAGATGGAACTTGAGCCTATTTCTGAAAGATGGATAGGCTCTGAGTGCACAAAAAGGAAGCAATGGTGAGCAAGAATGAAGGAAAGAATAGAGGTGGAATGATATCAATTTTATCTAGGAATCATTTAAAAATGAAAGCACAAGTATCAACTAGAAGAGGGGAGAGAAATGCAGCCAAAATTCTGTTTCAGCCAAAATACTGCTCAAGACTAGCTTATATATCTAAGATTTCTTTTCCTAATACTCCTACTTTAAGAAAATCTAACCAGAAGGGTCATAACATCATAAATCGGCCATTTCCTGCCATCCTTTTCTTTCTTTTGCAGTAATTTACTGACTGGGCCCTGTTTCAATTGAATTTGATGGTTGAACTCTTGAAATTACATGATACATCACAATGGGGCATGGTTATTTCATTTCTCAGAACACAGCTACAGTCCTTGGCACAGAAGGGCAGGGGTGACGAGGAGCTTGTCATAAATTCAGCAAACTCTTCAGTAAGCCAACTTTCTCAGGGGATAGTTCTGCTGTTGGGTGTATTTTCTTTTTTTCAGCTCTTCTGTCATTTGCTATCATCATAGTTGTATAGGTTTCCCACATTATCTAAAAGTAAAGCATTCCTCTGAAACCTTTTGTAAGCCAAAATGGCATGAATCAAAGAAGCCCTTACCATTAATTTGTATGGGAAAATTTTTTATCATTCTCAGGCCCCAAAAAAGAACCTACCGAGTCACACCACGTAACACCTAAAACCTAGAATAACAATAAAGCTATGGTGGCTTAAGGCTGAGACGCTGCATGTAGTTCCTGGGGCAGGAGCTTGGTGGTGCCGCTCTCAGTGCTTGGGGTGCAAGCTGCAAAATAAGCACTGAACACTATTTTTGCTCTTCACCTTTTTTTATAAAAGCAAAAATCATCTTTGAATTTCTTTTGGTTAGCAAAAGCAGGTAATAATGTAGCTCTTCTGTAAAACCAAAGTCACATAAAGTGAACTTTTGAAAAGTAGCAGATGCCTGTATTTAAATGTATTTGCATGCATTTCTAGAAATTAATATTAGTGTTCTGTTGTAGCCAAATAGTTATTTTGAGGAAACTATGAAAAAGTTAGAGAAAAAAACATCTTACTTTTGTTTCTGAGAAGTGTTGTTAATGGCTTTCTCAGCTGTCTTTCCCATGGGATAAAACAATGTTATGATACACATATTTTTTTAATAAATCTATGCCTTTCACCAGAAGCACAGTCCTACTTAAAATACAGACTTATCTTCAGTTTATTTGGAGTAAAATCAAACATGAATATTCATCTTATAAAAATGTCTTAGACTCCTCTCTCATCTTCTTTCCCCACATCAGTGTTTAGATTAGTGATGACTTAACATTTTTGCATAAAAGTCAGTTCAGGAGTCACAAAAACATTTATTATAAATATATGTATATATCATTATTATTAACATTTATTTTGAACAACAAAAGCATTAGTATACAATGGCATTTTAAATAAAAAAATGTGTTGAATTTCATACAGGAAAATGTACATATTTTTACAATTTAGATTACCTATCATCTTGAATGCAAGTGGGAATATTTTTCACAGCCTGTTACCTGGGTGATTTGGAGTTGGTGATACAGTGACTTGCTTCAATTGTTCCTGTCTGAAATTAGATTGCCAGCTTTATTTTGATGCTAGTAGCATCATTTGGGGCTCAAATTGGTATTACCTAGTGGTGTAACTAACTTTTGGCTAAAGGTTTAAATACTACAATCTATTGAATCAAAATCTGGAGTTGGCAATTAGAAATCTGTTTTTTCATAAAGTTCCGCAAAGGATTTCAATAGCCAGGTTTTGACACCACTGCTTAGGCCAAGCCTTTATTTATAAGGAAATAAAATGTTACAGATGAGTCCCAGAAGCTAAATAACTTCTCTCAAGTCACTGTTAGAGCCAGGGCTAATATCCAGAACTCATCTCTCCAAAATGCCACTGAGCTTTCTGCCTAGGGTCAGTCGAGGTGGGGAGGACATGACCTGAAGAGAATGTCCCAGAGTCCCTTGAGTGGGTAGCGGGAGGGAAATCCTCCAAAACTGACAGTCAGTGTAGCAAGCCTTTCTTAATGCCAGGAGGGATCTTAATCCCAGGGGTCAGATGAGCAGAAAGACTGTGGGGATCAGCTGTGTAATCTGAGGAAAGAGTGTTTCTTGGCCTTACTCAGAGATTCAACTTAAAAAATTCTAATTATTAGATTCTAAACAGAGTAAATACCTAAATTATCTCTAGGAATATTGCCTTCATCCATGTTCACACCCTTGTGACACTTACAGGAACAAACCAGCCTTGAAAAGAACTGGAGGCAGGAGAGGGAAACCCCACAAGGACACAAGTGTTTCTTAGGACCTAAGCATCCTTGCTTATTCGGTAAGGGACAACTGGACAGAGACTTTGAAAGATCCCTTAAAAAATCCCATTTGCATCTGCTAGTTTTCTAAAAGAAAAGGAGTTTTAGAGAACTGCAAACATTCCATTAGAGTTGGAGATATGGTTTAGGGAGAATAATCCAGATGTTTAAAATGGGTAGACTCTTGATTGGTTTTTCAGGGATATTGATTTCTAAATTGCCTAAAATTAAAATAACCACACTATACCTAAGAGAGACAGTTCTACTTCTTCATAGTGTCAGACTTTGGTTAAATGAAATGCCTGAGGGAAGCAACGGCTCCTGCTAACTATTTTCTGAGTAATCAGAGCATCTTTGTGTGTTCCAGTTCTTGTTGACAGGTTTTCTAAAATGCAATAGCCCATTTCAATGTGTCTGCCTTAAAAGGCACAATATGTCAAAAATCATCAGGATTCAGAACTTGGCACTGCCTCCACGTTATCATTCTGAAGTGTCCCTGTGTAGGACAGGGAAAGAGATGTTGAATGTAATGTGAAAGGAAGGTTTTTTGTTTGTTTGTTTTCTTTTATACCCTGATATGAACAGGATATAAAAGCATGCTCATAAAACACTTTTTCTCAAAAAAAAACAAAGAAAGAAAGAAATGTTCAAGAATGCAAAAGGCATTTGATTCATCATAAGTTCCACTTTAATGGACTTTGGCCTTGCCATTAAATAATTTTCAAGCACTCGTTCCTTCACACTAAATTATTTCTCAGTCCTCTCAAAGACAGCCTGACATTCTAGTATCTCAGGAAACCCTTCGTCTCTGTTAAGACCAGTTTCTAACTTCCATGCTACACACTGCACAACATTTATTCTTGTTCTCTGTATCATTTTCTTTACATTATTCTTTAAGCATATCTTTCTTGGAACCCTTGTATAAGTTATTTCTTCATGAAAAATGCAAGTAAAAAATGAAGACCCTAGAAATGTTAATGCTTATGAGAATTTTAATCAGAGTTAAAGTTAGTAAATCAGCATTCATTTTTTCCCCTGAATAATTGAATGAGTATAAATTGATAATGAGGAATGAGTGTGGAGAACTGGGCTTGTTTTCATATTATGTTCTGAAAGCAGTCAGAGAGCAGAAATCCATCAAGAGCAGGCTCAGAGTTCTGATTAAGGTAACGAAAAGTCCCTGGGCAATCTCTTGCACCCTGCAGAAGATGTCCAACTCGGCACGTACAGTCTCAGAGCAGAAGAACGCTATCCTGAGCATCTGAGAGACCCGGTACACTTGACAAAACCTCTTTCTGCCTTGGGTGTGAAAGTCTTCTAACAGATCAGAAGTTTCAAACTGGCAGTCTGTACAGCAAGCAGGAAGACCATGTTTTATGTGTTCAGCCTGCAGGGAATTTATTTTTTATTAAGCTAGTATTTAAAAATTATAAGATCAGAAACAGAAGTTCTGTTTCATAAAAAAAGGAACACTGGCCCTACATTCTCGAGGTTGGAGCTGACACCATAGTTTCTGGGACAACGAGGCTTCATATACATCACCTGTACTCCACAGTGCCACCTAAGTGTGCTACCTAGAACTTGTATGTACGAGTTCTTGCAGTCTGGGCTCGAAAATGCTATGGCTCTACTCACAGAATTAGTGTTTCTTGACAAAGCAGAGAAACACTGAATGAAGTTATCTCCCATGAGCCATGGCGAGAGTCTAGAAAATTCCCGTCATCAAAATACGTAGATTCAGTGAAAGTTTAATGAATGCAAGCTTAGTTAACCTGGTCTGTTAATAAGACTAAGAATGGAGTTTTTCTTTGTTTGCTTGCTTGCTTGCTGTTTTACTGTACTACATGTGGCAAACAAAATAGTAACATTTTTAATAATATTTTTTTTCCTTATAGATCAATAACTAATATATTGGATTGTGTTATGTGTTTCTAAGGTATCTTTTTATCTGAAGGAGTTCCTCGGTTGTGCAAATGGTTAAATGCTTGCCAACTAGCTGATGGTTTGAACCCACCTAGATTGCCCTCAGAAGACAGGCCTGGTGATCTACTTCCAAAATCACATGAAATGTCGTTTCTACTCTGTAACCCATGGGGTTACTGTGAGTCTTAACCGACTCAATAACAACTAATTACATTCTTCACCATATATACTACTCCTTATGTATACATCAAATTTGCATACCCTAGGGAAAACACAAAATACCAAACCCACTGCCATTGAGTCAATGCTGACCTATAGTGAGCCCACAGAACAGAACAGAACTGCCCCGTAGGGTTTCCAGGGCTGTAAATCTCGACAGCAGCAGACTGCTGTGTCTGTCTCCCCAGGAGCAGCTGGTAGGTTCCAACTACTCACCTTTGGGACAGCAGCCGAGTGCTTACCAACTTTGCCACCAGAGCTCCGGAAAGCACAAAACAAATCCTAATCTTTCAAATAAGAAGACATTATATTTAGTAGGCTTTGGCAGTTGACATCAACTGTGAGAAGCAGTGTATCAGCTCACATCCCAGTGAGTGGCTGTGTCTGTACAGCTGGGAAACGCCAGCAGTTGACGGTGCTTTCAGCCCATCTCTGAAGCCTGTCAGATCACTGCACTGTGTGGACACTCGTGTGCAGTTGCTCTATTAGAATGGCTGAAAAGGCAGTGACTATGTCAGGGCTGATTTATTAGTTTTTTAAATAAAGACAAATGCCCTTCTGAGACGATGAGATGGAAAACTCAGAGCTCGTGAGTAGAGAAAGCTGTCTTCACAGTTCTCTGAGCTCTCTCGTTCTTTCTCAACTTTTGCTGCCACTTTCCCTCCTCACGCACACTTCACTGCATTTTGCCCCCACGTCGTGCCTCCTACTTGACTTCTAAAAACATCCTCTCATCTAATTATTAATCCTAAAGTGTTGGTGCTCAGCAGCTTCTCTCCAAGAAGACAGTGCTGAGAATAGTACCTGCTGAAGCCAACAGAGGACACAGTGCTAACCCGACTCCGGATGCTTTCTTTGTCGAGAGCAGAGTTTTTCTAAGAGTTTAAAAATTAGGCATCATGTCACCTGAACTGGATTGATAACATATAAAAGACCATAAGCATTAAGTTCTTCAAGGATAAAGTGATTTTTTTCCCTTAATGGTTTCAAATAATAAAATTTAGTTACACCAAAACTTCCATGCTGTTTTATGAAGACACTGTTCTCCTCTTCTTTGGTGGTTATATGATGTTTAAAATAAGGATGATGGGTTTCTAAAAGATCATCCCCCAGGGTCTGTACCTTTGGAGAGGTAAGTCTAAGTCTCTACAAGAAACGGTAAAAGTTAATCACTGAGTTGGCTAGATTTAGGATTATATCAATTAGTGCTGGCTTTGCAAATCAAATAAAACCATTCTGCAAACTGGAAACCAGAATCTATTTAGGAAACGAGGTACAGTGTGGGAAGTAGGGCTAAGGAAAGCCATGGTTTAAGGAGAATGGATATCTTGAATCCTTTAATAAATATATAATGAGCACATACAGTACGTTAGGCCCAGGACTGGACTGGAGCATGGGAGGCCCTAAGCACTGATGCTCTGTCATGTCCCCTCCTCTGTTTACTCACACATTCAGATGGAGAGCGTGGGTTTATATTCATATGCATGAGGTCTGACAGTTAAGTTCATGAACTCATCCTAGAAAAAGTGCCACACACCTCATTGTTGAACTTCACTATGGTCACCTTTGAAGTACTCCCCTTGGAAAGCTGCGCAGCATGCCAGTGCCTAGCCTAACCTTCAAAGCAACTTTGGATCTCTTTCTCTAGAATGGCCATCAGAGGTATCATCTTACTACCCTTGATGTCCTGAATGCCATTAAAACGTCTTCCTTTCAATATTTCCCTTATCTTCAAGTAAAGAAAAAAGGCATTGGGGACCAGATGAGGTGAGTAGGGAGGGTGTTCCAATACAGTTATTTGTTAACTGGCTAAAAACTCCCTCACAGACAACTAGACAATTAAATTGGCCGGCTTGTCACCATATTTCCCTGAGCAATGGTCATTCCAGAAAGAGTTTCAAAATTGCTTAAGTTCTCGGACTTAATTGTCATACCTCATATAGGGGTGTGTGTATGTGCCTATGTGTCTTTGCTCTTTGTTATGTAACTTCTTTTTAAGTGTGACTGTACCATTAGTGATAGAACACACAAGTAGCCAATACCATTCTGAAAGAATGACGTGAACTGATTCCTTTATTTCAGTGATGTCCTACTCAGGTGCTTACCTTGCTGTTTGGGTAATCGCCCCCAGTTAGACCTTGTCTGTGGGCTAAGAATTCAAAACTGAGCAAGACATGAACCAAACTATCAGACATTGGAATACATTAATTTACTATCAAATATGGGTCCAGCAAAGCCACGGTATGTACTCTTCCTAGCCACAGAATCTCAGGGAGCAGCCCCAGTAGCCTCCTACCAAGATCCCCTGCCCATCCCAATCAAGCTCCCCTTGCGCCTCTTTCTTCCTTCCTGTGAGCTTCAGCAGTTCAGCTTAATTTCTGTTCCTCTGTACAGCTCCACCACCTGTTCACCACAAACCTGGGTTTCTTTCTTCCCACCCAAGCCAGCTAGACAAAGTCATTCTCACACTACACTTAATATGTACTTACATATGAAAACATAGATGCCTGTGTTTTGAACTTTATTTCACTAAAACCAACTAAGAAATAAACAGCAAAATATATATATCATTGCCATGGGGCAGAGGAAGAGTTAAATCTTACGATATTCTGCCAGTCTCTATTCCATACACTAAAAAAGAAATTTCTTCCCCATGAGTATACCAGACCCTCAAGGCAACAACTCCTCCTCTTTCATTTTCTACTTAAAGAATCACCTCCAAATGCAAGTGAGGAGAGTGAGAGTGATGTTATTACTGAAATAAGTATATCAACAAGATTGGTATAACTGACGTTAGAGAAAAATGCTCATAATTATTATTTTTTAAAATCATTTTCTATCACTGGTCTTTTATCACTGCTTAAAAATTGCTTGTGATACACTACGATGTTTTCACATAGATTACAGGTTGTTTTAGAAGACTGAATAAACTCTTAGGAACCACCTCCTCCCTTGGTGAATGATCTTAAATCAGATCAGTACTAAGTAATATACCCATTTTAGGGAACTGAGTATGTCTAGCTGTTTTCATAGTTGTTCTGTGAAATATCCCATGTCCTTACAGTTTTTATCACTCTTCCCTGGTCTTCCTCTCTATGGCTGGCTAGCACTCTAGAAGTTTAAGTGGTGATTCATGTCTCTGAAATTCCATCTTCTATATTTATCCCTACTGGGTGGGGAACCTCCTTGCCTTGCTACCTAGAAAGCAGTGGTGTAGAAGTGAGAAAAGAGAACACATCCCTTGTGAGCTAGTGCTAAGTAGAAAAGTATGAAGATCAACCAAATGCATAAGGGTAGAATGAGTAGAATGGGATAGAGAGACTAAAATGAGCCATTCGGGGATATTTTGTCAGGTTGGTTCCAACAGGTGATGCACTAATGGATAGCCTACACATCTGCATAAGGAACTTCAACTTTTTCAAAACTTAGTGTAGACTCCTCTACCAGTGGCATTGTGCCAAATCAGTTTTTCATTTAAATGAATGTATGTGATCTGTGCTGTTGTTTTCCTTATTAGAGATGAGAAAATACCAATGACATAACTTAGCCAACGTCCCACAGATAACTAATAGACTAAGATAGAATGCAACTTCAGGTTCATTCAGCTTCAAAGCACATGGTTAATATTTTAATTATGAGCTTTAGGACTCTGCTTCCGTACAATATTCTATTGATAATTTCAACTATTAATACTGGGCCAAAATATGAGGACAAGGCTCAATATTTATGTTGGATTTCATTTTGTGTTGTTTAAAATGTGAAAGTTTCTGAATTATTGCTAAGTCATTTTTGGAACAAGAAAAGTTAGTTCAAGGACAGATGTTTAAATTAAACTTTATAAATCATTGTATAGATAATATAATTGACAGGCATGATTTTTTTTTTCCCTTTATCAAAATAGCCAGGTGACACATATATTCAGCAAACAACATTTCTTTGTTACTCAAAAGAAAAACCAAATACATTTCACCCAGTCGCGGGTCTCCATATACACAAGGACACACACACACGTGCTCACACACACACATAACGAGAAAAAGCAAGCATGAGTCTTTGTCTCTACCTACGGACTTTGGACTTAGAAGCTATTAATAGAAATAGTGTTCCCAGGATTGATATTTTAATCATAGATGTTTGCTTACATATGAAAGTTGAGCAGTGCCTTATTACACTTTGCAACTAAGTGTCCTAGTTACAAATTGAAGTTGGAAATGAAAGTAATCTCCATATGAAGGCCCTGGTGAGAAAAGTTCTTTCTTAAAATGCTAATTCTAATGAAGGGAATGGTACTTAACAGGAGAATGTATATACATATCTGTTCATGTGGGCAGTAAAATCCACTAACTGGTTTTAAAACTATGACTCTTCTTTTTTTCTTTCTCTCTTTTTAATCTTTAGTAAACACAAGGAGACCTGTTGGTACCAACAGTTACGCATTCAACTGCTAACCATGAGGGTGGCAGTTTGAACCCACCTAGAATCTCTGCTGGAAAAAGACTTGGCAGTCCTTTTCTGTAAAGATATTTTATTGCTGTTAGTTGTCACTGAGTCAGTTCCAACTCATAGCAACCTTATGTACACAACAGAAGGAAGCACTGCCCCAGCCTTCGCCACACTGGACAGCTGTTACTCTGTTTGAGTCCACTGTTACTGTGTCTTCCTCTGTTTTCACTGACCCTCCTCTCATCTGCTTCAACATGGTGTCCTTCTCCAGGGACCAGTTCCTCTGGATAACATAACCCAAAGTACATGAGAGAAAGTCTCACCATCCTCACTTTTAAGGAGCAGTCTGGCTGTTCTTCTAAGACAGACTTGTCCATTCTTTTGGCAGTCCATGGTATATTCAATATTCCTCACCAACCCCATCATTCAAAGTCATCCATTCTTCTTTGGTCTTCCTTATTCATTGCCCAGTTTTCACATATGTGTGAGGTAGGTGATTGATATCACCACGAGTTTGGTCAGGTGCACCTTAGTCCTCAAGGTGACATATTTGCTTTTCAGCCCTCTGAAGAAGTCTGTTGCAGCTGATTTGCCCAGTGCAATACCTCATTTGATTTCTTGAGTGCTGCTTCCATGGGTGTTGATTTTAGATCCAACAAAATGAAATCCTTGACAGAATCAATATTTTGTTGTCTTTATCATAGTGTCACTAATTGATCCAGTTGTGAATATTTCTGTTTTCTTTATGTTGAGGTATAATCCATTCTGAAGGTTGTAGTCTTTGATCCTCATCAGTCTGAATATTGATGGTTGTTAGCCTTCCCCAAATCCTGAATTTGTGTTCTTCTTCATGTAGTAAAGCTTCTCAAATGATTTGCTCAGCATACAGATTGAATGAGTATGATGAAAGGACACAACCCTGATACACAGTGTCCTCCTGATAACTTTCCTAACTTTAAATTACATAATCTCCTCCTTTTCTGTTCAAATGACTGCCTCTTACTCTCTGTTCAGTTTCTGCATGACCACAGTTAAGTGTGCTGTAACGATTATGACCTAGAAAATTCTATGGGGCAGTTCTGCTCCATCACTTGGGGTCACTGTGAGTTGGAATCCATTCCATAGCACCCAGCAACAATCTTAATAAGCAGTTGATATTTTTCTAATAAAAAAATTAACAGATGTCACCTAAAAACTTCAATCTTACTATTGAATCTTTGATTTAAATCACTCTAGAATGCTTTTACCACCTTACATGTTTTCAAAATCCGAACACTTTGTTCCACGAAGGAGCACAGTAAAGTGCATTGCTGTTCATAGTGCAGTAGAATTCTAGCACTGACATGTGACATTATTTTAGGTAGTATACAGATTTATTTCTCATGATGGTTATGAATTTTCTGTAATATAAAATACATACCACGAATAAATCTTAAAGTATATATGAGGTCTGACAATTAAGTCCATGAACTTAATTGTTCTAAGTTCTACATACCTCATTGCTGATGATCACTACAGTCACCTTTGAAGTACTCCCTTTGAAAAGCTAAGTACTGACACCAATGCCTAGTCTACACTTCAAAGCAATCTTTGAACTCTCTGCAATGGCCATTGCATAGGGAAGCACAGTGGCAAGTTGGAGAACTTAATGATACAGTTGTCTGTGAGGGAGTTTTTAAGCCACAAAACAAATAACTATATTGGAACACCCTCCCTACTTGCCTCATCTGGTCCCCAGTGACTTTTCTCTTTAACTGAAGATAAGGGAAATACTGAAAGAAAGACGTGTTGATGACATTCAGGACACCAAGGGTAATAAGATGACACCTCTGTTGGCCATTCCAGAGAAAGTTCCAAATTGCTTAGAAGGGCAGACTAGGCATTGACGACAGTGCATAGCTTTCCGAGGGGAGTACTTCATAGGTGATGTAGTGATACTCATCAGTGAGGTATGTAGCACTTTTTCTAGGATGAGTTCATGAGCTTAATTGTCAGTCTTCATGCTGTGTGTGTGTGTGTGCACGCATGCACACGTGTGCAAGTATATGTGTAAAAATGCCAATAAATTTAATTCCAATTCACATGAAAAATATATAATTGATGTATCAAACCTGTGATTTCACAGATATTTCTTCATTGTTATTAGCTGCCATCAAGTCAGCCCTTGACTCATTCCAACACTGTTTACAATAGAACAAAACACTGAGCCATTCCTGAGATCAACTGTGTATTAGATCATTGCGATTCATAGGATTGGATTGTTGTCAGCCATAGGGTTTCCACTGGCTGATTTTCAGAATTAGATTGCTAGGCCTTTCTTCTTAGTCTGTCTCAGTCCAGTAGCTCTGTTGAAACCTGTTTGGCATCACAGCAACCCACAAGCCTCCCGTGACAGATGGGTGGTCACTGCGCATGAGGTGCCTGGGCCAGGAATCCAACCAAGGTCTCCAACAAGGAAGGGAATCATTCTATCCCTGAGCCACCACTGCCCTCCCTGTATTGTTTCTTAGAGAGAAGCTAATATTTTCAACCAGCACACCAAAATGTAATGAAAAATTTAAGTAAACTGCTCTTTAGTAAAGAATCATGTAAGGCAAATACGATGAAAAAGCACACAAATGTCACAATCTGTAACACACAAAGTCATCTCAGGCTTTCTCTAGAAATGAGAGGGTTAGTCCAGAAATCCCTAAGATGAATGCTAGCTGTTCCAATCTCCACCCCACTCCCTTTTTAAGTCCTTCCTTTTTTCCTTCATCCTTGGGCCCGTTTTCTTCACCCTTTCAGAACTTAGAGAGCCACTTCTCGTTTCATTCTTGCCATCGTCACCAATGTTCACGCTAAACAAACTGCTCACCGAGAACATCCGAAGTTGAAGCCCTTGAAAGCCCCAGACTTCTACTGTAATTTCTTCTTTGTACTTCCTGAAAGACAAAGAGCTTATCAGTGGAAAGTCCCTTCACTGATACAATGTATTATCAGAGCTCAACTTACTAATGTAAAAACATGTGTTGCTGAATGCCTTGAATGTGTTTATACATGAGGAGGGCAGAAAGTGTTCCACACTGCATAGCTAGAAACTTTTCATTCTTGGGTCATTTTGAATGTTAAGGGAAAAAGTTAATACTTTCATGATTTGAGGGGAGAGAAAACTGCATCTTCGGTCAGTTGGACATTTTGATATGTCTGAGTCAAATAAGGAATTTTAACATTGGTCAGACCTTTTTTGGCTTTGCTTTGTTTTATTATAGTTTCCTATGTAGGAGTCAAAAATTGACTAGATGGCACCCTAAAACAAGTAAGATGTTAAGATATTACTCTCAATGTAATAATTTGTCCTTGAGAAGTGGTGCTAAAATGTTTTAAAACACATGAATGTGGTGAGTACACATAGTCACAAGCATCCGTGTAACATCAATAGAGTGTTTTATGCTTGCAACAATTCATGAGATTGTTCTTTAGTGGTAAAAAGGATATAGCTGTGGTTTCCTGCCGGAGTTTCTATATAACAATGAAACAAGCATACAGTGGGGTTTGGTTGTTTGCTCACACTCTGCTGCTCTTTTCATTTTTGTGAAAAACAGGAAGCTTAAATGTGCTGTCTGCTTAGTTCAACTGTTGCTTAATAAGGACTTATCTATGTGCCAGCATGGCAGAGATGTAAAGATGAAAGATGCATTCCTGCCTTTAAAAGGCCCTGAAGTCTTAATATTAAGATATACTGAAGTACAGAAGCCAACGTGCTCATGGCAGCATGTGTCCACCTTGGGCACACATTCATTGTGATGAAGTTGATTATTAGAAATGATTTCCAAAATTTTAATGCTTAAATTTTACCAAAGCAGAAGAAAACTTCCCAAATACAGCATTACATTTAAAACAGATTTGCATGACACAGCTGGCTCAGCTGGTTTTTAACTCTAGTTACTGCATCAAGTTTGTCAGTTTCTTTGTTTTTTTTTTCCTGTTCTCTAGTCGAAAACCCTGGTGGTGTCATGGTTAAGTGCTATGTCTGCTAACCAAAAGGTCAGCAATTCAAATCTACCAGGTGCTCCTTGGAAACTCTATGGGGCAGTTCTACTCTGCCCTAAAGGGTCACTATGAATCAGAATCGACTCAGTTGTACTAGGTTTGTTTTTTGTTTTTGTGGTTTAATGATGGACAAAACTCCAAAAGCCCCAGCCCATGAGTTTTGAGGGATATTGGGCAAAAAAACAAGTACCTAACCTGTATCTCAAAAATGGAAACCCTGGTGACATAGTGGTTAAGTGCTACATCTGCAAATCAAGAGGTCAGCAACTCAAATCCACCAGGCATTCCCTGGAAGTTCTGTGGGGCAGTTCTACCCTGTCCTATAGGGTCACCATGAGTCTGAACCCACTCGAAGGCGGTGGGTTTGGTTTGGTTTTTAACTGAAAAACAGCCAACTGCCATTGAGTTGATTCTGACTCTTGGCCACCCCATGTGTATGACAGTAGAACTGTGCTCCACAGTGTTTTTTCAGCAGCCAATTTTTCAAAAACAGATCTCCAGGCCTTTCTCCTGATGTGCACCTGAAGAGACTCAAACCTTCAACCTTTTGGTTAACAGCAGGCTATGTTAACCATTTGTACCACACAGGAATCAACTCAATGGCAACCAAAAGCATCTCAAAATCAAGGTAAAACAAAATAATCTGAACCTATTTCGGCTCAACAAATCATTACTATCACTTGATTTTATCACAAATAAAAAAGAAAGGCATGTACTAAATATCTGTAACTAAATACATACTATAAATGGGAAACAAAAATTTGATGGAAGCTGTGTCAGTTGGGGGAACAGAACCCGGATGTGTAATAATGGATTTATTTTAAGTATTAGGCCATATGGGAGTTGATAAGGAAATCCATGAAAAGCAGCTGCTTTTGCATCTGGTGTTGAGTCTGAAGTTGTCATAGGTTTGCTGGACTGACCATGTGGAAGAAAAGCTTAAGTGGGGCTGAGCAAGAACAAACTAAACCCTGCAAGACAAACTGAAATCCATAAAGACCAGCTGGAGCTTGTGTTTCACTCATACCTCTTCTGAAGTCAAAGTCTTGGAAGAAGTGAGAAGGACCTGGCATCCAGCACTGCAAAGCTGTCCTTACATTTGACCTCAAAGCCTCAATCTCTGGTGGTAGCTGGAAGACCTGCAGGTTAGTTGCTGCCTGTCATCCACAAGGTCACCCAGGAGATGAGGGAGCAGCAAACTGCTGCACTACACCAACCTGCAGACCTTAACAATGGCCATTGCTTTATTTCTACCTTCCAAAGCTCATATTACTCTTGCAGCCAACTGCAAAGACAAACCACCCAGGGAAGGGAATTATGGGAAACAACTGTCCATCTGAGCTAAGTTGACGCCTAGTTCAAAGTTACTACAGAAGCTAGACATAAGAAGAGAATTGCTGCAAGTTGGGAAAGTCCCTTGTTTTTGAGTTCTAAAAAAAAACCTCTCTATGGAAGGATTCATAATACAGTCAGTCAGCTCATGGACTGTGTTTAAAAGTTGTCTCCTACAGACTCCTATAAATTTTCTCATATAGAAAACTGTATGCTATTGGCTTGTTTCCACTCAAAAACAAATGTTTCAGAAGGACAGAATTACAAAGAAAATTGAATTTTCAGTCATTTAAGCTACTGAGCTCATCTCTTCAAAATATGTTATCCTGGAACATAAAGGGTAAGGAGATTAAATCAGTACACGGCTGGGAAATGTAGTGATGAACATATTTTCTACCACAATAGATTCTGAACTCCATTTTTAGATTTCTGTAGGTACCTCAGAAGGTTCATATAATATAATGTTCCAGAAATGCAAAAGTTCTGTTGAGAAGAGGCTTCCTTCACACGTTTCTTTCTTTCTTTTTTAATTTTTTTATTTTGAGGCTCTTTTTCTTCTATAGGTGTATGCAGTGGCACTGCTTTGTGAAGCGATGAGCTCACCCACAGTGATGGTATTCAACCAATCACTCTAGCCAGGACTCTTGAAATGAGTGGGAGACTGGCTTGTGGATCATCTGCCAAAGCCACTGCCATCAAGTTGATTCCAACTCATAGCGACCCTATAGGCCAGAGTAGAATGGCCCCACAGAGTTTCCAAGGAGTGCCTGGAGGATTTGAACCACTGACCTTTCGTTTAGCACATGAAAACTTAACCACTACACCAGCAAGGTTTCTTGGATCATCTGAGGATCATTCAATTTTCAAGATTCTTTTATTCTTTATCAGTGGCTCTCTCAGCCTCCCTTTTTGGCCTCACCTCATCTGAAAAATAATATTTAAACAGCTAGGCTTCTGCTGTGTTTAATTTTTTTCTCTCCAGAATAGCACACTGAAATGCATACTAGTGACCTAATCTGTATAAAAAAGTAATCATTATAACCATCCAAAATCTCTTGCTTAAGTTCTTATAAGAAAAGTCACTTTTGGCATTGTTTGCTTTTGACAGAATCAACAGCCTTGCCTTTTACAGGAGCATGAGAAATCCGTTATTCAAATATTTTCACCATTTCAACCATATTTTTCACATCATATTTTTCCACAGCAACATAGAAATCCATTAGAACAGTATCCCAAAATTCAAAGCAAGCAGAAAAATCTATGGAGGAGAATTCACAGTTTCATTGATATTCACAATTGAGGGCATACAACAGCTAATAAGATTAGAAAATATTATATTAGACTTTTGGTGCATTAACTGTGTCGTATGGGATGCTGTGAGTCAGACTTGACTCAGTGGCTAATAGGCTTGGACTTGGGCATGTGTTTATTGGATTAGCTTGTGTAGAAGTGTTTATTTCAGTAGCCTGCATTATTTGCCTATTGCAAATCTCTGCATTTGGGGCAGGGTGGTAGTGTACTTTATATACAAAGATGGGTAAAGTTTGTGCCTTGCCCACAAAGGAATCTATAATCTAGCAGAACAATAATGCAAAGAGTCCAATGAAGGGAAAGAGAGAAGTGTTGAGTATTAGCTTAATGTAGAAGTGGAAATATCATGGTTCTGAGAAAAACAAGTTTTAATACACCATTCCCATAGGTTTACCATGCAATCCTGCATGCCTAGGTATTTACCCAAGCAAGTTGAAAATCTGTGTCTACATAAAAATATACACACAACTATTATTCATAATTGCCAAAAATTGGAAGCAACCAGGATATCCTGCAGTGGGAGAATGGATAAATATGCTGCGACATCTATGCAATGAAGAAATATTCAATGCTTAAAAAAAATGAGCTACTGAGCTGTGAAAAGATGTGGAAGAACCTTAAAAGCATATTACTAAGTGAAAGCAGCCAGTCTAAAAAAGCTGATTCCAGCTATCTGATCTTCTTGAAAAGGCAAAGCTACAGGAACAGTTATAAGTTCACTGGTCACCAGGAGTTCAGAGGGTGAGGAGTAGGGGTGAACAGCCAGAGCACACAGTATCCTTATGGCAGTGAAACTACCATGTATGATGTGTTATGTGACTGTATGTATGATACAGTCCTGCATGATACAATGCTGGACACATGATATGATACATTTGTCCAAATACATAGGACTTACAATACCTAGAATGAACCTTAGTGTAAATCATGAACCTTTGTTAATATAAAGTACCAGTGTTGGTTCATCAGTTATAACAACCATACTCTACAAATGCAAGCTGTTAGTAATAGGATAAGCAGTAAGCTGGTTGGGAGAAGGGGAGTATAGGAATTCTCTGTACTTCATGCGAATTTTTCTGTAAACTTAAAATTTCTTTTAAAACCGTTTTTAAAAAGGCCATTTCACACTACATACCCCACCTGGACTAGGAAAAAAAAACTGTTGGCAAGGATGTGAGCAACTGTTAAGTCTCATATGCTGTTGGGGTGATATGACGTGATACAGACACCATGGATATCACTGGGCAGTTTCTGACAAAGCTAAACATTCACTTGCCAAATGTAGACAAACAGTGGTGCAATCAATGTAAAGAATAAAATAAAATGGAACATACTAATGAGACTTGGAACTTGGATGAATGTCAAAACGGGTTGTCACTGAGTCTTTTCTGACTTACATTGACTCCGTGTGTGTCTGAGTAGCACTGTGTACTGTAGGGTTTTCAGTACCTGGTTCTTCAGAAGAAGATTGCCAGGCCTTTCTTTCAAGATACTTCCGTGTGGACTTAAAACATTCAGCTTTCAGGTTAATAGCCAAGTGCATTAAATCTTTGCACCATCCAAGGATACTAAATTTCAAATACAGTATGCTGCGTTTTAAAAAGCCAGACTCAGACAGCTGTGTACTTCCTTGTTATATGTATGTGGCATGCTCGGGGGGTGGGGACATATTATAGGGATGGATGAAAAAATCAGTGACTAAAGATAGAGTACGGCCATAAAAGAATTGCATAAAGGAATTTATTTGAGGCATGATGGAATCATTCTGTGTCCTGATTGTAGTGCACTTTTTAAAATCACATAGAATTATAGCCCAGGAAGAGTCAATTGTAAGTAAATTTTTTAAAATTATTTTTTAAAAATGTCACCTCAGAAGAGTAGTCTATAGTAGCACATTCTCTTGGTTCTTGAGTCAGAAAAGCAGGCCATATGGAGAAGCAGCTAATCCTGTTTCCTCTTTGTTGACAGAGAAGAATGTGCAGACTGAACAGATTTTCACTCTGATGTCCACAAATCTTGGGTTAGTGTCTATTTCAAAATTCTCTTTAAATGGATGGAGATAAGTGTCACGGGACTCAGAATATCAGCTGACAGTTTGGCTGTCCACGACAATGTTATAAATAATGTTAGGTTAACCATCTGGTACGTGTGTGGGAGTAGTCTGTATCTGCTGCATCCTTTACTGTCTGTGCGTGAATGGGCCATGCTAACTCCCTCTCCCCAATCGCATATCCACAGGCTCTAAGAAAAATCCATTCCAACATTATCTGTGGAGGGCTTATTGTATGAGTCCTGACACACTACATGCTTTATTGGGCTACAGAGAGTTCCTATCTAATGGAGCTTATTACCTAGTATGAGATCTACAACATGACTCTCAATGACTGTAACTCAGTCCTGTAATACAGATATCCATCCTTGCCGTGCTATGGCTGATGAAAGAAGGATGTCATCACTCACTGCCAAAGATACCAAGAAAGGTTTGTTTTATGGAAAGTGTGGCATTTGTCCTGAAAATTTTTTAAAATTCCAGTGGATCCACAACTCTTTGAAAACTGTATCTTTTCCATCTTAGTCACTGATTTATCTCCATATGCAGCCCAGTCATAGGGGTCAAATACTACATCTGCTAACCAAAAGGTCAGCAGTTCAAATCTGCCAGGCACTCCTTGGAAACTCTATGGGGCAGTTCTACTCTGCCCTACATGTCACTGTGAGTCGAAATTAACTCGACAGCTGTGGGGTTGTTGGGGTTTCCCTGATATGTTATTAGTAAATAGTCGATGTTTTGGAGCTAATTAATGAATGAAAGAATAAAAAAACAGTGAAACCAAACTGTTTGCCATCCAGTCTGTTCCATTTATGGCAACCCCAGATGTTTCAGAGTAGAACTGCCCTCTATAGGTTTCCACATTTCCAGAGGCAGACAGCACACCTCAGGGGGCCACAGCATGAGCAGAGGCAAAAACCTGTTTGGGAAACTCTGAGAAGTGCCTTTGGCTGGAGTGTAGAGAACTATGCCAAGGCCAAAAGCCAAGTGCCGTCGAGTCGGTATGGAACTATGGGCAATAATATTATAAAATTGTGTTTGGAACACGCTGGGAAGGGTCTTCTCTCACACTTGGTTGTAAGTTCCATTTTGGATAGGGGCTCAGTAAGCAGCCCTCACAGCAGGCACTGCAGCACCTCTTATAACTCGCACATTTTTGGTACAGGGAACCACTGAAGGATTTTGAGCTGGGAGTGATGGGATAATATCCACATCTTAAAAAGATGTCGTTTGACAGTGATGATTAGACAGTGACGACTAGTGATTATATAAATGGTATTAGAGCAAAGTAGAGAAACCACTTTTGCGGCAGCCGTACTAACGCAGCGTGACCTGGGGAAGGCAGTTGTTGGAATATTACACCTAGAAAACAGGAGCCAGAAGACTTGGGATCAAATCCAAACTCTGCTTCTAAACTGTGGAGCAAATCCCATAAGTTTCTGCAGCCTCGAGTTTTGCATCTATGAAGCTATTGTGAAAATTATAACAAATATTATCTATGAGAGATTCATAGATTTTTATGGATAGTCAAATATCATGAACATGGCACAGGACTGGGCACTGTTTTGTTCTATTATATATAATAAGGTCACCATAAGTCGAAGCCATTTGATGCAATGAACAGTAGCATGAATGTATCAGGGTACTGATTTGAGTCTCTGCTATTGAAAAGAAAATTGCAAATATTTCTGGTAGAAATGCAGTGGAAATTAGTGATTGTGTGAATGTATACAGTGAGCAAGCTGAAACTGTCAGGACTTCAGGATTTTAAGATTTGACCGGGAGAACATCCCAACAGGCATGTCAGGAGAGAGAGTTTATTTTGGCAGAATGATGTCAAGCCCAGTGTTGCACACTGGGTTTAAGACCCTTTCACAATATTGGGGTCAGATTTCTGGCATGCAGCTATAAAACCGAGGAAGACCAGAGGATGTGGGGAGAAAGGTGCTACCTGGAATCACAGCTCTTACAGTCAGCACCGTTCAGTGTCACAGCATGAAAGAGATTACCAAGGATAATAAAAAAGAGGCTGGAAGAGGAGAATCCCTGGTAAATCTCGGATTTAGAGGATCAAAGGAGAAATAAGTTTGAACTAAGGTTACAAAGGGATCCATCAGAAAGTAGAACCAAAAATCAAACCCTCTGTTACTGAGTTGACTCCCTACAACACAGAACAGAACTGCCCCCAGTTTCCAAGGAGTACCTGGGAGATTGAAACAGCTGACCTTTTGGTGAGCAGACATAGCACTTAACCATTAAGTCACCAAGGTAGAAAGGAAAGTTAAAAAAGAAGGGTGTTCAAAATGAGAGGCCAGTTGGCCTCTGAGTTGCTTCTGACTCATGGCAGCCCTATAGGAAAGAGCATAACTACCCCAAAGTGTTTCCAAGGCTGTAATCCTTAAGAAAGCCTACTGCCGCATCTGTCTCCCACAGAGCGCTTAACGGGTTCTAACCACAAACCTTACAATTAGCAGTCAAGTGCTTAACCACAGTGCCACCAGGGCTCTTTCCCAAAAGTGACCAGTGGTGAAAAATGATACCAGGAGTTTGAAGCAGAAGAAGATTCAGTTTCTTGGTTTTAAAACTGAGAAAATACCACCTACCTAACTGGCTTGTTATGGAGACTAAATAACAGATACTATCTAGTACAATATCCTGGAACAGTAGACTTAAAAATAGTCATTATTATTGAAAAGTACTAATTCTCATTTTCAGCATGTCCGAATTTTTTTTAATGTTACTCAGACCTTGTAAAATTTGTATGTGTGTGATGCTGTCTTTTTTTTTTAGACAAATCATAGAGTAAACTTGCTGCATAATAACATCTCCTGACCTTTAAAGGGTAAAATAGAGTTCAATTCCAGTTTTAGAAGAGCTTCATAGTGTTTTGACAAGAGTTTTGTGTTTTGTTTTGTTTTGTTTTCTTTCTGTAACTCTCATAAGGGGGGCCTGAGTGGAAAAGTAAATTTCCCTCGTCTAAGATGAAGTTGGATCTTTTCAAGGTACATTGGTTCACAGGGCAAGCAGGATTGCTCATCTGCTTTTCTTTGCCCTGATGTAGAGTAGATTTTTCAGCCCTAATTTTGGCAACAAGACTTTTTTAGAAGGCTGATGGACATACATACTTTCACATTGTCTTATAAATGTGCGAGGGGGATAGCATAGAAAACTCATCAGATCCATTGGTATCATGTTGATTATTCTTTGGTTTTGACGTAAGAAGCTGAATGTCTCTGCTTTGATTCATGTAAGAACCAGTTTACTTTGCTATGGGAAAAAAAAAAAATAGCAACAAAACTCTCTTGTAGAATCTCACACTGCATCTCATCTCAAACTGGCTACTTTGAAAATGTATGCAAATAAGGAGATGCAGTGAGAAAGCTGAAAAGACTCAGGGATATCTGTAGTTATTCAGGGATGAACTATCAGAGGCAATGTTCTGTGATCTATAAGGACACTTACACCTCTGACATCTGAGGGTACAGGTTTCCACATGTTCAAAATGATTAACTCTTCAAACATCATGAGAACTCCCAAGGAAATTGATAAAAACTTTGTTGTCATTATTTGACATAGGGTTGCTAGCCTGACACTGAAACTGAGGTCAGATGTTCTTCTATATTTGCTGAAGTCAATTAAGATCAAGATTATCACAGAATCAGGCTATGAGTCATTCTCAACCTTACGGTTTTTTAAGCTTTCTTAATGTTCAAAAATAGTTCTAAACTTCCCCAACAATTCTTTTTTTTGCTTTGGTCCACATCTTAGTTAATGGTGTCATTAATTTTTTACTCATTTGGAATTACAGAACTTGGAAACAGTCTGTGGAATAACATGTAGACTCTTAGACTGTCCTTGGCATCTGTTTATTATAGACTCGTGCTTAGAGCTATGCTTCCTTCTGAGGACCCCAACCCCACAACCCCTTTTTCCTACCATCCCGGATCTCACTCTTAATATGTTCTAGGCACAATGGTCCACAGTGAGCCTATACTTTCCAGACCTTAAATTTTCATTTAAATTCTTCCCTCTGCCCCAAAACATCAACTCTCAAAATCTAAATTCGTTTTCTAGGGCTGCCATACAAAGTCCCATAAATCAAGTGGCTTAAAACAACAGAAATCCATTATCTCGTAATTCCGGAGGCTACACCACACCACCAGCCACTGCCATCAAATTTATAGGGACTCTATATAGAGAGACTCCAATTTATAGGGACCCTATAGGACAAAGTAGGACCAACTGCCTTATAGGGTAGAAGTCTGACATCAAGGTGTCAGGAGAGCCATACTCTAAGACCCTTCCTTGTTTCTTCATAGCTTCTGGTGAGTCCTAGCAATTCTTGATGTTTCTTGGCTTCTAGATACATATGAGATCCAACAACTGAGTCCAACAACTGAGTCCACCAACTTAATTGCTCTAAGCGCTACATATCTCATTGCTGAATATCACTACAGTTACCTCCAAAGTACTTTTTTCAGGAAGCTGTGCACCGGTGGTAGCCCACAGTCCACCATTCAAAGCAGTTTCGGAACTCTGTCTGGATGGCCATAGTTGTACAGTGGCAAGTGTGCAAACTTAATTGCACAGTTGTCTGTGAGGGAGTTTTTAGCCGGTAAACAAGTAATTATATTGAAACACCCTCCATCCTCACCTCATCTGGCCCCCAATGACTTTTTTCTTTACCCAAAGATAAAGGAAATATTGAAAGCAAGACATTTTGATGACATTCAGGACATCAAACCTAATACCACAACTGTTCTGATGGACATTCCAGAAAGAGTTCCAAAATTGCTTTGCAGGGCGAGCTATGCACTGGCGTCAGTGCACAGCTTTCCAACAAGGGGAGTACTTCGAAGGTGACCGTAGTGATATCCAGCAATGAGGTATGTAACACTTTTTTTAGGATAAGTTCAAGAACTTACTTGGCAGTCCTCATAGCTCCTACTGCTTCTGTCTTTCCTTAGCTATCTGTGCTCCACATTTGTGTCTCTTCTCTTTTTAATGAAGACACCAATCATTAGGGCCCATGTCCTCCAGTATCACCTCTTGTTAACTAATTACACAATACTGTAAATAAAGGAAGTTTCAGTAAATGCATATTGAATTCAGCTCAATTTTTAGTTGAGTTCAGTACTGAATTCTTCAAGACTCTGAGGTAGGATTAGCAAACTAAAAACTTTAAAACTTTATATATATTTTGGCGTTACTCCCTTCTAAGTTTTTTTAAGATCAAAAGTTGTTGTTGTTGTTTAATGGGTTAGCATCTTTACTATAGTAGGAGGTGATATTTTTTATTCAGTGCATACTTGATGACTTTTTTGAAATTTTTGTTTTATAATCATTCTGAAAATCTGGAAGCTTACTGAATCAGTAACATGGAATAAAAGAAAATTAAAGTATAAGAGGAGATGTACCTAAAAACTAGAAACAAATTGAAATCAAAATCACATTTTAAAGCAAACAAAAAAGACATGAGGTAGATTTTCAGGTGAAAAAGTCAGCAAATGAGACAAAGAATAAAGGCAAGCACTAGGGTAAGGTGAATTAAGTTGGGGGGAAAATATCAAAACTGTTCCGGAGCAAGCCCCAGATAGAAAGTAGAGCACAAGATTTTGGGAAATATCATTATATAGTGACTATAATGAGCATCATCCACCAGATAGTATTGTCTGCACAACTTTTAACAAGTGATCAGCAAAAACCATAGTTTACTGAAGCAGCTAGGCTTTTGAAATCAGCTTTTATGTATTTTGCAAATTGGTATCCCTCTCACTTCTACTTCGTTTGTTAAAACATTCACAGAACATAATAATTAGTCATAAATATATAGAATCAGGGAAGGTATGCATCAGGTTTGGATTCGTTCACCAGACTTATTCAAGTGGTATGCTGAGCAGACAGTCTGAAAAGCTGGACTATATGAAGAAGAACACAGCATCAAGATGAGGGGATGGTGTCATTGACAATCTGAAATATATACATAACATAACCTTGCTTGCTGAAAACAAGGACTTGAAGCACTTACTGAAGACCAAAGACCACAACTTTCAGTATGGGTTACCCATCAACATAAAGACAACAGAAATCCTCACAACTCGGATGAATAAGCAACACCACGATAAATGGAGAGAGTACTGACACTGTTAAGGATTTCATTTTACGTGAATTCACAACCAATGCCCATAGAAGCAACACTGGAAAAAACTGCTGCCAAAAGACCTCTTTAAAATATTTAAAGGCAAAATATATCATTGAGGACAAAGGTGTACCTGAACTATACCATGGTATTTTCAGTGGTATACATGGATGCAAAAGATGCACAATGAAGAAGGAAGACTGAAGAAGAATGCCTTTAAATTATGGTGCTGCTGATGAATACTGAATATACCATGACTGCTGGAAGAACGAACAGAAATGTCTTGGAAGAACTACAACCAGAATGTTCTTTAGATGCGAAGATGGTGAGACTTTGTCTCACTTCCTTTGGACATGTTATCAGGAGGGACTAGTCCTGGGAGAAGGACAGACATCATGCTTGGTAAAGTAGAGGATCAGCAAAGAAAAGGATGACCCCTTAGTGAGATGGACTGACACATGTGGCTGCGACACTGAGTTCCAACACAGCAACAACTGTGAGGATGGCGCAGGGCGCACTGTGTTTTGTCCTGTTGTTGGTGTTTTGTTCTGTTGTTGGTGTTTTGCTCTGTTGTTGGTGTTTTGCTCTGTTATGCATAGGGTCACTATGAGTCAGAACCAATCTGAAGGCACTTAACAACAGCATGTATACATATGCATACATGTACATACATATATATGTGTTATGTGTGCATCGTAAAGCCCTAGTGGCACAGAGGTTAAGTCACACAGCTGCTAACAGAAAGGTTGGCATTTCAAATTGACCAGCCTCTTCTTGGAAACCCTGTAGGGCAGCTCTTTTCTGTCCTATTATATAGGGTCACAATGGGTTAGAATTGACTTGATGTCAACAGATTTGGTGTCGTTGTTATTGTTTATAGTTATATCATTGTTACTGGTTCTTTTCAGCAGAAAAATATATTGAATTCTTGCCTGTGATTGAGTGACCACTATGAAAAGAAGAATGTCAGGAAGCTGAGGAAAAGGATATGCTCCACAAAAGAATAAAGGAGAGAGCTAAGAATACGAGCAAGTGTTGAAGTCAAGCTAGAAAATAATTAATCTAAGTAATTGATTTTTTTTCCAATAATCTTTTTCCACTTAGCCAGGATAAAAGGAGCAATCACAGCAGCAGACTTATAGATTTAATCAAAAAAAAAGAAGTCTTGACAAATTACTTGCGCATAGTCATGCCGTCCCAAACACCTGTTCCACCTCTGTTCTTGGATATGCTAATTTACTTTATGTGCCTTTTTCCTGTCAGTGTTCATTTCTGTTTGCATATAAATGAATATTGAGCAATTTCTTTTAGCGATAACAATGGAGAAAAGCAATAGTAAGAACTGGGAGAAGTATTATAAAGTGGATTAGATGACTAAGCAGAGAGTAGAGATTTTTGCATCACAGTCTGAGTTTTCCAACAAAGTTTCTGAAATAAAATGTCAATTTATGGCCCACAATCTCTAAAATTATAGAACAGATTAAATACTAAAAAGGAGCTCTCGTGGTACAGTAGCTAACTGCTCAGATGCTAAGCAAATGGTTGGCAAGTGGAACCGACCAGGCACTGTGCTAGGGAAAGCTGTAGCAGTCTGCTTCTGTACAGAGGACAGACTTGGAAGCCCTATAGCGGCAGTTCCACCCTGTTCTGTAGGGCTGCTATGGATGGCAATCCACTCAAGAAGGGTGGGTGTCGGGTAAGAACAGGGAGATGAGGCAGGGGCAGTGGACTCACAAGGCAGACCTGGTGGTCAGTTCATATCAGCAAAAAAGCCCAAGTAATTTTACTGCCACTCGTACTACCAAGTATTTCTACTACTACAGACGCAACACTGGAAACGCTCAATAGTCTGTGCCAAGAAATTTGGAAAAGGGCTACCTGGCTATAGAACTGGAAGCAGTCCATATACATGCCCGTTCCAAAGACAGGCGATGGAACAGAATGTAGAAATTATCAAACAATATCATCGATACCACATGCAAGTAAAATTATGCTGAAAGTAATTCAAAAATAGTTGCAGCCCTGCATCAACCGGGCATTGCCAGAAGTTCACAATGGATTCAGAAAATGACAAGGAAAGGGAGATGACTTGCTGATATCAGATACAGCTTGGCTCAAAGCAGAGTATAAGGGACACGTGTTTGCCTGAGTCTTACAGACTATGCAAAGACATTCAACTGTGTGGGTCATAACAAATTATGGATTATATTGCAAAGAATGGGAGTCCCAGAACATTGAGTTGTCCTCATGAGGACTGACCAAGAGACCTTCCACAGAACAAGGGCATTTTCTGGTGTTTTTGTGGTATTTTCACTCACCTCGCATGCATGCAAATGCTGGATAATGAATAAGGAAGCCCCAAAAAAGAATTGATGCCTTTGAATTATAGTACTGGTGAAGAATATCGAATATACTACCACAGACTGGTAGAAGAAGGAACACATCCATCTCAGGAAATCTACAGACAGAACGTTCCTTAGAAGCAAAGATGATGAGACTTTGTCTCTGTTACTTGGTACCAATTATCAGGAGGGAGCAGTCCTTGGAGAAGGACATCACGCTTGGTAAAGTAGAAGGTCGGCGAAAGAGAGAAAGACCCTCAAGGAGATGGACTGACACAGTCGCTGTACCAGTGGGCTCACCCACAGTAACAATTATGAGGACGGCACAGGACCAGGCACAGGGCATAACAAGACATTTCTACTTCGTTTCTATTACCATTAATACTACTTTTACTGCTGCTGCTACAAGCTAGCACTTATTGAGCGTGTGCCAGGCTTTCGGTTAACAGCTCCCAACGACAGGTACATGCTGTTATCATCTTCTTACAAGAAAGGAGACTGAGACCAAGGGGAGTTGTGTAGTCTGCCCAAGGCTACACAGCTAGGAAGTGGCGAAATGGGTGTGAAACACTACCTGACCACAGAAGGACAGTCTTAACTACCAGGCTGATGCAGCCTCCCACACAGAGAACTGTTTCCAGAGGGTAATCAACTTAGGAATTCTGAACTGCTTTTAGTTCTCTGTGTTGCTTTCAGCCTCCAGATTACTCAGGCTGTCTCCGTGGCTGGGGGTGACCTTCCACTCACACTCTGCTTCACCTGGTGAACTTCTCATCCTTCAGGGAGAATCAGGTCCCTTACTGACAGATGATGGGTGTTCACTAAGGACATCCACTGTAGTATTTACCAAAGCATTTTGTCACCTTTCTTTCTCATCTTAAAACCCTTCAGTCCTCTCACTCTCTCATCCTCCACAGTTGATCAGCTACCAGGTACAACTGTTGTGACTTCTTCAGTGTTTTTAGAATCCAACTGTTTCTCTCCATTCCTGCCACCGCTGCCATAGGTCTCCTAGTAACTTCTGCAGTGGCCCTCTGGACCATCCCCCTGCCTCAGTCTCCATACACATGTGCCATCCAGCCCACAGTGACTGCCCAGGACCTGAGGTAAAAGCATACAAGGCCTTCCACAGTTTCACCTTTTCACCTGCCTCACACGTTAGCCCCATCTCCTGACAGATGGTAGCCTTGCACCATCAGCCCTGCACTTGCCCAACTGCTAGCTGTTTCAACAACACCCCATCCCCAGCCACTCCTCCCAACTGCCGGCTGTCACATCTGTTTATACATCTGTTCATGCTTTGTTCACGTGCACCTGAAATGCCCTCTGGAAACTACATTTCAGTTTTTGAGGCATCTTTGCTGTCTGTCACTTACCTTCCAAGTTCCTGGGTGTCTTGTCTCTTGGATACCCTTCTAGTGTGTTCTCATCAACAGCCTGTGCCTAATTCTATCGAGTTGCTCATTATATCATATTTCCAATCATCCCCTTATGTTTCTGTCTCCCCTACCAGATAAGTATCTCCTGAGGGCAAAGACTGGCATAAAAACAGATAAAAACCAAACCTATTGCCATCGAGTCACTCCTGACTCGTGATGTCCCTGCAGTACATAGCAGAACGCCCATAGCACTTCCAAGCCTATCATCTTACAGAAGCAGACTGCCACGTCTTTCTCTGGAGGAGCTGCTGGTGGGTTGGCAGCTGAGCACTTTAACAATTGTGCTGCCAGGACAGTGTTATATTCACTCTTATATTCTCAGTGCCTAGCACAGTGCCTGGGACATAGCCACTATTCAATGAATGTTTGATGTTGAACGAATGTTTGATGTTGAACGAATGTTTGATGTTGAATGAATGTTATTATACATGTTAAAATACATATGGAAGCAACACTATGTTTACCTTTCAGGACTGATACATTCGATTTCTTCTTCCCTCCTACTTTTCATTAAACTCCGAGCTATCTCTCAAGGCCACTTTGTATGTACCATGTTCTGTGAATTTTCATACATGTTTTCTGCAGCATATTCCTTCCCAGTATTGTAGCCTATCTCTGCTGCCTTCCCAGGAAGCTTTTTCTAATGACACAAGTTGGAATTAGTCGTTTACTGTTTAATGTTACTGTTTAAGCCTCTGGCACTGAAGTGATCTTCCTCCTTCAGCAGATATGAGACCTTGAAGTGAAGGACTGTGTCTTGGTCCTCTCTGTAGTCCTCCAGTACCAACCACAGGTTTGACACATGGCATATGTTCATCAGTTGGAGAAAACCCCACAAAATAATAATGTTTAGTAGAGCAAGCCCTTTGTTTAGCTGCATAAAAGTTGAATGAATAAGAAAATAATTAATGTAAAGACCTTGCTTTATCTCATTGCACAGCCCTAATTAAGCAAGAACTTTTACAAGCCAAGATGAAAGCCCTTGTCTAAGTGTCAGATCTCAGTAACAGGTGGTCTTCTCAGTGTGGATAATATTCTTGTCTCTACTAGAAAAGCAATGACTTCTGCTATGATTTGAGGGTCATTTTATAATTTCATTTATGGAAAATAATCAGATTAAGTAATTCTTCAAAGTAAACAAGTCCAATTTGCTGTCTCTCTGTGACAAGAATATATGCAGGTTTGTGACGTCTTAACTCCTGTAAGAGCAAGGTGCACACAGCCCACTGAGCCCCCTAGAGCCCTAAAGAGGTCATTTTTAGGGAGTGAACTCCCCATACTTTTGACAGGTGATTCCTTAGGCTATAATTCTACAAATTTTGATTAATCTTTTCCTAATAGGCTTTTATAAATCTGTGGGCTTATCCCAACCAAGGATGCATACCATTCAGGCAAGTGAGACTTTGTAAGTCCTGAAAAATCAGGCTAACAAGGCATATTTTAACATATCTTCTCTATATTTCATTTGAAATATTACATTATCATAATATACCATGATAGCAACGTTACATGATATAACTGAATAAGTAACTATTTTAAATGTTACATTATTCAAGTATTCTGAAGATATTTATTTTTGTTATAAACTGCTAATCAAAGCAGGAAATCCTATCAATTTGAAGCCAGTAATTCATGATTTGGAATAACAAACAGGAACGTCATTCTTTCTCATCATTGCTAGCTAAAAAATCAACTTCAGTAATAGAAACAGGTATCCCTTTGTGTTAAAGTAATTTTGTTGGCCATATATCACACATTGCTGGCCTACAGCGAGATCATATTTTTCCCATTAACTCATTCAGTCTTCTTAATAATTTCTAATGTTCCATTTGAGGGAAATGCATTCACATTTCTTTTGAGGCTTGTTAACATGTATTTTTCACTCACCAAATGTTAACTCGACCTTTTTTTTTCCTTGTCAGTATTGTATGGGAGACTGGTGCTACCAGTTAGATATCTTCTTATCTTCCTGGAGCTTACTGGCTAATGCACGAGACAAAACAAAAACAGAAAAAAATATATCTAATAATGACACCACAGCAATGCACTACAATAGACACATTGCATAGATGAAGAATAAAGGAGAAACACCTCAGTCAGGGTCTAGAAATGGCACAAAGATAAGAAAGCTCAGAAGGAGGTGGTGTTGGCCTAAGTTGAGGCTGTTATTGTTAGGTGCCATTGTATCACTGTTGACTCACAGTGACCCAGTGCACAACAAAACACCGCTCAGTCCTATGTCGTGCCCACAAGAGTTTTAATGCTTAAGCGCATCATTGCAGCCACTGTGTTGGTCCATCTTGTTGAAGGGTCTACCTCTTTTTCACAGACCCTCCACTCTACCAAGCATGATGTCCTTCTCCAGGGATTGATCCCTCCTGACAACATGTCCAAAGTATGTGAGACGCAGTCTCACTATCTTTGCTTCCAAAGAGCACTCTGGTTGCACTTCTTCCAGAACAGATCTGTTTGTTCTTTTGGTAGTCCACGGTATATTCAGTATTCTCCTGAATTCAAAGGGGTCAATTCTTCTTCTGTCTGCCTTATTCATTGGCCAGCATATGTGGACAATGGAGGAGACCTTTATGCCATTTCTAGAGCCTAACTTAAGTGTTCCTCCTTTGATCTCCAGCTATACAACATGTCTATTGTAGTACATTGCTGTGGTGTCATCATTAGTGTTTTCTTGCTTTGTTTTGTTTTTGTCTCTTCCATTAGCCAGCATATGATGTGACTGAAAATACTATTTAGCAAAGAATAAAGATTAGGGAGGGTATTCAAGAAATAAGAACTAGCATGGATGAAGGCAGAGAGGACTTGACAGGTCTGGGCAACCTCAGATCCTTTAGTGGTTCCGTTGAAGGGCTTTGGCGACCCTAAAAAGAATTAAGAGATACTAAGAGCCTCACTACAAAGGGCCTTCTATGCCAAGGTCAGGAAGTTGAGCATCTTCATAAAATGTGTGGGGACTAATGGAAGGATTCTAATTACAGGAGTAACATGACCATATTTGCTTTTTTTTTTTTAAGAAATCTCTCTATAAGAGTATGGAGAACTGACTGAAAAAAAGACAGACTGGAGCAAATTTATTTAGGAAGTTCTTGAAATAATTCTGCCAAAGAATGCTACCAACATACATTAAATTAGCAGAAGGGAGACTGGAAAAGAGGAGCATAGATAGAGGAAATATTCCAAAGGAAGGATCTACTGGTGGCTAGGTTACTAGCTAGATATGAGGAATGGGGATAGAGAGTCAAGAGTGGCTTTGAAGTGCAGGCATCAGTAAAGCAATGTGGGCAACATTTGTGGAGCTAATTAAGGAGAAACATGCTTAGAGGTAAAAGTGAAGGGGTTTGGGGATGCATTTTATTTATTGTCTTAGTCACCTAGTGCTGCTGTAACAAAAATGCTACAACTGGATGACTTTAACAAAGTGAAATTTATTTCCTCACAGCCAGATAAGCGAAAAGCCTAAATTCAGGGTGTCAACTCTCAGGGAAAGCTTTCTCTGTTGGCTCTGGAGAAAGGTTCTTGTCATCAGTCTTCCCCTGAACTGGAAGCTTCTCAGGCACAGGGACCCAGAATCCAAAGATTGTGCTTTGCTCCCGGTGCTGCTTTCCTGCTGGTATAAGGTCCTTAATTCTCTGCTTGCTTCTCTTTTCTTTCTATCTCAAAAGAGTGCCTCAAGACGCTATCTGAGCTTGTAGATGGACTCCTGCCTCACTAACACAACTGCTGCCCATTCTCCCTTATGAACATCATTGAGGCAGGATTTACAGTATATAGGAAAATTATACTATGCCAAGAATCATGGCCTAGTCAAATTGATACACACACTTTTGGGGGAACACAATTCAATCCACGACAAGTATAAATAAGATTTCTAAGTGTAGAGCTTTTATGTTAAAGATCACTGGGGAGTTGTTACCTTAGATAGATGTGAGATTCATGAGTATATAAGTAACTGGGTTTCTCAAGGAGAGAGTATAGAGAGAGACGAAAGAAAAGCAAGAAATACCAGTATTCAGGAAATGAACTGAGGGAAAAAGAACCAAAGAATGGCATCAAGAAGAAAATTTCCATAGAGCAGAGAATAAAACCAAGTAAGAGCGTATCACAGATAAGAGAGTTTCAAAGAGAGAGTGGTCAAAGTATCAAATACTGCAAAATTATCAACAAAGATAAGGAGAGAAAAGTACTCCTTTGTTTTGGCAAGGCTCTAGTCACTGGTAACCATATCAAGGGCAGTTTCGGTGGGACAGAGAAGGGTACGGTAGATTTGAAAGTGACTGTGCGATGTCTGCTAACCAAAAGGTTTGCAGTCTGAATGCCCCAGGTGCTCCTTGGAAACTCTTAAGGAGCAATTCTCCTCTGTCCTATAGAGTCACTATGAGTCAGAATTGACAGCAGTGGGTTTTTGGCTTGGTGCAAAAAGAAATTCCCTGAGTGGCACTTCCCTACTAACCTAAAGGTTGACTGTTCAAAGCTACCCAGCAGTGATGCAGAAGAAAGTCCTGGGTACCTGCTACCATAAAAATTATAGCCAGGAAAATCCTACAGTGCAGTCCTACTCTATAATTCATGGGGTTGCCATGAGTCTGAATTGACTCAGGAGCAATCGTTTTGTCTGGATTTTTTTGATGCAAAAAGAGAGGAACATAATGATTATAAACTATCTTTCCAAGAAGTTAGATTATGAGGAAATCAATAGCTACATGGGATTAAGTGTGACCTTTTTCCCCCTTGATAGAGACATAAGCATTCTGTGATCCAGCTGAAGTGGGAAAGCATGGGCTCTAAAAGTGGTCTTGGAGTGGGTGGAGAAGGGGGATGAGTAGGGATATCTTTTCTATATAAAGAAATGTTCTACCAGGCATTCCTTGGAAATCCTATGCATCAGTTCTACCCTGTCCTATAGGGTCACTATGAGTTGGTATTGACTCAAAAGCAACAGGTCTTTCTAAGAACATAAAGTAGTTGAGGGATATCTCAAATAACTTGCATTATGAACTTTTTGTTTATATGAATAAAAATCATCTTTCCTTTGTGCTCCATGTGTTGGGACTTTTTTTGCTGCCACCCCTCCCCAAATTTGTTTTCCTTTCTTTTTAAGACAATACCCAGTTTTCTTATGGGGAAGTTGATTCTTTGCTTCTGTGTGCAGTCTTGGTGAGACTCTGGTCAACCAAGTCAGGTGTCTTGCCTTCTCCTAGTCAAGGTTCACCAGGGTCTCTCTTCCAAGACTTTGAATCTTGAAATCTTCAAACTGAGACAGTGGCTCGGTTGATGGGTTGGGGTGTGGTTATAGTTCATTTATCCCCAAACTAAACCCTTTGCCATCAAGTCGATTCTGACTAATAGAGTAGCCCTAATATCTACTATGCCCTCAGTTTCTACCCTTTTATGAACCTACTTTTTCAGCCTTCCTGTCAATTCTATGAGCTACCATAGAGCCTTGGATGAGCTGGGTAGTGTCTAAGACCTCAGAGCTATCCAGCTTGAGTTCAAATCAAGATTTGGCCACATTTTAACTATATGATCTGAAGCAAGTTATTTAGCTTCTCTGCTTTGGTGTCCTCATTTGTAACATGGAGTTAGTAACAGTACCCACCTAACAGTGGCTGTAAGAATTAATGGGTCTAATGCTTAGAAAAGAGACCCAGCAGTACAGTGGTTAGGAGTTCAGGTTGCCAGCTACAGGGTCAACAGTTCAAATCCAACATCCACTACTTGGAAACTGTATGGGCAGTTCTCTGTCATATAGAGTCACTATGAGTCAGAACCACCTTGATGGCACCTAACAACAACGACAATGAGGCTTTGAATGGGGCCTGATCTAAGTAAGTGCTTTAAAAAAATTAAAAACAAATTACTGCCATTGAATCAACTGCACAGCATACAGGCCCTGTAAGACTAAATAGAGCTGCCCCACAGGGCCTCCTTGGAGAGGTTGGTAGGTTCAAACTGCTGCCCTTTTTGTTAGCAGCCACACATTTAACCTCTGTACCTCCACGGCTTCAAGTAAGTGCTGTGTGTGTTTGTTATGATGATTCTAATACATTCCTCTCCTAGATCACTTGCTGCTATTTGGCACCAAAGAACCTTAATAGATAACTCTTATTCTCAATTAGTAACATTTTATTACACTGAAATTGAAAATGTAGACATAATAATTTCATAGGCATCCCCATTTATGGAAGTTTAGACAGAGAAGAATTTGAAGATGCCACTGTTGCTGTGGCAAACAGATAAAAGCTTGTATTTAAGAATCAAACAAAGGAACTTAACAAGAAGCGTGAATGGTATATTTGTACACAATTTTGGAGAGCTAAATTGTAGGAAGGCGTCCCTAGGTAGCACACGTGGTTTTAACATTTAAACATGAGCTAGAAGCTTGGCAGCTGGACCCCACTCAGAAGCAACTTGGAAGACAGTCCTGGTAATCTGCTTCCAAAAGGTCATAGCTTTGAAAACCCTATAGAGCCATTCTATTCTGCACACATTGGTTGACAGCAACTAACAATAACAAAACATGAGAAAGTTTGTTTTTAGTTATTTTGAGATATGATAGTTCCATTGACTGTTGATAGAAATGAGACTGATACAATATCCCTTTCTTCAGTAAGTTTGTAACAGTGGAAAAGGCAATAGAGTGGGAATCAGATTTGGAAGGTCAATCACTTATATCCTCGAGCAGAAGTTAATTTTTCCCAGAGTTCTTCACTTTCCTCACTCAAAAAATACTGGTAGTAATGGTACTTACCTAATAGCACTTTTCTGGAGTCTAAATGAGATGGTAAAAATGAAATGTATTGAAAGTGGAAAAGTGCACAGAGATGGTGTGAGTTAATATTAACTGCAGTGATTAATCCTGAAGTTCCTGGTGTTTCTAATTAAACATCAATGGTTCACTCACCCAGAGGTGTCTTGGACAGAAGGGTTGGTAATCTACTTCCAAAAACTCAGCCACTGATAACTCTATGGAGTACAGTTCTACTCTGACACACATGGGGTGTTATGAGGCTGAATCACCTCTGTGGCAACTGGACTGGTTTTATCATTAATCCTACTTTTTAAAGCCATAAAACAGGGGAATCTGCTACAGGAAAACCAAACCCCTCAAGGTTGTAAAATATGGGGGGTGCTCATCTTGTAAAAGACTAGGATTTCAAAAGCTGATTTTTGTTTACATATTTTTCCTTGGTATGCAGAATTCGGTTTCTCATTTTTTTAAAAAAAATTATTGTTGAAAAGTGATTGCTGTCAAATTGATTCTGACTCACAGGGACTCTATAGGACAGAGTAGAACTGCCCCACAGGGCTTCCAAAGCTGTAATCTTTAGAGAAGCAGATGGCCATGACTCCTCCTTCACAGCAGATGGTGGGTTTGGACCCTATACTTTTTAGTTAGCAGCTGGGCACTTCACCACTGGGCCACCAGGACCCCTACAATTGTGATCAAGGATAGCAAAAACTTAAAGTCAAGCCAAAACAATATATTTGAGACACTTTTATGAGTTACCATTTCATAAACACATCCTCCCCACGTTCCCCAAGGGAAAGATTAAGTTTCAGCTAGAGCTGCAGGTGCCCATCTCCTCTTGGCAAGCAGAGCACCAACCAGACAACACACCCACGCCACAAGTGACAGCAGCAGGAATGGCCTCATCAGTTTTGCACTTTCTCATGAGGGACGTGAAGAGATTAACGCAGTGCCCTGTGCTAATATGCTTCCCAGTAATAATAACATGTTAGGATTTTGTTTTGTTTATACACATTTCTATACAGCCGCAAATTGTTCACTTCATCACTTTCAAGATGTTGAAGTAAAGGTGGGGGTGTGGTTTCTATACAGGTATATTAAGAGAGGTGTCACGGTTTTTAAAAGAAACTGACAGACGATAGTTTTTTTTTTTTTTCTTTTTCAGCTAGTCTGCCTGCACAGATAAATAATAGGTATTGGGAAAGTCCAAATTCTAGGTATCAATTGAAGTGATTAATTCAATAGTAATTAATGAAAGAAGTCTATACTTTTAAAAAGTTTTCATTAAAACACGAATTAAAAGAGTATTGTTGTTCTTATTGTTAGCTGCCATCAGGTAGATTCCAACCCATCATATACGCAGAATAGATATGTTCAATATGGTTTGCAAGTTTTGTTCTTTTGGGGTGGGGGGGTAACCTTTTGAAAGCAGACCTGTCTTCTGAGATACCTCTGGGTGGGTTCAAACCACCAATTTTCAGTAGTCCAGTACTTTCTGGGGACTCTGGAACATCATTAGCAAAAGCTATGGTAATCTCACTAAAACAAGCATTCCGAAACAGGCCTTAAGACTGGTGTGTAGATAATCTGCAACATAAATAAGAACAGAAGTAAAATTCACATGAAATAAAATGACACACAATTGTACCTGGTACACAGTAGATTCTCAATAAGCATTCATGGAAGTGGTCATTAGTTCCAAAAATTTACTGTGCTGTGGATGGAAAAGAAAGCTCTGAGCTCAGAGAAAGGTCATACTCTTTATTCCTGTTCTACTAATTAAGGCAAGAATTTCCTGGAGTTCAATTCTCTTGAGGCAGGTAAAGCCCAGAGAACCTTTCTTTGAAATTAAGCCTGTCTGGCCTAGGTTAACTGCAGACATTACTCATTATGGAACCAAGAGCTCCACACAAAACTGACCCCCTGTTAAGATCAGTTAGACAGACAGAGGTTTGGTTTTCCTGTTTTCTTTATGAAGTGTGCCAGCAAATATTAAGCCATTTGATTCAGGATCCCAGATTGCATTACAGTGACTATGTGCCCTGTGTTCGTCATCGCTGGTGACGTGGATGAGGGGGCAAACAAAGGTCTGCTTCACTAAGGAAAGGAAAAAATGACAACCAAGGAAGAGGTTGCACAATCATTGTTTCTGCATCTGACTTTCAAAGCTGCTAGGAAATGGTTGATGCAGAAGGAGGGCTGCACGGGGCTCGCCTTCTGCCGAGAACGGATGCCGTTATTGCTGGGTTAGCCACGCTTCAGAATGACTCCTGGAGCTGAGCAGGAATTGATCTGAGACGGGGGAAGAAGGCAGTCCTTTTGTCTCTTATCTCTGTTTTGATTCTTTTCTTCCACTGAATCTGAGACACCCACATACCACCAAAGGGCAGACAATATGCTAACTCCATCCAGCACTGAGCGACTACTGGGCTCTGGGGAGGGAGCTATTACTTTATTATTGAGAAGACAATCTTAAGTAGCAAAATGGAAACATCATCGAACATTTAAAATAGAATATCCAGCTTTTATCCCCTGCTCAAATCAAATCACAGGGCCAAAGCCGTCTTGTACTTGAGCCTTCCTCTCAGATAAAGGCACTGTTTTGCCTTCACTCACTGCCTATGCCCTATGCACGCACTCACACACACACACACACACACACAGAGTTTGCCTGATGCATTAATGAGATATTTAATAGTGACTAGAACACACTGCTTAGTAAAGCCACTGAAGCTCCTTTGGCCCTATATAATCTCCAGCAGCAATTGGAACCCACCAACCACTCTGAGGGAGAGAAGACCTGGCCACCTGTTCCCATAAAGACCGCTGCCTAGGGAAACCGACAGGAAAGTTTTATTTTGTCAGAGTAGATCACTATGAGTTGGAATTGACTCAAGGACACACGACAATAATAACACGCCTGTCTACGGTGACACTGGTGGTTCAAGGACAGAATTCCTGCCCTCCATCCTGGAGACCCGAGTTTATGTTGCAGCCAATACACCTCAGACACAGTCACAGTTTTGCAGTGTAGGCTGGCATGCTGCTCTGATACTAAACAGGTTTCAGCAGACACTTCTGACTGAGACAGACCAGGAAGAGAAAAGGCCTGGTAGTTCACATCCCCAAATCTCTGACCCAGGAAGCCAACTCATCAGTTTCCTTGAGATACTCTCTAACATTGCCAATGTTACGCATCCTGTGAGTGTTTTACGGAGATGGTATCACATATGTCGTATTTATTTATCATATAGATATCAAGCCCTGCTGGCACAATATTTGTGCATGCAGCTGCTAACCAAAAGGCTGGCAGTTCAAATCCACTAGCAGTTCCAGGGGGAAAAAAAAAACCTGCAGTCTGCCCCCATAAGCATTTTCTTTTTAAAAAGTCAAACTTGATGCCATTGAGTATTCTACTTTGTCACATGGAGTTGCTGTGAGTTGGAATCAACTGGATGACACACAATTATAGCAATGTAACATATATTAGTTACATACACATCAGTTGGGTATTTGATTTAAAAAAAACCCCACTGCCGTTGAATTGGATCCAACTCATGGCAATGCTAGAGGTCAGAACTGCCCCATAGAGTTTCCAAGGAGCACCTGCTGGATTTGAACTGCTGACCTTTTGGTTAGCAGTTGTAGCACTTAACCCACTACACCACCAGGGTTTCTGGGTATTTGATAATACATACTGAAAACTTTTTTCCAGGATTAAACTATTTCAGCCATACTTTATGGCCTAGGGCATTTGAAACAGAGCCAGAATAGTCTCCTGAAGAAAACTCAGGCCAGTCAATGGAAAGGCTCTGGTGGGAGGAATGGCCTGCTGTCCAAGCAGGAGGCTGGCCTAGACCACCTGAAATTTCATAATAGGTATAAATTCCACCTCCCCCTGGGCTGGCTTTTATATTGAGCTAGTCTTATTTAACATGTAGATTAGTTCTGTAGAGCTGAGTCTGTAATTTTTTGAAAGCTTTCCAGATAATTCTGATACACCTCCAAGTTTGGAATGCACTGATCTAGGCCAACCTTCTCATTTCACAGCTAAAAATTCTGAAGCTCCAGAAGATCAAGTCACATGTCTTCTAAGCAGTAATGTTTTTCTTACTGTTTCATGCTACCCGCCTACAATTTTTTTTTAGTAAATACTTTGAAACTATGAAAATCCATGTAATTACTATCAAACAATTACATTTTTATACCATCAGTCAAAGTATCAAAAAGGCAAATATCTTCTCAGTACTATAATGAATGCAGTTTAAAAGGGTCTTGGGAATGCATAGGGGACTACAGATGACCTGCTGAAAGTTTCTGAACTGGACAATGTAATCAGGTTGCTCTGAGTTGGAACAGATTCAACAGTAGTGGGTGTTCTTAGCCTTATCCCATATCACAATTAGAATAGGAACAACACACAAAAATAAACATGCTTTATTTTAATAAGCAAATATCAGTAAGCTTCATTTCAGCAAGCAGCATTAAATATTAGTATGCATCACCTTCAGAGTATAATATTTTAAAATCACTTTTGGGTATTATTTTCCCATCACTGTCACTTATTCATCAGGCTCCTGTGACTATTAGGTGTCCTGGGGTAGCAGAGAAATTACCCAATTCATTGGGCAGGGTCTTTGTCTCACACAACCACAGCTACCCCCCCTCTATCTTGTCTCCTTCTTCCCTAATATGATGAGTTGCTCTACTCTGCCTTTCTCACTCTGTAATAATCATTTATTCAGATAGCTATCTTTCTTGCTTCACAATGAGCTTGCTGAGGGCTGGGTCCATGTTTATTCATTATACATCTTCTGTGCCTAACTTAGTACTTAGTACATTATAGGCATTTAATTAGTTGAACTGAATTAAATTGAAATCGGCTATACCAGAGAAGAAGATGCATCATTTAAAAAGGAAACAGATGATAACATGTAAAATCATGGGTGTTACACACACAAGTCATCTTCAGGACCAAAAAGGACTACCCATTAAGCTCGGGAACTCATCCTAGAAAAAGTACCACATACGCCACAGCTAAATATCACCACAGTCACCTTTGAAATACCCCCCCAGGGAAGCTGTGCACTGACGCCAGTGCCTAGTTCAGCTAGTGATTTTGGAACTCTTTTTCTGGAATGGTCATCAGAGCTGCAGTCATATTGCCCTTGATGTCCTGAATGTCCTTTCAATGTTTCCTTTATCTTTGGGTAAAGAAAAGGTCATCGGGGGCCAGATCAGGGGAGCAGGGAGGGTGCTCCAGTACAGGTGTTTGTTCACTGGCTAAAAACTCCCTCCCAGACAACGAGACAACCAAGTCTGTGAACTTGCTACTGTGCCACCGCGTGCTCAACAGCCGTTCCAGAAAGAGTTCCAAAACTGCTCTAAAGGGTGGACTGGCACTGGCATCAGTGCATAGCTTCCCAAAGGGAGTATTCAAAGGTGACCATAGTGATGTCCATCAGTGAGGTATGTAGTAATTTGAACAAATAAGTTTACAGACTAAATTGTTGGACCGCACATAACATAAATTTGCTTACTAGAAGAGAAAGTCTCTCTGAAAAAAAATTCCTGTCCTAATTAGGCAAGTTGTTTAAAATCATTGTCTGGTCTAGCTTACTACTTGTCTTTCTGTTTGACCTATTGTTTTCTTTGTGTGTGTTATTATCATGCTGGGAGCTCTACCACTGGTATTTCAAATACCAGCAAGGTCAGCTACATTAGACAGGTTTCAAAAGAGCTTCCAGACTAAGACAGACTAGGAGGAAAGGTCTAGTAATCTACTTCTTAAATTAGCCAGTGGAAACTATGAATTCCAACAGACAACTCCCCAGTTTGGAAGGCACTCAAAATACATAGTGGACGTAACAATGGACTCGAGCATCCCACCCTTCATCAGCATGCCGTGGGGTTCCCAGGAATCTGAGCCAGCTCTGTGACAACATATTTCACTGTAAGTTAACTTTTCTAGCAGTTTAATAAAAATCTATAAATCAAGACAGTATACCAGTTGGAGGAATGTGACCCTCAGCAGGTTTAAACTCCAACATGTTGTGATTGTTGGGTGACAAGGATTATCAGCAATTTGAATTTGTGACTTGTGAAGAGATTTACTAAATTTGCAGATGGCATAAACTGGGTGAGAACTGACATACAGTGAATTCACAGAACCCTTCTTAAGTTGATGAAAAAACAACAACAATAAATGCTCTGCCAAGAATATGTGATGCACTCTTTCATTCTTGCTTTCAACATTTATTAATCTTTGTGTTAGATTCCCTGGTGGTGTAGTGGGTTAAGTGCTACCACTGCTAACCACAACGTTGGCAGTTCCAAATCCACCAGGCACTCCTTGAATGCTCTGGGGGTCACTTCTACTCTGGCCTTTCGGGTCGCCATGAGTCCGATCTGACTCGGTGGCACTTGGCTTGGCTGAAGACAAACATGATTGCCTACTTTCACGGAGCTCAGAGTGAAATTCACTGTTTCTTAATCTGTGGGTTATTATGGATATCAATTTGGTGGGTTGCAGTCAGCATGTTTAATGAAATGGGATCGAATAGTAATTACCAGCAGATAAATATTTTGTTTAAAAGTTTATTTCAGTGGAATATATGAAAGGTTAGATATGAAAATATGCAGTAGATTGGGATGTAACTTTTTTTTTTTAACACTGGATAGTGTAAGAGAAGTTTGAAAGCCACTGCTATAACTAACTATAGGTTGACAGGGAAAATCTGTGATATTCCAAATACTCTATCAAGGCAAAATTCACATCCACCATAGTCATTTTAAAACAATAAGAAAGGTCTTATCAGAAAAGTATCAAAGAAATTCAGGGGAAATGAGTTCGACATCTAAAGAGTAATTGAAAATCTGAAAAGAAAGCTCCATTTCTGTAAGTCTTAAAATAATAAGTGCTATGCTTTCTAGACAGCAGACACTTGTTATTCATACTGATTAGAAAGGCAGTACCAAATATGGGTGAAGTCAGTGCAACTTAACCAAGGTAAATAAAGACACTAAGAAACACACAAGAAAAAGAAAGATACTTTTTGTAAATGCAGAATACTCCGTTTTGCAATGATAGTAACAGTAACAGCAATCAAAAAAATATATATATGCCTAGATGTATACAGGAAGGCATATGCAAGTAAATGCGTACTCACGTATAGATGTGTCTATACCCATTGCTGTCAAGTCGATTCCAACTCCTAACAACCATATAGGGCAGAGCAGAACTGCCTTGTAGAGTTTCTAAGGAGCATCAAACAGCAAAGCTTTTGATTAGCAATCAGGGTTCTTGTGTATCTGCAGGCATATGTATATATGTTTGTGCATGCTGCATATATATCCATATATATATATAAGAAAACAGAGGGCAAAGTTATGGAGGCTCCTAGATGTATCCAGACAACTCGAGGTATTGGTACACTGGGTCAGCAGTCTCGGGATCATAGTCTCAGGAGGCAGTTTAACCGGTTGGCATAACAAAGTCCAAAAACAATATTCTACACCTGAGTTTGGTGCGTAGTATCTACAGTCTTAAAGTCTTGCCAATGACCATCTGAGATGCAACTATTGGTCTCTGCTTGTATGGGGCAAAAGAGAGTGAAAGGTAACAATGGTTCAAAGAAGAACCTTAAGTCCACAGGACTAACAGACCACATGAATCACAACCTTTTTCAACCTGAGACCAGAAAGAACCACATGGTGCCATGCTACCACTACTGATTGTTCTGATCAGGGTCACAACAGAGGATTCCAGATAGAATGAGAGAAAAACACAGAACAAATTCAAATTCTTATAAAAGGTCAGACCCACTGGACCAACAGAGAATAGAAGAACCTCTGAGACTATTGCCCCAGTATACTCTTTGGTCTTGGAACTGAAGTTATTTCTGGAAGTCACCTTCTGGCCAAATTACAGATTGGCTTATAAAATAAACTGTATTGCCTGTGAGTAATGGGCTCCCTTAATCAACTATATGAGACCAATGTCAACATTTACCCAAAAGCAAAGATGAGAAGTCAAGGGTGGAAGGGAAGCTAGATCAATGGAAACATAACAAACAGAATGGAAACAAGGAGAATGCTCACACATTGTGAAAATTCTAATCACTGTCACTTAACAATTTGTATAATTGCTAAATGGGAACCTAATTTGTGGTGTAAACTTTCTCTAAAACAAACAAAAAAAATACTTAAAATGTAGTCAGTGCTGTGACAAGCACATCATAATGATGTGACTGACCATGAAGTTCTAAAAAGAAATTCGTCACGAGGTCAGCAGTGCTGTGTGTGGTATGATACATCACAGCCCCTCCTAACACCAAACATCAGCAATTACATTTTGTGACTCTCTTGCCTTAACCTTTACACTCACTTCCTGCAGTTTTCTATTGGAAACCCAATCTTTACAGCCTTCCTACCAACTTTTACAGACGCAAGTCTAGTTTCCAGGTCTTTGTTTTCTCCATCATACTTCCATACAGCTAGAATCCAGGTCTGCTAATCCTTTCTTCAAAAGATGTATTGCATTCTTGTCTTTTCTCTTTCCAGTTCCTTTCTCACCACATCCACTCTACTGTGCTTCCTACAATATATCCTACATACTGCCAGTTGGTCTTTGATCCTGCCATTTCTATATCCAAAGCACTTCAATAGACCAACAAGAGAGGCCAGCCTTGAATTCAACTAGCACTGCTTAACATCTGTTTGATTCTGGCAAGTTAACTAAATTATCTGAACTTGAGTTTCAACTTAAAATGTGAGTTAAATGAGTAATATCTATAGGGTTATTGTGGAGTTCAAATGAGATAATGCATATGAAGACTTGGGGACATAAAAGCATGGTAACTACTCAATAAAGTATTTTTCAGCATCACATTGCTGCTGTTAGTTGCCGTCAGGTCAGCTCAGATCCATGGTGACCTTACGTATAACAGAATGAATTATTGCCTGGTCCTGTTCCATTTCATGATACTGGTATGTCTGAGTCCATTGTCATTGCTGTTGTCAAGCCATCTTATTGAGGCTTTCCTTGGTTTTTGCTAATCCTCTCTTTACCAAACATTATGTGCTTTCCCAGAGATCATTCTTTCATAATGTGTCCAAAGTAAGCATGGTAAGTCTCACCATACTCATTTCTAAGGAGCACTCTGGTTGTATCTCTTCTAACATCATAGTGCATTCCTAACCTATGGGATGAACTGTATACTCTTCACACTGCTATTGAACTTTCTATAATCTGGCATGTTGTACTCATAAGATTAGCCAGATCTTCCTACTTCACAGCCTGTCTCGGTACATTCTAGCCTCTGGAACGTTTACATTTTCTCCTCCAGTCACTACTTCTACAATGCATACTCTTCCTCCTAGCCTGCACCAAATTCCAAATTCTGCACAGTACTTTTAGCCTTCTTTCAGTCACCTGACCCTTAACAGTATAAGTATATATCCCATGTGTATCTTGATACATGAGATTAGTAGAAGGGGTACCACAATAAACAAAGGTAAAATGCCTAATATGGTGGAGCCCATGTATGAAAAGCAGTTACATTTGAGAAAATAAATAAATAAATAGAAGTGTCATTTGTATTTCCAAACTCAGTGAGGTACTATCCTTGTCTGGAAACTTTGACAAGTTAGATTGCAGTGAACTCACTTTTGCTTTCTTAGCATAAAAAAGAATTGCAGGGAGACTTACTCAGTCTCCAGATTTTATGTAGACCTCCTAAGTCACCAGCGTTAACCCACCATTGGCATTTCTCAGAAGTCCTACACTGCCACAAGCAGATAAAAGGCAACCCTTTTCTGTCCTATTTCTCCTATTTGTTTTACCATTTTTACGGTGAATAAATTTACCTCATCCTTTTTCTCACTGTCTTTATACTTGGTGTCATGGACTGAATTGTGTCCCTCCAAAATAGCTGTAGTAATTTGACTGGGATGGGATTCCCCTGTATTCTGTGATTGCTCTCCATTTTATGATTTCCTGATGCTGTAAATCCTAATCTCTGTGGTTAACAGAGTGGATTATGTTAGAGAGGATTAGGGTGGGACAGTAAATCCCTTCCTGAGGTCCCCTCCCTGCTCCACTGTAAAGGGAGTTTCCCTGGAGTATGGGTTGCACCACCCTTTATCCTTTCATCCTATGAGATAAAAGGAAATGAAAGCAAGCAATGAGTTGGGAACCTCACATCGTCAAGAAAGCAGCACTGGAAGTTGAGCGCATCCTCCATACCTCACGTGGATTTACCAAGATGCTCCCCCACCAAAGGCTGATGCAACACAAGGACTTTCCTCCAGAGTTGACACAGAGGGGAAGCCTTCCTCTAGAGAGGACACCCTGAATTCAGACTTGTAACCTACTGGACTGTGTAAGAATAAACTTTCCTTTGCCAAAGCCATTCACTTGGCGGTATTTCTGTTAGAGCAGCACTAGCTGACTAAAACACCTGGTATTGTTAAAGTGATAATTAATCAACAGGTCTGTGAAATAGTCCCTATCAAAATGAAATTAAAAATATTCAAGCTAAAAGAATTAATAAATGTTCAAGATTTATATACCATGGATCAAGAACAGTGATCTAATACTCCAAAAGCAATATCTTAAGTGAAAGGGAACTTTGCTCCCTTAGTTCCTAAAATATTTGACTTAAAGCACAGTGCACTGGAACCCTAGTGTTATAGAAAAATATTCCATTCTTTCTACAATTATACCCTTGTAGTATAGAGGTTAAGTGCTACCGCTGCTAACCAAAAGGTCAGAAGTTCGAATCTACCGGGTGCTCCTTGGAAGTTCTAGGGAGTGGTTCTACTCCATCCTATAAGATCACTATGAGTCAGAATTGACTCAATGGTAGCTTTTCCTTTTTACTTTTTTTATTATGATTAAGTGAAAGTATACAATCCAAGTCAATTTTGCATGCCTACCTCTCTGCAGCTCTATCTGCTTTCATCATCCTGTGACAGCACACTCCTCCTTTTCACTCTTTACTTCTAGTATCTTCTTAATGATTACCTGTCCCCTCTCTCTACCCTCTGCTTTCCCCTTTAGAAAGAAACCAGAAGGACAGCCTCCTGCAAATGCATAAAACCACAAAGTATACACACCACACGCTCACCCTGTGTCCCCAAGTCCAGTCCATGCTTTGAAGAGCTGACCTCAGTAGTGGTTTCAGGTCTGGGCCAGCAGCAAGCCTAGGGGCTATGTTCCCCCGGTGACCTTCCAGGTTATCAGACCATCATTTCTGGTCTTTTGGTGGAGTTCTTGAACTTCACACCTCTTTTTCTCATGCTACATAGGGACTCTACATTGTGTACTCTATCAAGGCTGTCCTTGCTGGTGCTGGGCACCATCTGGTTCTTCTGGTCTCATGTTGATGTAGTTTCCCAATCATATCAGTCCTTCTGTCTCCAGGGCTCATTTTTCCCCATGTCTTTGATGTTCTTTGTTGTTATCTCTTCTAGACGGGTTGAGACCAATTGATGTTCTGCAGATGGCAACTTGCTGGCTTTTAAGACCCCAGACGTCACTACCAATATGGAATGCAGAAGACTCTCTTAGCAATAGGCTAGTTATGCCAGTTGACCTCAACATTCCCTGAAAACGTGGTCCCCAGACCCATGCCCCTGCTACTCTGTCCTTTGAAATGCTGAGTTGAATTTAGAAAACCTTTTAGTTTATAGTATAGTCTAGTTATGCTGACCTGCCTTCTACTGAGTGCTCTCACTCCCTTCAGCTAACTGAATTCCTATTAACTATCTAATCTATGAAGAATACTCTCCCTCCCTCCCTACTCTTGTAGCCATCAAGGAGTCTTTTCTTCTCTGTATAAATCCTTATTCAAGTCCTTACGATAGTGACCTCATACAATACTTATCCCCTTCCAGCTGACTGATTTCACTCAGCATAATGTCTTCTAGTTGATACGAGGTTATGAGATGCTTCCTAAAATCATCATTATTCTTTATCATTCCATAGTGTGCCATTGTGTACATATACTATTGTTTATCCATTCATCTGTTGATGGGCACCTGGCACTTGGCTGGCTGGCTAGGTTGATGCCATCTTTTTGCTATTGTGGACAGTGCTGCAATAAACGTTAGTGTGCATGTATCTGTTTGTGTGACAGCCCTGATTTCTGTAGGATATATTCCAAGCAGTGGGATTGCTGGATCATGTGTTGTTTCTTTTTCTAGCTTTTTAAGAAAACACCAAATTACTTTCCAAAAAGGTTATGCCAGTTTGCATTCCCACCAGCAGTGTAGGAGACTTCTAGTCTCTCCACAGCCAATCCAGCATTTATCGTTTTTTTTGGATTATTGCCAACCTCACTGAGGTGAGATGGTATCTCATTGTAGTCTTGATTTGTATTTCTCTAATAGCTAATTGTTGTGAGCATTTCCTCATGTGTCTTTTGGCTGCCTGGATGTCTTCTTTGGTGAAGTATCTGTACATCTCTTTTGCCCATTGTTTAATTGGATCATTTGTCTTTTTCTACTTGATATTTTGCAGTACCTTGTAGGTTATGGGAATTAGACATCAACCCAACATTTTTTCCATTCTGTAGGTAGTTTTTTTAACTCTCTTGATAAAGTCCTCAGATGAGCATAAGTGTTTGATTTTTAGTAGTTCCCATTAATTTTTTTCTTCTGTTATTTGTGCATTGTTGGTCAGATTTTGTAGTCTGTCTAAGCTATGTATTAGAACTTCCATTGTTGTCCTTATTTTTTCTTCCATAATCTCTGTCATTTTAGGTTTGACACATAGGTCTTTGAACTATTTTGAGTTTGTTTTTATGTAAGGTGTGAGATATGAGTCTTGTTTCAGTTTTTAGCAGATGGATATCCAATTTTTCCAACACCATGTGTTAAAGAGACTCTTTTTACCCCAGTTTACAACTTTTGGATCTTTTTCAAATATAAGCTGTTCATAGGGGGATGGTGACATTTCTGGATTCTCTATTCTGTTCCATTAGTTTATATATCTGTTTTTGTACCAGTACCAGGATTATTTCAGTCACATGGTACAGCTTTAACAGAAAATACTATAAGTGGATGTCTTTAACAAAGGAAAGTTTATTCATACAGAATTCTGTAGGCTACAAGTCCAAATTCAGGATGCCTTCTCAAGGGAAAGGCTTCCCCTTTGTCAGCTCTGGAGGAAAGTCATCCAAGCAGCACCTTGGAGTGAGAACCTCAGGTCTGAAGGGCGTCCTCCTCTCCTGGTGCTGCTTTCTTGATGGTGTGAGGTTCCCAATTCCCTGCTTGCTACCCTTGCCTTTCATCTCTTGTATGATGAAAAGATTAAGGGTGGTGCAGGCCATACTTCAGGGAAACTCCCTCCACAGTGGAGCAGGGAGATGATCTTTTGAAGGAATTTACAGTTCCACCCTAATCCTTTAAGACACAGCATAGGAAAATCACAAAATGGAAGACAATCATAGAATATGGGGAATCATGGCCCAGCCACATGGCTACACATATTTTGGAGGGGACACAATTCAGTTCATGGCAAGGATGTTTTGACTACCATGAAAGTATAATAGGTTCTAAGGTCAGGTAGTGTGAGGCCTTCTACTGTGTTCATCTTCTTCAGTCATATTTCACTCATCCAGGGTTTCTTCCCTTTCCAAACAAAGTTGGTGATTTGTTTCTCCATCTCATTAAAAAATAACACTGGAATTTGTATTGGGATTGCATTGTATATGTAGATCACTTTGGGTAGAATACATATTTTTACAATGTCAAGTCTTCCTTTCCATAAGCAAGGTAGGTTTCGTCACTTAAGTAAGTCTCTTTTTTGTGTCTTGCAGTAGGCTCTTGTAATTTTCTCTGTATAGGTCTCTTTCATCTGTGGTTAGATTTATTCTTACTTATTCTTGGGGGCTGTTTTAAATGGTATTGATTTGGTGATTTCCTCTTTGATGATCTCTTTGTTGATGTAAAGAAATCCTATTGATTTATTTATGTTTATCTCATATCCTGATACTTTTTTGAACTCTTTTATTGGTTCCAGTAGTTTATTTACGGATTCTTTATGGTTTTCTGTGTATAAGATCATATAATCTGCAAATAGGGATATTTTTACTTCTTCGTTACCGATGTGGATGCCGTTTACTTCTCTGTCTTGTCTGATTGCTCTCGCCACAACCTCTATCTAGTACAATGTTGAATAGAAGTGAGATGGGCATCCTTGTCTAGTTCCCATTCTCAGGGGGAATTCTTTCAGTCTCTTTCCATTCAGGATGATGTTGGTGGTTGGCTTTGCGCAGATGCCCCTTATTGCACTGAGGAATTTCCCTTCTATTCCTATTTTGCTGCAGTAGTTTTTGTTGTTGTTGTTCAGTTGTTCAGTGTTAAATCACGTAGCAAAAGACTCAATTATTCTGAAGTGCCAAATTGTTTCCCTGAGCATAAAGTGTAGAGCCTTGCTGTATAATCTATAATTTTTTTAACACCTGAATAGGCTTTGTTGTTCTGTACAAGAAAACATAGTTAGAAATAATGGGCATCTTAGCTTTAATTCAACTAAACTATCATCTAGACATAACTGAACAACTTTACAATAAATTTCATAGTTGAGGAGACAGGAGAAATACAGAACAGATGGGACTGTAGAGAGGGTGTAATTGACACTGTTGAATAAATCTAGTTCCAGAAAGGTGCCCTAAAAGTGAACTTTAGTGGTATAGTAAACTACTGCAGTGATTTTCTATCTCTTTAACTACTGCTTCATACATTCAGCACACTTAGGCTGCTGAGTAAACTCATTATTACTCAGCTAAGTGTTAATTTAACAGAAGATATCAATTTCAAGAGGAAAAGCAAGAAGCAGGATTCAACTACAACAGTCATCTTTGGGAAACAATTTGTGGCACAGTATTAGCTATTGTTTAGATAAACAGAAGAATTTTGTCCCTTGAGGAACTAATGACTCATCTAGAATATTCAGAGGGTTTTTTTGGTTTCTTGTTTGTTTGTTTTTTGTTTTTGTATGTGGAAATAAATCTTGCCATCTTACCTTTGGTGAGTTTTATATACATGTATGCCAAGCATACTCAAAATCATGTGTGATTCTCTTTTTCTCTTTCCAAATCATATTTTTAAACTTGTCCTTACAGTAGCTCAGGGGCTTACATAAAACTTCCCTATTTCTTCACAGCCAGTTTCTTAAGAAAAAGTATAAATGGTTGACAACAGGCTCCATGGGGAAAAAATTCTTAATTTGTAGAGTTCACCAATTTGCATAGTAATATCCCCACCATGACCAATTTCATGTTCCCTGTGTGTTGTCACAGAAATCCTGGTAGCACAGTGGTTAAGTGCCAGAGCTGCTAACCAAAAAGTCAGCAGTGTGAATCAATCAGGTGCTCCTTGGAAACTCTATGGAGCAGTTCTACTCAGTCTTCACCTCTTACATACCTTAGTAAGGAGCCCTCGTTGCTCAATGGTTAATTGTCAGCTGCTAAGTGAAAGGCTGGTCGTTCAAACCCACCACCCATTCCATAGGAAAAGGATATGACAATCTCCTTCTACAAAGATTATAGCCTAGGAAACTCAATAAGGCAGTTCTTCTCTATCACATGAGGTCACTGTGAGTTGTAACTGACACCATGGCAGTAGGTTTGAGTCTTTATATAACTTAGTATCAACTTTTGAATTTTTATATTAGAGAGATTGGAGGGCCAACATAGGTGAAAGGGGTGGCTGTACATTAAGCATGCTCTTTTTCTTGAATTATTTGTTTATTTGGAATGAGTTGACTGGATGGGGAAAGATAGCAGTCATTAGAGTAGTTAAAGTGATTACAGCCATACCACCATCCATGGTTGGCACAGCCACTCATTACACGTCTTCCCTGTGCCTGAGTCATCTTGGTACCCTCCCCAACACTTTTCTGACTCCTCTGATATGAAACTTTGGACTCACCCTTGAATCCTTCCCAAGCCTTGCTGGCGACATACCACCAGTTGTGAAAGTCTGACAGTGTCACTGCTACAATAATTGTCATTTATGCTTTTTATTCTTAATGCTAAACATTGATGGATTCCTCCTTTCCTCTTGTTTGGCAAGAGCCTCTTAATGATCTCTCTGTATATGAATTCTTCCCTGCCAGTCAGTGCATTCTTAAATCTGCTTCCTTTGTAAACTTTCTGATTGCTTCACTGTCCTGTTCAAAATCCTTTAGTAGCTACCCAGAAGGCAATGATTCAGTGATAGAATTCTCACCTTCAATGCAGGAGACAGAGGTTTGATTCCCAGCCAATGGACCTCTTGCTCAGCCACCACCAGTCTGTCAGCAGAGACTTGCATGTTGCTATGATCCTGAACAGGTCTCAGCAGCGTTTTCAGACTAAATAGGCAGAGGAAAGGCCTGGAGATCTAAAAATCAGCCAGTGAGAACCCTACCAATCACAGCAGTCTGATCCCTAAGCCATCATGCAGATAATGCTACTTGGCAGTGAACAACAATAGTAGCTACCTACTGCCTGTCACAAAAGCCCAAATTCCTTAACAAATCCATGAGGATTTCCCCAGGCCCAAACAATATATCACCTCACATTTTATCTCCAAAGTCCCTCTTGGGCAACTATACACCAGTGTCATAAGTTGACAACTACCACCTAGTCTGATAAGTCAGACACATCCAAGGGTGTACTACATGTTAAATACTTTTAATGACACCCCTGCTTATGAATTCACTGTATAAATTTTCAGGGCAGCCCACCAGTCCCTGAATAAGTGGTATATCCCACCTCATCCACCATCTGCACTTTTCTTTCTATAGTTTCGTCTGAAGTCCTCCATGCTATAGAGTTGAAATCTTACCAACCTTCATGTAGTGCTTGTAGCTATTAAACAAAGAGGGCATAATACTTCCTCAAGTGAGAAGTAAAGAGAAATGATTGTGGTATCTGCATGGCTTAGACCAGAAACCAAACTCTGAATGAGGTCTAGATAGGAAAAAATCTCAAGAATCCTTAAGTACCTCATAGATTTTGGAGAACAGGCGTCGGTCTGACATAGAGTTGCCAAATATTTTTTCTCATTATGTAGGTGGCCTTTTAACTCTTGTGATAAAGTCTTTGGATGAGCAAAAGGGTTTGATTCTTAAAGTTCCTATTTACCTGTTTTCTCTTCTGTTGATTGTGGTTTGTTTGACAGATTTTGAAGTCTGTCTACATTGTGTATTAAAACTTCCATTGTTGTTCCTACCTTTTCTTGGATGAGCTTTATGGTTCTAGATTTGATATTTAGGTCTCTTATCCAGTTGGAGTTGGGTTTTGTATAAGGTGTAAGATATGGATCTTGATTCAATTTATTGCAGATGGATATCCAATTTTGCCAGCACCATTTGTGGAAGATACTGTTTTTACCCAGGTTCAATGTCTTAGGGCCTTTGTCGAATATCAACTGTTCATAGGCAGATGATGTCATCTCTGGGGTCTCAATTCTGTTCCATTGATCGATCTGTCTGTTCTTGTACAAGTACCAAGTTGTTTTGACCACTGTGGCAGTGTAGGATGTTCTAAGGTCAGATAATGAGAGGCCTCCCAGTGTGTTCTTCTTCTTTAGTAGTACCTTAGTTATCCGGGGCTTATTCTCTTTCCAAACAAAATTGATTTGTTCCTCTATCTCATTAAAAAATGTCACTGGAACTTGTATTGGAATTGCATTATATAAGTAGATTGCTTTCGGTAAAATAGACATTTTCACAATGTTAACTGTTCCTATCCATGAGCAGGGTAAGTTTCTCCACTTATCTAAGTCTCTGTTAGTTTCTTGTAGTAAGAGTTTGTAGTTCTCTTTGTAACGGTCTGTTATTTCTCGAGTTAGATTAATTCCTAGGTACTTTATCTTCTTATTGATTTGATGATTTCTACCTTAACAGTCTCGTTGTTGGTATAAAGGAATCCTACTGATTTACTTATGTTTGTTTTGTATCCTGAGACTTTGCTGAACTCTTCTACCAGTTTGAGTAGTTTACTTATAGGTTCTTTGGGATATTCTCTGCATATACAATCATATCATCATCAAACAGGGACATTTTGACTTCTTCTTTGCCGATGCAGATGCCCTTTATTTCTTGGTCTTGTCTAATTGATCTGGCTAGAACTTCTAGTACAATGTTGATATAGGAGAAGTGAGAGTGGGCATCCTTGTCTAGTTCCGGTTCTTGAGGGAAACTGTTTCAGTCTCTCTCCATTCAGGATGACACAGGCAGTTGGTTTTGTATAAATGGCCCTCATTGCATTGAGGAATTTTCCATCTATGCCTATTTTGCCGAGAGTTTTTAGCATGAATGGGTGTTGGACTTTATCAAATGCCTTTTCTGCATCAATGTACAAAATCAGGTGATCCTTGTCTTTTGTGTTATTTATGTGGTTAATCACATTAATTCTTTTTCTGATGTGGAACCAGCCTAGCATCCCTGGTATGAATCCAGCTTGGTCATGATGGATTATTTTTTGGATATGTTGTTGTATTCTATTGGCAAGAATTTTGTTGAAGATTTTTGCATCTAGATTCATAAGTGATATCAGTCTGTAGTTCTCCTTATTGTTTATGTCTTTCCCTGGCTTTGGTATCAGGGTTATGCTGGCTTCATAGAATGAGTTTAGGAGTACTCCATCCCTTTCTATACTGTGAAATAGTCTCAGTAGTATTGGAGATTACTCTTCTCTAAAAGCGTGTAGAATTCTGCAGTGAAGCCATCTGGGCCCAGGCTTTTTTTGGTTGGCAGTTTTTTTATGACATTTTCAATCTCTTCTTTTGTGATGGCTTTATTAAGTTGTTCTGCTTCACACTGTGATAATTTGGATAGGTGGTACGAATCAAGGAATTTGTCCATTTCCTCCAGGTTTTCAAGTTTGTTAGAGTACAGTCTTTCATAGTATTCTGCTATGATATTTTTGATTTCTGTTGGATTTGTGTGACAACTCCCCTCTCATTTCTACTTGGGGTTATTTGTTTATCTTCCTATTTTTAGTAAGTTTAGCCAGTGGTTTGTCAATTTTGTTGATCTTTTCTAAAAACTAGCTTTTGGTCTTTTCAAGTTTTCCAATTGTTTTTCTATTCTCTAATTCATTTAGCTCTGCTCTAATCTTTATGATCTGCTTTCTTCTGATGCCTGAGGGGTTCCTCTGTTGTTCTCTCTCTACTTGTTCAAGCTGTAGGGTTAGTTCCTTGATTTGATTTCTTTCTTCTTTCCAGATGTGTGCATTTATGGAGATAAACAGACCTCTCTGAGCACTGCTTTGGCTGCATCCCATAGGTTCTGGTAGGAAGTGTTTTCATTCTCATTGGAATCCATGAATTTATTTCATCTTTGATTTCTTCTATAACCCATGGTTTTTTGAGCAAGATGCTGTTCAGTTTCCAAGAGTTCCACTTTCTATCTATGTTTTTTCTGCTATTGATTTCGACTTTTATGGCGTTATAATCTGAGAAGATGCTTTGCAGTAATTCAATGGTATGGATTTTGTTGAGAACTGCATTATGTAACAGTCTGACTTGTACAGACTGGGATGTCATGGATTGAATTCTGTCCCCCCCAAAACAGGTGTAGCCATGTGGCTGGGCCACAATTCCCAGTATATTGTGACTGTCCTCCATTTTGTGGTTTTCCTATGCTGCATGTTAAAGGATCAGGGTGGTGCTGTAAAGCCATTCATAGATCACCTCCCTGCTCCACTGTAAAGGGAGTTTCCCTGGAGTATGGCTTGTCCTACCCTTAATCCTTTCATCCTACAAGAGATAAAAGGACAGAGGAGCAGGCAGAGACTTGGGAACCTCATATCATCAAGAATGCAGCACCAGGAGAAGAGCGCATCCTTCAGACCTGAGGTTCCTGTACCAAGGTGCTCCCTGGACAAAGACTGATGCAATACCGGACTTTCCTCCAGTGCTGACAAGGGGGAAAGCCTTCCCCTGGAGTGGACACCCTGAATATGTACTTGTAGCCTACTGGACTGTAAGAATAAACCTTCCTTTGTTAAAGTCATCCACTCTGTGGTATTTCTGTTAGAGCAGCCTTAACTGCCTAAAACAGAATTTAGGGTATCGTCCTGCTGACCTCTGGCTGGAGGAAGGGGTGTGGGTGGAGAGGAGGGGAAAGGAGACTGTTGGGAGTATGAGTCATGTATGGAGCTGAGAGAAATAGTGTGTTGTCACAGGGCAGGGAGAGCAGTGGAAGCTGCACAGAGGTGGGCATGTAAATTTATACAGGAATGTACATTTTCACTCAGTCATAATAAAAAAAAATTCCCCCCCAAAAAAATACTTAAGGACCACTGATAAGCAGCTCCCATAAAAGGCATTTTAATGCTTTTGAACTAGAGCCTTCACATGAGTTGGTGTCAGCGTGATCAGCTTTTTAATGATGGCTATATACTATGACCAGTTGTTGTCAAGTCAATTCTGTCTCATGACAACTCCATCTACGTCAGAGTAGAGCTGTGCTCCATAGTGTTTTCAGTGGCTGATTTTCCAGAAGTGGATCACCAGGGCTTTCTTCCTAGGCTCCACTGGCTAGACTTAAACTGCCAACATGTCATTTGTGTCAGTCCATCTCACTGAATACATTAACCATTTGCACCACCCAGAGATTCCACTCTACTTGGATCAACAACCAACATTAACGAAAGCAGAAATGAAGAGTTCAAACTGCATATTGCACTGGGAAAATCCGCTACACTAGACCTCTTTCTAGTTTTAAAAAGCAGTGATGTCACTTTAAGAAATCAAACTATATATTTTAGGGAGTGGCCTGTCAAAAAAATAACCTGCTTCAAATAAATTCCAACTCATAGCTACCCTATAAGTCAGAATAAAATTACCCTATAGAGTTTCTAAGAAGCTCCTGGAGGATTTGCACTACTGCCAACCTCTTGGTTTGCAGCAGTAGCACGTAACCACTACTGGCCACCGGGGTTTTGCATATATTGCATGGGGAAGGGAGGACTTGCTACAAAATGCCTCTTTAAAGATTTAAAAGACAATAATGTCACTTTGATCACTGATGTGAGCCTAACCAGAGCCATGGTCAATTCATTTTCCTTATATGCATGTGAAAGGTAAACAATGAAAAGGCAGAAAAGAACTGATGCATTCAAATTGTGGTATTAGTAAAGAACCATTTTGGTCTTTTCTTTCTTGCTTGTCTTTTTCATGACCTTTTGCTTTCTTCATACATGATATCTTTGATGTCTTCCCACAACTTGCCTGGTCTTTGGTCATTAGTATTCAGTGTGTCAAATCTCTATATTCGTGTAAGATATATTCAAAGTCATATTTTGGCTTCCATGAGCTTGTAATTGTCTTCAGCATCAACATGAGCTTGTATACGAGCAATGACGGTGTGTTTTGCAGTCAGCCCCTGGCCTTGTATTCACTGACGACGTCAACCTTCTCTTTTGTCTCTCTCCGTGGACGTAGTGGAGATTTGATTGCTGCATAGTCCATCTGGCAAGGAACATGTGTACAACTGCCATTCATGTTGTTGAAGAAATTTATTTGCAGAGAGTAGGTCACTGATCTTATAAAACTTACCATGCAATCTCTAGCATCATTTCTGTCACCTAGGCCATATTTTCCAATTACTGATTCTTCTTCTTTACTTCCAACTTCTGCATTCCAGTCACCAGTAATTATGAATGCATTATGGTTACATCTTTGATAAATTTGAGACTGCAGAAGTTGCTAAGTATCTTCATTTTTTTTTATTCTTGGCCTTAGTGGTTGATGTGTAAATTTAAATAATACTCATTCATAATAACAGGTGTTGCTAGTAGGTGTATGGATACCACCTATCCTGTCACTGACAGCTTTGTACTTCAGAAGAGATTTTGAAATGTTCTTTCGACAATAAATGCACCACTATTCCTCTTCAATTTGTCATTTCTGACACAGTAAACCATATGACTGTCCAATTCAGAATGGCCAATACCAGTTCATTTCAGTTCACTAATGATCTTTATGTGTTCCATTTCATTTTTGAAGACTTCTAATTTTCCTGGGAACCCTGCTGGCTTAGTGGGTTAAGGGCTATACCTGCTAACCAGGTCAGCAGTTCAAATCCACCTGGGGCTCCTTAGAAACTCTGTAGAGCCATTCTACACTGACCTCTAGGGTCACTAGGAGTCAGACCTGACTTGACAGCAGAGGTAGTGGGTTCTAATTTTCCTAGATTCATACTTTGCACATTCTATGTTCCTGTTATTAATAAATGTTTACAGTGGCTGTTTCTCATTTTGAGTCATGGCACATAGGCAATTGGTGTTCTTGAAAGCTTTACTTCATGTATGGCACTAAGGTTAACTCTATTTTGAGGAAGCAGCTCTTCCCAAGTTGTATTTTTGAGAGCCTTCCAACCAGAGAGGGGTTCTCTACGGAATCTGTACAAAGAATGCAATCTCACAAGTCAATTATGAGAAGCCCTCTCTGTGACTTGAGAGAAGAAGGCTGTTACTAGGGTATTTGCTTTGGTGTAATTCAATTAAAAGGAAGAAATCATAGCATTGATTTCATTGAAAATATTACAGAATTAATCCCTTCATACTAAAGATGTTTCCTTCTATTAAAGATGAATAGTACAAGATTGGAATCCCCGGTGGCATAGTGGTAAAGTGCTATGGCTGCTAACCAAGAGGTCAGCAGTTCAAATCTACCAGATTCTCCTTGGAAACTCTAGGGGTAGTTCTGCTCTGACCTATAGGGTCTACATGAGTTGGAATAGACTCGATGGTACCTGACAACAACAACACTTTAGATCAGTGCTTTTTGATTCTGGGCAACCCTCACCCCCACTCTCACCATCCCCAACCCTATGGAAATATTTGGCAATATCTGGAGACATTTTTCGGTTATTAAAACTAGAGGGGAGAAAGATGAGATTAATGATTTGCTGGAGCTCCTCAAGGACATGAATGTATCTTATTTATATTACATCCCATATGTCTGAAACAAAGATGGCATTTGCTATTAAATGAATGAATAAATGTTAATAGTAGTTCCTAATTGTCTCAGTGTGACTTAAAGGATTATATATTTTACTCAAAGACCATTCCTCTTTGCTCTTATCTGCTTTACTTTTAATTCCAAATGTACTTTCTTCTTTAGACCTCCTAGCCTACAGAACTGCTGTACCAGGAAATGTCAATTGATGAAGAAATATTGGCCTTTCTTCTAATTCAAACTTCTATAAAGTGTAGTTTATTACCACAGCATCAGGCACTTAATTATATACTATCTCATTCACTTCTAGCTTCTGATTGAATTTGTCTTGTCTCCTCAAATGGACTGAAGATTTAATCAAAACTTTTATGTACCTCATGCTGCATAACTTAGTGTTTTGCAGGCTGTAAAGCAAAGGAGTGACAGGTTGTTTGTTTTTAGCATCATAACTCACAGGTGAAATCCAAAAATGACCTTGGCTCTAGCAAAGGAATGGCTCATACTCAACAGCTTCAGAAAACTAAAATAAATCATGCCTTTCTAGTTGATTCCAACTCATAGTCTCTGTGGAACTGCCCTATAGGGTTTCCAAGGAGCAACAATCAGATTCAAACTTCTGACCTTTTAATTAGCAGCCTGAGGTTGTAACCACTTCATTACCAGAAAGCACAGCCCTCTAAACTCTCTCAGGGCCTCAGGGCCTTCTTAAGACAGCAAAAGTGTAGCAGAGTAGATGATACAGATGAGAAGATCCTAGGATTTTCATTACTTTGTAACTTTGCCTTTTCCCAGCTTTCTCTGAATTGTTCCCTAGGAGCACAAGAGCCTGACTGACCAGTTCCATGCACTGCTCCCTTTTTCCATCTCTTTCTATCACCACAAAAATCATCACCAGACACTTCCCCGTCATTCACAGTGACTAAAGCCTCAAGCGTGAGAACCGGAAGAGAGGATTCTTACCGGTTTTAGATAAGAGCAAAAAGCAGAAATTACTGATCAGCCTTCAGCCCCCCGCTGCCTAAGCACGAGTCTGCAGTTTAGGTCCCCAGCTCCACACTTGTGAACTGCCTTTGTCAGAGAAAAGCAGGTGGAATGGAGACCTGGTCTTACGAAGAACGCTGAAAGGGCTTTGAGGGGAGAAACAAGGTCAGCAAGGTGAGGGAGGAACTAAGCAAGGCAAGAAATACCTGTGTTCCCGGAGAAGGGTATCATGCTTGGTAGAGTGGGGGGTCAGTGAAAAAGGGGGATGACCCGCAGCAAGATGGACTCACACAGTGCCCGCAACAAAGGGCTTAAGCATAAAACAGTTGTGGACGTGGCACAAGACCTTGCATTGTTTCGTTCTGTTGTTCATAGGGTCACCATGAATCAGAACTGACTCGATGGCCCCTAGCAACAACAACAAGGTTAACTAAACTAAGCATGGGTTTACACTGCTGTCAAGTCAGTTCCTTCTGATAGTGACCTTATAAGGCAGAGTAGAAGTGGCCCATAGGGTTTCCAGGTAGCGCCTAGTAAATCTGAACTGCTGACTCTTCGGTTAGCAGCCATAGCTCTTAATCACTGTGCCACTGGGTTTCTCATAAGGCTACCAAAAAAACTCACTGCCATCAAATCAGATTGATTTCCACTCACAGGGGCTCTACAGACAGAATAGAACTGCCCCATGGAGTTTCCAAGGAGCACCTGGCAGATTTGAACTACCTGCCTTTTGGCAAGCAGCTGTAACACGTAACCACTATGGCACCAGTGTTTCCTCATGAGGCTAATTTGGTGCTAAATACATCCTGCAGAAAACTGGGATGGAGGGAAAGCTTTGATCATCTCAAACAGAATTTCAAAATGCAAATATCAAAAAAGGCAAATGAACTACTTAGTTTACCTTTATTAGCTTGTTATTTAACCACCATTTGGTCCTGAGATCACTTTCCATTCTCTTTGCATTTAAAATAAGTTCATAACTGAAATCCTTCAAAGCCCAACAGCAAGAGGAAGAAAATATTCAGATTTAAATATCTGTCTGGCAAGCCAGCTAGATGAGAGAAGATAAAAGTAACAAATCTTAAATATTCTAAAGGCATTCCCTCTCTGGAAGACCTCAAATCAAAAGAGAGAGAGGAAGGGAGAGAGAAAACCTATTTTAGGAATTTTTTAGCAGCAGCTTTGCCATTTGGCCCTGACTTATCTCCATAGGTGGGGAAATTACGTTCCTGAAGGGTTAGTTTCTGAGTCATCTCTTTAGCAGTCAAAGAAGACCAAAATTCACATCTCCCCCAAGATCTTCCAAAAAGAAGAGAGCTTGTTTGTATGTTAACTACAAGTTCCTTTTTTATATGATTGTCTTTAGACTGGGCACTGGGAGGCATATATAGAAAACTGATTTAAGTGTTGGACACCTAAGATGGACCTCTAGAATATATAAAGCAAAAACTCTGCCTTCTTAGATAATAATGGAAAGCCCAGTGAGGTACTAGTTAAGTGGCATACCTGCTAATCAAGACAGCTAACCAAAAGGTCTACAGTTCAAATTTACCACGAGCTCCTTGGAAACACAATGGATCCGTTCTACTCTGCCCTACAGGGTCACTATGAGTCAGAATCTACTCAAAGTCACTGGGTTTGGGTTTGGGAGGTGTTTTGATAATTGCTACCAAAATAAATTTTTTTTAAATAATAGTAACTCATGATTACGTATCTGTTAACTTCCAAGAACCATACTAATTATTTAACTTACATTAGTTAATTTAAAAATAAAAAATAAAGTCCCCAGGTGACGCAAACAGTTTGCACTCAACTATTAACCAGAAAGTTGGCAGTGCAAACCCATACAGTCGCGCTACAGAAGAAAGACCTGGCAATCTGCTTCTGTAAATATCACAGCCAAGAAAACTCTATTGGGCTCAGTTTTACTCTCTAACACACAGCGTTACCCTGGGTCAGAACTGACTGCTTAGCAACAAATTTCCTGTGAAACTCTACAACAGCTCTTTGAGGGAGGTAAATTGCATTCTGTGGCCTTTTTCTGATACCTTAGAAAAAAGTTCCTAATATACCACCTTTCAAAAGGTTCTCAGGTATGAGCCTTCTAAAATTACATTCAAATGAGGGAGTCCATGGTTTTTATCAGCATCTCAGAAAACTTGGTGGCACAGTGGTTAAGGGCTATGGCTGCTAACTAGAAACTTGGCAGTTGAAATCCACCAGGTGCTCCTTGGAAACTCTGTGGGGTGGTTCTACTCTGTCTATAGGGTTGCTGTAAGGCAGAATCAACTTGATGGCAGTGGGTCTGGCTGTTGGTTTGTCACAGAAGTCTGTGGCCTTTGTTGTTGTGTGCCATTGAGTCAATTCTGACTCATACCAACCCTCCAGGACAGGGTAGAACTGAGACAGAGAGGCCTCTCTGAATTCCTTTCAATAACTCTCACATCTTTTTTATGCAAATACCTTTCAGTAAACAGTGCAGAAAACTACAAACTGGGAGGAAAACTTAAAAAAATGACCCAAAGATTTAACCCCATCCTGGGATATAGAGATAAGTCATTCATATGATTGTCTAAAACTCCACAGAGTAAAAGTAGGGTGAACAGTGTAGACTACAGAGCTAGATAGTCTGGTTTTAAATCTGGAATCTTACCGCTTAGTGTGTAACTTTGCCTCAGTTTCCAGATCTGCAAAGTAGAGGTAATCATAGGCCCCTCCTTAAAGACTTCTGAAGATTAAACAAGCTAGCATCTAGGACATAGAAAACAAGTATTTACTGTATCAAATGATTCTAATCTGTTGTGGATTTAGAAACATCTGCTCAGGTTGTATTTGACAACCTGGTGGTTTAGTGGTAAAAGTCTCATCTCCTATGCCAAAAACCTAGGTTTGATTCCCAGCCAATGCCTCTCACATGCAGCCAATATCCACCTGTCAGTGTAGACTTACCTACTGCTGTGATGCTGAACAGGTTTGAGAGGATCTTCCAGACTAAAGCAAACAAGGCAAAAAGTCCTGACAGTCTACTTCTGCAAATTATCCAGTGAAAACTCTATGGATCACAACAGTGCTCAAAGATGAGCACCCTAGCTTAGAAGGCACTCAAAATATACAGTGCAGCAGCAATAGACTTGAGCTTACCAGCGATCCCAAAGATGGTGCAGAACTGGGCAATATTTTGTCCTGTCGTATGTGGGGTTGCCATGAGTCGGAACAGTAACAATCAGCTGCTTCGAGTCCTTGTGTACCTCTTGGTTTTTGTCCACTTCTGCTTGCAAACAATGGAATTCAATGGGATAACAGGCCATGCATTTGTTTTTCCAGAACAGTCTTAAAGAAAAGAACTGACTAGGGAGCCTTCATTAAAGCACCCATTATAACCAAAAGTCCCCATGACTCTGTTAGTGGCACCAAGCAAAGCAACCACCTTGAGCCACTCTTGCTAGCTTGGGCTGCAATTCTGAAGGAAAAACACAATTTTTCAGCTTCAAGCAGCTATCAGTAACAGAACATGATTTCTTTTTGTTTTTTTAAGAGAGAAAAAGGAGCTCCTTTTTCCAGCCTGTGATGTTACCTGGGATTGAATCATCTCTCCTTGATAATGTGCTCTGGCAAGATCCACTAGATTCAGAAGGCAAATGATGCAGGCAAAGTCCTACCAATAATGAGAGCAAAGAAGATCAGATTGAGTAGAAAGCCAGATGATACTTCTTTTCCTCATCCTTTCCTTGAGGAATATTAATCTCTTCCTTCACTGTTCTCTAAGGGCCTTTGCACCAGCTGTCAGAAAAGGAAAAGTGGCGGAAGACAGAGGTGCTCAGTGAAGTCCCTGTAACACTTTCATAATATCAGTAAAGAGATGAGATGACATCCTGGAGCCCTTGTTTTAGCCATGTGGCAATTGCTGCCTACAGTATTATCAAAATACCTGCAGTACATCAGCATCCTGCTGAACTGTAGGCCACCAGGCCACTCTCCATTCTTTCAGTCTAGTGTTCTTTCCACCAGAACAGCTTTGGGGAAGTCACAAAGGGCTGATTCTCCGCTGTGTGTCTTTTTAAGCATGGGCATCTGTTGTGAAAACAGGCAGCATGGTGTTGTAGTAGAACGCACTATTTTCTGAATGACGGGTGACAGTGGCAGCTTTCAACAAGCTTCTCATTAGGTGACCACTTATGAACGTCCCTGTAGTTGGTGTTAATGCCATCTCTTTTTCTGTCTCCTCCATGCTTCCATGTATGCACATGTATGCACATTCCTACACACACACACTTACAGAGGCAATCATTTCGTTTGTGGGCTCCCTGTTTGCAACGTTGTTCTTGGAAATCACTAAATCTTAACTTAAAGGACTCATGTTGATGATAAAGACATATACTCATCAATCTGAACCATCAATCTAAACTTACACTGTTAAAAATGTCCTATTTAAAATAAATAAAAAAATAAGGCCATTGGAGACCATATATTTATACCCTTTGATAGAAGAGGGAACAGGAGAATGGAGAAGTTGTTTCAGAACTTGGGTAAGTCTCTTCTGAGCACACAGAATTGGTGCCACACTTATTTAGCAGATATGGTTGAGAGTAGTGTTGATTTCTTATCTATCGGCACATGAAGAGTTTTCAGATGGCAGATGTCAGCCAGGTAATAGGTCGGTTGTAAACAGACTTATCCTCCAGCACCTACAATTTTACTTTCCTTCTAGATTCTTGAATTCATTGATAATTTAACCTCTATTGCCAATCAAACACAATAGCTCTTCAAAGATAAACTGGTAACATCAATCATCTGTGGGAAAAAACGGAAGTAAACGATGACTTCTGAGAGTTTTAGAAAGTTTCCTCTGTTTTTCTCAGCTGAACTTTGAGCTATCCATATTTTACAATCCTCTTTGACAAGCCAGGCTTCTTGGCTGTGGCCATGTAACACAGATGTTCTGTACTTCTGGCTTTATGGGGCCTCCCAGCATTTTGTAGCAGGTATCTAGTGTTCTGGGCTTTAATTGTCTAGATTCAATGTACAAACACATAAACAAGATAGAACTATTTCATTTCCTAGAACACTGCTCTCTTTAATTATCTTTTCATAAATATTTTATCCCATGGGTTAACATTTCTTATTGTTTTGAAGTTTGGCAGGGCTTTAATAATGGTCACGTGGGTGGAAAACAGGATCGATTAACAAATTGTTCCTGTAAGTTTTTCCTTAACGAGAGACCATGCACTCTGTCATGGGACGTGAACAGAAAAGAATCCATAAGCTTATCTCCTTCCCTCCTAGGGACTGAAGCACTTTTGGAGAAATACAGCGTATACACAGGTAATAATGGTATAAAAATGAGGGATAAAAAACCATGTGAATGATGCAGAATGGCATAGTTACCCAAGATTCAAAAAAGAGAGTCTTTGTCATGTGAAAGCTTTTGAGCTCTTTAGGAAAGAACTGGACCTTGAAGAATGGGTAGGCATTTGGGGGCTAAGGAAGGCAGACAGTAGGAAAAAAGGATAATGACCATAGATGCAAAGGAGACAGACAGATGGATCTGAGTGAGATACAGCAAGTGAGTATACCAGAAAACTCAACAAAAAAATGAAGTATCCATGTGGAGAAGTGGTTTGAATGGGCAGAAAGCAGTCAAGACAAAGGACGGGAATGTATTCATCTCATTAATCTAAATAATCACATTAGAAGAAAGGGCTGGTTTGGGAAAGAAAAGAAAAAAAGTTCAGTTCATTACTAAATTTTATATAATTTTTGTACCAACAGATAAAACTATATATTTTAGAAATCTGAGCCCAGTAAGATTTACTGTTGCCTTATTTTGGCACTTTGTAGTGCTTTATTTTGGCACTTGGTGAAGATTGTGCTGTTTGATTTATCATTCATCACATGAAACAAAGAAAGAACCTTGAATTTTGAGTTGAAAAGGCCTTTCCCAAAAAACAAATTCACTGCCATCGAGTCGATTCCAACTCCTAGTGACCCTATAGACAGACTAGAACTTCTCCACAGAGTTTCCAGGGAACTCCCAGTCAATTTCAAATGCCAACCTTATAGTTAGCAGCCATAGCACTTAACCACTTATGCCACCAGGGTTTCCAGAAGGGCTCTTAGGAATATATTATTTATATTGTCAGTGAATTAATTCAGTGTTTAGAGAAATTAAGTAATTAGCCTCAGTCATGAGGACTCTTAATGATAAACCAAAAAAAAACAAAAAACAGCCAAACCTGATGCCATCAAGTAGATTCCAACTCATAGCAACCCAATAGGACAGAGTAGAACTGCCTCATGGAGTTTCCAAGGAGCACCTGGCAGATCTGAACTGCTGCTGTTTTGGTTAGCAGCCATAGCTCTTAACCACTATGCAACCGGTGTTTCCATAATCCCACATAAATAACATACCTGTGTAGTGTTTCATTTGCAAAAATGAAAATGTGTATACTCTTTTCTACATTTTTGCTCATTCAAACATACCATGGGAAAATTCCTCACAGGTGAAATTCTAGCCTAATTAACTATTTCTTCTAATGGTTACATAGTACTCCATAGTAGGAACATATCATGACTTATTCTACCATTCCCCCCATTCATAGGGTTCCAGAAATGTTTTTCCTTTTCAAGTAGAACTTAAGTAGATGTTTTTGTATCTGTATCTATACGTGTTGGTGATTTTATGTCTGTGGGATAGAATTTAAGGAGTAGGATCCCTGGGTCAAAGGACATGTGTATTTTTAGTTCCGAAAACCACTGCCAAACTGCTCCCCAAGAAACTTGTAACATTACACATTTGTACCAATGATTCGTGAAAGGTCATGCTTTACCTAGATCCTCGTAGACCATAGTATTGTAACATTTTTTTTCTACAAAAAAATTGGTATAATGTAAAATCTTGGTGTTACTTTATTTGCATTTTTTTTTTTTACAACAAATGAATTAAAAGACCTTTTCATAAGCTTATTAGCCATGTGGATTTGTTTTATAAACTGTGCTTTCCTATTCTTTATTCATTTTGTCAATGGACTGTTTGGTCTTGCCAGTTTTTAGGACCCCCTGATAGAGACAGTCTTGTCTCTCCTACAGGGTTGCAGCAAACTGTGGTGGTGCAGTGGTTAAGTGCTATGTATGCTCGCCAAAAGTTCGGCAGTTCGAATGCACCAGGTACTCCTTCGAAACTCTAGGGTGCAGTTCTACCCTGTCCCCTAGGGTCGCTATGAGTCGGCATCAACTCAACAGCAACGGGTATAGGATTCAAAATATATTTTTTTATATCTCTTGTATGTGTTTATGGTATATTTTACCAGGCAGAAGTTTTGACTTTTATGTAGTCATCTGTGTTTACATTCTCTCTCACAGTTTTTATGTTTTCTGCCCTGTCTAGACACCTATCTTTCCCTGCCCCTACATCAGACTTATGAGCCCTTAGGTTTTCTTTCAGGACATTTATTTTACATTTTAAACTTTAATTTCTCTTAATCTATCTAGAATTTATTTTTGGAAATGGTATAAGGTAAAGATATAGTTCTCCTTTCTTCCAGATGAATAAACAGTTTGTCAGCTTTGTTATATTGAATAATCCATCCTTTTGTCACTAAATTGAAATGTCTCCTGGGTCATATTTTAAATTCCCATTTATATTAGGATCTACTCCTGGATTCTCTTTTTCATGTATGTATTTGTTTATTCCTATTTCAATACTTATTGATTGGACTACAGTTGTTTCATAGCATCTTTTGATGTCTGGTAAGGCATATTACACAAATGACTTTAGAGGCAGTTATCATATGCTTAGGCAAATGCATTCAAAACCTATTTGCTAGACAGCAAGCAGAAATTAATACACTGAATTAGTTCTCGGCTAAAATTATTCTTTGTAAAGTCTTTTCAAGATCTATATTTATATAAAACAAACATAGAAATAAAATGTTGATTGTGCTTATGAGGTCTTATGAACGACAATTCATTCTATAGATATTTTAATCCTTGAAGGACATGCCGTGTTAACAGCACTGTTTCCTGGCTTGATTCACAGATTGGCTCTTCTGAGGAATCATCTCGGACTGTGTCTTCACTGTAAGCTACCACTGCTTCCTAGTGCGAGCCAGACTCCAGGAGAAGCTGTGGAGTTTTTCTGAAGAGAAATTCCATGGGGACTGTTCCTGACCCCCTAAGATCAGCTAGAACTTCCCTGATTGCTGCTTCTGGAAGAGAAGAGGATCTAGCAGAGGGGCGACCTGTCTCATCTCAGCAGGTTTCCACGATTCTTTGCAAAAATACCAATGGCTTTTCAGGGGACCCTGCAGAACCAGACCTCAGTCCCCAAGCAGTGGCGGAGGCCCTGATGCAGGCTTGTGAGCATGAAACAGTCCATCCAGACATGTCTTCTCCTGCTGTCTTCAGTGAGGTGGACAAAGCACCTCCCACACTCAACTCTCCCGGTAACATCCAGCAGCCGGGAATCAGTGCACCCATAGTACCAACCTCTTGTTCTGCATCGGGAGAGGACCTTACTACACAGGCACCATTCACCGTACCAGCCCATCAGTGCACCGGCCAGGCCGTCCTGGCTGATCCACTCAAGGCCAGCCCCTCAACTGTACCTAAAGATGCCCACGTGAAAACACTGAAAACCTCAGTTGGAAAGCAACCTGAGGAGTCAGGTTGTCCTAAGGGAGACGGCTGGGGGGGAAGCAAAGATCAAGTGCCCTGTGATTTTTCTTCTCAAGAAACAATCCAGGGAGTAGTGCAAACAGCAAACACAGCAACCTCAGTTACCAGTCTTTTGGCCTCTCCTGCAGGTGAACCTGAAAGAGAGAAGCAGCAAGCCATTTGTGACTCTGAGCCAAGCTTCTGTGAATCTCCTGCTGGGGAAGTTGGGTGTTCAGAAAACAAACAGCCCTTTCCCACTGCCTCGGGCCCCCAGGCCGTGTCTTCTGTGACACTTCAGCCGTCCCACGCCTCCAGCGAAAGTTCAACACTTCCTCCGGACCCAGAGGAGTGGCTGCGGCCAGCACAGCAGCAGGTGGGCAGGTTCAAAGAGGCCAGCACAATGACCAACCAGGCTGAAAGCGAGAGCAGGGATGTCGCCGACAGGACTCAGCAAGATGCCGAGGTGCAGGCAGTGGCCAGTGTGGAGAGCAGATCGGTCGCCACCAGCCCCAGCATCCTTGCTGCCTTCTTAAAGGAAAACCCTGCTCCTGAGTGTTTTGAACAACAAGAGCACCTGCGTGTCATCTGCCACGGCAGTAGCAGCGGGAGCCACACGCTGGAGCTGTCTGATAGCACGCTAGCCCCCCAGGAGGCAAGCCGATACTGTGGCATCATGCCAGAGGTGCACATCCTGGCAGCCGCACCTGGCTCCACAGCTTTGCAAGGGGGAAGTAAACTGATGAGCTTACCAAACAAGGTCCTTCAAGCACCCATTAATGCTCAAGATACAGGTAAAAAGGATGGGAAGTCAGCAGGAGTAACTCCAGAGGGCAGAGAGCCAATCTCTAAACAGCTTTCAGTTACTAATTTTGGCCCTGTTGACCAGATTTCTGCCTGTGCAGGCAGTAGAGATGAAATAAGTCATGGAATTGGGAAATTTGAAACCAAGCCATCTGAGGTCACAGTGAAGACCATCAGCGACCACCAAACAGACCCAAATCATAAACTACCCAACTCCTGTGTCCCAGCCAACAAAATGGACCAGCCGAAGAGCTTGGATCCCACTGAAAAAGGAGATACAGGAGAGCAGAGGCCCACATCTTCTCAGATAATGAAACAACCGGAGTCCGCTGACACTGATACCGCAGATGTTAAGGAAAAAGCAGAGAGCAAAACCCTCCTACTCAAGGCCAACTCTCAAGAAAGTGGCGGCACGGAATCAGCTGCTAATCCCACACCCTCCGCGATGAGAAAGAACCAGGAGAACGCCTCAGAAGAAAACAAGCCAACCAAGGCAGCCGCGAGCCTGAGCCTGCCGTCTGATTCCGTGGGCGAGTCCAGCCCGGGTTCCGGCAAGAGGACCCCTGCTCGCTCTGTCAAGGCCAGCCCCCGCCGGGCCAGCCGTGTCAGCGAGTTCCTGAAAGAGCAAAAGTTAAACGTCACAGCAGCGGCTGCTCAGGTAGGACTCACCCCGGGAGAGAAGAAAAAGCAGCTTGGGGCCGACTCCAAGCTCCAGCTGAAACAGTCCAAGCGTGTCCGGGATGTGGTGTGGGATGAGCAGGGCATGACCTGGGAGGTGTACGGGGCTTCCTTGGACCCAGAGTCCTTGGGTATCGCCATCCAGAACCACTTACAAAGACAGATCAGGGAACATGAGAAGTTAATCAAAGCGCAAAGCAGCCAGTCCCGGAGATCAATTTCCTCAGATACTTCTTCAAATAAAAAGCTCAAAGGAAGGCAGCACAGCGTTTTCCAGTCCATGCTGCAGAACTTCCGACGCCCCAACTGCTGCGTTCGCCCCGCCCCTTCATCTGTGTTAGATTGAAAGGGAAGGCACAGGGCAGCCCATTTAAGACATTCCTAAGTGTTGATTTGTGTGAAAACTTACTTACATTCCTTTTCTGAGAGACCTGAAAGAGAAAGAACCTATGAATAGAAAACAAGTATTAAATATAGGAAATTGTTGTTAAGAATTTTATGATCGTTTGTCTGGGACCCTACAAATAAAAGTGCCACTTGAATTGGAAACAAAGAGCATGAGAAGAGAAGCAAGCTTCACTGGGTGTTTACAACTTTAATTACGTGGAAATAATATTCGCTGGGGTATTTTTAAATATGATATTGCTTATACAAACGGCATTATCATTATATTTGTGTCATTTTGTATTACTGCCTTGATTTATCACACTATGGTATTTCCATTCAAACCTTTGCTTTATGTTAGAAATAACAAAACACTATTAGCAAAATACTGTTAAAATTTCTAGTTCTGTGGCAATAAGGGAGGCTTAGTGGTACAGTGGTTAAGCACTCAGCTGCTAACCAAAAAGTCAGTGGTTCACGCCCACCAGCAGCTCCAGGCGAGAAATATTTGGCAGTCTGTTTCTGGTAAGATTACAGCTTTTGCAACTCTATGGGGCAGTTCTAATGCCAGTCCATACAGTTACCATCAGTCAAAATCAACTTGCTGACAATGGGTTTAGCATTTTGTTTGGGTTTGCTCTATTGCAATCAAATTGCTATCACTACACAAAAACCAAGAAGACAAAAATACTGTAAAACATCAAAACAAAGTTGTCCCGTTTCTAGGTTAGATGGCATTAAATAAAAGCATTTAGATGCATCGAATGCCAGATATCAATTAGTATTTGTCAACAACGCAGATAACCCTCTTTATAAACCTTGGAATAACAGAAAACAACCAACCCAACACATTTCCTATGAATTGATTCTGAGTGGTAACAACCTTGATGTGCCTGTTACTAAATACAATAAAGCTATAGTATAAAAATTAACTTTTGAATATGAGTACTACCTGCATAAAACACAGATTTATGGAGACAGGTTTTCCTCTACTGAAGGCAAGATGCATCTCTGTGACGTCAGACTCTTGTTTTTTTTCTTACCCCATAGAAAGTACTGGAAACCCTGGTGGCATAGTTTAAGTGCTATGTCTGCTAACCAAAATGTTGGCAATTCAAATCTGCCAGGTGCTTCTTGGAAACTCTATGAGGCAGTTCTACTCTGACCTCTAGGGTCACCATGAGTGGCACCCAACTCGATGGCAGTGGGCGTAGAAAGTACATGGGACCAAATTTTGTAAAAGAGCGATCATGCTGGTGATAATAGAAATTTTATGTTAGGTGATGGTTTTCCAGTAACATTCTATGGAGAGGGTTAAGATTCTGGTAAGAAATTCTAAATAGACAACTACCGAACATTCTCTTTTCTATGCTGAAAGAAAAAAAGAAAGCCCCATGAGTAACAAAAACAATGCAGTTAGTGTTTTTCTTTTGCTTCTGTTCAGTAGCTTTTAATAGAAACTGTAGTCAATACCAAATAAACAACAAGCTGCTTTACAGTCTTTGTATGTGACTAACATCAATGGAAGCCCCAGAGGTATAGTGGTTAAGGGCTACAGCTGCTAGAACCAAAAAATGTCAGCAGTTTGAATCCCCTGAGAATCCCTTGGAAACTCTGTGGGGCAGTTCTACTCTGTCCTTTAGGGTCACTATGAGTTGAAACTGACTTGATAGCAATGGGTTTGTTGTTTTTCTTTAATAACATCAAATCACTTCAGTTTATAACCTTAGTAATAAGGCAACCTTTACGAACCTATTTATTTTAAAAGAAACACTGTCATATCTCATGATTTAAAACCAATGTTGTTTTGAGCTTTGGGTAGGCTATTTCGTTGAGAGCAGGCACCTGTTTAAACTTCTTTTATATCCGTTCCCAGGTGAGGACACTAGTCTATAGAGCTCAGTGGCTGGAATAGTATCAAACAGAGGCATGAACGGGTTCCCCGAGAAGACTCTCTCTCTATATTCATTGCAGGGAAAGTATTCAGCTCCTTCTTCCATTTATAAAATCAGATGTTGGAGGGAATGCTGGTTGCCTTTTCTGTCCCTCCCCTGATGAGCCAGAAAAGAGTATCTATTTGTTATCTACCCAGAGATTCATAATGCCACTTGTACAATAAATTCACAGTATCTGTTGTTGTTTTTTTAATTCAATTTTGCAAATTCTAAACATATGGGTATGAGGAAAAACTCATACCTAAACATTAACCCCACAAGCTACAGTGACCATCCAAACAAATAAAAAGGCATTCATTTATTTCAAAGAATTTAACGGTGTATGAAAATCTGAGTTTTTAATTCTCGAACACATATTCCCTGAGAATAATTATTGTTATTGTAATTAGAAATGAAAATTAATTTTTAATAAGGCACATTTTTCAGTTTCTCACGTATTGACCTCCATTAAGAATGCTAAAGTAGAAACCACAAACTTACTCTAAAACTCTCTATGGACCTGAATTACCCATTTTTTTTTGTAGTAATTCTGTTGCATCTTGTTTCAGATGCCTTTGCCAGGATGTAATCTCTCTCCTGTCTCCCTTTCCTTGGGTGTCTCTCTTCCTATACGTATACACCCTGTCAATAGCACCTGCTCCAGGAGGGTAAACCCTAGGTAATCTGTGCTGTGAAACAGCAAGAATGGGCCCTTTCTGCTTTAAAATAGGAGGAAAGAAAGAATTCAACATCTAGCAAATAGTATTTATTTTCATGAGTTTGGAATAATCACATGATCTATAAATAGTTAAATGAAGCAGAGACCTAAGAATTGTAGGCATCTGTCCTAAATTAAATAAATTGAAACTGCTCAGTTTAATGATGTAGTTATGTCTTTCAAATTAAAGCTTTAAGAAAAACTTTTTGATGTAGTCATTTTAACTGGTTTTCTGTGGTACTCTAAGTGCAGCTACAAAATATTACAAAAAAATTTTTCTTGTTATGTTGCTTATTAAATCCTACAGGGCTAACAACTTTCAAAAGTGAAACCAAAAATATACCATCAAATAGTTAAATAAGAACGGGGTTGTTTAAAGACAGTGTTTTTGCATTATGATACCCTAAGTTATTAATTCTCACAGTAAAATCTGTTTGAAAATTTTCCTTTATTTCATTCTGTGATACAGTATAGACATTTAGTATACCATTAGTGGCAACTTGAGTTTGTTCAACAAGTAAAATAACAAGACAATTTTCCTGGCAAACTCTTTAAACTTGTTCATTTATTCTTTACTTTGCCTTCATGACACACATTGAGTGGAAAGTTGTCTCTTTTTGCCCTTTATTTCTTTTAGATACGATGTGGTCATTCTTAAGGCATTTAAGTTCTTGAAATATGTGGAGAAAATGTTCTATTACATCAAAAAATAGAAAATGTTTCTTAAACCAATTGTAAAAGTGGTGAATTAGCAGTCAGCATTCCAGAAATTATTAAACATTTAGTGTTAAGTTGTTATATACCACTTACCTAGTAAATGCCAGAAGTTTAATTAAATAATTGACTTTTCTATTTTCATAAGTGCACATACATGTACACAAGATCTCATTTTATAAGTATATCTTTCTGGATTGTTTGCTTTTGATGCTGTAGGCCAACTAGTTTATGTAAAGTCCTGATTAACTTTAGTGTTTTAGATCAGTGTCACAGCTTGAACATTTCCTAAGTCACGATTAATTAGAAACATTTTTTGTTTTCATCCAAAATGAAATATCTATACAATGTACTGGTGTGTTTTTCTACTGTGATGAGTTCAACTCTACTGGGTAAAATTTGATCTTTGATGTATCTGAGTTGTAAGAGTAGTCTAAAATTCATTATTTTGGATATCGGTGTTTTCCATTTTACGTGTGAAGAACCAAAATTGAAAGAGATTGGGCTGAATATACGTGCATGACACACCTAAGAGGCTGAACTTTGCAACCAAATCCTTGTGGTCTTGAGATAGGAAGCAGAAAGGAAAAATGGTATGGGTTACATCCTAGAACATCGAAGGTTTACTGTTGCTAACTTATTCTGTTATTCCTCTCGTTTCTGGATATTTCTACCATTCTGGAAATTTCTATGCACCACACCTAACACAGAGTATCCTGTGACTTTAAAATTTGTTTGCAGAAGTTGTATACAACAAATGTGTTATTAATGTAAATTGTTTGCCCTTTGCTGTCTCTACTTAGTTACTGTTTTGCTCCCCAAATGTGAGAAATCATCTTCTCTTCTTCCTACATATTGTGCAAGTATTTAAACAATTTTCCCACTTTTGTACACATAATTCACCATTTCCTGACTACTTCTTTAAAAGTCAATATGAAGAAAAATAATACATTAAGGTAAAGTTTGCCTATATGTGTATGAACTTCTGCTAAGAATCTGGCACATGTAGTTTTATGTAGGCCTTTGCTTACCTGGTTTACTAATTGTCTACAGTGCTGCTGTGGAGATGAAGCTGTTTGCCCTCTCCTGCTTTGTCCTAAGTGGTGTTTGAAAATTGAAGCCTATGAATTTCCTTTTGTGATACTAGTACAATGAACTCAACAGTATCTTGGATAAGCAAGCTGCCGCCTCTGTTCCACCCCTGTTTCAGCTACACAGTGAATCAGAAGTCTTTCCCACATCTGCTACAGGGTTTGCTAATTCTCTATTAAGATTTAAGTGTTTTGTTTTCTGTTAGCCATTTCCTTGATGTCATGTGTGGCCCTTTTGATTATTTCTCTCCAGATGTGCATCAGCTGCTGCCACTTGGCAAGTAACAGCTGACATGCTGAATCTCCTGTCCATCCTGGTAACTAGATCTTCATAATGAAATTCTTCAACTAACTGAGTAATTAGAAATGTTATCTGCATGGACGCAAGGACTTAAGGATGTCTGAAAAATGTTAGACATTTTTGTGAAGGAAGAAACATAGTCTTGCAAATACTGAAACGAGATTTCCATGAACTTTATCCTGCCCTCAGAAAGAAGTTCTTGTCTCCAGAAATTAAATGAGCTTCATTTAAAATGACCAAGGAAACAAAGGAAGATGGATTGTGGTAGAAAAATTGTCTCACAAATAATCAGCAAAATCTACCGGAGGTTGTTATAGCTGCTTTTAACTGTGAACACTCACCAGCTAAACTACGCACTTGCCACAACCAAATAACCTCTCTCGAAGTCAATCTAATACATCTGTATATATGTATAGATAAAAATCACAAAAAAAAATTCTAAAAAACTACTGCTTGGTTTTAGGTAAATTAAAATGATAATAGTCACAAAGGACATTGAAGTAACTATGGGCCTTGATGACCAGACTTGCGGGGGGAGGTGCAGAATGGTGCAACAAGGTGTTATTTACAAGTGTTTTCTTTTAAAGACCCAAATATCTCAGATACTAATTATGAGAATAAAGACTGTTGAATATAAAATTAAATCCAAGCAATAATGTGCCAAATACAGGCAGTTTTACCAGCAAGTGCATCTGCTACGGACACACCATTCTATGATTATGGTTTGCTCCCTAAAGACTATAACCCAGAAGATAAAATAAATGAAGGTATAATTTCTGCTTTCTTGTTACAAAAACATTTAGTTGTTCCATAAAGAGATACAGCACTAGTAAGCTGGCGAGAAGAGAAGGGTAATGTCTCTGTTTTTATGCTAGCCAAGAAAAGGTCACCAAAAGTTGTGTTGGCTTCAAGTTCAAAACAACTCTAACCAGAAATTTTGCTGCAGTGGAGCTGGTTAGCATGTTGTCATTATTCTCCAACACTAGCATGTAGAAAAGCGATTCAATTAACTCTACCCAGAGGACTCTGGCCTTGGCCATGAAGACTGGGTTCCCCAGTTTAGAATCATTCAAACGTGAGCACTCACAAAGGGGCCTCACCCTTACATAAAGCCTTACAGAAGTAATGCTACAGATAGGCATTTCTAAGCACTAATGCTACATTGAGTATCTCTGTGGGTTCTCGCTCAAAACTGATTGACTGAAAGATAATAGGAATAAAAAAATAATGAAGTTTACACTTCAGAAAAATATACCGATGATCAACCAGCACAGTGATAATTATGAGAGACCCTAGTGGCTTAAGTGTGCTAAGGAAAATCAAACGAAAAAGAAATGTTAACTTCTTTCTAGGTCACTTACACTGTGGAGAGGTCATCTGTTTATTTCTGAGGTGAATAGTTTGCTTTTTGGCAATGCTGCTAGCATTACTCTTCATTAATATAAAAATTATATTGTCTATTTTTTAGGAAATATTTAAGCAGTTAAAAATGTTTTATTCAAATCATTGTTTTTAATAACATGTAAAGGCTGTATATAGAGAAAACTAAATTGAACGAGTAGAAGAAGCATGTTTATCAGCATCTTTTGATGATTTTAGCTTGGGTTCCTTAGCTTTTCATGCAGACCACATCTTCGAGAAAATTACTTTTTACAATGTTTCCCATGGTTTCTTTAAAATAACATCTGTAAATCAAAAGCTTGCAGTATTATTGTCATACTTTCCAACCCCTAGAGGAGGGGAGATACTAATCCCTGTGTTAAGGGCACGTGGAAACACTTTGTATTGAAGTAAAGAAAGGTCAACACAGACTGAAAATTCAGAAAGAAATCTATTAACAATGACGAAACTCCTCAATGTATTTATTCTGCTGTACTGTTGTATAAGCAGTATGTTGTACATAATAATGTAGTTGGTTGTGGCATGTCAATACATTCTGTTAGTGTGTGCAGTCTGTGAGTGGTTGATTTTCTATGTTTCATATACAGGACAAAAGATAACATGCTTCCCCATTTTAAGGCCATGGTCTGTCATCATGTAGACACTCGTGTGAAAGTAAAGAAAGCCAACAAAAGTGTGTGTGCATTCAGCAAAAGAATTTGTCCTGTCATTTTTGAATGGCAGAAAGGGCTTTTGTGTTGTTTTGGCTTTTTGTTTTTTAAATCATCTTCAAGAGTAGATAGCATAATTATCACAAAGGCTGACTATACTGATCAGTACACTGGTATGTTCCCAAACATGACAGGGCTAATTAACCACGCCATTAGTCACAGGTAAGGTCAGTTGTTTGACCACTGGGATGATTTTCATTCCTCACACATCCTTTCTGTGTTAAGTGTGTGACTAGGATGTACATACTATGGGTGTGATTGTGTACATACCTTGTATGAATTATCTAAATCCTCAAAGCTGTTTCAGAAAAGCAAGAAGAAGAAATTGTTCAAAAGCCTCAAAGGGCTAATCAGTATGTATTTTCACTTTCTACCCTTAAAATGTATACATAGCATAAATGTAAATAGCTTGCCCACATATAGATGCAGATATAAATGCATTTTATTCATATTTCTATTTAAATAAATCATAAATTGTGAAAATTAATTGAAAACTACATCTTTCCACAACTGTTCTGTTTTACAAATGTTAGTTTTCAGTCAGATGCTCCTTGTTAATCAGGCTAAACCCTCGTAGTAAGTTATGTGCTTAGAAATCCCAGTCTCCCTTGACTACAAAAATCTAGGTAACATCTTACCGAGGCACAAACTGGAATAAGAGCAGCTCTAAAGTTTTAATGCTGTTCTTTAAGCTCCTAATTTTCAGTGGAAGGCATCAGGGAAAACCAATTACATTTTTTAGACTTTATTTCAATATTTATCAGTTTCTTGGTTTTTGGTTTTTGTTTTGCAGAGACTGATGAAACCTCTACATTTTTGAAAGATGTATCCCTAGATTTCAAAATAATGTGTATTAATACAAAGAGGAAAATTGTCACAGGCTTTCTTCTCTTCAAATGACACACCAAAGAGCAATTACCTTAAAATTAAGAACAAACTACAGATAATGTTGGTAAAATAATAGGGTCCAACTAACTGGGAGGAAACCCTGATGGCACAGTGATTAAGAGCTGCAGCTGCTAACCAAAAGCTCAGCAGTTTAAATCCACCAGGTTCTCCTTAGAAACTCTATGAGGCAATTCTACTCTGTCCTATAGGGTCACTATGAGTCACAATCGACTTAATGGCAGGAGCAGCAGCAGCAGGGAGTAACTGGGAGTACTTTAAGGTGAACTCAAGTAAGAAATTACTATTATTGATAGAAGTGATGCTGTGTTAAATAGGTAACAGGATTACAGCCATCAGCCACAAGTGTCAACACTAGACAAGATTTGTCAGCTTGCCACAATTTCAACTGGAATATTCACGTTATTTGAGTTTCCCTCATTTCTTCTAAAAGTGACTTCTCTATTAGGATTTAGTGGTACAGTGGTTGAGTTTAGGCTGATAGCCAAAAGATCAGTAGTTCCAGTCTACCAACTGCTCCTTAAAAATTCTCAGGGGTAGTTCTACTCTGTCTTATAGGGTTGCTATGAGTCAGTCACCTTGACAACTTTGGTTTTTGTTATTATTTTATTAGGTTAGGACTAATTCCTAACAGAGAATTTCCTTTTAGAATTCTCTATTAGAAAATTTAAAAAAAACTAACATGATTTGTCCCTGATTCCTTGATGCTAAAAATGATTTTGGCTGGTATTAGATTGAAGATACAGAAGAAAATAATAGAATTGCCATTAATAGAGAATCCCATTTGGCAAAAACAAATGTAACTTCTTCTTAGTAGAAAGTTAAAGATAACACAAATGTTTTAGAGGATGGGTATATCATCTTTGTAGCTTAGATAGAAATAAAATGTTAGCCAACCATAAAAATATCACAGTTTTAACTATAACTGGCAGTGGTTTTTAGCTACTAAAAACATACTTGTTTACAAGTGCAGAATACCTGAAATGTGATGGTTGTCCATATCTACTGTTGTCTAAAAGATTCATTCATGTACTTACTTTTGGAAGATGTGTATTGAAGTGTCCTCTAGAAAAATTATAATTGTCAATATGAGTCATTTATGTTTGTAAATACGCAGTTGAAAAAGATTAAAAAAAATAACATAGTATTAAGTCAATGAAAAAGCAGTAACACTCAAAATGGAAAGTCCATTCATGAATGTATCAATATGATAGCCTCAAGTCATAACTCTTCACAATGTGTATAGATGAAGTTCACAAAATGGTTTATTTAAGAAAGTTTCCATACTCTGTGTATACACCTGCCAGTGAAATATCATTCAATAGAAAAAAAGATACAATGCAATGATTTGTAGAAGGATAGACCAAGATTGTAGAATGCATACACTTCCATCTCCCCTTTGAACTTTTTGAATGGCTGTTTAGTGATACCGAAATTCAATTGATGATGTAATTTTGCCATGAATATATAATTTTTGCATCTCACTTTCCATAATAAACATTATACAGAAAAAAGGTTACTGTCTTTGTTGTCATTGTAATTGGTGCTGCTGTCATAGTGGTCAAAGTTATTCTTGTGGCCCTGGATATTTACAACCAGTTAATTTTCAGTGTGACACATTTCTGCTAGGAATCTATAATGAAGCTGGAAGTGTTTCCTATGAAAGTACTTTTTCCTTAATAAAAATAGAATTCCAGTAGACTCAGCAGTGCTTTCAGGTCATCAGAAGCAACAGTTTCACCTGCTCTTGGTTGCGTGTGTGTCTGTGTGTCTGTGTGTTCTTTTGCTCATGTCTGGTGAGAACGAGGAAAGCTTGATGTTCCCAGAAATATAAACAGGCGTGAGGTATGGGCACATCTCCTTTGGTGGCGACTTGGACCACCTTCATTCAGGCTTCTCTTGCCTGTGTCCAGCCTTAACTGCCTCTTGCAGGGGCCATGCGGGTCCCTGCTGTGTCGATCCAGCCTCACCGCCTAGTTCTGGCAGAGTAGGTCAGGTCTTGAGCTCTCAATTCCCTTAAGGAACTAGGTAGCCCTACCATGTCGTTCCATCTCACTTGACCGTTAATAAAAGTAATACTATAATTCAATTACTTTTGGCGTCCTTGAATCTGTCTTTGGTTAACCAAAGCAGTGTAGAGAAGAAGGAGTGAATCATAGATGAAGCCCAAACCCTAAAAACTGATTTAGTGAAATTTTCCATGAACTCTTCCATGAACTCTAGACCATAATTCATTTAAAATCTCCAGGGTACACACCCTCCCTCTCACTACTACGCACACTGCTTCTACCTGCTGCTGCCCTGTTGCTGCCATAATCTAACTCTTCCGCGTACATACAGATTCATTCTTGGTAAAGCTGAATCTCATGTGTTTCCAAAGATATCAATGCTATTCATGGAGAAGTTATATCATGCAACAGTCCTCAGTGTGACTGAGATAGTATTGTCTTATGCCTGTAACTGTTTATGCCCCACCAGCAGGTGTTTGTGTTGTGAAATGCCATTTCCAGCCAAATGTTCTCACTTATCCACACCCTCTACATAGAGTAGCAGACAGAAGAGGAGTTTTCTTAGCATCCATCTGGCTTCCTTGGACTGATAGTGAACTTAAATAACCTCTTGTTTCTTGTGAAGGGTCCGCCTTTTATAAGTGTATAAGGTTACTTGTGGTCTACCACACGTTCTCAATGAACTCATGAATACCAATATTGTTAGTTTTCCTTCAGCCTTATCCAGGACTACCTATGAACTAATTTACAGAGCTCTAAAGAGGTAAGTTCGTAACTATCTTCTCAGTGCCCTGCAGCCAGTTTTTCTAAATATTTTCTAACATAGTGGGAATTCAAAGTGTCTTCTCAGTGTCCCGCAGCGTTTTTCTAAATATTTCTTAACACAGTGGGAATTCAGATTGCCATGATGGAAGTTGAAGGGGCTCACAGAGATTTCTACTAGGACCAATGACATCCTGGGAATGGTATTTCTCTTCGCAGTTTTTGTTTTGTTTTTTAGTTCCACTTGTCACTTCTTAAACTGCACAGGCAATTTGATCTGCCCTTCAAAAGAAAAACAGAATGCTCTTATAAAATATTATAGGTACTTAAAAACAAGATAAGAGTTTAAAGGGCTGAAAAATATTTGCTTGTTATCTATGTTCTTTTAGTCCAAAGTCAGTTAAAAGAATGGGTCTGTGCCAAACATTCTACTAGGCGATTCCACTTACGCCTTAGCCTCGGAAGGACTTATGCATAAAGGAACACTGTTTGTAAATTTTTCATTTTTAATTTGCAGATACTTGAGACATATGAATTGGATGGTTAAAATGATACAGTAAATACCCAGATTTAGAAACAAAGAACCCTGGGTTAAAATCTCAGCCTTTATTCAAGCAAGCAAAATTCTTTAGCCAAGTCATTTAATCTCTGAAGCTCAGTGATTTCATCTGCCAACTGAGGACAATACACAGTTTGCAAAATTACAGGAATAAAACGGCATAATATGGGAAAAGCAAACTTTTTCCCTTTCTCTTTTGAGTTTGTCCTAATTTGTTTAAACATTATCACTCTCTTGCATACTTAATAAACTTTCTATAAGTCTAGACAAATACTAAAAATGGTTTTGAGTATGACTGTGAGTGTTTTAGTCATCTAGTAGCATTATAACAAAGATACCACAAGTGGATGGCTTTATCAAAGAAAAATTTATTTTCTCACAGTCCAGTAGGCTATAAGTACGAATTCAGAATATTAGCTCCAGAGAAAGGCTTTCTCTGTTGGTTCTGGAGAAATGTCCTTGTTGTCAAATTCCCATGGACCGGGAACTTCTGAGGCACAGAAACCCCAGATCCAAAGGATGTGCTTTGCTTCTGGCACTGCTTCTTTCTTGATGGTATGCAGTCACCCACTGTCTGCTGGCTTCCTTTTCCTTTATATTCCAAAAGATTGCCTCAAGTCACAGTACAATCTTAGACATTGATTCCAGCCCCACCAACATAACTGCCATCCATCTTCCCTCACTAACATAGAGGCAGGGTTAACAGCATATAGGAACACCACACAGTACTAGGAACCATGGTCTAGTCAAATTGCTACACACATTTTGGGGGGAGATATAATTCCTTCCATGGCATTCTACCCTTTGGCACCAAAAAATTTCATATCGTTGTGACATGTAAAATATATTTACTGCATCATAACAAAAGTCTTAGGTCCAAGTCCAAAATCTATAAATTCTTCAGCTGTGAAATCTAGAACACAAGTTACCTGTTTGCAAAATATAATGACAGAACAGGCAGCCACAAGTTAGACATTTCAGTTACAAATGGGAGAAACTACAGGGAAAGAAGACGTAAAAGGCAGTAAGCAAGTCAGCAAACACATTATATTAGCCCTCAGATCTTTGAAAATAATGTTCCATTCTCTGAGACACTTTACACAATGGCCCTGCCCTCCAGACTCTAGGTATTGGCCACACTCTCCACATTCTGAGTGGAGGTCCCTCAGCCCTGGCCTATAGCTTTACCTTCTAGGCCCACTGGGACAGCAACTCTACTCCCTCAGCTTTAGGCACACAACTTTCTTAGCCCATCTGAGTGGCAACTCCATCCTTAGAAATACTGGAGGCCATGACTCCACCCTTTGAAACCCCTGAAGTCACAGCCATACCTTTTGTAACTGAGGTAGCTCAGCAACTTGCATCCCTTATCTCTTAAGCTTCTGCTTCCTATGGACTCTTGGCCCATGCCACATGCCCTTTCTGCCTTGCTGAGGTAAGTGTTCCAAAGCTCTGAAGTTCCCTCAGTAAGTGCTCAGAGGTACCCTACTCTGCCATGAAGCATCCTGTGCACAGGCATTCAGCTTTCTTCCTCTGTGGGTTGGCCGCAGCAATGTCTCGTGTTGTTTTCCTGGTTTTTCATTGCTGTTTGACTGCTTTTGCTTCTCACCATCTGCATCTTTTCCAGTGTTCACAGTTCTCCTCAGTTCCTTCCAAGTCTTCTAACCCCTCACAGTTTCACAGTTTCAAAGCTGTTTCCACATTTTAGGTATCTTTTAGAGCAGTACTCCACTCCTGGTACCAAGTTCTGCTTTAGTCTTCTAGTGCTGTTGTAACAGAGATACCATGAGTGGAAGGCCATAACAAAGAGAAATGTATTCCCTTGCAGCCCAGTAGGCTACAAGTCCAAATTCAGAGCAGCAACTCCAGGGAAGGCTTTCTCTGTTGGCTATGGAGGAAGGTCCTTGATGTTAATCTTCTTCTGGACTGGTCATAGAGACTCCAGGTCCAAAGGATACACTCTGTTCCCAGCACTGATTCTTTCTTGACAACGTGAGGTCATCAAATCTCTATTTGCCTCCCTCTCCAGTATATACTAAAAGATTGCCTCAAGGCACAATATAACCTAGTACATTGAGTTCTGCCCCATCAACACAATTGCTACTCATCCTCCCTCATTAACAGCACAGGGGCACAGTTTACAGCATACAGGAACATCACACAATGCCAGGAATCATAGCCTAGCCAAATTGCTACACACATTTCTTTTCAGGAGGGACACAGTTCAATCCATGACAACGAAATGCATTAATTACAATTTTTAAAGTATTTCTTTTTTGTTTAAAACATAAGGAAAATATATTCATGTATTTTGAGTTGTCAGGTGTTTAGAATTGGGAACCGATTTTGATTAAGCTTGGCTTTCTCACATAAAATATTAAAAATACACAGTTCAACCCTAATATAATATTAGCAATTCACAAAAGAAAGAAAAAAAGAAATAATTAGGAGGTTTAACTGCATTAAAATTAAAAGCTTTCAATGTATTGTCTCAGGCTGGGTTCTGTAGGGAAGCAAAACTAGTAACACATATAATATGTGTAGAGAAAGACTTATGTAAAGGAAACAGCTCATGCAATTGTAGAAGCTGAACTGTCCCAACTCCTGGAGCAGAGTACAAGCTTCACACAGTGGACTTGCCAACCTAGGGTTTGACAGTGAAAGCTGTCAAACCCTAGGTTGGCAAGTCAAAGATTAGAGTTCCAGAATGTCCATAGGACTCCAGGTACAAGGCTACTTTGACTTTAACTTATATTTCCCACTCTAAAAGGACCAAGGCCACACACACTCATCCTAGCATCCTAGGAAACTCTGAGAGGGACTCAAACTTTTATAGCTTTGTGGACTACAGTCACCCTCGTCACCATCCTACATGTAGATGTATAGTAGAAATTGGCCCATCTCATAAATTCCTAATTAGGAAGAAATATATGTATAAATATATTAGTGGATTTGGAATGCCACTGCTGTAACGGCCTTTTGAGTTACAAATCTCTGCGACTGATGATTTGCAGATTTGTTCCATAATGACAATTCTTAAAACAGTATAATGTTCGAGGCCCATCTTTTTTACTAGTTAAGCTGAGCAATTGTTTGGCTTTAAGATTTCCTGAGATATTTTTGGTTTAAGCTCTAAAGATTATCCCAGGGCAATAGTTTCAGAAGTTCAGGAACATCCATAATAGAAACTCAGATTTAAACATCTGTCATACATTCAGCCAGCCTCCATGCCCTAGAAAGTCTGGATTCCATGAGACTGGGCATCCTGAATCTGAAATGAGACTGCTGAATCAAGAGAATTGTGATTTGGATTCTTCTATGAAATCTTTGAGCAAAGTGTTCAGTAATGGCAGCCGGCTACCATCCAGTTCATCTGGTCTCATGGCAAAGGAGGTAGTTGTTTACAGAGGCAATTAGCCATGCATTCCATATCCTTCTCCTATTCCTGATTTTCCTTCTTCCTCTGTTGTTCCAGATGAATAGAGTCCAATTTTTGTCTTGGATGACTGCTTGCAAGCTTTTAAGATCTCAAGCACTATGCAAGAAACTAGCAGACAGAAAAGAAGCACTAAATATGTTATTAGGCCAATTAACCAGAATGTCTCATGAAACCATGACCCTAAACCTCCAGTCCAAGGAGCCAAATCCCATGAAGTGTTTGGTTGTATACAAGTAGCCTCAGCAGGTACTCTTTTTTTGTTGTTGTTTAATCATTGTAAATGTATCTATCACACAACTTCTTCCAGTTTAACTTCTTACACGTATACAATTTATTGACAGTAATTACAACAATAGCTATGCAACTCAACTCTTAACATTATAATTTTTCCATCTCTGTTAACTCCCGATTTCTCCTGACTCCTTGCCCCTGGCAGCCACTAATAAACTTTGTATCTGTACATTTAGTTTTACTTGTATTTTTATATAAGTGAAGTCATACAATATTCGTGTTTTTGTGACTGGGTTACCTCACTCTGCACAATATCTTCATGTGTCATCCATACTGTAGCATGTATCAAGAGCTCATTCATTTTTCCTGCTGGCTGAGTAATATCCCATTGTATATACATACCACATTTTATTTCTCTGTTGTTGGGCATTTGGATTGCTTCCACCTTTGGCTACTGTGAATAGTACTGCAATAAGTATTAATGTACAATTCTCTTTTGGAGTCACTGTTTTTAAGGTTTTTGGATATATACCTCATAGTAGAGTTGTTGGATCAGCATCGCTATGAGTGGGAATCAACTTGACATCAGTAGGTATGGTTTTTGCTAAGTGAGATTAAAGAAGACGTAAATAAATGGTAAAAAGTTACACATTTATAGATTGGAAGACTTAATATTGCTAAGATGTCAATACTATTCAAAATGATCTATAGATTTAATGCAATCCTGAACAAATTCCAACAGCCTTTTTTATGGAAATACAAAAACAGATCTTCAACTTGACATAAAATGACAAGAAACTCCAAGTAACTAAAGCAATGTTGAAAAAGGAGAACAAAGTAGGAGGATTCACACTTCCTGATTTTAAAACATACTGTACAGCTATGGTACTGGTTTAACGATAGACATATAGACCAATGGACTAGAACTGAGAGTCCAGAAATAAACCCACATATCTATGATCAACTGATTGTTGACAAGGGTGCTAAGTTCATCTGACAGATAAAGAAAATTCTCGTCAATAAATGGTGCTGGGAAAATTAGATTTCCACATGTGGAAATATGAAACAGGACTAACATTTAACATGATACACAAGAAAACATTCAAAATACATTAAGGACATAAATATGCAAAGTGACTCTACAAAATTCTAAGAAGAAAATATAGGGGTAGTGCTTCTAGGCCTAGCATATAGCAATGAATTTTCTAACACAATAATGAAAGACAAAATAAATAGGACCTTATAAAAGGTTAAAAGCTTTTGTTCCTACCAATTCTTTTATCTTATTCATTGTGCTCTGTGTAATTGGGCTCCAACTTACATAGAAAAATTTACCTGGCTTCCTTGCCAGCCTTCTTCCTGTTGTATTCAGTCAGTTTGAGGTCCTAGCCAGAGATAGGTGGCGGGGAGAAAAATAAGGCTGGGACATTTATTTATTGGATTAATCCCTATGGGCTGCCTCATGTTGTCTGTGCCACCCTACAAAAAACCAGAATTCCTGTCTATTAAGCTAAGCCATGGTAACCTCTCCTTCCCCTTGACTCCTCAGATATAAAAGGTAATGCTTGACCCTAAAGTTTGGTACTACTACTTTTTTGTTGCCTAAAACCTAGCAATATCTGCACAGCAGTCCCTTAATACAATACTCTTCGATTGCTCACTGTGAAGATGCCAGCTGTTTCTTATTGGAATCTGACTGACATGTGATTCAAAATTGGCAAGTCTTAAATGAAAAACTTGACACCACATAAATTTCCCTCTTTTGGCTAGTTTCTTGCAGCTGACCTTTCATTCTCCAATACTACTAATTTTTTATTTTCACTAACCACTAGGAAGGACACTGTAACAATTTTGAAAAGCATTTTCATGTGTGTAAATAATGTACATCAGGTGTATATAAGATTTTCTTGACTGTATTGGAAAGTATCATTTTTCAGCAAAGGAAATGTCAAGTGATATGAAATGAGCAGTAGGTTTTTATGAAGATGATGTCTTCAAGTACTCGTATCTATCTCAGTGCTTTTAGGATAGATATTTAATGAAGTTATATACCTGATTTCCCCATTCACAAAATGGGACAATTGGCACTATTGGTTCCTTACTCACAACTAAAATTACCTATCAATTACTATTTTTTAGTATGCTTTTCAGACTGTTACTATTAATAATGCCTAACTTTTTTTTTACAACACGGTAAACATTATTCTGAGCTTTTCATATATAATATGGCTTATGTACATTATATACATAATTGAATCAGGCAATTTTAAAAAGGGAAAATTAAAATAGACAGCCAAGATTAATTCCTTTATACAGTTGACTTCTTCCCTCTTGTTTTTCTCCTGTCTTAACCATCCGTAGCTGCCTCTGACAGGAAGTCACACACTAAGCTAACAAGAGTCACTGGAAAAATACTTCTGCAGCTTCTCTTTACAGCTTCTTTTGGTATATCAAAAAGGTGCCAGTCGGGAACCCCTGCCTGAGCTGACAACTGAGAGTTTCCTGGACTTCAGATTCGACGCAGCCTGGTCCAAGATGAGTGTACCTCCCAGCTGCTCTCATCATCTCTCTGACTCCATGTCCAGCACATAGCTTTGCCTATAAACCCCCCAGTTCTGCCTGCCCAATGTTGACTGGCCTGGAGAATGAACATGCTGTCTGTCCCCATATTTTTTGCCAGCAGGGGAAAAAGGAAAAGCAGACAAAAGTAATTTATAATAATAACAAAGCCTTTGATCACTCACATAAATACTTATCTCAGAGATTGGCTTTTAGGGGCTGGTCATGAGAATCCAGAGCTTTCTCTGGTAACATTATTACTTACCACAATAACCCTGTGATATAGGTATTATTATTATCATGTCCATTTTACAGATAAAAAAGCTGACATACAAAGAGGGTAAGTACATAGTTTGTAGTGACCAACACACAAACCGAAGTAAAACTGCCGTCATCATCTACTCACCTAAATAGTTCACTATTGCTGATTTACCCTTGGCTGTTAAGTCAATTTCCTACTCATAGTAACCCCAAGTGTTACAGAGTCCAGCTGCTCCATGGGTTTTTCTTGCCTGTAAATGGAAACAGATTGCCAGGCTTTTTTTCCAAGCATTTGAACCATCCACCACTCGGATAGTAAAACCAATACCAAACCCGTTGTCATTGACTTGATTCCCACTTCTAGCAACCATATAGGACATCATAGAACTGTAGGCCAGCCCCACAGGATTTCCAAGGAACACTTTGTGTTTTTAAACTGACAACCTTTTGTTGAGCAGTCAAATGCTTAAACCACTGCACCATTAGGGCTCCAGATGAGGCCTGTATCATTTGCATCACCCACTGACCTCACAGCTACTTTTACCAGTTTAACCAGTTGTCACTGAAGTTGATTTCAACTTACACCAACCATATGGTGTTATCAGACAGAACTCCAGATTCTTGTTACCTGCCCAAAAGCCAATCTCTGAGACAGGTATTTGGGTGAGTGATCAAAACCTTTATTATTATTGTTACTATTTTTATTAACCATGTTTTGCTTGCAAAAACATGGGAGACAAACAACATGTTGATTCTCCAGGCCTGTCCGAATTGGTCAGGTGAAAATGGGGATGGGGGATTATAAGAAAAGCTATGTGCTAAGCGGGGGATAGGGGAAACAGTGAGACCAGATGAGAGGGCCCCTACCCTGAAGCAGGCTGCATCCAATCTGAGCTCCAGGAAACTCTAAGTTGTCAGCTCAGGCAGAGGGTTCTCACTGGCACTTTCATTTCTCCCCTCCACTTAATGTCTCTAAAAGAAGAAGCTGTAAAGAGAAGCTTTAGAGGTATTATCTCAGTGGTTCCCGTCAGTTAGTATGTGACTTCCTGTTTTCAAACAAGAGAAAAACAAGAGGGAAAAGTCAATCCTATAGAAGAATTATTGCTGGCTGTCTATTTTCATTTTTCCCTTTTAAAATCAGGGATGCTGAAGGCTTCCCCCCTGCTTCTATAGGACAGGGTAGCATGGACTGCTTAAGGCTTCCAGGGCCCTAGTCTTTATGGAAGCAGACTACAACACCTTTCTCCCACAGAGCTGCTGGTGGGTTGCAGCTGCTGAGCTTTAGGTTAGCAGCAGAGTGCTTATACAATTCAACACCAGGGCTCTCATACCTGCCAAACTGTCACTAAAATGCTGATGCCCTGTAAGAGCCATTATCAAGAAGTCAGAGATTGCTCAAAAGAAACTTAATGGTTTATTCATTATTACTTCATTTGCTTTCTCACTGGCTATTACAAAACTTTACTAACTCAGGCTAATAAAGTGATAAATCTGCCCAAATCATGAGGGACAGAGTACAAAAAAATGGAACAATTCATTCTACAGCATACATAAGACTGACTCAAAAATATTTCCTCTAAATATGGCACATAAGGGAGGACAAAAAAAAAAGATATCAATATATCCATTCATAAAAGCTCTTGCTGTCAAGTCAATTCTAACTCATAGTGAACTTATAGGACACAGCAGGGATCCCAAGATCCCAAGGATCCATTCATACTCTATGCAAATCTCACATTCACAATAACAATTAATCTGTATGCCTAGACAAAGAAACAAAAATAATTAATAAGAATTCATTATTGAAATAGGAGTATATTTACTTGTCTTTTAGTATTATTTGATGAAGGACAGTTACACAAATTGACTAAAAGTGTTTGTTTTCTTTTATAACAAATGAGATGGCTTTTCTATCCTCACTAGTATTTTAATTATTAATTAAGTTAAATTTTTATGAACTTTACAAATGCAGCTCATAAAATATATGAATAGGCCTTATGCATATTTTAAAAGAATAAAATTATTGGAAGGCACAAATGTTTCATTGTATTTCCAACTTTCTCTATGACAGAGCACAGGCTGATATAATTTTTTTTTTGAAGGTGAATGGGTTATCTAAAGATACTAATCCACTGTCCAAATATATGGAGAGAGCCATTAATTATGTATCAATAAATGATGTGATCATTTCATTTTGAGATGGTTTTTCTTTATTTTCAAAACAGTTATATGGCACATTTGACATGGATGAAGATGGGACGAAAGTCACAAACACAATGTGTTAATAGTTCCTCTATAGCTGGGAAAAAATATTAGAACTGATCAAGAAATAAGCACTGACATAGATGACTTGGAAGATAAATTCTCAATTGTGTAAAAGCGGGAACAGACCATATCTCCTGAGGACTTTCCAGGGATTAACAACCAGCAATGCTTATTACTGGGAGAATTTTTCTAAATTAGATCAAATGTTACCCACATCTGAATGCTATGACACAAAACAGTATTCAAACAAAATGACTTCAGAGAAAAACCATGCTTTCATTCAACAGACACATATTAAGCACCTGCTCTAAACACATATCCAATATGCAGGTGCTAGAAATGTGAATGACCCATAGCTCTCGCCTTTCAGAGACTTTCAGACACGTAAACCACTAAACACAGCAACATGAGAAGGGCCCCAACAGAGTTATCATCAGCTATTATAGGAGCCAGAAGATACAGCACTGACATCTTCCTCTGAGTTCAATCAAGAAGATAAAGCATGGAAGTAGGAAAACACAGGGCATAGAATGTCTTAGTTTATATTTACACTCCTTTGTATTTATTGCATCTTGCCTTGTAATGCCATAAATCATTTGTCCCTAGATTTATAATACCACTATGCCAATAAATTTTCACTAATGTACTTGCCTTTGGAGCCCTGGCAGTGCAGTGGTGTTTGCTCACTTAGGGACTGTGCCCTGGAGTCGTGCCAATGAAATGTACTCCAAGTCAGAAAGAGAGAGGTTTATTAAGGAGGTATGATACCAACAGATACTCAACAGCAATGTAGGCTATCTCTATAGAGTTTCAAATGACCATTTTTACATCAGAGGTTATATATAAAAGGTTAGAAGTGTCTTTGTAGCCCATTGATGGCATTTCCTGATAAGTTATTCATTACATGATAGTGACAAAAGACTTTTTGTTAGACAAAAGAGATAAACACCTGAAATCTCTTTATCAGACTAAAGATATACATATCAGACATCTGGATTCCAATCTCCCTCCAGGTGTGGTTCTAAGTTACAGGTGGTCAGGACAGAAGAAAGCAAATTTGTTAGCACTGGATCAAAACAAAGGGCAAAGTTTTTAACAAAGTCCTTAACAAAACAAAGTCCTTAACAAAGTGATTTGCATCAGATCAAAACAAAGTCCTTAGCAACAGTATGAGAAAAGGAGAGGGCAAGTAGAGGAGGGAGACAAACTTAGAGGTTCGTCATAGAGTCAGTTATGTCAAGCTTTTAGTCACCCATTTTAAAAAACAGAAAATACACTGGGGAATATTAGGGTCACAGTAGGTAAGCACTCAGTGGCCAAACCAAGGCTTCGGCTGTTCAAGTCTACCAACCTCCTCCAAAAAAGATGTGGCAATCTGCTAGGGTAAAGAATACAGCCTTGGAGACCCTATGTGGAGATTCTACTCTGTCCTATGGAGCCACTGTAAGTAAGGATCCACTAGAAGACAGTGGGTTTGGGGGTTTTATGTATTTATTTTAGTGCTTGTTTTTAATTACACATTAATGGATAAGAAATGAGAACATTTTCAGTGGATGGTATCGCAGAAAGTCATGGTTTGAATGAACACTGAAAAAGTACATGTATTATTCTTGCTGTTTGCCACGTAGGAGTCCTATATTGAGAAACATAAGAATAATATGTCTGTAAGAAACATGAGATTGTAGTGTGATATGATGATATGATATGAAGAGATACAAAAGAAAAACAAAATATAGAAAACCTTGCCGTCGAGGTGATTCCAACTTACAGTGACCCTGTAGGACAGAGTAGAACTGCCCTGTAGAGTTTCCAAGGAGGGCCTGGCAGATTAAACTGTCAACATTTTGGTTAGCAGATGTAACACTGAACCACTAAACCTCCACTGATCAAGAATCCTAAAATCATGTTTGCAAACAAGAGTCAGGGAAGGTACATTATATCCACAATATTTCTTAAGAGTGCCTTTTTTTTTTCTGTAAAACCTGAAGAAACATTGTCTTCTTTCACTTTTACCTATTGTATTTGTGATCTCAGGAATATAAGCAGAAGAATCCCAGATGCCAGTGCAAAAAAAAAAAAAAGTCTACCAGTGCTCTATGTTTATTAATATAAAAAACAATACATCGCATGATGTGAGGAAGTTGTGTTAGACAGCATAAAATTCATATGAAACACAACATCCATTGCCTTCAGCATAGAGTTTTCTAATATGGTTCACTTTGAAGGGCTAGTATCCCTCTTAGGAATTACAGTTGAAAAGATAAGACAGTTGGTGGTAAATGTAAGAATCTAACAAAAATCACTTAGGTTATTAAACTACATTCCATCCTCTGCAATAATTATCACCTTCAGACCAGACTAGCAGGCCTGCATTCCTCTCCCTATCTCTGAGGAAATAAAATTAACTCAGATTTCAGAGACAGACAATGAAATTTTGGGTAATTTGCACTGTTTGATAAGATATATTGAAACCTTATGATGTAATGAAATCTTGTGACTCCTGACTTGTTCTGTGATGAACACCAATCCTTTTGAGTTCTGGCTATAAAAACCACTGGAAATGTAACCCAAATGGGACAGTTTTTTGGAGAAGCTATTCTCTCTGTCCCCCAGATTAGCTGGCATATCTGCAAATAAAGTATTCCTGGTACCCCACACCAGCTCTGAATTTTCGGCTACAGTGACCGGCAGAATGAACTTGCTTTAGTTAGGCAGCACAGGGAAACTTCTCGTGAAGTAGCCAGAAATCTGGGGAACTTGGGGCAGAAGCAATTCGCTGATCTCAGTCACAAAAGAGGCAGGTGTGGGATGTGGTAGCAGTCATGGTTCAGAGGCCTGGGGACCACATTGTTCATGTCCTGCATGATTTTTAGTGCACGTCAAAATGAAGATACGAAAACATAGCGGGAATGAAACACAAAACATTCCATTAATTAAAATTCTCTGACATGTTCTTTCAAATTTTTGAGAGACAGCAGAGTTCTCCTCTAACCTTGTTAGAGAAGGATGGAAGGTTGTGCAGCTCTATTTTGTAATCCTTATCTCAAGTGCACCACATCTTAGTCATGGGGCAAACCAAGGTTACTGTGTCCTGGGTTTTCTTTCTCAGTGCCTACTTCCATTCTTAGAATAATTATTTCAAAACTAAAATTCTCTCAACTTAATATAAAAGAGCCAGGGAGGAAGAAATATACTTCTTATTATTAAAAGAAAAAAAAGGGCAGAAGAGATAGAGATTTGTTTATTTTTTCTGCTCAGAGAATCTTTAATTCTGCTTTAGGTGAAGTTTTACAGAGCAAATTAGTTCTCGTTAAAGAGTTAATATACATGCTGTTTGGCGACATTGGTTGCCAACCGCCCAGCATGTCGGCACGCTCCCTTCTCGACCTTAGGTTCTCCTTTACCAGCTTTTCTTTCCCTTCTTACCTTCTTGTCCTTGCACTGGGCTGGTGTGCAGAAACCTTTCTTTTTGGGGGGGCTATTTGACTATTCAGTCTCTCAGTTTCAGAGACCTTCTGCCCCACAATATGAATAGGATTAACATCTAAGTTGCCTGAGCCTACATGTTGCCAAGAAGACAGAACGTGTTGTTGCTAGTGTTGACCAACATGGAGTTGGCCCTTTGCTCACAGTGACCCCATCCATAAGAGACAAAATCCTGCCCAGTCCTGTGTCATCTACATGATCAGTTGCTGACGAGACTATGGTGATCCATAGGACTTTCACTGGTTGATTTCCGTCCTAGTCTAGACATTCTGCTAAGCCTGTTCCGCATCATGGCAACAAGAAAGTGTCCACTGATAGGTGGGTGGTAAGGACGCACGAGGTTCACTGACTGGGAGTTGTCCTCCCGCCTCCCTCGTGGAAGGCAACAGTTCTACCTCTGGACCCCTGATGCTTCACCATATAAGTTAGCACTTCCAAAACGATGGGGTGTTTAACTGTCAGCTGCACTCCTCCTTGGATTCCTCCTGCATCTAGTGCACAATCTTTACACTCCTTCAGAAATCTACAAAGCTCTGTTTTGACTCACTCTCGCCAAAGGAATGATACCAGACATTTGTCACAGATCACTTTAAATCAGTCCATCTTGGACCACTGAATTTAACCACCCTGTTTTTGTGTTTTGTTTTTAGTTTTCTGCTACTCCCTCTACTCCAAGCCCTACTAGTCCCAATAACAGTAATGAAGTAGTCAAAAGCCTGGCCTTTGGAGTCAGATCTCCTGGTCTGGAATTACCTTGTGATCCTTGGCAGGTTACTGACCTCTTCCAAGCCTTGCTTTCTTCATCTATAAAACAGAGATAAAAATAGTGTCTACCTCAGATGGTAATGACGAGAGTTTAGAAAAAAAAAACGAATATAAAACATTAAACTCAGTGACTGTGTGTAGGAAATGCTCAATAAATATAAACAAGTAAATTCCAATTTATGGTGACCCTATGTGTATCCGATGAGAACTGTGCTCCGTCAGGTTTTCAATGGTTGGCTTTTCAATAGCTGATCATCAGACTGACAAAGCTAGCTAAGAAACCTGACCTCTGCCACCTCATACTAGCATATTTCACTCCAGACTCTAACATTTTCTAGGGACAACAAAGGTTGTGGTTTGCATTGGAGAATACAGCTCTCGCTGGCAGTTTGGGATGCAAATATAAGTTCTGTCTGGCAGTTGTTGTCCAAATACAACAATTCCTCCTGGCAGTTGTGAGGAGGCTACCGTAGCCTCAAACTCAATCAAAAACCGAGTTACTGCCTCCACCGGACATCTATGACATTAGCCCCTGCTTTTGCTAATAAAAAGCACCTCCTAAATCTATGCTGGGTCTTTTTCCACTCATAGAGACTGCCCGTTCCCACTTTGGGAAGTACTTGCTCTCAATAAATTTGTCATCATTTGCTACCGAGAAGGATGCATCTTCGTGCACTTTGAAGGAGAGGCAGTCCAGTTTACCAGGCATCCAGAAACCAAACTTGCTAGCTCAGCCTCTGGAGCCAAATCAGGTCACTAACAGTCTACGTGACCTCAACAAGACCTTTCTTCTGAGGTGACTCTGCATGGACTAAAACTTCCAACCGCTGGGCTAGGGACAGAGACCATTAACTTCACCATTTGTACCACATGGAGATTCCAGTTGTTGGTAAGAACAGCATAAAATACAAGTCCTGTTGTTAAAGACATTTCATTTTCTTTGTTTAAATGCAGAGCTGTGAACAGAGTGCAGACTATGGGCTTTAATGAATTATCAAGAAAAACTAGAAAAATAATTCTTGAAATAAATGCCTTACAGATACTTGAAGTCCCTTTAAAATGTGGAGGGGTTTTTTTTCTCATAAGTATTTTGTCTTAAATATTTTATATTTCCCATCTTCAAATACCTCTATTTCTTTTGTCTCTCTTGCAAGAAATTTTAGTTAATTCAAGTCACTGTATAAATAACTCTGAATTCTGAAACAGACACATTCCAAAGACACAGGGCTCATCAGACTGGAGGGCACAGAAGAAAAAAGAAAATATGTGCGGATGGATCCTTGGTTTTGTTCCCTGCGTGAGAAAACATAATGCATTTCCACCAATATTTTGTCTGTTAATGAGACTTCAGTTTTCCCTCTCCACGGAGGTGAAAATCCCCATGCAGAAGAGTGAAAGCTGTGCTACTCCGAGCCTTGGAACGCCAAATCAGTCCTCTCCTGGCCTTGAAAACCACGGTGTGAAAGCTAACGGTAGCCTGGGAAAGACAGAGCTGCGACTGCCCTCTGCTGGAGAGGCCTGGATGGCCAGCGTCTCTGAGACGAGGACCAGAGTGCTGCCTTCTCTTCTTCCTGCCCACTAAGCCCAGAAACGCCCTCTCCGGGCTACTTACTAAACCCTTCACTCTCCCTGCTCCAGTTTGCCTGCCGTCTTGGTCTTTATTCTCCTGAGGTCTGTACTGTGTCTTCTTAAGTGGTCTTAGCTCTGGGTCTTTGCTTTCCCTAATTATTGTCAAGGTGACATCTTGCCACAGCCTGAGACATCTCTGTCTCTCATTTGCACCTAATGTCAAGGTACTTTCTTCTTTGCAAAAGATGAAATGGGCTGCTGCATAGCAGCCTGCTTTGCAATCCACTAATTGCTAGGTACATTTGCTGAGCCTGTTTTGGCTTATGTGTTTTCTTCTTGTGATGCATAGCTATGGATTATCAACATTTAAAACCATGCAAAAAAATGAAGTAGGAGGGAAAAAAACACACTATAAAATGAAAGCTGAGTTATAATTCTAACTTTTTTAACTCCAGTACTAATTTATCCACCTCAGAAAGGAAAGAGTGGAACTATATCACTATTCTCAATTTAAGGCTCTCAAAACCCAAACCAAGCCCATTGCCATCAAGTTAATTCCAACTCATAGCCACCTTGAAGGACCGAGGAAAACTGCTCCAGGGTTTCCAAGGAGCATCTGGGGGACTTGAGCTTCCATCCTTAGGGATAACAGATGCAGCATTTAGCCTTTATGCCACCAGGGTTCCTTTAAGACTCTTAGACTCCTAGAAATTCTGGAATGGATCCTTCGTAAAAAGAATCGATAAGCTACCGATTTCAAGAGGCACGAGAGTATAGTGAGCCCTGGTGGTACAGTGGTTAAAGCTCTCGGCTGTTAAGTAGAAGGTCAACAGTTTAAAACCGTCAGCAATTCTGAGACACAAAAATGTAGCCACCTAACCGTCTACTTCCATAAAGATTTACAGCCTTAGAAACACTCTGGGGTAGTTCTACTCTCTCCAATAGGATTGCTGTGAGACGAAATGGACTCAACAGCAGTGGGAAGGCTTAAATAGATACTCTCTGTGTGGTGCTAACGGCTTAGCCAAGCAGATATTAACCAAAGGATGAGCAGTTCCAAACCACCCAGCAGTACCTGAGAAGAAAGGCACCGCAATTTGTTTCTGAAAGGTCACAACCATGAAAATCCAGTGGAACACGGTTCTATTCTACACCGCAGCACATGAGGTCACCAGGAGTTGAAACTCACTTAATGGCAAAAATGACAACATGTATGCATACTCCTGAAGGCTGTAATTACGATTAATTTTACCCTAGGTGAATACATTTTAGAAAATAAATTATTCACATAATACAAAAGTTTTGAGACATTACTTCCATGAATTTGAATGAGTTTGCATTATCACTTAGGTCAAGATTTAACTGATTCATGGTTTCATGTGTATAACTTATCCGCTACCTCCTTAATCGTGTCTTCTGTAGTCAGTTTTGAGAATGCCTGAGTTACTCTTACACAAATGCCACAAACCAGTGAAATCCTTTTCTTTCCCTCCTTTCTCTAGGTATTGCCTGCCATCTGCAAATCCACCTGAGGTAAATACCAGCTCCCCAGCTGGTCATATCCTTCTGAGGATGTCAGCCACATCCATTAGGTTGTCCCCCTCACTTTCCAATGAGGCAAGACCCTTCAACAGCCAAACACATCGTGCCCCTTATAGTCTTTTTTTTTTTAACATCATTTAAACTAAGCCAGATTTGGAACAGACTAAGACTGACTTCTCTACCTAAAACTTAGACACAGAGCGCACAGTCCTGGCCAAGTTGAGAGCTAGAGAAGAATTCACACGCATTCAACTTCTGTCTTGCTGTCTCTACTGCCCCATCCCATCCTCACGTCACTATCTGAAAAGGGTAAAGAGGGGGAAAATCTTTCTCTCCCCTCACACTTCATTCTCCCATGCAGATGAGTTAATTCACTGCCACTTCAGGTCTCTTGGTAGACAGTCATTCAGTGGAGTGAATGCAGGAAAAGCAATAAGAGAAAACCTTAGCAATGAACAAAGTGGAGAACCCTGAGCTGGATAATAATTAAGCTCCCTCCCAGAACTTTTGACAAAGCAGCCCTTCTTGTATTTCTAGAACAATTTCACCCATCACCATTCCCACAGTTTCCACTTCTCACAATCCAATACTTTTTCTCAACTCTTTTCCTGCTTGTCCTGTATAACAAGCATTACACATCTTATCTAAGAGAGTTTTAAATATGAAATACAAGCTTTGTTGTCTGAAATGCTTTTATTTTTCTTCCTCTCAGATGTCACCAAAGAACAACTTGAGAGTTTGATACTGATAAGACTATTTACGTAATATGGAAGAACATTAACAGCTACAATTTATTGGGAGCCTTGGTGGAGCAATAGTTAGGAACTTGGCTGCTCACCAGAGGGTCAGCAGCTCTAAAATACCATCAGGTCTTTGGAAATCCTACAGGGGAGGTTCAATTCTATCCTAGAACGTAGCTACAAGTTAGAACTATTGTGACAGCACGTAACCACGTAACAACAATTTATTGAGTGCTTGTAGACAGTTTGGTTTGGTACAGTAATTGCTTTAGAGAAATTATTTTATGCCATGCTGCGATAAATGCATAACTCTTGCCATCTAAAAGATAAAGAAAATGAATTTGTTCTGAATCAATAAATGGTATAACAGAGATTGAAAGCCAAACCTCCCTGTCTTTAAGCATATACTCCTAATGCTCTGCTCAGAACAAAGTTGAGAACAAGGAAGCAAGAAAGAGACCTCTGTGCAGTCAAAGTAAATGCCAAATCTGTACACAAAAAGCCCATTCATCCATCTGAAAATCCCTCAGATAATTAATCAGAGTCTCTTTAGTTTAATCTTAATCACAATTCTAGGTTACTTACTTTCCAAATCCTTGTCAGATAAGAAGCAGCATGTTAAAAGTAGTGAAAGGAATAGAAAACGTAATTGATGGATTTAGAATAGGGGGAAGACAGGAACGCTACAAAAATTAGTCTCAAAACTGAAAAAAGTCCACCAAGATAGGACTGAACAAACCAAAAACCAAAGTGGTTACCATCTAATCACTTCTAACTCATGGCAACCCAATGTGTTTCAGAGTAAACTGAGCTCCATAGGGTGTTCTATGGCCAGGGCCTTTCAGAATTAGACCAGGTCTTATTTCAAGGAGTCTCTGAGTGGTTTTGGACAGCCAAACTATTTAGAAGCACATAATTCTATAATTTAATATCAGATTACTGCTATCACTGATATTCAGAAATCCCACATGTATCTCTTTGTTGTCTGATGTACCCCACTTACAATAACTACATTAAATTTTCTAAAAGACAAGAATCGGTAACTATATATTCTCATCTATAATCTTTTTGTCTTAAAGATAATGTTCTGTTTTAAATATCCTGGTACTGTTGTTGAAAAGTAATTTATTTGCTCAACATAAAAATTAATTTAGGGAGAACACTCAAGATTCTATTATTAAAGACTGCATATGCCAAGACTGCATATAGTGTGTTTTTATTTTTACAAAGCTCAAAAACAAGCAAAACAAAATAATGTAGGGTTCTTTTGGACATTTTCTATAAGTGGAATCATGCAACAGGTGTTCTTCTGTGTCTAGTTTCTTTCATTGAGCATAATGTTTTTGAGATTCATTCATATTGCAGCGTCTATCAGCACGTAATTCCTTTTCATTGCTAAATAGTTAGCCATCCTATGGATATAACACATTTTGTTTATCTATCTGCCAGTAGATATAGACACAGACATATTCATGTCTCCTGCACAGACACCTAGAAGTGGAATCGCTAGGTCATATGTAAGTCCCATTTAACTGTTTAAGAAATGCCAAGCGGTTTTCAATATTAAAAATTTATATATATATATATAAATGTAAATGCAAGACAATGTGAACCTAACATTTGAGATAATGGTTCCTGTCATGGATTGAATTCTGCCCCCCAAAAAATATGTATAGTCATGTGGCTGAGCCATGATTTCCAGTATCTTGTGACTGTCCCCCATTTTCCGGTTTTCCTATGCTGTAAGTTAAAGCATTAGGGTGGAGCTGTAAATCCCGTCATAGGATTAACTCCCTGCTCCACTGTAAAGGGAGTTTCCCTGGAATATCACTTACTCCACCCTTAATCCTTTCATCCTGCAAGAGATAAAAGGAAAGGAAAGCAGGCTGAGAACTGGGAACCTCCTACCATCAAGAAAGCAGCACTGGGGGAAGAGGCATCCTTCAGACCTGAGGTTTCTGCACCAAGATGCTCCATGGACAAAGACTGATGCAATACCAGCCTTTTCTCCACAGCCGACAAGGGGAAAGCCTTCCGCTGGAGCAGACACCCTGAATATGGACTTGCAGCCTACCGGACTGTGTAAGAATAAAGCTTCCTTTGTTAAAGCCATCCACTCTGGTATTTCTGTTAGAGCAGCCCTAACTGGCTAAAACAGTTCCCTTTAGAAGTAGAGAGATGCAACAAGGAAGAAGCACACAGGAAGCTGCAATGGAATGGACATGTTCTAGATCATACTTTAGGAGGTGGCACTGACATACTGTTTTTATGCCACATAATTTAGCTGCATGTTACATATGCTTTTTGAAATGAGTCAAATATCATATGAAAATAATGTTTTAAAAAACCTCATCAGAATGTTTATGGTTAGCAAGATGAGCCATAGGAAGGTTTCTCATAAGCATCTATTTTAATTGCAAGGGCTTATTTTTAAACTTTTAAGCTAGATACTGATTTTTACTTGTTTTCTTCTTTTGTTTCTGGTTTGCTTTGTTTTTTCTTACTGTGGTAATAAATCAGATTAGAAATCAAATGTAATCTTTTATGTTAAAAATATACAAATATTTACTCATGATGTATTTGAATATTTAATTCACTGACTGTATTTTATTGATCTTACTATCACTTTCTTCAGCAGTATAAAAATTACACAAATTCTCTTGGAGCTGTTAAATGCTACCTGTTTTTCTCCTTGATTCCATTATGATAAACTAGAAATAAGCTATGATTATATCAGAAACATTTAAAAAGCACAATACAACAAGACAAGAATGTGACTCTCACCACTTCTATTCAACACTGTACTGGAGGTTTTATGAAGAACAATTACACAAGAAAACAAAATAAAGGACACAGAGACTGGAAAGAAAGATTTAAAATTTCTGTATCCACAGACAATGTGATCTTATACATATAAAAAGAAAGGAATTCACTAGAAGAACTACTAAAATTGATTTTTTTTTAATTCTAAAAGGTTTCAGGATACACAATCAACATAAAAAAAACCAGTTGTATTTTTATACACCAATAATGAACATTCCAAAAATAAAATCAAGAAAATAGCTCCATTTACAATCATAGCAAAAAGAATAAAACACGAATAAATTTAACTAAAGTGCAAAACTTGTACACTGTAAACTACAAAACATTCATGAATGAAGATAAAGAAAACCTGAACAAATGAAAAGGCACCACGTGTTTATGAACTGGAATACTAAATACTGCTAAAGTGGCACAGTTCCAAATAGGTTTATGAATTCAACACAATAATGATCAAAATCCTGGCTATTTTTGTTGTTGGTGTAGAAATTGACAAATTGACCCTAAAATTCACATGGAAATACAGGAGACTGCAAATAGCCAAAACAATCTTGAAAGAGAGGAACAAGATTGGAGGACCGACATTTCCTCATTTCAAAATCTACTACAAAGATACAGTAATTTAGTCAGTATCATACCAGCATGAGGACAGATGTATTATGTTTAATGAAACAGAGCTGAGAGTCCTAAAATAAACCCTCACATTTCTGGCCAACTGATTTACATCAAAGGTATTGGGAAAATTTAGTAGAAAAGAAATAATATTTTAAATAAAATATGCTGGGACATTTGCATATCTATGCAGATCTCCACTACTCCTATTGTGTACAAAATTAACTCAGAATGGATCACAGACCCAGCTATAAGAGCTAATAGTATAAAACTCTTAGAAGAAAACAGAGGGGTGAACCTTTGTAAGCTGATGTTAGGCAATAACTTCATAGATACAACAACAAAAGTATATACAAGAGAAGAAAAATTGAGGGTAGGCTAAATCAAAATTTGAAACTTTGTACTGCAAATGTCACCACCAAAAAAGTGAAGAGATAACCCAGAGATTTAGAGAATGTCTTTCCGAATCATAAATATATCTTGTAAGGGACTTATATCTAGAATTGACTTGTATCCAAAATACATGAAGAATTCTCACAACACAGTAATGAAAACCAAATTTTAAAATGCGTAAAGTAGATGAATAGAGAGTTATCAAAAGAAGATACACAAGTGGCCAGTAAGCACACAAAATGATGCTCAGCATCATTACTTATCTTGGAAATGTAAATCAAAATCACAGTAAGAAACCACTGCTTGTTACCATGCCTATGCAGAGTCCCTGAGTGGCACAAACAGTGAAGTACTCAGCTGCTAACAGAAGATTGGCAGTTCAAAACTACCCAAGGCAACTGCCTTGAAAGACAGGCCTGCTTAAGAAAGGTCACAGCCTTGAAAACACTATGGAACAATTAGACTCTGTACACATGGGGATGCTATGAGTCAGAATTGACTTAACAGCAACTAACAACAAACAACAACAGGACAGCTACAATAAAAGAGACAAAAACGCGCGTGGAAGAAGTAGAGAAACTGGAAGCTTTATACAGTACCGATGAGAATGTAAAGTGGTGCATCTACTTCGGAAAACAGCTTGACAATGTCTTCAAAAGTTAACATAGGATCACCATACACCCAAACAGATTGCCGTCGTGTTTATTCCACAGTGACCTTATAGGACAGAGCAGAACTGCCCCGTAGGATTTCCAAGGAGCAGCTGGTAGATCTGGACACCTGAGGTTACGATGTAGCACTTAGCCAATGTGCTGCCAAGACTCCAGACTTACTGTAAGTCAAACCCACTGCTGTTGAGTCAATTCTGACTCATTGTGACCCACAAGACAGAGTAGAACTTCCCATAGTTGAGGAGCACCTGGAGGATTCAAACTGCCAACCTGCTGGTTAGCAACTGTAGCACTTAAGCACTAGGCCACTAGTGTTTCTAGACTTACTGTATGACCTAGCAATTCCACTCTTATGTATCTACCCAAAAGAAATGAAAATGGGTGTGTCCATCAACTGATAAATAAGCAAAATGGATTATATCCACGATAATATTCAGCAAAGAAAAGGAATAACCCCCCGCAAAACAAACCCACTGCCATCCAGTCAATTCTGACTCATAGCAGCCCTATAGACAGAGTATAATTGTTCCATGGAGTTTTCAAGGAGTGCCTGGAGGATTTGAACTGCCAGCCTTTTGGATAGCAGTCATAGCATTTTACCACTAGCCACAGGGTTTCCAAAAAGGAATAAGGTGCTGGTAAATGCTGCAATGTGTATGAACCTCAAAAACATGACGCTCAGTGACAGAAATCAAACATGAAAGAACCCTTGTGGTATGATTCTCTTCATAAGAAATGGCCCCCAAAAAATCAAATATAGCAAGACAGAGAAAAGATCGGTGACTGTAAATTGGACTGACTGGGAGCATGTTCTTAAGGTGAAAGAAATGTCCTAAAATTAGAGTACAGTGCTCATTCGTTCAATTGTACCTTTGAAATGGATGGATATTATGCTATGTAATTATATCTCAATAAAGCTGTTTTTAAAATAACAAATTTCAACTTTTTCATTGCCACAGCTTCAAAAAAAAAAAATCATGCAGTAACATTTTGATAGTCTACCCACGTTACTCAAAGTCCTCATAAACTTTTCCTTAATTGAGGCAACACATAATAATGACTATGCTGTTCATCTCCTAGTTTGCATAACTGTCAGGTGGAAAGGGGAGGCTTAATTACCCACGAATTGCTCTCATTATCATTTCTTCCAATTTAAGCAATGACAGCATGGTTATGACTAATGTCACTAAAATGTGCCAGCTTGCAGTCTCAGAACAGCAAGAAACAGTGATGACTGGTGACCTTTGAGTCATTGTCCAAGATAAAGTGGGCACATCTACTTTCTAGCCCTTCTCCCTCAATGGATTATTCCAGAATGCAGCCACATTTTTGTATCTTGAATTCCAAGAAAGTAAGTTGACAGTGGCTCTTTTAATTTTTTTGGAAATCAACTTTTCCTGATTCATGTTTTTTAAATATATACAAGATGTAGATGAGATCCATTTACAGGGGAAAATGGAAAGTAGAGTAACATGGCAGAACAATATCAAGCCCAGGAAGAACATAAAAATAATTAAGTTGGAGACATATTTGCTATTCCTCTGTGAAAATACTCATTTAGTTCTCTACACAGAACTTAACAAAGCTGAAGACTTCTACTAGGATATCTTGACAGAGGCTCAGGCGAAGTTTCTATCATAGCTGTTTTTAACGGCCATGTACCTTTCACAGAGCCCTGGTGGTACAGTGCTTAAGCATTAGGCTGCTTACCAAAAGGTTGTCCTTTCAAATCACCAGCTGCTCCTCTGGAAACCCTGTAGGGCAGTTCTATTCTGTCCTATAGGGTTACTGTGAGTCAGAATCTACTTGATGGCAACAGGTTTGTTTTGTTGTTGTTGCACTCTTCATATTTATGTCTAGTATGCTATTGCTCTCTGGAGTGTGCTGTATGGGGTTATTTTTATAGCACTGTATTGAAAGCCTTCCAGAAAGGAGGCTTAGGATAAACTTAATGGCTTTGTTTATCCTTTTGGTAGAATAGGTTATCAGAGGTTCTTTGTCCTCTGCGAAATGAAAGAGTTATTTGGGGAAACATAGCATATACTGGCAGATTTTTCTCAAATCAATAGCGTGTTGTGATGAGCCCAGAACTGTCAGAACAAGGTAGAAAAGCCATTGAGAACACATTAGCACCGAAAGGCTCAGAACCTCATTTTCTGTTATTGGCAGTACAGCAGGAAACTGCAGCAGAGCAGCTAGCACACAAATGAAATATTTCCCTCTTTGTTTATCTCTTTTTGTTCAACCCAACAGAGCTGACTGACAGGAAAGAAAACAGCAGTGGAGAATTTTCCACTTGTTAATAGCGTAATTCAGATTCAATAAATGAATTGATTATCTTCTAAGTACCCTGGGCTACCTTATTATTTGCTCTGTTCGTTTTCTTTTCTTGGAATATCTTCCTCTGTCATCTTCTTCTGATAAAATTCTACTTCTCAGAACAACTACCTTATGGAAGAGAAAAAAGACATGAGTGGAACAAAGAGACATGCAAGTCAAGTCTTCAGTTTAGTGTATGATATTGTATCAAATGCTAATGGACTAGTTATGAGAATTACGCCAAGGGTATGCAAGGCTAAATTAATGTGAGGAAAATTGAGTTTAGTGTCTATGGGATTTCTCTGTAGTATATTTTGAGCTGTTCTGTAAATCTAAAAAGATTTCAAAATACAATTACTAAAGAAAAAAAGTTTGGGAAAGTTACCAAATCAGAACAACAAAAATTCTACTCTTCATATAAGACTCCTGTCAGATATTACCTTCCCCGTGATACCTACCCTCATTCCCCTTTGAGGAGCACATTTCTATATCCTATACTAGCATGGAAATCCTGATGGTGTAGAGGTTACGTGCTACAGCTGCTAACCAAATGTCAGCCCCTCAAATCTACCAGGCACTCCTTGGATTCTCTAAGGGGCAGTTCTACTCTGAGCTATACTGTTGCTATGTGTTGGTGTTGACTTCACAGCAGTGGGTTTGGTTGTTTGGGTCTATATTACCATGGGCTTTTGTTTATATTTTTCTTACAATACAAATCACATTCTAACTTTATTCACTGACGAGCATATAGCATATTGCTTATAGAAGGTAGAATGGGTTAGAACCAGAAAAGTATGAATTCAAATGTTATTTCTTCAACCTTGGGCAAATAATCTCCTTGAGTCTTAGTTTCTTTATCTAAAAAAAAGACAGAGACCAGTGTTCATTAGTGGTTCCCAGGGGAGGAGCAGAGGAATCACTCTCTAGATTAAAAATAAATAAATAAACATTGCCATCAGGTCAATTGCAACAAATAGCTACTGTCTAGGACAGAGTAGTACTGCCCCCTAGACTTTCCAAGGAATGTCTTGTAGTTTGAACTGCTGACCCTTTGGTTAGCAGCCATAGCTCTTAACCACTATACCACCACCTGTTATTTTTTTCTTTCTGGTTTTTGTTGTTGTTACTGTTTTCATGAAGAGAAGAGAAATGTAGTGCTGAATACCAGTGGAGAATACACAACCAGGGTACCAAGGTAAAGGATGTCACTAAAAAGTGCACACGATTTCACTTTTGTAAAAGATCAACACATAAATAGTCAATAATTATACTAAAGCAAATACTAAAGCATTTTTGATAAATGAGCAACACATAAATCTTACAGCAACCAAAAATTATGTGTGCAGTTAAGTAGGTATGTAAATATTATAATATGAGTGTGAACAAGCATGTATGTATACATACATATGTACATTTAAATGTAGCTGTATTATGTGTATATACACATATGTATGTACACACATGTATGTTCATATGTATAAAAACCACACATGAGGACATATCACTAACACTTTTTACACATAACCACACACCTTGAGGCATTGGTTTACTGTGTTTGAAGACTTAGGACCATAGTCTTCTGGGGCAATGGATCCTGAAAGAACGGGAGAAAAATGTGGAACGGTACTCAAATGCTTAAAAAGGTTAAGACTTAATGGATCAGTTGAGGCTAGAGAACTCCCAAGGCTATCACCTTGTGGTTGCCTTGTTACTAAACAAAACTTCATATTCTCATCACCTGCTCACAAAAGCCAATCTCTGAGACAGATATTTGGGTGAGTGATCAAAAAAGTTCATTACTGCATGCTAGCAGACATAGAGAAGAGGAAGGAATCTCTCCATCAAAAACCTGCTCAAAATTCTCAGGTGAGGTTGGGGTATAAATGGAAGCAGGATTATATGCAAGTGAAAATATAGGTATAGGGTCCAGTGCCAGGGAAACAACTGTGATTGATTAGGGGTGAAGAGGAGGATCTGTTCAGTGGCCTCTGGGGTCCTTTGAAGATACGCATCAGGAACAGGGATCCAGGCTGCTTTCAGTTGCCATCTGAAGCAAGGGGTTCCCAACTGGTGCCTGGCATTACATCCAGTCCAACCACCTGAAGTTTCCAACCAACTTACAGTAAACTAGGAGAGCTTCTTGAGAATACTATACTGAAGGCCTTAATAATTTAGAATTGAGTATGTTAGTAAAATGAGAATATTACAAAAGCATACAGACCTTGTCATGGATTGAACCGTTTCCCCCCAACAAAATAGGTGTAGTCACGTGGCTGGGCCATGATTCCCAGTATCCTGTGACTGTCCTCCGTTGTGTGATTTTCCTATGCTGTATGTTAAAGGATTAGGTCGAGACTGTAAATCCCTTATAGGATCACCTCCCTGCTCCACTGTGAAGGGAGTTTCCCTGGAGTATGGCTTGTCCGCTCTTAATCCTTTCATCCTGCCAGAGATAAAGGGTAAGGGAAGTAGGCTGAGAATTGGAAACCTCGCACCATCAAGCAAATAGCATCGGGAGAAGAGTGTGTCCTTCAGACCCGAGGTTCCTGCACCAAGATGCCCCCTGGACAAAGACTGATGCAATACTAGACTTTCCTCCAGGGCTGACAAGGGTGAAAGCCTTCCCCTAGAGCGGACATCCTGAATTGGACTTGTAACCTGCCAGACTGTGTAAGAATAAATCTTCCTTTGTTAAAGTCATTCACTCTGTGGTATTTCTGTCAGAACAGCCCTAGCTGACTAAAACAGACCTGAAAAGCCACACCCTGGAACCCCTTCAATTCGCTAACCCATTTTTTGATCATTCACATTTTTACATTTCTGTGAAACTGAACAACAAAGTCCCTAGTGACAAGACATTCAAAGCTTACTAATAATGATAATGGGAGTAATAATATAAATAATGCCCATCAATGATAAGTGCTCACAATATTTATCTTAGAGTGTGAGTCCTGTAGACTAGTTTCTTCTCAGAGCCTTTGGTTTCCTTCTTTATTTTTGCTTCATACAAGAAGAGAGTGACGTATTGTATTTGGAAAGCTTTTAAGGTCCCAGACACTACTTACCAGTCTGACAAATGTCATCTCATCTTCTCAATTAATTCATGGTAGATACTATTATGCTCATCTAAAAAATAGTGCGTTTTAGGGGTAACAATTCAATCCATCTGAAGCAAAGGAGAAAGAAGAAAACCAAAGATCTGAAGGACCACAACTACCACAGCCTCCAATAGACTGAATTCAGCTAACCTAGATGGTACCCAGAACCCCTGGTGATGTACAGGTTAAGTGCTATGGCTACTAACCAGAAGGTCAGCAGTCCGGATCTGCCAGGCACTCCTCAGAAACTCTATGGGGCAGTTCTACTCTGTTCTTTAAGTTTGCTATGAGTCACAGCTGGGTTGTTCTGTTTGTTTGTTTTTCTTTGGTTAGATGGTACCCAGCTGCTACCGCTTACTGCTCTGACAGGAATCACAATAGAGGATCTCTGGAGGTTCTCTGGAGAAAAACAGAGAACAAAATTCTTACACACACAAAAAAAGACCAGACTTACTGGTCTGACACTGACTGGAAAATCTCTAAGAGTGTGGCCCCCAGATACCCTTATAGCTCAGTGATGAAGTCACTCTGGAGGTCACCCTTCATCCGATGATTAGACAGGCCAATGAAAGGAAATGAGACTAAAGGCACACCAGCCTAGGGACAAGGATAGGACAGGACAGGAAAGCTGGAAATACAGAACTCAAGGTTGAGAGGGTAGAGTGTTCACATTCATGAGATTGACAACCAATGTCAAGAAGCAATATGTGTATTAACAGTTTAATGAGAAACTTGAAACTTGTTTGCTCTGTAAACCGTCATTTACAGTACATAAATTAATTAACTTTTTTTAAAAAAAAAGCAGGAATTTACCTCCCACTGCCAGCTGACTGGCCCATGTTATAATCTTAGGCCTGTCAATAGCTCTTCAATGGTCAGGGGACGATTACCCAGTAAGCAAATAAGTATGGACTTAACTTTCTTACTTGTCTATAGCAACCAAGTCATAAGTAAACCCATGCTTGCCTTGCTCACAGGGTAATCAGTCTATTTCACGATTGTAAATTTGAAAAAAGGCTTTGATTCTGTGGGAATGTGCTATGGAGTTGGAACAGAAACAGAGGCCAGTCACACCTAAAAGCAGAATCTTTGATACAGTGAAAAAATGTGAAATTTTTCTCTATGGAAGATAACTTGTCTCTTGGGTAATCTGTCCCTGCTCACACCAGTGAAACACTCAATTTACTCATCACACCCAATGCTTTCTTGCCTCAGTGCCTTTGCTCTTGCTGTTCTCATGTTGGTGCACCCTCCCCACTATCTCTGCCCTCAACCTGGCTAGTTTCTATTCATTCTTTAGAACAACAGAGCTTTAAAAACTTCCATTGCCTAGGGAATACCACAGTCCAATTACAACAGAGTTTATGTGAATGGCACCCCAAAATAAGTACTTTTTAAAGCTCCCTAGGTGATTTCCGCGGCACCTGAGGGTGAGAACAATGATTTCAAGTCAGTTTATCAATCATTCCTCCAAAGATATCTTGTCTGATTTGCCACCTCTCTTCTCTTATTGAAGTGCACGTCAATGTTTTCATATTACACTGTGACATTTCTATCATGGAACATTCGACAGTGCATTAAAATGAGAGCTGTTGGCCAGTTCATTTTCCTAGAAGATATAGCCTTGTTTAGAGTAGGTTGTTTTGGTTTTTTCCCAGGTTTATATTTCCAGTGTTCATCTAAGTGGCTCACCAGTACTAGGCATTCCATCACCCTTTAGGAAAGATTGAAGCAACAAGAGAACAATTAAATGTATGCTAATAAACATTTGCAGAGTATTTATGTGAAGTAAATAAAGTATGATCTTGGTTTACTCCAGCACTATCCATTTTTTGTGACTCCCAAAGCACATAGGCATGAATAGAGTTAGAGCACATAAAGTTTGCTTTATGATTTTGGAACAAACATATCAGTGAGTTAATGCAAGTGCAGTGAATTTGCAGCAGAGGACCCTTGTAGGGCAGATTGACCTGTAAACAAGATACTCCCGGCTTCCATTAAGCAAAGTATGCCTGGGTTTACTTGGGAAGTGAACAATTTCACAAGAGTTTCACTGCATCTTTGATGTGGTGAAAAACAGATTGTTCACTACAACATTAGTAAGAAGACACAAGAAAGTCATGGTTGCTTGTTGGGTCTTTCAGTGCTGTCAGCTGTACACCAATGAGGAAGGGCACTGGTTTCCTTGGTGTTCCTTCTTTCTTTCCGATGGCACCATCAGAGGCAAAACGACCTGAGATAAAGTATGCGTGTTTTATGGTATGCCTTAGGCAACTACATCAGATTGCTAAACTGTAGGAAATGATTCTTCTCTTCCTCTGACCCTACTGTGCATCTGCTCCAATCTTTTTCTATCAAAAGTGAAGCTTTTTTCTTAGTGAAAACGTGATTCTCGCAATATGGCTAAGATTGATGTGACCTTCAAGTACAAGTTGGTCTTATTAGGCAAGTTACTCGGCCTCAAGTCAAATATGTTACTGTCTTATTCACTCACTGAAGGGCAAGTATAAGATGGATGTCTGCGCACATAAAAAGGGAATAAAACGAAGCTGTGACAGGGAAACTAGCTTATTACACATTCCGTGCCACCTGCCTTCTTTGCATTCTTGGATGCAGAGATCTGGGTTGCTGTGGCTTCCAGCAGCAGTAATCAAACACAAGCCTGTGACAAATTTAAGCCTTGTGATGGTTTATTTTACAAGTCAGTTTGGTTAGGCTATGGTGCCCAGTCACGTGGCCACACACACTCATCTGGATGTTACTATGAAGATATTTACATGTGGTTAATGGTCAGTTAACTTTGATAAAGCAGATTATCCTCCATAATGTGAATCAGCCTCCTTAGTCAAAGGACTTGAGAATGAAAACTGAGACCTTCCAAAGGAGAAGAACTCAGCCTTCAGATGGTAATAGAGCTGTTCTGGGGAAGTTTCCAAGCTGTCTAGCCCACGCTCTGCAGTCTGCCACCTGACCTGTGGATTGTGAACCTGCCAGTCGTGACAACTTTGTGAGCCAATTCCTCAAAATAAACGAACCTCTCTCTCCCTCTCTTAATTGTAGCTGGAGATTTGAGATAAAAGGAACTTTCTATCAGATTTTGCAAACCAAGAAATCTAGAGCCTAGTAATAATGATAATGGAAACAATAATATAAATATATGTTTCATCAGTCCCAGGCATTGTCCAAAAATCTTTCTGCACATTATCTCATCTAATTTTCTTAGCTTATGATAGTTGTCTACGTTAATCTTATTTTTTTAGATGAAGAAAATAAGACTCCAGGGGATTAAGTCATTTGCCCTAAGGTTGATAAAACTAAGATTTAAATTAATATTTTTCTGGTTCTAACCCATTATATCTGAGTAATTGAAAACAAAGACAAGAAACTAACGGCCATCCAGTCCATGTCAGTTCACAGCAACCCAGTGTGTTGCAAAGTAGGACTGAACATCATAAGGTTTTCTTGGCTACAACCTGGGCCAACATCTTACTTTCTTTCCAGAAAAGGCAATCCCTAGAAATAATCTCCCTCTAACTTCATTTAACTGGAAATTTATAGATAGAATTCAAAACAACTGTTTGGGTAGAAAGGAATAGTTTTCCAAGTTTAAATTTTTCTCCTTTTTTTCTAAGTTAAATTATAATTTAAACCTGATTTTGAGTCCCTGGTCACTGGATTGTGAGAAAGTCAATTCGTTTTTTGTCTTAAGGTTGCACAAGAATCCAGAGAGCTTGTGTGGGGCCTGGCATATGAGGTAAAGACCTCAGTTATGTATGGTTGCTATTGATATTTTAAGGGCTCCAGGCTGTATGGGGCACATCTGGTATGCAACTCCACTCTCTTGTGCCTCTCTCCTGCTTTTCAAAGGCAGGCCATCTCTGCTTGATATCCACCCATTCCATATGCCATTCCCTTCTGAGTCTTGAAGTCTCTTTCACTGTTTTCAGAGAGAGGAGAACTTGGTCTTTGATTCTGCTAGAACACGTTAAAACGTTCTCTTTCTAGCTTAGGAAAATTCTATCTTCTTTTTTTTTGGACTACTATGATCTCTTTTCTTAAAAAGTACTCAAATCTCTCCACACTTCCCAAAGGGATGTCCTAACAAGATTACCTCATTTGAGTTTCAACTTTCAAACATAGGATCCTAGAGGCACACTGTCTACAAGAAACTTCTGCTGTCTTCCCCTACTCAGCAAATACCTCTTGAGGAAGGAACAAGAAAGGCTACCCCACTAGAATGGAGAGTAAAATTTTAGCAAGACTAAAGTCAGATTTATAACTCTAGCTTATTTCACCATCACAAATTGCATCTATCACCGTCCTTCTGTGTTTTTCCATTGTTATTGCTGTTTAGGTTTCATGTGTCTCTTCAATCCTAACCTCTGTCCCAGAAAGCCTGGTGGCATAGTAGTTGAGTGCAACATCTGCTAACCAAAGCGTTAACAGTTCAAATCTGCCAAGTGCTCCTTGGAAACGTTATGAAGCAGTTCTACTCTGTCCTGTAGGACTGTAAGCATCAGTTTAAAAGCAGTGTGTTTTTAGTCCTTTTCCTTTGTTTCTCCACTGAAATCTTGAAAAGGAATGTCTTCTGTTTTACGGCATTTCTACAGTTCTCTGTCTTCTTTTTCTCACCCTGGAAACCTGCCTTCAGTTCTCTCCCTATCTAAAACGTGTCCTCTTACTCCACGTCCATCTTAAGTACTGTCCATTTATCTCTTCCCTTTCCTATGTAAGTATTCACAGACAATCAGTCTTACTTCTTCGCTTTGCCTTCATTCCTCAAGACCCAGAATTCTGTCTTGTGACCACAGCTCACTGAAGTTGCATTTGCTGTGGTTATTTGTGACTTCTAATTGTCAGTCCCAGGGGAAGCAGTTTAATTCTGATTTGACTAGATTCTCCTCTGTATTTGAAGTTTCTGAAAATTGTCTAGACAATCTTCTTTCTCTGACTCCAAAGGTTCGTCTTCTCTGGACTCTTTAAATGCTGGTGATTTCTATAGGTTAGCCCCAAATCATTCTTCTTTTCATTCTGTTCACCTGTCCTGGGTGATTTTGTTACTTCCAAATTCTCATTACCTGTCCTGCACAAAAAAAGAAGTCTCTGAGACAGGTATTTGGGTGAGTGATCAAAAGCTTCATTAGCCATGTTCTCACCAGCAAAACACAGGAGAAAGATAAAACATATGCAATCTTCAGGCCTGTCTGAATTGGGCAGTCATAACCAGGGGTTATATAGGGAAGGTATGTGCCACCCTACCACAGGGGAACAGGGTCCTGAGAACAATGGGAGTCGTTGGGAGTGGCTCCTGTTTCAGAGTCAACTGGCAGAACATGCATATCAAAAGCTGGGATCTGGTTGCTCCAGCTGTCTACTGGGCAACTGAGCCTGCCTGGAAGGCTCCCCCACCTAAGCAACCTCTACCTGGTTTTGATGTATCTAAAAAAGCTGTTAAAGTTACAAAGATTACTATCTCAGTGGCTCCTGTCAGTTAATGTGTGACTTCCCTGGCCAGGGCCTAGGGTAGGGATACCAGGAATCCTTAAGACAAGACAGAAGACAAATAAAAAGTCAATTCTAAACAAGAATTAAATCTTGGCTATTTTAAATTCCCTTTTTAAAATCAGGGTGTCTAAAGCTTGTCCCCTGTTTCAATTTCATTCACTCTCGTGCTGTTTAAAGTAGGCAAAAAGAAAGGAAAAAAAAAAAGGTTACAGAATTTATATCTAGATATCTACTAAATCCAAATCTCTAACCTTGAGTTCTCTGCAAATGCTTGGACATTAACAAATTCTTTGTCACCATTTAATATATCTGCAAGAGACTTTAAAATACTACTTCATAGTGTGATAGTGTATATGTGGTACTTATTTTAACTTTCTATACAGAGAGCATGAGTTTCATGAGTCCTGTAGGCTGTAATCTTTAGATGGTATCCGAAACTTGGTTCCTAAAGTGTCTTATGGGGCCACTGTTAGTCCAGCTTCTTTGATGTTATATGATGAAAAATAAAATAAGTGATTAGTCAAGTTCTACCACTGAAGTTGTATCATATTTACTTGAAGTGAACTTTTTTATGGAAAGCTTTTTTGGAACAGCAAAAAGGGCAAAAGCATCATTCTTTTTGAAGAACAATTTGCGTGACTGTGTTGTGTCTGCTTGCTAATTGTGGCAGATTTTATGTCCCGTGTACAGAGAGCACAGATTGCACTTACCACAGAAAACTAAACAACCTTCTGCAGCATGACCTTGCTGCTTAAAATAATCTGCAATGTGACCTTGTTGTTCTTCCATCAGACAATGGGAATTTATTTCTTTACCTCTTCAACTTTGAAGAAGACTTTGGACTTACTGATGATAGAACACTGCAGAAACATGTCCTGAGCATCCAGAAAGTATCAGGGGTCATAAGAGGAAAACATGTAATTACAAGGTTTGGGGTCAGTAATATGCTGCTTTATTTAATCAAAGCACACACTCACAAATGTGGGGGAAGGGAGGTGCAAGGACCGGGACACAAAGCACTCTTATTTACATTACTTAAGAACTCTTATCTGTATTTACATTAGTTAGGAACTTGTATTTGCATTAGTTAGGACTTGCACAGAGTCCTACTGGGTCCTACAAGGACCGCAGTGGTCAAACTATAAGGTTAGCACATCAAAATACTCACTTCCCTAAAGGCGAGTTTCACTCAGCAATTTAAGGATTGGCTGTGCTCTCACCTTTCTGAGGTCAGGAGAATTTGAAGCAGATTTTTATGACTACAGGGCATCTTGGAGGTGCAGCTGGCAGGAACACTGCCCAAGGGTTGGGCACCAGCATTCACAGTCACAGTCACTAGAACCAGGCCTTTGAGGATGAAGCAAACGAGGTATCAGGATCAGGTCAAGCACAGCAGACTGGTGGGTACAGACTTTCAGGAGGAGGCTGCACCCCAGATCTTTGAGGATGAAGCACAGCAGCAGATCAAGGTCACTGACACCTGGAGGGGACTGTGTGCCCAAGATCTGGAGTTCTGGGTTTTTAATACAAGTTGTTCGCTTGGTTCTGGTTGTAATCTGTCTGTCCTTAAGTCTTATCCTTTGGTATCTAAAGTTGTTGACTTCTTTCTGGTTGGGTATTGTCTTTATTGTCTCCCTGACCGTCGGCTGCCCTGTGCCTCTTGCAGTTGTTTTTCTCACTTTTACTTCTTCACCATGACTTTGCATTTTCTCACCACGTTACTTGGCTCAAGCACAGCCATTACGTGTTTTCCTAGTTCAGACAATCTTAACTTGTGTTTATGACAAGACTCCACTTTGCTATGTGAGATCCTCCATACCAAAGAGCAGGACAATATAGGACCAACCCCCTCAGAGTTCCAGGAACTTACCTAACCACAAAAGGCTAGTTTCGGGAGTAACAGGAAGAAAATGTACCCGAAATAACCGCCCTAGCCCCGAGCCCTGAGCTTATGCAAACCACGAATTGCCGAAATCAACCTCCCCAATGCGGAACCTTTCCCCAACCCCACCTCCCCCAGGAATGTAAGACCCCGCCTTTATATACTCTGTAATTCTCTTGTTCGGGGCTCATTCCCTCTACTCTGACAAGAGTATGGATTGAGCCCCAGCGCGCTGGAATAAAAACCTCTTGCTGTTTGCATCAAGAACCATCTCTTGTGAGTGAATGCAGGGTGGCATTCACACTCAGGACCTTACATTTGGGGGCTCGTCCGGGATGTGACGACCACCCCTCACTCTCAAAGACTACCTTGGAGGTAAGAACAAAAGGCCTAACCGGTGTTCTGTCTCTGTGTGTTGTTCTTTCTGTTTGAGGTTTAAAGTGTACACTTTCGGTTTGGCGACCATTTCTGGAATCAGAAACAGTATCTTGCAGACGTGTGGGAAAAGATACAGGTTGCTGCCCTGGGGGACGCCTCAGGAGGAACGGGGGACCAGGGATGCCTGGTGGGCCCCTTGGTATTTTATGAACATAATGGTAATGAACCCTGTTTCATAACATTAGGATTGCAGCGGTCTCCCATAGCCTCGTTTCGGTGCCTGTATAAAACTCAATGCAGCCGTAGTCTTGTTCTGTTTTTGTCTTGTTTTGTCTTTGTTTTATTGAGTGTGTGGCTGACGATGGGACAGATGATGACTACCCCCCTTACTTTGACACTGGACCATTGGACTGAGGTAAAGGAGAGAGCTCATAATCTGTCTGTTAAGGTTCGGAAGAAGCCCTGGAGAACTTTTTGCGCCTCAGAGTGGCCCACCTTCAATGTGGGATGGCCCCCCGAAGGCTCTTTCAATCTTTCTTTGATTCTGAAAATTAAATCAGTTATTTTCCAGGAGGAACCCAGAGGACATCCAGACCAGCAATCATACATCACCGTACGGCAAGATCTGGTTCAAAACCCCCCCCCTTGGGTAAAACCCTGGATGCCAGAGCAGATGCATGTCATGGTGGCCCACCCACCCCCAAAAGGAGAGACAACTGACCAAAAACCCAAACCTTCGGTTTTCCCTGAAACCCAGGACCTCTTACTTCTTGATGACCCCCCACCCTATCCCCCCGTATTTCCACCTAACATTTGGGGGCTCTCCCGGGATTTCAAGAGCGACTTCTGCAGCCGGCCCATCTGGTTTGACCTCACCAGTGAGTCTGGATATTGTCTGTCTGTGCTCGAGCTCTGGTTCTGGGACTCACTATGAGAGAATCTGAATGCAGAATTGCTCTCTGAGTTGGAGGCTGGGGGACGCCTCAGCTCTCCATCTGGGTGGGCACCGCTGGTTCCTTTCTGGGTTCTGCGGCCTGTAAATCCCGCATCTGGTTTTTGTTTTGTTTCTTCTGTGACCAGTCTGTGTCTGTTTGATTGTGTTGTTTGTCCTGATTGTTACTTTTGCTGCCATGTCTGTGTCTGTTCCGTTGTCTATTTGATTGTGTTGTTTGTCCTGATTGTTACTTTTGCCACCATGGGGCAATCTTCTTCTCACTCTGTAACACCCCTAGACCTATTCCTTAACCACTTTCAGATTTCCAGAAACGAGCCCGAGATTTTGGCAAGGTGTGGTCAGAAAACTCCACACACTTTGTAATCTGGAATGGCCGGCCTTTGGTGCTGGATGGCCACCCACGGGATCCCTAGACATTAAACAAACCCATTCTTTTTTTCAGGTCATCTCTGGTGATCTGGGTCACCCTGACCAAATGCCATACCTTGTTGCTTGGCAAGACCTCCTCAGGCAGCCACCTGTGTGGCTGCAACCCTATGTTCCCCCTAAACAACCTCCTACAACCCTGGCGGTTCAGGGCTCCTCAAAACCCCCGCCAGCTTCCCTTCCTCCATCCGATTCCTCTGACTGAGTCTCCCACTTCCCTACCCCCAGTTCCTGTTTCTCCTCCTGCCGCCACCGGGGCTGAGGGAGCCAAAGCCAGTCTCCATGGACTGTATAGGGTCCCTGCAGACTCTCCAGTCCCGACTGCTCCCCCGACACCTGCCACTTGTGCAGCACCACCTTCCTCTGACCTCCAGAGCCCAGCCCATACCCGCTCAGGACGATCTTTTCAACCATTTATAGAATCCTCTCTCATGTTTTCCCCTTGTGAGCTATAGGGCACATGACTGAGGCTGGGACCCCCTTGTTGGTCTATACTCCTTTTATCTTGATACCCCTCTTAGAAACCACATATAGCAACTTCTCCAAGCCCTCTTGACCACTGAGGAGAGGACTAAGATTGTTTCCCTAGCCAGAAAACAGGTGTCAGGAGATGATGGAAACTTTACGAGTGATTTAGATGAGATTAACCACGCTTTTCCCCTGACCCACCCAAATTGGGACCCAAACACCACTGCAGGTAAGCAGCGCCTAACTGTCTACTACCAGATTCTTATGGGGGGTCTCCGGGCCGCCGCTGGGAGCCCCAAAAATTTGTCTAAAGTAACACAGGTAATTCAGGAACCCTCAGAATCCCCAGCAGCCTTTCTGGAATGACTGATGGAGACATACCGCACATATACTCCCATTGACCCTGAGTCTCCCCCAAATCAACAGGCAATTAACATAGCCTTTGTGGGACAGTCAGCCGCTGACATCAAAAGAAAAATACAAAAAATAGAAGGATTCGAGGGAAAGAATCTATCCGAGCTGATGGAAATTGCTATGAAAACCTTCAATAACCGTGAATGACCAGAAGACAAACAAGCCAAAAAGGTAAGCAGAATCCTTCTGGCAGAAGCCTGGGGCCACGTGCTGCTGCGCCCTTGGGAGAAGAAACCGGTCAGACAAGGAAGCCAGGAAAGCCTCCCCTGCTGAGAAACCAGTGTGCCTACTACAAGGAAATTGGACATAGGAAGGGTGAGTGCCCCAAAAGAAAGCCCCCTCCAAAGGTTCTTAACCTAGAGGCCTGAGGGCGTCAGGGCTCACCGGCCCTGCCCCCGAGCCCAGGGTAACCTTAAAAATAGGGGGACAGCCAGTAGAATTCATGGTTGACACCGGGGCTAGCAACTCAGTTCTAATTGAACCCCTGGGACCCATAACTGAAACCAGAACCCTAGCATGAGGAGCTACTGGGATTAATGCCTACTCATGGACTGATGAACGAAAGGTAGATCTGGGAATTAAGACTGTCTCCCTCTCATTTATAGTAATGTCTGAATGCCCGTGCTCTTTACTTGGAAGAGACTTGTTATCAAAAATGCAGGCGACTATCCGCTTTGCTGGGGATCATGCTTCCCTGACACCCCAAGTCAATGTGATAGCCCCTTTAGAGGAAGAATACAGATTTTATGATGGTTCTGACAGGGGCCCCTGCTCTATCCTCATGATGTCAGTGGATCAATTGATCAAAGAGATTCCCCAGGTCTGGGCTGAAAACAACTCCCCAGGACTGGCCAAACACCAACCACTGGTTATAGTGACTTTAAAACCATCTGCCAGCCCGATTCAGGTGCAACAGTACTCCATTGTGCCACAAGCGAAGAGAGGGATCAGGGCCCACATTCAAAGACTCAGAAAACATGGAATACTGGTGCCTTGCCAGTCACCTGGAATACTCCCCTCCTGCGGGTGAGGAAAGCAGGAGGGCTGGACTCCAGACCAGTCCTAACCCGTACACTCTCCTGAGCTCTCTGTCACCAGGACACCAGGTGTATTCAGTGCTGGATTTAAAGGATGCATTCTTCAGTATACCCCTGAGCCCGCAGAGTCAGCCACTCTTCGCCTTCGAATGGCAGGACCCAGAAGATGGCTTCAGCGGGCAGCTGACCTGGACTGCCTGCCACAAGGGTTCAAGAACTCTCCCATCATCTTTGATGAGGCCCTTCATCGGGACTTACGTGAGTACAGGCATCAATGGCCTGACATTTCCCTTCTACAATATGTAGATGACTTATTACTCGGGGCACCCAATGAAGACACTTGTTTAAAGGACACCAAGTCCCCGTTAACTCTCTTGGAGAAATTGGGATATCGAGTCTCTGCTAAAAAGACACAGGTCTACGTCCAGGAGGCGACTTACTTGAGTTTCCAATCAAGGGGGGACAACACTCCCTATCCAAAGCAAGAAAATGGATTATCCTTGGGATTCCCACCCCGTGTACGCCACAGCAGGTGAGGGAGTACCTGGGATCCACTGGGTTCTGCCGACTCTGGATCCCAGGATTTGCAGAGATAATGCGCCCCCTATACGAGCTGACCCGAGGAAAGGAAAACAATTTTATGTGGACTAAAGAAACAGAACAGGCTTTCCAGACTATAAAAAAGTCACTCCTGGAGGCACTGGCGTTAGCATTACCCAACCTGGAAAAGCCTTTCCAACTATACATTGATGAAAATAAAAGAATAGCCAAGGGAGTCCTTACTTAGACACTCAGCCCATGGAAAAGGCCGGTGACCTGTCTGTCTAAACAGCTAGACCCAGTGGCCTCAGGATGGCCAAGGTGTCTTAGAATCGTTGCGGCCGCTGCTCAACTGACTACAGGACAGCCCCTGACCATCACTACCCCCCATACCATCGAGGGAGTCCTGCGTAGCCCGCCTCATAAGTGGATTTCCAATGCCCGGCTAACCCACTACCAGTCTTTATTACTAGATCAGCCCCGAGTTGTGTTTGCTTCTAGCTCAGCCCTCAACCCAGCCACACTGCTGCCTGATCTGGACCTGGAGGTCGAACCTCAAGACTGCACTGAGGTGCTTAGCCAACAGCACGGCCTTCACCGAGATCTTGTGGACATTCCCTTGCAGGACCCTGATCTCACTCTGTTCACTGACGGGAGCAGTTTTATCAGGGACGACACCAGGTACACAGGGGCAGCGGTGGTAGCCGGAGATCGGGTCCTCTGGTCACAAGCCCTACCATCTGGAACATCAGAGCAACGGGCTGCCCTCAGCCAAGGCGCCAGGCGGTGCAGGCTGCTCCCTGGCCGGGCTGCTGTGCGGCCTCAGCAGCCTTCTCAATGCCAGCGGGGGCTCGTGGCGGGAGCTGGAGCACGTCTACAGCCAGCACAGCTGCATCCATGACAGGCTGAGCCACACAGCCCGTGCTCCGAACAGACCCCGCCACAGCGCTGGCACTGCCAATGCAGGCCCCATCGCCGGCCTCGCCGCTCCACGCTGCCCAGTCAACCTTGACACTACATTAGCGGTGCTGTACAAGGAGATGTTGCCTACAGGTGGGACTGTGACAACTGGACATGTCGCTGCTGTGCCAGCTGTGAGGTCTGTATGAGTCAATCCAGGACTATAAGCACCTGTGCCAAGACCTGAGCCTGTGCCAGGATCTGTCCTTGTCCCTGCACTCTGACAGCTCCTACCCACCAGATCCAGCCTCTCAGATGACAAGGAGCCTCCTGACTCCAGCCTGTCCCCTGACTCGCCAGCCCTCACCATGCCCCAGACGCACAATGCCTGTGACCAGTGGCTACAAGATGCCTTCCCCATCATTGGGCTGAAACAATGGAAGCCCAAGGCAATAATCTAGCCGACCAAGCAGCTAAGGAAGCTGCCATCAGCCTCCTGGAGATCAATTCTATCCAGCTCCCCGAGCCGACCCTTCCCGAAGAGCCCACCTGGAAGAGAAGAAAGGATGACACTATACTTCGGGAGGGCTCCTGATTCTCCCTCAAAAATTGGGAGAGAAGCTTGTCCACCAGATCCACCAGACCACCCATCTGGGAGCAACAAAAATCCAGGAACTTCTGTCTCCAAGGTACTATATACCCCAACTATCCCGGCTTGATGAACGAATAACACACACCTGCCAAGCCTGCCAAGCCACTAATGTAGGCAGCTCTGGTAAGGTCCACCAAGGTAAGAGAGAAAGACTTACTATGCCTGCAGTACATTGAGAACTGGACTTCACTGAAATTAAGCACGGCAGATATGGATATAAGTACCTTTTAGTTTTCGTGGACACATTCTCTGGTTGGACTGAGGCATTTCCCACTAAGAGAGAGACAGCACAAGTAGTTTGAAAAAATCTCCTGGAAGAACTCATACCTAGGTTTGGGGTTCTGTTGATGCTAGGATCAGACAATGGCCCTGCCTTTGTGGCCGCAGTCTCTCAGGGAGTAACATCTGTTCTGGGGATTAATTGGAAACTACATTGTGCCTATCACCTCCAGAGTTCAGGACAGGTAGAGAGGATGAACCGGACCCTTGAGGAGACCTTAACCAAATTGACCCTAGAAACTGGTGGTGACTAGACGGCCCCGCTTCCTTTTGCCTTAATGCGTGTGTGTAATTCTCCCTACCCCCAAGGCCTTACGCCCTATGAAATTGTTTTCGGGAGGCCACACCCCTCTGCCCTAAACCAAGGGATGACATACTTGCTGAAATTTCTAATCATGACCTGCTTAAGTCCCTCCAGGCCCTGCAGAAAACTCAAGATCTGCTTTTCCCCTTGTCGAGACGCCTCCATGATCTCCCTCCTGTGAAGCCACATCAGTTTCAGCCGGGGGTCTAGTCTGGGTCCTGAGACACCAAAAGGAGACTTTGGAGCCCCATTGGAAAGGACCCCACACAGTAATCCTGGCAACCCCCACTGCCATCGAGGTTGACAGGATCCGGCGCTGGGTCTATCACTCCCATCTACCTTCAATGGAGGGTGCGACAACATAGTGGCCCTGAGGCGACTCCAAGAAACCTCAGCCCTCCCAAGGTGACTTCACCGGTTTTTCACCTTGATTCATGTGACCTTGTGGGGGCTTTTATAGGCTCCCAGCTTAAGAAAGACCCATACCCGGTTCGTGCACACGAACACTTAAATACTGGGGGATGTATACATGCTGATGGGTAGGGGTGGGCTACTAACTGCCTCATGCAACAACTGGCTAAGAAACAATTTTATGTCTGTCCCGGGGTTAATGTCTATGGACCATGTGGAGGAACAAATGATTATTTCTGTTATACATGGGGCTGTGAAACCAATGCACTCTGGATCAGGGAAAATAGGGGACCTCATTAGGATCAGTTGAGTCTCTGTTCTCCTGGTCCCCCTGGCTGACCACCCTAGTGTCCTCCCTTATAGGCCCCCTGCTAATACTGCTATTACTTCTGATGCTGGGACCCTGCATTCTCAACAGACTAGTAACATTCATTAGAGAAAGAGTCAGCGCAGTACAGATTTTATTACTCAGACAACAATATCAGGCCCTACAACAACATCCTGATTATAGAGACACAGATATCTGAGTTTTCTATGATTAGAAAACATTTACAAATAGGAAAAGTGGGGAATGTGAGATCCTCCATACCAAAGAGCAGGACAATATAGGACCAACCCCCTCAGAGTTCCAGGAACTTACCTAACCACAAAAGGCTAGTTTTGGGAGTAACAGGAAGAAAATGTACCCGAAATAACTGCCCTAGCCCCGAGCCCTGAGCTTATGCAAACCACAAATTGCCGAAATCAACCTCCCCAATGCGGAACCTTTCCCCAACCCCACCTCCCCCAGGAATGTAAGACCCTGCCTTTATATACTCTGTAATTCTCTTGTTCGGGGCTCATTCCCTCTACTCTGACAAGAGTATGGATTGAGCCCCAGTGCGCTGGAATAAAAACCTCTTGCTGTTTGCATCAAGAACCATCTCTTGTGAGTCAATGCAGGGTAGCGTTCGCACTCAGGACCTTACAGCTATATATTGTATTTTAATATATACACACACATATATGCGTGTATGTATATATGTACATATACATATCTGCATTTCAAAATGGCACTGTGCCATTTCTGAGCAAAGTCCTCCTTAATGGATTTGCCAGCTTCAGCTTCCAGCTGCCATGTGGCTATAGTGCTTTCCATAAAAAGTTCACTTGGAGCAAATATGATACTAACCCAGTGATAGAGCTTGGCTAATCTTTTTTTTTTTTTAGCCATATAATATCAAAGAATCTGGACTAGCTATGGCCGATGGGACACCTTGGCTAATCTTTTTTTTTTTTTTTTTTTAACCATATAATACCAAAGAATCTGGACTAGCTATGGCCGATGGGACACTTTAGGAGTAATCAAGTTTAGAATACCATTCCAAAGTTTACAGCCTACAGGACTCATGAGACTCTTGTATTTTGTATGTAGAAGGTTGCTGATTGTCTCCAAAATATCCAGCATGTACATACTATCACCTTAACTATGAGATAGTATTTTAAAGTCATATTAAGACGTAACAAAGGATGACTACTATGTCTAAAGGAGACTTGTATGTCTACTTACCAGTTTCTGGGAATAGGTTTATTTGTCACCTATGACAAATGGACAACCATGAAGAGGACATGTGAGTGTTCTAGGCCTAGCTGAGCTTCCAACCAATACCCAGCATCAAAAGCGAACCATGTGAGCAGCCACAATGGATGTTCAGTGCAGTTTGTTTTCCCAAACCCCGGATGACATGACTTCTGAGAGACTCCAAGAGAAAACAACTCATCAGAGATCAGTCATAACCCAGAATTCTGAAGGATAACAGTGCAATTGTTGTTTCAGCTCACTAAGTTTTAGGGTGGTTTGTTACACAGAATATAAAACTAGAACTCTAATAAATGCCTGTTTGTGTGAGTGAATTAGTTCTGACATCTGATATTGTTGCCAAACTAAAGCAAGTTTGTTCTGCCTGTCACTGCAGCCAAAAATTCAGAGATGATGAGTGGCTCAAAGAACACTTTATTAGCAGTTAAGCCAGCAAATCTGGGAGACAGGAAGAATAGCTTCTCTAAACCTGTCCTGTCTGGGTTATATTTCCAGCAGTTTTTATAGCCAGATTTCAAAGGGATTAGCATCTGAAGATTGTCATAGAATAATAACCGGGAGTCACAAGATTACATCATGAAGTTCCATTACATCCTATCAAACAGTGTGAATTACCCCAAATTTCATTATATCTCTGAGGTCTCAATCAATTTACTTCCCTGAAGAGGTATGCAGAGCTGCTAATCCAGTTTTGAGATAATAATTGGGGCAGAGAATGGAATGTAGTTTAATAATCCGAATGATTTTTGTTAGATTTTTATATTCACCAACAATAATTTATAATCTAATACTGAAATTGTGGGAAGGTATAATACTTATTCATCTATCTCTAAATATTATTGGGTACTGAGCTATAACAAGAAGAACCTAAGAACTGTGCAAAACCAAACTGACTTGTGTAGGTAACAGAGTTTGTCAAAATGTTAACGCAGTAAGAATTTCAAGGCTCAGAACCCATTAGGCCTGCGTAATGTAGTTGCTGAATAGCAGAATGTGGCTTCAAATGTTGTCATAAATTACCAGGTGCTAGCACGGGTAGAGGTATAAAAATAAGCCCACAGATCTATAATTCTTTTGTTCTGGTGGCCAAATTTCCATGCAGACTACTAAAGACAAATGTCTTTGCAGTGTATCTCCTTAGGATAAAAGAGAGGCAGTGAGAACCAGATCCAGCTGTTTGCATGGTTATTTTTGTGCTGCTTGTTTGCTGTTTCCAGAGCAGGCCAAAGTAAAAGCAACTGTGAAAAAGTCCAAGTAGTCATTCTCACACATTCTCACCCTGGGCCAAATGGCCTAGTTCAGTATCTCCACTTGAACACTCCACAGGTGTCTCATATATGTAGTGTTCCTAGCTGAATTCGTCCTATTTCCTCCTAAGCCTACTGCCATTACTTTATTCTCTGTCTCAGTAGACATGAATCTGTAGCTACTTGTTCACCAAATTTTGCCCGCTCCCTTCTTCCCTACCTCCAAGAAATACCCAAGTTCATCCAATATTCCTACAGTTTTTAGGACTCTGTTTGTACCATCATTTCCTACTTTAGGCTTTAATTATTCCTTACCTAGATTGTTTGACTGATCTCCCCCTCTAGAGTCTTGTCCCCCTAAAATTTCCTCCTCCCCGTAGCTAACACAGTAATATATATGATGTGAATCTGACTGTGTGTGTGTCACTTCCTTGTCCCACAGTTGTTGTTCCGAAAGCAGTGCACTGGTCTTCCTGCCCTCCTCTCCTCCTGCCTTCCCACTGTTGCTCTATTCTGCACTCTCACACACAATCTGTCTTGTTACTGGGGTGTAGATAAGGAAGCTGTTATTTACAGAGGAAATTTCAATTTAAAGCACTCTAATTAGATGTGCGAGCCCTGGCGGCACAGCGATTAACAGCTTACCGGCTAACCAAAAGGTCAGCAGTTTAAACCCACCAGCCACTCCTGGTGATCTGTTTCCAAAAATCAGCCAGTGAAAACTCTGTGACTCACAATGGCCCAAACCCATTTGTGCCCATTGTTGTCATGAATCAAGTGTCAGCTCAATGGCAGCTGATAAACACAAGTTAGACATAACAGTATCAAGGGAATCCTGCAATTTGATCTGACATGTGCAAGCCACTACACTATTGATATACCTCTGAGTTGTCTATAGATCTAAAATTAAACTTTCTTTTACCAAGTATTGAAGCCTCAGCATCCTCTTCTCCTTCTCAAATGAGCGAAGATTCCTTGCGCTTGATGAGATGGAGCCTTGGAAAACCCAGTGACACATCATAGTCATTTTGTGATGCTCACGGTGACTGCCCTGATGATGTCATATTGGCCCCTCCCTTTCCGTGACGTTATTTGGGGCAGGATCAACTTCAGATTCATGATATCAGTCAGTAAGGAAATTAAATTTCATCAGGAGAAAAAGGAAGATAGAATGAAGTTTAGCTTCTTACTACTTGTTTTCAGAGTGTTATGTTTTATCACTTTTATCTCAGATAAGTAAATACTTTGTTCAATACATGATTTTTAAAAGTTTTAATGTATTTTAAAATGACTTCAGAAGTTCTCTTTATTTTTACAGTATTTCTCACTACTCTATTCCTTCCTGTTACTTCTTTGACTTTACCTTTCCCTCTTCAGATTTTATTTTCAGGCCATTAACTAAAGTTGTACTTGTACTGTTACGGAAAATGAGGAAGCAAAAGGCACTCAGGAAGAGGCAAGAAGCTGTTTATTGCACCGGCGGGCCAATGAGACCTTCTCAGGTTCCAACAATTGGCCCCGAGTGGGGTTTCGGGAGAGTAGATACAGTGCAGTTTGAGGATGTCGTGGTTGAGACAAATGGGGTGAGTGGGTGGAGTTCTGAGAGGGCACATCCTGCCAGCCGGGGAGCCAGGCTGAGAAAGGAAAGGGGAAAGGGAATATCGTGTCCTGCCAGGCGGGGGAGCCGGGCTGAGAAAGGAAAGTGTACTGTCAGGTGAGTGCCGGCTGAGAAGGGAAAGGGAGTATCGTATCAGGCGCCAGCAGGGGCAGCAAGGAGTGGGAGGAAAACTTTTCAGCCTCAGTTATCCATATTATTCCCCCCTTTGATACCCCTTTCATAAGGGTGGGTATCACAACTCTTCAATGTCGGCCTGGGGAAGTTGTTGGTAAGTTTGGAGGGTCAGGACTCTGGAGACGGTTTTGTTGAGTAAGTTCTGTTCTAGTTGGTCTCGCAGATGGTGCAGGAGACAGGGTCCGAAAGTCAGGACTATGAGTCTGAAGGCAAGTGGCCCCCACAGGGGGGCCAGCCAGGTGGCCCAATTTGACATGAGTCCCCATCGAGACTGGGTAAGTTCACGTTGTCTTTGTTCGATTCTGTTTTTGAGCTCTGTAACCTTAGATGTGACAATGTTAGAAGCATTTACAAAATAACAATGTTCTTTGCCTAGCGCCATACAGGTCCCGCCCTTCTCTGCCAGTAATAAGTCTAACGCTCATCTGTTTTGTAAAGTAACTGCTGCCAGGGAGTTAATTTGATTCTGAAGTATAAGAAGTGTGTCAGCAACTTGGTCCATGTCCGCATTGAGTGCCTCTGAAAGTTTTTTATAGAGGATAACTGACGTGGTGACTCCACCAGTGCCTGCAGCGAGTCCAATGAGTGAAGTGAGTCCTAGTACAGCTATGCCTATGGCCCTTCTTGGGTTAGGTGTGGGGAGGAAGAGAGACTTAAAGTCTTTTGGTGAGTAAATGTGATAATTGGAGAAGGCATACACCGGAGTGCAGGTATGATTGGTGGGGAGGCACTTGTGCAGGTTAGAGTCACACCACAGGAAGGTGGTATTGTCAGTACAGGTTAAGTTGGTGGGTGTGCTGAAGGTTTGTGTTTGTAAGCAGTTCAGTGTGGAGGTTTGAATGGTATCAGTGTGTTTCCAGCAAGTGGAGACAGTGGAGTTGAGGAGAGGAACCTGAGTTGCTAGAGTGCTAAGGAGTCTAAGGGAAGAGTTTAGTTGGGTTGTTGATTGGGTTAAGTTTACTGGGTAGGTGAGAATACTGGCCTGATGAAAGGGGGAGCAGACCCAACATAGGTTATTGGCGGATTTGGTGATGTTCTGGGCCTGGATGACTTGACTAATAATTTGTATGGTATGTGTGTGAGATCGGTTTATGTACTGGGTGATTTTGGTGGATATGGGTTTGTATGAGGGGAGCTGATTGTTTCTGTCTTTATTGTCTTGTTCTAGGACATTTTCAAGTTGGGGTCCAAATATTCCAGCCACCCCAAGATTTGATGGGATGTTTATTGTAGGTTTTGGGTTTGGGGATTATTTTGTTTGCTTGGGATTTGATTTCCATAATGTGGTTCTTTAACTCTACCGGAACCTTGGGGAAGGACTATATATCCCATGGAGGGGCTTAGAAAGGTGGCATACGTAATAGATAAGCAAATAAGAAAGTCATAAGGAGGAAGCACCCTAGGAGCGTAGCTTTTTGTCCGGAGGTCCATGTCTGGGGAGAGGTGGTATAAAGTCCTAAGAGGCAGAGAATGAGAACAGAGATTATGAGGGAGTAGTGGGCCAGTGAGGCTAGATTCCAATGCATTTGAGAGTCAGTTTGGTTGGCCAATCGGGGTGACTGAGCGAAGTCCATTCACAGGGTGGTGCTGCCGATTTTATCTGTGAGTGATGAATCCACGGAGCAACTTTAACAGCAGTTGGGGCAGTTAGTACGACCTGGTAAGGGCCTCCCCACTGCGGCTGAAGGGGTTCAGCCTTCCATAATTTTATCCAGACATAGTCTCCAGGTTTGATTTTACGTACAGGATCTATGAGGGCAATAGGGATTCTCTCTAGGATATACTGTGAGAGGCTCTTGAGAGTATTGCCTAAGGCTATCAGCTGTTGATCTAGCTGTGTTTCTCTTAGTTCTTTGGACGGGCTTAGGCAAGGTATTATTGGAGGGGGTCTTCCAAACAGGATTTTGAATGGGGAGAAACTTAATGGCCCCGGGGTGCATCTGATTTTTAGCAAGGTTATCGGTAGGAGTGTATCCAGGGGAGTCCTGTTTCTTGTGTTAATTTGCTTAGGTGGTTTTTAAGGGTTCTGTTAATTCTTGCTACTTTTCCTGAACTCTGGGGTCTCCATGCACTATGGAGTTTCCATTTTATCTTCAGGGTTTGTAAGGTTTCTTGTATGATGGTTGCTATGAAGGATGGCCCGTTGTCACTCTGTATGGTGAGGGGGAGCCTGTATCAGGGGATAATTTCCTTTAGTAGTATTTTAACTATTTCTCTGGCTGTTTCAGTGCGTGTGGGGAAAGCTTCTATCCACCCAGTGTGTGTGCAGATGAGGACTAGAAGATAGTGGTATCCACTGCACTTAGGGAGTTCAGCGTAGTCTATTTGTATATCCTCTGATGGAGTTGTTCCAACGTGCTGTACTCTGGGAGGCCCGAGGGGGCCCTGCCTGGGATTATTTTTGAGGCAGGTGAGACACCTTTGAGTGATCTGTGTACACAAAGTTGACAAGTTGGGTATGTAAAGGTATTTTTCTAAGACTACCTGAAGTTTGGTCTTTCCCCAGTGAGTGAGAGTATTTGTTTATAGACGAGTGGGTAGGCTAGAGACCTGGGGATGAAAATTCTGTTATCTGGCAGTTTCCACCAATTGTCCATGGTTTTTGAGGCTTTTTCAGATTCAGCCCAGTTGTCTTCTTGAAGAGTGTATGTTGGTTTAGGGGGTAGTTCTAGTGCGAGAAGTATGAGGCTGGGTGATACTGGATCATCAGTCGATTCAGCAGCTTGCTTCGCTGCCCGGTCTGCGAGGCAATTCCCTCACGTCTGTGGGTCATTTCCCTTTTGGTGTCCTTTGCAGTGCATGACTGCCACCTTCTGGGTTTTCCAGACAGCTTGTAGAAGGTGGAGGATCTCATTTTTATTTTTTATGGTTTTTCCTTGCGTGGTACGGAGACCTCTTTCCTTATAAATAGCCCCATGTATATGAAGAGTATCATATGCATAATTTCGAATCTGTATAAATGTTAACTCTTCTGTGTTCTGAAAGTTCCAGGGCTCTTATTAGGGCCCATAGCGCAGCTTTCTGTGCTGACTACCCATTGGGGAGCATTTGGCTCTCTACGATTTTATTGGGAGTAGTAACTGCGTATCCTGTACGTCTCTCTCCCTGTTCGTCAATGAAACTACTGCTGTCCGTGAATAAGGTGAGGTCTGGGGTGGGGAGGGGCTGATCTCGGAGGTTGGGCCTGCTTGAGTATACTGTTTCAATTAATTCCTCGCAATCGTGGTCCAGGGGGCCCGATTCGGTGGGTAGGTATGTTGCAGGATTCAGGGTTTTTAGTGGTTCTATTGTGAGGTTAGGGTTATCATGGATTAGTTTCTGGTATTTCAGGATTCTGCTGTTACTTAGCCATTGGTGTTTTCAAGAAGCTAAGAGTAACAAGACACTGTGAGCCATCTTCACTCTCGAGAGTTGGCCAAATGTCAATTTCTGTGCCTCTTCTATCAGGATGACTGTAGCTGCAAGATTTCTGAGGCATGGGGGCCAGCCAGCTGCTACAGTGTCTAGTTGATTTGAGAGATATGCTACTGGTCGTTGCCATGGTCCCTGTTCCTGGGTCAGCATGCCCAATGCTGTTTTATTTTTTTTCATAAGTGAACAAGTTGAAAGTTTTAGAAATATCAGGCAGGCCCAGGGCTGGGGCTTGGGTTAAGGCAGTCTTTATGACTATGAAAGGGTCCTGATGTTCAGGGGTCCAATTAAATGGGTTGTTTTCTGGTCCTTTAAGGGCTTCATACAGGGGTTTCGCCAAGTCTGCGTACCCAGGAATCCGTATCCTGCAGAAACCGGCAGCTCCCAGGAATTTCCGTAGTTGTTGGCGAGACGAAGGGACTGGGAGTGCATTAATAACTTGTTTCCGTGGAATAGATAAGGACCTTTTTCCCTCTTGTAGAATGAATCCCAAATAAGTGACCCGAGTCTGACAGAGTTGGGCCTTCTCCCAGGACACTTTGTAGCCCTTTTCTTGTAAGAGTGTTAGAAGAGTCTTTGTATTATGAAGACACTGTGTCTTGGTTGTGCAGGCTAGGAGAATATCGTCTACATACTGTAGAATGGTGGCTGGTTGTTCAGGGTTTGTCTCTAGTTGTAATTCCGCCGGGTCTTTGGTTAAGACTTCTCTGAAAATAGTAGGAGAGTTCTTGAACCCCTGTGGGAGCCTGGTCCATGTCAGTTGCTGAGTGAGATTCGTGTTGGGGTCTGTCCACGTGAAGGCAAACAGGGACTAGCTGGCTGGGGCCAAGGGAATACAGAAGAAAGCATCTTTGAGATCCACACAGGTATACCATCTCATTCCGGGGGGAAGGAGGCCAAGAAGAATGTAGGGGTTAGGAACAATAGGTGGTATGGTCACTGTATTTTTATTTATGAGTCTCAAGTCCTGTACTGGCCTCCATCCCTTTCTGTTAGGTTTCTTTACTGGCATAAGAGGAGTGTTCCATGGTGAGGTGCATGGTTTTAAGATGTGATGAGTTAACAGTCTCTTGATGTGGGGAGCAATGCCTTGTTGAGCCTCCTTGGAGATTTGGTACTGATTGGCTTTAGTAGGGGTGGCTCCTAGTATCAACTCGACGTGTATGGGTGGTGTGTGTTTAGCAAGGCCAGGTGGGTTGTGTTCAGCCCAGAGAGTGGAGTATAGTTCTAGCCACTCAGTTGTGTTCTTTGGTGATGTTATGGGTCTGTCTGGAGTGTAAAATGCCCACTCATCCTCTCTGTTCACAGTCACAGTCAGTATTAGTGGGCTCTGATCTGAGATTGTCATGGTGGGTTCCTGGGGATTAGTGAAAGAGATGGTGGCGCCCAATTTTGTGAGGAGGTTTCTCCCCAGCAGGGACGCTGCGCATTCGGGGATCAGGAGGAACTCATGTTGGACCTTGTGTCCTCCCAGGGTGCACGTTCAAGCTTGGAGGAAAGGCATCTTATTCTGGTTCCCGGTGGCTCCCCGGATCATGACCTGTAGCCCGCTGAGAGGACTTAGTTGGCTTGTTAGGACAGAATGCTCGGCTCCAGTGTCAACAAAGAAGTCGACCAGCTGGCCTCCGACTTTCATCTGGACCATGGGTTCATGCGGGCCCAGCCTGTATGAACCCGGTTGCCCCAGTCCAAGTCCTCACCCACCAGGGCCAATGTCGTGGTCGGTGGTTCCAGTAGATATCCTTCAGTGGGTACCGTTGTGGGCTCTTTGGGTTGGACTTTGTCCTCCATTGCCCACTTCCTTGGTGGCCTGGTGGGACAGTCATGTATCCAATGTCCTTCTAGTTTGCAGTAGGCGCACTGATTCAGGCCCAGTGGCGGTCTGGAGGATCTCATGGACTTTTGGGGTGCTCAGTAGCTGGGGCAGGGGCCTTGCCGGTCAGGGCCACTGCGATGAGATGGGCATATCGCCTAGCCTTTTGTTCGTCCTTCCTGTGGGCCTCTCGGTCGCAGTTCATGAAGACCTTATTAGCTATATTAATTAATTGGGAGCTGTTCATTCCACTGAATCCCTCTAGTTTCTGCAATTTTCTGCAGATGTCGGCAGCTGACGGGATGACGAAGGCTGCATTTACAAGGGTCTGACTTTCAGGGGCTTCGGGATTGAAGGGGGTCCAGATGCGGAAAGCTTCACAGAGTCTCTCATAAAACTCTGAGGGAGGCTCTTGGGGTTCTTGAAGGACTGCTTGGGTTTTAGACAGATTAGTTTGTTTCCTTGCTCCCTGCCTGATTCCATGTAGCAGTGCCCTCTGATAGGTCTGGAGTCAGTGGAGTCCCTCGGGAGTGTTGGGGTCCCAGTCAGGTCTGGTGTCGGGGAGCACCCGTGGAAGGTAACCTTCAATGTCTATGACGCCAGTCATAGACTTGAGGGTTGTGCCTTCAAGTACTGTCGGGCCCATTCTACGATTCGGCGTCTTTCATCGGTGGTGAAGAGGCTTAGAAATAGCTGTCGGATGTCGTCCCATGTAGGGTTATGGGTATTGAAGATCGCCTCCCACATATTTATAAGTGCCTGAGGTTTTTTGGAGTATGAGGGACTGTGGTGTTTCCAGTTCAGGAGATCTGTGGTGGTGAAAGGGACATATGTAAAGACAGAGGCTCCTGGGGTAACGATCCCATCGGTTTCTATCTTTCCTGGTCCCCGAGTCTCCCTTAGAGGCAGTTGTAGTGTTTTATTCTGGGACCTCGTGACCGGTGGAGATGGAGGGGCCAGCGAGGCTGTTGGGGGTTCCACCTGAGGGGCCGGTGAGACTGTTGGGGATTCCACAGAAGGGGGTGGAGTTTCAACAGGGTGGGCAGCGAGTGGTGCTGATGGCTGAAGTGGGTAGCCGAAATATGGGGGTGGGCCTTCTTCAGGCTGATCTTGGTAGATTTTTGGAATTTTCTTCAAGACCCCAGAGGTGTTCAGGAGGACCCTTCCAGGTCCTGACTTATTCGAGCAGAATCTGACCCATTGTGGGAGCTATTTCTAACCACTGGTCTATATGGGGAAGTGGTCGGGGTGTCCTGCTGATTTTGCAGTGACCCTATTCCAAACTGCCTGAACCAGGTGGGTGTCCAATGTTCCTTCAGGTTGCCAGTTGGTATCAAAGGAGGGCCATTCGACTTGGCACAGGGTTTTTAGTTTCTTGGGGCTAAGTTTAACTCCATAATCTCCCTTGTAGCCCTTGTCAAAATTTCTCAACATGCAGTCTAAGACTGTAGGTTTGCTGTGTGTCCCACCCATGCTGATGGTGCCGCAAATGAGATGAAAGACTTTTCCTGAGGACCACTCAGATGCCCTTCTGGCCGTTCCCATTGCAGGAACTTAGGTGGGCTCTTGGCTAAGGTGTCCCCGTATAAACCCCGGGGCAGAGGAGGCTTGGCTCACACCGTTATGCCTTATGAGTCCACACGGAACTGCAGAAGAGGGCCCACTCAGCCTACACGCGAACTTGGAGGCACAGATACAATCACACAACACAAAATATATTCACTCACACAGACTGAGACTTCCACCTGGAGGGGGAATCCTGAACTGGGGCTCAAAGGCCAGGAGGTGATCAAGCTCCCCTTCACCCTGTTGAGGGCGGTCCTGACTGGGTTCTGGTGGCCCCAGGGCCTTACCTGGACTGAAGTCTTCTGATGCCTGTTACCTGATCCTTTGAGGGTCCTGCATCTCTGGAAACCTCTCTGGCGAATATGAGGTGGAGAGGAGGGGGACCTCATTAACTGGAAAACGAGTGGCACCTGTCTGCCCTAGCCTGTCCACCCCAGCCGATGGCCGAGGCCCCAAGAGGCAGGTGACAGCAAGGGGTCAGCGCATTCGTTTCCTGGCCAACGCACCAAAATGTTACAGAAAATGAGGAAGCGAAGGATACCCAGGAAGAGGCAAGAAGCTGTTTATTGCGCCGGCGGGCCAATGGGACCTTCTCAGGTTCCACCAATTGGCCCCTAGTGGGGTTTCGGGAGGGTAGATATAGTGCAGTTTGAGGATATCATGGTTGAGACAAGTGGGGTGAGTGGGCAGAGTTCTGAGGGGGCACATTCTGCCAGCCAGGGAGCCAGTCTGAGAAAGGAAAGGGGAAAGGGAATATCGTGTCCTGCCAGCCAGGGAGCCAGGCTGAGAAAGGAAAGGGGAAAGAGAATATCATATCCCTCCAGCCAGGGAGTCGGGCTGAGAAAGGAAAGAGGAAGTGTCCTGTCAGGCGAGTGCCGGCTGAGATGGGAAGGGTGTATCATATCAGGCGCCGGCGGGGGCAGCAAGGAGGGGGAGGAAAGTTTTTCAGCCTCAGTTATCCATATTAGTACCATCACAGTAGGTGATCATCACGTCACCCTTCCATCGTGCTAAGAGAAAACCACACACTGTGCCTTATTTTTCTGGCTGAGATAAATTCACTGTAAATACTGGTTGGGACCGTACCACCACCTCCAGTGCAATGCCTGTCCATCAATCAAGTAATGGTAAGTCTTCTCTTCTTTGGCATAAGAATTCAAGCCCATCAAAAGTTGTATAGTGGTGATGTATTAGTTACAGCTGCTAGCCAAAATGTTGGCAGTTCAAATTCACCAAGTGCTCCTTGAAAACTCTATGGAACAGTTCTACTCTGTCTATATGGTCACCGTGAGTTATAATTGACTTGACAGCAGGCAGTGGGTTTGATTTTTTTTTTTTTTTTTTTTTTTTTTTGGTATGTTAACTGATGGTAACTCTTTCATATAGTTTTTTAAATTGCTTTTAGTTTTTTGGTTTGGTTTTCTTCCAAAGAAAGAAGGACAACTGTTTTTCCAGGTAATTAGTTGTCTATTTTCCAAAAAAACACTACTCTAAGTATTTCTAGGAGTCCCCACATGGAGAAAACAGTTACATTCTAGGCTACTAAATAAAAGGTTAGGAGCTTGAATCTACCCAGAAGTATCTCAAAAGAAAGTACTAGAGCTCTACCTCTGAAAGATCATAGTCATTGAAAACCTTATAGAGCCAAGTTCTCTGGACACACAGAGTCACCAGGAGTTGCAATTGATAGCAATTGTTTTACCTTCATTTTTAATGTTTCTTAACTTACTTCTCCACCTACTTATTCTTCTTTCTCATAAGGGAAAATAATTAACAGTAGTCTAGCCAGAGGCTGTAACAGTGCAAGCAGAGGCCTGAAAAGTGTCATTTACAAACAACAGGAGAGAATGAAGTAGGTAGTCACGACTAATTCTTTACATGTTTTTCTTAAAATTCCTGGCTTTTTAGTATTACCTGGCTCTGGTGGTAATGGTAATCATATCTTAGCTTATAGGAGCCATTGAGATAAAATCTTTGCAGCTTTTACAGCTTCTTTATTAGGAGCACCAAACAAACAGAGGTGCCAGTTGGGTGAGTCCCTGCTCAGGTAACAACTGAGAGCCTCTGGAACCCGAGTTCTGATGCCCCTCCAGTTGCCCACATTGTTCCCTGATACTGGACCTGCACCTCCATGTAGCCTTTAAAAACCTTGACCTTGCCTGACAACCTCAGACAAGCTCTGAGGACAAGAATGGTCCCTGTTTCCTGTGTTGCCAGCACACAGGAATAAAAACCTTTGAACACTTTACCCCAACTCCTGTCTCAGAGATTGGCTTTGCAGCACGTAGCTTAAACCTAGAGTCTTGTATGGTAACAACAGGATAATCTCACAGCTGTTTTCCAACTAGTCCAACTAATTTAGGTACCTAAATCAGACTTAAAATTCGTGTGAGTCATCAGTAAAAGACAAGCAAAAGTGGTGTCCCACGGGAAAGTGCTGACTAACTCAGTCTTTAGTTACTTATTTTGAACTTCTCCTCTCTTTTAGGTGAAGATTCACAGAGCAAATTGGTTTCCCATTCAGTAATTGATATAAAATTTTTCTGTGACATTGCTTGCAATTTTTTCAATGTGTCAGCACTCTCTCCATTTCCACTCTGAGTTCCTGTTTTCATTTATCTAGTTTTCCTGCCTCCTCCTGCTTTCTCACATTTGTTTTTGGGTGGATATTGCTCTTTTGGTATCATAAGCACTTTCCTTACAGTGTTATTGTTCACTTTATAGCACTGTCTCTCATTTGGATGAAAGGTTGTCTCTAGAAATTGCTTCAGTTTCAAGTTAGAAAGATACCTTCCAGCTCCTGTAGTCTGGGAGTTTCTGTAGTTTCTATCAGACCAGTAAGTCTGATCTTTTTGACGAATTTGTAACTCAGTCTTTATTATGCCAAGGTGGCTGAAAATTTGCTTTGTAGACTGATTTAAACTTAAAGCAATAGTTCAAAGGTTAAGAAGATGTCCCTAAAATTTTCATTTATCCAGACTGATGCTACATCTTGCTTTTATTTTCTTCATAAAGTAGAATTATTGCTGGAATAAGATCGTTTTAATTGTGTTTATTTGTCTGTAGTCTGAAGGGTCAGTAAACTTAACCATGTTATGCTTCTGGATTTCTGTTCCCCAGGATCCATTGAATCATTTACCACAGGGAATTAAATAATCCCGAAATAGTTTCATTCGAAGATGTTTAAAACATAGAAAATGTATGAAGGTCAGATTATTGTAAACTGACTTCTTTTTCACTCATAATTTCATACTTCCTGACTTTCTTTTCATTTCTGATTGATCAATCTTTGGCAGAGGTGTCTAATCGATTATTAAAATTACCTGGCCTGAAAACTGTTGTGTTAAGATATTTATGGTTTGTTAAATGTTGAAAGTATCTACAGAAGATTTATCAAAGTAAAACCTGGACACTTCACACTATATTAAAAAAACAGTATATCATGTCATTCCGGGGTTCATTAGAGTAATTGATGATATTTCAATATTATAAGATGTATTAATATAACTTATCATGTAGTTGATTCAAAGAGTAATAATCACTAACATTTATCAAGTGTTGTGACATTTATCAAGTATTACCTAGGTGCTGCTCTAAGTGCTTCACTGGCTTAACGCCTTCAAATCCTTAAGTAGCTATGTACTAACCATCGCCATCGAGTAAGTTGTGACTCACAAGACCCTACAGAACAGCATAGATCTGCCCCTAGAGGGTTTCTAAGGCTGTAAGTGTTGTCATTAGAAGGCTGTTCCATCTCCCCTCCCCGACCCCCATGGAGCAGCTGGTGGCCCAAACTGCTAACCTTTGGATTGGCAACTGAGCACTTTAACCACTACACCAGCAGGACTTCTTTACTCGACATGGTAGGTACTATTATAACCCCAATTTTCAAAAAAACTCACTGCCACTGAATCGATTTTGACTCATAGTCACCCTGTAGGACAGAGTAGAACTGTTCCATAGAGTTTCCAAGGAATGCCTAGTAGATTTGAACTGCTCGCCTTTTGGTTAGAGCCCTAACACTTAACTGCTATGCCACCACAGTTTCCAGTCCCAGTTTTAGAGAGGAGGAAACTGTGATACGGAAGGAAAAGTATCTTCTCTAAAGTCACATAAGTAGTAAAGCTACCAGGTCACATTCAAACCCAGGAAGAAAGCAGCAGCCAGCGAGTGGGGAAGCAGGAGTAAAAGGAGGCAGGGTAGGAAAAGGTGCCCTGTGGACCTCAAGCCTATATAGCAAAGCCTGTCTGGGGCAACAGGAGAGGCTTTAATTTAGAATCAACATCAGAGTTATGGTAGTCTGTTAGAAGAGAATGGGCTCTGAAGCAGCGAACTGAGACTGTTCCTACACCAAAAGAGATGTTGAGTGGAGATAACAGTCAAAAATACAAGGAATAAAGCTGTTTAACGACTACTATATTAAGCCAGAAAAAACTCCAGTTGCCATCAAGTCAACTCTGACTCTTAGCGACCTCGTCTATGTCAGAGAAAAAAGTGCTCTACAGGGCATTCTGGGGCTAACAGTTTCAGAAGCAGCTCACCAGGCCTTTCTTCTAAGATGCCTCTGGGTAGACTCTAACAACTAACCTTTGCGTTAAGAGCCAAAAGCCTTAACTCTTTGTACCACCCAGGAACCCTACTTTTTTTTTTATTTCATATGACTGAGTGAAAATGTACATTCCTGTATAAATTTACATGCCCATCTATATACAGCTTCCACTGCTCTCCCTGTCCGGTGACAGCACACTATTCCTCTCTGCTCCATACATGTCTCATCCTCCCAACAGTCTCCTTCTCGGAAGATAGAGAGACCCACATGAGTGGGTGTCTACATCAACTTGGGACCAGAAGAACTGGATGGTGCCCAGCCACCACCAGTGATAGCCGCAATGGAGCTCACTAAGTTGAGTCTCACCGGCAACACAAGAATAAAAAGGGGTGCATCCTGAGATCTCCACTAAAAGACCTCAAATGATGGCCTAGCGGTTTTGGGGTTCCCCTGGGAGCATGGCCCCTGGCCCTGATGCTTCCCTTGCCCATAAATCATAATGAAGATCCACTCTTTGGACACGAATGGATTGGACTTGGCAATGCAGAGTGAACATATATTGTATGTGCTTTATGGGCTGACCTCTGGTTGGAGGAAGGAGAGTGGTTGAAACTCTACATTTTTGTGAGGTACTTTAGAGTCTATTCACATTCATAGCCACCACGTGACAAAGAAGAACTGCTCTATGCAATTTTTTAGACTGTAATCTTAACAGGAATGAATGGCCAAGTCTATCTCCCTTGGAGCCACTGGGTGTGTTTCAATCTCCAAACTTCTGGTTAGAATCCAAGCTCTTAAACATTGTACCACCAGAGCTCCTATTAAGCCTTGATATCACAAAATGCTTAAAATATTTTTTACACATAGATTCAGGAAAAAAAAAGTTAGAAAGCTGGAACAGTGATTCTTCACTTTCCACCTCAGTCAGCCAGGCTCTTTAAGATGAGGATGGGGATGGACAGTGAAGACAGTTTGAAAAAAATTATATAATCTGTTGCTTTTGTAATTTTTTTTTTAAAAGCACTGGAAGTCAGAATTTGACAGTATTTTGTTCACTATAGGATATGCAGAAGATAGAATGATCAAGTGTTTAGAAGCTGTTGCTTTTAAAAAAGGGAAAAACGCTACCATGATAGAATTTGGTCAAAATCAGGATAAAGACAAGCCTGCTTATTTATGACAGACCTAGAAATGATAGTCAAAACAACATACACAGGAAAAAGAAAAACAGGATTTACATATAGGGATGTGTATGAACGCTGTTTGCAGCCAAGCTCTTAATGACTGCACCACCAGAGTCCCATAGACACAAATACACACATGTGCAGCACATTAGCACTTGTTGTAATGTTAGTTTATCAGAAACACCAAAGAAAAACTACTGAAAAGCTATTCAAAATAAAACGAAATTTTAGCAACACAGCTAAATATACATAAATATGTGAGTGTGTGTATGTAAAATCAATAACTTATCTTTGTACAAGCAACAATCAGTTAGAAAATACAAAGAAAAAGATTTTGTTCACGATGCCACGAAACAGTATCTGTGAGTAAATATAGTGAGAATGTATAACTCTTATATGATTGACAGCAATTAAAAGACTTGAATGAAGGGAGACACTCATGTTCTTGGATGGCAAGATGTCTTAATTTGATGATTTCAATTGCTCACAAAGTAATCTATAAAACTGACACAATACCTATAAAAAGTCTAATGTAATTTAGGGTAAGGCGGAGTTAGGAGTATTGGAAGGAGTTCTGGTGGCACGGTGATTAAGCACTCAGCTGCTAACCAAAAGGTTTGTAGTTTGAGACTACCAGTCACTTGACAGAAGATGTGATAGTCGAAGATGTGATAGTCTGCTTCTGTAGAGATTACAGCCTTGGGAACCCTGTGAGGCAGTTCTACTCTGTCTTATAAGGTCACTATGAGTCAAAATCGACTTAATGACAATGGGTATGGAATGGATTTGAGGAGTATTAGTAAAATAATTCTTCAGTCTCACGGGAATAATAAATAAACTTACAGGAAGGATAATTTATTTCTGAAAAAGGATAACGTGATAGAAATTTTTCCTACCCGGTATTACAGTGAATAAAAATAAAATCATATAGCAATGCAATACTGGTACAGGTTTAGTCGTAGAAAAAGTATGTGATGAGACTCAATTATATATGAGAATTTAATATACATATAAAAGTTGCATTTTAAATCAGTGTTAAAGATTTATTAATCAATAAACTATTTCTGCATAACTGCTTAGCGAGTTGGAAAAATAATAATAATTCAATTAGAGCTCTATCTCATGACAAAAAGAATTGCAAAGTACCAGAAGCCAGTCCCAACACTTTTCAGGGTCCCGCACGGAGGGAGGGAAGGCGCCAGCGGGAAATGAATAAAGGAGACAGGAAAGACTTTTCTGGTTTAAGGCAGCCCGACCCAGAGAGCAAGAGAGTCTGTGTCGAGAGCTGTCCGTCTTTATTCTTTATAGGACAGGTGATGTAATGTTCGCCCGATTTTCTTCATCATATAAACTATTGGCTAACAAGAAAGTGACCCCTCGTGGTCTTCTAACTAACTGTCAAGGCCCTTTTGGGATAATAGTCTAAACCAGGTGTCCGTGGTGGTAAATGTCAGTGAACACAATTAATGGTTTTATTCGTACCTCAAAGTGGAAGGTAGGGAAGGGTAAACTTCTCAAGGCTTCACCATTTGGCTGTCTCCATTTGCTTCTCTAAGTTTTTATTTATATCTTCCTGTGCAGATAGTAAGTGTCTGCTATCCCCTAATCAAGCACAGCTGCACTAAGAAAGATGTTTCTTTAGTGTTATCAGTTTGCCATACCAGTTATAAAGAACCTAAAAGTTTATTTATTCTTCCTGTTGCAGGGAGTGGGATGCTTGTATAGTTTTAATAGCTATGTGGAGAATTGTCCTTGAGAGCTTTTCAAGGGTTAGCTTGTAAACCTGTGTATGTGGAGAAAAGGGAGGGGGAAATGCAATTAGGGGGAAGCCAGTGAAGCTGGGCAGGCCTCAGTGCTATTAGGCATGCTGCATTGAAATCCATTCCTCTGATCTCTATTCCTCAGAAGTTCCTGGTCAGACTGTCCCAATATAATCTCATAAACCGAGGGGTTGTGAAGCCCCTCTTAGAAGGCATCCTTCTTAATCCTCATATTAGGAGGGGGTATCTTTTTAGGAAAATTTAATTAGGAAGCAAAATATTATCAGGGGTAATAGGCTAAAAAGCATGTCACAGGTGAGATGCTTCAGCCTGTCATTTACAGAAGTTTGTGACTTTGTCTACAAGGGCCTTTCCAGATGGCGGGCCGTCACAGCAAAGAATTAAAGAAAGTAAAATACACATTTAATTAGAAGGCAAATGTAAGTATTTTTCATAACCTAAGAGTAGTTACAAAAAAATACTTTGTTGTATTTTCAGTGAACATATATAACAGCAAAACAGATTCCTATTCAATAAGTTTTGCACACATTGCTCAGTGACAGTGGTTACTTCTTCATGTTGCGTGGCCATTCTCATTATTTCCACGCTAGCTGCTCCTTTTCCATCAACTTAGTCACACTATTCCCCCAAGCCTTCTCATCTATGCTGCAGAGTAGCTATTAACCGTACTGATCTCATACAAATATATATTTTTGAAGAGTTTAGTACTCAAGGGTAACATTCTTTACTTGCTTTTTTTAAAAATTATGATTTAAGTGAAACTTTACAGAGCAAACTGATTTCTCATTAAGAAGGTAATACACAAATTGTTTTGTTTCAATGGTTGGCAACTCCACGATGTGTCAACATTCTCCCCTTCTGCACCCTGAGTTTCCTTGTTTCCATTTGTCTGGTTTTCCTGTCCTTTCCTGCCCTCTCATCTTTGCTTCGGGGCTGGTATTAGTCTCCTATTTATGATTGAACTATGAAGGCTATTCCTCACATGGGTGACTGTTGGCCCAATAGACCTGCCTGATCTTTGACTGAAGGTTATAACTCAAGAGCAACTTCAGTACTCAGTTAAAAGAGTGTCTGGGGGCCATACACTAGAGGTTTCTCCAATTTATATCAGACCAACAAGCCTGATCATTTTTGTGTGTCTGTGAATTTGAATTTTGTTCTACATTTTTCTCTCTCTGCCCAGGACCGTCTGTTGTCATTCCTGCCGGAACAGTCAGTAGTGATAACTGGACACCGTCTGGTTGTTGGGGCTCTGTCTGGAGGAGGTTATGGTAGTTGTGGCCCATTAGTCCCTTGAACTAATCTTTCCCTTGTGTCTTTGGTCTTCTTCATTCTCCTTTGTTCTGGCTGGGATGGGAACAGTAAATACATCTTAGATGGCTACTTACAGGCTTTTGTGATGCCAGAAGCTAGTAACCACTGTCAGGTACTAGAACAATTTCTTCATAGACTGTGTTATGCCAATTGAGCTAGATGTCTCCAGAGACTATGGTCCCTAGCCCTCAGCCCAGCAGTTTGGTCTCTTTGGGTGTTGTGTTTGTCAGCGAATCTTTTGTGAATTTGCCCTGGTCAAGTTGTGCTGCCTTCCCCAATATTGTGCACTATCTTATTCTTCAGTGCAGGTGTTAACTTATCTACTGTCTAGTTTTGTCCTCCATCATAACCATCAAAGATTGTTTGTTTCTGTATGGAAATATTTGCCTGTGTTTTTATAATAGTGGTTTCATACAGTATTTGTCCTTTTATGACTGATTTATTTCACTCTGCATAAAATGTTTTTAAATGTGTCAAGAGATTGACAAATGTTGAAACAGAAATAACAAACGAAAATAAAAACTTTTTAATCTTTAAAACCCCCTAAATAATAGATCAGATTGAGCAACAGATACATGACCGAAGTTTAACATACCAAGAACTTTTTCCTGTTTATCGAGGAAAGGTGGATAATGAATGAAGAACATAAGCGACTCAGAAAAGGAGAAATACTGAGAATGATCAAATTAACGTATAGGACAGAGGTCAAGTGCACAGCCTCTGGAGCCAGACTGTCTGAATCCAAACATGAATTTTTCCAGTGTTTAGTCATGTGATCTGGGACAACTTGCTTCATCTTTCTGTGACTCTGTTTTCTCAACTTTTTATTCGTGGATTTGCCCAAGCTGGCTTTTCCTAAATTGAAGCATACTTTGGCAAAGGAGGATTCTGGGTGGTGCAAATGGTTAACTCGACAGCTGCTAACTGTAATGCAAGAGGTTTGAGCCCACTCAGAGGTGCCTTGGAAGAAAGTACTGGTGATCTACTTCAAAAACTTAAGCCATTGAGCACCCTAAGGAGCACAGCTCTAGTCTGATGAAAACATGAGATTACCATGAGTGGCAACTGGTTTTTCTACAGAAGAAAAATGAATTTTAGTTTACCATAAAGCTTTCCAAATGTTTGTTTCAGACAATGTATTAACTTTGAAACATTTGGAAAAATGACATGACCTGGTATACTGAGTTCAATACAGAAACACAGAAGTGTTTAAACACCCTTAATTTAAGCAATAGTAGGACTAGAGGATTTTTTGTTTTGTTTTCTTTTCTTTTTGAGAACTCACATACTTGAACTGTCAGAGACTCCATGTTACTGGTGCCAGCAGCCATATAATTCCACTTCTATGTTTCTTTCTTTTTCTTGGCTATCTGTCAGAGCTCTGTTGCAGAGGTCCAGGTGACTGATGACTGCTGACAATACAGTCCTCAGGAAAAGGAGCTTGTCGAGAGCTGATGCAAAGACCCACACACTTAGTGAGCTTTCCTAACGACTGGACTTGTGTGGGACCCCTGAGAATTTATGTCATTCCACACAGACAACTTCTGTCCCAGCACAAGACCTCAAAGCTCTGTTACAGGGCCAGAGGCAAGAGAGAAAACACAGATTTGCTAACTGCCTTGCCCTTGAATATTCAGAAGAGTTCTGACTCATTATCACTATCATGTGAGTTGGAAGCTTAGCTGACAACAGACTGATAGCTCCAGATATGTGACAATTTTCATTCCATAGCCTAATAGACCTAAATATCTGATTTCAGCTGGACATGACACGTTTTACATTCTTGCTGTCCAGCAAGCTGGATGTTAATGAAAACGTCCATTACATAACGCTTCAAAGCACATGAACTACTCAAATATCGGTGGGTACTGTAGCATAGAAATTTCAACAACTCTTCCAAGCAGGTAACGCCTTATACAATTAAAGTAATAAAAGTGTATCATTTATTAAATGCTCAGTAGTTTCCAGGAATAAATGGTGGCTGTAAATTGGGATCGACTTGACGGCAATAGGTCTGGTTTAGGGTTTGGTACTGAACTCTCTATAATAATGTTCTATACTTGTTATAACAATTACAAAAATTTACATATCTTTATTGTCTTTAAATTGAATTATATATCAAATCCAACATTTCCAGACTTACTAGGAAATTCTGTCTCAGATATTATTGAAGGGACTTCTCTTCCCTCCTTGCAGTCACCTAAAAATCTGAGAAGTTTATGTAATGCCCAGAAAATGGGAGAACAGCCTGTCTACTCACTAGTCCATCTTTACTGCTGCCTTCATAAACCACCAAAAAAGAGCTCAGATGGCACAAGCAGTTTGCAACTGGCTCCTGACCTAAAGGTTCACATTTGAAATCCACTTAGGGACTCTGCAGAAGCAAGGCCTGGAAAAGCACTTCTGCAAAGAATATAGCTCAGAGAATCCTTTAAAGCTGTTCTGCTCTGTACCACATGGAGTCACTGTGAGTCAGGGGCTGATTCAATGGCAGCTAACAGTAACAGTAACATCATAAGCCCACATAAAACCATTCCTTCCCTGTGATCTTTTGAAAACTGTCAGCTCTAACATTTCTGTGCCACAATCCAGTAGTGGACAATGTTGCAAGTCTAAGAAGGTGGGGTGCCTGGGTCCAACCAGAGGTGCGGTATAGCCACAGCTTCTAAGAACTATATAGTGGATCTGTTAATGTGAGATTATTTGTAGTGGTCAATAACATGGATTCTAGACTTGGGCCATCTGGGTTTCATTCCAGACTTCATCATTTACTAGCTGTGTGACCATGAGCAGAATGCCTAAATCCAGCAGAATTCAATCCAAAGCCACGCCTGTGATCTATGGAATCAATAGTAATTCTTGTGTTTCTTTTCTAAGAGAGAGAGAAAAGATATGGAGTGGCCAAGGCTCACGATAGCGGTTTCTATTATTCTCCTTTTTAATTAATTACTATGCACTCTTTTTTTAAAAGGGTTAAAATGAAACTTGAAAATTTCATATACTTAAAAAAAAAACTAATGGCTAAAAAGAAAACTAGATCAGAGCTCTTAGAATTCTCTTTATGTCTGTGCTTCTTTGATAGAAAGCCATTAAATATCATGGTTATGCTATTCATTGGATGTTACTCATTTCCATAAGTTCTGTTCCTGTCTGGGCAGGAAACTTCCTTTTCTATTGGCTCTACTGAAGCTTCTGGTGTTCATCTAGATGGCACTGGAGAGGGTGTGTCATTTCTGTAGCTGCTTCCAATTGGTTAGCAAAGATGGAAATTATTGATGCAGGCAATTTATAAGACAGTTCCTACAATATTCTCAGAAATTCCTGGTGTGTATTTCAATACTTGCTGTCCAACAAATCAAGACGATCTGATCTGCATTCCACAGCACTTTTACCAAAAGTGCTTAGCAACTTCTCTAGCACATTTTCAATTTTAATCTCTCTTTTAGACGGCACTTGGCTTGGCTTGGCTTTTAGTTTCTCACAGATGGAAACTAAACACAAAATGTTAACAAGGGCTTACTAGTTTTCAAGAACACTTTAGGGCTATGGCCCAAATTTATGCCAAGAAAGGAATTAGTAATACTGTACCTATTGAGAAGGGATTTGTTGTTGTTATATTGGCTATTTAGGTTGAGGAAATTCACTGTAAATCCTTTTTCTTTTTTTTAAAATTAATTCTTATAAAATACTTCACACCCTAGCAGTGACATAACTAACAGAGATAACACTCTGTAAGGGGTAGCGAGACTCAACTGGACTATCAACTCTGAATAACACGACAGAGATTGTCATTCGCAGTTGGCCTCAGTTAGTTCTAGTAGTTGGGTAGAGGGTGTCCCAAAACAGACAGAGACACACCATTCCAAGGGTCCAGCAAAGTTTACTTGAAGAGAAAGAGAGCAGGGCCTGAACCAAGAGTGGCTCAGCCTGCTTTCCCCAGTAGGGCAAGTTTTCTAAAGTTTTAAAGTTTTGATGAGGTAAAGTGGGGTGAGGAGGTTTCTGGTTTGATAAGGAAACAGAGAAGAGGAGTAGCAAGAAATTCTGGCTAGGGGATTTACGGTCTGATAAGAAAGAAGTATTGATTAGAAGGGGGAGGGGTAATGTTTGTTTATGGTCAAGATTATGGTAAGGAAAGAGCTTTCAATTACAAGGATGGGGAAGACAGGCAGAAAGCTATTTACAGTTGTATAGTTATACCAGGTGGGGCACACTAGGATGTTTTTGGTCATCCCGTGGGGCATGCATACGAGGCTGTTCTCAGCTGTTGTCGAGGTCTGATCGTTGGGTAGGATGAACTCCCTGAATTTCAGGAACAGAGGTCCCACACTAATATTCATCTTTAATTTTTTTTAACAAATGTTTAAGGTTAAGATACTATAAAGACAAAAAAAATTAATCGAGAACAGCAATTAGTTAAGAATTGCTACTGTAACAAGGACCTTTATGCAACTTATTATGAAATCAACTTAATTTTGGACGTATGTATCATATACAAATGTTTTGTTGTTGTTAGGTGCCAGTGAGTCAATTTGGTGCCAGTGTTGTTAGGTGCCAGTTAGGTGCCAGTGACCCCAAATGCAATAGAATTAAACACTGCCAGTTCCTGTACCATCCTCACAATTGTTGTTATGTCAGAACCCTTTACGGCAGCCACTGTGTAAATCCATCTCTTTAAGGACCTTCTTTTTCTCCGACCCTCTGTTTTACCAACGATGATGTCCTTCTCCAGGAGCTGGTCCCTCCTGACATCATGTCCAAAGTATGTGAAACTGAATCTCACAATTCTTACGTCCAAGGAACATTCTGGCTATACTTTCTTCCAAGACAAATTGGTTTGTTCTTCCGGCATTCCATGATATATTCAGTATTCTTCACCAACACTGTAATTCAAAGGCATCAGTTCTTCTTCCGTCTTCCTTATTCACTGCCCAGGTTTCATACACTTATGAGGCTACTGAGAATATTGAAATGAGGAAAGGCGCAGTAAAAATTCGAGGTATTCAAGAAAGCCCCAGGAAACAACTTAATAGCAGAAAATACCATAGAATAATCTCACCTTTGTCTTACAAAACATCTGTCACAAGACAACCCTGGGGACAGCCTTGCAAGTGACCCCTAGACCTTGACCACAGACAGCCTGCAAGTGACCCCTAGACCTTGACCACAGTTTACAACTAACAGGAATTCCAGGTGGCCTTACCCAATCAATGTAAAGGTCGGTTCCCCCTCCCTGCTTTGCAATCTCACGACTTAAATACTGGCCACTGAGGAAGCTCGTGGTCGCCTCCTCACTCTGTGTAGTTTGGAGTGTGTCCCTGGTGCACCAGCCTTTTTTCTTATTGGGCATATTTTTTAATAAAATTGAACCTTTAAAGAAATTCTGGGTCATGTCTTGAAATCCAAACCCCTAACAAGAATATCATCCATGGCCTGAGGGAGGTGGATCAGAGACACTTCTGCACTGTGGAAAAACAAAGGCTAAGTACATTACTCTGGAACTCCTGGGCCACAGACAGGATTCTCCGATAGGATTTCTGGAGTAACATTTGAGGAAGATCCTCTGTTCCCATCTCTTCCATCTCAGAAGTGAAACTGTCTACAGTTTGCGGTAAAACTAAGTATTTGAAGGCAGATTATCTGAGTTTGATTCCTTTTACTTTCTCTTTACCTACCATGTTACTTTGGCAAGTTATTAGGCTCTCTGGACGTCAGTCTCCTCATTCATCAAGGAGAGTAATGAAAAGCCATGAAACTGTGAGCAAATATGACTGGTTTACATTGGTTTTTTCTTGTTCAGACTAAGTAAACTGTAAGTTTTTAGGTGACCAAGCACAAATTGGATCTCTGGCCCTAACTTCTCAGGATACATACTTTTGTTGACTGTCATGTTTCCTTTATTTAGTAGTTATTGTATTATTGTGACACCCCAGTATAGAGGTAAGAGCCCAGGAGTCTGGAAGAGCTGAATTCAAATCTCAGTTCTACTGCTTGATTAAACAATTTGAAAAAAATTGCTTAATCTGTCTAAGCCTCACTTTATCTGCTTCATATGAATAACAATACCTAAATCCTTTTTAAGGATTAAAAGAATTACCATTTATAACTAACTACTAATGCAGGAAAATCCTAAAAATCACTCAGGTTATGAGATTTCTGCTTTATAAAGAAGAAACACAACCCATGCTGTCCAGTTGGTTCTAACTCATCACAACCCAATAGAAGAGAGTAGAACTGCCCCATAGTGTTTCTAAGAAGTAGCTGGTAGATGCGAACTGCTAAGTTTTTGGTTAGCAGCCCAAACTGTTAATCGCTATGCCACCAGTGTGTCCACTTGATGAAGACCTTCATTGAATATCCTCTCTTGGCTTAGTAAGTATTTCTTTGCATTTATAAGAATTATTTTGTATTTTATGTGTTACATGACTGTGCCAGTCACTTAGCTCTTAACCCTTCTCCTGGTCTCTGCTTTGTGTCATAGGAAGCAAGCCTCTGCAAACTGTATTTCCCACATTCCCTTGCCAGCTGGCTACTGTCTTCAGACTTTGGAAGGAGCTGAAGCAAGACTGAAATGTGGGAGAGAGAGGATGGATGACCTTTCCAGCAAGAACTGCATCTTCTCTGAGTTCCATGTTTTCATATCATGTGAAATCTATACTTTTGTCTTACTGTAGAGATAAATAACTAAAGGAAGAGTTTTTATTTTTCATATTGTGTAACATTTAGAATGTGTAGGAATTTAAAAAAACAATACATGAAACTGGGTAGGTATTTTCTGCTCCTAAATTAAGATTATGCTGAAGTTCTTCATATTACACATTTGTATGATCTTGTTGAAGCTTTTAAAATTGCTTTCTGTCTGCTGGACTTAGCACCTGGACTTAGCACTTGGACTGTGGCCAAGCCTGTTATCCGTTAGGCATTGCCTTACCTTCTGGTGTCAGTCATTGACAGTTTCATCCTCATTTCATTCTAGCCCACACAGAGCTAAAGTTAACAACTGAAATTTCTGCTACAAAGGTTTGAGGTAAAATTTGTTATATTTCAGAACACTTTGAGAAGTAACCCAACACATTCAGGAAGTACAATACTTTCTTTGGAATTGTTGTACAAAACATAACACAGGTTCTATACAAAGGCTTCTGGTACGTTTTCCTTAGAGCTATAACTAGATTACCACCACAAGACTGTCAGTTTGTCATACTGCATTGGCTTACTTGTTACCATGATGTTGGCTGGAAACTATGCCAGCTACTAAATTAAGACAGACTTGGAAGAGAAGACTGGTGACATATTTCTAAAATTTAGCCAGTGAAAAACTTACAGATCACAACAGAATATTGTTCAATATTAATTCTAGAAGATGAGACCTCTGTGTTGGGAAGGCACACAAAGTACAGTGGTTGAAGCAATCAACTCAAGCATTACAATGTTTGTAAAAGTGACATAGGACTGAGCAAGAGTTCCTTCTGCTCTATGTGAAGTCATCAGGACTCACAGCAAACTCAATGACAACTAACAGCAACAGTAAATAAGAGAAGTATCAAAAATACATTGTTGTTGTCATTATGAGAGAGGAAAATCCTAAAAAAATTCCAGAGGCTTCTTCAGGTCTCAAGGACACCCCCCACCCCAGAACTTCCTGGGGTAGTCAAACATGTAGGAATTTATAAAAGAAGAACTACTCTTCCTGTAACTTGAGACAAATGCTTATCTTGACCTCTGTAAGTTTCCTGGTGCCAACAGGAAAGCAATATGAAAATCTGTAAGCCTGCTAATGTCAATAAGGAGACTGTTATGGAAATTCCTTTGTCTGTACTCTGTACAAAGCTTATAAAAAGAAAGAAACAAAGAAGCTCCTGGAGCTCAGCTGTTTTTCAGATACTGCCACAGCCCCGCCGGCAGGAAAAAATTCCCTTCCTCCAGCAGTTATCAGTGTTATCCGATTCGATGGCACTTGGCTTGGCAAGTGATTTCTGCTCTCCAGGTCCTTACTTGTCTTTCCTGCAACATTTCAGTGCTGCTGACTTGGTTCTGATTCATAGAGACGCTATGAACAATCAAATGAAACAATACCTGGTCTTGTACCAGCCTCACGATCATTGCTATGCATGAGCCCATTCTTGTAGCCACTGGGTCAATCTATGTCTTTTTCTGTGACTTTCTACTTTATCAAACATGATATATCTTTCTTAGGGATAGAATCCCCATCCCCTACATCAACAACATGTCCAAAGTAGATAAGAAGTCTTTCCATCCAAGCTTCTAGAACATTCTAGCTGTACTTCTTTCAAGGCAAATTTGTTTGTTCTTTTGGCAGTCTGTGCTATATTCCATATTCTTTGCCAACATCCTAATTCAAAGACTTCAATTCTTCAGTCTTCTTTATTCATTGTTCAGCTTTTGCATGAATATGAGGCTGTTGAAAATACTGCATCTTGGGTCAGGTGCACCTTAGTCCTCAAAGTGACATCCTTGCTTTCTAACACTTGAAAGAAGTCTTTTGCAGCAGTTGTTCTATGCAATGTGTCATTGATTTCTCAATTGCTGCTTCTATGGGCACTGACAGTGGATACTAGTAAAATAAAATATTTGGGAACTTCAATTTTTACTCCATTTATCATGATACTGCTTATTGGTCAAGTTTGAGGACTTTTGTTTTCTGTAAATTGAAGTGTAATCTGTACTGAAGGCTGTGGTCTTTGATCTTTATCAGTGTTTCAAGTCATTTACTTTTTCCAGAGAATGCTGTGTCATCTGCATACCACAGTTAAGCTCTCAGCTGTTAACCAAAAGGTCTACAGTTTGAATCTACCAGAAGCCTTTTGGAAACCCTGTGGGAAAGTTCTGCTCTATCCTGTATGGTCGCTATAATTCTTACATTCCATATTACAATCATCACTCAATATTTGCAGTTTTTTCTTCTCATTTTGAGTCTTGCCACGTCAGTAAATGAGTGTCCCCCAAACCTTACTCCATTGACATCATTAAAGTCAACTTTACTTTGAGGTAGCTACTCTTTCCTAGTCATGTTTCAAGTGACTTCCAACCTGAGAGGCTCATCTATCAGCACTTGTATCAGACAATTTTTTGCCACTGTTTTCAAAGTTTTCACTTCTAATTTTTTCAGAAGTAGACAACCAGATCCTTCTTAGCCTGTCTTAGTCTTGAAGTCCTGCTGAAACTTGTCCAAAATGGGTAACCCTACTGGTACTTGAAATATTCGTGGTATAGCTACCAGTATCACAGTAACAGTAACATGCAAGCATCACAGTACAACAAACTAACAGACAACTGGTGGAAAAATGAATTAAAGATTTACATTTCTGCCTTAATAGCATAATACTGATGATTCAACTTCTATTACCTCATGAAGTAGATATGATTTGCCCCGACCCGCGGGGCGAATCAACGGAGGGATGAGGGGGAGCCTGTGAAAATGAAAGTGGAGCAAGGGATGCGAAGAAATGGAGGCAAGACAAAATTCTGATCAAGCCTCGAGGTTTTATTGTAGCAGAGTAATATATATAGAAGTTGGGGAGGGGAAGGGCTTAGGACCGGAAGATAGCTGGTATGAGACAGTTGGCATTCTATGATTGGGCAGACGGTATGCCTGTACAGTTGACGTTAGGCAGTGACGCTGGGCAGTGACGCTGGGTAATCTTTGTGCACGAACGTTTTCAGGGGCTTCCCAGACTTCCTGTTTTTTGGGGCCTGAAGTTTTCTCATGGCCCCCGACATATTCTCCCTTTTTGTTTTGTTTTGGGAGGTGGGCTTCAACCGGGAGAGGGAGTAGTGACCTGGCTCCTCCTGTTATACTATTTGGCTCTTGGTATCTTTTGGGGAGGAGAGGCAGAGCCATTTTAATGTTTTTAGGATAGATACCAACCTCTATGCAAGCCAGATATGCTCCAGGAAAACGTAGAGGAGTTAATGATAACTTTCCCTTGCAATGCTTTGCTTCGCACTCCTCCCGATACCCATACCTCTCTTCCCAAGTTGGCAAGGAGGTAAGCATGCCTCTACTTTTCATGCTGTCCCCTTGGGGAAGAAGTCGGAGTACCCGTTTTTAGCGGCGTATTCATCGTCAACTGCCAGGCAGTGGTAATGGACTTGGATAGGTTTAGCCAATGCTGAATCTATTTGTTGTTTGATAAAGCTTGTAAGCCTTTTGAAAGCCCAAGGGCCAAAAGACAGAATTAACATTAAACCGAGAAGGGGGCCGAGGATGGGGAGGAGATAGGGAAGGAATCTGTTCAGTCCAGTCCAAAATGGATTTTCTTGTAGTTTTCTTCGTCTGTTTTGTAGATCTTCCTGTAAATCTCTTATCTTGTTTCGGACAATCCCGGATTTATTGGCATAGAAGCAGCAGTGTTCCTGTAAAACTAAACAGATACTGCCTTTTTCTGCAGTAAGAAGGTCTAAGCCCCTTTGATTTTGTAAGGCTACCTCAGCTAAGGAGTCAATTTGATCTTGTAAATCATTGATAGTACCAGAGAGGGTTTGGACATCGTCTATTAATTGATGGGATAACTTATTGTATTTGTCTATGGCGATGCCCAGGCCGGCAGAGCCAGTGGCTGTAGCCCCGGCAACTCCCAGGCCCACAAGAAGGGGTATGAATTGGAGGGCTCGTTTTGATCGTCTGGCTATGTAATCAAAACTGGGGACAGGGACAGGGGTGTCTCCTGATATGATAGAAATATCCGGGAGGAGGTTAGCCTGAACACAGAGTCCTGTCCAGTTTCTGGGTAAGGCTGTATAGGCTAAGTTACTTCCACATATAAAAACCTGTCCAGGGGCTGGACAGAGGGGCTCTGTATGGTTGGTGGTATTGGTACAATTATTAAATGTTATAAATCTGACATCTAGATCAAAAAGCTGTTATTTTGGAATGACCCTTGGTAGCAATGGGAAGAATTAAAGCCAACAGGCTGTGTTCAAAAAGGTGGGCTGAGGCTACAGTTACTGGATGAAAGTGTAGAGGAGTTGTTGAAAAAGAGACACAGCATTGGAAGATGGTTTGATATAAGGAACTGTCTCTAACACTGGAACTGAGAGAGCTATGTAAGCACTGTCAGTGTAAAGATTGAAGGGGACATCGTGTAGTATTGTGAAGACCTGTAAGATAGCGAAAAGTTCCACAAGCTGGACTGACTTAAAGGGAGATTGGGCACTGTAAGGCTGTGAATTTATGACCCATGCCGCAATGCCAGAGGAGGATCCATCTGAGAAGACCAGAGAGGCTTCTTTCAAAGGACTTAAAGAGGTTATTTTGGGGAAGGTAAAAGGATGTAGCCGCGCGAACTGAAGGAGTTTATGCGACGGATAGTGGTTATCAATCGTACCTAGAAACGTGGATAGGGTTATTATCCAATCACCATCATTTTGGGAAAGCCAGTCTATTTGTTCCTTGGTGTAAGGAAGGATAAGTTGGTCAGGGTCCCTGCCGAAATGTTGGCGGCTCTTTTCTCGGCCCAGTCTTATAAGTTTGGCCACTAGGGAGGGATAGGTGAGGAGAACTTTAGTTGGGGTGGAGGATAGATGTATCCACAAGAGGGGGCCCTTCTGCCACAAAACCCCTGTGGGGGTATGTTGTGTGGCACAGACAATAAGGGCAAAGGGCTGCTCATAAGTTATGAAGGTAACCTGTTGTTGTTGCATGGCCTTTTCAACAATGTGAAGGGCCCTTTTTGCCTCAGGGTTAAGGTGACGGGGAGAGAGGGGGCTGGCATCTCCATGAAGAGTATCAAACAATGGTTTTAATTCCCCTGTTGTAAGTTTGAGGTACGGTCGGAGCCAATTAATATCTCCCAGGAACTTTTGAAAATCATTAAGTGTGTGTAGATGAGAGGTTTTTAGGTTAAGTTTTTGAGTGGTGATTTGATTATTATTTAATTCAAAACCGAGGTAATAATAAGGGTCGGTAAGCTGTATTTTGTTTGGGGCGATTTGAAGTCCAAGAGAAGTTAGTTGGCAAGTTAGGTCCTGGTTGCACTTAAGTACCTCTAAGCTGGAGGCCCCCGCCAGTAAAATATCATCCATGTAATGAATGATATAAATGGAAGACCACCGACGCCTAAGAGGGTCTACAGCCTGAGCAACAAATTTTTGACACAGAGTGGGACTATTGGCCATGCCCTGAGGGAGAACTTTCCACTGATAGCGCTACATTGGTCCTTTAAAATTAATAACTGGGAGGCTAAACGCAAAGCGTTCTCTATCAAGTGGGTGAAGAGGGATGGTAAAGAAGCAATCTTTGAGATCAATAATGATTTTAAAATAGTTAGCTGGAATGGCAACGGGTGAGGGGAGTCCAGGTTGGAGAGCCCCCATTGTAAACATGGTTTTATTAATTTCTCTGAGGTCCTGAAGGAGTTGCCATGGCCCATTTTTCTTTTTGATCACAAATATAGGAGTATTCCAGGGAGAGGTGGTTGGTTCTAAATGTCCAGCAGCCAGCTGTTCCTGCACTAAAGCTGTGGCAGCTGTGAGTTTTTGTTCAGTCAAGGGCCATTGATCTACCCACACTGGAGACTCAGATTTCCACTTAATCTTATCAGTGTGGGGTGCAGGGGAGTCAATGACCGCTAAGGAAAATTTTCACTTCCCAAGCCTGAACAATTATTTTTAGGCGTTACAGGAAGAGGCTGCTTTATACCTTGATTATTTTTTCCCAGTCCTTGTCCTGGTATGAAGCCTAGATTAAGCATCTGTTGGTTAATTATTTCATTTGGGCTACACATGATGACCCCCAGCTGGGATAAGACATCACGACCCCATAGATTAACAGGTAAACCCGGAACAATGTAAGGTTGAATCTGTCCTGAGTTACCCTCAGAGTCCTTCCAAATAAGAATTTTTGAGCTTTGTTTAGGGTTGACAGACTGGCCAATGCCTTCAAGATGAGTTATCGAGGCCTCACAGGGCCAGTTGGAAGGCCAATATTTAGCTGAAATTACTGTGGCATCTGCCCCTGTATCCACTATCCCTTCAAAGGCCTTACCATCTAATTGGAGGGTGAGTCTTGTCCTATCAGGGGTTACTGGTTGCACCCAATAGGTGTCGGAAGACCCAAAGGCAGAATTCAACCTAATGGACTGTATGTGTTTGGTGGGTGTGGAATCTAAGGGAAGTAATATAAGTTGTGCTACTCCCTTTCCTTTTGGAACAGACAGGGGCCCCAACGGAGCCTAGGCCAAAAGAGTAATTTGTCCTGTGTAGTCATTATCAATGACCCCAGGGATGACATGAAGGCCGGCCAATGAGGAACTGCCACGCCCTAAGATCAAACCAAACATTCCCGGGGGTAGAGGCCCATAGACCCCTGTAGGGATGAGCTGAACACCCTGATCGGGCACTAATATTGTATCGGTGGCGGAACAGAGGTCCAACCCTGCGCTTCCAGGGGTGGCACGGCAGAGGGAGCTGATACTTGTTTTTGTGTCTGTTTCTGGGGGACGAACCTGACTGCCCCTAGGTTCTGTCCCAAGGGTGGGGCCAGGAGCTGGCCCCGCTGGGAGTTTCCCTGTTTTGGGGGGAGAGGCTGACCGTTGATGTCAGTTTTAGAAAAACAATCTGAGGCCTAATGTTTGCCCTTCTTACATCGGGGGCACACTGAAGTAGGAGGTCCCCGATTCTGTTTACCTGTGGGACACTCGCGTATATAATGTCCGGGCCGTTTGCAATTGAAGCAAGTTTTTTGTTGTTTATCATGGTCAAGACCTTTGAGAGCAGCCCCTATAGCTATACCAATGGCATGAGAAGCTCCTATTCCTGAACAAAGTTTAACATAATCAGAAAGGCTACCACTGCGGTGGGGTCTTAGAGCCTGTTGACAAAAAGGATTAGCATTTTCAAAGGCAAGATGTTTAATGAAGGCACTATCGGTTTCTCCTTCCCCCACCAAACGCTCAGCGGCGTCAGTTAGGCGGCTGACAAAGTTACTGTAGGACTCATCAGGGCCTTGACGGATTTTAGCTAAGGAGGTGGTGGCTGAACCCTTCGGGGGAAGATGCCTCCAGGCCTTGAGGCCGGCGTTTTGTATTTGTGCTAATAAACCAGGGGGAAAATTTACCTGTTTCTCATTAGTATCAGAGGGAGTTCGCCCCAAGAGTTTATCACTTGTCCAAGACCGGGACGTCCTGCTTTCACTATTACGCTGGGCGGTCTCACGGAAGTTTTCTGCAAAATCTGTGCACCAGAGTACGAAATCACCCCCAGATAAGGTGGCTCGTGCCAAGAAATGCCAATTATTAGGGGTTAGCCATTGCTCACTTAGGCTTTCCAGTGTGGCCAGGCTGTAGGGGGCAGTAGGGCCATAGTTATTAACAGCTGCCTTTAAGTCTTTTAAATGTTTGAGGTTTAGGCGGCGGTATTTTTGTCTGTCTGAACTACTCTCTTCCGGGGCGGGGTTTTCTTCATCAGAAGCCTCTCCCCCCGAGCCTGGGCCCTGACCAGGCTCGCTACTTACTTCCTCTTCTTCAGTATCATGTGGAGGCCTTTGACTGCGGGTTACGGGAAATGTGAAAAGGGGGCCTTTGGGACTTGAGCCCTGGGGGGTTTTCTTTGAAACCTGGCTGAGCATTGTGGAAGCAAGCTCCGCCTCAAGGGCTCGGATTTCTTTGATAAGCTTTAGGTGTTCGCATTTCTGAGTCAGCAGTTCTCTTAAGGAGGAAACTTCTTGAGTGAGGGAGATTTTAGCCTGCCGAATGGGGTCTGAAACCATGATTGTGCTGTGCTCTGGGTTAAGGGGTGAGGTGAGGGGAGCTGAGGAACCCTGGAGATATGGAGGAGGTTGTAGAGTTTCATTAGGGGGACCGTGGAAGGCAGGGGCGGTGAAAGCCCAACGGTCGCTGCTGCCGTGATATTGTGCATCCTGACTTTCTAATATTTCCCGGTCTTCGAGGGACAACTGGCCCACATCGGAATTGTCCCTAAAGGGTTTTAAAGATGGGTAATTCAGGCTAGGCGGGTCAGGATTTGTTTGGGGGATTTCTTTTATATCAGCTGTCTGAGGCTCCTCTGAAATATTTACAGAAACCGATGGGCAAGCGGAGGGGGGGCGAGAGCTATTTCGAAGGACCGTCTCCCCAATGTGAGCAAGTTTTTGAACATCTGGGTCTTTAAGGGAGCTTTGTAACACATCATTAATCAAATTCCAATATGAAAAGGCAGTTACAGGGACCTTCTCAGGTCCAAAAGTTCTATAATAATCATTTAAGCAATCTCCAACTCTACTCCAACATTTAGAGTCTATTGTTTCCTGTTGGCGAAACTAAGGGCAGACATCAGACAAGAAATTAAAGAAATGTACTAAATCTTTTTCTTTTTCAACCGTAATTCTTTACAACTTGAAGGAATCCCTGATTCCTATCTCTTTGTTAGCCTTAATTCTTCGCACCTTGAAGGAATCTTTGATTCCAGTGAGAAAGAGCTCATGTGAACTCAATTTCTGCCCCATGCTTTTTACCCACTTACCTCTAACAGATCAGACTCGCAGGGCCGCTAGTCCGGCGGTGATCAGGAACGAGTCTTCTCACGGGTCAATACCTCGCAGTAACTCAGGACGAGCCAAACGCACACCTCGTGGAGGCTCAAGGAGTGCCTGGCCAGGGATTTTCAAGCGGGTCTTTTCAGCAGCTCCGTACCTCGGGCCCCCATGCTGGGCACCAGTTTTGCCCCGACCCGTGGGGCAAATCAACGGAGGGATGAGGGGCAGCCTGTGAAAATGAAAGTGGAGCAAGGGATGTGAAGAAATGGAGGAAAGACAAAATTCTGATCAAGCCTCGAGGTTTTATTGTAGCAGAGTAATACATATAGAAGTTGGGGAGGGGAAGGGCTTAGGACCGGAAGATAGCTGGTATGAGACAGTTGGCGTTCTATGATTGGGCAGACGGTATGCCTGTACAGTTGACGTTAGGCAGTGACGCTGGGCAGTGACGCTGGGTAATCTTCGCGCATGCACGTTTTCAGGGGCTTCCCAGACTTCCTGTTTTTTGGTGCCTGAAGTTTTCTCATGGCCCCCGACAATGATTATTCTCGTTTTTAGGTGAGAAGTAGGGTTACCAGACAAAACTCCAATTTCTCGTTGCCTGCCCCCAAGGCCAATTTCTGAGACAGGTATCAGGACGGGTGATCAAAAAGAAGTTTACTACTGTGGGCCAGCAGACACAGGGAGAAGGGGTTCTCTCCATCAAGATCCTGCTCAAATTTTGTCAGGCAAGGTAGAAGTATTTAAAGTGAAAAACCACATGTACTTACAGGGAACAATGTAGGCAGCTGGGGCACATGGAGGGGTCCTCTGGGTGGAAGTCAGCTGGGTAGAGGTCATCTGCTTCGCAATCTTGCAAGCCATCACTAGCCGTCAGGGAAACGAAGTGGTGCTCGATGTCATCTGGCCAGCAAGCTGACAGAAGAATGCACAAACACAAGTTGCTTCCCTGTCCTCCCTGCTTAATTCCTTTATCATTAGTTAAGAGTTCAATTACCAAAACTCAAGGAGTCATTCATTGTCTATAGTTCACTGAATCTATAGTGGTGCCTTGGAGGCACCTAGTGACCCCAGCCAGGACTTGTAGAAGGTGGAGGTCATGTCTTTCCCTGTGAATTGGGGGTAATCTGCACCAAAGTCTCTCAGGCCTTCGATCTTAAGCACTCCTCATCCTGAGATTTTTCAGCCTCTGGTTTCAATAGTTTCATTAATTTGCCTGTTTCATGATTTATAAAGGAAAGAGTAAGAATGAAAACCAAGTTTCCTAAATCTAAATCCCATGCTGTTTATTCACTCAGCTATATGAGTTCCCTGTTTTTTCAACTTCTATATCATGCATATAATCTCATTTTTTTTCTAAGATTTGCATTCTTTTTTTTTCTTTACATTTATTCATTACTTGATCAGATGTTTATGCTTATATATGGTGGGAGATATCAGTCCAATTTTATTTTCTTCCAGATAGATAATTACTCCAGCCCTACTAATTTATTACATATTCCTATCCCTGAAGATGAAAATACATGTACACGTGCATATCTTAAATGACATAATAGAATACAACTGGTCCATCTGATGTTATAAAGCACAACTTTAGATCCTTAGGCTGAAGTTCTGGTGAAAAGAGGCTGTTCATGTTCTTTGTGGATTTTATTTTCTCAGGTAATAGAAAGGGGCATTCAAATGACTCTGTTGAATAACATACGGTGAGATATCAGTATCTTTCTAATTTATTTGGTTGATGCCTTGATTTGTATAAGACCCCAGAGGCCTTCTACGGGAAAACTCTGACCAATCAAGAGTTCGTTCATTTAAAAATGCATGGCTTACCTGTTGCTGAGATGCTGAAAGCTATGCAAACTATTAGGTTCAGACAGTTTTAGATGAAAGGCCTGGTGATGTGTTTACTAAAATTATCCAATGGAAACTCTATGAATCACAATAGTCCTATTGACAACTGATCATGGTAATGGTCCAAGACCAGGCAACTTTTTCTTCTCTTGTGCAGAGTTGCCATGAGTGATACAGCTAACATCAATGACTGAGTCATTTAAATATTTCTTAAGATAACTATCAATTTACTGTCTATTTTTGATGGTTTAAATAGTGTCAGGATAGCTCTGAACTTTTAAATGGTTGATGATAAGGTAGATACAAGGAAAGGATTCTGCAAAAGAGGTTCTCCCAAGATTTGCCAAGGTTAAGAGGAGTGGCAGTGACTATTTTAAGAAATATTTTAAATTTCAATAGCAACTTAATGAGTCACTGAAGTCACAATGAGTTACTTGGAGAATACTCAAGTAATTGGAGAAAGAATGCTTCTTGTGTGGAAGAAGCTCCCCTGAGAGATTCCAGAGGCTGTCTCAGCATTTAGTATAAATGCCAACGTTGGGTAAAATGTCTAACATAATGTGGGTGTTCAATAAATCAAAGAGTAAGAATTTTAACACTGAAAAGGACCTTAGAGATCATAATAATTGATTATGATTGACATTGTTCCCTCCTGAAAACACACCGAGAGCATACATTAGCAAAATGAATTTTCACACATTTATTACCCTCAATGTAAAACCTGCTTCTTGGGACAGTTTTCAGGATGCTCCTGTCATTTAATAAATAATGCTTCATCACTTCATTGTCCATTAACTGGAAACTTTTTTACGTCAGTGTGACATCATTGTCTATAACTAGACAAATGCCTTCAAATAAGTTATATCAAAGAAGATATGCAACCCTTTAATCAATATGATGAATCTCTGTCTTCCTAAAATCACATTTATTAAAGTCCCTATTCTATTTCACTAATCAGTGTTACTTAAATTCAACATCTTTCACCAAAATTCTGGTCTCATAACAAACATGACTAATTTATTGTTCTAACCAAACAATAAAACAGGATCAGATAATCAGCACAAAGCTTGTGCATTTTCAAAACAGAAAATCAAAAACAGCTCTAAGGAGATGCAGCAAAGAAAAGTGAGAGCCTCCTTTTAAAACTTTGAGTTCAAAAACTTCAAAAGGTCACAATATTCATCTGCTACAATATTTTACTTATTTTAGTAGTAATACAAAAGCAGCTGGTTTCATCTCGTGATTTCTAACATACTAGAAAGGCTGCCTTCTAATTAGAGATAAAACTTGTCAGCCAGTCAGAACAATTGACCTCTGACTAGACTTAAAGGAAGAACTTTCTAAAGAACTATCTACCACTTGTCTGAGAGATTTTAAGCAGGAAGTGGTATCTAAAACAAATACAAATGATTAAATGTTAAATCGCAAACCCACTGCTGTTGAATTGGGTCTAACTCATAGGGACCCTATAAGTCAGAGTAGAATTGCCTCATAAAATTTCCAAGGAGCACCTGGAGGATTTGAACTGCTGACCTTTTAGCTAGGAGATGTAGCACTTAACTCACTACACCATCAGGGTAGCACTTAACCCACTGCAATACCAGGGTTTCTGATTGTTAGGCCCCTAAATATGTATACAGTTTTTAAATATTATGTTTAAGTGTGTTCTGGACTATAGCCTCTAATTAAATGGTAATTCAGTGTAGGACAGTAGCCCATACAAACTACAGCCTCTTCTAATCTGAGATGAAAAGAACTAGATAGTGCCTGAAGGCACTCTGACCCTGAAATTCAGGCAGGTCATCTCATCCAGTGATCAGACCCGGCTGTTAGCTGAAAATAGCATGGTATGCCCCACCTGATACAAACATAAATCAATAAATAACTTTATGCCTATGACCTCCACCCTCCTAATCAAAGCCCTTCCCTTATCAAAACCTTAAACATAAAAAAAACCTTACCCCCTCCCCCATCTAATCAAAATTTCTTCCTTATCAGACCATAAATCCCCCAAACAGAATTCCTTGCTACCTCCCTTCTCTTTCTTTCCTTGTCAAGCCATAAAACCCCTAACCCCACACTACCTCACTGGACCTTTAAAACTATAAAATACTTGCCCTGCTGTGGAGAGGTGGACTGAGCCACCCTCAGCTCAGACCCCACTCTCTTTCTCTTTGAACGAACTTCTCTGGACCTTAGGACTAGTGTGTCTCTGCCTCTGTTTGAAGCCACTATCTCCGCAACAGTGCCCAGCTACAACTACTAGCTGTTTTGACCAGGGTCACAACAGAAACTCCCAGACAGAATGGGAGAAAAGTATAGAAAAAAAATTCAAATTCCTAAAAAAATGTCTGATCTACTGGACTGATGAAGACTAGAAGAACACCCAAGGCCATTGCCCTAAGATCTCCTTTGAACTTGGAAGTGAAGTTGTTTCTAGAGGTCACCTTTCAATCCAGCCAGTAGATTGGCTTAGATATAACACTTACAAGTAACATGCTCCCTTAAGCAATCAACTATAAGAGACCAAGTAGTCAACATTCACTCAAAAGCAAAGATGGAAAGGCAAGGAAAGAAGGGAAGCTCAATCAGTGGAAACAGAAAAAACAAAATGGAAATAGTGACACATTGAGACTATTGCAACAAATGACACAGAGTAATTTGTATAAAAATTGTTTAATGGGAACCTAATTTGCTATGTAAACATTCACCTAAAACACAATAAAATAGTTTTTTAAATAAAAAATATTCTAAATGTTTAACAGCATAGAGTTTAGGAGTCCATGGATGGCGCAGTGGTTAAAACCCCACCTAAAGCCTCCTTGGAAGACAAGCCTGGTGTTTTAGTCAGCTATTGCTTCTCTAACAGAAATACCACAGGGTGGATGTCTTTAACAAAGGAAGGTTTACTTTTACACAGTCCACTAGGTTACAAGTCCAAGTTCAGGATGTCTACTCCAAGGGGATGCTTTCCCCCTAGTTGGCTCTGGATGAAAATACAGTACTGCATCAGTCTTTGTCCAGGGAGCATATTGGCACAGAACCTCGGGTCTGAAGGACACATTCTTCTCCCAATGCTGCTTGCTTGATAGTGTGAGATTCTCAATTCTCAGCCTGTTTCTTTTTCCTTTTATCTCTTCCAGGATGAAAGGATGAAGGGTGGGGCAAGCCATACTCCAGGGAACTTCCTTTACAGTGGAGCAGGGAGGTGATCCTATGAAGGGATTTACAGGCCCACCCTAATCCTTTAACATATAGCATAGGAAAACCACAAAATAGAAGACAATCACAAGATACTGGGAACCATGGCCCAGCCACATGACTAAACACATTTTTGGAGGGATGCATTTCAATCCATGACACCTGGTGATCTAATTCTGAATGATTGCAGCCTTGAAAACCTTATGGAACAGCTCTGCTTTGCTCACACATGGTTGCCACGAGACCAACAGCAACTATCAACAATAGAATTTATGGCAGCATTACATGTGTCAGAGTAGAATTGTGCTCCATAGAGTTTTTCATGGATGATTTTTCACAAGTAGATTGGTCACCAGGCCTTTTACACATGAGGTTTACATGTGTCTCGATAGGTTAAAGGTTACTGATTTAAGAAAACTGTGATATAGCTAGGTTAATCTTCTAAGACTGTGCAATAACTGTATTTGATAAACCATTATTATGATCTCCATTTGACAAATTAAGAAAACAAGCCAGTGAGAGTTTAAGGAATTCATTCATGGTAGAGCTAGAAAATGAAAGAGGAGGATTTGAACTTAGAAAGTCTGATGTATTCATTTTCTAGGACCATTATAACAAAATTCCACAAGCTGAGTGGCTTGTAAGAGCAGATTTTATTGTTTCACATGTTCAGAGGCTAGAAGTCCAAATCAATCTTATGAACCTGGCCATCTATTTTTTGTCTTTTCCAGCTTCTAAGAGCACCAGGCATTCCCTGGCTTATGGATACATCTTCACATGATCTTTTTTCCTCACGCTGCTGCTTTTTCTGTTTCTGTTGGCCTCTTCTCATCTTTTCTAAGAACACCACTTAAATTACGGTAGGGCCTCCTCTTCTCCAGGATGACCTCATGTTAACTGATCATATCTTCAAAGACTCTATTTCCAAACAAGATCGTGTTCCCACATACTAGGAAAGAACACTCAACATATCTTTAGGAGGACACAATTCAGTTCATAATGTCTGACTCCAGAACCCATAACCCGTGCACTTATCCATCACGTTATACTGGCTATGTTATACACTTTGTATGTTACAGATGCAACATCTAATTTACAATATATCACATATAGGTGGCATAACAATTAAGTGTATGGCTGCTAACCAAGAGGTTAGCAGTTCAACCTACCAGGCTGTCCTTGGAAACTCTGTGGGGCAGTTCTTCTCTGTCCCATAGGGTCACTATGAATTACAGTTGACTGGATGACAATGGATGTGTTTTTCTGGTTTCTGTGTCAGGTGGTGCACTCATCTCTTTATATGGTTGATGCCATTTCATTCCTGTCAACCCTATGAGTATTGCATTTTTCTGATAAGAAAATAGATTTAGCAGGATGTAAATCTTTGTTCACAATCACATTGCCAGTGACTGATCTCAGGTCAGTCTGTGTCCAAAGCACACAACATAACAACCCCACTAAAGTGTCTTGCTCCTAATCTTTATATATATATATATAATTTACTTGGTTGTTTCTGTTGTTGAGAATATATGCAGCAAAAACATGCACCCATTCAAGTTTCTAGTGGACAACGAATTACATTCTTCAAATTATGCAACCACTCTCACTCTCCTTTTCTGAGTTGTTTCTCCCTCATTGATAACATAAACTCATTGCCCCCTAAGGTTCCTTTCTGATCTTTCATGTTGCTGTTGTCAGTTTCATCCCATACAGTTAGATCCTAAAAGTGTATAATGCTCAAGGCCAACATCCTTTACTAGTTAAGCTCAATTATTGTTTGGTTTTAAAAAGACTTCAGGGAATATTTTTGGTTTAAGATTTAAACATGATCTCAGGATTCATCTGACCTTCATGGCTTCAGACAATCTGGATTCCATGAGGATTTGAAATTCTGTTCTGTGTTTTCCCCCTTTTTATCATTGTTCTTCTATAGAATTTTTCATCAAAATGTTCAGTAATTGTAGCCTGGTATCATTCAGCTTTAATAAAGGAACCAAGGAATCTGTTGATGAGGTACGAAGAGACATGACAAATCTCGAAACTTTAAGATGCTTTCTTTATAAATTCTGACAATAAAGTATTTTTAGAATAAGAAGATCTCCTAAGTGCCATTTCCCTCCTTTTTACTCAGGAGAACCCAAGGCTCAGAAACTTTAAATGACTCCCAAAATTTCGAAGATGCAAGGCCCGAGTCACTCCCAGCTGAGGCTTCTGTGCCAAAATTCCCTGACATTTTTTTCTAAGTGATACATCCAAATTCATAAGCAGTTTGTATAAGTGGATATAACTATCAATTTCTCTGTTATTTAGCTCACCCTCTTTGCTGAGCGTTTCTTTTTTGGCTGTATTATGATAGTTTAAAGATCATTTTATTCATGGTTGCTGTAACATTTTCAGTGACTGGATAAAAAATATATTTGTAGGCACTTTTTCATGCTTTATAATGTACCTTTTTAATTTTTTTAAACTTATCTGCAGTTCTATTCCCCTTAAAAGGATTGTTTTACTGAAAAATGTTTTTTAAAAAAGACATCAGCTTTAAACAAAAGCCTATAAATCCTCAGTGCTTCCAGTTTTGATTTTTAATTCAACAAAGGAAGAAAAGAACTTTTAATCTGAGACAATTACCCTGTTCTCTCCATTCATCCATTCATTGTGTGAACCCACCTCATTTTAATGGCAATTTCCAGTACACCTCTGAAGTCTCTACTTCCTCAGTGTGTCTGTGTGTCCTTTGTGATACTGGGATTGTTGCTGAATGTTCCTTCCTACCTTGACTGAGCTTCTTGCCAGGTGGGGAGAATGGATGGGGAAGCAGTAGGCTCCCTTTCTCAGCCTGGAGATTTCTCTAATATATCAGTAGGAAATAAAGACACAAAGCAGTAACAACAAGATCAGCAATCACTAATCTATTGTGACTGTAACAGTAGATAGAGAATCCTCCCAGGTCATCTACCTGATTTTCTTTCTTAAGACATAAAAGTATGGACCAGTACTTCCTTTTAAGCACAATTTTTATTAAGAAAAGATTAATGGAGTTTATTTTTGTAGCTTGGGAGAAATCACAGCTTGGGCCAACATGAATTCATCGACTGAATTCTCACATGTCGTATAACAGACAGCTAGCTTACTTATGATTCAGAGGAAGGAGGTGAGTGGGGAAGAGAAACCACTGGTGCCCATTCGATTCCGACTCATAATGACCCTATAGGACAGAGCAGAACTGCGTTATAGGGTTTCCATGGAGTGCTTGGTAGATTTGAACTGCTGATTTGAACTGCAGCCACGGCACTTAACCACTGTGCTACCAGAGTTTCCAAAGGAGTGGTTACACAGAAAGAATTTTTCTGGGCTAAACCAAACCAAACCAGTTGCTGCCGAGTGGATTCCAACCTCCAGAAGAGGATCATAAAGCCTTTCTTCTAAGTTGTTTCTGCATAGTTTTGAACTACCAACCATTCAGTTAGCAGTAGAACCCTTAACCATTAATGCCTCGCAAGGGACTCAGTTACTGGGTCTTCAGAGGTTTTGTGGACAGACAGCAGAAGATAGACAGCAAAAGAAACAGAGCGATTGGTCGAGAAGGGAGAGCAGATGAGAATAGAAGGCATCACATCTTGTTGCCATCAAATTGATTCTGACTCATAGCAGTCCTAAAGAACAGAGTAATACTGCCTCATAGGTTTTCCAAGGAGTAGCTAATGGATTTGAATTGCTGACCTTTTGGTTAACAGCTGTAAGCACTGCAACACCAGGACTCCATCAGGTATCTTCCTAAGGCTAACCCAGATCTTACCTGGACCCAGAACACCAGCTGGTTCCCCTCTGTGCTTGGGATCTCAGTGGCACAAGTCTCCCTTACATCATGAGGGTCAGGGGAACCTGGAAAGCACGAGAGGTTCTGTTCCCAGGACTTGGATGATTCTGTCTTCAGCATGTCTTTGCCTAAAGGTGGCTAGGCAGGGCTGTCCATCAAGAGGCATTTGTCAGTGTCATTAATTACCAGGCAAGTGCCTCAAAAGAGGAGCCTTGTGTTCCCTTTGCAGAGGTGTCCCCATTTAGGAGATATGAACTGAAGTAACCTTGCAAAATAAATTTCGCATATATAACAGATATTTGGTAGGTTTTCTGTTTTTTTTAAAAAAAATTCTTTTTATAACTTTAGGACATTTTTTTCCCTTCCTCACATGTTCTTGCTATTACTAAAGAATAGAGACTCTTGAAATGTCATTGTCAGCATTTTCAGCCTATGATTTTTCCTGTCTGATTAACAAAGGCCTCTTGTACTTTCTCTCCTAGCTTTCAGAAAGGTGCGTGTACTCAATTTATTCTTGATATTCACATGGAACTTCTAACCTCAACCACCCACTGCTGACTTTCTGAACTTGACCTTGGAATGGTTTGGAAATTGATTTGTCTACTTAGATAAAATAGTTATGTGTGCTCCTTTGTTATGCTGGTCTTATCAAGAGCACTTATATACAACCTGGGTGGTTTTACCTGCACCCCTGATTTTTATTTTAAAAGCTCCTCTCCTTCACACTAATGGGACTCTGGTGGTGTAATGGTTAAGAGCTGCAGCTGCTAACCAAAATTTGGAAGTTCAAACCTGTAACCCTAATACTTTGCAACACGTTTTCTCCTTTTCAAATTGGGTAATTAAGAGCTTCATATAATTAATGCCGTAACACTACTCTAAAAAAAAATCTACATTTTTTACTGTACCAGCTAGTCTGGCCTCTGCACCGGCTTCTTTCCAAAGCGTCACAGAGCCCCCTCAGCTCCTGTGACCTTGGTCTCCCCTCCTCTTCTTTGTTCTCCTGAGAAACAGCCTTCAGCCTGGAAAACAGCAGCTAGGAAGGCTGCCTGACATTTTTTGTATCCCCAGCCTCCCTGTTCTTCATCTCAGTCACAGTGGACCTGGTAAGCTAGTTTCACTAGCTGAGGAATTTTTGTATGTTTTGTCTTTGCCTGTTACAAACATGCAGGTTAGAATCCAGGTGTCTGATGACATACGTATCTGTAGTTTAATAAAGTTTCTTGTGACTGTTTTGTGATGTATAAAGCTACATATGGCCTATGTGCTTAAAAACATGATCCTTTCTGAAAAGACATATAACCTCTGATGTAAAAATTGCCTTTTGAAGCTCCATGGAGAATAGCCTGTGTTACTGTCAAGTCTCCAGTGGTATCACACCTCTTGATAAACCCTCATCGTCTTTCTAACTTGGAGTACGTTTCACTGGTGTGACTGCTCCAGGGCCCAGACCCAAACTGGGTAGCAAACCCACCAAGCAAATTCCACTTCTTGGAATTCCTATGGGGCAGTTCTACTTTGTCCTGCAGAGTTGCTGTGAGTCAGAATCTACTCAGTGGCACTGGAAAAAAAATAGCTGACATATGGACACACTGAAATTAATGTCTATGATACTTAAGGATAGTAACAGCCCTGCTCCTTTGGTACTGGACTGCTTGGTTGGTGAACAGGATCAATGTGTTTGGCTACTATCCATAACGTTGGAGGCTTGAGTCCGCCTACAAGTGCCTCCAGGGTCGCCATGAGTGGGATCTGACTCCACAGCACTGGGTTTAGGTTTTTTTAGAAGTGCCTTAGAAGAAAGATCCGGTGATCTGCTCCCAAAAAATTAGCTGTTGAAACCCTATGGAGCACAGTTCTATTCTGACACATATGGGGCCACCATGAGCTACAATCAACTCCACAGCAACCCTTCTTTCTTAGTTTCTTTTGTACTTCCTGTGTCAAAATTAATGCGGTTGACGTTTCAAGAACATTATCTCATTTAATCCCTACAGTGCTGCCAGGTAAGCACTTCATGTTACAGATGAAAAATTAAGGCTCATAAGCTCTCTTTTGCTCATGGCGGTCATACAGTTAATCAGTAGCAGAGCAAGGCTCAATCACACAGCAGATCCCAAACACGTTATTCTCCAACCTATTAACTTTAAGGAGAACGTAATAAAAGAAACTATTTTGGGTTGCTGTTAACTGCCATCATGCCATTTCCAACCCACAAGGACCCCGGGTGTGTAGAACAGAACTGCTCCCCAGGGTTTTCAAGGCTGTGACCTTTTGGAAGCTGATTCCCAGGCCTGTCTTCCAAGGCACCTGTGGTTCGGTTTAGAACCACTAACCTTCTGCTCAACCGACTGTGCTACCCAGGGACAAATAACATATTAGCACTCTAACAAGGGATTTCGGTAGTAAAATGTGTCATGTTCTCAGACGGAAACCTCTTTTTTCAATAGAAAGAAATTAAAACATGAGCTGGCAAGGTTTCATAATTTCTAGAATATGACTGTCAGATTCAAGAACTACACAAAATAGTGTTGAACCCTCAGGTTCTGTTTGGTATTATATAGGTACTTCAGAGTGATTTCAAAAGCCATAGTTATTGAAGGTTTTTACGTCTAACAGAGTTACCACGAGTCAGAATCAATTTGACGGCAGTGGGTTTGGTTTCGTTTGGTTTTGGTTAGAACTTTCTTTCCTGTTAGATTCGCATCACATGGAGGCTCAAGCTGCATAAGGTTCTTGCTCTGTTTAGGCACCTGTGGTCACTTCTTCCACCTCGCCCCCCCCCCCAAATCCCTTGGCTCTGAAAATCATGGTGGCCTAGCTCTTAGAGCTATAGCTACTAACCAAGAGATTGCACTTCAAATCCAACAGATGCTCATCGGAAACTCTTAAGAGGCAGTTCTGCTTCCTATGGGTCGCTAGGAGTCAAAACTGACTTTATGGCAATGAGTTTGTTTTTTCTGTTTTCTTCCTTGGCTTCTGATTGCATGTGTGTGAGTGTGTCTGAGTTTATGTAAGCAAGCTGCTAAAATAAGAGGAGAAAGAGCAAATATAATTTACTGTCCCCTACCATGTACTGTCACTGTGGCTTTTCACATGTTCTCTCGATCAATGTTCTCATCAGCCCCATGCGCTAAGTGACGTTATCCCTGTTTTAACAGTTGAAGACACAGAAGCTCAGAGAGCACGAAGAACTACATGGCAAAACTAAAACTCAGACCCAGGGATATCTGTTGTTGATTAAGTAAATGAATAAGTAAATATGAAACGTTGTTCATTTCTTGATTTTACATAAGAATTTATACAAGGTTTTCAGAATTCATCAGTATAATAGCAAAAAGAGTTCATATACTCATATTTATCTGGCATAAGGAGGCTATACTTAACTAATTAGAAAGAAGAGTCATTGCCTTGTTTGTTAATATAAGGCATTGCAATTCAGTCTCTGGAGACCTTTGTCTAAGCTTTCATTAAACTGCTGGCTGGAAACATGAGTGTGATTCCTTAAGCCTGGCACCAAATTACAAATCAAAAACATCACCAGATGCGTTATTATAAAACAAACTGTTTGTTTTGCTGTGCTGTCGGCATTTATAACCCACTTGCTGATAAAAGAAACACTGTTTTGTATTACAGCATTGAAATATGTGCAGTAGAGATTCCTAGCCTCCACGTCTATTTCCAGTAAACAAAGGCCTTTGCTCATTCATGCTGTGCTTGATACTTGTGGAAAAGTCATTCCTGTCCAAGCCTCAAGCACACAGGTGCAAAATTGTTGCCAGTTTCAAGAACAAAAGAGTAGTTTGAAAACATCCACTTGAAAGTGGATTTGTTGTAGCCAAGAGCTCCTCCTGGACAAATATGAAGACTAGTCAAAGACAATTGAAGGAGATGCCAAGTGTTTATTTTTATGTTGCTGCATCATTCCAAAAGCTGTCATCAGGTGTCTGAAGGTAACAAAAGCCGATTTTCTGTCCTCATTTTGGTTATATGTGTTTTGTTACAAAAGAAAGCAATTTTGCTGTTTCTCAGGTTTATTTTTCTTGAATTCTCATAGGCTGTATCATGTGTATGTGTTCCTGGGCAGGGCAAGCAATTCAAGTCTCTGCTATTAAATGAAAAGCTGGCCATTTAGAATCACCCAGAGCTGCCTCAGAAGAAAAACCTTGTGATCTGCTTCCGAAATGTCACAGCCTCGATGACTCTCTGGAGAAGTTCTACTCTCCACACATGAGGTTACCTTGAATTAAAATTGACTTTACTACAGTGGTTTTAGGTTTTCTTCATCTATTGTACATGGAATTAATACTAAATGTGGGAAGGGGAGACGATGTAGGCCCGAAGTCATGAGAACAGAGTTCTAATTCTGATTCTTTATAAATTTTCAAGTGTGGGATATGACTGTGGCTCTCAGATATTATGGACCCAATCATCATACACACTTCTCGGGCACCTTTTAGTCTTTGTCTCCTATTGTCAGAGTAGGTAAATCCCTATGAACTCAGATCAGTTTTAAGCCTGTGGATTTTTAGTTCTGTCTGCTAGTTAAACTCAGAGTTGATAAGCAGTAGTGCTTTCCAATTCTATAGTTATCCTGGATTTTGTTCATTGAATCAACATACTATCATCTGTGTTTTTCTTGATTCCACTGGGACTAGAAATGAAAGTGAAAGACTACGCCTGGGAGTAAACTAAATCTAGAAAGGAAGAAAACTGTGGATTAATGCTTGAATTATACATATATGACTTTTAAATTGCATTATGTATAAAAAATAGTGAAAAATCTCTGTCCTGTCCCTGCTCTTATCCAATCAATTCGCCACCTGATTGTATATGCTTTCAGAATATTTTTAAGGACAAACAAGAAAATACAAATATGTTCATACTTCCCATTTTACACAGATCTCATTTAATACACAGCATTCCACACTTTACAATAGAGAGTTTTCATTTTCAACGTTCAGTAGGCTTCTCCTTCTTATTTGAAGCTTCACAATATTGTATCATGTGAATTAGCATAATTTATCTAACCAATGATCTATTAGATGGACATTTAGACTATTTCTAATCTTTAGCTTTTATGAATATTCTGCCATGAATAATTTTGTGTATGTCTATTTCAGTGCTTGCAATAAATTTGAGGAATATATTGTTAGATGTAGAATCTCTAGGTCAAAAGATTACTTTTGTAATTTTGATACATACTGTCAAGCTGTCCTTTTTGGGGTATATAATAACACACACACCTGTGTTATCAAATAATCAGATTTCTGACAATCTAATGGGAAAATAGTATTGGTTTGGTTTAATTTGCATTTCATTCATTAGAAATCCATGAAGTTGAACATATTTTTGTATATTTGAAAGTAATATATATTCATTTTCCTGTGACCTCCATATTTAAATTGTTTGTCCATTTTTCTATTGAATTTTTCCTCTTTTTTCTGGTCTATTTCTAGGAGTTCCTTAAACAACAAGAAAGTTACCCCTGTCTCTGTAACATGACTTCCATGTTTCCTTTATTTCAACATTTGGTTTCTCGTTCTATCTGTGATGTTTTGCCACACAGAAATATTTGTTTGTATGTAGTTATGTTTCTGAATCTTTTATTTTATTATTTTAGTTAGATTATGAATCATAAACAAAGTAATAAATTTTCCATATACAGGCGTATTTACTTATACATTAGCAGTAAAAATATATACTAGATAACATATACAGGTTAATCTGTTGGTGCACCAGTATGAAAAACACTTGGCTAGAAGAAATAGTAGTATCTTATATAAAATTTGCTATATAAAGTACTTTCCCCAATTTCTCATTTTCAAAATTCAACTTTATTCACAATTTAGTGATTCTGTGATTGTATATTATATGTAAACATGAAAGAGAAGACCTTGCACATAATAACATTTAATAAAAATTTGATAGTTTAATAATTTATAGAATAACAGTATTTTCATTAAAATGTGAACTGAAATTGAATTATCAAATTTCATGGTCTATAAAATTTTAAAGAAAAATAATAAAATCACTTAACGTAGGGTCCTCCCTTCATATGAATTAGACTTTATCACTTTTCTTTTTTCCTTTATAGATTCTAGTTACCATGAATTTCCATAGACGATTATTATTTCTTAAAATTAATTTTGGGGGGGAGTCAAGATGGCGGACTAAGCCCACATCTCCTTATATCCCTCTGGAAACCAAGACCTGAACTGACAATCAAACAGAGCCTTCTGATCACCTAATCAGCCCCAGGACACGGCACAGAGCTGTTAATTGGGACTTCATACCACTCAGCGAAAAACCTCCTCTCTTTCGCTGACTCCCGCTCCTGGCTAGCCCCGGCTCTCACGGACGGAAGGTAAACGCACCAGTTTGACTTTTTTTTCCTCTGTCTCGGCTGGTGGGTGGAGCTGGGTCCTGCCTGGCGGCTGGACTCAGACGCGCTACTGGGGGGATAGGCAGGCGAAATTCCCATATTCTGAGAGCCAGGCTCGGGACTCTGTTAATCTAGACACTTTGAGCCTTTCGTATTGTAGCTGCCTCAACGGGGTTTGTGTGGAGCTCCGCGGTCAGGGTGCGGGACGCCATGTTGGTACCGAGATTTTAGCGGGACCTCGTTCTTAGCCTGGGAGCCAGCGCCTGCAAACAGGACAGCGCTTCTCCATCAGAAGAGTAGTGATTTTGCACAGTGCTGCCTGCATTGGGGTCCCTGCAACAGAAGCAGAGGAATCGCTGCCTCTGGGCACCTTTAGCCCCTCTGTCTGCAGCCTGTGTGGAGGACGCCATCTTGGGTACAGTGGCCGCAGCTGGACCTAATTCTTAGCTTGGGAGCCAGAGCCTGCCCACAGGAGAGTGCTTTTCTATCACAAAACCAGCACTCGACGCAGTGTTGGCTAAGGCTAGGCCCTGTCAGCAGAGGCCACCAGGGCAGTAGCATGGCTGTATTCTGAACTAGTTTCTTATCATCTGGGGTTGGATATAGTGGCGCTTACTTTGTCAGATGAGAAGAGGGACCTCTACACCTGAAAACCTAACTGACTTGTGAACTGGTCAGATACCTTTTGCTTTACATTTGAAGACAGCCTAGAGAAACATTTGCAATCCATCCTCACAGTACCTCTTCCAGCCTCTATATACTCACATGGGACCCCAAAAGCAACAGACAATTGTGGCATACAAGCAATCACTCGTGGCTTCAGAAGGCTCCCAAACAAAGCAACCAAGGAGTTTTCCAGATGAAGAAACTTTTATGAAAGCGTCAGGAAGTGAATACAAATTGATTATATACAGAGCCCTTCTAGACCTTATACAAAATGCAGCAGAACAAAGTGAAAAATTAAACAAGTTGTTCGATCTGATGGAACACCAGTACTCTGAAATCCAACAGATCAAGAACAAAATCAAAGACATAGAAACCTCCATGCAAAGCCAAGGAAACAGAATGGAACAAATGGAAAAAAGAATTTCTGACTTGGAAGACAGAGCTACTGATGCCAGCGTCTATGAGCAGAAATCAGAAAAAAGAAACAAGAAAAATGAAGAAACATTAAGAAGCATGTGGGACTCTATTAAGAGGAACAACCTTCGATTAATTGGAGTCCCTGAACAGGGTGAGACATCTGAGAACACAGAGAGTATTGTTGCTGAGCTGCTGAAAGAAAACTTCCCAGAAATCATGAAGGAAGAGAATATAGACATCTCAGATGTATGTCGTACGCCACCCAATATAGATCTCAAAAGAAAGACTCCAAGACATATTATAATCAAGCTTAACAAAATGAAACATAAGCAGCAACTCTTAAAGGCAGCAAGACTCAAGGCAAAGCTAACATTCAGAGGGAAACCCTGTAGGCTCTCGTCAGATTTCTCAGCAGAAACCATGCTGGCACGGAGACAGTGGCATGACACATTCAATGTCTTGAAGGAGAACTTCCAACCAAGAATTATATATCCTGCAAAACTATCTTTCAAATACGAAAATGAAATTAAGACATTCCCAGATAAACAGAAACTCAGAGACTTTGTAAAAACCAAACCCAAACTACAAGAAATACTGAAAGAAGTTCTTGGCTTTGGCTTAGAAGAACAAAACCACTAACTTTATATTTTAGAACGACACACTACTCAATACTCTACTCATTTAGGGAAGGCTCCAAAGTAAATCACAACTTTGGTTTGGAAAGAAGCAATCTAGTGATCATCATGAAAACTATGGTGTCATCATAATAAAGAGAGGGATGTACTACAGTCTTTATAGTCCTTCCAGATGGAGAGGAAGATGACAAGGCTGGTAGTAATTAAAATTGGGTTTATAAATAGTTTATTAAGGGGGTTCATAGGGGCAGCTGTAAAGCACAAGAAAGATGTATCATACCATTTCAAGAAATCTAACACACGAGTCTCAACAGCTATAAAACCAGCTCTGAAAAAGGTGAAAAACCAACTCACAAAAAAGAGTGTCCCAGAACAGACTAATAAGAACAACAGAGAAAACATCAACATAAAAGACAGAGCTACTGATGCCAGTGTCTATAAGCAGAAACGAGAAAAAAGAAACAAGAAAAATGAAGAAACATATCACAATGGCAGCAGTGAACACATACCTATCAATAATTACGTTGAATGTGAATGGACTGAATGCTCCAGTAAAGAGACACCGAGTGTCATCTTGGATCAAAAGACACGACCCATCCATATGTTGTCTACAAGAAACTCACTTGAGACCTAAAGACAGGAACAAACTGAAAATTAAAGGATGGAAGAATATATATCAAGCTAACAATGAACAAAGAAGAACAGGGGTGGCAATTCTAATCTCAGACAAAATCAATTTTAATGTGAAATCCACCATCGTGGACAAAGATGGACACTATTTATTGCTCAAAGGTTCAGTACACAAGCAAGACTTAACTATATTAAATATTTATGCACCTAATGTCAGAGCACCTAAATATGTCGAAGAAACACTGACTGCGCTTAAAAGAGAGTTAGATGACTCCACAATAATAGCAGGAGACTTTAACACTCCACTCTCATTACTAGACAGATCATCTAGCAAACAGCTCAGTAAGGATACAGAAGACCTCATTGACACAATTAACCAACTAAACCTCATTGATATATACAGAACTTTCCACCCATCAGCAGACAACTACACCTTCTTCTCCAGTGCACATGGAACATTCTCTAGAATTGACCACATGATAGGCCATAATGCAATGCTCAACAAAATCCATAACACTGAATTACTGCAAAGCATCTTCTCAGTTCATAAAGCCATAAAAGTTGAAATCAATAGCAGAAAAAACATAGATAGAAAGTGGAACTCTTGGAAACTGAACAACATCTTGCTCAAAAAAACATGGGTTGTAGAGGAAATCAAGGATGAATTAAAGAAATTCATGGATTCCAATGAGAACGAAAACACTTCCTACCAGAACCTATGGGATACAGCTAAAGCAGTGCTCAGAGGTCTGTTTATCTCCATAAATGCACACATCTGGAAGGAAGAAAGAAACCAAATCAAGGAACTAACTCTACAGCTTGAACAAGTAGAAAGAGAACAACAGAGGAACCCCTCGGACACTGGAAGAAATGAGATCATAAAGATTAGAGCAGAGCTAAATGAATTAGAGAATAGAAAAATAATTGAAAAAATTGAAAAGACCAAAAGCTGGTTTTTTGAAAAGATCAACAAAATTGATAAACCACTGGCTAAACTTACTAAAGAAAAGCAGGAAAGGAAACAAATAACCCAAATTAGAAATGAGAGGGGAGTTGTCACCACAGATGCAACAGAAATCAAAAATATCATAACAGAATACTATGAAAGACTGTACTCTAACAAATTTGAAAAGCTAGGGGAAATGGACAAATTCCTTGACTCATACCACCTACCCAAATTCTCACAACGTGAAGCAGAACAACTTAATAAACCCATCACAAAGGAAGAGATTGAAAAGGTCATCAAAACACTGCCAACCAAAAAAAGTCCAGGCCCAGATGGCTTCCCGGCAGAATTCTACCAAGCATTTAGAGAAGAGTTATCCCCAATACTATTGAGACTATTTCACAGTATAGAAAGGGATGGAGTACTCCCAAACTCATTCTATGAAGCCAGCATAACCCTGATACCTAAGCCCGGGAAAGATCCAACAAAGACAGAGAACTACAGACCGATATCACTCATGAACCTAGATGCAAAAATCTTCAACAAAATTCTTGCCAACAGAATACAACAACATATCAAGAAAGTAATTCATCACGACCAAGTGGGATTCATACCAGGGATGCAAGGCTGGTTCAACATCAGGAAAACAATTAATGTGATTAACCACATAAATAACACAAAAGACAAAGATCACCTGATTTTGTCCATTGATGCAGAAAAGGCATTTGATAAAGTCCAACACCCATTCATGCTAAAAACTCTTAGCAAAATGGGCACAGACAGCAAATTCCTCAACACAATAAGGGCCATTTATACAAAGCCAATTGCCCACATCATCCTGAATGGAGGGAGACTGAGATCAGGAACTAGACAATGATGCCCACTGTCACCTCTCCTATTCAACATTGTCCCAGAAGTTCTAGCCCGAGAAATTCGACAAGACGAAGAAATAAAGGGTATCTGCATTGGCAAAGAGGAAGTTAAAATCTCCCTGTTCGCAGATGATATGATTGTATATGCAGAGAACCCCAAGGAATCTATAAGTAAGCTCCTCAAACTGATAGAAGAGTTCAGCAAAGTCTCTGGATACAAGATAAACATAAGTAAATCAGTAGGTTTCCTTTATACCACCAACAAGACTGTTAAGGAGGAAATTATTAAATCAATACCATTTATAATAGCCCCTAAGAAGATAAAGTACCTAGGAATTAATCTAACCAGAGAAACAACAGACCTTTACAAAGAGAACTACAAGCCCTTACTACAAGAAACTAAGAGAGACTTAGATAAATGGAAAAACCTACCCCGCTCATGGACAGGAAGACTTAACATTGCAAAAATGTCTATTTTACCCAAAGCAATCTACTTTTATATAATGCAATCCCAACACAAGTTCCAGCATCATTTTTTAATGAGATGGAGAAACAAATCACCAATTTTGTTTGGAAAGGGAAGAAGCCCTGGATAAGTAAGGTACTACTAAAGAAGAAGAACACACTGGGAGGCCTCTCATTACCCGACCTTAGAACATACTACACTGCCACAGTGGTCAAAACAGCCTGGTACTGGTACAAGAACAGACAGATCGATCAATGGAACAGAATTGAGACCCCAGAGATGACACCGTCTGCCTATGAACAGTTGATATTCCACAAAGGCCCTAAGACATTAAACTGGGGTAAAAACAGTATCTTCAACAAATGGTGCTGGCAAAATTGGTTATCCATCTGCAATAAACTGAATCAAGATCTGTATCTTACACCTTATACAAAAACCAACTCCAACTGGATAAAAGACCTAAATATCAAACCTAAAATGATAAAGCTCATCCAAGAAAAGGTAGGAACAACAATGGAAGTTTTAATACACAATGAGGACAGACTCCAAAATCTGTCAAAGAAACCTCAATCAACAGAAGAGAAAATAGATAAATGGGAACTATTAAGAATCAAACTTTTGCTCATCGAAAGATTTTATTAATAGAATTAAAAGAACACCCACAGAATGGGAAAAAATATTCGGCAACTCTATGTCAGACCCACGCCTGATCTCCATAATCTATAAGATACTACAAAATATCAAGAAGAAGAAGATAAACCATCCAATTAAGTGATGGGCAAAGGAGATGGACAGACACTTCACTAAAGAGGAGATCCAGGCAGCCAAAAAACACATGCAGACATGTTCACGATCTTTAGTTATTAAAGAAATTTAAATCAAGACAACAATGAGATACCATCTCACCCCAACAAGATTGGCCATGATCCAGAAAACACAAAACAACAAATGCTGGAGAGGCTGTGGAGAAAGTGGAACCCTCCTACACTGTTGGTGGGGTTGTAAAATGGTCCAGCCTCTTTGGAAGGCAATCTGGCACTTCCTTAAAAAAATGGATATTGATATACCATTTGACCCAGTAATTCCACTACTTGGAATATATCCTACAGATTCAAGGCCTTTCACACCAACGGACACATGCACCAGAATGTTTATCGCAGCACAGTCCACGATAGCAAAAAGATGGAATCAACCCAGATGCCCAACAATAGAAGAATGGATAGGTAAACTGTGGTACATATACTCAGTGGAGCACTACGCAATGATAAAGAATAACGATGATTCCAGGAAACATCTCCTAACCTGGTTTCAACTGGAAGACATTATGTTGAGTGAGAGTAGTCAGCGACAAAAGGACAAATACTGTATGAGACCTCTACGACTTGTGTATAGAAGAAAAGACTCTTTGACAGCTGCAAGGGAGGGGAGGGAGGGAGGGGGAGGGGGAGGGGTTAGTTTAGATAGTTACTAGAAATCTAGTTGGGAGAAAGCGGTGACAGCACACATTAGGAACAAGAACAACATTAAGTGGACTTCAGCATAACTTGAGTACTCCTTCCATCTTAACTCAATAATGCAAGGATAGAGTAGCCGGGGCGGGGGGCGGGGGACCATGCTCTTAGGAGAATTCCAGGCCAATTGGCACAACTAGCGTTTTGCTAAGAGAGCTCTCTGCACCCCACATTGGTGAGTGGCGTCTGGGGTCTTAAAAGCTGCCAAGCTGCTATCTGAAGACATAGCAAATGGTCTCAACTCAACAGGAACGGATGCTCACCGAGGACCAAAATGAGATGGACAGATGGACAGACACTTCACTAAAGAGGAGATCCAGGCAGCCAAAAAACACATGCGGACATGTTCACGATCTTTAGTTATTAAAGAAATTCAAATCAAGACAACAATGAGATACCATCTCACCCCAACAAGATTGGCCATGATCCAGAAAACACAAAACAACAAATGCTGGAGAGGCTGTGGAGAAAGTGGAACCCTCCTACACTGTTGGTGGGGTTGCAAAATGGTCCAGGCTCTTTCGAAGGCAATCTGGCGCTTCCTTAAAATATGGATATTGATATACGGTAAAGACAACTGAGAAGATGGAGAGACCCACAAGAGTGGGTGTCTGCATCAACTGGGGACCGGAAGAACCGGATGGTGCCCGGCCACCACCAGTGATAGCCACGAAGGAGTTCACAGAGAGGAGTCTCACTGGCAACACAAGAATAAAGAGGTGCATCATGAGATCTCCTCTAAAAGACCTCAATTGATGGTCCAGCAGTTTTGGGGTTCCTCTGAGAGCATGATCCCCTGCCCTGATGCTGCCCTTTCCCATAAATTATAACAAAGGTCCACTCTTTGGACAGGAATGGACTGGACTTGGCAAGGCAGAGTGACCATATATTGGAAGCACTTTATGATTCTATACATCTATAGGATGTCATCTTGCTGACCTCTGGCTGGAGGAGGGAGAGTAGACAGAGAGGAGGGGAAAGAAGGCTGTTGGGAGGATGAGACATGTATCGAACAGAGAGGAATAGTGTGCTGTCACCGGACAGGGAGAGCAGTGAAAGCTGCATATGGGGGACATGTAAATTTATATGTGAATGTACATTTTCACTCAGTCATGTTAAATAAAAATTAAAAAAAAAATTAATTTTGTACATTGGCTACAAAGATTCCCAACAATAAATAGAGTATGAGCCTCTCTATCATCTTGTCCAGCAATAAGACTTGCTGGACATGCAATTTATTAATGTTGGTTTTCTAGTGAATGATAAACACTCATGAAAACAATCACCATGACTTCAAAGGATCACATATAAAAGTAGGCTAGCCGACTCCTTGATCACCGCTTGCAGGCAGTTGAGATGCTCACTGGCAAGGCTGCATTGGTTATTCATTGCCAGGGACTCTTTGGATGAGTCATGATTCTATTCTGATTGGTCAGTATCTGTACCAAACCAGATATTTTCAATATCCCCTCTACTCACAAGGGAAAGGGAGTACTTTAGTAATTCGTGGGTCCAGGATATGGCTTTCAGCTTTCTAGGATCAAAAACTCTCAAGTTCACTGGGAATTGTTAGTGAACTTAAGAGGACTGGCTTAGTACTATATAAATCCACTGGATTCTTATTGTCAATCTAGAAATTAAAATTAGAATTTATTACAAGAATAAAACTTGCCAAGGAGCCTGGATTTTGTGTCTATCAGTAAAGAAAATTCTGCCTTGAATAAAACCAGTAAACCACTAAGAAAATCTTAAACTCTGACTGTTTCTAGATGTTAAATAGCTTTCACATTAACACAATTCTTTGAATAGCCTGGTTATAAACTACTCTGTTAGCTTCAACTTTTGATTTGATTGATTGTTGATTGAATATGTATGTGAATATGTGTGCCTGTGCTAGTAGTCTTAAAATTCTTTAAAATGATTAGTTTATTCCCAAATCTTTCAGTAACATGCTTACAAATCACATCTCAGAATGAGACATCTCTGCAGATACCTAATCAAGCTAATCACATAAATGTTAGTTACTAAAAAACTAATTTTGATCTTTCTTTAATTTTCAGTCCAAATCCTAATGATATCTTTTTGGTGTCCCTATGAAGAATTATTATATCAATCTGTTCTCAAAACCGTATTGTCAATATTTTCTGCATCTCAACACAGTCATTAATTGTCATGTACAGTTATACATCTTAAGTATAAGATAATAATTCCATATCTTTACTTGCCAGTCATTGTAATGTACATTTAGTAAATTAGATTAAAATACATCAGTCTTGCTATCCTGAAATTGTTACTGATTTAGTGTGAATTAATGTTATTTATTGAGGGTTTGGAATCAAAGAAGAAATAGACACAGAACTCATATCAGTGGAAATGAGTATGTGACTGTGGTATGAGCCAGTATATGTATACAATTTATCTGCCTTGAACAACTGTTAGACTTAGTCTATCTAGTCTAGGTCTTGGTATAGGCCTCTTAAGAAAGTTTTAGAAAGTAGGAACAATAATGGACAGTTTAATACACAATGTAGACAGACGTCAAAATGTGTCAAACAAACCACAATCATCATAAGAGAAAACAAATAAATGGGAACTACTAAGAGTCAATGGCTTTTGCTCATCCAAAGACTTTATCAATAGAATTAAAAGGCCACCTACAGAATGAAAAAAAATATTTGACAACACTATGTCAGACCAACGCCTGATTGCCATAATCTATAAGGTACTACAAAATACCAATAAGAAAAAGATAAATCATCCAGTTAAGCCATGGGCAAAGGAGATGGACAGACACTTCTCCAAAGAGGAGATTCAGGCTGTCAAAAAACATATGCGGACATGCTCACCATCATTACCTATTAAAGAAATTCAAATCAAAATGACAATGAGATACCATCTCACCCCAAAAGGGTTGGCCATGATCCAAAAAATGCAAAACAACAAATGCTGAAGAGGCTGTGGGAAGATTGGAACTCTCCTACACTTTTGGTGAGATTGCAAAATGGGGCAGTCTCTTTGGAAAGCAATCTGTCACTTCCTTAAAAAGCTAGATTTAGATATAGCATTTGACCCAGTAATTCCGCTGCTTGGAATATATCCTACAGAATCAAGGTCATTCACACCAACTGATACACCCACACAAATGTTCATCACAGCACAGTCCACAATAGCAAAAAGTTAGAATCAACCCAGATACCCAACAACAGAGGAATGGGTAGGTAAACTATGGTATATACACTCAATGGAACACTATGCAATGATAAAGAACAACGATGATAGCAGGAAACATCTCTTAACCTGGTTTCAACTGGAGGACATTGTGCCGAGTGAAAGTAGTCAGCAATGAAAGGACAAATATTGTACAAGACTCCTACAATAAGAACTTAAACTCATGCATAGAAGACTCTTTGACAGCTGCAAGTGTGGGGAGGGAGGGAGGGTGAAGGGAGGAGGATTTAGATTAGATAATTAATAGAAATTTGGTTGGGTGAAATCAGTGACAGCACACATTAGAAAGCAGATTAGTAATAACTGGACTTCAACACAATTTGAGTACTCCTCCCATCTTAACCCAATATTGTAAGGACAGAGTAACTGGGGCTGGGGGCCAGGGACCATGTTCTCAGTCAAAATCAAGGCCAACTGGCGCACCTAGCATTTTGCTAATGAGGACTCTCTGCACCCCTCATCAGTGAATGGCGTCTGGGGTCTTAAAAGCTGCCAAGCTGCCATCTGAGGGTACAGCAAATGGTCCCAACTCAACAGGAACGGATGATCACTGAGGACAAGAACGACATGGGGTAAAGAGAACCCGGAAGACAGAGAGACCCACGTGTGTGGGTCTCTACATCTACTCATGACCAGAAGAACCAGGTGGTGCCTGGCCACCACCAGTGATAGCCACGATGGAGCTCACAAAGTTGAGTCTCACTGGCAACAAGAGAATAAATAGGGGTGCACCCTGAGATCTCCAATAAAAGACTGCAATTGATGGTCCGGGGGCTTCTGGGTTCTCTTGGGAGCATGGCTCCTGGCCCTGATGCTGCCCCTGTCCATAATCATAAGGAAGGTCACCTTTTCCATCAGCAATGGATTGGACTTGGCTACACAGAATGACTGTATCTTGTGGGAATTTTATGGTTCTATGCAACTATAGCATGTTGTCAGAGAAAGGAGAGTGGGTGGAGAGGAGGGGATAGGAGACTGTTGGGACGATAGGACATGTATGGAGCAGAGAAAAGGGCTGTGCTGCCACCGGGCAGGGAGAACAGTGGGAGGTGCATATAGGTGAGCATGCAGATTTATAAGGGAATGTATATTTTCATTCAATCATAATAGAAAAAAGAAAAGGTTTTATTGTGCAAAAGAGATTTTATGCATCCTCCAAGTGCAGAATGAGTAGGGAAGAAGAGACTAAACGTAGAACCTTAACATCTATTAATGCATTAACTGCACCTCTGGCACTTGGCTTTGGCTACTAAACTTAGGAACAAGAACCAAAAGACAATGTCAGCCAGTCCAGTAATTTACGTTTTTTGTGCTGAAGATAAGGATTTCAAGAGTGTAGAGTGTTTCTCCATGAAGCATGGAGAGCAAATACTTTATAACATTATGGCTATGTTGTTGTTGTTTGGCCCATAGACTCAGTTCTGACTCATATTGACTGTACAATAGAACGAAACAGGGGCTGGTTCTGTGCCACACTCACGGTTGTTGTGATGGCTGAGACCACTGTTGCAGCAACTGTATCAGTCCATCCCATTGAGGACATTGCTCTGTTTTGCTGACCCTCTTTTTTTTTTTTCTTTTACCAAGAATGATGTCCTTCTCCAGGAACTGATCCCCTTTAATAATATATCCAAAGTGTGTGAGATGTAGTCTCACCAATGTTGCTTTTTAGGAGTATTCTAGTCCTACTTATTCTAAGACAGAATTGTCCATTCCTTTGGCTACAAATGTACTTACATGTTTGTTCAGTTAATTAAAGTAAAACATGCAGATTGATAATTTCAACAAAATGATATGCCATACGTGACAGTGTATAATGCACCAGACTATTAACATAAATCGAATCTGGCAGTGCCTACCTGGCTATTTTCCTCCATAAAAGCAGCTTTTAGAAAGCACTGAAAAGGTTAAGAAAGTCAGGATATGAAAAAATGGAAAGAGAAAAAACAAGAGGGTGATGGATGGGAAGAAGCACTTAAAAGTTATGTCTCCACATTCAAGATCTCACAGTGAAGTAGCCCTCTCGGAACCCACTGGCTTTGAGAAGCGTCTCTGAGGAATAAACTGATTCCTGAGAAGCCTGTCCTGAGAGAAAACAACAGACTCTGATCGTCAACACTGAGTTGCCTGTGTAAATCATTTACCCCTTCCTCTTTCTTCCCTGGCTTCATTTGCCACTGCTCTTTTCTTCTTAGCAGTATAAATTAGCAATTAAGAGTACATCTTTCAGAGATGACACCTTTGATTAAAATTCTGACTCTGCCACTTATTGAGAATGCGACTTAAGTTTTTTGCCTTAATTTTCTCTTTTGTAAATAAAAGGAGGATACTAGCAATAGCTCATTTTTAGCCCTGCTGAACTGTGATGAGTAGATAAAATTATACATGTAAAGTCCTTAGAATGCTAAAATGCCAAGGCCCATCACCCACAAAGGCCTCTGTGAACAAAGTTACAAGCCTTTGTGATGGTGGGCAGAGGCATCTCACCCGTGACATATTTTTGGCCATATTCTCCCTGATAATATTTTGCAACCTAATCAAACCTTGTTCAAAAATACCCTCTTATCTCCCGGCACAAGGATCAAAGAAGGGTTTTACAACCCCCTCAGCTTAATGAATTCCAACACAGCACGCCCAACCCAGGAATACTGAGGCCGGCCCGGCTCTGCTGGCTTCCCCCAACTGCACTTCCCCCTCCATATGTTAAATGCAAGATTGCAGAAAGGCCCTGGGAAGCTCCCCAGGGATGACCCCCCACACAGCCTTTCCACTCCTTACATCAGGAAGACAGATAGGCTTCCAAGTTTATTATATTTGGTATGGCAAATAGCCAAATACTAAAGAGATACCCTTCTTAGAACAGCTTAAGAGAGGCTTAGAGTGGAAGACGGTGGGTGCTTACTGTTCCCACAGGAAGAGATAAGAAAGAGCAAAGAAGGAACAAATAGAGACAGCCAGATGAGCCTATACTTCCTGTACCTTTGACCTCGAGGCATAAATAGAGTTGACTGAACTCAAGGTATAGCTTTATTTTCACTGTTGATTATAATCACAATATATTTGTCTTGGGCCATTACCTGAAAGGCCCAATGATTAACATGAAAAAAGACCACAATGTATCAGTTCTTTGCTAGCCAACAGAGAGGACCCTAATGATTAACATGAAAAGAGACCACGAGGTATCAATTCCTTACTAACCAACAGCTTACGTGGCCAAAGGGCAGAGTGAAAAACATGTCACTGATTATATAAAAAATAAAGAAAGACGGACCCTGACAGACTACCGATCTCCAGATTCCTGGTTGTCTCAGTCTCATCATTTCCTCCTTTGCCGACGCCATCCATCCCTTTGTGAATCCCAGACCCTGCTGAGGCTGGCTCCTGGCAACAGAAAACATTCAGTTGTTGTTAATTATCATTATCTTTCTCATTTGGAAACCCAAGTGGTGTAGCGGGTTAAGTGCTACCACTGCTAACCAAAAGGTCTGCAGTTCAAATCCACCAGGCTCTCCTTGAATACTCTAGGGAGCAATTCTACTCTGGGCTCTAGGGTCACAATGAGTGGGATCTGACTCGATGGCACCAGGTTGGGTTTTCTCGTTTTGCTTTTTCATCCCCCAATGCCCAATTTCTTCTATATCCTGACTTCTTTTATGTAAAGCCAAAACTCAGTTACTAAATGGATGGAAATACTCAGTAAATGGCAAGGAGACTGAGATATCTGAGGCAACAGAATGTTGGGTTATAGGTTCTCTGCAGTTTTCATATTTTCTTAAAATCTCATGACTAACCCATATGATAACAAATAGTTTAACAAATAGTTTGGGTTTAAAAAATACAAATGAATTTTAAATAAGTTAAAAACCTATATGTAACAGTTACCTATTTCACATAGACATTCAAAAATTGTTCTCATTGAGTCAATTCCGACTCACGGAGATCCCAAGTGTTTCAAGTAGAACTGCACTCCAGAGGGTTTCAGTGATCTTAATCTTACAAAAGGAGATTGCCAGAACTTTTTTCCATGCTACTGCTGGATGAGTTCAAACTACTAAATTTTCAATTCACAGCTGAGTTCAAAACCGTTCATACTACCCAGGGATCTAATTACACAACTGTTATTGCATAAGGAAAACCAGTTGTCATCAAGTCGTTTTCAACTCATGGAAACCACGTGTGTGTCAGAGCAGAATTGAGATCCACAGGGTTTTCAGTGGCTAATTGGTCAGTAGATCATCAGGTCTTTCTTCTGAGGTGCCACAGGCAGACTTGAACTTCCAACCTTTCGGTTAACAGCCAAATGTGTCAACTATTAGCAACAGCCAGGGACTCCTCTTCCAAAATGCAGTGGTTACAAGTAATAAGTGTTATTCCTTGTGGGAATGCAAAACGGCACAACCATTCTGGAAAATGACACAGTTCTTCCTTAGAAAGGTAGAAACAGAAATACCATAGGATCCAGCAAAATCACACCTTGGAATATGTCCTAGAGAAATAAGAGATATCACACAGATAGGCATATGCCCACCCATGTTGATTGTAGCATTGTTCAAACTAGTAAAGAGATGAAAACAGACTAGATACCCATCAGCAGATGAATGGATAAACAAACTGTGGTCCATATATAAGGAAGGATTAAGTACTATACAATGATAAAGAACAATGCAAAGCATCTCACAATATGGTTGAATCTGGAGGGCATTATGCCGAGTGAAATAATTTAATTACAAAAGGGCAAATATTGTATAAAAAACTCATGTAAGGGCTTGCACATAGAAAGAAACAATCTTTGATGGTTCTGAGAGAAGGGGAAAGTGGGAATGGAAAAACATTAAATATGCAATAGATAAGAGGTAACTTTAGTGAAATCTGTGACAATAAATAATGCTGGGAAGTCAGTGTGACTTGTACAAGGAAAGGTCAAGGAAGCTGCTGAGACACATCCAAATTCCCTGAGAGACCAACTCACTGGGCTGAGGGCTCTCTGAGGACCATGGTTTGCGGGAACATTTCACTTAACTGGTATCGTATAGTTTGTAAATAAAAGGCTTTACATTCTGCTTTGGTGACTATAGTCTGGGGCCTTAAAAGCTTCTGAGTGGCCATCTAAGATACTCCACTGATCTTATCCCATCAGAAGCAAAGGACAACGAAGAAAACCAACAACACAAGGGAAAGATTATTCAAAAGAAATAATGAAACATAACTACTACCGCCTCTACCAGACCGAGTCCAGCACAACCAGATGGTGCTGGCAATCACCTTTGACTGCCCCAGCAGTGGCGGTAAACGTAAAGGCCTAACAAAGGTCACTTAGGTTATTAGGCTGCATTCTATCCTCTGCCTCAATAACCTCCCCTGGACCGGACAAGCAGTGCTACATTCCTTTCCCTATCTCTTCCTCTCCCTGTCCCTGAGGATGTAGAGTTGATTATCCTTGACAAACTTTTGGGCAACTCACGCTGTTTGTTAGATATAATGAAACCTTATGATGTAATGAACTCTTGTGACTCCTGACTATTGTTCTGTGACAATCTCCCTCCTCTCTGAATTCTGGCTATAAAAACCACCAGAAATGTAACCCAAGCCAGACAGCTTTTGGCTGCTGTCTTCCAGGTTGCTAGCAGGCATGCCAATAAATTATTCCTTGAACCCCACGCTGTCTGTGAATTTTTGGCCACAGTGACAGACAGGATGAACTTGAATTCAATTTGCCAACAACAGGAATCACAATAGAAGGTCCTGGACAGAGCTAAAGGAAAACGTATAAATAAGTTCTAACTTGCAAGGAAAGACCAGACTTACTGGCCTGACAGACAGTGGAAAAACCCTGAAACTATATCCCTCAGACACTCTTTTAGCTTAATAATGAAGTCTTTCCTTAAGACTCTCACCCTTTTGACAAAGATTAGACAGGTCTATAAAACAAAATCAGACTAAAGGGTCACACCAGTTCAGGGGCAAGGACTAGAAGGCATAAGGGGATAGAAGAACTATTAATACAGAACCCAAGTTTGAGAATCAAAGTGTTGATATGTCTTGGCATTGATACTCAATGTCACAAAACAATGTGTATACTAATTTTTTACTGAGAAATTAGTTTGTTGTGCAAATCTTCATCTAAAGTGTAACAATAGAAGAAGAAAACAGAAAGGAGTAAAAAAAAAAACCTGTAATAAGCACTTATTGCTCATGTATCTGAATTCAGCATCTGCATCCTCTTGCTTGTCTTAGAGTAGCTTGGCTCTTGATTAGGGCCTGGCTCTTCTGGAATTCATTTGGTTTGACAGCTCTGCTCCGTAGATCCAATTTGCCATGTGTCTGTCACTCCCTTCCAGCAGACTAGCCCAGGCACATTCTCAGGAGATGTAAGAGTGAGCAAGCCCGGTCCACAGTCCTGGAAGCAGAGAGAAAAAGGAAGGGAAACGGTACAGGACACTCTCAAGGTGTCCTGAAACCTAGATTCAGAAGTGTCATGTTGCAGTTTCTACCACATTTTCTTGCCCAAGGCAAGTCACAAAAGCCATTCAGATTCAAGAGATAGAGAAACTGACTCTGTCTCATCATGAGAGGAATAAAGAGTTTCAGCAATTTTGCAGCAGCCATTTCTATTACTACACCAAACAGCACTTTGTCACCTCCGTCTTGCCATTCCCACCTCTTAGTTAGCTAGAGGAGCTGGTATATGTGAGGGAACAAAGCTTTGCAGTTCATAAATTACCCTCTGAGCACCTAGAATGTGTTCATGTAAATGAGATCATACTGCCTAAAGTAGGAAAAAAAAACTCTCCATAAAACATTTTTTTAAAAGAAAGCTCTGAAAATAACTTAAACTTCTTACTTTGTCTCTTATGCTAAGAAACTTTTTTATGGCTGGCACAGAAAACAGCATACTAATAATTTCAAGAAGAGCATTGAAATTTATCAGAAGCACTTTTCTGAAAATGTATTACCTTCAAATCTCACAGTTTACACTTTGTGGCCAGAAGTGAAGTTTGAGTTGGGGATTTTAAACTATGATGTGCTGCCACCTTGCGTAATAGGCCTGTAAACACTGTTCTTTTCTATTAACTGCTACACTGCTAGTTAGAGGGGGGGAAAAAAAAAACAGCAATGAAAGGAAACATTTGCTCCTTACAAAAGGCAAGACTCTTTGGCAAGCTGTGGACCCTTTTCACAGTATTATTTTTAATTGCATAAAATAAAATACTAGACTCGACGGCACTTGGCTGGCTGGCAGGCTTGGAAAGGAGACTATATCAAAATATGATTGATTATGAAAAGACTTTAAATGATGAATTTGTGATAAACTAATATAATTATGTCTTTTGTTTTTATTACTACATCTCTCTTAACACATTAAAAAAATCTAATGGTGAGTCTCATAGCTACTATGATTTCAAATTAGTAAACAATGCAAGTGTATTTCAAAATATCTTTGACAACCATAATGGGATATGAAAATACATGCCGCAGACTAATATTATTGTGGTTTGTTACCTATATTCATAATTGAATGAAATTCTAAATTATAGGTAGAAGTTAGCAGGAAGAATGCTATTTTTTTTCCCACTTAACTTCCAAGGCCACCTCAGTTCTATCTAGAGACACCTTGGGATCCACACATTCTCATTGCTATCAAGTTGATTTGGACTCACAGTGACCCCATAGGACAGAGTAGAACTGCTCAACAGGACTTCCTAGGAGTGCCTGGTAGATGTGAACTGCTGACCTTCTGATTAGTGGCCAGACCCTTAACTGCTAGGCCACTAGTATTTCCATCTTGGAATCCACGATTTCAAATCAACCTTCCCTGAACCTCAGCGTGGTTTACATTTTATCACTAAACAAAGAAAAATTAAACATAAAAAAAAACCTTGCAAAAATGAACAGCCATGGAGAAACCGATCTATGGAAGTGTTCTTTAAATTACTTATATTTAAAGAACAAGATGCTAATTTTTCTCTCACAAATACTACTCTTCTACCTCATACTATAGTAAACAGTTACACGGTATTGGATGTTTCTAATTCTTTTACAGTCATGAATTACCAGGCATAGGTCTATGAAACACATATGTAGTCTTATTGGATTTCTCAAGGAACTGGTCAGATTCCCAGATTCTAGTCTAAAGTTTGTCTTCTGTTAACTGAATGACCTGATGTGTTTCTCTCCTTCCTCTTTGTAGGACATGTACTCCTAAGTGTGCCGTAACTGTGACAACATTGGAAAGCTGTGTGGTGCTCACAGGTGATACCAATTTCTAGATAGCCAGGAGGCCATTAGCAAAAGAGCATCAGCCGTTGATGTGGATTGCTCCATAAATATCAAGTCCTTCCAATCAAAGCCTGAACACAGATTAACATATGGAAAACAGCTTTTAACACTTAACACTAATCAGACGGCATACAACCAGGATAAGTTCCATCAAAAGCTTTCTGGGCATAGATGATACTTTTTCCTTGCACGCTTCCCTTTGTACCATGGGCAAGGGGCTTGAGTGAAACCCTGTCTACTGCTGGTCTCCCTTGGCCACGTAGGTCCACTTAGGCGGACGGTAAGCTAACGCTCTGTGTGCCCGGCCCTACCTGTTCCATAGCTGAATGGCCTCAGAAAACAACATCTCCCAGCAGTCTTGTACCCTAGCCTAGGTGAATATTGCTATCTGTTAACCCTGCTAACAAATGCCCTACTGCACAATGCCCCCTGACTTCCTGGGAGGAGAGACAGGCTAATCCAGAGTTCTTTCTCCTTAGTTCAGCTAAAAACACCAGGCCTCAGTGGGGTGGTAGCTTTTTCTGGGGCCTAAGTTACACCAGCAGGAGAGGAGCAGCAGAAACCATGGCTATCTGGTTTGCCCAAAGGACTGTAGCCCTCACGGCCTCCGTACTTTCTTTCTCTTCCTCCTTTGCTCCCTTCGTTTCAGCCATGCTGGCTTTTCCTCCCTTTCTCCTTCTCCTCTACGTCCTCCTTCTCTTTCTGGGCCTCTCCTCCCTTTCCTCTCTCTCTCAGTCTCTCCTCCGTCACCTCCTCCCGTTCGTTCTTCCTTTAACAAACATTTAATGACAAACGGATGAATATCCCTTAGTTAACTGCGCTAAACAGTGTGAACAGTGACCTTGGGAATCTCATAACCAGTAACAGCTCCAGTAGCGGATTCACCCTACAGCTGAGGATGCTTAAGCTTCAAAGTACTTCACTTGCACCGGTTTCTTCCAGCGGGGACTAGGCGATGGTTCAAATGTTTTTATAATGTTGTAAAGTGTGCAAAAGTCAGAAATCTTAACCACAGCTGATTAATATCATGTCTTTCAACCACTCTTTCCTCTCATGTTGAAGGCTTTCAGTGCTCCTTTGAGGACTTAAAGTGTGTCTGACCCAAGCCGTGGTATTTTCAATCATCACACTTGCACGTGAAAGTTGGACAACATCTAAGACTGAAGAATTGATATATTTGAATTATGGTATCAGCAAAGGATATTGACTATGGCATGGACTACCAGAATAACAGGAAACCCTGGTGGCATAGTGGTTAAGTGCTACATTTGCTAACCAAAAGTCCACAGTTCAAATCCAGTAGGTGTTCCTTGGAAACTCTGCGGGGCAGCTCTGCTCTGCATAGCTATGAGTTAGAATCTACTTGATGGCAGTGGGTTTGGTTTGGTTTTTTGACAAGAAGAACAAACAAATCTGTCTCAGAAGAAGTACAGCCAATATGTTGCTTGGAAGGGAGATGGTAAAACTGTTCTACATACTTTGGATATGTTATCAGGAGGGACCAGTTCTTGGAGAAGAACATCATGGTTGATAAAGCAGAGTGTAAGCAAAAGAGAGGAAGACCCTCTCTGGATGTGTTATCAGTGGCTGCAACAATGGGCTCAAAGACAGCAAGAGCTGTGAGGCTGGTGCAGGACTGGTCAGTGCTTTGTTGTATGTGAGGTCATCGCAGTAAGATTCAACTCTATGGCACCTTTCAAAAACACGAGACCCTATTAAGGAAAAGTTCATGTGGCTGTGAAGTTTAACATTACATAACATTCAATTTATCATTACATAACTTATAAGGCACCAGGAGGGATTTAGCCTTTCTGTTTTGCCTTACTGCTGCATAGCCCACAAAGTAGCTTCATTAATTTTTAATAGCTCAGCTATCACTGCCTACCTGAGGTCTTCCTCAATTCCTCCAGGCAGAGCTAATGTATTCTCCTTTGTTTAACATATAGCATCACTGTAGCAAACAACACATTATGCAACCATTGTGTGCTTGTTTCTCCAGCTGATTCACAAAACTGTAACCTGCTTAAGGTCAGAAATCACACTTTATTCACCTCCTTGATATTTCTAATCACACTTTTAATACTTGCAAGAATCAGACAAGGTATGACCAGCGGAAGTCCCTTCAAACACTATCTGGGCAGAGATGATAATTTTTCACTGTACATCCCACTTTGCACCATGGATGATGGGTTTAAGTAGGACCCTACCTACTGCTGGTCTCTCCTTGACCAAGTAAGTCCACTTAGAACTAACTAGCACCCAGCATACTGAAGACTTTCATTAAACTTTTGTTGAATGAATTTTTATAAGTTATCATTATCTTATCTAAATGTACCATGCTGGGGGAATAGTAACTCCTTGTTATTTTTTTTGGTGATACGAATATCTCGTTGAAAACTGAGAATCTATCTAACAATTAAAATGTTCATTACTATTTCTAATCTTGTAGATCAGCACTGTCCTGCTGAATTGAACACTCAACAGTGATGACGAGGCTATCATGAACTTGAAAAGTAGCTGATGTGGTCAAGGGAATATACTTCTTATGTTATTTAATTTTAGCTAATTTAAATTTTATATAGGTAAATGTGGTCAAGGCAGCTCTCTTTGGCTTTATGCAGATACTTCCACAGAAGGTCATCTGTGTTACAACTTTTGAGTCTTTTGCAACTATTTTAAAACCCCTGCAGAAAGCTTCTCTCTAAAAGCCAGCTTTGTGAACCTGAACTGACTACACAGTAGTTGTTGTTAGGTGTCATTGAGTCTAGCCCAGCTCTCAGCAACCCTATGCACCATAGAATGAATGCTGCCTGGTCCCATGCCATGTCCACAATCATTTTTATTCTTAAGCCCACGGTTGCAGACATTGTGTCAGTCCATCTTGTTGAGGTCTTCCTCTTCTTTGTTGACCCACTACTCTACCAATCATGATGTCCTTCTCCAGGGATTGATCCCACCTGACAACACATCCAAAGTATGTAAAATGCAGTGTGGCTATTTTGGCTTCCAAGGAGCACTCTGGTTATACTTCTTCTAGAACATATTTGTTTGTTCTTTTGGCAGTTCATGACACATTCAATATTCTTTTCCAACACCACAATTCAAAGGCATCAATTCTTCTGTCTTCTTTATTCACTGTCCAGCTTTTGTATGCATGTAATACAATTGAAAATGCTGTAGCTTGAGTCAGATGCACCTTAGTCTTCAAGGTGACATCTGTACTTTTCAGTACTCCAGAGAGGTCCTTTACAGCAGATTTTTCCCAGTGCAGTGTGTCTTTTGATTTCTTGACTGCTGCTTCCGTGGTCATTGATTGTGGAACCAAGTAAATTGAAATCTTTGACAACCTCAGTCTTTTCTCTTTACGTTACCATGTTGCTTACTGGTCCAGTTATGAGGATTTTTGTTTCCTTGATGTTAAGGCAAAATCTGTACTGAAGGCTGTGGTCTTTGATCTTCATACTGAGTGTTTCAATTCTTCCTCTTTGTGCCCAGCAAGCAAGGCTGTGTTATCTGCATAACACAGATTGTTAATGAATCTTCCTCCAACTCTGATGCCTCATTCTTCATGTAATCCAGCTTTTCAGCTTATTTGTTCAGCATACAGATTAAAAAGGTATGGTGAGAGGATACAGCCCTGACGCACACGTTTCCTGACTTTAAACTATGCAGTGTCCCATAGTTCTATTCACATGACTACCTCTTGATCCATGGACAGATTCCTTAAAAGCAAAATTAAATATTTTGGAATTCTTATTCTCTGTAATGTTAGCCATAATTTGTTATGAATAAATGTCTCTATATAGTCAGTGAAATACAGGTAAATATCTTTCTGGTATTCCCTGCTTTTACCCAAGATCCTTCTGATATCAGCCATGATGTCCCTGGTTTCACTTCATCTACTGAATCCAGTTTGAATTTCGGGCAGTTCCCTGTCAATATGCTGTTTCAGTTGCTTTTGAATGATCAGTTGAGATATTTCAACAAACAGACGCAGTGCTGGAAGTGCTCACGTGCCTATGCCAAGAAATTTGGAAGACAGCTACCTGGCCAACTGACTGGAAGAGATCCCATATTTATACTTACTCCCAAGAAAGGGCGCCATGAGTTGGATCCAACTCGATGGCACTTGGCTTGGCTGGCCCAAGAAAGGTGATTGAACCAAATGCAGAAATTACTGAACATTTGACTACACAGAGAAGGGGGAAATAGATATTGATAAAACAGTTTTTGAATAAAAAATAATGGCCTTGGAGCCCAACAACATCATTGATTCTTGGCTGTTACCGATGATCTTTAAAATGTTCCCCATTCAGTCTTAAAAACTTGCAGGTACCATGGAAGATACTCCACTGGTCTCACTTTACTGGGAGCAAGTGAAAATGTAGAAAACAAAAGACATAATGGGAAAATTAGTCAAAAAGACTAATGGAACACAAATGGTACAGCCTACACCAGACTGAGTGCCGCACAATTAGACAGTGCCTGACTACCACCACTGACCTCTCTGAAAGAGATCACAGTAGTGTCCTGGGCAGAGCTAGAGACAACGTAGAAGAAATTCTAACTCACTAAAAAAGACCAGACTTACTGACCAGATGCCCTTTAGCTCACTAATGAAGTCATATCTCAGATTCACTCTTCAACCAAACATGAGACAGGCCCATAAAACAAAACAAGACTAATGTTGCAAATTAGTCCAGGGGCAAGGACTAGAAGGTAGGAAGGGGCAGGAAAGTTGGTCATAGGAAACCTAAGGTTGAAAACGGAGAGTGTTGACATGTTGTGGGTTAGTAATCAATGTAACAAAACAATATGTGTACTAATTGTTAACGAGAAGTTCTTTTGTTCCATAAACCTTCATCTGAAGTACAATAACAAAAAAGTGTTTTAATATATAAAAAGCTTCCCATTAACTTATTTTATGTTCTGTTCCATTTTTTAAAGCTTTTTTAAAAATTCTCTGTAGAGTCTGAGGAAATGGAATAAAAGATAAGCCAATTATGCCATGTCACATATCATGAATTCATAGGACTTTTTTAAAGAAAATTTGTGATTCTCAGTCCACTTACAACTTAGGCAGAATAATGTATACAGTATTTAATTTAATGTCTAAAATAGTAAAGGGAATATTATGCTGTGGGATAAATAATCTTCATGGTAACACATTCTTTTTTTTTTTTCTTCTTTTTTTTAATTTAATATGACTGAGTGAAAATGTACATTCCCATGTAAATTTGCATGCCCACCTATGTGCAGCTTCCACTGCTCTCCCTGCCCGGTGACAGCACACTTTTCCTCTCTGCTCCACACGTGTCTCCTCCCAACAGTCTCCTTTCCCCTCCTCTCCACCCACTCTCTTTCCTCCAGCCAGAGGTCAGCAGGATGATATCCTATAGATGTATAGAACCATAAAGTGTATCCAATATATGGTCATTCTGCATCACCAAGTCCAATCCATTCATGTCCGAAGAGTGAAACTTCGTTATGATTTACTGGCAAAGGCAGCATCAGGGCCAGGGGCCATGCTCCCAGGGGAACCCTGAAACCGCTGGACCATCAATTGAGGTCTTTTAGTGGTGATCTCAGAGTGCACCCCTTTTTCTTCTTGTGTTGCCAGTGAGACTCAACTTAGTGAGCTCTGTCGCGGCTATCACTGGTGGTGGCCGGGCACCTCCGGTTCTTCAGTCGATGTAGGAACCCACTGATGTGGGTCTATCTTCTGGGTTGTCTTTACCCCATGTCATTTTGGTCCTTGGTGAGCATCCGTTCCTGATAACACATTCTTAAAAAAATTTTCATATGAATATACAGCCATTCTCTTAAAATAATTATTTACTATTTACTAAATACATTTCTACAAAACTGTCTACTAAAGACAAACAATAAGTTCTCATGTAAATGCTAATTTTCTTTATGGATTATGAAGAGGGCCAATTTTGTTCTCTTAAAAAAAAAAGACCAATAACAAAACCAGTATGGAAATGATTAATGTACTCAGGATTCTTGATGTCATTTAAGGGCTTAATCAACAGAAAAGATATTTAACTGTAGTTAAGAAGACTTCAACTAGTAAAGTTTGTATGAAGAGGATGGTAAAATTAATGGTGTAACTGAGACTTTATCAAATACAAGTATTATCTACTTGTATTTATCAAGGAATCCAGAGGATAAATTTGCAAGTGCAAGTTTTTTAGAGCTCAAATTTTGAAACTGTTATTTAAACCAGTGACTTCAAAGGAAATATCTAACCAACTAGTTCCACAATGACTTAAACTGAAAAAAAGTTGCATTTATAAAGTAGTTCATCCATTATTTAACTGTAGACCTTTTACAGTAAAATAAAATCTGTTTTTCAAAAACATGAAACAATACAAATGTAAAAGCCAGTAAGATTCAAGGAAATTACAAGGCAAACAATACAGACAATGCAATTTGTTCTTTACATAATACTTGTATAGTGTGTTTGCATACTGCATTTATAGGCAACTTAATAAATCTGTTCATATAATCATGGATTTGAATCTTTGGTCTATCACTTATTAGAATACTTGAACAGGTCTTGTCCAGTGTTTTTCAAATTCTCCATAGGTAAAACATGGAGGTAATAAACATGATGTTTTATTATATGGGAAGCATTTGGAACATTCAGTACTTATAAATACTAACTGTCCTCACTAAACACGAAGTTAGTACTGTTACTGTCGTTGTTGCACTGAGTGGCCTCCGACTCACGGAAATCCCACATACAACAGGATTGGACCATTGTGTTCCATAGGGTTTTCATTGGCTGATTTTTTTTTTTATAAGTAGATCGACAAGTTTTTCTTCCTAGTCTATCTTAGTGTAAAAGCACCACTGACACCTGTGCAGCATTATAGCAGCATAGAAGCCTCTAGTGACAAAAGGGTAGTGACTATGCTTGTGGTACATTGGCTGTAAATCTAACCTGAGTCTCTCACATGGAAGGCAAGAATTCTACTGCTGAGCCACCACTGCCCCTGGCTAATATTAGGAGAGTTTCCTCACAACCTCCCCAAAATTCCTAGTATTCAAGTATCTCTTCTTTAGCTATTTCTTAAAATGTACAGCTTATTATACGTTATCTCCAAAAATCTTTTGTTACATTTCAAGTACATGCTAGAATAAGATAGATAAATGAGTTGCAAGTCTGCAGGGGTAGCAAACATTAAAAAATTATAAGCCACTAAATCAAGCTAAAATTCTACTCATTACCATATTAGGTTCTAAGAACATGAACACATATGATCATAAACAGAAAATTTAACACCAATAGACAATAGCAGAAGTATTTTTTTTACTAGTGATGCACAGTGGCAATTGACCACTTGAAGTGATCAGAGAGACTCTCATTAAAAAATAATTTTTTTAATCAGAAATAACAACAGAAAAAGAAAAGGATCCTCATCCTGCTGCAGAGTCCTAGTAGGAGATGAACTATAGGGGAGAGAACTGACAGTGACAGCTGGCAAGAGGTAAGGTGATCAGAACAAATCTCTGTGGCCCGCAGGAAGACAGGATTATACTGAAACCTGACCCCAGATGAAGAAGATGACCCAAGAGCTTCCGCATCAGGCAGGAAGCGTGGGAGGTAGCATATGTTCCCTACCAGCAGGGTGACTGGCAAGATGCCCAGTGGGGGATTCTTTCAACCTTCTGATTAGATAAGGAATGAAACTGTCCCTTGGAGTCATATAGATCTTAGCCTAAATCGCAGTTCAAATCGTTGGTGGCAATGCAACATCAGGCAAGTTGTTTGAACTCTCTAAGCTTAATTTTCACCCTCTGTAAAATGAGACTAGTAATTGCAGTTTCTTAAGACTTTGTACTATTAAGAAGATAATGTCTATAAAGTGCTTATCACAATTCCTGGCAAAAACTCATTTTATCGGTATTATTTGACTCAAACATTATCTGAAGATGAGAGATCTCTAACAATAAATAACTAGATCTCAGCACAGCTATTATCCATCAAAGAGAATCTGCCAGCTACAAATTGACTAATAGCCCCATACAGTCATTTATTAAACATGAGCCCTTTGTCTTTTACGAATCTTGGGAATATTTCTTGGATCTCTTTTCTATGTTTGTTTGTTGACCTTTCTCACGACCCCCTTACACTGTACTTCTCAAGTCAGCTATGGCGGGACACAAGGATGCTGTAAACATGTTTACATGCTCCTGAATTCAGGGCTAGCCTCTATTTGACCCCTGACTTAGAAATAGCTCTTCTGCCTTAACCACCCAACCACACTAAGGAAGGCTCTGCTTTAGAGAAGGCAGAGTAAATTTCACATGTACCTGCTTCTCAACATCATGTCTTCAGTAGAACAGATAAGTCATATACAACCACATTCTACATAACTATTAATAGCAAATTTGCTTACAGTTTCCAGACAACTGACAAATAATAAACATTCTTATTTATCATTTACTCTTAATAGGCCATTATGCTACTAGCTATGAAAAAAAAAAGAACACTAACATCAACTTGCTTAGGACTCACAGCAACCCCACAGGGTTTCCAAGGCTGCAAATCTTTAGGGAAGCAGACTGTCACATCTTCCTTTCTCAGAGCCACTAGTGGTTTAGAACTGCTGACCTTTCAGTCAGCACTATGGGGAGGATACATAAAAGATCTCGATAATCTGATGCCACTAGACATTCAAAATATGTTAAAATCTCTAGTACTGTGATCCAGAAAGGAAGGCTATAATAAGTACAATCTTTAGATTGTGCATCAGGAGACCAAGTTACTTAATCAAGAAACTTAACCAGTTTCCTTCTCTAGTAAAGCAGTCAAGCTACCTGATCAGTTAGTTTCCTTATAAATTATCCGTTAGGTGCTTCTACAGTTGTGGTGGACTCTTAAGGAGCTGAGGACAAATCACAGGTTTGTTTCGAGAATATGAGAACAGGCAGTGTAGAAGATAGCATTTGGTAGTTGAAAAATTAAAATAAAAAGACACTAACAAAAGACAACTTTTAAACAGTATAACCAACAAGAAGATTTAAGATAAAGAAAATCCGGACCTAAGCAACTTGTTCTGACATTTGTAAATCTCTCCAGCCTGTTTTCCCTCATTAATTGAAAATAATCTCATTAGCACACTTTAATCTGAAATTAAGTCTATGTTTCTCCTAATCCACAGTGCCTGATCCTCAAGAAAGAAATGAAGGATTAATTGCAGGCTCCTCAGTTTTTAAAGTGTGAAAAAAAGAGAAAAGATAAATCTATATGATCTTGCTCTACAATTTCAAAACATTCTGTGAATACACCAGAGTCAGTGTCTTATTAAGGACCAGGAATAGAAAGAAATGTCGTACGGGGCTTTCATCACTAGTATGCAAGAAGCAAGATACAGCTTACTAAACCATCAGGAAATTTAGAGCTATTGATTAAAATGGACTTTTGACTAGCTGGCTGTGTTAGCACCCTAGTAAATATAGTACTGTACAAATACTGTTGTTGCTGTTAATTGCCATCACATCAGTTTCAATTTACAGTGAACTTACATATAAAACAAAACAAAATCCACTAAGGCTGAGTCTATTATGACTCACAGTGATCCTATAGGACAGAGTAGAACTGCTCTCTAAAGTTTCCAAGGAGCAACCGGCAGATTCGAACTGGTGACCTCTTGGTTAGCGAATGTAACACTTAACCTATAATCATATGAGACAAACACTATTCTCTCCATTTTACAACTGAAAAAAACTGAGGCATAAAGATAGCAAGTAACTTAAAGCCATACAACTATTAACTGGTGAAACTAGGATTTGAACCCAAGTATTCCAGACCCTGAGAAAATAATCCTAGAAGCTGGACTATATAAAGAAGAACAAAGCATCAGAGTTGAAAGAAGACACAGAAACAACTTGCATCATACAGATGACAAAACCTTACTTACTGAAAGTGAAGAAGACTTGAAGATCTTAATGATGAAGATCAAAGATGACCACATTCAGTATGAGTTACACCTCAACACAAAGAAAATAAGAATCCTCACAAATGGACCAATAAGAAACATCATGATAAACAGAGAAAAGATTCAACTTTTCAAGGATTTCATTTTACAGGGATCCACAATTGACACCCATGGAAGCAGCAGTCATGAAATCAAATGATACGGTGCCTTGAGAAAATCTGCTGCCACAGACCTCTTTAAAGTATTGAAAAGACTCTACTTGGAGGCCTAGGATGTGTGTGACCCAAGTCACGATGTTTTCAATCACCTCGTATGCATACCAAATCTGGACAATAATTAAGGAAGACTGAAGAATTGACGCCTTTGAATTGTGGTGTTGGCTAAGAATAGTGAATGTATCGTGGACCTCTGAAAGAACAAAAGAATCTTTCTTGGAAGAAGTACAGCCAGTACGTTCAGAATAAGTAAGAATGGCAAGACTTCATTTCAAGTATTTTGGACATGTTATCAGTAGAGGCCACCCACGGAGAAGATTCTGTGCTGATGTCTTAGTTATGTAGCACTGCTATAACGAAGATACCACAGGTGGAGGCTTTCACAAAGAGAAATTGATTTCTTCACAAAAAGTAGGTTAAAAATCCAGATTCCGGGGATCCGCTCTGGGGGTGGGCTTTCGCATTCTGGTGGCCCTCTTGTCAGTACTCCCCCAGACTAGGAGCTTCTTCATGCAGGGACCCAGAGTCTAAAGGATACACCCTGCCCCCAGCATGGCTTTCTTGGTGTAAGAAGTCCCCTACTCTCTGCTTGCATCCCTTTCCTTTTGTGTCTTGTAAGATAAAAAGCAGTGCAGGCCACAGCCCAGGGGAACTCCCTATACTTTAATCAAGGACAGGGTTTTACTTAGTGTATTTCAGTTCTACCCTAATCCTCTTAAAATAAGATTATCATCACAAAATGGTGAACAATCACACAATGCTGGGAATCACGGTCCACCCAAACTGAAGCACACATGTTTGCTCAGACATAATTCAATCCATGACACAAAGTAGAGGATCAGCATAAAAACAAAGACTGCTTTTTCAATCCATTGTACCTAGGGTCACTATGAGTTGGGAGTAACTCTATTGCACCTGACAAGGTCAATCTGGAACCAAGGCCTGTGCTTTCAATCACAATGACTGGTCCCTTTTTATGTAAATTAGTTGGTGAAACAAGACATATTACTATGAAATGACTGAAAAACAAGTAGTTTTTCGCGTATCAGAGATCAAAATGTTAAACAGAAAAGTTGGAGGACTACACTAGTTATTTTAAAAGACACTAGATTGGTACTGTCATGGACTGAATTGTGTCCCTCCAAAACTGTGTGTGTAGCAATGTGGCTAGGCCATGATTCCTGGTTTTGTGTGATGTTCCTGTATGTTGTAAATCCTGCCTTTATGATGTTGATGAGGGAGGTTGGGTGGGTAGTAATTGTGTTGGTGGGGCAGGACTCAATCTATGAAATTGTATTATGCCTTGAGGCAATCTCTTGGGATGTAAAGGTAAGGACGAAAGCAAGCAAAGAGTTGGGGAGCTTGTGTCATCAGGAAAGAAGTGGTGCTGAGAGCAGAGCACAGCCTTTGGACCTGGGTTCCCTGTGCCTCAGAAGCTCCTAGCCCAGAGGGAGATTTATGACACAGACCTTCCTCCAAAGTCAATAGAAAAAAGCTTCTCCTGGAGCTGATGCCCTGAAATTGAATTTCTAGCCTACTTTATTGTGAGGAAGTAAATTTCTCTTTGTTAAAGTCATCTATTTGTGCGATGTTTCTATTAAGAGCAGTACTAGATGTCTAAGACTAATGTATTAATGAATTGTCTTTTGAACCATTTTTAATAAGTGGTATGACTAATATTTTTAGTTCCAAAGCTGTTAAAAGATCTTAATGTCATGAAAAGATGTTAACTAGAAATAAGGATGTCAAGCCCCCCCAAATAGACCAATAAACTACTGCTATGTTAATATAAATGTTTTGAATGTAGTATTCATAGAATCTCTAAGTGCAAAATATAAGCTAAATTTTTCAGTTAGAAAAATTTAACCTGTATTTGTCTGAGTGAAGAAATTGTTTCCTGAAAATGCTAAATGACTTTTTTGGTAGAGAATTTTTATTATCCTAGAATATATAATCTTTCAGCAAGAAATTTGTTTAGTACTCTTAGTAAAATTATTTTAAAAACCTACTAGTTGCCTTTAACACATAGACACACTTAAGTATAAATGTTATTACTAATTATGGATTTAATGAATGCGTCCATAAAGCCTCAATGTTAGAAAAAAAGGAATGATCAAATCTTAAAATTGTAAATGCAACTCTGTTGAGCTTTCAATGTGTTCAAAATTTCTAGTTGGGCTATTATTCTGAAACTAAACAAAAATATGTTAAAATACAAGAAGCTTAGCACAGTTATATCAACATAGAGCCAACATTTAGCCAATATGCTTGAAGGTTGTATCCATGACTGGAACTGAAATATACTGAATTGCATATACTGTCCTTGTAGTTTCTTGACTCTGATTGTACCCAATAAAGTACTAAAATACTATGTTTTAATTTAAGACCCACTTAGATTAATTCTGGATACTTGATGGTCCAGTGGTTAAGGGATATAGCTGTTAATCCAAAGGTCAGTAGTTTAAATCCATCAGTTCTTCCTTGGAACCCCTATATGACAGTTCTCCTCTATCCTATAGTTGCTACGAGTTGTAATCAACTTGAAGGTAACAGGTTTTTTTGTTGGTGGTAGTCATTTTTAGATTAAATTTAATTGTACCAATCCTTTAACTTCATTGCTTATTACATAGTAAGTAGTATATTGTTTTTCACTTAATGATATATTTTCAGGAATGTCTTATCATCAATTTTAATTGTGTAAAAGAAGTAATGTTTATCAACAGAAGGCAATTAAATCTTACATGTAAAAACTACAACACAGGCAAAGAGACGTTGTTTTTAATGATCCTTCTTTTTGAAGGCACTAGCACATTACTGGCAGACATTATTTTTAGGAACTAGGACATGTCAAAGTCACCAAACCGGTCATAATATTTTTCTAACTGAGTGCGCATAATAAGAGATATTTTTAGTGATAGGACATTTCATTGCCACAAGTGCTTTTTGCATTATGTTAAAGGAGATACTTAATGCTGTAATATGAAGATATCTTTCCACAGCTCATTATAAATTTAACTACATTAAACCAAAAACCAAACACACTGCAATAGAGTCAATTCTGACTCATAATAACCCTGAGCATTACATTGCTACCTTATAAAAATATATAGATGTATCAAGAAAGTATTGCAAAATGAAATTGATCATAGTGGCATTAATACAAACCTGGTTAATCCAGTTGGTTTCTTCAATAAAATGGCGTTATTGCTTCATTCCAAATGAATACATTTAATATCAAGAAAAAAATCTATTTAAAGGCAGCAGTCATCTGTATTAATCTAGGCTTATTTCTTATATAAGCCTTTATCTAAATTTACATAAATTAATATGCTCTTTAAAATAGGTAATATCTTCTTCATACATATAAACTCTTGCTAAATCCTGAAGAGTTTAAAACAAAAATTCCTTTCTGCATATTGTCTTTCTTGGGGTGGTCCTTTTCTTCATGAATTCACAAGAATAATTCACTTCATAAGGCATTAATATTGTTAGCTACCAAAAGTTGCTAGTATCGCTGTATATAAGCAGAGGCATTGACTGCCTTTGTTCTGGACTATCTTCTCAAAGTTAACAGATAGAGATAGTGTCTCCCTTTAGACAACAGGGTAATTTTTTTTTACTGTACAACTTAATAAAGATACTTCTGTCTCTGAGGCAAAGGTCCTGCTGGTTTACTTTCATTCCCCTATAAAACATAGGGATTTTCTAAGCTTGAGGATCCTCAGCTGTGTGTAAATTCAGTGTGTGTGTAACATCCACCACAGGACTGGGGGGGGAAGGTAGATTATCACAAACATGAAGCCTGCATTGCTTGCTGTGCCCTGAATAATAAAGCTCTTTGTCTCTGACACATTATTTCTCCGTGTCAGCCATATGCATGCCCAAAACTGACTTGAACAACCTTGCCTTATCCCCTAGGCTAGGTTCTCTAGAGAAGCAAAACCAGTAAAGCATATAAATGTATAAAGAGAGATTTATATCAAGGAAATAGCCCACATAATTGAAGAGGCTGAAAAGACCCAAGTCCTAGATCAGAACAGAGACCTCCCCAAATTTACACAGCCATGGAAGTTGGCGAACCCAAAGTCAGAAGAAAGCAGGAGTTTCACTCACAGGCTTTGAAGGCCCACAAAGGCCAAGAAGGTAGGCAATACCACAGGGTTTCTCTTGATTCAAGTAGCTGCAGGGGATGGTGAGCCCAAGATCAGCATGTTGGGGAGTAAGACTCTCACAGGCTGTGAAGATCACTGAATCCCAAGATCAATTGAAGTTTGCTAGTAAGCTGCTAACTCAAGTCCTAAGCACCAGAGGTCAGAAACCAAGACAGGCAGATTCTGAATCTACAACAATCCAAAAACCTTGGCAAGATGAGAAGAAAGGAGGTAAGTTACAGAAGGTGGAGAGATGAAGGCTGAGGAAGGCAGAGAGCTTTTATGGGCTCCATCCTGATCAATACCACTCAGCAGATTCCATCATGCGTTGGTTACCATAGTATACAATTACCAAAATACTGAAAATCATGGCCCAGCCAAGCTGACACATAATCTTAACCATCACACCTTGTTTCTTCTTTTTTTAATTCCAACCTACCAAGGAATTCAAATTTTCAAAATTACTAGCATACAATAGATAACTATTGACTGGAGCCAAAGCCAAGTGTCCATTGACATCAAGTTGATTGTGACTCATAGCAACCGTACTGAACAAAATAGAGTTTCCAAGGAATACCTGGTGGATTTGAACACAAGAATGTCCAATCCTGGATCTGTCAATTACCTCTTCTACTGTAGAGTTCCTAAAGCAGTTATGGTACATAAATGACAGAAAAGGTAAAATCACTGTCATTTCCTTGACAACTAGCATTTGCTTTAGGGATTCAACACAATATGAAACAAAATTTCAGTGGGCTTTTTTGTCTTTTAGCAGAAATTGACAAACTGATTCTAAAAGTCAAATGAAAACGCAAGAGACCTATTATAGTCAAATCAACTTTGAAAAGGAGGAACAGATTCAGAGGATGAGCACTACATAATTTCAAGACTTGGTATAAAGATATGATACTGGCATCAGAACAGAAATAGTTAAGACCCAAGTTCTGTACACTCCTCTCTTTGAATGATGGGACCAATATTCAGCACCCCTGAAAATGGGTGGAATTGTGATTGTTTCATTCAACAGAATGAGATGGAGTAAAACTCTGTGACTTCTGAAGTTTGGTCAGAACAGGCCAAATAGCATATATGAAAGCATCGAGGCCAAAGTAGTTCATTATTGGAATTAATCAAACAAATCCCTCCACCAACTAAGGACAGTCATGCATCACAAACCAAGAAATCCAGAAACAGCTATCAATCCATCAGTCCTGTCGATGTCTGGCAGGGTGAGGTTTCCCAGGTCAAGTCAAATTAAATCAGAGCCTCCACTCCTTGAAACCCTGGTGGTGTAGTGGTTAAGTGCTATGGCTGTTAACCAAAAGGTCAGCAGTTTGAATATACCAGGTGCTCCTTGGAAAATCTATGGGGCAGTTCTAGTCTGTCTTACAAGTTCACTATGAGTCAGAATTGAGCCCACGGCAATGGGTTTGGTTTAATTTTTTTGGTCAAATAAAAAAGGTCAACTGGTTCCCTTGCTCTAAATCTGGGGGAACCAACCACCCCATAATAAATTTGACAATGCTGGTAACGCAATGCTATAAAGACCACATATAGATAATCCTGTTGACAGTTTATTTGAACACCTAGCCAACAAGCCAGTCAGCTGAGTGAGTTCTGTTAGACCCCAGCCCGGATGAGTCTTACACTTACTACAATCTCAGGTGACATCTGAGTGCGCACTAAGCCATTCCTGAGTTCCTGACCCACAAAAATCTTAAGCAAAATAGATATTCAAAGCTACTAAACTTTCAGTGTAATTTATCATTAAGTAATAATAATTGGAACAGAGAGCTTTCAGTGAAATAGTAAAGCTCTCTTGGGAATAAACCTTTCCACTTAGAAAACACTTCCTGACAGTTTTTTAGGGTTCTACTGTTATATATAAATAGCTCTCCAAAGATTATAGAAGATCCGAATGAGAAGAACAAATCAGGACAAAAGGACCCAAAGGAATCAGTGACAGCGCACAGAATAGAAGAAAACTAGACTTAAAAAAAGGAGTATCCTCAGAGAAATGATAAGGTAATAAAATAAGAATATGGGTCTCCTGGGTGACAACAGATGATTCCAGATAGAATGCAAGAAAATTATAGAACAAAACTCTAATTCTTGAATAAATGAAAGTACAGCCTTAGTGACCAACAGACACTACGGAAACCCCAAGACTATCATTCTGAGATACCCTTCGAACTGGGAAACAAAACTACTTCCAGAGGTCACCTTTCTGCTAAACAACAGATTAGCTCAATAAACAACATCGCTAGTGAGTACTACGCTCCTTTTAATTAGGAAAAAAAAAAAATCATCTATATAAGGACATAACATCGACTTTTACCCTAAAGCAAAAATGAGAAAGTCAGGAGAACAGAGAAGCAAGAAAAATGGAAATAAGGAGAATTTTCACACTATTTGAAAAATGTATCTAACGTCTTGAGCAATACATATTAAAAAAATGAAAACAGAAAAAACCCAAATCTGTTTCCGTAGAGTCAAGTCCAACTTACAGCCAAGCTGTGGAACAAAGAACTGAGTGCCTAGTGTATTTGAACTGCCAGCCTTTAGGTTAACAGCCAAATGCCTAAAAACAGCGCCACCACGGCTCTGAACAATGTGGTGCATTGATTAAAAGCTCAATTAACTATAAGATCAGTAGTTCAAATCCACTAGCCACTCCTCAAAAAATTCTGTGGGGCAGTTCTGCTCTGTTCTGTAATGTCTCTAAGAGCCAGAAACATCTTGACACAATGGGAACACTGTGTATAGAAATTTTGAAATGGGAATCCAATTTGATGTGTAAACTTTCACCATAAATTCAAAACAACTTTAAAAAAAAAAAAAAAAGAAAGAAGAAGTAATAAGAATAAACCAAACCAACTGACTGCCTTTGAGTTGATGCAGACTCACAGCGACCCTCCAGGTTAGAGTAGAACTGCCTCACCGATTTCTAAGAAGTGCTCAGCGAGTTTGAAGCTCCGAACTTTTGGTTAACTGACCTTTTGGTTAACCGTAGCACTTAATTATACCGCCAGGGTTTCTGAAATAACAATAGGGGTCTCTAAAAAAGTTAACAAGTTATTTTAGTTTCCTATTGTTTCCGTGGAAACCCTGGTAGAATAGTGGATTAAGTGCTCCGTCTGATAACTGAAAGGTTGGCAGTTCAAATCCACCAGGCTGTCCTTGGAAACTCTGCGGGTCAGTTCTATCCTGACCTATAAGGTCGCCATGACTCGGACCTGAATCGGCTGCATTCGGATTATTTTTGTTTTTTATTGTTCTATGGAAACCCTGGAGGCATGGTGGTTAAATGCTACCCTTGCTAACCATAAGGTAGGCAGTTCGGCTCTACCAGGCTTTTCTTGGAAACTCTATGGGGCAGCTCTCTGTGAGTCGGTATCAACTCAACAGTAGCAGGTTTGGGGTTTATTGTTGCTATAATAAATTACTACAAACTTAGCAACTTAAAACATCAGTTTGTTATCTTACACTTCTGTGTATCAGAAGTCTAAGGTCAGCCTCACTGAGATAAAGTCAAGATGTCCTTAAGGAAGAGTCTTTTTTTGGCTTGTGAAGGCCACCTGCTTTCTTGGGTCATGATTCTTTCCTTGCATAATTCTAGCCTCTTGCTTTCACCCTCACGTTTCCTACTACTGGTTCTGATCCTCCTACTTCCTTCTGATACAGGTCTTTATAATTACATTGGCCTCAACAGGAAAGCCACCCATTCCAAGAGCCTTAATTACATCTGCATAGTCTCTTTTACTCTGTACAAAGATCAAATGTTATTAGTTGCTGTCAAGCCAATTCCAGCTCAGAGAAACCCAGTGCGTGTAGAATAAAACAACTCCATAGGGTTTTCAAGGCTGTGACCCTTAGGAAGCCTATGACCAGGCTCTAAGGATACAGTGGTTAAGAGACTGGCTACTAATCAAAAGGTAGGCAGTTTGAATGCACCAGCCACCCCTCAGAAACATTATCAGGCAGTTCTAGTCTGTCCTGCAGGGTCACTATGAGTCAGAATCGACTCTACAGTAATAGGTTTTTGGACATTTCTCAGCTACTTAACCTCAGATACCTGTGAAAGTAACCTTGTTTGGAAATGCAGTCTTTGAAGGTGCTATCAGTTAACATGAGGTCACACTAGATAAACGCGGGTCCTAATTTAATATGAATGACGTCTTGAGGAAAGAGAAGAGACATTGAGGAAAGAGAAGACTCATTGAGGGGCAAACACCCTGTGGCAGTGGAGACAAGGGACTGCTTTAGCAGCAAGCCAAGACACTCTTGAGGCTACTAGGAGCTGAAAGAGGCAAGAAAAGACCTTCCCCAAATTCTTTGGAGAGAGAGTGTGAATTACAGACCAATATGTCTCATGAACTTAGACACAAAAATCCGTAACAAAATCCTAGCTAATAGAATTCAACAACATATCAAAAAAATAGTTCATCATGACCAAGCAGAATTCATACCAGGGATGCAGCTATGGTTCAGCATAAGGAAAACAGTATAATCAACCACATAAAATAAAAGACAAGAACCATCTGATTCTATCAATCAATGCAGAAAAGGCATTTGATAAAGTCCAACACACATTCATATTAAAAACTCTCAGCAAAATAGCAATAGAAGGGAAATTCCTCAACATAATAAAGGCCATCTACACTGAAGCAACAGCTAATATCATACTTAATGGAGAGAAGTTGAAAACATTCCCCTTAAGAACAGATACTAGACAAGGATGCCCATTGCCACCACTTCTATTCAACATTGTTCTAGAAAGCCTAGCCAGGGCAATTAGACATGCTAAAGAAAGAAGGGACATACAAACTGGTAAAGAAGAGGTTCAAGTATTACTACTTGCGGATGACATGATCTTCTTTACAGAAAACCCTAAATCATCCGCTAAAAAACTACCAGATCTAATACAAGACTTCAGCAAAGTATCAAGATACAAGACAAAAATACATAAATCAGTGGAGAGAGAGTATGGCCCTGCAGACACCCAGAATTTTGACTTCCAGCCTCCAAAACTGTGAGACAAAAGATTTCTGTCATTTTAAGCTACCACTGTTTTGGTGCTTGCCTTGATAGTGTAATGGTTAAGAGCTAAAGCTGCTAACCAAAAGATCTGCAGTTCAAATCCACCAGGCACTCCTTGGAAACCCTGTGAGGATATTTGTCCTCTGTCCTATAGGGTCATAGAGTCGGAACCAACTTGACCCCTATGGGTTTGATCTTGGTTTTTGCCTGTGGTAACTCTAAGAAATGAATATACTTCCTAACATTATATCATCACAGGTTCTGGGGACTATGATGTGAGCATTTTTGGATGTGGAGGGAGTTTTGGAAACCAGCTAAAAGCATTGAAAATAACTGTATTTGAGCCAGAGACCTAGGAATGGGAAAGAATAGGGAGGGACTGCTACAAACTTTACACTACTCTGATTTTTAAACTATGTCTATGTTTTGCTTTGCATAATACAGTTTATATACTCATTCAACTCATTTGCAGGAATAAAATTTTAATTTAAAAACATTAGGAAAAGCAAAATGTTAATCAGAACTATCTCTAAGAGGTGAAATATATATATTTCACTTTCATTATATCCAATGTTTTACAAAAAGTACACAATCATTCTACAGCAGAAAAAAAAAGTCTTTTTAAAATACATGTTTAACTTTCAATAAACGGCTTCAGTTCACTGTATTAGTGGTAAACATGTGTTCATATCTGTTGCACAAAATAATAATTTAAAAGCTGAGAGAACTGTGTACTTCTAGAATGTTTTCTGAGAAGAGATTAAAAATAAAACCATTTAGTCTTTCCAGTAATGGATATGCCTGATATTATCAGTTGTTGTGAGACATAAATGATTGCTTGGAGGTCAGCCAAAGCCAAGTGCCGTCAAGTCAGATCCAACTCATGGCGACCCTAGGGGGCTTGGAGGTCAGAGTTTTACAAAATTTATGTGAAGAAGACATTTTATTTCACATACAGAGTAAATAGAACAAGTAAACAAAAAGAAGCCTCCCAGTCATCCTTTTCTTTCTTATGTCAGTATACATTTAAACACTAAGTTGGAACAAAAAAGGCCTTTGGAACATTAAAAAAAAAAGTGCTGTTCTACTTATTCTAATTATTTTTTTCTGCCATGAAAACCTGGACTTTTGTTGTTGTTGTTATTGTTCCAATCAGGAGCTCAAATAGCCAGGGAGATTTTTTTCTAGAGCTCTATTTTGGATCTGGAGCTTGCCAGTTTTATCCATGGATTTATGTACTTTATTCTGGGTCACAAAATGAAACTGCAAAGCTAGGACGGAGTACTGAAGATGTCAAAGTGGATTGAATGCTTGTGTGCAAAAAAACACAATTAAATAGTACCTCTCTCAACTCAGAATGGATAAAATATTTATTCAAGGAACCTGGTCTCAATAGCACACATAGACTCCCTTTTCATGCAGGAGCTTGCATTATATTGACCACAAACTGTTTTTCTCCTTAGGAAGAAAGAGATTATGTGAGATATTTTTTATCCTTGGACTTCAGCAAAGCAAAAAGAGGCAATACTTAACTAGACTTCCGTCTTATTACTTTAACATGAAATAGTAAATATTTGCTTGATGAAGAATAACAATGTAGTTATACAACAAAAATTACAGTTAAAACAAAAATTAAAAAATTTACCTCTTAACTTATAGACTCCCAAAATGTAAACATAAAGAGAATGCATCAGTATCAGTTAACCCTCTATTAAAAGGTACAGATGTAACTTAATTTTGGATGAGTTAAATTTCTTATCATGTTAAATGCACAACCAATAAGACTGATCAAATGCAAGTACTGTCAGAATTTGCTGATAAAAGACTTTGCAGAGGAGAGCATTACTTTTCATGTCAAACAGGCCCTTTCCTATCATGTGTATTATTTATTTAAGGAAAGCATAAATATGATGACAATGTGAATTAGAACAGAATTTTTAATGTACTTTTATAGAAGTAGCTCTGTAGTGGCTGTGTTGTCATCATTGGGTGCTGTTGGGTTCTCACTCATAGCAATGCTATACAAAGTCTGATAATTAAGTTCACAAACTCACCACTGTGAGCTTAGATTAGCAGCACTGTACAAACAACTCAGTAAGGTTTCATAACCTTGGTACATCAGTGTCTCATAGCTGTGTTCATGTCAACATGTGGACGTGTCTTGCTGTTTTTTGTGAAACCAGGAGAATGTCAGAGCTTGAATTAAAGCAACCAACAAGTATTGGCAAGAGTGGAAGTGAAATTAGGGAAATGTCAGTCTAAGCTTATGAAGATAATGCCATGAAGAAAACAGCAGTGTACAAAAGGATTAAACCTTTCTCAGAGGGGAGAGAAAGCACTGCTGCTGAAGAGGGGTCAGGGTGGCCAGTGAAGAGCAGAACTGACAAAAATAATGACAAAACTTCTTTGAATTGTGTGTCAAAATTGTCAGCTGACTGTAAGAAGCATAGCAGATAAAGCAAATGTCAACAGGGAAACAGGAAAATCTTAGCTGAAAATCTTGGCATGAGAAAGGTATGTGCAAAAGTGGTCCTGGAGGAGCTCACCAACAAACAAAAGCAAAGAAGAGCTGAAGTTTGCCAAGACCTTTTGGAGAGGCAAGACAATGTTTTGGGCTGTGTTATCACCAGTGATGAAACACGGGTGTACAAACACGACCCTGAAACAAAGCATCAAAGTGCATGATGGAAGTCAGCCAATTCTCCACAACCAAAAAATTTCTGTCAGTCGGCATCAAGAGTCAAAATTACGTTGCTAATCTTTTTTGATATCAGAGGGATTGTTCATTATGAATTTGTACCAACTGAACAAATAGTTAAGCAAATTTACTATTTGGAAGTACTGAAAAGGCTGTGTGAAAAAGTCAGACAAAAACAACCTGAACTTTTCACCAATAACTCATAGCTCTTGCATTACAACAAGGTACCAGCTCACATGGCCCTGTCTGTGAGGGAGCTTTAAGCCAGGAAACAAGTAACTGTGTTGGAACACCCTACCTACTCACCTGATCAGGCCCCCAATGACTTTTTCTTTACCCAGAGATAAAGAAAATATTGAAAGGACAACATTCTGATGACATTCAGGACATCAAGGGTAATATGACAACAGCTCTGATGACCATTCCAGAAAAAGTGTTCCAAAATTGCTTTGAAGGGTGAACTAAGTGCTGGCATTGGTGCATAGCTTCCTGAGGTCAGTACTTAGAAGGTGACACTAGTAATATTCAGCAATGAAGCATGCAGCACTTTTTCTAGGATGAGTTTGCCAACTTAATTGTCAGACCACTTGTGCACAACAGAATGAAACACTGCCTGATCTTGCTCCATGTCTACAATCATTATGCTTGAGCCCCCTGTTGCCGCCACTGTGTCAACTCATCTCCTTAAGGGTCTTCCTCTTTCTCACCGACCCTCTGCTTTATTAAGCTTGATGTCCTTCTCCCAATAACATGTCCAAAACGTGTGAGACATACTCACCACCTTGGCTTCTAAGGAGCATTCTGTACTCCTTCAAAGACGGATTTGTTTGGTCTTTTGGCAGTGAATGGTGTACTCAATATTCTTCACCAACACCATAATTCAAAGGCATTAATTCTCCTTCAGACTCTCTTACTTATTGGCCAGCGCTGGCATGCATGACAGCATTGTAGTATTTCCATTTTTCATGCTACAGGACTCCCTCACCCTTTGAAAGCCTTTAGCATCCTTGTTCCAAGCCCATCCACTAATCCTTAAATGCTCTCTTGAAAGACACTATTGCCCCTGATTGAGAAATAAAATATATTTCAGAAGTTCATGTATTAAGAAAAAGTGATGGGAAACAAGTTTCCTAGATGTTCTATGATATTCTTGCTTCTTTCATTCATTAATTTTCTAAATATCCTGTGGCTTTTTTTTTTTTTTTTGTAAGATAAGAAGAAGAGCTGTCCTCCAGTCTTTATATCCCCTTTGCAATATGTGTTCAGAAATGAAAAATAAACACCATTAGGAAGCTTCACTTAAAAAACTAGGCTATTTTATATTCCACTTTCCTTTAATGTTGCTTGTGGATATGCTCACTGTAGATCTCTTGAGTAACATACACAAATACCACATTATCAAACTTCTATTAAATACAAGTACACTTAGTTGTTGCGACACATCTTAAGTGGAAGAGTTAGAAAGTTCAATCTCATTCATTTAGCTTTAATAATCCTCAAGGAATAAGCTTGTTCAAATAATGAAATATTTCCTTATACTGATATAAGAGAATTATGTTCCTTATCCCAATGTGACTACATAAAACATGAAAAATTACTTATAATAGTATACATATATATAACTAACCACAGATTATTTACTATACCAAGCCCGGATTCTAAGCCTTTTACATGTATTAACTCACATAACCCTTATAGCAATCCTATGAGGAAACAGAGACAGAGGATAAGGTCAGACAGCCAATGTGTGGCTGACCCGGAATTCCAGTCAAGGCGGTCAGCACCCATAGTCCCTGTTCTTTACTGCTTCACTCTTCTGCTTCTCTGCAACACAAGGATTGCACAGGAAGGACAGAGCACTGTGAAAACTAAATTTAGGGTTCTGGCCGAAGAAAACCCCAAAATTGGCCACTTGCCAATCGGATGTTGTTTTTGCTTCTTCTGAAGCAACAAGTCTTCGACATCCTGTTGTAGGAATTTAGTTAAAATCTGGCTTTCCCAGGCCCTGGTTTTATAACCTCAAGTATATATTTGCTTTTTTATTTATATTAATATAAGATGTAATACAAGATGATTTCACATATGTGAACTTCTTTCTTTTTTTTGACAGTTAAGGTTAAACAACAAGTAAGAATACAGAAAAAAAAAAATTCCCTAAGTTAAAAATCTGTTCCTCATCTTAGAAAAACTTGCTTTAATGAACCATATCCTCCTTCTTTCAACTAGTGGTTGAGAAACCTCCCCTGGGAGTAAAGGACAGTGTTGGAGAAGGCCTTGAGCACAAATCTAATGCTAAACAGAGAAGCTTTCCTTTCAGATAAAGGTTTTATAGATGTAAATAAAATTGGCCCTTCCTTCCAAAAGCCAGGTAATTAACCCTGCTCAGTCTACAAATAGCCAATATTTTGTCTGTCTTCACATACATACAGTCACTCTTTCTTTGTAATTACTCAAAACAACATTATTTTTATTCTGGCTATATGATTATGATTCCACCAAGAGGAATCCAATAAAGTGTTAATCTTACATTTTCAATTCCTAAACCAGTAGTACATAAGAGAAACTCAATAACTGCTCAGTTACTAAGGAACAGGAGAATGGCAAAGGAAAGGGAAAAATAAGCCATCATGTTTAAAATCAAAATACACAAAATATGCTTGTATTTTTGTATCGTATTTCATTTATCACTTTTTAAATAGTTTTATGTGAGAATAAACTCCTAGTATGTGACATTCAATTTCAAATGTCTATTTTAGAGGAATATAATGGGAATAAACATGGAAAGTTTATATGTATCTATATTAACTGATTAATAATGAAAGCTTCTTTATGCTTTCATTATGAATGTTTTACTTCAGCCAGTATTATTCTGCCTACGCTTTTACATTAAATGCTATTTTCTTCTAAAATTTTAGAGTCAATATAAACTAAAATGTCAAAGGAAAGCTCAATCCTTGGTTCTTATTGATAGTCACTGATTGACAACATATTAGCCCTTGTAGATTTAAGCCAAATCCCAAACCAAACCTGTTGCCACTGAGTGGATTTCGAATCACAGAGACCCTGTATAACAGAATAGAACTGTCCCGTAGAGTTACCAAAGAGCACTTGATGGATTTGAACTGCTGACCTTTTGGTTAGCTGCCATAAAGACCTAGTCACTAGGCCACCAGGTTTTCAGATTCAAGCCAATTATACATTTTAAATGGCCCTTGTTTCAAAAACCTTAGGCTATGCTTGAGTACAGTATAACTGAAAAGCGGGAGGTGGATCTCAAAAGGAGAGCAAATATCTAACTCCTTTTTCAGCAATTTGCATAAAGCCAGCTTTGGCCAATACTTGCCTAAGCATCTGTTGTTTGCCATCGAGTGTTCATTCTTCCTATTAAAATACGAGATAGCCAAGCCAAGTCAAGTGCCGTCGAGTATAACAGCTAAAATTTTCTTCAAAAACCACCTCTTTTGTCATTCTCAGCCTTCTTGTTTAGAAGGGACCGTCCCTACCCTAAGCTTGAGAGCTATGATTGTCTGACCCATCTTGCTGGCCGCAGTTTTGGCTTAGGCACACGTATAAGCTGTCATAGCTAACAAGGTATCAGGAAATGTTTGCAGGAATGGATTTCATGGTTTGAGAATATGAATCTCGGAGCTCGATAACACCGTTCTGTGATGAGCCAGCCAGAGGTGAAACTGATACTCAGGCAATGTGGACCCCAAAGATGGATCTCAGAAACAGAGCACTGAATCAAGAGCTACCTAAAGCCAGGTTTATTTCTGGCAATTGAATATTATGTTCAATAAATTACTCTTTTTATGCCAGTGTGGGTTGGATTTTGACATCTGCACTATAAAGAACCAAAATAGTTGGACTGGTTTTCAGGCAGAACCATGATGTTGAGAAAATGCGATGGTGATTCTATTTTGTAAAATGAAATGGAGATCACTGGCTAGAATGGAGAATTATTGAGTCTAATTATATAATTTTGTTATATTTTTTATTTGAAATGCTTTGACATGCTGTTTGAAAACAACAGTCATGCATATACTTATTCAATTTAGGTCTAAAAATTGTATTGTGCCTTTTCAAAATTACCTAACTTTGAACTACCTGCAGAGTGAATAGAATAAATGTTTAATTCTGTGCAGTACAAAGAAGCTGAACTATGTTTCTGCAGATCTATGACCTCCAATGGCAGTTTTCATTCCCCTTCCCTTGCTCTCCCTGCCCTAGGTTTAGCTTGCTGGCAGGCCTAAAAAGAAAAATAATTCAAGCTGACACTGCACGTCCTCACGTATACTTTTTATTTTTATGATGTAGTGATATTTCAAGGTTTGCAGAAGACAGCTTGTAAGTTTTGGTCCGGTTCAAAACCAGTTACTCTAGAAGAAAATGAAATTAGAGGATGTTAAGTTAGTGATAAAATTGAAAAATAATTTATTTGTAATATACAATAGAAAAAATTAAATCACAACATAATGTTCATTTTGAAAGAAATCCATCAGTGTGTGTTTCGTATATTCCCCATTTGTCTCTTGCAATTCTATTTTTCCCTGTTGCTATAGCTGAAGTCCAGCACAGGACATGACAGCTCAGTAAGGTCATCTGGGCTTTCCCTGTATTTTTCCCTTTCAAGTCTCTTTCTTTCTTATTGAGATTCCCTCTCCCCTCATGTTTCCAACTCTCCCTCCTTTCTCTTCATCACCCTCTTTTCTTTTGTTAAGAAAAGGGAAAAAAGAAGAAGAAGAATTAGTAGGTGAGAATAGCAGATACTACAATGGAAGAATAGGTTCTCTTATTACCATTAGTGTATCGTCACCACAGAAGGCTGTTACAAGTCATCTGCACATATCCTCCCTCATCTCTCATTACCATCTATTTAATTTCTTAAATTGTTAAATATGACTTTCATATAGAAAAGCTCATCAAACATATATGCACAATTTATCTACTGTAATTAATTCTTCAATTTACTATTCTTTTGATCCTATCCCCATTTATCCACTGATTTTTCTCTGACAAGTCTCAGTGACTTAATCATAATTAATTACTGTATTTTATTTTTAGAAGTTCTGTATAGTTTATTTTTCAAATCTGCTTGATTTTTCTTTTGTCTTCTATTGCTTTCTCATGTTTTAAAATCCCCTGTTTAATAAACAGTTTTGCTTTTACCTTCTGCACCTAGTAAGTCTAACGACTAAAGTCTGAGTGCGTCTGATTCTGCTCTCAGTGTTGTTTCTGCTGCTATTATGGTATGGCTGTTGCTCACGTGAATGCTTGCTTTTAGGAACTTTATCCATGCAAAGACTTTACGGTCTGTTTTGAAGTTACATTCCTTCAGAGAGTATTTGTGTTTACTACTGCGAACACTATCAATTTAATTAAATTCTCAGCTTGATGGATGTGGGGCCACACAGATAGAATAAACTCATATTGCAAATCCATGTAAGTTCAGGTTTATGTTTATGAATTCTCAGCAAAGTTTTGTTAGGCTTTTCACCCAATGCTAATGCCAAGTTAGGAAAGTTTTCATGCTACCCTCCTCTGATGCAAGTTTATTCCTAATTTCTCTTTCACCAAAGATGTAGTCTCTTGTTTTCCCTACTGTATGGGAAATCTCCTATGTAGAAAACTCTGGATTATAGCTTCTCTGTAATTCACGTAGCCATCACAGAATCTAGATACAGCAATTCCACCCCAGGTGGAAACAGACTTGAAAGCAGAGACTCAAACAGAGACTTGTACACTGATGTTCACGGCAGCGCTATTCACAACAGCCAAGTCGTGGAGACAACCTATATGCCTATCAAAAGATGTATGGATAAACAAAACATGGTACACATATGCACTGAAATACTACTCCATCAATAAAAGAAACAAAGTCATGATACATGCTCTAACATGAATAGAGATTGAAGACATCATGCTGAGTGAAATAAGTCAGTGATAGAAGGATAAATATTGTGTGATGTCACTCATACAAAAAGACAAGAAAGGCCAATGCATAGAGACCATAGTTTATTAGCGAGCACCAGGGGCAGGAGGGAGATCAAGGCATTGATTAAGGTATATAGAATAGGCATTGCACAGCTTATTATTCCCATTGCTGTCAAAAAGATTGTATGCCTATAATAAGTTGAAGTGGCATAAGCTGTGTGATAGATATATTTACAACAATAACAATATCAACAACAAAACAGTTTCTGAGGCTGCTTACATACAGCCAAAACCTCTATAGGACTCAGTCTCCACGGACTGAATCCAGCACTAGGTGGTGCCCAGCCATCACCGATAGTTTTGACAAGGATCAAGAACTGGAGAAAAATGCAGAACAGAATTCAAACTCACAAAAAAAGACCAGACTTACTAGCCTGACAGAGACCAGAGAAATCCCGAGAGTATGATCCTGGGACATACTTTTCACTCAGTACTAAGCTACTCCTGGGAATCCTGGTTTTATAGTGGTTAAATGCTATGTCTGCTAACCCGTTAGAAACTCTATGGAGTGGTTCTTCTCTGTCCTGTAGGTTCACTATGACTGGAGTTGATGGCAGTGATTTTTTGTTTGTTTGTTTGTTTTTTGTTTTGGTTTAAATTATTTCTGAGATTCATCCTTCAGTCAAAGGTTATGAGACAGGGACATAAAGGGCCAGCCTAACCATATCTTGGAACATTCCAGAGCAATAAGCAAATTATTTTATCACCCACACCCACGGATGAGTTCCTTAAATTATTCCTAAAGTTGTTTTTAAGAGAAGATAGTTTAGACCCAATTCAGAGACATGCACAGACAATACAGAGGTGATTTCTATATGTCCATCCAACCAGAGCACCAGAGAGGTACAATCAGGACCTGAGAATGAACAAAGGGAGCAAGAAACTACACAGGCACGACACCCATAGTAAGTCCTGCTGCCCAGCAGTACCTGTGACATGAGCAGTCTTGGAACAGGTATGCGTATGCAGCCAAGGGACAAGCAGCTATCCAAAAAAGAAAATCTTCAGATCCTCATTGCTGATTTGCTGTTCCCAGCTATACCCCTGGCACGGACGAAACATAAAAACCCCATCCTGAATTCGCTCAGAGGCACAGCCTGCAGTAATGCTATAAACTCCCCTGCTGCCCGATTTCAAACTGCTTCTTTCATTTTCTAATAAAGATTTCTCTTGTAGGCCAACCAAGTGTCCCCATGTACTTTTTTCTCATACTTCTGACAAGGACCCTCGAGAGTTTTCAAACACTCCTGGTAACAATTGGACAAGGCCCATGAAACAAAGGAGACTAAGTGAGTACACCAGTTCAAGGCGAGGCTGAGAAAGCAGGAGGGTATAGACCTAAGGTTGAGAACGGAGAGTGTTGACAAGTCACGTGTTGGCACCCAAAGTCACAAAATAGTCTGTGCAGCAATTGTTTAATGAGGAACTAATTTGCTCCATCAACCTTTATATTAAAGTACAATTAAAGAAAAATTATTGCATTAATACTAACACTGTGTATTGCAAGAGCAGTTGCAATTTATTAAAGCGAAAAAGTAAACTTTTGCTAAATGAAGCTTATTTTAAAATTATCATAATTAAATCTAATATTCATTTACTATAAATATAAAATTACTGAGAAAGGATAAAACTTGGCCCTACTTCTTAAAAAATGCTAAAATAAGGAAAGTTCTAATACAACCACATAAATATGAATGACAAAATTGTGGCTATTAACTACTGGAATACAAATCAGAGTTAACATGCCATTAGAAGATTTGGTGAAAGCATGCAAATAATGGATGAAACGTGATAAGAGAAAATGATATTCAGAAGCATCCAAATCACTGAAAATAGCTAAACAACAACAAAAAAATCCTGTGTCATACGAAGCAGTGGAAATTTTTTGTTTCCATAAGGAGACAAATTAAAAACCAAACTCACTGCTTTTGAGTTGTTTTCAACTGATAGCAACCCTACAGGACAGAGTAGAACTGTTCCATTGAGTTCCTAATGTGCACCTGGTAGATTTGAACTGCCAACCTTTTTGTTAGCAATCATAGCAATTGACCACTACACCACCAGGGTTTTCCAACAAGGAGTAGTAAGGATAAACTGACCAACAGTGACTTGCAGAGTCATGAAAAGTTTGGGAGTAGCAGGAAAGAACTAAAGCCTGAAGTCTGAGATATATTAAGTATAAACATAAAATCACACAGGAAACATTAAAAAATAAATTGGTTTAAAATTTTTTAAAGGTTAAAAGATGGATAAAATAGATGACTATGAATCAGAATCAACTTGACTTCAGTGAATTTTTTGTTTTGAACAAGTGACAGGATCACTTATAGTGCTATCACTGTATACATAGTTTTCTTATTCTAAGATGGAAAACTAACTGAAAAAATAGGTGAGAGAATAGTAAAATTGTTTAAACGTGGAAAATTATGCTTTAAAAAATCTTAAAGATAACCAGTATAAAGGGAAAAAGGAACTAAAAGTGCTAAAATTCTTTTTTTGCTATTGAAATAAACTTTGTAGAATATTTCAACTAAACCACCTTATAACCCTTAGGTTTCAACAAATAGGTTGTTCCTTAAATTCTGTAAGGATAAAATGCAGTCCTGCCAACAAAAACTCCTAAGCAACTTTCATAAGTTTTTGCTGTAACCATTTCAAGTAGGACAATGAAACAAATGTTTAGGTAAATAAATTGGAAAAATAGTCATTTGTCTAGTTGAGCTTTAGCAAACTGACCTAGAACAGGCAGACAGGAAGGTCACACTGTTTAACTTTTCTACATAGAATTAGATGAGGGTGGGAACTTGTTACAGAATTTCCAAGGGCTGAGGTATGTGATTTCTGGGTCAAAGTCTGTACACCCAATACAGGGCCAAATGGGAGTCAAGGCTAGACCTGCGAGGTCCTTCCAGCAAAAATATGAGCCAACCAAGGCTGTATGTGCTAGGAGTTGATAATGGGCCATGAGCAAAGAGGGAAGAGCTCAGCCAACTTTTGACACCAGAGTGGTATTTGGAGTAAAGCTCAGCAGGAAATAAAGTAATCAATGTCACTAAATTATACATGTAGAAATTATTGAACTGCCGTGTATTTTCACCACAATTAAACAAACAAAAAAGGTCAGCAAGACAAGTACGGAGTCAGGTAGACCACAGACATTGCTCCAAAGACCAGAAATGGCAGAGAAGAGTTCAAGGGTAAGTCTTGAGGATTTCTTGTCAATACTGAGACGTTGAGAAATCCACGCACACCTTCCCCTTACAGTTGCCTCCTACTTCAAAGCAAGAATCAGGAGAATAGGCAAGCCATTTGAGAGACCAAGCATTGTTATCAAAGAGGATGAATACCATCTTAAAGAGCCATTTAAATTCTCAGATTGTACCAAGTTTAAAAGAAGTTAGATATTTAAATTTCTTCCCCAACAACAAAACCAGAAGGTTGGGTCTCAGGATGCCTAATTAATCTTAGACAAAATCTATAAATTACATTTCTCTTCACCTGTCCACATTATAATATGAGGCAAGATTTATGACTTGGCTATATTTATTATTCATGTTGTCATTGTTAGGTGCCATCACATCAGCTCTGATTTATAGTGACTCTATGTACAACAGGATGAAACACTGCCCAGTCCTGTGCCATCCTCACACTTGTTGTGTTTGAGCCCATTGTTGCAACCACTGTGTCAGTTCACTCATTGAAGGTCTTTTCCCGTTTTCCACCGATCCTCTGTTTTTCAGAGCATGATGTCCCTCTTCAGGAACTAGGCCCTTCTGACAACATGTCCGAAGTACATAAGACCAAGTCTTGCTGTCCTCGCTTCTAAGGAGCCCTCTGGATTTAGTTCTTCTAAGACAGGTTCGTTCACTCTTCTGGTAGTCTATGGTATATTGTTTACCAACACCACAATTTCAAGGCATCGATTCATTTCCAGTTTTCCTTATTCACTGTACAACTTTCACATACATAAGCCAAAAACTGAAAATATCACAGCTTGGGTCAGGCATACCTTAGTCCTCAAAGTAATATAGGTAGATTTAGCGAATGTAGTATGCCTGAGAATTCCAGAACACTTATTTGTGTTCATGAGGAATCTGTACATGGACCAATAGGCTGTTGTTTGAAGAGAACAAGATGAAAATGCGTGGTTTAAAGCAAGACAAGGAATGGCTTAGGGTTGTGTCTTTTCACCATGCCTACTCAATTTGTATGCCAAGCAAATAATCCGAGAAGCTGAACTATATGAAAAGGAATGGGGAATTAGGATTGGAAGAAGACTCACAACAACCTGTGTTACACAGATAACACAACCTTGCTTGCTGAAAGAGGACTTACAACAAAGATGCAGTTCAGAGACCACAGCCTTTGGTATGGATTGCACCTCAACACACAAACATACAGAAAAAATCCTCACAACTGGACCGAAAGGCAAAATCATGACAAAGGGAGAAAAGATTGAGGTTGTCAAGGATTTCATTTTATTTGGATCCACAAGCAATACCCATGGAAGCAGCAGTCAAGAAATGAAAAGATGTTGCATTGGGAAAATCTGCTGCAAAAGATCTCTTGAAAGTGTTGAAAAGCAAAGACGTTGCCTTGAAGACTAGGGTTCACCTGACCCAAGCATTGTTCTTTTCAGTCACATCATATACATCTGAAAGCTGGACAGTGAACAAGGAAGATGGAAGAAGAATTTACACCTTTGAATTGTAGTGTTGGAGAAGAATTGTTGAATATATTGTGGACTGCCAAAAGAACAAACAGATTTATCTGGGAAGAAGTACAACCAGAGTGCTCTTTAGAGGCAAGGATGACAAGACCATGTTTTATATACTTTGGACATGTTGTCGGGAGGGATCAATTCCTGGAGAAGGATATCATGTTTGATAAAGTAGACAATCAGAGAAAAGAGGAAGACCCACTATGAGGTGGACTGACACAGTGGCTGCAACAATGGGCTCAAGCATAACAATGATTGTAGGCATGGCACAGGATCAGGTGTTTTGCTCTGCTGTACATATGTCACTATGGTGAGAATGAATTCACTGACACTTAACAACAACTACAGCATGCCATTCAGTTTCATGACTGCTGTTTTTGTGGGCATCAAGCAGGGATCCAAGTAAAATGAAATCCTTGACAACTTCAATATTTTCTCCATTTATTATGATGTTGTTTATTCATCCAGCCATGGGGATTTCTGTTTTCTTTATGTGATGGTATAATCCATATTGAAGGCTGTGGTCTTTGATTTTCATCAATAAGTGCTTCAAGTCTTCTTCACTTTCAGCAAGCAAGTTATTATTCAAGTACCTTCTGTAATTTATTTTTTATCTTCCTGGTCTGTCAGAGATTGAGAATAAGCTAAGTAATTTGATTATATTTATTTCTATAAGTTTATCTTTGTATGACTAATAATTTTTGTTTTATTTCTTTATGTGCTAGGTTCTTCATAACACAGTTTATTATTATTACTATCATTAATATAAAATAACCACTTTTGCCTGAATTACATTTTCCTAAAATTCTACTTTGTTAGTACATTGCCACTGTAAACTTGCTTTGTTCTTTAAATTTTTCTGTGGGATTTTGTTTCTGATATGCCTCTTGTAAATAGCATATAGCTGCTTTGGTTTGAATTAATCCCAAAATAAAGTCCTTGAATTTCTGTTTAAATGTCCCTATGTTTATTAAAAATACTATCTTGCTTTTATTCTCCCAGTCTTTGTATCTTCGAGCTTCTGTATTTTCTCTTTCCACAGATACAGTCAATTTGATTCCTGTGAGTTTTAGTTACCTAGTGCTGCTTTAACAGAAATAACATGAGTGGATGGTTTTAGCAACGAAGTTTATTCTTACACAGTCCAGTAGGATACAAGTCCTAATTCAGGATGTCTCCTCCAGGTGAAGGCTTTTCTTCTTTGTCGGCTTTGGAGGAAGGTCCTTATCTTGCATCAGTCTTTGATTAGGGAGCATCTTGGTGCAGGAATTTCAGGTCTGAAGGGTGCACTCTACTCCTGGTACTTCTTTCTTGATGGTATGAAGTTCCCACTCTCTACCAGCTTCCCTTCCCTTTTATCTCTTGTAAAATAAAAAGATAAAAATGGTGCAAGCCACAGTCCAGAGAAATTCCTTTTACATTGGAGCAGGGAGGTGACCTTAGGAGGGATTTACAGTCCACCCTAATCCTCTTTAATATAAGAGATTTGACAATTAAGGTTGTAAATTTGTCCTACACAAAGTGATTTGAAGGGTGGCATAGGCATAGCTTTCCGAGGGGAGTACTTAGAAAGTGACTGTAGTGATACTCAGCAATGTGGTACGTAGCACTTTTTCTTGGATGAGTTCACAAGCCAAATTGTTAGACCCTACATAACAACAGCTCTGATGGACATTTCAGAAAAAGAGTTCCAAAACTGTTTTGAAAGATTGACTAGGTGCTGGCTTTGGTGCACAGCTTCCCAAGGGGAGGACTTCAAAGCTGACCCTAGTCATATACAGCAATGAGGTATGTAGCATTTTTTCTAGGATGAGTTTGTGAACTTAATTGTCAGACTTCATGCAGCATAGGAAAAATCACAAAGTGAAGAGCAATCTCACAATATTGGTAATCACAATCCAGCCAAATTTCTCCACACAATGTGTGTAGCCATTTGGCTGGGCCATGATCCCCAATATTTTATGATTGTCCTCAATTTTGACTTTTTCTGATGCTGTATATTAAAGAGGATTAGGGTAGGACTGTAAATCCTTTCCTAAGGTTACCTCCCTTCTCCAGTGTAAAAGGAGTTTCCCTGGACTATGGCTTGCACCATTTTTATCCTTCTATTTTACAAGAGATAAAAGGGAAGGGAAGGGAAGCAGGTAGAGAGTGGGAACCTCCTACCATCAAGAAAGCAGCACCGGGGGCAGAGCTGCCGTCCTTCACACCTGAGATTCCTGAGCCAAGATGCTCCCTGATCAAAGACTGATGCAAGATAAGGACCTTCCTCCAGAGCTGACAAAGAAGGGAAGCCTTCCCCTGGAGTGGACATCCTGAGTTAGGACTTGTAGCCTACTGGACTGTGTGAAAATAAACTTTTCTTTCTTAAAGCCACTACTTTGTGCCATTTCTGTTACAGCAGTACTGAGGGAATGGAGTGCTACTCTAAAAAGTACCTTAAATGTGGAAGCAATTTTGAAAGTTTGAATGGATAGAAGACTTGGAACCAAGGAGAACTATTAACAACAAAAAAGGTGCAGATGGTGAGAAACAAAAGTAGCAGAACTAGACCAACATGAAACAGTGCTGGAGCCAACTCATGAAGAAGGAGAGCTGAGTGCCTTTGTGAAGAAGGCTTCCTAGCAGAGTAGGGTGCCTCTGGGCTCCTGAATCAGTGGAGCTAGAGAGCTTTGGAATGCTTGCCCCAGCAGGGCAGATGTGGGCCTGCAGCCTGGGCCATAGGCCACAGGAAGCAGAAGCTGAGCCTGAGAAGTTGAGCCACCTCAGTCTCAAAGGTATGGCCATGACCTCTGCTGCTTGATTACTACTTCTGTAGGATACTGGGAGAGACATTGTCTTTTTAAATGGAGTTGCAGTAGAGAAACGAGCAGTATAATCACCCACCTCTTTTGGCAGTGTTTACTCACAGCTTGGAACACAGAGGGTATACACGCCGTCTTAGGCTCGGTTCTCTAGAGAAGAAGGCTGGGTTCTCTAACATAGCATACAAATATATAGGGAGAGAGATTTATTATAAATAAAATGGCTTATGTGGTTGTACAGGCTAGAAGGTCCCAAGTCTACAAAAGCTTCTCCTGACTCATGTAGCCAAAGGTCCTGGTGAATCTAAGATCAGAAGGTCAGATAGCAGGCCTCTGGCTCACAGTCCATGGAGGCTGATAAATCCAAGGTTGACAGGTGAGATGGCAGGTAAGCTACTAGCTCAAGTCCCAAGAATTGGAGGGCAATGAACAGGAGACAGCTGCAGGATCCAGAGTGAGCAAATGCCAGCTAGCTTTGCCAGAAAGTCCATCCATATTGGGTGCAGGCTATACCTCCAACGAAACTCTCTTTCAACTGATTTCCTGCTCACAACAGATCTCAACATAGAGGTGATCACATTATATTAGATCTCATTAGTGAAGTGATTACACCATTAAAAATTTGCCAAACTACATTATAACTGTCAAACCACTATGAATCATGGCCCACCCAAGTTGACATGCAACGTTAACCATCACTCATGCTCTTACAGATTGGATTATTTGGTGTGGTAGAAAGGTGTGGACAAATAAGGGGCATCTTCCTAGCAAGTTTAGGAAATAATCTTCCTTAGAGGAGTTACAGCATTTAATCCAGGAGTTAAGTATGTGCCATGTCATTTATGCCAAGCACTAGTAGGGGCCAGACAATGAACTTCTTACAGCAAGAATCCTTCAAGAGGATCTACCCTCCCAGTATACCACCATGGTGGCTATTATCAGTCATTTTGTAGGCCAGACAGTGTATCAGGTGCAACAAAAAATAGTTGATTTAGGTGAAACTGGGAAGGCAGGAGAGAAGAGGGTAGGATCTGCGGTAAGAGGAAAAGACTTAAAAGCCTGTGAGCCAACTGACTGTACAAGGGCCCCTTGAAAGTAACCCGAAGGCAGATGTTGGCAGATCCACTGGCTGCCAGAACAGCAGTGGACAAAATAGATAAACAATCAGATTAAGTTTTGCTTAGCCTTTGGGTGTATCTAAAGCCAGAGGAATGATATCACTCTCTGGGTCCCACAGCCCCTTGGCATTGGGTAGACCTCGCTATCCTCAGGGACTAACAGTGGGACCAAGTTCACTTGTACCTTACAGTGACCAGAAGTGCCAGATAGAGGTCACAATCTTTGTCAACAAACAGAGGGTCCTAGCTCTGGTTGACAACAGGGCAGAAGGCACCCTTATTTTTAGAAACTTTCAAGGACTATCCCCTTAAACAATTGATGGTTATGTGGTATAGTCCATTATTGTCCATTAAGTACTTCTGATCCTGCAAGTAGGATGCACTCCCCCTAAGTCACATCAAGTTTATATTTCCCCAAAACCAGAATACTAAGTGTGAATGTCCTCAAGGATGACTTCAACCATATCTCTGGGAATTCCACCTGTGAGGTTGGAGAAGATAGTCCCAAGGGTGAATGTGACACAGGAATCAATGACCCTAACCCCACCACAAAGGATGGCAGACATCAGCCAATATAAATTGCCTAGAGGACAATTAGTGAAACTACTTTGGAACTAAAAAGAGTATAGTTGATTTGGGTGAAAGGGCTTCCAGGAAGTCCACAGTGCTTTTAATAGTTGTGTGGCCTGTGAAGAAACCAGATGGAACCTGGCAGATAACCATCACTATAGGGAATTGAACAAGGTAATCATTCTTACACATGCTGCAGTTGCAAATATAACTTTCTTATTAGAAAAATTTAATAGAGACCTGGGTACCTATTAGGTTGTGTTAAATCTGGCCAATGCATTCTTTAGTATGCTCTAGCCCCATCCACCCAGGACCCATTTGCCTGGATTTCTACATAATCCCACTATTTGCCATGGTAATTTCTTTTCCCTTTATCCCCATTGGTTTCTTTACAGTGATGACATCAGGTTAATTGCTGAAGATGTTTCTCTGGTTACAGAAGTATCTGGATGCCCTAATCATCTACTGACAGGAGAGAGAATAGACCACAAATTCCCCCAAGTTGCAGGGGTAGGAATATCAGTAAAATTCCTACAGGTCGTCTAGTTGAATAAGACCTGTGTGTTGCCTGAAGCTGTAGTCAACGATGAAATAAAAGATTACTTCACCCCTAGGATGCCAAAGAAAGTATAGGCCTTCATGGGTCTTTTGTGGTATTGAAAAGCATTTATTCCCTACTTGGCTGAGTGTTTGAGATGACTTTATCAACTGGTAAAAAAGAGTATCTCTTAGGACTGAAGTGATAAACAGCAGCAAGCTTTTGAAAAGTAATAGTGTTAGCTTGCACAAGTGAAAATGCTGGGCACAATATGGGAAGTGTTACCCTTCTAGTGTCTACCCTTCTAGTGTCTACCCAAAGACAGCACTGGCTGGAACTTGTGGCAGAATCAGGATAGAACTAATGTACCCCTAAATTTTTGGCCCCATCTGTGAAGGGGGAAGAAAATCTATGCAGTTCCATGGAGACTCAATTGTAGAACTATTAACAGGGGTGGGAGTTGTCACCTATCGTACAACTTTCACCACAAAATAGTGAGTCAGTAGACTGATTTCCAAGTCATTGTCAGCTGTTACCCAGATAGCTATGTATACTTGCAATACCAAGTGCTTTTTCTACCAGTCCATTGTCCCAATATCTACAGGCTATATTTGTTATTGACCTGACATAGACAACAGAAGTCCTGAGAGTATGGACATCCTTGCAGGTCAGTAGTGAAGTCACTCCTGAGGTTCACCCTTCATCCAAAGATTGTACAGCTCCAGGGGCAAGGAATACAAGGCAGGTGCAGATGGGAAAGCTGGTAATAGGGAACCCAAGGTTGAGGAGAGTGTTGCTGTGTTGTGGGGATGTCATTCTGTCATAAAACAGTATGTGTACTGTTTAATTAGACTAGTTTGTTCTGTAAAACTTCATCTAAATTAAAAAACAAACAAACACCACCTAGCACATGATAGTGCACTACCAAAGCTACCTCTCCTCTCTTCCAAGAGAGGAAAAGATACACTGCCACATGTGCCTGGTACATAGATAGATAGCTATAGCTGAGGTATGGCACCACTGTGGCTAGCAGAAGATGATGTGGAATGTGGGTTATTATTGCTAATGTCAGATGGGTCTTGCTTGAAAGCATATAACAGAAAGACAATTACCTGTGTTTCACTAATTGTCTATGTAAATGCATTCAACTGAATGGACCATTGTGAAGACCAGGAATTCCAGAACACTTCATTTTGCTTGTGAAGAATCTGCACACAGATCAAGAGGCACTTGTTTGAACAGAACAACGGGATTCTGTCTGGTTTAGTTAGGCAAGGTGTGAGTCAGGGTTGTGCTCTTTCATTGTACTCACTGTTTTAATCAGCCAGTGCTGCTCTAACAGAAACACCACAGAGTGGATGGCTTTAACAAGGGAAGGTTTATTCTTTAACATACAGCACAGCAAAATCACAAAATGGGGGACAATCGCAGAATACAGGGAATCATGGTCCAGCCACAGGGCTACATCTATTTTTTGGGAGACATAATTTGACCCACGGCACTCGTTCAATCTGTAACCTGAGGGAATAATCAGAGAAGCTGGGCTATATGAAGATCAGCGTATCAGGCCTGGATGAAGACTCATTAACAGCTCTTGATAAGAAGACGACACAACCCTGCTGGCTGAAAGTGAAGGACTTGAAGAATGACAAAACTACAGCCTTCAGTGTGGATCATGACTCAGTATAAAGAAAATAAAATTTTTCACAACTGATCCAATAAGCAACTTATGATAAATGGTGAAAAGACTGAAGTTGTTGAGGATTTTACTTTCATCATCAGTAGTCGTGGAATCACCAGCCAGGGAACCAAACAGCATAAATTACATTGGGTACATCTGCTGGAGAGGACCACTTTGAAGTGTTAAAAACCAAAGATGTCACTTAGAAGAACAAGGTGCAACTGACTCATGTCATAGTATTTTCAGTCACCTCATACATATGTGAAAAGTGGACAATGAATACGGATGACCAAAGATGAACTAATGCTTTTGAACTGTGTTGTGTGTGATCAATCTTCAATACACCATGAACTGCCAATGAATGAACTAATCTGTCTTGGAAGGAGTATGTCCAGAACGTTCCTTAGAAGCTTCATCTCCTGTACTTTGGGCATGTTATCAGGATGGGCCATTCCCTCGAGATAGCCATCATGCTTGGTTAAGTAGCCACCTACCCACTGCCACTGAGTTGATTCTGCATCATTGCAACCCAGTAGGACAGAATAGAACTGCTAAATAGAGTTTCCAAGGAGCAGCTGGTGGAGTCAAACTGCCAACCTTTTGGTTAGCAGTAGTAGGACTTAACCATTATGCCACCAGGGTTTCCTGGTTACCTAAAGGCTCAGAGAAAAATTGACAGTGGCTGAAACAATGGGTTCAAACACAGCAACAATTGTGAGAAGGGTGCAGGACTGGACAGTGTTTCTCTGCTGTATAGGGGGTCACTGAGTCAGAACACTGAGCAACAATAACAATTTTGCAACTCAGGTAATATAATCTGGAATTTCTATACTAAGACAACACTGCTAATGTATCATTACACTTTTTATACTTTGGAGCTTTCCATTTAAAAATTATTTTTCACATTTTTGTGTTTTCATATTATGTAGCTATAATTAATCACCTTATGCAAGTCATTTGAAAGCTAACTGCTGATGTTTTTATAATGTGGTTACCAGATTCTTATGTTTTCAATTTTGAACCAGCTAGGAAACCCCGATGGCGTAGTGGTTAAGTGCAACATTTACTAACCGAAAGGTTAGCAGTTCAAATCTAGCAGGCAGTCCTTGGAAAGTTCTTGGACAGTCCTTGGACAGTTCTACTCTGACCTATAGGGTCACTATGATTTATAATTGACTTGATGGCAGTGGTGTTTTTTGGCTAGAGCTCATTAATGATAAATCTTCACTTTTTTATGGTAGTTTACATGGTAGCACAATAAATTGCTGAACTCCTACATAAGAGGTTTCTTTCTTTTCTTTTTGGTGTTGCCATTACATAAAAATAACATCCTGAGTAAGAAATTGGCTTTTAGCTTTTCTTTCTTAAAATCTACAGAGAATGATCAATGTTTCACAGTACTTTCAGCTCTAAGGAAACTTGACAGCGGCCTAGCTTTGTGTGTTTAACTTTTTCTGAGAGGATGCTTTTTGATATGTCTAGGTCACTTTAAGTGCATAATCTCTTTCCACCAATATCTTCTGCTACTCAGTAAACAGAACTCAGTATGTTGGGTACCTACTCCTGATTTCAGCTAAGGTATATGGATTTTTTTTTTTCTTTAATGTTCAATTGTAGTAAAATCTATGTAACAAAATATTGGCCACTTCAACACATGATTTTTATTCTTACAATTTAGTGACATTACTTACATTTGCCATACTGTACAACTATCATTTTTCATCACGCTTGACAAAAACTTTATACCCCTTAAGTAATTACCTTTCTCTTCCCCATCATTTTACCCTCCTATCTGCCCTCAGTAACTGTCAATATACTTTGACATCTATGCATTTGCCTGTTTGGGATATTTTCCTGTAAGTGTGCTCATACATTTGTTCTTTGTGTTTGACTCATTTCACTCAGCATAATGTTTTTCAAGGTTCATCTATATCACAGCGTGTATCAGAATTTCCTTTCTCATTATGGTTGCATAATATTTCATTGTATGTATATGTTGTTGTTAAGTACTGCTGAGTTGGTTTTGACTCGTAGTGACCCAACAGGAAAGAGCAGAACTTCCCCATGAGATTTTCGAGGAGCAGCTGGTGGATTCAAACTGCAACCTTCTGGACAGCAATCAACTCTTAACCACTGCACCACCAGTGCTCCATGTATAATCACATCTTATTAAACCCTGGTGATATAGCGGTTAAGTGGTATGGCTAATACCCAAAAGGTCAGCAATTCAAGCCTGCATGTTCTCCATGTAAACTCTATGGGGCAGTTCTGCTGTCATATAGGGTTCCTATGAGTTGGAATCTACTAGACAGCAGGAAGTTTGGTTTTTTTTGTGTGTATGTGTGGTATTTATCCACTCATCTGTTGATGGACTCTTGAGTTGTTTGTACGTTTTGGCTACAGTGAATAATGCTAGAAGGAATGCTAATGTACAGGTATCTGATTTCCTGCTTTCTTTTGGGCATATATTGAAGAGTGGAATTGCTGGCTCAAAACGTAGTTAGTTCTATGTCTTCTGTAACAGCTGTACTATTGTACAGTCTCACCAACAGTAGGTACATTGAGGTTACAATTTATCCACAGACTCAACCAACTTTTATCTTCTGACAATATCCGTCTTAGTTGTTGTGAAGAAGTATCTCATTGTGGTGTATTTGTGGTGTGAAGAAGTATCTCATTGTAGTGTATTTGTGGTGTGAAGAATCTCACTGTGGTGTATTTGTGGTGGGAAGAAGTATCCCATTGTGGTGTATCTGCATTTTCCTAATGATTAATGTCATTGAGCATCCTTCTAAGTGCTTACTGATCATTTGTATATCTTTCTGCATAAAACATCTACTCATGTATTTTGCATATACTTTTTAATTGAGTTGTTAGTCTCATTCCTGATGAGTTGCAGTTCTTTGTATATTATGGATATTCAATCCCTATCAGACACAGCCAAGCCAAGTGCCATTGAGTCGGATACCCTGGCCCCTAGGGTCGCCATGATCAGACACATGGCTTCCAAATATTTTCTCCCACGCTGTACATTGTCTCCACATTTTGTTGAAATCCTTTAGCACAGAAGTTTATTTTGATGAAGTCCAAATTTATCTACTTTGTCTTTTGTTATGCATGTTTTCAGCATCATATCCATGAATTCATTGTTGAAAACTAAGTCTTGAAGTATTACTCATTCTCTAATTTTAGTTCTTAAATTTAGGTCTTGGATCTACTTTGAGTTAATCTGCATACGTGGTGTGAGATCCAGGTCTACCATGAATTGAATTGTGTTACCCCCCAAATCTGTGTAGCTTTTTAGCTAGGCCATGATTCCTGGTATCCTGTGATGTCTCTCCACGATGTTAGTAACGCAGGATGGGTTGCAGTTGTGTTGATGGGGCAGAACTCAACATGTAAGACTGCTTTGTGCCTCGAGGCAGTTTCCTGAGCTACAAAGGAAAGAAGCTAGCACACAGATTCGAAGACCTTACACCATCAGAAAGCCAAGTAGCACTGGAAACTGAGCAGTCCTTTGGAAACGACCAGGATCCCTGTGCCTCAGAAACTTCCAGTCCAAGGGAAGATTGACAAAAAGAACCTTTCCTTACGTCCTGCAAAGAATGCCTTCACCCGGAGCTAACACCTTGAATTTGGACTTTTAACCTACCAGACTGTGACAAAATAAAATATCTCTTTTTAAAGCCATCTATTTGTGGTATTTCTATTAAGCAGCACTAGATGACTAAAACAGGGTCCAACTTTTGCATTTGGAGATTTAGTTGTCTCAGAATTATTTTTTAAAGAGACTATTATTTCCTCAGTGGATGAACTTAACACCCTTACTGATAATCAAGTTGGCCACTGATATATAGGAATGGAATTTTGATTATTTAAAGATCAGGTCTTTAATTTCTGTCATCTTACCACTTTCATCTTATAACCTTCTCTTTCACATTCTGGGAAAATATTTGATGATTATCACAAAAATTACAATTTAATATTTTAGAATATCAAGTCTGCTCTTTACAATCGCCAGTGAAGATTTAAACTCTGTATTTTCACTTCCTTGGAAAATTTTTCAACTCACCATCTCAGTCTGTCAAATGTGTATCTCTGGTCTTGTTTCAGAGTTAATGTATTTTACCTTTAACATATATATATCCACTAACCTACAGAATCCGACTCGATGGCACTTGGCTTAGCAACCTGTAGAATAAACCACAGTGATGGATGACCTCCAAGGGACTGTACATGCTGAGCAGTACTCAGCACCTGGCTCTGGACTGCGCAAGTAGTTTGCCCCAGCCCATTTCCCCAACAAACATACCACAGTACTGCCATTCGGGACAGATGTCCGCTGTCATACCCTAACCCAAATATCATAAGGTACAGTTCCCAACTCCTAGCCCCCGTCAAAGTAGGAAGACAGCAATGGTTGCTGGGAGGGAATGGGAAGTGAAGCCTTGCAGAGTGTGGGCTGCCAAGAGGGAGCTGGCAGTTGACAATCTGCCCCAGAAGGTTAGCAGAGGTTGCAAGCCTTCAGTGCATGCACCATTGCCTCATCAGCCTTCTTCTACAAAACACACATTCAAAGGAAGAATGTTAAAGTGTTGGCCATGAGCCAGTAAGCTCCAAGTGTGGGGTTCTGAGCACTGGTTCTGTGTGACTGCACTGCTGCACGACAGGAGCTAGCTTTAGTGATGGGGCGAAATGGGCCCATATCTCGCTACCTTCAAAGGGGATGCTCCACATGCAGGGTACAGTCCTTATTTTCTGACTTGGGCATCTCTTGAGTTTCATATCTACTTCCTTGCTGGTCTAAATCAGATGGCACCCCATTTCTCAATCCAGCTTCAGTTGGCCTAGAATTAGTAGAGATACTTTCTATTCTCTTTGAAATGACTTACAAATCTACAGTACTTACCTTGAAGAGCTGTTCTGAGCTTTTGTCTGTTTCTGTGCCTGCAGATGTTTTACTAAGAAATTAAAAGAAAGCACACCAGGATTTCTTTGCCTGACAGCATTTTCACTTACCGTGCTACTTATGCTTTAAAGAGTGTAAAGACAACTCTTGCCTTTTTTCAACAACTCTGTCCTGGGGCATCTGACACGATGAAGCACCGAGACTTTCTCTATTCACTGAGGCAGGACAGCAGACAGGTACAGGTGGTAAATAACAAGTTTAACAGCTAGTACTGGAATCCTTCTTAAAGAAGAAAGTCTTTGTCAAGGAAAAAAATCTTTCATAAACCCCCTGGGTGAAGAGTGAGATACAAAGATAGCTAGCTCAGGCATGAAAAAGATGATTGCTCAATCAGTGTACAGGAGACAAGGAGAGGAGCTTGTCTTGTTCCTGAAACTGAGGAGTAAGACAGAAGGTAGAGAGATTACTCCTCAGGTAACAGAGAAGGCTCTATGCTTTGTGACTGAACTTTTCCTTGGAGACCCAAATTCACAAAATGTGGAATATTTTTTCTGGAGTTAAAACGCAAAATGGTGCTTTAAAATTAAAAACAAACAAATTTCATTATCGGTTAATTTTTGTCAGGTAGCTTCACTGTTTGGGGGAAATGCAAATAAAGTGGAGAACAAAGAAATCATTGCTCAGCTTTGACTTTCAAAACAAACTTTAGAAAAAATGAGAAAGCATCTTAGAAACAACCCGGAATGCAAGATTTCTTTCCTCTTTCACAAGCCAGACTAGTTGAGAAACAAGGGGAGAAAAAAAACAACCAAACAAAAGATTTGTGATTCTAAGAAGTCAAAGTCTGGCAGGCTAAGCATCTATCCACCGAGTGGTAGTTAGGTAAAATGCTTCTTGCCCTAGAGGGAAGAGACAGCTATTTGAAGTGAACTGAGGCCTGCTCCACTGATCCAACTATTAAGGGTTGAATCCGAGAGGACAAGCAATAGTGACCTCAGGTAGGTTTGGGAAGGCCCAGAGCAAAGGCAGTGTTTCTGTCTTCCTGCTGAGAAGGATGTCAGGAGGGTATCTCACAGAGGCCCCTCTGTTGGGCTCATCAGGTACACTCCTAACATTCTCCAGGCTTGGGACAAGATTCCAGGTGCAGGCTCTGCATCAGGTGCTTAAGTATTTAAGTTAAAAGGAAGTTATTCTCTCCTACCTTATCAACATACCATCATAATGCCCTGGAAGTTTTGGATACTTTGGAGTTTGAGGGGGAAGTGACTTGGCCTGTCCTTTTCTTCCCACTTCAGAGTCTTGACTTGTGTATAGAAACCCCATCCTTGCTCTCACTTGAATTCCTTCATGACTACTGACTGGGCCTGAAAATCTTCACACTGGCGCCACATACTGCTCCCTGGCCCAAACCTAGAAAGTGGTCCTTGCAGTCACTGGAGACAGATTCACAGCTATTTGGGCAAAGAGTCCCAGGGTACCAAGTACCCAGAACATGATCTCTGTGGTGGAGTAGTGCACAGGCTCCTGGTGGACTCATTCCCTAAACTGTGAAGTAGTTGTCCTGTGGACTAGGATACTACCTGAAGAGGGCGACAACAGAGCTCTGGAAAGCATGGTGCTCAGACTAGAGCCCCTCGTGCTTGGGAATAAGAGTAGTGGACTGGTTTCAACCCAGGTCAAGAACACCACACTAACAACAGTAGTGTTTTGGTTCTGCAGAGAGGAGCCAAAATATTCCTTATTACACTCCCTATTCATCTATGGCCTGTTTGTGAGATGAAAGAGATCCAGAAGTTCCTGCAAGTCCCAGAGGGAGAAAGAAGGTACTTACTTGAGTGTTCAGAGCCAGCAGGTTGCTGGGAGTTGCCAACATGGAAATGAAGTCCTTACAGAGGGGTCCTAGTCACAGAGGCAATAGGCAGACAGCCAAAGATAACCCAGATGGGACATGTGGTTCAGTCAGAGGATAAAGCTGAGATGAAACCAGAGTCATTCTCCTTACCGACATGGACCGTGATGAGACAACACCATGAAATACATCAGTTCTCACACTGGTGGAATTTGCTGAACATGGAAGGTTCACAATTAACAAATAAATCAAAGGAGCTGACCCTAAACCAGAGGAGCTGGCAGAGAAAGGACATGCATCAGAGGCCTCTTTCTAAAGGTCAAAAGTTATATAAATCCTTCCTTCCCACCAAGTCTAGATGGCATCCTGGGACTGGGGAAGGAAGAAAAAACCCTTGTAAGAACAGCCAACATCATAAACAGAGTTTGAATTTTCAATGATTTGAACGTGGAATTAAATATTTACTTAAAGACAGTAAGTCTGAAGTCAGTTGTGGCTCCTCAAGATAAAAATATAACATTTTTGATTCATTTTATTTTTCTTTTACTTACCATCAGTAGGAAAAAAAAACAAAAAGCTGAGTTCAGTCAAAGAATCATAAAGTTACATTTCTGAAAGTCAGCCAACACAAATCAAGGAATGGGGTCATGTAGGGTCACTGTGGTACAATGAAGTTACATATGTTATTTTAAAAAGTGCAGAATATAAGCTCCCAGAAAAATCACAGCCATCCTTGGGAACATTTTGGAACTCTCACAGGCTGTGCTGTGTGCATGTACGCATGTGGGTGTGTAAGACACTGATGAAATTTCACCCAAATTTCAAGGAACAAGGATGCCCCAAGAGATTCTAAGTCACTCTAAAGAAAAGGTGTTAATACCTGGCAGGAGTATCCCTGGTGGTGTATCTGCCAGGAGGCTACATACAATAGTTCGTGATTTGACATCATTATTACAATCCCACTAGACCCTCCATTCTGTATCTCAAATTTATGTTTGACTCCTTCCTTGCACTCTAACATGGGGCCAGTTGTTGATGTCTATGCCATTACAATTCATTCTTTTCTCACTATCAACACCCTTATTATCTTAGGAAATTCTTTGATTCTTTTCTAATTTCTGGACAATTACATTAGCTCTTAAGTAGTACCTAGGACTACAGCGTTACATCCTTCTTTCTTCCCCATCTGCATAAATTACTGCATAGTTTTTCTCAAAATTCTTATTAAAAAACACAGATGAAAAAGGCAACAAATCTTGACAAGCACTATAAAATTCAGTTCTTACCAAACTTTATATTATATGATAATTCTAATCATACCTTTAGTAAACTTCATGTTGCAATAATATTGGTCGGCCTATTGCCAGAATTCAACCTGCCATTTCTCATATTTATGCAACACTCCCCATTATACCCACAAACACAGAAACACAACCAGTTTCTTCCAAAAACTAAATGGAAACTCTTTGCTTTCGAGTCAGTTCAGACTCACAGCAACTCTATAGGACAGAAGAGAGCTACCTCACAGGGTTTCAAAGAGCAGCTGGTGGATTTGAACTGTTGACCTCACATTGCAACCACAGCTCTTAACTTTGCCAAGCATAAATCCTATTTGTCACGAGTTTTCCCAGACCTTTATCAGAGTTTATTTTTCTTTCCTCATACTTTTATATAGCCAACCAGCCCAGCCAAGGTATCTTTAATCACAGCACTTTCACGATCTGTTTTCTGTTGGAATGAGCAATTAATGCACAGACAAGAAAAAAAAAATTATGTACAGGGAATGTTCTACAAAATATCTGATAGCACATCTCAAAACTATCTAAGTCACCAAAACCAAGGAAAGCCATCAGCTGTCACAGCCAGTAAGAGCCTGAAGAGACATAACCACTAAACAGAATGTGGTACTGTAAAAAGAATCCTTGAAAAGGGCATTACGTAAAAAACGAAGGAAAGCTGAACAGAGGATTCAGTTAAGACAAACACACAGAACCCCATTACGTATGCTGCTCTTGGCCTGTGGGCAACTGTGTTACAGGGCTGTAGCACACAGACATGGGAAGCAAGCTATATTTGAATTTAGAAACTTGCTACCAAAATTAATATAAATCACTACAGCTAAAGCCAGTAAAACCACTATTTACCTATACTTTACTTGGTCTTCAGTTTATTTCGTATATTCAGAAGAAATAAAGTAGCATGCCAAAAATATCTTTTTTCAGTAATTTAGAAGGGCTACTCTACCTTTTGAGTTGGAAGCAACTTGATGGCAGTGGGTTTGGTTTTGGTTTTACTCTACCTTTTCTCCTAAATTGGAAATGCAGGAAATGCTGCAGCTATTAACCAGACACTTGTCAGTTCAAATCCACCAGGTGCTCCTTGGAAACTCTATGGGGCAGTTCTACTCCGTCTATAGGGTTGCTATGAGTTAGAAACAACTTGAGAGCAGTTGGTTTGGCATTCTTGCTTTTTCCTCCTAAATGAGTAAACTATGTATGTATGTTCTATTATTTCTTAAGAGGGATTTTAAAAAGAGGTACCTAACTTTTGTATATTTGCATGTTATATATATTAACATTTTTATAAATACAAAATAACCAAAAGCCATTGTGCTAAACCATTGGAAGTAAAGAGTGGAGGGGATGAGTGTGCCATCACGGGGTGTGGATAGCAAACAGGTGCACAGAGGCGAATGCTTGGGGTTTTGTACTGCAAACTGACTTGAATTACAACCTTTCAATTAATCACAACAAAAATTAAAAAAGAAAAAAATCAAACCATAAACCAAATGAGTTACCATTCAAGTAGATTGCAACTCATGGCAACTCCATGGTGTGCACACTAGAGCTGCTCCACAGGGTTCTCAAGGTTGTGACCATTCAGAAACAGACTGTCAGGCCTGTCTTCTGAAGCAGCCCTGGGTGGGCTCAAACTACCAACTCCTCCATTAGAAGACAAGTATGTAACTGTTTGTGCCACCCCAAGATTCCTAAATATAAATGTATGAGATGGAAAAATTCTGTGAATACCAACATGGAATTTTTAGTCCTCATTTCAAAAAAACAGGTAAAATTTACACACAAAAAAAATTCATGATCTGTTTCACAGTATCTGTATGACATCAATCAGTAGTATTAAGACAAAATGTTGTAAGGTATGATTGTAAATAGCATTCTGATCATACAGATATTCAATTGTGAAAAAATATGCATTGTCATAATCAATGAAATATTTTTCCCCATGACGGTTTGAGACTTGACAGCACTTGGCTTGGCTGGTGGCAACTTTTCTGTCCTACAGGTTTGTTAAGGTGAATTGACTCAGTGGCAACAGCTTCGGTTTGGGGTCTTTGGAAGACTTCAACAAATCATTCAAATTGTTTCCTCAACAGTACAAAGTGTATGACTAACTTCATCAGTTTATCCTGGCATCAAGCAACTAGCAACTAATAAATTCTACACTGCTAGGGCTCCAATATTTGGATACTCTAAAATATCACATTCTCCTCTCACTTAATTAGTAGTAGTGGAAATAGCAGATAATTTCATTACAGAATCACTATGAAAATGAAAATTCCCAAAGGTCTGTGTTCAAAGTTCTACGGATATTCAAAAATCACATTTTAGCCTCCATAAAGAAACTCTACTAAATATGCTGAATCTATCTTTAAACTGACTACAATATGGTAGAAGACAGTATGTTTTATGCATTTCATTATACACTTACACCAACTTTTGTTTCTGGCTTCCCAAATTATACAAGTGTTCTCTTAGCTTCCACTCTCCCAGTTAGTCTGAGTTCTGTTAAATCTCTTAGAGGCACACAGAGCCAAAAGAGCACAAATGCCTGACTTTGTCAAACTGAGCAGCTATAATCATGAGGTGAATGCGGTTATACAAGATAACTAGGACGAACCTTCTTAGATGATCTAATATAATGCAAAATTTGGAAGGAGCTTTTTACAACAGATTATGGAATTAAAATGTATAATTTATATAAACATTTATGATAAGACATAAGTTATTCTGATATCAGTTGAAAGAAGTTTGAGATGTAATGCCAGCAAAGAGAACCAGGGGAGAAAAAAAAGTAAAGCACTACCACAAGTGATAAATAACATCATCACCATCACCAAATTTCAGAATCTCTTGGTCTACAGAAAGCCAGATAGTCTCAGGACTTATCTGTGCAGAGTTCTGTTTTCTTAGGCCTATCTATTAAGTGAAATTGTCTAGACCTCAGAAAATTTGCTAATAATAATGTATAGATTCCCCCCAATAAAGTAGATTTTTAGATGTCTTCTAAAAACGACATCCTGAAACCATAAGTCTAGGCTCAATAGACAAAATTTTGAGTGCTTATGATAGCCCTATGAAGGAAACATTGTCAGGTAAGGGCTCTGAAAGAAAATGTATGTGATTTGGTTACTCTTGGGAAAGAAAAAAAAAAATGTAAGAAAAAAAACTTCCTGCATAAGAAAGGCTGGATTTAACTACTGTAACTGGCTTTCCTATGGGTCTTATTTTGGTCTAATTTTCTACTGATCCAGTATATTTTAGTTTAGAAAAATATTACAAGTTCCCCACCTACTGCTATCATAACTATTTGAAAGATATTTCATTAACTCAGTGACTCATGCCAATATTATTAACATAGATTTCCTCCCATACACAAGCCCACATCTGCTTACTTTGTTAGCAAGATGGATCAAAAACAAATTACAATTCTATTCCCATTTTCTGTTGTAATTCAACCTAAAATGTCTTAAATATCCCTGTATATCTCATTGTGCTTAGCAAGAGATTGTCAGGAAACAGATTTTAAATTGGATTAACTCCTCAGTTTTTATTAAGATAAATTATTCCTGAATTTCACTGGACACTAGTTATACATCTCTCTCTTATCTCAGAAAAAAGAGAGGCCTTAAAAGTGTTTTCCCCATGCAGCAGCATCACTTTGAGTCATACAATAGGTCTTAGTATACTTCTGAAAACTCATTGTTTCTACATTATGGTAACAGTAGCTAACTCTAAAAGCAGTTCCTAGATGATGTTAATGGTTAAGCACTAGACTACTAGCCAAAAGGCTGGTGGTTTGAAGTCTCCCAGAAGAGCCTGGGAAGATAGGCCTAGTGATCTGCTTCAGAAAGGTCACAGCTGTGGATACATTACACAGCAGTTCTCCTCTGCACATATGCAGTGGCCATGAGTCAGGATCAATCTGATGGTAACTGACAACAAAACTCAAGATTTATTATGTAAACCCATGAAAGTAGAAATTGATAGCAGAAAAAACATAGAAAGTGGAAGTCATGGAAACTGAACAACACTTTGCTCAAAAAACCATGGATTATAGAAGAAATCAAGGATGAAATAAAGACATTCATGGATTCCAATGAGAACAAAAACACTTCCTACCAGAACCTATGGGATATAGCCAAAGCAGTGCTCAGAGATCAGTTTCTCTTCATAAATGCACACATCCAGAAGGAAGAAAGAAACCACATCAAAGAACTGATCCTACAGCTTGAACAAGTAGAGAGAGAACAACAGAGGAACCCCTCAGGCACCAGAAGAAAACAGATCATAAAGATTAGAGCAGAACTAAATGAATTAGAGAATAGAAGAACAATTGAAAGAATTGAAAAGACCAAAAGCTAGTTTTTTGAAAAGATCAACAAAGCTGACAAACCTTTGGGTGAACTTACTAAAGAAAAACAGGAAACAAATAACTCAGATAAGAAATGAGAGGGGAGTTGTCACAACAGATCCAACAGAAATAAAAAATATCATAGCTCAATACTATGAGACTTATTCTAACAAATTTGAAAACCTAGAAGAAATGGACAAATTCCTTGATTCATATCACCTACCCAAATTATCACAAGGTGAAGCAGAACAACTTAACAAACCCATTACAAAGGAAGAGATTGAAAAAGTCATCAAAAAACTGCCGAGCATAAAAAGTCCGGGCCCGGATGGCTTCACCGCATAATTCTACCAAGCTTTTAGAGAAGAGTTATCTCCAATACTACTGAGACTATTTCACAGCATAGAAAGGGATGGAATACTCCCAAATTCATTCTACGAAGCCAGCATAATCCTGATACCAAAGCTAGGGAAACAGCCAACCAAAAAGGAGAACTACACATTGATATCACTCATGAATCTAGATGCAAAAATCTTCAACAAAATTCTTGCCAATAGATTACAATAACATATACAAAAAAAAATCCATCATGACCAAGTTGGATTTGTACCAGGGATGCAAGGCTGGTTCAGCACCAGAAAAACAATTAATGTGATCAACCACATAAATGCCACAAAAGACAAGAATCACCTGATCTTGTCTATTGATGCAGAAAAGGCATTTGACAAAGCCCAACACCCATTCATGCTAAAAACTCTCAGCAAAATAGGAATAGACAGCCAATTCCTCAATGCAATAAGGCCCATTTATACAAAGTCAACTGCCTACATCATCCTGAATGGAGAAAGACTGAAACAGTTTCCCTCAAGAACAGGAACTAGACAAGGATGCCCACTCTCACCTCTCCTATTCAACATTGTACTAGAAGTTCTAGTCAGAGCAATTAGACAAGACTAAGGAATAAAGGGTATCTGCATCGGCAAGGAAGAACTAAAAGTGTCCATATTTGCAGAGGATATGACTGTATATGCAGAGAATCCCAAAGAATCCATAAGAAAACTAGTCAAACGGATAGAAGAGTTCGGCAAAGTCTCAGGATACAAGATAAACATAAGTAAATCAGTAGGATTCCTTTATACCAACAATGAGATTATTAGGGACGAAATCATCAAGTCAATATCATTTATTATAGCCCCTAATAAGATAAAGTATCTAGGAATAAATTTAACCAGAGAAATAACAGATCTTCACAAAGAGAACTACAAACCCTTACTACAAGAAACTAAGAGAGACTTACATAAATGGAGAAACCTACCCTGCTCACGGACAGGAAGACTTAACATTGTCAAAATGTCTATTTTACCCAAATCAATCTACTTATATAATGCAATCCCAATACAAGTTCCAGTGACATTTTTTAATGAGATGGAGGAACAAATTACCAACTTTGTCTGGAAAGGGAAGAAGTCCCAGGTAAGTAAAGCATTACTAAAGAAGAAGAACACACATTACCCGACCTCAGAACCTATTACACTGCCACAGTAGTCAAAACAGCCTGGTACTGGTACAAAAACAGACAGATAGATGAGTGGAACAGAATTGAGACCCCAGAGATGACACCATCTGCCTCTGAACAGTTGATATTCGACAAAGGCCCTAACACATTAGACTGGGGTAAAAATGATCTCTTCAACAAATGGTGCTGGCAAAATTGGATATCCGTCTGCACTAAATCAAAACAAGACCTGTATCTTACGCCTTATACAAAAACCAACTCAAACTGAGTAAAAGACCTAAATATCAAACCTAAAATGATAAAGCTTATCCAAGAGAAAGTAGGAACAACAGAAGGTTTAATACACAACGCAGACAGACTTCAGAATCTGTCAAATTGCAATCATCAGAAAACAGATAAATGGGAACTACTAAGAATCAATTATTTTTGCTCATCCAAAGACTTTATTAATAGAATTAAAAGGCTACCTACAGAATGGGAAAGAAATATTTGGCAACTCTATGTCAGACTGACGCCTGATCTCCGTAATCTATAAGGTACTACAAAATACCAATAAGAAAAAGATAAATCATGCAATTAAACAATGGGCAAAGGAGATGGACAGACACTTCTCTAAAGAGGAGATCCAGGCAGCCAAGAAACACATGTGGACATGCTCATGATCATTAGTTATTAAAGAAATTCAAATCAAAATGATCCCAACAAGGTTGGCCATGATCCAAAAAACACAAAACAACAAGTGTTAGAGAGGCTGTGGGGAGATTGGAACTCTCCTACACTGTTGGTAGGATTGGAAAATGGTACAACCTCTTTGGAAGGCAATCTGGTGCTTCCTTAAAAAAATGAATCTACATATACCACTTGACCTAGTAATTCCACTGCTTGGAATATATCCTGCTGAATCAAGGCCATTCACACCAACTTATACATGCACACGAATGTTCATCACAGCACAGTCCACAACAGCAAAAAGATAGAATCAACCCAGATGCCCAACAACAGAGGAATGGATAGGTAAACTATGGTATATACACTCAATGGAACACTATGCAATGATAAAGAACAACGATGATAGCAGGAAACATCTATTAACCTGGTTTCAACTGGAGGACTTTATGCTGAATGAAAGTAGTCAGCCACAGAAGGACAAATATTGTATCAGACCTCTACCGTAAGAACTTAAAAACAGACTAATGAATAGAAGAAAACACTCTTTGATGGGTTTAAGTGTGGGGAGGGAGGGAGGGTAGGAGGGTTTAGATCAGATAGTTTATAGAAATTTGGTTGGATGAAGTCGCTGACAACACACACTAGAAAGAAGATCAATAATAAGTGGACTTCAACACAATTTGAGTACTCCTCCCACCTTAACCCACTGTTGCAAGGACAGAGTAACTGGGGCTGGGGGTCCGGGACCATGCTCTCAGCTGAAATCGAGGCTGATTGGCACAGCTAGTGTTTTGCTAATGAGGACTTTCTGCACCCCTCATCGGTGAGTGGTGTCTGGGGTCTTAAAAGCTGCCATGCTGCCGTCTGAGGGTACAGCAAATGGTCCCAACATAGCAGGAACAGATGATCACCGAGGACAAGAACGAACTGGGGAAAAGAGAACCCAGAAGACAGAGGGACCCGTGTGAGTGGGTCTCTACATCAACTTGTGACCAGAAGAACCAGATGGTGCTCAGCCACCACCAGTCACAGCCACGATGGAGCTCACAAACTCGAGTCTCACTGGCAACAAGAGAATAAACAGGAATGCACCCTGAGATCTCCAATAAAAGACTGCAACTGATGGTCTGGGGGCTTCGGCGTTCCCCTGGGAACATGGTCCCTGGCTCTGATGCCGCCCCTGTCCACAAATCATAATGAAGGTCAACTTTTTGGACAGCAATGGATTAGACTTGGTGATGCAGAGTGATGGTATCTTGTGAGAATTTTATAGTTCTATGCATCTATAGGATGCCATCCTACTGACCTCTTGCTGGAGGAAGCAGAGTGGGTGGAGGGGATAGGCCACTGTCCAGAGGATAAGACATGTATGGAGCAGAGAAGAAGGGTGTGCTGTCACCGGGCAGTGACAGCAGTGGGAGCTACTTATAGGTGAGCAGCAAATTTATATGGGAATGTACATTTTCATTCAATCATAATAAAAAAATAAATAAAAATAACATTAAAAAAAAATTTATTCTGGGCCAGGCCCCCTTCTCAGTACATACTATTTAAAGTCCACCTATCTGCTGCAGGCTGGAAGCTATTGTGTCCTAGCCCCCTTGCCCCTCCTCCTTCTCCCCATGTTGCTTGGCAGCTGGAAACTGTTTGCAGAATAACAGGCCTAGGATGCACCATTTGCAATTCAGGCTAAACATTTCCTTGAAACTAATTGTAGGATATTAGCCTAAGGTATTAGACAAGGATACTAAACAAAGATATTAGATATTTGACAAAGCTATTTGTGATATAACAGCCCAAAGCTAAAACTATTCCTTGACACTGTTTACAGGTTAATGTCTCAGGTTAAAACTATTTGCGTGTCCCTGTCCTTTGTTTGAAGACAAAAAAATTCCCATGAGCTCTGTAACAAAGATCATGACCATTTCTGGCAATGTCCCACCCTGTTGACTTCCTATCTGTTAAGCTTATAAATAAAGCTTGTGAAAGTGGACAGGGGTCCATGGTTCTCTATCAGAGGCCATGGTCCTACCTGGCTCCAACTCTACCTTGTACATGTGATGTGTTTATTTGTTCATGTGTGAGTAACATGTTTCATGCGTGAGTTATGTGTTTTCATGTGTGAGTGAGACTTCTCATCCTCTGGCTTGTCTACTTCGGCCTCGGACCCTATCCAGCACTGGCAGCTAGGGCGCTGGACACAGCCCCTGTCAATTCATTCATTCCTCACAAATAACTGTGTGAGACAGGTATTACTTATTTAACAGATGGGTTAAGTAACTTGTCCACGGTCACATAGCAGTCTGGCTCAAGTGTCTGTGCTCTTTTATAGGGCTTCTACCACGCTCTAGCTAATGTTAGTCCACAGTTCATGTGCTGGATCCATAAACTAAATGTAGGCTTTTATACTCTCAGAGCTGGCGTTCACTGAAAAATATGCAATATGAAGTTGTATGGCATACTTTGTAAGCTGTAAAGAGTTACATCAAAACCGAGAACACTGAAGCTGATGGTGTCAAGTCTATTCTGACTCATAACTTCTGTTTAGAACACAGCAGAACGGCCCCACAGGTTTTCTAAGGAGTTACTAGTAGGTATGAACTGCTAACCTTTTGGTTCGCATCTAAGCTCTTATGACAAGCTCTCAACCACTGTGCCACCACAGCCCCACATACAGGTCAAATAGATTAAAAACTGTTGATAAATATATACTATTAAAGTGACAAAAAAAAATTAACCTTTACCTCCTCAAATCACAGTAGTTAGGGAAGTTAGATCTATTTTCCTAAAATGAATGGCATACCCTCCGCAACTATGAAGAAACTCTCCTTACTGGGCAGATAGCAAAGCCTTTTATCTAGTGACATTTTAACATTACTCTGTGTTTATTATAGAAATCCTGGTGGCATAGTTTAGCAGGTTGGCAGTTCAAATCCACCAGGCACTCCTTGGAAACTCTATGGGGCAGTTCTACTCTGTCCTGTAGGGCTGCTATGAGTCACAGTTGACTGAATGGCAATGGGTTTGGGTTTGAGGGCACAGTGGTTACCTGTCATGGCTGCTAATCAAAAGCTCAGCAATCTGACTCTACCAAGCACTCCTTGGAAACTCTATGGGGCAGTTCTACTCTGTTCCAGAGTGGAAACCCACTTTAGGTAACAGGTTTGATTTATAAGGTCTTCATTTACACTCAGAGACAGTCAATTTGAATTGCGATTACAGAAACTGGCATACTCAAGACTTTAGGCTATTTTCTTCAGTTCCCAGTAGTCACAATGAAATACTTTAAGCATGGGTAAACCCTTTGCCACTGAGTTCTTTCTGACTTACAGTGACCCTATAGTTTGGAGTACCATTGCCCTACAGAGTTTCCAAGGAGCACCTGGTGGATTCAAACTGCTGACCTTTTGGTTAGCAGATATAGTACTTACCACTATGCCACCAGGGTTTCCTAAAAACGCAGTGCCAGAGTCGGTTCACGGTGACCCTACAGGACAGAGTAGAACTGCTGACAGAGTTTCCAAGGAGCACCTGGTAGATTCAAACTGCCAACCTCTTGATTAGCAGCCATAGCCCTTAACCACTATGACACCAAGGTTTCCTAGTCACCTCTTATTCTCCATTTCACTTTCTTCAGTTGCCTGTAGTTCAAAAATGTGAAAATGAGTACACAGCTTGAAATCTCACCATTCCACTAATCATTCATATAAACTTTTGTTACAGTATAACTGTTCTATTTTATTAGCAGTTATTGCTGTTATTATCTTACAGTGCCTAATAAGCAAGTTAAAGTTTATCATAGGTATGGATATACAGGACAAAATGTAGTCATACACAGAGTTCAGTATTATCCATGGATTTTAGGCATCCACATGAGGAGGTGTCTCAGAACATATCCCCTGCAGGTATGGGGGGACCACTTTACAATGTTTGGTGAGCTCTTCTAAGTTTCTCAGCAGTGGAAAAGCAATGGAAATGAAAATGTATCCCCATCATGTTTCAGTTTGAAAAATTAAGCTCAGAAAGTCATAAAAATTCTGTTTAAGTAGGATTTATTGAATGTCAACAGTGTGAATTCTCTACTACACACAATGAAATTCAGGCACAGAAGAGACACGCAATTCCCGACCTTGGGTACCTTATGATCTAGTTTGTATAATACAGATTGGAAACAACTGACAGACAAGTTATAAGACAACGTTCAATTACTTGTGTCAACATTACTGAGTCGTAATTTAAATAATTCCAAATAGCAGCTAATCCTAAAATCACTGATAAATGTATTTGGCCTTGGAATCCACAGCACTTGGAACAAAATATTTAAGTTCCACAGTCACAAAGACAGAAATACAACATAACACTTAAGAGCCCTATTAATGATTTTTGCTATTTTGGATCTTCTGTTTTCTTCTTATTATTGTCCGAAGTCTACGCAATACCAATTTATCAGACAGAAGCATGTCATCTTGTTGTTCTAAATAATTCAGTAAATTTTCAGTCCATTCAAGTGCAGCTTTATGACTAATGTGCTTATCTGGATTCAGTTCTGTTTTTCTAGTTTTATTGGAAGGCTTCTGCTCAGGAGGCTTGGTCTGGTCCTCAGGGCGTCCATTGTCTGTTAGCACCTGACAGCTAGAGTCATTACTCTGTGAGTCAAGCCACTGATCAATATTCTCAATGTCAACATGTTCACAATCTTCTGTATTCTGTAGTACTGTTGCTAGATTAGCTGCTAAAATGGCTCCATCATCAAGGTTCACACTTGAATTTTCTTCACTGCCAGGGAACAGTTTTTTCCACGCTTTGGTTATGGTACTTGATTTTACCATATTCCAGGCTCTTGACACTTCATAAATTGCATCTAACACTGTCAAGTTCTTCCAAAACATTTTTGAGTCAATTCCTTCCTCCATGTATTTCTGGAGAAGTCCTGTGCGGTAGTATCTTTTCACTGTGGTCAGAACTCCCTGGCTCATAGGCTGAATTAGACTTGTAACATTAGGTGGCAAATATTTCACAACTATTCTGCCATCATCTGAACTCAGCAGTGCTTCATCTGGATGTGTGGGGGGGAAATCCAGAAGCAGCACTGCTTTTTCTAAAAGCCCCTTGGATTTCAAATGCTTCCGTACCTGTGGGACAAAGTATTTTTCAAACCACTGCCTGAAAACAGAATGTTCTATCCATGTACCCTTTTGACTGAAATAAGTCACAGGAAGGTTAGCAAGGTCAGTTCCTTTAAATGCACGGGGCTTTTTTGCTTTCCCCACAACACAAAGATTAAGTTTGTGTAAACCTGTGGCATTTGCACAACACATAATAATGATTCTCTCTCTGCTTGACCTGTACCCAGAAGTACTTGGCTCACTTTCAAGAGCTAATGTCCTTGATGGAAGGCATTTCCAAAACAATCCCGTTTGGTCAGCACCATAAATTTGTTCTGCTTGTAGATTCTCCTTCTCAACAAATTCCTGAAAGTTACCACAAAATTCAGTGGCAGCAGTTTCATCTCCTTTTAATTTTGTTCCTTTACCAGCAGCCTTTGGAATACCATGGCGCTGCTTAAATCGAGTTAACCAGCCAGATGATGCATTAAAATCACCTTCCATCCCTAAAGCATCAAAAAAGAACCTGGCTTGTTTTGCACAAATTGTCCCAGACACTGGAATCCCATCTGTCTTCTGTTGATTAAACCACTCTATCATAACTCTGTCAAGCTCCTCATATGTTGATGATTTCATGGATTTACGTTTAGAGACCCCACTTGTAGGATCTGAATTGTTTGCATAGTTGATAATCCTTTCTTTGTTCTTTTTAATATCACGAACTGTGGATTCACCAATTCCGTACACCACAGAAAGTTTTTTAAAAGAGATGCCTTCCTCGAGTTTCTTAATAATATCAAGCTTGTCTTTAATTGTCAATACCACTCGCTTTCGTTTGCCCAACATTTTAATTATCTAATGTTTTGGCAATTACTAGAACAAAATATTTGACAACTTAGTTTTTTTTTAATACAGGACCCATTGTGGGTACTGTGCTAGTCAATTTCCAGGCAAGGTTTACATCTGACTCTCTTCACTGTTTTAAAATAGGACTGTTTTAAAGTCATAAAAACTCAATTTAAGTAGGATTCATTAGTGCCGGTAGGGTGCGTGATTCTCCATTAACACACAATGAAACTCAGGTACAACAGAGACACAAAACAGCTAGGACTGTTTCTTCCCTCTTACTTAAAGGTAAACTAAGTTATGAATTTAGCTTATGAACTGCAATCTCAAGGGATGTTAGAAATTTAACCAATACTGTCTTCTATAACAATCCTGTGGAATACTCAATTGTCATCACTGCAGGTGTTTTGGGAAAGGAGGTGGGCATATCCTGGGAAACGGGCTAGGAAATAACAGCTTAATTCAAGCGATTTGCAGACTCAACATCTCACTCCCCGACTATGGTGTCTGTCAGACAGCACAGGGCATGAAATGCTACCTCTTCTATGCCACAACTGTTATAGCTCAGCAGGTGAATGGTTATGAGTCATAACAGCAACATGAAAGTTGGACAGAAGTGTGCAGTACAAGTAAGATCAAAGTAGTGGAACAGAAAAGTCTGTACTTGAACAGGTAACAAACCCTACCTAATTAGCAACTGGAAAGGTGAAAGGTGGACAAAAGGTGGTATCACATGATCAAAAAACTTCATTGCTGGCAATCAGGCCCCACGGCAGAAGCTATGGGGTGGAAGGCTTAGTGAAGACGGTGCTACAATAATCCGGGTGAAAGACGATCCTCGACGAGCCAAGAGAAGTTGTTCACTGTAGAGGCTGTATAGGAACTCGGAGCCTCTGAAACCTAAAGGAAAATACGAGAAACATTTTTTTTTTCTCCCGATTATCAGGGTCTGTGGCATTACCAACATTTATACTGCAACTATGTTAAAATTTACACTTCATATTAATTTGGTAGCTAAAAACATCAAGCGTTACTTGGGATGACACAGAGGGGGACCTAAATTGCCTACCTCCCGAAATTAAGAGGTCAGAGAGAAACCAGGTTAGCGAGGGCCTCTCCCCGCAAGACGTGCTCCGGAGCGCTAGGCGTCTTTCCTCACGCGGAGGCAGCCCGGTTCCCATGCAAGGCGGCTAAAAGGTGTCACCGACGCTGCCAGCGAGAGGGCGAGCGGTCGCCTGGCGCAAGGGACGCCAGCCCGCGGGCCAGGTCATCGCTCTCCGCCTGCCTGCACAGCGGCCAGACCGCACTGAGAGCAAATGGAGTCTCTCTAGGGAGGGTGCCACTCGCGGTGCCGTGATACCCAGGGACGGCGAGGGACTAACGTCGCGGCCGGACCCGGAAGGTGGGGGATTAAGGAGCACGCGCGCGCCCCCGCAGGAGCGTTGTGTCGGCGAAGGGGCGGGGCCTGCGCGGGCGAGCGCGCGCTCGGCCGGGGGCGGGGCCTCTGGCTGGGGCGTGAGAGGGGCGGGGCCCGGCGCCCCTTAGCGGCCGCAGCGTGTCTGGGCGACACTTGGGTCCGAATCGCCCCATTGCTCCGGGCTGGAAGTGCTTTTTTGGCCGGCAGGGGGAGCACAAATCCACCCCGTCGTGGCTCTTCTGCCTGTGACTGGCCTCCACTTTGCGAAGCTTTCCTACTCTCCCAGGAGGAATAAGAATTGTACCCTCTGAGGGCTCTCGGGAAAGCTGCATTTCCTCAGGTGCCTGGAACAGGCTGCGAATGGGGCAGGGCGAGCGCACGTGGAGCTTGTTTACAAACAGCAGCCGCTGCTGCGGCACGGTGTCGGCCACCGCTCCCGCGCCTCCTAACGCCCTTTCTCGGGAGCCCGGCGCCTGCTCGCTCCGGTGGCTGCCCTCCTGGACCGGAGAAGTGCAGCGAGGATCATGAGCCACGGTAGGAGCGAGCGGAGGCTGCTGTGGGCAGGCAGGCTCACCATGGGAGCGTGGGTCAGGGGAGGAGCTGGTGGCCACGATCTGCAACACCCACCCAACCAAGCCCTCAGTGGATGGGGTGCAGTGAGAGGTGCTCAAGATGGGTATCGGATCTCCTCTCCCTGGTACTGATGCTCAAGGGGTCAGGGTGAGAGGGTTTAGGTCACCAAATGGCCTTTGTAAAATCGACTGCACCTGGGAGAGGCGTGCCTGCAGGACGGACCGTAATGGTATTCCCGCCGCTCCTTTACACCTCCTAACTCGCAGTAGTATAAGGGAATTGAAGTTTGACAGAAACTCTTTTTTTGAAAAAGAGATACCATAAATCTCTATTTTTTAATTTTTTTAAAACGGAGCTAACGCTGGCACCTGTGCACTAATTACAGCTGCAGATGAACTGTGCCCTCGCCTGCCGATTCCTGGTCTCTTGTTCTCTGCAGAACTCCAAGAACCTTCTCAGGAGACAGGAGAGGCTGCCTCCTGTTGCAGTTCCTGATTTCCTAGGAAACAAGTCATTCTCCCGTGGTTTCTCTCTACTTCTTCTGTATAGTAGTAATTTGAAGAATGAAAAAGAGCTTTTGTTCAATTTCTCTAACATCCGTCCGTAAATGTCTAATGTATTTTCTTTAGCAGGAAGTTGCATGGTAATTATTTTTTCGACAAGGCTGTGTCATTACTAGAATGTTTCCGAAACTCAGAGAACGGAGTCAACTTAAACAGTCATACTGCGTATAACAGTTGTTGAGTCTAAACCTTCTGTCAGGCTCCCCCGCCAAAGCTGGTAACTGCGTGGCTCAGAATCTCAGTCTTTCATTGTCTGGCATGATGGAAATCCTTTGATTGGTCTCGTAGGTATGCTGTGAAATTATAGTGTTTTAAAATAAAGGCTGTTTTCCCTGTAGTTGCACCCGCCTGCCCCATATAGCTGCTTATTAACCAACTCCTTCAGGCACAGTCCTGGTTCGTCTTAGGGTAAAATACAGTGAATGTCATACTAGTTATACATCACTTTAAAGCTTTCCCGTTTTAACTAATATTTTGTAAGAAGTATGGAAACGGCTGTATCTGATGTGTTCATAATGGAAAAGAGTTCACATTTATTACCTGCCAACTGCGTTGAAAATGAGGCAGCCTGTAACTGGATACCAGTTGCCTGTCTTACGCCTACGCCCTCCAGCCCACTTGGATCACTCTATCCCACGATATTTAAATAAAAATGAATCCCACCTCTTACCTCCCTCCCACAGTACTTCTGGGGTTAAATTTTCTCCCAGATACTAGTTGCATTACTTCTGTTTCTACTGCGTTGTCTAAATTGCTGCTGTTTTACCGCTTACGGTGGTTCCCTTTTCATCTTCTCCTGTGAGTTCGAATCTGGAACACAGGGCACAGCTTTCTTTATTTTATCAAAACACCTCTTCGCACAAGGGAGTTGTATTTAGCATACTGCCTTTACCCAATGCAGTTGTGTTTTTGCAGGTTTATTTATTTATTTTTTTCCCTAGCGGACTCTACTTTTTTGATAGGGACCTACTTAGAAACCAAACCCATTGCCCTGGAATCAATTTTGACTCACAGCAATCCTATAGGACAGAGTAGAACTACCCCATAGAGTTTCAAAGGAGTACCTGTTGAATTCATACTGTCCACCTTTTGGTTAGCAGTAGTTTTAGCACTTAACCTTTATACCCCCAGGCTTTCCTTTGATGACAAATGGCTCACTAATTGTAGGAGATGTACTAGAGCATAACCTTGAGACATAGGACCCTAAAATAGAATTTTGGACAGCTTGTTTGATTAAGAGCTCATTGGCCACAGGGAACTTCTTATTGCCACTTCTCTTGCTATGCTATCTTCTCCTTTCCCTTCCCAGTCTTTTTACATCTTAGGGTTCCCATTCTGCTTTATCATTTCCTGTTAGCAGCTTATGAAAACTTAAGGTCTTTTCACAGTGCAAAACACTTTTGTACTTTCTTTTTTTTCTGACTGTCCTTTCTCATTCACTGTGGTAAATCAGTCTGTAATCAAAAGACACTTCATTCTGGGGAATTCTGCTGCTAGTTTTGCTTTCCTTTTCCAGATATGCTCTCTCTTAATCCTTAGAACAGTGCTATGATGTAGATGTTACCTCTTTTATTTCCAAGGAAACAGGCTAAAGAAGTATACTAATCTATCAAATGATAGGTGGCAGAATCGAGATTCAAGTCCAGAGCTAATTTTAAAGTACAGTACTGTCCCACTTTGTCACAGTGTAATGTTTAACTCAAAGAAATGACTAAAAGAAAAAGTAAATTATGAATATTTGCTCTTGTAGTAATTAATATTGCTATTTATGAGAATAGAATACTTTATCTTAACCACCAAAAGGAATCCTAGCAGTGAGAACTCTAAGTCTGCAGCAACACTGATCAGACATGGCATCTGGTTTACTGGAATGAGGCTTTTCTGAAAATTGCTCCAAATCACCTGAAACAAGCTTATCTTTCTCTTTGTTAATGACTCCTGAATTTGCTCTTCTGCCGGGATGAATTCAATGCGAGTGTCTCCATGGTCTCGTTTTCAACAATGTTCTTTATGAATAGTAATTTTGAATGACTGGATATTGCTAAAACAAACCAACCGTTGCCATCAGGTCAAACCAACTCATAGTGACAGAATCAGACAAGAGCTGCCTAATAATTTTCCAAGCCTGTAAATCGTTACAGAAGCAAAAGATGACAGCCGTACCTTTCTTCTGGGAGTGACTGGTGAGTTCAAACCACCAACCTTTTGGTTAGCAGCTGAGCACTTAACGACTGTGCCACTAGGGCTCCTTAAATAGTATTACTATTTATTACTATTATTCTCCTTTAAGGAGAATAAAGTCTTAATTTTTAAGGACCTGTTTTTCTACATTTTTTTTTTGTTTGTTTTGGTTCCCATATACTTTCTTTCTTCTAAAATCGGAAATTTAATTACAGATTTTTGCTTTATGCTTCCTAAATTACAAGGTCCTGAAATTCTTGATCATGATACTGTTATTATTCTGTGTGTATTGGTGTTACTGTTAGGTGCTGTCAAATTGCTTCCAACTCATAGCAATCCTGTGTACAACAGAATGAAACACTGCCTGGTCCTGTGCCATGGCCACAGTTGTTACGCTTGAGCCCATTGTTGCAGCCACTCTTGTCAGTCCATCTCGTTGAGGGCCTTCCTCTTTTCTGCTGACCTTCCACTCTGCCAAGCGTGATGTCCTTCTCCAGGAATTGATCCCTTCTGACAACATGTCCAAAGTATAGACATAGTCTCACTATCCTTGCTTCTAAGGAGCACTCTGGTTGCACTTTTTTCAAGACAGATCTGTTCACTTTTTTGGCAGACTATGGTATATTCAGTATTCTTCTCCAGCACCACAGTTCAAAGCTGTCAATTCTTCTTCTGTCTTCCTTATTCGTTGTCCAGCTTTCACATGCACATGATACAATTGAAAATACTGTGTCTTGGGCCAGGTACACCTTTGTCTTCAAGGTGACATCTTTACTTTTCAACACTTTGAAGAGGTCCTTTGCAGATGATTTGCCTAATGCATTGAGTCTTTTGATTTCCTAACTGCTGCTTGCGAGGGCATTGACTGTAGATCCAAGTAAAATGAAATCCTGGACAACCTCAGTCTTTTCTGGTGCCTACTGGTCCAGTTGGGGGGATTTTTGTTTTCTTGGTGTTGAGGTGTTATCCATACTGAAGGCTGTGGTCTTTGATCTTCATCAGTGTTTCATGTTTTCTTCACTTTCAACAAGCACAATTGTGTCACCTGTAAAATGCACGTTGTTAGTAAGTCTTCTTCCAATCCTGATGCCTCGTTCTTCTTCGTGTTACCCAGATGCTCAGATTATTTGTTCAGCATACAGATTAAATAGGTATGGTGAAAGGATACAGCCCTGACACACACCTTTCCTGACTTTAAACTGTTCAGTGTCCCCTTCTTCTGTTCGTACAACTGCCTCTTGATCCTTGTACAGATTCCTTATAAGCACAATTAAGTGTTCTGGAATTCCCATTCTCTGCATTGTTGGCTGTAATTTGTTATGAGCCACACAGCCATTGTTATTCATGCAGTCATTAAAATACATTCATATAGTCAATAAAATGCAAGTAAACATCTTTTCGGTATTCTCTGCCTTCAGCCAAGATCTATGTGACATCAGCAGTGATATCCTTGGTTTCACATCCTCTTCTGGATCCAACCTGAATTTCTAGCAATTTCCTGTCAATATATTGCTGTGGTTACTTTTGAATGTTATTTTATTTTGTACTATAGACATATCCCCAAACTATTAATCTTTAACATAAACATTTTCCTTTTGAATTGTTAAATGTAGAAATGCTTTTCCTCCGGAAAAAATCTCCAGACATAAGGTCATGTTACTCATTGGAAAATCTCAGATCCTTTTTTTTTTTAAGTTTTAATTTCTGATTTTGTAAGACAGTTCTTAATCCCATAAATCATAAAGATGCCCACTAGAGGACTTTTAAACTTAATCTTGTTTTCTGTGTTTCCTACTTGGCTTGCGGTAAATTTTCACATGGTTAGCAGTGTAGGCAAACATAAAAGAATGATTTCGTAGGATGATAGAAAATATTTATTGGGACTGAAGACAAAAATTTATCATGGAAATGTTTCAGGAATAGTTTGACTTGCTTCCTGAAAAAACTGTGGATATTAATTGAAGAAATGAATTGGCTGATGGATGTCAGAACTGCTCGTGGGAACCTTGAGTGAATCTTATGTATTTACCGTAGCTTTTCAAATCCAGCTAGTTCCCACTGTTCTCTAGAGGAACCCTCAGTTCTATCAGGTGGGCTGTATTAGTTTTATTAAGGCCCTGCTGGAGGTCCTGGGGTGCCGAGGCCTGTCACCCACAAATGCCTCTGTGAACAAAGTTACAAGCTTATGTGATGGCGGGCAGAGGCATCTCACCCGTGACATATTTCTGGCCATACTCTCCTTGATATTATTTTGCAACCTAATCAAACGTTCCTCAAAAATACCCTCTAATCTCCCAGCACAAGGATCAAAGAAGAAGGGTTTTACAATGTAGCACACCCAGCCTGAGAGCACCGAGGCTGGCCCAACCCTGCTGGCTTCCCTCAACTGCACATCCGCCTCCACAGAAAAACAAGATTACAGAAAGGCTCTGGGAAGCTCCCCAGGGACGGCCACCCCCACAGCTCTTAGATACAGACATTCCACTCCCTGCATCAGGAAGACAGATAGGCTCCCAAGTTTATTATATCTGGTATGGTAAATAGACAAATACTAAAGAAATACCCTTCTTAGAACAGTTTAAGAGAGACTTAGAGTGGGGGACAGTGGGCACTTATTGTCCCCACGGGAAGAGACAAAAAGAGCAAAGAAGGAACAAATAGAGACAGTCAGAGTATAACTTTTTAAGATGAGTCTGTTCCTTCTTCCTGTACCTTTGACCTCGAAGTATAGATACGGTTAATTGAGCTCAAGGATTAGCCTTGTTCCGACTGTTGATTATAATCACAAATATACTTGTCTCGGACCATTACTTAGAGGGCCCTAATGATTAACATGAAAAAAGACCACAATGTATTGGTTCTTTGGTTCTTTACTAGCTAACAGAGAGGACCCTAGTAATTAACATGAAAAGAGACGAGGAGGTACCAACTTCTTACTAGCCAGTAGCTTACGTAGTCAAAGAGCAGTTACCTTATTGATTATAAAACTAAAGAAAGACAGGCTTTGACAGGTTGTCAATCTCCAGATTCCTGGTTGTCTCAGTCTCATCATTTCCTCCTTTGCTGATGCCACCCGTCCCTCGTGGTCCCGAAACCCTACTGGGGCTGGCTCCCGGCACTGGGGAGCTCTGGTGGTTAAGAGCACAGCTACCAACCAGAAGGTCGTAAGTTTAAACCACATCTACTCCTTGGAAACCGTCTGGGGCAGTTCTTCTCTGTCCTGTAGAGTTAGGATGAGTTGGAATTAACTCATCAGCAGTGGGTTTTTTTTTTTTTTTTTTTTTTTGCTTTTGAGTCCCTGGAAGGTGCCCTGATGGTACAGTGATTAAAGTCATCAACTGCTAACTAAAAAGTCAGTTGTTTGAAACCACAGTGACTCTGTGGGAGAAAGATGTGTCAGCTTCCCTTCACAGAGATTCACAGTTTTGAAACCCCTGTGGGGTGACTGTGAGTCACAATCAATGCAGGGACAGTGGATGGAAATCTCTGGGTTCTATAACACCCAAAGGCACCTTGTCAGTTAGGCCTGGCCAGCTACTTTTGAGAGATCAGCCATTCAAAACCTTGTGGAGCAGTATTCTACTTTGACACACATCAAATCAGAATCAACTCAACAGCAACTGGTTTAAGAGTCTACAGCTCATCAGACCATTATCCCTGTCAGCACCCTCAGTTTTGTGCTTTTAGAGGATGCATTTCCTTGAGCCTGTAAAGTGTTTCTCCTTCCTCTGTAAATCTACACTGCCTTGAAGTCCTAGTTTGTTCGAAAAGCTGCATTTCTCAAGGTCAAACCTCATAACCTGTGAGTCACAATCACATGGTGTCCAAAGTGTAGACTTTGCACCAGTTCCAGTGACAGAGCCCAGGAATCTTTATTTTCAGTGAGTACCCCTAAGTGATTATAATATGTTAAAGTTTGAAAACTTTATATGATTGGCAGCTGTTTTGAATATGAGATTCCTCTCTCATAGCGTATTCTTGTAGGATGGAGTTTTTCTTTTTTCTACTTCTCCCTCTCCCCTTTGTCCTTGTTATTAAATTGTACATAAATTCTGTGAAGGAAAATAGGAAGTACAGAGAAGCAACAAGGAAAATAACACCAACATTCAGAAGTAACTACTCAATATTTTGGTTGTTTTTTTTCTATGGATGTAACTACCTATGCATATATATACACTTTTTAAAAATGTGAACATAGGGTCACACGATATTTTATACTCAACGGCACTTGGCTTGGCTTACTAACATACTGTAAGTATTTTATTATGTTTGTTCACTCTAATCAGCCAAATAGCACCAGGACTACACTGTTAGTGAAAATTGGTCTAATTACTACAGTAATGGAAACCTGCATCTTGGAAAAATTTGGGGTGTCTCAGAGGAAATCAGAAGAGGCTTATAGGTTTTGGACATGTGGAAGGTGATTTTAAAGAAGGTTAAAGAAATGGGTGACCTTTTCTGGCTTGGGTGTGGTCAGGAGACAGGGACATTTTGGTTATTGCTGTCTTAATTTTTTTCTAGGGAACTGGAGGAGTGGATGGAGAAAGATTAGACGTGTCATTGGAGAAGAAGCAGTAGTCGCTTGTGTTACCAGCAAAGGGGGATCATTGATCATTTTTATGGTTCTATGATATCTTTATCTCCCCTTCTTTTTAAAATTACTGTTTAGGAATGATTATGAAGTGATGTTTAGTCTTGTTTCACCATAGTTGCAGGGTCTTCCTCTGATACTCATATTCTGTGAAATTATGTAGGTTCAAGATGACTAACTTGTTCACAGCTTTCAGCACACTCTCAGAGGGTCTGTGATAAAAAAAAAGTGTAAATAATAATCCTGGATAGATTAATTCATTCAGTTAATTGATAGCAGTCCTTGAAATATCTCTAACTCATCTAGATGGCTGTATCAAAATGCAGGTCTACTTTAGTGAGATTCCCTTATGGCTGAAGAAGCCAGTTGTTGATTATTATGGCTTAAGTATTTTTAGAACAAAATAATCTCTTCAGTGTCTTATGACTGTGCTTTCAAACTTGACTTCACAGTGTTACAGAATATATCTTGGCAATTTAGAAGTTTTGGAAATTTTATATCTTTATTTTGTGTTCACATGAAAAATATTTCTCCACTTAAAGACAGACTTTTTATATAATAATCCACATTGAAAGACATTTTCATGTAACTGGACTTTAATTGCTTAAATCAGTATTTTTTCTAGTGAGCTTTGCAACATTTGTCTGTGTGGCATCTATTCATCCACATGTTAGAATGAGTTCAAACATCTTGATGAAAAAGAACTTCTACTTCCCTCATAGGATTAGCTTCCACTGTGAACAATCAGAATTAGTCTGCCTTTAATTCCAAGAAACAGATGCTACTGCACAGAACTGGATGGAGAAGAAGTAAGGAAACTAATTCGTGAAATGTATAAAGCAAAAAGCAGAGTTTCCCCTTTGGTTAATCTATTGAAAAATGAAAGCTGGGGAAACTTTTTTTTTTTTTTAATAAAAAAGCTGGGGAAACTTGAAAATTAAAATGCACAGGTAATTACAAGCTCCATTTTTGTTAATGATTTTAATTGTGTTCTCATTCAACTATTTTCCACAGGTTGTTTCTAGAGACAACATTTTCTAGTTAGTTTCCTTTCCTACCAGCTAGTATCAGCCTTACTGTCTGCACTTTCAGTATCTCCTGTCAGGTATGTGGAATAGCAGCCCTTTGGGTTCTCCAGTTCAGTCGTGTACTGACTGCAGTCCAGACTTGTCAGAACACAACTGACGTGCTTGGTATTGTAAAGATGGACTCAAGGACAACCACCTCAAGTTGTGAGTAGGAGAAAGCATTGCTTCAGCTCCCTGTTCACTGCTTGAAGAAATGTTTTTACAGAATTACACTTTTTTAATGAGATATATTGAGATATAATTCACTCATATACAGTTCATGATTTTTAGTCATCAGAGTCGTACAGCCAGCCATCAGTAATAATCATTGATAGGTTACCTCATTCAGCCAATCAGTGGCAGAGTGGCAGCTCTTGAAACTTGCTCACACTCATCTAGATAGAGCTATCAGAATTCATTTCTACCTTAGTAAGATTCTCTTATAGTTGAAGAGGTCAGTTGTTAACACCTGCCTTAAATGCTGCTAGAGCAAAATAATTCTTTTGGTGCCTCATGATACTGTTTCTCAAATTCATCTTGAGTTAATTTTAGGCAGTTTTCAACTCCTGGAAAAGAAATCCCATACCTTTAGGAATCAGTTTTGTTTCCCCTGGGTCCGCACACATAGCTCTTGACAATCACTGATTTGCTTTCTATCTGTGGATTTCTCTCTTCTCGACATTTCACATAAATGGAATCATATAATATGTGGTCCTTTGTGACTGGCTTATTTCATTTTTCATAATGTTTTCAAGGTTCATCATGTTGTAATGTGTCAGTATTTCATTCTTTTATTGCTGATTAATAATTGCATCATAAGGATATACTTGATTTTATTTATCCATTCATTTGTTAATGGATATTTGAGTTGTTTCCTCTGTCATAAATTTCATTTCTTTTGGATATATAAATAAGTTGGATCATATGATAACTTTTTGTTTAATCTTTTGAGCAATGACAAAATTGGTTTCTAAAGTGACTGCATTGTTTTTACCCTTCCGTACTGTATTAGGGATTCAGCTTCTCCATATCCTAACCAGTGCTTGTTATTATCTGTATCTTTGTAGTATTCCAGTGGGTGTGAAGTGCTATCGTAAAACTGTGGTTCTGATTTGCAGCTCCTTGATAATGAACGGTGTTGTGCATCTTTTCATTACTTATCTGATCATTTGCATCTCTGTTTTGAAGAAATAATCTATACAGATCCTTTGCCCACTTTTTAAATGAGTTTTAACCGAGTCAAGAACCCTAGGTAGTGCACATGGTTAAGCTCTGGGCTACTGACAGAAAGGTTGGTGGTTCAGATCTGCCCAAAAGCACTTTGGCAGTAAAGCCTGGTGATCTACTTACAAACAGTCCCAGCCTTGAAAACTCTATGGAACAGTTCTATTCTGTGTACATGGGGTTGCCATGAGTCAGAATCAACTCAAAGGCAACTAACAACAGCACAACAGAGTTACAATTTAATGCTGTAATTTAGTGTTTTGCCGCTCACTGTCCTACCAAACCCACTTTGGTCCAGTGGATTCCTAGGGTAGATATAAGGAATCAGCCTCTTACCTCTGGATTCTGCATTAGCCCAGAACTAAAATCATTGCCAAAGCCAAATCTTCAAGCAAAGTTTGGACTGGCCTGAGAGACATAAAATGATACTGGTAAACAGTGTGTTTCTTGGTTCAAGTTAGATATACAAGACTAGCTGGGCAGCTGCTGTCTAGAGAAGAGATGAGAAGACAGAAAGGGATCACAGCTAGTTGAATGGACACAGGAAATACACGGTGGAGAGGAAGAGTGTGCTGTCACAGTGCAGAGAAAGCGTCTAGGGTCACTTATAACAATGCGTGTGTATGTTTTTGTATGAGAAAAGCCAAGCCAAGTGCTGTCGAGTCGTTACTGACTTTAATTGTATACTCTCAGTTAAAGCACAATAAAAAAAAAGATAAAAAAAATCTACTTGAGCTAAGAAGCCTACTCTTCACCAATATCATTTTGTATCTTATAGTCCAATCTAACCTTTGTCTGAAGGGTTGGCTTCAGGAATCGTTTTAGTTTTAGGCTAGCAGAGTGTCTGGGGTCGGGGGATGGGGCATGCCTTCTGAGGTCTTTCCCGTCTCAGTCAGACTGTTATGTCTGGTCTTTCCACGAGAATTTGAGTTCTGCACCCTGCTTTTCTCCTGTGCCTTCAGGGACTCTGTTGCATTCCTGATCAGTGTGGTCATTGGCGGTAGCTGGGAACCATCTAGTTCTTCTGGTCTCATGCTGATGAAGTTTCTGGTTTATATGGCCCTTTCTCTGTGTAGATATGCCCATTTTATCATCGTCTTCCCCAAAGCTGTATGCTTAATTTTGTGCTTACTTGCTATAATGAATTCATTTTTTAATACCTTGTACTTTGGTTTTTCTTGTCCACTGATTAGGCTGTATTTTAATTTGATATTTTAGTGATAACTCTATAACACAGTTTTCTCAACCATTGTTTTAGATGCAGGTGGGATAAAGAATAAAATCAAGAGCCCAGTCAGGCAGTACTTCTTAGTGGTAAACACTGCAGTTCTGGAATCATGGGCTCGGGTTGTGCTTCTGACTCTCTCTCAGCCACCTACCAGGCATGCAGCCTCGGTCTGCTTTTATAAAACACTTCACATTTGGAAAATACTCTGTCTGTCTAGTTTCCTTTTTATTTGTTATTCTTGACTCTTCTTCCTTTTCTCCATTTCAGGACTATTTTTTCCAAAATCCCTTAGAAATCTTTCCCTGACTATACTTCTCAGCTCTTTTTCTGATGCCACTCACATAATCCCTATTTCTACTCCTAACTTAAAGGGGTGCTTCCGGGAGCAGCTCAAGGATTTATCACTGTATATTTAATGTCTTAATTGTACAAATATTTCTGTTAGAAAGTTTACTGGTGACATCAAAAGGAATAACTCCCTCAGGGAGTTCAGTCTAGAAAGACAGGTTTACGAGCAACAACAGTATAGTCTGTAAAGGGAATGCCAGTGGTTTAAACCAGGGACAGGGCCACATAGAGGAGCAGGCTCCGTCAGGAATGCCAGGAACACTGGCACTGAATGCTGGAATATGTGTGTGAGTTCCTACATGAGAAAAGAAGACATGGAAATTTCTGGAAAGTGAGAGATTCTGTACAAAGTTTCTGAAAAGGGAAAAAGCCTACCTCGTTAGTCTGTGAACAGCAGTGTGTTAGTTCCCAATGGCTACTGTAGCAAACCGGCACAGGTTTAGTGGCATGCAGTAACACAGGTCCTTATGCTTCTGGAGCACAGAAGTCTGGAGTCAGTGCTACCGGGCTAAAATCAAGGTCCTCCTTGAGGCGATGGGGGAGACCTTGCCTTTTGCAGTGTCTAAAGGCTACCTGCATTCCCTGAATCTGGCGTCTTCCCACGTTGTCAGGCCCGCAGCACAGCCTCTTCAGATCCTTGTCACCATGACCCTGCCTCCATCCTCCCACCTCTTTGTGTGACTCTAACTGTTATGCCTCCCCTTTGAAAGAACCTAGGTGATTAGGTTGGGTGACTCACATAACCCAGGATACATAATCCCATCTCAAGGTCCCTTAGCTCATCACATGTGCAAAATCTGTTTGTCAGGCAATGTGGCATGTTCACAGGCCCTGGGGATTCGGAGCCCTGCTGGCAGGCCCGGTGTTTAAGAGCCAAGGCTGCTAGCCAAAAGGTCAGCGTTTCAGTCCGTCATCAGCTCCTTGGAAACCCTAGGGGCTAGCTCTGGTCTGTCCCGTAGGGTCACAGTGAGTCAGCATCAAGTTTAGTTTTTTGTTTTTTCAGTTTGAGGATTAGGATGGGGAGGGCATTATTTAATCTACTAGAGGTATGAAGGCTAGAATTTAAGGATATGATGGAGCTAGGCTAATACGGTATTAGATTCAGAAAACCTTGTAAGTCATACTAAAGGTTTGGAATTTTTTTATAAGTTTTTTTTTTGTTGTTGTTGTTGAGAATATGTACAGCAGAACATACACAGATTTAACAATTTCTACATGTACAATTCAGTGACACTGATTACGTTTTTCAAGTTGTGAAACCATTTATACCTTCCTTTTCTGAACTGTTCCTCCTCTGTTGACATAAACTTACCCTCCCCCACACACCAGGTTTCCTATCTAATCTTTCCAGTTGATGTCAGTTTGATCCCATATAGCTTGCAAGTGGCCATCCGTGTTGCAATTGGTCTCTGTTTACCTAGAGCAACAGAGGAAGGAAATTCAGGAATGAGAGGCAATAATAGAATGTGTGGTTAATTGCTTACCTGAGAGAACTGTCTGTATAACATCAAATTGACAGCAGAAACCTCAAACCCAAACCCACTGCCAGCAAATTGCTTCCAACTCATAGCGACCCTATGGAACAGAGTACAGTTGCCCTTACAGCCTGTCCGAAGAGCACCTGGGAAATTTGAACCAAAAAGTTTTTGGTAAGCAGCCTTAGCCCTTAACCACTATGCCACCAGGGAGTTTGGAATTTAATTTATAGACCAGCAGTTTTCATTCTTATAAAAGGATAAAAAGATTAAGATCACTGCTCGCTTCAGGTGCACAGAAACACAAAATTTCAGATGTCGTTTTATAGGTGGCCACAGACTACAGAAACCTATCCTAGGAACCCACAGACCTAAAGACAACCCTAATGAGCAAGAGAATAACGTCATTATATTTGAGTTTCAGAAATGTACTGGTGGCATTGTATCAGAGAAATACTAGTCAGGTTCTGAATTTTAAATATGTCTGCGGGAACAAAGAGGAAATGGTTTTGAAAATATTTCAGAGGCAGAATAAATAGGCCATAATGATTTTCTGGGTAGGAGTTAGAGAAGCCAGAGGGCGCTGCAGCCAACTTTTAGAAGATTTACGTGAAGATCATCCTACTGTCCAACTCCCTACTGAATTTTTCCCCTACTTTATAATTCATTTCTTCTGCTGTTAAACCCTTTAAGGAGTTTTGATTTTAACTATTTTTCACCTCTAGAATTTCAATGTTTTTTTTAAACATTTCTATTTTTCTCATAAAATATGTCTTCACTAACAGTTCCATCTTTTTCTATAAATTCCTTAAGGTATACTAACTTCCACATTTACAGTTCAATGACATCAATTATATTTTCCACATTGTGCCATTGTTACTTCTATGCTTTTCCAAAATATTCCATCACCATTAATGTAAACTCAGTGCTGCTCAGACTGAAACAGTACCTTTATGCCTTTCTCTCACCCCTGGTAACCATTAATAATTGTTTCTATATGTTTGCTTATTTCATATAAGTGAAATACACAGTTTTTGAGATTTTATAACTGATTGACTTTGCTCAGCGTGTTTTTAAGGTTCATTCATGTTGTGGCATGCTTCAGAGCTTTATTTCTCTTTATAGCTATGTAATATTACACTGTATATATATATGTATATATAGCACATAATGTTTATCCATTCATCTGTGGAGGAAATTCCTGTTGTAGCAACCTTTTTGCTATAGTGAAAAGTGCTGCAGTGTAAGTTGGTATTCAGGTTTCTGCTACATTTCTGCCTTCTTCTGGGTGTATCCACAGGATTAGGGTTGCTAGGTCATATGGTAGATTTGTCCTCACAGTTTTGAGGAACCACTAAATTGATTTCCACAGTGGCCACACCATTTTACATTCCCACCAGCAGTGATGAGAGTTCCAGTTTCGTACAACCTTGCCAACATCACGTCACACCCCCCTTTAAAAAAAAAAATGATATTCTCATAGGGAGGGAGTGATTCCTCATTTTGGCTTTGATCTGCATCTTCTTAGGGGCTAATTATTTTGAGCATATTTTTATGATGCGCTTATTGGCCATTTGAATATCCTCTTTGGTGATGAGATGCTTTTCCCATTTTCTTATTAGATTACCTTTTTGTTGTTAGGTATAAACATTGTTTTAAAGTCTGTGTCTGCTAATTCCTATAACCAGATCTGCTTCTATTGGTTGTTGTTCCCTTAATGTGTAGATCAGAGTTTCCTGCTTCTTCATGTATCTTCATTTTATTGTATTCTTTCCATTATGAAGGTTTAAATAGCCCAAACCTTGTCAGCTAGACTTCAGTGTCTTGTTGCAGAAGGCTTCAGACATGTTCTTTGTGATATGTAGATTCACCTGTCCAGATGAAAGTCTTGATTCCTGCCTTCCCCAGATCTGGTAAAGGGAACCCTGGGAAGGCAGAAATCAAGACTTTCACCTGGATTAGGGGATCCTTCTGATAGTCTGGCAGTAGCTGTTGCTGATGCCTCACCTGACCTCAGCTCATATAAGACACTTCTACATGAAAGAGACGTTGTGAATAATTATGTTGAGTCACCAAGAATAAATGTGAACTCTCTCAAGCAGAGTGGAGTTCAAGGTATCTAGTTATTAGACACTATTGTAGTACTGTAGTATCTTGGACAAAAACTTTAGAATCATCTTTCATGCTTCCCTTTCCTGATTAGCATGGCATCTCTTTTGCCTCTTTTATAAAGTCAGATGTTAGTTTTATTAGTTATTCCTTTCAAAATTTCTCTGATTTGTCTTCTGTTATCTAAATTCAAGCGACCTTCATCTTGGCTGTATTGTTGCTAACAGATCCATTTATCTGTAGAACATTGTCTTATTCTAGCACATTCCAGTCCAACTTCCAGATTCAATCTAGCACTATCTTTATCATCTTTATCTGGTTATTCACCTTATTAAAGAACATAAAGTGGTTCCTTCTGTGTATCAGGTCCAGCCCAAACCTCTGATCTGCTATTTAAAGGCCCCTGCTTTCATACTGATGTATGTCTCAGTGCTTATCATACATGTTGGCTTTGGAATGGCATCTCCCTTCTCTGTCCTCTAAACCAGTTACCTCCTTGTAAGTCAGCTTAACACCTGCCTTCTTGCAGCTCTAGTTACTGTCACTTTCTTTGTTCTAATTCTCAAGAGCAAAAACTTTAAAGAGCATAAACTTTAAATTTCATTTTGCAATGTAGTGTATTTTACTTGCAATTGAAGGCTTAAAACTGACCACTGCCTTGAGTATGCAGTTTTTCAGATGCATCTACTGCCCAGAATTCTAAAACTGAAGCAGTCAAACCCTTTTGGGGCTAGTCAAATAAACTCAAAAAAACCAAACTCAGTGCCATCAAGTTGATTCCAACTCATAGCAGTGCTATAAGACAAAGGAGAACTGCTCCATAGAGTTTCCAAGGAGCGCTTAGAAGATTTGAACTTCTGACCTTTCAGTTAGCAGATGTAGTGCTTAGCGACTACATCACCAAGGTTTCCAGTCAAGTGGAAGTATACAAATTATAAAGAGTTGTTGACTGACTGACTGACTCATACATGTCCCGTTGGGTTGAATGATGTTGCTTCATTCGTCCAGACTGGGCTACTTGTTGAGAAATAGCTGAGATGGAGCTAGAGCTTTATTTCCAGTGGACCTGAGGTAGTTTGTGAGGTTGCTGCCCCCTACCCATCCACCCACCCCGTGATTCTTGATGGTGCATGCCACATGGCTGTAATTCTGTGTCTCTATACTACTGCTGTTCATCCAAAATCAGCTGCTATTTTCACTCCAGCTGAAGAATAATTTGCCCTTCTTTGTTAGATAGCTCTGCTGGCTAACACCAGAGGGCTTGACTTGGAAACATTTTTAGCTATTTTGAAGCTCAGTGGATCACCTGTCTGTATCAATTTCCCAAAACAGTCATAAAAGACTACCATAAACTGAGTCACTCTTAAGAGCAGAAATGTATTGTTCCACAGTTCTGGTGGCTAGGAGTCTGAAATCTGCTTACTCCAATACTGACCTCCTGTTAACTGTGGCTGGTTGATTTCTGCATCGCAGAAACTCCATTTATAGAAAGGAACACTGCTCCAGAGGGGTTTTAAGGTGGTAACCTTTTGCAAACAGGTTGCTTGGTCTGTCTTCTGAGGCCTCTTGGTGGGTTCACATTGAACATTTCCATCTTGTTATCAAGCACTTACAATTTTCACCACCCAGGGACTCCTCTTGTTAACTGATAACATCCTCAGATAACTTATTTCCAGACAATGTCACATTTGCAGGTACTGGCAGTTAGGACTTCAACATATGAGGACTGACAGTTAAGTTTGCAAACTCATCCAAAAAAAGTGCTGCATACCTCATTGCAGAATATCACTACGGTCACCTTTGATGTACTTCCCTTGCCTAGTCTACCCTTCAAAGCAATTTTGGAACTCTTTTTCTGGAATGACCATCAGAGCTTTTGTCGTATTACCCTTGATGTCCTGAATGTGATCAAAATGTCTTCCTTTCAGTATTTCCTGTATCTTCAGGTAAAGTAAAAGTCACTAGGGGCCAGATCAGGTGAGTAGGAAGGGTGTTCTGATCCAGTTATTTGTTTACTGGCTAAAAACTCCCTCACAGACAGCTGTGCAGTTCAGTTCGTGAACTTGCCACCATGCTACCATGTATAATGGCCATTCCAGAAAGAGTTCCAAAATTGCTTTGAAGCGTGGATTGGGTGCTGGTGTTGGTGCATAGCTTCTCAAGGGAAGTACTTTGAAGGTGACTGTAGTGACATTCAGCAGTGAGATATGTGGCACTTAGAGCAATTAAGTTCGCAGACTTAATTGTTGGACCTCGTGTATTCTTTCGGGATGTGTTTTAGTTCATAGCCTTGGTCTTTTTTAGTAGCTGCCTGCATCAAGAAATATACCTCAGTTTTGGCAGGTGAGAGAATAGTTTTGAGTGACAGCACCCTGGGGACTTGACAATCAGTTGTGAAGTCTGAATTTCTCATCCTCCAGGATACTGAGGGATATTTATGAAACTAGGACATCTTTGTGCTGCCTGGCTTTTCAGAATTTCTGGTAGTCATCTTGGAATTAGCTCATCATAATGGGCCACTTGGAAGAGCACATTTAAATTCTCTTTTATCCTTTCTGGGAAAAATAGTGGCTTACATTTTATATCTACAAAGCTTCTCTTCACTGTGGCTTGCATATCTTAAGGTTCTTTATAAATCAATAGTCAGAAATAAATAGTATGTGTGACAGCTGTATGTAAATACAATCTAATATTATTTGGATCCATTTTGGTATCAGGAAGAAATTGTATTTTCAGAATCTGATTTTAGGCATATATGGAGATAATAGAAATGAACATTGCTTGAAACGAAAATTATGTTTTAGTGCCTTTTCTTGAATAACCTGTTCAGGGTTTCCTTTTGCAAGTGAATGCTAGTCATTACAGACAATAATAACTAAAGACACAAATATGCTGAGCACAAGGCTGTTTTCTTTTGTGATGGTGTATAAGCAGTCAGGAAATTTAGAACTAAAGTTTTTTCATCATATGCCTTTGTAGCTGACTGGCTTCCTCTTTACAACAAAGAGGTAGTGATTGATCACATTTGCAGCTATTACTAGCTGTTTACTTTTTGAGATTTTTGCCCCATAAAACATGTAATTTCTGTGTAACTGTCTTGCTTTACCTACCATGCCCTCTCCATGCTCATACATCCATTGCTTTTCACCTGAGCTCTCATAGTTGCCACTAACAGATAGCGGTCCATTCATTCATCTGTCCAGGAGCTTCTGGACCCAGGTTTGGTCAATACTTGGGTATTTTAGTCCAGTTGATGTTCATTAGATGCTGTGAAAAACCAGGAGGTAGATGTCTTAGGCTGGGTTTTCTAGGGAAGCAAAACCAATAACACATGTATGTACAGGAAAGATTTATATATATATATATATATATATGTATATATATATGCCAAGCCAAGTGCCGTCGAGTCAGATCCGGGTTTTATATATATATATATATATATACATATATATATATATGTATATATATGTATGTATATAGTACAAGGAAAGATACATACATACATACAGATATCTAGAGAGAGAGAGAGGAAACAGCTCACACAATTGCAAAAGTTGAATGTCCCAAGTCCTGGCACAAGCCTCATGTGGCCACAGGAGCTGGCGAACCCAAGGTCAGCAGGTCAGAGACTAGAGTTCCAGATCACAGGCTGTGTAGGTCAGCGGATCCCAAGCTGGTGGCAAGACGGAGCTGCAGAGGCTGGTGAACCCAGGATCAGTAGGTCAGGGAACAGGATTCTCAAGCACCAGCTATAAGGGTTGATGAATCCAACAGCTAGTTCAAGTCCAGGAACCAGATACCAGAAGACAGCAGGAGCTGCTGGCTACCTGAGCAGACCACAGTAGGTGGTAGAAAGCAGAGAGAAGAGAACTGAGGGGCGGGAAGCCACCACAGGCCCCACCCTGCCACTTAATACAGCAGCCAAACATGGAGTAGCCAAGTTGACATAATCCTGACCACCACAGTAGATATACAGGAACTTTGCATTTACCCAAAGCCATTAAAATGCTGGAGGATACTGGTTGGTGTTTTAAAGTCTGTGCTTCTCCCGATTTGAATTTTTATTATAGGTCTAAAGCTCTGTCAATTTTATACTGACGAAATCGGTACTGCATTATTTGATTATTTTTTAAAAAAGTGCTAGAGGGAGGCAAAGCAGAGTTAGGAGAATTAATGATGAGAAACTCTGCAGTCAGGATATCTAGGAAAGCTACTCCTTGTGACAGGAGTGATGCTGAAGATCACATGATAGAATTCCACAAGACCAATAACATACACACTACAAATACTTTTTTCAACAGCCCAAATGATGACCATACCTGTAGTCCTTGCTGGATAGACTATACAGGAAGCAAATTGACTATATCTATTAGAAGGGACACTGAAGAAACTCTGTATCAATCTGTCAGGACAAGACCAGGCCAGGTGTGGAACGGACCATCTATTGCTCAAATGCAAGGTCAAATTGAAGCTGAAGAAAGTCGAAACAAGTTCATGAGAGCCAAAATGCAATTTGAATATATTGCTTGGATTTAGAAACAATATTAAGGATTGGTTTGTTGCATGAACATTGATGACCAGAAGAGTTGTGGGATGACATCAAAGAAACCATGCAGAAAGAAAGCAAAAAGATCCTTAAAAAGGACAAAAGACCAAAATGGATGCAGAAGAGACTCTGAAACTTGTTCCTGAATGCAGAGTAGCTAAAGCAAATGGAAGACACGGTGAAGAGAACTGAGCAGAAGATGTCTGAAACAGTCAGCTCAAGAAGACATGTTAAAATAGTATAGTGAAATGTTCAAATACCCACAGTTAGAAAGCCAAACAAGAAGAACTTGCTCAACATCTATCAAGCTGAGAGAGCTGAATAAAATATTCAAGCCTCGAGTTCCATTGTTGAAGGATCCTATGGACAGAGCATTGGATGATGTAGGAGGCTTCAAAAAAAGATGGAAGGAATATGGAGTCACTTTACCAAAAGGTGTTGGTTGATGTTTGACCATGTCAGGAGCTAGCATATGAACAAGAACCAATGGCGCTGAAGGAAGTAGTGCAAGCTGCACCGAAGGCGTTGATGAAAAACAAGCTTCAGGAATTGATGGAATATCAATTGAGATGCTCAAACAGATGCAGTGCTGGAAGCAACCACTTGTGCCAACAAATGTGGAAGACCTGGCCAACCAAGTGGAAGTCATCCGTACTGTGTCCATTCCAAAGAAAGATGATCCAACAGAATGTGGAAATTATTGCAATGTATCATTAATATTACATGTAAATAAAATTTTGCTGAGTCATTCAGAACCAATTTCAACAGTTCATCAAAGGGAACTGTCAGAAATTCAAGCCAGATTCAGAAGAGGACATGGAACAAAGAATAGCATTGCTAGTATAAGATGGATCTTGCCTGAAATCAGAGAATACTAGAAAGATATTTACCTGCATTTTATTGACTATGTAAAGGCATTCCACTGTGTGGATCGTAACAAATTATGAATAACATTGCAAAGAATGGGAATTCTAGAACCCTTAATTGTGCTCATGTAGAACGTATACATAGATCAAGACACATTCATTGAAACAGACCAGGGTCATACTGCATGGTTTAGAACTGGATAAGATGTGTGCCAGTGTTGTGTCTTTTCACCATACTGACTCAGTTTGTATTCTGAGCATATAATCCAAGAAATTAGACTGTATGAAGGGCAATGTGACATCAGTACTTTCAGTGTGGATTATACCACAGCATAAAGAAAATGAAATCTTTACAACTGGACCAAGTAATGAAATCATGATAAATACAAGAGAGACTGAGTTCAGCAGAGATTTCACTCTTCTTCAATCAGCAGTCACTGCTTGTGGAAACAGCAGACAGGAAATTAACTCGTACATTGTATTGGGCAAATCTGCTGCAAAAGACCTCTTTTAAAGTGCTGTGAAAAGCAAAGATGTCATTTTGAGGACAAAGGTATGCCTGACCCGAGCAGTGGTGTTTTGAGTCATTTCATATTTGTGCTGTAGTGGGACAGTGAGTAAGGAACACCTAAGAAAAACTGTGGGTTTTAAGAGGAGCTGACGCCTTTGAATTACGGTGCTGGAGAAGAATATTGCATGTACCTGGGACTCCGGAAGAAGGCACAAATCTGTCCTGTCAGAAGTACAGCTAGAGAGTTCCTCAGAAGCATGGATCGGAAGAGTCGTCTTACTCGCTTTGGGCGTGTTATCAGAAGGAATCATTCCCGGGAGAAGGACATACTGCTTTGTAGAGAGTCAGCATAAAGAGGAAGACCTTCCGTGGGATGGACTGACACAGAGGCTGCACCAGTGGCCTCAAACAGACCTACTGTTGAGCAGATGGTGCAGGACCAGGGTTTTGTTCTGTTATAAATAGGATTGCTATGAGTTGAAGCCAACTCAACAGCACCGAAGAACAGCAGCAGCAAAACCATGTTGTTGTTGTTGTTGGGTGCTATTGAGTCGATTCCAACTCATAGAGACCCTGTGAACAACAGAACGAACCACTGCCCAGTCCTGCGCTATGTCCACCATCATTTTTATGCTTAAGCCCGTTGTTGCGGCCACTATGTCAGTCCATCTCGTCAAGAGTCTTCTGCTTTTTCACTGACCCTCACTGACCCTCCACTCTACCAAGCGTGATGTCCTTCTGCAGGGACTGGTCTTTTCTGGCAACGTATCCAAAGTATGTAAGGCACAGTTTTGCCATCTTTGCATCCAAGGAACACTCTGCTTCCAAGGAGCGAAACCATACCACTATGTAATTTTAGTATATTACCATCACTCTAAAAAGAAAATTGCAGTCATAACCCAGTACCATATCCAGCTACAGGTTACTACTAATTACTTTATTTCCCTTTAGATTTGCCTTTTCTGGTCATGTAAATAAAATATGTAATATGTGGGTTTTTTGGTTGGGCATTTCTTCCTTTAATTGTTATGTTATGATACAGCATAGTTTCATCCATGTTGTAGCATAACAATACTTGATTATTTTTTATTGCCAAATAATATTCTACTGTATATCAGAATACAATATTGGTTTTCCATGCACTGGTTGGTAGACATTTAGGTTGTTTCCTCTTGATTAGTGTTATCGATAGTACTGATATGAAGCTCCTTGTGAGCATTTTTCTTCCTTTCTCTTAGGAGTGGAATTGTAGATTCATATTGTAACTCTGTGCTTAATAGTTTGTGAAACTGTCAAACTGTTTCCCAGAGTAGCTTCATTGTTTTCTACTCCCACTGACAATACCTGAGGATTATGGTTTCTCCACATCTCTTATTTGTGTTTTCAATTATTGTAGGTTGTGAGGTGGAATCTCATTGTGAGTTTAATGTGCTTTTTCTTATTGATGATTCCCTGTTGATAACTCTTGATATTGAGCATCTTATGCATCTACCAGCCATTCATGTATATTTAGAAAGCTGTCTGTCCAAATCTTTTGTACAGTTCTGAGTTATTTGTCTCATTATATATGTAACAACTCAAAGTAATGTACTAATAATATATAATAATGACATATATATCTCCTAGATACAAGTCCTCATTAGATACGTGATTTGCACATATTTTTTCCTGGTTCATAACTTGCTTTTTTATTTCTTAATGATGTTGTTTGAAGAGCTGAAGCTATTATTTTAATGATATCTAATTTTTCCTTTTTTTCCCCTTTTTATCACAAATTTTTCTCTTGGTGATACAAGTATATGTAAGAAATCTTTGCCCAAAGCAAGGCCAGAAAGATTTAATTCTATAATTTTTTTCTAATAGTTTGTTGGTTTAGCTCTTACATCTAGATCTGTACTATATTTTGAGTTATTTTTGTGTATGATGTGAGGCAGTTCTCTAAATTCACCTTATTGCTTGTAAATATCCAATTGTCCCAGCATTATTTGTTGAAAAAACTCTCCTTTTATAATTGCCCTGTCTTGGCATTTGGTGACAATCAGTAGACCATTTCTGAACTCTTGATTCTGTCCCATTGACTCATGTGTCGGTCCACATTTCAGTGCCAAACTCTTTTGATTACTGTGGCTTTGGATCAAGTTTTAAAGTCAGGAAATAGAGGTCTTCCAACTTTGTTCTTCTACTTCAAAATCGTTGCAACTGGGTCCTTGGCATTTGAATTTGAATTTTAGGTTCAGTTTACCAATTTCTAAGGGGGAAAATAAAAGGCGAGCTGAGGTTTTTGATAGGGATTGTGCTGAATCTGATTCTTAAAAGTGTTAAATAAACATAAAAAGTACACATGTAAGCATATTTTAAAAATGTGTAACAATCTCGCTATGGATATGCTTAAAATTGTGTGCACATTTTAAGTATATGCATAATGAGATGTACTTAAATGTGGTTACAATTTTAGCAACTACAAAGCAAATTTATTTTAAATAAACTGTAGTTAAATAATATTTAGCTTAGGTGTGTATAAATGAGATTCTATTAAGAAATCTAATTAAATTCCTCAGAGCAAATAATCTTAATGAATGCCAAAAATGAATTTAATAAAGCACAATACAAACACATGTTTAAACTTGTAAAACTAGTATAGAAGAATACTGTGTAATTTGGCAAAGAAAATCTAAGTTATTTTTAATGATGGAATACTAGAAATAATTCCATTAAAACTGGAAACAAAAGAAAAATAACCATATTCCAATTTTCCAGCATTGCCTTAGGAGTTTGGACTATTGCAGTGACAGCCAAAATGCATGCATGTATGAATACACACACACACACACACACACACACAGACACAGACACAGACACACATATATATTAGAAACAGTAACAAATGGTGTAATAATCTTCATTTAGAAGCAATGTGATTAGAACCTTAGATAAGTCAGAGTAATTTTTAAACACATATTCATAAATGCACACACATAGTACATTCATAAAAAAACTTGAAATTCTCAAAGGAGCTCAGTAGAGTGACTAAATATTAAAAAAATTATAAATTATGTTGTTCTGGTAGCCAGTTTAAGAATACATGTACTGGAAATAAGTTGAACTGCTGATCTTGTGGTTAGCAGCTGAGTTTTTTTATCACTGTGCCACCAGGGCTCCATTGTGTTATCAGTTAGTAAATTTATAAAATACCCAGGAGTAACAGGAAAAACGAGATCCATGTGAAGAAGACTACAAAATGCTAGTGATAAAGATTATTTTTAAACAAAAATTTAGTACTGCAGAAATGAAGAACAGATAAGGGGCTGCCAGGGATGAGAATTGTGGATGGAGAAGAGTGTGGAAGTAGTTTGAAAGGTATGAGACAGTTTTATTGTGATGTTAGTATTGATAAGAAATGCTTGCATTGATAATCATCATACGCAGACTTACACATACATGTTGTCTAGTAATCCCAGCATACTTTGTAGTTATTCTAGTGAATGTAATTGGTACAATTTAAGTTTTTTAAACGTAAGTCAGGTAGATCTTCACTTGTAATGTTAGTCAGCATTCTGTAAGCGTGCCAAATATATATTTAAAGGAGACTGGACAGAAAAGTTATAAAAGTAAAAATAGGACCATTTCCTTCCACTTTGTCAGATGAATATTCTAGTTATCAGTTCCAATATTTGGATATTTTAGAATCTACAAGACACTGCCTGAGAGGTGGAAAGTTATTAAAGCAAGATCAGCTAATTTTCTAGGGAGCAAATCACATGTGCAGAATTATGCATGTCTCGAAATTTGTTGCTTAATTACCAGCATATGTGAATAAAATAAATCAAAAGTAATTAGAAGTAGTAACAGGTATACAAAATAGAGCACTTTCATTTAGAACAATTATGATAGAATGAGGGGGGAGGGTAGAAAAACTTAGAAGAATTTAGAGCTTTTAGGGGTAATAGTAGTGAAAATTGCTTCAGAAAAGTAAATAATAGCCTGTATATTTAAACCTGCATGTGAATAAGTGAATTTCTCTTAGAGTTGGGTAATGACAGAGAAGAAAGTTTGTTTTGTCTCTTGAAAGTCTGTTGTTAACGAATACTACAAATGATAGGCAGTTTTCTGCACTTCTGAAGGTCTGTGTGTGGTATTTTAGCAAGTCTGGTTTAAGATGTCAGTGACTTAAGACCCATGTCACGTGAGTTCCTCTGCTTGCCAATACTAAATGCACTGGATCAAATTTCAACACCCAGCAGTCATCCCAGACAGGAGGGTTTAGCCGAATGAGAAGCAAAACTTTACTTCCTAAAATGTTAGGAACTGCTCTCCACTTACTGTGGGGCCTTTGGATCGGGCGCTGTTTTTTAAATCGAAGCATGTCTGCTAAATGGAATTTTAGCATCTTGCTGTAATTTTAATGTTTTTGTCTGGTCTTCAGTAGCTCTTCCAGACCCATCCTGAGAGAATGGGGGCAGGAGCTCTAGCCATCTGTGTAAGTACAGGCCTTCTTCAGTCGTCTGCGACTACCGGCTCTGAAGCAGAGGCCTTCCCAGCCTTACTGAGATGTTCGAGTAGCTTTGTTCTTACTTCCTATGGGTTAAGGGGAGATTGGTTCCTGAAGTTCCTGCCTATTCAAATGGCAATTAAACAGTATTTTGGGTGGCCTTTAGGATTTTTCCATGGTAGTGGGTTGAGGATTTTTTCCCTCATTCCCTTCCAGAACAGGTGATGGAATATGCAGTGTGAGTTTATTTGGTTAAGTCAACTGGTTCAATGTAGAGCATTCTCAAGAACTTTAGACAGTCTTGTTCCCAAAGTTCCCAGTGCTGGATTGTAGTTACTGGAAAAAGCTTGTGGCTGCACAGCGAAAGAATTAATATATTCCTTAGTCCTTATATGCATATGATATTTTATCTCACATTCTTGTGTTTATTTAGTAATTCAGGAGTTTCTGTTTCAGCATAGTTGCTGAAAGCGATCATAGGAAAACTAGATGGGTAAATGCTTGGAAATTCTTAAAATCAACTATAGAGACTTCTGGTTCTTAAACTATAGTAGCATCCGTAAATAACATTGGTGTAAAATCAATAGGAAATGTGTGTATTTCTAGGACTGAAATTTGTAAATTTTATAAGCAAATCTGTTGGTGCTTGTACCTAATCTTTTGCAGCCATCAAATACTATGGATTTTATAGTTATGTAATGCCATTAATTTAAAATTTTATTTCAGTATAGAGAAAGTGCACATGTGGACATATATCTGAGTATAATAGATGTTTATTTTCAAATTGGTATTGTATTCTAAAATGAGTTGGATCCGACTTGATGGCACTTGGCATTCTGAAAGGGCTTCAATTGCCTTTTAATTGTCCTTAGAGAAGCCAAGTGAGAAATACTGTATTCTTTGTTATCAATTTAGCTGTTACTCTATTTTTTTTTTTTTAAGTTACATTTAGGTAAGTTAGTACTTTTTTAAGTTTCACAGCCAGTTGAATGAACTGTAGATTGTGATGGTATCTTGACATAGGCAAAAATATCTCTGCAATTCTTGACACCCAGGCCCTGAGTAGTCATCAGATGGTGCACTAGTCCCACAGATTGACTTTTCCTAGTAAAACTGCAGTGTTCTCATGTCTGGAACTTTTTAGCATCCTGTATGTTAGTTTCAGTGGCACTGGGTTTATGTTGGTTTATCTTTGTGTCAGTTTTTCTGTGAGCCTGACTGTCCTTTATTAAAGCTTATAGCACTGAAACATCCAAATAGTTATGCTTCTATCCAAGAGCTCTAGTAGCACAGTGGTTTAGCACCCAGCTGCTAACCAACCAAAAGATTGGCCGTGTGAACCCATCAGCCCGCCTGTGGGAGAAAGATGTGGCAGTCTGCTTCCTTAATAGTTTTCATCTTGGAAACCCTATGGGGCAGTTCTACTCGGTCCTACAATGTCGCTGGAGTCAGAATCAACTCAGTGTCAATGGTTTTTTCCTTCTCCTTATTACTCCAGAGACTTGTCTTCAGAATTTTATTTAGCTTTGTAAAACACTGAGCTTTTATTTTACCAACTACTACAGATACCCAAAAACCCTGGTAACTGCTATGCTTGCTAACCAGAAGGTTGGCAGTTAGGTCTCCCAGGCGCTCTTTGGAAACTATGGGGCAGTTCTACTCTGACCTATCGGGTCACTGTGAATTGGAATCAATTCAACAGCAGTGGCTTTGACTTTTGACTGACCGTGTCAGGTGTTCCATTTTTCCAGCTTTATAAAATGAAATCTTTAGAACTAGAACGGTGTAAAATGAGGCGTCTTATTGTTTTTAGGTGCCATAATTTAGTCTTTACATCTCGTAGTGGCTCTGTGCACAACAGAATGAGACACCGCCTGGTCCTGCACCGTCCTCACAGTCGTGGCTGTGTTTGAGCCCTTTATTCGGAATCATTGTGTCAGTTCCTCTTGTTGAGGGTCTTACTCGGTTTCCCAGACCCTCTCCTTTACCAAGCATGGTATCCTTCCCCAGGGAATAGGCCCTCCTGATAACGTGTCCAAAGCAAGCAAGACAAAGTTTCACCGTCCTGATGTCTAAGGAGTGTGCTGGCTGTACTTCTTTAAGACACATTTGTTCATTTCTGGAGTCCATGATACACACAGTTTTCTTCACCAACACCGTAACTCAAAGGTTTCAGTTCTTCCTTGTTCTTCCTTATTCATTGTCCATCTTTTGCCTGCACATGAGGTGATTGAAAACATCATGGCTTGGATCCGGTACACCTCGATCTTCAGGGTGACATCTTTGCTTTTTAGATGTCTTTTGCAGCGTATTTGCCCAGTGCCATGCGTCTTTTGATTTCTTAAGTGATATTCCCATGAACTTAATTGTAGATCCAAGAAGAATGAAATCTTTGACAACTTGAGTTTTTCTCTGTTTATCGTGATGTTGCTTATTGGTCCAGCTGTTAGGATTGTTGTTTTCTTTATGGTGATGTGTAATCCATATTGAAGTGTATAGTCTTTGATCTTCATCAGTAAGTGCTGCAAGTCTTCCTCACTTTTGGCAAACAAGATTATGTTGTCTGCATATGACAAGTTTGTTAATGAGTCCTCCTCAAATCCTGATGCCACATTCTTCTTCGTATTGTCCAGACTCTTGGTCACCATGAGTCGGATCTGATTTGACAGCACTTGGCTTGGCTGGCTTGGTTTATTTGTTATGCGTACAGTTTGAATAAATATGGTGGCAGGATACAAGCCAGGCACACAGTTTTCCTGATTTTAAACCGTGCAGTGCCCCTTGTTCTATCTGAAGGATTCCCTTCTCATGTTTTACGGGTTCTGCATGAGCAGTTATGAATTCTGGAGTTCTCATTCTTTGCTATCCATTATTATGTTTTAGGTGTGTCTAGGAAAAATGTAGTTATTGGGGGATAAACACGGTTAAAGTGCTCTACTGTTAATCAAAAGTCAGTGGTTTGAATTCTCCGGCTACTTCATGGAAGAAAGATACAGCAGTCTGCTTCCCTAAAGATTACAGTCCTGCTAACTCTGTAGGACAGCTCTCTTCTAACCTGTAGGGTCTCTGAGTTGCAATTAACCACAAAAATCATATTAAGCCAGTACTGGAAATTGAAGTTCATTAAGTGTATGATTTGGAAATCATACGTATTTTAACTAGAGACTCAAAAATGTTCCAAAAATGGAAACACTTCCAAAAATTCTTACTTCCCATTTTGTTGACATTGCCATAGAAAAGGACTGAAACAGTGTTTTTATAAAAGTTTACCCTGAAACACAAATTCTAGTCTGACTTTGGAGTATCTGTTCTTTGAAACAGACTGTGTATAGATGATTCTTCAAAACAGCCACATGCCTAAGGCAAAATGGTCTCCACTAAGCTCCTTACTAGGCTATTGTTTGACTTAACCGTGATTTTAGGAGACCAGTTTTCCAAAAGTTCAAGGATGGTCTCAGGGCATGGAGCCCAGAAATCTAGATTCTAGGAAAATTAAAACTGTTTCCCATTATGTGCTTATATACTACTTTTTAGTTTTGGAACTTTTTTCCTTGCATCTAACTTATGTATGCAACTGCTGAGTATCTTGCTACTGAAAATAGTCATTCTTCACACAGTGTAATAGAGAAGCAGGTATTTCTTTCTGTGTGTGCTTTACGTATTCTCAAAGTAGAACACAGACTTATTCAAAGAAACCTATTTTCTCTGTGTCTATTGAATCACCTACTTTTTCATTCCTTTTATCTTTCTCCATTTGGCTTGTGGGATTTTGTTGTTTGTAATGCTCTAGTGGGCTCACAAATTTATTCACATGTCTGCTCAAATGTGCAAAGAAGATGTCACTTCTTTATTATAGCAAATTGTTTTTCCTCAGTCCTGCCCTCGTATTCCCAAGCAGATTGGGAAACTTTATAATTGCCAGTTAATGTTATTTCAGTGTCTTCTAGTTTTAAAATTCACTTTTGGAGGATTTAGTCTCTTGCAGGTACATCCTAAATCTTTCAGATTTCCTACCACTCCTCTTGATATGTGCAAGGTAAAAATCTGGGCCCGGTGTACTGGGTTGGAAGTTGTCATTTGTATGCGCGTCTGCTAGTGGATGAAGGAGAGGAGCTAGACTGCACGTGCGTAGATTCTTGTAATCTTGAATGATCTGATTTAGGTGATGTCAAGGGTCAAATCTGTAATTAGTGAACTGCTGGGTCAATTTATATGGTCTTAACAGGAACCAATGAACCTAGGTACCTGACTCAGCCCCAAATTTTGCTGGTCCTGGCAACAGTTTCAAGGGTTTCCTTGCCCTTGTAGCTTTTGTCCTTAATCTAGAGACCTCATCTCCTGTAGCCTTCACCTGACCTGTGCTATAAGATGTGTGGAAGCTACCATCAACTACTTTTGACATGTCCTGTGTTAAACAGGTAAGAGCTGTGGTCATAGTTCAAAAAGACTCAGAGACCACATTAAGTCCTCCATTGATATGATGTATTGAATCAACTTAAAAGATAGCAAGAAGCAGAAGGGAAAATGTAGAATATGTTTACTTAGTTAGAAAGAGTAACAGTGGGATGAAAGGACCATACCTTTGGATCCTAGGTTCTATTAATGTTTTTATGTTCTGAGTCTATGTATGTATCCCTTTTTCTCTCTGTCTGCCATATGAGACTTCCTTAATCATAGGAAATTTTTAAATTTGACATTTTAACTCTTATTAAGTGTATAGTTTAATGGCATTAATTATATTCACAATATTGTACAACTGCCACCAATGTACATTTCTAAAACTCTTGCATAATTCCAAACAGAAATTCTGTAGCATTAAGCCATAACTACCTGTTTTTCTTTCTCTGTAAAATATACATATATATATAAAGCCAAGTGCCGTCGATACATATGTATATTTCTTTCAATTCCAACTCATGGCAACCATGTAGGACAGAGTAGAACTGACCCATAGAGTTTTCACGGAGCAACTGGTTGAGCTGCCAACCTTTTGGTCAGCAGCCAAGCTCTTAACAACTATGCCACTAAGGTTCTTCCTTCTAGCCCCTGGTGATGATTAATCTATCTTGTCTTTATGTATATTTCTTATAACTGGTGGCTTGGATTGAATTGTATGTGTAGCCATGTGGCTGGCCCATGATTCTCAATATTTCATGATTATCCTCCATTTTGTGATTTTCCTATGTTGTATGTTAAAGGATTAGAGTAGAACTATAAATCCCTTTATAAGATCACTTCCCTGCTCCACTCTAAAGGGACTTTCCCTGGAGTATGGCTTGCCCCACCCTTAATCCTTTCATTTTATAAATGATAAAAGGAAAGGGAAGCAAGCACAGAATTGGGAGCCTCATACCATCAAGAAAGCAGTACCAGGTGAAGTGCACGTCCTTCAGACCTGAGGTTCCTGCGCCAAGATGCTCCCTGGACAAAGAATGATGCAATACTGGACTTTCCTCCAGAGCCAACAAAGGGAAAAGCCTTCCCCTGGAGCAGACATCCTGAATTTGGACTTGCAGCCTACCAGACTATGTAAGAATAAACTTTATCTTTTAAAGCCATCCACGCTGTGGTATTTCAGTTCTGTTTTAGTCAGGTAGTGGTGCTCTAACAACTGGGATTGTACAACATTTACTCTTTTGTGCCTGGCTTTTTTCATTTAGAATAATGTTTTCAGGGGTAGGTACTCCTCAACATATTTCTAACTTGCTGGCAAACTACTGAATAAACCACTGAACACTTATGAAATTTGACTGCATGTCTCAGACAGAGAACACACTGGGCCAGCATGGGCGTAATCAATGGATGACTCATTTAAGGTATAAGCAGTTGGTGCCTCATAAACATTAGATGTTTATTTGGTTCTTCCATTGCTGCTGAATTATCTGTGTGTAATGTCTCCCAAGCTGCTTTCTTGTATGTTGCTTCTCCTTTTATCTGTCCTAGTCATAGTTCTCTAGTGCTGTAGTAACAGGAATACCGCAAGTGGATGCCTCTAAAAAGAGAAATTTTATTCTGTCACAGCCCAGTAGGCTATAGGTCCAAACTCAGGGTGTCAGCTTCAAGGGAAGGCTTTCTCTGTTGTCTTTAGAGGAAAGTCCTAGTTCTCAGTCTTGGCCTGGACTGGGAGCATCTGAGGTGTGGGGACCCTGGGTCCTTTCCAAAGGACATGCTCTGCTCCCAGCACTGCTTTCTTGGTAGTATGAGGCTCATGACTCACTGCTTTCCTCCCTTTCCTTTCTATCCCAAAAGATTGCCTCAAGGTACAGTATTATACATTGAGTCCTGTCCCACGACACAACTACTGTCCATTCTCGCTCATTAACAGCACAGAGACAGGGTTTACAATATGTTTTAGTCAGCTAGGGCTGCTCTAACAGAAATACCACAGAGTGGATGGCATTAACAAAGGAAGGTTTATTCTTACACAGTCCGGTAGGTTGCAAGTCCATATTCAGGGTGTTTGCTCCAGGGGAAGGCTTTTCCCCTTGTCAGCTCTGGAGGAAAGTCCGGTATTGCATCAGTCTTTGTCCAAGAAGCGTCTTGGTGCAGGAACCTCAGGTCTCAAGGATGCGCTCCTCTCCCAGTGCACATTTCTTGATGGTGCGAGGCTCCTCCTTCTCTTTGTTTCTCTTTCCCTTTTATCTCATGCATGCTGAAAGGATCAAGGATGGGGCAAGCCATACTCCAGGGAAACTCCCCCCACAGCAGAGCAGGGAAGTAATTCTATGCAGGAATTTACAGTCCCTTTAGCATACAGTTTAGCAAAACCACACAATGGAGGACAGTCCCAAGATACTGGGAATCATGTCCCAGCCACACGGTTGCACATATTTTTGGGGGGACACAGTTCAACCCATGACACAACATATAGGAGCATCACACAATACCAGGAATCAAGGCCTAGTGAAATTTCTGTACACGTCTTTGGGTGACACAATTCAATCCATGATAATCCTCCTCTTTGTTTATTTCTCCTCTTTCCTATTTAACAGAACTGGATTTTCTAAACTATTACAAGAGCAAACATTATTCACAGGTTCATACTTCAAAATTACCATGGCTATCTCCTTTGCAGTTTCTGGTTTGATGTTGAGTGCCAAATTCACCCAATGCAGATTACAGTTAGGTTTTTGAAATACCATAATAAATGTCTTGATTATAATAACAATAAAACCTGTTGCTTTGTATTTGGAGTTTTAGAAGGAGTATGATTTTTGTTTTGAATCTGGTAAACTTGAATTTAGACCCAGGTCTGTCACTTACTGCGCTCTCACCTCAGACGTTAATGAACCACATACTGAATACAAATTCTTAATGGGAAGGAACATTTGGGGCGAAGCACAGATCAAACACAATTCTAATGGTGTGAACAGTAAGCATTTATTACTTGCAGAATAAACAAGACAGGGTAAGTAAGACTGTACCCATCAGCCAAAGTTCCCTGCCTAAAGTGTGATGTTAGGGTCACCTCCGGGCATTCCCAGTTTGCTTCATGGGAGAAGAATCCTGAAGTCCCTTTCTCCTATTAATATATTTGCCAACTACAATGACTGTGTGCCAAGCAGCATGTATGGAAAGAGAGTAGGGGACAGAGGTAATAAACAGGGAAAAAGGTAATGACAGGGAAAGCTCCTGTGGCCCCGTGTTTGGGGTGGGTGACCATCTCCTGATCAGCTATTTTAGACTTCCTGGTATCAGAGAACAGTTCTTCCTCCTTTATCCCACTAAGATAAAACAGTAATGTTTGAGGTCTCTTGAAGGGTAATCGTCTCCTCCCGAAGCCAGTACTTTATGCCTGTTAGTGACTGTAATGCCCATTAGCAACTACAGAGATGGTGACAGCGTTTAAAGACACTACACTTGTGCATCAAACAGTGGCCTTGGGGGGAATATTGGAACAGCTGTTCACAATCTTTGACATTAACTATTTGTCTGTCTCAGCACTAAACTGTAAACTTTTGGCAAAAGCTGTCATTTTTGTATTTCTTGTGTCTTGCTCAGAGTCAGTGTGTAGTAGTTAAGAAATTTTTACGTAGAACAGAATGAATTAGCTTAGACTATGTTTTGCAGTTTTATGTATGTTTATTTCATTGTTAAATAGATATTTTGAATACTTTTAAGAAGCAAAGGGCATGTTGCAAAAACTTTCTGTCATTTCATGGTGGATTTGCAGATATTCAAATCCTCCAGGCGTTCCTTGGAAATTGTACGGAGCAGTTCTCCTCTGTCTTATAGGGTCAGTATGAGTTGAAATTGACTTGAGGGCAGTGGGTTTGGTTTGGTTTTGCAAATGTTGCACAGTTTTTCATCTAGCAAGAGTTATCAGTAGAACTGTAATATTTTGTATGGATTTTTTTTTTAATGCTATAGAATTGCATGCAGTCATTTCAGGTGACCTTGTACATCTAATATGTCTCAGATAAGTGTAGTCTGCTCAGTGCGTGGCTTTCCCTCAGTGAGTAGATAGTCTACAGTAGTCAGGATAATTAGTATTAGATGCCATAAACAAACCTCAAATCTCAGCAGCCCAAGGAAACACTTATTTATAGATTTTAATTTAGGTTGGCGGACTTTTGTCCAGGGATCAATATACCCAGGCTGAGGCCATCCTGTGATGTATTTGCTGTCTTGACTTATAATCACGTAACCCTCAAGGTTACATCAGGAAGAAAAAAAACATGAAGGAGGCCTGCATTCCTTCATCTGCCTCCTCCTAAATGGGGCTCACTTCTCTTCTCCACTCAAATCATTGCTTCCACTAGTTATATGTTTCTACCTAAATGCAAGGGTGTATAGAAAACGTAGGGAAATAACCCATGGAACATTTTGTAAACATTACTTGTGGCCCATAACCTCCTTTTCTTACGTGAGACAAGAGAAGGACGTATGTTCTATGTAAACAAGAAATTTTGTGGCCCGTGTGCTACTTGTGGAGCCCTGGCGGCACCATGGTTAAGTGTTAAGCTGCTAACCAAAAGGTCAGCAGTTCTAATCCACCAGCCACTCCTTGGAAACCCTGAGGCAATTCTGTTTTAGTCTATCAGGTTGCTGTGAGCTGGAACTGACTGAAGGCAATGGTTTGGTTCTAGATTTTTTTGTGTGCTGCTGGCAAGCATCTAATCTGTGGATCAGTCAGGAATCGTGACATCCATTAGTCATTGTGAATCTACCAAATTAGTCTTCCCTTTCAACAGGTGCTCTCTTGTTATTATAAAAATGTCATAATGAATGTCCTTATTATCTTAGCCAGATTAAGCGAGAACTTCACTTAACTTGCAAAACATCTTATGCACCTTTTATGAGGTTTGACGGTTAAGTCCTTGAACTTAATTGTTCGAAATGCTGCATACCTCATTGCTGAATGTCACTACAGTCACCTTTGAAGTACTTCCCTTGGGAAGCTATGTACCAATGCCAGCGTCTAGTCCACCCTCTGAAGCAGTTTTGAAACTCTTTCTGGATTGGCTATTGTGCTCGATGACAGGTTGGCAAGTTCACAAACTTAATTGTATAGTTGTCTGTGAGGGAATTTTAAGCCAGTAAACAAAAAACTGTCTTGGAACACCCTCCCTACTCACCTGATCTGGCCCCTATGACTTTTTTCTTTACCCAAAGGTAAGGAAATATTGAAAGGAAGACATTTGGATGACATTCGGGACATCAAGGGTAATATGATGAAAGCTCTGATGGTCATTCCAGAAAAAGTCCTGGCTCTGCTACTTGCTGGCTATGTGATCTGGAGCAAGATACCAACTTCTCAAGCCTTAGTGTCTTCACCTTAATTAGCGATAATTAACCACCAACAGCAGGTCACTGTGAGACTCAAACCCAACAATAATGTGAACATACGTTGTAAGCTATAGAGCATCATAAAAATATTAGTTATTATGTGGCAGGCTACATCAATTTCAGCATCATAAGGGCTTATTTGTACCTTGCCTTAGACGATTTCCTTAATACTGTCCATATAGGGAAATTCTACATTATTTTAAATAAAATGAAAGAAACTGTAAAGTCTGAGGGGACATTCTTTTATAGGATATAGATGACCAACTTTTAAACAGAATTTAGCTTTGCTTTTTATTCCCCCCCACAATAAACTGACAGTGAGGTGTTGGAGGAAAACTAGTCATAGTCAAATAAGGGCATTATGTATATTCTGCCAATCTGAGTTGTGCAGGTACATTTCTGCCATACATACTTTAAAAATTGGCACAGTTACAGGTTAGCCTTAAGAGACTGTTAGAGTGTGGGTAAACTCACTAGAGTCTAAGTTACTTACTCAGAGTCTGTTTTGAAGCATAGTCAGTCATGTGCATCGGTTTAACATTCGTACTTAGTCATGTGCATTGGTTTAATGTTCATACGCAGAAGATCGTAAGTAAGCTTTAGTGACAGTGGTGGAAAGGCCAAGCCAGTGTGAGTCAGCATTTACAATGGAAGAATGGGGTGATTGGATAGAGAACGTCTTGCAAAGGTGACAAGAGTTAAATAAATTCAGATGTAAATAGTAAAACTGATTTAGGGATGTTTGAACCACAAGGAAAGAACCTTGTGACTATTAGTTCTGGAACAGAAAACAAGAAAAAAAGCACGCTTTGGCTATTAAATCTGTATCCGTGAATTTACAGTGGTTTACAGAATGGTACTCCAGCATCTAATAGCATAATTAAGTTATTATAAGTTATGTATTATTTATAAATTTATATAAATAACCAGCAGGCAGATTTGAGATTTTTTTGTGTATGTTTATCATTCAGAATGAATGATTTTTGGGAGTCTGTAAGGTTTTATTTTGCTCCAAACTTGAATTATTTACTCCTTTAAGAATGTTAAATACGGAAGGCTGCACTATAAGCCAAGCCAAGTGCCATCGTGTCAGATCCGACTCATGGCTATAAGGTATTAATAAAAAGACAGGAGTTAAAACAGTTTAACAGTGGCTAGCTCCCTGGAGAAAAATACTTGACTGAATTGTTTTCTGTGTTCTTTAAAATATACTATGAGTGGATTAAGGATGTAAATACCCAAATGAAACCATAAAAATACTAGAAGAATGCATGTGTGAATTTGAAAAGTAATTTTGGATTGAGGAGTGTCTTTGAAGAGAAGACCCAAGTCTAGAAGCCATAAAGAAAGATTGGTGATTTTCTTTCCTAGTGTTTTAGTCAGCTAGGGCTGCTCTAACAGAAATACTGCAGAGTGGATGGCTGTAACAAAGGAAAGTTTATTCTTACACAGTCCGGTAGGCTATGAGTCTAAATTCAGGATGTCCACTCCACGGGAAGGCTTTCCCCTTGTCAGCTGTCCAGTATTGCATCAGTCTTTGTCCAGGGAGCGTCTTGGTGCAGGAACCTCAGGTCTGAAGGACGCGCTCTTCTCCTGGTGTTGCTTTCTTGAAGGTGTGAGGTTCCCAATTCTCAGCCTGCTTCCCTTTTCTTTTCTCTCTCGAAGGACGAAAGGATTAAGGGTGGGGCAGGCCATACTCCAGGGAAACTCCTTTTCCAGTGGAGCAGGGAGGTGATCCCATGAAGGGATTTACAGTCCGACCCTAATCCTTTAACATCCAGCATAGGAAAACCACAAAATGGAGGAGAGTCACAAGATACTGGGAATCATGGCCTAGCCACATGGCTATGCATATTTTGGGGGGGACACAATTCAATCCATGACACCTATCGAGTAAAAATGTCTACACAATCTGAAAGGCCATAAACAAGTTAAAATAGCAAAAGCAAATTAAGACGTATACTAGTAACACCTGTGACTGAAAAAGATTAATTATTTCAATATGTAAAACCATGGCAAACCCGTTAGCATCGAGTTGAATCCAACTTGTGGCAACCCAATACAACTCTAAAAACTCACTCATTGCTGTCAATTCCAACTCATGGCAACCTTTATAGGATAGCGTATAACCACCCCACAGAGTTTCCAAGGAGTGCCTGGTGGATTCAAACTGCTGACCTTTTGGTTAGCAGCCATAGCTCTTCACTACTACACTACTGCAGGATGGAGTAAAACTTCTCCATAGGGTTTCCAAGGAGCCACCTGTGGATTTGATTAACTGACCATTTCGTTACCAGCCACACCTCTAAACCACTGTGCCACCAGGGATCATCAGAGTATAAAAAATTTCTAAAAGTCAGTGAGAAAAAAGAAAACCACGCAATAAAAAAGGACCAAGCTTTTGAATGACGTCACAAATAAGAAGTGTTAAGTGCTAATAAGGGTATGAAAATGGCTCCATTTCATCTGTGATTAAACACTGACAGAATTTAAAATGTTTGTAATACCTAGAGTAAAAAGAGAGTGGGAAGCAGACACTCTCCTGTGCTGCTGATCAAACCATAAGCTGTCAGAGCATCTTTGTTTGGCAGTGTGGCAGTATATTCAAATTTATAATGTATATATTTGTTGATTGGCAATTTTATTTCTAGGAATTTATTTTACAGGTACTTTCACAATTATGTAAAAAATGCTTATTTCTACAACATATATAATAGCAAGAACTGTAAGTAACCTAGACGTCTATAAATATTGTTTAAATCCTTTGTAGCACATTGCTATAATGGAATATTAAATAGCCACATGTATTAATATGGAAAATTCTCCAAAACAGATCCTTAAGTGATAAAAGCAAAAGCAAGGCACATAAAAATACACTATAGTCTCTTGCATTTGTCTGTTCTAAAGGAATATACGTATTGCTGTTGTTAGGTGCTGTCAAGTCTGTTCTGACGCATGGTAAGCCTGTGTACAACAGAGGAGACCTGCCCGGTCCTGTGCCGTCCTCACCAGCGCTGCTGTGTTTGAACTCATTGCTGCAGCCACTGTGTCAGTTCCTCTTTTCAAGGTTCTTCCTCTTTCTTCACTGATCCTCTGTCTTACCAAGTATGATACCTTCCCAGGGGTTGTTCTCGTCTGGAAACATGTACTAAATACATGAGAGGAAGTCTTGCCATCCTCTCTTCCAAGGAGCACTCTGGGTGTACTTCTTCCAACACAGCTTTGTTATTCTGGAGCTTTGTAGTATGTTCCTAGAATCTGTCTCCAGTGCAGTAATTTCAAGGCATCAATTGTTTGGTCTTCCATATGCATAGTCCAGCTTTTGCATGCATGAGACTGTTGAAAATATTGTGTCTCGAGTCAGGCATGTCGTGGTCCCCAAAGTGACATCTTTGCTTTTTGACACTTTAAAGAGGTCTTTTGCAGCATATTTGCCCAATGCAATATATCGTATGATTTCTTTGACTGCTGCTTTGATAGGCATCAATTGTGGATTCAAGTAAAATGAAATCCTTGACAACTTCGGTGTTTTCTCCATTTATCAAAATACTGGTTATTGGTCCAGTTGTGAAGATGTTTGTTTTCTTTATGTTGAGGTGTAATCCATGCTGAAGGCTATAGTCTTTGCTCTTCATTAGTAAGCGCTTCTAGTCCTCTTCATTTTCAGCAAACAAGGTTGTGTCATCTCATAACAGAGGTTGTTAATGAATCTTTTACCAGTGCAGGTGCTGTGTTTTTCTTTGTATAGTCCAGCTTCTCAGATTGTTTGCTCAGCTGATGAAGTATGGTGAAAGGATACAACCCTGGCACACACCTTTCCTAATTTAACCACATAGTGCCCTGTTGTTCTGCCCCTGTTGTTCAGACGACTGCCTCTTGATGTTTGTACAGGTTCCTCATGAGTGCAGTTAATTGTTCAGGAATTCTCATTTCTCACAGTATTAATGGTAATTTGTTATGATCCACCAAGTTGAATGTATCTGCACAGTAAATAAAACACAGGTAAACAGCACTCTGGTATTCTGTGCTTCTTCAGCCAGTATCCATCTGACATTAACAGTGACATCCCGTGTTTCATATCCACTTTGGACTCTGGCTTGAATTTCTGGCAGTTCCCTGTGGATGTACTGATGAAATTGTTTTTATCTTCAGAAAAATTTTCCTTGCATGTGATATTAATGATATAGTTTGATGATTTACACGTTCTGTTGGATATGCATGTATATATTTAAATATATAAAATGTCTATTACTTAATTATAGAAAAACTGAAAAGGTATACAAGAAATCTTGGGGCTGTGGCACAGTGCATGATCTAGGTAGACTTTTCCATTTAAACTCTTCACTGTTATTTGAGTTTTGATCAAGTGTATGTGTTACTTTGTTATATTTAATAAAATAAGCACTGCTCACAGAATAGGGTCTATCTAGATTAAATAAATACTGCTTTACAATCATAAAGGCAATGAATATCATCTTTGTATATGTAGAGTATGTATGGACAGATTAAATATACCTCCATGACCACCCACTGCCATCAAGTCAATCCTGACTCATAGCAACCCTATAGGACAGAGTAGAACTGCCTCATAGAGTTTCCAAGGAGCTCCTGGTGGATTTGAACTGCTGACGTTTTTGGTTAGCAACTATAGCTCTTAACCACTATGCCATCAGGTTTTCTGAGATTAAATATAAAGACTACTAAAATATAATCACATTAAATGCCATGATGTCTCAGTTTTTTTGTTTCATTAGCTTGTTTTTAGAGTAATTGGATGAAACAAGTTTGGCCATGTGTTTATAATTTTTGAAACTGAGAAATAGGTAAACTGTGCTCATTAAACTATTCTCTGTTTTTATAAATATTTGGAGTTTTCAATATAGAGGCAGAACAGGCATCATGAATGATACCTTAAATTATTTGACATTATTTAAATACAAAAAAGAAAATACAGCTTCCTTACAAATTTCATAGAGCTGGGTAGAATGTAATGAGACCTTTTCAGCCTAATAGAGAGAAATGTCTAAAGATTTAAGCATCTAAGAGTTGATCTGGTTGTATGTGATCAAATCAGTGACCCGTCAGTAAAAGTGTGAAAGAGAAGGCTGAATCATCAGCAGAGGCTTTGTAGAAGTATTTGTCATGGAACTAGAGTTATACAGTGAGATGCCCTTGTAGTGTTCCAGGGTTCTCTGAATCATCGTGTACTTCCCAGAATTGGTTGCCGTTAACCAGTTGTATTTTTTAATTTGTTAAACTGTTGAAAACTTAACATATGACTCTTTTTTCCACTATGCTGTCTTCATTTACCTGGAGAAACAAAAGATAGGCCAATGCTAAAGGCGGAAAGTCTGATCTTATTAATAATAAACATAGACCATTGACACTCATATTTTAATGAGTAAATTGAATCATAAGCTTTTAGTTATTTTATAATAATATAAAATTATATTATTTGTAATAAGCTTTTATTTTTTCCAATTCAATAGTTTAGTCAGTATCAAATGACTATAATAGCAGTTATTTATTTTTATGGCATCTTCTTCCTTCCAGTTAGTTTAATATTTTAAAAATCATAAAGGGAGAATATTAGATTTTTTAAATGAAGGAATTAGAGACTTTCTATGGAATTGTTTAATTTTTACTGTTTGAATCTATGAAAAATGTATACATGACTTAAAATTTCCTAGTAGGACTCAGTGAACATTTTTCTCTAGGAAAAGTGCAGATAGCATCAGTAAAGAAAAGATATGCTGGAAGAGAAACAGTTGTACTCCTAAGAAATACTTTAGAATAAAATTGTCTTATAATAAGTAGTTAATTTAATTCATTTTTCTTCCTTAAATAGTGATGCTTTTTCTTTTTGGAAATCTTTTGTTATACTTTGTTTTTGGAAATCTTTTGCAAAATAGTTTCCTGTTCAACAGTTTATTACAGAAGGTTCAGACATTGGTTGCAGTCTCCGCAGTGCATCAGCACTCTCCCCGTTTCTGCCCTGGGTTTCCTGTTACCTTTCATCCAATTTTCCTACCACTTCCTCTTAGCTTTTGGGCAGATGTTGCCTTTGGTTTTACATAATTCACTGCTGTAGGGAGCCTGTTATTCTTGGGTGTTGTGGTTCATGTAGGCCTGTCTATTGTTTGGCTGAGTGGTAGTCTCCAGGTGTGCCTTCAGTTCCAGGTCGGAGGGTGACTTAGGCCATAGTCTCTGGGGGCTGCCTTCAGTCTCTGTCAGACCACTAAGTTCAGTATTTTTTATGGATCTGATTTTTGTTCTAAATTTTTCACTCTGCCTAGGATGTTCAGTCAGAGCTGTTGATAGTGGTAGCCAGGCACCATCTAGTTCTTCTGGTCCTGAAGTCATGTAAAACTACAGTTCATGTGGTGTATTAGTCCTTTAGTATTTGATTTGTGGTTTTTGTGAGTCTGGTTTTCTCTGGACAGTATGAGACCAGTAATATCTGAGGTGGCTACTTGCTAGCTTTTAAGACCCTGGATGATACTCACTAAAGTAGAAGGTGTAACATTGTCTTTATGTAGTATGTTATGCCAGTTGACATGATGGTGTCTGCTAAGTCTATGGTCCTTAGTCTTCAAGCCTAATAACATGGCCCTGTGAGGAATTTGGTTACATCTAGGAAGGTTCCATGACTATGCCCCTTGTGTGTTCCATTCTCTGTATTAATATACAGGCAGTTTCTACAAATGTGTGTGTAGTGACATCTGCGACCAGATGTAGGTGGCTGTGCTCCCTTGTACTCTCCCACCCCTTTTTAAGATACTTCTTTACCTGCAAATTATTTGTTAACACTCTTGCTCTGGATTGTCTGTGTTATGATAAGTACTGTGATTGCCCTATATTCTTGCATTCCTCTCAGTGCCTTCCTTTACCTTGATCCTGTTGTGTAATATCTTTTCCCTCACTGGTGTCAACACGTATCTTCTTCTGCATAATGCCCTCCCAGTTCGTCCATGTGGTGAGATGTTTTGCAGAGTCGTTGTTGTTCTTTGTCATTGTGTAGTACTCCATGGTGTGTGTGTACCAGAGTTTGTTAATCCATTCATTCGTTCATGGGCAGTTAGGTTATTTCCTGCTTTTTGCTATTATGAGCAATGCTGGAGTGAATCTGAGAGTAAATACATCTATTCATGTCATGACTTTTGTCATGGATTGAATTGTGTCCCCCCAAAAATGTGTGTAACAATTTGGCTGAGCCATGATTCACAGCATTTTGTGAATGTCCTCAGTTTTGTGATTTTCCTGTGCTTTAAATCCTCATCTCTGCTTGGTTAGTAGACTGGATTGTGTTAAAGAGGATAAGGGTATAACTCTAACACCCTTCCTAATCCTAATCTCTGCCTGTGGTTAATAGACTGGGTTATGTTAAAGAGGATAAGGGTATAATTCTAACACCCTTCCTAATCCTAATCTCTGCCTGTGGTTAATAGACTGCGTTATGTTAAAGAGGATTAGGGTATAACTCTAACACCCTTCCTAAGGTCACCTTCTTGCTCCAATGTAAAGGGAGTCTTCCCTGGAGTGTGGCTTCCACCACCTTTTATCTTACAAGAAATAAAAAGAAAGGGAAGTAAGCAGAGCATGGGGACCTCATACTATTAAGGAAGCAACACCTAGAGCAAAGCATGTCCTTTGGACCTGAGCTTCCTGCACTGAGATGGGCTCAGACCAGAGAAAGGCTGATGCAACACAAGGGCCCTCCTTTAGAGCTGAGAGAGAAACTTCTGCTGGAGCCAGCACCCTGAATTCAGACTTCAACCTACTGAACTGTGTAAGAACAAACTTTTCTTTACTAAAGCCATCCCCTTGTGGTATTTCTGTTAGAGCAGTACCAGATGACTAAAACAACTGTCATTTCCCTAGGGTGTATACCAAGAGTGGGATTGCTGGATTATAATGGTGTTTCTATTGCTAGCTTTTTAAGGAAGTTTGCACTGTTTTCCATAATGTTTTTGCCATTTTACAGTCCCATCAGCTGTGTGTAGGAATATTAATCTCCCCACAACTTTGTCAGCATTTGTTGATTTCTGGCTAATGCCATTATTGTTGAGGTGAGAATTATCTCATTGTAGTTTTGATTTATATCTTTCCGATGGCTAATGATGATAGGCATTTCTTCATGTATTTGCTACCTTAATGTCATCTTTGGTGAAGTGTCAATTCATAGCCTTTCCTGAGTTTTTAATTGGATTGTTTGTCTTTTGGTTGTTGAGGTGTTGGGAGTTTTCTGTAAATTTTAGAGATTAGACCTTTGTGGATATGGGTTAGTTAGAAATGTTTTTCCAGTCCATAGGCTTTCTTTTTACTCTTTTGCAGAGGTCTTTTATTGAGCCTAAGTGTTTTAATTTTTAGACAGTCTCATTCATCTAGTTTGTCTTCTGGTGTTTGTGTATTTTTAATTGTTTGGTATCCATGCTATTTATGCCATGCATTAGGGCGCCTAGCGTTGTCCCTATGTTTTCTTCCATGATCTTTAACGTTAACATTTAGGTCTTTGATCCATTTTGAGTTAGTTTTTATGTATGGAATGAGGTTTAGGCCTTGTTTCATTTCTCTGTAGGTAAATACACAGTTTTGCCAGCACTATTTGTTACAGAGACTTTCTCTTCCCCATTTAATAGACTTTAGCCCTTTATCAAAAATCAGCTGTCAATAGGTAGGTGGATTTACTTCTGGGTTCTCTGCGCTGTTCTGCTGATCACTGTACCAGATCCAGACTGTCTTGGCTGTCACGGCTGTATAGTCAGCTCTGAGATCAGGAAATGTGAAGCCTCCTACTTTGTTGCTCTTTTTAAATAATGGTTTATATATTCAGGGCCTCTTTCTCTTCCATATGGAAACTCTGGTGGCTTAGTGGTTAAATGCTATGTTTGCTAACCGAAAGGTCTGCAGTTTGAATCTGCCAGGTGCTCCTTGGAAACTCTATGAAGCAGTGCTACTCTGCCCAGTAGAGTCTGTATGAGTCGGGATTGACTCGAAGGCACTAGGCTTGGTTCTTTTTGGTTTTATTTCCCATATAAAGTTAGCAATTAGTTTTTCTGTCATGTTGAAAATTGCTGTTGGAATTTGGATTGCAATTGCATTGTATCTAAATATTATTTTGGGTACTGTTGACATTTTTACAATGTTAAGTCTTCTTATCCAAGAGCATTGCGTGTTTTTTCCATTTATATAGGTTTCTTTTGGCTTGGCTTGGCTTCTTACAGTAATGTTTTGTAGTTTTCTTTGTATATCTTTTATGTTCTTTGTTAGATTTATTCCTAATTTAGAGGCTACTATAAATGGTATAGTTTTCCTGATTTCCTTTTCAAAGTTCTCTTTGTTGACTAGAAGAATCCTTCTGATTTTTGTATGTTGATCGGGTATCCTGCCACTTTGCTGAATCCTTCTGTTAGTTCAAATAGCTTTCTTGTGGACTCTCTGATTTTTTATGTGTGAGATCATACCATCTGTGAATAGGGATACTTTTACCTCTTCCTTACCAGTATGAATGTGTTTATTTTCTTTTCTTGTCTTACTGACCTAGCTAGCACTTCCAATACACTGCTGAATAGGAATAGAGATAAAGGACAACTCTGGTTCCCATTCAGAAGGGGAATGCTTTCAGTGTGTCTCTGCTGAGGGTAGTGTTGGCCATTGTTTTTATATAAATGCCTTTAATTTGTTGAGAAATTTCCTTTTTATTCCTATTTTGCTGAAAGTTTCTTATTAGGAATGGGTGGTGGGCTTTACCGGATGCCTTTTCTGTATAAATTTCAGTGATTATATGGCTGTTTTCCTTCTTTTTATGTATGTGGTGGATTATCTGATTTTCCAATGTTGAACCATCCTTGCAATGCCTATGAATCCTATTTGGTCGTGATATATTACCTTGTATTTTTTCTTTTAAATTGTGATAAAGTCAAAGTATAAAATCGGAATTATATTTGCATGCTTGTCTATCTGCAGCTCATTCTGCTCTCCTTTTCCCGGTGATAACACACTCCTCCTTTTTATTCTGTCTATGTCATATCCTCTTAACAATCTCCTGTCCCCTTCTCTCCACCCTTTCATCTCCCTTCTAGTAAGAGGCCTATAGGACAGCATCCTATAGATGCATAGAACCATAAAATACACATACCACTTGGCCACATTGTGTCCTCAAGTCCACTCCATACTGTCCAAAGAGTTAACCTCAGTAATGTTCTCTTCTCAGGGGCAGCGGCAGGTCTAGGGGCCATGCTTCCAGGGGAATACCCAGGCCACTGGATCATCAATTGCAATCTTTTAGTAGAGTTCTTGAGATGCATCCTTCTCTTTCTCATGTTGCTACTGGGACTCGACATAGTGTGCGCCATCATGGCTGTCTTTGGTGTTGGCCAGGAACCATCTGATTCTTCTGGTCACATGTTGATACAGTCACCCATTCACGTGGATACTTCTGTCTCCTGGGGTCTTTTCCCTTGTGTCTTTGTTATTCTTGGTAATTGTCTGTTCCAGATAAGTTATGACCATTTGTACCTCAGATGGCAGCTTGCTAGCTTTTAAGATCCTGGATGCCATGATTTATTACTTTTTGATATCCTGTTGAATTCTGTTGGCCAGGATTTTGTTGAGAATTTTTACATCTACATTCACTAGAGATATTAGGTAATATCTTTAGTGCTGTCTTTTTTGGCTTTGGTATGAGGGTTATGCTGCCTTCATAGAATGAATTTGGAAGTATTTCTTCTTGTTGCATGTTCCAGAACAGAGTGAGTAGAACTGATGTCAGCTTTTCTCTGAATTTTAGGCAGAATTCTCTAATGAAGGTAGCTGGGCCAGGACTTTTATTTGTTGTTGGGTGGTTTTTTTGTTTGTTTTGTTTTTAACTTCCTCAATTTCTTTGTTATGGCCTATTGGCCTATTCAGATTTTCTGCCTCAGTGTGTGATAGTTTAGGTTGGTAGTGTATTTCTAGAAATTTGTCCATTTCCTCCAGATTTTTGTATTTGTTAGATTATAATTTTTCATAGTATTTTGTTATGATACATTTTATTTCACTTGGTTCTGTTGTAAATGTCACCCATCTCATTTCTTCTTTAGGATATTTGTGTCTTCTTCTGTTTTTCTTTGCCAGTGGTTTGCCAATTTTATTGACCTTTTCAAAGAGGATTTTAGTTGCATTGATTCTTTCTACTGTTTTTCTCTTCTGTGTTTCATTTATTTCTGCTCTAATTTTTAGTATTTCATATTTTGGGTTATGGTAGCCTTCTTTTTCTACTCTTTAATTGTTAGAATGGTAGGATTAATGTTTTGATTTTTGCCATTCTGTTTGATGTGTGTGTTTATTGTGTAAATTTACTTCTGAGAACTGTTTTACTGTATTCCAAAAATCTTCACAACTGGACCAGTAAGCAACATCAGAAAATGTTGAAGTTAAGAAAGATTTCCTTTTACTTGCATCCATAATCAATGCCCATGGAAGCATTAGTCAAGAAATCAAATGATCTATTGCACTGGAAAAATGTGTTAAAGACCTTGCTTTCAAGTATTAAAAAGCAAAGTTGTCACTTTGAGGACTGATCTCACCAGACCAAAGCCATAGTGTTCTCACTTTGAGGACTAAGCTCCCCTGACCAAAGCCGTAGTGTTTTTAATCACCTCACATGCATGTGAAAGCTGGACAGTGAATAATGAAGACCATAGACGAAATGACACTTCTGAATTTATATTGTCAAACCAAGCCAGGTGCTGTCAAGTCAGATCCAACTCAAAGAATATTGAATACACCATAGACTACTAGAAGAATGAGCAAATCTGTGTTGGAAGAAGTACAGTCAGAATGCTCCTTAGTAGCAAGATGCCAAGACTTCATTTCATGTACTTTGGATGTATTATCTGGAAGTATTGGTCCTTAGGGAAGGCTATCATGCTTGTTAACAAAAGAGGTCAGAGAAGAGAGGAAGACCCTCAAGGAGACAGATTGACACAGTGGCTGCAACAGTGGGCTCAAACATAACAATTATGAGGATGGCACAGGACTAGGCGGTGCTGCGTCTCTTGTACATAAGATCACCATGGGTTGGCATCAACTTGATGGCAGCTAACAACAAAGGAATATTGAATATTTTTTTATTGCCAGACAGGATATTTTATATTTGCTGTAAGTTTTTGTATATTCTTACAATAAAGTACTAAAAATACTTCAGTAGTTTATATGTAAACTACTAGTTACATGTGCCTTTTTGTTTCTGTTACTTGACTCAGCTACTAGGTAACATGAGCATAATTTTATAATGTATTTATGGCCACTGAAGCATTAATTGAGATATCTCAGGAGGTGTGACTGTTATGTTTCATTGTTGTCTCTCAAATAATACTTTTCAGAAAGTGTTAGCCTAAATTAGATTACCAATTAAAAAGTGTAATCAGATCTTCCTTTATTATTATGAAAGTGTAATTACTATTCCCTTGAGTTTTAAACAGTATTTACTTTTATAAAATTGTTAGCCTGAATTAGATTACCAATTAAAAACAATAATCAGAGTTTCCTTTCTTACTATGATTATACGTAACTGTGCTGTGTAATAATGGCTGTATTTTGAGTAAACAGGTAGTTTAATTTGCAGTCACTTCAAAATGTGTGATGTTAATTGCACACCTCTTATTTGAAAACTTTCTGAGCCTCGATGCCAAGATTGCTTATTTGCAGTGTCTGTTAACAGGAAATAACATCATATGCTGCCTATAATTCTGATTCAAGGGCAGGGTAAAGAGCAGGGGCTATTAGCAGAATGAAGATTCATTCAGGGTTTTAAACTCAACTGTAAACTTGATTTCACATAAAACTGTTGAGAATTTCTAGAAAGACTGTAAGAATTTTAAGAACTATATATGAAGTTATTTTATCTTTGTCATTCAGAAATCGTATTTATATGTTTCAGGAGATTAGGCATACATGGAGAATAGGAATTAGATCCTTAGACAATTCACCAGCCAAATTTACCTCAACCATGATGTTTCTCTTAAACAACTTTTAATGTGCCACAGGCGTTTAATACAGGAGTGGTTAAGTAGGTGTCCATTATTTTTAGAAGAAATTAGAATGATTCCCAGAAGAAGGATGATGATAACAATTACATAGTAGTCAACAGTTAGTGAGTGTGCCTGGTGCTGTTCTCATTCCGTTATCAGTTTGTTTCATCCTTGTGCATTCCCATGAGGTAGAATCTCTTAGTGTTTCCATTTCACATATGAGAAAACTGGGGCACGTTTTACAAGTGAGAAAAGTGACTTCCCAGATGTTACACAGCTGTAAGAAGAATTAGAACGTGATTGCCACTAGGCAGTCTGATTCCATAATCTGTACTCTTAAACCACTATACTATATTATTTCTTTTCAAAGATAAAAATTAGCCAAAATTTGTGTAATTTAATCTCATGTTGTCAGCTGTGTTGAATGCTTCAGTTGCAACTATTTTGAGAGCTTCACTGTTACTTGCTACTTTTTTACCTGCTTCCTCACCTGATACACCTGGTTTGCAGAAATTTCCTATTTCATTGTGATAAGTTAATTGAATGTAAATTGGAGGTTTAAAACTGTAAAAATCTTGTTGAAAAACTTTGTATCATGAATACCCGAAATGTTATTTCAGAGATTCAGTGTTTTGAACCTCAGTGGACTGAATGTGTCAAATAATTACAGAGATACTTATAGATTTAATCAAACCATAGAAATAAAATACTAGCTACATTTATAAGTTATGTTTCTGACATTCCACATTTAAAGCCACCTTAAAAATGACAACTAGATAATTTTTCATCTTTTGAAACTCATTATTTCAGGATCTTCCTGAGATGTTAATGGTTTCTTTTCCTGTTCGTCAGGCACCTGTGGGTCAGGTCACACCCCTTGGTTACTGTAGTAATCTGTCTTAGATACTGCAGTGTATTGCTCTATCTCTTAGCTACAGCTAAGTTGTGGCTTTAGGTTTCTCATTATTTTTTATTTCTTTTAACCAGGGTATCAGTGTACACCATTTGTAACACTGAGCAGCGTGTTAGAGATTTTGACTTGAGTTGAAGTAAAAAAAAATAAATGGAGATAATTGCTCTGCGCCTCCGAACACTTAACTTTTAATTGAAGTGTTTTTGTTGTAACCATGGACCCTCCGGTGGTAAATATGACTGGCTGTTCTTTCTTCTTACGCACTTTTAAGCAAAGTAAAGCAGCAGTTCGGCTGAAAGAAGACATGAAAAAGATAGTGGTGGTGCCGCTGAGCGAGGAGAGGGAGCCCGCCTGCGCGAAGGTGTTTGGAGTCAGTCTGCAAGAACTGCACCGGCGGGGGCTCACTGAGAACGGCGTTCCCGCTGTGGTGGGGAGCATCGTGGAGTACCTGACACAGCATGGTAAGCTGTATGTTCTTTCCTTCTGTGTGTTTTTCCAGTTTCTCACATGCGGAGAAATGATTTGTGTTAATTATTTCATAATGCATGATTAGGATATTGCCTAAAACATCTCAAATGCCAAATGACTATGTGATATATTTTTCCCTTTAAAAAAAAGCCATTAAATGCATTAATTCTTTGTACGATGATTTTTGACAGTGCTAATTATTAGCCCTGAGTGTGCAGTAATTAATTAAGAGCTAGTTGGCAATTCAAATCCACCAGTTGCTCCTTGGAAACCCTGTGGTGCAATTCTACTCTGCCCTATAGGGTCGCTATGAGTTGGAATTGACTCAGCAGCAGTGGGTTGAATTTGATTAACCATAAAATGATACGTTAGTTATTGAGATATCTAGTTTGGAGTGATTCATGATTTTAAGTGAAAAAGTGCAAATATTTTTGTAATGTTAAATAGTGAATGCTCTTGATTAATTGAATCCAACTGATAGTCAATAATTTTTAACATAACCACATTTTTGGGGGTTTCCTTCAACTGAGGTCCATCATGAACTTATTGGACACTTTGTGTTCACAAGCTCAATATTGTTACCATGGTGGGACATTCACTTTTGGAGTAATAAAACTAAGCATGTCAGACAATAAAATAACACAGTGCATTTTATAATAAGAAGAAATTATATCTACTCTATGTCAGAATCAATTCAACAGCAACAGGTTTGGCTATTCCTTCTTTTATATATGAGGAAACTGGGTTAGATTTTGTGTATGAGGAAGGTCACTGTGCAGCCTCATAAATCATTGAGTGAGAGAGAGGTACCCTTTATTTTTCTTTTCTTTTTCCTCTCATCCTGGTCCGTGGAAGGAATCAGTCACTCCTCTAAGTAAGTAGTGGGCCTTCTTCTCTGTATTCAGTGCTCACTTTTACTTTTACTAAAAAAAACTTAGTTTGCTTACAGCTTTTTCATCCAGTTACCACTGGTAACTTGAAAGAGCAAGATGTTAATGTAGAGTTGTGTAAAGGTAATTTCTGCAAAGGAATGAGTGATATCATCCAGGTATACAGCTTTCAGATTATTTTATTTGAAATCGGACTTAAACTTGGATAATTTGAGAGAATGATTCCCTATCCACTAGATCCATACTTTTCAAACTAGGGCTATGTGATGGGAGAACTCCAGACAATATTTATACAAACAAACCAAACAACTTCAACAGATTTGAGAGGGAAATACTCTGAAGAAAATGTTGGAGATTTTCGTGATTCATGTGCTTAAACAAACATGGATTCATTGCAGAATAGAATATAAAATTATGGGGACATTCTGGAGGAAAGCCTTGAGATTTGAGACTTCAAAGAAATTCTGTACTCTGTGCACTTGGCTTTGGGCCCTGTATCTTCCCAAGATTACAAATCCATTCCCTCTGCCAGTAAGAATCCTTCACTGGAAGTGTGTTTCACATAATGTATTAAATAGTGTTGTTTATTATTCACTTGGAGGCTAAAATCTGACCACTTCAATAGTATTTTGGCCTTCACGTAGTCAGTTTTCTGACTTTTCTGCAACAGTGATTAATAGCCTCCTGAGATTATTTCTATCGTATAAAATCATGTCATGTTTTAGATTTTTTTTTAACTGTATGTCTTTTGAATAGTTAATATCCTTATGTGGTTCAAAGTATTGGAGAGTATATAGTGAAGTCTCTTCCCTCTCCATCCTGTCCCATGACTGTTCATTTCCCTTTCCCAGAAACAATGTGAACTATACTAGTCCTTGGCGTATCCTTAGAAAGATATTTGAGGTGTCTATAAGCATATATATGTGTTCTTTTTTATAAATACAAACATAGCATATTATACACACTCTTCTGAAACTTCCTTTTTAAAAAATCACTTTAGCAGTATTGTTTTGAGGATGGTGTTGTATTATGTAAAGAAACTTATTCATTTTTAATTCTCCCCACCCTTGCACACTGTTTCTGTATATGTATAGAGTGTTTCTTCAAGTAATCACATACTGAGAGGCATTGAATTGTTTCTCATCTTTTTCTTTTTACAAGTAGTGATTCAATAACTAGCACTTAGTGTGTTGTTTTAAGCATATGTCAGTGTATTAGTAGACTAACCTTCTAAAAGTAGGCTGGCTGGGTCAAAGGATATGTGCATTTACTGTCTTGATTCCGCTGCTAGCTGTTCTCTGAAGGCGTGAACCGCTTTACATTTGTGCCATCAGTGTTAGAGAATTTTAGCAAATTTTGAATCAGAGATTGGTGTTCTACATTTCTTTAGCATACTTCTTAGTTACGCTTTCTAATAGGGTGTATTTAGTTAATGCAAACTAAAAATTTTAATAGCCCAAAGTAGTCATTCTTAGGTAAATATGTGAAATAGAACCACTAGTGGAATCTTTCCATAGTACATATGTGTTGGTACCCCAGATCTACTGAACCAGAATCTTGATTGGGCAGTGTAGGGCCAGACACCTATATTAAAAAAAGAGTGTCTGGGTAGTGCAAATGGTTAAGTGCTCCACTAGTGGCAGAAAGGCCAGAGGTTGGAACCCACCCACAGGGCTTCAGAAGGCAAGACTGGCAGTCGGCTTCTGACAGATCACAGCCTTGAAACCATATAGAGATGTTCTGCTCTGCACACATGAGTCACCATGAGTTGGATTCGACTTGCTGTCAACTAACAACAGCATATATTTACTTTGTCGACCACCAGAAATGCCCTGTTGTATTTGAAACTACACTGTAAACAAACTACAGGAAACTGTGTAGGTTTGGAAAGTGGTATAAAGTTTTAAAGCAAGACACAACAAATAGTTTTAAGTATTTTGTAATATTTTTTAAGTCAGCAACTGTTTATTGTGTACTTGCTGTATATGCATCAGGCACTCTTATCAGGTAAGGGGACATAGGGACAATAGATCATTTAATTTAACCAGAGGTGGACATTTTGGTCACACCTGACTGTTTTTTAATGTAGATTAAGGCTATTTTAGGCATCTAGTGCTGCTGTAACAGAAAATATTGTAAGTGGGTGCCTTTCACAAAGAGAAATTTAAAGTCCAAATGCAGGGCATCCCCTACAGGGGAAGGCCTTCTCTGTGAGCCTCCTTCCACTGTGCTAGGAGCTTCTTCACACAGGGCCCCCAGTCCAAAGGACACGCTGTGCTCCTAGCACTGCTTCCTTGATGATACAAGGTCTATCCCCCATCAGTCTGCTAGGAAACCCTGGTGGCGTAGTGGTGCTACCGACTGCTAACCGAAAGGATGGCAGTTCAAATTCAGCAGGCAGCCCTTGGAAACTGTACGAAGCAGTTCTGCTCTGTCCAGTGAGGTCACTCTGGATTGGAATCGACTCGAGGACAATGGGCTTGTCTCTGCTCACTTGTTTCTTTTATGTCCCAAGAGATTGCTTCACCACAGCCCAAGCTTGTAGATGATTTCTGCCTCACTATCACACTGAAATAGTCACTGCCCTCATTACCATCATAAAGATAGGATTTACAACACAAGGGAAAAATCTCATACAATATCAAGAATCCTGGCCCAGCCAAGTTGATATACAGTTTTTGGGTGGACAAAATTCATTGAGTGACACAGATATCTTAACTTGGCATGAGGGAAAACTATTATTATAAAAGAATTTTAGGAAAGGGTTTAAATCACTACCAGCCTGTATCAAAGCCTTTAAATAAGTTTGACTTTTTACTTAAAACACACAACACACACATTTATTTTTCATTTGAGAGGAAAATCTTGTAAAGTGAGGAGTCTTGTCATCTTTGTACTGCTTGAAAATATTTAATCTTGCTAACAGTGTTAATAATGGATTCCTTCGGTTAGTGTGGAAACCGTGGTAGCATTGGCTAACCAAAAAGTCGGCAGTTCAGATCTGCCAGTTGCTCCTTGGAAACTCCATGGAGCGGTTCCACTGTCCTATCCAGTCACTGTGTGTCGGAATCGACTCGATGGCAGTGCGTTCGATTTTGGTGTGGTCTGTTACTTTAGTGCAGATGGGCTTATGTACTTACCATTGGTTATGGGGTTTTAAATAGTGTAGGATTCCCCAGTCACCGCTAGGTGTCAGAAGATGCCTACAGATAGTTATGCTACTTTCTAGCCAAAGTAAAAATGTTGACTTCTGGCATGTTTCTTCTCAAATGATGTATTCATACTGTGGATCCGACTCGACGGCACTTGGCCTTTTTTTTTTTTTTTTGGTACAAAAAAATGTTGTCATCAGTGTTGTTCTCATTGTTTAACTTATATAATTGTTCTTTCCTTCTAAACCACTATTAAGTTAATGTTTTATCTTAATTAACCCTTATCTGCTGAATGGAAAAATATATCTCTGAAACGTATGACAGTAAATGCAATCCATGAAGCCATCTCATTATCTCTTTCTTTTGAATTTTTTTGTGATAATCATGGATTCTTAAAAATTTAGAAAAATACTAGGCCTTAAAAAGAAACCCCCTTGCTGTCACCTTAGAGATGATGTAATTTAATGAGCAAGCCTCATAAAGATATCAGAAATATCATAAGCTCTTATGGGGCTTTTTAAAACTGTGTGGATTTTTTTCCTTAGAGCTTGTTAAATGCATGCCCTTAGGTATACTTCCCCTGGTTGAAAATCACTAAGTTTACTGAGAGTTGGCTTGAGTGAGAGATGTTCCTGAAATAGAAGACTTATGCAAATAAATGGAATAGGGGCAGAAAAAAAATGTTTCAGAAGCATAAGCATCCATGACTTCTGTTGATACTACGTCTTTCTATTATTATGGCTCAGTGTGATCAGTATCCTGGAAGACCACAGCTACTTCTTTGAACAGGGTTATTTTGGAATGGCTGGAAGTACATTTATTTGAGAGAGGGTTGAAGGAGTGGTGGGGGGGGAACTTGTTGAAGAGAAAGTTTAAGGTCCAAACTGAAAACACACCATGTGAAATCAGATCCAAGAGGCATTGCTGGGCCAAAAACAGGAGGCAAAGTTAGACAAAGGAGCTGGATAAATATAGAAGGACATAAAATTGAAAATTTCAGGATTTAGGTCTTAAACAGAGATGGGATTCTCCTTTACTAGGTCCAGTTGCTTGATGCCAGGATAGATTTATGAAGATAAAGATGAACTTTGTACTTCAGAAGGAACTATTAGAAATGGTTAGCGGAAGTTTCCCAATAAACCAAAACCAAACCCACTTCTCTCAAGTTCAATTCCAACTCATAATGTCCCTATAGGACAGAACAGAACTGCCACCATAGGTTTCCAAGGACTGACTGGTAAATTTGAACTGCTAACCTTTGATAGGTGTTGTTCTGCAGATACTTAAAGGAATGATTACCTATTGCTTCCTAACAAATTGTTGTTGTTGTTAGCAGCCTTTGAATCCATCTCTGACCCGTGGAGACCCCATGCGTAAAAAAATGAAATACTGCCTAGTCCTACACCATCCACGTGATGGGTTGCGGATTGGACTGTTGTGATCCAGAGAGTTTTCATTGGCTATTATTTGTAAGGAGATAGCCAGACCTTTTTGCCTGGTCTGTCTCAGTCTATAAACTCCTGTGAAACCTATTCAGCATCCTAGCAACACACAAACCTCCACCGACAAATGAGTAGTCACTGTGTGTGAGGCTCATTAACCAGAATTGAAGCAGGGTCTCTTGCATGAAAGGTGAGATTCTACCATTGAACCAACAATACCTCAGCCTAACAAATTACTCTAAAACACAGTGGATTAAAGCAACAAAGTTGATTATTATCACCTAGTTTCTGTGGGTCAGGGATCAGGGCACAGCTTAATTTAGTGTTTTTGTCTTCGAGTCTCTCTTCCAAGACTGCAATCATGGTGTAAGTGGAGGCTGCAGTCTTTTCCAGATTTAACGGCGGAGGATCCATTTCTACGCTCACTCACATGATTACTGGCAGGATCAGTTCCTTGCAGGCTGTTGAACTGAGGCTCTTAGCTGCTCAAGTTGCACACTGTCTATTGGCTAGCATCTGCCTTCAGTTTCTTGCCACGTGGACCTTTCCATAGAACAGCCCACAAAATAAGTAATAGCTGTTTTATAGATCAGCAAACAAGAATATTTGGAGAGAGCACGTAAGCAAGACAGACGTCACAGACTTTTATAACCTAATTTCAGAGGTAACATCACCTCACTTAAGCTGTATTCTGTTGGTTAGAAGCAAGTCAACATACAGCCCACATTTAAGGGGAGAGGAGCGACAAGGGCATGAATTCCAGGAGGTGGCTATCATTGAGGCCATTATGGGAACTGCCTACCACACATACTGACTAGTATCTCTTCTAATTGGATGATGCCCTGACCATATCAGAAACCCATTGCTATTGAGGCAATTCTGACTCATAGCAACCCTACAGGACAAAGGAGAACTGCCTCTGTAGGATTTCCAAGGAATGGCTGGTGGATTTGAACTGCCAACCTTTTGAATAGCAGCCAACCTCATAACCACTATGCCACCGTGACTCCATATCATCCCTGGTTTCACAAATAATTTTTGTCAGAATTGAAAACTAAAATCCATGTGAACTTTTGAAGTTCTTAGTGTTCATCACATCAAATTATCTGCATGTGTGAGAACCCCAACATCTTACCAGACTACAAACTCTGTAAGGGTAATAAGAATGTTGAGCTTTTTCCTCACAAGTGATTTTTTTTTTTTTTTTTTAGTACCAAGCTTAGTGCAGATACTCATTAAATACTGGTTAAGGAATTCATAAAATATTTTATCAAATTACAAATTAGAAGACAGCTTCGTTTTCTTTAAAAACAGCAATTTGTTAGTAGGTAAGAAAAAGAAGCAAAAGCTGATCTAAATAAACAGCTTGCATAGGAAACAATCTAAGAAGCTTCATTATTTATGTTGTTGGTAAAATTCTCCATCAGGCTTCCAAACAATGAGTGATGAGTTGAATTCTTGCCTCACTGTTTCTTAGAAAGCTTGTTCATCTTCAGTGAACGAAAGTGTTCACTTTATACCTTCAGCGGTCCTCCACTGTCTGCCATACGTGCTTATGTGGGGGTGCCATGTCCTTGAACCTGACACACTGAGCTGGACCAAGATCATTACCTTCTACCCTCTAGGCCAGCTACCTCTCCTGACTTCACCTTATCTCATACTGTGTTTTGGTTTTTTTTTCTGGATTCCTAGTTTTCACACTTAAAATCACCTTTCACCCCTTCATTTCCCTTACTTCTCTTTTACACTAAGTTACTAAATCATCTTTATACTCTCTTTTTCTGCCAGAATCATAGTCTTACTGCCTTACAATGCAAAGTGTAACCTCTATAAGGCAAAGTCTGTGCCCTCTCCATTCTCTGATTCTCAGCTAACTAAATCTTGCTGAAATCTGATTTATGTTGTGTTTTTCTCCCACTAAATGCACCAGCAATTATGTCTTCCTTCTTCTGCTTCACATTCCTGGCCCTATCCAACTTCTTCCATTTTATCACCCTATCATTCTTTGACCTACATAATCCGTGTTATTCTTTCCTTTCATTATGCCATCCTATCACTCCCTATCAATTTATGTTTTTGTTCCTCTTCATTAGTAGCAGGACAAGCTTTTATGGGTCCAGAAGCTTTAAAATAAAAATAAGAATAAGAATAGTAATAATACATAATTAAGAACACAGAATTACAGACAGAGCCTTGGAAAGGGCTCAAGCAGCTAAGGGTCCTTGCAGCTTAAGCTTCGTAAGCTTCACAGTAAATCAGCATCAGCCCGTCCGTCTTGCCGGTGCTTTAGCGAAAGATTGAGGCTTACCTTCACCATGAAGTGTTGACCTCAGCCTATGCTGAATTCCTCACCAACTGACTGAAGGTGAGACTGTGTCTTCTATCATTTTATATTCTGATAGAATTTTGCCCACTGAATTTAGTGACTATTAAAGAAACAATGCCTATTTCTTAAATTATTACAAAAATAATTACATATAGTTTAGAAGTTCCTTATACATGTATCCCTTTTTAAAGTAATTGTTCATAAAATGCTAAGCTGCTAGTTGGAACCCAGGGTAAGTTATCTTTTTCCTGTTATGTGTCATATGATACTAAAGCCAAGTGCCGTTGTGTCGGATCCGACTCATGGTGACCCTGGGGGCCAGGGTAGAACTGACCCCCAGAGTATTCAAGGAGCGCCTAGTGGATTTGAACTGCATGGTGTTAGGTATTATATTATTATATAATGTACTTACACATGTCATAATGTAATCCTCACTCTCCTTAAGTGTGGAGGTCAGATTTTGTGACAGTGGTGTCTAAATGCTTTTTAGTTGATGTATGGTAGATACGGACATTTATTATTATAGGAAGTATTTTTATAAGATGAGAAAATCTTTCAATGCCTGGTGATTGCGGTAGTCAGAGAATCCAGTGCTGGGATTTATTTATACTTGGTGTTGTTCCTTAGGTTTCGTGTCTGTTTATGAGAGACCTCTCTTGTGTGTGTATCTGCTTTGCCATTCCAGGACTCACCCAGGAAGGCCTTTTTAGGGTGAATGGCAATGTGAAGGTGGTGGAGCAGCTTCGAATGAAGTACGAGAGTGGAGTACCCGTGGAGTTTGGGAAGGACGGTGACGTCTGCTCAGCAGCCAGTCTGCTGAAGCTCTTCCTGAGAGAACTGCCAGAAAGAGTGATCACCTCAGCGTTACAGCCTCAGTTCCTTCAGCTGTTTCAGGGTTAGTAAAGTCATTCCATTTAGAGGTTAGAACAATTTCATTTTTAGTAAAAACTAAAAAGTTTTTCTCTTTCTACTACCTTATCCTGCTGTCTTATTCCATGTCTTCATCTTCAATCCAACAGTCATACTAAATTGATTGTGAAATAAATTATTAAATGGAATTTCTAAGATCATTGGTATATGAGCACTTCAGTAACGATAGTACTGAAAAGACTTGAGGCCATGAGGCCAAATAAATCCTTTTCTGACTAGTGACTGTGATAGAAAGAATAAGATACTAAATTCTATGTAGAAAAATATTAATTAAATTGTATTTGCTCAGTGACCTTTGAGATGTGAAACTCGCTGATTTGCTTTCTTTTTTTGTAAGTAAGATGGAATCCTGAAACAATTATGTTCATTTTATAAAACAAAAATTGGCTTTTGATTATAGGATGAAGTGACTTTAAATGAAAAAAATTCCATTTTTAAACATAATAACTATAGGATTGATGTTATTGAGTTCTCCCTCTGGCACGTGGTCAGAAAAATGTTTTAACTGTTCAAAGTCTTTTCTTTCCTTATTGCTGCCAAGTTACAGAGAAGAGGGGATAAATGGATTTATAAGTGTTCATTGCCAGACTGAGAAAGATGTTACTTAGAGCCATTAAAGCAGTTTTAAAACATTGAGTATACTAAAGCATGCACTATACTGAAGAATGAGGTAAGTGAGAAGTCCCACATAGAAAGAGTTAAGAAGGCTCCAAAAGTAATTTTACCCTATTAAAGACCATCTTCAGATATTACATGTGACTGAGTGGTGAACTTGTGTTGGGAGACTAACCATCCAGCTAAGACATTGACCTGTTAGAGTGATTCATGTATAACTTCTTAAGGCCCTAGTGACAGCAGTGCCTTCTCACCCTGACCCCTTGTTTTTCCTCACAGCCCTTGGATCACTGTGGGCACTTCCAGGCAGTCCTTGGAAGATGACCCACCTTGCTCCTTTCTTCAGAGTTCTCATGTGGTCCTCAGGAAATGCATGCACATCTTTGTCAAGTTCTGAAAGTGGTGGCCAGACATAGAGGAGAGCCTGGCCTTTTTGTCTCGCCTCCCAGATCACGGCCAGCCAGCTTGTCTGCATTAGACTCTGGCACATGTGAGTCAGGGCCCAGTGCATCTGCGCCGCGGGCTCCAGAAGACACACATCAAACTTTCTAAGTGATTTTTTGATGCCCCTATCACTTGACCTGTGTCATGGTTGAACTGTGTCCCCCCAAAAATGTATGTAATCATTTTATTGGGCCATGATTCCCAATTGTGTGATTTTCCTATGCTGTACTGTAGAAGATTAGGTTGGGGCTGTAAATCCCTTCATAAAGTCACCTTGCTGCTCCATTGTAAAGGGAGTTTCCCTGGCGTGTGGCTTGCACAACTTTTTATCCTTTTATCCTATGAGAGATGAAAGCAAGCAGAGAGTTGGGAACCTCACACAATCAAGAAAGCGGGAGTAGAGCACATCCTTCAGACATGAGGTTCCTATGCCAAGATACTTCCTGACCCAAGACTGTTGCAACATGAGGACTTTCCTCCAGAGCCGACTAAACAACTTGGGAAAGGCAAGCAAAGCATGCTAGCTCTGACAACTCTTTCTTTAAAGAAGTCCTCACTCCAATCAGTAACTTAAATGTTTAAGTTTCAGTTTCTGCTTTAGTGCCTCAGAGGTGGCTGGTGGTCTAAGGCTGGCCAGACCTGTTTGGGGTCTCACCTTATCAAGTCCTACATGGCTGATCTGGCATCTTTCCTTAGAATGGGCGGGCCCATCACAGAATTTCTTTTTACCCTTGAGGTCCCAGACTAAAAGTGATATAACAGGAAAAATCCCATAAGTCTTGCCCCCCCACCGTTTTTTTCTTTTTTTACTGTTTTATGTTCTTTTTTAGCTACTTCAAATTATTTTTTTAAAAAACATGATGTAATAACATACAAAAAAAGCAATTAAGCACTATGTTATACTTTGTTGGGAGTTCCTGAATGGTACAGTTAATGTACTTAGCTGCTAACATTATTACATGGAATTACTAATGAACTTTTGGCAGTTCCAGTTCACCCAGAAAGAGCCTCAGAAGCAGGGCTTCAAGTGGTTCTTCCTGGTTCAGTCATGGCCAAGGAAGCAAAACTGGAATAGATCTGAATTTTTAAAATTTGGGTGTGCCATAAAGATAAAGCGATGGATGGAAGCCATGCTAATCCCCCTCTTAGAAAACAAAGGCAGCATATGTACTCCATAGTAACCACATCTTTTGCCTGTCAGATTTTGAGCTCCCCAAAACAGTGGTGCCCCATTCAAAGATGGTGGCCCACCTCGCCTCTTTGTGTGTTGCTCTCCACATTCTTGCCAGTAATCCAGTCTCATGTATTAGACTCTTCAGAGTTCACTCTCCTCTTCAAAGCTTTGACCCATAATTTTTTCCATTCCTGATCAGCCAGATTGTAATAATTCATGTCTCCTGGTTTTGCTTCAATGGCCATGACCCCATGACCCCTTCAAACTGGTTTGAAATCCTGCTTAGGAGAAAGGTTTGGCAATCTAATTCCATTGAAAACTGTTGTGAAGTGATGAGTCAACTGGAAAACAGTTTGGCTTCTGGTTTTGGTTCCTGAGAGCTAGACCACACGTGAGGCTAATGAGTGGGAGCTGACCAGACCAAGAAGGACCGTCTAGGGGTCTGATGTTGCTGAGCTCCAAGAAACATGCGGTTTATTGTGACCATGTTGGAGGCCCAATAAGACTGCTGAACCCTCAGGCTGAGAGAAACTTTCTGGTTAGTGATCGTGCAAAGGAAAAGGTCGCTATGTCCTTCTTTGAGTCATGGAAACTGTGTGCTGGGACCCTTTCCAGACCTTATCCTATATGTATCTTACTTAGTATCCCTTTTGGTTGTAATAATTCTGTAGTCATAAGTATGATATATTCTCTAAGAGACTAGTGACTCATGGTATATTCAATGATACGTTTTATCTTGGAAATGTGTAATGACTAGCATAGCTAGTAAGGAAGAAAGTCTGAATTTTGAAAAGATGATGCACTATGGGAACAAATGGTATTAGGTGTGTTTTTCTATTATCTATATAGATGATTTTTGTTTTTTACTCATTTTTCCTTTCAATAAGAATAATGATCTAATTATTGACTAATTATTGCTAATTATTGACTACCTGCTATTCAGTATAATATTTGGCAGGCATTTTATGTATATACTTCTGTTTAATCCCAGCATCAGCTCAAATGAAGTATAGGCAATGTAACCTGCGTGTCAAAGGAAGGAATAGTATATGGCTTGTTTCAGATTTCAGTTTCCATTTGTAAGCTTCATTACCCGAGGCAAGTTAACCAATTTTTTCCCCCTTAGTATGCTAGTTGTTTATTGCCATATAAGAATTACTCCAAAACTTACTGTCTTAAAACAACAATGGAAACCCTACTGACATTGTGGCTAAGTGCTATATCATCTAACCAAAAGTTTGGCCGTTCAGATCCATCAGGCCCTTCTTTGAAACTGTATGGAGCAGTTCTGCTCTGTCCTATAGGGTCACTGTGAGTCAGAATTGACTTGACAGCATTGGGTTTTCATTTTGGTTTAAAACAACAATAAACATTTATTATCTCTCACGCTTTCTGTGGTCAGGAATTTGAGTATGGTTTGACTAGGTGTTTCTAGTTCAGGGTCTCTTAGGAAGTTGCAGTCAAAGTGTTAGCCAGGGTTGTGGTTATTTGAAGGCTTGACTGGGGCTGGAAAATCTGCTTTCAGTATTGCTGACTCACAAGGCTGACTCTTGGCAAGATATTTCATGTATTTTGTATATGGGCCTCTCCAGATGGCTGCTTGAATGTTCTTATAATATAAATTTAGTAGTCAGCTTGTCCCAGAGGAAGCAACTCAAGAGAGCAGTCTGATCTAGCCCTAGAAGTCAGAGAGCATCATTTCTACTGCAATCTGTTCTATAGGAGCAGCTAACTCATTAAACTGGCCAACATTCAGGAGGAAGGGAAATGGACTCCATCTTTTGAAAGGAAGTGTCAAACATTGTAGATACTATGGTAGTGGTTTTATGGAATGTCCCAGTTAATTAACAACATTATTCTTATTGTTTTTCTTTTACATTTTGGTTTGTTGCATATTGCTCAAAGCTTGCAAATGGATATCTAGGGTACACCAATTGATCTCCATTTACCTAGAGCAGCAGAGGAAGAAGGAAGGTCAGGAATAGGAAGAGGAAATGGTATGCATGGCTAATTGCCTATATGAATGACTGCTTCCTTTGCCATGATACCAGAAGAACTGAATGATGCCCAGCTACTATCACTGAATATTTAGACCAGAGATTCTGTGGGAGAATTCTGATCAAAAAAGGTAAAATGAAGAACAGAATTTTAAATAGTAATGGAATCCAAACTTTCTGGAGTCATTGAGTCTGCATGAAGCCCCAAAACTATTGTCCTGAGATAATCTTTAAACCTTAAATAAAAAAATGTGCCCTGAAGTCTTCTTCAAACCAAACAGTAGTTTAGCTTAATTAGTAAAGGATGTCTGACTTGAACTTATACTCTTTTAAAGAAATACATGGAATGAAAGTTACACTAGCAAGTTGACAGATTAGAAAGGAAGCTTAGAGGACAGCAAGTGTGTATTAGTAGGGAAGAAACAATTTGGAAAGGAGAGTAAGAATGATTATACAGCTTGAAGAATAATCAGTGTCACTAAGTTATACATGTAGAAATTGTTGAATTGGTGCGTCTTCTGCTGTGTGTTTTTACAACAACAAAATTAAATTACTAAAAATAAAAACCCAGCTCACTTAATTTTAAGTGGAAATTATAATAGTGCCTACTTCCTGAGGTGCTTGTAGATATTGAAAGAATTTATCCATCTAAAGCACTTAAAGCAATGCATGCCATATAATGAATATTTAATATATGTTAAGTCAGGACTTCGCAACCTTGGCAGCCCATTAGAATCACCGGGGAAGCTTTGCAAGCTCCCAGAGATGGAGGCACACCTCAAACCAGTTAAATTATCTCTAGGGGTAGATGCAGGCATCATCAGTACTTTTAATGCAGTCTTTCCCCCTCACTTATGTACTTAGCCTAACATCATCCATCACTGGCTCTGCTTGTTTTCTTGGTTACAAAAGTTCAGTCGTTTAGTGTACATTCCTGCAAACTTTTTTTTTTTTTTGCTTTCAACCTTAAAATCTGTCCTTTTACACTTTCTCTCTGACTTCTGTGTCTCTAAAAAAGTTACAGAAGAGTCATAAAAGATAATTCTGCCTAATGATTAGGCACAGTGGTTGAGAGTTTGGCTGCTAACCAGAAAGTCAGCAGTTCAAATCCACCATCTGCTTCTTGGAAATCGTATGGGGCAGTTTTACTGTGTCCACTGTGAGTTGGGAATCAACTCACAGGCAATGAGGTATTTTGTTTTTTGTAGTGATTAGGAGAGAAAAGAGAAAAAAATGGGTTTCAGTTATGAGGTATTTTGCTTTTTGTAGTGATTAGGAGAGAAAAGAGGAAAAAAAAATGGGTTTCAGTTTGAAATTAGGATTTCAAAATTCTTGCCTAAATTAAAGTGATACTGAATTTGAACTTTTGATTGTAGGTTCAAATGGTAAGGAAAACATGTTGGACCAAACCATCTATAAACTCTAATGGTAAAATATCTGGATTGACTGTCAGTTATTCATAGTTTTTAGTTTTCATATTTTGTGTAATTTTAATGAAACTGAGCCCACATTTGTTGCATGTGTGTTAAATATAACATATGACTCTTTAATGTGTTTAATGATTGATGAATTATATTTCAACTGTTGAATAGAGGTGAAGGCATTAGGTTTTTTCTTTAGTGCTCAGATAGAAAGTTAGAACACTGTCTTCCAACACCATGTAAGTTTTGGTGTGGAAATAGAACATCTACACAATGAGCCAGAAGGCACAGAATAAAGTGGAATTGATGGAAGAGAGGAATTGTTTCCAAGTCAGATGATGATAAAAGTTTTATGGAAAAGAAACGTAGTATTTGAGTTGGACTTTGGAGAAGTAATACTATTTCCACAGTCAACAGGCAGGCACTTCAGGCAGAGGAGGTTATATGAACAAAGGAATTGAGAAAACACAGGCATGTGTTCAGAACAGTAAGTGTAGTGTGTGTAAGCTGTAGATGTGGTTAGATTTGGTGGTGTTTCAGTAAAATTATTAACTAAATACTCAAGAGTCATATTCCTAAGTAATTTTGTTACCCTTAATAAAAGTCGTCATTTTTATTGCATTGGACTTGTTTTCCTGAATTTTTTTTAATCAAATTAATACATAAATGTAGTTGTTTTATGTTTTCTTTTTTTAAAATCAAACAAAATAGAAAGCTTTGTAAAGAAAACCTGTAGGCTCCTGTCATACCTCTTGGCAGCCCTTGGTTATTTCCCAGAGGAAATCAGTTTTCACGCAGTTGGCTATTGCTTGCAGTACTTGTCTCCGTTTAATAATATAGTGTTATGTCTTAGTTTTTCAATTTTTAGATATGATCTCATTGCTTCTGCTTATGAAATAATGTGGCGTTAGATCTGTTAAACTGTCCCTTCCTCCAAACAACTCTTTCCAGGATTGTTAAATTAATAGTTAATTTAGTTAATTTTGGTGTAATTAATAATTAAATTTTTACAGCTGTTTAAACATCCCTGCATATGCATTTGAGAATGCATGTGTGTGGAGGGTTATGTTTCTGATGCTATTATTTGTCTTCTTTTTGCACTCACATAATTTGCTATAAGCCCATCTGCATTTCTCACATTGCTCCGATGGATTCCACACTAGCTTTAGTTCCTCCCTGCCCCAAATCGTTTGATTCATGAAGTCTTTATTTCTGCTGCAACGTAGATTGGCTACAGCTGTCATCCTGGTCTTTCCTTTACAGCATCTTTTGTGGAACCTGCTACTTCTTAGATCCTAGGTCTTCCTCCAGGAGGAGCCCTGATGGTACCAAAAGTTTGGCAGTTTGAACCCACCAGCTGCTTTGAGGGAGAAAGATATGGCCGTCTGCTTCTGTTAAGCACTACAGACTTGGAAACCCTATGGGGCAGTTCTGCTCTGTCCTATAAGGGTGACACTAGGAGTTAGAATTGACTCCACAGGGTTACTCTCATTGTTTTGAAGCACCTCATCTAGTAGCTTTTGAAGAGGAAGTTCACGGGAGGCATATTTTAGTCATTTCTGATCTAAAAATTATTTATTTTATCTTAACAGTTGGTAATTTGGCTAGGTGTAGAATTTTACTGGAAAATTATCTCCAAGAATTTAAAAGATACTGCTCCACTGTATGGTGGTGCAGTGGTTAAGTGCTGTGGCTGCTAATCAAAAGGTTGGGAGTTCGCATCCACCAGATGCTCCTTGGAAACTATAAAGTAGTTCTACTCTGCCCTGTACGGTCTTTATGAGCCAGGATTCAATGGCAATGTGTTTTTGGTACTCGCTGTAAGCAGTACCCACTGATGTCCCTGAAAATCCATTCCTGTTGTGATTCTTCATCCTTGGTATGTAACCTCTTTGTTTTCTCTGGGAGATTTTAGGATCTTTTTTTCACTCCTAACTTTGTCAAATGTCACAGGAGTATCCTTTCACATGACTTTTCTCCCCCAGTATTGTGTCCGATCCTCAGTGAACCCCTTTAATTTGGAAAATAGTGTCTTTTAGTTTGAAATTTTTTCCTGTGTTATTTTAAAAACTCTTTTAAAGTTATTTTTCCAGTGAAATTTTCTCAACTTTATATTCTAAACTCATTTTCTAGAAAAATTTTGGCTCTGGTGTAATGTCCATATTCTTGCTTTCTGTTCCTTTCTCAGAACACCCTAGCCTTGTTTTATATCATTCAGTTCTTATTCTACTGGTCTGAGGATAATAAGGAGAGAATTCAACAACAACAACAAAGTTTTCTTCTGTTCCCTATATTTCTGCTTGCTCATTTCTGGGTTGTCTTTTTATCTCTCTTTATTCATACACATCATGATTCAAGAAGGCTGCTTTTATTTTGGCATAGTGCTTTGTAGATGGGACTCGTGTTTGTCTAGCAGTGAACTTTACATTAGGACAAATAAGTATTGGGGGGATCTATGTGTTCCATCTAGGAACCCACAAATGTCAGTAGCTGGAGACATTTTCCTCATCAGCCCTCAGTTTCTTAGGAGTAAGTAGAAGAAAAGTGGAAAGTATGCTGATGGACCCATTTTTCTTTGTAGACTTTATCCTCCTAATTTACGTCCCTCACTCTAGTCCTTTCTCATCTCGAGTGTCTAAGAACCCTATGATGCTATCAGGGGCCTAAGCCTCAGCCCGTCTCCCTGTTTGCATGCTTGCTGAGGCATATGTGATGGTGGAGGCCAGCCCGGAGCCTAACCGTCTCTTTGAAGGCTTTGAAAGAGTTTGCTAGTTTTCATACACTTGCATCACTTGTAAATATTGTTGAAATCTCATCTCTGTCTTCTCTGTTCTTTTTGTCCTTCAGTGCTTAAAAGAAAAAAATTATGTTACTGGCATTTCAGTGGAGTCTTGGGGGAAAGATTAGATAGACTCATGATCAATCCATCATCTTTAAGTGGAAGTTCTTTTGCTTTTTTTCATATTTGATTTTAAATGAACAGAATGTTGTAATAGCAGCTGTGCAAACAAGGTGTGAAAGTTAAGTGCCTGTGAATTTTAGCTTATGAGCATTAGTGCCCTTTGATAATTTAGACAGTATCTTAGACTGAGTTCTCGAGAGAAGTAAAGCTGGTAAAGCATATAAATATACAGAGAGATTTCTATCAAGGAAGTGGCTTACAAGGTTGTAGAGTCTGTAATGTCTCACACCTGTGGGTCAGGCTGGAGACTTCCCCTGATTCGCATAGCCTTTGGGCCTGGCTATCTCAAGATCAGCAGGTCAGACAGCAGGTTTTTTGCTCACAGGTTGTGAAGACTAACAAATCCCCAAATCATCAGGTCAGACAGCAGGTAAGCTACTAATTCAGGTTCCAAGAACTGGAGCTTAGACAAACAGGAGCCGCTTGCTGGATCCAGAGCAAACAAAAGCTCGAAAGCCTTGCCAGAAAGTCCACTTGTATTGGGTGCAGGCCACTTACCCAGTAAAACTTTCTTTAAACTGAGGGCTCCTTGCAGCAGTTCCCAGAACAGAGATGATCACATTATGTATCAGAGCCCGTCATGGAAGTGATCACATTGTGATACAGCTGACAGACTATATAATTGCCAAACCACTGAGAATCGTGGCCCAGCCCACTTAACACTCAACCCTAACTGTCACAGACAACATCTTAGTTTTTGAACCTCCAACTTTTGATTGACAGTTATGCAAGCTAGCAGTTGCCACCACCCAGAGCTCCTTAGTTTTCTGTTGTTGTTGTTGTTAGGGGCCCTTGAGTCTGTTCCGTCTCATAGCAGCTCCGTACACAGCAAGATGAAATGTCATCCTCATACTTGTTGCTATGTTTGAGTCCACTGTTGCAACCGCTGTGTCAGTTCATCTCATCGAGGGTCTGCTAAAGGCTGTCAGAGAACAGAAATATATTCTCCCACACTTCAGATGGTTAGAATGACCATATAGTGGATGCACTTTATGGTTCTATGCATCTATAGGATGTCATCCTGCTGACCTCTGGCTGGAGGAAGGAGAGTGGGTGGAGAGGAGGGGAACGGAGACTGTTGGGAGGACGAGACATGTCTGGAGCAGAGAGGAATAGTGTGCTCTCACCGGACAGGGAGAGCAGTGGAAGCTGCATGTAGGTCAGCATGTAAATTTATATGGGAATGTACATTTTCACTCAGTCATATTAAATAAAAAAAAAAGAAAAAGAAAAAGAAGTCTCAATTCAGGGTATGACTGCACGTTTGTCCATTTCACCTTTTGTTAACCGAAACCAGCCAGCCAAGTGCCGTCGAGTTGGAAAAAACTGTTGCTGTCCTATAGTGACCCTATAGGACAGAGAAGAACTGCCCCGCAAAGTTTCCCAGTAGTGCCTGGTTTCCCAGCATCTATTAGCTGATGGCAGTCCTTAAGGTTCCCAGGCTTGTGTTCATCTTCTTCCATTATCACAAAGCATCTTTCTACCCAATGTGTGTTTCTGTACCTATCCTTCTCTTTTTGTAAGGTATCTCTCCGCAGTGATTGTATTTATGACCCACTCTACTCTGATACGACCTCAAAAGCATAGAGGAAGTAGCCCCTAGATCCAGGGATTAGGACTTGAATGTAACTTTTGGAGCATATGCATTCAATCCGTAATAGATAGCAACTGTTTTTTTTTTTCTTTAAAAAAAAAACCCTAATTATAGAGGCATTTTAATTAGTACAGTGGATAATTGTACAGAAATCTAATGTAGTAAACTGTCCTGCACTAAAACTGTGAGTTCCGTCTGTCTTCATTACACAGGAGACTCAATAGGCGACTCTGTCATTTTATCCATTTGTATTATTTGAGTTCAGCAGAGTGGATTTGCCTGGCAATTTTAAAGTAACATACAAACTCCGGCTAAATGTTAGTTATTAAAATTGTCAGTCCTTGGATAATACAAGCTCCACAGGAAGCATTATGACATAGTCCCTCTTCTGGGTTAATTTCTTCTTACTTGAAAATTTCTTTTCTTCTGAAGTTACGCAACTCTCATAAATTTCTGTTTCCATGAAAAACAGAATAATTATATTAAACTAAGTTTTAGCCCATTTCCATTTTCAGAATATGTTTTTCAGGTGTTTCTGTAAGCAGTGCAAATATATAAACTTCCTTTTTGTGTGTAGGTACAGGTGCCTAAGGACCAGTCAACGAGATGTTTATAACCCCCGCCCCCGGAATAAACTGGAAATGACACCATGACACCAGGAGGCAGGTTTCTACATAGGACACTGTACATTTTGGAAGCATTTAGTTGGTTCTAATTCCCAAGATCCACGAGATAAGAAGAACTTTGGGTTTATAACCCCCTGTAATCTCTGACATGGTAAATCTTGAAAGTAGATGATCTTTGGTTGACTGAGTAGCCATATAAATCTTTATTTTCGTTATAATGGCCTTTGCCACTGTGAGATGGAATTAAGCAGTGGCTGGGGTGATGCAGGCTTGGGAAGCCATGCCTGAGCAAAGTTGTTCTCTGTAACAAATCTAGTGACAGTATGTGTGTGTGTAAATATTTGTTGAAACCACATATCTGCTGTCACCTTCCAGTGATTCACTTTATATTTGAAGCCTTATTCCTTTTAAACATGACTTTATTGTCATTTTAGTTATGTATTAGAAGGAAAAGTATGATTGCACTCTCAGCTACTAATGGACAGCTGGCAGTTCAAACCGACCCAGGAACACCTTGGAAGAAAGATCTGACAGTCTGCATCTAAAAGGCCACAGCCATGAAAGCCCTATGGAGCACAGTTCTGTTCTGCAGTACATGCATTTGTCATGAGTCAGAATTGACTCCAAAATAGATAAATTCATGGGACCAATCTGTTACTTGAATTGAAAAGTCTCCTCTGGCTTTTTCTCATAACTTCTTTTTAAACCAGTAGAATGTTTTTCATAATTCCTTTATTGAGATATAATTAAAACACCATAAAATTCATCCTTTTAAAGTATACTATTCAGTAGTTTTTAGTAATTTCACAGAGTGGTGAGACTACTGATACTATCTAATTTTGTGGTATTTTCATCACTCTAGAAAGAAATCCCACCTCCTTTTGCAGTCACTCACCATCAATTTCTTCCCCTCGCCCTAGGCACCTTCTAGTCTGTTTTCTCTCTCTCTGCATTTACTTGTGTGGATATTTAATATAAATGGAATCATATGTTTGTAATTGGCTCTCTTCACTCAGCATAATATTTTCTAGATTCATCCATATTGTGGTGTGTATTCATACTTCATTCCTTTTTATGGCCACATAATATTCCCCTGCATATGTATTGGGACCCTGGTGACAAAGTGGTTAAGAGTTTGACTGCTACCCAGAAGGTGGGTAGTTCAAATCCACGAGCCAGTCACTCCTTGGAACCCTATGAGGCAGTTCTTCTGTGTCATACAGTCACTATGAATTAAAATTGACTCAGTAGCAATGGTTTTTTGTTTGTTTTTAGGGGGCAGAGTATGAATATAAGGAGCTGTGGTGGTGTAGTGGTTAAAGTGATTACGAACCAAACGGACAGTGGTTCAAAATTGTCAGTGGCTCTGCAGGACAAAGATGTGGCAGTCTATTTCCATAGAGATTTACAGCCACAGACATCCTGTGAGTCACTAGGAGCTGGATCAGAATTGACTCAGCAGCAGTGATATATATGTACCATATTTTCTTTATCTGTTCATCTGTTGATGGGCATTTTGGTTTCCACCTTTTTGCTATTATGAGTAATGCTATCATGAAAATTTGTGTGCAAGTTTTATTGTGGATATGTACTTTCATTTTTCTTGAGCACATTTCTAGGAGTGGAATTGCTAGGCCAGAAGACAACTCTGTGTTAAATATTTTGAGGATTGTTTTCCAAAGCAGCACATTAGCAATAAATGAAGGTTTTATTTTCCCTGCATCTTCATTGTTATAGTTACTACATTTTTTTAAAGCCATCTTAGTAGAAAGGCAGTAGAGTTTTATAAAAGCAGGAAGATTGTTCACTTAAAGACAAAGAGAAAATGGGGCGGGGAGGAGACTCAGCAACTTCAAGGCTAAGAAAAGAATATTGGTGATTTTTGGACTGCAATGTGAACTGGGTGAAAAATTCCACATTTACTAATAATGTGTTTGTGTTAGGGACATCTTATTTGGAGTATGTGAGCTGGAAGAAAGCAGCAAATGACTTACAAAATTAAGAAACAAAAAATAAAACCCCTTGCCATCAGACCAATTCTGACTCTAGTGACCTTGTAGGTAGGACAGAGTATAACTGCCCTATAGAGTTTCAAAACAGCTGCTAGAGGTTTGAAGTGCCGGCTTTTTGGTTAGTAGCCATAGCTTTTAACCAGTATGCCACCCCGCCTCCTGTAAGACAAAGAGGTATACAGTTTGTAGTAATAGAATGCCAAACCACATAAAATAAATATTGAAAATTTGTTTTAAGAATATCAGTTTGCCTCCTTAAAAAGCTAGAAATACCTTACAATCTAGCAATCCGATTCTTAGGAATAAATCCTAGAGTAATAAGAGCCATCACACAGATAGACACATGCACACCTATGTTCATTACACATTATTCACAACAGTGTAAAAAGCTAGAAACAGTCTAAGTACCCATCAAGAGATGAATGGATAAACCAAATAATGGTGCATACACAGAACGGAATACTATGCGATGATAAAGAACAATGACATATCTGAAACATCTCATAACATGGTTGAATCTGGAGGGCATTATGCTAAGTAAATCAATCACAAAAGGAAAGATACATGAAATCATCATGGATTGAATTGTGTCCCCCAGAAATGTGTATAGCCATGTGGCTGGGCCATGATACCCAATATTTTGTGATTGTCCTCCGTTTTGTGATTTTCCTGTGCTATATGTGAAAGGATTAGGGTGTCTATAAATCCCTTGGTAGAATTACCTCCCTGCTCCACTTTAAAGGGAGTTTCCCTGGAGTATGGCTTGCCCCACCCATCGTCCTTTCATCCTACAAGAAATAACAGGAAAAAGTAGCAAGCAGAGATTTGGGAACCTCAGACTGTCAAGAAAACAGCACCGGGGGAAGAGCATGTCCTTCAGACCTGAGGTTCCTGTGCCAAGACGCTCCCTGGACAAAGAATGATGCAATACTGGACTTTTCCTCCAGAGCCGACAAGAGGAAAGCGTTTCCCTGGAGCGGACATCCTGAATTTGGACTTGTAGCCTACCCGACTAAGTAAGAATAAACCTTCCTTTGTTAAAGCCATCCACTCTGTGGTATTTCGGTTAGAGCAGCACTAGCTGACTAAAACAGAGACCACTTTTGTAAAAACCCAAGAAAGGATTTGTAAGAGCAGAACACAATGTTTGATGGTTACAAGAGGGGAGAGTAGAGGGAAGAAATCACCATTTAATAGACAGGTGTTAACTTTGGTTGAAGGAAGGACAACGCCCAGTATGGAGACGCCAGCACAACTTGACTGAGGCAAAGCTATAGAAACTTCCCTGACATAGCCACAGACCTTTTGGGAGTTACTGGGGCTGTGGGTTGCAGACTATGGTCTTGGGGGATATCTGGCTCAACTGGCATTAATAATAGTTCATAAAGAAAGTGTTCCATGTCCTACTTTTATGGGTAGCATCTGGGATCTTAAAACCTGGCAAGTGGCAACTTAAGATACATTTATTGGTCCCATCACATCTGGAGCAAAGAAAATGAAGAAAACCAAAAACATGAGGAAAATAGTAGTGGACTAGTGGATGGCACTTGGCTTTGGCAGTGGACCGTGTGAATCACAGTCTCTGCCAGCCTGAGCCCAGAGGATCTAGCTGATGCCCAGCTGCTGCCAATTTCTCCGATAGGGACCACAATAGAGGGTTCCAGACAGAGTGCAAGAAAATTTAGAAAATTTAAATTCACAAAGATCAAACAAACCGATTGGACAGAGCCTGGAGGAACCCCTGTGCACCTTCCTAGCTCAGAGCTGAAGCTGCTCCCAAAGTCCACTTTTCAGCCAAAGATTGGACACCTGAGGAACGTGCTTCTTAGTTCAATCAAATATATGCAACCTAATGGGCAACACCAATGCCAAAGGAAAGAGGGCAGGAAGGGACAGGAGAGCGGGGTGAGTGGCTATGGGGAACCCACGCTTGTGAAGGGAAGAAAGGTGAGTGCTGACATAATTGCGAGACTTGCAAGCACCATCACAAAACAATTCATGTAGTAGTCTGGGAAACTGATTTGCACTGTAAACTTGCACCTAAAGCACAATAAAATTAAAAAAAAAAAAATCAATTTCAAGAGATGCCAGTAGATTAACTTTCTAAACACATAGAGCTCTGCCCTATCTCAAAGCAGGATTCTGAACACCTGCTTTACGGAACCCAGGGAAATAATCGACCTTTTACACTGAGTCCAAAAACAACTTAGGGGAGAGTGAGGGCACCTGGATAACTCGGGCTGTGATGATTTAACTCACACCACACCAGACTGATCCGTATCGGGTGAGCATTGATTCCGGTTTTGCTATGGTTTCTCATGTGCCAAGTCAGTTCTGACTCATGGCATCCTTGTAGTGTTGTCATCTGGCGTTGTCAAGTCACTTGTGACTCAGGGCAACCCAGTGTGCAGCATGACACACTGTCTGGTCTTGGGACAAACCCGCAGTCATTGCTGTTTGGACCTATTGTTGCAGCCACTTCATCAGTCCGTCTTAGTGAAGGTCTTCCTCCTTCAAGAGGAAGAGTAGACTAAGCGTGATGTCCTTCTCCAGGGACCTAATACATTATGAATGCTATGGAAATAGTTGTTGGTACTGGATTGTTTAAGAAATGTCAGGATATGAGATGAGTTGTGCTTAGACAACAAGTGCTGGAGTGAGACTAGAGATGTGTAAATTGACAGGCGGCTACAGCAGGGTATGCCTACACATCTTGTCATTCATGTGGATTAAGGGTAGTCCTCTGCATGCAGCGAAATCAAGTTTTGCTTTTTGGAACTTTTTTTCCCCTCTGAATATTTCCCACCCATGGTTGGTTGAGTCTGAGGATGCAAAGCCCAGGGATGTAGAGGACCTGTTGTATTTTGATCAGCCCCACCTGGCCCTGACCGGCAAGCATTCAGCACCCATAAGTGTCCCCAAAATAAATAAATTTGCTGCCCTGCTATTTAGGTGTCACTGGTGGTTAATTTTTTTCTTATAGGAGTGAAATGTAAACCACCACTTAGTTTTTTGTTTTTCCTGCAGGCTTTTTTTTGCCTTTGCTTCAACAGGAATTTTAGCGTCGATATGGGTTGATTTGTAAATAAATATGCCTCTGCATCATGCCTAACCTAATCAGAATAATATTTTTCCATCTCGCTAATAATGTCTGCAAATAAACTGTAGTTTATTAATTTTTATTAGTCACTTTATCACTCTGCCCTTTCTGGAAGCTGTGGTAAAGTCTTTGAGAACTTTGTTGTGGCCAAAGGTTTCAAGAGAGCTGTGAAAAAATCACCTGCCCTTTGTCATCAAGTTCCATTAACCACCACGTGTAACTAATTAATGTTGTCTACATAAGCTTCTCATTAACAAAGAAATGATTTTTCAAAGACACCTGAGGAAATACGAAGGTAAATCTCACTGTAATGCAGTGCACCTGGCTTCTTATGATTATTTTTTAATTCTTTTGTAAATGCATGTTTAGAGAGAAATATAGTTTCTTTAATCTCATGCATTTTTAAAACATTTTGTACCCAGACATTTTTGTAGGCTTTAATTAAAATGGGGTTACTCTTTTCCCCCCATGGCTAAGATGTTACAACCTTTCCTAAATAAGTTAAGTTCCTCGCCTGTTGCCAGTCCTGCTTATTTATTTCTTGGGTTTAGGAAACTTTTCCTAAATGCATGTATGAGACACTGTGTGAGGTGCTCTGTAATAATGACAGCTAACTTGATTAGAATGCAATGCATGTGCTTTGAAATCACGCTGTCCAGACTGAATTGCAGCTCGGCTGCTTGACAACTGTTATACGTGGACAAGTTAATCATTCTCTGTTTCAGTCTAGTCATCCCTAAATGACAATATGTCTGTTTTCAATTCTACTCTACCACAGGATTACAAATTTAGTAGTTTTAGATTACACAAATTTTATTATCTCGAGTTCTGTGGATGAAAACTTTCTGTGGGCTCAGCTGGTTTCTCTGCTCCAGACTTTGCAAAGCCACTATCAAGGGATGGGCCAGCCTGGACTCTTATCTGGAGGCCCTGGGGAACAGTCTGCTTCCAGGCTTGTTGAACACAGTTCTGAGTTCCATGTTGTGTAGGGTGGAGGTCCCCATTTCCTTGCTGGTAATGGGCTGGGGTCATTCTTGGTTTCTAGATGTCAGCAACTGCATTCTGTGGTATTCTTTAAAATGGCAATACCTTACTATTCTGATAAATTAGCACATTCTTATAAATTCTTTTGTGAGGTTTAATGGGGAACAAAAGATCTGCTTCTATAAATCTGATACCACAAGGCTAAATATTTTGATTGTTTTCATGGCTGCCCTACTCACGGCTCTGAGAGAGACAGTATGGTCGAGATTAACATTTTGCCTGTTGCTTTTTCCTCCTAGAGGTTGAAAGCGTAAGGATGGTGTAACCTCATGGCCACTAAAAAGCAAGGCATGTGGCAAGCATTATGCTAAATGTCTAGACTAAAGAGTTGGGTGCCATCCATATCACTTGTGTTATATCCATGTGGCATTGCTGATTATGATCATAACCTTTAGAGGGCAAGTATTTGTCACATGGTACAATGTTTGCTACTTGATCTGGGACCAGAGTGTATTTATGGTACAGTTTTTATGCTGAGTCATTTGTTCTGTACATTTTGTTAGGTACGTGCTTTTTACTTTTAGCTTGAGAAATTGGTCCAATTTAAACAAGCAAAACAAAAGACTTGAATAATTTGATTGGCACTTTCCAAATTATTACTAATGAAATGAGTTAGTTCTTCTCCTGAGAAAATATTAAAAGAAATGGTGACTATTTCAGTCATTAACCATTAGTTTTCTTAAAAACTTTCCAATTCATGAATTGTAACAAATTATTCTAATTTTTATCCTAATTTAATTCTAGGAATAACTTCAAATTTAAAACATTCAAATATTTTAATAATTTCCAGGGTACATCTTTCCTGTTTTGGAGACCCTTCTATGGAATTTCATTGCTGAGTATTCTTACTCTTTGACCATCAAAGGAGCCTTTTCTTAACATTTAAGTTGTAATCTGATTCCCACGTTAACATTTCATTCAACCTAGTTGCTAGTGGGCTAAATTATTTCACATTTCTTTAAAATATATTTGAAGCATACCAAAAAAAAAAAAAAGAAAAAAAGAAAAAATCCAGTTCCCGTTGTGTCAGTTTTAACTTGTTAATGACCCTGTGTGTGTCAAAATAAAATTAAGCTCCATATGGGTTTCAGTGGCTGATTTATTTTTTTCGAGGTAAAGACACCTGTGAGTGTGCACAAGCCTCCAACCTTTTTGTTAGCAGGGGAGCATGTTAACCATTTGTACCACCCAAGGACTCCATGGATTTCTCTTCATTCCTTTGTTAGTTTGTCCTGCTTATTCTCTATGTGTCTCAAAAACATGTATCAATCTTTTAACACTATCACTTTTTATATGCAAGATGTTGAGTGACTTAAATGTATTTGAAGTTCTACCTAACCTAGAGGCAGCACTGCCAGTTCCTGTTGAGACTGTTACTGTATTTGTGAATTTCTGCCTCCCTCCCACCCCACTGCTCCTTCAGCTCCACAAGGGTAGGAATTTTTGTTTTGTTTACCCACATATTCCCAATGCTGAGGACTGTGCCTGGTATAGAGCAGGTACTGACTAAATATTTGTTGAATGAGTATTTCATGAATGTATTTTTCAAGTTGAATGAAATAACATCCTCCATCCACCCCTGCATCACTTTCCTTTACTCTTCCTTACCTGGCTTTATTTTCTTTATAGTGCATGCTACACAACTTCACATACATATTTTTATTGTCTGTGCTTCCCCATTAGAATATAAATTTCATAAAAGCATAGACATTTTGTTCAGTGCTGTATACCTAGCGTTAGAGAACGCTGGTTACATATAACATGTGTTCTAAATATGACACTAACCTTATCCACTGCCATCAAGGTTAATCTGAGTCATGTTAACGCTTTAGGACAAAGTAAAACTACCCCATAGGGTTTCCAAGGCTGTAATTTTACAAAAGCAGACTGCCACGTCTTTCTCCTACAGAGTGGCTGATGAGTTCGAATGACTGACCTTTTGGTTAGCAGCTGAGTGCTTTTACCACTACACCACTAAAAACAAAAACAAAAACAAAAAAACACTGCTGTCAAGTTGGTTCCAATTCATTAGCGACCTTATAGGTCAGAGTAGAACTGCTCCATAGAGTTGCAACGGAGCACCTGGTGGATTTGTACTGCTGCCCTTTTGGTTAGCAGACAGAACGTTTAACCCAATATGCCACCAAGATTTCCACTGCACCGCTAGGGCTCCCAAAGTGACACATTTACCACCGCTACCACCTGTTACCATCAAGTCAGTTCTGCCTGATAGCAACCCCATAGAACAGAGTAGAACCGCCCCATGTGGCTTCAGAGGAGTTGTCAGTGGATTGAGAACTGCCGACCTTTTGTTTAACAGGTGAGTGCTTTAACGGCTCCACCACCATGACTCCCTGTATCACACGTAATGTTTCGTAAATTTATATTATGAATAAAAGCACACCAAAATAGAAGCATGGCTAACTGTCTTTTATCATGTTATGAGGGCTTGAGAGAGCCATTGTAATTGTCAAAATAAATGTGAGAATATGAGTAAATAATGCAGTGTTTATTATATTTAGGTATCCACAGATCAAAAATTAATGTAAGCAGTAGTAATTATTATGAACTTCATATATTGGCTTGGCTTGGCTTATATTGAAAATATCATAAGGTGTTTTCTTAGCAGACGTGTGTGTCACTCCCACACCTCAGTGCTTTTGCAAACCACCTGTAAAGGTGATGAGTAATTATTATTCTCACTTGTGGGAAATTTCAACTCTAGGATTGCTACAGGCTGACATTAGTGATACTGTTTACCGCAGATTTCTAGAATAGTGGTGCAAAGTTCACAATTTCAGTATGCTGGTGTTGGGGACTGTTGAGCGGTTCAGACTCATAGTGATCTTAAATGTAACAGAAGAAAACATTGCCCATTTCTGTGCCATCTTCACGAGACTGTTTCTGTGTTTTAGCTCACTGTTGTAGCCGCTGTGTCTGTCTTGTCCTCCTGAGGGTCCCCCTCTTTTTCGCTGACCCTCCACTTTACCCAGCATGATGTCCTTTTCCAGGAACTCGTTCCTCCTGATAACGTGTCCGAAGTAAGTGAGACAAGTCTCACCATCCTCCCTTCTAAGGAGCGTTCTGGCTGTACTTCCAAGACGTGTCGTTAGTATGTAATCAATCAGTGTGAAAAGATGTGAGAAGAAATGTCACGGTAATAAGGTCTTTACTGAACTTTGAGTCTAGTTCAATAAATACTTGAAAGGGTGATAATGAGTATTTAAGATTCAAATATGAATGCCCTGCTGCAAAGCAGCTAATGTAGATGACATTCAAATACTTGCCCAATGAGTAAATTAATGAATGCCTTACGTTATAGAAACATGTTCTCTTTGATAGAAGGAGATAGGTATAACATCTTTTTTCTTCACCTACTTTTGCCTTTTGAGAACATCAGTGATTTGTACATTCACACCATAAAGGATTTAATGTTATTTTGTTTAACTTCAAATTCTCCAAATACATCTGCCTGCCTCCCCATCATTTCTCTTTTTTTTTCCCCTGGGAAAACTCATTTTACTATTCTTCAAAAATTGGAAGTGACTGATGAGATTCTTTCTTTTTTGAAAAATGTTATTGTCACAAATTCGTATGTATTTTGAGTTTATCTGGTGTCTTTTTACATTGCCTGTCTTAGGGTTTGAAGTTCTCCTCAGACAGAAGGCAAGAGGCCTCTTATCACAGTTGCTGAAATACTGTTGCTTGTTATCTTTAAATGCTGAGAATTAGATTCCAGTTTTAAACAGAGCCAACACACCTCTGAAAACAACTAGGTTCATTTTGGGTTAATCACCATTAAAAGCAAAGGGCAAAATAGGATGACTTTTTCTCTTTCTTCCTGCTTGTTTCTTTATTTTTATAAATAAAGGTATGTGAATAGGTAGTCTTTAGTCAGGTTTTAATCAATCTAAATTTAATTAAAGGAGTCTCTGGGTGCTTCAGATGACTAAGTTCTGGACCATTACCTGACAGGTTAGCAGTTCAAACCCACCCAGAGGCACCTCAGAACACATGCCTGTGGAGGAAGCTCTGTGGGGCATTGTTCTACTCTGACACATGTGAAATTGCCGTGAGTCTAAATCGACTTCATGGCAACCAGCAACAGAATTATTTGTTTCTTACGTATCTCATTTACTCAAAGTCATAGTGCAGTGGAAAATAATGCCATCATAAGTAACATATATTTTTGGAAAATAATTTCTTTTTAAAAGATAACAAAAACTTCTAATATTGAGATATCTAATAATTTGCCCTAAAAATTACATAGTTTAATGGATCAAATTGCAAGCAATAAGAAATAATAATAATGTCTCTCATAAATAAATATTCTCCATGAAGATTCTGACAGATTGAAATCTATATACTATATTTTTGGCATTCCTATTTTTGGTGGTTCACTTTATTCTGACATTCATAAAGCTGCAGTGGCCTTATATTAAAAGACACTTCAATAAATTCCTGGTTTTCTTATAAAAATAAGTTAATGAAGATGAAAGCAGTTATTTTGTTTAATAAATGCATGTGTGTATATATCACTTTCTATAAAGTGCCGAACACTCATTTTAAGTATATTATAACTACTAGTTCGATCCTAATAATAGCCCTATGAGGTAGTTAATACTGCCATTCATAAATGAGGGAACTTAGGAACAAAGGGCCCAATGTCACACAGCTAATAGGTGGCAGAACGAGAACCCTAACCCAGGAAAGCTGATTCCCAAGCCTATTAAGACAATTGAGAGGCTACATAACACTAGTTATGTACCTACCTATGTAGGTACATAACTAGTGTTATGTAGCCTCTTAATTGTCACTTTGTATGACTTTCTGTGCGGTTTTATTACTGTCAAAGGTATCATATTCACGTATTTTGTAATACTGCATAATCCGCTTCCTTTTCCTTTGTATCTCATTTGCTGTACTTTCCTTTTATGCACTTGATGGGCTAAAGTTATTGACCTGTCTGAAACAGTGAGGCCAGGGTATGTATTGAATGTAACCAGATTAAGGTTTTATTCTTCAGACTTCTCTCAAAAAGATGGATGTTGATTATTCTCCCAAATTCTTTGCCATAAAATATTTGTATATTTCTCTAATAGAAAACACTGCCTAAAATTACTTAAACTAACAACTTTATTATTTTTGAGATTAACAGACATTTCCAAAAATTGAAGGAAGAAGCAAGACCAAGATGGCAGAGTAGTCATACACTGCCTGTGGCTTCTCCTAAAATAATGACCCCCAAATAAGTGAATGGAGTATCAAAGACAAAGGTGAGGAGTCAGAGTGATCAACAGCGGGGGAGAGAAAAGTTTAGAAGCAGTGAGAATTTGACCTAACCAGCACCGTGCAGTCTGGATCGGCTGGTGCCTGCAGTTTCAGTGAAGGACAGAACATCCGTAAAGGAGCTCAGTAAAGGCACAGAAGACTGAAATGCCACAGTCAACCAACTTGACCTCATAGACATGTACAGAACACTCCATCAATACTCTGTCCAACAGCAGCCAAGTATATTCTCTTTTCCAGTGTTCATGGAATATTCTGTAGAGTAGAACATATATTAGGTAACAAAGCAAGCCTTAACAGAATCCAAAATATAGAGGTATTATAAAGTGTCTTGTCTGATCATAAAGCCATGAAAGTAGAAGTCAATAATAGAAAAATTGGGGGTTGGGGGGCAATACAAGGACATGGAACAATATCTTGCTCAAAAACTACAGGATTATAGATGAAATCAACGATGGAAATGAAACCATTCATAGAATCAAATGAGATTGAAAGCACATCCTACCAGAACCTTTGGGAGACAACAAAAGCAGTGCTCAAAAATCAGTTGATAGCAATAAATGCACACATCTGGAAAAGAAAGTAGGGCCAACAGTAGAGCAGCAAAAAATCCCATGGGTACCGGAAGACAGAAAATAATTTAAAAAATTAGAGGAGAATTAAGTGAGACAGAGAATAGTAAAACAGTTGAAAAGAATTAACAGGATCAAAAGCTGCATCTTTGAAAAGATCAATAAACTTGGTAAACCATTGGACAAACTGACCAAAGACAAACAGGAGATGAAGCAAATAACTGAAATAAGAAATGAGATGGGTAATATCGCAGTAGAGCCACCTGAAATTAAAAGAATTGTAGCAGAATACTATGAAAAACTATAATCCAACAAATTTGAAAACCTAGAGGAAATGGACCAATTTCCAGACGTATGCTAACTACCTAAACCAACACAGAGGTAGAACAACTGGAAGCAGTCCTGCTGCTTGTAATATATTCTCAAGAGATAAGAGCAGTCACTCAAATAGATATGTGCACACCCATGTTTATTGCAGCACTGTTCACCATGGCAAAAAGACACAAACAATCTAGGTGTCCATCCATAGACAAATGGATAACCATTTATGGTACTTCACACGGTGGAATACTACACAATAAGGACAAGGATGAATCTGCTAAATGTCTGACAGCGTGGTTGAATCTGGAAAACATGAGTGAAATTAACTGCAAAAAGATATTGTATGAGACCATTATAATAAGAAAAGATGTAAACACAGAAAAAATATTCTCTGGTGGTTACAGGGGTGGGAAGGGCGAGAAAAGGGAATTCGCTAACTAGATATTAAACTTGAATTATCTTGAGTGAAGGGAGAGAATACAGAATACAGAGGAAGTCAGCACAACTGGACTAAAACAAAAGCTAAGAAGTTTCCTTAATACAACCAAACTTCCAAGGAGACAGTAGCAGGGACAGAGGTCTGGGGACCATAGTTTTGAGTGACATCCAGGTCAACTGACATAACAGTTTATTAAGAAAATGTTTTGTATTGTACTTTAGTGAGTGGCACCTGGGGTTTTAAAAGCTTGGAATGGCCATCTGAGATGCATTAATTGGTCCTAAACTACCTAGAGCAAAAGAGAATGAAGAACACCAAAGATACAAGGAAAATACTAGTCCAAGAGATGAAAGGGCCGCTTAAACCAGAGACTATAGCAGCTTCAGACCAAAAGAACCAGATGGTGCCTAGCTGCCACCCAATGAACGCCCTTACGTAGAACACAACAGAGTGCCTGACAGCAGGAAAAAAGTGAAGGGTGGAACTCAAACTCATGTACAAAGGCCAGATGAAAGATCGGACAGAGACTAGAGGAAACCCGGAAGACATGGCCTCCAAACTCCATTAACACAGACCTAAATAAAACTATTCCCAAAGCCAACTTATCAAAGATTAGACTGAACTGCAAAACATTAAATAATATTTGTGAAGAGTGTGCTTCTTAGTTCAAGCTGGACAGGAGACTAAATGGGCAGCTCCTGTCAGGAGGTGGGTTGAGAAGGTAGGGGGGACAGGAGCTGGTTGAATGGATGCAGGACATGCAGGGAGGAAAGGGGGAGCATGCTGTCACATTATAAGGACTGCAACTAGGGTCAGATAACTGTGTATACATTTTTGTATAACAAGTTGAGCTGTAAACTTTCACCTAAAGCACAATTGGAAAAAAAAAAAAACAGAATTAAGGGAAATTTTTCATATGTAGATTTGTGAATTTTGGCACATCATGAGACATGTTTGGTGGGATACAAGGTTATTAAGCTTTCCTTTATGTGGAAGAAACATACAGAATTCTGAATTCTATGACATTAGTGATGAAAAAGCCACATATAAATTTTGTATTTCCCTCCATTTTCCCTATGATTACCAACTATAGTGTCATTCATGGTGACCCAAGAAGACCTCTAGTATTAAATTTTATTCAAGAAAAATACTCTTGTTTCAACAATCTTGAAGACAAAAATTAAACGGCAGATTCTTTGGATAAAAACCTAACCATCATTTTAATTTGGGGAGAAAACTCCATAAAATTGAAATAATAAACCCATTTGATACACTGAGTAAGGCTTGTTTTCAGGATTTATCGAATAAGGTCATAATTCTTTAACACAAATAAAACAAAAATGTATAAGAATCAAAATGTGGTAGAAATGCCATTAATTTGTTTTTAATGCCCAGTCTCTGTCTCTGAGGAATTTTCTTTTGGTGTAAAATGTTAAAATTTATTGTACCTGTGTGTTTTTTGTTACTTTGAAATAGACCTGAGAATATTTTTTTACTCTTTGTCTTTCCAGATGGCAGAAATGATGCTCAGGAGAATAGCTTAAGAGACTTAATAAAAGAGCTACCAGCCACCCACTACTGCCTCCTGAAGTACCTATGCCAGTTTTTGACAAAAGTAGCCAAGCATCATATGCAGAATCGCATGAATGTTCACAATCTCGCCACTGTATTTGGGCCAAATTGTTTTCAGTAAGTTAGTAGAGTTTTGTTTTTAATACTATCCTGTACTTGTTTTCCTTTACTACCATGTAAAATTACTGGGATGTAAAAGCATACTTCAATTTCAGAATTAAACCAGTTAGCATAAATGAATGTTGGAGAAATTCCATCTTGCATTGTAATCTTAGTTTTCATTCCGTTTTTGAAGGTAGCAGATACATCTCCTTATGAAGCAATCATTTATGATAATTAAATCTCATTTAAAATTCTGAAAATAAATTTCTGTTGAAAAGCACATCTAAAAAATTTGTAATCTGAAACACTGATTGATAGACGTAGTAGGAGTATGATATACTGGCGTTTCCCAATTCGAGACGTATCCAGTTGTGATGAACACTCTTAGGACAATCTGTGGTCTTTGTTCTTTCTCCCTCTCCCCTGCCCTCCCCCCATATATGTTATGGTTAGTAATATGTACTATGTACAGTCTTGCAGCCCATAATCTGTTGATTTATCATTCTCAGATGTTCGCTAGAAAATGTTTATATATACTGTTTCCAATTTCTAAAGACAGAGCAGATTATAAAGGTATAGGTAATAAAAGGCAATAATAATGAAAGGTAAAAAAATACAAAGGGAGGGGTATTTCATTTACGTCAGAACCAGCTTACAGCAGAGTCATTGGATTGGAGCCCCATCATAAGTTGGGGCCTACCTTTAGTAGGCAATAATGACAAAGCTTAAATTGTCACTAATCACTGGAAATTTATAACCAGAATATGTCACTAACAGAAAGATAAAAATTCAACTTCATTTTCAAACTTTTTTGGTTAATGAACTAGACTAGAAACCAGTAGTTTGCTCTGATAGGTGTTATATCAGTAGCCACAAGATGTGTTGTAAAGTTTTATGTTTTAGGTTATAGTCCTTATTACTCTTTAAAGCCCTCAGATTGTTGGTGTGTGAAACGTGATCTAGCAATCCGGAAATTTTGCTTTCGACTCTCCCGTGTCATCCCTTCTGTTGTCAAACACAGTACTAAAGAGAGAGACCACTCACACTTTGGAAGCTTTTAGATTTTTTTGGTTGTTATCGTTGTTTTGGTGTGTCTGCTTCTATACGTATTAATCCAGGGTCACTCAGCTGCCCAGAGGTGATAGAATTAAGAATGACTGACTATAGATAGACCTTCGCTTAGACCCTACTGACTGCAGAGTTCCAGGCCCAATGTGAGGAGAAGTTTGACCTTAATTACTATCCCCATCATAGCTTTAAAGCCCACTGCTGTCAAGTCATGTCTGACTCCTAGCGACTCTATAGGTCAGGGTGGAACTACCCCCGTAGAGTTTCCAAGGAGTACCCGGTAGATTTGAACTGCCAACCTTTTGGTTAGCAGACGTAGCACTTAACCCGCTGTGCCACCAGGGTTTCCCATCATAGCTTTAGAGGTGCTAAACTTTAAAGAATGGTGTTTCATAGGAAATATCAAAGTCTTGTGAATAAATACATCAAACACAGGCTCCACTGAGATTTCTTGTCTTAGTCGGGAGCTCTGTGGTAGTACAGTGTCTGTATTGGTTCTTTTTACTTATCTCTGCAGAGTAAAGCTTTGTGTGGTGACCTACATGTGATAAGTAAAGGTGTAAATAGAAATCTGTTCAATAAGTTTGAAACCTTAGATTCTGCAAGGGCTGAAAATGAATTTATAAATAGATGCTTATTCCATAATGCACAGATACGTATTTCATTGCTGACTTGCAAACTGGGCTTGATCTGGAATTTCTGCTTCAGTTAGGCAATGAAAATATCAACAAATGATAAGTATTTATTTTAGGCTATGTCATTTAATAGTATTTATAAAAGTATGCATGTAAAAAATCATTGCTAAGAATTTTCTTATTGAAGTGAAGAGTAATCATTATAACAGACAGTGTTTATTGGACACTTACAAAATGGAGTGGTGATTAAGTGCTACACCTGCTAACTGAAAGGTTTAGTAGTTCGAATCTGCCATGCATTCCTTGGAAACCCTATGGGGCAGTTCTGCTCTGTCTTATGGGGTCACTGTGAGTCAGTGTAGACTCAGTGGCAGTGGGTTGGTTATCAAGCCCCGGCTTGTGGCACAGTGGGTAAAGCAACTGGCTGCTAACTGAAGGTGAGCGTTAGAAATGACCAGCAGCCCTGAAGAAGAAAGACGTAGTAGTTTGCTTCCTTAAAGACTTACAACCTTAGAAACCCTACAGGGTCTCTGTGAGTCAGAATCAACACATCAACACTGAGTGTGGTTTTGTTTTGGTTACCAAATACTATACTGTATCATTTATGTCACTGTCACTGAGCACTAAAGAAGTTTATCTAGGTCAAGAAAAAGCAGGCAGTTCAACTCCAGTGACTACAATTAGTCTGTAATTGGTGTAAGGATGATAGATGGAAAACTGCTATTCAAGGGTACTTGAATCACTGAAGGGCAAGGCAAAGGAAATGTTTTCCTTAGTAACTAAGATAAATACTTTGCCTAGTCAGTAGATGAAGAAGTTTTTAATAAAAACAAAAAACCAAACCCGTTGCTGTCAATTCAGTTCTGACTCGTAGTGACCCTACCGGACAGGGTAGAACTTGCCCCATAGGGTTTTCAAGGAGCATCTGGTGCAATCAAATTGCCAACTTTTCGATTAGTAGCTGTATCTCTTTACTACTGCACCACCATGGTTTCCACATACAAGATATCTAGAGAATTATATTGGGTATAAAATATATAATCATAAAAACTAGGAAAAAATACACCAATAAGTTTATGGTTGTTTGGTGTTCTGGATACTCGGCTTATAAGTGGCTCTTAGTTACCAGATTTTCAGCACTTCCTTCCACCAGTTATGGATTTGTTAGATTTAAATGATTGAATAATACATTCTCCTCATAACACATTTAATATAGAGATATGTAGAACAAATACCCTCTGTAACTCCTTCTCATTCTCGTTTGCCTCCTTAGAGCTAAATGTTGCCAGTAGGTGTATACTTTCATCCTTGCTCTGAACACAACCATAATTAATTCTTAAATGAGATCATGATGCACATATTGTAAAGCTGGAGTCTTTACAGCAATACTAGAACTTTCTTTGTTACTATATTTATATAAGCCATCCTTTTTAATCATTGCCATAACTTACATAATCATCCAAATACTGATGAAGATCGAGTGTTTCATCATTTTCTAAATATTAAAACAGAGTTAAAATGAACATCTTCAGTATGGTTCTTCATACACATTTGCAGCTGTTTCTTTAGAATAAACTAGAAGCGGAATTGTTTGGCTGAGGGATTTACAAAATTAATGTGTGATGTCCTGCACAACAGTTATGACAGTGATTTCTACTGTCAGTGTTTAATAATGCCTGTTTCTCTGTACCTTTGCCATGTTGAATGTTACCACACATTTAAATTCTTCTTGATTTAATGGGGAAAGTGATATCCTAATTAGACTTGAATTGGAGTATGTATTTTTAGGGCAGTGCTAATATTTGAATTCATGTGTATCCTTTGTGTGTATCCCATGTTTTTTGAAAAAAATTTATTTTAATGTTTATTTTTGGCTCTTAACTCCTTAACAAGAGTTTTGGCAGGAATTAAAGAAATTCATCTTTTGTTTGTTATCAATCTTGCAGAATTTTTTCTCCTTGTCTTTTAGTTTTATTTATAGTGCTGTATTAAATTTTAGAAAAAATGTTAACATACTCAAATGTATCAACTCTGTTCCCTTTTTATTTCTGGAACCCATGTCTTACTTAATAGTAGTTCCCAACTATAAGAGTATTGAGATACACATTTTTAAAATATTTATAGCCTTTCTTTGGTTAGCTTTTTAGTTTATCCAGAATCTACTCTTGTATATGATAGGACATAGGAATACAATTTTATTATTCTTCAAATACATAACCAATTATTGCCAAGCTATGCATTGAGTAGTATATGTACCTGCCAATTGGTAATACTGACTTTGTCACATATCAACCTACAATGTACGTGTGTCTGTTTCTGGTGTTTTTAATGGCTCTTCCTTCTCTCCCTCTCTGTTTTCCATCATGTTTTCTTTTCCAGTAGTATCTCCATTTTCATTTTTGAAAATTATTTAGAATGTTTTTGCTTTTAAATAATTTGAACTTATTTAGTTGTCTTTCCAGCTTTTTCCCCAGTGGTTTACTGTGAAAAATTTCAGTCATACAGACAATTTCAAATAACAGTACAATGATCAGTTCATTCACAAGCAATTTGAAAGGACAGTTTAAAAATTACCCATTTTCTCGTTAGCTAGATAGTATATCTCTACATGTATGAATTGTTTTTGAACCACTTGAAAATAAGTTTCAACCTATATTTTACTGCTAAATACTTAATCTTGTGTTTCTTAAAAGTAAGAACATTTTGCAGCATCCCCAGTATATACTTATCACAACTGAGAACACTGACCATTCCACATTATCATCTGAATAGTCCATGTTCGGATGCTCTCAGCTTGTTACAATGTCTTTTAATGCTTTTTTTTTCCTATTACAAGATCCAGTGGCTCACATGTTGTATTTGGTTGTTAGATTTCTTTAGTGTCTCATAATATAGACCAGGAAACCCTGGTGACGTAGTAGTTAAGTGGTACACTGTGATGCAAACCACTCAGTCAAGTTTCATAACCTTGGTATATCTGTGTCTCATAGCTGTGTTTGTGTCAGGATAGGGTAGTGTCTTGCTGAGTGGCATTCATTATTGTTGTGCGTTTTCATGTGCCATCACAAGAATGCTGGAGTTTGAATTAGAGCAACAAACATTAAATTTCTTGTTAGACCTGGCAAGAATGGAAGTGAAATCAAGAACATGTTAGTCCAAGTTTGTGGAGATAATGCCGTGAAGAAAAATGACAGTGTACAAATGGATTAAACATTTTAGGGAATAGAAAGCATCACTGATGAAGAGAGGCCAGGGCAGCCAGTAATGAGCAGCACTGGCAAAAACTCATTGAATTATGTGTCAAAATTGTCAACTGACTGTCAGAAGTGTAGCAGACGAAGTAAGCATCAATAGAGAAACAAGAAAATCTTAACTGAAATCTTGGCATGAGAATGGTGTGTGCAAAAATGATCTCAAAAGAGCTCACCAATGAACAAAAGCAAAGGAGACCTTTTGGAGAGGCAAGACCATGTTTAGAGCCAGGTTATCACTGGTGAAGAAACATGGGTGTACCAGTAGGACCATGAAACAAAGCATCGAAGTGCACAGTGGAAATCAGCTGGTTCTTCACAACCAAAAAAAGTTCCATTCGTCCAAACCAAGAGTCAAAACAATGTTGCTAACCCTTTTTGATATCAGAGGAATTATTCATTATGAATTTGTACCAACTGGACAGAGAATTACCAAGTTTATTATTTGAAAGTGCTGAAAAGGCTGAGTGAAAAACTTAAATGAAAACAACCTGAACTGTTCAGCAACAACTCATGGCTCTTGCATCACGACAGTGTACCAGCTCACACGGCACTGTCTATGAGGGAGTTTTTAGCCAGAACAAATAACTGTATTGGAACAACTTAACTACTCAACCGATCTGGCCCCTAATGACTTTAGGAAATATTGAAAGGAAGACATTTTGATAACATTCAGGGCATCAAGGCTGACATGACAACAGCTCTGGTGGCCATTCTAGAGAAAGAGTTCCAAAATTTCTTTGAAGGGTAGACTAGGTGCTGGTGTCGGTGCATAGCTTCCCAAGGGGAGTACTTCAAAGGTAACCATAGTAATACTCAGCAATGAGGTATGTAGCACGTTTCTGAGGAAGAGTTTGTAAGCTTAGTTGTCAGACCTCATATAATTCACCCATTTAGAGTATGCAGTTCAGTGTTGTTTCTGTTATAGCCTATTTTGAAGAGTTATGCAACTATCACCCCAGTCAGTTTTAGAACATTTACGAGGTCTGATAATTAAGTCCTTAATTGTTCTAAGTGCTACATGCCTCATTGCTGAATATCACTGTGGTCACCTTCAAAGTACTCCCCAATATCACTAAAACAGTAGATTTTAAAATTAAACAACAGTAAATACAAATATTTATATTTCCCTAATATTATTAATTTTAGCCTTGAGTACTTTTACCACAGCAAATCTTCAAATTCAAAGGAATCAAATTAATATTAACCAAAACCTGTTGCTGTTGAGTCAACTCCAACCTATAGCAACCCTATAGGAAGACGAAAACTGCCCTACAGGGTGTCTAAGAAGTGTCCAGTGGATTTGAATATTTGACCTTTTGGTTAGTAGCCAAGTTCTTAACCACTGTGCCACTAGAAAGTACAATATTTAACTTGGAGTTGCTGTTTGTGAGTTTATGAAAAGATTACATTCCAAAATCAGTATGTAAACAAAAAAATCACGAATAGGCAAAACAATCCTTTAAAATTCCTGAAGTACAAATTTTGACCTAAGGAAATAAATTTTCCTCCTATACTGGAATAGTCTCCTGTGTCATTAATTGCATAGTGCCTTACAGCAAGATTCTGAATAAAAACAAGAAGTAAGGCAACAATGAGAATGTTGGTGCTGTATTTTAGGAGGAGGGCAGAATGAGAAGGAAAGGAGGCAGGGGAGATGTCAAACAATCTTAATAGTGCACAACAATTTCACAAAGAACCACGCATACACACAAGAGTTAGACATTGGTGAATAAACCAAGAATTCTCTAACAACCTCTAGCTGAAAAATGAAAAACAAGTTTCTTTTTGGTTGATTGTTTATTAATATTCGTGACACTTTGTTTTAAATCTATTGTGCCCTCTTAATTTTCATGATTTAATAGTATAAATGTTTCTAGCTTCCACTTATTAAAAAAAAAAATCTGCTGATTGATACTGATAAGTAAACCATTTGATTGGATTCTCTCTTTTTTTTTGCTTCATTTGCCTTTCAGTTACGTTGTTGTTAGGTGCAGTTGAGTCAGTTCCGACTCATTGTGACCCTGTGCACAACAGAACGAAACTCTGCCTGGTCCTGCACCATGCCCGTAATTGTGGCTTTGCTTCAGTCCATCATTGCAGCCACTGTGTCAGTCCCCCTTGTTGTAACAGTCTTCCTCTTTTTCACTGACCCTCCACTCTACCAAGCATGATGTCCTTCTCCAGGGATTGGTCCCTCCTGAAAACATGTCCAAAGTACGTGAGACACAGTCTCACTATCTTTGCTTCCAAGGAGTACCCTGATTGTACTTCATCCAGAATAGATCTGTTTTGTTTATAGTTCTGTAAACTAAGGCTGTTTCATGAAACAGGAGTTGCAGTGTTCATCAGTAATTAGTAATGTTGAGTTCCTAAACCTTAAAGAGATAATCAATTTCAGATTTTTGGTGATGAGTTCATGTACATATGTTTTTTTCAAGAAATGACATTTTTGTTTAATGGCAACACCAGAAAGATTTTATAACTTCAAATCTTACAGCAAAAAAAGAACCCTGTGAATTAGTGATGCTAAATTACCAACTCATAGACTGGTTGCACCATCTTTTTGTGTGTGTTTGCTTGTGTGTATGAGTAGTATTTGGAAGTCAATAAATATTAGATGAGATCAGCTAAATCTGTAGACAAAATTAGTGTATGTAACCAGATAAAGCCTACAGTATTTCTGTCATTTGCTAACTGCTATTAAACAGCTTTGTTTAATTTGAAGCCAAATGTTACTTTTGGAAAAATTATTGAATTGGGAAGAGTAGGTAGTTGCAATTTTTGTTTTTATTTAAGCCCTAGGCCTAGTTTATACATATTGGTAAATTTCTAACTTGTTAACATATCTATTTATAAAAGGCAAATTGTTCACTTGTTAACATACTTATTCATGTCTTTCATAGACATATTTTTGATATTAAAGAATGAATGATAGGAAGTTTGGCTTCCTCTGCCTAAACCTGTCCATTGTTTATTGCCTTGTTTGTAGCTCTGTGTTAAAGACTTGTGGCTATGATAATTGACTTTTCTGTTTCCTTTTTTCCCCCTTCAAAATGGCTGTAACTTTATTTTTATTATAAAAATAACATATATTCATTGCAAACATTTTTTCAACCTAAACAATATATTATAAAGATGAAAGTGAAAATAATCTGTAACTGTTCTATCTGTGCATAAATCTCTGTTCACACTTCAGTTTGTCTGTGTCTATAATCTGTTCTTTGCATACTTATGTATATATTTATATTTCTGTTTGATTAAGCATGAGATGATAAGAGTATTTCATAACATTTCAACAGTTAGTATTATCTATCATGACATTTTTCTATGCTTATAAATATGTTTATATCATCATTTTTAGTGATGATAGTGCAGTGTGATCTGCTAATCAGTATCATTTAAGCTACCACTATAAATAGTATTTCAAGATCCTCTCCCTTTCTCTATTTTTTTTGCAATAATATTCCCCCACCCCACCCATCCCCTCACCACCCCCAAAAAACTAAACCAGTTGTCATCAAGTTGATTGTGCCTCATAGTGACCTTATAAACCCTATGGAACAGAGTAGAATTGTCCATAAGGGTTTAAAAGGAGCACTTGGTGAATTTGAACTGCCAACCTTTTTATAGTTAGCAACTGAACTCTAAAGCACTGCAACACCAGTGTTTCTTTTGCAATCACATGTAATATTTATTGAATGCTCACTGAGTTTCTGGCAGTGTTTAGGGACTTTATTATGTTGAACCATATTTCTTTGGTTTATCTTTAAAACCCTATGACGTAGGTACTGTTATTGTCTCTACACATGAGGAAACTGAAGCGCAGAAACTCTAACTTGTTCAAGGTCACTTGGCTGGTAAGAGGTTAGCGTCAGGATTCTGAACCCAGACAGCCTGGCTCCTCGGCTCCAAGCTCTTAATCACCTCTCTATAAATGTTTCCCCTATAAACAACATTGCAATGACTATTCCTAAACATAGATTTTTTTTCACACTTCACTAGTAATTTTTTTGGATGTACTTTTAGAAATAGAATTGCTTGGTCAAAGAATATACATATCATCAAATGTGTACTACAGAAAGGCTGTCCCCATTCACGCTGTCAGCAACAAAATGTGAATGTCTCCTTTCCCACTCTTGCTCTAGTACTAGTTTTGTTATTTTATTTTTAACATTTGCCAACGTGTTAAGTGATTTCACTGAATATTTTCACTTACTTGATTATTTTGAGGTTTAGCATATTTGAAAAACTTATCTTCCCATATCGACGGCACTTGGCTTGGCGATCTTCCCATATAGTGATTCTCTGGTAAGTGGCCTTTTTATACTCCTGTACAGTTTTACCTAAGCCAGTGCTCATCATTTTATTACTGATTCTTAGGAATTATTTTGTAGTAAAGATGGTAATTTTTTGTCATGTATTGAAAACATTTTTTCAGCTTGTAATTTATTTTTGAACCTCATAGTCCTTATTTTTTTATAACAAAGAAGTTTAAAAATTTTATTAATCCTAGATGTCACCTTATGTTGTCTATGTTTAATGTTATCTTTAAAAGACCTACTTCAAGGTTATAAAAATATGCACTTTTATTTTCCTTTGGTATTTTTTATGTGTGCGATTAAGTGAAAGTATACAATCCAAATCAGTTTTGGATGCCCATCTGTCTGCAGCTGCACATGCTCTCCTCACCCAGTGACGGCATAATCCTCATTTTTATTCTTATTTCTAATATCCTCTTAACAAGCACCTGTCCCCTCTTCTCCACCCTCTTTTCTCCCATCTAGAAAGAAACCAGTAGGACAGCCTCCTATAAATGTATAGAACTGTAAGGTACACAAATCATTTGGTCACAGTGTGTCCCCAAGTCCAGTCCACTCTTGTCTGAAGAGCTGACCTCGGTACTGGTTTCCAGTCAGGGCCAGCGACAGGTCTAGGGGCCATACTCTCAGGGGCCCCTCACGGCTGTTATACCATCAATTCTGGTCTTTTAGTTGAGTTATTGAGCTGCACCTCTCTTTTTCTCATGGTGCCTCAAGCACTCTACATTGTGTCCCCCATTGAGGCTGCCTTTAGTGGTGACTGGGCACTATCTAGCTCTTCTGGTCTCATATTCATACAGTCTCCCATTCGTGTGGGTCCTTCTGTCTCCTGGGCTCTTTTATCCTGATATGTTTGTTGTTCTCAGTCATCATCTGTTCTAGATGAGTTGGGACCATTTGGGTACTGCAGATGGAAGCTTGCTAGCTTTTAAGACCCAAGACACCACTCACCAATATGGGGTGCAGAAGACTTTCTTAGCAAAAGGCTAGTTATGCCAGTTGACCTCAATGTCTCCTGAAAACATGGTCCCCAGGGCCCCATACCTGCTATTCTATCCTTCAAAATACTGAGTTGAGTTTAGAAAACCTTCCAGTTTATGGTGTAGTCCAGTTATGTTGATCTGCTCTCTACTGTGGGCCGTCACTGCTTTCACCTAACCAAATTCCTATCTACCCTCTAATCTATGACCAACCTTCTCCCTCCCTTACCACCTTTGTAGCCATCAAAGAGTCTTTTCTTCTGTACATAATTCTGTTTTTAAGTCCTTATAGCAGAGTTCTCATACAATACTTGTCCTTTTGCTGCTGACTGATTTCACTCAGCATAATGTCTTCTAGTTGAAACCAGGTTATGAGATGCTTCTTAAAATCATCATTGTTCTTTATCATTGCGTAGTGTTCCACTGTTTCTCTTAGTATTTCTTGTAGCTTCATTTTTTATTATTTAGGTCTTGAATAATATAGAAATTATGCTAGAAAAGGTATACGGAATCTAGAAGTGATTAAATATCCACTTAGTTTTCCTTCAGCGTATTTGTGATTTTATTTTTGAGCATTAAATTGTGACAAGTAAAATTTTCTTTGAAATGGTTTAGTTTAAGGACCTACTTTTTCATTCAAATAATGAGCCTGCTAATGAAAAAATATCTAGAGAAAAAATTATATTACGCTTTACCAAATGATTGGAAATGTCATTTTAATCATTATATTAAAGTCTTAAATATACTTTGGATTTTTTGAGCTTTTTCCTGCTACACTTATATGTATAGTTCTGTGATGTTAATATCATACCCTTTTTATTTTAATGTCGAGAGTGCTGTTCATCTACAAAGTTCTTTTTCATATTTTTCTGGATAATTGTATACATATGTTCTCCCAGAGAAGTTTCAGAAATTTTGTCTCTGCATTTAAAAATTTGCATTAAGTTGTTCAGTTTACTTGGAGATAATAGAAATATTTGATAAAATACCATGTCTTCCCACCTACTTCAGTGATTACTTACTGTGTTTTTGTTTTATAAAATTGTAGGAGATTGATAAAATACAGCAAATTGTGGGATCCAAGGTAAAAAGAATGACCTAAAAATTGATTTTTTCCTTTTAGCTTTTTCTCCATGTATATATTCTTTAAAAAATTTTACCAATGTTTTATTCCATATACTCTTTTAATCCTGTCTTTTTGCAAAACATTCAATTGTCAGTATTTCTCATTTTACTTAAGGCCTTTCATGTGTATCATTTTTCTTATCAACAACCAAGACTTTTTATATATGCCAAGCCAAGCCAAGTGCTGTCGAGTCAGATCCGACATAGTCACCTACAAAATAGATTTGCTTATAAGAGTCGGATCTGACTCGACGGCACTTGGCTTGGCTATAGTAGATTATATGTGCATACAGAAGGTTGGTTTTCAGTCATTTATTCCTTGAGGCTAATACATAAGCAAAATTGCTACTGTCATATTTTTATAGCTTAAGAAAGCTGAGTGCATAAAAACTTTTTTTTAAAGATTACAGAGTGTAACTGGAATCCATGGTTTTTATTTTAGACTGTTCCAGTGGAAACTCTTGATTGAGGCAAAAGAGAAATCAGTTATTTTCTAGGTTGAAAAAAAAGCCAGATTAGTGCAGAAAAATTTCAGATGGATACAGATACTAAGTTGATCGATATGAAATTGTCATTTTTCTAGTTGAAACTGGCCAAATGGAAGAACACATTTGGCATTTTTTACATTGAAAGAGCTGAAAAAAAAGTACAAGTCTTGAGTTGCAATATTGAAGAATTCTATGGGGAAAATACGGAGCAACAGAGGAAGCACCAAAAAAAAGATAGAAGGAATACACAGAGTCACTATACCAAAAAGAATTGGTCAATATTCAGCCATCTCAAAAAGTAACATATAATCAGGGACCAATGGTACTAAAGGGAGAAGTCCAAGCTGCACTGAAAGCAAGGGCAAAGAATAAGGATCCAGGAGCTGATGAAATACCACAGAAATGTTTTGAGAAACAGGTGCAGCACTGGAGCTGCTCAGTCTTCTATGCCAAAGGATTTGGAAGACAGCTACATGGCCAGCTGACTGTAAGAAATCAGTATTTACTCCTATTTCAGAGGAAAGTGATCTACAGGATCCAGAAATTATTGAACATCATTAATGTCACACACAGGTCAAATTTTGCTGAATATTATTCGAAAGCATCTGTAGCAGTACATCAACAAAGAACTGCTAGAAATTCAAACCAGATTCAGAAGAAGACATAGAATGAAGGAGATCACTGGTGATGTCAGATGAATCTTGGCTGAAAGCAGAAAATGTTTACCTGTGTTCTATTGACTATGCAAAGGCATTCCACTGTGTTTGCTTGTTTTTGTTGTTAAGTGCTATGACCCTGTGTACAACAGAACAAAACACTACCCAGTTCTGCACCATCCACATGGTAGTTGTTATGACCGCGCCCATTGTCAGGTCATCTTGTTGAGGGTTGCCCTCCTTTTCACTGACCTTCTTTACTAAGCATGAAGTCCTTATCCAAGGCTCAGTCCCTCTTAATCACAAGTCCAGTGTATATGGAACAAATTCATGCTGTCCTTGCTTCAAAGGAGAATTCTGGCCATACCTCTTCCAAGACGTCTGTTCATTCTTTTGATAGTCCTTGGTGTATTCAGTATTCTTGGCTAACACCATAATTCAAAGTGTCAGCTCTTCTTCAGTCTTCCATATACATTGTCCAGCTTTCACATACATAAGAGGCAAGTGAAAATACTATGGCTTGGGTCAGATGCACCTTACTGACATTTTTGCTTTTTAACACTTGAAAGAGGTCTTTTGCAGCATATGTACTCAGTACCTTGTATTGTTTAATTTCTTGATTGCTGCTGCAATGGATGTTGATTATGGCTCCCGGTAAAATGAAATCTACTTTGTGCATCATATCAAATTGTGGATAACATTGCAAAGAATCAGAATTCCAGAACGCTTAAATGTGCTCATGAGCAACCTATGCACAGACCAAGAGGCGTTTGTTCAAACAGAGCAATGGGATACTGTGTGACTTAAAGTCAGGAAAGATGTGTGTCAGGTTTGTATCCTTTCACCATACTTACTCAGTCTGTATACTGAGCAAATAATCTGAGAATCTGGACTGTATGAGGAAGAACAGGACATCAGGATTAGAGGAAGAGTCATTTACAACCTGCATTATGCAGATGACACAACTATGCTTGCTGAAAGTGAAGAGGACTTGAAGCACGTATTGATGAAGATCAAAGACTGCAGCTTTCAGTAGAGGTTACACCTTAACTTACAGAGAATAAAAATTCTCACAACTGGATCAGTAAGCAACATCATGATAAATGGAGAAAAGATTGACGGTTTAAAGAGTTTCATTTTACTTGTGGATTCGCAGTCAACGCCCGTGGAAGAAGTAGTCAGGAACTCAAATGACACATTGCATTGGATATATCTTCTGCAAAAGACGTCTTGGAAATGTTAAAAAGTAAAATGTCTCTTTAAAGACTTACGATGCACCTGACCAAAGCCATGGTGTTTTCAGTTGCCTCCTATGCATACAAAATCTAGACAGTCAATAAGGAAGACTAAACAAGAATTGATGTGCATGAATTATGGTGTAGGCAAAGAATATTTAATGTACCATGGACTTCCAAAAGAAGAAATATGTTTTGGAAGAAGTACAGTTTAGAATGCAACTTATAGCATGGATGATGAGACTTTGTCTCACATACTGTGCACATGTTATCCAGGAAGACCAGTCCTTGGAGAAAGACATCATACACAATAGAGGGTCAGCAAAAAAAGAGGAAGATCCTCAGTGAGATGAAACGATGCAGTGGCTGAAACAATGGGTTCAAGCCTAACGATTATGAAGATGTTGCAGGACCAGATAGTGTTTCTTTCTGTTGTACATAGAGTCGTTATGAGGTGGCACCACATGGGAGCATAAGTTTATTATGTACTTATTATAGTACAGTAAAACACTCATAGTCTTTGCAATGATTTAAAAACTGGAAGTGATGATGATTTTGGTGAGGAGTTGGTTGTAGCAGTTGGTTCAGTAGTTTCAAAGTGAGGACAAATTTACGTAATTAAAAGACAAGTAAAAGTTGTCCATAAGTTGGACTTGAGGAGCCTGATGACTGCCTGCATGCTGATTAATTTTAATGAAGATGCTTCAAGTGTTTGTTTTTAAAATAAAAATAGTCATGAAAGATATTTTCACTTTTATTTTACTCAAAAGATTTTAATAGACAATGCTTGGGTCTGAAAATAGTGGTTTAGCAAGATGGTTGCTTCTTGGTAATATATTTAAGAGATGAACAAGCCAATGCATTAAAAAACACACTGTGCAATTACAGTGTGTCTTCTACAAAATAATAATTTTCTTTGTTGTAGTATAAAGAATAGTGATACTTAAGAGTAAATGATGGTTAAGCATTTGACTGCTAACCAAAAGCTCAGTAATTCCACCAGCCACTGGGACAGTTCTACTCTATCCCAAAGGGTCGCTGTGGGTTAGAATTGTCTTAAAGGTAACAGCTTTGGTTTTTTTTTTTCTTTTGTTTGTTTGGCTGACTGATGAGTATAATAGATGGTTTGCTTGTCTTTTATACCACTGATGTGATGTAATGCATGACTCTTCCCTGGAGTATGCCTCTCTTGACAATAACCAGCCTTTAGTGGTCGAACATAGTTGATTGGACCAGAATCAAAGGTTTCTTATCTTAAAAAAAATAATCACTTCATCTGCTCATTCTCTGCAAGAAAACAGTGATTAAACAATGATGTCTGCCTGGTAGTTAATGATTGTCTGGGTAAATATATGGTCCAGCATCAATACAAGGTCTTTTAAGTCAGTGAGTTATTTGTTAAAGAAAATCACTCAGCAAGAAGGCATCATCACAACCAAGTACTGTAAAACAAATAACAACAAAACATGAAATTATGTAGTGTTCCTTTTCAAATATACTGTCAAAAAATTCTGCATTTATTATTTTCCTTACTCCTTATATCAATCTTAGAAGGATGGTAGTAGACCAGAAGATTTCATTTTGCAGAGACTGAAATGACTCTTCATGGGTTGGGTGTGTAGATGTCAATGATTGGCCACAATTTACATACTAGTAAATGAGCAGACTAAGAATAGTCTGTCTTCTGCCTCCTAGTCAGTTGTGTTTTCCACTAGATCACATATTTTCTCAAGATAATACATGGGTGTTTTTATTTACTGTAGTTTATCTTGCTCGTCATGTGATATTAATGACCTCTATTGTATCACTTGCCTGATGTGGCCCATGTGTGAATAGAGTCAGTTGGTAAGTTAAATATGCCTTTGAAGGTTGAGGAAAACCTTTAAAATAAATATTCTTGTTCTTAGGGAAAAAGGAAATTTAGATTTTGATAATTATTATTTTTCATTTCTCTTAAAGAAAATTCAAATGAAGAAAAAAAGCATTTTACTAATGCAGTATGGTAACTGTCTGTGAAACTTCATAATGAAGTCTTGTACAAGTGTAATTTTGAAAATAGCTAAGCAGCTATTGGCCTTTTAGACTCTTTGATACCTTCTAACAGCTGGACTTACATTTTCCTCCTGCCCGTGGTGTCCTCCTTTTAGCTCTGGTCCAGGTGGATTGGGATCAATTGGTGCTACTTAGATGATAGTTTATTAGCTTTTAAGACCCAGACGCTGCTCACCCAAGAGGTATGCATAACATATTCATGCACTCTCTTCAGGCAGTCATTGGTGGTGGCTGGGCACCATTTAGTTCTTCAGATCCCATGCTGAGGCAGACTCTGGCTTGTATGGCTCTTTTCCTGGTGGGTTTATATTTTCTTCCTGTCCAAAGTTCTTAATTTTTTACCAACAAACTCAGTTGTTGTAAAACTTGTTATACTTCTTCTGAGCTCTCCCTTAGAGAACAAATGGGAAAAAAATGCAGATAAAGTTTATTTTCTGATGCACATTCTCAAGGTTGAATTCAAATGAATTAAGACCTGCTTTTTGCTGAGTTCTCAGGAAGTATTGTAATTAAACAGTAAAAAGCATGTTTACTATATACATAGTTGACTGCAGTATTTTTATGTTGTGCTGGGAGGCAGCTCCGGTGGGGTTTCAGGAACATGAAGGGGTGGGGTGGTGTTGGCGGAGGAGGAGAATGATGAGGCTGAGACAGGAAAGAGTTTTGGAGACTGGCAGCCCCATAAAGGTCTGTTTTCCTTTATTTTTTATAGTCAATGAGGTAACTGTACTTTGACCACGTAGGTGATTGGCTAGCAAAGGTGGGTACCTTATGGTCTCTCTTCATGTCGGTCATTAGGGTCTTCTAAATAATGGCTCAAGACAGTGGTCTCTTTTCATGTTAATTATTAGGGTCCTCTCTGTTAGCTAGTAAAGAACCAATACCTGGAAGTCCTATTTCATGTTAATCATTAGGGCCTTTTAGGTAATGACCCAAGACAAATATATTGTGATTATAATCAACAGTGAGAATAAAGCTATACCTTCAGCTCTATCCTCAAGGTCAAAGGTGCAGGAAGGATAGGCTCATCTTAAAAGTTAATCTGACTGTCTCTATTTGTTCCTTCTCTACTCTTTTTATCTCTTCCTGTGGGGACAATGAGTGTCCACCATCCCTCATTCTAAGCTTCTCTTAAACTATTCTAAAAAGGGTATTTCTTTAGTATTTGTCTTTTTGCCAATACCAAATATAATAAACTTGGAAGCCTATCTGTCTTCCTGATGTGAGGAGTGGAATGTTCATTTCTAAGAGCTGAGGCAGGGGGTGGCTGTCCCTGGGGAGCTTTTCAGAGCCTTCCTGCAATCTGCTTATCACCTGTGAGGGGGGATGTGCAGTTGGGGGAAGCCAGCGGGGTTGGGTCGGCACCGATGCTCTCAGGCGTGCTGCATTGGAATTCATTAAGCCGAGGGGGTTACAAAACCCTTCTTCTTTGATCCTTGTGCTGGGAGATAAGGAGGTATTTTTGAGGAAGGTTTGATTAGGCTGCAAAATATTATCAAGGAGAGTATGGACAGAAAATATGTCATGGGTGGAATGCCTCAGCCTGTCATTACAGAAGCTTGTGACTCTGTTCGCAGGGGCTTTTGTGGGTGACAGACCTCGGCAATGTTGGATTTGGCTCATGTAGAAGATGAAATCATTTGAGCTATTGAAGAATTAACTGTTATAAACAGAAGTAACAAAAAGCCCATTCAATAAAAACTAATAGAGTATGTAAAAGAAAGACAGTCTGGTCTTAAGGTATCTTCTACTTGTTGATACTTGCTGGTGCCATAGTGGTTAAGAGTTATGGCTGCTAACTGAAAAGTCAGCAGTTCAAATCCATCAGGCACTCACTGGAAACTGTTAGGTAGTTCTGCTCTGTTTTGTAGGGTTGCTATGAATCAGAATCGACTTGATGACAATGAGTTTGGTTTTTATTGTTGTTGTTGTTTTTGTTGTGATGTTGCTAGTAAGCAAATATTCATCCCTCTTAATGAGCCTAGAAGGAGCCCTGGTGGCAAAATGGTTAAATACTGGGCTTCTAACCAGAAGGTTGGCTGTTAAAACCTACCAGATATTCTGTAGGAGAAAAGACCTGACAATCTGTTTCTATAAAGACTACAACCTAGGAAACCATACAGGACAGTTCTGCCCTGTCCTGTAGGGTTACTATGAGTAGGTTTGACTCAGTGACACCCAACCACAGTGAGTGTTCCATGGGTACAATCTAGCAGTAAATCAAGATGAAATGAGATTATTGTTCAGATTTTGTATAATTTTGTATAGAATGACGTTATAGCCAGATTGCCTTGTTCAAACCTAGCCCCACTACTTCCTAAGAGTGTGATTTTGGACAAGTTAATTAACCTCTCAATGCTTCAATAATTCATTTATAAAATAATCATAGTAATTGTATTACATAGTTGTTATACTTCAGTAACTCTAGCAATAAGGAAAATGTTGGGCACTGTTTTTCCTAAATTTAGTTATAATATTAATTTCTAACATAAAGCTGTAATTTAGAGTTTCTGTATATCAGCAATGAGTAGAAAAGGAAATCAATGAAATATTACCGTTGACAATATCGTCTAAAAGAATAAAGTACTTAGAAACATACTTTGTTGTGAAGATGAAGGACTTATACATAGAAAACTATAAAATACTACTGAAAAAAGAAGATGTAAATGAATGGAAGGACACACACTGTGTATGTGGAATAGAAATTTCATATAGTTAAGATGTCAACAATACCCGAAGTAATTATAAATTCAGTGCAATCTCCATCAAAATTCCAACAGCCTTCTTCGTAGAATGGAAAATCCAAATGGCAAATTCATATGGAAGGGCAAGAGACCACAGAAAGCAATCTTGAAGAAGAAGAATAAATGAGGAAGTCTCACACTGCCTAACTTCAAAGCATAGTATAAGGACAGTAATTAAAACAACCTGATACTGGTATAATAGTAGACATATAGACCAATGGAATAGAACTGAGGATCCAGAGATAAATCTGTACATCTGTGATCAACTGATTTTCAACAAGGGTGCTAAGTATATCCAATGGGGAGGGAAGAATCTATTTAATAAGATTCAGCATGTGAAAGAATGAGTAAGGAATCATACCTCACACCAAACATAAAAAGCAGTTCAGTGACCTTGAAGACAGAGCAACTGACACCAGCATTTATGAGGTGAAATCAGAGAAAAGAAATAAGAAAAATGAAGAAGCATTAAGAAACATGTGGGACTCCATTAAGAGGAATAATTTACATTTAATTGGAGCTCATGAACAAGTGGGGATTAATGACAATAGAGTATTGCTGTAGAGATGCTGACAGAAAACTTTCCTGAGATTATGAGCAAAGAGAACATAGGTATCCAAGATGTTTATTGAACACCACAAAAGCTACACCCAAAAAGAAAGATGCTAAGACATATTATAATCAAGCTTAATAAGTTGAAACATAAACAGATGCTTCTGAAGGCAGCAAGGCTCAAAGCAAAGCTAACACTCTGAGGAAAACACTGTAGGCTTTCATCTGACTTCTCTGCAGAAACGATGCTGGCTAAAAAACAGTGGGCAAACACATTTAAAGCCCTGAAGGAGAAAAACTTCCATCTAAGAATTATTTATCCCACGAAGTTGTCTATCAAATATAATGGTGAAATTAAAACTTGAATATAAGGAGAAGTTTAGAGACTTCATAAAAACTAAACCAAAATTACATGAAATATTGAAAGAAGCTCTTTCCTGAGAAAGGCAGAACCATTAAATGTATATTTAAGGTGACAATTCAGGACACATCATCCAAAATTCTAATCAGTTAGGGAAGTCACTAAACTTAATCAAAGCTACAGTATTAAAATGGGTGAATCTGTGATCATGTCCTGACATCTGTAATACCATCACATTAAAATAGGGATGAACTACAGTAGTTGTTTCAGATATAGAGGAAGTTTAAGAGTTATGCAGTAGTTAAAATTGGGTTTAATCTTAGTATGTTAAGGGGATAATATATGTAGCCATAAAACAAATTCACAATGCATTGTATCAGAATAAGAAACACAATACAGGAGTCTCAGTGCACATAAAACCAACACTGGAACAACAATCCATAAAGAAGAATGGCCCAGAACTGAACATTAAAAGCAATATAGAAAATGTCAGCACAAAAGTAGTTATATCAAGATGATGGCACTACACACATACAAATCAATAATTACACTGAATGTAAATAGACTGAACGCTCCAGTAAAGAGACAGTGAGTGACATCCTGGATCAAAAGACACGACCTGTCTATATGTTGCTTACAAGAAACACCCCTAGACTTAAAAATATGAAGAAACTGAAAATTAAAGGATGTAATAATATATACCAAGCTAACAATATACAAAGAAGAACAGGTGTGGTAATACTAATCTCAGATAGAATAGATTTTAATGTAAAATTCACTATTGTGGGCAAGGATGGTCACTATTGCTGAAAGGTTCAATACTCAATTAGGATTTAACAATATTAAATATTTATACACCCAATACCAGAGCACCTAAATACATTGAACAAATACAGCACTGGAAAATGAGATAGACCATTCCACAATAATAGTTGGAGACTTCAACACTCCCCTTTCAGTTATGGATAGATCATCCAGAAAAAAGCTCAATAAAGATGCAGAAGGTCTTATTGCAACGATCAACCAAGTTGACCTTGTCGACATACACAGATCTTTTCATCCGTCAATGGATAAGTACACCTTCTTCTCCAGTGCACATGGAATATTGTCTGGAATAGACCATGTGTTAGGTCATAAGGGATTCTCTATAAAATTATGAAAAAATTAACAAAACCAAAAGCTGGTTCTTTGAAAAGACCAACAAAATTGGTAAACCATTGTGTCATGGGTTGAATTGTGTCCCCCAAAAAATATATGTAGCTATGTGGCTGCAACATGATTCCCAGTATCTTGTGACTGTCCTCCATTTTGTGGTTTCGCTAAACTGTATGTTAAAGGGGCTGTAAATTCCTGCATAGGATTACTTCCTTGCTCTGCTGTAGGGGGGGTTTCCCTGGAGTATGGCTTGCCCCACCCTTAATGTTTTCAGCCTGCAAGAGATAAAGGGAAAGAGAAACAAGGAGAATCGGGAACCTCATTACCATCAAGAGAGCAGCACTGGGAGAAGAGTGCGTCCTTCAGACCTGAGGTTCCTGCACCAAGACACTCCCTGGACAGAAACTGATGCAATACCGGATTTTCCTCCAGAGCTGACAAGGGGAAAGCCTTTCCCTGGAGCGGACACCCTGAATATGGACTTGCAACCTACCGGACTGTATAAGAATAAACCTTCCTTTGTTAAAACCATCCACTCTGTGGTATTTCTGTTAGAGCAGCCCTAGCTGACTAAAACACATTGGCTATATTTGCAAAAGAAAAACAGAAGAAGATAACAAATAGCCCAATTTAGAAATGAGATGGGAGTCATTACAACAGACCCAGCTGAAATAAAAAATATAACTGAATACTATGAAAGGCTGTGCTATAACAGTTTTGAAAACCTAGGGGAAATGGACAAATTTCCAGATTTATACCACTCACCAAGATTATCACAAGGAGAAGTAGATTAACTTAATAAATTTGTCACAGAGGAAGAGATTGAAAAAGCCATAAAAAAATCTACCAACCAAAAAATAACTCCTGGCCCACTGGAGAATTCTACCAAACTTTTAGAGAAGAGTTAACTTCAATATTATTGAGGCAATTTTACACCATAGAAAGGGGTGGAATACTCCCAAATTTGTTCTGTGAAGCCTCCATAACCCTGATACCAAAGCCAGGGAAAGATCCCACAAAAAAGAAAATTACAGACCAATATCACTCATGAACCTAGATGCAAAAATCTTTAACAAAATTCTAGCCAATAGAATTCAACAGTATATAAAAAAAAAATCATTCATCATGATCAAGCTGGTTTCATTTCAGGGATGCAAAGCTGGTCCAACATCAGAAAAACAATTAATGTAATCAACTACATTAATAATACAAAAGATAAGAATCACCTGATGTTTTCAATTGATGCACAAAAGGCATTTGACAAAGTTCAACACCCATTCATGCTTAAAAGTCTCAGAAAAATAGGAATAGAGGGGAGATTCTTCAACACAGTCAGTAGCATCTATGCAAAGCAAACTGCCTTCATCGTACTGAATGGTGAAAGACTGAAAGAATTCCCTTTGAGAACGGGAACTAGATAAGAGTGCCCACTGTCACCACTTCTATTCAACATTGTGCTAGAAGTTCTAGTCAAAGCAATTAGACAAGACAAAGAAATAAAGGGCATCCATATCAGCAAAGAAGAAGTAAAAATCTCCCTGTTTGCAGATGATATGATTGTTTATACAGAGAATCCGTAAGTAAACTACTGGAACTAATAGAGGAGTTAACAAAGTAATGGGATACAAGATAAACATAAGGATTCCTTTATGCCAACAGTGAAATTCTTAAAGAAATCACCAAATCAATTCCATTTACTATAGCCTCCAAGAAGATAAAATACCTAGGAATAAATCTAACTAGAAAAATAAGAGATCTTTACAAAGAGAACTACAAGACCTTACTACAAGAAACTAAGAGAGACTTAACATAAATGGAGTGATCTACCCTGCTCATGGATAGGAAGACTCAACATTGTGAAAATGTCTATTTTACCCAAAGCAATCTACTTATATAATGCAATCACAATACAACTTGCAGCGACATTTTTTTAATGAGATGGAGAAACAACTTACCAACTTTGTTTGGAAAGGGAGGAAACCTTGGATAAGTAAAGCACTACTGAAGAAGAAGAACACACTCGGAGGCCTCTCACTACCTGACTTTAGAACCTGTTACACTGCCACAGTAGTCAAAACAGCCTGGTGCTGGTACAAAAAGAGACATATAAACCAATGGAATAGAGCCGAGGCCCCAGAGATGCCACCATCCTCCTATGAACAGTTGATATTTGACAAAGGCCCCAAGATTTTAAACTGGGGTGAGAACAGTCTCTTTAACAAATGATGCTGGCAAAATTGGATATCCATCTGCAAAAAACTGAAACAAGACCCGTATCTCACACCTTATACAAAAACCAACTCAAATTAGATAAAAGACCTAAATACAAAATCTAAAATGATAAAGCTCATCCAACATAAAATAGGATCAACAATGGAAGTTTTAATACACAATGTAGGCAGACTTCAAGTCTCACAAACAAAGCACATTCATCAGAAGAGAAAATAGATAAATGGAAACTACTAAGAATCAAACACTTTTGTTCATCCAAAGACTTCATCAAAAGAATTAAAGAAGCACCCACAGAATGGGAAAAAATATTTGGCAACTCTGTGTCAGACCATCATCTGATCTCCATAATCTGTTATAAGTGTTACAAAATATCAACAAGAAAAGGATAAATAATCCAATTAAGCAATGGGCAAAGGAGATAGACATTTCTCTAAAGAGGATAGATATCCAGGCAGCTGAAAAACACATGCAGAATTGCTCATGATCATTAGCTATTAAAGAAATTCAAATCAAAACTACAGTGAGATTCCATCTCACCCCAACAAGGTTGGCCATGATCCAAAAACCCCAAAACAACAAATGCTGGAGAGGCTGTGGAGAAATTGGAACTCTCCTACACAGCTGGTGGGATTGCAAAATGGTACAACCTCTTTGGAAAACAATCTGGTGCTTCCTTAAGAAGCTGGAAATAGATACACCATTTGATCCTGTAATTCACTGCTCACAATTTGTCCTTCTGAAGCAAAGGTTGTCACATGAACAGACACATGTACATGAATGTTTGTTGCGGCACAGTCCACAATAGCAAAAAGTTGGAATCAACCCCAATGTCCATCAGCAGATGAATGGATAAGCAAACGATGGTACATATACTCAATGGAACACTATACTATGATAAAAAGGAATGACAATTTTAGAAAACATCTCATAACATGGTCTCATTTGGAAGAGATCACGCTGAGTGAAATCAGTCAGTGTCAAAAGGACAAATTTTATGAGAACCCTGTTATAAGGACGTAACAAGAGAATTATCCACAGAAGAAAGTGACTATGTTGGCTACATTGGTGAGTGGGGGTTGAGGGCTTATCATCAATGAGATAATTGGTAGGTGTTAGAAATTTTATTCTTTTACTGTAATTAATAAAAAAGAAAAAAGTTGAAAAAAGAAAATGGATCAAGGGCCTTAATGTGAATATTAGACCTATAAAACTCTCAGAAGAAAATATAAAGGCACAGCTACAAGACTGAAGTGTTAATGATGAATTATCAGATATGACAGCAAAAGCATTGATGGTAAAATACAAAATAAATCAGTGGGCCATCATAAAAATTAAATACTTCTCTTCATCAAAGGACTTTGTGAATAAAGTAAAAAGTAATTCTATAGGTTGAAAGAAAATTTTCGGAAACCAAATACAAATACTCCTGACTTAAAACATATTCGACTTTTGACAAAGTTCTCTGGAACCATCTGTGTGTGTGTGTGTGTGTGTGTCTGTACATCTCATCAATAGCAATATATACTACATACAATGTTCCAACACATAGTTTGCTAATATTTTCATTCTCCGATGTTTACCTTTAAATGTTTATATGCCAGTTTTCAAACTAAAAAGAACAAATTTATAGGGATGCTGGTTGTTACTGTTGCTAGACACCACTGAGTTGGTTCTAACACAGAGTGACCCTCTGTACAATGGAATGAAACCCTGCCCCATCGTAGACCATTCTCACAATCGTTGCTGTGCTTAAACCAATCCTTGCATCCACTCCACCTTGTCAAAGCTCTTCTCCTCTTTCTCTGATCCTCTACTGAGCATAATGTCACTCTCCAGGGATGGGTTCCTCCTGATAACATGTCCAAAGTAACATTAGACCATGAGATAAAGTTTCACCATCCTTGCTTCTAAGAAGCATTCTGACTGTACTTCTTCCAAGACAGATTTTTTTTATTCTTCTGGGAGTTTATGACATATTCAGTATTGTTTGCCACTACAGTAATATTTAAAGGCGTGAATTCTTTGATTTCCCCTATTCATTGTCCAGCTTTTATATGCATATGAAGCAACAGAAAACACCGTGTCTTGGGTCAGATGCATCTTAGTGCCCAAAGTGGCATCTTTGTGTTTTAGCATTTCAAATAGGTCTTTTGCAGCATTTGCTGAATGCAATGCATTTATTTGAGTTTTTGACAGCTGCTTCCATGTGTGTTGATTGTATATCTGGGTAAAATGAAACCTTCACAATTTGTCTTTTATCATTGTAGTACAATGGGTTACTTTTGTATGGTGTTTCTTGCCATGATCTTGTAACTTCCACCTTGCTGATTTGATGGAACTGTGTAATAAGGTAATTATGGTCCATCAATGGGATTGGTCAGTTTTGCCATCCTGCTGGTTTTGAAGTGAGCCACAACAGAGCTAACAAAGAGGGAACCCTACTACCACCAAGGAAGAACAGCCAGAAACCAGCACATCTTTTAGGCCTGGGATTCTGGCTCCAAGAAACCCCTGAAAGCAGAAGACCAAGAGGGATAACTAGCTGTAACTCCAAAGATAATGAGATACAGTTTCAGGAGAGACCTGGCAGCAGGAGACAGCATGATGGGCTTCCCTGTCCGCCAAGAGGGAAAGCTGAGTGCCTTTGGGCAGAGGCCTAGGTAGGACCAGGGAGAGGAGTGCCTGCAAGCACAGCTGGGAAGAGGCTGTCCTAATGGAAAAACTGTATCTTCAGTATTCTTGAGCCTGAATTGTAACTTGTTAATTTCCTAACAAACCTCATAATTGTGAGTATTGTCTGTGAGTAACATGTGGTCATTGCAATGAGTTATTGAATGTAACAGAGTAGAGTTCTGTGAAAGGGACAGTTGGTGTCAGAATTGGTAAAGATGGCAGATAGAGGGAGTGTATCTGACTTGTGCCCCATTGGAATTAGCCTTGGGCCGTTGGTCTTGGTTCACCTTCCCCCTGGTGCAGTTAGAGAAGGGCAGATACTGCCCTCATACTGTTTCTATACATTTATCATGATGTTGCTTATTGGTCCAGTTGTGAGGATTTTTGTTTTCTTTATGCTGAGGTACAATCCATACTGAAGACGGTCGCCTTTGATCTTTGTTAGCAAGTGCTTCAAGTCCTCTTCACCTTCAGCAAGCAGGATTGTATCATCTGCATAACACAGGTTGTGCATCTTTCTCCAGCCTTGATACCGTGTCCTTCACAGAATCCAGCCCAGATTATTTGCTCAGCATACAGATTGAATAGATGTGGTGAAAAGGTGCAGTCCTGACATATACATTTCCTGACTTTCAGCCATGCAGTATTTGCTTGTTCTATTTGAATGACTGCCTCTTGATTTGTGTCCAGCTTCCTTGTGAGCATGAGTAAGTGTTCTGGAATTTCCATTCTTTGCAGTGTTATCCGTAATTTCTTATGATTCACACAATAAAATGCTTTTTCATAGTCAATAAAATACAGAGAAACATCTTTCTGATGTTATCTGCTTTCAGCCAAGATCCATCTGACATTAGCGTGATATCCCTCGTTCTACATCCTTGTCTGAATCCAGCTTGAGTTTTTGCCAGTTCCCAGTTGAAGTACTCCTGCAACCATTTTTTGCTTACTATCAGCAAAGTTTTGTTTGTGCATGATACTAATGACATTGTTTGATAATTTATGCATTCTGTTGGATCACCTTTCTTTGGAATGGGCACAAATAGGGATCTCTTCCAGTCAGTTGACCAGGTGGCTGTCTTCCATAACAAGAGGCGATAATAATGATAATTAAAATAAAAAGAGGTATTTGCCTTATGTCAGAACCAACTTCCAACAAAGTCATCAGAATGGAACTGAAGCATAAGACACAGACTATTTGTATGTGATAAGAATCTAATATGATACATTTATGTGTACATACATATATGTAACTTCTACAACTTAGTAACAAAAAGACAAATAATAGAAAAATGGACAATGAACTTCAACAAACCTTTCACCAAAGAGGACACTCAAATGGCCAGTAAGCACATGAAAAGGTGCCCAGTGTCATTAGCCATTAAAAAAACATTTGTCAGCCTTATGCTATGGGATGGAGAACTGCCTCATAGGGTTTCAGAGGAACAGCTGGTGAATTTGACTCATGGACCTTTTGATTAGAGCCAGGCTCTTAGCCAACTAGCCACAGGGCCACCAGGGCTCTGTTAGCCATTAAAAACCAAAAAAATCCCAGACCTGTTGGTGTCTGGTCAATTCTATCCCAATGGGGAGGTGAAAATCAAAACCACAATGAGATAATACCTCACCTGCCTTAGAATGGCAGTGGTGAAATAATTAAAACAGTGAATGTTAACACAGTTGTGGAGAAACAGGAAGCCTCATCTATTGCTGGTGGAAATGTAAAATGTTATAGCTGCTGTGAAAAGCAGTTCCTCAAAACGTTGACTATAGCACTGCCATATGACCCCACAATTCCAGTCCTAGATGTATGCTCACAAGTAAAGGCAGGAGCACAGACAGAAGCTTGTAAACCACTGTTCTTTGTAGCACTTTTCACAGTAACCAAAAGATGGAGACAACCTAAACGTCCATCAGCAGATAAATAGATAATAAAAAAGGTGGTGTATACATACAATGGAATATTACTTGGCCATAGAGGAAAGTGAAGGCCTGCAGCATAGCACAACATGAATAAGCCTTGAAAATATCATGCTGAGCAAAGTGAATCAGTCACTGAGGGACAAATACCGTATGGGCTCACTTATAAGAAGTAAGCAAGTATGTAGAAACCAAAGATTATGTGTAAATGATTACTAGAGTAGGATGGAGTGGGAAAGAGGAAGTTTTTTCTCAGAGGGCATTGAGCTTATATTAATGGTGGTAGAGTAATTTGGAAAAGGATAGTGGTAATGGTTTTACAACATGAAGAATGTAATCAGTGTTGTTGAAATATGCATGTAGAAATTGTGGAATTGGTGAATATTACATGTATTTTTCATAACAGTAGGAGGGGACAAATCAATGTTATTTCCATAGCATGGATGTTATAAAGGGGATACTTTATAACATTAGTAGGAAAAAAAAACCAAAAAATTCATTGCATCAAGTCAATTAAGACTCACAGTGACCCTACAGGACAGAGTAGAATTGCCACAGATGGTTTCCAAGGAGCACCTGGTGGATTTGAACTGCAGCCAATGCACTTAACCAATATACTGCCTGGGTTTCCCTTTTTAACATAGTTGACAAATATTCCTTGCATTTGTTTCAGTTTGTTTCTTTTCTAGACTTTTTTAATCATGTAGGAATAGATCACTGGAGGAGAAAGTACAAATGGAATAGAACAGGAGTTTCAGGGCCCGAATCCTGATCACTCGTCCAGTAACTCTTCTGACATTTCTTTATGTGCCTGCTAGTCATGTTTACTAGTCTAAAAATCTAAATTATTGCCACCTCTCCTACCATCAACTTCCTGTTTCTGTCATTCTGATGCTTAGGCATTCACACTTCCTTCTCTCAGTAATTCTCACATTACAAATCAGAGTCTGGTTCTGTTGGCAGTTCTTTTATCATGCCTTTCAAATCCTAACTCTTCACTCTGCTCCGGGCTCTATCTCTGCTTCTCTGAATTTGTACAATACCAGTTGAAGTCTCTAAGACTCTTTCCTCTCTAGCACATAGCAGCATACAAAATAGTATTTTGCACTTACATCATTTTTTAAGTTTTTAACAGTGTTTTCAACCTGGTATTTAATTAGATTCTCAGAAACTACTTTACTTCCCTTCTACTGATGAGGAAACTGTGGCAATAAGAGGTTGTGAATTCCGTGAGACCATAAAACTTGTAAGTGGAAGAGGTCATTCTAGAGCCTCTGACTCCACATTCAGTGTTGCTTCTCCTACGTTGCGACCCTCTCTGTCTTCTACAACACTGATATTAATCCACCTCAAATGCACCTTTGTCCTATTCCTCCTCTATTCAGAGCCCAGTGCTGGCTAGGAAGAGGTTTGACGCTGACAGGCAAGACCTTTCCCAGTCTGGCTCCATCTTGTATACAGGGTCTGACAGTTAAGTTCACAAACTTGCCACCATGTGCTTACATTGACAGCACTGTACAAACAACTCAGTAAGGTTTTTATAACCTTGGTATATCAGTGTCTCACAGCTGTGTTCCTGTTGACGTGGCAGTGTCTTGCTGAGTGGTGTTCATTATTGTTGTGTGCTTTTGTGTGCCATCGTGAGAAGGTCAGAGCTTGAATTAGAGCAACAAACAAACATTAAATTTCTTGTTAAACTTGGCAAGAGTGGAAGTGAACTCAGGGACATGTTAGTCCACATGTATCAGGGATAATGCCATAAAGAAAATGAAAGTCTACAAATGGATTAAACATTTTTCTGAAAAGGGGAGAGAAAGAATCCCTAGTGAAGAGAGGTTCAAGGTGGCCAGTAATGAGCAGAACTGATGAAAACATTGCAAAAATTCATTGAATTATGTGTCAGAATTGTCAGCTGACTGTGTGAAGCATAGCAGATCACATAAACATCAATAGAAAGCGGTTAGGAAAATCTTAACCAAAAATCTTGGTGTGCAAAAATGGTCCCAAAGGAGCTCATTGGTGAACAAAAGCAAAGGAGAGTGGAAGTTTGCCAAGATTTTTTGGAGAAGAAAGACAGTGTTTTGGGCCATGTTATCACTGATGATGAAACATGGATGTACCAATATGACCAATACAAAATGTCAAAGTGCGTGATAGAAGTCAGCCAATTCTCCGTGACAGAAAAAGTTGCATCAGTCCAAGAGTCAAAACAATGTTGCTAACCTTTTTTGATGTCAGAGGGATTGTCCATTATGAATTTGTACCAACTGGACAGTTAACCAAGTTTACTATTTGGAAATCCTGAAAGGGCTGTGTGAAAAGGTTAGATGAAACGATGTGGACTTTTCATCAACAACTCACGGCTCTTGCATCACTAGCTCACACAGCACTGTCTGTGAGGGGTTGTTTAGCCAGTAAACAAGCAACTATTGAAACACCTACCTGCTCACCTGATCTGGCTTCCAGTGACTTTTTTCATTACCTGAAGACAAAGGAAATATTGAACAGAAGACATTTTGATGACATTCGGGACATCAAGTGTGATATGACAACAACTCTGATGGCCATTCCAGAAAAACAGTTCCAAAATTGCTTTGCAGGGTGGACTAGGCACTGGCATGGGAGCATAGCTTCCCAGGGGGAGTACTTCAAAAGTGACTGTAGTAATATTCAGCAGTGAGGCTGCTTTTTCTAGGATGAGTTCACGAACCTAATTGTCAGACCTCATATCTTACTGGTCCTTACTTGAACTTTCTGTTCGAGGTATACTGTCCCATTATGCTCCCACTAACATGTTTTGTTTACAACTTTCTTCCAGATGCCTGTATATTTTCCCATCCCCACATTCTACATGAGTCTTTCTATGCATCTGTCTGGTGACCATCTTGTAGAGATAATTTGTGTCCCAGCATCCTCCAGAAAATTCTCTTCACTTCTACCTATGAGTTTTCCATCCTGTATTAGAAAACAAAGCAGAGCCTTAAATTAAAGGCCTGGGGGAAGTCTCATCTTTGCCACTTAGAAATTGTGACACCTACGTAAGTTACTTAGTTGTTCTAAACTATAGTTTCTTTATATTTAATATGGAAATTACGAAATGTAACTCAAAGACTTATTATAAAGATAAAATCAAATGAGCTAATGCAGAAATTTTGAATCTTTGTTAGTTACTGCTGTCACTCAACTTACATCCTTCAATCATATGATCTCTTTGGAACAGCTTTTATATGCTAGCATTTAATTCCCTCACACATATTTCATGTCCCTGTAGTTTAAAATGTATATTCCTTGGGTGGAAGTAGCTAGTCGTACTTTTTTTTGATTGTGATTGTGATTGAGTGAAAGTATACAATCCAAGTTAAATTTGTGTGCCCACTTATCTGCAGCTCCTTCTGCTCTCCTTGCCCAGTGACAGCACACTCCTCCTTTCCATTCTGTACATGTCATATTCCCTTAACAATATCCTGTCCCCTCCTCTCTACCCTCTCTTTTCCCTTCTAGTAAGAGGCCAGTAGGACAGCATCTTATAGATGCGTAGAACCATAAAGTGCTTACACCTTGTGATCACATTGTATCCCTGAGTCCAGTCCGTTCCTGTCTGAAGAGTTGATCTCAGTAATGATTTCTGATCAAGGGCAGCAGTGGGTCTAGGGGCCATGCTCCCAGGGGAACTCCCAGGCCTTGGGACCATCAATTGTCATCTTTCAGTGGAATTCTTGAGGTGCAGCCTTGTTTTTCTTGTGTTGACACTGGGACTCGACATTCTGTGCCCCATCACAGCTGTCTTTGGAGGTGGCCAGGCACTATCTGGCTCTTCTGGTCACATGTTGGTACAGTCACCCATGGGTCCTTCTATCTTCTGGGCCTTTTTCCCTCGTGTCTGTCTTGTCCTTTGTCATCATCTGTTCCAGCTGAGTTGGAACAATTTGGTGTACCTCAGATGGCAGTTTGCTAGCTTTTAAGACCCCAGATGCCACTCACCAGTATGGGGCACAGAAGACTCTCTTAGCAATAGGCTAGTTATACCAGTTGGCCTCAATGTCCCCCAAGAGCAAGATCCCCACACTCCCGCCCCTGCTAGTCTATCTTTGCAGTATTGGGTTAAGATCAGAAGAGTTTTCAGTTCATGCTGAAATCCAGTTAAGTTGATCTTCTTTAACGTGTGATGTCACTGCTTTTACCCCCTAACCAAATTTCTGTCAACTATCTAATCTCTAACCAGCCCTCTTCCTCTCTCTCCTCCCTTGTAGCTGTCAAAGAGTCTTCTTCTGTACATGAGTCTGTTTTTAAGTCCTTATAGTAGGGGTCTCATACAATATTTGTCCTTGTGCCACTGACTGTTGTCACTCAACATGATGTCTTCTAATTGAAACCTGGTTATGAGATGCTTCCTAAAATCATCATTGTTCTTTATCATTGCGTTGCATTCCATTGAGCATGTATTTTATCCATTCATCTTTTGTTGGGCATCTAGGTTAATTCCATCCTTTTGCTATTGTTGACCGTGCTGTGGTAAACATTTGTGTGCGTGTATCTGCTCATGTGACTGCCCTTTATTTTGTAGGGTATATTGTGAGCAGTGGGATTACTGGGTCAAATGGTGTATCTATTTTTAGCTTTTTAGGGAAGTGCTAGATTGCTTTCCAGAGAGGTTGTACCATTTTGCAATCCCACCAGCAGTGTAGGAGAGTTCCAGTTTCCCCATAGCCTCTCCAGCATTTGTTGTTTTGTGTTATCATGGTCAACTTTGTTGGGCTGGGATGGTATCTCATTGTAGATTTGATTGGGATTTCTTGATTGTGAGCATTTCTTCATGTGTATTTTGGCTACCTGGATGTCCTCTTCAGTGAGGTGTCTGTCCATCTCCTTTGCTCATTACTTAATCGTGCTATTTACCATTGTTGGTATTTTGCAGTGCCTTACAGAGTATGTAGATCAGATGTCAATGTGACATACAGTTGCGAAATATTTTTTCCCATTTGTAAGTGGTCTTTTAATTTTTTTGGTAAAGTCTTTGGATGAGCAAAAGTGTTTGATTCTTAGTAGTTCCCATTTATCTATTTTCTCTTCTGTTGATTGTGCTTTGTCAGATTTTGAAGTCTCTGTAAGCTGTGTAATAAAATTCCCATTATTGACCCTATTTTTTCTTGCATGATTTTTATTGCTTTAGGTTTGAGTTGGTTTTTGTGTAAGATGTGAGATATGGGTCTTGTTTCAATTTTTTGCAGATGGATATCCAATTTTGCCAGCACCATTTGTTAAAGAGATTGTTTTTACCCCAGTTTACAATCTTAGGGCCTTTGTCACCATCAGCTGTTGATAAGGGGATAGTGGCATCTCTGGGGTCTCACCTCTGTTCCATTGGTCTGTATGTCTCTTTTTGTATCAGTACCAGGCTGTTTTGACTACTGTGGCAGTATAATAAGTTCTAAGGTTGGGTAATGAGAGACCTCCCAGTGTGTTCTTCTTCTTTAGTAGTGCTTTGCTTATCCAAGATTTCTTCCCTTCCCAAACAATGTTTATGATTTGTTTCTCCATCTCATTAAAAAATGTCACTGGAATTTGTGTTGGAATTGCATTGTATATGTAGATCACTTTGGGTAAAATAGAGATTTTCACAATGTTAAGTCTTCCAATACATGAGCAGGGTATGTTTCTCTGTTTATCTAAGTTTCTCTCAGTTTCTTGCAGTAAGGTCTTGTAGTTATCTTTGTCTGGGTCTCTTATTTCTCAGTTAGATTTATTCCTAATTGTTTTATCTTCTTGGGAGTTACAGCAAACGGTATTTGGTGATGTATTCTTTAATGATCTCTTTGTCGGTATAAAGGAATCCTGTGATTTACTTATGTTTATCTTATATCCTGATACTTTGCTGAACTATTTGTTCGAGTAGTTTACTTGTGGATTCTTTAGGATTTTCTGAATATACCATCATATCATCTGCAAATAATGAGATTTTTACTTCTTCTTTGCTGATATGGATGTCCTTTATTTCTTTGTCTTGTCTGACTGCTCTGGCCAGAACTTCTAATGCAGTGTTCAATGGAAGTGGTGAGATGTGGTGAAAGTGGGCATCCTTGTCTAGTTCCTGTTCTCAAGGGGAATCCTTTCAGTCTCCCTCCATTCAGGATGATATAGGGGGTTGGCTTTGCGTAGCTGCCCCTCATTGTGTTGAGGAATTTGCCTCCTATTCCTATTTTGGTGAGAGTTTTTGGCATGAATGAGTATTGGATTTTGTCAAATGCATTTTCTGCATCAATTGACAAAATCAGGTGACTCTTACTTTTTGTGTTATTTATGTGGTTGACCACATGAATTGTTTTTCTGATGTTGAACCAGCCTTGCATCCCTGATATGAATCCAACTTGGTCATAATGGATTATTTTTTTGATATGTTGTTGAATTCTATTGGCAAAGATTTTGTTGAAAATATTTGCATCTAGGTTCATGACTGATATTGGTCTGTAATTTTTCTTTTTTGAAGGATCTTTCCCTGGCTGTGGTATCAGGGTTATGCTGGTTTCATAGAATGAATTTGGGAGTATTTCATCCCTTTCTATGCTGTGAAATAATTTCGGTAGTATTGGAGTTATCTCTTCTTTAAAAGCTTGTTAGAATTCTGTGGTGAAGCCATCTGGGCCAAGTCTTATTTTGGTTGATAGTTTTTTGATGATTTTTTCAGTCTCTCTTTTGTGATGGGTTTATTAACTTATTCTACTTCTCCCTGTGACAGTTTTGTTAGGTGATATGAATCTAAGAATCTGTTCATTTCCTCTAGGTTTTCAAATGTGTTAGAGTACAGTCTTTTGTAATATTCTGTTATGATGCTTTTGATTTCTGTTGGATCTGTTGTGACATCTCCCATCTCATTTCTTATTCAGGTTATTTGTTTCCTCTCCTGTTTTTGTTTGGTAATTTTAGCCAATGGTTTGTCAATTTTGTTGATCTTTTCAAAAAACCAGCTTTGGGTTTGATTAATTTTTTAAATTGTTGTTCTATTCTCTAATTCTTTTAGTTCTACTTTAATCTTTATTATTTGTTCTGATACTTGAGAGATTCCTCTGTTGCTCTTTCTACTTGATTAAACTGTAAGTTTAATTCTTTGGTTGGGTCCTTTCTTCCTTCTGGACGCGTGCATTTGTACAGATAAACTGATCTCTGAGCAGTGCTTTCTCTGTATCCCATAGTTCCTGGTATGATGTGTTTTCATTCTCATTTGAATCCATAAATGTCTCATTTCATCCTTGATTTCTTCTATAACCTCTGGCTTTTTGAGCAAAGTGTTGTTCAGTTTCCATGAGTTTCAGTTTCAGTCAATGTCTTTTCTGTGATTAATTTCAACTTTTATGGATTTACAGTATGAGAAGATGGTTAATAATTCATTGGTTTGTATTTTGTTGAGATTTGCTTTATGTCCCAACACATGGTCTGTTCTGGAAAATGTTCCATGTGTCATGGAGAAGAAGGTGTACTTATCTGGTGATGGATAAAAAGTTCCGTATATGTCAATGAGGGTGTCATGGATTGACTTGTGTCCCCCCAAAAATAGGTGTAGCCATGTGGCTGGGCCATGATTCCCAGTATCTTGTGACTGTCCTCCATCTCATGATTTTCCTATGCTGTATATTAAAGGATTAAGGTGGGACTGTAAATCTCTTTATAAGATCACCTCCCTGCTGCACTGTTAAGGGAGTTTCCCTGGAGTATGTCTTGCCCCACCCTTAATCCTTTCCTCTGGCAAGAGATAAAAGGAAGGGGAAGCAGGCAGAGAATTGGGAACCTCACACCATCAAGCAAGCAGCACCAGGAGAAGAGTGCGACCTTCAGACCTAGGAGTCCTTTGCCAAGATGCTCCCTGGGCAAAAACTGATGCAATACTGGACTTTCCTCCAGAGCTGACAAGGGGGAAAGCCTTCCCCTGGAGCAGACACCCTGAATATGGACTTGCAGCCTACCAGACTGTGTAAGAATAAACCTACCTTTGTTAAAGCCATCCACTTTGTGGTATTTCTGTTAGAGCAACCCTAGCTGACTAAAACAGAAGGCTAGTTGGCTAATTATTGCAATAATATCTTCTGTGTCTTTAGTGAGCTGTTTTCTAGATGATCTGTGCGTTACTGAAAGTGGAGTGTTGAAGTCTTCAACTATTATTGTGTAGTGATCTATCTCATTTTTCAATGCAGTCAGTGGTTGTTTTATGTATTAAGATGCTCTGGTATTGGGTGCATAAATATGTTGTTAAGTTTTGCTTGTGTATTGACCCTTTCAGCAATAAATGGTGGCTGTCCTTGTCCGTGATGGGGGATTTTACATTAAAATCTATTTTATCTGAGATTAGTATTGTCATATCTACTCTTCTTTGCATATTGTTAGCTTGGTATATGTTATTCTAGCCTTTAGTTTTCAATTTGTTCATATCTTTAAGTGTTTCTTGTAAGCAACACATAAATGGGTCATGTCTTTTGACTGAAAATGTTACTCATTGTCTCTTCACTGGAGCATTTAGACTGTTTACATTCAGTGGAATTATTGATCCAGCCAGCCAAGTACCGTCGAGTTGGTGTTTAGTGCTATCATTTTGATGTATTTATTTTTGTGTTGGTGTTTCTATGTTGCTTTTAACATTCTTTTGTGGGTCATTCTTTATATGTTGGCTTTTCATGTTTTTCCTTTTTTGGTTTTGTTTGTTGAGACTCCTGTCGTACATTCCTTATTTTGATGTGTTGCACTGTTATTGTGCTTTGTGGCTACTCTAAAGACCCCCTTTAATATTCTGAGTTTAGTCCCAAATTTAAGTCCTACATATCTTATTAACTTCATCTCCATCTTAAATGGCTATTACTACTGTAGTATATCCCTCTTTTAAATGGGATGGTATTTTAGTTTTAATGATATCATCACTGATTCCCTTCTTTTAGTGTTGTAGCTGTGATTAAATTTTGTGCCTTCCTAATTGAGCAGGTTTCTATATGTTGTGTCCTGCATTGCCTCCTGAAATATACACTTACTGGTTTTGTTTTTCTACATAAAGAGCTTTTTTCAATATTTCTTGTAGTTTGGGTTTGGTTTTTACAAAGTCTGTGAGCTTCTGTTTATCTGCAGATGTCTTAATTTCATTTTCATATTTGAAAGATAGTTTAGCAGGATATGTAATTCCTGGTTAAAAGTTTTTCTCCCTCAGTACCTTCAATGTGTCATCCCACTGCCTCTGTGCCAGCATCATTTCTGCTGAGAAGTCAGGCAAAAGCCTATAGGGCTTCCCTCTGAATATTAGTTTTGGTTTGAGTCTCACTGCCTTTAAGAGTTTCTGCTTATGTTTCATTTTATTAAGCTTGTTTATACTATGTCTTGGTGTCTTTCTTTTAGGATCTATTTTTTGTGGGGTTTGATACACATCTTGGGTTTCTATGTTCTCTTCTTTCATAATTTCAGGGAAGTTTTCTGTCAGCAACTCAACAACAATATTCCCTGTGTTTTCAGCTATCCCTCCTTGTTCAAGAACTCCAGTTAATTGTAGATTATTCCTTTTGATTGAGTCCCACATGTTTCTTAATGCTTCTTCATTTTTCTTATTTCTTTTCTTTGATTTCCACTCATAAATGCTGGTATCAGTTGCTGTGTCTTCAGGGTCACTAAGTCTGACTTCTACTTCCTCAATTTTGCTCTTTTGGCTTTGAATTCTATTGTCTAATTCTGTAATTTTGTTACTGATCTGTTGGATTTCAGAACATTGATGTTCCATTAGTTTGTATAGTTTGCTTAAATTTTCATTTTGCTCTGCTACATTTTGTTTAATCCCTAGGAGGGCTTTCTATATAATTCTTTTGTACTTCACCTCTGATAGTTTCAAAAAGGCTTCTTCCTCTGTGAATTTTGTGATTATTTGGGGAGTTTTCTGGAGCCATAGTGGGCTGCTTCTTTAAATGTTTGTTGATGGTCTTTTGCTTTGGGGACATCTAAAGCCTGTTTAGTTTCTCTGGTGTTGCCTGAACAGGAGCTGTGGTGTAGTTCTCAGAAGGGAGTTCGTCACCAGGCACCTCTGTGTACTCTTGTGACTGGCCCAATGGTCTTTCTGGGGTGGGAGGCTCTACGTCCTGGCTGGCAAAGACACTGCTCTACCTATTGAGTCACTGGGAGACTGTCAACCAACCTGGTGATGTAGGTCAGTACAGGCTGGAAGATATGCTGTTGGGCTGCACAGTGTTATTTCTCCAGGCAGTCTTATTTTAAAATGCTAAAATCTATCTGACAGCTTCCAAAATTAGTCAGGCTGTCAGGTGTGGCAGGCCCTGCATTCTGGCTGACAATGGGGGCACCTCTTCGACCATCTCCAGATTCTATGATGTAGTGCAAAGTAGGAAGGGGCTACTGCCATCCCCTGCTGGGCCCTACCCATAAGACAACACTGTACTAAACATAGCCTTTGTGCTGGAAAAGCTCTCCCCAGACTGGCCCTGCCTCCCAACCTGGGAATTAGCCCCTGCTGAGGCCTCTGGTTGGGTAACTCCACCTCCCAGCCGACAAAGATGGTGTCTTGGTCAAGCTGCCCCTCCTGCCACAAAACAGCCAAATCTGTGGTGGACCTCATAAAAGAGGGTGGAGGGACTGTAGTGCCCTCAGTCCACCACTGGATATTCAAAACATGGCTATTTCACACACTGTCTGCTGCAGCACACACTGAGGCTCATGCCCATCCTCTGTCTACTGGCTGACAGAAAAAAAAAAGTTAAAAGTGCCAGTACCTTCAGTCCATGCAAGTGGCCAGTGAACAGCAGTGGGGCTCAGTCAGAAAGGGAGGTAGTTTCCCATTTAGTGGCATGTAGTCCAAACTGACTGTCCTGTGCCATTTTCTAGGGCACACTGGGTATCAGAAAGCTCTGCTCAGTTATCAATCCAGGCCTTGGTTTTTGGAGTGAATCAAAGAGAGGTGTGTCTAGTCTGACATCTTGACTCCATGCCCTACTAGTTATACATTTGTAGGCCCCTAAGAGTATTACTAATGTCCTGGGCATTTCTGTTGAATAACTAAATGAGGGCACAAAGGCGCGGTAATTGCCAGTTAGTCCTTTAAAATAATAATGGAGTTATTTAGCTCTAATGTCCTGGAGTTTTAGTCACTCATTTTTTCTGAATAAAATGAAAAAGGCAGGAATATGGAGTAAGAAATATTTTTTAAAAAATAATTAAGATAGGATAAAAGAGGGGACAAGATGTAAACCTCTGACATACTTTAAAATTTTATTAAGTCAGTGGTTCCATTGCCATGAAGCAGAAACAATGTCTATCCCTGCAGGCATATCAGGCAGAAAAAATTTCGAACATCTGTCAAATGTACTAAATGATAAACAAAATGTATTAGTGTGAAGTAAGTCATCATTATGTCTTCACACCAAAGCTTGGTTCTAGGTTCTAGGTCAGGGCCTTGTGAAAATTTGAAAGCATTTTTTTCTCTTCATTGTGTTTTAAGTGAAAGTTTACAGTTAGAGTCAATTTCTTATATAAAAACTTACACACTTTGCCCTATGACCCTAGCTGTTCTCCCCACACTGTAATAGCACCCTTCTCCACTCCACCCCATATTTCTCGTGTCCCTTTAATCAGCTCCTGTCCTCTGCTGTCTTCTCATTTCACCTCCAGATGGGAGCCACCCAGTTACCGTCCTGTATCTACCCAAGCCAAGAAGCATTCTCTTTACCAGTATCATTTTATATCTTGTATGTCAGTTCTGACATACTGGAATCGACTCAACAACAGTGGGTATACCAGTTCAATCTTGGAGGAATTGGCTTCTGGAATGGTTTCAGGTCTCAGCTAACAGAGAGTCCAGGGTCCATGTGATCCAAGGATCCTATAGTCTATCAGATTGTGAAGTCTGGTCTTTTTACTAGAGTTCAAGTTCTGTACCCCACATTACTCCCACTCCATCAGGGACTCTGATGAGTTCCCTGTAAAGGTAGTCTTTGGTGGTAGCTGGGCACCATCTAGTTCTTCCAGTCTCACATTGATGTAGTTTCTGATACATGTTGCCTTTTTGGTCTCTTGGGTTCACAGCTTCCTTTTGTCTTTGATGCTCTTCTTTTTCCTTCCCTCCAGGTGAGTTGAGACCAACTGATGATTCCTAGATGGTCTCTTGCTAGCTTTCAAGACCCTAGACACCACACACCAAACTGAGATACAGAATATTTTAATAAATTTTGTTATGCCATTGACCTAGATGTCCCCTGAAACTGTGGTCCCCATCCCCAACCCTGGTACACTGTCCCTGGAAATGTTTGATTTTATTTAGAATCCTTCCACATTTTGAGTTTAGTCCCTTTGTGCTGACTTCTCTGCTGTGTGTTCTCTCTCCCTTCAACTAAAATAATTCTTGTCAATTATCTAACTAGGGAATACCCCTCTCTCCACCTTCTGGTAGCCATCAAAAAATGTTCTCTTCTGTGTTTAAACCCATCCTTGAGTCTTCTTAGCAGTGGTATTGTGCAATATTTATCCTTTTGCAATTCACTGATTTCACTCAGCATAATCCGTTCAGATTCTTTCATGTTATTAGACGTTTCCCAGATTCATTGTTGTTCTTTATCATTACATAATATTCAGTAATGGGAATATACCATGGTTTGTTTATTCGTCCATTGATGGGCACCTGGGTTGATTCCATCTTTTTGCTCTTGTGCTCAGTGCTGTAATGAACATTGGCGTGTCATGTATCTATTTGGCAGCTGTTATTTATCTAGCATACATGCCAAGAAGTAGGATTGCTGGATGGTGTGGCATTTCTGTTTCTAGCTGAAACCTGTTTTCAAGAATCAGTCTTACCTTGTTATTGATCCTGGTATTTTGCTGGGGATAGAAGAAATCACTGAAGGGAAGAGAGTACAAATGGAATATAAAGAGCAGGTATTAGGAAACACGTGTTATCCCTTGACCTCAAATCTTTAGAATCCAAGTGGTGGAAAGGTAAACCTTTAGTAAGGCATTTTCTGAATGGGCAGACAGGAGAAAAAATTCTCAGCCAGGTTATGATGACCTTTGTTTGTAAGTGGGTGATGTGGCAAACAGTGGAATGCAACTTTAATAACTAGGGTGTTTCAGGAGCTGATGCTAGTGCTTTGTATAATGGGAATAATTCTTATTACTTATCTTCTGTGGCCATTGGACTCAGAGGCTTTATCAGGCTACCACCTTTAGTCAACATACCTTCAGTCAGAGAGTACTTATTAGGTCCTAGGCAGTATGTCAGTTTCTTTGCCAAAAGCAATGAACAGGGCTAAGAATGATCGTGCATTTCAATTGCCAACCTTCTGGTTAGCAGTTCTAATCCTTAACCCCTGAGCCACTAGGATTAGGTACTGTTATTGTCTCAAATTTACAAATGAAGAAATAGGCACATACAGGTTCATAACTTGTACAGTGCCATGTTGCCATTAATATAAAGAGCTAAGATTTGAACCTGGACAGAAGCCTTAGAGCCTGAATTCTTGAATTCTTCACTAGATATTTGTTGGATGACATTGTGCGGAATGTTTAATGTAAATGAAATTACTTAGGCTAGTTATTCTCAGTAATATAAAAAGCATGTGAGTCCTATATGTACACTATTGGCTAATCCAGCTAGGCAGATTTCAACTAGTTTAATTTCTTGTTGACTGTACAGGAAGTTTTTGTTTGTGTTAAATGGAAGTTAAACCTGTTGAGTTTTCTGGCACGTGCGAAGTTGTTTACAACTTTTCTTTTTCATTGGTGCTATTGTTCAGTGTGGTCTGCCTGAGGATTGTACTGTACATCAAACACAATTACACCATTTATTTCTTTAGTGGCACACCCGCCAGCTGACTCATTTACTCCTTGTACTTGTTAAGTAAATGTTGATATCGAGAAGCTTGAAACAGCCTTCACGTGGGTACACTGTGTTTCAGATCATACAGGTATCTTGCCATATGATATATAACTTTTAACACCTACATCCTCAAATTTAACAATAAGGAGCTATGAAATATAATTATATTTTGACTTTTTTTTTGGCCTTTTCTTTCTTTTCTGACTTTTTAATGACCTGTGGTTTTCTTCACGTTATCAAGTCCTTGATGTTATCCCACACCTCATCTGGTCTTTGGTCATATATGTTCATTTCATCAAATCTGTTCTTGAGATGGTCTCAGAATTCAGATGGGATATGCTCAGGGTCATACTTTGACTTTTGTGGACTTTTGATTTTCTTTGGCTTCAGCATGAACTGGCATAGGAGCAATTGTTAGTCTGTTCTGAAGCTGGCCTCTAGCCTTGTGCTGACTGATGATATTGTCTTTTCCATCATTTCTTTCCACAGATGAAATTGATTTGATTCTTGGGTATTCCCCTGGTCAAAGTCTACATGTATAGTTGCTGTTTATATTGCTGAAACCTGGTATTTCCACTGAGGAGGTCATTGGTCTTGCAAAATTCTATCATACTGTTTTCCCATCATTTCTGCCACCAAAGCCATGTTTTCCAGCAACTGATCATTCTTGTTTCCGCCTCTCTGACTCCAGTTGCCTGTAATTATCAGTGTAATTTGATTGCAAGTTGGATAAATTCAGACTGTAAAAGTTGGTAGAAATCTATTGGTTGCTGCATAAATTGGAATAATAATCATATTAACTGATTTTCCTTGTAGGAATATGAGCAATATCCTATCACTGACAGCACTGTATTTCAGGATAGATCTCAAAATGTGTTTTTGATTGAATATGGCATTATTACTTTTCAATTTGTCATTCCTGGTAAAGTAGGCCATATGATTGTCTGATTCAAGATGACCAATGCTGATCCCTTTCAGCTCACTAATGCCTGGGGTGTTTTTAGATGTGCCACTTCATTTTTGACAACTTTCAGTTTTCCTGTATTTGTACTTAGTACATGTCACATTCTGATTACTAATAGATGTTTTCAGCTGTTTGTTCTCATTACGAGTCGGGCCACCATGTCAATCAGCTTCTATAAAGATTATAACCTTGGGAACCCTATGGGGCAGTTCTGTCCTGCCCTATAAGGTCACTATGAGTAGGACTTTACTCAGTGACAACACACTGGTTTTTGGTTTGGGTGATGCAACTTTAAGCACTCAATTAATAGCTGTAATGTTGGTGATTTGGACTACCTAGAGGTGGCTGGAAGAAGGGCCTGGCAATCTGCCTTCAAAAGGTCACCGTCTTGAAAACCATGGAGTGTAGTTGTGCTCAGCAACACATGGCATCACCCTGAGTAAGAATCAACTTGATAGACGGCTGAGTTCTTTTGTGTTGTTTTATTTTGTTTTCGGTACCTTTACTACTAATGAAAATTGTATTGCTAGAGGTAATATCAAGGCAAATAACTAACTCACCCTTCTTCAAAAGACTTCAGATGAAACTGTTAAGAGTGTTAATAATCTCTCCCTGGGTAGCCAACTGTTGTAGTCCAAGGAAACACCTTATTAGAATTTTGTTTAGTCTGGGTGAGTTAATAATACCATTATCAGATGTTAATCCTCACAGTAGCATATTCTCTCATCATATAAAAAAATGTTTCAGCATGATTATTAGTTTCACAAAAATGTTATTTTTACCTAGGGAATAGCAAAAAGAAAAATAAAAATCAACTAATGGCCCATTTTTATTAACATTAACAAAACATCATTTTACAAATCTCCACACAGAGATATATGTACATTTTTATGTAAAAGTTATATTCTGTTGCTGGATTTATCATTAAATGTTATAAACATCTCTCTCTGTCAAAAAACAATCTGTGCACTACTGTTGTAGTGGTTTTTATAGTATTCCTTTCTGTATCATGTTAGAGTCATACTGGCCTAACAGTCACGGCTGTCGTCTGCTCCCCAAAAAGTCAGTGGTTCCAACTACCCAGACACCCTGCCAGTGAGAGCTGTAGCAGTCCCCTTCTGTAAAGTTTTACAGCCTTGGAAGCCCTATGGGTTACTTCTCCTCTTTCCTTTGGGGTTGCTATGAGTCAGAATTCACTGTATGACAGTGGGTTTTGTTTTTGTTGTTTTTATATATTATACTTAAATCTCTCTTTCTGAACATTGGAAACTCTGGTGGCAAAGCATTTATATGCTATGTCTGCTAACCAAAAGGTCAGCAGTTCAAATCCACTACGTGCTCCTTGGAAACTCTATGGGGCAGTTCTATGCTGACCTCTAGGGTCGCTGAGTCAGACCTGGCTCAAAGGCAGTGGGTTTGATTGGTTTTCTGAACACTAAGATAGTTTTCAGTTTTAGAATGTTTTGTCCCTAACATTTTCAGTGCCAGAAGGTCCAGAAAGCTTGATGGGTACTCTGAGAGTGAATGGTGCACATCGTTTAAATATTTCACTGACTTGTATTTATGTCATAAAGTTAAAGTCTGTATACTTTATTAAGAAGCCCTGTTGGCACAGTTTTTGCAGCTATTTAAAAGGCTGATGGCTCAAACCTACCTAGAAGCTGCAGGAGAAAGACCTGGTGATCTGTTCTCATAAAGATTATAGCCTAGAAAAGCATATGAGGCAGTTCAATATTGTCGTATGGGTCCCTGTGAGTCAAAAATCCACTTGATAGCACCTGACATCAACAACAACAGTTTATTAGGTGACTGTTTTATAACCTATGTGTATATACTCAAAGAGCAGCAACTCCTAAGCGACAAAGCCAGTACCTGTCTCTGCCACCACTCTTGAGTCAATACACTTTCCTCAGTAGATTAATTGCTGTAGAAAAGCTAGTCTAATTCCCTGATCTGGAAAACTCCTTGATGCCCAGTGTTCTCCCAGCTCCTTTCTTTTCCCTCTGGAGAATCCTGCAAATGCTGGTTTCGCCTCTTATGCTTTAACTTCACAGTCCATAAATTACTTTGCTCTCCTTTAAAAAATTCTATGAATCCTTGTTCAGAATCTTTTAAATCTCTTTCATACTTTCCTCCTGTCTTCCCATTACCAGTTACCTCCTTTCCAGGCCTTCCTTCTCACTGTTTCTCCTTTCTTTCTCCTCTTCTCTTACCCCTTTATTTTCCATGGCTTCATAAAACACCTGGATACCCTCGTAGTGTAGTGGTTAAGGGCTACAGCTGCTTACCAAAAGGTGGGCAGTTCAAATCTACCAGGTGTTCCTTGGAAACCTTCTGGAACAGTTCTGCTTTGTCCCATAGGGTACCTGTGAGTTGGAAACCCTAGTGTTGCAGAGGTTGAATGCTACAACCGCTAACCAAAAGATCAGCAGGTCGAATCCACCAGGTGCTCCTTGGAAACTCGGCGGGACAGTTCTGCCCATCCTGTAGAGCCGCTATGAATTGTAGTCAACTCGGTGGCAGCAGGTTTGTTTTTTTGTTTTTTAGTAAAACACCTACTGTAAAGAGGAGAAAAAGATTCATAAATTCTAAAGTGAAACTAAACAATGTTAAAATAAAATGCTACCTTTATAGCCTTTTAAAATGGATGGATTCAAAACTGTTTCTCTTGATTTAGTCCTTCAAGTTCCTGTAAATGGGCTACATTCTACATCTGATGTAACATTATTTATTTATGCGTTAACCCTTGCTTCTTCCCCACAAGACTAAAAGACAAGTTCTGTGATTACAGGGACTTTTTTGATCAATGCTTTTGTTCTGATGTCTCCCTGTTCTTGCCAATCTAAGGACTATTTGTTAAATGAATGACTCAATTTAAGGTAAAATAGAACTGATTTTATTTTTTAATGAGTGTTTTTCTTTAAAGCTTTTATCACAACTTGTTTTCTGGATTTTTCATTTTTCATGTAAAGTACATGGTATTTCAAACCAGTTATGGATTATATTCATTGCTCTGGGCTCACCTTGGAATTTAATCAGTGTTTTTATTAGAAAAGATACTGAGTTCTTAGTGACTGACATAAAAAAAAGGAACTTTTGTAAAACAACCTGTGTGTTTTCTTTGTGAACTACTGCAGGTGGATGCTTTTTGCTTCTCAAGAAGCCAGTTCATCTATTTCCACAAAAATTGTTAATTTTGCTAAAGCTTGTTCAAGAATTTTTCTCTCAGTGGAGTGTGTGTTTTCTGTGTTATTAACTGTTCCTTGTGTTCTAGCTTGCACAGTTTCTGCTTTACATGTGTAGCTGTTACATGTGTGCTTTACAATTGTGTACCTTTTTTTGGGAAGCTATTTTACAAATGTTGTCATATTTATAAAAGACAGTGCCAATAACACTTAAAATCCTACATTTGGGTTGTAGTTATAAAGGAGAGGGGGTGAAGATGCCACTGTGTGTTTTCTTTGTAGCTGCTATTTTCTTTATCCTTTTATCTTTCCATAGGCCTTCAGTTATCTTTGTCCATTAGTCATCTTAAAAGTCAGCTGAGGCTTTGCTGTTGTAGAAAGCAATGCATATATATATATATATATATATATATATATACACACACATATATATCTGTGTTTTTATTTGTTCTTTTACTCTGTTGCATGTTTTCCCTTTCTTTCAGGCAGCTGATATTTCATTGAAACAATAGGATCAGGGGGTTTTCTAATTAGGCAGACTGTCTTCTATACTCTTGTTTTTCTATTTGTGTTGATTTATAGTTGAACTCGGAAATTCTGGTGGCATAGTGGTTAAAAGTTCAGCTGCTAGCCAAGAGGTGAGCAGTTTAAATCTACCAGGCACTCCTTAGAAGTCCTGTGGGATGCTGCTTCTCTTCCCTGTAGGATCACTGTGCATTGGAATCGACTTGATGGCAGTGGTTTTGGTTTTTTGTACTTGAACTCAATCATCAGTTGTTGTGTCTTCAGTTACATCTCACTCAACACCGGGGTAAAAATTTTTAAGTTGCCATTTTTACTCCAAAATAATGGGCCTCAAGATGTTGTGTTTATTTAAAAAGCAAGCAAAGAAAAAACGAGATACTGACTTTATTTTTATAAAGGATTTCCTGTGGCATTTTTATTTGTGTCTGGCAGAAAACCAAACCAAACCTGCTGCCACTAAGTCAATTCCAACTGATAGCAACCCCAGAGGACTGGACAGAATTGCCCTACAGTTTACAAGGAACACCTGGCAGATGTGAGCTGCCAAACTTTTGGTTGGTGGACACAGCATTTAACTACTGTGCCGCCAGGGTTTCTGGCCAGAGGGGTGGGAAGTTGCTCATGCCTTAGTATGGATGTCTCTGTATATGTGAACAAGCTGCACTTTGAATTTGAAGTAGCTAGGCCTAGCACTCCAGAGGGGTGCAGTGTATTTTTAAATCCACAGAAACCTTTCTTTATGAGTGTTCAGTGTATTTTGCAAAAATAGGGGAGAGAAGCTAATTGCTGAGCTAACTTACTGCCTTCTTGCTGTGGGCCAGGGCAGCTCCTCCAGTGCACAATGGGAGGACAAGAAAGCACTGCTGAACTAACCAGGCACTCAGACTGCCTGGGTTGGGATTTGGCTTTAAATCTGTACAGAACAATAACTGTAGTAGGCAGAATAATTGCACTCTATGATGTTCATTAGGAAATCCCTGTAACTTGGAGTATGTTATGCCCTTACATGGTGAAAGGTACTTTGTAGATGTGATTAAGTATGTTTAGATGGGAAGATTATGCTGGATTATCCAGGTGGCCCAGTGTAATCATAAGAATCCTTGTAAGACGGAGGCAGGAGGAGCAGAGTCAGAGAAGATGTGATGGTGGAAGGTGAGGTCAGAGTAATACAAGAAGAGGCTGTGAGCCAAGGACTTCAGACAAGCCTCTGGAGGCTGGTAGAACAAGCCAGTTCTCCCTGACAGCCTCCTGTATTAGTTTCCTAGAGCTGTCACTACAAATTGCCGTAAACTTAATGGCTTAAAACAAGACAAATTTATTCCCTTTCTGTTCTAGAGTGCACTAGGCCAAATCAGAGTGTCAACAGGACCACATGGCCTTTGAAGGGTCTAGAGAAAATCCTTTTTTGCTTCTCCCAGCTTCTAGTGGCTCCTAATATTCCTTGGCTTCGGGCAGCATCACTCCAGTTTCTGCCTCTCTCTTCTTATGGGCCTCTTCTCTGTGTCTCTTAGTGTCTTTTCTTCCTGTTAGGACACCAGTGATTACATTAGGTTCCACCCTAAATCCCAGTTGTTCTCATCTCAAGATCTTGAACTTCAATACATCTGCAGAAACACCTGTTTTCAAGTAGGTTCGCATTCAGAGGTTCTGGATAAACATGAATATTTGGGGATTACTCTTTAATACAGTCATGCATCTACCTTGGTTTTAGCTAAGCATGACTCATTCTGGGCTTCTGATCTCTAAAACTATAAGATGAAGATGCATATAGTCTTAAGCCACTAAGTTTGTAGTTATCTGTTATAGCAGCAGTAGGAAACTAACACAGTGAATGTGGGTAAATGTCTTAACTTCTTTGTCTTCATTTCTTCATCTTCCTTTTAAAAAGCAAAATTTATTGGTGTTTACTTTGCATGTCAAAATTCACCCATTTGAAGTATAAAATTTGGTGATTTCTAGTAACTTTATTGAATGGTACAACCATCACCACATTGATTTGAAATATTTTCTTCCTCCGCCACCCTGATAAGACTTCTCATGCCCATTTTATACCTAGTCCCATCCCCTGTCATTCATTCATCTACATTCTGCCTCTATAAGTTTGTCTTTTCTGGAATTGTTATATAAATGGAATCCTATAGTATGTGATCTCTTGTGTATGATTTCTTTCAGTTAGCATGTTTCTTTGTCTTTGACATGAATGATGCTAACAGTACAGTACCTTCCCACTAAGAGCATCATGAAGGTTAGATCATGAATTCATAGTATCTAGCATAGTGTCTGGAGCACCTTGATGGTGCAGATGGTTAAGCAGTAGACTACTAGCTAGAAAATTGGTGGTTCAAAAGCACTCAGAGGCCCTGGAAAGACCGGCCAGTGATCTACTTCCAAAAAGTCCCAGCCTTGAAAACCACATGGAGCAGTTCTACTCTGCAGACATGGGGTCCCTATGAGTTTAAATGGGCTCAGTGACTCATGATAACAACAAAAAAGCGTAGTGTCCTACTTGTAGTAAGTACTCAATTACTGAGTGTTTTCTGTTCTACTCACTGTTACATTTATTACTTCAGGTTCCTGAACAAATTTGTAAAAATATATTTTAACACAATATAATGTCGTACTGTCACAGTGCTTATTGTTGTCGTTAGGTGCCCTTGAGTCAGTCCTGACTCATAGTGACACCACGCACAGTGGGAGGAAACACTGCCTGGTGGTGTTTCTGTTTGAACGACTGCCTCTCCATCTATGTACAGGTTCTGCGTGAGCACAACTGAGTGTTCTGGGATTCTCATTCTCTGCAGTGTTGTCCATAATTTGTTATGATCCACATAGCTGAATGCATTTACATAGTCAGTGGAACACAGGTTAGTATCTTTCTGATATTCTCTGCTTTCAGCCAAGATCCATCTGACATCAGCAATAATAAATCCCTCATTCCACATCCCCTTCTGAGTTTGGCTTGAATTTCTGACAGTTTCTTTTTGGTGAACTTCTACAACGTTTTTGAATTGTTTTCGTCATAATGTTGCCTGTATGTGATGGTAGCATAATTGTTCAGTAATTTCCACATTCCACTGAATCACCTTTCTTTGGAATGGGCATAAATATGGATCTCTTCCAGTCAGTTGTCCAGATAGCTATCTTCTGATAAATTTCTTGGCATACACAAGTGAACACTTCCAGGATTATATCCATTTGTTGAAAAAGCTCTGTTGGTATTCCATCAATTGCCTTGTTTCTCATCTGTGAAGTTTGGATTTCTGTCTTTAGTATCATCACTTTTTGATCATATGTTATCTCCTGAAACGGGTTAGGGTGGACCATTTGTCTTGGTAGAGTGACTGTGTTGTCCTTCCATCTTCTTTTGATGTTTCCTATGGCATTCATTATTTTGCCCATAGAGTTCTTCAGTATTGTAACTCAAAACTTGAATTTTTCCTTTAGTTCTTTCAGCTTGAGAAATGCCAAGTGTGTTCTTCCCTCATTCCATGTTTTCTCACTCCCAGTCTTGCACGTTTCATTTTAATACTTAATCTCTTGGTGTCACATTTTGAAATGTTTTGTTTGGCTCTTTTACTTCATTGTTTCTTCCTTTCTCTTTAGCTGCTCTGTGTTCTAGAGCATATTTCAGTCTCTTCTGACATCCACTTTGGTCTTATTATTTTCTTTGGGCATTTTTTTTAAATGACCATTTGCTTTCTTCATACATAATGCCTTTGATGTCATTCATAACTCATCTTGGCCTTCAGAAGTTAGTGTTCAGTGTGTCAAATCTATTTTTGAAATAGTTTCTAAATTCTATAAGGATATACACAGGGTCATGCTTTGGCTTTCATGGGCTTGTTTTAATTTTCTTCAGCTTCAGCTTGAACTTATATATGAGCAATTGATGATCTGTTACACAGTCAGCCTCTGGTCTTTTTCTGACACGTTATATTGAGCTTCTCTATCATATCTTTCCATAGTAATCAGTTTGATTCTTGTATATTCCATCTACCAAGGTCCATATATTTTATTTTGGTGAAAAAACAGGTATTTCCAATGAATAAGTCATTGAACTTACAGATTCTATTATGTAGTTGTCATGGATTGAATTATGTCCCCTAAAAATATGTGTAGTAGTTTGGCTGGTCCCGGATTCCCTGTATTCTGTGACTGCCCTCCATTTTGTGATTTTCTTATGCTGTAAATCCTAATTTATGACTGTGGTTAACAATGGGTTATGTTAGAAAGGATTAGGGTGGGACTATAAATCATAAGATCACCTACCTGCTCCACTCCAAAGGGAGTTTCCCTGGAGTGTGGCTTGCACTGCCTGTTATCCTTTTATCATACAAGAGATAAAATGAAAGGGAAGCAACCAGAGAGTTGGGAACCTCAGCACCGAAAGAAGAGCACATCCTTCAGACCTGAGGTTCCTGCACCAAAATGCTTCCTGAACAAAGACTGATGCAACACAAGTACTTTCCTCCAGAGCCTACAGAGGGAAAGCCTTCCCCTGGAGTGGACATCCTGAGTTTGGACTTGTAACCTAGTGGAATGTGTAAGAATAAACTTTTTTGGTTAAAGTCATCCATTTTTGGCATTTCTGTTAGAGCAGTACTGGATGAGTAAGACAGTAGTCTTTCACATTGTTTCTATCACCAAGGCCAGGTTTTCCAGCCTCCAGTCCTTCATTGTTTCCAGCTGTTGGATTGCAATCACTAGTCATTATAAATGCATCTTGATTTCATGTTTAATCAATTTCAGACAGAATTTGGTAAAAATCTTCAGTTTCTTCATCTTTGATGTTAATGATTGGTGCTTATAAGCAGTCTTCCATATATGTCTGTGTATATTAATCCAATCACTGACAGCATTGTATTTCAGGATACATCTTTCAGTGTCCTTTTTAACAGTGGATGCAATGCCATTCCTCTTGAATTTGTATTTCTGGCTGTAGTAGACCATGTGATTGTCTGATTGAAGATGACCACTAATGCCAGCTCTGTGGAGCTTGTGGCGTTCCATTTTGTTTTTGGCGACTTTCTGTTTCCTAGATTCATACTCCTTACTTCCATGTTCCAGTTAATAAGTCATATTGATAAATCAAGGTCCCAAAAGGGACTCTGTCATTAAGGTTGATTCTTCTTTGAGGAGATAGTTCTTCCCCAGCCATATTTTGAATGCCTTCCAACCTGAGAGGCATTGGATCAGATAGTATTTCACTGATGTGAGATTTTTCACTGGCCATTTTTTTTAAAGTAGATCCTCAGGTCATTATTCCCAGGCTGTCTTAGTCTGGAAGACTTAGTGAAACCTGTCCACCCAGAGTGACCTGCTGGTATTTGATATAACGGTGGCATAGCTTCCAGCATCACAGTAACATACAAACCACTGCAGCACAACCAAGTGACAGACAAATAGTAGGTTTTCCAAATAAACTGACTTGTTTTGAATTGTCTCAAGACCCATCTTGTCTTTGCTGTAGGCAGACCAACTGAATTCAGAAAGCTGAACATTGCGTTCTTTTTCTGTTTCTCAGAAATAAATGCCTTTACTTAATATTTATGTCATTTTTGAACACTCGGTATGTCATTTTGGTTGGGTAAAGGCTGAGTTTAGAATTCTTGCATTGTTCTCATCCCATTCTTTCTTGTCCTGCCATTTACAGTGTTGCTTACTATTTAATGCTTCCATGAGAAGCAATAAGCTGAAATTCAAGTTAGTCAAGTTTCCTCCTTTAAGAAGCTTTTCCATGAAATTAAGTAGAACAAGGTTTGGAATTAAGTACATGTGACTATGCATAATACAAAGCAAGAGAGTAAGATCGTCATCTTTTCCTTTATATTTGCATTATGTTGTAAGTGAATGTGTCTCTTGCTGGCTTATAGCCTGACTGCCAGCAGATATCATGATGCTGGGTCATGGCATGAAAGTAGTTTGTTTCAAATTGTTATAAAGATGATTTTGAAATACAACTTTTTTCTTACAGTTTTGATAGCCACCAATATGCATCCCGATGAGGACAGAGAAATGGATTGACACTATAGGAATGAAGGATCCAAGTCTCAGTGTATTTTCAGTATCATTACAGACTGGGCTCTTGACCAAGACCATGTGTTTCTTGGTATTTCTCCTAAACGCATTGGCACCGTTTCCTTTGCCCATGTGGAAGCATTCTGATCGTTCCGTCTTCAGAGTTGCTTAGATCAAAGATGGCTGAATTTGTCTATAAGTTGCTCATTTGGGAAGTTTTTCTTCCTGTTAGAGATGAACTATATGTGTTATATAAGCAATTTGCTACGATGTAGATGGTAAGAATGTTGAGTAAATTCCTTACATTATTTATGTTACAATATTAACATATAAAACAAAGACCAAACTCATTGCCATGGAGTCATTTCCAACTCAAAAGCACCCTGGAAACAGAATAGAACTGCCCCGCAGACTTTATTTACAAGAAGCGCCTGGTGGATTTGAGTTGTGGACCTTTTGGTTAACAGGCAGAGCACTTAACCACTACTCTACCACCTCACAGGTATTAGCATATGCTGCATTCCTTGTATTCAAAAAGGGAGGTAACTTTTTTGACTGAACTGAAAAAGAATTAAAAAGGCAAGTTATGTTTCTAAAGGATATGCAAATACTTAGTTCCTTTATATCAGGTGTAGTACTAGGCTCTCTTTGGAGATTAGAAAAATGAATTGGATTCTCTGCCCTTAAATGTACACACACTGCAATGGGGACAAGTGTCTTCACAAATGAATTATGATAGGAAGCAGGTTCTAATAAATTCTGTGGTGGAAGATTAAATGAATTCTGTGAGAATTTTATTCCGGGCAGAGCAGTTCAGTTCTGGCGGTGGCGGGGGTGGGACAACTTGGTTGAACTTTGAAGTAGGATTTAGTCAGTGAAGAAAGAGAGGAAACAGCATTCCAGGGGAAAAAAGAACAATGTGAGTATAAGCTCTGTGGTTGAAAATGTAGTGCTGGACCTCTGGATCCTCAGGTGCAGAGGACAAAATTATGAAAAGGAGAACTACAGAGTACTTGAGGCAGTCAAACTGCTAACAGGCTGATCCTAATCACTTTCAATGGACATAAAGTTTATAACCAAGCTCAGGACTAAGAGTGGTAAGACTTGGGAAAGTTCAGTAAGAAACTTTCAGTAAGAAAGACTCTTAAATAAATCTTTTAAATGAAAACTGAGATTTTTCCTCTCCTGCTTTAAAAGGAGAAGTTGTCCTAATCTAAAGTTGAGCTTATACAAAATTCTTTTTATTTGCTGAAGTTACAGCGTGTACATACGTGTACACAGTCACCTGCCTTTTTGTTCAATAACCGGTTCTCTAAAGACATCAGTGTCTGCCCCTTTAGACACTAACCTTCCCCAATTACCTCTGCTTTTTCAGAAAAGTAGAATTACAGAAATAGAGATTCAAGGTACTGTTAAAGACCAGTCCCTGATTTTGAAAATGAGCAAGTGTCTAGAGAGGCTGAGTGTCCAGGGCGACAGGTGCTATAAATGACAGGAGCACTTGTGAGAATTCCTTATCACTGGGAAGAGTCCACTGTTCTCCCTAGTCCACGGCACAGCAGAGGAAACAAAAGAGGACATTACTTCATATTACGAGCCTAATTTTCATTGCATGCCGTATAGTATTTCAATTGGTCTGTCTAATACAGGTTATTTGTAACCCCATTGGGTGTCCTGGTTGCTTCTGGGTCTTACCGTTTGATGAGAACCCCTAATTTCTCACTATTATAGGATGGCCACCGTAGTTACTGACCCAACACTTGATTAGTGCTTTACCATTAGCCACAGTCTTGTATCAAAATAGCAGTCATGGGAAAATTTTTCACTCAGATTTTAAATTGAAATATTCCTTTTAACTCAGATTTTGTTGACTTGTTTCTAATGGTGATCTTTTTGAAATAAATAGTATGTGTCTTAAAGATGCTTACATTGCCTATGTCTCTTAATTCTATTGATTAAGAAAAAAAAAGACATGCGCTTTTATTTCAGTATTCTCCTTGCCTCTAAACTTTTGGCAGCTCTTCTATAAGATACTTTCAAGAGATATTTTGTTGCTATGTAACATGGCAAATATTTTGAGTGCCCATGAAAATGACGATTATGATAGCTTGGTTTCCATGTGTGTAAGTGCATCAATTAAGTTCTATCTGATCTTTATCGCTTGAAGTTTTAATAACTACTTTTAGGGATAATAATCAGCTGATTTCCTATTTTGGATGAAACCATGTGTCTAAAATGGATTGGAACGTTTTCAGTTGTCCAGTATAAAATTGAAAACTATTACCTGTTCATCCAAATGATTGGTCACCAAGTATCAAGCATCTGAGTATTTGAAAATATAGTAATAGTAATATGACATTTTCCCATCTATCAAAATTTTTATTGTTTCAAAGACATAGCTAGGTGACTTGGGAGGTAGTAGTCCACAGCTTTCATTTATGAAGTTTTATGTTCTGTTATTATGTTTAGAAATAAAAGACAAATTAACTCATCAGTTGGATAAGTAGCACTGCTTATGAAATCTGCAATATGAGGGAAAAAGTGAAAGTTGGTGTAGTGTAAATTGAACACATGGAAACACCAGTGGCAGTAGTTCTTAAGAAAGTAATCATTGCCAAGGGTGGAGCCAGGTACAAAAACAATCCTGAAAATTTTAATTTCCACTACCTCATACCAGTTCCAGGAAACAGTAAGAACTTTATTATTGAATGCTACCATTTAAGAAAATCTTCTAGTCCTTAATTTGTACTAAATGTTCCTTCATGTAAATGATACACGTGAATCACAATAGGCTTAGAACCAGGATAGTACACATTTTGAATCTATTACACTTTTTAAAATTGTGATTAAAGTTGACCTACAGAGATTGTTTTCCATGATAGATATTTTTGTGGGAGAAACTACGTAAATGAAATGTCTTCACATGCCAGTTATTTTTAATTACAAAATTATAAGTGCATAACACTTTGGCAGCATTTGTACGGACATGACTGGGGAATGTGACTCAGTGATAATGCAATTAGGCGCATTCAGTTCTGGTTGAAGAATCGTGTTCAAAGGTGTGAGTGAACCCAAGAGAGGCTGAAAATGAAGCCTTTTAAGGGTATTTATTAGTGACTTAGGTGGAAAAAGTAGAAGGAAGTTTACCAAGTTGACCTTTACAGAGAATACCTGTGACATCTGGAACTTTGACCCTCAGAAGAGTCAGGGCGAGACAGACCCAGCGTAACTGAGCTTGTAGTGACCCCACGACAACCGAGCAACCCACTGACCTGTCCTGCACCACCTTCGCAGTCTGCGGTCGCTGTGTCAGTTCACCTCATGAAGGGTCATCCTCTTTGTCTTCCCCTTACACTTTACCAAGCATGATGTCCTTTTCCAGGGACTGGTCCCTCCTAGTAACATGTCCAAAGTACGTGAAACAAAAATCTCACCATCCTCACGTCTAAGGAGCGTTCTGGCTGTACTTCTTCCAAAACAAATTTCTTTGTCCGGGCAGTCCATAATATAGACAGTATTCTTTGCCAAGAGCATAGTGCAGGGGCATCAGTCCTTCTTTGGTCCTTCTTATTCACTATTCAACTTTCACATGCATCTCAGGCAATTGAGAATACTTGGGTCAGGTGCACCTTAATCCTCAAAGTGGTGTCTTTGCTTTCTAACAACTGTAAAGAGATTTTTTGCAGCTGATTTGCCCAATACAGTATGTAATTTGATTTGTGGCTGCCACTTCCATGTGTGTTGATTGTGGATCCAAGTAAAAACTAAATCCTTTACAACTCCAGTTTTTTCTCCATTTATGAAGATCTTGCTTATTGGTCCAGTTGTGAGGATTGTTTTTTTCTTTCTTCATAATGAGGTGTAGTCCTTAGTGAAGGATGCAGTCTTTGATCTTCATCAGCAAGTAAGGTTGTGTCATTGCATATCCCTGTTGTTAATGAGCCGCCTTCTAATCCTAGCACCAAATATAATGTACCTGCTGCAAAACACACTCTTTTTACTGTCACATCCCATGAGTTTTCACAGATTCATACTGGTGTGGAACTACTGCCACAAGGAAAATAGTAAATATTTTTATCATCCCAAGGAAAACCCTGTTTTCTCTTTCAGCCAGGGCCTCCCCTCATTCCATACGCTAGCAACTGCTGGCTTTTTTTTCTGACCCTACTATTTTGCAAAGCGTGTTCGCATTTTTTTTTCATTTAATTCTCGTAAGATCCCCATATTAATGTTATTATCGACATCTCTGTTTGACAGATGAAGAAAGTAGGATTCAAAGTTAAACAAATTTCCAAAAGCTACTGTACACAAGTAGTGGAGCCAGGACCCTTGTTTACTAACTCAGAAGATGAGCACTTCCCACAACACTTTCACTGCGCCTCGTGCTCCAGAAGCCCCACTCTTCTCTCCATTGCTCAGCTACCTACAGGCGCATCCCATCCTAGCAGCCAGTCTTTAACTTCCAAGGTAATGTGCTGGAGGTACTGGAACACTGTTCTCAACCTTTTTTTTTTCATTATTATCCCACTAAAGAGACTTCTTTTCTTCCTCTAGTCACCATACATATACTCTGTATCTGTTTATGTAGTGTGACAATATATATACATACATATGCGCCACCATGCGTGCGTGCGTGTGTGTGTGTGTTTGTGTGTGTGTGTATAGTTACATAGTGGTTAAGTGCTACAGCTGCCAACCAAAAGGTCAGCAACTGGAATCTACCAGATAGTCCTTGGAAACTCTGTGGGGCAGTTCTACTCTGTCCTGTAGGATCACTATGAGTCACAATCAACAGCAGTGAGTTTGGTTGTGTGTATGTATATGTATACATACATATATACACATATACATATGATTGTTTTTGCTCTGTAGGAACCAGTTTTACTCTCTTCGGGCAGTGTTACCTCTGCTGAGAATGCTTAACATAAAGCAATAGTCTTCAACCGTTGTCCTGTCTGATTTACATGAACCATGAGGGCCTATGAGAGGCGTTCAGGGTTATATCCAAATTTTTATGACACTCTAAAAATTTGACAGAAAAAAATAGCTGGTATAATGTTTATGAAAGCATTTAAGAGTGGGTACAAAAACAGTCTTTGATGGTTATGAGGGAAGGTGGAGGTAAGGATGGGCAAACACTAGAAGGACAATAGAGTAAGTGGTAACTTTGGTGAGGGGTAAGACAAAATACTGGAAGCCAGCACAGGTTGTACACGGTGAGGTCATGGAAGCTCCAGAGACTGGGCTGTGGGCTGTGGGCTGTGGGGACCATGCTCTTTGGGAGTATCTAGCTGATTTGGTATAACATAGTTTATAAAGAAAATGTTCTGCATTCTTCTTTGGCAAATACCATCTGAAGTCTTAAAGGCCCTCTGAGCAGCCCTGTAGGATACTCCATTGGTCTCAACCCTTTGGAAACAAGGAAAAATGAAGAAAACTTAAGGATACAAGGGGAAGATTAGCTCAGAGGACTGATGGATCACCTCTGCAACAGCCTCCACCAGCCTGAGTCCAGGACAAGTAGATGGTGCCCAGCTACCACCACTGACTGCCCTGATGGGAATCAGATTTGAGGGTCCCAGCACAGAGCTTGAAAAAAGTGTAGAACAAAATTCTAACTCAGAAAGAAGACCACACTTGCTAGCCTCACAGAGACTGGAGAAACCCTGAGAGCATGGCCCCTGGACCCCCTTTCAGCTCAGTAATGAAGCCACTCCTAAGGTTCACCCTTCGGCCAAAGATTGTTCCAGCCCATAAAGCAAAACAAGATTAAAGGGATCCTCCAGCTCCGGAGGCAAGGACTGTAAGGCGGGAGGGTGTAGGAAAGCCGGTAATGAGGAACCCGGGGTTGAGAGGGGGAGAGTGTTGATGGATGAGAAGGCTTTTTTAATCAGTATCATAAAACAATATGTGCACTGTTTAACGACAATCTGGTTCCGCAAACCTTCATCTAAAGTACACTACATAAAGTAATCTTTTTAGATAAGAATGTATAGTTAAGTAAAAGTCAGCCATTTAAAGTAATTTTTAACAAAAGAAAGTAAAATTTGGCTAGTCTCATTTTAAAAATATGTTTTTAAAGCTGGTTTTTATTCTAGATCCAGACTTCAACATATAATGTTAATGAGTAAGGTATTCTGATAAATAATAAATAGTACTAAATCCTGCTTTCATTAAATGCTGTGATGCCTATGTGTAGATCTTGACCCGTTGGTGTGAGTACACCTGTTGCCCATGGATCTTGTCTTATCACTTTGTCTGCCTTTGCATCAGGCAATCGTAACTGAAGTGTCGTGTCAACTGGCGTTATCAGCTGCCTTATGTGCAAAATGTAGATGTACTCCTTCCTTTTTTGTTTAAAAATTAGTGAATTAAAAAATAGTGAATTTAAAAGTGTAAATATTGATAAATGCACGTAAGTATAATATCACAGTTATATGATTGCCACAGCTATTTCCGACACCCTGCTGCATCAGTGAAGAAGGATGTCTTAGGTGACCCTTTATTCCCATGTCTCAGATAAAACTCAACCCTTTGATCTGACTGAAGAAATACTTTGTAATGCAAATGATGGGAAATAACTTTATGTTGTTATCAGGAGCTGTCAAGCCAGGCCCAACAGGAGGCAAATCCACACAGCAGAACAAAAGCTGCCTGGTCCTGTGCCATCCTTGTGATGGGTAGGGGATTAGAGAGTTGAGATCCAGAGCATTTTCATTAGGTAATTTTCAGAAGTAGATCTCCAGGCCTTTCTTTCCAGTCTGTTTGAGTTTGGAAGTTCCACCAAAGCCTGTTCAGCATCATGGCAACACACAAGCCTCCACGGACAGATAGATGGTGGCTGCATATGAGTTGTGTCTTACTGTGAGTTCTCTAGAGAAGAAAAACCAATCTTAACAATCACAAGGTGCCCTGCTGAAAGTCACTGAACCATCGTTACTCTCCCTTTTTTTATAGGAACCCATTGCCACTAAGTCAGTTCTGACTCATTGTGATTATATAGGACAGAGCAGAACTGCCCCGTGGGGTTTCCAAGGAGTCGCTGGTGGATTCAGACTGCTGACCTTTTGGTTAGTAGCCAAGCTCTTAACCACTGCTCTACCAAGGCTCCTTTTATTATATAAAAACTGAAGAAAAACAAACCCATTGCCATCTAGTTGATTCCAACTCAAATTGACCCTATACAACAGAGTAGAACTGTCTCAGAGTTTCCAAGGATTGCCTGGTGGGTTTAAACTACTGACTTTTTGCTTACCAGCTATTACACTTAACCAGTATGCCCCTAGGATTTCCTTTTATTGTATACCACCACCACCACCACCACTGCTGTCGAGTCGATTCTGGCTCATAGTGACCCTACAGGACAGAATAGTACTTCTCCATAGAGTTTTCAAGAAGTATCTGGCAGATTGGAACTGCTGACGTTTTGGTTAGCAGAGGTAGCACTTAACCAGTACATCACCAGGGTTTCTTTTATTGTATAGAATGCATCTAATATCTAAATGGGCAAAAATGTGCAGAATTTTCTACTTCGTTATAACAAATAACTACCACAAATATACAACTGATTATGACTGGTTGAGAAAGGCTGGTCCTCAGGCGATGGGAGATATGAAGAGGATGTGAAGTGTTTGGGAGATCTTACAAAGGAGACTCCTTTTTTCCCCCACTTATTGTTGTTAATATATACACCAAAGCATGCATCAATTTAACAGTTTGTACATGTGCAATTCAATGACATTGATTATATTCTTCAAGTTATGTAACCATTCTCACCCTCCTTTCCTGAGTTGCTTATTCCCCGTTAAGATAAATTCACTGGTCACTAGGTTTCCTATCTAATCTTTCTGGTTGTTTTTGTCAGTGTGATCCTGTATAAATGGTTTTTAAAAGAGCATGATGCTCAAGGTAGACATTCGTTATGAGTTTAATGAACCTATTGTTTGGCTATTGCTTGGAAGACTTTCGGGGGTATTTTTGGTTTAAAGTTCAAAGAGTATCCCAGAGCAATGGTTTCAGACGTTCATCCAGCCTCTGGTTCCAGAAACCTGGCTTGCCACAGCACTTTGAAGATCTGTTCTGCATTTACCCCTTTTGATCAGGATTCTCCTGTAGAATCTTGGATCAAAATGTTCAATAATGGCAACTGAGCACCATCCAGTTATTCTGGTCTCATGGCAAAGGAGGCAGTTGTTCCTAGAGGCATTTGCTAATTAGCCACACATTATGTTTCCCCCTACTGTCCCTTACTCTCCTTCTTCAGCTGCTCCAGGCAAATAGAGACCAACTGTTATACCCTGAATGGCTGCTTGCAAGCTTTTTTTTTTTCTTTATGAATTGTACTTTAGATGAAGATATACAGAGCAAACTAGTTTCTCATTAAACAATTAATACACATATTGTTCAGTGACAGTGGTTGCCATCCCTGTGACATGTTAACACTCTCCTTTTCTCTGTCTTGGGTTCCCCATTACCAGCTTTCCTGTCCCCTCCTGCCTACTTGTCCTTGCCCTTGGACTAGTGTGCCCTTTAGTATCATTTTGTGGGCCTGTCTGATCTTTAGCTGAAGGGTGAACCTCAGGAATGAGTTAATAATGAATGAAAAGGGCATCTGGTTGTCATGTTCTTGAGGTTGCTGCAGTCTCTGTCAGACCAGTAAGTGTGGTCTTTTTTCAAGAGTTAGAATTTTGTTTTACATTTTTCTCAAACTATCAAGGGCCTTCTGATGTGATCCCCATCAGACCTGCCAGTGGTGGTAGCCGGGCACCATCTAATTGTGCTGGATTCAGTCTGGTAGAGGCTGCGGCGGTGGTCTGTTAGTGCTTTGTGTCTCCAATTTTCTTCATTCTTCTTTTCTCCAGGTGGGGTTGAATCAGTAGAGTATCTTAAATGGCAGCTCAGAAATTTTTAAGATCTAGAGGAAATTTCTTTTTAATGAGAGTTTTAGTCTTGAAAGAAAAACCTTAAGAGAAATATTAATTCTCCTTCAAATATTTAAGTGGGAGTTTGGAGTATGAAATGCTGTATCTTTTATAGAACAAAAGATTTTAATGTTGGTGAAGTCCAGTTACAAATTTGTTTTTGGATGTGTGTGTATATTTTCTGTTTTATCTAATAAAATGTTTGCTTAACACAAGAACAGAAAGACCTGCAAGTTCTATAGTTTTAGGTTTTAGTTGGGTTTAACTCTGTGATCCATTTTGAGTTACTCTCTGTGTGTAGCGTACGATATAGACTGATGTTTTTTAATTATCATGAATATCCAGTTACTTTAGTACCATTGGTTGAAAAGACTATCTTTTCAACCAAATTGCCTGGAAATAAGTCTCTGTGGCTCAGTTTTACCCTCTAGGTTCTTGGTTCTGTCTCTGAGTCATTCAAATCGACTGCCAACAAGTTGATTCCAACTCATAGCCAGCCTTGTTAATGTGCAGCACATGTTTACAGCTGAGTAGTTTCATCAGCCTGCTTCCTGCTAGTTGAATGTACCATGGACCGCCAAAAGAACCAGTAGATCTGTTCTGGAAGAAGTACAACCAGAGTGCTCCTTGGAAGCCAAGATGGCAAGACTGTGTCTCATATACTTTGGACTTGTTGTCAGGAAAGATCAGTCCCTGGCAAAGGACATCATGCTTGGTAGAGTGGAAGGTCAGTGAAAAAGAGGAAGACACTCGATGAGATGGATTAACACAGTGGCTGCAACAATGGGCTTAAGTATAAAAATGACTGTGGGCATGGTGCAAGACTGGGCAGTGTTTCATTCTGTTTATAGGGTTGCTATGAGTTGAAACCAACTCAACGGCACCTAACTAACTAGCTAACTTCTTGCTAGTAGAATTTTGGGAGCCCAGCAGTATCCTTTTGTTTTGAGCCCTCACTATCCCTTTCAGATGAAGTTGGTGAGGTTTCTGCTGAAATACACTTTTCAAAAACTTTGTGAATCTTCTGATCTGCCATGCCCACAGATCTTTTCAAACTAATCACTTTTCAAATTTGGCTCATGCTGAGACACCTTTAAGTTCCTTGGAGGTCCCCTGTTTTGATGGAAAGTATCTGTGGGGTCAAACTCAATTTCTTGAAAGAATCCTTTGTGTGATTGAATAATCTTTCTAAGATATTAGCAAAAGATTGTGTCATCATACTTTGACTTTTTCTCTAGATCCTGCTTTCCTCACAGGAAATCTCTTGATTTTCTTGTCTTTTGGCCATCTGGAGAACCTGAGGATTCAGAAAATCTTCAAGTCCTGTCTCCCTTTCAGTGTATCTTGTCTTCCTTTAATGCATCTCTGTCTTCTTACATTTTAGTATAAATGGAAAGAAGAAACCAGCTAGCACCCTCAAAAAGTTGCTTGTAAATCCTTTCTTTAATGTCCAAGTCGATCACTTTCAAGTTCTTCTTTCCACGTAACTTCAGGGTGCATTTTCACTGAGCTTCCTGCCAACTTTATAAAGATCTCCCCTGCTTGACTTTCCAGTAACATGTTCCTCACTTCCTTCTGAGCCCTCATCAACAGCATCTGTAAAATCCAGACTTCTACTCACAGTCTGTCAAGGAATTTGAGTCTTTCTCTGTTGTGCTAGCCAAATTCTTTCATTCTCCTCCCACCACCAAGTCCCAGTGCCACTCTCACGTTTTAGTTATTGTTACAGCATCACTTCACTTCCTGGCACCAAACTTCATATTGATTTTGTATTAGTGCCTAACAAATAACCACAAGTGTGTTTTCTTAGAACAACAACAGTTTACAGCCTCACAATTCCCTTGGGTCAGGAATCCAGGTACAATTTACATACATTTTTCTGCTCCTTTTATAATACAGAACTCAAGGTTTCAGCTGGGTTCCATTTTCGCTGAAAGCTTGATTTTAGGTAATAATCTACTTCAAAGTTCATATAAGTTGTTGACAGATCTCATGTCCTTGTAGTTGCATGCTTGAGGGCTCCAATATCTTGCTGACTGTCATCTGTAGGTCACCCTGAGTTCCCCATAATTTCCTGCCATGTGATTCTCTTTATATGCCCTCTTGCAACCTGCCACCTTACTTCTTCAAGGCCAGCAAGAGAATCTCTCACTCCATGCTAAAAAAGAGTGTCATAACGTAATCCTGGGAATGACATTCTCTCACCTTTGCTGTGTTGTATTGGTAAAAGAAACAAGTTGCAGCTTCTCCCTGCATTGAAGAAGAAGGAGTTATACAAGAGTGGGGCTCATTGACAGTCACCTCCCAGTGTGTGCTCTCTGTTACCCTTAAGGAAAGTCTTTGTCTCTTTGAGCTTCTGCTCCTGGCAGATCTTCATGTGACTTGGCACCTCTCTTCCTCCACTTCTGCTTTCTTAGCTTGCTTGTTAAATCTGTTTTGTATGTCAAAAGAAGTTGATTTAAGTTAGGCTTATGCTAATCCTTGTCTCATTCATGTAACAGAGAAAACCCATTCCCACAAGGTATTATTACCATACGTATAGAGTTTAGGATTTACAACACCAATTTGGAGCAGGGAGGACAGAGTTCAATCCGTAAACTATGCTAATTCTGTATCTGCTTCCTGAACAGCTGATAATTTTCTCATATAGCATGAGCTATAGACTCACACCTTGGGGATTCACCATTATCCTGGCGATGTTATGCAAGTTACCATACAATTTGTTGAATATGCTCTTATAAGAAGGCTGATCACTCAGATGTCAAACTGTTAAGTGTGAGTCAACTACATTTTATAAAGTGCTTCCTCCTTTTTTATTTTTTTTTCAGTGTCCCACCTGGGCTTGAAGGCATGAAAGAACAAGACCTCTGTAACAAGATAATGGCTAAGATACTAGAAAATTATCATACCTTATTTGAAGTAAAGTGTACAGAAAATGATAACCAGAGACGTGAAAACCTGGCTAGGCTTATCATAGTAAAAGTAAGTAACTTTGGTGTTTAATTTTGAGTATTATCATTTGTACTGAAGGTGTCTTCAAGTCATTTTCTATCATAAAAAGTCCATGTGGGTATAACTTCAGCTTATTATGCCTCCCTGTGTTGAATTCTTTTTGTCAAATCTGTCAAGTGTTTATTAAGCTGGTACATATTCTTCTAAGATTGCAGAATGATGGTGATTTTACATTTCCTTGCTGCAGTGAAATATCACAAAAGCACTTATATGAGTTCAGTGCTGTGATCAGCAGACCTTACCACCCTCTTTTATGGAGGTCTGCTTTTATAACAGTGAGATGTATGTGTGGTTTAGCTCAGGATTGCTACTAACTTGATTACAAATTGCTGAAAACAGTATTGCTATGGGTCTTTTTATCTTCTGTCCGTCTGGCACATTTTCAGTCTGCACGTAAGATCTGAAGTCTCCTTTATGTAATCCATGAGAACCATCATCAGTAATGCAGAGTTTTCTAAAAACATGTAAAGGAGCCCTTGACAATCCTAAGTTCTTTTATATACTTACTGATAACCCTATACACATTACTGATATCCCTATACACATTAGGAAAATTCATGTAGGTCTCTGATGACCTACAATGAAGTCAGAGGATAAGGCATCCAAATCAAATGCTCGAGATGCAGGACAAGAGAGAAGGCATGTGGTTTTGGTTCCACTACAGGGAGGTAAATTGTGCCGGAGCTGATGTGAGAGAGCTCCTCAGGAGGTTTCCTGAGACGTATCAAATTTACAGACTGAAATCTACTTTTGTTGATTCATATGGTGATGAATGATAAAGCCAGAAGCATGTGGTTTGGGCACTGGGCTTTCATCTCTTCTTCCTGTTGAGGCCATGGTGACTTTGAGAAAGATAATGGATATCAGGTAGCATTCCATGAAAACAGCAAAAGACGACCAAGAATAGGTTTTCTTGACTAGGACTTAAGCTATTGACACAACAGATGCTTTATAAGAGATAGAGCACTTCTCTTGAGAACTGAGAAGAGTGTATTTAGCAGGACTTGCCAACCAGATAAAAAGAATTTGAAACTGAAATTTGAGGAAAAGGGAGAACAAAACGTACATAAAACGATAAAATGAGATGATTTTGAGAAAAACAAATATAACCCGAGATGGGGGTAACATGGCAGCTGCGAAGATATGTCAGTAACTCACAGGAAAAAATAATAAGGAAAATATTTATTTCAGTCGTACTACAAAAAAATTAAATTATTTTAAAGCAGGAAAACAGTCTCCCTTAACTTTGTTCCTTTGGCTCCTTTTCAAAGGATCCATTTTTAAAATCTCTAAATCTTTTTAAATCTCTATTTTAAGGAATATTGAAGGACTATTCACTGGCTTTTTAATATACATGTCTTTTTACTAGGGCTAATAAGACAATAAGCACACTTAAAATGTAATGGAAATAGGTGAATATGATCCCATAGGTAGGACAGACTTGCTGAGATAGAGCTAGTCACTGGCACACAGCAGCAGGTAGTATTGGGGTGTACAAGTGAAATACAATTGTTGTGATATGTATTAGAGTACTCTGACTTGAAATCCTTGGGCCACTAGCTTTAAGAATGGTGAAGAACATAGCATGAAAGTACAAGGTAAGACAAATAAGTTGATAATATCATAGAAACCAAGGTATTTTAGATGAGTGAAGGATATGGCAACCAGTCTCTTAAGCCCTGCCCCACAAGGCTCTGAGACTGGAGTAAAGTGGGCAGTATCTGCAGTGTTACACTTGATTCTGCGTACTACATTCTGCCTCCCCAGACAAGCAGCACTGGTACTCACTGATTCTCACTAAATATGTATTTGCCAGGGTGACTACATTTTCATTTGGGTACCATGTTGTTGATGGCTTCCAAGCTGTAACTCCAGTCCCAGCCTATCTTAAGAGTAATGTTGTCGTTGGTGGGCTTTGTCAAGTTGTTTCCAACTCGAAGCCACCGTGTGTACAGCAGATGGAAGTGCTGCACAGTCCTGTGCCATGCTCACTGGCATTGCTGTATTTGAACCCACTGTTGCAGCCACTGTGTCAGTCCAGCTTGTTAATGATCTTCCTCTTTTTTGGTGACCCTCTACTTTGCCAAGCATGATGTCTGTCTCCAGGGACTGGTCCATCTTGATTACAGGTCCAAATTACGTGAGACAAAGTCTTGCCATCTTCATTTCTAGGGAGCATTCTGGTTGTACTTCTTACAAAACCGTTTTTTGTTCTTTGGGCTGTCCATAGCATATTCCGTATTTTTCACCAGTAATTGAAATAACCAATAATTGAAATGCTTCAGTTCTTCTTCTGTCTTTGTTATTCATTGTCCAGCTTCCACATGTTTATGAAACAATTGAAAAGACCATGACTTAGTTCCCAGAGTGACGTCTTAAAAAGGTCTTCTGCAGCACATTTGCCCAGTGCAATATGTCATTTGATTTCTTGACCACTGCTTCTGTTGGTGTTGATTGAGGATCTAGGTAGAATGAAGTCTTTGACAGCATCAATGCTTCTTAAGAGCGGCAGAGCCATATGCCTCATTACCTGTAGAAAACCACGTAGTACCTTAGACTTACAGCACCCAAAACATCACCGCAAAACATCGTCTCCTTTTGTCCACTCCAAACTTGGTTAATTGCATTGTGAGACCCCTGGTCTACCAAACTGGAATCCTTAGTTTGGCTCTTAACTATTCCTCCTTAGCAGTTTCACTGGCCTTGTCTCCTGCCTTAGATGTGTCACTTGTAACAGTGGTTCTCATCCACCCCACTACAACTACTGTAGATTAGGTTCTTATCATACCCATGCAGTTTTCACACTGTGTGCCCATATTATGGGTTGAATCTTGTGTCATAAATTCTGAAATATGTGTTATAAATTCTGACTTCTGTGCCTGTGGTTATAATCTCATTTAGGAATGAGTTTTCTTTGTTATATTACTGAAACAGGATTAGTGTCTTGAGTCAGTCTCTTACAGAATTTAAAAGGAAAAGATTAAGGAAACAGGAATGTGGGAAAAAGAGATACCAAACCACAGGCATGTGGTCTGATGACCCAGGAGCAGAAACTCAAGAGACAAAAAAACTTGCCTCCACAGCTGACAGAGAGAGTCTTTCTCTATAGCTGGTACTCTGAATTCGGACTTCTAGCCTAATAGACTATGAGAAAATAAATTTCTCTTTGATGAGTCGGATCCGACTCGACGGCACTTGGCTTGGCTTTGTTAAAGTCAGCCATTTGTGATATTTTTGTTATAGCAGCACTAGATAACTAAGACATTGCTTCTAGGCACAATCTCTTCCCAACTCCTTCTCACCAGTGAGAGAATTATATTTCTTTAAAACAACCTTGATGACAACATATGTCTCCTTCAAGTAAACAAATGTTTGTTATTTTGCCTCCCACCCCCTTTGCTGAAAGTGCAAAATTAAGACTCTTAATTAGCATTCAGACTTTGCAATCCGTCCTCAGACCAAATTTCCTTTGATAAATACTTGAATGAATACTGAATAAATGGTCCTGGTTTTCTTCCTGTTTTCTGGCTTGTCTGCATTCTCCTTTGAGGATTTTTCTTTTTCAGTTAGACTTAACTACTGTTATTCTGTTTCCTAAAATCTTGCACCCAGAACTCTCCCCAGCAAACCATGCATACATCTCTAACTGCCTGCAAGTCCCTTGTGCCTGCATACCCCCATGGATTCTGCATCATCTTTACTTGCTCTTGAAGATCTAGTGCTCTCCTTGTGTTCTGGAGTTTAATGAATGACCCACCCATCTACACAGTTATTCCAGGTTGATATCCCATCAATCACATAACCAAAAAACCAAACCCACTACCACTGAGTCAGTTCTGACTCATAGCAATTCTATATGACAGAGTAGAACTGCCCCATAGAGTTTCCAAGGAACACCTGCTGGATTCAAACAGCTGACCTTTTGATTAGCAGCCGTAGCGCTAAAAACTACACTACCAGAGTTTCCCGTCAATCACAAAGACCTGTTGATTTCCACCTCCTAAGTATCTCTGTAGGGTCACTGAGTCAGAACTGACTCAACGGCAACAGATTTGTGCTTTTTTTGGTTAAGTATCTTTATAGCATCCCTATGAGTTAGAATTGACTGGAGGGCAATGAGTTTTGTTTGTTTTTTAATATCTTGTCTTTCCTGTCTTGCCGTCTCACTGGCATCATCCTCATTGTCTCTCATCTAGGCTTGAGAATTCCAAACCTCGCTCATTACTGCAGCTGTCTTGTGACTATAGACTTAATGAGCTTCCTGGCATGGCTCCAAAATCTGAATTTTAAAAGGCTCCTTTGGCAATTCTAATAAATGGCCCAGTTTGGGAAGCAATTGATTATTCAGACATTTCTGTATTCGCTTCCTAACTGATTTTCTTGATTACAGTTTGTGCCTTGACACCATCTTCCCTATTCTGTTGCCTGAGTTACTATCACATACATATGAGCATGCCATTTCCATATCAATCTCCAGTGGTTCCCCCTGCCTGTCCCTAGACTGTAAAATCTAAATCTTGGAATGACACATGAGACTTGCCATGATTTGAGCTGTCCCTACCTAGTCAAGGGGCCCCAGTGGGGCAATAGTTAAGAACTCAGCTACTAACCAAAAGGCTGACAGTTCAAATCCACCAGCTGCTCCTTGGAAACCCTGTAGTGCATTCCTACTTTGCCCTGTAGGATCACTATCCTTTAGAATCAGCTCTGCAGCAATGGGGTTGGGTTAATTTTTTACCTAGTCACACTTCTTTTCCACTACTCCTGCTGTACATTTGACATGTCAGCAGACATTGCTTGATGTCATCATAGAACCCATGTTGTCTCAGGCCTCGTGCCATTGAACATGGTACTTCTTCCTGCTTGTCAAGCTAGTGAGCACAGTGTCTGGTGCTGAAAATTCCTTCAAATCAATGACTAAACCGTATTTATTTAACATAAATTAGTGTCTATGATCATAGTTTATATACAGTATAAAAACAATAATAATGAAAGATTTTGGAATTAGTCGAAGGAAATCAGCAACATGATAGTTCATGAGTATTTCATGACTACTATATATAAGAAAAGTTATTAGATACTTCTAAAGTCTTTAACAGTTCTAGAAGGAGCACTGCTATTAGGGTTTATAAAAAATGGTCCCAACCCACTGCAGCTTAGTTGATTCCAGTTCACAGTGACGCTATACGACAGAGTAGAGCTGCCCCATAGGATTACCAAGGAGCAATGGGGATTTGAACTGCCAACCTTCTGGTAAGGAACTGCTCTCTTAACCACCTAGTCTGTGATCCAGCTACTCAGTTTACCAGTGTGACCGTGCACAACTTAAAACATCTTTATCCCTACTTTTTCTCACTGACAATAAGGAAAATCCTAAAGATATGTTGTGCCTTGAAACCATTAGTGCTTGTGAAAGTGTTTTCAAAACCAATGTAATATTATAGGTATCTAAGGTATTAAAATATTTTTTCCTGGAGTGATAATGTAGGATGAAGAAAAAAATGATGAAGCCATTGGTCTGCTTTGAAAGAATGTAGTCAAAGACATACATCAGTAGATGTGTTAATAAGCCTCGACCACCGAGGTAGCTCTGGTTCTGAGATCAGGCTGGATTAGAAATTCCAAGTCATGTGACCCTAGGCAAATTATTTGATTTCTCCTCAACTCGCTGGTTTTCTCCTCTGTAAAATAGGAAAAACATCAAGTAACTAACTTGTATGGGTTTTTTTGGTGATGATTAAATGAGAAAACTTTAGCAAGTTTTTAATAAAATTTAGCTTTAAAATAAAGTCGTAATTAGAGTTACATCATTTCTAAAATACCATCTTACTTTATCTTTTAAAAGGAAATCAAGCTTGATAATAGAAGAAAAACTGGGAGTCAAAAATAGACAAAGTTGCTAATCAGATGTGTTACTCATGACAGAAGAGTTATCATTTCTAAATGTTTCTTCTTATTAACTCAGTATTCTAGCTTTGCTAATGTTATTAAATTAAATATCGTTTTTGTCTTTAGAAGTAAAAAAAAAAAAACCTGATTAAGCCTTCAGTGGACACGAAAGTGTGATTTTAGTTTGTAATATTTCTAACTAGAACCTGCTGTTCAAAAATGAAGGTAACTCTTGTGTATATATTTATATATGTATACATTTGAAGCAATTTTAGTTCTTCACAATTGGTTTCATGTTTCAATGTGATTCTTTTGAAATCTTAAATTTTGTAAATAACCTCATGAGATAGACATCATTATTAGATGCATTTTATAGGACAGAAGAATGAGAATTTCAGGGGGTTAGTATTTTGAAGCCAAGTTTTCTTAATTCAGTGTTTGCTGCTGCTCTGCTGCCTTTTATTCTGTCTTTACTTAGGAAACAGTGTTCCATCTGTTAATAGAAAGGCCATCAGTTTGAGATCTTCCAGGCAGTCCTTGAAAACTCTGTGCAACAGTTTTACTCTGTCCTACAGGGTCGCTATGAGTTGGAATTGACTTGACAGCAGTGAGTATTTTACAATCAAGGTAGCATGAGGCCAAATATTAGCAATAACCACAAAAAATCAGCAGGTGCTATGGAGCTAAGGGACAGAAAGGTACAGACTCATTTAAATGGAAGTTTTGAGAAAGACTGTTTAAATGACTGTGAAAAATGACTTAAGATTTCAACAAGTTTCTGAGAAGAGGAAGTAGAGTGGAGCGAGAGCGCTCCCAGGCACAAGGGTGTGCTTTCAGGTGTGGAGTGTTTGGGGAGCTGTGAGTAGACGTTTCTGCCCAGTAGTAGGAAGTGACAAGGGAGAGCTAAATACCAGAGGCTGTGGAGTTAAAAATTACCTTGTAGAAATGAGAGAATGATCAAACAGTTTAAGGACGGGTATAATTTAAGTTATACTTTATATGTTTACTTTATCCTTTCAGTCAGGCTGGAAGGGATATGACTCACCGTGAAGCTCTCGATGTCGTACGCTGTCAGGAGTAGCCTAAAGTCTTTGTCTGCTCGGCCGCCTCTGGTCAGTAATGCAGAGTTAATGGTGACTTCTCCAGACTTGTTCATCAGCTTCCCGTCTGGGCAGGCTGGCTCTTCCAGAAGGCGAGTCAAAAGTTAGAATAAAGGTGTGGTCTGTAGGACTCCATCTTCTGTCCCGCCTTCCTTTCTGTTGTTTGGTAATAAACCTCAGTCCCCATAGAATTTTTCCAAATTTGTAGACCTAGTTGATCCAAAGGATTTTTGAATAAGTCTCTTGGGACTGTGACATTTGGAGCAATCTGTATTCTCCCAGTGGTCTAAGAGCGTATTTTGTTGGCTCTTGGCATTTTGGTTTACACTGTACTGAATTAGACAGATAGTTTTCACAGTTGGTGCCCTAGAGGTATAACCGTTTTTTGCCTCACTTTTTCCTTTTTCGACGATTTTTTTTGGAGTTTTGTCAATATCAAAGAAGGAAAGTAAATACAAACACCTTTTCTTTGCCAAACTGTATGATCAAGGCTGTATTTCTGAATAAACAACAGCGAACTGCATTAGGAGAAGCATATCTTTCAAGTAGGCGCCTGACGTTGTGCGGAGGCACTGCTGCAGGTAAGCCTAGGGGCTCTGTCATACCCGTTCCTCCCCCTGGCCATTGAGCACGGTGGCATGGTGGCAGGTTCGCAAACGTGATTGTCTAGTTGTCTGTGAGGGAGCTTTTAGCTAGTAAACAAATAACTGTATTGGAACATTCCTACCTCTACCCCTACCCTTGCTCACCTGGTCTGGCCCCCAGCAACTTTTTGTTTACCCAAATATAAATGAAAGTTTGAAAGGAAAGCATTTGGATGACGTTCAGGACATCAAGGGTATGATGACGCTCTTACGGCCATTCCAGAAAATGAGTTCCAAAAGTGCTTTGAAGGGTGGACTAGGTGCTGGAGTGGATACATAGCTTTGCAAGGGGAGACTGTAGTGATATTCAGCAATGAGATATGTAGCACTTTTTCTAGGATGAATTCACAAACTTCATTGTCAGACCTAGTATATCATATAAATGTCTGAAACATTTCTGTCTATTCTGTCTACTTGTCTATCTAATGCCTAGTCTGTGCAAAGCTCTGGGATAAGTGCTGGAAATCTTTAGAAAATAAAGTATGGTCCCTTTCCCTACAACAGACAAAATCAGTGTAGGAACCAACCAAAAAATCAAACCCATTGACATTAAATTGAATCAGACTCATAGAGACCCTATGGGACAAAGTAGAATTGTCCCATAGGGTTTTCAAAGAGTGCTTGGTGGATTTGAACTGTCATCTTTTTTTGTTAGTGGCTATAGCTCTTAACCAGTACACCACCATGGTTTCCAGTGCAGGAACAGCAATGTAAAAGGGAAGAGAGAATGTCATGCCAAATACTGTGTTCAGTTCTGTATATATTATTTGTTTCTCATAGTAACCCCTTTGAAAGAGGTTATCTTAATTCTCCTTTGCTGATGAGGAAATTGTTTGAGATAACACAGCAGTAAATGGCAAAAGGGGGTTTTGAACTCAAGAAAGTACTGACTAGAAGCCCCAAAGGGGCTTCCAATCTTGAGTTTTAAATGGGAACATCAGTGTCATGAGGAAGTATACATTTATTCATTTAGTGCGTCTGTATCTTACTATTGAGTGTTGGGGAAGTACTTGAATTCCATTCTTCAAACTCTGCATTCTAAATGATTTCACAACTCTGGTCTGGACTGTTATCTGTTAAAAATACTGCAAACTTCTAGACCAAAAAGCAAACCAAGCCCATTCTCAGCAAGTAAATTCCAACTCATAATAACTCCATAGGTCAAAGTAAAACTGCCCCATATTGTTTCCAAGCAGCTGGTATGTTTGAACTCCTGACCTTTTGGATTACCAGCTGAGTTTTTAACCCCTGCACCACTAGGTCTCCAAACACCTGGACAATAGGGATGTAATAGAAAGCAAACAATGTTTTCAGTTTTTTATTGTTTTTGTGTGCTTGTTTTTTAGTTGATTGTGTTGTCTCATCTTTTGGGGTGAGTAAACTTATGTCATTTATATAGCAAATCTATATGTTGTCATTTGGATCATTGTGGACTCAGGTGGCACTAAATTTGAATTCATTTGCTAACTTCTTCAGATCATATCTTTCAATAGTGAGTTAAACCTTTTAGATAGGTCTGAGCTTGGAAATTATAAGGTATTACATGATGTTTGGGGAAAGCAAAGGTAAAATTGCATGACAGAATGTTGTTTACATGCATGACTAAAATGGACATTTTCTAGTAATAGGTTAACACTGAGTATGAAGCATTAGGGATAAAAGTTATTGCTTAGCTTGGTGCTCTCCTGGCCCCAATTTTCAGAGCATAGTTAGATATTTACAATTTAGATTGCTGCTAATTTCTTCTTAAATGTTTTGTTTTATAGAGTGATTGGAGATAAATACTAGAAAATTATATGTCTACTAGGAAGCTTTATGGTAGATGTATGCCAGGTTTTAAATTGCTTCTGTCCTATTATGAAGAATGTTTAACAGATCACAGGCTGTTTGTTCATGCTTATGAAAACATTATGCTATGTGACCTTTAAACTGTTTACATTGAGATGGCAATGCTTTGGCACTGACACCTCGTAAGTTACCTACTTGGCATATCTGGCACGTCGGAGGCACTCAGGAAACGGTAAATGAATATGTGTGGATTTTCAAGGATTAATTATATGGTTTAGAGCTGAATCCTGTTAACCGATGTCAGAGGAATGTATGGACGTAAACACCCAACTCCTGTACTCGTTGATTGCAGTAATTCTGGTGTTTGTGTTTTACACTGTTTCCCAGAACTTTCCCACAGGATTAAGCTTCAAAACCACTGTAGAAACTTAATGATAACCTTTATTGGCTATCTTCTTCTTCCCACCATTATTATCATTTCTATTGCTGGACCACCAAATGAACTACTTAGTCCTTGCCACATGGTCTGCCTCTGGGTGGGTGAATGTGCAATTAAGGTATCTCAAACTCCACTGCCCCAGTGATGCCCACTCTTACCCTCCAGGTGCAGTTAATTTGTGTTTCCTCTGTTGTCTTATGGCATTCTGTTTCTCCTCCCATTAGCACAAGTCCTACATTCTGCCCTGGGTGACTTATTTTTTCTCTTATATGGCATTGTAAGTTCTTCAAGGGTAAGAACAATATCATATATTTACTTTTCCCAAAGAGTTATGGAGCAACTCATATATTCTTGTGTCTTGCAAAACACTTACTTTGATTCACTATAGTCACTCAGAAGTGTGTATTAAATTGTACCATAATCATCTAAACAAATTTCCTTCAGGAAAGTCATATTAACTATTGTGGGCATTAATAACTGTACATATTTCTATAACAAACAACAAAATCTCACTTAACAGACGTCCACCTAATTTGCCCAAATAGTCAGCTCTGTACATTCCTTTTTAAAGTGTACTGACCACTGTCACGGTAGTCTGAATATTTGTTGCTAATAGGCTACTCTCTTAAGCACCTGTTCCTGATCGGCTTTGCCTTCCACTAACCAAGAGTCAGTTGTGTTTGTTTCCAAACCTGTGTACGCCCCCGATTCGCTATGAAACTTTCATAATTTAATTTAAAGAGTACAATGTGAATACAGGTATCTCTGGGTAATCAGTGCTAGAATATTTAATTCCAGCTTCTGTAACAAGCTAAAAGTTAGTGGCATAACACAGTTGAAGTTGATGTCTCACTTACGGTCCAGCAGGTTGAGCAGCCCCCTTCTGTCTAACTCTAGCTGTTCTCCAAGACGGTCTCAGCAAGGAAACAGAGGGTTGTGGTTACTACGGAGCAGTCGGAAACACTTCTGTGTACATTTCATAGACCACGCTCAGCAACATGGCTCCCCACCCCACTGTAGGGGAGTCCAGAAATGCAGTTATGTCCAGCCTTAGTTTCAAGGCACACTTTGATTGACAGACGACCCAGTAGGACAAGGGTTGTTCCCTAAAGCTAAATCTTCCCCTAAAGCTAAATCGATGCTGGACGTGCAAAAATATAGTTATCTACTTTGATACTCTAAGGGGGCAAGAAAGTTGGAAGAGCCCTTTAAGGTATCAAAGGGTACTGATCAAGAAACTGGACACGCACACAAGTAACACAAACAGCAAGACATTGAAATGATATATGTATTTTTGCCAGCTGTTTTCAGTTACTCCTTTCCCAGCACAGTGAATCCACATGGTTGGATTCAGTGAAAGTTGTAGTTTGGGGGTTTCATTGTTTTTGTTTGCTTGTTTGTTAGTTGACTGTGTTATCTTGGCTTTTTTTTTTTTTTTTTTGAGGTGGATAAAGGTGCATAGCAAGAGTGACCTGTACCCACGAAAGTATGTATGCTATAATTTTGAGCATCTGTTGACGCAGAGGTAGCACTAAATTAGAATTCACTCTCTAACTTCAAATCAAATCTTTCTGTGAATGTAGTCATTAGAGACAGGAGGAAGGAAATTGAGGATATTGGCATGGGTTGAAACTGGTTAAGGAGAGAATTAAAAGCAGGAGGTATACATAGAGGGTTGTGGAAGCCTAGAGAAGAGATATCATTTATTCATTCTCTCAGTTTATTCTTCCACGCACTAAGTTGAGCATCTATTTTGTACCAAACACTGACAACTGTGGATACTTTCATGCACATGAACAACCAAGTCCTGTTACAGAGTTCATGTTCTAGTAGAATGAGATGGACAAAAAAAATCGAATAAGTATAATTTAAAGGCAGACACTGCCAAAGGCTATGGAAGAACATTTTTAAAAAGTTAGAGGCTAGAGAGCAATGAGTAGAAGGGGGAGCAGAGATGATTTAGGTAGAGGGTCCATGGAAGGGAGTCTTCTCCGGTAAAACTGAACAAATGCCTGCGTGAAGAATGGAGGCAGGGCTGTGAGTCACTGTGGGAGTGGTGTGCTGACCTGAGGGAACGGTGAGTGCCGCTGTGGTTTTTCTTGTCATTAGTGGTTGAACATTAGAGCTGGCAACAGCATGATAAACAAGATTGTTTTCCCTTCCCTATTGTGTTTTTAAATGATGGTATTGTGCTACCAAAGGAAAACAACAAATTTAAGCAACTGGTTGTTGCACAGAAGTCACTGAAGTGAACAATCGGTTCAGTCAAAAGTCTCTTTGAATTTGACCAAATGTTTAAAATCTCTATGCAAGTCTCTTTGTTTATCGCTGCATTCTCCAATTTCCATGTAATGAGGCTCAGCTGATATTTAGTGTATGATTTTTTATGACCACGTACAGTTTAGCAGTTAAAAACACAAAGCATTCACCTTCATTCCAAATAAGTACTGCATAGATGAGGAGAGTTTAAACACAAACCCAAGGCTTCATTCCTTTGCTTTTGGGGCATGGGAACTTGTTTTAAATGGCCTTTTTGTTTTTATTGAGATATAATTCACATAATATAAAATTCATCCCTTTCAAGTACACAGTTGAGTAGGTTTTAGTATATACACAAAGTTTTGTGAATATCACCACTATCTAATTTTAGAACATTTTCATCACTTGGAAAAGAAACTCCTTACCATTAGAATTGATTCCTTACCTTCCCCACCACCACCCCTGACCCCTCGAAAACCTCTAGCCTACTTCTGTTGCTATGTTTTTGCCTGTTCTGGATATTTCAGATAGATGCAGAGGTACAATATGTGGCCTTTTTTAGCTGGCTTCTTTTGCTTACTATTTCAGAGTTCATGTTGTAGCATGTATCATTTGTGTATTTCTTTTTATGGCTGAATAATATTACACTGTGTGGATATGGAAACTCTGGTGTTGTCGTGGTGGAGAGTCAAAAGACCGACAGTTCAAATCCACCAGTCACTCCTTGAGAATGCTATAGGACAATTCTGCTGTGTCCTATAGGATTGCTATGAGTCAGAATCAACTGTATAGCATTGGGTTTGGGGTAATCTCTAGACTGTGTGTACCTGTTTTTAAATTAAATCTCTGTATTGTGTGAACTCATTTTTAAATTGTTGGACATTTGGGCTATTTCTACATTTTGACCATTATATATAGTATTGTTATGAGCAGTCATGTACAAGTTATACGTGGAAATAGTTTTGGCTATATGCCCAGGAGTATAAATGGATTTTTTCTTTTCTTTACATTTTAATTTTTTTAAAGATACAGTGCTGTTTTAGTCAGTTAGTGCTGCTCTGACAGAAATATCACAGAGTGGATGGCTTTAACAAAGGAAAGTTTATTCTTACACAGTCCGGTAGGCTACAAGTCCAGATTCAGGACGTCCACTCCAGGGGAAGGCTTTCCCCTTGTGGGCTCTGGAGGAAAGTCCGGTATTGCATCAGTCTTTGTCCAGGGAGCATCTTGGCACAGGAACCTCAGGTCTGAAGGACACGCTCTCTCCTGGTGCTGCTTGCTTGATGGTGTGAGGTCCTCAATTCTCAGTCGGCTTCCCTTTCCTTTTATTTCTTCTAGGACGAAAAGATTAAAGGTGGTGCAAGCCATACTCCAGGGAAACTCCTTTTACAGGGGTGCAGGGAGGTGATCCTACAAAAGGATTTACAGTCCCACCGTAATCCTTCAACACACAGAACAGGAAAACCACAAAATAGAGGACAGTCACAAAATATTGGGAATCATGGCCCAGCCACATGGCTACACATATTTTTGGGAGCACACAGGTCGGTCCATGACAAGTACTTTAAAAGTTTTATAAAATCGTGTTTCACGTTTAACTGTGTAATGTTATTTTTAAAAAATACTTTGAATTATTGCCAGATATTTATTTAAACTGCTAGTTGGACTACTTAACTTTCCCCCGGGAATCTTTGAGTAGCGCTGGCCCTGCAGGAGGCTGTTGCCTGTGTGGTGAGGAATGCAGAGCCCCAGGCTCTCAGCCTGGGTGGGTGTTGTTCAGTGCTGTTTCGTCAGTTTTTGGCTCAGAGTGACAGAGTAGAACTGCTCCCCTGGGTTTTTCAGACTGTAGTCGTTATGGAAGCTGATCATCAGGTCTTTCTCCCAAGTTGTCCCTGGTGGCTTCAAGCCATCGGTTACGCCCTGGATTGCTGGAGTAGCAGCCACTATTACAGCAGCATTCTGGGAGGGTATTTTGAAAGTAACTCCAAATAGGCCTTTCTTTTTTTCAATAAACCTTGCTTCTTTCCGGAAAAGAATTGAATCATGAAATCTTGGAGTTCTTGTAACCCAGTACCTTTGTTTTATAGATCCTTGAACTGAGGGAGGGCCAAGTGATTAACGTATCGTTCCAGGTCGTGCAGTTAGAAAACTAGAATGAGCAGCCAAGTCACCTGACTTGGCGTGGTTCAGTGCTCTAACTACTCAGCTTCACTGTGTCTGTGTTGTCTGATTGGAAGCATGAAGCAAAAAATTCATGTAGGTTGTGTTTCAGGTAAAATTTACTGAAAAGTCTTCGAGAGGGAGAAGCTGTTAGCCTTGTGCTCTTTAATCACAAGAGGAGAGAGAAGAAATAGAAGTAGTAAATACTATCATTTTTAGTTTGTGCATCATTTATAAAGAATTAGAGGCATTTGTAAACAGACAGTTGTAAAGAAAGGGCAGTCATTAATGTCCCTTAAGTGCTTTTTTCTTTCTCATCCCATTCAAATATTTACATATCAGTAGTTTTAAAGAGGCGCATAAGCTTTGAGCATAATTATATTATCTGAAGTAAATTACACGGTGGAGTACGTAGTCACTTGTATATTCTGAATGTCATGCTGAATATAGTTGATCCATTTCACAGTGAGTCAGAATTGAGAGTCAGTTCATTCACTGTTTCCGTAAGTGGCTTCTACTTAGCAGGTGTTGTAACTAGTGGGAAAGGCTAGGCCGGAATGTACACGCACTGGAGATCTGAGAAATGTGCTGTCTGGTCCTTGCATAAGGCTGTACGTGCAACCACAGGCAGCTGAGAGTGTTGGCAGCACTCACAGCTACTTCCCAGCTTAGAAGAGGCTCTCGATCCCTTATGAATCTGGGAATATTGCTCCCTCTCACCAAGCCAAGAACAGGTGCACGCAAAGCCGTGTGGTCCAGGAGCTGAAGTAGGTGTCAGCCCTTCTGTTCTCTATGTGATACTGAGCACACCACCTCCCTTTATCCAGGACTGTCAGCTGCAAAATTAGGCAGTTAAGACTGTTGACCTTTGAGAAACTCTTAGGCTTTAAAATGCTCTAGCTCTACAACCCAGTTTAAGGTTTAAAGCTGACAACCGGTTTAAGATGTCAAATATACGGGAGACAAGCAGCAGTATATGAAGACAGGAGCTCAGGCCTTATATAGACCTGTCTTTGATTCCTGTGTGATACTGGCCAGGTTCTTTAACTTTTGTATGCCTTCTCAGAACTTATCCTTAAAATGGGGACGATGGCAGTAGTACCTGTCTCACAAGGCTCTTGGAGGATAAAATGACATTATGGATGGAAGGTGTTGAGCACAGTGCCTAATACATAATAAGATTTAATAAATATTTCTGAGTAGTAAATAGTATTGTTATGATCTTTAGGCATATTTTACCCTGATGATGTGTAGTTCCCTATAGAAATAAATGAATAAAATTCCAGTAAGTTTTAATAGCATTGTAAAGTATGTAGACTAAAATTCTGCTTAAAAGTGTGTAAGTAAACCGAAATGAAATCCCAAAACATTATTTACATGACTAAATATTGGGCATGAGGGGGAAAGAACATGAGATGTAGAGCGGAATGCTATGGAGGAAGTGAAAAATATCTGATTTTTTCCCCCTTTATTGCTATCTGTAATCTTCTTTATTTTATGTCTTAGTTTGGAGATGGCATCATCTATAGAAAACTTAGTCAACGTAATAGGTATTTGAAAAGGAGAAAATACATTACTAGGGGAAAAAAGTCAGGATCATTATTGTTTCTGTTTCTACTTCCATAGAAATAAATAGTAAATACAACTTCACTTACCCTGCTTCCCATGATTCTTGAAAGTACTGTTTTGGTATGAACCGGGGGCTTAGAAGATTAGTAATTTTGTAAATAGACACTCAAAATTTTTTTCCCTTGTTTTAGAGTATTGCTAAGAAAGTATCATGGTGTACAAATCATTTGGTAAATTAAATGAAAGAATTTGTTTAAAGTTTTTACAGAGTGATATAATTTTTGTAAAATATTGTAAGGAAAGTTAGCATCTCTAAGTTTGCGGGCTGAGGTCTTAGAGAATTAGCTATTCAATTCGCAAAACAAAAGGAAAGTCAAGCTGTTGCTAGTGAATATATGCAATAAAGAGGGACGCGGTGTGGACAAGGATTTTGTGTTCCTCTCTGAGTACATCTTACCTGTGTGGCCCACACCTCAACCCTCAGCAGCTTACCCTACTGCACTGTTTTCTGTGACGACAGTGGAAGGTGTTTGACACTTCTCTACAAGCTGACCAGTGTCTGATGCGAACAACTCAAGCCAGAAATGTCTTTCTTAAAAATTGCTTTTGCTACCTTGTCATTTCTGGTTGAGGTGATCTTACTCCCTAACTTTTTCATATTCTCTTTTTAGGAAGCCAGTTGTAAGAACTCTCTACCCGTCATTCTAACAAAAGGCTTAGGAAGAGATATGCTAAAACCAGCTCTCAGAACCAAGGTAGGTGACCTAAAAAACACCTGTGTATTCCTGAGGCTGCCCTGGGAGACCATCAGCCGTCTGGCTCTTTATGCTTTCCTGTGGCCCACGCTCTGTTCTCTTGCTTGCATTTCCTTCTGCATTTTAAAATCTAGGAGTGTAAAAGGCTCTTCTCATCTAGTCATTTAACCTAAGAATAATACTTATTCATAATTTCTGTGAATTCTTCTATTATTTAACTCACATAGTGGAGTTGTTTTTATTTTGTATGTTTTTTAAGTAGTAAATATTTTTACTTCTATTCATAAGAAATAATCATGTATAGAAGATTTTTCCCAGGTTATTGCTAAGCATGATAGAAATGAATGAAATCCATTTTCCCCCAGAGGTAAAATAAAATGTCCAACTCTAATTTTTTCTAAAAATACAAGTTGCTTTGTTGATTTTCTAGGATTATAAAAGTAACCCAAGATCAATGGGAAATATTTAAAGGTATTTTAATGAGAATATAAAAACTATCATAGAGAATAAAGAGTTTAACGTGTAAAATTTTGTTTCTGTAACTAATCCCGAATGTACGTCATTAACTTGCCAGTATGAAGAAAGACTCCCTTACCACAAAATATATCTTGAGAATTGGATTGTTTGTTTACACAACCAGAGAAGGGATGATATTGGTTTTATAGCTCCTTATTTTCTGAATCCTTAATCTCTCTCTTCGGAGTAGAACTTCTCCTGACCACTAGGGACTTAGTAGAACTTTTTTTTTTTTTTTTTTTAACGCCAGTTCAAAAACAAAGTCTTATCTAGATTTGCATTGAATCCATTGTAAGCAAACTTTAAAAGAATGCTCTTCTCTAATTTTCATTGCCGGTTATAAAAGTAATTGTGACTTTATTTTTAAAGGCAAATCAAATGAAGTGCTAAACTATTACTAGGTGTTTTATGTAGGGTACTGATTGAAGGCTTATTTTAAAGAGAAACAGATATGTCTTTTTCTTCATAAAACGTATTCAGTCTTGATTGTTTTCTGAAAAATTATTTAATCGCAATTTCTCTTCCAGATCCAAACTGTATTTTATATCTTTTTTAACTGAAGTATTTATGTATACAGTCTACATGTAATTAATTTGAATGTATAGTAGAACTTTTTTTATATCTAGTAAAAGTTTAGTGTGAAAAAGTAGTCTTCAAACAAATGTGTTGGGAAAAAAATGTTGTAGGATTTAGCATTTATTTCTTAGTTTGGTTTTGCTTATTCCCTCTGTTTATATTGTACTGTCCACTTTGCTAATGACACCCTAGATGCATTACTTCCTAAATGACAGATGATCTTGAAAACTGTCATAAAAATTGCTTCAAGAAATTCTAATACTCATATAAAATTAATCCCATTTGGAGTATATCAAGCATATAAGTCAATAATACATGTGTCTTTATTACCCTCTGTCTCACTAGCTGTATGTTTCATGACCAGATTAATCCAGTACAGAAATTACTTCATTGGTTAAGCTGAGATTTATGACGTTAATTTCTTTCTGGCCTTGCATGAGCAAGCTAAGCTCCAGTTACTGCAGGAGTGATTGAAGTCCTCATAATTTTAAATCCCAGAAATGACACAGAATATGTAAGCCATAAGAAGTTATTAAGACACTGTTATTAAATCTCCATGACTTTAAGGTCTTTTTCTGCCTCGGGTTGGCCTTTGAATGCCAAAGCTGAGAGCATCTACAAAATAAGGTTGGTGTGTCCTTTCTAGAGTGACCTAGTGAGCAATGAGAGTGATGTGTATCCTTGGTATTACTGTTACTCCATTTGGCCTTCAGAGCTGTCTTTCTCAGACGTCTCTAGTCATTGCCATATTTGCCTTGGATGGCTAGGTATCTCTGATTCCTTCATGGGCTAGGGACGTAATATGATACTCAGAAATGGCCTGAGTCCTTCGGCTCTGGAGATGTCTCAGTAGTCTAAGCCATCTGTCCCCATCTGTGTTCTTTCTGTTAACTGTTGTCTCTGCTCTTGGGCAATGGCAAGGATTATATTTCTCTTCCTTAGTTAAGAAAGCCAGTTCTTGATTTGCACCCAAGTTATGGGGGAAAAAAAGATACCTCCATTCCACAATGCCCAGTGCCAGGACACTTCCTTGAGCCGTGATACCTTCTAGCCCAAGGACACAGTCATGTAACTAACTTTATGCCTAATACTGCATAAATCATATATGTAGGAAAACAATTATAATAGGTGGCACAGAAAACAGCAAATGCATTCTTAGATAAGGAGGTGGAGAATGTAGAAAGCTTTTAATTTTTGCTTTGAGAAGACCTATGTCTTAATCTATTTAAAATTGAATTCTATGTAAAGTATTAAGTAGGTATCTAATTTTATACATGAAAATCAGTCATCTTAGCTTGTTTATCCAGTAGTTCATTTCCTCATATTTTGAAGTATCATTTCTATTATAAAGTTTCCATATTTTGTTTCTGGGCTCTGTTACCTATTTCTTTGTCTATTAACTTGGGTCACTTACAACAATGTTTTAATTAGTGATATTGACTAGGACAAATCACCTCATTTTTTTTTATTGAAGATTATTTTGGCAATTCTTGATAGTTTGCTTTTGCAATTAAGTATCAGTATGTATTGCAAGAAGTTTTAATTAGAATATACTTTGAATTCATAGATTAATTTCATGAGAATTGATGTCCTTGGCCATTATATAAATCTTCATTTAATCAGTTCCTTTGTAATGTCTTTAATAATAAGAAGTATAATTTTCCTCTTAAATGTTCTAAGTAGCTCACATTTTGTAGATATTTTAAATAGCATACTTATTGTTTTTATATATTGATCTTGTATCTGAAAACTTTTCTAAATTCTCTTTTTAGCTCTAACGTTTTGTGGATCAGTTCTCTTTGATCTGTGTGGACAGTCAAACCATCTGGGAATAATGAGCACTGTTTATTTCCTTTGACACTTGCTATCTTTTAATTTCTTTTCTCATGTCTTACTGTATTGGTAGGACTTCCAATGCAAAGTCCAACAGAAATGATAACAACATGCTTCCTCAACTTTCACTTCTTGATTTTAAGGAAACATTTCAACATTTAATATTTAAATATGATCATGTGCTATTCCTTTTTTGTTTGCTTGTTTTATAATTCTTTCACAATATCTAGCATGTAGTTTACTCTCAACAAACATTTGAAAATGGACAAATTAATCAGTAAATTGCTTCTTTTATTTCATATAAAATATTATATATGCAAATATGTGTGTATAAGTATATATAAATTTATAGACATATTTGATCTGGCTCGATGGCACTTGGCTTGGCTTGGCTTATTAATATAGGTTCATGATATTTGCTGTAGATGTTTGGTAGTTACACATTCTAAGTCTAAAGAGATCCTTGTACATTTATAGTTTGCTAAGAGTCATCAAATGTTTTCTTCTGCATCCATCAAGATAACCGTATGGTTTTCTTTTATGCTTTTATTTTATTGTGGGGAGTTATACTAATAGACTTTCTAACTTTAAACCAACATAACATCCCTGAAGTAAACCAGTTCTGAATGTGGCCTTGCTACATGTTTTTAAATGTCTTGCAAGTTTTAGTTAGCTGATAACTCCATTTAGTATGTTTGGATCCATGTTTATCAGTTTTGTTCTACCTTCTTTTGGTATCCAGGTTGTGTGAGTGTCATGAAGTGAACTGAGGAGAGTGCCTCTTCTCTGATCTCTGAAACAGTTTAAGATGGGGATTATCAGTCCCTTGAGTATTTGGCAGAACATACCTACAAAACAGGGTCTGGTAGAGTCTGTTGCTTTACTTCTTAAATATTGTTTGGTTAGTATTTTTATTTGTTTTGGCAAGTTTATTTTTTAACTCCTGTTTCAATTTCTTTCATGCTTATGGTTCTGTTAATTTTGCTATTTATTCTGAATTTGTTTTGATATGTTGGTTTTTTAGGAAAAATAACTAATTTATTAGCATAAGATATTTTAATGTTTCTTTTTATTTTAAAATTGCTATTATGCCATGAGTCAGATCCAACTCAACGGCACTTGGCTGGCTTGGCATTATATCTGTGATTACAAACTTTTTTTTCATTTCTAATTTATAGGTTTGTTCTGTCTTTTTTTGCTCTTGATTAGCCTTGCCAGAAGTTTGTCTACTTTTTTTTTTTAGTCTTTTCAAAGAATCAGCTTTTGGTTTCACTGATTACCTCTTATATCTTTCTTTCTTATTTCATTAATCTCTGATCATTGTTTCATTTTCTGTCTGTATCTGTTATATATGATAGAGCTTTGTTTCAAAATTCCTGTCAGTTTCTTCCCATAGATGATTTGTGTGTAATATGAAATTATAGCTTGATGCTTAATGATCAATTTTTTAAGCTCTGTGTTTACTAAAATCTTCTTTTAATATGTTAAGTATCCTTAATTATATTCAGTTTAATAGTTCTCTTTTAGGATTATGGCATTTCTTTCTTTTTTAAAATTCTTTCATGTAACATATAGCTGGGAAGCCCTCAATAAATATCTGAGAATGAACAAATGAGTGAATCAATTTCTTCTTTTATTCCATATCACAAAAGATATTGGGAGAGAGAGTGTGTGTGTTTGTGTGTGTGTATATGTGTGTGGTCATAGGGATTTTGGTCTAGTAGGTATCTAGTCAATTTATTATCTTTTTATTTTAAAGTGATTTAATAATGATTAATTACATAATTATGTCCAGAATTTAAGGTTTGCATCTGTGTGCTTGTATCTTTTTCTGATCTGTCTTCTGTCATGGATTGAATTGTGTCCCCCAAAATATGTGTCAACTTGGCTAGAACGTGATTCTCAGTACTATGTGATTGTCCTCCATTTTATATTGTTATATAATTGTCCTATGTGTTGTAAATCCTAATCTATGTCTGAGTTTAATGAGGCAAGAGTAGGTTTTGTTAAAGAAGGTTAGGGTGGGACGCAACATCCCTACTCAGATCACAACCCTGATTCAGTATAAGAGGAGTTTCCCTAGGGTGTGGCCTGCATCCCCCTTTGTCTTACAAGGGATAAAAGGAGAGAGAATTCAGAGGAGAGAGTGTGACCTACTTCCACTAGGAAATAAAAGCAAAGAGTGAACTTCTTCCTTTGGACCCAAGGTCCGTCCCTGTGCTGAAAGTCTTCTAGACCCAGGGGAAGAAAATGATGCCAAGATACATGGAGATTTGCAAGAAAAGCTGGGCCCACAGGTATTGGAAGGAGACAAGAACCTTCCCTTACAGCGAACACCTAGCCTTCCCCTAGAGCTGACACCCTGTTTTCGGACTTCTAGCCTCCTAAACTATGAGAGAATGAATTTCTGTTTGTTAAAGCCTTCTACATGTGATATTTCTTTTGTAGCAGCACTAGATAATCAAGACATCTTCTTTGGGCTTTTCTTGCTGCAATTTTCTATTTACTTTTTTAGCCCCCGTGTGTGTGTGTGTGTGTGTGTGTGTGTGTGTGTGTGTGTGTGTGTGTGTGTGTGTGTTTGTATGTGCAAGTGTGTTTATTTCTTTGGATAAAAAATGCTCCATTTCTTATTAGAAACAGAATAATATGCATTCTGCTAGCACTCTTGCAGATACTGTTTGCTGAGTGCTAAGTCACGGCAACCCCATTTGACAGAATACAAATGCCCCCATAAGGCTTCCTAGGCTGTAGTCCTTACCAGAGCAAATCACCAGATCTTTCTCCTGTGGATCCAGTAGGTAGGTTTGAACTACCAGCTTTGCGTGAACAGCTGAGTGCTGACACAACTAGGGCTCCTTATAGGGCTGCAGCATGGCTTTAAACCAAAACCAAACCATTGCTATGGAATCTATTTCAACCTATAGCTAAATACCTTATGGGATAGAGTAGAACTGCCCCACAGTTTCCAAGGAGCATGTGGTGTATTTGAACTGTGGACCTTTTGCTGACAGCCATAGCTGTTCACCACTATAGCACCAGAGTTTCTGGGATGTGGCTCTAGGAAGCTCACTTCCTGCCCCAGCTGTCTCCTGCTTGCAGCTCCTCTTCTTGGCGAAGAAGGGCAGTGATCCTGGATAGCAGAGCATTCATCTTAGGCCCCAAGGTTGCTGGCCTTTGCTGGCCTTTGGCAGTGAGGCTGTTTGTTGGGCTTGCACTTCCTTCAGAAAGGTTAGCAGAAGATGCTGGTTGCACCAGCAGTGGAGTCTCAGCCCACCCTGTGTTGCTTCAGGGGCTGCCTCAGCAGCTGCTTGCCTTCACGGCCCTCATTGTCACTGGTGGGCGCAAGTATAACTCTCATCAAGGTTGCACCGACACCCTCACGGTTACACGCTGTCTGGTGGAGAGTCACATAGAGTCCCGCGGGCACGCATGTCAGACATGCTAGCCTTTGGGCGCTTGATGATACATGGCAGGTTCTGGATAACAAAATTCCCTTTATGGTTTACCTCTTCCATTATTAAAAAAAAATCACTTTTGGAAAGTTATCTCCTTTATTTACTGGCATAAGATTTTAAAAAATTTGTTTATTCATTTATCATTGGGGTCATACCAATGTCTGACTTTTTATTTTCTATAAGCATATTCTTTATTCAGCTTCTTAAGTCACCACTAGTTTATTTAAAAAGTCACTGGAGTATTTCTAGCATTAATGAAAAGTACATTCAGTAATTAGGATAATATTTTCATGAGCTTTGTGATATTTTACATCACTTTCCTTAGATGCCGTCAAGTCACTTTTGATTCATAGTGACCCTGTGAACAACAGAATGGAACAATGCCAAGTTCTGCAAAGTGCCACAATCATTTTTCTACCATACATGTATATATACTGTTATATGACTAGTTAATACAAGGTTAAATAAGAATTTAAAATACTAATATGATATATGATGATATAAACCATTTTGACATAGTGGCTAAGTGTTACGGCTGCTAACCAGAAGGTTGGCAGTTCAAATCCTCTAGGAGTTCCTTGGAAACTCCATGGGGCAATTCTACTGTGTCCTGTAGAATCACTATGAGTTGGAATCAACTTGACAGCACTGGCTTTAGGATTTTTTTTTTTTTTTAAATCTCTTAGTTTTAGTAATTTGACTCATTTAATTCCTGACTCTGTATTTAGCCTCTTTTCAAATGCTATAAGCAGTTGTACCCTAGGTCAAAGCATAGAAAGAATTCCATGACAGTATCTCTAGGATAGCACTGCTGTAGAACCCGGTGTCTATACAGTGTGAACTCTTTGGTTCCGAATATTAAACTTTCTAAGAGATGGGATTTAAATACCTAATTCCTAACCTTCTGTGGCCTGAGGTATCTCTTCTTGCAGATCTGTCCTGCTTTGGTGAGCACTCTGAAGCTAAGGCTCAGTTTGGACATTTCTTTGTTATCACATCTATCCTGTGACAGGTGCTAAAGGAACAAAGTTGAAAAGATGCAGTCTCAGACTCTGAGGAACTAGGTTAAGCAGAGTACCAGACATATATGCAAGCAGCTAAGTTAATACATTACATTCTTTGATTTCACCTCTATATTTGGGTTTACCATCCTGTTTTGCAAATAGCTAATGTTTAGCCTGGTTGCCATGATTTTCAGTCACCCTAAAGATCTGCCTGACATTTTGTCCGCGTTTCATCTAGTTTATCCTTTTCTACAACGAGGGCCAAAACGTAGTCAAGCTTGTTAATTTTACGTGCTGTAACAAATATTACCTACACTGGTGTTGTTCGAGAAGTTTACTTCTTACTTATCTCACAGTCTTATGCATGTTGGGTAGAATTTTGAGGCAGTAAGCCTCCATACATTGATTCATTTCGCAAACTGCCTGTCTTCTACGTCATCTAAAAAATGTGGCTTCTAAGATCAGCACTGAAAAAAACAGAAAAAAGCTGTACAAAGTTCACAAACACCTAAGTGCCTCTGCACAGGAGTGACACTGGTCCCTTCTACCCACATTTCAGAATTCAGTAACATTCATGGGAGCTTGAGAAACAATGTTTACCAGTTCACCTAGAAAGAGAGATGGGGAATACATAGCATGATTGCTGCCACAGTGCACCTTTATGTACTTTTCCATTGTTCTTGCCATGCAGAAAGCATAACTCATTCTCTCCCCAAGGATGAAAATCCAAAGACCCCATTAGTCATTATGATCAGGAGAAACTCTGGATGATGTATAAGTATTCCATCATTTTATAGGTAGTTTCTCTTGGACAATCTATGAAATAAAAAGACAAATTATCTATACACACACACACACACACACACACACACACACACAGCACAGCACATACACGTGGAACAGTATAAATTGATAAACAGCCACATGCAGAAAGGGGAAGAATGAGAACTACAAAGCAGTCACTGGTCCATAGCAATTTTGAAATCCTCCTGGGTCAGTGTTACAGAGCCAGCCCCCTACTTGCACTCCAATAGACGTGAATCATGTATACAGAAGCAGTGGAGGTTCTTTGATCTGAAAGGAACTCCACTGATCTTATCTTATTCTCTGGTTGCTGCCTTCACCTTCTGGGAAGCCCTTCCTGGTCATTATTCTTGTTGAAGTGGGTATAGGGAATGTGCCTTTGTTAAACTTTACAGCTTGCTTCTTGTTGATGGAAGTTTTATGACTCAGAGATTTTTTAATCAGGGCAAATGTCTTTGTTTTCATAAGGTTGTTTGTTTGTCGTGGTTTGGAAGATATTGGCAATAAATTCTTCTGAAAATGTAATTACTTATGCTCTATTTGCTTCTAGCCAAATATACACGCAAGTGTCATACCTAGAATAACATCATCTTCTCTTTTCATCTCCTGGGAATGCCTTTCATTGGGAGACTCTAACTGGCATCCTTTTAGCAGTGGATTTTGGAAAATGTTATATCTAGAGCTAATGCCCCTTAATGCTCCTGAATTAAAAGGAAAAAAGAGTTGGAGAACTGGATAGAGAAGAGAAGTGTCATTAAAATGGCATAAACAAAGATTTATATGATGAAATGAGCAGTTTTCATTTTGGTAAAACTTTAGAGACCAGACTAGTATGGCTCCAAGTTTTGTAAAGGGCAGTGGTGTAAGGTACATTCTAAAAGGATATATTGCAAGCCAGTGTAGAGGGCGTTAATTGTCAGAGTGTCTTGCTTCTCTCAGAAATGTATGAAACAATTTGTTAAAATAAATTGCAAACAACAAACAAATTCAAAGAATAAAAGGAAATTTATTTTCCTGTTTTAGAGGCAGAGTTTTGGAACAACTGAAGAAGACAAATACATTAACATAAAAGTAATAGGGTTTTTATTTTAGAGGGTTTTTATTTTTTGCTAGATCAGATGTCACCTAATGTAGTATGTCCTTAGGCACATTACAGATATTTAACAATCTCAGTAATCTTTTCCTCACTTACTGAGTGTCTCCTTCTCCAACATTTGGCATTTACAGGAGTAGTAAGGAATATCCAACTATTCTATGCAAAATGACATGCATGTATGGTGGTAACCAATGCTGAGTTGTGAGTCAAGAGTAACGCTAGCTGTGGTGGTTGAGGTTATGTGTCAGCTTGCCTGGGCTGTGAAGCTCAGTGGTTTGGCAGTTGTATTATTATGTGATTTTGCAGTTATGTAGTGATATAATTTGGTGTTAGGTAATAATGGTAGTTACCCTCCATTTGTGATCGTCTTCCGTTTTCACAAGATGACAGTTTGGCATGATGACCTGGTCTTTGGAACTTAACTATGTTGGTAAGTGATGAGAAAAGGGGGGATAATGACATAATAATGATAGATATAGGTACCACTTACTTAATATACATTATATGCTACACACTAGAAAAATGCTTCTCATAGCACATTGTTGGATCCTTAAAATACTATGAGAGATTATCTCTACTTATCAGTATAACCTTGGGTACACTTTGGTAATAAACTCAAAACACTCAAACCACTGCTATTGAGTGAATTCTGACTCATAACAGCACTGCAAGGCAGAGTAGAACTGCTCCATAGAGTTTCCAAGGAGCACCTGGTGGATTTCAACTGGCGACCTTTTGGTTAGCAGATATAGCATTTAACCACTATGCAAGCAGTGTTTCCCACACTGGTGATAAGCAGTCTCAAAATCTTAGTGACTTAAAACAACACTCTTCTATCTATCATGCATGCTGCGTATCCATTTCAGGTTGTCAGGGAGGCTTTGCTTATGCTGGTCAGTCAGGGAACCAAACCCAAAGAGCAGGTCATCTCAAATGTGAACAGTTACTGTGTCAGAGGAAAAAGAAGAAGCTCTGTAGTTTCTCAGAATGACAGCTGATGCTGTAGCCCAGAAGCACTTCCATATACTGGCTCATAACTCATTGGCCAGAACTAATCCCAGTTTTGTCATGGACCTAGAAGGGAGGACAACTTTACCAATATTTGGTAAACAGAATTAATGATCTATCATGTTTTCCTTGGAGTTTGTATTGTCTATTTTCTTTATTTTGTTTTAATAGATGAGAAAATAGAGACTAATTAACATTCCCAAGGTCATATGCATAATAAATACCAGATATATTTGATCTGAAAGCTCAAACTCTTTATCATCATTTTGCCTTCCATTTCTATAGTCCTGTATACTATACTCTGTTGTTCTATCTGCTTTGTAAAACAGTTATAAGGATTAAAGATAGACTATTTAAGCGATGGTACATAATGTATATGTACAGCTTGGTGAATGTTAATCCTTTCTGTTTTTATTTTACTTCTTACTCATGACTTAGAGCCTTGCTAAGTGCAAACACTCTAAACTGGTTTTTTTAATTGATTATGTACTGTTCTCCATAATGAGGGCAGCAGCTATCGTGTTAATATTAGACCTGTTTATGTGTGAAGCCATCTGAGTGCACAGTTTCTTTTTCCTGTCATCTATTCTGAAAACTGTTTTGTATATTAACCAAGATACTGAGAATATAGGGTCCTATCAGCATACCAAACTCTCAGTATAATAAGCTAAGTAGACTTTACTTGGTTATTTGAGGAATCAAACCCTTTACTTATAGGCATTGCTATGGGAGATTACTTGGTAAATTTCACATTATCAGGTTATATAAGTTGGAACTTGTCACTGAGTATGACAACAAATATTTATTCAATGCTCACACTGTCAGGTGCCATCATAAAATCACCGTGTTTGTTGGGTACTGCTTGTACTCAAAACTTATGGGCATTAAATAACTTGTAAAGGCTAGAAAAGTTTCTCACACCACTGCTGAATATGGCCTTGACTCTTGTAATCCTAAGTCATTAGCATTACCTAATAATTATATTGAAAACTGATACTGAGAATGTTCAAGCTTACTTGGCATCTCAAATGGATTTTAAATAAGAAAACAAAGTTCCAAAGATGGAATATTACTTACTTGACTCCCATGAATTGATTTGTTGAAGTGACTATACTTTCCATTTTAAGAGACACGTGGTTAAGTAGGAAAGAAAGGAAGTTAATCTTTTATGTCTACAAGAGAAAAACGTATTATTGCTATAGTGTCCTGTTGACTTGGTCTCATTCCTGTTTCCAAAGTAAACAGATACTACTCTCATAAATAATCTGTTTTTGGAAATGTATCTCTCCTAAGAGTTTTGTATTTCTGTAACTAAAGCATATCTAAGTATAGGATGAGTTGAGAAATGTACAAAAAAGAGAAAGAATTAATTCACTCAACTACATAAATATGGAATAAGCTCCTCTTTAAGGGGCATTGTGGAAGGGTGTATGAGGGCAAGAAGTCTAAGAAGAGGGTGGATGTAGACTGAGGAGAGTTTTCCTAAGTTCTCACCGATGTGTTCAGAAATTCAGAATTTATTGCACGGAAAGTTGGAAGCAACTGAAGATTGTTGTTAACTTCATTATAAAAGTCAAATAATGTTGCAAAAATTGTGAAATTGAGGAAAGAAGTGAAAAGCCAGCTCCCCCTTCTTTACTGCTAATATAGTTACAGGTAGTATTTTGTTGTTTTTGTTCCTTTAAAAAATCTTTTTTTAAATAATATTGTGTTTTAGGTGAAAATTTGCATTAGCATTTTTATGTGTAATATTTAGCCTCTTTTCCTGAATGTATGTGAATGTTTTTGAGAAAGATATATTCATATTTTATAAGCACTTATTTTCTGCTTTTTTCCCCCTATTATGTTGTTATAAGCCTTTCTTTTATTTCAGGCTTCATAATAGTGATAGTTATTCTCATTTTGTTGTATATTTCAGGTGTTTTCAGAGTTATTATTGAATATTATAAATACTTTTTAGTTAAACATGTTACACCATAAGGTTTATTTTCTCAAGCTCAATTATTAGAACTGAATTGTTCAAAACATGTAAACATTTTTATAGCCCCATTGCTAGATTAAATTTTTGCTAAAGAATTATAAAAATTCAGACAGCCAATAGCAAATATGAGAGTGTCTGTTAAACATACCCTCACCAGCATTCCAAGAAACCCATTACTGTTGAGTCCATTTTGATTCATACCCACCGTATAGAGCAGAGTAGAACTGCCCCATAAAGTTTCCAAGGAGCTCCTTGTGAATACAAACTGCCAACCTTTTGGTTAGGAGTCATAGATCTTAACCACTATGTCACTAGGGTGTCCTCAGCTGCATTAGGTCTTATAATGTAATCCTCATTTATGGTAAAAAAAAAAAAAAAAAAAAAAACTTAAAACGTTGTTTCTAAGGTCATTGTTTGCTTATTGCTAGTGAAATACTGTATAATGGCTTTACTTTCTATGTATTTTCTCTTTGGTAAACTGTCCTTTAACTCAATGCACTTTTCCCATTTAACTCTCAACTGTCCTTCAACTCAGTGCACTTTTCCCACTTAACTCTCAACTGCAATTTTAATGTTTTCCTTAAGTATCTGTGTGAATTAATTCTATATTTAAAATACTGGCAATGAAAGTTTTTGAGTAAAGAAATGAAACAACCAGAGTAGGTATATATTAAGAAGACTAATTGGTCTGTGGTCTACTGAGGAGATTTTAGATGAGAATAAACAGTGAGAAAAAATGTGTATTGTATTATTGTACTTGTTAGACACTGTAAGATTGTTTTTTAATGCCGTATTCCATTGATACTACATAGTAGTAGTATTCTTTTTACAACATATTTTTTCTTAAAGTTTTAAGCAGTATTTAATCATTACTATTCATTTCCACAACAGAAATGTTATCTGTCCTTAAGAAAAAATGAAGACCAAAGAAACAGATTATTTGCTTTAGGTCATGGGCTCCTAATAGAAACACATTGGACTGCCAAAATCTCAGTTTAGTTTTAATCTTGGGTTTTGAAAGTTGACATGATTAGAGAGCCTGGAAATTATACACCAGTTTCATGTATCATGCTATTAATTCTGTTTCATCTGGGCTCATGGTAATTCTGCTTGTATATTCTGAATATTGTTTTGATGTTAGTTATTTTCATCACATCATGTTTAGTTTGTTTTTATTATTTCTTCTCTTTACTGTAACTGATATTGAGTCTGTTGACTTACATTGTCCAAATACTGATTTTTTATCACATACGAGAGTTAGAGACCCCCATGCAATGTGACAGCACATAGGAAGGGTGTGTGATATAAGCTGACGCATCAAGGCAGGCCTCTTGGAGGTTATTACATTTCTATTGGGAACAAAGATAAGTGAGGATTGTCAAGGAAAGGGGAGAAGATCCTTTTGAACATTGGGATAGCTTATGGGATGGCCCTGACAGGAGGCCACTGCAAGGAGAAGGGCCTTATAGGCTGTTAATAATGTGAGAATTTCCACCAAGAGAAATGGGAAGCCTTTGTCAAACTTAAAGAAAGTTGTGACTAAATTTATGTTTAGAAAATATAAATCTGGCTTCTGTGTATGAAATATAGTGAAGTGGGAACAAAAACCAATTGGAAGCAATCAGAGCTATCTATGCAAGCAGTAATTTAGGGAGGCCTGGACGTGGTGGAGGTAAAGAAAAGTAGATCATTTAAGACAGTTATTAATGATGGAGTTAGACCTTGGTGGTAGATTTGGTATGGGAAATAAAAGAAAAGGAAGTGTCAAGGATGACTTTTAGGTTCCTAGTATGGAGGACCATTTGCCTAATGGTTTGAACACTGCCTCTCCTGTGTGAATATCTCTGTTTTATTTTCACCATATGCCAAATGGAGATGTTCCATCATACTCACACTGGAAATAGGTTTGGATATAGGTTAAGAGAATTCAGGATACCCATTTAAGAATCATTTGCATAAGATGAATTTGGCACATGAATAAGGAGTAATACTCTTCTCTGTATTATAATACACTAAGAAGGCTATGTTGAAGTCATAGAGAAACCATGCATGTAGTAAACAGCCAAGATGTGTGGGCAAAGGGTAGAGGGTACATGAGAGAATGTGTTTGTTTATAGCATTGCCAAAATCTTGATCTGTACAGAGAGTAGTATGTCTACAGAAAAGGCAGGAAATGAATCTGCAGAAATACTTTGAGAAAATCTCTGGTACTTTCTATGAGACATCAAAAAGTTTAGATTATAGATTATAAAAAAGCCAGTGAACAGTTTTAATTAGAGAATAAGATCAGATAACTCCTGGTAGCAGAGAGGGTAGATTACAAAGGAGGAGATCAGTTAGGAAGTTATAATCCAAATAAAAGGGGCCTATAATAAAGTGATAGGTAGGGAAGGAGAATAGATAAAAGTCTTGAGACTTAATCAATGGCAAGAAAACATAGAGGGGTGATTTCCAGGCCTAGTTGGGTAGATGGTTATGTTTGTAAAGACAAGGAAACCAAGGAGAAATAGGCCCCTTGGTTGAGGTCTAGGTAGAGGTTTAGTTTAGTTTGTGATGTACAGACTTTGAAGTATTTTGGTGATAGGTAGGGAGCTTCTCTCATAAAGTGCTAAGACCGATATAAAAGTATTTTGACGGAACATTTATCATAGATGTTAGCAGGAGAGGTAAAATCACAGTAGCATGTATATTGATCAGACTTTGGCAAAAGTTAAAAGCAAAATCATTCTTTTTTGAAGATCAGAAAATAAAGACAAGACAGGCAGTTTGATATTGATATTTTAACACTGTTGGCAAAATAGGTCTTATTTTCTGTGAGGTGGAAAATCTAGAAGTGGTTCTTGAGAAAATAAAATTACACTGCTTGATTCACCAAGGAAGACATTTAAGAGCCAATAAGTATGTGAAAAGATGTTCACACTCATTAGTATTAGAGAGCTGCAAGTCAAAACAATCCTGGAATAATATCTCATCCCTCCATAAAATGGCATTGATCAAGAAAACAGAAAACAACAAATGCTGGTGAGGTTGTGAAGGACTGGAACTCTTATACGTTACTAGGTGGGATTGTAAACTGGTACAGGCACTAGGGAAAACAGTAGAACACTTTCTCAAAAGTTTAGAAATAAATACGTTATTATCCAGCGATCCCACTTCTAGGTATACATCTTAGAGACATAAAAGCAGTGATACAAATAGGCACATGCACACCTGTGTTCACTGTAGTATTATTCACAATAGTGAAAAAGATGGAGAAAACCTAAGTGCCCATCAGTGCATGAGTTGATGAACAAATTGTGTTCCATACATTCAGTAGAATGCTGTACATCTATAAAGAATAATAGGGATCTGTGAAATATGCCATAGATAAGTTGACTTATTTTATGCTAAGTAGAATAATTAGAAAAAACAATGATATGGTCCCACTATTACAAAAATTGAAGCATAGATATACACACAGAAAGCAGAGTTCTCTGATGGTTACCAGGAATAAGGGGAGACAAAAGGGGAGTCACTTTCTAGATAATAGACACTGATTGCTTTTGGTGATGGAAAGGCAGTCCCAACTAAGGGCAAAGTCAGCAAAACTTGGCTAAGGTAAATGAAGACACTAAGAAGAGCATGAGGAAAAGAAACAGTTTTGGTAAATGCCATAACATGTACAATTTTGCAACAACAGTAGAAACAACAAAAAATATATGTAGGTAGGTATGGATGCATATATGTGTACAGGACGGCTTATTCAAGTAAATACATAAGAACGTGTAAGGGTGTCTGTGAGTGCTGCATGTATACACACACAAAAGGACTGACAAGTTCATGAGCTCATCCTAGAAAAAGTGCTACCTACCTCATTGCTGAATATCACTACAGCCACCTTCAAAGTATGGCCCTTGGGGGAGCTATGCACCGATGCCAGCACCTAGTGCACCCTTCAAAGCAATTTTGGAACTCTTTTTCTGGAAAGGCCATCAGAGCTGTCCTCATACTACCCTTGATGTCCTTAATGTCATCCAAATGTGTTCCTTTCAATATTTCATTTACCTTTAGGTAAAGAAAAAAGTTATTGGGGGCCAGGTCAGATGAGTAGGGAGGGCGTTTTACTAGAGTTCTTTGTTTACTGGCTAAAAGCTCCCACAAACAACTGTATATAATTTAGTTGGAAACTCGTTACCACTACACCATGTGCAATGGCCATTCCACAAAAAGTTCCAAAATTGTTTTGAAGGGTAGACTAGATGCTGGCACAGGTGCATAGCTTCCCAAGGGGAGGACTTCAAAGGTGACTGTAGTGATATGCAGCAGTGAGGTACGTAGCACGTAGAACAATTAAGTTCGCAGACTTAATTGTCAGACCTTGTATACACATATGTGACAAGCCACCTGGAGAACATAGTTACAAGGCCTTCTTGGACATATCTAAACAACTCATAGGATAGTTTCAATGGATTGAAAGAGTTGGAACCGTAGTCTTGGCAGTTAGTCAGTCAACTGGCTTAATGTAGTCCACAAAGAGAATGTTCTACATCCTAGTTTGGTGAGTAGCACCTGGGGTCTTAAAAGCTTGCAAGCAGCCATCAGAGCTACAATTATCAATCCCTACACATCTGCAGCCAAAGAAAAGGAAGGAAATGCCAGGCTCAAAGAAGAAACAAGTCCATGATATTAATGGGCCACAGGAAGTGTGGCCTTTTCTAACCTGAGACCAGAGAAGCAGTGCACAGCTACCACTACCCGCAGTTCTGACCAGGGATGTAATATAAGGTCCCAGATAGAATTGGAGAAAAATGTAGAACAGAACTTATATTCCCATAAAAAAGGCCAAACCAACTGGAGCAACAGATACTAGAGGGACCCCCAAGACTACTGCTGTAAGATACCCTTTGAACTTGGAATTGAAGTTCCAAGTATCTGGTAAGGCAGACAAAAGAAAGAATCAAAGCAGATTCAAAATATTTTGCATTTGAAGCTATTTCTACAGGAGTAGATTGTGCTCCCTTAAACAGTTAACTGTATAAAACAAAAAGGTCAAGCAAGGAGGGGAGGGGAATGGAAGCTAGATTAATGGAAACAGAGCACGTACAGTGGAAGTGAGAATGCCGACAGTGTAAAACTTGTAACCAATTGCACAGAACAATCTCTGTAAAAACTATTAAAGAGGAACCTAATATGCTGTGTAAAAACTTCCACCTAAAACACAATGACATATTGTTTGAAATAAAATAAAACAGAAAATTGTATTTCTTGAAAGTTCAAAAAGCAGTTTTCAAGGAAATTTCCATTATATGTTATGCTTTGAGCCATCAATTTTCTTTTCAATGAACTTATCTTTTGGTTTATTTGCTTGCTTGTTTGTTTTTTTCCTATATCCTCAGTTTAGTGATGAACACAGATTAGTGGGGTTTTGTTTTTAGAAGAATTTTTTAAAAAACAGTCTTTATATTCTAGATATTAAACCCTTATCAAGTATCTGGTTTTCAAAAAGTTTCTCCCAGTCTACAGATTGTATTTTCCTTTTGTTGATGAAGTCTTTTGATAAAAGTTTTTAGTTTTTATGAGGTTCCAATGACCTGTTTTACATTTTGGTACTCATACTTCCAGTGTCTTATCTAAGAATCTGTTGTTAAAAGTAGGTCCACAAGCAATACCCCTTTATTTCTGAAAATTCTAAAAGTCTTGTGGTTTTAGTTCTCATATTTCAGTCCTTGATCCATTTTAAATTAATTTTCTTGCACGACGTTATCCAACTTCATTGTTTTGCATGTGGAAATACAGTTTTTCTAGTCAAATTCCATTTTATCACTTAGAGAATTTAATATTGATGCAAAAAATATTATTCAAATTTCCCATGTATCCCAAGAATATCTTTAAAGGCTTTCTTTTAAATCTAGTATCCAATCAAAACTTTGGATTTGATTGCCCTATAGACTTGTTATTGTTGTTCAATGCCATTGAGTCGGTTCTGACTCATAGCAACCCTATGCACAACATAACAAAACACTACCCATTCCTTGCCATGTAGCTTTAAAACCCTTTAATCTAGAACAATCACTACCTTCTTTTTCTCCCATGTTCGTGACATTGACTTTTGTTTTAAGAGTCTGGAACAAGTTATCTTGTAAAACAGGAATCAACAAACTATGGCTGTAGCTCAAGATCCTTCACCTGTTTTTGCAGCTAAAGTTTTACTGGAACACAACTATCCCCTTCCCACCACAACACAGGGTGTAGTAGCTGTAGCGGAGAACTTACAGCTTACAAAGCCCCAAGCATATACTATTTGGCACTGTACAGAAAAAATTTGCCAGTCCCTGTTGGAAAATGCCCTACAGTTCATCCCATTTATCTCATGGTTTCTTCCTTAATAAACTGAAGTTAAACATTTTGTGTGTGTGTCCCCGTTGCATTGTATTAGAAGTTATAATGTCAATTTGTTCATTATTCAATAATTTCATTTGATCACTTGATTAGGATGGGCTCCACACAATTTCTCCACTGTAAAACTGTTTCATTTTAGCCATGCCATATGATGTTGTCTATAACCAATCCTCAGTCTAGAAATCTATAATGAGCAGTAAACTCATCCAATATCATATACTTCCATCTAATGACATCTCCCTTCTAATTTCTGCCTGAAGTGGAACACACTTCAGTGTTTTCTGGTAGGTTTTTTTTTTTTTTTTTTTTTTAATATTTTTTCTCCTGAGCTTATAATTATTGTCTGTGAAAGAGCTGGTCTAGTAGTTTTTCAGGCTCTTAGAAGCTAAAGCAGAAACTATATATTTTTCAAATTGAAAATATTGTTAGAGTATTAATTGTTACAGTCTTGTAACTATTTCAGAAAAATTGCAAACAATAAAATGAAAGAAAAGTATTCACTCAGTCTCACTACACAAAACTAAACTCTGTTATCATTAAAAGTGGAAGATAGTCTGTAATTCATAGAAACTCTGTCTGACATTAAGTACTACATGATCTAGTGCTAATGTTCTAAGAAATAGTACAGACTAAAATATGATATGAGTTCATGGAAAACTAAAAAAAAAGCAACAGCCAAAAAAAAAAAAAACCCACTTCTGTCAAGTTGCTTCTGACTGATAGCCCCCCGTAGGACAGACTAGAACTGTCTCATAAGAGTTTCCCAAGAGCATCTGGTGGAGCTGAACTGCTGACCTTTTGGTTAGCAGCCATAGCACTTACCTCCTGTGCTACCAGGTTTAGAGAAGAGTTAAAAGCAGTGTTTCTCAGCTGGTGTCTTAAAAGCTTGCAAGCAGCCATCAAAGCTGCAATTATCAATCCCTACACATAAGCAGCCAAAGAAAAGGAAGGAAATGCCAGGCTCGAAGAAGAAACAAGTCCATGATATTAATGGGCCACAGGAAATGCAGCCTTTTCTAACCTGAGACCAGAAGAAACAGCTCATTAGAATCAGCTATTAAATTCTATTTTCATCATCATTATTATTGATTATTATTTGATCATATGTAAAATTACGTAAAGAATACTATAATAAACATTTGACATATAGTCTTAATTTTATCACATCTTTTTGCTGTATGTGTAATTGGTTCTGATGCATTTTTATTATACAGATGAACAGGGGTGTGTATCCTTCTCCAATGCTATTATTCTTTTTCTCTCCCCAGCGGTAACCTCTGTCCTGAAGGTGGTATTTATCATCCCCATTGATGTTTTTATGCTGTCACTGCCTCTGTGTATCTCTCTAAATATTGTGTATCAATTTGTTTAAAATACTGCACTGTATGTGTTTGTCTTCAACATAATTTTTCCCATTCAATATTTTTTCAAACGGTTGTATGTTGATGCATGTAAGTACATTTATTTAACTCCCCTGCATATAAATCTGTTGTATGACAGTGCTATGTTTTATTTATCCATTGTCTTATTTAGGTAAATTTCAAATTTTAACTGCACATATTGCCGTAAAGACATTTTTGCATGATGTCTCTCATTAGAGTAAATCACCTAATTGTGCTCTTAAGGAATCTGTATACAGATCAAGAGGCAGTCGTGTGAACAGAACAAGGGGACACTGCATGGTTTAAAGTCAGGAAACATGTGCATCAGGGTTGTATCCTTTTGCCATACATTTTTAATCTGTATGCTGTGCAGATTTTCCGAGAAAATGGATTATATGAAGAAGAACAAAGTGTCAAGATTGGAGAACAGCTCATTAGCAACCTGCGTTATGCAGATGACACCACCTTACATGCTGGAAATGAAGAAGATTTGAGGCACTTACTGATGAAAATCAAGGACCACAGCATTCATTATGGGTTGCACCTCAACATCAAGAAAACAAAAATCCTCACAACTGGTCCAGTAAGCAACATCGTCATAAATGGAGAAAGGATTGAGGTTGTCAAGGATTTCAGTTTACTGGGGTCCATAGTCAGTGCCCTTGGAAGCCACAGTGAAGAAATTAAAAGACACTTGCATTGGCAGAAGTTGCTGCAATGGACCTCTTCAAAGTATTCAAAAGTAAGGATGTCACCTTGAAGACTAAAATATACCTGACCCAAGCCATGATATTTTGAGTTGCATCATATGAATGTGAAACTGGACTACAAACAGACAGGACAGAAGAAGAATTGATGCCTTTGAATTGTGGTGTTCAAGAAGAATGTCGAATGTACCATGGACCGCCAAAAAAGAACACATCCGTTCTGGAAGAAGTACAGCTAGAGTGCTCCTTGAAAGCAAAGATGACAAGACTGTGTCTTATATACTTTGGACATGTTGTCAGGAAAGATCAGTCCCTGCAGAAGGACATCATGCTTGGTAGAGCGGAGGGTCAGCGAAAAAGAGAAAGACCCTCGACGAGATGGATTGACACTGTGGCCACAACAGTGGGCTTAAGCATAAAAATGACTGTGGACATGGTGCAAGACCGGGCAATGTATCGTTCTGTTGTTCATAGGGTTTCTGGGAATTGGAACCAACTCAGCGCCATCGAACAACAACAACAACACTTTTTCAGTGAGACTAGGTGTTACCACGTTGCTCTCTAAAATAGTTGCACTAACATATTTTCACCAACAGTTTCTGGGTGTTCTGTTTGCCACATATACTGCGAAACATTGTATACGTGTTTTAATATGATAGATGTGAAGTGACAGCTCTCTGGAAAGTAAAATGCCATTTTCCTGATTTCCATGGAATTGAGATTGTTGTTTCTTCTAGGTTATTTATTCATAGTTATAATTTAAATTATGTAAAAATCACATCAAATGTTTTTAAATAATCCACTGTAAAATACTATACACAGTATTGGAGCTTAGATGTTTGTGTGGATATCTGTTAAGACTAGACAACAAAAATGACAGAAAAAAATAAATGAAAATAGAACATGGGTCAGCAAATTACAGCAACATGCTGATGGTGCAGTGGTTAAGTGCTACGACTGCTAGCCTAAAGGCTGGCAGTTCAAATGTGCCAGGCATTCCTTGGAAATTTTATGGAGCAGTTCTGCTCTGTCATATAGGGTCACTATAAGTCAGAATCAGCTTGTTGACAGTGGGGTTTTTGGCAACCAGTTCAACCCACCACCTGTTTTTGTAAATAAAGTTTGGTTGAAGATAGATGTGCCTGTTGTTTACATACTGTCTGTGGCTGCTCTTGTACTGTAACAGCAGAGTTAGTTTCAACAGAGACTGCATATCCCTATAGGCCCTTTACAGAAAAAAATTTCCCCAGCTCCCAATGTAGAAGCATGATTACCATTGACCAATGTGACTCCTGAATTACTAGGATCACTACTAAATTTTTCAATTGTTATTACCAATACCAGATACTAAAACTCAGAATTTATGTGGTTGAATATTTTCCTGTATTCTTTTGGGCCTGTTTTACAACTATATTGCCATTTTAAAACTTATACAATGACTGTAAGGTGTAAATTATTTACTGGATGTGAGCAGATAAATTTATTATTTTACATTTAAATAATGTTTCTTATTTAATATTTTTCCTTTTCCTATAGGATTGTGCATAACAGAAGGGGAAACACTACTCCTATAATTCCTGTAATTAAAAAATCACCTCGATTCTCCCTTTACCTTTCCATTTTATGAGTCACTTTTAGGGTCAACCATTTGTCAGTAAAGGCTTCTATTGAAAAACAAGCTGAGATGAAAATAACACTTGTATAGACAGCAAAAACAAATTTCCAAAAAATTTACTATATTCACATAATGTTCCTTCTGCTTTTGCTTTATTCTTGACATACATTTGCTTAATCTAGGTCATATCCCAAGAATCTAATTATGTCTCCTCACAGATAACTATTTTTCTCTTTGAGTCCCTGCACGCGAAAAATCTTCCTGATATTTATCACAGTTGTTGCTTACACCCTTGTAATAACTAGTGATCTTCTACAGCCAGGAAATAGCTTTGGCCATCTGAGAGCTCATCCTGCTGCTTTCCTCACAGGTTTTATGACTGGAGTTCTGATAGTTCCACCTTTCCGTTTGATTACTCGGTTTACAGCGATAATCAACAGAGAAAGCAGCACTTCATTTGCTGTATGTTTTTAAAGTAAAATACTATTTTGTAAAAAAGGGAAAAAAGTCTATGCTCTTTTTAAAGAAAATCAGAGTTAGCACATAAACACAGATAATCATTTCTGTTGAGTCAATTCTGCTTCATAGCAACCCTTGTTAAAATATCACAAACACAATGAACCTTGTTTTATCTTGATTTAATCATTTCTAAGGAAAGGCACAGAGCCCTGATGATGCAGTGGTTAACGGTGTGGCTGCTTATAAAAACTCTGGAAACTCAGGTCCACTGGCTGCTCCTTGGAGACACTGTAGGGCAGTTCTTCTCTGTCTATAGGGTCTCTATGAGTCAGAATCAACTTGATGGAAATGAGTTTTAGTTTTGTTTGTTTTTTAAGGAAAAATACAATTTGGAGAAAGGATTAAAGAAATGTATTTGAATCTTCAGCAACATTCACGTCTGTACATCAGACACTCATCTGACAAATTACTCTGTTGCTTTATTGGCACCCTTTTCCCTGGTGGAAATGAATACTCCTGTTTCGTCCAATGTCAGTATGGCATGCTTTTGATTACTTTTCTGTCTGCCTTTCAGTAGAGTAGGTGCTTCTTCAGATTAAAGCTGTTTGGTGTCCATCCTGTGTGCTTAGATTCTGGCATACCACCTGGCTTCAAAACTGTGTGAATGTTTATTGACTGAATGAATGATTTATTGTCTCCAATTTTGTTACCACAATATTTTCTAACTTTCTTTTTACCTTCAGATCTTAAATAACATTGTCTGATTCTCTTCTTTAGACTTATATTTGGGGATCAAGGAACATTTAAGAGACTTGAACTTGCCTTCTGCTTCATGTAAAGGTTTTCAAATTAGATGCCTAGCCAGGCTTTTATTTATTTATCCTGGAATCATGGAATTAAAATCCCTTTAGCCCATCACTTCTTTCACTAAAGAAGAAAACAAAAAAGAAAAACAGTTACTTATTCCTATCATGTCCACAATCAGAAATCTATCTTTATGACTATTTTATTTTATATAGAACGCTAAAGACTGCTAACTAACCTAGTAGTTCATAGATTGACCCCAACCCCTTAAATGGGATTCTTAGTGTCTGCTGGACCTACTAAACCATGTAAAACAGAAAAACACAGTGCAATTTTAAAACAAGTTTTGTCTAGTAGATTTCTCATATTTCAAAAAACTTTTGCAGTCCTTTACTATGAAGTCATTACAGAGATTGATCTTGTTTTTTTAATGTTCTTTTTTTTTCAATTGTCATTAAGTGGAAGTATACAATCCAAATTAATTTTGCATGCCCTCCTGTCTGCAGCTCCTCTGCTCTCCTTGCCTGTGACAGCACAATCCTCCTTATCATTCTACAATTCTAGTATCCTCTTAACATCCTGTCCTCTCCTCTCCACCGTCTTCTCTCCTATATAGAAAGAGATCAGTAGGACAGCATCCTATAAATGCCTAGAGCCATGATGTACACACACCATATGGTCACATCATGTCCCCACGTCCAGTCCATTTTTGTCCAAAGACTTGACCTCAGCAGTGTTTTCTAGTCAGGGGCAGCAGCAGGTCTAGGGGGCCATGCACCCAGGGGAACCCCCAGGCCATTTCACCATCAATTGTGGTCTTTTAGTAGAGTCCTTGACTTGCACCCCTCTTGTTCTTATGTTGCTACAGAGACTCAACATTGTGTGCCCCATCACGGCTGTCTTTGATGGTGGCTGGGCATCATCTGGTTCTTCTAGTGAATGACCTTGTTTTATATCAGTTCTGCCAAACACTCAGATTAATTGATGACCTGCCCTAGGTCAGACTATAACTGAGAGGAATCTCTTCTTTGGGAACCTTATGAAGCCCCAGTGAACGGGAGAAAGGTGCGCACTGGAAAGGCAACCAGTAATTGTCCATTATAGAAGCCTATGTAAAAGCCCTTCTCCACCATGGCTTTCCACAGGTGTGGTTGATGTGGTTCTTGTATACCCAGTGAAGTCCATGTATATAGTTACCACTTATGTGAAAAACAGAGCATGTGTAGTCATTAAGTCATTGGTTTTGCAAAATTCTAGCTAGACTGCATGAAGAAGTACACAGTGTAAGGATTTGAGAAAGACTTATTAACAACTTGTGATATGCATATGATGTAACCTTGCTTGTTGAAAATGAAGAGGACTTGAAACACTTACTGATGAAAATCAAAGACTAGCCTTCAATATGGATTACACCTCAACATAAAGAAAACAAAAATCCTTGTAACTAGACCAATAAATAGCAAAATGATAAATGGAGAAAAGATTGAAGTTGTCAAAGATTTCATTTTACTTGGATCCACAATCAATGCGCATGGAAGCATCAATCAAGAAACCAAATGACTTATTGCGTTGGGCGAATCTGTTGCAAGAGGCCTTTGTAAAGTGTATGAAATAAAGATGTCACCTGAAGATGCACCTGACACAAGCCATGGTATTTTCAGTCACCTTATATGCGTGTGAAATCTGGAAAATAAATGAGGGAGACCAAAGAATTGATGCCTTTGAAATAGGGTGTTGGAGAATATTATTGAATATACTATAGACTACCAGAAGAATAAACAAGCCTTCTTTGAAAAAATATAGGCAGAATGCGCCTTAGAAGCAAGGATGGTGAGGTTTCATCTCATGCACTTTGGATATGCTATCACAAGGAACCAGTCCCTGAAGAAAGACATCGTAATTAGAGGATCAGCAAAAAAGAAGACCCACAGGGACATGGATTGACACGTTTATGAAGGTGGCACAGTATCAGGCAGTTTTTTGTTCAGTTATAAATAGGGTATTAATGAGTGAGAACAACTCGATGGTACCTGGCAAGAACAATATCAAAAACACCTTTAAATAAATATTGCAGCCCTTTGGCAGGATCTCATTTTTCACATTTTTGTAGTTCACACTAAGAATGATTGTCAATTAACTCTGCCTTTGAGACTTTCAGATACTTACCTCAGGGACAGACAGCTTTTCCAAAAAGTCTGCTAACTGATGGCTCATCATTGATGCGGTACAGTAGTAACTGGGCAGGAATCTCCATGCCACATGTGTAGACTGACAGAAAACTCTGCTTCCTTGTCAGCCTGAGCGTTTTATCCTCCTACAAGGGTCACCACTTTGTTTACATGGGAGCTGATTTTTACTTTGTTTCGTAATATCCTTTTGGGATCTGGAGTCCTCCATCTGCTCTTGGCCTTGGCCATTGTCGGTGCCCACCCTTCTGTCAACCCTGGCGGTCTATGGTGTTTCCATAATCATCTGTAAGATCACTACCTAAGTGTAAACTGTTGTTACTTGAGGTGTGTTACCCGTTATTCTCCTTTAATGATTCTTTGGCTTTTTGCTGTAGGATGTGTGCTACAAAAAACATAAATAGATTTATGTTCTTTTTTTTTAATACTGTTAGGACAGTGTTTGGCTTTCATTAAGACCTTTCAAACTAACAATCTTCAAATTTAGATAACCCTAATATTACCCAGAAACCTTAAAAGGGGAAGATAGGCAGACTTCTTTTCTGTCCCAATCATACTATGACCTACAGACTCTGAGGATACTTAACAGTCGAACATTTCAAAGTATTACTGTCTGGTTCACAATTGTGTAATTATTAAATTTATAAGGTTAATGTAATGTGTGGGTAGACTTAAATAATTCATGTAACCTTCCATCCACAGTAGTCTGTTTTCCAGAAAGGTCTGCTAGTCTTAATAGCTCATCTCCTCAAGAAGAAACAAATATACACCAAATGTCACCCTTTCTTAAAGATCTTCTGTGGATAGTCAAGAGACTGTCAAAGATGTGACAGAGGCTTTGTGGGCAAGCTGAGCTCTTCCTGTGATTGAAGGACTTAAGTACTCAGCACAAACCAAGGAAACTGGTGTTGCTGATCTTTGCTGTATCACTATTGAAAATGTCTCTGATGTGTTTTTTTAAAATGAAACTTCACAATTAAAGTAGGCTGTAAGCATTTTTTACCAGAGTGATCTTTGGAGCATACAAGGATTATGAAATGCCAAGAATCTAGAGGGTTTTGTTTGTTTCTTGGTTCTTTTACGGCACTCGGCTCGGCTTACTTCTTTTGCTTTGTGGGGGTTTTGTCTGTTTTGCCTGACAGGAAAACTTTTATTTTGATTGCATAAAATTTGAAAGCATTTGAACAGCAAAGAATATCATAAGCAAGGTAAGAAAGATTAAATTAATGCCAAACAAATGGTCACCAAATGTCAAGCCCCTAAATTACCTATGAATTCAAGGTTGCACTGATAAAAACAGGATTAAGCTTGACTGAGCGTAGTGGTGTTTGGCTAGAGGTTTTTTCAATGGTAATTTTTTCAAAGTCAATTAAAATTTATTAAGTTGAATATTATGTTATTCTTCTGTATTTTTATAATAGTTCATAACTGTATGAATACCTTCAAATATAACACAGATAATTGCTATGAAGCAAAGGTCAAATTATCACAGATTTCCACATTCTCTAAGCTGCTGTTGCACTTTGTCGAACACCAGCCACTCTTTCCCCTTAGCGTTGAACACGTACTTTTTGAATTCGGCACTTTGCTGCAAAGTCTCACAGAACTTGTGAACTACGCTTAGAGTCAGTCAGTGGGGCACAGCTCTAGAAGCAGGATCAGGAAGCAGGTATGCAGTTTCCCTTCTTCAGTGCAGGTCAGCTCTCTGAACTCCTCTGGACCCTGCAGCCCTCCTCTGGACACAGACCCCCTCCTTCTGCCAGAGTAGCTCTGCTGCTGGCCCACTTCTGGGCCTCTCGTTATTCTCGGTCTTACAGCCCCTGGCCAGTGTTAACAGCTCTTTTAAGAAGTTCCTAGCCTCGTGTCTCCCTCTGCTTCTCTCTTCTTTCTTCCTTCTGCTTCCTGTTATACAGTGTCTCTTCCTGCTTCTGTCTGCCAAGCCTCTGTGGGTCTACTATGTACACACACACACACACACACACACACACATACACACACACACCTCCTTGTCAATTTCAAGACACCCGCCCCTTCAGTGGGGCCACAAGCTGACCAGCCCCCTGTTGGTCGTTTGGTAGGCCATAGACATTGTATTAGCATAGCAGTCATGTCTGGGCTACAACTTACATTGTTTGCAGTCTACTGACCAATCCCTGCAAGTGCATGCTAACTGCAGGGCAGCGTACAGTCCAGGACTGGACAAAAAGTATTAAACCAAGTTGCTCACAGCTTACTCAGGAGATGCCAATCAACGTGGCCAGAAGTAACAACCCCCCTGTGGTAGAAAACAAGGGCAAAGATAACTTCATAAGGCTTTCTAGAAAATCTCGCTAACTCTTTTTCCAACGAACGAAGACAGAAGGCCAATGTTGTTAGGTTCTGTCGAGTCAGAGCTGACTCTTAGCAACCCTGTGTTCATCAGAACAGAGCACCGCCCAGTCGTTTGCTAGCCTCGTGGTGGTGGTGGTTATGCTTGAAGCTGTTGCTCCATCTGCTGTGTCAGTCCGTGTTATTGAGGGTCTTCCCCCTTTTGGTTTCCCCTTTACTTTACAGCATCGAAGTATAATATTCTTCTTGAGGCACTGATCTCTCCTGATAACGTGTCTGAAGTATGTGAGACATAGTGTTGCCATTGTTGCTTCTAAGGAGCATTCTGGTTGTAGTTCTTCCAAGACAGATTTGTTTATCCTTTTGGCAGTCCATGCTATATTCAGTATTCTCCAGTACCACAATTCAAAGGCTCAGTTCTTTAGTCCTCCTTATACATTACACAACTTGCACATGCACATGAGGCAACTGAAAACAGTGCACCTTAGTCTTCATGGTGACATCTTTGTATTTTAACACTTTAAAGAGGTCTTTTGCAGCAGATTCACCCAACGCAGTGCATCTTTTGTTTTCCTGATGCCCCATTCTTCTTCAGATTAGTCCAGCTTCTTAGATAATTAGTTCAGCATACAGACTGAATGGATATCATGAAAGGATACAGCTCTGATGTAGAACTTTCCTGACTTTAAAGCACCCGGTATCCCCTTGTTCTATTCAAATAACAGCCTCTTGGTGTATACACAGGTTCCACGCAAGCACAATTAAGTGTTATGGAATTCCCATTCTTGGCAGTGTTTTCCATAATTTGTTATGATCCACAAAGTGGAATGACTGCATCACCAGTAAAACACAAGTAAACATCTTTCTGGTATTTTGTGCTTTCTACCAGGTTCCATCTGACATCACCTATGATGTACTCAGTTCCACGTCCTCTTCTAAATCCAGCTTCAGCTTCTGGCAGTTCCCTGTTGATATACTGCTACAGCTGCTTTTGAATGATCTTCAGCAAAATTTTACTTGGTGTGGTATTAGTGATATTGTACAATAATTTCTGCTATTGTACAATAATTTTAGTTAGATCACCTTTATTTGGAATAGGCATAAATGTGGCTCTCTCCCAGTTCATTGGTCAGATAGCCACATAAATGAACTTATTTCACCACAATAACATGCAGAAATGGCCTCTGTTCTTTTTAAATGCACATCCATGTAAAATTGACGATCATTTAACTAATGGTGGACCTTTTATGTCAATCAACACACAGCACTCTTACCATCTAATTCTTGAAGTTTCTGTGATATAGAAACAGGGCCTTGAACTGGTTCATTCTGGGTCAAACCCCTGCTGAGGATTTGCATTTCTAACAAGCTCCCTGCTGAGAATTTTTACTTCCACTCCAAATATGCTGAATCAGAATCTATATTTTAGCAAGATCCCCAGGTGATTCTTACATATAACTTCTTGGGAAAAACCAGTTTGAAGTAGAATTAATGTTCTCAGAAGTACATTTAAGATATCTGTGTTTGGAAAATACTTAGTATGATGCTGTCAGAACTCATGTTGTTGTTGTTTTAAGTTGCCGTTAAGCCAATTCTGATTCATGGCAATCTCACATGTGCTGAGTACAGATGTACTGCATCGTGTCTCAAGTCTATGGCTTTTCGGAAACAGCACCAGGCCTGTCTTCCAAGTTATCTCTGAGTATGTTCCAAACACCACCCTTTTGGCTAGTAGTTGAGGCCTTAATGAGCTTCATCATTTGCACCACCCTGAGCAATGGTGGCATCAACTAAATAGCCGCTAAATGAGTAAAAAACAAATCAAAATGACTTGTAAAGACAGAATCCACAGATTGATGTCCTGCTGTGCTAATGGCTGTTCAGGGATCTGCTGCTGTGCTGACGGCTGTTCAGGGATCTGCTACTGTGCAGGCTAAATCAAACCTGCCTGTCACCTTGGGTCCACTTAACCCTTCTCCTTTCTTGGGCACCTGCTGATTCAAGGGATCCGCTGTACTTTCTAGCCTCTGCAGAGTGCATGTAGAACAGCAGGGGAAAACAGCAGCTTGGAAAAAGGTGGAACTTCCACTGGAGCCAAAATTTCTTTATGGTAATCATTTTCTTAGCTGATTGGGCTTTGTCTTGGTCAATACAGCTGCCAGGCGACTTCTCTAAGCTTTCTTCTCAGAGAAGAGAATTTGGTTTTGATAGAAGGAAGTAGTTCCTGCCAATTCTTTGTCCGTGGGTTCAATCATCTCCCTGTAGAGGTTGTGTTTCTCCTGTTTACACCCACTGGAAAATTTCTATTTCAAAGCAGTAATTTTCTACCGCCTTTGAGTGTCTCTGAAGTTGCATTACATATCCTAGATGAAGTTGAGGCAGTATTTCAAGTTTCAGCTGGGGCTTCTGAATCTCATTTTCAAGCTGTGAACTTTCGTCCTAAGAAAATGCTTTCTCAGTTGGCAGACTCTGTTTCACCTCTGTGCTCTTCATTTACTTTCTTCAGATTTTTTTGAATATTTCTCATTTTTGTCCATTAAGCCTTTTAAAGCAAATCATTAACAGCATCAAATATTTAAGTTAGCAGATGTTGATATCTGACTGATGGACTCAAACTGAAATCATTGCTGTTGAGTCGATTCTGACTCATAGCATAAGACAGTGTAGAACTGCCCCATAGTCTTTCCAAGACTGTCATCGTTATGGAAGCAGACTGCCCTTTCTCTGTAGAATAGAACGTCTGGTGTATTTTGACTGCTGACCTTTTGGTTAGCAGCTGAGTGCTTTAACCATTAGACCACTCAATTTTATGATAAGTCCTTTTGGTCAAATTTGAAGCTGCTGTCATTCACATAATCTTCGTCAACATGGTTACGGTCACAGAATGTACTTACAAGCCACCACAACCACATGAGCCAATTCTTAAAAGCTGATCAGTCTGCCTCTTTTGCTCTCTCAGTTCATATATACATATATGGATATATACGTACATACATACACACAAACACATATATTCATATGTTTGTGTCTATATATACACATCTGTGTATACATATACATCTACACAGATGCATATATATACCTGAATAGCTCAAAGAGTTTAGTGATTAGCTACTACCCGGAAAGTTAGTGTTTAGCACGTACCCAGGGGCACTTCAGAAGAAAGAGCAGATAATTTCTGAATGATTAAAGAAATTGAAACTGTAGCACACAGTTCTGCTCTGACATACATGCTGTCACCCTGAGTTACTGTCAACTCAATGGCAGCTGGTTTTAGAGATACATGTTACACACATACACATACACATGTATCATACTGATTCTTTTTTCTCTAAAGAACTGTCAATAAGACAACCCCGTGGCTTTGTTACATGGGGTGGAGCTTTAAACGGAGTGGTCTCATTCCTCACACTCAATAATTCCAGCGTTACAATTCCATTCTGCTTTGTGGACAACTTGTTAAGATTCAGAGTTTGGCAAAATGAGTATAAAACATTTCATCAACTTTCCTTGTTTATGTTAAGGAAGGACTACATTAAAAGAAAGCTTGGATGATAAATGTATCACTTTAATCATTTTTTTGGCAGACATGGTCATAACATGCATTGACAAATTTATACAGATATAAATTATACTGTCCAGTTTCCCAAAACAGCACCTTCAGAAAGAGCTTTAAATGTAGTATCCCTTCATTATTATTGATGTTGGAGGTGCTTTTCCCCCTTGGAAATTGTACCTTCACTTACAGATTTATTACGAAGGTGCAAACAGATCATTGGATAATAGCAATAGTTATAATTTACAGTCATAGATGAAAGAATAATTTCTAGATGTTTTCCAGAGGAAGCAGCTCAGCTCTGGCTGAACAGTGAGAAAAATCTTCCATCATGGAATGTTGAGTATACTTATTTTTCCTTGGAAGTAAATTTTTTTTTTTTGAGAAACTTAGGTTACTTTATTCCTTCTGCCCACCCACACATAGAAGAAAAAGATATTTTTTAATAACTCATAGAAGACATTTCAAATGATATTTTCATGTTGATTAGTACTTTGATGAACTTGCTGATGAATGGTCAGAAAAGAGAATGTAGCTGCCTTTTCAAAATATTGTTTTGCTCCATTTAAATATAAAGGACTTGTAGAGGAAAAGTAATTAGAAAAAGTTTTATAATATATAATTTTTAGGTTAAGTCTGTCTAACTGATTCATCAGCTATGTGTTTGGGAGAAATAACCAACTAAGTAACTAATAATTTTTTTTATAAGGAAAATATTATATTTCATATTTTTAATCCTTGTATAATGTCAAAGACTTACTACAAGCAAGTGAGACAGAGATGAAAAAAAGTGTACACTTGGGGGGGTCTCCATTCAGTAAGGGCGACAGCACATAAGCCAACATTTACAGGTATAAAGAAGCTGATATCTGTGGATAATTCTCTTTTTAAGTCCTTGTAACAGGGGTCTCACAAAATCTGTCCTTTTGACACTGATTTCACTCAGCATGATCTCTTCCAAATGAGACCATGTTATGAGATTGTTTTCTAAAATCGTCATTATTCTTTATCATAGCGTAGTGTTCCACTGAGTACCTGTGCCATAGTTTGTTTATCCATTCATCTGTTGATGGGCATCGGGGTTGATTTCAACTTTTTGATGTTGTGGACTGTGCTGCACCAAACCTTCGTGTACATGTGTCTGTTCATGTGACAACCTTTGTTTCTGAAGGATGAATTCCAGGCAGTGGAATTATTGGATCAGATGATATATCTATTTCCAGCTTTTTAAGGAAGCACCACAATGTTCGTACATTGTCAAGAATATACCTGATATCATTGTGCTTGTGTAGAAACTGTTGAGTAGAAAATGGGTCTTCTGTCTGAATGACATCAAAATCACAATAAAATATAAGACAGACACAGAAAGAAAGCAGATGAAAAGCTTATCACCAAAAAACATGAAAGACCGATCTCCATTTGTCCTACTTAACTACAATTATAACACACTTAATGTTCAAAAAAAAAGAAGCTGATATCTGCTAGCCCCAATCTTATGCAAAACCAACACTCTACCTACTCCTTGTCTAGCCTGAATGTAACTGGAGAAATCCACAAAACTAAGCAATGTCTCACATGAAATATTTCTGCCAACCTCAGCTGTCCTCTTTGCTCTGCTTGGCAGTCCTACGTTTCAGCAGCCCTTGCACCCTTCTTCTCTATTTTAAACAATGTTTTCATGCCTTGTCTTTCATCTTTAAAACTCCAGTACCCCTTCTTTGGCTCTTTCTCTTCCAACTGACTACCTTATTTCTCCAAGAACAGTGTGAGAGAACGTCCACCTTCTCCCGCTGTGGCACCTGTCCATCCCCTGCACCTGTGCCGTGTTGTCTCCTTCAGGCCTGTCACAGCGAATGTGCTAAGATCTGCCCCTCTGCTGTGTGTGCAAGAGCCCCATCCCTCTGAGCAGCTCAAGGACTCTGCTTTTAAACTGTCTCCTCCCAGCCCTGAGTCATCAGCTTTGCAGCTCTCTCCTGAATGATTCCGTTAGCATACAAGTATACTCTAATATTTCCCATCTTATTTCTAAAAAGTTTTCCTGTGTGTAAAATGGTGAGAGTAAACAGAGCATTTAGAGCCTGTCAAACTTCAGGGAGGTTCAAGACCAGGGTCAGCCCAAAGCTGATTCCTACGAGGTGGAGGTTGGACATACCTACATTTTATGACCTTTTTACCAATTGTGGCACCAGCCATTGTCCCTCTAATGGCACTGTCTACCTCTCTGCTGGGTTTGAGAATCCACTTCAGTGGCCACACAGAACTTGCTGGACATACAGTGAAGTGGTTGTTACGGAAGTGACAGGGCATGGTGCGGGATTAAGATCAGTAGGGCAGGACCAAGAGCAGGCAGCGTGTAGACGAGGCCTGGAGGGTCCCCAGTGCGCCTCTCTCCCTTCTGGGCAGCACAGCGCTCTCAGCTCCTGTCAGCCATGCAAGCGCACATCCCCTTCTCCCTGCTGTGGAGACCTCATTTTAGCACCCTGAGGAGGCCTCCTCTTCGTCTCCTGAGGACAGGCTCTTCTCCTACCCCCCAGGACAGGCTCCTCTTGGCCCTACCATCTTCACAACCAACTCTGCCACAGAGCCCTCGGAGCCTGTCATCGTCAATACTAACAGTGGGTACCTTCCGGGCGTCTCGCTATCTTAAGAGGTATAGCCCTTAACACCACAGGTCTTTTGAGAGAGGTTCCTTGCCTCTGTCTCTCTCACTGCGGCTGCTTCTTCCCTTTGCTTCTTCATACTGCTTTTATGCTTGCTGCTTTCTGTCACAGAAAGAAGGGGTTGGCTGCTTATATGTACAAACTCCTCATCAATTTCGTGGCATGGGCCTCCCACCAGAGCTGTGAACTGGTAAGTCCCCTCTCAGAGGCCACAGGCACTTTATTTGCATAACAGGCCACAGGCACTATATTTGCGTAACAGGCCACAGGCACTTCATTTGCATAGTCTATTGACTAATCCCTGCAAGGTGCGTATTAGTCATAGGACAGGCTCCAGGTCAGGATAAGACAAAAAGTATCAAACCAAGTTGTTTACAGTTTACCCAGCAAATGTCAGTACCCTAGACAAAAGTAACTCTCTGGAGTGAGAAACTATGCCAAGAGTAACTCCTCAGGGCTCAGAGAAAAATCTCTCAAGCTGTTTTTTGAAAGAACCAATGCAAAAGGCCACAGGAACGAATTCATTTCACTACAACTAGACTGCACAGTCCTCTTTGGCAGTCACCACGTTCTTCTGCTATTCTTCACAACAAGACTGCTTGAAAGTTTTATATAACCTTACTGTTATGGATTGAATTGTGTCCCCCCGGCCCTCCAAAATATGTATAGCCATGTGGCTGGGCCATGATTCCCAATATCTTGTGATTGTCCTCCATTTTGTGATTTTCCTATGCTGTGTGTGAAAGGATTAGGGTGGGACTGTAAATCCCTTCATAGAATCACTTCCCTGCTCCACTGCAAAGGGAATTTCCCTGGAGTATGGCTTGCCCCACCCTGAATCCTTTCATCCTGTGAGAGATAAAAAGAAAGGAAAGCAGGCAGAGAAGTGGGAACCTCACACTATCAAGAAAGCAGCACCAGGAGAAGAGCGCATCCTTCAGACCTGAGGTTCCTGTGCCAAGATGCTCCCTGGACAAAGACTGATGCAATACCAGACTTTCCTCCAGAGCCTACAAGGAGGAAAGCCTTCCCCTGGAGCAGACATCCTGAATTTGGACTTGTAGCCTACTGGACTGTATAAGAATAAACCTTCCTTTGTTAAAGCCATCCACTTTGTGGTATTTCTGTTAGAGCAGCCGTAGCTGGCTAAAACACTGTTTTCACTTCCTCTTCTCTGCTCCCTGTGGAACCCGCTCAGTCAGTCTGCACCACACAATGAGACAGCTCTTGACAAGGTCACCAGTGACTCCCTGTTGCTAAACTCAGCAGCTAGTTCCTAATTTTCATCTTAGTCACCGTGTCAGCAGCATCTGACACACTTGATGATTCCTTCCTTCCTTTTTTTTTTTTGGAATAATACCTTTATTGATGTATAATTTGTATATCAGAAAACTTTTAAAGCTGCAACTCAGTGGTTTTCACTGCATTCATAAAGTTGTATGTCCATCACTACTGTCTTATTCCAAAACACATCACCCTAACAAGAGACTTACACCCACTAACAGTCACTCCCCATTTCCGTGTGCTCTTTCCCACTCTACCCCCAAACCCTTGGCAACCGTTAATCTATTTTCTATCTCTATGAATTTGCCTGTTTAGGACATTTTCATGTAAATGGAATCTTGAAATATGTGTCCTTTTGTGTCTGGCATCTTTCACTTAGCATGTTTCCAAAGTTTATTCATGCTTAAATGTCAAACAGTCCTTCATTCCTTTTTAAGATTAAATAATATTCATTTGAATTGATGCACTGTATTTTATGCATCCATTCATCAGTTAATGGACATTTATATTGTCTCTACTTTGGGACTATTGTGAACAATGTTAATGTGAAAGCTAAGGTACAAGTCTTTATGTGGACATATGTTTCGGTTCTTTTGGATATATACCTACAAATGGAGTTTCTAGCTTGTATAGTAACTTTTCTTTTTTTACTTTTTCTTTTTAAAACACTTTCTTCCCCTGCTTTTGTGGGTACTTGGTTTTTCCTCTATGTCATTTTCCACTCCTTCTCAATCTTTAACTGGGTACTTTCTCAATAAATTCTTAGTCCTATAGCGATCTGCTCATAGTCCTTTATCTGAATTTACTTCCTAGCTGTACGCTTCCAGTTACTTGGTTTCAAATCTTATCTATCTATGAACGATGCCCAAATTTGTATTTTTAGTTCAGGCCTTTACTCAAATCTGACATGTATCTAGCTACCTTTCTGACACTTCCACCTGGCTGCCACATGCATGTCTCAGGCTTAGCATGTCCACAGCATAATTCCTGATGGCTCCACCAAAATTGGTGTCACTTGCTATCTTTCCCACATCCATAAATGGCAGTTCCAGTCTTCCAGTGTTCAGGCCGATAACTTTGGCTTCATCTTATCTGCCTTCGCCTTCTAATTCATCAACAAATCTTACTGATTCTACCTTCAGAATATATCTGTGATCTGACCTCTTGTCACTGTCTGCCTGGTTCAAGCTGCCAGTGTCTTAGTAACTTCCCACCCGGTCTCCTTTTATCTGTTCTGTAGTCTCTTAATGCAGTAGTTAGGATCTTTTTAAAGTGAAAGTCAAATGATGTTGCTTCACTGCTCAAAACTTTTCTGTTTCCTTCCAGGTAAAAGTCTAAGTCTAAAACGCTTACAGGACCGTGCAGTCTGGCCTCCTGCTGTTTCTCCCACCTCATCCCTTCATCTCCAGCCGCAGTGACCTCCTTGCTGTTCCTTACATTCACTGATCACACGTCCTTCCTGAGATTTTGGCACTGTTGTTCTCCCTATGTGGAATACTCTTCTCAAGACATCCTCCTGTGACTCTCTTTTACTCGCTTTAAGTACAAGACTGACAGTGGCCTCACAGGATCCAGTCTCCTTTTCTTCCTGGGCAATAAGAGACCAGATGTTAAGGTGGTACACTGCTGCACTAAACTACTAAGACCACATTCCTAGCTTCCCTGGCATAGTAGGTATCTCCACGTGACCAAACTTTGGCCAATACGATAAGTAGTTTTTTGTATTCCGATTTTCCTTAAAGGCAAAGACACACACTTCCTTAGCTCTCCTTCCAGCTACCATGTTTTCAATATCTAACTAACAAAGTTTCTGCACTCCTGTAATTTATATTTTAGTTAGGGGGAAGATGACAAACATAGAAACATAAATAAACACACAGTGTGTCAGATGGTAATAGGTACAATAGAGAGAAACAAAGCAGAATTGGGGATGGAATACAAGGGGGAAGGTTTGTGTCTTGTAAAGCATCAGAGAATGCATCACTGGTACAGTGATATTTGATCAGAATGTTACATTAGTTAGGATTAATTTTTTTGCACATAATATAAGACCGAAACATCATTGTTTTAAACAAGATGAAAATATACTTCTCTCAAGTGAAAAAAAAAAACCTGTATATCGTCAGACTGGGTCCAATAATGAGGCTCCATGAGGTTGCTAGAGACCCAGGATCCCTTAGCTTCATACCTCACCATCCCTGAGATGTGGTCCCTGTCATCAGGGCCCCAGGCATTGCTGTCATACCAGTCATCCTTTCCCTTATGGACTAAAGAAGTCATGCCTCCTCCTGACAATTATTATGCATTTAGTATGTCCTAGATTTTACAGTTCATTACTTCTCAACTTCAATTTGGTCAGGTGAAAAGGATTTTAATAACCAATTTTTCCACTATCTCTTTGTCTAAGCTTGGGCAAATCAGCTCTTGGGGCATCTGAATGTCATTTCTAAAATGAGCCCTTTGAAATAGACCCCTTTTCAACTTTAAATTTGAGTGGTTCTAAAGTAATGATCTAGTTTCTCAACTTTCTGACTTCAGTTTTCTTGTGTGAGCATGAAACATGTGTGACCAACTGTGATCAAGCAATTTAAGTATTAAATGTTAATACTTATTTTCAAAAGCCTCAAAGAGAAATTATTTACTTCTTGACACCTTTTAAAACTTTGAATCAGCAGCACATGCCACCCTAAGGATTGCCCTGGCCCTTCACGGATACGTTACCTGAGACTAGTAAGTGGTATGTGGGCTGAATTTGGGCATGTGTACTTTTGTTCAAAAGGATATTGTAGAGTACTTCTCTGGTTAGGAACCACTGTTTGGTGAGCCTACATCTCTAGCCTCAGTAGCATTTCCTTTGGAGGAGGCTTCCAGAGAACACTTGGTTTTAAGGCCCTACCTCCCTAGTACCTGTGTATTTTCCTCCTCTAAATTAGCATGAACTTGAGGCCAAAGGAGCTCGTTTGAGATTTGGTAGCAAGGTTATAGATAAATGATCAAATCTTTTAAAAGTAAAATTTTATAGTACCAATAGAATTAAGATTGGTGAAAGCTTTATATGTAAATTCCTAAACCACTCGGTGTAAAGTTAACTTTTTGCTAAAGTTTTTTTCCTGAAGAAGAGACCAGAACTCAAAAATTGAACAGTTTGGTAGAGTAACTGCTGGAACTGTGTCAATGTTAATAAGAGACCTCACCCTATTACCACCTATAGATTTACTTGTGAGTAGTTTTCGAAAGGTGTTGCTTCCCTGAGCCCAAGCTCTAGGAGAGAAGACTTTATCATGGGGCCATCTAGCCAGAGTAAAGTCAGCTCTCTGACCTGTGCTTATGCATTAATCATTTCCATGCTCTATAAATTCACCTTTCCTATTTCTGTACCATAGCTATTTTTTTAAACTGACTTACGGATTTTGCAATGGAATACAAAATCAGAGTGATGTTTATACAACAGAATTAATGTGCTTCATGGTATGAATGGATAAGCTGTTATATTTCCAATGTTTTTAGGAAGAAACTAGATGGGATCACTTAGTTTGTCAATTCATCCCTCAAACAAATATTTGATGGACACCTAACTGTTTGCTAGGTGCTGTTCTGGGAGAGGCACCCCTGGGTATTGCAAACCCTTAGGTGCTGAGATAAGGCTGTAGCAGTTAATGAAACAGACAAAAATCTCTATCTTGTAGCTTCCATTTTGCAGAGGAGACTGGGGAATGTAAGGCAACAGGTGAGAGAAACCAAGCACTGTGGAGGTTTCTTCATTGTTTGGATGATACTGTGAGCCTGTGATTGATCTGAACATGGAACTATAATTTTTTATTTTTCTTATATTTCAAGATGAGTATTTTTTTAAATTGTGAAATTTCTGTCTTTTCATCTATGAAAAATTTTTCTCACAAGCTAAGTGAAATTGATTTCCTTCTGATGTACAAATTTGCTCTAAAACTATATCAAGATTTTTAACTAGTTTTAATTTTAGCATTGACCCATTTTTTTTAAAGAGAAATATATGCAAGAAACTGCCCCCACCCCACATCACCCCAATTCCCTAAAGCATGCTAATGACTTTCACAGAAAAAACCCTGGCACATTAATTAGTTAGCACTGTGGCTGGCACACAATCGATTGATCCAGCTGTTTCTCAGGAGAATTTAGCAATTTAGCAAACAAATCTTATTTTTAGAAAGCAAAAGTAAATATTTCTAAGCAGAAACAAAGATTATTTATTGTTGTTGTTGTTGTTTTTAATTTTTACTGAATTAAGAGTTGTTTTTAGGAGCCCTGGTGGTGCAGTGGGTTAAGAGCTCAGCTGCTAACCAAAAGGGTCAGTGGTTTGACTCTGCCAGCCGCTGCCTGGACACCCTATGCAGTAATTCTACTCTGTCCTATTATAGAGCCACTATGACTTGGAATTGACTGGAAAGGCAACAGCTTTGTTGCTGTTTTAAATGAAAATGTCCTCCCTCACTTTAAAAAATTAAAGCTAAACATCTTTGTTCTGGTACTTTGTTATCTTTTTTTGTGTGTGTGGAAGACTATAAATTCAATACTTCTGAAGGAAAACCAAGAGACTTGACTCTCTTCTGCACACATAACAAATGAGGGGAGAGAAGTTCAAAGATAATGAGAAAGTAGTGAAGTTTATTTAGGAAGTTGAAATGTTTATAGGGCTAGTGGGCCTCGTGTACGACGTCCTCCAGCAGACTGAGTCCCGTACAGCTAGACGGTGCCCGGCTACCACTGCTGACTGCCCTGACGGAGATCACAGCAGAGGGTCCTGGGCAGGGCTGGAGAACAATGGAGAACAAAACTCTAACTCAAAAAGGAAGGCTAGACTTTCTGGTCTGACAGAGAATGGAGAAACCCAGAGAGAATGGCTGAAGACACCCTTTTAGCTCCGTAATGAAGTCACTTCTGAGGCTCAGTCAAAGATTAGACAGGCCTATAAAACAAAATGAGAGTAAAGGGGCATGCTGGCCCAGGGACAAGGACTAGAAGGCAGGTGGGGACAGGAAAGCTGGTAATAAGGAATTGAGGGTTGAGAAGGGGGAGTGGTGACACGTTGTGTGGTTATTAACCAGTGTCATCAAACAGTATGTGTACTGTCTAATGAGAAACTGGTTTGTTCTGTAAACTGTCACCCAAAGTGCAAAAAAAGTCCAAATGTTGGCAGTCAACTTTGCTATTTTCTCATATCAAACCTTCCTTTATCATTTGAGCCTTGAATACAGTTTGTGTTTTGTTCTGATCACCTCTCAAAATACCTGATGATGTAGATGGAGTCCAAATAAAGAAGAAACTGACAATTTTGTTAATTTCAAAGGATGTGCACAGTAGCTAAACAGTGCTTGAACTATTTCTAAGATTGAAACATTAGTTTATTATACTTAAACTTAAAAAAATTATTTATTACTGTTATTTCATAATAGTTTACTAAATTACCAGCTGCACTGTAGTAGATTCACATGTACACTACTCTTCTGGAAAGAAACTTACACAAAGTAAAGAAATCCACCTTGCCTTTGTAAAGGAAATGGAGCTACAACTTTTAGAGAAATTAGTTTTCCTCTTTCAGCAAACAAAATCCGTCCTGTGTCTTATTCAAGCTAATAGTACCTCAAGACAGTTAATTCCTAACTTCACTGTCTTGTGGGAAAGAAGGCCTTTAACTGTACCTTTGTGTTGGCCGGTTAGAATGACAGATTTTTATGAGTGCAAGAGAAAACCAAACCATTTCTTGCCATCAAGTCAATTCCAAACCATAGCAATGCTAAGGGACAGAATGGAGTTGCCCCATAGGATGTCCAAGGAGTGCCTGGCAGATTCAAGCTGCCAACCTTTTGTTTAGTGGCTGTACTGTTAACCACTATGCCACGAGGGTTTCCTGTATGAGTGCAGTGGAGAAAAATTAAGTTTGAGCCATGTTATTTTTTATGCCTCTTTTATTTTCAGTCATGTCACCTTACCAAGGAAATCAGTGCCTGGTATCACAAAAATGTCTTTTTAGCACTCAGTTTGATATTCAGTTTTTAAAGATGAGATTGTCTGAAAACATTCACAGAGTTGACTGTGACAGAATGTTTTTTTTTATTCATTCATGTATGTTTTAAGTATCGTTACGATTCTAGTTTTACTAGAGATATAAAACTACATGAATTTTTATTTGTTTGCTAAGCTTGTACTATATTATGTATCATAACAAAAGCATTTCACAGTCTCATTAAAAACTTCATAGAAACCAACACTTCAGACAAAGAATGGACTAGACTTAGAGGCACAGAGTGATGCCTGTGGTATATGTACTTTGTGGTTTAATATATATATGAGGCTGTCCTACTGGTTTCTTTTTAGAGGGGAAAAGAAAGAATGAAGGGGAAGGGATAGTGTTAGCTGAGTAGATACTGGAAGTGAAGAGCAAAAACGAAGAGTGTGCTGTCACAGGGCGGGGGAGCAGACAGAGCTGCAGAGAGGCGGATACTTGGGCTTTTTATACGGAAAATTGATGTAGATTATAAACTTTTGCTTGATCATAATAAAAAAATTTTTTAAAACTTCATAAGTGTCATTTTAATGACCACGCACTGCTTTATCATATCAACGTGCCGTGGTATACCTATCACAGTAATGAGATTATTTAGAACACTTCCATTTTCTCATATTACAAATAAAAATAGGATAAATGCTTCTATCCATGTACTTCTGTCCTCACATGATTTTTTTCCAGAGGCTTGTTTTTACTATCTAGTTGATTCTGATTACAATGACCCCATGTTGCAAAGTAGTACTGCTCTCTCGGGCTTTCAAAGCTGTAACCTTTCGGAAACAGATCACCAGGTCTGTCTTCCAAGGCATCTCTCGTGGTTTCTTGTTACTGACCTTCCCATGAGCACTGGAGCACCTAGCCACTTGTGCCACTTAGGGACTCCTTCCTAAGTCTGTGTTTCTAGAATTAGCCAATGGGTACCAGAAAGAAGAATTTAAAGAAAAGGAAACATTAACTACTGATGCCAAAATAAAGTAAAATGGATTGCATTATGAGAGACAGCGTGCTTTCTATCCAAAAATACCTTTTCTTCTTCTAATCCTCAATAGTGGTTAAGCACAGGTACTAAAGCCTGATTGTCTGGGTTTTAAATATAGCTTTACTACTTCGTCACTACATCAATTAGATATTTTGTGCCTCACTTTCATCATTTGTGAAATGGTTATAATAATAGTTCCTATCTCCTTGGGTTATCACGAGAATTAATGGTGTTAATTTATATAAATCTCTGAGGACCTGTACAAAATAAATAAATGCTTACTTACAGCAGTAACAGCACTAACATTTAAGAGGATATTTCCTAATTATTAAAACATTTTTATGTTTCTGTTCCCACTGCATCATAAACATTAATGTAGCTCAGACTGCTTCTCAACAATTAGACTGCTCCATACCTGCAAATACATGCATGGAATGCTTTCTTTGTAAGATTCCTGGAATGGTTTGTATTTTAGTTATACACATAAATCACACAGCATGCATAGATCTTTATCTTAAATAGCCAGCGGCAGAAATCTGATGAGCAAAGTGTTTTTCTTAGATGGATTGGGGCTTTTATAGTTTTCACATTTGAGTACAAATTATAATGAAGAAATGACCAAAATAAAGAAGCAAACTGTGGCATGGACTAGAGGATATCAGTTATGTCTCCAGTGGAAAGAGAAACTCTCACAAACCCTTGACTATGTTCGGGTTGTAGCCACACTTTAGGAGGGAGACTGCAGCGGGGTCTCCCTAGGCACACCATCACCATTTCTGACAGTAAAGTTCCCTGCCCTAACTTACTACATGGAGCCCCTGTCTGCAAGAGGTTGGCTGAAACATACTGAGGCACTGGATATTCTTGCTTGAAAAAAAAAAAAAAACAACAACAAAAAAAAACAGGCCTGAAAATTCCAGCTTGGCCCATTTCCACTAAACTCATAACTGGCTTTGCCCTGTAATGGCTTAGGATGCCAGTGACAAAAAAAGGAAGGATGGAACCTGAAGAAAAGTATATGAAAAGAGAAGTTGCCTCAATACAGAGTCCTTCTTACTCTTCCCTCCAAAGCAGGGTTCCTCAACCTCAGCTCTGTGAAGAACTTGGACCCGATAGTTCTTTGTTGTGCTGGGCTGTGTTGTGCATTGTAGGACGTTTAGTGACATCCTTTGCCTATACCACTAGGTTCCAGTAACATCCCCTACTCCTGCTGTGACAACCAGAAATGGTTTCAGATAAAAATCGGCCTGAGTGAGAAGCAGGGTTGCTAAAGCCAGGCTGTAGGAGCAAGGCCCAGTGCATCCTTGGCCTTGGCTGGTCATTATCACTCTCCTCCTCAGATAATTCTGAGACGCAAAGGGGCTAGGAGTGCTGCCTCAGAGTTAGAGCGCGTGCCAGCACCAAGTTCTGTAGACTCCCAGACGGACAACTGAAAGCAGAAAAACAAAGCTCTCCACTGTACCCATGTTACAAGGCCAAGAGTAATGTAAATTTATTTTGGCTCAAATCATACATTCCTAAATAGCTCAATTCCAGCCAAAGTAGAGAAACTGGTCTCTTCCTTTTCCTTAAAGTTAATACATTGGAACTAAAGTTAATCACACCAGTCAAAAACAGCAGGTTTTAGAAATGTACACACTATTTTCATTTTTCCTATTGTCATGTTTCCTGCTAGTGAAAACATGTAGTTTTCAAGATATATTTTTAAGAAGATACTACTAGTCATCTTTAAAACTTACATTCCTCTCGAAATACGAATATATTTTTATTTCACAGTTTTAGTGGTTTTGAGAGTTAGTGAGCTACGTTTTTTTCCCAAACAGTTCTGTTTTCTCGTAAACTTCATGAGGTGTTTTCATGCTATATTCACATGCATAATTCTTTATACTACTTTAACATATATTAATAATGAGTTTATATTCCAAAAGTTTGTTGGTAGTGATAATCTGTTATCTCTATAGGAATTCTGTCACCACAAAAATACACTTAAGACATTGTAGCTTATAAAGTTGTTGCTTTTTAAGCTCTAGGTAATTCACATTTTATGGTCCATTTATATGTGAACAAGTAGGGTCACCATGAGTCAGGTCCGACTTGACGGCACTTGGCTTAGCAGGTGGAAAAAGTGGTAAATTGTCCTTTTTAGCTGTAGAATGCTTTATGTTTGCATAAATTGTTGAATACAATTTAGAATCCAAAAAGATGACTGAGACTCAGCTATTATCTCCTTATTTTTACAACATGAAATGTTGCTCTTGTATTTGTTTTAATATTGAAAGAGATTTAATTCTGCATATAAGACTTAAGCCAGCTAGTTTGAAATCCTGGTGCCTTTTCAGTGCTTTTCATTTTTCACATCCACTCAGTGAAAAATAATTACATGCAAAATGGAACCTGTAGCTCCAGGTTCTCAAAGCCTTCTCTTCAGACCGAAATTAAGACTGAACTGTAAAAGATATACTCAGGGCGGAGTTAAGATGGTGGACTAGACACACATCTCCTTAACTCACTCTGAAAACTAAGGCCAGGATTGTTAATTAAACGGAGACTTCTGGACACCCATTGAGCCCTAGGATATGCCGTAGGGCTGTCATTTTGGACAACATGCCACTCGCTGACCCCTACCCTTGTTGAATGGCTGGCTCTCATGGACTGAAGGTAACTATCAGCTTTAACTTTTTTCCTTTTTGTTAGCCTGTGGCAGCAGTTGAAGCTTAAGTGGCAGCAAAGTTCTGCCACTCTGCTGATGTGACCAGTGGGTGGAATAGTCATACTTTGAGAGCCTGGCTCTGGACTCTGAGGCCCATGGCCCCTCCACCCCTCTTTCTGAACCTCCACCATTGATGCGGCTATTTCCCGGAGGGTGGCAGAGCGTCTGCGGGACACCATCTTGTCTGACTGAGAGGCAGAGCTACCCAAACAGAGGCCTCAGTAGGGGCTAATTCCCAGGCTAGGAGGCAGTGCTAGCCTGGGGAGCACTTCCCCAGAAGAAAAGGTGTGTTTAGCACAGTTTACCCTTTGGGTGGGGCCTGGCACCTGATGGCAGCAGGGCAGTAGCCTGTCTATACTTTGAACTAGATGACAGCATCTAGAAATGGATATAAAGGTGCCTACACTGCCAGTGGGAAAGAGAGGCTTGCATACCTGACAGCCTGACTGTTTGTGGAAGCTGTCAGATAGCTTTTATCTTTCAAAATAAGACTACCTAGAGAAATAACCATGGTACAGCCTGATGGCATCTCTTCTAATCTTCACTGACCCACAATGTAGGGTCAGTTGATGGCCTCCCAGTGATTCCATAAGTAGGGCTGTGCCTTTGCCAGCCAGGAGGTGAAATCTGCGATTAAAGAGAATCCACTGAGCCCAGTCGCTGGAGTACATAGAGGTAACTGGTGATCAACTTCTACTTCAGTTCCTACAAAGGCAACACCAGAGAAACTAAACAACCTCTAGATGCCCAAAAAGCAACAGACCTTGGCCCGACATTTAAGGAAAAATCCATGGCTCCAGAAAGCTCCAAAAAGAAAGAACCAAAGAACTTTCCAGATGAAGAAGCCTTTCTGAAACATTCAGAAATTGACTACAAGAGAACTACATATAGAGCCCTCCTAGATACTATACAGAATTTAGCAGATCAAAATGAAAAATTAAGCAAGCTATTTGAACTGATGGAACTCCAGCATCCTGAAATCCAACAGATCAATAACAAAATGAAAGAATCAGAAAACTCAATTCAAAGCCAACAGAACAGAATTGAACAAATGGAAAACAGACTTTCTGACTTGGTAGACAGAACTACTGACACCAGCATTTTTGAGGAGACATCAGAGAAAAGAGACAAGAAAAATGAAAATGCATTAAGAAACATGTGGAACTCTATCGAGAGGAACAATCTACAATTAACTGGAGTTTCTGAACAGGAAGGGACACCTGAAAACACAGAGAGGATTGCTGTTGACTTGCTGACAGAAAGCGTCCCAGAAATTATGAAAGAAGAGAACATAGATATCCAAGATGCTTATCGATTGCCATACAGTATAGATCCCAAAAGAAAGACTCCAAGACCTATTATAATCAAGCTTAACAAAATGAAACATAAGTAGAAACTCTTAAAGGCAGTGAGACTCAAAGCAAAGCTAACATTCCAAGGGAAGCCCTGTAGGCTTTCTGTGTGACTTCTTGGCAGAAACCATGTTGGCATGGAGGCATTGGGGTGGCACATTCAAAGCCCTGAAGAAAAAAAACTTCCAACCAAAAATTATATATCCTGCAAAGCTGTCTTCCAAATATGAAGATGAAATTAAGACATTTGCAAACAAACAGAAACTCAGAGACTTTGTAAAAACCAAATCAAAGCTACAAAAAATACTTAAAGAAGCTCTTGGCTTAGAAGAACAAAACCACTAACTCTATATTTTAGGATACAATATAGGACACATCATCCAGAAATGTACTTGCTTAGGGAAGGCACAAAACTCCAACCAAAGCTATAATACCAAAAGAAGAGGTCCAGTGATCATATCTTGAAAACTACAATACCATCACATTAAAAAGAGGGATATATTACAGTAGTTATAGTCCATCCAGATGGAGAGGAAATTAATAAGATATTTAGAAGTTAAAAGCAGATTTAAACATAACTCTGTTAAAGGGGACCATAGGGGTAGCCACAAAGCACAACAAAGAAGTGACATATCAAAACAAGAAATGCAATGCAGGAGTCTCAGCAAACACAAAACCAAAACTGAAAAGGATGAAAAATCAACCCATAAAGAAGAATGTCCCAGAACAGAATAGTAAGAGCAACAGAGGAAACATCAACACAAAAATAAATACAGCAAAATGACGACACTACACACATACCTATCGACAATTACATTGAAGATAAATGGCCTGAATGCTCCAGTAAACAGACAAGTGACATCTTGGATCAAAAGACATGACCATTTTATATGCTGCTTACAAGAAACTCACCTTACATTTAAAGATATGAACAAACAGAAAATTAAAAGATGGAATAACATATACCAAGCTAACAATATACAAAGAAGAGCAGGTGTGGCAATACTAATCTCAGATAAAATAGATTATCCTGTTACAAGAAAGACCTCATCAACATATACAGAACTTTCTATCCATCATGTTGAGTGAAATTAGTCAGCAGTACAAGGACAAATATAGTATGAGACCCCTACTTTAAGGACTTGAAAACTGACTCATACAGAAGAAAAGATTCTTTGATAGCTGCAAGGGAGGGAAGGAAAGGAGGTAGAGGGCTGTTTATAGATTAGGTAGTTGATAGAAATTTGGTTGGGTGAAATCAGTGACAGCATGCCTTAGAAAGAAGACCAGTTTAACTGGACTTCAGCATAACCTGAAAACTCTTCCAATCTTACCCTAATAGGTACAGAGTAGCAGGGGCAGGGATCCAGGAACCATGCTCTCAGAGGACATTGAGGCCCATAGGTATAACTAGCCTGTTGCTAAAAGAGTCCTCTCCACCTCATATTGGTGAGTGGCATCTGGGGTCTTAAAAGCTAACAAGCTGCCATCTGAGGTACACCAGTTGGTCCCAACTCATCTGGAACAAGTGGTCACCAAGGACAAAAACAACACAGGGGAAAGAGAACCCAGAAGACAGAAAGACCCATGTGAATGGGTAACTACATCAACATGTGACCAGAAGAACCAGATGGTGCCTGGCCACCTCCAGTGACAGCCGTGATGGGGCTCACAAAATTGAGTCCCAGTGGCAATACGAGAATAAGAAGGAGTACACCCTGAGAACTTCACTAAAAGACCACAATTAATGGTCTGAAGGCCTAGGGGTTCCCCTGGGAGCATGGCACCTAGACTTGAAGCAGCCCCAATCATAAATTATTACAGAGGTCAACTCCTCGGACAGGAATGGATTGGACTCAGTGACACAGAGTAACCATATCATGTGTGCACTTTATGATTCCAGGCAGATCACATGCCTGTGCATCTATATCATATTGCCCAACTGGCCTCTTACTAGAGGGAAGTGGAGAGGTTGAGAAGAGGGGACAGGAGATTGTTAAGAGGTTATGAATTGTATAGAACAGAAAGGAGGAGTGTGCTGTTACCAGGCAAGGAGAGCAGTAGGAACTGCACATAGGTGGGCGTGCAAATTTAAACCGATTGTACACTTTCACTCAATCACAATAAGCTAAAAAATTTAAAAAAAAAAAAGATATACTCATGAAGAGTGTGCTTCTTACTTGAAGTAGATAAATGAGACCAAATGGGCAGCCCTTGTGCAGAGGCTGGATGAGAAGACAGGAAGGGACAGCAGGAACTAATTGAATGGACACAGGAAACACAGAGTTGAAAGAGGGAGGATGCTGTCAAATAGTGGAGATTGCAGCTAATGTCACATGATAATATGTGTATGAGTTTTTGTACGGTAAATTGATAAGCTATAAACTTTTACTGAAAGCATGATAAAAAATAAAAAGACCCTCTATGAAATACTTATTTCTACATTTCATATTGCCAAGCCACTTGCTGCTTATCTAAATATTCCTTTTATAAGTAATCTTGACAAATATTTTTGTTGAGTATAGAAATATTCTTAGAAGTACATTTCTTAATCTTTTTTCCTTCCTGATTTTCATGTAGCTAATGGTTTGTTTTTGTTTTTTATGACTGCACTACAGAGAAATACCATGGACAGTTGACATCAGATTTAGACAAATTTTAAATAGTAACAGTAACAAACACTAGCTTTTATTATTTGCTTTGTGTGTAAATGTAACTTTGCTAAATTTTTCATATTGTATGTACTCTTTATAGAAACATGGATTTACTAAATATTTATGCTCATAATTGTCCCCTTGTTTTTTCATTGTTGCTTATCCTATCGCTAGAAACATATAGTCGAAAAGTGTGTCATCTGCCAAGTATTTCTATATTCAAAACTTTGCTAGACTTCATGGCAAAAATGTTCTATAATGATAATAATAATAGGAAGTGGGGTAAAGGGGACAAATAGGAAGAAGAGGAGATTCTTAATGTCTGTCTCCAGAGATCTGGTTGAGGCCATATGACATAGAATTATTGACCAACTAAGATGAAGATATCAGCCAACATATACTCAAGTGTAGACTGTGTAGTGGCGTGTTCCAGAAATCCAGAGTTGGGAAAGGTCATTAAGATCTAGTTAACTAGAAAAGTCCGTGTGGGCAACGGCCTCTTATTTCAGCCTCAGAAGAAGTTAGAATTTGATTTGATCTTGGGCAGTTGGTGAGTGACCGGCAACGAACAGATGACATGCCAGGTAAAAGGACAAGCATGAGAAAAGTCTCAGAGATGAAAAGATGTTTTCAATAGGACAAATACTAGTGACTCTAAGGTTGTATTTTCCTGCAATTCTGGCATCTTACATTTGTCAGGAAAAGGATATTAGTTGTATTTACATTCTTCATGATCTAAAGAGAGCATGAAGGTATTTCTAGGGTTGGAGGAGCATAACCTGAGATATAATCTGCAAAGTCAATACAATATGTGTTGTGTTCGCACTTGCGTTGTCCATGCTTTCAGAAATGTAAGAGAACTAAAAGATTTGTATTTTTTCTGTTTTTTGCTTTAATCAAAAATTTACTAAGCTATATTTTATCATATAAGAAATGATTGCAGTAGAGACTATCAGCAAACTGGTGTGTGTTTTGCTTGTTAGAAGTAAATATTTCTAGATATACTTCTGACATTGACATCCTTTATTTCAGTTGTTTTCAGTCTTTTGTTTTTCTCCAACTATGTATTTGCTTGACTGCAAGTTGCTGGTGTGTTATACGCCTATCATCTCTCATTATTTACCATGATTATTCAGAGATATGAACCTAGAGAAAATTTGTATCAGTATGGCAAAGAGGTGTAGACCACCCCTTTGAAAGGTTTGAAAGTTCCCCTTAGAAATGCTGATACCTCACTGTGGTGTGACGTACTGTCTTTGTGGGCCCTTCTGCCCTAGTCTTGTAACTCCCACCTAGGCGATTAGGAGGGACTGTGCAGATAGCGTAATTGTAGCACCACGGGGATTGGTCAGTTTTCCCTTCCTGCTGGGCTTGAAATGAGCCACTGGAGATATGGAGAAAGAGTGATTCCTACCACACCAAGGAAGAAAAGCTAGTAGCAGAGCATGTGTCCTTGAGACCCAGGATCCCTCCACTGAAGAAGCTTCTGTAACCAGGAGACAAACAGACAGCTGTAAAGGCTGTGAAAAGCGGTGACCAAGAACCAGCAGCAGAGACCTGGCAGCAAGAGATGGTGTGGTGGGCTTCCTGGCCCACGGAGAGAGATTGCTAACTGGCTTTGAGCAGAGGCTAAGGGCCGGGGAGAGATGTGCCTGCAAGCACAGCTGGGAATAGGCTGTCCTGATGGAAAAACTGTATCTTGAGTGTGTTCCGAGCCTAAATTTTAAGTATTGCTTCCCTAATAAACCCCATAATTGTGAGTCTATAGGTTCTGTGTGGCCATTGCGATGAGTTATTGAACCCCCAGACAAATAATGCTGTAGGAAGGATGGTTGGTGTCAGAACTGGTAGAGTTGAGAAAGCGTGTCTCATCACTACCTCTTTGGAATGGTCACTGGGCTGTTGGTCTTGACTCTCCTTCCCTTTTGTGAAGCTAGAAGTCATGTATATCCTCCACACCATTTTTATACTCCCCTTCCCTGTGGCTTTGCTAACGAAACCAAAAAAGTTGTTATTGAGTTAATTCCAACTCATGGTGACCCTTTGTGTTTCAGAATTGTGCTTCATAGGATTTTCAATGGCTGTGAACTTTCAGAGGTGGGTCACAAGACCTTTCCTCTAAGGTACCTTTGGTTGGATTCAAACTGTCGATCTTTCAGTTAGTAGCCTAGCAGTTACCCATTTGCACCACCTGAGGAATCCATGCATTTTCTTATGTATGAATTTTTAAATTGTGCTTTAGGTAAAAGTTTACAGAGTGAGTTAGTTTCTCCTCTTCTCAACCTTGTATCCCCCATTTCCATTTGTCTAGCTTCCCTGTCCTTTCCTGCCTTTTCATCTTTGCTTTTAGGCTGGTATGCAATGGGTATGATAATCTTTGGTTGAAGGGTGAACTTCAAGAGTGACTTCAGTACAGTTAAAAGGGCATCTGGAAGCCATACTCTTGGGGTCTTTCCAGTCTCTGTCAGACCAGTGAATCTGGCCTTTATTTCTTTTTGTGAGTTAAAATTTTGTTTTACATTTTTCCTCAGTTCTGTCCAGGACCTGCTGTTTTGATCCTTGTCACAGTAGTCTGTGGTGGTACCCAGGCACCATCTAGCTGTGCTGGACTCAGTCTGGTGAAGGCTGTAGTACTTGTGGCCCATTAGTCCTTTGGACTAGTATCTTCCTTCTATCTTTGGTTTTCTTCATTCTCCCTTGCTCCAGAAGGTGCGACCAGTCGGTATATGTTGGATGGCTCCTTGAAAGCTTTTGAGAACCCCTGTTGTTACTCAACAAAGTAGGATGTAAAACCTTCCCTTTATGAAGTATGTTATGACCACTGAGATTGATGTCCCCCAAGACCATAGTCCCCAGCCCTACGTCCAGCATCCTGGTCCTTCAGAGTGTTTGAATGTGCCTATGACTTTGCTTTGCTCAAGTTGTACTGATTTCCCCAGCATTGTAGACTGTCTTACCCTTCACCAAAATTACCGTTTATCTATTGTCTAGTTACTGTTTTACTCTCCTTCCCATTGCCCTCCCTCATGACCACAAAGATTATTTTTCTGTGTGTAAACTTTTTCATGAGTTTTTATAGTAGTGATATAATACAATATTTGTCCTTTTGTGATTGACTTATTTAACTCCGCATAATTTTCGCTGGATTCATCCATGTTGTTAGCTGTTTCCCAGGTACGTCATTGTCTTTTATCGCTGTGCACTATACCATCGTGTGTATGTACCATAGCTTGTTTATCTGCTCATCTTTTAGGGGACATCTAGGTCGTTTCTGTGGTTTTGCTATTGTAAATAACGCTGCAGTGAACATGGGTGTGCATGTGGCTGTTCATGTTGTGGCTCTTGTTTGTCTAGGGTATATTACTGTTAGTAAGATTGCTGGTAGTGTGGCATTTCTCGCTTTAGTTTTTTAAGGACGCGCCATGTTGTCTTAGTCATCTACTGCTCCTGTAACAGAAATATCACAAGTGGATGGCTTCAACAAAGAAAAGTTTCTTAATAATGAAGTAGGCTAAGAGTCCGAATTCAGGGTGTTAGCTTCAAGGGAAAGCTTCCTTTGCTGGCTCTGAAGAAAGGTCCTTGTTATCAATCTTCCCCTGGACTGGGAGCTTCTAACCCAGAATCCAGGGAATATACCCTGCCCCGAGCACTTCTTTCTTGTTAGTATGAGGTCCCCAACTCTCTGCTTGCTTCCCTTACCTTTATATCCCAAGAGACTGCTTTAAGTCACAGTACAATCTTACATCTTGTGTCCTTCCTCACTAGCACAACCATTATCCATCCTTCCTCATTAACATAATAGAGGCAGGATTTAAAACATACAGGAACATCACACAATACTAAGAATCCTGGCCTAGCCAAGTGGCTACACACAGTTTTGGGGAAGGGGTAGGGCAAAATTCAATCTATAACACATACCATTTTGTATTCCCACCAGCAATGCATAGGCGTTCCAGTCTCCCTGTATCCTTTCAGTTGTTTATTTTCTGTTTTGTTTTGCTTTTTGTTTTTTTTTTATTCATGCCAGTAATGTTGGATTGAGGTTGTATTTCATAGTTTAGAGCTGTATTTCTCTAATGGCTAGTGATAGAGAGCATTTCCTCATGTGTCTGTTCAGTCTTAGAATGTCTTCTTTGGTGAAGTGTCTTTCATGTCTATTGACCATTTTTAAAACAGATTATTTGTCTATTGTAGAGGTGTTGGATTGTCCTACAGATTTTAGAAATTAGACCTTTGTCAGATGTCATAGCCAAAAAGTTTTCTTTTCCAGCCTGAGGGATCTCTTTTTACTCTTTTGGTAATGTCTTTTGATGAGCATAAGTGTGCAGATTTTCGAAGTTCCTGGTTACCTAGCTTATTTTCTGGTGTTTGTGTATTGTTAGTTATGGTCTGTATCCTATATGTGCTATGTATTAGAGCCTCTACTGTTGAACTGACTTTTTCTTCCATTGCCTTTATAGTTTTGGGTTTTATAATTAGTTTTTTAAATCTATTTTACATAAGTTCTTATATATGGTGTATGGTATAGGTCCTGTTTCATTTTTTACAGATGGACATCAAGTTTTACCAGCGCTTTGTTAAAAAGACTATGTTTTACCTACTTAATGGATATTGGACCTTTGTTAAAGATCAGGTGAGAATAGGTAGATGGATTTATATGTAGGTTCTCCATTCTGTTCTATTTGTCCATATGTCTTTGTTGTACAGTACCAGGCTGTTTTGACTTCTGTAGCTGAATAGTAGGTTCTGAGGTCAGGTAGTGTGAGGCTTCCTACTTTGTTCTTCACGGCATGAAGTTAATGATTGCTTTTTCTGTCTTGTTAAAGAATGCTGTTGGTGTTTAGATTGGAGTTACTTCGTATTTGTAGATTGTTCTGGGTAGAATTAACATTTTTATAATGTTGAGCCTACCTATGCATGAGCGTGGTATGTTTTTCCATTTATGTAGGTCTCTTGGTTTCTTGCAGTAGTGTTCTGTAGATTTCTTTGTATAGGTCTTTTATGTCCCTGGTTAAGTTTATTCCTATTTTTAGGGGTTAAGGAGCAGGAACAGTGGTGGCACAGCAGTTAAAGTCTTTGCTGCCACAGCTGCTAACATAAAGGTCAGCAGTTAAAATCCATCAGACATTCCTTGGAAGCACTGTGGGGCAGTTCTACTCGGTCCTGTAGGGTCTCTGTGAGTCAGAATCAACCCAGCAATAGTTCTCTTTATTGATGTTTTGGAATCTACCTGACTTTTGCATGTTTGTCTTGTATCATGCTAATCTACTGTGCTTTATGTATACTATCAGATCACCTGCAAATAGAGATAGTTTTTCTTATTCCATACCACCATACCAACTTGAAGCTGTTCATTTCTTTTCCCTGCCTCATTGCTCTAGCTAGGACTTCCAGCACAATGTTAAGTAGGAGTGGTGATAAAGGACATGCTTACCTTGTTTTCATCCTTGGGTAGAATGTTGTCAGCCTCTCACCACTGCTATTGTTGTTGGGTGTTTGTATTGTAGAGATGTTCCTTGTTATATGGAGAAATTTCCCTTGTATTGCTATTCTACTGGGCTTCATTGAATGCCTTTTCTGCATTGATTAAGATGCTGGTGTTTGTTTCAGTAATGTGGTGGATTATATTGATTAATTTCAGATGTTAGACCATCCTTCTGTAACTGATATGAATCCCACTTGGTTGTGGTGTATTTTTCCCCCCCATATGATACTAAATTCTGTTGGTTGGAATTTTGTTGAACATTTTTACATGTATGTTAAAGAGAGATACTGATCTGTAATTTTTTTCCTTTGATGGTTTCTTTGCCTGTTTTTGTACTAGGGATGTTCTGGCTTCATAGAATAAACTTGGAAGTGTTCCTTCTTTTTCTGTGTTTGTAAATTGTGTGAGTTGTACTGGTTTCAGCTCTTCTCTTAATGTTTGGTAGACTTCTCCAGTGAAGCCACCTGGGCCAAGACTTTTTGTTGTTTTAGGAGTTTTTTTAATTACTGTTACCTTTTCAATCTTTTATTATGGGCCCTTTCAGATTTTCAACCTCAGTGTGTGAAATGGGGAACACTACAAGAGACCCAACTGAAATAAAAAGGATCAAAACAGAGTTCTATGAACATTTCCTAGAGGAAATGTACAATTGTTGTAGAAACACACTACCTAACTAAATGAACACAAACTGAAATCTCTGGCTCCCTGATGTATATCTTTTCTTTTGATGCATGGGATTCCAGGACTGATGCTTACACCTGTTCTAGTTAGTTTTCCAGGTATTTGCTGCAGAGAAATGGCATGGTGCTTCTGTCTGTAGTGCCATGTCAATTCTGCCTCCCCGTATAAGAATTTTTGTCTGTATTTTAAATTCCATGCCTGCCTTGGTATTTTCTGTGGTACTATTAATCATTAGATTATTAAATTAGACTAAATTATCTTCTTCAGTAACCTAACTTTTCATACTTTAAATTCATCCTTTGTTCTCTCCAATTTTCTTTTCTAGATTCCAAAGTCCAGGAGTGAGGGATCTGTTCATACCCATAGGGTACCACAACCCAAGCTATCTGATGGCATTCCCCAGGTCAGCCTGCTGCTAACTCGTGGAAAACCTTGCTTGGACAACATGAATTTAGCAGAGGAAGCCAGTAGTGCTAGATTACTACGCAGGTTGGTATGTTTCCTTTGTCTAATGATACGTACACTATTGTCTTCTCTGATGTGTATTTACATGTATATGTGCACGTATGTGCACATGTGTAGGTATGTTTGTAGCAGTAGACATACTGAAAATTCGGTATAAATTTTGAGAATTTTCTGATAGTTCTTATCATGTAAGTATTGCTATTTTGTTTTATTTTCTGGATTAAAATAAGTTATTTGATAAGTACTATGCTGAGTTCACAGTTAAACCTGGAAGAGTTACTTCTGGAATGCCTTTTCACAGTTTGTCTAGTGGCCAACGCCTGCAATTTAAAGTGGAAATCAGAGTTGTTCGTCTTACCAACCCTCTTGAGCAAAGTTTGAATGTTGCTTTTTAAACCATTAGTTGCACATTATACCTGAAAGCTCCAAAGGTCTCTGGTATACTTTAAGAACAGTCACACAATTTTCTTAAAATAGGCAGAATGGAGTTTGAATCTTATTTGCTCTTAGCACATAGAATTTTTCCATTTAAGGCCTTTTTATCAACTGGCATAACATAGTTCATAAGGAAAATGTTCTGCATCCTATTTTTTTCAGTAGCATCTGGGGTCTTTTGAGCAGCCATTTAAATAACATCTGTTGGTCCAGTCACATCTGGAGCACAGGAAGGTGAAGAAAACTGTAGACACAAGCAAAAAGGGCTTTATGTGAAAATGGAGAATGATCACATCAGAGAAGAGGACTGCATCATTACATAACTGCCACATTATAGCCTTCTGTAACTGCCAAACCACCAAGAATCATGGCCCATCTCAGCAGTGTTACTTTTGCCTCATGTCTCAGCGCTCATTACTGCCAGATATACATTGTTAATGCTCAGAATAGTAAGATGGAAGATTTTCACTATTGTTGTAAATGCAGAGTATCAGACATTGAGATAAGAACTGAGGAGTAAGTGTATAGTGTTGGAGGCATTTATGGTATATGAACAGATATCTACTCTTTATTGCATTGCAGTTATGTAGTATTTACTTGCTGGGTGCTAGGGATTCAGAGATGAGAGATATACATCCTACAGTTAGGGAGACAGAAGCAAAATGAATAAAAATTCAATAATTATCATAAGTATACATTTATTAAGTGACTGTTATATACCAGGCACTGTGAAATGGTCTGACAATAAAAACGTAAATAAGCTTCAGCTGCTTCTTACAAGAAGCATAAAATACAAGTTGACAGGGTGCTGTATGAGGACAGAGGAAGGTTATGGAGCCCTGGAGGCAGATGAGGGTCAGAGAAGGTCTGAGAAACAAGGAGACTTGAACTAAGGCTAGTGGGATAAGTAGAAACTTACTATGCAAAGAAATAGAGATAAGGGTGCTCCTGGGATCAAAACAGCATGTGCAGATACATTCATGACAGTGAGGACAATGTGAAGGAGAGCCACAGGAGCTGCTGAGTCAGAGTAACTGGAGTTTAGAATGAACAGGGGAGGAGAAAATGGGGCTAAGAAACTAAGCTAAATAGATCAAATCACTCCCGTGTTAAGGAGTATGAATGTTCTCTTGAAAATAATGAGAGTGCTTACAAAATACAAGGAGGACAGTGATATATAAACAGACTTCTGTTTTGTAAATGGTCCTGTGGCACCAGTGTGGTAGACAAGAATCAATGGGGACAGATGGTAAGAAGAGCTAGGAGCCCTGCAGGGAAAGCTGCTGCGGTACTGTAGTGCAGACTGACTGTGCCCGTTAAATCTTGTCAGTTATAGACGGTGAGGAGGTCTGAGCAAATCTTTGTGCTTTGAAGGGAGACAAACAGACTGTAGCTAGAAGAGAAATTAGTCCAGAAAGTGTTATTTTTTTTAAGTTGGTTTGTTTCATTGTGAGTATTACCGTATTCTAAAACGTGAAATGTTAGCAGTTTTGCACAGAGCCTGTGGAGAGGAGAAAGCTCCTGTTACAAGCTAGAAGCTAACAGAACAGGGACCTCCAGCGAGGAGTCGGAGCAGCTAGCCCACGCGGCGTCGGAGGCACCCTTCCTGGGGTAGCTGGTGTGAAGGCACTGCCCGGGCGTTGCTCAGGACATAGTCTGCACAGCCTCGGGTGGAGGTCACAGAGGAGTCCACCTTGGTCAGTGTGGACAGCATAATGAAAGAATGAGGGGCACAGGTTCAAATCATTCATGGGAGTAGGAAAAACACTAGTTTAAAAACCTGGGTCAGATAGCTTGGGGTGACGTGAGCTAGTCGATGCTGTTTTACCAAATAACTGTGTAAAGAATTCTGCCAAGAATGCCTTCAAGGAAATGCCAGGAAGAAAGATTTGAATATTTATATCATTTTATGGATCTAAAAATATCAAGTAAAGAGCATCCTGTTTGGAGAATGCATTTTTATTTCTGAGGTGATCAAGAAGTGAGATTCTAAAGGCAAGGCGCAGCTAACTTTCAGTCTAGCGATCACTAGTTCCTCTACTCGGCATGCTGTTTCCCCAGTTAAAGAGGTATATTATTATTATGAGTTTCTTACATACTTTATGGAGACCCTGGTGGTGTAGTGGTTAAATGCTATGGCTGCTAATCAAAAGATCAGCAGTTTGAATCCACCAGGTGCTGCTTGGAAACTCTACAGGACAGTTCTACTCAGTCCTATAGGGTTGATGTGAGTCAGAATCGACTCTACAGCAGTGGGTTTATATACTTTGTGATATATTCAAATATAATTCAGAGGAACAGGGACTGGTTCATACTCAGCAACGTTCAAGGTGCAGATAAGAATAACATCACTCATGACCGAGCCTTGCTAATCCTCATCAAGAGGGAATTCATTCAGCTTCTTGTCCCAACGTGTAAATTCACTATATCTGCATATAAATTTCATATTTTTCCTTAATATGTACTACTTACCAGTATTGTGAAACAATTTTTTGAACAATTGTCGTTAACAGTATTTGTGTGTCAAATTCTTAAATATAGTTGAACCCACTGCCATTGAGTTAGGTCCAACGCCTAGTGACCCTATAGACAGAGCAGAACTGCCCCATAGAGTTTCCAAGGAGCGCCTGGTGGATTTGAACTGCCAACCTTTCGGTTAGCGGACATAGCACTTAACGCACTGCTCCATCAGGGTTTCCAAAATATAATTGAGGTAATAAAAATTAATTTTATTAGATTACTGAAGAAATTAAAAAAATACTTTATCTTTGAAATGATAGTAGGTACTGTGCCAGTTTCCATGTTGAAAGTGAACTTAGGAATCTATTTTCGTTTGCAGTTGCTTGCCAGCACAAGTTATTGGTTAGCTCATAAACTTGAGATGGATAAGTGGATGAATATGTGTGTGTTCAAGGAAGTTTCCGCTTTTCTCCTTATCGATGTATTAATCACTCTAGTCTTCAACACAAAAGTTGGCGATGTTTACTGAATACAACTTTATACCTCTGTTCTCTGACACACAGTTTGTCTTGGCTTATCCACTTTTTTTTTTTTCAGTGAATTGCCAGGAGTCTTTTAGATGGGTTTTTCCTAGTATTGAATTTTTTTTTTAGTTGCTTGGTGACTAATGAACAAAAACAATTCAACAGAACCCATTCATGTTTGGCCTATAATCTTGTAAATCTGATTTATTTTGCAAATAGAATAAAATCATTCTCTTTGCAAAAGTTAAAGTAAGTGCAACACATTTATACAACAGTTTGGTTTTTGGCAAAGTTATCGTGTCAGTTAACAGAAAGATAAAAACAAAGACAAAACTACAGGCACTGAGATATCCAAAATGATGAACAAAGTGCATAGTCACTCTTAACAGAAGGGTAAAGGTCATCCTCTATGGCTTTCTTTTAGCAGTCTGTTCTTGATTACTCTGGATTTTTAGGGTTTAGATCTGGTGCATCATCTTATTCCAGGCTCACTCACTTTGATCTTTGTTACTTCATAGTTTTCAGTCCAATACAGAACCCCATTGCTTCTTGAGATGTAATGGAAATGTGCAGTGTTATCAGTTCGTGTCCATTACTTTTCTAGTCTTCAGAAACTAGCAATAAAAAAATCTTAGAGAAGTAAAGCACTTTAAAATTTAACACTTTAAAAGTCCAAATAAGAGTTGGATATCGTTTGTTATTTATTAACTGAATTCTGTCTTGGAGCATTACGTGATTTCTACCTTGGAATGAATAATAGAAATACAAAATATACAGATACATATATATTATTATTTATACTTCTGTTATTGTCTAAATTGGCATCAGAGAAGTGAGTTTATTCGTATCTTGTAAGAATAGTGATTAACTGCTTAATTTCTCTGAAAAGTAGTAATAATTCCTTACAACTTCATAAAGATAGTTGTTTTTAGAAAAACATTTTATCTGACAAAAAATGTTAACAAATACATTAACTGGTTGACATTAGATATCATTGATTCTTTTATGCCTTTCAATTTCTTTAGAAATAAAAATACATGTTTTCAGCTCCCATCATCACTTTGGCTTTGGCAACTTGCCTTTTAACACTTTCATTAGCTTCACAGTATTTTTTGAATTAGATGAACGTTTTGAAGTACATTCTGGATCCCTTAACAAATTTCTTTGTTGTTTAGTAAAATTAATCCTTAACTTTATTAAGTATATTTTTCAGTGGAATTATTATTGAACCTGGTCAAATTGGGATATCAGATATATATAAGAAACCATTCCTGGTACTCTAAAAATACAGGAAGTTGAAGTATTAAATATTTTTTCAGTACACTTTACAAAAAGCTGTGAATTTTAGCTCCTTTAAAACATGAAAATTCATTATTGAATCTATATTTAAAAAAAAAAGCAGTGTCATCAAGTCAGGTCTATATAAATTGAATCTATATGCCAAGTGCCGTCGAGTCGGAAAAATCTCTGACTTATTTCTTAATCTTCTGTGAAGCTGATCTGGATAATAAATTCTTAAATTTCAGTATATCTTCACCAAAGGTCCTTTCCTATAGATTGAACAAAAGATGTTTTTATGCTTTTAGTATGTAATTGAACACTATACCTGGAGTATGCTGAGGCGTTCAACTGTGTAGATTTAATTTACTTGCATTGTAACCATAATTTAAGAATATTTTATTTGTTGAGTGTCATGGATCCAATTGTGTCCCCAAAAAATACGTGTAGCCATGTGGTTGGGCCATGATTCCCAGTATCTTGTGACTGTCCTCCATTGTGTGGTTTTCCTATGCTGTGTGTTAAAGGATTAGGGTGGGACGGTAAATCCCTTTATAAGATCACCTCCCTGCTCCACGGTGAAGGTAGTTTCCCTGGAGTATGGCTTGTCCGCCCTTAATCCTTTCATCCTACAAAAGACAAAAGGACAGAGAAGCAGGCAGAGAATGGCGAACCTCCTACCATCAACCAAGCAGCACTGGGAGAAGAGCGTGTCTTTCAGACCTGAGGTTCCTTCGCCAAGATGCTCCCTGGACAAAGACTGATGCAGTACCGGAATTCTCTCTTGAGCCAACAAGGGAAAAGCCTTCCCCTGGAGCAGACACTCTGAATATGGACTTGTAGTCTACTGGACTGTGTAAGAATAAACCTTTCTTTGTTAAAGCCATCCACTCTGTGGTATTTCTGTTAAAGCAGAGCTTGCTGACTAAAACATTGAGGGTCAACAATTGTTTTCTGTTCTTCATAAGAACCTTTTCTCTTACATTACTTTAATAGAAAAGCTGAATTATAAGTATCTCCTTATTAAGTCAGAGCAAAGAAAAATGACCTATTTTATACTGAATTCAAAGCCAAAGACAAAAGTACTCCGGTGTGTATTCATATTATTCAGTGAAAGCACTTGCAGATTCCCAGTACTATCTAAGGAGTCCCTGGGTAGTACTAACAGTTCACAGCTAACGCTAATTAGTGGCTGTAAGCTAAAGGGTTGGCAATCTGAGTCCACCTAGAGGCACCTCCAAAGAAAAGCCTGCTGATCTACTTCCTTAAAAAAAAAAAAAAATTCCAGAAATGAAAAGTCTGTGGACTACAGTTCTTTGACACACATGGGGTCACCTTAAGTAGAATCAGCTGAATGGCAATTTTTTTTTCTTTTTTTGATTGTACCTTAAAGGCTTACAGAACAAAGTATTTTCTCATTAAACAGTTAGTATTCCTATTGTTTTATGACACTGACTAACAACCCCACAAGAGGTCAACATTCTCCACTGTCATCTTCAAGTTCCCTATCACCAGCTTTCCTGGTGTTGGCATGCCCCTGGGTTGGCATGCAACTTCAGTCTCGTTTTGTTGTATGGGCCTGTCCAGCCTTTCACTGAAGGGTGACCCTTGGGAGTGGCTCCGTTACTGAGCTGAATCGGTGTCCAGGGGCCACACTCTCAGTCAGAGTTTCTCCGGCTGTGTCCAGGATCCTCCGTTATGACTGCTTCCAGAGCAGTCGGTGTGATAGCTGGGCACCATGTAAGTGCACTGGACTCCGACTGGGGAAGCAGTTGTAGATGTGGTCCATCACTCCTTTGTACTGCTCCTTCCCTTGTTTCTTTAGTTGTCTTCGTTCTTCCTTGCTCCTGAAGGGATAAGACCACTGGAGTATCTTAGACGGCTCTTTGCAGGTGTTTAAGACCCTAGATGCTACTCACCAAAGTAGAATGTAAAATATTTTCTTTATAAACTATGTTATGCTGATTGAGCTAGATGAGCAATTTTTTTTGATTGTTTAAAACCCACAGCCACCATTCCTAAAATACTGTAAGAATTTTCTTTTGTAATAATTATGCCCATGGTACTAAAATTCACAATAAATTGAAAAGTGAAATTTATATGATATACCTACCATAATGGAAACTCTGGTGGCATAGTGGGTTAAGTGCTGTGTCTGGTAAAGTGTCAGCAGTTCAGATCTGCTAGGCACTCTTTGGAAACTCTATGGGGCAGTTCTACTCTGACCTCTAGGGTTGCAGTGAGTAAGACCCGAATCAACAGCAGTGGGTTTGGTTTTGGGTAGCTATTGTAAAAGAGGACATACCTGGCCTTCTCTACAATACAGTGTCCACACTCAGTGAGTCAGAGTCACAGGGTGGCACAAACAGTTAAGCACTCAACCTCTACCTGAAAGATCGATGGCCTGAACGCACTCAGAGGCACCTCAGAAGACAGGCCTGGCAATCTGCTTCTGAAGGGTCGCAGCCTGGAAAACACTGTGCATCAGTTCTACACTATACACATGGAGTTGCTGTGGACTGGAATACACTCAGTGTGACTAACAAAGACTGCAACATTGGACGGACACATACCTCATGCAAAGCTTGAACGTATCAGCCCCTCACTATACCTTACTCCTTTTAAAGATCCAGGGGGAAACTAGAACATGAAATGAAAACTAAACTACAGGTATTAACTAGTACGTTAAGAAAGGCTGCTTGACAATCTTTTAGGAAGGGAAAGTTACCTCACCATCCCAAAACAGTAAAAGGCACAGCTCTGTGTTGTATGTGAAATTTGAGATGTTAAAATGATTTGAACAGAAATTGCTGAAGCTTCAGACATATCTACCTTACATGTTTCAACATGTGAAAAAGATATATGAGCATATTCTCATTTTTTCCATCATTTTATTATTTTAGAACTTAAATAGTGATCAGAATTCATATTTTTAGTATTTTGGATGTTAAATTGTTTTCTTGTAATGTTTTGTTTGAGTGACAATATTATTTCTTTAAATGAGTGCTTTTTAGAAGCTTATTGTTATATCTGCTTGTGATTTTCTTAGGGGCCAAAGGAAGATCTCTAGCTTTTCTTATCTGAAGTTAGGATGAGGGTGCAAGAGACCACATATTATATGACTCTGTGTATGAATGGCCCAAAAAATGCAAATGAATGGAGATGGAAAATAGGGTAGTGGTTGTGTGTGGCTAGGGGTAGGAGCAGCGGTGAGTTACAAATGAGGCTGAGAGATCTCATTGGAGGAATGAAGATGTTCTGAAACTGGCTTATGGTGATGATCACACCACCCCCGTAAAACCCTGAAGATCATTGAATTCTGCACCCAGAATGGGTGAATGTTATGATACATAAATTATACAATAATAAAAACCAAACTCATTGTCTTGAAGTTGATTCCGAGTCTGTGACCCTACAGGATGGAAAACTACTCTGTAGGGTTTCTAAGGAGTGGCTAGTGGATTCTGACTGCTGCCCTTGTGGTTAGCAGCTGAGCTCTTAACTACTGCATCACCAGAGCTCCACACCAACAATGACGTTATAACATTGTCCAAAAAATGCAGATACTGATTTTAAAAAGTCAGGGTGACTATGCTTTAACAGGATGGCTATGCTTTAACAAGTCACTTGATTGCACATTGCTGAGACACAGCTATGATTTTAAGTAAATGATGTCAGCACCGAGGTGAACCTGCTATATTTTAAGAGAACTTTCTCATTCATGCTTTTCCTACAACACAGCACAATAGTAGAAATAAGAGTCAGGTGATTCATAAGGAAGGATAGGAAGGGGAGTTGGTTTCCTAATCCCTAGAAGGATTGCAGGAACCCTGGTGGCAAAGTGGATAAAGCACTCAGCTGCTAACCAAAAGGTGAGCCGTTTGAATCCACCACCTGTTCCACGGGAGACAGATGTGGCAGTCAGCTTGCATAAAACCTCTGGCTTCAGAAACACTATGGGGCAGTTTGCTGTGTCCTACAGGGTTGCTATGAGTCAAAATTAATGGGTTTTGGAATGATTCTAGTTTATTGTTTACTGTGACATAATCAAAGGCTGTTGAAGCAATTAGTATTTTAGAGAGATATGGAAACAGAAGAAGGAAATCTCCAACATCTTTGGAGTTACACAAAAAATTGAAGGTTCATTGTTGGTGATCGGCAAAGTTCCCTGCTTTGCTACCATGATTAAGGTAAACTTTGTGACATTAGGAAAGATAGCGTTAGGCCTGAATGTCAACTCAAACTCATGATCCCCTTTCAAGGTGAGAGTCTATCTCTGTTCACCATCAGTGGAAGTTGTGTACTTGTCTTTTATGTAAAGAGATTAAGTGATTAAGAGCAATTAGAATGCTTTCATTTTTCATCATTGGAATAAATAGGTTTGAGTCTTCTAATACTTTAACTAAAATAATATGTTGACGAGTACAGAATAAAAGAAAATATCTTTGCTTATGTTGCAGGCATGTTCTTAGATTGATAGATAGATAAGGAAAAATGACAATAAATCCCTCTTCAATGTGTATTACAGAGAAAGCTTTCCCTGGGAGAGCATGAACTTCCTGAAAGAGTTGTTCTACTCTAAAAGTACTTTTTTTATCTGTTCTTTTTTTTCCAATACTTTTTAGGGAATACAGTCTTAGAAAATTTTTAAACAGTACTGAGTAAACTAAAGTTCTCTTTGACTGTCTTGCCTTACAATTCTAATTCTCTCCTGTTTCTCCTGGAAGTAACTACATGATTGGTTTCATTATGCATTCTTCCAGATGCATTTCTATGTGTGTTCACAGTATATATTTTGGGTATTTTAAACTTAAAAAACATTTTCTTTTACCATACAGTGGATTTGTTTTTGTTTTATACTGAGTATAGTGTGGTGTTTCACATATTGTTGAAATCTTCCCTTACTGTCTGTATTATGGAGTCCCTGGATGGTGAAAATGGTTAAGTTCTACACCATTAGCCAAAAGGTTAGTGGTTCATACCCACCCAGAAGTGCCTTGGAAGAGAGGCCTGGTGATCACAGCCTTGAAAACTTGTTGGTGCAGTTCTACCCCACAAGACATGGAATTGAAGTGAATTGAAATCAGCAGCAATGGATGACAAGCCTCGGTGACTTCCTCCTACTGTCATCCTTCCTTTTCTTTCAGCCTCTAAATTGAGTGGCCTCCAAGTGTTCTTCTTAGCTGCATGGTCACCCTGTGACTGCTGTCCTCTCTGTGGCTCATCTAGTATCTCAGAATGGTTCTTTTCAAATCAGGTTCCCAGACATGAGATGGCCCTCAGCCTCCAGAGCCTATCAGATGTGTCCTCTTCCACATCCACTGTAAGCTCAGGGTGCCCAAACAGATCTTATCTTTTCTCTCCACTTTGTTACACATTTCATTCTTCCAGCCAGCAAACTACAACCCTTCACATCATCAGCCCATGAGTCTTATTGGTACTTCCTTCTTAGTCACTGTCACTGTCCTCTCTTCATCTTGTCCTGCATCCATGGGTGATGCAAGTAACTAAGCGCTCAACTACTAGCTGGAAATGTGGCAGTTCAAACCTACCACCAGGCCTGGGGATGGACTTCCAAAAGGTCCCAGCCTTGAATCCCCTACAGAGCAGTCCTCTGCACACACGATGTCTCCTTGAGTCAGAATCTACTGCGTGATGGCAACCAACGACAGTCTCCACCATCACTGGGGCTTCATTTCCTTGTGGTTAGATTATTACTACATTTTTCCCACTCTACTCAAACTACCTGGAGAAGGACATCATGATTGGTAAAGTAGAGGGTCAGCAAAAAAAGAAGACCCTCAATAGGATGGATTGACACAGTGGCTGCAACAACCGGCTGAAGGATAACAATGATTGTGGTCATGGCACAGGACCAGGCAGTGTGGACAGTGTTTCATTCTGTTTTACTTAGGGTCACTATGAGGTGGAACCACCTGTCAGCACCTAGCAATAGCAACTAAACCTACCTGATGCATTTTCTTCACAAAGGCTGATCCTGTCCCTCTGTCTTCAGCTATTAACTACACAACTTCTAAATCTGTATCTCCTGCCCAGAGTCCTCTACTGTGCCGTACCCACATGTCTACTCTAGCTAGAGGGCATGTGTTCCCAGCCTTTCAGATACCTCGGCTTCTTCCCCGGCCTTTACTCTTGTCATCCCTCTGTAACCAGCCAATCCCACAGTGCCCTCTGACAATCTCACTATCTTTGTTTGACAGCCTCACCATTATTCCCCTACCCCTTCCCACCTCCGCATGCAGTCATATCGCTCTCCTGCTCAGAACTGTTCAGTGGCTTATCTGCAGCCAGCCCATAGGAGACTTGCTGCTCTTCTCTTCCCCCTGCCTACCCCATGACCCACTCCCCGTTTTGTACCTGCCTTTCTCTCCTACCTGTAGCCACCACAAATGACATTTTTTCAGGAAGATCTCAAATTCAGATGTTGTTTTCAAGATCAGGTCACATGTCAACTCTTTATCTTGACCCTTCCTGTAAAAGTTACAGCAGAACCACATGTAGCATTCTTTTTGGTTGTTATCACTGTTTTATCAGGTAGCTCTATAAAAGATCTTTAAAGCCTGAAAGGTGACCTTGGATGAGGAAAGCATGATTCTGAGAAGGCTGTTCATTTCACAAATATTTGTTGAGTTAGGCAGGTTATTCAAGATCACTTATTTCATTGATAGACTGATATTTAAATATAGGCCTCCTGACTACTTTACAATTATTTCCTGCCCATCTTTGACCTTGGGTTACTTCACCCTTTCATGGATTTATATTTTTCTCTCCAACCTGAGTGTGAGTTCTGGAAGCAGAGAAACACTGTCTTTTGCATACCCAGCAGTAGCTAGTAGGCACATCCTCAGTTGCTGCTACCAGAGTTGCCACGATTACTTTACGTGCCAAATTGGGATTTAACATCTAAGGCAAGAGCTACACCTCTCAGAGCCTGAGGTCTGACTATAAAATAGTTAGGTGTCATTCTTCACTCTTGTGGCCTTTGACAGTGCCAACCAAAGCAAGTCCTGTACTGTGTACCCTTAGAGATATCACAGAAGTGAGGACAGCTGAGTCCTCTCATCCTCTGTGCCATCTCTTCCACTGGAGCTCCAATCCTGATGTTGCATTCCTATCAGCAAGTAATGTCTTACTTATTTATGTATGATAAGCCCTGTGATTTCTGACACTTATAACCTCTCTGTGCTACTCTCTGCCCTGTGGCAAAAGAGTATTTCCTTTGTGACATTTGCCAAACAAAGAACGCTTCATGTTTTAGTAACGTATTACAATAAAAAAAGGACTTCATAAGAATTAATCTTTCAGTGCTATTTAACTATACCCATTGCCCTTCAAACTATCTAATCTACTTCTGCAATTGAATATGCCTTTCTTCACTTTTGAAGTCTAGCCAGCAATGAAAAGTAGTCATAACTGTCCTGTGTTTGTACTTAGTAAAGGATACTCCAATTACTTCCTGAACATGTGTTTGTTCCCTATACTGTTTCACTGTCGCTACTTGGAGCCAAGTTTCAGAATTTTTAACCTACTGGAGAAACTGAGATGAAATTAGAATACTTAGCTACAAGATTGATAACCATATTGTGTACAGTGTAATTTGAAAAATTACCAAAAATTATAGATGTGCTGCTGGCTGTGCAGGGTTTATTGCAATAGTTCCCATATGAGTGAAGGAGAGTTGCAGACTGCCTTGTGAGAAACACAGTGGTGAGCTTCACCACCCAGCTCCCCAGGGAGTTACCATTCTCTTAGTTGTTCCCCCTTTGTGACCTTCGTAACAAATATTTATATAAAAGTAGATTTGAGAAGAGAAGGACACACAGGTCACAGACTTGATTAGAAAAAATATCTTAATATAGCTCCATAGATATTTTTCTAATCTCTTCTTAATCACTGACTTTTGTGATAAATATCCCAAGGTCTTCTTAGACAAACTGTCTCATATAAGTTGAGTATCTATTAAAAATATTTTCCAGTGTTTAACTTCAGCCTCCTCCTTATACTTTAAAGTGAAAACTTCTAATATTTCTCTCAGTGTTTAAGTTATTCAAGAGCAAATAGTTCTCTACTCATTCACTAGCATCCCTCAATCCAATTGCTATGGCTGCTGAAATATTAATATTTCATTTGTATCAGAACTTCAATTTCTTTTTTTAACTGTTTACGGCATGAGAGGTTGATGAAAGGAAATGGTAAGGAAATTTATTGCCCCATTTTCAGATTATTTCTAGTGGCATATTGATCACTAGAACAAATATATCTGGACTTCTATAGTCTTAGCTGGATTTATTTTAGTAATTTGTGGTCAGCAAACTCTTCAGCTGGAAATATTCGATGCACTGCCCAATGTGCTCTAGGCATAGGAAAGCCAGAGAGAACTGAGACATGGTCTCTGCTCTTTAGTGTCCCTTTGCCAGTTAAATGAGGCCAACTTATACATGATTAACCAAAATACGTGACAGAAGGAGGTTTAGAAGTGGTGTAGTTGAAGTGCTGTGAAAGCAAAGAAGGCTTCTCATTGAGTGAAATTCAAACTTGTTAATGTGACATTCAAGATGTTTCAAATCAAATGCCCTTCCTAGCTTGTTCCTCTGCTGTTGTTTATCCTCTACCTAGGCTGCATTGCAACCACGTTATCTATAACATATCCCATTGTCTTTATACCTCTGCCTCTTTGTAAACACTTGATCCAGAGTGTTCTCCCCTCAGTTTCTTCAAGGGTCAGTTTTAAATATCATCTCTGAGAAGGTCTGTCTGAATGTAGCCACTCAGAAATAATTGTTCCTTCTTCTTTTTCTTTGGCAGATTTCATAGATTATATCACTTATCACGTTCCTTCTTAGAGGGTGATCAGTGCTCTATGTGTCATTATCTCTGCTTGGAGTTTGGTTCCCTTTTTTCACTGATTGATTTTTTTAGATACTTGTTGAATGCTTATGTGTCTGATATTCTTCTGTAGGCAGCAGTTTGGGAGTGAACTGCTGCAGAGTTTCCTATCCTTGAGTGATTTATCTTCTCTAATGGAGTAATGACTTTAATGAGTAAACCATTAAGTATATAATTAAAATCCCAATGTTGCTTTAAATTTTGAAGAAAAATTAATCAGAGACTCAGGAAAATTGATATGAATATGCAAATACTCCTTTGTGGACTTTGTGTTATATATTTTGTCCTGTTGAAAAAAGCAGCATGCATATTAGTTTGGTGATTCACTTTTGAGTTCCTACGTGGCACAAATGGTTAACTAAGCACTGAACTAACCAAAAGGCTGACTGTTAAACCCACCCAGAGGCACCCTGGAAGACAGACTGGGTGATCTGCTTCCAAAAGCCATGAAAACACTGTAGAGCAGTTGCATGCAGCATACGTGTTGTCACCTTGAGTCACAGTCAACTCAGTTGCAACTAACAATAACAACAATTGTGACGTCGTTCATTTAGGAGAATAAAATGCCTTAATTGGGGAATCTGAGGGGGTAACATATGAAAAGCAGAGACAGGCTGAGTTTTGTTTTGAGGGTGTGTGTTTTAGTCAGCTGGTGCTGCTCTAACAGAAATACCACAAAGTGGATGGCCTTAACAAGGAAGGTTTATTCTTACACAGTCCAGTAAGCTTCAAGTCCATATTCAGGGTGTCGCTCCAGGGGAAGGCTTTCCCCTTGTCAGCTCAGGAGGGAAGTCCAGTATTGCATCAGTCTTTGTCCAGGGAGCATCTTGGCGCAGGAACCTCAGGTCGGACGGACGCGCTCTTCTCCCAGTGCTGCTTTCTTGATGGTAGGAGGTTCCCAATTCTCTGCCTGCTTCTCTGTCCTTTTATCTCTCGTAGGATGAAAGGATTAAGGGTGGGGCAAACCACACTCCGGGGAAACTCCCTTTACAGTGGAGCAGGGAGGTGATCCTATGAAGGGATTTACAGCCCCACCCTAATGCTTTAATATACAGCATAGGAAAACTGAAAAATGGAGGACAGTCACAAGATACTGGGAATCATGGCCTAGCCACATGGCTACACATGTTTTTGGGGGGACACAATTCAATCCATGCCAGTATGTTGGAGGTGAGAAGGGGATTCAAGGCAAGGCTAAATACCTGAACAGAAACAAGTGGTGAGACAGCAGAGAACACAGTAGGGGATGATGAGTAGCTTAACTTCATCAGGTCCACAGTTTATATGAGGGAGAAGGTGATAATGTGCATTTATGTGTAAAGTGGGTCCATGTTGTTTAGTGTATATAGAATTTAAATTTTAGACTGTGAGGAGGAATTGAAGGTTTTTGACATTATGAAAGTGGTGTTGGGGGAAATCAGTTCTGTACAATCTAGATCTAAGATAGAAAAGACCAAAATCATTAAAATTTGTGGGGTAAGGCATCTGTAATCACGAGGTTAAGTAAGAACTATTTAAACTTGAAGGGGGGGGCATGGTTAAAAAAAGAGAACAGGTGGTAATAAAGTAATGGGTAGAAAAGACAATAGTGTCTCATTTAAACTTCTCTTATTAACCAAGTATGCCTTTGCATCCACTCCTCGCTTATTGACATGGCTAAGTTCCAGAGACCAGGACATTAGCAAAAATCAGAATTACATGAAAATGGAGGATGACCACATCATATCACAAAATGGAAAATGACTACGTCATTTACGTAACTACTAAATTACATGATTACATAACTGTCAAACCACTGAGAATCATGGCCCTGCCAAGCTGACAGCAAACTCTAACCATCACACCCAGTGTTACATTCACCTTACACCTTGGCATTTGTTACTACCAGACATGTAATGTGCAAAATAGCCAGTAGATTTTTTAACAATTGTCATAAATGAGAAATGTGGGATGAGGAAATAGTCAATAAGTGAAAAGTAGGGGTGTCATGGATTGCATTGTGTCCTCCCAAAATATGTGTATTGATTTGACTTGGCTGTGAGTCCCAATATGCTGTGATTTCTCTCAGGTGTTGTGAATCCTGACTCATTGATGTTGGTGAGGGAGAATGAGCTGCAGTTGTTTTGGTGAGGCAGGACTCAAGCTACAAGCTTGTGAGATACAAGGGAGAGAAGCGAGCAGAGGAAGTTGGGAGCCACATGCCACCAAGAGAGCAGCATGGGTAGCAGAGCACATCCTTTGGACCTGAGGTTCCTATGCCAAGATGCCCTCTCATTGAATTTGGAATCAACCTAAAAGACTATGATCAGTTTTCCTACTGAATGGGCTTGTAACTTGTGAATGAATTTGTAGCTTACCAGACTATGACAATAAAATTTCACTTCATGAAGCCTTCCACTTGTGGTGTTTTCTGTTGAAGCAGTACCAGGGGACTGAGACAAGGCGTAAAGAGCAAGTCTGTCTTAGAAGTATGTCTGGAATGCTTTTTAGAAGTGAAGATAACAAGACTTTCTTTCATATACTTTGGATATGTTTTCAGAAGGGACTGGTCCCTGGAGAAAGACATATGAGGTCTGACAATTAAGTTCGCAAACTCATGCTACATACCTCATTGCTGACTATCGCTGCGGTCACCTTTCAAGTCCTCCCTTGGGAAGCTAAGCACTAACAGTAGCACCTAGTCCACTCTTGAAGGCAATCTTAGAACTCTTTCTAGGATGGCCATCATCAGAGTTGTTGTCGTGTTACCCTTGATGTCGTGAATGTCATCAGAATGTCTTCCTTTCAAAATTTTCTTTATGTTTGGGTAAACAAAAAAGTCATTGGGAGCCAGACAAGGTGAGTAGGGAGGGTGTTCCGGTACAGTCATTTGGTTACTGGTTAAAAACTCCCTCACAGACAACTATACAATTAAGTTTGCGAACTTGCCACCTTGCCAGCGTGCACAATGGCCCTTCCAGAAAGAGTTCCAAAATTGCTTTGAAGGGTGGACTAGATGCTGGCATTAGTGCATACCTTCACAAGGGGAGTACTTCAAAGGTGACAGTAGTGATACTCAACAATGAGGTATTGAGTAGCACTTAGAACAATGAAGTTTGTGGACTTCATTGTCAGACCTTGTATTACTTGATAAAGTAGAAGGTTAGTGAAACGAGGAAGACCCTTAATAAGGTGGACTGACTCAGTGGCTGCAACAACAGTCTCAAGCCTAGCAGTGACTGAGGATGGCACCAGACTGGGCAATGTTTCATTCTGTTGTGAGCTGGAACCAATTTGATGGCACCTAAAAAGAACATATGTAATTACCACTTGGTTTGGCCAATTCCTTTACTACTTATCTGTCTTGTATATATAGTGAGTGATTTAAAGTCTAAAGGCAATGTTTTTGGAGGTACTCATATTCGTTCAAAAATAATTCACTAGGCGCTAGACTTTTAAAATTGAATTAGTTTATGTTTTGGAGTTATCTTCCTAAAATAGTATTCTGGAAAGTTATTGTGGTATTAAAATTCATTTTTCAACATATTTTCATTATTTAAATAATGAATTAATTACATTGCCTATTTGTGGGGTCTGTTGTGTTTATTAGCTTTATTAATTTATGTATATGCTGAATTTCTTACCTCATTTGTTTGAAATTTATTTTTCAAATATATCTCTTCCCACTAAAATTCCATGTGGAAAAAAAGCATTTCATTGTGAATTTTAACAGTACACTACACATGACTGTAACTAGAGTACACATATATACATGTAATTATTTAATGCAATGAGTCCCTTTCTCCAAAATGTTGAATTAAGAGGAATTTTTAAAAGATCTGGTTATTTAAACTCATTAGGGATGCACTTTGAGACATCTCTACCCTGCCTTTTTTTTTTTTTAGTGTGACCTCTTCTTGGTTACACAAATAATTGCTACTTTTTTTCCTTTATTAGGTTAGTTTAAAACAAAACATACGTTTTTTGTTTTAGTTAATTTTACCAGCCAGTATGCAGATACTGGGAGATTTTATGTTTGTGTTCAATATTTCATGTCCTAGAAATGTCAAGAGTTTATAGATATATATTTTATAGATATATATTTAGCCAGTTAGTTACCATCTTGTCCTAAACAATTTTGACATTTCTCTAAAGGAGCCCTTCTGAAGTCTGCTTCTCCTCTGTCAGGAAATATTTCGCCGGGTGAGAGAGGTCTCTGGGACAATTTAAGGCAGCTGATCTCAGGTGTGGCAGCAGCTGTTGTGTGAGACATGACTGACTTATTTTATGAGAACAGAAACACTATTATCTGAGCTCCCAAGGGAGATTTGGAGAAAGTAATGCCCAGGACTCCCATTCCAGGAAAATGTGCAGAGCACTTATTTATTGGCAGTGATCGCTAACAGAGATTCCATCTGGCAAAACTGTGGATTTTTCCCTGTCCCAGAAAGCTGGGGAACAATTATGTAAGTTGTCCTAAAGAATTTATTTTTAACCACTTTTTATGGAGAAATTGCTGAGTCTTCATTATTATAAGAAAGTAACTTAAAAAAGAAAAATAGAGAAAGCTTCTGCATGAGTTTCTGTGTGACTGTGCTACTTTTCTTTATGGTAAATTGTTAGTACTTGCCTTTAATTTGAAATCACTACTTAAGTCTTTCTGGTGAATGTTTTGAACCTGGTTGTCTGTAATAGAAATGTTGGAACTGGTTAGGGAAGCTGGAAGCATCAGATGAATGAAGAAGCCAGCACTGAATCTCTCACCATCCACACCGTACCACCTTGCGTCACTGAGAGCTGCCGTCTCCTCTGGCCCTCACTGGCAGGTCCACAGGTTTTGAGGCCCTGAAGAAATGAACGCTGCAAGCCATTTGGGAGTCCAGGAAGCCTGGTCATGTATAGTTAAGTGATATAAGCCCTTAACAGCTCATGGATTTCTTGCAATCTTCTGATATAGACTAGATAAATGAAGAAATACTTTAACTATGTTAATTTTATTTCTTTTATTTGTGCCTAAGAAATTAAGCATATTTCCTTCTGCTTTTACTGAAGAACATAGTTTACCTAACTGGAAATTATTATATTCCTATTAGCAGGAGGTTGCTTTATCATCTGTTTTTTATTTTTGCGTGAAATAAATCTAAGATTTTACAGTTATTCCTTGAGGGAAGAAATACTTCATTTCCTTTACATGAAAACAACTCAGTGTCCCCACTTTTCTCTGTATTAATTTCTCCATATAAGGAACACAATTAATAACAGTTTAGAACTTAGCTTTCCATCCCTTTCCCTTTCCATCGTCCTCTTTCTCTCAGCATCCTAGCCCAGCTGCTTCCTTTCCCCGTTGCAACTGGTTTCTACCACTAAGCTGTCAGCATACTTGTACATACACACAATTAACTTAGGTTAGCGAAGGAGGTTTGTTCAGGTCCACTGTATGTCTTTGTATGCAGACAGCCATTAAAAGATTATATCGCCTTCAGAGAGAAAGAAGGACAGAGACTGAGAGAGAGGTGTGGTGGTCAAGAGCTCACCTACTAACCAAAATGTAAACAGTTCGGTTCCACCAGCTGCTCCTTGGAAACCCTGGGCAGTTCTGCTCTGTCCTTTGGGATTGTGGGTTTAAATTGCCTCAGTGGCAGCAGGATATACATAGGGGTACGTGTGTATATAAACATACACATATATATAATATACGAGGTCTGACCATGAAGTCCGCGAACTTAATTGTTCTAAGTGCTACATATATCACTGCTGAATATCACTACAGTCACCTTCAAAGTACTCCCCTTGGTAAGCCATGCACTAATGGCAGCATCCAGTTCACCATTCGAAACAATTTTGGAACTCTTTTGCAATGGCCGTTGTGCAAGGTGGCATGGCAGCATTTGCAAACTTGATCATACAGTTGTCTGTGAGGAAGTTTTTAGCCAGTAAACAAATAATGGTATTGGAACACCTTCCCTACTCACCTGATCTGGCCCCTAATGACTTTTTTGTTAACTCAAAGATAAGGGAAATATTGAAAGGAAGACATCTTGATGATCTTCAGGACATCAAGAGTAATGTGACAACAACTACTCCAGAAAAAGAGTTACAAAATTGCTTTGGAGGGTGGGCTAGGCACTGGCATCAGTGCACAGCTTCTCAAGGGGAGTACTTTGAAGGTGACCATAGTGATATTCGGCAATGAAGTATGTGGCACTTGTTCTAGGATGAGTTTGCAAACTTAATTGGCAGTCCTTGTACATATACATGTATGTACGTACATACTCATCTAAGTTTAAGCCTCAGAGAGAAGCATTCTGTATTTTTTTGTAGCAAATTGGTGATTTGTGTATTGATGTGTAAGTGTAATACTGTATTATCTGTAAAGGCGATTCCATGGTGGAAAAAGCTATAGGCATTGGCATTCACACACTGGCTTCAGTTCAGCCACTTATTAGCTGCGTACTAAAGTTAATTAATTTTTTCATTTCTACATCTGTTAAAATGGGCACCACATAGATTCTCAGTAAATGTCAGTTGCTTTCACCCCCTTCACTTCCTTCTCCCTGCAGTATTTGAATTTTTGGTAGCCACTGCTGATGTTATTGTCCTGTGGTAAGCATTAGTACTCTAACACAGAATTAGCAGAGAGCTAGTGTAATCAAGATGCTGTGCAGCACACACTAGAATATCTAAATTACATGTCCTCTAAGAATCTGGGCTTCATGATTGTGGAAAACTCATGTCAGATTTAGTCATTACTGTTATAAACAGGATGTTTCTTGTGGAGGTCATTTCTCTTTAGTGCATCTTACAAGGATTGATAAAAATATGGGGCAGAAAACTTGCCTGAGAAGCACTTTCTTACCAGAGTGTCGAAAAAGAGACTAGTCCTAAATATTGTTTTGTTGTAGACGACAAACCAGATTTAAAAACATAAATGGATATGACCTCTTTTAGTTGCTTTGAATTAATGTTATAATTAAAACAACTACAGTCACATCATTTTGGGAACAATTATTGTTCTCGATAGCACAGAGGCAAACACTTATTACTAAACACTTGGAGCCTGCTGAAGGCATTATAAAAGAAAATTAGATATTTACAAGCCAGCTGAGGTATGGAAAGGAAAACAGACAACCTAGGAAACTGAATGATTCTGAATGTTTAAATGATTTCAGAAAATACTTTGAGTAGTATCTTCCCTTTTACATCTCTGTGATTACACATCAAGGAGTCCTGGTTGCACAGTGATTAAAGCACTCAGCTGCCAACTGAAAGATTGTCGATTTGAGCCCACCAGCTGCTCTTTGGTTGAAAGATGTGGCAGTGAAAGATTCAGCCTTGGAAACCCCAGGTGGTGGTTCTGCTCTGTCCTATAAGGGTGCTATCAGTCAGAATCAACTGGACAGCAGTGGGTTTTTGAGATTGCTCATCAAGGTATAACCTAGTTTATTTCTTAAAAGTTGATAGAAATATTGCTTGATAAATTCAAATCTAATCAAAGGAACTCTGCTTCAGACTCGCTAGAAGTGTAATTTATTAATTTATCCATTTAAGATTTACTAAGCATCTGCTTTGTGTAATGGCTTTAGGAAATATACAATTCTTGTCCTGGAGAACTTACATTCCAAACCAAAACTAAAGCCACTGCCTTTGAGTTGATTCTGACTCATAGAAACCTATGCAACAGAGGAAAACTGCCCACTGAGCTGAGCTTCGAAGGAGCAGCTGGTGGACTTGACCTGCTGATGTTTTCGTTAGCAGGTGAGCTCTTAACCACTGTGCCATCAGGGTTCCTACATTCCGATAGGAATATAATAACTAGAGTCAATAATAATAAAATTGGGAGTGGGGGGGGATGTGAAGGTAAATGTCATAAGAGATTCAGAGAGCTATCTAAGTTAAAAGAGATAGGAGATTCCTTCCAGCTGACCAAGGCCTTCAATATAGGTTGAATTTTGCCAGGAGAAAATAGACTGGGAGGATATTCTAGAAAGAAGGAACAGCATGAGAAAAGTTTAGTGCAGATATGACACTAGTGACTTGGGTATGTCTTAAGAGATTTCCTGAGGAGGTATAAACAGCTGAACTTGAGAGGTAAGTGGGGGTTAATCTTTGGGGAGTCTTAATTGTTATACTAAAAGGATTCAGATTCATTTAAGAGGTTTTGTAATTTTTAGCTGCCATCAAATCGAACCCCTAATTCACAGGAACCTAACACACAACAGAACAAAGCGCAATCCTACACCGTTCCCAAGATCAGTGGCGGATCCAACCTGTGTGATCCCTGGGGCTTGTTATAGCTGACTTACACGAGTAGCTTGCCAGACCTCTCTGCCTAATCCTTCTTTCTCTGGAAGCCGTGGTGAAACCTGCTCAACATTAGAGCAGTGTGTCAGCCACAAGGACAGACAAGTGATAGCTGCACTTGAGGTGCACTGGCTTGGGGGGTGGAACCCAGGTCTACCCCATCGAAGGTCAGAATTCCACCATTGAACTACCACTAACCTGTATTTAAGAAGTAGTTGGCAGCGTTTTGCTAAGAGAGCTCTCTGCACCCCACATTGGTGAGTGGCGTCTGGGGTCTTAAAAGCTGCCAAGCTGCCTTTCGAGGACACAGCAAATGGTCCCAACTCAGCAGGAACGGATGCTCACCGAGGGCCAAAATGGCATGCGGTAAAGACAACCGAGAAGACAGAGAGACCCACAAGAGTGGGTGCCTACATCGACCTGGGACCGGAAGAACCGGATGGTGCCCGGCCACCACCAGTGATAGCCATGACGGAGCTCACAGAGAGGAGCCTCACTGGCAACACAAGAATAAAAAGAGGTGCATCATGAGATCTCCACTAAAAAGACCTCAATTGATGGTCCAGCGGTTTTGGGGTTCCTCTGAGAGCATGGCCCCCGGCCCTGATGCTGCCCGTTCCCATAAATTATAACAAAGGTCCACTCTTTGGACAGGAATGGATTGGACTTGGCAATGCAGAGTAACCATATATTGGAAGCACTTTATGGTTCTATACATCTATAGGATATCATCTTGCTGACCTCTGGCTAGAGGAAGGGGAGTGGACGGAGAGGAGGGGAAAGGAGACTGTTGGGAGGATGAGACATGTATGGAGCAGAGAGGAATAGTGTGCAGTCACCGGACAGGGAGAGCAGTGGAAGCTGCATATAGAGGGGCATGTAAATTTACATGTGAATGTACATTTTCACTCAGTTATGTTAAATAAAAAAAAAAAGAGGTAGTTGGCAGCTATTGAAGTTTTTGAGCAGAGGATCAAGTGACCAGATCACAGTCACATTTGGAAAATCACTCTAATACTAAAATATATGCATAGGGTAAATGGAGGCAGAAAAATCATTTTGAGGATTATTATAATAGTACTGATGACTACAGTGGACTGACTAAAGAGGCATGGCAGGCCAACCGGCAGATTTGGTAAGGGGGCGGAAGGGACTGGATGGAGTTACAGATGACTCATGTTTTTGAATATGATTCATAAAAAGAATAACAACATCATTAACAAGAGGAACCAAAAGAAGGAGAATGACATTACTCAATAATTATTAGTATTACCACCTTAATCTACATGTTATAATACTAATAATTATTGAGCATTTACTATAGTAAAAGCTGTGAAAGCGAGGACCTGTATAAGGCAGAAACCTGTCAGGGAAAGAAAGTTCAAACCTTTTCCACTAAAACAAGCAATAGAAAAAACGGTTAAATTTGCACCCAGTCAAAAGCAGAAAACTGGTGAGACCCAGAAAAACAAGGCAGTTCTGTTGCATTCCATCCTTACAGCTTTCACTGCATAGGTTTGATCTCATTTATTCCCCAGAGCAACTTCAGAGCTTTTAAACCATCTGCCCAAGTTTCAATAACCTGTCAGTGGTGGAGTCAGGATCTAGTACCCAGGGGTGTAATTCCAGAGCCCAATTTATTAAGACCTAATAGAAAGCTTGTATTTAATGGGTCTGGGATGGGGAAGGAGTAGAAGAGGAGGAAAGGCAAATGCAATAAAAGGAGGATGAGCAATCAGGGGTTCGGAGGATTCACAGGGAGGATCACAGACAAACAGACTGAGAAAATGGAAGGTAGGTGTTTCAGAAAAGTCAGAGTGGGAGGGATGTAAAAGCACTTAGCTTTGACAGCCAAAAGAGCACGGATGATCTTAAAAAGCAGTTTTAGAAGAGTGATGAGGTCAAAAGTCTGTTGGCAAACGGTGGAGGAGTAATTTATGAAGATATACAGACAGCTGAAGGAGTCTTTGGGAAAGTTTGTCGGTGGAAGGAGGAGGAAAAAACTCTGCAGTGCCAGAGGGTAGGACCCTTGCGGAAAGTTTCTTAAGACTGGGGAACACCTACTCAGATGCCTGTCTTTAAGGTAGAAAAAGTAGGTAAGGAGGACAGATTTTAAAATATACGAGAGATCAGATTTTTCCAAAAGAAGCAGGAAGTGATGAGATCGAATAAGTTGATAAGAGGCTTGAGTCCCACCAGTGAGGACTCCTGCTTTTAGATTAGGTCAAAAACAGAGGCAAGATTGAAAGTTGGGACATTTAGTTGGCACAATGAAGACTAAAAGCCTTAATTGCATTTAATAATCTTGTTTCTCTGGATAAATTAGGAGGAGAAGGAGTGACTGAGAGGTTCAGGGTTGTGGCACTGGAGACGATTCACAGCAGTTTCTGAGGGTATGCTATGAAAGGAAGTTCCAGAGAACTAGCAGTGTTGCCACAGCGCATTACAGTTCAGGCTGAGGTTAAATAGCACAGATTTTTAGTGTGACTAGCTGTCAGGGTTCTGTGACAATCTTCTGCAATATGCAGCAGCCCAACAATAGAGAAATCAACTGGCAGGATTTATACAAAGTAAAGAAGAAAATGATGATTGTGAACCATTTTAGAAATAACTAATTGATGAGGAAAGCCAGGAATCTGCCTTTTAAAAAATGCATTGTTTGGGTGCAGGTTATCGTCTGCAGGGACTGAAAAACAGAGCTGAGGCTAAACCCGGCCCTAAGTAAAAACGTGGAGAGAGTGGGGAGGCAGAAGCAGGAGCAGCTCCAAGTGATACACGTTAACAGGCTCAGTGAGAAGGAAGTGGAGCATGAGAAGAGAATGTCTGATTTTGAGAAGTTAGATCTCACAGACTCAAGAAATGGTGTTCTTGACTATCCAGCTATGGGTACCTGATGCAAGGATGTCAGAACTGGGAAACAATGAAGGTGTTCAAATGACCAAGGACTCTGGTAGTGGACAGGGTAGAAAGGACTATAATCCAGGTATAGATTTATAAACGATGATCAGGTAATGTACAGAAAATACATGAAAAAGAACAGTTTGTTATAAATAAGAGACTTGAAAATCAAAACCAACCCACTGCTGTAGAGTCAATTCCAACTAAAAGCCACCCTACAGGACAGAGTGCAACTGTTCCATAAAGTCTAAGGCATGCCTCGCAGCTGTGAACTGCCAACCTTTTGGTTAGTAGACGTAGCACCTAACCCTCTGTACCATCAGGGTTTCCAAGACTTGAAAATGCATGTAATTACTGAGTTATAGTGGTAGATGACCTTTTGAGAGTAGCCATTAACATTATAAACATGTAATATACTTTGTTAGAGGAATGTTGATGGGAAGCCTGAAGTTATCAATAAATATGTATGAAATCAGTGGTTAAAATTTGAATGTTCCTATTCATCTGTATTTTAACTCTGTTATTTATTAACTGTACAATTCAATTTAATGTATTTTTTGTTATATGGTATCCTTTATTGTTGATCATTTTATGTCTACTTCAGCCATGTAGTATTGACGTGTTCACAAAATTCAGAAAAAAATGTTTCTGTCAGCTGACTTAACTACTTTTAAAAATACTTGTATCTTACAATTTTTAATTTCTAAAAAGTCATGTAGAATAGAATCAGCACTATGATACACAGCAAAGAGTTTCTGGAATCGGTATGAGAAGTTCTGAATCCAGTTTCTGTGCTGCCACTAATTTTCCATGTGAGTTTGAACAAATTAATTTTTCTAGCATCATGTTTGCATGTCAATAAAGTAGATACAATACAATATATAATGTATAACCTATATATTATGATTGTGAGTAATCTTAGTTATTTGATGTGTTAAGCAAAATATATAGCGACTTGTCAGACAAAAGCCTTAGGCAACTGTATGAAACTGAGTTATGGTTACTTAGAATCAAATTAGAATTTCTAAATCAAAGTTCAAAAAAAAGAATATACTGACAATTTCCACTTAAATAAGATTTTGAACTTAAATCAACTTCTATTGATTTGAAAGGCTGAGCTTAGTTGTCAATATTATATGATAATAAGTTTCAGGATGACTAATCCATTTTAAAAAATATGGCAGGGTTCAGTCACGTGATGAAAAAGTTGTTATTAGCAGATATAACAGGAAAGTAGACATCTCACAGTGGAACTTAGTATTGCAGATTCAGAATTACGAGTGGTCTATAAAAACTCAGGGAAAAAAATTCAGGGGAGGAGGACCCAAAAGCCTCCCCGGGTGCGGGATTCTACGTGCTCTCTGGGTCTCTATCAATGCTCTGGGCTGCTTTGTAACTCTGCAACTCTCAATGTTACAGAAATCTTATTAAAATGTATTTCTACTTACTGTACTTACAGTACATGAAATACCAGAGATCAGCAATTATGGTCCTAAAAAAACAACACTTCAGTATTCAACCCCTAAGGAGACACTGGAAAGAAAAGCTGAATAATTCATAGGCATTTAGGCTTTATGGAAAAATTGATTTGATTTTCCTTGTGAAAGTAAATAAATAATAACCCATAGATTCTTTTGACCTTCTTGAAGGCAATGACTGGGTAAATAAACACATTCAATTCATAAGAGTGAAACGCAGAAATAATAGGTTAAAATAACTTCCATGAAAATAAATGCCTTAAACCCTTAAGGACTTGGACAGAGACTAAGGGCACGTATTCTCCCCAGAAACGGGAGCGACGTGCCTTGGGTGATGTCACCAGTGACTGGGAACCACCGCAGTGTAAACAGACATCAGCAGGAAATAAATGTGGGTAGGGCAAGGGTCAAGAAGCACGCCTTCCTTCTAGAAAAGGGGAGCGCCTTCCAAAGCTAGTCTATGTGTTTTGTTTTGCTTTGTTAAGAGGGAAAGGGGCGGACCTCAGTTCTCGCCTTCTGCCACGGAAACCCTCAGTGTCAGAGGCGCTGTCTTTCCTTAACAAACGGATTTCCTCGCTGGCAGTCTGTGCAACGTTGAGCAGTAAGGGGCTCTTCGCTCTTGCTGCCGTTATTGGCTGCCTCTCCCAGCGTGGCAAGCCTGTCTGTGGGACTGCTCGGAGTCAAGTTTCGAGTTTCGAGAATTCGGCAAGCCCACTGAGGAGACGGGGCTGGCGGCGGAGGAGGCGCGCCTGGAGCGCTGCAGCCGCCGGCGCTCTGATTGGCTGGGCGCTTCAGCTGCTTCCCTGGAACGAAAGGTCAAAGTGGACTGCAGTGTAAATGTGGAGAGACAGCCAATAAAACTGCTCTGCCTGAAGAAGTTGGGAAGCCGAGAGCCGCGGCGGACTGCGAACTGCGGAGCTGCGGTGCGAGGTGCTTCTCGGGCTGGGAGCTGCAGCCTCACCCCCGAGCCAGGCTCAGCCACTGTACAAAGACGTGCCCTGCACAGACGGCCGAATTGGTCGTGGAAGAGACAGTCGTGAGACTCTCTTGCCTATCTTGTGTGCAAGAATGGCTTGTGAAATCATGCCTCTGCAAAGGTAGTATTTTTGCCCTTTTGTTTCATTCCTTTCTGCTGATTTTCTGCATAGTGTAAAGCCGTATAACTTTGCCAAATACTTGGCACCGCTTAGTAATGCGCTGCAAACTGTGTAGAATCCGTTGTGCATAATGCTCTTCCTTAAGACAGAAAAAAAAAATTAAACATTGTATGCTCTTCTACTGACAGTTATTCCCAATTTCTTTTTCCTTCATCATAGTGTTCGGTTATACCCTTTCTCAAATAAAAATAGATATAAGATAATCCCTTTGAAATCCAAAGAAAAATACAGACTCAGAAATACATCGAGCAGGTTTCTGTTAAAACTGAATCTACTTTTTAACCATGTTGCAAAGGTGTGGTGAGCTGTATCTCATTTTAAAGGATATTGAGAGGTGAGAGACCTTTTAAAACGCATCTTAGGACCCTTCCCTTTTGGGGTTCAGATCTAAGTAAGGATTTTCCATCTGTAGGTATCTTATAATGGAGTGAGAATTAAATGTTCAAGATAATGTTTCATCTTGCATACTTCTAGATAGCTGTATTGGAGAAATGACAGCTTTAAAAACTGCTATGTAGGACCAAGTACAGGGTCTATTTTTGTTTGTTAATGATTGTGACAGAGATTTGTGCTGTGATTGGTTGTGGGGAAGAGGGGAAAGATGGTTATACTGAAACAGAAAAAGGTAAATTTAAACGAAGTGTTTGTTTTAAATAAAGAAATGAAATGCTATTGGTGAACTAATAAGTTAATGTATCCCAGAATGTTAAAGCTGTGAGTCGCTGCGGTAATGACTGAGTGCCATCCTCTGATTTCACCCTGGGGAAACTGGCATGGAAGTAGTCTGAGAGTTTCCCAACAGAACATTTTATGATTTTCGAGATTACGCTTGCTAATCATGTTACCATATTTCAACTTCAGCTGCTTTGCAGGCAGGAGAATTTTAGTTCCATGTAAATGCTACATTTAAGAGAACTGTATAGGATTTTTTTTTCTTCGTGAAGATGATTAAAAAAATCTTGGCTTGGCTAATATGATTTTATGATTCATAAGGTTGAAATTTGCTAAGAAAAAGCCTACTGTCACATAAAACAACCTGCCACCAACATTTAACAGAATATTCCTATTTTAAAACAGAAGATAAGCTAAAAGCCAATAGTTGATTTACAAACTAATGCAAGTTATCTACTATGAGACAGACTGATGTTTTTATTTGACTGTACTGACAAATATGCTGTAAAGGAAACCTGAAGGGGATGTTTTATGCAAGGCATCTTCTAAAATTCAAAAATCCAGCAGAGCAGAAAGTGGTGGATTCAAGATAACCAAAGCCCATTGGGAACTCCAGTGGCATAGTGGTTAAGCGCTATGTCTGCTAATGATGAGGTCAGCAGTTTGAATCTGCCAGGCTCTGGAGCAGCCTGTCCTGTAGGGTCGCTATGAGTCAGAAGTGACTCCTCGGCAGTGGGATTAAAGTCCATTGCCACTGAGTGGATGACTGCTCACAGCGATCCTGTAGGACAGAGTTGAACTGCCCCGTAGGGTTTCCAAGGCTGTAAATCTTGACAGAAGCAGACTGCCACATCTTTTTTCCACGAAATTACTGATGGAGTCAAACTGCAGACCTTTTGGTTAGCAGTCAAGAGCTTACCCACCCGGCTACCTGGACTCCTTGAATCCACGATAGATCTGAAAATTTTCTGTGCTATCTCAGAATGTACACATTTTGAAACTTGCAGGAGGCCAACGGTTATAAACACACAGTTTTGTTGTATTACCATCAGTTCTTAAGGGTCTTAAGCAGGTTGTATTCTTGATGAATACATTGGACATTACTGTTCTGTTAGAGGTAATTAATGTTTTATGTGTAAAGAAAATCAATCTTTACACTGAAAAAACATGTTTAGGGAGTTAAATTGATCAAAACTGGAGTAAAATCAGTGTAATTCCCTCCAAAATTACTTGACATCATCCATCCTTATTAATAAACCTATGCAAGAGGAATAGTTTGAATTTGCACTCAGGATTGCTGAGTTGCTATCTTTGTTTTTCTGCATTGCCATCCTTTAGGTGACAGTGTTGTGTGTCTGCTACCACAGCATTGCCCTTGATCTCAGAAGTTCAGTTTGATTGTTTTCCCTACAGTCTTCTTCACTTCATGTAGTTGCTTCTGAAAGCAGGAACTACATTTGCATGTCCTGTTCATTAAGGGTCTGTGACATAGTGAGAGCTATGGCTGCTAACCAAGAGGCCAGCAGTTCACATGCACCAGATGCTCTTTTGGAAACTCTGTGGGGCATTTCTGCTCTGTCCTATAGGATTGCCGTAAGTCAGAATCCACTTGATGACAACCAGTTTGGTTTTTGTTTGTGAATGTTAGAGCCTGTGCGGAAACCCTCCCTGCTCTTGTATAAAATTGCCTCTTCAAATAAATGGTTCAATATCTCTGGCTAATGATTTCCATGACTCTCGTGGCAATGATGAATAGTGCCAACTACCCCTGCTGGTGTACTGTGGAGACCTGGCTGAAGCAAGTCCATTCTGTTTAAGAGTGCTGAAGGGGCTAGAAGGAGTTATGATGGCAGAGTGATTAAGCTCTTGGCTGGTAACCAAAAAGTTGGCAGTTTAGACCCTCGCCGCAGCTCTGCAGAAAGACCTCGTGATTTGCTTCTGTGAAGATTACCGCTAAGAAAACCCTCTGGTACAGTTCTGCTGTGTCACATGGGGTTGCCTTGAGTCAGAATCGACTCGATAGCACTCAACACAATAGCAAGAGGCTAGAGACGGAATTAAAAGTAAATAAGTAAAAAGAATAGCTTTAAAGACCGTTTAAAGAAATCCATGTTGCATGTTTGTATTGAGCAGAGAAGTCACAGTCAATACTTCTCATACTTAGGTGTGTGGAAATTACCTGGGGAGCATTTTTTTACGATTGGTCCTTCTTGCTGCCCTCCTCTGGACTTACTCCCAGATCTGGGGCTGACAGGGAGAGGACCTGCGTCTTTACAGGCTTTTTAAAAGAGAACCTGATAGAGATGGTCATCAGATAGAGATACACTAATCTAAACTCTAGTTAATGATTATAGTTTTTACAAAGCCATAGACAGCAGGTGCATGTGTGTGTGTGTGCGTGCGTGTGTGTGTGTGTATGTGTGTGTGTGTGTGTGTATGTGTTTAGGAATCTAACACTATTGTCCCTGAGTGGCTTAAACAGTTAACCATTGCAGCTGCTAACTGAAAAGGTAGCAGTTCAGACGCACCCAGAGGTACCTCATGAGAAAGGCCTGGACGTCTGCTTCAGAAAGGGTATAGCCCCGGAAACCCTGTGGAGCAATTCTGCTGCGAACATGGCATTACCATGTGTCAGAATGGTCTCAAGGACAATTGATTTTTCTAACACTGTGTTACTCACCATCTATAAAGAGTCTATTTAGTATCATGACCTTGTTGTCAAGTACCAACAAGTTGATTTTAACTCACAGTGACCCAATGGGACAGAGGAGTACTGGCCTGTAGGGTTTTCTTGGCTGCATTCTTGGTGAAAGAGTGCAGATCACTAAGTGTTTCACCCATAGGGCTGTAGGGTGAGCCCGGCCTTTTCAGCTTTCAGTTAGCAGCCCAGGGGTTAACCGTTTGGGCCACCAGGGCTGCTATCATGATCTTATGAAGGCTTTTTTGTTTTTTCATAATCAGTACTTGCATTTACAAGATTAACAGTTTTATCTATTAAGATATATTTGTATGGTTATTTAATAGTTTCTCTTTCAGTATCTTGCTATTGTATTAAGTTAACTAAACTATAAGCTCTACTTCCAAGAGCTCAGGCTAATAGAGAAGCAAACACGTTACCAAATGATTACAGTACAGTGTGGTAGATTCAATAATGGACCATACAGTTAGCATAATACTGAGGAGATCTTAGATGATAATGAATAATATTGCCCTTAAGAGCTGCAGCCACTAACCAAAAAGGTTGGCAGTTCAAATCCCCCAGTCCTTCTTTGCAAACCCTGTGAGGCAGTTCTGCTCTGCCCTATAGGGTTGCTGTGAGTCGGAATTGACTCAGTGGCAGTGGGTTGGGTTGGGTTGGGTTTGGGTTTTATGGAGCACTGGGGGTAGCTCCTAACTGAAAGGTTTATTTACCAAAGTAAGAAGCTGAGGTTAGTAATATCTATGTAACTCTTTTTTCCATTAATTCATTTAGAAAATTAGAAGATCTTATACATGTTTTTGCATGTTTATTGTATGTTGGTGAAACACATCGTCATTCCACACTGCAACACTGCAGTGACTCTTCAAAGAAGAGTTAACTTCCCCCCACCGAAACTGCACTTGATTGATTGATTGATTGATTGATTGATCATTTTATTAGGCTTTAGATGAAAGTTTGCTATGTGGAGTTTGAAGATTGTCTCCAGGCAGTAATCTTGAAGGCTCCTCCAGTTTTTTTTCAAACAGTAAGCTCTTTTTTATTTTTAATTGGATTTTGTTGTCCCTTTTTTTTTTGAACCTGTTTTAGCTGGAAACTTTGACTGTGATCCCAGGCAGAGGGGTTGGTACTGGTAGTTGGGCACCAGTGAGTTATTCTGGTCTCAGTTTAGAGGAGGCTGTGGTTCCTGTGGACCAGGAGTCCTTTGGACTAATTGCTTCTTTGAGTCTTTGGTTTTCTTCACTTCTCTTTGCTGCAGGCAAGAAGAAAACAATCATTACTTCTTAGATGGCTGCTTGCAAGCTTTTAAGACCCCAGGCAGAGTATATGTAGAACATTATTTCTGTGAACTGTGTTTTGCCAGTCAACCTGATGTCCCTCAAGACTGTCCTTAGTACCCCTATGTGGGGTGTTATGTGTACATTGTGTGGTGTATTGTGAGTATATATGCAGCACTTACAAATGTGTACAGAGAAGTACCCACAGTCGTACTGTATATGTATGCGAGTGTATTCTCATGACTTCCTTCACCTATTTAGCATAAATATTAGCCTATATGTGAACTCGTACAAATTGTTGTTATTAACTGTTATTACAGGATTGTGTATGTTTCAGCCTTTATCATAGTTGTCCTTTATTCTTGCTTGCCTCCCAGTGTCTTCCTTTGTTTTTGTCACATTGTCCTGACTTCCCCCGTGTTGTATATTGCCTTCCCTTTCACCAGTATTAACACTGCTCTACTGTCCAGCTGCTGATTCTCCTTCCCTCCCTAGCAACTCCCCACAACCTTGCCAGCATTTGTTACTTTGTATTTTTTAAATCAGTGTCACTATTGTTGGGGTGAGATGGTATCTCCTTGTGGTTTTGATTTGCATCTCTCTAGTGGAAGAAGTACAGTCAGACTGCACCTTGGAAGTGAGAATGTAGAAACTTCATTTCATGTACTTGGGACACATTATCAGGAGGAACTAGTCTTTGGAGAAAGACATCCTCTTTGATAAAGTACAGGGTCAGTGAAAAAAAGGAAGACCGACCCTCTCTGGGGGCTCAAACACAGCTATGGTTGTGAGGATGGCACAGGGCCAGGCAGCGTTTCCTTCTGTTGTAGGGCTGCCGTGAGTCAGAACCGACTCGACAGCAAGTGACAACAGCAGCAGTGGCTAGTGGTCATGAGCATCTCTTCATATTTTTTGCTGAAGTATCCGTTCATGTTCTTTTGCATTTTTTTGTGATTAGATTGTCTTCTTGTTGTGGAGGTGTTGAGTTTTCTTTACATTTTACAGATTAGACCCATGTTAGATTTGTCATTTCCAAAATTTGTTTCTCAGTCTGTGTGTTTTCTTTTTACTCTTTTGGTGAAGCTTTTTGATCAATGTAAGTATCTAATTTTTAGGAAATCACCAGTTATCTAGTATATCTTTTGCTATTTGGGCATTTTTACTTATGTTTCGTATTCTTTTTATACCATATATTGGGCCCCTAGCGTTATCCCTGTTTTTTCTTCTGTGATCTTTAAAGTTTTAGTTTTCACATTTCGGTCTAAGAAGAAAGTTTCAGGGTGTGCTGAGCTTCTATTTAATGATGATAAAATATTTGGAACACATAGTGGTGATGGTTTCACAACATGGTAAACTTAATGTTACTGAATTGTACATCTAAAACTTACTGAAGTGACAGATGTTTTGTGACATGTATTTCACCATAATAACTTTTTTGTAATCAAAAGACTTAACATGCAACAACTTCATTAGCATATACTAAAAATCCAACATCTAAAAGTTTCTTGTGAGCAGAATTCAGCTAGTCTTTCTAAGTATGAGTCTTTAGAATGTTCCTGTCCAAACATGTAAACACTGGTAACATGGGCATGTTACAGGAGTTAACCAAGTAACAGCCTAGGTGACCACGGTCTGGCTTGGGAGTCTACTGTGTGGTGTTAGAGAGCCCTCTACTGCTTCTGTTGCTGATGCTTGTCAATTATTTTTTTATCAACAACAAACAAAAAACCTATTGCCTCTGAGTGGATTCTGACTTACAGCCACCCTAGAGTACAGAGTAGAACTGCCCCATAGAGTTTCATAGGCTATAATTTTTAAGAAGCAGACGGCTACATTTTTCTCCCATGGAGTAGCTGGTGGATTCAAACTCCTGACATACGGACTAGCAGCTGAGTGCTTTGACCACTTCACCACCAGGGCTCCGATACCTAGCTAGCCATGTGAATTTGAACAGGTTCTTTTTGTTATCTGTAAAATGGAATGATAATATCCAATGTACTTATTTTATGGTGAAATTTTCAAGTTAAAGAACCTGAACGTTCTTTGCAAATGGTAAAACTACTCAGATTTGAAGAGTATATTGCATCTCTTTTCTGTGTCTTACTTTAATATTGGCGATACTTTCTAATTCCATGGGTGCTTAGCTCACTTTAAGCAATGCCCTGTCATTGGACTTTATTCCATTAGGTGATTATTGGGAACAGTCCTAGAGAATGGTTTGTGAACACACCATTGAAAATGCCGTGGAATCCATCGTTTTAAACTCTCAAAACTTTTCATGCTTCTTCTTTTTTTTCCTTGTGGCAATAGAAATTTATATGTGATACAGAAATTGCCAAATAAATCTTCTGTACTGTAGGAAACATGTTTAAAGCACTCTTTATTCTTCCCTTGAGAAGAACCCAAAATAACCTTTTTTTTTTTTTTGGTAACAGCTTTGTTAAGATATAATTCACACATCTTAAAAGTCACACATTTGAAGTGCAAACCATTCAATGGATATTACAACATTCATAAGAGTTATGCAACCATGACATTGATGAATTTTAGAACATTTTAATCACTCCTCAAAGAAACCCATGCCCTTAACTACCACCTCCCAGAGCCTCCACCCCTACCCCTTCCCGCCAGCCCTAGGCAACCACTAACAAACCTGCTTTTGAATCATAGCCCTGCCTGGCTCTGTGGCCTTGAGCTAGTTAATTAACCTAAGGCTTCTTTTACTTATCTGAAAAATCTGGTTAGTAATACCTTCCCCAAAGCCCATCTCCGAGACATAAGGCCAACAATGTATACAAAGTCCCGACAACAAAGTGTTATCATTATGGTGAGCTGTCTATAAATGCTAGATGTGTATTCCTTTGTCATAATAATTATCAAAGTTCAAGCTTCTGTTTCTTTGCCAGTCTATAAATTTTGTGGGGGTTAGGGCTTCTATCTTAGTAGCCTGTGTATCACCAGCACCTATCATGAGCTCAAATAACTGATATACACTCAAACAACGTCTGCTGAACTTGCGCTGGCATGTGTTTTTTGAAGTTTGCAAACGTGTACAGGAAGCCTTCAAGCTCTCAAGTTGTTCATCACTCTAAAAACCAGTGTAAAATCATGACAGTGTCAAAAACAAGTTCTTGACCCATTTTTGTTTGCATAGTCCTCCCCTGGTAGAAGAGAGGTTTGCTAGTGGGAGGATGACAGGATAATTTGCTTTGCCTTCTACACATATCCTTGTCACCCTCCAGAAGTCCCCATTCAGAGTTAACAGCTTGAGAAATCGTGTATCTGTTAAATAAAACCTGTATTAAAAAACCATTAATAATTTGTGATGAAAGGAATTATGGAAAGAAGTTAGCAGAAATAATTGGCCATTTCTTTCTTCTCCAGTTGTCCCCATAGTCTTTTGATCTTGTTTAGTGACTAAAGATTAGAAAATATCTTATTTACTAATGTTCTAAAAATATTTTCTCATCAGTGTCAACCCTAAAAAAAGTATACCACATTTTGTATTCTAATTACTGCCTAACTAAAATAATCTTCGTATAGCTATAGTAACATTTAAAAAAACTTTTCTGAGCAAGAATCTCAAAGACAAATGAAAGCTTCCAGCTACCTTGAAAATAGTTTTGTGACAGAATCAGAAATGTCTTTGAGCCCTAAACGACCTTTGGGTTTGTAGTGAGTTGAAATCATTTTCTTTTCCTACTCTCAAGCCAGAGCAAACAGATAGAGTGTGGCAAGGCCAGACTCAAACATTGCCTTGCCTGCACATGTCCTTTTCTGGGTCCTCTGTGCACTGCAGAGTACAGTGTTTCCATTATTGGCACAGTGACAGAACTCCCACCCCTAATTGTTCAGTTGGCATAAAGGAATTATTGTCTTTAAGTGAGGAAGGGAGAGAACTCCTGGCAATGTCACAGATCCATTAAGTTTTTAAATAGAAGAGAATGAGACACTTTATAACAATGTACCAATAGCTGAGAATATTTTTAGCTGGCAAAATTAATTTTACAAATTACAAACAGTGCGTGTTTTCAAAATATTTCATCGAACAGTAGTGTTACCATTCAGCAAGTTTTTTGATGGTGCTTATTTTATTCAGCAGCCAGTTACTGAGCCCCTGTAATGTTCTAGGTATCTTGCTAAGTGCTGATGATACAGAAGTAAAGAAGACAAAGCCGAGCGGTGAGGCAAGCATCTGAACATGTGGATCTTAGTGGCCACAGCTGTGCGCAGCGTCTTCGAGCCAGTAGGAGGAATCAGCTCCCCACCAGGATCCTAGAAATGGTGTCTCAAATTAGATGATACTTGAGCTGAGAGATGAGTACGTGTTTACCAGGTGTAGAAAGATGGAGGGGCCATTTAAGATAGAGGGAACAAAATGTACAAATGGAGAGAGTTAGGACAGTGCAGCTTATGTTTAGGGAATGTTATGGATTGAATTATACCCCCCCCATATGCCTATGGTTATAATTCCCTTTGAGAATGGGTTGTTTTTGTTATGTTAATGAGGTAGGATTAGTGTAAGGCATATCTGAGTCACTCTCTTTATAGATAATAAGGGAGATTAAACAAGCTGGCAGAGAGAGATGGGATGGGATTAATGCGAACCTGTATGGAGATCTCTAGGAAACCAGGATGCAGAAGCTGAAAAAACAAGGACCTTCAGAGACAGAAAGCCTTCCCCTCTAGCCAGTGCTCGGAATTCAAACTCGTAGCCTTCTAAACTGTGAGAAAACAAAGTTGTGTTTGTTAAAGCCATCCACTTGTGCTTCTGTTATAGTAGCACTAGGTGACTAACACAGGGACCAATAGAGTTGAAGTATATATTAAGTAGGTGAAAGGTCTGTAGACCAGACCCGGGGAGGAGGACTCTGTGGATTAGGCAATGGGCGTTTGAATTGTACGGGAAAGCAAGTGGAGAAGGAGAAGCAGTTTTTAAGTTAGGAAGATGAATCTAATGGGAGCATTAAAGACAAACTGCAGAGTGTAGCAGGGAAACAAGAGAGTACTGTCCCTGTGTAAGTTTCGTGTGCTGGAAATAAATGGAAAGATTAGGTTCCAGAGACATTGTGTTTTCTTTTGTGATGGACCAATGGGGGCATAATGAATAAACATCTAAGGAAGACAGTCGGTTTTTGAATGAGAATTATGGTGCAAATACTTCACAAGCTGGGCAGCTAACCCAAAGGTTAGGTTCAAGTCCACCCAGAGACCCCTTGAAAGAAAAGCCTGGGAGTCTACTTCCAAAAAAATCAGCTGTTGCAAACCCTGTGGTACATGATTCTCCTCTGACACACATGGGGCCGCCATGAGCTGGAATCAACTCAGTGGTAACGGGAACTAGAACAATATTATAAAAATAAGGGAAATTCTGTTTTGTAATTTATAAGCGTGTTTGCAGCCCAGGACAGGATTCCCTGTGAAGTGCAGTGTGTCTCTTGGCTGCTCAGTCAATCAGCAAGTAGATATGGTTTACTGTTGACCTTCTAACTGTATTGAAAGAGACCCTCCCTGCTGAAGAACTTGACTCCTCTCCCTCGCAACAAACATGTGACCTTGGCCCTCCACTCTCCTCTGAGTCCTAAGAGATTGCATGCTGTTAATCGGAAGTACATCTAGAATTGGAACTTCTGAGATGGTGAGATGGAAACAGAATGAAATTATCCCAAGCTCTCTTCCAAGTAATGGTCCTCTCGATTTATAAGGCAGAATGTAAGTGATAAAGACTGTTACAGCCATAAAGTAAGAGGAATCCAAATAGGTCATGTTCTGTGTTAACAGTGTAGCCCTTAGCTTGTCCTTCAGTTTCATTCTGGGTACCATCCTTTGGTGCAACCAGGTAAAGTATATTTAAAAGAACTTGGAAATATCCTACCAGCTGTTTTGCAGCCATCTAGAACTGTGCTGTCTTCGTGCCCACTTCTGGAAATATCTGGACTCATTTCATCTCTCTGCATTTCTCTACCTCTTACACTCAGCAAAATCTGGTCCAGAGCTGATTCAGGCAATAGAACACAGAAAGAATCTCTCTGTCCTGGGAACAGAGATCTTAACTCAGCACCATTCACTGAGTCTGCATTATGCATCAAGCAAGGGGGATGTATATTTAATGTAATGTTTTAGAACTGTGGTTTTCAACCATCAGTCATGACCTATTGTGGTCATAATGCTAATTTAGTGACTAATATGTAAGTGAAATATAACAGAATAAAAATACCCAAAGTAAGAATCATTTCATAAAATTTGTGTCCATTTTATGTGTAAGTATACTGTCGCAGTATAAAATGTGTTCCTACGTATGAATTATGATAGAAGTTTTTAAAATAACTACCTGTGTTGCTTATTGAGGATATAGTTCATTTGAGTAAGTGATTAAGTGGACTTTTGCTTACAGGCCTGGAACTAAATTTTCATGTGTTAGTGTTCTTACAAATGAAATTTCAGGACACATCCTTTCTGTAAGACAGAGGCACCTTCACTAGCAAGGTTCTTTTTTCTGAATTTAATGTATATATGTGTACTTTTTAGATTTCAAATTTTCACCAACAATCCAGAAAATGGTAGCAATATTTTTGCTATCTTATTGAAGAAGAATATTTTAAATCCTTGGAAGCCTTTCTGTTTTGTCTGAAGCTTTTTGCTGATTCTCACTGTATAGCTGAAAACTTGGCATTGAACCTACCCAGCAGCTTTGCTGGATGGGGAAAGACCTGAAAATCTGCTTCCATAAAGATTACAGCTAAAAAAAAAAAAACCTTTTTGCATTCTCTTTTGGTCAGGAAATTCTTATTTTCTCTTAAACTAAAAGAATCTGTATTTCTATTAGCCAGGTGTTGCATTCTTAGTCTCAGAATGCAAGTAGCATAACTGAGTAAATGAAGTCACTTAGGTCTACAGTACAGATTCATAGGTAATCTACAAAAATAACCCCCCAGAATTACATCTACAAAGGCATACTTAGCTAAGAACTGAGTGAAACCTTTTATAGTTGTTTTCCAAAAAGCATAGGGGATTTTTTTTTTCCCCTAATGTTCCAGAATGAGGCCAAACCAATAACCTGGCCAGCAGAACACCAGTTACCACATTACTGCTCAGTTGGAGTAAGGCATAGTTAATGCCTGAGACTAAGCTGAAAATGCTCAAGTAAGCACACTTTACGTTTTGCAGAGAAAGGAAGGAAAAAATGTGCTAAAATCACTTACCTCATCATTCTGTAAGAATATTTGTCAGCTTACAGTCCCTTCTTCCAGCACATTCTGTAGCAACATGAAGAAAAAGCCTGAGTTCCAGAAACAATGTTTACTTAATACTTCTGATTTTCTGCTCTCACTTATCTCTCACTTCTTCTGGCCCCCTTTTTTTGTCTTTCTTTTTAAAATTCCTTTAAATGGTTTTCCTAGTTTTGTTAATGAATGGGAACTAATCCTTAGCATTGACTTGCTTTTCTATACTTTTCAGTACTCAAGGAACCATGACAACTACTTTTAGCTAAAATCCCTTGAAAAGTGTATTTAAAGTGTGTAGCTAAGTATGCAAATTATGTTAATTATTTTGGTAGCCAGCCACATTAACCAATTAGAAGGATGAATTAATTGGAATATTCATCAGACAGTTAAAAAGGGAATGGAATAGATGATGGCTTGATCCGGTAACTGGAGGTCCATGCCAAGTACCTCACTCTGGGAATCCACCCAGCAGTATTGGGTTGTGTTCCGTACTTTTAATTAGCTTGCTGTGATAGAATTGGTGAGCCTTGCATTCTGTGGCTTTAGTTTAGAAACTAGTGCAGACCGTAAAGAATGTCAGTCTAGGATCATTTGTCTGTCTGCGCCTACCAATGTTGAGCCACATTAAAAAAACAGCCATAGATAGGACTCTGCTGAAAAAACCCTAGTATCTGAGTTATTGGCCATCGCAGTTGTAGCCTCTTAGATTTGGACTTCTTTGGGGGGCTGTTTAATAAACGTGCCTCACAGATGCGGTTGTTTTGAAAGAGTGTAATACCATACGTCTGAGGACATTGAGTACTGATTGCCCGACATGAATGAAATGACTATCCACATTTCTCAATATATAACAATTTTTTTTTTAAAGCACACATGAAAACAACCCTAATTGGTTGCTTAAGTCTGGCTGTTGCCTTTATTCGGAGTCAGCAAATAGGAAATAATTAAAACATGAAGTCGATACTAGTAACAAGTGAGGAAATCGAATGAAGTCCAAGTTGTCACGTTTTGTCATTGGCTCAAATTGTATGACACACTCTCTTCTTCATTCATGATACGTGTGCTTATGTTTAAAAATTAAAAGTGCAACTGAATTCTCAATTTAGGATTTAGACACAAAATTATGAGCCATTTGACACTGTTGAAATTGACCCAAAACCAGCCTCTATAAATAGATGGCTGGGGGTCTGTAATAAGTAGCATAGAATGCCTAGGTGGTGCAGGTGGTTCATGCAGCAGCTGTGAACTGAAAGGTTGGAAGTTCAAGTCCACCCCAAGGTGCCTTGAAAGAAAGGCCTGGCAGTCTTCTAAAACCAGCCACTGAAAACTCTATGGAGTGCAGTTCTTCTCTGACACACATGGGGATGGAAATAAAATTGACTGGATGGTAACTGGGAAAAAATTAAGTAGTATGATAGCTATTTTGTACAGGTATGGTAATCTTTATAAATAATTTTACATTCTAATGTATAAATTTTTTGGAAAAGTTTCTCTTCCTAATTCTATTTTGAAGAATTGTCCTTGACCATCTTTCCTTAAAAGTGTCTTTAAAATCATAGACTTTAGTTGTTTTAGAATTTATGGCTTTGTCAAAATTGCATTATTAAAATTCTAGGCTAAAGTACGTTTTACATATGCCAATTAACTATCAAACTTGATTTATCTACCCTTATTTTATTTTCAAATTTTATTATTCTTCTTGAGTACTGATTATTGACTAAATTAATACTAAGTCTTTTTTTTTATGTTTATCGATATGGCACTGCTTAGATTGTCTTTTTAGATACCTGATACTGGTGAAACTTCAGGAACATACATGAATTAAGAATTCCTGGGTTTGTCTTTCATTGACAAATTCATTTTGTGCAAATACATCCTAAAAAACATTTTTTTCATTATTAAAAATTTGTGTTTCTGTCAAGAGACATTTTTCACATATGGCTGAAAAAAAAGAAAGAGGCCAAATCTGGGGCCATTGACTCAGTCCTGACTCAGTCCATGTTTATAAAGTAATCACCGTAAGTGTGCTGTGAGACATGTTTGGACTTGGAGTAAGGTAACTGTAGAGTTGCTGCAGTAGAAACATGATATGGAGCACACTGAGGTCCACAGAGTCTGTGGAAGACTGTTGAAGTGCAGAGTGGCCCTCATGAATTTTTCGTCACTGACTGCGTTATCCTACCACAGCTTCTTAGGTTAAAATCGAAGGGAAGACAATAAACAACGAAAGTGGATCACTCGTACTAGCTGTGTGAGCTAGATTAGTTATGTATCCACCCTGAGCGTGCTTTTCTCCCATCTGAAAAAATGAGGGGGAGGGAGGGTCCGGTCCCATGAAGGGCTTTGTGAGGACCTCTGTGAGATCATGCATGTAGAGCACTGGGGGATAACCTGGACTTTAGTCTCAAAGGAGAGAGGGAGGTGGGGATTTAGGTGGTCTCTGTTCTTCTAAACAAAGAAATACAGATAAAAAAGCATTTAGCAGAACACACTGAAAATTGTGTTCAGAGCAGTATGCCACAAAATTCATCTCCCCAAAGCACTTCTAAATTCTGAGAAAACTAGCCATATTACTAATTGAAGGTTCTTAAAGTGGTCTATATCAGGCATGTTAATTTTTATTTAAATTGGTTATATGTTAGAGTTGGTACACTGATATGAGCCAAGAAAGTATTTAATATGTTCTTATTTTTTCAGCCCATGGAGACGACTTTACTGCTGTTGTTTGAGGTACCAGCTCTGATTCATAGCAATCATATTTATTAACAGGACAAATCACTGGCGGGTCCAGCACCACCGTGACAGCTGTTGCTGTGTGTGAGCCCGTTGTTGCGGCTGCTGAGTCGTGCTGTCTCACTGAGGGTCTCTGTCTGTCTCACTGACCCTCCATCCAGCATGGTGTCTTTCTCCAGTGATGAGTCCTTCATGGCATGTCACAAACAAGCCAGGCGAAGTCCTGCTATTGTCACTTCTAAGGAGTTTTCTCTTGTGCTTCCTCCGAGACAGACTTGTTCCTTCTTCCGGCGGTCCATTGGAATGTTCTTGACCTATTCAACTGCATCAACCTTTGGTCTTCTTTTTCTTAGGTTTTTAGTTGCATATTTTTGGCATAGTGTTGGTCATAAGTAGTACATTTCTGACACTGGATCCTTGATTAGGAAGCAGAGCGTCTTCTAACGTTTTTATTATCTGTTTTGTTAGGTGCTTTCTAAGGATATTTTGAAGCGAGATGTGTGAACTGCTTGTATCAGGTTGGCTTAACATATTCACCACCTGTGAAAGCACTGCTCCAGAGAGCGTCTTCAAGACCCTCTGACTTGTCCCAAGTGCTATCTCCTCTAGCTCTGCAACCTTGGGAAGCTTTTTCCTCAGCCTGTGCGCAACAGAGTCTATAATAAAGCTGATCCATTACTTACCCCTCACATGGGTAGAATTAGCACACTGAATTATAATGTAAACATCTTTGCCACATGAGTATTTGAATATCTGTGCAGTAATGAAATTGGAACCAAAGTCAGGAGAGAATGAAAAATTATATGTCACGTTTATGTACCATGGGGTGACTGCGAGTGGGAATTGATGAATGGCAATGTTTTTTGTTTTTGGTTTTTGTTTTTCTTCAGTTATTTTCCATCTTGAATGGAAGACCTTTCCAATATTCAGGACAGGTTTTTGCTTGTTTTTTTGTGTTAGTTTTATTTTGTTTTGATTTTATGCAGTAATTTGTAATAAGATATCATTGGTTACTGGTAACTTTTGTTGACAGTTAAAATGAACTTATCTCTTTTCATCAATAATGCTTAAGAATATAAAACAAGGAAAAGAAAACAGAAAGAAAGAAAAGGAGGAAGAATAAGCTGAAGTGAAATAGTAGCTTCCCCAAATGGTGGAAAATTAGTACATCAGATGAGTGTGTACAAGATCAACCATAGCAGTACAAGAAGCAAGTATAAGTACTTCTATTTAATTTTATTTACTATTTTTATATTACTGTTTTACCTGTGTAATTGTGTACGTAATTGATACAACACCAAGCCAAACCCATTGATTCTGACTCATAATGACCCTACAGGACAAAGTAGAACTGTCCCGTAAGGTTTCCAAGGAGCACCTGGCGGATTTGAACTGCCAGCCTTTTGGTTAGCAGTTGTGGCCCTTAACCACTGTACCACCAGGATTTCTATACATAATTGACATAGATAATACTTAGTAAAGCATGTATTTGAGGGGGGGGGGTGGCTGCTTAAAAACAAGTTTCATATTGTATATTCAAAAACTTTCAAAGATCATTTCTGTAGATAGTAGATAGTAAGTGGGAGATATTTATTGTACTTTTTGAAGTCATTTATCAGAGAAAAAATGGTAAGGAAGAGGAAAAACATTTTAGTATATATTTTGTAGTTATAGACATTAAATGCCTTTATGTTATGTTTTGGAAACCTTATTGGCATAGTGGGTTAAGTGCTATGTCTGCTAACCAAAAGGTTGGGAGTTCAAATCTGCCAGGCGCTCCTTGGAAACTCTGTGGGGCAGTTCTGCTCAGACCTCTAGGGTCACTATGAGTCAGACCCACCTTGACAACAGCAAGTGGGTATGTTATGTTTTATGTTACTTCTGTGTCGTTTGAGGAACTGAAACTATTTTTTTTTTTTTTTACTAAGTCCTTTCATACCATCCATGGTATTTAATGTTAAAGTAACACAGAGAAACAGAGATGTGTTTACTGATGTTTAAGAAATCATTCCTGATAGTAGTTAACACTTGCAGTGCAGTGAATTACTTAATATGGCCCTTGTAGCTGTAGTCTTTGTGACATCAGCTACAAAGGACTATGCAAATAAGGTGCCTGTGGCCCAGACAGCTTGCTGCTAAGATAAATAAGGTATAGGGAACCTTTGGGGAGGGCATGCAGGTATCATGTGTGGAACCCTAAGGAGAGGTTTGGAAAGTTTTGTCATCCCTCTGAACTGAGAGCCATCTCAGAGGCAGAAACGGGAGACCTCACTACTACTGAGAAAGGGGACCTTTGGACCCCCGGATCCCTAGGCTAAGAACCTTGAGAGCCAGGAGGCTAGTCGAGAGAGCTATAACACCAGAGGTAACACTAAACAGCAAGAAGCAATGACAGAGAAGCAGCAAAACCAGAACAGCAAGAAAAGATGCAGTGGGCTTCTTAGACCATGGAGTGAAAAACTGCGTGCCTTCGGGCAGGAGGCCTACCGGCAGCGTAAAGCGCTTCTCGGTACTTGCTGGCAAAGCTAGGTTTGCCTACCTGCAGAGCTAGAAAGCTGAGCACCTTTGAGCTGAGGCTTGATGGCAGAAAGGGTGCCTCTGACCGCTGATCAGTAGAGCTAAAGAGCTTCGTAACACTTGCCCTAGCAGGGCAAGAAGGCAGGCCAAGGGGCCCGAGAGAGGCCTGCCTGCGGGCACAGCTGACAAGAGCCTGTCCTGGCTGAAGACTTGTGTCCTGAGTCATCCCAGAGCCTGCTTTGTAACTGTCACTGCGCTGAAAAACTCTGTAACTGTGAGTGTGGTCTGAGAGTTCTTGTGACCACTGCAAGGATTTATCCAACTTGGCAGAGTAGAGAGGATGGTGAGAAGGATGACTAGTGTCAGAACTGGTGAAAAGGTGGGAGAGAGGAGGTGTGTGCAACCTCTGCTACCCAGGAATCACCTTGAGCTGGGACTGTTAATAATGGTTCTCCTCCCCGCTGGTGAAGTTAGTGGAGGAAATCTGACATCTCCCCCTGTGCCATTCTCATAACATCTTAACAGGAATATTTTCATCATTGTGCTAATGACTCTAGTTAGCTTTATTGAGATAATTGAGTAAGTAATCAGTCAGGGGTAAAGGTAATATATGAGAACTGCCAGTTAAGTTTGCAAACTTATCCTTAAAAAAGTGCTACACATCTCATTGCTGAGCAGTGCTACAGTGACCTTTGACGTGCTCCCCTCAGGAAGCTATGACCTGTGCCAGGGCCTGTGCACCCTTTAAAGCAATTTTGGAATTCTTCTCTGGAATGGCTATCGGAGCTGTCCTCTTACCGCACTTGATGTCCTGAATGTGATGAAAATGCCTTCCTTTCAATATTTCCTATATTTTCAGGTCAACAGGAAAGTCATTGGGGGCCAGATAAGGTGAGTAGGGAAGATATTCCAATACAGTTATTTGCTTACTGGCTCAAAACTTCCTCATAGACAACTATACCGTTAAGTTTGTGAACTTGCCATTGAGCCATGCCACTGTGTGCAGTGGCTGTTCTAGACAGAGTTCCAGAATTGCTTTGAAGGGTTTACTAGACACTGGCATCAGTGCATAGCCTCCCTCGGGGAGTACTTTGAAGGTGACTGTAAGTGATATTCAGCCATGTGTGCAGCTCTTACAATTAAGTTCGTGGACTTAGTTGTTGAACCTCGTAGTGTGCTTGGGTTGAGTTTTTCTGTAAAATAAGGCAGTTCAAGCTTTCCTCCTGAAAGACAATGAGAGTGAGTATTTTGCCTTAGGCCCAGTGTCAGAGAACCTCTGCAGAGTGATTGCCCTGGGCTGGGTGAACACTTCCGAAGTAGGGTGTGTTTCATGCATTTTTGCTCCATGATGAGAGTAGCTCTAATGTGTCAAGGCAAAGTTTGTGTCAGGTAGAACAGAGTTTTAGAAAAATTGACATGTTAGTAACAGAAATGTACCTTAATTCACAGTTTATTTTCTTTTTAGCTCAGAGGACAATGAGGAACTTACGTCACCATTCTGTTTGAGGTATTTGTGTGATTTTGTTGGTCCATTACAGGGCAGCGAAGGAAGGTTAAAGCTTTTTGGAGTTTATTTGAATCCTTTTCGACAGAGTATTTTACACTGTGTCCAGACTAAGCTTACTAGAGCTTCTGAATGTATTATTGTTCATGTTGTATTTTCCCCTCTGGTTTAAAAAAAGCTTAAAATAATAATAATTGAAAAGATTCTGAAAAGTGTTTCTTGTTTGTTTGTTTTTTAAGGTTTTGTTTCGTTGTTAGTTCAGAACCGTCAGGATAAAACCCAAACCCCAACTCGTTGTCATCAAGTCAATTCAGACCCATAGCAGCCTTTTAGGATGGGGTAGGACTACCCTGTCAGGTCTCCAAGGAGTAGCTAGTGGATTTAAACTGCAGACCTTTAGGTTAGCATCTGGGCTCTTAACCACTGCACTACCACGGCTCCTATGTCGCGGTGGGCATTTTAATTTCCAGAGCTGTCCACAGGGTCAGTTTGAGTTGAAATGGACTCTGACAATACCTTTGCTTATCAGGAGAACTAGATGGTGCCCAGCCACTGCTACTGACCACTTTAACTGGGGTCAAAACAGACTCCAATACAGAGCAGGAAAAAAATATAGAACAAAAAATCAAATTCACAAGAAAAGATCAGACATACTAATCTAATAGAGTCTGGAGGAACCCCTGAGACCATGGCCCTAAGACACCCTTCTGACGAGGAACTGAAGCCATTCCCAGAGACCACCTTCCAGCCAAACAATAAATGAGCCCATAAAATAAATGTTAGTGCCCAAGAGGAGCATGCTCCTTAGAACCATCAACTGTACAAGATTAAAAGGCAATATTAGCCCAAAAGCAAGACAAGAAGGCAGGAAGAAAGGCTTAGGAAATCAGGATGAGGGAATCAAGGGCAGAAATGGGATGAGTGTTGACACATTGTGGGAAATGAAACCAAAGCCATGAAACACTTTATATACAGATGGTGAAACAGAAATTAATTAGCTCCGTAAATACGCTGGTGGCACAGTGGTGACGTGCTGTGGCTGCCAACCAAGAAGTCAGTGGTTCACATCCACTGGGTGCCCCTTGGAGACGCTATAGGGCCGTTCTGCTCTGACATGTAGGGTCCCTCTGAGTCGGAACCAACTCAACAGCACCTAACAACAGCAATGCACACCTGGAAAAAAAATTCCCCAGTGATTAGGCTGTAATCTGAAACAAAAATCTCCCTTTTATGCATATAGGGGGTGGGAAGGCACTCATTCACTCACGAAAGCTTAGGTTATGTTAGGTTATTATATAGTAATAGAGTGTAAAGCGAAATATTCAGCAAATTCATGAGTTGTGTTTTCTTTCTAAAGCCTATAGAGTCAAAATGTTGTCTTGTGCCATCAAGTCAATTTCAACTCCTAGCAGCCTTATAGGGCATAGTAGAAATGCCCCACAGAGTTTCCAGAGAGTAGATTTGAACTGTTGATTTGAACTGCCAACCTTTTAATTAGCAGCCTTAGCTCGTAGCCACTTCACCACTAGGGCTCCTTAAAGCCTGGAGAGCCAGAATAGCAGTTGTTAAAACATACACATTTATAGGACTCAAGTAGATATTAGTTGAGATCACTTATCTCAATCCTATCTTTCTAGTGACTAAAAAGTTGATGTACTAACATGACTCTTCACTGAACAAACTGATTTAGGTGTAACTTAAAGCTATGTTTCTCTTATTGTATGTCTTTCCTCACTACCTACTCGAAAAGTTTAGAAAATGTATTTCAAAACAAGATAGCTGTGTAGATTAATCAGTACTAAAATTTTTTTGTTTTATGATTCCCCAACTTTGAAATCAACTGCTTTTTTAAAGAAATGTCAGGATATGGAATATATAACTTATTTAACTATTTTTAAATCAGATTTGTTTCTGTGATCCCAGAATTAGATTTAGACTTTATTTCAACTAACAGTTCAGAAATGCATCATAGAACCTTGGGCTTAAACACCTAACAGCTTTCAGTATGTTCTGTCCTTTAGGGACTTGAAGCGTATTGCATAATCACTTTGTGGCAAAAGAAGGAACATTTGAGGTTTCAGTTTGAGACAACATAGTGGTTTGTTTTATTCATCCTGGTTTTCTGCCAACCAAATCAGCATATTCTGATTCATAGTCTATCTTAACTATGCAATTACAGTGAACCCACGAGGATGTTGTTGCTGAGTACATAGTGACTCTGGTATGTGTTTTGTAAATATTCACAGTAGTGTCAAGCAAGTCATTATTATATAATAGTGGAAATTAAGTTTTACACAGTACTGGAGATTATAGCACTGAATTATAAAAACTAATGACCATTATTCCTCTGACTATCATGTTTTTATTGCTGTGGGTCACATCAGTCTATATTTTAGATCTTACTGAATTTTATTTTGACTACTGTTCGGATCCGACTCGACAGCACTTGGCACTTGGCCACTGTTTGAAAAAGCATGTGGAAAAATGCATTTATAGGTCTTCTGCCCTCAAAGACACATAGTTCTGATAAATTTTGTTATTACCTTGACTATAATATTTAACTAGTTAATATAGTCTTTAAAAATGCATTGTGTGCTTACAGAATGAAAGTTAACAGAAAGTAGAACTAAAGAAAATTGGTCTTACACTTAATGAATTCTTAATGGAATCTGTTCAGCCTTTTCAACACCAAAGGTCATGAAAATGGAAATATGATAAAAGTGGGAAAAAAAGAATAAATGTACGCACTAGCCAAAATTTGTAGTAGAGTTTAAAGCTGCAGAAAAAAGAAAAGTTGCCAAGCAGGCATTATTTTCATAGAATGGAAATGTAAACTTAGCAGAGCTGTTTCATAAGTGTAAAAATAATAATTAGCCTGAGGTGAAAATATTTTAAGTTTTTTTAATTAACATTATATGATAGTCTTATGAATTATGTAAGAAATAGGCTAATAAAAAGTAGTTTGATTTTTGTCCCTGAGTGATGCAAACAATTAATGCAGCCAGCTGTTAACAAACAGATTGGAGGTTCAAGTCCACACAGAGTAACTTCAGAGGAAGGGGCTGGTGATCTACTTCTAGGAAAAAAAGGATCAGCTGTTAAGACCCTGTGGTGCACAGTTCTGCCCTTACACACACCGGGTCATAATGAGACAGAGACTCAATGGCAACGGGCTTTTTTACTTGAAGCTACGAGACTCAATCGGTAGAATGGGAACTTTTTTTTCCAATTATTTACGTGACTGATTTGATATGGACCTTTTCTCGTGTTATTCTGGCTTGGCATGTAATATTTAAGTAGAAGAAAGAAAACATAATTAATCATGATTAAATTCTTCTGAATTTTTGTAATAGAAACATGACAACTCCACCAGTAATTTATAAGTTGGTGTACTTCTTGTCTGTCTGTTTTTGCACCACCTCCAATAAAAACAAGTAAAGGCGTAAATGTTTTAAATATCTTTAAAACTCTGTGACTTTTGTATCTTCTATCCCTTTTCTTCTCACTTTACTACTTAAGACATCTTTCTAAATGATATAACCATGTTAACATAAACAACTTTGAAATCAACTACTTTTTAAAAGAAATGTCAAGATGCATAAAGTATCAGGATATGTAGTACATAGTTTATTTATTTTTGTTGCTGAAGAATATTTGGTGGGCAGTTTCACATTTCCTTCGGATCTTTTTATTTTTATTTGTTTATTAGAGGAAATGAATAAAATTTCCAACATTTATCAACCGTCTCATCTGTAATAAACCCTCACCCCCCCCTTGTAGCCATCAAAGTTATTTTCCTCTGTAGATAACTCTTTTTTTAAGTCCTTATAACAGGGGTTTAATACAATATTTGTCGTTTTGACACTGATGTCACTCAGCATAATATCTTCCATTTGAAACCATGTTATGAGATGTTTTCTAAAATCTATATTGTTTTTTATCATAGCATAGTGTTCGTTGAGTGTATGTACCATCGTCTGTTTATCCATTCATCTGTTGTTGAGCAGCTGGGTTGATTCCATCTTTTAGCTATTGTGGACTGTGCTGCAATAAGCAGGAATCTGTTCATGTCACAGCCTTTGTTTCAGAATGATAAATTCCAACCAGTGGAATTACTGGATCAATTGGTATATCTGTTTCCAGCTTTTTAAGGAAACACCAGATTGCTTTCCAAAGAGGTTATACCATCTTGCAATCCCACCAGCAGTGTAGGAGAGTTCCAGTCTCTCCACAGCCTCTCCAGCATTTGTCATTTTGTGTTTTTAGATCATGGCCAACCTTGCTGAGGTGAGACGATATCTCATTTTGGTTTTGATTTGGATTTCTCTGATAGCTAACGATCATGAGCATACCCTCTGGTGTCTTTTGGTTGCCACATATCCTCTCTAGTGAAGTGTCTGCACATCTCCTTTGCTCGTCTCTTAATTGGGCTATTTACCTTTTCCTTGCTGATATTTTGCAGTACCTTGTAGATTATGGAGATTAGACGACAGTCTGACATGTAGTTGCCAAATATTTTTTCCCATTCTGTAGGTCGTCTTTTAACTCTTGATAAAGTCTTTGGATGAGCAAAAGTGTCTGATTCTTAGTACTTCCCATTTATCTCTTTTCTCTTTGGTTAATTGTGCTTTGTTAGATTTTGAAGTCTGTCTAAGCTGTGTATTAGAACATCCATAGTTGATCCTATTTTTTCTTGCATGATTTTTATTGTTTTAGGTTTGATATTTAGATCTCTGATCCATTTATAGTTAGTTTTTGTGTAAGGCATGAGATATGGGTCTTGTTTCATTTTTTTGCAGATGGATATCCAATTTTGCCAGCACCGTTTGTTAAGGAGACTACTTTTACCCCAGTTTACGATCTTAGGGCCTTTGTCAAATACCAGCTGTTCATAAGAGGATGGTGGCATCTCTGGGGTCTCAACTGTGTTCCATGGGTCTATATGTCTCTCATTGTACCAATACCAGGCTGTTTTGACTACTGTGGCAGTGTAATAGGTTGGGTAGTGTGAGGCCTCCCATTGTGTTCCTCTCCTTCAGTAGTGCTTTCTTAAGCTGGGTTTCTTCCCTTTACAAATAAAATTGGTGATATGTTTCTCCATCTCTTTAAAAAAATGACATTGGAATTTGTATTGGGATTGCATTGTATAAACTGATCACTTTAGGTAAAATACACATAATCTTCTGCAAATGGCCGGTAATGTACTTTCATTATCATAGTTTGTTTATTTTTGAATCTGATTTGTTGCATGATGAGCCAGTAATTTAGAAGTTGATCATAGAACTTTAGGCTTAAACAAATAAACAACTTATAAAAGGGAGCTATTGCAAGACTTATGAATTTCATGATGATTTGCTAACATGAAAAATACTTATGTTGGCTCTTTTAAATCCAGAAGAGTGTTAATTCTGTGATTTTTTTTTTTTTAAGTGACTGGTAGCAGCCAAACGATGTCTTTCCAGCCAGAAATATTGAGTGTAGAATGCTATGGATTGTGTTTATGACAGTGGAGACTGGTGAGATTTCTCTCCAGGAGAAGAAAGTCCCAATCAAAAGATGAAATAAGCCATAGGAAAACACAAACTCCAGCAGCCAGAGTGGTAGCAGTGAAGTCCAGTGGGATGAGGATAGCATAGCTTTAAGTGAAGGTTAAAACACAGTGGCTGCAAGTCTGGGAGTGGGCACTCTTCAGTGAGGACAGATCTGAGCCAAGAGAGAAGAAGAGCAAAGCAGGGGGACTTCTTTATCAGACAAAACAGAGTAGATGATCCATAAAACAGTTTAAGCAGAAAGAGAGATCAGACAGGGATCCAGTATGGGAATGCAGGCATACGACAAGGTGGATTGCTGATTACAAGGCAGAGCCTTGGTCTGGAGTAGTGGATGGAGAAGAGGCAGGACTGTGCTAGTGGAGGTCCCGGGACCTAGCTGTTGCTATAGAAAGAAGGTAGGATGCAAGCACAGAGAACCGGAGAGGACCTTTCAGTCATCGTCTGGTTCCAGTTTTCACCTTGTAGACTGTGTTTCTGTAACTTGAGATTCTCTTTGAACTATCTTGGCTGAACCACATGTTGTTCTACTGTACATTTCATTGGCCTTTAATCCTTTTTGAAATTAGGTTAGATTGTTATAAATAGATACACAGTCATGTATTCTTGTGCTAGATTCAGTATCTTCTGTAATAAGAACTCTGTCTTCTCTAGTTTCAATACTTCTCCCACCTAAACTCACTCACTGCAGCGTCCTTTGTCCCTTTCTGTAAAGGAAAGAAACAGTGGCTACAGATCTACATCTGTGCAGCCTGGGCAGCAAGCTGATTGCAGCTACAATAGCTCAAACAGTCGAGGTCATTGTTACCCAGCTGCTTATTAGGGATTGTCTACCCTATTAAAATGATTACGGAAGTGGAAAGGAAGGTCAAGTTATGTGAAACCCTGAGTGAAATTGTGGCAAGTAAACATGAATCTGCAGACTTGAAGTGAAGAAAATGTTCTGGCAAGGAACTAGTACACTGGCCTCCCTCATGTTCTAGTCTAGAATCCAAAGGAAAAGCCCCTGCCTCCGTTGCTCAGTCTAGCATCGAAGCAGTTTGGCATTAGTGTTGTGTGCCACAGGCAGCCTTCTGCTCTCCACTTCTTTTGCCTAGCTCCCAGGCAGATGGGCTAGCTTCTGTTGCTGGTTCTGCTACCATTTGTCTGAGTCTTCGGTGCCTTGACTCCTAGGTTTTAATTTCAGTGGTTTCCTTCCCGTAAGACTGGGGTTCTTGATCTGCGCTCTTCCCCGCCGCCCTCCTTTCCATCCCTACCTTTCCTTACGCTACCTATACCTCCTCCTCCAGGCTGCATTTGGCCAGGGTCAGATCCCAGCCTCTAAATCTGAATTTGGCTCAATGCTTCCATTAAATTCCTTCTTTATAAATTCCAGGATTATGCATATAGCCTGTTATCTAGGATCCATCTGCCTGATAATGGATTCATGTGTGTCTAGAGAAATATGTGTTGCAAATGCTATCTCCTGTACCTGTGGAAACCATGGTGGCATAGTGGTTAAGTGCTACAGCCACTAACCAGATGGTCGGCAGTTCAAAACTGCCAGGCACTCCTTGGAAACTGGGAAGCAGTGGTGCTTTGTCTACAGGGTCGCTATGAGTCTGAATTGACTCGAAGGCAGTGATTTTTATACTGGTGGATGTAATTCCATTTGGGAATATAGTTTTATTTGTTATGTTAATGAGGATATATCAGTGTCGGGTGTGCGCTAAGCCACTCAGTTTTGAGATATAAAACAAGCAGATTAGGCACAGAAGCAAAGAAGCAGATGGAGAAGGGTAGATGCCGGGCCACGTGAAGTTCACTGAGGAACTCAGAAATGGAAACTGCAAGGCCAACAGAGACAGAAAGAGCCTTCCTCTAGAGCTGATACCCTGAGTTCAGACTTCTAGCCTCCCAAACAAAACATAAGGTTCTGTTTGTTAAAGCCACCCATCTGTGGTATTTCCGTTGTAACACACTAAAATCTGAGACACTGTGTTTTCTATGAAAACCCTACACGTGTGCCTCATGGGCTACGTGCCCGTATTTGGAGGCAGTCTTACTCCCCAGGGCCTAAGCAACTCATCTGGCCTTCCATGCTTATGTGACATCTGTTTTCTGGCAGCTACACTGGACTCTTCTTTTTACACCATCTTAAGAATTGTCCATTCTTATCAGTACCAGCCTTAGTTTTGATACAGTGCAAAATTGAAACTAAATTACAGTTTAGCAGATTTGGAATTGCTAAGGTTCGCTTTAAATATGTCATTCCTTATTTAATTTTCCTGAAGGGAATCTCAAACAGATTTACATCTTCAGTCAAGTCCTTGGCATACAAACTCATTCTGTAGCGTTTTCTTTGTTTCTGTTAGCTAGAACCTAGAAACCACCAATTTTTGGAAAGTTCATTAGCCATAGAATTTATATTGAATTAAAAAACAAAAAACCTTTGGCTAAATTTAGATTAAAATAGTACCTAATATTAGATGTGGTCTAGAAATTATGTTATACCACTCCTTTCCTGAAAGATAGAAAATTTCTAAACCATTTTCAGATAGCTTTTTTAGAGATCTGTCCGATGTAATTATTTTTTATTATACTTTCTTATTTTAAATAGTTAATTTTTCTCCTTAAGAAGCATATTGCACATTTGTTAAATTCTCATTTGTGAGCAAAAATTCATCATTTTCAGATTGGATAGGTTGGAGACATGCAGCATACCAGACAAGTATTTGTCTATAGGTGTTTCAGATGACTGACTAATAAATGGAATAAACAAGCAGATTATCTACTTACCTGCTTGATTTTTTTTTCCAAGATAACAGAGTTAACTAGATATTAGCAGTCTTTCACAAACAAGTAACCAGATATTAAACCATTTATTTTCTTTATTGTTTTCAGTTAGAATAGTGACTCTCAAGTGAGGAGGCACATGGCCTCTGACTGTGGAGCTCTTTAAAACTGCCTGGTTCTTGCTGGCCAGATTCTGAATCTCAGGGAGGGCCTGATTCTCGCAGAGACTGTGATGTGCACCCCAGTTGAAAACTACTTTCCGGTGCTAACAAGTTGATTCTGACTCATAGCAACCCCGTGTGACAGAGTGGAACTGTCCCACAGGGATTGCTTGGCTCTAATCTTTATGAAAATAGATCACCAGGTCTCTCTCCTGAAGAGCTGAGGGGCAGGTTTAAACCACCAAAATTTTGATTATTAACTGAGCAATTAGCCATTTGTGCAATTGGGACTCCTTTATGTTATACTAAAGAATATTTATCGTCTTTACTACTTGATATTGAGTTGTTGACTCCTGGGAATTACTAGTCATATTTTTGTATAATCAGAGATAAGTATAAATTCTAAGTTTGATTCTATGCCATTATAGGATGTACTGGATATATATTTTAAGCTGTACTGAGAAGTAAAGGTAAATTATTTAAATTTACATACTTTCAATCCTTCTGTTCGTATTTTATATATCTTATTATTTATAGAAAAGAGCACCTTTATGTCTGTGCTGCCTGAATGCCTTACTTGTTCATTTCCTTGCCTTCCTATGGACATCTCATAGAGGAAAATTCAGATTCTAAGAAATGTTGACTCTTAGTTTAAATTTGTATCAGTTAGCTTTGCTTGATATAACTCCTGGCAGCTTACTGTTTAGAATGCAATGATAATACCCTGCCCTCCTCTCCCTCCCCAAAAAAGCTGCTGTCAAGTTAATTCCAGCTCATAGCAACCCTACAAGATGGAACAGAACTGCCCTGTAGGGTTTCCAAGGAACAGCTGGCAGATTCAGACTGCTGACCTTTTTTTTGGTTAGTAGTCAACCTTTCAATCATTGCACCACCGGGGCTCCAGTGATTATATAAAAGATAAATACAAGAGACAGCACCGTAACAGTGGTAAAGATAGCTGTATATTTCAAAGGACATATCACTAGGGGAAATGGACTGAGAAACATATTTGGCCTTGTAGATTTCATGTTACACCATCTAAATGACACAGGTAGCCAGAAAGAGAGGAGTAGGGGCAGAGGGAATTGGTTTGGATTCTTCTACTGTGTACTGCACTCACGAGAAAAGCAAGCAGCATTCCTCCAGAGGAGCTAGAAACTTAACCTGAGACATCCAGGGCTGAATGGTGTACTTTTGCCACCTCTGTCCCCCCATAAACTTCTTTATATCCGTTCAGAACTAAACTGTTCAGTCTGCCAAACAATGGAGAGGAGAAAGATTACTCCGGGATGCTCAGTCACTTAACGCAAAGCGTTTGAGAAGGGGATAAAGGCAGTAAGATGATGGGATTTAATGCATGCTCTCAAGAACACATTGCACAGAGACAGACTGCAGGGTTTTTTCCTGATTCTACACCTTAGTCGTAGAATTGGACCAAACAGCAAGTCCACCTAGGTAGGCATTATAGAGTCTTTAACAGGAAGGATGGAGATTATCTCCTCAGGTGGTTCTCTTCACCCAGACTCCTGGTAATGAGTCTGTCTAGATTAGTTATTCCCTATTATGGATTATCCCTACTCTGCACTCATGGGGTCGCCATGAGTCAGAATTGACTCAGCAGCTGCTGACAGCACTAAGAACCACTCAGCGGAAGTAAGCTCTTTGTGACTTAGGAGAAATTTCAATCTAAGATAAAGAGTAATTTTTGCAGAGAACTCAGAATAAAAATATTTTTCAGAGATTATTTTTCATGTGATTCAAAGGAAAACTTGGAAGTAATATTGTTAGTTTTCTCAAAAGATGCTAAAGGACATGACTGACTTTGAAACAGTAGGAAGCTGTAAGGGGAGGTGACGTTTAGAATTAAGAGGCTAGAGGCAAAGACAGGAAAGAGCAAGGCAGAAATATATTAAGAGAAATTAAAAACGAAATCTGTTTGGGAAGCAATATGGAGCAGAAATCATTAAAAAGAAATGAATTCTGTGGTGAGAAAGAAACTGGAGAAGCTGCCTCGGAGACAGAAAGGACGAAGTAAAGATTAAAATTTACGAGAGAGAATGTGACACATGAAGGTCAGAGCGTAGGATCCCAACCTTAAAATAACAACTGATTCTAAGAAAGAAACCATCATAATCGAAGTAGAAATCAGAGTTAATATATGCCAAGCTAACTGAGAGGTGAATACAAATATTTTTTACTTCAAGAAGTAGAGACCTATTTAAATGCATTGGTGTAGTAGCAAAGAAGGTGAATTTCTTGTCGGCATGGACGGTAGGGGAGGAAGAGGAGGAGTCAAAAGATACTTTTTATTTTTTTTTAATTTGGAGAGAATGAGTATGAGAGGCAATTGCTAGTAGAATTGTACATAAGATCTTATATTCTAAACCTTCTTGGAAGATAAGAACAAAGATCGAAATCAGAGAAAAAGGAAGCTCTAAGGAAATTATAATGCATCAGCACACAATTAGAATAAATATGTTATCATGGCAGAGGGGCAGTGGAAAAGTGAACGACACTCAACGAGAAGAACTGGCATCGCTGGCTCAAACATAGCAATGGTAGTGAGGAGGGCCCAGGACTCAGCATTGTCCGTTCCATTTTACATAGGGTCCGACTTGACAGCAGCTGGCAATGACAATAGTATCAGCATGACAGTAACTGTAAATGGATTAAATTATCTAATATAGTCTAAGGAAATCCTGGTGGCACGGTGGTGAACTGCTGTGTCCGCTAACCAGAAAGTCAGCAGTTCAGATATACTAGGTGCTCCTTGGAAACTCGATGGGGGCAGTTCTACTCTGTAGTGTCACTGTGAGTTGGAGTCAACTTGATGACAGTGGGAATATAAGCTAAAGATGCCCAAAAATTGACTCTTAAACTAAATTGTGCTCAAAAGAGGCATACCTAAGACAAAATGGCAGAGAATAAAATTAAAAAATTAAAATAAAAAAAAAAAACCTCATTGCCATCAAGTCTATTCTGACTCGTAGGACAGAGCAGAACTGCCCCATAGACTTTCCAAGGAGCATCTGATGTATTTGAACTACTGACCTTTTGGGTAGCAGGTGTAGGTCTTAACCACTGCACTACCCGAGTTTCAAAGGTAGACATGTGTGTCTCATAAATAAGAGCAAAAAGAAAGTAGAGATTTGTATAGCAATACCAGAACAGATAGAATCAAGGCAAATGTATTAGACAGTGCAAACCTAGACTTAGTTTACTTAAAGTATACTGAATATATAAGAGCTACAAATAAATATGTGTCAAAATATGATCATATTACATAAACCCTTAAGTTAGCAAAGATAAACAAAGAAGAACATTTGAAGCATAGGACTCACACATAAAATGTTATATCTGTAACAAAATTTACAAAATAAATAGCATTCAGAATTTGATATGATGAGTAAGATTTAAATAAATACACATATATTTATGCACACATTAAACTTTATACTTACACAGTGTCAGGGACTCATGCCACTTGATAAAAATTATTCAGCTAGCTCTAAAAGTTTAAAACCATTAGAGACCACCATATGTAATTTTATACTAATAAACATGAAAATCTGCATGAAATGGTTTTCCAGAATACATATATATGAGAAAGAGAAAATTCCATTTGAATGTGTAATATCACTTTTAGTAATCTAATTCTAGTAGAATAACTATTGCATAGTGGTTAAGTGCTGTAGCTGCTAACCGAATGGTCAGCATTTCAAATCTCCCAGGTGCCCCTTGGAACTATGGGTCATTTCTCATCTGTCCTGTAGGGTAGGAATGAGTCACAGCCACAGCAATGGGTTTGAGTTTTGGTTTTATAGAAGATATATATAAAGAACAGTATTGGAGAATAAGGATTGTGTTCTTATCAGGAATACGCTCTGAAGCCAGATTACATGTCATAGACTCAGAGCTCTGTGAGCTTGGGTGAGACCTGAAACTTTTCGGAGTCTCAATTTCTTCATCTGTAAAGCAGGACAGTTTATACCATGAACCATTTTTATTTCCTGATTCAGTTTAGTCAAGACCTTGGTCTTCTTCTGAATCTAGCTTGAATTGCTGGCAGTTCCTGTTGATGTACTGCTGCAACTGCTTTTGAATTATCCTTAGCAAAATTTTCTTGTGTGTGATATATTCCTGGTATTATTTGATAATTTCCACATTCTGTGGGATCACCTTTCTTTGGACTAGGCACAGATATTGATCTCTTCTAGTCAGTTGGCTAGCTAGCTGTCTTCCAAAGTGATTTCTCGGCATTGCACGCATTTGTTGAAACATCATCAGTTTCCGGAACCTTGTTTCTCACCAGTTCCTTTAGTACAGCTTGAACTTCTTTCCTTCATCCCGTCAATTTGTGATTGTGTGCCCCCTCCTGAAATGGCTCAGTGTCAGCTAATTCTTTTTGATACAGTGACTCTGTGTATTCTTTCCGTCTTCTTTGGGTGCTTTGTGTGCTGTTCAGTATTTTGCTCTTGGAATCCTTCAGATGGCAACTCAAAGCTTGAATTTTTCTTTCTTTTCTTCTTTCATCTCGTGAAATATCAAGTCTGTTCCTTCCCTTTGGTGTTTTAAAGTCCAAGTTTTTGCACATGTCATTATAATACTTTGTCATCTCAAGCTGCTCTTTGAAATCTTCTGTTCAGCTCTTTCACTTTATCATTTCTTCCATTCGCTTGAGCTCCACAGCATCAAGAACACATTTTAGAGTTTCTTCCATGCTGGTCTTTTCTTTCTTTCCTGTCTTTTTAATTACCTTCCCCCACCCCACCCCACCCCCATGAATCATGTTCCTGATATAGTCCAACAGCTTCTCTGGCCTTCAGTCATTAGTGCTCAGTGTGTCAGGTCTGTTCTTGAGTTGGCGGACTATTGGCTAACCATGCTTCTGTGTTCAGAATGTTTTTTAGCATCTGGAAGATCCACATCCTTTTAATTCTTCCAGGTTTTCCTGGAGTCATTGTTCACATTGGTCACTGCTCCCAAAGCCAAAGTTGTGTAACTGCATTGAGAAGTGGGATATGGGAGTTAATTATACAGTGTTGAATTTACAGAGACCGAACCACAAAGCATCAAAAGCAAGGACTGCCTGTTCCAGCTAAGGGTAAACAGAGCAGCAAGGGATTTATTGTTGATTATGTAACTTGGGAGCTGCTATGAATAACAGGCATTGTGTGGCAGCAGAGAAATTGTTGTAATGAAAAACAAAGTAAAATATCTAAGTCTAGGCTTCTGTATGCAAGGTGACTCGTGTGAGTTTCTCTTCTAGTAAGTGATGGATTAAAAGATAGATTAGCGTAGTAATTAAGAGCTTAAACTCTTGACTAAAAAACTTTCTTGGTTCAAATCCTAGCTCAACCACTTTGGGCTCCATGACTGTGGGCAAGTTACTTACCCTGTCTAATCTTTCCATCTCCTCCAGTCTATTTAGAAAAGCTATGGGAGGTCAGAGCAGTTTGTGAAGAGTTGCTAAGCAAAGGTTGGCAGCTTGAACCCACCAGACAGCTCTGTGCAACAAAAGGCCTGGCAGCCTGCTTTCTATAAAGATTACAGCTAAAAAAATCCCTATGGGGCAGTTCCGGCCTGTAACGAATGGGGTGGCCGTGGTCTGGAGGCCGCCTTGATGGCAATGAACAATGACGACGTGTTCCACAGTGGCTGGAACACTCTAGGTACTCGATAGCATGAGGGTTTTTAAAAATTATGTTTCTATGGCTTGGCTGGCTCATCAATTACCCTTTTGTACAATAACATAATTTTATGTCGTTTTCCTCGGCTGTAGCTGTGACCTATGGCCATGACGGATAGCTGCAGCTTTAACTAAAAGCAACTTATCAGAAGCTGAAGAGTGTTTTTTGGCCACCTCTGAGTTAATGAGTATTACGCTGGGTTGGATGGGGGCAGTGGTGGGAAGTGTAATAACAGAAAAGGAGAACTGTCTTACAGTCCCTGCGGCCCTTGAAGTTTGAATTGAAAGAGATGAGGTAGACACTTAAACCCGGAAGACAAAACTAGGGATGGTTCCAAACTAGTGTATTCATGTGATGAAAATTATCTAAATTAAGGTGTTAAGAATCCTTGAAATGTAGCCACCAGTGTCAGTCATTAACAGTTTTTTATTTTCTTTAAGTGTCTTGTACAAAGAAGCAAGAAAAAAGAGAAGCTTTAGAACTACTGGGGAAAACTACAGTTTGATTTACACCAAAAACTTTTAAAACTCTGCTCAATGTTGTATCTTTTAAGCACTAGAGGGTAGAATTTACAAAAGTAGCAATAGTTAAAATAGCTACTGACCTCCGCTCTCATCATGGTTTTTTGCATACACAACACAGGCAAGAGAGGAATTTCTGAAGGTTGGAAGCATAAAATGTTTTGTAATATCATCATTCGAGTTGATGCTGACAAATTTTTAATTCATTTGCAGATAATGTGGGCTTCAGAGAAAATGTGAAACTCACAGATGTTCATAAATGCTCAATGAAAAAAGGGCTATAAATTAGGCCTTAAGACAAACATTGTCAAATTTGAAATATTTTCTATCTTGAGAAATTTTGAATGAGAGGTAGAAATAGTTATGTAAGAAGCAGTGTCAGTTCCTTGTTCTCTCCGCTCTGTGATCCCTGCCTCTTCAGGGATGAATTTTAGAAAGATGCTTCTATCTGTAATCCTGGTAGTTTGATTCGTTCCGGGGAGATGCAGAGATGGGCAAGTTGGTAGCAGGAAGGTCGTCAGCAACTGTTACATTCACCTTTTGGAAAGTGAATAGACCCTGAGCTAGGGCTATGGCAGCAGTGACAGGAAGAGACAGTTTTCTGAGATGAGTCCTGGAATTGTGTGTCACAGACACCTTTCAAAGGAGCTTGGTGGCTCAAAGTGACTTGTGATTGACTGCTAACTGGAAGGCTGGTGGTTCACACCTACCCAGGAGCTCTGTGGAAGATAAGGCCTGGTGACCAGCTTCTGTGAGGATTATAGCCAGGAAAACCTGTGGGGCAGCTCTACTCTGTAACACTGGGGATCAGCTTAAATCAGGGGCTGATAAAAACGAATACCTTCAAAACTGAGGAAAAAACCACCATTCAGGAATAAGCAACAATGGACATCTGTGTTTCTAGAAATAAGTGAAAATCAGTATCCATCAGTGGATGGTCAAATGTCTTGCAAGTTTTGCTTGAAGCCTAGCTAATTCTTTCAGCCGGCGATTCCCTGTAGATGGTCGGTTTTCTGAGCCCTTGTCTAATCCTCCCTTTTCTTCGCTTCTGTTTTACAGTACCCATGTGTCACAGGTCAGCAGTGTTTCGACAACTGGAGAGTAAGTTCTTTGGACTTCTTTTTTCCCTTCCCCATTTATTAAAGCAGAGAAAAGCAATTCTGATGGCACACAATGCAGAAAGTTAAGACAGTAAGCAATCTGTGATCACTGTTAAAATAACTGCATATAGAGGAGAGGATTAAGTAAGCTCCTGTTTGAGTTTTTGTGGGGGTATATGACTAGAGATAGCTCAACCATTTGAGAATATGAGCTTTTAGATTGCTTCTGCAAAAATAATGCCAGGGTCAGCTAATATTTGCCATGCGGTCTGTGCTTTGGGAGGTATCTTGCAAGGAGGATACTATTAAAGGCTGAAGCATTAACTGTATCCTTACTTCCTATGTTATTAATTTTATTTCATCAACGTTTGTTGAGTGCCTGCAGTGTACCAAGCGTAGTATTAGGTGTGTAATGTCAAATACACCTTGTGACTTGCCAGGAGCATGTCAGTAATCTTGGACTTGGGAAGATGAGAAACACAATTATCAACTTGGCAGGTTTTATTTTGTTTGTAGCTCGTGATACAAATACCTGGGAGATTAATGTTTTGTATATTGTTTTTACTCGGCAAGATGTAATAGATCTTCCATTGGTCCTAATAAAGATATTGCCAAAATTATGAGTATATATGTTTAAAAACAGTTGATGATAAGTTTGATTGATTGATTCACTATTATTTTTTTGCTAGACTCTTAGAAAGAACCATCCGGTCAGCTGTAGAACAGCATCTTTTTGATGTTAACAGCTCAGGAGGTCAAAGTTCAGAAGATTCAGAATCTGGAACATCATCAGCCTCTTCCACAGCATCTACCAGGCAGCGGCGACGCCAACCCAAAGAACAGGATGAAGTTCGACGAGCCAGAGACGTGTGAGTTGGCTTTAGTACTTTACTGTGCTAGAGTTTTCTCTTTGTCTTCTTTTTTTGAATAGACACCTAAGTTAGTCATTGTGTTATCTCCTAGCCCTGTCGCCTTCTGTATTTAGGCTGTACCTGGAAGATTTTTATTTGCGCATTCTTAGTTACCATTTGGGAATTCATAGGTGTCTGAATAATTATTTCAGTTTCGTTTATATCTTTGGGATGATGTAGAAAGTCACCTCTGATTTAATAAATCTCATAGCTTCCTAGGAAACACTGGTGACATGGTGCAGCATCTGCTAACCAAAAGTTTGAATCCACTAGGCAGTCCTTGGAAATTCTACGGGATAGTTCTACTCTGACCTACAAGGTCACTATGAGTCAGAATCAACTTGATGGCAGTGGGTTTTGGTTTTATAGCTTCCTGGTGAATATCTTATTCAGGCGGTCCTGAACTGGGAGCAGGGGGTAGGGAGGCTGCCATGTGCCTATCCAGGAAAAAAAGTTGATTTTTTCACATTAGACAACTTTCTATTGATCAGCTTAAGAACCAGCATATTTCCCTAGTGTATTGACCTAGTATAGTAATTAGCTATTAGACTGTCACTATAATACTCTGACTGTTGGCTATATTTTAGACTAACAGAGGTTGAAGTTAACTCTAAAGAAAAGAAATGCTTACATTCTTTATTATTTTGAAGACTAATTGTAAGAATTCCCACAGCATAAATTTCTAATATAGGAAGCTTTATTCTTCATTGAAGGATGTGATGAAATACAGATTAGCTCTTACAACTCATTTAATAATCATGATTTAAATTATAAGGATGATAATTATATATGATGGATTATAGTCATGTGGTATTTTCCTGAAAGAGTCCAGGCTTATCTTTATGTACTGTAACATTTATTTTCCATAAAGTTGTTTTGACCTCTTTATTAAATGTCAGAGATAAAAGCAGACTGTAGCCCCATCATTCTCTTTCACCCAGACTCTTAATCTACATCAAAATCTTTATGAAAAAGAAGGAAACTTCTTTTGCTTAGAGAAAGATACCAAAAAAAAAAATAGTATAAATAAATTTCATGCTGCACATCATTTAAAAGTTTAAAGGCTATGAGGTCTGACAACTTAATTGTTCTAAGTGCTACATACCTTGTTGCTGAATATCACTATGGTCACCTTCAAAGTACTCCCCTGGGGATGCTAAGCACTAATGGTAGCACCTAATCCACCTCTTAAAGCAGTTTTGGAACTCTTTCTGGAATGACCATTAATGCACAGTGGTACAGTGGCAAGTTCACAAACATTTAGTTGTATAATTGTCTATGAGGGAGTTTTTAGCTAGTAAACAAATAACTATTGGGACACCCTCCCTAACTCACACCTCTTTACCCAGATATAAAGGAAATATTGAAAGGAAGACATTTTGATGATATTCAGGACATCAAGGGTAACACAGACAGCTTTGATGGCTGTTCCAGAAAGAGTTCCAAAACTGCTCTGAAGGGTGGACAGGGCGCCAGCATTGGTGCACAGCTTCCCAAGGGGAGTACTTCAGAGATAACTGTAGTAATGCTCAGCATTGAGGATCTGGGATGAGTTTGCAAATTTGACAGTCTTAGTATATTAACAAATATAATTAAAAAAGAAAACAGTGTCAGTGATATAATCAGCTGATTTTCCAAGTGGCATTTGCAGCAGTTTTTTAAAAAAATTTTCTTAGAGCTGGTAGCTAGGAGGGAGCATTGCAATATTCCATTTGGAAAATAGAAAAATCACAATAGAGGAGATTTTTACATTTAAAAATATCTAGTGACTGAGCTTTATAGAAAGCTTTTGGAGAGCATAATTAGTTTGTTTACTGCTTATACTGTGTTATACAGTAAAGTACCAGCCAAGTCAAGTGCCGTTGAGTCGGATCCGGCTTAACACACTCCTTATCCTCTGCCTTACTTTTGCCAAGTAGTATGTGGCAGCATTTTTAAAATCTCCTGCGTGCATGACAACATCCTATCTTCCACCTGCTTTTGTCAGATGGACAGCACGCAAAGGTTGGGAGGGGTAGTTAGCGTGATAGAAAGAACAGAGACTGGACTAGTGGCAGTGATGTGGGGGTTTATGGGTGCTCAGGAAAGGAGGCTGGCAGGGGAGGGGGCCGCAAACAGACAAGCACTGAACAGGGCAGAAAAATGAGCAACATAGGATAGCCTCTCCTGCGGTAAAGGGTTTCCCAAGTCTAGGGATGTTACTAGTTAAGAAAAATCTTGATTGTTTTGTACTGGTAACATGAGAAGAACAAAAGAAGTGGAGAGTGATAGAGGCTACTACTAATCATCTAAAGACCGACCCGGAGCTCTGGCCTTGCCCTCTCTTCGCGCCACTGTCAGCCGCTGTGTAGCGCCCTCACTGGTCAGTGCACAGCTGCGCATGCAGCAGGGGAATCTTAGGGGTACAAACTATACACAGTTAAAGTAACTTACAAATAGTGTTGCCTCGCTCTTGATCCTTGGTGCATGGTTTCAGCGTTTAGAAGTCTCTGTCATATGTCCCTTGTCTTAGTCACCTAGTGCTGCTGTAACAGAAAAACCACAGGTGGATGGCTTTAAAGAGCAATGTTATTCTGTCACAGTCCAATAGGCTGTAAGTCCAAATTCAGGGCATCATTTCCAAGGGAAGTCTCTCTCTGTTGGCTCTGGAGGAGAGCCCTGATCCTCAGTCTTGCCCTGGACTGGGAGCTTCTGAGGCGCAGGGACCTCTAGGCCTAAGGACGCACTCCCCAGCTCTCTGCTTGCTTCCTTTTATATCCCAAGAGACTGCCTCAAGGCACAATACAGGCACAATACAGTCCTATAGATTAAGTCCTGTCTCACTAACACGGGAAACCCTGGTAGGTAGTGATTAAGTGCTACAACTGCTAACCAAAAGGCCAGGAGTTCAGATCCACCAGGTGCTCCTTGGAAATTCTGTAGGGAAGTTTTACTGTGTCCTGTAGGGTCACCGTGAGTTGGAATTGACTGCAATACATGGCAGTGGTTTTTTTTTGGTTTTCATGTTTTTTTCCTCACTAACATAACCACTGCCCATCCTCCCTCACTGACATCATAGAGGAAGGCTTTACGGCATATAGGGACGTCACACAGCCGATCCTAATTGCTGTAATGTTTTGGCAGGTCTCAATTCAGTCCATGATATCCCTTGTTTACACTGTTCCCCGGTTCCCTACCTTGATACACTGGGTTACTATCCTGTTTTCACAGTCCCCTTTCTTCAGCTCCTAGTTCATCCTGAACTGATTCTCTATGCTTTTTATCTTCAGAAGGGCAAGTTTCTTATCTCTCAAGGCCCCTGATCTCCTGTTTTGCCTAATTCAACTTTGACCCTAAGTCAGCTCTCCTTTCCTCCTGTCCCTTCTCCTCCTGCCTTAATTTAGGGTACTCTCATCCTTTTATTCAATTTCTTTGATCCGATACTCTTGTTCCAGTCTTTCTTACCAGCGTTGCTCTTTTCTTTCTGCTCATCTCTTTGCTTTTAATACTTTTCTAGCAGGTTGATGATTCTAATGCCCTCATATCCCCCTCTTAATCTCTCCACTTTCAGTGACTTCAAAGATTCCTATGAATGTGCTCTCTAACATGTCCCAAGGAAATTATCAAAGACTATAAGATTGAGAATAACCGTTAAAGCCTATTAAAAAAATTGTTGCCGTTGAGTCAATTCTGACTCATAGCAGCCCTATAGGATAGAGCAGAACTACCCCATAGAATTTCTAAGGAACACCTGTGGATTTAAGCTATCAACCTTTTGGTTAACAGGTGTAGCTCTTAACTGCAATGCCACTAAAGTTTTCATATTACAGCATATAGTCGATATGAACATTTTTCTTCATACATGTTTGTGGCATAGTGAATTACTTAAATACAACCCTTCTAGCCATGGTCTTTGTGACTCACACCCAGTGATTTAGTGGGACTATGCAGTTAGGCTGTATGGAACCTGTGATGGTTGGGGTCATGCATCAACTCAGCTAGGTCCTGATTCCCAGTGTTGTATGGTTGTTACTGTTTTATGTGTTGTAGACACTGACCTCTACATGTTGATGATAGAGGATTGGTACAGGGTGCTTCTTGGGTTGAAGCCTTGCAGGAGGGTGTGGTTGAAGTCCCACCCTTACTCAAGTTACATCTTTCCCTGGAGTGTGGCCTGTATCTAGGATAGGTGTCTGTGTCCTAGCAGGGCACCCTGTCTCTGCTTCTGGATCCCTTGTCAGAGTTGACATCAGTTGACCTGTGGTTCTTGGGACTTGAGCCAGAGGCCTGCTGTCTGGCCTGCTGATTCTGTCATCTGCTGGCCTCCATCATCTGACCTGATTCGCCAGCTTCCACAGCCTTGTGAGCCAGCAGGAGCTTGTGGTCTGAACTGCTGGTTTGGGTTTTTAGCCCCTGTAGCCCTGTGGATCAGGAGAAGCTATGCCTGACCCAGGGATTTGGGACTTGCCAGCCTCCACAACCCTGTGAGCCATTTCCTTTATGTAGTTCTTGAGCTCCATGAGACACTGCAGTGTGTTATGGAGCCCAAAGACAGGAGGGAGAGTACAGAGGGGAAAGGAAGTAGTTAGTGTTAGAGATGATGGAGTGGTATAGACCTTGGAAAAGTTGAACATTTGGGACGTCTGTAACCTCTGCCTCATAGGAACCAGCTGATCCTTCAAAAGAAATTATTTGTTTAATGCTTATGCATAATTGATTCAGTTATCTAACATTTTAATTAGACTTCGCTTTACAAAAATGGAAAGGTTAAACTAGAGTGTGTTGTATTCTTCTCAAAATCATTAGCTGTACAAATTGGTTATAAAGTATTTTAAAAAATAGAAACCTGCTAGTGTTTTCTGTTATTTTGCCTCTAAAACTTTTAAATGCAGCTGACGAAAAGATGTCCTTAAAGTCAATGATGAGCTTATTTCAAGGAGAGATTAAAAAGTCAGTGAAATCTGTAATGTTGTCTTGGCAATATGGAATATAGTGTAGGCTAGAAGTATTTTGGTACAAATGATTGGTTATTTGTATAAACAATCCTGTGGTTTCAGATACTCGAATTGAGGCACAGAGGCATTAAATTCTCTGAAGTCATCTAGCTACTTAACTGGGTTCAAATTTAAGCAATCTGTTGGTCAGCCGGTTCTCAGTAACCACTGATAGACCCTGCCTCAGAGAACCAAGTCAGGTCCTAGTAGGAGAAACAGGCCAGTCAACATTAGTCCTCACAATTGGCAATTACAGTGCAAGCCAAAAGCATGCAAAGGAGTCTTAGCCAGTAGGAAAAGTTATGATTGTTCCGTGCCCTTAAAATCTTTTGTCAAAACTTTAAAAACTCAATGTCACTTACAAAGTGAAAAGGAAAATGAAAAAAAAATAAAATTGTGTATTTCATATACTGTAATTTAAAACATTAGAAACGTTGAGAATTAAATTGTTTTATTTCTTTGTAAAAAACTTACCGATAGTTTGAATCATGTTTGCCTTAGCTTGCTCTATGGATTGAACATCTTTTCTATGCCTTGGCAAATTGTTGCACTCCTTTCTAAGTATGGATCAGCTACCACCAGCCTTTTTGCACTTTCAATGCTGTGAAACAGCTTTGAGAGTTTTTATTTTTTTGTGTGATTGGGTGAAAGTGTACTGTCCAATTTAAATTTGCATGCCCACCTACCTGCAGCTCCCTCTGCTCTCCTTACCTGGTGACAGCATACTCTTCCTTTATGTTATCTACATGTTAACAATCTCCTGTCCCCTCCTGTCCACCCTCTCCACTCTGCTCTAGTAAAAGACCAGCAGGACGACATTGTATAGATGTGTAGGACCATACAGTGCACACATGGTGTGATCACTCTGTGTCCCCGAGGCCCATTCATTCCTGTCCAGAGAGTTGACATCAATAATGATTTATGATCAGGGGCAGAATCAGGTCTTGGGGCCGTGCTCCCAGGGGAACCCCAAGCCTTCAGACCATCAATTGTGGTCTTTTTTTTTTTCCTTGTGTTGCCACCGGGACTCAACACTGTGAGACCCATCACGGCTGTCATTGGTGGGGGCCAGGCACCGTCTGGTTCCTCTGGTCACGTATTGATGTAGTCACTCATTCACGTATGTCTTTCTGTCTCCTGGGTTCTTTTTCCCTCCTGTTGTTGTTGCCCTTGGTGATCGTCTGTTCCAGCTGAGTTGGGACCGTTTGGTGTACCTCAGATGGCGGCTCGCTAGCTTTTAAAACCCCAGATGCCACTCACCAATATGGGGTGCAGAAGACTCCCTGAGGGTTTTTTTAATGTGAAGTTTTTTGTTTTGTTTGCTAGCGACCCTTCCTTGGGGACTTCTTCATTCATTTCATCACAATCATTTTTGTCACTTAAATCTCTAAGTTCCTCTTCACTGAGTTCCTCTGGCTGTATTTCTGCAGTCACCTAAACAGCAGCTGTGTTGACGTTCTCACAGTCACCTTTTTCTTCTGTAACTCAATTTACCTTAAATTGGAATTTGACTTACAGAGTTACAGCTTTTTAAAATATATATTTTATTGCACTTGAAGTAAAAGTTTACAATCCAAATCAATTTGTCATATCAACTCCCCCATAGTCAAACCCCTGTGGAACAATAACTGTTTCCTCCCCACCCCCCACGCCTCCTGGGCCCCCCCAGTGCACCCCTCCTCCCGTGACAGCGCACGCGCCCGTCCAACCAACTCCTGTCCACCTCCACCCTCTCGTCTCCCCGCTGGACAGGAGCTACTCAGACAGCGTCCTGTATGTATTGAGGGCAAGAAGCATATTCCTGACCAGCATTACTCCGTGTCTTAGAGTCCAGTCCAGTCTTTGTGTGAAGTTTCGACTGGGCTAACAGAGCCCGGGGGCCATGTCCTCGGGGGAAGAGTTACGGCTTTGGACTTTTTTGCTGCACTGTCACATTTGTTGCCTAATCCCTTCTTCTGATTATGCGTTTTTGGAAAATGCCATGTGTGTGCATCACCAGCAGATAAAGAAATAACACCAGTATACATTTTGCTATCTCTACATGCACTGAATAGCAGAAGGGCAGTTACACCAACAGATTTGAAAGGAGTGACATTATCATTACTGATCAGGATCCACCTCAACTATCTGTATACGGATTTTTGTACTGTAGAACAACAGTGCTCTTTATGCAATGACTCACAGCTAATATAAAGTGATAACTGCAATTCCGACGATGGTGGTGGGGGATTGGTGTTGTCTAAGTAACCCATGATAACAGAAATCCATGCATATCAGAACTGTGAAAGGGGAGCACTGCCTTTACGTGGAAGAAAAAAGGTGGCAAGGACAAAGGATTGTTTAACACCCAGAAAAGGGAGAAACTATCAAGGATTCTTTGGAGAAATTATTTCAAAGGTGGGTTTCAAATAATGAAACAGTATTTTACCAAGCAGACAGATACAAAAGATTGGTACAGGCAGAGAGGCTAGCATATGCACGTTCGTGGAGGTAGAGTTGCTTCAAACTCACAGCAACCCTAATAGTACATGGTAAAACTGTCCATCAGGATTTCCAAGAAGCAGTTGGTGGATTTAAACTGCCAACCTTTTTGGTTAACAACCGAGCTTTTAATTGCTCTACCACCAGGACTCCAACATGTACAAAGTCATGGTTAAATCACTTGTAAAAGCAACATTTCTTAGAAAATCAAGCAAGTTTTATTTTGGGCTGGGTGTTATGTATGATGATGGTATTGTGGCTAAATAAAAAAATGCCCATGTTTTTAGAGATTCATTTTCACATGGGATAAAATGCATGATGGCTGGAATTTGCTTTAAAGTATTTAAGCAAAGAAAACAAAAAGGAAACTCTGAAACTAGAAAGGCAGAAAGTGGATGGTTATTAAAGCAGATGATAGGTACATAAACACTTTTTTTGGGGGGGGTCTGAAATTTTTCATAGTAAGATGTTTTGTAAAAAATCAAAAGGATAAGCTGGGAGAATGAAGCAAACTGAGAAATATTTGATAATTGTTGAAGCCTGTTGATTATATTACAACAGTCTCTCCATGTTCATGTGTTTGAAATTTTTCATAGTAATTTTTTTCCAAAATAGCAAAGAATCATTTAAGTGAAATGGTTTCAGCCTTCCAAAAGATAACAAAATGGAAAATTATATTTATATAACAAAGAAACTGTTTCTTTGTTGTATTGATACTACATTAAACTCCTGCAAAGTAAAAAACAAAAGAAAGCCATCTTAAGGGAGTTATAAAGAGTGCAGTGTTGTTATAACATTAAGTGTATAGGTACAGGTTAAGAGGAAATGTAAAAAAATAAAAATGAAATCTAGGTAATTAAAGTGAGAAGCCACAGAAATCTAAGTTCAGATCAAATCTAAGATATGTCAAACATGATTGAAGTCTGCCAGGTTGTGGCCGGAAGGAATTGTATGTATATATTCCAGAAACACACATTGATGTACACTCAAGCAAAGACTTAACATCAGGGAGGACAGGATTTTCACAGGAGACAGTTGGACAGTAAGATTTTTATGTGTTTGCTTATTTTTACATGAGAATCCTTACCGTGACAAAGAAGTATAGTATAAAGGATTTGACCTGAATAGTAAAAAAAAGCAGATAAAAATAAATAGGTTTACAAATTACCATAGAAATAATACAAAACAGTGTTACAATTCTCAAAAATGAGGAAAAAACAAAACATGTCCAGCTGTGTAACATTTAAGGCTCTTCCCTTGCAAGAAACAGGGCTAAAGCTGAAGACCCAAATTATTTCTGTTTATTTATTTCTTTTGCTGCTGAAAATGTACAGTATACCTTAGAAAAACCAGGTGAGGTCAAAAGCTGTAAGTCTGCTCCCTGTAGTTGCCTGCTTTTGATCTGGGGCAAATGCACAATCACAGAGCAAGGCAGGGCCGAAGGTAGGACAGCCGGGAATTCTCCGTCCGCAGTCCATCGCTTGTGTTAACTTTCAAGGAAAAGTTAAAAGGAAAACAAGCCCTTAGTGAAGGCTGAGCTCTGCAGCCGGCTGACCGATTTACTCCATTGTAGTGCTCAGAATGGTTGACTCTTGGGCAGCAAACACAGAGGAGCCTGGAACAACTGCCCATAACAAAGGACTGCTATTTCTTCCCAGCCTTCATGGGTTGGGCCTTAAGTGCCTATTTTGATAAGGTTTATTCCAGTAGTTCATTCACTACTCAAAGAGAGTAGAAAACGAACTTTAAAGGTTTTAAAATAATTTTTAGCTTTCAAACTTTAAAAGCCCCTCCATTAAAAAAAATTATAATTGGACCCATGGTCTAAATGTTAGGGAAAATATGAAGAGAGAGAAGAAAACAACAGCTAGGTAGTAAAACAAGGAATTTTGTGTTAGGGACTTTCATCCAGCCATACACAGATGGCGTTGCTCTCAGTGGCTGTAGGGGGAGATTTCCGAGTGTTTGCTTGTTAGTTTTATTAGCTTGTCCTCTTGTCTTCAATTATTTTATACTTAGGAGATTTCTTTAAAGTATTTCATAAACATTTTATGGAATTTCACTAAAACTTTCATTTTACATTAAAAGTTGTAGACTATAAGACTAAATGAAATATAGACTGTTAAAAATTACCAAAAATACAACTTTGAATATATCATGATAATACTTAATTCATAATTTTGTCTCCATAATAGCCTAATAAGCTGTGAATTTAGATTGCAAAACAAATCTTTATATTTGATTTTTGACATGGTTGAGCAGATAGCAGATTGTGGTCAGCTTTTTTTTAACTTTTTAGAGCCCATTTATTTCACAACAGCTTTAGATATTTAGGAGGTGCATTAAGTCAGTTACACCAGGAAGGAAAGTCAAACTTCATCGGTACCTTACCAAGTCACAGTAATTTATATAGGGGCTGCGCCGATGTATTCACTTGTTCCATGTTATAATAAAAACAACAGTTTGCTGAAAGGACAAATGTTTTATGATCCCGCTTATAGATGAGTATCTAGAATAGGCAAATGCACAGACACAGAAGTTTATCAGTAGTTACCTGAGACAAGAGGGAGTCATTGCTTAGGGGACACTGAACTTTGGCTAAAGGCTATGGAAAAATTTGGAAATGATGATGGGGATGGTTGCACAAGAAGATCCTTGGATTGTACGTTTAAAAAATGTTGGAATGGCAGATGTTTTGTTTTCTTTTGTTTTGCTTCAAAGAGGGGTGCAGCTCAAGAACTCTACTAAAACACCACAACTGATAGTTCAGTGGCCTGGGGGATCCCTTGAGAACATGGACCCTAGACCTTCTGCTGCCCCTGTCTAGAAAACATCACTGAGGTCAAGTCTTCAGACAAAAATGGACCAAGCTCAGGGACACAGTGTGACCATATGGTGTGTGTACTTTACGGTTCTGTGCATTTATAGGAGGCTGTCCTACTGGTGTCTTTCTAGATGTGAGAGGAGAGGGTGGTGAGGAGGGGACAGGAGCTTGTCAAGTGGATACGACATGTATAAAATGAAAAGGAGGAGTGTGGTGTCACCAGGCAAGGAGAGCCGAAGGAACTGCATATAGGCAGGCATGCAAAACTGATTTGGATTGTATACTTTCACTTAATCACAATAAAAATAAAAAAAGAAGAAAAGTCCCTTTCACCTTTTAAAAATAAAAGTAAGTAATTTTTTACTTTTCTATTCAAGGGGACTCGTCAACAAGGAAAATATTCCTTCTGGATTCAGTGACCTCGATGACTGTATTTTGAGTGCTCAAGAAGTCGAAAAATTACATGAGAATTGTTCTGGTCACAGTGGTGAAAGCAGCAAACCGAAACGGCAGAAATCCAGTACCAAACTTTCTGCGCTCAATGAAAATCAAGATGATCTTGTGGTAAGTGAATATTTGTATAAAATTAGTCAGGGATGTCACATCTCTTTACTTTGCAAAAAAATCAAAATACAATTTCAGAGTCTCAGGTTTCTCAGAATTGGAGACTTTGGAGATAAATACGCATACTTGTATTTTTCTGTAGTAAATGTAGAAGTATATACTATACCTGTTGCCGTTGACTGCATTCCGACTGACAGTGACCCTATAGGACAGAGTACAACTGCCCCATAGAGTTTCTGAGGAGTGCCTGGTGGATGGATTTGAACTGTTGACCTTTTGGTTAGTAGTCATAGCACTTAACCACTGAGTTACCAGGGTTTCCAGATATGAAAACAGAGACTGAGAAAAACTCTGTACTGCTAGCGAAACCAGAGACAACACACACTTGATGCCCATGTTTTCTAAATTGCTTTGATTTTTATCTCATGCTTTCAAGCATTTTGAAATTTTATTTTTGGAATAAAATTTGTAGTAAAGCACATTTCAAATATTTTCCCCCATTCTGATTTTTCTTGACTTTATGACTACATAATAGAAACAAATGAAACATGGTAATGAGTGACTTTAAAGGAAGGTGAGGAAAAAATACACAGAGAAAGATGATCAACAGATTCTTTGTGTTCAGAAGTTCAGTTTCAACTCTTCACTCTAACAGGTATTTTCTTCCAAATTAATTACAAAGAAAAAGAAATTAACCTCCTGCACAGTTGCCTCAAACCTGAATCCTGGGTCGTTAATTTTCTGTAAGATCTTTTAAGTCAATAACAAACACTAAGTGTTCCGGATAGGTATTAATAGACATCATCTGCATTTTCTGGATACACTGAAAACTGTCACGTGGTAACATATCTGTCTTCTAATTCTTTTTAGTTCTAAAAATTAGCAAATCTCAGTAAGGAGAAATTTTATAATATGTACTAGAATCTCTAATGAAAATAGGCAGTACTCATCTTTACAGATCAGTGTGTAAATCCACTGACTTGCTGTATCTCTCATGGTTTTTAGCCCTTTGCTCAGTTTTCCAAACATTTAAGAAAACGGAACAGGCCATCTGTCTTCATTGCCAGTCTGTGTGTCTGCTGAAATGAAAACCCAGATTTTACCCTAGGTGCCAGTCCAGAGAACAACACAGTTATGTGATTTCCCCCCTAAAATATACTCTTTACTTCTGGAAGTAAACTGATCAGCTGGAACTAACAGAAGTAATCCTCAGACCAGTAAATGATACAATTCACAAAATAAAAGAATTATGTTTGGAGCCCACTAACCCCTTGCTGTTGAGTTGGTGCCACCTCATAGTGACCCCACAGCCGAGAGGAGAGCAGCCTCGTAGGGCTTCCCAAGCTGTGGTCTCTGCAGAAGCAGGGTGCTGTGTCCTCCTCCCAGAAAACAGGCAGTGGGTGGGTGCAAGCCACCCCTCTTGGGGCCAGCCACTGAGCTCTTCACTGTGCTCCCAGGGCTCCGGGGCTCCTTGAAACCGTTACACGTGAAGTATCTTGTGTTAACATTGATTACTCATATTTTTTATTGAAAAAATAAATTCTTAGATAGTTTTTAGGTAAAAATCTAATTTCATTAGCTCTTTATGTGGCCTACAATTTGTGTATCTACAGTAGACAGTTACAGTAACTAGCAGTCTGAGACATTGCTTTATTGCTTGAGAAGAATGTATTTCTCTGTTCAAATCCCTTTCTGTGTGAATTTAACAAGTCACTTTTGTTTTTCCCTCCAAAACTGATAGTATCTTATCTAGGTGGTAACAGTTAACAGGAGTTTCTGGGTGATGCAAACAGTTAATCTGCTCAGCTGCTAAATGAAAAGCTTTGAAGTTTCAGTTCCCCCTAAGAGGCACACGGGAAGAAAGCCTTGGCGATCTCCTTCTGAATAGTCAGCCTTTGAAAAGCCTGTAGAGCACGCTTCTTCGCTGACCCACAGGAGGCCGCCGTGGGTTGGAGTCAAGGCAATGGCAACTGATTTTATAGTTAATGGTTTATAGTTATTAGAAGTGTTTCAGTGATACAATTATACAGTCCTGTTTACAAATATTTAGATGAAAGATCCTTATTCTACCTTGGGCTTTTTTTATGTGAAAGGGTTTGCCTCACCTTAATCACCAGCTTCTACATTCCAACATTGCACACGTCACATGTTAACACGAAGGAGCTAACTGGACCATGTCTTTGTTGCAGTGAATAATTGAAAACCCTGCCAGCACAACTTGGAAGGAAGAAGAACTTCCTTATCTGTTAAGTGAGGGTATTCTCTAACATCTTTTCCAACTTTGATATTCCATGAATTTTTAAATCTAATCTTCAAAAGGTAGCCACAAAGAAAGAGCCAAGGAATAATCTAACAGTGACTAGTTTTTCAATTGTATCATGAAAGTGAAGCTGTGTATCTGAATTTATTTTTAACTTCCCATTTATTTTTAACCCTCTCTTTTTATTTTCCCAAACTGTCTTCCAAAACCTTGCCCCACCCTGTTTCAAATTCTTGACACCCTGACCGAAAGTTTGTTTCTATAGCTGGAAAGGAAAAAAAAAAGAAGAAGAATTGCACATAATAATGTGTCTTCTATGTGTCAGGAAACATTTTAGGTCATGAAGATGTAGCAATAAGAAAAACATGCAAAAATCCCTGTCCTCATGGAGCTTACACTCTACTAGGGGAAGATGGGTAAGTAAGTAAAACAGATTAGATAAGACAATGGTCAGTACTAGGAAGAAACGTAAGGCTGGGACTGGGCAAGTATGGCACTATGAGATGGAATAGACTTGACTGCAGTTTTTTTAATGGGTAGAGTTTGGGGACAGTAGTTGTACAGGGAGAGAGGCTGCAGTTTTAAATCTGGTAATCACAGAATTTCTGACTGAGAATTTGACATCTCAGTATATAGAGCTAGAGTAAGTGAGGGAGCAAGCCATGCAGAGAGAATAGCAAGTGCAGAGTCCCTGAGGCAAGTGTTTATGATGGAACCACAGTTAACAGGAGTGTGGCTGGTAGAGAGTGAGTGAAGTGAACGAGGTGATGGAGAAGGCAGAGCAGGTGGGCCTTCTCCATCGTTGTCAAGACTCTACCTTTGACTCTCAGTTGGGCAGAAAGTTATTAGAGGAGTATTTTAGGTGGAACAGAGACATAGTCTGACTGACTTAAATTTAGTGTGACTACTATATTGAAAATAGTAAACAGGCAAGAACAGAAGCAGGCAGACAGTTAGAAGCTATTGAGATAATCTCAGTTTGAGATGATGATGGTTTGAACCATGGGGGTATCAGAGCCAGCGCATATGTGCTCACTGCCTGTAACTGCCCCTCCAGGGGGCGCTGTCTGCATCCACAAGAAGGCAGATGGTTTCTCCTGAGGTGCATTGCAAAGATCTTGAGCTAGGGGAAAATGGATGGATTCTGGATATACTGTGAAAGTAGGATTGACAGGATTAACTGAAAGATTAGCTATGGGGTATGAAAATAATACAGGAGTCAGAAATGACTCCAAGGTTTTTGGCCTGAGCATCTAGAAGAATGATACTGTCAATTTACTGAAGTGGGGAAGACAGGAAAAGTTTTAGGGGTAATTTATGGGTTTCTTATTGGGCATGTTGAGGGTGAGCAGCCCAGTAGACATCTTAAGATGTCAGGGAAAGCTGGATTTCTAGCACTAATGTATAGGGAAGGTGATACAACTATGAGAAGCCATCAACACTTAGGTGATAGTTAAAGCCATGACACTGAGTGAGATAACCTCAGGAGTGAGTGTAAGTAGAAAAGAAAAGTGGTCCAGGGACTGGGCCTGGGGCACACCGACATTTAGATGATGGGGAGATAAAAAGCTAGCAGCAGAAGAGCTCAGGCAGGAGCAGCTAGCTGTGTGATTGTGTCTAGGAAGCTGTCTGAACCACACATCTCAGAGAGGAGGGTCAGATGATAGACAAGAAGGAGACGGGGCGTCAGCCCATTGGATCAAGGTGAAGGTCACTAGTCGTCTTAATAAGTACAGCTTTGTCGCAGAGATGGAAGCAAAAGCCATTCTGAAGAACAAATGGGAAGAAAATAACTGAAGACAGTAATAATTTTGTAATGATCTCACTAACCCAACACACAGAGATAAGAATACAATGAAGACCTAAACACATACCTTACAGATTTGGTGACTCAAAAGTGGAACTGTCTCCGTACTTCCGCTTTTGTCCTTTCACAAATATGACCATCAAGACCAAGAGACTACAGATCATTCAAAGCTCAGAAATTAGTGGTAGCCAAGTGTTTTAGTCAGCTAGGGCTGCTCTAACAGAAATACTGGAGAGTGGATGGCTTTAACAAAGGAAGGTTTATTCTTACACAGTCCAGTAGGCTACAAGTCCATATTCAGGGTGTCCACTCCAGGGGAAGGCTTTTCCCTTGTCGGCTCTGGAGGGAAGTCTGGTATTGCATCAGTCTTTGTCCAGGGAGCGTCTTGGCACAGGAACCTGAGGTCTGAAGGACACACTCTTCTCCTGGTGCTGGTGGGAGGTTCCCAGTTCTCTGCCTGCTTCTCTTTCCTTTTATCTCTCATAGCATGAAAGGATTAAGGGTAGGGAAAGCCATACTCCAGGGAAACTCCCTTTACAGTGGAGCAGGGAGGTGATCCTATGAAGGGATTTACAGCCCCACCCTAATCCTTTAACATACAGTTTAGGGAAACCACACAACGGAGGACAGTCACAAGCTACTGGGAATCACGGCCCAGCCACGTGGCTAAACATATTTTTAGGGGGACACAAGTCAATCCATGACACCAAGTAAGAACCAGAGCATCAGACTGTGCTCTTTTATGTCTAATTAGTGGCATGTTGCCAACTTGTCTTTCATTCCTTAGACTCCTCACTCGTGTCTATGTCTCTCTCAGAGGAAAGCCTTATCCCTTGCTTTGCTTTGACAAGTTGGGACAGCCAGCTTGTGTTGCGACAGCTTTCCTCACCCTTACTTCAGAACCACTCATTTTGCTTTCTCACCTGCTCAGACAATAAAGTGATTTTCCTAAATTCTAAGATTAACCTCTCAGGTGAAGGAGGACCCCTGCAAATTCTGTTTCCTAAACATTTCTGTGTCCACTCCATCTCATACATGTTGTGTTGTCAAATGGGTTCCAACTCACAGCAACCTTATGTCCAACAGAACAAAGCCCCACCCGGTCCTTCCCCATCCTCACAGTTGTTGCTGTGTTTGACCCCGTTGTAGCCACTGTGTCAGTCCATCTTGTAGAGAAAGGGCCATGCTTGTTTTTCTGGCCTACTTCATCCCATATGTACATACAAACACAAATATTGTTAATTGCTTCTTCATTAATCCATTTCTGCTGGCCTAGAAAAAGTCTCCATTTCTAAAAACTTCCAAGGGCACAGTTTAGCATTTTAAACCAAAAGCTGTAACACACTTGGTGCATCTTTTCCAATAATCCTACTTCTGCCACTCACAGTTAAAAATTATAGCTATGAAGACTGTAATAAAGCAGAAAATGTTTCACAAGAATTATTTTAAATGCTTTTCATGTATTGTCAATTTTAATCCTCCTAGTAATCCATAGGTAGGTGTTATTGTTATCTCCATGAGGACCTGGAAGATTAAACAACTTGTCCAAAGTCATACGTAGGTGGCAAAGTGAAATTTCACTAGTGTGTGTGGCTGTGGAGTCTAAGCCCTTAAATGCTACACAGTGCTGTCTCTCAGCACTAAAGGTAGGCTGTGAAACAATATCTACCGTGCATGCACCTAGATATATGTGTATACACATACTTGTGTGTCTATATTTATATTTACTTACATATGGGGTTGCTGTGACGTAGAATCCACTCCACAGCACTGAGTTTAGATTTTTGGGTTTTATATCTGTATGCGTTATGGGGCAGTTCTACTCTGACCTGTAGGGTCACTATGAGTCAGAATGAACTCGATGGCGGTTGGTTGGGTTTGGGGGTATATATGTAGTTGTAGAATCCTTGGGTGGTTCAAGCAGTTAATATGCTCAGCTGCTAACCAAAAGGTTGGAGGTTCAAGGCTAGCCAGAGGTACCTTGGAAGAAAGGGTGGGTGATCTACTTCAAAAATATCCACCACTGAAAACCCTGTGGAGCACAATTCTGTTTGTACACATACACACGTAGAGTCTCCATGAGCTAGAATCGACTCAGGGGCAACTAGTTTTTGTTTTTAATATTGAGTTATATGTGTATTTTTTTATTTGTGTGTATATGTATATACATATAGGTATATTGAACAATTACTCCTAGGAAAAGAGGTTGAAGGCAAATATGTCTAAAAGTATTTGATGGTTGTTATGCTGGTAGTGGTAGTATTAAAGGCAACTGTTACTCTTTTTCCTAAATTTTCTCTATGTGATTATGCTTGTTATATAATAATTATTGAATTTTATATAGAAGAAAATGTCATTGTAGCAAAAATGTCATTTGGTAGCTCTCTTAGCATTTAATACCAGTAATACCCTAAAATCTCAGGTACAGTTTAAGGAGAGAGCATAGGTCTTGCAGTCAGACAAACCTGAATTTTCGTTCCAACTTTGTCAGTTAATAACTGTGGCATGTAGGCATGTTACTTACCTCAGTTACTTTATCTATAAAATGGGGGTGTTAATATCTTACCACTTTTGTATATGCAGTTAAATATTACATTTTATACTTGATGAAACTGAACATAATATCTAGCACAAAACAGAAACTGGTAAATACTTGAGTTCCTTTCTGCTCCCTCAAGTCTGATACCTACTTGCCCTCGTTTAACCACCACAGATTTTGAGCCGTCTGGAAATGTTAGCTCCCGCTCGTCTTTCACACTCACCATGCGGTTTCTATCCCACTTCCTCGTAGTTTGCCCTCATTATCACGGGTCCTTTAAGATTGCTCTGCAGCGACTTCTGCTTTGTCCCCGGCATCGCGTCCTTACGATGAATGATATATTCTCAGAACTCTCTGACTTCTGTTCCCTGTGTTGACGTCTCCTTGTTCTCTTGTACTCTTTCTTCTTCCCTGTATCCTTCACTGGCTAATCTTCCACAGGCATGCATGGATAGAGCTGTAACGTGGTGTTGTTCGTTTGTTTGTTGGTCTCATCTCTTTTCCGTTATTTGAGAACTGCTTCTCTTCCATGTTTTAAAATGTCACCTCCCCACAAGTGATCCCCAGGTCAGCATTTGATTGGTGCTTTCTGCAAATTCACCTTAGCGAATTCTTTAGAGTAGATATGTTAATCCCAGGCTCATCGTCTTTTCCTCCTTGATGTCTTTTTCACCCCAGATTCCCATCTGTTTAATTGCTTCCTTACCTTCTTAGTCATTTTCTTACCCCTACTCCTATCTTCCAACTTTTCAATCACTTGTCAAGTTTAGTTGGCTCTAAAAAATGTGCATGGCCTCCTTTTCCATTTGAATTGCCGTTACACAGCCGAGGTCCTCTAACTACCCTTGAGTAGCAAAACCGCTGCCCAGTGTGTCTCCACGCCTCCAAACTCTGCTCCCTCCAAGCCTCTTACCTGCTGCCGAAACCAGTCATCTACTTACTGTGGCAGTTTTCAACCTTTGTTTTCACGGCAGTACATTTGAACAGAGCTTCTATCAAAAACTACCTGACGGTGATTCTCTAGTGTCAAATATAGTGTGGGAAAACATAACATTGTGAGTCACTGACTTAGAATTACTCATTTCTTTCATCATAAAACAATTAACTGTGTAACAGGTACTATTTTAAGTACTAAGGTTACAACAGTAATCAAAACAGATACTTTCTTCCTGGGATTCATATTCTCATCATAGGATGAGACAGGTAAGAAACAAGGAAGTACCGAGTCAGATGGCAGTGCATGTCCTGGAAAGGAATGAAGCAGGGTAAAGAGGCTAGGAAGGAGTGACAGAATGGGGTTGAATTATACACAGGGTAACCGGGACGGCCTCACAGAATGATATTTGCAAAGAGACTTGAGGAGGTGAGGGATGAGCCATCACGGTATCTGAGGACAGTGTAACCAGGTACAGGGAGCAGCAGGGAGGTCTCTGTAGCTGGAATGGAGTTGAGAGAGGAAAGTTGTAGAAGTCAGAGACACAGCAGGGGCCCTGATCATTTAAGACATTGTAGCCATTTTTAGAACCTGACCATTTTTCCTGAGTGAGATGAGGAGCCATCAGAGGAGTAAGAGGGGAGGAGGAACATTTTTTGATACATCTCTTGAAAGGACTGCTCTGGCAACTGTGTTGAGAACAACCTGGGGTAGTAGGGGATGGACAAGAATTGAAGAGAAATAGGTGACAGTCTAGGGAAGCAGATGATACCGTTTTAGACCAGGGTAATAGCAGTTGGGATGGTAAGAAGTCGTCAAACCATGAATGTATTTTGAAATAAAACCAAGAGGATCGTCTAATGAATTGGAAGCAGAATGTAAAGAAAGAGAAGGTGCAGGATGACTCCTAGAATTTTGGAATAGCTATAAGGATGGAGTCATCATTTACTAAGATAAGAAAAGCCAAGGGAGGAGACAGTTGCAGGAATCAAAAGTTGTGTGGACATAATAACCTTGAGATGTTTATTAGATATCCAAAATTACATGAATAAGCAGTTAGGTATATGAATCTGGTGTCCAAGAGAGAGGTGAAATAAGCTGAGAAGTCATTACACACCACTGGTGTCTAAAGTCTTGAGATTAAATGAACTAACACCTAGCAATGAGTGTAGAGGGCAGAAAGAAGTGATTCAAAGGCTGAAACCTGGGACAGACCAACACTGGGAGGATAGACAAAGGAGAATAAGAGGGGCAGCCAGCAGTTTGGGTGGTAACATGGTGGCAAGGGTATGATTAGATCTCAGTTAAGAGTCAAAAGAGAAAAATTAAGTGTGGAGAGTAAACATTTCTCATGTGTCTGGTTAACATAACTCCCAAAACCAACTCCCATCAACTGGATTCCAACTCATAGCGACCTACCTCTTAAATAGTCTCATGTGTTTACATTGACAAGAGCTATTGTAATGGAAAAGGGGAGGCAAAAGCTAGAGAGAGTAGGAGGAAATAAATCCAGGACTGCAAGTATGGAAAGTCTTCCCATGGGTTGTACTCTAAAGGTGGGAAGAGAAGTGAGGCAGAAACGAGAACATGAGATTAAGAGTCAGTTTCTGAAAGAGACAGATAGATAATACTGGAGAATTAAAAGTGGGGAAACAGTGATGCAAGAGAGAGAGGGATCTATTCCGAGAGCATTGTTTCTGAGGACATGATGAGGATGGGACCAGCAGACGAGTGGAGAGATTTGATCATCAGTTATTTTGATCTCAAGACCATCTTATGGGAACCTTAAACAGTGTCCATTTGCATGACATCTAAAGTTCATCCTTGTGTTCAACTCGACGACACTTGGCTTGGCTGTGTTCTAACCACAAACTAACTTTTATCTGAGAAAAGAGGAAGACTTCTAATTTTTGTAATCATGCTCAACATATTTATGCCCATATTTAGGTTAAGTGCTGGGTCTCCTAACCAAAGGATCAGCAATTCAAATCTGCCAAGTGCTCCTTGGAAACTATGGAGACATTCCACTCTGTTCTGTGGGGTCGTTATGAGTCAGAATCGACTCAACAGCAGTGGGTTTGGTTTGGGTTTTCCTTTACATACTCTTCAGTAATGGAAAAATGCACCATCAAATTTGAATTGTATGTTTTGTCAACTAGTCCCCTTCAGATAGTCCTTTTCATGAAGATAGAGGTGATGTCAACAGCTAACAAGTTATAGCTAGAGCAGTAACCACACTGTAAAAATCATGTTAGAAAGGAACTTGATGTCTGTCTTTTCACTATTCACCATTGTACCCCCAGTGTTCAACTCCCATTTAAAATAAAAAAAAAAAAAATGAGTGGCCGTCATATTGTTTAGGCTACCTTACATAACAAAAAGACCCAAAAAACACAATGGCTTGAATACGGTGTAAGTTTTTTCTCATGTGACAATCTAGAGCAAGAATTCAAGGGTTAGGGAGAAGAAAGAATGGAGGTCTTACTCCATGCCGTTATTCAGGAACCTAGGCTAACTGTATCTCTGCTATCATCAGTAAGTAGCTTCCAGTGTAGTCTGGTGCTTATCAATTCCATTCCAACTCATAGAAACCAGTGATGAGCATGGCAGAATGCACCTAGTAGGGTGTTTTATTGGCCAGGCCTAAAACCCACAGACATCACTCCTCACGTTATTATAGATGTGCTAGTCATGTGGCCATTTCTAGTTGTAAGAGAGGCTGAGAGGTGTATCATTTCTTAACATATGGCTATTTCATTACTGTGGAAGAAAAGTAGAATGCATTTGGGTGGATGGGTGGTAGGCTCTACCATAGGAGTTCTTTTATGGCTCCAGTTCTTTTCTGAATATCAATTAGTTTATACAGTTTTAAATGATAATAACTAACATGTATAAATAGAAATTCAAGCCTCCCATGAATCTTTTGTTAATGAGAATATATCAAATATTCTCCTTCTCGTAGAGCCCAAGGTTAAAATAATGAACCTGTTTTGACTAGCAGCAATCCATGCAACCTTCAGATTGAATTGTTTTGTGTCCTGAAAGAAGGTGTTTTTTCAGTGTCTTCTGGAAAAGCTTTGTTAGCATTTCACAGTTTCAAAAAACAACCGTTTTCAAGTGCTTCAGTAGCCAAATGGGTTTTGAATCTAACAGTGCCAAAAAACACAGAAGAAAAACAATTGAAATCATATTTCATGGTCTAAAGCTAATTTTATCAAAGCTTTTGCTCCTTTAGAGTTGAGATTATTTTTATAATTGGGGGTGATGATTTTTAAGTTTCACTCCTCAGACATTCAAAAATTGTCAAAACATATTAGATCATAGCAAATCTATTTTTGAAAGTCACTAGTAAAGACTTATAGGAACCAGAATTTGATGGATTTTTAAACTGGGTTTAATGAAGGAAAAAAATGGGTGCAATAAGCAACTCCACTAAGTTACATTTAAAATCATAATTTCATCTTTTCTATTTTGTAGGCAACCCAATAACTTGAAAAAATCTTAACATGAAAAAAGTAATTGAAATAGAAGTGAATACAATTAAATATTTCTTTAGGAATTCTGTTATTTCGGCCATTAATTAATAAAACTGTTAATGAACCACTCTTTGACCACACCTGGGGAGTCTTTAGGACAGGAGGCATTTCAAAACCTCCAGAAGACATTGAAAGTTCACTGGCATACCTCCCATACACTGTAAGCATTCTGTGTTTCAGCAGGTATTTTGACCTGTGTTTTGACTTTTTCCCCATTTCTCCATCTCCATAAAGGGAAATTACTGATCTACTTCTTTAACTTCTCTCCTTAAACCCTAGGCAAAGGATGAAAATTAAAATTTACAAAGCATTCTTATTTTATGCAGCGTCTCCTCGCTTATTGACATTGTTAGTTTCCAAAGACCAGGAGATTATGCAAAATTGGCATTATGTGAAAATGGAGGCTAACCATATCAGAATACAAAAGGAAGAATGAATACATCATAATTATATAACTGCCAAATTCATCATTACAGTAGTTTTACTCAGATAACGCATGCCTTCTGTGTTCAGTTATCAGCTGCTCTCTATCACTAGTAGGTATTTTTATAGGCTGTACTATGCTATTTTTTTTTAACTACATGTTATTATTAAAAAATTAGCACAGCATGCTTGCAGAAATACCCTATAGGGAGGAAAAAGCAGTTAGCAAACATAGAAACCAAAAACCCAACCCACTGCCACTGAGTCAATGCCGACTCAAAGCAACCCTATAGGACAGAGTACAACTACCCCATAGAGTTTCCACAGAGTGCCTGGCATATTTGAACTGCCAACCTTTTGGTTAGCAGCTAAAGCACTGAACTACTACACCACCAGGATTTTCAGCAAACATTGAAGATGTATGTGACTTGTGTGAAGTGTGGTGCACAGAGACGACACCACTAAGAATCCTGGCTGAGCCAAGTGGGCATGTAACAACCATCAAAATCAGTAATGCTGTTGCCTCATACTTCGGCATTCCTAATTGCCAGACCTATGTTGTTAATGCACCAAAAAGTGAGACAGTAGGGTTTTTGATCTTGTCATAGATACGGAATGTCAGATAACAGTACAGTCAATAAGTGAGGAAAAGGTGTATCCATAAAAATATGTAGCTTTGTTAGATTACTCATAAGTGTTTACTACCCTTCCTACTTTCATTCTGAAAAATAAACTAGGATATTTTCCACATTCTTGAGCTCTTCCCTGTTACCAAAGTTTGTAGGTGCAAACCAGCTACTGGAGCAAAGGCACACTATGTACTTGCATGCTGTTGAATGAGACAAGATCATGAATATTCAGTAGTCTCAAAGTGTGAAAAATAACATGAAAATTGGAATTACTTTAAAGCTGTAGAGAGGAATAGTGAAAAGTATTAAAAGTTACCCTTTATGAATTATATCTCTCAAAACTTGTATTCTTGGAGAGTTCTGAAAATATAGGTTAAACATTTTTTAAAAAGAGTTTAAGAAATTACTACTTACATATTTTAACCCTGAGTTCAGCCAACCATTCTCACAAACTTTTGTGAAGTTTTCCAGTGTTTAATTTGACTTATTTCTGAAAACTTTTATCAATTATATTTGGTTCCTTTGGTTTACAGAAAAAAAAAAAATCAATTGTCTAAAGTATCTGTAAACTTATGTAATGCTCTTATGGTTTATTTTCTGGCCTCTTTCATTCTTTCTGAAGATTTCTTATCCATAATCTGAAAGTTTTTATTTCTTGAAGAATAGTTATTTGCATATGACTTCACTGTTATGGTTTTAAAACAGTCTGAAAGTAGAGAATTGTATTTTCCCTAATACAAGTTTAAAAGAAGTCATGTTTCAGAGCTTTAGGAAAACCTAATACTATTGCAGTAGGTCTTACACTAAAGATTTTGATAATCTATTGAAAATCCCCTGTGAGAGCAAACGAGGAGTCCTTGTTATAGACATACCCCTCTTTTTAAGGAGGTTCCCATCCAAATAGTAAGACCAATTATGCTCCGGTTTAATGGAAACCATTTCATAGAGGTTGCTTTTAACTCAAACTTAAGAGGTATAAAATGTAAATACAATTTGACCTGTTCATAAATTTTTTTAAATTTCATAGGGCCTTTTATTTAAAAATTATCTAAACCTGTTTACAGATAATTTATTATCTAAGTACTCATTAGTCAAATGAATTTGTTATCCAAATTGTGCAGTTTTTCAGACACCATCTGAATTATGGACAAATAGAAGTGAAATCTTAGAAATAGTAATAACATCAGTTACAGCTGATTTGCACTAAATATGCCAATATAATTATTCTAGCGCTTTACATATATTATTTCATTGAACCCCAGTAGCAACTGTATGTTAAGTACTGTTACTGTCTCCATTTTCCAGATGAGGAAATTGAGGTTCAAGTAGGATCATACAGCTGGTAAATGATAAAGCTGGAATTTAAACCGAGGCTTCTGACTCCAGAGCCACCATCAGAACTGTTCTGTTAGCTCTTCCCGTGTTGTCTCTTCTTCAACAGAGTTCAGGATTTCAAACATGGTCCTACACAAAGTGGCCAACCCAGCATAAATCATCCGTCCATCTACCAAGCCAAATATTACTTTTCTACTCAAATTATATCTTAGTTTATGGAGATAAATGTGCTAGTTGATTTCATTTGAGTATAGCAAAGCTGAATCAGACTGACACAGTGGCTCTAACCGTGGGCTCAAATGTAACGAAGATCGTGAGGCTGGTGCAGGATGCAGCAGTGTTTTGTTTTGTTGTACGTAAGGTTGCTATGAGCTGAAAACTATCCAACAGCACCGAATAACAACAATCAGATTTACCTGGTAAAGGATTATTTTTAAAATGAGAGAGATTGCTAACATGTTGCTTCTTGTCGCTTTAATCTACACACTATGTTTTTTGTTTGTTTGTTTTTTATTACCTTTTTTTTTATTCAACATGACAGTGAAAATGTACATTCCCATATAAATTTACATGCCCACCTACGTGCAGCTTCCACTGCTCTCCCTGCCCGGCGACCACACACTGTTCCTCTCTGCTCCATGCATGTCTCATCCTCCCGACAGCACTATGTTTTCTTAATGATACAGCATGATTAGATTATGCTTAATTTCATTTTGCCATAGACAGAGTCCTTGAGTTAAATGAAACTAAGGGCTACGTTTTCCAGGGCAGCTATACTTTTAAGCCTGCTGAATTTAAATGTTCTCTTGTTTGCACATTTGTAATCTTCCTTCATAGACATTGTATACTTACTCTGTGCTCAATCATGTGAATTGTAAATTTAGAAGGTACTAACCACATTCACAGAGGTGGTCATAAAAAATAATCTTTAAAATATACACCTGATAAGGACTGAGCCCACTGGGGCAACCTGAAATACATTCTCAAAGTGAGTGTCCTGTTTTTGTTTTTTTGTTTTTCCATTTTAGTTAGTGTAAAGATTAACAGTATTCTGTGACTGATAATTAAGTTCATGAACCTGTCCTAGAAAAGGTGCTACCTACCTCATTGGTGAATATCACTATGGTCACCTTCGAAGCACTCCCCTTGGAAAGCTATTCACTCATGCCAGCACCTCGTCCACCGTTCAGAGCTATTTGGGAGCTCTCTGGAATGGCCACCAGAGCTGTCGTGTTATTATTGATGCCCTGAATGTCGTCAAAATGTCTTCCTTTCAATATTTCCTTCATCGTTGGATAGAGAAAAAAGTCACTGGGGGCCAGATCAGATGGTAGGTAGGGCGTTCCAATACATTTACTTTTTACTGGCTAAAAACTCCCTCACAGACAACTGTACAATTAAGTTCACGATCTTGCCACTGTGCTACAGTGTGGAATGGCCATGCCAGAAAGAGTTCCAAAATTGCTTTGAAGGGTGAACTAGCTGCTGGCATTGGTGCACAGCTTCCCAAGGGGAGGACTTCGAAGGTGACCATGGCGGTATTCAGCAATGAGGTGTGTAGCACTTAGAACAATGAAGTTTGCAAACTTGTTGTATCATGCATACCTCAGAAAGAAAAGGTTCTTCAATTAACTCTATTTCTTTTTATGAATATGTTACCATTCAAATATAAGCTGTATATTGCCTTAGATATTACTGGCAATAAATTCTGAAAAGATGTTAAGTAAACAGCAGATATTACAGGATTCTGATTAGATTTGAGGACAGATTCCATGATTGTAGTTCTGATACCATCCTGATTATGAGAACCTGAGTTTACACTCTATTTAGCTATAAAATATGGGTAACACCTACCAAAGGTGTTATAGGGCAAACTTACCATTTCTAGGACATTTTTGGATACCGTCATTAAAGGAATGACTAAATCTCCATGTACAGTTTTATGCAAGAAGCATATGATAAACTCACAGTTTACTAGTTTTAAAAGGAAAATGTAGGCTAGAATGAGTTTTTATCTGCATTTTATCTGATTTTTCCATCTTAGAGAATGGAGTTGTCTGCGATTACATATTTCTTACCATTCTTAACTGATAACCAGTGGTCTGTTTCGTTATAGAGCGTGGGAAGTATCAGTTCTGCACGATCTCACGAGAGGGCTGGACCTGAAGATACAGAGCTGGTGTCCCGTGAAAGGTAGGTTTGAAATTTTCTTCTCACATCTTTTTCAAAGGTATGAAAAGATTTTTGTTTCACTTTAAGTTGTGTATATTATGGCAGTTAAGAAGAACTGTAGTTAAAAGACTATGTTTACCACCGGTATTTTATAAAAAATGGTTAAAACATCTCCTGTGGTGCCACTAAAGGCAAATGACTGTATTTTTAATTGTTTGTCTTTCTGGTATTTTGATTGATTTTTTTCTTCTGCTTTTAAATTTTGAAAGAATTTGGTTTAGGGCTACTGAGCTCATTGTAAAATTAAATTAAATCATAATATCAATGGACTAAAAAAACTGTTTATGAAAAGACAGATTGACATTTTATAATATTTTGCTGTTGCTGTTGTTTATAGCCAAGAATATGAAAAAGGTGGTGGCCGTGCCCAGCATTCTGAGGTGAGTAGCTGAGGAGTGAGGGTGTGGCTGCGAGGAGCTTGTCTACACTTTAGGGATTGTTATCCCTCAGTTACGGATAACGAGCTCCTGAGAGGGCTGTGACTCCCGGAGACAAAGGGTTCCTTGAGGTAGCCTCAGAACTTGGTTATGCAGAGAGGAATAGTGTGCTGTCACCGGACAGGGAGAGCAGTGGAAGCTGCATACAGGTGGGCATGTAAATTTATATGGGAATGTACATTTTCACTCAGTCATATCAAATAAAATAAAATAAATTTATTTATTTGGCTTGTGAAAATAAACTTTTATAGAATGCATGTTTCTATTTAGATTATCCATAAACTCAAAGCAGAACCAAAAAACCAAAGCTGTTAGTTTGATTTTCCATGACTTGATGCATTTCTTTAAATAGTTGAAATAAACAGGTGTTGAGTGTTAGTGGATTTCTTCACAGAGGTTATCCACATATCTTTCCAATCCACAAATTCAGATTGAGTTACTTAATTCAGTTATTTTTGTGTTTTGCACTTTTTTAAGTAAACAGTAGAGTCTGAGTATTGAATTACCTTTCTTTTTCTGACTGTATCTTGAAGTATCAGTTACTTTCCTGGCTTGCCCTCTGTCCCTTTACCACATCCCCATGCTGACCCAGTGGTTTTGTTTCTCTGCTTCCGATTCTGGCTTTTGCTCAGAGAGCTGAGCCACATTTTTTCGTTATATCTCCTGTATTACTTCCAGATGCTTCCAACTCCCCCTTCAGTCTTTTTCTCAGTTTTCTTTTTGGCAAGAGGATTTTCTCAACCTGTTCTTGGATGCTGAACCCTGAAGACTATTTATAAAATTCTTCCACTGGGCCAGTGATTCTTAATCTTTAATGGGCTCTGACCTCATTCACTCTTAGACCCAGGATCGGATAACAGTGACAGCTTTTTGCATAAAGTTGAACTTGTCAAAGATTTTGTTTTATAGTCAATACCCATGGAAGCAGCAGTCAAGAAATCAAACTCAAATCACATCAGGAAAGTATGTTGCAAAAGACTTCTTCAAAATGTTAAAAAGCGAAGGTTACTTTGAGGACTAACATACACCTCACCCAAGACATGATTATTTTCAGTTGCCTCACATGCACGGACAATGAATAAGGAAAAACAAAGAAATGATGGCTTTGAATTGATGGTACTGATGAAGAGTATTGAATATACTACCAAAAGAACAAAGAGGCGCATCTTGGAAGAAGCACAGCCAGAGTGTTCCTTAGATGCGAAGACCGAGAAACTTCATCTCGCATACCTGGGACATATTATCAAGAGGGATGCAATCCCTGGAGGACACCATGCTTGCTTAAGTACAGGATCAGCAAGACACAGAAGACCCTCAGTGAGGTGGATTGACACAGTGACTGCAACAGTGGGCGCAAACACAGCAATGATTATGAGAACAGTGCAGGAGCGGTCAAGGTTTCATTCTGTTGTGCACATGGTCTCTGTGAGCAGAATGGACCGTGTGGCACCCAGCAACAACAATGGGGACTGTCAGCCCCAAAGCCGGGGACTCCTCGTGTTTCCTGTAGTCGGTCTTTTCCTGTGTTCTCCTTTATTACCTGGTCAGATTGCAGAAGGGAAATGCTTCTTCCTTCTGACTTTGCAGCTTCTAAGCCAGTCTTTTATCCCTTAGTCCCTACTGGTCTGTTCTTCCCTTTGAGACTCAGACAACCCAACATTCTTTCCTTGTCTTTAGGTATCTTCTTAAAAGCACATTTTCCTCATGATGGTATTTTTTTCTACAGTTTTTATCCTTTCTCTGCCATCTCCCTCTGCTCACAGCAAGTGCCTACTCATCATGCCACTGGACATTATTTTCAAGGAAATTGTGTGGCCAGCCTCCTGGAGAGTCCTCTCAGTTCCTCACTTTGATGCATGTTATCCTTTACAAGATAAAAGGATAGAGAGCAGCCTTTGTGTGCAGACTTCATAACATTAACTCATAAGTGCCAAATGGCGCCTAGATGAAACTCACACTGAACTCAGTTTGCCATGGTATTTTTGTGAACAGCTCCCATAGCAGTGGGTGAATCACAGGGAAAGAATCTAAATGTCTTTTTCTCTGTGCCAGCTTCTGTCCTTATAAGTGTCACCGCTGTGAAGCTACCAATCAACACCCAGCCCATTGTTGGCACTCATCAAGCATCCATTATTAATAATCATTGCCATCATAACCATTTCAGTTAGGAGATAAAATTAGGCTATGAGGTAAAATCTAGACGAAGCTCACCAGGTTATCTTTCTTTCACAACTGCACCAAAGGGGAAAAAAAGACATTACTCAACCAGAAGATCAGGATTCTTTTCCCCTCATGAAGGCATGTATTTCTTTCACCGATGGTGTTTTGTTCTGTTGGACAAACAGTCACAGTGGCATCTAACAATAGCAGCAACAACATTATTACTTACTGAAGGAGTGTGCAAACACCTGTTTTCTGTTTTTATAGCTCTTTGCTCAGTTCACAGTATGTTGCCACTTCTTAATTTTGAATATACACAACATTTTCTAGTGTTTACTGTACAATCCAGATAGTTAATTTGTTTTTTGGTGATGTAGCAGTAATCCCCAAATTTCCAAAATGAAAAGTAAATCTAGGCTTTGGTTACCCCTCCGAGAATTCCTAAAATTAGTATTTCACTCGTATGTTATTTTAAGTCTTCTGAAGCATCAGATTGAGATACCAAAATTTACATACGCTGAATAAATGGATGTGATGATGTTTCCAACTTCATTTTCCATTAAGACAGATTTTGCCCTCATTAATATTGTTTATTCAGATTCTTTCTAAAAACTCTGATTCATGTAGGTTCATACAGAGTAACACAAGACATGATAGCTGTTGGAGAATGCTTTCCTTGCTTGCTTGCTTTTTCTTTCTCTTTTTTTTATGACTAGTATTTACATGGGGATAAAGAACGTAACCTTCAGTCTCAGAGGTGCCACTGTGACTTTATTTTTTAAAACAATCAATTTTCAGGCTTAAAGGTATTTTTGTTTGAATGTGTGTGTTAAAAGGTGAACATGAGCTTATCTCTCTGTCGCCTGTCGTTTTACTCTTGCTTAATCGCGTAACTGATCTTATCCAGAGTCCGCTGCTGAAAGCTCACGTAGACACTTTCCATGGAGTTACCCATTTCTATTTCACCTAAATTTGTTATGGATTAGAAATTCTTTAGTGATACCTTGGCAGTAAAAAACAAGCTAGAAATACTTCAAAATGCCAAAAATGAAATTTTGATTTCTTCGAGTAGGTTTTGAGGTCTAGCATTTTAATAAATCTTCCCATTTAGTCTGTAAAACTCAGATACACTGCTCCCTGGACATTTTTGGCTGTTATTAAACTCTGAACAGCTCAATGTATCTAAAAGAAGTCATTCTTAAAAATTAGTAATTCCTTGATTCTAAGAGGTAACGGTTTAGGATACAGATTTTTCAGTTTCGATTACCGTGGAGTTTATACCTTATGCATCAATTTCTTCTAAGTTATTTTCTGTTGTGAACTATCTTATGCTACCAGGTAATATGCAGAATATTGAAACTGTAATATAATGAACCTCTTTGTCAAGAAGTCGACACAGTAGGAATTATGAGCTGTATACATGAGTTGCATTCCTAAATTTATGTTTAAGTCTAGCTTGTATGTTAATCCTGGTTGCACAGTAGTGGTTAAGTGCTATGTCTGCTAACCAAAAGGTCGGGAGTTCAGATCTACCAGGTGCTCCTTGGAAACTCCTTGGAGCAGTTCTACTCAGATCTATAGGGTCACTATGAGTGGCATCAACTTGAGGGCAGTGGGCGTGGTTTGTCTTTTTGTGTGTGAATCAGAACAATTAGGTACAATTTGTATCTGATGTCGGTCAAATGTTTGTGTTAATGTATAGCAGATAGTATATCTTTCTATGCATAAAAATCATGCATTGAAGCATCAACATAATAATGCAGTAATAATGTTTTGGTATTTGTCACAAAGTAGCACCCATTTGTTACTAGGCGCCATTGTAGGTACCTTGAATTTTTAATATACTAGGCTTTCCTGGCATTATGGGTTGTAGGCAACCCAGGGACTGCTTGTATTACATTTCTGGGAAAGGTCATCTTATGTCAGAATTAGAAGATCAACGAAGCATTAAATTCTTGCAAGATATTTTTTCATTCTTTATGGTTTCTAAGCCCACTGCTGAGGAAAGCTTAGAAGCATACCTCTGATAACAAACAAGACATTCATGATAAACAAAAAGACTATTTTCCTTTTACTTACCCTGCTTCAAAAGAACACAGAGAAGAGAGAAAAGAGAAGGTAAAACATCATTGCTTTCTAGTCAAGACCCAGAAATTAATACTAGTTATCACAGGATCTCAAGCACAGGCTATTACTTGCCCCCAGAAGGTTAGAGAGATTTCTTAATTATTCCCACCAACAAGTATTGATTAAATGAATGCCCATAATATTTCAGCTTCACTGTATTTCACAAAAGTTTCAGGATTTTGTTACTGGTTTTTATATCATCTGTTTAATCTGCTTCAATTCAGTCTTGAAAGGCTACTGAAACCTTGCTGAATATTCAGATTGGTTTTGGAAACTTATGCCCATTTTCCTTGATTGTCAGGCAAAACAGTAAATGTTGTATGGTTCTATGTGATTTTTCTAGTAACACTGTGGTTTCCTTCTATGCAAACTGCATTATACCGTCCACTTTCTGAGAGGGTGCTGAGTTCCAGTGAGCTGTTGGTTATCCTTGTACTTATCCATGCCCTGCACAGAGAGAGAGAGGGTGGAACAAAAAGTCACTATTTGAAGCCAGTTGAGTCTGAGGATAGAAGAAGCCAAACCCAGACAGACAGGAGACAAGTTTGAGCAAAGGTTAGAGTGATAGTAGTTAATGGCTCCTTGACCTGAATGTGGAATGTTGCCTGATGCTTCAGGCAGGGTGAGATTTCTCGTATTGTCCCCGTTGCCCTCTGTGCTTTCCTGTTATAACATGCAGCAAGACACTTGGCACTTACACCTTTGATGTGTCTCTTCTGCACTAAATCCCATATCTTGTTCATACCCGTAACTCCAGTGCCTAGGACATAATATGTGCTCAATAAACACTTCCCAAATGAATGAGCGAGAGAACATGAAAGAGAGGTCGGGTATAAATGGAGATGGACTTCTTTTATGATTACTGTGTGCTCACAGTGTTTATAGGTATCTTGAGGAAAAAGAAGCAAAGGTACAAAGAGGTTACTCACTGAAGGTCATGCATCTAGTAAACTGGTATTTACACTCAGGTGTCTAAATCCCAAACCCGTCCTCTGTCATCAGACCGTGTTGTCATACTGTATTGCCAAACACTTAGTTCCTTTCAATACACAAATACTCAGTGTGTTTTTTGTATGGTGTCAGCTTTTTACAAGGGTTGGGCGTGTGACATCACAGCATAAGTGTCTGAACTGAAAGATGTGAACTGAATGTATTCTCTGGTATAAGTGAGCAAGGAAGACATGTCAACAACAGAGTTGAAACAAAAGATGTTTGGGCACTTGGAAATACTTTTGACATTTTCACCTTAATGATTGAATAGATGAAAAGGCAAGTAAATAGAGATTAGTGCTATAGGAAACCCTGGTAGTATAGTGGTTAAGTACTACGGCTGCTAACCAAAGGTGTGGCAGCTCAAATCCACCAGGTGCTTCCTGGAAACTCTGTGGGGCTGTTCTGCTCTGTCTGTAGGGTCTCTGTGAGGCAAAATTGACTCGATGGCAGTGGGTGTGGTTTTTTTTTAAGGGGGGTGCTATAAAACGGGCACTGTTACAGTGTGGAAACAACCAGGAAAGGTGCCTAACCCTGACCATGCTAACTTATATTTAAAGGCAGACTGAGTTTTATATGCTATGATATTGCTGCACAGTCCGAACAGCTTCCCCAGGGAGAGTTTCCCAAAGCACAAGGGCAGCAGCCCTGGCCATGTGTACCTGTGTCCCTAGGCCCTCACCGCCAGCAGCCCACCCTACAACACAGATGAGGAACCTGTCCAATCAGAGACCAGCAGAGCCACAAATTGGCAGCAAGGCCTCTCAGGCAGCAGGCAAGTGGGGGTGCAACCTCAGGAATTGAACAGAGCACTCAGGACAGTGTCGAGCTGTGTGTCCTGGTGAGTGTGTGCTGTGCCAGGTGTGTCCATGGCAGTGCAAGCTGGTGTGAGTTTTCCTAAGGGCTTCGATTGCTCCAGGGATCATCCTGGAAGTCCAGAAACTCACGTCAGTTAACACTGGTGTACAGTGTTAAGTGGCACTTTATTGTATTTGACACAGGCACATCCTAAATACCCACACGTGGTAGCCTCTGCTTGACTGCAGACACAGTGGCCTCTTTTTTCCTCAGACATACCCAAGTGGTCATGTCTCAGGGCCTTTGCACTTGCTTTCCTTTTTCTTGGACTGTTCTGCGGCTGGCTTCCTCACTTCCTTCACGTCTCTGCTTATATGGCCATGTGTCAGAGAGGGCAACCCTGACCATCCAGCGTACATTAGCCAACCGCAGGCGTACCACCAACATCCCCATTATCTGCTTTATTTTACTCCATAATCTTTATCACTGCCTGACATCATGTGTTTGTATCTGTTTATTGACTGTTTCTTTTCTCTAAGATTCATGAAGACAGGAACTTTATTTTTTTTCTGCTATTGTTTCCCCGTTGTCTAAAAAATTGTCTAGCCCACAGTAGGTACTCAAAAAATACCTCTTGAATAAATTACCAAATTTGTTCTGAATCTCCAGCAGCAAACATAAAATAAGCAGCCCATAAGTGCTTCTTTAATAAACAAGTAAAAATTTTGGACTGATTGCCTTTTTTTTAAAGAGTAGAATTTTACCCACTTACCATCAAGTCAGTTCCAACTCAGGAAGACCCCATGTGTTTCAGAACTTTGCTCCATAGGGTTTTCAATGACTGATTCTTTTTTGGAAATAGATCACCAGATCTTTCTTCCAAGGCACTTCTGGGTACACTCAAACCTCCAGCCTTTCTAGCAGTTGAGCATGTTAATTGTTTGTACCCGTCAGGGACTCCAAATAAAATTTTAGAGGTTACACGTGCCACCGTTTGACCGAAGATCTCCTCATGACCAGCATCCCTGACTCCCAGGCTTCATGTGAATGCTCTAGAGGAGAGCTCGCCTGTGAACACCAGGTAGCCCATTGCCATGTTGTGCCAAAGTTGGCCAACCCTGCCTATTGAGTCTCTGTTCCCTAAATATCAGTCCTCTGAGTGCAGGGACGCTGTATGTCTTGCATAGAGGCCAGCATGGATGGACCAAAACCATTTTATTGAAGAAATTAATAAATCTATACAGTTTTGTAGGAAAAAAAGAGAAAAATGTTTCTAAAGTTTCTGTACTTTCAAATTGATGATACTCAGATGCAGTGACTGTCAAAAAATATGCATTTTTAAATTAATTTGTGTATGTGTGTGGAAATTCAGGAGTTTATTTGTGCCACTTCACGCACTGCAGAGGAAACAGAAACCCAAGGGAGGGAGCAAAGCCAGAGGCTGGCATGGGAGAGCAGGGGCAGAACCAGAGGCTGCTACTGGAAGAGGACACAGCCCACCGACAGAGCATAGCTCTTAGCCTGTAGCTTGTCCCACCATCATGCATTTCCATCTCCAAGCAATTATTCTCCAAAACAAACATTTTGGTCCATTTCCCCTAGGTTTTCAAATTTGCTAGAATACAGTCTTTCATAGTATTCTGTTATGATATTTTTGATTTCTGTTGCATCTGTGGTGACAACCCCCCTCTCATTTCTAATTTGGGTTATTTGTTTCCTTTCCTGCTTTTCTTTAGAAAGTTTAGCCAGTGGTTTGTCAATTTTGTTGATCTTCTCAAAAAACCAGCTTTTGGTCTTTTCAATTTTTTCAATTGTTTTTCTATTCTCTAATTCATTTAGCTCTGCTCTAATCTTCATGATCTCGTTTTGGTGCCTGAGGGGTTCCTCTGTTGTTCTCTTTCTGCTTGTTCAAGCTGTAGGGTTAGTTCCTTGATTTGGTTTCTTTCTTTCTTCCAGATGTGTGCATTTATGGAGATAAACAGACCTCTGAGCACTGCTTTGGCTGTATCCCATAGGTTCTGGTAGAAGGTGTTTTCGTTCTCATTGGAATCCATGAATTTCTTTAATTCATCCTTGATTTCCTCTATAACCCATGGTTTTTTGAGCAAGATGTTGTTCAGTTTCCAAGAGTTCCACTTTCTATCTTTGTTTTTTCTGCTATTGATTTCAACTTTTATGGCTTTGTGATCTGAGAAGATGCTTTGCAGTAATTCAACGGTATGGATTTTGTTGAGCATTGCATTATGGCCTATCACATGGTCAATTCTGGAGAATGTTCCATGTGCACTGGAGAAGAAGGTGTAGTTGTCTGCTGATGGATGGAAAGTTCTGTATATATCAATGAAGTTTAGTTGGTTAATTGTGGCAGGGAGGTCTTCTGTATCTTTACTGAGTTTTTTTCTAGATGATCTGTCTAGTATTGAGAGTGGAGTGTTGAAGTCTCCCACTATTATGGTGGAGTCATCTAACTCTCTTTTGAGTATAGTCAGTGTTTCTTCGACATATTTAGATGCTCTGATATGAGTTGCCTAAATATTTAATATAGTTAAGTCTTGCTTGTGTACTGAACCTTTCAGCAATAAATAGTGTCCATCTTTGTCCACGATGGTGGATTTGACATTAAAATTGATTTTGTCTGAGATTAGAATTGCCACCCCTGCTCTTCTTTGTTCATTGTTAACTTGATATATATTCTTACAACCTTTAATTTTCAGTTTGTTCCTGTCTTTAGGTATCAAGTGAGTTTCTTGTAGACAACGTATGGATGGGTCATGTCTTTTGATCCAAGATGTCACTCGATGTCTCTTTACTGGAGCATTCAGTCCATTCACATTCAATGTAATTATTGATAGGTATGTGTTCAGTGCTGCCATTGTGATGTGTTTATTTTTATGTTGATGTTTTCTCTGTTGTTCTAATTAGCCTGTTCTGGGACGTTCTTTTTTGTGAGTTGATTTTTTCACCTTTTTCAGAGCTGGTTTTGTGGTTGTTGAGACTCCTGTGTTACATTTCTTGAAATGATGTGATACATTTTTGTTTTGCTTTACAGCTGCCCCTGTGATCCCCTTAATAAACTATATATAAACCCAATTTTAATTACTACCAGTTTTGTCATCTTCTTCTCCGTCTAGAAGGACTATAACAACTATAGTACATCCCTCTTTTTAATATGATGACACCATAGTTTTAATGATGATCACTGGATTGCTTCTTTCCTTATCAAAGCTGTGATTGGCTTTGGAGCCTTCCCTAACTGAGTAGAGTTTTGAGTAGTAAAGTCATTCTAAAATATAAAGTTAGTGGTTTTGTTCTTCTAAGCCAGAGCCAAGAACTTCTTTCAATATTTCTTGTAGTTTTGGTTTGGTTTTTACAAAGTCTCTGAGTTTCTGTTTATCTGGAAATGTCTTAATTTCATTTTCGTATTTGAAAGATAGTTTTGCAGGATATGTAATTCTTGGTTGGAAGTTCTTCTCCTTCAAGGCTTTGAATGTGTCATGCCACTGTCTCCATGCCAGCATGGTTTCTGCTGAGAAATCTGAAGAGAGCCTACAGGGTTTCCCTCTGAATGTTAGCTTTGCTTTGAGTCTTGCTGCCTTTAAGAGTTGCTGCTTATGTTTCATTTTGTTGAGCTTGATTATAATATGTCTTGGAGTCTTTCTTTTGAGATCTGTATTGGGTGGCGTACAATATGCATCTGAGATGTCTATATTCTCTTCCTTCATGATTTCTGGGAAGTTTTCTGTCAGCAGCTTAGCAGTGATACTCTCTGTGTTCTCAGATGTCTCACCCTGTTCAGGGACTCCAATTAATCGAAGGTTGTTCCTCTAATAGAGTCCCACATGCTTCTTAATGCTTATTCATTTTTCTTGTTTCTTTTTTCTGATTTCTGCTCATAGACACTAGCGTTAGTAGCTCTGTCTTCCAAGTCAGAAATTCTTTTTTCTATTTGTTCCATTCTGTTTTCTTGGCTTTGCTTGGAAGTTTCTATTTCTTTGATTTTCTTCTTGATCTGTTGGATTTCAGAGTACTGGTGTTCCATCAAATCGAACATCTTACTTGATTTTTCACTTTGTTCTGCTGCATTTTGTATAAGGTCTAGAAGGGCTCTGTATATAATCATTTTGTATTCACTTTCTGATGCTTTCATAAAAGTTTCTTCATCTGGAAAACTCCTTGGTTGCTTTGTTTGGGAGCCTTCTGAAGCCATGAGTGATTGCTTGTATGCCACAATTGTCTGTTGCTTTTTGGGTCCCATGTGAGTATGTAGAGGCTGGAAGAGGTGCTGTGAGGATGGACTGCAGAAGTTTCTCTAGGCTGTCTTAAAATGTAAAGCAAAAGGTATCTGACCAGTTCACAAGTCAGTTAGGTTTTCAGGTGTAGAGGTCCCTCTTCTCATCTCACAAAGTAAGCATCACTATATGCAACCCCAGATGATACAAACTAGTTCAGAATACAGGAATGCTACTGCCCTGGTGGCCTCTGCTGACAGGGCCTAGCCTTAGGTGACACTGCTTAGAGTACTGCTTTTCTGATAGAAAAGCGCTCTCCTGTGGGCAGACTCTGCCTCCCAAGCTAAGAATTAGGTCCAGCTGCAGCCACCGTATCCAAGATGGTGTCCTCCACACAGGCAGCAGACAGGGGCTAAAGGTGCCGAGAGGTAGTGATTTCTCTGATTTTGTTGCAGGACCCCAAAGCAGGTGGCACTAGGTAAATTACTGCTTTTCTGTCGGAGAAGTGCTGTCCCGTTTGCAGGCACTGTCTCCCAGGCTAAGAACGAGGTCCGGCTAAAATCTCGGTACCAACATGGCGTCCCGCACCCTGACCACAGAGTTCCGCACAAACCCCACTGAGGCAGCTACAAAACGCAAGGCTCAAAGTGTCTAGATTAACAGAGTCCCGAGCCTGGCTCTCAGAATATGGGAATTTCGCCTGCCTATCCCCCAGCAGCGCGTCTGAGTCCAGCCGCCAGGCAAGGCCCAGCTCCGCCCGCCAGCCGAGACCGAGGGAAAAAAAAGTCAAACTGGTGCGTTTACCTTCCATCTGTGAGAGCCAGGGCTAGCCAGGAGCAGGAGTCAGCGAAAGAGAGGAGGTTTTTCGCTGAGTGGTATGAAGTCCAAAGTAAAGCTCTGTGCTGTGTCCTGGGGCTGATTAGGTGATCAGAAGCCTCCGTTTGATTATCATTTCAGGTCTTGGTTTCCAGAGGGATATAAGGAGATGTGGGCTTAGTCTGCCATCTTGACTCCGCCTCCCAAAACAAACATTTTGCCCGTATTTCTCTGATACTAAAATTCTTCAGTGGCGTTCCATTAGCTACTAAAGGGTAAAAACCCAAACTTGAGCCCAGCCATTGACAGTCTAGTGCCTGCTCATCTAACAGTGGCATCATCTAACAGCTTCCCCTTTTCCATCCTAAGGGCTGGCCACCTTGATCCACTCCTCTTGCTGTGTGGTCAAGCAGACAGCACTGCCATGCCTGTCTTTCCACTTGCTGTCCCAGCTCCTCCGACCCACGCCCCTCTGCCTTTCAGATTGACTCTTCTTAGCCATTATTATCCCTAAAATTGCAGTTACTGACTCACAATGTGTTGTGTTGTTTGTTAGGTGCCAGTTGATTTTCAGCTGTGATAGACTAGACCTGTACCATGAGGTTTCTTAAGCTTATTCTTTACAGCAGCTGATGGCCACGTCTTTCTCCTGCAGACCTGCTGGTGTACTAAACCACAACCATCCCCTTGCTGTCAAGTTGATTCCAACTCTTAGCAGCCCTGTAGGACAGAGTAGAACTGCCCCCACAGAGTTTCCAGGGAGCACCTGGCTGATTCAAACTGTCAGCCTTTTGGTTAGCAGCTATAGCAGTTACCCCCTACACCACCAGGGTTTCCATGGATGTATTAGAACTGCCAAACTTTTGGTTAGCAGCCAAACACTTAACCATTGCACAGCCGACTCTCCTTGATGGGAACATTAATGGCTCTTTTCTGTAATATTTTTTCATAACTCACTTAAACCTTTGTACTACTTCTCATCGAATTACATTTCACCTTAAAGTGCAGTTGTTTCTATGCCTTGTATCCAGCTCTTCTCTCTAGCGATTTTGAGATGAGGCATTGCCTTGCTCATCTTTATATCCCATTATCCCATAGTCAGGTTGATTCTGATTCATACTGTCCCTATAGGAAAGAGTAGAACTTCCCTATAGAGTTTCCAAGGAGTGCCTGGCAGATTCAAACTGCCGACCTTTTGGTTAGCATCCATAGCACTTAACCACTAACGCCTCTAGGGTATATAGTGCCTAATAATAATAAAAACAATGATAGCTTTCATTTGTGTCCTTTCTGCATCTGGCACCATGCTAGAGGCTTTTCATACATTCTTTGAAGTCTTCAAAACAACACTGCAAAATTTTATAAATGAGGAAGTGGTGGTCAAGGAAATACAGAAACTCAGCCAGAGCACCAGGTGAGTCACTGTCAGCATCAGGCATCAAGGCCGGGTCTCCCCTTGAGCAAAACCCGTCCTTTCCACTGCATCGGGGCTTAAATGCCTTCATACAGATCTTCCTCCTCAATAAAGTAATCATAGGGAAAGCATGAAACTCCTCTTCTTGTACCTTCTCTTTTTGATGTCACTAGATGTGGGGGGTTTTTCATTGCTGGAAGTGTTGTAAATCTTTATTGAGAAAACATTTATTTCCTGTGTGTCTATTTTAACACGTAAATATAGAGATAGGGGACTGACTGGCCCTGTAACTTTTAGAAAGCTGAGCACCAGATGTGGTTATTCAGTCCTGACTCACTTAGGATTCAGCTCAAGGGACAAATAATTTTTGTGACATAAATGCATAATCTTTTTTTCCCAGTAGGCGAACAGCATTTATAAAGTCACTTTAAAGTCCCAGATTTCCTTGGTATTTTCACCTGGCTTTAGCAGCTTATCACAAGCTAATTAGTGGTATTTCATTTTATCCCCAAAATGCAGACGGTCCTGGTCCTCTTGCATCGTTTCATGGAGGTAGAATACTAACCAGCCTTGTCTGTTCCTCGGTGATACCAAAGTGGGTGGGGTGGCTGTTGAAAGTAGTGTTTTGTTTTCAGCATAATGCCGTGTCTCATACATTAATAAAACTATGATTTCCATATGTTTTTAGTTTTTTTTTAGAATAAATTTCTGGCTACTCTCAAAGAAAATCTTTTGTACAGAGCTGCGGTACTTGAGAAATATAAACACTTTGATAAACACTTTTGATTATAATTTCTGAAAGGAAAAAGTGACAAGAATTGGGCTTATAAGATGCCAAAAGGGCAAGGTTCAAAAGGAATAATAATAATTTCAATGTAATAGTATTCATCTCATTGTTTTGTTTTAAAAATAATTGCTTAAATAAAATATCAGCCTTTGGGAAGGTGTTCTCCCACCCTCCAATGTCCACCCTGATATAGGTGCAGCCAATGAGCAAAGCCAAGTGTAGCCTGAGTATTTAAGTAATAGCCACAGTAAAGGAATGGTAGGAAAACTGGTGACAGTTGCATATTTGTAAGATATAAATTATGCATCACTGACTTGCCAGCTCTGGGCTTTTCACTTAAAAAAAAAAAAAAGGTCATGTTCCTGTGTAATTTTGGCTCATTTCCAGAGTCCGTGCTTCTTACTGCTAGCCGAGATGAGATGCCAAACCCCTTTGCTGTTTGAATTTGCGCAACAATGCTTTAATACCCTGAGCTCCTCCATAAATAGTCTGTTCTCCCCACACTCAGGGAGAAAACAACCACAGGCAAACTGGGAACGTGCAGCTAGCTCTGCTGAATTGATCTCAGCCTGCAGGGCTGGCGGGAGAGCAGGGTGCACGCGCAGCGCCTGTGCTCCTGGCTTTGCAGGACTGTTTACCTGCCGAGCAACAGAAGTCTACGTGCCGAAGACACCGTGTTGCTACTGCAGCCTTCGCAACAGCAGCATCTGTTTTTTGGTTGTGGTTGTTGTTTACAGCCTGGAGAGCCATCCTCCTTTAAGGAAACACAAACTCCTTCCCCTCATTGCTTGCCCCTATCTATAATAATCAAGATTGTCAGCTGGCCGCAGTTACCAGAAAGAGGTGCCTGAGGAAGTCATCTTGTCTTGCTCAGAGAAGAAAAGTTAAAAGAGAGCAGATGGATAGTCGCTTTTTGCATGCAAGTGACCAGCTGTTATCCAGGGGACATCAAGCCATGGTTTTGATTTCTGTGCTGGGTGCATCAGCAGCTGTGGCTTGGGAGGTTTCATCCAGGAGTGCAATTGCTGCAGACATTTTTGGGCTTTGGTGAGCAGTAGAGACTTAGGAGCATTGTGCTCTTATTGCAGAGTTCCACGATGAAGATTCAGGAGCATCCCAGCCTCCCTGACACCAAACTGCAGAGGAATCAAGACGCTGATGACGAGCAGGAGACCTTTGTCTCTGAAGTGCCCCAGTTGGACCTGACTGCATTGTGTGATGAGAAGAGCTGGGACGGTAGGATCATCTGATACCTGGGTGGCTTAATATTGCAAAAACATAGGCAATCATAAATGAGAGGCATGTAACGGTGTGTACACATATGGGGGAGAGTGAGTGCTATGCATGCAGAAATAACTGTATTTCCGGATTGCCAAAAAAACCTTTTACCTAATATAGGAAAATGGCATTCCTATGCCAATAGTAATTGCAATCTCAGAAAGAAATATGCCTACCTATTATCAAAATGTCACCTTGCAGTCCTTTTTTTCTTTTCTTTTTAACTCACAAGGAGTGCTGGTAGATGGGTGTGGGGGGGTGGTGTGTGTGTGTGTGTGTGTGTGTGTGTGTGTGTGTGTGTGTGTGTGTGTTTCTGTCCTAGTAGTACCAAGCAGCGTAATAAGGAATTGGGTAGATTTTTTTTTTTCTTTTTTTAAATCCAGTTTAGCAAGCATCAGGGATTTGCTTCTCAAAAAGAACGTGACATAAAGGTGTCCCTTATTTCAAAACCAGTCATACAGTCCTGTAGATTATTTTCTTTCCCTAGAGATTTTTGGTGAAAACATTGTAATTTAATGCTGAGGAAAAAGAAGGGATAAGGATAAACTGTATATCAGGAAGCAGTTGTCAGGCTGTTCCTGCCTTCATTATACATGCGGCTGCATCCAAATGTATATTGATGCATATCCAAAATAACTGCCAGGCTGCCTCTACAGACCGCCGTGCAGTGTGCGTGCGTGCGTGCGTGTGTGTGTGTGTGTGTGTGTGAGTGTGAGTGTGTGAGTGTGTGAGAGAGACACCCAGTATGTAGGTTTGAAGGCTACCGAGAGGAACTGTGTTTCTGAGTCCAGTACAACAACATGACTTAACACAGTGACTTAGCAGAGAATTATAGCTATGTAGTATTAGTCCTTATCACCCCTGAATATTTCCTTGTCTTCTATCCCTTTTTTTTTTTTTTTTTTTTTTTTAACCAGAGAGCTCTGGTTATGTTAATGATCTCAGATGAGGAAACACAAGGTGAAAAAGTGTAACTCCATTGTGTTCCGCCCATTCCAGGGTGTTAGTGAAGTGAGAAGTTTTTCCATTCTAGTTTTCCTTCTTTGCAATTTAAGAAATGTGTTCAAGTTCTTTTCATATAATTAAGCAGTCAATCTCTCACAATCCATCAGGTAAAAAATAAGTTTGGTTTTTGTTTAATTTAAGTGATACATGCCTTGGTTGGTCTTTTGTGCTCTCGTTTTGTGTACTTGGCAGTAATCACATGTGAAGTCAATCACATTAAAAACAACCAAAAAAGAAAGTCCCACAGTCGTCACTGTCACCCCAATTAAAAAATAAATAAATACATAAATGGTATAATTGGGTTTCAAGAATATGAAGTTGATGTTGCCCGTATAACTAACACAGAGATCTAGATAAAAATAAAGATTTTCTTTCTTCTTTTTTTTTAAGTCAGAATTCATATTACCCACATTATCTTCAGTGAAGGCTTGAGAAGATTTGGTTTATGATAAATTTACAGCTTCTCCCAGTACACTTAAAAAAAACTAATATAAAGCTGAAAATTCTTTGCAGAGTGGTTCAAAGCCAACTTAGAGTTTCCTTAAAGCTGTTATTTCATATAAGGAATGTCCTTCCACATAAAAAATATAAAGGAACCAACAACTTTATTTTGTTATTGATATAATAAATAATAATGAAATGGAATAAATAAATAATAAATAGATGGAATAAAAAAGTTCACTGGGGAATAAAAACCTTTGTATTTCAGTAGCTTTGGAAATATGAATTGTATCATTCATGTAATTTATGAAGTAACTTGCTTTGACTTTTTCTCTTTTTTTTATGCCAGTTACAGTTTTTACATTTATCATTGAACTTGCATATGTAAAAGATCTATGTGGATGCATTTCAAAATCTTTTGACCATTTGGTTACTGCTTCCAGTGGACATTTTTATATTTACTGACACTTTGCAAGTTCTATTTTTGCAGTGCTGGAGATGTACCATGCAAGGCAGTTGAACATAGTGCTTAAAAACCAGACTCCCTGGGTTCCAGTTTTGGCCCTGCTGTTTACCAGGTTTGTGGGCCTGTTAGTAAACCTTAGTCTCAGTTTCTACCTACCTCCCCATTGTTATAGGGATAATAATGGTAGATAATAGATATAAGAGTTAATTTGTTGTGAGGGTTAAATGAGCTAACAGCTGTAGTATGCTCAGTGTAGTGCCTAGCACATGGTAGGTACTATGTGGTTGGTAGATGTAACCTTCCATTAATACTTCCAAGTAGAGTTTTGGGAAAAATCAGCCTAAGTTTGCCTTCTTTGAAAACAAGGCCCTGTTCTACCTAACAGTGATGGATTGAACACACAGAAGAGGAATCACGGATTGCTAGGTCGTCTGTGGGTTTTATGGGTTATGGCAGTAGTTGCTGTCAGAGTCACTTCTGACACACGGCAACCCCATGTATATAGAATAGAACTGCTCCGTCGGGTTTTCAAGTCTGTGGCCTTTCAGAAGCAAATCATCAGGCCTGTCTTCTGAAGCTGCATGGGTTCACTAAGAGCTAATCAATTCGTAAGGAACCCGGGTGGTGCTGCCAGCAAGAGGGTTGGCAGTTCAAACCTAACAGGTACCCTAAGGGAGTAAGATGGGGGTATTCAGGTTCCTTCAAGATCACAGCCTTGGAAACTCCTTAAGGCAAAAGTTTCTCTCAGTCCTTTAGGGTCACTGTGAGTCATCGTCAACTCAGCAGTTTGGCTTGTGTTTTAATCAGTTCAAAAGATGACCCAAAAGTTAAGCGCTAAGCTGCTAACTGGAAGGTTGGTGGTGCAAACCAAGCCAGCGCCTCCGTGAGAAAAAGACCCGGTAGTGTGCTGTCATAAAGATTATAGCCTAGAAAACCCCATGGAATAGCTCTACGCTGTCACTGTGATTCAAAAATCAACTCAAGGACACTAACAGCAGTTGATTCATACCAGACTCCTTTCTTTCTTTTCTTGACGGTGTTACTCTGTGTTAGGGACTCTGTGTTAGGGAACAACCCATCTAAAAAGACCTCACCAGGGCCTTTGACAGTGACTTGATAGGCTTGTCAGAGATGTGGAAGGGATAGAAGAGACAGTTGGGTAGGGGAATGAATTAATAAATGATTGAGCAACTGCACTTAAATATGCAGATGAATGGATAAAAGGCAATTCTAATGAGTATTTATGGTCAGATAAGGTCCTCAGCCCTATCCTGTTGTACACATTTATTAAATTAAGCTGTTGAGGGTCTGCTTATTAAATTTGCAAATGAGGCAAAGCTGATATATGAAATTGAAGGATTAGATTGTTGGTTGATATAGCTGACTGCTAAGTTTACTTCTTAATTCTGGCAGTTTGCAAGACTACTTGAACACTTTAATAAGTTCTGAGGTTATATTTTGGAGCATGAAGGAAATTTTTATAAAAACGTTCCTGTTTTTCTACCCCAGTAAAAACCTTCCTTCGTGGGTCTTTATATCTTTTTTCTCTGGGTGCCCAGATGGCTCCTAGCACTCCTGAGTGGCCTCCTTGAAAGACAGTTAGGACATTATGCCAGGTAGTAATGACTCTAAATAACATATAGTTGGAAATGAAATGGGGAAAACATCAGCTCTTAATTTTGTGCCAACTTCTTAGAAATAAATCATCTGAGTAGCCAGTTTTCTTTCGTGTAGCAAATGGACACAGCCAGCTAAGTAGAAGGTAGCCAAGTCCCGGTGACCACATTAGCATTACCGAAAGTTATGTCCCCTGTCCCTACAGTGATCTTTCTTTATTTCTGTGTGTACTGTAGTGTGTGAATTAGAACTGCCCCAGGACCTGTTCTTTTTCATTACATAGGTTATTACTTAGGTAGCCAGCATACCATTTTTAACTGTTACTTCAGACCTGCTGTGATGTCAGATGACCTGGATGGAGTAATTTTTAGTGGAGAGACAGGCCATATATACATGTGTACAGAGTTATTTGTCATAAGACATGTGGCTAAAATCAAAATCACTATACCCATGGAATTCTGGTCTAGGTACATGATGTTTGAATATGAAAATCCATTTTGAAGATTCAAATCTTTTGTCCCTTTAAATAGGGGTGTGTGTGTGTGTGTGTGTGTGTGTGTGTGTGTGTGTGTGTGCAATATCCTCCTCTGTTGCATTGCTTTAGGGCTGCTGATTAGCATACAAAATGTTTCCCATTTGAGAGTGAGGACAATACAAAAACTGGCCCTCTGTAGCTAATATACTCGGACATACTATCACGTGTCTCGCTTATTTTTCTAGTTGAGTGCCAAAGCATGAGTAACCTTGTTATTAGATCATCTCAAACTAAAAACTAGCCACAAGTTGATCTTATTGATCTGTTAGTTGCACTGAACTATATATTGCATGCAATTTTGTAACTCTTTAGTATGGAGTCTTCAATTATGTAACTATAGAAAGAAAGGGGAGAAATCACGTAAATATGTCATATTTCATTGGAGAGAACCTTTTAACTTCTGTGTGCAGGTTGGTTTTTGTTTTGCTAATGTTGAAATTAATGATGGTTTTATATTCCTCATTTTTAGTTATACTTTAAGAGAAAATGCTACCCACTGTCTAGAATTTTTTCAGCTGTGCATTTTATATATACCACCGGTGACATTAGGAACATAACACATTTGGTTTTTCTATCCGTGAATCACTTGGTCACAAAATTACCAACCTGTAGCTATGATAACAGAAAGGAAAGCCTTCAGGTGGCCCTCTGGGAGCCACAGAGCATCACACCACCATAATTCAGTTCCTTGATTAGTATTTTATAGTTAATCCAAGACTATAATTTGTGTTTGGTTAATGGGCACAGGCACACTCACTCTTTGTTCAAAAATCTTTGTACACAGAAACCATGTGGTTGAAAATTTGAATCAGAGATTAGTTGTGACATTTTTAAGAGATATTTTGCTAGACAAGTTAAAGAGCTTCAGGACTAAAGTAACACCTTGTCAAATGAGGTTTTGATGAGTAAAAATGTCTAACTAGCCAGCACATACGTATGCACCTGTCAGCCTCAGACTTTGTGTTTCTGTTTTCTGTCCCCAGTAAACCTTCTTGCCCTTCCCCAAGTTTTCACTCCTCAGTGCTTGTGTTTCTCAGCTCTCTGAACCCTGCTACTTAGGTGGCACAGAACAGTGGTAGTAGTACAGACAGTGAAACGACTGCTGTTCCTCTTTGTCCAAAGGCATCTACCAACATTCTTTGTCACTTGTTGAGTCTCAGTTGATAAGAATTTGTTTCTAACACTGCTTTCTGTTTTCCAAATATTTGTGTCATCGTCTCTGTCGCCAAATAATTTAGTCATCTTTAACATTTGAAAATCGGTGGCCCTCATTCCAGGTGGGTTTAGTGTTTTTAAATGTGTGTGCTTATGTCTCCTACTACACTGTAGACGTCTTCAGAAACTGTACAGTCATTATTATTGAGGGTCTCAGCACACTGAGTCAAAGCACTGACCTAGAAGTTGGGAGATTTGGTCTCCTGTTCTGACAGTTGTCATTGATTAGGTCTTTATTCTTAGGCAAATCACTAAGCTTTTTTGGGTTTTAGTTTCCTTGTCTACAATCTGTTAAATTGGAACAGTGGCTGTCAAACCTGGCTGTACATTAAAACCACCAGGGCAGCTTTTTAAAACGTACAGTTATATATATATGTGTCTGTTGCATATCTGTGCTGTCACCTAAATACTCGGTTGAATTGAGGTGGGGGGACAGTGAGGACCTCTATATTTTTAGGTTTTTAAATCCCCCTGCGTGATTCTAATACACAGCTAGAGTTGGAAATCACTGGATTCGATGATCTGTCTTTCAGGTTGTACCTGGCTTTAATGGTCTACCATTGTAATATGGTCTTTTTTTTTTTTTAATAAAATGTTATGTAAGTACTTAATTAAGACAGTTCTTTAAATTTCACAAATAGTTTGGTAGTTGAAGGAACAACTGTTTCATGAGTCAAACTCCAGGAGTTCCAGAATTAAACCTCATGGCCAAACTCCAGCCTGGTATAAATCATGGCCACCCACAAATAAATTTAAAGCATAACATTTATTTTATGCAGAGTATATTACCAACAATATTCCCTATTGCATTTGAGGTTTATCATTAAATTCTATTGTCTAGAATTTTTTATAAGGAAAGAAATATATTGAGGTGAGCCTAGCAGCAAACAGAGATAAATATCACTGAATTATCTCTCAAAATGAAACATCAGGATTTTGTACTAAGTATGCTTTGTGTGTCAAAGGTGGTCTACAATAATTTGTACAGATCTGTTCTTTGTAAGGAAACCCTGGTGGTGTAATGGGATAAGTGTTACATCTGCTAACCAAAAGGTCGGCAGTTCAGAGCCACCAGAAATTCCTTGGAAACTCTATGTGGCAATTCTACTCTGACCTCTAGGGTCACTATGAGTCAGACCTGACTTGATGGCAGGGGTTTGGTTTTGGTTTGGTCCTTTGTTGTTGATCTTTCTGAATTTCTCTGACAAATGTATGGATTCAGTCTGACTTGGACTCCGGTGTTGAGCAACTTCTGAAGTTTCAAGTGCAAAGCATGCATCTTAAATGCGCTAATCCCAAGGCACTAAGCAGAAGCATGCAAAACAGCTTATGGAATGACCTAAACGGAAATTGCAAACTGCTGAAGAAATAGGCACTCACGAGATTAACATGAGTTCTTAGCTTGATCCCTGAGTCATTTCAGTGCAGAATATAACGGTCATACGTGCTTCCCTGCCTCAGTTTTTCTTTTCTGTGGTGGCCTCCCGTGGAGAAGACTGTGGTAAGGCCTTGCTGAAAGAGTTGGAAGCGTATACCCTTGGCTGTCCTCCTGCAAGGGTTTTCCTTAGGGCAGCCACTGCAGCTTCTCCCTGGAGAGCAAATAGGAATAGAGACAGAAAAACAGAGGATGACTTTCAGATACATTGGTGATTTGGTTTGGGGCATTAGTGTCCCGGGGTTGGAACTTAAAATCTCAAATGAGAAGCCAATGGATAGCTTCCAAAAGCATTCGGAAATCCTGGGAAACAACTAATGGACCACAACTACCACGGCCTCTACAGGATGGAGTCCAGTACAACTAGGTGGTGTCCAGCTATCACCACTGATTACTCTGACAGGAACCACAGGACAGGGTCTAGGACAAAGCTGGAGAAAAAATGGAGGACAAAATTCTAACTCACAAAAAAATACTACACTTACTGGGATAACAGAGACTGGGAAAACCCTGCAAGTATGGCCCCGAACAGTATTTAGCTGAGCAATAAGGACACTCCTGAGGTTCACCCTTCAGCCAAAGGTTAGACAGGCCCATAAAACACATAGGCTAGAGGAGCACACTAGCCCAGGGGCAAGGAGTAGAAGGCAGGAGGGGATGGGAAAGCTAGTGACAGGGATCCCAGGGTTAAGGAAGAGTGTTGACATGTCATAGGGCTGGTGACCAGTGTTGTAAAACAATATGTGTACTAACTGTTTAATGAGAAGCTAATTTGTTCTGTAAAACCTTCATCTGAAGTTACAGTGATAAAATAGAAACGAAGAAAACGTGGGTAACAATTGTGCTTTAATGAGCAATGTTGACCTCTCACCACCACTGTTTTCCAGAGCCTGTCCCCACTTTCTCCACGTGGCAGCGGGAGAGCGGCGACTCTGAGGAAGCCCGGCTCTCCCCGCAGGCGGGACGCCTGATCCATCAGCTGCTGGATGAAGACAGCGGCCCCATGCTCTCCCCTCGGTTCTATGCTTATGGGCAGAGTAGGCAATATCTGGATGACACGGAAGTGCCTCCTTCTCCCCCAAATTCCCATTCTTTCATGAGGTATGTTTCTCTGTGCTGCTGAAAAGCATCTTTCCAGCACATTAGAAAGGGTGGGAGTGGTGCTGTGATGAGGAATTTTTTTTTTTTTTAACTTAAGTGGCAGTCTGTGGAAAAACATTTCCCATTGTGATTCACAGGTTGTGATGTTTTTAGGGTGACCTGTGGCCTAAGAGCGACATCACATACAGAATTTCCGTTTGCATCTCTTTCCAGAGCTCTCTCAAATTTACCTTACATGCCTCATGGCACGCCTTTCAGCATGCCCAGTCAGACCTCTGCTAATTCCACTTGTGAGCTCCAGAAGGCTAGTTCTATTTAATTGGTGGGAAATAGAGTCCAAAGTCACAAAAGTAATTTTACGTTCAAAAATTAGTAGTTGACATCTCCTATTCAAAAGGAAGGAGACTATTTTGACTCTTCTCCTCCGCTCTACCTGGCATCCCACATCCCCGAGACACATGTCAGTTGGCACTGGCTGCTCTTGGGGAAGCTGACCCAAGCCTTGCCCCCAACAGGCGACGGAGCTCCTCTCTGGGCTCCTACGATGACGAGCAGGAGGACCTGACACCTGCCCAGCTCACTAGGAGGATTCAGAGCCTTAAAAAGAAGATTAGAAAGTTTGAGGACAGATTTGAAGAAGAAAGGAAGTACAGAGTAAGTGCCTCCTCACAGAGTTCCCATAAGCCCCAACTGTCCCCTGACAAGCAGGCATGTCAGCAGCACAAAGAACTTCTGAAAGGTCACCAGGGTACAGAAGATGGCTAGGGAATTTTAAAACAAATAGGCAGTAAAAACTGGATAGTAAAACTCTGAAAGTAAACCCTGGTGCAAACCTTGTTGGTGTAGTGGTTAAATGCTACAGCTGCTAAACAAAAGATTGCCAGTTCAAATCTGCCAGGCATTGCTTGGGAATTCTGTGGGGCAGTTCTACCCTGACCTATAGGGTCGCCATGAGTCGGAATCAACTTAATGGCAGTGGCTTTGGGATTTTTTGGCTAAACTCTGATAAATCCCAAATATGTATCAACATTTTTCTTCTGTGAGTTAATCTTCATGAATAAATTGACAACTTTGTGTTTTACAGATTTATCAGTGAGCAGGACTAGGAAAGATCATTGAATAAAGTCTTTGTCTAGTTAAAATTTAATTCAAGTTTAACCCAAAACCAAACCCAGTGCCATTGAGTCATTTCTGACTCATAGCAGCTGCTCCATGGAGTTTCCAAGGAGGGCCTGGCAGATTTGAACTGACAACCTTTTGGTTAGCAGAGGTAGCACTAACCATAAGACCACCAGGACTTCCAAATTATCTTTTTCTACAATGTTGTTAGTCCTGTCTGCATTCTAGCTTTAGCTCTATCCTCAGTATTCCCCAGAAGAATGGCAGAAAGACATTTTTCATGGTGAGTATAGTGTAAAATACCCCTCTGTTTTCCACTTGGTTACCTTTAGAAGTTCAATTCTGCAAATAATGGAAAAGTCTCTGTAGATAACCTGACTGGAGTCCATATCAAAAGCCTAGAATTTTACCTGTAAGGAATTCTTTGAAAGCATCAAAACTAAGTAGCTGTAAAGTGGTGTTTGTTGTTGGTTGCCGTCCAGCCAGTTGTGACTCATGGTGACCCATGTGTGCAGAATAGAAGTGTTCCATAGCGTTTTCAAGGCTCTGACCTTTCAGAACCACAGTGACTTTGGGTGGGTTTGAACTGCAGACCTTTCAGCTGGTAGTCAGGATTTTAACTATTTTCACTGCTTAAAGACTAGAATTACCCCCGTGACATTAGCTTTGATTGATCACAGTTCATTTCTATTCAGATAGATGAGACTTCTCTTCTTCCTCCTGTTTAAAATGAAAATGATCATGAAACATGTCTCTTTCCTGCCCTAATTTCAAAACATTTACTCTGGATTTCCTTTTCTCAGCCTTCCCACAGTGACAAAGCAGCCAACCCAGAGGTCCTGAAGTGGACAAATGACCTTGCCAAATTCCGGAAACAACTTAAAGGTAGGTGAATTTCTGCATCTGTGGCAGTTTCTATACAGTAAGCCAGGTTCCTTAAGGATCCTTTCCAGTGCTTTCAACTGATCAGACTGATGACCGCCACCTCCTCAGGCTCCCACTGCCTTGCCTGCCCCTGGTCTCAGTCTCGGGGTAACAGAGATCAAGCTAGATACAAATTCTGCAGCATCTCTGCATTCCTGTAATCACTAACATAAGGATAATGGTTTCAATTTAGCACTTACTGGATACTTGTTTGGGAAACCCTGGTGGCATAGCGGGTTAAGTGCTACATCTGCTAACCAAAAGATCAGCAGTTTAAATCCACCGGTCACTCCTTGAAAACTCTATGGGGCGTTCTACTGTGACCTCTAGGGTTGCTGTGAGTCAGACTTGACTTGGCAGCAGTGGGTTGTTTTTGTTTTTGTTTTTGAAAATACTTGTTGAATCCAGTGCTCCATTGGCTTTGTGTTAAAAGAAGGGAAGACCTAGATATACGAAGAAAAATTCTGAAAATAATCTGGTCCCTGTCCCTCAAAGAGCTTCCTGTCTTTTAGAGGATAGAATCACAGAGGCAACTAAGTAGAATTCAAAATAAGGTATGTAAGTTATATAGGGAAAGGTGGCCAGAAGTTGAACAGTTGATTTATAAATACCTTCACAGACCAAGCAAACAAGCATAGGAAGGCATCTTCCACATTCTAAGGACTGCAGATGTCAATGTGGCTGAAGGATGGCCCCTAAAACAACTAAAGCTTTCTCAGGAGTTAGAGCTAGGGAAACTGTTGTAGTCATCTAGTGCTGCTCTCTTGATGGTATGAGGTTCCCAACTCTCTGCTTGCCTCCCTTTCCTTTTATCCCTTATAGGATAAAAGGTGATGCAAGCCAACACTCAAGGGAAACTCCCTTTACAATGGAGCAGGGATGTGAAATCCTCTATAGCATAATCCACTCCGTTAACCACAGGCAGAGATTAGGATTTAGACGACCTTGACTTTGGCTAGCATAAGAAAATCATAAAATAGAGGGCAATCACAGAATACAGGGAATCCTGACCCAGCCAAATGACTACACATACTGGGAGGAGGGGGGGCGGGGGACAGCACAATTCAATCCATGACAGAAACACCCCAGAGAAATCCAAGAAGGTATTATCATCGTTTCAGATTTTATGTAATAACCAGAAGATTTCCATTGATATTGTAATTAGATACTCTGAAAAAACAAGAAAGGTTAGGTGGTAGTTAAGCACTTGTTGACACCACGGGAAAACAATTAAGGCTCAGCAGACATCAATTCTCATGTATCTCTACCCCATATCTTTTCAACTAGAGTCAAAACTGAAGATCTCTGAAGAGGACTTAACCCCCAGAATGCGGCAGCGGAGCAACACGCTCCCTAAGAGTTTTGGTTCCCAACTGGAGAAAGAAGAGGAGAAAAAGCAGGAACTGGTAGATAAAGCAATCCAGCCTAGCGTTGAAGCCACACTGGAGTCCATCCAGAGGAAGCTTCAGGAGAAGCGGGCAGACAGCAGCCGTCCAGAAGACATTAAGGTGCGAGGAGTCCGTGAAGGCCCGGTCTGACTGCTGACCCGAGGCCAGTAAATACGGTAGACGTAGGCCGTGCTATGTCCATGCTATGTGCATCCCAAGTGGAAGGGCGAAGCATTGATACCTCTGAACCCTCCCCCACCCTGAAGTCAACATTCTTAGGTGTCTAGAGAGTACCTCAAACAACTGCATGCAGTCTTTTGATGATTCTACCTGCTGCAGAGTGGGCTTGCTTAATAGATGTTTTGGTGAGTCTCTGAGTTAGAAGCATTAGAGACAAGCCTTTGGACTGAGTAACCTGTCACTGTAACCATTAATTACCTGGGCCATTAAGCTAATGCTCCTGTGCTTGCAGCCTTGCTGACCTCAGGGTTCAGGACTTTGCTGCTGCATTGCCTGGAAGAGGCAAGTAGTTGCTGGTGATTCTGCTACGCAGGAGGCAGTAATAGCTAATTTCTCAGTGAGCCTTTGGGTATCAGTGGAGAGAGCCATTGTATGAGGATTCTCTCTAACCTGTGTTTAGGATATGTCTTTAAATAGCAAGCTGGAATGTTAACAGTATTTTCTTTCATCCTCTTTCATGTCTGTGGCCTGATGTTGATACAGGATATGACCAAAGACCAGATTGCTAATGAGAAAGTGGCTCTGCAGAAAGCGCTGTTGTATTACGAAAGCATTCATGGACGGCCGGTATGTGAACGTGTTGGATTTTCTGGTTGGAGTAAATATTCTGGCTTCAGAAATGGATCTTCTATGTTCAGTATGTTGCAAATGGGGTTTCCTAATGTTTACTTTTACTTTTAGACTGAAAGAGGCCACTAAGATTACTGTATACATACTGTTAATATAGGGAAACTCTGGTGGCATAGTGGGTTAAGTGCTGCATCTACTAACCAAAATGTCAGCAGTTGGATCTGCCGGGTGCTCCTGGGAAACTATGGAGCAGTTCTACTCTGACCTCTAGGGTTGCTATGAGTCAGACTCCACTGGAAGGCAGTGAGTGGATTGTTAATACTGTATTTTAGGTGGAAGTTTACACAGCACATTAGATTGCCATCCAACAATTCATATGCAGATTGTTTGGTGACATCAGTTACTGTCCCTGCAGTGTTTCAGCCCTCTCGTTGTCTCCCCCTGCCTGCAGGTTCCCTCCTTCCTATTTCCTTGCCCCCCTTTGCCTTCTGGTCTTTGCTTTCGGGTAAATGTTGACTGTTTTCTCTCATACAGTTGACTGTTTAATGGAACACGTTCCTCGTGGGTGTCTGTTTATTTTATACACTATTATTGGACTCAAAGGTGACTACCTGGAATGGCCCTAGTTCCAGGTTAAAAGTGTTTCTTAGGATGATAGTCTCAGGGATTCCTCCAGTTTCTATCACTCCAGTAAGTTTGGTCCTTTTTTAAGAACTTGAGTTTTGTTCTACATTTTTACCACATTCTAACCAGGATCTTCTGTTGTGTCCCGGTCATAATGGTCAGTGGAAGCCTGGTATCATCTAGCTCTTCAGGTCTCAACCTAGAAGAGGCTGTGGTTCACATGAGCTGTTAGTCCTGGGGACGAGACTCTTCCTTGAGTCTCTGGTTTCTGTCATTCTCCTTTGCTCCAGATGGGAAGTGACCAATACAGTAGTTTTATCGCAGATGGCCACACATAAGCTTTTAAGACCTCAGACACTACTCACCAAACTATAATGTAGAACATTATCTTTATGAACTAAATTATACCAGTTGACCTAGTTGTACCATGATACTTTGGTCCTGAAATTTCAAACCCAGTAAATTAATCCCACATAGTGTTCAAGCACATCTAGAAGTATCCCTAATTGTGCCCCTATGTGCTTTATTGTGTATATGAATATAAATGTAGTACATACAAACATGTACATACATACCCAAAACCAAACCCATTGCCACTGGGTCAGTTCTGACTCATAACAACACTATAGGACAGAGTAGAACTGCACCACAGAGTTTCCAGGGAGTCCCTGGAGATTCAAACTGCCAATCTTTTGGTTAGCAGACATAGCGTTTAACCACTATGCCACCAGGGTTTGCTGTACATACATATACCCACAAAAATATCTTTGTATATTTATATGCTTGTATACTCCTACGTGCCTTCCTGCACCATATAACATACATGTCTACCTCTGTAACCACTCATATATTTTTCTCTTGCTATTGTTATTGTTGCAAAATTGTATGTGTGATGGCACTTACTGTAATTGTCCTTCACTCTTGTGTACCTCTCAGTGTCTTCACTGACCTTGGTCCTGTTGTACTGACTTGCCCCATGTTGTGTATTGTCTTTCCCATCATCAGAATTAACACAAGTCTACTATCTAGTAAGTGATTCCCTTTCCCCACACCCTCCCTTCCTTAGTAACCATTAAAGAGCATTGCTCTCTGTGTGTGTTCTTGACTTTTTGTAAAGGTGGTATGCTGTAACTTTTGTCCTTTTGTGTTGACTTATTTCACCCAGCATAATGTCCTCCAAACTCATCAGTGTTAGAAGATAAAACTCATTATTTATCACTGGCGGTATTCCACTGTATGAATGTAGCACAGTTTGTTTACCCATTCATTTAGGTTGTTTTCTTCTTTTTTGCTATTGTGAATAACGCTTCAGTGAACATGGGTGTCAGCATGCCTATTCCTATCACTGCTCTTGTGTCTTGAGGATATATACCTAGGAGTGGAATTGTTGAGTTATAAAATACTTCTGTTTCTAGCTTTTTGAGGAAGTGCCGTGCCTTCTTCCACAGTGGTTATACTACTTTATAATCCCACTAGCAGTATGTAAGAGTTTCAGTCTCAGTACAGCCTCACCAGTGTTTGTTATTTTCTGGGTTTTTGTTTTGCTGTTGTTACTGTCTGTTTTGATCAGTGCCGTTTTTGTAGGGGTGAGATTGTATCTCTTTGTAGTTTTGATTTACATCTCTCTAATGATCATGAGCATCCCTACATAAGTTTGTTGGTTACTTGAGTATCTTCTTTGATGAAGTACTTGTTCATAAGTATTGCCCATTTTTTTATTAGATCACTTGTCTTTTTGTCGTTGAAGTTTTCTGTGTATTTTAGAGATCAGGCCTTTGTCAGACATGTTATCTTTAAGTTTTTTTTTCCAATCTGTAGATTCACTTTTTACTCTTTTCGTAAAGTCTTGCTTGACAGGTGTAAGTATTTAATTTTTAGGAGGTCCTACTATCTAACTTATGTTGTTCATATATTTTTAGTTGTGTTTGATGTTGTATTTATGCCAAAAATTAGAACCTCTGGCTTTTCTCCTATACTACCTGCCAGAAACTTCACAGTTTAGGTGTTCGATCCATCTTGAATTAGTTTTTGTATATGGTGTGAGGTATGGATCCTGTTTCATTTTTCTGCAAGTAGATATCCAGTTTTGCCAGCACTACTTGTTAAGAGACTGTCTTTTCCACTGAATAAACTTTGGCTCTTTCTCACAAATAGATTGCTGTATATTGTCTCCAAAGCTAAGCTTTCTGAAGTTTCAGCCAATAATCGGTAGGTTTCCACTAGGTAGTAGGTGCTGAGTTTAATTATATTTCAAAGGAAAGTTAGTCTAAAACTAGAATTTAGTCTAGTGTCATAATTTGCATAGGAGAAAAGATGGAGAGGAGTGGGTATGGGTCTCTGCACAGAGCGCTGGAGTCAGGAGACTGCTCTGTACCCAGGCCTCCTTCATAAGCTGTCACTCAGCTGCTTTGGTCAGCTTCCTCATCTGTAAAATCGAGGGGGCTGAACTAGAATGATCTGCTCTAAAACTCAGCCTTTCTACAATGTAGTTGTGACAAATATTTGTTCATAAAAAAGTTTCAGCTGCAATTTAGAACTAAAAGTGTGAGGGATGTAAACTGTGACTTTGCTTTTTCATAGCAACAGGAAACAGATGAAGTAATTTGTTATTCGGCAAGTGTTTATTGAATGTTTATTGTTAGCTGTAGGGGAGAGAGTACACAGGCTTCTGCTCTTCCTTGAGGAATTTGTAATCAGATATCCTACTTTTTGGTTACTCTCAGTAACCTCCTGTTCAGGAATGTTGTCAAGAAGCCAAGCAAACAAGGTCCTGAGAGCAGCCTTAAGGAAGTTTGAAGTTTAGGCTTATAGCTGGCTTTTTATGTAGCCAAAAGCATAGGTGTCTTTTCCTGCCACAATCGTACCTATAGAGTGGCTATAGTCTTTTCATCAAAAATGTGCTCTTAAATAAGAAAGCTTCTGGAATAATGGACTAGACTGGAAGATCTGTGAGGACAGAGATCTGGGTATTGTTCACCTAATTGTGACCCTAACCCTCAGCATCCAGCATAAGACCTGACACATAGGTGCCCAGTACCTACCTGAAAATGCATCCTCAATGGCAGTTTTGTTGTGAATTTGTCAGTTTTAAATTAAAAAAAAAAAAGTTGGAGCAGATGATGATTTTGTTGGCCTGTCTCTGCAGTGGAAAAATACTGACACTCTGGGATAATGTTCATGTTTCAGCCAAGTTTTGTTTTGGATTTTGTAAAGGAATTGAAAATCAAATAGTAAATGCACTGGAACTCAAATATATTGTGAAATATTGTCCTACTCTACTGGAGTCTTCAGAACTTGTAGAGTTGGAGCTGAGCCACATTTAACAGAGAGAAACCTCTCCCAGACCCTGTGCATACGGCCTTTAGGTAGAGATCTTCTTGTGGCCGTAAGACAGGCTTCAGTGGAGGTGGTGAGAGTTGTAATTTCTTTAGGTTTTTTCTTTTCCTTATGTGGATCTGGGTTATGGCACAGCTAGATTCCCTGAAGGACTTCCTTGCCTCAAGTCTCCAGTTGAGCAGATGTCAGAAGAGCTCTCACAGCTGCCTTTAAGATAGTTAACTTAAAAGCTAAACATAAACCAGACCCATTGTCATTGAGTTGATTTAACTCCTACTGACCCCATAGGACAGAGTAGAACTGTCTCATAGGGTTTCTAAGGAATGACTGTTGGATTCAGACCAACGTTTTGGTTAGCAGCCATAGCTCTTAACCACTGCACCACTAGGGCTATATGAGTAGGCTTAGCCTGGCTGCCGTTTCCAGGGTTTGTGGGCTGCAGTATCTGTTGCTCTGAGCTGGGCACAGGTTCATTCCACCTGGACCGTGGCTCTGTGCAGACACCATGAATTTTACAACCCAGCCCTTATGAAATAAGCCATGATTGGGGCTCCTGGAGTAACCCAAACCATCTTGGAGTCTCATTGTTTTATCTGTATTATAGATGCCTTTTGTAAATTTTATCTGTATTATAGATGCCTTTTATAAATTTTATCTGTATTATAGATACCTTTTGGAAATTGACGACATCCACACATTTCATTTTTTACAATTTCCAGCTTTTCTGGATTCACACTTCATACATTCTATGATCTGACTATTAATATTTGCAGGTATCTCTTCTCATTTTGAGTTATGCCCCCTCAGCAAATGAAGGTCCCCAAAACTTTGATCCATCCATATCATCAAGGTTGACTCTGTTTTGAAGAGACAGCTCTTCCCAGTTGTCTTCCGAGTACCATCCAAACAGAAGGCCTCATCTTCCAGCTATGTGTCTTTCAGTGTTCTGCTGCTATTCAGAAGCATTTTACTGGCCACTTTTTTTAGGTCCTTCTTCTCAAGTCTGTCTTAGTCTGGAAACCCCACTGTAGGTCTGTCCACCATGGGTCACCCTAACAACGACATATACATATACACCCAAATGTGTATACACACACACATAATACTGTGTTTAACAGCTGTCCAGCTGGTTCTGACTCATGGCAACACTGTGTACAACAGAATGGAACACTGCCCAGTCATGCGCCATCCTCACAGTTGTCAATTTGTTCAAGCCCGTCGTTGGAGCCGCTGTGTCAGTCTGTCTCATAAAGGGTCTTCTGATTTTTCTCTAACCATCTGCTTTACCCAGCATGATGTCCTTCTCCAGGGACTGATCTCTCCTGATAACACGGCCATGTTACATAAGACAAAGCGGCACCGTCCTCGCTTCTGGGGAGCGTTCTCCTACGCTTCTTCCAAGACGGACTCGTTCATTCTTCTGGCAGTCCATGATACATTCAGTGTTCTTCACTAACACCAAAATTCAAATGCATCAGTCCTTCGGTCTTTCTTATTCGTTGTCCACTTTTCACGTGCACGATTGAGAAGACCATGGCTTGGGTCAGACCACTTTAGTCCTCTGAAGGATCTCTTTGCTTTCAACACTTTAAAGAGGTCTTTCCAGCAGATTCACACAGTGAAATTGCTGTTGCTGTTGTTAGAGCTATAAAGTCACTTCGGGCCCGCAGCAACCTTGTGTCCAACAAAGTGAACCAATTGCCCAATCCTGCACTATCGTCACCATTGTTGTAGTCACTGTGTCCCTCTAGCTTGTTGAGGCCCTTCTGCTTTTTTGGCTCACCCTCCACCTTACCAAGCATGGTGTCCTCTTCCAGGGACCAGTCCCTCCTGACAACATGTTCAGAGTACATGAGATGAGGCCTCACCATCCTTCCTTCTTCTGTGGAGCACTTTGGCTGCACTTCTTACAAGACAGATGTGTTCATTCTTGTGGTAGTCCAAGATGTATTCAGTGTGGTTCACCGACACCATAATTCAAAGACATCAGTTCTTCTTGGATCTTCCTTATTCATTGGCCAGCTTTCGCCCAGTGTAATACATCATTTCTTACTGTTTCCATGGGCAGTGATTGTAGATTCCAGTAAAATGAAACCCTTAATATTTTATCTGTTTGTCATAATAGTGCTAAGGAGCCTGGTCGTGCAGTGGTTAAGTGTTCAGCTGCTAACCAAAAGGTTGAGGGTTCAAACCTACCAGCCACAGAGGAAGATGTGGCCATCTGCTTCTTGAGGATTACAGCCTGGGAGACCCTATAGGACAGTTCTGCTAACAATCAACTCAGCACCAGTGGGTCAATATATAGTGGTTGGTGGTTGAGTGGTAGAATTCTCACCTGCCCTGGAGGAAACCCGATTTCACTTCTAGCGAATGCACCATGTGCGCAGCCGCCGCCTGTCTGGCAGTGGGGGCGTGCGTGTTGCTATGGTAGCTAAATAGCTCTCAGCTGAGCTTCCATAGGAAACTGGACTAGAAAGAAAGGCCTGGCCATCTGTTTCCAAAACCAGCTGATGAAAAGCCTGTAGTTCACCGTGGCGCAGACCGCGTCCCGTAGTGGGGATGGCCCAGGGCCAGAAGGCATTGCATTCTGTTGCACATGGGGTCACCACTCGACAGCTGACTCAGTGGCACCTACAAGCAATAAGTATATTTATGTAATTATGTGTTTGAGTTTGTGTTGCTTCTGAAGCATAAAACTGCTAGGAGGAGAAGACAAAAAGGGACAGAATCTTAGGCAGAGAAAAGCAACAACTCTATCTTCTATATTATCTAGTAATACCAGTACATTGTGCAAAGATCAGGTAATCCAAAATAGCAGATAATCAAGGATAGTATTTAGATGCAGCTTTTGAATTTAAATTTAACCATGGCTCTGTTTATTTCTGTCTTGTTAGTTCTCAAGGTTTCAAAACCTTGGGTGTCTGGTATAGAGGAGGTGAGGTGGGTGGCTGTGGAGAGTTGCACTGTAAATGATAGTTTTTGCTTCTGTTGCAATTATATGTTCTGCTCTCTGAGGCTTCTTATTAAATGACTGAATCAGAAGAAAGAATGTACTTTTGTAGCACTGTTATCCCTAGGAACATGAAATACTAGTTCTTACCACTACCAGTTGCTGTGAACTTGAGTCTGACTCATAGCAACCCCATGTTTGTCAGAGTAGAACTGTGCTCCACAGGCTTTCCCATGGCTGATTTTTAGAAGGCGACTGCCAGGACTGTCTTCTGAGGTGCCTCTGGGTAGACTGAAACTTCCACCCTTTTCGTTAGCAGCTCTCTTAGTCATCTAGTGCCACTCTAACAGAAACACTACAATAGGGGGCTTTAAAAGGAGAACCTGTATTCTGTCATGTCTAGTAGGCTACAAGTCCAAGTTCAGGGCCCTGGATCCTTTGCAAAGAATGTGCTCTGCTCCTTGCACTGCTTCTTGGTGGCATGAGGTCTCCAACTCTCTGCTTGCTTCCTTTTGCCTTACATCCCAAGAGACTGCCTCAAGGCACAATACAGCCTTACATATTGCGTCCTGCCCTACCAACACAACTGCCGCCCATCCAGGGTTTATAGTATACAGGAATTCTCACAGCACCAGGGATCGTGGCCTAGTGGCGGGGACACAGTGCAGTCCATGACAGCACCAAGCACGGTAATTATGTGTGCTACCCAGGCACTCCCTCCAAACCAGTTGCCATCAAGTGGATTCCACCTCATGGCTTAGCCCTGCCTTGTTACTCGTTTTTCGTACATCATTCTTTCAGATGAAGAATGAACATCTTTTTGACTCCAGATTCTAGCATCTCATTAGGGTAAGGGGAAAATGCAGCAGGAAAGCTGAGTGTCTTTTATTCCTGGTCCCAGGCCAGGCTCTCTGCCTGTCCCTGGAACATGATGTTCCAGCCTCCTCAGGAAAGGCAGAGTTCATTTGATTATCTGGCCAGCTGAAAATCCAAGGGAGACCTTATAATTCTTGGATGTATGGTGTCACCATGGACCATTTGGGCAACAGCTTTTTTAAAAGTATAAGAAATATTTCCATAACTAATCTATTATTACAAACTCTAGTTTTTCAGAAAAACAAGCAGTGAGAGCTACTTGTTGTTGCTGAGTCTGCATATTCTGATTTAAACAGACAGTTTTAAGATCCTAAGCCAAAACAGTTATCTGCCACGTCTAGTTACAGGTACATTTTTTTAACAAGGCTATTTGCTTGAACAGGGTACTCAGTGACAGATTGGCATGTGTATAAAAAACAAAACACACATTTGGACACTGACACAGAATTTCCTGTTGTCATTAAGCTGTGTCCTTTTCAACACTTAAGGATCTCATCAAAAGATCTTATCACAGAGAGAATAAATAGCTACAGCTTACTGTATTGCATTCTTTAAATATGATAGTAAGCAGAGAGGAGGGAAGAAAGGTCCTTTAACCACAGCCTCTGGGTTCTTTCTGAGTCTCTTTCTCATTGGTATTTACTCATGTGTTTGAAAACCTTAGAAACTAACAAGACAGTAAACATAGTCATGTTCAAATAGAAATAGAAATATTAAAGCCGTACATAAATCCTGTAAGTCAGTAATCTGCTATTTGGGATTATCTGATTTTATCATAGTCCAAACCAAACCCACTGCCAATGAATCGATTCTGATTTGTAGCAACCCTATAAGACAGAGAGAATGGCTCCATAGAGTTTCCAAGGAGTGCCTGGTGGATTCTCACTGGCAACCCTGGGGTTAGCAGACGTAAGTACTCAACCACTACGCCCCCCAGGAGCAACCTGCTGTTATTCTCTGATCACAGGGAAAAGTTGTTTTTTTTCTCAGTGCGTGAGGCAAGAATGCGACAGTCCCATTTTGTCATCATCTTCTTGCGGTTTTATGACTGAGAAGTATTCTTCTGCCTACCAACTCAAACCAGTTGTCTTGCTGAAAATTTTAGGCAGTGTAGCCTCTTGTCTAGCTGTACCACAATTTCTCAAAAGTTGTGCATCTATGCTACTGTTCATAACCAGAAAAACCAAACCCACTGCTGCTGAGTCAATTCCAGCTCTATAGGATGAAGTCGCAACTCTATAGGATAAAGTAGAACTGCCCTGTAGGGTTTCCAGGGAGCACCTGCCAACCTTTCAGTTAAGAGCTCACCTTTTAATCACTGTGCCACTGGGGCTGCAGCATAACCTGAGAGTGCTGCGAGAGAAGCAAAGGCGCATCTCTCACCCTGGAGGACAAGTTCTTTATCTTAAGAAGACATCTTGGTGAAACCTTCCTTAGAGGATAGTGACACAATATCAGCTCTGTCTCCTGACTATTAGCCTATGTGATTCCATGTCTTATTGGTGAGTGGAAAGAAAACCAGACTGAGAGCCAAAAGACCTGGGTTCTTGACTCAGCACTGTTGCTTTGAGCACATCTTTAACTTCTTCAGTGCTTAGTTTTAGCATCTAAAAACTAAGACTTCTAGCTTTCATATTCCATGGTTCCAATTGTATTTCTGTCTTCAAAGTGAGAATGTTGTCATCTCACCGTTCACCTTGGTGGCCCTATCTAGGTAACAGCAACCACCCACCCATATGATGTCTATTCAAATAATGAAATGGAAGCTTGGATTTCATAGAATACAAAATAGTTGAGAATTTAATTGCTTTGATAAAATAAAAGTTAAATCTCAAACGAAGTCTTCATCCTGACACACCAGAACTGGTGTTCTCAGGGAAATTTATTTGGGGCTGGGCCAAATAACAATCGCAGAAGATAAAGACAGGCCAATGCAGCCACCTTTATGATTTCTATTCCAGACTTGCTGCTAACTGAACGTGGATGACTACTGGTTCGTATCATTTCTGTACTTTTGAAATCTTCTCTGAGACTTACGGAGACACCAAGTAGGATGTTAAAAAACAAGTAAATGGAGATTTCTTTTAGTCCAGCGGTTGTTTTCATCTACTGGAAATAGAAAACTTCTTTTTCAACAAAAAATTAGAAAGGAAATTGGTTTCTCTCAAATTCATCTTATTTGGCTGACTCTGCTGGCTAAGTTTTCCTTCTGTGATCCAGAGATGTTTCTGCCAAATAATTAATGCTAGCATGTTGGTCTGCAGTGAGGAAATGCTGGCTGGTCAGTACTAACATTAGTAGAAGTAGTATTCCTTTGGTTACTAAACCATCTGTTGTTTATTGTGAGCATTGTATTGTTCCATCGCATGTTGTATGTCAACCCCTGTCATGCGGGAGCAATTAGGAAGTCCTTTTATCTCGTGTGCAGTATATTGAATGGGAGGAAGCCTTCACAGGGAGGTGGCTCATGATCTGGAATCTGCCAAAAGAGCAAGAAAAAACCATTCCAAAGCAGGAGGAACTGGGCAGACAGCTGAGAACTGCCTAGTTTGTTTATTATTCTACAGCCTGAGTGTGATGAAGAGGAGTAACAGCACATGAGGCTGGTTAACTAGACAAGGACCTTGAGTGGCTTTAAGTACTGCACCAGAGAGTTGGTTTCTCCTCACTGTCTGTAGAATCATTCCTTTAGTTTAGTAGAAATTATTGAGCCTTGTGCCAGATTGTAGACTACAAAGATCAGCCAGTCCCCATATTCTGTCATCAGATGTTCCTTGCATACCTACTGTGTGCCACAATCTTGTCCTTAAATACACAGCAGTTTCATGAGGTAGAAAGACATGTAAGTTACCTGATTGCAGAAATGCACGCCTTCTTCTTTCCCAGAACCAGAAAACAGTGAATAATTTTGGAATTCTCAACCTCGAGGAGCTTTTAAGAAGGGATCCAATAATGATTTTACTTTAGCAAAAGCAGTACTGTTGATAGAGTAATTTCCAGCAATCTCATGGCCTAAGTAGATATTTTGAATATTTATTGACTAAATCATGCTGTCATGTTAAACACATGTTGTAAGAATGACACTATTTCACTTGTATTATACATTGTCTGTGGGCCTGTAAGGCCTCACAACTGGAAGCATGAGCAGCTGTGAGCATTTGTCTGAGCTCTCTTGTTGTTGCCTTCCAGGTGACCAAGAATGAACGTCAGGTGATGAAGCCCCTATATGACCGGTACAGGTTGGTCAAACAGATCCTGTCCCGAGTCAACACCATGCCCATCATTGTGAGTACAGCCCCTTGGGTTGACTACCTGGTTGAATGTGCCCTGGGTATATTAACAGGACCTAACCTGCTTTCTCATTAAAGAATAGGCCATCATAGTTAAAGCAGCCACGGAGATCTATGACCCACTAGCTTGAACAATGAAGAACTTGTCAAAGACTCCTAAGGCTGTATTTACTGAAAAGGAGCAAATCTGAAACTGAAAAAAATACATTTTCTCATTTGAGAGACATACAGTGGCTGTATACACCCACTTGAAATGTATTAGGCTGAGCCCCTTACCCTCTCCTCAGAAACAGAGCTCCAAGGGGGACAGGGCTGTGATTCACAGGCTTCTCCCACTCCAAAGAAGGCCTGTCTGATCCTGAGACTTCTCCATGAATAAACAGTCTTCTCTCTACCTCCAAGAGAGGTACATCTCCCCTGTGAATTGTATCAAGGGATAAAAGCCACTAAGAAATTCAAGAGAGAGAAAACTGACTTTCTGGAACATGTCAAGTTGCTCTCAGCAGCCACCAGCTTCATACTGAGCTGGTTTGGGGCCCTTGTGTTTTTATCAAGAGTAGGGAATAGCCACCTGCCTGCAGCACGGACCCACATGCTGTCATCCCTAATTAGTCTCAGCCATGCCACTCCCTGGTTTATGAGTGGGTTGTTCACGTCCTGCCCATCTCTAAGGAATTATGTGCCTCTATCTCAGTGCTCTTCTCTCCAGGGGCCTTGAAACTTCCCCTGCTGGCTTTCAGGCTTTTTGATACACAGACACAGCTTCACTGTTACCGAGATGCATAGTCATTTTAGCTCCTGTTCGTACCTAACCGTTCCTTATTTATTTCTAGACCTAAAATGTTATCTTTGTATTTCTTGTAATACTGTACTTGTTTATATGAATGAGGGAAGGTCCAAAGACCTCAAGTAAGCATATTTGAAGAAAGCAACTCTTCTGGAAATTTCCTGCAGAATACATTAATTAAGTAAAATAACAAATGCTCACTGCCATTGAGTCCATCCATTCTGACTCACAGTGACGCTGTAGGACAGAGCAGAACTGCGCCATAGATACAGCATTTCCAAGGCTGTAAATCCTTACAGAAGTACACTACCCCCGAGCAGCTGGTGAGCTGGAACTGCTGGCATATTGGTTAGCAGCTAAGTGCTTTAAGGAATCTTTTTTATTCTCCACTTAGAAGCTCTTGTGTCCTGAAAGCCACTCTAATGGCTCACTGGTTAAGAGCTATGACTGCTAACCAAAAGATTGGCCGATCAGAATCAGATAGCCTTTGAGTCGCTTGATCAGCTTACTTTTTTCTCAGTTTATTATAGTTATTGTAGTTATTTGTGATTGAGGAAGAAAGAGGGTGGGAGGCAGGTGTTGCTCTTCAGGTTTTTGACAGTGTTTTGTTCAGATACTAATGTGATGCTTTTGCACTGATGTGCCCTCCTTGGTTTGGAAGGGGCAGTGCTTTGAAGTGAAGCAGCAACTTAGAACTTCCCTCGTTTCGGATTTTCCTGGGAATATTTTAGTGGAGGGACTTGAGTATTGAGTTAAAAGGTGCAGTCAGAGGAGGCAGAGAGAGCTGAGAGAAAAGAAGAGAGATTTGCCATGTAATCTACTTGTCACTGCCTGTCGTCGCAGGGCTCCCCCTCCAGCAAGCGGAGAAGCCCTTTGCTGCAGCCAATCATCGAGGGTGAAACGGCTTCCTTCTTCAAGGAGATAAAGGTGAGGCCTCCGGCTGCTAAGCCCATTGCTAAGTCAGCCTCAGTTTCTTCCTTGTCCTTCCCTCCTGTGATGAAACCGGCTGTAATGGGGCCCTTCCGTGAAGTCTTCTTGTAGTGTTTCTGCAACATCGGTAGCTGCCTATGACCGACTTGGAACACTTCCTGTTGATTATATGATAGACTAGCTGATTCTCTTATTTTCATTTCATCACCTCCCTCCAACACACACTTTTTGTTGGCTTGTTTTTACTTTGCTTCCGAGATCATTATTTTGTTTTGCTTTTCTCACAGTGATGTTTTATAATTAACCGATTTCGTAAATGGATTTTCTTTTTTCCGAAATTTGATTAAATTTACTCATTGGAAAACTAAAAAAAAATTGCGTTTACCCAACTCGGCGGCACTTGGCTTGGCTGGCACTTTATAGAATAAAATCAAAATTCACAAAAGCTTTGTGTGTGTGTGTGTGTGTGTGTGTGTGTGTGTGTATATCCGTGTATCCCATCTACTGCCATTGAAACAATTCCAACCCATAGGGACCCCAAAGGATTTCCAAGGCTGTTAAGTGGTTGGCTGCTAATCAAATGGCCACCAGTTCAAACCTACCAGCTGCTGCGAGGAAGAAAGATGTCCATAGAGATTTATGGCCCTGGGAGCTGTGGAGCAGTTGTGTTCTGTCCTGTCGGGTTGCTATGAGCTGGAATCCACTTGATAGCAACAGGTATATATATGTGTGTGTATACACATACACAATGAAAAAGTATCATTTTATAGACCAAGATTTTAGTTCTCTCTCATCTATTTGTTGGTGAGGTTTCACCTGTTCCTCCCCACCCCTGTGCCTTTCTGTGGCACCGTTACTGCTCAGTACTAATTTTATAATCTGCTGTTTATCTCTGAATATGGTACTTATGACTGGCAGACATTAAAACATATGCTCTGATCTTTCTCTGAGTGGTAATTAAGGATTTTATGTAGATAATCCCTTCATCCAGTGGCTACTTTTACTCAAAGGAGGTGTGTAATCTGTAGCCACAGATGAGAGTGTCCCTCTGTAGGGACCTGCCTGGCCTGCACACAAGCAACCTCTTTCATGCTTTTGTCCCCAAACCACTAAACAAATGGGACTGCCTCATACAGCACTTTCAGAGGTACAAAAGCAGACAGTCACTGTCTTCAAAGTCAGTCTTACTGGTTTTGGGGTTTGTTTGTTTTTTTAGCAGTTGTTCAAAGTTATAAAAAAAATCAAACCCACTGCCATCAAGTCGGGTCTGATTCATAGCAACCCTAGAGGTCAGAGTAGAACTGCTCCATCGAGTTTCCAAGGAGTGCCCTGGCAGATTTGAACTGCCAGTCTGGTCAAATCCAAAGCAAGAGTGAGTTTTAGGAGTGTTGCTTATCATTCCTCTCCGGTAATTCCAGATTGACCGGGTGACTACTTGTTTACTGCTGTTAGGAAGGGTGATTTCAGAATATGGGGCCTCTTAGCCATTGAGGGAAACCCCGGTGGCGTAGTGCTTACGACCTCTGGCTGCTAACCAGAAGTTCAGCAGTTCAAATCTACAAAGCACTCCTTGGAGACTCTATAGGACAGTTCTACTCTGTTCTGTGGTGTTGCTCCGAGTCCAAATCAACTGAGTGGCATCAGGGTTTCCTTTGGGTTCCCACTGGGGGACATCCCTTGAGAACCTCTCCATTTTCTTGCCTCCTGCACGTCATTATAATTGAGGTAAAGCTCCATAAGCTAAAGAATCACCTCTCGTATTTACTGCATGCGTTTTCTTACCACTTGGCCATCGTAAATGCTTATCTGCCATGTTTCGAGGTAGTAGGCATGGGTGGTGCTCACTCACTGTGTGTTATTGCTTTTAAAACCTTATTTTATGAAAATGCTTTAAACTTAGTCTTGGGATATTTGGGCCAGTGTGCTGTATTATGTCTTAAAAATTAGAGCTGTTTTCTAACTATGTTCTGATGTTTATGAAAGAAGACAACACAAAAATTAAACTGCTGTGTGACTGAAGAATGTGTGTAGCGGTGTATGTGAAATGTAGTGCACTACTGTTAGGGGCATGGTATAGAACTGGTACCAGATAAAAACGTGTCCTTGGAGACTTCAAAGTATGCTACTTGATAATTGCCTCATTAAAGGTGTTGAAGATAAATTAAGAAGGTCTTTTTGAAAGAGGACACTCTTCCAATGTTTATTCTTTAGCTTAGTTTGTCTTTTCACAAGTCTATTTTGGCCATGGCTTTCATCCCGGATCACATAATGGTCAGAATTTCACATAATTTTGTAATGGGTACATTGCTTTTGTGAATAGTGCTGTCTTTTTTGGTTCCTTTTCTTCCAGTTGACCGGACTTATTAACATGTGTTTGGATTGTACTAATTCCTGGCAGTCCTGATACAGTTCAGAATTTGATGTGTGTACAGATTAAGAAGATTATAAGTATTTTCTGTATAACCTATCCCTGATTTTAAATGCTTCTGTGAAGGAATCAGCTGTGTATTAAATACAGCCAGATCAAGTTCTGAAGACCAAGATCTTCCAACCCAAAGAAACCTAGACATCTTCTGGCCAGTTCTCCTGTCTAATCTAAGAATCTCTTCTAAAACTTCTGTCAGAATAGAGACATTGAGAGACACTGTCCATAAGAAAAGATTTCATCTTCAGCTTGGAAAGTTTATAGCATTGAAGTGAATAAAGTAGCTCATTACGTGGGCTGGGCTTCAGTAATCACAAAAAACTTTTATTATTTTATAACTTTGAATTATCAAATTATAATACAAAATACATGATTTCATATATAGTTTTCATACATTGTTTCATTAATTTATTATGTTCTACTTAATGGCTTCAATTTTGCCCTCTGGAGGAAAATGGATTACACATACTGCTTCTACCCTGAACACACACCATATATTTAGTCTCCTGCCCCACCTACTCCCAGCCGTACCCTGTACAAATCTTCTGTCCAAGCTCTTCTTTCTATTCCTCATGTGTTACGAGTTCCAGGCCATGCACAGTTCTAGTGGCTCTGTTCTATACACACATAGAACAGTTTATCTCTACCCTCTTAAAAACTGAAATCCAGAATGGGCTTTCTCTGGAAATGGTTTAACCAGGATAGTGCTGACCTTGATGTGAACAGTGAAGGCCCTTTCAGTTCTGTAAGTCCATGACCATATTACTCTGACTGTGTTACAGGTGCACTTGAATCACCAGGGTACAGCATCTCAGCCTCCACACTGCTGACATTTGAGGCTGGATAATTCTTTGTTGTGGTGGGCTATCCTGTGAATGTAGGATGTTTACTGGCATCCCTGGCCTCTGCCTATGAGATGCCAGTAGCATCTCCCTGGCCCAGTTTTGAGACTGAAAAGTGTCTCTAAAACATTGCCAAATATCTCCTAGGGACAAAATTGTTCCCAGTAGAGAACCACTGCTTCAGGGCCATGTCTCATTGTTGGCTCCCACCGTGCTGTGGTCTTTTGGAATCTTACCTTTTCTGTCATTTGCTTATTGTCTGTGTGTCCCCCCCCCCCACCATTATAGGCCCTTACAGTTTTCTAATTTGTTTTTCTTTTTTAATTTCTATTTCAGCATTGTGAGATAGTTAAATGTAGGTTTTATATTCCACCGTAGCAAATGTTCCCACCTATTTGTATTATTTGCATGTTTTGTGAGTATGCCTTTTACGTTTTTATTCACGTGATTGGCAGGACACTGAATAAGGCAGGGCCAGGTGAGGAGCCTGCTGCAGGCTTCCCTCCAGGTGCCTGTAACCATTGTGTCATCAGTCCACATAGAGTTGGGCAGTCATTGTTCCTTTTGTAGAGGTGCCCCCCCCATTCCTTACTAAAATCCAGATGTTCCACCAATCCTATCTAAAAGGGAAAATGGCTAGTTCTCATGAACTACTGTAAGGAGCCAGTACTAGTCACTGCTGATCACTGATGTGTCCGCCATCACTCATACGTCATCTGGGAATTAATGCCTCCTAGAATATACCCAATATGCACAGCAACCTAAGGGTCTTGTAACTTGCAGATCTGTTTATTTTGATGTTTCTTCCCATGATTTTTGACGTTACTGAGGATGCTTTTGTTTAGCCTCATCTCAGAGAACACTGAGCGCCGACTCTGTGCATGGCACAATTTCACATTTGTAAGTTCTCCCAGCACCCTGGGGAAGACGTTGATAAGGCTGAGACACGTCACTTCATTAATGGTGGCTAGTTTCTCGGAAACCCTGGTGGTGTAGTAGCTAAATGCCACGGCTGTCAATCCAAAGGTTGGCAGTTTGAATCTGCCAGACCTGCCTTGGAAACTGTATGGGACAATCCTATAGAGTTGCTGTAAGTCAAAATCAACTCGATGGCATGGGTCCAGTCTTTTTGTTGTTGTTGCTCTGGCTTCCATGGATTGAGCGAAGATATTGAAAAGCTGGATTCATAGTTAAGAGAATCTGGGAAATGCCATGTAACTTTTGCCAGTTTTGCTTTTACATCTTTGTAACAGGACTTTGTAGTCAAGTAATCCTTTCTGAGTTGTGTTTGTTCACATTATTGCTCTTCAGAGGCATCATTAGAAACGTACCCAAATTTGTGATAAGAAAATCCACTGCATGCAGTTAACAAACCTGGACTTGGACTTCCTGTGCTGCCTCCTGAGATTGATTTGCTGCACTGGTAGTGAAGCTGCTAGAATTTACTGTATCGGCTGATGCTGTGCTTTTTGTTGTCTGTGGAGCTGTATTCCTAGTCAGTTTTTTAAACTTTCGAGATATTAACATATTCTCTTCTGGCCTGACTGTACATTTTGGCAGTAAATTACTCCTTTTAAATTCTTTCAATCTCTGCTGTTGTTTATTCCTCAGACTTTGATGGTTTCAAATTGGCACTAAGAATTAGTTTGACTCCGTTATTTTTCTGTTTGCATTATCGTCAGAACAGATGTCGGTTGTCATACTGTTCTTAGATGCTTGAATGCCAAAAGATACAGCTGTGACCCGTGGTGATTCCTTGGGAAAAGAGAATTTTGTAATACCAATAACAAGAAGACAAATGTTTGAATCCTCTCAAAAAAATTTCTAAAATTTTGTGCTCCAAACCACCATAAAATATTTTAGAAATATTTATAACACATACTTTTATTTGTAATAATGTATTTCAGAAGGCGGTATTGTTCTGTTTCGGAAAATGCTCATAGCTTCAAAAAAGATATTTTAAGGTGCACAAATAATAGTCTTCCAGACACAGATTGGTGGTGATGGGTTTTGTTATGCGCTGTCACAGAACTGGAATCTTTTAGGCTTTTATGGCTCATTTGATTTAAGGTATAAAGTTATGATGGTTGTGTCTTTGTGCTCTCAGCCTTGACAAGTGTTAATAGTGCCGTAAGCTAAATGTTGAGAACACATGTTTTGTAGTCTACTTTCCTATTGAGTGGCTGTGTTTAGTGTATTATTTAAATTGTACATATAAATATGCAATAACATATCCATAATACACCAAATGTGTCACTAAATGTAGAAGGAGAAGAAACTAGAAACACACATTTATGTGATTTCTGTATAATTAGGCAATTGTTAAAGGGTACTTGAAATACAAAAATATCAAGAAAAAATACACGGATTTTTATTGAGGTTGCTGTGTATCTCCAGGAAGAAGAGGAGGGCTCAGAGGATGATACCAACACAAAGCCAGACTTCACAGTCACGCTGAAAAATGATTTCAGTGCACGTTGCTTTCTGGACCAACTGGAAGATGATGCTGATGGATTTATTTCTCCAATGGATGATGTGATGCCCTCCAAGTGCAGCCAGGACACAGGGCTTTCCAATCTCCATGCTGCTTCAATGTATGCTATTTGGTGATTGTTACTGTTTTTGTTGAACTGTTACATGAAACAAACTTTCTTAAATTTTATTTTTAGCCTTCATAAGGAAAAAACCAAACCCACTGCCATGGAGTCAATTCTAACTCATAGCAACCCCATAGGATAGAATAGAACTTCATAGAGTTTCCAGGGAGTGCCTGGTGGATTCAGATTGCTAACCTTTTTGGTTAGCTGTCCATAGCACTTAACCACTCCGCCACCAAGGTTTCTTTCATGTTTAAATAAGTGAGCTGACAGAACACAAGTGCATTACCTGGAATTGTTTATGTGGATTAAAAAAATGTTTTCAATTTCCTGACTCAATATTTTTTATTTGCTCATCCCATATTATTTGAGGGAGCCTTTGAGATCTTTTTTAAACAACCAGAAGGTCTCGATAAATGACATTTTGCAATTCTGTACTCCACAGCTCGTAATTTAATTTAACACACGTTCAGCACAGATGTCATTTCTTTCTCTCGAAGCAAAGTATGACAAAGCACCATAGGATTTCATAAGCCCTAAGAACTCATAAATAGCAGGAGCCTGCAGAAGCCATTTGGGGTTTCAAGAAATAGAAAACCCCCATCCTGTTGACACCCATCCTGCTGGTCCTGAAGGTCCCTCGGTGTGTTCTACATGTATGTGTTTCCTCCGTTCTCCACAACCCCACCGAGTTGCATATGAATGGCATTGATAACATTTTAGATATAATGTAATTTTCTTCACATTTTATGCCCTATTAGACCTGAACTTTTGGAACACCTTCAGGAAATGAGAGAAGAAAAGAAAAGAATTAGAAAGAAACTTCGTGATTTTGAAGACAATTTTTTCAGACAAAATGGAAGGTAGTGCATTTGTTTCCTCTCTTCCCTTGCCCATCCACGTTCCTTTGTCTTCTGTTAGATCTGTGGACTGCCTCACACACGGGCACTACTGTACCTGCTCCTTGCACCCCAGAGATGTGTGCCCAGGAACCTTTAGAGACTTACTGGGAGATAGCAGAATCTCTGCCATCCTTCAGGAAGAAATGCCCCTTAGGTCCTGTCCAAGAGCGATGCAGATTCACCTGACATTTTTAAAACTAACCTGTCAAATTAAATTTGAATGTAACACAAGCAACTTGACGCTGAGTCTCCGGTGACAGCACTGTTAGTTTTTTTTTTCTGGAAGGAATTACAGGGAGGAACAAAGAAAGGGGACTCTAAATATTGCTAGTTGTTAAGCTTATATTAAAAGCAAAAATATTAAGTGCCAAGTTTAAATGAGAAATATAAATGAGAAGTAATAAGTCCTTCTGGTTGATAGGTTGCCTTTCTCCAGTGAGTTTTAAGGCAGAATTCTTTGTGTGTTCTTATGCTGAGAAGTAAATAGTTCCCCATGTTTCCAAGTGACTGCACGAGACTCAAACCATTTCATGGGCCCAGGGACAGAACAGGAAACACAGATTTGCACCTCTCATGTTGGAGTTAAGTTTTGGTGTTTGGAATTGATTTTACTTCAATCCAAATTGTGTGAACTGTGTATATCATTTCTTTTAAATCTTTTATTCTTTAGAGAAATAAATGCACCATAAAAATTAACTTTGGCATTTAAAGTGAATTAAATTCCAGTTCATTTCACTTATTGTAGCAATGTATTTTCAGAATCTCTTATTTGGATCTGTCCTGTAATAACTTTCAAAAGATTTGCTTACACTTTTATACCTACATGTTTGTTTTCCTTTTCATACATACTATGGAATAGTTCAAAAATACAAGTAAGCAGGTAAAGAAGAGAATATGATAATAACACCCGAAGAAGTCATATCCCAAGACAAGCTATGATTAATGTTCCGATGTGTTTTCTCCTCATCTTTTTGAAAGTATATATTTGGTTTATGTCTGTTTTTTTTTTCACATAATTATAGTCACCTTCATGCACAGATATCCTATACACAAGCCAACAGCATTTAATTATGTAACCTGCACAAGTTTAAGAAAAGTAAAAAAAGTTTTAAGGAAATGTAATTGCTAGGTATTAGTATCATAAATATTTAGAACTGTAAGGGACTAAAGGTATCATAGAACATGGTTCCGTGACTTTATTTGATACAAATAGCGCAGGCTGCCTGTGTTGTTTGCCAGCTGCTCCCTCCCTCAACAAGGTATTTTTGTAAGTGCACGAGGCTAATTCTTTTTCCAGTTGCAAGTAAACTTAGGAAAATACCTCTCAGGGAGAGGGAGTGATTGGTAGGCAAATGTAGAGAGTATGTGTTACTTGTGTAAAAGTACAGCGCTTCATGGCTGAGCAGAATGAAACCCCTCAAGGGGCACAGCTAGAACTGGGCATCACGTGTTTTCATTCCTAATCTGCTGTTCCCATCACTGCCTCCTGCTGAAAGGCCGTGAAGAATTCTTTCTGAGAACAAGGGAGGGCACAAATAAAATCCATTAATATTTAGTTCATTGAACAAATTAAATAAGCCTTTCCTGTATTTCCTGCTTAATTATAAGACAGGGAAGCCTTGTCTTTGAACGGTCGCCTTTTGCATTTCGAAATGAAATGAGACACAGGACCGGGTGTGGCTTTGCATTAAGTCCACCTCCTTCCTAGTCCTGGTAGAAGTCATGTGTAGAATAGTGGGAAACAAGTATTCATCTAGTCGCAGTCAGAGTTATTTTAGACCATGGATATTTGATGCTTAGAACAGTGCTTGGCCCTCCATCAATACTTGTTCATATAAAGGAGGCCTGGTGTCGTAGTGGTTAAGAGCTTGGCTGCTGACCAACAGGTCAGCAATTCAAGTCAAACACCCACTCCTTGGAAACCCTGTGGAACAGTCCTGCTATGTTCTGTAGGGTCACTACGAATCAGAATTGGCTCAGCAGCAATAGGTTATGGGTTCATATAAAAAGTATACATAGAAAATGGCACCGTAAATTATGAGGACAAGGCTGACTAGTATTATGTGCTCCAGTTACAGAATGTCAAGGCTAATTTGATAATCACTAGGAATATTACCTATCGCTTTTTAAAAAATGTGAATTGCAGGTATACTAATCGCTCATTAGAAATTTAATGGTTCACTAGATGAAACACATGAAAATGAAAAAGCATAGAGTAATGATGAATAAAAGATTTCAGTGTAGGGAAATGCTTAATGTGAACTCATACTTAAGAGCAGAGAGAGAAACTTCTACCTCTTGTTCTATTGCTTGCCAAATGATACTACATGGCATCTTCTGGGGGAACTGTCTGTCACTGCTTATCTAAATCCATCTCTAGCCTTGATGTCCAGTGGCCTTCAGTAATGTCAGCTTTGAAGCCTGATGATCTGCAAAGTTTCCTCGTGAGGATAATTCACCTGTAGAGCGGTACCATCTACGAAAGACACAAAATGATCATCTGCCTTTTTGTCCTTTGTTTCCATTAGAAATGTCCAGAAGGAAGACCGCACTCCTATGGCCGAAGAATACAACGAATACAAGCACATAAAGGCAAAACTAAGACTCTTGGAGGTGCTCATCAGCAAGAGAGACACTGATTCCAAATCCGTGTAGGGCGGCAGCCCCAGCCCTGGCAGAGGTGGCTGTGCAGGTGCAGGGTGAATTAACCAGCTCCCTCCCCTGGCGAACAGTGGCTCTAGAGAAACTGGAAGGCAACCTTGGCACCTTGGAGAGTTCAAGGAAGGCTTTCGCAGACCTGCAGCGTAGGCACCCTTCTGCCTCCGTGCTTCTGGCATCAGCTCCTGTTTGCATTGCCTGCCTGAGAGACTGTCTCAGTGGAAAAAGGCAACTTGACCTGATTTGGGAATTTTGTAATGGGAAAATCAAGATTCCTGCAGGCACACACATACAACAGTGTAGTGGAAGCTTTCCTTAACACTACCAGTGATGAGTCACTACATTCAAACACACTCGTCTACAGAGAATATATACTGTTCTTTCCCTGGAGAACTGAGAAACATGAGACCATTCTCTGTCTAACTGTGATCCAAACAAGCTCAGGACTTGACTTAGTACAGTGAACTTGCCTTGGAGATCTGCCTTCTCCTTGAACCCAGGAAGTGTGGACATGCGTCGGAGAGCCCTAATTGCTGCCCTGGCCATTCTGTGACCTTTACGCTGAACTGCGCCTTTCCCACTCGTGTGAATTTTATGTTTTTCCTCTTATGCTCTCAGTAGGTGGAAGCTGCCCAGAATGGCAGACAGTCATCTATCCGATGGCGTGTTTCTTTAGGATGTCCTCAGCTGACAAAAAAATTTTGGTCCCTAACTAGAACTGGATTATTTGCAGAGAGCAGAGGGATTGTAGCAATAGCTGTGTAATGATGATTTTTCAGTCAGGTAATAGGGTGAAGAGGCTAGCAAATTCTGTCCTTAACACTGACCACGTTCATCAGTCTCAGATTTTTTAAAACACGTTTAACATCAAACACTAAGCGAGGCCAGCCTTTTTTGAGGCCCGGTTTCATGTTGACACTAGTCAAACATAAAGGCCCTTGCTTAATTCTTAGCCTAAGTCTAGAGGATCGTGGGAGAGAGGGAGCCAGCATTCTCAGCCTCCTTGTGTACTTACCAGAATTATAAAAAAAATAAAAAGAGCAAACCTGCACTAAAAATCCCCAGACTGAAGGGTAAATAAATCCTGAGAGCCCAGCCCAAGGCAGCAGAGTCTAAATCACACTACTTTCAGGATGATGCTGAATATTTGTAAAAAGAAGAAAGAAGGGCATGTGGCCAATTATGATGATAGTTTTTTTCAAAGACTGTGCTACAAGCTGTCTATATTAGACATTTGGGAGGGACCAGGGGCTTTAAGACATCGAATCATTCAGCTCTTCAGGGTGCTGCGTTCCTTTATGTGCTGCTTCTCTAACCGTTCTGTGTGTACACTGAGGAAAGTGGGTTCTGGTCAGCTTGTCCCTTGGGGGTACAGGCCCAGATGACTGCACATGGCAGCCTTGTGTTTCAGTGTCACAGGATAAGTGGAGTATCAGAGAGACCCTCTTATAGATCTTGAGAGTTGTCCCTTTTAAGTGTATCTCCCCGCCCCCCCATAAAGAGGAAGAAAACCTAAAATTGTACTGACAAGCTGTCAGTTTCAAAATGGATTCTTAAGAAAATCTCCATGGTCAGATAGGACTTACAGCAGCATTCCCCATCGGTCCAATCAGGCGGCAGCTCCCCTCTGTCAGCCGACAATTCTTTGTCTGGGGGAAAACGAATTCCTTTAAGTTGCTTTCAAAAATAGTTGCCTAGAAGTATGAGCTATGTGTTGGAAGTGCCATGGTGTTAATCCACACACATTTAAAGACGGTACGTAATCCCACCAACTTAAATGTACATGAAAATGGAGTTTGGTATTCTTTGCTGTACTGTTTACAATCCAGATCATTATAATTTTGAGGAGTTATATTATAAATAAAATGATGCACTTTAGGACGTTTTCTATTTTTGGAATCTGAACGTGAATCACACGTGACCAAAAATTGTATTTTTTAAGAGATACATGTTCTAGTCTGTCCTTCTGAAATAACTGTTATCTGAAATAAGCTATAGTGCAAATCAGATCATTACCAGTTAACTTTTAAAGCACATCTGTTTAAGAGTACTGTTTTGAAAAAATATGCTTTAAGGTGATAGGAGAGACCAGTTACTGGCTGTTTTGAAATCTGTTGTCTCTGCCAAAGGTAAATTAATGAAAAAGACTTATTTCTGGAATCCCCACTCAGAGTTGTATGATCAAATAAAACACCAGTTACAGTAAAGTAAATTGTGTATGAATTGTTGTGTCTTCCTTTGTAATTTTTAATTAGCTGTATACTTCCCAGAACTGAGTCCAATATGGGGTGTGGGCAATCTGTTGACACTGGATTCTGTTTGAAGGCGTGTTGTTGGGCCAGAAATGCCAAGGCAAATTGGTTTCCACAGCAACTGCTTCTGCCGCGGAAAACTGCAAGACACCGGAGGCAGTTTCCTAATTGGCTTCACACAGACAGAATAGTTTGAATTGGGGTTTTTCCTTGCTCTCCTGGGAATATGTGTGTTTATTAGCACATGCCTACAAAATAAACGTTAAGGGTTACTTAATAACAATGATTAGTAAAGGTTAAGCATGAATAAACTTGATTGTGTTATTATAAGAATTAAAGGGACAGGACAGGCTTGTAATTTCCACAGGCACTTGATCTCACTGTGCTCATCAGAGTAAACATTGGAATAGATGTTTATATTAAGGATGATGTAATTACTGCATTTCGTCTTTGAATCATCTACTTGGGATGTCACTTTCTAAGACATGCAAGTGCAAGGTTTAGTAGAAAGACCTGCCTGGAAATTTTTTAGGACAGCCAAAGCATGTCTTGTGCTGATAGAAGAAAAAAACCTACATACTAGGTGATCTTCTAATACAGGGGAAGGGCTCATGAAAAACAAGATTTCAAACTGAAGAACTAAATTATTTTTTTAAATGCTAGCTATCATGCATTGTGAGCCAATAATCAGATTTCTGACATGTCTCTTTCGTTGCCAATTTGAAGTAAAAAATACATATATTCATTGCCAAGGCAGGGATCCTTGGTGTCTCTGTAACAGCTAAAGTAGTTTTTGTTTTGTCTCTTGATAACAATGCTTGCGGCTGTGAGGGAAACTCTTGCAGGGTGTGTCTCCTCCCAGGTGTGGCATTTCTGGCCCAGGAAAAGTGGCTCAGGCCTGTGCTTTTGTCCCAAATACTGCACTGAGTTGCAGTCAGGCCCTTCTCTGTCTTAGATCCTCTGCCTCCAGTGGCTGAGGATTTGCAAATATGGGTAAGCCTGGGATTCTGGCTAAGGTGAATGTTTAGGTTTCTTTGCAGAAGGAAGGGGCGGCCATTGTGTCACTGGAAATTGGTTCTATCTGGAGGTTACCTAATCCTCAGTAGACAAAATTGGCCCAGTATCCAGAACTGATTGCAGACTTACATGAAAACCAATTTGTTGATTCTTTTTTTTTAGAGAGAGAATCTTGATCTGATCACGAAGATGCCGTTTTTCTTAAGGGTAATAACACCTTCCTACATTTGATCATGTATTTAGGGTTAAAATTGATAAACTAGCAACTGCTTTGTGAAAAGCAAACAGGAGTCTAAATTCTGTTTTGTTTTCAAGAGGGGTTTTTCCTGACCCACTGCTTCTTGTGTTTTTTGTTTGTTTGCCTAGGTAGGAAGAGAGGGTTTCTGTGCCAGGATCAACACCTTTGCAGTGTTCTTTTGCATTATCCACTTGAATAAATTGTAAAAGAGTGAACAATGCTACATGTTGAAGCAATATTTCCTCTGAAGCTATGTGTTCGACAGAACCCAGAATGTGCTTTCTTTTCCTTTATAAACTCCCTTCTATTTCCCCTCCCACTTGCCCCTTGGGCTAAAGACTACATTTTGTCAACAGACTAGCTAGACATATTTTCAAATTTTTATGTATTAAAATTGTGCATATTGGCACCTCCTCAAGTGGTGGCTGACATGGCAAGTTCCAGACAAGATGAATACACATACATGTGGCTCTGCACTGTGACATCAGCTCCCTTCCCACACAGAGCCTTTCCCTCCCTGCGCATCTGTATGCTGCCACAAATGATCCTTTATAATAAACAAACAAAAACCCATTGCCATCCACCCCATGTATTATGTACATAGATCAGAATTAACAGAGTTACACATGTGTATATGAAATGGAAATCCATGTACATTTACATCTTCACATCACTGTGAAGCTGTAGCCATGTCAATAAAGAATCTCATTTATTGCTTAGAGTCAGACCAGCTGCGGTCACATTTGTGGCTTGAGAAATCAGTTTGGCAGATCTAATTCTTGATCAGAAAGCAACTCTAAGTCACCTGGATCTCTGTTCTAGAACAGATAAAATTGTAGTTAATAACATGGGCCCAGAACAATGTTTACATAATGTGTAAACAGAAAGTCTTTGCAATTGTCATTGTCCTTTTTCTAAAATGTAAATTGAATGAAAAATGTTGTACAAATTTTTTTGATACATGACTATTTTCTGTAAACTTAAAGAAAATAAAATATTTTTAACTGTGGGTATTTTTCTGTCTCCAGAAGGACACTAGAAGGTGAAAGAAACCGGGTACATGCTAGGCTTGTCACTGGGTATAGCTAGAGAAAAAGTGTCTGTTCTATAGTTCATACAAAAGGGGTGTAGAAACAAAGCAAAGAAAATTCAAAAATTTAAGTACATTTCTGAAATCTGAGACCATGCAAATGAATAAGTCTTTGCTGTTATTCTGAAGCTATTAAAGCCACTGAAACACTGATTCAGGAGAAACAACCCACAAAGTAGAGTGACGAGAGTGCCCCAGGTTTTATGTTACCAGTTACAATACCAGACAAAGTGCCAAGTACCTGTCAGGTGCCTCCTCTCTCAGGCTTCAGCAGCCTGGCATTGGTGGGCAGGATCAGCATCACACCCCTGCTGATGGACGAAGAAACCACAGCTCCATGGTGGTTAGGCATGCAGGTGGGTGTTCTATAAACTGCATGTTGCAAGTATACCTAGTGACAAGATCACAGTAAATGGCAAAACTAAACTGAAACCATTTTGTATATATATGTACATGCACACACATACATACGTACACATAAAACAGTCTGCTGCTGTCAAGCAGATTCCAACTCACGGTGACCCTATAGGACAGACTAGAACGGCCCCATAGAGCTTCTAAGAAGTGCCTGGTGGATTTCAACTGCTTACCTTTTTGCTTAACAGCCATAGCACTTAATCACTAAGTCACCAAGGCTTCCAAGTATATCTATATAAATAAAGGCTTGAAGTAGGGACCTCGTCCTGTGCCAGTCCCAGGACACACACTGAGATCTGCCTGCCTCCATCAAGGACCCTCTGCTGCTCACGTGTTCTGGTTGACATCAAGGGTATTCCAACTCACAGCAACACGTGGGCCCCAGCAGGCTTTTCTACGCTGTGATCTTTACAGGAGCAGATCACCAGGTCTTTCTTTCGCACAACTACTGGATGGATTTGAACCACCAGTGTTTCAGTCAAGAGCCGAGCACTTAGCTGTTGTGCTATCGGGCCTCCTGTTACTGCCTCAGGTTAACACCATTCTCCCGCCTTCATGGGAGCTCACCTGGAATAAGTTTGGAAACACTGAGTGCATGATCACAAGATCTGGGCAGAAGTGGCAGGCAGCTTCAGTAATGCTCCACTTTCATAAGTAATATGTTGAAGCTGCTCCTCTGGAGGACCAGAAAGGTGCACAATCCCAAGTGCCTCTATATTCTACAACCTCTTAGAAAGCCTGATTTTACTCTGAATCTTAGCCACCACCACCACACCCCCACAACATGCACACAACGTATATTCCGGCTTCTCATCCTGTAATAGCATGCAGAACTGTGGGCTACCTTAATGGGAATTTTAGAAGTGGGACCTACACTCAAGTGGGGGCAGGAGATGCAGTCTCTTTCAATGGCCGGGCTACTGCCTCTGCTAGAAACAGATTCTGAATCTTGTAGGACAAAAACCCGAGTTATTCCCCAAGCTGGGTCAGCCCATGAAGGCTATATATACACAGCAGAATCTCATATTCAGTAAAAGCCAAATGTCAAAATTCCCAAATGCATTTTTAGAATCCTGCTGGCAGGCAAACAGGGCTTGGCAGTGACGGGGGTTGTTGACAGCTTGGTTCTCACTTCTCCTTGCCATCAACAAGGCTTACACCACAGGGATGGTGCCACACTGTGCTGCAGCTGCCCTGGGGAACGTGGCCCAATGCAACAAAGGGACAACTATCTCTGAGCCATCTCTCAACCCCAGGTCTCAGTGGGGCCTATGTATGCAAAAGATGTACATTACTGTGTTACCAGGTGGCCTCCAGTGGATTCTGAGTCATAGCCACCCCATGTGACAGAGTAGAACTGTCCTAGAACTGCCCCAGGGCTGTCTAGGCTCTAATCTTTTCTGGAGCGTATCACAGATCTTTCCCCAAGGAGCTTGTTTCGGTCAGCTAGTGCTGCTCTAAGAAAAATATGACAAAGTCGATGGCTTTAGCAACGAAAAGTTTATTCTTATATAGTCTGGTAGGTTACAAGTCCAAATTCAGGGTGTCTGCTCCAGGAGAAGGCTTTCCCTCTGTCAGCTCTAGAGGAAAGTCCTTGTGTTGCATCAGCCTTTGGTCAGGGAGCATCTCGGCTCAAGAACCTCAGGTCTGAAGGATGTGCTCTTCTCCTGGTGCTGCTGTCTTTATGGTGTGAGGTTCCTGATTCTCTGCTTGCCTCCCTTTCATTTCTTGTAAGATGAAAGCATAAAAGGTGGTGCAAACCATACTCCAGGGAAGCTCCTTGCACAGTGGAGCAGGGAGGGGACCTTATAAGGGGATTTACAGTCCCACCCTAATCCTCTAACACACAGCATAGAAAAATCACAAAGTGGAGGACAGTCACAAGATACTGGGAATCATGGCCCAGCCACATGGCTACACATATTTGGGGGGAAGGGACACAATTCAATCCATGACCGAGCTGCTGGGTGAGTTCAAAGAGCCAACAGTTTGGTTAGCAGCCAACAGCTTAACCACTGAACCGCCAATCCAAAAAACCCACTCCATTGAGTCCATTCTGACTCACAGCAACCCTATAAGATAGAGTAGAACTGTTCCCTAGAGTTTCCAAGGAGTGCCTGGGGGATTCTAACCACCAACCTCTCAGTTAGCAGCCTTAGCTTTTAACTGCTTTGCCACCAGGGCTCCCTCATCTGCTGTGAAGTCTGAAATTCAGGGTTTTTTCTTGCTAGAGCTTGCTTTCTTTAACTTCTCCTTAAAAAAGAAATCCAAAGAGACTCTGAAACTCTTAGCCACACTTTCAGTTCTCCTTTGAGTACTTCTTGGTAAAACATTTGGAGGTACTGTTAAAGAATTTACAATTACTAGATGAGATTTGAAACAGGTGAGAAAGGAGGGCATGATGGATCTACTCCTCTAAGAGAGCAAAGAGCAGGGCTTCTCAAACTTGAATATGCAGGCAAGCGCCTGGGGCTGTTGTGATACAGTGACTTGGGGAGGCCCTGCGTTCTGCATTTCTGATCAGTTGCCAGGCTTCTGGTCCAAAGACTTCAGTTTTAAGAGGGTGCAGACTGCATGCCTAGCTATTTGTGGAAAAGAGCAGCTCCCCTGATCAATACAAAAATCTAGACTGACATGTTTGACAGCACCAGTGGAAGCCAAACACTATTTGATGTTTAAGCCCCAGACCAAACAGATGGCTTAGCTGTACCATCTGGGCACACTAGTTACCTTCCCTAAGGCTCCATGTTGTCATCTGAAAAATGGGAACTATTAAAATAAATCAAGTTGAAAAACCAGCTGTTATCTGTTTGATTCTGAGTCTTACTACCCTGTGTCTGTCAAACTGTGCTCCACAGAGTTTTCAATGAATATGATCTTTTGGAAGCAACTCACCAGGACTTTCTTTTGAGAAGCCTCTAGGTGAATTCAGACCACCAACCTTTCAGTTAGTAGCTGAGCCCTTAACCCTTTGCACCCACCCAGGGCCTTTGGCAGGTGCCATCGAGTGGGTTCCAACTCATAGCGAACCTGTGTACCACAGAACCAAACACTGCCCTGTCCAGTGCTGTCTTCACAATCACAATCACAGTCACTACTGTGTTTGAGCCCATTGTTGCAGCGATCGGGTCACTCATTCTGGCGGAGGGTCTTCCTCTCTCCACCAAACATGAGGTACTTCTCCAGGGACTGGTGCCTCCTGATAACATGCCCAAAGCACATCAGATAAAGTCCCATCACCATCCTTGTTTTCAAGGAGCACTCTGGCTATAACGTTTTCCCAAACATACTTGTTCACTCTTCTGGCTGTCCATGCTATATTTAATATTCTTCACCAATGCTGTAATACAAAGGCATCAATTCTCCCTTGGTTTTCCTTATTTACTACCCATCTTTCTTTGGAATGGACCCGAGTATGTCTCTCTTTCAGTTGGTCAGCCAGGTAGAGAGATGAGTGAGCGACTCCAGCGTTCATCTGTTTGTCAAAGCATGTCAATTAGTATTCCATCAATTCCTGGAGTTTTGTTTTGCACCAATGCCTTCAGTGCAGTTTGGACTTCTTTCTTCAGCACTGTCTTAGTCCCCTAGTGCTGCTATAACAGATACACCACAAGTGGATGACTTTATCAAAGAGAAATTTATTTCCTTGCAGAAAAAGAGTAAAAGTTCAAAGTCTTTCTCTGTTGGCTCTGGAGATGAATCCTTGTTGTCAGTCTTCCTCTGGACTGGGAGCTTCTGCAGGCTCAGGGATCCCAGGTCCACAGGATAGGCTTTGTTCTCCATCCTTCTTTCCTGGTGCTATCAGGTCCCTGGCTATCCCCTTACTCCTTTCTTTTATATCCCAAGAGACTGTCTCAAGACACAATTCAAGCTTGTAAATTGAGCCCCACCTCCACTAACACAAGTGCTGCCCATTCTCCCTCATGAACATCATAGAGGCAGGATTCACAACATATGGGAAAGATCGCACAATAACAGGAATCACAGCCCCACCAAACTGATACACACATTTTTGGGGTGAACACAATCCATGACACGTATTATCAGTTCTAGATCCCACGCTACCTTCTGATATGGTTGAATGTTGACCCATTTTTTTTTTAATTCCTTCTATCTTCTTTTGGTGCTGCCTGCATTGTTCTATATTTTGCCCATAAATTCTTCAAAATTTCAACTTGAAGCTTGAATTTTTTTCTTCAGCCCTTTCAGCTTGAGAAATGTTCCTCTCTTTTGGTTTTCTACCTCTGTGTACATTATATCTTACATATATCATATTATTATAATTATAATAATACTTTGCCTTCTTGAGTTGCCCTCTCTTCTCTTTGGTTCAGCTCTTTTACTTTATCATTTCTTTCATTTGCCTCAGTTACTTGTCATTCAAGAGTAAGTTTCAGAGTCTCTTCTGACATCCCTCTGGTCTTTTCCTTCTTTCCTGTCTTTTTAATGACCTCTCGCTTTCTTCATGGATGATGTTCGTGATGTCATTCCACAACTCATCAGGTCTTCAGTCGTTCACATTCAGTGAACCAAATCTGTTCCTGAGATGGTCTCCAAACTCAGGTGCAATATATTCAAGGTTGCATTCTGGTTCTGGTGGACTTGCTTTAATTTTCTTCAGCTTCAGCTTATACCTACGTATGAGAGCTTGATGATCTGTTCTGCATTTGGCCCCTGGTGCTGTCCTGACCAATGTAGGAGATTTGGTTCCTGTGTATTCCATCTGGTGAGGTCCACATGTATAAGCCCAAATCTGCTGACATCGAGTCAATTCCAACTTAGTCTATAGGACAGGGTAGAACTGCCCCATACAGTCTGCAAGGAACACCTGGTTAATTTGAACCACCGTCCTTTTGGCTAGCAGCCATAGTTCTTAACTACTATGTGTCATGTTGTCAAAAAGAGACATTTGCAATGAAGAACTCATTGTTCTCGCAAGTTTCTACCATGTGATCTCCAGCGTAGTTTCTATCACCAAGGCTGTATTTTCCAAAGTACTGATCCTTCTTGTTTCCAATCACCAGTATCAAGTCATCTTGACTGAATGTTTGACTAATTTCACGCTGCATAAGTTGTAAAATACCTTCAATACCTACAATATAAGGGTCCAGTGCCAGATTACCCAACAAACAAGGTACACATGGACCTAGCTGGGCCTTCTAACCTATCTGCAGTGCACATTTTCACTTGTCTTCCTCTGTATCAAAGATTTGGTGAGACATAGCTAAAACTACTCTCTACAGATTATTGAGTAAATACAATTAAGACTGTGGTTGCCTTGCTCAGTGCAAGCCAATGTACACTGCGCTTACTGGTTAACCCACTAGCAAAGTTACCAGGGGAATTTAGTTGGTGAATTCAGTTAGCGAGCATCCATCAGTTCCTTAATGTGCGACCATTGTGACGGTGAAGATGCTGTTATGAGCTCTGAGCAAAGCAACCTTTCTATCCTGAAGTCCAGTAAGACATTCTGAATCCCTGCCAAAAAGGAAATGTAACTCCCAGTATCACTTCCCCCCACCATCACCTCCTCTCGCTCTAATGCCTTGTCTGTGTGAAAACAGAATGCCTCTCTTAGCACTTTAAGCTCAAATCAGGACTCACAGAATGAGCCATTCCTCTTGGGGAAAAGATAAGTTGTGAGGGTTCATATTCTCAAGTAAATCGTGTGTGTGCCCCTTTCTTTGAAAAATCAGTGCTTGCTAAGTTTCTTCCCTCTCCTTCATTGTGGGACATCCAAGTATTTCAGGAAATCCAAACCTGCTCAGTTATAAAAGGATGAACTACCTCAGATGGCGGCTGAACCAAAGTGAAGATGCCTGGTTTCTGTGCAGTGAAGGACAATAACCTTTGGAGTAATTTCTAGGTCACTTGGTGTCCTGAAATTTCTGTCTAAAAGGGTATTTTTAAAACAACTAAAAATCAGGGCTATTCTAGGGAGTGGAGTTACTCTGACATTTTGGTAAACTGCTGATTAGTACCCTAAATTTCATCAAGCCTGTGGCCAAGGCTGAGCCTGCAAAGTACACGGGATCCCCTACATTCCCTCAACAACTTGCCAGGGGTCAACGAAGGTGCCATTGCTGTGGTTCCTTGTAAGCCCTCTGCACAGCAATAGCTAAAGCTTTCATTGCCAAATGATTTTATAGTCTCCCTGCTTCCTGTACCACCCCTCTTTGCCTTGATTACCTCACAAATTCAGAAGCTCCAGGTCTCTTCTCTATATCATCTGCCAGTCACATGAACTTAGAGTCCTTGAACCTGGCTCACAGACATCTGCACTCCCGAGAATGCCCAGGCACCAAAGGTCAGGAGGCCTGATTTTAACAAGTCTTTGGCAGTGTCGGGCCAGGCCTACTGGGACCACACGCCAGTACCTAGTTGGCATTTGCTGCTAACCTTCACTCTCAAGAGCTCTGGCCTGTTTTGGCCCAGTGGGAAACAGGGTTACAGTAAGTCCCTGGGTTACAATCTTTCAACTTACAGACAACTTGTATTTCCCCTTTAATGTTACATAAATTTGCCATCACTTGAAAAGGATGGAATCAACCCAGACTGGCAAGAAATTCTTCCTCACAATCACTTTCACTTGCTGCCTATGCAGCCTTTAAATCATTGAAAGACTTGTAGCTTTTTCTTGCACTAACCCCAGACCAAACTCAGTGCCATGGAATCAGTTCCAACCCACACAGCAACCTGTAAGGCTAAATCAGAACCTGTTCTGATTTATCTACAAATTCTTTATCTACAAATTCTTCAAGTCACACTTACAAAAGAGTCTCCATCATAACCAGGGGACTACTTGCATTTCTAACCATGCTCTTTTGCCTTCTTTCTTTCCTGATCCTAAAGAAAAGATGACCACAAAAGATTAATGTGATTAAGTGTCTGGCTCCATCTGAGTTGTGTGTGTGTTTTAATTCTTAAGTTTTTCAGGAAGTTCAACACCAGTGGGAGCTGAATTAATAATTATAAATTGTATCCAGTTCCCATGGGATTAGGCCCAGGAAAATCAGCTTTTCAAAGATTCGAAAACCATGTGATTGTATACCATGCCAAGTGCCAGCCACTCTGAGACAGAAAGCTGACATCTGAACTAATTTTCTCAGTGATACATGTAACTAAGGAATACACTCCACCATCTCTAGAAGAAAACAAAACACCAAAATTTAGATCGGTTAATGTGTGAGAGGGAAAACCTGGTTGCATAGTGGTTAAGCACCATGGCTGTTAATCAAAAGGTTGGCATTTTGAATCCACCAGGTGCCCCCTGGGAACTTTATGGGGCAGTTCTACTCTGTCCTATAGGGTCACTATGAGTCAGAATCAGCTCAAGGGCAGTGGGTTTTCGTTTAATGTGTGGGAGATGCAAATTCAAAGAGTTCTCCCCGACTAGGGTGGATATCTCTTCCAATGCCTCCTCTGTTGCATAGCCCAGCATCTCAGAGCACAAATAAACAGGCATTATGATGATGCACCAGAGCCTCCCTGGAAACCCAAATCCATGCCTGACTCAGTGTGAGCAAGCAGCACTCCTGCCCCCTACATAATCCAGTCTGGGGTAGCATCCCCAGAGAGGCAGTTAGAGACTGACATTTGCCATGCTCTTCAGGACTTTGCTCTAAGTAGGTTAAACCAGGTGTCCTGGAGTTGATTCTGACTTACAATGACTCCATGTGTATGAAGGGAACTGTGTTCCAGAGTACCAAGCGGCTGATTTTTTAGAAGTAGATCACCAGGCCTCTCTTTCTAGGTACTCTGAATGAGCTCAAATTTCCAACCAAGCATTAACCATTTATACCACTCAAGGAGTCCCTCAGGACATTAATCCCTTTTTGTCAAAAACCTGGACTGGAAAGGTACAGAGGCAGGTTCTGTGCCACTTTCAACTGGAGAAATAAAGGTCTTGTCCCAATCAACACAAAACTTCCCCCTTTTCTGAAGAAGCAAGGAACTACTCTTTCTCTTCTTCCTTATCTGACTACCACCTGTTTCTGCTCTGCTTTGTGAGAGCCTGTTCCCATGATAAGGCAGGAGGTGGTCCCCCAATGGCTCCCCACCGCACTTCACAAAGGGGTGCTAGCGGCACAAAGGTTAAGCTGCTAATCAAAAGGTCGGAGAGTTAAACCCACCCTGTGGTTCTACAGGAGAAAGACGGGGAGATCTGCTCCTCAAAACATGAACGTTCAGGAAACCCCATGGGGCAGTTCTACTCTGATACACGTGGTCACTGGGAGTCGGAAAATTGACTCAACAGCACCTAACAACAAGGCTCCACAAAGGTGTCTCTTAAAATTGAAGACATTCACAAACCAGAAGACTTGTAACTCCAGCAACCTCTACTATGAAGAAAAGTGAAGTTATTTAAGATAACAGTCACCGGTTTTATACAGCCATAGCATCAGGTTCTCATACATTTTAGAGATTTAGCCACTGGCTTAAGATTTGCTTGATTTCGTTTTAAAAATCAAAGAGAACTAGAGGCAAGTTTCTTCTTAAAAGGAAATAATAAAATTCTGCAGATTTGCTTTGGTTTTATTTTTTTCTCTCATGTTTGACCCTAACACAAAGCATTCTACTTCCTGGATTTCTCCTCTGATCCATTCTGCTCTTCTGCCAGATGCCTGCCCTTCATCTCATTTCTATTCCTGTCTACTAATTCTAAGCTGTGGTTCTGGGAGAGGCTAACAGCGCTGTGATGGTTAAGATAGTGCGTCAGCTTGTCGAGGACATGATTCTCAGTCTTTTGGCAGTTGTACAATATTGTAGTCACCCCCATGATAGAATTTGCTAAGTGGACTAGATGGGGTGGGGCCTGTGGTGGCTCACTGTCCCCTCAGCCTTCATCTCTCCGCTTTCTGCTGTCTACTCCCTGCCTGCTCCTGTTGCCGTTTTGTGTCTTGTTGTGGATCTAGCCCTCCCTCTCTTGCCATCTGACCTCTAGTTCTTGGGACTGGAGCTAGTAGCTTACCTGTTGATCTTGGTATTCACTGATATTCACACTCTGCAAGTAGGAATCCTGTCCCTGACCAGCCAATCTTGGGTTCACCAGTCCCTGCAGCTACAGGAATCAGAAGAAATTCTGCCTGTCATCTTCGGAATCCCCAACCTTCACACTCTGCTCTCTGACCCTCTGGCCTTGGTGGCTGCGTGAACTGGGAGAGGCCTCTATCCTGATCCAGAACTTGGAACATTTCAGCTTCTACAATCATGTGAATTTTCCTTGACATAAATCTGTGTATTTATACACTTTACTGGTTTTGCTTCTCTGGTTTTGCTTCTCTAGAGAACCTAGCCTAAGAGAGGCACTAAGGCTTCCTCCTTCCCATGCAGGTAGATTGGAGAGTCAGGGAAAATTAAATTTGAGGAATGCTGCATACTCTGTTTGCCCCTTAGAGATTCACAGTTGTCTAAGAATTCCTGCAGTATAACGTAACTTTCCTTAAGCTGGAGATACCCAAATTTATATAAATACAAACTTCCTTTTTTGTCCCTCATAAAATGTGTTTTCCCATAGCATTTTGGAAAATGCTGTCTTTTGCCAGCTACTAAGGTCTCAGTGCCCACTTACTGCTGTTTCTGAAAACACAGAGCCATAAAACTGAGGAATGGGTCATCTGTGTGACGGGCCCACGAAGTGGCTTGATGACCTGCTTTTCTTACAGAGACCTTTACCATACCTTCTCCCCCTGAGACACACTCCAAATTCTAGCCTGAGACAAAGATTTGCTCTGTGGCCCAATACATCTAAGTCAAACAAAACACTTGTTGCGGTCCAGTTGATTTTGACTCAGTGACACTATAGAACACAGCAGAACTGTCCCATAGGGCTCCAAGGCTGTAAATCTTTACAGAAGTGACCACCACATCTTTCTCCCATAGAATAGCTTGTGGTCCCAACAGCAGAGCACTTGTCCCCTCTGCCACCAGGACTCCTTTACTGAAAGCCAGTTGTATTAAATGAAGTAAGGTATCTTGGATTTGACCTTGGAACGGGAAAAGGGCATCAGAGGAAAGCTGGTACAATCCAAATAAAGCCTGAACTTTGTTAATAGCAATGTACCAGTGCTGGTTTCTTAGTTTCAATAAATGAACCAAAGAAAGCTGTTAACATCAGGGAAACTGAGAGTCATGTGGAAACTCTCTAAAGAAAATTTATAGCTTTTCCATTAATCTAAAATTGTTTAAAAATATTTTTTAAAAAATCCTGTTTTGAAAAACAGTTCTACAGGGAGGGCTAAACTGAAGGATACGAAGCCCCCATCCCTCTGTCAGTGTTTTGCAAAGGGCATACAACTGGCATTTCAGGCAAAATAAAGTGGTTCAGAGCCATGGCTACTGACCAAAAGGTTGACAGTTTGAATCCACCAGACGCTCCTTGGAAACCCTACAGGGCAGTTCTACTCTCTCCTATTGGGTCATTATGAGTCAGAACTGACTCAGCAACACCGGTATTTTTTTGGTTTATCTTACTCACAGGAATCCCCTGTAGGACCGAGGTTAAGGACAAGCCTGCTAACCAAAACATCGGCAGCTCAAAGCTTAACAGCTACTCTGGAGGAGAAAGAGATGACAGTCTGCATCTGTAAATACTATGCAGCCTTGGAAGCCCCTTGGGGCAGTTCTGGTCTGTCCTCTAAGTCACTAGGAGTCAGAATTGATCGGACATGATGAGTTTGATAGTTTTTTTTTTTTTTAAGGTATCTGGCATCTGTCTCGGAAGTCCTGGTGGTATAGTGGTTAAGTGCTATAGCTGCCATTCAAAAGACTGACAGCTTGAATCCACCGCGTGCTCCTTGGAAGCCCTATGGTGGCAGTTCTTCTCCGTCCTATAAGAACATGCTGAGTCAGAATCAACTTGACAACAGTGGGTTTGGGTTTTTTGAGGAGGGGGGGTTAGCATCTTACTCATTAAAAGACCTTAAATACGTGCAACCCGACTACTAAATGCCAACAAAAAATTCCACTCATTGACAGCCCAGGTCTATCTGAGACCCACTGCAGATGATCTGACATGATCGTTATTTTAGCCCCACAAATAGGAGTCACCTTTACTAAACTGCATTTGAGTAGCATAGCAAAGCTCCCTGTTGTGTCTTTGCAGATGGGTGGATGTTAACTGCCAAATAATGGTCCTTTGTATGTGGCCACAATACAGCCTCCATCAGACTTGCTGCCCATCTCTAGCAGTTAGCCATATGGGTTAATGGTTAGTTCTAGATCTCACTACTTATAATGTGTCAGTAGACAAATTATTTTCTCTAAACATTAATTGGAAACCCTGGTGGTATAGTGGTTAAGTGCTACATCTCCTAACCAGAAGGCTGGCAGTTCGAATCCACCTGGCACTCCTTGAAACTCTATGGAGCAGTTCTACTCTGTCCTATAGGTTTGCTATGAGCTGGATCGACTCAATGGCACTGGGTTTGGTTTGGAAGCATTAATTACTTCATGTGGAAAAAACTGACCTAATTTTTGGCTGTTTTGCAGCTAAGTTGACCCTATCTCATGGTGACAACCACGCAAAACGGAACAAAATGCTACCCGGTCCTGAGCCAGTCCCATGATCAACCACTTGCACACTGAACCACTGTGATCCACACAGTTTTCACAGACTAATTTTTAAAAGCATATCCTCAGGGCTTTCTTCCTAGTCTGTCTCAGTCTACTGAGACAGCTCCACTGGAATCCGTTCAGCACCGTAGCAACACATAAGCCTCCACTGACAAATAGGTGGTGGCTATGTACAAGGTGCACCAGCCAGCATTTGAACTCTGGTGCCCACATGGAACACTAGGATTCTACCACTAAGCTGCTGCAGAGAGCTTTTATGTGCTAAGCACTGTTCTGTGTGCTTCACCTGAATTCATTCATTTAACCCACATTTTCAAAGCAAAGAAAATGAGGCACAAAGAGGTTAAGAAACCTTCCCAAGGCTGCACAGCTAGGAAGTATAAAGTCAGTGTGACTGTGGTGGCAATTAAACTATACAGTTCATGTCAGATATGGACACAGCCTGGCATACAGTACAGCACACAATCACTACATGTTAATTAAAACTGTGGCCAGAGTCCTGAAGCCCATTTCTGCAGATGAATCCTACACAAAGCTTGATGTTCTTTCCCCTTTGTCAGAAAGAAATCCTGGTGGCATAGTTAAGTGCTACATCTGCTAACCAAAAGGTCAGCAGCTCAAATCCGCCACGCACTCCTTGAAAACCTATCTATGGGGCAGCGCTACTCTGTCCTGTAGGGTCACTATGATTAGGAACTGACTTGATCGCAGTGGGCTTGGTTTGCGTTTTTTGTCAGAAAAGCCCATCTGCTTGTTCTCTCTGGTTGAGCATTAAGTTTGACCTACTTTCCTCACATGCCTTTGCTGAAGTTACCCACTTTTATTGCTGTGATCCCTGTTAGCCTCATCTCACATGAGTTGGCAATCTTCACAAAGGTCAAATATTATTTAGGCTTTGTGGGTCCTTGGGTCTTTGTCACATATTCTTCTTTATATGATTTAATGCTTCCACTGAGAGCAAGCTAGTCATTCCACAAGTACAAAAAGAAAGTTTTAAGTTAAAACACCAAATTTATTGCATAATATTCAACTATTTGCACACACATAGAAAATAAACATTTCATATAACTGTATATCTTTTTTTTTAACCTTGTATTATAAAGACTGAAAAACTACCAATTTAGCAATTGGAATAAGTTTAAAAAACAAAAAGAAAAAGCAAAAAATCTACAATCCTTCACTGAGATTTGCTGTATCACGGTCCATAAATACTTCATTTTTATATAAATAAGTCTTTTCTCTAGTTGCTAGGAATTTACAATTAGGCTGACATGGGTTCTCTAATCATGTAGAATTTCCTTATCCCATGATGAGGAAAGTTGTGCATGTCATTATTTTAGAGATACACATATTTGATTTAAACACAATCCCCCTGAAGTCCCATTGTAAACAAACATTCAAATCTGATAAACAAAACTTCCATAATAAAGAACATCCTTAAGTCTTAGCAACGATGGAAGAGGGAGAAAAAAATGTGAGTAGAAATTTTGCAATTTAAATGGAAATGAAAAAAACAGACTGCATGCATACACTAGGAGGAGAGGAAGGAACATTAAGTCAAGGAACAAAGAATGGGATGATGTGAAGAGCAAAGTAGCAGAAGGGAAGACAGGGAACGAGAAAAGAAGAAAATGAGAAGGAATGAAAAAAATAGGTAGGAGGACACTCAAAATGACAGGGAAAGTGACAAGAAATTCATCATTTCTAATTTTCTTAGAGAAGATACTGAAGAAAAATGCAACCTGCTCCAAAACTGGGATAATGGAAGGGGTAGAGGAGCCCGTCATTTCACCAGATAGTCAAAAGGACACGGCTGAACACCAAAACAATGTGTGGCTCAGCTGCAACTTTAAATGACTGCACATCTTTCAGGAGGTCCAGAAATCAGGCAGAGGCCAAGGCATACTAGGTTTCCCTCAAGAACTTTAACTTCTTTTTTTTTTTTAAAAAGCAAGAAGACATATTCATAAATTCCTATAAATTCTTCCAAGTTCAACCAAAATAATGGACCCAGACTCAGCCTTTTGGAACGGGGAGTTTCTGAAGTAGTCTTTGCCTCCTTTGGGTTTGAGAGGGCTGTAACAAGCCAGGCCATTTCCAAGGCTGCAGAGAAAGGAGACATTCTGCATGCGCAGGTGAGAAGGAACAGATGAGGCAGCATCGTCCTTGAGAAGGAGGGAGAAGTCATGAAGAGGACAAGGAAGCATTGTGAGGGAAGGTGAGGCTGGGGAATGAGAGCTTCAGGGACCACTGCCATTTCACCCAGCAGAGTGCAACACATTCACAAGTGCAAGGAACACTGGGATGCTGATTAAAAAACAAAAACAAAACTCCCATACAAGAGCTAAATTTTCACCCCATCTCCAACTCTTGATTTTTTCAAAGGGTTGTTCACTGTTTACAGCTCCAGAAACCACATTAACCAGGCTCAGGATTCCAAAGTCCCAACCTACTTCGACAATAAAAAAATAGAAATCACTCCCCGTGATTTTCTGTGTAGGCCTCAATGGAGACACCGAGGAAGAAAGGGAACCGGGGGGGAGCCGGGGAGCCTCAGGCCAAACTGAAGCCCTCATAGTTGTCAAGGGCCTGTGTCAGCCGCGCCCTGAGAATCTCTTTGCTGCTGTACTTCGGAAGGTCAAGAAGGTTGTAGCAAGTGTGGGCCACTGGCAGGTACTCCTCCCCGCTGGCTGTGGACTGGATGACAATCTGCAGGCTTGCCATGCCGTAGATGGGGATCCGATCGCTGCCTGTCAGGAACACTGGGGAGAAAGAGAAACAGCATTAACTGCTACGCAAATGGGAGGTGCTCTTGGCAACCCCTTAGGAACAGATAGGAACGCATGACACCCTGTGGCTGGCATCAGAAATACAGTTACTTTTAGGTGCCAATACATATCCAGATGAATGAGGCTCCATTCCAACTGGCCTCAAATCAAACTGCCCTCTATCAGTTTTCGCCCTCATCAATTCTGTCAGCCTTCAAAGCCTCGTGTTGCGCCACCCACAACAAAAGGAACAGTTGAGACACAGGACCAAGAGGAGAAACCTAAAAGGGGAAATGAAGACAGTGACCAGTATCTCTAAGACACCAAGGCCTCGCTCCCCTCAGGGGTCTGACGCTTGCACCATCAAAGTGAATTCTCAGCTGGAGTCTACGTCTTCTCCTTTCCCTGTCCCTCCCTATTTTAAACCAAAGAGCTGCTGGAGACACTGCATTACACATTTCACCCTTGTGGCATGCACTGTGACTTGGCGGCCCACCTGTTTTCTAGTGCTAGATATTCTCATGGAGGAATTTTAAGAAGTTACTACAATGAAATCATTACTGACAGAGCACTTTCATATAACTTGCCACTATCTGAGACTACCAGGTGTGAACACTCTAGCCCAAATCTCAAGCTGACAAAAAAAGTTTCCACAAATCTAATGATTTGGGGATAGGGAAAAAAAAAATGAGTTCTTCTAGGGAAATCTCCACCCAAGCTAGCTTCTCTTGATCGACTGCCACAGCCCTACAGGCTCATCTGGCCAGCCCTGACCTGTCATTCCATTTGTACGTCACTGCTTCTCAGTAGCCGATGTGACTGGACAAAGGTGGAGTGGGGTTCTTTTTCACAGGAATTCTACACTTCCTCTCATCTATGTTCCACGTGAGTGGTAGCATATAGGGGTAAGTGTTGCATATTAATAGAGCCTCTGTCTTATACAGTAGAAGACCGCTTTCCAAGTCCGGTTTGTTGGTTTTACATGGCTACAAATTCCACACTACTCATCAGCTAATTTCAACCCTAGTTATACACTGCCAAAAACAGAGAAAGATTTCAAGTATTTTAAAACCAGTCTTCATTCTCCTTTCCATATATATTAATTGTTTCAAATTTTAGCCAGCCAGTCACGCCCAGCCATCACACAGTTCTCTTTGTGTGAAATGTCCAAAGAGGAAAAACCACAGTGACAGAAAGTAGACTGCTGGTTGCATTAAGCTGGAAAGGTTAGGAGAAAACGAGGAACAACTGCTAATGAGTATGGGGTTCCTTTTTGGGGTGATGGACACAGTATTAAATTGACTGTGGCAGTGGTTGCACACCTCTGTGAACGTATTAAAACCCACTGGATCATACCCTTTAAGTGGATGAATCACATGATATGTGAATTCTATCTCAACAGAGCTGCTGTAGGACTGCCAGTGAAGTTTGGGAACTCATTCTAGAAAAAGTGCTATGTACGTCATTGCTGAATACCACTACAGTCACCTCTGAAGCGCTCCTCCTCCTCTTGGGAAGCTATGGCACTGCTGCCGGCCCCTAGTCCACCCTTTAAGGCAGCTTTGGAACTCTTTCTGGAATGGCCATCAGAGCTGTAGCCTGATGTCCTGAATGTCATCAAAATGTCTTCTTTTCAATATTTCCTTTATCTTCAGGTAAGGACAGAAGTCTTTGGGGCCAGACTAGGTGAGTAGGGAAAGTGTTCCAGTACCGTTATTTGTTGACTGGCTAAAAACTCCCTCACAGACAACTATATAATTAAGTTTGCAAACTTGTCCCTGTGCACAATGGCCATTCCTGAAAGAGTTCCAAAACTGCTTTAAAGGGTGGACTAGACACTGGCATCAGTGCACAGTTTCCCAAGGAGAGTACTTTCAAGGTGACTGTAGTGACATTCAGCAATGAGGAAAGCAGCACTTGGAACAATTTAAGTTTGTGGACTTAACTGTCAGGCCCCGTAAATCACATTTCCCCAGTTCAATCTGCAGTCGCCACTTTATTTAGTATTTTTAAAAGGTTACAGAGAGAAGGGAGGTTGATCTAAATAGATTTTATAAATGTAATACTTAAAGAAATCAATTACATATAAAATAAGTAGTCTTTTTACAGCAACTAAAAACCAATGACCTACTTCTGTTGTGCCCGAGACTTCATTAACACAAAAGGTGTGACACATATTTATGTTTTACCATTTTCAAAGAGGTGAATCTACACCATACGCAAGGCTTAAATGGGGCAAGTGCCAGGCTGAAATTACTGATACGTACACAGAAATTTCTTCTTCTTTTCCAATGGGAACTCATGAAATGTTTCCCAAAATAGTCTCACAGTAGGATGTGTAGCTGAGTAATCACCCTTGTAGATTGCAGTCTGTCCAAAAAAAGATAAAAACGGTATCTTAAAGAAGAAGGATAATATTAAGAGTGCATATTTGTGTACCATTTGCATTCGAGACTAAGAAGTAGGCCCAAGAACAGAGGAGGCCTCCAGCCCATATACTCAGCTAGAGTATACTCCCAAAGAGACCAGGCTCTAGCTACCTAACGGGGTGCTGCTGCTTCCCCTCAGTGACAAAGGTCTCTCCCTTTGTGCTCACCTCTTCCAGTTCCTCCCAGTTGTAGTTGCTGTTCCCCACCATCATGGCCCTCAGTTCGGAAGGCTGGAAGAGCTCAAGTACTTTGCCGCCACACACCTTTAGGAAGCCACTGGAGAAGGCTGTGTACCATTCTTGAACTGAGATTTCAAAGACATAGTTCACATAAGCATCCACAAATTCCTGCCTACCAAAAGACCAAAGTTGAGAATATTTAGTTCAAAGTCTTGGAGAGTTTATGAAGTTACTCTTTTATACTATTATTGTTGAAGAGACTGAGAGTGATAAACAATGTAGTTTTATTAAATTCTCACACCAGGAGGCATCTTAGAACATCCCTAAATTCATGGCTCCCCTCCACTGTGCTCCCAACTCCTCCTCAACCCCTGGGAGTCCACCAAAGTATCCTGGGTAATCTATGGGCATGGGAGGCCAGGCAGGGAGGTAGAACTACATGACTGGTTTACCTAAGGAGTCCCAGTTATGGACCTGTTTCAAACTGCTTAGAAAGAAACAATAAAAGACTTTTCCTGCTTAATGGGAAAAGTCTTTAAAATACTGGTCCTAATGAAATGAGACTTTCGCACACAGCTGGCAGATACTCCTCACTGCGAACTGCAGTGAACCTTGGACAGCTAATGTCAACTGTGAGTTGAGAAATAAAACATAAGGGTGAACAATCTGTCATATCTAGAAAAGCAGAAACTATAAACAAACGTTGACCCAGCTACTCTACTGCCAGGTAGGTAGGTAACCCAGAGAGACTCTCACACACTTGCAAAGGAAGTAGAGGGTGCTACCCCAGCAGTTCTCTGTAATGTAAAGAAATTGGGGAGAAAAAGCTAAATATCCATTAATATGAGAATGGATAAAAAATTAACATAGTTACATGACGTAATTCACAAAGTATAGGGTATTAACTAACTACATACACAATTATCAGAACATGCAGATCTCAAGATTAATATTGAGTGAAAAAGCAAGTACAGTAGGGTAGCATTTACTATGTTAAACTGATTTCAGCACTTAAAACAACCCTATGTGTATGAGTCAGTGTCCTGGGGGTAAGCTATTTAACTTCTCTGTACTTCAGTTTCTTCATGTGGAAATAACATGAATATATAACTCAGGGATTACTACAAGGATTAAATGAGTTAATGCACAAAAAGAACTTGTTTTGTAAATGTTAGCTACCGTTACCATATTGTTTATGATATTAGATCTGTTTATGGATATGAGTGAGCACTCAGTTTTAAAAATAAAGGCTGTTAATGTGACAAGATCCTTTCTTAATACATATATTTTTTTAAAAAAGTATAAAAACACAAAAGGACACAATCATATTCCTGGGAATCTTGTCTGGGTAAGAAAGGGGGCAAACCCTGGTGGTGTAGTGGTTAAGTGCTATGTCTGCTAACGTAAAGGTCAGCAGTCTGACCACATGAGGCACTTCTTGGCAACTCTATGGAGAAGTTCTACTCTCTCCTGAAGGGTCACTATGAGTCTTGAAGGCAGCGAGTCTGGTTTTTTGGTTTTGTTTTTTAAGAAAGGGGGTTGGAAGAAGCCAATGGGACTACAGTGGGGGTACAAAGAGAACTTTACTGGTGTCAGTAATTCTTTTTGCTTCATTAATAATATAAAGCAAGTATCTTTTTATCTGGATGATAGATACAAAGATGTCCATCATGATATTTTTATACCTTGCTGTGATTTAATTTTTTTTAATCAGGAAAAAAATGGTATTATGAAGATAGACTCCTTCTACTTATCAACTACTGTAATGCAGTGCTTGATAGAACTGCACTTGAATATCCTGACTCCCCTTCAAGGTGACACTTTTTACAAGATCACTATCTACACTAATAACTAAGGAAGAAGTGGTGTAACACAATGGATAAGCACATGGTCTTTGAGCTGGGCACACAGGCTCAAATCCAGACTCTACCACTGTATTTTCCACTGTGGCTGAGTCAATTCCAACTCATAGTGATCCTACAGGACAAAATAAAACTGTCCCATAGGGTTTCCAAGGAGTTCCAAGGGATTCCAACTGCTGACTTCATAGTTAGCAGCTATAGCACTTAATCACTGTACCACTAGGACCCCTGTCACTGTATACTAACTACTAAACCTCTCTCTTTTCATCTTTAAAACTGGGAAAGTGTTGTTTTTAAAAAAATCATTAATGTGAAAAGATTCTTGTACATCTTAATGATAGACACTGGAAGTTTTTCACAGTGCAAATGGTGCAACACATTCTTAAAATCCACTAGCTAAAATAGTTTGGCAGTTTCTTATCAACCCAGATGCCCAACAACAGAGGAATGGATAGGTAAACTGTTGTATGTATACTCAATGGAGCACTACGCAATGATAAAGAATAATGATGATTCCAGGAAACATCTCCTAACCTGTTTTCAACTGGAAGACATGATGTTGAGTGAAAGTAGTCAGCGACAAAGGGACAAATATTGTATGAGACCTCTATGATAACATCTCAAAAACAGACTTGTGTATAGAAGAAAAGACTCTTTGATGGCTGCAAGGGAGGGGAGGGAGGGAGGGTCTGGGGGGAGGACTTAGATAGTTGCTAGAAATCTGGTTGGGTGAAATCGGTGATAGCACACATTAGAAATAAGAACACTATTAAGTGGACTTCCGCATAACTTGAATACTCCTTCCATCTTAACCCAATATTGTAAGGACAGAGTAGCTGCGGCAGGGTGCAGGGGACCATGCTCTTAGGTGAAATTGAGGCCAATTGGCACAACCAGCATTTTGCTAAGAGGTCTCTCTGCACCCCATATTGGTGAGTGGCGTCTGGGGTCTTTAAAGCTGCCAAGCTGCCATCCGAAGGCACAGCAAATGGTCCTGACTCAGCAGGGATGGATGCTCACTGAGGACCAAAATGACATGGGGTAAAGACAACCCAGAAGATAGAGGGACCCACATGAGTGGGTGCCTACATTGACTTGAGACCGGAAGAACCAGATGGTGCCTGGCCACCACCAGTGATAGCCACGATGGAGCTCACTAACTTGAGTCTCACTGGCAACACAAGAATAAAAAGGGGTGCACCCTGAGATCTCCACTAAAAGACCTCAGTTGATGGTCCAGCAGTTTCAGGGTTCCCCTGGGAGCATGGCCCCTGGCCCTGATGCTGCCCTTGCCCATAAATCATAACGAAGGCCCACTCTTTGGACATGAATGGATTGGACCTGCCGATGCAGAGTGACCATATATTAGACACAATTTATGGTTCTATGCATCTATAGGATATCATCCTGCTGACCTCTGGCTGGAGGAAGGAGAGTGGGTGGAGAGGAGGGGAAAGGAGGCTGTTGGGAGGATGAGACATGTAAGGAGCAGAGAGGAATAGTGTGCTGTCACCGGGCAGGGAGAGCAGTGGAAACTGCATATAGGTGGGCATGTAAATTTATATGGGAATGTACATTTTTACTCAGTCATAATGAGAAAAAAAAGAAGTTCAATAACACTTTTCCGGTATACCTGTCCAGAGAAACACCATCAACATGTTTTTTTGATAACAGACCTCTGTGTTACTCAGCATTGCTTTCAGGACACTATTTGTTTTTATTAATTGACCACTAGCCATTACAATCTGTTTATTAGGTGCTAGCCACTGAAATAATTTCTTGGATATGTATTATCTCAGTTATTACTCAAAACTATCTTCTGAGTGAATTTTATGGTGTAACAATTCTATTTCAATAAAAATAAACATTAAAAATCCATTAATATGGAAGCAGCCATTTTCCATCAATAAAAAACAGTCATTTGGGATCGGTATGATCATTATTCCAGTTTCAGAACTAAGTCCAGGACAAACTACTAGTGCGTGGGCAGAAGCTGATACGGAGCCCAGGCATCTGAATACAGCACTTGTGCCTCTAACAGCCTCACCAAGGACCCTCCCTTCCCCTTGCCTAAAAAACAAGCAGCAACAACAAAAAACACCCAACTCATTGCCACTGAGGCCATTCTGACTCATAATCACCGTACAGGACAAAGAAAACCTGCCCAACAGTTGCCAAGTCGCACCTGGTAAATTCAAACTGCCAGTCTCTTTGTTATTAGTCACAGCACTTAAGCACTACACTACGAGGGCTTCCCCTTGCCTTAACTTAGTTCCATTTCCAGTATAAGGACTACAAGAGAAGTTACAGTATGTGAAGATAAAGACTTCATAGCAGTAAGTCATCTACACGGTTCTCCAATACATTTTACTGCAGCCCAGCTACATACTTGATTCCATAAAGCCCACAAAACGAGGCAACACTTACTCAACTGATATGATTTTTAAACACATACATTTAAAGTAGTAGGTAACATATGCTTTGCCAATTGTTCTTAGAATTCTGTATCCTGTATCCAAGCCACTGCAGTAAGAGTTTTTCAAAAAGTAGACTAGCTTGTCAAGCTGATTCTGAAATTGCTATAGAAAGGCAAAGGAGTTGGACCAGCTAAAACAATTCTTAAATAGAACAGTGGGAGAACCTCTAGTACTTAATTTCAAAACTTACTATAAAGCTGCAGTAATCAAGTATGGTACGGTGAAAGGATAGACACATAAATCAATGGAAGAGAAGAGAATGCAGATACAGAGCTGCCTACATACGGTCAAGTGCTTTTTGGCAAAGATGTAAAGGAAATAAGTGGAGAAATGATAGTGTTTTTCAAAAAACAGTCCTGGATTAACAGGACATCCATACCTAAGAAAATGCACCTTGACATACCACATCTTCTGCTATGGATTGAATGTGTCCCTAAAAATGTGTGTCAACGTCTCGGCTGTGATTCCCAGTATTATATGGTTGTCTGCCATTTTGTGATCTGACATGATTATCTTACATGTTGCAAATCTTAACCTCTGTGATGTTAATGAGGCAGGATTAGATGCAGTTATGTTAATAAGGTAAGACTCAATCTATAGGATTCAGTTGTATCTTGAGTCCATTTCTTTTGAGATATACAAGCAAGACTCCAGCAAAGAAGAAACAAATTCCTAACATCAAGAATGAAGATCTTGCTGACCTCTTACTGGAAGAAGGGAAGTGGGTGGAGAGGAGGGCATAGGAGACTGTTGGGAGGACAGGACATGTATGGAGCAGAGAGGAAGAGTATGCTGTCACCAGGCAGGGAGAGCAGTGAGAGCTGCATATAGGTGAGTATGAAAAATTATATGGGAATGTACATTTTGCTTCAATTATTAAGAAAAAAAAAAAAGAATGAATGAAGAACCAAGAAAGGAGGCCATTCTTTGGACTGGAAGTCCCTGCACTGAGAAGCTCCCAGACAAGGGGACTGATGACAAGAACCTTCCGCTACAGCCAACAGAGAAGGAAAGCCTTCCCTTGGAGCTGGCACCCTGAATTCAGACTTCTAACCTCCTAGACTGTGAGAGAATAAACTTCTCTTTGCTAAAGTCTTCCACCCATGGCATTTCTGTTGCAGCAACCCTAGATAACTAAGATACTTCCTACACATGCTAATTTAAAGGAACCACAGACCTAAATGTAAAACCCAAAATAACAAAACTTAAATTTTCTTTAAATTGGATTTTGGCAATAATGTCTTAGATATGACATGAAAATAACAATCCATAAAATAAAACTATTAATAAAATGAACTTCATCAAAATCAAAATTTTCTATTCTTTGGAGACACTTAAAAAAAAAAGTCAGACTAGTAGAAAATATTTGCAAAATACCTATCTAATAAGTGATCAGCATTCATAATACAAAAAGAATATTAAAAACTGTAAGAAAACAAAAAACTCAGTTTAGAAAATAGGCAAATAACCTGAATGCATACTTTTTTTAATGAAGACATACAAATAGAAAATAAGTACATGAGAAGATATTCACTACCATTAGTCATCAAGGACACCACTATCCAGCTATCAGAATGGAAAAGACATCTGACAACACCACCATTGCTGAGGATGAGAACTCCTTTCTCATTGCTGATGAGAAAGCAGAAAGGTACAAATGCTGTAGAACACAGTTTGGCTGTTTCTTTTTAAAAAGTTCAAAATAAGCTTACTATATGGCCCAGTGTTCCCACTCCTAGGTATTTTCCACAGAGAAATAAGAACTTACGTTTACACAAAATTTGTAGATGGATCCTATAGTGGCATCATTCATAATTATCAGAAACCAAAAACACCCCAAATGGCAATATCACTTAACAATATAAAGGAATGAACTACTAATATACACAACTGTTGCAAAGAATGCTTTATTCTATGTGAAAGGAGAGTCAGACTTAAAGCTAAGTACACATGAATCCATTTATATGATATTCTGGAAAAAAGTAGAATTACCAAAACAAAACTGTCATCACAGGCAGGAATGAGAGAGGACCATGAAGGAATGCTTGGGTTATCACATGGTATTTCGGTTCTATTGTTTGTTTATCATGTGGTATTTCGGTGTATTGTTTACCAAAATACACTGAAAACGGTGAATTTTACTGTGTATAAATTATATCTAAGTAAAACTGGCTTTTTAAAAAAAAAGTAGCCTCACTTAACACCAGGTTCCAAGATCTTTTGAGTTAAGAACACAAAAATCCTGAAAGATGAAGACATACTAGTTATCTCACACAAGTTAAACTAGTCAGATGGATAAAATAGATGGTGAAGTGGATAGTTAACCTTTATGATACTGGAGTCAGAAGGCCTGGGCTCTGCCCATGGTTCTATCAATCGAGTGAAAACATTCAGTGACCAGATATTATTTCAATATTTTTCTAGTTCTAAGGTTCTTATCTGTATAATCAGAAAAGCCATTCCTAACTTCAAGGTGACTAAATCATCAAAAGGGATAAAACCCATAATACATGCATAAACCCAAACTGAAACCCACTGCCGTAGGGTCAATTCTGACTCACAGTGACCCTTTGGAACAGAGTAGAACTGTTCCACAGAGTTTCCAAGGAGCACTCGGCAGATTTGGACTGCTAACCCTTTAGTTATAGCCACAGCACTTAACCACCAGACCACTAGGGTTTCCAAAAACAGGTAAGAAAATACTTCTATACACCTTGCTATTAGAGGAAACCCTGGTGGTCTGGTGGTTAAGTGCTACAGCTGTTAACCAAGAGGTCAGTAGTTTGAATCCACCAGGCACTCCTTGGAAACTCTATGGATGTCTACTCTGTCTTACAGAGTCACTGTGAGTCAGAATTGACTCAACACCAGTGGGTTTGGCTTTGGGTTTTGCTCTTGGAGAACAAGAACACACTATTTCAGATCTTTCATGATACAAGGAATTGCCTACGCAAAAGACTCCAAAGCCATAGTTTAGCCTGCTGTGAGAAGACCTTGCCACGATGTGTAGACCTCCAGGTGCAGGAGATGACAAGTGGACCTGCTGGACAGAGACGGGTAAGGAGCTGAGATACTGTCTTAGTGATCTAATGTTGCCATAACAGAAATACCACAAACAGATGGCTTTAAAAAAATAAATTCTATTTGGCACAGTCCAGTAGGCTGCGAGTCCAAATTCAAGGCATCAGCTCGAAGGGAAGGCTTTCCCCGCCAGCTCGGGAGGAGTCCCTGTCATCACATCTTCCCTCCGGGAGCTTTGGAGGCCTTAGAGCCTGGGGTCCAATGGACACACTCTGCTCCTGGCACAGCTTTCTCAGCTTTACAAGGTCCCCAAGTCTGTTAGCCTCTTTCTTTTATATACTAAGATCCTGCCTCAAGGCAGAACACCCTCTTACACCATATTGAGTCCCGCCCCACTAACCCAACTGCCCCCACCCCCTGTTCTCCCTCAGGACCCATGACCCTGTCAAATTGCTACATATATTTTTGGGGAACACAGTTCAACCCATGACAAGTATGCAAGCTTCCCTTTTGATACATGTACCCCAGCACTTCCACCACTGGAGAGAAACTCAGAGTAATCTGAGAGGTGATCAAGTCACATGCCACAAAATAAGCCAGAGACACAGTATCAAGGCAGACCAACACCAGCTATGGGGAGATGAAGAAAAAGAGAAGGCAGATGCCTGGGTAGGAGGGATGAACAAAGTAAAAACAGGCTAAAGCCAGACAAGCCTTCCCAAGGAAGTGTTCATACACCAATGTCCACAGAGGCACTGTTCACAATAAACAAAAAGCAGAATCCAAACATACATCCACCAACAGATGAATGAGTAAAATACTGTACGTCTACACAATGGAATTTGGTTACATTCACAGAAGCACTATTCACAATAACCAGACAGCAGAAACCACACAAATGTCTCTCAAGGGTTGAATAACTGAACAAAATAGTATATGTCCATACAATGGGATACAGCCATAGAAAGTACGGAAGTATTGATACCTGCTAAAACCTGGCTGAATCTTAAGAAAATTATATTATGTGAAAGAAGCCAGACACAAATACTTAGGTATTTTGTTATTCCATTTAATATGACATGCAGAATGGATACGTCCTACAGAAAGCAGATCAGTGGTTGCCAGTGGCTATGGGAAGAGGCAATGGGAATTGATTGCTTAATGGGTACACAGTTTCCTTTGCGGGGAGGTGAAGTGTTCTGGCATCAGACAGAGATGAGGGTTATACAACATTGAACTGTATACGTTAAAATGGTTACCTTTTACCTCAAAAATAATAAAGAGAGTGAACTCTAGACTTTAACTAGACTCAAATCCCACCTTTATCTCTCAGTAACCGTGTACATTGGACAATTCAGTTAATCAGCTTCTTCTCGTCTACAAAAAGAGGATAAAAATAGCCCCTCCCTCAACAGTTGTTGTGACGACTACGTGAATTAACACATAAAACCTACATAACAGTGTCTCACACAGTAAGTGCTCAATACATTTTTGCTATTATTATCATCTGAAGGATAAAGACACTGGTGAGAAGCTTAGCCTGGCTTCCCTTTCAAGTTATAAAAAGGAGTAGAGAGGCATCGTCATGTCCTTAAGTTTATGATTCCTCATTATCAGAGAAGAATGTGGCCTTTAATTCAGAAACACAGGAGATCAATAAGCTATCTTGTTTTGGCTTCCTCAATAAAAAAACCAGTTTTGATTTCCTTGCAAAATGGATTAAAGACTTTAATGTGATGTTAAAAATAAATACCAAAAGTTATTTTAACTTCACATTTAGACATCCTGAACGAGACTAAACAAATAAAAAAATAAAAACCTTTTAAAAAGAACTCAGACAGTGTCTTCTTCCATTTCCACTAAGATTTAAAAAGCACCCTGAAACAACTGAAGGACAGAGTAGCAGAGGCAGGACTCTGGGGACCATGGTTCCAGGGGACATCTAGGTTAAGGGGCACAAAGTTTTTTAATGGAATGCTCTGCATACCACTTTGGTGAGTGGCATCTGGGGTCCTAAAACCTAACGAGGGACCATCTAAGTAGCATCAATTAGTCCCACCCCAGCTGGAAAAGAGGAGAATGAAGCACATCAAAGAAAGAGGGAAAATATGAGCCCAAGAGACAGAGTTGTTGCTGTCAGGTGCCACTGAGTCAATTTCACCTCAGAACAACCCTATGCATAGCAGAACAAAACACTGCCTGGACCTGCTCCCTGCCCACAACTGTTTTTATGCGTAAGGCCATCACTGCAACCACTGCGTCAATCCATCTTGTTGAGGGTCTTTCTCTTTTTCACTGATCCTCCACTCAACCAAGCATGATGTCCTTCTCCAGGGACTGCTCCCTCCTGACAACATGTCTAAAGCATGTAAGATGCAGTCTCGCTATCTTTGCTTCCAAGGATCACTCAGGTTGTACTTCTCTCAGAACAGAGCTGTTCTTTTGACAGTCCGTGGTATATGCAATATTCTTCTCCAACATCACAATTAAAAGGCATCAATTCTTCTTCTGTCTTTCCTATTCACTGTCCAGCTTCTGCATGCATATCACATGTCTGAAAATACCACGGCTTGGGTAAGGGGCACCTTAGTCTTCCAGCTGACATCTTTACTTTTCAACACTTTCAAAAGTGTTCAACACTTTCAAAAGGTCCTTTGCAGCAGATTTTCCCAATGCCATGCGTCTTTTGAATTCTTGACTGTTGCTTCTATGGGTGTTGATTGTGGAACCAAGTAAGATGAAAGCCTTAACAAGCTCAGTCCTTTCTCCACGTATCATGATGTTGCTTACTAGTACACGTGCAATGATTTTTGTTTTCTTGACTGAGCTGCAATCCATATTGAAGACTGTGATCTTTGATCTTCATCAGTAAGTGTTTCAAATCCTCCTCACTTCCAGCAAGCAGGGCTATGTCATATGCATAAGGCAGGTTGTCAATGAGTCTTCCTAATTCTTCTTCATATAGTCCAGCATCTTAAATTATCTCCTCAGTATACAGATTGAAAAGACACAGTGAAAGGACACCAAGAGAGCCACATAATCCAGAGCCTACATCGGCATGAGACCACCAGAACTAGATGGTATCCAGCCATCACCAATGACTGCCCCGGGACAGGGAACACACCAAAGAATGTCTGACACAGCAGGAGAAAATGGGATGCAAACTCAAACTCTATTAAGGAGACCAGACTTGATGGTCCAACAGACTGAAGGGTCCCCAGAAGACATGGCCCCTGGACTCTGGTAGCCCAGAGCTGCAAGCATTCTCAAAGCCCATTCTTCAAAGACTGGACTGGACTACAAGACATAAAATGCTATTGGTGAAGAGTGTGCTTTCTGGATTAAACAGATACATGAGACTCACTGGGCAGCTCCTGTCCAGAAGCAAGATGGGAGGGCAGAGAGGTACAGGAGCTGTTTGAATGGACGAGGAGAATGCCGGGTGGAAAGAAAGAGTGTTCTGTCACAGGGTGGGGAAAGCAACTAGACTTACATAGCAATATATGTGTACGTTTTGGTATGACAAACTGACTCAGATTGTAAACTTTTATTTAAAGCACAATAAAATATTTTTTAAAAAATACTGAAGTAAAATTAGATTATTTTATTTGAAAGAATGGACAGCATCTCTGACCTGTCACTGATAGCATTAGTTGACCGCAAACAATCCTAAAGAAACGGGTTTCAGGATGAGACCTATCAAAAGAGACAAATGGAACTGTATACCACAGAAGAAGTCAGATGAAATTTTTAGTCATATGATAATCCAAACAGAAGTAAAAAAAAATAAAATAAAATTTTCTTTGAATTGTGCTAGGCCATCAGTTACTTTGGGGAGAATCAGTGCTTCTGTGATTTTCAATCTTACCATCCAAAACCTATTTTATATCTCTTTGTGAGGTTCTATTTTTTTCATTTTTATATAGGTTTCACACATTCTTCAATAGAGATTCTTATATCTAGGCATGGAAGGCAGTCATTTAACTTTTTTCTAGGTCCAGTAAAAGCAAAACTGACTGAAACAGAAATTAAGTGGTGTAATCACGGGTGGGGGGATTTCAGCAGATACATGACTATACATCACTATGTGCACAGAAAACCTGAGAGAATCCACTGAAAAACCACTAGATTTAATAACTCTAATGAAATGATTACACACTGGATAAATACACCAAATCTAGGAACTACTGCCAGGCCCTAGTGATAATCAAATAAAACAGGCAAGTCTCTCCTTATCATAGCAATAAGCAATATGTAAAAATCTTTATTGAAAAATGTGTGAAACCTATATAAAAAAGAAAAAAAAACCTCACAAAGAAATGTAAACTAGGCCTTTGGATGGTAAGCTAGACTATCACAAAAATGCTGATTCCTTCCAAAATAACTGATGATCTAGTACAATTCAAATAAAAACTCCAACTGGATTTTGGACAATATTTAGATTTTTATCTCAAAACACAGACTCATACAATATTTTATTTTAAAAAATGTAATAATTATTTATTAATTACTGGACAGGAAAAGGCTAAGCTCAGTGATAGAAGAACCAAAGTATATTCAACAGATGTGATAACACAAAAATTAAAAAATTATATTAAGATTTAAATACAAACACTACTTGACATTTTCAAAAGCAAACAATAAACTAGGGGTAAAAATCTGCCATAAATATGTATGAGAAAGGGTTACTATTTTAATAGTAACCTGTTGTTGTTGTTATGGCCCCGACTCATAGCAATCCTGTGTACAGCAGAATAAAACTGCCCTGGTCCTGGACCATGCCCACAATCCTTAGGCTTAAGCCCATTGTTGCAGACACTGCATCAATCCATATTGCTGAAAATCTTCCTCTTTTTCAATGCCCCTCTAACTTTACCAAGTATGATGTCCTTCTACAGAGACTGATCCCTCCTGGTAACATGTCCAAAGTATATATAATATAATTTCACTAAACTTCTTTCTAAAGAGCACTTTTGCTTCTTCCAAAACAGATTTGTTCATTCTTTTGGTAGTCCATGATGTATGTATTCAATGTTCTTCTCTCACGCCACAATTCGAAGGCATCAGTTCTTCCTCTGTCTTCCTTTTACACTGTCCAGCTTTCACAGGCATATGATACCACCGAAAATACCATAGCCTGAGTCACATGTACCTTAGTCTTCTAGGTGACATCTTTGCTTTTCAATACTTTAAAGAGGTCTTTTGTAATGGATTTGCTCAATGATGTGCACCTTCTGACTTCCTGACTGCTGCTTCCATAGGAGTTGATTGTTGATCCAAGTAAAGTGAAATCCTTGACAACCTCAGTCTTTTCTCCATTTATTATGATATTGCTTATTGGTCTGGTTGTGAGGATTTTTGCTTTCCTGATGTTGAGGAATAATCCATGCTGAAGATTGCTTTTTAATCATCAGTCAAGTGTTTCCAGTCCTCTTCAACTTTCAGCAAGCAAAATGGTGTCATCTGCATAACCCAGACTGTTAATGAGTCTTTCTTCAATCTTGATGCCCTGATCTTCATATAATCTAGATCCTCAGATTACTGGCTCAGCATACAGACTGAAAAGGTATGGTGAAAGGATACAAAACTGATACACACGTTTCCTAACTTTAAACCATGCAGTGTTCCTTGTTCTGTTCACACTACTGTTTATTGATCCATATACAGATTCCTCATGAGCACAACTGTTTTGGAATGCCCATTCTCCACAATGTTATCCATCATTTGTTACAGTCTACACAGTCAAATATCTTTTTATCATCAAGGAAACACAGGTAAACATCTTCTAGTATTCTCTGATTTCAGCCAAGATCCAGCTGACATCAGCGAAGATACCTATAGTTCCATGTCCACTTCTGAATCTGGCCTAAATTTCTGGCAGTTCTTTCCCAGTATACTGCTGCAGATGCTTCTGAATGATATTCAGCAAAATTTTTCTTGCATGTGATATTCAAGACATTGTTTGATAATTCTGCATTTGGTTGGATCACTTTTCTTGGAAATAGGCATAAATATGTATCTCTTTCAGTTGGTTGGCCGGGTAGCTGTCTTCTAAATTTCTTGGCATAGACTAGTGAGCACTTCTAGGGATGCATCCATTTGCTGAAATGTCTCAGATGATACTCCATCATCTTCTGGAGGCTTGTCTTTCACCAAGGCCTTCAGCGTAGCTTGGACTTCTTCCCTTAGTATCACTGGTTCCTGATCATGTGTTACTCTTGAAATGGCTGAACGTCAACCAGTTATTTTTCGTGTAACAACTCTACTCCTTTCATCTTCTTTTAATGCTTTCTGCATCATTAATATTAAGAGTGCATACAAATCACACAAAAATCACTTAGTCTCAGCAGAGAAACATGTAAAGGACATCAAGAGAAGATGTTAAAATTACAAAAAAATTTCTGCAAACGCTGTCTGGGGTGGGGCAACACATTACTGAAAGGACGGCAGTAAGTACACTAGGTGAACACGGCTCTCTCTAGTGAGCAAGTCTGTAGCACATACTCTTAAGACCAAGCTCCCAGCCACACACTCTCCTCAACAGTTTTCTTTCACTTATGATTAAGACTTTAACTTCACAATTTTCTAGTTTCCAGTGTACCACTGTTGGCCGCTGCTCCCAGAATACAGGGACATTTATTATGCCTTCATAGCGTTCAGCAATTTCCCCCATTTCCTAACTGGGTTGATCTTGACCTTCTGTTTCCTGAACAATTTGTTTGATAGTTCCTCAGGCAGCCAGAAAACTTGCAAGTTAACATGTAGCCAGATACCCTCCCTTTGTTTCTTCAAAGCAGGTCAAACATTATCACTCATAAATCATGTTTAATCCATTATAGGTCAAATCTGCTCAACAAAGCACAAAGTAACTGGCAGGACCAAAGGGGGTTGGGGGAACAGCAAAATACATTACACACTTGACTAGCTAAAGGCATCTGTGAAAACAGTAGCATGCTAATGCTCACTGTCCAAGTGAGCCCTCCCTGCCTGAGTGTTTTCAGTCCACACACACACTCATAGACACATTTACACATGCACATACAAATCTCTACACACGTATCACTGTTTTTAACAGAAAATATGTTAGACATAAAGTGGGTTAATGTTATATAGGTATACGAAGTAACCTACGAGTGAAAGAAATACAAATGGTAAAAATGAGATATAATTTCTCATTAGTTAGATTTTTTTCTAAAAGAGAGACTACCCAGAGCCTGTTCAGACAAAGTATGCACTCTCAATCTTAATCAACAGATGAATGGATTTAAAAAATTCAACATGTATGTACACTGGAATATTATTCCACCATAAAGAGAAATGACATCCTGATAAAGGCTATGACCTGGGTGACCTTTCACAACATTAGGTCAGATACAAAGGATAAATATGGTATGATTCACCTACAAAGCACCTAGAATAAGCAAATGATTATTAGTGGGTACTAGGGGCTGAGAGGAGAGACTGGGAGCTACTGTCGAAAGACACTACGCTTCTGTTTGGAGTGATATAAAACCTTTGGGAATAGATAGGGATAACAGCAAAATACTGAGAAACTCAGACCCCCACAGGGACAGACACAGAGCAGTAAGACAGAGACAAAAGGTATGCTAAAGAAATACACCTATTCCTCATTTACTGTCTCATTATCGGTCATTTTGCACTTACAATAACAGTGAAAAATCCATCTGACTTGTGAGCATTGCAAGGTGGCAGGCATGGCAGCAACGGCTGGGACCAGCCCCCCACTCGCAACGAAGGTCCCCTGGGGGCCCCCAGGAAGCTGATCCACACTGCCCCAGCCCTTCAGGGGCACACACATTCTGCAACCATGCGGCACTAGCCTGCTCCCTGGCCACAGCCTCTAGGAGGACACCCAGGCAGCATGGAGCACTGGGTGCCTGTTCTGGGTTCCCAGCTCCTGTGCACCCGGAGGCGCTGCAGCTCAAAACTGCTGTGGGGTGGAAACAGGTATCAGAAAGTATGTTTGGAGGAAATGCATCTGAGTTTAATGACACCCCCCAAAGTGGGGCGAACTGGGCCTGAAGCCTCCCCCTTGGTGGGACCAGACGCACAGCCAACCTCTCAGAGCTCTTGCAGGAAGCCTGAGTCTCAGTGACAGGAAGGCAGGGCTTGCAGAGGTGGCAGTGGAGCCTTGCAGGCACTCTGTGAGGAACGCTCTGATCCAGCACAGGAGGAAGGTGAGGTGGTTAAGCCACGGGCCCTGCAGTTACACAGCTCGGATTTATCCAGCTTTGTCCCCTCCAAGCTTCCTTCTCCCCAGAGAAAGAATCCATAAAAAGACTCATCACAGTGATGAACACCACAGTAAATCTTAGCTGTTATTATTTCTATGATGATGTTTTCTCAAAAAAAAATTAGACAAAGAGATGGTCTGAAAACAAGGGAAAAAAAAATTCTTCATTCTTGCAACGCTGATTTTCACAGAACAATTTGGTCTTTGGAACCTAACTATGCCACAAGGAGTGAGAAGAGGCTGTAATTTGATAAAGGCATGAAGGAGTTGTAAGTCCCAACAATAGCCTCCTCAGCTGCAGACCCCATCATAAACTACCTATGTCTGCACTAGATTCCTCTTTTTCCCAAACACACACTCACAGCATTAGGATGATTCACTCAAGCAGGAAGGCATTCTGAATCTTCCCCTTTCTCAGGCCACTTGGCTGGCTGACATTAGCTTCTAACAAGTGAGGCATATATTCTTTCATCTGAAACCTAATACAAAGCTAAGGCATCCTTTGAAAGACTGACAATTATGTATGTACTGGTATGAGTATATACATACAATGTTACAAAAGTAATCATCAAAACTAGGAGGGAAGAAAAATAACCTGGGCCAATAAATCTATTTGATACGCTGCTATAAGTCTCCCCATCCTAAAAACATTTTCAGACTGTATGGAATTATAAGCCTGCATATATTATTTCCTGAAATAAATCACCTGCTGTTAACAAAAGTACCAATATCATCTAGATCAAGAAAACTGCTTGCATTCACCCCAACAAGATTGGCCATGATCCAGAAAACACAAAACAACAAATGCTGGAGAGGCTGTGGAGAAAGTGGAACCCTCCTGCACTGTTGGTGGGGTTGCAAAATGGTCCAGCCTCTTTGGAAGGCAATCTGGCGCTTCCTTAAAAAAATGGATATTGATATACCATTTGACCCAGTAATTCCACTACTTGGAATATATCCTACAGATTCAAGGCCTTTCACACCAATGGACACATGCACCAGAATGTTTATCGCGGCACAGTCCACAATAGCAAAAAGGTGGAATCAACCTAGATGCCCAACAATAGAAGAATGGATAGGTAAACTGTGGTACATATACTCAATGGAGCACTACGCAATGATAAAGAATAACGATGATTCCAGGAAACATCTCCTAACCTGGTTTCAACTGGAAGACATTATGTTGAGTGAGAGTAGTCAGCGACAAAAGGACAAATACTGTATGAGACCTCTACGATAAGATCTCAAAAACAGACTTGTGTATAGAAGAAAAGACTCTTTGACAGCTGAAAGGGAGGGGAGGGAGGGAGGGAGGGGGAGGGGGGAGAGCTTAGTTTAGGTAGTTACTAGAAATCTAGTTGGGAGAAAGCGGTGACAGCACACATTAGGAACAAGAACAACATTAAGTGGACTTCAGCATAACTTGAGTACTCCTTCCATCTTAACTCAGTACTGCAAGGATAGAGTAGCTGGGACGGGGGGCAGGGAACCATACTCTTAGGCGAATTCCAGGCCAGTTGGCACAACTAGCGTTTTGCTAAGAGAGCTCTCTGCACCCCACATTGGTGAGTGGCGTCTGGGGTCTTAAAAGCTGCCAAGCTGCCATCCGAGGACACAGCAAATGGTCCCAACTCAGCAGGAACAGATGCTCACCGAGGGCCAAAATGGCATGCGGTAAAGACAACCGAGAAGACAGAGAGACCCACAAGAGTGGGTGCCTACATCGACCTGGGACCAGAAGAACCGGATGGTGCCCGGCCACCACCAGTGATAGCCATGACGGAGCTCACAGAGAGGAGCCTCACTGGCAACACAAGCATAAAAAGAGGTGCATCATGAGATCTCCACTAAAAGACCTCAATTGATGGTCCAGCGGTTTGGGGGTTCCTCTGAGAGCATGGCCCCTGGCCCTGATGCTGCCCATTCCCATAAATTATAACAAAGGTCCACTCTTTGGACAGGAATGGAATGGACTTGGCAATGCAGAGTAACCATATGTTGGAAGCACTTTATGGTTCTATACATCTATAGGATATCATCTTGCTGACCTCTGGCTGGAGGAAGGGGAGTGGACGGAGAGGAGGGGAAAGGAGACTGTTGGGAGGATGAGACATGTATGGAGCAGAGAGGAATAGTGTGCAGTCACCGGACAGGGAGAGCAGTGGAAGCTGCATATAGGGGGGCATGTAAATTTACATGTGAATGTACATTTTTACTCAGTTATGTTAAATAAAAAAAAAAAAAGAAAGAAAACTGCTTGCAGCCTCCAAGAGATCTTATCAAGTAAGGGTTTTCATGGGAACATTCACATGAGACAAGACAGCCTCTTTATTAGAATCCTTGAGCCACAATAATCCTATCACCTGAAGCCATTTTTGTTGGATGTTCAGCAGGTTCTGCAACATTTCAAGTAATTTTAGGAAAGGGGAATCTACTGCAGACATAGGTAGTTTACAATGGCGTCTGCTGCTGAGGAGCCTGTTGTTGGGACTTACAACTCCTTCATGCCTTTATCAAATCACACTGGCACTGTAGTTCACTTTTCCCAAAATCAAGGGCTTGCTAAAGAGTCTGGCTGGTTTTCATGACAAAGTTACAGACTGTTGCATTAGATAACACTGGCATCTAGGCGTCTTTAAAAAGCGTAAATGATGGAAGAAGAGTTCTGTTATTCTATTCTCTATATTTTCAGAAAGGAAGGTGTATGGAAGTAAACCAACACAGATCATCTGGAGACACTGAATTTTTCCCAGGATCTCTGTTTGCACTCTTGAACTACTGTGGTGTGATGTATCACTTTTGTGCAGCCTTTCCCACCACGGTTTTGTAACTGCCACCCAAGTGATGAGGTGGGACTGTGCAAACAGGGTACCTATGGCCCACCAAGGGGATTGGCCAGCTTTTGCCATCCCACTGGCCTTGAAATGAGCCATGCTATGGGCAGAATAGAGAATCCTACTGCCACCAAAGAAGCACAGCTAGGAGCGGACAGCACATCCTTTGGACCCAGGATTCCTATGCTGTCAGAAGTTCCTGGAACCAAGAGACAGAGGACTAAGAAAGAGCTGTAACCCTGAAGATAGTGAGAAGTGGTGGCAGGAGACTGTGTAGTGGGCATCCCAGACCATGCAGCGAGCAAGGTGAGTGCCAGGATGCCTTTGAGGACTTATTGGCAGGGGTTGAAAGAACTTTGAGACACTTGCCTGAGAAGGTCAAAGGCCTAGGGACACAAATAGGTGTGCCTGTGAGTACAGCTGAGAAGATGCTATTCTGATGAAGAATACTATCCTGAGTGTTCCCCCACTGTAACTGTTCCCCAACTGTAATTGTTACTTCCTTAACAAACACTATAAAAGTGAGTATGCTTGGTGTGGCCATTGCAATCAATTATCAAACCCAGCACAGAAGCAGAGAGTGCCTTAGGAGGGATGGTTGGTGTCAGAATTGTTACAGATAACAGAGAGAGGAGGCATATCTGACCTCCACCTCACAGGAATCAGAGCTGGTGTGATGTATCATTTTTGTGTGGCATTTCTTGCCATGGTTTTATAACTCCCACCTAAGTGATGAGGTGGGACTGTGCAAATAGGGTACCAATGGCCCACCCAGGGGATTGGTCAGATTCTCCTTGTCCCCTGTAAAGTTAGAAGAAATCAGACACTGTCCCCATGTTGTTTTTACAGCTATTTATTATAATTTCCCAATTAAAGCCCAGAGTGAATTGGTTTCATTTTATTTCCCAATATGCTTATAAATAGCATCCAACTTCTCTATAATTTTTTCTATACTTTACATGAAACTTTGTTTTATCTTGTGAAGACTTCCCTCATTCACAATCTTCACAAATGGAGACTGCTCATTCTCTCATCTTTCCCCGTCTTCGAATTACCTACTACATTTTTAAGTCTAGAAGCTCCAACTCTATCCTATATGCTAATAAGTTTCAAATCTTCATCTTGAGGGTCTACCTGTCCTACTTTATTTGTTTGTTTGATTTTTCTTCACCACTTTCTTCTTTGTGGTTCTTACAGTAGACAACCTCAAATCCACTGGTGATGAAGGTTACATAAGTAACTACGCATAGAAAACACTTGTATAAAGTCTTCTCTCTTGAGATACATGCAAATTGTTATCTCCTAGCATAATAATCTAGGTATCATAAAACCAAAAAACCAAACCTTCTGCTGTCTAGTCGATTCGGACTCATGCTGACCCTACAGGACAGTAGAACTGCCCCATAGTTTCCAAACAGAGGCAAGCACATTCGAACGGCAGACTTTTTGGTCAATGACCATAGCACTTAAGTACTATGCCACCAGGGTTTCCCTAGGTGTCATAAGACACTTCAAATAAATACACACAAAACAGAACTCCTTTTCCTTCAAACCTGTATGGTAAATTGTTTCCACTCAGGTGTCCAAATTAAAAACCACCCTCACACCATCCACATTTAACCAGACACCAGCTCCTACTGACTAGACAATTAACACAGAGACAACTCTATCCGTACTCTCTTCACCCTGGCCCTTACCGCTCTTCACTTGAGTTTCCTGACTGATCTTCCTAAACAGAAGTCTATTTTCATACGATGGCCAGAATTACCTTTCTCAAACAGAGATCAACCATTTCCTTATCCAAGTTCCATGGAAGGCCTCGACAATCTTCCCGCCAACGCTATGAAACCCAACATCTATCCACACATGAATCCCTATCTACAAATACTCATCATTCGCTAAGAGTCCACCCTCATATTATTCCTTGTGCCAAAAACGTTTTTCCTCCACTTGTATTCTTCAGTGTCCAATAAAAGTGTCCTAGCCTCTCCCTGGTTCCATGACACATGGCCTATAACTCTCTCACGCTCACCATTGTGTACTGCAATCATTCACTTACACTGGAACTTGTCCGCTAACCTCGAGCTTCGGAAGGACAGAGGTTCTTCATCTCTTCTACCCACTACCACGCCTGGCACACAGCAGCCATTTAGTGTTTGTAAATAATAATTGTTATGAGATTAACTAAAGTGAGATTAACCAACATTCTCACTCGTAATTGAAAACAAAAGTAATCAAAATTGAAATTTTTCTGTCCTTCAAAGATAACACAAAAATCAGAAATTGTTTTGAAAAATTAGAAGTATCTGAGTTTTCACGAAGCAGAAGGAATCACTTAAATCCTTTATTACAAATTCTTCAGCAGTAAAATAATAGTGCATGTCTTTATAACATTCACCTATTTTATCCATACCTGGTCAATTTTGTGTCAGGTACTATTCTAGATACTAGAAACTCTGTGCTAGATGCTGAAGTACATTTTTCAAAAACTGCTGTCCTATAATTTATCTCCCTACAGTCTCCCAACCATCCGATAATGTATGCAAGGCAGCTATTACTATCTCCATTTTACAGATAAGATTTTTACATGATTTGCAGTGTCAAAGCTAACAAGATATCAGTCTAAACTAAAACAATCATTTTCTAAATCCAGGTCCAGTGTTTGCTCTACTACAGAAAAATCACTGAAGTCTGTAAATTCTTGCTCTGTCACTTGTATTTTCTCTGCAGATGAGATTAAAATGTAACTTTAACCTCTTACAACAGCAAAGAAAGAAGTAACTAGCGACATCTGCAATAGCCCCAAGGTCTGGACTGACCTGTTACCCTTACACACGGTCACTTTTTCTCCCCCAGGTATCAGCTTCTTCTGTTGAATTACTCCATAGCTTTCTCGACAGATCTGCATTGAAAGTGGAAAAAAGAAACACTCAGCTTTGTTTACCATTTGTGCTTCAGCTGAATGAGAGAGGTTTTAGGAACAAATGTAGCTTAACAACAGCTTATTGCTACAGAAAATTCTTGGGATAAAAAGGAGAACCTGAGTCAGAAAACACCTGTATCTAAAAGCCAGCTTACATTTTCAGACGTGGAACTGCCAACATACGCAATCAAGGAGAAAAGACAAAAACACTTTCAAGGAGAAAAGACAAAAACTTGGGGAAAGAAATATCTTGCATGTAACAGAAGTAAAGGGAATTGATGCTTCAGTAATTTTCATACGTGTATAATCATTCACTTACTCCTTTAACATTTGTATTAAACTCCTACAATACTCAAGAAACTAAAATAGTTTGATTCAGAGAATTCCTTGAATTTGTTTTGTAATTTAGAGAAGAACTAATGCTAACTATAACTTGTACACTGGTTGAAGTGAAGGCTACAGTCATAGGAAGTAATTTGTAGGAACCCTTACCGTGAAGTTGAGACAGAAAATTTCCTCAACATCTTCCCCAGGGTAATCTAAAAGCTCTTGAAGACTCCTAATCATATAACAATGAAGAAAACAATTCAGACAAGTCAGATATTGCGATAACGTTGTACTAGTTTAGACTAAGCATAAATCCAGACTGACAAAAAAAGTACCTACACACTGAAAAAGATCATAGCAGTAAACTCATAAGATACTCATTAATTGCTCCCTTTTCCTAATTAGAAATCCTATTTCACCTATGCAGAAATTCAAGATGGATTTCTATCTGAATGCTTCTGTTCTCTTAATCTTGGTATTGCTTGGAAGCAGACATAAGAAGAGATAGTACTGCAGGGGCCCTATACACTGGTTTGATTCACATGCCCCCGTGGAATAATGTTTCCATCACAAAAAAGCTACAAAGTTGCCTTCTCCACTGGGGAATCTTAATGCCCAACTTTTTAAAGCAAAGGGCTATGTATGGTGAAACAGTTTATCATCTGTCATACTTAAGAACACTGGAAAACATACTCTTAAAAAGAAGACGATATTTACACCTATAACTATCCCATTCAAGCTCTCAGGAGAATGCAGCCTTTTGAATTTGACTTCAATCACACTTTCTTCTTTAAAGTGAGCTCGGAATCTTGCAGTTTACCAAGAATTGCCCAGGAAGAAAATTCACAGAATGGAATCTAAATCTGCTATCAGTTAACCAGTCAAAATCACTATTTAAAATACGTAATCCTTGGCCAGGCTGGCAAAGTAGGTATCACAGACTTCTCGATCAATTACAGGAAGTTATTCCTGCCTAGGTCTCCTCAGCTCATTTTTTAAATATCCCATCTACACTGTCTCTTCATTCCTCTGTGTCCCCATCACTCCTTGTCCTTTATGGTGTCTTAGTACTGATGTCCCCATACCGGAAGTGTCATAGTCTAATTTCTGGAGGGCACTTTCAAGAGTAGCCCTCTTCTGTGAGGACCATGGTCTTGAGGGAACATCTAGCTCAAGTGGCATAAATAGTTTATATAGAAAATGTTCTGCAGTCTACTTTGGTGAGCAGCATTTGGGGTCTTATATGCCTGTGAGCAGCCATCTAGGATCCTTCACTGGTCTCACCCTTCAGGAGCAAGAATAAGAAGAAAACTAAGGAAATAAGGCAAAGATTAGCCCAGAGAACCAATGGCTCACACCTGCAGTGGTCTCCACTAGACTGTGCCCAGTACAGCTAGATGGTGTCCAGCTACCACCACTGACTGCTCTGACAGCGATCACAACACAGGGTCCCAGACAGAGCTGGAGAAAGACAGGGAACAAAATTCTAACTCAGAAACAAAGACCAGACTTGCTGGCTTGATACAAACTGAAGAAACCCTGAGAGTACAGCCCCTAGGCACCCTTTCAGCTCAGTAATGAAGCGTCCCTTGAGGTTCACTCTTCAGCCAAAGATTGGACAGGCCCATAAAACAAAACGAGACTAAAGGGGCATGCTAGCCCAGTTGCAAGGACTAGAAGGCAGAAGAGGAACAGGAAAGCTGGTAATAGGGCATCTAAGGTTGAGAAGGGAGAATGTTGACATGTTATGGGGTTGTTAACCAATGTCATACAACAGTATGTGTACTAACTGTTTAATGAGAAGCGTGTTCATTCTGTAAACCTCCATCTAATGTACAATAAAAAAAGACTGGCCCTCCTCTCAGTTTTAATAGCAGTACATTTTTCTCCACAAAGAAGGGATGTTCTCTCCTGTTGGGCCAAAATGGTTATACTGTTTACAGAAAGCCAAGAATATGGTGTGTTTGTATACACTTGATCATATGAAGTCTGACAATTAGGTCTGAGAACTTAATTATTCCAAGTGCTACATAACTCATTGTTGAATATCACTATAGTCACCTTCCCCTTGGGAAGCAATCACCGACACCAGTGCCCAGTTCACCCTTCACAGCAATTTTGGAACTCTTTCTGAAGGGCCACTGCACATAGGGACACAGTGACAAGTTCATGAACTTAACTATATAGTTGTCTGTGCAGGAGTTTTTAGTCAGTAAATAAATAACTGTATTGGAACACCCTACGTACTCAGCTGATTTGGCCCCCATTGACTTTTTTTCTGTACCTGAAGATAAAGGAAACATTAAAAGGAAGACATTTTGATGATATTCAGGACATCAAGAGTAATATGACAACAGCTCTGAAGGCCATTCCAGGAAAAAAGTTCCAAAATTGCTTTGCAGTGTGGACTAGGTACCAGCGTTGGTGCCTGGTTCCCCAAAGGAACTACTTTGAAGGTTACCATAGTGCTATTCAGCAGCAAGGTGTGCTGCATTTTTTCTAGCATGAGTTCACAAACTTAATTGGCAGTCCTCACATGCTATCCAAAATTGATACTGAGAAACTCAAGAATAAAGGGGCTTTGAGAGCCAGAAAGCGAGTAACATAAAAACATGGCTTCACTGCTTTGAAAACTAGTCTGGCAGTTCCTCAAAAAGCTAAACAGTTACCACAACCTAGCAATTCTACCTATATATTCCCAAACGGAATAAAAAACTGTGTCCACAAAAACACTTGTACATAAATGTTCAGAGCAATATTGTTCATAATGGCTCAAAAGTGGAAACAACCTAAGTGTTTATCAACCGATAAAAGGATAAACAAAATGTGATATATATATAGTAAAGTGTTATTTGGCAGTGAAGATGAATGAAATATGGATCTGTGCTGTATTACAGATGAACCTTAAAAATGTCATGCTGGGTCAAAGTAGCCAGTCATAAAGAAACCCACATACTGTATGATCTCATTTCTATGAAATGCCCCAAATGGGCAAATACATAGAGACAGAAAGCAGATTAGCAGTTGCTGAGGGCTGGGCCAGTGAATAACAGCCAGTTTCTTTTTGGAATGACGAAAATATCCTACAATTATTGTGGTGATGGGTGAATCATTCTGCAAATGTACTACACGTCACTGAAGTGTGCACACATCAGATAGATGACTTGTTAAAGAAAAAAAGTCTAATATGGTTCCCTTTCAGTACCCTTTCTGTCCATATCTTGGAACCACGGTAAGTCCTCAAGTACTTATTTTTCATTCACAGTTAAGGAAAGCAGGGGTTATTACAAATTCTTGGGTGGCTATGATTGCTCTCATTTTATTTATTTTTTGTTAGGTGAGAGCATACACAGCCACAGATACAGCATTTCAACAATTTATGCATGTACAGTTCAGTGACAATGGTTACATTCCTCAGGATGTCCAATATTCTCACTATTATTTTCAGCTTTATTCCACCACCATTACTGTAACCTCTGCTTCTTAAGTTTCTCATTGTGAACTGCCATTGTCAATTCTGGGAAGGTACACAATGCTCAAAGCAGATGCACTTTACTAATTAAAAGACTTCGGGAGATGTCTTGTTTTCAAGTTCAAAGACTACCACAGTGCAATAGTTTTGTGGGCTCATCCAGTCTAAATGGCCCCAGAAAGCTTGAGTTCCACTGAGATTTGAATTTCTGTTCTGAATTTTACCCCTTGTTGATCCAATTTGTCTATAAAATCTTTGAGCTATGATTTCTTTTTTACTTTTCTTCTGCCCTTACAGTGACATGGGCAATGATTCACATAATTAGCTACATAGCTATATTGTATATGATAAAGCACATGCAACAGAGTTGACTCATATGGCTCAGTAGGTATTTTCCACCTTTTATCCCTGTGCTGTAGACAGCTAGAAGAGTTTCCCACACCAATCTGCTTTGTATCTTTTGCTTTGTACCTTCCTTCAGTGGGTGACAGCTCCTTTAAGTCTTCCAGACCAGGCTTTACGTTCAGTAGCTTTTTGTATAGAGCCAATGGGAAGTGGAGATCCACCACGGTGGAGTTGTAGATTGCTAGTCCACAGAGTATGCCAATCAAGTGAAACCAGTTGTGCTCTACAAAACACTTTTTAGAATGTACACAAATGTGTTAAAAAGAAACACAGTGTTTGGTGCCTCCAGAACACTCTGCTATTTACCTCAACATATTTTCAACATAAAGGAACAAACATCGGGTTCGGATTTAGTGACCATCTCCTGAAGCAAAAAAACATCCCTGCCAAAAGTTCAGTTACCCCCCGCAAAAGATGCAATGTAGACAAAGTTTATAATTTATAGCACACCTCATGACACAGAGAACAACTTATGATTATCTAGAACACTACTGTCCAATAAAACACGGCCAGTGTTCTATTTTGTACCATCCCAGATTCAGGCATCTACTGAGTATCTGAAATGTGGCTAGCACAACTGAGAAAATAAATTTTTTTAATGTAATTTTAATAAATTGAAATTTAAATAGCTATATATGGCTAGAAACTACCTGTTGGGCCAGTGCAAACCTAAAGAAAACTCAGACAGAAATAGAACTAATTCCTGATTGAAATTAAAAGGCCTTTAAAAACTTAGCTTTACTACTGAATTTTAAAAAAAATAAAGCATAAACATTGTCATTGTTAAAACAAGACATATGTGACTACTGACTTTCCACCTGTCATAAAATCAATTTATCATGCTGTGTTCTTTTTACCTTTTCACGGATAGCAAGACCTTAGAGATGGATGTGGGTCTAAGAGCTGACTACATGAACTATGAGGTCTTAGCAACAAGTAAAAAACACAGACTGGATACAGTATTCAGACATTTTCAAGTATTTGTTATTCTGCCCTCTGCAAAGTCAGAAGTCAGGATCAGTATCATGATAACAACAACAGTTTAATTCAACCCATCTGTTTAACTGTGACATTACTAACTTACTGTATCTGAAAACCATAAGAGATTTGAATCTTCATAATATGTAAACATTCCATAGATGGGATTCAAAAGTTCTTTTAACAGCAAAAGAAAGAACTCCTTCGTAACACCACCAGCATCTACTGCTTCTTCGCCGTCAAAGATGACCTTAAAAGAATGAAAATAGAATTAATAATCTGGGGAAATCTACTACTAAATTTTCAATATTTAAACATTTACTGTAGAAAATACTGAAGTTGTCAAGGCTTTCATTTTACTTGGCTTCACAATCGATACCCATGGAAGAAGCAATATAAAAATCAAAATAAACTGAATTTACATTGTGAAAATCTGCCACAAAAAACCTTTTAAAAGCACTGAAAAAGCAAAGCAGTCACTTTGGGGACTAAGGTGTGCCTGGCCCAAGCCATGGTATTTTTGATTGCTTTATATGTATATGAAAGTCGAAGGATGAATAAGGAAGACTAAAGAAGGATGGATGCATTTCAATTACAGTGTTAGTTAAGAACACTGAATACACATGGACCACCAGAAGAGCAGATCTGTCTTGGAAGAAGTACATCCAGAATGCTCCTTAGAAGTGTGGATGGCCAGACTTCGTCTCACGCACTTTGTACACGCTCTCAGGAGGGATCAGTCCCTGAAGAAGTACATCATGCTTGGTGAAGAAGGTCAATGAAAAGAAAACCCTCAACTAGATGGAGTGACACAGTGGCTGCAACAGTAGGCTGGAGCACAGCAATGACTGAGGCTAGGGCAGGATTGAGCAGTGTTTCCTGGTTGTACAGCACCCAGCAACAACACTGGTAAGCTTTATCTTTTCGTTTTTTGTTTTTTTAGGCAGATTCTTTCCAAAGTCAGGGAAAAAGGAGGAAGACAAAACAGACAATACACGGACACAACAGAAAACTGCAAGGTGTTCTGTCTTGCTGGCAGTATAAACTTTCAATAAAGCACTTATAGACACAAAATTTCTAGTAGAGATACAAAGGAGTCCGAGTTTACCATCTACGGCAGTGAGACAAACACACAAGAGGCAATTAGAGGATGCATTTTATTTTCAAAGAATCAGATAACGAGAGTAACTGTTCCCACCTACAGAAAAGCAGTCACTAAGTCAAGAAAGTTTTCAGGGAAGAATTCAGTAAGGTTCAAGAAGGACGGATGCATGTGGAAGGAAGAATGGCATTACAAGCACAAAAATGGTCTCTGCAAGGGGCTGGCTGTAAACAAGTGACTTGGGCCTGTAATGGCTGTGGCAACAACAAGGACAAGCCAATGAATAATGTTCACTGAGAGCTTACTTTGCACGTGCACATAAATTCTGTTAATCTTCAGAACAGGCCCAGAAGACCTAACTCAGACATGCGACTAAGCATGAACTGTCTTGTCTTAATCAATGATTGGTAAAGAGAAATGTAATTATCAAAATACAGCCCAGAAATTCTAGGGAGAACACAGGCAGATTGATGGTAGGTTAATGCTACTAGTTGGAAATTTTGAAAAGGGTAACAATACTGTTGAAAAGATTGGTTTCTTGCCTATTATATTTTTGAAAAAGGAGCCTGCAACATGATTGGAAATAGAGATATGCAAGTTGTCTACATGAAAAGATGAATAACTTCAAATAATTCACTATTTATTGAACATCTACTGTGTACCATGCATTTTGCAAAGCCCTGGCAATAGAATAATCAGTAGTAATATAAACATCTACCACTTTTGGGGAGAGAAGATTTCTTAATAATTTCAAAGTGTTAAACATGTCTGGGGCCCTGGGGTGCAGTAGTTAACAGCCTATTGAGTGGTATGGCTGCTAACCAAAAAGTCAGCATTTCAAATCTACCAGCCACTCTCTGGAAATATGCAACAGCTCTACTCCGTCTTACAGGCTCACTATGAGTTGGAATTGCTTCAGGGGCAATGAATTTGGTTTGGTTTCCTGAACCACATCTAAAGAGCCATGGCAGTGAAGTAGTTAAGCACTCAGCTGTGAACTAAAAGGTCAGCAATCGAACCATCAGGAGCTCCTCAGGAGAAAGATGTAGCAGTCTGCTTCCACAAATATTCCTGCCTGGGAAACACTATGGGACAGCTCTACTCTGTCCTGTAGAGTCACTATAATTTGGAATTAATTCAATTGCAGTCAGTTTGCTTTTTGTTGTTGTTGTTTAAAAATTCTGATCATAACTGATCAACTGCTTCCCAGACTATTTTACTACCTTTCTGTCTTCCTGTTTGATCTTCTTTCTTATAAATCTCTGACAACCAAAATCTTTCTAGATGGTGGCTTGATGAGTTCTGCCTAAGGCTTTGTTTTTGTAGCTTTTTGCTTGCTTTTGGCAGGGCTGTGGCAGATACATCACCAGCAGCAGAAGTAGACAAAGGAAACCCCATGATCCCTCAAATAACCCCCAGGCATTTTCATCGGATGTCATGGTGAAATGTTCTGTTTGGTTGTTTGCCAGAAAGATGTGATTAACTACTTGGAAGCTCTGTGAAAGGAGCCCTGGTGGCACGATGGTTAAGCATTTGGCTACTAACTGAAGGGTCAGTAGTTTGAACCCACCAGCTGTTCTCCAGGACAAAAGACCCGGAGACGTGCTCTCATAAAAATTACAGCCCAGAAAACTCCATGGGGCAGTTCTACCCGGTACTTTAGAGTCACTGTGAGTCAGAACTGATTCAGTGGAACACAACAACAGCAACAAAGTGAATGAATGTGTCATAATGAGTAGCTGTACTTCACACTCCTAACAAGATCTTTGCTGCTACATCAACACTGTTCAAAGAAAACCTATGAGAATACTAAGAGAAATATGCTGTGGAGCTCACTTTGAGAGGCTTTTTCAAATCGATGTCAGAATGAATACTCAGCTCTCTCAGGGCATCTCCAACGAGGTTGTTCCTGCGAACATGAAGGACCAGGAAGGGGCTTCTGGCCAGCAGAGGCTCCAGGGTGAGAAGCATGAAGACATTCTGCAGGTTGGCTCCATTGACTGCCACCTGGAACGGCATACCCAAGGGACAATTACTCAGCGTGCACGAGAATGCCCCCTAGAAGGCATCAGCTATGCTTTCTGCCCCGAGAGAATTCACAGTGCCTCCACTCTGTCCTTGTCTCCCTCTAACTTGCAAAGACTATGTAAATTACTCAGGTTTACACAGCATACGTATCTTTCTAATCCAAACTTAAAAGAGACTGATTGAAAAATGTACAAAGAATACAATCTCTAACCAGTTCCAGGAGAGAGTGATTAAGACTAAAATTAAGACTGTACTTGAAGAAATATGATTTTCAAAATGGCAGCAAATGAAATTTAGTAACTATTGGCTAAATGGTTTTTATTCATTGAAAAATGTCAATCTTCTATGGAAAATAATTAAACTGTCAGTATCATAAATGTGTCATCATGAAAATAGTTATATGCGTAGACAGATGGGTACAGAGAAAGCTGGAGTGAGACACAGATGAAGACAGAAATAAATAAATGACATTATATATCTACCAACATATAAATTAATGGATTTGGATTGCTAATTCACATACTTTTTTGTACACTTGTCAAATCAATTCTATTTTATAATAAAAATGTATGTTTAAAATACACTATTAAAAAATTTCTATTAACTTGAACATTTTTTTGTTATTCAGTAAAAAAATGCAACCCCCCCAAAACCAAACCCACTGCTGTCAAGTCAATTCCAACTCATAGCAACCTTATAGGAACACATGTTCCACTTAGTTAACTCTCTCTGCATCAGTACTCCTTTGGTGGGCTTTGTAGTTAAATCTAGACAGCCACCTGTTTTAGTACAGCTCTTGTGGCAACAGGTGTTAAGTGTTCCATCTGCTACCAAAGAGGTCAGCAGTTCAAATCCCCCAGGTACTCCTTAGAAACTCTAAGAGAAGAGTCAAGATGGCAGACTAGACACACATCTCTTTAATTCCCTCTGAAAACTAAGGAACAGATTGATAATTGAATGGAGTTTTCTGGACACCTAGTGAGCCCTAGGACACAGTATCAGGCTGTCAGTTTGGACTACATGCCACTAAACAAGAAACTGCCCCTCTCTTGCTGAGCCCCGCTCCTGCTGGACGTATTGTCACTTTTAACATTTTTGTCTTTTCCTTGGCTAATAGGCAGGGGATGGGCATGAGCTGGCAGACATGCTGAGCTGTAGTGCCAAAGTGAACAGCGTGCGGAACAGCAAAGAGACAGTGTGTGGAACAGCCATGTTCTGAGAGCCCAGCGGTGGACTGAGGGCGTCTCAGCCACTCCACCCTCTCTTTTCTGAGCTCCACCATAGATTCAGCTATCTTGCAGCAAGACGGGCAGCTTGACCAGGACACTATCTTGGTTGGCTAGGAGGTGGAATTACCTAACCAGAAGCCTCAGTAGGAGCTAATTCTCATGCTGGGAGGAAATGCCAGTCTGGGGAGTGCTCTTCTAGCAGAAAGGCTGTGTTTAGCACAGTGATGCCTTACAGGCAGGGTCCAATGGCCCTTCCTACTCTAGTTCAAAGAACATCATAGCACCTAGGGACATCTGAAGAGGTGCCTCCACTGTCACTGGGAAACAGGGGCCTGCCACACCTGACAGCCTAACTGATTGTGGAAGCTGTCAGATAGCTTTTAGCTTTTTAAAATAAGACTGCCTGGAGAAATAACTGCTGAGCAGCCTGATGGTATCTCTTCCAGCCTTTACTGACCCACATCATGAGGTCGGCTGACAGCCCCCCAGTGACTCCATAAGTAGGGCTGTGTCTTTGTCAGCCAGAAGGTGGAGCCTGCCACCTCACAGAGTCCACAGGGGCCAGCTACTACAAAATACAGAGGTGGCTGGTGATCAACTCCTGTCTGAGAACTATGCCTCTGCTCCTGTTGAGGCAACACCAGAGAAACTAAACAGCCTCTAAATGTCCCAAAAGCAACAGACCATCACCCAGCATTTAAAGAAACAACCAATCACGGCTTCAGAAAACTCTCAAAATAAGGACTCAAAAAACTTACCAGATGAAGCCTTTCTGAAACTATCAGAGGCTGAATACAAAAGAATTATACAGAGAGCCCTCCTAGAGATTAAACAAAATGCACCAGAGCAAAATGAAAATTAAAAAAGCTATTCAAACTGACGGAACATCAACATTCTGAAATCTAGCAGATCAATAACAAAATTACAGGATTAGACAATTCAATTCAAAGCCAAAAAAGCAAAATTTATGAACTGAAAGTCAGACCTAGTGACCTTGAAGATAGAGCAACTGACCAGCATTTATGAGAAGTAAACAGAAAAAAGAAATAAGAAAAATGAAGAAGTGTTAAGAAACATGTGAGAATCTATTAAGAGGAATAATCTATGATTAACTGGAGTTCCTAAACAGGAAGGGATAGCTGAAAACACAGAGAGTATTGTTGTTGAGTTGCCGACAGAAAACTTCCCTAAATTATAAAAGAACACAGATTTCCCAGATGTATATCAAACGCCAAAAAAGCAGATCCCAAAGGAAAGACACCAAGATATGTTATAACCAAGCTTAAGAAAATGAAACATAAGCAAAAACTCTTAAAGGCAGTGAGATTCAAAGCAAAGCTAACACTGAGAGGGAAGCCCTGTATGCTTTCATCCGACTTCTTAGCAGAAATGACACGGGCACAGAGGTAGTGGAATACCACATTCAAAGCCTTGAAGGAGAAAAACTTTCAACCAAGAATGATATATCCTGCAAAACTCTTTCAAATATGAAGACAAAATTAAGACATTTGCAGATAAATAGAAGCTTAGAGACTTTGTGAAAAACAAACCGAAACTACAGGAAATACTGAAAGAAGGTCTTTGCTTAGAAAAACAAAACCATTAAGTGTATATTTAAGGAAGCAATGTGGGACACAACATCCAGAAATCTACTCAGTTAGGGAAGGCACAAAACTCAGTCAAAGCTATAACACTAAAAGAAGGGAACCAGTGATCATATCATGAAAACTAAGATACCATCACATTAAAAAGAGAGATATACTACAGTAGTTATAGTCCTTTCAGATGGAGAGGAAGTTAATCAGATACGGAGAAGTTAAAATTGGGTTTAAACTTATTAAGGGGGATTATAGGGATAGTCACAAAGCACAACAACACTACAACACATCAAAACAAGAAATGTAGTATAGGAGTCTAACAAACACAAAACCAACACTGAAAAAGATGAAAAGTCAACCCATAAAGAAAACTGACCCACAAAAGAACATCAAGAGCAACACAGAAAAACATCAATGCAAAAATAAATACATCAAAATGACAGCACTAAACACACACATATCAACAATTACACTGAATGTAAATGGACTGAATGCTCCAATAAAGAGACGAGTGACATCTTGGATCAAAGGACATGACCCATCTATATGTTGCATATAAGAAACACACCTTAAAGACAGGAACAAACTGAAAATTAAATGATGGAATAATACACACCAAGATAACAATATACAAAGAAAAGCAGGTGTGGCAATACTAATCTCAGATAAAACAGATTGTAATGTAAAATCCACCATCATGGACAAGGACAGTCACTATTTATTGCTAAAAGGTTCAACACACAAGCAGGACTTAACAATGTTAAATACTTATGCAGCCAATACCAGAGTATCAAAATACATCAAACAAACACTGACTACACTGAAAAATGAGATACTTTAACTGAAAAATGAAATACTTTACTCCACAATAATAGTTAAGACTTCAACACTCCACTTTCAGTAATGGACAGATCATCAAGAAAAAAGCTCAGTAAAAACACAGAAGATTTTATTGCCACAATTAACCAATTAGACCTAATCACCATAAACAGAACTTTTTACCCATCAACAGATAAGTGCACTTTCTTCTCCAATGCACATAGAACGTTTTTCAGAATAGACCATGTGTTAGAACACAAAGCAAATCTCAACAAAATCCAAGGTGACAATTATTGCAAAGCATCTTCTCAGACTATAAAGCCATAAAAGTCTAAATCAATAGCAAAAAAAAAAAAAAAAAAAAAAAACAGAAATTGGAACTCATGGAAACTGAACAACATCTTGCTAAAAAAGTCATGGATTATAGAAGAAATCAAGGACAAAATAAAGAAGCTCATGGATTCAAATAAGAATGAAAACAGATCCTACCAGAAACCTATGGGATACAGCCAAAGCAGCCCTCAGAGGTCAGTTTACCTCTATAAATGCACACATCTGCAAGGAAGGAAGGACCCAAACCAAAGAACTAACCCTACAGCTCGAACAAACAGAAAGAGAGCAACAGAGCAACCCCTTAGTCACCAGACGAAAACAGATAATAAAGGTTACAGTAGAACTAAATGAACTAGAGAACAGAAGAACAACTGAAAAAATTGATAAGATCAAAAGCTGGTTTTTTTTAAAACATCAACAAAATTGACAAAGTTGGCTAAACTTACTAAACAAAAACAGGAGAGGAAACAAATAACTCAAATAAGAAATGAGGTGGGAAATGTCACAACAGATCCAACAGAAATTGAAAGTATCATAACAGAATACTATGAAAGACTCTAACCGATTTGAAAGCCTAGACGAAATGGACAAATTCCTAGATTCATTATCACCTACCGAAATTATCACAAAGAAATGCAGAACAAGTTAACAAACCCTTCACAAAGGGAAGAGATTGAAAAAGTCATCAAACAACTGTCAACCAAAAAAACCCCTGGCCCAGATGGCTTCACTCAGAATTCTACTAAGCTTTTAGAGAAGAGTTGCCTCTGAGACTATTTCACAGCACAGAAAGGATGGAATACTCCCAAATCCATTCTACCAATCCAGTATAACCTTGATAGTAAAGTCAGGAAAAGACCCCACAAAAAAGGAAAATTACAGACCAATATCACTCATGAACCTAGATACAAAAATCTTCAACAAAATCCCTGCCGAAAGAATTCAAAAACATATAAAAAAAAATTCATCATGATCAAGTTGGATTCATACCAGGGATGCGAGGCTGGTTCAATATCAGAGAAACAATTAATGTGATTGACCACATAAACAACACAAAAGATAAGAATCATCTGTTTTGTCAATTGATGCAGAAAGGCATTTGACAAAGTCCAATACCCATTCATGCTAAAAACTCTCAGCAGAACAGGAACAAAAAACAAATTCCTCATTGCACTAAGGGACATCTGTGTGAAGAGAACTGCCTACATCATACTGAATGCAGAGATACTGAAAGAATTCCCCTTGAGAACGGGAAATAGACAAGGATGCCCACTGTCACCACTTCTATTCAACGTTGTACTACAAGTTCTCATCAGAGCAATTAGACACGACAAAGAAATAAAGGGCATCTACATAGGCAGAGAAGAAGTAAAAATCTCCCTATTTGCAGATGATATGATTGCATATGCAGAAAATCCTAAAGAATCCATAAGTAAACTACTCAAACTAATAGAAGAGTTCAGCAAAGTACCAGGATATACAATAAAAACAAGTAAAATCAGTAGGATTCCTTTACACCAACAAAGAGATCATGAAAGAAGAAATCACCAAATCCATACCATTTACTATAGCTGCCAAGAAGATAAAATGCCTAGAAATAAATTTAACTAGAGAAACAAGAAACCTGTACAAAGACAGCTACATGACCTTACCACAAGAAACCTATGAAAGACTTACATAAATGATAAAACCTACCCTGCTCATGGATAGGAAGACCTAACATTATGAAAATGGCTATTTTACCCAAAGCGATCTACACATATAGTGCAATCCCAATACAAATTCCAGTGACATTTTTTCATTGAGATGGAGAAACAAATCACAAACTTTGTTTGGAAGAGGAAGAAACCCCGGATAAGCAAAGTAGTACTAAAGAAGAGCAACACACTAGAAGGCCTCTCACCACATGACTTTAGAACCTACTGCTCTGCCCCACAATAGTCAAAACAGCCTGGTACTGGTACAAAAAGAGACACATAGACCAATGGAACACAGTTGAGACCTCAGAGATGCCACCATCCTCCTATGAACAGTTCATATTTGACAAAGGTCCTAAGATTGCAAACTGGGATAAAAACAGTCTCTTTAACAAATGGTGCTGATAAAATTGGATTCATCTGCAAAAAATTGAAACAAGACCCGTATCTCACAACTTACACAAAAGCCAACTCAAGTTGGATAAAAGACCTAAATATCAAACCTAAAACAATAAAGATCATGCAAGAAAAGTAGGGTCAACAATGGAAGTTTCGATACACAATATAGACAGACTTCAAAATCAGACAAAGAAAGCACAATCAGCAGAAGAGAAAATAGATAAATGGGAACTACTAAGAATCAAACACTTTTGCTCATCCAAAGATTTTATCAAGAGTTAAAAGACCACCTAGAGAACGGGAAAAAATATTTGGCAACTATACATCAGATTGACATCTGATCTCCATAATCTACAAGGTACTGCCAAATATCAACAAGAAAAGGGTAAATAACCCAATTAAGTGTTGGGCAAAGGAGATAGACAGACACTTCATTAAAGAGGACATCCAGTCAGCCAAAAGACACATGGGGAAATGCTCACAATCATTAGCTATTAAAGAAATCCAAATCAAAACTATAACAAGATACCATTTCACCCCAACAAAACTGGTCATAATCCAAAAAAATGCAAAACAACAAATGCTGGAGAGGCTGTGGGGAAACTGGAACTCTCCTACACTGCTGGTAGGATTGCAAAATGATACAACCTCTTTGGAAAGCAATCTGGTACTTCCTTAAAAAGCTGGAAATAGATACACAGTAACCCCACTGCTCAGAATATATCCTACATAATCAAGGGTAGTCACATGAACAGATACATGTATACAAATGTTTACTGCAGCACAGTCTACAATAGCAAAAAGACAAAATCAACCCAGATGCCCAACAACAGATGAATGGATAAACAAACTATGGCATATATATTCAATGGAACACTAGACAATGATAAACAACAATGATGATTTTAGGAAGCATCTCATAATCTGCTTTCAATTGGAAGACATTATGCTGAGTGAAATCAGTAAGCGGCACAAGGAAAGCTACTGTATGAGACCCCTACTATAAGGACTTAAAAACAGACTCATGTACAGAAGAAAAGACTCTTTGATGACAGTTGCAAGGGAGGGAAGAGAGGGAGGGAAAGGGTTGGTTATAGATTTGATAGTTGATAGAAATTTGGTTGGGTGAAAGAAGTGACAGCACACATTAGAAAGAAAATCAACTTCACTGGAGTTCAACATAAACTGAAAACTCTTCTAATCTTAACTCAATTTTGCAAGGACAGAGCATTAGGGGTGAGGATCTGGGGACCATGCTCTCAGTGGACATCAAGGCCAACTGGCATAACTAGCCTATTGCTAAGATAGTCTTCTGCTCTCCATATTGGTGAGTGGTGTCTAGGCTCTTAAAAGCTAGCAAGCTGCCTTCTAAGGTACGTCAAATGGTACCAACTCAGCCAGAACTGATGATCACCAAGGACAACAAAGACATGAGGGAAAAAGAGCCCAGAAGACAGAAAGACCCAAGTGAAAAGGTGACTGTATCAACATGTGACCAGAAGAACCAGATGGTACTTTGCCACCATCAATGACATCCACGATGGGGCACCCAGTGTTGAGTCTCAGTGGCAACAGAAGAGGGTTGCACCTCAAGAACTCCACTAAAAGAACACAACTGATGGTCTGAAGGCCTAGGGGTTCCCCTGGGAGCACGATCCTTGCCACTGCCCCTGATCATAAATCATTACTGAGGTCACCTCTCCAGAAAGGAATGTACTGGACTTGGGGACACAATGTGACCATGTGGTGTATGCCCTTTATGGTTCTGTGCATCTATCCTACTGGCCTCCTACTAGAAGGGAGAGGAGAGGGTGGAGAGGAAGGGACAGGAGATTGTTAAGAAGATATGACAGTACAGAATGGAGAGGAGGAGTGTGCTGTCACCAGGCAAGGAGAGCAGAGTGAGCTGCAGATAGGCAGGCGTGCAAATTTCATTTGGATTGTATACTTTCACTCAATCATGCACACACACAAAAGAAGAAACTCTATGGGGCAGTTCTACTCTGTCCTATAGGGTCACAATGAGTCGGCATTGACTAGATGGCACTAGATTTGGTTTTTTGGTTTGAGCTAATACTGGTTTTTACATTTTTAAATAGCTGAAAAATATCAAAAGAAGAATGTTTTGTGATGCGAAGATTATATTCAAATTTCCTGGTACATGAAGTTTTATGAAAGCATAGCCATACTCTTTTAGTTACATATTATCTAAAGAGGCTTTCATGCTCCAGCAGCAGTAACTTATTGCAACAGATATAACAAAATGTAAAATATCTACTCTCTGGGAGAAAAGTTCATCAACCCTTGATTTACATCAATGTACAATCACATATATGTGTTATAGTCAATATAAAATAGCTGACAAAGGGTAGAATAGCTCTAAGAGTCATAATAGAATTTGATCCATTATACTTAAGCACTAGGACTGCTAATCAAGAGGTTAGGAGTTCAAATCTACCAGGTGCTCCTTGGAAACTCTCCGGAGGCAGTTCTGCTCTGTATCAGGGGACTATGAGTCAGAATCGACTTGACAGCAATGGTTTTTTTTTTTTTCAGTTATCAGGAAAAAAATGACAACCATCTAAGATGAGAAAAGCACAGAAGAGAAAATAATTTTAACCTGCATCTGTAGTTCAGCATCAGTCTGTAACATTTTGGTCTTGGCTTGGGCATCAAAGACGAAAGGGTAGGAACAAAGTGTTACAGCATCCTAGAATAAAACATGTTATTGGCACAACTATAGTAGTTTACTGAGAATACTGCTGGAAATAGAGAGAGACATAAACTAAAAAATAATCATTTACCTGTATTATAGATGGTCTAGCCTTCTGTGTAAAGAAAAGAAAAAAAAATCTATTACTTGGATTTTAAAGCCTGAGCTTTTTATCCCCTGCAAATGTGAACTCTCCTGTCTGGCCATGAAACTAACACCATAAGAGTGGTTGACTGGATTGCTGACTGCATAGGCCAGATGTCTGATGGACAAAAACTGAGGAAAAGGACAAAGACAATTTTAATAAATCTTTAAAGCTCCCTAAGGACCCTTTTGCCAACTCTCCATAATTCATGGCATCATTGGAGTTTTCTAAGAACTGTAATCCCAAACTGGAGCCTTTACAACCTCTACTTCAGAGGTTAATTTTGTTGGGTAACATGGATAAGGCAAATTACATGTTATTTGTTGGCATATTGTGTCTTCCTCTACACACACAGGTTTTTAGTCTGAGAAAATACTAAATATTTAGAAAGTATATCAAGTACTCTTAAAAAGTACATTATGGATAAACTATCCCTGACTTAGCAGCAGTGTTATGATTACAGAAGGTACTCCACCAAAACACAACAAATTTGTGAATATTTTTAAAAATAATGTGGTAGTAAAACTTATGTGACAAAAAAAAATTGCCACTTTAACCAATTTTAAGTGTAAAGTTCAATGACATTAATTACACTCACCATGTTGTATAACCATCACCATTATCCATTTCCAAAGTGGCTAAGTACCCCTTCAAACTAAATACCCCTTCAGCAATAGCTCTCCATTTTCCCTCCCCTCAGGTTCTGGTGATAACCACTAACAAAATTTTGACTTTATGTATTTGCCTACATAGACATTTCACATAGAAACTCTGGTGGCATACAAGTTAAGAGTTCAGCTTCTAACCAAAACGTCCCCGGTTCGAATGTACCAGGTGATTTCTCAGAAACACTACAGGACACAAGTGAGATCACATACGATGCTGACTCACAGTGACCTTACAGGACAGAGAAGAACTGTGCCATACGGTTTCCTAGCTGAATTGTTAAAGCACCAAACTGTCAGACCTTTTCTCCTGCGGAGCTGCAGGTGGGTTGATGGCCAAGTGCTTAACCATGACTTCCCCCAGTGCTCCTTCACTGCTCATTACTACCAATAAACACAGGTTTAAAATAACAAAGAGTTACATATGAAATGGTTTAGCATTTTAAGTTAAAATTGAAGATATCAAGAAATGTAAACTTCAGTATGTAACGGCACCGTACCTTACATAATCGAAAAAATTCTACAGAGATCACAAAAAGTCACACAGGAATTTCACCCAATTTTGTTTTTCAATAATTGCTACCTTAATTAGTAAATCACTGAAGAGAAGATGAGCCTCTACTTTGCTTAACAAATTTTTGAAGAAAGGAACTGTGCAGAAAAGCTATAAAAGTTAGATACACACTTAAGTACTTCAATTCAGAGACTACAATCATAATAATCTAGATTTTAACACTAGCAATGTCTTTCTCAGGGTTAAAAAGAATTAGCGGTCACTAAAATTATTTTACTTAGCATCAAGTGAAGGAAAGAGTAAACCAGAAGTCAGAAGAATTAAGCTTTGTGAACAGCTAGTTGAATCTGTCTTAAAATTATTTAATTCCTCTGGGTCTCCATTTCCTCATTTGGATAAAAAGCAGTTGGTCTAAATAATTCATACGGTTTCTTTAAACTCTAGTATTTCATTACTTAATAAATGTTCATTGGCAAATTGATAAAAGAGAAAAGCTTATCTTTTTACAATTTCTAAATTAGCAAGTAAAAGCAGAGTTTACTACTAATCTACATGTTAAGCTTCTGAAGTCAACCTATTTGGAGGACTCTGATTCATTTTTCTTTTTTATTATTATTTTTATATTAATTACAATAAAAGAATAAAATTTCTAACATCTATCAATTAACTCATCTATAATAAACCCTCAGCCCCCACCCACCCATGTCGCCAACACAGTCATTCTCTTCTGTGAATAATTCTCTTGTTAAGTCTTTATAACAGGGGTCTCATACAAAATTTTTCCTTTTGACACTGATTGATTTCACTCAGCATGATCTCTTCCAAATGAGATCATGTTATGAGATGTTTTCCAAAACTGTCGTTGTTTTTTATCATAGCAGTGTTCCATTGAGTATATGTACCCTAGTTTGCTCACCCATTCATCTGTTGATGGACATTGGGGTTGATTCCAACTTTTTGCTATTGTGGACTGTGTTGCAATAAACATTCGTGTACATGTGTCTCTTCATGTGACAACCTTTGTTTCTGAAGGACAAATTCTGAGCAGTGGAATTACATGATCAAATGGTATATCTATCTCCAGCTTTTTAAGGGAGCACCAGATTGTTTTCCAAAGAGGTTGTACCATTTTGCAATCCCACCAGCTGTGTAGGAGAGTTCCAATTTCTCCACAGCCTCTCCATAGCATTGTTTTCGGGTTTTTGGAGCATGGCCAACCTTGTTGGGGTGAGATGTTATCTCATTGTAGTTTTGATTTGAGTTTCTTTAACAGCTAATGTTCGTGAGCAATTCTGCATGTGTCATTCAGCTGTCAGGATATCCCCTTTAGAGAAATGTCTGTCCATCTCCTTCGCCCATCACTTAATTGGATTATTTATCCTTTTTTTGTTGATATTTTGTATAACCTTATAGATTATGGAGATCAGACGTTGGTCTGACATAGAGTTGCCAAATATTTTTTCCCATTCTGTAGGTGGTCTTTTAATTCTTTTGGTGAAGTCTTTGGATGAGCAGAAGTGTCTGATTCTTAGCAATTCCCATTTATCTACTTTCTCTTCCAATGAATGTGCTTTGCTTATCAGATTTTGAAGTCTGTCTATATTGTGTATTAAAACTTCCATTGTTGACCCTACTTTACCTTGGATGAGCTTTATCATTTTAGATTTTATGTTTAGATCTTTTATCCAATTTGAGTTGATTTCTGTATAAGGTGTGAGATATGGGTCTTGTTTCAGTTTTTTGGAGATGGATACCCAATTTTGACAGCACCATTTCTTTTTACCCCAGTTTAAAAATCTTAGGGACTCTGTCAAATATCAGCTGTTCACAGAAGGATGGTGGCATCTCTGGGGTCTCTACTCTGTTCCATTGGTCTGTATGTCTCTTTTTGTATCACTACCAGGCTATTCTGACAACTGTGGCAGTGTAATAGGTTCTAACGTCAGGTAGTGAGAGGCCTCTGAGGGTGTTCTTCTTCAGTAGCGCTTTACTTATCCAGGGCTTCTTCCCTTTCCAAACAAAGTTGATGATTTGTTTCTCCAGCTCACTAAAAAAATGTTGCTGGAATCTGTATTGGGATTGCATTATATAAGCAGATTGTTTAGGCAAAATAGATATTTTCACAATGTTGAGTCTTCCTATCCATGAGCAAAGGAGATTACTCCATTTATGTAAGTCTCTCCCAGTTTCTTGTAGTAAGGTCTTGTAGTTCTCTTTGTAAAGATCTTTTATTTCTCTAGTTAGATTTCTTCCTAGGTATTTTATCTTCTTGAGGTCTATAGTAAATGGAATTGACCTGGTGATTTTTTTCTTTAATAATCTCACTGTTGGTATAAAGGAATCCTACTGATTTACTTATGTTTATCTTGTATCCCGATACTTTGTTGAACTCCATTAGTTCCAATAGCTTCCTTATGGATTCCTTTGGATTCTCTGTATAAACAATCAAATCATCTGCAAAGAGGGAGATCTTTACTTCTTCACTGCCAATACTGATGCCCTTTATTTCTTCGACTTGTCTAATTGCTCTGACTAGAACTTCTAGCACAATGTTGAATAGAAGTGATGGGAGCAGACATCCTTGACTAGTTCCCATTCTCAAGGGAATTCTTTCAGTCTTTCACCATTCAGGATGATGAAGGCAGTTGGCTTTGCACAGATGCTACTGACTACATTGAGGAATTTCCTCTCTATTCCTATTTTTCTGAGAGTTTTAAGCATGAATGGGTGTTGAACTTTGTCAAATGCCTTTTCTGCATCAATTAACAAAATCAGGTGGTTTTTATCTTTTGTGTTATTAATGTGACTGATTACACTAATTGTTTTTCTGATGTTGAACCAGTCTTGCATCCCTGGAATGAAACCAACTTGATCATGATGAATGACTTTTTTTTTTTATATGTTGTTGAATTCTATCGGCTAGAATTTTGTTGAAGATTTTTCCACCTAGGTTCATGAGTGATATTGGTCTGTAATTTTCTTTTTTTGTGGCATCTTTCCCTTGTTTTGGTATCAGGGTTATGCTGGCTTCACAGAATGTATTTGGGAGTATTCCACCTCCTTCTACAGTGTGAAATAGCCTCAATAGTATTGGAGTTAACTCTTCGCTAAAAGTTTAGTAGAATTCGCCAGTGAAGCCATCCGGGCTAGGACTTTTTTTGGTTGGTAGATTTTTGATGACTTTTTAAATCTCTTTATTTTTTACAGATTTATTAATTTGATCTACTTCTCCTTGTGATAATCTTCGTGACTCATATGAATCTAGAAATTTGTCCATTTCCCCTAGATTTTCAAGCCTGTTAGAGTACAGCCTTTGACAGCATTCTGTTATATTTTCTATTTCAGTTAGGTCTGTTGTAACATCTCCCAACTCATTTCTTAATCGGGTTATCTGCATCTTCTGCTGTTTTTTCTTTTGTAAGTTTAGCCAGTGATTTATCAATTTTGTTGATCTTTTCAAAGGACCAGCTTTTGGTTTTGTTAAATTTTTCACTTGTTTTTCTATTCTCTAATTCATTTAGTTCTGCTCTAATCCTTAGAATCTGTTTTCTTTTGGTGCCTGAGAGGTTCCTCTGTTGCTCTCTTTCTACTTGTTCAAGCTGTAAGGTTAATTCTTTAATTTGGGCCCTTTCTTCTTTCCGGATGTGTGCAGTTATAGAGATAAACTGACCTCTGAGCACTGGTTTTGTTGTATCCCATAAATTGTGGTAGGATGTGTTTTCATTCTCATTTCAATCCACAAATTTATTTTGTCCTTAATTTCTTCTATAACCCAAAGCTTTATGAGCAAAGTGTTGTTCAGTTTCCATAAGTCTGGATTTCTACCTATGAATTTTCTGTTACTGACTTCAACTTTTATTATCTCTATGGTCTGAGAAGATATTTTGCAGTAAATCAATGGTTTGGATTTTATAGAGAATAACTGCTTTATGACCTAACACGTGGTCTATTTTGGAGAATGTTTCATGTGCACTGGAGAAGAAGGTGTACTTACCTGTTGACAGATGAAAAGATCTGTATATGTCAATAAGGCTAAGTTGGTTGATTGTTGCAATAAGATCTTCTACATCTTTACTGAGTTTTTTTCTGGATGATCTATCCATAACTGAAAGAGGAGTGTTGAAGTCTCCAAATATTACTGCGGAACGATCTATCTCATTTTTCAGTGTTGTCAGTATCTGTTCAATGTACTCTGGTGCTCTGGTATTGGGTGCATAAATATTTAATACTGTTAAGTCCTGCTCAAGTATTGAATCTTCAGCAATAGTTACCATCCTTGTCCACAATAGTGGATTTTACATTAAAATCTACTTTATCTGAGATTAGTATTGCCACACCTGCTCTTCTTTGTGTATTGTTAGCTTGATATATATTATTCCAACCTTTAATTCTCAACTTGTTCATATCCTTAAGTATAAGGTGTGTTTCTTGTAAGCAACATATAGACAAGTCATGTCTTTTGATTCAGGATGTCACTCACTGTCTCTTTACTGAAGTGTTCAGTCCATTTACAGTCAATGTAATTATTGACAGGTATGTGCTTAGTGCCATCATTTTGATGTAATTAATTCTGTGTTGATGTTTTCTATATTGCTCTTAACGTTCTGTTCTGGGGCATTCTTCTTTCAGTGTTGGTTTTATGTTCATTGAGACTCCTGTATTGCATTTCTTCTTTTGATATCACACATTGTTAATCTGCTTTATGGCTGCATGTATTATCCTCCTTAACATACGAAGATTAAGCCCAATTTTAACTACTTCATAACTCTGAAACTTTCACTGCATCTAAAACAACTGTAACTATTGTAGTGTATCTCTCTTTTATTGTGACGGTATCACAGTTGTCATGATATGATCATGGATTCCCTTATTATAATACTGTAGCTTTGGTGAAGTTTTGTGACTTCCTTAACTGATTAGAAATTTGGATGAAGTGTCCTGAATTGTCACTTACAGTATATATTTAGGGAAGAGGTTCTTTCAATATTTCATGTAATTTTGGTTCAGTTTTTATGAAGTCTCTAAATTTCTCTTTTCAAGTCTTAATTTCACCATTATATTTGATAGACAATTTTGCATGATAAATAATTCTAGGATGGAAGTTCTTCTGAGTCAGGGCTTTGAATGTGTCTGCCCACTGTTTTCTAGCCAGCGTTGTTTCAGCAGAAAAATTGGGTGAAAGCCTACAGGGTTTCCCTCAGAGTGTTAGTTTTGCTTTGAGCCTTGTTGCCTTCAGAAGCATCTGTTTATGTTTTAGCTTACTAAGCTTGATTATAATATGCCTTGCTGTCTTTCTTTTGGGGTCTACCTTTTGCAGTGTTCGATAAACATCTTGGATACCTATGTTCTCTTTGCTCATAATCTCAGAAAAGTTTTCTGTCAGCATCTCTACAGCAGTACTCTCTATATTGTCATTAATTCCCCCTTGTTGAAGAACTCCAATTAAACGTAAATTATTCCTCTTCATGGAGTCCCACATGTTTCTTAATGCTTCTTCATTTTTCTTATTTCTTTTCTCTGATTTCACCTCATAAATGCTGGTGTCAGTTGCTCTGTCTTCTAGGTCACTGAGTCTAACTTCCATCTGTTCAAGTGTACTCTTTTGGCTTTGGATAGAATTATCTAATTCTGTAATTTTGTTATTGATCTGATGTATTTCAGACCGTTGATGTTCCATCAGTTCAAATAGCTTACCAAACTTTTCATTTTGTTCTATTGCATTTTGTTTAATCTCTAGGAGGGTTCTATATATAACTCTTTTGTATTCAATCTCCAATAGTTTGAGGAAGACTTCTTCATCTGGAAAATTTTCTGAATCTTTATTTAGGGAATTTTCTGGAGCATTTGAAGACTGCTTCTTTAAATGATTAAGTATAGTCTGCTGCCTGCATACCACCTAGACACTGTTTGATTTCTCTGGTAATGGATCTAAGAGAATTGTTGGTCACCAGCTGACTCTTAATACTCTAGTGATTTGCCCCAGGTGGACTCTCAAGGGTAGAAGGCTCTGTTTATTGGGTAGCAAAGAGGCTGCTCTGTTTATTGGGTAGCAAAGAGGCTGCTCTGCTTATGGAGAAATGGGGGGCTGTCAGCCAATCCTACACTGTGAGTCAGAGAAGACAGGGAGGAAAGCTGAGGCCTCTGAACAGACAGATCTCCAGGCAGATACACAGGCCTCTCAGCTTTAAACATAAACTGCACTTCCATGCAGGGAGCTGTCTAGGTGCTTAACTGTGTGCTGGGAGCTGTCCAAAAGGGTGGCCTGAACAGGCAGTCAGGAGCAGCAGACTCTACCTGCCGGGTTATAATAAAAGTATGTTATGGGCCCTTTGCGGAAGCTGCATTTCTCTGATACAATGAAACAGCAGAAGCGGAGGTCAGATGAATTGTTTTTGAGAGAAGATTAGTCTGATACTGTTGCCTAGTCAAATATGTTAGGTCTTAAGGCTCCCTAGATGTTCAGTGCTCCATACAAATATCATCCAGGCCTTAGTTCTCAGAGGGAAACAAGGAGATGTCTGTTTACTCTGCCATCTTTTAACGGAATCTCCTCATTTTTATTAAAAAGCATTTTGTTTATTCAAGGTAATCATGAAGTCCTATTAAAAAATAAAATGTATCTAGCACTGGTTCTTCATTACTTGAAAACAAATCTTGCTTAAAGAAAACTTGAATATACCATAGTTATTGAAACCACTGCTGATGTCCAAAAACCCCATGGAAAACCACTGCCATAATATTGGTAATGAATCTGTTAAAGTGGTAACGACTCACCTCAATATATCTGCTGCACGTAGCCTCACTAGTGCAGCAGCCTGATTACCATTCCGCCTTCTGACACATACTCCACAGATGGGGAAATCCTAAAGATCTTGCATATCCCAAGCCAGTCTGTGGTCAGACAGAGTAATTCCTGTCAAGCCACGGGCATCAAGGCTCACAGGAATCTGTAGTCCCTCGAATACTACGTCTAACACACAGTGAGAGCCACGACTGGGAAGAGTGCCATTTTCACAATCTTGTAATCCTAAATCAGAGGTGCCCTACAGGGTCCAGGCAGCTGACACAAATAACTGCAATTGGCTGGCTTGTTACAGATGATGATTAACAAATGACCCTTTCCTCAATGTCATGGATAAATTAAGCTGCAGAGGGGACTGGGGCAAACATAAGCTTCATCTAAATAGCCAGTATCAAACTCCAGCTAATTGATATTATCTAGGAAGACAAGCCCACTGTTGCCAGATCTTCTAATTTTCAAGAACTGCAAATTCATTATTTATGTGCAATAATGTCTTTAATTTTTAATTTGGTCAACTAATAAAAGTGTATAACATTCTGTTTATGAACCTTATCACCATTTATTTACTTAAAATGCCTCAAAGTTTTCAAGAATGCAAAAGCTACCTGGATAAAACACAGGTCTGACATTCCTACCAAAGCAAAGGACAGTTATATGGGGCTCAAAACATGTTTCCTTGCCCCAATTTGTATTCTGAGACAAGCTGAAAGGTTTAGGTATACTTTAAATGAATTCTTACCATCCCTGCTTGATGCAAGAACCACATGAGGTAGTCTTCCTGAATGTCCACCAGATTAGAAATCTCAGGAATGTAAAATGTATCATATTCCACATGCTTCACTTTAAGATTTACCTGATGAAGAACACAATAAGGATGACTAAAACCCAGACAAGCAGAAAATGACTTCCCTCAGAACACGTTAGTGAGGCCTTTCCCCTTACTGTCCCCTCGCCCCTCTCCCCACTGGCTGCTCCCTGTGCTTACCTTATATAACTTCTCTAAGAGTTTAAGAGCTGCTGTAACGTAATTGTTAAACAGCACAGGAATTAAGAATGTCTTTCTTCCTCTCAGGAGATAAACAACGGCACCTTTATAGAGGTTTACCAGCTTCATGAAATATTTCGGGCATACCTGAGACCACCAATTATCTTTAGAAAGAAATAAAAGACATATTTCAACATGTTTGTGAAATGTTTATGTCTTCTTGCTATTACCTAATAGCAGCTCCGGTTACAAGATGCACATTAGTCTAAAATACAGGTTCCCAGAAGTAACTTTTTTTTTTTTTGCATTGGAGAGAGCATTTCTGGAGAGAGCAGCAGCTGCATGATAATCCCTGGAGTGTTGTTTTTTTTGTTTTGTTTTGTTTTTTGCTAACTTTTTTCCTCAAAGACTCCTTCAGAATAATATACTGTAAGTTTAATTCCATGGTTACATGTGGACAAGATGCTAAAGCATGTATTTTGGGCAAGACTGATGTTCACAGTATTACTCTAACGTGCATTCACATATCTCATCCTTACAGTGCTGTTCTCAGCTACCACTTAAATCCTGCCTGAGAAACAGCACCAGTATGGCAGCTATTCCTTCCTTTCAAGTGGCATCATTAGTTGAACAACTACTGTTTCTGTTTCCTACAGCCAATGCTCTCTCATAACCAGACAAAATGATTATACCACTGGCATCTACTCTGTCAGAAATAAATCCAGCCATCTGGAAACATTTAAAGGGTGAGAATATATGCTGTCTGAGGTGCTCTTTAAAATATTCAACCAAAAATTAAAAGGGGGTGGTGGTGAGAGGAACAGAAAAAACAAAAAGGGCAAAAGAGTGATAACTGTTGAACTTAGGTGATGAGGACCCTGTTCTATTTCACAGTATTTTTTTCAAGTTCAATAAGAAGAACTTAAAAACAAATTAAGTATAAACCTGAATAATTCTGATCTGTTTCTGTACCCTATCTGGAAAAGTAAAAATTAAAAAACAAAAAAAATTCCTAAAACTTGTAAGGTAAAATTCCCCCAGAAACTGCCATCTCTCTACCTCACAATTGTCTAGAACACCAGAGACAGTATTCCCCAAAAGGGCTTTTGATCTTTAATTTTTTTAAAAAGTATTCACATAATACTAGTGCTTTTATGACTGTTTCTGTTGTCATATCTTCTGTAAAGGTGGAAGCAATCTGGAAAAGTCAGCATTCCACACTCAGTAACCCAGGGTTCCCTACTCAGGCAGAGACCACACTCAAGTAACATCCCAGTCCACCTGGAACACAGAAGTTACTGAGTTGCAATGAACACCTAAAAAAAAATTTACCAGGGCCAAAAATGAATAAATAAGCCAGTTGACAGACTTCCTGAACTTGGTTAATAAAAACACCTCAGGTGCTACTCCCATAAGAGATACTCTCCAATTCACTGAGGAACGGAAGGTTCTTATCTCAGCAAAGTGTCCGAAGCCTGCAAAAATCAGTGTGGACTCAACTGTCCTAAAAAAGAAAAGCAAAACAAACATTTGGTAAGTCCCCACTTCTTCCTCTCCTTCCTTGGAGACCTCTGCATCACCAAAGCTGTTTGTTACTCCCACCCCCTATATTAGGTAGAAGAAAAAGATAGACAGGCACTAAGTTTTGAGGTACTATTAACTACTAGCAAGTGTGGGAGAAGAGAAAACAAAAAAAGTTCAAAGTTGAATCATCTAACTGTGAATATTTGAAAATCAAGCACCCTCTGACATGAATCATTTCAAATAACCTAAATAACAGTTCAGTTTGTTCAAATTGCAAGAATGGTTAGCTAGAAACAAAGAGCAAAGAAAGCCAAGTTTAAATGTTAAGGATATGAAACAGTGATAAACCAAGTTTTGGCTCTCAGTCCACTGAAAGCCAATCCCCATGGTCTCACCAACAAAACAAAGAAGCACAAACCCATTGGCTCTGAGTTTAGCAAATTCACCTAATACTTTGCTGGGGTTTGCATCCAGCCGTAGAATGGCCATAGCCAAAGGAATAGTCAATGTTATGTAATACTTGGAATCCTGGAGCAGAGGAAACTCAGGGAGTATTAAATAGATTCTCATTGCTTCGACGTCTGGTGGTGAACTTGACAACTGGGGAATCAGGCAACTTTCAAAGCTGTTTAAGATCTGAATGAGAGAAAAGGGACAGAGACATTCAAACATACCTGAGATCTAGTTAACGTCTCCCTAAACTCATAAACTATAGAGTCTCAAACACTCATTAAGTATTCACTGAGCACCTACTATGAGCCGGCCACTGATCCAGGCTCTTGGTACATATTCAGAAAAAGACAAAGATCCCTGCCCACCCAGAGCTTACATTCTAGAAGGTCATTTCCTTAGAAAGATTAAGCCAAAAAGAAAGTTAAAAGGTATGTCTAATTCCCCAAGTGAATATTTTACAAAGCTTTGTATAAGCTTTTCTCCTTTTTATCTTTGCAAGATCTCTGCTTTTTCACTTTTTTTTTCTCTTGAAAGTTGAATTACTGCAATTCAAAAATATGTTTTTTCAACAATGAACTTTGGAAATGTAAAGAACCTACCTGTTCTAGAATCAATGAGTGCTGAGAGTTCATCAGCTTCTCAAATAATACTCTAGTTGAGTTCAGGTCAATCCCAGGGATTCTGGGGCTTGTTTTAAAATGTTCATCAATTCTAAACAGAAACAAACCAAGTATGTCAACAATAATAATAAAACAAACACCATGACAGGAATTATACATAAGTGAACAAAATAGTCTGCCCAAACTGATCAGATTTAAATTTGAGCTGGCAGACTAGATCCATCAAATTACTATACTTTAAGGAACATCAACAGAATAAACTCTTCCTGGAATTCCTTTTTCAAAATGATCTTACAATTTTACTTTTTCTTTTCATGTCAAAGCACAAGTTGTATTACCATCTGAAGCTGAGCCTCTCCTGAAATTTATAAGCAGTGTTATTTCTCTGCTTGTACTCTCATCTGTACATATATTTTTTACGTATTTTATAATAGTGGCCCACTGAAGTAGATGTAGATGCTGTGTCTTGTTGTAAAATATATTCTCAGAGAAAACCGGCCTATCCATGAACAAATGGCAAGTAGAACTTCCTTGTTAAAACCCTTTTCAACAAAGTATTTAAAACAAACATCACATCTACAAAGAATCCAAGTAAGGGATACAAATACATTCACGCAAGAAGCAATTTCACTGCCACTCTTTTACTTCCTAAAAGTGAAACTGTTTTCCTGACGTTAAATAAAATCTTAGCCTTAATATTTAGAAGGATGTCTCTTTTCAATTTCCACTCACGGATGTTCACATCTATTAATAATTTTAATGCCCTCTGATAATGTTATAATTGACAGAAAGTAAGCAGAGCTTCTGACACTAAAAGACATCATATAAATTGGAATGCAAATGGTCAAATCAAAAGGGGATGCTTGGTTTTTTAGTTTTTTTGCTGTTGTTCATTCTAAAGCAAATGATGGTGCAATCTCCAATTGGAACTTAAAAGAGTTGCAGAAACTATTTCCAGGAATCCAGTTGGGACACATTTTAGGGGTCATGGGTGGAGGAATGGTTAGAGTGGATTCACACCAAACTGAGTCTAAGTCTTTATTTTGTTAGCAAATCTCACTAGCCTGGTCACTGGCAGAGAGGACTGGGAGATGGTCAGGACCTGGGCTCACCAAAGATTGAAACTCATGACAAGACTCTTTGCTGCAGCAGGTTCCCAGAGAGGTATCTACAGTGGGGATAAGATCTACCAAATGCACACATTATGACTGGGGAGTTTAGACGCAAATGTAATTTTCTGGTGAGCTACACCAAACCTGAGCCCAAGAAGCCCCAGAAGCCTCCCTGAACTTACACCTGAGCTCACTTGCATTGAGAAAAGAGAAACACAGGAAAAAGCAAACCACAGAAGTCAAGGGCATTTTTAAAGAAAGAAGAATTTAATCACAAATTCTGTACAAATTGGTGGAGACAGGGGAAGAGAGATCAAAGGGAAAGAAATCAAGGAAAAAACAAAGCAAAACAAAGACAAGAATTTCTCCATCAAGGCCCAAAGCACTACAATTAAACAATAAAATAAAATAAAAAGCCTGTTGCCACTGAGTCAATTCTGACTTATTGTGACCCCATAGGACAGAGGAAAACTGCTCCACAGGATTTCCAGTGAGCACTTGGTGGATCTGAACTGCCAATCTTTTGGTCAGCAGCCAAACTCTTAATCCATTACATAACCAGAGTTTCCAAAGTACAATTAGGATGACTACTAAGAGGCATCTCCTTTTTATCACTCTAGTCTCCAACCACATAGAAGAGAAAAGGCAACCTAAATAGAAGCCACCCACACAGCATCAGAATCTAAGCTATGCCATCATGGGGAGGAGGGGCACCTGAAGCCTTCCCTACTTGTTGAAGAAAGTCACTTAGTCAGAGATCAAAATTGGGCCCCATGGCTACAATACCGAAAGCGTCATGTTTAGGGTAACTCCATTAATTGCCAAAATGAAAATATAAGAGAGACTTAATGAGATTAGGTATTTTGTGGCATGAGCAAAAACCATGTTTTACTCTAGACCATCTTTTCTAAAAGTGCACTGCCTTAGTATATTTAAAAAAAAAAAAAAAACAACTGCCATTGAATTAATTTTGACTCATAGAAACCCTGTAGGACAGAAGAAAACTTCCCTATAGGGTTTCCAAGGAAGAGCTGGGGGACTCAAATAGCTGGCCTTTTTGGCTAGCATCTGTAGCACTTTAACCAGTGTATCCACAGGGTTTCCCTTTAGTATATGTTGTCCTAAAATAAATCTAAAATGAAAAAAATACAAACTAACTTCAGTTTTTGGTGACCATCTGATTTAGCATCCAATGGGGCAGAAGAGAAAAGAGGGTGAGTGATCAAATCATTTTCCTGTGAAAACATGAATGGTCAAGATTTGTTTGGTTTACAGTCACACCCTCAGTGCCTGCAGTGTTGTAGATACTCAACAATACTTGTGGAAACAGGGCGAGGGCAAGGACAGGAGGAAGTGGAGGAGAAGAAGGACAGGAAAGAGAAGTGGAATAGGGGCTTGGAAGTGAGTGAGAAGGAGCCCGATGGAAGGACATGGATGCAGTGGGAAAGACGGTGAAGAGACTTGGAGGTAATTCAGTGTTTTTTACCTCCTACTGCCAGCCACAGTTTTAACACCAGCTCTCTGATCAAAAATGTTCCAGATTCAGTAATGAAAAATAAAAAAGGATTCTCTTCTTGGGAAATTTTGTTTGGATCCAGCTGCTGCAATAACATCCCAAGAGACCTTTGACCACACTGCATTGGCCCATAGCCTTGAGGAGCACCACTCAAACAAACAAACTCTAGAAGACACTGTTAAACAGCAGTGATTAGGAAATGACCGAGAGCTGAATCGTTAATTATTGTTGGTTCTACTAAGCCATATGTGGTGTAAGTAGTTAGGCACTTGTCTTCTAGCCAAAAGGCTAGCAGTGCAAACCTACCCAAAAGGTTACAGCTTGAAAACCCTATGCAACTGTTCCACTTGGCAATACATGGGGTTGCCACAATGAGGAGCTGAGTCCAAGCCCTGCTGCCATGGAGCCAGTTCCAACTGATAGAGACCCTACGGGGTAAAGCAGAACTGCCCCACAGAGTAGCCAAGGAGTACCTGGAGGATTCAGTTGTTGACCTTTTGGTTAGCAGACATAGCACTTAACTACTATGCCACCAGGGTTTCCCAGGAGCTGAGCAGAGTGTAGAGAAATGGGATATAAAGTACTTAATTTCTTAAATCATGCTTTCTTGAGATGTTTTATATTTTTGCCTCACAATCTTGTTGAGTACACATCTGGCTGAAGGAGTCATACTGCTGGTGTCAATAATGAGTTACAGACCTTTTGTCAGTTTAGTTCGCTCAATCAAAGTCAAACTGAATCACCACCACAGACAATGAGGGACATAGTGAGTTTCTATAAAAACATAACAAACACTGAATATTTGAGCTTTCAGCTTATGGTTTTAGGAAAATAAGTAAAATAATTTGTATCTTCACTAAGTGCCAAGAACATTAATACTGGCAAATTCAAGTGTTCTACTAGTTAAAATGCAATTACTATTTCTCTAATCTGTATAGTAACCGAGACGCAAGCAACGTTGGTCCTCATATAATTTCTCTAACATATCAATGGATTTGTTTTCAATCTTACCAACAGAGATAAAAGTTTAATATCCTTTATGTGACAGTTTCACACGCTTATTTGAAAATCTGAGTAACTCTTCAGAATACCCTGAAAAATCTTACTTTTGATTTACACCAACTGTTTCTGAGGCAGAGTCTCTCTCTTTCGTATCCTACTTCTCAGCCAAGGAATAAATCAGCACTGCCCTTCCTGACAGTTCTCTCATTTGTCATTATTATGCATTCCAACTCTTGTGCTAATCATCAGCTTATCCACCGAATTAAGACCAACTACCATCAGGGAAAACAGAAGTCTTTCATGGAGGTCTGCCGATGAAGTATGCTAACTCATTCTAGAAAAAGTGCTACCTACCTCATTGCTGAGTATCACTACAGTCACCTTCAAAGTACTCCCCTCGGGAAGCTATGCACCGAAACCAAAACCCAGTCAGCACCAACACCAGTGCCCTTCAAAATAATTTTGGAACTCTTTTTCTGGAATGGCCATCAGAGCTGTCATTGTATTACCCTTGATGTCTTGAATGCCATCAAAATGTCTTCCTTTCACTATTTCCTTTATCTTCAAGTAAAGAAAGCCACTGGAGACCAGATCAAGTGAGCAAGGAGGGTACTCCAATACAGTTATTTGTTTACTGGCTAAAAACTCCCTCACAGACAACTATACAATTAAATTTGCAAATTTACAAACTTGCCACTGCATGGCAATGGTCATTCCCGAAAGAGTTCCAAAACTGTTCTGAAAGGTGGACCAGGTGTTGGTATCAGTGCATTGTTTCCCAAAGGGAGTACTTTGAAGGCGTCCATAGTGATACTCAGCAATGAGGTATGTACCACTTAGAACAATTACGACCACAGACTTAATTGGCGGAACTTGTACAGCCTTTGCTCAGCAAGTATTTGTATTACATGCAGGTATTTTAAGATTCTAAGTTACTTACTTTTTTTCAAGAAAACTTCCATTCCAACAAGCTGCAGAAGATAATATCTGAACAACACCACTGCTCAGAAACAAAAAGAGAAAGAAGCCTTTAACAAATTATAAATAAATGATGCATCTAGGCATCAGCAATAGATTAGGGTTTCATTAATAGCACTCTTTCTTACCAGATGAAGCCTCAGAAAATGGACATTTGCTTTAAGAAACACTGTGTCATATCTCAAAATGGACAGAACGTTTAAGTTTTCTATAAGTTGTGAAAGAATACAGTATCAAAGCCACTGAAGAGAAACTCTTCCCCCAAATAATGATCTCCAACATTGCTCTACCATGAGCCATGTAAGTCACTCTCCATCTCATCTCCAGACAGAAACACAAAATAAAACCAGAAAAGAAACAGCTGCTATTTCCTAAATACAGAAATTAACTTTGCAAATTAATAACTGAGCAACCATGTCCTCCTTATTTTGTTGCCTATCTGAGAAACTAAAAATAAATGAAATGAGTGTTTATTCCTGCTGCTTAGATTATCTGAGCTCTGGGAAAATGGCTGCTTTCCAGGGACTAACTAAAATTGCATGTCAGGAATTCTGGACCTCTTATTTACACTCAGGAAAATGTGAAAGAATAAAACAAATACATGGTTGGGGGAAGGGACGGCACAAATTCCTCTTAATCACAGACTTGGGGACAGGAACAATCTTTCAAGATCATTTCATCCACTGCTTCCTTTTATAAATAAGAAAACTGAGAGCTAACGATGAAGTCATTTCTCAATATCACCAGCAGAGTAAATCTTCACTTCCTTGACAATCATCTAGTTCTCTTCTGGTGAACTAGACCCTGATATTCATCTAGCCTGAACTTCGAGAGCCCCTACAGTTAGAAGGACTAAGAGGACTGCCACAGACCTGTCAGTCACTCCTAATGCGCCCTCCCTCAAAAGTTTACGACCACAGAATGCCACACAGTTTAGTGGTCATCTGGCCCGCTATGATCTATGTCATAAAGCAAGATGTATTACACACATTTCTGAGAATGACCATAACTTGGTACAGAGCATAAGTTATTCACTCAGGAATTTGGTTCTCTGCAGAAAAATAGAAATGCTGAGGAAAGTCCATGAAAAATGTTTTAAAATCAGCAGAAAAACTATACTTTAATAAAAGCTGATAAAAGTTCTCAATTCTTTTGATTACATATATTTTTTTCTCTACTTGACTTATCATTTCAACTAATTCTGAATGGTAAAATTCAAACAAGTATTGAGATCAGGCAAGATAACAACTGTCTGAGACTTGGGATGCTTTGAAAAAAACGCTTATGAAAAAATGTCAACAAAAGAAGATTTCCTAAAATGTGAAACTTCATTTATATTTACAACCTTAGTAGGGAAGTAGGGAAAAATTACTAAGCTAGAAAGGTCTAATAAGCTTGGGAAAAAATGACATTAAAACAAGCAGCCACATACTTGATCGTATTTGCGTTGTTATGTTCTGAGAGTTTTTGTCTCCAAACTGCTATAGTTTCATCATTTATTAAACTGGTGTAATGTGCTTGGTTCATAGTCCTGAAGTCAACAGCAGGAGAATAATTCTGGAGGATTTAATATACCAATAAAAAGAGACATTATGTAGCACGGTCTGTTGCTCCTTTCCCTTCCCACCCCCATTCTCCATTCTGTGTTTTACTTCTGTAGTGGATACTGGGAGACAGTGCCCAGATTCCCCTCAGCACTTCAGGGTAGGGATACTCACATACTCCCCCTGATGCTGAGAGTGTGAGCTTCTGACAGCTCATCCTTGGGCTGTTCTCCAGGAACAGTCCTTGGCTACTGCTCCACCCCTTCCATATCCCAAGGTAGGTCAAGGAGGCGGAGACACATCTAGTCCACTTGCCTCAATTTAGGACTTGGCTGAAGGGCTATCCCAACTCCAGAACTCCCCAAGGGATTGGCTGAGACCTTGGTTACAACTGGACTGCAGTTCAACTTCTTCCTCTGCCCAGTCCCACGTTCCTCAGCCCTAAGTAGGTGCCGTCCTAGGGAGCACTCCCCCCAAATCCTTCTCAAGACAAATCTCAGTCTCAAATTTATTTTTCAGAGAACTTGACTCAAGGCAACTTTTCCAGACTTCTTTCCCCTCTACATTGACTCAATATACCATCAAGGTTTTTAAGTGATTAATCACATACCAAAACTGTTCACCAAACTCCAATAAAATACGTTATAAAAGTCAGAGTACAGTTATGCTGTACGTTGTATATAATTTATGAAAACTTCATCTGCCTCTTAATTTCTTTCATTAAGTACATAGTTACAAATCGGTGAGAAGGACAGCATACTGGGAATGTTGATAATGGACATGACAGTCCCAAATGTGGCCCAACATTATACAGGCTTTACTTACTAAAATTAAAAAGCAAAACACATATGCACTTGCATTTTATTAAATTGTTTCCAACTTATTTTCCTAAAACTCTGTTTTGGATCTACAACTAAAAAAAAAAAATTAGAAGTACTTTTCACCTCATATACTTGTTACTAGTATCAGGAAAAAGCCATATTAAAGTATTCACCCATCAGTTTATAAAATTATCTTTTTCTCTTTCATACTTACATATAAAAACACAATCTTCAAAGCAAAATTTCTTGCTTTACTCTCCCATAGGTGTGAGTTAAGATCATTATATGGGGGAAGGAAGAGGGCATTAAGTCAGAGATGTCTGACAAAGGTTTTGTTGAGCATCAGGTTCTTGATAACTGGTCTACTAACAGTGGTCAGAGACATTTACTGAGAGAACAAAAACCACCTTGAATTACAGAGAGGAAACCAGTAAGCCAAAGCGTAAGCCTGAGTACAAACACAACTGTCTCTTCCATCTGGTTTTAAAACCACTGCTCTATAAATTCTAATTAATTCTCCCATTCAAAAGGACAACTAACATGAACGCTAACACACAGTGACAATAAGAGACACACGGGGCTATTTTCTTGGCCTTCACTGCATGTCCAACAAGCCACAGAGAGCCTTGAGTGAAGCAGAACCTCAGAGTCGCTTTAAAGAACAAGAAAAGCATCACTTTTTCTGTGCCTTCTAACAGCATGAGGAGCTCTGGTGGCACAACGGTTAAATGCTCAGCTGTTAACTAAAAGGTCAGCGGTTCGAACCCCACTCACTGCTCCACAGGAGAAAGATGGGGCAGACTGCCTCTGTAAAGATCACAGCTTTGGAAACTTTGTGGGACAATTCTACTCTGTGCAGTCAGCTCACTACACATCAAAATCAATTATACAGCAATGGGATTTGGGACCTGACAAAAGACAAAACTCAACAGTTTGTTTTTTATGTTTTTTATACAGACCACAAAGAAAAAAATTGGTCAAGGCCAACTTTTCTCAACAGCAGATGCACTTTAGTTCACCAGGATGATTTTTCCAAAATCCTGATGATCAAGTCACCCCCAAACCAATCAGAAATTTTAGAGGCATCTGTATTTTTTAAAGCACCTGATGATTCCAATGGGCAACCAAGGTTTAATAAGTCTGTTTTAGAAAAAAGAGGTCACCTAGCAGGATGTGAAACAGACATACGCATGTGTGTGTGTGCACACACACACATCCCCTCTTCAGTGTAATCTAAGTAAGGAGATGAAAGGGAAAGGAGAAATCTCCCTTGACACTTACTAACCTGTCAAGACCTAGAATCAAATATAGAACAAATGAAAGGATTATCTAAACACAATTCCTCTGCTTGCCTCTTTCACCTCAAGATCTAGCATTAACAAATAAGTGGGCATGTTAAAAAGATGGAATATGTTTAGACAGAAGGTTGGGCAGCAAGTACTTGTGTGGTTAAGTACTCAGCTAACCAAAAAGTTGGTGGTTTGAAGGTACCAGCTGTTCTACAACAGAAAGATGTTGGGATCTGCTTTCATAAAGATTTTAGCCTTGGAAAACCTATGGAGAAGTTCTACTCTGGCCCACAGGGTCACCATAAGTCTGAATCAACTCAATAGCACTGTGTTTTTGGATTTGTCTAGACAAATGTTTCTGCTTGCTTTTTAAGTGATGTTTTAAGAGATAATAAATACATAGATATGATACATCTCTGTATCTAAACAAACATCTATGACCAAATTTAAACAATGTTTGTCTGCTTTTCAGTTTTCCAAAGAAAGAACATCAACTTCCTAAGCAACATTTTATTTTTACTTTCTTTTTTCTCTGTTCTCTTACATTTTTAGTGCCTACCACTCTGTAGTTTTTAAACTTTAACGTGCCCTGTTTCTCTAACACTACACTACTTGACTCCCTTCTCACCAATGTGTTGCTTTCCAGTTTCAGTACTAGATTTAAGATCCAATGTGACATATTAGTTATCATGGCCAAAGCCAAGTGCCGTCGTCATACTTACTCAAAAACTGAAAGCAAGTTTCATGTTCTATCTACTTGAATTTCAAGAGAAAATTAAAGCTGGGTAATACTCAAGTCAGTTTTTTTTTTTATGAAATTGGATAATCAAGACTGTATCACTTATGGGTGAAAAGTTATTTTCTACACAGATTCAATGCTTTTCATATTTATTGTATTGGCATCCTGAAGAAATAAAGAATCTCAGCTTTCCTCAGGATTTCTCTGTGAAAGTTTACAGCTCATTCTAAAATAAGTCTAAAGCACAAGTTCCAAATCACCCAGCTGGTAGAACTAAACAGAGCTCCTGACCTGGAAAATATCCAGTCATCAGTTTCAGTTGTCCACCCTGTGCCTCAAGCTACATCAGAACCTTTTGTACCGGAATTCACAGAGTAATTCTAACTAGATGGGAATAACTTAATGTATTTAAAGGTAGCAAAGCATGAGGATCATGATGGAAGCTTCCAGGACTGAAAGACCTCCCTGCTTCCACAGTTCCTCATTCCCTTCCCAGTCAGTTTTGGTTCCTTTAGCATCATTAATGGTCCCTTTGTGCTATTCCAGGAGAGGATAACTGACTAACGCACCAAACTCAAACCCAGTGCTGTGGAGTCACAGGGACTTCCGAGGCTGTAAATCTCTACTGAAGCACACTGCCACACTTTTCTCCTGACGAGCCACTGGTGGCTTCCCACTGCTGACTTGTCAGCAGCCGAGCACCTTAACCACTGTGCCATCAGGGCTCCTTATCAATGCACCACCTGTACAGCTAACCCTCCCTAAACACCTATTGAGTAAATGCAGGGGATAAGGGATCAGAGGAGAAGGAAAAGGACAGGAGAAAGGGCACAAGGGCAGGGGTGAGATTGGAAGGCCTGGGAAAAAGAAAGTCTCAGCAGTTTTAGACTGATTTCCACTGCTCTAGAAAAGCACAGGGAATTACAGCTGTCATAGATACCTGGGTTTTCATTTCAGCTTATCTTAAATCCTAAAAGATGCCTTACTTTGTTCTTCCTGGATTATCAGTTACAGTATCACAGGAGACAATAACTTTACTGTCTATCATATTGTGTCCACATGATGGAAGCTTCCAGGACTGAAAAGACCTCCCTGCTTCCACTGTGAATTCTGACTCACAGTGACCTTACAGGGCAGCAGAGAACTGCCCCCAAAGGGTTTCCAAGAAGCACCTCATGGATTCCAACTGCTGACCTTCTGGTTAGAAGCACAGCTCATAAGCATGGTGAATGCATCCCATAGTATATTATACATAATACAGGACATCTGAAAATTGTGATACCTCTTCTGTATGTATTGTAAACTCCAACACATCAAACAAACAAAAAAAAACCTACTAAGTTTTTAAATATCTAAGCATCTGTTGTCCCTGAAAAGGGAAGGAAAAAATTGGGAGTCTAATAATGCCAAAGGAAGCATAAACTCTCTAGGCCACTTCATATCTCTTTTGGAACAAATACAGATATAAATAAATAATTTTAAATGATAAATTAGAACTCTAAAAGCAAAACACCAGGAAAATTATCAGCACTTCAAGGAAGAAAAACAGAGAAAGCATCTTTAAGGTTTCGTTTGCTTATTAACACAGAACTAGTAGCAATAACAGCAACATTACTCTGATCCATTTATTTGTTAAAATAAATACTGGTTCACTATTACTCTACCCACCCTCGCCCCACCCAAAGAACAGTCCAAAAAATTTTTTACCTCATATTTGGAGCAAAGTACAAAAGTTTGGTCTCCTCCAGAGAAGATCTGCTTAACAATATGATATTTAAAGCGATCTGTCAAAAAAATGTTTCAAGAGTGTGTTTTTTAAAAACTGAAGTTTCTCCTTGACACCTTTTTCTAATACTCTAAAGGTACTTGAGAAAGGTGTCCTGTTCATTTTAATTATGAAAGAAAAGACACTTTCCTGACTGTTTCTCAGCAAGGTTTCTACTTCAATTAATATAACTACATAAAATAGAATCTCTGCTATAACTCTCCCTCGGACTCTACCCATCACCGTGGCTTATTCACCACATCCTACCATCCCTGCCAACTCATCCTGGCCTGGTTTCTATTTTTCAGTCTAATTCTGTGTATGCCACCGACCCGAAATCCAAAAGGAGTATTACTATAAATGGTAACATAAGCTTAACAAATAATTCAGTATCAGAGTGCACTGGTTCCTGACTCCTTCAAGATTAGGCTTACCATATCAGGGCCTCCATTTCCTGCTTTGGTTCTCCATACTGTGTCCAGATAACAATCTAATGCAACACAATCACTTTTATTTCTAACACATCACAATATTTCATGCCTCCATGCTATGCCTCTTCCTGGTGCTACCCCTGCAGGGAATGTATGAATGGTGCCTCCTAGACGACACACTGAATAGTGCTTCTGAACTGCGCAGCTCTGTAATGCTCACAACTGCACATTCTCCCATTGTCTTCTCTACCCAGTTAGCTCTAAATCACTCTTTAATACCCAGCCCAAACTTCCACAAACTGGCACACTCCTGGATGCCTTCCTCTCTGCTCTCACATTACTATATAGGCTGGCTCCTAAAATCACAGCATTTACCATATTATATTTTAATTTACCTACATTATAAAATTATTTCAAAAACATCCAAGAACAAATTTATGATCTTGTAAGTTGCTCTTATTAAACTTCAAAAATGTCTGGTGTCAAATTATCCTATAAAACATTTGCATTCTAAAAGCAGTATGTTTTGCTGAAGGATTCTATGGGCAAAATACTGAATGAGGCTAGAAGCATCAAAAAATGATGGAAGAAATACACAGAGCCACTGCACCAAAAATAACTGGTCAATATTCAACCATTTTAGAAGGTAACATGTGATTGAAGAATTGATGTTACTGAAGTAAGAAGTACAAGCTGCAGTGAAGTCACTGCTAAAAAACAAGTCTCCAAGAACTGAGTAACTACCAACTGAGATGTTTCAACAAACCAATGTAACACTGGAAATGCTCACTCCTGTATGCTAGGAAATTTGAAAGGCTAGCTACTTGGCTAACAGATTGGAAGAAATTCATATTTGTGTCCATTTCAAAGAAAAGTGATCCAATATATGCATCAATTATCAAACAATATATTAATGTCACCAAACAAACAAACTCACTGCCCAAGTATAGTTTCTGACTCTTACCAATCCTATAGCACAGAATGGAACTGCTCTGCAGAGTTTCTGAGGCTGTTCATCTTTATGGAAGCAGATTGCCACATCTTTTTCAGCAAGTAGGTTCAAACCACTAACCTTTAGATTAGCAGCTGAGCACTTAACAATTTTCCATTGGGGCGCCTATTAAGTCACTTGCAAGAAAAATTTTCCTTAGGATAATTCGAAAACTATTGCAGAAGTACATCACCATCTGGCATCAAAACTGCCAGAAATTCAAGCTGAATTCAGAAGAAGATATGGAAAGCAGGATATCATTGCTGATGTCAGAGGATCTTGGCTGAAAGCTGAGTTTAACAAAGAAAACCTTTGTTTTGTTGACTATGCAAAGGTATTCAAGTATGTAGATCATAACAAATTATGGGTAACACTGTGAAGAAGGAGAATTCCAGAACACTTAATTGTGCTCATGCTGAACTTGTACACAGACCAGAAGACAATTTGTTGGAATAGAACAAAGGGATACCGCATGGTTTAAAGTCAAGAAATGTGTGTGTCACGACTGCATCCTTTCACCATTCTCATTCAATCTGTATAACGAGCAAGTCATCTGAGACACTGAACTATATGAAGAAGAATGCTGAATCAGAATTAGAAGAAGATTCAGTAGCAACCTGTGTTACACAGACGACACAGCTTACCTCCTGAAAGTAGAGGATCTGAAGCACTTACTCATGACGATCAAAGACTTACCATCTTCAGTACTGATTAGACATGAATATACAGAAAACAAAAATTCTCACAATTAGACCAGAATGCAGCATCATAATAAACAGAGAAAAGATTTCATCAAGGATTTCATTTTACTTGACGGCACTTGGCTTGGCTTGGCTGGCCTCAATCAGTGCCCAAAGAAGTAGCATTCAAGAAATCAAAACAGACACTGCACTGGGCAAATGTGCTGCAAAAGACCTCTTTAAAGTGCTGAAATGCAAAGATGGCACTTCGAGGACAAACAGGAGCTTGACCCAAACCCTGGTATTTTCAATCACTTCATATGCATGGAAAAACTGGACAATGAATAAGGAAGACCAAAGAAAAACTAATGCCTCTGAATTATGGTGTTGGCAAAAAATACTGAATATGCCATGGGATGCCAGAAAACTGATCAAATCTATCTCAGAAGTAGTACAGCCAAAACGCTCCTTGGAAGCAAAGGTGGTGAGACTTCACTTCACTTACTTTGGATATGTTATCAGGAGAGAGCAGTCCTGGAGAAGGACATCATGCTTAGCAGAAGACCCTCAGTGAGACACACTGACACAGTGGGCTCAACCACAGCAATGACTGTGAGGATGGTGCAGGACCAGGCGGTGTTTTCTTCTGTTGTACACACAGCATCGTTGTGAGTTGGAAACCAATTGACAGCACCCAACAACAACAACATGAGTTCTTAAGTACACATAGTTTCAGTGTGAGTACAATGCTTTGGAGAAAAGGAAATATACAGAAGGAAGACACCAAGCCATGTTTTTTGCTTTTTGGAAAAGTCACCATAACAAAACTATGTTTATTTTAGATTTTAAGTTCCACTGCATCTTTAGATGTTTATATATTCATCTGTAACTATTACCTGAATTACAAGTTTGCACGAGGCTCTGTGCTATACACTAAAGAAGACAAGACTCAGTTTCTGTCCTTAAATTTCACATAATCCAGTAGGGAGTATATGATCATTACTGTTTAAAAAAATATCCTGATCAAACCGGTATCACTTTAAAGATTTCAAAACAAAAATTAATCATTATATTCCAATTCTTTTTAATGATTCTCCAGCTCCATTTCAGCCTCTAGATGTACTGTCTCAAGACAAAGCAATCATTGAAAATGTCAGCCTTACTTTGATTTCCAATGGAATGGACACTGTGCTATTTAACAATTTTTGAAGGGAAGAAAAAAAACCCAAAACATTAATAGTAAACTTGAGGTAGCGTAGTACAAATATTAAGAATGTGAGCTTTAGAATGAGACAGACCTGGGTTCAAAGCCCACCTCTACCAGTTCTGTGGGATCTTGGTCAAGCTACTTAACCTCATTCACACTAAATTCCCTCATCTCTAACAATGAGATAACAACTACTAGCTCTAAGGTTGTTTTGCTAGCTTAACATAGTAATGGAACTTAATTAAGGAATCAATAATAATTTAAATAATAATGAAAAAAATTATGTAATACTACCAAGATCACTGGAGACCAAACTAACATCTTCTGCTTTACTTATCCTCTAGGATCTTAGCTACAGAGCTTCATGTATAGTAATATTTGATCAAAGTTTGAAAAAATACCTCATATTCATGCCCTGCAAATGACCTCAAGGGTAAATAATAGATACACATTCTACAAAGAGTTGTTTTATCATTTTTAGATACCATTAAGTTCCAGTGAAAATCATCTTACCAGCTCTGGTTGAAAGTTGGCCACTATGGGCAGCCCAGTACCCCTTCACAGGAGACGGACACTTAACGTTACAAGTATGTCCCATTCCTAATTGACCTCTTGCTCCACAACCAAATGCATAGATGAGTCCAGAAGAAGGCACAAAGGCTAGAGTGTGTTGTCTGAGGAAAAAAAATGAACTGGTCAGCAGAGTTCCTACTGATCTGGATCAACATGCAGACTCTGACTTCTAGTTTCCACGGTGAGCACAGCAATTCTCAGGCATGCACTGTAAAAGCCTCCCCCAGGTTCACGTGTGAACTGGCTGGCTCTCATAGCTGTGGCTAGCTCTCCACAACACCGTCTTCTAGGCTGTGGGTAGGATGGTGAGACCTGGGAAAAGCTGAAAGACCTGCTGCATTTGGCCTCTGGAATGAGAAGGAAGAAGTCGGGCAGACTCAGGTAACATCTCCCAGTAGTTCTTTGGGGGAGCTCTCCTTTTCCTTTCTTCACCTCCCTCCATCCTGCTGTCCTCTAACCCAAAGGAAGCCTAATGTCTTCAGGTTACTCTGTTTATCTAAAACATGCCTTGCCACATCCTACTCAGATTCTATCTTCTCTAAACTTTAAGTACAGGTATCATGCATGCTGCTCAGATTTCTTTAAAATGATGGTGGTTAGGGAGCCCTGGAGGCAAGTGATTAAGTGCTTGGCTGCTACCAGAAAGGTCAGCACTTCAACTCCACCAGCCGCTCAATGGGAGAAAGATGTGGCAATCTGTTTCTGTAAAGATTATAGTCTTGGAAACTACTGGGCAGTTCTACTCTGTCCTATACGGTTGCTACGAGTTGGAATCAACTCAGTGGGACACAGTGACAATAGATCTAATCATATCTGGTATCACTAAAAGACAAGATGCACTTCTGGGTCTTAGCAGACACCAGGAAGGTCTTACACACACTCACCTGCCACAAGCAATCTGGGTTACTTCGCTGCCCATCAGCTCTAGAACTCTTCTTGGGTTAACCTCATCGTTCATGGAGTCATGTCCAAGTTGCCCACAGGAACCAGCACCAAAGGTAAACACACCTCCATTCTAATAAGGAACAAATTCCACATGACATGACTCCACTGTATCTCTGAATTTGAACAGCCTCCTCGAAAACCTTCTGTCTACAGAATTCACACCACAATGGTCTGTCCAAGAACACTAGCCTCACTTGATAGTTAGTCCAAATTACTTCTTTGGAACACTCATGAAATAGAAAGTTAATAAAAAAAAGAAATTTAAGACTCTATGGAAGTGCATTCCATTTGTAAATTTTAAAAACTGAAAGCACAATGATGTGTTCAGAGGCAAAAAAAGGTGAAATGAGATGATTTTGTATAAAGTATTCCACAAATTTCAAATTCCTCATTAAATGAGACTTAAAAAAAGAAAAAGAAAAGAAACAGCCATACCTGAACAAATGCTAAAGTGTTTTTATTAACGTGGATCTATAATAGCATGTAGAACCCTGGATGGTGGAGGGTTAAGAAGTGGTTAAGAGCTTGCCTGCTAACCAAAAGATCAACAGTTTGAATCCATCTACTGCTCCCTAGAAGCCCTATGGGGCAGTTCTACTCTGTCCAATAGGCCTGCTATGAATTAGAATTTCTGACTGTATACAATGCAACAGGTTTGGATATGTCATAATAGTGCTCAATATGAAAATATATTTTCATTCTCTTCAGATATAGCTATATTTAGAATCCAAAGAAAAGGTTTATAATTATAAAACTAATTGTACTGTCATTTCTTTTTACATATTTAAACGAACCTAGAATGTTTTATATACTGTATTTTAAGATTATTATTTTAAGATTATATACTGTATTTTAAGAATTATTTTTAAATGTTACTAAGAGAATCTACAAGATTTTACCAAAGATGTAAACACAAACACGTAAAAAAGGAGTCTTTTCCCAGTCCTATGAAAAAGTCAAGTTACAGTTCTACACAACACTGGGAATTAAACACCATCACAACTGTTCTAAAAGATGTTATCAAAAATAATGAAGCAATAATAATCGCCTGTCTCATACCCGCACCAAAGCACTACAGAACAAACCAGGGCACTCTGAGCCCCTTACTTTTGTGAGGACTGCTGTGTGTTCCTCCCCACAACTAATATAGACGACTTTCTGTGTTCGTAAGAGCTTCACATGACAAGGAGACTCTCGATCTAGAATAAGATAAATGTCAGAATGTCAGTACCATCTGCCTTTGAGACAGAATTATTCAACCGTTGTAGTTTTGAGGAGGAGCATTTTGGATTCCCAATTCACATATTCAACTTCTGGCCTGCATCTCCATTTGAATGTCTAACAGACCTTTCAAATTTAAGATATCTAAAACCTAATTCACGATTTCCTCATACCTTCCAACTCTGCCCTTTTCACCACAAACATTGGTTCCCCACTGTAATAAACAGCAACTTCATCCTTTCAGCTTCTCTTTTCTTTACTCAAACAATGAGCAAATCCAGTTGGCTCCATCTTCAAAATGCATTCATAATTTGACTTTACTCTCACTGCCTCCAAATCAACTCATTCCTCTCTTCATAACCTTCTGTATCTTTCTTTCTTACTAACATAACGCAAACCCAATAACATAACTTGCCTTACCGGGCTCCCCGCATTGGGCCCACACTACCTCTCTGACCCCCAGTGCTCTTCTGTTCCCCTTTGCCAACATTCCACTTCTGCACACCTCATCTTCTCGCAGCATAGCCCTTGCACATCCGGGTCCCCTTCACTGGAACAGTCCCCCCAGGTATCCACATGGCTCATTTCCTACTTGACTTCCTACAGATTTCTGCTCAAACAGCTTTTCTTAGCAGGTCCTCCTTAACTGCCTTATGTAAAACAGGAAGCTTCCCTCTTAAGCCCTTAGACATACTATGTATTTGTTTGCTGTTTTCCTCTACCCACTAGAAAACAACCTCCACAAAGTCAATGCTGTTATCTGTTCCACTTGTGGCTGCACCCTCAGTATCTAAGACAGGATTGGCAAACAGAGATACTCAACAAACATGCACTCAACAAGTGAACGTGCTTTTGAAACAGAGAGATACATATGATAAGTGCACCTACCTTTCTCATCACTGAGTCCTAGCTGCCCTGCATTATTCATCCCCCAGCCAAAAACGGCTCCTGAGAGAGACAGGGCAAAGCTGTGGGCCCCTCCTGCAGCCACCTGGGCCAGCGGGATCCCTTCCAGGGATTTCACCCTCTGTGGGCTGGCTTGGGAGGGGATCTCCTTCCCCAGGCCCAGCTGCCCATGGCTGTTCTTTCCCCAAGTAAAGAACTGCCCATCTGAAATAAGAATGGGATAACTGGTATTACCACAAAGGATACAAATTCCATCCACAAAAATAATCTAGTTAGAACAATGCAGCTGACCAGCAGGGTCATGTGTTAGCTGCCCACCCCACAGAACTCCACCTCAGAGCACAGACACAGAGACACTGCACACTACAAAATGGTCAAAAGCAAAACTCCTACCTGTCAGGACAACAGAGACACAAGCTGCATTTTTACTGCCCTTTAAAAAAGCTATTACTCTTTACACAAAGAACATATGAAATGTTTACATCAATTTGGTTATGAATAGGCTAATACTAGGACAGATTTACTAAGCAAACTGAACTGGTTCTGACCGCACCAAGACCAGGAAACCCAGGACTTCAGGGGTCCAGCCATGAAGACCCGGAGACTACTGCAGAGCACTTGACACAGTATTTAAGTGGAAGACTTCCCCTCAAAGTTTTCTGTCACAGAGTACAGTTTGTATAATTTGCTGCCTTAGGTTTCCATAGTTCCTTTTCCATTTATCTGGGAGCTTAAAGGTTAGAACAGCTTGATAGCAGGATGCAGCTAAGAAAAACTAATCTTCCATATGCTCAAGAATGCCTAGGTGAAGTGTGCTGTCACCGGATAGGGAGAGCAGTGGAAGCTGCATATAGGTGGGCACGTAAATTTATACGGGAATGTACATTTTCACTCAGTCATATTAAATAAAAATTAAAAAAAAAAGAATGCCTAAGTGAGGTCCTACCTCCTACTCATCTACTCCTGGAGTAGAGGTCAGAATGAGCAGCAGGATGACCTCTTCCTTCATCACACACCCTGAGAAAGTATGAGCTATGCCAAAGGCTGCCTGAGAACCGCTACTGTCCAACAGGAGTGCATGGCCCCTAACTGGTTACAAGTCTCCAGTTTAGATAATATCACACAAAAATACAGGAGAAATGCCTCAAACTTCATACATGAGCATACAATCAATAGTACATTACCAGCTGCAAGAGCTAAGCAATGCCAGTTGCCACAGGAAACTTGTAATATTGTCTGCTGGTTCAGCTTTTGGATTAACCTGAAACAAAAGAGGTTTCCTTCTTAAAAAGAGCATTCATATTCAAGTACAATGTCAGAAGTATTCCCAACTAAATAAAAAAAATTGTAACTACATCATCTTTCCTAAAAGATTTTTAAAAATCGTATCTTTTCGCCACAGTGGTTAAGAGTTCAGCTGCTACTGGAAAGGTCGGTGGTCCAAGCCCTTCAGTGGCTCTGCAGGAGAAAAGACCAGGCCTTCTGCTCCCATAAAGACTGCCGTCTAAGAGATCCTATGGGGAAGCTCTACCCTAACCTATATGGTCATTACGGGTTGGAATCAACCCAACGGCACCTAACATAATCTTATATCTTCCAGCCCATTACTACAACCTCACGTTACTTTCCACACTGGTATCTTCAGCTCATAGACAAATGGAATAAGCTACCAGCAGAACCCCAAGAATGCTGCTGGTGCCTAAGTGGCTTTCAAAATAAGAGTGATGCCTCCACCACCCTGATTCCTCAGGACTGCAAAGAGGAGCATGCGAACTCTTTTTCAGCTCTCACTCTTCCCATGTGAAGGTATACATAAGCACAGAACCTGTGAGAGTTAATGAGAAAATCCATGTAAAGTGCTTGGTACTGGCTAATAGAGCCGAGTAGTCTGGGAATATCTCCTGCTCTCTATTGTAAAGAGGCTTCAAGTTGTCGTGTTCATTTTCATTAAGTGCATGCCATGGAAGCAAAGGAGTCAGACAGACAATCCATCAAAATAAGGACATTGTGGAGGACAGAGGTCCAGCTGGGGCAGGAATTATTAGAGTGACAGATGTCACTTTTGTTAATGTTTTATTTTCTCAGATATAGAAATGCTGAAAGAGTCTGCACGCATTATAATACTGGAGCCCAACTATCTTCTCAATGAGACAGTTGTAGATTTGTATGTAGTTGTAAGAAGTAATAGAGATCCTTTGTACACTTTGTCCAGATTCTGAGAAGATTAATTTTACAAAGATATAGCTTAATATTATAGCCAGGATACTAACATTGATACAATCCACCAATCCTATTCCAATTCCCCATTTTATCTGTACATACCTGCATGCAAGTACACTAAGTTCTATATCACTTTATCACCTGTGATGGTTCAAGTGTCTATTACCATAATCAAGATGTGAATGGTTCCTACACCACACGCATTGCTCAAGTCCTGCTTTCATAAACCACAACCACCTCCCTTGTTTTCTCTCCTCCCCTAGTCCTAATACCTGGCAACCATAAACCTGGCCTCTAGTTCTAAAATTTTATAATTTCAAAAATGTTGTATAAAAGGAATTATGCAGTAGCTAGCCTTTTGGGATAATAAGTCCCTGGACATTCACCCAAGTCATTATGTGTTATCAATAGTCTGTAAAATCCCACAATTTATTTATTTGTTTATTTAAATTGGAAAATACGTTACTGCCGGGAGGCCAATATTTCAGAAGTTGCTAATAGCAACAGCCTGTTTTTTTGGCCTGCTTCCACTCCAGTTCCTAGCAATCCTCTATTTATCGGTCATCATTACCCTTGTCACAACTTTTCACAATCACAGTTACAGAAAGAAGTAGATCAAAGGTCAAAGACAAGTAACTGGAATACCTTGAGAAGAGAGATCTATAGTGCAAGCATATACTGTGTTTTACTCACCTATCTCATTCTATCCTCCCAATAACATGGTGAGATATACAACATAAAAACCTATTTTTAAGTTAGGAAACTGAGGCTTAGAGAAGGTAAACAATTTTCCCAGGACACTTATTTAATAATAAGTGAATAATAAAGAGAGCTAGAATTCAAGGATGCTTGACTTCAAAGCTCTGTTACTTTCCACAATATTTAAAATGTGAATTAGTGGATTTATTTAAATTAATATACAAATCTGAGTCTTGGACATCATCCATAACTTACACTTGATGAATAAAAATTGAATTGCTAGTATCACACAGAATACTTCATTTTTAGAAATGAAGTGCCATTAACCATTTTTACCTGAATTTTTGGTCATCAACAAATGAAATGCTTTTGTCATCAACATTATAAATATTTTACCTAGAATTGTACACAATGCCATTAAAACACAGTGCCCCTTTTTTTGGAAGAAATGAATCTTATACACTACCTGTTCTAAATCAGGATGTAAGTCAAATTACTCTTACCACAGGTGTTCCTCTTTTCCTTAAAACAGCTTTTGATTAAAGACACAAAAATATAAGAAGGGCAAAAGGAAGAAGAAGAAGAATATACTGTCTTTTAAAGGGGATGATAACTGGGCAAAGGAGGAGAGGCCATTTACTAAGCAAACTTGTATTCAATAATGCATATGCTGCGCATCCTTGGCACTGGGGAAGCCAAAGTGAATAATCTAGCCCTCCTGTCATCAACAGCTCACAGCTTAGTACAACAAGCAGGCATTTAAAAATTATGTAGAATGTGACAAATACTCCAGTAAGTGTATGTGATGCATTGTAAAATAAACAGGAATTAAATAAAGTCAGTAATGAGTGATCTCTTTGATTATTAAGAATTCTCAATCATCTGAGAAGTCACCTCCCCAAATTCCTCTCAAAAGTAACTTCACTGTATTAGATGATGACGTAATTGTTTTCTTTGTGGTGAATATCTGCTAAATATTTAGTTAAATCATTTAAGATTTAAAACCCGCTGCCGTCAAGTTGATTCTGACTCACAGTGGCTATACAGGACAGAGCAGAACTGTTTCATAGGGTTTCCAATAGAATACCTGGTAGATTGGAACTGCTGAGCTTTTTTGGTTAGCACTCATAGCACTTAACCATCATGCCACCAGGGTTTCCATCCACGATTTAGAAGTAAATAAGTATTTAAGAGACTCAAAACTATTACATAGTATTTTTGTGTTCAAGACCCATGCATACTTGTTATCTTAGCTGTTATTAATGCTTCAGAATAGTTTAACCCATCATTAGAGTAACAGGTTGGCCTTGTGGTTCTATTTTAAACTGCTTAATTGAGTAATTGATTAAGACTTGTGATTTGAAGTGGAAGGTGAATAAATCTAACACGTGCAAAGATGCCTTTTTTATTTAAACACTTGCTGAGTGGTTTTTAGGTGCCAGGCACTCTGCTAGCAATCAGCCTACTGGAATAAACAAAGTGTAGTTCCTAACAAACTCACGTTTTTGAACAGCAATAGACAGTTACATAATTACAATGTTTGTGGTAAGTGCTGTAATGGTATAAGGCACAGGAGTGGCACAAAGAAAACAGGAATTAAATGAAGGACAGAGAGTGAAAACAGGAGTTTAACAAAGCAAGAAATAATATTCTAAACAACAGACATTTGAAAACCCAGATTCCCTTCTGTGAATTCTTACCTGGGTACTGACACAGAATCCTCAGTAGTCATGAGTCCTAGTTGTCCATCACTCCCTGCACCCCAAGAGAAAAGCTGGCCCCGGTCACTGAGGGCCAGACTGTGGGACTCGCCACATGCCACATGGACAATGTGCTGATCTGCCAAAGCTCCAATTTGCTCTGAAAGAGATCAAACCAATGGAGGAAAATGTACAGCCCAGAAAATAGGCACATTGCTACTCTTACATAGAACTGTCTTCCCTGGTAGCATCGGTTTTTATACAGAACCATTAAACCTGTATATTTATAGAGATTATAAATTTTAAATATTTCTAAACACTATCCACATAGATGTAAGCTTCACTGGGTCACACCCGTGTCTATAGTAATGCACACATTCCAGATGTTCCCTCATCCAATATAGCCATGTGCTTGGCCCTTTGCTATCCAGGGAGAAGCCTAAAGGCTTACTATTTGGAGACGCTGAACCAGAGAGGTTCCAGTGAGAGTTGAGTGAGATAAATTACTAAAAGCAATGTGAGTGAAAAAAATTCTGCAATTAAACACCTCTACACACACACACACACACACACACACACACACTTTACTTCAATCAGTTCCAGAACACTGTGTTAGTCTTGTATGTACGGAGTCAGAAAATAAGAAGATTTCTCTCTGGGAAAACTGGCCCAAGAGAAAAGACCCACAGATAATGTTATTTGTGAGTTCCCCAATGAAACGTCTGATTTCCCACCCACTGACAAGTCTTTCCACAGACATAGAGCTCCATTGAGGTTCTAGGGCCTCATTCTTAAACCTAAAAGTCTTGTCAAGGATCACTTAAAAAGAAAATTTCTGCCATTGAGTCAATTCCTCATAGTGACCCTACAGGATAGAGTAAAACTGCTCCACAGGATTTCCAAAAAAGTACCTGGTGGATTCCAACTGCTGACTTTTTGGTTAGGAGTCACAGCTCTTAACTACTATACCACTAGCATTTCTAAGGATCACAATACATGTAAGGAAAAACTTTAACCTGAAAGACACGGAATAGAAGAAAATAAACTCTGAAGAAACAGATCACCAAAGTATGGCAGTGTTAAAAAAAAAAGAACTTCAAAAGCAGAATTAGAAGTTAAAGAAATGTTTTGTAACAGGCAACAAAAAGACCAAAAAAAGGATAAGAAATTAGAGGATTATTCCAAGAGGTCTCGCATCTGAAAAATAGGACTTCCAAAAATACAGAATTGGGAAAACACACACAAAATCATCAAAGAAGAAAAAGAAAATTTCTCAGAACTGAAGGATAAGTGTTTCACACTAAAAACACTTATTAAGTGCCCAGAATAATGAATGATAAGAGACCCACTTTAGAGCACTTCACCTTGATTTCCTAACACCAAGCAAGATTCTAAAGATTGTAAGAAAGAATAAAAGAGTTTAGATAAAATGGAAAAGAGATCGGAATGATACTGGGTTTCTCAGAAGCAACACTGGAAACAAGAAGACAGTGGACCAATGACTTCACAATTCTAAGGAAAGTAGTTTCCAACCGAGACATCTATTCCCAGCCAGCTCTGTTAACAAATGTGAAAAAAAGGACAATCTTCAGACATACAAGGCACTTGAGAGGAGGCCCAGTGATGCAACAGTTACCAGGCTGCTAACCAAAGGTGGCTGTTTCAAACCCACCCAGCGGCTTCATGGGAGAAAGACCTGGCAACCTGCCCCCGTAAAGACTATAGCCTAGAAAACTCTACTGGGCAGTGCTACTCGGTCACATGGGTCAGGATGGGTCAAAACCCACTCGACTCCACCTCACAGCAAGCCTCCCCAGATACTTTACCTCTCATAGTGCCTTCTTCAAAAAGTTACCAGGAGCTGTGTTCCTTCAAAATAAAGGAAAATTCAGGATCCAGGAAACAGGACCCTCATGTAGGAAAGAGGTAAAGAACATTTCCAGGACAGCTATGCAGCAGGCCAGAATGCACAGCTGAAAGAATGTCTCCAAGGTGAAAAACTAAAGACGACCCAATGAGTTTTACAGTATTGTGAGATACATGGTTCTGTCAGAGAACAGAGGTAAGTTATTCGTAGTTACTATGCAAAACGAAAAAAACAAATTAACTCCATGAGAAACAAAATGCTATATAGGAAATCACGATTACATTAAGTCACAACAAACAATTAAATATAATCTACATAGCTAAAAATAGTCAACAATTAAATCCTCAAAACTGATTTAAAGAAATCAACTCACTGGGGAGAGGTGTTTGGGGATAAAGAAGAGGAAACAGTTGGCAGAGAATATAAGAACACTCAATTTTAATCTTCCCCAACATCAAGTCCCAGATAATGTACAACACTGAAAAATAAAGAAATAGCATTGTAAGCATGCTATTTAAACACAGAGGTAAACACTGAAAAAAGTAGCTGAAAGAGTTGCGAGTTTCTGAGAGTAACTAACACTCAACAGTTGGGACAGATGAGGCAGGTAAATGCTATCTGACTTCGAGTTTAACAATATATTACTAGAAAAAAAACAACACTTTTTTAAAAAATACTCTCAACTTAGAAGAATCTCCATAGACAGAGAAAGATGCTGGACTACCTACTGTTCTCACTGCCCATCTTTTTTTCTCTCTACTTGGCAACCAGACTCCCACTTTTTAACCTAGTGCTGCCCTAGACACTAAGGACAATTCTGTCTATTTTGGAAAAATTTAAGGAACTCCTACCAAAGGAGCTTCCCCAAAACCTACTGCCATTGAGTCAACACCTGCTCACAGTGACTCTATGGGACAGAGCAGAACTGCCCCACAGAGTTTCCAAAGAGGGCCTGTGGATTTGAACTGCCAACCTTTGGTTAGCAGCCATAGCACTTAACCACTATGCACCAGGGTTTCTTAGGTAACTCAAAATCCTTATCTGTGCTTTAAAGACCAAACTCCAGGACCCACTTTTAGGATATGGCAACTGTATGTTCTCTCTACCAGACCTATGACTAAGGCCTGGCCTCCAATTCATGACTTTCTGATACCAACCATTAACCCTGTCTGTCTGGGAAGCTGGCATACCCTAACATGACTCTGGGGGATCAGTGGTTAAGAGCTCGATTACTAACCGAAAAGACTGACAGGTTGAATCCACCAGAAGCTCCTTAAAAGCCCTACGGGGCCATTCTACTCTCTGCTAAAGGATCACTATGAGTCAGAATTGACTCAATGGCAACAGGTTTAATATGACACTTCCAAGTTTCTCTACATTCCTGACACAATATTATCTATCTGCTCTTTGTGTACTGCCTCACCCCCAAATCTGTCCATAGCACCCCTCTTGAGCTTGTCTTTCCCACAGCTGAGTAACCATAAAGGAGCATACCTAGATTTCAGTGACCAGTTACTCCCAGTCTGGTCAAGCCCTCTGCAACCAATTCGTGTTCCATCCCATAACAGTCACAAAAACAGACATCAAACCATGACCATCACCACCACAAAATTTACAGCCCCAAAGGCAGAGGCACTGGTTAGATGTGCAAAGACTTGTGGAGAAGTAAACCACTGACTGCATCAAGTCCAACTTGATTTGTTCTAGTCAGAAACCTGAGCTCATCTGATTCAAACGGAGGAATCTGTCCCAGAGGAACTATAATCGCCTTCCATAAGTGACTCCTAGGACTGGCCCGTAGGCTGAAGAATGCTCCTCTCACACCTCTCACTGAACACACCCTGGTCCCCATTTGGAACATTCAGGCTGTGGCACACATTTCCATACACTGCCTCGTCTGATTCACTCAGGCAAGATCATGACAGAACCTCAACCCACACATTAAAATAATTAAACACACTCAGGAAACATTTGGCATTTTTAGAAATAAAAGAATATTTTGTCTCTGATCCTCTCATAGCAACATCTTAAAGTCTTTAGAAGTCTTGAGCAATGTTATCAACTCTGATAAGCCACCGTAATAGGGTAGAACAGTGGCAAATGTGGATGCCGCTAAGGGTGAGTAGGCAGTTCAACTGGACTTACATTTTTTAGGATTATTTCTATTTGGCTTTTGAGTTCATCATAATTTTTTAGTTTTTTTTTTTTAAGTTTATAGTAAATCTTGCACCAGATCAGCAAAGGATGGTAAAAGAGGAGGATGACATGAGTCAAGATGGTAGGAAGAGGACAGCAGTACCTCGTCCTTGCAATGACCCCTGAGAGCCAAGGGCACAGTAACTGGAATCAGCGCCCGAAGACGTTCAAAACTAACAGAGGCCGAAAGAAGACTGGAACCCAGGTCTCACCTCAAAGCCCATTATACCTGCAAATACTAGCGTCTTCACTCATGGAGAAGGACCAAACATATTTCAAACTGGCAAAAGTAAACTGCAGAGGGAAGGAATCTGCATGTGGATAATGGATATTCTTTGCCCTCAGCGTCTATTCAGATGAGAAACATATCCAGTGGCTTACGGTTTATAACACAATCAGTTGATTGGAACGTACATGGAATATACAAAACATGTGAAAGGCAGTACTAAATTTTGAACAAAACTAAATGTCAGCAGTAAGTATGACAAAAGGTTTAAAATTTCATCACTCAGGTATCACCTGAGTTTCCTCCAATTGTCTACTTTAAGATTACACTTTCCTTTAATATAAAAATGAAAAATGCAAAGTCACACCACAGGAAAAACAGCAATTTGCCCTGCGTTTCTGTAGATTCTAAATCTTTACATTCATCTTCCAGTTCTGACTTCTTGTTCCCACTGAACTCTCAACTTCACTCTCAGACTGCTTGCTGCTGCAGTATTCTGTTCTCCCCTACCCAGTTTTACTCCAAAGTATTCTCAATCTGGGCTGCAGAGTATAAAAACCAAAAATCCAAACCCACTGCTGTCGAGTTGATGCCAACATATGGCAACCCTACAGGACAGAGCAGAACTGCCCATAGAGTTTTCAAGAAGCACTTGGCAGATTTGAACTGCTGACCTTTGGGTTAGCAGACACAGCACTTAACCACTACACCACCAGGGTACCACAGACTTTTACTGAAAGCTTGGCATGATGGAGATAAACTGCATCACACCAAACTACTCAATCCCCAACACTGAGAATTTCCTAGAATTTGCTTCTTTGGGTTCCCTGGCCTCCTGCAACATGACCAACCCCTTTCTCCTTCATTTTCTCTGGTTCTGTGTCTGAAAAGTTCTATTCCAAGCCACACTCCAATTATTTATAAAAGAATTTATCTTATTTTATTATTTTTTGTTAAACATTTTTTGAGCAGCCCTGGGCTTTTCAGATGCTTAACAAGGTCTCTCCTTTTTAGTCCTCTGGTCTGTGCACTTCCACAGCTGTGCCAGCCTCTGGGGCCCAATGGCAGGAGAAGTGGAAAAAAAAAAAAAGGAAATTCCCTACCAATTCAATGACACTTTGAATTTTGGTCTACTCTCTCAATCCGTCTGCCACTATTTGGGTTTTGGAGTCCTTAAATAGCTGCTACAGCCTTCTTCTGTCCTGGTTTTGTAGTTGTATTGTGCAGGGGACAAAGGAGAAATAAGCTTACTCCATCTTTTTCCAGAGCCAATGTTTTAAAAAATAACAATTTTTTCCCTTCCTGCTATACATATTTTAAATCAGAGAAAGTCTACTGAGTGTCTCCGTATAAGTAAAAAAAAATAAAATAAAAAAATCAAAGGTACAGCTCTCCCAGGAATGAATGCCTCAAGAACTAAAAACAGACTTTGCCTTCCTGTACACTGAAGGACTGGATTCCTGGAGGCAGGTGGGATCTGTGAGCAGCCGGGGAGTCACTTAACTTATCTGAGTATTTCAAACAACGATTTACTTAATCCCACGTGTGGCTGCCCCACTTTAAACAATCAATAAACCAAATGTTCTAAACTAAATAAAGAGTGAAAAAGGTCACTTATGATAAGAGTTCAGAGTGGTGTTTCTCAGTTCAGGGACTAATGATTTTATTCTTGAGCCTTAAGGTACACAAAAAACTCCCAAACACTGATCCCACATGAAAAATGTTTATAAGAATATTTTCTTCTCAAAGCCATAAATCTAAATTTAACACGTCTGCTTTTGGGATGCAACACACCGGACACAATGACTGAGTCAATGAGAACACATGGAACCACATCACAGGGACTGGGAGCAGAGATGTTGTGTCTTCTGAGTCACTAGTCAGAATAAGACCAGCTGTGATGACTCAGTTATTCTCCAGACTCAGAATTGCCAGCCATCACATTAACGACTGCTTTAAAGTACTTTTAATAGAGAAAGATCATAAGTTAGATTACCTGAGGGGTTGTGGTAGAGAAAATCCTAAGAGCAGACTGGGCCTCTGCAGTGATGATAATAGTGTATATATGACTTGGTATATTTAAATGCATAAATCCTCCAGTTAATTTAAGACCCCTCCAAGAAGACTGAAATCCTCAAACACAAAACACTACAGATGCAGATACAGTCCCTCAAAGTCCTGCTCAAGGGCTACCAAGGATGCTTTCTCCTCCCCAGATCTTTCCTTTTCTGTACTTGTTAGCAATCTCCTGGGTACCTTCATGGGGTACATACTAGAACTACAGTGCAAGTGCCAGGAAAACTATCTTAAACATCATTATGCAAGATCATACATTTACGAAAATGCTAGGAAACACCTGTTGAATACCAAAACCTTTAATAACCTAATGCAAAGGTCAGAAACACAGGTTTCACAATGTCTCCAACACTGCCAAAGTCATTTACAGAAAAACTGCAGTGCTATCAACATACTAAAGGGAGAATGTAAACTACTGTATTTTATGCAAATAATACATGCATTATACATTTTTTTTTGCCAGCCACTATGCCAGAACTGTTTTACTCAAGTTCATCATTTCCATTATTACACGTGAGTACACAATTTGCAAAAAAAAAATAAAAAAATACAGTAGTTGTTTCAAATGTCTAGGTGAACTCACAGACATTTCAAAATATCGCCATCCTTTATGTGGGAAGAAAGCAGAGTGGAGACAGGATCTATCAATGACAGTAGTGACAGAACCAAGACAGGGTCATTTACAAAATAATCCGTGCCAGATCCACTAACATAAACAGAACATTAATTCTCATCCAAAACAAAACCTACCTCTCCCAATTTTCACAGAACATTAATTTTCATCCCCCCAAAAACGTACTTTCCTAGTTTTCACCAAAAACCCCTTGTAGTTGAGTTGATTCCGACCCACTGTGACCCTACAGGACAGAGTACAACTGTCTTGTGGGGTTTCCAAGGAGCACCTGGTGGATCTGAACTGAAGACTTTTTAGTCAACAGCCAAGGTCTCAATGACTACATGACCAGGGCTCCAAATTGTAACCACATACCGCAATCAGCCACCAGTACTAGTCTCCCTCCTTAGAGATTAAGTACTCTAAATTTGGCCTGCTTGGACAGCAGCCACTACCCATAGATTGATCCAAAAGAGAATAAAAAACTCTCTATACTAAGTCACAGAATACACACTGAGAAACTGAGATACGTCTATATAGGTATACAGATACATAATTGTACTTTAGATGAGGGTTTACAAAACAAACGAGCTTCTCATTAAACAGTACACAAACCGTTTTATGACACTGGTTAACAGCTCCACAACATTCAACACTCTCCATTCTCAACCCTGGGTTCTCTACTGCCTGTCCCCTCCTGCCTTCTAGTCCTTGCCCCTGGGCTAGTGTGCTTCTTTAGCCTCCTTTCGCTTTACGAGCCTGTCAAATCTTTGGCTGAAGGGTGAACCTCAGCAGTGACCTCACTAATGAGCTAAAACGGTGTCTAGGAATCATACTCTTGGAGTTTCTTCAGTCTCTGTCAGGCCTGTAAATTTGGTCATTTTTTGTTCCTTAGAATTTTGTCGTTTTCTTCAGTAGCTGGACACCATCCAGTTGTACTGAACTCAGTCTGGTGGAGGCTATGGCAGTTGTGGTCCATTAGTCCTTCAAACTAATCCTTCCCTTGTGTCTTTAGTTTTATCTTCCATCCTTGTTCTGGAAAGGGTGAGACCAGTGGAGTATCTTAGATGGCCACTCACAGGCTCTTAAGACCACAGATACCACTCAGAAAAGTAAACCTATAATATTTTAACTGAAATCACAACAAAGTACTTGCCATTCTATTTCTTTCCAAAAAGACTGTGTAAAAAGACTATTTTTGACTTAGCATTTAAATTGTGGTAAATGGAAAATTACCTCCCATTGAATCAAAACATCTAGATACATGTTTATTGTTAGCTATTAGAAGAAAATGAAGAACCAGTAAGTTGAAGTTATAATACAAATCCAACTTACACTTCCCAAAATTATAAATAAATAAATGTCAAAGCAGGCATAAACTTTAATTCAACAGTTCTATACCTACAAATATATCCTAAATATATAATGTACATAGCATTGTTGCTAACAGGAAAAATAATGTGAAATAAATTGGGATTTTACACTCTAAAATGAAATATGCAGTCATTAAAAAAGACTAATAATAGATATTGACATGAACACGATCATCACTTTCAGACATTTATTATATTAAATAGAAAAGATGATTATAAAGTAACATGTACGGTGTGTCCTGATTTTTAAAACTACATTTATGTTAAATAACAATACTGGAAAGATCTATACCAGAGTAACAATGTTTCTTTGTTCAGGATGGTAAAACTGAAGGATTTTTTTAATTTGTTGGGTTTTTTTTGTTTTTTTGCTTTGGGATGTACTCTAAATTACAAGCAGTAAACACGCATTATTTTTGTAATGCAAAAAAAATTGTTTTTGAAGAAATTTTTGCCACTTCCCTAGCCTCCATATATTTGTTTCCAGCAACACAGCTTCTTCCCTTGAATGTAATTTAACCCAAGATCCTTCCCAAGCCTGAAAACTGCATTTCAATGACTATTCTAGCCTGGAAGCTACTTAAAAGTAATGTCACTGTAGGTCAGAACATAAGATGTGATGCTTCTAGAAGACTCCTGAAGACAGTTAATCCCACTTGGTTTTTATACAGTTGAATAAAATTTTACAATAGCAGGTAAAACATCCCTGCATTGGGATCATTCTGCTCTACCTTTGGAGCTGTAGTAATCTATTTTTCTCTTACACACACATATATATGTATTTTAAAATGTCAAGTAAAAGGCAGAGGTAGTCAGCTGATGTAATGCATAGAACCCAACTATATGCTCCCTAAAAGATAACCCAGTTTAAATCTGAATACATAAAAATTAAAAGGAAGGAAAAAGATACATCATGTTTAGCATTAATCAAAAGAATTGCAGAAAAAAGACTCGGGAATCTGTTTCCATTAGGACCACAAGAAAGAAAACCCTATGGAGTAGTTCCACCCTGTGACACATGAGGTTGGCATGAGGCAGCATTGATAACTAACAACTAACAGCAACAACAGATTCAAAACAAAGGATATTGTCATGAATAAAGAAAGTCCTTCCCTGAAGAGTGTGCTCTCACTGGGCAGGGAGAGCAGTAGGAGCTGCACATAGGCGGGCATGCGAATTTATACGGAAATATACATTTCACTCAATCATAATTAAAAAAAAAGGCCTTCCCTGATGCTCACACAGTCTTTTCATCAAGAAAACATAACAATCTTAAATGTGTACACAGTAAGATAGAGTTTCAAAATATTTTTAGCAATACTATCAACCAATTTGACCTGACTGACATTCAGAGAACACTCAATGCGTCAACAACAGAATATTGTATTTTTACTCAAATAATATACACTGTCAGACACTGAATTGTGTCCCCCCCCAAAACGTATTAATTCAGCTAGGCCATGAATCCTCTGTGATATTCAGGTAGGATGTAAACTCTGCCTCCGTGATGTTAATTAAGGTAGGCTGGGCAGCATTTGTGTTAGTGAGGCAGGACTCACTATAAGATTACGCCTGCCTTAAGTCAGTCTCTCGGGATATAAAGGAAAGGGAAGTAAGCAGAGATCTGGGGACCTCATACCACCAAGAAGCAGTGTGAGGTGCAGAGTAAGTCCTGTGGAAAGGACTGTGGTCCTGGAGCTTCAGAAGCTCCGAGTCCAGGGGAAGATTAACAACAAAGACCTTCCTCCAGAACCAGATGAGGAAGCTTTTCCATGGAGCTGATGCACTGAACTGCGGGTTTCAGCCTAATTTCCTGTGAGAAAATAAATTTCTCTTAGTTACAGCCATTGACTTGTGGTACTTCTGTTAGAGAAGCACTAGGTAACTAAGACATATACCTTTTACGATTGACAGCTGTACCTTTCCTTGAAGAAGTATTTTCATAAGGAAAGTGTGTATATTACATAAACACAAATATGCCAATTTTTTTCACATGCCATAAAATAACATCCATACATATATATATAACAAAAATATGTTTACCAAAATACCAAAAACCTCATGGGACACACATGATAGGCAAGTAAATGTAAAAGGCATGTGTAATCTGTGTAAAAATGTGGGACACATTCTTTTCAAGTACACACAGATCATTCACCAAGACAGACTATATTCCAGGCAATAAAACAAGTCTCAGGAAATTAAGAGGGCTGGAATCAAACATAAGATGTACTCCAACCACAGAAAAATTGTATTAGAAGTAAGAGGATTCTGCCCCTGGATTTCAGTTTTAGCATAAGCCATCTTGCCCTGCCATGTCCCTGGATTTCAGAGAAGTTTTAGCATAACCCATCCTCCCATGCCATTACTCAAAAACAGCCCACAGGAATTTGACCACAAACAAAACTTTATGCCTGTCACCCCCAATTCTCCTAATCAAAGCTCTTTCCTTATCAAACTTTGACCATAAACAAACCTTACCCCTTCACCCTTCTAACCAACACATCTTCCTTATCAGAGCATAAATCCCTTTACCAGAATTTCTTGCTACCCCTCTTCTGTTTAATTAACATTGTTTCCTTACCACACCATAAGTCCCCTCACCCCATACTACCTCATAAGAACTTTGAAACTATAAAAAACTTGCCCTGCTGGCCAGCCAGGACAAGCTGAGCCACCCTCAGCTCAGACCCCATTCACTTTCTCTTTGAATACACTTCACTGGACCTTTGGACTGGTATATCTCTGCCTTTGTATCATGCCATTCTCTCTCCAACAAGAATAATTGAAAGAGATCAGGAAAATGCATATACATAGAGACACACACACACAAATATACATATGAATACGAAACAACACACTTCAAAATAACCTATGAGTCAGAGAGGAAACAATAAGAAAGTATTCTGAACTGAATAAAAATACATTAAATTGAAATTTGTGAAATACACCTAAAGTAGAACTTAATTTTTAACATGAAATGCTTATTAGAAGTCAAAAGGCAGTGATTTAAGTTTCTACGTTTAAGTAACCAAAAATACATATAGTAGATTAAGGTCAAAATAACCAGAAGAGCAATAAAAGATAAAACAAAAGGAATGAAAATAATCACAGAAACCAATAACACACTCTTTGGAAAGATCAATAAAATTGATACATCTCTAGTCAGTCTAATCAGAAGGCAGAATGATACAAATTACCTATCTGAGAAATGAAGACTTAACAGACATAAAAGATAATAAAAAATAAAAAAATAAAAAATAAAAAATATCATGGACAACTTTACATCACTGAAAAAGTGTACAAATTGTTTGAAAGACACAAGTTAGGAAAGTGCACCCAATGGACAACCTGACTAGTCCTGTATCTTTTTAAAAAATTGAAACTGTCATTTAAAATGTTACCACAAAGGAAGCTGTAGGCCCAGATGTTTTCGCTAGGTTAATCTACCAACCATTTAAGGAAGAAATAATAACCCTTCTACACAAACACTCTCAGAAAATCAGAGGGAACACTTTCCAACTTATTTTATGAAGGCAGAATTACTCTAATGACAAAATCAAAGACATTACAAGACCTACAGCCCTTACAAATAGACATCCACTAATCCTTGTTAAAATTTTTGAAATAACAAAGCAATATACAAAAATTATCAAGTGGAATTTATTCCAGGAATGCAAAGTTGGTGTACTATTAAAAAGTAATCAATGTAATCTATCACCTTTAACAAACTAAGAATGAAAAGTCAAATGATCATCACAATAGATTCTACAGTATTGTACTCAAATGTTCACAGTAGCTTTACACAAAATTGCTCAAGTCTAAATAGAACTAAATTTTCACCAACTGGTGAACAGATAAACAATATATTATAACCATAAAAAAGTAATGCGACTCAGAAACAAAACACTATCAACAGCCCTATAGGATTGCCAAGGAGTGCCTGATGGATTCAAATTACCGACCTTTTAGTTAGCAGCCATAGCTCTTAACCACTGTTTCACCAGGGTCTCCTAACTCAATAAAGACAATTCTAAAATAATAAACTAAAGCATGTGCACACACACATACACAAATGAATGAGTTTATCATATACAAGACTTAATAAACATTAAGGGTGAAAAGAACATGATTCTGCATTCAAGCATCCTCTCACTGAAGAAGTAAACAAGGCATATAATGTTACAGCACAGAGTGATAAAAGAAATGTGGAATGGTTGGTTAAAGGTAGCCCATGTTGAGTGTCATCTAACCCAGCCTACAGATGAGAAGAAAGAGAGAATGTGTTAGGAAAGGAATCTTGGAAGACAGAGAAGCCAAGAAGTGCCCTGAAGCAGATCCTTCACCAAAGAAGAAATTCAGGCAGCTAACAGATACATGAAGAAATGTTCATAATCGTTACCCACTAGAGAAATGCAAATTAAAACTACAATGAGATACCACCTTACCCCATGAAGGCTGGCGTTACTCCGAAAAGCACAAAATAATATGTGTTGAAGAGGCAGTGGAGGGACTGGAACACTTAGACACTGCTGGTAGGAATATAAAATGGTATAACCACTTTGCAAATCAATCTGATGCTTGCTAAAAAAAGCTAAAATAGAAATACCATATGATCTAGCAATCCTGTTTCTTGGAATATATCCTAGAGAAACACAAGCTTCCACACAAATAGATACATGCACACCAATGTGTAGCGCAGCTCTATTCACAATAGCTAAAAGATGGAATCTACCTAGGTGCCAACAGATGGAACAATAGATAAACAAACTAAGGTATGTTCACACAATTGAATATTATGCAGTGATAAAGAACAACGATGAATCTGGAAATGTCTCATGAAATGGAAGGATCTGGAAGGCATTATGCTGAGTGAAATTAGTCAGTTGCAAAAAGATACTCTATGAGATCACTATCACAAGGATTCAAGACTGGTTTAAACAGAAAAGAAAACATTCTTTGATGGTTGGGGGAGCAGGCAGAGGGAGAGAGGTATTCACTAATTAGAAAATAGGCAAGAATTATTTTAGGTGAAGAAAGAGATATCACACAGAGGATAACTCCGCACAAATTGACTAAACCTAAAGTTTAGAAGTATTCTAAATAAACTAAACACTTCCAGGAACAGAGTACCAGGGGCAAGGGCGTGGGGATATCTAGGTCAACTGGCATAACAAAGTTTTTTTAAGAAAATGTTCTTCTACACTGTTGTGGGGAATGTGAAATGGGACAACCTCTCTGGAAAGCAATTTGGCACTTTCTTAAAAAGCTAGAAACAGAAATACCATACTATCCAGCAACTCCGCTACTTGAAATATATCCTAGAGAAATAAGGGCTGTCACACAAAGAGATAGATGAACATGAATGTTCATTGCAGCATCATCCACAACAGCAAAAAGAGAATCAACCTAGGTGCCCATCAACAGATGAACGGATAAACAAACTATGGTATATTCACACTGTGGAACACTATGCATTGATAAAGAACAATGATGATTTCATGAAACATCTCATAACCTGGAATCAACTGGGGCATTATGCTGAGTGAAATGAAGCAACCACAAAAGGACAAATACTCTGAGACCACTACATAAGTACTTAAGAAAAGGCTTATACACTAAAGAAAATACTCTTTGATGGCTACAAGGGTGGGGAGGGAGGAAGAGAGTTATTCATGGACACCAAAAAACCAATGCTGTCCAGCCAATTCCAAATCATAGTGACCATGTAGGCCAGAGGAGAACTGCTCCATAGAGTTTCCAAGGACTACCTGGCAGATGTGAACTGGCAACCTTTTGGTTAGCAGATGCAGCACTTCACCACTACGCCACCAGAGTTTTGACAGATTAGACAGTCGATGGGAATTCAGTTCGGTGAAGGGAGTGACAATATACAACAGAAAGCAGGTCAGCACAACTGGACTACACCATAAGCTGAAAGATTTTCCAAATACAACCCAACATTTTAAAGGACAAGATAGAAGGGATAAGGGTCTGGGGACTATGTTTCAGGGGACATCAAGGTCAACCAGCATATCTAGTTTTTTCCCATATCGATGAGTGGCACCTGGGGTCTTAAAAGCCAACAAGCTGGCATCTAAGGAACATCAGTTAGTCCCAACCTACCTGGAGCAGAAGAAAACCAAGAATATCAAAGACATGAGGAAAATATGAGCCTGGGAGACCATATCAGCACAAGACCAGAAGAACTAGAAGATGCCTGGCCACCAACAAAGACAGCCCTATGACACACGATCACCAAGGACCAAAACGACATGTAGGAAACAGAACCCAGAAGACAGAGAGACCCACGTGAGTTGGTGACTGCATCGACATGTGACCAGAGGAAACAGATGGTGCCCAGCCACCACCAGTGATAACCGTGATGGGGCTCACAAAGTTGAGTCTCACTGGCAACATAAGAATAAAAAGGGGTGCACCCTGAGAACTCCATTAAAAGACCACAACTGATGATCCAGGGGCCTCGGGGTTCCCCTGGGAGTGTGGCCCCTGGTCCTGATGCTGCCCCTGTCCATAAATCATTACTGAGGTCAACTCTTCAGACAGGAATGGATTGGACTCAGTGACACAGAAAGACCATATCGTGTGTGCACTTTATGGTTCTATACATCCATAGGTTGTCATCCTACTGGCCTCTTACTGGAGAAGGAGGAGAGGGTGGAGAGGAAGGGACAGGAGATTGTTACGAAGACATGACACGTATAAAATGGAGAGGAGGAGTGTGCTGTCACTGAGCAGGGAGAGCAGTGGGAGCTGCACACAGGCAAGCATGCAAATTTATATTAGATTGTATACATTCAGTCAATCAGAATAAATTAAAAAAAAAGACAACTCTGTCAGGGAATACAATGCATAGTTCCTGAGATGGCATGAGGAAAAGGGGTGTGCAAATCAAGAACTCTATTAAAAGACCAGACTTGATGGTACAACAGCCCAGAGGATCTCCTGAGAACATGGCCCCTAGACTTGCTGCTAGCCCAGAGCTAAAACCAGTATTGAAGCCAACATTTCAGACAAAGACTGGACTGGACTAAGGGACATAGAGTGATGCAGGTGGTGTGTGTACTTTATCTTTTAATATACATATGAGGCTGTCCAAATGGTCTCTTTTTAGAGGAGAGATTAGAGAGGAGGGGCCGGGGTCAGTTGCGTAGATACTAAAGAGTGGAGGGGATAAGTGTGTTGTCACAGGGTGTAGAGAGTAGACAGAGTTGCATAGAGGCAGGTGCCCACTCTTTGGTATGGCAAACTGACCTGAATTGGAAACTTTCACTTAATCACAATAAATAATTTAAAAAATAAAAATGTTCTGTATCCCACTTTGGTGAGCATATCTGGGGTCTTAAAAGCTAGTCAGCAGTCATCTAAGAAGCATTAATTGGTCTCACCCCACCTGGAGCAAAGGAGACAGAAAAGCATGAAAGACACAAGGAAACTGTGAACCCAAGAGACAGAAAGCGCCACATATACCAAAGACTATATGAACAAGAGGCCAGGAGAACTAGATGGTGCCTGGCTACCATTAAAGACTGTCGTTATAAAAAACCCAGTGCCTTTATAGGGAACTCAAAAAAGAGTTCCTGATGGAGCAGGAGAAATGTGGGATGCCGAACTCAGACTCTGGTGAAAAGACCAGACTTGATGGTCTGACAGGCTGGAGGGTCCCAGGAAGACACGGCCCCTGGACTCTATTAATCCAGAGCTGAAACCACTCCAGAGCCAACTCTTCAGACAAAGACTGAACTGGTATATAAGATACAAAATGATACTGGTAAACAGTGTGCTTCTTGGCTTGGGCACATATAAGAGACACATCATGCAGCCTCTGTTTGAGGTGAGAAGGAACAGCAGTGGAGTATAAGAGCTGGTTGAATACACATGGGAAACACAAGTTGGAGGGCAGGAGTGGGTTGTCACAGTGTGGGGAGAAAAGCTAGGCTCACACAGCAAAGTACACGTGAAGTTCTTGAATGAGAAACTGACTACAATTGTAAACTTTCACTGAAAACACACGCATACATGAACAAAAAGTTATAAAAATAAAAAGTACACTGAGTAATAATGAGCTAGTTACTTTATTTATTCCTTCATCCATGCATTCATGTATTCAAAATTACTCTATACATCAGGAGACAGAATTAAAGATTACATTATGAAGTACATCTAATGGTGAAACTGGACACATCACACTGTGACAGCAGAGGAGATGAGTCAACACCCGGAGTAGAGTCTTTAAAGCGGTGATTCACAACAGAAAATGAACATTAGACTCCTGGGAAACTTGTTCTAAACACACAGACCTGGGGCCCATCCCAGCCATCTGAATCAGAAAATTTAAGTAAACCAAATCCAACCAAACTCAACCAAATCCACTGCCACAGAGTCAATTCTAACTTAAAGCAACTCTATAGGACAGACCAGAACTGCCCCCATAGACTTTTCAAGGAGTGGCCAGTGGATTCAAACAGCCAACCTTTCAGTTAGCAGCGGTAGCTCTACACCACTGGGTCACCAAGGTTTCCTTAAGAACAGACATCTGTGCCTCGAAAAAGCTGCTCAGGTAATTCCAACATTAAGAAACACTGCATTGATTGTGAACTTTTTATACACGTGGAACAACGTGCTATATCAGTAAAAATAATAGCCAGCACTTACTGACTGCTTCCTACATGCCACACACTGTCTTAAAAGTTTTACTTACTTTATTTACTCCCACAACAACCGTACAGGGCAGGCACTCTTAGGAAGACATCAGGATTTTTAAGAGAGCTCTCAAACCTGTATGTACTCCTGGTGAGATGTAAACTAGCGTAATTGTTTTAGAAAAGGTAAAATGCGAAGTTCATACTGTATTTAACAATTACATATGAACTTTGTATTTAACAGTTCCAAGAGAAATGAAAACATTTGTCCACACTGTATACAAATGTTCATAACATTATTATTCATAATAGCCAACTGATATATAAGATATGACCATGAACTGATGAAAAGACAAAATATGGTATATCCACACAATGGAATATGCTTCAGGAATAAAAAAGGAATGAAATACTATATATGGTATAACATGAGTGAGCTTTAAAAACATGCTAACAGAAGCCAGGCAAAAAAGAGCATGTATTATATGACTCTGTTTACATGAAATATCCAGAACAAACAAATCTCTAGAGGCAAAAGTCATTTAGTGGTTTCCTGGGACTAGAGGCAAGGGCAGAAGAGAAATGAGGAATGATTGTTAAAAGAGTACAGGGTTTCTTTTTAGGCTGATGAAAATGTTCTAAAATTGACTGTGGTTATGGTTGCACAACCCTATAAACATTCTAAAAGCCATCAAATTGTACCCCTTGAATGATGAATTATATGGTATGTGAATTACATCTCAATAAAGCTCTTGTAAAATAAAAAAGACATCTCAGGGGGAACAATGGGTCAAAACATGACACAGAAGGCTGTCAGGAATACCTACATAAACAGAACACAAAACATTCCTAACAATGCACAAACACCAGAAGAGAAAACAGCCAAATGGGGACTCCTAAAAATCAAATACACTCATCCAAAGACTTCACAAAAAAGGTAAAAACACAACCTATAGACTAGGAAAAAAAGTTTGGATGTAACAAATCAGACCAGTGTCTAACCTCCAAAATCTACAAGATGCTGTAAAACCTCAACAGCAAAAAGAAAACGAAATCAATGAAAAAAGGGCAAAGGATATGAACAGGTATGCCACCAAAAAAGAACTTCAGACATCTAACTGATACATGAGGGAATGCTCACAATCATTAGCCATTAGAGACAGCCAAATCAAAACTACAAGATACCATCTCACCCCAACAAGGCTGGCATTAATCCAAAAAAACACAAAATAACAAACATTAGAGAGAATAAACACTTACACACAGCTGGTAGGAATGTAGGAATGTCAAATGGCATAACCACTTTGGAAATCAGTGCGGCCCTTAAAAAGTTTGAAATAGAAATACCATATGATCCAGCAATATCACTTCTTGGAACATCTCCTAGTGAAACAAGGACTGTCACACAAATAGATACATGCACACTAATATTTACTGCAGCACTGTCCACAACAGCAAAAAGTCAAATCAATCTAGGTCGCCATCCAAAGAGGAATGATGTCTGAGTCACCTGGTACTGCTCTAACAGAAACACCACAAGTGGATGACTTCAGAAGGAGAAATTTCACTGTCATAATTTGGTAAGCTACAAATCCACTCAGCATGAGAGATTATCACAGTCCAGTAGGCTATGAGTCCAAATTCAATACAAGAGCATTCTGGCACAGGAACCTCAGGTCCAAAGGACGCACTCTGCTCTCAGTGCTGCTCTCTCGGTGGTATGAGGCTCCCAACACTCTGCTCACTTTTCTTTCCTTTTATCTCCCAGTAGATGATCTCAGCACAATTCCACCAACTGAAACCTGCCTCACCGACACAGCTGCAGCGCATTATCCCTCACTGCCATCACAGAGGCAGCACTCACAACACGGGGGAGAAATCACACCGTATCGGGGCTCAGGGCTTAGCCAAGCTGACACACACATTTTGGGGTCGGCACATAATGCAGTTCTCTCTGTTAGCCCAGAACTGAAACCATTATCGTATCCAACTCTGCAGACAAATACTGGATTGGACTGAAAGACCTAAAATGACAGTAGTGAAGAATGTGTGTCTTGGCTTAAGCAGACACACGAGACTACATCGGCAGATCCTCTCCAGAGGCAAGACAAGAGGGCAGAGGGGGACACGAGCTGGTTGAATGGACATGAGAAATACATGGTGGAAAGGAAGAGAATGTTGTCAAAGGGTGGGGAGAACAGCCAGAGTTACACAGAAATGTGTGTGTCAGTTTTTGTAAGGCAAATGGACTTGAATGGTAAACATGCACTTGAAGCACAACAAAGTGCTTTTTTAAAAAGGCTATCATGTGGAGTGCACAGTACAGAGCCCTCGATGTGGCAGGAGAGACACAAGCATGCAGAACTAAAAGTCTACCAAATGACCGCAATTGATGGTCCTTCAGTCTGGAGGGCCCCCTAGAAGCATGGCCTCCCGGATGCTCTAACTTCAAACTTCATCCAGCAACGATGCCAGCTCCCCAGACAAAAACTGAACAGGACTATAAAGGACAAGCTGTGATCCTGGCACCAAACAAACTTTGGGGCTAAAGTAAATACATGGGGGTTGTTCAAGCAGCTCATTGCCACAGGCAGGAAGATAAGATAAAGGGGGGCAGGTCTTGGTCAAACGGGCATGAGAATTTGTGGATGATAATGGGGAGTGTGCTGTCAGGGGAGGGAAGAAAAGGAAGGGGAGAGCAGGTGGAGTAGAACAGTAGTGACTTCCAAATGTTACATGGCAAACTGAAATGGATCACTTACTTGTACTTAAATCACAGTGAAAGTTATTTAATAAATAAATAAAACTTTCGGTGAGGAGGAGGCTATCGTGGCAATGTGAGTGCATTTATCTACTGCATACACAAAGCTGTATTTTGCAGTAGTAGTGCTGTTAGGAAACCCTGGTGGTGTAGTAGTTAAGAGCTAAGGCTACGAACCAAAAGGTCAGCAGTTTGAATATACCAGGCACTCCCTGGAAACTCTGGCAGCGCTCCTCTATCCCACAGGGCGGCTACGAGGCAGAGTCAACCTGATGGCAACAAACTTGGTTTTTTTTTTTGGTTGTTATTATGTGCCTTCAAGTCACCTTCGACTCATAGTGACCCCATGTAACAAAGCAAAACTGCACAAAAGGCTTTTCCAGACTGTAATTTTGGGGGGAGCAGAACCAGTCTTTCTCCCATAGAGCCACTGGGTAGGTTCAAACTGTCAATCTTTCTGTTAGCAGCTGAGCACTTAACTGCTGGGCCACCAGGGCGCCTCTAATTGGGGTGTGTGTAGAGCGGGAAATACTTTGAGCTTCAGGACTACAAAGAAACTCCATATGTATTTGCGCAAGGCAACTAGTACAGCATAGGCTGTAGACACTTAGGACCTTTAACACAAAAAGTCAGCACAACTGCAAGTGAGACCACAAACACGTAGGACCCTGAAAGTAAACCAGGCAAATGCTGTTATAGGCGTGCAGGAGGAATTTCTAGATGTGAACTTTCTTTCTCAGTGTTTCACCTCTTTGAGACACGCATGCCGTTACAGGGCAACCCCTGACAGCTACAGCTGGCTCATCCTGTCTTGAAATGAACTCCACATAACAGCCATAGGAAGGAAAAACCAAATCCAGTTGTTAACCTTTTTTTTTTTTAACAAAAATAGGATTCTATATCCTTTAATCAGAATTTCTTTTTCTTTCTTCCTTTTCTTTTGCTTCATTTTGCAACATAATCATTGATTTACTCAAAAAAATGCTTACTCTGAAGGCTTCACTTACTATGCGCCACACACTGTACTAGGTACCGGGGATAGAGCTCATTGGACTTAAACAAGTGCTAGAGACACAGACACAGAAATAGAAAAAATGAGAAACAAGGGAGGGAAAGAGAAAGCGGATGTGCATGTGTGTATACGTGTGTAATACATCAGATGGTGAGAAAAGCTGTGAAGAAAAACAAAGTACCGAAGGGGATGGGTGTGTTGGGAAGAGCGGGAAACACACAGGATAGTGACAGGGGGCACCTCTAATGAGGAGTGCCTGGTGTATTCACCTGGGCAGAGACCTGAAGGAAGTGAGGGCACGAGCCCTGGAGAAACTGGAGCAAGAAGCAAGCCCACAATAACTAGCTGGTGTCCAGTTACTACTACTGACTACTCTGGCAGGGATCACAATAGAGGGCCCTGGACAGAGCAGGAGAAAAATGTAGAACAAGAAAAAGAGAGACCAAGTTTGCTAGTCTGACAGTCTCAAGACTGGAGAAACCCCTAGATTATGGCCTCCAGATACACCTTAAACTCAGGACTTAAGACACTTTAAATGTGATCACTTTAAATATGATCACTTTAAATTTGACTACATAGAGTTAGCTGATTAACAAAAAGACTGCAGCAGCTCCATCTGAACATGACAGTAACGATTTTCCTACAACTGGGAGCACTGAGTGTCACTCTTCTAAAATTCTTGCCAATCAAACAGATAATGGAACTGCATTCTAGCAGTACATATTCATTGGCTTTTTGTAAGTGCCATTCTGTAAAATGTCCATTTTTTTACAGGATTGATGTTACCTTTTTTCTATCAATTTGAGGGTGCTCTGATATATTAGGAGCCCTGGAGGTGCTGTGGTTACAAGCTCAGATGCTAATCAAAAGGTCAGGAGTTCAAATTTACCAGTCACTCCTTGCAAATCCCATGGGCATTTCTATTCCATTGCACAGGGTCTCTATAAGTCAGAATCAACTCAACAACAACAGGTTTAGATTTATTCTTTTTTTATGGTTCTCGTACACTAGAGACATTAAAATTTTACCTGACAACGTATGGCAAATGTTTCTGCACTGTACTTTGTCTTGTTTATGGATGCCTTATGTCACAGCAAAATTTTTAATGTTCATGCAGCCAAACCTGCCAATTGCTTCCTTTAAGGCTTCTGAACATCCTGTCTTGCTTTCAGACCCTTAAAGTTCTAGACATAACTCTCTGAACATCTCCTATTATCTCTAGAGTTTTATTTTTTACATTTCTATCTCTCACACATCTGGAATATATATATTTCTGCAAATGGTATGAGCTAGGAAGTCTAGTTCTGTTGGCCAGATGAAGACCCAAGTACATCAATACAATCTATTAAGTAAGCCACCCTCTTCGCACCGAAATGCTCCAATCACCATATGCCTCACTGACCTGTGCAGCTGCATGATCCTGATCAGAAATAAATTCTGCATAAAAGCCTCAGTGAACGCACCCTACTGCTTTATATGAATACGCAAATTACATGCAGCAGTGACACAATTCAGAGTCAAGAATGCATTAAAGAGAAAAAAGATACATTAAAAGAAGGAGAAGAACAAAAGTGAAAGAAGACCGAAGCATGGCGTCTCCTTGGCTTGTGGGACACTATGCTGCTACCAGCTCTGCTCCTCCAGGATGACCAGCCTACAAGAAAGGACAGTGTAGGCACTCAGACTCGGCACTCAGACTCAATACAGAATAGGGTTCCTGTTTACTGAAGTCTCTGGCTCCCTTCAGCCTTTCCTGTCACCAAGGTTTTACTGGTTGTTCCCATCCACATGTACTACAGCCTATACTCGCACTGGCTGGACACACAGGGGTCTGCATAAGGTCTGCAGACATCTCTGCTGGGCTACAAGTTGTGTGACCTCATCACCTGTAGGCAAACTCAGAAGTAATTGTTAGTTACCTTCTGACCCAAAACATCTAGAGTAAGGAAGATGAAACAGTAATTTGTAAGGTGATACAATAAGGGATTGCGGTGAGGCGGCCAAAAAGGGTTTGTTTCTTTTCTTTTTTTCTTTAACTCATAAAATGCTAAAGAAAAGGAATTCTATAGATCCAATGACCCTGCCCAACTTCGAGTGAAATGTACTGACTCCCTTCACCCACTGAGAGTTTTACGTTTGGTACAGTGTGTGTGTGGCTCTGTGTGTGTGTGACAGACAGAAAGATAGACACAAAGAGAAATACCCTTCATTTCTCTCTCTGCACTGCCTTGACCCTTCTCATTGCTAATCATAGTCTGTCGGTTCAGAAACATGAACAGCAGCTATTTATAAAACCCTAAATAAAGGCAAATCTTCATATGAGAGAGTTGCTACTGTTGTCAGCTGCCATTGAATCAGTCCCCTAACCACAGCAAATCCACACACAGGAGACTGGACCACTGTGATCCACCAGGTTTACATCTGCTAATGTCAGTCTCCAGGCCTTTCTTCCTAGTCTGTCATTAGTGAGGATGCTCTGTGGAAACCTATTCAGCATTATACAGAAGCTTTAGGAACAAAGTGGAACAGCAAAGAAAGGAGAAAGGCACCCAGTCAATGCAAAGTATACTCCCAGGAACCAATGACAGAGCAAATAATAGCCCGAATGCTGCTAGACTGTTCATCAAAAACACTCCTTTACCACAAACACTAAATGTTTTTCTGCTTCAAGAGCTACCCTTAGTCAAGGATGAATAGATAGAAGGTAAGGCTCACACAGACATGAAACAAAAACTTTCAGTTTCTTATTCATGACTAACCTGGTTTGAAACAGTTTCACCATATGCTGATCTCACAGTGGAAACCCTGGTGGCCTAGTGGGTTAAGTGCTACATCTGCTAACCAGACGATCACCCGTTCAAATCCACGAGGCACTCCTTGGAAACTCTATGGGGCAGTTCTACACTGACCTCTCGGGTTGCTATGAGTCGGACCCAACTCGACGGCAGTGGGTTCAATCTCACAGTAAATAAAACACTCCATAATTAAGTCAACCTTATTTCCTTTATACTAAATGACAGTGGGTCTGTACCTGGTACTTCCAGGTAAACTCAGCATAAGGGCTATCTCTACTTTCCCTATCTTTCCTTCCTTTCCTCCTTTCTACTTCTGACATCCTTGCTTAAAGAAGGGCCTGGAGAGAACCCAGCATCACCCTAGGCACTGCCTCTGCCTCTTTGAAGGAAACCAACTTCCTCCAAAGAGGCCTCACTGGCTAAGGACATAATAGTCCCCATCTTCCAGAGATCCTATTCTGCCTTTGTCCACCTAACAGTCTCTGTGTACAGACAGATGCAGAACTTGCTGTCTTTCTCAATCAACACAGTCTTGCTAAGAGCAAGACCAAGAACATTTTCTTTTCTTCCTTCAGTAAAATTAAGTCGTAGAGTGCAGGGGGGAGTGACAAATACAGAGAAGTGGAAGCCAAGAGTGAAAAGCTGACCCAGTTTTAAATAATTAAAACCATGCTAGAAATACAGCCACTCACGTTTCAAGACATTAGTCACTTACCATTTGTATTTTAAAACAACAAAAAGTTCTTAAAAAAAAAAAGGTTGCCACATTTAAGATCCGCTTGATGTCTACTAGCACTTACATTTAACTGTAAAGTCTAATTATCTCATCAGGATTAACACTGCACCTATAGGACTAAGCCAATTCCAAACAAATACATGACACATTCCTTTCAAATGATAAGTATATTCATTTATCAAAAATTTATTCAAAGAGGGAAACAGGTTTTCAAAATTGCTGTAAGACTATCTGCAAGCTCTTACTAGCATAACTTCTAAAATAAGAAAAAGAGACAGAACCTCTCAACTCTCTTACACTACACAAACTGCCCTCCAACAGAGTCAACAGTTTCAGATGCTATTGTAACCAGACAGACCTCAGGCTAAGTCTTTGGACCCTCCCAAACTTTAATGAGGCAAATCATATTCCACTGAGGTTCCACAGCAAATGTTTCCATTTCAGTGGCTAACAGACTATCCACGCAGGAAACTATCGCAAGGAAAAAAATAATAAAACATTTAACATAATTGGCTGATTCCGTACCTGTAAAGAAAGCGTGTAGTGGCAGCATTGACCTTTGCTGGTAAAGGGTCCGAGAGATAGAGAGAGGCTTTAAATGGGAGCACAGAAAACCTTACAACCACTTTAGTGGACTACAGCATTGACAGGAAGAAAAAATTCTCCATGGCTACATACTTCTCACTGCTGTCCATCACTATAAACATGTACCTACACATTCTACTTCCAAAGTCTCCTGTCACTGAAGGGTGTTTGTATAACTCATATCAACAAAATGAATACTCTTACTCAGAAGTTTATTTTTTGCTGAGGGAAGAGGTAGTAGCCAAGAAACAAGAGGCATTAGCAAGACTACATTTTGGAGTCTGCTTTGTTTCACAATTTTAATTAGTTTGACAGTTCACTGGTGGGGGAGTTCACTAATAAAGAATGCCTAATGTATGGACTGAGAGATGCTGAGACAGGGATGTGAAAGGCCAGCCTCACCAAACCGTGGAACATTACAGACTGATAAGCAACTTATTTTATCACCCACACCCAGGGATGAATTGCATAACCTACCTTTAAAGCTGTTTTTCATAAAAGCCAGTTTAGATCAAATTCAGAGACATGCACAAGACAAGACAGAGGTAACCTCTATATGTCCTTCCAGTGGGCACACTAGAGAGCTACAATCAGGACCGGGTAATCAAACCAAGGGAACAAGAAATTGTGCAGGCTAACACCCCATAGTAAATCCTGCTGTGAGTCCCAGAAGCCTTCACTGCAGAAACTACCTTGAAGAGTATATACTCCCTAGCCCGACAGCTTCCTTGAAATCTCCACCTTCAAAACAAATAAAACATGAGCCCCAACTTCCCAAAATCCTTCATAAGCCCTGATAAAACCTTTGTTAAGGGTGGCAGGGGTCAGCGTTGCTTAGGTCCTCCCTGTCTCCGCTTGAAAGCTCTTTTCTAATCAAGCTTTGCACATGGTGAAAGATTCTCTGTGCCTTACCTGTTCACTCTGGATCAGTGGGAAGCAAGAACCTCAGTGGGTCTGCAGCATCCTAAGACACCAGCCAGGAACAATGTCACTGTTAAAGGTAATGTTCCCAGACCTCTCTCATAATCTTTGTGGTTTTTCTAAAACTAGGTGTTAGAAATAATCGAAACTCTGAAAACCTGAAATATAAAGCTTACTCCTATCAGTTATTCTGCATGCATACAGTGAGATACTCTGATAAAAAAAAAGAAAACAAAATGGCCTGAAGTAGGCCAATTACAAAGATGAATTAGATACTCTCGTAACAAAAACGTTTTCACATCGTAATTCATATAGCATACACTTCAGAGTAAGTCCCTGCTTCATGACAACAGCTATTAGCTTTGTTCTGAAAGCAGATATAAAGACACTGAGTTCACAAAAGCAACCATAGACCATAGCATGCACCAAAACTAAGACTCTATGATTCTACTTTAAGTTGTCAGAGACCCAAGTTCGAACATAATATGAAATTGGCCTTGTAAAAGAAATCTACCCATCAACCATTGCCCCCTTCTTCCTTGCAACAGCACCCTCAGGTATGCTGAGCCCCTCCCCAGGTCTAGAAGTTGAGCCCTGACTCTGCCAATCAAACTAGTCCTATTTCAGTTACTGAGTCATGCCAGTGAGTGTCTAGGATAGTTATGCAACTGAGCTTGGCCAATGCAACACAAGAGGATGTTTGGTAGAGGTTTCTGGGAAAGATTTTCCCCATGACGAAAGGAGACAACGGAGAAGAAATTCCCCTTGTTGTCTACTTTTGGATACAGCCATGTAAGGACGCAATGTGTCGAGCTGTGGTAATCACCCTGTGATCAAGAAAGGTCTAACCCAAGGAAGAACGTCAAAAACTAAGGCTGCCAGAAGAGAAGTGCAAGGTGCCACATGTCACTATTCGTTTGGCCCTATTAACACGCCTCTATGGACTTACTGTATGACATGATACATTTAACACACTGTTGGTGCCACATTCAGCTTAGTGTTGTTACTGGCAGCTGCAAGTATCCTGATAGGCCCATTTAAAAATAATAATAACAAGGATCAGAGAGATTCAGCCTCTAGAGCAATCTCTTTTAAGCAATAGCAAAATGCAGAAAAGAAAACCCCTTATACTTTCTCAGGTCATTTAACTCTTCCTCCAAAGACGCACTCTGGATGCTAACTGGAAGTTTAAGATAACAACAGAGTTCAGCTGGGCTCAGTGTTGGTGGACTGTATTCCATTTCCTGAACCTGCGGCAAGGTTATGTTAACTGATCAACAGTTGCCAAACCCCTTCAGACCCTGTAGGATAGCACAACGTAATCCTTGCTGTGCCCTGATGCCACAGTGGCCTAATTCCGCTGTCTTTGCAATTCTGGACCAAAAAGCTAGAGGCAGGGTTAACCATGACATGGAGATAAAAAAGGTATGCATATCTGCAGAAGTCTTTCAATGAACTCATTCAATGGTGTGAACAATTAAGTACAAAGTTGGCCGTTCAAATCCACCCGGAGACCTAGGAAGAAACATCTGGTGATCTATTTCTGAAAGAGCACATTCACTGAAAACCCTACAGAATGCAGTTCTACTCACATACAGAATTGTCATGAGTTGAAACTGATTTGACAGCAACTTTTTTTAATGCATCTTATACACATATATATTAGATAACATATTATATGTACATTTATATTATTATACACAATTACATATGTAACATTTTATACATATATAACATATATTCATTAAGTTTTCTACAGATATATATAATATGTATGTTATATAATACATATACTACAAAACTGATTTTATACCTATGTATTATACAATAGCATGTTGTATAATATATATAATATATATAATAATATGTATAATATATATAATATATAATATGTATAATATATATAATATATATTTTATACCTATGTATTATACAATAGCATATTGTATAATACATAGGTATAAAATATATACATTATGTATATTATATACTACATATATAATATACATAATGTCGGATCCGACTCGACGGCATTTGGTTGGCATACTACATATGCACAAAATCAGTTTTCACAGAATTCCCAATATGTTCAAGGTACTTTTGTTGGGGACAATAAAAGATCCCCAAAATTTGAAAGCAATGAAAATAGACTCTCCTATAAGACTCAAAAATGAACATAATGTGTGAATTCTTAAGTATAGTAGCTTACTAACTTGCATCTCAGAATATCTATACCTTCATCAGGTCTTGAAGTGTTAAGGGACTCTATTAAAATTACCAACACAATTATATAGAAAGATTAACAATAAATTTATTGATTTTTTAATACACTGTAATGCCAAGATTAAAAAACTACAATGGAGGGTACAATGCAATGGGTTTCTCTCATACATGGACTTTTTGGCTTAGAGTTTATAATTCTGCCAAAAATAACTGGCTGAGCCACAATCTTCAAGGCATTGATCAATTAATATGCAAATTGAATGACTTATGGTATACCAAGGGGGATGATCAGCTCATGGTCTGACTGAGAGGACTGTGCCTTAAAACTGAATAAAAGGGCCAGTTCCACAGAGGTTTAGGGGGACCTCACTGATATCAAGGAGAGTCTGGAGTGAAAAGTGACCTGTGGACCCACGGTCCCTGCACTGAGAACCTCCCAGACTCAGAAGGGACAAGTGTATCAACGCAGGTAGCTCAAGATGAGAAACAATGGCAAGCATGGCAGAGTTCAGTGGCAGAGAAAGAGTGGCAGTAAAATGAGCAGGGGGAACCAGGACAGGGGGAGCAGGAATTTGCACTGGCTCTGCCCAGTTCAGGCAGGACCAGGAAAGCATCACTGAAACAGACCCAACTTTGTAAAGTTATGGTGAACAAGAAAGATAGAATGGGGAAAAAGTATAGACCAAAGCCCTGTTAGAAACTTAATCTTTCTACTAGAGAACAAGTGCAGCACATGTATTACACAGTACTAAAAAGGCGGGAAGGCAGCTTTGTGCCTCCTCTGACTTTACAAGAAGAAAACCAAAAAATCAATACCATTGCTGTCAAGTCGATTCCAACTCACAGTGACCCTACTGATCAGAGCAGAACTGCTTCATGGAGTTTCCAAGGAGTACCTGGTGGAATTGAACTGCTGATCTTCTGGGTGGCAGCCACAGCACTTAACCATCATGCCACCAGGGAAAGGAGACTCAAAATCAACAGCCCAAGGCTGATACCTCTGAGGAGGAAGTCAGGCGTGCCTCCATCCCTGACCTTTTTACCAGTTTTCCTATTAATCATCCCTCCCATGACTCGCTACTTCTCTGCTAAATTTGATAATTCAGTGCAATGGCCACCCAGAACTCATAGACAATACTCATGATTATGTGGTTTATTAGAGAGGTAACCCAGCAGATAAGCTGAGTGCCAGAGGGGAACAGCTGGTCTCAAAAATGGTGAAGAATTTAGGGACTGCAGGTATGCCTGACTCAATTCAAGGCACCAGCTTTGTGCTGATCTTGATTCTCATCCTCCCTCCTAAATGTAGACAAACTCTGATGCTAGACTGTGAAAGGTATTACCACAAATTACTGCTATTTCTATTAATAACAGTAACAACAATAATAGCTAGCACTAATTGTCTACTAATGAAGACATTGTTCCAAACACTTGACATACAATTTATTAAAGCCTCACAACAACCCTAATAGGTAGATATTATTACTACGCACAAGTTACCACTAAGAACAGTGAGACCCAGAGAGGGTAAGCAATTTTACCAGGGTCACACAGCCAGTTAGTAGCAGTGCCAGAATTCTAATGTTGGCTGCAGAGTCCATGCCCAATGACTCTATAGTTAATTTAAGGAGCTCTCGTGATGTAGTGGTTAGTTACTCAGCTGCTAAGTGAAAGGTCAACATTTCAAATTCACCAGTCATTCCACAAGAAAAAGACATGGCAGTCTGCTTCTGTAAAGACTGTAGCCTAAAACACCTTGTGAGACAGTCCTACTCTGTTCTGTAGTGTTGCTATGAGCCAGAATCTACTCAACAGCATGTAACAACATAATTATTCTCTACATTAAAATTTTTCATAATAGTGATTTCAATTACTACGAGTAGTTTAACAATTATAGAAATTTCAACACATATTTTAACAATAATTCAAAATTTGCCAGGATATTTGACATTGCATGTGCTAAAGACTTGTCAAAGAAAAATTTCAACATTACATGTGAGAAACCATTTTAATTCTCCTAGATTCCAGATTTCTGGGGCCACAGAGTTGGGGTAACTCACTCAAACCATCTGCCCTTTAACCTCCTTTTGAACACTGAGCCTTTAAGAAACTGTTTTCCTACAGGTGCTTTCAAGTCAAACTGGACCCTAGAAAGCAGCTTCCATCCCTTTCCCTTAGGCATCAGGCTCCTCTGGAATACTGCAGTTGCCTTCAGGAAAGTACCTCAACCAGATGCCGCCTACAGAACACGTTTGCACTATCCCTTCTTCTGCCTTTCAGATGCCTTCAAGTTGACCCTGCCTGATTCCAATCATATCTACTCATAATAAATACATTCTGTTACACTTACTGTCATGGATTGAACTGTGTCCCCCCAAACATATGTGTAGCCATGTGGCTGGGCCATGATTCCCAGTATCTTGTGACTGTCCTCAATTTTGTGGTTTTCCTATGCTGTGTGTTAAAGGATTAGTGTGGGACTGTAAATTCCTTTATAAGATCACTTCCCTGCTCCACTGTAAAGGGAGTTTCCCTGGAGTATGGCTTGCCCCAGCCTTAATGCTTTCATCCTGCAAGAGGTAAAAGGAAAGGGAAGCAGGCAGAGATTTGGAGATTTCACACCATCAAACAAGTTGCACTGGGAGAAGAGCACATCCTACAGACCTGAGGTTCCTGCACCAAGATGCTCCCTGGACAAAGACTGATGCAATACCGGACTTTCCTGCAGAGCCAACAAGGGGAAAGCTTTCCCCTGAAGCATGCACCCTGAATATGGACTTGCTACCTACTGGACTGTGTAAGAATAAACCTTCCTTTGTTAAAGCCATACACTCTGTGGTATTTCTGTTAGAGCAGCCTAGCTGACTAAAATACTTACTTTTGATGCTTCCGTGTGCATTTACATTTTGAGATGTTACTACAACGATTTATGGAAAAAAGCTTACAGAGAATGCCAGTGGCTTTTGAGGAGCTGTAATATCATCGGTAGACTAGATACATCCCATCCAGATTAAAAAATTCAGAAACATTCTCCCTACCCCAGATTTATCAGGGTCACAGTTCATCAACCTGGATAAGAAAAGTCATTAAAAGTGTCAAACAAACAAAATGCTGTTGCAAAATAAATGACCTCAGAATCAAAGGGTGGTGTGCCCATAAAAATCATGGACCGTCCCTAAAGCACTGAAACCAGCACTAAGCTGCCACTTCTCTGAACTGCCCAAGGTCGTTTCTCTGGCAAGCTCACAAGCCTATGACAAACACTGTGTGGGTACAAAAAATGACATTTGTTAGAAACCAGAATTCAAGTCTGTTGGTGATCTCTGTTAGACCTAACTCATCACTGCAAAACAACCCTCGTTTAGACACCCTTAGCAGTACCTTTTTCACTAGTTTCATACATGGCAAACATTATGTGACCTTTACAGGGACATACCTAGACTGTAAATGCAGGGTTAGGGTTTGCACTCACACATAATCTAGAACAAAGAAGGAGACTAACAGTCTGGTAACTAAGTAAATACCTGTTGAATCAATGACTGAATGATGAGACATAAATAGTTCAAGGACATAAAAAAAGAGAGGAAAATTCCAAGGCAAAATAGATCAGTCTGAAATATAAATTATATTGTGTACCTATATTATTCAGTATTCATAAAACCATAAAAGAGCTGGCTGACAAATAACTGTCTAATGATTTAAACAAAGAGGGCTAATTGTTTCTCAGTTCCTTTTATCCTTCATCATATTTAGTATTTAACCAGCAAATTAAAGACTACAAATTGCTTGATGGCTAAGTCTACATTCTTTTTATTTCTTCTATAAAGACCAAATGGAAATCAAATGTAGACAAGAGGAATAGTTTGAGAATAAAACCTTACCTGACTTTCCTGATCAGCTGGAGGTTAAAAAGATATCCATAAACTTAATTCTAGAATTGTTAAAATCAAGCTGTCACAACCCAAACAAGACTCAAATTCAAGACCCTTTCCTTGCTTCCTTTAAATGAATATTGAATAATAATACTGCCCAAGTATCATGAGGGTGGAGAGGACTTAATAGTTAAAAAACACAGATGAAGACCTTATATGAGGCATGACAATTGTTCTCAGGGCTACATACCTCATGGCGGAATATCACTATGTTCACCTTTGAAGTACTCCTCTTGGGAAGCTATGCACCAATGCCAGTGCCTAGTCCACCCTTCAAAGGAATTTTGGAACTATTTCTGGAATTAGCTACCGCTCACAGTGGCATGGTGGCAAGTTCCCAAACTTAACTGGATAGTTGTCTGTGAGGGAGTTTGTAGCCAGTAAACAAATAACTGTATTGGAAAACACCCCTACTCATCTGACCTTACCCCCAGTGACTTTTTTCTTTACCCAAAGATAAAAGAAATATTGAAAGGAAGACATTTTGATGACACTCGGGGCATCAGTGGTAGTTATGACAACAGCTCAGATGGCCATTCCAGAAAAAGCTCCAAAATTGCTTTGAAAGGTAGACTAGGAACTGGCATCAGTGTATAGCTTGCCAAGGAGAGTACTTCGAAAGTGACTGCAGCGATATGAAGCAATAAGGTATGCAGCACGATTTCTAGGATGAGTTTGCGAACTTAACTGACAGATCTCATACACAGTTAGCCATTTCTGCAATTAACAAATGAACTGAACTAAATACTAATACAAAACCAGTGTTAATTACTTAAAATACTGAAAAAAATTTAAGTTACAAAGAGCTCCTTATATTAACAAGTATGTTCATCAAAAAGTATGTATCTTCTAAAACACTTAAATATCTTTAACTAAAGAACACAGGTAGAAGAAACATGACTTTTGATTAACCACATCAGTAAGTGAAATTATTAAATGATATTTGCTTTTGATGCTTAAGTTTCTGGGCCAATAATGTGTCCACCCAGCTATCAAAAGAAGGCAAGACATCCTATTGGGTTGTTCTTTCCCTTTTTGCTAAGCTGTGTGTACATGTGTGTGCCTGTGTCTGTGTCTGTGGTAAATACGTATGTAACAAAACATTTGTCATTTCAACACTGCATTGGTACAATTCAGAGACACTATATTCATGATACTGTACAATTACCACCATTATCCATTCCCAAATTTTCCATCACCCTTAACGGAAGCTCAGTGTTTCCTCCCTCACCCACCACTAATAAATTTAGATATGTATATAACTGCTTATTCTAGGTATTTCTTATAATGGAATCCTATGTGTCCTTTTATGATTTCCTTATATTACTCAGTAAGTTTTAAAGTTTCATCATACTGAAGCATGCACTAGGACATAATTTTTCTTTATGGCTGAGTAATATCCCATGGTATGCATGTACCCTATTTTATGTAGCCATTCATCTGTTGACGGTATTTGGGTTGTTTCTCTCTTTGCTTCCCACGAATACTGCTGTGCATGTGTCCGTGTTCTCACAGTCAATTCTTTTGGGTACATACTTAGAACTTTATTACTACTGTTGTGATCACTGTCAAAAGGATTGTTTAGTCTCCTGGGCCACATGCCATTTCTAACACGGAAGGTACCTCATAAGTGCAATGTTAAGATGTGGACATACCTTATGGCACTTTCTGCCTTTATATCCAACTTATGTCTATGTAAATGTGCCCTTCAATAATAGGAAGTCATTATGGTATTTCTTGTATTTCCTTTCAGCTCAGCCAGTATGCTTTTTGGCAAGAACTGATTAAAATGGCAGAGTTATTGTGTCCTTCAGATGCCCAAGAGCAATCTGTTAAGTTAGTTGAAAGCATTTTCTACCATGGTGAGCAACCACAGTTTTGGGAGTTGAGGCTTTTCAGACATTCTGCTTTATAAACCTCATTTATCAAATAGCACAAGAGCTTTTATATACGGTGATGGGCATTGTGGAAATGCTTAGACAAAATACAAAATGTGAGTAAGAAATGGATTAAATTACCCAAAGAAAAAGAGATACCAACTCAGGGAGAAATAAAAGGAACAAATCACAGATATGAATCAAAGAGGGCTACACAGAAGTGTCAGAGCCTGCTCATAAATTGTGGCCTTTGGCATATATACTAAGACAATGTTTCCTAAGATGACTACGCAGAATTTTTTAAATTTCACATAGTCAAATTGGGTTAAACTAAATAACTGTGCCTACCTCAGCTCTTGACTACTTAGCACAGTAAAAAATGTTAGAGGAGGTTTACATATATTCAGATATCCCTAATAACACAAGGATTAGTTTATGCTAAAATCCAAACACTGGAAATCAGGAGAATTTATGGGGAATCAGGAACCATCCATTTAACTGGAGAGTAGTGGTTTCACTGTGGCTGAGTAGAAATAAGGGAAGAAAGGTAAACTGAGGTAAATTTTTTTAAAAAATTTCTATACTCAGTTTCTATTTTAGTTTAATGTTTCAAGAATTGCCTCAATGTTCAGTTACAAATTAATCACATGTAGAAAACATCACCATTAAATAAAACACTGAAGTTATTTTTGTTTGATTGCTTTACTGAAAAGAAAAAGGATGGAGGTGAGCACACAAGTCTTCTATAATGTGAGCTCTACTGCAATGCCTTAGGAAACTATGGAAAAAACACGAAGTAATTAGTAGCAGTCTTATAATGCCCCAAAATGCTACAAAATATTTCTCAGTTTTAAAGGAGGTTGACATCACAATGTGAGGGAGAGAACAAAGAAGGTAAAAGCCATATGGGAAAGGAATATGCAAAAGTGTTATAATCCAACACTTTAAGAACAAGTTGGACACTACATTTAGACAGGACTTTAATAGTCTGCTCATGAATAATGCTTCTAGGAATCACAGACCTTTTTGCCCTTGGCCAATGCACAAATGAATGAATCATCAGCACACCTAAGCTAGAGCCCTATTATTTCCTGACACACTGGGAAAATATTTTGGACTACGCAACCAAGAATTTCAGTATTTTCCACATCCTTGAAAGGCACCCACACCACCATACACAGAGACACACCCAAAACTGGCCACACAAGGGCCTCACTTATACGGGAAGCAGGGAAAGGAGTGAGTTCCGAGAACACAGTAGCCTCAGGGGCAGCAACAGCAACAGTAATCAAGCAGGAAAAAAGAAGAAAGAATCCCTTAAAATCACTGTGGAGTTCTTTCCACCACTGTTCTGTGTTATGTACATAATGATACCTCCAAAAAAATGAAATTATGTACCTTGTAACTGCACCAGTTAGAGACAAAAGGTATAAGCCAGTATTTGACAACTGGCAGAAACAATCCAGGTAAATGTTCAAATAAAAGAATTCTACCCTGGGGCACACACTGTGCCACCACCACCTTTCCTTCCATTCAGCAAGGTCATATCAACTGTCTATAGGCTCCCAAGATCATCTTCATTTTAACAGGAAACAAAATTTCAGCGCAAAGAAATGATACTTCTAGACTTGTGCTAGACAATCACACCCATGCTGGTGAAGGCCCTAATGGGAATGGATATAGATCCGGTCAGCCAGGTGGGTGCTGGGGACAGGTATTATTCTATTTACAGACAATACCATGAAGCAAACAACAATCATAAATCTTGTTGCTAGGTATCGTCACATCAGTGCCAACTCCACAGTGATTCTATGTACAACAAAACCAAACACTGCCCAGTCCTGCTCCTTCTCAAAACTGTTGCTCCATGTGATCCCACTGTGGCAGCCACCACACCAATCCATCTTGTTGAGGGTCTCCCTATTTTTTTCACTCACCTTCCACTTTACCAAGGATGGTACCTTTCTTTAAGGATTGATCTCTCCAGATAACATGTCCAAAGTAGGTGAGATGAAGTTTTGCTATCCTTGCTTCTACAAAACACTCTGGTTGTACTTCTGAGACAGATTTGTTGGTTCTTCTAGCAATCCATGGTATACTCAATATGCTTCACAATCACCATAATTCAAAGACATCAACTCTTCTTTGGTCTTTCTTATTCCAAGTCTAACTTTTGAATGTATAGGAGATGACTTTTAATACCATGGCTCAGGTCAGGCACATCGTAGTCCTCAAAGTGACATCTTTGCTTTTTAATACTTTCAAAAGGTCTTTTGCAGCAGATTTTCACAATGCAGCATGTCATTTAATTTCCTGATGGCTGCTTCCATGGACACTGAGTGTGGATCTAAGTAAAACGAAATCTTTGACAATTTCAATTCTTTCTCCATTTATCATGATGCTGCTTATGGGTCCAACTGTGAGGATTTTTGCGTGCTTTATTTTGAAGTATAACCCATACTGAAGACTGCAGTCTTTGGTCTTCACCAGTAAGTGCTTCAAGCCCTCTTCACTTTCAGCAAACAAGATTGTATCATCTGCATCTGGCAGGCTGTTAATGAGTCTTCCTCCAATCCTGATACCTCTGTGACAGCTATGCCAAGCCAAGCCATATATATGTTACAGTTATGTATATCATGGTTGTACATTATACTTTTGTATCATATTCACTGGTAAAACATATAATAAATAGAATTCACTCATTTGTGAATCGGTGGCACTTTTCACTAGCCCTGGTGACTCACTGGTTGACAGCCACATCTGCTAACCAAACTACCAGCAGTTTAAATCTACCCAACACTCCTTGGAAACACTACAAGGCAATGCTATTTTGTCCTATAGGGTCCCTATGAGTTGGAATCGACTTGACAGTAACAAGTTTGGTTTTTTGATTTGATTCTGTTTAGTTTTTATTTTAGTAAATAAGACATTCAATAGTGGTAGTATCAGATACACTGCACATATAAAGGTGTTGGTACATAAGTAATCCTACCAACCCTTCCTTTAACTCCCATGAGTTCAGAACCTACAGGTTAGGAAACCCCTGCCTATAATACTCGGTACTTGTCCCAGGTAAGCAGATCTGGTGGGGTGTCTAGGCAGGGCTCCAATAAGGCACACGGGAGCAAAGAACGGAGAAGTGGGAGCCTACCTAGCACGTTACATGCGTTACAGCTTTGCTTAAGAGCAGCCCTGTAGCGCTTTTTCCGACAGTCAATGTAAAAATTAATGATCGTAAGTTAATACTGATGTTTAGACAGGGAAACTACAGGATATGGCCACCAGTTTTGGGAAGGCACACTGAAGGGAGAAGACAAACTGTTATAAGGAATTATCTATTTTGTTGAGGTATTTAAGTCAGCATTTCATTTCAGAATTTCAGTTCTGCAAGATTTTTTATTTTAAAAATGCATATTCTGGGCAGTTTCAATGATTAAAAAAAGGAATTATCATTTAATACTACATAGTGTTTGGAGTTTTTCCTTTTCTTAAATACGCAAAAGTCTTATGAGTCATAGAACTATTTCAAAGTAAAACAGAGAAGAAGGAAACAGTGTCAGAAGAAATTTATCTCGTCCTAATGCCAATCTTACATGCCTAAATGAACACACACACCCAATAATCATCTACAGAACACAGTCAGACTTTAAAAAAGCTTCAGGATCTATTGAGTGAAGGGGGAAAAAGGTAACACAGAAAATGACGATGCCCATGCCGGTATGAGGAATGTGTCGTCACAGTCACAGTGTAAGACCCTGCCTTATCATCGGTCACCAAAAGGAACTCATTTAAACACCAACACTGCTATTCCAAAAGCAGCTAAAGTTCAAGGCTGAGTAAGTACTTCTAAATCCATGCTACATATATACTGAAGGTCAAACTCAGACTCTTTAAACAGTAAAAGTGGAATAAAAATGGAACAGTTGAACCAACAGGTTAAACATACACAGTGCCCATTACAAACAAATGAAAGGTACTAGGACAGTTCCAGCTTCTAGGAGCACCTGGGTGGTACAAATGGTTACACTCTCAACTGCTAACCAAGGGATTGGAAGATCGAACCACTCAGATGCATCTCAGAAGAAAGAACTGGAGGTCTGCGTCTGAAAAGTTGGCCACTGAACACCCTGCAGAGTGCAGTTCTACTCAGAAGCGCATGGGGTCACAGGAGTGGGCATCCGCTCGACAGCAACTTGTCGGATTAGCTGGTTGTTTGAGGGTGAAGGACTTTCCCGTTTATTCTCTCTCACTGCTGTTCATCACCAGTCTCGCAACACCCTTCAACATTCCCAGAACAAGTGCTGCCCTTCTATACCTAGGGCTTTGTTTACTACTGGGTCCACTCAGCTGCACGGCACGGCTGGTATCCCTGACACAGGCATACACACCCACGTGCAAACACACTTGCTGAAATCTTACTCACGCTTCTTTCCAACCCCCAAAGGCCAACCCAACCCCTCCTGTCCTGGGCCCCTTAGAACACCCTCCACACACTGCACTGCTACCACAGCACTTGCCGCAGGGGCTCACGGAGCCACACAGGCCCTGTATCCCCCTTACCTTTCTAGTCACACCACCAAGCACTGTGTCTGACACAAATGCTTAACAAAAGCACACTGCAGAGATACACAAATTAATATATAAATAATTAAGGAGAAAAACTTAAGATACTTATTGTACAAGAATTACCTGTGCACAAAATTGTCACATGTTTGCATACAATTACTGGGAAAATCTTGTTTCTCAAACTCGGGGCACTCACCTGGCTTGTTTCCTTCCCTCTCATGGCCCAGCTGGCCCTTGGTGTTCAAACCACATGTATAAACTTCCCCATCTTCCAGGAGAAAAACTGAGTGGTTTCCTCCACAGGCAACCTCCTTGACGCTTCTGTCAGATACGAATCCACACACCTGTGGCTCTGCCACAATCCCTTGCCTGTTGGTACTGATGCCAGGTTGGCCCAGAGACCAATATCCCCAACATAACATTGTTCAGGGAGTCATGTAGCCTAGAAGAGGAAAGGGGACAAAAAAACACAAATCAGAGAAAATGAATTTTAAGTAATAAATATAACCAATTTTTAATATATTTCTAATAGTGTCCATAAAACTTGTATCTTGAAACAAAATGAATATTGATATTGGTGAAAGTAATTATGAGTTATAATAATGACATTTACTTTTAAGTAAGAGTTTTAAAAGGCATTTTAAAACAAGTTTTGTTTTCCCAGTAGCCTTATGAGTGAACACAGAACATGGTATTCAGCTTACTGACACACACTGAAAATTTGCTGCAATAATCTTTGCAAATAATTAAGGCAGTAACAGTTTAGAAGTTATTCTCATGACCTTATCTTGGCCTTTCTCACTGGACCTTTCCTTTGAATTTTCTGATTATTCTTTTTTTAACCAATTAATTCATTTAGGTATTTTATTGTTAGCTTGAAGAGTAGTAATTCACCCCTTGAAGTGAAAATGAGAAACGGAAAAAAAAAAAAAAATGGTAGCTCCTCTGTTATTCCTTCTCACCCAGACCTAAGGGAAGGCTCAGTGCTGATCAAAGAACCTCTGTGGACTATTGCAGCCATGCCTGCATCCCTCTGACACAGTGACTACACTGCATTGACTGCAAGCCTTTCCTGTATCTTTAAAACTTAACTTCTCAGCTGGATTTTAATCCCCTCAAACATAGACGCTACAGTACAACTTATATCTCTTCTATTTAGCAGGTACTTGATCAACATTTGGCTGATCAATTACCACTGACTAGGAGGACTGCAAGTTCACAAACTCATCCTAGAAAAAGTGCTACAAACCTCACTGCTGAACACCACTATGATCACCTTCGAAGAACTCCCCTTGAGAAGCTATGCATCGATGTCAGCACCTAATCCACCCTTCAAAGCAATTTTGGAATTCTTTTTCCTGAATGGCCATCAGAGCTGTCACCATATTATCCTTGATGTCCTGAATACCATCAAAACGTCTTCCTGGCAAAATTTCCTTTATCTTCAGGTACAGAAAAAGTCACTAGGGGCCAGATCAGGTGAGTAGGGAGGGTGTTCCTACACAATTGTTTATTGGCTAGAAACTTCCTCACAGACAATATACAATAAAGTTCATGAACTTGCCACCATGCCACCATGCACAAGGACATTCCAGAAAGAGTTCCAAAACTGCTTTGAAGGGTGGACTAGTTGCTGGCATTGGTGCATAGTTTTCCCGGAGGAGTACTTCAAAGATGACTGTAGTGACATTCCGCAGAGCAGTAGGTAGGACGTAAAACAATTAAGTCTGCAAACTTAATTGTTCACAGACTTAACTGTGGGACCTCATATAGCCCACCGTTTCACCACCTCTTAAAAATCCATGCTCCCCTTTATACAAACATGTACACAATAAAACAAAACTCTGTTAATTGCCACTGAGTCAATTCTGACTCACAGTGGCCCAGTGTGTGCACAGGGGTCATGTTTTCTCAAGGCTGTGACCTTCAGGAAGCAGATCATCAGGCCTATCTTCTGAGTGCTCTGAGTGGGTTCAAATCCATAATCTTTTGGCTACTAGTCTAGAACTTAAGCATTTCCTCCATCTAGGGACTCCTTTACACTCACTTAAAAAAAAAAACCTATACCCACCAGGATGGCTATAATAAAAAAAGACAGATAATGACAGTATAATGAGGAGACAGAGAAACTGGAACTCATCTACATTGTTGGTAGGAATGTTAAATGGTATAATTGCTCTTGAAAACAGCCTAAAGGTCATTCTTCAAAAAGTTAAACATAAAGTTACCATATAACAATTCTACTTCTCTCCCAAGAAGCTATGGTGGTACAGTGGTTAAAGTACTTGGCTGGTTGGCCTGGATTCTCCTGGACCTGTCTTTTCAACTACAGGAGCCTGGTGGGTAAGCACTTGGCTGCTAACCAGAAGGTTGCTGGGCTGAACCCACCAAACACTCCATGAGAGAAAGTTGGGGCAGTCTGCTTCTTTAAAGACTGCAAACTTGGAAACCCTATGGGACCATTCTACTCTCTTCTGTAGGGTCACTGTGCATCAGAAATGACTTGATGGCAGTGGGTTTGGTTTTATTTCTATCCCAAGAAAACTGAAAGCATACATCCACACAAAAACCTGTACATGAATATTCTTAGTGCTAAAAGGAAATAACAACCCAAATGTCCATTAACGGATCAATAAATAACCCAAACATGATATAGCCATACCGTAGAACATTACTTGACTACAACATGGATAAACCTTGAAAATATTACAGTAAGGGAAAACAGCAGCCACAAAAGACCACATACTATATGATTCCATTTGTGTGAAATGTCTAGAGTAGGTGAATACATAGAGACAGAAAGGTTAGTGGTGGCCTAGTGTTCAGGGCTAGGGGAGTGACTGCTCCGGTTTCTTTAGAGCGGTGATAAAAAAAAGTCCTAAACTTAGATTGTGGTGAAAGTTGTCCAACTTGATGAAAAAAGCTACTAAATTTTACACTTTAAGTGAGCGAATTTTACGGTATGCCAATGGCCTCTCAATAAAGATGTTTTTTAAAAAATTGTTTTAATCTTTTTTTCTTGCTACCCTTTCATGTCCAAAGTTTCTGTGGGTCTATATCAAACAACAATACTTTGTTGTTGAATTTTATTAATGAACTTTTCAGTATGAAAACAATAGGCATAAAATGGGAGAAAGTTGGGGCAGTTATTTTCCTAGAAAAAGTAGGGGGAGAATACAACGCTAGCTGTACCATGAATAAAACGGAATGTATCGATTTTCTATTGCTATTTTGTGCCTACTGTGACTTACAGGGAGAGAATACCTTGCCTAAGGCTTTAATGAGAAATAAAGGAAAAAAAATGCCTGAAACTTCAAAACATCTAGTTCTACCATAAAAGCTGGAAATCTCAAGTAGATTTCCCTTATGTTCAGGAAAACACCTCATGGGCCCTTCTGGTTTAAAAGGGGGGGAAAGTATTGTTGTAGAATCAATTCTGACTTACACTGATGCTACAGGACAGAGTAGAACTGTCCCACAGGGTTTCCAAAATTGTAATCTTTAAATACGCAGACTGCCCCATCTTTCTCCCACGGAGCACCTGGTGGGTTCGAACCACCAACCATCCGGTTAACAGCCAGGTGCTTTACTACCAGGGTTCCTTTGGTTTAAAAGAGAGGTCTAGGAGTTATAGAAGAAGAAAGGAGGTAGGAGAAATCACATCTAATCTTGCAGAAAAATAGAAGCTCTAGTTTAAGACACAAAGTTAAGAGGGAGAGATTGAGGCCTATAACTAGTAGATTGCCTGTGGCAGGGAATAAACAGAAGATGAATTTTAAGAATGGTAATATCCAACATTCAGTTTGCAGTTGTTTTCTATTCTGTAATTACTCTTCAATTTGCCAAACCATCTGAAAAAGTTAAGACACAACAGTCTGACAATTTTGAACTTAGCATGCGTAAAATCAAAAGGATCTTGAAGAAAAGCTACAGAGGCCCTTGTGAAGACTAAAAGACTGAGCACACAGTCAACAATTGTGAATGAATCATAAAATGGCAACACAAATACTCTTCTCCTTGAGAACTCTTAGAAATCTGGGGAGGGCATTAAATCTCTGATAAGCATGCTTTGGGGATTTATATGGATGTTAAAGGAAATCATCCAGAAAATTGATCTTGAGGACATTCAGGTTACTTTTGATCTTTCAAACATAAACACAAATTTTAATTGCAGGTACAATTAAAATGATATTTTAATACTGAAAGTCTTTTTCTAAATATACTTCTTAAAGACCCATTCCCCTCTCCCCCACACAGAGAATCACTGTTCCCGGTTCTACAGATCAAAGTACAAGGATTTCATGGAAAGACAGCAGACATCCAAAGATGTTTTACATAATCTGTTGCAGCACTTACGTGCAAATGAAAGCAAGGGAGGGTTCTAATGCAACGGCAAAGTCTTGCTTTGAATTTTGACTTTTGGACAGAATATCTAACCCACTGAACTTATTAGTCCATCTACAGGGGAGAATTTTCATTAATTTCTATGGCCGAAAGATGCAAAGCAGACAGCTAACAGCTATTCTGTTCAAACTCAGCTTTTAAAATGACAAACGTCTTTCTCTCAAAGTGAAGCCATGCCTGAAGAGCTAAAACTTAAAGATACCAACACAGATGAAGTTAATTCTTTTAACCACTCTTAACAACAATTACAGTACTTTGCCCTTAGCTCAATCACATTAATTAGTACATACAATTTAATTTATAACACCCTTATAGTAGTCCTATCTGACTTACTCTTTGAACTCTTCAAATTCTAATTTATTTCCTCGTTTTTAATGTTTCATGAGTTTGGCATTATCTCCATGACCAATAATTACATGAGTTTAACATCAAAGTGCTTACAATACATCAGCCATTCTATTAAGCATTTTATGTCATTATGCTATTTTGTGTTAACAACAAACAACCCTGTGGCATAAGTAGTATTTTTTAGCCTCATTTTCAGATAAAGAAGCTAGTTTCAGAGAGGTTAAGAAGCATGTCCATGGTATCACAGCTGGAAGAAGCAGACCATGTTATGAATCTAGGCCTGACATCGAAGTCCACATTCTTATCCACAGGGCAATACTGCCACCCATATAGATTTTTATGACACCCATAGGACCAGGAACACACATTAAAAAAATGCTGAATGTGGTCAGGACACAGAGTGTCCTGAAAACTTGAAAATAAAGTTGCCTTCTGGGAGTGACATTAGAGTTAAAAGAAAACAGATGAGATTAGGCAGCTACAGAGTTAAGCTATCCATCTAAGTAGCCAAGTATATTCAGTGTGTCTGAAAATAGGGTATCAAGAAACTATGACTATACGTCCAAGGAAAGATCTATAAGTGAATATCACAGCGGCCTTATTCATACTAACCAAACATGGCAAGTGCAATGTCCATCAGTAGAAGAAAGGATAAACGCACTGTGCTACACTTGTAACAATAAAATACTACTCATGAATTAAAAGGGCAGGGGGCAGAGACGAGGAGGAGAAGCTACGACTGGAATGAACTTAAAAGAAAGCTGTTTCATAGTGCAACTCTTCTCAAAAATGAAGAAAACAGTTCAAGTGTGCTATCCACTGCTTTTGTCTGCCGCCCTCCTTTATCCGGCAACAAAGTCCACCTCATTCTTGGACAGGGGTGGGCACATGACCCCTGACAAGCCAATCAGAGAACACCACTTCCAAGCCATACAACAGGATCCAGGCAGGACAATCAGAGGGCCTCAGGCATAGGGACTGGTACAGCGACAGGTTTACACTCCCAACTTGAGCCACCGTGCTTCCACGGAATATTCTCGGGAGCTGTGAGGGGAATGGCCTCTGTGACTGAAGGATAGCTGAGACTGTTGGAAGCTAACCACTTTGACACATGGAGGACACTTTAAAAAGATCACGAAGCTACCATCCATAGAGAATTACAGCAAGAGGGAGCATGACTCCCTCAGTGTACATTTTCCTCTAGTCTAGCTGTACTAACCTCTCTTCTCTGCTTTAAGCCACTAATCCTATCTCCTCTTCTGAACCTGGCTTGAATTTTTGGCAATTCCTTGTCAATGTATTGTTGCAACTGCTTTTGAATTATCTTCAGCAAAATATTACTTGTGTGTGATATTAATGATATTGCTGGATAATTTCCTTATTCTGTTGTATCACTTTTTTTCAAATGGGCACAAATTTGGATCTCTTTACTCAGTTGGCCAGGTAGTAACTATCTTCCAAATTTCTTGGCATAGTCAAGTGAGGAAATCCTGGTGGCTTTGTGGTTAAGCGCTAGGCTGCTAACCAGAAGGTCAACAGTTCAAATCCACTAGGCTCTCCCTGAAAACTCTACGGGGAAGTTCTACTCTGTCCTATAGGGTAGCTATGAGACAGAATTGACTCAATGGCAATGGGTTCAACAAGCAACCACTTCAGCACTGCACCTGTTTGTTCAGCATCTCAGCTGACACTCCACCGATTCCTGGAGCCTTGTTTTTCACAAATGTCTTCGGTACAGTTTGCAGTCCTTCCTTCAATACCATCAAATCCTGTTCATATGCTACCTCCTGAAATGGCTGAACACTGACCAATTCTTTTTCATACAGTGACTCACGGTATTCCCTCCATCTCCTTTTTATGCTTCCTGCATCATTTAATATTTTACCCAGAGAATTCTTCAGTATTACAACTTGAGGCTTGAATTTTTCTTCCATTTTTCAGCTTGAGAAATGCTAAACATATTCTTCCCTTTTGGTTTTGTAACTCCAAGTCTCTGCACATTTCACTGTAAATATTTTTCCTTCTGAAGACTGCCTCTGAAAATTTCAGTTCAGCTCTTTTACTACATCACTTCTGTTCACTTTAATTATTCTACATTCAAGAGCAAGTTTCAGAGTCTCTTTGACATCCATTTTGGTCTTGCTTTATTTCTCCTATTTTTTTCAAACATTTTATTGTGCTTTAAGTGAAAGTTTAAAATGCTAGTCAATTTGCCACATAAAACCTGTCACCCACGCTACTATCCAACTCAAGCTGCACTCCCTATCCTGTGACACACACTTCTGCTTTCCACCCTGTACTTCCCATACTCATTTAACCAACTCCTGTCCTCTCCTCTCTACCCCCCCATCGCACCTCTGTCTGGAGCTGCTTCCACAGCCTCATGAATATATTTAAGTCAAGAAGCACACTCTTCACAAGCATCAGTCTGTCTTATGGTACAATCCAATCTTTAAAGAGTTGACTTTGATACTGGTTTCACCTCTGAGCTAACAGAGTCCAGGGGCCCTATCCTTAGGGGAAAGCTCCAGTCTGTCAGACTATCAAGTTTCCTCTTTTAATAGAATTCTAGTTCTGCACCCTCTTTTCCATCTGCTACTTCAGGAACTCTGCGTTGTGTTCCCTGTCAGAGGATTCTGGTGGCATAGCGGGTTAAGTGCTATGTCTGCTAATCAAAAGGTGGCAGTTTAAATCCACCAGGCACTCCTGGGAAACCCTATGGGGTAGCTCTACTCTGACCTCTAGTAGCTACGAGTCTGACCCAACTCAAAGGCAGTGGGCTTGGTGGGGGGTTTTTGACTTCAGAACTCTACATTGTGTTCCCTGTCAGGGCCTTCATTGTAGCCAGGCACCACCTGGTTCTTCTGGTTTCATACTGATGAAGTCTCCACATCACGTGACTCTTCTATCTCCTGGGCTCTTATTTTCCTTGTGTCTCTGATGTCCTTTATTCTTCTCTGCTCTAGATGGACTGGGACCAAATGATGGTACTTAGCTGGCTGCTTGCTGACTTTTAAGACCCCAGATGCCACTCATGAAAACGGGACACAGAACATTTTCTTTGAAAAAAACCTAGTTATGCCAGTTGACCTAGATGTCCCCGAAACCATGGTCCCCTGACCCCTGCCCCTGCTATTCTCTCCTTCAAAATGTTGGAATGTATTCAGGAAACCTCTGGGCTTTTAGAAACCCTGGTGGTGTAGTGGCTAAGTGCTCCGGCTGTGAAGCAAAAAAGTGGTGAGTTGTAATCTACCAGTGGTGCCTTGGAAACTCTATGAGGCAATTCTACTCTGTCCTACAGGGTCATTATAAGTCAGACTCAACTCAGTGTAGCTTTTGGTATAGTTCAGCTGTGCTAACTTCTCTTCTACTACATGCTGTCACTCCCTTCACATAACCCAATTCCTATCTACTATCTAATCTATGAACACCCTTCTCACCCCCTCCCCACCCTTGAACCATCAAAGACTATTCTCTGCTTAAACCTCCTCTGGAGGTACTGTAAAGTGGTCTCATTCAATAATGGCCCTTTAGCAATTGACTGATTTCACTCAGCACAATGTCCTTCTGATGACTCATGTTATTTTTCTTAAGATCATTCTTATTCTTTATTATTGCACAGTATTCCATTGTGTGTATTCCATTGTTTATTCATTCATCTGTTGATGGGCACCTGGGTTGATTCCATGTTTTTGCTGGTGTGGACAATGCTGCAGTAAACACTGGTGTGCATGTATCTATTCATGTGACAGCCCATATTACTCTAGGATATATTACAAGAAGTAGGATTGCTTGATCATATATCTATTTCTAGCTTTTTAAGAAAGGGCCAAATAAATGTCCAAAGTGACTGAAACATCTTACATTCCCACTAGCAGCGCAGAAGAGTTCTAGCCTCTCTACGTCCTCTCCAACATTTATTGTTTTTTGGATTGATACCAACTTTTGAGGGGTCTGATGGTATCTCACTGTAGTTCTGATGTGAATTTCTCTAATGACTAACAATCACCTTGATGTCTTCTTTGGTGAAGTGCCTGTTCATGTCTTTTGCCCATTGTTTAACTAGGTTATCTTTTTCCTGTTGAGGTTCTGCAGTACCTTGTAGATTATGAGGATTAGAAGCTGATCTGTGGTGGTCAAAAATTTTTTCCCAGTTGATAGGTAGTCTTTTCACTCTTCTGGTGTAGTCTGTGGATGGGGATAATTGTTTAATTTTTAGAAGTTCCCATTATCTAGTTTCTCTTCTGGTGTTTACACCTGTTACTAAAACCTGGTAGTCTGTTTATGCCATGTATTAGAGCTACCAACATTGCCCTACTTTTTCTTCCACGATCTTTATTGTTTTAGATTTTTTCATTCAGGTTTTGATCCATTTTGAGTTAGCTTTTGTGAAAGGTACAACATATCAGTCTTGTTTCATTTTTTTTTTGCAGATAAATATTCAGTTATGCCAACACTATTAAACAGACTGTGTTCTGCCCAGCTTACAGACTTTGCACCTTTGTCAAACATCTGCTGCTCATAGGTGGATGATGTTATACCTGGATTCCCACTTCTATTCCACTGGTCTATGTATCTGTTTTTGTACCACTACCAGGCTGTTCTGACTACGGTGGCAGTGTAACATGTTCTAAAGTCAGGCAGAGTGAGGCCCAATTTATTCTTCTTCTTCAGTAATGTATTACACATCTGTGGCTTCTTCCCTTTCCGTGTGAAGATTTTGTTTTGTTTTCTACCTCATTAATAATTGCCACTGGAATTTGTATTCAGACTGTACTGTATCTATAGATTGCTTTGCACAGAATGGACATTTTCATAATGTTAAGTCTTTCCATACACAAGCAAGGTAGGTTTCTCCACTTAGGTCTCTTTTGGTTTCTTACAGTAGAGTCTTGTAATTTTCTTCATATAGGTCCTTTACATCTCTGCTTAGATTTATTCCTAAATATTTAATCTTCTTGGGGACTGTGGTGGTCAGGATTATGTCAACTTGGCTACTCTGTATTTGGCTGCTATATTAAGTAGCAGGGCGGGGTTTGTGGTGGCTCCCCGCCCCTCGGCTCTCATCTTCCGACCTTCCACTACTACTGCTGGTCTGCTCACATAGCCAGGAGCTCCTGCTCTCTTCTTCCGGCATCTGGTTCCAGGACTTGAACTAGCAGCTGTTGGATTCATCAAGCCTTACAGTCGGCACTTGAGAGTCCTGCTCCCTGACCTGCCGATCTTGGGTTCACCAGCCTCTGTGGCTTCATCTCGCCACCGGCTTGGGATCCACTGACCTACACAACTGGTGATTCTAGAACTCTGGTCTCTGACCTGCTGACTTTGGGTCCCTCAGCTTCTGTGGCCACATGAGGCTTGTGCCAGAACTTGGGACATTCAGCTTCTGTGATTACATGAGCTGTTTCCTATATCTGTATCTATTTATCTATCTATATATTATAAAACTTTCCTTGTACCTACACGTGTTACTGGTTTTGCTTCCCTAGAAAACCTAGCCTAAGATAGGGACTATTGTAAATGGTATTGATTTGACCATTTCCTCTCTTTGTTGGTGCAAAGAAACCCTGCTGATTTACGTATGTTTATTTTATATCCTGATACTCTGCTAAAATTTTCCCGTTTGTTTGAATGGTCTTTTTGAGGATTCTTTAGGGTTTTCTGTGTATGAGATCATGTCATCTGCCAATAAAGATAATTTTACTTCTTTCTTATCAATGTGGTGTCCTTTATTTCTTCATCTTGCCTGAGTGTCCTCACTAGAACCTGTAGCACAAAGCTAAGTAAAAGTGATAAAAATGGGCATTCTTGCCCAGTTCCTGTTCTTAAGGAGAATGCTTTCAGACTCTTTCCATCTACCCTGATGTTTATGCTTTGGTTTGCCAAACTCACTGCCACTGAATTGATTCCAACTCACAGATACCCATAGGACAGAGCAGAACTGCCCCACAGAGTTTCCAAGGCGTGCCTGGTAGATTCAAACTGCCAGCCTTTTGGTTAACAGCTTTAACTCTTAATCACTACGCCACCAGGATTTCCAGGCTTTGCACATATGCCCGTTATTATGTTGATGAATTCCCCTTCTATTTATATTTTGCTGAGAGTTTTTAACATGAATGGGTATTGGACTTTGTCAGACACCTCTTCTGCATCAACCAATAAAATCAAGAGGTTCTTGTCTTTTGTTTCATTTAAGTGGTCAATTACATTAATTGTTTCTCTGATGTTGAACCATCCCTGCATCCCTGGTGTGAATTCCAGTTGGTCATGGTAAATTTTTGTTGTTGTTGTTTGTTTGTTTTTATGTATCTTTGAATTTTAGACTTTTGTTGAGGATTCTTGCACCTAACTTCATGAGAGATTCTGGCCTGTAACTTTTCTGTGCTGTCTTACCTGGTTTTGGTATTAGGGTTATACTGGCTTCGTAGCATGAATGTGGGAATATTCCATCCTTTTCTTCCCTCTGAAATATCTTTAAAAATAGTGGTGATATCTCTTCTCTACAAGTTTGGTAGAATTCTGCAGTGAAGCCATCAGGGCCAGGGTTTTTGGGGGGGCTGGGGGGAGGCTGGCAGTTTCTGAATTACCTTCTCAATCTCTTCTTGTGTGGCACATTTATTTAGTTGTTCTACTTCTGTATGTGTGAGTTTTAGTAGGTGATGTATTTCCAGAAATTTGTCCATTTCCTCTAAATTTTCAAATTTATTAGAGTATAATTTTTCATACCATTCTGTTACAATTCTTTCAATTTCAGTTGAGTCTTTTGTGGTATCATCCATTTCATTTCTTATTCAATTTACTTGCCTTCTCTCCTGCTTTTCTTTTGTCATTTTGGCAAATGGTTTATCAATTTTGTTGATTTTGTTCAAAAAAAAAAATAGCTTTTGGTCTTGTTACCTCTTTCAGTAGATTTTCAATTCTTTAATTCATTTAGTTCAGCTCTGATTTTTTATTATTTGCTTTCTTCTGATGCCCCAGGGGTTCTTTTGTTGCTTCCTTTTTACTTGTTTGAGTTGTAGGGTTAATTCTTTGATTTGGGCCATTTCTTCTTTTTTAATATCTGGCTTTACTGAAACAAACTGACTTCTGCACGCTGCTTTTGCTGTGTCCCACAGATTCTGTTGGAATGTGTTTTCATTCTCATTTGACTTTACAAATTTTTTTATTCCAGCTTTGATGTCTTTTATAACCTAGTTGCTTTTGAGCAAGGTGTTATTCAGCTTCCATGTTTTTTTTCCTTCTTTTTTGTTACTGATTTCTACTCTTACGTCTTTATAGTATGAAAAGGTCTTATGTAACATTTCAATATTTTGAATTTTGTTAGGGATTGTTTTAGGGCCTGGTATGTGGTCAATTCTATAAAATGTTCTATGTGCACTGGAAAAGATAATATACTTGGCTGCAGGTGAGTGGAGTGTTCTGTGTATGTCTATGAGGTCTAGCTGGCTGCTTGTGGCATTTAAATCTTCTGTGGCTTTACTGAACTTCTTTCTAGATGTCCTTCACTGAAATTAGTATGCTGAAGTCTCCTACTACTATTGGGGGGGGTCTCTCTGTTTCTCTTTCCAATACAGTTACTGTTTGTTTTATGAAATTCTGAAGCCCTGGTATTAGGTGCCTAGATTTTTAATACTATTATGTCCTCCTGGAGTATGGATCACTTAATCATTATGTAGTGTCCTTCCTTATCCAACATGGTGGATTTTACTTTAAAGTCTATTTTATCAGAGATTAATATCATCACTCCAGGTCTTTTCGAATGCTGTTAGTTTGATGTGTCTTTTTCTGTCCTTTGAGTTCTAGTTTCTTCATATTTTTGAGTCTAAAGTGTGTCTCCTGTAGACAGCATATAGATGGGCTGCGTTTTTTTAGTTCAATCTGCCACTTTCCATCTCTTTACTGGTGCATTTAATCCATTTACGTTCAGCTTGATTTTTGATAAGTATGAGTTTAGTGCTGGCATTTTGATGCCTTTTTTGTACACTAGATACAATTCCTTTGTTCTATTTAATTTTCTCTGCTGAATAGTTTTTCTTCATGTGTTTTCTTTTCATCTTTTTCAATGTTGGTGGCTTTGTATTTGCTAAGACTTCACGTTTTTCTCATTTGTTATTTCAATGAGTAGGAATGATTCCTTTCTCTGTGGTTACTTAATATTTAGTCCTATTTTTCTAAATTTAAACCAGTACTTAATTTCTTTATATTGCCTTGACTACCCCTCTATCAGAGATCTATCATTACATTTTCTTTAAGTTCCTCTTTTTGGTTATAATGTTTACATCAAATGACATCTCTGTTCCCCTATTTATTTTTGTGATTCCCCTGTTTAGGCTGATATCCAGTTGCTCTCTTCTGTGTTCTAGTCTTGGATTGTTACCTGATGTTATTGTTTTTCTAATCAAAGAACTCCCTTTAGTACTTACTGTAATATTGGTTTGGTTCATGCAAATTGCCTAAATTTCTGTTTATCTAGAAATGTCCTAATTTCACCATCATACCCGAGGAACAGTTTTGCTGGATATTAATTCTTAGATGGTAATCATTTTCCTTCAAAGTTCTATATAGTATGTGTCCTCCTGTTGCCTTCTTGACCTCACAGTTTTTGTTGAGTAGTCCAAGTTTAGTCTTAATGATTTTCTTTTACAGGTTATTTATTTATTTATCCTTAGTCACTTTTAAAATTGTCTCCTTATCTTCAGTTTTGGCATGTTTGACTATAGTATGTCTTAGTGTCTTTCTTTTGAGATCTAACTTGTGTAGGGTCCAATCAGTGTCTTGGATAAGTATCTGCTCATCTTTCAAGGTATTCAGGAAGTTTTGTGTCAATAAACCTTTGAAAATTCTTTTTGTATTTTCTGTTATCTGCCCCCTCTTCTCTCCAGTCACTCACAGATTATTCCTCTTGATAGAGACCCACATAATTCTTTTTTTTCCACATAATTCTTACTGTTCGATTTTTTTAAATACTTTTATCTGATTCTTTCTCAAATATGTTGATGTTATGCGCTGTATCATCAATCTCACTAATTCAGTTTTCCATTATCTCTGTTCTACTCCTTTGGCTTTCTAGTGAGCTGCCTAATTCCAAAATTTTATTATTTCCTGAATTTCTAATTCTTCCCTCTCTATTCTTTCTTGCAGCCTGCTCAATTTGTCATTATGCTCAGCTGCATTTTGCCCCATCTCCTTCGTGATCTCTTGAAGAGCTCTAAACAGTAATCTTTTTTGTATTATATCTCTGATAATTCCTGGAAGTTCTCTTCTTGTGTAACACATGAATCTTTGTTCTGGAGCTTTCTGAAACCATTGCAATCTGTTGTCACCAAGCCATCAGTAAGTTGTTGAATTTATTTATTTTGTTTGCTTACTGTGTTCTAGTTTCTTGTTTTGTTTTCAAATTTTGAAATGTCCAAACATACTGGTCATGTGTGCTAGTTTGGTTATTGGTGCCATTAAAGCTCTAATATCCTGTCACCAGGTAGTTGGAGCTGTTACTAACATGCAAGCCCAAGAGTCCATTTACTTTTCTTGTGTGGATTCAGCTCAGGTGTCCAGGTAGTCAGTCACCAAGTATGCAGTGCTGGTTCTTGTCTGCTGTCCTAGATAAATAGGGGTAATTGCCATATGCACAGGTAACGGGGTGCAGGCACTGAGAAAGGCAGGAGGCTAAGAGCTGTCTCTGTGTGTCTGTGAGGATGGCACGTCCCCTATGTCTGAATCTAAGTGAAGGAATAGGTTCTGCCCTGAATTTCCAGCTCAGGGGAGCCAGCAGTCATTTTTTTCTTTCCTTGTCTCCCCCTGTTTGTTCAATTATTCAGTCTCCAAGTCTTGAAGAATGGCTCAGGGCAGGCTTAAAGACTCCTACTTCCAGCTCAGCTAATGGTGTCAAACTCCAGAGCCAGGCACACTGCAGTAAAGGGAAAGGGAAATGCTGGGGTAAGGGAGAGAGCTATTTATTTCAAGTGAAAAAATTAGACTCATACATGTGGTAGGTTACACACAAAGACTTGGCTTTTCACGGTCTCACACTGTTCTTCAATGGTTCCAAAGGAACAAGCAGATTCTCCAGCCAGTTTCTTCTGCTAGAGAGCTGCTGTTTTAGTTAGCTAATACTGCTATAACAGAAGTATCACAAATGGATGGCTTTAACAAAGGAAATTTTATTCTTACCAGTCTAGGAGCCTACAAGCCCAAATTCAGGGTGTCTGCTCCAGAGGAAGTCTTTTCTCCTGTCAGCTCTGGAGGAAAGTCCTGTGTTGTATCAGTGTTTGGTCAGGGAGCACCTGTGTGCAGGAACCTCACATCTGAAGTATACACTCTTCTCCCGGGGCTGCTTGCTTCATGGTGTGAGGTTCCCAATTCTCTGCTTGTCTCTCTTTTTCTTTCCAATAGGATGAAAGGATAAAGGGTGGTACAAGGGAAACTCCCTTAGCAAGGGTGTTGCAGTCCCACTCTAATCCTCTTTTAACATAATCATTCTGTCTATTAGCCACAGGCAGAAATCAGGATTTACAGCATCAGAAAACCACAAATGGAGGCCAAATTACAAGTTTGGAGGGGACACATCCTCCAACTACCATGCTTAGCTCACCATGCTGAATGCATCCATTTCCTGGTGGGTAAGGTCTGGTGAATCACACTCTGCCTTCTCCCATTGTTCAGACCAATTTCTCAGCTTTCCCTTAGATGTTCTGGGCTCCTAAGACATCATATGTAATGGATTCATTTGTTCTTTGGGGTCTTTGTTTCAGTCACTAGTGTTTAATGCATCATATATATTCCTGAGATAATCTTTAAATTCAGGTGGGATATATTCAAGGTTGAACTTTGCTTTCCCTGACTTATTCTGATTTTCTTCAGCTTGAACTTGAACTTGTATATAATTAATGATCTCTTCCATGGTCAGTACCTGGGCTTGTTCCCAAAGATGTAATTAATTTGATTCCTATGTATTCTATCCAGCCAGGTCCATGTAAGTAGTCCCCATCTATCATACTGAGAAATGTTTTCGCAATGAATAGGTCACTGGTCTTGCAAAATTCTATCATACAATCTCTGATGTGATTTTTATCACTGGGACCATATTTTCTGGCTACTGATCCTTCTTTGTATCCAAATCTCATATTCCAATTACCAGTAGTTATCAATGTACCTCGACTGCAGGTTTGATCAGTTTGGGACTGTAGAAGTTGGTAAAAATCTTTAATTTCTTCATCTTTGGCATTAATGGCTGGCGTGTGAAATTGAATAATAGCCAGATTAACTGGTCTTTCTTGTAGGTGTATGGATAATATCCTATCACTGACACATCTTGAAATGTTCTTTTTTACAGTGAATGGGATGCTGTTCCTCTTCAATTTGGCATTCCTGGCATAGCAGACTATATGGCTGTCTGATTCGAAACGGACAATACTAGTCCATGTCAGCTCACTTAGGATATCTACCTGCAAGCATTCCACTTCATTTCCGACAACTTCCAATCTTCCTAAATTCATAGTACACACAACTATGCTCTCATTATTAATGGCTATTTGAAGCTATTTCCTCTCATTTTGAATCATGCCGTATCAGTAAATGAATGCCACAGAAGCTTTGCTCCATCCACATCATTCAGATCAACTCTACTGTGAGGAAGAAGCTCTTCCCCAGTAGTACTTTCTGCACCTTTAAACCTGAGGGACTCGTCTTCTGGCACTGTATCAGACAACTGCTATTTCATGAAGTTTTCACTGACCAATTTTTTCAGAAGTAGATCACCAGGTCCTTCTTCCTAGTTTATCTTAGTCTGGAAGCTCTGCTGAAACCTGCCTACCAAGGGTGACCTTGCTGGTATCTGAAGTATCAGTAGCACAGTTTTCAGCATCATAGTAACACACGAGCTACCACAGTATGACAAACTGACAGATGAGTCTTGGATGAGTGGATTATCAACCCAAATTGTGAGAGCCTGTCTAGTCATCATGATGCTCTTGCCAAAATTTACAGTAGGAGGCAAGAGAATCATCTAAATTTTAGAAAAGAAATTCAGTGCATTGAAGGGAATCCAGCCATTAAAGAGCTTTAAAGAAAAATAAACTCTGGAGGGGAAAAATTAAAGCGTACTCCGGTCAAACTCCCAAATCTGGTAGGTCTAGATTCAGCAACATTTGGCATTACTGAACATTCTGATCTCCTAGGCCCTCCCACTCATTTTTACACATGCAGTGTCTCTCCCTTGCTACTCTGAGAGTAGAATCTTTTACTTCCCTTCAAAACACATAGTTATAAAAGATACTGCAGAACACAGATCTGTATTGCAGCTCCCTCCAGCTCAGCAGCCATACCACCCACCTCAGTTCCAGCCTCTGCATTTCCTGCCCCCACCACAAAACAAGAAGATTGGGTGGCTTCTTCTCCACATCACACCTGGCACTTTAGCCAGTCCTTGTTCTCACCTATTCTTATTAGGAGATTCCAGAGAAGAATAATAGGGTTACTATAAATATTAAGGAGACTGTACAGGTAGAAAGTGCTCAGCACAGTGCCTGACATACAGTAATTAAAAAACCCAACCCAACCCACTGCCACTGTGTCCACTCCAATTCATAACAACCCTAAAGGACAGAGTAGAATGCTCCCCTACCCAAAGGAATAGCTGGTAGATTCGATCTGTCAACTCTTTGGTTAGCAGCCAATCTAAGTGCCCAGTGAGCTGCTCTGATCACCATTAGGTTTACAGTCAACTATTAGCTGAAACATTGGTGGTTCAAACCTGCCCAGCAGCAACTCAGAAGAAAAGTTTGGCAATTTGCTTACAGAAAGATTACAACCAAGACAACTCCATGGTACAGTTCTACTCTGTAACACATGAAGTTGCCAAATCTGCACTACAGCAAGGCAGCACTATCCATCTGTCATAACTTTCCAGAAGGGAATCTGAGATTGCTAGGAAAAAGGTTTTTTGCCTGTGCTTTCTTTTAAAATCTTAGAAGTGCACGGGGATAGAGAAATTCCTTGTTATGTGTTGTCCTAGTCCAAATGCTAAAACACAAGCCACAATTCCAAAATTTCATCTTGGAAATTTATAATCAGACTGCGCATATAGCAGTCTTAACAACTCAGTCTCATTGGTCTGTCTGAATGCCACTGAAACCTACATTACAGTCAGACAGGACTTTTAATCTCATTTAAAATATGGATAAGCTTTCTTTCAAATGAACTTAAACACCATTACCTGCATGCTGAATACTGAACACCTGAAATGTGGCACTGAAAAAAGAAATTGAAATTTCACGTATGTTTAATTTATTTGAATTTTTAAATTTAATCAATTTAAATTTCAATTCTGAAGTCTGGTGGACTGTATTGGAATCCTGCCTTCGACACTTACTAAGTAAGGTTCCATTTCAGCTACTAACTTACACGTTCTTGGGCAAGTGGCTTAACCCTGCTAAGCCTCAGGTTTACTGCATAGGGTAAAACAAATAATCTGTGTGAAATATGGACACGAATACTCATTTTGGCATTGTTCATTATTGTATGTCATGTACTGTGCTGAGCACTTTTACCTACATACTCTCCTTAACACTCACAGCAATCCTATTACTTTTTTCCATGCTTTAATTCTGACTCACAGTGACCCCAGAAGACAGAGTAAAATTGCCACTTGGAGTTTCTAAGGAGCACCTGGTGGATTTGAACTGCTGACCTTCTGGTGAGCAGCTGTAACTATTAACACTATGCTACCAGGATTTCCATCTTACTGTACAGTGATCTCATCAAGACATATGCACAAGAATGTTTTAGAGATTTAGCTAGACAGATGTTTGTAGTTGGAGTTAACTGACTTATTTATTTTGTTGTTGAAGTTAACTGGTTTTTCATTGCTGAAAATTCTGTTCTACTTCATGTATGTACCATGATTTATTTATTCATGTTCCTATTAATGGACACTGGGGTCACTTGTTTTTTCTAGTTTTAACAAAAACAAAATGAGCATTCTTATCCATATTTCACAAAGATTTCATCATTTACACTATACAATAACTCTGAGGCTTGACAAGGTTAAGTCACTTGCTCAAGAACATGTAAGACGGTACCTGAAATGGAAACTTACTAAGGGTCAAAGGTAGACTTCCAATACAGTCCACTAGACTCCAGAACTGATGTGTGTATATACACCAATACCATGGCCGGACACATAAATATCAGGTGCCTGGATTCTCAGGGGAGGGTGAAACTTTCAGTCATTTGAAAGTGGATGGGGTAGACAAATCAGACGACTATACACCCTATGATAATATACCCTATGACTATACACCACATTTCTTATCCAATTCTGGAAATAAAAGTTTACAGAAGATAACGCACACGGTAGATAACATCCTGTCACGTAAATAATCATCATCAAGCTTAGGAGCAATTGGAACACCTGTTAGAAAATGAGGGGTGAGCACAGCAATCCCAACAGAGTAAACCAGACATGGGAATCATCTTTTTTCAAATGTAATCACCAAGAAAGATCACACTCTTACCTCCCACTGTTCTGGATGGGCATTAGCAGAACTTCAGATATCTACCATAATCACATTAGAAAATCAGTATTTTATCTTGGAGTCCCTGGATCACACAGTTAAACATCTAGCTCCAAAGGATGGTGACTTGGACTCTGAAGTCAGAGGCACCTTGAAATATATGCCTGGCCTTGAAAATCCTATGGAGTAGTTCCACCCTGCATGTATGAGGTTAACAGGAGTTTGACTCAACTTGAATACAACTCACAACAATTTTTTTTTAACAATTTTTGAAAACATGAATAAAAGGGGCTGCTACCCACTTAGCTACATAAAAGGTCAGAACTGCTTTCTGGTTCTGTAGTCTCTTTAGCGGACTGCTGATGATGCATCACATTCTGGTTCAAAGTTTATACAATAAAAACCTTTTACACTTGTAGAGAGGCGTTCTAGGTTGAAAGCAGATTTTGGTTTTTTTTGCAACTTCCCCCTAACACCTCTAGGCAAGAGGCTTACACACCTAACCTCATTTTAATGGCAGAAGTCCTCTGGGAAGTAAGAAGCTGAAGCAGAGTTCAGAAACCAGGTCTCCTTCCTCCTGGGATCACCTTGTTCTCTTTGCTACATCATAGCTAAAGGAAAGCACTAAAAGTTGTTAAGGATCCTCTCCACACAGCTATACATGCTTGAGCCCACTGCGTATATATCTTATCTAACCTTCTTGTCTAGAGTTAGATATTATCTCCATTTACAAGAAGAGTACACAGGTTCAGAGAAATTAAATAACTCACCACAGGTCATACAACTGGCATTGGGACTAGAAGCCTGAACTATTCCACCTCACCTTACGGATCTGAAAGATAAAAAATAATAATTCACATTAGTACAGAATTCTACAAAGTGCTTTCATGTCATTAAAAAATGAAACACAGAAACAAATTCCTGAAAACACGTATCTTGAAATTATTCAGGTTTGAATATTCTCCCAAACACTACATCTCAGAACAGGAGTTTAATACCAACAAAATAATCTCAAGCCAACTATGCAAAGGTCACCTGTAAAAGCAAATTGCAGGTATGGGTATACTTTGCAAAATGCCTGGCATTTGATTTAAAAAAAAAAAAAAAAAAAACCCACTGCTATCCATTTGATTCCAGCTCATAGCAACCCTATATAAACCAAAAGCAAACCAAAGAAAACTCCACTGCTGTTGAGTGACTCCAACTCACAGTGACCCTATAGGTCAGAGAAGAACCGGCCCACGGAGTTTCCAAGGAGTGCCTGGTGGATTTGAACTGCCAACCTTTTGATTAGGAGATGTAGCATTTTACTATGTCGCTAGGGTTTCTGACATAGGAAAGGGTAAAAATGAAATTATTTTTAAATCTCTCATTTAGTTTACAACGTTTGAAAAATACTCAATTTGGGCTCTTTTCCATGATATTTCTATTTACCACGCACACTACAGCTGGTATTGCTCATTTCCTCCTTTCTAGCCTTCCTCCTTTTCCCCACAACCTCGTCCCATGCAGAACAAGAGACTGAAACGTACTTTTGTTGTTAAGCTCCTTCAAGTAGATTCCAACTCATTGCCACTCTACAGCCTCTCAAAAGAAAAAAGTTCTGAATGATTTTTAAGATATTATCGTTGTAACTTTCCCCCTATCTCTTTATGTAGAAAATCACTTTGTGTGTCTCTAATAAGGGGTCATTTTCATTACATACCCCTAAATTTTTTCATTGCTTATGCAAATCTTAAGAAATTTGCATTTTTGTTCTTCAAAGAATGAAATGCTGTAACTTAAGGCTTCAACCACATCATTCCAGACATTTTGGAATCCCTATTTCTTTAAACAAAACAAAACAACATCCAATTACTTACTGAAAAAGGAGAGCTGGATGCTGATCGAGTTTTTTTTTTTTTTAATCCAAAGGAGTCATTCTGCCAGAAGTTTCTACTCTGGCTCTTTGATTCCTGCATTATACCATCTCCAGAAGGTTCCTAGCCTCTAGACAGTTAGACAGTGATGTGAAATATTTTGCTCTTTTAAAGGAGAATTAATGTGCTACCCCCACTTTCTGATTTATACACCACTACTACCCCCAGCCTCAAAGTGAGGGAAAGTACAAAAGCAGAAAGCTTCGCAGTAATCTGCCTACTAAAACAAGACATCAATCTAGAGTCAGTGTTTTAAAAGGCTGTTAATCTTCATTTTACGTAACTTTTTTTCTCCCTCGAGTTAAAAATCAGTTTACTTGACATCATGAAATCATCAAAAGGAAGGTAATCTCCCTATTTGCGGAAGGGCCCAGACCAGACACATGAAAAATGGAGGAGAGCCCTTGAATCGTCTTTCTCAAAGCCCCTGTGTGGTGTGTGACGAATGCAAGCTGAACCACAGAGGCTTAGCTGTGAATTTAAGGCCCCTTCTAATTAAGCTCCTTTCAAAGCCAAAGACAACAGAATAACAGAAAAAAATAGCCATGTACCAAAAGCAAAGTTCAAACACATATTCCTTAGAGCCTATGCCGCCTACACAACATCAACGCACCCTTGTACTGTCTGTATAGCGCTCGCCGGCTCGCTCGTTTCCGCTCACACAGGTTCAAATGTCTAGTCCCAGTTTGCCCACTCCACACATTCACAAATGACTCAGAGTCCCAACTCCCACCTGCCCTGCGCATCCAAGCTCCCACCACCCCGACTCCCCTCGGCACACTTGCGTGCCTGCACATACACACACAGACACACACACCTACACACCCTCTCCCCCTCCCCTACCCCGCCCAGGAGGCGGACTCGGATGAGGCAAGGCAGGCAAGGCCTGTGCGAGGTGGGTGGTGCCCCGAGTGGCAGCCCTACCCGTGCTGTCATCGCAGGCGCCAGAACCAAGTCCTTAGCGCAAACTCCCGGATCGCTGTACTACCCCCAAAACGCCAAGGCCCTGGCTGCCACACTGGCAGTGCCTGTGGCTTGGCCGTTTTCTATTTCCAAAGGAAGCGTTAGCTCACCGCACAGCTGAAGTGTCACATCCCAGCTCCACGCAGACCCCGGGAATTTAAATGGGGGCTGGCGGGGAGGAAGGGGAGGGTCCTCTTTTTGACTTTCTGCATCGCAATTCCTCAAGGTGTGTGGCTGGTGAGTCCGAGCAGGGGGCGCTCCCATTTTTAAGACTGCTTCCGGCCTTTCCCGGCGCAGGGGCTCTTTTGGAAATTAGGTGAGCTCCTGCGAACGCCAGCGAGGCCAACTCGAGGCCTGACGGGTGCCCCAGCTCGCCCGGTCTCCCGGTCCCAGGCGCATCCGCACAGCCCGGACCCTGCGCTCCATGAGCTGCAGCCTTCACAGGCACCGCATCCTGACCACCCCGCGCTGGCCTTACAATCACGCGACCTGCCCCAAGTTATCGCAAAAAGCTCCCTGTAGCCACCGTTGCTGAGCGGAGGGAGCTACCGTTGCTGAGCGGAGGCAGCTTCCGCAGCTCCTCCGCGAGTCGCGCACTGACAGCCATGCCTAGGGGGACGGGGAGGCTGCAGCTCCGTGGTCCCCTTCTCCTCGGAACCCGGCCCCCACCGCACGCACCTCAGCCGACGCCACCGAAACACCTCTCGGGATTCCAGGATTCCGACTGTCACAGCCCCTCTGGCCCAGCTCCGGTTTTTCGGCTTTCGGCGTCACAAAAATAAGGAAGTTTCCCTGCAAGCCTGCGGGTGGCGGAATGCGCGGATGAATGACTTCCCACCTGGCCAATGGGCGCCCGCCTGGCCCTGGCCGGCACCAATGGCGACTGCAGTGGAACGACCGGAGGCAGGGCGGTGGGGGTCCGCGGGCGAGGGGCCGGAGAGGCCCAAGTCCTGGAGGTAGGCGGGGGCAGGCAGTGCGAGGTGACTGGACCCGGCCCGGCAGGGGACAGTCTCTTGGGTGTGTGTCAGCCGAGATTGGATGGCGAACGCAGAGCATCCGTGCCTGAATAAGAATGCTTTTTACTGGAGAGGAAGCAAGTGGGACTGGCCAGAGGTTGGGTTTTCAGGTTCTTGGCTCTGGCTGTTAGTTATGCAGAGGTGACGAAAAGCCTTGGGCAGAGGGCAGAATGCTAGAGGGAGACAACTGAGGGGAGGCTGTCAGTGTTTTATTTTACGAATAATTTGGTATGACTCCGTATTATTCGCCTGGCCGAGGACTGCGGGAAGCTCGGAGCTGACATGCGGGTCTGCACGGTGGGAGAGGAGGGAACGAGGTTGAGTGCACCAGTTTCGCTGTCAGGGCCCCTCTGGAGAGTTGGACATCGAAGAGGAGAGCAGTGTCGCAGAGGAAAAGAGGGCTCGAGAGAGATGGGAGGGTGGTAGCCAGGTGAGCATGAATATAAGAGTCAGTGAACATGAGATTGTAAATTTTATCATCTGAAAGACAATCTGGGGCCTAAAACTCAGCAATGGGTGAAGAAATATTGTCCCCCACTTTCTCTGGCCCTGAATCTCAGAGCTTCCTTCTTCTTGTCAAGGTCACAAATTCTTTGTGACTTCCCCTGACCCTTACCTGAGGCACAGATACACTTCTGAAGAAAACATAAAGGTGACTGCAGACATCTGCCCCCTGAACTTGAATGTGAAATGCAAAACTCTGGGCAAGTGTGACTTTAACCCAAAGATATGGTACTTTCTGTGGAGCAATTTCTGTAATCAGAATTCCTGGCATGTGAATGGGGAAGGTCCTTTGAGCTCAGGGTTCTTCCCAAGGACTTTCAAATTACCTCAGGTTGGCAGTCACCTGTTCTGAGACACTAACAGACGAGCAGACTGACCTAGCAGGAAAAAAAGAAAATAAAAATTGTAAAGGGATGTATACTGGAGATAAGACAGTGTTGCCTAGCATATGAAACCTCAGTGAAATAGGCAGTTTCTCAGATGCTTGTGATGCAAGGAAGAAAGAGCAAAAGATCGGTTATCAGATAGTGAAAGTAATCTGAGAAAATAATGCAAATCTTCAAAATTTGAATCACACTGAACACCTTTTAGAAACACTTAAAGACAAAATTAACAAAATTAACTTATGCCCCTGATATGTATTGGTTTCCCCAAAATTCAAGCTATTAGAAAGGTATAATCCTAATTTAGGCAGAGATGGTATTCCTAAAAAGAGCTGGAGGATGGCCAAAGAAGAGTTATGGCAAAAAGAGGAGTATTTGAGAAGAACATGGAATTTTATTTTCTAGTGTCAAACAGGAGGTTTTATAATCAATGAGCGTTAGGGTCAATATGTATGGCTCAAGTTTTTCATGTGAAGTTTCATGTTCAGGAAAAGGTTGGTAATCAAAGACTTAAGTCTGGAGTGTGGTGAAAGAGTATATCTAAATTACCAACTAACACACTGTGAGAGTGGTGTGGCAGGGCCTTATAACCTCCTCTAACTCCACAAAGGGGAGAGAGAATTACCCTCAGCATCAGCCCAAAGCTGATTCCTATGAGGGAGAGGTCACACATGCCTTTGCCCTCCAATCTTTTTACCAATTCTGACACCAACTGTCCCTACCATGGCACTCTCTTTTGTTCTTCTGGAGACAATCATTTGTTGTACTGGCCACACAGAACTCACAGATCATGTACTTACAGGTTTTATGAGGGAAGTAGTGGGTTTTAATTCAGATTCAGCAACACTCAGGGTACAGCTCTTGGACAGCCTCTTTTCAGCTTTGCCTGCAGACAGCACTTTCTCTGGCCCTTGGCCACTTAGCTTGCCTCTGCCCTGCTTGGGCAAGTGTTACAAAGCTCTTCTAGCTCTGTCACTGAGCACCCAGAGGCACCCCATTCCACCAATAAGCCTTAGACTAACGATGCTCAGTTCTAGCTCTGTAGGTTGCAAACCTAGCTGCTCTACAAGCCTGAAGCTCCCTGCTCTGCCAGCAAGCCTCCTGCCTGGAGACACTCAGCTTTTCCATTCTGCGGGCTGGAAAGCCCACTGTACCCTCTCCTGACAGCCTCCTGATGATTTCCTGGTTCTGCTGCCGCCACTGTTTCTCTGCTGTTGTTTCTGACTGTGTCCAGTTTGACAGCTGTCCTCCTCCGTGCTGGTTCTGTTACATGTGCTACCTCTCTCTGTCTTCTGTATTACAGCTTCTCCTCTTTCCATGTCTCTCTGTAAGCCTATCAGGATAGAAAAAGTGACCAATCACTTTGTTAGGGTTCCATACTCTTTATTTGCATGGTCCTAACCCCATAAGGGTGTCGTACACCTTATTTACATTGATGACAAGCTGCTTGATTTCCTTGGTGGGCCCCAATTGCCTTGTTTGCCTAGATCTTACCCAGCCATTTGATGGGAGCTACAGGTCTATGGTGAGAAGGGCCATATGATGTAACTCACTACACCACAGATACTGTAAGCTTTCCTACAAAATAAATATAGTGAACGTCTACAAGCGTGACAGGCCCTGGGGATACAGTGATCAGGAAAACAGTACAGTCTCTGTTGCCATGAAGTTTAATGTCTAGTGGAGGAGGCAAGCAATAACCAAATAATAACTGGAGGTGCTAACCAAAATATATTCTACAAAAGAAAAACATTCATGTTCAAAATAAAAGGTTTAATAAAGTCTAACTAACCATAACCTGTGTCATTGGTGGTTCAGTGGGAGAATTCTTGCTTCCGATGCAGGTGACCTGGGCCCAGTTCCTGGCCAATGCACCTGATGAACAACTGCCACCTGTCAATTCTTCATACTGGGGTGACTTTCATGTTGCTATGGTGCCAATAGCTTTCAGTGAGCTCCCAGACGAAGACACAGTAGGAAGTAAATCCTAGCAATCTAGTTGGCAAAAATCAGCCAATGAAAACCCTGTAGACCACAACAAAACCCAGTGGAGTCACTAAGGTTGGTGTCACCCAGTGAGGTAACTCATGATGTCATCCCCTCCATGCTAATTACCACAATATTGTAACTAAAACTTAGCAGATAATTTGACAAAATTAGTGACTATAAAAGCATGAGCAGCAAAGAAAACCATAGCGTGTGCTTGAAGCGCATGCCCGTGAGTTATAGCATCATTGTAATTGAGAAGTAATGAGAGCTCTGGATGGAAGTCATGAGCCAAGCCAAGTGCCGTCGAGTCGGATCCGACTCATGGCGAAGCCATTAGACGTTTCAAAAATAAGTTAGCATAGGGTTTTAGCCTTGTAAGTATATTGATACATGTTAGGTTAGGCTTATGAAAATTTTTTTGTGTTATACAGAACTATAGAGATTTTTATAAGAAATAATAAATTTCAAATGAAACACAACACAGAGATTTTATGGACAGTAATTTGACATAGCTTCCTCTAACAATGTCAACCAGTGTGGTGCGAACCACTCTCATGTCCCTAGTGACACCACAGACAAAACACTGATCTGCGACTGATCGTGGAGATCCAGGTTGCATTTCATTCTCTGAGACATGAGCTCATCATGAGTCAGAGCCCAGTCATGGCAGCTAACAACAATAATAATGGTAATGTTTGATGGCTCCGAGGAATTATATAGTCAGCTCCCTCACTCCATAGATCAAGAATCCACAGTGACAAAGGGCTGATTCCTAGGGCTGCCACACTTCTCTCTGAACATATACTGACTTGCTACATCCTTCACCCTCAGTTCTTAAAATGCATCTGCCTATTTTGCATTCACAGTTCCAGCTGAGTGGAACTACTGTTTAATGATGACCAGTTTTTTTTCTTCTCTCTGCTTAGCTTACTTGTCCTGGAGGTGAACATAAACTTCGTAAGCCCAGAGAGAGACAGATACACTTCTGATATCATATATGAGATCTGGGGGGAAAGATCAGCATGATATCCTGTCTCACAGGTATACTTCCAAGAATAAATTTCTTCACCTCCAGAAGGAAAAAGCACTAACTGATTATTTGACGGGTATAGTTTTCACATTTTATGTAGCTGCAGTATGACCAGCATGTTTCTTTCTTGTATGCCCGCTGGCCCCCCAAAGTGTTCATTTTGCCTGTCTAGCCAATAATTAAGGTAAAAAATGGGTTATAAAACATTTTTCATTGTTTTAGGTTGTTGAATACAGTCTATCCAAGAGATCTGTATATATCCAGGCTAAATTATCTAAGTTTGTTGAAAACTGTCTTCTAACAGCATCAATTAATGTGAAAAATAATTTGGAACACGTGTTAAATCACCATTGCCATAGAATAATCATTAAACAAGTATTGAATGGCTTCTGTATTGAGTATTGCTAGACAAGAAGTGTCACTCCTGACTACAAAGAGTTTATCACCATTATGATTATTTATTATTTTTTTTGTAACTATCCATAGTCTAAGTTCGCATTTTTCCCATATCAGGCTGTTTGGATGAAGCACGAGAAACTTAAGTATAAGAAATTCATTGGTATCGCATTAGTTAAAACTTACTAATGTTAGCAGTATTGGACGGTTGAGCATTTTCTAAGAAAGCTTTTAAATTGGGCGTTGGCTTATCTCTGAAGATGTGTCATTGTTATTAGGTTCCATCCAGAGGACTTCAACACATGACAGAGCTATTGACAGAGTAAAACTGCTCTATGGGGGTTCTTGGCAGATCACCAGGCCTTTTCTTGGGTATAATACTTATGAAAGTAGATAGCCAGGTCTTTGGCCTGTGGAGCTGCTGGGCAAGCTCAAACTACCAGCAGGCAAGTGCTTAGCCATTGTGCTATGAGGACTGAATCAAGACTTTAGAAAATGTAATCTTTCATGAAGTGTTCTCTCTCTAAAAGGTCTCAAAAATTATACCTTCCTGACCAAGTACGTATGTGGAGGAATGCAGCAAAGATCACATTTGTTGCTGTGTAGCTAAATATTTTAGCTGCCAAAAATTAGGCAACTGCATTCCTTTTCTAGAAGCAAAGAAGGATATTCTCTGAACATTCCCTTGTGTCAAATCAAGATAGAAATCATAAAAGTGAAAAAAAAACCTTTCTTAGACATTGTATTAAATGTGGGTTAAATAAAATTTGAGGAATTTTATTATATCTTAGAAAAGTTAAAGTAGGCCTGTGAAATTTCAAAAATATCAATATTAGACGAGGTTTCCAGATTGGACATAAAATGTGGGAACCAAGGCAAGTATATATATATATATAAATTATATATATAATATATACTGTATATATACTATGTATATACACAGCACTGTGTATATATACAGCACTGTGTATATATACTGTACTGTATACAGTACTGTGTACAGTATATACTGTGTGTATATACTGTAATAAATAGGTTATTGTTACTACCTTGCAGTACATGCTATGTTTGTTCAGTGACAGTATGTGATATAGTCAACGTATTTGCCCTTGCAGCAATGCGTCATTCACGTTGCAATGAGTACGATGCATTCTGTTAATGCATCTTCTTCAGTTCCAGCAAAATGTCAGATGTTTTTTCTTGATTGATTTTTCCCTCTAACTTTTACTAAATAAGCGCACAGCTTTAGCATACTGCAGAAAATATAAGTAATCAATAGTGTTCAGTATATATGTAAAATAATACAATTTCTTTAACTAAATCAGTAAGAAATAACATAATATTGTCTGAGTCAAACCTTATGATCACCCTGAATATAGAAGAGATTGACCAATGAATATTTAACCTTTTATTGACCTTTGGAATTTTGTATTTAGGCTGAAAGTGGGTAAAAGCCCTGTGAAATCTGCCGTTATATTTACTTGTGAAGCTGTTGACCAACAGACTGATCTGACTTCAGCCATACGGTGGATGACATACCTGATTCTGTCTCCCTTTGGACTGACTCTTGACAGCCTAGAGCAAAATGTACGACCTACCTGTACAGAATTTCACTGGATGCATTTTGAGAAGTTAACTCGTTTCATGGCTCGTTTTAATTCTCCTGTGTCACTGGAGGAGCCCCAGCTGTGCAGTGGTTAAGGACTATAGCTGCTAACCAAAAGGTCAGCCCTTTGAATCCACCACTGTCCTTGGAAACCCTATAGGGCAGTTCTACTCTGTTCTATATTCAGAACTGCTGTATTCATTTTCTTACTTGCTTAGAAAAAATTATATATATATGTATGTTCCATCTTCTCTTTGCAAACATAATGCATATTCACTATGGAAAATGCATAAAGCACACAGAAAAGATGAAGAAAATAAAAACAATCTGCTTTCACCACTGTTGTAGATTAAATTGTGTTCCCCCAAAAATCTGTAGCAATTTGGCTAGACCAGTATTCCTGGTATTGTGTGATGCTTCTCCATGTTGGAATTCTTGCCTCTGTTATGTTAATGGGAAACCCTGGTGGCTTAGTTGGTTAAGTGCTACATCTGCTAACAAAAAAAGCTCAGCAGTTCAAATCTGCCAGGCGCTCCTAGGAAACCTCTATGAAGGAGTTCTACTCTGACCTCCAGGGCTGCTGTGAGTGGAACTGACTCAGTGGTAGTGGTTTTTTTATGATGTTAATGAGGGTGGGTGAGCAGCAGTTGTGTTGGTAGAGCAAGATTCAATTCAAAGTATTAGATTGTTTTGTGCCTAGAGGCAGTCACTGCCTCTAGAAGCTGGCAGAGAGATTTTGGGAACCCCATACCACCAAGAAAGCAGAACTGAGAGCACAGCACGTCCTTTGAACCTGAAGTTCCTGCACCAGGATGCTCTTATATTGAATTTGAGCTGTTAGCCTACCAGAATGTGACAATTTCTCATACTGAATTTGGATTTGTAGCTTACTGGATTGTGCCAAAAAAACAGTTTCTCTTTTTAGTGTTAAATCAGTACTAGATGACTAAAACAATCACCCACACGTAATTCTTAATATTTCAGTTTTTCCTCCTATGTATATTTCTGCTCTATAAGAAGAGGCTTATTTTAAACATAACATTTTATACTATGCTTTCTGAATTTAAATATATATACATATATATCTTCAATAGAATTAAATACTATTCTACAACGTCATTTTACACAGTTGCATGGGATACAAAAAGATAATGAATTCCATGTTTCAATAATTTTCAATAGTGCATCATAAATAAATATAGTAAGCACAGCTAAATTTTTGCATTCATCCTTGATTAAACCAAAAGCCAAATCTGTTGCTGTTGAGTGAATTCCAACTCATGGCAACCCTGTAAGACAAAGTAGAGAAGCCCTATGGGGTTTCCAAGCAGTGGCTGTGGGTTTGAATGCCAGCCTTTCAGTTAGCACTGAAGTGCTTTAACTATAGTACCATGACGGCCCTACCCTAATGTATAACCTTGACTACTTCCTTATTATAAATTCCTGAAACAGAAATTGCCAGGTAAGGGGAAGAGAGACTCATAAAGTGCTGTTGCATATTGTCAAGTTTTCCTACTAAGAAAAGATGGCACAACCCAAACACACACAGTATCTGAGTGGCCTAGTCTCAGCTCCCTTACTACCAATGTTATTTATTTATTTTTTCTTTTGATCTTTTTTGTTGTATTTAGTAAGCCATCCCAAGTCTTAGCTGAAACATCAGGGGTATAAACAAATCAAAACAAAACAATTGTCTAGTAAAAAAAAATGTGGCATACATGTAAAACTTGGCTTAGGTAAGATGTTTCCAAGGAGCCCTGTTGCACTATGGTTAAAGCGCTCAGCTACCAACCAAAAGTCAGTGGTTCGAACTCACCGGCTATTCTCCGTGACAAAGATATGGCTGTCTGCTCTTGTAAAGATTACAACCTGGGAAACTCCATGGGGCAGTTGTACACTACAGTGTAGGCTTGATATGAATCTGACTTGACAGCAACAAGTTTGGTTGTGGTTAAGATGTTTCTAAATATTTACACCAAAAATTACCTAAATGCATAAAAAGTTATGATTGGTTGTTGGTCCTTTGCTGAATCTCTATTTGATGTCATATAATTTTCCTGGCTCTCCCACATGCCTGCCACTTGGCTAGACAGGAAGTTCTTTACAAATTTAACCTGCTGTTAGTCATTTTCATCTTCCGTCCACATCAGAAAACAGTAACAATAAGTTGATGGTACTCCAAGTTCCATAACAAAAAGCAGATGTGGTGTTGAAGTGTATGAAGTCCAGTGATACAACTATAGCCAGAGAAGGCATTTTACTATTTCTCAAAAAGCCAATGGAGAGTCATGGTTTAGAACATCTCTTGTGGATCAATCACATTTGCCATCAGTCACCTTGCTATTTGGGCTGTATGTCCCAAGTTCATGCTTTGTGCAGGAAAATAACCTTGCCTTGACCTGTCAGATAGTTCTTTTGTAGATTTTAGAGATATAGTTGGTACTGTTCTGTCCAAAATCTTTCCCAGTTGCCTTTTTGATTAAATCCCCAAAAGCCCACTGCTGTCGAGTTAGGTCCAAAGGTAACTGTATAGCTGTCTTCCTAGAACCAGTTAAAATGACTTGCCCAGTACCTGAAATGAGCACACACCGTTGGCTCTGTAAGCCATCCGAAGTATTAGCTGAAACATAGGGGGTATAAACAAATCAAAACAAAACAATCATCTAGTAAAAAGAAATGTGATACACATCTAAAACCTGGCTTAGGTAAGATGTTTCCAAGGAGCCCTGTTGCACTGTAGTTAAAGCACTCAGCTACCAACCAAAGGTCAGTGGTTCAAACTCACCAGCATTGTATTGTAATAAATTGTACTATTGTTTCTGCAGATAAATGGCATGGAAGGTAAGTATGATGCTACAGAAAAACATGTATTATAGGTTTCCACTCCTTTGTCCATTTGTCATACTGTAGTGGCTTGCTTATTGCTGTGATGCTAGAAGTTATGCCATTTGTATTTCAAATATCAGGTGAACAGCTTTCACTGCAGTTTGCAGACTAAACAGACTGAAGAACATGTGTGGGAAGGCTAGGGAAATCACATGACATCAAACAGAGATTCAGCAAAGGGCCTACAACTAATTATATTTTTTTATGTATTTAGGTAACTTTTGGTATGAATATTTAGAAACATCATAACCAAAACTAAACCTGTTGCTGTCAAGTTGGAAAATATGTCCTTGATGATAGAAACAGTAACAGAGATTACGTGACTGAATTATGCAAGACCAATAGATTACATTGACAACACTTTTCTTCAACAGTATAAATGGTGAGTATATACACAAACCTCCTGAAATAGTTGATCTACACAAGATTCAAGTCAACTGTGTAACAGAGCAGTAATTGTTCATAAGCAAGTTCAAGTTGAAGCTAAGTTAAAGCAATTCCATGAGAGACAGACTAAGACATTGAGTATCTGCCACCTAGATTTAGAGACCCACTCAAGAATAGATTTAATGCATTGAACGCTAATGACTGAAGACCAAATAAATTATAGAATGACATCAAGGAAATCATACATGAAGAAAGAAAAAATCATTATAAAGACAGAAAAGAAAACACAAAAAGGCAAAATGGGTTTCAGAAGAGGCTCTGAAAACTGCTGAGGAAGACAGAGTAGCTAAAGTGAAAGGGAGAAATGATGAAGTAAAAGATCCGAACAGATTTCAAAGGAAGGCTGAAGAGCACAAAGTATTATAATGAAATGTGCAAAAATCTAGGTTAGCAAACCAAAAAGGAAGAACAAGGCAAGCATTTCTCAAGCTGAACTTAAAAATTCAAGCTTTGAGTTGCAAGAATGAAGGAGTCTGTGAACAAAATATGGAATGACACAGGAAGCATTGAAAGAAAATTAAAGGAACATACAGAATCAATGTTAAAAAAAAAAAGGATTGATCAGCAATCAACCTTTCAGGAGGCAGCACAGGATCAAGAACCAAAGGTGCTGAAGGAAGAAGTCCAAGCTGCATTGATGACATTGGCAAAAAACAGGGCTTCCGGAATAAATGGAATACCACTTGAGATTTTTCAACAAAAGGATACAATGCTGGAAATTTTGACTCATCTAAACTAGGAAATTTAAAAGCCAGCTAGCAGGCCAACTAACTGGAAGAAATGCATCTATGTACCTAGTCTAAAGAAAGGGGACTCAACAGAATGCAGAAATTATTGAATATAATTCATTTCACACAAAAGTAAAATTTTGATGATTTGAAAGCAGTTGTAGCAGTTCATTGACAGGGAACTACCAGAAATTCAAGCTGGATTCAGAAAATGACATGGAATGCAGGGTATCATTGCTGACATCAGATGGAGCTTGCCTGAGAGCAGAGAACACTAGAAAGATGTTTATCTGTGTGGATCATTACATTTATGAATAATACTGTGAAGACCAGGGATTCCAGAACATTTAATTTTGCCCAAACTTGTGCACAGACCAAGAGGCGGTTGTTTTAACACGGTAAGGAGATTCTGACTGCATGGTTTAGAGTCAGGAAAGGTATGCATCCAGATTGTATCTTTTTACCATACTTAGTCAATCTGTATGCTGAGCAAGTAATTCAAGCAGCTGAGCTTTATGAGGAACACAGCATCAGGATTGTAGGAAGACTCGTTAACAACTTTGGATATTCAGATGACTCAACTTTGATGAAAGTGAAGAAGACTTGAGGCACATACTGGTAAAGATCAAAGACTAGAGTCTTCACTATCAATTACAGTTCAACAAGAATTCTCACAATTGTACCAATAAGCAATATCATGATAAAAGATGAGAATATTGAAGTTGCCAGGGATTTCACTTTGATTGGATCCACAATCAGTAACCAGAAGGCAGCAGTCAAGAAGTCAAGAGACATAACACTGGGCAATTCTGCTGCAAAAGAACTCTTTAAAGTGTTAAAAAGCAAAAACATCACTTTGAGGACTAAGGTGCACCTGACCTAAGCCATAGTATTTTTAATTGCCTCAGATGCACGTGACAGCTGGACAATGAATAAGGATAACTGAAGAACTGATGCATAAGAATTATGATGTTGGTGAAGATTATTGAATATATCATGGACTGTCAGAAAAACAAACTAGTCTTTCTTGGATGAAGTACAGCTGAAACGCTCATTAGAAGGATAGAGGATATTGAGACTTCATCTAGCTTGTTCTGAATGTATTACTAGGAGGGACCAGTCTCTGGAGAAAGATAGCAAGGTTAGTAAATAGAGGGTCCCAAAACAGAGGAAGATTCTCAACAACATGGAGTGATCCACTAACTGTGTAACGTGCAGCACCATTTTACCTGCTCTTGGGTCCTTCCTGAAGCCCCAAAATTAAACCCTCACATTAAGCTAGGTGTCCACCTGTGAACTCAACTCAAAATACATACAATTGAACCCATCATTTGCCCAAAAAATTAATTACTCTTTGTTTTTCGGGTTTCATTGCTTCAGTAGTCTGTATTGAAAATCTTGGGATTACATTGATTCTCAGTTCCTCTCCCAATGTCCAATCAGCCATCAAATACCATCACTTTTTCTTTGTAATGTCTTTCATATTCCTCTCTTCTGCCGCGTATTAGTTTCCTGTTGTTGCCGCAATGCGCTACTACAAATGTTAGTGGCTTAAAACTATACAATTTTTTTCTGTTACAGTTCTGAAGGTCAGAAGTCCCAAATGAGTTTTAAAAGGCTAAAATCAAGAGGCCACAAGGGCTGATTCTGTATGAAGGCTCCAGGGGAGAATCCATTGGTTGCCTCTTCTAGGTTCTAGAAACCAAAACCTAACCCATTGCAATCACAGTAGAACTGCCCTGTAGAATTCCTAAGACTGTAACCTTTACAGAAGCAGACTGTCACATCTTTCCACCAAGGAGTGGCTGGTGGGTTTGAACCACCAACCTCTGGCTTAGCAGATGAGCACCTAACCACTCTGTCACCAGAGTGCCTCCTGGGTTCTAGAAGCTGCCTGATTCTTTTGCTTGCAGCTGTGTTGGTCCAGTCTCCACTTCTATGGTCACAGCCTTCTCCAAACTTTGACCCTCCTGCTTCCTTCTTATACGAATCTTTGTGATTACACTGGACCAAGCCAGATAATCCAGGATAATGTCCTTATCTGAAGGCTGTTAATTATATCTGCAAAGACCCTTTTACCGCTTAAATAATGCATTCACTGGATCTGGGGATTAGGAAATGGACATCAGCCGACCATCCTGCTTTTTCATGTGCAGCTCTTGCCTTTATGTTGTAAGTTTGGACTATTTCAACATTTCTCAAACTATTTTTCTGACCCCAGCCTCTCACCTTCATTGTGGTCCATTCTGCATGCCAAATGATGACTAATCCTCTAAATTTAGTTCTTCATCTTGTTCCCCATGCTTTTTCCAAGGCCCTGACCCTGGTCTACTCTGGCTCAGCATTAGTTACTCTTGCCAAACTGTTTCTCCACCTACGTGAACCAAGGCTGTTCTTGTATTATTTCAGCTCACTGCTTCCTATCTCTACCCTCAAATCCCCCCATGTATATTGAAGTCTGGCATAAATGCCACCGCTTCCATGGGATTGTCTGGACAGTTCCAACTCAAGAGTGATTTTTACTTTGTTTGAGTGCCTGTTTGTTGGAATGATTTCTCTGGCACTTGTATGTGCAATGGGGTAACAGTAGCACTGGACTTCATCTAACCTCAGGGAGAATACAGATCAGTACTAACATCAGCCTAAAGCTGATTCCCATGAGGTAGAGGTCAGATATACCTCTGCTCTCCAACTTTTTCATCAATTCTGACACCAGCCATCCTCTCCGTGGCAGTCTCTGCTTTTCTGCTGGATTTGATAATTCACTGTAATGGCCATACGCAACTCATAGACTATATCCATATTTATATGGCTTATGGAAGTAACATGAAATAAAGATTAGCTTGAAAGTACATGAATAGGATCAATATTAGGATGCACATATACAAGACTGGAGCCAAGCCAAGCCAAAGGCTCCCCCAAAGTAAAGAGCACATCTTTCTCTTCTTTTGTGTAGAATAGCTCTCTCGCTCTCTCGCTCTCTCTTTCTCTCTCTCTGTCTTAAAAGGCCGGCCATACAGGCATCTCAGCCCCCTAAGAAAAGGGACCCTCTTTGCCCCAGTAGTATAGGCCTGCTCATAGCCCCTGCCATGTTTGAGCTAGTGTTACCACTCTGAGTTCCACTGGCAAGTGCCCAGAAGCTCCCCACTCCACCAGTAAGCTTCCTAACCAAAGACCTCAGCTGTCTTGTTCAGTAGTTCAGCAAGCCCACTGTAGTTGTGTTACTCCATGGGCCAGGAAGGTCACCACAGCCTCTTACTGCTCACCTGGTTCTAGCTGTCACTAGAGTTACAGCTGTCTCTGCCTCGTGGATCTAGGAGATTGATGGCGCAACAACCCAGGATCTGGGCTCTTTGTCTTTGTAACACTGAGGCCCCCTCAATCTCTGTAGGGTGGGTTCTTATATAGGCATGTGGCTTAATCCTACTAGATGGATTGTGTACCCTATTTGCGTAATACCCACCCAATTCCCTCTCTGGACTGAACTGACCAATTCTCACTAGGGGCTCCATCTATTTGCACCATAACTGACATTTTCTACGAGCAGGCACTGGTTTCTCCCCTGGGTAACTATAACCAGGACAACTGTAACAACTTCCCATTTTCCCAGGGCCTAGAGGAAAATACTTCCCAAGCTGTTTCTTTTTCTGTTTTTCATAGAACCAAGACAAAAGGCCACAGAAAATTATTTTACCACAATGTGCTTCTTGGCATGGATCTTGATGCTATTACTTTCCTACTATGAGAGATCTTAAGTCATTTTCCCTTCCTTCATTTGTAAAACTTACAATATTCATACCCTAAGGATAGAGTTGGCATAAGGTTCAGAGACATAGCAACACACTTAACACGTAGTTTTCAGTAAGTGTAACTTCCTTCTCCATTTTCTTATTGGTCTTTTCAGTATGTAGCCTCTATCCTTAGCTATATTAAATATTCCTTGAGGGCACTTGGCTTTGGCTTGGCTTGAGGGCATGAATTATTTCTGTAATAAAGGACTATCACATTATGCCGTATACAGTGTAGACTCTGTAAGGGGTTCTTTTATCACTATTGGTAATAATTATGATAATGTAAAGGGAACTCTGACACAGTTTTCAGAATACCAGTCTGGTCCTTAACACTTTCTATTTCTCATTCTGGTTGTATAGGCTTCCACCTCCTTTTTAACTATTTGTACTTCTACTAAGATGTGTATACTTCTGTTAAACTGCTTGATTCGCTCTGGAAACATCCAAGTATAATGTCTGGCAAATAGCTGCCTTTGTCAAGTACTAGCTGAATCAGTGAATCTTCCAGGATTCTAAGGTCTGCCTGCCTCCTTTTCCCCTAGTTTATCACTTGGAAAATGAAGAGGTAGTATTGGAAATTTTTTAAAGTCCTTTGAAGCACTAAAAGTCATTAATTCTATAATTCTGTTACTAGTACCAGAAACCAATTTGACCAATAAATAATCTTTTCTGAGCTTTTGAATTATTATCTCAGACCTCTGTCTTACTTGGAATCGCTATCTTGTTGCACCAATTTTGACAACACAAATCTATTTACAGAAACAGAAGAGAAACTCTTTTCCAATAGTTGCTACATATAATTAAATCAGTAGCTATCACTTGGATAGCTATTATAAGAAGCTTTTTTGGTACTGCAAACCTATTTTACATATACGTAAGTATGAAATATAGTTCTACCACAAAGAATTTTTTTATTGTGCTTTTTTTTATTTTTTACTTTTTTTAATATGACTGAGTGAAAATGTACATTCCCATATAAATTTACATGCCTACAAAGAATTTTTTAAATGAAACTATGTATGCAACATTTATACAAATATTTATTGATTAAGGTAACATAATAAAATTCACTTTCAAAAACAAATGTATAATTGAAGCTGAGAATGAGGAGATATAATTAATATGGTCTCTGACTAGAAATCTTTGACTTCTGTTCTAGGCCAGCAACCTTTTTCTTTAAGTTGCTGCAGTGTAATGGATGACTTTTGTATGCCCCTTCTAGCCGTAGTCTTGTAATCACTTGCAGATACGGTAACTGTGGCCCACCACCCACCAAAGGGATTGGTCAGTTTTGCCATCCCACTGGGCTTGAACTGGTCCACCCCACAGTCAGGAGAGAGAAGATACCACCATCACCAAAGAAGGGGAGCTAGTATGTCCTTTAGACCTGAGATCTCTGGGCTGACAATCTCTGAGAAGCAGGAAACAGAGAGAGAAAAAGAGAGAGAGAGCTATAACCCTAAAGACTTTGAGGAGCAGTGGCAGGAAAGACCTAGCAGCAGAGACCTGGCAGCAGGAGGCAGCATGGTGGACTCTCCTGCTGACAGAACAAGAAAGCCGAATGCCTTTCAGACAGAAGCCCAGGGTGAGGGAGAAACATGCCTATGAGCATAATAGAGAAGAGGCTATCCTGATGGAAGAACTGTATCCTTGAGTGTTCCTGAACCTGAACTGTAACTTGTTACTTCCCTAAAAAAACCATAATCATAAGTATGATTAGTGAGTTCTATGTGGCCGCTGCAATGAATCAATGAGCCCAGCAAGGAAGTAGAAAGAGCTGTGGATTGGATAACTGATGGAAGAATTGGTAAGGATGGTGGACAGAGTAGGCATGTCAGACTTCCACCTCACAAGAATCGGCCTTTGACTGTTGATCTTGACTCTCTTTTCCCTCTTGTGAAGTTAGAAACAGTCAGACACTGCCCCATGCCATTTTTACAAGTTTAGAGGGGCAAAATATGGATGGAGGATGAAGCAAATCTAAAGAACATTTGTCACTACATAAGACTTTAATAAACCAAAAACTTGTTGCTGTTGAGTCAATTTCAACTCATAGCAGTGCTATAGTACAGAGCAGAACTGCCTCATAGGGTTTCCTGGTAGATTGAAACTAGTGTTCTTTAAAACCAGAATCCAATTCATGACTCAGGAGAGTTAGTCTAGTACTTGAAAGGAGTGAGAGAAGTACCTTTGCTCAAGCCTCATTAGCCTGAAAGACCTAGAACCAAAACAGGTATATTTCCTCTACTTCTACTTTACAGCTCAAATCCAAGTTTTAGATCTTAGGATTCTAAGGTCTGTTACAATCTTATTTATACATCACCTACAAGCCTCAGAAAGCATGCCCAGTTAATTTCCTTTAACATTATAAATCCATATCACCTCTTCCTTCCCCAGGGGGAGGAGTAGTTTACTGTGGCCAAAAATTTAAGGGAAAAGAAGATAAATTCTGCCTTAAATCATGTGGAAACCCTGGTGCAGTAGTGGCTATGTGCTGTGGCTACTAACAAAAAGATTAGAGGTTCAGATCCACCAGGTGCTTCATGGAAACTCTATAGGGAAGTTCTGCTGTGTCCTATAAAGTTGCTATGAGTTCAAATCGACTTGATGGCAATGGTTTTGGTTTTTATACAACATAAATTCCAAGTGAGATTAAGAAGTAATGCCAAAGTTTCAGAGGAAATTAAACAAAATGGCAAAATGATGGACTTTGTTACTTCAAACTTAAAACAGAAAGTAAAAGACAACATCAAACTGGGGAATAGATTTGTGCTGTAGACAATAAAGGCTTTTTCAAATGAATAAAAAAATTACTCCAGCCAAAAATGGCAGAGGTCTGGAACAGGCAGTACACACACACAGCACACATTAATCAGAAGACCTCTAAGCCGTTTACAGAGACTCCTTCCCTGAAAAGAAAACATTTAAGCTTCAACAGTAAGGCTGTGAAGAGATATCGGGCAGGGGAAGGGCGTCCTTGGCAGAGGGAACAGCATGTGTGAGAACTCTGAGACTGGGAAGAGCCTGACATTGTCAAGATGTTGAAAGGATTGTCAGATTGCCAGTGTGACTGTAGCAGAATAGGCAAGGACAGATGTTGTTAGAGATAAGTTTGGAGAAAAAAAGCAGGGACATATCATGCAAAGCCTTGTCCAGGTTTAGGTTTTATTGCAAATTCAATGAGAAGCCATTGGAAGTTTCTTGGATAGATAATGGGAAGGGAGCAAAGTTAGAGAGACCAGTCAGAGGGATATTGAGACTATTAAAGCATTTGGGGCCAGAAACAGTAGTAGCCTGAGTTTAGATGAAGTAGATGGAGTCTAGATCTATTTCAGAGGCAGAAGAGAAGGGAGAGGGAGTGAAGGTTAGGCAAAGGGGTAAATCATGCTCCTAGCTAGCTAATCTGGTTTGAATAACTGGCAAAATGATGACACGTTTTACTAAGGTGGAGAAGATTGAGAGAGGAAGAGGTTTTATAATGTAAATGAAGTGTCCTCTAAAAGTGTAGGATACTTGAGGGAGGCTGTGTGTTTAAACCTTGCTTGCCAGTGTACACCCAGCACCTCGACCACTGTCTGTAGGCAGTGTCTGCTGTATTAATGAATACTGATTAAAGACTTGATGAAAACCCTGTAACATCTTGACCATTTGACTCTTCCAAAAGGGGATTCAGTAATCTTAAACAAAACATTAAATGGCTGTGGGAGCTAAAAATTCACCTTTTTTACTTATGCATGGAGTGACAGAAGTTAATGTCTCCTCCACATATGAGCCTTATGTAAAGCAAGTAGCATTTTAAACAGAATATCTAATGTTGTAAATATACCTGTTTACCTTCAGGAAGGAGAAAAGTCACAATTTCACTGTAGATGAGGGCTTTGTTATTGCTTACAGTTCTTAAATTCTATTGCTTAAGAAAGTTGGCTCTTAAAGGCACCGCAGTCTTGTACCACTGGCCTTTAGTATACTAGGAATAAACAAGAGAGCAAATAGCATCAAGCTTGTGTCCAGCTGTTCATGCTTTTCAGATTTGACAGTCTAAGGAGCCCTAGAATGACAGGAGACCAGATTGGTATTCAGCTTTTAAACTCTGAGGCCAGCATGGTTTTAGCATAATCACATCAACATGTTATTTGCATGTCCCCTCTCTACTAGAAAATGGATTTCATCGTGTGAAAGGACAAACTATATACAGATAGTTAAGCGAATGCATCTTTATAGGTTCCTGCAGTACTTTTCAATGGGGAATCGGTATCTAGTGTCTTTACCACTGCAGTCAATAATGTGCAGAAGTTCGCTCTGGATGTCATTGAAAATCAGATTTGATCAGAGACTTCCATTTCAATTAAATTTATCCAGAGCTAAAGTTTTATCTCTTTGTCTATCTGAAATTAAAAAACAAAAGAAAGGAAAACAAAAAATCCTTGGATATGTGTAGAACCAAAAGGAGGAGTGTGCTGTCTGTCTATCGCCAGGGAAGGAGAGCAGAGGGAGCTGCAGACAGGCGGGCATGCAAATTTAAATTGGACTGTACAATTTCACTCAATCACAATAAAAAAAAAATCTTGAATAGCCATGAGTCATGGGTTAAACTATATCCACCCAAAACATGTATCAACTTGGATAGGCCACGATTGCCAATATTGTGTAGTTGTCCTCCATTTTATGGTGTGTTATAAATCCTAACCTCTGTGGTGTGACTCTTTGGGAGTGGGCTGCCTGTTACATTAATGAGGCAGGATTAGGTCATATTAAAAGGATTAGAGTAGGACGCTACCCCCTTATTCAGGCCATAGCCCTAATCTGATGTAAGCCAGGTTTTCCTGGGGGGTGGCCTGCATCTCCTTTTATCTTACATGACAAGAGAGAGAAGCCAGTAGAGAGAAAGCAATCTCAGTACTCAAAGAAAGAAGAGTCCGGAGCCGAGTGTGTCCTTGACACCTGGAGTCCCTGAATTGAGAACCTCTTAGACCTAAGGGAAGGTTGATGCCAAGACACATCAAAATCTCCAAGAGACACTCATCCCAAAGATACTGAAAGGAGACAAGGGACAAGGGCCTTCTCCCAGGGCTGACATAGACAGACAGCATTCCCCTAGAGTTGGCACCATGAAGTCAGACTTCTACGTTTCTAAACTGTGAGAGAATAAATTTCTGTTTGTTAAGGACATCCATGTGTGATATTTCTAATATAGCAGTGTTAGATAACTAAAACACCATGCAAAACATTTTTTTAAAATACTACAAAAGTTTAAAATAACTATTATTTAAGTAGTGGGTGGTCTATCACACAAGCAATATTATAATAACTTGACAGCATAGGACACTTAAGGGTACAATCCTAATCAGAACAACGTGATCCAAATGCCTGGCACATTGGATTTTAGTTAATAATAGGGTTAATTTGGGACAACAGTGAAGCCAAGTGTGGTCACATAAAAGCAAACGCAATTTTAAAATGCTCCATAGAATTATTTTGTATAGAATGAAAAAAGGACAGTCCACCTCTATTTTGTTCTGACCAGTCCATATGGAGTTCTGTTCAGTTATGGAGAAACAATTTTCAGAGAAACAGATAATCTGAAATGGATTCATGGAGGAGTAACTGAGAGAAAGAGAGACCTGAGAATTGGTTTATAAGAAATAACTGAAGGCAGGCAGGTTAGCTATAATAGAAAACATAATGTGTTTCTTTATAGCTGGAAAAATAGACAGCCAAAAGTTGGAAGCCACACAGTCAGACAGGTTCTGTATCTATAAAAGAAACTACTTACTGGTAGTTTCCATAGCAGTTTATCAGTACCTAACTTGTAGAACTTCCCACTTTCTATCTTCAACTAAAGTTACGTCCAGAAATGACTTCAGTATCCACATAGCACCTGGCAACAGGTTTGGTTTAGTTTGGGATACAAATCCACTATCATCCAGTCAATTCCAACTCATAGCAAACCCGTAGGTCAGAGTAGAACTACCCTGTAGGGTTTCTAAGGAGCACCTGGCAGGATTTAAAGTGCCAACCTTTTGGTTAGCAGATTAAGCATTATACCACCAGGATTTGCTTGATGCGTAGGTGTACATTATTATAACTTAGTGATTAGAGCTGTCTCTGGACTCAGACTGAGTTTGAATCAGCTTGACCCCTTAACAGTAGAGCCCGACCTTACCTTTCTGTATCTCAGTTTCCTTAACTGTGAAATAGAGACTGATACCAGCCATCTCACAGGGCAGTGTAACATTAAATGAGGTAATTGGGTCAAGTACTTAGAAAGATACCTGATGTATGATGAGCTCTCAACAAACATTGGCATTAGAGCTGTTGTCTAGAACCCAGTGTCATGCATTGAATTGTGTCGCCACCCCCCACATGTGTAGCAGTTTAGCTAGGTCATGATTCCTGGTGTTGTGTGATCTTCCTTCTTGTTATATATCCTGCCTCTACGAGGAGTGACAGTTAAGTTTGCGAACTCATCCTAGAAAAAGTGCTACATACCTCATTGCTGAATATCACTATGGACACCTTTGAGTTAGGCCCTTGGGAAGCTATACACTGATACCACACCTTCAAAGCAATTTTGAACTCTTCTTCTGAAATGGCCAGCACAGCTGTTAACGTATTACCCTTGATGTCCTGAATGGCATCAAAATGTCTTCCTTTCAATATTTCTTTATCTTCGGATACAGAAAACAGTCATTGGGGACCAGATCAGGTGAATAAGGAGGCTGTTCCAATACATTTATTTATTTACTGGCTAAAAACTCCCTCACAGACAACTGTGCAATTCAGTTCACAAACTTGCCACTGTGCACAATGGCCACTGCAGAAAGAGTTCTAAAACTAAAGGGTTGAGTAGGCGCTGGAGTTTGTGCATAGCTTCCTAAGAGGAGTACTTCGAAGGTGACTGCAGTGATTTTCAGCAATGGGATACATAGCACTTAGAACAATTAAATTTGGGGACTTGTCAGACCCAGCATATGTTGATAAAAGGAGGATGGGTGGCACTTGTGTTGATGGGACAAGATTCAATGTGTACAACTGTACTGTCCCTCGAGGCAATCTCTTGGGACATAAAAGGAAAGGGAATCCGGTAGAGACCTAGGGACCTCATACCACAAAGAAGCAGTGCTGGAGTCCCCGGGCATCAGAAGCTCCCAGTCCAGCAGAAGACTGACAACAAGGACCTGCTTCCAGAAAAAGCTTTCCCCTGGAGCTGATGCCCTAAATTTGGACTTTTACAACTGGACTGTGACTAAATAAATTTCTTTTTAAAGCCATCCACTAGTGGATTCTGTTGTAGCAGCACTAGATGACTAGTCATCTACTTTTAGTCATCTACTTTAATCTACATACCCAAGTCTTTCTGTCTGCTCAACTGTTTACTCTTCAACTACATCTTTGATTATCTCTTCTTCACCTAGACCAGTTTTGCTTGACCAGGAGTGATTTTGAATTTGGCATTGTCTGGAGACCTCTTTCTTTGTCATAACTTTGAGGCTGGGGGAGGGGAAGTGGCACTACCAGCATCTAGTGGTATTGCATTTTCCAGAAAAGATGAAAACCTTAAACTCTCTTCCCAAGATGGTAGAATTGGTCAGTGTATTACCAGAACCTAAAAAGAATTTCCATCATCCATGAAACAACAAAATACAGTTAAAAAATGAAAATAAATTGCACTATTGACGCTTGGTGCTGCATCATTCTTTCTTGTCGGATGTTAGCCTGTGCATCAAAGGATGTTCAGCAGCATCTCGGGCCTCTACCTACTAGATGCCAGTAGCACCTGCCTCAAATTGTGACCCCCTAAAAAATCTCCATACAGTGCCAAATATCAGGGACAAAAATCACTCCTGGTCAAGAAATACTGGTCTACTTGAAGATGTCATAGTCAAAGACATAAACCAAAATCAGTGGTTGAGATCACTTGTCTAGGTGAGACAGTGATAATAATCCCTATGTGTCAACACCTGGAAGAAGCTGTTGGAGCTGAAAGCTAGATGTCTTTTAAAAATATTACTTTTTACTTTAGCTGATTTGCTTTGGAAAGGGCAGTTTAGAACCAGGACTTCTTTTGGGACTATCGATGAACCTAAAGTGGGTATCAGCCTTTTCTCAGATTCATTATATTCAGATTAGAGTCATATTCCAGGACAAAGGCTGTTTAGAGACTCTGAAATGCTGCTGGCTAAAAATGGCAGATTTGGGGACCAATCAATCTCACAATCCTGAGAAGTTACAATTAAATTCCTAGTAAGTGCACCAAAATGGAGTCAAAAGGAATTCTCTGAGCTGTCTGGGTCATTATCCTATCATCTTATCCTAGAATTGCGGAAGTCTGACTAGGCAGATGGTCCCCATTCATGGGTCCCCAGTGACGCTGTCTAGTAGAAGTGTGAATAAATGGTTACATTATGCAAATTTCTAATCTCAAGTTTAAAAGGTTCAGCTAAAAATGGCATCTGATCAAGGGATCAAACTTTAAAATAAATGAGTGACTAGATTTTAAACAGGATGAGCTTGATGTTCCATGTGTACATAGAGAATGTTTTTTAATGACTGATGAATAAGCTGAATTTTCACTTTCTTCTCCAAATGGCTATAGATTTTCTTTTTGTCAGTGAAAAGTGATCTTGCATATGCTCAGATGTTAAAACCCAGCTGTTTCTCTTTACAAACAAAAACAAGTCTTGATTAGTTTTTCTAACACATAGATGTCTTTTACTCTTTAAAAAGTGCAACACTCAACAAGTAATATCTAAATTAAAAATCCAGTGAATGCTTATTACTGTTCTTTTTCTCTCTTTATAGTCTTGCACCCGCCTTTTTGCATCTGATACCTAAGGGTGTCTCCAGAATATAATTTTTCAGGTAACAGATCGAATGACCTGCCTTATTTTGATGGCAGAGTTTACAATTACAATGTCCCCATCGATATAACATTAATTGTGTTGTTAGCTGCTGTCAAGTTGACTCCAACTCATAGTGACCTTACGTGCAACAAAATGAAATGCTGCCCATTACTGCATCATCCTCACAATCACCAGTGTATCTAAATCCATCTTGCAGCTATTGTACCAATCCATGTCACAGAGCATCTCTTAGGCCCTTATTGGTCCTCTACTTCATCAAACATGATGTCCTTATCTAACAATTGATCTTTCTGATGTTCAAAGCAAGTGAATTGGACAGTGGTCTATTGTAAGCCATGAGGTTTTCATTGGCTAATTTCCAGAAATACATGCCAAGCCTTGCCTCCTAGTCTGCCTTGGTTGGAAGCTCTGCTGAAGACTCTTTAGCATCAGAGCAACACAAAAGCCCCCACTGACAGATTGCTGCTGGCTGAACATAAGGTATATCAGTCAGAAATTGAACCCAGGTCTCCCACAAGGAGGGGGAGAATTCTACCGCTGAAATACTACTGCCTCCCAAAGTAGTATACATAGGGGAAACACTAAATTATGTACATGCATACATATATACCTACATACACAAAGTGATGAATTATTAGACTCTGGAGTGAAGATTAAATAAATGTAATTTCTCAGATATTCAAGTTCTTATTATGTGCCAAGCACTAACACCACAAACCACCAATCAGCAATAACCTTTGTAAAAATAAAAGTGTCATTGAAATACTAGTTCACTTCTCATCCTAACAGTCTCAGTGCTTGTCACATAGACTCTTTCAATGCATTATTTTGAAAATAAATAAATGAGGGATCAGCATTGTACAGCAGAAAAATCATGAGCTTTTGATACATACAGACTATAGTTCAACCCCCAGTTCTGCAACTAAAGCATCTCTGCCTCAGCTTCCTTATTTGCTAAATAACCCAAGACAAATCTATTGCCATTCAGTCAATTCTAACCCATCAGAACCCAAGGTCAACTTTTTAAAATGGAGAATGGAAAGTATAATCATGAGACTCTTCCTTTCAGTAGGTCTTCCCTCCATTCTCTCATCTATATGACTGTCTTGAAATAACTCAGCTTTCTTATTGTTTTTCCTTACTGTTATTTAACAATAACAACAGAACTGTTCCATAGAATGGATTTGAACTGCCGACCACTTCGTTAGCATCTGTAGCACTTAACCACTATGCCACCTGGGTTATCATTTGTTAAATTATACTACCTACCCAAAAGATTATGCTTAGGATTAAATGAGCTAATAGTTAGAGACTAGCACAGTCCCTGGTGGAGGTGCTCTGAGTCAGTAGTTTCCCTTCCATCTCTGCTTCTTTGTTTTTGATTGACTATGTTAAAAAACACATTTGATTTAAACTCAAACAAGAAGGAATGAATTCACATGAAAGGATAAATTCTCCAATGGTGTGAATTTTCATATATTGGAACTGGTAACCCAGGAATCTGGTTGTAAGACAGATCTCCAGCTTCCTTCGGGAGAGCTGAGTTATTTCAAGACAGTCATGTAGATGGGAAAAAGGAGGGAAGAGCTCCGGAAAGGCAGAGTCTCGTGATTAGACTTTCCATTTTCCACCTTAAAAAGTTGACCTTGTATTCTGAAATATGGCCTCTCATAATCCAGCATGCAATTTGTAGGCAAGAAAAAAGAGGGGTGTAGGCATTGGTGATTAGTTCTGTAGCAGAATTCTCACCTTCCATGTGAAAGACCTGGATTCAGTTCCACACCACTGTACCTCATAAACACTCCCCACCTACCTGTCAGTAGAGGCTTGCATGTTGCTATGATGCTGAACATGTTTCAGCAGTTTCCAGACTAAGACTAGCAAGAAAGTTCCGTTGATCTATATGCAGCACAACAGTCCAGTCTACAACCGAGCACGAGGATAGTACGGGACCAAAGCAGGATTTTATTCTACCATGCATGGGGTCCCCATGAGTTTGGCAACAACTCCACAGCAGCTAACAACAACACAAGGTAGCAGAGTGGAAAGAGAAGGGACCAGGGAGGCCGACAGGCAGAAGTTTGCATCCTGACCCTGTGTGTCCTTGGATACATTATGTAACTTCTTTGAGAATTCTGTTTCCCCATTTATAGGTTGGAGATGATAATACTTTCTTGCAAGATTGTTATGAGATAACATAGGCATAGTGTATCATACTCAATAAATAAAGGAAATTTTAAATAAAGCAAACCCTGAATCTACTGAGTCAACTTGAGCCACTGACTATCATCGAGAAATTTCGTGGAGATGATAAGAAGAGAAAGGTATAAAAAAGGGAAAGCGTATATGATGATTCACAAATGAACTCATTGAGAAGAAAGTGTTCCATACCTGTATACCCCTGTTAGTGACTACTAGCTCCATTACAGTTGAGAAAGTAAGGTAAATTAGCTTGCTATATTCTGTGCAAGAATCTCTGTTAACAGGCTCTCTGACCTCCAGGCACTCACACATCGCACAGCTTTTGGATGAACTCTTTTCTCCTCTTTTTCCTTCCAAGCACTAACTCCTCATCCTTATGGTCTAAATGTCACTTAGTCAGGGAAGCTTTCCTTGTTCTAAGTTGGAATAATTTAAGAGCCCTCCTAAATGTCTATATGCTCCTGCCACTCTCTTAACTTCCCAGTTTATGGCACGTTTCCCACTTTATTGAAATTTAGCATTCATTCCCTGGGGAACTATAAACTTGGAGAGTACCAAGGTAGTGTCTATCTTGCTCAGTGTATCCTAGCATTCAGAACAGTACTGGAAATACTCCGCACTCTCAATTTGATAAAAAATTAAGGCATGAATAATGTAAATTCTTGAGTGTAAGTTAGTGTAATTTGTCTTTATACTTGGTATTTCCTATTAATATTCTACCAGGAGGTGTCAGTTTTAAATGATTCCTTCGTATTTAAAAATGTCACAAATGACATCTGCAGGATACTGTGGAAGGTTCTGTACAAGGTATCAGAACACTGAACCAATTGCTTTTTAAGGTTCCTTCTAGCTCAAAGTTCTCAGATTCTGTGATTCTTTGATTGTCAGGTCATAAATGTCAGCCTTTCAATACTTAGATCACTCTGTAATGGTAAATTTCAAGAATAAAAGTTGCCCTGCCTCAGAATATTATATTGATAGTAGGACAGCAGCATTCTTCCAAGGGAAAGATAAATTACAGCAGAAGCAAAGCAAGGACATGGAGGCTTGTGTCTTCCAGCAGAGATGACTGACAGATGCAGAATCATCTAGACTCATTTTCACTGCTTCCTTGTGAACCCTGATCCACATCTCAAGGAGACTAGTTGACACAAAGCAGTCTGTAGCCTGAAAACAGGCAGGCGAAAGAGAGCATAACTTGCTACTGTAGATATAAATTTACAACCCTAACTGTTGCCATCAAGTTGATTCCATCTCATAGGTAACTCGTAGGACAGAGTAGAGCTGCCCTATCAAAGCGTTCAAGGCTGTAGTCTTTACCATGCAGACACAGCTTTCTTCTCTGGCGGGTCTGGTGGGTTCAAACGGCCCACCTTTCAGTTAGCAGCTGAGAACTTAACCTTGCTCACATTAAAGCTGGAGTCTACTAAAAAAACGCTAAGCAAGCCTTATGACATGATGCTGCCATATTGTGTCATGATTGTGAACTCTACCCTCAAACATAACTGCATCTCTCTGAATGTCAGTTTTATTAATAATAAAGTCTCATACGGTACTTAAAACAATCTAGGAATGCACTGGTACCGTGAAAAGACTGCTAAAGTTCTCCAAACTGTAGAACTTGCTATCTAGGAGTATACATCATGGATCATATTTTCAGAAATGTAATCTTCATTCATTCCACAAGCATTTATGGAACATGTATATGTATGAGAACTGACAAATAAGTTTGCAAATTCATCCTAGAAAAAGTGTGATAGACTTCATTGCTGAATATCGCTATGTCCTCCCCTTGGGAAGCCATGCACTGACGCCGGTGCCTACTCTACACTTAAAGCAATTGTGATACTTTTTCTCTAGAATGGCCATCAGGGCTGTCATCTTATTACCCTTGATGTCCTGAATGTCATCATCTTTGCTTAAGTAAACAAGTCATTAGGGGCAAGGTCAGGTGAGCAGGAAGGATGTTCCAATAAAGTTAGTTATCTGTTTACTGGCTAAAACTCCCTCATAGACAACAGTACAATTAAGTTTGCAAACTTGCCACCGTGCCACTGTGCACAATGGCCATTCCAGAAAGAGTTCCAAAATTGCTTCGAAAGGTGGACTAGGCACTGGAATCGGTCCATAGCTTCCCTAGGGGAGTACTTTGAAGGTGACCCTAGTGACATTCAGTAACCAGATATGCAGCACTTAGAACCATTAAGTTTGCAGACTTAATTGTCAGACCTTGTATAACATGCACTGTGTTAAGAACTGCTAATCAAAAGGTCACCAATTTGAGTACACCAAGTGCTTGCTGGAAACTCCATGGGGCAATTCTACTCTGCCAGATGGGGTCACTGTGAGCCGTAATCAACTTGGCAGCAGCAGGTTTGGTCTTTGGTTTTGATGTTAAGAACTGTGAAAGCAGAGTCAAAAGAGCTTAGATGATTGGGATTTAGGTGTTGGCATTCACAAAAATTGGGAAATATGAAGGAAGAACTCCCTTCTATGTTAGTTTTAATTTTTTAAGTGAAAGTAGTCCTATGATATTCTTAAAATGTCTTTTTATGAACAGAGTAGTAGTATATATCCGAGCTAGGAGTCCCAGGTACTTTGAAAAGGTTGCTTTTGATCAGGCTTCTTCTATAGGGTCTTTGATCATAATGTTCCATGATAGTAGCTGGGCACCATGCGTTCTGGTCTCACGGCAAAGGACACAGTTGTACATGGAGGCAATCAGCCACACATTTCCATAGCCACCTCCTACTCCATACTTGCCACCTTCTTCTGTTGCTCCGGGTAAATAGAGAACAATAATTGTGCTGTTTTTGGCTTTTTGTTTGTTTGTTTCATATATTAGAAAGAGCCCTCTGCTCTAAACCTTCCTCTAGCAGCTGTGTGCCTATCTTGTGTCCTCACGTTTTCCAGGTTCTACTCAAATGATACTTGCTCAGAGACAGGTTCCCTGACTACCAATATTTTAAATATATATATAAACACATTGTGCTTTAGATGAAGGTTTTTATTAATTTTTTTTATTGTGCTTTAGCTTCGATGACTTCATCAGGTTGTGCTGGCTTTTCCCAGTGGTGTGTACTGTCTTACCCTTCACTCAAGTTACCACTTATCTATTGTTTATTTAGTGTGTTTTCGTCCCCACCTCTTCCCCTGCCTCTTAACTACCAAATGTTGTTTCTACGTGTAAATCTTTTCATGAGTTTCTATAATAGTGGTCTCATACAGTATTTGTCCTTTTGTGACCACAAACTTGCACTCTCACCTTCTCCTGCTTTATTTTTCTTCATAGCACTTATTATTAACACTATGCCATATATTTCTTTGTTTGTAAGCCATACAAGGGTAAAGACTTTTAAGTACTTTCTTTGGTACTCACTCCATCCCTAGGGGCTGAAATAATGTCTGGAGCATAGTAAAAACAAAAACAAAAAAATTTTTTACAGAGTTGACTGCAACTCATTGAGTTCGGGGAGGAAGATGTATGGGGCATAGCAGGAAATCTTTCTGAAAGGATGTGTCTAGGGGTGGCTAGGAGTTAGCACTAAGGGAGAAAGAGAAAGTGCACAGGCAGGGGTAAACAAACACACAAAGGAACTGAGACTAAAGAACAAGGCACTTTTGCAGCGCAGCATGTGGCTGCTGGGACAATGAGTCAAGGTAGCTGATAAGACTTGAACGGGAGATAACACTCATCCTGAAAGCCTTGGGATGCTTTGTTAAAGATTTAGACTATTCAGAGAGAATGAGGAGATGCTTAGTGATTTTAAGGCGGCAACGAAATTAGCAGATCTGCATATTCCTGATGCTGGGATATCCACATGCAGAAGAGTGAGTGTGGTCCCCTACTAGAAACAAAATACAAAAAAAATGACAAGAATAGATCCAACTCCTAAACGTAGGAGCTAAATGTATGAAACTCTTCAAAGAAAACATAGGGTTAATTCTTTATCACCTTATATTTGGAAATGGACTCTTAGGAATGACACCAAAAGCACAAGCAATAAAAGAAAAAATAGAAAAAATTCTGACATCAGCAAAGTAAAAAACAAAACCAAAAAACTTTTGGGCACCAAAGGACCCTACCAAGACAGTCAGTAGACAACCTACAGAAAGGAAGAAAATATATACGAACAATATATCTGATTAAGTTCTAGAATCCAGAATATGTAAAGAATGCGTACCACTCAAAAACAAAAAAGACAACCCAATTGAGAAATGGACAAATAATTTGAAAAGACACTTCTACAAAGAGGATACACACATGACCAATAAACACATGAAAAAGTGCTGAACATCTTTTGTGAAAACTGCAATGAGATACCACCTCACACTGACTAGGATGGCTCTAAAAGGAAAGGATGTGTCTAGGGGTGATTAGGAGTTAGCAGGAGACGAGAAAGGGTACAGGAGAGGTAACTGAGCACACAAAGGACATGAGGCTAAAGAATGAGGCATCTTTGTAGTGCAAAAGTGCAGTGCTGGTTAGGATGTCGCAAATTAGAACCCTGGTACACTGATGATAGGAATGTAACTGATTCACCTTCTGCAGAAAGCAACTTTAAAAGGATAAGCACAGAATGACCATATAACCCTGCAAGCATTCTTCTACTACAGAGCCAAGAGAATTGAAAACAAGTGTTCAAACAAAAAGTTGTGTACAAACGTTTATGGCAGCACTATTTACAATAGCCAAAAAGTGGAAACAACTCACATGTCCATCAGCCGATAAGTGAGTTTTAAAAATGTGGTGTATACATCACAGTGGAACATTCCTTAGTCGTAAGAAAAACTAAAGCACTCATACATGCTACAACATAGATTAACCTCAACATGCTAAGTGAAAGAAAGACAAAAAAGGTCATATATTGCATGAATCCATTTATATAAAATATTCAGAATAGGAAAATACATAGAGACATAAAGTAGATTAGATATTGCCATGGACCAATGGGAGAGGAGAATAGGGAATGACAATTAATGAGTGGAGGGTTTCCTTTTGGAGTGAGGAAAATATTTTAAAACTAAATAGAGGTGATGATTGTACACATTGTGAATATACCAAATAACACTGAATTACACATTTTAAAATGATTGAGTTACGGGAATTTTACCTCAGTATAACATCTATCAGTGGTGACAGCATGAAGAATGAATTGTAGCTGGAAAGACTAAAAGCAATGGTGGCAGAAGATGGTTTAGGAAGCCAGGAAGTGGGAAGGACTTGAGTTAAGGTAGAAGCGCTGGTGGTGTCATGGTTAGGTGTTGTAACTGCTAGCCAAAGGTTTGCAGTTTGAATCTACCACGCCCTCCATGGAAGTCCTATGGTGCAGTTCTGTCATATAGGGTCAGTACACGCTGGAATAGACTCAACAGCAACAGGTTTAGTTTGGTTTTGAGTTAAGGCAGTGAGTGAGGATAGTGAAGAGGAGACCCACATGAGAGACACTTAGAAAACAGATCTGACTGCAAATGCATGTATTTATTGAGCTCCTGCTGTGAGCCAGACACTGCTAATACTAAAGCTATAGAAAGGAAGGAAACAGCTCTTGTCTTTAAGTCACTTCCAATTCAGTGGTGGATGCAAACAGTTAAACCACTAACAAATCAATACGGAAAGCATTATGACGAAGGTATGATAGGGTGCTATGGTTGCCCAGGAAGATGTGATTAGATCTCACTTGGGAGAGGAAGAGGAAGAGAGGAAGCCTGAAGAGGGAAAAGAAAGAAGAGATGGGTGCTTCCCAGATGAATTGCATCTGGAATAGATACATAGAGAGAAACAGAAACCCTTGGTCATTCTGCAAGACTACAAATAGCTTACTGTATCTGAACATGAGGTACATGAGAGCATGGTGAAAAATAAGGCTGGGAAATCAAGATGAGAATAACAAGCCTGTGTGCCATGCAGAGGAATTTAAAATTAGTTTTGAAGACTGTAGGGCACCACTGAAGAATTTTAGGCAGGCAAACCACAGGACCTACTGGGTATTTCAGAAAGATGGCTGTAGCAGCAGTATGGGGAGGATAGATTGCAGGAAGAGAGCAAGCAAGATCAATTGTGAGCAAGAGTGAGGGTCTTACATCAAGGAACAGAATTCATAGGACCTGTGACCAATCTCATGGGAGGTTTTAGGAAAGGAAGTAGTTGAAGAATGTGTCTTTGAGAGTCCTTAAACACTCATAAATGTTTATAGATTGTAACCGAATTGCTTTTTTTCCTTTGATTGGTTTTGTGTGGACCAGCTCTTCTAAAAATAGGATTTTCTGTTTCAATTAATGCTGTAAAAAGAAGTGTGTTTTTACAGCTATTGAAGTTTACTACCATGTGATTCATATTTTAGCTCAGTACTGCAAATGTTTGCACAAAGTTTGGGGCTGCCAAAGAGGTGCTAATATTCAAAATGACTGCTTTTCACAGCAATGCTTGAGGTTCAGAAGCTCCATTGCACCTCTTTATGTAACACAGCTGCTGGCACCAAGATTGCTTCATTTTTCATTAAAGGATATTGGAGAATGGCAAGATGCGTGGTAAGGCTAGAAGGAGTTGACGTCTCATGCCAAGGATTTGTAGCATGAATAATTGGCATTAACAAAGAGTAACCATGGCTCTTTTCTTCATATTTTTACTGCATTCAACATTATTACTTTCAAAGCTTAGTCCCCATTTCACTAACTTTTAACTTCTGTTCTGACCCTCACTGTAAACCCTACCCAATTATAAATACGAGTTGAAGGTTCTATTGAAATCCACTACCTCTTGTCAGTGTATTCTCTGATTTAGGTAAGCTCCCCAAACTAAGAAGCTTCTCATAGGAGTTGAACAGCACCAAGATCCTCAATGAGATGTGTCGACATGGTAGCTGTGACAACGGGCTCAAACACAGCTGTGATCGTGAAGATTGCACAGGACTGAGCAACATTATGTCCTTGTTCCCCAGGAGGTCGCTAGGAGTCAGAGCTAACACCACCTGGCAACAATCTCCTGTAGGTTAACCTTTTCACGGTCATTATCTTCCCTCCTTATCCTCATCTTCTCAGACTTCACTGAGGAACATAATCTTTTGGCTTGATCTCTGATGATAAGATTTGTCTTCATCCTTATTTAAATAACCTTTATCATAATGGGTAAATATTTCAATGTATTTCAGATTATTTAGAAAATTCTTTACATCTATTCAAATTGTCTTGTTAGTATAGTATGACAGCATTTTCAATAAATATACTAGATATCCTTTTTGAGAACATTTTATATCAAACCCTATCACAATTAATAAAAATTAGCCATATAAAAATGTAATTCCATTAGCTTATAAACATGTCTCTACTTGGGACATCCAGTAGCTGCCTTCTTTTACCCAATAGCCACGTATGAACAAACTTTCTCCACCTCAAGAATATCATGTGTTTTTAACAAAACTAAAACTGCATCATAGCACGTAATCATGAATGTGAGTAACAATTACTTTAATCAAATAAATTTTAAGGTTCAAACCTGCAAGAAACAGTGTGAAACATCCATGCTTTTGTAACCCATTGCTGCCGATCCTGACTCAGAGTGGCTCTACAGGACAGGGTAGAATTGCCCCATAGGGTTTCCAAGGCTGTAGTCTTCATGGAAGCAGACGGCCACATCTTTCTCCCACGGAGCAGCTGCTGAGTTCAAACCGTGCCCTTTCGCTTAGCAGCCAAGTGCTTTAATCACTGCACTGCCAGGTTTCCTCACGCTCTCATACTCCCCCGAAGCCAATTAATTAAATTATTGAATCACACTTGGAATCGTCAGGTTGTACCACACTATTTCTTAAATAAAGTACACCTGTGTCATTATTATTTACTTAGTTTAGTTGTAGGTACATTCCTGTGTGTGGTTCTCAGAGGACACTGGATTGAGTAAGCCTGGATGTTAACAATATAGGCAAAAATTACCAACCATAATCAACCAAAGTAGTAGTACATTCCACTAATATTTGCTATAATTAAAAAACATGATTACTAGCCAATACATGTAAGCTTTACACCTCAGTCATGATAATTTTGACTCTACCCTCAGAGCTAGAGTGCCAAAATATCCCATTTAGTTCTCATATGCCTCTCACATGCAAAAATTTTCCCCATGTTAATTACATACCAATGCTCCATCCTTATCTCTTCCATTAACAAAGTCCTTAACTTATTTGGCGGCTGAGAGGACATAATCAAATTCAGCTGGAACAAATTGTAGACTACACCTCAGTTGTTCAGAAAGGCTAAAAAGCAGCCATTATTGTTTAATGCCCAATTCTAATTAAAATCAATTACTTTATTTATCTCATCTTCATAGTTAATTTTTTGCCCCAAATCATGAATCAGCTGCCAAGATGTGCCTCTTGCCATTTATGTTATCCATAATTGGCATGCCATTTTAAATCTTTAGAGGATGTTTGCCATTAACAAATTTTCTTACCAAACGTCTTATTCTTGAAGAATTTACCACCGTTATTGACGGGAGCCAGACCCGACGACTTTTAGGGGGCCGCACGGAGGGACGGAAAGGCATCGACAGGTTCTTACTTTCTGCCGCTTCACTTTAGGACAGAGTCCTAGCCTTTCCCAGTCTGATTATTCACCCCTTCAGTTACAGGACGGAATCCTATCCACCCCGTTAAGGGGAGTGGCGTTGGCAGGGATTACCCTCCATGCCCCACGTTTGGGTGCCAGATGCTGGGAGCCAGCCCCAACAACTTTTTGGGGGGCCCCACGGAGGGAGGGAAAGGCATCAGCGAGGAAATGAATTGAGAGAGACTGGAAAGAGTTTTGGAGAAAGGCAGCCCGTAAAGGTCTGTCTGTCTTTGTTTTTTATAGATGAGGTGATGTGATTTTTACCCTATTTATTTTATCATATAAGCTATTGGCTAACAAGAAACTAACTCCTCATTATTGGCTAACAAGAAACTGACCCCTCATGGTCTTCTTTTTCTAGTTAATTGTCAAGATCTTTTTCAATAATTGTCCGAGGCAGGTGTTTGTGGCGATAATTAACAGTGAAAACAAAGTTATGCTTTGAACTTAATGGTTCTATTTGTACCGCAAGGTGAAAGGCACAGAAGGGTAGACTCCTCGAAGCTTCATTATTTAGCTGTCTCTATTTGCTTCTCTAAGTTTTTATTTTATCTCTTCCTGTGCAGACAGTAAGTGTCTACCGTCCCCCAACCTAAGCTGTTCTAAGAAAGATGTTTCTTTAGTGTTTATTCATTTGTCATACCAATTATAATGAACTTGGGAGTTTATCTATCTTTTTGCTGTAGGGAGTGAGATGCTTGTATAGCTTTAAGGGCTGTGTGGAGAATTGTCCTTGGGAAGCCTTTCAGGGGTTTTTCTGCAAACTTGTGTTTCATATGTGGAAAAGGGGGAGAGATGCAGTTGGGGGAAGCCAGCGGAGCTGAACAGGCCTCACTGCCCCTCTTAGAAGGCATCTTCCTTGATCCTCGTCCTGGGAGAGGAGGGGGTACTTTTTGAGGGGAATTTAATTAGGAAGCGAAATACTAACAGGGACAGTAGGCTAAAAACATGTCACGGGTGAGAGCCTCCACCTGCCATCACAGAAGCTTGTGACTCTGTCTACAGGGGCTTTTGTGGGTGACAGACCTCGGCACATTATATTATCAACAATTTACTTCTTAACACCTTACGAAATTATTTTAAATAAGAATTATTTAGCCAATATTGACAACGTTCTAAGAGCCAGCAACAGCATAGGTTGCTTTTGCTGTGTTATACATTAGGTTGCTATGAGTCAGATCCATCTTGACAGCACCTAACAGCAGTCTCTTGTAAATTAACTTTGTTCACTATCATTATCTTCTTTCCTTATCCTCATCTTCTCAAACTTAATTGAGGAATATGGTATTCCTGCTTAATCTGTGATAATGATAAAATTTATTATTATCAGAACCTAAGGTGCTCTTAAAGCCACTAGGTGCTCCTTGGAAACTGTGGAGCAGTTCTACTCATTCCTATAGGGTTGCTAGAAATCAGAATTGACTTAATGGCAGTGGGTTTTGTTTTTTTGGAAGGTTCTCTTATTTCCTTTATTCTTCATTATTTCACACGTCATCTTTCTCTTCCCCCAAAATAATTTCCATTCTCTTTTCACATATCTTTCCCTTCAGAATTCCAGACATTTGTGAAGAAAATTGTCAGATTGACTGGGTTTATGCTGAGTGTTTTTAGTTATTTCATTTATTGACAAGCATCAGATATTCAAGTAAGCTCATGTGGAAGACTAAATCAAAAAACCAAACCCACTGTCACTGAGTCAATTGCAACTCATAGTGACCCTATAGGCTGGAATAGAACTGCCCCATAGAGTTTCCAAGGAGCAACTGGTAGATTGGAACTGCTGAACTTTTGGTTAGCAGATGTAGTACTTAACCACTACACCAGTGGAAGACTAAGGAGGGTAGGATTCAATGCAAGTTTAAGAATATAAAGTTTGGCCTTTGATTCAAACTCACTTCAGAAACTTCAGCTGCTGGAGGTCAAGAATGTTACCTCTAGTACTCTGCTATTATTGTCACCCTTCTCTAAGTATCTACATGTTTCTATCCTGCTCTAATAGTCTTCCTCCACTTATTTATACATTCTACTTTCCCGTCATTTTAGTGTGCACATAGTTTATCATGACATCCCAAAACCCAAATCTGTCTCAGAACTTCAGCTACAGCTTCAACCAGTAACTAATAAATTCTTTAGATTTCAATTCATGCCAAAGAAGAATTCACTTGGTCATATTTATCTTTTTTAAATCTGACTTTAGAGGGTGAAGATTACTGCCTCACCTAACGATTAGTTGTTCTTGCATCAGAGGCTCATTCTAGCCCAATAAATGGTGGTGAAGGTGAGGTAGGGTAAAAAAGGGGACAATATCATCACAAAAGCAAGTATGGCTGCTGAGGCAGGAGGGTCTGCTGGTAGGTCAGTTACCCTTCCTAGAAAGTATGAACAGTGCAAGCATCAAGGTGAAAACAGCCAGAAGTTACAGATGAGACCACAAGATGTGACCCTACACCTTGCTTAACATGTATCTCAAATTTAACAAATTGTACAATGCTATTGTTGCATGATTTCATATATAATACAGCTGTGTAAGAGAAGAATATAATTGTTTTAAGTTTTTTAAAAGATCATTTACAGCATTTACCAGAACTCCACACTGATATCATATACAGTGGTAAAAGACTGAATGAATACATTCCTCCTGAGATCAGGAACCAAACAAGAATGTCCACTCTTGCCATTTCTGTTCAGCTTTGTACTGGAGGTTCTAGCCAGGGCAAGTTGGTAGGAAATAAAGAAGAGGCATCTAGACTGGAAATGAAGATGTGAAACTATCTCTATTTACAGGTACCACATTCTTGTATATAGAAGATCCTAAGTAACAGTTTTTCTTGAAAAAGCTGTTAGAACTAGTAAAGAAGTTCTACAAGACACAGGATAAAAGACTTACATGCAAAAAATTAATTATATTTCCATATAGTAGTAACAGAAAGTAAAATTAAGAAAATGTTTGATGTTATAATTTATAATAGCATCAAAAAGAATAAAACACTAAGGAATAAATTTAATAAAAGAAGTGTGAAACTTATACTCTGAAAACTATAAATTGATGTTAAAGTAATTAAAGACTTAAACAAATTAAAGACATTCTGCATTTGTGGACCAGAAGGCTTTATGTTGTAAAGATGGCAACGTTTCCTATCAAAATCTCTACTGATCTCTTCACAGAAATTGACAAGTGGATCCTAAAATTCATATGAAAATTGAAGGGATGCAAGATAACAAACACAATCTTAAAAAATAATGAAGTACACAACTCACACATCTTAATTCCAAAACTTACAATAAAGTTTCAGTAATCAGAACTGTAAGGTTCTGGCATAAGGACAGATGGACAAATCAGGGGAATAAAAAGAGTTTAGAAGTAACTTTCTTTTCAAATTGATTCTGTCCCAAAGAGAAGAAAGTCCCTTCTAAAATATTTGATCAGGATTTGCATTTATATCACTGTTAAGGGAGAACGAGACATGAAGAACACTTGAATCGTTGCCTCTTTACTTTAGGAGCTAAGTTTCCATCGAGCTTTAGAGTTTTTCCTGAAAAAAAAAAATTTGTTTTCTTTTTCAGACGGAATTCGAAAGCTGTTATAGTCAAGCTACTTTAAAGGGAAAACAGATATCTCCTTGGAGTGATATCTCCTTGGAGATATCACTACTTTAAAAATTAATGTTTCTCATCATAATTCCTTAATCACTGATAATTCTCCAATGGAATTAAGTCTTTTAACAATTTAAACACATTTAAATACGTATTATAAAGTCTGTAAAGGCACTTTAAAGTATTTTATCCCTTCCTTTAAATTCTGTAGCCAGACAAGCCAAGTGCCGTCAAGTCGGATCCGATTCATGAAATTCTGTAGAGCTGTCAGAATAGCAAAGAACTTTTTTGTACCAAGCCAGTGATACCAGAGAAAGAGCTATCCCTGTATTGTATGGGTGCCATTCCAGGGAATGTCTCTGTTTGAAGAGATCTTCAGTAGCTGGAGTGAGAAAAAGAAGTGTTGTACTCAGAACTGTAGGATTTCTTTACTATTATACAGAATCACTTGAAAGAATAGTTTTAAAACATCTCTGTTGCACAAGACTTACAGTTCAAGAAAGCAAGTGAGCATGCGTCAAATCATCTGTACAGTTTCAGTATAGTTCTCTTTAAAGAGCTTGTGGGTTGCACAAAGAAGAGTCATAGCTTTAATACCAGCACAAACCTGTTCTTTTGATGGCAAAGTATTGCACCACCAGATTCCTTATGACTAATAACATAGGACATTATCTACCCATCAGAGCAGTTTTGAAAAGAGATCCCAAAGGGTGCCAAATGCATATAGCATCATCAAAATGACTCCTCTGCTTGTATGCAAACTGTTATCCCCCTGATAGCTGCTTTATGCAGAACTCCCAGTAACATAATGCTTTAATATTCAGTTCTACTGAGTTTACATCTACATCTTGTTTTTATAAATAATTTTGAGGGCTAAAGGACTCTGTGAAGAGATCACCATTTAAACACCCTTCTAATTTACATAATCTCTAGAAAAATCAAATAACACAGCCAAGCAATTTCCCCTTAGATCACTTAGGAAAACCTGCTTTCTCTTTCACGTGTTTTAAAATATGATCTCATTATCATATCATACTTACTACCTACATAGAAGAAAACAGTAATTTGCAGTGGAGACAGCTTACAGGCACCACCTTAATAAAATGTTCAGAGTTAGCCTCACCAAGAATGCTTCCTGGTATGACTCACTGAGAAGGACACAGTGTCACTTTTGTGGAATCTAATCATGAGGAAATATCAGACAAATCCAAATTAAAGGACAAATTTTCTATAAAACAATTGACCTGTACACTTCAAACTGTCAGGGTCATGAAACACACACACGCAAAACAAAAAGACCAATGAAATGTTTAGATTAAAAAAGACTACGATGTGACAAGCAAATGCAGTCTGTAATCCTGAATGGGATCCTGTTTTTAGTATCAAAACTTTCCTGATTTTGATCATCGTATCATGGTTATAAGGGAATGTCCCCTTTTTTTTTTTTTTTTTTGCTTTTACTATGTTTAAGGGTAAAGGGGCCTCATGCCAGAAAGTTATTCTTAAACAGATTTTAAAAATGTAGTTACAGTGAGTGTGGTTCTATAGAAAGAAACACAGGGTATCAGAATGAGAGCATATAAAAATTCTTTCTTCTATTTTTAAAGGTTTTATGAAGTTTAAAAAATATACATCCTCAAGCAAGAAAGAATTTAGAAGATAGATCTGGTACAGTACTCTTGTTATCTCTGTTCTAACGTATGTTGTTCCAAATTATAAATAGAATGCAAAAGAGCTTATATATGTAAAATTCTCCAAATTGAAAAAGAAAAGTTTATTGTGATGTTCTTTTCACTAGTTGTTAAATTCCTTGTATGTTCTACAACAGATGGATAATTTTTTTGGTTGAGGTTAAGAACAGCAAATAACATTTGGTACTGGGCACATCACATTCATCTTACATTTATTAAACACCTATTATTACCAGTCATTGTGCTAGATGCCATGATAAAGAAATAAAAGACACATGATACATGACCTAAAGGTTCTCAGAGACTATGAGAGGAGACAGATGTGTAAATGAATAGTTTCAATAAAACAATATAGGTGCTATTAAGATTGTGATGTGTATATATGGCTACTATTGCAAACAAATGATGAATTGGCCGATTCCTGGAATGGAGGGAAAAGAGAGTCAGCAAAATCTTCATGAGACAGGTTGTACTTGCCCTGGAACTTAAAAAGATGAACAATGATTTAGATGGATAAGTAGAGGGAGGAGTATTCCAAGCAGGTAGGATGACAGGAGCAAAGACGTGGAGTTAAGATACAGCTTGGAATACTAGTCGGACAGCAAATAATTCAGAATCACTGAATCCAAGATGGAAAGTGGCCACGAGGGAGAAGATGCTGAAGAGAGGCAGTGCCAGTCCCCTGAGGGCCTCCTCGCCTCCTAAGCCCTGGTGCCAGGAACTTTTACACAGTGCTATAGAAGCAAGGTTGGGAGGTCTTGATCACTTCTCTCTGCGTTTCTGAGTATGGAACTTACTAAGTTGTCACTGGCAAAGCAAAGTGCACTGGGATGGGTCATTCCACCCTCAGGAGACGATTTGTGCTAATTATAAAATAGGAACGGTACAGAGCATGGAACATTCTCCCATATTTATGTTACATCATAGCACGAGAAATGTTTGCATTCTTGCTACTTTGTAACGCCTTTGGGAGGAATAAAGGAGGGATGACTCTCTGTGCCAAAGGAGAACGTTCAGATTGCCATGGAACATCATCACAGTCAGTTACCTTAAAGTCACGCAGGCAAAAAATTGGTGGCGCAGTGGAGAACACCATGCTTGACCGTAGGTGTACTCCTTTGCATCTGTCTCTCCTAAGTCAGGCTAACAAGGGGGTCTAAAATCTCTGCTCCAGAATGAAGGACGGAAACAGAATACTCTCAAGGCCAGAAGTGAGTGCAAGAAACAAATGTTCATTACTTACAGTTATCTCGAATAAAACTAAAAGGCCTTTAATGAAAAAGTCTTTCTGTTGTCTGTCCATCTCACTATTCTGAACCTTTGTTTACCGATTTAAAAAGATGTAAATTCAGAGACTGATTTAAAAAGATGTGAATTCAGCTAGGAGGGTTAATTCCCCCAAAGCAGCCATATCTAGGAGTTTGGAAGTTAATGTTTTACGCAACGGTGTTTTAAATTAGTGAGTTTTGTGATTACTTTGCACATAAAAAGAAAACTTTGGCAGCAGTGTGGGGGTTTAACTGGAAAAGATCAAGACTGAAGACAGGAAGACCATTTGGAGGACTATTGTTGAAGAAAAAACACAGGTCATGAGGACCTAAAGGAAGTCAGAAGCCACAGGAATGCTATGATGGATCAGATGTGGGAGCTGACAGGAAGAGTTAAGCCTAGCATGACTTCAGGTCAGGGGCACAAGTGACTCAGTGGATGATGGCTTGGGTGACTCAGCACAATCATTCCCCACACCTAGTAAAGAGGAGAGGTGGATAGCAACTTTAAGAGGATGAATTCTGTCTGATTTGATTACCTACTGTGACATTTGTTCAGTTTATGAATTCCATAAATTGGGGAGTAAAGTTCTTTCCAGTGAGATCATTAAATTAAAAGAAAAGGGCTTCATTGACTTAGACCAAGCAACTGAAAGAGTCATTATTCCACCGCACGGAAATCAAGATGAAACCAGGACAGAGAGAGATGCAGGGTGGTCCCTCAGAGGCTGGCAGGCCAGGTGGTTTAAGGGCCAGCTCTGACAACAGGCTGTGAGTCGAACAAAGACGCTTGACAGACACAGAAAATGAGGAAAAGCAGATTTTCCAAAATGCGGAATTGTGGCCACAGTTAAATTAAAGATACTCAGGACTTAATCTTCCCTTTTACTTAAACATGATTTTTGATGAAATCATTCAGTTTTTCATACACAATAATATAACCTTGAAACATACAGAACAGCTATACTGTGCACAAATGGCATTCTAATAATCATTGTAATAATTGCCATACAATAATTCTTTTGAGCAAACTTGACTCTCACTAGAGAGTCAAGTCAACTTAATGGCTTTAAAATTCCTGGATTACTTCAACCATGGAAAACACAGCTTTTTATAACCAGTGTGAAGAATTCTTGAGACAATCCTCCTTTTTCTTCTTGCCTAGCTTGTCTTCAAATCTGACCTAAGTCCATGGAAATTCTTCTTTTATAGTTCATTTCCCTTTATACTTTGGACTATTTCACTTATATAGTCTGAAGATTTGTTGGAAACATGCACAGAGTAAATTATTAACCATCGCTTATTAGTGATCATTTTGAGAAGTCCTTCAGTTGTTTTCTCTTATGCATGTAAACAGAGATGATACAAAAGTCATGTAAGATGAATCAAAACCAAACCCATTGATTCTGACTCACAGTAATGCCATGTGTGCATAGCACAGCTGCTCCATGTGTTTCAAGGTCGTGTCCTTTCAGAAACATATCAGCAGGACTTTCCTTCAAAGTATCTCTGGATGGGTTTGAACTGCCAACCTTAGAGTTAGTCAAGCACTTAACCCTTTGCACCACCCAGGAATTCCAAATCGTGTAAACACCCAAACCCAAACCCATTGCTGTCAAGTCGATTCTGACTCATAGCGACCCTATAGGACAGAGTTGAACTGCTCCCTGGAGTTTTCAAGGAGCCCCTGGCAGATCTGAACTGCCAACCTCATGATCAGCAGACATGGCACTTAAGCACTATGCCACCAGAGTTTTTCCAAGTCATGTAAGATCATACGTTTCAAGGCCATAAACTCCCTGCCTTGATTTTTAATCTTTTTCCAGGAGTATAAGCTTTCAAAAACAATGCCATGAAAATTCTATTCATAATTTTCATTTCATAAACTGGGAAATGACATGACCAAAGGGTAGACTTTTAAAAGAAGAAACTTCCTGGTATAAGATACTAAACCCTTTTGGACACAGAAACTGGTTAAGAAGACAGCTAAGGATAAAAAACTTTCTGGAAAGTGAGCAAAGTAGAAAAAAAATTGTTTGACTTATAGAAGATACACGCCGGATATCTGTAATGTTCAAGATAATTCTAGAGCAGAATTTCTCAGCACCAACACTACTGACTTTGTGGGCCAGATGCTTCTTTCTTATGGGAGCTTGTTCTGAACATGATGAGCTGTCTAGCAGGACCTCTGCCTACATCCACTAGGTTTTAGCAACACCTCTCCAGTGACAACAATCGAAAATGTCTCCAGACATTGTTAAATGTCCTCTGGGGGTGGGGCAAAATCACCCCACTTTGAGAATCACAGTTCTACCACCTTGTTACTAAAAGTGTGATTTCCACCTCAGCAGCATCACCTGAAAGCTTGTCAGAAATGAGAATCTCAAGTCTCATCGCAGACATAGTGAATCAGAATTTGTACTTTAACAAGAGTCCCAGGTGAGTCATATGCACATTCAGGTTTCAAAAGCTCTGTCAGGTTGCATGGATCATATTTATCCACCAGTGGGAAGAGAGTGGGAAAGAACAGAAAAAGGGAGAGAGGGAGTAAAAGAAACAGATAAAAAAATCCAAAAAACTTGGTTAAAATTTATGTATGTCAAGGTTTAAAATCAAGCACAAGTAATCTTTCTTTCTGTGACAAAGTTGTCAGTGAGAAAGTTACAGAACAAGTTTTAATTATTGGAATTTTAGAGGAGAAAAACAAATTATGCATAAGAAAATTATCCTTCTACCCCTCTTTGAAAAAAACAAACACCCAACTCCGGTTCATTGAGACCTCTTGTGTTACAGGGTGGAACTGTTTTATAGGGCTTTTTTGACTGTAATGTTCACAGAAGCAGATCACCAGGGTTCTCTTCCACAGTGGCACTGAATGACTTAGAACCACCATGCTCTAGAGCAGAGAGGCACAAACCATTTGTACCACCCGGAGACCTACAAGGAAGTTAGGATGATATTAAATTAGCTAGAATTTTAAATCACTGAGGCCTAGATTAGAACCTGACAAAACTCACAGCAACACTATAGGAGAGAGCTCCATCGAGCTTTCCAGAAGCACCAGGTGGATTTGAACTGCCTATCTTTTCATTGGCAGTTAACCACTATGCCACTAGGGTTTCCTAAGTTAGAACAATGACTATTAAAATCAAGCAAATAAGGTGAAAGCCAGAAAACTTAGGGAGAAACAAACTGCAAGAAATGGTGACCAGCTGGACATGAAAGAAGACTTGCATAGACTCGGTAGGCTGTTTCTCATATGCTCATCTTCTGGTTAGGCTGGATCATGCCAAGGAAATCCTTGGGAAAGGGCAGGGGATAAATACCATGAGTACCATCAGATCACTTGCCTAGGGCTCAGGGGACATGGGCTGTACAGTCAGCCCTCTGTATCCATGGGTACCACATCTGGGGATTCAACCAGCCATGGGTTGGAAGAAAAAAAGTGATGAGTAGGCAGGCACTATGTGCCCTCCCTCCATTTGACAAATCCTCAGTCTCTCCAGCACCCTGCAGTTCGAGCACTGTTCACCTGGCGTCTGATGTGTAAATGGTTAGATCTGTCTTGAACAGGTATGGAGTTTTTTCTTATCGTTATTCCCTAAGGAATACAGTATGATCAATATTTACACTGCATCGGGTATTATAAGTAATCCAGAGATGATTTCAAGTATACAGGAGGATGATCGCAGGTTATTTGTAAACACACATCTTTTCGTACAAGGAACTTGAGCATCCTTGGATTTTGGTACCTGCCAGGATCTTGGAACTAATCCCCATGGATATCAAGGTTTTATTTTTAAAATCAGAACTTTGCATGTTATGGTAAGTTGTCACATGGCTACCTCTGCCCCTACTCCTTTACTTGGAATCCTTGCAGAAGGAAAATTTCCCAAACTATTTCCCCTCAAATTTCCCAAAATATTTTTCCAAAATATTACAAGTCTGGAGTAAGAGGCTGATTATTTCTGTCTAACAGATAATTATTTTCAGGAGTACTTCGTAGTACTCATACTCCTCATTCTAATAGTTCAGATCAGGGGTTGGCAAACTTTGTCTGTAAAGGGCTAGACAGGAAGTATTTTCACTTTGTAGCCCAAGTATTCTCTGTTGTAACTGTACTGTTGTTATCATAGACAATATGTAAACAAATAAGCCTGACTGTATTCCAATAAAGCTTTATTTATAAAAATAAGGAGCTGGATTTGGCTCACAAGTTACAATTTGCTGACCCCTCTTCTAGGTTGTTTTTTTAATATGCTTTTTAAAATTGTTTTAAACATATAGGAGAATATATTCATGTAAAGCATTTCCCCCACTTACTATTTAAGCATATAAGCTAAGCAACCCTTTGCTATTAAGTTTACTGAGACTCATGGATGTGTGTCAGAGTAGAACTGTATTCTGTGTTTTTTTTTTTTTTAAGATTGTTCTTTTGAGTTTGAACCTGTCCTCGAATACAAATTAAAATAGCTTGGTTTAATATATACACGAGGCTGTCCAACTGCTCTCTTTTAGAGAAGACAGGAGAGGGTGGGAAAGAGAAGACAAGTGTCAGTTGAGTGGATACTGGAAGCAAAGAGTGGAGAGGATGAGAGTGTTGTCACAGGGTAAAAAGAGCAGACAGAGTTGCATAGAGGCAGGTGCCCATGGTTTTGTACAGCAAACTGACTTAGATTGTAAACTTTCACTTAACTACAATAAAACATTTTTAAAAATCATATTGCTTCATAAAAGAGTTTTAATAATGATTAATCCCCATCCACCCTCCCAAACATTAAAATAGCTAGCATATATTGACTTTCAAGTGTTAGGTACTGTTCTAAGTAACTTACATGCATTATTTTATTAAGCTCTTCCAGCAACACCCTGGAGTGCTTATTACTTCAGTTTTAGTGTAAGAAAAGGATACAGCTCCAGGTATTTTTCATGGAAGAATTTAATATAGGGAAATGCTCTTATAAATCCACTGGGAGAGACAGAAGCAAAATAGGAGGCTTCCTCTGGAGTTTTATTGTTAAGGTCATGCCCTCATAGCTGTCATCCAGATTGCAGGAAATTACTGCTGCTACCATTGCTGTCACCAGCACAGCTGCCACAAATACAGGAGTATGCTTTTGGAGAGTGCAGCATGGATCCAGCCCTTGGCACCCTTGTGTCTGTTGGAGCTTGTCCGTCAGCTCCCCCTGCTGTAGGAAGCTGGCTTCTGCTTCCCTTTCGAATCTTAGAGACTAGATCTGTACATAATTGGCAATCTATTTCCCATCCAAAGAGTCCTGGTGAGATAGTGGTTAAGAGTTCAGCTAATCAGAAGGTTGGAAGTTCAAACCCACCAGTTTCTCCGTGGGAGAAAGATGCAGCAGTCTGTTTATGTAAAGATAATAACCTCTGAAGCCCCATGGAGGTGGTTCCATTCTGTTCTATACTGTCACTATGAGTTGGAATTAATTCAATGGCAATATGTATGGTTTTGGTTTACTTCACATCCAGAAGCTTCACTGCAAAAACAGCTAGAATAGTACTTGCTAAACTTCCCAATGTCTTCAATCAGAAGAAGCCTGAATCATAATTGAGAGAGCCAATATAGCTGCCACAGATGGATACTAATATTATCCCTAGCTAAAACTGACTTCGAAAAATTTTCTTTCAATTTTTCCTTATTTCCTTACTCTAAGTTGTTGTTAGATGCTGTTGAGTCATTTTTGGCTTATGGTGACTCTGTGACAGCATAGAACTGCACTATGGGATTTTCTTGACTGTAATCTTTATGGAAACAGATCACGAGGTCTTTCTCCTTCAGAGCCAGTGGGTGGGTTTGAACTGACAAACTTTTGGTTAACAACCAAAGCATAACCATTTATGCCACCAAGGCTCCTTTATTCTAAATAGGCAAACTGATATCATGCAGAGTTGCTTATGAGGATACTCTCTTTGATACACTTGTAGTTTTAGTTACTTATTATTTAAGTATTCCGAGATATGTAAATGGAATATTTTGAATCTTTTTTATTGTACTTTAGATGAAGATTTACAGAACAAACTAGCTTATCATTAAACAATTATTACATATTTTGTTTTACGACACTGTTTAACTATCCCACATGTCAACACTCTCCCTTCTTAACCTTGCATTCCATATTACCAGCTTTCTTGTCCCCTCCTCCTCTCTAGTCCTTGCTCCTAAATTGGTGCTCCTTTAGTCTTGTTTTGTTTTAAGGGTCTGTTCAGTCTTTGAAGGGTAAACCTCGGGAATGACTTCATTATTGAGTTGAAAGGATATCCAGTGGCCATACTCTCAGGGTTTCCCTAGTCTGTCAGCCCAGTCTGTTGTTTCTTTTTGAGTTAGAACTTTTTTCTATATTTTGATCCAGCTCTGCCCTGGACCCTCTACTGTGATCCCTGTCAGAGCAGTCAGTGGTGGTAGCTGGGTACCATCTAGTTGTACTAGAATCAGTGAGGTACAGGCTGTTGTAGATGTGGTCCATTAGTCTTTTGGCTTAATCTTTCCCTTGTATCTTTATTTTTCTTCATTCTTCCTTGCAATTGGAAGGATGAAACCAGTAGAATATCCTAGATGGCCACCTCAGGCTTGTAAGACCCTGGATGCTACTCACCAAAGTCGAATGTAGAACACTTTCTCTATGTACTACATTATGCCAATAGAGTTAGATGTGCCCCAAGACCATGGTCCCCACAACCCTCAGTACAGCAATTCAGTTCTTCAGGGAATTTGGATGTGTCTATGTAGCTTCCTGTAAATGGACTATTCTACAAAGTAAAACAGTCGTGTTGAGTCCCTTTAAGAAATACTGTTTCTCTTTCCATTCTTATCTATCATAATTATGGTAAACTTTTAAGCTTGGGTCATTTTAATGATCAGTTTTGAAATATGACAATATACACAGGTGCCATTAAAGTATACACCAATAAGTAACCTACAACATATACTCGACCCAACATCATTCATCTCTTATGAGTTGCTATATAGTATTGATGGCTCCTCACAGTCATCTCTATCAAATATCTGTATCTTACTTGCAAAATTAAAATCCTGCTTTCGTGCATTAAAAAAATTGTAAAGGAGTACACCCTAAGAACTCCACTAAAAGACCACAACTGATGGTCTGAAACCCTGGGAGTTCCCCTGGGAGCATGGGCCCTAGCCTTGATGTTGCCCTGATCATAGACCATTAGTAAGGTCAACTCTTTGGCTATAAGTGGATTCGACTCAGGGACACAGAGTGACCATATCGTGTGTATACTTTATAGTTCTATGCATCTATAGGATGTCATGCTACTGGCCTGTTACTAGTGGTGAGTGGAGAGCGTGGAGAGGAGGGAACAGGAGACTGTCAAGAGGATACGTGTACGGAATGGAAAGGAGGTGTGTGTTGTCACCAGGCAAGGAGAGCAGAGAGCTGCTGATAGGTGGGCATGCAAATTTGAATCGTATTGTAAACTTTCACTCAATCACAATAATATACATACACACAAAAGAAGATGAAGTTGGTGTCTTCTGGAGCTTAAGTAAGCAATTTGGAAGTGCTACATGACTCAGATTTTATTGACACTTCCCTGACCCTTGTACAGGCACAAGTATTATTTCCTCCTTATTGTACCTGATGTACCATACAGGTTCAATAAATACTAAGTGAAGAAATGGAAAGAATGGATCATACATAAACTTGCTGTTTAATCCACTAAAGATTTAAAACTTCTTAAAAATAGACATCACATCTTAACCACATCTTAAGTATCTTTACAGCCTTCCTTTTTACCTCCTAATGTAATATTGAGAATAGAAGAAACTCTCTACCCTCAAGTCAATTCCAACTCGTAATGATGGTATAGAACAGAGTAGAAGTGCCCACAGTATTCCCAAGGCTATAATCTTTATGGAAGCAGACTGCTACATCTATTTCCTACAGAGTGTTTGGTGGGTTCCAACTATCTACCTTCCTATTAGCAGCTGAGCACTTAACCACTGCACCACCAGGCCTCCTTCCATTTATCCCTTAATTTAAATGAAGTCATTACAATTTCAATTTTTATTAATAAGAATTTTGTCATTTTTATTACTAAAATAAACATCATCAAGTTAAGGGAACAACTGGCAATATAAAAACAAATCTTTGTAAACACAGAAAGAAAAACAATACAAGCAGGCATAAATGTTAGTTCAAACGTTGAATGATGCCATCTAGTGAGAGACTGATTCCCTTACTCTGTAGATCAAGGTTCCTAAATTTCAATCTCAATATTTGGTATTTATGGGACCTTGTTAAAAAGGTTCCAGCCATGCTCCTTCTTGGAGATTTCTAACTCACTTTATATGTATGATTGCCCAATAGTTTTAATAGGATCCAGATTGGAAAGTGTCATTTCAGTTAAAATTAGGGTCCTCAGGGGTACATTGTGCTTTCCCTTTCCATCAGAATTTTCACCAGCTTTCCAAATGGCATCTATTCTTTATGTCCTAATTCATGTCCCGCTGTATATTCTGGCTTCTGCATGTAATTTCTGTATCTTTATCCTTTGCTTTTATAAGTGCATTAGTTTTCTATTGCTGCTGTAATAAATTACCACAAACTTTGTGGCTTAAAACAACACAAATCCATTCTCTTCTGGGGATCAGAAGTTAAAATGGACTGTCAGTAGAGCTGTATTTCTTCTGGATGCTCTACAGGAAACTCTGCTTCCCTGCCGTCTTTCAGCTTACGGAGGCTTCCTGCATTCCTTTGCTCATGGCCCCACAATACCTCAGCTACCACAGTCAGATCTCCTTTCACTCTCCTGCCTCCCAGTATTCTTTTTGCCAGGTAAGGGAACATATTCACAGGAGATTAGAACATGAGTATCTTGGCGGAGAGAATGGTAGAGGCGTTATTCTGTCTACCACAATAGCTAATTTTGCTGCTAATAATATTCTTTGAGTGCATGCTCTGCACCAGGCCCCTACATTACCTGCTTTACTTGTATTAGTTTATTTCATCCTCTCAATAACTGCAAGAAAAATCTACCCATTCTTGCTTCCTTGATGCCATAGAATCAATTCTGACTCACAACAACCCTATGTGTTATAGAGTGGACCTGCTCCATAGTGTTTTCTGGGCTATAAATTTCAGGGACTGATTACTCAAAAGCGAGATATGGGTGGTCTTGACTGTGTTTACCTACATGGGATATGATATTGTAGTCTTCAGATTAGTAACTAAACACAGTTAAGCTCATGCTTACCTTGCTTACTATAAACCAGTACATGCTATGCTTACTGATTAACCCATCCATAGCTATAATCTCACTAGGAAATAGCTCACTGGGCCTTTCTTCCACAGCACTGTTGGGTGTGTTCAAACTGACAACCTTTTGGTTAGTAGCCCATCACAAAGTGCTTGCACCACACACGGACCTTTTAACTGTAAGATATACATTATTATTATTGTGTTTTACAGGTGAGGAAATTAAGGCAAAGAGTTTAAGAAACTCCCCATGGGTCACACAACTAATAGAGTGGCTGAACTGGCTCTGACGAATGTCGTGTCATTATACATGTACAGAGTACCATGCAGTGGGAAAGAACATGGTTATGCCACTATTATAAGTTCAAAAAGACTAACCTCTGAAACACTGATTACAGTCCCATGATTTTACAACTCAATATTGTCATCTTTTTTCAGTTTAGTATACTACATGCAGAAATGATGCATTCTTTAATTACAGAGTATTGCTTAGAAGTGTTTTGATACCAAGGCAAGACCAAGATGGCAGAGTAGTCAAACACTTCCTCTGACACGAAAGAACAAACAATTCCATTACACATGACATATTAGGAGCCTAGAACATCAAAGGAAAAGTGGAGAAGTTGGACTGAGCAACAAGGTAGGATTCTCTATACCTGATCTGTGCTGGGAAATGGCTTCAGCCAGTGTGGTGAGCTAAGCATGGTGGTGGGTATCCTCCCCAGCAGGAGAAACTGGACAGAGAATCCACATGTGCTTCTGGAACCAGTGAGGAAGAGCACAAGATTACCACAAGCTAAGTTGTTGCATGTAACCAGAACAGGGGGAGATAACAATAAATACAGAGAGAATTGTCAATGATTTGTTGAAAGAAAACTTTCCTGATAGCATGAAAGATAAGAAGATACCTATCCAAGACACTCTTCAAACTCCACACAAGGTAGATCCCAAAAGAGAGACACCAAGACATATTATAATCAAACTTGTCAAAACTAAAGGGGACAATTTGAAAAGTGGCTAGGGATAAACAAAAAAATAACCTACAAAGAAAAATCAGTAAGACTCAATGGAACCCATGAAGGCAAGAACACAGTCGTAACAGGACACATACAAAACTCTGAAGGAAAATAACTGACCACCAAGAATTACATATCCAGCAATACTGTCCCTCAAATGTGATGGTGAAATTATGACATTTCCAGATAAACAGGAATTTAGGGAATATGCAAAAACCACACCAAAATTACAAGAAATACTAAAGGAAGTCCTTTGTTTAGAAAATCAGTAATTTCAATTAACAACTCAAGAATAGAACACAGAACAGAGCCACTGGATATCAACCCAAATAGGGGAATCACAAAAATAAATCAAAGGCAAAACATTGAAAATAGGGACACAGAAATGTTGTCATGTAAACATTATAACAGAAAAGAGTCTTAAAAGCAAATGTAGTCATAGATATTTCATATAGAAAGTCAAGATGATATAAAGAAATTAAGGACTGGTTTAAATTTAGAAAAATAGGGGTAAGTATTATGGTAACCACAAAGTACAAAACAAGAAAAGTATGAAGGCTCAGAAAATACAAAGCACTCAACATTTAAAAAGATGAAAACACATAAAGAAAAAAGACTCAGCACAGAAAATTACATGGAACAAAGAAAACGTCTACAACGCACCAAAAAAATACACCAAAATGACAGCACTAAACTCATACCTATCAATACTGAATGTAAATGATGAATGGATAAACAAACACTATGGTATATTCACAAATGGAATGGGGAAGGACAGCAATGATCTTAGGAAACACCTCAGAACATTGAATCCTCTGGAAGATATGCTGAGTGAAATTAGCTGCAAAAGGTCAAATACAAAAGGACAAAAGGTATGAGACCACTATTATAAAAACTCAGGAAAAGGTTTAAGCACAGAAGAAAATATGTGTGACGGTTTCAAGGGTAGAGAGGGAGAGAGAAGGGTATTCACAGATTAGATAGAAGATAGGCTTTGGGTTAGGTGAAGGAAGTGACTCCACACAAACTAAAAGCTAAAAGATTTCCTAAATACAAACCCAAATTTTGAAGAATAGCGTAGCAGGAGTAGGGGTCTGGGGACCTTGGTTTCAGAGGACATCCGGCATAACTTATTTTTTTTTAAGAAAATGTTCTGCATCCTCTTTGGTTAATGGCATCTGGATGCTTAAAAGCTAGCAAGTAGTCATCTAAGTAGCATCAACTGATCCCAACCCATCTGGAGCAAAAGAGAATGAAGGCCATCAATGACATGAAGAAAACATGAGTCCAGGAAACAAACAGGCCCATATGATTCACAGACTTCATCAGCATGAGACCAGAAGAACTAGATGGTGCCCAGCCACCACCAATGACTGTGCTGACATGGAACACAATTTAGAGTCCCTGAAGGAGTGGAAGAAAAATAGGCATACAGAACTAGAACTCTACTAAAAGACTTGACTTGATGGTCCCACAGACTGGAGGGTTAATCATCTAAAGATGTAGCTCCTGAACTCACTGGTAGCCCAGAGTTGAAACCAATATGAAGCCAACTATTTATATAAAGGTTGGACTGGACCATAAGACATAGAGTGGTGAAAAGTGTTCTTGGCTTAAATACATACTTGAGGCTGTCTGAGCAGCTCCTGTCCAGAGATGAGATGAGAGGGTGGAGGGGGATGGGAACTGGTTGAACGGATACAGGAAGAACAGGGTAGAAAGTAAGAATGTGGTGTCACAGGGTGAGGAGGGCAGCTAGAGTTGCAGAATAGGGTGGATGCAAGGTTTTACACGGCAAATTGACTCAGACTGCAAACTTGCACTTAAAGCACAATAAAATATTTAAAAGAAATGTTTTAATACCTATGACATTTTGTGACTTAAAATTTACATGGTTTGGACTGCATACAGTCACACACTCCGATGTTCCCTAAATATTAGCTGATTTTTGATGTTATAAATTTGATATTTTTAGTATTTAATGTTACTCTCCATTCTCCCCTAAAACTAAGATAAAACAAAAGCAAACTGATCTCCCTCAAACCTTCAGTATAAAGGCAAACTGAAACTAATTTATTTATAGACTGGTTAGAAAAGCCAGGTGATTAGGAATCTATGTCAGCCAGGCTAGGTGAGGCTAACAAAACTGGCCTTAAGCATGGTTGCCTGTCCTACTCCACAGCAGCTATGACCCTACACCTGCCCAGCCTGAACTGGGTAGCAGCCAAGCTCTACTTCCACATACTTTGCTGAAAAATATCCTTCCTATAGTCCACTCCATCCTATAAGCCAAGGAGCCCTTGATAGCTCAGGGGTTAAGAGCTTAATTGAAAGGTCAGCAGTACAAATTCAACAGCGGTGCCCGGGAAACACTATAGGGCAATTCTGTTCTCTCTTTAGGGTCACTTTGAGTCAGAATCAGCTCCATGGCAATGGTGTTTTTTTCTACTATCCAAAGTATCAAATAACTTCAACTGAAAAATTAATTCCTGCTACCGCCCTGGTAGGAACTAGTGTGAAAATAACAAAAGAATCTTACAGTAGTTCCTCTTGAAGCTTCATATGTGACCACTGTCCTAGGCCTTAGTCTATTTGTAACTTTAGTAATGGAAATCTCCACAAAAGATTTTTGCGGGGGAAAGAGGAAGGGCTTTTTACAATTAGAGTCTTTCATTATCTCCGAAATATCTATCACCCAGAAAAAAGAGCTTCCTTATCTTTTGAGCATTTAGTCAAAAATATACATCAAACAATATAGCGAAACTTTTCAAACAGGGTGAACAGACAACATTAAAATGTACACTTTCTGCATTTAATGTCTTTTAAGTCTTCTAGTTCCTTGTTGGTCTTTGGCCTCACTTTACGTAGTATTGAAAATAGGGTACTGAAATCCATAACTCTTAGTACTGAATTCTCTTTTTTTGTCAGTTTCACTTCATACATTTTTGTGTTCTGTTGTTAGGTGCATACGTTTATAATTATTGTATCTTCCTGACCCTTTTACCATTATAAAGTCTAATTTGTTTCATATTTGTATAGCTATTCCATCTTTCCTATGTTGTTATTTTCATAATGTTTTTCCATCCTTTTTCAATGTTATTTTTATCTTTGACTCTTGAATGCCTCCCAAAGATAGCATATATTTGAATCTTATTTTTTTTTATCCACTGTGACAATCTCTGCTTTTTGAGTGGATTGTTTAATTCATTCACATTTAATGTTATATTGATATAGCTGGATTGATGTTTGCCATCCTACTTTATGTTTTCTATGTCCCGTGTATTTTTTGTTCCTCTGTTCCTCCTTCATTGTTTCCTTTTGTATACATGAATCTTTTCTGTTGTAACCTTTTAATCTACAGCAGAAAGAACTGGTGATCTGGTTCCATAAAGATTATGGCCAAGAAAACTCTAGGGAACAGTTCTATTCTGTTGCATGAGGTAGCTATGGATTGGAATCAACACAACAGCATCTAACAACACAAATTATTTTTTGTTTTTTATTTTTTTAAGGCTTGCCATATATATCTTATCAAAATCTACATCAAATGCATACTAATTTAATTCCAGTGAGATACAGAAACATTATTTGTATATAGCTCTTTTACTTTTTGTGCAATTATTATTATGTGTATATATACTTCTACATATGTATCACAAACCCAAATACGTATTATTATTTTACTTTATGTAGGCACTTGGCTTGGCTAGTTGTATGTCTCTTGAAGCTGAGAAATGAAAGCAAATATATGCTTATAGTGTTTGCTATGTTAATCTTATTTACCATTTGTGATTTATTTGTTTACGTGGATTTGCCATCTGGTGTCATTTATTTCAACACAGTTTAGCCCCCAGACACTTTGTGCTGGTCATGGTAAATATTTGCATGTGTCATAGGTCCAACAAGACAGTTACATAGTCTTTCATGCAATTGATCTTTAGACCAGTTAAGAGAAGAAATTCATGCACACTAAACTTTAAAATTACATAATTACCTTTATTAATATTCTTTGTGTGGGTAGATTTGAATTACTGTCTGGGGTAATTTATTTTCAGTCATTTGTTTTTGGTTCTAAAGGAACTTCCTTTAAAATTTCCTGTAAGACAAGTCATCTTCCAGCTTAATATATATACATAACAGGATTATTCGTTGACAATTTCTTACTTTCACTATGGCATCCAACTGCCTTCTGGTCTCTGTTGATGCTAATGAAAAGTTATTTGTTAATTTTTTGGGAGAGAGGGTTTCCCTTGTAAGTGATAAGTTTTCTGTTGCAGCTTTCAAGATTTTCTCTGTCTTTTGGCATTTTTACTATGATGGATCAGTCTCTGTCTATTAAATTTGGAGTCTATCTAATTCTTAGATAAGAAAGTTTTCCATCAAGTTGGAAAATTTTCAGCCCTTATTTCTTCAAGTATTTTTCTGCTCCCTTTCTCTGTCCCCTCCTTTTGGTACTTCCAGTACACTTATACTGGTATGGTTAATGGTGTCCCACATTTCTCTGAAGCTCTATTTCTCATCAATCATTTTTTCTCACTTTGATTTTTTTTGACTGTATAATCTCTACCAATCTATTATCATGTTAGCTAGCTCCTTCTTCTGCTACTTCAAACCTACTACTGAGCCTCTCTGATTGTTTTCACTTTATTGTGTTTTCTAATCCAGAATTTGCATTCAGTTCTTTTTTATAGTTTGTATCTCTTTTTAGGCATTCTCTGTTGTCATCTGGCACTGCTCTAACAGAAATATTACAAGTTTATGGCTTTAGCAAAGAACAGTTTATGCTTACACATTGTAGTAGGCTATGAGTCTGAATCCAGGTTGTCCACTCCAGTGTGAAGCTTTCCCTTTTTGTCAGCTCTGGAGGAAAGTCCTTGTGTGGCATCAGTCTTCTTTTGGTCTGAGAGCATTTGGTACAGGACCTTCATGTTTGGAGGACACGCTGTCTTCCCAGTGCTGCTTTCTTGATAGTAAGAGGTCTCCAACTCTGCTTGCTTCCCTTTCCTTTCATGTCTTGTAGAATAAAAGGTGGTATAGGCCACACTCCAGGAAATGCCCTTTCCAATGGAGCAGCGAGATGACCTTAGGAAAGGTGTTACAGTTCCACCCTAATCCTCTTTAACATAATCTAGCCTATTAACCACAGGCAGAGATTAGGGTTTGCAGCATAGAAAAATCACAAAATGGAGGGTAATCCCCAAATACTGGGAATCATGGCCCAGCCAGGCTGCAGTACACATTTTGGGGGGAATGCAAGTGAGTCCATGACATCTACTTATTGAGGCTTCATCATCATATCTTACTTCATTTCTGTAGAGATGGTTTGTTTTAGTCCTTTGAATACATTCAACAAAGACTTAATGGCTAGTTTGAAGTCTTTGTTGAATCTAATATCTAGTCCATCTCACTGACAGCTCCTGGTGACTGATTTTATCCCCTTGTGTATGGGTCACATTTTTTTTCTCTTCGCACATCTTGTACTTCTTTGTTGAAAACTGGACATTTCAGAGAATGTATTGTAGTAATTCTGGGTACTCATTCCTTTACTCTATCCTGGACTTGTTACTTTTGCTTATTTAGTTTGTGACAGGCTAGACTACTTTAGTGAAGTTTATTTCCCTTTGGCCCCTAATATGAAGTCTCTGATAGCGATACTGAGGACACAGCGTTGGGCAAGCACACATTCTGGAATGACAGTTGTTTTATCATCTCTTTGTCTCTTTCCCTACAAAAATCATTGCTTTTGAGTCAACTCTGACTCATGGTGACCCTATAAGACAAACTAGAATGGACCAATCTTTTCCAAAGCTATAATCTTTATGGAAGCAGACAGTCACATCTTTCTCTCACTAAGCAACTTGGGTCTGCCTGCTAACTAGTTAGCAGCCAAGTGCTTTAACCACTGAATCACAAGGTTCCTCTTTTCCTACAGCAACACTAATTGCTGGTTGACTGCTCTATTATTTTAAACAATACTTGGGGCACAAATTGCTGTAAATCTGATCCAATTAAATTAGGCTTCGTTGTAGTTTTTGAGGTCAGTGTTTGAGGTTTGTTCAAACTCAAGGCAAGCTCTTAGTGTTGCTTGATTTTCTCTGGTAAACTAGCAGCCCTATGATTTAGCTTGTATCTCTCAGGAAGCTAACAGGTTCCTCTTAACAGCTAACCACCAAAACCTCCATTATGTTATACAGCATCCTTACGCTCTTCATACTTTTTCAAATAAAGTCTGTTCCTTTGGGTAGCTCTGGAACTCTCTTTTATGCCCTTCTTCTCATATGCACAAATCTCTGAGCTGTGGTCCTGGAGCTGGGGGTGAATACAATGACAGCTATCTCTTCTCTGACATCCTAGCTTTAAAAGCATAGCACTGGACAGGGAGTGAGGGGTAGCCTCTGGTTTCCTCAGTGTGCTTCTCCTGATGTAGAACCTTCGTATTATGGATAATTTGGGATGAGGTCAATTGGGACCCAGTGTTGTCAGAATGTCATGCCAGAGACATGACCCTCTCTACCTCCATAGGCAGACGTTCTATCCTGAGTCAAGGCTGGGTAAACAAAAAGACCCTTGACCTCTGGGCTCTATTCACCTCTAATAGATCCTCTGCAACACACACAAGGCTTACATTTAAGTCCAAGAACTTAATTGTTTTAAGTGCTACATACCTCATTGCTGAGTATCAGCAATTGTCACCTTGAAAGTATTCTCTTTGGGAAGTTATGCACTGATGCCAAGGTCTAGCCCATCCTTCAAAGCAATGTTGGAACTCTTTGGAATGGTCATCAGAGACATCATTGTATTACCTTTGATGTCCTGAAAAGTCATCAAAATGTCTTCCTTTCAGTATTTCCTTTATCTTTGGGTAAAGAAAACAGTCATCAGGGGCCAGATCAGGTGAGTAGGGAGTGTGTTCCAACACAGTTATTTGTTACTGGCTAAAAACTCCGTCACAGTGCTGTGTGAGCCTGTATATTGTCATGATATAAAAGCCATGAGTTGCTGGTGAAAATTTCAGGTTGTTTTCATCTTTTTCATGCAGACTTTTCAGCACTTCTAAATCATAAACTTGGTTAACTGTCCACTTGGTCCAAATTCATAGTGAACAACCCCTCTGATACCTGAAAAAGTTAGCAACATTGTTTTGACTCCTGATTTGGACTGATGGAGCTTTTTTTGGTAGTGGAGAATTCGCTGACTTCCATTGTGCACTTGGCTGCTTTGTTTCAAGGTGGTACTGATATACCTCTATTTCATTACCAATTGTAACATGACCCAAAACATTGTCTTGCCTCTCCAAAAGATTTTGGCAAACTTGGATCCTCCTTTGCTTTGGTTCATCAGTGATCTCCTTTGGGACCATTTTTGCACATGCCTGTCTCATGCTAAGATTTTCAGTTAAGATTTTCCTGTTTTTGTATCAGTGCTTACTTGGGTCTGCTATGATTCTCACAGTGTGCTGACGATTTTGACTCACAATTTGACACTTTTTACACTGATGTTTTCATCAGTTCTGCTTGTTACTGGCCACCCTGATCTCTCATCTCTCTGCATCAGTGATGCTTTTTCTCTCCTCAGAAAAAATTTAATCCACTTATGCACTGCCATTTTCTTCATGGCATTATCCCCATAAACTTGGACTAACATGGCCCTGATTTCACTTGCACTAGTACCAAGTTTAACGAGAAATTTAATGTTCCCTTATTGCTAAATCAAGCTGATATTCTTATCACGGCATACAAAAACACAACGAACAGTCACACATCAACACAAACACAGCTGTGAGACACTGATATACCAAGGCTATGAAACCTTACCAAGATGTTTGTACAGTGTTGCCAACACAAGAGCATGGTGGGAAGTTCACCGACTTAACTGTCACACCTTGCAGCTGTGGTGAGATGAGAAATGTTGGCAGCCTCGCCCTCCAGAGAAGGTATCGTAGGCCTTGACCTGGATTTGGAAGTTAACAATTCTGTGTTCTGGACTACGCTGTATTGGAGTCTATCATCTGAGCTGGGAAGTAGAGAGTGCGTTGTGGGTCTGACTCCCTGTTATTTCTTGAACAAATCCTTCTTCATTTGTTCTATATATTTAGGACATTTCTGGGGACTTCAAATGGTTTTAAAATTTTCACCAGCTAACGTTTGTTTTGCTGGGGAACAAATCTATGGAGTTCTCCATGCTGACATTTAGGAAGTTGGTATTAGTTTTTTATGAAGTACTCTGACACATCAACTCTAATTCAATCCTCACAACTTTATGAAAATAGGGAATTTCTACCGCTAAAGTCAAGGCTCACAGGTATTCAATGACCTGTCTAGTTACAAGACCTACCAGAGCTGTTTGTTCACTCAGGAAGTACCTGTTGTTTGCCGACTACCTGCTATACTCTAACTAAATATACTGTCTAGACAGCAGTCTAAAAGCAAGTAATTATACAGGAAACCTGGTGGTGCAGTGGTTTGAATCACCAGCCACTCCTTGCAAACCTTGCAGTTCTGATCTGTCCTATAGTGCTGCTGTTTTAATGGTTAAGCACAGGACCCCTGGTGGTGGACTAGTTAATAGCTTGGCTACTAACCAAAGTCAGCGGTCCTTATCTACCAGTTGCTTCCTGGAAGCTATTTGGGGCAGTTATATTCTACCCAACATGGTCATTGTCTGAGCTAACTTGACAGCAACAGACTTTGTTATGTGAAGTACCAGGAGAGAAATAAAGCTTATGGTGCTTTCGGAACACAATCTGAGGGGCATCTAATCATCCAGTCATGAACAGGAAATAGCATCCCAGCACTCTGATACCAAATCCTACTCTTTTTATAAAAGGATGAACTTGCTCAAAATAGACACAATGGATAGTGATTAACACAAACTGAAATCCGATAGCCTCGAATCCAACTGCTAGCTGTCACCTTGGGTAGTTCACTTATTCTCTGTTCTTGTTTCCTCACGTGTTTAACAGTATTTGTATTTCCTACCCAGTAGGGTCACTTTTGAGTTTAGAATCAACTTGACAAGAAGTTTGGTAGGGGTTTGGAGTAGGATTAAAAAATACGTGCAGTATGCTTAAACCTAAGGTCACTATGAGTTAGAATCCACTTGAGGACAGTGGGTTTTTGGTGTGTAACTGGTGTAGTTGGTGATGTACAAGCATTTGCTAAATAGTTAGCTGGAAGATAGAGTTCAGTAGTTCACTGCCCCAGGGGCGTGCCTATCAGTTTCCTTTACAAAGGTTAACAAAAGGCCTCACTTGCAAAGGAGTCCCTGGGTGGCGCTGAAGGATAATGTGCTCCCTATTAACCCACAGACTGGTGGTTTGAGTCCACCTACAGATACCATGAAGAAAGGCCTGGTGATCTGTTTCCAAAAAATAAGCCACTGAAAGCTGCATGCAGTGTAACCTGACATGAGGTTTCATTAGTCAGAATCAACTTGGTGACAACTGGTTTTTCAGAATACACTGCTTGTTTTGCCAGCAAATTGTTTCATTTACACTGACCACACTTCTCAGGTTGATCAATTATGAGATTTACTGTCAATTAAATACAAGTCCTCATCAGTAAATGACTGGGATCCTCTATATCATCTTCCAGGTTATTTCTATACCATCATACCATAATTTAAAAATGCTACTTGTACTACAGTGTGATGAAGGAGAAAATGTACCTAACCTCATTTTAATTTTCTCCTTCAAGTATCACTGTTCAAAGCTTGTTAAACTACTTGAGATTCTAGTAAGAATTAATGAAATTACATTTATCTCAATTTTTTTAAACTACTGAGAGCATTGCTGTACCTCTGAAATAGTTACTGCACCACAATCAGTCTTGTTTACAGATTTCTGAAAATCAGGAGCTATCAATGTATCAAACGTGCATGCTGTCAGTAGGGCCAAACAGGTCTCCTGATGGGTTCTGAAAATACAACAGAAACATGACTCTCAGCTCAACAGGGCACGATCAATTATTTGCAAATCCTCCCATTTGGCAAAAGCACCCTGTATTTCAGGTAATGTGTTTCTAACATTCTTTTTAGGTACTATCCAGTCCGTTCTAACTCACAGCCATCATATGTACAACAGAAGGAAACAAAAAGCACTGCCTGATCCCATCCTCAGTACAGCCATGTCTGAGCCCATTGTTGCAGCCACTGTGTCAATCAAGTCAAGGGTCTTCCTCTTTTTCACTGACTCTCTACCAAGCATGATGTTCTTCTCTAGAGACTGGTCCCTCCTAATAGGATGTTTATAGTACTTGTGTCTAAGCATAGCCTGCATTTTAAAATGTAGAACCTTCTTATATTATTTTCTCCTTCTACACTATACAACAAAAAGCACACCTACAAACTTTTTCTATGACCAAGTGTCAATATCATATTTTATTATTAAGCATCAATTGTTAACACGTGATGCCAAAGAAATGAAGATAATTTTACAAACTAACATTTAGGCAAGTATGTGAAAATTTCCACTTTATTATAAGGTTTTCTACAAAACTAGTTCAAAGGCATACCTCCACCTCTATTCTAGTACAGCTCCTCTGGCATTATTTCAGTCATTCCCAGCATGTGACTTGACTAGACAGCTTGAATTTAAATAAACAATATTTCAAATGACGTTTAGATGAGTAGGATAAATCATAAAGTTACCAGTTTATGATTGGGGCTGTTAATCTCCAACAAGACACTGCCAAAATGTTTCTTCTGATACACGAGGGCAGAACAAGAATACAATAAAAGAAGCTCTTTAGCTTAAGCCTCCTATAGTTTTATGATACTGGCAGAAGCGTATCTGCACACTAAATGGGATTCTAGTATTTCCATCTAGTTGAACTCTCAGAGACAGCAGCCCATGACTACCTTGGCCATGGTTGCACTAATTATGCCTGAAGAGTTTAATACCCATCCAAGTCCAAAGGTGGAAGAACACATATACCGGTATAGTGATCGGCAAGAGCAGACTGTAAAAGCACAAGCTGGCTGTGCTAGTGCAGCCCTGAGGGAAGTTTTCTTCCACCGAGGCTGAGTAGAACAGTCCTGCTAAAGAAATCAGCGGAACAAGGACAGTCACTGTTGGCAAAGACAGAAACATTCTTTTCTGCCACTTTTTACCCGCCACCCTGACTTTTTAAAAGGTTAATGATATAAGAGAATTTAGTGTTCTGCTGTTTTTTTTTTTTTTCAAATTATGGTTTAGTGCTGCTCCACTTCTTTCTTCTTATCCTGATGTGTCCTCCTAGCTGCCTGTGGTATCATATTAGAAATGCCATCAATGATTGGATATGCTATTCCCAGCTCTTCATTAATCAACTCATTGGTCGATGCTTCAAATCTGGGAACACAGAAAATCACAAAGCAAATTCTGTAAAACAAAACTCTTAGAAGAGCTTGATGTTCAATAAATTACATTACTTGTCTAATTCTTGACAGAGTTAATCCTGAACCATATTCTTTAATTCTAAAAGCACTAATGGCCAATATTACCACTGTTCATATAAATCTATAATTGTTCCCACTTTAATCAATTTCTGTCCAATTCTTTTTTACTGTATTCCCAACTTACACCTTACTTAAAATTTTCTCTCATACTAGTGGGTTAAGTGCTATGTCTGCTTGACCCAAAGTCGGCAGTTCATACCCACCAGGCTCCTCAGAATCTCTATGGGGCAGTTCTACTCAATATCTAGGGTTGCTGTGAGTCGGACCCAGCTAGACGGCAGTAGGTGTTAGGTGTCTTCCAAATATTTCTTCTTTCCTCTAGCTAAGCCCCCAAACCATCCCGATTTGTGAAAGAGAAACCAGAGAAAAATTCGATTTCCTCATTTAAGACTAAATGCTCAGTATAGTAACCTAGCTGATCCACTACAGTGAAACCTGAGAAAAATGAAATATCCAAAACAAGCAAAAGCCTGAGAAAGACTGAAACTTTGGAAAAAAGCAAGTCTAAAGTGAGCTAGTTACACAGTGAACTGAAGGACCCAACAGTAATCTCAAGGTATCAAAAAACTGAAAGTTATGTTAACTATGGTCAACACTAACCAAAACAACAAACCAACCAACCAATGCCATTCAGTCAATTCCGACTCACATCAACAGGAAAAACCTTAGTAAAAGAGAAATGCAAACGGATGAAAAAAAAAATTTCGGGCAATCTACCAAAGATAACCACCGTTAACATTCTGGTGTTTAGCTTATGAAATCGGTAACACTCTTTTTGTACATGTTTGGTTATTAAAAACGTAACTGCTGAGCAGCTCTGGCAAAGACCCGCTTAAAGGTTAGGAAAGCTTTTACAACCTGTGCAGTCTACAGCACTGAGAGCCAGAGGGCAGCAAGTGCTGCAAAGATGGTCAGGCGTTCGTCGTACACTGTGTTCCGCAAGAATATGGAAGCAACATGTGTATTTTTCATTATTGTGATTTTAAAATCTGAATGCTTCAGCCTTCTCCTGAATGCTAGTTCCCTCTTAGACACTAATACAAACCCCCAAAACCAAACCCACTATTGTCGAGTGGTTCCGACTCACAGCGACCCTACAACGACAGAGTTAGAATTGCTCGCACAGAGTTTCACAGAATCGCCTGGCGGATTTGAAATGCTGATCTTTTTGGTTGGCAGACATAGCACTTCATCACTACGTCACCAGTTTCCGGTGGCTTGAAAGTTTGGTCCCAATTGAACCCAATGTTCATACACCTGGCCTTACAACAAGGCTCCTAGAATCCTCTGGGGCCCTTTTACGAAAATACATATTCCCAGGCCCCGGCGGCAAGTATTACTATTCAGGCCGCTTGGGCTGGTACGCAGAGATCGGTTTTGCTGTTGTTTTTATAACGCATTCTGGTGACCTATCGGAGCCCTTATCTGCGCTGCGATCCATTCCAGCCGGCCAGCGGCTGACAAAGACGTCAGGGGCGCGGCCCGCCTGTCCCTTGGAAGGGCCTGCGTCCACAAAATGGCAGCGGAGGACACACGAACTGAACGGAAACGCTCCCCAAAAGCTGACAGAGGCCGCACGGTCTACCTTCCCTCTCCGGCCAACAGGAGGCCGCGAGCGGAAACCTGCAGCCGGCGAGCCTCACCTGAGCGGCTTCTTGGAGAGCGGGCACACCAGGAACTCCAGCAGCGCCGGGTCCACGGCGCCGGGCGGCTCCTTGGCCCTCCCGCTCTGGTCCGCCGACAGTCGAGGCACAGACGCGTGCAGCCACCTGCGCGTGACGGCGGACAACGGCGCTGAGACGAGCCTGCCGCACGCTCCGCTCAGCATGATCCCGCGGCCGGGGAGCCTCTCACCTCGCGGCACCCTCAGCCAGTCCGGGACGCTTTCTACCCAGCCCCGCCGGCGAGACCCCGCCCCCGGTGCTCTGAGAAACGCAGCCCCGCCGCAGCCGAAGGCTTACGCTTTAGTTCCGAAGACGCTGGTGACCCTGCCTGCTTTTGCTGCGACACCTCTCTGCGGCTTGGTACAGTGCTGAGGAGGCCCCCTCCCCCCGTGTCCAAGGCAACGCATTTACGGAACAGGAGACAAAACCAGTACTTAAGTCAGGCTATTGTAGGTTTCCTCCAGGAGGGCCGGGAAGCCGGCGCCTGGGTCACAGATAACATGCAACTTTAAATTTGGACCTAGGTGGCTATCTCCAAATGAAGTTTCAGGCTTCTTGTTAAAATCATTCATTTCTTTAGTGTTTGATGTAAGTTTCACTACATCCGGAGGATACCTCCCGATTTGCCTTCACTTTACCATCTATTAATCATGCTGCCCCTGACAAACGTTATGAGTGGGTGGTTCTTCCACAGGGCATGGCTAATAGTCCAACCATGTGCCAAATCTTTGTAGATAAAGCCATTGCCCCCGTCAGGGATATTTATCCTTTCGTACACTGTATCCATTACATGGATGATATTCTCTTGGCAGCACCAACGCATGCTGAAGTACAAAAGGTCTATTTTACATTGGTAACCAATTTGAAAACCCATGGACTACATATTGCACCTGAGAAAGTGCAAATGGAGGGCATCCTTGAGTATTTGGGTTCACACATATTCCCTGAACAAATTAAACCACAGAAAATTACCCTACGAAGGAATGGATTAAAAACTCTAAACGACTTTCAAAAGTTATTAGGGGATATACAATGGATACGCCCCTATTTGGGCCTGCCCAACCATGTCTTTTGTCCCCTATATGATATCTTGCAAGGTGATCCCCAACTGACATCACCTAGACAACTTACCCCTGAGGGGCTACAGGCCTTGAAGAAGGTAGAGGAGGCCCTCGCAGAGGCTGCCTCCGGCGGTGCGATCCCAAGGCGGACATTCAGCTGTGCATTCTCCCTTCACTCATACAGCCCACAGGCACATTATGGCAGGGTGGTCCTCTCTTTTGGATCCACCCACGGATTTCTGCAGGGAAGAGCATTTCTTGGTATCCTGCTGCAGTGGCACAATTAGCATCAGTTGGCCTACAACATAGCGTTCAAATCTTTGGGTCTTATCCCTCCAAGCTGATAGTGCCGTATACCAAAGACCAAATTCAAACACTTGGCACTGTTAGTGATGACTGGGCCATTCTCCTATTTGCCTTCCAAGGACGTATAGACAATCACTACCCAAAGGACCCTCTTCTACAGTTCATGGAACAGCACCCAGTAGTCTTCCCGAAACTTACTTTCTGTAAGCCACTCGCTGGAACCATAAATATTTTCACTGATGGATCCCAATCAGGCCTTGGGAGCATTTACATTCCTGACCAAGAGCCCCAGCTCTATTTGTTTCCAGGTGCCTCTGCCCAAGTGGTAGAGTTGCAGGTTGTTCAGCATGTCTTTCAAACGGTTGATTCGCCTTTTAATCTCATCACTGATAGTGCTTACGTAGTCCAGGCTGTACAGCAGTTAGAGGCTGCAGGGCAACTTGACCAGAGCTCCCCCTGTTGGATTAATTTTCACTGCTATCCAACAATTGATATGGAATAGAAAACATCCTTTCCATGTTATGCACTTAAGAGCCCATTCCTGTTTACCTGGCCCTCTTGCAGCAGGTAATGCCACCGCTGATATCCTCACTAGAGCTACACTCATCTTTAATACTACTGAACAAGCTGAGGCGTTTCACAAACGTTTTCATGTCAATGCTAACAGCCTCTCCTAGAGCTTCCATATATTGCGAGAGGCCGCCCGGGCCATAGTAAAACAATGCGTCTCCTGTGCGCCCTACCAACCCCAGCCACATGTAGGTGTAAATCCCCGAGGGCTGTTGCCCATGCATATCTGGCAGATGGATGTCACTAACTTTTCTGAATTTGGTAAATCACGCTATCTTCATGTGTCTGTGGACACTGCGTCTGGCCTCATCTGCACTTCAGCTCTCACTGGAGAATCCTCTAAACATGTAATCACACACTGCCTGACGGCATGGGCAGCATGGGGCATGCCAAAAATGCTGAAAACTGATAATGCCCAGCATACACATCATCTGCCTTTCAATTCTTTTTGACTACTATGGGTGTACAATGCAGTCATGGCATTCCTTACAACCCACAAGGCCAAGGTGTTGTAGAACGAGCCCACCTCACGCTTAAAACTATGCTAACAAAACAAAAAGGGGGAGTTGGCCCGGGTCATTCTCCCCGTGACCGTCTCTCTCTTGCTCTATTCACTCTCAATTTTTTACTATTGGATTCCACGGGGCGCAGAGCCACAGACCGGCATATGGGACCCGCTGGTGCGCCTCGTATTCAAGTGCTCTGGAAAGACATATATTCCGGATGCTGGAAGGGACCAGACCCGGTCCTTGTCTGGTCCAGAGGAGCTGTTTGTGTTTTTCCACAGGACGCTGACAATCCTCTGTGGATCCCGGAGCGGCTGACGCGCCCGACACAATCAAGGGACAATGTGGCGGTGGATCCTGTTGAGCCTGTTGACGCTCTCTCTTCTGCAGATGATTCAGGGAGTATCTGATTACAGATGGGGGTTTCTTGATGTGCTCCCTCTTCCTCTCCCAGTATACCATTCTGCTTCAGTGTTCCCTAGGTTCTTTACCACCAATGAGTCTTTGGGGGTCCCCACAGTACCTTATGAATCAGACCTGGCCCCTCTGCAGGAGGGAAACCTCACCAATCTCTCAATCACCTTATTAGGGCTACTCTGTTTTGAGATCTCGTCAGCTAATACCACCTCTGACAACCCCCCCTGTGTCTTACTACATAATCAAACAGCTGGGTGGTTTGACCCCGTTCCTAGTGGCAGCAATAAAACTAACGGCACAGTATTGCATGGCCGTGTCCCTCCCCTTGTGGTGGGAGGTCCTCCTCCTCAGCCACGTTGGGTGCCTCACTGTGATATCAAACGAGAATGGCCAACCTCAGTCCCATGGACCGGCTGTCAGAGCGGCCACGTCCACTGGGCAGTTCGGAGGTTCTTTTCCTTCAGCCCCCAGATAGGCACCTATTTCAATAACATGTATCAAGGACACAACTGGACCTGGCAAGACCCTACGATGCCTCCGGTCTCTAATCCATTTGATTTATGGCTGCTGTGTGGGGTGAATGGCAGCTGTACAGATTTGTCTCCGTTTAGCATGATAATGGGTAGGTTCATAGCTAATGGCACAGTAACGTGGAACAACACCGGGCCCCGTGCTGAGAATTTTGAAAAAACGGCCCAATTTACACACGATAATTCTTCGGAGACGTTTTCCCCTACCCCAGTATGTGTGCACCCCCCTTTTCTCCTTTTGGTTTTCAATGGTTCTCGAGAAAATTCCTTGCTTCCTTGTGACAACAACACCTGTTATTATACTCAGTGCTGGAATGCTTCTGCCTTTCCCCTTGCTGTGGTGCTGCGTTTGCCACGCCACGTGCCCTGGCCCGTGAGGGCCCCGGGTGCCACCCATCTGCAGGCTCGCCGAAGGAGAGATTTTGGCGTTACGGCTGCAGTGGTGGCTGCGGTAGCTGTGTCTGTGGCTGCTGCCGCAGACGTGGCGGTTGCTTTAACACAAACGATTGGCACGGCTGGCACAGTTAATCAGCTGTCAGCATCAACGACCCAAGCTTTGCAGACTCAGTTTGACCTTGATCGCCAACTCAGGGCAGGGATTACAATGCTTAATCAGCACATTGACCTGGTCCAAGAGCAAGTTGATATACTTTACCGGATAGCCCAGCTGGGATGTGAATGGCGTTTCACTGGTCTGCGCATCACCTCAGTGCAATTTGATAACTTTTCTCATGCTGCTAACCTCTCTAGAATGTTGTCTCGACAGATTTGGTCAAACTGGAGTAAAAACATTGAAAACACTCTTGAAGACCTGCAGCTAGAAATCACCAGGATCAACGAGACGCAAGTAGACCCAGTTTCTGCGAGAACTCTCCTGCAGTTATTTTCCTCGATCCGTTCTTACCTTAAGGGTCTGATGGGCACCGGACCATTGACCCTCCTCCTTTTCTGCCTTTGCATTTACTTGTTTGTAGCAGTCCGATGCGCCTCCCGCCAGAGGCAGTGGGAGCGAGCCTTGCTTGTGCAAGCTATCGTAGCTACTCCTGATGAACAGCCCTTGGCAAATGTCTGGCTCAGCATGATAGAAGGGTAGTCAAAGACGGGCAACTTCTTCCGGGGGTGCTACCAACCTAAGACAGGGACCTCACCAAGCTGTGGGGTATCCCAAAGATGGGTAAGGAGCATCCTAGCCGAAGATGACCTAAGACAGGCACCTTCTCAGCGTTCTATGTAAACAAAAAAGGAGGAGATGTGGTGAGCGGGACGCAACGGTCCAAAATGGCGCCGCGGGCCAGGACCTCACCCCAACCACACCCTTGTTTACCAGACTTAGGGCTTTCATAGCGCATTCTTGTGAGTAGCGGCTGCTGGTCAGCCTATTGAGAGCTCTGCTTTTAGAAGATGTGGCCTGTGATGATTGGACGAACCTTGGGGATAAAAGCGTGTGTGGGCTGGGTGTAAGGTAGGAAGAAGAATAAAGCAAGTAACTTGCAAGGTGGCTTGTATCTGTGTGTCCTGTCTTCTTCCCGCGGGCGGACAGTTAGGCAGCGACACACACCAACGGACACATGCACCAGAATGTTTATCGCGGCACAGTCCACAATAGCAAAAAGGTGGAATCAACCCAGATGCCCAACAATAGAAGAATGGATAGGTAAACTGTGGTACATATACTCAATGGAGCACTACGCAATGATAAAGAATAACGATGATTCCAGGAAACATCTCCTAACTTGGTTTCAACTGGAAGACATTATGTTGAGTGAGAGTAGTCAGCGACAAAAGGACAAATACTGTGTAAGACCTCTACGATAAGATCTCAAAAACAGACTTGTGTATAGAAGACTTTGACAGCTGCAAGGGAGGGAGGGAGGGAGGGCGAGGAGGGGAGGGTTTAGTTTAGGTAGTTACTAGAAATCTAGTTGGGAGAAAGCGGTGACAGCACACATTAGGAACAAGAACAACATTAAGTGGACTTCGGCATAACTTGAGTACTCCTTCCATCTTAACTCAATACTGCAAGGATAGAGTAGCTGGGGGGGGCGGGGGACCATGCTCTTAGGCGAATTCCAGGCCAATTGGCACAACTAGCATTTTGCTAAGAGAGCTCTCTGCACCCCACATTGGTGAGTGGCGTCTGGGGTCTTAAAAGCTGCCAAGCTGCCATCCAAGGACACAGCAAATGGTCCCAACTCAGCAGGAACGGATGCTCACCAGGGGCCAAAATGGCATGCGGTAAAGACAACCAAGAAGACAGAGAGACCCACAAGAGTCGGTGCCTACATCGACCTGGGACCGGAAGAATCGGATGGTGCCCGGCCACCACCAGTGATAGCCATGACGGAGCTCACAGAGAGGAGCCTCACTGGCAACACAAGAATAAAAAGAGGTGCATCATGAGATCTCCACTAAAAGACCTCAATTGATGGTCCAGCGGTTTGGGGGTTCCTCTGGGAGAATGGCCCCCAGCCCTGATGCTGCCCATTCCCATAAATTATAACAAAGGTCCACTCTTTGGACAGGAATGGATTGGGCTTGGCAATGCAGAGTAACCATATATTGGAAGCACTTTATGGTCCTATACATGTATAGGATATCATCTTGCTGACCTCTGGCTGGAGGAAGGGGAGTGGACGGAGAGGAGGGGAAAGGAGGCTGTTGGGAGGATGAGACATGTATGGAGCAGAAAGGAATAGTATGCAGTCACCGGACAGGGAGAGCAGTGGAAGCTGCATATAAGGGGGCATGTACATTTACATGTGAATGTACATTTTCACTCAGTTATGTTAAATAAAAATAAATAAAAAAATAAAAGAATAAAAAAAAAAAGAAAATAAAAATCCTCTCAACCCCACCACTACGCTGTATCATGATAAATGGAGAAGATACTGAAGTTGTCAAGGATTTCATTTTACTTGTACCCACAGCCAATGTTCATGGGAGTAGCAGTCAAAAAATCAAACGATATATTGCAGTAGGCAAATCTACTGCAAAAGACCTCTTTAAAGTATTGAAAAGCAAAGATGTCACCTTGAGAAGTAAGGTGCACCTGACTTAAGTCATGCTGTTTTCAGTCCTCTCACATGCATGCAAAAACTGGATGGTGAATAAGGAAGACTGAAGAACTGAGGCTTTGGAGTTACGGTGCTGGTGAAGAATACTGAATATAATGTAGCACAAGCTGCCAGAAGAATGAACAAATCTGTGTTGGAATGAATACAATCAGAATGCTCCTTAGAGGTGAAGATGATGAGACTTCATCTCAATTACTTTAGGTATATTATCAGGAGGAAACAGTCCTGGCAGAAGGATATCGTGCTTGCTACAGGGGTCAACAAAAAAAGAGGAAGTCCCTTGTTATGGATCAAATTGCCTGCCCACCCCCCTGAAAAAAAAAAAGGTCTGTCAAGTTGCCTAGGCTGTGGTTCCCAGTATTGTGTGACTGTCTTCCATTTTGTGATCTGATGTAATTGTCCTGTGTGTTGTTAATGGACATGAATTGGTATCTCTTGTGGTTTTGATACACATTTCGTTAATGACTGATATGCTGAGCAGCTTTTCATGTGCTTGTTGGCCATTTGTATACCTTTGTGAAGAAATGTCTATTCCTTTGCCCCTTTCTTAATTGGGTTATTTTTAACTGAGTTGAGTTGTAAGAATTCTTTATATATTAATAACAGATATATGATTTGGAAATACTTTCTTCCATTCTATACACTGCCTTTGATGAAGTTCAACTGATCTACTTTTTCTCTTGTTGTTCATGCTTTTAGTGTCATATATGAATCTATCACAAAATTTAAGGTTGTAAAGATTTGTTACTATGATTTCTTCCAAATGTTTTGTAGTTTTAGATCTTACACTTAAGTTATGGATCTGTTTTGAATTATATTGTATATGGTGAAGGTAGGAAGTCAAACTTCATTCTTTTCATTAGCTTAGCACCATTTGTTAAAGAGACCATTATTTCCTCATACAATTGTCTTGGCATCTGTGGGGTAAAGGACTTAGTTACTCTAAGTAAGGTGGCCCTTATTCTTGGCTCCAGAAAAGTAATCATTGAAGTAACCATTAATCTGAGACTTCTAGGTTGTATCTGAGGATTTCTGCTGGCAAGTGGGGGCTGGTCAGATGAGAAAAGACTCTCCTGAGAGGATGATGGAAACATTCATAGTATAGTGGTTAAGTGCTACATTTGCTAACCATAAAGTCAGCAGTTTGAGCCCACCAAGTGCTTCTTGGAAACTCTGTGAGGCAGTTCCACACTGTCCTATAGTGTTGCTATGAGTCAGCATTGACTCAGTGGCAGTGGGTTTGGTTTCGGGAAGATATCAACAAGCCTCAGGAGGCACAATTTAGTTTATCATGAAGGACTAGCCTAAGAAGGCACAGTACATGAAGGATCTGAGAGCTTCCTGGTCAGCAGAGGTAGGGTGCCATGCCCTCTCAGACATGGCAGCTCCACGCTGGAAATCCTCCCAGATCTTGCACTTTTGTCTCTTTCTTATGATGACCCTGATTTGCATTCTTTTCTTATAGTAAAACCAATGGTCATATGTATACTACTCTCCATGAGTTCTGAGTTGTTCCAGCAAATTATCAAACTCAAAGGAGAAGGGGAGGCCAGCAGGTGAAAGTGAAGGTGTCATGTGTACTCCCAACCTTGCAGATGGCGTGTCTATTGGGCAGTCTAAAATGACAGTGCATTTCTAATTTGTGAGATCTGCCTTGGCTCTGGGTGGCTAAGGTCAGACAGTGTGCTGAGTGGATAGCTGGTGTCAGAAATAACTGAGAAATAGAAAAAGCAAGGATATGATTGATTACTGCCTTCTGGGAATCAGCTTTATGATGTTTCTCATTTATAACTATCACCATAGCACCCTTGTCAAAATCAATTGGCTATAGATGCATGGGTTTGTTTCTGGACTCATGATTGTATTCCATTGGGCTATGTGACTACGCTTATGCAAGTACCACACTGTTTTGATTATTGTAGCTTTGTAGTTAGTTTTCCAATCAAGAAGTATGAGTCCTCCTGCTTTGCTCTTATTTCTCAAGATTGTTTTAGTTATTTGGGGCACCTTGCAATCTCATATAAACTTAAGGATTGGCTTTTCCATTTCTGCGAAAAAGGCCATTAGAATTTTGTAAAGATTGTATTGGATCTGTAGATTGCTTGGGGCAGTATTTCCAACTGAATAGTATTAAGTCTTTCAATCCATGAAGGTGAACTGTCTTCCCATTTAAGTCCTCTTTAATTTCTTTCAGCAATATTCTGCTGATAGTTTCTAGTGTAGTTTCTGGTATACATGTTGTCATGGGTTGAATTGTGTCCCCCCCAAAATATGTGCAGCCGTGTGGCTGGGACATGATTCCCAGTATCTTGGGACTGTCTTCCATTCTGTTGTTTCACTAAACTATATGCTAAAGGGGCTGTAAATTCCTGCATAGGATTACTTCCTTGCTCTGCTGTGGGGGGAGTTTCCTTGGAGTATGGCTTGCCTCACCCTTAAGCTTTTCAGCCTGCAAGAGATAAAAGGAAAGAGAAACAAAGAAAATTGGGAGCCTCATTACCACCAAGAAAGCAGCACCTGGAGAAGAGCGCATCCTTGAGACCTGAGGTTCCTGCGCCAAGACACTCCCTGGACAAAGACTGATGCAATACCAGACTTTCCTCCAGAGCCGACAAGGGGAAATCCTTTCCCTGGAGCAGACACCCTAAATATGGACTTGCAACCTACCAGACTGTGTAAGAATAAATCTTCCTTTGTTAAAGCCATCCACTCTGTGGTATTTCTGTTAGAGTAGCCCTATCTGACTAAAACACATCTTTTGTATCCTCAGTTAAATTTATTCTTGTGTGTTTTATTCTTTTAGATATGATTGTAAGTAGGTTTATTTTCTTAATTTTTTTGTACATTGTTCATTGTTGGTATATAGAAACACAACTGATTTTCTACATTCATCTTGTATCCTTTAACTTAGCTAGGTTTGTTAATTCTAGTAGTTTTGTGGATTCTTTAAAATTTTTTATGTATACCTTTTTTTTATGTATAGCATCATTGTCTATATGGAGTCTTGGTAGCTGCTGAGCAAAAGATTGGTGTTTTGAGCCTACCAGTTGCTTCATGAGGGAAAGATGTTGCAGGCTGCTTTCACACAGATTACAACCTTGGCAGTCCTATGTGGCGGTTCTGCTCTGTCCCACAGTCACTATGAGTCAGAATCAGCTCAGTGGCAAAGAGTTTGGGTTTTGGTTTATCATGTCCACGTATATAGACAGCTACGTTTATTTTTCCCCTTCCAATTTAGATGCCCTTTATTTATATTCCTTGCCTGATTATTCCGGCTAGAACTTCCAGAACAATGTTGACTAGCAATGGTGAAAACAGGTATCCTTGCCTTGTTTCTGGTGGAACTTTCTGAAATTAACTATTCACTAAGCTAACCATCAAAGATGGAATAACAGCCAATTCTCAAGATAAGAAAGGGAAAATAAATTTTAAAATTCTTCCTTAAAGTGAATGCTTAGAGACAGTGAACATCAACTGCAGCTGCTTGGGTACAAAACACTGAATGTTAAACAAGACTTTTGTGTTAATTTCTGAGTTCTTTATTTTTTAAAAAATATTTACAGAAAGAATTCGTGAACGTGATAAAGGGTCATCCAAATCCTCGGCTGTTGTCTATAGCTGTGTGAAGCGCTTCTTCCATTCTTTCCACTGTTGAATATTTAGGGAGGTAGAGGGTACTAAAACATGTCTGTGCTCTTATGGGATCTTTTTCATTCAAATTTTCAGAACAGCAAAATGTTATTTGCATGTCCTTTATACCTTTCATTTGTAGTCTGTCAGTTCCTGTAAGAAACACTAAAAAGAAGAATAAAATTGAGAGATACATTTTACATAGAGAATAAAATCTTTCTATAGAGAAAAATCTGTGTATTCAAAACTATTTATTGAGACCCCATGTGCAAGAGTCCTGCATTCATAAGTGCAGTGGAGACTATATTAGGACAAAGTATGATATACAGTCACTGCTTTCAAGAAGCCTACAGTCTGGTTAGGAATACTAGATTCATGTGCATAAAAAGTAAAATAGCAAGAGAAAATTTAGAAGGTATAAAGCACAAACATGGTACCATGAAGCTAAATACTTCCTGAGTGTAAATGCTGTGATAAAGGACAGGGAGACAGAGCCAAGCTGGGATTATCGGACAGACTTTTCTAGTGGGGCCTCTAAGAAGGGAAAAGGGGCCCTGGTGGGGTACGGGTTAAAAGTGAAGGCTGCTGACCAAAAGGTCAGCACTTTAAATCCACTAGTGCTTCTTGGAAACTGTGGAGCAGTCCTACCCTGTCTTACAGGGTCACTAGGTGTTGCAAGTGACTTGACAGCACTGCATTAAGAAGGGAAAATGTTTAGAGAGGCAATAAGGAAGTGGGTAAAGGCACAGAAGAATCTGGGAAAACAGAGAAGCCAGGGTATAAAAGTACAAGGAAAGCTCTGGAATGTACAGACCTAAGAGATTTCCTAAAAGAGGTCAGAATGGAATGGTAGGTTGCATTTCTGGAGAAGTCTAAGTAACTTTTAACGCAAGTGATATCCACAAAAAATGATAACAAGTGTTTTCTCAAAAAAAAAAGTAAGGAAATGAGAATTTCATCATGCTAGTTTCAGGAAAACTACTGGATAAGCATAATGAAGATAAATGTGAGAAGCAAGGAATAAAAGACTTGGAGTTAGTGACATTATATAATTGGACTAATCACATGGGATCTGGATAACTGAATGATGAGAGACTACAGAAAGAAGGTTTAATATTTGGGGTATAGGTGAAAAAAAGAAGACCTTTTAAAAAGAAAGAGACAAGGATAAAATTATAGGGAAAATAATCACCTATATTAACCTTTGTTTACTGGTTGTTTATTTATCTGGAATAGCGGATATTTGACTGGACTTAGGAGTGTCTCTGACCCTAATTATTGTAAATACATTCCACACTGTCCTATTACTAATGAAAGTTTTATTCCCTTAAAACAAACAAAATAGAAGATGATAGATCTATTTTTTCAGGTAATACATACCAAGGAATTTTTTCTTTTCTTCCAAAGTCAGCTTGTGTAAAGCCTCCCAAAACATCACAATAGTGGGATGTGAACTGCTATATCCTTCTCCATAACATGCATTCTAGTTAAAAAAGAAAAAAAAAATTCAGGAAATTGAAAAGATAATTAACTTTACACAACTGGGTACAGACTGTGTACCTTTTCAAATGCTTCCCAGTCATAGTCTGCATTTCCAGTAATCACAGTCTTTAGTTCTTCAGGATAGAAAATTTCAATCATCTCCTTGTCACACACACTGTAAAATCCTCTCTGAAATTCTTCATAAACTGCCTTTACAGAGACGTTAAAGATGTAATCAACATACTTTGAGACATATTCTCTCCTTTAATAAAACAAAAAGTTATTTCAACATATTGCAATACTCGGAATAAAACTGGGGGTGCGGATAACAAGCAAAACTTAGAACACCCAACAGTTACGACTGCTTGTAGTTATTTTTCATATATCATCCAGTTTAATCTGTCTGAGGCAGATTTTTAAGTTACGCACATTTTAGTGAAGAGGAAACCAAGATAGTGAAAGTTAAATGATTGCTCTAGGCCACACAGTCAAGAAAATCTGGTTAGAAGAGAAAAAAGATCAGAAGAATAAAACCTGACCTGTGCAGAGTGATTACTTGGGAGATAAAAGAAATTTCGTATTTTGTTTTATGTTCTTCTGTATTGTCTGAATTTGTCACAATGCATAACTGATAGCATTTGTGGTTAAACACACAGACGGGATCTCTACTTGATGGAGGTTGATAAGGTAACACCTAGCAGACAAATGTTCCAACCTAAAAGAACTAGGATAGGCAGATAAAACATGAACACATCGGGCTTAAAGCTCCCAAATACCAGTCAAGACTCAAGAGGCCATGACTGCAGAGAGAAAACAAGCTCAGTGGGGTGAGACTTGCATTTTGCTTGTTTTCTCCTTTGGGGCACTTGCTGATTCTTAATGGAGGGAAAAGGCCAAGCAAAAACTAATTGTTACAAGGCAGTGAAGTCAGCTGAAGTTTTAGCAATTCCATGGGTCTGGGCATAAAAAGTTAAGTTTGAGTCTACCTAAATGACCAGGATTAAGAGATCAAGGACTCTGGAAGAAAGGAGATACAGAGAAATTAGCCAGCCCCTTTAGCAGTTTTCCCTGTGAGTTATCTGCTAAATTCTTAAGCTATCCAAGAAAGAGGCAAAGCAGAAAGCAGAAGCAGCTGAAAAATGAAAGAGAATTTTTAAGAGTGTCATGATGAACTAAAGTTCAGGATCCCTCTCCAAGGGAAACTGTCCTAAAAATGTAGGCTCTTAGTTGAGATCACTGGAGGGTTACAATACAGGAGTGCAGGTGAACCAATGGCAGACTGAGGCTTACAAAAGCTACAAGGCTGCCTCATATAAGTTTAGTCCTATCTGGATAGGGGTGATCCTTGTTACTTTAGCGGTCTACCAGAAGATAGGGTGAATCCTTTTTGCAGGAAGATAACATCATTCAGAAACTTTTTGATTTTTTTAATATAAAATGTCTACCTTCCATCACATTATCAGATATACCATAATACAAACAAACAAACCCACTGCTATCAAGTCAATGCTGACACACAGGTACCCTATATGACAGAATAGAACTGTCCCATAGAATGTCCAAACAGCACCTGATGGATTCAAACTGCTGACTGGTTAGCAGCCATAGCACTTCACCACTACACTACCAGGGTTTCCTTAGAGAGTATACACAGCAATAAAAATACCCATATTTTACTGATGGAAGTGCAAATAGACACAAGCACTTAGTAAAACTGTTCTGCAATACCTTTTAAAGTTAAACATACAAAGTCTATGATCCAGTACAATTAAGAGTTTGACCCTGTTTTTGATGTTGACTGATGGCAGCTTTCAGGTTCCACTCTTCCCTCTTCCCACTTTTGTTCCATGTCTGCACAACCCAGTAAGAAAGCATGCATACTCTTTCCATTTCTACCAGTGGGGAAGTCTACATCATGCAAGTCTGGCCTGCAAAGAAACCCTCATCCTAGCCCCAAACCCTATCCACAGTAAAACCCAGAGCTGTCTGTCCCTTCTTTCCTTTCTCTGCTTGCCCTAGAAGGTCTCATTATGTCAGTAGTAAATATTTTCCTGCTCTCTTATGATACATGTGGCATCATTAGTATCAGCATCCAAGCGAATTTTAGTTGGGAGGACTGATTCTTCTCTGCATTTAGCAACTATAACACACCCTGCGATTCTACTACCAGTTACGTACCAACAGAAATATATGCACATAAGCAATTGCAACAAAAGCATACATAAGAATATTGACAAAAGCCTTATTTATATCAGCCCCAAACTAGAAACGCATTATTATTACTGGACAAAACTTCCAAATTTCCGTTATCTGCCCCCCAAAGCCAATCTCTGAGACAGGTATTTGGGTGAGTGATCGAGGAAAGGTTCATTAATAATATCTGACTGTATTTATCTGCCAGCAAATAAACACAGGGTGCAGACCCCATGTTTGAATCTCCAGGTCAGTCTGAATTGGGCAGGCTTAACAGGGGTTTTCATATGAGGGGCTATGTGGGTAGTGGGGGGGGGGCAGTCAGAGGAACAATGAGAGCAGTTGGGAGGGGCCCCTATCCCAGAGCTGGCTGGCAGAATAGACATATCAATAAGTGCTGGCTTGGCATTTGCCATACAGACTCTCCAGCTGTCTCCTGGGGCAATCTCAGGGCTTGACCTGGATGGCACCTTCACCTCAGCATCTCCATTTGCCTGATGTACTTAAATTAAGCTGCAAAAAGCTGTAAAGATTACTATATCAGCGGCCCCTAGCAGTTAACATGTGGCCTCCTGTGCTAGGTAAAAAGGAAGCCAGCAATTTTAAGAAAAGAGAAGAAAAAGAAGTAAAAATTCAATTTTATAAAAAGAATTAATTTCTAGCTGTCTGTTTTAACTTCCCTTTTTAAAATCAGAGAGACTAAAGCATCTCTCTTATTTCACTATATCCACCAGTAATACAATGGATAAGTATATTGTGGTACAGTCATACAATACAAGATTATACAACTTGAAAAGGAAAAAAATCTACAACAAAAGGAATTCAGCACAGGACAGTAAGAGGAACAGAGAAAACATTACACCCACTGCCATTGAGTTGACTCTAACTCATAGCTACCTTATAGGGCAGAGCAGAATTGCTCCACAGGGTTTTCAAGGCGCTTCTAAAGGACCTGAACTGATGACCTTTTTGGTTAGCAGATATAGTACTAAATCACTATGCCACCAGGGCTTCCAGAATATATCAGCACCACATAAAAAAAAGCTCTTCAAACTGACAGCAGTAAACTCACACCTATCAATTATCTCCCTGAATGTAAATGGCTTAAATGCACCTATAAAGAGACAGAGTGACAGAATAGTTAAAAAATGAGGACTTATCAATATGCCATCTAGAAGAGACATACCTTAGAAACAAAGACATAAATTTACTAAATACCAAAGGACGTATGGGAGAAAAAAAAGGCAAGCAAACAACAATCAAAAAACAGCAAGGAGTGGCAATACTAATCTCAGATAAAAAGACTTTAAAACAAAATCCACCTTAAAAGACAAAGAAGGGCACTATGTAATAATTAAAGAGGCAATCCATCATAAACACATGCCATAATAAGTATCTGCACACCCAATGACAGGCTCCCAAATACGTAAGACAGGCTCAAACAGCACTGACAAGAGAAATTGACAGTTCCACAACAGTAGTAGGAAGATGTCAACACACCACTCTAGGTAAAGGACAAAACATCTAAAAAGAAACTTAGAAAAGATACGGAAGATCTAAAAGCCATGATCAGCCAACTTGACCTTACAGACATATTTAGAACACTCTGCCCAACAACTGCAAAGTGTGCATTCTTTTGCAGAAAACAGATTATTTGCCAGAATAGACTACATCTTAGTCCACAGAAGAAACCCTGGTAGCACAGTGGGTTAAGTGCTATATCTGCAAACCAAAAGGTTGACAGTTTAAATCTGCCCAGCTGCTCCTTGGAAACTCTATGTGGCAGTTCTACTCTGACCTTTAAGGTCACTATGAGTCAGACCTGACTCGACAGCAGTGGGCAGTGGGCTAGGCCACAGAACAATCCTCAACAAAATCCAAAACACACAGATAATACCAAGTATATTCTCTGGTCAAAATGACATATAAGTAGAAAGGAGGGGCAAACAAAACAAAACAAAAACCCGAATACATGGAAACTGAATAACATTGTGCCAAAAAACCACTGGGTAATCAAAAACGGAATTAAAAAATTCCCCAAATCAAATGAGAATGAAAATACATCATACCATCGGGACACAGCAAAGGCTGTGCTTAGAGGTCGATTTTTGCCACTTTGATCAACTGTCAAGGAAGTGTCTTATAATCTTAATAGCTTTCAATAGCTTCCCACAGGTACTGGGAAATCCGGATACCACAGCAATCTCTTCACTAAATAACTACTAAGTGTCTGTGAGTCGGATCTGACTCAGTGGCACTGGGCTGGCCGTTATGTACCAGGAATTACTGTAGATGACTCTAGGTATTGCGTTTACAGTAGTAAACAAGACAGAGTATGACCCTGAAGCTTTCATTACAGTGGGGAAACACTGATTGACTGACAGACACACAAAAAAATCATACAGGTAGGTAATGGTTATATGAAAAGAAGGAGTAAAGCAGAATAAGATAAAGATAGAAGCTAGTGATACAATTTTACACAGAAGGATAAGGAAAGTCCTCGCTAAAAGATTCATTTCCTTTTACTACCAGAATATAAATTCCATGAGATACACACATACATGAGTACACAACATGCACCAACCTTTCTGCCTTATTAAATAAATGATTAATGGGAATGGAAAATTATAAGAACTGAAAGGAACTTTTAGAACCCAGTGAAAGACATACAATACACATACGGAACAAATATTTTATTTTTTTGTACTTACTTGTTAGTCTGGTTGACCATTATGTAATTTCCATTTGGAATTAATTCTGTGTCATTTTTGTCCCAACAGGCCTATAACCACAAATGAACTCAGATTACAATAATTCTGAACCTATCATTAATAAAAACACCATCTTTTCCCAAAGAATTTATAATAATGTAACATTTTTGTCATAAAACTAGCCAGAAAAGTACAAATGAAAATTAGAAATAAACAAGATCATTTCAAATACGTATCTATCAACAATTACATTGAATGTGAATGGACTGAATGCTCCAGTAAAGAGACACTGAGTGTCATCTTGGATCAAAAGACACGACCCATCCATATGTTGCCTACAAGAAACTCACTTGAGACCTAAAGACAGGAACAAACTGAAAATTAAAGGATGGAAGAATATATATCAAGCTAACAATGAACAAAGAAGAGCAGGGGTGGCAATTCTAATCTCAGACAAAATCAATTTTAATACCAAATCCACCATCGTGGACAAAGATGGACACTATTCATTGCTGAAAGGTTCAGTACACAAGCAAGACTTAACTATATTAAATATTCATGCACCTAATATCAGAGCACCTAAATACGTCAAAGAAACACTGACTACACTCAAAAGAGAGTTAGATGACTCCACCATAATAGTGGGAGACTTCAACATTCCACATTCAATACTAGACAGATCATCCAGAAAAAAACTCAGTAAAGATAGAGAAGACCTCATTGACACAATTAACCAACTAAACCTCATTGATATATACAGAAATTTCCACCCATCAGCAGACAACTACACCTTATTCTCCAATGCACATGGAACATTCTCCAGAATTGACTATGAGATAGGCCATAATGCAATGCTCAACAAAATCCATAACATTGAATTACTGCAAAGCATCTTCTCAGATCACAAAGCCATCAAAGTTGAAATCAATAGCTGAAAAAACATAGACAGAAAGTGGAACTCCTGGAAACAACATCTTGCTCAAAAAACATGGGTTATAGAGGAAATCAAGGATGAATTAAAGAAATTCATGGATTCCAATGAGAACAAAAACACTTCTTACCAGAACCTATGGGATAGCCAAAGCAGTGCTCAGAGGTCTGTTTATCTCCATAAATGCACACATCTGGAAGGAAGAAAGAAACCAAATCACGGAATTAACCCTACAGCTTGAACAAGTAGAAAGAGAACAACAGAGGAACCCCTCGGGCACCAGAAGAAACGAGATCATAAAGATTACAGCAGAGCTAAATGAATTAGACAATAGAAAACAATTGAAAAAATTGAAAAGACCAAAAGCTGGTTTTTTGAAAAGATCAACAAAATTGAGAAACCACTGGCTTAACTTACCAAAGAAAAGCAGGAATGGAAACAAATAATCCAAATTAGAAATGAGAGGGGGGCTGTAACCACAGATGCAACAGAAATCAAAAATATCATAACAGAATACTATGACAGACTGTACTCTAACAAATTTGAAAACCTAGAGGAAATGGACCAATTCCTTGACTCATACCACCTACCCAAATTATCACAACGTGAAGCAGAACATCTTAATAAATCCATTACAAAGGAAGAGATTGAAAAGGTCATCAAAACACTGCCAAACAAAAAAAGTCTGGGTCCAGATGGCTTCACTGCAGAATTCTACCAAGCATTTACAGAAGAGTTATCTCCAATACTACTGAAACTATTTCACAGTATAGAAGGGGATGGAGTCTTCATTCTATGAAGCCAGCATAACCCTGATACTTAAGTCAGGGAAAGACCCAACAAAGAAAGAGAACTACAGACCGATATCACTTACGAATCTAGATGCAAAAATCTTCAACAAAATTCTTCCCAATACAATGCAGAGTGATCATATATTGGAAGCACTTTGTGGTTCTATGCATCTACAGGATATCATCTTGCTGACCTCTGGCTGGAGGAAGGGGAGTGGACGGAGAGGAGGGGAAAGGAGGTTGTTGGGAGGATGAGACATGTATGGAGCAGAGAGGAATAGTGTGCAGTCACCGGACAGGGAGAGCAGTGGAAGCTGCATACAGGTGGGCATGTAAATTTATACGTGAATGTACATTTTCACTCACTTATGTTAAATAAAAAAAAAAAAATTCTTGCCAATAGAATACAACAACATATCAAGAAAATAATACATCATGACCAAGTGGGATTCATACAAGGGATGCAAGGCTGGTTCAACATCAGAAAAACAATTAATGTGATTAACCACATAAATAACACAAAAGACAAGGATCACCTGATTTTGTCCATTGATGCAGAAAAGGCATTTGATAAAGTCCAACACCCATTCATGCTAAAAACTCTTAGCAAAATGGGCATAGACCGCAAATTCCTCAACACAATAAGGGCCATTTATACAAAGCCAATTGCTCACATCATCCTGAATGGAAAGAGACTGAAAGACTTTCCCTTGAGATCAGGAACTAGACAAGGATACCCACTGTCACCTCTCCTATTCAACATTGTGCTAGAAGTTCTAGCCAGAGCAATTAGACAAGACCAAGAAATAAAGGGCATCTGCATCGGCAAAGACGAAGTTAAAATCTCCCTGTTCACAGATGATATGATAGTATATGCAGAGAACCCCAAGGAATCTATAAGTAAGCTACTCAAACTGATAGAAGAGTTCAGCAAAGTCTCAGGATACAAGATAAGCATAAGTAAATTAGTAGGATTCCTTTATACCAACAATGAGACCGTTAAGGAGGAAATTATCAAATCAATACCATTTACGATAGCCCCTAAGAAGATAAAGTACCTAGGAATTAATCTAACCAGAGAAATAACAGACCTTTACAAAGAGAACTACAAGCCCTTACTACAAGAAACGAAGAGAGACTTAGATAAATGGAAAAACCTACCCTGCTCATGGATAGGAAGATTTAACATTGTGAAAATGTCTATTTTACCCAAAGCAATCTATTTATACAATGCAATCCCAATACAAGTTCCAGCATCATTTTTTAATGAGATGGAGAAACAATCACCAATTTTGTTTGGAAAGGGAAAAAGCCCCGGATAAGTAAAGTACTACTAAAGAAGAAGAACACACTGGGAGGCCTCTCATTACCCGACCTTAGAACATACTACACTGCCACAGTGGTGAAAACAGCCTGGTACTGGTACAAGAACAGACAGATCGATCAATGGAACAGAATTGAGACCCCAGAGATGACACCAACTGCCTATGAACAGCTGATATTCGACAAAGGCCCTAAGACATTAAACTGGGGTAAAAACAGTATCTTCAACAAATGGTACTGGCAAAATTGGTTATCCATCTGCAATAAACTGAATCAAGATCCGTATCTTACACCTTATACAAAAACCAACTCCAACTGGATAAAAGACCTAAATATCAAATCTAAAACACTAAAGCTCATCCAAGAAAAGGTAAGAACAACAACAGAAGTTTTAATGCACAATAAGGACAGACTCCAAAATCTGTCAAAGAAACCTCAATCAACAGAAGAGAAAATAGATAAATGGGAACTATTAAGAATCAAACACTTTTGCTCATCCAAAGACTTTATTAATAGAATTAAAAGAACACCCACAGAGTGGGAAAAAATATTTGGCAACTCTATGTCAGACCGACGCCTGATCTCCACAATCTATAAGATACTACAAAATATCAATAAGAATAAGATAAACCATCCAATTAAGCGATGGGCAAAGGAGATGGACAGACACTTCACTAAAGAGGAGATCCAGGCAGCCAAAAAACACATGCAGACATGTTCACGATCTGTAGTTGTTAAAGAAATTCAAATCAAGATAACAATGAGATACCATCTCACCCCAACAAGATTGGTCATGATCCAGAAAACACAAAACAACAAATGCTGGAGAGGCTGTGGAGAAAGTAGAACCCTCCTACACTGTTGGTGGGGTTGCAAAATGGTCCAGCCTCTTTGGAAGGCAATCTGGCACTTCCTTAAAAAAATGGATATTGATATACCATTTGACCCAGTAATTCCACTACTTGGAATATATCCTACAGAATCAAGGCCTTTCACACCAACGGACACATGCACCAGAATGTTTACTGCAGCACAGTCCACGATAGCAAAAAGATGGAATCAACCTAGATGCCCAACAATAGAAGAATGGATAGGTAAACTATGGTACATATACTCAATAGAGCACTATGCAATGGTAAAGAATAACGATGATTCCAGGAAACATCTCCTAACCTGGTTTCAACTGGAAGACATTATGTTGAGTGAAAGTAGTCAGTGACAAAGGGACAAAACTGTATGAGACCTCTACGATAAGATCTCAAAACAGACTTGTGTATAGAAGAAAAGACTCCTTGACAGCTGCAAGGGAGGGGAGGAAGGGAGGTTGAGAGGGGAGGGCTTAGCTTAGATAGTTACTAGAAATCTAGTTGGCAGAAAGCGGTGAAAGCACACATTAGAAACAAGAACAACATTAAGTGGACTTCAGTATAACTTGAATACTCCTTCCATCTTAACTCAATACTGTAAGGATAGAGTAGCTGTGGCGGGGGGTGGGGGACCATGCTCTTAGGCGAATTCCAGGCCAATTGGCACAACTAGCGTTTTGCTAAGAGAGCTCTGTGCACCCCACATTGGTGAGTGGCGTCTGGGGTCTTAAAAGGTGCCAAGCTGCCATCCGAGGACACAGCAAATGGTCCCAACTCAGCAGGAACGGATGCTCACCAAGGACCAAAATGAAATGCGGTAAAGACAACTGAGAAGAAAGAGAGACCCACAAGAGTGGATGCCTACATTGACTTGGGACCAGAAGAACCGGATGGTGCCCGGCCACCACCAGTGATAGCCACGATGGAGCTCACAGAGAGGAGTCTCACTGGCAACACAAGAATAAAAAGGGGTGCATCCTGAGATCTCCACTAAAAGACCTCAATTGATGGTCCAGCGGTTTGGGGGTTCCTCTGAGAGCATGGCCCCCAGTCCTGATGCTGCCGTTATCCATAAATTATAACAAAGGTCCACTCTTTGGACAGGAATGGATTGGACTTGGCAATGCAGAGTTACCATATATTGGAAGCACTTTATGGTTCTATACATCTATAGGATATCATCTTGCTGACCTCTGGCTGGAGGAAGGGGAGTGGACGGAGAGGAGGGGAAAGGAGGCTGTTGGGAGGATGAGACATGTATGGAGCAGAGAGGAATAGTGTGCAGTCACCGGACCGGGAGAGCAGTGGAAGCTACATATAGGCGGGCATGTAAATTTATACATGAATGTACATTTTCACTCAGTCATGTTAAATAAAAATTAAAAAATAAAAAATAAATGGATATTGATATACCATTTGACCCAGTAATTCCACTACTTGGAATATATCCTACAGAATCAAGGCCTTTCACACCAACGGACACATGCACCAGAATGTTTATCGCAGCATAGTCCACGATAGCAAAAAGATGGAATCAACCCAGATGCCCAACAACAGAAGAATGGATAGGTAAGCTATGGTATATATACTCAATGGAGCACTAAGCAATGATAAAGAACAACGATGACTTCAGGAAACATCTCATGACCTGGTTTCAACTGGAAGACATTATGTTGAGTGAAAGTAGTCAGCGACAAAAGGACAAATATTGTATGAGACCTCTATGATAAGATCTCAAAAACAGACTTGTGTATAGAAGAAAAGACTCTTTGACAGCTGCAAGCGGGGGGGAGGGTTTAGATTAGATAGTTGCTAGGTATCTGGTTGGGTAAAATCGGTGATAGCATACATTAGAAACAAGAGCAATATTAAGTGGACTTAAACATAACATGAGTACTCCTTCCATCTTAACCCAATATTGCAAGGATAGAGTAGCTGGGGCAGGGGGCGGGGGACCATGCTCTTAGGCGAATTCCAGGCCAACTGGCACAACTAGCGTTTTGCTAAGAGGGCTCTCTGCACCCCACATTGGTGAGTGGCATCTGGGGTCTTAAAAGCTGCCAAGCTGCCATCTGAGGGCACAGCAAATGGTCCCAACTCAGCAGGAACAGATGCTCACCGAGGACCAAAATGACATGGGGGAAAGACAACCTAGAAGACAAAGAGACCCACATCAGTGGGTGCCTACATGGACTTGGGACCGGAAGAACCGGATGGTGCACAGCCATCACCAGTGATAGCCGTGATGGAGCTCACTAAGTTGAGTCTCCCTGGCAACACAAGAATAAAAAGGGGTGCACCCTAATATCCCCATTAAAAGACCTCAATTGATGGTCCAGTGGTTTTGGGGTTCCCCTGGGAGCATGGCCCCTCGCCCTGATGCTGTCCTTGTCCATAGATCATAATGAAGGTCCATGCTTCGGACAGGAATGGATTGGGCTTGACGATGCAGTGACCATATACTGGATGCACTTTATGGTTCTATACATCCATAGGATGTCATCCTGCTGACCTCTGGCTGGAGGAAGGAGAGTGGGTGGAAAGGAGGGAAAAAAGAGACTGTTGGGAGAATCAGACATGTATGGAGCAGAGAGGAACAGTATGCAGTCACCGGACAGGGAGAGCAGTGGAAGCTGCATATAGGTGGGTCTGTAAATTTATACAGGAATGTACATTTTCACTCAGTTATATTAAATAAAAAATTTTTTTTAAAAAAAGACCATTTCATCATGCAAAGTGAAGAACAATTACTCTAATACCTGACCACACTGAAGAAACTGGAAAACTGTTAAATCTCAGTATTCACTTTAGACAGTGTAAAACCAGTATGACTGTTGTTAGGTGCCATCACGTTGGTCTCAACTCATAGAGAGACCCTGTGTACAACAGAATGAAACACTGCCCGTTCCTGTGCAGCCCTCACAATTGTTATTCTTGAGATCATTGTTATAGCCACTATGTCACTCTACCTTGTTGAGGGTCTTCCTCTTTTTCGCTGACCCTCTACTTTACCAAGCATTGTGTCCTTCTCCAGGGACTGATCCCACCTGACAACATGTCTGAAGTATGTGAGACAGAGTCTGGTCATACTTGGTTCTAAGCAGTATGTTGGCTATACTTCTTCAAAGACAGATTTTTTCCTTCTTTTGGCAGTCCATCGTATATTCAGTATTCTTCACCAACATCATAATTCAAAAGTATCCATTTTTTTCTCAGTCTTCATTATTCATTGTTCAGCTTTTGCATGCATGTGAGACACCTGAAAACACCATGGCTTGGATCAGGTGTACCTTATTCTTCAACATGACATCTTTACTTTTAAACACTTTAAAGAGGTCTTTTGCAGCAGATTTGCCCAGTCCAATGCATCTTTTGATTTCTTGACTATAGCTTCCATGAGTACTGATTGTGGGTTCAAGCAAAAGGACGTCTTTGACAATTTCAGTCTTTTCTCCATTTATTATGATATTTCTTATTGGTCCAGTTGTAAGGACTTTGGTTTTCTCCATACTGAGGCATAATCTATACTAAAGGCTGTGGTGTTTGATCTTTATCAGACAGTGCTTCAATTCCCTTTCATTATCTGCAGGCAGTATTGTGTCATCTGTATAACAAAGGGTTTTAATGAGTCTTCCTCCAATCCTGATGCCCTGTTCCTCTTCATATAGTCCGGCTCCTTGGATTATGTGTTCAGCATGCAGACTGAAGGAGTACAGCGAGAGGATACAACCCCCATGTACAACCTTCCTGATTTTAAACCACACAGTATCTCCTTGTTTTGTTGGAGCACCTGCCTGTTACATATAGGTTTCTCACAGGTACAATTAAGTGTTCTGGATTTCCCATTCTTCTCACTGTTACCCATAATTTGTTATGATCCACACAGTTGAATGCCTTTGCACAGTCAATAAACACAGATAGATATCTTTTTGATATCCTCTGCTTTCATCCATGATCCACTTGACATTCTTTCACTTCCCTTTCTGAATCCAGCTTGCATTTCTTGAATTTCTGACAATTTCTTGCAACTAGTTTGGAATGATCTTCAGCAAAAGTTTACTTGCTTCTGATGTTATTCAATAATTTTCACATTTGGTTGGATCACCTTTCTTTGGGGCAGGCATAGATATGGATCTCCTCCTGTTAGTTGTCCAGGTGGCTGTCTTCCCAATTTGTGGGCATAGACCAATCAGTACTTCCGGCACTGTATCCTTCTGTTGAAACATCTCATTTGGTAGTCTGTCAGTTCTTAGAGTCTAGTTGTTTGGTAGCATCTTCAGTGCAGCTTGGATTTCTTCCTACAGTACCATCAGTTCTTTATTATATGCTATGACTGAACATTGGTTGGTTATTTATAGTACAGTGACTGTGCATTCCTTCCATCTTCTTTTGATGCTTCCTGTATCAGTGATATTTTGCCCATAGAATCCTTCACTATTACAACTTGGGCCAAATTTTTTTCCAGTTCTTTCAGTTTAAGAAAAGCCTAGTGTATCTTCCCTTCTGGTTTTCTAATTTCAGGCTTTTGCATACCTCATTATAATACTTCAATTTGTCTTTTCAAGCCTCCCTTTGAAATCTTCTGTTCAGCTCTTTTACTTCATCATTTCTTCTGTTTGCTTTAACTGAGCTACATTTGAAAGCAAATTTCAGAGCCTCTGCTGACATCTGTTTTCCATTTTAGTTGGTTCTTTCTTTATTGTCTTTTTAATGATCTCTTGCTCAGTATTCACTTTATACGGTGTAAATCCAGTATGGCAGACTACAAAAATGGCCACAAACTCTTCCTACCCTGCTATTTATGCTCCTTTGCAATATGATTCTTTACCACCTCCTATTAATCAGTGGAGTTTTCTTTTTTCACCCTTGACTTTGGGTGTGCTCATGTGAATTACTGTCTTAGCTATATAGTGCTGTTGTACTATAAGTTTATGGCTTTAACACAGAGAAATTTATCCTTTCATAGTCTAGCAGGCTAGAAGTCTGAATTCAGGGTGTCAGCTCCAGGGGATGGCTTTCTCCCTCAGCTCTGGAGGAAAGTCCTTGTGATGCATCAATTTTCCCCGGGTCTTGGAGCATCTCAGTGCTGGAACTTCAGGTCCAACGGACATGCACTCCCTTTGGTGGTATGAAGTCCCTAACTCTGCTTGATTTCCTTTCCTTTTATTTCTAGAGAAATAAAAAGTGTTGCAGGCCATGTCCCAGGAAAACTCCTTTACACTGAATCAGGGATGTGACCTTAGTAGGGGTGTTATAGTTGTACCCTAATCCTCTTTAATATGATCCAATCTTGCCCCATTAACCACAGGCAGACATTAGGATTTATAATATAGAGGACCACCACACAATACTGAGAATTACGGTCCAGCCAAGCTGGTCCCCACACTTTGGCGGGACATAATTCAATCCATGACAATTACTTGGTTGAATGGGATCTGATACAAACAGAAGCTTGAAAAGATGTTTATTGTTTTGGCTTACTATTTCTTACTACTTTTTGTAACCCTAACCACCATGTGAAGAAGTCTTAGCTAGTTTGGGAATAAGAGACCATGTGGAACAGAAGGAAGCTGTTTAGCTGATGACCCATAAACCAACCAGCTTGCCAATTCCAGGTATGTGTGGCCATGGTAAACCATCCAGCCAGACCAAATTGGCTAGTCTAGGAACACACAGAACTATGTTTGTTGCTTTAAGCCACTAAATTTTGGGGGGCGCTTGTTACACAGTAAAATCTAACTGGTACACCTAGTTCATGAAAAGATAAGGTGGAAAAAACACTTTTTAACTAGCTCAATTAAAAATTTTATTTCATTTTATCTTAAATGTAAAGGGTATGTGTTTGAGTAAATCAGATTAAAGGTGATCTGTGATCTGTTTTTTTATCGTTACTTACATTAAAATTAACACAAAATACTTCTTCAAAGTCATCACCTTCATCATCTAGGAGTATTTGCAAAGACCTAAAGAACAAAAATTTTGTTTTTTAAAATGGGAATTACCACGATTGCTAGATAACATCATCTAAAATCAACATCAAGAGCATGGCTCTTCTGAAGGGGGGTAGTCAGCTACAGTTCACAGCAACTATTCCTCTGTGTGTTAATAATCCAAACAGGGACAGATCTCAGCTAAAAGGGTGAGTTTTAAGAAGCTTATCTTCAGTTCTGCAGGCTCCTTTCTTAATTTCCAGCTCTCTTCCTTCAGCCCTAATTCCCTTTACCTAGTGACTGCAGGGAAAGCTGGTGGCATAGTAGGTAAGTGCTATCTATATCTGCTAACCAAAAGGTTGGCAACTCAAATCTGCCAGGTGCTCCTTGGAAACTCTACGGGGCAGTTCTACTCTATCCTATAGGGTCACCATGAGTCGGAGTCAACGCAACAGCAATGGGTAGCGATGGTAGGTTTATATTTAGAAAAAGATTAATAGTATTTTTATTGATATTGAAACTTATTCCAAACTAGTTTTACTTTTATTCAAGCTATTAATTTTTTTTTAAATAGATCTTTGAAATGTGAGGAACAGATGAGTAAAAAGACCTCTGTACTTCTTGTCTCATTATCATTAAGCATAAGGAAGACTTGAAATTTGACTACCTTAATTGTTTCAAGCCAACTGTGAGAAAAGAGCTTATATCAGAACGGATAGTAGCCAGTCTTTTTATGTTTCTATCCTCTGCAGTCCTCTGGTACTTTATATATAGAAATATTTAACATAAGATGCCTCATATTATATTGTTGGCTCATTTATTCATATATTCAATCAGCAAACACTTACTAATAACCTAGGGTGGCAGGTAAAAAGAATGTAAAGTTGATACTAAAAAATTAGAGTCAATAAATCCTCAGACTAGTAGGTGAGAGGAAAACCCTGGTGGCCTAGTGGTTAAGAGGTATAGTTGCTATCCAAAGGGTTGGGAGTTTGAATCCACCAGGCACTCCCTAGAAACCCTGTGAGGCAGTTCTACTCTTGTCCTGTAGGGTCCCTATAAGTTGAAATTGACCCAGTGGCAAGAGAGGGTAGGTGAGACAGGTCGGTAAGTGTCTCACCTACAGTACAGTGAGGTCTGTGTGACAAAAGACATACGTAAGTGGCAGAAGTACAGCTTCAAAGAGTGAGGTTAACACTTGACAAAGAAATATATGTCACTGGGGAAAGCCTTGAGGCAAAGGTGTTTCTTTTCTACCCACTGGATTTTTTATTAATGGTTTGAGATAAAACAAATCATGTTTTAGTCACTGTGATTTTTTTTTTTTTTGAGGAATGTAATGGGACTTTAGCTGACAGAAATGAATTAATCATAATCCTAGGTTTATGATATGCTGACAGCCTTTGTCCATGTCTGAGCTATTTGCCTATTTGTGTGTATGTTTATGATGATTTTCTTGGCTGAAATCCTTACTGGAAGCAGATCTCCAGGTCTTTCTTCTGTGGTACTGTGGCAATGCTGGGTGGGTGGGAGCCACCAGCCTTCAGGTTAGTAGTAGAGATCTTACACATTCTATAATGGTCAATGGTCAATGAAGTCTCAAAATATAATGAAGACACTGCTAATAACCCTCTTTTTAAAAAATAAACTTAAAAAAATTGTACTTCAGATAAAATTTTACAGAGCAAACTGACTTCCTATTACCATTAATATGAATATTGTTTTATGACAGTGGTCATAAAATTGGCCAACCCTACGACACGTCAACACTCTTCTTCCCCGTTACCAGCTTTCCTGTCTGCTCCTGCCTTCTTGTTCTGGCCCCTGTGATGGTATGCCCACATAGTCTCATTTTGTTTTATGGGTCTATCTAATCTTTTGCTGAAGAGTAAGCCTCAGGAGTGATCTCATTACTGAGCAAAAAGGGGGGCCATACTCTTAGGGTTTCTCCACTCTCTGTCAGACCACTGAGTCTGGTCTTTTATTTTTTTTATTTTTTATTTTGAGATAACGGGAAAGATACAGAAAAGTCTGTATTTTCATCATTTTTGCATTTAAAATTTATATCCTTAATCTACATGGAATTGTTTTTTGTGCATGGCATGCGGTAATAATCCAATTTTATTTTTTCCACAGATCCAAATGAATAACAACATTTTCTAGCTCCATTTATTGAACAGTGTCTCCCATCTCCACTGATCTACTGTGCCACCTCTAACAAAGTCGCATAGAAGCACAGGTCAGTTTCTGAGTCTTTCTTATACTAGAAAACCTTTACTAGTACCAAACTGTGATAATTAATATTGTTTTTGAGTCATTTTTAATGTCTGATAGGTAAAAGTGATAACATAAAATAAGATTTGAAATAAATATTAGTCAAACACCAAACCCACTGCTGTCGATTCTGACTTACAGTGACCCAACAGGACACAGCAGAACTGCCCCATAGGCTTTCCAAGGAGTGGCTGGTGGATTTGAACTGCTATCTTTTGGTTAGCAGCCATAGCTCTTAACTTCTTGGTCACCAGAGCTCCAAACATTACTACTGCTTTAAAATAAAGTCTATTTAAAATAATCAAATGAATAAATATCATCTGCAGATTTTTCAACAAAGTGTAACCTCTGCTCTGTCCAGCTCTACACAGATAAAAAGTTCAAGGGTTAATTCAAGGATTGAAGACTATTCATAGCTAATTTTCTTAGTTTTAGAAAGTTATTATTCAACCACTCTTGCCTATGTTAGAAGCAACTTCATCGTCCAGAATGCTAGTGTTGGACATGCAAATATCACTGATGTATGTGCCAAAGTGAAGTGCCGTTGAGTCGGATCCGATATATCTGTCTGTGTTTAAATATTTATCTAAACATGTTAGATAGGGTTTTGATAACAGAGCTATGCTTACTTACTTTCCCAAAACTGGACTGAGTTCTTCCAAGTCTTCCAGTGATGGTATTTGATCCAGAAGTTTCTTAAACAGTGCCAGAGGAAAAGGAATGTTGGCCACATTGAAATTGAATAGGGAGAGTCCACATAGTACCCCAAAGAAGAAATATCTCTTCTCTTCAAATTTAGGCTGAAAAAAAGAGTAGAAAAATATTATGGAGTTTTGCTAATACAATGGGATATTTTTATTGGGTAAATCTTTCTCCTCTTCCACAAAATCAAGTCACAAATCAGAAAGCTTGAAATTAGAGTATTTAGGACTTATGTGAAATCTTCAAGTAGATTTTGGTTACTAGAACACAACAAGAATAAATATTGTAGCTTTCTTTGCATACCACAAGGACCTAAGTATGTCACAGAGTAGCACTGTGCCACAGGATCTCCTTGGCTACAGTACTACTGGAAGCAGATCTCCAGGTCTTTCTTGTGTGGTACTGTGGCAGCGCTGGGTGGGTGTGAGTCACCAGCCTTTAGGTTAGTAGTAGAGATGTTATACATCCTATAATGGTCAAAATCCTTCTGTGTGGACAAACAAGAACACAGGGAAACAGGGCTCCGTTTTTAAAAAAAAATAATCCCCTTACCCAAAGTGAAGGTTATTTCCTCAATTATATCAATAAATCCTCCCCTAACAGGAAACACTGTAAACAACCTAATTATAGACACCCCTTTTCTGTCACAAAACACCAGAAGCAAAAGAAAAAAAAAAGACTTACCCTGACAGGAAACCACATAGAGGAAGCCTCTTCAGGATATATGAACATCCCATATTCTGGCTGGGTCATCTCTTCAAATATGCAGTGGAAGAACTCTGACTTGACTCCTCCAGAGTGGTAGTTAATTTCTCCATGGAATGAAACCTGAAGAAAGATGGTAAACAACCCTTTACTTCCAGGGCTCTGTATTGCTATGCATTCACTCTCATTAACTTTAGCAGCTAATATTAATTTTAACTCCAAGTATCTAGTTGACTTTGTATTATCATATTTAGTCTTCCCATTAATTCTTTGAGGGTAATGAGGCCTAAAAAGAGTTCAAATAACTTTCCCAAGGTTATGCAACAGCTAAGTACTGCAGCCTGAATTTAATTCTACGTTTGTCAGACTCCAGTGCCTGAGGCCTTTAGTGCTACTAAATTGAGATCATCAGGTACATTTAGGTATAACGAGAATAAACATAAAGAAATCATAAAAATTAGGATTTCCATAACAGTGCATAACCTATTTGTATGGGTTCCCACCTTGGCTGTTCACACCTTACCATGGCAGCATCCCATCTACTGACATCAATGCCTCCCCCAGATCATTCCATCCTAGCCTGTCTTTGCTCCTTCCACTGCTCCCCCATCTGTGCCATTTCTTTTTGGAATCCTTCACTTCACTTTACCAACGTGTTAGAGTCTCCTTTATCCTTACTAAAAACAACCACAAAAGTAAACACCATTATTGCTAAAACAGACAGTACAGACTCCTTGTAACCTAGGCTGCCAAACTTCAGAGAAGGATGTATACTAACTTTCCAATCTGCTTCTCTCCAAGATGATTAAGAACCTGTTAACTTCCAATGCCACAGACATTTTTTCATGTCTCATCTCCTTGATTTCACTACTTATTTTATATTAATATCTCCTGTTTATTAGCATTGTTTTTTCCCTTCTTTTCACTTGCGGTTAGGTGCCATCGAGTCAGTTCTGACTCATGCAACAGAATGACACACTGCCCAATCCTATGCCGTGTCCACAGTCGTTGTTATGCTTGAACCCACTGCTGCGGCCACTGTCTCAGTCTTCCTCACTGAAGATCTTCCTCTTTTTTGCTGACCTTCTGTTTTACCAAGTCCTTCTCTAAGGACTGATCCCTCCTGGTAACATGTCAAAGGATGTGAAATGTAGTCTCACTATCCTTGCTTCTAAGGAACATTCTGGCTGTACTTCTTTTGAGACAGATTTGTTTGTTCTTTTGACAGTCCATGGTATAACTGATATTCTTCATCAACATCGTAATTCAAATGTGACAATTCTTCAGTCTTTCTTATTCATTGGTCTGCTTCTGCAGGCATCTGAGGTGATTGAAAACACCGTGGCTTAGGTCAGGCACATCTTAGTCTTCAAGGTGACATCTTGCTTTTTAACAAATTCAAGAGGACTTTTTCGTTGGATTTTCCCAATGCAGTGCATCATTTGATTTCTTGTCTGATGCTTCCATGGGTGTTGATCATGGATCCAAGTAAAATACTTGACAACTTCACGGTTTTTCTATGTTTATCACAATGTTGCCCACTGGTTCAGCTGTGAGGATTTTTGTTTTCTTTATGTTGAGGTATAATCCATACTGCAGGCTGGGGTCTTTTGATCTTTATCAGTCCTCTTCATTTTCTGCAAAGTTGTGTCACCCGCATGTCACAGTTGTTAATGAGTCTTCCTCTAATCCTGACCTCCCATTCATCTCCATATAGTCTAGCTTCTCGGATTATTTGTTCAGAATACAGATTGAGTAAGTATGGTGAAAGGACACAATCCTGACGCACACTTTTCCTGACTTTAAACTATGCAGTAGCCCTCTGTTCTGTTTTCTCTTATAAGGTATTATTCAAGTTTTTTTTCTTTTTTATTATGACTGAGTGAAAATGTACATTGCTGTATAAATTTACATACCCATCTATATGCAGCTCCCACTGCTCTCCCTGTCCGGTGACAGCACACTATTCCTCTCTGCTCCATACATGTCTCATCCTCCCAACAGCCTCCTTTCCCCTCCTCTCCACCCACTCTCCTTCCTCCAGCCAGAGGTCAGCAGGCTGATATCCTATAGATGCATGATTCAAGTTTTTTTCTCTCTCTTTTCCTTGCTGGCTTAATCTTGTGGTTTATACTGTCCTTTCTATCCTTTTTTTCGGCTCTTTGCCAGGATCCTTGTTTTCTTTTTAAATGCCACTTGTCATTTGCAGTCACTAAAACTTCACACCCATTCTATCTTCTCTCCTAATTGACCCACTCATTTCCAAAGGCTTGCTCCACATTTCCATATGGATGTCCCACTATTGTTGCTACTAGATGCCTGACTCAGTTCCAACTCACAGCACCCTATGTACAAGAGAACAAAGCACTGCTCAGTCCTGTGCTATCTTCACAATTCTTGCTACATTTGAGCCCCTAGTTGTGGCCACTGTGTCAGTCCATCTCGTTGAGGGTCCTACTCTTTTTTATTGATGCTCTGCTTTACCCTGGTGGTGTAGTGGTTAAGTGCTATAGATCACAATGTCCTTCTCCAGGCACTGGTCCCTCTTGACAATATGTCCAAAGTACATGGCTCTTGGTCTATGTACTAACTGTGAAATTAAGGAAACCCCAAGGCAGACAACCTCAGTGGAAAAGGGAGACGATTTCGTCTCTGTGAAACACTTTGTTACATTTTGTTGTTTTAGCTTTCTCAAAACCAAAAATACTAAGAATTACACTTTACCTGTAAGTTCTTCCCCAAGTCTTCATTCTCAAACTGACTGAGCTGATTGAAAACATCCTCAATCAAATGACTCCTTCTGACTGTTAGATCTATCATGGGCTGCAAAGGTGTTTCATACTCTCCTAGTCCTGGAGTTGGTCGGAATCTCCTAAAATCCATGCTATTCATCTAGAAAAACAGAAATGTTAAGTTCATCTTTCCATTGGTCTCCTCAAAGTAGCAATTTATAAAATGGAATAAATTTGGTCAGTACACATGTACAAATAGAAGCATTTACAAAAAGGGATTTATAGACACCACTGGAGATAAGCTACACACTCAGCATTCACTCCAGTGAGCAATTACCCAGTTGAGAGTATTTTGAAAAGGGGACACTTTTTACAAACCTTTATTATGGCAGCATCACAGAATACCAACCATTCACTGATGTCCTGATCTTAATGGGGAAACCCTGGCTGCATAGTGGTTAAGTGCTATAAGCTGTTAACCAAAAGGTTGGCAGTTCAAATCTACCAGGTGGTCCTTGAAAACTCTATGGGGCAGTTCTACTCTGTGCTATAGGATTGCTATGAGTCAGAATCAACTCGACAGTAGTGGGTCTCATTTTCTTGGTTTCTTTCTTTTTCTTTTTATTGTAACTGAGTGAAAATGTACATTCCCATAAAAATTTATATGCCCACCTATACGCAGCTTCCACTGCTCTCCCTGCCCAGTGACAGCACACTATTCCTCTCTGCTCCATACATGTCTCATCCTCCCAAAAGTCTCCTTTCCCCTCCTCTCCACCCACTCCCCTTCCTCCAGTCAGAGGTCAGCAGGATGATATCCTAATAGTCACTCTACATCACCAAGTCCAATCCCTTGCTGTCCGAAGAGTGGACCTTCATTATGATCCATGGGCAAGGGCAGCATCAGGGCCAGAGGCCATGCTCCCAGGGGAACCCCAAAGCTGCTGGACTATCAATTGCGTGGTTTCTTAATCTTAATGGAAAGTCCTGATTGCACTGGGTTTCCGAGCTACAGCTACAAGCCCAAGGGTCAGCAGTTCAAATTCACCAGCTGCTTCTTGGGAAACCTATGGGATAGTTCTAACCTGTTCTATAAGTTCACTACGAGTCAGAAACAACTTGATGGCAACAGAGATTTTTTTCAGTCTTCTAGGACCTAAAGGCCATAATGTCTTTGCATTCAGATTTCAAGAATTCTCTGCCACCTCTATTCCTGCTGTCATGTCTTTTAATTAAATCAGAAAAACAAAAACGAAAAACAAAAACCCATTGCTGTGGAGTCAATTCTGCCTCACAGCAACCCTACAGGACACAGTAGGACTGCCCTATAGGGTTTCCAAGGAGCACCTGACAGACATGAACTGCTGACCACAACACTTACCCACTATGCCACTAGGGTTTCCATCGCATGCATGAAACAACATTTGTCATGTGAGAAATAGACACACATACCTGCATTTTTACCGCAGAGTCAGCATAAAATAGTTTAATTTTTGACAGACTATTAAAGACAAATCGTAAGTGACTGAATACACCACTGAAATCCACGTCTTCAGAAAATACCTAAAAATGGAAATGACAATAGTTTTGATAAATCAAAGGCAGAGAAATCTTACACCTTACCTCATAGTCTTAAGTCCATGATGGCTTAAGGTCTCAGTACCTCTGGCCAAAACCAAAATAAAAACCAAACCGAGTGCCGTTGATTCTGACTCATAGTGACCCTACAGGACACAGTAGCACTGCCCCATCGAGTTTGCAAGGAGTGCCTCTATCCAAAGCAGTCCAGTAGTAGTTGCGAGCTTGGCTGCCAACCAAAAGCTCAGCAGTTCAAATCCCGCAGCTGCTCCCTGGAACTACCCCTGTGGGCAGTTCTATTCTGTTCTGTCAGGTCAGTATGAGTCAGAATCAACTTGATAGCAGCTGATTTGGTTTCTTTTGTTTTTTAGTATATATACATACAGAATTCTAAGAAAATGTGCTTCACAGTTATCAGTGGAAGGTATACAAGCCAAATATTTTCAATGCCCATTTAATTTGGCAATTAATTATCAACTTTGAATGGCTGGTCAAAAGAGTCTGATCTGTTACAACCTGTGTTTCTATAAGGTGAATGAGCTCAGATGTGTTTGGTATAAGGGGATGACGTAAAGCAGAAAGCTATTTAGCCCACACAGAATTTTTGCTGGGTAAGGATTGATGGACTAGAATTATAACTTAGAGTAGAACTGTAAGCTGCAGAGAAAAGGGGAAAACTCCACGTCAGCTGCTGCAGTGGTAGCAGGAATCTCTAGCTGTGTTTTCAGAAAATAAAGAAAGAGTGCCTGCGCTCAGAGTCCTTTCCTCAAAGCTGAACCTCTATATTGCCAGCTCTGGACTCCTTGGGGGTCCGGCTGCCTCTGAGCTTATGAGCAGCTCTATGAGTTCAGAGCTCCACTTCTATATGGGTTATCTCACTACCACCAGTTTTTTTTTAATTAAAGGCTGGAGAGTTTTCCACTCTTTTGCTTCCTGTTTTTCATGTCCTCACAACAGTTTCCACAGGCTGCTTGCCTGGTTGACACAAGTTATCTCCTCAAGTATCCTTTCAGTTATTACTCTGGCTATAAAATTATGTAGGTTTTGAGGTGTCTGTCTAACTTTTGCCTTAATCCCTGGTATTTTTACTGTACAGTTTTGCTAAGTGAGATGTTTTTCAGAAATTCAGATACAAAGCTATAGCAGAAATGCCCATATTTATAACTCACTGGTTAATTATTAATTTTCCATTTAAACATGCAATAATTACCTTGGCTACTTTACAAAAAGCTCTTCTGTATGCCATTTTATAAAAATCAATCCGCTCCAAGAGTTCATTTATGATGAAAGTATTTTCAGGCAGCTGATGTTTAGCCTGGTTTACCTTAAGTAAAATAAGATGTGTTAGAAAGTTTTATATTTAAAGATAATTGTGCTTAATGGATTAATCAGATTATCAGGAAAAAAAAATTTAAACATTCTTTTTAACAACATAAAGTTATATCCAACTCCTAAACTGTCTGAGCCTCAAATTTTCATCAATTTAACAAATTTTTTTTTTTTTTAAATTAACAGAAAAGTTTTAGGGAACTTTAAGTCTTAATCTTAATCCTTCTGCTAAGGCATATGTGAAATATTTCCCTACTAAACCATGGGGGAATTTCCAGAGTATTATCCCACAAATATGTGAAAATTAAACAACACGCTCCTAAGTAACCAATGGGTTAAAGAAGAAATCAAAGTGGAAATCAGAAAATATTTTGAGATGAATGAACACAAATGCACAATATACTAAAACCTAAGAGTGCTTACAGGGAAACTCGTAAATGTGAATGGATATATTAAGAAAGATTTCAAGTCAGTAACCGAAGCTTCCACCTTAAGACACTGAAAAGAGAAGAACAAACTGACCCTAAAGCAAGAAGTAAGGATGCAATCAAGATTAGAGTAGGAATTAACGAAATAAGGAAGTGAAAAATAGTAGGGAAAAAGTAATGAAACCAAAAGTTGATTCTTTGAAAAGGGCAACAAGACTGGCATACCTTTAGCTAGACTGAGAAAGACTCAAAAAGTATATCAGAAATGAAAGAGGGGGCATTACTTCTGACTCTCCAGAAATAAAAAGTATTACCATATTATGAAGAACTGTACGGCAAATAAGAAGATAACCTAGATGAAGCAGACAAATTCCAAGGAAGACATAAACTACTGAAACTTACTCCAAAAGAAATAGCCAATCTGAATAAACTCATTACAAGTGAAGGAACTGAAGTAGCAATAAGAAACAAAACAAACAAGCTTCCCACAAGGAAAAGTTAGGGTCAGATGGCTTCACAATAGAATTCTGTCCCATAAAGAAGAATCAATAGCAGTTCTTCACAGATTAACAGAAGTGGAAGGAACATTTCCCAAACATTCTATGAGGCTAGTATTACCCTGATACTAAAACCACACAAAGATATCCCAAGAAAAGGAAACCATAGGCCAGTATCTCTTACTAAAATGGAAATGAAAATTCTGAACAAAATATAAGCAAACCAAATCCAGAAATATGTAAAAGCAATTAGACACCATAAGCGGGATTTATCTAAGGGATGTGAGGCTGGTTCAACATAAGAAAATCAATCAATGTAATACCTTAAATTTATTCAATAAAAAATAAAAATAACATTATTAGATGCTCACGGTCATTAGTCGTTAAAGAAATGCAAATCAAAATCACAACGAGGTACGATCTCACATCCCACTCCTGTAGCCATCAAGTTAATTCTAACTCACACCAAGCCCTTGTGCTACAGAATATAACTTCTCCATTGCGTTTTCTTTGCTGTAATCTTTAGCAGATTGCTAGGCCTTTCTTCTGTGGAGCTGCTGGATGGGTTCGAACTGCCAACTTTTAGTTCGGCAGCCAACTGCAAACTGTTTGTACCACCCAGGGACATGCATACTCACTAGTATGGCTATGATCACAGTGTTGGAAAGGACATAGAGACTCTGGAACCCTCATGCATTGCTGGTGGGAATGTAAAATGTTGTAGCTGTAATACAAAACAGTCTGGTGGTTCCTCAAACAGTTAAAGAGAATTACCATATTATCTAGCCATTCCACACCTAGCTATATATCCAAGAGACGAAAGAATGGATTCAAACAGATATGCATATAGTGATCTTCATCATTATTCACAACAGTCGAAAGGTGGAAAAAATCCATATGCTCATTAATAGAAGAATGGATTTTAAAAAATCACAGTATATACATACAGCAGAATATTATTAATAAGAATATTATAATAACATATTATTAATTATAATTACATCATAGTTATAAATATATAATTATGTGATTATAATTATAAAGTATACATGAAGTATAAATATAATTATATTTAATATGTTGTTATATTATTTATAAGTAATTAATATAATTATGATACAATGTATTATTAATATACTGTATTATAATTATAATGTATTATTAATATAAATTATTAATTAATAATATATTATTAATATAATATATAATTTATTGATACAAACCATTACTTATATTATTATATTATTTTATTTATATTATTAATATGAATTATTAACATAAATTATTGATTAATAATGTAGTTTATTAATATAAATTATTAATAGGACTGTTATAAAAGGAAGACAAATGAAGTTCTGATAAATGCTTCTATGACATGGGTAAGCCTTGAAAACACTATGCCGAGTGAAGTAAGTCATACACAAAAGGATAAAATATCATATGATTTAGACTGTATCTAAATATTATAGACACACAAAATATCTAGAACAGACAAATGCAACAGATCACTTTATTAGGGTTACCAGAGGATAGGGGGAGGAGGCAATGAGAGTTACAGCTGAAGGAGTACTATAAGTTTCTGTTTAAGGTAACATAAGACTTTTGGAAATGCAGAGTGGTATTGGTAGCTTGACATGGTAAAGTAATGTCATGAAGTGTACACCTAAAAATAGTGAAATGGCAATTTTTTTATCTCACATATATTTTTGTCACAATGAAAAAAAAAGTCATTTCAATAGACACAGAAAGGGTATTTGAAAAAAAAATCCAACACCTCTTTCTCATAAAAACTCTCAGTTATAGAGAAACAGAGGAGAACTTCCTGAACCTAGCAAAGGACATATATGAACTGACACAGTGGTTACGACCACAGGCTCAACCATAGCAACAATTGTGAGGATGGCGCAGGACTAGGCAGTATTTTGTTCTGTGGTACACAGAGCGCCTGTATGTCAGGACCAGCTCAGCTGCACCTAACAATAGCAACAACATGAAAAACCTACAGCTAAAATAATATTTTATGGTCAAAGATCAGATGCATTTTCCTAAGCTCAGGAACGAGAAGGATGTTCACTATCACCATGCCTGTTCACCATCGTACTGGAGGTTCTACCAATTATAAGGAAGCCCTGGTGGTGTAGTGGTTAAGTGCTGTGACTGCTAACCAAAAGGTTGGCAGTTCCAATCTGTCAGGCATACTCTGTCCGATAGGGTCACTAAGAGTGAGAATCGATCTTATTGCAGTGGGTAGGCTGGCGGTAGCCACTATAACAGAGGATACGCCAAGCAAGGAAAGAAAGAAAAAATGGCATCTAGAATGGGAAGGCAGAAATACAAATTTCTACTTGCAGATGATGTGATTGTGTATATAGCAAATCACAAGAAACCTACTAAAACAAGTTCAGCAAAGTTACAATATACAGGATCAAAATATGAAAATCAATTCTGTTTCTATTGACTGACAAAGTACACTAGCATCAAAAAGAATAAAATACCTAGCAACAAACTTAATAAAAGAAGGACAAAGCCTATATTTTGACCTACAAAACACTGTTAAAATGAATTAGAAAACATCTAAAGAATTGGAAAAACATCCCATGCTTATAGACCAGAACACTTAACACTGTTAAGATGAAAATGTTCCCTAAAGTGATCTACAGATTTAGTCCAATCCCCACCAGAATCCTAGCTGACTTTTTTTATAGAGACTGATGAACTGATCCTAAAATTCACACATAACTGCATTAGATCTAAAATAACCAAAATAATCCTGAAAAGAAGAACAAAATAGGAGGGCTCACATTTCCCAGTTTCAAAACTTACTACAAAGCAACAGTAATCAAGACAATGCAGGACTGACACACACAAGGATGGACACAGACATCAATGGGAAATAACTGAGAGCCTCAAAATAGATCTATACACTACAGTCAACTGATTTTCAACAAGGGCGTCAAGACAATACAATATGGAAAGAATACCACTGGTACAAGGGGATAGCCATATGGAGAAGAACAATGTTGGATTCTTACCTCATACCATACACAAAAAGTAACTGATAATGAATCACTGGCCTAAATGTAAGAACTAAAACCATAAAACTTTTAGAAGAAAATATGTGAGTACATTTTTCATGACCTTAGATTTGGCCAAGGATTCCTGGATATGACACCTAAAATATGAGCAATAAAAGAAAAAAAAAAAAAAAGAAATTAGACCACATCAAAAGCACACTAAACTTTTGTGTTGAAAGAATACCATTAAGAAAGGGAAGTGAAAACCCACAGAATGGGAGAAAATATTTGTACAGCATGTAGCTGATAACGGACTTGTACTAAACATACATAAAGAACTCTTACAACTCAATAATTTAAAAAAAACTAAATTAAAAAATGGACAAAAGATTTGAATAGACAATCCTCCAAAGAATATATATAACTGGACACTAACCATTCAAAGGATGCTCAGTATCATTAGCCATTGGAGAAATGCAAATCAAGACTATAATGAGATACTATTTTATACCTAAGAGGAGGCTTATAATTTAAAAAAGACAGATAATAACTATTGTTGGAGAGGATGTGGAGAAACTGAAATACTTATATGCTGCTACTGGGAATGTAAAATGTTGCAGCCGCAGTTATCTATCTTAATTATCTAGTGCTGCTGTAACAGAAATATCACAAGTGGATGTCTTCAACAAATGCAAGTTTATCCTCTCACAGTCTAGTAAGCTGGAAGTCCAAATTCAGAGCGTCAGCTTCAGGGGAAGGCTTTTTCTGCGTGCTCTGGGAGCTTCTCAAGCTTCTCAAGCAGGGACCCCAGTCCAAAGGACATATGACTCGCTTGGCTCTGGTTTCTTGGTGGAATGAGGTCCCCCTGTCTCTCTGCTCTCTTTTTTCTTCTATATCTCAAAACAAATTGGTTTAAAACCTAATCTAATCTTATAGATTGAGTCCTGCCTTATTAACATAGCTACCACTAATCCCACTTCATTCACATCATAAGATTTATACAACAGATAGGAAAATCACATCAGATGACAAAACGGCGGGCAGTCATACAATATTGGGAATTGTGATCTAGCCAAGTAGACTCACACTTTTGGAAGACACAATTTAACTCATTATAGTACCACATGACCCAGTAATTCTAGTCCTTGGTACATACTCAAGAGAAAAGAAAACATGCCCACACAAAAATGTGTACATAAATGTTTATAGTATCATTATTCATACAGTCAAAAGGTAAAAAAAAAAGTGTATCAGTTCATGAATGGAGGAACAAAATTTGATGACCTATACAATGAAATTTTAGTTAGACATTAAAAAGAAATGAAGTACTGACACATGCTAAAACATGAATGAACCTTGAAAATATTACACTAAGAGAAAGACGCTAGTCACAAAAGACCACATATTGCATGACCACATTCACACAGAAATATTCCATTCACACAAAATACATTAGAAAGTTGGACAATGACTAAGGAAGACAGAACTGATGGCTTTAAATTGTGTTGGAGAAGAACACTGAATGTATGATAGACTGTCAAATGAACAAACAGTTCTGCTCTGAAAGAAGAACAATTGGAGTGCCCTTGGAAGCAAAGGTAGCAAGACTGTATCTTACATCCTTTGGACATGTTGCCAGGAGGGATAAGTCCCCGGAGAAGGACATCGAGTTTGGTAGTGTGGAGTGTCAAGTGAAAAAGAGGAAGACTCCCAATGAGACGGACTGACACAGTGGCTGCAACAATGGGCTTCAGCATAAAAACAATCGTGGACATGGAGCAAGACCAAGCTGTGTTTTCTCTTGATGTGCATGAGGTTGCTAACAGTCAGAACTGACTCAATGGCACTTGACAAGATAACAATTCAAACAAAAGTCCTGAAGTCTACAGAGACAGAGGGGAGATCACTGGTTGTCTAGGGATGGCAGGGACAGAGACAGCGAGATAGAGTGGTGATGGCTAAACAGCATAAGAGTTCTCTCCAAGATGATGAGAATGTTATAAAATCAACTGTTGTGACAGCTGCATAGATCTGTGAATACTCTAAAGACCACTGAATTGTACAGTTTAAATGGGTAAGTCATGAATTATGTGAATTATATCTCAATAAAATTATGAAAAATCAATATTCAAAAATCAATGTATTACTACAAACCAATAACAGATAACATAATTTTTAAAAGTTATCATTTCCAATAGCCTAAAAATTATATATCTAGAAATAGCTTTAACTAAATATATCCATAATTTTCATAGAAAAATAACAAAACTTTATTAGAAGACTTTAAAGAAGACCGAAGAAGTAAAGAAATTCATACTTTAAGATTCAAAATAATAAAAAGTCAATTCTCTTTAAAGTGGGCAGATTCAACACAACCCCAATCCAATTTCTAACTGAAAAATATTTTTTGACATAACTTGAGAAGCCAAGTCTAGAATTTATACAGAAGAGCCAAGTGTGAAAAATAGCAGAGAGACACATCAAAGAAACAATAGGTATATTTCTCTTAACAGATATAAGTAATTACTATAGAACTACAATAATTAAAGGAGTGTGGTATTGGCATCACATAAAATGACAAACGGTACAGAATAGGGAGCCTAGAGGGAAAACTAAAATATGGAAACTTGATATATGATGCAGTTTGTAATATATATCAGTGTGAAAAGACTTTAAGTAAATAATGTAGGAGTTAATTATTTTCCACCAATCATCTGCCGTACTGTGGTGGCTTGGATGTTGCTGCAGTGCTGGAAGTTATGCTGCCGATATTTCAAACAACACCAGGGTCACTCATGGTAGACAGACTTCAGCAGAGCTTCCAGAATAAGACAGACTGAGAAGGATCCAGCAACTTACTTCTAAAAAATATTGACTGTGAAAACCTTGTGAATAGCAGTGGAACACTGATATAGTGCCAAGAAGATGGAGCTCTTAGCTTGGAAGGCATTCAAAATATGACTGGGAAGAGCTGCCTCCTCAAACTAGAGTCAACTTTCATGACATATGAAAGCCACGAGAAAAGCTTTCAGCACCTTCATTTGTTGATACAGCATGACTCAAAATGACAAGAAACAGCATGCATTCATAGTCATTCAAAACATGCATTCATAATCTGAATGTGGAATGTACAAAGTATGAACAAAGAAAATTAAAAGTTGTCAAAAATGAAAATGAATGCATAAAGATTCATATTCTAGGCATTAATAAGCTGAAATGGACTGGTACTGTCCATTTTGAAGCAGACAATCATATGGTCTACTATGCCAGGAATGATAAATTGAAGAGGAATGATGTCACAAGCATCACTGAAAAGTACATTGTAGAATCTATCTTGAAGTACAACACTGTCGATGACACAGGATAATGTCCATACACCCATAAGGAAGACTAGTCAATATGAGTATTATTTAAATTTATGTACCAAGTACTAAGGTCAAAGATAAAGAAACCGAAGATTTTTACTAACTGCTGCAGTCTGAAATTGATAAACATGCAATCAAGATGTATAATTATTCGTAATTGGCATGCTCAAGTTAGAAATGAAGGGTCAGTAGCTGGAAAATACAGTCTTGGTGATAGAAACAATGAAAGAAATGGCAAGATAGAGTTTTGCAAGATCACAGCCTTATTCATTGCAAATACCCTTTTTCAACAACATAAATGACAGAACTCACAAGGTGGAATAAACAGGAATCAAATCAATTACATCTATACAAAGAAACTACGAAGAAACTCAGTCTCAGTCAGAACAAAGCCAGGGCTGGCTATGAAACACACCATTAATTGCAGATATGCAAGTTCAAGTTGAAGCAAATCAGAACAAGTACACAAGAGACAAAGTAGGGACTTAATACATCCCACTTGAATTTAGAGACCATCTCAAGAATAGATTTGATGCACTGAACTAATGACAGAAGACCAGATGAATTGTGGGATGACATCAAGGTCATTATTTGAAGAAATCAAAAGATAATTAAAAAGACAAGAAAGTTAAAAAATACCAAAATGGATGTCTAAAGAGAATCTGAAACTTGCTCTTGAATGCAGAGCAGATAAAGCAAAAGGAAGAAATGACGATGTAAAGGGCTGAAGAGAAGATTTTAAAGAGCAGCTCAAGAAGACAAGCTAAAGTATTATAATGAAGTGTACAACGACCTGGGGTTAGGAAACTAAAAGGGAAAGACACATTCAGCACTCCTCAAGCTAAAAGAACTGAAGAAAAAATTCAAGCCTTGAATGGTAATAATGAAGGATTCTATGAGCTGAAAACTATACAATGCAGGAAGCATCAAAAGCAGATGGAAAGAATACAGAGCCATTGTACCCAAAAGAATTCATTGTACCCAAAAGAACTGGTCAGTGTTCAACCATTTCAGGAAGTAGCATATGATCAAGAACAAACGGTACTAAAAGAGAGAGCCCAAGCGTCCAAGCTGTACCAAAGGCATTGGTAAAAACAAAACAAAACAAACAACAACAAGTCTTCAGGAATTGATGGAAATGTTTCAACAGACAGACGTAACACTGGAAGTGCTCACAGCTCTATAACAAGGAATCTCGGAGACAGCTCCCTGTCCAACCAACCAAAAGAGATTCACTAAACAAAAGTGATCCAGTGGAATGTGGAAATGATCAAACAAGACCATAAATATCACACACAGGTATCACATATAAATAGATCTAGGGTAAAAGCAGAAACTCCCAGAAAGAAATACAAGAAACACAGAAATACTTGTGTTTTAACGAGTACGCAAAAGCATTCAACTGTGTGGGTCATAGCAAATTATGGACAAATTGTGAAGAATGGGGATACCAGAACACTTAATGGTGCTCATGAAAACCTGTACACACACCAAGAGGTAAATCATTTGAACAGAACAAGGAGATACTGCATGGCTGAAAACCAGGAGAGTTGTGCATCAGGGCTGTAAACTTTCACCTTACTTAAATTATATGCCAAGAAAATACCCCAGGAAGCTGAACTTTGTGATGAAGAACTTGGCATCAAGATAGAATAAAGACTCAGTAACAGCCTATGATATGCAGACGATACAACCTTGCCTGCTGAAAGTAAAGAGTGCTGAGGCACCTACTGATGAAGACCAAGACCACAGCCTTCAGTATGGATCACACCTTAACATCAAAGAAAAACAAATCCTCACAACTGGACCAGTAAGCAACATAATAATAGAGAAAATATCGAAATTTTCAGATTTCATTTGACTTGGATTCACAATCAACACCCATGGAAGCAGCAGTCAAAAAACCAAAAGATGTATTTCACTGTGTAAATCTGCTGCAAGAGACTTCCTTAAGGTATTAAAAAGCAAAGACGTCAAGTAATTTTGAAGAGTAAGGTGTGCTTGACTCAAGTCATGAATTTTTAATCACCTTATACACACATAAAAGTTGAACAGTGAATATGGAAGACTGAAGAATTGTTTTATTTGAATCACGGTGTGTTGGTGAAGAATACTGACTGCCAGAAGAATATAAACAAATCTGCCTTGGAAGAAGCGCAGCCAGAATGCTCCCAAGAAGTGAGGACGACGGACTTCATCTCAGGTACTTTGGTCATGTTATCAGGAGGGACCAGTTCCTGCAGAAGGACATCATGTTTGGAGGGTCAGTGAAAAAGAAGACCCTCAGTGAGACAGGTTGGCACTAGTAGCTTCAACAATGGGCTCAAACATAGAGAGCAACAGTTGTGAAGGTAGTGCATTATCAGGCAGTGTTTCGTTCCGCTGTGTATGAAGTCATTACACATTAGAACTGACTCAATGGCACCTTGTAATACCAATTATTTTTCATATTTGAAAAAATTAAAATAAATTCCAACTTGGATTAACCACCAAATTGTAAGGAGCAAAGCTAAAATTTATATTCCCTTTAAACCTAGGCAAGAGTGCCTCTGCCATGGGACCATGATTTAAAGGTCCTTGCTCTGGCCCTTCTCCAACCAACTCCCTTCCACAGGGAAAAGGGTCTGCAGGACCAAGGGGACATGTCAATTAATAGCCCACTCATCCCCTATGAGACTGGGATCCAGCTACCCAACACCTGGAATGCCCTGGAATTGCCACCTTCCACAACCCCGCAGGGCTCTTCCTAATGTTAGTGCCTGGAGAGTACACACCTGCCACAGGTGAGTACACATTTAGGCCTCATATATGGCTAAGGAACATTTATTGTGGGGTAGGGGTGGAAATCAGGCATATGAGCTAAGGTACTCACGTGCAGGCATAGGACACCCCTTGTAATATACAACAGAACCAAAATGAGAATGGCAGATGCCCCCAGCTTTAAGGGGGACTGTGTCTAAACCTCTATTTTCCAGTGCAGAGCTCTATTAGAAGTCCAAGATTTCAAATTAGCCTCCCTGTCATTCAAAGTAACCTCCTTGTCATTATGAAGACTTACTGTCAAGAAAGGTGGATAAAGTATAATTTATAATCTGTTAGCTGTATTTTGAACCTTTGAAATATGAGGTATGTAGTACATACATTTCAGTTTGAACTCTTGCTCTGAGTCCTGATTATAATCCTCTTACAACACTATTTGAGGCAAACTACAGCCCACAGGACAAATGTAGATCTCTTCCTGCTTTTATGTTAGGTGCCATGGAGTGAGTTCCAACTCATAGCGACCCTACACACAACAGAACAAAACACTATCCATTCTTGTACCATGCCTGCAATTGTTTTTATGCTTAAACCCACTGCTGCAGCCACTCTATCAATCTGTCTTGTTGAGAGTCTTCTTCTCTTTCACTGACCCTCTACTTTACCAAGCATGATGTCCTCCAGGGACTGATCCCTCCTGACAACATGTCCAAAGTATGTAAAGGTGACGTCTTGCCATCTTTGCTTCCAAGGAGCACTCTAGTTATACTTCCAGAACAGATCTGTTTCTTCTTGTGGCAGTTCATGGTACATTCAATATTCTTCTCCAGCACCACAATTCAAAGACATCATTTCTTCTTCTCTCTTCCTTATGCATAGTCCAGCTTTCGCATGTGTATGATATGCTGCAAATACCATGGCTTTGGTCAGGTGCACCTTAGTCTTCAAGATGACTTCTTTACTTTTCAAATCTTTACTTCAAAGAGAGCCTTTGCAGCAGATTTTCCCAATGCAATTTGCCTTTTGATTTCCTGACTGCTGCTCTTTGGGTGATGATTGTGGAAGCAAGTAAAATGAAATCCTTGACAACCTCAATCCTTTCTCTGTTTATCATTTGTTGCGTATTGGTCTAGTTGTGAGGATTTTTGTTTTCTTGAGGTTGAGGTGTGTGGTGGTCAGGATTATGTCAACTTGGGTACTCCATATTTGGCTGCTGTACTAAGTGGCAGGTTGGGGCCTGTGGTGGCTTCCTGCCCCTCAGCTCTCTTCTCTCCACCTTCCACCAACTACTGTCAGGCTGCTCACATAGCCAGCGGCTCCTGCTCTCTTTCAGTGTCTGGTTCTTGGACTTGAACTAGCAGCTATTGGATTCATCAACCCTTACAGCTGGCTCTTGAGAGTCCTGTTCCGGACCAGCCGATTCTGAGTTCACCAGCCTCTGCAGCTCTGACTTGCCATCAGCTTGGGATCCACCAAAATACACAACCAGTCATCTAGAACTCTGGTCTCTGACCCGCTGACCTTGGGTACCAGTTCCCATGGCCATGTGAGGCTTGTGCCAGGACTTGGGATGCCCAGCTTCTGCAAGAGCGTGAGCTATTTCCTATATCTATCTGTCTATCTATCTGTCTATATATCTATCTTCCCTTGTACTTTATCTATATAAATCTTTCTTTGTACATACACGTGTTACTGGTTTTGCTTACCTAGAAAACCCAGCCTAAGATAAGGTGCAATCCATATTGAAGACTGTGGTCTTGATCTTCATCAGTGAGTATTTGAATTCCTCTTCACATTACAACAGCAGAGTTGAACAGAAATCATGGCTCATAAAGACGAAATTCTTGGAAGCAGAGTCAATATGGCAGAGTAAGCACACGTCTCCTTATATCCCTCTGGAAACCAAGACCTGAACTGATAATCAAATGGAGCCTTCTGGTCACCTAGTGAGTCCTCATGACATAGCACAGGGCTGTTAATTTGGACTTCATACCACTGAACAAAAAACCTCCTCTCTTTCACTGACTCCTGTTCCTGGCTATCCCTGGCTCTCATGGACTGAACTGGTCAGATACCTTTTGTTTTACATTTTAAGACAGCCTAGAGAAACATCTGCAGTCCATCCTCATAGTGTCTCTCCCAGTCTCTACTTACTCACATGGGACCCAAAAAGCAACAGAGACTTGTGTCATACAAGAAATCACTCATGGCTTCAGAAGGCTCCCAAACAAAACAACCAAGGAGTTTTACAGATGGAGAAACTTTTCTGGTGTCATTAGAAGGTGAATACAAAAGGATTATATACAGATCCCTTCTAGACCTTATACAAAATGCAGCAGAACAAAAGGAAAAATTAAGCAAGCTGTTCAATCTGATGAACACCAGAACTCTGAAATCCAACAGATCAAGAACAAAATCAAAGACATAGAAACTTCCATTCAAAGCTAAGAAAACAGAATGGAACAAATGGAAAAAAGAATTTCTGACTTGGAAGACAGAGCTACTGACGCTAGTGTCTATGAGCAGAAATCAGAAAAAAGAAACAAGAAAAATGAAGAAGCGTTAAGAAGCATGTGGGACTCTACAAAGAGGAACAACCTTTGATTAATTGGAGTCCCTGGACAGGATGAGACACCTAAGAGCAGAACTAAATGAATTAGAGAATAGAAAAACACTTGAAAAGACAAAAAGCTCATTATTTTTAAAAATCAACAAAATTGGTAAACCAGTGGCTAAACTTACTAAAGAAAAATAGGAAACAAATAACTCAAATTAGAAACGAGAGGGGAGTTTTCACAACAGATCCAACAGAAATCAAAAATATCGTAACAGAATACTATGAAAGGCTGTACTCTAACAAATTTGAAAACCTAGAGGAAATGGACAAATTCCTTGATGCATACCACCTACCCAAATTATCGCAACGTGAAGCAGAACAACTTAAAAAACGTATCACAAAGGAAGAGACTGAAAATGTCATCAAAACACTGCCAACCAAAAACAGCCTGGGCCCACATGGCTTCACGGCAGAATTCTACCAAGCTTTTAGAGAAGAGTTATCTCCAATACTACTGAGACTATTTCACAGTATAGAAAGGGATGGAGTACTCCCAAACTCATTCTACGAAGCCAGCATATCCCTGATATCAAAGCCAGGGAAAGACTCAACCAAAAAGGAGAACTACAGACCGATATCACTTATCAATCTAGATGCAAAAATCTTCAACAAAATTCTTGCCAACAGAATACAACAACATATCCAAAAAATAATCCATCCTGACCAAGTTGGATTAATACCAGGGATGTAAAGCTGGTTCAGCATCAGAAAAACAATTAATGTGATTAAACGCATAAATATCACAAAGGACAAGAATCACCTGATTTTGTCCATTGATGCAGAAAAGGCATTTGATAAAGTCCAACACCCATTCATGCTAAAAACTCTTAGAAAAATAGGCATAGACAGAAAATTCCTTAACGCAGTAAGGGCCATTTATACAAAGCCAACTGCCTATGTCATCCTGAATTGAGAGAGACTGACTTTCCCTTGAGAACAGGAACTAGACAAGGATGCCCACTCTCACCTCTCCTACTGAACATAGTACTAGAAGTTTTAGCCAGAGCAATTAGACAAGACCAAGAAATAAAGGGCATCTGCACTGGCAAAGAAGAAGTCAAAATCTCTCTGTTTGCAGATGATATGATTGCATATGCATAGAATTCCAAAGAATCTATAAGTAAACTACTCAAACTGATAGAAGAGTTCAGCAAAGTCTTAGGATACAAGATAAACATAAATAAATCAGTAGGATTCCTTTACACAAACAATGAGACTGCTAACGAAGAAATCATCAAATCAATACCATTTACGATAGACCCTAAGAAGATAAAGTACCTAGGAATTAACCTAACCAGAGAAATAACAGACCTTTACAAAGAGAACTATAAGCCCTTACTACAAGAAACTAAGAGAGACTTACATAAATTAAGAAACCTACCCTGCTCATGGATAGGAAGACTTAACACTATTTTACCCAAAGCAATCTACTTACATAATGCAATCCCAATACAAGTTTCAGCGTCATTTTTAACGAGATGGAGAAACCAATCGCCAATTTTGTTTGGAAAGGGAAGAAGTCCCAGATAAGTAAGGTACTACTAAAGAAGAAGAACACACTGGAAGGCCTCTCATTACCCGACCTTAGAACATACTACACTGCCACAGTGGTCAAAACAGCCTGGTACTGATACAAGAAAAGACAGCTCAATCAATGGAACAGAATTGACACCCCAGAGATGACACCATCTGCCTATGAACAGTTGATATTCGACAAAGGCCCTAACACATTAAACTGGGATAATAACAGTATCTTCAACAAATGGTGCTGGCAAAATTAGATATCCATCTGCAATAAACTGAATCAAGATCCATATCTTACACCTTATACAAAAACCAACTCCAACTGGATAAAAGACCTAAATATCAAACCTAAAAAGATAAAGCTCATACAAGAAAAGGTAGGAACAACAATGGAATTTTTAATACACAATGCAGACAGACTTCAAAATCTGTCAAGAAAACCACAATCAGCAGAAAAGAAAATAGATAAATGGGAACTATTAAGAATCAAACACTTTTGCTCATCCAAAGACTTTATTAATGGGATTAAAAGAACACCCACAGAATGGGAAAAAATATTTTGCAACTCTATGTAAGACCAATGTTTGATCTCCATAATCTATAAGATACTACAAAATATCAATAAGAAGATGATAAATCATGCAATTAAGTGATGGGCAAAGGAGACGGACAGACATTTCTCTAAAGAGGAGATCCAGGCAGCCAAAAAACACATGCGGACATGTTCACGATCTTTAGTTATTAAAGAAATTCAAATAAAGACTAAAATGAGATACCATCTCACCCCAACAAGGTTGGCCATGATCTACAAAACACAAAACAACAAATGCTGGAGAGGCTGTGGAGAACATGGAACTCTCCTACACTGTTGATGGGGTTGTAAAATGGTCCAGCCCCTTGGAAAGCAATCTGGTGCTTCCTTAAAAAAATGGATATAGATATACCACTTGACCCAGTAATTCCACTACTTGGAATATATCCTACAGAATCAAGGCCTTTCACACCAACGGACACATGCACAAGACTGTTTATCGCAGCACAGGCCATGATAGCAAAAAGATAGGATCGACCCAGATGCCCAACAACAGAGGAATGGATAGGTAAACTAGGGTATATATACTCAATGGAGCACTATGCAATGATAAAGAGTAATGATGATTCCAGGAAACATCTCATAACCTGGTTTCAACTGGAAGACATTATGTTGAATGAAAGTATTCAGCAACAAAAAGACAAATATTGTATGAGACCCCTATGATAAGATCTCAAAAACAGACTTACGTATAGAATAAAAGACTCTGACTGCTGCAAGGGAGGGGAGGGAAGGGGGCAAGCGGGGAGTGTCTAGATTAGATAGTTGGTAGAAATTTGTTTCGGTGAAATTGGTGATAGTACACATCAGAAACAAGAACAATATTAAGTGGACTTCAGCATAACTTGAATACTCCTTCCATCTTAACCCAATATTGCAAGGACAGAGTAGCTGGAGCAGGGGGCAGGGGACCATGCTTTTAGGCAAAATGAAGGCCAATTGGCACAATTAGCGTTTTGCTAAGAGGGTTCTCTGCACCCCACATTGGTGAGTGGCATCTGGGGTCTTAAAAGCTGCCAGGCTGCCATCCGAGGGCATAGCAAATGGTCCCAACTCAGCAGGAGTGGATGATCACCAAGGACCAAAATCACACAGGGTAAAGACAACCCAGAAGACAGAGAGACCCACATGAGTGGGTGCCTACATCGACTTCAGACCGGAAGAACCAGATGGTGCCCGGCCACCACCAGTGATAGCTGCGATGGAGCTCACTAAGTTGAGTCTCACTGGCAACACAAGAATAAAAAAGGGTGCACTCTGAGATTGCCTCTAAAAGACAGCAACTGATGGTCCAGCAGCTTCGGGTTTCCCCTGGGAGCATGGCCCCTGGCCCTGATGCTACCTGTCATGGTTTGAATTGTGTCCCCCCCAAAATGTGTGCAGCCTCGTGGCTGGGATATGGTTCCCAGTATCTTGGGACTGTCCTCCATTGTGTGGTTTTGCTAACCTGCATGTTAAAGGATTAGGGTGGGGCTGTGAATTCCTGCTATGGGGGAAGTTTCCCTGGAGTATGGCTTGCCCCACCCTTAATGCTTTTAGCTTGCAAGGAATAAAAGGAAAAAGAACCAAGGACAATTTGAGAACCTCACTACCATCAAGCAAGCAGCACCGGGAGCAGAACGCTCTCAGACCAGAGGTTCTTGCGTTAGGACACTCCCTGGACAATGACTGATGCAATACCGGACTTTCCTCCAGAGCCGTCAAGGGGAAAGTCTTTCCCTGGAGCGGACACCCTGAATATGGACTTGCAACCTACCGGACTGTGTAAGAATAAATCTTTCTTTGTTAAAGCCATCCACTCTGTGGTATTTCTGTTAGAGCAGCCCTAGCTGACTAAAACACTACCCTTGCCCATAAATTATAACGAAGGTCCACTCTTTGGACAGGAATGGATTGGACTTGGCAATGCAGAGTGACCATATATTGGATGCACTTTATGGTTCTATGCATCTATGGGATTTCATCCGCTGACCTCTGGCTGGAGGAAGGAGGGTGGGTGGAGAAGAGAGGAAAGGAGACTGTAGGGAGGATGAGACATGTATGGAGCAGAGAGGAATAGTGTGCTGTCACTGGGCAGGGAGAGCAGTGGAAGCTGTATATACGTGGGCATGTAAATTTATATGGGAATGTACATTTTCACTCAGTCATAATTCAAAAAAAAAGATGAAATTCTTAAATGGCCCATTGTAGGAAAAGCAAACAAACAAAAACACTAACCTGTGATCTAGTGTAATAACCTTGGAACAGGAAAAAAGTTTACAATAAGGCACAAATAGTGAAAATTATGAATGGATTGACAAATTTATCTACATTAAGATTAAGAAAACAATCTCATCAAAAAACACTATGAAAAGACAAGCTGCACACATGAATCCAATATTCACTTGTAACTGATACAAAGGAACTCCTATAATCAGTTAAGAAATAGCCAAACAACCCATTTGAAAATAGGTAAAAGTCAAGAATAGACATTACACAGAAAAGGAATATTGCAACGACAAATATGAAAGGATTCTTGAATGCATCAGAGCCAACAAAATATAATTAAAACCACAATACAGTACCATTTCACACCTAAAATATTTTCAGTATTTTGAAAATGAGATGTGGAGCCATAGGAACTCTCATCAACTCTTGGAAATGATTTTAACTGGTCTAACCACTTAAAAAAAAGTTTACCATTACCAATAAAGAAGAACATACACCCATCCTACAACCTGTCAATTCCAAAATAAAGTATGAAAACTAAATACCAGCTCTTGATACATGAACACCAAAAGATACGAAAATGTTTATAGTAGCATGTTCTCTGGCACAGGGGAAGAAAGCAAACCAAAACAAAAATAAGAACTTCAAACAACACATACTATACATCAATAGAGAACTAGATGAGTACATTATATATATATATACATATATATATATATTCACACCATGGACTACCATGCAGGAATGAAAATAAATGAAAGTTATATGCATTACTATGAATGAAATGACACAAGAAAATGTTAATGTAAGATGGATGCATTCCATTAATATAAAGTTCAAAAACAACAAAATCACACAACATATTATCTAGTGACACATTACATGTCATCTTAAAAGAATAAAGACCAAGGAAATGATCACCCAAAAGCCAGGATCAAGGTAGAGGTGGAAGGAGTGCAATCTGTAAGGGAAACACAGGTGTTTCTCAAGTACTAGAAATGATTTTGTTTTTCATATTGGCTTTCCCGATGATTATTACTTTTCTTCCATTTGTATATAGATTTTATATACAAGCTTGTATGCATGATAAAATTTGAAAAAAATAAAACAGGTTTCAGTTTGCAAAACTAAAAGATTGCAATACAAACTTGCAATGTTTCATGAGTCTGTTTAAGATTTGAGACAATAAAACAGTATTTTTATTGCCAAATAGAGATACAAAATTTCTAAATGAGTCCTTACCCTGTGAAGCTTTTCCAACATTCGTAGGAGAGCTGCAATACAACTGTGATCTTCAATACTATCAGCCCAATAATCCACTTGAGAGACCACAGCTCTTTTAAATATCTGTATTAGTTCACTGAAAGCAGATTCTTCCAAAGACGCCCAGTACTTTTCTGAGGGATACAGATAAGGTGAATGTAATGGTCAGGGAATATATATATATACAAACAGTATACCAAAAAAACAAAACCAAACCCATTGCCGTGGAATTGATTCTGAGTCCTAGAGACACTACAGGTCAGAGTAGAACTTCCCTATGGAGCTCCCTAGGAATGCCTGGCGGACTTGAACTGTTGACCTTTTGGTTAGCTGCCATAGAACTTAGCCACTCACTACACCACTGGGTTTCTACAGACAGTATAGTTTCTATTAAATTCTTGCTTTCTTTTTTTTAAAGAAAGTATTTAATATAAGATTTTTTACATTAAAAGATGCTGTATCTTGCTTATTTTATTGTGTTTTGAGTGATAGTTTACAGCACAAATTAGTTTCTCATTAAAAAATTTATACACAAATTATTTTATGATACTGGCTGCAGCTCCCACAATGTGTCAGCATTCTCCCCCTTTCTCTTTCCACCCTGGGTTCTCGGTGTCTGTTTGTCCCATTTTCCTGTCTCCTCTTGGCTTCTTATCTTTGCTTTTGGACAGGTGTTGCCTATGTGATTGAAACTAAGAAACACATTTCTCATGTGTATTACTGTTGTTGTATAGGTCTGTCTAATCTCTGGCCAAAAGTTGGGCTTCAGCAGTGGTTTTAGTTCTGAGTCAGCCGGGTGTCCAGGAGCCATAGTCTAGGGGGTTCCTCCAGTCTCTGCCAGACCACTAAGTCTAGCTTTTTTTGAGAGTTTGATTTTTGTTCTACATTTTTCTCCCATTAAATTCTTTATGATATTTTCCAACATTGATGAAAGGATATTTAAAATTTGTATCACAGTTACAAAACCACTTTGTCATAAATACTTTAGTGAATAAATATAATTGTAACGAAATGTTTAGTATGTAATGTACTGGGAAAAAAAATCTTTAACAGTAATATATACTAAACCAAATCCAGTGCCGTTGGATTGATTCTGACTCATAGCGACCCTATATGACAGAGTAGAACTGGCCTATAGAGTTTCCAAGGAGTAACTGGTGGATTCGAACTGCTGACTTTGGTTTAACAGATATAGTATTATATTGCTATGCCACCAGGGTTAGTAAATATACAAACTTAATTAATTTGTGAATACAAAGATAATCATATTCTTTGTCCAGATGAGATAATATACTGTAGAAAAACTAGATTAAGAATTGTGTTTTGTGTGTGTGTGTCTCTGTGTGCTCCCAGCTTAAGTGTTTTAACTCTTTAAAATCAATGTTGAAACAACAAACACTTTAAAATAGCTTTTCATCATTTACAATGCCATCAAGATTAGAAAAACAAAAGAATGGGATTCCTTAGGCTAAATATACTACATATGTTAAAAAAAAATCCTCATGATCTAATAAGCTTTTAAGGCTTAACTTCCACTGTACTGCAAGTATAGGTAATAGAAGAAACAAAAAGATCTGGGACCTACTACAAGACAATGGATTTAGACTTTAAAAACAAAAGGTATAAGAAATTCTTTAGAGACAAATAGAAAAATCTGAGCATGGCCTGGATATTAGGTAATATTAAGAAGTTATTGCTATCTCTTTAGGTGTGGTAATGATGTCATGGTAATACAGGATTCCATATCCTTAGAAGATGCATGCTAAAATATGAGGGGTGCAATCTTCAACTTTCAAATAGTTCATGAAAAATAAAATACATTCTACACCTAGAGGGAGACAAGGTAACCTTATGTGAATCTTAGGCAGAAGGAATAAGAGTAGTCACTCGACTCTCTTCTTAAGTCTCTGTGTGTTACAAAATTTTCCCAATGAAATGATGGTGACAAAAGACCTCAAGAACAAGCCACGCATGTGTCATTTCAAGAACTCTAAAATTACTAAAACAAACATTCCAGATGACCACAATAATTATTTAGCATCTTTAGACTATGCTAAGAATACAAACTAAAAATAGAAGCAAGTTCAGAATTATTTAGTTTTGCTGTAACTTTTATCACAAGTCCAAGTATTTGTCTTTCAAAATATTTTCAAATGTAAATAACCAGTCTTACCTAGAACCTCTGAATCCTGGTTGCTGATTTTACAAACAGCCTCTGCAAATGGAACCACCAGGCTCTGCCAGTTGTTAGAATCCTGCATCCCAGGACATTCTGGGAGCAGGAGGAAAATCGCTAAAGCTTCTTGGTGTGGAGAATGCAGTGGGAGATTTCTGAGCAGACTGTCCCTGAGACATCTGGTTATCTGTGGTCAGAAAGCATGGGGTCAGCATTCAAAACACAGCACATGTTCACTGGATGAATTTAACTGTGCTGAAACAAGGTACAGCCTGGAGTTTCATTCCACCCATGAGATTAGAATAAACATTTAGCTTTTCTGAAGCCGATGTTTAAACGTAGTCTCATCTCACCTGCTAAATGCTTAAGAAATTAGTTACGTGGGCTGCTATAACAGAAATACCACAAGTATATGGCCTTAGCAAACAAACTGGTTTTCACACTGTTTGCTACAAGTCTGAATTCAAGGTGCTGCTTCTAGAGAAAGGGTCTTTCTCTGTCTCTTTGTCCCTGTCTGCCAGACCTAAGGGAAGTTCCTTGTCTCTTCATCCCGGTTCCTTGAAGCTCTCCAGTGGCTTGGCATCTGTCTCCCCTCATCTCTCCTCATTCCTTTTTTATCTTGTAAGAGATTGACTCAAGACACATTCTACACTAATCCTGCCTCATTAACGTAGTAACAGATACTTCATTCCTAAATGGGATTATTACCACGGGCACAGAGGTTAGAGTTTATAACATATATTGGGGAAGGGATGTAATTCAATCCATGCCAAGCCAAGATAGCAGGTAACATTTCCTACATAATTGTTGGGAGGCATGAGGGAGATCAAGGAGGAGACACACATGCAAGCAATACACTGGGCTTATTTCAGAACTAGTAGGCGGTCCTCCTAATGTGCGCGTGACATTCTACACTCCAGTTCGCACAGTCACACCTGACAATTTTTAAAGAGGAAGAATGGATCAGGGCAAAAGATAAAAACAAAAACAATAAAAACCACCAAACAAAAATGAGCACGATTTCGAATTATCTACTCATGTGACCACCAGTCTCACAGCAAAGCAACGTACTCCAAACCCTAGTTTTCAGTCTTTCCCATGTCCTTGTAGTTTTCCCAATTCACAGTACAACTGTTCAGGGAAAAAAAAATATGTCAAAGGAATTCTGGGTTTTTATTTGGCATACATGCTTGGAAGGAGTCTTGGTGGTGCTGTGCTTAAAGTATTTGGCCACTAAGAAAAGGCTGGTGGTTAGAGCCCACTAGTCAGTGTGAGGGAGAAAGATACAGCAGCGTGCCTCCGTAAAGACTGCAGCTTTGGAAACCCTATGGTAGTGTGCCGGGGTTTGTACGCTCTAATAGTAATAATGATTCTTTTAAGACCCACTAGGAAGATGAACTATTTATGCAGTACCTATTATGTGTCAATTATTAAATTAAGTGATTTATACATATTAAAATCAAACTAAACCCACTGCCATACAGTCAATTCTGACTCACAGTGGCCCTACAGGACAGAGTAGAAATGCCCTATAGGGCTTCCAGCGAGTACCTGGTGGATTCAAACTCCTGACATTTTGGTTAGCAGCCAACCTCTTATCTACTTCACCACCACTATGGTTTCCTTCCACACATTAGGTTACATATATGTATAGCTTTATAACATAAATGACTTTTTAGCAGCATTTTAAATTTTACAGATAATGAATTTACACCTCAGATATGTAAGTTAGTCAAAATCACATAGTTAAGTAGGAGCCCTAGGTTTGATACTGAAACCCACTCTTCATCAGGAAATTATAATGAGATATTGGCTAAATAATATAGCTACAAATGTAAAAGTTCTTATAATTATCTCTTTTTTATATCAGAAATATAGGAGCCCAGTATAATGGGCTTCTATATTGACTATTTTAACACATTCCAATGGCACATAGCTGCCTTTGCTCATCATTAGCCATACCTCCAAACTTCCCCCTCCCAACGCCGAAATACTTATTGATAACTCTGATTCTCTCAAGTCACTTTGTTGTTTCATGTCTGTGCCTTGGCACACAATTTCCTGGCTGCCTGGAATGTTCTGCCCCATGGAGGCACTTGTTAAACTCCTACTTCCTCTGAGTACCTAGCTGCTCTCAGGATGCTAGGTAAACCTGATGTTCATTGCCCTAATGTGGACTGAATTTATTCATTCAAAAATATTTATGGTATACCTATTAAGTTCCAAGCTAGGCACTAGGGAAGGTAAACCAAACCAAACCAAACCAAACCCACTGCCGTCGACTCAATTCTGACTCACAGTGATCCTACAGACAGAGCAGAACTGCCCCATAGAGTGTCCACAGAGCACCTGGTGGATTTGAACTGCTAACCTTTTGGTTAGCAGCTGTAGCTCTTAACCACCACACCACCAGGGTTTTCCTACGTAAGGTAGCTGAGTGTAAAACACTCAGTCTCAGGCTCACATGTGTACTTACATGTGTGCCTAACTTACTAAACCATGAGTGTCTAAAAGACAGCGCATGTCTCCTTCATGGTTCATTAAGAGTCTTCACTACAGGGCCCAGGGTAGAGTGAATATTCACACATGTGCTGAAATCAACAAATGCCAAGTCTGTGAGTCTGTATCACAGAATATCAAAGTAGAAGGAAAGCTTCCATATCTTAAAATCTAGCTATCCCTCCAGAAAGGACAGCAAATTGCCTTGTGGTTATGTGACCTGCACATTGCTGTTATTTTTCTGGCACACCCAAGGTAAAATTAGTAGCAGAAAGGGACCTTAGTGATCCTACCTTTTACCTTCATAAATGTATAAATGGCTGTCATGGTTTGAATTGTGTCCCCCCAAAAAAGTGTGCAGCCATGTGGCTGGGATATGGTTCCCAGTATCTTGGGACTGTACTCCATTGTGTGGTTTTGCTAACCTGTATGTTAAAGGATTAGGGTGGGGCTGTGAATTCCTGCTATGGGGGAAGTTTCCCTGGAATATGGCTTGCCCCACCCTTAATGCTTTTAGCTTGCAAGGAATAAAAGGAAAAAGAACCAAGGACAATTTGAGAACCTCGCTACCATCAAGCAAGCAGCACCGGGAGCAGAGCGCGTCGTTCAGACCAGAGGTTCTTGCGTTAGGACACTCCCTGGACAATGACTGATGCAATACCGGACTTTCCTCCAGAGCCGTCAAGGGGAAAGTCTTTCCCTGGAGCGGATACTCTGAATATGGACTTGCAACCTACCGGACTGTGTAAGAATAAATCTTTCTTTGTTAAAGCCATCCACTCCATGGTATTTCTGTTAGAGCAGCCCTAGCTGACTAAAACAATGGCTTTCTACTTTTGGTATCTTTCCATGTTTGTACTTTTAACAATGACTCAGAGCTTTACTGAAAGTTAAAACTGGCCCTGACAATAATCAATAACAAGTGTCACGGATTGAATTATATCCCCCCGAAAATGTTTGTATCAATTTGGCTGAGCTACTTATTCCACTGTTCTATGATTGTATACCATTTTTTCATTTGATGAGATTTTCCCACGTGTTGTAAATTCTCTCACCGTGATTTAATAAGGTGGATTAGCAGCAGTTAAATTGATGGATTAGATAGTGTCTTAAGCCAATCTCTTTGAGTTATAAAAGAGAGAATCTAGAAGAGAGGCATAGGACCTCATAGCATCCACAAAGCAGCAACAGAAACACAGTGCATCCTTTAGACCTGAGTTTCCTGCACTGAGATGCTCCCAGACCAGGGGAAGACTGATGACGAGGACCTTCCTCCAGGGCCAACAGAGAGAAAAAGTCTTTGCTGGACCGGTGCCCTAGTTTGGACTTTTGGGCAACTGGGCTGTGAGATAATTCACTTCTCCTTGTTAAGGCCACCCACTTGTATTTTTGTTACAGTAGGACTAGATGACTACAATAATGAGCAAAAACAAATGCTGACAAAACAGTCCAGAGGATAGTTCTTGAGTCATGTTATGAGTCCTGATGAAGGTTCACCTAAATGTGTCACGATACTACATAATTAGGAATCTATTTTTACCTCAGGTCCCTACTGAACTGTAGTTCTGCCAAAGTTGTCAGAATTGAAGTTTCCGTCTCTCCTTGAGAGAAAGGACTATGTATGAGAGAGAACTTGCAGTTGAGAACCAGAACGCTGAGTACGACAGCCAGCCTGGGAACTGAGAGGAGGGAGAGCTAGGGGACAGGGAGAGACGATGGCAAGACTGAGAAAGAAGCAGAAGGAGTGATACAGAAACAGAGGGAGTGGCATAAAAAGAGACAAAAGGTAAGGAGGGAAGAAGAGAATGAACAAGAGAAAAAAAGAAGGTGCCAGACTGAGATGCAGAAAGAAACAGATTATGAGAAGAACGCTGAAAGTATCATCTCTAGAAAAAAACAACATGGTAGGATGGAGAAATAAATTAATAAAAGTTGTATTAAGAAAGACTAAAATAATAAAGAAAGCATTTTTGGAGTACCAGCAGACATAAAACCAAAAAACAGCAATAATGGTACTAAATGAGGAAGCAACAACGCCAGACGGAACAAGAACATTCCAGAATCTACAGAAAAGGAAGAAGTGGAATGGAAGAATCCAGTCAGAAAAGTGTCTCCAAATCATTGCATATAAAATGTTGTTCTTATTATGTTGTGCCAATCTCAATCCTTTAATCTTCTCCCTAAATCCTAAAATCATCCGAGTTGAAAAGATTCCCTCTAGCAGAGTGTGTGTGTGCACATATATGTGTGCACATATGTGTGTGTACAAATGAACTGTTTAGACAATTTGTAGCCTATATGAATACAATACCAACTCTTCTGGCCTATGGGCATTCTCCTGAATGATGAGTTTTATGTAATCTGTATATGCTAAAGGGTCTTAGAGAGAATCTCTCAAAACAAAATATTTCTTCCAAAATGTTCTAGTGTATTTTCTTTCCCCGATCACAATGCAGATAATATTACCGTTTTAGTAATGCAGTCCTTCTGGGATAACTGCTTGAAGAGGTCTCTTGCTTTATTTAAGTCCAAGGGAATAGACATTGTTTCTGTAGCTGTTCTGCAGAAACAAGATAGGGTTATAAGTGGGCAGATAAATGAAAACAAACACTTCTAAATTAGTACTTTGTTCTATTACATTGTATTATCTACTTAAATGCAAAATTTCTTCCAAATCTTGCTTTGTCTCCATAAAATTACTCTTTCTCTCAACTTTACTGGAACTGTAAGAATACAAATACAGCTGCATGTACGGTATCCTATAAATGACAACCTCTAAAACACCAAAAATATCAAGGCTCCACTAATGTGTGTGTGCACGTGTGTGTGTGTGTGTGTGTGTGTGTGTGTGTGTATTAGGCCCTGGTGGTGTGTGTATGTGTGTATGTGTATGTGTGTATTAGGCCCTGGTGGCATGATGGTTAATGCACTTGGCTGCTGTAAACAAAAGGTTGGTAGTTCGAAGTCAGCAGCTACACTCTGTGGGAGAAAGACGCAGTAGTCTGCTTCTAAAAGGATTTAAAGTTTTGGAAACTCAGTGGGGCAAGTCTTCTATACAGTTGCTATGAGTTGGAATCAATTTGATGGCAGTGGTTATATTTACACACACACACACACACAGAGCAACATATGCAGGTAAGGAGGAGGGAAGCAGAGGATGAGTATATATAAGGAGTACTGGCTGCTCAGTGGTTAACAGTATGGCTGCTAACCAAAAGGTTTACAGTTTGAACCCACCTGCTGCTCCTTTGAAACCCAATAGGGTAGTTCTACTCTGTCATATAGGGTTGCTGTGAGTCAGAATCAACTCAACAGTAATTGGCTGGGGACGGACATACATTGTATCTCTATCTCTGTCCATCTATCTATAGATCTGTGTGTATATGTATGCACACACACACACCATCAGACTTTAAACCCAAATACTGTTGTTGTTGTTAGGTGCCATAGAGTTGGTTCCGACTCAGCAACTCTATGCACAAAAGAATAAAATACTGCCTGGTCTTGCACCGTGTCCATGATCGTTTTTATGTTTAAGCCCATTGTTGTTGCCACTGTGTCAATCCATTTCATGAGGATCTTCCTCTTTCTCACTTACCCTCCATCCTACCAAGCATTATGTCCTTCTCTAGGGACTGATCCTTCCTGACAACATGTCCAAAGTATGTAAGATGCAGTCTTGCCATCTTTGCTTTCAAGGAGCACTCTGATTGTACTTCTTCCAGAACAGATCTTTTGTTCTTTTGGCGGTCCATGGTACATTCAACATTCTTCTCCAACACCACAATTCAAAGGCATCAATTCTTCTTCTGTCTGCTTTGTTCACTGTACAGCTTTCACAAGCATATGATGCAACTGAAAATACCATGGCTTGGGTAAGGTGCACTTTAGTCTTCAAGGTGACATCTTTACTTTTCAATACTTTAGAGAGATACTTTGCAGCAGATTTTCCCAATACAATGCATCTTTTGATTTCTTGACTGCTGCTTCCATGGGCATTGATTGTGGACCCAAGTAAAACGAAATCCTTGACAACCTCAATCCTGTCTCCACTTATGACAATGTTGCTTACTGGTCCCTTTGTGAGAATTTTTGTTTTCTTGATGTTGAGGTACAATCCATACTGAAGGCTGTGGTCCTTGATCTTCATCAGTGTTTCAAATCTTCTTCACTTCTAGCAAGTAAGATGGTGTTACCTGAGTAACACAGGTTGTCAGTGAGTCATCCTTCAATCCTGATGCCTTGTTCTCCTTCATATAATCTGACTTCTCAGATTATTTGCTTGGCATACAGACTGAAAAGGTACGGAGACAGGATACAACCCTGATGCAAACGTATCCTGACTTTAAACCATGCTGTGTCCCCTTGTTCTGTTTGCAAGCCGGCCTCTTGATCCATACACAGATCCCTTAAGAGCATAATTAAGTGTTCTAGAATTCCCAATTTATGCAATGTTAGCCAGAGTTCTGGGCTAACATTGATTGGGTATCTTAGCTGTTGGCAGGATGTTCTGCCCTTCAGAATTCCAGGCTGATTACATTGATTGGGTCTCTTAGTTGGTAAGACACTATTCTGGCCTGCAGAGTTTTGGGCTGATTGCATTGATTGGGTCTCTTAGTTGGTAAGACACTATTCTGGCCTGCAGAGTTTTGGGCTGATTGCATTGATTGGGTCTCTTAGCTGATAGGAGACCACTCTGCCCTGCTGAATTCTGGGAAGATTGCATTGATTGGGTATCTTAGTGATAGAAGGAGTAAAGATAGGGTGAGCATCCCCCACTTGTCTGTCAGTGGAGGCTTGCTTGTTGCTGTGATGCTGGAAGCTATGTCTCTGGTATTTAGGTACCAGCAGGGTCACCCATGGTATGCAGGTTTCAGCTGAACCTCCAGACTAAGACAGACTAGGAAGAAGAATTTGGCAGTCTCCTTCTGAAAAGAATTACTAGAAGAAATCTTGTAAACAGCAGCCATATCTAAAATGGATAATCAGTAAGTGTGTGTTATTCAGTAAAAGCAATTTACAGGGAAAAAAAAGTAAAAGTTTTCCCTATTTCTGCAAAAATACGATCATTTCTTCTAACTGTATAGACCAAAAGAAGGGGCTTCAGAAGACACAAGATAGATTTAAATGAATTATAAATTCTTAGTATTCCAATAGAAAATTATAAAACAGGCAAAATATAAATATCTTAGCCTATGAATGATGCTGATGTTGAATTGAACACATTCATTACCTAAAAATAAACATTTTTGTAAAACAACATATATTTGGTGATGAAAAATAGGGAAAAATGTTATTTTAAAGAAATAAACATAATACACAATATTTTAGAAAAACTACTAAGTGCTTCTTTCATATTTCTATCAAATTTGAAGAAATTTTAACATATAGCCAGGAGATGGTTAAACTAATTATGTCACTCCCATGGTATATCATGTAGCCATTAAAATGATGTAATAGAAACACTGAATAATATGGAAGATGGATAATTAATGTAAAGAGAGATATAAAACAGTATGATCCCACTTTTTGTAAAACAACATATTTACATAGAAGAAAGATATATAAACAAATATTATTACTACTCTTAACTAATTGAGTTTCATTTTCTTCTTGCTGCATGTAATTAATATGGACATTTTCTCCAGTGATCATGTATTTGTTTTTGTAAAAAAATTGAAAGGAAAAGAACAAGTTCATTAAAAATGAGATAAACTAATTATTTTACCCTTGAAAAATAATACCCTGAGCACACTATCTAAAAATAAAAGCATTTTTTGTAAAATATTACGTCTTTCATATTATTTCAGTAGAATTTTATTTTATTGTATGTATTACCTTTTCTTTAAAAAACTTCCAATCAGACAAGCAGGAGATGAAAATATTTCTCTGATTTCTCTACATAAGAAATAAGACAATGGTTAAAATAAATCAGATCATAAAGTATGCCTCCTAATACCAGGAGACATGATCTACAAAACATCTTGTAACTCTTCCCCAGACTTCTGTCTCCTATTTGTTTGAATAGTACCATGGACATCTAAAAAGTCTGTTTCATTCACCAAATCTCAAAATTTCAGTGCCAAACATGAGAAATAAAAATATATACTCAGAAAATCCACAGAGAAAGAAGAAAAGGCTGGAACCAGGGTCAGCATTTATCTGGGCAAATCAACACTCCCACCCTATCCAACTTTCCAGCCCCTATTTAATTCTGTTTGGTAGCACTGAAATAGAAACAGCAACAAAACCCAGAAATTAAGTGGGTGACAGGTGGGGACAGGTTATATTCAGTTTTATCTTAGAAGTAAATTCCACAGATGTTTCTCGATCATTCATGCTCTGTGAATTAAAATGCGCTACTATTTTCCAGAATTAGAAAGCCATACCTAAAAATATGTCTAGTACAAATATATAAGTACAATCTTTGCAGGTGGTACGCATTCTACAGTTTAGAGCAGAGTTGGCTGAACTGTTTCGCTGGAAACGGGAGATGTACAAACACGTGGTTCCATGGTCTCAAAGAGGGTTGGAAATGCCGCAGATGGCACTTCCTGCTCAGAGTCACAGCGCACATAAACATACCAAAGACCCATGAAGGTACCGCAGTACAGAAAGCTGTCCTCTGGGCTTTATACGCGAAAGAACCACAGAATTTCCCATCTCTGTATTTTGCAGAACCCGTTTGAGAAATACTATTTCAGAGCGACACACAAGCACGGCGTGAACCTTTTTATACTCTGCCACTGTTTGGTCTCCGCATTAGCGATCCATCTCTCCGTGGTCTCTTCATTCAGTGTAGGAATTTTCCTCCTCAGATTAACATAGGAGTTCTGTAAGCAAGCATCAAAGAAAAGCAGCGTATTGTAAGCACACTATAGCTACGTACCCAACATTGGGGCAATACTAAGAATTCAGGGTAACACTGTAAGTATGGATAATGCAGCTCTGCAGCAATCATAAAGTGAGATCCTACTAAGGAGTAATTGATCAGTTGTCCGGTTGCTCATGTTTTGTCCCAAATCAATTTCTCTGAGTTGCCTAACGTGCACTGTTTTAAACAAGGTAAAATCAGATTAGACTGAACACTGGACAGTCCTGACACAGATTCTAAGAGGACTGGGAATAGAAACGGAAGGAACTCACTTTGCCTAGGTGGAGTCAAGCAGGGAGGTTGTGTACTGTTGATGGGAAAGCCAGTGAGCCCCAAGACTTTTTTAAGAACTGACTGGCTATGAATTAGAATCAACTTGATGGTAATAGGATTGGTCTTTGGTTTTGGCAAAGTCATTTTCAAATCTGTCCACCCGCTGGTTCTCTAGGTCACTGACTAAACGTTATTGGTAAGGAAACTTCCCCTAGCCCCTCCAAAAAAGGTAACTGCTTCAGTGTCCACTACACTGGCTTTTGTGGGTAAACACTAAACAATAAAAGATGAAGGGTGATCACCTATTCTAAAAACTGTCTTATAACTGGACGTTTCTGGATTCACCAAACCTGGATTATGGAGCCCTTTAATTTGTTTAAAATGCCAAGTTACAGGACATCTTCTTGCTTTTGTTAGTTGCCATCGGATCAGTTCTGACCCAGAGTGACCTCCCACATGTACAGAACTGCTCCACAGCATTTCAGGGCTGACCTTTGGGAAGCAGATTGCCAGATCTGTCTCTGGAGGCACCTCAGTGGTTTTCAATCTCCACTCTTCCAGACAGTAGTCAGACACTTAACTGCACTGCCCCGCTGCCTCATAGAGCATCCAGAGATCTATTTTTACCTCTTTTTCCATCCAGAGCAAAATGCTTTGATTTCCACCAGCAATCACTATTAACTCCTTTTCAGAGGTGTGGCTTTCTGCAATGCATGTATAAAAAGTAAGAGCTTAGGAAGTCCTTCAGCACAAATGTGTACACTCAATTTAAAAAATTTCAGATTCTTCTTGAACTCAGTGGTTTAACCTTTTTAACACAACCCCCCTCAGCACATTTCTAGCAATTAAGAAGTGGAATAAAGTCTGCTTTAACTTTTCAGAGTAAGGGCTAATTGGCAACCATAGGTGATTCACAGTGTAGACAACGTAGCATCAGTTAAATAAACGTAAGTGCTTATATACAAAACAAGTCAAACAAATATTTGATCAGCTGACTGTTCCCAAGTCTAACTCAGCTTTACTGAGTTACTCAAAACCATGTTTTACAACTCGATTTAAGCACTGATTGTTCATTGTGGTGACTATAAATAAGTACTTCAAGTTCACAGACCTGATTACAAGGAACCCCCAGAGAGATACTATGAACTGCTTTGGGAAATCACTGTTAATTTCCACACAAGAACTGGGAGAATTCTGTTGTTTTAGGTCAGCACTGAACTTTCAGAAATAAGTAACAGAAATGCTCAGAGTCCTGTGGTATTACAGTTTCAGAGTTCAGGCTCTAAAGTCACACATGACACAGTTCAAATCCAGTCACGTCACTTACTAGCTACAAGATCAAGGGTAACTTCTTTTGATTTCCAAGCTTCTGTATCCACTAGTAAAAATGAAATTAAGTACATATCTCTCAGAATTGTTACAAGGATTGCCTGAGATAATGTGCATAAATGTTGAGCATAGTCAGTTATAGCGCCTGGCAAATGTCAACCACTCATCATTATGAGCATTCTACGTGATTACAGGTCAATGCAACCAGGTGGTAAATGACTACCATAGAATTAATGTCTCTTGTAAAACAGAATCAGAGCAGGAAGTGTCCCTGAATCTACATCATCTATTTTATTTTGTGTCATTTGAATTCATCTTAATCCTGATCTGATGGGGCACATGAAAAGTAATTGATATTTTGACTTGTTAAGTTAGTTGACTCTTCCAGTTGCAAGTCCAAAAAACAAAACAAAACAAAAACCCCAGTGAACACAGAAACTCCCTTCCTAGTTATATATTGCTTCCGTTTGTCATATTACATGCTTATAAGTAGTTTCTCTAAAATGGTATTTATACAAAATGCTGTACTTCTATAGAATTTACCAAATTTGAAGTCTCCTTTTGATGACAGTTTCATAGGAAGAGGTCTCAGTTGATCACTTGTTTTACCATTTCCCAGTTGTCCTTCTTTTCCAGAACCAAAAGAAAAGATTTTTCCCAAATCAGAAACATAGGCAAGTGTATGATACCTATTAAATAAAAGAGCATAGGGTCAATTTTCAATCATCCTTACTGATGTTGGTATGTAGAAATATGGCGAACTTCCCAAATTAGGTTACCTAGTGAGAGTGAAATAGTTAAACAACTTCCAATGGGTAAAATTAGCTATCTGGAAACCAATAATTGTTCATCTATGGCTGACCTGATTTTAGAACCAGTACGTCTTGTGTCCTTTTATATCTAAGACTGCTGTGAATTGGAACAGATTTGATGGCAACTAAGAGTAACAAAAAAGTCTACTCTAACCAAAAGATTTGGAGTCTGAGCTCACTCAGATGTCCCTCTGAAGAAAGGCCTGGTGATATACTTCCAAAAAACAGGCATCAAGAACCCTATGGTGCACAGTTTTACTCTGACATGCATGGGAATGCCAGTAGAGTTCAAGTTAACTTTACTGACACATGGTGATCTAAGTCTACTCAAGAATTCTTCATGATGCTGCCAACAGTGCTCCCTTTGTTGGGAACAATCATGTCCTCTTGCCTTTTGCTCTTTTTTTCAGTCCTCAGCTTTAAAGTCACTACCTCTTCGAAATCATCCCTGAGTCCCTCTTATCCTCATGCTAGAAGATTAAATTAGGTGATCCTCTCTGAGCTTCCACTCAGTTTTCCAAATACCATCATGGCATTGATTTTTTTACCCATTTGCTTGTTGGTCTTTACTACTACACTGGGAATTTCTGAAAGTGGGAACTGTGAGTTGTATATCTCTATTCTCTGGGTCTAGCACAGCTTCTGACTTCTAACACATAGTAAGCTTGTTCCATAAATGAAAGTGACCAGGTATTGACTCAAGAGCTTGAACTAAAAAGTTTTAAACCCAATCAACTCCACTGCGCCTTAACTAAAACCAAACCCATTACCATGGAGTCGATTCTGACTCATAGCGACCCTTGAGGACAGAGTACAACTGCCCCGTCGAGTTTCCAAAGAGCACCTGGTGGATCCAAACTGCTGATATTTTGGTTAGTTGCTGTAGCTCTTAACTACTCTGCCACCAGAATGTCTACCTTTAAAGGAGTAACATACTAACCAAAAAACCAAAAACACGGCCGTCAAGTTGATTGTGACTCATAGCAACCCTATAGGACAGAGTAGAACTGTCCTATAGAGTTTCCAAGGAGTACCTGGTGGATTTGAATTGCCAGCGTTTTGGTTAGCAGCCATAGCCCTTAACTACCATGCCACCTGGGTTTCCAACATATTAACGGAGGTGGGTTATTGGCACAGTGTCAAATAACACATTATCACATCAAGGAAAGCAGGTTTCTAAGAGCCTGCAACAGTGTATTTTCAATTCCTAGCTTAGGCAGAAACTGAATCTGGTGAGGGTAAATCTGGCATGAGGCAGAGGTAGTTACTCAAACTATAGCATACAATAAGATTAAGGTGATTTCCCAAGTTCCCCAGACCAGAGGCACAAGTACTTCAGTCATTAGTAAAAGAACTATTCCTCGCTAACACGGCTACATGGATACTTAAAATCACACTAGTTTCTTGATAGTTTGGTTAATATAAACCATTTCTTTAGAAATGGCTTAACTGTGGATGCTGCGATAATATTGATTCTCTGGATCAGTAAAGATGAGCATCAGCACCTGAAGTACTCTTAGTCTTACTCAGAGACTGCCAGCTTTCTTCCTGTAAGGTGGGAGAATGGGGACATTTGACAAGTCTTCCTGAGACAGGATTTCTCAGACTGGGGCACAAGAGCTACCACTTTATTTGCACCTTGACAAATGATATAGACACTTTTTTTTGTAACAGCAAACAAAAAACAGGTATATTTTGGGGGTAGTATGAAAAGTCAGAACTTTCATGTGGTAATCAAAAGGCTCCCAAGGAATGGGAAGATTAAGTGGATGGCTCCAAGCAGTTTCCCAGGGGATTTGGCTATTTTGCTGACTCAGCAGGGCATTGCCTGGGTCCATTCTGCTGTGTTGGTAGGGGCACTGCCTAGGTTTGTAACTCCAACATCTATAGCTAGGCTCTTTCCCTTGTAATACACATGTTATTTAAGGTAATGAATGTTTGGAAGAATCTAAAGGGATAATAATGTTTCTTAGGGTAATGCAGAGATATAGAATACAGGGAATCATATCATTCCCCAAATCTAATATTATCTAGTTACATAGTTTTACTCCATGATCATAAGACAGTATGCGTGACACCCTATTGGCGGACTTTTCTTTATAGTAAGGGTGAGCCCAGTGTTCAGATACTGATCTGCCTGTGTTAAGTGAGGGGAAGTCTGCCCACAGGAAGAACTGTATCAACTCTATCAAGATCCAATGTCCCAGTGATGAATTTAAACATCAAAACAAACAACCAAAAACACCCTATTGCCGTTGAGTCTATTCCAACTCATAACAACCCTTTAATAGGGCAGAGTAGGACTGCCCCACAGAGCTTCCACGGAGCACCTGCTGGATTTGTACTGTTGACATCCAGGTTAGCAACTGTAGCACTTAACTACTATGCCACCAGGGTTTCACAAACATTAAAGAAAAAAATAATTAAGTAAGCCAAGGAAATGGAGCAAGTTTTTAGTTTTGTTTCACTTAAAAAAAGATCTGTGACAAGTAAATTCCATTTAAACCACCACTCATGTTGGTGCTTCATGAAGACCAGAGCAGGTCACTTGGGAAGAATTCATTACAGTAACTAAAAAGTACGTAGGCCTGGAGGAGTTGTGAGAGAAGACGATTTATATCAATGACTAATCCTTTGTCATTCGTGTTCATTTATTACACCTCCACTGAAATAAAATAAATACTTATTTTTCTTATAAAATAAAGGTGTATCAGAAAAGTTAAAAACCGTTTCATTGGAAGGGCAACATCGAGTTAATTATATTTCCTCATTTAAGGAAAGCAAAGAAAATGACTAATACTTATTATGATTATCCACTGTAAATTATACTTTTCACCCGTTTGATGACATTTGATATTTATATCTCAAAGAAACTCATGGAAATTTTTATTAAATGATCCATTTAAATGTATTGATTTTTTTCACTTTTTGTGGACACTTCACAACTTACCTTCCACATGCTACCTGGGTCACTTTATTCCCAGCGAGCTCGGTCACCAAACGGGGTCTTGTCTCCTTCTGTGTTGAATTATGACCGAGCTGCCCATATTGTCCATCACCGAAAGTAAACAACAAACCATCCTAAGGAAAGAAAATGTGTATCAGATTCTAGAGACAGGATGAAGAAACCACAGCTTCTGCACTAATGCATAATTTATAAAAGCATCATCTAAGTAAAGCCCCAGGTTATGCGGAGGAGAAGTCCCGCACAGACGTGACCTTTCTACCTTTGTGGACAGTAACCCTCCACATACAATGATCTAGTGCTTTCCCCACCAAGATGTATCTTTTGTGGAATGACAGAAAGATACTAAGGTACACCCACCTTCGTGAGCAGAGCGGTGTGAGAGCCACCACAAGTGAGAAACTCAACATCATGACTGTTAAATTCTTCAACAAGAGAAGGAGAATCTTTATCTAGGCAAGGGAAAGAACAGTCAAAGTGACCAAAACCACATGCTGAGTTTCACAGGAGAGTCACATGCTGCTGGTAAAACACCTCTACTGTGACCTCTAAATCCACCAATAACAGCTGTTGTCACCTTCTGATAAGAAAAGCTCTATGAGCTGAAACTAGTCCTGAAGCCAACTCTTCAGACGATTGGACTGGACTAGAAGACACAGAGCGATGCTGGTGAGGAGTGTGCTTCTTGGCTTAAATATATTCCTGAGGCTGTGGAAGCAGCTCCTGACAGAGGTGAGATGGAAGGGTAGAGAGGAGGGGACAGGAGTTGGGTTAAATGAGTATGGGAAGTACAGGGTGGAAAGTAGAAGTGTGTGTCACAGGGTAAGGAGTGCAGCTATAGCTGTGTAGCAGTGTCTGTGCAGGGTTTTGCATGGCATGTTGACTTGGATTGTAAACTTTCAGTTAAAACGCAATAAAATATTCAAAGAAAAAAGAAAGACTCCATGTTAGCATATTTAGGCCCAAGTTCTAGGCCTAAAGGTACAGGTGGGTATCATGGCTTGGACTGCGTTCCCCCTAAAATATGGGTACCAATTTGGCCAGGCCACGATTCCCAGTACTGTGTAACGTTCTTCCATGTTATAAATCCTGCCTCCGTGAGGTTAATGAGGGAGGATGGGTGGCAGGCATGTTGGTGGGGTGGGGGACTCGACGTGGACGATTGTATGGTGCCTTGAGGCAATCTCTTGGGATACAAAAAAAAGTGAGGTAAGCATACAGATGGGAACCTCAAAGCATCAAGAGAGAAGCAGTACCACGCGCAGTGTCTCCTTTGGACTCAGGGTCCCTGTGCTTCAGAAGCTCCCAGTCCATGGGAAGATTGATGACAAGCAAAGACCTTCCTCCAGAGCCAACAAAGACTTGCCCTGGAGCTGATGCCCTGAATTTGGGTTTTTAGCCTGCTTTTCGGTGAGTAAACAAATTTCTCTTTGTTAAAGCCATTCACTTGTGGCATTTCTGGTACAGCAGCACTGGATGACTAAGACAGCAGGGCAGAGGTTAACAGGTTAAACAAAGGTCAAGCCACTTCCCAGGGTCTGCTGGCTTTCACCCTGACTCAACTGACTCTAAACTGCAGCTTGTTCGGTATATCCAATTCTTGTTTAGAGTTACCTTTTTCTACAGTACCTCTTCTTTCTTTCACAATTACTTCTGCAAAACTCACTGCAAAACCTCCCCTTTGCCCCCTTCTCTTCTTTAGCATATGTTCTCCCATTGATTTATAGGTTACTCCGTGTGACTAGCATTGGATCATGTTAAAGAGAAATGCAGTGTTTGACTAACAAGCCAAGGATGGCACGTTTATCATCACAGCTGGGTAAAGCAGCAGAGTTTATTACATCTGAAAACTCTTAATAAGTCATTTGAAATCCTGAGAAATATTGTCATCTGCTTTGTGAAGATGTTTAATAATGGGAATCAATATAATTATATTGAGAGACATTTAAGTGCCGAGGCACCTTGCAGATCATGTTTTCCAAACTTGTCATTTCACAGAAAGGAATACAAGAGTACAGTTAAGTCACTTGGCAAGGCCCTTAGTTATTAAGCCCGTGGAGTCTGATTTGCAGTCCAGTACTTTTTCCCCTCCTTCACATACCCCTGGCATGTGTCTCAGTTACAGTAACAACTTCTACACTATGCATCAGCCTCTTGGACTGTTTCTGCTTTAAAGACATAATCAGGAAGGACAGTACATATGAAAGGTGAGGATTTGAATCATTTTTGACAAAGAGGTCTAGGTTAGACACATCTCTTATCTAACAAACATATTTAGTGATAATATGAATTTGAAAAATATATTTCCATACTGTTGGTGTGGCCCAGGCCTAGTTGTCCGAAATCATTTTTTCCCCAGGAGTACATGTTTCCAGACATGGATAAGGCCAAGCTGTGGGCTTCTCCAGCAGATATCTGAGCCAAGGGGATTCCTGTGAGATGTGTCACAATCTGTGGGGCAAGAGTTGAGCCAACGGTTCTTCCAAGTCCGAGCTGGCCATATGAGTTCTGCCCCCAGGCAAAAAGCTCACCACCTTGACAAAAATGAGCAAAGAGAGATACTCATTTAAAATGTAGCAGACATTACTCAAGGGTATCATACATGCTATACATAGTATAATATCCAAAATATATTATACTCAAATAATATAACTCTTATATCTCATATGTCTGAATCAAGAAAACACAGAAGAACCTTCTCTTCAGCCATTAACAGTTGTAAAAAACAAAAAACCAAACCCACTGCTGTCGAGTCAATTCCAACTCACAGTGACCCTAAAGGACAGTGTAGAACTGCCCCATAGAGTTTCCAAGGAGCTTATAGTGGACTCAAACTGCCAACATTTTGGTTAGCAACTGGAGCACTTAACCACTGCATCACCAGGGTTTCCTGTATACCTGATCCTTATTCCCCACCTTTAGGGTAGGCTAAAGGTATTTGAATGTACTGCAGTTAAAGTCAAGAAAAAAAATTGTTCTAAACCCACAAGATGGGATCATGAAAAACAGAAACATGCTACATCTGAGAAAAGGTGACCTAGAACTATTTTTTTTATACTCCCCTTTTATGTACCTAACAATCACAAACAACTTGAAAATCCATTTGAAGTTTTAGCACAGTGTTCTGAAAGAATCTTCTTCTTCTTTTAAGTGAATACATGGAAAATATTTTTTAAAAGATACTTAGATGTTACCTAATGGCACAAAACAGCTCAAGGAGTCTGAGAAAAGTGTCAGAGAATTAATGTTTTACAGAGAATTGTAAGTTACTGTACAGGATCTGGTAGGAGACAGAGCTATCCTTCAAATAATTCTTATTTTACCAATCACCAAGGTTCCTAGGTGGCACAAATGGTTTACAATCAACTAACCTAAAGGCTGGCAGTCTGAACCCACCCAGAGGTGACTTGGAAGAAAGTCCTGGTGATCAATTTCCATAAAAATCATAGCCAAGAAAACCCTATGGCACAGTTCTACTTTTTAACATGAGATGACCATGAGTTGGAACTAACTTGATGACAATGAGTTCAAATTGTTTTGAATTTACCAGCTACTAGGAATATATGCATTGGTGAGTGTGGACCTTTACAATTCCTTGCTCCCCTAACTTTTATTCTTACTAGATTGCACTTTACCAGTAATAAACTCTCAATGCTCTATTCTCCCTTCTGACCCCACACCGTCCACTACACCATGGGCTTCCTGAAGGCTGGGAATATGTGTTTCCTCTTAAGATTCTGAACATGGTAGGTACACAGTATGAGGTGCTTATTCACGAATGGATAAAGTTAAATGAACAGGGCATATTTTTCCGACACAAATTCATTCTCTTAAAACTCAAAGGGGTTTTCAGTGATCACGCATTTCCTTATTTATCCCCCCCCTAAAGAATATCATGCTGGCACTGTGGTTAAGAGGCATGGCAAGCTATGGCTGTTAACCAAAAGGCGAGCAGTTCAAATCCACCAACCACTCTTTGGAAATCCTATAGGGGTAGTTTTAATCTGTCTTGTAGTGGATCAGAATTGACTCAGCAGCACAGGGTTTTGATATGGGTAAGCAATGACTGGATGGTACAAATGATTAACACACTTATCTGCTAACCAAAAGTTTGGAGGTCTGAGTCTGCTCACAGATACCTCAAAAGAAAAATCTGGTGCTCTTCATGAGAAAAATCTACCACTGACAACCCTGTGGAGCATAGTTCTAATGTGACACACATGGGTTGCTGCAAGTCAGAATTAACATGGCAGCGACTGGTGGCAGTAGTGGACTTCTAACTTCCACTAATTTTATATACTCATGTCTGTCCTATATGTTTATAAAAATTCCTTAACCCTAAATTTTCCTCTATCAACCTCTTGTCTTAATTACTCCTTTCACAGTAAAATTTCTTTAGGGTTCAGATATTGTTGGGCTTTTGTTTTTTCAGTTTACCATTTCTTACCATTATAGTGTCTGATATAAAATAGGAAATAATAAAGGACTTAGGAACATCCTTGAATTCAAAAGGTAACTGTTAAAACACACCACAGGCTGACTTGGGGGATTCTGAGCACCTGCCGTCGGAGCTGGAAGAGCACTAGGGAAAGGGAAGAATGTTCTAGAAAAGGTCCAGGACCGGTCATCATTCCAAAGAGAATGATTTTGTTTATTCAGACAATTTTCATTGTTTCATATTTGAAAAATAAAGACATGGAACAAAATATAGCGTAGTAATTACAGAAACTTCAAGATTCTACAGGTCTACTGTTTTTTATTTTATATCTCCTTCAATAGTGCTCCACTATCACTACACTTCCATTACAAGGTAAAAGACACATACTCTATGAACTCTACATAGACATATATTATTCACTGCCTCTAAAAAAATATTATTCCAGAAACGTACCTTTGGAGAGTGCAAGAGAATGATTCTCTCCACATGCAATTTGAATTATAGGTTTTTCTTGTAAAACACATTGCAACCTGAGGAAAGAAAATATTTTATGTCAGTTACCAAAATGCAAGTCATAATTATGAAAGTTAAAACTATTAACTGTATTTAATTAGGATTAAAGTTTAAGAGAGCCATTTAAATATACTGCCTGATATTCCTATATCAAAATTATTTTTAATGCAATAATTCTTATAAAAATATTATATCTTTTAGCTGATGAAAAATGTGCGTTATATACTTGTCACAAGATATTCCTAAAATGCTTTTCTGCAAGTAATAACTTTATGATGCAGTAAAATGCAAGATGATAACCAGTTCTAATTCACATAATCTACCAAGAAAATCTCCTGAAATGTTTTGTGATACCTTTTAACAAGGAAGAAAAAAAAAAAAAACCCACTTTTATTTTTCAAAACCTAACTTAAAGAGTTGTTGTTGTAATTAAATACGTTAATAAAAGTGAAAGTCCAGTTTGGGGCTAGGTGGCCTAACCAATAGTTTCCTTTAGTTGCCCAAACAATTGATACCTGCCTACTAAAAAAAAAAAAAAAAAAAAGGAACCCATTGCTGTCATGTCACAGCCACCCTATAGAACTGAGCAGAGCAGCCCAGAATTTCCAAGGAGTGCCTAGTGGATTCAAACTGCCAACCCTTTGGTTAGCAGCTGTAGCACTTAACCACTATGCCACCAGAGTTTCCAATGCCTACCTTGGCAGCAGTAAATGATCTGTAGTTTACTAATGGATGTCGCTAGTCAGTTTAGAATTTGTTGTTTACTCAAGATGCTACTATAGAGGGCAGGGAACAAGATCACATATAGCAACATTTTCCCACAAAATTATTACTATTGCCCTCTGAGCAATGTTATTTGTTATTATTTTGCTTCTCTGCCACTACTGGCCCTTTTCAGACTCTGCTTTCACTTTTTATTTTTTTTAATAATATATTATTGGGTTTTGGTAAAGGTTTACACAGCAGTTCAGGTTCCCATTCTGCAATTTCTACACAAGCTGTTCAATGACATTGGTTACATTCTTCACAATGCATGAACAGTCTCATTATTGTTCCAGGTAAAATAATTTTTAATAAAATAAAGTGAAAAATAGCTCCTTACTTTGCAAGCTGTGTACTGTTGCCGTACTCAAATAGTTTGCCATCTGAAGATAGAATCAGCATGTGCTCTGCTCCTTGGTCCACAGAGTGGATCTTCATTTTTCTTTCTAATTTAATATACTCTGAAGAGTAAATCCAACCAACAACTGTCATCACTCTGAGCATTACCCAGTATTATTATTGATTCCATTACGATATACTTAAAGCATCTGGAAATTTTTCAGCTAAACAAACTTTGACTAACAGTGAATTTGTCTTCAAGGAAATTCAAGTAGGAAAAGCATACAAACCAGGAATGATTATTATCTTGACAAAGGACTATTTTCAGTTTGGGGAAGCATTAACTCATACTTTGCTTTAAACAGGACATACTCTTAAAATAGTAAGCTGGTTATTTGCTTTAAACTTCTTATGTAGTTGAAAAACAGAAATCTAAATTGGATGCAATAGAAACAAACAAACAAAAAAGGTTTATAAGTAAACATAACTTCATTTAGGGCAAGGTAACTCACATATACATTTCAGGAACAAATATACATTTTGAGATATTTTCTGCCAAAAAGCAAAACAAATATAATGTACCCTCTCAACTGCTTCAAGTAGAAGTCAAGATCTATATTCTTTAAAAGCTATTCTAAAAGGGTTACTACAGAAAAACTTGTATTAGTGGATATTTATCCTTTCTAAACTTATCAGATTTAACTTACCACTTAATTCGTTCACGAAAATTAAACTAAGGCAGTTTCAGAGTTTTTTTTACTTTTCAGTTCTAACAAAATAGCATCACTTAACATAAAAATCCCAGTGAACAAGTTACTTCAAATTACAAATGCTAGTGAAATCAGAACAGACCCACAAAAAAAGGAAGAAATAGCCAACTGACTAAAGTTTTCTAGAAACTTAGCACTTTAAATTAGTTGAAAAAAAAAAAATGTTGCTCAACAAAGAGTACCAAAATAGCCAGCTAGCCAACTGGAAAATAAGTAAACCTAGACCTCTCTGTCTCTCTTTAAATGAAAACATATTCTAAATGCGTAAAAAATTATATAACTTTAAGCACAAAATCTTAAGATTAACACAAAAAATAGAGACATTAAAAAAAAAAAATCATGTGCGGACAGCTCTCTAACACAAAATCCACAAGCCAAAGACTGATAAAAACAACTACACAAAACTTTATATTGTACACACAAAAAAATCAACAAAAAGGTAAGTTTAGAAAAATGTTACAACATACGTAACAAATATAGTCTAAATCAACATTCAAATAATGTTAAATCATAAAAAAGTTTAACAGTTCCATTTATTAAAAGCCAGGCAAAGATATGAGCAGGCAGTTTACCAAAAAAAGGACTTCAAATGACCAATTAAAAAAAGAAACCTCACTGCTATCAAGTGGATTCCAACTCATAGAAACCCCATAGTTAGAGTTAGAAGTCTCCATAGAGTTTCTAGAGAGCACCCAGTGGATTTGAACTGCTGAACTTTTGGTTAGCAGACGGGGGTACTTAACCACTATGACACCAGGGTTGCCAGATGACTGATAAAGAAATGAAAAGATGTACAATTTCACTCTAAGTGCAAAACAGACAACACTAAGATACCATTTTTTCAAAGATGCCAATAGCAGAAAACGTCAAAGATCAAGAATGTGGGTGATTGCACATGTCTAGTCAATTGCTTTTAGACACCGGTGCTAAGTCCAACCAAGAGAAAAGGATCCTCTCTTTAATACCTGGAGTTGGGCACTGGATTTCTACAAGCAAAACAATGAACAGGGACCCACAACTCACACCGTGTACAAAAAACAGCACAAAATACATCAAAGACCTACATGTCAGAATTGAAACGACAAAACTCTTACAAGAAAGTAGATTTTTACGTTTCCTGATCTGTAAAATTGAAGCCTTGATGGCGACACGCTTAAGAGCTCCGCATCTAGCCAAAAAGGAGACAGTTCGAATTCACCAGCTGCTCTTGGAAAGCCCATGGGGGCATTTCTGCTCTGACCTACAACGTAGCTATGAATTCGGAAAAACTCTACCGAACGGATTTGATTTTTTTTATCTGCAAAATCAAGACGTCCTGGTGGTGCGCTGGTCAAGGAATCCAACACTCAGCTCTTTGAACCTTCTTCCAGCCGCTCTGAGGTGGAAAAAGATGCGGCGATCTGCTTGACAAAATGCGACAGTCTACCTGCCTAAAGATCACAGCCTTGGAAACTCGATAGGGCCGTTAGGTAGCGATCAATGAAAATCCCGTCAAGGCACGCGACACCTACAAAACTGGAATAATAGTAGCTGACTTGGTCTCTGCAGAGACAGGATTTCAGAGAAGTGCAGCTGAAAGTATTCTTTAAATTGCTCGCAAATGTAATATAACTGAAAACAAATTCACTGTATTCTCCAAAAGGCTCACAAAGTCAACGCAGACACTTCCTAAGAGGGGTAAGGGGGGAGGGGCTGACTCTAAAAAAAAACATTACAGAGGCACACTGACAAAGAAAGATCAAGATGCTGCCTCCATACTCGCTCCTTCCGCACCTCATCAATTTACACATTTACAGGCAGGACCATCTATTTCTCGACAACATTGTGCAAATTCTGCGCAAAGCGCAAACTGGGATAAAGGAGAGCTCAATTGCGCTGCACCTGGGAAACGGGAAAACGGCCCGAGCACACAGGCTTTCAGCCCCCCACGCTGAAAACCCCCAGCCCGGGGCTGGAAGGCTGAGAGGCACCGACTGCCCCACTTACTGGGCTTGCTGTCACTGTCGCCCCTCGCTGGCAGCAAGTGAACCTCCACGCCGGGACTGCTGCGCGCCAGCACCGCCAGGCGTTCCCGAGTGCAGCAGATCTGGCGCGTCTCCCGGAACCTCCTGGACAGCGCGCGGCAGAGGCCCGACGAGCTGGGGAAGAGCCAAAGCTCGTTGCCCGTCGACTCCGAGGAGGCTGCGGACCTGCACCTGCGGGAGCGCCACGCGGGTTTCGCCTTGGGCGCCGAGCACGCTCGGCTCCGCGACTTCCTTGGTGGTGTCTGCTCCATCGCACCAGGGCCGCGCTCCTGGGCTCCACAGACACGCCTCCGCTCTCGGGACCCTGGAGGGAAATCAAGCGACAGCCGCCTACCGGTTGAAGGAAAGGGGAGGTGGAAAAACGCCCCTTGCCTCCGGGAGTTGCGGTGCAGAGCTGCGTAAGAGCGGAGATGCCCTGGGACCGCAACATTCGGCTCTGTCCCTGGCAGATTCCGGCCTTTAAACGTGTTGTTTGGGGGCGGGGCCACAATTCAAGAAAAATGAAACTCATTTTGTTTCTGAGAGTGCGAAATCGAAACGGAAAAGGAAAGAGAAACTCAAGTGACTTCAAGTCTGGCTTGGTAAATGAAGGAGACCCTGTTGGCATACTGGGTTAAAGCTACTTTTGCTAAACCAAAGGTTAGCAATTCAAATCCGCCAGGAGCTCCTTGGAAACGCCATTGAGCAGTTCTACCATGTCTCTATGAGTATGCAGGTGACCAAAGATCCGAACCGACTTGACAGCAAAGGGGGTGGGGGGTGGGGCGGTGGGGGAGTGGGGGGATGGGGCGGTGGGGCGGTGGGAGGGTGGGGGGTGGGGCGGTGGGGGGTGAGGGGGTGGGGGAGGGCGGTGGGGGGTGGGGCGGTGGGGGAGTGGGGGGTGGGGGGTGGGGGGTGGGGGGGTGGGGGGCTGGTAAGCGACAGCAGTAAACAAGTCTGTGACAGATTATGAAGTGGGTGTAGGGTGGGCGGATTGAGGAAGTGTCCTTGGGCAAACAGTGGTCACCTAAACTCCTAGATTGAATGGCCTTGAAGAAGACACTGCAGTTTCACTAGGAGGCCATTTTCCAGAGAATATTGTGCTAATGATATTTAAAGTTTGTTAAGCTTTCTGTTTCAGGTTCCAGTCACAGGACAGAATTAAGCTGAATACGAAAGTTATCGATCAGTCTGTCCCCTCACACAGTGGTACCTGGCACCAGTGATCTGCTTTGTGTCAATACAGGATTTATGGATTTATTTTTTTACTGGTTTGATTTTTCTTTAAGTGTAATAAATACATACGTAACAAACTATTTGCCATTTCAGCACTTTTCACATGTACAATTCAGTGCATGAGTTGTGTTCATTTTGTTGTTTAATTACCATTATCTTTATCCAAATTTCCTCATCACTTTTAACATAAATTCAGCGTTTCCTAAGTGACGAACCCGAGTTTTCCCTTCTCCCAGCTTCTAACATAAACTTTTGTCTTTATACATTAGACATTAGACATTCTATACATGCCAAGCCAAGTGCCGTCGAGTCGCCCATGAGTCGGATTCTATACATAGAAAAGGCATTTTTTTGCCTTTTCTAGAATTTCATATAAATGGAATTACACAGTATGTAATCTTTTGTGTCTGGCTTTTTTCATTTAGCATAATACTTTTGAGATTCATTCTGTTGTTTTTTAGGTATTGCTGGACACCCCGGTGGGGCAGTGGTTAAGTGCTACTAGGACTGTAGTCCACTATGCGCTCCTTGAAAACTCCATGGGGCACTTCTACTCTGTCCAATAGGGACACTAGGAGTTGGAATCGACTCAACAGCAGTGGATTTTTTTTTTTTCCTTTTGGTCTATTCATTGCCGTATGTAGTGTGTGTCTTAGTTATCTAGTACTGCTATAACGGAAATACCACAAGTAGATAGCTTCAACAAACAGGAATGTATTTTTTCACGGTTGAGGAGGCTGAAGTCTGAATTCAGGGCACCAGGTCTAGTGGAAGGCTTTCTCTCTCTGTCAGTTCTGGGGAAAGTCTTGTTTTCCGGGTTTCTTGGAGATCTCCGTAAGGCTTGGCAGTCTGTTAGCCCCTACCTCTGCTTGCTGGCTTCTTTGTTTAAACTTTTCATATCTCAAAAGAGATTGACTCAAGATATACCCTATATTAAGCCAATCTCGTTAACACAACAGACAGACCATTCCCAGATGGGATTAAAATTTACAACACATGTTTTGGTGGGGGGCACAATTCAATCCATACCATCCCACCATTTACCACTTGCACAGTACCCAACCCAGTGCTGCTGAGTTGATGCCAACTCATAGCAACCCTATAGGACAGAGCAGAACTTCCCTATAGAGTTTCCAAGGAGTGCCTGGTAGATTTGAACTTGCAACCTTTTGACTAGCACATGTAGCACTCAACCCACCACTGCCACCAGAGTTTCCAAAGTACAGTGAGCCCATTGTATCATCCTGAAAGTCATAAATCTCATTTTCTGAATCATCTAAATCAAATATGGTGCATTCCATTCTGCAGCAAAATTCCTCTTCATCTGTGAACCTATGAAATCTCAACTATGAGTTGTCTGTTTCCAAAGTACAATAGTGGAGCAAGCAGAAGATAGATGCTTCCAGTACAAAATAGCAGAAGTTGGAGGGAAAGAAGGAGTATGTTGCCTTCAGCATCCAGAGGCCTGCAAGGTGTTGTGTCTACTTGGTAGTTATAGGAGGGGCCAGCTGTAACAACTTACCTTTTACTTTAGAAGGAATATCTTGACTTGCCCCATACCTCTGGACTCCTAGAAATTTCACTGAGGTGGAAATTTCCTGGATTTTTATGAGATTAATTTCTCACCCTCTAGCACAGAAATATTCTATATCATGAAGTTTCCAGAGTTATTGACAGCTCGTGTTAGTCAGCTAGGGCAGCTCCCACTGTCATACCTGATTTACATAAAATGGCAATCACAGCAGTCTTCAAGGATCCCAGAGCTCCCTTCACAAGTTTGTTTCTCACAGTTGTGGTAAAAGTTGTGTCCTCTGGACATTCCATGTGTGGATTTGAAGGTCTAACCGAATAAATCCACTCTAGCATGACAATTTCCCTAAGCCTTTGGATACCCTCTTCTACAGTACCCCAAGACAAGTCTGGCAATTCAGCTTGATTTAGAGTAGGCCACCGCATCAGCCATGCTTCAGCAGTCCAGCCAAACAAACTATTAGGTCCTTTTCTAACTTCTCGAGCTGAAACACTGAATGAAGACTCTGTGCTCGGTGGATCCAGGTCAAGAAATTCAGACTGATCCAGCTTTCTGTTCCTTGCACCATTATCCCACACCCTTAGCAGCCCTTCCCAAGAATATTCCCCAGGTTTCTGTTTGTATGTGTTAGAAAAGTCAAGTAGTTGCTTTGGAGTATAGTGTATCTCCTCCTGGGTCACACTTTGTACTTCACCTTTTGGGGCTTGCTTGGACTTAAGTCTAGTTACAGGTCTAGAAGCTAAAATCGGCAGTGCTGAAGTGTTTTTAGAACCTTCAGCAGGTTCCGTAAAGCACCTGCCTTAGGCCATGCCCCAGGCAGTGACTCAGGCTGGGGCTCTTCAGAGGCAGCTGGGCTACAGCTAATCTTATTATATTGGAGTGGAGGGGATAATGGTTCTACTGGACAGGGCGGGTTTAGCAGACAAATGTGAAGCAATCCCTTCACATGGGTGTGGTTCAGCTGGCAGGAGTGATCCACTGGAAGTGAGGGGCTCAGTGTCCCCAGCTTCCATATCGTCCACCATATGTCTCCATTCCAAGTTTCAGGGTCCCATTTTTTCCCAATCAATACCCTCACTTTAATTTCAGACACTTCTCGAGATTGGCAATTGAGCTGGCATTGCAATTCCGCCACTCTAATGATAAGCATCTGGGTTTGCCTTTCAGCAGTATTTGCTCTACTATTACAGGTAATGAGGTATTCTTTTAAAGCACAAATTGAAGCTTTGAGGTCTCTTACAGGACATGAGAGCTTTGATTCCAAGGCCCTGAGCTCATCCCTTTCCTTCACCAGCTTATCTAATGCAAGTAGGACCAGCCAACCAACTTCCTTATACTTCTCATCCACACATAATTTCGAAAAGTTATCACACATGTTTTCACTCTGAGCGTCACCTTTCACCAATATCTGATCTATTGGTGGGGCTATTTTGCGGATGTGTACTGCCACCTCAGCCCACGGACTAGCACGACTGTCTTTACCGATAGGAGCAGAGTTAGCAACAGTGTTAGTATTAGCCAGATTCAAGAACCACTTGAAAGGATTCATTTTTACAATTTTGTTTCCCTAGAACCACTCCTGGTGCCAAACTGTCTTAGGCTGGGTTTTCTAGGGAAGCAAAACCAGTAACGTGTAGGTACCAGGAAAGATTTATAATATACATAGATAGATAGATATAGATATAGGAAACAGCCCACGCAATCACAGAAGCTGAAGGTCCCAAGTCCTGGCACAAGTCTCATGTGGCCACAGAAGCTGATGAACCCAAAGTCAGCAGGTCAGAAACCAGAGTTCTAGATCACCGGTTGTGTAGGTTGGTGGATCCCAAGCTGGCAGTGAAAAGGAGCAGCAGAGGCTGGTGAACCCAAGATCCACAGGTCAGGAAGCAGGACTCTTAAGTGCCAACTTGAACTGCTAGTTCAAGTCCAGGAACCAGACACCGGAAGAAGAGAGCAGGAGCTCCTGCCTACATGAGCAGAGCAGCAGTAGGTGTGGAAGGTCGAGAAATGAGGACTGAGGGGCAGGAAGCTACCACAGACCCTGCCCTGCCACTTAATACAGCAGCCAAATATGGAGTAGCCAAGTTGACATAATCCTGGCCACCACAGTCCATCCCTTGTCAACTTGGCATGTTCATACATCTCACCTTATGATCCACAGTCTCTGAAGGAATACAGTTACAAAGTCATACTATGTCTAACATGATATAACTAACACACACTTCTTCCTTACTATGTCCAATCAGCATAGTGTCATCAATGTATAATGTGACAGTGTGACATCTTGTGCAAGGAAAAGGTGATCAAAGACTTTGTGAACTAAATTATGGCATAGGCCTGGAGAGTTGATATACTGTCAAGGCAGGACATTGAAGGGTTATTGCTGGCCTTGCTAGCTGAAGACAACTGCTTCTGGTGGTCCTTTGAAATCTGAATAGAGAAAAAGGCATTGGCTGGGTCAATATCTGCATACTAGGTACCAGTGGATGTACTAATTTGCTCAAGCCATGAAATCACATCTGGAGAAGTAGCTGCAACTGGAGCCACTTCCAGGTTAAAAAAAGCTAAAAATTCATTGCCATTGAGTTGATTTTGACACATAGCAACCCTACAGGACAGAGTAGAACTGCCCCACAGAGTTTCTGAGGAGTGTCTGGAGGATTCAAACAGTCAACCTTTTTGGCTACCAGCCATAGCAATTAACCACTATGCAACCTGGTTAAGTCTACCATAATCCACTGTCATTCTCCAAGATTTCTCTGTTTTCTGCACAGGACAGATAGGTGAGTTGAATGGGGATGTGGTAGGAATCACCACCTCTGCATCCTTCAAGTCCTTGATGGAGGCACTAATATTTGAAACCCCTCCAGGGATGTGGTGTTTCTTTCTGTTTATTATTTTCCAAGGCAGTTCTAAAGGCTTCCACTTGACTTTTCCTACCATAATAGCTCATACTTCACTTATCCGGGATCCATTGTGAGGTTCTTCCTGTTGCTAAGTGTATCTGTTCTGATTATGCATTCTGAAGCTGGGGAAATCACCACAGGTTTGGTTCAGAGACCCACTGAAGCCACTGTGAGATGAACCTGAGCTAAGACTTCTCTAATAACCTGATCTCCATATGCCTTCACTCTGACTGGCAGGCCACAGTTATGTCTTGGGTCTCCTGGAACTAGTATTAGTTTAAAGCTAGTATCCAGTAATCCCTGAAAAGTCTGATTATTTCCTTTACCCTGATGAACAGTCTCTCTAAAAGGCCATAAATATCTTTGGGGAAGGCTGGGAGAAAGATGAACACTACTGGCTAGTGTGACTGACTGACTGCTTATAGGGTTGCTATGAGTGGGAACTGACTGGATGGCAATGGGTTTAGGTATTTTATTTTTTTCTTGGTAACCAAAGGAAATTTGCTTTGGTGCTGCATAAACAGCACTTCTTTAAAAAAAAGAGGGGGGGGAGTGCAGAGTCAAGATGGCAGACTAAGCACACATCTCCTTAATGCCCTCTGAAAACTAAGGCCTGGATTGATAACTGAACAGAGGTTTCTGGACACCCAATGAGCCCTAGGACACAGCATAGGGCTGTCAGTTTGGACTACATGCCACTAAGCAGGAAACTTCCTCTCTACTGCTAAATTCTACTCTTGCTGAGAGGCCAGCTTGTGTGGACCAAAGGTATTTGGTGTTTTGAACATTTTTTAAGTTTTGTTGGCCGGTAGGTAGGGGATGGGCATGAGCCAGCAGCTATGCTGAATTGTAGTTCTGAAGTGATCAGCAAGTGCTGCAGCAGAGAGACCGTGTGTGGAATAACCACATTTTGAGAGCCTGACAGCAAACAAGGGGCACCACAGCCCCTCCACCCTCCTGTTTCAGAGCTCTATCACAGATTTGGCTCTTTCACACCATGAGGGGTAGCTTGATCAGGATGCTATCTTGTTCAGCTAGGAGGCAGAGTTACCCTAATGGAGGCTTCAGCAGGGACTGATCCCCAGGCTGGGAGGCAGTTCCAGTCTGAGGAGCGCTTTTCCAGCAGAAAGGCTGTGTTTAGCACAATGTTGTAAATCGTAGCATCTGGGGATGGCCAAAGTGCTGCCTCTGATGTCAGCCAGCAGGAGGGACCTGCCACACCTGATGGCCTGGCTGATTCTGGAAGCAGTCAGGTAGCTTTTAGCTTTTAAAAATAAGACTGCCTGGAGAAACAACTGCTCTACAGCCTGACTGCATCTCTTCCAGCTTTTACCAACCCACATTGTAGGGTTGGTTGGTAGCCCCTGAGTGACTCCATATATAGGGCAGTGTCTTTCCCAGACAGGAGGCGGAAAATGCCACCCCAGAGAGTCCACTGGGGCCAGTCACTAGAGTATAAAGAGGTAGCTGGTGACCAACTCCGTTCTCCTAACTATGCCTTAGCTCTTGTTAAGCCAACAGCAGAGAAACTAAACAGCTTCTAGATTTCCTGTAAGCAATAAGCTGTTGGCAGTCATTTAAAGAAACAGCCGACCATGGTTCCAGAAAACTCCCAAAATAAAGAATCAAAAAACTTCCAGATGAAGAAGTCTTTCTGAAACTATTGGAGGATGAGTACAAAATAATTATACATAGGTCCCTCCTACAGATTAAACAAAATGCAGCACAGCAAAATGAAAAGTTAAGCAAGCTATTCCAACTGATGGAACATCAACATTCTGAAATCTGACAGATCAATAACAAAACTACAGAATTAGACAATTCAATTCAAAGCCAAAAGAGTGGAACCGATGAACTGAAAATTAGACTGAGTAACCTTGAAGACAGAAATACCAACAACAGCATTTATGGGGTAAAGTCAGAGAGAAGAAATAAGACAAATGAAGAAGCATTAAGAAACATGTGGGACTCTATCAAAAGAAACAATCTACTATTAACTGGAGTTCCTGAACGGTGAGGGATAGCTGCAAACACAGAGAGTATTTTTGTTGAGTTGCTGATAGAAAACTTCCCAGAAATTATGAAAGAACAGAACATAAATATCCAAGATGTGTATTGAATGTCACAAAAATTAGACCTCAAAAGAAAAACACCAAGACATAGGTGGTGGTGGGGATTATGTCAGCTTGGCTACTCTGCATTTGGCTGCTGTATTAAGTGGCAGGGCGGAGCCTGTGGTGGCTTCGTGCCCCTCAGCTCTTTTCTCTCTGCCTTCCACCACCTACTGTCAGGCTGCTCACATAGCCAGCGGCTCCTGCTCTCTTTTGGTGTCTGGTTCCTGGACTTGAACTATCAGCTGTTGGATTCATCAACCCTTACAGCTGGCCCTTGAGAGCCCTGTTCCCTGACCTGCCGATCTTGGGTTTGCCAGCCTTTGTAGCTCTGTCTCACTGCCAGCTTGGGATCGGCCGACCTACACAACCAGTGATCTAGAACTCTGGTCTCTGATCTGCTGACCTTGGGTTCACCAGCTCCTGTGGCTGTGTGTGGCTTGTGCCAGGACTTGGGACATTCAATTTCTGCAATTGTTTGAGCTGTTTCCTATATCTATACCTATATCAATATTGATATAGATATAGATATATCTTTCCTTATACATACACGTGTTACTGGTTTTGCTTCCCTAGAAAATCTAGCCTAAGACAATTTGGTACTGGGAGTGGTTCTAAAGCAGGAATGGCACCACTCATTGTTACCCCTAGTGATCCACTTGCAAGATCCCCACTACCTTATGCTCTGCAGGGTTAAATGTCTTAGTTCCAAAGGGAGGAATGCTGCCACCTGGAGACACATCAATGATTCCTCTGAACTGGAAGCTAAAATTGCCACCAGGCCATTTTGGGCTCCTTGTGCCTATGGATCAGCAAAGAAAGGAGTTACAATACTGGCTGATGTAACTAATCCCAACTATGAAGATGAAATTGGATTAACCTTACATAACGGAGGTAAAGAAGAGTATGTTTGGAATGCAAGAGATCCCATAGGATCTACTATCATGTCCTGTGATTAAGCTCAGTGGAAAACTACAACAGCCCAGTTCAAAAATGACTTCTAATAGCCCAGACCCTTCAGGAATAAAGGTTTAGGTCACCTCACCAGGCAAGCAACAGCTGAAGTACTTGCGGAAGGCAAAGGGAATACAGAATGGGTTGTAGAAGAAGGTAGTTGTAAATATCAGTTACAGCCATGCGATCAGTTGCAGAAATGAGGACTGTAATTGTTATGAGTATTCCTGCTTTGTATGTGTGTATCACATATTTTTGTTTACTTATGAAACATAAGATGTAAATGGGCTAATACATTTTCGGTTGTGCGTGTGTTAGTTAAGTCATGTTAGACATAAGTATGACTTTGTAATTGTATTCCTTTAGAGACTATGGCTGGTAAAGTGAGATGTGTGCAGATGCCAAGCTGACAAGGGGTGGACTGTGGTGGTCACGATTACGTCAACTTGTCTACTCCATATTTGGCTGCTGTATTAAGAGGCAGGGCAGGGCTTGTGGTGGCTTCCTGCCCCTCAGCTGTCTTCTCTCTGCCTTCCACCACCTACCGCCAGTCTGCTCACGTAGCCAGCAGCTCCTGCTGTCTTCTGGCGTCTGGTTCCTAGACTTGAATTAGCAGCTGCTGGATTCGTCAACTCTTACAGCTAGTGCTTGAGAGTCCTGTTCCCTGATCTGTCCATCCTGGGTTCACCAGGCTCTGCAGCTCGGTCTCACCACCAGCTTGGGATCTGCCAACCTACACAACTGGTGATCCAGAACTCTGGTCTCTGACCTGCTTACCTTTTGTTTTAGTCAGCTAGGGCTGCTCTAACAGAAATGTCACAGAGTGGATGGCTTTAACAAAGGAAGGTTTATTCTTACACAGTCCGGTAAGGTATGAGTCCAAATTCAGGATGTCTACTCTAGGAGAAGGTTTTCCCCCTTGTCAGCTCTGGAGGAAAGTCCGGTATTGTACCAGTCTATATCCAGGGAGCATCTTGGCACAGGAACCTCAGGTCTGAAGGATGCACTCTTCTCTCGGTGTTGCTTGCTTGGTGGTGTGAGGTTCCCAAATCTCTGCCTGCTTCTCTTTGTTTTTATCTCTTGCAGGATGAAATGATTAATGATGGGGCAAGCCATACTCCAGGGAAACTCCCTTCACAGTGGAGCAGGCAGGTGATCTTATAAAGGGATTTACAGTCCCACCCTAATCCTTTAACATACAGCATAGGAAAACCACAAAATGCAGGACAGTCACAAGATACTGGGAATCATGTCCCAACCTTGGGGGGACACAGTTCAATCCTTGACACCTTGGCTTCACCAGCTCCCGTGGCCCCGTGAAGCTTATGCCAGGGCTTGAGATGTTCAGCTTCTGCAATTGCATGAGCTGTTTCCTATATCTATGTACCTATATATGTATCTTCCCTTGTACTTTATATACATATATCTTTCCTTGTACATACACGTTACTGGTTTTACTTCCCTAGGAAACCTAGCCTTAGACAACATATTATAATCAAGCTTAATAAAATGAAACATAAGCAGAAACTCTTCAAGGCACTGAGACTCAAAGCAAAACTAATATTCAGGGGTGTTGATGGATTAATGGCCCAGATTCTCTCCCCAGTCTCCAGTGAGTCTCAAACAAGACAGGTTTCCTGAGGTATCTTAAAGAGTGCCCAGTGGGATTCAACACAGTTGTTGGTAGCAGTAGCCCTCTCACTAACACAATGTTGTGTTCTTTCTTTTCTCCATCCATATCTTCACTCCTGCTTCCTTGGGATAGCTTCCAAAATATATATTCTTCAGCAAGTGTTTTAGTCAGCTAGGGCTGCTCTAACAAAAATACCACAGGGTGGATGGCTTTAACAAAGGAAGGGTTATTCTCATACAGTCTGGTAGGCTACAAGTCCAAATTCAGGATGTCCTGGACAAAGACTGATGCAATACCAGACATTCCTCCAGAGCTGACAAGGAGAAAGCCATCCCCTGGAGCGGACACCCAGTGTTGCAGTTATTCTATCAGCTTACCTCATTGAGAGTCCTCCTTCTTTTCACTGATGTCCACTTTAGCGTGATGTTCTTCTGCAGGGAAGTGGTATTCACGGATTGTCCTCACTCTCACTGATTCTTTCGTTGTTTCAAATTTGCTCCTATAACCTTCCACTGAATTGTCCATTTTTGAAAAATTGTTGCCTATTTTTTGGACTTCCAGTTGCTAGTTTTGTGTCATTTCTTATTATTTATTTTACAGTTTTGTTCTTGTACTATTTTCCTGAGTTCTTCTATTGCTTTGTGTGTGCTTCCTCGATTTTGGTTGTTTCTATTGGTTTTTGTCTGCATTTTCTATGATTTTGTCTGTATTCTCCTTGATCTCTTTTTAATCTCTTGGAGTACCCTAAATATTAGTCTTCTGAATTCCATATCAGGTAGTTCCACTACCTTTTATTCTACAGAAAGGTCATCTTAGTCTTTATTTTGATCACTTGCTGGAGTCATGTTGTCCTGTTTTTTTTTTTTTGTTTGTTTGTTTTTATTTTAAATACAGCTTTGATGTTGTCTTCTGTTTCTGAGATGTTAAGGTGTTATGGTCTTTATTTTTGATTGTATGTTCATTTGTTTTGTCCTGCTTTTCTGGTTTTGTTTTGATATGTTAGGACTGGCAGGCTGCATGTGCTTTGCTGCCTGCTTGTCCATGGGTACAATAGCTCTAACCACCTCATCTAGGTAGAAAGGGCATTGCTAGGTAGGGAGAGCCCTTTTCACCATACAGTGATTCGGTGAGATGGCCTACTGGGTGAATACTATCTGTGTGCTGATGCTGGATTGTTCACAGTCCCTGGAGAGATGAGTGAGTGTGTTGCATGCAGAGAAATATAGGCGAGTAATACTGTTCAGCAGCTGGTAGAGTATTGGGAAGGAAGGAATAGTGTCAGTCTAATGTAGTGGAGGCCTGAGTGCCATCAGTGCTCTAGCTTCAGCAGTAAAGAAGGAGCAAGTGGGAAGGGGGAGAGGTGGTGTTTGGGGCTAGTGGGAGGAAGGAAAAAAAGAAAGAAAATAAAAGGCTATTTGGTGCAGACTGGCAAAGGATGGTGGGACAGTTCCAGGGGCTGATGGGAGGTGAGTGAAGTGGCTTGGGGTCTACACAGATGGGGGAATGGAAAGGAAAATAAGTGGTGGTATGGCAGGAGTCAGCAGGTAGGGGTAGAGCAGATATGGCTAGTGGTGGACCAGTGTGCTAATGGTTCTGTAGCTGCAGTGGCACGGTAGGGGCCTGCAGCAAGGGGGAGATGGCATACAAAGTGCGCACACAAGAGAAATTGTAAACAAAAAAATATGCACAGTGGGAACTAGCTAATGGGGGTAGTGCAAACCCTGGGAATGGAAGGGAAGTGGCTTACGGGCTAAGTGGGAAAGGGAAAGAAATAAAAAAAAAAAAAGGCAACACAGCAAGAGTTGGTGGGTGGGGTAGCCCCAGTACAGTGGTAGCTTGGTGGTGTGGTGGGGAGAGGTGCTGGACAGGGTTAGATGGAAAGAAGGAAAGAAAAACTCTGGGTATTGGGAATAGGTGGAGAGTGTGGGAGGCATGGGGATTAGCATTTCGACTTCAGTGGTGGGGGCTGCTGGGATGGGGAAGTTCTCGGTTCTGCCTACCCAAGGGTGAGGGACAGGAAAGCATATTTCTCTGGTTGCTAGGGTTAATTGTTCTTGGGAGCTCCGTGAAGTCATTTCAATCTCCCCTCAAAAACAGGGCCATTACTGACTGTTTCAAAATGGCCAGGGTGTGCCATGTTGGCAGGCAACATTTCACTCCATATGTCTCCTCATTCTGTTTTCTGTCAGTTTCTTTTGCCATTTGGTGTTGATCTGTTCTTGATCCCTTCATTTGATGCTCAGGGTTCCAGGACTGACATTCGTATCTGTTTTACTCATTTTTTTTGGAGGGACAGGGAGGCGGGGGTCCTTGCTATAGAGCGATAGTGTGATGCACCTGTCTAGGGCCCCGTGTTGTCTCTGTCTTTCCTTCCCTCTTCTTTTGATGTTTCCCACACCATTCAATATTTTGCCCATAGGATCCTTCAGTATTGCAACTCAAGAAGTGAATTTTTTTTATAGTTCTTCCAACTTGTGAAATGCTTGAGTTGCCCTTTTAAATCTGTTCAGCAGTTCTACTTCATCATTTCTTCCATTTGCTTTAGCTATTCCATATTCAGGGTCTCTTTTGACGTAATTCTGGCCTTTTAATGCTTCATGTATGATGTGCTAAATGTCACCCCACAGTTCTTCTGGCTGTACCGGGTGGAAAACTGATGTCTTCAAACAGAGGTTCTCTGCAATGCCTTTCTAATCCCAGCAAACACCTTCCTTGGAATCTCTATGAAGCTTAAATTTTATGAATAACAATCCAATGTTTGTTTTTGCATCAATTAGAGCGATTGTATGGTTTTTCTGCCTATTATGGCAGTAAAACAAAATTGATTCTAAAATATATTTTTGGGCTAAATTGCATTTGGTCATGAGGTATTATACTTTTTATATATTTTTGGATTTGATATGTTAAAATTCTGCATACATACATACATATATTTGGTGTTTATATTCATTAGAGATATTTTTGTATCATTTTCTTTTCCTGTAATGTTCTTGCCTGGTTTTTGTTATCAGGGTAATACTGGCCCCATAGAATTAACTGGAAAGTGTTCCTCCCAGTCTGTTTTCTGAAAACAGTTTGTACAGAATCAGCATTATTTCTTCCTTAAGAGTGTAGTAGAATGTACCCATCTCCTTCAGAAAAAGTCATGCTGGAGGTGAAAGGCTGAAAAGCACAGCCTAGAAGCCAGGTGCCTTAGGATCCCAAAGACTTGGAGATTTCCCTCTCCTTAAGATTCTGACAGAGCTAATCTGGGCCTTCATTTCATTTATTATGGAAACAAGCATGTTCAGAATAACCCTGTGGATTTGTGGGGGCTTACATTTCCACTGGCCACCACATATTCTAGTAACCTTGTTCTCATAAATTCTCTATCTCTACGTAACTGTTGCTTCAGGTGGTTCCTACTGTGATTCTGGTCCTTATACCATATCAACACCGCAGAGCGGATCTGTTTTACATTCATTCATTCCTTAAAGGACCACTAACACAAGGCCTCTGTGTATGGCTTGGAATCAGAGCAGATATTTATAACACTGCTTGCAGTTCAAAATTTAATATTAGATACAATTGCTCCACAAAGTTCTTTGGTCATTTCCTACCATGGTCTATAGTCATGATGCTGAAACAATTTATCTTTTTCGTATTTCTCCAACTAAAATTAAATAGGAGCTCCTGGCTGATGTAGCGGTCAAGTGCTACATCTGTTAACCAAAAGGTCATCAGTTCATATCTGCCAGGCTCTCCTTGGAACCTCTATGGGGCAGTTCTACACTGACCTGTGGGGTCCCAATAAGTCGGAATTGACTTGACAGCAGTGTCTTTGGTTTTTTGGCATTTAGAATGGTTCATGGGACACAGTACAGAGTATGAATAATTATTCAATGAACTAATGAATCTCTTATATTTAGGTTTTTCAAATAAATTATCAAGCAGTTTGCTAAAGCCAGAGCTCTAGAGATATTTCAGAATACAAAATATATATCTGCAAACCTCAAAAATATGTTAAAATGTTAGTTTATAACTTTGATATTTCATTCAAACTTCAGCATGTCTTTCATAGTTGCAGACAGTGTTTATTAGATGTACAATAACATTTTAGGAATATCTATCAGCATTTAACATTCAAAATTTTAAATGACAATTATTTAGGAAACAATTCTGGAAAAAGTAAACATTTTAAATAGCAAGTCTAGGGATATGAGAATTGACTCATAATTTTGTTGATTAAAAATATTGGCCTTGATTTATTCATTCATGTTTTTTTCTAACATTGGTTAACTAATTCTAACTAAAATCTATCAACCCTGTCTACTAATTAGAACTAAGGAACAAGAGAAGAATCCAAAGATGAGGTGCCTGAAAATGTAGGGCCTCTCTGAGACTTGTAAAGGTGATTATTGGAATGTGACCTTGGGTGAGCTAAATCCTCTGCAGTTGTTGATGGCTATTTGAAGTGCTTCTTCCACTCTTTCCATTGTAGAATATTTGGGGAAGTCTAGAATATTATGACATGTCAGTGATCTTGGGCCATCATTTTCACTGAAAGTTTCAGGACAGCGAAATATTATTCCACATTTCTTTATGCCTTTTACATGCAGCCTGTCACTTCCTGTAAGGAAAACTAGAAGGGAATAAAATCTGGTTAAGATTTTTCATAGAAAGAACAAAACATAAAATGAAAAGAAGAAAATGAATCACTTCATTAAATAAATAATTTGAGTCTCACTGTGGATAGAACCACATAGGGACATGCAGAATGTGGAAAAAACATGGCATTTGATTGCTTTCTTCATGAATTCATGGTCCAGTTGGAAGAAAAATATACATATTGAGGGAAAAGATAATAGCAAGATGCAAAAAAGTTTGATCTGCCTCAAGAGGAAGTTTAGATAAAGAGTCTAGGAGAACTGCCAATAAAGCTCCTGAATTCATCCTAGAAAAAGTGCTACACACCTCACTGCTGAATATCCTGTTGTTAGCCTTGAAGTACTCCCCTTGGGAAGCTACGCACTGACACCAGCACCTAGTCCACCCTTCAAAGCATTTTTAGAACTTTTTTTCTGGAATGGCCATCAGAACTCTCATCGTATTACCCTTGATGTCCTGCATATCATTAAAATGTCTTCCTTTCAATATTTCCTTTATCTTTGGGTAAAGAAAAAAGTCATTGGGGGCCAGATCAGGTGAGTAGGGAGGGTGTTCCAACACAGCTATTTGTTTTCTGGTTAAAAGCTCCCTCACAGAAAACCAGACAATTAAGTTTGTGAGCTTACCACCATACCACTGTGGGCAATGACCTGTCTAGAAAGAATTCCAAAATTCCTTTGAAGGATGGACTAGGTGCTGGCACTGGTCCATAGCTTCCCAAGCAGAGTACTTCAAAGGTGACTGTCACAATACTCAGCAGTGAAGTACGTAGCACTTGGAACCATGAAGTTCACGGACTTGACTGTTGGAACTCATAACGGAGGGACTGAGGGCATGGGGGGGGGAGGTGGCAGGCAGAGGTCATCAGAGACCATTCTCAGAGATCACAGCTAGCTAGTTTCTCACAAAGATGGGGATTTGGGGAGGTAGAGACGAGACATGTGAGCACGGAAGGCAGAGGAAAAAGGTCAGCAACAACAACAACAGCAAAGCCAGAGTGGGAAGGTGTAAGGTTAACTCACTGAACGCACAGACAGAGGGACCAGTGGGCTGACGCACATTTCCTGGGCCAGAGAAGTAGTTTGGCCTACTGGGAACTTGGAACAAAACAGCAAGAAGAAAAATGTGTATTTTAGGAACACGTAATTATTATGGATTGAATGGTGCCCCCCTTCCCCCCAAACATGTATTGCAAATCCTAACATCTATGTCTGTGGTTATAGCTCATTCGAGAATGGGTTGTCTTTCTTATGTTAATGAGGCAGGATTAGTGTAGGGTGTGTTTTGAGCAGATCTCTTGAGATATGACAGTGATTAGAGGAGCACAGACAGCAAGCAGAGATGGGGAAAGACAATGGCCAAGCCACAGGGCTATCTCCAAGAAACCAGGAAACTAACTGCAGAGACAAGGGCCTTCTCCTAGAGCTGACAGAAAGAAAGTCCTTCCCTAAAGCCAGCACCCTGAGCTCAGATTTTCAGCTTCCTAAACTATGAGAGGAAACCCTAGTAGTGTAGTGGGTTAAGTGCTACGTCTGCTAACCAAAAGTTTGGCAATTCAAATCCACCAGCTGCTCCTTAGAGACTCTATGGGGCAGTTCTACTCTGACCTGTAGGGTCACTGTAAGTCGGACATGACTTGACGACAGTGGGCTTTTTTTTGAAACTATGAGAAAATGTTGTTTTGTTAAAGCCATCCACTTGCAATATTTCCACTATAGCAGCACTGAAAATCTAAGACAATAAAGAAATGAGATGAGACAGTAAGAGAGTAAGTCATTAAGTCTGTCATGGGGAAGGCTTAGGGTTTCCAGCAAGAGAAGTTCTTATACCACAAGGTCACATAGCTTAGTGGTCAAGAGCCTGGGCTTTGGTGTCAGCCTTTTGGGTTCAAATTCTGTTCTGACATTAACCAATTGTCTGAACACAGACAAGCTACCAACTGCTTCAAGTCTCTTTTTCCTCTTGCTTGAAATAGGAAAAAATAATAGCTACTTCACAGAATGATCAGTTTTGCAGTGCCTGGCACAGAGTAAGCATGCAATAAATCTTGTTGTTGTCTGTGGTCATTGTTATTATTATTTCTAAACTAGTGTTGGAGACAGTTTCCATGGTCCTGAGACATAGATAATTAAAGGATGGACGGGATGTGACACAAATGCTTGATATCAGCAGAGTTCTCACAGAATTGAGATTTTTCTAGAGTAACAGAGGTTGGATCAACCCCCCAAATTATCATTCTGATATAAACTTGAAACCAAAATATCCCCTGAAGTCTTCTTAAAACTAAATAATAGTTTAGCTTAACTAGTAAAGAATGTCTGCCTTGAGCATTGCTGTCTTTCCAGAATTATCTGTATGACATCAAACAAACAACAGCAACTGAAAAGATTTGATAGGAACCTTAGGGAGCAATGTGTTTACGTTCACAGGAGAGGAATGATTCCTGATGAGGAAGATGAGAATGGCTGTATAATTTGCAGAATGTAATCAATGTCACTGAATTATACATGCAGAAATCATTGAATTGGTGTATGTTGTGCTGTGTACATTCTCCACAGCAATAATACAAATACAACAAATTATACATACAAAAAATAGTCAACTGCAGTGAGATGAAAAGACACAATCTAAAAAGCATAGGTGGGGTTAGAATCAATAGGAAAAGCAGTGAAATATCACATATTATTATTATTGTTATTATCTTACTGAGAAACCAGCTTGTATAAGAGAAGAAAGGCAGAAGACTTGAGTTCCAGCAGTCACTAGGTTCTAATAGTCACTCTGCCATTAACACATAATTTACTGTTAATGATGACTTTTTACTACAAATAAGGTATTTATTTTATATAGCATATATATAAAATATATTCATATATATATGAATATACATGTATATATGTATATACTGGCTTTATGTATATATGAGTTGCAAATCCTAATATCTATGCCTATGGTTATAATCTCACTTGAGAATGGGTTGTCTTTTGTATGTTAATGAGGCAGGATTAGTGTATATATACACACGTAAGTGTATATAAACCAAAAATCAAACCCACTGCTGTCAAGTCAATTCCAACTCACAGTGACCCTATAGGTCAGAGTAGAACTGCCCCATAGTTTCCAAGGAGCACCTGGTAGATCTGAACTGCTGACCTTTTTGGTTAGCAGCCACAGCACTTCACCATATACCACCAGGGGTTATAATTAGAGATTCATCTTTCAGTGAAATACTTACCGAGGAATTTTTTCTTCTCATCCAAAGTTAATCTGTGGAAAGCTTTCCAGAACATCCGAATAGTATGATGTGATTTGTGGTATCCTTGATCATACACTGCATTCTTAAGAAGAAGAGGGAGAAAAACAGTTTGGGGTGATTATGTAGAACTTGTTTGGAAAAAATGTAGGTATTTGAGGTATCACTTACATTTTCAAAATCTTGCCAGTCATAATCAGTATTTCCAACTATTGCTGACATGAGTTCTTCAGGTTGGAAGTACTGAATTATCTCTTTGTCACAGACTCTGTAAAATCCTCTCTGAAATTCCTCATAGACTTCCTTTACAGATGTGTTGAAGATGTAATCCACACATTTAGAAACATAGTCTTTCCTGGAAGGAAGCCAAAAAGAGGAAAGAAAATGGCCAGTGATGTAATTTACCACAGATTAAAATACTGTGTCCTTTATTACCACCTCTATTAAGAAAGAACATTTATTTTTGCATGGTATGTAACCCTGAATGATATGGTTTCAGCTAGAAGGGACCTGAGAATATAAACGAAAGATTAAGACTTTATTTTATTCCCATTTCCCTTACTGCAGTCAGGTTATTTCTTTCCTGCTTTGCAATATTTAAAAAATTTTATTATGGTAAGTATGGAAAATGGTGATGTAGTAGTTAAGTGCTACCTCTGCTAACCAGAAGGTCAGCAGTTAAAATCCACGAGGCACTCCTTGGAAACTCTACAAGGTAGTTCTACTTGGTCCTACTAGGGTCACTATGAGTTGGAATTAACTCAACAGTAGTAAGTTTGGCTTTTATGATAGGTATATATGTAACAAATCATTTGCCTTTTCGACATTCTTCACAGGTACAATTCAGTGACATGAGTTATGTTTATTGTCTTTCTAAATTTTCCCGTTGCCATTAACAGAAGCTCAGTGTCCTGTGAGCAGTGAGTTCCCATTTTCCTGTCCCTCCTTCTTGCTCCTGGTCACCTCTAATAAACTTGGTTTTATGTACACTCGCCTATACTAGATACTGCATGTAAGTGGAATCATACAGTGTTTGTCCTTTTGTACTGACTTATTTCACTCAGCATGTTTTCAAGGTTCATCTATGTGGCAGTATACAAGGATAATCCGTTTAAAAAACACTAATCTGAATATGTTATTGTACTATTTAAAATCTTACAAAGGTTTTCCCATTGTCTTTATGATAAATTCCAAACCCAATTAGCCACTCCTGACCCTTGCTGACCCAGCAGTGTCTTCCTAATTCAGTTTTAATCTTTAGCCATAAACCAGAAACTTGAACATGTTGCCACTGAGTCGAGTCCAACTCATGGTAGCCCTATGGGACTGAGTAGAATTGCCCCCCAGGGCTTCTAAGACTTTCTAAGGCTTCTAGTCTTTATGGAAGCGTGATGCTTCAGCTTTCTCCTACGGAGCAGCCAGTGGTTCTGAACTGTTGACCTTTTAGTTAGCAGCCAAGTGCGTAACCACTGCGCCACCAAGGCTGCTTCTTTAGCCATAAACTAAAACTAAACCCACTACTGCTAAGGCAGTTCTAACTAATAGTAACCTTGCAGGACTGAGTAGAACTGCCCATTCGGTTTCCCAAGCTGTGACCTTTATGGGAAGCAAACCGCCGTATCTTTCTCCCTCAGTGTGGCTACTGGATCTGAACCACCAACCTTTAGTCAGCAACTGAGTGCCTGACCGCTGTGCCTCCAGGGCGCCTTTCTTGAGCCCAACTCACCGCCTCACTCATCTCTCTTTTGCAGCTAGCAATAGCGTGAGTGATTTCTCTTCACCTGGCAACTTTCATCAGCCATCAGGTCTCAGAAAGAACATGATTTTTTCAAGGTGGGTCCTTCTGTTCTCTCCTCACCCATCTTACAACATACATCACTTTGAAGACATTATTTCTGCAGGGACTGTTTCCTCTACTACCTGATGAATTTCCTGATGGTAGGGACTGTGTCTTCATCTTCCACATATCTAATATATTATCAGGCATAAAGTCGAACCGCAACAAACACCTTTAATGAACAAATATTATGCAAATGAATACTCTGAACAAGATCAGCAACAACCATCCCTGGATTAGCCCCAACTCTGAAAGCTTGTCTTAGTTCTCTAGTGCTGCTATAACAGAAACACCACAAGTAGATGGCTTCAACAAACAAGAAGTTTACTCTCTCACAATCTAGGAGGCTAGACGCTGAAGTTTAGGCCTCAGTTCCAGGGGGAAGCTTTCTCTCTCTGTCAGCTCTGGAGCAAGGTCCTTGTCATCAGTCTTCCCCTTGACTAGGATCCTTTCTGCACAGGAACCCCAGGTCCAAAAAAGTAGCTCTTCCCCTGGCCCAGCTTTCTCGGTGGTATGAAGTCCCCATCTCTCTGCTTTCCTTTCCTTTTATCTCTTGTAAGATAAAAGGTGGTACAGGCCACACCCCAGGAAAACTCCCTTGACATTGAATGAGGGACGCAGCCTCAGCAAGGGTGTTACATCTCACCCTAATCCTCTTTAACAAAGACTAATCTTGCTTCATTAACCACAGGCAGAGATTAGGATTTACAACACACAGGAAAATTACAATTATAAAATGGAAGACAAACACACAATACTGAGAATCATGGACTAACCAAGTTGACACCAATTTGGGAGACACAATTCAGTCCATGACAATTATCCACCTCACCAGGCCACTGTTCATGTTAGGTTTCCTACATTCTACACAATCTGTCAGCTATAGCTATAAGGAGAATATCATAAAGCAGTCAGAATGTCATAATAACCTCCTCTCTGAAGCTCTGTAGGATTGCTCTAACACTGGTTAAAAAAAAAAAAAGTTTCATCCAAGTTTGTTCTGTTCCAAAAATAAACTCTATTTACACAGACAACTTGCCTAAGACTTTATTCAACCAACCTTTAAACTCTGCACTCTTCAGGTCACAGCTTCCCATATATTCAGTTAACATATAAACTCACAACAGAAGGAAGCACTGAACTGGGACAACTACAGCAAACAGGAAAAACAGTTTCTACTTGTATACCAAAGTTTATTGCAATGCCATTCACAATAGCCTAAAGATGGAAACAGCCTACTGTTTACCAACAGATGAATGGATAAACAAAGTGTAGTGTATACATACAATGGAATATTACTCAGTCATAAAGAGAAAGAGTTCCTGGTACAAGTTCCAACATGAAATACATTAGTAAAAAGTGACAAATATTATGTGATCCCACATGAACAAAATATCTGAAATAGGCAGGTACATGGGGAGGAAAGTTCATTGGTGGTTGCCAGGGGCTGATGGGAGGGAGGTGGAAAGGCGGACACAGTGCTTAGGGGAACACTGATCTGCTGTTCCAGATGCTGGAGGAAATGGGAAGTGGTTGGTGGTGATGGCTGAGCAACATGATGTGTGTGATTAATGTCACTGAATTGTGCATGTGATGACTATTGAAGTGGCATGTGATTTGTTACCAATATATCTACCAAAGAGGAAAAGAAACAAAAATCAACATAGAACATAGTGTAATTTATCTCTATTTTCCACATTTAATCGAGGATCTTAGTAGGAGACACTGAGCTGGCTCTTGTTTTCTTCCTGATGCTTCAATGTTAATACATAAAGTTGGACTCAGGAAGCTACCGTGGTCTGCATTCATATATGGCTTTTATTCATATATATGCATATGTATTCATCTGCATTCATTTACTTTAAATATAAGCTCATTCTGTATATCAACCTCTCTCTCTCTCTGTGTAATGATGTGTTATGGATTGAACTGTATTATCCCTGTGGGCTACATGGCCATGGTACCTGAGGAAGTGGCCTTTGTCATACTGATTAGATAAGCAGGCATAAATTTGCTTTGGGAGGAACTTCCCCAAAACCCTATTCAACCCAATACCTGCTTTACTGCACGTATACCTATTCTGTTCACCAAATAAATACGAGGTGCATAATGCCCAATTCAGAGCCTGGGGCATTAGAGATACCAGCTGTCCTCCTCACTACCAGTGTCTTCTGTGTGGCATTCTTCCTTGGCACCGATTAGCCATGGGCAATAGGGATTGCTCAACACTCCCAAAATACATACTGTAAATCCTAACCAATATATATGTGAATATAATCCCATCAGGAAACACAGTTTTCTTTGTTATGCTTATGAGGGCTGTATCATTGCATGGTGTGTCTTAAACCAACCACTTTTGAAATGCAGGAAGAGTTTAGGTGCAGAAACAAGCCCAAATGTGGAAAGACTGAGGCCAAGTAAAGATCACATAGAGCTAAGGAAGAGAAGCTGAAACACATACTTTTCCCCCAGAGGGGACAGAGAAAGTCTTCCTTTGCACCAGCACCTTGGACTCAGACTTCCTGCTTCTAAATTGGGAGAAAATTAATTCCTCTTCATTAAAGCCACTCATTTGTGGTATTTCTCTTATAGCAGCACAAAGAAATTATAATACTGTGAAGCCACAGATCTGTCATTCCTGACCTGCCTAGGAGGAGGTGACTTGACATTCAAGGAAGTACATGGCAAGGTAAGCTGAAGACAAGAACAAACAACCTAGGAATAGGAATAACAGTCCTCCTTCTATTCCTCCGAGCCTCCTTTCTTCCACTTGTTCTCCTTTCCTCATCCTTTCATCCATCCACCCATTTCACCAACCAATTTATATAGTATGCTAGGCCTGGGGTAGGTGCTGGAGATACAAAAGCTAAAGATGAGAAACATGGTCCATAGAGACTTTCAAAAGCAGTTACTATTAAACAAACCATTATTTTGCTTCTTCTCTCAAGATCTTTCCATTTGCTGGTCCTTCTGCTGGAAACCCTGGAGGCATAGTGGTTAAGTGGTACGGCTGCTAACCAAAGACGATGGCAGTTCAAATCCACCAGCTGCTCCTTGGAAACTTCATGGGGCAGTTCTACCTCGTGTTATAGGGTTGTTATGAGTTGGAATAGACTCGACAGCCGTGGGCTAGGTTTTTGGTTCTGATCCTTCTGCCAGGATTCCCTAGATTCCCCTATGACTGTCTCTTACCCTTTGCGCAACCTTCCTGGACATGTAGCTGTTGTGTGCTGTCCAGTCCATTCCAACTCAGAGCAACCCTACAGAACAGAGTAGAACATCTCCATTGGGTTTCTTAGGCTGGAATCTTTACAAGGCGACCCATTGTTGTACAGTGGTTAAGAGCTTGGTTGCTAACCAAAAGGTGAGCAGTTCAAATCTGCCAGCACTCCTTGGAAACTCTATGGGCAGCTTTATTCTGTCCTATAGGGTCGCTATGAGTGAGAATTGACTCAATGGCTGTGGGTTTGGTTTTGGTTGTAGCGTCACTATGTGTCCGAATTGACTAGACAGCAATAGGTTGCTTGTAATCTTTACTGGGGTAGAATGCCAGTTCTTTTCTCCCAAGGAATTTGAACTGTTGACAGTTTTGTTAGCAGCCCAGTGCTTAACCATTGTTCTACCAAGGCTCCTTCTTCCCAGACTGGCCTATCTAAATCAACTGCCTCTGCTGTCTCCTGAAATGGGTGGTGTGTGGGTAAAAGGTTGACAACCAGCTCTCTGAAAAGGAAGGAGAAAGCAAGACACAGAAAGAGAATAAGCACACACTAGTGAGCCAGCCCTCATTTGCAGTAGTGGCTGATTTCTTTGGAGCAACTATTCACAATGCAGTAGATTTCAAGCTACTAATGCTTTAATAGCCAGGTTTCAGAATTCTTGAAAATTTAACAAACAGCTCTTATAAGCTGGTACCAGCTGATCCCAGTACATACTGTTTGTAGCTCTCTAGTCTCTTACTGGCTTTTATTTTTTTTTCCAGTGCTCATCCTTACATTACAATCCGCCACACTGGAATTTCAGCTCCAGAGTTTGTCTTTCTCGTCCATGGCTGAATCTCTAGCCCCTAGAACAGGGCCTGGCACAGGTCGTTGTTGTGGCCCTGGAGTTAACTCTGACTTACAGCTACCCTTTGTGACAGAGGGCAGCTGCCCTGTAGGGTTTTCTAGGCTGTACTGTTCACCAAGTCTTTGTCTCATGGAGCTGTTGGGTGGTTCTGAACCACCAATCCTTCTGGTAGGAGCCCAGTGCTTAATTGTGGCACCATCATGGCTCCTCCTGGCACAGAGCAGGGGCTCCACCATTTGTTAAGTGAATAAATAGCAAACAGTTCTACAAAGGAAATATTTAATCCCTTCTCCCTGAGTGCTGGCCCCTTTTCTTGAAAACCCTGGTGGCGTAGCAGTGAAGTGCTATGTCTGCTAACCTAAAGGTCAGCAGTTGGAATCCACCAGGCACTCCTTGGAAAGTCTATGGGGCAGTTCTACTCTGTTCTACAGGGTTGCTATGAGTCAGAATCTACTTGACAGCAACGGCCTGGTTGGTTTCCCCTTTTCTCTCTCTATAACATTTTTATCTTTCTGAACGATGAGCAGTTGAATCGATATTCTTCAGATGTGAAAATATATTTTTAAAGTCTAATGATACAAATGTTCTACTGTATTCAAAGCAGATATTCTAGGTTCTCCAAACTTACTTGTTGGTTTGGTCCACAGGTATGGATATTCCATTTGGAATTAAATCAACATGATTTTTGTCCCAGTATATCTGTAAGCAAGATGTATGCAGACATAAAGCATGAAAGAAAGTCTGAAAAACTGGGTCTTCATAATACCACTATTGTCACTACATTTTTTGTTATAGAATTTAAAATATCTGAAGCCAAGTAATTATTTGTGCAGTTCAACAATTGAAATAAGCATAAAAATAAAAACTAGTCAGGCCATCCTATCCTAGAATATGCTGGACACACTTTTAAGCGTAAGTCATTTCATTTATTTGTTTACATTGCTCCCAAGAATTGAACAATTGTATCTTTATTGGCAGTCTATGGGCATGAGGTATTAAATGAGGAGGGACTAGGAGGAAATCCTGCAGTACAGAAGTAAAATATCCTTCACAACGGAATTCCCTATAAGCAGACTGGAATCAATGGGAATGATAACACATTGTAAAAAATGTAACCAATTATCAATCAATAATTTGTGCAGAAATTTTTAAATGGGAATTTAATTTGTGGTGTCAACTTTCACCTTAAACATAATACAGCATTATTTTTTTTCAAAAAGGGGATCTTCAATCCAAGTTTGTTGTTGTTCTTTGCTGCCACTGAATTGGCTCTGATTCTTGGTGACCACTTGTATTCGGAGTAGAAATGTTCCGTAGGGTTTTCAAGGCTGGGACCTTTTGTAAGCAGATTGCCAGGCCTTGCGTGCAAGGTGCCTCTGGGTAGGTTTGAACCACAAGCCTTTTGGCTAGTAGTTGAGTGTTTAACCATTTACATTACCCAGGAACTACCTATTTAAGATACTACTAGAGAAATAAAAATACAAAGTATTTTAAAAAACCACAATTAACATTAATTGGTGTGACTAAATGGTATGTGGAAATGTTGTTTTACATGTATTGTTAACAAACAAATGGAGTTAACCTAAACAATAATATGGATTTCATTAGTACTTACAGAAAAAAAAATGTGAAGTTCTTCAAGGCCATCAGCTCCATCATTTAGAACTTCTTGCAAATTCCTAATGAAAAGTTTGTTTTAAAAATTATTATCTATTGACCTTATAACATTTCAAAAGTAATAAAATTCATCGAAAAAACTAAAAATGTATATAGAAATATATAAAGTGTGATGTAGATTTCTTTTCTTTCATATTCAAAATCTGTCTTCCTAGTGCTAACCTCTGCTCAGTTTGGGTTGTTGGACCCCGGCTACCACCCAGATGCTGAGAAAGTTACAGAAAGGTAGCCTTTCTTCTCGACCAGTCATTCCCAAACAGTGGTGATTTGCTGGCTCCTGCCCCCTCTCCCCCCAGGAGACATTTAACAGAGGCTGGAGACATCTTTGGTTGTCACAACTTGGGGTAGGGTTGCTCCTGGCATTTAGTGGCAGTGCTGCTCACCCTACTACAAAGTACATGACGGCCCCTACTACAAAGAATTACCAGCCTAAAATGTCAGTGTTGCTGAAGTTGGCAAACCCTCATCTACACCATCAGGGCACACAGTGCCAACCTAGCCAGTTAAATTTCTCTACCAAGGGCATAAAACAGCAGAGAATTCTTTCCCCCAATCTATTGCCAATTCTATAGTTTATTAAAAAATCTTTAACACTGGTCAATGTGTAAGCAGAAAATGACATCTTATTTGCATTTCTTCAGTTCTGGTGGGGTCATGCATATTTTCATTTCTTAATTCACTGTATGTATGTATGTGTCTATGTGTTATCGTTAGTTGTTCTTAGGTCATGAAGGCCCCATATGTGCAGAGTAGAACTGCTCCACAAGGTTTGCAAGGCTGTAACTTTATGGAAGCAGATCACCAGGACTGTCTTCTGAGGCACCTCTGGGAGGGGGGGTTCTAACCACCAATTTCTAAGCTAGTAGTGAAGCCCTTAACCATCTGCATCAACCAGGTTTTGTCTTTTCACTGAGTCTTAAGTAAATTAGACTCATTTTTGTCTCTGTGTTTTCATCCCAGCAGGATAGCATAATACCTGAGAGTACAGGCTGTGAGGTCAGGCAGTCCTGAATTCGTATCCCAGTTTCTTCACTTACTAGTTGTATGGCTACCGGCAATTTATAAATCTCGACTCAACAGCCACTAACAACATCAACAACAATATACACACACGTAGTGGCTCACTGGCTAGCCCCAAATCATCAGCTGCTCCATGGGAGACTCTGTGGGGGAGTTCTGCTCTGTCTTACAGGGTTATTATGAGTTGGAAATGACTCAATTGGCAACAGGTTTAGGGTTTTGGGGGGTGGGGTATATATTTACAAGGCAATATAAATATTCCCATATGTGATGGCACACGTTTGATTACATACTGAGGATAATTTGTCATATATGTTGTGTTTTCTTCACAAGATATAGTTTGTTTTTTAACTCAGAATGCTTAAAAAATTGATTATTCTTTTCTGTACTTTAAAAGATAAATTATTACATGATGAAATATTTAAGATGACTATAGCATGAATGATTCTCACTCAGGATATTGTATACTGTCCAAAGCAACTCTTTCCATGTGGATAATTTGAAAGGAACAGGTCAAAGCTCTGTTTATGCCAGTATCAGTTGTGTTTGAGTTGACTCTGACTCCTGGTAACTTCATGTGTGTCAGAGAAGAACTATGCTCTGGAGGGTTTTCAATGGCTAATTTTTTGGAATTAGATCACCAGGCCTTTCTTCCAAGGTGTCTATGAGTAGATTCTACTCACCAACCTTTCAGTTAGCAGATAAGCATGCTAACCGTTGGCACCACCCAGAGATTCCTTATTTCTTGTACTGGTTCATAATTAGAAACGCATTTGGCTTCATTCCATTTTTGAAGGTTTACTCTTTATACCAAACCTAAAAAACCAAACCCACTGCTGTCAAGTCATGTCCAACTCGTAGCGACCCTAGAGGTTGGAGCAGAACTGCCCCATAGAATTTCCAAGGATTATAAGTCATGCTCAAATTCACATTTATATAAAGAGCATACATTTATTCAAATTGAAAATCTCCTCTGTGTGTGTATGTGCTCATATAAAATATTGTTTGTGTCTAAACAACCAAAATTTACTAGATACAATCTAGGAAAAGCAATTGCATTTACTTACTTCCCCAAAAGAGGGCTGAGGTCTTTTAAATCTTCCAGTGATGGCTTTTGGCCCAAAAGTTTCTTAAACAGAGCCAGTGGGAAAGGAAGGTTGACAACATTTAAATGGAATAAGGAGAGACCACACAGTATTCCAAAGAGGAAATATCTATCCTTCTCAAATTCAGGCTGAAAAAAGGGGAGGAAAAAAAATGCTTAATGTATTATAATCAATAACAGAAAGAGATAATTACATCAGTAAGATTTTTGAATTCCCTTTTCTACCAGTGAAAAATCAGAAACAAAACGAGCTCTAGGAAAACGAAAATTGGGGGTTCTTATACAAGCTATAATACAATTTAAATTTTTGCATAATTTTAAACACAAATTAATGGTTCTGAACATTAAATAAATTAACCGAACTTTTTTGTTGTTACTAGCATAACTGGAATGTAAAAAACACACTCAGATGTCTTTATGAATTGAAGTTTACATTGTTGAAAGTTATAATCTTTGCCTTCCAATTCATGTAGAAAGACAAAACTGAGAAAGGAAGGGAGCATTGTCATGGACTGAATTATGTCCCCCCTGAGTTATGTCAGCTTTCTTTGCTACTAATGAGGCCCTGTTAGTGTGACATGTGAACCAAGCCTAACCACTTCTGAGTGATACAAACAGTAACGCAGAAACAGAGACATGTGTGCACAAATTGGGGAAGATCATTAAGGAACTGAGAAATGCTGGAAGACACAAAGTTCTTCTCCCTCAAGGATGACAGAGATACAGCCTTCCCCTAGAGCCTGGCTTTGGACTTCTAGACTCCTGAATTGTGAGAATTTTTTTTTTAGCCACTCTCTTAGCCTTTTAGTTCTGCTATAGCAGAAAATACCACAAGTGGATGGTTTCCACAAAGAAAAATTTCTATCTTCAGACTCCAATAGGCTAGAAGTCTAAATTCAGAGCACCAGTACTAGGGGAAGGCACTTTCTCTCCGCCTGCTCTGGAGCAAGGTCCTTGTGTCGCAGAGGTACTCCTTTGGTCTGGGAGCATCGCAGCTCAGAAACCTCCAGTCTAAAGGACAAATCTGCTCCCGCACTGCTTTCTTGGTGGTATGAGTTTCCCGCGTGCCTCTGCTTGACTCTCTTTCATATCTCAAAAGGGATTGGCTAAAGACATTATCCAATCTTGTAGAGCTCATCAGCATAACTGTCACAAATGTATTTTATTCAATCACAGAGATAGAATTTACAGCACGCAGGAAAACCCCATCAAATGACCAGTTGTGAACAATTACACAACTGTGGGAATCATAATCTAACCAAGAAGACACAGACACGGGGGGTGGGCTGCATAATTCAGTCCATGACAGTCACTTTCTTGTATTTCTGTTAGAGTAGCACCAGGAAACTAAGAGACTTTCAATGCACATCAAACACATCAGATGAGTACTGAGAGGGTTGTCTCCTTCAGCAATGTAGCCTACAGCCCAGTGTGCTTCCAAGGTGAAGGGCACAGATCAGGGAAGGTGGCCGACGCTACTGATGTGAAAGAGAGGATGGAAAGAGTCTGACAGTGCTGGCTTCACTTCTCTATACATTTTGTAGTCCTAAAAAAACAAAAAAACCTATTGCTGTCAAGTTGATTCCAACTGATAGTGACCCTATGGGGTAGAGCAGAACTGCCCCATAGAGTTTCCAAGGAGTGCCTGGTGGATCTGAACTGCCAACCAAAAGGTTCTAGCACTTAACCACTATGGCACCAGGGTTTCCTTATAGTCTTAGATGAGAGAGGATACTGACTTCATCTGTTGAGGCCATCACTGCAGCCCACGGGAAGGATTACAAGCCTGAAAATACAGAGATTTAGATTCCAGCACCATCCTTACTGTTAGTAAGTACATGACCTTGAGTCAGTCACATAGCATTCTGTGCCTCAACCTACTTGAGAATGATTGTGAGCCTAAATGTTAAACATACGTTTGATATCACTGAATTCTACATGTAAAAACTGTTAAATTGGCAAATGTTTTGTTATATATATTTTTACCACAAATTGGATTTCAAAAATAAGTTAAAAGTACAAACAATCTCCAAAACTGTCAGTGCCTAACCTAACTGGTGTTACTTCCCATGATTTGTAACATGTCCTCTGGTTTCCAGTTGCTTGGTCTATACATTGAGTCCTAAACAAATCAGACTCACTTTCATCTCTGTGTTTTCCACTTGGCAGATAATACAAAGCTTAAGAGTAAGAGCTGTGGGCTTAGACAGTCCTGAAATCATGTCCTGGTTTCATCCCTTGCTCTTTGTATATCCCTTGGCAATTGATTTAATCTCTCTGAGCCTCTGTTTCTTCATCTGTATAAGGGGACTAAACCACCTACCTGACAGGGTTGAGGTAAGGGCCATTTCCCTTCATCATCCAATTGCATCTGTCTCTTGGATCCATTTCCTATCTATCTGCAGCATCACCTCAACTGTCAACATCTTTATGACACTTTTCTCAGGCACTTCAATATTTTTTGATTTCTTTCTATACAATTAAAAAGCCCTTAAGTTTCTATGGAGCCCTGGTGGCATAGTAGTTAAGAGCTTGGCTGATAATCAACAGGTCAGCAGTTCAAATCCACCATCTGCTCCTTGGAAACCCTAGGGACGGTTCTACTGTATCTTACACGGTCTCTATGAGATAGCATTGGGTTTCATTTCTTTAAGTTTGTGTGTCACCTTGAAAGTTTTCATACTTATACATAACCTGTTTTATTCTTATAACAGTCCTATACAGCATACAGAGCAGAAATTATAATATCCATTTTATAGGTGAACAAACAGAAAACTCAGAGACAAAATGATTTACTCATCATCAATCAAGACTATAACTCTGGGATTCTGGTCTCACACCAGGGCTTCCTTCCTCACCTGCCACGCTTCTCAACAATTACACTGAAAGACTTGTTGTTGTTAGGTGTCTTTGTGCCAGTTCTGACTTACGGCAACCCTTTGTACAACAGAACAAAACACTGCTTGGTCTTGTACCATCCTCACAATCACTGCTATGCTTCAGCCCACTGTTGAAGCTACACTGCATCTCCTGAGGGTCTTCCTCTTTCGTGATCACCCTCTATTTTACTAAGTATTATGTCTTTCTCCAGGGACTGGTCCCTCCTGATAACATGTCTAAAGAACATGAGGTGAATGAAGTCTCTCCGCCTTCGCTTCCAAAGAACGTTCTGGCTGTACTTCTTCCAAGACAAATTTGTTCATTCTTCTGGCAGTCCATGGCATATTCAATATTCTCTGCCAACACCATAATTCAAAGGCATTAAGTTCTCTTTGGTCTTCCTTATTCATTGCCCAGCTTTCACATGCATATGCCAAGCCAGCCAAGTGCCATGGAGTCAGATCTGACTCATGGCGACATGCATATGAGGTGATTGAAAATACCATGGCTTGGGTCAGGCACACCTTAGCCCTAAAGAGACATCTTTACTTTTTAAGACTTTAAATATCTTTTGCAGCAGATTTGGCCAATGCAATTCATTGTTTGGTTCCTTTGACTGCTCTTTCCATGGACATTGGTTAGGATCTAACAAAAATGAACTTCTTGACAACTACAGTCTTTTTTGCCTTTATCATGATGTTGCTTATTGGTTCAGTTGTGAGGTTTTTTTTTTTTTAAAATTGTGATTGAGTGGACGTATACAATCCAAATTAAATATTTATGCCCACCTATCTGCAGCTCCTTCTGCTCTCCTTGTGCGGTGACAGCACACTCCTCCATTCCATTCTATACATGTCATATCCTCTTAAGAATCTCCTGTCCCCTCCTCTCCACCCTCTCCTCGCCCTTCTAGTAAGATGCCAGTAGGACAGCATCCTACAGACGAATAGAACCATAAAATGCACACACCATATAGTTACATTGTGTCACTGAGTCCAGTCCATTTTTGTCTGAAGCGTTGACCTCTGTAATGTTTTATGGTCAGGGGCAGCAGCAGGTCTAGGGGCCATGCTCCCAGGGGAACCTCCAGGCCTTTGGACCACCAGTGGTGGTCTTTCAGTGAGTTCTTGAGGTGCACCTCTCTTTTTCTCACATTGCCACTGGGAATTAATATTGTGTGCCTTACCATGGCTGTCTTTGGTGGTGGCCAGACACTATCCGGTTCTTTTGGTCACATGTTGATACAGTCACCTGCTCACATGGGTCCTTCTGTCTTCTGAGTATTTTTTTTTTCCTCATGTCTTTGTTGTCCTTTGTGATCATCTGTTCCAGCTGAGTTGAGACCATTTGGTGTTACTCAGATGGCAGCTTGCTAACTTTTAAGACCTCAGATGCCACTCACCAATATGGGGTATAGAAGACTTTCTTAGCAATAGGCTAGTTATACCAATTGGCCTCACTGTCCCCCAAGAGCATGGTCCCTGGACCCCTACACCTGCTACTCTATCCTTGCAATATTGGGTTAAGATTAGAAGAGTTTTCAATTTATGCTGAAGCCCAGTTAAGTTACTCTTCTTTCTAATGTGTGCTGTCACTGCTTTCACCCAACCGAATTTCTATCAACTATCACAACCGTCTCCCTTCCTCCTGCCCCTCCCTTGCAGCCATCAAAGAGTCTTTTCTTCTGTACATGAGTCTGTTTTTAAGTCATTATAGTAGGGATGTTATACAATATTTGTCCTTGTGCCACTGAGTGATTTCACTCAACATAATGTCTTCCAATTGAAAATAGGTTATGTTTCCTAAAATCATCATTGTTCTTTATCATTGCATAGTGTTCCATTGAGTATATGTACCATAGTTTGGTTATCCATTCATCTGTTGTCGGGCATCTGGGTTGATAGTTGTGAGGATTTCTTTTGCCTGATGTTGAGGTGTAATCCTCACTGAAGATTGTAGTGTTTGATCTTTATCAGTGCTTTATGTCCTCTTCACCTTCAGCAAACAAGGTTGTCTCATCTTCATACTAGAAGTTATTGATGAATCTTCCTCCAATCCTGATGCCAAATCTTTCTTTATATAGTCTAGCTGCTTGGATTATTTGCTCAGCATACATATTGAATAAGTAGGGTGAAAGGATTCAACCCTGACACATATTTCTCTTGACTTTGAACCACACAGTATCTCCTTGTTCTGCTCCAATGGCTACCTCTTAGTCTAAACACAGGTTCCTAATGAACTTAATTCAGTGTTCTAGAATTCCTATTCTTCACAGTGTTATTAATAATTTGTTGTGACCGACATAGTTGAATGCCTTTGAATAGTCAATAAAATACAAGTAAACATCTCTCTGATATGGCTGTTTCCTGTTGAGGTACTGCTGCAACCACTTTGGAATAATCTTCAGCAAAATTTTACTTGTACGTGATATTAATGATATTGTTTGATAATTTCCACATTTTATTAGATCACCTTTCTTCAGAATGGGTACAATTATGGATCTTTTCTAGTCAGTTGGCCAGGTAGCTGTCTTCTAAATTTTTTCCACAGAGTGAGCACTTTCAATGCTTCATCTGTTTGATGAAACATCTTATTTGGTATTCCATCAATTCCTGAAGTCTTGTTCTTCACCAATGTCTGCAGTGTGGCTTGGGTTGCTTCCTTCAGCACCACTGGTTCTTGATCATAAGCTACTTTCTGAAATTGTTGAACAACCAGAACTTTTTAGTACAGTGACTCTGTGTATTATTCTTCTTTTGAGGCTTCTTAAGTTCTTTAATATTTTCCCTATAGAATCCTTCAGTATTGTAACTTGAGGCTTGAATTTTCCCTTTAGCTCTTTCAGCTTGAGAAATGCCAAGCATGTTCTTCTCTTTTGGTTTCCTAATTCCAGGTCTTTACACTCTTTATTGTAACACTTTCCTTTGTTTTGTCTAGTCACTCTTGGAAATTTTCTGTTCGGCTCTTTTACTTCATTATTTCTTCCACCCACTTTAGCTACTGTACATTCAAGGGCAAGTTTCAGAGTCTTTTTTCACATCCATTTTGGTCTTTTTTTCCCCTGTCTTTTTAATAACCTCTTGCTTTCTTCATGTATGATGTCATTTTGAAATTTGGTTATTAGAGTTGAATGTGTCAAATCTACTCTTAAGATTATCTCTAAATTCAGTGGGATATACTCAAAATAGTAATTGTGGCTATCACAGACTTATTTTTTCTTAGATTTCTTGCACTTGCAAATGAGCAATTAATGATCTGTTCTGTAGCCAGCCTCTAGTCTTTTTCTGACTGATGATATTAAGCTTTTCCATCATCTGTTTCCACAGATGTAGTCAACTTGATTCCTGCGTTGCTTTCCATCTGGTGAGGTCTGTGTCTGCAGTTGCTGTTTATGTAGTTGAAAAATGGCATTTCTAATAAGCTGTTGGTCTTGCAAAATTCTGTCACGAGATCACCCTGGTCATTTCTGTCACTAAGGCTGTATTTTCCACCTACCAGTCCTTCTTTGTTTCCCACTTCACATTCCAATCACTAGCAATTATGAATGCATCTTGACTATATGTTTGATCAATTTCAGACTGCAGAAGTTGGTAAAATCTTTAATTTCTTCGTCTTTGGCATTAGTGGTTGGAATGTAAGTTTGAATAACTTCATATTAACTTTGTGGGCATATGGATAGTATCCTATCACTGACAGCATCGTACTTCAGAAGAGATCTTGAAATGTTCTTTTTGACAATGAATGCAATGGCACTCTTCATTTTGTTATTGCTGGCATAGTAGACCATATGATTGTCTCATTCAAAATGGCCAATACCAGTCCATTTCAGCTCACTAATACCTACGATATCAGTCTCAGTGGGTTCCATTTCAGTTTTAATGACTTCCAACTTTCTAGATTTGTACTTCTTACATCCCACATTCCTATTATTAATGGATGTTTGCAGCTGCTTCTTCTCATATTGAGTTGTGCCACATCGGCAAATGAAGTTCCTGAAGGCTTGACTCCATCCACATCAAGGTCAATCAACTCTACTTTGAGGAGGCAGCTGTACCCCAGTTGTATTTTGAGTGCCTTCCAGCTTGAGGGGTTCATCTTCTGGCACTGTATCAGACAAGGTTCTGCTGCTGTTTATGAAGTTTTCACTGGCCAACTTTTTTCAGAAGTAGACTGTGAGGTTCTTTTTCCTGGTCTGTTTCAGTCTGGAAGCTTTACTGAAATCTATCCATTAAGGATGACCCTGCTGGTATTTGAAATACCAGTAGCAAAGCTTCAAGTAGCAAAGCAACTGACAAGCCACCACATTATGAAAAATTGACAGAGAGTATATGTAATTTAGAACCAATTGACAGTTTCTGGTGTTTAAGTCTTGTCACTCTATCTACTTACACTAATAGCTTCAGAAGGATAAGGATTGTGTCTTACACTGATTGGCATACCCACAATATTTAATACAAGTGGAACCCTCAACACACATTCAATACATGCTTCTTGACTGACTGCTAAAAATCTAAACATTAATATCTTGAACATTCCTTTGCTGTCATTTTTCAATCCTGGAAGTAAAATTCCCTTTGTTTATTTAATTTATTGCACTTTATGTGTAAGTTTATAACATAGATTAATTCCTCATTAGAAAATTTATAAACAAGTTGTTTTGTGACTTTGGTTTCAATCCATGCAATGTGTCAGCATTCCCGCCTTCCCCCTCCAGGTTCCCATGTCATTGATGGTGTTTTCCCATCCCTTCCTACCTTCTCATCTTTGCTTTTGGGCAGGTATTGCCCATTTGGTCTCATATACTTGACTGAGCTAAGAGGCACATTCCTCACATGTGTTAGCAATAGGAAGAAATGTACTACAGATATATGCTATAACATGGATAAATCTCAAAACAATTACACCAGGTGGAAGAGGGCAGGTACAACAGACAGCATTATGAATTCATTATATAAGATTTTAGGAAATTCAAACTAGACCAAGGTGACAGAAATCAGATCAGTGGTTGCCTCAGCATGAGGGACGGGGCAGTAGGGAGAAATCAGGAAGAGACATGAGGAAATTTGGGGTGTGATGGACACATTCATTATCTTGATTGTGGTGATAAGCAGTGATAAGTCCATGGGTATAAGTACATCAAACTTATGAAATTGGATATTACATATGCAATTGATTGTATGTCAGTTATACTTCAATAAAGTTGTTTAATAAATTTAAAGTGTATCAAACACATGTTTGATTCATCAGATCTGGGGTGGGCCTGAGATCCTGCATTTCTAATACCTCCCAAAGGGTGCTATTGTCGTTGGTCTGTGGTCTGTGTTTGACAAAAAAAAAAAAAAACAAGAGAAAAGAAATGAAGACTTACTTTGGTAGGAAACCACATGCAGGAATCGTCTTCAGGATATATGAACATTCCATATTCTGGTCTGGTCATCTCTTCAAATACACAGTGGAAGAACTCAGACTTGACTCCTGCAGCCACAGAATGAATTTCTTCAGTAAATTCAATCTGAAGAAAGAGAACATATTTCCAGATTCAGATTTAAAATACAATGCCTTGATCTCCCAGACACGTAAATGAACTCAGTTAAGGTCTGTGAAACAACCCAGATAAATTCAGCCTACACCAGCAGATGCTCAGCTGCAGTGGATGTTTAGGAAATAAATGATGGTTACTTTCAGCTGTGGAATGAGTCATTATGCAGCATTTTTATAGCCGTAGGTAACAAATAGTTAACTCATAAACAAATGTGCAATTGAATATCCTAAAGCTATTCTCTGAAGGATAAGAGGAGAATTTTAGAACCATAAGACTAAAACTATAGTTGCAGATGCAGTTTCTTAGAAGAAGGCCTTTGCTATATTGTATAAACACATCCTTTCCCCATAGCATTAAAACATCCAATGAGACGCTTTACTGTACCACTAATGCTTTTTGTAGGTCAATGGCTTCAACTTGGCTTAACTGACGCAGTGCATCTTTGACCAGGTGACTCCGTCTGACTTTCAGTACAAATACGGGAGGTGAAGGAAATTCATTTTTTCTCTGTATAATCATTTGTAGCACTTCTTGGCGTGCTTTCTCTTCTGACCCCTATAAAAAGAAATATTTTACTTGGTTTTTCCCTTTGAGTTCAACTCCCCAGAAGTGTTCAATATTTCAAATAAATATTTTAATGTGGTATGCATATATACCTGCCATTACTATATATACTCACTTTGTAATTATTTAAGGAAAAGGGCATCATATCTACAGTATAAAAAATGAGAGAGTAAAAAACAAAACAAAAAACTCTACTGTTCTGATTCATAGTAACCCTGTAGACACTAGGATCAGAGAAAACACGGCACCTCAGAAGTGGGTAGTTGAGGTCAGAACCCATGGATGAATACTAGCTAAGTAATTGAAAGCTATCTCAGAATACTTATTATCATAAACTTGATTCTTAAAGGCAATACTGGCATCCAACATACTGAGGTACTTATCCTTTATCAATATGAAGAAGTCTTATGAATGTAATAGCAGATTAAGAGTTTAAGGATGATGTCAGGTGTAAGAAAAAAACCTGGAAGACTTGCTTAGAGAAGACCTGTTCTTCTTCGGATAACTATGGTTCATCCACAGAATCTGTTCATGGCAATTCTCTAAAAATATGCTATATGTGCCCTTGGTAATATTTCTCTTTTGTTTTTCCGAATTCTGAACACTTCTTAATCTTGATTCTTCTTCGATTGGCAACCTACTACTGAACTTGCTGTTCTTGCTTTGACATTAGGCACTTTTCTAGGGCTCCTGGTATATCATAAGGAAAATAAAAGGAGAATTTGGAAATCAGAAACTAATGAAATCTCTCTGGGGCGTGTCCTACAGTGGTGACAGAAACACCAGAGGGTAGCAGCCACCCTGCTGCAAATTACCAGGCTGACTGCAGTTGCCCAAGTTAGCCCTCTGCAAGTATCTCAGAGATGGATTTGTATATGGCCTTGGGAAAGCCTACCTCAAAATTCTGCCACCAATATAGACTGAGAAAATTGTAAATGATTCTGCTGTATTCTTCTGTTTTTTTTTTTTTTTTTTTTTTTCTTAAGATGTTGTTTGTAAGCAAGCATCATCTTGTAACAAAATCCAATAAGCCAATTTCAGGTCTTTCCCCTGAAGGTGGGTCACCTTTTTCTGTGGCCCAGGGGTCTTCACCTCAGGAACACTCAGCAAAGTCCTCCACTGACTATACCAGGGAGAGGTGTCTGTGGCCTGCTGCAGGCCCCTCCTTTGCTCACCTACCCAAGCACTGGTTGAGAAACTGGCATCTCATCGTATTTTCCAGTTCTCTACTTCGATTCTCCCTATGTTGTTTTTCCCCCTCTACTTTTACCTTCTTGGATTGTAACCCAATTTGATGACTACAATTTTGACTATATCTTTCAGCTTCCTTCTTGTGGACAGGACTCTGGAGTCTACTTTCCAGTTGCAACCATGGCAACTATGACTAAGAGATTTTAAAGAATCTTGTGCTCAAGTCTTTCCTAATCCCTCATGTACACAACTTCCCTATGTCCACTGTCCACCTAGTTCTCACTAAAACAGAGTAAGTGTTGTTTTTGTTAGTTGTTACTGAGTCAGTTCCCACTTGGGCATGCAGGGTAGAACTGTTTCATAGGGTTTTCAAGATTATGATCTTTCAGAAGCAGATTGTCTCTTGAGGTACATCTGGGTGAGTCTGACTCTCCAACCTTTCGTTGAACCATTTTTGCCACCCCAGATAGAGAGAAATATTGCTATACAAGAGAATACCACTGAGGGAGAGACTTGTTTAAGGGGAATTTAGATTTTAAAAGGATAAACACAATCCATCTTCTCCTTACACAAGGGATGTTAGAAAGTTAAAATACATAAATAAAGAGAGATAGCTCCAAAATAAAAGAGGAGCCAGCTAGATCTCCTTGTAAACATGCTGATGACAGACTCCAGGAAAATACACTAATATTAGCCAGAAGGAGAGTCTTTATCTATCAAATGCTATCAGTGGGATGTATCTGGTCTGTTCAGGTTGCTTACTGCAGATATACCTGGGGTTTATGGATTTATGGGGAATGGTTCATTGGAAAATACAGTGTAAGCTATATGCTTAGTAGAATATAAAAAGAAAGTGTTTTATAATTGAAATTAGGTTAAACACTTGGCAAAAAGGAAGCTTTCCTAAATAACAAAAGAAACACAAAAACTCAGAGAAAAAGAAATAAAACAAATCATGTAAAGAAAGACTGAGTATTTATATATATATTAAACACATCATGAGGCAAAGAAAAGGCAATGGTATACAATGTAAATGAAAAATTGATTTTGATAGCAGATAGTCAAGCCAAAAGAAATTTTAAAACAAAGATGAGCAGGACAAAGAAAAGTACTGTATTGTAATTAATAATCCATAAATTTTAATGAAAATATAACAATGACCAATACCCATCTATGCACTGAATAAAGGAGCCACTGTGGCACTGTGGTTAAGCACATGGCTGCTAACTAAAAGGCACGTGGTCTGAACTCACCAGCTGTTCTAAGGGAGAAAGATGTGGTAGTCTGTTATGTTAAAGATTATAGCCTTGGAAAAACTTTATGGAGCAGTTCTGTTCTGCTTCCCTATATTGATCTATAGGGTGAATATAAGTCCGAATGAATGTGATAAGAATGGATTATACATCAAATAACAGCAGTAACGTTCACAGAGCACAAACAATAGGCAATGGAAGGAAGACAGATGAACTTGACATTAACAATAGGGAATTTAATAATCTCAGACAAAGTGGAAAAAATGTTAAATTATAGTTCTTGCTTTTAGGCACCATCGAGTTGGTTCTGATTCACAGTGACCATATGCACATGTGTACATATGTACATGTGCTATTCTCACAATCATTGCTCTGTTTGAGCCTACTGTTGCAGTCACTGTATCAGCTCATTTTGTTGGGGGTTCGTCCTCTATTTTTGCTGATTCCTACTTTACAAAGCATGATATCTTTCTCCAGGGATTGGTCCCTCCTGATAACACGTCCAAAGTATGTGAGATGAAATCTGTCCATCACTGTTTCTAAGGAGTATGCTGGTTGTACTTTTTCTAAGACAGATTTATTTGTTCTTTGGGTAGTCTATGCTATACTCAATATTTATTGCCAACTTCATAATTCAGAGACATCAATTCTTCTTATGTCTTCCTTATTCATTGTCTAGCTTTCGCATGCAAGTAAGGCAATCAAAAATACCATGAAGTGGGTCAGGCAGTCCTTAGTCCTCAAAATGACTTCTTTGCATTTTAACATTTGAAAGAGGCCTTTTGCCACATTTTTGCCCATTACAATGATATGAGGTTGGACAATGAAGTTTGCAAACTTGCCACCGTGTGGTAATGCTGACAGCACTGTACAAACAACTCAGGAAGGTTTCATAACCTTGGTATAGCAGTGCCTCACAGCTGTGTTTGTGTTGACATGTGACAGTGTCTTGCTTAGTGGCGTTCATTACTGTTGTGTGCTGTCACGAGAATGTCAGACCTTGAATTAGAGCAATGAACAAACATTGAATTTCTTGTTAAACTTGGCAAGACTGGAAGTGAAGTCAGGGACATGTTAGTCCAAGTTTATGTGGATAATGCCATGAAGAAAACTGCAGTATACAAATGGATCAAACATGTTTCTGAGGGGAGGGAAAGTGTCACTGATGAAGAAAGTCAGTGCAGCCAGTAGTGAGCACAACTGATGAAAACATTGCAAAAAACTGTTGAATTGTGTATCAAAAATCATCAGTTGGATGCATAGCAGACCAAGTAAACATGAACAAGAGAGAGTTAGAAAAATTTTAACTGAAAATCTTGGCATGAGAAAGGTTATGTGCAAAAATGGTCCTGAAGGAGCTCACCAATGAATAAATCAAAGGAGAGTTAAAGTTTGGTAAGACCTTTTGGAGACACAAATATCACTGGTGATGAAGCATGGGTGTACCAATGTGACCCTGAAACTAAGTGTCAAATTGCACAGCTGAAGTCAGCCAAGAACTTAATTGTTCTAAATGCTGGTTACCTCACTGCTGAATATCACTACGGTGACCTTCAACGTACTCCCCTGGGGAGGTTATGCACCAATGCCAGCACCTAGTCCACCTTTCAAAGCAATTTTGGCACTGTTTCTGGAATGGCCATTGTGCATGGTGGCATGGTGGCAAATTCGCGAACTTAATTGTACAGTTGTCTATTAGGGAGTTTTTAGCTGTAAACAAATAACTGTATAGGAATGAATACCCTACTAACTCACCTGATCTGCTCACCAATGATTTTTCTCTTTACCTGAAGATAAAGGTAATATTGAAAGGAAGACATTTTGATAACATTCAGGACATCAAGGGGTCATATGACAGTCACACCTCTGATGGTCATTTTAGAAAGAGAGTTCCAAAACCGAAGAGTAGACTAAGCACTGGCATCGTGCATAGCTTCCAAACGGGAGTAAGTTGAAGGTGAACATAGTGATATTCTGCAATGAGGTATGTACCATTTTTTCTAGGATGAGTTTGCAAACTTAATTGGAAGTCCTCATAGATGAGTAAGCACCTCCAGTGCTGCATCCATTTGTTGAAACATTTCAGTTGATATTTCACCAATTCCTGGACCCTTGTTTTTTGCCAATGCCTTCAGCCAGCTTTGATTTCTTCCTGCAGCACCATCAGTTCCTGACCATTTGCTACCTCTTCAAATGGTTGAACACCGACCAGTCTTTCTGATATGACTGTGTATGCCTTCCATCTACTTTTGTTGGTTCCTGAGTCATTTAATATTTTCCCTGTAGCCTCCTTCACTCTTGCCACTTGAGGTTTGAATTTTTTCTTCAGTTCTTTCAGCTTCAGAAATATAGATCATGTTCTTCCCTTTTGGTTTGTCTATTTCCAGCTCTTTGCACATGTCATTACAGTACTTTGTCTTCTCGAGCCACCGTTTGAAGTCTTTTGTTCAGTTATTTTACCTCATTATTCCTTCCTTTTGCTTTAGCTGTTTGATGTTCAAAAACAAGTTTCAGAGTCTTTTTTGACATCCAGTTTGGTCTTTTCTTTCTTTCCTGTCTTTTTAATGACCTCTTACTTTCTTCACAGATGATGTCTTTGATGTCATTCATTGTTTCCACACAGTTCCCTGCTGTCTTGTACTCTGCTTCACAATTTTGCCACCAAAGCTTCTCCAAACACTGATCTCTGTCTACACAATTTATGGAGGCTGCCATACTTTACTTGGGAGTTTACTCTGTATCCAGTTCTAGAAATGGCCTCCAGGCAAGAAGCCAGAGCAATCATTGAATTTACCATACTTCGCTTTTCTCAGGGATCATAAGCTGCTTATTGTCCTAATGTCTGAAAACAGCTGTTTCATGTATTGTGTCATGGACTGAATTGTGTTCCCCTCAAAATGTGTGTGGCTATTTGGTTGGGCTATGATTCCTGGTGTGTGTGATAGTCCCTAGTTTTGTAAACCCTGCCCCTATGATGTTAATAAGAGTGGATGGGCAGCATTTGTGTTGGTGGGGGATAACTCAATGTGTAAGATTAACACTGGTGGCGCAGCAGCTAAGTGCTAGTCTGCTAACCAAAGGGTCAGCAATGTGAATCCACCAGGTACTCACTGGAAACCTATGGAGCAGTTCCACTCGGTCTATAAGGTTGTTATGAGTCAGAATCGACTCAGTGGTGGTAGTTTTCAGTGTTTCCTTTATATCTTGAGATATGAAGGAAAGAAGCTGGTAGAGAGATTGGGTGACCTCATACCATCAAGAAAGAAGCCCTGAGAGCACAGTGTGTCCTTCAGGCCTGAGGTTTTTGCGCCAAGATGGTCTCAGATCAAAAAGACTGATGCAACACAAGGACTTTCCTCAGAGGGACAAAGAAGGAAAGCCTTCCCCTGGAGTGGACACCAGGAATTTGGATTTGTAACCCACTGGGCTGTGTAAGGATAAACTTTTCTTTGTTAAAAACATCCACTTGTGGTATTTTTGTTAGAGCAGTACTAGATGATAAAGACATATGAGAACCAGTTTTGTTTTGTTTTTGTTATTAGTGTTGTTTATTGGTATAAGAGCAAGTTTTCTATTTGCTCGTAATGTTAAATGTGAATTGGATTTACCATAATTTTTTTCCTATTTACAAAAATGTGCAAGTTCAAGTTCTATCCACTGAGCTGTCCCAGAAATAATGGCAATTCAGTTGTAATGAGTATTATGGTGTCTAGATCATGATTTATAAATGCTTTTATAAAGGGCTCCTTTCAGCAATCACTAATTCCAGGTCTGGGACAGAACTTGTATAAGATGAGCCTGGGATACCCCATTGTGCTAGAAAGCCAGGACACTATTGAAGAATTACAGACAAGGGAGCCAGATGAAAGGGCTTACACTGGCACAAGGATATTCAAGCATCAAAAAACAAATAACAAAAAACAAAATCGGTCAATTTTTTCAAAACACACAAGTCCTTACTGGTATTCAAACAAAGATACAGTCAGAAATAAATAGAAATAAAATTTATTCAGCCCCCTTATAAGTTACTTTAACACTAACTGCTCCCTGTGAAAATTGGTCATTAAGGAGAAAAGATTAAGCGTTATACCACCTTTCCTATGTGAATGGTTTTTAGGGTAACCAGAAAGCCCTGACTGATGAAGAAAAGTTCTTTGCAGAATCTTAGGTAATTATTTTTTTTTGTTTGATTTTGGACAGATCGATAGGACTAAAATAGGACTACTTTTCAAATCTTAACAAAAGGTTGTACATACACAAAGATCATGAGTGGATGAAATTTTTAAATAAAAAGCTGATGGGAAACCTTATAATGAAAGAAACATGTGGTCACCACCTGAATGCACTGATAAATTTCAGCAAGAACAAGATTGTGACTAGCCATAATGCAATGAAGTATGGAGAGGTTAAAAGAAATTAGATCTGGGAGTTACTTTTAAATCCTTCAAAACAACAAAGTTGATAGTTGAAACGAGTATAGCAAAAATACTGATAACTATTGAATCTTCGAGATTATAGTGCAGGTTTGAAATTTGACATAATAAAAAATTTGAAAGTAGGGCATACATACCCACATTTTTAGAGATGAATCAGCTTCCAATAACTTCATTTTTGAAAGAAAATCAAAGACAAATGGAAAGTCACTGAAAATAACTGGATCGAGGTTTTCTGGAGATGGCTAAAACATAAGCAAACATAACAGTTTTGATAATTTTTTTAAAAAGGAAAACTTTGTTCCTTTACCTCATCGCCTAAAATTCATTCCCTTTATACTTTTGGAATCTGTTCTTAAGAATCCAAATTACCATGAAACAAATTTCTTAAACATGTATTTGTTTTATGAGTGAAAGATGTTTCAGTTTTTAACAATCATATAATTTAGAAAATTTGGAATTCCAACAGGAAATTTTTCAAATCTTGATTTATTAGAAGGATACCTACACAGTTATTAATGTGTCCCCTCAAAATGTGAAACTATTCAGAAGTACAAATGTTATCCTTACCTGGTTTGCATTCCGAAGGAATAGTCTACCTCTTTCTAGATGAAAGTTGAGCACAACAGAGAGTTCAGTTATATTGAAGGTATTTTCAGGCAGTCGAGAGTTAGCTTTGTTGACCTTAAAAAGAATGTGACCTGTGAATTTCATTTTGTATTAATAAGTAATTTAATATATGATAATACATAATTGGTGGCAGTGGGTTTGGGTTATATATGTAATCATTAATGAGTATTATTTTCCACATGTATCAGGCATGGAACAGCCATGAGACAATAGTCCTTGCTCAGCCTAAGCTGGCCCTGCACAAATTATTGTCTAGTACAGAGGGTGGCAAACTTTTTCTTAAATATCCAGACAGTAAATATTTTAAGCTTGAGGACTATATAGCCTCTGTCACAACTATTCAACTCTGCAATGGTAGCACAAAAGCAGTCACAGACAATACATAAACAAATAGGTGCACTGATGATGGTGACAAGTAAACAGGCATCTAGGGTGCACTGTGAAGGTCTTATAAATGGGGACAGATTTAAGAGGTTCAAGAAGGTTTCTCAGAGTAAGCAACGAATGAAAATCAATGGGCTAAGCCACCATGACAACAAATTAAAAGGCACACGGCAGGAAATAAGAAGGCTAGAAATATAAATTAATAAAATAAAAAACACATGAAGAGGAGAGGAGATCAATAAACAAGAAGATTGTTCTTAAAAAAAAAGTTACTTGTAAAAGTGATGGGGTGTGGTCAAAATTACTATCAGGAATGACAGTGGAGGAAGTCTGCAGATTCTAAAGAGATTGAAAGGTAAAGTTTCAAAGACATCAATACAACAACAGCAGTCAATATCATTCTCAATGGAGAGAGGCTGAAACCATCACCTCCCCCTCGCCTCGCTCCCCTCTCCGAAAATGAGAACAACACAAGGATGCCCTCTATCAACACTTCTATTCAACATTGTGCTGAAGGTCCTAGCTTGAGCAATAAGGCAAGACAAAGAAACAAAGGGCATCCAAACTGGAGAGGAAGAAATAAAACTATCCATATTTACAAATGATAGGCTCCTATACATGCAGAATCCCAACAATTCCACATGAAAACTACTGAAATTAGTAGAAAGATTCAGTAGCATGGCAAGATACAAGATTGACATGCAAAAATCAGTTGGACAGAGTTTTACATGGTAAATTGACTTGGATTGTAAACTTAAAGCCCCATAAAAAACATTTTTAAAAAGATCATTTGGATTCCTATACATCAACAAAGAGAGCTTTGTAAAAGAAAGCAGGACTGTAATACAATTTATAATATCCCTGAAAGGATAGACTACTTAGGAATAAATCTAACCACAGACACAGAAGACTTGTGCCAAAAAACAGACAAACAAGAAAAAACCCTACAAAACACTATTTAGAAATCAAGAGACCTACTTAAATGGAAACACATAGCATGCTCACAATTAGGAAGACTCAACATTGTGAAAATGTCATTTCTACCCAAAGCAATATACGGGTATAATGTAATCCTGATCCCAACACCAATAGCATTCTTTAATGAGATGGAAAAACTAATCATCACCTTCATATGGAAAGGAAAGAGGCCCCAGATAAGCAAAAAAAAAGAACAAAGCAGGAGATGTCACACTACCTGATCTCAAAACCCACTATATAGCCATGGTTGTCAAAATAGCCTGACACTGATACGATAGATATATAGACCAATGGAACAGTATCAAGAACTTGGATATAAATCCATCCATCTATGGTCAGCTGATCTTTGACAAAGAATCAAAGTCCATTAAATGGGAAAAGACAGTCTTTTTAACAAACAGTGCTAGCAAAACTGGATGTCTATCTGTAAAAAGTGAAACAAGACCTATTCACACTATAAACAAAAACTAACTCAAAATGGATCAAAGACCTAAATATAAGACCTAAAATTATAAAGCTCATGGAAAAAACATAGGGACCACAATAGAGTCCCTAATACACGGTATTCCAGCAATGCATAAACACCAGAAGATAAACTAGACAACTAGGAGCTCCACAATAAAACACGCTCACCAAAAGACTTCTCTGAAAGACTAAAAAAAGACCTGACAGACTGGATGAAAAAAAACACAAAACTGGCTATGACATATTCAGCATGGGTTTAGTCTCTATTCTGTAGAATATTTCAACACCTTAACAAGAAAACAGAAAATAACTCAATTAAAAAATGGGCAAAGGATATGAACACACGCTTCACCAAAGAAGACATTCATGTAGATAAAAGACACATGAGGAAATGCTTGCGATCTTTAGCCATTGTTGTTTTCAGGGGCCACTGAGTTAGTTCTGACTCAGTGACGCTATGTACAATTGAATGAAACACTGTCTGATCTTGGGTCATCCTCACAACTGTTGTCATGCTTGAGTCCACCATTGCAGCCACCATATCAATCCATCTCACAGAGGGTCTTCCTCTTTATCACTGACCTTCTACTCCACCAAGCACGATATCATTTCCCAAGGACTAATCACCATTCTTGCTTCCAGGAAGCATTCTGGTTGTACTTTTTCCAAGACAGATCTGTTCATTCTTTTGACAGTCCGTGATATATTCAATTGTTCTTCTCCAACACCACAATTCAAGGGTGTCAGTTCTTATTTGCTCCTCTTTATTCATTGTCTAGCTTTTGCACGTAGGTGAGAAGATTGAAAACAAGATAGCTCAAGCCAGGTGCACTTTAGTCTTCAAGGTAGTGTTTTTTTCTTTTCAACACTTGAAAGCAGTCTTTTGCAGATGTGCCCAGTGCAATGCGTGTTTTGATTTCCTCACTGCTGCACCCATGAGCACTGATTATAGATACAAGTAAGAGGAAATCTTTAATAACCTCAGTCTTTTCTCCATTCATCCTGATGTTGCTTACCAGCCCAGTTGTGAAGATTTTCTTTATGTTGAAGTATAATACACACTGAAGGCTGTGGTCTTCGATCTTCATCAGGAAGCGTTTCAAGCACCCTTCACTTTCAATAAGCAAAGCTGTGTCATCTGCATTATGTAGGTTGTTAGTCAGTCTTTCTCCAATTCTGAGGCCCCGTTCCTCTTCATACAGTCCAGTTTCTCAGTCCATTTGCTCAGCATACAGACTAAATAATTGCGGTAAAATGATAGAACCCTGACTCATACCTTTCCTGACTCTAAACCATGCAATATTCCCTTGTTCTGTTACAACGACTGCCTCTAAATCTATATACAGGTTCTTCATGAGCATAATTGTCTTAGAATTTCCATTCTTCACAATATTATCCATAATTTGTTATGATCCATGCAGTTGAGTGCCTTTACATAGTGAATAAAATACAAGTAAATATCTTTCTGGTATTCTCTGCTTTCAGCCAGTATCCATCTGACATCAGCAGTGATATCCCCGATTTCACGTCCTCTTCTAAATCCACCTTGAATTTCTAGTGGTTACCTATTGACATACTATTAAAGGACACTTTTCAATGATCTTCAGCAAAATTTTGCTTACATATGAGTTTTTGATAATTTCCACATTTGGTTTGATCTCCTTTCTTGGGAGTAGGCATAAATACGGATCTCTTCCAGTATGTTGGCCAGGTAGCTGCCTTCCACATATCTTGACATAGGTGAGCACTTGTGAGGAGTCGAAATCATCTTAAAGAAAATCTTAAAGAAATTTACTGGGCAAGGCTCACTTAAGAAAAATATTGTGCCAACAAGGTCATGGGAACTGATTGCTTAGTAATCTCCCAGGAAAGAATAAACAAGATGTGGCTGTCCTTGGATGGGGCTATTATTAGATCAGAGGTTTTGAGAACTAGGGAACACAGGTGCGTGAGAAAGACCAGAGTTAAGAATAAACAAAGAAGTGTGTACTGTATAAAAGTTTGCTTGATGAAGAAATAAACGTCTCAGCTTGACTGGGTCCCTCCTGATGTGAGCATCTTTATTTAAGCTCCCGCACCCTCCCTTCAGTCCTGTTCACCTGTAGACAGATGGCTGGAACCGTCTAATGGCACCTGGACAGGGACCTGAAGTATGAGGGAGATCGTGACGAGCCACCACAAAGACAAGCGCTCAAGGTTAGTAGGGTGGTGTATTCATTTAACCGTCAGGAGTACAGATGGGAACGGCTAGTAGTAGAGTTCTCTTCTCTCAAAAGTTTGGACATGATAAAAAAACAAAAGAGGATTCTTTATAGATTTTTAACAAGTTAAGTTCCTGGGCCATAAGGAGTCTAAGAAGAGATGACTCTTTATTGATAATCAAGAACCTGTTAAACTAACATAAGGTTAATGTTTCCATCAAAGATTTAATAGGTTTCATAGACTCTGTCCATGATTGGAATTTAATCTGTTACTCTCTGACTGGTATGGGAGATTCTCTTCCCGAGTCTTCTTTCTTTTCTTCCTAAACAGTTGCAGCTCCTTTACGCGGCCTCTGAGGTTTCTGCAGCCGCAGCCAGCAGCCGTGCGGAGAATTTAAAGCAACAGGCTACCTATTCTCTTTCTGCTCTCAGTCTCATGGGTTCTCGTGGGTGCCCTCCATCAGGCGTCTCTCCAGGAGGATACCTCTCTTCTGTGCTGTTTGGTAGTAAGGGATGATTCAGCTTTAAATGACTTTCAAAAACTGCTTGATGAGATCAACTGGCTGCATTCCTTAGAACTGAAATTAACTCCTGCAAGGCTGGTCCGAGTGCAGCGTGGGGCTTACAACTAATTGATCATAACCAGTTACAGATTCCTTTGTTCCTTCTCCTTTAATCTCCAAGGAGATAGCCTTCAGACTAGAGGACAGAAACTAAGAAGACTCCTTAATATATTCACAACGTACTTTCTTACTACTTGTTTCTGTGACAGTGTAAGCTTAACAGACTAGTTTCATTAACCGAGAAATTTTCTCTTAGGTTTTAAACTTTGCCTGATGTAAACAACCTGGCTAGAGTTTTTCTGTGACTATTTTAAGATTAGAGGACCAAGCAAAACTACAAAACAAAATAAAAACTTCTGAGTCTTCAGCCCACACGAGAGAAGCTTGCAAGGATGTAATTTGACACCTCTTTTACTGTTTTGCAAGTTGCCAGATCCCCTCACATCTTAAAACAGACAATGCTCCGGCTTGTACTTCTAAAAGCTTTCAAGAATTTTACAACACCTTTAAAATTATAAACACAGTTCACCATATCATTGAATAAAATATACCTTCTTGTTATCAATCACTTGCTATTATTAACCAAGCAACAGAGGCAGAAATTGTGTTTTCACAGGCTGCTGACTTCCCTATCTGAATTCTTGAGGGGTTAATCTGACCCACAGATACCGTTACCTCTGAGAAATCTCCCCAGCAACAATGAAGTCACTGCCAAAACGTCGTGTGATTGGTGCCCACCAACTCCTCCATCTCTTCCTCCTTATTAACCTTTTTCAGATACAACATCACCAACTTAAATGACACAGGGGGCTATGTTGCCAATGGTCGAAATGGAAAAAACTCTGGACTTGGACTTAAACTAACCCAATCTCTCCTGAATAAAACAGTCACCACTTGTGTGACAGGGACCAACGTAATACTTAAAGGAAATTCCAGTGAGAAAAATATAAACATCATTTGGAAAAGGGGTGACTGTCACACAGGGCAATGAAACCCGCCACAATGTAACCTGTTTTAACATAACATGCTTTAACTGTAATCTTACTAATTGTGTGGGCCCCCTTGGGGAAGGGGAACTTATGATTGTTCTACATCAGCCTCCCTTTGTGATACTGCCTGTAAATTTGTCAGAACCTTGGTATCAGAATAGAGGGCTCCAAATAATAGAAAAATTACAGGAACTGGTTAGGCCTAAGCGGGCTGAGGGAATGGTTATGTTGGGAATAACTGCGCTTATCTCTGCCTTTTGATGCCACAAAGACGGCTGAGAACCTTCTAAACAATCTTAAAGAAATGTTTGCTGGAACTCTTGACTAGATTTTGCACCTGCTGGTGCTGATGGCCACTAATAGATGTTCATCACCTAAAGCTGCAAACGCTGCGTGAAGCCCCCATATTTACTACATAACACATGCGGTAGTCAAAGATGGGTAAGATGCCTCTTGATCTGTGTTCACCTAAGACAAGGCCCTATCGCTAGAGGCTGGGGGTTCCGATGACGGGTAAGGCACAGAGATAAAGAAGTACGACCTAAGACAGACATGCAGAATGGGTCAGCTGTGACACAGCTGGATTCTATAAAAAGAAAAAGGGGGAATATGTGGGGAGCCGAAATCATTTTAAAGAAAATCTTAAAGAAATTTACTGGGCAAGGCTCACTTAAGAAAAATATTGTGCCAACAAGGTCATGGGAACTGATTGCTTAGCAATCTCCCAGAAAAGAATAAACAAGATGTGGCTGTCCTTGGATGGGGCTATTATTAGATCAGAGATTTTGAGAACTAGGGAACACAGGTGCGTGAGAAAGACCAGCGTTAAAAATAAACAAAGAAGTGTGTACTGTATAAAAGTTTGCTTGATGAAGAAATAAACGTCTCAGCTTGACTGGGTCCCTCCTGATGTGAGCATCTTCCTTTAAGCTCCCGCACCCTCCCTTCAGTCCTGTTCACCTGTAGACAGATGGCTGGAACCGCCAAGCACTTTCAGTGCTACATTTGTTTGTTGAAACATCTCAGTTGGTATTTTGTCAACACCTGGAGCCTTCTTTTTTTGCCAACACATTTAGTGCAGCTTGGACTTCTTCATTCAGTACCATAGGCTCCTGATCATATATTGTCTCCTGAAATGTTTGAATAATGACCAATTCTTTTCGATATAGTGACTCTGTGTACTTGCTTCATCATTTTTTATTTGAAAGTATACAATCCAAATTAATTTTGCATGTGTGCCTATCTGCAGCTCTTTCTGCTCTCCTTGCCTGGTGACGGCACACTCTTCCTTTTCGTTCTATACTTGTCATATCCTCTTAACAATCTCTTGCCCCCTCCTTTTCACCCACTTTTCTCCCATCTAGAAAAAGACCAGTAGGACAGCATCCTATATATGCATAGAGCCATAAAGTACACACACCATATGGTCACATTGTGTCCTGAAGTCCAGTCAATTTTTTTCTGAGGAGTTGACCTCAATAGTGTTTTCTGGACAGGGGCAGCAGCAGGTCCAGGGGCCATGTTCCCAGGGGAATCCTCCAGGTCATCGGACCATCAGCTGTGACCTTTTAGTAGAGTTCTTGAGCTGTACCCTTCTTTTTCTCATGTTACCACAGGGACTCAACATTGTGTGCCCCATTAGGGCAGTCTTTGGTGGTGGCCAGGCATACCATCTGGTTCTTCTGGTCACATGTTGGTACAGTTTCCCATTCACATTGGTCCTTCTGTCTCATGAGCTCTTTTTAGCTGATGTGTTGTTGTTCTCAGTGATCATCTGTTTAGGATGCATTGGGACTATTTGATGTACCTCAAATGGCAGCTTGCTAGCTTTTACGACTCCAGATGCCACTCTCCAATATGGAGTGAAGAAGACTCTCTTAGCAATAGGCTAGTTATGCCATCTGGTCTTGATGTCCCCCAAGATCATGGTCCCCAGACCCCACCCCTGCTACTCTATTCTTGTATTATTGAGTTGAGATTAGCAGAGTTTTCAGTTTATGGTGAAGTCCAGTTAAGTTCGTCTACTTTCTATTGTGTGCAGTCACTGCTTTCACCTAACCAAATTTCTATCAACTATCTGATTTGTGACCAATCTTCTCCCTCCTTCCCCACCCTTGTAGCCATCAGAGTCTTTTCTTCTGTATATAAGTCTAAGTCTATTTTTAAGTCCTTATAGTATAGGTCTCATATATTTGTCCTTTTGCTGCTGACTGATTTCACTCAGCATAATGTCTTCCAATTGAAACCAGATTATGCGATGCTTCCTAAAATCATCATTGTCCTTTACCAGTACATAGTGTTCCACTGAGTATGTGTATCATGGTTTGTTTATCCATTCATCTGTTGATGGGCATCTGGGTTGATTCCATCTTTTTGCTATTGTGGACTGTGCTGCAATAAGCATTCATATGTATGTATCTGTTCATGTGACTGCCTTTGTTTCTGTATGATATATTCTGAGCAGTGGGATTACAGGATCAAAAGATTTATCTATTTCCAGCTTTTTAAGGAAGTGCCAAGTTGCTTTCCAAAGAGGTTGTACCATTTTGCAATCCCACCAGCAGTGTAGGAGAGTTCCCATCTCTCCACAGCTTCTCTAGCATTTGTTGTTTTGTGTTTTTTTGATTATGGCTACCTTCTTAGGGTGAGATAGTATCACAGTATAGTTTTGATTTGGATTTCTCTGAGAGCAAATGATTGTGAGCATTTCCTTATCTGCCTGGATGTCCTCTTTGGTGAAGTGACTGCCCATCTCCTTTGCTCATCACTTAATAGGGTTATTTATCTTTTTCTTGTTGATATCTCCAAGTACCTTATAGATTATGGAGATCAGATGTTGGTCTGACATGTAGTTGCCAAGTATTTTTTCCCATTCTGTGGGTTGGTCTTTTAAATCTTCTGATAAAGTCTCTGGGTGAGCAAAAATGTTTGATTCTCTTAGTAGTTCCCATTTATCTATTTTCTCATCTGTTCATCATGCTTTGTCAGATTTTGAGGTCTGTCTAAGCTGCGTGTTAGAACTTTCATTGTTGATCCTTTCATCTTCTTTTGATGCTTCCTGTGTCATTTAATATTTTCCCCAAAGAATACTTAACACTGAAATCGAGGCTTGAATTTTTTCTTCAATTCTCTCAGCTTGAGAAATGCTTATCATGTTCTTCTCTTTTGGTTTTCTAACACCAGGTCTTTGCACATGTCATTATAACACTTTAACTTTGTCTTCTCAAGCCACCCTCTGAAATTTTCTGTTCAATTCTTTTACTTCATCATTTCTTCCTTTTGCTTTAGATGCTTGAAATTCAAGAGCAAGTTTCAGGGTCTCTTCTGGCTTCCATTTAGGTCTTTTCCTTTTCAATTTTTTTGTGTATAAGACCACCTGTAAATACAGATACTTTTACTTCTTCCTTACGAACTTGGATGCCCTTTATTTCATTTTCTAGTGTAAGTGCTCTGGCTAGAACCTTCAGCAGAGTGTTGAATATAAGTGGTAACAAAAGGCATCCCTGCCTAGTTCTGTTTCTTCTTTTTTAAATGACCTCTTGCTTTCTTCATATATATCCTTGATGTCATTCCACAGCAAATTTGATCTTCGTCATCAGTGTTCAACACATCAACTCTATTTTTGAGATGGTTGCTAAATTCAGGCAAGGTATACTAATGTCAAACTTTGGCTTTTATAGACTCATTTTACTTTTCTTCAGTTTCAGCTTGAACTTGCATATCAGCAGGTGATGATATGTTCTGCAACTGGCCCCTGGCCTTGTTCTGACCAATGATATTGAACTTTTCCATCATCTCTTTCCACAGAGGTAGTCAATTTGATTCCCATATATTCTGTCTACCAAGGTCCATGTATATGTCACCATTTTTGTTGATGAAAAAAGGTATTTGTAATGAATAAGTTGTTAGACTTGCAAAATTCAACCATGTGATCTCTGGCATTGTTTCTCTCAGTGAGGCCAGATTTTCAACTACTAACTCTTTCTCATTGTTTCCAATTTTCTAATTCTAATCACAAGTAATTATCAGTTCATTCTGATTGCATGTTTGCTCAGTTTCAGACTTCAGAAGTTAGTGAAACTCTTTAAGTTCTTCATTTTTTGGCCTTAGGGGTTGGTGCATAAATTTGAATAATAGTCATATTAACTGATCTTTCTTGCAGGTATATCCATATTGTCCTATCACTGACAGCATTGCATTTCTGGATAGATGTTGAAATGTTCTTTCTGATGGTGAATACAATGCCATTCCTCCTCAATTAGTCATTCCCAGTGTAGTAGACCATGTCATTATACAATTCAACATGATTAATGCTAGTCCATTTCAGCTCACTAATGCTTACGACAGGGATCTTGATGCATTCCATTTCATTTTTGACAATCTCCAATTTTCCTAGATTCACATTTCTTATATTACAATTATTAACATATATTTATTTGTAGCTGTTTCTTCTCATTTCAAGTCATGCCACATCAGCAAATGAAGGTCCCCCAAACTTGACTACATCCATGTCATTAAGGTACACTCTACTTTGGGGAAGCAGCTCTTCCCCAGTCATGCTTTGCGTGCCTTCCAACCTGCGGTGTTCATCTTCTGACACTGTGTCACACAGTATTTCACTGCTATTCATAAGGTTTTCACCAGCTAATTCTTTTCAGAAATAGACCACTATGTCCTTATTCCTAGTTGGCTTTAGTCAAGAAACTCTGGCAGAACCCATCTGCCATGGGTGACCCTGTGGGTATTTAAATACTGATGGCACAGATAGATTCCAGCATCAGCAGTACACAAGGCCACACAATATGATAACTGACAGCTGCCTGGGGGCCTTAGCCATCATAGAAATGAAAATCAAAACTACAGTGAGGTACCATCTCACACTGACATTATTGGCAGTAATAAAAAAGAAAATAACAAATGTTAGAGAGGTTGCCAGGAGATATGGAACTCTTATGCATTGCTAGTAGGATTGCCAGATGGTACAACCACTATGCCAAGTGATTTGGTGCTGCCTTAAATAGCTAGAAGTAGAAATACAATACCATTCAGCAATCCCACTCATAGGAGTATAACTTAGAGAAATAAGAGTCCTCACACAAGTGGACATACACATAGCCATATTCACCGCAGGATTATACACAATAGCAAAAATATAGAACCAACCTAGTGTCCATCAACAGACAGATAAACAAATTACAGCATATACACATAATAAAATACTATATAAGGACAAAGAAGAAGAATGCAGAATCTGAGAAACATCTCACAACATGGATGAACTTAGAATGCATTATGCTTAGTGAAAGAATTCAGTCACAACAGGAAAAGTATGAGTTGACTATACAAAAGCTAAGAAAATGTTTACACAGGACAAAATAATCTTTGAGGCTTACAAGGGAAGGGAGGGGAAACCAGTAACTAGACAGTAGACAAATATACTTTGGTGAAGGGAGAGACAATGTACATTATAGAAGAAGTCAGCACAACTTGACTGAGACAAAATCATAGAAGCTGGCTAGATATATCTAAATATCTGGAGGGACCAAATCTGAGAACTTAAATAAATAAATTTCTAGAGAACTAAAACAGACACAAGAAGGAAAGAAGATCTGGATAATTTTCCAGTTACGAGATGACTGGAGACTGTGGTTTTGGGGGACATCTAGGTCAACTGGCATAAAGTAGTTCATAAAGGAAATGTTCTCCAGCCTACTTTGGTGGGTAGCATCTGGGGTCTTAAAAGTTCATGAATGGCCATCTAAGATACATCTATTGGTAACATCACATTTGGAGAAAAAGAGAATGACAAAAACCAGACACAAGGGAAAGATTACTTCCAAGGACTAATAACGGGCCATGAGAATCCAGAAGAACTAGTGGTACCCGGATACCACCACTGACCTCTCTGATAGGGATCACAGTAGAGGGTCCTGGACAGAACAGGAGAAAAATGTAGAATTAAATTCAAATTCACAGAAAAAGATCAGACTTAGTGTGACAGAAACTAGAGGAACCCCAGAAATCACGGCCCCTGGAAATCCTGCTAACTCAGAACAGAAGCTACTCCTCAAGTCTACCTTTCAGGCAAAGACTAGCAAGGCCTATAAAACAATAACACATTTGAGTACTGCACTTCTTAATCAAATACACAAAACCAAATGGGCAGCGCCTGCCCAAAAGCAAAGAGAATGCAGGAAGGGACAAGAAAACTCCATGAATGGACACAGAGAACCCAGAGTAGAAAGGGAAAGCAAGAGATTGTTGACCCATTGGGGCAATTGCAACCAATGTCACAATAAATTTGAATATAATTATTTTAGTGGCAAACTAATTTATGCTGCAAACTTTCATCTCAAACACAATAAATTTTTTAAAAAGGGAGAAAAAGAAAATTTGAGAACCTAAATAAATAAATTTCTAGAAAAAATGGACACAAGAAGGAGAAGAAAATCTGGATAATCTTCCACTTATAAGATGAATTAAACCTGTAATTTTAACATTCTCCCAGAGAAATTTCCAGATTCAAAATAGTTCATAGACTAAGTGTACCAATCATCCAGTGAAAATCTAGCCAGCATTACACAATCTCTTCTGTAGAAGAGAAAGGGTATATGTGTCTCACATCATTTCCTGACACCCTGATCCAGAAATCTGAGACATTATGAGAAAGCAAAATAGCACACCAATGAATTTTCCTCATAAACATAGATACAAATAAATATCTGAGACAAAATAATAGCAAACTGAATCTACTGCTACATATAAAAGACATCATGAGCAAGATGGGCAAATTTAAAGAGGCAAGGATAGTTCAGCAGTCAAAAATTCATCTGTGTAGTCTGTGATACCAATAGAACAAAAGGAGGAAAACTCCACACAGAAGAAAATTTAAGAAAAATCAATGTTTATGCATGATAGAAACTCTTAGCAAAAACAGCAGTAAAACAAAACTGTGTTAACCTTTTAAAATGGTATCTAAAAAACCTTACAGCAAACATAAAACTTAATGTTACAGTTTTCCCTATAAGATCATAAAATGTTTTAGTGGAGGTTCTAGCCAATGAAGTAAGTTAATAAATAGATAGATAGATAGACAGATAAATGAATGAATAAATAAATGTAAAAAATAATACTGTTACTATTCTTAAGTATATTAATGTCTGCATATAAAATCCAAAGGCATCAACAGGTAAGTATAAACAGGTGAATTTAGCAAGACTGCTAAGAACAAGGTTAACATAAAAATTGACTTCATTTCTGTAACTGATCTTTTCTACTCACAGTCCTTTGGTCCAGCACTGACATCACCTGGGAACTTGTAAAAAATGCAGAATCTCAGGCTCCACTACAGGCCCACTGGACTAGAATCTGCATTTTAGCAGATTTAGCAAGAGCTTCAGGTAATTAGTATATGCATTAAATTTCAAAATGCACTGCTTTAGATGCTTTTGATATCACTGACAGACACTATAAAACCAGGTTTACCCCTCATTTGTATCTTTGAAATTTAAGAGGTCCTTTGGTAATCCTAGATCTCTGTGGGAATTGGGATATTTTTATTTTCTTAGCTCTGGTTACGAGCACAGTTTAAACCCTGGTGGCGTAGAGGTTAAGTGCCATGTCTGTGCTCCTTGGAAACTATGGGGGCAGTTCTGCTCTGTCCTAAAGGGCTGCTATGAGTCATACTCAGACTTTACAACAATGGATTTTGTGGGGGGTACTTTACTGAATATATGTTATAACTCTTTAAGAATTAAACAAAAATAGAAGAAGAAAAAAAAGTTTGCAGACGATTATGGCCTGAACAAAGAACGGTCCAACAAATACTGTTAAATCTTGTGATTCTAACAGTCCATATTAGTCTACACATTTGTTAACCCCACTGTGGAAGGATCAGGTGAGGCCATTAGGATTTGGTGTCCACATTCTGTGGAGCTCTGGGAACATTTCGGCCACCTGACTGTATGGTCTGTTGCAGCGGGGCTTCCTGAGTCAGTGGTGTCCTGAGTCACAGGGCTTGATTGTAGCATTCTCGTTCTGCTTTGGGAGACTGCCTCAGTGAAACAAACCTACTGCCATCGAGTCGATTCAAACTAATAATGGCCTGTAAGTTATGGTTAGCAGTCATCGCACTTACCCTCTACAGTACCAGGGTTTCCAGTAAAGTACCTAAATCTTAGATGCACAGTTAGGTTTTACACACATGTGCACCTGTGTAAGCACTCTCCAGCTCAAAGCATGGAACACCTGCAGCAGCTTCAGTATGCTTCCTCAGCCTTCTTCTGAGTCAATAACACTTCTAGCCAAGAAATAACTATTTTGACTTCCATCACTATAGACTACCTTTTCCTGTTTTTGAAGTTCATGTATATGAAATCATAGAACACATGATCTTTTGTGTGTTTCCTTTGCTCATCACTATGTTGGTGAGAGTCACCCAGGCTACATTTAGCAGTCTCCTCAGTGTGGTTTCTCTGAATGACAAGTGCACTGCAAACCATCTTCCTAAGACCCCGTGAGGCTTCTTACTTTTTAAATCTCTAATTACGTTCTTTCAAACACTTCCCTTGTATATATTACTTTATAAATATAATTACTTTATATTCCATAATAATTGACTTACCATGATTCTTAAGAAGACACCTGGCTGAGACCCAAGAGATTTTGATTTAGCAAAATGGCATATACATTTCTTTACATAAATCCTTACCTTATATATTTCCTTCATCATTCCTAGAAGAGCTTTAACATTACAGTGACTCTGACTGGTTTCACTCCAATAAATCATCTGAGAGTTGATGGCTGTTCTAAGCATCTGGACCAGTGTGTTCAGAGAGGATTCAGGCAAGGATGCCCAACACTTCCCTGAAGGGTGTAAGATCAGCAATAGTAAATACAGGCCAGAAAGGGGGAGAAAATAATAATAATCCTTCAGTTTTTACCACTTTTCTTTTTAAATGTAAGAAATAGGTTATATCTTCCATTTTTAATGGGATAACCCATAAAATATCTCTTCTAAGGAAATCATCCAGAACAGCACTTATTACTCACAGAAAGAAAATACAAAAGTTTTCCCTGATTATCATTACAATTAAAAGCTGGATTCAAGATTCTGAAGAAATTTATTGACAGTTCAAGTTTATGCTTCATTACTTACTTGATTTCATAGTTTTTAAACTGACAGTTCTACAGGGTGTCTATCAGGTCTGAAATATAGGTGAATATTTATATACTTATACCTCCACCTACACTCATACGTCATCAAGAGCATTTTCAATCTGTGAAAAATAAACAGTATATATGGATATGTACAGCATATAAAAAGAGCTCAATAATTATAATTTTATATTATTGAGGTTGCAACCTGGATTTCTGTGCTAAAGGACAGTGCTTAGAAAACAAACCAATCACATTATACATAGAGTATAATGTGAATGGTTAGGAAACATTCTGACCCTGAACTCTCTGGTCATTTGAAATACATCATCAAGCTAATGTAATTCAAATAGTCTGACCCAGATGCATGAAAGGCAAATCAATATAACAGACCAAAGATTACAGAAATGGCCTAATACACACGAGGCTTTAGTATATGATAAAGATGGTATTAGACAGTAATGAGAACAATAAATATGCTGAGAGATTCTGAAAGTGACCCAGAAAAAATTAAGTGTAGCCATGATAATCCACATGAATTAAAGATTTAAACATGAAAATGAAGCAAAAATTCTAGTAGGGGCATGAGAATTTAAAAATTTTTTAGAAATGAGATTGATCTTTATAGGTATGACCCCAAACCCAGAAGCCATACAGGAAAATGTTAATATGTTAGGCTTAATATAAAACTTTTAAAAATAATTATTTATGGAAAAAAAAGTAAAATGTAACCTAAAGAAAAATATTTGCAATTTATATTATTAGTAAAAGATTAATTAATTGTCTTAGCAGTTAAAGGACCCCAAATAAAAAGATACATATTGCCAACTAATGCAAATACTAGTAAGAAGAAACTGACAGTTTACAGAGTAGGATATAAAAATAAATCTGAAGTTTTCTTTTTTTTAAAAAAAATCACTACGTCATTTAAAATAAGTGAAATGCAAATTATGAGTTACTAGCCTTTCCTTCCAGAATGGCAAAGTTCAAAGTTTAGCAACACTGTGTTGCAAGTTATGTGGACTACTCTCTCATGATTTTTTTTTCCCATATGTAAGCGGAAATTGCATCTTCGATCAGAGGTGCCATGTTACCCAATTACAGGGGTGCAATTTACATAGAGTATAATGTGAATGGTCAGGAAACATTCTGACCCTGAACTCTCTGGAGGGTCATTTGGCAAAATATATTAAAATTTAAAATGTACATATCAGTTGACCCAGTAATTTTGCTTCCCGGAATGTTTTTTTCTGCGTATAAATTTATACAAGTACAAAGAAATGCATTTTAGCATTGCTATAATAGCAAAAGATTGGAAATAATCCTCTATTAATAAGGGATTAAACATAAATTATTGTATATCTCCCAAAAGAACATTATTCAGCCATTAAACAGAATGAGGTAGTTTAATGGGTTCTGTAATAGAATGTTCTACGTGATCTACTGTAAGTGAGAAAAGGCAAGTTATCATAGAATGTGAATGATATGTGTTACAGATTGAGTTGTGTTCCCCCAAACTATGTATAACCTGGGTTAGGTCACGATTTGCAGTATTGTGTGGCTGTCCTCTATTTTGTGATTGACGTAATTTTTCTATGTATTGTAAACCCTAATCTCTGCCTGTAGTTAAGGAGGCAAGACTGGGTTAAGTTAACGAGGATTAGGGTGAGATGTGGCACCCTTACTCAGGCCCCATCCCTGGTTCAATGTAAAGGGAGTTTCCCTGGAGTGTGCCTTGTATCACCTTTTACAAGAGATAAAAGGAGAGAGAAGAGGGACCTTATGCCACATCAAAAAGCAGAGTGTGTCCTTTGGACCCAAAGTTTAACATCTGTTTATCATCACCTCTGGTCAAAATTTCTAGTTTCAAAGCAACATGGACAAAACATTTTTAAGTCTGATTTACCTTGACTGGATACTGGAAAACCTGGTAGCATAGTGGATAAATGGTATGTCTGCTAACGAAAAGGCTGGCAGTTGGAATCCACTGGGCACTCCTTGGAAACTCTAGGGGATAATTCTACTCTGTCCTATAGGGTCACTATGAGACAAAATTGACTCAACAGCAGTGGGTTTGGTTTGGTTTTTTTGGATATTCTGTAGTTACCAATTCTGATGTCACAACCATGTCCAGTTCTAAGAATTATGCTTTCTTTGTATGATAAGAGTAATGATTATAACACTTTTAGGTTAACTGTGTCAGTAATTCATAGACCAGTTATACAAATATTTGAAACTACAATTACTATTTCAGTGACTTTCTCTTAAGAGTACAGATATTAAAAAAAAAAAGAACAAGACAAAACAAAATGCATTTCACTACTGAGTCAATTTCAACTCATGACAACTGTATGAATACAGATAAAGTGACCATAAAATGCAATCAGACTTACTCAGGACTCGTAAAGATTGGTCTTTCATTTTACAAACAGCCTCTGCAAATGGAACCACCAGGCTCCACCAGTTGTTAGAATCCTGCATCACAGGACATTCTGGGAGCAGGAGGAAAATCGCTAAAGCTTCTTGGTGTGGAGAATTCAGTGGAAGATTTCTGAGTAGACTGTCCCTGAGACATCCGGTTACCTGTAGTTGAAAGAAGATCAGGGGAGGTGCACAGGATACGTTAGATACAAAGTATTCTGAGAAACAAGGTATGGAACCATATTCTAATTGGAATAATCAGTCTTTCCAAAGCCTACTGTTGAATCCATCATTCCTAATCTCCCAAAGTCCCCTGATGTGACACCAATCCCCTCCATTTATACCACAGTATATGAAGAAAATAAACGCAAAATCACATGTGTATGGACATATTGAGTGAATAGTGGATTAAGAATGAATACAAAGCCATTCAAAGGCAATATTTTGTACAGGTCATGCTTCTGTTTCTCCTTTTTAAAGGACAGCTGTCTTTCTCTCTCCCTCTCTCACACACACATACAAAATAAGCCCATTTTTCCTTTTTTTCCTCATACATTAGCAGAAAATTTTGCAGAGGAAAAACAGGTCTCTATTTTTATAGTACCCATTTTACCCAGAGGTAAACTTCTAAAATAAAGCATGTATAAAGACATAAATTCATGTGGGTTTATGTATGCATTAGTTTGAAAATTCATGCAAGATCCACCACGTGTTAGGTGAGCTCAAATAAATCATTTCTTATTTAATGTTTTTAACAATCATGTAAGATTTTTTTTTTTGCCTTGATTTTACAGATGATGAAGGAAGACTCATTGAGATCCCTCAGAAAGTGACAGAGCAGGGGACCCTACCCAGATTTATCTGATCCACAATCTGCTGTGACAGAGACAGTGTCATTTGTTCATCTGACTGGTCCTGCTCCACTTTCCTCTTCAGTGTGGATGCAGGAAGACCACATCTCCGAGCCTCCCCTACAGTTAGGTGAGGCCATGTGACTGAATTCCAGTCAATGTGCAAAGGTAATACAGAACACTTCCAGGTCTGGCCCTGGAAACTTCTTGAGTAATTATCCATACTTTCCTCACCTGAGGAAAACACAAGAGATCCAGTACAGGATCTCACAGCTGTAGGGCTCAGAAGCTCCAGAAGGAAAAAGGCCACGTTCACCTCAAGTTACCCTCAGCAGTGCCTCCTACCTCCAACCCTCACTAGACTATGATGTAAGAAATAAATCTTTATTGCATTAAACTACTGTGATTTGGAAGTTGGTTGTTGTTACAGTATTATTTACTCTAATAAATACTCTTTTAACTACAGTGCCTGCTTCTACATGTCATAAGATTTAAATAAAATGATACATGCAACAGTGCCTTGTAGACTGTGGAGTACCTAATGTTATTACTATTGTTGTTATATTAATATTCTTACATTTATGTGCTTTTTCACCTGTCTAGCAGACTACTATATCTGTGAAATGCTAATAATGTGTATTATGCAGGAGAAAGCAGAATCTCAACAGCAAATGGCTCTGAGAAAAGCAGAGCCAAAGAAGTTAGATTTTTTTTCAATGCATGGCATTACAGAAACTTTAATTTGTTAATATACATTTGATGATATATGCAGTGGTTCAAAGTTATTTCTCCAAGAACCCTTTCTAAGGTAGCATTCTATGAGACAAATATTCCCTGGACTCACTTGGAAATTCATCCCAAGATCTCCCACACCTCATAAATAAACTCATTTAAAATTATACTTGATAACTTTTATTGTTCTTATAAAAATTATCATAACAGTGTATCCACTGCATGTTAGAAATCCTGGTGGCACAGTGGTTACACGCTATGTCTGCTAACCAAAAGGTTGGCAGTTTGAATCCACCAGGTGCTCCTTGGAAACTCTATGGAGAATTACATAAAATCCTTTTGTGACTCCTGGTACATGTAAAGCCCAGTTAAATTCCTGACTTCTTGAATTTCTTGGGCTGCTATTTCCCCACTTACAATACCCACTGCCATTTTATTGTGGAAACACAAAATCACTTACATTCTTTGCCTCTCAGTTCTTAGGATGCTTGTGTCTCATGCTGAGATGGAGTTTTGACTGGGGCTAAGATAGTGAGCTAAAATTGTTATGAGATGATTATATTCCAGACATTAGGTGGTGGTGTTTAGTTTTTCATTGAATTCTTACATTTATAATAGATACATGCAGTTATATATTGTCTCATTTATAGTATGTGCTACTGTCTAAGGGGGATATGTGTAAAAATCATAATTTGGTCATGAATTAGGGAACACATTCCCTGCTCTTCCATCCAACCCTGAGTCACAAAGTGTTAAACTGAAAAGGACCTTCAAGATGAAATCAACTTAAGTTGTTACGAAGGCATTTGAAAGGAAATGTGATCCAAAGAGAATAAGAAGTAAATCAGTAGCAGAGCTTGAGTTGAGCACAGGCTTTGCAGTCTCTCAGTTCAGGATGTTAACCCGGTTAATCTAGGCCCAAGATGGAGCTGCTTGCGCAGAGCTCCAGGGCAGCAAACCAAAACCTGACTGAGTTTCTATTTCTGGCAATGGCCTGACACCACCAGGGCTGAAACTCAGGTCAACCTATTGGATCTCCTGAAACTAGAAACCTAAGCTAGGACTTATTTGCTCAATCTAATCTAGTTCAGATTTTTCTATTAATTCCAAATAAGGAAAGAAAATGCCCATTGGCCAATTTGTAATTTGTCCAGTATAATTTCCTTATTCCTGTACGTCTGTGCTTTGTATCCTTGTCTGACCAGGCATTCCCTGAAACATGAATTAAAAAATAAAGCTTATGAGTTCATATACAACGTTAATATTGTGAAAACTTTTATTTTTAACAAGGCTAAGATGGGGATAGATGCTTCTCAAACTAGTACTATTTCCATGTCATGCTGGAGCTGTTATCCTTTTCAGCATGGATTTTCTTACATTAAAAATAAAAGCCTAATGTGTATTTATAAATTGAAGGGTTCAATGAAAAAAATAAATACCACCACCTAACATAATGTCTGGAATATAGTCATCTCGAGTCGGATCCGACTCGACGGCACTTGGCTGGCTTGGCATATTAGCCTCAGTCAAAATTTCCTCACACTCAGCTCTCAAGAAAATTGAACAGCAGTAAATTCTATTGCTATATTTCTCAAGTAAGTCTTGATTATTACCATGGAAGAAATCCATTTGACTTTTGTTAACTTCTTGAAAGTATCTGTTGCCAGCTCCAAGTCCACATTAATGGAAAAAGTTACTCCAGTTTCACTTTGGATACAAAAAATGCAAAAGAGAGAGAGAGAGAAACAGAATAAATAAATAGGAAGGAGTATTTCTTTACTTGTAACTTCACATATCGCTATTTTTTGTTTCATTATTACATTTCAGATACAAAATTTTTTCTTATGATTTGCCACTTTTCAAAATAGTTGGCACACATACACACACAAAATGACACATTTTATGATCCTCTTGTAACAATTTATTCTCTCTATAATGATATATCTTTACCATAACAATGTATTATCTTTATCGTTTTACATGAAAGTAAATCACACTATTACCTTTTCTTTAAAAAACTCGCATTCAGACAAGCAGGAGATGAAAATATCATTTCGATTTCTCTGCAAAAGTAATAACATAAGGTTAAATCATAGTTTATGATGAAAATTATATTGTGTGACAAAATTAATTATATAGAGTTTATCTTATTTCAAAAGGATTCAAGGATGGAAGTGTATCTCCTAGCAAAAACCAGGAGGTATTTCCCTGAGCAAATGCAAGCTGACAGTTTGTATAAGAAGCAAAGAGCAAAGAGCGAGAAACAGAACACCTTCTATGTAAGGTCATATAAGAACCAGACATATAGAACACCTTGGCATTCAAACCTGTCAATTTAAGAGTGTCTATTTAATACCTGGTGGTGTAGTGGGTAAGTGCTACATCTGCTAACCAAAAGGTCATCAGTTCAAATCTACCAGACACTCCTGGAAACTCTATGGGGCAGTTCTGCTCTGTTCTATAGGGTCGCTATGAGCTGGAAATGACTTGATGACCATGAATATTTAATACTTGAAATGAAACTTCTGAGTAAGCAGACAGAATTTTGTTATACGCCAGAAGAAATGTTTTTGTGCATACCAACAAAGCCTGAGAAGGCAAAGATTTGAAATGGGGGCTCCCCCGGACTAGGGAGAAGCATCCACACCTCTTCAAGTCTTTGAAAGGCATTTTTAACTCCACCAACTCTGGAGAATAAAATACAACTTTAACAATACTATAAAGCAGCTCTGTTTTTACAGGTGAATAAATAACTTTTGACTGTGGAGTCATTTTCATTGGCACTAAGATTTCCTGAGTTCTTGTGGTTGAAGTGTACATGACGCCTGCTGTTGGAACAGCTCGCAGCTTTTCTTCTCAAAGGAGATGTGTTCAAATGGAAAACTGAAAGGCATGGAGTTCCAGAGAGCAAACTATAAAGATAAAAGAACAGTTCACCTTACTGAAGGTCTTGTGAAGACAAAATATTTTTTAACTCACTCCTGCATCTCTGTCAACCAGCAAGGTACCTGGGATATTGTATGTCCTCAATATATCTTTGTTCAATAGTAGATGAATGAATCAACCATCAATGAATTCTTCACACTAACAGGCAGTGCAAGAGAAACATGGCTGAAAAGCAACTGCCTTCATAACAAAGCCACAATCTCTTTCTCGTATCTAGGTTAAAATGACCAAAACCTGAGAACCAGATAAAAGCGGTTTATAATTTATCAGGCAGAGTAACCTCTTAGCCACTTCATGCGCAGTAATTCCTCTTTTCACTGCTATCCATTTTTCTGTCAGGGACTGGTTAATTCGGCTTATTCCTGGCAGAGCTTTCCTGGAACCACTTGTGGAACTAGTACCCTACAAGGAAGAAAGACAAAAACAGTGATCAGGTAAATACATACATACGTGCTGAATAACAAATAACACAGTAAATAGGAGGATAAGACATGCATGGAGCAGAGAGGAAGAGTGTGCTGTGACTGGGCAGAGAGGGCAGTGGGAGCTGCATATAGGTGGGCATGCAAATTTATGTGGCAATGAACATTTTCAGTCAATCATAATTCAAAAAAAAAAAAAAAGATGACTCGCAGACCTGGAATAGACCTGGAATAAATAAATAAATAACACAGTAAAGCAGATGGCACCAGTGATAGATCGGCCCCAGGTTGTGGTTTTTGTTGAAAGGGTGTTTGTTCTCAGACAGGCTTAGTTGTTCTACTTCCCAGCCTTGGACACTTTGCTTAGTCTGAGTTCTAGTTATACAGTTTAAAATGAAATAGGATAAGAGTATCTGCCTCACTGTGAGACAGGGATGTGAAGCGACAACCTAACCACACCTCGGAAGATTCTGGAGTGACAAACAATGTATTTTATCACCTATACCCAGGGGTGAGTTGCTTAAATTATACTCAAAGTTGTTTTTCAGAAAAGCCAGTTTAGACCAAATTCAGAGGCCATGTGTAGGTAAGACAGAGGTGACCGCTGTATGTTCTTCCAGCGGGGGCACCAGAGGGCTACAATCAGGACTGGGGAATCAAACCAAGGGAGCAAGAAACTGTGCATGTGTAGCAGCCCATGATAAGTCCTGCTGCAAGTCCCAGAAGCCTTCACTGTAGAAGCCATCTTGCAATCTGTTTGCACATGCACCTCATTACCCTTTTTGTCCCACCTTGTAATGAATAGTCATGAGACCCTCTTTCCACCTCAAAATCTTTAAAAACCTGGACAAGCTCTTTGTTTAGTGAGTTGGAGGCTAGCAGTGCCCACCAGGACCTCTCCATCTCCACCTGCAGCCTCTCTTTTCTCTAATAAACCTTGCTCTCCTGTGGTAAGACTCTTTACACCTCATCTCTTGATTCTTGAAAGGTAAAGGATAAGAACCTCAAGTCAACCTGTGGTGTCAGGGCACCTGGTAACAACTGGACTCTTGTAAAGATTAAGTGACAGATCAGGTATGCAAAGTTTTTAGGTTACAGTACGTGCTCAGAAATTAGGTTTGCATCTTGCTTTTAATCATCTACAGATTCCTACTTTTGTATCAGTGGGTCTCAAACTTTAACCTGCATCAGAATCACTTTGACCTTACTAAAGAACAGATTTCTGGGCCCCATTACCAGAGTTTTAATTGCCCTGAAGAGGCCTCAAGAACTCATATCTAACAAATTCCAGGTGATATTGATGCTGCTGTTTTGGGACCACATTTTAAAGAGCCATGGTTTATATAAGGCCTGAGACCAAATGATCCAGATACAGGTATCAAAAATCAATGTCTTGAAATAAAAATCCTAAGACATCAGTGCTTTGCTAAACATTATGTCTACACTTCCTATATTAGTAATCTAGTGTTTCTGTAACAGAAATATCACAAGTGGATGGCTTTAACAAAGAAAAATTTATTCTCACACAGTCTAGGAGCCTAGAAGTCTGAATTCAGAGTGCCATCTCCAAGAGAAGGCTTTCTCTCTCTGAAGGTTCTCAGAAAGGTCCTTGTCATCAGTCTTCCCTGGTTAAGGAGTGTCTCAGTGTAGGGACTGTGGGTCCAAAGGATGTGCTATGCTCCTTGTTTCTTGGGGGTATGAAGTCCTCTTGTTTCTCTTATTTTCTCTTGTATATCTCAAAAAAAGATTGGCTTCAAATACAAACTGATCTTGAAAATATACCCATTGCCATTGTCAATTCTGACTTACAATGACCCTATAGGACACAGTAGGATTGCCTCATAGAGTTTCCAAGGAGTACCTGGTGGATTTGAGCTGCTGACTTCTTGGTTAGCAGTCATAGCTCTTAACCAGTATGCCACCAGGCTTTCACTATGAGTCAGAATCGACTCAATGGCAACTGGGTTTTGGAATCTTATAAACTGGGCCCTGAATCACTAATATAACTATGGCTAATTCCACTTCATTAACATCACAGAAGTAGGATTTACAACATATAGGAAAACCATATCAGATGACAAAACAGTGAACAATCACAAAATACTGTGAATCATGACCTAGCCAATTGACAGATGTTTTAGGAGGACATAATTCAGTTCATGACACTTCCACTGAACTTCTTTGAAGTCAGAAATTCTGTGTGATTTTTTTCATAATGCTCAAATACAGACTTCTTGAAGAAGATGTGTACTCATGATTTCTTCTCTTGAAGTCCTTTCATAGAAGGCCCCACTCTACCTGATCTCAGAACCAGCTGTGCAGTCATAGTAGTCAAAACAGCCTGACACATACAACAGAGACACAGACCAATAGGACAGGACTGAGAATTCAAACGTAAATCCCATCCACCTATGGTCAGATGATCTTCAAAAAAGAGCTAAAGACTATTAAATGAGGAAGACACAGTCTCATCAATGAGTGGTACTGGCAAAATTGGATATCTATCTGTAAAACAACAAAACAGGACCTATACTTCAAACCATACACAAAAACTAACTCAAAATGGGTCAAAGACCTAAAACTATAAAGATCACAGAAGAAAAAATAGGAACAATGTTAGAAGCCCTAATACATGGTGTAAACAGAATACCAAATACAACCAAAAAATATGTGCACAGCAGAAGATGGACTAGATAAAGGGGGCCTCTTAAAAAGGTAAAAACATAGACTCAACAAAAGATTTCTCCAGAAGAGTCAAAGGAGAACCTACTTAGTGGGAATATAAAATGGTACAACCTCTTTGGAAAGCAATTTGGCACTTCCTTAAAAAGGTACAAATAGAAATACCATATGATCCAGCAATCCCACTGTTTGGAATATCTCCTACAGAAAGGAGGGCTGTCACACAAACAATATATGCACACCAATGTTTATCGCAGCACTGTTCACAACGGCAACAAGATGGAATCGACCTAGGTGTCCATCAACAGATGAATGGACAAACAAACTATCGTACATTCACACAATGGAACACTATGCAATAATAAAGAACAATGATGATTTTGTGACACATCTCATAACCTGGAATCAACTGGATGACATTACGCTGAGTGAATCAGTCAGCTACAAAGGGACAAATACTGTATGAGATCACTATTATAAGGACTTAAGAAAAGGCTTATGCACAGAAGAAAATACTCTTTGATGGCTACTAGGGGGTGGGGAGAGAGGGAGAGGGTTATTCATAGATTAGGTAGTTGACAGGAATGTGGTCAGGTGAAGGGAGTGACAGCATGCAGTAGAGAGCAGGTCAGCACAACTGGACTACACCATAAGCTAAAAGGTTTTGGAATACAACTCATTATGTAAAGGACAGAGTAACAGAGACAGGGGTCTGGGGACCATGGTTGGAGAGGACATTGAGGTCAACTGGCATAACTAGTCTTTTTCTAAGAGATTGTTCTCCACCCCACACTGGTGAGTGGTGCTTGGGGTCTTAAAACTGTTATAAAGTAATAAGAAAATGTTGACACACACAGGGAACAAAAAAGAAAGAAAAAAACTTTGTTTGATGGTTATCAGGGACAAAAGGGGAATGAAGGAACATCACCAACTCAGATAGAAGATACATGTCAGCAGCGGTGAAGGAAAAGGCAACACGTAACAGGAAGGAAGTCAGCACAACGTGACCAAGGCAAGAGAGGACATCGAGAGGAACACAGGACTAAAGGGCAAATACAGGAATTACTGTAACTTAGACAATCTTGCAACAATGGTAGTAACGAGTAATATTTACAAAAAGATAAATGGACAAGCCAAGAGATGTGAAGGGGTGTGAGAGAATATATCCATTGCCAGATATGGGTTTAGTGGTGGATACTTCTATGGATGTGACTGTAGGTGTAGCTCATGTAAGGTACACAAGGGGTAGAGCCAGGCAAACCTCCCAGATATAACCAAATACCTCAGGGGATGAAGTTCCTAGGCTGGAAGATAAAGGACCACAGACATGAGAGACACCTACATCAACTGGAACAGCATAGTTCATAAAGACAGTGTTCTGCTTTCTAATTTAGTGAGTAATGTTTGGGGTCTTAAAAGCTTATGAGTGGCCCTCTAAGATACAAGTATTGGTTCTTACCACCTAGAGCAAAGGAGAATTAAAAAACCAAATATACAAGGACTAACAGACCACAGAAACCTCAGTCTATGTGACCCTGAGGCCAGAAGAAGTAGATGGTGCCTAATAAAAAGAGATCAAAATGGCAATTATCTGCCCCAAGGAAAGATGAGAAGGCAGGAAGGGGTAGAAAATCAGGAATAAAAGAAATGGGGAATCCAGGGCAGAAATGGAGAGGGGAGAATCTTGATGTGTTTTGGGGAAATAAAACCAAGGTCATGAAATACTTTTTTGACAAATAATCTCATGAGGGAACGAATTTGCTCTGTAAACTTTCACCTAATGTACACATATACACACACGAGTTCCCTTCAGCTTCTTGATCTGCGTCCCAGAGTCCCTTATCCTACAGTTCAATGAAAAGGAAGCTTTCTTTTCTCCCACATTCTTGGGGCCTTAAGACAAGGAGATTTTACCTTTTGGTATTTATAAACCATTTCATTTGCCTCTTCAAAATGCCCAGCTCCGCTAAGTACATAACACCAGGCTGTATCATCTACCTCCCCTTCTTTTAAAATCATCTCCCTATGTCCTACCATGGAAAACGTTGGCACCTGGCTTGACATGTTTGTGCCAGCTTGGCACCACCACTTCCACCATCGTTCTTGACCACTTCACAACCGATGAACAGAACCTATGTCCCACCTCGGTCTCTTATCGCCACTCTGCCTGGATTGGGCTTCTCAGCTTTGGCATCACTGGAGCTTTGGTCTGGATAACTTCCTTTCCTAGAATTATCAAGAGGAAATTGGGGCCAGAAAATTCTGTTCAAACCCCTCAAGTTCCCCTTAGACCCCACTCCCCGTGTGGTACTCTAGAATTGTGGCGGAAGCAGGACAGTTGACAGAGCTGTAACTCTTGTCTGTCCAATGGTGGCTGGAGTGGAAGCAGCTGCAATTTTTCCCTCTTTTGCACACATAATCCGTTCCTTCTTCTGAAATGGGTCATTCCCACAGACATACAAACATGCTTTAAAAGCATCTCTTTAAGCACAATAAAAGGAGCCCTGGCAGCACAGCGATTTGACTGCTAACACAAAGGAAAAAGTGGTTTGAATCCACCGATGGCTCTGTTGGGAAAAGATGCGGCAGTCTGCTTCCATAAAGATTTAAAAAATTAAAAACAAAAATTCAAACTCGTTGCTACTGAGGTGACTCCAACTCACACTGACACTGTAGGACAGAGTGCAACTACCCCATAAGGTTTCCAGGGAGCAACGGGTGGCTTTGAACTGCTGACTTTTTGGTTGTCAGCTGTAGCCTTAACACTATACAACCAGGGTTCCTCTGCAAAGATATTACAGCCCTGGAAACTCTGTGAGTCAGAATCGATTCCACAGCATTTTTTTTAAAAAACCAATAAATTTTTGTGGACTTAAGGTATCTCTTCTCTTGCAGTCACCACCTTAACTAAGGTATCAGATTTAGTAGCAGTCATAGTGGGATAGATTTGGTGTTGTTTGCACAACCCTGTGACTATACTAAACAACAATGAATTGTACACTCTAAATGGGTGAACTGTATGGTATGTTAATGACAATCCAATAAAGCTGTTGAGAAAAGTACTACTTCTCCAAACGACAGAACGCTGTCATAATTCTCTACGCCCCTTCACAACAAAACTTATCAGAGTTGTCAGCGTGATTGCGTCTATTTGCTCCACTCCTATTCTCTGTTCACTCTACTCCAGTCATGTTTTCATCCTCTCTCCACTGAGATGATCCCATCTTACCAAATAAAAACAAGAAAAGAAACAACAAAAGAAACTCTTGGTTTCATCTTACTCAACCTCTCAGCAGTATTTGGCCACATCCTCCTGGAAATATTTTCTTCTCTTATCTCGATGAGCTGCCCTCTCTTGATTTTTCCCTGTTTCAGAGACTAGTCCAATGTCTGACTTTTAAATTGATTTTATCCTTCCTCTCTTCTTCTGTTTCCTCAATGTCTAGCAAACCTTTGATCTAGGCTCCAGGCTTTAAATACTGTCTATAGGGTGGTAACTAACATGCCTGTACCTCCAGCTGACATCTTCTCTGAGCTCCATGTTTAAATATCCAATGACCACTCCAAAGGCATTAAAAACTAACCTTGTGTTGCAAAAGCTTGCAAGAGGCCACTCAAGATACAAGTGGTCACTATTCACCGAGGGCAACACAGCAAGGACAGTTAGGGATAGACAAAGGATACACAATGTGTGTGGTCCTTTGTGTCCATGAACAGCTGCCTCCTCTGCCACGAGAACAGAAGAACTGAGTGGTGCCTGGCTACAATCACCAAACATTTTGATGAAAGATTCTATAGAAGTGTTCTGATCAAAAGAGGAAGATGTAGTTCAGAATTTTAAATTCTCATGGAGTCCAGACTTTCTGGTGCCATGAAAGTTGGATGATCCCCTGAAACTATTGCCCTGAAATAATCTTTAAACCTTAAAATGAAACTATCCCCTGAGAAAGAAGAGTCCAGAGAACTAATGGACCAAGACTACTATAGCCTCCATCAGATTGAGCACAGAAGAGCTAGATGGTTACCACCACTGACTACTCTAGCAAGAGTCACAACAGAAGGTCCCAGACAAAGTGAGAGAAAAATGTAGAACAAAATTAAAATTCATTAAAAAATAAGATAACAGATTTGTTAGTTTGACAGAGACTGCAACACCCCAAGAGTACAGCCCCTGGACACCCTTTTAACTCAGTCACACTCTGGTTCACCCTTCAGCCAAAGATTCAGTCTGTCTATAGGATCAGCAATAACACATGTGAGGCCTGTGCTTCTCAGTTCACTCACGTGTACAAGACTAATGAGCACACCAGCCCAAGAGCACGGACGGGAAGGCAGAAAAGGATGAGGAAACTAGACAGACAAAACCCCAGGGAAATTGGAATGGAGAAGGGAAGAGGGCTGATCCATTGTAGGGTTTGCAATCAATGTCACAAAAAATTTGTAGATTAACTGTTTAATGAGAAACTAATTTGCTCTGTAAAGTTTCACCTCAATCACAGTTACAAACAGAAAAGAAAATATTTCCTTGAAGTCTTAAAACCAAGCAATAATTTAGCTTAACTAATAAGAGATGTCTGCCTTGAGATATTCCACTGGTCTCACTCCTTTGGGAACAAGAAAGAAGAAAGAAAACTAAAGATATAATGGAAAGATTAGTTCAGAGGACTATTGGACCACATCTACAATATCTTCTAGTAGACTAAATCCAGGACAACTAGATGGTACCAGTACCAGTTCTACTCTGTTCTGTAGGGTTGCTATGAGTTGCAATTGACTTAATGGCATTGGATTTTTTTTTTTTTTTGATTAGATGGTACCCAGCTACCACCACTGACTTCTCTCGCAAGAATCACATCAGAGGAGCCCAGACAGAGCTGAAGAAGATATAGCAAAAAATCTTACTCAAAAACAAAGATGAGACTTCCTGGCCTGACACAAACTGGAGAAACCCTGAGAATACGGCCCCTGGACACCTTTTCAGCTCCACAATGAAGTCACTCCTGGGGTTCACCCTTCCGCTGAAGATCAGACAGGCCCATAAAACAAAATGAGACTAAAAGGGTATACCTGGCCAGGGTCAAGGACTAGAAGGCAGGAGGGGACAGGAAAACTGATAATAGGGCACCTTAGTTTGAGACGGAAGAGTGCCGACCTATTGTAGGACTGTTAACCAATTCCATAAAACAATATATATACTATTTAATAAGAAACTGGTTTGTTCTGTAAACTTTCACCTCAAGTTCAATTTAAAAAAAGTCTGCGTCTAGTATTAAGATCTTTTAAGAACTATCTATATGGGATCAAACTGACGACAGCAAACGAAAAAATAAGATAGGAACCTTAGGGGACAGTGAACTTGTGTTCATGAGGGAGGAACAATTCAGAAAAGAAGGGTGAGAATGGTTACACAACTCAAAGAATGTAATCAGTGTCACTCAATGGTACATGTAGAAACTGCTCAACTGATGTCATATGTCACTAGGTATATTCTCAATAACCACAACAAAGCCACCAAAGTTACATTTAAAAATTTGACAACAGCAACTAGAAAGATTAGATAGGAACCTTAGGGTCTAGGGAATCTACAGAAAAGGGGGCTGAGACGGTGGTACAACTTGAAAAATGTCATCAGTGTCACTGAAGTGTACATGAAGAAACTGAATCGGCATGTTTTAATTCATGTTTTCAGCAACAATGAAAATAAACTATTTACAGAACAAAACAGTGGCTCCACATCACCTAACTGGCTCCATCACGTGGGACACACCTTCATCCTCCCTGACAGCTGATTGGCCTTCCTTTCGGCCCTCCCACGTGCCGGAATTATTCCTGCCTGAGGGCCTGTCCGCCTGCTCTTCTCTCTGTCTGGAATGCTCTTTTCCAGAATCTAAGCATAGGGAAGGTCTCTGCTCAAAAGTCAAGCCTCTAAAATGCCTTCACTGACCAAGAAGCCCACAGTACCACTCTCACAGAGCCTATTTAGTTTTCTTCAGAGCACGTGTCACTGTCTCCCGCAATCTTATTGTTTATTCACGTGTTCATTGTCTGTCACTTCCTCTGGAACCTACAGTCTGTGATGAGAGCATCCTTGCCTGTATTACGCATTAGTGTCCTCAGCACTAAGAGCAGAGCCTGGCACATAGGAGGCTGAATGAACGGCTACACTAAAACTAAAGCAACCGAAGCGTGATTTCCTCACCATCCCCAGCAACACGGAAACCTTGGCCTCTGACCATTTTCCATCCCAGACAATAAAGACAGAGGCTCTAAGTTTAAAACATTCCTGATAGGAGAAAAAAATTACACCATCAAGAAGATAACTAAGTATGCTTTTGTCTCTATACAAATGTTCCAGAACTCATCCAGAAATATGATAATAAGATCCTGTCTGGATGGCACAAATGGTCCAGTGCTCGACTACTAACCAAAAAGCTAGGAGTTCAAACCCACCCACTGGTGCCACAGAGGAAAGGCTTGGAAATCTGCTTCTGAAAATTCACATCCTTGAAATCTCTGCAGAGCAGTTCTGCTCTGCACACATGGGTCACCATCAGGGGTGGATGGAAGTTATGCTACCCCATCAGGGGGACTGTCCAAGAAGCCAGGTAGGCATGGTGCTTACCTTGCTTACCAGCTCATTTACAGTGAACAATTTCTCATTTTTTTTTACCATCTCAAAGATTCTGCTACTTTGATATGACTCGAAGAAGCACCTGGTGGATTCAAACTGTCTACTTTTTGGTTAGCAGCCATAGAACTTAATCACTAGGCTACTAGGGTTTCCAGGTATGGCTGCCATCCATTTCTCTCCCAACTCCACAGCACCTTCCTACAGAATTAAAGCCCCTTTTCAAATTTGCAGCCCTTGGCAGGGACAGATTTCCCATTAAGAAGGTAAGCATAGGTTTAATTGTACTTACTTCCTAATCTGTAGGGCACCATTTCACATTTTCCCATAAACCTGGGTGAAATGGTGCCCTACAGATTAGTAGGTAAATACAAGTAAGCCTGTGTTTCCATGCTTACTGGGTAATCCAACCTTGGTCACCCCAGTGGCAACTGGCTGTGATGAGATGTTCACAATTAGGCCAGCAGTATAGCACGGTGGATCCTATTGCGAGCTTTCCGGCTATACTGCTTGGGTTTGATCCAGCTCCGACACTTCTAGCAATGCAGCTTTGGGTCAGTTCATCTCTCTAAGCCTCAGCTTTTTCACCCGGAAAATGTGGGAAACAATACCAACCGCAGCCGATATGAGGATTAAATGTACTGATCCAGTTGTAGCCCTTTGAGTGATACCCGACACAGGGGTAACTGCAATTCATATTGTTTGTGACTATTACTATCATCACTGACATTATTACCTGTTAATAAAGACTTAGTACAAAAGCAATGACTTCAGATTTGGGAGTCTCGCCCGTTAGGAAGCCAGGCAAATGAAGAAGGGAGAATTATATAAAATTTTTTTTTAAGTGCTATATCTAAAGAATCTTATTATTTTAGTAAGTATTGTGGGTTGAATAATTTCCCTCCAAAATTTATAATAATCAGGAAACTCAGAATGTGACTTTGTTTGAAAATAGGTCTTTGCAGATTAACCAAGTTAAGACAAGGTCATATTCAGTGGGGCTGAGCCTGAACCCAGTCTGACAGCCTTACAGGAAGAGAAGAGGCACAGGGACAGACAAACGGACAGAGCACCACGTGAAGACAGAGACAGAGACTGGAATGATGCAGCTGCAAACCAGGAACGCCAGGACTGACGGCAACCACAAGAAGCCAGAAGCAGAGGAGGAAGAGCTCTTCCCTGGAACCTTCAGAGAGAGTCTACTCCTGCTGGCCCCTTAATTTTGAATTTCTAGCCTCCAGAACTGTGAGAAAACAAACTTGTATTGTTTCAAGCCATTTGGTATTAATTTTTCACAGCAGCTGTAGGAGTCTAACATGGTAAGAAATCTGAATACATACAAATGATACAATGTTTCAAATGTTAACTTGAAATTGAGAGGAAAAAAATGTAAATAAACAGGAAGTGCAATACCTGATAAGTTGTTACAAAGTCGGCATGTGTTCCGGCAAAAATGTGTTTGACTTGAACATCCCCAAGGTCTAAAAGAAAGTTATAAATCAATGCATAGAATTTTTAGAAGTAAAAAATAGATTAGACGCATTACCGAGTCAAGTATACTTATTAGAAATTTATACTCCTGTGAATGGGTGTTTCCTACAAACAGCATAAAATAGTAATTTTGACAAGACAGCATGTCATAAAAACTAATTAAAGTTTAATTTGCATGTGCTTGCATAATGAGGCCAGGTTAACATGCTTTAAAGAGGCTGGACTACTTATATGAGTATATAAATTGTAAGAGTTCTGATACTTACGAGGCTGATTTATCATCTTCTTTCATATTACTTTAATCTTTAGAAATGATTACCAAATACTACAGGTATCATGCATACGAAAAAATACACAGAGTACAAATTTAACGTGAAAGTACCAGAAGAACCACAGTTCTGTGGGCTTATCTGAAAGGAAGCAGGATAATATTTCTCTACCAGCAGCATCAATTAGCACAAAATCATAAATCAGCGGAACCACTCATACCATCAGCAGAAATCAGGCAGCTAGCATCAGAGTTCTTTGTCAGGGTATCTGGATGAGTTGAGCTGCTTGTGTGACTTGGTCCATGACCAAAAGATAACACTTGACGAGCGGTGTAGACATACGCAAGGGTGTGATAGCTACAAGAGAGAGAATGCTACAGTGAAGACTGAGGTACTAAGGGGCGGGCGGGGGGGGGGGAGAGCTTGGGAAAGATGTCATTTCCTAGTCCAATACAATAGATTTATCTTATATGAAGTACTCAGACGTCCTTTCACAATACAAATATGTGGATCTGCAAATGGTAGAAAATCTGGTGGCATAGTGGTTAAGTGCTACATCTGCTAACCAAAAGATCAGCGGTCCCAATCCATTGGCAGTCCTTGGAAACTGTGGAATCTGCGCCATAGGGCTGACATGAGTCAGAACTGAGTTGATGGCAGTGAGTTTGGTTTTCTTTGGATTATGCAAATGATAGATGAGTATTAACTTACTACTAACTTTAAAGGTAGAATATTACTGATGGCTCATGGTGACCCTAGGGGCCAGGGTAGAACTGACCCCCAGAGTATTCAAGGAGCGCCTGGTGGATTTGAACTGCCGACCTTTGGATCCGACTCAACGGCACTTGGCTTGGCCATTACTTATGGGTGACAAAAGTCTTTGTAACATGGTTTTTATGATTTGTGCCTTAAATATATATTTTTTCTATTAAATGAATTGAGTAGATATTATCTAGAGTCCTCATAATTAGGTTTCACAAAACTTTGAGTGTATAAGCAAATATGTATCATCTACAAGCATGACAGCTGGCCTACCACCTGCCTGTCAGTTTGTCATATTTTGGTGGCTTTCTTGTTGCTGTAATATCTGAAGCTGTGCCACCAGTATGGGAAATATCAGCAAGATCGTTTATGGCACAGGTTTCAGTAAAGCTTCCTCACTGAGACCGAGAAGAAGAACTGGCACTCTAGTCCCCAAATTAGCCAATGGAAAACTTATGGATCACCACATAATACTGCCTGAGTGATATTTTGTTATGTTATGGAAATTTACAGCAAGTAACAACATACATGAGGTTGTTTTGTTTCAAGTAGGCAAGTACCACCGTACCTGTTGTCAACCCCTTCCCACTGTCTAGCGCCTGGTCAGGTTTATACACAGTAGATTTTCAATTAACTCTTGTTAAATAAATGATATGAATAAAAAAGAAAAAACTGAAAAATTATATTTGAAAGAAGCAAATACTCAAAGGAAAAGGACCCATAAAAATAGCAGCTACATATTTTAGAGTTTTAAAGTTTAATAGCATTTTGTATGAGTCATTTCTGAGTATTAAAATAGAACACTTTTCTACCCATGCTAAAGGAGTCTATGGGTAGTGCACACAGTTAGGTACTCTGCTACCAACTAACTGAAATGGTGGCAATTCAAATCTACTCAGAGGTGCCATGAAGAAAGGCCAGGTGAACCTGATAGGCCACAATCACTGAAAACCCCATGGAACACAGTTCGACTCTGAAGCAAATGGGTCATGAGTCACAACCAACTACAGCAAATGTTTACCGGTTACTCATGGTCAAGCAATGCAACTTGTTACCTTCCACAGTCTATCTGTGAAACTGGACCACCAATGCCTTCCACGGGTTGCGGGCCTCTCTTCTCGGCAGTGAGGCTGCGTCCCAGCTGTCCAGAGCTGTTGTCTCCAAATGTGAACACTTTACCATCCTGTTTTAAAAAGGAGGAATCAGATTAATTTCAGCCTAAAACGGCACTTGGCTTTTGGTGGAAGGTAAAGTATCATAGTTTACATAGAGCCTATGTGACGTATAAGCTCTGTGTAAACAGAACCCAAACCAAACCCAATGCCGTCATGTCAATGCTGACCCGTAGCAACCCTACGGGTAGAACCGCCCCACGGAGTTTCCAAGGAGCACCTGGCAGATTTAAACTGCAGACCTCTGGGTTAGCAGCCATAGCACTTAACCACTATGCCACTAGGGTTTCCTTATAAATTGAAGGGTTCTTTTATTTATTATTTGTAATACTGAATGTGGAGTTAACATGTTTAACATGAAAAAAATCATTGGTGCTCCTTTAAGAACTTGGCACACAAAAAATGCTTGTTGAGTGAATGAATGGACGTATTAACTGGTTCAAGAATTTGGCAAAATTTAAGTATGGATTTGCTTTAATTTGAGGATTATTTTCCTGAGTATATTTTTTTGAAAAGGTGACTGTTGATTAAATACAACTCTAGCTTTATCCCACCACCTAAGGAAAATATGATCCAAACAACTGAGAGTTTCCTCATTTAAGTAATAAATTTTTTAAAAATAACAAATAATATTTTTTGTATATAGTTTTAAAATAAACATTTCAAGCACATAAATATTTTTCAAGTCCCTTGTTTACATTATAGAGAGAATCCTCCCACTAGAATATATCACATTGCCAAAAAAGAAGAAGAGGAAAAACTAGTTCAGGAAGCTGGCTCAGAACTGAGCCGAGCAAGAATTAGAACAGCGTGTTCTAGTCTGTAACAAAGGTTGTTGAAACTGTAAAAGTTACTTTATGGCTTCTATAAAAACTTGTATCTGTAAAGCTTTTCTATCAATGAATAGTGTCTAAAAGGATTAGTTCCTATGCTAATCCAGTTTAATAAGTATCTAAAAATATTCCCTGAAACTGAAATTGTTTTGTTTAAAAAATTAAAAAACAAACTTATTGTTGTTTCATTCAGTTCCAACCACAGTGACACTACAGGGCACACTAGAACTGCCCCATAGGGTTTCCGAAAAATACCCAGTGGGTTCCAACTGCCAACCTTTGAGTTGGCAGTCGAATGCTAACAAATTGCTACATGACCAGATTTTCCAGCTTTTTTACAGGATCTTGAAAATTGCATGATTTATATTTAGTTAACCTTCCCTCTTTAAATCTTCGTACATTGAATTGGCATGTCCACAGATTAATCCACATTTTTAGTTTAATACCAACCCCCAAACCAAACCCACTGCCATCAAGTTGTGTCCGACTCATAGTGAGCCTATATAGGTCAGAGCAGAACTGCCCCATAGAGTTTCCAAGGAGCACCTAGTGGATCTGAACTGCCAGCTTTTTGGTTAGCAGCTTTGACATTTAACCACTGCACCACCAGATTTTCCATTAGTTCAACAGTAACAAACCTTGTGGTATACGTTCTCCAGTGCTTGGGGGAAAAAAAAACAAACAGCAACACATCTTGGATCACCTGAGTAAGTACAGCAGTGTGCTCATAACCACAGCTGATGTAAATCACACCCAGTTCCTTGAGCGCGCCAATCGAACGAGGCTTGTAGCTTTGTACTGCTGAAAGAAAGCAGAACTCTTCAAGCATGAGAAACAAGCTCAGATTGCATCATTCTTCATAAAATATGTTACATAATGCACTAAAATTATTTTAAAATGTGAACAAACAGAAGTATTATCAAACGGAAGGCAAACTGTTTCAGAAAAGAAAATTGCATGGGTTTTTTTAAGATTTATTTCTGGAAGCTATTAACCTCCTGGAATGTGTGAGGTTTTTGACTGTAAAACTAATCTTCAAGACCCCCATCTCCAGTAATATTGCCATTGTGTCATTCATTCCGGTCACATAGTAAATCATAAAAACCAAACCAAATGTGCTGCTGTCGAGTTGATTTGACTCATAGCAACGCTGTCAGACAGAGTAGAACTGCCCCATAGAGTTTCCAAGGAGTGCGTGGTAGATTTGAACTGCTGACCTTTTGGTTAGTAGCTGAAGCACTTAACTATTATGCCACCAGTCACATAGTAGGTATCTGCAAATATGTAATGATAATTGAGATAATAAAGGACCCTACCTCATGTTGTGATGGTCCAATGAACTGACATGTGAGTGTTCAGCATGGTGCTGGCATATTCAAAACCCAAATGCCATTGCTGTTGAGTTGGTTCTGACTCATAGTTGGCTCCTACTTGGAGGTAGAACTGTCCCATAGGGTTTCCAAGGCTGTCATCTTAGAGAAGCAGACTGCCATTTCTTTCTTCTGAGGAGCAGGTAGGGGGCTTGAGCCAGTCACTGACCTTTTGGTTAGCAGACAGGCACTTAACCACCGGGGCTCTTGGCTGGCACATCATAAAGTGACCCCCAAACCAAACCCACTGCTGTGGAGTTGCTTCCAACTCATAGTGACCCTGTAGCACAGAGGAAAACTGCCCCATAGAATTTCCGAGGAGTGCTTGGTGGATTTGAACACTGCCGACATTTGGTTAGCAGCACAGCACTCAGCTACTCTGCCACCAGGCTTTCCATGGCACATAGTAGGTGTTACATATACGTTAGCCAAATGTGAAGAACTGAACAGAGGAGGTGGGCTCAGGGGGACATCTTCACGGCAAGTTTTGTCTTAGAGGTGGCTACAGAAACTGGTCATTTTCCCTAGAGATAGCAGTCTTCTAATCCAGTGGTTTCCAAACTTTAATGCACATTTGAATCACCTGTAGAATCCTCGAAATCTGCTGATACACGGATTCCCCTAGAAGACATTCTGATTTACCTGGAACGAGGTACAGCCTGGGCACTGGGGATATTTAATCCATCCTGTGGTAAAATGACAGCCTCCCAAAGATGTCTGTGTCCTAATCCCACAGCCTGCGAATGTGTTAGGTGAGATGGCAAAGGAGAATTAAGGTAGCAGATGGAATCAAACTTGTAAATATAGGGAGATTACCCTATCAATCAAAAGTGTCCTTAACTGAGGAAGGGAAACAGCTTAAGAGTCAGTGTCAGAGTGTAAGAAAGACTTAGCTGGCCATTGCTGGCTTTGAAGATGGAATAGGGCCATGAACCAAGGAACACAGGCAGCCTCTGGACACTACAGACAGGCAGAAAACGAACTTCCCCCCAAGAGCCTACAAAGGAACTGTAACTTGACTGACACTTTGTACCCAAGTGAAACTTGTGCTAGACTGTGAGCTCCAGAAATGGAAAAGATAAAGCAACAAAAAATACATGTGTGTTCTTTTAAGCCTCCAAATTTGTGGTAATTTGTTACAGCAATAATAAAAATCTAATATAGCTCCCCAGATGGCTTAATGTGTTGCAGACTTTAGGAACCACTTCTCTGACCTTGGAGGCTGCCCTTTGCAGAGCTGGTCTTCCAACTGCAGTGTCACTGTTAGGCGCTACCCAGTTGATTCCCACTCATAACTGTCCTATGTACCACAGAACGAAGAAATGCTTGAGTCATTGTCACAGCCATTGTGTCAATCCATCTCATTAAGTGTCTTCTTCTGTTTGGCTGACCTTTTATTTTACCAAGCATAATGCCCTTCTCCTGGTCCCTCTTGATATCATGCCCAAACTACATAAGATGAAGTCTCTCCAGTTCTGCTTCTAAGAAGTATTCTGACTGTATTTCTTCCAGGACAGATTTGTTTGTTCTTCTGGCAGGCCACACTTCATAATTCAAATGCATCATTTCTTCCTTGATCTCCCTTATTCATTATATGCATATGAGGTGATGGAAAATACTGTAGCTTGGTTCCGGCTCACCTGAGTCCTGAAAGTGACATCTTTGCTTATTAACACTTTAAAGAGGCCTTTGGCAGCAGATTTGCTCAATGCAAGACATCATTGGAGTTATTGGTTACTTCCATAGGAGCTGACTATGGATCCAAGTGAAATGACATCCTTGACAACTTCATTTATCATGATGTGGAAACCCTGGTGGCCCAGTGGTTAAGTGCTACAGCAGCTAACCAAAAGACTGGCAGTTCAAGTCCCCCAGATGCTCCTCGGAAACTCTCTGAGGCAGTTCTACTCTGACCTCTAGAGTCACTGTGAGTCAGAATTCACTAACTGGCAATGACAAAGTATTTTTGTTTTCTTTCTTTTTGGGGGGGGGGAGGTATCAGGATTTCCAACCAGAAAGAAAGAATTACTTACAGAAAGAACAAGACTGTCTTGTTACCTGAGACATTATTGCCACTGAGGGCCAGCTGCCCTGCACTGTTACTTCCCCAGCCAAATGAAGTTCCTGAGAGAGACAGGGCAAAGCTGTGAGCCCCTCCTGCAGCCACCTGGGCCAGCGGGATCCCTTCAAGGGACTTCACCCTCTGTGGGCTGGCTTGGGAGGGGATCTCCTTCCCCAGGCCCAGCTGCCCATGGCTATTCTTTCCCCATGAAAATACTTTGCCATCTGTGAAAAAAGAAAGAAGAGAAATTCAGAATTGCAGACACATTTGAATATTAAACTCAAGTATAAATTATCAGCCTTTCACGGATTGAGTTGTGTCCTCCCAAAATATATGTCAACTTGGTTAGGCTATGGTTCCCAGTGTGTGGTTGTCCTCTACCTTGTGATTTTTCTATGTGTTATAAATCATAATCTCTGCCTGTGGTTAAGAAGATTAAGGTGAGATGTGGCACTCTTGCTCAGATGACCACATCCCTGATCCAATGTAAAAGGACTTTCCCTGGGACGTGGCCTGCAACTACCTTTTATCTCATAGGAGATAAAAGGAAAGGGAAGCAAGCATAGAGTTGGGGACCTCACACCACCAAGAAAGCAGTGCCAGGAGCAGATCTCATCCTTTGGACCTGAGGTTCCTTCACAGAGAAGCTCCTAGTCCAGGGAAAGACTGATGACAAGGACCTCCCTCTAGAGCCAACAGAGAAGCCTTTCCCTGTAGATAATGTCCTGAATCTGGACTTCTAGCCTACTAGACTGTGAGATGATAAATCTGTCTTTGTTAAATCCATCCTCTTATCGCATTTCTGTTACAGCAACACTGAAAAACTAAGACAAACCTTAATTCTACAAATCTTTTAAGACTAAATCGGGGTAAAAGAGGAAATGGATTCAAGTTTTCTGACTGAAAACAAGGGTGATGATCAAGGTCACCTTCAAAGGCTCCCTCCACAATCCCACTCTTCTCCTTCCCAGCTAATGATAACTCTATACTTTCAGCTGTTCAGTATAAAAAAATCTCAGTCATCCTAACTCTTTCACATTCTTCAACCCAGAAAATCCTTCCACCTTCAGCATCTATCAAGAATCCTTGTTGTGCAACATAGTGAGTGTAATTAATATCACTGAATTTAACACACAAAAGTCATTGAAATGTTTTGTGACATATATTTCACTACAGTAACAATTCAAAGACAAAACAAAATCTACTGAGAATCCAACTACATGTAATGTTTCCATGGTTACCACCATAATCCAAGCTGCTATATTTTTTCTCCTTGAAAATTATAATAGCCTGCCTCTGGTCCCCACAATTCTTCCTCTGCCCACATAAGTCTGTTCTCCAAAAGGTAGAAAGAATTATCTTTTTAAACTTTTTGTTGTGGTAAAAAATGTACAATGTAAGATTTTCTTTTAATCAATTTTAAGAGTACAATTCAGTGACATTAATTACCCCCATAATGTAAAGACCCCTCCACCCAGTAACTCACTATATGTCCACTTATCTTGCCTCCCTTTTCTTTATAGCTCTCATCTCCATATGCTACATTACATAACTGTTTGTCTAGGTGGTTACTGCCTCATTTTCCCTGCTATACCCCAGAAGATCAGTCTTATAAAAGCAGGGCCTTAGGTTTGTTCACTGCTATATTTCTTTGGAAAACCTGGTTGCATAGAGGTTAAGTGCTACAGCTGCTAACCAAGAGGTCAGCAGTTCAAATCCACTGTGTGCTCCCTGGAAACTCTATGGGGCAAGCTCTATTCTGTCTATAGAGTTGCTATGTGTCAGAATCAACTTGACAGCAGTGAGTTAATATCTTCTTTGACTAGCACATTATAGGCACTCAGTAAATACTTGTGGAATGACTGAGTAGGAAAAAAAAATTTATGCTGAATTTGACTAGAGATAGATAATTTACAAGTGATCAAAGATCATGCTGTTAAGAGTAATTATGAGTAATTACTCATAACCTCTGAGTAATCTCAGAGATCATGCTGAGTATATACCCAGAGAGTGCAAACACATCTCGGATTTTATAAGTTCTTATACTAATGTTTTTCTTTAACTCTTCAAAATTATTTCTACTGATGAAAAGAATTTATGAAGGTACATTACAAAATGTCAAACTTCCACAGAGGTCTGTAAGAATTCCTAAGTTACTATGGCAAATGCACCAGATGCCTGGACTCTACACAGCCTTTTGGGTGCACAATAATGAAAAAAAAGAAAAAAAACAATGCCCAAAGAAATAATTCCAACAATTATAAAAAAAAAGCAAAGTGGAAAGGGAACAGACTAACATTTTTGCGTCTTTACTTTATCCTAATGACTGTGCAAAAAAAGATTACACGCCTTCTCTCATTGAATCCGAGAAAACTGAGACTCAGCAAGGTTAAGAAACTTACCCAACATCAAATAGCTAGGGTAGGAAGAAGGAATCACACTACAGCCATGAGAGGTACTTTGGTCTCAGAGGCTACTTGTGGCAGTGGTTAAGAAATTAGGGTTGGGCTGTAAACAACTTTACATTCAATCCCCACTTCCTCTATTTCTTAGTGTGTAACCTTGGGGAAATGGCTTAAAGTTCCAAATACTGAATTTCCTCATTTCAGAAATAGGGATGCAAACAATACCTCAGTACTGGATCTGTTATGCAATTGCAAGAGATAACAAGTATAAAGCATTTAGCATACTAGCTGTCACAGGGAAAGCAATGAATCAATGCTGGCTGCTTATAACACAGGAAACCCTGATGGTGTAGTAGGGAAGTGCTACAGTGGCTAACCGAAAGTCTAGCAGTTCAAATCCACCAGGTGCTCCTTGAACTCCATGGGGCAGTTCTACTCTGTCCTACAAGGCCCCTATGAATTACAATTGGCTTGATGGCAGTGGGTTTGATTCATAACTCCACTATGTAATGAGGCACAGGACATCCCCTCAAGGACACAAAAATGTTCTGTGTCTTTCCACTGGGAAACCTGGATTGAGGGTGGGCACAGGCTAGGGGAGGTTAGAACAAAACATGCAATCATGCTTCTGACATCTTGACTGTCTTGTCTTTGATCTAAGTCAAACATATACAGATAGTCCTCTGTCTGTCCAGGTTCACCAGTGTGAGCAAGCCACTCCACATCAAGGGCAGAGGGCCGCGAACAACACTGCTTTTAGGTTGCCAGGGAGCCTGCCAGTCAACTCATGTGAACAGAGAGGGCTCTTTATGGTGACGAGATGTGAATTAGGTACTGTGTAGAGTACAGTCAGAAAAAAGAAAATTGAAACACAACCAAGAACAATACAGTTTACAAAATCTGCAGCTAAATACTTTTAAAATGCCTTAAGATGAACTTCAAAGCATTAAAAAACCAACATGTATCATTTGTATTCAAAAAGTTATTTCCCTGCAGAACAGAATTTTAAATTTTCAGTGGAATACAGACTTGTTGGAATCATTGAGGCTAGATAACTCCCTTCAACTACTGCACTGAGATAATCTTTAAACTTTAAATCTTAAACCAAAACCATCCCCTAAAACCTTCTTTGAACCAAAAAAACTGTTTAGCTTAATTAGTGAAGTATATTTGCAGTGACCATGTGTTCTTTTAAAGAATTATCTATGGGAGATTAACATGACAACAGCATCTTGAAAGGTTAGATGGGAAGCTTAAAGGGCAGTTGCCCTTTAAGCTTAATATATATATATTATTATATATAATATATTATTATTATTATGTATTATTATTACATATAATAAGTTTAATATATTGGTGGTAGAATACTCGAGGAAAGGAGAGCAGGAATGTCAGCACACCTTGAAACATGTAATCAATTACACTGAATTGGAACATAGAAGTGGTTGAAATAGTGTATCTTTTGCTGTGTGTACTTTCACCAAAACAAACAACCACCACACACTAAGGAAATCAGAATAAACTCTATGCTTTAGTTTTGGAAAAAAAGTTATGTCCTATTGACACTTAGGAGACTCCAAAATTAATACATTTTTACCTTGTGATAATGCCAAGGAATGATAATGTCCACAGGAAACTTGTATTATTTTTATACCATTCAGAGAGGTTATTTTCCTGTAATAAAAATAACAACAACAACAAAAAAAGCTATTAATTCTTCCTTAGGATGGGTCACTATGTGGACTAAGATATTTAAAAGTATCCCAGGTAATGCCCATAGTCTAGGGAAACCATTTGGTTTTTCTGTATTTCTGTAGTACTTTTATTCCAAAGCCCTCAAACTGTTTTTAATATGACATCAACAGGACTGAATCTAAAACAAGGTACAGGATCAAATTCAAAACATTGTTTTAGATGATGCATTAATTTTTATTCTTTACTGCAGAACCTAAAAGGAAAATAATTTTCTTCATACATATATAGCATAGAATTTCTAGAATACTGTGAGATAAAGAAATTGTCAGGCTGAACTGTAGAAAGTGACATATTTGGGGGATCAAAAACAGACAATTATCAGCAATCTCATAGAGTTCTACCCAAGAGAACTCAGAGAAGTCAGCTCTCAGTTTGTTGAAGGAGGCTCTAACCCAACTTAATGTTTTTCCAAGCCAGTGGTGAAAGGCCACTGAGACTGCTGTTATGATTTAATGACTACCAGGAGGTAATAAGAAGCAACTTCCTAGTATTAAAAAAAAAAATAGTTTTAAAAATTCCTTAAGCACATACTTCACGAACACACAATTAAAGGTAACTGTTTGATTTATTACTTTTCCTGTTTGTGAAGATGAGTGATTTGTCCTCCACTTTATTAATTAAATTATTAGAACCCAGTGACTTGTGACAGGCCAAAAGGTTGTATTCCAACAGGTAAGATTAAGACCAAAGGGTCACATGTTCTTATTTCATCCTGCCCTTCTCCTTTACAGAATTTTAATTAAATAATAATTAGTGGTGAAAGTGTTTTCTTGTCTGCCTCCCTCACTGGACTGTGAGGGAAGGACATGGTGGACAAGGACTGAGTTTGTCACCTTGGTATCCTAGCATCTGGCACATGGTACTCAAAAATACTCAATGAATTGAAGTACTTACTTAGGTGTCAAATTGACTTCCTTCAGTTCTCCAATCCCCAGCTGCCCGTCAGAACCAGCTCCCCATGCAAAGACCCTTCCTTTGTGACAAACTGCCAGGGAGTGCTCCTTCCCACAGCTCAGATGAGCAACATTCAGAGTTTCCAATGCCCGAATAGGTTCTTTGAGAAGAAACACACACACACACACACCCCAAGAAGATTAATTTAGTAAGTTTAAGGCAGTGCTAGCCTTCAAAATCTCTGGCTGGCACAGTAACATGTACTCAACTACTAACCTAAAGACTGACAGTTCAAACCCATCCAGAGGTATCTTGGAAGAAAGACTTGGCAATTTATTTTCATTAAGGTAACAGTCAAGAAAACCCTATGGAGCAGTTCTATTCTGTAACACCTAGGGCTGCTATGAGACAGAACTGACTGCAGTTTTGTTTTGGTTCTTCAAAAAGAAGAGTCAGCAGATTCCCTGTGTCCTCCAATGAGCTCTTCAATAAAGTCAATGCTAAAGAGCTGAAGGAAAATAAGCTCAGTGTAGGAGTACAGCCTTCATGCGGATATACTTACTATTTAAAAAGTTAGACATCGGGGAAGAAGAAACCCTCTGGATACTATGACATCTGTCCATACTATTTCTTTATGATATTACTGCCCAGTGGATTTGACTCATGCTGACCCTACATAACAGAGCAGAACAGCCCCATAGAGTTTCCTAGGCTGTAATTATTATGGGTGATACCCTTGGTGGCTTAGTGGTTAAGTGCACGGCTGCTAACCAAAAAGTCAGCAGTTCAGATCCCCTAGGTGCTCCTTGGAAATTCTGTGGAGTAGTTCTACTCTGACCTCTAGGGTTGCTATGGGTCAGCATCAACTCCACAGCAAGAGATTGGTTAGTGTGTTTTTAATCTGTATGGGAGCAGATTGCTAGGTTTTTCTCCCTCTAAGCCACCGGGTTGATTCAAACCCTAGACATTGTGAGTAGCAGCCAGAGCTTAACCATGATGCCTCCTTGGAAACTCTGTGGGATCACTGTGAGTCAGAACAATTTGACTGCCATTAAGTTTGACTTTTTTTGTTTTTTATGGTTATAATGTGTGGTGAAAAAATCATCTACCCAGTTGTAGAAACACTGCATTTATAAAACTGATCATGATTCTTATAAAGACTAAACATATACACAGAAAAGTACAAAAAGGAATTGCATCAAAATATTAGTTTTCTTTGAGTGTTGGACTTATAAGTGACCTCATTCTCCATCTTTCTACAAAAATCTGTAATGGCAACATTACAATTTTTTTTTTTTTTTTAATTTCTAAATGATACACCTGAGTATTTCTGTGAGAGTTGTGTCCAACCCAGAAACCACGTTTGGAAGGTCAGTGTGGCTCTTCCAGATACACCTGAGCAGGCGATGCTAGAGGTCAGAAGGGCAAGCGGGATGGACCACACCTGGCGAGAGGAGGGCAGTCCAGGAGTTTCGGCTTTCAGTTTCGCTCTTTTTTCAGAAATGGAAACCGAAACAAACTGGAGGCGGGTCCGGAAAACGAAACTTCAGTTAGGCTTGGGCAGAGCCGGGCACCGTTTTCCCTTCTCCTCGGCCCCAGAGGTTAACCGTTCGGCTGCTAACCGAAAGGTCAGCTACTGCAACCCATCAGCTGCTCTCCGTGAAAAAAGACCTGGCGATTGGCTCCGCTACCGATAACAGTCTGGAAGACCCTGTGGGAGCAGTTCTGCTCTTTCCGGTGGGGTCGCTGTGCACTGGAATCCCCACAACGACTCTCCCAGCCCCTCGTAGGTTCCCAGCGTCGCCACCTGCCCCCTCACCCGCGCTTGGGTCCTGACACTCACCTGGCCGCTGCCCCTGGGGCACGCCCCTCCGCCCCAGCTGGCCCCAGCTGTTGTCCCCGCAGGACAGGACGGTGCCATCGCTCAGCAGCAGCAGCGAGTGGCGCTCGCCCGAGGCCGCCTGCCGCAGCTCGGCGCCGCCCGGTGCCTTCCGGCGCAGCCGGTCCGTGGAGCCCGCGTCCCAGCAGAAGTACATCCCGCTCCGCTCCCGGGCGTCCGCAGAAGATGCGGTCCACTGCGCACCAGACAGGTTCCCGAAGGGCACTGACAGATGTTCATTGACTTCCCAGGTGCTGGCAAACGAGAGGCACAGCCCACATCAAGTCTCAGTCTTCCTTCCAATTGGTGCTTCCACACACCGTTGTTTGGACAGGGTTATATACTGCGGGGTGGGAGAGGCGGGGAAGGGAAAGGGGGACGAGAAAGGGGCGAAGAAAAGTCTGACGGTGTTTATATTCTCCGGAAGGAAAAAGACCATAGAGCTAAAGACTAATATTGGCAAAAACAGGTTAAGGGGTTAAGCACTTGCTACCAACCAAAAGGCTTGCATGAACTCTGCTGCAACTGGTTAAGTTTTAATTTTTATCAGGTCAAGTAGCAAAGTGAAGAAAAAGAAAACAGTAAAGGGATAGAATTGAAAGAGAGAAATTCATCTTTTTAGATAGTTTTCCTTCAATCAGTGAGGGTCTTGTTACCCGATTGGGGTCTGTGCCCTAGAGCAGTGGAGCCAGAGAAACATACTCCAAGTGAGAAAGAGGAAGAGCGTTTATTAGGGGGTTGATAACATTGGGGACTCCACAGCAATACAGACTGTTCTCCCTAGATCTCAAAGAACAGTTTTTTCAGTTAGAGTTTATATATCATTTTTGGCAAGGATTACTTCATATTTTTAAGCACGCAACATACAGATAATTGTATGCATCACAAAATAACCACGAGTTCTTTATAAAACTACAGGTACGTATGTCAGACACCTGGACTTTAATCCACATGTTTATAAGAGGAAAAGACAAAACTTGTAAAAAAATTCCTTGGCTACTGAAACTAGCCTGCCATGGCCACTCTGACTGAGACACAGACCAAGAAAGAAAATTGTCAATACAAAAAACAAAAAAGCCAAACAACCTCTCTAGCTGCTGTTGCAAAAGGGTGAAGACCATTCTTCAGTTAAGCAAAGAAGAGGAGGGAGACCAAGGCTGCAAAAGCTGAAGAGGCCAGTGTAGCAGTCTGTCTGATGAGGTGACATTTGAGCAGAGAGCTGAGAGGATGTGGGAATGAGAAAAAGAGCCACACATATGTTTAAGGGCAGAGTGTGAAGGGAAGTAGCTGGAAGGTTTTTTAAGAGAGAAATGACACGATCTGACTTCTGTTTGAAAGCAGTCACTCTGGCTGTTAGGTAGAAAAGAAGAGGACAAAAAAATGAAGTGGGAAAGCTGGTTAGAAGAGGCAGCTTGGGCTCAGGTGGGAGGGATGATGCTTGGACTGAGGTAGAATCCTGGAGGGGAGAAGACGAGAAACTACCACGTTCAAGAAGTGTTTGAGAGTCCACAGGCTCACTGTCGGAGAGAAGAAAGAGGTTAAGACTGGCCTAAACCACTGTATGAACGATGATAGCTTTTACTGCGATGGAGATCCCTGAGGGAGACACAGATTTCGGGCTGATGGTCAGGAGACCATGTTGTAATAAATTTAAGATGCACATCTAGGGAGCAGGCAATAGATATCAGTTTGAACTTGAGAAGTCAGACCTTCATCAGCATATAGGTGATGTTTAAAGCCTGAATGCTGAATGAGCTGATCAGAGGGTGAGTGTGAGAATAATCGGGGTGAGAGCACTGATCCTAGAGGACTACGGCATTCAGCATTAGGAAGGAGGTGCTGCTGGGAGCTGGGAGGACAACGAAGAAGAGGTGGAGTGCACAGAGCAAGCGGTGAACGAAGGGAGTGATTAGTGCTCTCAGTGCTGTTGAGGAGTCATGCAAATAAAGATTGAGATAAAGATGGAGCATGGAGTCCCTTTATGGTGCAAGAACAGTTGGAGTTTCAGGTCCACCCAGAAGTGCCTCAGAAGAAAGACCTGGTGACATACTTCTGAAAAATCTGCCTGTGAAAACTGTGGAACTGTTCTACTCTGACACATACAGGGTCACCATGGGTCAGAATCAACTCAGTGGCAACTGGTGACAACACAGAAAAATTGGTAATTGATTTGTAGGTTTGTCCAAATGGAGGTTATTGGCAACTCTGCAAACATTAGCCAACATCAATGTTACCGTTTTATTATTTATCGTATTAGTGCATCTCTCTTTATTACTACATTTTAAGTTGTCAGCTGCCCTGGAGTTAACTCAACTCCTTGCAACTCTGTGCACAACAGAATAAAATGTTTCACAGTCTTGCAACCACACTTCTGATCTGTTGTGGATGTTGTTGTTCTTGTTAGGTGCCGTTGAGCCAGTTCTGGTTCATAGTCACCCTATGAACAGCAGAATGACACACTGTCCAGTCTTGTGCCATGCCCACAATAATTTGTATGCTTAACCCCATTGTTGCAGCCACTGTGTCAGTCCATCTCACTGAGGGTCTTCCTCTTTTTCACTGACCCTCCACTCTACCAAGCATGATGTCCTTCAGGGATTTATCACTCCTGACAACGTGTCCTAAGTATGTAAGACGCAGCCTCACCATCTGCTCTTCCAAGAAGCACTCTGGTTGTACTTCCTCCAGAACAGATCTGTTTGTCCTTTGGGCAGTCCATGGTACATTCAAAATTCTGCAACACCACAATTCAAAAGGCATGGATTCTTCTGTCTTCCTTGTTCATTGTCCAGCTTTCACATGCATACAATGCAATTGAAAATACCATGGCTTGGGTCAGCTGCGCTTTAGTCTTCAAGGGGACATCTTTACTTTTCAACACCTTAAAGAGGTCCTTTGCAGCAGGTTTCCCCAGTGCTATACATCTTTTGATTTCTTGACTGCTGTTTCCGTGGACATTGATTGTGGAACCAAGTACAATGAAATCCTTGACAACTTCAGTCCTTTCTCCATTTATGATAATGTTGCTTACTCGTCCATTTGTGAGGAATTTTGTTTTCTTGATGTTGAGGTACAATCTGTACTGAAGGCTGTGGTCTTTGATCTGCATCAGTAAGTGTTTCAAATCTCCTTCACTTCCAGCAAGTGAGGTGGTGTCAGCTGCGTAACACAGGTTGTTAATGAGTCGTCCTCCAATCCCGATGTCTTGTTCTTCTTCATAGAATCCAGTTTCTTAAATTATTTTCTTTGTACACATATTGTAAAGGTATGGTGTAATGATACAACCCTGATGCACATGTTTCTTGACCTTAAACCATGCAGTGTCCCCTTGTTCTGTTCACAGGACTGCCTCTTGATCCATGTACAGATTCCTTAAAAGTACAATTAAGTGTTCCGGAATTAAATTCTCCACAATGTTAACATAATTTGTTACGGATTTACGTAGCTGAATGCCTTTGCATTGTCAGTGAAACACAGGTAAACATCGTTCTGGTATTCTCTGCTTTCAGCTAAGATCCACCTGACGTCAGCAATGAAATCCATGGTTCCACGTCCTCTTCTGAATCTGACTTGAATTTTTGGCAGTTCCCTGTCAATATATTGTTGCAGTCATTTTTGGATGATCTTGAGCAAAATTTTACTTGTGTGTGATAGTAACAATATTGTTTGGTAGTTTCCACGTTTGGTTGGATCACCTTTCTTTTGAATGAGCATAAATATGGATCACTTCCAAGTCAGTTGTCCAGGTAGCTATTCTCCACATTTCTTGCCGTAGACAAATGAGCACTTCCAACACCGCATCTGTTTGTTGAAACACCTCAGTTGATATTCCATCAATGCCTGGTGCCTTGTTTTTCACTGAAGACTTCAATGCAGCTTTGGCTTTTACTTCAGTACCATCAGTTCCTGATCATATGCAACCTCTTCAAATGGCTGAACGTGGGCCAGTTTCTGGTGTAACGACTCTGTGTATTCCTTCCATCTTCTTTTGATGCTCCCCAAGTTGTTTGTTTCCCTGTAGAATCCTTCACTATAGCAACTGAAAGCTTGAATTTTTTCTTCAATTCTTTCAGCTTGAAAAATGTAGAATATGTTCTTCCCTTTTGGTTTTCTATTTCTAGCTCTTTGCACATGTCACTATAATACTTTCTTTTGTCTTCTCGAGCTGCCCTTTGAAATTTGTTTAGTTCTTTTACTTCGTCATTCCTTCCTTTTGCTATAGCTGCTCAACATTCAAGAGCAAGTTTCAGAGTCTCTTCTGACATGCAGTTTGGTCTTTCCTGTCCTTTTAATGACCTCTGTCTTTCTTCATGGATGATGCTTTTGATGTCATTCCACAGTTTGTCTGGCCTTGATCATTAGTATTCAACATGTCACATCTGTTCTTACGATGATGTCTAACTCAAGTGAGATATACTCAAGGCTGTACTTTGGCTCTTGTAGACATATTCCAATTTTCTTCAGTTTCAGTTTGAATTTGTATAAGGGCAATTGATGATATGTGCCACAGTCAGCACCTAGTCTTGTTCTGACTGCTGGTATGGAGCTTTCCCATCATCGTCTTCCACAGATGTAGTCCATTTGATTCCTCGGTATTCCATCTGGGGAGGTGCACGCATACAGTCACCACCTGTGTTAGTTACAAAAGGTATTTGCAATGAAGAAGTTGTTAGTCTGGCAAAATTCTATCTTGCAACCTCTGGCATCATTTCTGTCACGAAGGCCATATTTTCCAACTACTGATCCTTCTTCTTTATTTCTAACTCTTGCATTCCAATCGTCAATAATTATCAATGCATATTGATTGCATGTTTGATCAATTTTGGACTGCAGGAACTGGTAAAAATCCTCAACTTCTTCATCTTTGACCTTAGAGGTTAGTGCATAAATTTCAATAATATTCATATTAACTGGCCTTCCTTGTGGGCGTATGGATATTACCCTGTCACTGTCAATATTGTACTTCAGGACAGATCCTGAAATGTTTTTTTTGATGATGAATGCAACACGGTTCCTCTTCAAGTTTTCATTCCCAGCATAGCAGACAATAGGATTGTTGGATTCAAAATGGCCAGTATTGGTCTACTTCACCTTAGTAATGCCTAGCACATTGATGTTTATGTGTCCCATTCATTGTAATGAGTTCCAATTTTCCTAGTTTCATACACCATACGTTCCATGTTCTGATTATTAATGGATGTTTGAGTCATGTCGCATCAGCAAATGAAGATCCTGAAGGCTTTACTCCATCCACATAATTAAGGTCAACTCTACTTTGAGGAGGCAGCTCTTCCCCAGTCATCTTCTGAGTGCCTTCAAACCTAGGGGGCTCATTTTCCGACACTATACGTGACAGTGTGCCACTACTTTTCCTCAGGTTTTCCCTGGCTAGTTCTTTTCAGAAGTAGACTGCTGGGTCCTTCTTCCTCATCTGTCTTAGTCTAGAAGTTTAGCTGAAACCTGTCTGCTATGTGTGACTGTATAGGATAGGAATATATATATACATATATACACACACACATACACATACACATATAGAATATGGGATAGTACTATATATGTGTGTGTGTATATATATATATAAACTGATGTCACTGAGTCAGTTCTGACTCATAGCAACCCTATAAGACAGAGTAAAACTGCCCCACAGAGTTTCCAAGGAGTGCCTAGTAGACCAGAACTGCTGGCCTTTTGGTTATCAGCTGTAGTAAAGCAGGCAGCAAATAACCTGATAGGTTTCTTTTTTGACATTTCTTTTCCATTTTCTTGCAAGTAAAATAGTGCCAGGAACCAGACCTCGTGAAAACCCTTTACATAGAAACTTTTCAGCAGATAGTGACAGAACAAACATTTTTGCCATCTCTTGAGATGTTAAGATAAGCCATCACATAACAGACTGAAAGTTTTTACCATACCCTGCAACACTGAGATAAGCCATTATATAGCTATGCAAAATTTCTCAGAGTTGTTTTTTAGGAAGCCAGGTGATAGTATACTTTAAGAAGCCCAAATTTGGCCAGAGGACTATGGTCAGGACTAGGGAATGGAAGGCAAACTACAAATCTCAGAAGTCTTCTCTGCAAGCTACCTGGTACCCGTCTGCATGTACCTCCGCTCCCCTTCCTCTCCCCTTCGGTCATTGTTATTTTCCCGCCTCAAAACCCTCAGATATTGGGGACTGGCCTTACTTCAAAGACTTGGAGGCCAAACCAAAACCAAACCTGCTGATACTGAGTTGATTCTGACTTGTAGTGACCCTATAGTACAGAGTAGAACTGTCCATAGAATTTCCAAAGAGTGCCTGGTGGATTTCAACTGCTGGCATAGCACTTAACCACTATGCAACCAGGGTTCCCAGCTCCCCCCAAACCTTGCTCTTGAGGAAAGATTTTTTTTCCTGCAGCTTGCCTTTTTATTCTTAAAGATGCATCCACAAACCTAGAGTGCACAGCTCCAGCTGCCTGGTAACAGTAATACTTAACCACTAGTCACCACGGTCTCCTGGGTTTATAAGGACAAACATAAACTGAAAATACTTGTTGGTGGTGCATGCTATTGAGCCAATTTTGAACTGCCTCATGGGATTGTCTAGGCTGTCATCTTCATGGGTGCAGATCACCACATTGTTCTCCTGTAGAGTGTTTGGTATGTTGTAACAGTCTACCTTTAGGAAGCAGCTGAATGATGAACCATTGTGCCTCTAGAGCTCCTTATCTGTTACCTACCCAGCCTACTCACTGATGCAGAGTTGATTTCTACTCTTAGAGACTCTCATAGGGTAGAACTACCTCATAGGGTTTCCAAAGTAGAAATTTTTCCAGAAGTAGACTGCCACATCTTTCTTCTATGGAGCCACTGGTGTGTCCAAACCTCTTTTTGGTTGTCATCTGAGTGCTTAATCAGTGTGCCACAAGGGCTCCTTTGTCTGTTACATAATATATACTAAACTAATTTGCTAAATACCACTGAGTGCCTATTGAGTGCCAGGCAATGCATTTACCATGTGTTTTAGTCAGCTAGGGCTGCTCTAGCAGAAATACCACAGAGCATAAGGCTTTAACAAAGGAAAGTTTATTCTTACACAGTCCGGTAGGCTACAAGTCCATATTCAGGGTGTCTGCAAGTCCCGTATTGTATCAGTCTTTGTCAGGGAGCGTCTTGGCTCAGGAACCTCAGGTCTGAAGGATGCGCTCTTCTTCCGGTGCTGCTTGCTTGATGGTCCCAGGTTCCCAATTCTCTGCTTGCTTCTCTTTCCTTTTATCTCTTACAGGATGAAAGGATTAAGGGTGTGGCAAGCCATACTCCAGGGAAACTCCCATTACAGTGGAGCAGGGAGGTGATCCTGTGAAGGGATTTACAGCCCCACCCTAATCCTTTAGCATACAGCCCAGGAAAACCACACAATGAAGGACAGTCACAAGATACTGGGAATCATGGCCCAGCCACATGGCTACACATATTTTTGGAGGGACACAATTCAATCCATGATACCATGTTACAAAATAAACTGGAAAACCAAACCCATTGCCACTGAGTCAATTCTGACTCATCATGACCCTGCAGGACAGAGAAGTTCCCCATAGAGTTTCTAAGGAGCACTTGAGGAATTCCAGCTGCTCACCTTTCAGTTTAGCAGCCATAGCGCTTAAACAGTATACGGCCAGGGTTATAAAAAATACTAAGTATAGTATCTGGCACTCAATAGGCACTCAGTGACTTTAACGATTAATTAATTAAAATTTGTGGTTAATAAAACTTTTAAATCATTACTGCATCTCCAGGATGGGTGTAACACTGAGCAAACAAAAGATAATAGTGATGACTCACATTAATATGTACTTGAGACTTGACAAAATCCATGTTGCTATTTTACTTTATGAGTCCCTGTAATTACAGGGTGGGTAGACATAACAGAGGATATGTTATCTTTGTTTCACAGATGAAGAATTTAAGCTCAGAGAAATGAGTGATTTTTTTTTTTAATTTTTCCAAAGCTGCAAATGAACAAGAGGAATAGCTCATGTCTTTTCCTCCAAGTCCAGCACCATAAACTAATGAGCTTCTCTATTTTGGAGACTACCTCAGTGAAAAACAGGAAATCAACATAAATTGACTGTCATCATAAATTTAAGATCAAATCCTGAAGATTATTTATACCTAATATTTCATACTGTAGTTTTTGAGTTGTTTGTTTTGTACTAATTTTCCCTTAAAAGATCTGTGAACCAGAGAAGGGAAAGAAAATAAAATAATAAAAACTTTTAACTACCTACCACACGTCAGTTTCTCTCCCAGTACATTTCCCAAAGTAAGCTTTGCAACAGCTCTATAAGGTCTGTGTATACACCTGTGTAGATGAACAACTTGAGTCTCAGAAAATTTAGGGGACAGAGTAGAGCTGCCACATAGAGTTTCCAAGGAGCACTCACTGGATTTGAACTGTTGACCTTTTGGTTAGCAGCCGTAGCTCTTAACCACTATGGTTCCAAGGTTTCCAAGGAGTTCCTAGGTGGCACAAATAGTTAACATACTCAGTAGCTAACTGAAAAGTTGGAGGTTCAAATGCACTCAGAGGTGCTGAGGAAGAAAGGTATGGAGATCTGCTTCCAAGTCAACTAGTCATTGTAAACTCTATAGAGTACAGGTCTGCTCTGACACCCTGAGGTCACCAGGAATTGGAGTCCACAGGAAATGGTAGTGCTGAATTTCAGCTGTAGGTGGTGGGATTAGTCAACGATTATAAGAAACAGCTAGAGCCAGTTTTTTTCTCAGGTTGGTTGGTAAACTAACGGTGATGTCTCTTCTGTATAGGTAGTCTTGTGATTATCAATATTGATTTTTACGATTTTCTTCCACATGTTTATGGCAGTATTTTATTACTTAAGTGACTTAAGAAAGGAATATAAAATGCTATATTCATATGTTGTTATAATAAAACCTCAGTTATATGAAGTCTACCAACCATCTCAGAGCTTCAGAATTTGATCCTGAACTGAGAATAAAGAGAAAAAGGGCCACTGAATCCTAGAAATGGTTCATGCTGAAGCTTCTTAACATGTTGCCCAGTAGCAAATGGAAGACCATCTGAGATTTGTACTTAAAACATTATTGATTTTAATTCATTAACTTATGTAGACTAGTGGAGCTTTCTTAGTAAACTAGATAAGTAGGACTAGCTTTGGCTGTATGTAATAAAACCTCCAAATAATGATGGTATAAAAATATAAAAGTTTATTTCTCTTTCATATAAAAAGCCCAGAGGTAAACAGCAAGGGGCTGGTGTGGCAATTCCACAATTTTTCAGGAACTCAGGCATCTTCTGTCTTTCAGTTTCAATTGAGAATTTAACTTCCATCATCATATCCTAAGGTTATCTTATGTTCCAAGACGGCTGCTGGAGTTCCTGCTATCACAGCTCTATCCCATATGGTTAGAAGAACACATGAAACCACTGTGATGGACTGAACAGTGTTCACCCCCCAAAATCTGTGTTTCAATTTAGCTAGCCTGTGATGTTCTCCCTTATGGTAAATCCTGTCACTGTAATGTTAGTGAGGGAAGATTGGCTACAGCTGCATTGGTTTCCCCGGACTCCACGTGTAAGATTGATTGTGCCTTGAGGTAGTCTCTTGAGATGTAAATGAAAGAAGCTAGCAGGGAGATTTGGTGCCTCATACCACCAAGAAGCTATGGCAGAAGCTAAGCGTGTCCTTTAGAAAGGACCAGGGTCCCTGGGCCTCAGAAGCTTGCAGTCCATAGGAAGATTGGCAATAGGGACATCCCTCCAGATCCAGCAAAGAAAGTCTCCTGGAACAGACACCCTGAATTTCGACTTTTGTCCTATTGGACTGTGACAAAATAAAATTTCTCTCTTCAAAGTGATCCACTTGTGGTATTTCTGTTAAAGGAGCACTAGCTGACTAAGACAGCCACTATTCCAGAAATCTCACACAATGCTTCTGCTTATATCTGCTTAACCAAAATTTATACATGTAGCTATACTAGTGGCATAAGCAGCTGGGAAATGCAGTTTTTAGCTCATTACATCATGATACCAAATGAAATCAAGATTCTGTTTCCAGAATCTTTAAGTGGCAACAAACGGTCTCTCTACAACCTGCCAACAAAGAATTTGAGATGCTTGGTTCAAGTGAGTGTGAAAATCATAACTGATTTTAGGGACGTGCAACCTGTACAGCTGCACAGGACCTGGATCTTGCAAGGGCTCCACAGTCTATCACTGCTGTGGGAGTTTTAGTAATTTTTCTTTGAGCTTCTTTACTGGACAGGAAGTCTGATGAGATGATGGAGCGTGTGTATGAGACATGTCCCACCAGGGTGGATTACGCAACAAGCGAGGTGTGTGTGGGCTTCCTTGTGCTTACTTACTGATCTTTAGTGCACAGTTTCACCTCTTTTTCACCACAAATGCCTTATGAAACTGGGTTATTGATAAATAGGGAGAGGAAGGAAAGGAGAACTTACTGCTTAATGAATTTTGAGCTTCTGTTTGGAGTGATGAAAGATGGAAATAGTGACGATGGCTGTACGGTATTGTAAATGGAATTGTCACTGGATTGTGCTCTTCAAAATGGTTAAAAGGCAAATTTCATGTTATATCTATTTTACCACAATAAAATGTATCAAAAAAAAAGAGTGGAACAAAAACAGTTAATGGTGTTGGAATAATTTGTGTAAGAATGGTTGTACAACTTTTCTAACAAGACTGTAATAAATGTCACTAAATTATACATTTAGAAATTGTTCAGATGATCTATGGCTTGCTATGTATATTTTAACCCTACCTCCTGCCCCCACCCCCCACAACCAAACAGTTGAGTTAGCTTGATGCAATATTTCCATTGTTCTGGTAAGAACAAAGTACATGTGGATATGAAGAGCTACAAAATATGAATTATGTAATTTTGGTGATTCTGCCTATGAGTTAAATGCTCATATTGTGTTTAGAACTGATATTTCATAATATAAACATGAATGGTAAAATTTATGCTGATAACTTAAGACACATATTTTCTTTATTTAGAAAATCCTGAATGAAACCAAGTAAAAATATTGAATGACAAATCAAAAACACCATGAAGAGTTGTCATAGAAAAAAATAAAAAGCTTTCAATTTTAGTTCCTTTAGTGGTACTACTTCTTGCTATTGAAAAACCCAAACTTCCTCCTGTTGAGTCAATTCCAACTCATCGTGGCAGAATAGACCTGGCCCACAGGACTTCCAAGGAGCCCCTGGTGCATCTGAATTGCTGGCCTTTTGGTTAGCAGCCGTGCCTCTTACCCACCACATCACCAGGATTGCCACTTTTGACACCTGTTGACTGGAGTTGGTCGCAGCTTGTAGGTACCATGCAGGACAGAGAGAAATTGCCCCACATGGTTCCCAGGGGGTGCTTGGTGGATTCCAACTGCTGACCTGTGGGTTAGCCACCCAGTGCTTAAGCACTACGCCACCAGGGTTTCCCTTTTTAACAAGGGGTTTCACGATTTCATGTTATACTTGGTCCTGCAAATGATGTAGCTGACTTTGAAACAGGATTGATAATTCAGTCAGACTATGCAAAAACCAAACAAACAACAAAAAAAAAAACCCTGTATTTGCCACAACTTGTCTAAACTTGTTCTCAAGCCTCTAGGCTTCTGTGTTGGCAAAGATCTCATATATCTACTTTAAATGACCTCCATTTCTTCTATTTTAACTGTTATTATGTAAATGATTCATTTTCTAGACATTCCCCATTCCCACACATTTAAAGCCACTGGGTGGGTGGAACGTCTCTGTAGACACAGCAAATCATTGTGCATATGGGCCAGAGTTCAGTGTACGGCTGGGATCTTTGAAGCTGTGGGAGAGATGAGATCCTCAAGGAAGGGAGGTTAGCACGAGTTACAAAGAGGATCAAAGACAGAACCTTGGGCCATACTTACATTTATTAGGCAAAATATAGATGAAAACAATGCTCACAGGGCTAAGAACAGTCAGAGAATTAGAACAGAACAAGAGGTCTTTGGTCTGGAGAGAATATTTTATGAAGAAAGCTGCTCAAGTCAATAGGAATTAAATGCGATGTGTTATTTGGCAATTAAAACCAAAAACCAAACCCAATGCCGTTGAATTGGTTCCCGCTTGCAGAGACCCTGTAGGTTAGAATACAACTGCCCCACAGAGTTTCCAGGGAATGCCTGGAGGATTTTAAATGCCAGCCTTTTGGTTTACAGACAAAACATTCCATCGTTAAGCCACAGACAACAAATCGAACTTTACAAAAAATTGAAGTTTACCTAATGTTTTAATAGCACGCTTTATTTAACTAAATATATATGTATATATAGATACAGTTTTAAATGTAATCAATATAAAATTATCAATGAACTATTTTATATTCTTGGAGCCCTGGTGACACAGTGGTTAAATGTTTGGCTGCTAAGCAAAAGCTCAACAACTGGAATCCAGCAGCAGCTGTTTGGGAACCCTGTGGGGCGGTTTTACTCTGTCTTAAAGGGTTGCAATGTGTCAAAATCCGTTGGACAAGCGAAGGCTTTTTTGTTCTTTTCAACACTCCTTTATGTGAATTCTTAAAATCTCGTGTGTAATTTACCTCGGTAGCACATTTCAGTACAGATGAGCGACATTTCACGCGCTTGGTGACCATGTGTGGCTGTTGTTGCCACCAGGTGCCTGCTGGGTCAGTTCTCACTCTGTGACTAGTCACTCCTGCTAGTGACTGTGTCATCTCACAGAAGAAGTCTAGGTCTAGGTGACCCACAGAGTTATATCGACCAAGCTAAAGGAGCCAAGGGCTTCTTGAGGGTTGCATTTAACCGGATTGGCTGTACCTGGAAACAAAGGCCTGGAGATTTACTTCTGAAAAATCAGCCACTGAGCCTTCCTGTGGAGCCTGTTCCTACTCTGACACACCTGGGGTCACCTTGAGTTGGAATCAGGGAGCGGACATACTTTTTCTCTGCATCCAACTGGCCAACACCGGCAAGCAGGATAGGTTCTGGCAGCTGAGGGAAGGGTTTCAACCCAGTGAAGCAGGTACTAGCTGCTGACACTGAAAGTTCCCAGGAGTCCACATGCATGGGAATGACCGAGGGGCACAAGGGAACACAGGAAGAGCACTGCCAGGATCCGCTCAGGATGGAGGGCCCAGTGCACCCAAGTGTCATCCTGTAGAAGCTACTACCACACTTTCCTTGGCTGCAGTGACATTCTCTGAAGGAAAATGCCCTCAGCTTGAGAGCACCCTGCTATAGGACAATCAGGACAGGAGATTTCAGGAGAAGGACATTTGATGTTGTTCCTTTTTTCTTTGTCTACTGTAACCAGAAGGAGTTTCTTAAATGGTTGAACACAGAGTCCCTGGGAGGAAGGACATGGTGATCAACTTCAAAAAGATTATACTATTAAAAACCCTACGAAATGCAGTTCTAGTCTGAAACATGAGGTCACCATGAGTTGGAACTGACAACATTTTTTTTCACCCAGTAAACATTCTTGTCTTCATTTTAACAGTTTGCATGCTTTTGTGCACCATCTTGAGAATGTCAGTGCTTGAATTAGAGCAATGAACAAACATTACATTTGTTGTTAAACTCGGCAAGAGTGGAAGTGAAATCAGGGATAAACAAATGTGGCTGTTGTTGCTAGGTGCTGTCGAGTCAGTTCTGGCTCATCACGACCCTACGCACAACAGAGAAGAACACGACCTGGCCCTGTATCTGGCCCACAATCGCTTTTACATTTCAGCCCATCATTGAAGCCACTATGTCAATACATCTTGTTGAAGGTCTCCTTTTATTTTTGCTGGCCCTCTGCTTCACCAAGTACGATGTCCTTCTCCAGCGTTTGATGCCTCCTGACAACATGTCCAAAGTAGGTAAGACTCAGACTTGCCATCTTTGCCTCTGAGCAGAACTCTGGTTGAACCTCTTCCAGAACAGATCTGTTTGTTTTTGTGACAGTCCATGGTTTATTCAGTATTATTCTCCTCCACCACAATTCAAAGGCATCAGTTCTTCCTTTGTCTTCCTTGTTCATTGCCCAGCTTTCATATGCACATGGTGCAATTAAAAATACCATATCTTGCGTCAGACACATCTTAGTCTTCAAGGTGACATCTTTACTTTTCAACACTTTAAAGAGGTCCTTTGCAGCGTCTTTTGACTTCATGACTGCTGCTTCCCTTGACATTGATTGCGGAAATAACTAAAATGAAATCCTTGACAACCTCAATACTTTCTCCGTTTATCACAATGTTGCTTCCTCGTCCAGTTGTGAGGATTTTTGTTTTCTTGATGTTGAGGTGCAATCTATACTGAAGGCTGTGGTCTTTGATCTTCATCACTAACTGTTTCAAATCTTCACTTCCAGTGAGCAAGGTTGTGTCATCTACATAACAGAGGTTCTTAGTGAGGTTTCCTCCAGGGCTGATACTTCATTATTCTTCATATAATCCAGCTTCTCAGATTATTTGCTCAGCACACAGATGGAAAAGGTATGGTAAAAGGCTACAACCCAAACACAGAATTTTTCCTGACTTTAAACCATGCAGTCTCTTTGTTCTAGTCTCTTGATCCATACACAGATGCCTCACAAGCACAATTAATTGTTGTTATTTCCATTCTCTGCAATGTTATCCATAAATTTATTACAGTCCACACAGTCAAACGCCTTTGCATAGTAGATGAAACACAGGTAAACATCTTTCTGATATTCCCTGTTTTCAACGAAGATCCATCTGATATCAACAATAATATCCCTAGTTCCACGTCTTCTTCTGAATGTGGCTTGAATTTCTAGCAGTTACTTGTCAATATACTGTTGTGGTCACTTTTGAATGATTTTTAATGAAATGGTACTTGCACGTGGTATTAATGATATTGTTCGATAATTTCCGCATTTGGTTGGATTACCTTTCTTGGGAATGGGCATAAATATGGATCTCTCCCAGCTGGTTGACCAGGTAGCTGTCCTCTAAATTTCTTGGCATAGATGAATGAGCACTTCCAATGCTGTACCCATTTATTGAAACATCTCAATTGATAGTCCACCAATTTCTGGAGCCTTATTTTTACCAATGCCTTCAGTGTAGCTTTGACTTCTTCCTTCGGTACTATTGGCTCCTAATAATATGCTACCTTTTGAAATGGTTGAACATAGACCAGTTCTTTCTGGTATAATGAGTCAGTGTATTCCTTCTGTCTTCTTCTGATGCTTCCTGAGTCTTTGAATATTTTCCCTCTAGAATCCTTCACTACTGCAACTTGAGGTCTGAATGTTCAATTCTTTCAGCTTGAGAAATACAGAGCACCTTCCTCCCTTTTGGTTTCCTGTCTCAAGCTCTTTGTATACGGCATTGTAATACATGGTCTTCTTGAGCAGCTCTTTGAAATCTTCAGTTCTTTCATGCATCATTCTTTCCTTTTGCTTTAGCAACTTGACGTGCAAGAGCAAGTTTCTGTGTCTCTTTTGACATCCAATTTGGACTTTTATTTCATTCTTGTCTTTTTAATGACCTCTTGCTTTCTTCATGGATGATGTCTTTGATGTCATTCTACAGTTTGGTCTTCATTCATTAGTGTTCAGTGCATCAAATCTGCTCTTAAGATGGTCTCTAAACTCAGGTGGGATGTAATCAAGTCTGTACTTTCACTCTTGGGAACTTGTTCTGATATTCTTCATTTTCACTTTGAATTTGCAATGAGCAATGGGTGGTCTATTCCACAGTCAGCAGCTGGTCTTGTTCTGACTACTGATAATGAGTTTTTCCACCATCTTTTCCCACAGATGTAATCTATTTGATTGTTGTGCGTTCCATCTGGTGAGTTCATGTGCATAGTCGCCATTTATGTTGGTGAAAAAGGTATTTGCAATGAAGAATTTGTTGGTCTTGCAAAATATTGTCACACTGTCTCTGGCTTCATTTCTGTCACCAAGGCCTTATTTTCCAACTACCAACCCTTCTTGTTTCCAACTTTTGCATTCCAATCACCAGTAATTACCAATGTGGCCTGATTGCATGTTTGATCAGTTCATGACTGCAGAAGCTGATGCCAGTCTTCAATTTCTTCGTGTTTGGCCTTAGTGTCTGGTGCATAGATAGATATTGTCTATCTATCTCCATATAGATATTATCCTATCACTGACAGCACTGTACTTCAAAACACGTTGTGAAATGTTCTTTTTGATGATGAATGTGACACTATTCCTCTTCTAGTTGTCATTCCCAGCATGGGAGACCATATGATCACCCAATTCAAAATGGACAATGCTGGTCCATTTCAGCTCACTAACGCCTAGGACGTCAATGTTTGTGTGCTGCATTTCATTTCTGAAGATTTCCCATTTTCCTAGATTCGTACTTCATACTTACCATCTTCCAATTATTAATGGATGTTTGAAGCCGTTTCATCTCATTTTGAGTTGTGCCACATCAGCAGATGAAGGTCCCAAAGGTTTCACTCCACCCACGCCATTAAGATCTATTCTCCTTTGATGAGGCGGCTCTTGCTCAGTTGTCGAGATGCAGGTGTTCAAGGTCAAGAATGTAGGTTAGAGATTCAGGAAGACTCAGTAACAGATGCTCAGCTGCTGTGGTCATGGCAGATGTACTGGTGCAAAGGCTGGAAACAGGTACAACATTTGGTGGGCAGCAGGCAACATACAACTCAGCAGCAACCTTAACAATGGGTACCAGACACTACACACACCTAGGCAGCAGCAAGTAGGACAGCACCTCATGGCACAGTCACCTTCTATACCAATATTACACAAAAGTGGCTGGCTGTCTGATTTGAGCCCTCAAGGCCAATCTGGACATAAACAGGGTATGTCATGTTGCTGTTTCACTCGGGTGGAAAACCTGTGTAGAGAGAGAAGGCCTGAGCAAGAAACTCTCCATATTGTCCCCACACTAGTTGTCTTTTGAGTACCTTCCAACCTGGAGGGATCATTCTCCAGTACTATATCATACAATGTTCCACTGCTATTCATAAAGTTTTCACTGACTCTAATCCTTTTCAGAAGTAGACTTCCAGGTCCTTCTTCCTCATCTCTGCTAATCTATAAGCTCAGCTGAAACCTGTCCAACACGGGTGACCCTGCTGGTATCTGAATACTGGTGGCATAGCTTCCAGCATCACAGCAACATGCAAGCCACCACAGTACAACAAACGGACAGACAAGTGGGGGACAAAATGTGGCATGTACATATAATGAGGTATTATTCTGCTATAAAAAGAAATGAAGTCCTAATGCATGCCACAACATGAGCAGAATTTGAAAACATGTTGGGTGAAATAAAAGCAAGCATACAAAAAAACCCGTTACCATCAACTTGATTTTAACTCACAGAGACACCGTAAGACAGAGTAGAACTGCCCCATAGGGCTTCCTAGGAGCAACTGGTGGATTCTAACTGCTGTTTAGTTAGCAGCTGATCTATTAATCACTGTGCCATCAGGGCTCCAAAAAGTAAACTAAATCAATCACAAAAAGGCAAACACAATATGATCTGACAAATGAAATTAGCAAATACATGGAAACCAAAGATAATTAGTGGCTACCAAAGATGAGAAGGAGGGAGAAAGAGGACACTTTTCCTTAGAGGGCATTGTGTTTGTTACTGGTGGTAGGATAATTTGGAAAAGGATAACAATAATGGTGGCACAATGTGTACAATGCAATCAATGTCACTGAAATACACAGGTAGAAATTGTTGAATTGGTGAATGTTTCATAGTTTTTTCACTACAATAAACAAAATGAGTTGTTTCATATCTAATGGAAAAAAAAATCATCCCCAGGTAAGGAGGTATTTATTCACTATAAGTCATTTCCAAGGGTTTAAACTACCCTTGGTAGTTCAAAGTTTAAAGTTTAAAGTCCTTTCCCAAAAAGGGGAGAGACGTTATCTACATTTTTTTTTTTTTTTTTTTTTACTCATTTTCCATTCATTCAATTCCCATTTGTTGTGTACCACTTAATACAAGATGTCACTTGAGAAATTTTATGGAAGTTTTGCCTCAGGATAATTAATCCTAACAGAACAGATGGGTGTGTGTACACAAACAGCTATAATAAAGTCTGTACACAAAGAGTAACATGACTAGGAAGGGAACAAAGGTGACAGGTCTGTAAAAACAAGAGGGATCATTTTTAGTTAAGGAGCTCAGGGTAAGTTTCATGGTGAATGCTGACACTGCAACGTACCTTAAAGAACATGCAAAATCTCAGCTGACCAACATGAATGTGAGGGCATCTAAAACAGAAAAATGTCATGAAGAAAGAAACACAGGTAAAGAGAAATATATAGAATGGTTTCCTAAATAACATTCAGTTTTTAAAGCAAAAAAAGCCAAATATCTTGAAACCCTGTTGTCTGAGGATGTTGTGTAGGCCAATTTGCTAAGGCAAGCAATGGATATACAAGAAGTACAGGTGATCAGCTAGAAAAACAAGAAGGTCTTGGTTGGTTTTAGAGGCCAAGCTCTGAATGTGAATTTTATGAAACAATGAAAAGTTACTGGAAAGATTAAACAGTGGAGCACCATGATTCAATCAAACATGAGACGTAATTATTAAGTGTTTAATACTGGAAAAAATTCTCAATGTCAATTTAGCTCTACAAGTATGTGCTGGACGTCTAACACAACTGCTAGGACCTAGGGTAGATGCTCTGTAGCTCACACATTTAAATACTTGCCCTTCTGGCTTTCTACCTTAAACGTAATTTGGAGTCATAGATTAAATTGTGTCCTCCCCTCCAAAACATATGCAACAACTTGGCTGGACCACGATTCCTGGTATTGTGTGATGTTCCTGTATGTTGTAAATTCTGCCTCTTTGATGTTAATGAGAGAAGATGGGTGGTGGTTGTGTTAGTGAGGCAGGACTCAGGGTATAAAATTATATTGTGCCTTGAGGCAATTTCTTGGGGTATAAGGAAAGGGAAGCAAGCAGCAAATTGGGAATCATACACCATTAGGAAAGAAGCAGTGTGAAGAGACGAGTGTATCCTTCCTACCCAGGGTCCTTGTGCCTCAGAAGTTCCCAATCCAAGGGAAGATTGAAGACAAGGACCTTCCTCCAGAGAAAGACTTCCCCTGAGCTGAGGCCCTGAATTTGAGCTTGTAGCCTACTGGACTGTGACTGATTAAACTTTCTTTTTTTTAAAGCCATTCACTTGTGGTATTTCTGTTACAGCAACACTAGATGACTGAGACAGTAAGTCAGAATATGAATTACAATTTAGTTATGGATTATAAATAGTCATTCAATTTAAAGAGCTACAGAAAAGTTGGAGAGTGGCGATGGAAGAGATTAAGAGGAAGAAAATCTAACACCTTTGGAATGAATACTGTGTGTGCTGTGAGATTTGTATGTTATCTCATTTAATCCTCTTGGTCATAAAGTCCACCACTTGTCTGTCAACTTGTAGTATTGTCATGCCTTGCATGCCTCTACAATGTTGGAAGTTATGGCATTGTTATTTGAAATACCAGTAGGATCTTCTGTGATGGACAGGTTTGAATAGAACTTCAGACTAAGACAGACTAGGGAGAGGAATCTGGTAATCCACTTCTAAAAAAATTGGCCAGTAAAAATCTCACGAATAGTATTGGAACGTTGTCTGCTATAGTGCCAGAAGATGAGTCCCTCAGGTTGGAAGGTACTGAAAATGTGACTGGGGAAGAGCTGCCTCCTCAAAGTAGAATCAACCATAACAACATGGATGGAATCAAGTTTTCAGGACCGGCATCTGCTGAAGTGACACAGCTTAAAAGGGGAAAAAATAGAAACAAACATCCATTGTTGCCATTGTTGTTAGGTGCTGTCAAGCTGGTTGCAACTCATAGTGACCATATGCACAACAGATCAAAACACTGCTCAGTCTTGCACCAAGTCCACATTTTTATGCTTAAGCCCATTGTTGCAGCCATTGTGTCAATCAATCTTATTGAAGGTCTTCCTCTTTTTTACTGACTCTCCACTCTACCAAGCACAGTGTCCTGCTCCAGGCACTGATCCTTCAGGACAACATGTCCAAAATATGTAAGACCCAGTCTTGCCATCTTTGCTTCCAGGCAGAACTCTGGTTGCACTTCTTACAGAACAGATCTGTTCTTTTGGCAGTCCATGGTACATTCAATATTCTCCAACACCACAGTGCAAAGGCATGAATTCTTCTTCTGTCTTCTTTGTTCATTGTGTAGCTTTCACATGCATGTGATGCAACAGAGAATACCATGGCTTGGGTCAGGCACACTTTAGTCTTCAAAGTGACATCCTTACTTTTCAATACTTTAAAGAGATCCTTTGCAGCAGATTTTGCCAGTGAAATAAATCTTTTGATTTCTGCTCCACGGGCATTAACTGTGGAAAGAACTAAAGTGAAATCCGTGACAACCACAATCCTTTCTGTATTTATCACAGTGTTTCTTACTTGTCCAGTTGTGAGGAGTTTTGTTGCCTTGATGTTGAGGTGCAATCCATACTGAAGGTTGTGGTACCTGATCTTCATCAGTAAGTGTTTCAAATCTTCTTCACTTCCAGCAAGTAAGGAGATATTGTCTGTGTAACGCAGGTTGTTAATGAGTTTTCCTCCAATTCTGATGGCATGTTCCTCTTCATGAAGTCCAGCTTCCTGGATAATTTGTTTGGCATACAGATTGAAAAGTTATGGTGAAAGGATACAACCCTGATGCACACCTTTCTTGACTTTAAACCATGCAAGGCCCCCTTTTTCTGTTAGCATGACTGCTTCTTGATCCATATACGGATTTCTTAAGAGCGCTATTAAGTGTTCTGGAGTTCCTGCTTTACACAGTGTTAGCCACAAAAACATGCACTAACAACCATAAACTAGCATGTATAAAGTATGAATCTAGGAAATAGAAAGTTGTCAAAAGTTAAATGGAACAGATAAAGATTGATATTCTAGGCATTAGCGATCTAAAATGGATTGGCATTGGACATTTTTGAATCAGCTTATTATATGGTCTTCTACAGACGGAATGTTAAATGGCATTACATTCATTGTCATAAAGAACATTTTAAGATCTATCCTGAGGTGCAGCACTGTGAGCCATAAGATAACATTCGTATGCCTCCACGTAAAATCAGTTAGTATGTTGACGAAGGTTATAGAATACACCACGGACTGCCAGAAGAACAAACAAATCTGTTTTGAAGGAAGTACAGCCAGAATATTTGTTAGAAGCCAGAATAGCTAGACTTCATCTCATTAGCTTGGGTGTGTTATAAGGAGAAGCCAGTCAGTCCCTGGAGAACTACATCATGGTTGGTAAAATAGAGTCAGTGCAAAAGAGGAAGATCTTTAACGAGATGGATTGACACAAAGGCTGTGACAATGGACTCAAACAGAGCAACCATTGTGAGGATGGTGCAGGACCTGGCAGTGTTTCACTCTGTTGTATAGAGGGTCAGTATGAGTTGGAACAGATCCAGTAGCATCTAGTAATAAACAAGAAGTCATACGAGAACCGCCAATTAAGTTTTCGAACTCATCCTAGAAAAGTGCTTCATAGCTCATTACTGAACATCATTGAGGTCACTTTAAAAGCACTCCCCATAGGGAGTTATGCACAAGCACTAGCACCCAGTCCACCCTTCAAAGCAATTTTGGAACTCTTTTTCTGCAATGACCATCAAAGCTGTCGTCGTATTATCCTTGATGTCCTGAATGTCATCAAAATGACTTCCTTTCAATATTTCCTTTATCTTCTGGTAGAGGAAAAAGTCATTGGGCACCAGATCAGGTGAGTAGGGAGAGTGTTCCAATACAGTTGTTTACTGGATAAAAACTCCCACACAGACAACTATACAATTAAGTTCATGAACTTGCCACCATGTAGTCATGAGCAGTAGTCATTCCAGAAACAGTTCCAAAACTGCTTTGAAAGGCTCTGGCATTGGTGTATCGCTTCCCAAGCGAAGTACTTCAAAGGCGACCACATTGACATTCAATGGTGACGTATGTAGCACTTAGAACAATTAAGTTCATGGACTTTATTGTCAGCCCTGGTAAAGCAGCAAGAATGTTAAAACGTTTGGTAGGAGTGAGTTAGGGAGAGAGCTGTCATTCAATGTGGATATAGAGATGAGGATGTAGTGCGAAGGGAGCTGACTTGCCTCAGTTTCATCTAGATTACTGACATCAGCTTCTTTGGAGAATTAACCCCCAAAACCAAACCCACTGCCATCTAGTCGATGCTGACTCATAACAACCCTATAGGTCAGAGTAGAACTGCTCCTCAGAGTTTTCAAGTAGTGCCTGGTGGATTTGAACTGCCAATCTTTTGGTTAGCTGACTTAGGACTATACCATCAGGGTTTCCTTCTTGGTATTAAAAAAACAAACAAACAAAACCACCGCCATCAAGTTGGTCTGACTCATAGCGACCCTAGAGGTCAGAGTAGAGCTGCTCCATAGAGTTTCCAAGGAGTGCCTGGCAAATTTGAAGTGCCAACCTTTTGGTTAGCAGACGTAACACTTAACCCACTAGGCCACCAGGGTTTCCTTTTTGGGATTAGTGAGGATAAACTGTTTCTTATATTCCTTTCAGAGTTACTTCCTAAAGTTTTAATTTCATTTCTATGATTTAGGCTTAGATGAGTTTGTGAATGTCTCTGAACTTTGGTACCCTCATGTTGAAAACGGAGATAACAGTCCTACTGTTAACCTCAAAACAGGGTTTCGTTCTGCCAGCCTCAAGGCCAATAGTGAGACAGAGATGCAGTAAGTGACCAAGAGGTTTAATTTATATACAAGAGACAGAGGGAATCTGGGTCCTCAGAGTCTGCCTGCCTTCTTCAGTCAGGGTGGGCTTTTTATTGGGTAGCTGAGGGTACACACTAGAAACCCTGGTAGCATAGCAGTTAAGTGCTACAGCTGCTAACCAAAAGGTTGGGGGTACAAATCCTCCAGGCACTCCTTGGAAACTCTATAGAGCAATGCTACTGTGACCTACAGGGTAGCTAAAAGTCAGAATCAACTGCATGGCACTTGGTTTATTTTTTTTTAAGGGTGCACATTAGGTGTGAGAGATGGAAAGAATGTTGGCAATTTGCAGGGTGGGAGTAGTCTCAAGGTAGGTTTTTGGTGTCCCCAAAGAGATCTATCTGGAGACAGGCACCTGGGGCCTGGAGGTGTCGGGAGCCTGGCAAGGGGCATCTGGAGATAGGTATCTGGGGGACAGGTAAACATCTGGAACTAGGGCTTCAGTCCAGAGGTGGTTATGCCAACTGCCCCTTCTCCTGTTTTGGTGATCCTAAGACAAAAGAACTATGAAGATTTTCTCTCTGTGACTGGTAAATCACTTCTCCTCAGTGGGTCACTGTGTAATTTCCCTGGAGCTAGATAGGGTTAGGAAGACGGGACTTAAAGGAAAACATGTATGGGTGGAAAGAAGTGCAATGTGTTCTGTTTAGTTCTTCATGCCACCTATTTCACTGTCTTTTGTGAACTTCCTAGCCGAGTGTTGCCACCAAAATAAGCGGTTAATAAATATTCCTTTATCCCTTTTTATTAGTTGAAAGTGGTCAGAGAAGTGTCTGGTTAACAAGGGAATAAGCATTCTTTTTTTGATAGCTCAGTTTTTGAAATTAGTAAAGGCTAGGGTAAGGAGTCTGGTGACACAGTGGTTAAGGTCTCAGTTGGTGGTTTGAACCTATCAGCCTCTCTCTCAGATGCTTCCATAAAGATTACAGTCTTGGAAACCCTGTGTGGTGGTTCTACGCTGTTCTATACAAAACCAAATCTACCACTCATAGAGACCCTGTAGGACAGAGCAGAACTACCCCGCAGAGTTTCCAAGGAGCACCTGGTGGATTTGAACTGCCATTTTTTGTTAGCAGTCATAGCTCTTCACCACTAGCCAGGGCGTTCCCTCGGTCCTATAGGCTGTATGAACTGGAATCTACTCCACGGAAATGGGTTTGTAATGGAAGTACTGTATTTTTACACAAATAATGAGTGCTTTCTGCTTTTGTCCACCAAGCTCTCCCTCCCCTCCCGAGGTGTTTTCCTAAGCACCTGATGCTCATTATTATTATTATTACTACTATTTTTACAAAAAAATATTTTTTAAATGGCATAGCTGCTTATTTGCTCATGTACATATTGTCTGCTTGATGAGGTTCCTTATTCTCCTTCAGAGGACCTAGCCCAGATATGCGTGAAGATTATGTCAGTAATCTAGACAAAACTGAAGTCAGCTCGCTCCCTACAGTTTCCTCATCTCTGTGTAGCAGAAGGCATAAGGCGGCAAGGGGATGCCAACCTTAGAAATCACATGGCACAAAGATACTGCTAATTCTGAAGGAGGCAAAAGAGCGTAAGTAGTTTGTTCATCCAACAAAACAAAATAAATTTCATAGAACATGTTGTAAGGATGTCTTCAGTCCCGTTTGACTATTTGAAGGTTGATTTTAAAAGAAGGCATAATAATTCTAGATAGGATTAATCACTTTGTACATATCTGGGCTAAGTCCTCTGAAGGAGGATAAGGCACCTCATCAGGCATACAATGTATACATAAATACAAAATATATAAATAAGTAAAGGCAGACTAGAATTTAAGAACCAAGTGGACCGTTACTGACAAGATCAGTATGAATCCAGGGAGAAAGAGCAGGCCACTACAGGTCAAACCTCTTGCTATTTGGTGGGTTACGACTCATAATGGTCATTAAAGACAGAGAAGAACTATCCCATAAAGTTTCCAAGGAACACCTGGTGGATTTGAACTGCTGACCTTTTGGTTAGCAGCTGTAGCACCTAACTACTACACCACCAGTGTTTCCACTATATTCCAGTGGGGCCAAAAAAGGAGAAAGACTTTGAAGGATGCTGGAGTTTGAATTTATAGAGAGGAGGGGCAGCAAGGGTTAAAGAGAAAGAATGATAAGATCCAAAACACGTAGCAAACAATGAGCCTGGTTCCTTTGGACAATGAGGAAACCTGTCTCGCTCCACATAAATGATGCATGTGGAGGAGGGGTAGAAAACAAGTGTCAACAGAAAGGGTCTGGCCAGAATACAAAAGGCCCTGGAAGTTTGCCCTGATGCAGTGAGCTGACAGTGTTTAAGCAACTAAGAGAAGTGAGACATAGTGCTCCTAAAAGAGTCTTCTCAGTGCATCAATGGTTCACACCAACAGTTGGCCGAACCTGGCCCACTTCCTGCTTTTATAGGGCCTGTGGGCTCATGAGCTAAGAATGATTTTTACATTTTAAAATGATTGGAAAACAAATCTAAAGAAGAACGATATTTTGTGTCACATGGAAATTACATGATTAAAACATCACTGTCGGTAAATAAAGTTTTATTGGGACATAGCCACACTCATTTATTTATGTATTGTCCATGGCAGGAAACCCTGGTGGTATAGCAGTTATGGGCTGTGTCTGCTAACCAGAAGGTCTGAACCAAAAGGTTAGCAGTTCAAATCTGCCAGGCATTCCTTAGAAATTCGGTAGAGCAGTTCTACTCTGTCCTACAGGGTTGCTGTGAGTTGGAATTGACTCAGTGTCCGTTGGTATGGCAACTTTTGTGCTACATCACAGAGTTAGGTAGTTGTGACAGAAAACATAAGGCGTTTAAAGTCAAAACTTTTACTCTCCAGCCTTTATAGATCTCTGGTTTACACCTATACTAGGAAAATAGGTAAGAGAGAGCATCAAGGAGAGGAGTAAGATGAGAAAAATGAGGTACCTGACTTGGGCACAAAATTTAAACAGGGGAAAACCAAACAAAAAGACCAGACCCGTGTCTGCTGAGTCAATTCCAACTCACAGAAACCCTATAGGCAACAAATCAATAATGCTTTAGTGTTACATTTGTACAAGTCAAAACTAATTCAAAATATGTATTTCCACCAAAGGGGGGAAAAAAAGGTAGTGCAAAAATCCATGAGCAACAGAATGCCAAAATTTAAATGCCAAGCCAAGTGCCAAGTGCTGTCGGATCTCATTACTGAGATTTTTGGTGCCCCTTTAAATTTTGCCTGGGAAGCAGTTCTTCATTCACCTCCCACTAATCATGACCTTGGTGAGCTGTCTGTAGGATGTTACAGTGCTGTTTCAGGAACAAAGCAGGATGGCAGAAGGTATAGAGAGAAGGAGTGGGTCTCAAATATACTTCAAAGAAGAAAATTCCCTCATTTCACCAAAAGTGAAATGACACCCACTAGCTCCTTAACTGTTCGACTTCATCCCCCAGTACTCTCCTCCTTGCTTACCTCACTCTCACCTCTCTGGGCTCCTTACAGTTCTTTCCGAATGCTGGATATGCTGTCACCTCAGGGCCTTTGCACTGAGGATCTCTCTGTTTGGAATGCTGGTACCTTAACATGCACATGGCTTGTACCTCAAATCTTTCAAGAGTTTGCTTATATGTGACCTCAGAAAAGTCTCTCCTGCCTATGCTTTTTAAAATTATCCGTGCTTCTAATGGTTAGACAAGAAGTTTAGGGGGCAAGGGGCTTATGTTAGTTTTCAAGGATTGCATTGTGTATCCCCCAAAATATGTATATCGATTTGGCTCGGCCATGAGTCCTGATAAGGTGTGATTTTTTTCCTATGTGTTGTGAATCCTGCCTCGGTGATGCTGATGAGGGAGAATGGGCAGCATTTGTGTTGCTGAGGCAGGATTCAAGTTGCAAGGTTGTGGGATATGACTGAGAAAAATGAGCAGAAAGAGTCAGGAACCTCATGTCACACTGAAAAAGCACCCTGAGAGCAGAGCATGTCCTGGGGACCTGAGATTCCTGCACCAAGGTGCTCTCACATTGAATATGGACTGCCAGACTGTGATCATTTCTCATTACTGAATTTGGATTTGTAGCTTACCAAACTATGGCAATCAGTTCCTCTTCTAAAGCCTTCCACTGTCATGGTGATTCTGTTGGAGCAGCACCAGAAGACTGAGACACCAATGGTGGTGAAATAATTTAGAAAAATATTGAGAAATGTGGCACGTCTTTCTCATTTTAGTCTACTGTCCAAAGGAGCAGCTGATTGCCTGGTGTTTTAGTCTGCTAGTGCTGCTCTAACAGAAACATCACAAAGTGGATGGTTTTAACAAAGGGCAGTGTATTCTTACACAGTGCAGTAGGCCACAAGTCCAAATTCAGGGTGTTCACTCCTGGGGAAGGTTTTCCTCTTGATTGGCTCTGGAGGAGGCTCCTTGTATTGCATCAGTGTTTGGTCAGGGAGCATCTTAACACAGGAACCTCAAGTCTGAAGGATGTCCTCTACTCCCAGTGCTGCTTTCTTGATAGCATGAGGTTCCCAGCTCTCTGCTTGCTTTTCTTTCCTTTTCTCTCTTGTAGGATAAAAGATGGCACAAGCCACACTCCAGGGAAACTCCCTTAGCAAGGGTGTTGCAGTCACACCTTAATCCTCTCTAACATAACCATCCTATCTATTTAGCCAGAGGCAGAGATTTGGATTTATAGCAGAGGAAAATCTAACAATATTGGGGATGATGGCCCAGCCAAATGGCTACATATGTTTTGAGGGGGAGGGGACACAATTCAATCCATGACACCCGACTAGCTCCTGGCAGCTGACAGCGTTGAGGATAGGATGGACTTGAAGAAGGAAGGAGTAAGCTGAGCTCTACTTTAAGGTTTCTGTCTTCAGTCTGCGAGAGAAGCAAGTCTTTTTTCCTAAGAGCGGTGTCTCCAAAGAATGCATCATCCCACGTTCCCATATATTACAGCTGTTGCTGTAGCTATAGCTGTCTCACACAGTTGCTGTTAGGTGCTGTGGGAGTTTGTTCACACTCATAGTGGCCCTAAGCATAGCAGAAAGAAGCGCAGTCCAGTTCAATGCCATCAGAATATCAAAGTTATTTCTTACACAGAAGGAATCAATATATGTCCTTTTCCAGTATGGCCTTAAATAAAACTCCACTGTTGTAAGGTTTATTCTGACTCGCTGTGACCCTATAGGACAGAGCAGAACTACCCCACAGGATTTCCAAGGAGCACCTGGTAGATTCTAACTGCTGACCTATTGGTTAGCAGTCTTAGCAGAGGTTACTTGGCTTTAATACACATCACCTAAAGTCTTTATTGCTTTTTCTTTTCCTCTCCTGTCTTAAAATACACGCAGTTTTAAAATTAGTTACCCTGCCCACTTCATAGCAGGGCAATTAATGGCATGTTAGTTGTTCAGGTCAGCAAAGAGTTAGTAAACATTTTAGGTTTTAGGGACTGTATATTCTTTGTCACAACCATTTAACTGTGTCGTTTTAGCCCAAAGGAAGCAACAGACAATACATACACAGATAAGCATAGCTGTGTTCCAGTAAAACTTTATTTATGCACTAACATTTGAATTTCATATGAATTTTGTGTGTCACAAATATTACTCCTCTTTTGATTTTTGATAATGATTTTGGATTTTGTAAAATCCATTCTTCAGTCAAAAGTCATGCAGAAAAGGGGAGAGGCCCACTTTGGCCTGTGGGCAATAGTTTGCCAATCTGTGATCTAGGTTTAGAAGTCACCCAGGATGGCAACCTCTGTGAATCAATTATATCAAGGTCAGAACAGAAGTAAATATATTTGTATAGCAATGCTGATTAAGCTTTCTTGGTTTAGTATGCAAAAAGAAAATTAAATGATTTTTAATAGGTGAAAAATTGAATAGACCAGCATATTCATAAAGTGAAATATTATACAATCATTAAGAGTGAGTTAGATCTGTACCTACTGGTTTTACTATATTATTGTCTTGAAGGAATTTATATAATGTGTTTTTAAGTAAAAGAGCAAGTTGCAGAGAAATTTGTGTAATACCATTTTTACAAAATAAATAATGAACCTTCTGTGTACTTCTACATATAACATTTGTTGGAGTGAGGGGAAAGAAATGAAGTAAAAGAGGGCAAGAAATATGATTCCATTTATGTAAAATTATAGATGGCACGCAGGTGTGATTATATAAAATGACATAAAATTGTCATCAGCAAAATGTTAATGGTGGTTATTATGATAGGGGTGTGTAATTCTACATGTTTACCTTTTTTCTTATAATTTCATGTATTCCTTGATTGTTTTTCTTTCTTTCTTTCTTTTTTTTTTTTTTGATGTTGTTGTGTGGTATCAAACTGATTCCAACTCATAGTGACCCATGTGATGGATTAGCATTGCCTATTGGGGTTGCTTGGGCTGTATCTTTACAAGAGCAGATTGCTAGGTCTTTTCTCACAGGGAACTGCTAGGTGGGTTCAGACCACTGAACTTATGATTAGCAGCTGAGCACCTTCTATGGTCTGAAAGGAACAACAAAACTATTTTTACTACAAGGATAAAGTTCAACTTCATTGTTCACTGAGGTGATACTTATGAATATACAATTACAAAATTGGAAATAGTCTATTCATTCAGCAGCTCAGTAACAATACTCTCTGTGTTCTCAGATGTCACACCCTGTTCAGGGACTCCAATTAATTGAAGGTTGTTGCTCTTAATAGAGTCCCACATGCTTCTTAATGTTTCTTCATTTTTCTTGCTTCTTTTTTCTGATTTCTGCTCATAGATGCTGGCATCAGTAGCTCTGTCTTCCAAGTCAGAAATTCTTTTTTCCATTTGTTCCATTCTATCTTCTTGGCTTTGCATGGAAGTTTCTATGTCTTTGATTTTCTTCTTGATCTGTTGGATTTCAGAGTACTGGTGTTCCATCAGATCGAACAACTTGCTTAATTTTTCATTTTGTTCTGCTGCATTTTTTTATAAGGTCTACAAGGGCCCTGTATATAATCAATTTGTATTCACTTCCTGATGCTTTCATAAAAGTTTCTTCATCTGGAAAGCTCCTTGGTTGCTTTGTTTGGGAGCCTTCTGAAGCCATGAGTGATTGCTTGTATGCCACAATTGTCTGTTGCTTTTTTGGGTCCCATGTGAGTATATAGAGGCTGGAAGAGGTACTGTGAGGATGGATTGCAAATGTTTCTCTAGTCTGTCTTCAAATGTAAAGCAAAAGGTATCTGACCAGTTCACAAGTCAGTTAAGTTTTCAGGTGTAGAAGTCCCTCTTCCCATCTGACAAAGTAAGCGCCACTGTATCCAACCCCAGATGATAACAAACTAGTTCAGAATACAGCACTGCTACTGTCCTGGAGGCCTCTGCTGACAGGGCCTAGCCTAATCCAACACTGCGTCGAGTACTGGTTTTGTGATAGAAAAGCGCTCTCCTGTGGGCAGGCTCTGGCTCCCAAGCTAAGAATTAGGTCCAGCTGTGGCCACCGTACCCAAGATGGCGTCCTCCACACAGGCAGCAGACAGAGGGGCTAAAGGTGCCAAGAGGTAGTGATTCCTCTGATTCTGTTGCAGGGACCCCAACGTAGGCAGCACTGTGCAAAATCACTACTTTTCTGTCCGAGAAGCGCTGTCCCGTTTGCAGGCTCTGGCTCCCAGGCTAAGAACGAGGTCCCGCTAAAATCTCGGTACCAACATGGCGTCCCGCACCCTGACCGCGGAGCTCCACACAAACCCCACTGAGGCAGCTACAAAACGAAAGGCTCAAAGTGTCTAGATTAACAGAGTCCCGAGCCTGGCTCTCAGAATATGGGAATTTCGCCTGCCTATCCCCCCAGCAGCGCGTCTGAGTCCAGCCGCCAGGCAAGGCCCAGCTCCACCCGCCAGCCGAGACAGAGGGAAAAAAAAGGTCAAAATAGTGCATTTACCTTCCGTCCGTGAGAGCCAGGGCTAGCCAGGAGCGGGAGTCAGCGAAAGAGAGCAGGTTTTTCGCTGAGTGGTATGAAGTCTCAATTAACAGCTCTGTGCCGTGTCCTGAGGCTGATTAGGTGCTCAGAAGGCTCTGTTTGATTGGTTTCCAGAGGGATAGAGGGAGAGGTGTGCTTAGTCGGCCATCTTGACTCCACCCCCCAGAAATAGTCTATTCAATAATGAGGAACACATTATTTAAATATTTTGACACGTTTGTATAATAGAATACTAGTCAGCCTTTAAAAAGATGTCAGTGGTAGAGAATGCTGATTCTAGAACTGAAGAGACTTCAGTGTAGACACCTGTTTACCAGCACAGGCTTTTAGGAAAATTCATTAACACCCCTGTGAGGTTTCCCATGTGAAATTAGAATAGTGATGTCAATTTTTTAGCTCCGTGCTTAGCATCCAGTGTGAACGCTTTAAATACTATCTATTATAATTGCAGGAGCTCTGGGGGCATGTTGGTTAAGGCCTACAGCTGCTAAATGAAAGATTGGTATCTTGAATCCTTGGAAACCCGATGAGGCAGTTCTGCTCTGTCCTATACGATTGCTGTGGGTTGGAATTAACTCAACAGCAACAGGTTGTCCCTATTGTAGTGTTACTCTTGGGCTTATCTGTATTAAAAAAATATTATGCAATGAATATATATTCTTTCATAATGAGAGAAAGGGACTACTTTTAAAATTTTTTATTATGGTTAAAATATATGTAACAAAGTAGTTATTATTTCAATCCTTTTTATGTGTGCAATTCAGTAACATTAATTACATTTACCAGCTATGCAACTAAACTGTTTCCAAATTTTCTCATCATCCAAAAATGACTACTTTTGATTAAAATAAGAGTTTATTGCATAAAGAAGTATCCCCTGGTTTCAGGGGATATCAAGGTCAATCAGCATAACTAGTTTTTTTCTAAGAAATTGTTCTGCATCTCATATCAGTGAATGGTGTCTGGAATCTTAAAAACCCACAAACTGCCATCTAAGGAACATCAGTTGGTCCCAACCCACTTGGAGTAGATGAAAACCAAGAACAGCAAAGACACGAGGAAAATATGTGCCCAGGAGACAGAAGGCTCTATATGACGGGACACAGCATGAGACCGAAAGGATTAGATGGTGTCTGGCCGCCACCAAAGACTGCTCTGACAGGGAACGCAATGTAGGATCCTTGAGATGGCAAGAGAAAAAGGGGAGAATTCTATCCCGTGTGTGTCAGAGTAGAACTGGGGTCCATAGGCTTCTAGAATTCTATTAAAAGACCAGACTCGACGGTCTGACAAGCAGAAGAGTTCCTTGAGAACATGGCCCCTGGATTTGCAGCTAGTCTAGAACTGAAACCAGTACTGAAGCCAACTCTTCAGACAAACGTTGGCCTGGACTATGCAACATGGAGCGATGCAGGTGGCATGTGTCTTTATAGTGTAATATACATATATGAGGCTGTCCAACTGGTTTCTTTCTGGTGGGGAGAGGAGAGAGTGAAAAGGAGGGGACAGGTGTTGGTTGAGTGGATACTGGAAGTACAGCTTGGAGAGGAAGGGTGCTCTATTACAGGCTGAGGACAGCAATAGAGGTGCATAGAGGTGGGTGCTCAGGGTTTTCTATAACAAATTGATTTTCACTTAAGCACAATAAAAATTAAAATAAACTTATTTTAACTACAGAGTCGTTAGATAGTTCTGATGGTTAAAGTGCCTGGCAATTGACTTCGAAGGAAATCAGTCGTTAAAAAGCCTATGGACCCCAGTTTTACTCTGACAAACATGAGATCACCATGACTCAGAGTTAACTTCACAGCGACTGGTTCGGCGTCCACAGCAAGGCAGATGTTGCAGTGCAGTACAGCAAGGAAGGCTTGCTGGGACGCCAGTGACAGGAGGAGCACGCAAGCCTGTGTGGAGCATCACAGGTTGAAGATTGACTATGAGAGGGGAAAAGCCAGAAGAGTTATAGGTCATACAGTCACCAGAAAAAAAACAAATCTGTTGCCCAGTAAGGCAAAGGTAGGCCACACAGCAGCTGGGTTAATATGTAGTTGTAAGATGGATGGATGAATGTCAAGACTGCACGTTTATGATCTAATTGTCTCAACCATAGAGAATGAATTAAGAAGGAAATTTTTATTCTATTTTTTTATTATTATGATTGAATGAAAATGTACATTCCGTTACAAATTTGCATGCATACCTATATGCAGCTCCCACTGCTCTCCCTGCCCGGTGACAGCACACTCTTCCTCTCCGCTCCATACATGTCTTATCCTCCCAACAATCTCCTGTCCCCTCCTCTCCACCCACTGCCCCAACCCCGGTAAGAGGACAGCAGGTTGACACCCTATGGATGCATAGAACTGTAAAGGGCACGCACGATGTGGTCACTCTGTGTCGCCAAGACCAATCCATTCCTGTCCAGAGAGTTAACCTCCATTATGACTTACGAACAGGGGCAGCATCAGGGCCAGGACCCATGCTCCCAGGGGAACTCTGAGGCCCCTGGACCATTAATTGTGGTCTTTCAGTGGAGATCTCAGGATTCTTGTGTTGCAGTGAGACTCAACTTTGTGAGCCCCATCACAGCTATCACTAGTGGTGGTCTGGCACCATCCGGTTCTTACAGTCCCAAGACGATGTAGTCACCTACTCACGTGGGTCTGTCTGTCTTCTGGGTTCTTTTTCTCCCAAGTCGTTTTGGTCCTTGATGATCATCCATTCCTGCTGAGTTGGGACCATTTGCTGTACCCTCAGATGGCCACTTGGCAGCTTTTAAGACCCCAGACGCCATTTACCAATGTGGGGTACAGAAGGCTTTCTTAGCAAAATGCTAGTTTTGCCAGTTTGGCCTTGATTTCCCCTGAGAGCATGGTCCCTGACCTCCCGCCCCAGCTGCTCTGTCCTTTCAATATTGGGTTAATATGGGAGGAGTAATCATGTTATGCTGAGGTCCAGTTAGTACTGATCTTCTTTCTAATGTGTGCTGTCACAGATTTCACCCAACCAAATTTCTATGAACTATGTAATCTAAACCCTCCCTCTACGCCCTCCCTCCCCACCCTTGCAGCCATCAAAGAGTCTTCTATGTAGAAGTCTGTTTTTAAGTTCTTATCCTAGGGGTCTAGTACAATATTTGTCCTTTTGTCACTGACTACTTTCACTCAACATAATGTCCTCCAATTTAAACCAGATTATAAGATATTCTCCTTTTTTTTTTTTTTTTTTTGAGAGGACATTGAATTGTTGGGACATATTTATAATCCATTTAAAAGTTTTAACAAATATATGATGGTGGATTCCAACTGTGAACCTTTCGGTCAGCAGCTGAGTTCTTTAACTATTGCGATATTAGGGACTCAGACAAGGAACTAATAAAATGGAGCAAATTAGAACTGGCTCTGAGAAGAAAAAAATCGAATGTACCAAGACTATAATTCATCTTAACATCTCCTGATCAAGACAGAGCTTCTGTGGCTAAACTCTCCTGGGAAGATTTTTCAAGGGGTCATTACTGTTTTGGTACAAGGACTGCTAATTAAATTCATGAACTCACCCTAGAAAAGTGCTGCTTACCTCATTGCTGAATATAACTTGGTCACCTTCGAAGTACTCCACTCGAGGAGCTAGGCACTAATGCCAGTGTCTGGTCCACCATTCAAAGCGATTTTGAGACTCTTTCTGGAATGAGCATCAGAGCTGTCATCGTATTACCCTTCATGTCCTGAAGGTCATCAAAATACCCTCCTTTCAATATTTCCTTTATCTTTGGGTAAAGAGAAAGTCATTTGGGGCCAGATCATGTGAGTAGGGAGGGAGTTCCAATACAGCTATTTGTTTACTGGCTAAAAACTCCCTCACAGACAACTAGACAATTGAGTTCACAAAATTGCCACTTTGCTACCATGCACAGTGACCATTCCAGAAAGAGTTCCAAAATTGCTTTGAAGGGTGGACTAAGAGCTGGTGTCAGTACATAGATTCCCCAGCAGGAAGCATTTCAGAAGTGACCGGTAGTATCATTCATTAATGAAGTACGCAGCACTTCAATTAAGTTCATGTACTTAATTGTCAGACCTCATATGTTGGGTTTTGCCTCATCAAAGGGTGTAGTTTAGGAACCATACCTGTGCAGAATGAGTCCTCTTAGGAAGGACCTGTACTTAGAAAAGGTGATAATTTTCAATATCTTAAAGAAACAAAATAGGGCAGCTGGTACTGTTGAGTTTTTCTGTATTTACAAAAATTCTGTTTGTGTTTTGTTAAGGATTACATTAAGTTTATGCATTAATTTGGGGAGAATTGACATTTTGATTATTTTGACTCTTATAATCCAGGCCGGGAATTTATAGATCAGAAATTTTCTTCCAGACTTAGCTAAAATTGCTCGCAAGTCTGGGTTTTTTTAGCCATCTGTTGAAGGTTATTTATGAATTTTGAGCTTGAATGGCCATTGGCGGGATTGCTTCACTATTTCTTATTTCTCTCGTCTTTTCATATTTCCTGTGTCATTTTTTTTTTCTTTTTGCTCATAGAATCCTTCAATACTGCAGATCAGAGTTTACATTTTTTTATTCTGTTCTGTCTGCTTGAGAAATGTTGTCCTCTTTCCTTTTAGTTTTCTAACTCTAGGTGTTTGCACCCCCCATAACACTTTACCTTGCTTCTTGAGCCACCCTTTGAAACTTCCTGTTCAGCTCTTTTACTTCATCTATTTGTTCTATTTTCTTTAGCTACTCTATGTTCAAGAGTGAGTCTCAGAGTGTCTTCTGACATGCAATTTGGTCTTGTCTTCTTTCCTGTATTTTCAATGGCCATTTATTTGTGTATAATGTCATTGCTTGATGTCTTCCCCTACCTCTTCTGGTCTCTGGTCAGTAAATAGGAAACCAACAGAGAATTGAAAAAACAGCAGCAACAACAACAAAAGTGTATGTTAAGGGAAAAATGCATGATTTAACATTATTTTTAAAATATGTATTAAGTTAAATTATAGTATATTCATATGCTGAAATAGTGTGCAAGTGTTAATGGTGTTCTGGAAGAACTTTCATGGCCATTGAAAGGGCTTAAGATATAACAGTGAAAACACTAGGATTTAAAACATTGTGATCTCAGTTATGTTAAAAGAAAAGAAGAAATAAAAAGTAGCATTCAGCAAAAAAAGTCATGAAAAATACAGCAAATATTAAGCATATGCTATTTGTGGAGTTATGTGTAGTACTTTTTCCTGTTTAACGTCTATTTCTATATTTTATAAATTTATTGTGTTTATAATCAGACAAACAAACTTAATGATAAACCAGAAATCCTGGTTACATAGTGGTTACGTGGTATGACTGCTAACCAAAAGGTCAGCAATTCAAATCCATCAGGTGCTCCTTGGAAACTATGGGGCAGTTCTACTTTCTTGGAATTGACTTGACAGCAGTGGATTTGGGTTTTGGTATGATAAATTAAAGAAAATTTGAACAAAATCAGAAGTGTGTTTTCTTTTTAATTTAAATAGCTTTCCCTATTAATAACTATTCAGAAAAAACAGCTTCCTGTTTATTCAAAACTTAATATTTTCCCAGGCATATTTCTGTAAAATTTCGGGCAGGCAAGTAAAGCTTAGTTAACTAAACACCCCTAAATCTTCAGTACATTAAGTTACCTGGTTTCCTTTGTCTTTCTTTTAAAGTTGCATGTCCTGAGAACAATGATCAGATAATAAGGAAGGCCAGGAAGAGTAACACTCTAGGGGCAACACCAAGAACTGCTCACAATACTGTAACACCACACTGAATAAAAAGTGTTCTTCACTTTTCTTTCCTTCTTGTGACACCATGGGTTACAAAAGAGTTAACCATTCAAACGGTGTAATCAATGGAAATAGAGTGTATAGAAGACTTGGGTCGAGTCATTTCATAGCTCTACAAGAACACTTGGAAAAAACATTGGTGCAACTTTGCTTTGTTTGTTGTGTGACTGAGGTATCGTGAACCACCATCCCCTCCAGACTCACTGGAATATAATATTTAACCATTAGGAATCTTGCACGACTCCTTTGTTAGTACAAATATATGGTAAATGTATTTGGTGCACTTTTGTTGAGAAAGATAGAAAATGTCTCCTTAGATGTTTTATGTACTAAGTATTTCTTTTTTAGAGACTATTTAAGGGAAAGTTTGCAATCCAGGTCAATTTTTCTTACACACACATACAGCGCTATGTAACTCGAGCTGCTCTCCCTACCCTGTGACAGCACATTCTTCCTCTCCACCCTGTATTTCCCTTGTCCTTCAAGCAGCTCCTATCCTCCTCCGCTCTCTCACCTCAGTTCTGGACAGGAGCTGCCCCCTTACCCTCTTGTGTATACTTAAGCCAAGTAGCACACTCTTCACTAGAATCATTTTCTGTCTTACACTCCAGTCCAATCTTGACGTGAAGAGTTGGCTTCAGGAATGGTTTCAGTTCTGCGCTAGCGGACAGCCTAGGGGCCATGTATTCCGGGGGCCCTCTGTCTGTAGGGTCGCTGTGAGTTGAAATGGACACAATGGCAGTGGGTTTGGTTTTTTGGTTTGGTGGTACCTAAAACAAAACAAACCCCAAATCAAACGCATCATCTTAGCATCTTCAGGTTTCTCTTCTTGCCATCTTCCCCTGAAATTAAGGTAGGGATTTATTCTTGCCAGAAAAGGTATCTGGAAGGGAACATTACTTCCCTTAGGATAGCACTAAGCTAGGAGAGTCTCATTCTCAGAGCCGTCAATTGTCCTTGAGTGGATTGCAAGCAATGGTGACCATCATGTGTGTCAGAGTAGAGCTGGGCTCCACAGCGTTATCAGTGGCTGATTTTTCAGAAACAGGCCTTTTTTCAAGTCACCACTGGGTGTATACTGAACCTATACTTTAGGTTAGCAAACAAGCTCATTAAGTTAGCCATTTGCACCACTCAAGGATGAACAGAGACTTATACCACCAAACAGGATGGGGAGGAAGCTCTCATTTGTCGGGAGCCATGGGAGAGCCCCCAGGCCCCGACATACAGGAAGCTTGTAGGGCTGAAAAAGCCCGCGCCCGCGAAATTCAAAAGGCCCGCGCGCGCGAAAAACTTCCTGCCTGATGTCACTGCCTTAGTCATATGTATATCCAATCCCCAGCCGACAACTACCTCACTCCAAATGTCACTCCATCCCTACATCACTTGATCCCTCCCTTTATTCCTACCGCTATAAATATACCTCATTTTAATAATAAAACTGAGGCTTGATCAGAATTTTGTCTTGCCTTCATTTTTTTCCGCCTTTCCTGCTTACTTTCACAGGCTTCCCCTCGTCCTTTCGTTGATTTGTCCCGCGGACCGGGGCAAAACTGGCACCTCAACGTGGGGCCCGAGGTACGGAGCTGCTGAAAGAAACCCACCACGGAGAAGGAAGTCCTGGCCAGGCGTCCTGAGCGACCTCACCGGGTGTGAGCTTGCTCGACTGAAGTTTCCACGGGAAAAGCTGCCCGTGAGTCAAACTTGTCCTGATCACCGCGGGAGTAGCCGCCCTGCGAGTTGGTCTGAGAGGTAAGTGGTGGTTGGTAAACATGGGACAGGAATTAAGTTCGCATGACTTGTTTCTTACCGGCATTGAAAAATCATTGGATAGGCGGAAAATTAAGGCGAAAAAGAAAGACTTAGCTCAGTTTTTTATGTTCCTATCAGACATTTGTCCGTGGTTCTCACAGGAAGGCACCATCAGCCCGCAAATCTGGAAATGGGTTGGAGATTGTCTGAATGACTATTATAAAACTTTCGGACCCGAGAAGGTCCCAGTCACTTGTTTTTCTTATTGGAATTTGATAAATGATGTCCTCCAGAGCTCTCATAATGCTCCTGATGTTCAACATCTTGCCCAGATGGGTGAAAAGGTTATGAAAGAACGGTCCCGTCCCCCCTCAGTTTCTCTTGATATTCCAGAAGAACCTCAAGCCTTTGGAACACACACACCCCCCGCAAGGGAGTCATACTGACCCCCCTGAGGGGCTTTACCCGTCCCTGAGAGCTTTCATTGATAAACCCGATTCTAACCCATTGTCCCCTGAGGGTCAGACCACTCTTGAAGAAAATGCTGCTCATTACCATGAGAATGCCTACCCCTATACCCTTACGGCCCCTGCCTTTCAGAGACCTCCTCATCCTCCAGGCCCTCCTAACCTGACCGCCCCACCCCTTGGCTTGGAACCCAGCTGTCCTCCCCGATCGACTGAAAACTCCCTTGATCAGGATATATCAACGCTAGAAAAACTTGTAGCTCGCAGACACAGACAGTTAGATCTCCAAAAGGAGCTCCAAGCCCTTGAGCAAGAGCTTAACTCACTCCGCCTAGCCCAGGATCCTAAAACTCGATCCGGGAACAATGTGTCAAAAGGTGCCCCAGGCCGTCCTAGGACTCTCCTCACCTTTCCGGTAACTCGTAGCCAGCACGGGCAGATAGAGACTGAAATAGAGAGTGAGGAAGAGCAAGAAAGCCCTGGGATAGAAGAGGAAGAAACTGAGAATCCTGATATAGATGCTGTCCAACCTGACAGCCTTAGCCCCCAGAAATATCGCCGCTTAAATGTGAAACATGTTAAAGACTTAAAAGCGGCTGTCAATAACTACGGCCCAACAGCCCCTTACAGTATAGCACTGCTTGAGAGCCTTAGTGACCGATGGCTTACACCTAATGATTGGCATTTCTTGGCTCGGGCCTGTTTATCAGGGGGAGACTTTGTTCTCTGGCGTACCGAATTTGCTGAACTGTGCCGGGAGACGGCCCAGCGTAATGGAGAAAGCCGGACCTCCCGCACCCGGACGAGAGATAAACTCTTGGGGAGGGCTCCATATGACACCAATGAGAAACAGGCAAATTTTCCCCCTGGTTTATTATCACAAATACAAAACGCCGGCCTTAGAGCCTGGAAACGTCTCCCCCCCAAGGGCGCAGCCACCACCTCATTGGCTAACATCCGCCAGGGACCCGATGAGCCGTATAGTGAGTTCGTCAGCAGATTAACCGATGCTGCCGAAAGGCTAGTGGGAGAAGGTGAGACTGGCAGTGCCTTTATCAAACACCTTGCTTTTGAAAATGCTAACCCCTCTTGCCAAGAAGCCCTACGACCTCATCGCAGAGGAGATCTCTCCGATTATGTCCGACTTTGTTCGGGTATTGGAGCCTCTCATGCTATCGGCGTTGCCATAGGAGCAGCGCTTAAGGGCTTGAACCCCAGCTCATTACAAAAAACTTGTTTTAATTGCAAGCAGCCTGGCCATTTTGTGCGCGAATGTTCCCTGGGAAAACAAAATCGTGGGCCTCCCACCTCAGTGTGCCCCCGATGCAAAAGAGGCAAGCATTGGGCTGTAGATTGTTATTCCAAAACTGACATCAACGGTCAGCCTCTCCCCCCGAAACAGGGAAACTCCCAGCGGGGCCAGCCCCTGGCCCCACCCTTGGAACAGAACCTAGGGGCACTCAGGTTTGTTCCCCAAAAGCAGACACAGAGACAGGTTTCAGCTCCCTCTGTCGCGCCACCCCTGGAAGTGCAGGGTTGGACGTACGTTCCGCCATCAGTGCAATACTAACCCCTGAACAGGGCATTCAGGTCATTCCTACAGAGGTCCCGAGGACCATTACCCCCAGAAACGTTTGGATTGATAATAGGGCGTGGCAGTTCCTCTCTGGCCGGTCTTCAGATCCTCCCAGGAGTCATTGACAATGATTATACAGGACAGATATCTCTTTTAGCTTCTGCCCCCTCAGGGCCGGTATCCATACATGCAGGTCAAAGAATAGCTCAAATCTTGTTGCTCCCTTTATTACCCACACCCCATAGGCATTTAGTTCCCCGGCGGCCTGATGTCGCCTTCGGGTCCTCAGATGCATATTGGATACAACCAGTCACACCCAATAGACCAAAACTTACTCTCCAGTTAGATGGCAAAGCCTTTGAAGGAATAATGGACACAGGAGCTGATGCTACAGTAATTTCAGCTAAATATTGGCCTTCCAACTGGCCCTGTGAGACCTCAATAACTCATCTTGAAGGCATTGGTCAGTCTGTCAATCCTAAGCAAAGCTCAAAAATTCTTACTTGGAGGGACTCTGAGGGTAACTCAGGACAAGTTCAACCTTACATTGTTCCGGATTTGCCTGTTAATCTGTGGGGTCGTGATGTCTTATCCCAGCTGGGGGTCATCATGTGTAGCCCAAATGAAATAGTTACCCAACAGATGCTTAATCTGGGCTTCCTACCGGGACAGGGATTGGGAAAGAATAATCAAGGCATGAAGCAGCCTCTTCTTATAACGCCTAAAAATAATCGTTCAGGCTTGGGAAGCGAAAATTTTTCGTAGTGGCCATTGACTCCCCAGCACCCCACGCTGATAAAATTAAGTGGAGATCTGAGTCTCCAGTGTGGGTAGATCAATGGCCCTTGACTGAGCAAAAACTCGCAGCTGCCACAGAGTTAGTGCAGGAACAGCTGGCTGCTGGACATTTAGAACCAACTACCTCTCCTTGGAATACTCCTATATTTGTGATAAAAAAGAAAAATGGGTCATGGCGACTCCTTCAGGACCTCAGAAAAATTAATAAAACCATGTTTACAATGGGGGCTCTCCAACCTGGACTCCCCTCCCCCGTCGCCATTCCAGCTAATTACTTTAAAATCATTATTGATCTCAAAGATTGCTTCTTCACTATCCCTCTTCACCCACTTGATAGAGAACGCTTTGCGTTTAGCCTCCCAGTTATTAATTTTAAAGGACCAATGCAGCGCTATCAGTGGAAAGTTCTCCCTCAGGGCATGGCCAATAGTCCCACTCTGTGTCAAAAATTTGTTGCTCAGGCTGTAGACCCTCTTAGGCGTCGGTGGTCTTCCATTTATATCATTCATTACATGGATGATATTTTACTGGCGGGGGCCTCCAGCTTAGAGGTACTTAGGTGCAGTCAGGACCTAACTTGCCAACTAACTTCCCTTGGACTTCAAATTGCCCCGAACAAAATACAACTTGCTGACCCTTATTATTACCTCGGTTTCGAATTGAATAATAATCAAATCACCACTCAAAAGCTTCACTTAAAAACCTCTCATCTACACACACTTAATGATTTCCAAAAGTTCCTGGGAGATATTAATTGGCTCCGACCATACCTCAAACTTACAACTGGGGAATTAAAACCATTGTTTGATACTCTTCATGGAGATGCCAGCCCCCTCTCTCCCCGCTACCTCAATCCAGAGGCAAAAAGGGCCCTTCACATTGTTGAAGAGGCCATACAGCAACAACAGGTTACCTTCATAACTTACGAACAGCCCTTTGCCCTTATTGTTTGTGCCACACTACATACACCCACGGGGGTTTTGTGGCAGAATGGCCCTCTCCTGTGGATACACCTATCCTCCACCCCGACTAAAGTTCTCCTCACCTATCCCTCCCTGGTGGCCAAACTTATAAGACTAGGCCGAGAAAAGAGCCGCCAGCATTTCGGCAGGGACCCTGATCAGCTTATCCTTCCTTACACCAAGGAACAAACAGACTGGCTCTCTCAGAATGATGATGACTGGGCAATTACCCTAGTCACATTCCAGGGTACTATAGATAACCATTATCCTTCACACAAACTCCTCCAGTTTGCCCAGAGGCACCCCTTCATCTTCCCCAAAATAACATCTACTCAGCCCTTGAAAGAAGCCTCCCTGGTTTTTTCAGATGGATCTTCCTCTGGTATTGCCGCGTGGGTTATAGACTCACAGGAAAACAGTGTCCAGTCTCCTTACAGGTCTTCACAATACTACATGATGTTCCCTTCAATCTTTACACCGACAGTGCTTACATAGCTCTCTCAGTCCCAGTATTGGAAACTGTTCCTTACATCAAAACATCTTCCAACGCTGTGCTTCTTTTTCAACAACTTCAGGCACTCATCCTAAAAAGACAACACCCCTTTTTTATTGGACACTTGCGTGCCCATACTGACCTTCCAGGACCCCTCTCCGAAGGCAATAACCTTGCAGATAAACAAACACACTTGGTCCTCTCAGCTACCCTAGAGCCCATTACCAAAGCTCAACAGGCTCATGCTCTTCACCACCTCAATGCCCGTACACTCCGCCTTATGTTTAAAATTACCAGAGAACAGGCGAGACAAATTGTTAAAAACTGTCCTGCATGCGTAACTCTTCTGCCTCTCCCCCACCTAGGAGTTAACCCAAGGGGCCTGCTCCCCAATGAAATCTGGCAAATGGATATTACCCATATTCCTGAGTTTGGTAACCTCAAATATGCCCATGTGACCATTGATACCTATAGTGGGTTCCTCCATGCCACCCTCCACAGTGGTGAGGCCTCTAAAAATGTTATAGCACATGTTCTCCAATGTGTTGCCATCATGGGGAAGCCCCAACAAATCAAAACCGACAATGGACCAGGCTATACATCACAAACCTTTAAAAATTTCTGTAGTCAATTCCAGATCAAACATGTAACTGGCATTCCCTATAATCCTCAGGGACAGGGCATAATAGAGCGAGCCCACCAGACCCTTAAGTATACCATATCCAAACTTAAGACAAACACTGTTTATTCCACTAAAGGTTCCCCTCGTAACCTCCTAAATCATGCATTGTTCATCCTTAATTTCCTACAACTAGATCTTAATGAAAAATCTGCGGCAGATCGTCTTTGGCATCAAGAGACTAAAAATCAATATGCCAAGGTTATGTGGAAAAATCCCATAACCCACAAATGGCACGGTCCTGATCCGGTTCTTATCTGGGGAAGAGGCCACGCATGTGTGTATGATACTGCAGAAGGGGCCCCTCGGTGGCTACCCGAACGTTTTGTTAAGCCCATCAATGATAACCCCACTTCCAGGGAAAATACCCCTGAGAAGCCTTCTCCTCTTTTGTAGGCTGTGAAGGCCACCTGTGTCCGGCATTGCTGGAGTGAAATGCTGAGAAAACTCTGCGATATGGAAGTCAACAATCCACCACAGATAAGCTTTTTAACCTTCTTGTTAATACATATGAAGGATTTGCCCCTACCAACCCCCATGCTCCTTTTAGCCTTAAATGGGCTGTTATAAATCTAAATGATAATTCCATACTTTATAATGCTAGTGACACCAAACTCTTAAACACTTGGTGGCCTGACCTTTCCTTTTGCCTTAAAGATGTCATCCCACGCATAAAAGAATAAGCCTCTAAACACGTGTGCAACTTCGGGCTTTATGTTTGCCCCAACTATAATAAAGGCGCTCACTGTAGGACAACCGATTCCTACTTCTGCGCCAAATGGAGTTGCGTTACCTCAAGTGATGGAAATTGGAAATGGTCCACACCTTCTTCAGACCTCTTAAGTTTCTCCTTTACTAAGTATTATGATAAAATCAAAAGATTTAGTTCCTCTAAACTGTGTAACAAAGACAGATCATTCAGGGGTCATTAAGGACACTATGACTAAACTCAGAGAGCAATCTAATCAAAGACAACGAGGATGGGGAAGCAGCTCAGGACCGCTTGATTTTAACTTTACCGGAACTTTATGGCTTACTAATCTACTTCTCAGTTTTGCTGGCCCTGTTTTAGGAATATTACTGTTCCTGACCTTCAGCCCTTGGGCATTCAGAAGAATAACAAGCTTCATCAAACAACAACTAGATGCTACACAAGCTAAACCTATTCCAGTTCACTACCATCGCCTGGCAGTTGACGAAGCTTATGCCACTGAAATGGGGTACCCTAGCTTCCTCCCCACGGGGACAGCATGAAAAGTAGAGGCATGCTTACCTCCTTACCAATCCGGCAAGAGAGGTATGGGTACTGGTGCGAGTGCGAAGCAAAGCATTGCAAGGGAAAGTTAACACTAACTCCTCTACGTTTCCCTGGGGCACACCTGGCTTGCATAGAGGTTGGTATCTATCTCAACATCAAAACGGCTCTGCCTCTCCTCCTCAAAAGATACCAAGAGCCATAAATTCCACGCGGAGGAGCCTTGGTCAATACCCCCTCGCCCAGTTAAAGCCCACCTCCCATCAAATAAAACAAAAGGGAGGAGATGTCGGGAGCCATGGGAGAGCCCCCAGGCCCCGACATACAGGAAGCTTGTAGGGCTGAAAAAGCCCGCGCGTGCCAAGCTTGAAAAAGCCCGCGCCCGCGAAATTCAAAAGGCCCGCGCGCGCGAAAAACTTCCTGCCTGATGTCACTGCCTTAGTCATATGTATATCCAATCCCCAGCCGACAACTACCTCACTCCAAATGTCACTCCATCCCTACGTCACTTGATCCCTCCCTTTATTCCTACCACTATAAATATACCTCATTTTAATAATAAAACTGAGGCTTGATCAGATTCTTGTCTTGCCTTCATTTTTTTCCGCCTTTCCTGCTTACTTTCACAGGCTTCCCCTCGTCCTTTCGTTGATTTGTCCCGCGGGCCGGGGCACTCATTAATAGCAGTGAGACGGCAAGAAGCCCTGAGGGGCATGGAAGAGCTATTTTAGCAGACAAGGTGAGAACTTTTGGAAGGAGATATGTTGAAAGGATTTTTAGCAAAATTTGCCCTGTAATGTGCTGCACTACTCACCCCTTATCCCAGCACAGCATACCACCTTTATTCTCAAATTACTAACAAAGCAATGTTAAACCAGCCTGCCTGAGTCTGAAACCTGGCTCTACCACTTACTGGCTGTATGGCCAGTAAGCCAATTTACCTCTCTGTTCACTGGTTTCTTCATCTGTAAAATGGGAATATGGTCATTCTCCCTGTTGTAGTTGCACTGTCCCGACAGAAAAAACAGAAGTGAATGGTTTCATGAAGAGAAACTTTATTGTCACAGTCCAGTAAGCCACAAATCTGTTCACAAGTTATAAGTCTATTCAATAAAGAGAAATTATCATAGCCAGTAGTTCGAGTCCACAGTCAAGAAGAGCAAGTTGGCACAGGAACCTCAGGTCCAAAGGATGTACTCTGCTTTGGTGACACCTTCTTAGTAGTATGTTATTTCCAACTTACTCTCCTCACTTCTCTCCTTTATATCCTACATCTGGTAATGTGAGTCCTGCTTCGCCAACACAGCTGCTGCCCATTGTCTGTCGTCAATACCATGGAGGCAGGATTCACAACACATGGGAGGAATGGCACTGTACTGGGGACTCATAGCCAAGTCAAATCAACACATATATTTTGGGCGGCACACAATGCTATCTAACCTTTGCCCCCCCAAAATAGTATGTCATTAGAATATGTAAAATGTATTCATTTATAGAATTACAAAATGTCTTAAGTCCAGGTCCAGAATCCATAAATTTCAACTGTGAAATCCAGAACAGGTATTATCTTCCCCAAATACAATGGTATAACAAGCAGGCACAAATTACACATTTTCACTATAAATGGAGAAATTGTAGGGAAAGAAGGTATTACAGGCAACAAGCAAGTCAGGAGAACACATTATGATAGCCCTCAAAGCTTTGAAAATAACCTTCAGTTCTCTGAGACATTTTACACAATAGCTTTGTGCTCCAGACTCTAGGTACAAGCCACACTCTCCGCATTCTGAGTGGAGATCTCTGGCCCTGTGATACATTGCCTCTAGGCCCATTTGGACAGTAACTCTGCCCCTCAGCTTTAGGTGTACCCTAAGGCCAAAGGAGTGGCAACTCCACCCTTACAAATACAGGAAGTTATGGCTCTACCCTTTCAAACCCCTGAGGTCATGACCGTACCTTTTGAGACCGAGGCAGCTCAACTTTTTCTCATCTTTGTCTCTTCAGGTTTCACAGCCTCATGGCCTGGGCCCCGAGCCCACATCTGCCCTGCAGGGATAAGTGTTCCAAGGCTCTGACGCTTCACTGATTCAAGTGCCCAGAGGCATCCCACTCTACCAGGAAAACCCTGCGCACAGGCAGGCAGCTTTCTCACTCCATGGGTCAGCTCCCGGTTCTGCTGTTGCCAGTTTTCTGCTGCCCCTGCTTATTTTCACCATCTGCTGCCTTCTCTGGTATTAGCAGTTCTTTGGGATTAGTTCTTCTACCCGTTTCACAGTTTCAAAACAGCTGTCACGTTTTAGGTATTTGTTAGAGCTATAACCCACTCTCAGTACCAAATTCTGTTTTAGTCACCTGGTACTGCTGTAACAGAAAATTACCAGAAGTAGATGGTTTCATGAAGAAAAACTTTATTGATGCAGTCTGGCAAGCCCGTCACCTGATTTGGGTCCACGCCCTGGAGGAACTGATCCAATAAAACATACTCCAAGTTAGAAAGAAGAAGTTTTATATCAACAGGAAAGCAGGCTGTTCTCCATGGAATTGCAAAAAGACAATTTTTACATCAGTTTATATATCATTTCAACAATACTTCACATTTTTAAGCATGTAATGCACAGATAACTGTATACATCACAAAACAGTCACAAGAAATCCTCTATTGAACTCTAGTCAGTTTGTTTATAGCAGGCAAAGGCAAAACTGACAAAAAAATCCCTCAGCAAATGAAACTAGCCTGCCAGGTCCCCTCTGACTGAGATAAGGAGTAAGATATTTGTGGATACACAAAATGTCAGGCAGCCTTCCTAGCTGCTGTTTTCTAGGCTGAAGGCCATTTCCCAGGAAAGCAAAGAAGAGGAGGGAGACAAAGGTTATAGGAGCTGAGGGAGTTCTACATCCCTTTGGAAAGAGGCCAGTGCAGAGGCCAGAGTAGCTGGAGCAGTAGAAAACATTTCACAGATTATTTAGAGTATCACTATAGCATTAGTTATGTGAAGGTCTCAATTACACATTTTGAAAAGGGAAAAACATGTTGCAGGGTATTAGGGTTACAAGTCATAGATCCATTTATGAGTTATTAGTCCATTCAGTAAGAAAATTTATCACAGTCCAGTTGGCTGAATCCAAATCCACTGAGATCATCTCAGCACAGGAACCTCAGGTCCAAAGGTTGTGCTCTGCTCTTGGTCTTGGTAGTATGAGGTTCCCAGCTTATTCTGTCCGCTTTTCTCCCCTGTATCTCACAGACTGTTAGCTTGAGTCCGGCCTCACCACCACAACTGCTGCCCATTATCCATCACTGATACCACAGAGGCAGGATTCACAACACATGGGAGGAATGGTACCATACTGGGACTCACAGCCAAGTCAAATCAACACGTAAATTTTGGGGAGGACACAATGCAATCTACTTTTTTCCCAAATTGCTAACAAAGCAATATTAAACCAGACTGCCTCAGTCTGAAACCTGACTCTACCACTTACTGGCTGTGTGCCCTGGGCAAGCCAATTTACCTCTCTGTTCACGGATTTCTTCATCTGTAAAATGGGAATATCGTCAGGCTCCCTTATGGGATTGCGTGGTTGAACTGCATTAACATATAAAAAGTGATACACAACTAATTAATGCATATGAAGTGATTGCACCAGTTGTGTCTGATTTACCTGTTGCTTTTCTGGCAAGTGCAACTGATACTGTCTTGAATGTGCTGTGAGCCAACTCTGGTTCAAAAGTAATCTTGCAGAATCTGATACTATTCTGGTTGTTACCTCTATGCTCTGAGCAACCAAATCTCTACGTCATCCCCAAATTTAAGCAGTTCCCTCATTCTGTTGCTTCATCTGCCTAAACATTTGTCAAGGCCATTCTCTCCTCTCCCATGGATGACTTAGTGATTGATGAACTCTTTTTTTTTTTTTAACATAACTGAGTGAAAATGTACATTCACATGTAAATTTACATGCCCCCCTATATGCAGCTTCCACTGCTCTCCCTGTCTGGTGACTGCACACTATTCCTCTCTGCTCCATACATGTCTCATCCTCCCAACAGTCTCCTTTCCCCTCCTCTCCATCCACTCCCCTTCCTCCAGCCAGAGGTCAGCAAGATGATATCCTATAGATGTATAGAACCATAAAGTGCTTCCAACATATGGTTACTCTGCATTGCCAAGTCCATTCCATTCCTGTCCAAAGAGTGGACCTTTGTTATAATTTATGGGAACGGGCAGCATCAGGGCCGGGGGCCATGCTCTCAGAGGAACCCCAAAACCGGTGGACCATCAATTGAGGTCTTTTAGTGGAGATCTCATGATGCACCTCTTTTTATTCTTGTGTTGCCAGTGAGGCTCCTCTCTGTGAGCTCCGTCATGGCTATCACTGGTGGTGGCCGGGCACCATCCGGTTCTTCCAGTCCCAGGTCGTTGTAGGCACCCACTCTTGTGGGTCTCTCTGTCTTCTCGGTTGTCTTTACCGCATGCCATTTTGGCCCTCGGTGAGCATCCGTTCCTGCCGAGTTGGGACCATTTGCTGTGTCCTCGGATGGCAGCTTGGCAGCTTTAAAGACCCCAGACGCCACTCACCAATGTGGGGTGCAGAGAGCTCTCTTAGCAAAACACTAGTTGTGCCAATGGGCCTGTAATTCGCCTAAGAGCATGGTCCCCCGCCCCCCGCCCCAGCTACTCTATCCTTGCAGTATTGAGTTAAGATGGAAGGAGTACTCAAGTTATGCTGAAGTCCACTTAATGTTGTTCTTGTTCCTAATGTGTGCTGTCACCGCTTTCTCCCAACTAGATTTCTAGTAACTACCTAAATTAAACCCTCCCCCCCTTGCCCTCCCTCCCTCCCTCCCCTCCCTTGCAGCTGTCAAAGAGTCTTCTATACACAAGTCTGTTTTTGAGATCTTATCGTAGAGGTCTCATACAGTATTTGTCCTTTTGTCGCTGACTACTCTCACTCAACATAATGTCTTCCAGTTGAAACCAGGTTAGGAGATGTTTCCTGGAATCATCGTTATTCTTTATCATTGCATAGTGCTCCATTGAGTATATGTACCACAGTTTACCTATCCATTCTTCTATTGTTGGGTATCTGGGTTGATTCCACCTTTTTGCTATTGTGGACTGTGCCGCGATAAACATTCTGGTGCATGTGTCCGTTGGTGTGAAAGGCCTTGAATCTGTAGGATATATTCCAAGTAGTGGAATTACTGGGTCAAATGGTATATCAATATCCATTTTTTTAAGGAAGCGCCAGATTGCCTTCCAAAGAGGCTGGACCATTTTGCAACCCCACCAACAGTGTAGGAGGGTTCCACTTTCTCCACAGCCTCTCCAGCATTTGTTGTTTTGTGTTTTCTGGATCAGATTGATTAACTCTTACTCAGATTGATGCAATAGCTGCCAATTTGTTTCTCTGCCTTCAAGAGTTTCTAACCTTGAAATGTCCTTCGAAATGGCAAGAGAGATTCTAAAATATAGGCCTTTATGTATTAAACCCAGTTTAAAAGGCTTCAGTGACAAAATTAAGGCCAAATGCTTAGTACAGTCAAGGTTTCTTTCAAACCCAACCCTTCATCCTCAAGTCCTGCTATTTCCTATCATCTAATTTGTACTCCAGTCCAGAAACACAGCAGTAGTCATCACTGATAGCACACCTCTTACACGGGCATGACTCCAGGTTGCTCCTCTCTCTCTTGTAACTGAGCTTCTTACTATCTTTAACTAATACTTTGATAATTAACCTTCAACACACTGGTAAATTTTTTCTACTCTGGGAAGTTCTGTCTCAGTGAAGTTCTGTCTCAGCAACTCCAAGAAAAGTTAGTCACTTCTTCCCTGTTCACATTTCACTTGGTGGATCCCCCACCTCTGCATGGAACAGGTTAGGCTGGAATTGTGTGTTCATGAATCTGCCTTTACAACAGACTGCATTCTGTTTAATGACAAGGAAAGTGCCTTATCTTTCTGTTTGCCCATTAGTGAGCCAACATCCTGGCACATCAGTGATGTTATAACCTTGTGATGAGTGAATAAATTAGTAAATGAGGGGATCAGGTGGTATCTACACTAGTAGGAGAATAATATATTAAAGAAAAGTAAATAATACATAGGCTCTACCATGTGACTTTGGGCCAGTTAAACTCTCTGGGCCTCAGTTTCCTTATTTATAAACTGGCAACACTAACAGTTCTTCCTTTATGGTTGCGTGAGAACAAAATTCATAATTCATTAGTTCAAACAGTGCTGCTACGTAGCACTCTATGTGTATTGTTGTTGTTAGGTGCTGTCGAATTGATTTTCAACTCACAGCGACCTAATGTGACAGGATAGAACTACTCCACAGAGTTTTATAGACTGTAAGGTTTATGGGGAAACCCTGCGCAGAGTGGTTAAGTGCTATGGAAACTGGGGGGTAGTTCTACTCTGGTCTATAAAGTTGTTAAGAGTTGGAATCGACTCGTGGAGGTGACAGTGGCAGTGGCAAAAACAAACAAACAAAAAAAACGATGCAGATTGCCAGGTCTTTCTCCAGAGGAGCCTCTGGGTGGTTCCAAACCACCAACTTTTGGGTTAGCAGTCAAGCACTTAATTATTGTGCCACCAGGGCTCCTTCTATATGTATTAGTTGTCATTATTGTTGCTGTTACTATTTTTCATGGACAGAGAATTAACGTAAACTCCATGACATGCAGGGACTGACTACCATTTAATTTCTAATATCTCTTTCAGTGGATCACAATGAATAATCACACAAGGATTGTTGAATGTATGTCCACATGATGAAGATGAGAACAAAGAAGAAAACAAAACGGGAAGAGAAACCTACAGGGGGCAAGTGCATATGTGTTTAGCTTAGGATACAAAGACACAGTCAAAGCACCTCAGGTCCTCTGTGCTGGCTTAATATCGTGCACTTGAAGTTCCTGAATCTTCCGTTTCACTTTCGTGTGAACTGTGACCTTGTTTACCATAACGGAATGTTCTCTCTAAAGGTGGAGAGGGGGAAGGGTATGAGCAAGCACTTCACCAAAAACATTCAGAAAGCTAACAGATACATGAGGAAATGCTTATGATTTCCAGCCACTAGAGATAAATCAAAACTACAGTGAGACACCATCTCATCCCAACAAGGTTGGCATTAACCCAAAAACCCCAGAAAATAATAAATGTTGGAGAGGTTGTGGAGAGAATGGAACACTTACACACTGCTGGTGGGAATGTAAAATGGTACAACCACCTTGGAATTGATTTGGTATTTTCATAAGAAGCTAGAAATAGAAATACTATATGACCCAGTCATCCCACTTACTGAAATAAAATCTAGAGAAATAAGGGCTGTCACACGAATGTATGTACACCACTGTTTATTGCAGCAGTGTCCACAATAGAAGACAGATGGACTCAACCTAGGTGCCCATCAGTGGATAAATGGATAAACAAACTACAATATATTCACACAATGCAACACTATCCAATGATAAAGAACAATGATCACCTGGGAAACATATCATGACATGGAGAATCTGTGGGGTACGCTGAGTGAAATAAGTTATTTGCAAAACTGTTATATGAGACCACTATTATAAAGACTCAAGAATTGGTTTAAACACAGAAGAAAATAGTCTTTGATGGTTACATGGGTAAGGAGGGAGGGCAAGGGACACTCACTGATTAGACGAAAGATAAGGGCTAAGTTCTGTAAAGAGAGGCACAGTGCATGGCAGAGGAGAAATCAAGCACAGCTGGACTAAACCAAAAGCTAAGAAATGCCCTAACGGTAACCCAGCACTTTGAAGGACAAAGTAGTGAGGATAGGGTTCTGGGGGCCGTGGTTTTAGGTGAAGTCCAGGTCAAATTACATAACCAAACTGTTTAAAAAAAATGTCCTGCATCCCACTTTGTGAGTGGTGTCTCAGGTTTTAAAAGACAGCAAATGGCCATCTAAATAGCATCAACTTGTCCCAACTCCTGACTTCCCAGACAGAAGCAAAACAGAGTCCCTGACATAGCAGCAGAAAAATGAGCATTCAGAACTCAAAATCTTTTTATTTTTTCCTTTTTTATTGTGATTGAGAGTCTACAATCCAAATTAAATTTGCATGTCCATCTGCAGTTCTTTCTGCTCTCCACGCCCAGTGACAGCACACTCCTCCTTTTCCTTCTCTGTATGTCACATCCTCTTAACAATCTCCTGACCCTTCTTCTCCACCCTCTCCTCTCCCTTCAAGTAAGAGGCCAGTAGGATAGCACTCCTATAAATGCATAGAACCGTAAACTACACACGCCACGAGGTCACGTTGTGCCCCCAAGTCCAGTCCATTCCTGTCCAAAGAGTTGACCTCAGTCATGTTTTCTGGTTAGGGGCAGTAGCAGGTCTAGAGGCCATGGTCCCAGGGGAACCTCCAGGCCACCGGACCATCAACTGCGGTAATTCAGTGGAATTCTTGAGCTGTACCCGTCTTTTTCTCATGTGTGCCCCATCACGGCTGTCTTTGGTGGTGGCTGGGCGCCATGTGGTTTTTCTGGTCACATGTTGATACAGTCACCCATGTACATGGGTCCTTCTGTCTCCTGGGCCCTTTCTCCTTGTGTCTTTGTTGTTCTTGGTGATCGTCTGTTCCAGATGAGTTGGGACCATGTAGAGCACCTCAGATGGCAGCTTGCTAGCTTTTAAGAACCCAGATGCCATTCAACAATACAGGGTGCAGAAGACTCTCTTAGCAGTAGGCTGGTTATGCTAGCTGGCCTCGATGTTCCCTGAGAACATAGTTCCCAGACCCCTGACACTATTACTCTATCCTTGCAATACTGGGTTAAGATTAGAAGAGTTTTCAGTTTATATTGAAGTACAGTTAAGCTGATCTTCTTTCTACTGCATGCTGTCACTGCTTTCACTGAAACAAATTTCTATCAAATATCTAGTCTATGACTAGCCCTCTCCCTCCCTTCCCTTGCAGCTATCAGAGTCTTTCCATCTGTACATGAGTCTATCTTTAAGTACTTATAGTAAGGGTCTCATACAACAATTGTCCTTGTGCTGCTAATTGATTTCACTCAGCATATTGTCTTCCAGTTGAAACCAGGTTATGAGATGCTTTCTAAAATCATCATTGTCCTTTATCACTGCATAGAGTTCCATTGAGTGTGTGTATCATAGTTTGCTTATCCATTCATCTGTTGATGGGCACTGGGGTTGATTCCAGCTTCCTGCTATTGTGGATAAAGTCTTTGGATGAATAAAATTGTTTGATTGTAAGTAGTTCCCATTTATCTATTTTCTGTTGATTGTGCTTTGTCAAATTTTCAAGTCTGTCTAAGCTGTGTATTAAAGCTTCCATTGTTGATCCTATTTTTTCTTGGATGATCTTTATCATTTTAGTTTGATATTTAGGTCTTTTATCCAATTGGAGTTAGTTTTTGTGTAAGGTGTGAGATATAGGTCTTGTTTCAATTTTTTGCAGATAGAGATCCAATTTTCCAGCAACATCTGTTAAAGAGACTGTTTTACCTCAGTTTACAGTCTTAGGACCTTTGTCGAATATCAACTGTTTTTAAGAGGATGGTGGCATCTCTCTTCCATTGGTCTACATCTCTCCTTTTTTTTTTACCAGTACCATGCTGTTTTGACTACTATGGCAGTGTAATAGGTTCTAAGGTTGGGTAGTGTAAGGCCTCCCGCTGTGTTCCTCTTCTTCAGTAGTGCTTTGCTACTCTAGGGTTTCTTCCCTTTCCAAATAAAGTTGTGATATGTTTCTCTATGTCATTAAAAAATGTCACTGGAATTTGTATTGGGATTGCATTGTACATGTAGATTACTTCCTATCCACGAGCAGGGTAAGTTTCTCTATTAAGTAAGTCTCCCTTGATTTCTTGCAATAAAGTCTTGAAGTTCTCTTTGTATTTCTGTAGTTAGATTTATTCCTAGGTATTTCATCTTCTTCGGGGCTATAGTAAATGCTATTGATTTGATGATTTCTTCTTCGATGATCTCTTTGTTGGTATAAAAGAATCCTACTGATTTACTTATGTTTATCTTGTATCCTCATACTTCACTGAACTTTTCTGTTAGTTTAAGTAGTTTATTTATGGATTCTTTAGGATTCTCTGCATATACAATCATATCATCTGCAAATAGGGAGATTTCTACTTCTTATTCGCTTACTTGGATGCCCTTTGTTTCTTTGTCTCATCCAATTGCTCTGGCCAGAACTTACAATACAATGTTAAATAGAAGAGATGAGAGTGGGCATCCTTGTCTAGTTCCTGTTCTCAAGGGGAATCCTTTCAGTCTCTCTCCATTTGGGATGATGTAGGTGGTTGGCTTTGTATAGACACCCCTTGTTGCACTCATGAGTTTGCCTTCTATTCTTATTTTGCTGAGAGTCTTTAGCATGAATAGATGTTGGACTTGGTCAAATGCCTTTTCTGCATCAACTGACAAAATCAGGTGATTCTTACCTTTTGTGTTATTTATGTGGTTGATCACATTAATTGTGATTTCTGATGTTGAACCACCTTGCATCTCTGGTATGAATCCTACTTGGTTACGATGAATTATTTTTTGATGTGTTGTTGAATTTTATTGGCAAGGACTTTTGCATCTAGGTTCATGAGTGATATTGGTCTGTAATTTTCCTTTTTTGTGGGGTCTTTTCTTGACTTTGGTATCAGGGTTACGCTGGCTTCATACAATGAATTTGGGAGTATTCCATCCCTTTCTATGTTGTGAAATGGTCTCAGTAGCACTGGATTTAACTCTTCCCTAAAAGTTTGTTAGAATTCTCTGGTGAAGCCATCTGCGCCCAGATTTTTTTCAGTTGGTAGTTTTTTGATGACTTTTTCAACCTCTTCCTCTGTGATGAGTTTATTCTACTTCTCCTTGTGATAATTTTGGTAGGTGATATGAATCTAAAACTTTGTCCATTTCCTCCAGGTTTTCAAATCTGCTAGAGTATAGTCTTTGGTAGTATTCTGTTATGATACTTTTGATTTCAGTTGGGTCTACTGTGACATCTCTCATCTCAATTCTTATTCAGCTTATTTGTTTCCTCTCATGTTTTTCTTTTATGAGTTTAGCCAGTGAGCTATCAATTTTGTTGATCTTTTCAAAAAAACAGCTTTTGGTTTTGTTAACTTTTTCAAGTGTTCTTCTATTCTCTGATTCATTTAGTTCTGCTCTGATCTTTATTATCTGTTTTCTTCTTGTGCCTGAGGGGTTTCTCTGTTGCTCTCTTTCTACTTGTTGAAGCTGTAGTGTTAATTCTTTGGTATGGGTCTTTTTTTTTCTTCTGGATGTGTGCCTGCGTAGAGATAAACTGACCTCTGAGCACTGCTTTGGCTGTATCCCATAGGTTCTGGTAGGATGTGTTTTCACTCTCATTTGATTCCATAAATTTCTTTATTTCATCCTCGATTTCTTCTATAACCCATGGATTTCCGAGCAAGGTGTTGTTCAGCAAGGTGTTGCCACTCATTGTCTCTTGTTTATTGAAACTTTCAGCAACAATAGTGACCGTCTTTGTCCATGATGGTGGATTTTACATTAAAATCGATTTTATCTGAGATTCTTATTACCACACCTGTATTTCTTTGTATATTGTTAGCTTGGTATATATTATTCCATCCTTTAATTTTCAGTTTGTTCATATCTTTAAGTCTAAGGTGTGTTTCTTGTAAACAATATATAGACAGGTTGTGTCTTTTGATCCAAGATGTCACTCATTGTCTCTTTATTGGAGGGTTCAGTCCATTTACATTCAGTGTAACTATTGGTAGGGATGTGTTTAATGCTGTCATTTTGATGTATTTATTTTTGTGTTGCTGTTTTCTATGTTGTTCTTAATACTCTGTCCTGGTTCATCATTCTTCTAGGGTTGACTTATCATCTTTTTCAGTTTTGGTTTTGTGTTTGCCGAGAATCCTATATTACATTTCTTGTTTTGATAAGTTGCATTGTTATTTTGCTTTGTGGCTATCCCTATAATCTACCTTATTACTCTAAGTGTAAAACCAATTTTCTGCATATTTTTGACTTCCTCTACATCTGAAAGAACTATAACTACTGTAGTATATCCCTCCTTTTAGTGTGATAGTGTCATAGTTTTTGTGACATTATCACCAGTTTGCTTCTTTTAATATTGTAGCTTTGATTGAGTTTTGTGACTTCCCTAACTGAGTAGGTTTCTGGATGCCGTGTCCTGCATTGCCTCCTTAAATATACACTTCTGATTTTGTTTGTATAAGCAAAGAACTTCTTCCAGTATTTCTTGTAGTTTTGGTTTTGTTTTTACAAAAACTCTAAGCTTCTGTTTATCTGCAAATGTCTTCATTTCATCTTCACATCTGAGAGACAGTTTTTCAGGATATATAATTCTTGGTTGGAAGTTTCTCTCCTTCAAGGCTTTAGATGTGTCATCCCCCTGTCTCCTTGCCAACATGGATTCTGCTGAGAAGTCAGATGAAAGCCTACAAGGCTTCCTTCTGAATATTAGCTTTGCTTTGAACCTCGCCACCTTTAAGAGAATCGGTTTATGTTTCATTTTACTAAGCTTGATTATGTCTTGTCATTGAATATGTCTTGGTGTCTTTCTTGTGCGGTCAGGTTTTTGTGGTATTCAATACACACCTTGGATATTTATGTTCTCTTATAATTTCAAGGAAGTTTTCTGTCAGCAAATCAATAACAATACTGTCTGTGTTTTTAGCTATCCATCCCTGTTCAGGAACTCCAACTAATCACAGATTATTCCTCTTAATATAGTGCCACATGTTTCTTAATGCTTCTTCATTTTTCTGATTTCTTCTAATAAATGATGGTGTCAGTTGCTCTGTCTTCACGGTCACTAAGTCTGACTTCTATCTCCTCAATTCTGCTCTTTTACCTTTGGATTGAATTGTCTGATTCCATAATTTGTTATCAATCTGCTGGATTTCAGATTGTTGGTGCTGCATCAGTTCTAATAGCTTGCTTAATTTTTCACTTTGCCCCCCTTCATTTTGTTTAATCTCTAGGAGGGTTCTATATATAATTCTTTCATACTCTACCTCCAATAGTTTCAGAAAGCCTTCTTCATCTGGAAAATTTTTTGATTCTTTATTTTAGAAGTTTTCCAGAGCAATGGTGGACTGTTTCTTTAAATGGTTAGAGATGGTTTATTGCCTTTGGACCATCTAAAGGCTTTTTAGTTTCTCTAGTGTTACCTCAACAGAAGCTGAGGCCTAGTTCTGAGAAGCAAGTTGGTCACCAGCCACCTCTGTGTACTCTCGTGACTGACTTCAGTAGTCTCCCTTGGGGGAGGGGCAGGCTCTACCCGTTATCTGATAAAGACAGCATGCTGCTTATGGAGTAATTGGGGGGCTCTCAACTGACCTAATGACATGGGTCATTAAAGTCTGGAAGAGATGCTGCTGAGCTGCTCAGCAGTTATTTCTCCAGGTAGTCTTATTTTAAAAGTTCAGAAAGTATCTGAAAGCTACCAAAATCGGTCAGGCTGTCAGGTGTGGCAGGCCCTGCTTTCTGGCTGACAGTGGAAGTACCTATATAGCCATCCCTAGATACTACGATGTGTTCAAAGTAGACAGGGGTTACAGCCTTGCTGCCATCCTCAGCCAGACCCTATCCATAAGGTAACACTGTTCTAAAAACAGCCTTTCTACTGGGAAAGCATTTTCTAGAGAGGCAGTTGCTTCTCAGCTTTTGAATTAGCCCCTGCTGAGGCTCTGGTTGGGTGACTCTGCCTCCCAGTCGACCAAGATGGTGTCCTGGCGGAGCTGCCCTTCCTGCCATGAAACACTAGAATCTATGGTGGAACTCAGAAAAGATAGTGTGGGGTGCAGTGATGCCTTCAGTCAGGAGCCAGGCTCTCAAAATGTGGCAATTCTACATGCTGTCTCTCTGCTGCACTATGCACTGTTTACTTTAGCACTGCAATTTAGTTTATATGCCAGCTCATGCCATCCCCCACCTCTTGAATAACAACAACAACAGCAACAACTTGCAGTCCGCCCACATGGTGAGTCAGCAGGAGCCAGACTCAGCACGTTCTGCCTCATCAGAGAGAGGTAGTTTCTCATTTAGTGGCATGTAGTCCGATCTGACAGCCCTACGCCATAAACCAGGCTGCCTGAGCATTCAGTGAGTTCTGTTCAATTATCAATGCGGACTTAGTTTTCAGAGGGAATCGAGGAGACGTGTGTCTACACCACCATATTGGCTCCACCCCCTCAAAATCTTTTTTAAAAGGCCAGACTTGTTAAAAGGCCAGACTTGATTATCACAGACCAGATGATTTTCTAATGACATGGCCCCTGAACTCTGTTAGACCAGTACTGAAACCATTCCTGAAGCCAAAAATTCAGACAAAAATTAGATTGGACTACAAGACATAAAATGGTACTGAAGATGAGTGTGATTCTTGGCTTAAGTAATACTTAAGTCTACTTCGGCAGCTCCTGTCCAGAGGCAAGATGAGAGAGTGGAGGGGGGCAGGAGCTGGTTAAGTGGGCACAGGAAATATGGCTGTAAGGAAGGAACATGCTGTCACAGGGTGGGGAGAGCAGTTAGAGTTACATAGCAATCTGTTGTGTGTAAGTTTTTGTATGATAAATTGACTTGGAATGTAAACCTTCACTAAAAGAACAGTAAAGTTAAAAAATTAAAACTAAATAGAAAGATATGTGAGTACAACAGATAGTTGAATAATTACTTTTGCTAGAGCTGTCTTAGAAAGCTTTATGGAGAAAATGATGTGAACTGCATCTTGGCATATGAAGAATACTTTGTTGATTCTATATTTTTGTTTTAGATTGATTCGACTCGACGGCACTTGGCTTTTGCTGTTCTTAGATAGACTAATGTTTTTCAAAATGTGATCCAAGGATCACACAACCCAAATTTACCAGAGTGTTTATTAACAGTGTACCTTTTTGGGCTTCCAAATTTTTATTCACTAGGGGGAGTGCTGTATGCAGACTCTATGCATTTAGAAACTTCAGATGACTTGTTTCAGCACAATAAATTTTTCCATAGGAAAAAATAAATAAAACATCAAGGATGAAAAGGATGCTGAATTATCAGTTATCGTCTCAGCTCAGGGTAACATGATGTCAAGAGGCAAAGTGATTTGATAATAAGATACTAAAACCCAGGAAAACCTGTTTCCTTTTCTATAGCCCACAGATTCAAGGTTCTGCTTAAGCCACATTCTCTGGTCTTAGCCTTGATCTATAAGAATCAAACTTCCCATGCCTACCTGCAAGCAAATTATATGACTACAGCCTTCAACAATTGTTTCTCACTTGCATCACAGGGACAGAGTTGAAATGAGATCTACAAAGACAATCTGTTTTTTTACTATCCAGAAAAGCCAAGGAAAGAAAAAATTAATAGGAAGCATTATTTTATCTCAGCTCACTAGTTTGAATCCCAAGCTATAACAAGAAAACAAAGAAGGAAAGTATGCAACTGAAGGTATGTGTGAAAGCTCCAAGAGGACATCAAAATATAATTTTCCAAATGTTAAAAGATGATTCTTACACAAATATGTAGCAAACAAAGGTCAAGGGTTTTATTCAACTAATTAGTTACTAAGAAATAAGAGAGGTAAAGTAATGAAGGAATGCTAGACTAAGGTCACTAGGTTAGATACAAAACCAGTTAATGTTTCCCAAGGCAATAAATCAGAACATTGGAGATTATCTTTTCATCATCTCTGTGAGGAAAAAAACAAAACAAAACAAAACATATACCTTCACTAAGTTTGGAAACTCAGAAATCCCTACCTTCCTGTTGCTGTTGAGTTGATTCCAACTCATGGTGAACCCACAGTATAGAGTAGAACTGTTCCATAGAGTTTCCAAGGAGTACCTGCTAGACTTGAACTGCCAGCCTTTTGGTTAGCAGACAAACACATAACCACTACCGCATCAGGGTTTCCAGTTACTTTCTTAAACCAAAATACCCACTGCTGTTGAGTCAATGCTGACTCATAGCAACTGTATAGGACAGAGTAGAACTGTTCCACAGAGCTTCCAAGGAGTGCCTGGCAGATTTGAACTGCTGACCAAAAGACATAGCACTTAACCACTACACCACCAGGGTTTCCTATATATTAAAAAAAATCCTGCCACTATAGATGGTTAGCATGCTTAGTTACTAACTGACAGAAAGGTTGGAGGTTCAAGTCCACTCAGAGATGCTTTCTAAAAAAGGCCTGGTAATCTACTTCCAAACAAGTGAGCATTGAAAACTCCCTAAAGAGTACAGTTCTACTCTGACATACGTGGGGTTGCCATGAATCAGAATCACCTCAAAGGCGCATGGTTCATCAACAATAAACAGTGATTTGAATGAAGTATACCCATTCTAAGAATGCTTTTGCTAGCTGGTTGTTTATAACTCAGAATGCATTATCCTTTGAAACAATGTTAGAACTTACGGTAGTTAAATCTCCACTAATCCCACAGATACTTCCGAAACTGTAATGTCTCCATGGCACTATGAGGTCTGCCAATTAAGTCCATGAGCTCATCTTAGAAAAAGTGCTACATATCTCACCGCTGAACATCACTATGTTCACCTTCGAAGTACTCCCCGTGGGAAGCTGTGCACTCACACCAGTGCCTACTCCATCCTTCAAAGCAATTTCGGAACTCTTTTTCTGGAATGGCCATCAGAGCTGTCAGCATATTACCCTTGATGTCCTGAATGTCATCAAAATGTCTTCCTTTCAAAATTTCCTTTATCTTCAGGTAAAGAAAAAGTCACTGGAGGTCAGATCAGTTGAGTAGGGAGGGTGTTCCAATACAGTTACTTGTTTACTGTCCAAAAACTCCCCCACCGACAAACTTTACAATTTAGTTGGCAAACTTGCCACTGAGCACCGTGCACAATGGCCATTCCAGAGAGTTCCAAAATTGCCTCAAAGCGTGAACTAGGCACTGATGTTGGCTCACAGCTTCTCCAGGGGAGCACTTCAAAGGTGACCTTAGTGATATTCAGCAATGAGGTACATAGCACTTAAAACACTTAATTTCGTGGACTTTATTGTCAGACCTTGTAAGAGAGCCTGAACATCAGGGACATTAGTGTTTTCATAAGACAGTGCACTCGGATATTCCATGTGGAGAAACAGGCCGTGTCTTCTCTCCTGCCTCGCCACTGAGGTTGCATCAGTCCTCACTCACCAGCCCCTGTCTTGGAACTTCTCCTCCTAGGTCTCCCTAGCTGGATAGTGGTATCTAGAATTCCCCATAGCGATGTAGGTGGCTGTGTGCTTTAGGCATACAGCAGGTTGGAACAGAGGGAAAAAAAGGAGCAGAGAGCAGACAGTCTTAGGTTGGAGGGTTAGGCCTGGAACCCTGCAGCATACCCCCAAGTACTTCTCTCAGTCCTAGGCTTTCACCATCTTTCTTTTCTTCCATAGGTTCCAAGGCAAACTCACCTGCTATCGTTCACATTATTACCATCTGGCTTTCTGACCAGTCTCCTCCGTAAACCGCTGAGGCCCAGAATGAATTCTCACAGCTTGGCCTGTCCCTGACACAAGCAGACTGTCAGTGGAAGGCCACCAAATGAATGTGAAGGAGGAGTAACCACTCTTTGTATTTCCTGCAGTGGTGAGGTCACCAGATGCATGCTAGTTACACAAGACACCACAGTGGAAGGACACACATTATTTCATATTAGGCTCTACACTGGTGGAAGAACTAGTATACAAAAGGAGAAAAAATGGCATAGAGACTCCACCATATGACTTTGGACAAGTTACTTAAACTCAGTGTAGTTTCTTCATCTACAAAATGGCATCATCTACATGTAAAAGAAAACCCAGAATGATAGTGACTTAAGCAAAAGAGATGTTCATTTTCTCTTGCATACCAAAAAAATCTAGAGGGAGGCAGTACAAGTTTGGCATGGAGGCTCCCTGGTCACCAGAATGTCAGGTCCTTTATATCCTTCATAGACAGCGTGCTAGCACACAAGTACCAAAAGCCAGCTGTTACTGAATCAGCTCTGACTCAGGATGACTCCCTGCGTGTCAGAACAGAAATATGTTCTGTAGGATTTTCAGTGGCTGTAATCTTCTGGAAGCAGATCACCGTGTCTTCCTTCAGAGGTGTCTCTGGGTGAAATAGCTTGAAGCATTAACTCTTTGCACCGTCCAAAGATCCAGCACTTCAATGCTAACCTCAAAATCACCTCAACATCTGCAAAAATGGCCTGGGGGTGGCTTCTGGCCTTCTTTAACCTCTCAAGGGGAGAGATAATCACCATCATCATCAGTCTAAGCTCATTCCTAGGAGGTGAAGGCCAGACATATCTCTACCCTCCAACCTTTTTACCAGTTCTGATGACACCATCTGTCCACCTCATGGCACTCTCTACTTCTTGCTGGAATTGACAATTTATCGCAGTGGTCACATATAACTAACAGACCATACTTTGGAATTATAAGGGTTATTAGGGAAGTAACAGGTAATAATTCAGGATCAGAAAATACTCAAAATACAGTTCTTCTGTCAGAACAGTCTCTCCTCAGCTGTGCTAGACCTTAGCTCATTGGGTAGTCCTGGCACCTGCCCTGCTCTAGCAAGTGTTAACAAAGCTCTTTTAGCATCACTGACAAGTGCCCAAAGTAACTTCACTCTTCCCACAAACCTCTTGCCCAAAGATGCTCAACTTCCTCCATCCACGGGCAGGGAAGCTCACCACACCATCTCCTCTTCTGGTTCTGCTGCCACCATTCCTCTGTCGCCACTTCTTGTTGTCTTGCCATCTTTGATGTCACAGCTTTCTGTCTCCTGGACCTAAGAGGGTTTTAGTACAAGGATCCTGAGTCTAAATGGTGTATTCCACTCTATCTCTTCTTCTTAGTGCTAGTCAAGTCACCACTCTGCTCTGGAATTGAATCTCTATTAAGCCTAGAAGGATGACAAACTGCCCAATGCCCAATTGATGGTTCCATGTATCTTTTTTGCATGGTCCTTATTTAAATTATTAGCAAGCTACAATCCCCCTCGTGGGCCACAAACATCTCATTTGCATAGTCCTACCTAACCTTTGGTAGGAATTACAAGAACATTGTGAGAAAGTCCACACAAGGGAGATCCATTTCACCACAACGTCTAATTGTTCAGGCATACTCATTTGTAGATTTTCCTGGGCTCTCATTCTAGAAGCTAAGGCTAAGGCTCTGGAACAAAAGAGCAGAATATGGTAAGCAAACAGCTCAAGTGCTAGGGGATCCTACTGGGAATCCTACTTTCCTCATTCTCTCACTCCTCTCAGTGCCACTGAAGACCAATTCAAGCCAGTAGGCAAGTTGAAAGATTACGTGAGTGTTGGGTGTGAGCCAGGGGAGAAAGGAGAAAAAAGATCTCCAAACACCTGAGTAGCTGTCTCTGGGGGCTGTCTAGGTACATAAATCTGGCATTTAATACTATCAGTCAGAATCCCGGAAGAAAATAGGGTTACACTCAGGTTAAATTATTTAAGGATTTTTTTTTTTTTTTTTGGCCAATGGATTGTCTGTAAAGCATAAGGTGACCCCAAGGTACAGTGCCGTAACCTGGCGTTAGTAGTAGAGGACCCTTAAGCCTAATTCTTAAGGGATGAGAAGAAGGAGTGTTTACTGGAACTAAAAAATAAAGAGGTACCTTGAAAACTGCAGCTTTGCCCCAAAGTGCACTGTCTACCCAAGCAGGGAAACAACGGGAATCAATACCTTTACCTTGTTCTCCTGTCCATCAGCTGCTAGGGCTCCTCATCGGATGACCCCAGCTGGAAGCCAGAGGGCAAGCAAGCCCTTTGTAGTGACCTTTATAGATAAGCCTCCTGGGGCAGAAGAGGATGGAGGGGCAAAGAGAAGATCCAGAGCAAGAACACTGAAATTAACCATACATAAAAAAGTACAATAAAATCATGTTCTTTATGTTCATTCTCTGTAATTACGTTTCTCATGCTTCATTATGTTCATTCTCTGTCACTAGTTGGGGTAGACACCTTCCAAGACAGCCCCCCAGCGATTCTCCCTTCTTGGATTGCATGTTGCAGAAATGGAGAGTGGTATCTAAGGTTGGGTCGCATTAATGATTTTGCCTTATTCTCTGTTGGTTTACTTATTCCAGGAGGGGCCAGATGCTAGGTCATGAAGGACACTCAGCCTTATAAAAGATCCAAGTGGTGAAAAACCAAGGCCTCCTACCAACATCCACTTGCCAGCCCTGTGAGTGAACCACCTTAGAAGTTGACTCTCCGGAGGGTTCCAGTGAAGCCCTCAGAAGACTGTAGCCTCAGCTGACGTCTTTACTGCAAACCTCAGGAAAGGTGTTGAACAGGACCTCTTGTCTAAGCCACTCCCAAATTCCTGACCTTCAGAAAACATGGAAACTAATAAGTGCTTATTGTTCTCTTAAGCAACCAAAAATTGAGTCATTTGGAATTTTTAAAATATTTTCCTACACAGCAATAAAACAAAAAACAAACCTGTTGTCATTAAATTGATTCTGACTCAGAGCAACCCTATATGAGATAGCAGAACTGCCCCACAGAGTTTCCAATGAGTGGCTGGTTCACAGCTGTAGCACTTAACCACTGTGCCACCAGGGATAACTAACATACTAGCATACTCAGCTAACCCTTACTAACTCTACGCATTATTATTTATGGTTTCATTCTACAACTTGACTTAGGTAAATCAAGACAACAAGAAGTACACAAGCATTACACAGTTTTGGTAAATGCTACAGAATACAGCCAAAAATATATGCACGGTTACATAAGTAGGTATATATGTATATATGTGGGTACGTATGTATGCATGGATATGTGTATCTGCAGGCAAGTATGTATATATGTATACGTGTGTGTGTGTGTGTGTGTGTGTGTGTGTGTGTGCTGCATGTATATTTACACATATAATAGAGCCTATGGGGTGCAGTTATGGAGACTTTCTAGACTTATCCAGATATCTCACGGAACTGGGCTACTGGGTTCAAAGACTTAGGACAATAGCCTCACGGGACAACTTGGCCAACTGGCATAACACAGATCATAAAGATAATGTTCCACATCCTAGTTTGGTGAGTAGCTCTGGAGTCTTAAAAGCTTTCAAGGAGCTAACTAAGAGGCAACTCATTGCCATCGAGTTGATTCTGACTCCTAGTGAACCTACAGGACAGGGTAGAACTGTACTATAGGGCTTCCAAAGGGCAGCTGGTGGTTAGTAGCTGAACTCTTAAACCAAATTGTTAAAACTGATGAACCAGCATCAATGCACTATTATTAACTAAAGCCCATAGTTTACATATGTGCTATACAGTTATATGGGCTTTGACAAATAAATAATGCCATGTGTCTCCCATTACAGTATCAGACAGAATAGTTTCATTGCCCTAAATACCCTCAATGTTACACCCATCCATTCTCTCCTCCAGTCTCTGTTCATCAGTGATTTAGTCTCTATAGCTTTGGGTTTTCCAGAATGTCAAACAGTTGAAGTTGTATAACATACAGCCTCTTTCAGACTAGTATCTTTCCCTAAGCAACACGCATTTAAGATTCCTCCATGTATTTTTGTGGCTCAGCAACCTTTTTTTTTTTTTTAATCACTGGATAATACAAGAACTGCCAGTTCAGTTCATGAACTCAGCCTAGAAAAAGTGCCGCATACCTCAACCCTGAATATCACTGCAGTCACCTTTGAAGTACTCTGCGCGGGAACTACCCATAGACGCCGGCTCCTAGTCCACACCTCGAAACAATTTTGGAACTCCTTTTCTAGAATGGCCATCAAAGCTGTCATCATACTACTCTTATGTCCTGAATGTCTACAAATGTCTTCCTTCCAATATTTCCTTTATCTTTGGGTGAAGAAAAAATTTATTGGGGCCAGATCAGGTGAACAGGGAGAGTGTTAAATTGCTGGTGGCATAAATTCCAGCCTTATAGCAACACACAAGTCACCACAGTACAACAAACTGACAGATGGGTGGTGGCACTGGTACACAGAATGTATTAAATAAATAACATTCGAAAGTGAAATGTCACTTATTACATTAAAGAAGAAAAAGAGTTTTAATAAAAGAGAAGAGGAAAAGGGAGACACTTTGGGAACAGGAAACAGTGTCAGAGACCAGCCACCCTGCAACAAGGAGAATGTTCTGGGCAACGACAGGAAATTCCTAACATTTGCTAGGTTATCTGGACCCAAGAGCTGCTGTGATGTTCTTGCATATGTTAACATATTTAATCCTCCCACCAACTCTATGTTGTTGTTAGGTATTGTCAAGGCACTTCCAACTTGTAGCAACCTTATAAGACGTAGAACTGCCCCATAGTGTTTCCAGGTACAGCTGGTGGATTTGAACAGCTCGACTTTTGATTAGCAGCCAGACTTTTAACCACTTCCCCACCAGGGCTCCAGCAACTCTGTGAGTTGAGTATTACAGGTAGTCCTTAACTTACAACAGATCTGAGTTATGATGAACTGCGCTGTTTTTTCTTTTTCATGTCTCATCATTAGTAATACGTACTACATACAATGTTACTATTCTCAGATGTTTGCCTGAAGATATTCCATTTTATGATTTACTGTTCAAAACGCATTGATCTACAATAAAGTTGGTGTCTGTCAGTAGCTACCTGCACTTATCTCCATTAACACATGAGGAATCCAGGTAGGACAAATTCACACAGCTTGTAAGTGGTAGGGCCTGCATTTAAACAGGCAGATCGTCTCTAGAGTCTCTCCCTCCCTCACACAGGTATTTGTGCTTTAGATGAAGGTTTACAGAGCAAATTAGTTTCTCACTAAACAATTAATTCACACTTCATTTTGTGACCCTGGTTGCCAGCCCCACGACATGTCAATACTCTCCCTTCTCACCTTGGATTTCTCATGCCCAGCTTTCCCATCCCCTCCTGCCTTCTTGTCCTTGCTCCTAGACTGGGGAGCCCATTTAGTTTGGTTTTGTTTCACGGGTCTGTCAAATCCTTGACTGAAGTTTGAACCTCAGGAGTGATTTCATTGCTGAGCTATAAGGGTGTCCAGGGGCTATGCCCTCAGAGTTTCTCCATTCTCCGTCAGACCAGTAAGTGAGTCAGAATTTAGTTCCACATTTTTTGCCAGTCCTCTCCGGGACCCTCTGTTTTGACCCCTGTCGGAGCAGTCCGTGGTAGCAGCTGGGCATCGTCCAGTTGTGCTGGACTCAGCCTGGTGCCAGCTGTGACAGCAGGCTTCACCGGCCCTTTGGATGAGCCATTCCCTCACGTCTTCATTCTCTCTTGCTGTAGACAGCACAGAACTAGTCGAGTATCTTACGTGGCCATTCACAGGCTTTGAAAACCCCAGATGCTACTCACCAAAGCAGGATGTAGAACATTTTCTTTATAAACCACAGTGTGCCAGCTGGGCTACATGGTCCCCATCAGGCACTGTACTGATAAGCTTTCAGAGGGGGCAAGTACAAGGACACTGAATTCAAAGTCATCTATTTTGCAATATTGCCTACAGTTAATACTACCTTAAAACAGCCTAAGGTAATGCAAAAGAAGTAAATTTAATTTTACAAAATGTGCCTACAAAAATGACATCTTCTTGGTAGAATGCTAGGTTTCTTATCTACTCTACTTTGAGAATTGTGATCAAATACACTGTGATGAGGTGGAATTTACCTAGGATGCCAGGAATCTAACCTGTAACTCCTGCCTAACTAGCTCTGTTTATCAGCCTTGGGTGAATCTTCATCTCTCAGTTCTGCATTTAATTTCCTGCAAAGTGAAATAGGAAAGAAGAGAAGGAAATGCATTTGAAGATACCATCCAACTGTAAAATTCTTTGATCTTATTTACTTCTGAACAAGCACAAAGACTTATGTGTCTCACTCCTGCTCAACTGTAAGTTCTGATAGACAGTCAAGAAGGAGAAGAAAGGTCATTTGTTGGCAAACACGGCTTTAGTGTGATCATTATCAACATCAACTTTATTTTTTTTTTCTTTTTATCTGTGGTAAACCTCCAGTAGTCTCTGTCTTCTCACAGGCCTGACAAGGAAATCAAGTTCCCTTCTGGAATAAAATGTTCTACATCAGTCACTTAAAATGAGGTGGGAAAGATGTGGAGAAACTGGAACCCTCACTCATTGCTCGTAGTACAGTCACGGGGGGCAGCTGATGCGGAAAACAGTTCGACATTTCTCAAAATGTTAAGTATAGAATTACCATTAAGAAAATTGTCCAAGTCAATTCTAATTCATAGGGACCCTATAGACAGAGTAGAATTGCCCCTTAGGGTTCCATGAAGAACCTGGTGGATTGGAACTGCTTATCTTTTGGTTTGAAGCTGTAGTTCTTAACCACTACACCATGAGGGTTTCCAGAATTACTGTATAAACTCAGAAATTCTACTCCTAGATCTAATAGTGGGGACTCAGACAATTATGTGTTCACCAGTGTTCTCTGCAGCATTATTCACAGCACACACAAAAAAAGTGGAAACAAACCAAATATCCATCAACAGATGACTAGATAAGCAAAATGTGCTACACATGGTAGAATACTTACTATTCGACCATAAAGAGAGGAAAGTTCTGATACATGCTACAACATGGATGAACCGTGAGAAGGTTACAGTGAGTATAATAAGTCAGTCACAAAGGGACTAATGTTGTGTGATCTCATTTATACAAGATATCTGGTATAGCCAAATGTGTATATATCAATGCTTATTAATGTTTTACGAAGGGAGAAGGGACCCACTTTAGCAGCACATATAGATGGAAGCCCTGGTGGTGTGATGGCTAAGTGCTACTATCTGCTAACCCAAAGCATCAGCAGTTCAAATCTGCCAGGTGTTCCTTGGAAACTCTTTGGAGCAGTTCTACTCTGTTTTATAGGGTTGCTATCAGTCAGAATAGACTCAACAGCAGTAGGTTTAGATTTAGGTCTTATAGTAATGGATATTGAGTTTTTGTTAAGAATGCTAAAAAAAACCTTGACAATGGATAGTGGTGAAGATACCACAATCTAGTGAATATAATTAGTGTCACTGAACTGTACATGTAAAACTGGTTGCGATGGCAAATGTTTTGTTATACATATTTTACCACAACAGTAATAATACTAAAGAACTAAAAATAAACTCGCCTAATTCCAGTATGATAAGTCAGTGTTGCAAAAAGGGTGATTTTTGTTTTATGTTTTCCTTTTTGATTAAAATGCCCATGGGTTGGTCAAAAGGAGCTCTGGTGGTACAGTGGTTAGTGCATTTGACTGTGAACCAAAAGGTTAGTGGTTTGAGACCACTAGTGGCTGTGAAAGAGAAAGATGTGGCAGACCGCCTCTGTGATGATCTACAGCCCTAGAAACCCTGTGACGGGGTGGCTATGAGTCAGAATTCACTCAAGGCAACAGGTTCAGTTCTTTGGCTTGGGTAGGTCAAGCAGTTTGCACTTGACTGTTAACCTAAAGATTGCCTGTTCAAATCCACCCTGTAGCTCCATGAATAGAAGTCCTGGAGACCTGCTTCTGTAAAGATTATAGACAAAAAATCCCTATAGAGTAGCTTATTTTGTCACAGGTGGGGGTTACAGTGAGTCGGAACTTCAATGATAACTGACTTTTTTTTCAGTTGAAGTCCTTGCCAGAAGGCTTGTCTTGAGCAAACTACTTTCATTGGGCACAATTTATATTCTGCTTTGACTGAATCTAATTATTCTTTTTCTCCAACTTCAGTGCTTCAGGGAGGGTGATATATCCCCCTTTGCCTATTCACCAGACATCAAAAACAAACCATAACAGAAAACCCCATTGCCATCAAATTGATTCTAACTCATTGCAACCCTATAGGACAGAGCAGAACTGACTCATAGTGTTTCCAGGAAGCAACTGGTAGATTTGAACTACAGACATTTTGGCTACAGACAAGCTTTTAACCACTGTACCACCAAAGATCCCCCTCTTCAAACAGCAGTCTCCAGTATATGGTACTATTTAATCTCTACCTGCCGAAGAGAAAAATACTCTTTCCCTTTATCCCCCGTATACTTCATCAGCCCTAGTTGTATAGTGGTTAAGAGCTGCAGCTGCTAACCAAAAGGTCAGCAGTTTGACTTCACCAGGATCTCCTTGGAAACAATACGGAACAGTCATGCTCTGTCCTATAGGATCACCATGAGTTGGAATTGACTTGACAGTTATGGGTATACTTAGCCATAATTTACATTCTTTCCTGAAGCAGTCAGAAACTTAGGCTTATATATGCAGTGTATATCACCTGTTGAACACATCAAAACAGAAAGACAACTTTTGTTAAAGAAACTTAAGGACTTTAAAGTAGAGATGTGCAGGGATATCTTTAAAATATTTAATACTCATGAACTATCTGTAGAGGAACCCAAAACCAAACCCAACGCAGTGAGATCGATTCCATGACCCTATAGGTCAGAGTAGAATTGCCCACTAGAGTTTCCAAGGAGCACGTGCTGGATTTGAACTGTTGACCTTCTGGTTGGTAGTCACAGCACTTAACCACTATACCCACTAGGCTGTGTAAAGAACAGTGTGATAAAAGGATGTGGTTTGGAGACAGAGGGGCTGCTGTTCAAATCCCTGGTGTTCCCACTCGTTACTGTGTGGCCCAGACCAAGTACATTAACATCTCTACACCTCAAAGTCTCCTCATCTGTAAAATAGGGACTTGTTGTTGTGTGCCATCAAGTCTATTCCAAATATATAACTGACTATGTAATAGAATAGAACTGCTCCATAGGGCTCCCTAGGCTGTAGGTGCTGATTTCTAGCTCTTATTTCCTGCACAGTGGCTGGTAGGCACGAACTGACAACCCTTCAGTTAGTAGCCAAGCATTTCAATCACTGTGCGGTCAGAGCTTCTTAAAACAGAGATGACAATACCTGTATCAAAGAACTGCTGTGTGGGCATATGTAAAGCTTACATACAAAATAAGCATTCAACCAATGTTAGTTTCTTTATGAGGGCAATGACAAAAACTTAGAAGACATCAATAGTTCCACTATTCTTTTCTTTTCTTTTTTTTTTTTTTGACTGATAAATAACACAATAGCTACAAGTGAAGTTCGAGGATGCACATCCCAGCTCTACCATTTACAGCTATGTGACCTCAGCAAATTACTCCGTCAAAGCTGGCTAAGATTTAATATGATTACTTACAAGATTTTAAAGAAGCTTTAGTACCAAATAGTTACTGATGCAAAACTAGAATCTAATTTTCTCTTTGGTAAGAGGGTAGCAATTTCTAGAATTTCTAGCTTGGTCTTACTAAGAGATTTTTAGCTTTTGAATAATCTGCCTAAAAGGCAAAGATTCTGTATTTTATCCAAAACTCTTCCCTGCCCTGCCTTGTGTCATACCCTTGATAAATAAAAACAAAATAAAATAAAAACTTTTAAATGAACCTAAGTTTTAAAAATCAGTTACTTTTAAAATCTTTCATTGTCACTTTGGTTAAATGAATGACTACGTGTTGCCTCTCAGTGACCCGTGAGCATACTTATCTAAGTGTTCAAATCTTGTGACAAATATTGATGTTTCATCCTCTCCAAATCTAATTCTAAATGTTTCCAGAGAGGCCCTGGAAAATCACAAAGATTTATTGAATTCTCCTTGTGAAAAAGAAAGACATTAGAAATAATTAGGCTTCTTCAACACACTATAAATTGCATGGGAAGTGTTGTCAGTCAAGGGATGATTAACTTTCCCCGGGTTAACTCTGTAGGAAGAAAGTATTATTAGCGTAAATATTTCAGAAGATGTATAAAGTGCCTAGGGGTTTGTCAGTGCCCTCGCCAGCTATGATATGTCCTAGCTCTGCTTGGCATCATACTAGACAACAATAGAGCATTATCAATCATAATTTCAGATATTTTTAAAATATTGCAAGCCGCAGAAACAACTAAATTTCATGGATGGCCAGATGGATTCCTTCTGTAATGAATTCTCATTAGATCTTACACTTTTAAAAATAATAAACAGTATGTTAAGTCTTTGCTCATCTACAAATAGCTTTTGTTTTACGCTTGTGTTTCCCTGAAAACACTTGCACTTTGTACCAGACTGCTTCATGTTCAACAAAAAGGGACTGTCTCAGACATCCTTGGAAAGAGCTATGCCAGGCATTCTAAGCACAGGCTTCTGATGGCATTGCTTAAATAATTATCCACAGAGCCAGAATAGAATGAATGATTTTTTATCATGCAGAATCTCACACAACACAGTGATGTAGAACCACCACAAGACAAAAAAGTCAATTCTGCCCTCACTGAGTCGACTCGAGTCTGACTCACAGCGACCCTATGGGTCTGGGTACTACTGCTCTATGATATTTCCAAGGAGTGCCTGGCAGATTTAAACTGCGGACCGCTATGCCACCAGGGTTTCCATTGGGAAGAGCTACAAAAGACCTGCTCAGTGATGCAAAGCACAGCTGTTATTTATACAATCGCTTGGCTTGGCTAAATAACTGTGAGACCGTATCACTGGATGGAATCCAGATTTTCAGAACTCTAGTGAAAAAGCAAAAAGGACACTGGGTGGCACAAATGGTTAAGCACTCAGCTATATAAACTTTTGGCAATTCAGACCCACCCAGTGGCACTGCAGAAGGAAGACTTTGTCATCTTCTTCTGTAAAGACTACAGCCAAATTAGCCACATAATAGTTAAGTGTTGAGTCTGGTGAGGGGAAACACAGTGCACAATACAGGGGAAGTCAGCACAACCTGACAAACACAAAGTTATAGAAGCTTGGTTGATACAGCCAAACATCGTGAGGGACTGAGATGCTGGCACTAGGAAGGGTCACTGGAGTCACTGGAGTCATCTAAGTCAACTGGTATCACAATTTCGCAAAGAAGATGTTCTACATCCAACTTTGGTGAGTAAGTGCCTGGCGTCTTAAAAGCTAGCAAGAGGCCATCTAAGACACTCCATCGGTCTCACTCCTTTGGGAGCTGGGGAAAAATGAAGAAAACTAAAGACACAAGGGAACGATTAGGCCAAAGGACTATAAATACCACAGTCTCCACCAGACTTAGCACAGAACTAGATGGTGCCCAGCTACCACCACAGCTGCTCTGACGGGAATCACAGTAGATAGTCCAAGACAGAACGAGAGAAAAATGGAGACTAAATTCAAATTCAGAGAAACATATAAGACAAAAGAAAAGAGAAAGACAAGACTTGCTGCTCTGACACAGACTGGAACAATCCCTGAGACTATGGCTCCCAGACATCCTTTCAGCTCAGAACTGAAGCTGCTCTTGAAATTCATACTTCACTCCAAGAGTAGAGAGCTCTATAAAACAAACAGTAACACATGTGAGGAATGTGCTTCTAAATTCAATCATGTAGATGAGACCAAAAGGGCAACACCTGCCCAAAAGCATGACAAAAAGGCAGAAAGGGACATGAACAACAGATAGACGGAAAGGGGGAACTGGAATATGGAAAGGGAGAGTGTGGACACATTGTAGGAATTGCAACCAATGTCGCAAAACAATTTGTGTATAAATTGTTGGATGCGAAACTAATTTGGGCTGTAAAGTTTCACTTAAAGTATAATTCCCAATGCTGTTGAGTCAATTGCGACTCATAGTGACCCTACAGACAGTGTAAAACTGCCCCATAGAATGTTTGAAGAGTGCCTGGAGGATTAGAACTGCCAGTCCTCTGGTCAGCAGCTGTAGCACTTAACCACTATGCCACCAGGGTTTCCTAAAGTACAACTGAAAAACAAAAAACAAGATTACAGCCAAGAAAACCGTACAAAACACAGTTCTACTCTGGAATACACAAGGTTGCCATTAATTGGAATCGACAACAGCAAACAGTTTAGTGGAGAAGTTGATGGATCCGTGAGACTGCTAACCCAACACTGGGCAGAACAAAAATTAATTACAGTAAAATCTGCAAAAGCTGGCACCTGTGTAAGGTAGAAAGCTGTCAAAGAAGGAAAACTCAAGTCTTTTCCACTAACGGAGAAAGAGAAATAGTAATATTGCACCCAGTCAAAGGTAGACAACTTATAAAACCCAGGAAGACAAGGCAGTCCTGTCGAGTTCTGACTCACACTTTTCACTGCTGTTGTTGTTCAGTGCTGTTGGATCGCTTCTGGCTCATCGTGACCTTAGGCACAACAAAACAAAACACTGCCTGGTCCTGCACCATGCCCAAGATTGTTTCTATACTTCAGCCTATCTTGTAGTCACTGTGTCAACCCATCTTGTGGAGGGTCTTTGTCTTTTTCACTGACCCTCTACTGAGTGTGATGTCCTTCTCCGGGGACTGATCACTCCTGACAATGTGTCCAAAGTACATATGACACAGTCTCTCCATCTTTGCTTCCACGAAGCACTCTGGTTGTACTTCCTGCAGAACAGATCTGTTTGTTCTTTTGGCAGCTTATGGTACATTCAATATTCTTCTTCACCACCACAATTCAAAGATATCAGTTCTTCTGTCTTTCTTACTCACTGTTCAGCTTTTGCATGCATATGATGCTACTGAAAACATCATGGCTTGCGTCAGAAACAGCTTGACAATCTCAATCCTTTATCATGATGTTACTTACTGGTTCAGTTGTGAGGATTTTTGTTTTCTTGATGTTGAGGTACAATCCATACTGAAGGCTGTGATCTTTGATCTTCATCAGTAAGTGTTTCAAATTCACTTTACTTCCAGCAAGAAGGGTTGTGTTATCTGAATAATGCAGGTTGTTAATGAGTCTTCTTCCAATCTTGATGCCTCATTCTTCTTCATATAGTCCAGTTTCTCACATTATTTGTTTGGCATACAGATTGAAAAGATACAGTGAAAGGATACAACCCCGACACACACCTTTCCTGACTGTAAACCACACAGCATCCCCTTGTTGTTCTGTTTGCATGACGGCTTCTTGATCCATGTACAGATTTCTCATGAGCACAGTTAGTGTTTTGGAATTTCCATTCTCTGCAATGTTATCCATAATTTGTTATGATCCACACAGTCGAATGTCTTTGCATAGTCAGTGAAACGCATAAACATCTTTCTGGTATTCCCTGCTTTCAGCCAATATCCATCCGACATCAGCAATGTTAGCCCCAGTTCTGTGTCCTCTACTGAATCTGGCTTGAATTTCTGGCAGATCACTGTCAATATACTGGTGGAGTCGCTTTTAAATGATCTTTAGCAAAATTTTACTTGCATGTGATATTAATCATATTGTTTGATAATCTCTGCACTTGGTTGGATCAAGTTTCTTGGGAATAGGCATAAATATGAATCTCTTCCAGGTGGTTAGCCAGGTAGCTGTCTCTAAATTTCTTGGCATAGATAAGTAAGCATTTCCAGTGTTGCCTCTGTTTGTTGAAACTTCGGTTGATAGTTGGAATCGACTTGACAGCAATGGATATTGCCATCAGGAAAGCAGTTCCAGAAGTAGAGTACAACCTTTGAAAGGGACGTGGGTACCCACGCCTCAGAAGCTCCCAGTACAGTGGAATATTGATGACAAGGGCCTTCCTCCAGAGGCAACAGAGACAGCCTTCCCCCAAGTTGATGCCCTAAAACTTTGGTTTCACTGTACATAGGACTAAAGGTACTAATGAAGGATGATCATGGGTTTTATCTGGAATATTGCTGATGCTTTAATACTCTATTTTCTAGATACAAGCAACCTCCTTTTCTCTTAAGGTGTTTATAACTTGTAACAGTTTAGTAGGGTATGCTTTTGTAAACAGAAATTCAGCATTTATTTTTTTTCTCCTTGCCTGATCCCTCCAGATTTAGAAAATTTACTGAGTATTAAAACTTTGACTTGAGTATAATATTTGATAACAGTGCTCATAGAACCAGACAGTTTTAATGAGCTAAGGTTGACTTGATGGAGCCAATGTTAACAAAACTTCCCCAGGAAAGCTGGCCTGTACCCAATCCACAGGGTTCTCAGTCTTAAGACCTCTCTAACAGAGAGGTCAGCAGTTTGAATCCATGAGCTGCTCCATGGAAAAAAGATATGGCAGTCTTCTTTTGTAAAGATTTTAGTCTTGAAAACCCTATGGAGTGGTTCTACTCTGTCCTATAGGGCTGCTAGGAGTAGGAATCAGCTCAACAGTGGTGGCTTTGGTTTTTGAGTCAGACTTACAGGTGTAGAAAGAAGGTCACTTTCTGACAAGTCCAAGAAACTTATGATATTTGCGGGGAGGGGAGGTCTCAGGAAGAGAGAAACTCACCAAAACCTGTAGGTACTACAGGTAAAATCTGGTGGTGAGTTCTTGATTTGGCTTCCTAGCCGTAAAAGCCTTTTTCAAAAGTCCAGTCTGACATAAAATGACACTGGTGAAGAGTGTGCCTCTTGGCTTAAGTAGACACAGGAGATTAACTGGGCATCCCGTGTCTAGAGGTGAGAAGAGAGGGCTGACATGGCCAAGATCTAGTTGAATGGATGTGGGGAATAGAGGGCAGAGAGGAGGGAGCGGAGAGCAACTGGGGTCCCATCACAAAGCATGTGTCAATTTTTGTATGTTAAACTGACTCAAATAGTAAGCTTTCACTTAAAACACAACAGAAAAAAAAAAAAAAGTCCATTCTGATATTCCTATGTGAACTTCTAGTACAGAAAACTTTTAAAAGCCTGTATGGGTAAATTACCATTTGACATGGATCAAATTGTGTCCCCCCCCAAACTAAGTGTAGCCCTGTGGTTGGGCCATGATTCCCTGTATTCTACGATTGTCCTCCGTTTTGTGATTTTGCTGTGCTGTATGTAAAAGGATTAGGGTGGGACTATAAGTCCCTTCAGAAGATCAGCTCCCTGCTCCACCGTAAAGGGAGTTTCCCCAGAGTATGGCTTGCACCACCCTTAATCTTTTCATCCTGCAAGAGATAAAAGGAAACAGAAGCAGGCAGAGAATTGGGAACCTCACACCGTCAAGAAAGCAGCACCAGGAGAAGACTGTGCCAAGACGCTCCCTGGACAGAGACTCATGCAATACCAGACTTTCCTCCAGAGCCGACAAGGGGAAAGCCTTCCCCTGGAGCGGACATCCTGAATTTGGACTTGTAGCCTACCAGACTGTGTAAGAATAAACCTTCCTTTGTTAAAGCCATCCACTCTGTGGTATTTCTGTTGGAGCAGCACCAGCTGACTAAAACACCATTCTTGCTGTACCTATGTAAATAATAAAGGTAAGCTGATTTTATGATTACGAATAATCTTGCTTCGAGGTACTTTTAATAATCAAAAAGCGGGATGGTATGACTATAGAAAAAAATTATGTTTTAATAGAAAAATGATAACACCTTTTGTGGGTCATCAGATGATGGTGCTGTTCACTGTCTTTGAGTTCTTTTCCACCTGTTTGTAAACTGCAGATAACTGATGGTTTCATTATCCATCATCTATCAGTTGTAACGTGTGCCATTTTGCACACATTGCCAGCTGTTATCAAATTTGCATTTCATCCAGTTTCCTGTAATAATCAGCTACAACCCTCCAGACTAATTTTTCTCCTTCCCTTCTGACCTGGCTTGCTTGGCTTCTGACCTGGAGTCACTGAGAACTAAATCCTGACTACCTGCATCCTCACTGAGACTCTAGTTTATCTTTCAGCTGGATTTCAACTACCGTCCCCAAGACTTCAAGAAGCCTGAAGACTCGAGATATATCATAAAGAACTCTTCACTGCAGTAGGCTACATGTAGGTAGGATTTCTCTCTGGGTCCTAAGAAGGTCCAGTAAAATGCTTGGGTCCTCCACGCCCTTGTGACAGTTACCCAGACTGGACAACATTCATCAAGAGCTTCTACAGTCGAGCATCAAGAAACTCACTGAGTAGTACTTCATAATCAGTTTTCATCCACTGACCTCTTGGACTTGAATACAATGTTTTACAGTAATATTTTTCTTTTGTATTTTAGACAACCCTGTTTTAAGATGTCTGACCCTAAAGCAAGTGACTTTTGCCACCACTTCTCAACAGATGCTTCAAACGACTTTGCAGCCTCATTGCCAATAAGTCCTCAAGAGATATTTCTCTAATGCAGCTTCACCCCAATCAAGAACTCTAATTTTTCTCAATTGCTCAAATGCATATCATTCATCTTGAACAAAGGAGAGAGTTGTTAACATTGCATTCTACCCAAATTCTGTGATACTGGAAAATAACTTGCTGCTGTCGAGTTGATTCTGACTTACAGCGACCCTATGCCTAGGATGGAGGAGAATGGTTTCCAAGGAGTGCTTGGTGAATTTGAACTTCCGACTCTTTGGTTAGCAGCTGTAGCTCTTAAGTACTACATCACCAGGGTTACTGGAAAATAGTGATGAACAGCGCCCCCCTCCTGTGTTTAGAAAAACAGTTTACTGCAGACAACCACCCTTCCTATAACTTAGATAAGACTCATGAATGCCCTCGTGTCTGGCCAGACACAGACCTTCCAAAATTCCCATTCCTTGCCTCATGAATGAGCAATTGAATTGCATATTCTTCACTGACCAATCAGAAGCAAAATGCTTGTTAGCCAAACATTTGTTAATCTTCCCTCTTTTTTTCAAGTCCTTAAATTTGGGCCCACTGTAAGCCCCCAAGACTAGACTACCTCTCTTTAAGGGTCCCTTCCAGAGAACAAGCTGACCACAGTATAAAACATTCCCATTGACTATCCTGTGCTATCACCCTTTTGTCCTGCTTCCCCGTGTCTGAGTTTTTCCAAGCCTTGTTTCCTCTCAGTCTCTGTAAAAGGAAAAAGGCTTTCTTCATGAAGTTTTGAGACACTTGGTGATCTATGGTGTTCTCCTTACTGTAATCGGTCCCCTCCCCCTACAAACAGTCCATTTTCCTTTTTGCCTTTTCAGCTGAATAAAGCTTCTTCCTATCAATGTCTAAATTCATTTTTATTTGACAAGTTACATGTAAGCCATTAAGGAGCCCCTGATTAACTCTTCTACTACTAGCAAAAAGCTTGGCAGTTTGAACCCTGTCATCGATTGAACTGTGCCTCCAAACCCCAAAAATATGTGTAGTCACGTGGCTGGGCTATGATTCCCAATACTTTATGATTGTCCCCCATTTCCTCTGCCATATGTTAGAGTATTAGGGTGGGAGTGTAAATCTCTTCATAAGATCAACTGCCTGCTCCACTTTAAAGGGAGTTCCCTGGGGTATGGCTGGTACCACCCTTTGTCTTTTCATCCAACAAGAGATAACATGAAAAGAAAGCAAGCAGAGAACTGGGAACCTCACACCGTCAAGAAGCAGCACCAGGAGTAGAGTGTGTCCTTGAGACCTGAGGTTCCTGTGCCACGATGCTCCCTGGACAAAGAATGATGCAATACCGGACCTTCGTCCAGAGCAGACAAGGGAGAAAGCCTTCCCCTGGAGTAGACATCCTGAATTTGGACTCGAAGCCTACTGGACTATGTAAGAATAAACTTTCCTTTGTTAAGGTCATCTACTTTGTGATATTTCTGTTAGAGTAGCACTAGCTGACCGAAACAAACCTACGCAGGGTACTGTGGAAGACAGGCCTGGTGATCTGCTTTCCAAAAGGTTGTAGCCCTGAGAAACCCGTGGGGCAGTTCTACTGTGCAAATGGGTCACTATATGTCAGAATCAACAGAAAAGCAATTAACAAAAACAGCATCCAGCCCAATACCCAAAACAGCGCTAAGCATCTGCTTCCTATTGTTTCTACTGGATCAGATTCTAGTTCCTACAGACACTCCTCCTGTGGGCAAGCTGATGTCCTTTGGTCCCCTTCTCTTTTTTTCTGTTGCCGTAACTCTGTTCTCTTCCAGGTCTGAGCTTCTTGTTGGTAAGGTTAATAGCTGTAGAAAAATTCTTAGCTCCCTTCTTTCTTAATACTAAGCCCCGTTTCCCTCCTAGGAATGTTGCCATGTAAAGAAAGTTATAACCTCCCTCCTGACTGGTACTGATAAAGGTTTTGAGATTGTTTTCCCAAGGCCAAAAGCTATTGTTGACCACTGAACAGACAGAATGAAGGCCAATCTGTAGCCCACAACCCTGGTGGTATAATGATGAAGTGCTACATCTGCTAACCAAAAGGTTAGCAGTTCAAATCTGTCAAGCACTTCTTGGAAATTCTATGGGGCAGTTCTACTCTGACCTATAGGGTTGCTCTGAGTTGGAATCTACTCAGCAGCAATGGATTTGGTATTTGGACCTGGATATGAGGCACTGTTCCTGGAAATAATACAGCCAGCCTCCAGATGTCAAACACAACTTGTCTCAAAACAAAAGAACTATGTTTCTCCACCAGCCTCTCCTCCCACGTGCCTGTGTCCTCTTCTCTCCCCTAAACCCTTCTATAAAACTTGCCAGCCTATACTGAGACATTAAGATAGTTTTCAGGGTGCTAGCCTGCCGTCTGCTCGGATCTCCTCCCACAATCTGAATGAAGAACTCTTAAAAGATTCAAGCCCTGTCTCTGCCTTTGGCTTAGTAATGATAGATGGCAAGAGTCTGTGACTGGGTTTTTCTGGTAACACTGCCTCTTCTCAGTGGTCAGCGCGAAGGTAGGGTGAGGGTGGGAGGACCATTCTGTCGTCCCTTGTGGCCGGGGAAAGTGTTTCTGGTTTCAGGTGAGAGAACGACTGTGAATGTTTATTTTTGTTATATGAAACAATCTTTGAGAAAACAGACTTTACTTGTTTTGTTAAGTGTTACAGATTGAATCATGTTCCCCCCCAAATATGTCTTGTAAATCCTAATCCCTATACTTGTGCAGGAAACTCTGTTTGTACAGTGGTTAACAGCTACAGCTGGCAGTTCAAATCCAGCAGGTGCTCCTTGGAAAACATGCTGGCAGTTCTACTCTGTCCTATAGAGTCACTGTGAGTCAGAATTGATGCATCGGCAGGGGTTTGGGTACAATTAGTGGATGTAACTCCATTTGGATTAGGGTTACTAATTGTTGTGTCTGTCAGTAAGTCCATAGCAGTGTAGGATGCGTCTTAAACCACTCTCTTTTGAGGTACAAAAGCAGTGGATTAGGCACAAAAGCAAGGAAGCACAAATGAAGAAAGACTGACTCCCTATGGAGACCACCAAGAAGCCACGGAAACGGTGGCAAGAGAGACGAAGATTGTCCCCAAGTGAACACAGAAAGTCTTCTCCTAGTATCAGCACCCTGAATTCCAACTCCCAGCCCCCTAAAACATGAGAAAATAATTTTTTTTGTTCCTGAACACCACCCTCTTGTGGCTTCTCTGTTACAGCAGCATTACAAAATTAAGATACATGACATAACAAGTATTTCCTCTTAGCTTGTTGAATCTTAAAAACTTACTCTGAGGTACTCTTGTATATAAAATCTAGATCACCCAATGCCAAAATAACTTTTAGAATGGTGAATGGTAACCTCGGTTTTAAAGTCTATATTTAACACCACTGGGAAAAGAAATACAGTTGGATGTTTTCCCAGAGCATGATAATTAGCTAGAAAAATAATACTCCCTTTTCTGCCATTGGAGGAGAAACTAGCCAACAGAAGCAGAGTTTAGCACCAACACCCACTCTAACTACTAAATAAGGAAATGTGTTTGCAGATGCCAGTAACTCATGGAGCTGGTTGCCAGACAAGCAGTGACAAATGTGCCTTTCATCATCTCTTACAATGTTACCTGGAGATTCTGAGCTCTAATCTAAATGAGACTTAGAAGAGAAGAATGAGTTTGGAAAACTAGACATTTTCAACAGATTAAAAGAGTACATGCTTCTCATTTCAAAAAGAATGGCAGGTTTTCTTAATATTATCTGCATTTCTGTTGTTTATCTGTCTGCATAAAATCAGTCATTTGTACATTTCATTTCCAATCCACTGACACGAAAAGTACTTATTTACTATTCTTTATTTAAGATTGCAAGAGAATTTGGGGCCTTTTCCAGATACATTCTAATAGCAGTGCATTAGCAGCTATTACTTGGCAATAAACACTGAGTTTTAGATTTGTTAATGTATAATTTTCACTTTATCATTCTACACTACTTCCGCACCTAGAAGAGTACACTACTAATTTAAATTTGTTTATCTGTATGTGTTCCAAGTACTTTCATTATTAATTTTTTAAAATTGTGTGTTTATAAGCCTCTCAAATGCACTGTAAAATCTTCAAAGGCAATAATAACACTTCTGATTTTTATGAGACATTTACATTCTCTATCCAATTTAATCCTTGCAGCAAAATAAATCAACTATGACAAGCTATGTTTGGTCCCATTTTACAGATGATAAGGCAGAAGTAAAAGGCTTCTAGGATCCCAACATATTTCTCAAGTGGTAAAGACTTGTTTTATCTTGCAGCATTATTTCCAAGTAGTCTTGTATAATGTTTGTGGCAACCCTAGGCTGGCTTATATAATGTTCTATAACAGATTCATCCCCTAATTTAAAAAAGAGATGAAGAAGAGGGGATGAGTCACAAGAACTCTCTGGTGACACTTAGAAAAAGAATTCTTCTTTTAAACCCACACTGTTGTTGAGTAGATGCCCACTTGCAGCAATGCTATAGGACAGGGTAGGACCGCTCTGCCAGGTTTCCAAGGCTACAGATCTTCATGTAAGCCACATCTTTCTCCTGAGCAGCTCCTCTGCGTTTGAACTGCTAGTCTTTTAGGAGGGTAAGCAATCAGGCACTTAACCACTTCACCACCAGAGCTCCTTTTGGTAATACTTAGAAGACAGTATACTTTTCCACCGTGGCACTCATTCTACTCAGATGCATGCCTCTGTTTCCCTCTGCTTTCTTTCAATGATCAGGAAGCAGAGACTATGTTGATATTACCTATTCATTGCTATCAACTCAGATCTTAACATAATCCTTGTGGCACAGTGGCTAAGAGCTTGGCTGCGTACTGAAGGGTCAGCAGTTTGAATCCACCAGGCATGCCTTCGAAACCCTGTGATGTAGCTCAATTCTGTCCTATAGGGTCATGTGAGTGGGAATCAACTCTACAGCAGTAGGTTTTTGTTTTTGTTTTTCCTTTTGTTTTCGGTTACACAGCACTGGATGAATGTAGGAACTGTAAGAATATTAAATGACTAAATCAGTGAAAAGTTCTTTTAGATTACCATTGCTCCAAACAAAACTCAATCAAGTGATTTTAAGTCAGAGCTATCTGCTGCATCAGTGGAGACAGATCAGGTTAAAAAACAAACCAGTTGCTTTTGAGTAGAATCTGACTCATCCAAAACTATAGTGACCCTGTATATTTCAGAGCAGAACTGCACTTCGTAGGTTTCAAAGCTAATTCCCAGGACTTTCTTTTAATGCAGCTTCAGGTGAGTTAACCATCAATCTTTCAGTTAGTACTTGTGCACATAACCGCTTGTATCACCCAGAGACTCCAGAGTAGGTTAGGTTAGGCTAAGATATAGTAGCAACGAACATCAAACTATCATTGGTTAAAACGATGAAGATTTGCTCCTCACTCAAGATCCATGGTCATCATGGATTGGCAGGGGGATTCTGTTTTTCATAATCATTCAGAGACCCAGGTTGATGGAGCAGCCATTATCTGGAACACTGTTGGTTACAATGCCAGAGAAAAATGAATCTCGGAAAGTTTGCGTTGGAATAGTAAATGATCCAATGAAAAATGACCCCGTCCTTTCCACTCACAGTTCATTCGCCCAAGCTAGTTACCAGGACCCCACACAAAGGGGACCAGAAACTGACTTGGGAGTTGAAAGCAAGGAATGTTGGGCAATTACTTCGTATTTCATTGCCTTAAATCTGGGCTTTTGCAATTTAAGTAAAATGCAATTTTTTAATAACTTTTCTTACAAAACATAATTGTCTTTGTTACATTTCTGTATGAGAAATTGAGACTTATGAAACTAAATACTTCACTATGGTCAGATAGAAAAGTCAGAAATGAGAATGGTTGGAAGTACTTCTCCTTCAAGGCTTTGAATGTGTCTTGCCACTGTCTCCATGCCAGCATCGTTTCTGCTGAGAAATCCGATGAAAGCCCACAGGGTTTCCCTATGAATGTTAGTTTTGTTTTGACTCTTGCTGCCTTTAAGAGTTTCTGCTTATGTTTCATTTTTTTAAGCTTGATTATAATATATCTTGGAGTTTTTCTTTTGAAATCTATATTGAGTGGTGTTCGATAAGTATCTTGGATATCTATATTCTCTTCTTTCATGATTTCTGGGAAGTTTTCTGTCAGCACCTCAGCCACAATACTCTCTGTGTTCTCTGGTGTCTCACCCTGTTCAGGAACTCCAATTAATCATAGATTGTTCTTCTTAATAGAGTCCCACATGCTTCTTAATGCTTCTCATTTTTCTTGTTTCTTTTTTCTGATTTCTCCTCGTAGATGCTGGAGTCAGTTGCTCTGTCTTCCAAATCAGAAATTCTCTTTTCCATTTGTTCCATTCTGTTTTCTTGGCTTTGAATTGAAGTTTCTATGTCTTTGATTTTGTTCTTGATCTGTTGGATTTCTGAGTACTGATGTTCAATCAGATCAAACACCTTCCTTAATTTTTTGTTTTACTGTGCTTCATTTTGTATAAGGTCTAGGAGGGCTCTCTATATAATCCTTTTGTATTCAGCTTCCGATAGTTCCAGAAAAGCTTCTTCGTCTAGGAGGTTCTGAGGTGGTTTCTTTTGGGGGCCTTCTGATGCCATGAGTGATTGCCAGGTTACCATCTTCTCCAACATTTGTTGCTTTTTAGGCTTCATATGGGTCAATAGAGACTGGGAGAGATGCTGTGAAGATGGACCACAGTAGTTTCTCAAGGCCATTTTAAAACGAGAAGTAAAAAGTATTTGACAACTTCCAAAGTCAATCAGGTTTTCAGGTATATACGTCCCTCTTACCAGCTGGCAAAGTAAGCACCTCTATATTGAACCCCAGATGTCATAAACTAGCTCAAAATACAGAAAGGCTACTGGACTATTGGCCTCTGCTGTCAGGCCCCAGCTGTAGATGACACTGTGTAGAATTCTGCTTTTCTGCTGGAAAAGCAGTCTCTTCTTGGTAGGCACTGCCTCCCAGCCCAGGAATTAGGTACAGCTGAGGTTTCTGTGCGGATGAATCTGCCACCCAGCAAAACAAGTTGGCATCCGACACAAGCTCACCAGCTGGCCGGAATCGGGCTCCCGGTGGAAAGAGAGGCCAAGAATGCCAAAATGCCCACAGTACACAGTCCACAGCCTCTGCCACTGGGCCCCAGCCCCAGGCGACACTGTGCAAAACACCACCTCCCTGCTGGAAAAGCATCTCCCCCCGACAGGCACCACCTCCCAGCCTAGGAAGCAAGTCCGGCTGGGGCCTCTGCCTGGGCTTCTCCGTTTCACAGTGGATCAAGTTGGCGTCCCACACAAGTGCATCTGTAGGGCTACCGCATGGCAGAGGCAGAAAGATAGGCCAGAGGAGATGAGGTGCACAGAGTCCAAAGCCAAGCTCTCAGAACATGGCAATTATCCTTGCTGGTCCCACCAGCAGTGTGTCCAAGACCAGTGACCAGTCAAGTCCCAACTCTGCCCACTGGCCAAGACAGGAAAAAAAAAATCAAAATGGTGAGTTACCTTTGGTCTGTGCAAGCCTGTGCTCACCAAGAGTGAGGTCAGTGAAAGAGAGGAGGTTTTCTGTTCAGCGGTATGAAGTCCCAATGAATAGCCCTATACCACTTCCCAGGGCTCACTGGGTGTCCAGAAGGCTCTGTTTAATCATCATTTCAGGTCTTGGTTTCCAGAAGGATTTAGAGACACTTGCATTTAGTCTGACATCTTGACTCTGCCTCTCAGAGATGAAAATGGTATGATAATTCAAATTTCTGTACCACCAGTACTGGACAAAGTTTATGCATTCCACATTTGTGGAGACAAACTACACATAGGGGAAAAATAGTATTTTGAAATAAAATCACTGATGTAGGTTTTAATTGGATCCAAGGACATGACTTAAAAGTTCTTTGTGTCTGTTTTTCAGCCATTATCCTGGTGACACAGAGAAGGAATGCCTATCAATTAAGGACAGGGAAACATAAACCATGGGAAACTACATCCTTGTATCTCCAGAATATGTTTTAGACAAGAGACTAAAAGTAGCACACAGACAGCTACCTGGAAAATTGCTGATTACAAGCATATAAAAAATCCATCTCTAATTTTTAAGCAAGAAACAAATTGATTATTTATTAGAATATTAATAAAATTTGGTAGTCATTCACTATCAATAAAATTTGGTAGTCATTCTGAAAAATGAGTATAATTCTGGTGCTTCGTTAACTTAAATCTCAGCTGGCTTACTGAAGACTCACTGCCAAGCCAAGTGTTGTCGAGTTGTATCCTTTATATATTACAAGGCCCCACCCCTTCTACCTACCCAAAGTCCTCTGATCTGTCTTGGGCAGATTTTTTTGCTAGCTACTAGTTTTCGGCAGATATAGCTTAATTCTTTTAAGTATGAAATGAAAAAAGAAGGAGATTTACTTGATGAAGATACAGAGCTGTGAACATAAAGTCAGCTCCTGGGGTGAATTCTTAGTGTACTCAGCTATGCTTCAGAAATGTGAAAATAGAAGCATATAACTCAAAAGATGATCCAACTTTTTAAGAATTAAGCTTGTGGCTTTATTCTTAATCAGCTATGGTACAATGTAGAATAGCATGATTTTCCAGTGTGATTTCAGGCAATGATTAGCCAGGGAAATGTGCAGGCTGTTCAAGTCGCCTAAATAACTTTGCTTAGCATATGACTGCTACAATCTGTTGTAGTAAAGGGCTGTAGCAAGGTCATCATGCTGTAAAATGTTAGGCACTCAGCATTGAAGTGCTTGAAAATAAATCAAAACTCCGAGGTTAATTCAAAATATTTTAGGCCTCCAACCTTAAAACTTCCTTTTAAATAGGTAGACTCAACATTGTGAAAATGACAATTCCACCCAAAGCAATGAACAAATTCAATGCAATGCTGACCCAAGTACCAACAGCATTTTTAAAGGAGATGGAAAAACTAATAATTAACTTTATATGGAAAGGGCAGAGACCCTAGATAAGGACAGCACTGCTGAAGATGACAAATAAAGTAAAAGGTCTTGAATTACTTGACCCCAAAACCTACTGTACAGCTCTGGTAGTCAAAATATCCTGGTACTGGTACAATGATATACTGATTGGCAAATGGAACAGAATTGAAAACCCAGCGGTAAATTCATTCACCTATCATCACCTGATCCTTGACAAAGGCCCAGAGTCCATCAGATGGGGAAAAGTCAGCCTTTTTAATAAATGGTGTTGGCAAAACAGAATGTCCAGCTACAAAAAAGAAAAAGAAAAAAGAAACGGGACCTATATCTCACATACACAATAACTAATTGATAAAGGATCAAACAGCTAAATATAAACCCCAAAACTATAAATATTACAAAAGAAAAAATAGCATCAACACTAAAGCCACTGCCATCAAGTCAATTCTAATTAATAGTGACCATATGTATCAGAGTAGAACTGTCCCACAGACTTTCCAAGGAGCACCTGGCTGATTTGAACTGCTGACCTTCTGGTTAGCAGCACTTAATCACTATGCCACCAGGGTTTCCAGGATGAACAGTAGAGGCCATAATACGTGACATTAACAGGATACAAACAACACAAAAATTTCAGAAGATAAACTAGATAACTAGGATCTTCGAAAAACTAAGTGCTTTCGCTCATCAAATGCTTCATCAAAGGAGTAAAAGGAGAACCTACAGACTAAGAAAAAAACAATTACCTTTGACAAATCCAACAAAGTTCTAATCTCTGAAATCTACAGGACAATCCAACATCTACACAACAAAAAGACAAATAATACAATTAAAAAATGGACAAAAGAAAGGAACATATATTTCACCAAAGAAGACATTCAAGCAACTAGCAGACACGTGAGGATATGCTCATGATTGCTAGCCATTAAACCCAACCCTATTTCCACTGAGTGAATCCCAACTCATCGCAACCCTTTAGGACACAACAGAACTGCCCCATAGAGTTTTCAAGGACAGCCTGGTGGATTTGAACCCTCAGCCTTTTGGTTAGCTGCTGTAGCACTTGACCACTACACCACCAGGGTTTCCAGTATCCATTAGAGAAATGCAAATTCAAAACCGTCTTACCCCTGCATTACTTGCAGGAATCAAAAAAATAGAAACTACTAAATGTTGGAGAGGCTGCAAGTAGATTAAAACTCTCATGTACTGCTGGTGGCAATGCAAAATAGTACAACCACTTTGGAAATCAATCTGGTGCTTCCTTAAAAAGCTAGAAATAGTAATACCATGTGATCCATCAATCCCACTCCTAGAAGTATACCTGGGAGAAATAAGAGCTGTCACAGTAATAAACATATGCGCATCTATGTTCATTGCAGTATTGTTCACCAATAGAAAAACAGATGGAAACAACCTAGGTGCCCATCAACAGATGAATGGATAATCAAACTACAGTAGGTACACACAGTGGAGTACTATGCACAATAAAGAACAAGGATGAATCTGTGAAGCATCTCGCGATGTGGATGAATCTGGAGGGCATTATGCTGAGTAAGTAGATCACAAAAAGACAAATATTTTACGAGACCACTGTTGTAAAAACTCATGAAAAGGTTTGCACATAAAAAAGAAAAAAACATAACTCCATGTTAGCAGTTCCACAGTGTTGTCAAAAGCCTGCACATTTATGAGGGCAAAGTCCTTCATTATCTGTGCCACACTTTGATCCAAATGTTTAGCATATAGCAATAATAGTACCACAAAATTGATACAGATTAAAAATAACTTAATTGTATTTAAAACTCAGTTATCAAAATGCCCAACAAGGACCATCGCTAAAAGACATGTACGAGAATGTTCATAATAACACCATTCACAATAACCCTAAGTTGGAAACAGCCCTAATGTCCATTATCAGAAGAAGGAACTCATCAATTGTGCTACAGTTACACAATGGTTAAAACTAATGATCTGTACGTAACATGACAGAACCTTCGAGCATAATGTTGTATAAAAGAAGGCAAATACAATAGAGTGCGTATTTCATAATTACATAGAGAGAGTGGAAACTCTGGTGGCGTAGTGGGTTAACTGCTACATTTGCTAACCCAAAAGATTGACCGTTCAAATCTGCGAGGTGCTCCCTGGAAACTCTACGGGGTAGTTCTACTCTGACCTCTAGGGTCACTGTGAGTCGAACCTGACTCAAAGGCAGTGGGTTTTTTTGGATATATATATATATATATATATATATATATATAAGTTACAGATACAGGCAAATGTAATGCATGCTGTTGAAAGTCAGTCATAGAGCTTACCTAAGAAAGAGGTCAGTGACTGAAGAGGGGCATGTGAGAGTCTTCTGGGTGCTGATTTATGTTCTGTTTCATGATCTAGGTGCTGGATACACTGGTATGTCCAGATTGTCAAAGTTCGCTGAGTGGCATACACTCCGGATATGTGCACTTCTCTGTATAAACATTGCACTTCCATAAACAGTTTTAAAGAATACCAGGAAGCTCATAGAAACTGAGTAACAGTCCAACATAATAATGCTCAATGACATTACTAGAATTTATGCACCATCAGTGTGGGGAACTGCACAAAATGTTCAATAAACAGAATTCAGAACAGCTGTTCCTGGACAAGGGTACCTACAGTGTCCAAACAAGCTAGTCATTTACCTTAAAATTCTCTAGCCTCTGTTTTTCTCCGATTCAGGTGATGTTGGCATGGTGCAGGCCACGTCGTAGCACTCCATGAGGTGCATCTGCCATAGTCTCCCAACCAATCTCCCGGTAGCGAATGCTACCAGTTCTCCCCACGTTAACCAAAGTGGGTTAAAGCCTAAACCAGATCTTTTCACCTCTTTATTTAAAATGCCTCACTACATTCCATTAAATTTAAAATATAATGCCAACTCTAAGTCACGGCAACATGGTCTAGCCTCTGCCTATGTCATCTATCTCATGTCATGCTGGCCCCCTTCCCTTTCTAAGCTAGAGCCACCCTGGCCTTCTTTCTGGTCTTCCAAAATGCCAGACTGTCCCACTTCAGGACCTTTGTCCTTCTGTTCTCCCTTGCTCAGAACACTCATTTCTATACTCATTTCTTGACTAACTGGCTGATTTCTCTCTGCTATTACAGACTCAGCTTACAGGTCATCTCAAAGAGATATATACATATTTTTGAACTATGGAAAATACATATTAATAAAACATGCCGTTTTAACAGTATACTTCAGTGACATTAATTATATTCATCATGCCATTAACCATTATCCATCCCTATACTTTACCATCACCTGTCCCCTAAGCTTTGACATAAAGGTGTATTTCTAAAGTCAGAGGCATCACTTCTCAATTTATGCCTTTGAAGTATGATGTTAGCAATGAACGTTGAATATACCATGGACTGCAGGAACAAATTTGTCTTGCAAGAAGTACAGCCAGAATGCTCGTTGGAAGCAAGGATGGTTGAGACTTGTCTCACATACACTGGACCGATTCCACAGCATCTAACAACAACCGTGGCTAGCACAGTATTTGGCATGTGAAAAGTCCTTCATAAATATAGAAATACTTGTCTACCTAATGAATAGACATTTCTAAGGGCCTCCAAGTGCCTACACAGTCAAGAAGAGAGCGTTGCACTGTGAATTTTTCAAGCACCATTAAACCAGAACCGACTAGTGTCAGCATTCTATTCTCAGTTTCCTAGTTACACTCCACCCCTCCACCCCTCCACCCCTCCTTGAACGCAGTGACACACCTTTCTCCTTCACCGCCAGAAAGTGACAAGTCGGTGGCCCCACCCACCGCCCCGGCACAGGCTGGTTGGCTGGCGTTGCCAGGCCCTCGGGGGACGGGAAGGGGTGGAGGTGCCTCACCACCGGTTTCTACTGGCCAAAGTCGATGTCGCTCTGCGGTGCTTAGCTAGAAGTCTGCAAAAGTCAAACCACAGTTGCTGGGAGGCTCGTTTCCTTCGAGGTCTGTGATTAGCTGCTACCGAGGGCCGGGGCGGCACTCGCGCAGCCAGGCCAGGTGCAGATTAGCGAACGTTGCTGTCAGTCAACGGGAACAGACTTCCCCTCTCTATCTGGCCAACTGCTCTGAAAGATCTTTGAGAATTTCCCGCAGAAGAGGCAGAGACGGCTCTAGCAGCTTGCTCCGGGTATCAGAAACATCCGAGAAGGCAATCGTATTTGCCGATCAAGGAAGCCCCTTCTCTCGTCCTCCATTAGCTAATCAAAAATTTTACAGGAACATAACCATCACTAGGTAAGTGACTAGAAAATACAATTAATTCATTTACTCCTGGAAATCGTTTATAATATCACTTGTTGGGATCGCTTCCCACCAGCACCAGCGCCCGGAATGGAAAGTAAAAGGAGAATGGTCTCCGGGGAAAGGGAAGGGGAACGGCTTAATTTCCCCCGATCCGTTGGTGCAAGCACAACCGCTCACTGTCAAGCAGCTTTTTCCCCTCGGAAGTCAACAGCAGCAGGTCATGGTGGGAGGGGTCCACCCTGGCAATACAGCCCGGCACTCGGCGTTTCCTGCCAAGACTCGCGCTTGGCCTTGAACTTGACTGCCGCTGAAGGCAAGTCGGGTGCAGCCGAGCTGGAGTGGTGGGCCAGGATGTAACCCGAACTAGAGGGGTGGGCCTGGGTCGGAATGAGAGAAGGAAGATGAAAGGGGGGTGGGGATTCTCGAGATTGGAGAGGGGAAGGCAGGGAGGAGGAAAGAAAAGCCGGAGGTGCCGCTCCCTCCTGCCTGCGTTTCCTCCTGCAGGGCCCGCGGGGCGCTCGGCTAAAAGCCGAGAGAGGCTTGGATGCTGCCGGGAGTAGCTCTGCGTTGCCGCGGCAGGGGCTGCCCTGGAGAGGGAGACGTGGCGACATTTGAGATCTGTGCGCAGACGAGAGGTTGGGAGGCGGAGACCCGCCGCAGAAGGTACTGGGAGAGAGGAACCCTCTGCTAGCGCTGCGAACCGCGCGGGGCGCGAAAATGTTTTGCCTGCCCTACATCACATTCGTCTGTTACAGCCAGAATCTAAGGCCGCGAACTCAGGATCCTGAACTACCCGGAGGATGGGCTTTTCAGGGAATCGTAATGGAGAAGGATTCAGAGTCCTGGTTAACTTTGATATGAAGATTTGGGTTTTGCTCTGTCAGGAAGACAAATGTGATCACCAGGTATTTTTTTAGGAGTCGCTTTCTGTAGTTTAGCTAATTCACAGGAGGTGACAAAGATGATGTTCTGGATAGGCAGAGAATTTTGCCATGAGTCAGGATCTACTCGAAGGCAGTGGGTTTGAGTTTTTGGTTTGGCGCTCCGTTGACTTTCTGGGCTTCAGACTGACAATGTGCAACTAAACCACTGTTCTTTGCACTCTCCACACTGCGGGTAGAAAGAATGAGGTTGTCAGGCAGCTTCAGAATAACCAGAATAAGCGGCTAAGTGACAGATGATAATGGTGGTATGCTAGTTATGCTGCTATAAAGAAAGAGTAAAGCATGTGGGTAAACGTGTGTGTTTCAGTGTGTGTCTGCTTAAATGAATACAAACTAGGAAAGAATAGCTACATCACCCTATCGTAAAATAACTGTTGTGACATTTTTATTGTCAATTCATATATAACCCAACAGTTGCCAGTTCAGTGTTTTTCCTGCAATATAGTGACATCAGTTATATTAACCATGTTGTACATTCATCACCAGTGATCGCTGACACATTTGCCATCACAAATTGCTATAAACAGAACTTAGTTATAATTTTTGAGTTATAAATCATGAGTGGCGCTTTCTGCAGACCACCACCACACACCTCCCTCAACTGGCATCATGGTGAACTGGAAAGAACTGAGGACAGTGCTGGTGATACAGAAGAGAATGTAAGTGAAAATTCCTCAGTGAAGTATAAAGTTACAGGTTTGGGATATGGTCTGTGGTTTGTGTCCACATTACCTAAAATATTTTAAAAAGTGTCTGCAGAATTGTAATAATGCTTTTCACATCAAGGAAAGCATTTCTCCATCAAACCTAGGCTGAGTCCTTTGGGGGGGGGAGGCTGTTGTTTTCTTTCTTCACTTAAGGCTCGTTGATGCTGTTTGTTTTCTGGTTCCCCCCAAAGAGGCTAGTACAGCAGACTGTTGGTAGAGAAGATGCTGGGATCCAAACATACCGACGTGTATGTTCTGGAGGTTCTTGTATCGTTTGAATTTATTGTGAAACGTCAGTGTTAGTGCAGAAGTCTTTGTGAGGTGCACTTCTTAGACCAGGGTATTTGGTTTAAGACTTTTAGATACTACCTTGTGTTTCCAATGTGGAGGTTACTTATGTAGTGCCATTTTAAAATGTACGAATATGAATACTTTCTTATACTTATTTTGCTAGAGAGATACATGTAAACAGGTTTTAGTAGTCCTGATCCCTAAAGCCAAAAAACCAAACTTGATGCCGACCCTGTGGGACAAAGTAGAATTCGCCTGGATAATTTTGGCACATGCTTAAGATGACAGCAATGTGGTTTTGACCTGCTTTTGACATCTAAAGTGCAGCTTGACTCAAATCCCAAATCCATTCTCCTGCCTGAGGCAGTGCTTCCTTTTTCTAAAAATAACTTTGGAGAGCTCTGAAGTGTTTAAACCATGGAGGGATTACAAAATGGAGTAAGATGAAAACACAAAATTGGCATAGCAATCTTACAGCAGAGAACTATGGCATCAGCCCTTCCAACCTGCCTACCTACTTGCTTTCCTGCCTTCCTCTCCCCTCATTTTTTTTTTTTAAATAAGGTATGATTGACTGCAAACTAAATGTTTCATTCCCTTTTTTCCTTGAGCTTCTGTCCTGAGATTTCCTGCTTTTAGTAGGTAGGTTTTCACCACATACAGAATCTCCCATAGCATCTCGGTGGACACAGTTGGTACTGAGAACCACCCTGCCAGTAAGAATTCTCAAACCAGCGGCTGACTTTGTTCTTCTGTCTCAATTTCTGTAAGTGCCTTAGGGTGTCAGGTTAATCAGTTGAACCACTGAGGAAGGAAGGAGAGAAGGAAGGCCTGGTTACACAAATCAAGGTGAAAAGGAAATTCCTTTTCAGTCATTTCTTTATTGACAATGTGTAGTACATACAGGTTTTAGCTGGAGTTCCGTGGTGATGCAGATGGTTTAAGTTCTTGCTCGTTGTCCAAAAGGTGGGAGGTTTGAGTTCACCCAGAGACAGCTTGTAAGAATGTCCTAGTGGTCTACTCCAAAAAGAAAACAAAAACAAACAGCCATTCAGCCTGAATGGCAAAGAAGGGAGAAGAGGTCTAGAAGTAACCAGGACTGGCCAAACCTGACCCAATGGGAATCTGCACTCTGCAGGAGGGTTGGTGGCAGCAAACCTGGTGAGAGGAGCAGTGGCATTTGGAAAGCATCTGCTTCAGAGGGAGAGATCGAGTGACAGAGAGCCCACTCACACCTCCAGAAAAACAGCATTCGATCTGCGTCTAACCTACTGAACATGAATCTAAAACTTTTCTTCTGGATAAACCTCTCTCCCTTTTATTAGAGCTTCCCCCACCCTTCTCTGCACAGTACTGGCTCCACAGAGTGACTCATACCCTGGGCAAGAAGTAGGATCCCTTAAGGGTGCCCTGAGCCATTCTCCCAGGCTTGAAGAGGGAACAATTTAACAAACAAGGGGGATAAAAAGATCTGCTGACTCCGCTGAGCTGGGAACTCAGGGCTGAAACAGTTCCTTGGCCTAGGCACAGGCATAAGTGGTCCATGAACCTTGAAAGCCTCTCACCTCTGCACTCAGCAAGCAAGACCCACAGTCCAGCTGCAACATCTATCCACCAATGGGACTTAAGGAACAGGGACACACTTTCCTCACAGATATTCACAGACAGCTGTCAGCCCCATACTTGTGCCTGCGCCAAACACCCCTGTGCATCTAGGACTGTAGGGGAGAGCCTGCATCATACACTTGGTGACTGACTACCTAGACATCTGAGCTGAATACTATGAGAAATGTAAGTGGACACCTGGGCTCACATGGCTAGTAACAGCTCTAACTACCTGATGACAGGATGTCAGAGCTCCAAAGGTGCCTATAATCAAACTAGCTCACATGACCAGCCTGTTTGGACATTTCAAAACAAGACAAAATGAGAAGCTAAGACATAGTAAGCAAACATAAAATAAATAAATACAACAACTTACTAATAGCTCAGAGACAACAATCAAATCACATCACATAAAGAGGCAGATCATGATGGATTCAGAAAGCTCACAGAGGATCAGTTTTCCAGATGAAGAGAACTTCCTGGAACGATCAAAGGTAAAATAGTCAAGCCAAGTGCCATCGAGTCGGAAATACAAAAAATTAATATTTAGAACTATTGAAGAGGTCAGGAAGGAGATGAAGCAAAAAGCAGCAGAGCATAATGACAAAATGAACAGGCTGCAAGAAATACCTGGGAACAGCAATCAGAAATTCAGAAGATTAATAATAAAGTTTCAGATTTAGACAACTCAGTAGAAAGTCAAAGGAAAAAAACTGATGCAATGGAAGGCAGAATTAATGAGATTGAAGATAAAGCTGTTGACATCAATATATTTCAGGAAAAATCAGATAAAACAATTTTTTAAAAGTGCAGAAACGCTAAGAATTATGTGGAAATCCATCAAGAGGCATAATTTACAAGTGGCTGGAGTTACTAGAATGGTAAGAGGATAACAGAAAATACAGAGAGAACTGTTGCAGATTTGTTGACAGATAATTTCCCTGATATCATGAAAGATGAGGTTTCTATCCAAGACGCTCAGCAAACTCCACACAAGGTAGATCCCAAAAGAAAGACACAAAAGCATATTATAATCAAACTTGCCAAAACTAAAGATAAGGAGAAAATTTTAAAGGCAGCTAGAGATGAACAAAAAATAATCTACAAAGGAGAATCAGTAAGACTAAGCTCTGACTATTTAGAAGAGGCTGTACAGGCAAGAAGGTAATGGGATGACACATACAAAGCCTTAAAGAAAAAAAAATTGTAGCCAGAATTATAACAAAACTGTCCTTAAATATGCTGGCAAAATTAGGATATGTCCAGGTAAACAGAAATTTAGAGAACTTGCAAGAACCCAACTAAAATTATTCAAAATACTAAAGGGAGTCATTTGGTTAGAAAATAAGTAATATCACTAACAACTCAAGACTAGACTGTGGGACAGAGCAACTGGATATCAACCCAGATAGGGAAATCACAAAAATAAATCAAAGCTAAAACACTGAAACTTGGCAAACGAAAATGTCATTATGTAAAATATGGTAACATTATAACAAAAAAGAGAACTTATCAGAAAGGAAGTGAACAATCCTATACAACAAAATAAAAAACAAGAAAAACACAACATCTCAACAAATACCAAAACCAACAACCATGAAAAAGATGAAAACACATAAAGAACAAACATACAGTTGAAAATAATATAACACTTGAATCAGCCAATGAAACCCTACGCATAATAATTTCATCCAGTTGTATGTTGGCTGGCCACGAGTTGGGACAACTCCATGGCAGCTAACAGCAAAGACTAAATATCCCCTATACCATCATTTTCAAATCTCAACATTATGCAATCCTCTTAAGTTGATTAATTCTTTTTTTTTTTTTTATTTAACATAACTGAGTGAAAATGTACATTCACATGTAAATTTACATGCCCCCCTATATGCAGCTTCCACTGCTCTCCCTGTCCGGTGACTGCACACTATTCCTCTCTGCTCCATACATGTCTCATCCTCCCAACAGTCTCCTTTCCCCTCCTTTCCGTCCACTCCCCTTCCTCCAGCCAGAGGTCAGCAAGATGATATCCTATAGATGTATAGAACCATAAAGTGCTTCCAACATATGGTTACTCTGCATTGCCAAGTCCATTCCATTCCTGTCCAAAGAGTGGACCTTTGTCATAATTTATGGGAACGGGCAGCATCAGGGCCAGGGGCCATGCTCTCAAAGGAACCCCAAAACCACTGGACCATCAATTGAGGTCTTTTAGTGGAGATCTCATGATGCACCTCTTTTTATTCTTGTGTTGCCAGTGAGGCTCCTCTCTGTGAGCTCTGTCATGGCTATCACTGGTGGTGGCCGGGCACCATCCGGTTCTTCTGGTCCCAGGTCGATGTAGGCACTCACTCTTGTGGGTCTCTCTGTCTTCTCGGTTGTCTTTACCGCATGCCATTTTGGCCCTCGGTGAGCATCCGTTCTTGCTGAGTTGGGACCATTTGCTGTGTCCTTGGATGGCAGCTTGGCAGCTTTTAAGACCCCAGACGCCACTCACCAATGTGGGGTGCAGAGAGCTCTCTTAGCAAAATGCTAGTTGTGCCAATTGGCCTGGAATTCTCCTAAGAGCATGGTCCCCCGCCCCCTCCCCAGCTACTCTATCCTTGCAGTATTGAGTTAAGATGGAAGGAGTACTCAAGTTATGCTGAAGTCCACTTAATGTTGTTCTTGTTCCTAATGTGTGCTGTCACTGCTTTCTCCCAACTAGATTTCTAGAAACTACCTAAACTAAACCCTCCCCCCCTTGCTTTCAGCTGTCAAAGAGTCTTTTCTTCTATACACAAGTCTGTTTTTGAGATCTTATCGTAGAGGTCTCATACAGTATTTGTCCTTTTGTCGCTGACTACTCTCACTCAACATAATGTCTTCCAGTTGAAACCAGGTTAGGAGATGTTTCCTGGAATCATCGTTATTCTTTATCATTGCGTAGTGTTCCATTGAGTATATGTACCACAGTTTACCTATCCATTCTTCTATTGTTGGGCATCTGGGTTGATTCCACCTTTTTGCTATCGTGGACTGTGCCGCGATAAACATTCTGGTGCATATGTCCGTTGGTGTGAAAGGCCTTGAATCTGTAGGATATATTCCAAGTAGTGGAATTACTGGGTCAAATGGTATATCAATATCCATTTTTTTAAGGAAGCACCAAATTGCCTTCCAAAGAGGCTGGACCATTTTGCAGCCCCACCAACAGTGTAGGAGGGTTCCACTTTCTCCACAGCCTCTCCAGCATTTGTTGTTCTGTGTTTTCTGGATCATGGCCAATCTTGTTGGGGTGAGATGGTATCTCATTGTTGTCTTGATTTGAATTTCTTTAATAGCTAAAGATCGTGAACATGTCCGCATGTGTTTTTTGGCTGCCTGGATCTCCTCTTTAGTGAAGTATCTGTCCATCTCCTTTGCCCATTGCTTAATTGGATGGTTTATCTTATTCTTATTGATATTTTGTAGTATCTTATAGATTATGGAGATCAGGCGTCGATCTGACATAGAGTTGCCAAATATTTTTTCCCACTCTGTGGGTGTTCTTTTAATTCTATTAATAAAGTCTTTGGATGAGCAAAAGTGTTTGATTCTTAATAGTTCCCATTTATTTACTTTCTCTTCTGTTGATTGAGGTTTCTTTGACAGATTTTGGAGTCTGTCCTCATTGTGTATTAAAACTTCCATTGTTGTTCCTACCTTTTCTTGGATGAGCTTTATCGTTTTAGGTTTGTTATTTAGGTCTTTTATCCAGTTGGAGTTGGTTTTTGTATAAGGTGTAAGATATGGATCTTGATTCAGTTTATTGCAGATGGATAACCAATTTTGCCAGCACCATTTGTTAAAGATGCTGTTTTTACCCCAGTTTAATGTCTTAGGGCCTTTGTCGAATATCAACTGTTCATAGGCAGATGGTGTCATCTCTGGGGTCTCAATTCTGTTCCATTGATCAGTCTGTCTGTTCTTGTACCAGTACCAGGCTGTTTTGACCACTGTGGCAGTGTAGTATGTTCTAAGGTCAGGTAATGAGAGGCCTCCCAGTGTGTTCTTCTTCTTTAGTAGTACCTTACTTATCCAGGGCTTCTTCCCTTTCCAAACAAAATTGTGATTTGTTTCTCCATCTCATTAAAAAATGATGCTGGAACTTGTATTGGGATTGCATTATATAAATAAATTGCTTTGGGTAAAATAGACATTTTCACAATGTTAAGTCTTCCTATCCATGAGCAGGGTAGGTTTTTCCATTTATCTAAGTCTCTCTTAGTTTCTTGTAGTAAGGGCTTGTAGTTCTCTTTGCAAAGGTCTGTTGTTTCTCTGGTTAGATTAATTCCTAGGTACTTTATCTTCTTAGGGGCTATCACAAATGGTATAGATTTGATAATTTCTTAAGTTGATTAATTCTTAATGTAACCAAGTGAAGTATTACAGAGATGAATTTCTCCTTAAAACCTTTGAATGGAAAACTTCCAGAAACACCATCCTACAGGGGTAGAATACCACCTGACAATACTCTATGGTGTCAGAGTAGGCTTTAGGGCTGAGCTTTGTGGCAGAGTCAGGAAGTAGAGGTGAACAGAGTTACCTTTGTCCCTTTAAATTTTGCAGAGTAGTAGTTTCAAAGAAGCATAGGCTGCAAGGCTGTCTCTGCTGAAGTTGTGGGTTGTGGTAGGGGGTGTGTGGATGGGCTGCTGGCCTGGGAGAGGAGCTGCTGCAGTTGGTGTAAGGGCATAATTCAGTCACTTGTGAATCAGGGCTGCCACTCATTTCCTGAGATCACACAAACACCTCTCGAGCCTTTGCATGTCTACCACAAAGGGAAACATCAGAACTGGCTTTTCTCTGGCTTAAGAGGATGCTGCATGAACCACATTCCTTTAACCATGGTAATTTAGTATATAAAGACTCTTAATAAGAGGGGGCTTGGCCAAGATGGCAGACTAGACACAAGTCTTCTTGATTCCATCTGAGAACTAAGGCCTGGAATGGTAAATGAACAGAGCAGCATGTACATCCTGGGAGCCCTAAGATCTGGCATAGGGTTGTCAGATTGGACTACCTGCTGATAAGGAGAAAACTACCTCTCTCAAAGGTGAGGCAGCATCATACTGAGTCGTGCTTCTGCTGACACATTGTTTGGGAGGACTGCGGGTATTGATACCTTCTTTGTTATCTGGGAGGCAGGGACTGGGCATGAGTAGGCTAATAAGCGAAACTACAGTGCTTAAGTAAACAGTGTATAGTGCAGCAGAGAGACTGTGCTTGGGATGGCCACATCTTGAGAGCCCTGCTACTGACTGAAGGCACCAGTGCCCCTCCACCCTCTCTTTTCAGAGCTACATCATAGGTTCTGCTGACCCATGGCAGGAAGGGCAGTGGGACATCTTAGTCAGCTGAGAGGCAGAGTCAGCCACCCAGAGTTCTCAGCTGGGGCTGATTCTTATGCTGAACAGCAGTTCCTGTCTGGATAGTGTTTCTCCAGCAAAACACCTGTGTTTAAGACTATCATGCCTAGAGTTATGGGTAGGACCTGGCAGATGAGGGCAAGAAGACCCTAGCCCCTCCCTTCTTTGAACCACATCATAGCATCTGGGGGATGGTCTATGAGGTGCTTTTGTTGTCACCTGGAAGGCGGAGCCTGCCACACCTGAGGACCTGATTGATTTTGGCAGCTGATGGATAGGTCCTCACTCAGCAGTAAAGCACTTTTTAAAAATAAGACTAACTAAAGAATTGAGTGCTGAGTGGCGTGGCAGCATCTACACTATCTTTCAGTGTTCTACATCATAGCATTGGCTCATGGCCCCCCAGTGACTCCATATGTAGAGGGATGTCTTTACCAGCCAGGAGGCAGAGCCTGCCACCCCTGGGGTCCAAGCTGCTTTTGACAGATGCTGCACAGGGCCCCTCTCAGCAAATAAGCAGTTTTTAAGTTAAACACATCTACAGAACACAGCAGTCCTGGATAGCAGGACTCTCCTCCATTCCCTGAGCTACACCATAGGCTCAACTGGTGTAACAACGGAGAGTCATCACAAGTAATTCCCACCTTTAGCAGCTAGGAGATGTGGCCTGCCACCCCAGAGAGTCCTCTGGAGGCCAGTCAGTAGGGAACACAGAGCCAGCTGCCGACCAAATCTAGTGGTGCCCTTACTCCACTCTTAAAACTATGCCTAAGCTCCCACTGGGGTAACACCAGAGAATCCAAACAGTTTCTTGATGGCACAAAGACAATAATCAATATCTAACCATTTAAAGAAGCAGTCCACTATGGCTCTGAAAAATTCCCAAAATAATAAAAAAATTTCCCAGATAAAGAAGCCTTTCTGAAATTATCAGAGGTCAAGTGCAAAACAATTATGTATAGAGCCCTCATAGAGATTAAACAAACCTCAGCAGAACAGAAAGAAAAATTAAGTAAGCTATTTGAACTGATAGAGCATCAATGATCTGAAATCCAGCAGATCAATACTAAAATTACAGAATTAGACAATTCAATCCAAAGCCAAAAGGAGCAGCACTGAGGAGATGTAAGCCAGAGTTAGTAAGCCTGAGAATAGAGCTACTGACAGAATCTTTTATGAGGAGAAATCAGAAAAAAGAAATAAGAAAAATGACAAACCATTAAGAAACATGTGGGACTCTATTAAGAGGGATAATGTATGAATAATTGGAGTCTAAACAGGGAAGGATAGCAGAAAATACAGAGAATATTGTTGTAGAACTGCTGACAGAAAACTTTCCTTAAATTATGAAAGAGGAGAACATACATATCCAAGATGCTTATCGGATGCCACAAAAACTAGACCCCCCAAAATACACAAAGACATATTATAATCAAGCTTAATAAAATGAAATATAAACAGATCCTATTAAAGGCAGCAAGGCTTAAAGCAAAGCTAACATACAGAAGGAAGCACTGTAGGCTTTTGTCTGATGTTTCAGTAGAAACAATGTTAGCAAGAAGGCAGTGGGCTGACAAAACCTTGAAGGAGAAAAACTCCCAACCAAGAATTATATATCCTGCAAAATTGTCTCTCAAATATGAAAGTGAAATTAAGACATTTGCAGATAAACAGAAGCTTAGAGACTTTGTAAAAACCAAACTAAAATTATAAGAAATATTGAAAGAAGCTCTTTGCTTAGAAAAACAAAACCATTAAGTGTATACTTAAGGAGGCAGTGCAGGACACAGCATTCAGAATCCTACTCAGGGAAGTCAAAAAGCTCAATCAAAGCTAAAATATTGAAAGAAGGGAACCAGTGATCTTAACATAAAAACTATGACATCATCACACTAAAAAGAGGGATATATTACAGCAGATGTAATCCTTTCAGATGGAGAGGAAATTAAAATGGTATGCAGAAGTTAAAGCCTGGTTTAAACCTAGAATATTAAAGGTGATTATAGGGGTAGTTGCAAAGCAAAATAACAATGCAGCATATCAAAACAAGAAACAATACAGGAGTCTCAACGAATACAAAACCAACACTGAAAAAGGGGAAAAGTCAACCCATAAAGAAGAAAGACCCAGAACAAAATGTTAAGAAGAATATAGAAAACACCAGCAAGACAAAAATAAAGGCATCAAAATGACAGCACTAAACACATACCTATCAATAATTTCAGTTGAACGTAAACAGACAATAAAGAGACAGAAAGTAACAGCCTGGATCAAAAGACATGATCCATCTAATATTGCCTACAAGAATCATACTGTAGACTCAAAGACATGAACAAACTGAAAATTAAAGGATGGAAAAATATGTACTAAGCTAACAACACACAAAGAAGAGCAGGAGTGGCAATACTAATCTCAGATAAAATAGTGGACAAGGTTGGTCACTGTTGCTGAAAAGTTCAGCACATAGACAGGACGTAACTATTAAACATTTTTGCACCCAAAATCAGAGCCTCTAAATACATGAAACAAACACTGATAACATTGAAAAATGAGATAAATCACTCCAGAATAATAGTTGGAGATTTTGACACTGACAGATCATCCAGAGAAAAGCTCAATAAAGATGCAGATCTTATTGTGACAATTAACCAACTAGACCGCATAAGACATATATAGAACTTTTGACCCACCAACAGATAAGTATACCTTCTTCTCCAATGCAAATGGAACATTTTCCACAATAGACGGTGTGTTAGGACATAAAGCAAGTGTCAACAAAATCAAAACCACTGAATTACTACAAAGCATCATCTCGGACCATAAAGCCAAAGAAGTTGAAATCAATAGCACTACAAACACAGGTAGAAATTTGAACTCATGGAAATTGAACAAGATCTTGCTCAAAAAGCCATGGGATATAGAAGAAATCAAGGATGAAGTAAAGAAATTTATGTATTTCAAATGAGAATGAAAACACATCGTACCAGAACCTATGGGATACAGTCAAAGCAATGCTCAGAAGTCATTTTATCTCTATAAATGCACACATTCAGAATGAACAAAGGGACCAAACCAAAGAATTAACCCTACTGCTTGAACAAGTAGAAAGAGAGCAACAGAGGAGCCCCTCAGCCACCAGAAAAAAAGGTAATAAGGATTAGAACAGAACTAAATGAATTAGAGAATAGAAGAACAATTGAAAAAATTAACAAAAGTAAAACTGGTTCTTTGAAAAGATCAACAAATTGATAAACCATTAGCTAAACTTACAAAAGAAAAACAGGAGGAAACAGCCTGAATAAGAAATGAGATGGGTAAAGTCACAACAGACCCAACTGAAATCAAAAGTATCATAACAGAATATTATGAAAGACTATAATCTAACAGATTTGAAAACCTAGAGGAAATGGACACATTTCTAGAATATCACCTACCAAAATTATCACAAGGAGAAGTAGAACAACTTAATAAACCCACCACAAAGGAAGAGATTGAGAAAGTCATCAAAAAAACTACCGGCGAAAGAAAGTCCTCACCCAGATAGATTCACCAGAGAATTCTACCAAAGTTTTAGAGATGAGTTAATTCTAATACTACTGAGGCTATTTCGCAACCAATCACCTACATCATCCTGAGTGGAGAGAGGCTGAAAGAATTCCCCTTGAGAACTGAAACTAGACAAAGATGGCCACTCTCACCACTTTTATTCAACATTGTACTAGAGGTCTAGCCACAGCAATGCGACAAGACAAAGAAAGAAAGTGAATCCACATTGGCAAAGAAGAAGTAAAAATCTCCCTATTTGCAGATACGATTGTATATGCAGAGAATCCTAAAGAATCCATAAGTAAACTACTTGAACTAATAGAAGAGTTCATCAGCGTATCAGGATATAAGATAAACTAAGTAAATCAGTAGGATTCCATTACACCAACAAAAAGATTATCAAAGAAGAAATCACCAAATTAATACCATTTACTATAGCCCCAAGAAGATAAAATACCTAGAAATAAATCTAACCAGAGAAATAAGAGACCTACACAGAGAGAATTACAAGACCTTATAGCAAGAAACCAAAAAAGACTTACATAATTGGAGGAACCTACCCTACTCATGGGTAGGAAGACTTAACATTGTGAAAATGTCTATTTTACCCAAAGCAACTTACATATATAGTGCAATCCCTATACAAATTCCAGTGAGATGGAGAAACAGATCACTAACTTGGTTTGGAAAGGGAAGAAACCCTGGATAAGTGAAGCACTACTGAAGAAGAAAAACACAGTGGGAGACCTTACACTACCCGACCTTAGAACCTATTACACTACCACATTAGTCAAAAGAGCCTGGTACTAGTACAAAAAGAGACATATAGACCAATGGAACAGAGTTGAGAACCCAGAGATGCCACCATTCTCTTATGAACAGTTGATATTTGACAAAGCCCCAAAGGTCATAAACTGAGGTGAAAACAGTCTCTCTAACAAATTGTGTTGGCAAAATTGGATATCCATCTGCAAAAAACTAAAACAAGACCCATATCTCACACCTTCAACAAAAACTAACTCAAAATGAATCAAAGACCTAAATATTAAACCTAAAAGTATGAAGATTGTGCAAGAAAAAATAGTGTCAACAATGGAAGTTCTGGTACATGGCTTAGACAGACTTCAAAATCTAACAAAGCACAAACAACAGAAGAGAAAATAGATAAGTGGAAACTACTAAGAGTCAAACACTTTTGCTCATCCAAAGACTTTATCAAAAGAAGTAAAAGACCACCTAAAGAATGGGAAAAAATATTTGGCATCTATATGTCAGATTGATGTCTGATCTCCATAATCTACAAGGTACAGCAAAATATCAACAAGATAAAGGTAAACAATCCAATTAAGTGATGCGCAAAAGAGATGGACAGATACTTCACCAAAGAGGACATCCAGGCAGCCAAAAGACACATGAAGAAATGCTCACAATCATTAGCTATTAGAGAAATTCAAATCAAAACTACAATGAGGTATCACCTCAGCCCAACAAGGTTGGTCATGATCCAAAAAACACAAAACAACAAATGCTAGAGAGGCTGTGGAGAGATCAGAACTGTCCTGCACTGCTGGTGGGATTGCAAAATGGTAGAACTGCTTTGGAAAGCAATTTGGCACTTCCTTAAAAAGCTAGAAACAGGTATATCATTTGATGCAGTAATTCCACTGCTAGGAATATATCCTCCAGAAGCTAAGGCTATAACACAAACAAACACATGCACAGGAATATTTATTACAGCACAGTCCACAATAGCAAAAAGATGGAATCAGCCCAGATGCCCATCAATAGATGATGGATAAACAAACTATGGTACCTATATTCAATGGAACACTATGTAATGATAATAATGATTTTAGGAAGCATCTCATAACCTGGTTTCAATTGGTAGACATTATGGTGAGTGAAATCAGTCAGTGGCAAAAGCACAAATATTGTATGAGACCCCTGCTATAAGGACTTAAACATAGACTTGTGTACAGAAGAAAAGACTCTTTGATGGCTACAAAGGTGACAAGGGAGGGAGACGGTTGGTCACAGAGTAGAGAGCTGATAGAAATTTGGTTAGGTGAAATCAGTGACAGCACACAGTAGATAGTAGATCAACTTAGCTGGATTTCACTCTAAACTGAAAGCTCTTCTAATCTCAAAATAACCCAATATTGCAAGGATAGAGTAGCAGGGACAGGGGTCTGGGGACCATACTCTTGGAGGACATTGAGACCAATTGACGTAACTACCCTATTGCTAAGAGAGTGTTCTACACCCCATATTAGTGAGTGGTTTCTGGAGTCTTAACAGTAGCAAGCTGCCATCTGACATACACCAGATATTCTCAGCTCATCTAGAAGAGATGATGACTGAGAACAACAAAGACATGAGAAAAAAAGAGCCCAGGAGACAGAAGAACCCATGCGAACGGGAGACTGTATCAGTATGTGAGTGGAAGAACCAGATGGTCCCCGGCCACCACCAAAGACAGCCATAATGGGGTACACAATGTAAAGTCCCTGTGGCAACACAAGACAGAGGGGTGCAGCTCAAGAACTCTACTGAAGGACCAGAATTGATGGTCCCATGGCCTGAAAGATCCCCTGAGAGCATGGGCCCTAAACCTGCTGCTGCCCCTGAGCAGAAAACACTACTGGGTCAACTCTTTGGACAAAAATGGACTGGACTTGGGGATATAACGTGGCCATTGTATGCGTGTACTTTGCATTTATAGGAGTTCTGCATTTATAGGAGGCTGTCCTACTGGTTTTTCTAGATGGGACAGAAGAGTGTGGAAAGGAGGGAACAGATGCTTGTTAAGAAGATACTAGAAGTATTGGAATGACAAGGAGGTGTGTGCTCTTACCAGACAAGGAGAGCAAAAGGAGCTGCAGACAGATGGGCTGCAAAATTGATGTGGATTGTAGACCTTCTAATCATAATTAAAAAAAAGAAAACCTTAATAAACGGAGAGATCTCCAAACAAGCAAACAAAAAGCTTAGATTCTACATTGTCTTTGCTGATATTATGGCCATTCTTTGTGATCAGGACTATTATAAACATTCTCTTAACCAGTTATTTATCATTCCTTTATTTCTATCGTAAGAGTTTGTTATTAATATTTTTGTCTTACCTTTTCTATAGTGCAGTAGAATTTATTTACACCTATATTGTTTTTGCTACTCAAAGTATAGCCTGCAGGCCAGCAGCTTTCAGCTTCACATGAAAGCTTATTAGAAATGCTGAAATTCAGGCCCCACCTCAGACCCACTGAATTGGATTCTGCAATTTAATGCTGATGGCACTGTTTGAGAAGCAACATGTTACATGATATGTAGCATACTGTCAGATTCCAACCAAAAGGTTGGCTGTTTGAATACTCACCAGGCAGTCCTTGGAAAGTCTATGGAGGAGTTCTACTCTGTTTATAGGGTCACTATGAGTTGGAATCAACTAGAAGGCACTGGTTTAGTTTTTTTTTGTAAATGGGTTAGGTAACTTGATCCATGTATTATCCAGTATTCTCAGCAGTAGGCTGCTGAAAATCACATTGGCTAAGCACATATTGCATGTCAGATCCTTTATAGCTTTCATTTTTGTTGATACCCTGGGTAATGAAAATAGTTAAGCACTTGAATGCTAACTGAAAGGTTAGTGGTTGAAATCCACCCTGAAGCACCTCAGAAGACAGGCCTTGTGGTCTGCTTCTCAAAGGTCACAGCCTTGATAATTGTGTGGAGCACAGTTCTACTCTGCACACATGGGGTCGCCATGAGTTGGGATCGATGTGATTTTGCAGCTAGCAACAATGAGCTCTGGGTTATGCACAGTTACTCACGGAGCCTCTCTCCCTCCCCTCCCCCCTTTTTCTTTTAGCCAGTTACCTCATCTTTCCTGAAGACATTCCATTATTCTTCCACTGACCCTTCCCTCCTTCCTAAGTCCGCTGGAGTTGAGTTATGTCAACAGCTGCCTTGATTACTTTGGTTAGAAATGGTGGTAACCAGATAAGAAGGAGAGTACTGCTAAGCTCCCGCCTGCTGCAGGATGACCGCCTGGTGATGCCCACATGCCACAGCTCTACCTCAGAGCCCAGGAGTTCACGGTTTGACCCAGACGGTAGCGGGCGTCCAGCCACCTGGGACAGTTTTGGGATCTGGGATAATCGCATTGATGAACCAATTCTGTTGCCACCCAGCATTAAGTATGGCAAGCCAATTCCCAAAATCAGCTTGGAAAACGTGGGCTGTGCCTCGCAGATCGGCAAACGGAAAGAGAACGAAGACCGTTTTGACTTTGCTCAGTTAACAGAGGAGGTCCTGTACTTTGCAGTGTATGATGGACACGGGGGACCTGCAGCTGCTGATTTCTGTCACACCCACATGGAGAAATGTATTATGTACGTATAATGACTTCCACTCTGGACGTCGCAGTTTGCTTTACGCTTGTATTGTAAACTTTCAACTTTTAGTCTTCCAGAAGTGGTTATTTGGTTTCCTGCCTGCTCTTCATGAACAGTCAGTAGCTTACAGATGCCATTTTTTGGCTTATTTGTTGATGATAAAAGAGAAGCTGCATAATTTGCAATGATCGTTTCAGAAATGTTGCTTTTAACAACTCCACTGGTGAAAGTAGGGACCCAAATTTACAGCAGTTGATTTGTGATTATTTCAAGTAATTAACATTAAGTACATGAGATCATGTATAACAAGTATTTTACTCTTACCTGTGTAGGACACATAGTGTTTCAATGAAAGGAAAATTAGTCTTTCAATGGCGTGGATAGCTTTGAACACTTGATTTTTTTGGAGACTGTCATTAGTGTGGAAGAAATGGATTTAATGCAGATGATTTGGAGTACTTTAAATATTTATGTACTCCAATTATTATGGGCATTTTTGAGATATCACTGCACTGCTAGAATTCAGAGGCTGAGAATATGTGACAGAGTTAGACCAAGAACCACTTCTTGTCTTCCTGAGTATTTGTCATTTATGTTGTTATTGTGTGCTATTAAGTCGATTCTAACCCATAGCAACCTATAAAACCCCAAACCAAACCCATTTCCTTTGAGTTGATTTTAACTTATAGTAACCTATAGGGCTGAGGGCTAAAACTGCCCCATAGAGTTTCCAAAGAGAAACTGGTGGATTCAAACCGCTGACCTTTTGATTAGCAGTTGTGTTCTTAATCCCTGTGCCACTAGAATCCTGGGGTTGTCCTTTAAAAAAGAAGAAGAAGAAAGAGAAAACCTTTGCTGTTGATTCTGCCTCATAGCAACCGTATAAGACAGAGTAGAACTATGCCAAAGAGTGGCTGGTGGATTCAGATTGCTGACCCTTTTTGGTCAACAGCTAAGTGCTTAACCATAGCCCCACCAGAACTTCAGGGTTGTCACAGCAACCCCATACCCATGGCCATCAAGACAATTCTGATTTGTAACGATCCTCTTAAAAAAAGCCAAACAAACCCACTGCTGTCAAGTCAACTCCAACTCATAGCAACCCTATAGGACAGTGTATAGATAGAGTAAAATTGCCCCATAGAGTTTCCACCTGTTGGATTTATAGCAACTCTATGAAGGTTTCCATAGTGAATATTAAGAATAGGGCTTGGACTTTATTTTTGTGCCCTTATTAAAGCTTATGGTTCAGTGATAGAACTCTCACCTTCCCTGAGGCAGACAGTGGTTCAGTACCTATGCACAGCTACCACTTGTCTGTCAGTGGAGGCTTACGTGCTGCCGTGGTGCTGGGCAGGTTTCAGCAAAGCTGCAGACCTCGACAGATTAGGAGGAAAGGCTGGCAGCGTCCTTCCAAAAATGAGTGACAACCCTGTGGATTATAACAGCCTGATCGGAAACTGATCACAGGGATGACGAAGGGACAGGCAGCACTGAGCTCTGTTGTGTGTGGGTCAGGAGGTTGACCCCCAACAGGTGACAGTAACAACCATAAATGCTTAGCACACTCTCTGATAGATGCTCAATAAACAGTCTTTAATCCATGGATTTTAGGCATCTGAAAGGTGATGCTGTAGGTAAGAGTGACTGTAGAAGATGGAAAAAAAACCACTGTAAAATGACAGTAGCTCTTTTTTCCTTCTCACAAAGGGATTTGCTTCCTAAGGAGAAGAACTTGGAAACTGTGTTGACTATGGCTTTTCTAGAAATAGATAAAGCCTTTTCCAGGCACGCCCACCAGTCTGCTGATGGTATGTAAAACAATCATATTTCTTAAGGGGTAAAAAGGAAGCAACTTAATCTCTTTGTCGGTGGGAATTCTAATGTATGCTTAATTGTAAGGATACTTGTATGTCATTATTTGATGTGAGTAATTATTTTAAATACATTTTGGGATTCAAACCAATGTCTGTACCTCACTTTTAAATGAAATGTATTTGACAATGTTTTCAGAAAGATAAGCTCCAGAACTGTTTTCCTTAAAATAATTTACTTTAATATTGGATTATAATTTTAAAAGGATATCAAGAAGATTTTAACCTGCTTGGTTGCTCATTTTAGTGGACAAGGTGGCCATACAGTGAAAAGGTTTATTTTTACTAGATGCTTCTGATGAAAAAGGGCCAAAATACAGTATGGGCATATCCTAGCTAGAAAGGACAGTAATGGCACAGATAAGAAGTGTTTATCAGTCCTAAGTAAAAAAGAACAGTGGCCATTATAATAATTTGCAATTAGATGAAAGGTAACTTTTCCTCCTTAAAAAAACTTCATCTTGCAGATTTCTTTTAACTGGTGATCCCTTGTTTGCATAAACACAAGTGCATGCCAGCTGAATTTAAAAGTTAATGTACCATGTGGTCTTAAATTTATCAAAGTCATTTCAAGAAAACAGAAATTAATGTTTTCTGGTTAGCTGGCCCCAGTATCTTTTTATCATAAAGTTAATCTTGAAAAGTTCCTGTAGCAGCCATCTTGCTGTATGCATGGAGACCTGATTTGAAAAGGAACTGCGTAAGGACAGTAATGTTTTTGGTTCATCCTTTTCTTTACAGGAGGTCGAAGTGCACGCAAAAAAAAAGTAGCTTTCACGAATTTCTGTTGGAATGGATAGTGATGTAAATTCTCCCCATTTTTCAGATAAAGTACGGAAGTTCAAAGACCGTAGCAGTCAGTGGCAGAGTTAGGGATGGAGTCTTTGGTCCACCTGTAGCCTCTCCCACTGGCGTATGAAGGAGATTGGCAAAACAGGCAAAGGGACGGCGAGGTTCACCACCTTGAGTTTTTTTCTTGCTCTTCATTCCTCAGAAAAGCAACTCTTTCTTTTTTATTTGATGATTCAGGCCCATTATCTTGTCATCCTTTTGAATTTTTTTCCCTTTCAGCTGGCCCCTTTCTTTAAAATAAATAAGGATGGAAAGAGGATGAGTTTTATGTTTCAAATTTAGCTCTTCTTCCTAACGGGCAAGATACATGGAGAGGAAGAGAAAATTAAAACACTTCCTTGTAGTTTTATTTTAAAAACTCTCCAAATTTTGCTATGCTCTTTATTTCATTCATAACCAGGTTGCTATAAGTTTGGCTGTATCTCACACCATGTAATATGTGTTATAATACCAGTGGTGTGTAATCAGGCACAGCTTGTGCAGCAAAGTTTATGAAGAGAAGATAAAATTTGTCATGGTCATGTAGACAACAATGAAAAACATTAACCCTTCATGGTGAAGTCAGCCCACTTGAAAGGATCCTTGTGGCGTAGTGGGTTAAGCGCTACATCTGCTAACCAACAGTTGGCCGTTCGGATCTGCCAGGGGCTCCTTGGAAACTCTACGGGGCAGTTCTACTCAGACTTGCAGAGTTGCTATGAGTCGGACCTGACTCGATGGCAGTATGTTTGGATGGGTTAATGGACCCAGATGCTTAAAACAATTGGGAGCAGAATCAGTATAAAATATGAAAGGACAGACTTCATTATTAATTAATAATTAAAGATAACTGTGGGCCTAGGGAGAAAATTATTTAACTTCCCTACCTTAAAAGAATCTTTCTAAAGATGCCTTTCTCACATAAACAGATAGTTGTACAAAGACATTAATGGTAAATTTTTAATTCAGTTCTAATAATGGAACTAAAATGTATTCATTTAATTTTTCTGTCATGTTTTTAAGTAATGATCCTGGAACTTTCATGAGATATTTATCATTATTTTTAATATTCTTCACTTAGTGGCCATAGTTTGTGAGCATAATAGAGCAAGACAGGATGATGCTTAGCATGCTACTAAAAGTTAAAAGGTCTTTAACGACTTAGTTATTGTAATATCTTCTTGTGTACATACTCTTAAAGGTCAATTATTCTGCTTTTTTTTTGTAGTTATTGTTTTGACAACAGTTTTACAATTTATTCTTAGTAAGGGGTGCCAAAGCTCTCAAAGATGGCAAAAATTACTTTTTGACATTTGGGGCCTGTTTTATTAAATATGTTAAAACCATTGAAGATCAAGTTCTGTATGTTGTTTAACTTTTCTGTTTGTCGGTTAAATAAAATGTACGCCGTTTATATTTTTAAGTCATTGTCTAAATTTTAAAAGGTCTCCTTTTTCCCCCTTAATTTTTAGTAAGAACTGAAGCAGTATCAGTATTATAAGAGTGGACAGTAGTCTTTTCAGTGTGGCTAGGTACACAAAATTGTGAGGTACAGTTTGCCTTCTCCAGGTTTCTTCCACCTTTTCTCACCACAATGACCTTCTCTTAGCCCCATTTTCCGTTCTATTCAACCCTTCCTATGAGCAGTCTGAGGGTAAGAACCACCAGGACTTATTTCTGAATCTCCAGTCTTTAGTGTCTTGGATGGATGCAGAAAGGTGCTCAATAACAATAATTATTTGGACTGAATTGATCTCCACAGCCTACTCTTCTTACAACAACGAAAGAAAGAAAACTGTCATCGAGTTGATTCCGACTTACAGTGACTTCTTAGTATAGTTATTGTAATTTGTTTCTTGATTATCTTACTAACTGATTCAACCCATTTTTTTTTTTTTTAATGTAATATATAATGCTTGGTTCAGTAGAGGGTCAGCCCCAAAGTGAAAAGCCTCAGTAAGATGTGCTGACTCCGTGGCTGCAACAAAAAGCTCAATCATAGCAACGATGGTGAGGATGACGTAGAACCAGGCAGTGCTTCTTTGTGTTGCCCATAGGGCTGCTATAAAAGTTGGAACTAACTTGACAGCACCCAACAAGAACAGCAACAAATGAGTTTTAATGAGTCAACACTCCTAGATGGATTTGAGCTTACATAGCAAAACCATGAAATGAAATGGGCTAAACCATACTGATGTATCTCTAATGGTGAGATTTCAGGTACAAATGGCGGGAGTGCCTCTCAATCAAACCATATTAGTTTTCTTAAGAGAAACGAGAAAGTGAAATTAAGAAATTTCTGTTCTTTAAAGACTTTAATTCCAAAGCCCTCATGCAGACTTAAACGATTTTATATTATCTCGTTAGTATTTAAAATATTCACCACTTAAATTTAGATCCCTGGTGGAGTAAGCAGTTAAGTACACGACTACTAGCCAAAAGGTTGGCAGCTTGAACCCACTCAGAAGTGCGTCAGAAGACAGGCCTGGCAGTCTGCTTCTGAAAGGTCACAGCCTTGGGAACTCTATGGAGCCATTCTGCTCTGCGCACGTAGGATCGCCATGAGTCGGAAAAAGACTCAACGGTAATTAACAAGAATATTTCAATTAAATCCAGGGATATTTTTGAGTGAAACAAAATTGGAATGCCACTTACCAAGAAATAGCAAGAATAAGGCCACCTTATTGCCTTTAAGAAATTTCCAGCTATTTTTATTATTTGGTTGTTAATGCATTTTTGAATTTGCCCTCATTTACAAATAGCTAATGTCATTACCATCTTTCAGCTTTTTTTGCATTCAGTTGATACCCATAAAGTGTATCTTTACAACGAATTAAATTAGCTAATAAATTCAAATGGTAGCCCATTAATTAGTCCATTTTTTATTTAAGAAGAAAGAAAATCACTTAAAATAAACCAGGTGGTAGAAAACTTAAATCATAATCCTATATATCCCGTAAACTCTTCAAAGTATTTCTAGATTGCTTAAGCTTTGAAAGCAACGAGACAAAAGGATCTGAGAGAGAAGACTCTGCCCTTCAGAGTGGGAGACGTTGATGGCAGCCTTGTGAGTCTTGTGGGAAACTTTCCATGCTCTTCATATTATGTGATTTCTTTATGGAAGAATTAAACTACAAAGTAACCACTGTTATAAATGCAACATTTTTTAATACTCTTTTTATGCTGGGGGCAGCTAAAAGAGAAATAGGGGCAGCATTTGAAGAGATAATCTTATTGTGCTGTTACTGCTTCAGCTCGTTACTTTGATTTTGGTATTCATAAACCATGATGATAGAACACTCATTTTTAATAAGTATTGAGATTGTATTGGTTTATACATATTCTTATTTAAAACAGAAAATTGGTGGGGGTCATTATACTTTGAGAAGTATAGCTTTTACTCTTCTGTAACCAGTTAAGATCTTGATCATTTTGCTTTTTATGTCTCTGCCTGCAACACTGGAGGAAAGAAAGAGCTGCAGAAATGCCCACTTTATGAATTACATAAAACTATAAACATACTTTAGAGCTCAAGACCTTTACTAGCCTTTATCTAAATTATAAATTTAAACAAACTGTTTTACTTGAAAAAATGCCTTCTAGATGCAAAATTCCTGCACTGAGCGCCATTAACAAATATGTTGCTCCTTGTATCTGGTCTAAGAGATACTTTGATTCCTTTTTGGTATACAGTTAAATTCCGGTAATTTGGTGGTATACCATCATTCACATCCTCTGTAAATATTTACTGCTTGTTATTCAGGAAATTTTCCCTCTTGTTACTGGGACAATTCTGTTATTATACCAAATTTACAGCACTTTTTTTTTTTTTTTTTTTTTTTTGGTGACTGAAGTGCTGGTAGCACAGCTGTTAAGCACTTACTCTGCCAGCCACTCCTTAGAAACCCATTGAGACAGGTGGCCCTGTTTCTGCTTTGCCCTGTGGGGTTGCTACGAGTCAGACAAACAACAGTTTTTTGGTTTTTTTTGTTTTTGCAATTCAATGAGGTTGAGTTTAAGTGAGTGTGTGCCTTCCTATGTAGGTATGAGTTTGCACATGTGAAGGCTCATATGTGTGCGCCAGCCTCCCCAGATATGTGTTTTGGTATGAATGCATGTGAGCATCTTTTGTTCTTTCCTTGAGAAACCATGAAACTAAGCCAGACAGATTCCTCCCTTATGAGGGGAAGAGTGCACAACTACAGAATACCACCACAGAACAAATCGAGCTTGGGATCATTGAGTTGACATCCCCTGAAATCTTATATAACTTGCTAGTAAAATTTTCACCCAACCCTTACCCCTTATTTTGCAGCTCTTTCTCTGTTCCCCTTTGTGTTGCAGGTTTGTAATGTCTGAGCACAATCGCTGGGTGAATTTCGTATTTGCTTCTGTGCGTGTTATTTGTGGCAGAGAACTGTGCCTGGTCGGCAGCTCTAGATCTGGAGCCCGTGGACACTATATGCTGGGCTTCAGTGGAAAAAGAGATCTGCTTAATTTTGTCCCAGGTGAAGGAGTCCAGCGGTTCCTAGCCTGGACTGCGGGAAGGTTTTCACATCCTGTTTGTCCCGTTAGTTGAGATGACTTGCTGTAGAGATTGTCCAGTGAGTGTTAAGAACTTATTGAAAGATGTCTTAGTTTTATAGCTTTTGTTGTTAGGGGAAAACGTAAGAATTTTTACTTCCATCTTAAATGAAAATAAATGCTGATTCAATATTCATAGCCTTAGATGCTTAGCAAACTAGAATCCACAGTTAGTTTTGAAAATATTCCCATAAATCCTGGGATTTTGGAACTATGAAGTTGAATGGGTAAAAACTCAGACTCCTTTAGAGCCATGAATTCTAAGACTAAACAGTTAAATGGAATTTTAATGTTTTGGAGGTAGCCAATTAAAAACAGCTTTTTTACAGCTACTGTTGACACTTAGTGTAAACCAGGGGGAGGAAAACTAAAACTCCCTGGACAGATAGTATCAGAGTAAATTCCTGTATTTTCTTGGCTGGCCTGTTAAGACACTTGAAAACACTGCAGTTATTAAACAGTAAGTCTCCTGTTGTAGCATTGTTTGGGGAAATTTAATTCTTTTGATTGCTGAGTTAGATAAAAGAATAAGAGTTTGTTAATGTAGACATCATTGGTGCTTATGTTAAAATATTTATGGCAAATACATAAGCTATTTTAGCGTTGCAGAGATATTACTTTGATACAACAGTTCCAAAATCAAGGTAAATGGGAAGCTAGAGCAACTGTAAATACTTTTCCTCAATAAAGTAAGTTGGGCATGGATTTAGATCATTAAGTAAGGGTCTATTCATGTGTTTCTATTTTACTTTTATGGTTAAAGCAGGTGTTTAATATATCAATTGGAAAACATGTTTTACATATATATTTTTCTCTGCAAAATTATTCAGCTTTAAAATTGTCTCTTGAAAACAAATTTTGGAAAGGCTCAGTCAAATTTATAGCACTATATTTTTCCAAAAACTACATTTTTGAAGTCAAAAGCATCTCTGGACAATCAACTAATTATTTTATTTAGATGATTTTAAGAATTAACCGTGTTACTAGAGAAGAGTACCTGCTTTAAATAAATTCTCTTTTCAGTTTCTTCCAGCTTCTTTTCTTTTCAGCCTGTAGTTGCGTAGTATGCTCCCTTTTGGCAAGGCTCAATGCACTTCCAGTTTTTTAACCAGTGGCAAAGAACTTAGGATAGACTCTCTTAGAATAAATCAGAGGAAGATATATAATACAGTTTGACCTGAATAGAGGAAGTAGGGGCAGTGTGAAGTCCAGTAACACTGTAATTTTGTTATTAGACAGGATTAATAGTCTTGGAATGCTCCAGGTCCAAGCAGGACCACAGAAGAACTTGGTGTTACTGTCTTACTTTTGTATGCAGATTGTATTAGATTCTTCTAGAGCTAGGAGTTAACTGCACCAAACCTGTGGGGAACTAGAAAGACTCCTTGACTACCCTCCATATTGAATGCTAATAAAATGATGGCTGTAACACTGTTTCATGTTTGAGGAGAACAAAGATAAGCAGAAAACAATGTGTGACTTTAACCATTTTAAGATTTGTGTGTGTGAATTTATAAAATTAAGACAGCTATGTAAGGGAGGAAACCCTGGTGGCATAGTGGGTTAAGTGCTACATCAGCTAATCAAAAGGTCAGCAGTTCATGTCTGCCAGCTGCTCCCTGAAAACTACCAGGCAGTTCTACTCCGACCTCTAGGGTTGTTATGAGTTGGATCTGACTACTCGACAGCGGTGGCTTTTTGGATGTAAGGGAGGAATGTTGAATATATAATGCTTGAAGTAAAATTAAATGCCCTTGGCACAGATGATTTAGCCTATTAGCTGATAATAGGAGAGTAAGAAATGAAAAGGAAAGCCCTCTAGGTCCATTCAGAAAAAAAAAAAAGCAACTGTTGCCGACTCAGAGTTACCCTGTAGGACACCACAGAATGGCCCCATAGAGTTTCCAAGGAGTGCCTGGTGGATTCTAACTACTGACCTTTTGGTTAGTAGCCCTAGCTAATTTAACCACTGCACCAGCAGGGTGGCCTCCAGGTCCATAGATTACAGAAAAGTTGGCTTGCCTGAATGAGCTCAGTAGACCCTGTAATCCTGCCATATTAGCCAATCTCATTAAGTTTTAATCTTTTTAGCCCTAACAGCAGATGGGCAATCAAAGGTATCACTGTAGTTATAAATGGCAGTCAGTTCTACTTTTTATGAGTAGATGCTATTTGGAGACAGTGACACATTGTTCACCGAAGTAGGTCAGCAACTCTTTCTCTGCTTGCATGGAGCCTTGTTACTGAATTAAGTATTTCTTTCTGTGCATGCTCTTACTTCCATAGTTGATTTGCATTGTATTGGCATAGTTCTAGTTAAATTAGAATGATACATTTCAACATTAGTTTATCCTGCTTGTGTTTATTTTGTAATAAGAATCACATCCAACCATTTGATTTTCACTAATGTGTACTCTGTTTCATGATATTTGTAGCAACCCTTCTGACCTCTGGTACTACCGCAACAGTTGCACTATTGCGAGATGGTATTGAACTGGTTGTAGCCAGTGTTGGGGACAGCAGGGCTATCTTGTGTAGGAAAGGAAAACCCATGAAGCTGACCATTGACCACAACCCAGAAAGGAAAGAGGAAAAAGAAAGGTATGATCTCCACTGATCTATTATTCTGTGGGTATGGTATGTAGAGTTCAAGAAAGAAATGTAATTTTGCATTTTTAAACTGGTCCATTGCTTCAGTTTCACAGTGACTTAAGTTTATGTACACATAGATACTATGGTTTTATATAAGTCACATCACAGCGTTTTAACTTTTTCTGGACCAGGATCAAGAAATGCGGTGGCTTTGTAGCTTGGAATAGTTTGGGACAGCCTCACGTAAATGGTAGACTTGCAATGACAAGGAGTATTGGAGATCTGGACCTCAAAACCAGTGGTGTGATTGCAGAACCTGAAACAAAGAGGATTAAGGTAAGGAAGGACTGGTAAACATTTGATCCAAAGAATGAATGCAGTATTTGTCTTCAGCTAGAGGCTTTCTTGGAAGCATCACTTGAGGCAAAAATAATTTTTAACAGGGAATAATTTGTGGAAGGGTAAATAAAGTAAAATTCTACTTTCTCGGCCTGATGTATGATGATCGACACAATTGTGGCAACAGTGGACCCAACACACCAACACACATGAAGATGGCACAGAACCAGGCAGTGTTTTATTCCGTTACACATAGTTGCCATGAGTCAGAGACAACTAGACAAGTACAGCAACTCACAAGAACAACAAATGCATGATGTCCTCTTTGGTTTTGTTTCACCTACTTATGGGATTGTCTTGAGACAGTGCCCCTATTGCCTTTTCCGACCTGCACCTCATCATCTCGTGTTACTTCTTGGAAGCTGTCCTTCACCGCTCTTTTCCACCAAGCTAAATACATGCCCTGCCGCTATTTCTGTGGCATCGTTTGTGTTCTGCTCATCAGTGCCTCCACTTCCCTAAAGTGCCCCAGCACTCACCCAGCTGATGACCAGACACTTGCCCCTCTGAATCCCTTGATCCTGCTACTGTAGCTGGCACAGTATAGTGCAGGCTTTCAAGGTGGTGGTGTTTGTGTCACTAAGGTTTGTGAATTGAATGAGGAATTTTTTGTTTTATAGTACTTCCCTTATGTTTATTTGTCCTAACAAGTACTGATACAGAGCTTGCCATAAGGTCCCTGGGTGGCACAAATAATTTCAGCTGGACTAACCTAAAGGTTCGCAGTTCAAACCTATCCCACAGCGCCATGGAAGCGAGTCCTGGTAATCTGCTTCCATTAAGAATACAGCCAAGAAAACCCTATGGAGTGGTTCTGCTGTGTAACACATGGGTCACCACGAGTTGGAATCAACTAGTGGCAACATTTTTTAAATTTTTTATGTCCCAGGCTCTGTCCAGGCTCTGTTCAAAATAGGTAACTCTATCTCAGCAACTCTGATTGTGTAGTGGTTAGTGGTATGTCTGATAACCAAAAGGTCAGTAGTTCACATCTGCCAGGTGGTCCTTGGGAACTCGGGAGCAGTTCCCTCTGTGCTACAGGGCTGCTGGCACCACCTGTTGTTGTTGTTGTTTTGTATCCGTGTGGCTTGTGGGTAAGTGCTAGGTCTGCTAACCAAAAAGGTCAGCAGTTCAAATCACCAGGTGGTCCTTGGAAACTCCGTGGAGCAGTTCTGCTGTGTCCTGTGGGATCTCTATGAGTCAGAATCAACAGCAATGTGTCTGGGAAAGTGTAAAGATGTCAACTCATCTGTTTACTTCCAGTCAAATAATAGGGCCTGTCTTCAAACCGAAGACCCCTGACTCCAGGGACAGTGCTGGGTCACTGCCACGCACTGCTACCGCTGCAGAGAGCGGCCTCTCATCATTATGTTGTGCTCTTACTAATAAATAGATTTGTCCTCAGTGCCAGATACTAATGTTACTTCTTTTGACCTAAATACAAGTTTTCCTCTTCTACTCTCGTTTGCCTATCAGAGTTAGATGAATTATTCACCATGCACAGCTATGCTGGCTGGATATTCTTACAAGTTGTTACACAAACAGCCAATCAATAAAACGAACAAAATCTTTGAATTCTAAAGATTACTCTATGCTAGAGTTTGCCTTATAATCATATGCATTTGGCTCTGATCGCAGATCCATCATGCTGATGACAGCTTCCTGGTCCTCACTACAGACGGAATTAACTTCATGGTGAATAGTCAAGAGATTTGTGACTTTGTCAATCAGTGCCATGATCCCACCGAAGCAGCCCACGTGGTGACCGAACAGGTAACACGGCAGAGCTTCTCCTGCTTTGCCTCTAGAAAAGTTGCAAGCAAGGGAGAAAGTGAAGGACGGCCACAGACATACAGTCTTGGTGTACCTGGGACCACCACGAGCTTGAGATTTCTTTGAAATCTTGTATTAGCTTCAATATTAACAGTCAATTTTATGCTGGATTCCATAATATTTACATTTTAAAATTGTTGCAGTTCCATCCAATAGTTAAAATTAATGTCTTAGGCTGAATCCTCCATAGGAGCAAAACTGGTGAAGCCTATGTGTGTGTGTCTGTGTGTGTGTGCATGTGTGTGTGTGGCTGGAAGCTTCTGATTCACGTGGTTGCAAGGGCTGACAAACCGAAAAGCAGCAGGTGAGGTGACAGATGTCTGCAGGTCAGACAGCAGCAGGCTACTGGCTCATGCCCCAAAAATCAGAGTTCAGGGAATGTTGAGTTGGATTCAGCATCAAGAGAGGGCAACATTTGCCAGAACATCCATATACATTGTCTGCACAGCCATGCCACCAAGGAAACTGGCCTTAAGCTGACTGGCCTTCCAGCGGACATCGGATCACAAAAGGTAGAATGATTACTTAATGCTTGCCAAACCATCGGTTTGGCTAGGCTGGGCAGTCACGGCCTAACCAAGTGTACAGACAAGTTTAACTGTGACAGTTAACAGTCCAAGAAATGTGTTTATGACTTTACATACCCCTTAAAATGATGACCACAATGATAGTAAACACAAATATATTCCTTTCAGTGTGTCAGTACAGTTCTTCACTTTCTTGTTATGTTATATACGTTAATTTGTGCTAAACAGAAAACCCCAAACCAAACCCACTGCCATCAAATCCATTCCAACTCACAGCAACCGTACAGGAGAGAGAACTATCCTGTAGGGTGTCCAAGGAGTGGCTGGTGGATTAAAACTGAACTTTTTGGTTACCAGCCGTACTGCTGACCCCAGTATACACCACCAGGGATCCGCAACAAGGTGCCCTTGAAGTTATGGGAATGGGCGGGTTTGTGGATGAACATTTCTTTCTCAGTTTCGCCTACTTGACTTGCAGATATATGTGTTCTAAATCATAAGGACAATGATACTTGCAATGACTACATAGTATTCCATCATATTTGTGTACCATAATTCAATTAAAAATTCTATGCCGGCAAATTTCATGTATATTGACTTTTACATAACATAGGAAGTGCTGTAATGTAATAAACTTTCCTTTGTCTCTTTGTGTATGTCTATTTCCCTCAGACTTTTTCTCCAGTTATTATTTTATTAGGTTAAGTTCTTAAAAGTAAAATTACTAGGTAAAAGGACAGTTTTCTAAAGCTTTTGATAAGTTTTCCAAATTGCCAACCACAGATACTGTATCAACTTATACTTTTGCTGGCATGGTTTATAGTTTTCAATTAACCAAATCCTTATCATAACTAGTCTTTTTTTTTTGCCAATTTTATAGGTAGAAAATCAAATTCTTGGTTTACATTTGTGTTCTTTGTTAGCGGAGTTAATCATTTTAGATACATTTGTTAGCTCTTTTTCTTTGTGAGTTCTCTTTGCCCAGTATTTATTAGCAGATTTATCCTTTCAGGGTTATATGAATTTCCGACTAGACGGCACTTGGCTTGGCATATAAGTATATTAGTACTTCATTCTACATAGTTTTTTCTTTTTTTTACTTTCTATTTATTTGTAAAACTTTCATTTATTTATGCTTTTTTCATCAGACATTTTTCTCAACTTTCCCTTCACAATTTTAGCCTTATACTTTGAGGAGTTTTAAAACACACTGGGGGTCAAGTATAATCCCAAGCAGTTCTTACAATGCTGACTATGCCACTTTCTATTTGCATCCATTCCTAAAATGGATTTATAATTCTCCTGATGCAGAAAATTTAGTTTACTCCTAATTTCATTTTTATAAGGAATATAAAGAATGTCGAATAAGTATGGTGAAAGGATTCAACCCTGATGCACAGCTTTGCTAACTTTAAACCATGCAGTGTTCCCTTATTCTGTTCAAAAGACTGCTTCTTCATCTACGTACAGATTCCTCATGAGCACAATTAGGCGTTCTGGAGTTCCCATTCTTCACAATGTTAGTCATAATTTGTTATGATCCACATAGTTGAATGCTGTTCAGTATTCAACAAAACACAGGTAAACATCTTTCTGGTCTTCTCTGCTTTCAGCCAAGATCTATCTGACATCAGCAGTCATGTCCCTTGTTCTACATTCTCTTCTCAGTCTGGCTGGGATTTCTGGCAGTTCCTTGTTGATACACCGCTACAGCCCTTTCGAATGTTCTTCAGCAAAATTTTACTTGCATGGGATACTAATAATACTGTTCGATAATTCCTGCATTTGGTTGGTTTACCTTTCTTTGGAACAGGTGTAAGTATGGATTCCTTCCAGTCAGTTGGCAGTGGTCTTTCAAATTTCTTGGCAGAGATGATTGAGTGCTTCCAGTGATGCATCTGTTTATTGAAAGACTTTAGTTGCTATTCCACCTGGACTATATAAGGAACAAGACATCAGGATTGAAGCAACACTCATTGATAACCTGTGTCATGCAGGTAACACGACCTTAATTGCTGAAAGTGAAGAGGACTTGAAACACTTACTGGTAAAGATCAAAGACTAAAGCCTTCAGTATGAATTACAGCTCAACATAAACAGAAATCTTCAAAACTGGACCAATAAACACCATGATAAATGGAGAAAAGATTGAAATTGTCAAGGATTTTATTTATTTGTATCTACAGTTGACACTCATGGAAGCACCAGTGAAGAAACCAAAAGAAATTGAATTTGCACTGGGAAAATCTGCTGCAAAAGACCTCTTTCAAGTATTGAAAAGCAAAGATGGCATGCTGAAGACTAAGGTGCACCTGACCCAAGCCGTGCTGTTTTCACTCACCTCACATACACATGAAAGCTGCGCAATGAAGAAGGAAGATCAAAGCAGAACTGACAACTCTGAATTATGGTGTTGTTGAAGAATATTGAATATACCATGGACTGCTAAAAGGAAGAACAAATCTGTCTGGGAAGAAGTACGATCAGAATGCTCCTTAGAAGCAAAGGTGGTGAGACAACATCTCACATATTTTGAACATGTTATCAAGTGGGATCAGTCCCTGGAGGAGGATATCATGCTTGGTGAAACTGAGGGTCATGTAGAAGAAAAAGATCACATCACAAAGTTTAATAAAGCAAAAAGAACATTTTATTCAGCATATATTCAAGAAGGACAGAAGTGGGAAGCAGAGGCATGCTGTCAGAGCTAATAAATCTGCCTGAATCTGAGACAGGTTACAGAATCATCAGTATATATTATCACAGAACAGGTAGAATCATCAAAAGCTTCACCTTTTCACAAATAGGCTAGAGACTGTGAGCTTCATTTTAAATTATCTGTCCTAACAATCACTGGTATGGGTTTCAGTAACAACTGTCAGGAGAGTCTCCACTGCTCCAACAAATTTCTATTTTCTAGATGCTAATAATTTTCTGGAAAATCTGCCAGGCACTCCTTGGAAACTCTATGGGTTAGTTCTATTCTGACCTCTAGGATCGCTTTGAGTTTGTCCCGACTTGATGGCAGTGGTTTTTTAAAAAAATAATTTTGTATTGAAAAGGTAAGAGTGGAAAATATTTTGTGTTCTGTTTATGTGAGAGGTTCCCTGAAAGATCTTTTTCTTCCCTAAAAGGTAATTTGCCCAATCGTCTCATCTGTTGTCTTTATCTCAGGGCCCAGGTGATGTGTACCTTTTGTGAGTCCCTGTGAGCCCAGCATCAGCTGGGCGGCATGCTCTGTGCTCAAGGACAGGGAATGATGATTCCAATACTATTTCCTAAATCAAGGATCAGTGAAAAAGAGGGAGACCCTCAGGGAGATGGATTGACACAGTGGCTGCAGCAGTGGGCTGAAGCATAACAACCACTGTGAAAATGGCATAGGACCAGACAGTATTTAGGTCTGTTACACACAGGGTCACTAGGAGTCAGAGCTGACTCAGCAGCAACTATCATGGCATGTAGGAAATTTAATTTATATGCACTTTTCTATTTTATAAGGAGTGTCTTATATATCCCTGTAAAAATGGAGATCAAAGATCACAGATGTCAGGACAGATTTACACTTAACATATGGAAAAAAATCCTCACACCTGGACCAATAAGCAACATCGTGATACATGGGAAAAATATTAATGTTGTAAAGGATCTCATTTTACCTGGATCTACAATCACTACCCATGGAATCAGCAGTTAAGAAATCAAACAATGGATCATATTGGGCAAATCTTCTACAAAAACCCTCTCTAAAGTGTTAAAAACAAAGATGTCACTTTAATGCCTGACTCAAGTGATGGTGTTTCCAGTCATCTCATATGCACATGAAAGCTGAGCAGTGAATAGGAAGAGTGAAGATTTGATGCCCTTTGAAGCATGATGTTGGTGAAGAATGTTGAATATAACATGGCCTGCCAGAAGAACAGACAAGTCTGTCTTGGAAGAGGTATAGCCCAAATTCACATTAGAAAGACAGATGACAAGAGTTCATCTCATATTTGGGACATGTTGTCAGGAGAGAGCGGTTTCTAGAAAAGGACATCATGCTTGGTAAAGTAGAGGGTCATCGAAAAGAAGGAACACCCACAGTGAGACGGACGGCTGCAGCAATAAGCTCAAGCATAATGATTGTGAGGATGGCACAAGACTGGGCAGTGTTTCGTTCTGCTGTCTATCAGGTTGCTGGAACTGACTTGACAGCACCTAAGAACAACAACAAACATGCCATAGGCAGGAAATTTCAATTACACCCACTTTTCCCTTTTATAAGAAGTATAATATAAAACATGATCAATCATAATGAACATCATGAGAATTGTAAATTAATTTTAGGAACTAATTCAAATAGCAAACAATATAGCTAGCATCACCATGAACTGGAATAGACTTGGTAGCAGTGGATTTGTTTTTTGGGGGAGTTATCATAAATATTTTCGTATCTTTATGCATATCCATTTCCATAGGGTATTATTTCCTTAAATTCCTAGAGGCAGAATTGCTAGGTAAAAGCTAACATTTATCAAGCCCTCACTGTATATTAGAGCCTACACAGAATGGCTTTACGTATATTTTCTTCTTTAGGAGCTATGTTGTAAGTCAACTGGTGTTTGTTTCTATTGCCAAACTGCTACAGCTGAATAGACTTAATACTGTTGTTTTACTGTTATTGCATGTGCAATTTAAGAAGATCAGTAGGCATTAGTACAAGGTTAAAGAAATTAAACCATTGTGAAATAATTGGGTTAGCAGCTGTACATAAAAACAGTTCAACTGTCCAAAGTAAGGGTAGTTTCTCTTTGTGTTGTCAGTTGCTGTTGAGTTCATCTCAACTCATGGCATATGGGAGTACCTTAATGGAGCAAGTAGTTAAGCACTGGACTACTAAACCAAAAAGTTGGTGGTTCTAACCTACCCAGAGGTACCTTTGGAAGTAAGGTCCTGGTAACCTGCTGATGAAAAGTCACAGCCTTGAAAACCCAATGGAACAGTTCCACTCCACACATATGGGGTCACCATGAGATTTCTCTTTGTACAGGTCCTCATTGCCAATGTTTTTCTCTCCATTTCTGACTCCCCTTGTAGGCAATACAGTATGGTACGGAAGACAACAGCACTGCAGTAGTAGTGCCCTTTGGTGCGTGGGGAAAGTACAAGAACTCTGAAATCAACTTCTCATTCAGCAGAAGCTTTGCCTCCAGTGGACGATGGGCCTAGCTGCTTGCTGGGACTGAGGTTTTCTGTGCAGCAGTTTGTTCCCTGAGCATGTCAGGAAACTGATAAGCTCGAAACAGTCACCTGTACCAGCATGACCCTGTGACTGACTAAATCACTTCTCAAGTCATTATAAACCTAGTAACCATTTACACAGCTGCATTTCATAAATACCTATCACATATATGAGGTCTGACAATTAAGTTCACATATTTGCCACTATGCACTTAGATGTTGCCACCGCTGTACAAATAACTCGGTAAGGTATCATAACCTTTGTGTATCAGTGTCGTACAGCTGTGTTGATGTTAATGTGTGGTGGTGATTTGCTGAGTGGCATTTAACACTGTTGTGTGTTTTTGTGTGCTATCACAAGAATGTCACAGCTTCAGTTAGAGCAACAAACACTAAGTTTTCTCGTTAAACTTGAAAGAGTGGAAGTGAAATCAGGGATGTGTTACTCCAAGTTTATGGGAATAATGCCATGAAGAAAACAGCAGTGTATAAATGGATTAAACATTTTTCGACAGGAGAGAAACTGTTACTGATGAAGAGAGGTCAGGGCAGCCAGTAATGAGCAGAAATGATTAAAACATTGCAAAAATTCATCGAATTGTGCATCAAAATTGTTGGCTGACTGTGAGAAGCACAACAGACCAAGTAGACATCAATAGAGAAACAATTAAGAAAATTTTAAGTGAAAACAACTCATAGCTCTTGCATCACAACAAGGCACCAGCTCACATGGCACTGTCTTTGAGGGAGTTTTTAGCCAGTAAACAAATTACTGTATTGGAACACCCTAGCTACTCACCTGATGTGGACCCTAGTGATTGTTTTCTTATCAGGAGATAAAAGAAATATTGAAAGGAAGGGTGGACTGGGCACTGGTGTTGGTGCATAGCTTCCCAAGGGGAGTACTTTGAAGGTGACCGTGGTGGTATTCAGCAGTGAGATATGTAGCACTTTTTCTAGGATGTGTTTGTGAACTTAATTGTCAGATCTTGTATGTTCGGCGTAATATGCTCAGTATAAAGATTTCTGTAAATAAGCTACTGTGAGTCTCCAAGATAAGTGAATAATGGGTTTCCTGAGCAAATGATACCCTTGAGGAGAGTGTGAAATTTCTTATTTTTAGACTGCGTGAAGTATGGGTTTCTTTTGGTCATTTTTGTTCTTTATTCACTGAAACAGTCTTCAAGTTCTTCAAAATTTGTGTTTTGACAGCTGTTTAATGTGTTATCTGAAGTGTTTGTTTTTAACATCTATACTAAGGAGTGTGTGTAAAAACTGACGTGCTGGACCACTTACTGTTAAAGGTAACCGTTCAAAAGAAATTGTTCCAGATACTGCAGTGATTCTAAATGATAAGCATTTATGAACCTTGTCCCTGTGTATTTCAACTGTGTCGCCAAAGCCCCACCGTCATTCATTCCTGTTTTCCTGTAGGAAAGAACACCACATAGATGAGACTAATTTCTTAAGCTCAGAAAAGAATGCACACTTTAAGTCAAAGCAATATAAATACTGGCAGTATGAAGTATTTTGTTATAAAGTTTTCATTTGATATGTCTAACTTGATGCTTTATGTTTGATACATACTATGTTTATATCACTGTATTAAGCAAGTGAGATATCTTGTTAGTAGAAGGCAATACCCCAGTGAAGGACATTGCTGTGGACATAGCTTGATTTATGTCTTTTTTGTTTTTGTTTGTTCCAATGACTTAGAGAAAGAATAAATGTAAAGCAAACAGGAAAACATTCTCTCTGTATTTCAGTTTGCTATGTAATTTACCAATCTAAAACCACACTTTGTTTTTTCCACTTGCTGTTGCTGTTAAAAGGTGAATCTCTAAGTGTGTTTTTAAAATTTATCTGTGGTTTATTTCTACATAGTATGTAAATGTGTTGTTATATATGGTTGTTTGTATAGTTGTATATTTTGTAGTATTAGTACATTAAAGGGAACAATCCTACATAGGTCCTTTACCAGTTAGCTTTAAATTACTGATATGAGAAGCTGAGGACAATTTCCTTATAGTGTAGAATCAGTGATTATTAGCAGGTGAGGAAACAGATTAAAAATGATAGTAGAAAAGTATTTCAGGATTGGTAATTCACCTGGAGAACTTAAAGACAGAGCGAACATATTGAAGCCATACTGCTATTTGGTAATTTGTATATAAAATAATAGGATGTGAAAACATACTGATTGTGAAAAGAGGCATGGAGTTTTCTTGTGCAAATGAAAACAAAGCTAAACGAAAAAACAGAAAACCCATTGCCATTGAGTCAATTTTGACTCATAGTGACCCTATAGTAAAAAGAAGAAACCCAAGAAGTTTAAGGTAGTCCATACCTTCAACTCTTGGTTTCCAGTCCCCCCTCCCCTTTAAGCTTTATTTAAAGACTTATTAGGAGAAAGCCAAAAGCCACTGCTGTTGAGTTGATTCTGACTCATAGAGGCCCTATAGGTCAGAGGAGAACGGCCCCGTCAAGTTCCTAAAGAATGCCCGGTGGATTTGAACTACTGACTTTTCAGTTAGCGGACGTAGCACTTAACTACTATTCACGTGTTTTGTTCACCTTCTCACGAGTAGAAGAAAATGAAATTTGAGTTTTCTTGTCTGGATTACTCAATGATTGTCCTAAAAAAAAAAAAAAAAAAAAAGCACTAAATAAATACTGCACTTTTTTTCACCTCCCAGAAATTTAGATGAAAGAAGAAAAAACATTTCAGGAAAGACTATAGTTCAGTCTGCTATTCATTCTCTGAGGAATGAGGATCCAAAGGTAGACTGAGAAAAGTGGGAAGTGGTGTCCCTCTTGCACAGAAACGCAGAAGCTCCATTTACGAGGATGGAGAATTTCCAGGAACAGACAAAAACTCTTAAAGCACAAAAATGACATTCTATAGATGCAGGTTTCATTTTTGTTTTCAATTCTTCATATTACTTTTCCTGCCTATGTGAGTTTAAAAACCAAATTAGAGAGTGATGTTAAATTCAAAAGCCTGAGAGTCAGTGATGGATTGAGGAGGATTGACAGGTTTGACAGAGGAATTTTTAGCACTGTGGTCTCGGGTGGACTTTGCTCTGCTTCACCTGGAAACGTTTTAAAACCCTTAACCAGCCAACTTTGACTAAGTATAAAACATACAGTGTTTATGTTTTACAAGCCACAGTGTTAATTAAATGAAAAAAAAAAACAAAACACCCAACGCTGCCAAGTCAGTGCCAGCTCATGGTCATGGTGACCCCCTAGGGCTGAGTAAAACTGACCCTTTGGTTTTCAAGGAACACCTGTGGATTCGAACTGCTGACCGTTTTGATTAGCAGCTGAGCTCTTAACCACTACACCACCAGGGTCCTGCGATGTTAATTAAACAAACCTGCTATCAAGTTGATTCTAACTCATACTGACCCTGAGCTGCTCCAAAGATTCCAAGGAGCTCCTGGTGGATTTGAACTACCAGCCTTTTGGTCTGTGGCCGCTACATCACCAGGGTTTCCAATACAATGTTGATAATAACTTGAAATGGAGGTTGTTGTAATCCATAAAAGATAAGCACACTTGTATTAGGCTTCTATTATTTGAAGTTATGCAAACAATAACGAAAACAGCCTATTCTAAATATAATTTTCGTAGTTATAACTGTGAATTTGCCATGTAGATATTGCCATGTGGGGCATGGCATAAATTATATTAATGTAGTAAAATTTAAAATCATTGTATTTATATTTGCCCTTCACTTATGTGTAGTGTATAAATCATCCTTCTAATATATGTTGCTGAACTTTATTTGCCAAAATTTATTTGGCAGAATTTTTTTTTTTTTTTTATTATGATTGAGTGAAAAATGTACATTCCCATGCCCACCTACATGCAGCTCCTACTGCTCTCCCTGCCCGGTGACAGCACACTCTTCCTTTCTGTTCCATACATGTCTTATCCTCCCAACAATCTCCTATCCCTTCCTCTCCACCCACTCCCCCAGCTCCAGTAAGAGGTCAGCAGGACCTCTTGCATAGATGCATAGAACCATAAAGTGCACACATGATATGGTCGCTCTGTGTCGCCAAGTCCATTCCATTCCTGTCTGAAGAGTTGAACTCCATTATGATTTATGGACAGGGGCAGCATCAGAGCCAAGGGCCATGCTTCCAGGGGAACTCTGAGGCCCCTGGACCATCAATTGTGGTCTTCACTGCTTCACATGAGCTGTTCCTTTGTTACAGATCTTTATGTTTCTTAAGTTCTTAAAACTCAATAGACCTGCATTTTCTGGAAAAAAAATATTCATTCTGGAGGGATCCGCTTTGATTCTTTTTGTCCTCTGATGTGAACATTTCCTGAATTCTAACAGTTAAAAAAAAAAAAACCAAACTTGTTTTGAAGAATTAGCACACAATCTAAAAGCCAAAAATTATTTTTTCTAGATACACTGTCTATTCAGAGTGAAATCTGATTTCTTTTTTAGAATCTTGGCCGAGACTGAAGAGGTCTGTGCCACCTCTTGTACGACAGGACATTCAGTTTACTTTCTGAGAACAGGCATGGAGTTCTTTTCATGCTAATGTAAATCAAAAACCAAACCCACTGCCATCAAGTCCATTCTGACTCACAGCAACCCTGCAGGACAGAGACGTGCTAGATGGAGTTTCCAAGGGGCACCTGGCAGATTCAAACTCCTGGCCTTTTGGTTAGCAGTCATAGCACTTAACTACTATGCCACCAGGGTTTCCTCATGCTAATATGGTAGTCAGAAAATCTGGGTTGGGAGGAGGGAACGGGACGATTATGAACCTTAAACAGTTAAATGCAAGTGTGTGTTTGTATTTTCCTTGAGCATCTCAGTGATTCTCACATCTGTAAAAAGTGATACATTTTGATTGAGTTCCGTTTTATTGTATTATTAGATCGACTCACCTGAAAGACTTAAACGAAAATAAAAAGGCATGTCTTTTACAAGGTTAAAAAAAAACAACTGGACAGCTGGTTGGTTGCTTTTTGGCACTTGGGATGAGACTGCTGGACTCTCCAGAAGCTGCTGTCAGCTGTTAGATGGTTGGAATGGTCCACTGATGGCTGGATTGCGTTCTGGGCTAGGACGTTGTCAAATTATTTCCCAAACTGACACTGGATTTCAGTACAGAATTAAGCAGCTCAGTATATTACAAACTAATTTGTGCTAAAGTGCTCTTCTGTACATTTATGTATATATATATATATATGTAGATAGATAGATAGATACAATTTATCAAAGTACCACTTGGGTGTATGGTCCTTCCTATAGTCAGCTGCTGTAATTACTGCTTTGGTCACTTGGTTTTTAAGTATATGTATTACAGTAATTGTGAGCAAACTAAAATCATATGTTGGTGTTCAAAATACCACTTTAATAAAGTATGTGCATTAATCTCTTGTTTGTTTTATCCAATTCCGTTTATTTGGCACAAACCCTACTGGTGTAGTGGTTAAGTGCTATGACTGCTAACTGAAAGGCCAATGGTCTTTACATCCACAGGTGCTCCTTGGAAAATCCATAAGGCAGTTCTATTCTGTCCTATTAGGTCGCTATGTGTCAGAGTAGACGCAACAGAAACGGGTTTTTTTGGTTTTGGTTTATTTGGTATCAAGACTTCCCAACAAAGAGGAAGAAAACTGGCTGAGCTGAGACACAGAGCAGTGCAGAGTTGCCCCTTATGATTGGTGATTTCTCTGCCTGCTGGGTCCTGCCTTCATCAGATCAGATGGCTGCTCTCTCCTTAGGCAGAAGCACACTCCCCGCCCAGGGCTGCTGCTGTTAATGGGCCTGCAGCCTCTTCCCTGGGCTGCTTCCTGGACCTCTTCCTGCAGAGAAACCCAGCCAGGTGAGCCTCCTTTTACTGTCATAGGACAGGAAACACTCCCAGTTCCAGATGATGCTGGTGTCCCAGTCGATAAGCATCATGAAAACCATGAAACCAAATCACAAACCTAGTATGTACTGTTTTAGATGTTTTCTATTTCTGATAACTGGGACAAGGGTCTGAGTCTTCTTCATACTTTTCTCATTTAAAGCTATATAGGAGTAAAAAAAAAAAAGTCACAATGTAAAATAAAAAGACTTCAGCATTCATTATGTATGCGATCCTGTGAACAACGACATGATAGAGTGAAAGATAGTTGGAGTTTTTTACTAGACGAATGATGGCTGTTGTCAAAATTAATTGGAGTAATTTTGGGAAGGGGGTGTATACTCATTTATCTAGTCAAATCTTTTTGCCACAATCTAAAAGAAAACTCTTTTGTTTTCCACCTGCCAAATGTGTGTTGGTCCCTTAGAGAAAAAGAGCAGGCTCAGTTCCACAGTGCTTTGCCATGTTTTCAGTAACTTGGGGATATACTGCACTGCAACAATTTTGCATTAAAAACTATAAATAGATGTTTGCCAGTGATACTGTGAATGCAGTACACTGTGCATTTAATGTAAGTCATTTCTAATGTCTTGCCATTGATTGAATAAATGTAATGCTTCACATTCCATTGGCACAAGGACCTCTTCTAGAGTGTATCCTCTGGAGGTAACATGATAAGCTCCGTGGCTGCAGAGATTTTGTTCAAACTCTGTACCTCGCACTTTCCATATGTTTAATGATGATGAACAATCATGAATGTATCTTGAGTCAGTGAATGCATTGAATTACACATTTATGAATTTTTGCTTATGTTAGTGGGGAAAGAGGCATTGAAATGTTTTAAATATTAAGCCAAATGTATTTAATAATGAAATATTTAATACTCTGCATTAAAAACTATATTGTACTTCGGATGAAGGTTTCTAGAGCCAACAAGCTTCTCATTAACCAATCAATATACTTATTGTCTTGTGACAATGGTTGCCAGCCCCACAACATGTTAGCACTCTAGGTTCCCCATCATGAACTTTCCTGTCACCTCCTGGCCTCTCTTCTTCTCCGCCCCACCCCCCCGCCCTGGCTGCTATGCCTATTAGTCTCATTTTGTTGTGGGGGCCTGTCCAATCTTTGACCGAACAGTAAACCTCAGGAGTGACCTGTTACTGAGCTATCAGGATGTCTAGGGGCTATACTCAGAGTTTCTCCAGTCTGTCAGACCAGTAAATCAGGTCTTTTTTTTCCCCCTATTTCTTTCTGCATGAATTAGAATCTTGTTCCACATTTTTCTCCAGCTCTGTCCAGGACATTCTGTTGTAATTTCTTCAGAACAGTCCCTGGTGGTAGCTGGGCACCGTCTAGATGTGCTGGAGGCTGTGGTAGTTCTGGCCCGTTAGTCCTGTGATCCAATCTTTCCATTGTGCTTTTGGTTTTCTAGTTTCTCCCTTGCTCCAGACAGGGTGAGATGATTGGAGTAGCGCAGATGGTTGCTCATAAGCTTTTAAGGCCCCAGAAGCTACTTACCAAAGTAGAATGTAGAACATTTTCTTTGTAAAATATACCAATTGAACTAGATGGTTCCTGAGAGCATGGGTCCTCACAGCCCACAGTCCCTCAGGGAGCTGGGCTGTGTGTGTGGAGCTTCTGTGGCCTCGCCTGGAACCAGCTGTGCTGGCTGCCCAGGACGGCATGCTGTCTTAGCCTTCACCAGAGTCACCACACCTGTGGTCTTTGCAGTGTTTCTCCCTCCCACCCTTCCCCTCCTTCATAACCATCCACGATTGTTTGTTTCTGAGTGTAAACCTTATTATGAGTTTTTATAGCAGTGGCCTCATACAATATTTGTCCTTTTGTGATTGGCTTATTTCATTCAGCATAATGTCCCCCAAGAGCATCCATACTGTGAACAGCTTCACATGTCCGTGCTTATTCTTTATTGTACATAGTACTCCACTGGGTGTAGGTACCATAGTTTGCTTATCCATTCACCTCTTGTTGTTGAAAGGTTGTTTCCCTCTTTTTGCTATTGTGAGCAATGCTGCCATAAACATGGGTGCATAGTATGTTTATCTGTGTGTGGCTCTTATTTCTCTACGATATATTCCTATGAGTAGGATTGCTCAATCGTATGATATTTATATTTCCAGCTTTTTAAGGAAGTGCGATAGAGTTGTCCAAAATGTTTGTATGATTTTATATTCCCACTAGCAGTGCATAAGAGTTACAATCACTCTGCAGTCTCTCCAACGTTTGTTATTTTGTAGTTTTTGATCCACACTAATGATGTCAAGGTGAGATGGTACCTTATTGTCATAGTGATTTGCATTTTTCTCATGTCTGTTGATCTAGAGCTACTATGTCTTTTGTTTGGATGGTGACCAATTTTTCCATGCATAAAATATAAGTTAGTATAGATGTGCGTCAGCGTCTTGTTCTGAAATTTATTTACAGAAAATCAAAACATAAATTATTCCATCTGGAGCAAGGGAGAATAATGGAAACCAAAGACACAAGGGAAAGATTAGCCCAAAGGACTAATGGGTCACAAATACCATGATCTCCACCAGACTGAGTCTAGTGCAACTAGCGGGTGCCCAGCTACCACCACTGACTACTCTAAAATAGGATCACAGTAGAGGGTCCTGGATGGAAGTGGGCAAAATGTAGAACACAATTCAAACTCACAAAAAAGGACCAGACCTGCTGATCTGACAGAGACTGGAGAAATTCTGAGTAGGGCCCTAGATACACTTACAGGAGAGTACTAAAGTTACTCCTGAGGTTCATCCTTCAGCCAATGTCATCGATTGAGATCTGACTGCAGGAGGCTCTCGTGGACACTTAAGAGTTATAAAGGTATGACCTATAAGCACTGACTCAGTAGATGAATATTAGAGATGGCACATCACAAAAGTAAATTAGGGCTGTTCTTACGTGCTGCTGAGTTGGTTCAAGCTCACAGGGACCCCACGCACAACAGAAAAAGCACTGCCACGTCTTGCGCCATTTTCATAGTCATTGCTATGCTTGAGCCCATTGATGCAGCCATTGAGTTGATCCATCCATCGAGGGCCTTCCTCTTTTTCAAGGAGTCTCTATATTACCAAGCATGATATGTTTTTTTACAAACTGACCCCCACCTTCCAAGGAGCACTCTGGCTCTATTTCTTCCAAGACAGACTTATTCTTCTGACAGTCCATGGTATATTCAATATTCTTCTGCAACACCAAAATCCAAAAGTGTCAGTTCCTCAGTCTCCCTTATTCATTGTCCAGATTTCACATGCATATTAGGCAGTTGAAAACACCAAGGGCTGGGTCAGGTATACCTTAAACCAAGATGACATCTTTGCTTTTCAAGGCATTAAAGACATCTTCTAGAGCAGAGTGCAATATGTGGTTTGATTTCTTTATTGTTGGTTCCATGAGTGTTGATTGCAGATCCAAGTAAAATGAAATCCTTGGTAACTTCAGCGTTTCTCTTTTTGTCATGATGTTGCTTACTGGTCAGTTGGGAGGATTTTTGCTTCCTTTATGTTAGGGTGTGGTTCATACTGAATGCTATAGTTTTGATCTTCATCAGTAAGTGCTTCAAGTCCCCTTAGCTTACAGCAAGCAAGGATGTCTCATCTGCATACAGCAGGTGGTTGATGAATTTTCCTTGAATCTTGATGTCACATTCTTCACATACCTTCTCACATGATTTGTTCAGCATAAAGATGAAATAAGTAGGGTGAAAGGATGCAATCTGACACACAACTTTCTTGATTTTAAAACACACAATATTTTCTTGTTTTACTGAGTATCTCTTGTTTTATGTACAGGTTCTACATGCGCTCAATTAAGTGTTCTGGAATTTCCTTTCTTCACAGTGTTATCCATACATTGTTATGATCCATATGGTCAAATGTCACTGCATGGTCAATGAATTACAGATTAATATCTTTCTGGTATTCTCTTCTTTCAGTCAAGATCTGTCTGACATCAGCATTGATAGCCTTTGTTCCACAACTTCTACTAAATCTGGCTTGAATTTTGGTAGGGAACTGAATTATATTTGAGCCAAATTAATTTGGGAGTAAGTATGAGTAAATAGACAGATTACAGCTTTAAACAGTATAGGATTTAGAGCTCATCACTTAGAAGAGTCTAATAAGTGAGTATGCCAATGTTAACTATTGAGACTATTGCTATCAAGTCAATTCTAACTCAGCGACACTGTAGGACAGATTAGAATTGTCTTATAGGGTTTCCAAAGTAATAATCTTTATAGAAACCAACTGTCATGTCTTTCTCCCGTGATGTGACCGGTGGGTTTGAACTACCAATCTTTGCATTAGCATCTAAGTGCTTAACCACTGGGCAACCAGGGCTCCCTGGGTATTTAGAACCTACTGTGTATTTCGATAAATGCCCAGAACCCAGAAAGATGGTGGTTGGTTGTCTTCCTAGAGAAACTTTGTCAGGGAGCAGAGAATCCAGACTAGGAAAATGGGTTAAACCAGAAAGATACCAATGTTTAACTTAACAGATGGAGGAAAGATATTTGTAGATGCAAGACAGATCTAAACAGTGAAGTCAAAGACAAATTCTTTCAAGGACAGGGAAATTTATCAAATGTCTTAGGAGGCAGGTGGCCAAAGGCAAGACCAGTTACATATTTTGCAAAAATGTTGGGTCACTTACTCAAAAATTAAGAATTTCAAGACAGCATTGGAGAGATTAAACGAAGCATGGGGTCCTTTAAAGCACTGGGCCCCACACAGCTGTGCATGTCACACACCCAAAGGGAAAATACGCTGTGAGAAGAGATCCTGCAAGTTAATCCAGAGCACAGGAAAAGAGGGGAAGATGACGTGCGTAAGCCGAGAAGCATGCTATGCAGCATAGTAGTGTGCAGACAAGGCTTCAGGCAGAGAAATCAAAACTTTTCATGATAAGAACCAAGACACCTAATGTTCCATAAATATTTCTCAGGAGTTGTCCTAGGCACTTAAGGTATTGTCACTGGTTGGACTCCTTGGGTAGAAAACTCCCAAGACAGAGATTAATGTGCAGGAAGTATATTAGCAGACGTGACAGCAAAGGTGTTATGGATTGAACTGTGTCCCTCCAAAGTGTGAGTCCTCTTTGCTAGGTCGTGATTCCCAGTATTATGTGTTTTTGTTCCCTGACATGATTTTCTTACGTGTTTTAAATCCTGTCTGTGTGATGTTAATGAGGCAGAAGAGAGGGAATTAATGTTAATGAGCCCTGGTGGCACAGCGGTTAAGAGACCAGCTGCTAACCAAAAAGTTGGCAGCTTGAATTCATGAGCTGTTTCTTGGAAACCCTGTGGGACAGTTCTACCCTGTCCTATAATCACTATGAGTCAGAACTGACTAGACAGCAATGAGTTATTTTATGTAAATGAGTCAGGGCTCAATCTACAAGGTTAGGTTCTGTGTTGAGTCAGTTTCTTTTGAGATATAAAAGCGAGAAGAGAGCAGAGGGACAGGGAGGCCTCATACCATAAAGAAAGTACCAAGAACAGAGTGTACCCTTGGGACCCAAGATCTCTGCACTGAGAAGCGACTAGACCAGAGAGGACTGATGAAAAGGATCTTCCCACAGAGCCAACACAGAGAGAAAGCCTTCCTCTGGAACAGGCAGCCTGAGTTTGGACTTCTAGTCTCCTAGACTGTGAGAAAATAAATTTCTGTTTGTTAAAGGCATCTGCTTGTGGCACTTCTGTTACAGCGGTGCTGGTTAACTAAGACAGGAGGAAAGCAAACGGGCATGAGCAGAGGGAGAAGGGCTGTGATGTCATTACACCAGAGAACCAGATCCCTCCACAGGGAGCGCTGGAGTTGGAACGTTCTTTGGAAGCTGTTTCCAATCGCTGGGAGTTGAGAGGAGCATGCCTTGATACCCCAACATCAACCAGTCGTTTGGATGCAAGGTGTCCTGAAAAGAGGACGTGACTATAAGCAACTCTCATTCACTGCTCGTTTCACGGTACCGGGCCGTGTCAATCCGTCACACTAATGAAACACCCATCACATAAGTCCACAATGATCTCCTATGTGCTAAAACACAGTGATGGTTAGTTTTATTTTGCTGGACCTCCTTTCAGCATTCAGCATTCTTGATGCCTCCCATCTCGTTGATATCATCTCCTCTCTCAGCTTCCCTTTCACTATTCTTTTGGTTTTTCTTCTAAATATCCAGCAACTTCTTTTCAGTCTCCTGCCCATTGATCACTGGCATTCTGAAAGTCTTCCACTGACCGTTTCTCACCGTGTGGACTCTCCTTGAGCTACTCAATACATTCTTACAACTTCACTTACACAATGAACAATTCTCAATCTACACTCCCAGCTAAGATTTCTAACCAGAGCTCCAGGCACAAATATCCAGAGACAGACTGCACCTACCCGCTCGGAGGGCATATAAGCACCTCAACTTCTACATACCCCAAATGGAATTCCTCTTTTTCTACCTGAATCTACTCCTTGTAACTTGTTTACCTTAATGATTGTCAACACCTCCCACTGAGACACCTGAGGTAAAAAACAAGGAATCAACTGTTTTAGTTATCTAGTGCTGCTTTAACAGAAATACCACAACTGAATGGCTGTAAAGAGAGAAATGTTATTTGGCACAGTCCAGTAAGTTGTAAGTCCAAATTCAGGGTGTCAGCTCCAGGCGAAGGCTTTCTCTGCCAGCACTGTCAATCTTCACTGGTCTACAAGTTTCTATGGCAGGGACTCCACTCCTTTCCAAAGACTTGCTCAGCTACCAGCTCTGCTTTCTTTCTTGATGGTATGAGGTCCCCGAATCTCAGTTTGCCTCCCTTTCTTTTCAAGAGGCTGCCCCAAGCTACTACACAGGAGTGCTGCCCAGCCAACTCAACTGCAACTCTTCCACCCTCATTAACATCACTGAGGCAGAAATTTCAACAGGGAGGAACACCACGCAATACCAGGAATCTTGGCCTAGCCCAATTGCTATATATTTTTTGAGAATACAATTCCATTCATGACACCAATCCTTTTTTTTAATCCCTTCTCATCTTTAATTTCTCATCCATTCCATCTCCACTGCTGTTTTCTTAATTCATACTGACAATGCAGCTTTCCAATTGATTTCCTTGCCTTCAGAATCTTTCATTGTTCCACTCTCCACACCTGAGCAAAGCTCTCTCATGCCTACATTCCTTCAGTCTTGCCTTCTGGATAAAATTGAACTCTCTAGCATTGCATTAAAATCTCATCTTTCATGATCCATACCCTGCTACTGCTCTAGCCTAATTTCTTCCATTTCCAGCCTCATTTCCTAAGCTTTATCCAAGTCTCAATACATTTTTTTCTCTCCCTGTGTCACATTTCCACATGTCTTTCCCTGGCTAACCTTGAAACTCAGAAACTCAGATGCCATCTCTTCTGGGATATTGTTCTAAGATCCCCCAATCTCAGTTAAATTCTCCTTATCTTTATTCTCATGGAAACTCTGGTGACATAGTGGTTAAGCACTACGGCTGTTAACCAAAAGGTAGGCAGTTCAAATCTACCAGGTGCTCCTTAGGAAACCTATGGGGCAATTCTGCTCTGTCCTTAAGGTTCCCAATCAAATTTATAGCAGTGATTTTCTTTGTTTGCTTATTTCCATACATCGGATGCTTACCTTTATCCTAACATTTATATACCATGTTACAACTGTTCCACTTTCTTATCCTTTAGACTGTGAAATCCTCAAGGGCAGGGAATACCAGGTCTTCCCATATATAATCCTAACAGCAGAGTGCCTAGCCCATAGTAAGCACTCAATATAGTTTTGAATGCATGACTGACATATTTAAAATAATGAAGAGTTATCACATCCCTACGCCTTTTTTAAAACTTGACAGCCATTCTTCTACAAAGACGAATCATTAAAAGAACAAAAATCACTGTGTAATTAAGATATATGAAGCTCTCAGATGTCTTCAGTTAAAACTAAATCAGTAGGTCAGCCCAGTATCATCGTTTTAAGATCTTGCTCAATGAGTTCTAGAAAGTTATACTAACATAGCTGAGAAAATACGACAATGAACCACATTCACATGGTGCTTCAAGCTAGAAACAGTGATAGTGTTGTAAGACCCAAGTCTAAGAATATTAGTAGGTTCTGACAAGAATGTCCTTACACTGTGATATTTCCCTGATGCCAAACCTGCTCTGAAGGTTTGCAGAAACAGAAGAGATATGTCTATGTCAAAGCCTAATCCAAGTTCATTAGCAAGAATCCCTGCCCCAAAGTTCCTATTCATAAAACCAGAGAATGCAGAACTTGGTTTTCCAACCTGACCTTCTTGTTTTCCAGATTACACAGTTTGTTAAGTGTGCTTATCCAGTAAACTGGCTTCCAAGATGTACCTTATATATCACTGGGCAGTAATTTCTTTGGAAACCCTGGTGGCATAGTGGTGAAGTGCTAAACACCTGCTACCCAAAAGATTAAATCTATCAGGTGCTCTTCGGAAACTTTATGGAGCAGTTCTACTCTGTCTTATAGGGTTGCTGAGTCAGAATCTACTCAAAGGCGGTGGACTTTGGGTAATTTCTTTGAGGGCAGGGGTCACATGCATTTTATTCAGTGATCTAGACACAGTACCATAACAAGGACTTCCTGGGTTATACAAGTGGTTACACGATTGACCACCAGTCAAATGGTTGGCAGTTAGAACCCACCAAGAAACTGTTAAAAAGACAGGCCAGCAACATCTCAAAACATCTGGTGATCTCCTTCATAAAGATCCCAGTCTTAAAAAGTCTATGGAGTGGTTCTACTTTATATAGCATAGGATCACTGTAAGCTGGAATTGATTCCATAGCAACTAGTAACAACACCCAATCCCACACACAGTAGGCATTCAATTTGTTGAAGAAATGAAGGAAGGAGCTGTGCCATACTCTTTGGTAAAAATGAAGAGCACTGTCATTTCTACAAAGAGGAGGCCAGTCGTGGACTGAATTTTTTCCCCCCAAAGTGGGTGTCAACTTGCCTAGGTCATGATTTCCAACATTGTGTTATTGTCTACTATTTTGTCATCTGATATGATTTTCCTGTCTGTGGTTAACTTGATATCTATTATGTTAATAGGAGCTCTGGTGGTTGGTGCAGTGGTTAAATGTTAGGCTGCTAACCGAAAAGTCAGAAGTTCAAACCACTCCATAGGAGAAATGGTGATCTGCCTCTATAAAGACTACAGGGCCTTGGAATCTGTCTAGGGTAGTACTACTCTGTCCTGTAGGATTGCTATGACACACAATTTACTTGATATGGACAAGTTATAGCATAATTCATGTCACCATTCCTCCCTTGTTGATACATAGCTTATTTCTCATTTTTTACTATTTTTAAATCTCTCCTTCCTTGGTGTTACTGTCCTCTCTGTCACAAAAGATACAAATACACAAAGTACAAATGTTTATCTATATGAACATATAAAAAATGTGTTGTCTAGATCAGCAGCTGTATGGGGGGATAAAAAAGAAAACTACACTGGTGCTGTTCTCCTGGAAGTCTTCCTTTACCAAGCTGATGGAGGAGCCTATCATGAACTCTAGAAACTCTGGTGACATAGTAGTTAAGTGCTATGGCTGCTAAGCAGAAAGTCAGCAGTTCAAATCCACCAGGAATTCCTTGGAAACTCTGTCAGGCAATTCTACTCTGTCCTATAGGGTCACTATGGGTTGGAATTGACTTGATGGCAACAGGTATCATCAACGCTTTTGAACCTGAATGATTTCTCAGACTAAGAGTTTATTAACAGCCACATAACTATACCAGTCAAGAAGGTGAGGTGGAGTTGGTCTGCCCAATAAAACTACTTGCTTTGTTTTGAGCCTTCCTCTCCTAGAAAGCTCCTTATGTCATCAGTTTAGTATACAAGTCTGAAGGGTCAACAAAGAAAATCAGTCACATATATTAATTTTTTGATGTGGTGACTGATCTTTAAACATTCTGAAGAAGTCTTTGCGGCAGATTCAGCATTTCAAAGTTCTGTTGCCAGTATAATTTTATTTCAAACAATGTTTAGGTTCAGTTTATATTATCATTTGATGTATTAAGTTGGCTACAAAACCTGAATTAAATAATTACTACATGCCCAACACCATAATAAGCACTGTTGGACTACAAAGGGCCATAACACTTGGCCTTGAGCCATAAGAAGCTTAATATGTCCGGCAAAATGAGAAACCAGAAACACAAGTACAGCGAAACATAAACAAAAAACCAAACTAAACCCATTGCCACTGAGTCGATTCTAACTCACAGTGACCCTATAGGGCAGAGCAGAACTACTCTATAGAGTTTGCAAGGAACACCTGGTGGATTTGAGCTCCCGACTTCTGGTTAGCAGATGTAGCACTTAAAGGTAGTAAAACCAGAAAACCAAATCTGATGTCATTGAGTCAATTCCAACTCATAGTGACCCTATTGGACAGAGTAGAACTGCCCCTAGAGTTTCCAAGGAGCATCTGGTGGATTCAAACTGCTGGCTTTTTGGTTTGCAGCTGTAGCTCTTAATCACTATGTCAGTAGAGTTCCTGATTACCATGAAAATCCAAAAACTTAAATCCATGGCCATCCAGCTGATAACAACTCATAGCGATCCTATAGAACAGAGTAGAATTGCTCTGTAGAGTTTCCAAGGAGCACCTGGCAGATTTGAACCATTGACCTTGGTTAGCAGATGTAGAATTTAACCACTACACCAGTGGGGTTTCTGATTACCATGAAGGAGGACAGTATTTCAAGGGTACAAGTACTGAGCACAGCTTGGGGCAAGAGGCATTTGTTAGCAGTAGAGTAGAATGTTTGATTCCCGGGTCTAGTATAACTAACACAGAGAAATGACTATCCAGGCAGCACACAAATACAGGTATGTCTTGCAACTTTTGAGCTGTTTTTCTCTGGATAAAACTAGGAGTAGGTAGTGTCATTGAACCAATTATTCAAGCTTTGTGTTATGCTATTAAAGAGACAGCCTGAGTAAGTTTCTAGATTAGTGAGGCCAGTCAGATTTTGTAGGTGTTTCATTTCTTCTACAAAGGTGGAGTAATTAGGCCAAGAAAAATCGATTATTGTCTGAATGTATAACTCAGTAAAAGATACTTTAGATCTTAAAGCAAGGAGTGGTGGTGCTAGCTTTTCTGGATCTTTACATATCTCACCTATAAGGATGTTTTAGATAACCTCAGGTTATCTAAAACATCCTTATAGGTGAGAGGTGGTACCTTCTTTAGATGTACAATGTCAGGTATTGGAATGGCCCAAGGGATGTGGAGACATTCTACAGTAGTGGGCAAGGCTGACACATCTAGCAGTTGGTGAGATTACCTCCGGTGGCTACTAATTAGATTAGTTTCAGATTAAAAATTGTCTCCCCATGAATTGCTCAGCATGGGGTCAAAATATAGTAAATCAAGGAATGATCTGGAGCTCCTGTAAAAGGGAAGGAAAAACACAATGATTGCCAAGACAGCAAAGGCAATGTAAACATTAGAGGCCCAATCGTGACGGAAGGTTTCCGGCTAAGAGGGGCACAGGTTAGGCATTACCTTGATTTTTCTTTTTAAACAGATTTATTTTAAGTCCAGCACAGGCTCACAGGGCCAGTTGTTTTCCCAAAGTTACTCTTGTGGCAGAGGATCTTCTGGGGTGGCACAGTTTTGAGGTGAGTGTGAAGCACCCAAGCTTTGATGTTTTTGAGTTCAGCTGCCAAGTGGGTGGTTAACAGAACAGTGTATGGTCCAGTCCGCTGCATTCACAGGGCTCTGCTGTCCAGGTTTGCAGCAGAACTTGGTCACCACCCAGAAACAAATGAAGTGGGTCGTCAACATAATATTTCAGATGGCTGAGAGCATACCTCTAAACAGCAGGTAGGTCACCAGACAAAGACAACAAATATTTTTGGAGAGTGAGATCCCCAGTGACAGAACCGAGTATTGGCTGAAGGCAAGTAATTTAAGAAATGGGTTTCCACACATAATTTCGAAAAGACTCAGCTGGAGCCCACTTCTAGAGGCAAGCTCTACTTGCAAGAGAGTTTAGTGCCAGGTTAAATTTGTTTCTTGGGTTTTTCAGTGTATGATTGATCACTTCAACTTTTCTGCTTAACTGTGGTTTCTCAGCTGAGTGTACATTCCAGCTTATTTCTAAAAGTCTAGAGACTTCTCGTATAATTTGTGAGGTTGAAGTGAGATCCATTTTCATTTCTGATCATTGTAGGCAGGAATGATTTTATTAAGGAGGCATCTCGTAGCTTTTCATGTTTTCCGTGTCAGTGAAAACCAACATAAACTCATAATTGCTAGGGGATCTTGGCATGTCAGAGAAGTTGACTTGCCAGTCTCCTCCTGAACTCTGTCCTTGATATTGGATTCCAGTGGCAGAGAACCTGGTTGTTTTTGGTACATATTTGGCAAGAACAGGTGGCTCACTGGACAGTGTGAAGGTTTTCTCCAATAACATGCTTAGAGACTGTTTTAGTCGTGTGGTACTGCTAAAACAGAAAATACCATGAGTGGAAGGCTTTATAAAGAGGAATTGTATTGACACTGTCCAGTAAGCCATCAATTCATTTATGAGTTACAGGTCCATTCAATAGGAGAAACTGTCACAGTCCCACAGGCTGAGTCCAAGTCCAGTGACAGCATCTCGGCATAGGAACTTCAGGTCCAAAGGATGTGCTTTGCTCTCAGTGCTACCTTCCTGGTGGTATGAGGTTCCCACTTTTCTCCCTTATATCCCACAGCTGGTCACTGGAGTCCTGCCTCACCAGCACAACTGCTGCCCATTCTCCTCCATCAGTATCACAGAGGCAGGGTTCACAACACATGGGAGAAACTGTACCAGGAGACGCATAGCCAAGTCAAATCAATACATACATTTTGGGGGCAACACAATGAAATCCATGACAGAGACAAAGTTGTAAAGTGGTTCACACCCATAATAGATAGAACAATGTGATTCTCAGAGGACTAGAACTAGTGAACTAGAATCATAACCTTTGCTTTGTGGGTACATTTCCATCTTTTAAAATCCATTGTTGTTCCCCATTCACTGCTTCTTTAAGAGCTCTAAACATGTAACTTGGAGCTGTTTCTGGTAGTTGTAAAGAAAGGACTGACGTTCACTGTCTACTAGCCTTGAATTCCCGGCTGGTTCAGCAGCAACTCTGGCAGGTTTGTTGCCTTTAGCATTGCCTGTAAGAGTTTTGCAAGTTCCCTTTTGATGTTGGAGGCACCATGTATCTGAAACTTGTATGGATGTTCTCATAGCTTCAAGTAGGACTAAAATTTCTGTGATATACTTCATGTTTTTCCAAGCTGATGGTAAAAGGCCCCTTTCTTTCCAAATGGCCCCGTGAGCATGCAGGACGGAGAAGGCATACCTGGAATCCAAGTAGGCATTGGTTGTTTCACTGGTAACTATTTGGAAGACTTGTGTGAGGACAATTAACTCTGCTTTCAGAGCCAAGGTTCTGGGCAGAAGAAGATAGGCTTTGAGAACGTCAGTTTTGGTCAGTACTGCATAGCCTGCTTTTTTGAGTTTCACTTTTTATAAAGCTGTTTCTGTCTGCATAGAGAGTTAAGTCTAGATTTGAAATGGCCTGATTGGACAAGTCTAGCCTCAGTACTTTGAAGGCACTCCTGGACCAGTTCCCTGCAGGGTTTGTTGGTAACAGACTGGCTGGGTTCAAAGTAGAAATTACCTTGAGCATGACCTCTGGATTGTCCAGGAGCTGGGCTTGATAGTCAGCCATCTGGCCTGCTATAAGCCGAATTTCACCTTTCTGCTCCAGTATAGTGAGAACTACCAGAGGCACAAACACGGTTACAGGCTGACCTAAGGTCAACTTTTCAACTTCAGCTAAAACAAGGCAAGCTGCTGCTACCACCTTAAGACATGCCAGCCAGTCCTAAGGGACTGGATCTAGAAGTTTAAAAAATTATTCTGCAGGTCTTTTCCAAGGACCCAGTTATTGAGTTAAGACCTCTGCTGTGATTCCTTCTGTTTCATGTTCCATAGGCTTTCATAGGTCCAGACGTCCAAATGCTAGGGATGAAGCTAGTTTTCTTTGATTTTTAAGAAGGCTTGTCAGCATTCAGCTGTCCATTTGAAAGGTTGATGATCTTTTCTCAGGTGGCTTCATAGGGGGATTTTGTTATGAACTCCAAGTTCAAGATCCAAATCCTGCAAAAAACAGTCATATCTAGAAAGTCGCCAAGTTGTCTTCAGGTTGTCAGGATGGATATCCAGGGGATTTCTTGTTTGTGTTCTAGCAGCAGGGCTCATTGACCTTGAGAAATCTGGAAACCTGTGTGAGCCACCTTCTGTTGTGAGATCTGAGCCTTGGCAGAGGATACTCGATAACCAGCCTGGGCTAGAAAGTTTGAAGCGAGAACTCTGTTTTTATCTGAGCCCTCTTTGGTGGGGCCAGCTACAAGGAGATAACCTACATATCTGTAGATCCTGAAGAATCTTGCTAGGGCTGTTTCAAACAGGGCAAAACTGTTTTTGAAAACCTGAGGGAGAACAGTCTAGCAATGTTGTTGTTTTTTTTCCCTGAATATGGTTCTTCCCATTCAAGGCAAATATTTCCTGGGATTCCAGGGCTAAAGGAATACAGAAGTTATCTTTCAGGTGTAGGATAGTAAATCAAGCTGGTCTGTAGACAAGAAGGTTAGGAGAGTATAAGGATTTGGAACCACTGGAGTAAAGGTCTGAAGTTACCTGATCTACTGGGCATAAGACCCGTATAAACTGATATTCGCCTGTTTATGGCCTCTTTACTGGGAGCACTGGAGTGCTGAAAGTGGATTCACACTGGTGGATGAGCCCTGCACGTAGCAGTCTTTTAACCCGTGATTGTAGCCCAAGCCTAGCTTCTAACTTCAAAGGATATTGTTCAAGATGCGGGGTTGTGGTTACAGGCTTAAGTTTGCTTAGCCTAGATCTGCACTTGGAGCTCAGCCTGGCTTCCCTTTAAGCCCAGACAAGTGGGTTAATAGCATGTACAATTTATTCTGGTATTTCAAGGGAAGAATCATGAGGCTAGGGGATGAAGCTCACAGGGAGACCTGGAGCTTCCATCTGTTTTCGTGTGGGACCTGCAGACCCAGTTTTCCTTCTGAAAAGCAGACCTGAGTATTTAGTTTTGATAGCACATCCCAGGATATTCCAACATGTACAAGAAGCTATGAGTTAGGGAGCTTTCTCTTACCTAGTATTCCATAGGCTGTAGAAAGTGCCTTGTAGAAGGCTTTCTGTCACCCTGATTATGAAAGTGATCCTTTTAGGTCATTCAAAACAGAATAGGTTGCTTCCATATCAACAAGAAAATCTACAAGGTTATTGTCTACCTTTAATGTAACCAGGGGTTCAGTACATGAAGCCTGATCGTGTGTGGCTGCCCAAGTCCTCGTCAGTCTGAATCTTCAGCCTGGACAGGTTGAAGGATCTCACAGGCAGCTGAGTTTCCAGTTCGGACATTCCTTCTTCAAATACCCCACCTGTTACAATAAACACACTGATTTTGACCTGGGTGGGGTTGCTTCTTGACAATCCCTACGGCAGTTGTCCCTTTGGACAGTTTTGTTCACCTGGTTCAAATAGCCCGCGGCAGCCGTGAGAGCTGCTTGCTGCTCGAATTTCTGGTTTCTTTCTTCTCACGGATGTGGTGCTGTTGGTACACACTTCAAAGGCTATTACACCAGACTGTGCCGGGCTGATACCTACACGGCCCTTAGCTTTTTGTAACTTCCTTCTCATGTCTGGTTGACTGTCCTCAATAAATGCTATGTATATCATCTTTGGGTTCTCTGGGTTTTCTGGTTCTACATCTGTATATGGTCAGCAAAAAGCTATTTCAAAGAAGGGAGGAGGATCCACAGTCAGTCCTTGATGGATCTTATTTAAACTTTTTGTTGTTGTCTTGGAGTGCCTACTTTCAACCCTGCAATAAAACAAGTTAAAAAATGGTTAAGCCTGTAACAGATACATGAGAAAATGTTCAGGATCATTAGCCGTCGGAGAAATGCAAATCCAAACTACAATCAAATATGATCTTACCCCCAAAAGGCTAGTATTAATACAATAAACACCAAATAATAAATGTTGGGAGAGGTTGTGGAGAGATTGTAACACTTATACAGTGATGGTGGGTATGTAAAATGGCACAACCACTTTAGGAATTGATTTGGTGCTTCCTGTAAAAGCTAGAAATAGAAACACTGTGCAATCCAGCAATCCAACTCCTTGGAATATATCCTAGAGAAACAAGAGTTATCACACAAATAGGTATATGCACATCCATGTTCGCTGCAGCACTGTTTACAATAGACAAGAAGATGGAAACAACCTAGCTGCTCATAACAGATGAATGGTTAAACAAAGTGTGATATATTCACACAATGGAATACTTTACAGTGGTAAAGGACAATGATGAATCTGTGAAACATCTCATAACATAGAGGAATCTAGAAGGCATCATGCTAAGGGAAATTAGGACCAATACTGTATGAGATAACTATTATAAGAATTCAAGAAAAGATTGAAACACGGAAGAAAACATGCTTTGAAGGTTACAAGTGTAGGGAAGGAGGGATAAGGGTAGTTACTAACTAGATAGCAGACAAATACTATTTTAGGTGACGGGAAGGAGAGCACACAGTATAGGTGAAGACAGCACAGATGGACTAAACCATAAGCTAAGAAGTTTCTTAAGTAGAGCTAAACAATTTGACAGACAAGTAGCAGGTGTGGGGGCCTAGGGACCATGACTTCAGGATACTTCTATGTCAATTGGCTTAACAAAGTTTATTAAGAAAATGTTCTGCATCCCATTTTGGTGAACAGCATTTGGGGTCTTAAAAGTTAGCAAGTGGCCATTTAAGAAGCATCAGTTGATCTCAACCTACCTGGACCAAAGGAGAATGAAGACTACCGAGACACAGAAAAATATGAGGCCAAGAGACAGAACAGGCCACATAAACTAAAGATTACATCAGCGTGAGACCAGAAGAACTAGACAGTTCCCAGTTACCTAAATTGTATTCCCTGCCCTGTCACCGCAGGAATGGGAGAAAAGTGGAGTGCAGAACTTGAACTCCAGCAGTAATATCAGGTTTGATGTTCTGACAGACTGAAGAGTCTCTAGAAGACACCGCTCGTGAAAGATTTGTTAACCCAGACCTGAAACCCTCTGGAAGCCAACTCTTCAGATAAAGATTCAACTGCAACATAGTACACAAATGATACTAGAGTGTTAAGAGTGTGAAGAGTGAAGAGTATGCTTCTTGGCTTAAGTAGATACTGAAGACTAAGTGGACAGCTCCTGTCTAGAGGTGAGGTGAGAAGGCAGAAGGGGACAGAAGCTGGTTGAATGGACATGGGCAATAGATAGAAAAGAGGATTGTGTTGTCACATTGTAGGGAAAGCAACTACGGTCACATAACAATATGCATGCAAGTTTTGTATGAAACACTGACTTGAATTGTAAACTTTCACTTAAAGCACAATAAATAAATTGTTAAGCATGCCGTTTCCCAGAGGAGTCATTAGTGTCCCAGCTAAGCCCCGAAGAAGGTATTGCTAAATCAGGAACTAGTTGAATACAGTTGTTGGACTCATAGACGTGCTCTGCTTCTCCCCTAGCTTTTCCTAAGACTAACCTCCATCCCTCCAGACTCAAAAGAATATCTAAGTGTGCCTACTATCAGCCCAGGTGTCTAAGGTAGTGATAGAATCTGAGATAGTGGGCAATTTCAAGAGCTAATGGATACAGTTGCGGGTGCAATGTGACAGCTAGGGGTGAGTGTGTTTTGGGGGTACGATGCATGCAATTTATCTAAGGACAGCTTCGTCGCTCATTGCTCATGTCTGAATGGAGCGGTGGTGCAGTTGGAGAGTGGTGAAGCAGCCTTGAGCAGAACAGCAGTAAGACAACCTTGGACTGTAACACAGAAACACCATATCAAGAACTTCAAAGAGCCTGGGTGCAATGAGAGGAGGCAGAACAGCTTAACCCTGTTGGTTAGTGTCACTGGTTCGTGCTATTTCTTCACTCCTAGTATTTGGAGAAATGTTGATGAGAGTTGTGGACATCACTTTTGTACAACTGATATTGCTGTAAGTGTTCGATAAGGCCATCAGATTCATTTTGCCTACGAAGTATTCTCCTTATGCTTTCAACCTGTTCTCCGTTTACACCATGCTGCTGATTAGATGCTCTGCTGTTTGGCATAGCAGCCACTAGGGGGCGAGTGGCTTAGCGGCCAGCAGCTAGCCCAGGAGAACTGCTGTTTGTGCCAGAATCTTGGTGGTTGAGGGTTATAGTGCTCTGGTCATAAGAAATCCTTTTTGTACCTTGAGTTTTAGTATTTCTGATTTTTATGGTTTGGGCGTAGGCTCAAGTATAGGGAACACATTAGGTATACCAAAGCACAGTCTCGTAGGATGTGTCCTAACAAATAAAGATTTTTTTTTTTTTTTTTAAGTTGTGATCCTATGAGAAAAAGATAGAACTGAGTTTTCCTGCAACATTGGGTGGCTACGGTATCAATCGGCTGATGGAGAACATTAACCTCAAAATGGCTCCCTAAATCACCATACTATTCTCCAGTTAGATTTGTTTTGCACTAGGGAAAGTAAATGAGATGAGAAAACATACGTTGATGCCTTTGTGTCCTTGTATAACAACAAAACCATTGAAGGCCATATGAAATTGTGCTTTAAACTGAGATAAAGAGACAAAGGGTCTTTTATTTCACAGAGAAAGATATTCTTTTCCCCTTTTTTCCACCCTCAGCCTCTTCCTCATATCTGCCAGAACCACCTGGGCTGGTTGAGCCAATGGCAGAAATAGTTTCCCCACTGCACGTGTGACATGGTATGACTTTTGGATGGGGAACTTCCCTACTGGACAGAGCAACAGGCAGCAGGGCATTATTTGCTAAGACAAGTTACCACCCAGCAGGAGGAAAATGGAGCCCTAGGGTTAGTCTGGGATCACGCTCCATTCTCTATTTCTGATTCATTCAATTGGAAAAACAATTCCTCTCCTTATCAGCAGGACTCAAAAGGTGTGACAGCTGGTAGTGGTAGCTGGGCACCATCTGGTTCTTCTGGTCTCAAGATAGATGAGACTGTGGTTCATGTAGGCTATTAGTCTTGTACACTAACTTTCAAGTCTTTGGTTTCCTTCTTTCTCTTTTGCTTCAGATGAGTAGAGATCAATAGTTGTATTTTAGATGGCTGCTTGCAAGTTTTCAAAAATACAGATGCTACTCATCAAACTAGGATATAGAATATTATCTTCATGAACTATGTTACGCCAATTGACCAAGTTGTCCCATGAGCATAGGGCCCTAACTCTTCAAATCCAGTAAATGGATCACATAAGGTTTTTGGTTGTATCTAGGAAATATGCATAACTGTGCACCCTATTTGATTTATTGTATATACAAGTATATATGCAGCACACACATACAAGCACATACGTATGCCTACTGATGTACCTATATGTGCACCCGTATGTACACGTGTATCTTCCTATATACATGTATTCATATGTACCTATGTAACCACACACACGGAAACACACGTGCATGCACACACACACACACACACACACAAATATATATTATTTTGGGTTGTTATTCCTGTCATTATAGCTTGTGTTATCACCTGTCAGAAAAAGAGTATGTGCTTCTGAAATCGCCAGTGGAAAAGAGGCTTCAATTACTTCTTAAGTCAGGATTTACCTAACACTCGTTTTTCCGGAATAAAGGGGGATCATGAGAGCTGGAGCCCACCAATTACTCAAGCTTTGTTAGGACACCACTGGGGAAACCCTGGCAGAGTAGTGGTTAAGTCTAAGACTGCTAGCCGGAAAGTCAGCAATTCAGAAACCACCAGGCACTCCTTGGAAACTCTATGGGGCAGTTTTACTCTGTCTTTAGGGTCACTGTGAGTCAGAATTGAATCGATGGCAGTGGGTTTAGGTTTTGGGGTGTCACTTTGGGCAAGTCACCTCTCTTGGCCTGAGGTCTACATCCCAGGAGGTGAGGGTCCAAGTTCTGTAATCTGATTCATTCTGTGCTGAGCTCTCTTTTCCCCAGGGGGTACAGCCTAAACCAATGCGGTGTTCAGCCAGCACCATGGTTGGCTCCTGTGTGTTAGCCTTTTCTACTCAACCTTAACTTGGGCCCTTGGAGGAGGAGAATCATGCTTTTACAATTTTCTCTTGCTTCTCAGACTCATGGTTATTTATTTTTAATATAAGTTTTAATTATTCTTAAAACTGCATGTGCCAAGTTAGCTTTATTTGGTTTAGAACAAACCTTGGAATAAAATTTAGATATATCTCTCTGTATGTTTCTAAACATTTTTAAATGAGTCATTAGTCAGGAAGCTTGTTGTTACACACTGGCCTAGGTTTTTACCCCACCCACTGTCCTAGATTGAACTTTGCACCACCCACCCCCCAAAAATGTGTGTAGCAATTTGGCTGGGCCACATTTCTGGTACTGTATGATGTTGCCAGACATTGTAAATCCTGCTTCTGTGACGTAAATGAGGGAGGACGGGTGGTAGTTGTGTTGGTGATGTAAGATTATATTATGCCTTGAGGCATCTAGTTATACAAGAAAGAAGCTAGCAGAGAGATCTGGGGACGTCATACTGCCAAGATACATCAAAAGCGGATGGAATGAAAACATAGTCATTATACCAAAAAAGAACTGGTCGACTTTCCAATATTTCAAAAGGCAGCATTTGACCAAAACCTGACAGTATTGAGGAAAGATGTCCAAGGTCCACCACTTAAGGCACTGGTGGAAAACAAGGCCGCAGGAAATGAAGGAACAGCAATTGAGATGTTTCAGCCAAGGGATGCAGCCCCGAAAGCACCCACTCGTCTATGCCAATAGACATGGAAGGCATCTCCCAAATGGAAAACGGTCCATATTTATGCTCAGTTCAAAGCAAGGTGACCCAACAGAAATGCAGAAATTACTGAACAATATTAATGTCAGGCCCAAGTAAAATTTCCTGAAGATCATTTAAATCATTTGGCAGCAGGACTGCCAAAAATTCAAGTCAGATTCAGGAGAAGACACTGAACGAGGGATATTATTGCTGGTGTCGGATGTTAGAGAAAAGGAGAGAATACTAGAAAGATGTCCACCTGTGTTTTACTGGCTATGCAAAGGCATTCAACTGTGTAGATCTTAACAATTTATGGCTAACACTGTGAAGGGGGGGAATTCCAGAATACTTAATTGTGCTTGTGCGGAACCTATGTATAACCTATGTATTAAACCAATGAGTGAGAAAGACCAAGGAAGATCTGATGACTTTGAATTAGGATATTGGTGAAGAATATTGACTATATTATGCGTGCCAGTAGAATGAACAAGTCTGCCTTGGAAGAAGTACAAGCAGAATGCTCCTTAGAAGTGAGGCTGCGAGCTCATGTAATTTGAATGTGTTATCAGAGGGGACCAGTCCCTAGGGAAGGACACCATGCTTGGTAGAGGGTCAGTTACAAAGAGGACGACCTTCAGGGAGATGGGCTGATACAGTGGCTGCAATAATGGACTCAAAAGACTGTATGCTGGCACAGGACTGGGCACTGCTTCGTTCTGTTGTACGTAGGGTCGCTATGAGTCAGAAATGACTCAACAGTGCTTAAAAACAACAACGATTTCACTCTAAACATTCCCACTCTGCCAGCTTATTTAGAAAGCCTCAGCTCTTTCCGAAAGCTGCAGGACCTTGCTGGAGGCTGGAAAAGATTTCCTCTCTGATACTTTCTCTTGGTATCTGAGAGCTGGAAGGAAGGGAAGCTTCTAGAGCAGCTGTTAGAGATGGAAAACTCAAATACTTTCCACTAAGACAAGCAATAGAAAAATGGTAAGACTGTACCCTGTCATGGGTGAAAAACTTGTGAGACCCAGTAACCATGGCAGTTCTATCCAATTCCAGCTCTCACAGGTTTACTTTTGTCTGTTGAATAAGGCTGGATCTTGGTTGAATATTTATAGGAAAACTAACAAACGTAGAAATCTTCTCAGTATCACCACTGTCTTCTGTACTAAGACTCGGCTTCTTTGCCTTTTTTGATATGATACTTCGTAAGTGAGTTGAGTAGCTTGTTTATTTTTGTTTTTCCAAATTCTTATACTGATAGAAAGTCATCTCTATTCCTATCATTTTGCTTGATTCTTTTTTGGCATGTGCTTTACTTTAACAAGTATTTCTCAAATTTTAATGTAAGTATGAATCAACTGTAGATCTTTGTAATAAACAGCCTCTGAAATTCAGTAGTTCTGGGGATACAGAATGAGATTCTGTATTTCCATCGAGCTCCCGGGTGAACTCAATTCTGCTGGTCCGTGGATCACATATTCAGTGATAAGGACTTAAGCCCTTTATGTTGGAGGTTTTTTTTTTTTTTTTTTTTTTTTGGAAGGGTCTAACAGATGTAGGTGGAATAGGAGTAGGTGGCTGGGCACAGGACTGCATTAGAGCAACTGAGAAAAAATCAGAACACGTTAGGTCATACCTAATTTGATGGACTATTTTTAAGTTGGGGGTTTTCTGACAAACGGTTCCCAGACGTGGTAAGCCAGGTCACCCTAAACCATTTGCTAAACTGCTGCTTAGAATGCACTGGCCACTTTGAATAGGCAAAAATGTTCTTTGTCGTTTGCAGGATTTTTAAGATCAACTGCTTTATCAACTGCCTCAACTGGTGTGCCTAATGGTCACCTTGAACCTCTCAACTTCAGTTAAAAATCATACACACTGGAAAAATAACTGGCTTCTTACTTGTACCATTTGGAATGGAAGGTTATAAAGCCTGTGAATCTATGGCATTGTTTAAAATCATTTTCAGTAAGGGTTAGAATGCATACATTTTATCTTGCTTGCAAGAGGTCTGAGAATGTTCATTTCCCTTTAAACTGAGTGCACTCCCTGTCCTAAACAGTATCTCTTGTATCTGAAAATCACTTTTAACCCCAAAGACCAATAAACCAAAAGAGGCAGAAGAAAGAATAGACATTAAGTGCATGTATCCTTGAAGTTCCTAGGTGGCACAAATGGTGCTCAGCTGCTAACCACACAGTTAGAGGTTTGAGTTCACCCAGAGGTACCTTGGAAGAAAGGCCTGGCAGCCTACTGAAAAGTCAGACACTGAAAACGGGATGGACCACAATTCTACTCTGACACATGAGGAGTCACTGTGACTCCTCATTGTTAACAATTGACTTGTTAACAACTGGTACCTACTCTGTTCCCCTCAGTGAAGGGGAACAGTGTCACAGAAAAGGGAAAAGAATGAGGAGTAGTCTCCAGGAATCAACAGGAGTCCCTGCTTCACAAAATGAATGAAAGAAATTGGAGCCTAGAAGTAGAATTCTTTCCTACATACATTACAGAAGCTCTTCTTAGAAATGTTGTGTGCCGGAGAACTTTTTATGTCTTGTAGTCACCCTGTAACAGAATAGAAATGCTCCATAGGGTTTTTGAGGCTGTAATCTTTACGGAAATAGAATCCCAGGTCTTTTCTCATGTGAGGCCCCTGGTATATTCCAACTGCCTACCTTTTGGTTAGCAGCTGGGCACTTACCCATTGCACCACTGAGGCACCTTTCTTCTAGGGGAGTACTTTGTATCTCCCTCAGCTGGAGAAACATACATGACAAAGAATAGGTGAACTGTACTTTTTGTTGTTTCAACAATATGCTGATGCCATTTGTCATTATGTTCTGTGCAACAGAACCAAATTGTCATAGGACTAAACAGACCAGGTGAGACCTGACATGACAAACCATTCCAGATGGGTGGACATCTCTTCTGTTCAAAATAGTACTCAAATAACACTCCCTCATATGAGGTGGACATCTGGTGACACAGTGGTTAAGAGCTACGGGTGCTAACCGGAAGGTCAGCAGTCCGAATACACTAGGTGCCTCTTGGAAACCCTATGGGACAGTTCTGTTCTGTCCTTTAGGGTTGCTCTAAGTCAGAATTGACTCTATGGCAATGGGTTTGTTCTTTGTTGTTTCTTTTTTTTTATATTATGAGGTTTACTATTAAACATTCGAACCACCTATGTGACACAACACTGACCAATCAGAACAGAAGCTAGCTATAAACAACCGCACCCAACAGTAACCAGGTGATAGGACACTTAGGAGTGCACTAGGCTGAATATTGGCTTAAACTGTCCCAGGTTTTTAAGAAACTTTTTGGAGGAAAAAGAAATTGTAAAGCTATAGATGAGACCAGTACGATAGTGTTCCCCTCTTCACCGATCAACTCGCTAGCCCATTCTCTCAGATTAGGCCTCCTTTCTCTTTTGGCCCCTCATTTTAGCTGTATATCTTCTGAAATTTACATTTATAAACTGTAAAACTCAAAATCCTAATCCTTTCTTGAGTAGGAAAATGGGAATACATATATTCTGTGCAGTTACAAAAGAAAATGAAACCATCACCATGCTCTTCTACTACATCAAGCACTGTCACAGAACTTAATTCCACTGGATTCTTTGTACAACTGCCACCGGCTCTGTGTCAAGGGAGTTGATGTTTTAACCTTTTGATAAAGAAACTGTGCCTAAGTAATTTGCCCAAACGAACACAGCTGTTCAGTGGGAGTGCGAGCATATAACTGGGGTCTGCTGGCTCTAAGTTTAGTTTCATCCTGTCCTTTTTTCACTTCAGCATCTTCTCAGCACCCTTGACCTACAACCATTTTTTCGTTTCTTGGGGGGGTATTATCATATTTGATGCCTTTGCATTAAAAGGAATCCTATTTCTACTTTCTTTGTCAAAGTTATTCATGTGATTGTCCTGATCAAGCTTTGCCTCCATTAAGGCTGTCACTCCCTGGGAATAAATGCTTTAAGGCAGTGTTTTTCAAACATTATCATGCTTAAAAGTTACCTGGGGTGCTTGCTTACTAAAGCCCTAACACCAGAGATTCTGATTCAATGGATAGGGCCAAAGCCTGAGGTTTTGCATTTCTGGAAAGCTCCCAGGTGATCCAGAGAGCAAACAGCTGACTATGGACACAGCATCAGTCAATATTTTTAAGTATGTATTTATGATTTGTTGTTTTTAGACACCACTGAGTTGATTTTTGAATCATAGCTACCGCATGTACCAGAGTACAACTGTCTCATAGGGTTTCCTAGATTGTGATCTTTATAAGAACAAATTGCCAGATCTTTTTCCCTTAAAGCCGAACAGGTATAACCACTATTTTTTTTTTTTTTTGTTAGTAGCTGAGCGCTTAACTGTTGCATCACCAGGGCTTCATTATTTATCATTTACTATACCCATTGCATCAGTTTCAACTCATAACAATCTTACAAGACAAAGTAGAACTACTCCATAGGGTTTCCAAAAACCAGCTGGTGGCTTTGAACTGTTAACCTTTAAGTTAGCAGCCTGAGCTCTTAACCACTGTACCACCAGCGCTTCTATAGGGGAAAAAATTGTGAAGTGCTTCAACTTGCACAAAGCAAGGTCATGGAAGCACCACAGACACATCCAACCTCCCTGAAGCAGCAAATTGCTGGGCTGGTGGCTGTGGGGACCGTGGTCTCAGGGAACATCTGGTTCAACTGGCATAACATAAGCTATAAAGAAAATGCCCTAAGTTTTACTTTGGTGGGAGTAGCATCTTGGGGTCTTAAAAGCCTGTGAGAGGCCATCTAGGATAGTCCACTGCTCTTACCCCTTCAATAGCAAGTTAAAAATGCAGAAAATGAAACAAAGGGAAGATTAGTCTAAAAAATTAATGGACTGCACTTAAACAATGGCCTTGACCAGACAGAGTCCAGTACAACTAGCTGGCACCCAGCTGCCAACACTGACTTATCTGATGGATCACAATAGAAGATTCCAGACAAGCTAGGGAAAATGTAAAATAAAATTCTGACTCAAAAAGAAAGACTAGAGTTGTTGACCTCACAGAGACAAGAGAAACTCTGACAGTGTGGTCCACAGACACTCTTTAGCTTAGTAATGAAGTCATTCCTGAGGTTCACCCTTCAGCCCAAGATTGGACAGGCCCAAAACACAAAACAAGACTAAAATGCAAGAGACTAGAAGGCGTAAGGGACAGGAAAGTTGGTAATGGGGTACCCAGGGTTGAAAAGGAGGAGCATTGACATGCTGTGGGTTTGTTAACCAGTGTCATAAAACAATATGTGTGCTGATAAAGGAGAACTTGTTTATTCTGTCAATCTTCATCTGATGTACAATAAAAACATTTTAAAAAAATAAAAACTGTGAAGTGCTTAAGAATATGAACATAGAGCCGGAATATCAGGTTTGACTATTGATTCCACCAGATATCCACCAGTTCCTCAATCAATGCTCAAGATTATTCAAAAGCAACTGCCACAGTATATTGAGAAGGAACTATCAAAACTTCAAGAAGAGGATGTAAAACTAGGGACAACACTGCTGATGTCAGATGGATCTTGGCTGAAAGCAGAGAACACCATAAAGATGCTTCCCTGTGTTTCATTGACTATGCAAAGGCATTCAATTGCATGGGTCATAATAAACTATGGCTAACACTGCAGAGAATGGGAATTCCAGAACACCTACTTGTGCTCTAAAGGAATCAGTACATAGATCAAGAGGCAGTAGTGAGAGCAGAACAGGGGGACAGTGTGGTTTAAAGTCAGGAAAGGTATACGTCAGGGTTGTATTCCTGTCACTATACCTTTTCGATCTGTATGCTGAGCAAATAATCCGAAAAGCTAGACTCTACTAAGGAGAAAGACGCATCAGGATTGGAGGATGACTCACTAACAACCTTCGTTATACAAAGGACATGACCTTACTTGCTAGAAGAAGATTTGAAACACTGACGGAGATCAAGGACCACAGCTTTTAGTATGGATTGCACCTCAACACCAAGAAAACAAAAATCCTCACAACTGGACCGATAAGCAACATCGTCATAAATGGAGAAAGGATTAAGATGTTCAAGGATTTCATTTTTCTTGTGTCCACAGTCAATGCCCATAGAAGCAGCAGTTGGTTCCAAACCACCTGGAGCAGAGGAGAACAAAGAACATTGAAGACATAAGGAAAATAGTAGCCCAGGAGACAGAAAGGGCCACATAATCCAGAAGCTCCATCAGCCTGAAACTGGAAGAATTAAATGATGCCTGACTACCACCAATGACTGCTCGGACAGGTAACACAACACAGAGCCCCTGATGGAGCAAGAGAAAACTGAGGGGCAGAACTCAAATTCTAGTAAAAAAGTCAGACTTACCACGGTCTGAGTGAGACTGGAGGGACCACAGAAGACGTGGCCCCTAGACTTGCTACTAGCTCAAGACTAAAACCATTCCTGAAACCAACTTTTCAAAGATTAGGCTGGACTACAAGACATAAAATACTTGTGAGGAGTGTGTATCTTAGCTCAAAGTAGCTACATAAGACTAAATGGGCAGCTCCTGTCTGGAGGTGCCACGAGAAGGCAGAAAAGGACAGGAGCTGGTTGAATGGAAAGAGGAAGCGCAGGGTGGAGAGGACTGTGCTGTCCCACCAGAGGGAGAGCAACTAGGGTCACATATAACAATGTGCGTGTCAATTTTTGTATGAGAAACTAACTTGAATTGTAAACTTGCACTTAAAGTACAATTTAATAAACAAAAACAAAAAATTGTACCCTCAGGTCTTTGTATGGTTGGCTTCTGCTCATTTTTTTTCCAAAGGGTTGTCTCCTTGGAGAAGTCCTCCCCTTACTTTATGTCATTCTTTGTAGAACTCATCCCCATCTGAAATTGTGTGTTTATCACCTGTCTTCTCCATTAGAATGTAGACTCTTTAAAAAACAAGGTTTTGTCTAATTTAAAGCCGCACCTTAACACAAGAGTTCTTGGCACATATTAGATGCTAATAAATATTTGTGGGATTAACTAATAGAAACCATACCCACTGCTGCCAAGTCGATTTTGATTCATGCCCCCACTCCCCCACAAAAAACCCAAACCTACTGTGGTTGAGTTGATTCCCACTCATAGTGACCCTATAGGACAGAGTAGAACTGCCCTATCAAGTTTGCAAGGAGCACCTGGCAGATTTAAACCGCCCGCCTCTTGCTTAGAAAGCAGTAGCACTTAACTGCTAAGCAGCTCATACCCAACCCACTAACGTGGAGACCCATAGGACGGATGAGACCTACCCTACAGATTTCTCCAAGAAGTGCCTGATGGATTCAAACTGCTGATGTCTGTTATCGTAAATGAAGCCTTGTCGGCCCACATGGAGTGCCTGGCAGATTTGAAAAGCCAGTCTTTTGGTTAGCAGGCATAGATAGCACTTAACCACTATGTCACCAGCGTTTCCAATTCATAACCACCCCCAAACAGCTCAAAACCCTGGTGGCTTCGTGGTTAAGTGCTATGGCTCCTAACCAAAAGGTTGGCTGTTCTAATCCATCAAGCACTCCTTGGAAACTTGATGGGGCAGTTCTACTATGTCCTATAGGGTCACTTTGACTCAGAATTGATTCCACAACAATGGGTTTTGGTCCTTTGGTTTTGTAGAAAGGAAAGAGCTCTACCTGGAGGGTATAATTGTAAATGCAGTCCATGGGAAAGTTACTGTACAACACCCAGAACTGAAAGCCAAACTAAAAATTTACCTTGAGTAGTATTAGCTGTGATGGTGTAGTGAGAGGGGATGAGGAAGAATTTATCAGGTACATTTGCATAAAATATTTTCTCTTTTCTGAATTTCTATATCAACTGCTTTCTTTGGCTCCGAATTCCCAGGACCTCAGCAATTCCTCTCTTTCTTCTCTATATATCACCCATAATTACAGCATCAGACCATCCACAGTTACAGGTAACTATTTATCTAAGACTAGAGGTCTACATGGACCAGACCCTGTCTGCAGCCTGCTTTAGCACACAACCACACTCATTCATTTATCCATTGTCTATGGCTTGCTTTCATGTTTGGAAGGCAGAGTCCGGTCGTTTCAACAGAGACTGCGCCCCGCTCAAGCCTAAAACATGCACTATTAGGCTGTTCACAGAAAAAATTTGCCAACCCTTGATATGGACAAAAATTAACAGACTAGTAACACTTACTTACCGTTCTCCAAGAGCTTTCAAGTTATCCAAGTTAATCCAGAAATCTTTATTGAGTTTCTACTGTGTCTTCTGGTTGGCAACTGTCTCAGACATTGGGAATAGAGCGATGAATAAATAGAAATTCCTGCTCTCATGAAGCTCACCCTCTGGTGGGGAAAGATAGATAGTAAACAATAAACATAAACAACTGACATGGTGTGTTAGAGCTACAAAGAAGTTTCTGGGTGGTTCAAATAGTTAAGGTGATACACTGCTAACTAAAAAAAATGGGGTTTTGATTCCACCCAGAAGGTGCTATCGGAAGAAGGGCCTGATGACCTAATTTTGAAAAATCAGCCATCGAAAACCCTGTGGAACACAGATCTCATCTGATACACATGGGTCTCCAAAGGTAGACAGGAAATCTGGAAGCATAAAAGAGACTGTCTGCCAGAAGGAGCTGCTGGATCATCTTGGCAGGGTCCCTTTGGTTGCTACATCGGTAGGCTGGGTAGTTAGTAGCAGTCAAGTCAGCTCTGACTCATGATGACCCCGTGTGTGCAGAGCAGAAGTGCTTCACAGGACTTTGAAAGCTGTGAACTTTCAGAAGCAGATTGCCAGTCCTTTCTCCCAAGTGCCTCTGGGTGGGGTCATACTGCCAAATTTTCAGCTAGTAATGGGTTGCGGAACTGTTTGCATCACCCCAGGAGTCATAAGAATAGGCTACGGAGCGGTAAAGGTAGAAATGGGGGACTGGATGAGAGATCGCTGCAGTAATCCAAATGAGGGAGGAAAGTGTTTCAGCAAAGTGTTAGCTGCAAAAGTGGTGAGGGTGATCAGATCCTGGGTATATTTTGAGGAAACAACAGTATCGGACTACGTTCTGGGACTTGGGTGTGGGAAAAAAAAGAGTCAGGCGTGACACAAGATAATCTGAGCAATTGTAGTGATGGAGTTGCACTTAACAGGATTAGCAAAACTGTGTACTGGGAACAGCAGATGAGGGGCCAGTACATTTAGGGGTTTAGTTCTAGGCTTTTAAGTTAAGCTGTCTATTAGACACTCAAATGTAGTGTTGAGTAGGCAGAGTCTGGAGTTTGGGAAGATGTCTGGATTGATAAAAATCTCTTGAAAGTCTTGAGGGTAGAGACTGTATTTAAATTTGTGAGTTTAGATGAGGTGTCCAAGAGAGTGACTGACAGTAAAAAGGGAACCAAGAATTAAGCCCCGTGGTGGGGAGAAGAAACCAGAACGGGGGAAGACACCAGTAGCCAACCAACAGGTGGTCATTTTGCTGAAGGGTAAGTCAGTATATAACACCGGGTAAGTCAGCACACCTTGACCAAGGCAAAGTCACAGAGTTGCAAAGAAACACCCAAACTTCCTGAGAAACTGAGTCACTGGGCTGAGGGTTGGGGACCATAGTCTTGGGAGATATCTAGCTTGATCAGCATAATACAGTTTAGAAAGAAATGTTCTACATCCTACTTTGGTGAGTAATGTCTGGCATCTTAAAAGCTTGTAAATGGCCATCTAAGGTAGATCAACTGGTCCCACTGCCTTTAAGGAAAAATATAATAAAGAAAACCAAAGACACAAGAGAAAATTAGTCCAAAGGACTAATGGACTCCCACTACAACAGCTTCTGCCAGACTGAGTCCAGAACAACCAGATGGTGCCTGGGTACCACCACCGACTCTGAGAGGGGTCGTGATAGAGGGTACGCACAGAGATGGAGGGAAATGTAGAACAAAGCTCAAATTCACAAAAAAGACCACACCTACTAGTCTGACAGAGACTGGAGAAACCCAGAGTCCCCCCTGCTTCACTCAGTACTGAATTCACTCCTGATGTTCATCCTTCTGACAAAGATTATGACAAATAAATCTAAAACACATGGAGATCTGATAGTGTAGTGGCTATGGGTCACAGCTGCTAACCAGAAGGTTGGCTGTTCAAATCCACCAGCTGCTCCTTAGAATCCCTGTGAGGCACTTTCTACTCTGTTCTACAGGGTTGCCTTGAGTCAGAATCAACCTGACAGTGAACGGTTTGGTTTTGGGTTTTATAAAACAAACAACAACATAAGTAGTTCAGCCACATATGTAAAACTAAAGCAAACCTGCTCTAAAGCAAATGCAAGAAAGCAGGAAGGGAAAGGAAAACTGGATGAATGGAAATCAGTGTCTCAAGATCAAGAAGAGGAGGGTGTTGACATGTTATAGAGTTGGCAACCAATGTCACAAAACAAATTGCAAATTAATTTTTTAATGAGAAACTAATTTGTTCAGTAAGCTTTCACCTAAAGCACAATAAACAAGGAAAGAAAAGAAGAAAAGAAACCAGAAAATGGGACCAAAGAAGTGACCAGTAAGAGAAGCCCAAATTCACCAAAGAGTAGTGTCCAGGAGAACAAATGAAGAAGATACTTCTAGAATCCAGCTGACAACTTAGATCAAGGGCTTCTAGGGCACAGACGGTGAGGATTCAGACTTGACCCTTGGAGTTAGTGCTGTGGAGGTCATTGCCAATCCTTACAAAATTAGTTATTGCTGCGTCAAAAGCCCGACTGGAACTAATTTGAGAGAAAATGGAGAAGAAAATGGAGACAGTTTTATGTTTTTGCAGCATCAAATTCAAGGCTAAGGGCTTTGGGAGGAAGTTAGCAGATGATCCACTTTGGGATGTTCATTTTTTCCAGAGGTTGCCCCAGAATAAGCCGTCTAAGAATGTGAAATGCCTCAAGGTACTAACCACAAGGGAAAATCCTGCCTCCGTAGAGACTTCATATTTTTTACCACAAGAGGGCGCCAGAGTCCATAAAAGGATTATCTTTGGTTTTCATTCAGGGCTAAGACAAACCACGTTTTTAGTAATCGATTAATAATTGGAAAACCCTGATGGCGTAGTGCTTAAATGTTACAGCTGTGAACCGAATTTATTGGAAGTTCAAGTCTGCCAGCTGCTCCTTGGAAACTCTATAGATCAGTTCTACTCTGTCCTGATTTGCTTTATAAGTAATTGGAGCCCTGGAGGAACCGTAGTTAAAAGCTCAGCTGCTAACCAAAAGGTCTGAAGTTCAAATCAACCAAGCGCTCCTTGGAACTTTGAATCCACCAGTTGCTTCTTGAAAACCGTGATAGGGTTAATAGCTGTTGAAAAAAAATTGTAACTGCTTACCTCCCTTCTGAACAGGACTCATAAAGGTTTTTAGATTGTTTTTCTAGGCCCTAAAGCTGTTCTTCTTGATTGACGATCAGACAGTGTGATGTCAATTTACAGCTCACTGCCCAGATAATCATCATAACTGATCCTCTGACCCATGGAGATGTATGTGTCACCCCCTCACACCTGGATCCTATTTCCCCCACGTTTCCGTACTCTCCTTACCCTGCTGGTTGGCTCTGAGATGTTAAGATGGTTTCTAGGATACTAATCTACCGTCTTCTCACATTGCCAGTAATCTACATAAAACCAGAACAACCCTAACCCACCAACATAAAGTAGATTCTGACTCACAGACAGAGTAGAAGAGCCCATAGAGTTTCCAGGAGCGCCTGCTGGATTTGAATTGCCAACCTTCTAGTTAGCACACAATAACATGTAACCGCTATGCAACCAGGGTTTCCAATCTGCATCAATTCCTCTTAAAGGATTCCATCCCTGTCTCCACATTCTGGTTTAGTAGTGACAGGTGGCACAAATATGCCACCAGTTTTCTCGAAGGGGCAACATAAGGGACAGTTCTACTCTGTCCTGTAGGGTCACTCAGAGTTGGAATCAACCGGACAGTAGTGGGTTTAGTTTAGGTTGGTATTAATAACTACTCTGGGAAGATACACCGGGAATTTCCCATGCAAACTGGATTGGTTGCAGACATCCTAGTTTATACAATACGAGAATGGGCTTAAACTGAGCTAGCTGTGTGCAAAAAACTGGGATTCCCCAAATCACTAGAAATTCTTTTGACACACAAACAGATAAGAAATGGAAAAACGGCCAAACTCATTTTATCCAGAAAAGAAATTCAAGAAAGACTTTCTCTTCCTCCATCAAATTTATGGCCTCCTTCGTCTTTTCTTCCAGGGCAATCCTGTTTTGACTATATCTTCAAGTAGGAGCATTGTTCTTATTCCCCAAAATATCTTGATCACTTGAAAACAGTCTAAAATGTTCTCTAAGTTTCCATAGCTGTTTTTCTGTACATCATTTGTCTTCTATATTATATAACAAATATTTCTGTACTTGTTTTATTTACCCTTTCAGCAATGACTTAACGTGTGAACAGTATTTAAAAACATGTTAAACATGGCTCTTCTTAAGTTCTTCGTTAATCACAATCTCTCCTTTTTTAATTCGTCAGCCTGTTGTGTCTTAATGAATTTGAATAAAATCAACCATTAATTATGTTGTCCTTTCAAAAAATTCATATGTATGTGAGAATGTGTGTGTGTATTTATAGCTTTTAATAGCACACTCTCAACCTTAGGGAGCTTATGTCAACCATCCTTTTTGTTTCAGAGTTGTATCATTTGTCATCCCTGAATGGGGACTAAATGTAAATAATGACTCAAGAAGATAAGTGGTAAGGCAAGGCATCTCAAAATAAACTGTAAAGAGATTTATAATTTGTTTTCATTCCCTTCGAATAACACTTAAAAGGATATTGGATTCCTTACATTCATTCCACTGACCAGAACCCATTACCGTTGAACACATTCCAGCTCGTGGCACTCGGTGTATTACAGAACACAGGTGCCCCACTGCGTTGTCACGGCTGTAACCTTTAGGGAAGCAGAATGCCAGCCCTTCCTAAAGGCACCACTAGGGAGCTTTGAACAGCCAACCTTTAGCACGGTAGTAGTCAAGCACCAATCACTTTTGTCACCTAGGGACCTTCTCTTTCCCCTAATCATACCTAATTCAATCAAAAGATATTTAATGACCAGCTTATATGTAATTAGCACTATTTTAGACCTGTATTGAACACCCACAACTTCACCTTAAACCAAACCCATTGCCACTGAGTCAATTCTGACTCGTGGTGACCCTATAGGACAGAGTAGAACCACCCATAAAGTTTCCAAGGAGCACATGGCAGATTTGAACTGCTGATTTTTTGGTTAGCAGACATAGCACTTCACCATTACGCCTGCAGAGTGGCATATGACCCCTACACAGAGAGCTGGAAAACCAAACCCAAGCCAGCACCGTAGACTTAATGCTGACTCATAGCATCCCTGTAATGCTGAGATTTTCTTCAGAAGGACATATGTGTATAAAGAGAGACCCACCACTAAGGTTAGGGTGTCACTAGGGAGGGAAAGGCTCGTACCGCTACCATGAGTCAGAGCCGGCTTGACCGCAGTGAACAGCAACGCTGTGGTACGAACGCAAGCATTCAGTCTTTTTAAAACTGCGGCAAAAAGCCGCTGACAATTGGGAAAGAGTTTGTTTTGTGTTTAGGTTCTCTTTGGACAAGGTGGACATATATATTGCTACTATTGTATTCCCTTGAGTGTAAAGTTCACTGTTCTTTTATATAGAAACAAGAAAAATAAACCCTACTGATTAAACCGGGGGAAAAAAACAGTGCTTTACTTTGGCTAAGAACAGTTTTTTCTATTTACTAAAGAGTTTTATGAATGTCGATGTAAACCCTGGTCGCATAGTGATTAAGAGCTTCAACTTCTAACCAAATGGTCGGCAGGCTGAATCCACCAGGCGCACTTTGGAAACTCTATGGGGCAGTTCTACTCTTTTCTTTATGGTCACTATGAGTCAGAATTGGCTCAATGGCCAGGGGTTTATGAACTTTGATTAGAGAATTTTTTTGTCCTGTATCACTTTTGTGCATATGTAAAAAGAAAACTCTTTGGTTAAATTATTCCTGAAGCTTCTTCACCTTCAGCTAACTCTTGTGAATCATCTTTTTTAAAAATACATGTTGTGCTTCTGGTAAAGGTCTGCACGGCAGTTTAGGTTCTCACTCAACAATTTCTATACAAGTTGTTCAGTAACAATGGTTACATTCTTTACAAGGAGGGAACATTATCATTGCATTTGTGTTCTGGTTGTTCTGTTTGCTGCACAGGACTTTGTTTTGTTTTTTGAATAACTTATGGGGATTTAGGTGAAAGTTTAGAGAATAAATCAGTCTCCCAATCAATAATTTATACACAGATTTTTTTTCATTACGTTACTTGCAATCCCTTTGACATATATTAGCACTCCCCCACTTCCATCCTGGGTTCCGCATTTCCATTTGCCCAGCCCTCCTATCTTTTCTTGCCTTCTGAACCTTGTTTATGGTTACATGCCACTACTCTTTGAGTTCTGTATGTTTGAGTGTTCCAAAGAGATCATTCTTCACTGGTATTACCATAGGTCTGCTTATTGTTTGGCTAAAAGGTGATGGCCCGGAGTGGGTTCGGTTCCAAGTCTGAATGGTGTCTAAGGCCTATAGTCTTAGGAGTTCTACCAGTAGGTATCAGACCAGTAAGTCTGTCCTTTTTTTTTAATGAATTTGAATTTTGTTCAGTATTTTTCTCCCACTCTCTCTGGGACCATCTGTAATGATCCTGCTCGGAGCAGTCAGTAGTGGCAGCCAGGTCCTCTCTAGGTCTTTTGATCGCAGGCTAAGGGAAGCTGTGGTTCATGTGATCTTTTGAACCATTTTTGGCTTGGTCACAGACATGATTGTTTTTCTACACAGTATCATCCTCTGTGTCTTAAAGAAAGTTGGTGATACTGCCACTTAGAGCTAAAATCCTTTATTGCTGGGCTGTTTAGCTGGATTTACATTTATATAGGACTGGCCTACACTGAACAGCAGGCACATTGCTAAACATCTGTCTCCTTGTGTCCTTTGAAGAACTATTAACATTGATGTCTATTTTGAAAGATTATGATGCTTTTGATATTTAGGCCCTGCACAGCCAAATGACAACAATTTGTGGTGATAGCGAGCTTACCAACAGCAATAGTGAGATGTCGTTGGTTGAAACATTCATCCCAATTTTAGCAATTTAAGACTAGAGAAAAATGTACATTTTAGAATCAGTGAAATACAAGGGGATGGTTTTTGTCAAGGCATACTTGCTTCTGCCTTCTCCAGGAAGCAGGAATGTTTCCAAACTAATGAAAATAACAGTAAATACCATGATGAGGAAATGAAAAACAAAGGAAGAAAGAATAGAGTACACTAAGCTGAAAATGATATGAGCTCCAAACCTTGACGTTGTCTCCCTAGTGAGCTTGTCCCCTTTGCTAAAGTGGAAAGGCACCGGAAAAACAAGGGCTTCTAAGCTTGCTGCTTCTTAGCTGTGTGGCTTATAGAAACTTACTGCACATCTTTGATGCTCAGTTTTTCATCTGTGAATTAGAAATAATAGTGTTTACCTTTCCTGGTGATTATAATGGTTAAATTGGAAAATATTTTTTAAAAGTTTTCTTCTCCTTTAAACTCCTGTTGAACTTTCTGTGTATCACTCACAAGGCAAAGATTCTACAGAGTATCTTTGTGTGTATACCTTTCTCTTTCCTCTCTTTGGATCACAAATTCCTTGGCAGCCAAGAGTCGGCTCAGTCCACACACGCAGCACCCACAGTGCCTGGCCCAGTGCTCTGTACGTTGCTGGTGTTCGAACTACTCTTGTTGATCTAACAGATTAATTAGACACATTCCTGGAGTGTGAAAACTGTTTGTATGTATGATTGCAGACTCCCTGGTTGTCAAGGGCTTCACCAAACACCCAGTTTCAGAAATGAGGCCCTCAGGCCTGACTCTGGATTGGTTTTACGTGTCTTTGTGGATCTCAGCTTGGGTTTCAGTCTGTCCTGTTCTGGGCATTGGTTCTGATACCTATCAGCCTTCAGTTGCCTCTGTTTGCCTTCGACCCTTCAATGTTGCCACTCTTCTAACTAAAACTCCACAGAAGGCCTGAGTTCCAACACCTATGTTAATGTGACTATCTGTTAGTTAGCGCTGTCTCTCCTAGCGACCTATCAGCTTGGCACTCTGTCCTGCTAGATCGACCTCTTGTCCTACCTGTCTCCTCAGTGTGTGGTGGCCTCCTTTTTGAGTCCCGTTTTGGACTAAATAAGGCCTTATCAGTAATCTACAAAGCAAGAGAAAAACTAGAAAACTGTCTACGGGCAAGTATCTTGGTGTAATAGCTGAGCTAAAGCTGAAATTCCGACCTACTTAATGCATTTGCTAGGTCAGTGTGGCAGAGAGGATGACAGTGTCTCTGAGGCTAAATCTGTGACCTGGGGGAAGAGTACCTGCAAGCAGAAGCTGATGGTTCATTTTCAAGAATGACATGTAAGTCTTGGGGCCAGAAGCAGGGAGTGATGCATCCGTATGCACCACGTAGAGTTCTGGCACAGAGAGGACTGAAGAGGTTGCAGCCTTGTTCTGACACTTTAGGGTCTTTTCACATTTAGATTTTGGAGCCCTGGAAGACAGCTGCAGGAATGAAGCACCACCGTGAATGATTATTAGCTGCCAACCTTGATGGGACAGTGCAGAAGTATATTAGCAGACAAATTTGAGAATCTGGTTCCAGAAAAAAATTGGGAGCTGGAGGTCCTTTGTTACAAAAGTAGAGACATGAGTCAATGAAACTCAAAAAAATCACCATGCAGGTATTCTTGTTTACATCCCAAAGCTGATGCTTCCCAGAGAACCTCAAGCTAAACCAACAGCTAAGAGCACATACGTGATCCAAGAGTGTAACTGACAAGTCCGGCTTCTCAGAGTTCTAAAATGAGTTAGTGAACAGATCGTAGACTTGTGGACACATAGTGTAATGAGGACATATTAAAATGGAGGCTATCTTGTTAATTATAAGTAATCCCAGAAGAAGGCACAAAGAGTCAGAAGAGGACAGCCTACTCAGTAGGAAGACAGCCTGCTCGGCTGCAGGAGTCTGATAAGGGCCACACCTACCCCAGGAAAACAACACCCGTCCTTGTCAAGACAAGGGGAAGACCACCCAAGGAATAAAAAGTGCCACAAACCCACTTTGGCCCTGCGTTTTTTTGAGCAGAGCCCCTGCTGTGACTTGAGTCTTCACCTTACTTGTGACTGGGAGGTGCCTGGCCACTACAGTTTGGGGGCATCTTTCAGTGCTCTGTTTGGGAAAAAGACTGACAAGTTTACAGTTCTGCTTTTTGGAACAAAACCCCACCTTTTGGAGACGATCCCTTGCTGTGACTTCTGACCTTGCCATTAGCGTGCCTGGGATAAGCCCCCTGTGCCTTGACCCTGGACAATTCCTCTGAGGTCACGGCAGCTGGAGCTGTAGGTCTGGCAGTACTGTGTTTCAGAGCAGAGTCGCAGCCGTGAGCTTTGGCCTTACTTTTTCCGTGTGCCTGGCATAAGTCTGCCTGGCAGTGGGTTTTTCCACTGGTGCCTCCTTAGGCTGAAGCCCTAAGGCTGGAAGCCCTGCCTTTCAAAGCAGAGACACCACCCCCGCTGCCCTCCGCCAACTTCGTCTTACAATTTACATGTGCCCACGAAGCACCCGGCCTGAGGCACCTAGCTATCACTGCTCTGGTCCTTCTTTTAGTTCCTGTTTCAGGAGAACCATAAGGTCTGCAGCTGTCTTTGCAGAGCAGAGCCCCACGCGCACTCCAACAGCTCCCAGGCTGACCCTTAACAGCCACTCGCCAGCGTAGCCTGTCACTGTCCCCACCCTGCTGTCCGAAGACACCACACGCTGCTGCCTTTCCTGAAGCCCACTGCTGCTAACAACACCCGATCCGCTTAGACCTAGCCATCAAAGAGTGCTTTTAGCTCTGGAGCTGGTAATAACGACTTGTCATGTATAAATATACCCATGATTAATTAACTAATTAAGCTCTGTCAGCCCCTTTGGCTGAGTTATTGTTGGTTTGTCAAAGATTCCCACATAGGTAAAATTTAGAGAAAGCACTGTAACGTAGGTCAGGGTAAGTCAGTGACTGAAATGCAAATAGAATAACTTGCTAAGTAGCCCGCAGCCCCTATGGAACCACTTGTGCCTTTGCACGCATACAGCTAAAATTCTTGTCCGATGTGATTATTCTCCTTTGACAGTGACACGTAGGAAAAACGGAGGCTGGAACAAGGACTAGCAAAGAATTACCTAAGAACCAGCTGTACCAAACTAGTTATACTTCTTTTCAGAATAGGGAGTTTAACCTGTTAAGTTAAAGAGAGACTTTAAATTGCAGTACAGTTTACATAGACTCTCAAGGACAAACCTCGGCTAACAGTGGGTTATGATGGAAATGAGACACAAATTTAAGGGGGCTTTTTCTGCTTCTTAATACAGATAGCATTCGTATGTATTTTCTGAAAAGCTGTTGTACTCAATCACCAATTGCTATTTTTCATCAGTAGCTTCTTCCACAGAAAGCCACTGAAAAGGCTTGACTTTAAAAATTGCTTGCAAATGGATGTATTTCATTTCCTGCTGGCAAAGTGCTTTGGGGAATGGCACCTGGCAGGGCTTTGAATATAAGCACAGTCACCAGTTGTGGGTGATTCTGACTCAAGGAAACTCCGTATGTGACAGAGTAGAACTTCCGTAGAGTTTTCTTTGCTCTAATCTTCACAGAAACAGATCACCAGGCATTTCTTCCTTAACACCTCTGGGCAGGTTAGAACAGCCATCCTATAGAGTAGTAGCAATCACAAATTGTTCACACACTCTGGGACCTCGAAAGCATGCTAACTAAGCTTAAACTAATGTAACGCATTTACAAAACCATGACCACTGACATTTGTTTTATGGACTGAAGCACGAGCTAGTGTGTTTCCTCTGCTTCCTTCTTCTACTCTTTTCCATCCCACAGACAGATTTTTTTTTTCTCTTTCTCTCATTCTGGTTCTCAATGAATTTAGCTTCTCCTCTTTATATGTAGCCCATAAACATTTACCCTTAGATGTTGAAGCTTTTTTACAAATATCAAGGAAAGGCACAGGTATTTTTCTTTGAAGTCAGTTTTGAGCCCACTTTAGCACACTAAAAGGAGAAAGCAGGGGAGGGGGGAAGAAAGGACAGTTAAGTCTTCCTTCTTACCACCTCCCCACAATAATTCTCAAAGAGTGGGCCACAGACTGCCTACACAAAAATCAGAATCACCTACTAATGCTTATTTTAAAATCCAGATTTCTGTTTTACTTCTTACCTATTAAATCAGAATCTCTTTTTTAGGGGGAGAAGTATAATTCTTAAGAATCTCTATTTTTAAAAAGTACCTCAGATGATTCTAAAGTATCCTAAGCCAACTGTTAATGGTTTTGTAAACAAGTTCTATCAGTTTAAATTTAGTGTGCTTGTATTCAAGAGCCTGCCAGAAAAATCAAAGAGCACAGGCTAGGAGATTTGGGCCTGGCAATTTTTACGTCTTTTTTTCAAATAGGCTGTGTTATCCTCTAGAATCACAGAAACAGCTCTGTAATACTCTATTTTGATGTATAATTTGAAACGTTGCAGCTTCCTTCAAGGTTGACCCATTGCTGCTGTGTCAATTCTCACTCACAGTGACCTTATAGGACAGAGTAGTTTCCAGTCAGCTTGTGGATTCGAACCACTGACCTTTTGGTTTGCAGTCATAGCACTTAACTGCAGAATCACTAAGATTTCCTTCAAGATGAAGAAACTGAAAAATGAAGTCAATAAATAAGTGCATGACTTTTTAATATGCCACACACTAACTAGAGCTAGTTACTAAATCGAGGTTAATGAGTTACATTTTATAGCATATCAGAAAATATTTTAATTTAGAAATAACTGATATTGGAAATGCATCCTGGATGTCAAGAAACTGGAACCCTCATGAATCGCTGGTGGGAAAGTAAAATAGTGCTGCTTCTGTGGAAAACAGGCTGTTCCTGAAAATGTTCAAGATAAAATTGCCATACTATGTCGTAAACCTACTTCTAAGTATAGACCTAAAAAAACTGAAAACAGTGAGACCAGAAGAAGCAGATGGCGCCCAGCCACCACCAAAGACTGCCCTACGGGGAACACAATGTAGAGTCCCTGAGGTAGCGTGAGGAAAAGGGGAGTCACGACCTAGAACTCTACTACAAGACCAGACTTGATGGTCGGACATCCCGAGGGCTCCCTGACAAATGGCCCCTAGACTTGCTGCTAGCCCACAACTGAAATCAGTACTGAAGCCAACTCTTCAGACAAAACCAGACTGGACTATAAGATATGGAGTGATGCAGGTGATGTGTGTACTTCTTGACTTAAATATATGTGTGAGGCTATCTTACCAGAAAGTCTCCCGGGGCGAGAAGGGAGGGTGGAAAGGAGTGGACAGGTGTTGTTGAACAAAAACTGGAAGCATAGACAGGAAAGGAGTGTGCTGTCACTGGGTGGGGAGAACACACGCAGTGACAAAGAGACGTGTGCTTGGGGTTTTGGGTTGCAAATTGCATTGCAAACTTTTGCTTAATCACAATGAAAAAAGGTACAAAAGAAAAAAAGTTGAAAACAGGGATACAAATAGATGTTTGTATACCAATGTTGACATACAGCAGTATTCTTCATGAGAGCCCAAAAGTAGAAACAACCTAAATGTCCATCAAGAGATGAAAAAACAGTGTAGCATGTACATACAATGGAATTTTAGTCAAACATAAAAAGTTATGAAGTTATGACACAGGGTACAGAATGGATGAACTTAAAACTACAGTGCTAAGTGAAATAAGCCAGACAAAAAAGACAAAATCACCTGATTCCATTTATATAAAATATTTAGTATTGGTGGTTGCCATCTAGCCGGTTCGGACTCACGATGACCCTTGACTAACGCCGACCTCACGTTCCCTGCCTCTGCTCACTGGAGGGAAGGAATGCAGGGAAGGCTCACATGAATTCCTCCAGGCTCTGGCTTCATCTTTTTCCTTCTAATCAAACTGTGTATCCTTTCTCTAGCACTGTAATAAACCTTAGCCGTGAGTAAGCTTCTGTGTGGAGTGCTGTAACTCCTTCCAATGACCCTCAAACTGTGAGAGTGTTTTAGGGAACCACTTATACACTAAATTTTAAAGTGCAGTCAAAAGTGTTTAAAGGTGTTCAGTTAACTAAGTTTATAAGACCGAACAGTATTGCTCATCCCTTAGAAATGACTATGAAAATTTGCTAGATAGGATTTGCAAAATGAACTTAGAAGCTTCCCAAACCCTAATGTCTCGACTTTGTAATTTTAATCATTGAATATTAATTTCCCAAAACTCAGGTAGATATTGAATAGACTTTTCAGCCCACAAAAAAGCAGGTTACTTTTTCTCCTGTACTCACTAGCAAAAGGATATAATTTGTAATAGTCTACAGCTTCGTATCATTAAGATTTCAGTTAAAAAGAAGAAGCCTATATCACACCATCCTATAAAGCCTGCCTCAGAAATGTTGTTAAAATGTGGCTTTTACAGAAGAAACAGTAGGTATGGAGTCTAATTGAACTTATATGTTGTTCTTGTTAGGTACTTATACAGTAGCTGGTAATTCTATGGTGTTAAAGACACAGAAAAAGTTAATAAAATTTAGTCTGTTCTCTAATGCCCAAGAATTGACAGAATATCAATTGACATGTTTCAACAAACAGATGCAGCACTGGAAATGCTCACTCATCACTCAAGATATTTGGAAGACAGCTATCTGGTCAACTGACTGAAAGAGATGTGTATTTATGCCTGTTCCCAAGAAAAATGCAGAAATTATTGGACAATATCATTACTATCATACACAAGTAAAATTTTATTGATGATCATTTGTAAGTGGCTGTAGCAATATACTGACAGGAACTGCCAGAAATTCAGGTTGCATTTGGAAGAGGATGTGGAATCAGCATGTCGAATCAACGATATCACTGCCAATGTCACATGGGTTTTGACTGAAAGCAGAGAATGCCAGAAAAATGTTTACCTGCATCTCATTGACTACGCAAAGGCACTCCGCTGTGTGGATCATAACAAATTATGGATGATATTGCAGAGAATGGGAATTCCAGAACACTTAACTGTGCTCAAGAGAAATCTGTACATGGATCAAGAAGCAGTCATTTGAACAGAACAAAGGGACACTGAAAGGTTTGAAGTTAGGAAAGGTACGAGTCAGGGTTGCATCTTTTCACTATCCCTTTTCAAACTGTATCCCAAACAAATCATCTGAGAAGCTGGACTATATGAATAAAAAAGGGATATTTAGGATTGAAGGAAGACTCATTAACAACATATGTTTATGCAGATAACACAACCTTGCTTGCTCAAAGTGAAGAGGATTTTAAATATTTACTGGTGAAGATCAAAGACCACAGCCTTCAGTGTAGATTGCACCTGAATATCTAGAAAACAAAAATCCTCACAACTGGACCATTAACAGCATCACAATAAATGGAGAAAAGATTGAGGTTGTTAAGGTTTTCGTTTACTCGGATTTACCATCAGCACCCATTGAAGCAGCAGTCCAGAAATAGAAAAAAAAAAATGCATTGAGAAAATCTGCCACAAAAGGAAGACTTCTGTGAAGGGCTGAAAAGCAAAGGTGTTGCCTTGAAGACTAGCTGTCTCAAAAAGAGACTGGGGAAGATTCTTAGGGCCAAAATGTCATGGCTGTGCTCTCAGTCTTAGGAGTTTGGATTTGATTCTCTTAGTCATAAGAAGAATGAATGGTTTTCCAACAGTCAATATGATGAGGAAAGAGTCTGGTCTTTTTCAGATTAAGACTAAAAAAAGTTGGCAATTCGAACTCACCACCCAGACATGCCTCAGAAGACAGGCCTGGCAATCTACTTCCAGAAAGCCACACCCTTCAAAATGCAATGGAGTAATCCTACTCTGCACATACAGGGTTACCAAGAGTCAGAATCTACTGGAAGGCAATTAACAACAGCAAGATAAAAGCTGGAGCATTTGTTGGCAGACTAGTTATGAATCAGTCCAGATATAACGTGATAAAAGGCTAAGATGAGGTCAGAGCTTCTGGAGATCGATTTTTCTAATATTCAAAAGGACAAATTGAGAGGACTAGCAATCACAAACAAAAGGTAAGAGTACCTTTATGTAATTGCAAAAGAAGGTAACTTTTTTTCAGAATGAAGTATGCATCTGTGGGACATTTATAGTTTTGGTAGCTCTTTTTTAATACCCAGTGAGTTGGAATCAATGTGTACATAAAAAGATTGTGGGAAAAGAAAAGTTTAGACCCCTAGGATTGCAAGAGGAAAAGAAATTTGCGTCTTAAAGGGAACACACATCCTGGGAGTTCAATGCTTACATATTTTAAGATTAGAATCTGTAGTTTACCAGATAATCCTGTGAGGACTCAAAGCAGTCAATACTTGGAAAGATGACATGCATGCTGGTGAGTTGGTATGTTGTAATTTTCTGGAGCCTTTGGAAGACTTTTCAATGATGTTGTAGAAAACACTCCAAGCTCAAACAGATTTGGTGATTATGCTTCAAGGAAGAGGACAAGTGCCAAGTTCTTGAAGTTGGAGGAAACAGAACTAGAGGAATCCTTTGGACATTTGCTTGTTTGTGCCTATTGGTGGACACACTTCAGGAAAGCATGAACAGCTAGCTCCTGGCCAAGAAGGAAGCAGCTTTAAGAATGTGATGCCAAAACTACAAATTGGCAGTACTCCTCAAGACTGAGCAATATTGTTCAAGTCATCTTGGTCTTCCTGTTTTGTGAAATTCTTGTAACTGTTTTGTAACTTATAATTAACAGACAAGTAGTGTAGCAGCTTAGGGCCATGGCTTTCAGTCCATTTCCATGTAGAATCTGCCTACTGTAACTATGGAATTGAATGGCTCTCATAAGCTTCCTCAAGAAGCCCTGTTGGCACACTGGTTAAACACTCGGCTGCTAACTGAAAGGTGAGTAGCTCAAACCTTCGTGCTGCTCTGTGGGAGAAAAATATGGTAGTCTGCTTCCATGCAGAGTTATAGCCTTGGAAACCCCATGGGGCAATTCTACTCTGTCCTACAATTCATTGTCTTTCACCCAAAGTAGCCTTAGTTCTCTGATTCCTTCAAACCACCATCAGCTACCCCCATTTGTTTGTAGGTGACAGCAAAAATAAAGTGAAATTTTCTTGCTTTCCAATGGAAGCCAGCTGATTCAGTATCTAAAATAGACTAAAGGTATACAAAAATTTTACATACACTTGGATGCATGTGGCAGCTGTGAGTGAGCAACTTCACGCTAAAAATAAAAATGCTGTCTTCCAGTTGATGACACCTCATAGTGGGCCTGAAGGACAGAGTAAAACTGCTCCAAAGGGTTTCCAAGAAGCAGCTAATGGATTCAAACAGCTGGCCTATTGGTTAGCAGCCAGAGCTCTTACCCACAAGGGCCACACTTTTTGCCCATCATTTTAGTTATTGAACATCTGAAGCAAAATCATTTTCTGTGTCCAAATAGTATGTTAGCCAAATATGGACAGTATCCCATGACTAAATATTATTCTTGCAGCAAAGTGCTGCCTGGCTTGAATTCTTTCTACATGCGGTATGCTGGTTCTTTCACAAGCAACCAAATACCTTTCCTGTTTGAAGACAAGAAAACTAGAAAAACAGAGAAGAAAAAAAGATTTACAAAAGGAATTGAAAGGGAATAACTACATTTAGAGGATTGCCTTCTCTTTCTAAGTTTGGAGCTAAACCAGCTTTGGTCTAGATGCTGCTTTAATATTCCATGGTGCAAAAATATAATGTAAATATATTAGTGTAATCCGCAAAACTTAACATTATGACACTGTCATGAAAAATTATTTTGATAGCATCAGTGACAATTCGTTGTCACTTTTCTTCTCACATTTCAATAGAACTTAGTTACTTAGGTGTAGTTCTAATGTTATTTTGAAGCACCAACCCTGAAATACTCTAATCAAACTAAGTAGGAGAAATAGTCCTACAGTCTCTGAATCATTGATATCAGCTACTAGAATCCAGTTACTACTAACAGTTTATAAAACCAGAAAAAAAGCAGGCAAGTACTTACTTTCTCCATTCTTGCCCTCAGTTCTTTCATCATTTTGTTACCTTTTCTTCAATTCCACTGCCATTATAGCCTCATGTCTCCAGTTCTCATCTTCTTCAGTTTTGGCTAACAGCCCCGGCTCTTAGCTAGTGTGCTACCAAGGCCCCGGAACAACCTGCAATATAGTTTTTCTTAGTCATCCTCAGTGTTTTCAGTGGTTATAACAGGAATCTCGTTTGACTGATGGTTTGCTGGATACCAAGTCATTTTATCACATTTATATTTAAATGAGAAACTCTCCTATTAGGGTAAGAAATTTGAGTGTGGTAAAAGAGAAAAAGAAAATTAAAAAGAATTTGCATTACTAAACTATTGAAGCTAATGATTTTGAAAATACAATCTCAAACTTATAAGCGGCATTAGTGGACATTTTTCCATTGATAATATGTCAGTGACAATTGAAATTGACTTGATAGCAATGGGTTTAGTGGCAATCCATAGAATTTCACAGTCAATAAGACACTTTGAGTTAAACACAATACTACTACAAAGCTGAAATCCACTCTATTGATTCTGATTCGTAGTGACCCTATAAGTCAAGAACAAACAAAACACAAACTAACAAGAAACACCAAATGCACTGCTGTTAAGTGCATTTGGACTCACAGCAACTGTAGAGTTTCCTGAAAATCTTCATGGAAGCAGACTGCCACATCTTTTTTGAGGAGTGGCTGGTGAATTCAAACTACCTATCTCGTTAGCATCAGAGCATTTCAACCACTGTGCCACCTGGGCTCCTTCAGCACAATAATACTGCTCTTCTGTTCACACTGTGATCTTTTGCTTTAAGACCTCGCTTCAAATTATACTGAGCTTTAAATAGCTTGGAGAGTTTTTAAAACCTCAACTCTCAGGCCACAGTCTTTGCCAAGTAAACCTGTTGCCATTGAGTCAATTCCAATTAATGGTGACTCTATAGGACAGAGTAAAACTGCCCATGGAGTTTCAGTGGAGTGGCTGGTAGATTCAAACCACCAACCTTTTGGTTAGCAGCCCTAGCTTTCAGCTACTGTGCAACCAGAGCCCCAGAATTGTTCCCAATGGATTGCAATGTGCAGCCAGGTTAAGAATCACTGCTTATCAATCCTTAAAGTGTCTATGAATCACCTGAGACTTGATTAAAGTGCAGATTCTGAATCTGTAGGCTTGAGTGGGTTATAAGATTCTACATTTCTAACCAAAATTGTCATTGTTGTTAGGTGTGATGCCGTCTGTTCTGACTCTGACCACTCATAACAGAATGAAACACTGCCCAGTCCTGAGCAATCCTCAGAGATGTTACATTTAAGCCCATTGTTACAGCCTCTGTGTCAATCCATCACACTGAAGGTCTTCTCTGTTTTCACTGACCTACTACTTTATCAAGTGTTATGGTTTAATGTTGTGTGTTAACTTGGCTGGTCCATGTTATATATATTTATATTTTCATATACATTTAAGTATACACATGCTTCATTGGTTTTTCTACTCTAGAAAACCCACTGAAGACACCTGGTGCTGAAAGTGATACTAGAGAATAAAACTTACAAGAATGAGTTTTCTAAACTGGTTCTCAAGTCTGGTTAGTATTAAAAATGTTGATGATTCTACTTCCAGTAGTAGAGAGGGCACTGCTAATGTGTAGCATGAAATGGCAATAGAAATGTGCCAAGTATCACCATCAGTAGGTCGCATACTGGTAACAGGCAAAGCTCTGCATGATAGTGTGTTTGATACAATTTTTTACAGTTTTGACAGAATGAAAAGAATAAAGAAGCTAGTTGGATGGTCTGACTTTCACTAGACAAAGTGATAAAAGCAAGAAATGAGCTCAGAACTTTAGAGTTAAAGCTGAACCACCACATAGAGAACCTCAGAATTGCCACTTATGCCTTGAAAGAAGACCTTATCTTCTAATGACAGAGCTGACATTGCTGAAAACAAAATCCAGAGTCTAATTGTAAAGTAGCTGAATTACAATGCCAATTGAATTCCCAACTTCAAATTGTGTCTGAAGTTAAAGTGAGGACATTTATAGAGAATAAATGGGAAACTGAAAATAGAGATGTAGACATATGGGCTGGTAATCAGGAAGCCAGGGACACTGAGACCATAAATTCTGTTAAATCACTCCTATCAACAAAACCATTAAGCCCCTCCCCCCACATATGATGAGACTAAACAGCTGTGTCCGAAGGGCCCTTGGCTGAGACATCACCTGTGATGCCATCTGAGTTATTGCCTGAGGTATCACCTGAGGCAGGTACCTTGCACAACATTGCTGAATGTTCTCAAAACTTATTCCGCCACCCATTTTTACTTCTAGGCCTATAACTTGACTTAATTCCCAGTTAATCTCAAAACGCTAGGTACAAAATATGACCCAGGAAGAGATAAACTACACTTTGGAAGAACTGCTTGACTTTTCTAATATGTACAAACAGAAACCTAGGGAATATATGTAAGAATGGCTATTAAGAGTATGAGGTAACTGTGCGAGGAACATCAAGTTGAATCAGCCTGAATTTATTGCCATGGGCTCACTAAGCCCATAGGGATTCTTTCTTCAGTGTTTCAGCTTGAGAGGTTAAGAAAGGATACAATCGTTTATTTGGGTGGTTTGCTGAAGCATGAATGATGTAGTACCCACACTGAATCAAGTTGAAATGCCAGACCTGCCTAGTATACTGCTGAAGAAGGAATTCAAAGTCTTAGGGAAACTGGCATTGTCTTAGGCTGAGTTTTCTAGGGAAGCAAAACCAGTAACACGTGTAGGTACAAGGAAAGATTTATAATATAGATAGATCGATCGATCGATAGATAGATAGATACAGATATAGGAAACAGCTCACGTAATCATAGAAGCTGAATGTCCCAAGTTCTGGCACAAGCCTCACGTGGCCACGGAAGCTGAGGAACCCAAAGTCAGCAGGTCAGAGACCAGAGTTCTAGATCACCGGTTGTATAGGTCAGAGGATCCCAAGCTGGTGGGGAGACGAAGCGACAGAGGCTGGCGAACCCAGGATCAGCAGGTCAGGGAGCAGGACTCTCAAGTGCTGACTGTAAGAACTGATGAGGCCAACAGCTGCTAGTTCAAGTCCAGGAACCAGATGCCAGAAGAAGAGAGCAGGAGCTCCTGGCTACATGAGCAGACCAGTAGCCGTAGTGAAGGTCGGGAGATGAGAGACGAGGGGCAGGGAGCCACCACAAACCCCGCCCTGCCACTTAATACAGCAGCCAAATATGGAGTAGCCAAGTTGACACAATCCTGACCACGACAGGCATATTGAAGTGAATTTATCAGGTTAGACCCATAGACCTGCATGTGAAGTGACCAGAGGACACAGCTTTTACCACAAGGGTGAGGAACAAATATTTGAGGGAAGCCCCAGCATCCCTGAAGACTACTGAGACTTTTATTTTACCTAAGTCAGATCTGAACGTGGCGATTGCCCTAACTGAATGAAGACCTTTAACTACAATGGGGCTGACTGAATCTCATGGGATCAGAGGTCAAATGGCAGCACTCAATCAACAAAGACAACGTGGACATCGCTACTGTAATGGCAGCAAAGTCAAAGCAGTAATCAGAATAGTTTGACATGTATGGATTTATAACACTGGCTACTAGTCATGATGTCGCTAGGAATGAAATAGAAGGGAAATCTAATAAATATTCACTTGACCTGTATAGGGGGAAGAATCCTAGGCCTAGTGAACTGCAGTCTAACTTGAATCACCAGATTGGGAACCTCAATCAATTCCCATACTTGAGTGAGTTCACAAACCTTCAATCCCTTGAAGGAGGGGCAGCCCTTGTCCCCTTGAAGGATGCCACTGCACTGCCTAAAACTTGTACTGTTAATCTGCCTTCCACCTTTCCCCAAAAGAATTTATGCCCTTTTATGAGAGTGACCATTCAGGGAGGAAAAGGAAACAAACTTTTCAGGATTCTGGATACTGTCTGTCTTAGGCTGGGTTCTCTAGAAAAGCAAAGTGAGTAAAGTGTATAAATACGTGTCTACAGATATTTATATTAAGGAAGTGAGTCATGTAGTTGCAGAGGCTAGATTGTGGGACATGCTGGAGGGCTCTCGTGATTTACATAATCACAAGGGCTGATGAAGCCAAGATTGGCAAGTCAGACAAAAAAGCTCTGACTCACAGGCTGCAAAGACTGACAAATCCCCATATCAAGAGGCAATGTGGCAGATAAGCTACTAGCTAAGTTCCAAGGAGCAGAGGTCAGAAGAACAGGAGCCAGCTGCAGGAATCAGAGTGAGCAAAAATCCACAAGCCTTGCCAGAAAAGTTCACTTATCTTGGAGGCAAATCGCACATCGAAGGAAACTTCCTTTCAGCTGATTCGCTACTCACAGAAGATCCCATCTTGGAGGTGAGCACATTATATGAAATCTCATCATGGAGGTGATTATATCATTAAATAACTGTCAAACTACTGAGAATCATGGCCTAGCCAAGTTGACCTACAACCTTAATGATCACACTGCCTCTGAATTGACACTAATTTGATAGGATCCAACTATCACTATGGCCCACCTGTCAGAGCGGGGGATGCATGAAGGTCAGGTTATTAATAACAGCAGCAGCTTGTGTCTGTCTCACAGTGAGTCCAGTGGGTCCCCAGATCTATCCTTGAGTGATCTCCTTCATTCCAGAATGCATAATTGGAATCAGCACACTCAGCAACTGGCAGAACCCACACATTAGACCTATTATTGTAGGAAAGACTAAGAAGAAGCCTCAAAACTGCCTCTGCCCAGGAAAATAGTAAACCCAAAACAATATTGCAGTCCTTGAGGGATTGCAGAGATTACTGCCACCATCAAGGACTTGAAGAATGCAGATATGATGATTGCCACCGTATCCCCATTCAACTTGACAATTTGGCCTGTGCAAAAAAAAAGATGAATCTTTGAGAATGACAGTGAGCTATTGAAAACTTAATCAAGTGGTGACTCCAGTTGTAGCTACTGTTCCTGATGTGGTTTGTTTGTTTGAGCAAATTAATATATCTCCTGGTACCTCACATGCAACTATTGATCCAGCTAGTGCCTTTTTCTCCATACCTGTTTTGAAGAACAACCAGTAGCAGTTTTTTGTTTGTTTGTTTGTTTTTTAGCTAGCAATAGCCAGCATTATGCCTTCTCTGCTGTGCCTCAAAAATACAGCAATTTTCCAGCCCTATGTCATGATTTAGTCTGCAGAGACCTTGTGTTAGTCATCTAGAGTTGCTATAACAGAAATACCATGAACAGATGGGTTTAAAAAAGAAAAGATTACTCTTTCACAGTACAGTAGGCTAGAAATCTGAATTCAGGACATCAGCTCCAGGGAAAGGCTTTCTCTGTTGACTCTATAGGAATGTCCATGTCATCAGTCTTCGCTTGGTCTGTGAGCATCTCAGCACGGGATTCTCAGGTCTAAAAGACATGCTCTGCTACCAGTGCTGCTTTCTTGATGGTCTGAGGTCTCAGCTCTGCTCCTTTCTCTTTTGTTTTATCTCATGGGAGATAAAAAGTGGTGCTGGATGCACTTCAGGGAACCTGTTTACATTGAATCAGGGACAGGACCTTGGTAAGGTGTTGCAGTCTAATTCTAATCTTCTTTAATATAAAATTATAATCACAAAATGGACAATGACCATACAGTAGTAGGAAGCATGGCCTAGCCAAATTGGCACACACGTTTTTGTGGTAACATAACTCAATCCACTACACAGCTTGGTCACCTTTACCTTCCACAGCATCACATTGGTCCACCACATTGACAACAGCATGTTGACTGAAATAGTAAGGAAGAAATATCAGGGATTCTATACTTACTGGTTAAACACTTGTGTGTTAGAGAGTAGGAAATTAATCCTCCCAAAATTCAGGTACCTTCTACCTCAGTGAAATTTCTAGAGGTCCAATGACAGATGTGGGACACATCAAGACATTGCTTTTAAGTGAAGGACAGGTTATTACATCAGGCTCTTCCCACAGCTGAAAAGAAGGCACATCACCTGGTGGGCTGGCCTCCTTGGATTTTTGGACGCAACAAATCGCTTCTTTGAGTGAGCTCCTCCAGCCTATTATCAAGTGACATAAAAAGTCAGTAGTTGTGAGTGAGGGTCCAAAAAAAAAAGAGAAGGTGCTGCAGCAAGTTCAGATTGCTATCCAATCTGCTGCGCCACTTGGGTCATTTAATATGGTTGATCCAATACTGCTTAAAGTGTCAGTGGCTAATAGAGATGTTATTCGGAGTCTTTGGTAGGCCCCTGTTGGTGAATCACAGCATAGACAGTTAAGATTTTGGAGAAAATGCTACCATTGTCTACAAATAATTACTCTCCTTTTGAGAAACAGATTTTTATCCTCTTACTAGGACTTAGCTGAGACTGAAGGCTTATCTATGGGTCACCAAATCACCATGCAGACTGAACTTCTCATCACTTAGGTATTGTCTGATTCACAGAATCATAAAGTCAAAGGTGCACAGCAGCACTCAGTCATTGCATGGAAGTGGTATACATGAGAGTGGGCCCAATCACAATCTGAAGGTACAAGTAAGTTGCATGAGGAAGTGGCCAAAATATCCACAGTCCCCACTCCTGTCACATTACCTTCCATCTTCCAGTCTCTACCTATGGCCTTAGGGGGAGTTTCTTATGATCAATTTAAGAAAAAACTGGTGCTTAGTTTATATACAATTCTGCATGACATACAGGCACCACTTTCAAGGGGACAGTGGCAGCACTGAATCACCTTTCTGCGACCTCTCTGAAGGACAATGATACAGAGAAATCTTCCCAGTGGGCAAAACTTTGAAGAGTGCTCCTGATTGTTTACCTTGTTTTGAAGGAGAAATGGGCAGATGAGCAATTGTACACTGATTCATGGGTCATGGCCAACTGTTTGGCTGGATGGTCAGGAAGTTAGAAGGAACATGATGGCAAAATTGGTGACATAGAATTATGGGGAAGAGGCACATGGATAAATCTCTCTGAATGGCTAAACAAGTGAACATATCTGTGTCTCATGTGAATGCTCAGCAGCGGGTGACCTTGGCCGAGGAGGATTTTAACAGTCGTGTGGCCAATACGACATGTCCTGTAGAACTAGTTACCCTGTTTCCCCAGCCACTCCCACTGTTGCCCTCTGTGAGTTGACAGAGGGTAATTTTGGCAGAAGTGTTGCATGCAGGAAAGGCAAATTCATATCCAGAGTGAGTGTTCATTCCAGCAAGAATAAAATACTTCCCTTTCCAGGGAGCCAATACAATCAACTTGCCACCCGGTTCCTGGTTGATAACTTCAAGGAATGGTTACATATTGAGGACTAAGTGTTGGGCACTCAGCAATGACTGTAGCCAAGTTGGCCTTGGTGAGTGAAAGTTTATGTTGCTGAATCCATGCATAACCTCTATCCATGCCATCATGAGCACTTTGTTCATAAATACATTGGGCAACAGTGGGAGTGGCTGGGGAAACAGGGTAACTAGTTCTACAGGACATGTCGTATTGGCCACACAACTGTTAAAATCCTCCTCGGCCAAGGTCACCCTCTGCTGAGCATTCACATGAGACACAGATATGTTCACTTGTTAAGCCATTCAGAGAGATTAATCCATGTGCCTCTTCCCCATAATTCTATGTCACCAATTTTGCCATCATGTTCCTTCTAACTTCCTGACCATCCAGCCAAACAGTTGGCCATGACCCATGAATCAGTGTACAATTGCTCATCTGCCCATTTCTCCTTCAAAACAAGGTAAACAATCAGGAGCACTCTTCAAAGTTTTGCCCACTGGGAAGATTTCTCTGTATCATTGTCCTTCAGAGAGGTCGCAGAAAGGTGATTCAGTGCTGCCACTGTCCCCTTGAAAGTGGTGCCTGTATGTCATGCAGAATTGTATATAAACTAAGCACCAGTTTTTTCTTAAATTGATCATAAGAAACTCCCCCTAAGGCCATAGGTAGAGACTGGAAGATGGAAGGTAATGTGACAGGAGTGGGGACTGTGGATATTTTGGCCACTTCCTCATGCAACTTACTTGTACCTTCAGATTGTGATTGGGCCCACTCTCATGTATACCACTTCCATGCAATGACTGAGTGCTGCTGTGCACCTTTGACTTTATGATTCTGTGAATCAGACAATACCTAAGTGATGAGAAGTTCAGTCTGCATGGTGATTTGGTGACCCATAGATAAGCCTTCAGTCTCAGCTAAGTCCTAGCTTATCTACCACCATGATATTCTACACAGTATCATCTCAGATCAAGGAACTCATTTCACAGCAAATGAAGTGGGGCAAAGAGCCTATACTCATATAATTCACTGGTGTCATAGATTGATTTGTGTCCCCCCCAAATATATGTATCAACTCAGCTAAGCCATGATTCCCAATATTGTGTGATTGTCCACCATATTCTTATATGATGTGATTTTCCTATGTGCTCTAAATTACACCTCTGTAATGTTAATAAGGTGGGATAGGTGGCAGTTATGTTAGTAAGGCAGGTTGGACTGCATCTTGATCTAATCTCTTTTGAATACAGAGAAGTGAGCAGAGATAAGGGGACCCCACAGCACCAAGCAAGCAGCACCAGAAGCAGAGCACATCCTTTGGACCTGGGGTTACTGTGTGGAAAAATTCGTAGTCCAGGTGAAAACTGATGACAAGGACTTTCCTTTACAGCTGGAAAAGAAAGCCTTAACCTGGAGCTGACGTCCTGAATTTGGAATTCTAAGACTGTGAGAGAATAAATTTCTGTTTGTTAAAGTAATCCACTTGTGGTATTTCTGATACAGCAGCACTAGACAGCTGAGACAGCTGGCTTTATTACATTCCCCATCCATGATCCTGAAGCAGCTAGCTTGGTAGAAAGATGAAATGATCTAAAGACAATCACAGCACCAGCTAGGTGGCAATACCTTGCAGGGTTGGGCCAGTGTTCCCCAGCAGGCTGTACATGCTCTAAAATAGCATTGAGTATATGTTGCTCTTTCTCCCATAGCCAGGATTCATGGGCCCAGGAATCGAGGGGTGGGAATGGGAGTAGCATTACTCACTATTATCCTTGGTAACTCGTTTACAATTACTTTTTTCTTCTTGTACCCCAAACCCTGTGCTCTGTGGATCTAGAGGTCTTATTTCCAAATGGTAGGATGATCCCACATATAGAAACAGCACTGATTCCACTAAACTGGAAGTTAAGTATGCTATTTTGAGCTCCTTATGCCTCTGGGTCTAAAGGCAAAGAACAGAGTTAGATTGTAGCATGACTGATCCTTATAACCAAGAGGAGACCAGATTGGTATTATACAACGTAGATAAAGAGGAATTTCCCTGGAAGGTAGAAGATCCCTTAGGACATGTCTTAGTACTACCATTCTCTGTAATTAAGTCAATGGAAAACTACAGCAAACCAATTCCTATACGACATTTAATGGCCCGGCTCGCGTCACTCCACCAGACAGAGAACCAGAACCAGCTAAGGTGCGTGCTAAAATGAAAGAAAACAGGGAGATGAGTGGTGGGTGAAGTAATGTAGCTCTAAATACTATGTGTGACCATGTGATCAGTTGCAGAAACAACTACTGTAATTGTTATCAGTATTTCTTCCTTGTATGTATGCATCAAATACTCCTGCTTTCTTCACTTGTAAGATGTAGATTGGTTAAGCATATTTTCAGTCGTACATGTGTTAATTGTATCACATCAGGTATAACTTTATAATTGTCTTTATTTAGAATTATGTATGATTTAGGGAGATACGTCCATCATGTGTCTGTCAGTTTGTTGTACTGTGGTGGCTTACGTGTTACTGTGATGCTAGAAGCTTTGCCACTAGTATTTCAAATACTGGCAGGGTCACCCTTGGTAGACGGGTTTCAGCAGAGCTTCCAGACTAGGACAGGCTAGGAAGAAGGACCTGGTAGCTGGCGTCTACTTCTGAAAAAAAAAGGCCAGTCAAAAACCTTAAGGATAGCAGTGGAACATTGTCTGATAATGCTGGAAGATCAGCCCCTAAAGTTAGAAGGCATTCAAAGTACTACAAGAAAAGGGCTGCCTCCTCAAAACAGATTCAGTCTTACTGACATGGGTGGAGTCAGGCTTTCGCGACCTTCATTTTCTGATATGGCATGAATCAAAGTAAGAAGTAATAGCAAACATCTTCTAATAATAACTTTAAATGTACAAAGTATGAATCTAGAGAAATTAGAAATCTTCAAAAATTAAATGGAAGGGAGAAGCATCAGTATCCTAGGCTTTAGTGAGCTGAAATAGAGTGATAGTGACCATTCTGAGTGAGACAATTGTCTTGGTTATCTAGTGCTATTATAGAAATACCACATATAGGTGGCTTCAACAAAGTGAGATTTATTCTCTCATACTTTAGTAGGCTAGAAGTATAAATTCCCACTGGTTCCAGTGGAAGACATTCTCTCTAACTTTCGGGTTTGAGGGAAGGTCTTTGTCACCAATCTTCCCCTGCTCTAAGAGATTTTCAACTCAGAGACCCCAGGTCCAAATGACATGTACTCCTAGCTCTTCTTGCTGGGTGGAAATTAGGTCCCCACATCTCTCTTCTCTCTTTTCTCTTTTATATCTCGAAGACACAATCTAATATTGTAGACCAAGTTCTGTCTCATTAACATAACTGTCCCTGATACTACTCATAGAGCTAGGATTTACAACACGTTGGAAAATCACTTAGGTAACAGTGGTGTGTAATCATATACTGGGAATCGTTGCCTAGCTGTGACTGACAGATATTTTCGGGGGACAAAATTCAAACCATAGTAACAATCATATGGCCTACTGGGAATGACAAAATGAAGAGGAATGGCATCCTCAAAGAGTTATTCGAGACCTATACTACAGTATGATTCTGTGAATGATAGAACAGTATACACATCCCACAAGGAAGACCAGTTAATATGAAGTCTGACAATTAAGTTCATAAACTCATCACAGAAAAAGTGTTCCATACCTTCGTTGTGGAATATCACTATGGTTGCCTTCGAAGTACTCCCCTTGGGAAGCTTTGCACTGATGCCAGTGCCTAGTCCTTATTTCAAAGAGATTTTGGAACTCTTTTTCTGGAATGGCCATCAGAGCTCTCATTATATTACCCTTGATGTCCTGAGTGTCATCAAAATGTCTTCCTTTCAATATTTCCGTTATATTTGGGTAAAGATAAAAAAGCCCTGGGGGGAGGATCACGTGAGTAGGGAGGTTGTTGCAACACAGCTATTTGTTTACTGGCTGAAAGCTCCCTCACAGACCATGCTGTGTGAGCTGGTGCATTGTCCTGGTGGAAGAGCCAACAGCTGCTGGTGAAAAGTTCAAGTTGTTTTCATCTAACTTTTTCACACAGCCTTTTCAGCACTTTCACATTGTAAACGTGGTGAACTGTTTGTCTGGTTGGTGCAAGTTCGTCATGAACAATCCCTCTGATATCAAAAAAGGTTAACAACATTGTTTTGGCTATCGATTTGGACTGACAGAAGTTTTTGGTCATGGAGAATTGGCTGACTTCCATTGTGCACTTTGATGCTTTGCTTCAGGTCATATTGGTATACCCATATTTCATCACCAGTGATAACATGGCCCAGAACATCATCTTGCCTCTCTAAAAGGCCTTGGCAAACTTCGACTCTCCTTTGCTTTTTTCATTGGTGAGTTCCTTCGGGACCATTTTTTCACACATCTTTCTGTGTCAAGATTTTGTGTTAAGATTTTCCTAACTGTTTCTCTATTGAAGTTTACTGGTCTACTATGGTTCTCATAGTCAGTCAACAATTTTGACACACAATTTGATGAATTTTTGCAATGTTTTCATCAGTTCTGCTCATTACTAGCTCCCCAACCTCTTTTACAGGATAGAAGGTGGTATAAGCACTCTCCAGTGAAACTGCCTCAGTAATGGTGTTATAGTCCCACCCTAATCCTCTTTAACATAATCCAATCTGTTGACCACACACAGAGATTGGTATTTACAGTACAGGAGAATCACAAAATGGAGGACAATCACACAATATTGGGAGTCATGTCCTAGCTCAACTGCTAAACACATTTTTTGGGGGGGGCCACAATTCCATCTGTGACACTAACTGAGAAGTTTCAACAAAAGAACAAAGGTGTGCTGTACTGGAAGTACTCACTCTTCCATGCTAGGAAATTTGAAAGACATTTACCATGCCGACTGCCATATGTGTATCTATCCCAAAGAAAGGTGATCCAACAGAATGTGGAAATTATCAAACAATACCACTAACATAACATATAAATAAAATTTTGTTGAAGATCATTCAAAAGGGATTGTAGTACTACATGGACAAGGAACTGCTGGATTCAAAAGAGCACATGGAACAAGAATATCATGTCAGATCATGACTAAAAGCACAGAATGCCATAAAGATATTTACCTGTGCTTTATTGGATATTCAAAGTCATTTAACTGTGTGAACCATAATACATTGTGGATAACATTTTGAAGAATGGAATTCCAGAACATTTAATTGTCTTCATTAGGAACCTGTACTTAGACCAAGAGGCTGTCACATTCCAACAGAACAATGGGATGGATACCTCATGGTTTAAACTCAAGAAAGGTGTGTGTCAAGCTTGTATCTTTTGATCATACTTATTCAATTTGTATGCTGAGAGAATTTGCAAGAAGCTAGAATACATCAGGAAGATGGCATCAGAATTGGTGGAAGACTCATTAACAACCTACCATATGCAGATGATACAGCCTTACTTTCTGTAAGAGAACTTGAAGCATGTACTGATAAACATCAGACTATAGCCTTCAGCATGGATTATACCTCAAATAAGAATTTGAATAATGGTCATACAAAGTCTGACAATTAAGTCTGTGAACTTGTCACTGTGCACTTACATTGGCAGCACTATGCAAACAACTCGGTAAGGTTTTATAACCCTGGTATACCAATGTCTCACAACAGTGTTCGTGTCTATGTGTGGCAGTATCTTGCTGAGTGGCATTCATTATTGTTGTTGTGTGTTTTTGTGTGCTATCACGAGAATGTCAGAGATTGAGTTAGAGCAATGAGCAAACCTTCAGTTTATTCTTAAACTTGGCAGGAGTAGAAGTGAAATCAGGGACATATTGGTCCAAGTTCATGGGGAGAATGGCATGAAGAGAACGGCAGTGTACAAATGAATTAAATGTTTTTCTGAGGGGAGAGCAAAAATCCTCACAACGGAATCAGTAAGGAATATCACAATAAGTGGAGAAAAGAAAGACGTCGAATATTTCGTTTTACTTGGATGCACCAGCAATGTCCATGGAAGCAGCCAAAAAATCAAATAATGCATTGGGCAAATCTGTTGCAAAATGCCTCTTTAAAAAGTGTTGTAAAACTAAGATGTCTGTCATGAGTTGAACTGTGTCCCACCCAAAAATGTGTGTAGCCATTTGGCTGGGCCATGACTCCCAATATTTTATGACTGTCCTCTGTTCTGTGATTTTCCTTTGTTGTATGTTAAATAGGGTTAAATCTCTTCCTAAGGTTACCTCCCTGCTCCAGTGTAAAGGGAATTTCCCTGGAGTGTATCATGTGACTTGATGGCGGTCATTTTGGTTTCTTTGTTTTGTTGGTGGTTTGTAACACCCTTTATCCTTATATCTCTTGTAAGATCTCTTGTAAGAAAGAGAAACAAGCAGAGAGCTGGGAATCAGACAACATCAAGAAAGCAGCACTGGGAGTAGGGCCCGTCCTTTAGACCTCACAGTCCTGTGCCAAGATGCCCCCGAACAAAGACTAATGTGACACAAGGACTTTCCTGCAGAACCCACAGAGGGAAAGCCTTCCCCTGGAGTGGACATCTGAAATTTTGACATGTAGCCTACTGGATTGTGTAAGAATAAACATTTCTCTTTCAAAGCCACTCACTTGTGATATTTCTATTACAGCAGTACTAGATAATTAAACAATGTCTCTTTGAGGACTAACGTGTTCCTGACTCAAGCAAAGGTGTTTTCAGCCACCTCATGTGCATGTGAAAGCTGGACAGTGATTAAGGAAAATCAAGGAAGAATTGATGCCTTTGAATATGGTGTTGGTGAAGAATATTGAACACCGTGGACTGCCAAAAGGATGAACAAATCTGTCTTGGAAGAAGTACAGCAAGAATGCTGCTTACAACCAAGCATGGTGAGACTTCATCTCATATACTTTGTAAATGTTATCAGCAGGATCCAATCCCTGATGAAGGGTATCATGCTTGGCAGACCATCAGCAAAAAACAGGAAGAGTCTCAATGAGATGGACTGACACAGTGGCTGCAACAATGGGCTCGAGTATAACAATGTTTTCGAGGATGGCACAGGACCAACTAGTGTTCCTTTCTGTCCTGTCTAAGTCAACCAGTGCTGCTATAACAGAAATACCACTAGTGGATGGCTTCAACAAAGAGAAATTTATTTCTTCACACTTGAGTAGGCTGCAAGCCTAAATTCAGGGCATCAGCTCCAGGGGAAGGCTTTCACTCTCTGTCAACTCTGCAGGAAAATCCTTGTGATGTGTCAATCTTCTGTTGGTCTGGAAGCTTCTCAGTGCAGGAATCTCAGGACCAAAAGATGCATTCTGCTCTCAATACTGCTTTCTTTGTGGTGTCAGGTTCCCATGTCTCAGTGCTTGCCTCTCTACTTTACGTCTTCAAAGAGATTGGCTTAAAACTCTATCCAGTATTGTATCCTCATCAGTGTAACTGCTGCTAATTCATCACATTAAATCATAGTAATAGAATTTATAACATACAGGAAAATATCTCAAATGACAAAACAGTGGCTGATCATAGAATATTTGGAATTGATTAATACAAATATTTTGGGGGACATAATTACATCCACGACACTATTTAAGATCGTTATGAGTCAGCACCAACTCATTATTACCTAACAACAAAGAAAGGTGTACAGGTACCAAGTAATTCCCCCAAAGATGATGGTCAGGGAAAGTTTTTCCTTTACTTGTTACACTGTTATGGTCTGCCTATCCTCACAGTGCAACAGGATGTGAACCTCTTGAGAAAAGCCTCAGTAATAGTAATACTGTACACAAAAAACAGAGTGACCATGGTTTCAGCTATCACATCCCTCTAATCCACATGAAAGCCCAAAAACTCTGAAAAAGAGGTTAACTGCTTTTCACCCCAAATTGTAACAGCCATAACGAAAACAGCTTTAGTAAAAATAACCAAGTAAGAAGATTCAGGCCCCATCCTACTTCAAGGAACCTTGACATCTGTGCTTTCTATTAGATGATTTGGTTGCATACCAAAGTACAGGATTCACTGGTCTAGAACACTTGCCTCTCAGCTATCCAATTACTCTACCCTGTGTGCTGTTCTGGAAACCCTGATGGTGTGGTGGTTAAGTGCTATGACTCCTAACCAAAAGATCAGCAATTTGAACCCACCAGATACTACTTGGAAACTCTATGGGGTAGTTCTCCTCTATCTTATGGGGTCACTACAAGTCAGCATTGACTCAATAACAGCGAGTTTTTTTGTTTTTTTTTGGATGTGTTGTTCTAGCTTTCTTGTTTTCTCTCCTGTTTCCTTTTCTGTATCTTCTGAAATCATAAAATGCAGAAATCTGAAGAAAACTAAGAATTCAGGTAATGAAGTCTCGGGGTGGCAGAGATAAGTGTTTAACTGCTAAGGGAAAGGTTGGTAGTTCAAGCCCCCCAAGAAGTGCTTCAGAAGAAAGGCCTGACAATCTACTTCCCAAACACCCTATGGAGTGCACTCTACTCTGGCATACATGAGTTAAAACTGACTCCATGACAACTGGTTTGTAGGCAGTCAGGGTTCAGTGGTAATTTTCTTGCTTTCCGTATGGAAGACTGAGGTTTGATTATTAGCCAATGCATCCTTGGTGCAGCTACCACCTTCCTGTTTGTGGAGGCTTGCATGTTGCTGTGATGCTGAACAGGCTTCAGCAGAGTTTCCAGACTAAGACAGACTAGGAAGAAAGGCCTGTTGATCTATGTCTGAAAAATCAACCTATGAAAACCCTATGGATCCCAACTGCCTGACCCTGTTGTGTGTAGGGTCACCATGAATTGGGCTGACTCAACAGCAGCTAACAACAATAACAACATAGTGTAACTAGGTGCATAAACCGTATTAATAACATAACTAAAGAGAGAAGAAAGAAACAATTCACATGACAGATTATTGTTATGAGTTATCAAATCAGTTCTATCTCATAGTGACCCTACATACAACAGCATGAAACACTGCCCAGTATATAATCGCATATCTAGGCAAATATGTCCTGCCAAACAACCTAAGATAAGGCTTTTTGAACTAACACAGGGAAATTTGACATTTCATTTGCAAAAATCTCCCTTAGACTCAAGTTATGCATTAATCTTGATCTCTCTTAGTTTTCATAGCCTTATATCTCCTCAGCCCACACCTTGTATTTAAATATAGTATGTTTCTACATGTTCGTAGACTGATTCTATGTAAAAGTACAGTGATGTCATTGAATATCCTTATTTTATTAAATATACTTTAAAAAGACTATCAGGACTACAGATCTTGTTTCACTGTAATGTGTGCTTTCCACAATATCTTTTTTTTGTGTGTGATTAAGTGAAAGTATACAATCCAAATCAATCTTGCATACCTGCTTATCTGCAGCTCCTTCTGCTCTCCTTGTCCTGTGACAGCACGTTCCTCCTTTTCATTCTATACTTGTCACAGCCTCTTAACAAGCACCTTTCCCTTCCTCTTCACTCAGTTCTCTCCCATCTAGAAAGAGAGCAGTAGGACAGCCTCCTATAAGTGTGTAGAACCATAAAGCACACACACTATATGGTCGCATTGTGTCCCTCAGTTTAGTCCATTTTTGTCCAAAGACTTGACCTCAGTAGCGTTTTCCAGACAGGGGCAGCAGCAGATCTAGGGGTCATGCTCCTAAGGGATTTCCCAGGCTGTCAGACTATCAGTTGAACTTTCCACAATATCTTAAAGCTCGTATTTTATGATAATCTGTACACTTTTTATAATAAGGTTGTTGTTAGGTGCCATTAAGTTGGTTGCAACCCATAGTGACCCTATTTACTACAGAACAAAATATTGCTTGCTCCTGTACCATCATTACGATTATCGCTGTGTTTGAGCCCATTATTGCTGCCACTGTGTCAATCTGTTTCACTGAGAATCTTCCTCTCCTTTGTTCTTCTTCTACTTTCTCAGGCACGATGTCCTTCCCCGGGAACCAGTCCCTCTTTATAACACGTCTGAAAGTACATGAGACAGAGTCTTAACACTTTTGCTTCTAAGGAGCATCCTGGCTATACTTCTTCCAGGACAGACTTTTTCATTCTTCTGATAGAGAAATGGTGGTAGCAGAACCAGGAGACACACCCATGGAGTGAGTAAGTTGGGTGCCTTTGGGCAGTAGGTTTGCTGGTGGAGTGAGGTATCTCTGGGCCCTTGTTAGCAGAGCTACGCTTGGTGCCCACAGAGCAAGAGAGCTGAGTGCCTTTGAGCAAGAGGCTCACTGGTGGAATGGTGTGCCTCCAGGCACTTATCAGTAGGTCTAAAGAACTTTGTAGCACTTGACAGAGCAGGGCAGAGACTGGGAAGGAGCCCAGGGACAGAGACAGGATTGCCTGAGGCAGATGTCTGAGAAGAGGCTGTCCCCAACAAAGAACTATATCCGGAGTCATTTCTGATGCCACTTCCCTAAAAAACCTCATAACTGTGAGTAAGGTCTGTGAGTTCTGCATGACCATTGTAAGGAATTCTCAAACCCAGCTGAGAAGTAGAAAAGAGGGATGGCTTGTGTCGAAATTGATGAAAAAGCTCAAAGGGGGCCAGTATGTCTAATCTTCACCCCATAGGAATCAGCTTAGGGCTGATCCTGATGATGACTGTCTCTCACTTTTGTGACGTTAGTTGAAGAGGACAGCATGTTCCTCTTTTACTGATAGATCTGGGGAAGAGAGGGTCAGAGAAGATGCCATGGGATTATATGAGTCAGTTGTGGCTGTTGATTGTTAACAAGATGAACAGTGACTGTAAAAGCTGTAATTACGGAAACAGTAACTGAAAGAGCAGAGTAAGGGGGAGGCACTGCTAGACTAGAGTACAGTGGCTAAACCTAAAGTCCCTTGGAAGGTTTTGCTGTGCTGATACCTTATGAGATTCAGAGCAAGGGAACAATCTTCTCTCAGTTAAATTTTATCAGCTACCAGGGAGGCTGAAGCTGAGATGACTTTTGAGGAACCTGACCAGATTCATACCTGTAGCTGATCTGAATGGCTGGTACCTGAGTAACCTCATCTGGAGGATTCTGCCTTACTGAAGGACTAATTGTGAATGACTGTTTTGGACTGATAAAGTGATTAGGAGGGAGACATTAATCTTTCAAGTATGTAAGACTCAGTGGGTAGAAGAGCCGGGAGGTGGTCCTTCTAGTCATAGTTCTTGTAACTCCCATCATATGACTGAGCAGGATTATCAAATAATGCACATGTGGCTCGCCAAGGAGATTGGATAGCCTGCTGATAATTTTAACAAGGTGCGTGGCACCCTTGTGGGGACTGAACCATGTAAGTCAGATGTACAGAACCCTAATGAGAAGACTATTCAGTTTTGCCATCGCTTTAGACTTGAAAGACAGCCAGCTCCAGAGCAGAGATGGGATGTGACTACCACCAAGAATAAAAGAGATGAAAGCAAGTAGAGATCCCTGTATTGAGAAGATCCTACACCCAGGAGACAGAGAGATAGCAAGATGACAAGAAGCAGTGGCAGAGAAACAGCAGCAGCACAGATAGCAGAGCCAGGAGACCAACAAGAGACAGTACAGTGGGCTTCCCAGTCCACAGAGCAAGAAAAGTGAGCCTCTTTGGGAAGAATGCTTGCCAGCAAGGCGGAGTGCCTGTGGGAACTTGGCAGAACTAGGCTCACCAACCTGCAAGCATTGTAACACTTGCCCAAGCAGGGCAGAGCCTGGACGGAGGAGCTGAGGGACCAAGGGCCTGAGAGAAGCCTGCGTGCAAGCATGGCTGAGAAAAAAATATCCTGAATGATGAACTGTATCCTGAGTCACCCATAATCCCGAATAAAACCCTTAATCATGAACATTCTCTGTGAATTCTGTGTGGCCATTGCAATGAGTTATCAAATCCAGCAGAGAAGTAAAATATTGTGGCAGGGCAGTTGGTGTCAGAATCGGTAAAAACATTGGAGAGAAGAGGTATGTTTGACCTCTGCCTCAGAGTAAGCAGCCTTGAGCTATTAATCATGATTCTCTTCCTTTTTGTGAATTTAGAGGTCATATGTCTCTATCATTTTTTTACAAAAGGGAAAAGAAAGTCTCAATGCTTAGGGGACTGTGTACTCTGCTAAGGGATATCCTTACCCATTACCATTGCTGTCAACTGTGACTCATAGTGACCCTATAGGACAGAGTAGACCAAACCCCCAGGATTTCCAAGGAGCAGCTGCAAACTGCCAACCTTTTAGTTGGCAGCCACCAGACCTCCCTGTTAAGGGTAGTGGAAAAATCTAGGCACAGATTAGGATGATAGTTGAACAACGTAATGAACATAATTAATGTTGCTAAACTGTACTGTGAAGATTGTTGAATCAAATGGTGTCCCCCCCAAATATGTGTCAACTGGTCTAGACCATGATTCCTAGTATTGTGTGGTTATCTTCCATTTTACTATCTGACATAATTTTCCTATTTGTTGTAAATCCTAACCTGTGCCTGTGGTTAATGAAGCAAGATTTGGTTATGTTAAAGACGATTAGGGTGGGATGCAGCACCTTCCTAAGGTCACAGCCCTGATGTGAGGTACCGGGAGTTTCCCTTGAGTGTGACCTGAATCACTTTTTATCTTACGAAAGATAAAAAGGAGAGACAAGCCAGCAAAGAAATAGGCACCACACATCACTAAGAAAGGAGTCCCTATGATAGGGTGCGTCCTTTGGACCTGGGGCCACTGAGCTGGGAAGTTCCTAGACCAGGGGAATATTGATGCTAGCACTTTCCTTGAGAATGACAGAGGAAGGCTTCCCTGGGAGCTGGTGCTCTGAATTTGGACTTCTAGCCTCCTAGAGTGTGAGACAGTAATTATCTGTTTGATAAAGCCATCCACTTCCAGTATTTCTGTTCTAACAGCACTAGATAACTCAGAAAATATGTATTTATCACAAACACAAAAATGTGTGTGTGTGTGTATACACACATACACATACATGCACACATATATGTTAAAGTATATAAATATGCTTTATGAGTCTATAAGAGTTTTTTAAATATTCTGGATATAAGTTTTTCAGATACACAATTTGTAAATATCCCTGTCTGTGGCTTGTCTTTTCATTTTCTTAATGGTGAAAATGTGGTTTTCAAATATTTATATAAAAGGTGTGCAGAGCCACTGCAACTTCTTTGGGGTGCCAGGATTATCAGATGACAAAAAATGACTACAAGTGAGCATTTTGGTGGTATATAAGAGCAAAACTAACTCATCTTCAGGAAAATTATGGTCCAGTAGAGTTGGAAGGGATCTTAAAAGTAGCTAGGATGCCCTGTAATTTTGTAAACTTGTATGTGCTTGGATGGCCTAACTACTCTGCCATTTGCAAGGTTTTGTGGAGCATTGGTGGCACAGCTTGGATCTGAAGGCAAACAAAAACTTCGGGACTTACGAATTCAGCTGGGGCAGGAGAACAAAGCAAAAAATAAAAAAAGTATTTCCTGATAGTATTAGCGATTTACTTGCTGGATCAAGATAAAGGGGTTTTGGCATCAAAAAGAACAGAGGAAAAGCTCTGAACTTACTAGAAACATGTCACTTATAATAGAAATCTACAACAATGACAATTTGTTTTTTTTAAAATAACAAAGAAAAAAGTTATGCAGTTAAGGAAATTGCACCCTGTTTGGTATATAATGGCCAGATTTGCCTATTTTCCTGAAACCACACCATGCCTCCTTTGTGTTTATGATTTGTATATGCCAATAGTCCCCAACTGATGATGTATTGTGATGAACTGCACTTAATCAACTGCCCCTTTTTTACTTGTAAACCTTCATATTAGCAATATATATTAGCAATATATACTGCATACTACTGCATATAGTGCTGCAACAAGTGATTTGTTGATGTTATCAGGCTCATGCCAACCCCTGAAGGCAAAGATCAGATTTATAAAAATACTGATAATAAAAGACAATAATAATCAAAACTTAAAAAAAAAAATGAGGTGTTTGACTTATGGCAGAACTAACTTACTATGGAACCATTGGAACAGAATCTCATTGTAAGTCAGGAAATAACTGTAATTTTTTTTATTGTGATTGAATGAAAACGTACATTCTCATATAAATTTTCATGCTCACCTATACACAGCTCCCAGTGCTCTCCCTGCGCGGTAACAGCACACCCCTCCTCTCTGCTCCTTACATGTACTATCTTCCCAACAGTCTCCTATCCCCTCATCTCCACCCACTCCCCTTCCTCCAGCAAGAAGTCAGCAGGATGATATCCTATAGATGCATAGAACCAGAAAATTCCCACAAGATATGGTCACTCTGAGTCACTGAGTCCAATCCATTGCTGTCAGAAAAGTTGACCTTCATTGTGATTTATGGACAAGGGCAGCATCAGGCCCAGGAGCTATGCTCCCAGGGGAACTCCGAAGCCCCTGGACCATCAATTATGGTCTTTTATTGGAGATCTCAGGGTACACCCCATTTGTTCTCTTGTTGCCAGTGAGACTCAACTTTGTGAGCTCCATCATGGCTATCACTGGTGGTGGCCAGGCACCATCTGGTTCTTCTGGTCATGAGTTGATGTAAAGACCCACTCATGTGGGTCTCACTGTCTTCCGGATTCTCTTTTCCCCATGTCATTCTTGTCCTCAGTGATCATCCGTTCCTGTTGAGTTGGGACCATTTGCTGTACCCTCAGATGGCAGCTTGGCAGCTTTTAAGACCCCAGACGCCACTCACCAATGTGGGGTGCAGAGAGCCCTCTTAGTAAAATGCTAGCTGTGCCAGTTGGTCTTAAGTTTGCCTGAGAGCATGGTCCCTGGCCCCCAGCCCCAGCTACTCTGTCCTTGCAATATTGGGTTAAGATGGGACGAGTACTCAAATTGTGTTTAAGTCCAGTTATTATTGATTTTCTTTCTAATGTATGTTGTCACCAATTTCAGCCAACCAAATTTCTATTACCTGTCTAATCTAAACCCTCCTCCCCACCCACCCCCTGCCTCCCCACACTTGCAGCTGTCAAGAGTCTTTTCTTCTATGCATGAGTCTGTTTTTAAGTTCTTATCATAGGGGTCTCATACAATATTTGTCCTTTTGTTGCTGGCTACTTTTAGTCAGCATAATGTCCTCCAGTTGAAACCAGGTTATAAGATGTTTATTTCAATCGTCATTGTTCTTTATCATTGCATAGTGTTCCATTGAGTATATATACTATAGTTTACCTATCCATTCCTCTGCTGTTGGGCATCTGGGTGGATTCCATCTTTTTGCTGTTGTGGGCTGTGCTGCTGTGAACATTCATGTGCGTGTATCAGTTGGTGTGAATGACCTTGATTATGTAGGATATATTCCAAGCAGTGAAATTACTGGGTCAAATGGTATATCTATATCCATTATTTTAAGGGAGCACCAGATTGCTTTCCAAAGAGGTTGCACCATTTTGCAATCCCACCAACAGTGTAGGAGAGCTCCAATCTCCCCACAGCCTCTCCAGCATTTATTGTTTTGCATTTTTTGGATCATAGCCAACCTTGTTGGGGTGAGATGGTATCTCATTGTCGTTTTGATTTGAATTTCTTTAATGGCTAATGATCGTGAGCATGTCTGCAAGTGTTTTTTGGCTGCCTGGATCTCCTCTTTAGCGAAGTGTCGGTTCATCTCCTTTGCCCATCACTTAATTGGATGATTTATCTTTTTCTTATTGACATTTTGTAATACCTTACAGATTATAGGGTTGCCATGAGTGTGATCTGACTCGACAGCACTTGGCTTGGCTATAGATTATGGAGATCAAGCATCAGTCTGACATAGAGTTGCCAAATACTTTTTCCCATTCTGCAGGTGGCCTTTTAGTTCTATTAATAAGGTCCACAGATGAGCAAAAGTGATTGATTCTTAGTAGTTCCCATTTATCCATTTTCTCTTCTGATGATTGTGGTTTGTTTGACAGATTTTGAAGTCTGTCTGCATTGTGTGTTAAATCTTCCAGTGTTGTTCCTTCTTTCTCTTGGATGAGCTTTATAGTTTTAGGTTTGATATTTAGATCTTTTATCCAGTTTGAGTTGGTTTTTGTATAAGGTGTAATACATGGGTCTTGTTTTAATTTAGTGCAGATGGATATCCAATTTTGCCAGCACCATTTGTTGAAGAGATTGTTTTTACCCCAATTTAATGTCTTAAGGCCTTTGTTGAGTATCAACTGTTTATAGGCAGATGATGTCACTTCTGGGGTCTCCATTCTGTTTCACTGATCTGTCTGTTTTTGTACCAGTACCAGGCTGTTTTGACTACTGTGGCAATGTAATAAGTTCTAAGGTTGGGTAATGAGAGGCTTCCCAGTGTGTTCTTCTTCTTTAGTAATGCTTTACTTATCCAGGGCTTCTTCCTTTTCCAACGTTGGTAATTTGTTCCTCCATCTCATTAAAAAAAGTCACTGGAACTTGTATTGGGATTGCATTATGTAAGTAGATTGCTTTGGGTAAAATAGACATTTTCACAATGTTAAGTCTTCCTATCCATGAGCATGATAGATTTCTCCATTTATGTAAGTCTCTCTTAGTTTCTCATAGTAAGGATTTGTAGTTCTCTTTGTAAAGGTCTGTTATTTCTCTGGTTAAACTTATTCCTAGGTACTTTATCTTGTTAGGGATTATGGTAAATTCTATTGACTTGGTGATTTCTTCCTTAATAATCTCATTGTTGGTATAAAGGAATCCTACTGATTTACTTATGTTTATCTTGTATACTGAGACTTTGCCAAACTCTTCTATCAGTTTGAGTAGTTTCCTTATGGATTCTTTGGGATTCTCTGCATATGCAATCATATCATCAGCAAACAGGGAGATTTTTAGTTCTTCTTTGCTGATTCCAATGCCCTTTAATTCTTGGTCTTGTCTAATTGCTCTGGCTAGAGCTTCTCATACAATGTTGACGAGGAGAGGTGAGAGTGGGCATCCTTGTCTGGTTTCTGTTCTCGGGAAACTGTTTCAGTCTTTCTCCACTGAGGATGACGTAGGCAGTTGGCTTTGTATAACATAATTTTTTTTATGTGCCCTTCAAACTTGCCTCATTGGCTCATTTATGTAATAACGAATTTAGTGATCACTTATTATAACCTAGATACTGGGCTCAAAAAGCAGTTCACATCCAAATTGTAAAAATGGTGTAGGGACAGCTTCATTTACCTTTCTGTAACTTCAGAAAGAGGGAGAAGAGTCAGCACCAATGGCCCAAGGCTGATTCCTATGAGGCAGAGGGCAGATATCCTTCCTCTTTCCACCATCTGTGCCAATTCTAACACCAGCCATCCCCTCCCACAGCACTCTCTCCCTCTCTGTTGTTTAGCTGCCACTGTGTTGGTTCAGACTCACAGCGACCTCATGTAAGACAGAAACGCTGCCCAGTCCTGCTCCATCCTCGCAATCATTGTTATGTTTCAGTCCATCATTGGAGCCACCATGTCAGTCCATCTCAGGGAGGGTCTTCCTCTTTATTGCTGACCCTCTACTTTACCAAATGTCCAGGATTATATTATGCACTCACCCAAATATGTGTAGCAAGTTGGCTAAGCCATGATTTCCTGTATTGTGTGATGTTCCTATTTGCTGTATATCCTGCCTCTAGAATATTAATGATGGAGGTTGGGTGGCAGTTGTGTTGGTGGGGCAAGATTCAATCTGTAGGATTGTATTCTGCCTTGAAGACATCTCTAAAAGAAAGTGAAACAAGCAGAGTTGGAGGATCTCACATCGTCAGGAAAGAAGAAACATCCTTCACATCTGGGGTCCCTGAGTCTCAGAAGCTCGCAGTCCAGGGGAAGATGGATGAGAAGCACTTTTTTCCAGAGCCAACAGAGAAAGACTTTCCCTGGTGCTAATGTCTGGAATTAAGATTTATAGCTACTGGACTGTGACGGAATAAAATTTTTCTGTGCTAAAGCCATACACTCATTATATTTCTATTAGAGTAGTGCCAGATGGCCAAAACATGAAGCATAATGTCCCTCTGCAGGGACTGAACTCTTCTAATAACATGACAAAGGCCTGATTGGTTAACACAGAAAGAGAACTCTTCATCTACAAAGAAACAAGGACCCCCCTTTTCTGCAGTTGACAGATCCAGGGTGCATTTGTTTCATAGGGAGCTAGAGAGCTTTTTTGGTCCTATATTCTTACCAGTCCTTTGGATGTGTCCTCCATGGATTTTTGTACATTTTGTGAGAGGAACTGGAAATAATAGAATGAGGTGCTTAATCTTCTTTATTTCAGAATCAATACCCACTGGACCCCCAGAGCAGCCAATAGAGGTGTAAGGATGTGAGCTCTTTTTCACCTGACTGAAGCAGTGTAGCAGGTTAAGTGTTATGTCTGCTAACCAGAAGGTTGGCAGTTCAAATCCACTAGGTGCTCCTTAGAAACTCTGTGGGGCAGTTCTACTCTGACCTCTAGGGTTGCTGTAAGTCAGACCCAACTCAGTGGTAGTGGGTTTGATTTTTTATTTTGGAGGTTTTTACAGGTATAGGTAAGGATTTGTTATGATGGCTATATCAAAGTTTGGGCATAGGTACATCAGAGTGCATATTCCTGTCTAGTTTGTGGGTAGGCACGAATATGCCTGTCTCTCAGAAAAAAAGGAAAGACTATCTTCTAGGACACATATGTTAACATGTAGAAAGCAGGGACGGAGGAAATCATATGATACCTGTCTGGTAGATGGTTCATTGTTCCGTATTGAAAAGATGTTGGAAAGGGCTCACCCTAAAAGGGGGTTTATTTTGGAAGGTTGTTGGGAGCACAGGAAGGTATTAATCCGGGGAGAGAGGCTTTGGCTGGGGAAATACACATTCCAGAGGACGTAGTTTAGAACTGGGGTGGCCCTGAGAAATGTGCTGTTTGAAGAAATGTGTCACTGGTTGTGAGAGAAAAGAAATAACCCACTGGTTTGACTTTGGGTCCTGTAGTAGGGGAAGGTATATTTTGATAGCATTGTTGCAGAGTCTGGGATCTAAATGTCCTAGGTTTAAGCCTTCATCTGTTCATTGCATGCAGAGGGGAGCTCACCTTAAGAAAGTTAAACCTGGGGCTACTTGTCCTGAGATTTGGGTGGAGGTCAGACAGAGGGATTGTAGGTGTCCAAGGAAGATTTGGAACAGTAAATAATTGGCTCAGTTGTCTATGGTGGTTACAGGTAGTTTTCTATGAGAATGTCTGTTCTGTCACGAAAGGTGGACCTTTCTCTTTAGTACATGTCAAGTGGACAGCGGTTTGTGTCCACGTCTCCCTATGGGCTGGCAGTTCAGTGTAAGCACTTGCGGAGAAGGACAAACAGATCCAGCACCTCTGATATTTAGAGGTGTGGTTTAGGAGAGAATAAGTTAGGTCAAGGCTGTTAAGTAGGTGGGGTGGGGGATGTGTATAGAGGCTTTGGTAGAGAGGGAGCTGGTTATGAAGAGGCAGATGATTATAAGGAGGCAGGGGAACCTGTTTCTAACCACTGGGAGATTTTCTTCCATACATGATCAATGAACTCCCCCGGTAAATACCAGTCTCAGACAAGAGAAAGTCAAGGTTTGGGAGTTTCCAGTGGATCGCGTGGAACTCAGTTTATGATTTGGTCATAGAGTGCTTCCAGAGAGGGCTTTCGAGAAAAGGTATGGAGCTTGTCTTGTGGTTTAGGAGTTCCTCTAGGGCTAGAAAGGGATAAAAGCAGAACTGTTGGGAGTTTGAATATGTTTGCCCAGGTTGGATGGATAGAGCAAGAAAGTTGTCTGCAGTTTGCTAAGAAGCTCTCTGCCTAACAAAGGGAGTGGGGCATTTGGGGATCATCAGAAAGGTGTAGGAAAAAGTTAAGTGATCTAATTAGCAGGTTAAAGGAGAGAATTAAGGGAGTTTGATACAATTCCATCTACCCTAAGATTAGAAATGGAGGAGGAGAGAACCTTCCCTGAAAATTCAGGCAACACTGATGGGCTGCCATGTCTAGTAGAAAAGAGATTTGCTTACAGACAAACCCGAGGCTATCAGTGAGATGTTAATGTCAGGGCCTTAGAGCCCAGGCCTCCTCAGTCCTCGGGGCCAGCCAAAGGAGATCAGGTAAGGTGAACCCTGGCTTGGCCACCATTTTTGAATGGGTGGCCACAGGCCCAGCAGTCTGAGGACAGTCATCCTTCCAGTGGCCTTGGACACCACAGCTGGGCATGGCTTGGGTGGAGCTCAGGGGTTTGGGCAGGGGAGAACCCAGTGGCCTTCTTTTCTGCATTTGAAGCAAGGGTCTGCAGGACGTGAGGAGCTACTCTGGGGTATTTTGTAGGTTGCCTGGCAGTCTCCACTTTTTCCTTGAAGGGCTGAGGCCAGCATCTGATATCTTGCTTCCTTTTTTCAGGCAGCCTCCTCCTCTCAATTATTAAAGACCCTAAAGGCCAGTTTTAAAAGATCCTTTTGGGAATCTGTGGATAGTCCTCAAGCTTTTGGACTTTTTTACGGATGTCTGAGGCAGATAGGCAAATAAAGTGGCTGTTTAAGCAGAGCTGTCCCACCTCAAAAGTGGGATCTAGATCACTATATTTGATTAAAGTTTCTGTGAATCTCTTTGGGAAGGAGACAAGATTTTCATCTGCCTTCTGGGTGATTTCTTTCAGTTTGTCATAGTTCACCCCTTTGTGTGCTTCCTTTAGGAGGCAAGAGATGAGATAGGCCAAAGTGGGGAGGTCAGTTGAATTAGACTGGTAGTTCCACTTAAGGTCAGTGGAGGGCACCTCTGTTGCCCCATGGGGGGGTGGGGTGGCCGTTAGGGTCTCAGGCATGAAGTGAATCAGCAAAGATCGTGGCCACAGAGCAGATACAAGCCTTCTCCTCCTGAGTAGTCATGAGGAGAGTATAGCATTCAAGGTCCTGCCGCATGAGGTTGTAAGACTGAGTTAGATACTGGGCTTCTTTTCAGAAACGAGAGGGGTCAGATAAAAAGGACACAAGCTTCTTTCCATTTGGAATACGTTGGCCATATTAAAGGGAATGTGACCCCAGATGATGCCTTCAGCTCCAATTACCTCTCAGAGGAATCAAATGGGTTTGAGGGCCTTGTCCCCTAGACGCAGTGTGTGGAGGTGAAAGGGGGCGGGTGGAGGGTTGGAGGAGACCCTGAAGCAGGCGGTAGGTCTTGGAATGCGAAAAGGGGGAGGGAGAGTTGGTGTTGGCGGAGAAAGCAAAGTTCCAGAAGAGGAGGGAGAGTCAGCCAGAGCTGGAGGGGGAGGCAGGGTCAGAAGGATGGAAATCAGGCTCAGGAAGTGGTGAATTAGAAAGTGAGATTTTTTTGTTAGGGAGGAGGATTTGGAAAGTGGTGCATATTGGCAGAGAGAAGGGCAATTACAAAGGAAAAGGAGGATACAAGGGACCTCGGACCACTTGCTATTGCAAGTTATGAAGTTGTCTGTATCATGGAGAAGGTTCCTAGGGTGCCTAAATTTTTTAGGAGACACCCCAATGGGGTGTCCTTAGGGGGCTTACACTGGCTAATCCCGAAAGTGTAGACAGTGAAGGGGAAGATCAGTCCTCCTAGGGAGAGGCAGGCATCCCGGCTTCTCACTGGGGACCGTGTTCTGATCCCCTCTCACCATCCAGGCATCCTCAGACAATGGAGATGGGAGAGCAAGGAATTGGTGTTCTGGTACTCCGAGGGAAGCCTTGACCCAGTACTGGGGTTTGTGTGAACCAGAAATGAGAAAAAGATGCCAAGGCTTCCCAGTGAAGGAAATCTCCCCTCCAGCGTGCTGCTGCAGGGGTCTGAGGGAATGGAGGTCTTGTACAATCCCTCCCAGGTTTTAGAACCAAAAATGCTGGGGAGAAAGTGGCCTGAAACAGGCACAGATACATCAGTCTGAGGGTCCAGTGAAGTTTATTTGAAGACAAATGGAGAGGGGTCTCAGCCAATAGCTGGTGGGGACAGGCTTTATAGTTTTATGTTCCAATCACAAAATAAGGAGTGATGCAATGTAAAAGTTATATATAGTTTTATAGTTACATAGGCGGGGCATACCGGGCTGTTTTGGATATCCCTGCGGGGCATGCACACCAGGTTGTTTTCAGTTAAAGGTGAAGTCTGACCATTGGATAAAATGACCTCCCTGAAATTTAGGGACAGAGTCCTCTCAATGACCTCCCTGAATTTCAGGGACAGGGTCCCCTCAATATTCTTCCTTTCATGTCCTCTTCTGCATCTGACTTGAATTCCAGGTAGTTCTTTGGTGAAACCGTTGTAGCCGATTTTGAATGATCTTCAGTAAAAGTTCACTTTCATGTGACATAGTGATATTATTTGAGAATTTCTGCATTCTGCTGGATCACCTTTCTTTGGAATGGGCATAAATAAATATGGATCTTTTCTAGTCAATTAGCCAGATAGCTGTCTTCCAAATTTCTTGGTGTAGAAAAATGAACACTTCCAGCACTGTATCCATATGCCACCTCCTCAAATGGTTGAATGTCTACCTTTTTTTTTGTATAATGACTGATGCTTCTGCATTGGATTCAATAATTCATTGTAATGAACACATAGAACTCATAGACCATACTTACAGTTATGGGGTTTATTAGGTAACAGATTACAATTCAATTCAGGAATGCCTAAGACACAGTTCTTTGATTAAAACAGCCTCTTCTCAGCCAGGCCCACAGTCAAGCCTCTGTACAGCCCTTGGCCTCTTGGCTCATTTGCCTGTTGACTCCAGGTTTGCTTGGGCAAGTGCTACAAAGCTCACTTAGCTTTACTTGCAAGTGCCTGGAAACATTCTATTCTAAGGAGTTGCGTAATTAATAACACAGATTCTTCATCAGTTCATTTGCAGAATTTCCAAATCATTTATTGATTTATAAAGACTGTTGAAGAGATTTTTTTGTCTGATGCAACTGCCGCTAGCTAAATGATGTCTCTGTTTAAACCATACTTTGACTTAGTAACGATTTCTATAATAAATGAGAGAAGACAAGCCCCTCAAGTTGGAGGGCTCTCAAAAGACAACCGGGAAAGAGGTGCCTCCTTAAAGTAGAATCAACCTTAATAAAATGGATGGCATCAAGTTTTCGGGATCTCTATTTGCTGATGTGGCATGATTTAAAATGAGAAGAAACAGCTGTAAATATCCATTAACAATAGGAACCTGGAATACACAAAGTATAAATCTAGGAAAACAGGAAGTTATTAAAAATGAAATGGAAAGCATAAACACGGATATCCTAGCCATTAGTGAGCTGAAACGGACTTGTATTGGCCATTTGGAATTGGATGGTCACATGGGCTTCTAGGAAACCAGGTGGTATAGTGCTATCTATGGTTAAGTGCTACATCTGCTAACCAAAAGGCTGGCAGTTCAAATCCACCAGACGATCCTTGGAAACACTGTGAGGGCAGTTCTATTATGACCTCTAGGGTCACTATCAGTCAGAATCGACTTGATGGCACTGGGCTTGATTTTCTTTGGATGGCCTGCTATCCTGGGAACAAAAAACTGAAGAAAAATGATATTGCATTCATCATCAGAAAGAAGATTTCAGGATCCTGAAGTACAACACTGTCACCAACAGTATCTATAAGCCCACAAGGAGAACTAGTTAATATGACTATTATTCAAATTTACACACCAACCACTAAGGCAAAAGAGGAAGAAATTGAAGATTTTTACCAGCTTCTGCAGTCTGAAATCGAAGGAACATGCCATCAGAATGTATTGACAATTACTGGTGATTGGAATGTAGAACGTGAAAACAAAGAAGAAAGATTATTAGTCGAAAAATGTGGCCTTTGTGATAGAAATGATGCTGGAGATCACTTGATAGAATTTGCAAGACCAATGGCTTCTTCATTGCAAATACCTTTTGTAATGGATTGAATTGTGTACTCCCAAAAAACTATGTCTAGAATTTGGCTGGGCAGTAATTCCCAGTATTGTGTACGCTATAGACCATACTTCTGTGACGTCAGTGAGGGAGATAGGTGCAGATGAGCATGTGGGGCAGAACTTAATGTGTGGGATTGTACTGTAGCTTAAGGCAGCCTCTTGGGATATAAAAAGAAAAGGAGGCAAGCAGAGAGTGGGAGAACTCATACCATCAAAAAGATCCAGTGCTGGGGGCTGAACAAGTCCTTTGGAAAAGACAGGGGTTTTTGCCTCTCAGAAGCCCCCAGTCTAGAGGAAGATTGATGACAAGGACCATTCTCCTGATGCAGCAGAGAGAACCTTCCCCTGGAGCTGACAAACTGAATTTGAACTTTCATCCTACTGGACTGTGACAAAATAAAATTTCTCTTTTTAAAGCCATCCACTTGTGGTATTTCTGTTAAAGCAGCACTAGGTGACCACAAAACCTTTTTTCACCAACATAGACAGCAAACATACACATGGACCTCATCAGATGGAATACACAGGAATCTAATCAACTACATCTGTGAAAAGTGACAAAGGAGAAGCTCAATGTCATCAGTCAGAGCAAGGTCAGTTGCTTATTGTGGCACAGACCATCAACTGCTTCCATGCAAGTTCAAACTGAAACGAAGAAAATTAGAACAAGTCTACAAGACCCAAAGTATGACCTCAAGTATATACCACCTGAGTTTAGTGACCATCTTAGAAATAGATTTGATACGTTGAATGCTAAAGTCTGAAGACCTGACGAGTTGTGGAATGACATCAAAGACACCATTCATGAAGAAAGCCAGAAATACTTAAAAAGAAATGAAAGAAAGAAAAGGCAAAATTGAATTTCAGAAGAGACGCTGAAACTTGTTCTTGAACTTTGCTTAGCTAAAGCAAAAGGAAGAAATGATGAAGTAAAAGAACTGCAGAGAAGATTTCAAAAGGCAACTCGTGAAAACAAAGTAAAGTGTTACAATGACATGTTCAAGGAACTATAGATAGACAACGAAAAGGGAGGAACAAGTTTGGCATTTCCCAAAGCTAAAAGAAGGGAAGAAAAAATTCAAGCTTCAAGTTGCAGCAGTGAAGAATTCTATGGAGAAAATATTAAACAACACAGGAAACATCAAAAGAAGAGGCAGTAATTCAAACACAACAGAACAAGCGGACACTGGTTTAAAGTCAGGAAAAATATGAGTCAGGATTGTATCCTTTCACCATACATATTCAATCTATATGCCAAGGAAGTAATACAAGAAACTGGATTATATGAAGAGGAACACCGCATCATTATTGAAGGAAGAGTCACTAACAACCTGCAAGACGCAGGGGACACAATCTTGCTTGCTGAAAGTGAAGAGGACTTGAAACACTAATGAAGATCAAAGACCACAGGCTTCAATACAGGTTACACTTCAAGATTAATAAAACAAAAATCCTCACAAATGGACCAATAAGCAACATAGCAATTAACAGACAACTGGCTGAAGTTGTCAAGGATATCATTTTACTTGTATGCACAATCAATGTCCATGTTGGCAGCAGTCAAGAAATCAAAAGATTCATTACACTGGGCAAATCAGCTGCAAAAGCCCTCTTTAAAATATTGAAAAGTAAAGATGTCACTTTGAAGATTAAGGTGTGCCTAACCCAACCCATGGTATTCTCAATAACATCGTGTGCACATGAAAGCTGGACAATGAATCAGGAAAAGAGAAGAACTGATTTGTTTGAATTGTGGTGCTGGAGAAGAATGTTGAATGTACCACGGACTGCCAAAAATTATCTGTCCTGAAAGAAATTAAACCAGAATGCTCCTTGGAAGAAAGGATGGCAATATTGCATTTTATGTAATTTGGATATGGTGTCAGGAGGGATCAGTCACTAGAGAGGGACCTCAGGCTTGGTATAGCAGTGGGTAAGAGAAAAGGAGGAAGACCCTCTGCCACAGGATGGACTGATGTAGTGGCTCCAATGGCCTTAAGAATAACAGTGATCATGGCCATGGCACAGGACTGGGAAGTATCTGATTCTGTTGTACTAGCGTCATTATCAATGGGAATCGACTCAACGGCTTATAACAATAACTACGGGAATCAGAATGAACTTAAAGGCAAACAACAAAAACATCCAATTTTGGTTAGAATATACATAAAATATCTTTTTTCAGTCTTTCTATGTACTGTGTTTTGTTGAGGAGTGGGTTTGTCAAGGTCGTGTAACTGATTAGATCCCAAGTGACCTGATTCAGGTTCCAGAGATCAAGCTAGCAAGTTTGGTCTCCTGAAGGGTGACAAACTGAGCTCCCCATCCCCTAAAGCACAAGAGGATACATCCCTTTTAGTAGCAAATGACAGAAAAGTTTACAAAAGGAAAGTACATTCCAAAGAGGGAATGGGTCAGTCTCCATGAGTGGAAAAAGATCCGCATAGATTTTGGAGGTGCTTTTTATTGGCAAAAACAGGGGATGATGTCATAGATGGGACGATGTCATAGATGGGTTTGAGGTTACTGTAGCCACTTCACAATGGCCGGGAAGAATTTACATCTGCATCACAAACTGCCAGCGACAACTGTTGACCTGTGGCAGATTAGCTTCCATTGGTAACCTTATCAATACCATGTGTGCTCTATAATGCCAACCATAACCTTTGTTATCCTTAGAAAATGTTAGATTCTGAAGTAAAATGTTAGTATGTGGCAGCGGAGATCAGCTTCCCTAACCAACCTTGACAGATTTTAAGTAGGGAGGTGATGAATGGGTTAGTATAAGGAACTGTATCACTGTCAGTGTAAGCAGGAGACAGAAACCACATCAACAATTTCAATGGGGAAAACTTATTACAAAGGATTATTTGTTTATGCTAAGAAGGGGTAAGTTTAAGTTCTAAAGAATATCCTTGAGCTGAAGGAGAGTTATCTATCTAATGAAGGAAAAGCTTGGAAGGAGGCCTGCTCTCAAAGGCTGAAATTCAGAACTCATTGGAAGGGATGTGACTTTGGCCTACAGGATAGCAGAAAACTTTGTGAACTGGATCAGCGGTGGTCTAGACATGCAGATTTAGGTTGGTAAGCAGAGAATCAAAGTTCAGCACCGGAGGCAGAAAGCCTCCCACTGGGGTGTCAGCTATACTTGTCTAAGAGGGTAAGCTACAGGCATGCACACCTGTAGCTATCACATCCAAAGGACACGAGGAGCGAGTTCACAGAGAAACCAAGAACAGTAGCAGTAACCCTGCAGCACCATCTACTAACAAAACTTCATATTCTACCAGGTGGCAGAGGAGCTCTGTTTACAAGGTCTAGCTCCACATCAAAAGCAGTGCAATGAAGGATGAATTTGGAGTTGATAATTAACATAGGACTATGTACCTGGATTTTTAAAAGACAATCTTTAAAATAATGCTTTCTTTAATCAGTTGTCAGGGATTGAATTGTGTTTCCAAAAAATACATTTGCAGAAATTTGCCTAGGCCTTAATTGACAGTATTGTGTGAGGTTCCTGTAGGCGGTAAACTCTGCCTTTGTGATGTTAGTAAGGGAGGACAGGCAGCAGCTGAGTTGATATGGCAGCACTCAATGTGTGAGACTGTATCGGGCCTTCAGACAATCAATTCTTGGACTATAAAGGAAAGAGAAGCAAGCAGCGATTGGGGACCTTGGTAAAATGGAAAAGGAAAGCAGTGCTGGGAGGTGAGCACATGGTTTGGAAAGCACAAGGATCCCCTGTGCCTTAGAAGCTTCCAGTCCAGGGGAAGATTGATGACAATGTTGGTGGATGCGAGGACTTGACAAAGGTCACTTAGGTTATTAAGCTACATTCTAATCAGACAAACGGACCTGGATTCCTCTCGCTGTCTCTTCCTCCCCTGCTCTCTGAAGATACAGAGTTAATTAAGACCTCAGAAGGTGATAAAAATTTTTTGGATGATTTACTCTGCTGGCTCATCCTGTGACAAACATTTGGGTCTGCCTTGATTGATTATCCTGTGACAAGCTTTAGACAATTCATACTGTTTGTTAGATGTAAATAATAGTTTACTCTGTTTGATTTTCCTCGACAAACTTTAGACAACTCACACTGTCAGACGTAATGAAACCTTATGATGTAATAAAGTCTTGTAACTCCTGACTATTGTTCTGTGACAAACCCCCTCCCCTTTGAATTCTGGCTATAAAACCCCTGGAAAATGTCTAACTCAAGTGGGATGGTTTGAGTTGGCCACTGTTCCCCCAGGTTTGCTGCAGAAACCTGCAAATAAATTATTCTTTGAACTTATACTGTCTCTGCATTTTTCAGTTACAGTGACAGGCTGATGAATCTAAAATTTGATTATAAATAACAATTAATAACAATAATAATTAACAATAACCTTCCAACACAGCCATCAGAGAAAGTCTTCCCCTGGTGCTGACTCCCTGAATTTGCACATTTAACTTACTAGACTGACAAAATTCCTCCTTTGAAAGCCATCCGCTTGTGGTGTTTCTGGTAGAGCAGCACTAAATGACTGAAACACTGGTGTAGACAGTAAGTTTACTCTCACGGTACACACACTCAGATCTTACCGTTGCAGTGTGTCCTCCTCAGTCTGTCAATGAGCAGCTTCTGCATCATTTGTCTTGGACCTTTTTTCTGGCAGCTGGCTATAGGCTATAGGCTTGACATGTCTGGAAATTAATGTCCTCTGGGAGAAGTAGTCAATGAATGCCTTCTATGAAGTGGTGTACAAGCGTCTCAACTGCTTCACCTCTCAGGTAGGCAAACTCTAAGGTATTTTAACTCATTTCCCAGTTACTACATAGGAGTAAGCTCCAGTTATCACAGTGGCGTCCAGCATGATAATTTGTCCTTTATTGGCTATGTTCTTTCTTCCCTACATCCTCATGGTATCCTTTAGAAACAGCTCATAGATAAATTACTTGCAGCAAACCCTTGTGTTACATACCACTTCTGGGGAAAGTCAAAATAAGACAGCTGGTGAGTTTAATTAGTTGACATGTATTTTGAGTACTGGTATTTAAATTTATATCTAGCAGTCTATTTTGCTTTTTAAGTTTGCCGTCTTTTTCTGCCATGTATTAGAGTAATAAAGCTTTCTACATTACCTTTTCTTTCCTCTGTTCATTTAAATTGTATATATCATATTGTCTTTCTTTCGGTAGTCTTGCTGACATTTTAATACAGTTGGATGCTGTCTTAGTTTTCTAGTGTGGTTGTAACACAAGTACTCCAAATGGGTACCTTTAAAGAACAGCCTCTGCTACACTATGTTTTGAAGTGTTTGGCTGTGCTCTGGAAATTTCTTGGCTTTTGGGTTACTCCAATTGCACTGACTTCTCCTGTATTGTGCGTTGTCCTTTCCTTCACCTAAGATGATTCTTGTCTGCTATCTGGTGAATTTCCCTCTCCCTCCTTTCTCACCCACACTTGTAATCATTAAAGAATGTTCTCCTCTATCTTAAACCTTACTAGAATTCTTAAAATAGTGGTCTTATATAGTATTTGTCCTTTTGCATCTGGCTTATTTCTCTAAGCACAATCTTACACGATTCCATCCATGCTGTAGCACATATCATTACTTCATTCCTTTTATGGCCGAATAATATTCCACTATATGGCTATATCATATTTTGTTTTTCTTTTCATTTATTGATGGACAGTTGGGTTGTTTCCACTTCTTGCTATTACACATACGGCTGCTATGAACACTGGCATACAAGTAGTTGAATCCCTGAAGAGTGTGCTTCTTAGTTCAAGCAGATACACAAGGTCAAATGTATGGCTCCTTGCCAGAGGCAGGGTGAGAAGGCACAGAAGGACTGAAGCTGCTTGGAGGGACATGGACAACCTGGGGTGGAAAGGGTGAGTATGCTGTCACAGAGGGATTGCATTAGTGTCACATGACAACATATATATAAATTTTTGTATGAGAAATTAACTTGATTTGTAAAATTTCACCTAAAGCACAAATAAGAAAGGAAGAGAGAGGGAAAGAAAGAGAGAGAGAAAGAAAGGAAATGACTCAATGGCACCAACACAACAAAAATACCAGTGATGACACAGGTAAGAACAAAAACATGGATCTGGGTGAGGCTATAAGCGTGTAGCTTTGTTGGTGTCCTCTACTGTAATATTAAATGTGAGAGCCAGATATGAAAAAAATAAAGACATTATATAATGAGTTATAAGCCTTATATAGGGGTCATTACACTTTGGCTTTAGCTACTCCCACAGATAAACTCTTATCTTTGCAGGCCATAAAATGTTAAAGTAGTGAATAATGTGTCATACGAAAGACGTCAGTCTTTTCGTGAAACTCTCTGCTAATTTTCAACACTGCAGACTGAGGTAAGACAGGATACCCAAACCCACTGTTGTCGAGTTGATTCTAACTCATGGCTACCCTGTAAGACAGAGTAGAACTGGCCCACTGAGCTTCCAAGGAGTGCCTGGTGGATTCAAACTGCTGACCTTTTGGTTAGCAGACAGAGCACTTAACCACTATACTACCAGGGTTTCCAAGGCAGCATAGTCACTGAATTACCTCAAAGAAGCTCACTCTTATTATTTAGTCGGTAAACAACAGACCAGTATTTGTTGTGTTCAAGACGCTGAGCCAGGTAATATATAGAAATACACTGAGTTGCAAGACATGGTTTTTGCCCTTATAATTTCCATTAAATAGACTATAACGTTTTCAGCTTCTCATACTTGAAATATTGAAATCAGCTCCACCTTCCTTGTCTTTCATTGGCGGTGTTCTATCAGTCCTCTCCCCACCTCAAAAAACAAACTCATTACTGTCAAGTGGATTCCAACTAAGCAGTTATCAACTCTGTATCTAAGTGCAAAGTGAGCAGTTTGAACCCACCAGCTGCTCCATTAAAGTTCTATGAGGCAATTCTCTGTCCTTTAGAGTTGCTGTGAGTCAGAACTGACTCAACAACAACAAGTTTTACTAGTCCTCAGATACTATAAATTCTTCCTTTACAAGATTGCTTTCATGATCTTGTCCTCACAATTTTTTGCCACCGTTGCTCTAACAAAGCCTTTATTTTTTCATTTACAAATTAGTCTCTGGTTCCTGTATCTCCCACATTCATTGTATAAATGAACAGATGGATTTTTTCTAAAACACCACTTTGAGAATGTCACTGCTCCGCACTCAACTTTCAGTGCTCTCTCACTCTCCAAGTCTAATCCAGACTCCTTCATCTGGCATTCAAGGTGTCTTAGTCATCTCGTGCTGCTCTATCATAACTACCACGAGTGGATGGCTTTAACAAAGAAGAGTTGATTCTTACACAGTCCAGTAGGCTACAAGTCTGAATTGAGGATGTTTGCCCCAGGGGAAAGCCTATCCCTCTTTGTCAGCTCTGGAGAAAAGTTCTTCTGTTGCATCAGTCTTTGGTCAGGGATCATCTTGGAGCAGGAACCTCAGGTCTGAAGGATGCACTCTACTTGGTGCTGCTTTCTTGGTGGTATGATGTTCCCAACTCTCTGCTTGCTTCCCTTGCCTTTTATCTCTTGTTGGATAAAAGCATAAAAAGTGGTACAAGCTGCAATTCAGGGAAACTCCCTTAGCAAGGGTGTTGCTGTCCTACCTTAATCCTTTTTTTTTTTTTTAAACATAAGCATACTATCTGTTAACAACAGGCAGAGATTAGGATTTGTAGCACAGGAGAATCACAAAATATTGGGAATGACAGCCCAGCCAAATAACTACATTCATTTTGGGGTGGGACACAGTTCAATCCACGACATCAAGTCTCTGCAATCTGGACCTAGAAAATTCTCTCGCATTTCGATTAGTATATTTCAGAGAATACAATCTTTGAGAATTTCTTGAGATATGGTTTTCATGATCAAATGCTGTATGCATATTCTGCAATGATGAAACCTATTTAACTTGTTTTAATATAGCATTTCTCCATTCTTTTCTTCATATCACCTCATTCCTTTATTCATCATGCATTACTGCACATGTACAACATGTCAGGCACAGGTTCACAAATTATTTCCACACACAGCAAAATGTGAAAAGTATATATAAGTGGTAGGCAGTAATTGTTTGGGGCATTGAAAATAACTCCAAGCTTGAGTCATCAGGAAAAACATCGTCCATCCATACTATGGCAGCACAGCATAAGTGATTATCTAAATCCTGAAGGATCAGAATCAGGATCTGTATAAAGCTGAGTACTATAAAATAGAGGTCAGTTAGAGCTTCACGTTCCCACTTCCATGTAATTTCTAACAACAGGCACTCCTCCAACGGTACTCTCTGCTTCTCTGCTGAATGCAATCAGTAATTTGTTGCACAGGCCACCTAGAACTCACAGACCATACGTTTGTATGGTTTATCGTGAAAGCAACAGGGTACAACTTAGGGTCTAAATCAACTTGGGAGTAACAGGAACAACTCAGAATCAGAATGAGGAAGTATATAGTCAAGGTCTGGAAGGTTCCATCAAGTGAACAACACACTCCTCCCTTCTTCAGTGCAGGACACCTTCTGACCAGGGCAACTCTATACAGCTGCGCTCTGTCTTCAGGTCTCTTTGCAGCTAATTAGTCCAGCTTATAGTCAGTGTACAGCCGGAATGCTCCTTGGAGTAAAGATGGTGAGACTGTGTCTTACTTTGGACATGCTGTCAGGGGAATCAGTCCCTAGAGAAGGACATCATGTTTGGTAGAGTGGAGGGTTACAGAAAAAGAAGACGACCCCCAATGAGATGGACTGACACAGTGGCTGCAACAATGGGCTTAAGCATAAAACCAATTGTGGGCATTGTGCAAGTCCAGGCAGTGTTTTGTTCTGTTGTGTATAGGATCACTATGAGTCAAAACCAACTTGACAGCACTTAACAACTGTCAGTGTACAGCTTGCTCAGCTTTTTAGCTGCTTTCTGCTGTCGGATCTCTCTACCTTCAGAATATCTGCTGTTGACCACTCTGCTAATAACTAGCCCACCTCATAGCCAACATAGCAGTCTGCTCAGCTGGTGCTCTACTGGCAGACTCTTGCTGCTGACTCTGCTGCTGGACCCCTTCTGGGTTTCTTGCTTGTTTTAAGAATTACAGCCTTTGACCCATATTACAGCTGTTTTAGGAGATTCCCATTGTAGGAACTCTGGTCCAAATGGCTGTGCTCTAGGCTCTTCTTGGTCTTGAGGTTTCCTTCTTGTATCCTTCTAAAAACCTCTGTGGGCTGGCTGCTTATAAGCAAATCCTTGTCAGTTTCAAGGCATGGCACTCCCAGCAGAACCACGAACCAACCAGTTCTCTCTGTGGACAGCAAATTGCTCAGTGCTATTGGGTGGTATTACACAACACCTTTCTGTTTATTAAACCAGCCCGTTTCTGCTAGGTGAGTAAAACAGACCCAACACAGGGCAGACTGCGATCCAACCAATCCTTTTTTGGCAGAATTACTAACCCAGGGCTAGAAAGGCAATATGTAACAGAATCCCATTGCTTTGCGACTACTGTTGTTGTTGTTAGGTGCCATTGAGTTGGTTCAACTCATAGCAATGCCACATACAACAGAACGAGACACTGCCCAGTCCTGCACCATGCTCACAGTTGTTGCTATGTTGAAGCCCATTTGTAGAGACTGTGTCTGTGGCTACAGACACTCAACATCCCGTTGAGGGTCCCCTCTTTTTTGCTGACCCTCTACCAAGCACGATGTCTTTTTCCAGGGACTTGTCCCTCCTGATAACATGTCCAAATTACATGAGATGAAGTCTTGCCATCCTCACTTGTATGGAGCACTCTGGCTGTACTTTTTCGAAGACAGATTTGTTCTTTGTTCTGGTAATATTACCAAAATATATTTGATACTCTCCTTCAATACCATAATTCAAAGGTATTAATTCTTCTTTGGTCTTCCTTATGTAATGTCAAGCTTTCAGGTATATATGAAGCAAATGAAAATATCATGGCATTGCAACAATTAAAGTATTAATTCCACCATTCTTTAAGAAGGAATATTGGTAATTCATTAATACCACTGAACCAAGACAACTATGAATTCATATTAGAACCCATAAAACAATTTTAAAAAGCTATTCTCAAAAAATACTCAGAAATTTTTTAATTTTTGAGCATGCTAAACTCAGATGTTTGTTTCTGTCTCCATTTTTACAGGTCTTGAACTGCCAGGAGGACTTTAGTCATGATTTCCATAGAACCCTTATAATACTTTCCATACCACCTCCATTGTGGTTCAGCTATTTAGAGGTCTGTCTCTGCTTTTCTAATTGTTATGTGTCTTCATGTCCTCAGAGCTAAATATGGTACCTGACGCAAGGAAAGAGCTCAGTAAAACATTGTTTATCGATGGCTCAATGGAATACATTGTGTGCTAAACATGCTGCTGGAGGAAGAAATAGAACCAGGGCTTACAACACTGGTTCTCTTATCTACTGTTTTTGTTTTTGTTTGTTCTTTTTTTCAGGTATAGTCAATGAGAGAAGGATTCAAGCCTCCAACTGTGTCATTCTGGAAACCCTGGAGTAGTGGTTAAATGCTACAGCTGCTAATAAAAAGGTCTGCAGTTTGAATCCACCAGGTGTTCCTTGGAAATTCTGTGGGGCAGTTCTACTCTGTGCTATAGGGTTGCTAGGAATCTGAATTGACTTGATGGCGATGGGTTTGGTTTGATTTTTTTAGACTGTGCCATTCTAGCACATGATGGGGGCGCCCTTGGGCGTAAAAATGTTTAACAAGCTCAGGGGCTAACCCGAGTACACCCAGAGGCACCTGGGAAGACAGGCCTGGTGATTTACTTCCAAAAAACTGGCCTTTGGAAACCCTATGGAGCACAGTTTTAGTTTGACACATGTGGGGTCATCATGATTGAGAATCGACTCCATAAATAACTGATTTATTTCATTTTAGTGGATGACAAACTAAGTTGATCACTGAAAACAGTTTTTAACAGTAAAGTGAATAAATGGTGATATATTCATGTAATGGAATTCTGCTAGAAATTATAATTAATAAGCTTTAATTATAAGCAAAATATGTGGATATATCTCACATAAATACTACTGAAACCAAGAAGCCAGTTTCAAAATGGTACATGCTTCATTTATAAACATAAACATAAAAGCAGACAAAACTAAAATATAATTAGAGAGGTCACAGTAGTGTTTACTTTTGGGAGAGATAACCTTTAAAGATGGAGCATGAGGGTGACTCCTGGAATATTGATCCCAAGCCAAGTGCCGTTGAGTCTTCTTTTTTAATTGTTGTTTTTTAACTAAGTGGCAGATTTACAGTAGTGGTTACTGTGTAAATAAATATACATCAAGCTGTTCACTTGGATTTTGTGTACTTTTTCAGTATGTGTCTTAACAAAAGACCTTTATGGGTACATCAGAGTTCATTTGGTAAACTCTTAGCATTAAACCTTTCAGCTTCTTTTGCAGGGATAAATATTATGCACTCTACTCCACTTTCTGAACTTGCAAATTAAATATTAATACCTAATCATATATTTTCCACCACCTGTCTAATTAGTTTGTCATACTGTGGTGACGTGAATGTTGCTGTGATACTAGCTCTGCCGCTGGTGGACAGGATTCGGTGGAGCTCACTAAAACACGTTAGGAAGAAGGATGATCTATGTCTCAGTCATGTGGTACTGCTCTAACAGAAATGCCACAAGTGGATAGCTTTAACAAAGAAAGGTTTATTCTTGCACTTGTAGGCTACAAGTCTGAATTCAGGGTGCCAGTTTCAGGGTACACTCTCAGCTCTGGAGGAAAGTCCTCATGTTGCATTGGTTTTTCTTTGGTGTGAGAGCATCTCAGTGCAGGAACTTAGGTCTAAAGGCTACTTTCTTGATGGTATGCGGTCCCTAATCTCTGCTTGCTTCCACTTCATCTCTTGTATGGGGTCGCTGTAAGTCTGATCTGACTGGATGGCAGTGGGTTTGGTTTTGCTTTCTTGTACGATAAAATGTGGTGGAAGCCAAACTCCAAGGAAACCCACTTTACTTTGCAGCACGGAGGTGACTTTATCAAGGGTGTTACTGTTCCACCCTAAATCCTCTTTAACATAATTCATCTGTTACTCACAGGCAGAGATTAGGATTTATGGCACAGGAAAACCACAAAATGGAGGCCAATCACAAAATACCGGGAATCATGGCCCAACCAAATTGTTACATTTTTTTTAATTTTATTTTTTTATTAATGACAGTAAAAGAATAAAATTTCTAACATCTATCACTTATCTTACCTATGATAAACCCTCAGCCCCCCACCAACCCATGTGGCCAACACAGTCATTCCTTCTGTGGATAATTCTGTTTTTAATCTCTTATAACAGGGGTATCATACAAAATTTGTCCTTTTGATACTGATTGATTTCACTCAGCATGATCTCTTCCAAATGAGACCATGTTATGAGATGTTTTCTAAAATCATCATTGTTTTTTATCATAGCATAGTATTCTATTGAGTATATGTACCATAGTTTGTTTATCCATTCATCTGTTGATGGGCACTGGGGTTGATTCCATCTTTTTGCTAGTGTGGACTGTGCTGCAACAAACATTTGTGTACATGTGTCTGTTCGTGTGACAACCTTTGTTTTGAAGGATAAATTCCAAGCAGTAGAATTACAGGATCAAATGGTATATCTATTCCAGCTTTTTAAGGAAGCACCAGATTGTTTTCCAAAGAGGTTGTACCATTTTGCAATCCCACCAGCAGTGTAGGAGAGTTTCAATTCCTCCACAGCTTCTCCAGCATTTGTTGTTTTGTGTTTTTTGGATCATGGCCAACCTTGTTGGGGTGAGATGGTATCTCATTGTAGTTTCTATTTGAACTTCTTTGATAGCTAATGATTGCGACTAATTCTGCATGTGTCTTTCAGCTGCCTGGATATCCTGTTTAGAGAAATGTCTGTTCACCTCCTTCGCCCATTGCTTAATTGGATTATTTATCCTTTTCTTGTTGATATTTTGTAATACCTTGTAGATTATGGAGATCAGAAGTCAGTCTGACATACAGTTGCCAAATATCTTTTCCCATTCTGTAGGTGGTCTTTTAGTTCTTTTGATGAGGTTGTTGGATGAGCAAAACTGTTTGATTCTTAGTAGTTCCCATTTATCTATGTTCTCTTCTGTTGATCGTGCTTTGTTTGTCAGATTTTGAGGTCTGTCTACACTGTGTATTAAAACTTCCATTGTAGTTCCTACTTTTTCTTGCATGAGCTTTATCATTTTGAGATTTTACATTTAGGTCTTTTACCCAATTTGAGTTTGTTTTTGTATAAGGCATGAGATATGGGTCTTGTTTCATTTTTTTGCAGATGAATATCCAATTTTGCTAGCACCATTTTTTCCCCAGTTTAAAATCTTAGGGCTTTTGTCAAATTTCAACTCTTCACAGGAGGGTGGTGGCATCTCTGAGGTGTCTATTCTGTTCCATTGATCTCTCTGTCTCTTTTTGCACCAGTGCTAGGCTGTTTTGACAACTGTGACAGTGTAGTTCTAAAGTCAGGTAGTGAGAGGCCTCCCAGTGTGTTCCTCAGTAGTGCTTTACTTATCTGAGGTTTCTCCCCTTTCCTAACAAAGCTGGTGATTTGTTTCTCCATCTCATTAAACAATGTTGCTGGAATTTGTATTGCCAGCCAGCCAAGTGACGTCGAGTCGAATTTGTATTGGGATTGCATTATATAAGTAGATTGCCTTGGGTAAAATAGACAGTTACATAATGTTGAGTTTTGGGGGAGAGGGGAATGGACACAATTCGATCTATGACAGTCTACTTCCAAAAAAATTGACCAGTTGCAAACTTATGGATAGCAGTGAAATATTGTCTGAAATAGTGCTGGAAGACAAGCCTCTCAGGTTGGAAAGTACTCAAAATACAACTAGTGAAGTTCTATCTCCTCAAAGTAAAGTTGACCTTGAAAATGTTGATGGAGTAAAGCTTTGGGGACCTCCTTTTGCTGATATGGCACATCTCTAAAAGAGAAAAAAAAAGTTGTAAATATCCATAAGTAATGGGAATGTAGAATGTGTCAAGTTTGAATCAAGGAAAATTGGAAGTTGCCAAAAAAATGTAATGGAATTCTTCAAGACAGATATCCTAGGCATTAGTGAGCTGAAATGGATTGGTATTGGCCATTTGGAATCAGACAATCATATGGTTCACTATACCAAGAATGACAAACTGAGGAGGAATGATGTTTTCAGGATAAAAAAGAACATTTTGAGATCTAGCCTGAAGCACAACACTGTTGGTGATAGGATAATAACCATACATCTATAAGAAAGAGGAGTTAATATGAGTAATACTCAAACTTGTGCATCAACTACTAATGCCAAAGATGATAAAATAGAAAAATTTTACTGACTTATGCAGTCTGAAATTGATCAAAATGCAATCAGGACACATTAAAAATTACTAGTGATGAGAAAGTGAAAATTGGAAATAAAAAAGAAAGTACAGCATTGTAAATGATGCCAGAGATCCCATAATTGAATTTTGAAAGACTAGCAATTTGGTCCTAGCTAGAATTCACATGAATCAAACTGACTGCGTGGAAACAGATGATGAAGCTCAGTAACATCAGTCAGAACAAGGCTAGTGGCTGAATGTGGAACACACCATCAATTGCTCATGTGCAAGTTCAAGATGAAGCTAAACTAAAACAAGTCCATGGAAGCCAAAGTGTGACACTGAGTACATTCTGCCTAAATTTAGAGGCCAGTTTGAACGCTAATGACTGAAGACCAGATGAATTGTGCGAAGACATAAAGGACATCAAACATGATGAAAGCAAAAGCCATTAAAAAGACAGGAAGGAAAGAAAAGATCAAAAAGGAAGAGACTAAAGCTTTCTCTTAAGCTAGGGTAGCTAAAGCTAACAGAAGAAATGAGGAAGTAAGGGGGATGCACAGGAGATTTCGAAGGGTGGCTAGAGAAGACAAAGTAAAGCATTATAATGAAATGTGCAAAGACTTAGAGCTAGAAAACCAAAAGGGAAGAAGATATTTGGTATTTCTCAAGCAAAAGAACTGGAAAAGACCCAATAATAATTCATGTTATAATTTGGAGGATTCTAAGGACAAAATCCTAGATTTACGCTGGATGAATCTAGGAAATCATTTCAGGAGGTAGAAAATAATTAAGAACTGATGGCACTGACGGAAGAAGTCCCAGCTGCGCTGAAGTCATTGGTGAAAAACAAGGCTCCAGGAGTTGACAGAATACCAGTTGAGATGTTTCAACAAACAGATAGAATGCTGGAAGCTCTTATTTGTCTGTACCAGGAAGGCTACTTACCTGGCTAACCAGCAGCATATTTTTGCCTATTCTAAAGACAGTTTACCCAACAAAATGTGGAAATTATGGAATAATATCAATATCACAATCACATAAAACTGTACTGAAGATGATTCAAAAAGAAACGCAGCAGTACGTTGATAGGGAACCGTTAGAAGTTCAGGCAGGATTCAGAAGAGGAAGTAGCAAGAGGGATATTGTTGTTGATGACAGATGGATCTTGACTGAAAGCAGAAAATACCAAAAAGATGTTTACTTGTATTTTATTGACTATACAAAGGCATTCTTCTGTGTGGATCTTAGTAAAATATGGATAATATTTCAAAGAACGCAAATTCTGTAACACTTCATTGTTTTCATGTGGAAACTATCCATAGACCAAGAAGCTGTTATTCAAAGAGAACAAGAGGATACTAGTGTTTCAAAAACAGGAAAGAAAGATGTGGATCAGCGTTGTATCCTTTCACCACGCTTATTCAGTCTGTGTGCTCAGCCAATAATCTGAGATGCTGGGCTATGTGAAAATGCAGCATCACCATCAGTGTTAGAGGAAGGTTCATTAACAACTTGGGATACACAAGAGGATACAACCTTGCTGGCTTAAAGTGAAGAGGAATTGATCTACGGATAAAGATCAGACGACAGCCTTCGGTATGGATTGCACTTCATCATAAAGACAACAAAAATCCTTAAAACTAGACCAACATCATGTTATATGGAGAAAATACTGAAGTTATACAGCATTTCATTTTATTTGGATCCACAATCAACATCCATGGAAGGAAAAGTCAGGGAATCAAACAACATACTGCCTTGGGCAAATCTGCTACAAAAGACTTTTCAAGAGTTAAAAAGCAAAGACCTCACTTGGAAGGCGAGCTATGCTATTTTCAGTTGTTCCCTATATATGAGTATGTGAAAGCCAGACAACAAATAAGGAAGACTGAGGAAGAACTGGTGCCTTTGAATTATGGTGTTGGCAAAGATACTGAATACACCGCAGACTGTCTGAAGAAGGAACAAATCTGTCTTAATATAAGTATAGCCAAAATGATCCTTATAAGAAAGGGTAGAAAGACTTGGTCTCAGGTATTGTGGTCATGTTGTCAGGAAACCAGTCCCTGGAGAAGAATAACATGTTTGGCAAAGTGGAAGGTCAGTTAAAAAGAGGAAGAACCTCAGGGAGATGGATTGACATAGTGGCTGTAACAACAGGCTCAAGCATAGCAATGACGGTGAGGATAGCACTGGGCTGGGTCGCATCTAATTCCACTGTACACGGCATCCTTATGAGTTGTAACTGATTCTGACAGCACCTCAAAACAACAATGATCATATATTTGATTCCACTGAGCTACATTTTGGAAACTCTGGTAGCATAGTGATTAAGTGCTACAGCTGCTAACCAAGAGGTCAGCAGTTCAAATCCACCAAGCACTCCTTGGAAACTCTGTAGGGCAGTTTTATATTCTGACTCACTATGAGTCAGAACCAACTTGATGGCAGCAGGAGCTACCTTTTATAGGGCTTGATTACTCTGTGAGCTTTGTAACCAAATGAACTACTTAATTTGTCTCTCATCTGTTATATAAAGCCTCTGGTGGCGTAGTGCTATAGCAGCTAATCAAAAGGCTGGCAGTTTGAACCCACCAGGTGCTCCTTGGAAAATCTATGGGGCAGTTCTACTTTTTCCTGTCGGGTTGCTATGAGTCAGAATCAACTCAATGGCTATGGGTTTGGTTGATTTCTGATACATGAGCCAAGTTAGCCTGGCTCTAGCATTTAGGCTCTGAACAGCCTCCATTCTCCAAAACTATGCTGTCTTTCTCTGTATTAAGGCCATCACATACACCTTCTCTTTACTCTTTCATATTTGTAAAGATATGGAACAAAAACCTTGGTGTTAATATTTCTCTGCTCTGCAAGATTACTACTACCCTGATAATTTTTTAAAATAGATAATCAACCTATTATCCTAGCTTCTTCGCTCTTTAATCTTCTTCACTAAACTGAACTTCACTTTCAGTGATAGGCAGAATTTTAAAGATGCACCCCTCACCCCTGTCTCCAAGATTCCTATCAGTCCCCTGGTTTTTGAGACACTGCTTTGAAGGGATTTTCTAGTTGCAATTAAAGTTCCAAGACAGTTGACCCTAACATAGGGAGTTTTTTTTTTTTTTTTTTTTTTTTTTTGGTTGGGGAGGATCTCTGATTTAAAAACAACCCAAACCCTATAGTATGGAGTAGAACAGCCTCATATGGTTTCCAAAGAGTGCCTGATGCATTCCAATTGTCAGGATTTTGGTTAGTAGCCAAAGTCTTAACCACTGCACCACTGGGGGTCCAACTGTATATCAAACAAACAAACAAAAAAAAAAACCAACCCATTGTCATCAAGTTGATACCAACTTATCACAGCCTCACAGGTCAGAGTAGAACTGCCCCATGGAGTTTCCAAGGAGCAACCTGACTCATAGTGACTTAATAGGGCAGAGTAGAACTACGCCATAGAGTTTCCAAGGAGCGTCTGGTGGATTTGAACTGCTGACCTTTTGGTTAGCAGACATAGCACTTTATACTATACCACCAGGGTTTCTGATTTGATCACAGAGCCCTTTAAAAGACAAAAGGGGGAAGTCAGATGTCAATCAGAATTACTTGACCACCTTTGAAGATGAAGAGACCTATGTGAGAAGGAATGTGGGTAGCCTGGAGAGAAAACAAGGGTGGTCTCAGACTGACCACCATCAAGAAAACAGAGAGCTCAGTGCTAAAACTGAGAGAAACTACATTCTGCCAATGAACTCAATGAATGGGGAAGCAGGTTCTTCAAATAAGGTCTAGTAGATAAGAGCCAACTAGCTGACACTTTGATTTAGCCTTAGAATTCTGAGTGGAGCTGTACCTAACCTAACCTATAGAACTGAGAGATAATAAATGGGTGATGTTTTAAGATGCTGTATGTCTAGCAATTTGTCATTAGCAATAGAAAACAAGTACATTTTCCTTTCACTTTTAGAACCCTACTCTCATACTCAAACTACGGACCTTGGAAAGTTAATAGTAAATGCCAATACTCTACAAAGTAGCCTCAACCTCCTGTTTTGGCTCTTTCAGCCTCAAAGTGACCCCTTATCTGCTTCTTTTCCACCTGCCTTTTCCCAGCTTCACTTTCCTGTGATAAATCACTTAACTCACTCTACTCCTTCCCTTTGCTTTTTTCTTGGTTTACCTATTCTGCAAAACCACATCCTACGATTAATTCAGCTCTTCACCTTCTCTATCTCGACATCTTTGAGAATGGTGAAATAATGGTCCTCTGTGGGTTTAACACGGCAACATTTACAGAACTCACTCTTAGGGTCTTGTTATTCTGCAATCTCTCTCTAGGTCTAGGTCCTTTAACATCCTATTCTTCTTTTTTGGGGGGGGGGGTGCCTTGTAGTAGGGAGAATAATGGCCTCTCCAACCTGTTTTTATCCTACTCTTTGGAAAGTGAGTATGTTAGATTACATGGCAACGGGTGAATTCATTTTGCAAATGAAATGAAGGCCCCTCATCAAGTGACTTTAAAACTAGGAGATTATCCTGGATTACCTGAGTCGGCTGGACCCAGTGTAATCTAGCTATTTAAGGGTCCTTAAAAGTGGAACAGCAAGGTAGAAGAGTCAGAGGAAAAAATATGAGGGCTGAAGCAAGCAAGGTTAAAGAGGTGCTATGTTGCTGGCTTTGAAAATGGAGGAGGAATAGGACTCTAAACAAGGGATGCTGACAGCCTCTAAAACCAAAAGCCAAACAGGTCACCATCCAATCCATTCAAACTCATAGTGACCCTATAGTATGGAGTAGAACAGCCTCACATGGTTTCCAAAAAGTGCCTGATGCATTCCAATTGTCAGGATTTTGGTTAGTAGCCAAAGTCTTAACCACTGCACCACTGGGGGTCCAACTGTATATCAAACAAACAAAAAAAAAACCAAGCCACTGTCATCAAGTTGATACCAACTCATCACAGCCCCACAGGTCAGAGTAGAACTGCCCCGTGGAGTTTCCAAGGAGCACCTGGTGAATCTGAACTGCTGGTGGCATAGTGGTTAAGTACTACAGCTGCTAACCAAAAGATTGGCAGTTCAAATCCTCCAGGCAGTCCTTGGGAAAAAAGTGTATATTAGGCAGCAATTAAACACAAAGTCTTTGAAGAATATTGCACGACTGAAATTTTGTTTGCTGTCTTCAAACCATAGCATTTCCAAGGAGTGGCTACCATCTACTAAGTGCCAACCTCTAACAGTGAAGGGCCCTGATGGTGCAGTGGTTAAAAACCAAGAAGGTTAATTGAAAGGTCAGCAGTTCAAATCCACTAGCTGCTCCTTGGAAAACCTATGGGGCAGTTCTACTCTGACCTATAGGTCACTATGAGTCAGAAGTGACTCAGTGATAGGAGAAACGTTGTCACCACTCCAGACACTGCTCCAGTTTCTCTTGGCAACTGGCAGGCTGGTATAAGCCCCTGGCTAGGAAACTTCCTCAGTCGGTGATCGACGCAGGCTGCCTTATCCCTTATGAGGTCACCAACAGGCAATTACCAGTGTCTTTTTCTGACAAACGCTCAAGAAATCCCATTCAAACCTAGTATTAAGAGTGAGGCTCTGTTGGTCGATTTTGCAAAATCGGGCACGCAAGCCGACAGAGGAGGCTGATCAGAGAGGGGCCACCAAACAGTTCCTTACAAGTCCTTTTTATCTTCTAACTCACCAGTTCCTCCCCCAGTTCCTCACTGGCTGTGTTCTATGGGACTAATAATCTCTCCAGAACCTTGCCTAAATCTCAACATTCCATCTCCTGTTCCTAACCAGATTTCCCTCTCCCCTTCCTTATACCCTTTCTGTTAACTAGTAACTTCTTATCTTGGCCTTTGTTCTGAAGATGGACCATTTTGAATTTTATTTCTCACAATGACAAAGGTGTTTTTTTGTTTGTTTATTGTCATTATTTTGTAAATTGCTGTATCAATTGAAGATAGCAAACAAAGTTTCAATCATCGAATATTCGTCTATTGTTATGGGGGGTTAATGGTCTCTGAAGACCCTCTGTGAGAACAAATTACTCAGGGAGACTTAGCTGGAAGGCGGGAGAAGTCTTGTCTGGAAAATGAAAGCACTTGAAAGTGGGGCAGCAGCAGAGTGTACAGCACTCCTGCAGGCTGGCCCACTGAGCAAGTTTGGAGTTTGGGTTTCACAGCCCATCTAAGACCAAGATATAGCTGGGGCCAAAGAATCACAGATAGGAATCTGAAATATTTCCTTTTTTAGCAGGTGGCGACTTGTCCCTTGGCTATGCTTGCATGCAGACTTCAGGATGGTTCCTGCCACTGGGGCTTCTGGGACCAGTAGCAGGATATAATACAGAGTGTTGCTCATGCACAGTTTCCTGATCCTTTGGTTCAATTCCTCAGTCTTGACTATAGCTCTCTGGTGCTCTAGTTGGAAGAACACATAGTGGTCCAAGTAGGACTTTCTGAGTGTATCCTTGCAGTTGGTTCCCTCTGAAAAACAACTTTGAGGAAGTTTACACAACTGTTCGGGGACTCATCTCAGTGTCCCAAGATATAGTTAATTGTTGGATCTTTAGATCCCTTATTACATCTTGATAGTTTTGGTAACATTAATTAATGAGGTCTTCAGGCTCCCTGTCTTACTCCCAATTGTTGACTTAAAAGAAGTACTGCGTTTTCCATAGAGTTTCCATTGTTATGTTTCCCCACAGACTATTCTGCCTACCTCACTATGAATTTTGGCTTTGGCAAAGGTACAGTTGGAAACCCTGGTGATACGGTGGTTAAATGTTACAGCTGCTCACCAAAAGGCAGGCAGTTCCAATTTACCAGGTGCTCCTTAGAAACTGTATGGGGAAGTCCTACTCTGTCCTTTAGGGTCACTATGAGTTAGGCATTGGCTCAATGACAGTGGGTTTGTTTTTCATTTTTTTTTACACAGTGGGAGCCCTGGTGGTTCACTGGTTAACACTTTGGCTGCTAACAAAAAGATTGGCAGTTGGAATCTGCTAGCAGCTCCTTGAAAATGCTATGGCGCAGTTGTACTCTGTCCTATAGGGCCACCATGAGGGGGAATCAACTCAATAGCAGCAGGGTTGTTTTGCTTTATTTTTATTTTATTTTTCCTGTCACAAGGACTTTGCTAAATGCTTTAGAGGCATTATGTCATATAACCTTTATAACTGCTTTGAGAGATTGTTTCCCCTGGTTATCAAGGAACACGCAGAGAAGGAGTGATCGTAAGCAATTTATTTAAGGTCATGTCCTGCGTGTTTAAGAGAGCTAGAATTCAGATGCAGACTGTCTGACTCCAGAGACTTGCTTTTAACCTCTGGACTTTATGTACTAGAAACTGTCGTGGCATAGTGGTTAAGTGCTATGGCTACTAACCAAAAGGTCAGCAGTTTGTATCCATCAGGCACTCCTTGGAAACTCTACCTTGTTCTGTAGGGTCTCTGTGAGCTGAAATTGACTCCATGACAATGAGGTTTTAATGGGTCTACTCTGTGTATTAGCCTCCACTCTCCTTTTCAAAAAAAAAAAAAAAAGAAAATAAATATACATGCATAAAGACTGGAAGCAGGCAGTGTGGGGCTAGTATGCTTCAGGAAACCTTAAGATCTTGCTTGGCTTGTAATAAGAAAATAAAAGCTTATTGAAATGAAAAATAAAAAGTACTGGATTGAGAATACATTCAGCAGAAGTCTCAACATTGGGCTCTACAAATCCTGAACAGTTCCTCTCTTCAAGTAAAATAAAGGTGAGGTCATGGGGTGGAAGGCAGAGGGCAATGGTCTTAGTGACCCTGAGTCATCTGACTTCTCTTTTATTTGTGATCTTGTGCAATTTGAGCACCTTTGGCTTTGGGTGACTCACCTGTAAAATGAGAAAGGCTATTTGTGAGGTTCCTCCCTCTCTAAAATTCTGTGCCCTGAAAGACCAGACACTAAAAGCAAAAATATGGCATTTAAAAATAATTAGCCACCAAATACAATGCTAACATAAATGGAAATGACTAATTTCTTTACAGTGAAGTGTATTTATGTAATGATGGCTTTATTTTGTACTTCTCAAACAAATTTGATGGCATTTACAATCAGCCTGATGAAGTACTAGGGTGAAGTAACAAACAGACATATTAATATGAAAGAACACAAACTAAAATATTTTAAAAATTAGACTCGAATAAGGCAGAATTTTTGTTTGTTTTAGTAACTTTTCTGCTATTTGGAGTGAGGATATGATTCCACAATTTCTCGTGTCTTTTAGGTATACTTTTTACAGACTGAAAACACTGAAATTTGATCAACTTACATTTTATTTTTAAACAAACCTCATGTCTTTTCATTGTAAAAGTCATATATCTATATTACATCAAATTTAGGGAGTTACACCAAAGTACCAGCAAAAAGAGGCACCCATTGACTTATTCCTACTCTATTGCTGTTATAGCCCCGAACAATGAACATTTTCATGTATTCCCATTCAGCTAGTCTCAACGTGTAGGTTTTGGGTTTGTTTTTATTTTAGGTATTTGTATAATGCTATACTGAACTTTTATAACATTGTACTTTTTATCAATTTCATGTGTGCTTTTAGTATTTTTGTAAGTTCCCTCTTGGAATTGCCTTCAGAGTTTTACTGAAAATTATTTTAAACATACTTTATTTTGTACAGCAGTTTTAGACGTACAGAAAAACTTTGCAGAAAGTACAGAGTTAAATTTACCCTTTTCTGCACATTGTGCCTTCTATTCACATCTTACATTGCTGGAAATTGAAAGAGAAAAAAGATAATGGAATCAGTAAGGTTTTGTTCTTTGGGGCGTATGTTTCAGTTGTACAGTCATTAAGTCCCAGGGCTGAAGAATTTATCCTAATTTTGGTGTAAAATGAAATATGACTGAAATGTGAATGGTAATTGTATACAAGTCTTTAAACTGACTCAGAAATTAACTCCAAAAGAAAACAATTTCACCTAAATGTTTGGGGGAATATCATGGATAGGTAATTTTAAGTGGTTTAGCAGTACATAATTTGGTCTTCTTTCCATAATTAAATTATGATTAAGTGAAAATATACAATCCAAGTCAATTTTGCCTACCTACCTAACTACAACTGTCTGCCCTCCTCACCCTGTGACAGCACACGCCTCCTTTTCACTCTTTACTACTAGTATCCTCTCTGTGAACAGGTGTCCCCTCCTCTCCACCTCTCTTTTCCCTTCTAGAAAAACACCCAGTAGGACAGCCTTCTATAGGTGTATAAAACCCTAACGCACATGCACCACGTGCTCACACTGTATCCCCGAGTCCAGTCCATTCTTAGTCTGAAGTTTTGATCTCAGTACTGGTTTCAGGTCTGGGACAGCGGCAAATCTGCGGATCGTGTTTCCAGGGGACCCTCCAGGTTGTTGGACCATCAGTTCTGGTCTTTTAGAAGAGTTTGATTTGGGTTTAACCTTAGATTCAGTTCCTGATTTTGTTGCTTCTGGGACGCCTGCAGGAGACCTTGTAGGCGAAGAGAACCTGTATGTGGCATTCTACTATCTTAGATTAAAAACAAACAAACAAAAAATATTGCTGTGGAGTGGATTCTGACTCATGATGACCCTGGGGCGACAGTACGGAACAGAGCATAACTGTTCCATAAGGTTTCCGAGGCTGTTGCCCTTACTGAAGCAGACTGCTATAGCTGTCTCCTACGTAGGGTCTGGTTTGGTTGGAATCGCAGACCTTTTCAGTCTGCAGCCAACCATTTGCGGAAACCCTGGTGACCAAAAGGTCAGCAGTTCAAATCCACCAGGGGCTACTTGAAAATCCTGACCTCTAGGGTTACTATCAGTGAGACCCGACTCTACTGCACCGGGTTTGGCTTTTTGGGTTTTCTGCCCTTGGAAACCCAGTGGCGGCTGCTCCACATTGTGGCTATGAATCAGAATAGGTCAAATGGCAACGGAATTAATTTCCGGGAACCTCATCTAATTTCTCAGAGGCACATTCTACAGAAAACACCTACTTGGTCTCCTAGCGGGCAACGTGAGCGACAGAAAAAATACTCGACGGCAACGTTCTCCGTTGCACAGAGCAGGAAAGAAACTCACGCAGTCTGGAGAAAGTATTGATCAGCTAGGATAATGTCCAAAGGCTAACTGCCACTGTCTCATTTTGTACAGGCCCCGGAGGTGGGCGTTTTTGGTTTGTCCCTGCGCGGGTCGTGATGATCTCCGCGATCGCGGTCCGGGGTGAAGCCGGCAGTCACTGTCCTGTGCTCGACTCGGCCTCTGCGCAAGCCCCGCCCGGCGCTGGTGCTTATCGCAGGCGCGCAGGAAGCGCCTGGCCTTCCGCGCGCCCGCCCACCGCCCCGCCGCCGCCCGGGGCCGGGAGGGGCTGAGGGAGGGGCTGAGGGAGGGGCCCGCGCTGAGCGCTCTTCCCGCGGCAGCCGGAGGAGGGAGGAGGGCAGAGTGACTGGGGAGGCGCTCGTCGGCGCCGCTAGCGCTCGCGGAGCTCGCGTGTTCGCCGCCAGTCCCAGCTTGCTCTCAGCCACTGTGGACTGTGACTCCGCGCCCTGGCACCTTCTCACACCGGCTGCCGCCCGTGTGAGTGCCCAGCCACAGTGAGTAGCGTCAGCGCTGCTGGTGCTCTGCGGGGGCTGCAAGGTCTTGGCCCCAGGAGGGTGGCTTCTGGCCAGGGCTTTCTTGGGCCCCGACGCGCGGTATCTCCCTCGATCGAATCCCGAGCACGAAGGAGGGGATGTCTGGGACAGTCCGACTGAGATGTTGGGGAGACGCGGGAAGGAGACGACTTGGGAAGGATCCAGTGGGATTTTGGGAAAAGCTTTCACTATTTTTAGAAAGCATAGTACAGATGCTTGGTGTGGGTTCCTTAGGGCACGTTCAGTGATCTGGCTGACTCATCTCTGCATTTATGTAAGTGATTTTTTTACGGTTCCGCCTCTGAGCAAGGCATCTCTTTAACTTTGTTTTAACTTTGAACCACTATTAAACTGTGTGAGTAAATGATGAAATCCGTTTGTGCTGTTTGTACATTTGTTAGAAAACGAGATGACTGGGTTTTCAGCCTCTGCAGTTTCCTTTGAAAGTGAATATGAATGAATACTGTCTGAAAATTTAGAGTGGATTTTCAGAAAACTATGGTTCAGCTGATTGGTGTGTGGTGGTATGTTAACTCTTGCCTTTCTTCAGGTGTATAAAGCTAAATAGAGTTAGTATTGTGGATGTATTAAAAACTTATTGAGCATGAAAGTTACTAAAAGTTAGGGGGAAATGTGCAAATATTAGTATTTTTTAAATAATTTGTCTTTTTTTATGGTGAGTAAGTGAAAGTTTGCAATCCGAATCAGTCTGTCATATAAAACTCCCCAGCACATGCCCCTATGCAACTCTGTCTGTTCTCCTTACACTGTGACAGTCGCTTATTGCTTTCCACTCTTTATTTCCAGTGTGCAAATACTAGGAGTTTTAAAGGCATTACCATGAGTCGGATCCGACTCGACGGCACTTGGCACTTGGCAACCAATATACTCAACTTGCTGAAAGTTTGTCAAAGAATTGTTGAACTGCTTTTTGTATTTTTCCTATGGATAGCTAAATTTTAATGATTGACTTTTAAAAATTAACTAGCTTATTGCAAAACTAATAATTATTAAAAACAACACTGAATGAACATTATGAAATAGTATAAGTGAAAAGAAATCTAGATTTTAAGTCTCCCTTATAATGTGGCCTAGTTTTATTTTCTTGCCTAATGGAAATGTAAAAGCTCACTTCTCTGTCTGGAACTACAGGTAAATATTAATAATAAATGTTTCTTGGTTATCCTTGTCCAGGCACTGGGCTTTCACCAGGAGTCCCTCAGGGAACTTCTAATTCTATTGCGTCACAACACAGCCAAAATGTATTTCTGTGTTTGTTTTTTATTAAAGATGCATGAAGCATTTGAAGTGCAAATAAATACTACTGGAAAATAAAATACAACCTAGAGCAGAAGTTTTGATGAGGAACATTAGAGTGGATGTGGGCTGATCGTAGCATTCTACACAGTTATTAAAAATTGGATTCTGGGGGGCCGTAATCAAAAGGGAACGATTGATTTCACAATTTGGTGAGGATAAAGGGGGAAACAGACTAGCTCTTCACTGAGACTTTTCTTAGCATTTACTTCTGAGAGAAGTGTCTTGCTCTCAGAATGAATGGCAGTGCCCATCCACCAGCAGTACGTGGAGTAGTGGCTCCTTCCTTACCTCCCAGCCCCCACCTTCTAGTACCTGTCTGACTTCTTGGTCATTATGCAAGACACTTAGAGGCTAAGAACTTGGGATCACATAGGTGGCTTTCTAATAGCTGCAAATGTATCCAAGGATAAGTCTAGGTTATATAGAGGGATAGATGGATCTCATGTTCTTCAAATCCTCTGAGTATTTCTGCATAATTTTTTTAGGAAAAGTATGGCAGCACCTCATACCCAATGGGAAGGTTTATTCTGTGTTACTGAGATTATAGGTTGGAGTTGAGATCCTTCAGTGAAAGTAAAAGAACATGAATCAGTGAAGAGTCTAGAAGAAGCTCAAGTTTATCTTTAAAAAAGTTAGTTTCCTCCTCACACTCACTAAGAGTGGCTGTTATTAGCAAAACAGAAACAAGCATTGGTGAGAAACCCTACTGCATTTTTGGTAGGAGTGTAAAATGGTGCAGTGCTATGGAAAATAGTTTGACCCAGCAGTTCCACTCCTAGAAGGAAAACCCCAAAACCAAACTGTGTGTCGTAGAGTTGATTCTGACTCATAGTGATCAGGGTAGAACTGCCTCATAGAGTTTTAAAGGAACACCTGGTGGATTTGAACTGTCACTGTGCCATCAGGGTTTTCTTACTCCTAGAGGAGGACCATTAGGTGCTATTGAGTCTGTTCTGATTCGTAGTAACCTTGTAGGACAGAGTGGAATTGTCCCATAGAGTTCCCAAGGAGTGCCTGGCTGTAGCACTTAGCCACTACGCCACCAGGGCTTCCAGATACATGTCAGATCACACAAATATTGTTATGATCCGATATAGATTAAATTATTTAGAGTAACAAATGCATAGAGACAGAATCCTGTTTATGGGTAGTTACTAGGGAGGGTAAGGAAGGAATGACATTTATTGGTAAAGGGGTACTGAGTTTCTGTTTGTGATACAAAGCTTTTGGAAATGGATAGTGGTGATGGTAGCATAGTATGGTAGTTAATGTCACTAAGTTGTACACTTGACAATGGCAAACCTTTTGTTACACATTTAAGACTACAACAGGCTAGGAAGAAAGGTCTGGTGATCCACTTCCAAAAATCAGTGAAAGCCCAGTGGATTACATCTGCAGTCTGCAACTGATCATGGGGATGGCTCAGGACCAGACAACATTTCACTCAGTCTTGCATGATGTCACCATGAGTAGGGGGCTGACACAGGGCAACCGACAATGACATAAATCAACATGGCACATACCAGATGGGTCCTACCCGTAACGGAGGCTCGAGGTGGAATTTACTCCTGTAAATCTCAGAATTTTGAAAAGTGTTGCTGCTGTCTTACCACTGATTTTCTATTGAGAAGCAGTTATGAATAGTGAATTGCAAGCTGGAAGGGAGCAGGGATGTAGACCTTAATGCGGTAGACATTGAGTAGACTCTTGAGAAAGGACTGGGTTCTAAACCCTTCAGGGTGTTGTTTTGGGCAAGTTACAGCTCAGTGTCTTGTCTTGATTTTTGTCTTCTCCTGATTTCCCCTTAAGATACCTGGATTTTGGAATTCTTAATCACTTTTCTCTTCCTGCTGCTCATCTCCCAAAATGTGAAACAGTATCGCTGGGAAAGGAGGGAAAGACTGATGACTTCTCCAGGGCTTCTGCTGGTATTATCTGGAAGCGTCCCTACTCCTCTCTGGCCCCAAATCCCTTTCTGTCACAGCACCTTTTATTTATTTTTTGGTGCATGTATATTATTTTAATCTTACTGTACATAAGCTTTTGAAGGAGTAAAATAATAAAAATCCTTATGTATTCATATTTTACATTGAGTTTTCTAATGTTATAATGATATTTTTGTTGTCATAATTTCCTTTTCTGATCTATTGAAATGGATTCCTAATACCTTAGAGGTTCCTACCTTTACAAGCGATTCTAATGGCAAAATGTGTAACTGTAACATATTCTCTTCATTATAGTGATATTATAATATTATCACTCTGAAGCCATTCTTATTATTTTTAGTAAATTTTTCCCACAGCAAATTTGAATCTGGCTCATTTTAATTCTGTTGGACAGAGTGAGAGTTTACAGCTGAAGTTTATTTCTCATTAAAAAATTCACACACGTATTGTTTTGTGGCATTGGCTACATTCCCCATAATCGGATAGCACTGCTCCCCTTTCTAACCCATTTCTGCATGTCCATTTGTCCAGTTCTTATCCCTTCATGCCTTGCTTTTTTGGGCAGGAGGTGCCCATTCGGTCTCATATATTTGACTGAACTAAAAAACACTCGGAAACCCTGGTGGCTAACCAACAGGTCGGCAGTTCAGATCCATCAAGCACTCCTTGGAAACTCTGTGGGGCAGTTCTACCCTGACCTCTAGGGTTGCTGTGAGTCAGACCTGACTCAGCGGCAGATAGGTTTGGTTTTAAGAAGCACATTCCTCATCTGTGTTATTTTTTGTTTTATAAAACAAGGAAAAAAAAAACAACTCAAATCCGTGCTGTTTAAATCTGACTCATAGTGACCCTAACTCTGTGGACAGAGCAGAACTGCCCCACAGAGTTTGCAGGGAGCACCTGGTAGATTCCAACTATCGGTAGCAGTAGCTGTTGACCACTGCATCACAGGGTTTCCTTTCATTTTATCCAAATTAAACAAACCCACTGCTCTCCAGTGGATTCTAACTCATAGTTGATTCCAACTCATAATGACCCTATAGGGACAGAGTAGAACTGCTCTGTAAATTTCCAAGGAGCACTTGCTGGATTCAAACTGCTGACCTGTTGTTTAGTAGCCTGAGCTCTTAACCAGTAAGCCACTGGGGTTTCCTTTCATTTTATAGTCCTGTCTAATCTTGGTTTGAAAAGTGGGCCTCAGAGGGGTGAAACCAGTTTTAAGTTATCAGAGTATCTGGGAGTCATACTCTCAGGGGTTGCTCCTGCCTCTGTCAGGTCTTCTGAGTCTGAATTTGAACAGAATTTGAATTCTGTTCTACATTTTTAGTTCCTTTTATTTACATTAACAAGATTTTCTCTGAATATGTTTCCTGATGGTTTAGTTGTTAAAGTGTTTGTTACGTCTGCTATTGAAAAGGTCGACCTTTCAAATCTGCCAAATGATTTTTCTTCAGTTCTTATCCACCTAAACTAGATTATTATCATTTATAGACTTGCCATTGTTTTCCCCAGGTTTGGGCTGGATGGGAGAGGAAGGGATTGTTTTGGACCTGGTCTGATAACCAGAATTATTTTAAAACCTCCTGCCTGCGTGCATCCTGTGCCCTTCCTCACCTTTTCGTCTCCCACCCAGCCATGTTGCAGGCTGGGTGTATTCCTGATGTCTTAAGATGTGTACCTTAAAACACTTTTCCTCTGGAAACTTAGTACTGCTTCCAGTTTATACAGTTTCCAAGTACTGCTCTTGTGTCTGGTAATGTACGGGGGTAGAACATACAAAACTACGGCTTCAGAGAGCTCTCAGTGGCACTGTCTTTGTTCTTGAATTATTATATGGACTTTAAGTGATTTCCTTTCTCCTTGACTTCTCAGAGTACCCCACTGAAACCAGAGTGATCCATTTACATAGAGTCAGATCACAGCATTCTGCCACTCAAAACTCTGGTGGCTTCCAGCCTCACTCAGAGTCAAAGCCAAAGTCCTTATAGTGGCCCATCGTCGGTGCTGTGTGACTTGGCCTTACCCTCTGGCTCATCTCCTTTCTCTTCCGTTCTGTTGCACTCCCCGTGTCTGCCACAGCCCCGCTGGCCTCCTTACTGTCACTCTGACTAGCACTTGGGCTTGGCATGCACCATCTTCAGATAGACACCCTCATGTTTCCGGCCTTCCATGTCTACTTTTCCCCTTTTACTTTTTTTTCAATGTTGTAAGTATCAGTCATTTTACTTTTGCTGTATGTGTTATTTAAGTTTCTATTTATTCTGCTTTAGGTGAAAGTTTACAGAGCAAACTAGTGTCCCATTCTGTAGTGCTCTGTGATGGGGGTTGCCATTCTCGCAGTGTCAGCATGCTCCCTGTATACGCCCTGGATTTCCCATTTCCTTTTGTCTGGACTTTCTACCCCTTCCTCACTTCTTATCTTTGTGTTGAGGCAAGTGTTGTCCTTTTGATCGCCTCTAATTGAGTGTTCTAAGGAACTCAGTGCTCTTGGGAGTCACTGTTTATTTTTATGAGCCTGTCTATTGTTTGGCTAAAAGGTGTTCTCTGGGAATGTCTTCCGATTTGGTTCAGAAGGATGTCTTAGAGTCTTGGTCTTGGGGTTTCCTCCAGTCTCTGTGAGACCACTAAGTCTGATCTTTTTTGTGAATTTGGTTTTTTGTTTTACATTTTCTCTCACTCTGTCTGGGACCTTGTGTTGTGATCTCAGTCAGAGCAGTTTTTTAGTGAGAGCCAAGGGCCGCTTAGTTCTGGTTTCAGAGTGGGAAACCCTGGTGACATGTAAGTGCAACATCTCTTAGCCAAAAGGTTGGCAGTTCAAATCTACCAGGTACTCCTTGGAAACTCCATGAGGCAGTTCTTCTCTGCCCTATAGAGTCCTTATGAGTTGGGATCAACTTGGCAGCAGTGGGCTTGGTTTTTGGTTTGGGCAGGCTGAGGTTCATGTGGTCCATTAGTTCTTTGGACTAACAGCTCCCTTGAGTCTTCGATTTTCTTCCCTCTCTTTTGCTCTGGATGAGAAGAGACCAATGGTTGTATGTTAGATGGCTGCTCAAAAGATTTTAAAACTCCAGATGCTACTTACCAACGTAGGATGCAGAGCACTGTCTTTTTGAACTACGTTAAGCCAGTTGATGTAGATACCCTCCCATTTTATCGTCCTTTCTCTTTGAGTCTAAGAACGTGTTCCATGAGATGTTTGGTTATGTCTGAGAAGCTTCTGTGATGGTCCCCCTTCTGTGCTCTGTTGTCCATATTTTTATACGTGCGGCGCCACCAATTATGTATGTAGAAATATCCAGAATCAAACCAATATCTGCAGGCAGATATGCTCTTTTACACCCTCCCATACCACTTTACTATAGATAGTGTGTTTGTTACCTAGTGGTCACCAGGTGCCGTCGAGTCGGAGCCGTACCTTACCAGAAATACCGAGAGTGGATGACTAAAACAGATGCTTATTCTATCACAGTCCGGTACGTTAGAAGTCCGAATTCAGAGTGTCAGCTTTATCACTCTGTCAGCTTTGGAGGAAGATCCTTGTCATCAGTCTTGCCATGGCCTAGGAGCTTTTCTGCACAAGAACCTTGGATTCGCAGGACAAGCTGTGCTCCTGGTGCTGCTTTCTTGGTGGTATGAGGTCTCTGTGCTCACATCTGTCTTTGATATCTCAAAAAAGATTGGCTTAAGACGCTGTTTAATGTGATAGATCTCATTAGTATGACTGCCACAATCCACCTCATTGTATCCTAGTGATAGGAGTTACAGTATTTAGGAAAATCACATCAAATGAGAGACAGTATCTAATCATACAGTACTGGGAATCATGACCCAGCAAGTTGATAGATATTTTAGGGGAACACAGTTCAGTCCATGACACACATCGACCTATGTTCATTCGTAGATTATTGTTGTTAATACAATTGTTACAGGATTGTCTGTTAAGTAGTTACTGTTGTTGTGTTGCTAGGTGCCACTGAGTCAGTTCTGACTCATAGTGACCCTGTGTACAACAGAAAGAAACACTGCCTGGTCCCATGCCATTCCTGCAATCGTTGATATGCTTGAGCCCAAGTAATTACTGTAGTTGCCTTTGATTCTTGCATTCCTCTCAGGAATGCCTCCCTTTCCTTGGTCCTGTTGTACTGAAAACTTGGTGGCATAGTGGTTAAGTGCTAAGGCTTGTAACCAAAAGATTGGCAGTTTGAATCTACCAGGTGCTCCTTAAAACTCTGTAGGCCAGTTCTTTTCTGTCCTGTGGGTCTGAGTTGGAATCGACTCAGTGGATTTGGTTGTACTGAATTCCCCCATATTTTGTATTGCCTTTGCCGTTGCCAGTATTGACAGGTATCTTATATCTTGTTAGTAATTTTTCCCTCCCTCCCTCCCCTATCCTACATAACCATCAAATAATTTTAATTTCCCTGTGTGCAAACTTTTCCTTATTTTTTTTGTTGTTATAATAGTGCTGTCATATAGTGTTTGGTCTTTTGTGAATGACTTGCATCACTTAGCATAACTCATGTTGTGATACGTTTCTCAGAAGCATTATTCTTTATCATTGTGTAGTATTCCACTGTGTGTATGCACTACAGTTTTCCCACTTATCTGTTGATCGGCACTAAGGTTGAACCTTCTTCCCAGCTTTTTGTTCTTGTGAATAATAATACTACAGTGAACGTGGATGTGCATGTGTCTACTCGTTATGTCTTTAGGGTCTGTACTTAGGAGTTGGATTGCTGGATCATAGTGTTACAATTTCTTACTTTTTGTGGAAGCCCCATGCTGTTTTCCACAGTGGTTGTGCCATTTTACATTTCTGTCGGCAGTGTATAAGAGTTCCAGTCTCATCACATTTGTTAGTTTCTATTTGTTTTGGTTAGTTCCAGTAATGTTGGAGTGAAATAATATCTCACTGTAGTTTTGATTTGCATCTCCCTAATGGCTGTTTTAAATTGGATTGTTTGTCTTTTTGTAGTTGAAGTCTTGAAGTTATCTATGAATTTTAGGGATTAGACTGTTGTTGGCTTTGTGGAAGCCAAGATTTTTTTCCCAGTTAGTAAGTTGTTTTTTGGATAAGTCTTTTGATGAGCATAAGTGTTTTTTAAGAGGTCTCATTATCTGGTTCATCTTTTGCTGTTTGAGCTTTTTTTACTTTAAGCTATATTTGGTATTCTATTTGTGCCGTGTACTAGGGCCCCTAATGTAGTCAGAAAAAGAGCAGGAGCCAGCAGTGGAACAGACTATCAATTACTTCTATGCAAATACAGATAGAAGAAAATCAGAACAAGCCAAAATACGACTTTGAGTATATCCCACCTGAAGTTAGAGACTGTCTCAAGAATAAATTTGGTACATTGAACACTAATGGCCAAAGACCAGATGAGTTGTGATGTGAAATCAGGGACATTGTACAAGAAAGCAAGAGGTTGTTAAAAAGTCAGGAAAGAAAAAAAGACAAAATGGATGTCAGAAGAGACTCTGAAACTTGCTGTTGAATAGAGAGTAGCTAAAATGCAAAGAAGAAATGATGAAGTAAAAAAGCTGAACAGAAGATGTCAAAGGGCAGCCCAAGAAGACAAAAGTATTGTAATGACATGTGCAAAGGGCTGGAGATGGAAAACCGGGAGGGAAGAATGTGCTCAGCATTTCTCAAGCTGAAAGAATTAAAAAAATTCAAGCCTTGAGTTGCAATATTGAAGGATTCTGTGAGGGAAGATATTAAACATTACAGAAAGCATCAAAAGAAGATGGAAATGATACAGAGTCACTGTACCAAAAAGAAATGGTCAATATTCAACTTTCAGGAGGTAGTAAAGGAAGAGGTCCAAGGTGCATTGATGGCGGTGACAAAATACAAGGTTCCAGGAATTGAGGGAATACTAATTTAGATGTTTCAGCAAATGGATAGAATGCTCACTCGTCTAATACCAAGAAATTTGGAAGGCAGTTACCTGGCCATGTGGCTGGAAAAGATCCATATTTATGCCCATTCCAAAGAAAGATAATCCAACTGTATATGGAAATTATTGAACAGTATCATTAATAATACCACATACACAAGTAAAATTTTGCTGAAGATCTTTCAAAAATTCTCGTAGCAGTACATGGACAGGGAACTGTCAGAAGTTCAAGTTGGATTCAGAAGAGGATGTGGAATGAGGGGTATCATTGCTCATGTCAGATGGGTCTTGGTTAAAAGCAGAGAATACCAGAAAGTTGTTTATCTGTGTTTTACTGACTATGCAAAGGCACTTGAATGTGTAGATCACAATAAACTATGGACAACGTTGTGGGATTTCCAGACCATTTAATTGTGCTCATGAGAGCAATCCTTTGAGCAGAACAAGGGGATACTGTGTAGTTTAAAGTTAAGAAAGTTTTGGGGCAGGGTTGTATCCTCTCACTAATTCAATGTGTATGCTGAGCAAATAATCTGAAAAGCTGGACTAGATGAAAAAGAACATGGAGTCAGGACTGGAGAAGACTCATTAGCAACCCAAGATATGCAGATGACACAACCTTGCTTGCTGAAAGTAAAGAGAACTTGAAGCACTTACTGATGAAAATCAAAGACCAGTCTTAAATATAGTTTATGCCTTGATATAAACAAAACAAAAATCCTCACAACTGGGCCAGTAAGAAACCAGTAAGCAAGATACATGAAGAAAAGATTGAAGTTGTCAAGGATCTTATTTTAGTTGGATGCTACACTCATGGAAGTAGCAGTCAAGAAATCAAATGAAGCATTGCATTGGGCAAATCTGCTACAGAAGACTAAAGTGTTAAAAATCAAAGATGTCACTTTAAGGACTAAGATTGGCCTGACCCAATCTATGGTGTTTTTAATGCTCCAGATGCACATGAAAGTTGGACAGTGATTAAGGAAGACCAAAGAATTGATATTGACAAAGAGTATCGACTATAGTATAGAGTGCCCAAAGGGCAAACAAATGTGTCTTCAGAAAAGTACAGCCAGAATGTTCCTTAGAAGCAAGGATGTTGAGATTTCATCACACGTACTTTGGATGTGGTTTCAGGAGGGACCTGTTCCTGGAAAAAGTATGGTTGGTACAGTAGAGGGTTAGTGAAAAAGAAGATCGTCAGTGAGATGGGTTGACACAGTGGCTGTAACAATGAACTGAAACATAATGATTTTAGGAGTGGAACAGGACTGGATAGTGTCTTGTTCTGTTGTACATGGGGTGACTATGAGTCAGAACCAACTGAGTGGCACTTGACAGCGAAAGCATTGTCTCCAGTTTTTCTCCCATGATCTTTATAGTTACAGATTTTGTGTTGATATCTGATCCATTTTGAGTTAGTTTTTATATGTATGGTGTGAGGTTTGCATCCTATTTCATTTTTCTACAGATAGACAACCAGTTTTGCCAGCACTGTTTGTCTATGTCTTTTCAACTTAGTGGACTTTGGCACTTTGTTGAAAACCAGCTGTCCATAAGTGGATGGATTTATGTCTGAGTTCTCGATTTTGTTCTGATAGTCTGTGTTTGTTACACAGTATTAGTCTGTTTTAATTACTGTGGTTGAGATTAGGTAGTATGAAGCTCCTACTTTGTTCTTCATTTCTTTCTGGGCCTCCTTCCTTCCCATATAAAGTTAGTAATTAGCTTTTACCATCTTGTTAAAGAATGCTGTTACTGTTTCGGTAGAGATTACGTCATGTCTGTAGATCATTTTGGGTAGGCTTGACATTTTCACAATGTTGTCTGTTCCTATCCATAAGTATTGTTAAGTTTTTCCATATATGTAAGTCTCTTTTGGTTTCTTGAAGTAATGTTTTGTAGTTTTCTTTATGTCTCTGGTTAGATTTATTCCTAAGTATTTTATCTTTTATGGGGCTGTTGTGAATAGTATTGTTTTCCTGATTTCCTTTTTGAAGTTCTGTTTGTTGGTGTAGAGGAATCCAACTGATTGTTATACACTCATCTTGTGTTTTGCTTACTTGTCGACTCTTACTAGTTCCACTAGCTTTCTTGTGGAGTGTTTGGGGTTTTCTATATATAGAATCCTATCATTCTTGAATGGAGACAGTTTGACTTCTTCGTTACAATTTGAATTCCCTTAATATCCTTTACGTGCCTTACTGCTCTAGCTAGGGTTTTGAGTACAATACTTCTGAATAAGAGTAGTAGTGATTAAGGGCATCTTTCTCTGGTTCCCATTCCCAAGGGGACTACTTTTAGTCTCTCCATTAAGAATAATAATGTTGGCTATTGGTTTTGTATAAATACCCTTTATTATGTTGAGGAATGTCCCTTCTTTTCCTATTTCATTGAGAGTGTTTATCAGAAGTGGATGTTGGACTTTATCAAATGCCTTTTTTCGACAGCACTTGGCTTGGCTTTTCTGCACATGGTTGGAAATGGTCATGTGATTCTTTTACATATATGGTGGATTACATTGGTTGATTTTCTAATGTTGAACTGTTCTTGCGTACCTGGTATGAATCTCGCTTGGTCATGATATATTATTTTGTTGACATAATGTTGAATTCTGTTTGTCTAGAATGTTGTTAACAGTTTTTTGCATCTATATTCATGATATTGGTCCATAATTTTATTTCTTTTTTTTTGTGGTGTCTTTGGTTATCTGGGTCTTAGTCATCTAGTGCTGCTATAACAGAAATACTGTGTGACGGTACGCTTGTCCAATTTTGTTTTGTTTTTGAGAATTCTTTATCTGAGTTGGTAGCTGGCTGATGCTGTCCTGTGTATTAATCTCAGGTTGTTGTCTGATGGTCTTGGTTCTCTGGCTGAGGGACTTCCCTTAATATGTCTCATAAGGCTGGGTCTGGTTTTTACAAACTTCTTTCATCTTTGTTTATCTTAATTTCACCATTGTATCTCAGACACAGTTTTGCTGTGTATATAATTCTTGGTTGACAGTTTTTTCTTTCAAGTTTTTATGTATGTCATACCATTGCTTTCTTACCTGCGTGGTTTCTGCTGAGTAGCCAGAATTTAATCTTATTTGTTCCCCCTCTGTAGGTGACTTTTTGTTTTTCCCATACTGCTTTCAAGATTCTTTGTTTGCCTTTGACTGTGGCAGATTCGATTATGATATGTCTTAGTGACTTTCTTTTGGGGTCTGTCCCTTGTGGACTTTGTTGAACTTCTTAGACTGATATCTTATTGTGTTTTGTGATATTAGGGAAGTTTTTAGTCAGCAAATCTTTGACAGTTCTTTCTTTCTTTCTTTTTTTAATCAAATAAGTAATAATCAAAACAGCTGGAGTGACAGCATCAATATCTGATAAAACAGATTGTAAGGCAAAAATTCCCCATCATTGTCCTGTTCTGGAATTCCAGTCAAGTATAAATTTTTCCTGTTGATACTGTTCCACATAATTCTTAAGCTTCCTTCATTACTTTTTTCCTTAGACAAGTTGGAATCAAGGGATTCATTTTCTATTTTGCAAATTCTGTCTTCCATTGATACAACTCAATTTCTATACACTATTGAGTTGTCTGTGTCTGATTTTTTTTTGTTGCTCTTTTGTATTTCTAGTTAACCACTTTTATATGGTTTTTAATTGCCTTTTTGTGTGTGTGTGTCATTTTTTTCTCATATTTTCCTAAATTCTTTTATTACTTTGTCTTGTTTTTGCATGTGTTTTCTTTGGTCTTGTGTTGATTTTTCTTGGTCTCTTGGAGAACTGTAAATATTAGTCTTTTGAATTCTGAATCAGTTTCATTTCCATCTCTTCTTCTGGGAAGTTTTTTGGTGCTTTATTTTGGTCACTTGCTAGATCTTGTCATGGTTCTAAATATGATTTGATGTTCTGTGTCATCCTTGAGGCATTGCCAAGCCAAGTGCCATCAAGTCAGATCCGACTCATGGCAACCCTGGGCATTAAGGTGTAGTGTATTTATTTTTACTGTATGTTTGCTTGCTGTGTCCTCATTTTCTGTTTTGTTTTGCTTTGAGGTATCCAAGTAGATGGAATGCATATGCTACTCCGATCACTAGTCTAAACTGCACTAGGGTTCTCACCACCTGTCTCCAGGTGGGTAGAGCAGCAGCTGAGTGTGTGAGCGTGGCTCTCTGCTTGTCTTGTAGAGTGGCTTAGGATATGATTGGTGTTGCTGGTGAGATGGTTTGTCTGTCCAGCTGGACATCTGGGTGTGATGCAGGGAGTATTCTCATTCGTTGCTGAGTCATGTGTTGTATGTGTACATTGCTGGTTGCTACATGTTTAGAGCAAAGATGGCTGAGTACAGTAATTCTCAAGAAAGTTCCTGGGCAAGTAGGGCTGTGCAGGGGTGGTTGGAGTTGGCAGAAGCCTCTGGTTGCTGGGTAGGGGTGAGACCGAGACAATGCTGCCAGCCCATGAGTGCCTGCTAGGAGGGCAAGCTCTTGTCTGCTAGAGTGCTATCAGGGGAGGGTATGCTGCTGGTTCTCAGAACCCTGGTGTGGGAAGCTAGAGGGAATAGGAAACAGTTCTGATCTACTTGCCCCTGGCACAGGTGGCTGCACTTTGAAGCAGGTGTATCTGGTTCATGAGCTCGTGGCACCCGTGGCTGGATTGAGCAACAGGTGCCTCAGGTCCATAGACCCCTAGTGTGAGTGGGTGAGGTAGGAGAGGGGAGTAAGCTCTTTTCATTTAGAACCTATTATATTGAACTGTCACACATGAGAAAATCATTCCTTGAATTTTATTTACAAACTCTTTACACATCAGAAATCAGATTAAAAGCCAAAAGCCACCGCTGTTGAGTCAATTTCGACTCATAATGACCCTATAGGTCAGAGTAGAACTGCCCCGTAGAGTTTCCAAAGAGTGTCTGGTGTCTTTGAACTGCTGACCTTTTGTTTAGCAGATGGAACACTTAACCAGTATACCACCAGAGTTTCCAGAAATCAGATTATCATCCATAAAATACATGATTTGTTGTGTAATTTCCAAATGAAAGAAATTGTTCTTTTAACTTTGCGAAGTTCTCTAGCTCCTACTGGTAAATAAACCTCATGAATTTCCTAATCTTCATCACTTGTAGTCATAGCCCCAAGGCTCAAGTTTAGGACTTCTCTGTCTGCAGTACTCCTTCCATGACCCTATCTGTTCTCAGCAGGGCCTTAACGTCATCTGTGGGTGTCTCTATGTTTCCAGCAGGGACCTCTCTTGAACTTTAGACCTGTGCCTCCAACCCTGTACCTGATGTATCTACTTGAATGCCTAAAAAACATCTCATAGTTGGGCATGTCTCAAAACTTGTGCCGTGAAATCAAAGTGAAGAAATGGTTTCAAGGAGGACACATTCAACTTCGTCAGCACTGCTGTTGGCTTGCCTAAGAGGAGAACTAAGAATTGAACATTAGCATATTAAACCCCACTGAAACACATGTACTTTCAAAAGTGTATTTTATGGTATATAAATTTCATATTAATTTAAAAAAAATTGATGATTGACTGTTGCTTTGAAGGGTACCTGATTTTGTCAAGAGAAGTTTGGGTATAAATGTGAGGTGAGGGTGCAAAAGCTGAGATGAGAAGGTTTGTGATAGTATGATGGGAGAAGAATGAAGACCAGTGATTGTAGCTAGTCCTTTGGAGGAGCAATGGGCAGAAGCTGTGGTATCTTTTCTTTTTTTTTTTTTAATGAGTTGTTTGTTGCTTGTTAACTCAGGAAACCCTGGTGATGTACTGGTTAAGTGCTATAGTTGCTAATCAAAAGGCTGGTGGTTTCAATTCCCAGGTGCTCCTTGGAAACTCTGTGGGGCAGTTCTGCCCTGTACTGTGGGGTTGCTGTGGGTTCGAATTGACTTGATGGCAGTGGATTTTATTCTAACTTACGGTAACAGAGAAGAGCTACTCCGTAAAGTTTTCAGGGTTGTGAGCTTTCGGAAGTATATCAACAGGCCTGTCTTCAGAGAAGCCTCTGGGTGGCATCTACCAACCTTTCTGGTAGTAGGTGAATATTTAAACCCATTATACTACTGCTGAACTTTTTTTTATTTATCACTGTTTAAAATTATGCTGTAGATAGAGTTTGATGGTGCAAATTAGCTTCTCATTAAACAATTAATAAACATGTTGTTTTGTGACTTCTGTTGCTAGCCTCACAGGTATGTCAATACTATCTCCTTCCCAACCATGGATTCCCTGTTACCAGCTTTCCTCTCGCCTGTTTCCTTCTTGTCCTTGCCCCTGAGGTGGTGTGCCCATTCAATCTCATTTTGTTCTACTGGCATGTCTGATGCTGAGCTGAAGGGTGAACCTCAGGAGTGACTTCAGTACTGAGTTAACAGGGTGTCTAGGACCCATACTCTTGAGGTGTCTCCAGTCTCTGTTTGACTAATAAGTCTTTTTTTTTTTTGGGTGAGTTAAACTTTTGTTCTACTTTTTTCTCCAGCTCTGTCTGGGGTCCTCTATTGTGATCCCTTTTAGAGCAGTTGGTAGTGATAGCCAGGCACCATCTAACTGTGATTGACTCAGTCTAGTAGAGGCTGTGGTGGTTGTGGTCCATTAGTCCTTTAGACTCATCTTTCCCTTGTGTCTTCGGTGTTCTTCCTTCTCCTTGCTTCAGATGGGGGGGTGGACCAGGGGAGTGTCTTAGACACAACCTTTTAAGACCCCAGATGCTACTCACTAAAGTAGGATATAGAACTTTTTTTTTAGAAACTATGTTATGCCAGTTTAGCTAGATGTCTCACAAGATAGTGATCCCCAACCCTCAACCTGTAGCTTAGTCTCCAGGTGTTTGAATGTGTCTGTGAAGTAGGTAACCAGGCCTTTCATTGGAGGCATCTATGGGTGGGTTCAGGTGGTAGTTGAGTGCTTTGCATCACCTAGGGACTCCTTTTTTTTTTTTTTTTACTTTAAATGTGAAGAAGCATAAAATTTTTATAACTGTCCTGTCAGTATTCATGTGGTATGAAGTGTGGGTCCAGGATCATTATCTTACATGTGAAAATCCAGTAGTCCCCACGTTATTTGTTGTAGACACTTGACTCGTTGAAGCGACATGGCACCCTTGTAAAAAAATCAGCTAGCTGTAGATGTACATGAGTTTATTTCTGAATTCTCAGTTCCATTGGGATTCTCTGTGTTTCTTAATCCTTACTATGCCTTTGTTGATTGGTTGGTTTCATCTTAGAGTATTATACTGCCCGTATGATTGTTGGAAATGAAAGACTTTAGGTGTAATGTGCTAGGTGTGCCTTAGTTAAACACTTTTTTAATACTTTTGACTTGTACTAAACCAGTTTTCCTGAGAAGATTGTTAGAATCCTAGGGAAGAACCAGTCACCTTCTACACAATATAAATTACAAACTTTATTTTGAAGGTTGCATTAAACCAGATACAGAAGACTTTTTAAAAAAGATTGGAGTAAAATCTGAAGGGTGAGTTTTAATAGCTTTTGGTAGTTTTTGGCTGGAAATTTGGATGATACCTTCTTTGAAATGGAATTTATTTATTTATTTATTTAGTAAACAGTATGCACATGCCACCGTGATTAAATAGAGGCTTGTTCATTTCTGCTGTGCACATTTTCTCAAGTTTTGTAGTATCCAATGAACAGCCTGAAGTTGTCAGGGCCCTTCTGGCTAGTCTGAGGCTGTAAATTTTGTCTCCCCATCACCACAACACTCTGAAGTATTTGGTGAGCTTATTTCTGCTGGGTTTTTCTGAGTTTTGCCTTGTGTATGTGCAGTTAAACAGCTGGCATTTGGCACTGAAGGATGTAGTATGTAGGATGCTGGGTTTGTTTGCCAAAGTGCTTTTCCCTGCTTTCAAGAATCCTGGCCTCTCAGGTCATAGCTCTTTTGATTGCTGTTTGGTCTTATCAGACAGTTGCTGCTTATATTTCTTTTTATATTTTATCTAGTTTTATTGTTGTTCTCAGTAGAACTGTGTAGTTTGGACGCTTAGTCATAGCTGGAAAGAAAGTTCTTCACAGATTAATTTGAAATTGAAAAGTTAAAGCTAGGTTTACTGATGTTTCAAACTTCATAAGCTATTAAAATTTGCCTTTCAGATTTTACTCAAATCTTTTTTAAACCTTTTGTACCAGGTTTAATGAAACCTTTGAAAAATCTTTTTATCACTGAATGTATGGATTTTTTATTTTTTAAAATAAATTTTATTGAGGTTTGAATGCAAGTTTACATTCTGTATCAGTTTGCCATATAATCCTGGAACTTTCACTGCTATTCTACTCTAGCTGCTTCCCCGTACCCCCTGCCCCCACAACAGCACGCTCCCCCTTCTCATCCAGAACTTCCCCTGGCCGTGTGACCAAGGTCTGCCCGCTAGCCCCTTACTTAGGCTTCTCACCTCCAGTTGTGAGCTTCTCAGGCAGTCCTGTGCTCATATTTAAGTCCAGAAGTTTGTTTCTCACCAGCTTCACTCTGTGTTTTGTATAGCCCAGTTTGATCTTTGTCTGGAGGTCTGGCTTTGGTGCTGTGTGTGGTTTGGGGTTAGATAGTCCCAGGGCCATGCTCCCCTGCGAGCCTCCAGACTGACCACCAAGTGTGATCATTTGGTGGAGTTTTAGTTCTGCCCTGTAATCCTTTTCCTGTTTGTCAGGGGCTCCAAACCATGTGCCCCGTTTGGCAGTTATTGGTGGAGGCTGAGTAATGTCAGAAGACACCGGCTCATACAGCCTCTTCCATCTGGGGGGGGTGGTTGCTAATATTTTCCTCCAGTTTTTGATCTCCTGTTTACCTCTAGTCCTTATAGATTGGGCGCAGTCGATGCCACTTAGATGTCAGCTTGCTAGCTTTTAAGACTCCATTCACCAGTCACACAAGTGGTATGCACAACGTTTTCTTTAGAGAAAAAAAAAAAGCTTGGATATACCAGTTAGTCTGGATGTCCCCTGAATGTGTGATCTGCTGACCCCTGACCCTGTTAACTCTGTCCTTCCAAAGAGTTGGTCTGTATTTAGGGAACAATTTAGTTTTGATGTTAAACAGTTGTGGGTACCTCTTTTTCAGTGTGTGCTGTCACACCCTGCACAGAACTCAAATCCTAAACACTGTCTAATTAGCAGAAATCCCTCTTCCTCCCTCCCTACTCTCATTACCATCAAAGATTGATTTCTTTTGTGCTTAAGTGTTTTGTTGCGTCCTTATAACAAGGGTCTCGTACAATATTTGTCCTTTTGTGTTTGGCTAATTTCACTCAGCATAATGTCCTCTAGGTGGTCCCACATTAGCAACTATTTCCTTAAATCATCATTGTTCCTTATCATCGCATAGTATTCCTATTGTGTGAGTGTACCACAGGTTGTTTAATCATTTGTCTGTTGATGAGCCTGTAGGTTGCTTCCATCTTTTTGCTATTGTGGAAAGAGCTGCAATAAACATTGGTATGTTTGTATCTGTTTGTGTGGTGACCCTTATTTCTCTGGGATATAATCCAAGGAATGGAATTTGCTAGATCATATGGTATTTCTATTTCTAAATTAAGACAGTGTAAAATCAATTTCCATAATGATTGTACCATCTTATACTCCTACCAGCAGTATAGAACACCTCCAATCTCTACATCCTCTCCAACATTTATTATTATGATTATTTTTTTTTATTGCCAGCCTTAATAGGGTGAGATGGTATTTCATTGTAGCTTTGGTTTGAATTTCTCTGATGGCTTGTGATCGTAAGCATTTCTTCATGTATCTGACGGCATCTGGTAAGTATATCTTCTTTGGTGAAGTACCTGTTCAAGTCCTTCACCCAGTTTTTAATTGGGTTGTTTGACTTTCTCTTGTTGATGTTTTACAGTATTTTGTAGATTAGAGAGATCAGATGTTGATTGGAAATGTAATAGCCAAAGATTCCTGTTCTGTTGTTTGGCTTTTCTGTTGATGTTTTGCAGTATCTGGTAGATTAGAGAGGTCTGGTGTTGACTGGAAATGTGGTAGCCAAAAAAAATCTTTTCTATTCTGTAGGTGGTCTTTTTATTCTTTTCATGGAGGCTTTGGATGAGCATAAGTTGTCTACTTTCATTTCTGGTGTTTGAGAGTTATTGGTAATTTTTTGTAGAGTGTTGCTACCATAGGGCTTCCATTATCATCTCAGCTTTTTTCTGAGTTTTTTATTGTTCTAGCTTTTCTTTGTAGATCTTGGATCCATTTTGAGTTAGTTTTGTCCATGGTGTGAGATAAGGGTCTTGTTTGATTTTTCTGCAAATGGATATCTAGTTATGTCAACACCATTTGTTGAAAAGACTGTCTTTTCCCCAGTTCACAGCCTTTGGGCCCTTATCAGTTACCAGCTGCTCATAGGTGGATGATGTTATATTTGAATTCTCAGTTCTGTTCCGTTGGTCTGTGGGTCGGTTTTTGTGCCAGTACTGGGCTGCCTTGGCTGTGGCAGTACAGTAGGTTTTAAGGTTAGGTAGCGTGAGACCTCCCACTTTATTCTTCCTCTTTGGTAATGTTTTACTTACCTGTAGCTTCCTCCTTTTCCGTATGAAGCTGGTGATTTGTTTCTCCATCTTGTTAAAAAATATCATTGGGATTGCATTGTATATATACATCACTTTGAGTAGAATAGTTATTTTCAGTGTTAAGCCTTACCATTCAAGGGCAAGGTAGGAGAAACATTTTAAACTTCATTAATAAATTTAATATTAAGTTATTGTTTTAAATATTCAGTTGCTTCACTGTTGCTTTGATTCTGTTAATCCTGCCTGTGTTCTAAGTCTCCTTAGAATTTAACTGAGCTCATTCATTAAGAGAACATTATGTCATCCCAAACAGTCTTGGAGTCTTACTTTTTAAGGTGGCAGTGGCAGCATCACAACCTAACTTCAGGGAATAATGAGAATGGAGGTCAGCACAAGGCTGACTTCTGTGAGGTGGAGTCAGACATCCACTCTGCAGTTTTTTTGCTAGTTCTGATACTAGGAGTTCTCTTCAGAGAGTAGTATGTCTCTTCTGGGTTTAATAATCCATTTCAGTGCCGCATTAACATTCTTCAAGTCCTGTCACCTTTCTCAACAACCTTTTCCACTTAGCTGACCATACAGTTCAGTGGTTTATTAAGGAGGCAGCAGAGTACAACCTGAAATCCGGGGCGGCAGGCTGCATCTTAGGATCAGGAACAAGAGACATGTAGGCAAAGTCTGGAAGCCTCCCCGCAGATGGAGGGCACATTCTCCCTTCATCACTACGAGACAGCTCTCCTAGCTCCTCTCGCCTGTGCGAGCAGCCCTGCTCTCAGCCGGGCATACCTGGTCTCAGCGGCGCAGGTCCTCTCTGAGGACAGGCTTCCTCTCAGCCCGGCTCAGGACAGGCCTGTCTGACTTTGGCCTCGCCGCTGTCAGCCCCTCAGTGCCAGCTGATCCAGAGCGGTGTTCAGCTCTCTTAGCTGCATCTCTAGCAGCAGTTTTCTGCTGTTGCCACTGACTGCCCCAGAGCCTTGACCTATGGTACAGCTTTTTTAGGAGATTCCTTGCTACCTCTTCTCTAGCTTTTTCTCTTTTCTCCTTCTTTTTTCCTTCTGTCTACCTGCAGACATCTGTAGTATTGGCTCCGTGTGTAAACTCCACATATTAGAAGACCCTTGGTCAATTTCGAGGCTTGGCCCTTCCACCGGAGCTGTGAAAACTGACCAGACACTTCATTTGCATTGTAGGCTGAAGTCGCTTAATTTACACAGGTGTATGGACCAATCCCTGCAAAGGTGTGTAAAGCAGACCAGTCACAGGGCAGGCTGATGGCCAGGGCCAGACAGCAAATATTTAGCCAGCTTAACCGAAAAATGTCAGTCAACCTGGACAAAAGAAACAAACCGTGTGGGCTAGGAAACTAGGGCAGAGGTAACTCCTCAGGGCTTCGAGGAAGAATTTCTGAAGCTATTTTTTCAGAGAATCATGACACACTCACTTGGCCACAGCCTTCTTAGCAGGTTAAAGTTGCGTAACAACCAGGAATGTAAGGCCTGAAGTTGCATATTCTGTAGAAATCTCTCTTGTCCGTGGCTGTCTGGCTGAGTCCGAGGGGCTGACGGTGCCGATGTAAGTTCTTCCCCGAGCTTTAGCTCTAACAGTAGGCTTTCCACGCCAGGCAGGTTTACCCTCCACCCATCTGTTTCCTGCTGAATGAGTTCTGACTAGTTTTCACATTCTTCCTACTTACTTGTTAGGGTTGTTACTATAATGTATTTAATTGACATCAAATTGGAATTTAATTGACATTTAATTGTATCTAGCTGACATCTAATCTAATTGGATTTGGACATTTAAATATATTTAATGGATTTAATCAGTACCTGGTTGGACTTTTTTAATGTGTTCAAACTACTGTCTGCTAAGGTTGTAAGGCTGTTCTCGTCACAATGGTATGAGCTGCTTAATGGAAATGGATCTCCTCATTGCATGGACTTGTTTTAAGTGTACTACTGGAAAGTGTCTATAATCTCTTCATCTGGATTATCGGCTTACTGTTGCTTTTTTTTTTTTTCCAACAGAGAGGCAGAAACTCTCCAGATGTCTTCCAATAATGTTGAGGTTTATATCCCAATGTCACAAAATGCCAGTGGCCTGCCTGGGATGATGACTTCCAGTGACCTAAAGCCAGCTGCTGCAGGAGCTGTGTTGAGTTTTCATAACATCCACTACCGAGTGAAAGTGAAGAGTGGCTTTCTACTTTGTCGAAAAACAGTTGAGAAAGAAATACTAAAGGATGTCAAGTATGTGTATCAATTTTTAAGACAGCTTTGTTGACATGGCATATACCTGTTAGATAAAGCTACTGTGAATATTTGTGACAAGTCTTTGTGTGGATGTACGGACACATACTTTCATTTCTCTCGGCTAAAATAGGAGTGAAATGGCTGATTCACAAGACAGATGTATGCTTAACTGTGTGTGTGTGTGAAAAAATGTATGTAACAGAACATACTACTTCAGTGGTTTCTACATGTGCTATTCAGTGGCATTGGTTTACATTCTTCAAGTCATGTGACCTTTCTTGACAACCTTTTCCAGACTACCATCACTGCCCCCTAAGCTTCTCATCTAACCTTTTGTGTTATTGTTGTCAGTTTGATCACATGTAGGCAATTCTTGAAGAGAATATAATGCTTAATGCAGACTTATTTTCTCATTAGATTATTATTTGGTTCAAAGGTGATGTCAGGGGGTAATTTCAGCTCAAGATTTGAAATTTCCTCAGGGCAATAGTTCTAGGGGATCATCTGGCTTCACTGGCCCCAGAAAGTTTGGATTCTGTAAGAATTTGGAATTCTCTTTCTCATTCTCTTCCTTTTGATCAGGATTGTCCTCCAGAATCCTTGATCTGAATGTTTAGTCATGGTAATTGGGCACCATCTCGTTCATGTGGTCTCATGGCAGAGAAGTCAGTTATCCTAGAGGCAGTTAGACACGTATTCTGTTTCTGTCACTAGTTGCTGACCCTCCTTCCTCTAGTCCCCCAAGCAAACAGAGATAAAATGTGGTACACTGAATGGCCCCTCGACGAGCTTTTATATGTTTAGTTTTTTTTAAAGAAACTACTAAATTGTTTTCAAAGTGTTTGTACCTGAACAAATAATGTGCCATTTTGTTTTCCGGGGTAAATCTTGTGGTTTAATGCAAAGAGGTATAGTTATATGATCTACTGCTCTTTGGTTATGGGGATGTCATTGTAATCTCTGAGTCTTAATTATTCTAATCTGTGAAGTAGAATATCTAATCCTGTACCTTAGGAGCCAGATACTTTTAGTTACTTGTACACTTTATATCGTATACTTCCTAGAAGAGTGAGGAGGTTGAAATGCCAGTATATTGTGAAAAGCGTTTGGTTTTCAGACTTGTTTTAAATGAGTGAGCTATTTCTAATAGTTGTAACTGTAACAGCTTAGTGCTTTTTTTCCAATTTTGCAGAGATGCAGAAGGTATTTAAAAATATGACAATTATAGCTTAGCTTAAGTTGTACTGTATGAATCCAAAGTGATAACAAAATTTAGGATCCAAGTCACTATATTTAATTTTATTAAGTAAGCACTCAGTGACTGATTTTCATTCTCTGTATATGACTACTAATTTATCATGTGGTATGGTGGCATTGGCAGTAGAGTGGGTGGGAAAATGAGTTATTTATATTGTCCCTACTAGGACAATATAAATTTGTCCCTACCAAATATGTCTGTTCTTTTATAGATGATAGGTATTAGGGTTGTGGTATGTTTTCCTGTTTTCTAGAGAATTGGGCCTGGTTCTACTGTCTAGAGTGGGGGATAAATCTAAGTCTATTTGGGCAGCATGGCCTATGTGTTATATTTTGTTTATTTGTTTAAGTGGGTAAATAATTACTCATAGAGAAGGCAAGCAGCTTTTTCTGACTCTCCACTGCTGAAGGGGTGATTGTGAAACAAGATGTGGATTATGAATCAAATTTTTCTCACTTTTTTTTTCCTTTTGTATAAGAATGTAGTCTTGGCCCAGACAGTGATAAAGCAGGGGAAGATTTTTGATGTGGCTTGGGGAGGCAAGTTCTGAGGCGTGATCAGGTCGAGGTGAGACCCTGAGCTGTGTTACTGAGGTCTCAGTCTAGGCAGTAGTACTTGCTGTCAGTCCTACTTTCCTGTAGCTTTCTTGTATTTCTTGCGAATTGTGAATGCAAAGCTTTTATCTCTTGCTCCAGGCACGCCTCGATAAGAGTTGACAGACGTTTTTGAAAAGGACAAGATTTTTTGAAAGCCAAGGAAACATTGATCACGTCCGATTTTGTGCTAAGAGGTACAAGGCAACAACAGATTTGAAGATGTATAGGTTGATTAGATTTAAAAATGCTATCCGCTGATTTACTGTGTTTATTTATTTTTTTTTAAAAAAAGGAAAAAATCAACTACCTTCAGGTTGATTCTGACTTCTGATGACTCTGTAGGACAAAGTAGAACTACCGTATAGGCCTTCCAAGGTTGTAATTCTTCATGGAAGCAGACGGCCAGCCACATCATTCTCCAGTGGAGCAGCTGATGGGGTTGAGCCGTATGCCTGTTGATTAGCAGCTGAATGCGTAACCCCTGAGTCATCCAATCTTCTTAGATTTTTCAGATGAAACCTGCTCAAGGCTTGACAGCATTTTATGATGGATAGTATGCATTTTAACAATAGGTAGATTTTTCCTTTGGTCTGTTCCTGGACTCATAAAAACTCAGATCTTGCAGTTCTTTCACATACTTAACAGCTGAAGGAACACTAAGGATTGGCGTCCTCACATTTCTGATTGAGTTATGTATGAGAAAAGTCATTGCTTTTGTGCTGTAGTCTTTCAGTAAATAGAATTTCTGGGATGAGGGAAGGGTTACTATAAAAATGACATGCAGATGGCATTGGATGTCCTGTCTTCCCAAGGGGGAAGAATCGGGACCAACAGCCCAGTGCTCATTCTTCTAACATGAAGTCAGGCATACCTCCACTCTCCACTATCTTTACCAATTCTGACACCAACTGTCCTTCCCATGGTACTCTGTACCTCTCTACTGGGTTTGATAATTTATTGCAGTGGCCACACAGAACTCACAGACACTAACCACATTTGTTGGGTTTAGTAGGGAAGTTATCAGGTTATACTTCAGGTTGAGGGATGATCAGGATACAGTTCTTTCATCAGCACAACCTCTTCCTAGCCTTGTTTGCAGCCAGATCTCTCTCTGGCCTCGCTGTCACGTCTGCCCTGTACAGGCAAGTGTGACAAAGCTCTTTTAGATCTGTTAGTAAGTACCTGGAGGCACCCCACTCTGCCAGTAAGCCTCGGCCCAAAGATGCCTTTCTCACTCCATGGGCCGCAAAGTCCACTGCCCACCATCTGCTTCCCGTCTCGCCTGTCACCATTTCTCTGTCACTGCTTCTTGCTGCCTTCATTCACTGTTGTGGCTCTCTTTCTTTCTGTCTGTCTCCTGATTGCAGGAGCCTCTCAGTGCAGTATTCCTGGAACCAAAGGGCATGCTCCACTACTCGCTGTTCTTCCTGCGTGGAGATAAGGTTCTCTCCCTGCCCTGGAATTGGCTCTTTTAAGCCTGGCTTGATAGCAAAACTGACCAGTCCCCTTGGTGGGCTGCAGTTACCTTATTTTTATATAGTCCTACCCGACCACTTGGGTGGGAGTCAGAAGACCATGGTGAGAAAGGTCACCCCACAGGGATTCATCGTGAGACAGATCACCCAAAAATGATTGATCACATTGTGGTTGCCCTCTTTACTTTTGACTTTTGCATGATAATACTGTTGTCAGTCAGAAGAGTATTATATTCCCAGAAAGCTTATGAGGTTATTCCCAGAAAGCTGATGAGATTCTTGTTTTTCTTTTCATTTGAATCTTTCACAGTCTCAGTTCTAGAAGTCAATAACTGTCATCTGGTGTCCTTTATGGAGAGAAGAAGGTAAAACAGCATCAGATTTTTCTATTGTCAGGGAAATCTTTCTCTTAGATTTGTCTCTGTACACAGCATTTGTGCTTTCCCTCATCAGCGCTGAAAACCTGTGAAACAAATTCGTCTATTCCGGTAGGCGTGTGTATCTCCTATACTCTTATAGGGAAATTTGTTTTACTATTTAGGAGCATTTTTAATAAATAATTTACTTTGAACTTGTTTCAAACTTGAACCTTACAGAAACATAACCCACCCACCCACTGCCGCCCAGGTACCCCAGCTGTTTCACTGCATTTGCTGTATCAACTTTGTTTCCTTATATGCCCACTGTCAGTATTTTTTCTGGAACATCTGAGAGCAAGCTGTCCTTATGATGCTCCATTGTCCCTGTCTGCTCCGATGTAGTAAACTACAATGACAAAATCTGTTGCCAGTGAATTGATTCCAGCTCATGTTGAGCCTATATGTATTTGAGCTCTATGGAGTTTTCTTGGCTATCGTCTTTAAGGAAGCAGATCAGCAGGGCTTTCTATTATGTCATCACCGGGTGGGTTGGAATTGCTGATCTTTGGTTTGTAGTGGAGCACAAACCAGTCATTGTGTGGGAAGAGCCAGGGGGAGTATAATGTCGGTAAGAATGCAGTGGTGGGTCCTGAAGGGCCGGTGGGTGGTTATGCTTTCTTAGTTGACCCATCACTGTTGTCAGACCTCCTCAGTGTCACCTAATGTGCCATCTTTCTGTTCCACCATGGGTGACATTGACCTCGATTGCTTGGTCATGTTAGCATTTGCCAGATTTCTCACTGTAATGTCACCATGTGCTTCTTTGTTATTAATTCATATTATCAAAGAAAACATTCTGAAGTTATTACAAAATTCTATTTCTTATTGACCATCCACCCACCGGCTTTAGCATCCATTGGTGACTTCTACCTGAGTGACCCACCACTATTATAGAAAAGCAAGTGGTTGTTTTGTTTCTCTGCATGTTCTGTGTCTATAAGCTTGTATTTGCTGAAGGAGCCCTGATGGTGTAGTGGTTAAGAGCTACAGCTGCTAACCAAAAGGCCGACAGTTCAAACCCACTAGCTAGGAAACCCACCTTGGAGACTCTATGGGTCAGGTCTGTTCTGACCTGTACGGTTGCTGTGCATCAAAGTTGACTTAATGGTTTTTGGTTTATTCTTCTAAAAGGAAAAAGTTTCATTTCATTTATCGATGTCATTGTAGACTCATAGGTTTGCATTGTGTTCAGCGGGTTGTAATGTGTCACTGTCGTTATTTATTTTGGTTCTCATATTTTCCCTATTTGGTCACTGTGACCACTTTCAAAGGAGGTTTTAAAATTTTTAATGAGCTTTTAAACTAGAAGCTCTTTTTTTGTTTTTTTAGTTTCTGAATTTTATTTTGTGTGTGAGAGTATACACAGCAACACACACACACCAATTTGGTAGTTTTTGCATGTACAATTAGAACATAATATGGTTATGGTCCTCAAGTTGTACAAGCATTCCCACTCTCCTTGTCTGAGTTTTTCCTCCCTCGTTAACATAAGCTTACTGCCCCTAAGGTTCCTATCTAATCTTTCTGTTAAAGTTGCCATTGTCAATAAACCGTGTGTTCTTTTGACCTGACCTTTCATTCCTGATAAGCTCCTTGTAACAGCAAGAAGTTCCTGACTCACCCTGTACTGACGTACCGAACCTCAGACCTGGAATTGTTCCATTCCCTTGAGTGGAACATGGTTGTTTATGAAATATTCTCTGTTGGTACTCCTTGGAATACATCCTAGAGAAAGACAAGCCATCACAGGAATAGATTTTGCACACCTGTGTTCACTGTAGCACGATTCACAGTAGCGAAAAGATGCAAACAACCTAGGTGCTCATCAGCAGATGAGTAGGTAACAAATACAGTACGTTCACACAGTGGAGTAGTATGTGGTGTTTAAGAACAATAATGAATTCTTGAAACATCTCATAACATGAGTCTGGAAGGCATGATACTGAGTGAAATTAGTCAATTGCAAAAGGACAAGTACTGTGTAAGACTGCTGTTCTAAGAACCCAAGAAAAGCTTTAAACACAGAAGAACACGTTCTTTAATCATTACAAGGGTGGGTAAGGAAGTAGGGAGAGGGGAATTCACTAACTAGATAGTAGACAAGAGTCATCTTAGGTGAAGGCGAGGACAACATACGGTACATGGGAAGTCAGCACACCTGGGCAAAACCAAAAGCTAAGTAGTTTTCTAAACACAACCAAATACTTTGAGGGACAGAGTAGCAGGGGCAGAGATCTAGGGACCATGGTTTCAGGGGACATTTACATCAACTGACATAACAAAATTTATTAAGAAAATGCACTGCATATCCCACTTCGGTGAGTGGCATCCGGGGTCTTCAAAGCTAGCAAGTGGGCCATCTAAGATGTGTCTATTGGTCACAACCCACCTCGGCAGAGAAGAATGAAGAACACCAAGACACAAGGAAACTATTAGCCCAGGAGACAAAAGGGACCACACAGAACGGAGACCATCAGCCTGAGACCGGAAGAACTAAAAGGTGCCTGGTCACCACCAATGACTTCCCTGACAGGGAGCAACAGATATTCCCCAGTGGTACAGGTAACAAGCAGGGTGTAAAACTCAGATTCACGTAAAAAAGAGCAAACTTACAATGGCCTGACTGAGCCTGGAGGAATCCCGGAAGACACCGCCCCTGGGCTCTCTGTTAGCCCCAAACTAAAACCATTCCCGGAGCCAGCTGTTCAAAGAATAGAACGGACTCTAAGACATACAGTGGTTCTGGTGAAGAGTGTGTTTCTTCGTTCAAGTAGATGCGTGCGACTAAATGGGCAGCTCCTGTCTGGAGGTGAAACGGGAAGGCAGAAAGAAATAGGGACTATTCTAATGGATGCAGTAAACTGAGGGAGACAGGAGAAGTGTGCAGTCACATTATTAGGATAGCAGATAGGGTCTCGTAGCAATGTGTGTAAATGTGTGAGAAACAAACATGAGCTGTAAACTTTTACCTAAAGCACAATTTAAAAATGAAAATAAAAAAAAAAAAAGTTCTGTATTGGGATGTCATTGCTCCCAGGTCTTCTCCGTGGATAGACCCAGGGAATAGGTATATGTGGCTGGCACAGTAGTGCAAGCACTCATGAAAGGTGGTCATTCAAACCCAACAGCCACTGCACGGGACAGAGATGGTGGCTGGCAGTCAGCTTCTGTAAAGATTACAGCCTTGGAAGCCTTATGGGACACTTCTACTGTGTCTTATAGAGTGACTATGAGTCGGAATGAATTCAGTGGCAATGGGGTTTACATATGTAAAAATGTGCATATTCATATACGGATACATCTATGACTGTATATGTTTTAAAACCCTTGAGTTCTGATCAACACCTCTAATTCCAGTCAGATTCTTTCCATGTCTGTAAATATCTTCTTAAAAAGTGAAAAGCTTCACTTTCATTATCCTTGATACAGTTACATATTTTCTCAGTTAGTATTTTTCTTCCTTAGTCTAAGTTATCTCCCCACCTTCCGGCTGTCTCTTCCTCTTAGCTGGCTTCAGCCTCTCTGTTCTTGGATGCTGGCTGTTGCTGGGCCTTCAGGCCGTGTGTCACCACCTTTGCGCTGAGATGGGAAGAGGAAGGGAAAACCGAAGGGAAATGATTGGCCTATTATTTGAACATGAAATAGAAGTAGGGGATGTAGCAAAACTTTTTTTCCCAGACTCCTTCCTCCCCCCAGACCCATTGCCAGCAAGTTGAGTCGGACTTCAGTGATCCTGTAGGGAATGGTAGAAGTGCCCCACAGTGCTTCCAAGGCTGTAAGTCTTGAAAGAAGCAGACTGTGGCCTCTTTTTCCAAGGGATAGCTGGTGAAGTGGAGCTGCCAGCCTTTTAGTAGCTGAGTGCTGTAACCACTCTTCCACCAGGCTTCAGGCCTTCTTTCTCAATCAACTATATTTATTTTAAGTAATGTCTTCCTGCTTTGTGGCGTTTGTGATTTATTGGAAACATCTCTCTGCTTCTCTAGAAGTAATCCCATTAAAAAACAAAGTAGAGATTTGTTTATTCAGCCAGTTTTGAATACATGCTAGATACTTGGCATTGTGGAAGATTCTAAATACAGACGTTTTCTGTTCTCAGAAAATTTAATATTGGAAGATTCAGATAAATAAAGTCTTACCTTGTGTTCACCAGTAAAAATATGATTAGATGATACTGTAGGAGGCCCTAACCCTAAATAGAGAGGCTAGGGGTGTGGGGGTAAAGAAAAGTGAAGTAAGTGTGTGTGTGTGTGTGTGTGTGTATGTGTGGAGGGAATAGGTGTGATGCTCCGTGTGTGGGTAGCAGAGAAATGTGATGCTCTGTGTGTGTGTGTGTGGAGGGGAGAGATGTGATGCTCTCTGTGTAGTGGAGAGGTGTGATGCTCTTGTGTGTGTGTGTGTGTGTGTAGGGGAGAGGTGTGATGTTCTGTGTGTGTGTGTCTGTATGTATGTGTGTGGAGGGGAGAGATGTGATGTTCTCTGTGTGTGTGTGCACGCACGTGTGTGTAGGGGAGAGGTGTGGTGTTCCCTGTCTGTGTGTGTAGGGAAGAGGTGTGATGCTCCATGTGTGTGAGGGGGAGAGGTGCGATGCTCTGACCAGTGTAATGAGTGTTAACCTTTTTTGTCCATACACCAAACAAGATCAAGTGATTCACCATTATCCACTAAAGTGTGATACATGTGGCACAGATACTTTAAGTCAGGATCATTTTGTTGGTTTGTGTGTGTATTCAGTGGTAGATCACCATACTGCGTGCTGAGTAGGGTGGTAAAAAACAAATGAGGCTGATCTTGTCAGGTAACCGGGGACTGTGATGAGGGAGACCTGCCTGCACACGGAGCCTGTAAAGCAGTAAATCAGGGTGGGAAATGGGTCTGGGAATAAAGGGGAAGGGTGGAGGCTGGGGTGGGGAAAAAAAGCACTGTAGACCATAGATCAAAACTGACGTCAGCAAGCTTTATCTTCTTCCACTTTATGGACGGTGTCGTGTCTCTTGGAACTATTGAACTCTGCTGTTCTAGCATGACAGTAATAGAATGAATGTGACTGTGTTCCAGTGAAACTTTTTGTGAAAGCAGGGGATAAGGCAGAGTTGTCTGACCCCTGGACTAGAATATAGAATCTGTGAGAGCTATGACTTTTTTTGTTTGGTTCCCAGCCCTATCCCATGTCCTAGCAGAGTGTCTTGCGTGTGCATATGTGTGTGTATGAATAAAAGCACCTCCCGTTGTGTTGATTCTGACTTATTTATGGTGACGCCCTGTCTGTCAGAGTACAGCTGTGCTCCGTAGAGTTTTCGGTGGCAAATTCTTCAGAAGCAAATCACCAGGCTTTTCTTCTGAGGGACCCCTGACTGGATTTTAACTGCTAAACTGTTAGCACCACTCAGCGACCCCTGTGTGCATATGTAGTAGGTTCTGAATAACTGCATTAAATGAATGGAAATGAAATTAGCCATTGCTCCAGGTTGAAACTCTACATTTGTGATTGCTTATTGCTGTTTTCTGGCATGCTAGGGTTTAAGTGGCAAAGTAGGTCCAGCTCAGGGACCTACTGTACGAGTCTTCTTTGTCTTGGCAGGCTCACATTCAGTGTTACATTAATCATGTGGAATTACTTGGTCATTATTTAAGTAAGTAGTTTTTAAATCCTGGAAAGGTTTTCTAATAAAGAAGCTTGAGCGAATGACAAGCTTATTTCTGGTCCGTTTAAAAGCAGTTACTAGGTGGCTTTTGATAAAGAAGATGCTTGAAGAGCTGCTCAATAAATGCATCTTGAACATTTACCTGTTATTATCCTTTGTTTGTCTGGAGGGAAATACCACCAAAAGAATAAGATATTTTTTTTGTCATATGGTTTGCCTCTGATTTATTCAACTCAGTGTATTTGCCCAGGGTTTCAGTGACAGGCAAGAAGCAAAGCAAAAGGTTCATTACCCCCGCACATCCACTAGCAGCTTTTCACTTGTGACAGCTCAAAGACTATGTTCCTAGCAGACGCATCTGTTTGATTTTTGCATCCTTTGTCAAGGTTGAACTTAGGCTGTTGTTGCTTTTCCAGGTATACCAATCAGCGGAAACTGATGTGCTTCTTTCTGCAGTTGGGGTATAGCTGCATGGCGAGGTTCATATTTCCCTCAGACAATTGTATAATCATGGGATTGGTCTCAGTGATAAACAGTACCTGGAAATGAGATAGCCTACTGGTGTGGACTTTCCATTTGGAATAGATACAATTTTCTTTATGGAGTAAAACTCCCACCTACCCATTAATTCCTAAGAGCTCTTGGGCTTTGAAAACACCAGGACTTTGAAAGTACTAAGTCAGGCCTTTGTTTCATCATGCCTGGATACGGCAGTGGCCTGTTCTCAGTTCTCCTTTCTCTTGCCCATTACATTCAGGATTAAGTTCAAAACTGTTTGTCATCTTCTTTGATCTCTGCATAGTCAGCTGTGCTCTAGTTTTTTGTTTTTGTTTTTTTTCCTTCTCTTTACCTTCCTCCTCTCAGTAAATAAAAGCAGTATGCTCCATAGAAGCAAAGAAGACAACTGTGTCATGCTTCCAGTGGACACACCATCAACAACGACCCAACCCTGAGACAAGGACATCCTGTTTGGTAGAGGGTTGCAAAAATAAAGGGAAATCTGAACAACACAGGACCTGGCAACGTTTTATTGTTATACACAAAGTCATGGAGTCAGGGTGACTCTGACTCATCAGATATGTTTTTCTGCTCCTTAGCTGTACTTCCTTAAAGAACATTCCATACAGAAAGTGGTATCTCCCGTGTCTAAAGTGTGAGAACTACCCAGTCCACTTATTTGACACTTAATAGGGATGAAAGTGGTCTGTTTTGAGGGTATGCCCTCAAAACTGGATTTAGAATTTTAAAAATCAATTGAATTGAGAATAGACTATATCTATTTTTTCTTTTTGTGGTTAAATATTATCATTGTTACATGTCACCTGGTCAGTCCTGATCCTGGTGACCCTATGTATAGCAAAACGAAGCCCTGCCCGTCCTGTGCCATCCCACAGTCGTGACTCTATTTGAGCCCACTGTTGCGGCTCCTGTGTCAGTCCATCCCGTTGAAGGTCTTCCTCTTTTTCCCTGACCCTCTGCTTTACCAGGCATGATGTCCTTTTCCAGGGATCAGTCCCTCTTGATAACATGTCCATAGTATGTGAGATAGAATCTTGCCATTCTCCCTTGTAAGAAGCATTCTGGCTGTACTTCTAAGAGACTTGTTCCTTCTCCTGGCAGTCTGTTGTATATTCTGCAGCTCCTCTGGCAGTCCCTGGTGTATTCCGTGTTGTTGGCCAACACTATAATCTACAGACATCTTCCTTAGTGGTTGTGCAGTTTTCACATGCATAGGAGGCTATTGAAGGTACAAGGTTTGGGTCAAGCTCACTTGACCACTTTAAAGGAGTGTTTTGTAACACATTTTCCCAGTCCAAAATGCCATTTGATTTTTATTTTGTTGACGGCTGCTTTCAGGGATAATGATTGTGCTCTCAAGTAGAATGGAATCCTTGACAACTTCAAAATATATGTCACATAAAATCAGCTATTTGAACCATTCTTAACTGCATAATCCAGTGGCAGTTACATTTACAATGTTGTATAACCTTTCCCATTCTCTGTTTCCAAAGCTTTTCTTATTTTGGCGTTTTCATGATACAGAAACTCAGCCTTTTTTAAGGATTAAGGCTTTTTTTGAAGGTCAGGAACTGGTGACCTTTTTTTAATCCTCTGAAGTACTTTATACCAGTGGCCAGCCACTGGATTTCTACGTAAGCGTGCTGGTGCTTGGCCTGTTGAGATTGGAGCAGTGAGAGTGCAGCTACTGGTGATTCTAGAAGTCTGTTGGCTCATGATTACAACTTGACTAGATAGTAAATGAGATGGCTTGAAGATAATTATTTTATCAAATATTACTTAGGATCTGTTACTTCATACTGTGTTAAGAGTGGTGACTGGACAGCAAGCTGAAACAACAGTGCTTGTGAGAATGGTACAGGGCCAGACAATGTTTTGTTTTACTGTACATAGGTCACTGTGAGTTGGTACCAACTCAGTGGCACCTAATAACAACAAAAAGAAGTAAGGGTAACAGAGTTACTTTTTTCCAGGGACCTTGAAAGTTGGACATATCATTTTCTAAGGAAATTTGAGTGGTGCAGCACTTTTATTACAGTTCTGGAGTAGTGATTAACATCTTTTGTAAATCAGACTTTTTCAGCTGTCAATTCCTTGTAGTCTTTCAGAGTTGGTGTGTGCTTGTTTTCTGTCTGTAATTTCAGCAGCCTTTATTGAAGGTGTTAGGTGCTTGCCTTTAAGGAATGGAACACATTTTAAAATAGAGCAGCAGTGGGTCAGTATTTTTATTTTTTTTTTGTATTTACAGTGGGATCATGAGACCTGGCCTCAACGCCATTCTGGGACCCACAGGTGGAGGCAAATCTTCGTGAGTGTAACAGAATATTTATATTCGTAAAGTTTTTTCTTGGGCGTTGAATGTGCTTTTAAAAGTCATTTTTCTGTGAGCAGGTGTTTGTTGAGCATTTGCGGCGTGTTCAGTCTGGTTTAGGGTACCCTGGAGAACGTGCAGTTGGGTTTGATCATGTGCCCAGAACAAGGTGGCCGTATTGGGTCAGTCTCACCAGTGGGACATGGCACTGTGATGGTCACACAGTTGCTGACCACCACTTGAGCTGATGGGGAGTTTGAGGAAGGGTGTAAAATTAAAAGACAGGGGATGGAGCAGGAAATACAAATAAAAACTTGAATCCTGATAAAAGAACATGTTGTCTGGATTGGTATCACCAAGGCCAGGGGTCAGGGAGAGCCTTTGAATAAACTTCACTTGCAGTGTCTGTACTGCGTCAGCCAACAGTGCCTTGTCTTGTTTCTGGGCTTTGTCCTAGTATACAGTGAAAAAAAGAAAGTGAGGATTTGAAATGATATGTAATTCCAGTTAAACCATAGAGTTTCTTGACTTGTTGATTTTCAAACTTGAAACAGAATCTGGATATAGGTATGCCGAGACATACTGCCTTGATTGGCGGAAAAAGATGTGCATATGTGTCCTTTTTATAGGTTGTTAGATGTCTTAGCCGCAAGGAAAGACCCACACGGATTGTCTGGAGATGTTTTGGTAAATGGAGCACCTCGACCTGCCAATTTTAAATGTAATTCAGGTTATGTGGTACAGGTAAGTTATTAGTGGATTTGCATCTTAGATTTCTTCTGTTTCTGTAGAGGCAACCGTCTGACTGAATGCATGACATGCGCATGGAGTCAATCTTTCACAGTCTTCCATAAGAATTCAGAGTACAATTAAATGTAAAGGCAGGATAATTGTGGAATGTGACCTTGTAAGGACAACAATATTCATCCTAGTTATGTCATGTCTCAAAGATCCTACTGTTGTACTTTTATGTAGTACCTTTACCTCTGTCTTTCCCCTAGCTTGTTGTCATTGTTAGATGCCATCGAGTTGAGTACGAGTCATAGCAACCCTATAGGACAGAATAGAACGGCCCTATAGGATTTCCAAGGAGTGGCTAGTGGATTTGAACTGCTGACCTTTTGGGTAATAGCCAAGCTCTTAACCACTGTGTCACCAAGACACCAAGCTTAGAAAGATGTTTTGGTAAATGCCAGTACAAGCGGTCTGTAAATGTCCGCTGGCAGCAAAAATAGTTTTCTGTGTTCATTGGAGTATATAGCTGGGAGATGGAAATTATGCCATCAGGCTTTGTATGTGCACAAGGAGTTAGCGTATGTGTGTACTTAAAAGTTTATCATTAACTCGTATGTTATTTTTGTGGATTAAGTTTCGTAGACTACAGAGGGGTACTAGAACAGACTCAGTCTTGTTAAAATGTCACTTTGCCTAGGATGATGTCGTGATGGGAACCCTGACGGTGAGAGAAAATTTACAGTTCTCAGCAGCTCTGCGGCTTCCCACAAGTATGAAGAATCACGAGAAAAATGAACGGATTAACAAGGTCATTCAAGAGTTAGGCCTGAGCAAAGTGGCCGATTCTAAGGTAATGGAGGAGAAGACGAGTGTCTGGGCCAGTCCGACAGGACCTCACCTGTGTGCACACCGTAACCACGATCCAGAAATTTTCCGTTATGTGTGTGGTCAGAAGTGACCACTTTTCTGTAACAATGAAAAGTTGTTAGTAACTGAAATTAACCTGGAAAAGTCCAACCATGCCTGAGGCTTGGAAATGGAGTGTGGCCGTGTGGTCCAGTGTGTGAAAGTGTTCCTTAGTGAAGAAACCCTTTGCACACGATTATGGCTCTTGCTCTTCCCCTCACCCCAGTTGTTTAAGTCATAATCTCATTCAGTATCTTTGCACTAACTTTCCTTCTTCCTGTTTTTTTTCTTTTCCCTTCTAGCTGTTCTTCTCCAGGGGACTGTGTTCTGTTGCTTTTGAGGTATATTTCTGGAATTGATAAAAAACTAGAATCCAAAGGTTCTTGCTTCGTATGTTTCACTTTGCTATAAAGCAGCTTCCCAAATTCTCGCTTGTCTATCATCCAGTTTATTTCTGTATAGGATTTCTTTTGTCAGTTTTGTCTCTGACCTTCTTTTCTTGTCTTTCTGTCTCCCTTTCGTGTGCAGTATTTATTTATTGACTGCTGTGTACGATGTACAAGGCTGTCTTCTAAGTTTTTTAGGGATACAATGGAGAAGAGAAAAAAAAAAGTAACTCCTGCTTCTGTGGGTTGTGGAGTATCAGGAAGAAGAAAAGAGATGAATAAACTGACCTTACAGAATAGGTATGGAAGATTTGCTGAGAAGGAAGACATTTGAAGCCATGGGTAGAAATGAGCATTATCAGTTTTGGTGGCTGTGGTTTATTGCCCCTGAGATAGCCTTTATTTAGTGGCAGTGAAGAATGAGGCTGTTCTGTTAGCTGCAGCTTCTTACGACAGTCTCTTACGTGATGTATATCGTGCTGTATTACTTTGAAAGAGTGTTTTGAGATGGTTACCATTTACTTTCATTTTATGAGTGAATGAGTTTCTTTTGTGAGTACTCTATTTGATTTTTATCTTTCTAGGGTATCTTCTTCTACTTAGTTGTTTGCCTTTAGTCCTAAGTAGTTTGCTTTGATTTTCAGGGAATACATATTGAAACCTTAGTACTTGTTTTCCAGGAATTGATGTATGTGATTGAAACAATACATTTTTAAAAATTTTCTTTTTATGAAATCATTAAACATAATAGAGATATAGAGAAAGGAATATAATTAGTATTAAAAAAACATTACTCTTGAGTAAATTCCAACTCACACCGACCTTACGGGACAGAGTAGAACTGTCTCGTATGCTCTCTAAGAAATGGCTGGTAGATTCCAACTGCTGACCTTTTTGGTTGGCATCCTGAGCTCTTAACCACTGCAATGCCAGGGCACGGTATAATAATGGAGTCATTTATACTGTGGTTACCAATACCATATGCCTACATTTTCCAGTGAACATTATATCGCCTGATTGCTTTTACCTTTACGTATTTTAAAGAAAGTTATGTCTTGATATTTCATCCCTGAATACTATGTATCAATAAAAATAAGATTTGCGTACATTATCACAGTACCCTGATCGCATAACAGAATGAACAGTATCTTAGTGTAATCTATGCTGAGTCCACATTTGTTCACACTGGGTTGTTCGTAGGATCCAGCCAAGGACCATATGTTGCATTTGCCTCTTGTATTTCTTAAGACTCTTAATATAAACATTATTTCCTGCCTTCTGTCTCCAGACCTTCCTGCCTGCCCTGCACCTATACTGTCCCAGTGACACTGAATTGTTGAGAAGGCTGGGCCCGTTACTCTGTAGAATAGTCCACCTTCTGGACTTACTTGAGAGAGTGGGTGTGGTATTCTGTGAATAGGGTAGGCTGTTGACAGAGTTACTTTGGGAAGCCGGTCGTAATTTCAGAAATGCTGATGTGCTGTGGCAGAAGGTAGGCTTTTCAGTTGTCAAGCCCACCTTTTATTCTAAGGCTACTGCAGGACTTTTTTCTGGGAAGTGCTATAAGAAAACAAAATTATAAATGGTTTTACCACTGTGTCCTCTCCTATCTTTATCTCCCTTTGTAGTCTGTGATTTTACTATGTCAGGGCCATATCCTAAAAATAAATATTTGGCTTGCTAAGGAACACACTCTTTTGACTTTCTAGCGAGTATAGAACTTTTAAAGGCATGGACTTCTTATCAGGCTCAGCCACTTAGTAGCTCTGACTTGAGCCTCGGTATCTGGGTCTGATAAAAGAGAAACCAACTTGGCTGGTTTGTTTACTATTCAGAATAAAGAGGAATATTGAGGAAGAGTGCCCCTGACAGGATTGGCATGAGTCTAATGTCAAACAGTAGTGGCTGTGTATGTTATTAAGTGTGTTATTAATGGTGTTGATGCATGTGTTACAGGTTGGGACACAGTTCACGCGTGGTATATCTGGAGGAGAAAGAAAAAGGACTAGCATTGGAATGGAGCTTATTACTGACCCATCCATCCTGTTCTTGGATGAACCCACCACAGGCTTAGACTCGAGCACAGCAAATGCTGTCCTTTTGCTCCTGAAAAGGTAAATACTTTGGTAACTTTATTCTTTAATTCACCAAATATCTGAGTACCTGCTGTGGACCAGGCATTATCCTTAGCATAGCACGTTCAGCAGTAAGCACAATAGATAACAATATTCTTTTTCTGATGGAAAGAAACAGTAGACAAATGCTAGGTGTTACTGAGACACAGGAAGCAGGGTAAGGGCATAAAGAAGGGTGGCTGTGGTTAGGGGTGGGTGTGACGTCTTCTACAGCAGTGTGGCTAAGGAAGACCTCAGTGACGTGACATTTGTGCTGTAGGAAGTGAATGAGACCTGGATATTTAGGAGAAGAAAGGGAACAGCCTTTGACCTCAAGGTGGAGCATACCTGATGTGTTTGGAACATCAGAGACCACAGATAGTAGGCCCTGTGACCCAGAGTTTGTAGAGGTTTGTTAGAATAGATGTAAGATGGAATTGGGTGGGCAGAGATTCTAAGTCTTGTAGACTACTAGGTGGACACCAAACAGGACACCAAAAGTTGATGGTTTGAATCCACCCTTGGGACTGGAAGAAAGACCTGGCAGACTGTAAGATCATAGCCGTTGCAACCCTGTGGAATTCTGTTCTACTCTGAAACACTAAGTGTGTTGGAATTGACTCTGCAGCAGCGAGTAGGCCACTGTAAGAACTTAGCCCTTTGTCATTACTGGGTGGCACGGGAAGCTTTCAGAGAGTTTTATAACAGAAGAGTGGAAGCTGTGCAGAGTGAAGATTGTATAATTGGGCAAGTGTGAGTGCAGGGAAACCAGTAAGGAGGCTGTTTGTGGAAGTTCAGCTGAGATATGTTGGCTTTCATGGTGCTAGCAAAGTGGCGAGGAGTGATTAGATTGGCTACAGTGTGAAGACTGAACCAACAGGGTTAGCTCATGCAGTGTTGTGGAGTGCAGTTATTGGGTGAGTGACTCCTGAGATTTGGAGAGCAGTTTTAATAAAAGAGCTTCTTTAATTGGAAAAGAAGAGTGGAAGGAATATGTTAAGAAGAGAAATAGCAGAAGTTGTGTTTTGAACAATCTTTTTTAGTTTAAATAATTTTTGAAGGTAGTTTTGAACTCAGAGAAAAGTTACCAGAATAGTACAAAGAAATTCCGTGTCCCCTCTCCTGGAACTCTCAACTGTTGTAGTACATTTGCTCTTTTTTCTTCCCCACTCCCTACGTGGCCTTTCTTCTGGCATGGTTCCTCACCATCTGTAAGTATCCCAGAGCTTAACTGCAGAAAACACCCCGCCCCTGCCCCCCACCATCAGGAAGCCGACACTGACGTCATCACTGCCATTTGCTGAGTGTAGAGTCCTCACCAGCTGTTCCGACAGTGTCTCTCTTTTCTTTCCAGCTGAAGAGCTTCTTCAGTAACACATGTTCTTAGGCTCTTCCTCAGTCTTGTCCTGATCCCGTATTATTGACAGTCCTTGACAAGTAACAGGTGATAGGGTGAACTTCAGACTGAATCCATACAGTGTTTCCTTCTGACCATACTCAGACCAGACTGGAGGATAGCCCAGAAAAAATTCTCTGTTCTTCTCACCTTGGAGGTTGCCCAGTTTTGACCTCTGCCACTGGTGGTGATAACCTAAATCACCTGGTCCTTTTGGTGTCTGCTGGGTTTCTCCACTGTAAAACTGCTGTTTTTCACTTTATAATTGATGAGTATATTGTGGAGATAATCTGATGACTTGTTACTCAACAAATGTCCACCTGCCAGCTGAGCATACCCTGACAACTCCTGGCTCTATCAATTACTAGAATCATAGTAACAGAATGGCGAGTGTTCTCTTGCCATCACTCTTTCTACAGAAAATAAGTTAGCATTCTACTGTATGACAGAAGTTTTGCATCTTCCCTACTTATTTACTCATGTTCCCTTCTTCTTTTGTGATGAATGAAAATGTACATTCCCATATAAATTGCATGCCCAGCTATATTCAGCTCCCACTGCTCTCCCTGCCTGGTGACCACACACTCTTCCTCTCTACTCTGTGCATGTCTTATCCTCCCAACAATCTCCTATCCCCTCCTTTCCACCCACACCCCTTCCTCCAGTAAGAGGTCAGCAGGACAATATTCTATAGATGCATAGAATCATAAGGTGCACACATGATATGGTCACTCTGTGTCACCAAGTCCAATCCATTCCTGTCCAAGACTTGACCTCCATTATGATTTATGGACAGGGGCAGCATCAGGGCCAGGGGCCGTGCTCCCAGGGGAACTCCGAGGCCCGTGGACCATCAATTGCTGTCTTTTAATGGAGCTCTCAGAGTGCATTCCTTTTTATTCTTGTGTTGCCAGTGAGACTTAACTTTCTGAGTTTCATCACGACAATCACCGGTGGTGGCTGGGCACCATTCGGTTCTTCTGGTCACGAGTCGATGTAGAGACCCACTCATGTGGGTCTCTCTATATTCTGGGTTCTATTTTCCCCATGTCGTTTTGGTCCTTGGTGATCATCCATTCATGCTAAGTTGGGACCATTTGCTGTACCCTCAGATGGCAGCTTGGCAGCTGTTACGACCTCAGATGCCACTCACCAATGTGGGGTGCAGAGGGCTCTCTTAGCAAAAGGCTAGTTGTGCCAACTGGCTTTGGGTTTCCCCTGAGAGCATGATCCCTAGGCCCCTGCCCCAGTTACTCTGTCCTTGCAGTATTGGGATAAGATGGGAGGAGTTATTATGTTGAAGTCCAGTTAGTACTGATCTTCTTTCTAATGTGTGCTGTCACAGATTTCACCCATCGAAGTTTCTGTCAACTATCTAATCTAAACTCCCTCCCCACCTCCTTCCCTCTGCACTCTTGCAGCTGTCAGAGAATCTTTTCTTCTATGCATGACTCTGTTTTTAAGTTCTTATCGTAGGGGTCTCATACAATATTTGCCCTTTTGTCACTGACTACTTTCATTCAACGTAATGTCCTCCAGTTTAAACCAGGTTATGAGATGTTTCCTGCAATCATCATTGTTCTTTATCATTGCATAGTGTTTCATTGAGTATATATACCATAGTTTACCTATCCATTCCTCTTGTTGGGCATCTGGCTTGATTCCATCTTTTTGCTGTTGTGGACTGTGCTGTGATAAATATTCGTGTGCATGTATCAGTTGGTGTGAATGACCGTGATTCTGTAGGATATATTCCGAGCAGTGGAATTACTGGGTCAAATGGTATGTCTAGATCCAGCTTTTTAAGGAAGTGCCAGATTGCTTTCCAAAGAGGTTGCACCATTTTGCAATCTCACCAACAGTGTAGGACAGAGTTCCAGCTTTTCCACAGCCTCTCCAGCATTTGTTGTTTTACGCCAACCTTGTTGGGGTGAGATGGTATCTCATTGTAGTTTTGATTTGAATTTCTTTAATAGCTAATGATCGTGAGCATGTCCGTGTGTGTTTTTTGGCTGCCTGGATTTCCTCTTTAGTGAAGTGTCTGTCCATCACCTTTCCCCATCGCTTAATTGGATGACTTATCTTTTACTTGTTGATATTTTGTAGTGCCTTATAGACAGTGGAGATCAAGTGTTCGTCTGACATATAGTTGCCGAATATTTTTTCCCATTCTGTAGATGGCCTTTTAATCTATTAATAAAGTCTTTGGATGACCAAAAGTGTTTGATTCTTAATAGTTCTTATTTATCTGCTTTCTGTTGTTTGTTTGACAGATTTTGGAGTCTAAGTTGTGTATTAAAACTTCCATTGTTGTTCCTGCCTTTTCTTGGATGAGCTTTATTGTTTTAGATTTGATATTTAAGTCTTTTATCCAATTTGAGTTAGTTTTTGTGTAAAGTGTAAGATATGAGTCTTGTTTCAATTTTTTGCCAATGGATATCCAATTTTGCCAGCACCATTTGTTGAAGAAATTGTTTTTTCCCCAGTTTAATGTCTTAGGGCCCTTGTTGCACATCAGCTCTTCACAGGAGGATGGTGTCATCTCTGGGGTCTCAATTCTGTTCCATTGATCTGTCTGTCTGTTTTTGGACCAGTATCAGGCTGTTTTGACTACTGTGGCAGTGTAATAGGTTCTAAAGTTGGGTTGTGAGCAGCCTTCCAGTGTGTTTTTCGTCTTCAGTAGTGCTTTACTTATCTGGGGCTTCTTCCCTTTCCAAACAACATTGCAGTTTGTTTCTCTATCTCAATAAAAAATGTCACTGGAATTTGTATTGGGATTGCATTATATAAGTAGATTGCTTTAGGCAAAATAGACATTTTCACTATGTTAAGTCTTCCTATCCGTGATCAGGGTAGGTTTCTCCATTTATGTAAGTCTCTCTTAGTTTCTTGTAATAAGGACATATGGTCCTCTTTGTAAAGGTCTGTTATTTCTCTGGTTAAATTTATTCCTAGGTACTTTATCTTCTTTGGGACTATAGTAAATGGTGTTGATTTGATGATTTCCCTAATAATCTTGTTGTTGGTATAAAGGAATCCTACTGATTTTCTTATGCTTAATTTGTATCCTGAGACTCTGCTGAACTCTTCTATCAGTTTGAGTAGTTTACTTATGGATTCTTTAGGATTCTCTGCATATACAATCATATCATCTGCAAATAGGGAGATTTTTAGTTCTTCTTTGCTGATGCACATGCACTTTATTTCATGGTCTTGTCTAATTGCTCTGGCTAGAACTTCTAATATGATGTTGAGTAGGAGAGGTGAGAGTGAGCATCCTTGTCTAGTTCCTGTTCTCAGGGGAAACTGTTTCAGTCTTTCTCCTTTCAGGATGATGTAGGCAGTTGGCTTTGTATGAATGGCACTTATTGCATTGAGGAATTTGCCATCTATTCCTGTTTTGCTGAAAGTTTTTAGCATGAATGGGTATTGGACTTTATCAAGTACCTTTTCTACATCAACAGACAAAATCAGGTGATTCTTGTCTTTTGTCTTATTTATGTGGTTGATCATATTAATTGTTTTTATGAAAACAATTGAACCAGCCTTCCACCCCTGGTATGAATCCAACTTGGTCATGATGGATTATTTTTTTGATATGCTGTTGTATTCTATTGGCAAGAATTTTGTTGAAGATTTTTGCATCTAGGTTCATGAGTGATATTGGTCTGTAGTTCTCCTTTTTTTTTGGGTCTTTCCCTGGCTTTGGTATGAGAGTTATGCTGGCTTCATAGAATGAGCTTGGGAGTACTCCATCCTTTTCTATACTGTGAAATACTCTCAGTAGTATTGGAGATAACACTGCTCTAAAAGCTTGGTAGAATTCAACAGTGAAGCCATCTGCACCTGGGCTTTTTTTCATTGGTGGTTTTTTGATGACATTTTCAGTCTCTTACTTTGTGATGGATTTATTAAGTTGTCCTGCTTCACCTTGCGATAACTTTGGTAGGTGATATGAATCAAGGAATTTGTCTATTTCCTTTAGGTTTTCAAATTTGTTAGAGTACAGTTTTTCATAGTATTTTGTTATGATATTTTTGATTTCTGTTGGATCTGGTGTGAGAACTCCCCTCTTATTCTTATTTGGGTTATTTGTTTCCTTTCCTGTTTTTCTTTAATAAGTTTAGCTGGTAGTTTGTCAATTTTGTTGATCTTTTCAAGAAACCAGCTTTTGGTCTTTTCAATTTTTTCAGTTGTTCTTCTATTCTCTAATTCGTTTATTCTGTTCTAATTTTTATGATCTGTTTTTTTCTGGTGCTTGAGGGGTTCCTCTGTTGTTTTCTCTCTATTTGTTCAAGCTGTAGGGTTAGTTCTTTGATTTGGTTTCTTCCTTCCACATCTGTGCCTTTATGGAGATAAACTGACCTCTGAGCACTGCTTTGGCTGTATCCCATAGGTTCTGGTAGGAAGTGTTTTTGTTCTCATTGGAATCCATAGATTTCCTTATTTCATCCTTGATTTCTTCTATAACCCATGGTTTTTTCAGCAAGATATTGTTCAGTTTCCAAGAGTTCCACTTTCTATGCATGTTTTTTCTGCTATTGATTTTGACTTTTATGGCTTTATGATCTGAGAAGATGCTTTGCATTAATTCAGTGGAATGGATTTGGTTGAGAATTGATTTATGTCCTAACACGTGGCCTATTCTGAAGAATGTTCTGTGTGCACTGGAGAAGAAGGTGTAGTTGTCTGCTGATGGTTAGAAAGTTCTGTATATGTCAATGAGGTCTAGTTGGTTAATTGTGCCAATAAGGTCTTCTGTGTCTTTATTGAGCTTTTTTCTAGATGATCTGTCCAATAATGAGTGTGGAGTGTTGAAGTCTTCCACTATTATTGTGGAGTGATCTATCTCTTTTTTGAGTGCAGTCAGTGTTTCTTTGACGTATTTAGGTGCTCTAGTATTAAGTGCATAAATATTAAATATTGTTAAGTCCTGCTTGTGTATTGAACCTTTCAGCAATAAATAGTGTCCCACCTCATCCACGATGGTGGGTTTTACATTAAAATCTATTTTATCTGAGATTAGAATTGCCACCCCTCCTCTTCTTTGTTCATTGTTAGCTTGATATATATTCTTCTATCCTTTAATTTTCAGTTTGTTCCTATCTTTAAGGTGAGTTTTTTGTAGGCAACATATGAATGGGTCATGTCTTGATCCAAGATGTCACTCAATTTCTCTTTACTGGAGCATTTAGTCCACTCACATTCAGTGTGATTATTGATAGATACGTGTTCAGTGCTGCCATTGTGATATGTTTATTTTTGTTCTAATGTTTTCTCTGTTGTTCTTATTAATCTGTTCTGGGACATTGTTCTTTGTCAGTTGATTTTTCACCTTTTACACGGTTTGTTTTGTGGTTATTGAGACTCCTGTATTACATTTCTTAATATAGCATTTTGCATCTTTATTTTGCTTTACCGCAGCCCCTATGATCCCACTTAATGAACTATATACAAACCCAATTTAAATTACTACCAGTCTTGTCAACTTCCTCTCCATCTGGAAGGAATATGATGACTGTAGTACAACCCTCTTTTTAATGTGATGACATCATAATTTTCATGATTTGTTCACTGGATCATTTCTTTCACTGTTATAGCTTTGATTGAGTTTAGAGCCTTCCCTGACTTAGTAGGATTCTGGGTGATGTGTCCTGTATTTGCTTCTAAAATATAAAGTTAGTGGTTTTGTTCTTCTAAACCAAGATTCTTTCAATATTTCTTGTAGCTTTGGTTTGGTTTTTACGAAGTCTCTGAGTTTCTGTTTATCTAGGAATGTCTTAATTTCATTTTCATATTTGAAAGGTAGTTTTGCAGGATATATAATTCTTGGTTAGAAGTTCTTCTCCTTTAAGGTTTTGAATGTGTCATGCCACTGTCTCCATGCTAGCATTGTTTCTGCTGAGGAATCCGATGACAGCCTAAAAGATTTCCCTCTGAATGTTGGCTTTGCTTTGAGTCTTGCTGCCTTTAAGAGTTTCTGCTTATGTTTCACTTTGTTAAACTTGATTATAATATGTCTTGGAGTCTTTCTTTTGAGATTTACATTGAGTGATGTTTGATATATATCTTGGGTATCTATATTCTCCTCTTTCATAATTTCTGGGAAATTTTCTGTCAGCAGCTCAGCAACAATACTCTCTGTGTTCTCAGGTGTCTTGCCCTGTTCAGGAACTCCAATTAATTGTCGATTGTTGCTCTTAATACAGTCCCATATGCTTCTCAATGCTTCTTGATTTTTCTTGTTTCTTTTTTCTGATTTCTCTTCATAGATGCTGGAGTTGGTAGCTCTGTCTTTCAAATCTGAAATTCTCTTTTCCATTTGTTCCATTCTGTTTTCTTGGCTTTGAATTGAAGTTTCTATGTCTTTGATTTTGTTCTTAATCTGTTGGATTTCAGAGTACTGGTGTTCCGTCAGATCAAACAGCGTGCTTAATTTTTCATTTTGCTCTGCTGATCCATCTCAATGGCACTTGGCTTGGCTTGGCTGCTGCATTTTGTATAATGTCTAGGTGGGCTCTCCATATAATCATTTTTTTATTCACCTTTCAATAGTTTCAGAAAAGCTTCTTCATCTGGGAAGTTCTGAGGTGATTTCTTTTGGGGTCCTTCTGATGACATGGGTGATTTCTTGGTCATGGTCTTCTCCAGAGTTTGTTGCTTTGTGAGCTTCATATGGGTCAGTAGAGGCTGAAACAACCACAGTTGTTTCTCCAGGCTGTCTTTGGTCTGTGCAAGCCCGCGCTCACAGAGAATGGGGTCAGCGAAAGAGAGGAGGTTTTGTGTTCATTGGTATGAAGTCCAAATTAACAGCCCTGTGCCATGTCCTAGATTTCACTAGGTGTCCAGAAGGCTCCATTTAATTATCAGTTCAGGTCTTGGTTTCCAGAGGGATTTAGGGAGATGTGTGTGTAGTCTGCCATCTTCACTCCACCCTCATGTTCATTTTTTAAATTGGATTATAACCAGTTGCTTATTTTCATTTGTTATGTTGAGATAATTATTCATTTCTGTGATGAAATTAATCCTGATTTGGCCAGTAGAAGAATTTTCAGTCTAGCTTTGTGTTCTTTAAATGTGTCACTGTCATTCTTCAAATGTTTCTTTATAGTTAACAAGATGTTCCAGCCTTATCTTGCACTTTTTCTGTGGTAGGTCTTTCTCCAGAAAGTCTTGATTCCTTCTGATATACTTAAATGTTTAGGAAACCAATATCTGGTTACACAGTAGGTTCGTTGCTAACTGTGGTATCTTTGCTTACAAGCCTTTTTAGCAGACAGAGCTAGGAAATAAACATACACATACATATATTTATTTGTGTATTATATGTATAATATGTATTATATATAACCAACCAACCAACCAGCGAGTCAACTCATTACTGTCCAAGTTGATTCCTACTCACAGTGACCTGATGGGACAGAGTAGAACTACCCCATAGAGTTTCCAAGGAGTGCCTGGCAGATTTGAACTGCTGGCCTCTTGGTTAATGACCATAGCACTTAACCACTGTACCACCAGGGTTTCCATGTACCCTATATGTATGTTATAAAAGAAGCAATTGCACGTGTATCTGTAACTATGGCTGTATCTGTCAGTATATTTTAAAACATATCATTTGATACTTTGTCATTTCCACTCTAATATTCTTAATGTTCTTTTTAGCCTGCACCTGTACAATGTTTGCCAGTGCCTTTCAGACAATGAGAAACTTGGATTCCGTTATCTTAGTATGTCTGCTTACTTGCTCAGCCAGTGAACTTGTGTGCTTCATGTAACGAGTCTCCCAGCCACTCTCTATACTCCCTCTGTGCATTACTTGTGGGGGTCTCCAGCTATCCCCTTTGTAAGCTGCTAGGCCCACTGTCTTCACTGTTACTTCCTGTCTTTCTCTGCTGTCCATGCCCTTGTCAGCAAGCCTCTATGCTCGGATAAAAGGAAAAGAGGATGACAAGGGAGGGACTATTTGAGACATGTTAAATTTGAGTTAGATGTCAATTACTCCTGTAAGGATGCTAAATAATCTCAGCCTTCGAGTTCACATTGAGTTAGAGAATACTTCTGTGGCTTTTATATTTTCTATAACTCTGTTAGCAGTGTTCATTAGGGATTGATGAATTAATGTGGAATACTGTGAATATTTTCTTTATGTTTTGGATTGGTCAGAGCATAGACATCCTCAAGCACAGCAGATGCTTAGAAAACGCTAGAAGTGATTCTTTTCACAAAATGTTTTAGAATGATGATTCAGGCCTTTTTCTGCTACCCATAAGTAGTCACTGTTGTGAGAAGACAGTTTAGCACTGCCGTGACTCTGGAGTTAGACCAGGTCATATCCCTGCTCTGTCTCGTACAATTTAGGCCAGTCGCTTAGTCTGTAAGGTTCATCTGTAAAATTAAGGTAATAATATTGGTACTGACTCATTAACAATAGTGTGAGAATTTGAATGTGTTTATAATGTTTTTAGTGAAAAACATAGGAATTACTCAGTAATATTAGCCACTATTAGAACAGAAAGGTGAAAACCAATTCCTCAAGAGCCAAGATAAATAAATAAAAATAAAAATCCAACCAGTTGTCACTGAGTTGATTTTGACTCATAGCAACCCTATAGCACACAGTAGAACTGCACTGTAGAGTTTCCAAGGAGCACCTGATGGATTTGAACTGTTGCACTTTTGGTTAGCAGCTGTAGCTCTTAACCACTATGCTAAGAGAGTTTCCTGAAGAGCCAGATGACTTAAATGATCAGTGAGAGTGGGGCATTCCACTATTTTCCTGTTTAGTCAGTAATAAGTTCTCTAAGTTTACTTAGAAGTTACTTGGGGTTCTTGATAAAAATAGGGGTTCTCTAAATCTGCTCTCAGAAACTGTAATTCAGTCGGTCTGAGAAGGATGTCCTGGGATTCACATTTTCAATGAATGTTGATTCTAGACTGTTTTAGTCATCTGATGATGCTCTAACAGAAATACCACAAGTGGATGACTTGAGATAAGAAAAGTTTATTCTTACACGATCCAGTAGGCTAAAAGTCCAAGTTCAGAGTGCCAGCTCCAGGAGAACGCACTCTTCTCTCTTGGCTTTGGGGGAAGGTCCTTGTGTTGTGTCAGTCTTCTTTGGTTTGAGAGTGTTTCAGCACGGGAACCTCAGGTGTGAAGGACACACTCTGCTCTCTCTGCTGTTTTCTTGATGATAGGAGGTTCCTGGTTCTCTACTTGCTTCTCTTTCCTTTTATCTCTTGCAGGATCAAAGGGTTAAGGGTGGGGCAAGCCATACTCCAGGGAAACTCCCTTTACAGTACAGCAGGGAGGTAATCCTATGAAGGGATTTATTGTCCCACCATAATCCTTTAACATAGAGCACAGGAAAATCACAAAATGGAGGAGAGTCACAAAATATTGGGAATCATGGCACAGCCACACAGCTACACATATTTTTGGGGGGACATAATTCAATCTGTGACACTGTCCATGCACCAAATTTTAAGAAATCTTGTCTTCAATGAAAATGTTGAATTTAGGTTCTCCAGCTATCAGGTGGAAACCCTGATGGTTTGTGGTTAAGTGGTATGGCTGCTATAAAAGGGTTGACAATTCATATCCATCAGGCACTCCTTAGAATCACTATGGGGAGTTCTAATCTGTCCTGTGTGGTCACTGTGGGTTGGAATTGACTTGACAGCAATGGGTAACTATCAGGTAGGAATCCTTGTGATACAGTGGTTAAATGCTTAGCTGCTAACTGAAAGGTTAGTGGTTCAAACCCACTAGCTTCTTTATAGGAAAAGATGTGGCCGCCTGCTCCTGTAAAGATTACAGCATTGACAGCCCTGTGGGGGCAATTCTTCTCTGTCCTCTGGGTAGCTGTGAGTCTGAATTGACTTGACAGTAATGTATTAATTATCAGGTACAGATATGAAATAAGCAGTTCCAAACAAAAAACCAAACTCAATGCTTTCCAGTCTATTCCAACTCATAGCAGCCCTATAGGAGAGAGTAGAACTGCTCCATAGAGTTTCCAAGGAGCACCTGGTGGATTCACACCGCCGACCTTTTGGTTAGCAGACATAGCACTTAATCGCTACACAACCAGGGTTTCCAATGAGAAGTGGGTAAGAGAAAAGCAAGGTGAAGTAGGACCAAATGATGTAAAGGCGGGACTAAAGCATTTTACCAAGAGTGCCAGTTTCACGTGTTTAATGACCGTTTATTTTCTCATTTTTAATTCAGGATGTCTAAACAGGGACGGACAATCATCTTCTCCATTCATCAACCTCGATATTCCATTTTCAAGTTGTTTGATAGTCTCACCTTGTTGGCCTCAGGAAGACTGATGTTCCATGGGCCTGCTCAGGAGGCCTTGGACTACTTTGAGTCAGCTGGTACGCTCGAGGCTTTCGTGCAGTAAGATCCTTTGTGAACAGAATCCTGAAAGGGAATAGAGCGGGATTGACAGGAGTACTCTTTAATTTTGGGGTAGAAGCACCATGGTTTCCAACACCTCATTCTGGTGGTAGAATATTCCTTCATTTTGCAGCGCTTAATTCTTGCTTAGGTCTCTTTCCCTGTACTACTGGTATACATGGGTACGCATGTTAGTATTTTTGCTGGACCTATACCTATTCTCCTTCCAGTTACGGTGATCTGTTTCTAAATCCCCAGTAATTAATATGGTGGGCTTACAGTGAGTTATTCTGTCATTTGAACATGATTCATTATCCCCAAATCATTGTTTTCTTAATCATGTAATAGATCAAGCTTTATCATTTTTCTGCCTAGCTCTTGATGTTGGTCTACCTTGATTAGGGTTCATCGTGTTACTAAATTTTCACATGACATGGATTGCAGATTCAGGCCTGGAGTGGGTATGAGTGGCCTTCCTAGTCATTGGAATGGCCAGTCATAAATCTAGCTTTGATGGCCAACCTCCTGCTTCTTTGTATTTCAGAAGGGTGTGTGTGTGTGTGTGTGTGTGTGTGTGTATGTGAGAGAGAGAGAGAAAGAGAGAGTATGTTTTATGGGTCACTTGGTAATCTGCTTAATTTTAGAAATATTTAGGTATGATTATAGATGATATCTATTGACCCTAAGCATAGTTTTAAGTATTTGCTAACTATTTTTCTTAATTCATTTTTGTGTTTGATGTCTGTCCTTTAAAATAATCATGTGTCCGTGGATCTCGGGATTCTAGGGAGATCAGTCTCAGAGCCAGTCTGTGGGCCAGGCTGAGTTCAGATGACCAGGCTATAGGAAACTGAGGTTCAGGCTTCAGGTGTACTCTGCTGGTTCTCTTCTTTCTTCTTTTGAGACTGTGGCTGTGGTGGTTTGTTCTCTACAGTGGAATCATGGCAGCATAACAAATGACATTTCAGATCTCTGAATATAGTTGGTAGGGAAGCAATAGTTGTTGTGTGCCCTCTAGTCAATTCTGACTCATTGTGACCCTAATAGATAAGCATAGAATTGCCCCATAGGCTTTTCTAGGTTGAAATCTTGACTGGAGCAAACTGCTATGTCTCTTTTGTAGAGCGACTTGTGGGTTTAAAATACTGACCTTGTTAGCTACTGAGGGCTTAACCATGGTGCCACCAGAGCTCCTTGAACCAACAGTAAGCATTGCTCAAGTGGAGACTGCCATTTACATTGTCCCTAGCTGAACTCAGAGAGCACAGCATCCTGCAGGCCTTTGTCCAGCAAAGCCCTGCTCTGCCCTGGGCTGGGCCTACCTCTGCCTCTTGACTTTAAGGAATGTTAGTTCTACCTATAGATATTTTTTCCAACTTTTTTTTGTTATGGACCTTGTTTTAGTCAGCTGGTACTGCTCTAACAGAAAATACCATGAGTGGAAGGCTTCATGAAGAGAAATTTTGTTGTCAAGTCTGGTAAGCCACAAATCCACTCGGAAGTTGTAAGTCCATTCAGTAAGAGAAATTATCACAGTCCAGTAGGCTGAGTCCAAATTCAGTGGGAGCATTTCGGCACAGGAACCTCAGGTCCAAAGGACGTGCTCTGCTCTTGGTGTTGCCTTCTTGGTGGTATGAGGTTCCTGACTTAACTCGGCTCACTTTTGTCACTTCCATCCTGTAAGCTTGTAGCCTGAGTCCTGCCTCACCAGCACAACTGCTGCCCATTCTCCCTCATCAACGTTACATAGGCAGGATTCACAGCACATGGGAGGAATCACACCATATTGGGACTCATAGTTGAGTAAAATCAATACATACATTTTTGGGGGGACACAATGCAATCCATGACACGTGTTTTTAGAACTTTGAGGAAGTACTGATAAGCACCAGCACATGTGGACGGCTGTTCCAGGTCTCATGAATTATAAAGGATAAGCACCAAGAACTAATATAAGACTGAGTGTCGGTGGTTAGTTTGGCATATAATTTTTGACTGGAGTCAATTGGTGAAACAGTGTGTGAATGAGAAGATAAGGGGAGAAGTTGTTTGTGTCTCCGTAGCCAGTCATGCTCACTCTCTGAAAGTAAGTGTTCTTTGTTGTCCAAGATGACATCAAGTTTCTGTACTTGGGTTGCCTTCTTTTTTAGGTTACAGCTGTGAGCCTTATAATAACCCTGCCGACTTCTTCCTGGATGTCATTAATGGAGACTCCTCTGCTGTGGTATTAAACAGAGAGGGAGAAGACGATAAAGGTGTGTGAGTCTGTTTGCTTAGGTTTTTTCCTAATTGAATTCCTGAAGTTGGGCACTGTGGTGGCTCCTTAAGTGTAGCCTTGTGAATTTATGTTAATGTGTTGGACTTCTAAACCAGTCAGCACCCAGGGGTGGTTGTCCATGAATGCTGTTAGTTTTTAGGAGTGGTTGTCCGTGAATGCTGTTAGGTTTTTTAAAGTTTAACTTATAAATTAGTATTTGTGTGATAATATTAGTTGTAAGAGGAGTTTTTTTCTTTATTTTACTATAATTATTTTATAATATTTTATTGTGCTCTAAGTGAAAGTTTACAGTCAATTTGTCCTGCAAAAACTTGCACATACACCACTAGGTAACTCTAGCTGCTCTCCCCACCCTGTGACAGCACACTCCGTTTCACCCTGTATTTTCTTTGCTCAACTAGCTCCTGACCTCCTCCACCTGCTCATCTCTCCCCCGGACAGAAGCTGCCCAGTTAATCTTTATTTTTGTAATGTGTAAAGTAATGGCAAATCAAATAATTTTCTAGCAAACATAATGAAGTTCTGAGGGAACAATCTAAGAAAGGGGTAACAGAACAGTGGGCAACATCAGTGGTTTCCTTGTTAGTAATCTTTCCCTTCTTTGCTTTTATTCCCAAAGCCAGGGGAGCTGAAGCACATCCTCAGAATGATAAGACCATAATAGAAACATTAGCTGAGTTTTATGCCAATTCCACCTTCTTCAAAGAAACAAAAGCAGAGTTGGATGGACTTTGGGGGGGTCAGAAAAAGAAGAAGAAGAGCTTAGTCTCCATGGAGATCACCTATGCCACCTCCTTCTGTCATCAACTCAGATGGATTACCAGGCGGTCATTCAAGAATTTACTGGGTAACCCTCAAGCTTCTATAGCACAGGTAACCTGACGAGTGTTTGAGTTATTCTGTGAATCGCTTACCTAGGAACACGAGGTTCTGATGTGAGAGGTTCCGACGTGACGTGAAAGCTACATCAGGGGTTTATGATTGTCATCTTCCCTCCCTTCTGTTTGTTTTCCCCATTCCCTTTGGACAAATAGAACAAGAAAAATACGAGTAAGTTTTTATATACGGCAACCTTTTTTATTTTTATTTTTGGTGGCGCTTGGTTACTTGTTGATTTTGGCAAGCTGTAATGGATAACCTGTCTTGGAACCATTTTCTCCCCCAAAACATTGTGAAGTAAAGGAAATGCTTTACCACATTTGGGTCTAGTGGCTGTGCAGGGAGGCTTGCTTGGTGGTGCAGAGGTTAAGCACTCAGCTGCTGTCCAAAAGGTTCAAACCTGTCGGTTGCTGTGCAGGAGAAAGATGTGGTGGTCTGTTTCAGCCATGGAAACCCTATGGGACAATTCTTCTCTGTCCTGTGGGGTCACCGTGAGTCAGAATTGACTCCATGGTAATGGATTTGGTTTTAGTAGCAGTACACTTTTCATCATTTCATTCAACAAGGCCTTACTGGTCATGTGCTACATTCTGATGGGTTGTATCAAGTGGTGAACAAAACAGGCAACAAATAATTTTTGCAGTCATAGAGCTTGTTTTCATATAAGGAGAGACAGATGATAAATGAATGAAGAAATAAAATGCAGAGTAGTGGAGACACCATGGAGGAGATTTAAGCAGGGAATGGTTAGAAACAGGAAGAGGGAAGGAGGTTGGGGAGAAAGGGAGGAAAGACAGGAAGAAAGGGCTGGTTTACAGTTCAAATCTGGTAACCATGGAAACCTTCACTTAGAGACCTTGAGTACTCCTGAAGGTGGACTTGTAGGTAGTATGAGGCTGGCCTCCATCTGTGTGCAAATGCTGTCCCTTACAATTCACTGTCCTTATTTAACCCACCCACTGCCATTGAGTCATGCCCAACTCATAGTGACCCTATAAGGTCAGGGTAGAACTGCCCCGTAGAGTTTCCAAGGAGTGCCTGATGAATTTGAACTGCCAACCTTTTAGTTAGCAGACATAGCACTTAGCCCACTGCGTGTCCTTATTTAGTGACTCTAATAAGAGGGAAACCCTGGTGGTGTAGTAGTTAAGTGCTATGGCTGCTAACTAAAAAGTCGGGAGTTTGCGGCTGTGAGGTGCCCCTTGGGAACTCTCTGAACAGTTCTACCCTGTCCTGTCGGGTTGCTATGAGTTGGAATCGACTCAGCGGCACTGGGTTTTGGGTTAATATTAGGAGAGTCTTGGAAACTTTCTTTTAATTAAGGTGAGGCAATGATCTGTCTCTATTTTGACTGACTTTGTTGCTTCTAGTTGATTATAACTCTTGGATTATTTTTCTATTATTCTTAACCCAACTGGTACTAGTACCCTAGTACTCCTAGTTCATTGGCCCTCCTCTTTTTTTTTTATTGTATTTTAATTGTGTTTGTTGGTGAAGGTTGGCACAGCAGTTTAGGTTCCCGTTCAACAATTGCTGCATAGATTGTTCAGTGATGCTGGTTGCATTCTTCACAATGACGTTCTCATTTCCCTTCTGGTGGTTCTGTTTCCCTTAATCTTGTTTCCCTGCCCCCTTATGGCCTCATCTTCAATTTAAAGTAGTTGCTGACTGTTTCATCTTGTAGACCTAAATTTTTAAAGGCATGTAGTACTCATAGGCAGTGTTGTTTATTTTGTGAGCCAGTTTGTTATTTAGCTAAAAAATAACCTTAGGAGCTAGTTTAGTATCTCAGGGTGATAGTCTTGGGGAGTCCTGTCTCAGTGGTCTGGAAAAATTTTTTTTTTTTGAAGAAATTGAGGATCAGTTCCACATTTTTGTCTCATTCTATGAAGATCAATCTATTGTGGCCTTGCTCAGATGATCAGTAGTGGTAGCCAGGGACCATCTAGTTCTTCCAGTAGGTTGGACAGTGATTCTTGAGACCATTAGTCCTGTAGACTAGTTTCTTCTTTGAGTCTGATTTTCTTCTTTCTCTTCTGCTCTGGATGAGTAGAGACAAATAGTTGTATCTCAGGTTGCTGCTTGCAAGTTTTAAAGACCCTTGACACTACTCAACATTGGTCCATCTTTCTAAGGAAATCAGTTAGTCCATTTTTGGGTTGTTATTTCAGGTTTTTAATTTGTGTTGAGTTCTAAAAGATGACACATTGTTAGCACTAGTGAAATACTACTGACTTCTTAACATTTATACTGTAATTTTCTATATTTAAGTGTTGTCACCTTCTAGGTATTAATACTGAAAATTTATATCCCTGTTATAGAGCCCTGGAAACTCTGGTAGCATCGTGGTTAAGTGCTATGTCTGCTAACCAAAAAGTTAGCAGTTCAAATCCCCAGGCATTCTTTGGAAACTCTATGGGACAGTTCTACACTGATCTATAGGGTTACTAGGAGTCGGAATTGACTTGATGACAGTGGGTTTTGGTTTAAGGAGTCCAGATAATGCAATGGTTAAGCACTTGACTGCTAACCACAAAGTTGGCTGTTTGAACCTACCAGCCAGCCACTCTGCTGGGGAAAAGACTTGATCTGCGCTTGTAAAGATGACAGCATAGGAAACTGTGGGGCAGTTCTGCTCTGTCTTGTGAGGTCTTTACCACTTAGGATGGACTCATGCAGTAACAGCACCCAACAACATGTCCCTGCTTGAGTCATTGCTTATTGTCCCGAACATTTTTGGTGCTTGTTATTTGGTGTTTCTGTCAGAACGTAGACCCTTGTGTTGCATGAATTTAAGAGTAGATTTGATTTTGTTTGGAAACAAGTATTGTGTACTGAGTTAGACATTATTCAACAGTGAGATAATATTATTGAGTGGATTCTTTCATGTGATTTATGTGTTAGGTTTTGTTTTAAAACTTGGAAAGTAACTTAAATTTCTCGTCTCTAAAAACCCAAAAAACCAAACCCATGCCGTGGTGTTGTGTCTGACTCCAAGCGACCCTAGAGGTCAGAGTAGAACTGCCCCATACAGTTTCAGAGGAGCACCTGGTGGATTTGAACTGCCAACCTATTGGTTAGCAGATAATAACACTTAACCCGCTACACCACCAGGTTTTCTGTTGTGTCTAAAAGTGGTCTATAAATATATTGCCCTAGTCACACTTATGGCACTTCGGGGCAGGGGTGTGATTAGAACTTTGTACTATTTCCAGTGTACCATGATTCTGCATCTTTCAGTGCTAGACTTCTTTTAGATGTAAATCCTAGACCCCTTATACCTCCAGGTGCATAATTCTGCCTCTTGCTTGTTTTGGTCAGCTAGTGTTGCTGTAATAGAAATACCACAAGTGGATGGCTTTAACAAAGGAAAGTTAATTCTTACACAGCCCCAGTAGGCTACAAGTCTGAATTCAGGGTGTCCACTCCAGGAAAAAAGCTTTCCCTCTTTGTTGGCTCTGCAGGAAAGTCCTTATGTTGCATCAGTCTCTAGTTGGGGAGCATCTTGGTGCAGGGACCTCACGTCTGAAGGATGCACTCTACTCCTGATGGTGCTTTCTTGAGAGTGTGGGGTTCCCAGCTCCCTGCTTGCTTCCCTTTCGTTTTATTCCTTGTAGGATAAAAGGATAAAAGGTGGTACAAGCCACACTCAGGGAAACTGCAGTGGAGCAAGGAGGTGACCTTAGGAAAGGATTTACCATTCCATCCTAAGCCTCTCTAACATAATCCACTCTTGTTAACCACAGGCAAAGATTAGGATTTACAGAATAAGAAAATCAGAAAATTGAGGGCAATCACAGAATACAGGGAATCCCAGCCCACCCAAATTACTACACATGTTTGGGGGTAGGGGCACAGTTCAATCTGTGACACTGCCATATCAGTGAACTCAGTTGCAGAAAGGGTATTCCATGGTCAGAGCAATGGCTGTTTCATAGGATAAATAGAATCTTACATTTCCTGAGCGTCTACTTAGAGTAGCAACTCTTGTTCAGGTTTGCAAATACTGGAACCTTAGCATAGGTCAGGAGTAGGTAAACTTAATTCTCTAAGATCCAGATGGTAAATATTTGAGACTTTGTTGGCCATATGGTCTTTGTATAAGTTACTAACGTATTGCCCTTGAATTGACTCCAACTGATAGAGTTTCCAAGGCTACAGTCTTCTCAGAAGCAGATTACCACATCTTTTTCCCACAGAGTAACTAACGAGTGAGTTCAAGCCACCTACATTTGATTAGCCGTCAGGTACTGAACTTTGTAACACAAAAGCAGACACAGACAATACATACACAGATGAACATGGCTACCTTCCAATCAGGAAACTCTGGTCGCATAGTGGTTAAGTGCTGCCACGCCAACCTTCTGGCACCAAATCTACTAGGCCCTCTTGCAGACTCTCTGGCACTGTTCTTTACCTGCCTGTAGGGTCACTAGGATTTGGAATCAACCCAACGACAGTGGGTTTGGATTTTTGGTTGGTAGTGTATAGCCTAAGTGCAAACGTAACTGCTAACCAAAAGCTTGGCAGTTCAAGTCTGCCAGGTGCTCCTGGGAAACTCTGTGGGGCAGTTCTATTCTGACCTATAATAGGGCTGCTATGAGTTGGAATGGACTCCATGGCAGTGGCTTTTTTTCCCCTAATGTTCCAATAAAACTTTATTCATGGACACTGAAGTGTGAATTTCATGTAAATGTGATATGATGAACAAAATTCTTCATTTTTTTTTTCTTCTAAACAATAAAAATGAAAAACTATTCTTACTGCATGGGCTGAACAAAAGTAGGCAACAGGTCATATTTGGCCTGTGGGGCATTGCTCACTGACTCTAGAGTTTTTAAATCTTATATGTCGTTTGCTTCTCTAGGTTTTTGTTTTATAGCTTCTTGTTGATATGTATTGTATGTGTAGTTTTATGACTGTACTTTGGTTTGAAGTAGTTATTTATTTATTTCTATGATTCAGACTTGACCTCAGATCATGGGTTTAACCAAAGGTTGTATCTGAAAGATCTTGGAGTGAATGTACAAGAATAGTTTATGTTGATTTGATGTGTGGCAAGAGCTTCCTGATCAAATAAATTGAGACAGCACTGTCATGTCTCTTCCACCACACATCTGTCAGTTTGTCCTGCTGTCATGTCTTGTCTGGTACTATGATACTGTAAGTTTTCCCTTTGGTTTTTCAAATACTAGCAGGGTCACCCTTGGTGGACAGGTTGCAGCAGAACTTCCAGACTAGGATAGACTACGAAGAAGGACCTAGCAGTCTACTTCTGAAAAAATTGGCCAGTGAAAACCTTATGAATAGGACCAGGCAGTGTTGCATTCTGTTGTACATGGGATCGATATGAGTCCGAACCAACTTGACAAACGTAACAAAAACACCAGCATCAGGTCTCTTGAAGATTCATTATGTCTGTTAACATATAACTGGCTCTGGATTACTTTTTTAAAGGACAGCCATAAATATCTGCCAGAATATACTTGGAGAAATATTGGGTAAATACACTTCAACAGAGACAGAATGACATTTAAGGACTTTTTTATATTTTTCTTCAAGAAAGAGGCCAGACGTATAGACCTCATGGATATGGTCCTTCTGTGTTCTGTGATGCAATGCTGACTTTGCTGGTTTATTTATTTATTTATTTTAAGACCAAGAAAGAATAATACAGACCCACCTTGTAAAAATATAACAGAGTTAGTTATGTGGGATTAATCCTGCTTTTACTACATTTGAAAGTTGACTTTGAAAATACTTTTAGAACTTTGAAACACCGTAGTGATAATATTGTCAGTCTGTTGTATCAATCTTGAATGGAAAGGAAGCAAAACATGTTTAGAAGGTCTGAATATTTTTTCAATTCGACTGTGTCCACACATAGAAGCTCATATTCATGTACACATGTGTCTGTTGACAGTCATTGTCATTTATTTTTGAAAGCTTGACCTGTTGACATGAAATACGGTATATTCTTAGGTATAGAAAATATGCCAGGGTTAATCGAATTACTTTTCAAATTTCTGTCGTAAGCCTTATTAGCCATGGAATTGCAGTATATTTCATGAGTGAAACACTGAAGTCATCTTCTCTCAAGACTATAGTCTTCACAACTCATTATCCTATTTTTCCACTTTAGTTTCTGTCATGCTGTTGAGTATCCATAACAAGTTACTTCCAAGTTTTGCTGCCATTAGACTGGTGAAGCATTGACATTTTTTAGCATCACTGTTTCCAAGATAGCTCAGGGTGTTTTCTTTTCTTTAGACTACCATTTCTTATAGATATATATACACACACACATATATACACATATATATAGTTATTTTTTTAATTAATCTTTTTCATCATGATGACAATCTACAGGAGAAAACATGCTATCTCAACAATCTGTGCATGTGTAATTCAGTAACACAGTTTAGATTCTTCAAGTTGTGCAAAATTTCTTATACTCTATTTAATCTCTGAATAGTAAAGTAGAATTTTCTGAAGTAAATTATCTCATAATGCCACCTTTCCCTCTTTGCTTATTCATGTCCCTGAGAGACATCTTATCAGTCTTCAGAACAAATGGTGGTGTTTATTTGGTCTGCTTAGGAGCCGTTGAAACAGATTGGGTAACTGAAGGTAGCTAAGAGTTCCAAAGCACTGGCAGTGGAGACCTGCACTGTTGGTTGAACGTATGAGCTTGCTGGAGAAGCAGTGACAGAGGAGATGCACAATGGAAACACATGCCTGTCCTCAGAGAGAGTGAGTGGCAGGCCTTGGTGACAGCAACAGTGCACTTTTCCAGTGCAGGCGCTGACTCCCCCGAGGTCTCACAGGCAGGCCCCTGCTGACCCCCAACTTCCTTGTTGTGCAAAATGCCATTGTTAGAAATTATTTCTCTATGTTGTAAAATTTTTATTTGTTTTTAATGTTGGAGTAAAAGTATCCTGTTTTTTACTGAAATCTTGAAGTAGGTACAAAGGTTCAGCATGTAGACCCAGATTCTTGGTCACTGACACAATATTTCACTCTGAAACGTGCTTAGCCAGGTCCTTGCATTGCCGACTTCCCTGCATGGCTTTCCAGGGCCTGGTAGTCTAGCAGTGCCCAGTGAAATACTTGCAGGAATCTTGGCTTCCCCAGGATTCTGCTTTGTTCTGTCAGTCCCCTCCCAATCCACAAATTACTGTCTTGATAATCACAGAAGTTTGTCTTGTTATCCTAGGACATTTGGCTAAGCTGTTTAAAATATTTATCTCACTGGAGAGATCTGACTGTGTAACCACCCATGTGTACTATAATAACAAATAGTGTGTGTAACTTTTTACCTCTAATGAAAAATCTTTCCTTTTTCTTTTTGGAAAGTTAATTGTCACTGCCCTGCTAGCACTGATTATAGGTGCCATTTTCTATGGAACAACACATGATCAAACTGGAATTCAGAACAGGTGAGTAAATCTAGATCTTGATTTTCAGAAAGTGCTGTAAATTTTTATAAACTTATGAAAATTCTTTAAGAATTTGAGACCAAACTCATTGCTGTCAAGTTGATTCCAACTCATGACAACCCTACAGGATGGGGCAGAACTCCCCTTTAGGGATTCAGGGAGCGGCTAGTAGAGTCAAACTGCCAGCGCTTTGGTTAGTGGCTGTAGCTCATAGCTTTGTGCCACCAGGGGCTAATGGAAGAATTAATTTTGTTTTATTTTGACTTAACTGGGGAGGTGTATTTGGTTGCTATGTGCCCGAATTGACTGACGGCGCTGGGTTTGGTTATTTTGGTGTGCTTTGTTTGGGGAGGTGAGAGGAGCTCCCATTTTTGGTAGCCATTATATGGTGAACAGAAACCTTGATGATGCAGTGGTTAAGTGCTCCAGCTGCAGACTAAAAGCCTGGGGATTCACATCCTCCAGGTGTTCTTTGGAAGCTTTGTAGGTCGGTTCTGCTCTGTCTCAGAGTGTCAGTGGGAGTCTGAATCAGCTCAGTGGCAGCTGATTTTATATGGTTAACACTTGTTAGTATTGTGATCTTTACCTAGTTTTAGTCATAAGGTGCCCTTAAAAAAATTGTTCCATGATAAGATTAAAAAATAATTTAGATGAAGGTTTATAGAACAAACAAGAAGGTTTATAAAACAAACAAGCTTCTCCTTAAACAGATAGTGTAGACGGTGTTTTATGGTACTGGTTAAAAACTTCTTGACTTGTCATTATTCTTCATTACTGAGCTGAAAGGGTGTCTGGGGAGGGGCACACTCTCAGGGTTTCTTCAGTCTCTGTCGGGACAGGAAGTCTGATCTTTTTATTGTTTTAAATAATATTTTTTTTGTGTTTTTGGTAAAGCTTGACATAGCAATTTAGACTCCCATTCAACAATTGTACCATAAACTGTTCAGTGACATTGGTTGTATTCTCCATAATTCATGAACATTCATATTATTTATTTTCTGATTACTGCATTTCTGTTAATCTAGTTTCCCTATCCCCTTAAATTTTCATCTTTGTTTTAAAGTAATTGTTGATTGACTGGTCTCATATAGGCAATTTTTTTTTTAATTATACTTTAGATGGAGTACCTACTAGCTTCTCAGTGAACAGTTAGTACACATAGGGTTGTATGACATTGGTTAACAGCCTCACATATGACATTACCAGCTTTGCTGTTTTCTTTACCACTTGGCTAGTGTGCCCCATTAGTTTCATTTTGTTTTATGGTCCTGTCCTGTTTGGCTGAAGAGTGAATCTCAGGGATGTCTTTATTACTGAGCGAAAACGTTATCTGGGGGCCATACTCTTGGATTTCTCCAGTCTTTCACACTACTAAGTCTGGTGCCTCTCTCTCTCTCTTTATTTTTTTTATGTGAGTTAGAATTTTCTACGTGTTTCTCCAGCTCTGTCGGGATGCTCAGTTGTGACCCGTTAGAATTTTCTACGTGTTTCTCCAGCTCTGTCGGGATGCTCAGTTGTGACCCGTTGGAGCAGTCAGTGGTGGTAACTGGACACCGTCCAGTTATATCGGACTCAGTCTGGTGGCGGCGGTGGTAGTTGTGGTCCACTAGGCCTTTGGACTAATGTTTTCCTTGTGTTTGTGGTTTTTTTACATTTTCCCTGTTACCTGAAAGAGTGAGACCAGTGGTATATGTTACATGGCACTCATAGACATTGAAGACCCCAGGTGCTACTCACCAAAGTAGAATGTAGAACACTGTCTGTATAAATTGTACTGCACGACTTAAATCAGATGTTCGCAGAGGCCATAGTCCCCACAGCCCTCAGCCCAGGAGTTCGGTCCCTCAGGGAGTTTGGGTGTCTGTGGAGCTTCTGGAAACCCTGGTGGTATGGTGGTTCAGTGCTATGTCTGCTAACCAAAAGATCTGCCCTTCAAATCCATCAGGTGCTCCTTGGAAACTATGGGGCAGTTCTGCTCTGACCTGTAGGGCCGCTATGAGTGAGAGATGACTCGATGGCACTGGGTTTGGCTTGGGGTTTTTTGGTGTGGAGCTTCCCTGACCTGACCTGTACAAGTTGTGCTGGATTCCCCAGTGCTGTGTACTGTCTTATCGTTCACCGAGTCACTGCTCACTTACTGTCTATTTAGTGGTTTTCTGTCCCCATCCCTCCCTTCCCTCATAGCCCTGTCAAAGATTGTTTATTTTTGTGTATAAACCTTCTCATGTGTCTCACAGTAGTGGTGTCGTACAATATTTGGCCTCTTATCATTGACTTATTTTGCTCAACATAATGCCCTCCAGTTTCATCCGTGTTGTGAGATACTTTTCAGATTCATTATTGTTCTTTATTGTGGTATGGTACTCCATTGTGTGTGTGTGTGTACCATAGTTAATAGAGAGTTTAAAAAATGTTTTATTTTTGTTGTTATCATTGAGAATACACACAGCTAAACATATACCAGTACAGTGATTTCTACATGCACAATTCAGTGACACTGATGACACTCTTTGAGTTGTACAGCTGTTGTCACCACATAAACTTATTGCAGCCTGAGTTTCCTGTCTACTATTTCTAGTTTTTGTCAATTTGATCCAATATAGATAATTTAAAAGAATGTAATGTTCAAGGCAGACATTCTTTTTACCAGTTAAGCTAAACTGTTGTTTAGTTTTAAAAAAGGCTTCAGGGAATAGTTTTGAATTTAAGATTTAAAGATTATCATGAGACTCTTTAATGGATCTGTGTTGTTCAGACCACCACTACTACCTGTTTGTCATATTGTGGTGTCTTGCTTATTGCTGTGATACTGGAATCCCTGCCATCAGTAATTCAGATACTAGTAAGGTCATCCTTGGTAGATAGGCTTCAGTGGAGTGTCTAGAACAATACAGACCAGGAAGTAAAACCTGGCTATCTATTTCTGAAAATCAGCCAATGGAAAAACCCTGTGGATCATAGTAGAATAATGTCTGATACAGGGCTGAAAAATGAGCTCCTTAGGTTGAAAGGTGCTCAAAATGCACGGTGACCCTAACCCTGGGCTGAGACCATACCGGTAATTATGATGGTGACGTAGGACCAGACAGTACTGATTCTCTTCTGTTGTCCAAGAAGTCACCATGTGCTGGAGCAGACTCCACATCAACTATCAGCATCTTGTTCTGAACATAGTATTTGCTCAGCAGTGTCACAAACCTCAGAGTTGTCATGTGCTTCATGTTTGGAGAGCAGCTATGACTGGCACTGTGCTAAGCGCTTTATTTCCACCACCTCAAGTCACCCTCCCAATGGCCAGAGTAGATGGCTAGGCTTACCCTCATTTTCCTGTTGAGGATAGTTGAGTATCTTAAGTGGAATCTATTCTGATGTCTAGAAAAAGCTGATGATTTTCATAAGAAAGAGTAATTTATTCACCAGAATGGAAGTCAGTTCCTCTTTCTGGTGAATTAAATCATCTTTATGTAGAATCAGGTAGTGCCACTTTATAATGAGATTATTATTACAGCTCCTTTCTGGCGTTCTATCACTGTTGATCTCTTTGCCTTCCCTGAGGGCTGTGTTTTTCTGGGTTACTTCCAAACCTGCTGAAGATGCTGGATGATTTTTTTTCACTCAACACAGAGCATATCACAGGATGCAGAGTCTGTATGCCTTTTGTGTTATGTAGTGGGAAACATTTAGAAAAAAGACTGACAAGCTTGTCTTCTGCTGGAAGTTGTAAGAGGAGCTGGACATCTAGCCATTAAAACTCTTGGTAGAAAGAGTCCAGAGAAATAAAGAATAGCTTTAGCTATTTCCTCAAATGCTTTATGGAGAAGTAGGACTTTAGTCTTGTTTTAATTTTGACTGAAGTTTACTATCACTTTTTATAAGAATTTAGGCTATCTAAAAGTGGCCTGTGTGGTTTTCAAGTCCCCACTAGTTCTTTTGATTATTAAAAATAGCCCAGCATCATCTTTGGAAACAGGTTCTGAAACTTAAGTTGTTTCAAAGATAGTGAACATTGCTTAGAAAACTTTGTGCACACATTGTTTTGTGACATTGGTTGCAGTCCCTGCAACGTGTCAGCTCTCTTCCCCTTTCCATCTCTGGCTCCCATTGTTCATCCAGGTTTCTTGCCCTCCCTGCCTTCTCCCTGCTGTTGGTCAGGTGTTGCCCATTTGGTCTCCTGTACTCGATGATCACCTGTCGTATGGGCCTGTCTAATCTTGGACTGAAGGATGGATGGAGTTTGGGAGTAGCTCCGTTTCTGAGATAGCTGGGTGTCAGGGACCATACTTCTGGAGGCTCCTTCAGTCTCTGTCACATCAACAAATGCATACTTTTATATCAACCAGTTCCCTAAATTCTATGTTTTTAGTGTAGATTACCCCCTCTCTAAATTCCTTTGCTGTTGAGTGGCTTCTGACTCCTAATGACCTTGTACAACAGTATAGAACATCCCATAGGGTTTCTGATGAACAGCTACTGGATTCAAGATGCCGACCTTTTGGTGAGCAGCCGTGCCCTGAGCCAGTTCAGCACCAGGGCTCTTCTCCGTGTCTGTGGACTTTTTTTTTTAAGGTTGTTGGGATTGTTCACTGGTATTTCCTTTTTGAAAACACCGTCTTGTTTTTATTGGAGTTAAGTGATGTGCCACTTAGCTCCATTTCAGTTTCCACTCTGCACCCTCAGCTCAGTTCAGCTGTGTGGCGATGAGGTCTCAGGCACCTGTCTCAGGTGTGTTGGCCTGGATTTGCCAAGTCCATATTTCTGTTAAGTGTAGATTAACTGAGCACTTTCTTCTCCAAGAGCAGCCATGGTAGCATAGTGGTTAAGCGCTTAACTGCAACCCCAGAAGTCTGCAGTTTGAACCTACACACTGCTTCACAGGAGGAAGATATGGCAGTTCGCTTCTTAAAGATTGTAGTTTTGGAAACCTTGCAGGTACTTCTGCTGTGTTACATACAGTTGCTGTGAGTCCAAGTTGATTGTACAGCAATGGCTTTCGGTTTGTTTTCAAACTTCATTTATTTTACTGAGAGAGAGGTGAGCATGAATAGCCTTCCTTTTCTCACAGATGCACAAATATATTTTTTCTCTATAAGAATTACTTTGTTTTGCCTTTTGAGCTCTTGCAATTGTCTAACAGTCAATTGCAATCTAATAGTCAACAGACAGTTGTGTAATTGTCAAGGATAATACTGACGCTCTGCTGATAGTGGATACTGAATGGAGACAACGAGGTCTTGATTCAAGTGACCCTCCAGTTTCATTTTGCTTCCAATTACTCAAGCAGTATTGCATCATAGAGCTTTTGGCCCCGTAGGCCTTATTTGGTTCATTGTTTCTATATTCATACTTTAGGAATGGTACTTGGCATTTTTGCTAGTTTGGATTCATGTAGGGTGGTGAATTTCGGAGTGTGCCCTGGAGAGTCCCAGGGCTACCATGGTGAGTGGCACAGGGGTGAAGGGAAGAGACCTGATAGGACCCCTGCTGCCCTCTCTCTCTTAGCCAGAGTAGTTTCACGTTCTTTTGGGCTGAGCACTGTTAGTGTATCATTTGAGGAAAGAGTTTTGCTGCTGGGATGTTGGGCTGTTGATGGAAGAACGTTTCTTCATGGCAGTACTTTTGTTACTTTTCCTCTCATCTAGAGCTGGAGTGCTCTTCTTCTTTACAACCAACCAGTGTTTTACCAGTGTGTCTGCTGTGGAGCTCTTCGTGGTTGAGAAAAAGCTCTTCATGTAAGTGGATTTCTGTTTTGGGAAGAGGGTTGTGCAGCCTCAGGGGTTTGTGTCAGCCTCATCACATCCAAAAGTAGGCCAAGGGTCTGATCCTGGGGGGATGACCTGTACTAACTGAGACAGAGCAGCCAGAGGCTGGAGGAAAATCACGATTGTGGCACGGGATACCATGAAAAGAGAGTTCTGAGATTAAGTTATGATTAACAAATCCAAATGCCGCAGAAGAAGCAAGGAAAAATGGGGCTGAGCAGTTATGTCTGTAGCAAGTTGCAAGTCACGGTGACGCTGGCAAGAAAAGTTTGAGGGGCTTGGTAGACAGTGGACTGAGAAGCAGGCTGGAGATGGGAAGGTCAAGTTAGCAAAGAATGTAGCCAAAGTTAGCCCTCGGTGGAATGGGAGGAGAAAGAGCCAAAGGGTAGTCTTACGGTAAAGGAGAGGCTGGCTGCTTTTGCGTTCTATGTTTCTCAAGGAAGACATGTGTTTATATTTGCATGCTGAGGAAAGGAGTCATTAGAGAGGGAAAGAGTGAAGATATTGGAGGAAGAGTTTGAAGTTACAGGAGCGAGTTACCAAGAAAAGGAGGAGCCTAGAACTGCGGAGGGGAAAATAGGATTTGAGAGCTGACAGGGGTGTGTGGTCGGAAGGTGTGATCATTGAAGGAAAAAGTGCCATTTTCTTTTTCTTTTTTTAACGTGAGTAGGAGAAGTAGCATGAGTATAATAACCTGAAGTGGCCGCATTGGGCACTTAAAAGACAGCAGGGTCACCGTCTAGCGCCTTAGGAAATGAAGCCTCTAGCCCTGGGATCAGCTACTGGAGTAGTAGCTTGGTCTTTAAGCAGAGCCAGGTGTCCGAAGAGGGAGAAGAGCCTTCTCAGAAGAGAGAGAGGGTATTCAGAATCGGTTTAGCTGGTATAGATATTCTAGGAGGCCGAGTAGGTGGTGGTAGGAGGGAATTCTATCATGAGAAGAGGGTTCACTGCACAGCTCTCTGGGATGGTGTCTCAGGGAGGCCGGCTCGTAGACAGCTTCAGCTGACAAGGCTGAGGGGTATGGCGGGGCTGCTGCAGGGAATGGGACCGCTACAGCTGTTAGACCCCTGGTGGCAGCAGAAATTTGTACAGCAAGCGGTCTTCTCTTCTAGAAACCTTGACTGTGTGCCTTCTTAAATGAATGCAGGGTGTGTGATACATATTTTTGCTCTTTAGACATGAGTATATCAGTGGATACTACAGAGTCTCGTCGTATTTCGTGGGAAAACTGCTGTCTGACTTACTGCCCATGCGGATGTTACCGAGTATTATCTTCACCTGCATCACATACTTCTTGGTAGGTAAGTAACAAGACGGAAAGGATGGGTGTTGACCCTCAGACACAAGGTGAAGTCAGTTCTTTTTTGCCAGCAAGTTTTTGGCTCTCGCAACTATAAACCAAGCCATGACATGAGGAAGCATTTGCCCATAATACACTTGCTGGGATAGCTATCCCCTGTGAGCATGTATGTTAAAACTTTTCATGGCCTACTTTTCAAACCTGTTACAAAGCAGCATTCTACTGAGAAGTGGGTGGTTCTCTCTAATGAAAGAAAACTGTGGCCTTTGGGGGTTCTTGGTTTAATAGAAGTGCTGCCTTGTTTGACAGGAGACAGATTTCCACTTGTGCGCTGTACTCAGGTGTCGCCTCAGGATTATTGGATCAGCGTTTCCACATATTTTCCTGAAATAAATGCTGTTATTGGCACACCAGAAATACGTATTTTTCCTAAAAGCAGTACAGGATGAAAACCACTGATTTAGTCTATACCTTCCATTTTACAAATCAGAGGCTTTTTTGAGAGGGAGAGCATCGTGTTTCATTCATTCATTACTCACTCTGTATTTATCAAGAGCCTATGGTATGTGAGGCAGGTCCTGGGGTGGCATGAATAGTTTGCCCTTAACTACTAACATAATGGTTGGTGGTTCAGATCCACCCGGGGTACTGAGGAAGAAGGGTGTGGTGATCCACATCCAGAAAGATTGTTGTTGTTGTTGGGTGCTGTCTAATCAGTTTTAGACTCATGACAACCCTTTGTGAAAGAATAGCTGTCCTATTGGTGATCCCCAATTCTTGTTTGATAATTTCATGTGATCCATGGTATTAGCCCACTGTAGTTTTTAAAGTAGTATTTATAAAGACTACTTGCAGTGTAGTCTTAATTTAACCCAGTCTTCAAGCCCAGAGTCACTGTGTGATTTGTCTGTATTGACCTGGTCTATAAAAGCCTTCTGCCTGCAGATATTAAAGCCACTGTGAGGTCTTGTATTCAGATTCTCTGTGTTTCTTCACAAATGCATTTACAGCAAACAATGAATGATGTGGTAGTATCTGGGTGAAATGAATATACTGTCGATAAGTTTCCTGTGAAGAAATAAGACAACAGAATTCCAGCCAGTTGTGTTGCCTGTAACTCTCTGTTAAAACCCCAAACCAAACCTACTGCTGTCGAGTTGATGCTGACTCATAGCAACCCTGTGTGTTAAGGAGTGCATAAACTGGTAATGAGTACCCATAAAGAACAGCAGATGTACATGGGAAAGTACTTATGAAATAAGGTACCAAAAAGAAAACTGTGATAAGTCTGTGAAAGTGACATGTATGGAAAAACCCAGTGGAATCAGTAACTTAGGATGGTTGGACAGGGGATGAGTTTTTTTTCATTCTGGTATTAGATTCTAAAATATGACAGCATCATTTGTATCATAAACAATCCCACAGATAGGATGACATAGGGAGTTGGATCACCCTTTTTCTTCTTCCTTGTGAAGGACTGAAACCCACAGCAGCTGCCTTCTTCATCATGATGTTCTCTCTCATGATGGTGGCTTATACAGCCAGTTCCATGGGCTTGGCCGTAGCAGCAGGGCAGAGTGTGGTATCCGTGGCAACTCTTCTCATGACCATCTGTTTTGTGTTCATGATGGTAAGTAGGAACTTCCCTTCTTTGAGAAGTAATTTCTTCCGTATTCCTCTCCCCAACTCACCTGTCATGTAAAACATGTTTTGAAGATTCTACAAATGGAATTCTGATGCTTCCAGGAGCATCAGAAAGAACTGTAGTGTACATAGGTGTATATGCTGCACTCTAGCTTACATTTAGAGAATATACCCGATTTCCTCTTTGCCCTTATCCAGCCTTTTAGCTACTGTTCTAATGTAGGTACTATCTATAACTTTAGTTACTGTGTTACTACTAGAGAGCTATTAGAAGATGCTCCTTATTGATATGTAGTGAAATTTTGATCAGTTGTAAGTTCACAAACCAAAAATGGTTTGACTGACGATGCTTTTGTAGAAAACAGCAGCTCCGTTGTCTGAGTTTCTTGCTGGTGTTCAGAAAATTGCTGGTGGTGTGGCTGGGTCTACTGTTACTCTCCATGGCAAAAGCTAAGCTCCATAAACAGTAGAACAGCGTGGAGCACCAACAGTCTTTTTCGGTTCCATACAGGGCTTGGGACGCTTTCTGGGTTCCTGACGTTTCTCAGGAATATAGCAAGATATTTCTGCTAATCTTTTTCTCTTAATACTTAATTAATCCTGTCACTGTTGTTGCTGGGTGCCTTCCAGTAGATTCCAATGTATAGTGACCCATGTGACAGAATTAGGCTAAATTTTGCATTCACATAGAGGACTCAGCAGGTGAAGGGAGCCAGTTACAATAGTTTTCCCCGATCACGTCAGTAAACAGGAATTCACAGTGTGTTTAGTTAATATGCATGTCCTTTCTGTGGGAGTAGGAATGGGCGTCTTTACAGGATACGTAATTAGCTCATTTTTTTCCCCCTAGATTTTTTTCTTTGTTGAACAAAGGTGTTCCCCATGAATAGATCGTTGGTCTTTTAAAATTCTTTCGTATCATCTCTGGCATCATTTCTGTCACCAAGTCCATATTTTCCAACTACTGATCCTTCTTTCTTTCCAACTTTCACATTCCAATCACCATTAATTATAAATGCATCTTTTTTTTTTTTAATTGTGCCTTAGGTGAAAGTTTACAGCTCAAATTAATTTCTCATGTAAAAATTTATATACATATTATTAGGTGACACTAGTTGAAGTCCCTGTGATGCGAGAGCACACTCTGCCTTCCCGCCTCACTTGTCCCAAGTTCATTCCACTGGCTCTGTCCCTTTATGCTTTTTTGTCTCTCTCTGGACTACAGGGTCTGCCCATTTAGTTTCATGTATCTGGTTGAACTAAGAAGCACACTTTTCACTGGTAGTATGTTTACAATCCAGTCTGATCTTTGTCTGAAATGTTGGCTTTGGAAGCAGTTTTAATTCTGGATTAACAGAGAGTCCAGGGCCTTGTCTCTTGGAGTTCCTCTAATCTCAGTCAGACCGTTAAGTTTGGTCTTTTTACATGAACTTGAATTCTGCACCAACTTTTCTCCTGCTGTGTCAGAAGACCTTTTGATAGTGTTACAATGCAAATACGTTGCTGTAAGTAACTAAAAGCTGTCTGACCTAGGCATGGCATTTGCTTATTTGGTGGGAATTAATAGAAAAGCCCTGCCCTTTGTATCAGGTTATATACTTTATTTTCTGAATCAGCATGGATAATGTTATAAATTTTATCTTATGACTTTCATTCTAAAATGTTGTTAATCAAATGTTTTGAATCATGATTCTGTGTTCTACGTAGTAACTAACCCCAGATTCTGAGATGCTGGTATCCTATGCACCTTCTTGGTATTCATCTTGACACTTAGTATGAATTTTGAACAGGGCAGAGTATAGGATGGATCCCAGTTACATGTAGATGCTGACTCCTTGTGTTATTGTTCTTATGTGCTGTTGAGTTGATTCCAAATTATATTAACTCCATAGCAAACAGTTGAACTGCCAATAAAGTTTCCTAGGTTGTATTCTTTGAAAAAATATATTTTTTATTGTGATTAAATGAAAATTTATAATCCAAGTCAAGTTTTCATGTAAAACCCCGAGCACCTGCCTCTATGCAACTCTGTCTGCTCTCCTCGCCCTGTGATTACACACTGGTCTATTCCACTCTTTACTTCTGGTATCCACTCAACCAGCGCTTGTCCCCTTCCTCTCCAGCCTCTCCTCTCCCCTCTAGAAAGAAACTAGAAGGACAGCCTCATATCTACATTAAACTATAAAGCACACAAACTACCTGCATCACTCTGTGACCCCAAGTTCAGTCCATTCTTTGTCTGAAGTTGTAGGCTTCGTACTGGTTTCATAGGCTGTAACCTTTATGGGAATAGACTGTCAGTTCTTCTTTCCCGTGGAGTGACTGACGGGTTTGAACTGCTGACCTTACATTAGCTTTATCCACCATACCACCAGGATTCCTTCCTGTCTGGCTAGTGCTAGTTAAAACCAGTAACCAGTCCCCGTCGGTTAGTTACGCTCATGGCAGCCACATGCATGTATGTGGAGAATTAGATCTGTGCTCCATAGGGTTTTCAATGACTTATTTTTTGGAATTACATCACCAGGCCTTTCTTCTCGGGTACCTCAAAGTAGATTTGAGCCTCCAAGCATTTCCTTTAGCGGCCGAGCGTGTTAACCGTTTGCTCATGCAAGGACTGCAGTAACAGTCAGGAGAAGTCTTAGGTGAAACTGATAGCACTGTCATGAGAATGATCCTTCCAGGGGTCTTCATGTGATACTGCTTCTTGGTCACTTTGACTGAAGGTACTGACCATATTTTATGTGGCATCTCACTCTATTATGGACCTTAAGCTGCTCTGTACGAGTTCCAGTCTTTGAGTTATTTTAGGCCTGCATTCTAAACCCCAAATAATCTTTAATGAAGATTTACTTTAGATGAAGATTTACACAGCACATTAATTTCTCATTAAATAATTGATACATATAATATTCTGTGCATTGGTTGCCAGCTCCATGATGTATCAGCATTCTCACCTTCTTAACCTTGAGTTACCTGTTACCAGCTTTCCTGTCACCTCCTGTCTTGTCTTTGACCCTGAGCTGGTGTTCCCCTTTAGTCTCGGCTTGTTTTATGGGCCTGTCTAGTCTTTGGCTGAAGGGTGGACCTTAGCACTGAACCAAAAGGATGTCTAGGACCCATATACTCTTTGGCTCTCAATTATGCTTGAAGTCACATGGCTGTATAGTCGAAATCATGGTGAAAACAAATCCTACTGTGGTATAGGACAGGGCCATGAGATGCTTGGATATGCTCTGGTGTGTGTTCTTAGATAACCAGGTTTGTGGACTGCACAGTGGGTGCATCATTGAAGTTGTTCTTATTAGTTGCCATTGAGTCGATTCTAACTCAGTAGTAACACCGTGTTAGAGAGTAGACGTGCTCCTTTGGGTTTCAAAGCTGTGACCTTGTGGAAGCAGATCACTTGTCTTGTCTGCTGAGTCATCTCTGGGTGGGTTGGAACTGCTGATGTTTCGGCTGGTAGTTGAGTGCTTAGCCCTTCTTTCTCTGTAGTCAGTACTTACTGACCTCCCATTCTGTGCAGTTACAGACGAAGTTGAGAGGATAATGTCGTGACTGTTAAGCTTGTTCAATTAAATGGAATGTGTAAATACAGAATTATATGTAAATAACATAATTTAATGTCATTTAGTCACAATTAAGCACAACCCATGATATGTGAATACAGTATTACAGGGTTACCTCTTTAAAGCCATAAACAGCTTTTAGCTCTGTACAAGTTTTAAGTGGAAAGAAAGGAATGATAAGTGTTTAGAAAGAGTGTCAAGAAGTAGTTGAACTTAAGTAGAAATGTTTACAAGGTTGCTGGGAACTTGAGGAAGGCGTTCGCTAGAGAACCAACGGCTAAGCCAGCGCTGCATGAAATGGCTTGATCTGCCCTGACTCTTCTGTTTGCTTTTCATAGCTGTTTTCAGGGCTGTTGGTCAATCTGACAACCATTGTGCCCTGGCTCTCTTGGCTTCAGTACTTCAGCATTCCTCGGTATGGCTACACGGTAAGTGTGTCCTGCATCCAGATGCAAGAACATTCAGAATAAAGTCTGTCTCCTGTCTTTGACCACGAACTGTGAAGGTCTGCCCTCCGGGAATTTCCTTCTCAGCAGCAGTCAATGAGACTTTTCCTCTCTGGGCTGGTTAACACAAGATCAGGGGAATCACTTGATAATCGCGTGCCGTATTCCTCAGCTACCATGTTGTTGTGTGGGGAAGGTGAGGCACAGGGAGATAACCCGTGGTGAAGAAAAAGGCTAACTGCTGAAAAAAATTGTTGGGCTTCTTGAAATAGGAAATAGATGAGAGAAGGGGAGACTGAAAGGCATGATTTTATATTAAAGAAAAATTAGAAGAAAATCCAATAAAACCATATTGGCTTTAGAAAACTGTTGTGTGTTTTAATATAATATAACTGAGTTTCTAGCTTTAAAGGATGACAGCTAATTTAGAGGAAATAAAGCAAGAACAGTACAAAATATTGTTACCGTAAATTAGCAATACTCGTGGAGCATCTCTGTATTGTTTTAATTATAGTATTTATGGAATTATAACACTGGGGAGAAAAGAAAGTAAGTTATGGGGCAATATAACCAATATGGCCCAAACTTGCTTCCTTTGTATGAGAAGCCAAAATCCCAACCCTGGGCCTTTCGGTTGTCAGGGAAAATCATTTCAGTTGTTTTTGTGGGACAGAGTCTGTGAATATGAAACTTTGTATGTAGAATTACAATGAAGAGTAAACTAAGAGAGCATTGTGGATAATTATTTGCAAACTTTTTGTAATTTAAAATTATTTACCCCTGACTCATTGTGTTGTAGGCTTTATTGTATAACGAGTTTTTGGGACAAAACTTCTGCCCAGATGTAAATGTCACAGCGGGAAACGATACCTGCAGCTATGAGGGATATGCAGTGTGAGTATCCCTTCAGTGTCACAATGCGTTTGCTTACTGTCATGGATGACTGTACCGTAGAAAGGACACCGCACTCAGAGCTTGTCTCTGTGCTCACCAGGTCACACACTGCAGAGAGCCCAGGATTCCTCGTTCATAGAATCAGTCACTGTGCACCGATGCATGTGAGGGTGCTGTACAACCCACTAGTAGGCATTTGTGCAATGAAAACTGTATTTGAGGAAGTATTTCATGCATGTGGCCTGATTGCTAGTTTTTATTTTTCAACACATTTAAGTTTGAGACGAGTTGTTTTGTTACAACTTATAATTTTATAAAGCATTATGATGTAGGTATATAGGTATAAATATAGGTATACGGCTGTCAGATTTACCTAGTTGTATCTGAACTATATGTAGATACCCACAAGCCCCAGACCTGACCACGAGTAAGCTCTTAAACGAGCAAGAATAGCGTACAGAGAGTAAACATTTCTCTTCCAAGATGCTCTCACTTGCCTCTGCCTCATACACAGAGATGTCGTGAAATCAGGCTGCACTTCTGTTTGTTTGTTTGTTTTGGACTAACTGACTTGGTTTCTTCCCATTGAAAGATGTAAAGAAACAAACACTTGTTTCAGTAATGGAGACAGGAACTCCATTTTTGTTTAATTCATTAAAACAAATCCAGGTTTTAATGAAATCAGAAGATATTGTTTTAGCAATTGAATAATATGTTTGTTTTTATGATTGTTATTAATGGCTTGGTGTTGCTATATTAGTTAATTGGGGAAAATACTAGTATAAATCTCTCAAGAACAGAAATAATTCTTAATAATAGGGCAAATCACATTTTAAATTATTCCAGGAAAAGCTTTATGAAGAAGGGTTTTCTTTCATTCAGCTGTTTTGTTTCATGTGATTATGGCATTTTTGTAGCACATAGTCACTGCCACCTAGCTGGACAGGATGACAGGGATAGGAAAAGTAGGACTAGATAGGGAAGAGCCACCAGAGGCTTCACGTGACATGAGATGAGGTTTCGTTTCTGTAAAATGAAGAAGGACGCCTTTCCTTCAGTAAATAGGGCCTATGGCTGGTTTTGGAACTGCTAAATTCCAAATAGTAGGAGGCAGTAATTATGTCTGTATTAGACATTTTTGTAACAGGTCATTTTCTTACATTTGTCAGGGCTACAGTATCCTGCTCTGTTCTACTTGCTACATAAGAAACTTGATAGCTGGGCATACTCATTAAAGTCTTGTACAGGCAGTTCCCAAGTTACGAACCTTTGACTTACGTGTGACCTGTAGTTATGAACTAGCCCCCACAAAGCTTATTATATGAAAAATTCAAGGTACATAGAGTGGTTCATAATAACAAACAGGCATTGTTTTGTGAAATGCACCAAAATACTGTTATTAATAGTGTATTATTATGTTAAAATTTTTTTTAGTATGTGGGAAACCTTGTCTTTTGTGTTTTTGATGCACAGAAAGGTGCACTGTATACTATTTAGTAAAACAAACATTGGACTAACTGAAATTAGATAGAACCATAGCTAACTGTTCTGACTTATGTATAAATTCGACTGAAAGACAGAGGTAAGAATGAAATTTATTTGTACAACAAAGACTGCCTTTAGCTGATTATCTGATGCTCTTTATAGTCCTGATGCAAAAGTTGACAGAGGGCTATCCTGACAGAAAGCACATGCCCCCTCCCTTTCCCTCAGTTTAGAACTCTAAGCTGGTGTACTTTTATATGGCTATTTTTATTTTTGTGAGGAATGTATCTCTAAAAAGCTTTGTTTATCTCAGTAAAGACCATAGATACCATCTCTTGAAGTCAAAGTTTTCTTCCATCCAGGCTAAGTGATAAAGTATTTGATAAATGCTTCTGCCCCTTGAAGAGAGCAGCATTTTAGATTTGGAAGCAAGGGAGTATGGGGAGACCGGAAATTTGATCAAAGTGTAGTGCTATGAACTTGGGCATGTTCCTTAAACTTAGTTTCCACTTCTTTTAAATGTGTATCCCTCTACTCCCATTGCATTGTTTTAGGACTTAACTAGGCTGTTATCTCTATGTTGCTTAGCATAGCATCAGAAACCCTGGTGGTACACTGGTGAAGAGCTATGGCTGCTAACCCAAAGGTCAGCAGTTCAAATTCACCAGGTGCCCAGGTGCTCCTTGGAAACTCTATAGGGCAGTTCTCATCTATCCTGTAGTGTTGCTATGAGCTGGAATTGACTTTACAGCAGTGGGTTTGGTTAGCATAGTTTCTAGTGAAGTTGTAAACATCCAATGATTGTTAGCTATTATATATATAATGGGAAAATTATTGAAGACTGGTTAGCCTGTAGGCTTGTTTAGCTAAGGAATAGTGAATATATTGAGTAAAATTTGGCAAATGCCAAGAATAAAGTTATATTTCTTTTTTGTTGAATTGCAGATGTACTGGCGAAGAATATTTGACAAACCAAGGCATCTATCTCACACCTTGGGGCCTGTGGAGGAATCACGTGGCTTTGGCATGCATGATTGTTATTTTCCTGACAATTGCCTACCTAAAATTGTTGTTCCTTAAAAAATATTCGTAAATCCCCTTTTAATTGACCATGATTTATGCACACATAATATGAGAAGCACCTTGATTTATTTTAGGTATTTACTGAAGTTTTTATTGTTTCTATTATACTGTTGTTCAGAAACTAATTATTCTAAACAGAAAGTTGCTTAGAATCTCAACAAACTGGGTCAGACATGAAGGAGACAAAACTGTAAACTACTGATACTATGTGTTGTACATTAGTCCATTCAGACAGTAACGTGGAAGAAACCCTGTGTAATTTATTGACCTGGGAAAGGACTTGAATTCTAGAGACTGTTGACTTGTCATTGATATCTCTGGCATCAGTTTCTTTTTCTTTATAATGGAACAGGTTGGGGCAGAAGCTCTTCAATGTTAGTGTTACATGGATTTATCATGTGCTGTTATTTAATAAACAGTAAATGCATTAATGCTGTCTTATAAGTGTGAAATTAAAAATACATTGGAAAAATGAGTGTTGTTTATGGGGTAAAAAGCCATCATGATTGAAAGAACATCTCTCTAGTGGCAGTATAATATTTTAGCAGTCTTGACTGGGGGCTTTGGACTGTAAATGCACACAGGGCCAGAAGCCTGGTAATATGGTTCTTGGGCCATTTCTGGGCATCTCTAGCTCTGGAAAGGCGTTTAATCTCCATGAAGCGGTTCGGTGCGTCGCAGCGGGGTGTTCATCAGACTCACCTGAAGTACTTTTCTAAAGTTTTGGTGTCTGGACCCTGCCTAGACCCATTGTGTCTGTATCATGGGGAATACCTCCAGGAAGAACACCTTTCACTCCTGCATTTGATTATTCCCAACTTCTCTCCTAGTTTTGAAAATATGAGACTGATAATTTAATAACTGTTAGGTTTACCCCTAACAGGTTTTTCTCTTTCCTGTGTTCTATGCCTCATGTATTTACACACTTGTCTCTAGTCTAAGCTTTCCCTGTAATAGGAAAATGTTTTTTTAATTTTTTTCTTTTGTTTTAATCCAAGGCTAATGCATAGAAGAGTACACTTGAGTGCATTATCGTAAAATGAACACACCTGTGCAGTCATCAGTCTAGATTAAGAATGAGAACATTACCAGTACAGGGAGAAACCCAAACCAAACTCCCTGCCGTTGACTCAATCCTGACTCATAGCAACCCTATAGGACAGAGTAGAACTGCCCCATAGAGTTTCCAGAGAGCACGTGGAGGACTGACACTGCTGAAGTTTTGGTTAGCTGCCATAGCATTTAGCCCCCTCATAGCCCTCTCTACACTCTACTTCTTTTCTTAATGTTGAAATAATTCCTCTATAGTCCCTCTGTTGCTATTGTTGGACAGAGCATCACTATGGTATTTTTCCATATGCATAGGTACCTACTTAATTAAGATGGTATGTTTCCATATGCATAGATACCTACTTAAGATGGTAAATTTCATATGCATACGTACCAAATCCCCCTTTTTAATTATTTTTTCTTTCATTTCTTTACTTTCTCTGTATTCTGTGTTGTCCTTCCCTTCACCAAAATTGATCCTTGTCTGCTATTAATGATTTCTCCTTCCCATCCTCATGACTATCAAAGAATGCTGTCTTCTGTGTTTAAACCTTTTTTTGAGTTCTCATAATAGTGGCCTCATACAGTATTTATACTGTCCTTTTGTGACTAATTTCACCGTATTACTCTCCAGGTGTATCCACGCTGTAAGATGTTTTAAGGATTCATCATTGTTTGTTATTGTTGCATGATACTCCATTGTGTGTATGTACCATAGTTTGTTTATCCATTGGTTTGGCTATTGTGAATAGTGCTTCTTTTTTCTCTCAGATACGTTCTTAGGAGTGGGATTGCTTGATTGTATGATGTTTCTATTTGTCTTTTTAAGGAAGTGCCAAAATGTTTTCCAAAATGACTGTATCATTTTATAGTCCCACTAGGAGTGCATAAGAATTTCAGTCTCTCCATAATCTGTTCAACATTTGTTTTTTTTTTTTTTGTTTTTGGATTAATGTCAGCCTTTTAGGGTGAGCTGGTATCTCACAGGTATTTTGATTTATATTTCTGTAATGGCTAATAATAGTGAGCATTTCCTCATGTGTCTGTTAGCCACTTGAAGTGTCTTCTTGGGTGAAGAATCTGTATTCCTTGCCCATTTTTTAAATTGAATTATTTGTCTTTTTCTGTTGTTACAGTGCAGTATCTTTTAGAGTTTACAAATTAGACCCTTACAGGATATGCTGTAGCCAATTTTTTTCCCTCAATCTGTGCATTTTCTTTTTACCCTTTTGGTGAAGTTAAGTGTTTGATTTTTAAGAGCTCCCTGTAGTTTAGTTTCTCTTCTGGTGCTTGTGCATTGTTATACTTTCTACACTTTTCATGCCTTGTGTTAGGGCTCATAACATTGTCCCTATTTTTTCTTCCATGATCTTTATCATTTTAGATTTTATATTTAAGCCTTTGATGCATTTTTGTGTGAGTTTTTATATACGGTGTGAAGTATGGGTCCTGTTTAATTTTTTAGTGATGGATATCCAGTTAGTCCAGCACCATTTGTGGAAGAGACTCTTTTCCCCATTTAGTGGACTTTGAGCATCGCCACTTTTTCATACATGTGACCTGAGCCATGGTGTATCCGGTTGCCTCTTATGCATGGAAATACTGGACAGTGGATAAGGAAAACCAAAAAGAATTGATGATGTTGGTGAAGAATACTGAATATAACATGGACCACCAGAAGAATAAACATGTCTGTTTTGGAAGAAATACAGCCAGAAGGCTCCTTAGAAATAATGATAGCAAGGCTTTGTCTCACTTACATCGGTCATGTTACCAGGAAGAACCAGTCCTTGGAGAAGGACATCTTGCTTGGTAAGATAAAGATACAGTGAAAAGAGGAGGAGGCTCAATGAGATGGGTCACAGTGGCTGTGCCAGTGGGCTCAAATAGACCAATAAGGATGCTGCAGGATTGGGCAGCATGTTGTTCTGGCTGCATCCACCAGAACTGACTCAATGGCATCTAACAACTTGTAAAACCACCAATATAATAAAGCAAATGTTCTAATCAATCAATAAATTTTTTTCCAGTTACAAAAGTCTGTCGTTATTTGGTGTCAGATCAGTTTTGGTACACAGTTGCCCCATGTGTACAGTAGAGCTTCATACAGTTCTAAAGGCTGTGACCTGTTGGAAGCAGGCTGCCAGCCCTGTCTTCGGAGACACTTCTAGGGGCATTCTGACCTCTACCCTCTGTCTAATAGTCCAGCATTTCATCGCTTGTACCACACAGCTGCATTATAGAATTCTAGATGTCCTTTTCATTATTTTTATTGTCCTAGTTATTTGTTATGCTACTGTCCTAGGGTGAACTGTCACCCTTTTGGGTAGCAGGTATAGCACTTAAGCACTATGCCACCAGGGTTTCCAGTGGGTATATGTAAGGACTAAGTAACTCCCGGAACTTCTCTGCATTTTCTTTCATACATTTTTACATTGTTTTTCACACAGTATGTGTTTCTTTTAGCTTTAAAATTGTATGGTTTTGTGCTTGTTACACAGAATTATCCAGTTTTCAACTAACTTGAATGACAGCAGCTGCCCAAGTTGACTTTTCCAACTTCTGCTAAATTCTTTTGCATACTCGTATAATTCTATAGTGTGAATTACTACCAAAATGTATTTGACTATTCTGCCAGTTCTGACTCAGTTGCTGAGGTTCAAGTTTGGCATTCTCTCTGTTGGAAGGGTCAGCTTTTCAGTTGTCTGGTTGGTTTGCTGTGTTTTTGTTATCTTGCTTGGCAGGAGGATGGAGGGACATTCATTATTCCTGAGTCTGGAAGTCAACAGGACCAGAGAGTAAATATTTTAAGTGTTGCTTTCTCTGTCACAGATTCTTTAGTTCTTTTACAACACTTTAAAAATGTAAAACCCATCCATAACTCGAGGGTCATACAAAAACATACAGTGAGTCATAGTTTGCAAATGCCTGCTGTAGTCGTTTTTGCTGTTGCTTCATGTGAAAACACTAAAATGCTGGTAAGAGAAATGTCTAAGACATTTATCAAGATACTTAATTTTAAAGATGCCATTTTGAAAATCTGTTTCTACTCAATAGGACAAATACTTTGCTTCCTGGTACTTCTCCCTTCCACATTTTTGTCCTTAACTTCCCAGCCCCCTGCCCTGTGTTTGCAAGGCTTATTACCCATCAATTACCCAGTAAATGTCTGGAAGCATTGTTAACCAAGGATGTGTTGCTTTTAAGCTTCAAAAAACTCAGTAATGGCTGTGCCTTTTTCTAGTTGTAAGTGGCGTAAAGTACAATTATAGACTCTTAACCTTAGGGATTATCCCAGTATGACCCAGACCACTGGATTTGTGGGAAGATGAAATAATGCATGTAAAGTAGGCTTACACATCTAGAATTCTTCAGTGTTGCCCTGGGCATATCTGAATGGATCGCTGTAGGAAAAGGGCGGAAGTGATTGTATTCTCAAGGGGAAATATAACTGGTGGTGAAGGTAAGTGCTTACAACACTTACTGGGGTTAATGTGAGAAGCAGATGGTACAGCATGTTTAAAAACACTTTCAAACAAATTTTTCTGCACATGGAATACACTATATTAGGAATCTCAGTAGTTCAAATGAATTACTGACCAAAAAGATTTTGGACATACATTGTTTGGTCGTATTCACGGGAGAAGATTTCAAGAGAAAATAGCCCAAAACCCACTGCTGTTGAGTCAGGTCCAGTCCGACTCACAGGAACCCTAGAGGTCAGGGCAGAAATGCCTCATAGTTCCCAAGGAGCACCTGGCAGATATGAACTGCCAACCTTTTGGTGAGCAGATGTGACACTTAACCCACTATGCCACCAGGGTTTCCTAGAAAAGACAGAGAACCTATAATCTCTATGAAAGTGTTTTTATTTTAAGCTCAACAAGTAACTTGGAGAAATGTTTTCAAACCTTCAAAATCTTAAGACTTCAATCTAATGGAAAACAGTGTTTTTGCATTTAATGACACGCTGGACTAAAATAAGATGTTAGAGCATTTTTAAGTTCCTAGTTTTTTTCTGAAGTTCAAGGTCCAGACTCAAAAATAAATAGAAAAATAGTAACTTCTTCTTTTATCTGCAACTGTACATATTCTATGTCAGGTCAGTCATATTTTCATATTTGCTTGATAAACTGGGAGACATCATGATAAATGTAAATATAAAGAAGCATTAAACATAAGTATTCAGTAAGCATTTTCAGTGCTGAAATTCATGAGCATTTGGGATTTTCAAAGGGCACTTTGGCTATTCTGCCTGTTTTGCTTTGCAGAAGCCTGATGTTTTAAGAGTCAGACCTATCAGTGGCATCTACTGTAACAAGCTCTGCATTTCTGAAAGCTGTTATGTTTTCTGAGACACTCGAGAAATTGTAACTATTATAAATAGAACAGAGCTTTTATATTTTCCTTCCAGTTTCTTGGGTGACCCAGTGTTTCTCCGTGTTCACTCCATTTGGCAGATTCATTTTTCAGTTCTTTCGTTCTTTGGGGTGCAGCACAGCTTAAGGTGCCAGTCCTAGCCTTTTAACTAGATGTCCCTGCCTTACTGCTTTCCTAGTCTGGTGAGGGACCATTACACATTTTTATTACATCCTTGGGCTGACTTCCCAACAGCATTAAGCATTTCCTTGACCAGCACAAGAATCCGTTCATAAAAGAAAAAGTGTTGATGAATATGAAACATCAAAACCTCAATTTAAAAACTGATGCAACTTGTTAAACTGGAAAAAAATTGTTTTAAAGTTTTTGTTTTCCTTTTAGAAAGTAGTGGTGCCTGGTGATTTTTATGAAAATACTGGCTATGTTTTTACTGTCTTGAATCTTTAAACTTCACCCATGAAAACAGTCCCTATCAAAGTTTTGGATGCCTTTCTCTTTTTAAGCTCAAGAAGAATCTACGAAATCAGTCTTTTATGAGTCAACATCTAAGGTTCCACCATTTCTTTGCTTTCATGTGCAATTTTCTTCTGTTAAATTCAAGTAAAAATAAATGTGTTTGTGTATAATGACAGATTCTTTGTGCTGGCAGGGTGGGCATATGATTCTTACTCCAAAGCCATTTAACGATCAGGATTTGATTTCCCAGCATGTTTGTGACGTGACGTGAAGTGACGACAGCAGAGCACCAAACCACACCAACAATATGGTCCCAATTCTGAAATTTGTCTGTTCTGAACAACATTTAAATGCTCATTTGGTGACATCAGTCCCCCATTCCTGATTCCAGCTCTTAAGGACCCTACAGGGAAGACTGGAACTGCCCCATAGGGTTTGCGAGGCTGTTAATCTTCACAGAAGCAGACCACCTTATCTTTCTCTTATGGAGCAGCTGGTGGGTTCTTAAACACTGATTTTTTTTTGCTTAGCATCTGAGTGCTTAATCACTGCACCACCAGGTCTCCTCTAACCAGCTTGATAGCAAACCTTGTATTGACTGCCTGCCTTTCCCAGTTTTATTTTTCTACTCCATTGTTGTTTCTGCAAAAACCCACAGCCATAGAGGCAATTCTGACTCATAACAACCCTACAAGAGAGAGCAGAACTTCCCCACAGTTTCCAAGGAGCACCTGGCAGATTTGAACTGCCAGCGTTTTGGTTAACAGCTGTAGCACTTAACCACTACAGCACCTGTTTCCCTGTGTTGCCTACACTTCCCAAATAAACCAGCTGCACCAGAATCCTTGTCTCAGGGTCTGCTTCTGACACCATGCATAACAGCCTTGTGTTTAAAAGCTGACTGGTTACCTGAAATGTGTATTTGGTGTAGAGTAATGTGTCAATTATGCCTCCAAAAAAGGGCCCTTTTAGAAGCTGAAGCCTTTATCATTGATGTCAAGATATGACAATTCACCGAACTGTTTTTAAATAGGAAATAGACAAGTCTTCCATCTGCTATTACATCAAGTCTTTATTAAGAAGTAAAGTGCTCAGTATTATACACGAATGGAATTCTCCACTGTTGAGAACTGCATATGTAACATCTTCTCAGTAATACTAAATACAGAGGAGAAGGGGGAAATAAAGTACCTTATGGGTAAAAAAGTAAAAGTCCTTCAAAGTTATACATGTGAAATGAAAAGGTATCATAGAAAGACTTTCTAGTGACCATAATCGATATATGGCACGTGGTCGATACACATGGATACCACATAGAGGCTGCACTTCAAATTGAAGTTTGTTTATATGTAACAACACAGTATACACACACAAATACGTACACTCAGTATCCCTGGAATGCAAACTTCAGTACCTAGTAATAAAGAGTTTTGTGTAGCATATTCATCAAAAAGGTTAGAGATGAAGCTGTGAGGAATAACTGTTTGTCTTTTTTTTAAAAAAAACTGACAAGTTTCAGTAGAAGCCAACCTATAAAGGGCAGCTTCCACAGGTTTTTACTGAAGGGTTGACTAGCACATTCTACCAATGAACAGTTTGCAAATTTTAAATGCGGCAATAAAAATAAATAAAAAAGCAAACCCACTGCTGTTGATTCCAACTCATAGCAACCCTATGGAACACAGCAGAACTGTTCCATCATTTCCAAGGAGCACCTGATAGATGAGAATCACTGCCCTTTCATCAGGTCTCTAAGTCAAGGCTATTCACCAACACCGAGTTCTCTTGTTTGTCCCATCAGCTCTCAAAAGATCATTTAATTAAACTCTCTTGAAAACTAAGATTTTCATTTTTCACTGGGAAATAAATTTTTGCTCTCACAAATCTGGTGGAATACTTTCTTTTTGAAAACAAATTGCTACAAACTCAAACTTTGGCTAAATTCTTACAGTGAATGAACTTTCAACATCAGAATCCTCTTTCATTAAATTTAGCTCCATTCAGATTGTTAATTCCAGTTTTGGAATTAAAAATCAAGAATATTTGAATTCTGTATTCATAAATCATTATAAAATTTAGTTTTAAAACAGTTTGACATAAACTTAAAAATTTCCTCTAAAAGTTCTTTAAGATGAACACAATTTGCTGAGTTGAAACTTTTAGTGCATACTGAAAATTTAGGATGTTGTTCTTACTAGGTTAGTTGTAGCTTTAGAACACAGTAGCAAAGGAGTTAAGCCATGTGGGAAAGAATATATGGCTACATTTTTATGCCAAACTAACCCAAATCTGTTGCCATCATGTCAATTATGACTTCTAGTGATCCTACAGGACACAGGAGAATTGCCCCATAAGGTTTTGAAGGAGCAGCTGGGAGATATGAACTGCCAACCCTTTGGTTAGCAGCCAAGCTCTTAACAAGTGTATCACAAGGGCTCCTTAGACCAAACCAAAACTGAAAAAAAAAAGATTATTAAAAAAATGTTAAGTGTTTTTTAAAAATCCACTAAATTTTCTGAATTTGTAGAAAAAGTCAAACTTAGTGAAAGCTTAGGGCTCTTTTTGACTCTCCTATTCTCTCATTGAAATGGCATTTTTAACCCATCCTTGATCTTTGGTGATTATGCTCATTTAATCTCTTATGCAAGTCAAAACAATGTAAAAATTAAGTGACAGTCCTCCAGACATTAGATATGAGAAAATAACACAAAAGCATAGTATTTAACTCATTCATAAAAGTTCTGACATGATTACATACCCATTCTATGGTGTGGAGCTCCTTTCCAGCTCTTTTAGAAAAGTAGACCCCAGGAAAGTAGTCGAAGTCAAAGACTCTTTTCTTAAAGGCAGGCTGTGTATGAAACCCAAGAGCTAAGCCTGAGTGGAAAAGGAATGCCCCCCATTTCCCTTCACACCCTGGGCAAAAATGACAACACTGATTTCTGTGACTGGAAATGAAACTCAGAAGCCTTTTGACAGTACTCTTCTAGCTTTCAAAGGCCACTTCATTGTCAACTGAGAAGACTCACTCAGGGTAGCAACTGGACATACCACTCCATATACATTACAAAGATTTTTTTCCCCCGGTACTTAATATTTACATCTAGATTTCTTACACAAGAAAAAGAAATATCTTCTCTGATCCATGGGCAACGTTTATATACAATAAATTAAAGTGCAGAAGAATAAACAAAGACCAGCATCCTACGGTGGTCAGGGCACATAAATAGTGTACTTGTTATGGCAACTCAGGACTGCCACCTCATCTAAGAGGGACACACACACATGAACACACATTCTACATGTGGACACCGGAACTCCCATTGCCACCTCCACCTTCTATGCCTTCTGTGGACTGGGAGGAAGGAGGGCGAGAGGCTCTCGGGCGAGGCTGACCATTTAGTCCCACAGCTGTGCCTAAACCGTGACTTATTTGGGAAGCGGCATCATCCGATTCCCAGCGTTCCAACTCTTCCCGCACAAGCCGTTCCATCTGCTCCCTGTGGATTTCACTGTCACGACCCAGTCTTTCATCCTAACAAAGGAAAAAGAAACGAGGATGTTAGGAGTGAGGTGGTGCATATGCTTCTACTTAGAAATTGCCTAAGGAAATGTGGGGCTGAAAAATCTGAAATTAGATAAGGCTGGAGAGTTACAGCATATAATAACAATTCTCAGATTCACTGGTGTACAATTTTCACTTTATTCTATCTTCTAATGAAGGCAGAACCATGAGAGAGAGAGAGAGAGAGAGAGAGATTGTGTGTGTGTGTGTGTGTGTATGCTATTAGGGAGAATAATACTTCAGGTCACTGATCTGCAATGATTTCCAGTTAAGCAGAAAGACAAACTTCTCCAATTAAGGGTTACAAAATATGATCACCTTTGGTATTTTATATAATTAAACCCCAAACCAAACCCATCAAGTTGATTCTGTCTCATGGCGACCCTACTGGATAGAGTAGAACAGCCCCACAGAGTTTCCAGAAAACCCTGGTGGCATACTGGTTAAGTGCTACATCTGCTAACCAAAAGGTCAGCAGTTCAAATCCACCAGGCATTCCTTGGAAACTCTACGGAGCTGTTTTAGTGTTCTATAGGGTTGCCATAAGTTGGAATCAACTTTATGGCAGTGGGTTTGGTTTGGTTGTTTCTAAGGGGCACCTGGTGCATTTGAACTGCCCATCTTTTTGGTTAGCAGACGTAGCACTTAACCACTATGTGACCAGGATTACCATTACAGAATTAGAAGTGCTTTTCTTTCAGACTCCAAAGGTCTGAAAATGAAAAGAACCCTCAATTTGTGTCAACAGCTGTAATCCTTTTACTCTTCTTCATGCAGTTCAACTTGCAAATAATTTCATGAACCACGCTGTTAGCAATCCACACCTTACTCGGGGTCAGTGTTTCCAAGCCCAGGGCCCCTCACCTCGGCCACACCATCCAGCAGCCTCCCCAGCACCTCTCTCCTCTTCAGCTTGGCTCGCTCCATGATCTCCAGCTTCACAATCACAGCGTCGATCTTGGACACAATGCTGCCAATGGAGTGCTCCATTCGGTCCACCCGTCTCACCAAGCTGCAGGAAACCATAGTTGAGGGGCAACGTCACCAGGTGGCCCCAACAGTTCAGCTCAGTTAGCTTTCTGAATGGAAACACTGGAATTTTTTCCCTAAAACACTGTGATGGTCTGAAACGCTGTCTAAGTAGTCTCAGACTTTAATATGAACTCTTATACACTGCTGCTAGGGGCATTAATGGGCACAACTTTTCTGCAAGCCAACACTGTATCAGAAGTCTTAAAACATGTATTCCTATCTCTTTACTCAGGTATGTCATTTCTAGGAAAATCTCCAAAGGAAGTAAGTGTATGTATAATTTTTCACTATAAGAATATTCACTAGAGTACTGGTTATTAGTAATGAATCACTGAAAAATGCCTATGTTAAACAATCAATAGGACTGTTTAAAAACATCACTGTTCATCTATACAGTGTAGTTTTAAGGAGACACCAGAAATGATATTGTGACAGGATATTTACCGAAACAGAAAGATGTTTACAATATATTAAATAATGCTGTTAGAAAACAGGAAACTCATGATCTCATTATTTTGAATAAGCAAAACATTTTATATAAAACACTCTGAAAACATATAAACTTGGGACAATTTCTAGGATGGAGACATGAGGGGCTCTGTGAACTCTTTCTGCATGAAACCACTATAGCTGATTAAGTTATTAAAATAAGACATTACCATTTAAAATCTCTGGAAAAAGTTGTAAGGGTACCCAGAAAATGAAGAAACATTTATCTGGGCAAATATTGTATGTTCTCACTTATATGAGATATCCAGAATAGCTAAGTATGTAGAGATCAAAGTTTATTAGTGGTTACCAGGAGTGCGTGGACAGCAGAGGAAGGAAGACACAAATGCTTAGAGGACACAGAACTTCTGTTAATGGTGATGGAAACACTTGGGAATGGCCAGTGGTGATGGCTGAACATGATGAATGCAACTAATTGTCAATAAACCATACATGTGAAGACTGCAGAAACAGTGAAGGTTTTGTTACCTATTTATTCACCAGAATTTAAAAAAAAAAAAAGGCAAGCATTTATTCAAGAAAATTTACCGAAGTTCAGCATTAAGAATGATAGTCTGTGGTATCTGAGGCACAATTTGGTCTCTCCACCCCCAGCTCAGTACAAAGAAGGTCCACCCCGGTTATGTGCCATGAACAACTCAGGGCTCTTGCTTCCCCAGCTCCCAGGTCATAGTACAGTATCGCCATCCCATGGGGAGGAGGAGTAGGTTGCCAGCAATTTTCATCTCCGTCCTCCCAGATCCATGTTACAGAGTCTCTAATTCAGGCAGGAGGGCTGGGAAATATGGGGCTCCCTTCTTCCACCTGTAAGGTAGAGTTTCCATACCAGGATGGCTAAGTTGAGAAGTCCAAAGGCTGCCACCCCAGCCCAGTGCTTTGCTCATGAAACAGGAGTATTCCTTCAAGAGAAGTCAACTACTCTGGGGTAGGTGCACAAAGGTTTTGCCCAGAGGGAGAGGCAGGCCATATAGGAACAGAGAGCTCCAGGTCTTTATTTGGAACAAAGTAAGGAGAAGTTCAAGCATGAGGAAATTCTTTAAAACAACGGAGACGGTGGTGGTGAACAGTTAAGACATGGCTGCTTACTTCATGAGATTAATAGGTTAAACCACAGACCAGCTAGTTTACCAGAGAGAACCAGGAAAAGAGACAGCCAAGAAGAAAACTCCTGGGGTCAGAACAAACCTCAATGGCTGGCCTCAAAAACTACTTTTGCTTATGGGAGACATGCTTTGGAGTCAAAGATATGAAGAGACTGAAGGCAAAAGGATAGAAAGAGGTATCATGCAAAGGCAACTATAGAAAAAAGCTGGAATAGCTATACCAATAACAAATGGAAAAGACTTTAAAAGAAAAACTTGTAATTAGCATTAAAAATGGACATTTCAGTGATAAGAGTTAATTCATTTAAAAAATTTAACAATTATAAACACAAATGTACCTAAAAAACAGAGCTCCAAAATTTGTTATGTGAAATCTGATAAATTGATAATCTAACAATAATACCAAAAAAACTCATTATCATCGAGTTGATGTCAACTCATAGTGACCCCACAGGACACAGTAGAACTGCCTCACCGTTTCCAAGGAACATCTGGTGGATTTGAACTGTCAGCAGTCACAGCTCTTTACTGTGACTGCCAGGGTTTCCTAACAGTAAGGGTTAGGGACTTAAGACTTCACTTTCAAAAGTGGAAAGAAAAATTAGGCATAAGATCAACAAGGGAAGAGGAAGATTTGAACAATGATGTAAACCAACTACACCTAACAAATATCTATAGGACATTCCACTCAATAACAGCAAAATATGCATTCTTCTCAAGCACACACAGAACACTCTCCAGGACAGACTACATACTACACCATAAAAACATATAAATTGATAAACACATATAAATGGAGATACAAATACTTATACAAATGGAGATACAAATACAAATACTAATAGACATTTTTGGTTGGTGGGAGCTTGGGAGAGTGTTTTTCCTATAATAATTTTTTCATTGTGGCAAAACATATACAACATAAAATTTGTCATTTGAACTGTTTATAAGCATGCAATTCAGTGAAATTTATTACATTCATGGCATTTTGCAATGATCACTAATTTCCTAAATTTTTCATCACTTCAAGTAGTAACTCTGTATCCATTAAACAGTAACTCTTTTTTCCACATTTCCCCAGCCCTAGTAACCTCTACTCTACTTTTCTTTCTCATGAATTTGTCTATTCCAGATAGTTAATGTAAATGATGTAAGGTAGGGGTCCAACTTCATTCTTTTGCATGTGGAAATCTAGTTGTCCCTGCACCATGTGTTGATGAGATCATTGTTTTCTATTAAACGGCACAGGCACCCTTGTTGAAAATCAAAGAGCCAGAGATATATGGGAAATATAGGAGATGTTAATGTTTTCTGTATTTGCTAGTTTTCCTACACTGAACACCTCACTTTTATAGACAGCAGAAAAATAAAAAATAAAAATAATACAAGTTATAAAAAAGAATTGACGGTTAGTAGTGGGAAGGTTATGAGTTGAGAGAGGAGGAGGGAATTGCTTGGTCTCATTTGGACTCTCAGCAGCCCCAATTCTGCCACATCATTTATACTTACACTTGAAACTCTTCATAAGAAACCCCACTGGAGATGCTTCCTCTCCTTCTGGAACTATGCCCACTGTCTTCATCATCCTCCTCCTCAGAGTCGTCCAGGCTTCGTGGGAAACTTCGGCTGCTCATGGGACGTGGTAAGGAGCTGTGATCCAAGTCCAGGTCCTCCTGAAGAACACACAGTCACCAGATGAGTAGTGAATACCAAGGACCCGAGCAAAGAGGAAATGTCATGTCATTCACCTAGGATCTCTCTGTAGTTAACAACTGACTGTGATCCTCACACTTTTACATTTTATAGGCTGGCAAACTTTCAAAACAATTTTAACAACCAGCCAGGAGTTGTAAGTTTTTTGTTTGGACAAGAAAAAACATTACAAACATAACAAAGCAGAAAAAAAAAAGTAAAAAGAGAAATACAGTATCACCTTGTTTTCACACAAAACCCAAACTATGCCCACTGCTGTCAAGTCAATTCTGACTCATAGCAACCCTGTAGGACACAGTAGAATGCCCCCAATAGAGTTTCCAAGGAGCACCTGGAAGATTTGAACTGCTGACTCTTTGGTTAGCAGCCATAGCACTTACCCACTACGCCACTGGGTTTCCTGCTTTCATACAGAACATCTGGAAGCAGGTTTTTACTGTTGTTGTTAAGTGCTGTGGAGTCAGTTCCAACTTATAGCAACCCTATGCTCAAGAAAACAGAACACTGTCCAGTCTTGTGCCATGTCCACCAATTGTTCCTATGCTTAAGCCCATTGTTGCGGCCACTGTGTCAATCCATCTTGTCTAGGGTCTTCCTCTTTTCTGCTGACCCTCCACTCTACCAAGCATGATGATCCTCTCCAGGGACTGCTCTTCCCTGACAGCATGTCCAAAGGACGTAAGACACAGCCTTGCCATCTTTGCTTCAAAGGAGTGCTCTGGGTGTACGTCTTCCAGAACAGATCTGTTTGTTCTTTTGGCCGTCCATGGTACATTCAACATTTTTCTTCAACACCACGGTTCAAAGACATCAATTCTTCTCCTGTCTTCTTTGTTCATGGTCCAGCTTTCTCTCATGCAAATGGTGCAACTGAAAATACTGTGGTTTGGGTTAGGGGCACTTTAGTCTTCAAGGTGACATATTTACTTTTTAACAGCATCAGGGGAGGGGGATAATGGCATCAGGAAAGGGGGATAACGGCATTAGGCAGGGAGAGTAACAGCATCAGGAAAGAGGTAACAGTATCAGATAAGAAGGGAAAGACACAGGGAGCCATCTCCTACTTGTCTGTCGGTGGAGGCTTGCTTGTTGCTGTGATGCTGGAAGCTATGCCTCTGGTATTTAGGTACTAGCAGGGTCACCCACGGTAGACAGGTTTCAGTTGAGCTTCCAGACTAATAGAGATTAGGAAGAAAGACCCGGCAGTCTACTTCTGAAAGGAATTGACCAGCGAAAACCTTATGAATACCAGTGGAACATTGTCAGACATGGTGCCGGAAAGTGCGCCCCTCAGGTTGGAAGGCACTCAGAGGATGACTGGAGAAGAGCTGCTGCCTCAAAGTAGAGTTCATCTTAATGATGTCGATGGAGCATGGCCTTTGGGATCTTTGCTGATGTGGCATGACTCAAAACGAGAAGAAACAGCTGCAAAATTCCATTAAGAATCAAAACATGGAATGTTGAAACAGGAAGCTATAATAATTCTGAAAGAGAATTCTGACCAACTACATAGCCTTGGAAAAGGTTACTATCTTCTCCATCATTTTTCACTGTGACTGGAGAAGCCTCTGTTACTTACCTAGACTGTTTTAGATTCTGCACAGCAGGCACAATGAAACCAGTGCCCTACACTGTCCGCTCATGAGAAAGTGTGTTTTGTTGAACAACATTTATCTGTATTCTCTGTACCTCAGTTTACCATGGACTTCTTTCGTTTAACCTTGTAATTATTTTTCTGATTATTCAAATTTTGTTTTTGTTGTTAGGTGCTGTTGAGTCGGTTCTGACTCACAGTGACCCTATGAACAACAGAATGAAACACTGCCCTGTCTTGCACTATGTCGACAATTATTTTTTTGTGCTTAAGCCCACTGCTGAGGCCACTATGTCAGTCCATACTGTTGAGGGTCTTCCCTTTTTTGGCTGATGCTCCACTCTACCAAGCATGATGTCCTTCTCCAGGGACTGATCCTTCCTGACAACATGTCCTAGGTATGTAAGATACAGTCTTGCCATCTTTGCTTCCAAGGAGCACTCTGGTTGTACTTCTTCTAGAACAGATCTGTTTGCTCTTTTTGTGGTCCATGGTACATTCAACATTCTTTTTCAATACCACAATTCAAATGCATCAATTCTTCTGTCCACTTTGTTCACTGTCCAGCTTTCTCATGCATATGATGCAACTGAAAATATCATGGCTTGGGTCAGGCACACTTTAGTCTTCAAGGTGACATCTTTACTTTTCAGTACTTTGAAGAGATCCTTTGTGACATTTTCCTAATGCAATGAGTCTCTTAATTTCCTGACTGCTACTTCTGTGGGTGTTGATTGTGAACCCAAGTAAAATGAAATCCTTGACAACCTCAGTCCTTTCTCCATTTATGATGATGTTGTTTGCCGGTCCAGTTGTGAGGATTTTTGTTTTCTTGATGTTGAGGTGCAATCCATACTGAAGGCTGTGGTCCTTGATCTTCATCAGTAACTGTTTCAAATCTTCTTCACTTCCAGCAAGTAAGGTGGTATCATCTGCATAATGCAGGTTGTTAATACGTTGTCCTTCAATCCCAATGCCTCCTTCTTCATAGAATTCAGCTTCTCAGATTATTTGCTCAGCATACAGATTAAAAAGATTTGGTGAAAGGATACAACCCTGCACACCTTTCCTGGCTAAACCATGCATTGTCCCCTTGTTCTGTCTTCATGACTGCCTCTTTTATATAAATGCAAATACTGTATTTAACTATAAATGTTAATTACTTAAGAAGGAGCTACTTATTTTTCATCCTCTGAGATATCTTTTTTTTTTTTTAAGCCTTGACTCGAAAGCACTTAGCTTTGGCTTTGCATGGACACTGTGTATTATATAATGAATCAGGTTTCTCTTTTCAGGCTGACTGCTAGGAAGCTTAGGGCCTAGTTTGCAGACCAATCTGAATAAGCATATGCTCTTGGGTCGCCATGAGTTGGATCCGACTCGACGGCACTTGGTTTTTTGGCCTTTACAGAATGCACTTTTTAGCCTCATTCCGAGTCTAGTTTTATATCTTCTCTTTGGTTTTATTCATTCCTTTTTTTTTCACATTTATTCTTACTTATTGCATTTTTACAGATTGTTTGTTGTATTATATATCCTTCTTGGAACAATTAGAGTACTAATATATAAACTCATTAAACCAAATGACTTGATTTATTTTACTGCCAAGCTCCAGCTCAGTTGTGCTTTCGCGGCACTTAGGATGTTATATTTATATTACTCCCATGTTTGTCCTTTTTATCAGACTATGGATGGGCTTTGACATAAGGGCAGGGACTCTGTGTGTGTGTGTGTGTGTGTGTGTGTGTGTGTGTGCGCGCGCACATGCACACATGTGCATGCTGCACAAGTGAGTGACAGAGCAAAGGGAGAAGGGGCTTATCGATTCTCTCAATGGCCCACCATTTAGTATGGTGTCTGATACATCGCAGGTGCTGAATCAAATCATGTAGTCCTAATGTGGACTTGGAAACCCTGGTAGCATAGTGGTTAAGTGCTAATTGCTAACTAAAAGGTCAGCAGTCTGAATCCACCAGGTGCCCCTTGGAAACTCCACGGGGCAGTTCTACTCTGATGTGTAAGTGCACAGTGAGTCAGAATCCACTCAATGGCAGTGAGTCCGGATTTGGTTTTTAATGTGACTCACCCTTTCTTTTTCCAAGTCGTCTCTCATCTGCTGATGTTCATGTTCGGTCAGTTCTTGGTCTCCGTCTTGATCATACTTTGTGAATATTGCCTCAATCTCTGCATCAGTATGGCCCTTCCTGAAATCATTGAGAGGATACAGATGAACTCTTGTGTGCACGTGGTCTATCCCACACACTGACACATCAAAACACAGGAAGAAACATTACATCACTGAATGGGGGGGCCAGTCCTCCTCTTACATTATATTTTAGAAAGACATCCAACTCTGGAAAAGAAATGTCTTTCTAAGAATGCTTGGGCCAAGGATACCTTTATCACCAACAATTCATCTTTAGAATCTGGAATTTCCCAGGGCCTCAGGAGACAGGATGCTCACCCTTTGAGATCTTGTCGCAGTTCATCAAAGTTTAACTTGCCTCCACATTGCCGCAGACTCTCTGAAATGTCATCCACAGTATTTCTTTTCAATTTTAGTTTGACTAATGCTTTATGGCAGCCCTATAGAAAGAAAAGCCTTGTTTTAGTATATTCTCCTTTTGGATTTCCCCATTAACTGCAGAACTACTGTAAACCCAGTAGGCAGCAGATAAAGTGGCCACTCAACATGTATGTGTCAAATGGATGAATGAATACACGTATCTTGAGATTTCCATAAAATTCTTGTGGTAGAGTTAATATGAAAACAGGTAGGGTCTTTCAGTAAGTCAGGAAGAACTGAGAGTCTTTTGCACATATGTATATTCAAGCTTAGGCGACAGAAATAAATATTTCCATGCAGTCCTTTAATCTGGAGTCATGGATTACATATTCTCTACAGTACTTCGTAGTCAGTAATATCTTTACATATGTTAAATATGTAAAATAATGAATTCCAAAAAAATATGGATTTCTAACAAACTTCAATCGGATCATACTTTGTATGGTCATATGAGATTACAAAAAAGACCCTGCAAGCTAAAAACCAGGCAAAGTGATCTTACTGATCAATGGGAAAATTATGTTAATCCCTGACCTTAAACAAATCCTGCCTGTCAATTATAAGCTTACAAAGAAATAAAAAAAATTAGCACAACTATTTCCAGTGTAACCACTTTAGGAATATTGGTGACACCATGGTTAAGCACTCAGCTGGTAAGTAAGAGTTCAGGGGTTGAATCTACCAGCTGCTCCCTGTGAGACAGATGTGGTGGCCTGCTTCAGTAATGATTTTAGCTTTGGAAACCCTCTAGGGGCAGCTCTACTCTGTCCTATATGGTAACGTAAGTCATAATCTACTCCATGGCAATGGTTCTCTGTGGACAAGGCTACCACTTTCCGTTTCTTTGCTGCATGCTCACCTTTGCCATTCAATTACACATTTTTGTAAACTGTCAGTGTGAGTCTAATACTGTGAGACAGACAACATTACACACAATTTGCAATTTTTGTCTGAACTGAATGTGTGTGATGGTCAATCACCAACAGAATTTGAAATGATGCTAGTGATCACAACATGCATCTGTTATTTACAGATTAATCTGTGGACTGAAGAGCTAGCAGTGAAGTTTATCAGTGATGCCACTGCCCATAGTTAAAATACCGCAATAGCTAAGCCAAGTGCCATAAGAGAAACCTGAACCATGCTGCCAGGGAACTGGTGTTACATCAGCTACGGTAAATGAAGCATGTGCATGTTAGAACTGTGCACATGCATTGCATGCTGCCACCAATTTGATTCTGACTCACAGCAATCATACATGAGAGAGTAGAACTGCTCCATAGGTCTTCCAGGGAGCACCTGGTAGATTCAAACTGTTTTTGGTTAGTAGCTACGGTCGTGTAGTGGTTAAATGCCACCACTGCTAACCGAAAAGTCAGCAGTTCAAAGCCACCAGGCACTCCTTGGAAACTCTATGAGGCCATTCTCCTCTGTCGGAATTGACTCAAGGGCAATGGGTTTGGTTCGCTGCAGCACTTAACCACTGTATCATCAGGATTTCCATATACACATTGGAGATTTCCCAAAATGTACATGACTGTTAAGCAAAGCTTAGGACAACAACGGGTTTGGTTTTGGGTTATTTAGATTCCACATAAGGGAATTTGTTTCAAAAGTTGAAGTGCTACAGTATAACAATTCACAGATAACAGTTTCTTGTCCTGAAACAACAGAAAAAGTTGTAGTTATGGAGCCACTGTATCTTAGCAAAGTGACCTTGGGGAATAAGCTGTGTGCTTTAAATGCAGTTATTTATTGTTGCACCTTTTCATACTTGAAACCAAATAAAGAAATCACACTGAGAAGATCAAAGCTGCTTTAGTCTCCTGCCCTGCCCTTCCGTTTAACAACTAACTACTTCTGAGAAGGTACATAATCAAAGGTGCTCAAGCCCCTAGTCTGTGACCTAAGTCCCTGGACCTTTTCCTTTAATTATTTTAAATCTTCCTTGGAAGGGCTAGGCTAAAAGGAAAACAATCGAGTAATTTCCCCTCAAGCATTATTTTTATTTGTAATGGTTTTTGAAGTAGAAGAGGTTGGAGGGTCTTCATTGTAATCTTCTCTTCTAGTTTATTTTGAACTCTGGATTGCTCAGTGAAAGTCAACCAGAAATGTCAAAACAAATGAAGGAGGTAAACCCAGCAGTTCTGCACTTTAAGAGTTAAGAGACTACTGGATAGTTAATTCCAGAAATGGAAAGAATTCCCAGAATTTAAGTCATAGGTAGCAATGTAATCCTCAATGCTACAAGACAGAGTACATTTAAATTATTCCTAAAAGACAGCAATCTATTCTTTATTTTGAACAATTTCAATGGATCAATGTTGACTTGGAAATGTGGCCAAAACAATGCCTATTTTACATTGAAAACAAAACAATTTTGAGAATTAAAGCTTTCATACCTTTCTGATAAGATCTGAGAGCTCCATTTGAGCTTTTTGCTGGGCCAAATCAGATTTAACTTCAGAGTAAGCATCATTGATGATGGCCAGAAACATATTCTGTTTGTAAATTAAAGGAACAGAGATTTAAAAAAGGAATATAAACATACTTTGCAAACATGAATTCAAAAAAATTTTTGCCAGCTTTTCTATAACTTGCTGTCATATCTTTTGGGAAAATTATTTCCTCCACAAAATCGTATCAAAGGAAAATACAATGCATGTTTTTGCTTACTGTTACAAAACCATATACTGAGATACATTTTGCAAACAGGGATAAAAATAAAACACAGCAAAGTATTAATGAACCTATGAGTGGTAGGATATTTTATTGTTTATCCATTTTTCTACCTTTTTTATGATACACATAAATTACCATAGGTGTTGAACTCTCAAAAGCTCTTCAGATTTTCACAGGCAAAATGGACAAATGGAATTCTAGGCCTATTTTAAATACTATTATAGAGCAATATTCAAGATGCACAGAGCATATTTCAAAGAATTGAAAAGTCCTTTGACAAAAGTGTTCATTGAGCTTAAAATGCTCTCATAAATAGTAAGAACACAATCAGATCTTAAGGAAAAGAGTTAATAAAAATTTAGTGGAAAAGACAGTCTGTGAACTCAGATAAAACCGGGATTTCAGTCTCGATGCTGCTGACACTGCGTTGTTAACCTTTCTAGGCCTCAACTTAAATTCTACTATTTTACATTATAAAGTTCTACACAATTTATAATTACTACTCCAGAGTGATCAGTTTCTTTGCCCTTCCCCATTTGGAATGGTTTCTATTTCTAACATGATTTGTATTCCCAAGAGACTTCCATGAAGCACCATGTCCAATAGATCGAGTTCCTCTTCTACATGCCCTTCCTCTGTCTCTCCTTTTCAACACCTAACTATGCTTTGTCACTATATAGTTGGGTATTTGAGGACGAGAAGGAACCCTGGTGGCACAGTGGCTAATGTGCTCAGCTGCTAACTGAAAGGTCAGTGGTTTTGAATGAATAAATGCAGCTCTCATTTTAATGGGTTAGGCACTGAATCTTTATGAATGAAGTAGGAACGCTGTTTAAGATTCTGCAGTAGACATGACCGGCCTAAGGTTCAATTCTAAGGGCAGATAATTGTCCTGGGAGTAACACTTCTGACATTCTCTCTCCCAGCCCAGGCTATCAGTACTCTACCCTCACTTCCCAACAGCTGTGAACTGAAGCCTGCAAATGTCTTCGCTGAAATGGACTGAAGTATGGATCCTCTAAGGAGACTGAGACAAGCAGAACGTGGCTGAGAAAGGCTCTACAAGGTGAGGGAATTTTGAAGCTCACCACCCCCATCCTTTCTCAGAAACCAAAACCAAACCCAATGCTGTCCAGTTGATTCCAACTCATAGTGACCCTATAGGACAGAGGAGAACTGCTCCACAAGAGTTCCCAAGTAACGCCTGGCAGATTTGAACCTTTTAGTTAGAGACTTCTGGTTAGTAACCGCAGCTCTTTACCACTACCACACTAGGGTTAATTTAATTGCCAGGTTGAAGTCTGCACTGGGATGGCTTTCCCTGTTGAAGAGGGGACCTTGGAGTCCCGCTAAGCTGGCTTACTTCACCCATCACAGAGAGGTCTAGTGAAGCTGGGGGCAATTAACACCTGGCAGGCATCTGATAAAGATGGCCCATCTTGCACTCAGCTTGAACTTTCCTTCTAAGAAAGGTCTGAATCAACAATAACAACCCACTGCCATGCTGGCCATCGAGTCGGGTGGACTCACGGCGACCCCCTAGAGGTCAGAGTAGAACTGTGTTATAGAGTTTCCAAGGAGTACCAGTGCCTGGCAGAGTTGAATCCACATTAGTTTAGCTCAATTAGTAACAAACGTCTTCCTTGGGCGTTGTGCTCTGTTAAAGAACTATCTACAAGGGGTCATACTGACCACACCAACCTGAAAGGTTAGAGAGAGAATTTAGGGACAGCCAGTTCACGGTGGTTAAAGGTGGTGGAATGATTTGGAAAAGGAGGGTGAAAACAGCTGCAAAACTTGAAGACTGTAATCAGTGACAGTAAACTACACCTGCAGAAACTGCTGAACTGGTACATGTTCTGCGTTGTGTATTTTGAACAACAACAAATTTGTTTTTTTTAGAGGATGATTTGTGTTGATATTAGCTTTTGTCTCTTTGAGAAGGAGGGGATTCCTTTTTGTAGTATAAAAAAATTACTTTCAGAAAAAAAAAGCCAAAAACTAAGAGCTTCTTCTCCTGTTCTGTGACTGACCTGATAAAATAACTGAATAATCTAGAAGGCACTGACTCCTAAATGACAACATTTAAATGAGTCTATATTTGAGCTTTTCAGATTGCCACTGTGTCACTCGTTATTAGACAGATGGACAAACGAAAAAAATTCTCATGAAACTGAGGGTCTCACAGGTTGGACACCCTGGTGGCAGCGTTAAGTGCTACATCTGCTAAAGAAAAGGTCAGCGGTTCAAATCTGCCAGGCACTCCTTGGAAACTCTATGGAGCAACTCTACTCTGTCCTATAGGAGTGCTGCAAGTTGGAATTGACTCAACAGTAGTGGGTTTGGGAGGTAAACCAAGGAAAGCTTGGTGGCATAGTGTTGTTAAGTGTTCTACTGCTGTTAATCAGATGGTCAGTAGTTCGAATCCACCAGGCGCTGCTCGGAAACCTTATGGGGCAGTTCTACCCTGCCTTATAGGGTTGCTATGAGTTGCAATTGACTGGACAGAGGTGGGTTTGGGGTTTTTTTTTTTTTTTTTTTGGCAAACCAAAGGGTCAGCTGCAGAACTCATTTCCTGGTTTTTGCTTCCTCAGTAGAGATTCAGGTCCTCCAGAATTTAAAGTACCAAAGTAAAAAAGGCTTACTCTTCCCTCTATTTTTACTATATGGCAGGAAGAAGCAACTCAAGAGGCTTACATTTAAGAACTACCCATGATATATGCATACAAGACACTTAGAAAACATTCCTGATTCTTTTAGTTCTATTAGTTATAAATCTAATACTCAACCAATACATGCTATATACACTATGCTGAATAACTGAATATATGACCATTCAACCTGATGTAAAGGACCTTTATAAAGTTTGCTGAAAATGAAAATCATTTTACTTTCTTAAGATGATGATACATTTGCCCAAAAAAACCAACCTAATGATGATGAGTTGATTCTGACTCATAGTGTCCCTATCAGAAAGTCTTAAATGCTACTGTTCAGATAAAAAACAAAACAACAAAAAAATTGCCGAAGTTAAACTAATTTAATGACTTCTCAGAGGAACAAATGAATGTATAAATGTTAAGACAAAGTCTCAATGCCTTAAAAAAAGTCTTTAACTTAGGGGAAAACATGTTCATTTGCACCAAATCAACAGAATAAAAAAGGTTTTTTTAAAATTATTTTTTTAAGCAATTTCCATTCATTGTTAGATTTAGTTTTAAATTTAAATTTGAATATCCTTCTCAGGCAGTCTCTGGATGTGTGAAATCTGATTAAGTTAAAACAGATCTTAATTCTGACAAGAAATAATTTACTCAAATAATACTCCTGACACCCTAAATGTAGCTTGCTCTGTCAGTCCTTACTGTTTAAAGTGAAAAAAAAAAAAGAGGAATGTCAAGTCATGCTAGCAAGTGTCTACGAAAGTGCTGACATCTGTGTTAAAAAAGCACATAAACACATTCTATTTTTTAGACAAATCTGCATTTTGGGTAACTAAGGTTCCACTTGATCTAATTTTCTGGCACATATATACAGACAAATGAAAGACCACAGAAAAGATAATTTGATTAAGACTTAAAACTAAATTAATGAAAAAGAAAATACAATTTTCCAGCATCTATATTTTTTTCTATTTCCTGAATCTTTATTAAAAATGACTGGGCACAAAGCATGAAAAAAACAAAGATGGTGATTTACGAACACAAAATTTAAACTCCCTCACTATTAACAAAAATGTACATACCAAAAGAATGAAGAACATAAAGAACACAAAGGTAGTGAAATAAATTGGTCCCAAAATTCGATTAGCTTCCTCAATCTCAGCAAAGTTGATATCGCCCAGAATGATACGGAACTGAGTGAAGCTATGAAAACAAAACAAAACACCAAAATACAAAAACAAAGAACGTCCAGCAGTTGATGTAACATTTCTTAAAGATGATTTCACACTTGGATCTTTTTATTACTGTAGACAGTTGCCAAATATGATAAAATGGTCAATCCCTTTGCAAAACTCTTGCTAGTCATACAAACTGAAACCTTCTAAAATAAAAATAATACACTGTCATGTTAAGTATGTTATTTTCACTTCGCAAAAAAGAAAATATAATTGAATTATATGAAGCTTTTATCTGATGAGCTATAATGCAGTTGGCTACAGGGATTTAATGTATGATCTGGGTCAAACACTATTACTCTACATTTTTACTAACCTGGGTCCGAATTTAAAATCTTTTTTCAAAAAAACAGACTTTCTGAAGGATAGCCAAAATTATATGTCTTCAAAGATTTAATATGCTCACATATACTCCAATGGGCTTACAGTGACCAGCTGATGCCAGGGCTGAGTCTTACTCAGCCAAATCATTTTCATTCCTAACGTGTATCAAACAGTGATACTAATTAAGAACCCTACATGCACTGGGTCCTATTAACTTCCATGACTGTGGTCTTCTTTCCTAGTAACTCCTTTCTAAACAGCATGGAAATCTGGTACTGGCTGCTTTTTTTCTGCTTTTAATATCATATTTGGGAACTTGGACAAAAGAAGACTGAAAATTCGTATATTTGTCTGAGTTTCTCTTAGGATATTAGAGATGCCATATCTTTCCCCACAGAGCACAAGTTGAAGTTCAATATAAAGGGTAACAATATTCAGCAGGAATACAAATGCAGATAAATGGCCTTTTAAAAGTTAACATGTGCATGTGATGCTAAAAAGGTCTCAGTCTTTGGAATAGTGCTGGTTTCTGAAGGTTGTTTTACTATTTCATAATGTGTAAGTATATTGGCTGCTATCTTAATCATTAGCATTTCAGAATATAGTGTGTTACTCGCCTCCGTATGACAATGTTTCTAGGAAACATTATTTTAAACAAATATTTTTAAACACTTAGTGGTCAAGTAACAGTCATGAATACCTCTTTATCACTGACAGGGCACTGATATCACTGATGACATTTTTCTTTTTAATTTTACATATACTTACATACACTCCTGGAAAGTACTGAAGTCATCAACTTGAGAGCCAAAGACAAGGTATGCCAACTGTGCATAAGCTAAGAAAATAATGAAGAACATGATGGCAAAGCCAAACAGGTCTTTGGCACACCGGGACATGGTTGTGGACAGCTGGCTCATGGTCCTGTTAAAGTTGATGAATTTGAAGAGCTAGAAAAGAGAGGGGAGAAATGATTTGTCTGATTTCCTCAAAGCTGGGAACCTCTATTTTCTTGTTCAGAAAGTACCTGTGGTGCCTACCATGTGCCAGGCACCGTTCTTGGAACTTCCTGCTCTCACACTACTTACATTTCATGGGGCTATTAAAATATAATGAAGGCAGGTGAATAATAATTAAAATGACTCGTGGTATTCCCCTCAAAAAAAAAAATTATAGTAAAGAGAGAGAAAACCCACCAACGAAAAATAATTTTAAAAAATCAGGAAATACTGCATATTAACACTGCCACTTATTGTGTGCCAACTATTTCCAGACACTATAGAAACAAACAAAAAAAACCTCACTGAAGTCAATTTAGGTCCGACTGAGAGTAGAACTGCCCCATAGAGAATGCAGATTTGAACTGCTGACCTACAGGGTCGCTATGAGTCAGAATTAACTCAGTGGCAGTGGGTTCGGTTTTTGCGGTTTTCCAGAATTGAGGCTCATTGTATGTCAAATGTCCAAACCTTTCACGTACACAGAGAGACACAACATGCCTTAAGTGAAACCACAAATGAGTGATTGAATTCTCTAAGGAAAGACGAGTGTGTTCCAATTTCAATTCCTGGTAAAGATACACCCTATGTCCTTCTCCTGGAAGAGAAGATGCTTTCCAGTAAGCATTTTCAGCTGTACGTTCTCTTCCTCCCCCTCCCCCTTGTCCCCCCCCCCACCGCCTCTTTTACTGAGTTCCTTATTCTTACCTGGTCACCCCAGGTCAGGTGACACTTGGACCTGGCCCCGTGTCAGAGCAGCCTGGGGTCCGAGGCCAGCAGACATAATGAAAACACCTCTTACTATATTTTCCCAATGCCAGCTGTGAGGACAGGTCTTGCCAATGTGAGCAGCAGGAGAAACAGCGTCATTCACAATGAGATGAATGATGACATGAGCCCCAGTATTCTGCTTTACATGTAATATATGGAGCAGCTTCGGATGACTGCTTGAATTTGGCCACAAAGGCAAATTCAAGTGCTCCAATATTTTCTGTGATTCACGTTAATAAAGGGAAGGAAAATATAAAAAAGCCAAATCATGAAATTTATAAATTACCTTAATCCAAACAAAAAATACTGTGACTGCAGCTACGCTGTTGAACTGTATCTGCCAGTACGCCAGATGTTCAAAGTTGGGGAAAGTATTTTGATCTTCCAGAAACTGTAACAGCACCTCCACACTTAGAGTTCTGTATATGTTAATGCTGATAGCTACCACTGATAGCTGAAAACAAAGAAAAAAATTGTGTTTCATTACAGTGTATTAGAAATCTGTGACTTATCTTAAAATAGCTAGTTTATTTTACTTTACCAATGTATATGTACTACGGCTCACTATTATTTCAGGCCACCAGCATTCACAATGGAAACTGCTGAGCACTGCCACTAAATAAGTGACATACATCACCTCTACTTCCTGAATCAAGAATAGAAAACTACTGAGGGCGATGATGTTGTAACAAAATTAAGTTCAAGCAGGAATGCTTTTTCGGTGGGGGCACTCACTTAAATCACTTTCTACCCTTCTGTTTTCTCAGCCTCATCTAGCTTTCTTTGTTTTGTAATTTTTCATTTTCTGTCTTGTCTTCATTCTCCAATTTCCAGCCTTCACTCTTAGATTTAGTAAAAAAAATACACAGTGGATACCTGCATACAGCATTGTGCTGGGGCTAAGAGGGATAAACAGAAGTAAAACTACTCAACACTGGTTCTCAAGAAGCTTACATACTCTGGTTGAAGATCAGATACACACACCAAATTAAATGCAACCAAAAGCTTACGAGTTGGCCTAAGATGAGGGGTGACATAAGACATCCTAAAAATAAGTACCCAAGAGGAACCATGAGCTTCGTCTTAAAAGTTGTGGGAGAGAGAGAACAGAAAGAGCTTGTGAAGGCTATGTAAGAGCTAAGGAGTTTACCCTTTCTCATTTCTACATCTTATCTCATGACCATCTACGTTTTCACATCTGCTTTGGTTTGGAGCTATAAAACAAAATTTACAAAACAAAACAGAGATCCTTATTTGACATCTGTCACGACTGGATTAAGATGTATTCATGTGGAAAGTGTTAGGATTACCCATAACAACCTTGCCCTCACATGGGGTCTGATTCCACATTAAGTGGCCTGTGGTAGCCCTGCTGCCTCCATGCATTCTCTCTCCTCATGGGTAATGGCCAAAGATCACTTCAGTAGACCTCCCTGTGATGTCTGTCCCCATCACAGCCAGGTTCTTACCCCAGCTATGGCCCACACAGCTGCTGATTTCAGCTGAGCTGCCAAAACCAACCTCGTCACCTTCCTTTTGTGTTTTGTGAAGCATTTCCAGAACTGATCTTTTATTTTGTTCTGGTAGTGGAATTACCTGTTTTGAGCTCTCTAGAATGTTTTTTTTTTTTTTTTTTCTACAAGGATTTAGTAGAGACAGAGGGAGAAACTGAACTGGTTGGCTATGTGAATCCTGTAATGGTTCTTTGTTCAATTCTCCCTAAGTACAGTTTGCTAGTCTGGGATTTCCTCCATGACTTTACACAGGAAACATGCCTATAAATGTGTAGACTATCTGGCCATTTACACATTTTTTCCTATTGGCATTGATTCTGACACAGTGATCCCACAGGTGACACAGCAGAACTGAGCACCATATGGTTTTCTAGGCTGTACTCTTAATGGAATCAGACCTTTCTTCCATGACGCTACCAGAGAGGTTTGAACTGTCCACCTTTCATTTAATAGCCGAGAGTAAACTGTGCCACCCAGGGACATATATGCAACATTAATATCACTTAATGCATACAACTTTTTTCAAGACTTTAAATAGGAAAGAAGGGAAAAGAGATTTTATGAGCACGTGAGTTAGTGTTATGTCACTCCTGAGCTTCATCGTTGGGATCCCCATCCTCATCTAAAAAGGCTTTCTTTCCCTACTAGAACATAAGCTTCACAAAGACAACAGTTTTGATTGTTTGGTTCACTCAGTATCCTTAATGCCTAAAAGAGTGCCAGGTACACAGTAAGTACTCAGAAAACATTGTTGAATAAATGAACCATTCCCATCCTGTGAAAGCTAGCAATCAAATCACCTGAATTTAGATTTAATTAGAATTCTTTCAATAATTCCACTAGTTGTTCAAAATGAATGACTGACTGACCTAAGCTCACAGATTTCACAGTGTGTATTAGAGAAACAAAAAAGGAAAATAGAAGGAAAAAATTGCAAAGTAATCCCAAGATACTATCATGTGTGTATTTAGAAGATGGTTTCAAGTTTAAGGAGTGTATAAGCAAACCTGGGCCAGATTAAGTCCTGTGTTATAAATTGGATCGTATCCCCTAAAAACGTGCAGCAACTGGCTAGCCCATGACCCCTATTACTGTGTTGTTGTCTGCCTTTTTGTGGTCCGATGTGACTTTCCTGTGTGTCATAAACCCTAGCGCTCTGATGTTAATGAGGTAGAATTAGAGACAGTTATATTACTCAGGCAGGGCTCAATCTACAGAATTAGGTTGCATCTTGAGTCAATCTCTTGAGACACAAACAAGAGAATCCAGCAGAGAAGGGAAAGGACGCCCTACCCCTAAGAGAGCAAAACCAGGAGCACAGCACATCCTTTGGCCCTGGGGTCCCATCCCTGAGGAGCATCTAGACCAGGGGAAGACTGATGACAAGGCCATTCCCTAGAGCCTGGACCCTGAATTTGGATTTCCAGCCTCCTAGGGGAGCACTGGTGGCATAGTGGTTAAGATCGCTGGTGCTAACAGAAAGGTTGGCAGTACGAATCCACCAGCTGCTTCTTGGAAACCTCCTAGGTGGTGAAAGAAGAAATCGCTTTTTGTTAAAGCCATCCACTTGTGGTATTTCTGCTACAGCAGCACTAGATGACTAAGACATTTTGGCTTCGGTTTGAAGGTCCAGAGGGCATGTCTGGAGGTGAACAGAAAGCATGACTTGGCTCTGCTTAGTCAGAGAAGGTTCAAAGAGGAAGTGGGATTCCAGAAGCCCTTCCTTTTTCTTGATAAAAGCACACTGTCCGAAATGTCTTGGTAGTGTTAAGAATTTTAAAAATTACAGTACAACAATGAAGGATGTTTCACAGAAATGCTTGGTATCATGGTAACTGCTGAGCCAAGGGTCGCCATGAGTCTGATCCGACGGCACTTGGCTTTTGGCTGGCTGAGCCAAGGGAATTATCCTGAGTCAGTGACTTCACCAGTTATGCTTTTCCAGTAGTCTCTCAAGTGGGGACAAACCAACACAACAGAGTGTGGGGAGAAAATTCTATAACTTCTATGAGGGTGGTAAGAAAGTTTTAGAATTATATTTGTGTTTATTTTTATTTCTAAATATTTGAAATCTATGTGTATGTATATTGATACCAATGTGCCAGTATACAAATAAATACACTAGGGTATACAGTCCAAGTTTCACTGAGAGGTGTATGATCAAAAAAGTTGGGTGGAGGGGAGGGGAAAGGAGACTGTTGGGAGGATGAGACATGTATGGAGCAGAGAGGAATAGTGTGTTGTCACCGGACAGGGAGAGCAGCAGACGCTGCATATGGGTGGGCATGTAAATTTATATGGGAATGTATATTTTCACTCAGTCATATTAAATAAAAAAATTTAAAAAAGTTGGATACCACTGACTAGTCTTTTGTTGGTACTTCAGTTTTTTGGTGAAAAAATTAAAGAAGCCTGTTATTAATAAAGGTGTAATCCCATTTTGGCGTACCTTTATCCTAAATGACTTAAATATAAGCACATCTAGACAAAGCAAGAAGCAGGGGTTGCATCCTCCGAGTTTTAAACATTAACTGTTCCAGACTAATTGTCAGCGTATACGGACTGCGGTCTGTCATCCCCCAGGAGAGAAGTATGTTACAAAAATTACTTGCAGTATCATGGTCTCTCCTGCCTCCTTCAATCCTCAAATTTTATTGCAAAGCTGTGTTCATTGTTAATACAATGAGAATTTGAGATTTTGAGGATTTACCTGCAATGTCATTATGTGACACTACAGACTATTCTGAGAGGACAGATGCATTTCCAGATGGGTTCTATACTCTATTTGCTTCTGTGGGAATTTCTGAATTTGTGGTTTGAGGCAATGACAGAGTACTTCAAATGGTTATCTGTGAGGACCAAAGCATCTTCTGTGTATTAACACACTTGGAACTGGGCTTAGCACAGAGCAGCTTCTTGAGTGTTGGCAATCATTACCATCACTGCTGTGGCTGTTAATACTGCTGTTCTTTTTTATGCCTTAAGTGTTCTTTAACTCACACAAGACCAAAATATTGTCTATCTCTTATCAACAACTAAAACAAGACTTCACAACAACTTGATAACTAATGTTTCATAAAGCCCCAAGGACATTTTAGGGTGTGATGTGGAAATACAATGGCCATGAGGTAGGACCACAGAAGAGAGAGCACCAACAGGACAATGCCTCACTTACATTCCAGGGGCCCCTCTGGCTCGCAGGACAGCGGGAAGGAGGGTCACGGAACACTACTTGTTACAGCTGTGCCAATTAAAGCTCTCGCACAGGAATTAAACAGGCTGTTCATGCTTAAACGTGTAGCAGGGCTTAGTCAAATCTGGTGAAGGGTAAAAAGTCTACAAAAATACATTACTATATCGACGCCTCTGGAAGGAAGTGGTTAAGACACTGATGGGGAAACATCCTGAACAAGTGTTAGACATTATAACTGAGTCTGGGCAGGCATGGGACTTATAAAGTGCTATTTGTACACACCCGTTGTTGCTGAGTTGATTCAGACTCAGTGACCCCACAGGACAGAGTAAAACTGCACCATAAAGCCTCCAAGGAGTGCCAGGTGGATTCAAACTGCCAATATTTTCGATTAACAGCCATAGCACTTAACCACTACACTACCAGGGTTTCCATAAGATGCGAGACCACAGTCTTGCTTATATCATAAATCTGACTTCCTGTGCCTCAGACAGCAACCTTGATCATCACAACTTAAATTCTGTCTTTTGTGGATTATTGCAAGAAATTTTAAACTGCCAACACGTTTTCCTGCCTCTCAAAATCTTCTCAGGGTGCTTCTTCCTGCCACAGTTTATATATGTGCAGAAAAAGATAAACTGATTTTACTAGCAGCTACAGAAAAATACCATTAGCAGAAAACAAAGCATTTTTCCTCCCCTACATCTCACATGGCTTGCTGAGTCATACTAGCTGTTAGTTCACATGGCTTGCCCAAGTCAAATACGGATTGCTGAGTCATACTAGTTGTCAGCAGCTAGCTGCAAGCTTATTGTAAATGCAAGTTCAGAACGGTGACTCATGCAAAATCAGAAAACAATGATTAAGGCAAAAGTTGATATAATAGATGATTTCAGACTCTCCTTCTGAAACTCAAGACCTCACAATGCTGAGGAAATCAAAGATTGTAACATGTTTTTATAACTAAGCATAGAATTTGGTATTATTCTCTAACCTACCATGATGATCACAACATCCAGGCAATTCCAGAAATTCCTGAAATAGTGTAGCTTGTGAATGCGAATTTCCAGGATCTCTTCCACCACATAGTAAACAATAAAGAAACAAAAGATAATCTCACAGGCTGCCAGGAAGTAATCAAACGTTGTGACATATTCGATCAGTTTTACAGGCTGAAACTGCCAAGATGGAATCACGCCGCCTGTTGCTGGGAATTCAACCAATAACCTGTGTTGTAATGAGAACAGTTAAAACAATACATGGGTGTCATTAGGAAAGGATATTAATCGATTCTGCTTTTATAGTACAAGGTAATAAAACTGCTGCCACAAGTCACCCCTAACTCGCTGTAAACACTTTCTTGCTAACTCTATATTGGAGAAGTTTGTAAAAAGAGAAACAAGATCTCCTTGTTCAAAGGATTACTTCCTCCTCACTCTTCTGCTTTTACACTGCTCACGATGCTATATACTTTTTCTAATGTAAAAAATTATTCAACAAATACGTTTTAGGACTTCCAGTAAATGGAATTCATTATACTGAGTAACACAAAAAACAGAGGAAGAATTCATTCATTCAAAACATGTTTGATGTGGTTGAGAAGTAGAAATGTATTTTGTACACATATCTAGGTAAGACCTGAGTCGTTCACTCATTCATCAGCACTCAGCAATACACATTGCTGGGAGGTACTTTCTTTATCCTTCCCAGAGGTTTACAGTTCATTTAAAAAAAAAAGTGTTGCCATCCATTCCGACTCCTAGCGACCCTAGTGGACAGAGGAGAACGGTCCCATAAATTTCCAAGGAGCATCAATCATCAGATACGTCACTGTATTTGAACTGCTAACCTTTTGGTTAGCATCCATAGTGCTTAAACCTCGTCACTAGGGTTTCCTAGTTTATAGGTGCTCAATAAACATCTGATTGTCTGAAATAGTAACACACATTCTTTACATTCATACTGATGGCACTGATCTATACTGATTTACCATTAATTGAGTTTTTCTGCCAAATACCCGTTATGTAGGTGTCACCCTGTCAAATTAGAAACGGATTTCTAGCACCTTAATTTTAAGCCTTTTTGAAGAACTTCAGTCAGCTACTAGATACAACTATCTCCTATTACTAGGTATAGGTAGCCAAACATAGATTCTAAGTATCCAGGATTCACACATCAGCAATAATCAAGTAAAGACAGGGACTATAGCAAATTCGGAAACTCGGGTGGCATGGTGGTTGGGAGCTACAGCTGCTAACCAAAACCTCAGCAGTTCGAATCCACCAGGCACTCTTTGGAAACTCTACTGGGCAGCTGTACCCTGTCCTGTAGGGTTGCTATGAGCCAGAATCTACTCAATGGCAATGGGGTTTTTCGTTGTTGCTATGACAAATTAGAACTGGTCAAAGACACTTGAGTATTTTTCTTCCCTCTTTATTGTTCATTCTCTGTTCTCTTTTTTTCCCTATTTGATGAGTTGGAGAGCAGAGGACAAACTCAAAAGTTGTAATACTGTAATAAAAAGCTTCGTGACAGCTTCCATGTGAACTCCAAAGGGGAGAGTCTTGCCTCCAGGGGCCAAGTCATCACTCTCAGGCCTATTCTGGCCCCAAATCTATCACCCCCCTTCCAGAAGCACAGACAACAGTGCTGAGTGATGAAGTAACTGTCTTGGCAACCCTCATTCTTAAAGTATGGGGAGGAAGTGAAAGAAATAGTCAAGACCTTCTATAAACAGGAATTTACTTAAATGTCAATCAGAGTTGCCTGTTTTTACCCTCCACCTTCACTGGGGTTATGAGAAAAAGTCAATAGTAAGTGCAATAGATTTTCATTCATATCTAGTATTAACTAGTCCTTGATTTAATGTGATGTTATTTTCTACAAAAGCTATTAAATAGAAGGACTGGAAAAAGTGCTTGATACATTCTGCTGTTGTCTGTTGCTGGTTGTCATCAAGCTGATTCAAAGTCATGGCAATCCCGTGTATGCCGAGAACTGTCCCACAGGGTTTTTACGACTGTGACCTCTTGGAAGCAGATCACCATATCTGTCTTCTGAGATGCTGCTGGGTGGCCTCAAACCACTGACCTTTCAGCTAGTAGCTGAGTGCTTAATCCTCTGTACCACCCAGAGACTCCTTGCCGCCTTTTAACACACAATATACTTGTTTACTACCTCCTCCGGATGGAATGCACACTCTGCAAGACCCTAGATAGCCTTTTCACATATCCTCAGAGACTCCAACAGCCCCTGGCATTTCTTAGGTGCCCCACAGACATTTGATGATTGAATGAATGACCAAGAGAGGCCCCAGAACAAGCCAGTGGGGTCTGTCTCCCACTGAGTGGCCATGGCAGTGGTGACTATGGAAGGAATTTCATCTTGAGCATAAACTGGTATCTGGGTATTCTACTGACCATCAGGCACAGCTTACAAACACCTGCAATTGTGCTGTGTTCTAACAGCTTGGATGTCATCTCAGTGTGAAACTCCGACAGGAGGCAGGATTTGGTGGCTGCGGTACGGAGTAAAGGAGCATGCAGCATTAATAGATCTCATGATGGTTAAGCAGAGATGGTAGAAAAATATAACTTCCTGCAGAAAGGATCTGACATGGGAAGGAACTTGCAACAGACTTCAAGTTCCTTCTAGGATCACAACTAGAATACCCCACACCCCAAGTACCATTATCCCAAAAAAGCCTTTGGTTTTTAGCTTGCTATCTGCCCCGATTCTCGGCATTCTGATTTAGCCAGCTGCAAGGAAGGGTTTTCTGGCCCATCTCCAGATGAGGATGCTCATCCAACTAGACATACGTGAGAGGGATGCTGCCCCCAGCACACACCTGACCACACAGAACAGGTTAACGTTGGCGTTGTACACTGAAAAGTCAATAAAAGCTGCCCTGGTTCCTCGGTCCAGCCAGCCATTTTTCTTAAGGCTAGCAATCTGGGCAGCTGTTTCCTCTCTTGTTCTCGACAAATCCAGGTAGTAGCCAGCTCCACTGTAAGTTGCAGTCATGCCCCAGTGGCTACTCCCATTCAAGTCTTTTTCACTTGTGTAGATCCAACTAATTGAAGACAAAAAACAAAACAAGCAGGTGGGATCAGTCAAACATTCATGGCAATGACAAAGAGTTGGTCCCTGGTAAGGTCGAAAGTATGACATAAATAGTTACTACTTTTATCACACTAGCAGATTATGCCCGCCATGGCACTTCTTAGTGCCTTCTTATTTAATTGTTGGATACAACTATTGGCCCCACTGTCAGAAGGAGGGCCCTGAGGCTTAGTGTGGTTAACTGGTCCCAGAGGTTGGGAGGGCTGAGTTAACAATCTATACCAGGACTGTCTGTCTCGAGAGTCTGTGTCCTTAGCCCTGAGTTTATATGGCTGCTTTCCCTGGGGTAACAGTAATCACATGACTCTAGGCTCCCAAGAAAAATGCAGCCCAAAGAAGGACAAGTTTACTAAGCTCCACTGTCTGCAACTGAATTAATTACATAAGAGTCTGTTGGGGAATTCAATCTATTCCTATTCACAGGGGATCTCTTTGTAACCAGATGATTCTGCAGTACCAATAGGAATACATAGATGAATGAGTGACTCTTCTCCCTTTAACCTGTAATAAATAGGGAGAGGAAAATTCTAATTATCCAATCAAAATACAAGGCAGATGATGACAAGAACCAAAAAGACAAATATGGAGAAGTTGCTATGGCAGTTTCAAAGGACAAGGTCCTTACTGGGAGTGTGGCAATGGGCAAGGTGGATCCGAGAAGGTTTGGGAAGACGTTATACGGGACCTGGGCTATAACATGTAAGTGGGGTAGATGCGGCAAGGGCAGAGAAGTACAAGACACCCCATGAATAGTTCAGTATGTTTCTGTGTGATGAGGAAAAGAAAACTGAGAGGTAGACTGCAGCCAGATTGAGAATAGCAAACGTGAAGGGGTCTAGGAGGCACAAGACATGGTTACTCTGATAGCAGAACAAAGCTGGAAAGACTGGCGTGGCGAGGAGCAGAGGGCTCAGGTGCAAAGAAAGAGGGGACACAGCAGAGCTGAGTCTGCGGCACTTCACAAGGCCTGCTTGCAAGATTGGACTCTACCTAGCATCCGGGAACCTGACAGATGAACAGTGTTCTGTGCTGACAGAAAACTTTCCTGAACTACTAAGAGTGGCTTGCTGTGTCTCAACTACTTGTTCAGAAAATATGGTTTCTGCTAAATACCTGGCTTTCGTTTTGAGAGTACTGAAATTTTGTTATAAACCCAGCTGACAGCGTCCACGTGATCAGCCTGCAATAAAAATCTTGGGCACTAATCTCTAGGGAGCTTCCCTAGCTGATAACACTTGCTAACTGTTATCTTAAGTTGTTGCTGGGGGGAATTAGGTGGGTCCTCTGTGACTCAAACCCCAGTGGCAGAGTGGGTTAAGTGCTACATCTGCTAACCCAAGGGTCAGCAGTTCAAATCTGCCAGGTGCTCCTGGGAAAGTCTATGCAGCAGTTCTACTGTGACCTATAGGGTCACGGTGAGTCAGGACCGACTCAAAAGCAGTGACTTTGACTTTGAGACTCTGTGACCCCACTAGGAGAGGACTCTTAGGAAGCCTGTGCCTGGTTTTCACTGGTATTTCCCCAAAAGGCTTTCTGCTTTCCTGATTTTGCTAAATCTTAGCCGTGAATGATGACTCTGTAGTGCCCTGGGTGTTCTTCTAGTAAACCATTGAATTTAGGGTGGTTTTGTGATTAAATCTCTGGCTGGTCATTCACTAGCTGTGACACTTTGGGTAAGCACGCCTAACTTCTTCAACTATAAAATGGACACAGTAATGCCTACTTCACTGTTGTTTTGTGAAGGGCAAAGGAGAGCATGCATGAAATTCTTTTTTCTATGGTGTCTGACACCATACTGGCTGACACCATACAAATTTCTCTTCTTAATGATGTGAGATAAAGAAAAATATGGGAAAAGGTACCTCAAAACTTTTATAAAAAGTAGAAAATGGCAAGTCAGGAGACAAAAATCACTACTGTAACCTGGGAAAAATATTTTTCAAAATTATTTAGTCCCTTAATCTGAATCCTCTGATTTTACTAAATGGATTTCTGACAGAGTCTGGAGTTAAGAAGGGTGTACATTGGATGGCAGACAAAGAATCTAGGCATGGAAAAGATGTGTGCCCTACCACACAGGAACAAACCTGTGTTGCTATATCCTGTGGCAATTCAGTTCTAGGAATGACTCCAGGTAAGCTGGCAGAAGCAGCTTTCTGAACCTGCAAGCTTAGAAGACAACCCTGGGCCATGTGCAGCAACCTCATCTTAAAAACAGTCTGAGAAGTTTCTTTGTTTTGTTTTTTATAATAACTACAATAATTGTAAAGCTACTGATTGCCTTCCATAATTTGTAAGATTTTAAGAATGGCTTCGCAAGTGCATGCATGCGTGCATGCACAGACACACACACACACATCCTTGCAAGTAAGCAGATGTGCAAATACATATTCAAAATCATAAATACACCTCGAGAAGGCTGAGATTTAAGCTAGGCAGAAAAACTGCCATACAAGCTTATATACTGTAAATAACTGTATTCTGAACCAAAAACTTGAAAGGGCTAATAAAAATTTTCTGTACCACAAAAAAAGTCTTAGTAACTGCAGAGTCTGGCTCTTGGCTGAAAGCTGATGTGTGATTCTTCAGACCTGACCACAGTGATTACAAAGGCTCCATCAGGCAGGCCTCTCCACCAGACATGTGAAGGGCAAATGAGAGCATGCATGAAATCATTTCTTCTGTGGTGTCTGACACTATATAAATTTCTTTTATTAATGATGTGAGATAAAGAAAAGTATGGGAAAAGGTACCTCAAAACTTTTATGAAAAGTAGAAAATGGCAAGTCAGGAGGCAAAAATCACTACTGTAACCTGGGAAAAATATTTTTCAAGATTACGTAGTCCAGTGCACTAAGCAAGCCAGCCAAAGACTCAGGCACTCCTTCCTTCCCCTCACCAGCTAGCCATGCTATTCTGAGTTCGTAGCCCAGGCAACGCCATATAAATCCATTACCATCACATCAATTCCGACTTATAGCAGCCCTACAGGAGAGTGTAGAACTGCCCCACAGTTTCCTAGGAGCACCTGACAGATTCTGAACTGCCAACCCTTTGGTTAGCTGCTGTAGACCTTAACCACTATGCCACCAGGGTTTCCATATGGAGGTACCTTTATTGCAGTGGCCTGAGGAGGCCTTCATTAGGCACCTTGGCTGAAATCTCCCTTATCAGAGGGGCGGGGAGGAATCTTAACCTTGAGGACACTTACCCTGACAGTGACTCAGTACTTTTCCAGTACTAGCACTTACATCTGGCCTGCATAAAGTCCTCAAAACTTCAGCAGCCTTTTGTTCAAGCCTCCGTGAACAGTGAGACAGGCCCCACGTCTGCACTAATTCACTTGACCCTTGCCCACGCACTATTCTTGGGGAAATATGGAACAGGTGACAGTTGGGTACCACTCTCTGGGTTTGATCTTTTGCTTACAGTAACACAGTAAGTTGGAAACCTGGATGGCCTAGTGACTAAAAGCTATAGCTGTTAACCAAAAGGTAGGCACTCTGAATCCACTAGGTACTCCTTGAAATCCTACGCACAGCTCTACTCTGCCCTCTAGGACTGCTATGAGTTGGAAATAATACGAGGGCAGCGGAATCACAATAAGTAATTAAAGGCTCAACTGCTACTTTCATTGTGGATCAATTTCTAATTGGCTTCTCAGCTTACAGCACAGCTTCTGCCCTACAGAAAGATATCAATGAGTCTATTAAAAATAGGGGTCAAATGTCTTAAAACAAACTTCTTAAAGCTCACATAACTCCTTTTTGTGGGACCATATGGCTTCTGAGAAATACTCCTAGAGAAACCGAAAGCGGGTAAAAAGGAGGGAAAGCTTGAGAAACCTAAGGTCTGTCTGGCCAAGGCCTCAAATACAAGCACTGAAGAGTCACGTAAGGCATCTCCTCCTTGGTGAAGGAACCAGAGAATGAATGTTTGTCAACATCAGTGGCAGATCAACAGCACGTGGCCACAAGCCAGACACTTACGCGGTTCCATTTCGAGGACCAAATGGAGCTCTGTCTTCGCTACCGACAGAGTAGACGTCATAGCACTCTTTAATCTCGTGTCTCAGGTCCTGAGGGATAGAACACGATCCGTTCCTGACTTTGAGTTGCCGCATCCGTGGGACCCCCAACAGCAGGTTCTCGTAGTAAATGAAGCTTCGGTTGGTAGCTTCGGTTGTGTTGCTGGGCTGCATCTTCCAGTACAGCCCATCCAGCAAGGAGCCTTCTGCGAACTAAAGCAAAGGAAAGGTTTTTGGAAAGTTCCACTTGCAGGCCTGTCCTTGCTCCCACCTGGAATGTCTGCCTGATCAGCAGCTGAGCAGCCCCATGGACGTGGTAGGGTAACAAGAGCGGGCTCTGCTGCCAGAAAGCTTTGGGTTCGGATCTTGCCCCATCACTGCTAGCCCTGAGGCCTTGTGCAGCAGGCTCCTCTTAGCCAGTGTTCCCCAAAAAACCAAACCAAATGAAACTCAGTGCCATCGAGTGGACTCTGACTCACAGCGAGCCAGTGTTCCTTTCTCTACAAAGTCCACCTCTGCGTGGTTACAGCACCAGGCACAGCATGAGGGTTTAGTAAACAGCAACTCGGGTTTTATTCTAGAACCAAAAGGAGAGGGAGCGTAAATCCACAACTGTGATCTGCTCTACCTCCCATTATTCAAATCAGGAAAACACCACCACCCTGGTTCTAAATTTGGAGGTGAAAAGGTTCCCCCCAAATTTCTGAAGAAAATATACATAGCAGAACAAACACCTACTCAACAATTTCCACACTGCAGTTCGGCACCGATTATACCCTTCACATGTGGTCATCATCAGTCTCGTTATCTCTACACACACCGGGACTGCACTATTAACATTTACTGTCTCTGAACTTCTTATCTATGCTTTAGGGTTGCTGTTATCGACTGGATCTCATACCAGTAATTCCTTAAGAGTGCAGTGCTGAGGCTGCATATTCTTTACTCATTTAGCGAGGCTGCTGTTTCCAGATGACTTTAGGGGAAAGTTTGGGTTCAAGGTCTACAGACTTTTCTTCAGGGCAATAGATTTAAGGGCTTCTCCAGTCTCAGTGGGTTTAGTAAGTCTGGATTCCTTAAGAATATAAAACTCTATTCTTCAATTTTCTCCCTTTTAATCAGGACTCAGTTACTGAATCCTTGATCAAAACATTCAGTTCTTCCGGGTTTTCACGGCAAGGAGGAAGTTCACGAGGACAACCAGACACTCAGGGCAGTTTCTTCTCTGGTTCCTGAACCGCCTTCTTCCCTCACTGCTCCCAGATAGCAGACACTGACTGTTGCACTCTGGATGGGTGTTCACAAGCTTTTAAGATCCCAGGCACTACTTACCAAACTACGGGGCAAAACAGAAACTACAGAAACACTATTAGGCCAAAGGCTGGACAGTCCTACAATGTGAGGACCTTAAAACTTCAAACTGAGGGAGCTAATCTCACAGGGTGTTTACTTATACCTAAGCAGCATCAACAACTGCATATCTTTTTTTTTAATTATTTGTCCGTATTGTTATAAAATTGCATGTAACAATACTTGCCACTTTGTCCTTTCTCTGGCATACAAGCTAGGACAAGATGATAGTTTTGAGTATCTGCCTGGTTTGATTATCCAGTGGCTTTCCTAATTGGGCTGCTTGGAGTGTATGCTAAATTCTCCAACTCCATTTCCAATGTTTAGACTTTGGAATTTATTTTCACGAGACTGGGTATATATGAGATGTTTCTTGTTTGCAAAACCAGGTGTACATATGAGGAAGATGGCTGGTCGTTTCTTTTACCTTTAGCCTTACCAGATGATCAAAAAAGATGAACTGATTCGGCCAGCTGATCGTGGTTTGGGACCCCAACTATTTTTATGGGTTAATAGGTTTCTGTGACTCAGCTTTTTCTATCTTTAAATTGGCAACTCTGACAACAAGGTTTAGTAAGAATTTTAGGAAGCATCTCCCCAGGGTGAAACTACCATTTCCTTTCCAACTTCCCCACACTCTGAGCACCATGTCGTCCAAGTCACTGTAGCACTTTTCCCGTGACACCCTTTAGTAGCCTACACTTTGCTGCCAGGTTGGAGTTGTGACAATTTGGGAAAGGGCTAGGTGGAATTTTACATTAGGAGGCCCTTAGAAAACTATGCATACTATCTACTTACTGTTGAAGAAGTTAGGGGTACATGCCATCACGAACAAAGAGATAAAAACAAAGAAAAACAAAACAACCAAAATTCTGCCCTCATGGACCTTATGTCCCATCAGATACTTAGTGAATTGATACTGAGTCTGTGAATGACTGAATGAATTACAAACTAGGGTGAGTTGCTGGGAAAAAAAAAAATTTTTTTTGTTTGTTTGTTTCCGAGCTGTGTGACTGTATACATGTAAGCACTCTGAAACTCAGCTTCTTCCTTGACAAGTGGGAGATAATATTAAGGCTTACCATGTATGGTTACAATGAGACTTGAATAAGATAACGCACACTCAGTGTGTGCAAGGTACATAAAGGTATTCAGTAAATGTGAATTTCTTCTTTCTTTGAGTAGGAACTGTAACTTATACAGTAAAACTTGACAGGGCTACCTCATTTTTCTGGGTCTTGCATGTTTCTGCCTTTGACAGGGTGCAGTCTTCCCACTTTCCTATTGCTCCATTTGAGCGGAAAATATCAGTTTTCCTTTTCTAACAGGCTTCCACCTTACACACATTCTGACTTTGACAGGCTTTTACTCTTAACAACTCACTGTACCTTATAACCTCACAGTGGTAAGCACATGGAAAACCCAAACCAAATCCATTACCGCTGAGTTGGTTCCAACTCACAGCCGATCTTACAGGACAGAGCAGAACTGTCCCATTGAGTTTCCAAGGAGCACCTGGTAGATTCAAACTGCCAACCTTCTGCTAGCAGCTACAGCACTTACCCATCACACCACCAAGGTTTCTGGTTAAGCACACAGCAGGCTAGAATTTACAAAGCCAAAGTAACAGTTTGTAATGGCAGAGGTACTTTCAAAGCGATTTGCAAATACCTTCCAAAAGTCTTCCATCGACGAAAGTGTTTTAAAGTTTGTTTTCTCCGTCCTGGACAGTGGGGAGTCTAGGAAGAGCTGTGCCATGACTCGGGTGTAGTAGTATGCACTGGAGCTCATCATGCTGTACGTCACTGGAACACAGGGAAAGCCAGGTGAGCTCCACAAAGGGGCCCGCACACATCACACATGCAGCTCCTCCACCACAGGCCTCCTACTAGGCAGATCCTTTGAAACACACATCCACAGAACATGTGCTCTCACCCTCAACTTTCTCTTCCCTTTCATTCTTCTATATTTCTCCATCTCTCTGGCTAACAGTCTTGTAAAGTAAATACATTAATATTGGTCACGTGAAATAAAGAAGTCCTCGGGTGGTACAAACAGTTAACATGCTCGGCCACTGAGCGGCTGGGGGTCTGAGTCCAGATGTGCCTTGGAAGGAAAGCTCATAAATTATTTCCCCCTATGTTTCCAGAACCAGTCATATGGGTCCGATATAATCAGAAAGTCTTCATGGCAGGGATGTAGAAAGTCTTCAGGTAGGAACCAGACAGTGCTCGGCCACCACCAATGTCTGCCTTGAGAGGGAACACAACACAGAGTCCCTGACACAGTGGAAGAAAAATGAGGGTGCCGATTTAGAACTCTATGGAAAGACGAGACTTGATGGTCTGACATCCTGGAGGGTCTGCCACAAACATGGGCCCTGACTCGCTGCTAGCCCAGAGCTGAAACTAGTACTGAAGCCAATACTTTAGACAAAAATTGGACTGGATTATAAGACACAAGGCTTGTCAGAGCAGTTCCCCTAGAGAAGTGAGTTGGAAGAGGACAGGAATTGCTTGAATGAACGCAGGAAGTACAAGGTGGAGAGGAGGAGTGTCCTGTCATAGGGTTGGGAGAGCAGCTAGAGTTGCACAGAGGTGTGTGGGGGTGGCCTTAAATGGCAAATTGACCTGAATGGCAAACTTGCACTTAATCACAATAAAATTTTTCTAAAAAAACAAAGTCTGTGTAGTGGATCTACATTTGAAAGATTAGCCAATGCAAGCCTATGGTGTACAGTTATACTCTGACACACATTAGGTCAGTGTGAGCCAGAAGTGACTCCACAGCAACTAGTACGTGACAAAAAACTGGCTTACTACTGAGTATCAAATTATGGTTAGGCACCTTCATGTGACATTTTGGACTTCCAACATGCCTATTCGGTTTCACCTCCCATCACTCTTTTCAGCCTTCCTCATCAGTTAGGCTGGTTCAACGCAGGCCCAACAGAGGCCATACCATGCTTTGACGCCTCTGACTGCATACGGCTTGCTCTCACAGCAGCAACATGCGGCTGACCACTCTTAGTCTGTCTCTGTATCAGTTCTCTGTTCTTCTCTGCCTTGCCCTGTGTCTCCGAACAGGGGATGGGGCCCCAGGAGAGAGGTTAGGGATTTCATCCCACCACTGTTACTCTCTATTCCCTCACCAACCCAACGCCATCAAGTTGATTCTGACTCACAATGATTCTATAGACAGAGCAGAACTGCCTGATAGATTTTCCATGGAGTGCCCACTGGACTTCAACTGCCTATCTTCTAGCTAGCAGCAGTAGCACTTAACCACTATGGCATCAGGGTTTACTTCTCCAAAGGCTGCAATGCAGAGTGCTGCTCCACTTCTCCCCACCCGCGCCTTAGGGCCTGAAGGCTGGATGCCCTTAACCCTGACTTACTTCAGTCAACAGTCACTTATTAAGCTTTAATGACCATTTTGAGTTTACCATCTTTTCCTTTCCTGGATCTTTAGCAGCACAGACACATCTGCCCCCCACCTGTCAATCAAACCTACCCCAAGCTACCACACTGACGACCTGAAGACTTTCTGATTATACCAGACCCAAATGAATGGTTCTGGAAACAGGTGGGAAGATAGTTTACAGGCTCCATGGGTGAAAGGAGATCAGTGTCCGAATCTTGGCCATGCACCCCTTAGCTGCTACGTCGCTTGTGCAGGTTGTAAGACCCGTGCAGGTGGCTTAAACTGGCTGAGCTACAGTTGTCTTCTGTAAAATGGGGAAAACGATCTATTCCAGAGGTTTTTTGTTGTGCTTAAATAGAAACTAACAATTAGTAGAGGAATGACACTTCACTCGTGTCCAATAACAGTGGTTCTCTTTGGTAACTGGATTGCTATAATACATCTATTAGAAACCTCAGCACATCAGTAAGCACTGGACTTACACTAGACTCCAGTCACTGCCAAGCATAATATGCTATAACCCCTATAATTAACTGACAAAAAGCTTCAAAGGGAAGGAGACAAGTTTTACAACTCTTCTGAATACAGCTTCTAACACAGTTCTGGAACTCAACAGGTTAATACTACTTCATTGGATTTTTTTCCTTCAGATAGCCCCTTTCACCTCCCAGACATTGCAGAAAAGAAAGATTAAAGGAGAGAGAGAGATAATATTGAGTCAAACACAAGAGCACCTGAGAGTCCATCTCAGGCCATCAATGCAGCTATAAAGACATGTAAGAGGATGTTTGTACATCATACAAACATCTGTGTACCTTACCTAGAAGGGCAAGCATATTTTCCATCCTAGACTCCCTCACCAGCTTAGTTCTCTCATCCTACGGGCCAAAGTAATGAGAACAAGAACACTCATTTTCAGTGTTACATGACCTGTCACCTCTCACAGCTGTACTGGGCCAGAGTTAAAGGGTTAGAATTTCAATCCAGTCACCTTTATGGAGTGGGTATTGGACAGGAAGACGAAGCAGATACAACCTCTGCCCTTTCTGAAGAGGAGCTCATAGGGTCCCCAGGGAGATCTGCCTACCAGGCTCCCAGAAGGATGGTCTAGGAACAATATTATCTGCAAGGCCTTCTGTGAAAGCGAAAGTCAGCTGGGGCATGATAGGATGCTGCAGGGAACTGGCAGAGGCTTTCCTGAGTCAATTACATGATTATTGTCGATGAACTTAAAATTAGCTTTGGACTTACTGATTAATACAGATCATTCTGGTGTTCTTTTAACTTATGGGTTCTTCCTTGGGGGAAGGAGTGTTTCCTTAAAAAGGCATTTTGATGAATTACTTAGATTTTATTTATAAATTATGATATGGTTATATGCAGATATGCAAACGTAATTATTTTCATCAGTGATCTAAAAATATATGCCTCTTATTTTCCCACTGTACTCAAGAATCAATACTGACTTTTGCTGTTGAAATTCTCAGGACCTGCACTGGCCCTAAGGGCTTCACTAAAAGGGAAGAAACAGATTCACTTAGCCACGCAGCACCACCTGCTGGACAGCCTGAGAAACAACCCCATGACGTCTACAAGGGATGATTTATTCTGACAGATATTCAATCAGCAAACATGAAGCAGTCCTTCTTGTGTTCTAGGCCCTAGGGTGGCCCACATGACATCTTTGAGGACAATTACACACTCTTCAGGAGTCAGAAGGATCTGAGTCTGAGTTTCAGCTTTGTATCACAGTGAATATCTGTCTATGTGTTATTGATTATCCGTCTCAGTATCAAGAGATTCTGGACAACTAGTTACCTTTTCTGAGTCTGAGTTCTGTTATCTACAAAATAAGGGTAATAATGTCTAGGGCTTTCAGGATGTCCAACTGGAGTAATGTGTACAAAGACAATGTAGACATTGTAAAATGCAACAGAAATACAAGAGACTGTTGTATTAATTCTTTCAGTTACTGATGGAACCGAAAGATAGTATCCACTCTTTGATGCCACTCAGGACATCAAGGGTAATATGACAACAGCTCTGATGGCCATTCCAGAAAAGGTTCCAAAACTACTCTGAAGGGTGGACTAGGCACTGGCGTCAGTGCACAGTTTACCAAGGGGAGTACTTGGAAAGTGACCATAGTGATATTCAGCAACAACGTATGTAGCACTTTTTCTAGGATGAGTTCGTGAACTTAACTGTTAGCACTTGCATATCCTATACGTATCATTCTTCTATGTAGCTCTTGTTTTAACACTTGAGCTTCCATTTTTCATAAATACATCAGATTAAAATTATAGTATTGTCAGTCAGGATACACTAGCAGAAGCTCCCTGAAAAACATGGTTATCATTGCAAAATAACAGATACTCTTTTATTCTTGATACTACTTGAAAAAAAAAGAAACGGAAAAAATACGTTCAACTACTAAAAACAAGAGATCATAGAGTCAAATCTACTGCATAAATTCCAAACCACTACAATAAAAAAGAAAAAAATTTCAATGTAACACAAGAAAGCAAATGGAAAATAACACAACAGCATAAAAAAGAAAAAAAAAACACATATTAGATAAAAACACAAACTATTCATGGCTTAAACTCTTACTAGAAGACAAAGTCTTAAAGATTGGTAAAACATACACACAGCTCTTTTATAAGAAACACATCTAAAATAAAGTTAAAAATTAAAAAATAAGCAAATATATTTCAGAGACACAGTATTTTAAAAAAGGCTTTAAGTTGTATTATATATACCCATGTACACAAGAGATTATAAGGTGACATTAAGTTAAATAAAAGATCATGTCATATTGGTACATGATACAACACACAGTTGTTTCACTATAATGTATTCTTAGGTATTGAATAACAGCAGTTAAATATATAAAGCAAGCCTGCTAGTAATATAAGCAGAATTATCAAAGCCACAACTGTGGCTAGAATTTTTCACATACATCTCTGTGTCTGGTAAGTAGAGGAAAATCATCTAAGGATATCAGAGGTGTGAACTGAGCATGATTAATCCGCTTGACTTAATACACATCCAACTCCATACTGTACAAAAAGAGATTACTCATTCAGATGTTTACATCTACAAAACATTTACACAAATTGGTGACATGTGAGGCCACAAAGCAAACATCAGTCAGTCTCTAACATCAAAAACAATCTAGGCTAAACTTTTTAAACCATAAAGCCAGACAGTAGTCATTTACAAAAGAATAAAATAAGTCATTTAGAACTCTGGAAGTTTTTTTCACTTAATAACCCTTGGACCAAATAGGAAAACAACGCACTGATAAAAATAGATGAAATGTAAGGCTGTCAGAACCAAGATGCCCCGGTCCCAGTATTCTGAATCACCCACCACAAAGCGAAGCCATCACTTTGAACAAGAACTAACATCTCCGCTAGCTCTGTGTTGTACCATGTCCTCACAGAGCCGCTGCAGAGATAGCATGACGGCATATACTTCAATATAAACTAAAGGTTGTGTACAGAAGGACAAGACCCCCAATCCAAGCCAAATCGATTGCTGTTGAATTGATTTCAACTCCTAGTGACCCTACAGGGCAGAGCAAAACTGCTCCCTAGGGTTTCCTAAGCTGTCATCTTACGGAAGCTCACGGCCACATCTCTCTCCCACTGAGCTGCTGGTGAATTCAGCTGGTGGGTTTGAACAGCTGAGCTCTCAGAGAGCCACAGGCTTAACTGCTGCGTCAACAGAGCTCTTATATAAAAAATACAGAATTATTAGATGTGAACTGATTTAGTTGTCATACTAGAAAATTTCCATGTGGACTTATCACGGAATAAGGGCGAGAGTAAAAATGAGGAAAGTCGTCAACATGCAGTGAGAATGGATGTGTAATGCATCCGCCATTCCCACAGTCGGGGCACAGATAGACAAACTAGTGAGACAATTCAGTAGGGAGTGCCGGCACAGCTTGGAGGTGGGGGCTAGTTCAGTGGACACCAGGAAAGGCTTTCTTGAAAAGAATGTGGCTCCTGGACTGATCTGGAAGGATGAGGCAGGAATAGACAGGAAGGCAGGCACACAGGCCTAGGCATTTTTGAGACTCCTTACTGGTCTGATGTGGCTGAAGTACCAGGTTTTTGCAGGGAGAGGCAGGTCTAAAAAAGCTATGGCTATGTAGCAAAAAGCTGTTCTATTGGCAGAATCTAAATTTCATCTTGCTGGTGAGGTGATTTTAACATGCTAAACAGGAATAATCTCTGGTTGAATCTGGTTTCACAGTCAGCAGTCTGCAGATCCTGCCTGGGAGTCCAGTAAGTCCAGAGATACGGAGAGCAGCTCCAGTGTTAGTCTGTTTCCACTCAGCATTTGAAGTCATCTTACAATGTTAATGAATCTTGTCACTTTCCTACTGAAAACCCCAGCTTTCCACTTTAAACACCTTACCAAAGCCCAGCGGGCCTTTCCATCCTCATCTGATAGCACCCTCTGTATTTACGAGTGTCACAGAACTTCTGGAATGTTCCAAAATGCTTTCCTGCCTCAGAATCCTTACTCATGCAGTTCTGTGTTCTCAGCCCTGATAGGACTGGCTCCCAGTCTTGTATCAGGCCTCAGAGAAGCCTTTCCTGAGGGATACCCTCTACCTTAGTTGCCTTCATCCTATTATTTACTATATGCAAGGTCAGGGCCTAAACCTGTTTATAATTAAACAGTTAAACACAGTTGAATGAATAAATAAATGAATAACCCGAGAGAAATTATAAAGGGATAAAATAACGACAACAGAAATATACAAAACCAAGTTGAGAGGTGCTAAGGAGAGTGGAATTCGTAGCATGATTACATGACACAGATGAGGAAGAGCATCTAGGATGACGCCCAGGCTCTAGGTGAGACATGCATATTGATGCTGTCAACATTAGCCTAGAGAAAACACACCAGTGAAGCACATCTGGATGGGCAGGATGATGTGCTCAAGCTTAGCAATGTTAAGTACGAGAGGCCTGTGAGACATCCCACTGGAGATATCTGGTAGAAGCTGGCACCTGGTTTATAGCTCATGAGAGAGAGATGGGGACACAGAACTGGGAGGCATCAACATACTAGGACTAGTTGAAGCTCCATCTGTGGAAAAGATCACCTAAAGAAATAGTCACAGACCCACGCACAGAGAACACACTGTTCCCACACAATTCAAAAAGCAAGAAAACTAAGAAAGAGAATAGTGTAAGCAGAAACATCAGAAGATAAGGGAGTCACAGAATCAAAAGGGAATTTTCCAGAATGCCAGATGCCATGGGACCAAATGGCAGAGAAAGGCTGAAAGTGAAAAGAGCCTACAGACTTTGGCACTTCGGAAGTTCCCAGTAATCTCAGGGAGGGTTCTAGGATGCAGAAGTGAGACTGCAGAATAAATGAGAGGTGAAATAAAGTGATTAACCTCCTCAAATATTTTAACCCAGTTTTGAGTAAAATTTCAAAGGAGGAAATCTAAAGCTGTGGTTGCGATGGAAACCTTAAAAGGATACAGTTTATCGACACAAGTTCTTTTGATAATACCTGCATTGGGCTAGTATTAATTTTTTTTGCCATTGAATCTTTTATTATTATTATTTGTGGTGATAATATACACAGTAGGGCTAGTTTTAAGTTTTGTTTTAATATTAAGTGGACTTCAACATAACTTAAATACTCCTTCCATCTTAACCCAATATTGCACGGTCAGAGTAGCTGGGGCAGGGGGCAGGGGACCATGTTCTTAGGTGAAATCAAGGCCAGATGGCACAACTAGTGTATTGCTAAGAGGGCTCTCTGCACCCCACATTGGTGAGTGGTATCTGGGGTCTTAAAAGTTGCCTAGCTGCAAATGGTCCCAACTCAGCAGGAACGGATGCCCACCGAGGACCAAAACAACATGGGTGAAAGACAATCCAGAAGACAGAGAGACCCACATGAGTGGAGGTTCACATCAACGTGGGACTGGAAGAACCGGATGGTGCCCAGCCACCACCTGTGACAGCCGCAATGGAGCTCACAAACTTGAGTCTCACTGACAACACAAGAATAAAAAGGGGTGCACCTGAGATCTCCACTAAAAGACCACAAGTGATGGTCCAGCAGCTTCAGGATTCCCCTGGGAGCATGGCCCCTCGCCCTGATGCTGCCCTTGCCCATAAATCATAATGAAGGTCCACTCTCCGGACACGAATGGATTGGACTTGGTGATGCAGTGACCATATATTGGATGCACTTTATGGTTCTATGCATCTATAGGATATCATACTGTGGACCTTTGGCTGGAGTAAGGGGAGTGGGTGGAGAGGAGAGGAAAGGAAACTGTTGGGAAGAAGAGACATGTATGGACCAGACAGGAATAGTGTGCTGTCACTGGGCAGGGAAAGCAGTGGAAGCAGCATATAGGTGGGCATATAAATTCATATGGGAATGTACATTTTCACTCAGTCATAATTAAAAAAAAAGTTTTGTTTTAAAGAAAAAAGGATATATCATATTTACCTATACGTTGCCATGAAGAAATGGTGAAAGTCATGTAAGTGGAGTAAAGGTCTTGTTTGAAGTAGTATTTATACCTATTCCACAATTTGTCATTGAAATTGAGTTTCTACTCAATTTATTAAAAAGCACAAAGAGCTTTTCAGCCATAGTCAATGCTCTGGTAATTGCTTCCATGAGCTGCAGCCTGTGATCTGAGCATGTCTGCTGTGCAAAGCTATGTGGGGAGCTGCCAGGATGTTAGTCACTGGAAATTGAATTTGCTCCTCACCCGTGTGATGATTAACCTGAGACCTTGACTTCAAGGATCTCATGATCATCAGCTGCATCTATGTGGATTCTTTGCAAATTAGGAGAATAATCTTTAGACTATTATCCTTGAAAGATGTCTACAGCTAAAATAAAATAACCACTTCTATTTTTTTTTTTTTTACAATATACAGCAAACTCTCCTTTTTACAGAGATTAAAGAAAGGAGATAAAACACATTCCTTTTTCTTTAAAAAGAGCTATTCTTATCCTTGGACACATCATATCATGTACTGTGTTACTCAGTTTTTCATTCTCATCACTTCTTTGGAGACCAGTAAGTTACAAGCTAAAGACTCTCCCACACAAATCAATTATGTTTTCTACTCAATGAAGGATGTTGTATCTTATACTCTGTAAAACATTTACAGAGGTTTTCTGTGCTCTTTTTCCAGTGACTTATGAGTTTCAAACATGTTAAAACATAATACTATCCTTTGTGGTATTTTTGTAAATATTCTCTACACTTGTTTTCTCTTCTATATATTTTTTTGACACAGAAATAACACGTTTTTGTAACACTGAGTCAACTAACTCTTCTTTGTGATTTTTCTTATTGGGTTTAAACTGAAAAGATTTGAGTGATTTTTACAAAATGAGTAGAAAGCACAGAAAAAACAGGCAAATACAAGTAGAAACTGGTCTTAGAAACCATTTCCTTTAAGGTCCAGAAATTCACAGGCTACTGGATGACATACTTCAACTGCATTGCCTCTACAACCCTTGGTAAGAGCAGACACAGAAGGAGATTTATTACTAGGACTTGTACAGGGCCCTGGTGGCTCAGTAGTTAAGCATTTGGCTACAAACCAAAAGGTCGGCAGCCCCTCATAGTGGAAACACTATGAGGCAGGTCTCCTGAGTCAGAATGGACAGCAACAGTGTTTCCCTCCCACCACAGGTAGGACTTTTGAGAAAGGAGTTTATTCTTATATTTAGAAATGTTTTAAAAACTAACATTAACCTCAGAAACAGCCCTTCTTTTTGTATATGGAGACAATCAAAATGTAATCAATGCTTTGATAATGTCATTCATATTATGTTAAAATTGACAACCTTGAATTTACTTACCTAAGTGCCAGGAGCTTTCTTTCTTTTTCAATAGAATTTTTTATTCTGATTGAGAATATACAATCCCATATTAATTTGCATACCCGCCAATGAGCAGCTCCCACTGCTCTCCCTGCCCGTTCTGTACATGTCATATCCTCCTAACAATCTCCTATCCCCCCCTCTCCATCCTCTCCCCCGCGTCCAGTAAGAGGTCATCCAGTTGACATCCTATAGAAGCACACATGATATGGTTGCTCTGTGTCACCAAGTCCAATCCGTTTCTGTCCAGAGAGTTGACCTCCACTATGATTTATGGACAGGGGCAGCATCAGGGCCAGGGGCTATGTTCCCAGGGGAACCCCGAGGTCCCTGGACCATCAATTGCGGTCTTTTAGTGGAGATCTCAGGGTGCATCCCTTTTGACTTTTGAGTTGCCTGTGAGACTCAACTTTGTGAGCCCCATCATGGCTATCACTGGTGGTGGCTGGGCACCATCTGGTTCCTCTGGTCACACATCGATGTGACCATCGATGTCACCCATCAAAAGCTTTCTTACAAACATTTGTCTTAATTTTATTTGATTTATAAATAACAAGATTTCTATACTGAATATAAAAGATTAAGGAAACATTTTCATTTTTCTATTTGTAATTTTAGTATACTGGCTATTAATTTATTTGGTATCCCTAGGCCAGTTTTTGTTAACAACAGTCTTGACGAGCTTTAACAGGGCATAGGTTCCTTTCAAGGAGCTTTGGTGGCACGAGCAGTTTGTGATTCGCTGTTAACCTACATAAAGGCTGGCAGTTCGAGGCCACCCATGGGCTCCATGGAAGAAAGACCTGGTGATCTGATTACCAAACCAAGAAACTCTTTGCTGTCAAGTTGATTCTGACTCACAGAGCCCCAATAGGACGGAGTAGAACTGCCTCTCAGATTTCCAAGGCTGTAATCTTCCCGGAAGCAAACAGCCGCATCCTTCTCCTGGGGAGTACCCGGTGGGTTCCCACCACTGACCTTTTGGTTGGCAGCTGAGAGCCTAACAACCGCACCCCCAGAGCTCCCTGTAAAGATTACAGTCATTGAAGACTCCAAGGAGCTCAGTTTTACTCTGTAACACATGGGGTTGCCAAGCCTCAGAAATGACTTGATGTTACCTTTTTGTTTTTTTATTTGTTCCTTTCACATTTTCTGAGATTTGGTCTATCCAAGAAGAAACTAAGACAGAAAGGTTATTTAAGTTGGTAATTGTCAGAAGTGTATGAACAATATCCATCTTCTCAATTTCTTTTCCTTACTAATTTCTAGAAGTTTCTACTTAGAAAGGAATGTCTTGCGCTTTTAAAAGTGACATTACTTTTTAAAACATGGTATCTAAGACAGAAATGCTAGCAACAATCTATCATTAATTAAAAGTTGCAAAACAAGAGATGTGATCTTTTAAACTAGTATGTTCTAACTTTGCTTCCTGAACAGTAATGGTGCTTAAATATTAAGCTGCAATAACCTAAAATATTAACAAGTTGATTAGAATACCGTATTTTTTGAAGTATCACACATACACAGTTTTCTTTATATAAAATATGACACTAGTCTCTAAGTGAGTTCAGAAATCAATGATCTCCAACAATGCCTGCATGGACATTAAACAAAAATATTACAGTATGCTCCAGTATTTTTTCCATGTTTTCTTTTTCCTTTCCTAATTCAGTCCTCCAGAAGTTTAAAGACAGACGGGGAACCTCCTGTCTTCTCCAGGTTAAAGCTCTCTAGTCCCTTCACTTGTTGATCATGTTACTGGAGACATGATCTTTGAGTCTTTCCCACATGGTAAAACTCTTGCTGCACAAATTCTGTTTATCTCTGTCTCCTTAAAGGCACAGCAGCCTCCCCACTGAGGAGTACAAAGTGGACCATTTGCTTTCCCATTCCAGATTCCACACTGTGCATCCTAAAACTGCCTCGTTCTTGGGGTTGCCTCACAACATAAATTACTCTTTCACCTCTTTACAAACGATAAAGTGCTGTGTTCTTCATTCAGCATTTGAGTACTTCTTCCTGGACTGCCGCAGAGGACTTTCATTTAGCCTGTTAAATTTTATTTCACTAGGATCTGCTCATCATTCTAATCTGCTGACATTATCCTGGATCTAGATTCAGTCATCTTAGCATCAGCTGTTACTCTCAGCTTCATATTCTCAGTAAAGTTGATATCATCAATGTCCTTAGTGAATTAATAAATCAAACAAGATTGATCCAAGAACATTGGTCCATTAATTAAAACTCAATGGGTGGAATTCACTTAAGGATATAATCACCCAGCTCATGTGGTTCCTGAAACAGGATAAATACGGGACATTTTTAAATGCCTGTCTCCACCATTCCTCTGATCTATCAGCTGTTGACCACATTTCAAAGGAAGTAGGGGTAACCAAGCTTGATTTATTCCTAACACAGTCTCACTGCCTGCTAGTGATTCTTTCCTCCATTGCTCTAAAGCCCTCTTTTAAATAACTTGTTTTAAAATTCTGCCAGCAATATCATTATCAAATGACCAAGAATAACAGGCTAATTACTCTGTGGTTAGACGATAAACTATACTTAACCCTCTGCTCTTCATCAGATACCTGGGTTCAAACGACGTAAGCTGAGTAAACTTGGGCAAGTCACTTAACCTCTCTGAGCTTTAGTTTCCCCATCTGTAAAATATTTATTCTGAAAGGCTGTTGCAAAGATTAGAAATGATACATGTAAAGATCCGAAGATGGTATAGTCTGCTAACTTGCTCAGTGCCTGTCATCTCACCTTTTCCTCCAACTTTTCCCATTTGTCATGGAAATGCGTAGCTTTTGTCTGCTCCATTATACTGTAGAAGCAGGTAACTTATATGACATACATCAGAGGAGAAGAGGAATTTCTGGATTTTGAACTTGTGATATGATGGTGTGAACATACTTTACATGTGGCAAGGACATGAATTTTGGGCGGGTAAAGTGTAGAATGTCATAGAATGAATTATGCCCCCCATAAAACGTGTGTCAATTTGATTTCCAGTATTGTGTGGCTGTCCGTTATTTCATAATCTGTTACAATTTTCCTATGTGCTGTAAGCCTAACTCTACAATGTTAATGAGGCAAGATTTGATTAGGGGTGTCTTAAATCCAACTCTTCTGTGATATAAACGATAAACTTTCAAAGACAGACAAGAAGACCCCATGCCACCAACAATGAAGAACTGGGAGGGGAAACATCCTTTGGACCCAGGGTCCCTGTGCCAAGAAGCTCCTGAATCAGGGGAAGATGGATGACCAGGACCATTCCTTGTTCCCTAGAGCTGACAGATAGACAAAGCCTTCCCTTGGAGCTGACACCCTGAATTTGGACTGCTAGTCTCCTAGTCTGTGACAGAATAAATTTCTGTTTATTAAAGTCATATACTTCTAGCATTTCTATTATAGCTCTACTATACAACTATGACATATGGTATCTATCATATACTAGCAAGAGCAAAATTCTTTCTGAAGATCATTGACAGTGGCTGGATTAATTCATCTGGCACAGCTAAGGGCCCATCAAGAGCTTACTTTCTACCTTACCATGTTAGTTTTGGCCCTCTGTTTTTAAAATCAGTCTTCTTGACTATAAAGACAGACATAATACAGGAATTACATGATCCCACTTTCTCTGAAATTTAGAATTTCTTCTCACTTGAAACCTGAGGTTACTTTAATTCACCTCCAAAGTACTCACTAATATGCATGGCTTACTCTTACAAACAACAACAGTACTTCTCTTGTGTGAATTACATAGATGCCAAAATAAAGAAAAGCATACACAGTATTATAGAAGATATGTTTGGTGAATCTACCATTAAATGTAAATCTATTACTGAGAATTTGGAAGAAATTAAGAATTAGAATGAAGCCAATATATAACACATCCAAATCCAAAAAAGGGATTTTTAAATACGTACTTCAGTGGAAGTAGTAGTATCTAGGTGACATTATTTTATTCTGCAAACATTGCCATTTTGCTGAAAACAATTTTTCGTAAGGCTTTATGTTAATTAGTGCAGTAACAGTGACACTGTATTTAAGGTTTAGAGATCTAATGAAAAGATCCTTTCACTTACTTGGTTTCCTGGTGTCTGGAAAGTTGTCATGTGCATCTCATACTGAAAACAGTCACAAAATACAGTGAAACTGGCCAATCAGATACTGTTGAATTTTAATTAATGTTTACATAAATACAGAGAACTTTCCCAAATTCTAAGGTGGGGCAGAAAACAGAGCTGAGAAGACTTCTGAATTGACCTTTCTGGCACATATACAATTTCTCTGAATTATAATTTTGACAGGTCAAATATTTTTAAAATTTTTCCTTTAATGGAAGGAAATATTCTACTTACAGATACACAAGACTATGAGAAAAAGGAGGTATGTGACCAGTTCTCGTAAAACACTTTTAAGGTATTTCTCTCGGTTAATGTTGCTTTCCTCCATGAGTCTTGTTCCCCAGAGACCTTTAAAATAATAATGGGAAAAAATATAATTTTATTTAAAAAATATCATAAATGGCAAAAGGGATAAAACAAAAAGTATAACTTTTAACCATATATACATATATTTAAAGCACATTTTCAATGCAACTGAGAAACTGTTTTAGCAAGAGTACCTTTTATTTAACCAGTTGACATCGAGTTGATTCGGACTGGTTACTGTGGCTGCTAACCAAAAAATCCGAGTTCAAATACCATGAAGCACCTTAGAAAAAATGTTGCTGGCAACCTACTTCTAAAAAATCAGCCACTGAAAGCTTTATGGAGAATCATTCTACTCTGATACACATGGAGTCACCATGCATCAGAATCAAATTGATGGCAACTAATTTTTTTACCTTTTATTTAAGACCATATCAGCCTGAAGTCAAAAAAACCAAATCCACTGTGGTCGAGTTGATTCTGACTCAGTATCCTCCCAGGACAGAGTAGAACTGCTCCACAGTTTCCAAGGTGTACCTGGTGGATTCAAACTGCTGATCTTTTGGTTAGCTGATATAGCACGTAACTACTATACCATCAGGGTTTCCCATATCAGCTCTACTGTCTCCCAAAATGTGCAAAACACAAGGCAAAGATTTTATCATTTTCTAAACTCCCAAAACCACAGGCAAATATCTTAGAAAAATTTTACAAGATAATAGGAAAATAGGGCAGCCTAAAAAAGGAGATTAAATAGTGGTGCATAATATACTAGTTCTCCCTATTTGGTTGATGATAAAAAATATGAAAAACAAAAAACAAACCAAACCCACTGCCATCAAGTCGATGCTGACTCATGGCAACCCTACAGGTTGGAGCAGAACTTCCCTGTAGAGTTTCCAAAGAATGCTTGGCAAATTAGAACTGCCAGCCTTTTCAGTTAGCAGACAGCAGACGTAGTACTTAACCACTACACCACCAGGGTTTCCCCTGGGTGATGATACAACCTGGTAATTATCCTGTTACTAAACCTATGTACAATATACAATAAACCTGTACAATGTGACTACATTGCAAATACCTCCTTTTGGCTCACCCCTGATGAAAAGATGTACAGGTCAGAACATTATCATTTCAACAGGAAAACCTCTGTGAAGCTTCTAACACATGGGCATAAAAGACATGCTCTGCACCTGTCCTACTAAGAAACTGAGTAACTTGGCGACTGATGACACAGTTAACAGGATAGACTTTTCAAAAGCCAGTTAACACACAATCTTTACATTAAGAAGAAACAACTCATTGCACTGCTGTCTGTGGAGGGGGAAAAAAAAGTAAAATCAGCAGCCATGTTCTCTATTTTAGCAGATGGAAAAAGTGTTGGGCTGGCTAAGAGACGATGACATAACGCTCCGCGAGTTTGCTGGAGAGAGCCAGTGACTGTGGTGTTTGGACTCAGCCAGCAGACAGACGTGGTGGCCGTCCAAATCCCTGCTAATGAACAGTGAGAGAGCTCAAGTCACACTGTTGGTTACTTGGAAAATCCTGAACATTTTTTAAAAAAAACAGAAAAGCTTCTCAAACCTTTCAGTGAGGTAGGTGGTTAATGGAAATGAGCCTGGCATCTGTATGCTGCCCTCACTTTTTATTTCACAGACCCAAACTCACTCAATAACTTGAGCTCACCCAGCCACTTAGTCCACATTTGAGCCACATAGAGGAAAAAGCAGTATAGGAGCTTTTGCTTCAAAAAAAACAGACCTCATCACTGGTGTTTATGTATTTTTAAGGTTTCATCATAATGTATTAGTCCTGCCCCTAAATTGGAGAATTCCATTTCCTCTTTGTCTCCTTCCCAAATTTCCTTTAGGAAAACCAGCATCTGAATTCAAGGACACTGTGTTACACATCATAGGTTTCACCACACTGAAAGTAGAGCATAACTTATGACTAGGTTTGCTGCTGCCAAGATCTGGTAGTTGTCAGGGAATTACTCACTCAGAAGAAATGCACCAAGTAGAACGTTTGTCTGCTGAAATTCTATCATATTAAAGAATTATTACAAATTTAGATGACATGGAAAATTACAACTCAGAATAATACACAGACAGCCCAAGATCAGGTTTAGTAGTGCTGGACAGAATGACACCAGTCATGTGGGTATATTGCTTTTGGAGGCCCATCTGTGTGGTATGTTTATTAAAATTATGTAATATTATTATAAGGGCTACATCTGCTAACCAGAAGGTCAGCAGTTCAAACCCCTCAGTGCTCCTTGGAAACTTTATGGCTGTTCTACTCTGACCTCTAGGGTCTCCATGAGTTGGACCAGACTCATTGACAGTGGGTTGGTAGGAAAGCCTCCTGGTCTCTTAGCATCAGGAAACACTGATACCCTGCCTCACAGGTTCAGTGATATCACTCTTTCCTGTAGTTTATAAACAATTATATACAAAAAGAGTCACAGTTCTTAATATTTATGAATAGCACTGCTTGACCTATAAACAGAAAAAGCAATCTCTGCAGTTTTTATTTGAGCCACACCTGGCAATTTAAGTCTGCCTTTGAATGAAGCATTGAAGTGAAAACAAGTCCCCTTACTTATACGCATATATATTATACTTTTATGTATTTATATTTTCTAAACTACTCTTACTACCTCAAATACTTATTATTATTTTCATACAATTTTCCTACTAGGTGTGCATGCAGGGTCTCTCTTAGAACACACAAACCCTCTACATTCTGATGGGAGAGAAATGGCCTCACCCACAAATAGAAAACATACTGTCTTGTAAGCAAATCCTTCCTGTGATTAGCACAGTTGATATGGGTCACATGGTGAAGGATGTGCAAAACAAAGGGAGAATCCTAACGTATACTACGGGCTTTAGTTAATAATAACCCACTGCTGGCGAGTCAGGTCCAACTCACAGAGACCCTAGAGATCAGAGGAAAACTGCCCCATACAGTTTCCAAGGAGCACTGGAGGATTTGAACTGCTGACCTTCTGGTTAGCAGATGTAGCACTTAACCCAATAATAGTGTATCAATAATTTTAATAAACATAACACACAGAGGTGAGATGCTAACCACAGATAAGTACACTGGGGGAGTGGAATTATATGGGAACTCTTGTACTTTTTGCACAATTTTTCTGTATACTAAAACTGCTCTTAAAAAAATGTACATATTAAACAAAAAAAGTCAAAGATCGAGCAGCATCTTTCAAAATCAACTGTTATGTCTTCCTCAATTGTCCCAGTTGTAGCAGGAATAACTTTTCAGTACACCAGGCACTGACATTCAGAGCCTAGTTTCTTCAACTTCTTTCTAGGTTTAAGAGGGGACTTAACTCCAGGAGATGGTGCAAACAGTTAACCTGCTCAGATGCTAACCGAAAGGCTGGGGCTTTCAGTCCTCCGAGAGACATCTCGCAACAAAAACCTGGCAGTCTACTTCTAAACAACCAGTGTCTGAAAGCCCACCCTACAGAGCACAGTTCTGCTCTGACACACAAGCCACTGCCAGGAGTCAGAAGTGACTCAGTGGCAACTGGTAGTGGTGGCGGTTAGCTAGTGCCACGGCCCAGAGTTGGAGCACATCATCTAAACAGTCTTATTTCTCTGTACACTGTTACTTCCTAATATAAATATACGGTAATTCTCAGATGGGTAATCTTAAACATAAAAGATGTCTCAAACACAAATAGCTGATTTGGGGGAGAGAAAGGCATTTTGCTTTATCTAAATGCTTAAAAAAATTTTTTTTTTTCAACTATTACATACATAGACAAAACTGTGTATCTAAACCCAACTTCAACGTTGACTCGTCTGGGCCCTCATTTATTCATTCCCAGTTACCTCAAAGCAAATCCCTGATATTGTAACATTTCATCTAAAAATAATACAGTTCAACATATTTCACAATTAAGCAAATGTTCAGTTCCTCCACCCAGTTAAGTCATGGGTAAAAGATATCTCCCTACGACTCAGGAAAAAATCATCTGACATTAAAACTGCTTATGGATGACTCCAAAAGAGAGTTTATACCATTAAATTAATGTAATTACCAAGACATAATTTTAGCAAGACTAAGTCTTTGCTTTCTTCTTTTCTCTAGAAAGAACAGGTATCAAGAGACACAATGGTGGCCTCTTTCTACATCCTACTGTTTTCAAGGTCAAAATTTTGGAGGCATATCAGGCCACATAACAGTACGGACCTTTTACCACACAATAACTCTGTCCCATCTGAAATACACTAAATACCTAAGACTCACTGACTATAACATGGTACAATGTGCAGTTTCAGAATCAGATCCATGCTCCAACGGGAGCTCAGCCACTTACGAAGCTGTGCGACTTTAGCTAACATCACAAGCCTCCACCTTCTCATCTGAAAATGGGATAAGAGCATCATTTCCCTGGGATTTTTCTGGGAATTAGAAATAATATGTGTAAAGCCCCTAGAGCGCTTGGGACAAGCCTAGCTATAGCTTCAGATACATGTTCTAACCCATAAAATGTCCTGTTTCCAAAGCCCACTTACTCTAAACTTCAAAACGGCACAAAGATTCAGACCCATGCAGGCTTTCAGCTGGTCATACATTGTTGTTGGGTGCCACTGAGTTTGTTCCACTCAGAGCAACTCTAGGTCAAAAGAACAGAGCACTGCCCATTCCCGTGCCATCCTCACAACTGCTGCTGCCACTGTGTCAATCCATCACACTGAGGGTTTTCCTTTTTTTTGCTGACACTTTACCATGTTGTCATAAATAGCCTGACCAAATTCTTTGTGCATTTAATCGAAAGAATAGTCTTCCTGTGCTAAGACACATGTGGGCCCTCCTACTATCTTTCAGAATTACAGGTCCAACTCTAGGAAGCATGGAAATGACCTTGACTACCACTGGTTCATTTTCTGCAGAAAACACTCAGTTGCTACCTCAGACTACACTGACTCCTGAACCTCAGATTCCCGATCAGCGTTCTCCTGAGGTGCAGACAAAAATACAGCCCAGCTAATAGCCCACTCCAGCTGCATATTCCAGAGAGCTCACACATATCCAAAAAGGAAGTCTTTTTGTTTTTCCTTGGAAATCTCTTCCTCCTGTTTGAGTTAATGGCACCATGACAGAAATTTGGGTTTCATCTTAGACTCTGCCCTCCCCTTATCCCTCACATCTAGTTGGTTCCATAATTCTGATGGTTTCTTGCTCTCTTTAAGCCAGCCTCCTTCCATCTCAGTATACACTGCTTTGGTCAAAGCCCTTATTATCCCATCCTAGACCACCTAATCTCCTGGCAACCATCACCATCCATGTCACTCTACCCTCTGCATTCTTGCTATAGTTATTTTCACACTTATATATGATCATGAGTTCCTGCTTCAAACACCCACTGACCCTATTGCCTACAGGAAAAAGTAGCAATTCCACAGCAAGCTTCATGATTTTGCTTCTGCTATTTTTCTGTTTCCAAATTCCCTCACAGCCTTCAAAACTCACCTCAAGTTTCACTGCCTCCCTGAAGCCTTTTCTGATTCCTCCAGGTAGTACTGAATCTCACCTTTTTGAGCTTCTACTGTACTTACGACCCAGCACTGCAATTATTAAACTATCTGTTTCATTCTGGGCTCCCTGAAAGTAAGGACCTTATATTCTACATCTCTGTATCACTAGTGGGAGCCTTGGTGACGGAGTGGTTTAGAGCCTGGCTGCTAATCAAAGGTTGGCAGTTCAAATCCACTAGCTGCTCCTTGGAAACTCACTAGAGCAGTTCTACTATGTCCCATAGAGTCACTACGACTGCAAATCGATTCAACAGCAATGGGCTTGGTATCCTTAATGTCGTCCTGGGGTGTGCACACAGTTAATGTGCTCCACTATGAGGGTCCACCCAGGTGAACCTTGGTGAAGACCTGGTGATGTGCTTCCAAAAAATTAGCTACCGGGAACCTTATAGAGCACAGCTATACTCGGACACATATAATAAAGTAGACAGCAACTGGTCTGGTATTCCCTGTAGCTAGCAAAAGGAGATTCAATAAACTGTTGATTGTGTGAATTCTAACACTAACACACCTTTACCAGAAACTCCAAGGAACAGCAACTGCCCCTCAAAAAATTCTCTGTAACAATGAAAACACAAAATCTCATTTGTTTAAAATTCCAGTGCAAATAAAAAATGAAAAACAAGCAATGGAGTGAGGTCCATATTTAAAATAAAGGGAAAAGTGTGCTCTTTCACTCCCCATATCAATTTAAGCTTTGGATACACAGATTATGTTGGTATAAATTTCTCCTGAATGTTCCAATGATTAATCACTTATAGACCAAGAAAATGTAAAAAATCACCAGCTAACGACAGGCCTTGGACACTACAGCACATCTGTCAGGCTCAACATGCCTGGAGTGAAATTCTGATTCTGACAACTCTGCTCTTGGGGAAGTCACTTAACCTCTAAAAGCCTCAGTTCCCTCTCTAAAAAAATGGTGATAATAATTTTTATTTCATAGTTTGCTACGAGGATTAAATGAAACTACATACATGGAAGTCAACACAGTGCTTGGCATCCAGTTAAAGAATTGTTTATTTCTTACACAATTTAATAGTCAAGAGCAGGGGTTCTCTGTCTCCACCCTATCGACATTTTGGGTGCGATAGTGTTTTGTAGTGGGGGCAGAGGGTAGGGTATCCTGTGCACTGTAACTAGTGTAGCAGTGTCTCTGATGCATACCCAGTAGGTGTCAGAAGCAATCCCTGCACAGCTGTTACAAACAAAAACGTCTCTAGACATTGCCAAATGTCCCCTAGTGGGGTAAAATTACCCTTCCTCCCAACACTCAGAATATCTAATCCAAGCTAACACTGTACTGGATGAAAACGAGTCCTGGTGATACAGTGGTTACAGACTCAGCTGCTAACCAGAAGGTTGGAAGTTGGAAACCACCTGTAATTCCTTGGAAACTCTGTGGGGCAGGTCTACTCTGTCCTAAGGAGTTCTATGAATTTGCATCAACTCAACAGCAGCTTTATTTTTGGTAATGAAGTAAGACTGACTTCCGAAGTCTTAGCTGCTACTGCCGTTGAGGCGAGTCCGATTCACAGAGATCCTGTAGGTCAGAGTAGAACTCCCCACAGAGTTTCCAAGGAGCGCCTGGTGGATTTGAACTGCCAACTTTTCGGTTAGCAGACATAGGACTTAATCCACTACGCCATCAGGGTTTCCAGGACAGGCTCAATCTGTCAGTCATTGCGTGTTTATTACCCAGAGTGCAACCAAGAGTGGTGGGTTGGATGTTTGCAGTTTCTCTGAGGGTCTTTCATGCTACGTACTGTTGCAAAGCACAGATCTTTTTGCATTCAGTTACTTTTTCCATAAGTGGATATGCTCCCCCTTAGGTATCAAAAGAAGACAGGAAAAATCAAAGTTAAACGAGACTACGCCTGAATAAAATAGTGAATAAGTCTGTGTCAAAGGTCACTCGTGCAGTCAGCAAACGGTAATGAGTCTCCTTTGCACTAGGTACTAGGGATTTCAAACCAGTTGCAGGTTTTCATATATAAACAGCGTATCAACTTAAACATCAAGGCCCAATTGTTTTAGAGAAAGAGTGGACCTGCTATTTTATTTGAGCCTTGCCACGAATATGGCAGAAAGTGCAAGCCATCTAGTAGAGGCCGTTTCTCTCTTGTCACACAGCTATGTTACATTTTCTAGCCTCCCTCCTAGCTATCCTTGGCCATGTGACGTAAGACTTTGCCCACAGCATATGAGTGGATGTAATGCGGGCCATCTCTCTCTCTCTCTCTTGAATAGAGAAACCAAGGTCAGAGAGGGGCTCAGAGAGGTTAGGTAGCTTGCTCCAGGTCGAGGTTGGTCATACAGTCAGGGAGTGGCAGAACTGCTATTGGTCTGACTCGGTCTTAATTAGGTTGCCATAACAACATCCCGAGCAGTTTTGTGTACAAGATTTTCAAAACCGAAAATCAGAGAGGTTAGGTAGCTTGTTCAAGGTTGCACAGCCAGTGAGTAGCAGAAGTGCTATTAGTGTCTAGGTCTGACCTGGTCTTAGTCAGGTTGCCATAACAACACCTGAGCAGTTTTGTGTACAAGATAGAAACTGATAGAAGGGGATGGGAAAATTTCAAAAGGACTGAGAGTGGAACCTCCTGAAAGTGGAGCTTCAAATAATTAGAATGGTAAAGGCAAATGCAACTTTTCTGAGGATGCCTCTGACAACACCTTGCAAAACCAGGATCCTGTCTGCTCTTGGAAAATTCGTGTTCTCTTAATAGGCACTGGCACGTTTGAAAATTCCTCTCCTGTCTTTGGAGAGCTGGGTGCACTGAAGTCTGACCCATTTATCAGCTGGTATCTGGTGACTTCACCATTTTGGTGCAATTTCAAAGAACATTAACTCAGTTATTTAAAAACATACTTCCAAGTTTCTTCCTTAAAAAGTTAACCTTTTATTTTCAGTTGTTTCAGAAAAATGCCTAGAAAAAGAAATAACTTTTTCACAGGCATTTTATTCTAGCCATAGGGACCTCAATAGCCCCGCTCACCAAAACAATCACAACACAACATCACCAAAACAAGACAACAAACAACACCCCTCCTACAATTCTGATAACACTGTATTATTAATCCTTTCCAGGGATAAGGGGAAAAATCATGCATCAAGATCAGCCCACGGGTGCTAATATGGAACTTCTGTTTCTGGGATATTAGCAAATAAGTAGTTGCAGCCACCATTTGTTATAACAGAAGCAATATTCATTTATTCCTGCTACAAGAAAAAAAAATCTCTATGATGTACCCTTTCACTCTAACAAGGCTTCCACTTACTTAACAAAAGTGGAAAATATTCAAGAACATACTGACATCCTAAAAGGAAGGTGTATTCAAAAACGCTGCAGCAGCGGCACAGTGGAATTCCGCACAGGGTACCGGAAACAGCATAATTAGCAGACGTGGGGAATGCGCTTCCAACGGAGGCCAGGACGCTGAGGGGGATGCGAGGTGGAGCCTCGGGGAGCTGCCCGAAGCGGGTGATGGCCCCGGCCGGCTGCCGGCAGTCCTCGTCTGTGCATCAAACGCTGCGGGTCGAGCACTTACCTCGCAGCCCACGAGCCAACCTCTTGGCCCAGGCGACCCGGGGCGGCTGCCCGTCCACGGGGAGATGGCGGTGCAGCGGGTCCGCGCCGCCGTCCGGGCTGGGGCACGGCGGGCCCTGGTCCTCTCGCCGGCGCCGCCTCCCACTCGGGTGGCCCGCGCCGTGGTAGCCCCCCAGCGCTCGGCCACCGGCGCCCGCGGAGCTCCCGGCTGAGGAGGTGACAGACCTGCGGCTGCCCGGGCGCCACTCCACGTCCATCTCCACCACCATTCCCCCTTCTTCTCCTTCCACCTCCTCTTCCTCCTCCTCCTCCTCTTCTTCCTCGGCCTCGAAGCCCGGGTTGTCCCGGCTCCACGCCTGCCTCGAACACGACGACAAGGGAGGAGACGGGGAGGCCGAGGCTCCGGCCGGGGGGTCCCGCGCGGCCGCCTGCCGGATGCGCTCCATCTCGATCTCCAGGCCCCTCTGCTGCCGGAGGCCGCCCGGGGCTGCACTGCCCGCCATCAGCCGACCCGGGCCCGCCGCTCGGGACGCCGGCGGCTGCTTCGCGTCCCCGGGCGGCTGAGGCTGCACGCGGCTCGAGTGCACCATCGCGCTCACTGGCGCCCGGCGCGCCCCGGCGCCGCGCCGCCGCCCGCCGCAGGAGCCATGTTCTCTTCTGCCCGGGGCCCGCCGCCTCCCGCTCCCCGCCCCCGACCGCCCCGCGCTCCCGCGGCCCTCGCCCGCCCCCTCGGCGCGCCTCCCCCAGCCTCGCCTGGCCTCGCCCAGCGGCCCTGGCGCGCGGCGGGGGGAGGGACGAGGCTGCCGCCTCCGCGGCCCGCGCGCTAGGAGCGCGGCGCCCGGGCCCGCCTTCCAATTGGAGTCGGAGCCCGGGCGCGGGCGCCCGCATTCCACTCTGGTTGGAAGGGCTTGGGACGGAAGGGAGTCGCTGACCCGCCCGCCTGCGAGCAAAGGGCTTCTGGGGCTGTCGTTGTTTGTCTGAGGTAATGCGAGAGCGACCCGTTAACCGCTAGCTCCTTGTGCCTCGATTTACCCAAGTGCGGAGAGAAAGAGGAAACGCTCCGTGACATGATGTGGATTAGCGAGACCCAGAGTGAGCTCAGGGCTACAGCCCTGGCACAGAAATCTCCCTGGTTTGGAAACTACTGTGCCGGCTTCTTTTGCCTCCAGCGGCCTCCGTCCCGATTCCGCAGGCTTTGGGATGATGTTCTCAATCTTGGGTTGGTTCTTCTCTCCGCACATGCTGAGATCGCAAGGACTGAGCCTTGGGCCTCGCAGATCTGCTGGTGCCCCCATCGTGACTTCGTTCCACCACCACCACTACCACCATCCCATCCCATGGCCAGCTGGCCTCTGAGTAATGGTACCCTACATCGGACCCCAGGTCCCGGACGTGGGTGCCCCTTACAGAACACATGCAACTTCATGCTCTGCAGTTGTCTCAGACGTAGCCTGTCAACAGACTAAATTTATTATCTTTTCCCTTTCCTTTTGAAGTTCTTCACCGGGTCGCTATGAGTCGGAATCCACGTAACAGCAGTGGAGGTTTTTTTTTTTTTTTTTTTGGTTTGTTTCTGGTTTTTGGTTTTCACTCTTCTGTAACCCCAGCTGGCGGATGGAAGTTTGTGTCTTAACTACATACCTCACTTCCCAAGCTACACTCTTCATCCGTCGTACACCTCATCTTCACCAACTCTGGCTGCCTTTGTCCCACAGCTGCTTCTCGATAAGACCTTTGTTTCTCATTACTGTTATCTAGGGCGTTATCTTATGCCTTTTTTTTATTCTGTATTAGAGCAACAGCAGTCTGTGAATTCTGCCTCCATTCTTCATACCAGCATCCCACTTGGAGTGTAACACTGATGCTTAGAAACTTCTGTGGACTTCCAACAGTATAAAGAGTAACCTTTAATTTCCATAATTTGGCTTAGTAAATGTCCATAATCAGTCCCCAAGGTACCTTTCTAGCATTCTCTACCATCCCTTACATGCTCCAGTTCCCTAGTTTGTAGCTTTATATGTTGGTTCTCTGAATACTCGAACACACTGCACATATCTCGGAAATGGTCTCCCTACTGCACTTTCTGTGTACTTAGGTTCTCTGTGCCCTTCGCTTAACTGTGAGCTTTGTGATGGCAGGACTGGTGAGTCTGGAGCACAGGTCTGGTTTACACAATTCCGTAAAGCGTTCTGAAGACATTTCCTGTGCATGGAATTAGGATCTGGGCATGGAAAGCAGACTGTGACACAACCTGTGGCCTCAAAAACAAATAGGCAAAAACCCCAGATATTAGGTAAGGGTTAGCACAGCTGTCATCTGAGAAGCCTTTAAGGATGTAGACACTTTGGCCAGCACTGCTAGCAATGCGTAGAGAGGAGTTCTTCACAGATACCTGGCCGGAGGAATGTCCAGCCTAAAAGGAAATTATAGACTATGAGCCAATGGGCTCTGATTCATATTAGGTCTAGTGCAGTGCTTTCAAAATGTAATTCAAGGATCAACAGCATCACTTGTGGCACTTGTTAAAAAACTGGATCCCCAGTCTTCATTCCAAACTTTGTTGTTGGCAGGTTGGCCTCTGATTCTTAGAGACCCTATGCACAATAGAACAAAGCACTGCCCATCCTCTTGATGGGCCTGTCGTGATCCATACATTTCTGTTGGCTGATTTTTAGAAGTAGATCACCACACCTTTCTTCCCAGTCTGTCTTAGTCTGGAAGCTCCGCTGAAACTATTCAGCGTCATGTCAACATGCAAGCTTCTGTGGACAGAAGGGAGTAGTAGCTGCACATGATGCACTTTGGCTGGAAATTGACTTGGGTCTCCTGCACAGAAGCCAAAAATTCTACTGCTGACCCACCGGTGCCTCCATACTCCAACATAATTGACTCAGAATCTCTGGGCTTTCTGACCTGAAATTTTGTCAGGATCTACATGTTGGGTTCAGATTCTGTGCTTTTATTCTGCATAATGTTGTTAAGTGCCATCCAGCTGGTTGCTGCTTATGAGAACCCCACATACAACAAAAGGAAGCACTGCCTGAACCTGCACCTTCACAGTCAATTGTTATGCTTGAGCCCACTGTTGAAATCACTTAGTCAGTCCATCTTGTTGAGAGTCTTCCCCTTTTTTGTGGGCCCCTTACCTTTGCAAGCATCATCTCCTTCTCCAGGGACTGGTGGCGATAACATGTCCCAAATATGTGAGACAAAGCCTCCTCACCCTTGCTTCCAAGGATTATTTTGGCTGGACTTCTTCTAAGACAGGCTTATGAGTTCTTCTGGCAGCCCATGGAGTATTCAGTATTCTTTGCCAATGCCATAATTCAAATACATCAATTTTTCTTCAGTATTTCTTACTCTCCACCTTTCATGTGCATAGGAGGTGATTGAAAAATACTACGGATCAGATCAGGTACACCTTAGTCTTCAAAGTGACATCTTTGCTTTTAGACACTTTAAAGAAGTCTTTCACAACAGATTTGCCCACTGGAATGCATCATTTGATTTCTTGACTGATCCTTCTATGAGTGTCAACTGTGGACCGTAGGAAAATGAAGTTCTTGACAGCCTCAGTCTTTTCTCTTTTTATCATTATTTTGCATATTAGTCCAGATGTGAGGATTTTTGTTTTCTTCATGTTGAGGTGCAATCCATACGGAAGGCTGTGGTCTTTGATCTTCATCAGTAAGTGTTATGATCAACGCAGTCAAATGCCTCTGCATAGACTGTAAAACACAGGCAAACAACTTTCTGGTATTTTCTGCTTTCCACCAAGAACCATTTGACATCAGAAATGATATCCCTTATTCCACATCCTCTTCTGAATCTAGCTTGAATTTCTAGTAGTTCCCTGTTGATGTACTATGCATAGTAAGCAACATTGTTATTTTAGTTAGAATGTAAAAACAAAACAAAATACTATTCGTGGAGTTATTATCTCACTGGATGCATACATCTGAATCCAAATAACAGTGTTGTGTTCTGTCAAGTCACTTCCACCCTATGAATGATGTAGAACCCACCCTATGGAATGATGTAGAACCCACCCTATGGAATGATGTAGAACCCACCCAAAGGGTTTGGCAGGCTATAATCTCTATGGGAGCAGATCCCCTGGTCTTTTCTCTTATGGAGTGGCAGGGGATTTTGAACCACCGACCGTTTGGTTAGCAGCCCAGAGCTTTAACCATCGTGCCACCAGGGCTCTTTTTTAAATAACAATGGAGGGGAAAACATAATTTTGTATAAGTAAAAAATGAAGGCTTTCACCACAAGAAGGGACTACAGGCTGAAGTGAGTGGGAAGGGTAGACAAGATCATATCAAGGGCAGCTTCTTATGCATGACAAAAAATAGACATTATTCTGTAGTTGTTAATCTAAATAATAACCATTTGTATAGTGTAAATCATTTAAAACAGAATCTGGCAACATTATTTCTGGAACTGTACCTCCATCCCCCCTAAATTCAGATTGATTGAAAACATTTCTCCACATACATAATTCAAAATTAGATGCGTGCATACTAAACTTTAGTGACAAATCATCGCTCAAAAAAAAAAAGACTGATAGGAAACTGATAAGAAAATAGTGATATTGTTTATTGTAATCTGGTAGCATTTAGCCCATTGCCACTCAACTCTTATACTCTAAGAGTCTGACCATTATTTTCAATCTTTGTCTTCAGAAATCCTGCGTTAGACATCCACAAGGCTTCCTGCTCCGACACTTATCCTTTCTTTTTGGTTACTAATGTTCCTTTTATGATTTTTACCTCAACATCTTTTTAGAACTCACAGCTTTTGCCCAACCAGGCCCCAAGGCTGTGTACTTCTCTCTCCACCCACAGAATTGCCTCCTTTAGTATCTGCTTCAAAACTGCTTCCCATGAGAAGTTTTTCCCTTTTTGGATATATGGAATGTGCAAGCTTGTACTTACGTTCATCCAACTGGCACAACCATGTGGTCATAGCTAAACTTTCAATAACCTATAGTGTGTGATAACATTGCTTGGGTGTTATTTGGTTTTATTTTATTTTTGTGGTAGGTTCTTCTGGGGACATGCTATATGAGTCCCACCTCTTACATCCAGAGAAGCCATTTGACGAGAGTCCAGTCTAATATAATCCTTAATATTCTCCACAACTCTGCCTTCTGCAATATTACGATGGCCTGTTTGTTTCCTGTTTACTTTCATTTCCTGGTGTGAATTGGTGAAACAGACCAGAGCTGAAGTGGGTCCTGTAGTCTCCACCTTCCAAAGGAAATTCAAAAGCAGTTGCCAGCATGCGTGGCATTGCTTAGTGATCCACCCAAACAAACATGGTTCTCCCACAGTTTTTTTTCACCAACTCTTATTTATTCAAGCATGTTGGAAAATAATTTTTTTTTTTTTTACCACTCGACATCTGAAATCATGGGAAGAAACTTGGGTGTTTGGGCTTTGTAAGAAGAACTGCTAGCTGTACTAAAACTTCTATTTTATTTCTCATTTTACTGCTCTAGTAATGCAAGGCTAGGATTTGTGGTATCCTATCTTCATGGTTTGGATTTGCCTGACTGTGCCCTGCCTCTGTGTGGGTTGTCTTGGCACCATGGTTGGCTGACACTGCAATCTTAATGACCTAACTCTCTGTCTTAGTTTCTTTCTCTGAATAATGGGTTTAAATACTTGCCTTACAAGTCTCACACAGAATTCTTATTGAAGATAAAATGAGCATAATATTAATAAATTCATCAAATACTTATTGAGTACCCACTAGATGCCAGGTGCTGTGTTGGATTCTGGGAAAACAGAAACATGAAATCTCTACGTTCATGTGACTCAACTCGGGTACATAGACTGCCTGCAAACACTCCCAAGACCTCTTCTATACCTCATAAATTTTTATGAATCTCTTTAAACTCAGACACTGTCTGCTTCAAGATCTTGCCTTAGCCACACTCCTCAACCATACACTGAAAATAAATATATTCCCGTAAGTTATCTTGCTGGGTGGAATGTAAGCTCCAGGAGAGAGAGGGACCTTGGCTTATTTGGTTTGTTGTTTAGCTGCTGAAGAATCCCTCTCATTTCTTAAGGTAATGATTGCCAAATCTTTTTGTTTCCCAGGGCTGCCAGTCACCATGAGTTGGAATTGACTGAGAGGCACCTGGTTTGGTTTTTGGTTTTTAGGTGGCTTATGGAGACCCTGGTGGTATAGCTGTTAAGTGCTACAACTGCTAACCAAAAGGTTGTAAGTTCAAAGCCACCAGGCGCTCTCTGGAAACTATGGGGACATTCTACTGTATCCTATAGGGTCACTATGAGTCAGAATCAACCAGACAGCAGTGGGTTTTTGGTTTTGTGGGTGGCTTATGAGATCAGGCGTTTGTCTCACAGTTTTGCAGCTAAGGGTGGAATCAGCACATCGGCAGGACCTTGCTCTACCTATCCACTTGGAAAAGGTTCTTCCTAGTCTCCTCCAGCTTCTGGTTCCCCCAGGCAGCATTTATTGACATTCTTGGCTTGTAGATCCACCTTCACATGGCTGTCTAACTTCCATGCGTGTGTGTCTGTCTCTGTGTTATCTCCTCTTCTTTTATAAGAACATCGCTCGTATTATGTCAGGATCCACCCTACTTCAGTATGACCGCTTGTTATGCGGCATTATTAATAACATTTGCAAAGACTATCCCCAAACAAGGCTATGTTTGCTGGTATCAGCAGTTAGGACTTCAGCATAAATTTGGGGGGCATGTAATCCAATATATAACACCAAGTTTTATTGGGGAGCCATACTTCCCTTTTGGTGTCCATGTGTGCCTCATATGCTGACACCACTATGGGCTCCCAAGTGATGGGGGGAGGATGCAGCCTAGGCCAGTCAGAGCATCACATCCTCTTCGACCCTCTGATTGATTTTAAGAATGGGCTTGAGATCCAGTTATGTTCAAGACAAATCAAACTAGATTTTTTTCTCAAGTCGTTTTTTTCTTCTCACTATGTTTGGAGCTGTGTAGATTAAGCCCAGACATGCTAGCAGCCAAAATGTTGATTGAAAAATGGAGCCAACCATGTATATCCATATATATGGAAATTCTAGTGGCATAGTGGTTAAGTGCTACAACTGCTAACCAAAAGGTCAGCAGTTCAAATTCACCTGGTGCTACTTGGAAACCCTATTGAGCAGTTCTGCTCCTTTCCATAGGGGCACTATAATTCACTTGATGGCAATGAGTTTATATGTATATATAAAACCCCAAAACCAAACCCATTGCTGTTGAGTTTATTCCTACTCAAAGCGACCCTACAGCACAGAGTAGAACTCACCCATAGAGTTTCCAAAGAGTCTCTGGAGGATTCAAACTGCTGAACTTAACACAATAGCCATAGCACTTAACCACTATGCTGCCAGGTTTTCCTATATATATATATGAATGTGTATATATGTATATGTATGTATATATGTATGAATGCATATCCGACTCGACGGCGCTTGGCTTGGCTAATGTGAAAACTGGAAGAGTGTTAAAATTGAAATATTAGTTGTGTTTGAGTGACCGTACTATTCAAGATTATTGTGAGCTAATATATTTATCATTTTTCATGGCGTGTTTTTGTTAGATAAAAAGTTGATATTTATCATCTGTGTCTTTCTCTGGAAACCCTGGTGGCGTAGTGGTTAAGTGCTATGTCTGCTAACCAAAAGGTGGGCAGTTCAAATCCACCAGGTGCTCCTTGGAAACTCTATGGAGCAGTTTTACTCTGACATATAGGGTTGCCATGAGTTAACATCTGCTCGATGGCAGTGGGGTTTTTATGTCTTTTTCTACATTCAAAAAATTTTTGAACAAGAGTGAGCAAGTGAGGCTTTTCTTTTGACTAACTCAAACCTATTTACTAGGACCCTTTGTTGAAAAACTGAATCTGCCTATACTTTTCACTAGGCTAGATTTCCCAAGGACATATTCATGATGATGATTGCATAATATTGTGAATGTAACTAATGCCACCACACTGTACATTTAAAAATAGTTAAAATGGTAAAAAAAAAAAAGGTATCAGAATTTCTTCAAATGCCTTTTTATACTGACATAGAAGAGGCTTATAGCATTGCCAGATCTGCTAGACTTTACAGATTACCTGTTTTATGTCTGTTGTACACAATCTTGGAGTCCCTAGGTGCTACAGCTACCACATTAAGCTGCTCATGGAAAGATTGCAGGTTTGAGTCCACTCAGATGCACCACAGAAGAAAGACCTGACAATCTGCTTCTAAAAAATCAGCCCCTGCAGACCCTGTGGAGCACAGTTATAATCTGACACACATGGGGTTGCCATGAGTTAAAATGGACTCCATGGTAACTTTTTTTTTTTAAAGCACAAGCTTATACATAATTAAGATGTAAATGAAGTTGTCTTTGCTTATGAGAAGCTTCTAATTTGCATGGCAAGAATTAGAAGCAATTGATTAACAAGAGCTTCAAGGCACTTACTTGGGAAGTTTTGTGTGTATGTGTGTGTATTTTAATATGGATTTTGTAGTCTCATTCCCAAAGATTCTGATCACTGTGTTTTATGTGGGGCCAGGAAATCTGTATGTTATGAAAGCAGAACGAAAGAGATGGAGAAAGACTAGGTTCTCATTTGAGCCCCCAAAGTCGGCACTACTTGAAGGTAAATCTGCCTCCTGGAGTTTTCATAATGAGCCAAGACCAACTTCCACCCACAGTTATTGTACTGAAAATGCTATACAACGTGTCGTTGGGCACTTTCCCTGAGCTGTGGGACCCATTAGGTGATAGGGTGGCCAGCCTGAGCCCCAGCTCTGCAGGAGTTAGGAGATTAGGGACTGCGAGTTATGCTGGACCCTACTTTATTTTCTGAACAAAAATTTAGAATAATAATTTGGAAATTTTTGCTACAAACAATATTCCAAAGAGCATTCTAAAACTGTCACTTCATTCTCTTAATAGTATTATTTCAAGAGCAGAAATTCATAATTTTAGTAATGTTAAATTTATGAATTTGTCTATTATGGATTGTGATTTTGGATCATATCTAAGAAATTTTTGCTTAATCCAAGTCCGCAAAATGTTTCTCCTTTTTTTTTTTTTTTAGAGGTTTTATAATTTTAGGCTTTACATTTAGGTATGTGATTCATTTAAGAATTTTTGTGTATGGTTTGAGGTGTGCATTGACTAGTTCGAGGTTCTTTTTTGTTCTTCTGCGTATGGATATACAATTTTTTTCTAGCCCTTTAGGATGAAAAGAATATCCTTTTGTTACTGAATTACTTTTGCACCTTTTTTGAAAATCTGTTGACAGTATGTGTTTGAGTCTATTATCTAGACTCAGCTCAGTTTCCTTGATATATGTATTTATCTGTTTACTAATACCATCCTGCCTCAGTTACTGTATTTTTCCTCATACTCTTGCCAAATGGCTATTCAAAATATTTAAATTTTTTTATTTTAAATATATGTTTAGTTTTATTTAATGATTATTTCTTCTCTTTAGTCACATTCTTTACTCTGGGCTGAGCCGTAAAGAGTTACTCATCAATTTACCATGGAGTATTAGGGAGTTGCACTGGGTTTCTGTCAGAATGATATGTAAAATCCTTTGCAGGTATGAATTTTAATATCAACCACCAATTTTCTAAGTGAAGCAAGTCAATTCCTTTTTTAACTTAACTTTTCAGTTTCTTTGATTTTTCTGTAAGGTGAGAATATTAGAAAACTTTTAAGTATTACCAGCAGCTCTCTATCAAATTACAAAATAATGAAACCTTTAAATTGATGAAGTTCATAAACTTCCATTTTGTTCTAAAACCATTCATATAATAGGTTGTCTTAGATATGTATTTAAATGTAGTAAGCGCTTACAGCTTGTACTTTGTAACCAACCATGGATTTCTTTTCCTTGATCTGCTCCTTTCTGGATAGATTTTTTCATTAGATAGGTTTTTGTTTTTTTAAGAAGGACTCATTAGTGCCTCATTCCCAGAATCTGTACAAAATTGAGAATGCCTTTCTGTTTGCCTTAAATATAAAACAAATAAGCTGGGCATAATGTTCTTGGCTCAATGTTGTCCCCCCACCCTTTGTCAGCATTTCTTTCACCTTTCTCTCATTGAACGTCAGTTATGGGAAGTGTGAGGTCCAACTGAATTCACTATCCCTCTATCTTTCTCTGAGTTCTAGTAGATGACTTCATTTTTCTGCCTAAAGGTTGCTTACTTGCTTAGTGAGGTCTTTCTTTCAGTATTGCTCCAGAATATGTCTTTATGTTGATAATTCTGTTTTACTATTTTCCTTGGAAATATTCACATTTCGTATTTCAAATTTTCATTTATTTCAGCAAAACTTTCTTGTAGTTTTTGAATAATCTTCTATTTCATTTGTTTTCTTCTCAATTTAGAGATACTGTGGAATTTATAAGGAACTCTGGTGGTACAGTGGTTAATGCAGTCACCTGCTAGCTAAAAGGTTGATGGTTCAAAGACACCAACAGCTCTTTGGGAGAAAGATGTAGTGGTCTGATTCCATACACATTTATATCCTCAGAAATCTATAGGGTCACTGTGAATCAGAATCCCTCTTGATAGCAGTAGGTTTTTGGTTTGGATGCAATTTATAATTAACTTTACCCAAGACTTTCGTCTTTTTCTTAAAACCAAAAAACCCAAACTCACTGAGGTCAAGTTGATTCCAGCTGAGAAGTTACTGAGATAAAATTCTAAAACTTTGGAATTTCTCCAGTGATTAAAGTGTGTTTGATGATGCTTCCAGACCACACCTACCTAACAGGTTGTACTAATGAAATGACTCTTGGATTGGTGCTGGCCAGGCCAGAAAGACCCACCTTGACCTCAGGAGAAGAGGGAAGCCGAGGGTAAGTTCAACAACATGGGGCAATGATCCATGAATCCTGCCTGTATGATGAGTCTCTAATAAGGACTCTGGACAAGAAAGTTCCATTAGCTTCCTGCTTGATGAAAGACAGGCTCTCAAGTGGGTGGTACACCTTTTTTAGGACACAGAAACACCTGGATGGGGACCCTCCCAGCCTCACCATGTACATTCTTCTATATGGTGGTCCTGATTTATATCCTTTATAATAAAACTGTAATAGTAAGTATAGTGGTTTCCTGAGTTCTGTAGTTGGTTCTAACAAGCTATTGAACTAGAGAGAGTAGTGAGAGCCAGTAGGTCAGAAGTGAGTAGGGCATGGGGACAGGTTTACAGCCATCATCTAAAGTCTCGGGCAGATGTGGCAGTCTGCAAGACTGTGCTCTTTAGTTTGTGAGACCTGAACTAGCTCTAGTGGTTAGTATCAGAGGAAAAAGTACCACATGTACAGGTAGTGTCAGAACTCAGCAGAACAGAAATGCAATACAATTGCTTGAGTCTTTTTAAATACCAGTTACACGAATGTTGTACTTATTGTGTCTGATGTGGAGATTATCTTTCTGCTAGTGGTTTCTCCTCTTGTCATTTTTTGTTTGTTTTTAATATGGTTTTTATAAACCATTTCCTCCATGTTACTGTACCATGCATGTTTTTGGTATTTCTGATATGACTTTTATTTTTCTGTTTATTTTTATCTGATACTGATTTTTCTAACTGAAGGACTCTCTTTAGTATTTCTTGCAATTTTGGTTTGGTTTTTGCAAATTACCTAAACTTTTGTTTATATGGAAATATCCTAATCTTGCTGTCATATTTGACAGACAACTGTGCTAGATGTGTAATTCTTGGTTGACAATTTTTTTTCCTTTAAGACTTTGTATATGTCATCCCACTGCCATCTTGCCTGCATGATTTCTACTGAGTAATCTGAGTTTATTCTTATTGACAGTCATTTGTAGATGACTTTTTCCTTTATCCTTGTTGTTGTTGTTAGGCATCACCCAATCGGTTCAGGTTTATAGTGACTCTGTGCACAACAGAACGAAATACTGACCAGTCCTGCTGCATGCCCACAGTCATTGTTACACTTGAGAACTCGTTGTTGCAGCCACTGCGTCACTCCATCTCATTGAGAGTCTTCCTCTTTTTTCCTGACAATCCACTTTACCAAGCGTGATGTCCTTCTCCAGGGACTGATGCCTCCTGACAACATGTCCAAAGGATGTAAGATGTAGTCTTGCCATCTTTGCTTCCATGAAGCGCTCTGGTGGTTATTTCTTCAAGACACATCTGTTTGTTCTTTGGCAGTCTATAGTATATTCAATATTCTTCTCTGACAAAATCCTTCAAAGGCATCAGTTCTTTTCCTGTCTTCCTTATTCACTCACTGTCTAGCTTTCACATATGGTGTGATTGAAAATACCATGATTTGGGTCAGGTACACTGTAGTCTTCAAGATGACATCTTTTGCAATAAATTTACCCAATGGGATAGGCCTTTTGATTTCTTGACTGCAGCTCCCATGGGTATTGATTATTGATCCAAGTAAAATGAAATCTGTGACAACTTTAATATTTTCTCCATTTATCATGTTGCTGTATTGCCTTTTTTTAAAAAATCATGATTGTGGTCCAGTTATGAAGATTTTTGTTTTCTTGATGTATAATCCAGACTGATGACTGTGGTCTTTGATCTTTATCAGTAAGTGTTTCAAATCTTCTTTATTTTCAGCAAGCAAGGTTGTATCATCTGTATAATTTAGGTTGTTAATGAATCTTCCCTCCAACCTTGATATCCTATTTTTTTTTTCATTTAGCCTAGTTTCTTGGATTATTTGCTTGGCATACAGATGGAATAGATATGGTGAAAGGATACAACCCTGACACATTCTTTCTTGATTTTAAACCATGCAATATCCCCTTGTGTTCAAACGAACTACCTCTTAATTCATATAATTCATGAGATTCCTCATGCGAACAGTTAAGTGTTCTGAAATTCCCATTCTCTGCAGTGTTATCCATAATTTATTATGATCCACACAGTCAAATGCCTTTCTTTGCATAGTCAGTAAAACAAAGTAAACATCTTTCTGATATTCTCTGCTTTCAGCCAAGATCCATCTAACATCAACAGTGATGTCCCCAGTACCACGTTGTCTTCTGAATCCATCCTGAATTCCTGGCTGGTCCTTGTCAGTATACCGCTGCAGGGCACTTTTGAATGATCTTTAGCAAAATTTTATTGACGTGTAATATTAATGATATTGTTCAACAATTTCTGCATTCGATTGGATCACATTTCTTGGGAATAGGCATAAATTGTGATCTCTCTCGATTGGTCTTCCAAATGTCTTGATGTAGTTGAGTGAGCACTTGCAGCACTACTTCCATTTGTTGAAACATCTCAGTTGGTATTCTGTTGATTCTTGTAGCCTAGTTTTTTGCCAGTGCCTTTGGGGCAGTTTGGACTTCATCCTTCAGTACTGTCGGTTCCTGATCATGTGCTGTCTCTTGAAATGGGTGAAAGTCAACCAGTTCTTTTTGATGTAATGTCTCTGTGACTTCCTTCTTGATGCTTTCTGCATTGTTTAACATTTTCCCCATGGAAGCCCTCACTGTTGCAACACAAGGCTTGAATGTTTTCCTCAGTCCTTTCTGCTTGGGAAATGCAGAGCATATTCTTCCTTTTTGGTTTTCCATCTCCAGTTACTTTGCACATATAATTACAATACTTTGTCTTCTTGAGCTGCCCTTTGAAATCTTTGGTTCTTTTTTATTTCATCGTTCTTCCTTTTGCTTTCACTACTTGATGTTCAATATCAAGTTTCAGAGTCTCTTCTGATGACCATTTTGGTCTTTTTTTTCTTTCCTGTCTTTTTAATGACCTCTTGCTTTCTTTATGGATGATGCCCTTAATGTCATTCTAACAGTGTATCTGGTCTTCAGTGATTCATGTTCAATGCATCAAATCTATTTTTGAGATGGTCCCTAAACTCAGGTGGGATATACTCAAGGTAGTACTTTGGCTCTTGTGGACTTGTTCTAATTTTCTTCAGTTTTGATTTGGGCTTGCAAAGGTGCAAGTCTGTTTTGCAGTTAGCCCCTGGCCTGTTCAGACTGATGATACTGAGCTTTTCCATCATCTCTTTCCACAGATGTAGTTGATTTGATTCCTGTGGATTACATCTCGGTGAGGTCAGTGTGCATAGTCACTGTGTATGTTGGTGAAAAAAGGTATTTGCAATGAAGATGTTGTCTTCAAAATTCTATCATGTGATCTCTGGCATCGTTTCTATTGCCAAAGCCGTATTTTCCAACTACTGATCCTTCTTCATTGCTTACAGCTTTTGTATTCCAATCACCAGTAATTATCAATGCATCCCCATGGCATCTTTGATCAATTTCCTACTGGAAAACCTGGTAAAAATCTTCAGTTTCTTCATCTTTGACTGCAATGGTTGGTTGGTGCATAAATTTGAATAGTAGTCACATTAACTGTAGGCATATGGATATTATCCTATCACTGAAAGAGTTGTACTTTAGGATAGATCTTGAAATGTTCTTTTTGACAGTGAGTGCAATGCTATTCCTCTTCAAGTTGTCATTTTTGGCTTAGTAGACCATATGATTCCCTGATTCAGAATGGCCAGTACCAGTCCATTTTGGCTTACTAGTGCATAGGATATCCACTTCATTTTTGATGATTTTCAATTTTTCTAGATTCATGCTTTATACCTTCAACATTCTGATTATTAATGAATATTTGCAGCTGTTTCTTCTCATTTTGCATCATGTCTGTCAGTTTGTCATACTGTAGGGACTTGTGTGTTGCTGTGATTTTAGAACCTATACCACTGATGTTCGGATGCCAGCAGGATTACACATGGGGGACAGGTTTCACCTGAGCTTCCGGACTAAGAAAAACTAGGGAGAAGGACCTGACAGTCTACTTTTGAAAAGTATTAGACAGTAGAAACTTATTGAGTAGTAGCAGAACATTGTCTGATATAGTGCCAGAGATGAGCACCCCCAATTTGGAATACGTTGAAAAGATGACTGGGAAAGAGCTTGCTTCTCAAAAGTAGAGTTGATCTTAATGATGTAGATGGAGTCAAGCTTTTGAGACCTTAATTTGCTGATGTTTCATGCCTCAGAATGAGAAGAAATGACTCTTAAAATTCTAAGTTTATCTTGGGTATTAGCAAGTTTGATTACTTTTTGGTGACTGTCTTTTGGTGATCTACTTTGTGTGGGGTTTGATGAGTATACTGGATAGATATGTTCTCCTCTTTCATGGTAGCAAGGAAGTTCTCTGTCAACAAATCTTCAACAATTCTCTGTTTTTTATGTTACCCACCCTTAGTCTGGTACTCTAATCTCTTGTAGATTAATCGCTTGTAGATTATTCATCTTGATAGATGAATTCTAAATTCTTAGGATTTCTTTATTTTTTTAATTCATTTATCTGATTTTTTCTCAAGTATGTTGGTGTCAAGTGCTTTATCTTCAGTCTCACTAATTCTGACTTTCTTTGCCCCATTTCTGCTCCTGTTGAGTTCTCTAATTCTGAAACTTTATAATCGTGTAGAGTCTTGTTTGTTGTCTCTCTATGGATTCTTGCATCTTGTTAAATTTGTCATTATGCTCTTCTCTAATCTTAAGTTCCTCAATTGCTATGTCTGTGTCTTTCTTGGCTTGTTCTGTGTTTTGCCTTATCTCCTTCCTGATCTCTTAAAAAGTGCTGTATGTTAATCTTTTGTATCCTAGATCTAATAGTTTTAGGAAGTGCTCTTCATCTGGAAGATTTCTTGATTCTTTTTTGGGTGGGAGCTTGCTGAAGCCATCATGGTCTGCTTATTTATGTGATTTGATATTGACTGTTGTCTCTGAGCTTTCAATAAGTTATTGTATTTATTTATCTTACATATGCTTACCATATTCTAACTAATTTGTTTTGATATGCTCGAAGAGGTTGCCCATGTAAGCTAGTGTGATTATTGGGGCCTTTGAAGCTAACATCCTTTCACCTGGTAGTTAGAGTTGATGCTAGGTATGTGAACCCAGGAATCCATTTATTTTTCTTGTATGGAGTCAGCTCAGGTATGCAGGTAGCTGGCCACCAAGTGTGTGGTGCAGGCTCTCACATATAGGTCTAGGCAAGCAGAGGTGAGTGGTGTAGGTGCAGGTATCCAGCTGTAGCAGGGAATCACATGCTGAGCAGTGCAGTGGGCTGACAGCCACCCCTGAGTATCTGTAAGGAGAGCACATCTCTGTTCACTAGAATGCACTGGTGGGTGCGTTTTGCACCCTGACTGTGAGCACCCAGTGCTGTTGGCTGTAAAGACTGGGAGGCACTACTTATTCTTTGACTCCTGGTGTGGGTGGTTAAGTAGAGTGGAGCTACCTCATGTGGGTAGGTGAGGACGCTCCTTATTAGGCGGAACAGTGTCAAATATCGTGAACGTACTCTCTACCGTTGTCAATGTAATTGAGGTTAGACTTCAAGTATATACCCTGTTGTGCTGTGCTAATGAGAGCCTAAACTATTGAAATGGGCCCACACAGGTATATGCAGGGGTGCAAGGCATTCAAAGTTGTGGACCACTTATGCCTGTGCCTAATTAAAGGAACTGCTCCCTTAGGGAAGCTTGCAGATTATTTTTTCATGTTTGTTAATTTGTTCCCTATCCAAGGCTAGGAGAATGGCTCAGGGCACGTGATGGGTCCTACTTCCAGCCCAGGGGCTGCATCAGTTTCTGAAGCCCGTTTGTACCCAGTACAGAGCGAGAATGGAGCAGGTATATTTTTTAATCTTCATGGTATGTTAGGCGTATATATGTATTTTCTGCTGATTGAACACTGCTTTTCACTGATTTTGGAGGCCTGAGTGGACTCTGCTACTCAGTTTCTCCCAGTGGGGAAAACAAGTACGAAACACCACTGTTTATCTTACCATACCAGCACCAGTAGATGTGGCCTTAAGATACCAGTTTACACTGGGTCAGGTCTGGCAACTCCTTGCTGTTTCTGAACTGCATCTCTCTCCCTTTGCTACTCAGTTCAATTCTTCAACTTTGCCTTTGACGTTCCTAGATTATGATACCTAATTGATTCACTTGCTTTTTGAGGGTTTTGTTGTAAGAGGGGAAACCATGGTGGTGTAGTAGATTAAATGCTATGTCTGCTATCTAAAGGGTTGACAGTTCAGATCTGTTAGGCACTCCTTGGAAACTCTGTGGGTGGTTCTACTCTGGCCCGAGTTGGATCTGACTCGACAGCAGTGGGTTGGTTTGAAAGAGAAATCACAGGAAGCACCTGATTACTCTGCCATCTTGGCCTGGCCTGTCTAATTATTCACTTCTAATCTTTAATTTCTCCTGTATATTCTGCCTGCTCACTTTTCATTTTCCCATGGTGTATCTTTTCTTCGAACCTTTTCATTCTTTGTTTTTAAACTTATAATTATTCTTTTAAATATGTCTGTTTCTGGCCCTGATGGAACAATAAGGACAGACTTGCCCTCTTAACATAAACAACTAAAAAAAAAAAAGGAACCAACAAAATATGTGAAGAATGATTTTCCAACTTTGAGCAATAGGTAATGCATAACAGTAATCCCTGAAAGGTGGTCAGCAGATGAGACTTAAGGTTGCTCCAGTAATTTCCTAGAGAGAAACCTCAGGCCACAGTGCAATCTCTGTCAGTTATGAAGACAGAATTAAGAATTGGAGGAGGCCAAGGCAGACAGAATTTATGGAGTACTACAGAGGAGAGATCTGCACAGAGAAAGAGTTCCAGAGCTCTCCAGAGGGGATCTTAAAGATCCCCTTGGTCATTAGAACATGCATTTGAGAAATGTGCCAAAAACAGGTGAAAAAAACTACCAGAAAGACATAACTGGAAAAATTCCCCGTGTCGAGCTAGGAACTGACAATTTGTCATACTGTGGTGACAAGCCTGTTGCTGCGATCCTGGAAGCTAGTCCGCCAGTATGGCAAACACCAGTAGGTTCACCCATGATGGACAGGAGAGCTTCCAGACTAAGGCACAAGAAAGGCCTAGTGATCTACTTCCCAAACTTGACCAGTGAAAACTTATGGATTACAACAGAATATTATCTAGTACGACACTGCAATATAAGCCCCCTAGGTTGGAGTTTCCCAGAGTATACAGTGGCCACAACAGTGGATTTGAGGATTATCAATGACCCTGAAGACTGCACAGGACTGGACAGTGTTTTGTTGTCTTATATATGGGGTTGCCATGAGTTGAAGCTGACTTAATAGCAACAACAACAATGACAAGAGTTATAACAGTGTTTACTTTATAATGTTTTGTTGCTCTGTTATTAATGAACAAAGACATTTTTATCTTTATTGGACCTTTAATGCTACATAATGAACTCTGTTTCATTTTATATTTTTTGCTCTTAATTCTGCTTTTTTGTTTGACAGCAATATTGCAACTCTGTAAGAAGTTTTTAATCTGTAAGGGAAACACCTAAAAGAAACAAAAGATGATGTGGAATTTTTTGTTTTTATTTTTGTCATTATGCAGGTATGGTAAACAGAGAGTTTAATCTGTTTATATTTGGTGTTATGATTGATATCTTTCATCACACTTCTGTCATTTCAAATTCTGTCCACTTGTTATTTAAATACTCTTACTACTTCAGCCATTTATCGCTTGCTTTATATATGATTTTCTTTCATCCTCTGTATTTTGTTAGGTACATAGCATTGGTTAAATTCTATACCAGTGCATGTCTTTTGTCCATTTTCTAATTAAATTCTTTGCTTTTTTAAAGTTTTGAGTTTTGAGGTTCTTTCACTGGTGGTATAGTGGTTAAGTGCTATGGCTGCTAACCAAAAGGTTGGCAGTTAAAATCCACTAGGTGCCCATTGGAAACTCTGTGGGGCAGTTCTATTCTGTCCTTTAAGGTTGCTACAAGTTGGAATCAACTCAATGGCAATGTGTTTTCTTTTTGGGGAATTTTGAGATGTCTTTATATTTTCATAGTGCTCCAGAAGAAAATCATTTAAAATTTGTTAAGATGTGTGTGTGCATCTTGCCCTTGGCACCATTCTCTGTCTACTGTGTGATGGTTCCTTTGGATGGTTATTTTCAGACTTGTGGCTCTGAATGGGAAGGTTGAATTATATGGCTCCTAGTCAGATTTTCGGCATATGTGTTATGTGCTATGACAGTGCTATGACTGCTAACCAAAAGGTCAGCAGTTCAAACCCATCGGCCGCTCCTTGAAAACTCTGTGGGGCACTTCTGTGTTCTGTAGGGTTGCTATGAGTCAGAATCAACTTGAGAATAGTGGGTTGGGTTTGGGTTTACAGGCCTTCATTTAGTGTTCCTCTGCTCTATGGAAATGGAATCTTCTTCTGTCCCTATTGCCTACTTTTTTGAGACACTGAAATGCTTGAAAAGGTGAAAACTACAGTCCTGGGCATACTGCTATGAGATTACCTCAGTCTCTGACTTCAGCTACATTGCTTCACTTGCACGGAAAGTTTTTGTCTCTCAGAATTCTTACTAGTCTTACGTATCTCATTATCTATTTCCTATCCAATAGTATTCTGGAATTTTGCACCTCTCATGATATATAAAGATATGTGGACTTAGTGTGCCATTGTCTTTCAGATCATTGGTGGAAGAGAGAATTGCTGTGGCCCTTTCTCACTGCATGAAAATAAGTTTTTTCATTTTCCCCAGATATAAACCCCAAAGTGTGATTTCTGGGTCATAGGATATGTCTGTTCTAGTTTTAAAAGGAATTGCCAAAATATTTTCCAGAGTGGATGCTCTGTTAATATATAATTGATGTGTCTTGGTATGGACCTCATTGGCTGTGTTCTATTTGGGATTCACCCAATTTCTTGGGTCTATGGGTTTATGTCTTTAGCAAAATTATGAAGTTTTCTACCATTCCTTCTTCCAATGCTTTTACAGTCCTCTACTCTTGTTCAAATCCCTCTAGGATTACGAAGTATGAATATTAAATCTTCTGTGATAGTCTCACAGGTCCCAGAAGCTCTATTTTCTTTTCCCCCTTCGGTTTACCTCTTTTGTTCAGAATGAATGAATTGTGTTGATATGTCTTCAAGTTCACTGATTCTATCTTTTGTCATCTTCACTCTGTTACTGAATCAATCCAGTAAATTTTTTATTTCGGTTATATTTTTTGGTTCTGTAATCCTCATTTGACATTTTATAACTAATTTGTAGTTGATTGCTGAAACATTTTTGTAACAGTTGTTTAAAATCTTTGTCAGATAATTTCAACATCTGATTCATCTTCATCTTGGCATCTGCTTTTTATCTTTTCTCGTTCAAATTGTGGTTTGCTTGGTTCTTACTATGATGAATAATTTTCAACTGCATTCTGGATGTTAGTTTTCATGTCAGCAGTCTGTGGATATTATTTAACTCTTCTATTTTTAACAGGCATTCATCTAATTTAGGTTTAAAATACAGGCTATGGCCTAATTTTTATTTAAAAAGTTTTTTTAATGACATTTTTTGTTTAGAACAGTTTTGCATTTACAGGAAAATTGTTCAAAAAGTGCAGAGACCCTGGTAACTTCTTCCATTGTTTCTTCTTTTGAACATCTTCCATGCCTGTAGTATATTTGTTGTGATCAATGAACCAGTATTGATACAATATTATTAACTACAGTTTATAGTTTACATTAGTGCCTGCTTCTTGTACAGTCCTGTAAATTTGGACAAATGCTTAATGTAACTGCAATTACAGTATCATACAGAATGCTTCACTACCCTAAAAACACCGCGTGATCCACGAAACCATCTCTCCTGCCTCCTCCTGACCCCTTGGCAACCTTTGATTTTCTCATTCTTTCTTTAGTTTTGCCATTTCCAGAAACCTTGTAGTTGCAATCTTGTAATATGTAGTTTTTTTCAGACTGGCTTCTTTCACTTAGCAGTATACATTAAAAGTTGTTCTGTGTCTGTCCGTGACTTGATAGCATATTTCTTTTTATCACGGAATGATACTCTAGTGCATAGATGTACCATAGTTTGTGTATACATTCACCTATTAAAGGACATCTTGGTCACTGTAAATTTTGACCAAGATGCATAAAGATGCTATAAACATTCATGCATGAGTTTTTATGTGGACATACATTTTCATCTCACTTGAGTAAATTTCTAGGAATATACTTGCTAGATTGAATTTTAAGCCTATGTTTAACTTTGTAAAAAACTGGGTTCGGGCCTATTTTTGTGGGCTTTAGTTCCAATAACAGTTTAGTTTTCTGAGTCTTAGCAATGTTATTCTGGTCTGCTTCATTCTTTGGTCTCTCTTGGGCTTCCCTTTTTCCAGTCCTTGGCCAGAGAAAGCAGTCCTTTCTGTCTTTTATCCACAGATTATAGATCTTTTTAGCACTGAGTTCAGGGGACAAAGAGAAAACCATGGAACTCCGCATGGAAGGGCCTCTGTTCCTCAACCCCCAGGGTCTCTGTTCTTTCCAGCTTTTAGAGCCCTTTTATTTTTCTCTGTTAAATAATTTCTGGGATATCGAAGTTGTACTTAATAGAAGAAAGGAGGAGAAAAAAGTGAGTCAGTGCTGTCTTGATTTACAACAAGAGAGCCCCCAGTTTTGTTTTGTTTTGTAACAAAAAGTTCTAAGGACATTGTCTTTATTAAAACAAAATCCACATAGGAAAGGTAGCCGTTTGCCCGTGGGTATCAAACTTTCTATGTGAGACGTGGACTCTGAGCATAGAGAATTTGAGTGAAGGGTGAATATAACTATATACAAATATAAAACACCAAATTATTTCTCTGGATTTTTGTGGACCCTGTGTAACTGTTTAATACTTTCAAACCTTGGTTACACATACTGGTAAACAGTCCTTTCTCCATGTAAATGAAAAAAATGTTTTATCCTGAAAAACTTCTCATTGTTTTTCTCTCTTCAAGGAATTTTAGAACTAAAATAGCAAAGAAAATCATTCATCTCAGTTTGGCCAGCATGTTTTTATTAAGTTGTTAAAGGGTACCTGTCTTAGAAGATATGAAATGTGAGAAAGTTGAAGTCAAGAATATACATTTATAAAAGAGAGATATCTGGCAGTTTTATCTTGTCTGGGTGGCAGATAACACTGAAATAAAATTGATGGTCATTGTGGTATGATGTGCTGTACTCTGCTGTGCCTGCGTTGAGGTGTCCAGGAGACACAAGCAGCTGTTTCAAAGCAGCAAGCATACATAACATGTATGTAAGACAGACCTGGAGAGTATATGAGAATGAATATTCAAGCATAAGTCACATTGTAAAAATCAAACTTGCTGTTTTCGAAAATTTTGCATATACATGTAACCCTGAAAAAAAAAAAAAGAGTGTTCACATCATGCATTTCTGTACACAATCAAAATGAAAGAACTATAGTTCCACAGCCAAAATATTTACAGGGCAATTCCATGCTTTACTTGCATCCCTGTAAGAACCTGAAGGAGGCTGTTTCAGCCCATTATTGAGGCCATTGTGTCATTCCCTCTAATGGGAGGATTCCCTCATTTTTGCTGACCCTTTTATTTAGCGATAAATCATAGTGGTATTACTCAAAAACCTTTTAAAACATTCCCCATAGTTCTCCCAAGCCTTACATCCACCAAATCCTCTGAATTTACCCTGTATCCTCCGAAAGCCTTTATTTTCCCTGTCTCTCTTTTTCCTTGTCTTCTAGCTCTTATTCTCTATCCATCCATTCATCCGTCTTTCCACCCACCCACCCACCCATCCATCTGCCCACTCATCCATCCATCCATCCATCCACCCATCCATGTACCCTCCCACCTATCCACCCACCCACCCATCCAGGTTTTTACCCTCCTAGAAAATATGAATCCTGCCGTTTTAAGAAAGGATATGGAAGGTATGTCAACAGGGGAATAAACAAGTACATGTATGATTCTCGTTAGCAGAAAAGGAAGGTTTCAAGGTATGATCAAGAATTCTGGTCCTTCATACTTTTTCTGTGATTCATTGTGTACATTCTTACAAAACATTCTAGATTATGACTTGCCCCACATAGGGATTACTTTGTGGCTGCCCATGGCCTTTTCCTACAGAAATTGCACAGAATTTCTCCCTCTTGGGGGTTTCCGGAGGCTCAGCCAAGTAGAGTCTGGCTGTATCCAGGATGATCCTTGCTCAAATGCCTTGAGGCTGGAGAATGGGTGACCCGTCCACTGCTTGTGTCTGCAGTGAGGATGATGGTGATATAGGGGGAAAATCAGTGGGTTCAACTGGTTCCCTCCAAAATGTGCATAGCGGATTTGGCTGGGCCATGATTCCTGGTACCATGTGATGTTCCTATAGGAGTCTGTTATAAATCCTGCCTCTGTGATGTTAATGAGGGAGGACAGGTGGTGGTTGTGTTGGTGATGCAGGACTCAATGTGTAAGATTGTAATGTGCCTTGAGGCAATCTCTGGAGATAGAAAGAAAAGGGAAGTAAGCAGATAGATAGATGGAACCTCATACTATCAGGAAATAAGCAGTACTAAGAGCAGAGCCCATCCTTCGGAAAGGACCAGGGGTCTCTGTGCGTCACAAGCTCCCATTCCAGGACAAGATTGATGACAAGGACCTTTTACCAGATCTGACAGACTTCCCTGGAGCTGATGCTGTGAATTTGGACTTGTAGCCTACTGAACTATGATAGAATGAATTTCTCTTTGTTAAAGCCATCCACTTGTGGTACTTCTGTTATAGCAATACTAGACGACTAAGACAGCTATTGAAGCTATATACTTAAAACCTCCACTCACACTTCCTCCTGAGCTTCAAAGAGTTGAATTTATCATATCCATACAAAATTTTTGTACTGTTTTCTCGATTATAATTTAATAATAACTGCACATGAAACATAGATATATTGTAAATTATATTGCCAATATTAAGGATATGGCACGGGGTTTTTGTTTGCTTTTTTAGGTCCTCACTTTTGGATTTCCCTTTTGGTAGACCATCAGAGGCAAGTGATCTTTTATCTTTTTGGTTGCTTACCCATGTGCTTTCATTATGACTGAGTGAGTATATTCACCCAAATGAGTCTGTGGGATGTGCACGTGTGCATTTTGGTTGGTATGTTTTGGGGATTTCATATCTAATATGCAATATTTGGCTATACTTTGGATTAAAATAACCACATTGGATTGGTCAGACATGAGCCATTATACAATTTGGAATAACAAAATAGATAAGTCAAACAAATTGCAGAAAATAATACTGAAGCTGAATTTACAGTATTTTAAAGAATGCATGCTTTGGGACTGAGTAGTTAAAGTGGAGAACATAATGTTGCTTCACTTTTGGAACAATAACAACAACAAAAAAGTGGGGGACACATTGGTGAGTGGCATCTGGGGTCTTAAAAGGTCCAAGCTGCCATCTGAGCGTCCAGCAGATGGTGTCAACTCAGCAGGAGTGGATGATCACCAAGGACCAAAACAACATGGGGAAAGAGAATTCAGAAGACAGACCCACGTGAGTAGGTGACTACATCGACTTGGGGCCAGAAGAACTGGATGGTGCCCGGCCACCTCCAGTGATAGCTGTGATGCGGCTCACAAAGTTGAGTCTCACTGGCAACACAAGAATAAGAAGGGGTGCACCCTGAGATTTCCACTGAAAAACTTCAATTGATGGTCCAGGGGCCTTGGAGTTCCCCTGGGAGCATAGTCCCTGGCACCGATGCTGCCCCTGTCTATAAATCATAGTGGAGGTCAACTCTTTGGACAGGAATGGATTGGGCTTGGTGACACAGAGTGAACATGTCACGTGTGCACTTTATGGGTCTGTGCATCCATAGGATGTTATCCTGCTGACCTCTTATTGGAGGCAGAGGAGTGGGTGGAGAGGAGGGGATAGGAGATTGCTGAAAGGATAAGACATGTGTGGAGCAGGGAGGCAGAGTGTGCTGTTACCGGGCGGGGAGAGCAGTGTGAGCTGCATATAGGTGGGCATGCAAATTTATATGGGAATGTACATTTTCACTCAATCATAATTTAAAAAAATGTGGGGGAGACTGGGGATGCAGATGCTGATACTAATTAGAGATTACCACTTACCTCATGGAATTACTTCTCTTAGTGGAGTGTTTGGGACAGTGGTCTTGTGGGTCAATCCAGTCAATTGGCATAATACAGTTCTTAAAGTTTAAATTCTTCCTCCCAGCATGGTAAGTAGTGTCTGGGGTCTTTAAAACTTACAAGCAGCCTTCTAAGATACAACTATTGGCCTTTGTTCATCTGGAACAAAAGATAAAAAACGGAACTCAAGAATCAGGGAGTAACTAGACTATAGGACTAATTGTTTACACACTGCCTCCTCCACCTTGAGATCAAAAAAACTTGATGGTTCCTGGTGACACCACTGAACATTCTGATCGTGAACACAATCCAAGTCAAGTCCAGTCGCCAATGGATGAATTAAAAAAGGTGGGGTGGGAGGAGGTTAGTAGGAGTGTCAGGGGAAGAAAAAACTTTGAAATAAAACTTCAAATTATTAAAGAATCTGGACTTGCTGTACCAGTTGAGTCTGGACAAGTTCCCTAGACTATGGCTCTGAGTTGCTGTCTTCAAGCCTTGAGTCAAAACTGTCCCTTGAAGTCACCTTTGAACTAAGTAATAGTTTAGCCTAAACCATGGAGATTGTCACCTTTCAGTGTAATGTGACTTCAAAAAAAGATTATTGATTTACACCAAAGAGTCAACTGCTGTTTTTAAAGCATAGATGAGAATGTTGGGGGCTGGGGCAGGGAGATTAAGCAAGTGGAAATGGAAGAACCAGAAGAGAAACATCAAGAATATGATAGAATGTGAATGGTGTGACAGGTCAGTAATCATGTCTCGAAATTGTGGATTGGCGGTGGGTTTTTTTCTGTGTGTATTTCATTAGATCAAAACAAAAAAAAAACTGCCTTATGAAATTGTGAAGTAGAAAGTCGTTTTTTCGTCAGCCTCCAAACAGGATTTTACAAGTCCTTTCTGCATGCTCAGCAGTCATTTTCAGAGTTACTTGTTATACACCTTGGCCTCAGCCCTGCTGCATGAGCAGGACTCTGTCCCATGAAGATTTGATTGTCACTGGTAGGATTGTGGTGGAACAAGTCTTTGGAGCCTCTGAAAAATGTGGTGCAGAGGACCAGAGAAAGCCATGCTGAGGCCCAGAAAAAGGACTTTGAATCACAATTAGGTCATGCCACTTGCATGGTAGAAGGAAGGGAAAAATCTCAGGCTAAATGCCTGCATTAAAGTGAGTGTCTACAGGGGTATTGGTGGGTATATTCTTGCTGAAACAATACATTTTTTTATTTACAAAAAATGTATTAAGTGGTTTTTTTTTTATGATTTTATAAGTGGAGAACGAAGGAGAAATTACTCCAAGACTTGTATATCAATGTAAAAGACGTTGTTTTGTGGATGCTGTTCATTCATTTATTCTGCCTACTTGTTTTCCCAGCTCCTAATTTTTGAACTTTTTCAAAATTTGAGAAAAGCTGAAGGAATAATGCATATTGCTTTTAGCTCTGTTTTTCTTTCTCTGCATACTTTCTTTTCTGAACTACTAGAAAGTAAATTACAAACATCATGATGCTTTACCTGTAGATACTTCACTGTAAATCTCTTAAGGATCTTTACTCAGAAAAGGAGAGTGAGAATGGTTGCACAATGTGAAGAATATAATCAATGTCACTGAGTTGTGCATGTAGACAGTTTTAAATAGGTATATGTTCTGCTGTGTGTGCTCTACAACAAAAATAAATTGTAAAAAACGAATAGGGACATGCCCCTTTCTAAAAATAATGTAGTGATCACTTCTGAGGAGGTTAATAATAATTCCACAATATTATCTAAAATATAATGTGTTTTCAAATTGCCACAATTGTGCCCCAAAAGTCTTCTGTAGTTTTTGTTTTTTTTCAATTCAGGAGCTGTAGGTTCATGCCTCTTTAGGCTTTTACTCTTTTACTCTCCCTCCATTTTTCCCTCATGACATTGACTTTTTTGAAGGGTTGGAAGATTTAGCTAATAACAATATTGGGCATCAAGTTAAGTTTGAATTTATTGTTTGATAAACAATAAGTAATTTTTTAGTATAATATATCCCGTCTAACACTTCTTGTTAGCTGCCATTGAGCTAGTCCTTGACTCGTGGTAACCCTGTGCTCAGTGGAACAAAACAGTGCCCAATCCTGGGCCATCCATTGTGACTGATTTTCAGAAGTAGATGAGTAGGCCTTTCTTCCTCTTCTGCGTTGGTCTGGTCTTTCTTTCTGAGTTAGAATTTTGTTCTACATTTTTCTCCAGCTCTGCGTGGGATGTTCTGCTGTGTTCCCTGTCAGAGCAGTCAGCGGTGGTAGTCAGGCACCACCTGGTTGCACTGGGCTTAGTCTAGTGGAGGCTGTTGTAGATGCGGTCTGTTAGTCCTTTGGACTAATCTTTCCCTCGTATCGTTAGTTTTCTTCATTCTCCCTTGCTCCTGAAGGAATAAGACCAGTGGACTATCTTAGATAACTACTTACGGGCTTTTAAGACCTTAGACGCTACTCACCAAAGTAAAATGTAGAATACTGTCTTTATAAAGTATTACGCCAGTTGAGCTAGATATGCCCTGAGAACATGATCCCCCAGCCCTCGGCGCTACGCCCAGCCGTTTGGTCCTTCAGGGAGTTTGGGTATGTCTGTGGTGCTTCTGTGCTTTGTACAGGTGGTCCTGGCTTGCCCAGTAATGGTACTGCTTTACCTTCCACCAAAGGTACCACTCGTCTATTTAGTGTTTTTCTGTCCCCACCTTTCTCCACCCTGATAACCATCAAAGATTGTTTCTTTGTATGTGTAAACCTTTGCAAGAGTTTTTACAAATACAATATTTGCCTTTTTGTGATTGACCTGTGTCAGCCAGCATAATGTCCTCTAGTCTCTTCCGTATTAGGAATGCTTCACGGATTCATCATTGTTCTTTTATTATTGCATAATACTCCACTGTGTGTATGTACCACAGTTGGTTTAGTCACTCCTCCATCCGTTGATCCATTCATCCGGTTTCATTTTTTACAGGTAGACATACACTGTTGCCGGTACCGGTTGTTAAAAAGATTTGTCTTTTTACTCATCTGTTGGTGCTCGCCTCGGTTTTCCCAGCTTTTTGCTGTTGTGAACAATGCAGCAGTGCCCTTGGATGTGCATTTCTCAATTCATGTGACGACTCTTATTTTTCTAGGCTATATTCCTAAGAGTAGGATTGCAGGATCTTACGGTATTTCTGTATCTTGCTTTCTAAGAAAGTATCATATTGTTTTCCAAAACGATTGTGTCATTGTACGTTCCCACCAGTGGGGTGTAAGAGTTGATCTCCCCACAGCCCCTCCAACATTTATTTTGTGCCCATAATGTGGAGTGAGATGATATCTCGCTGTGATTTTGATTTAGATTTCTCTAAGGGCTAGTGAAGGTGAACATTTCCTCATATGTCTGTTGGCTGCTTGAATGTCTTCCTTGGTGAAATGTGTGTTCATTTCCTTTGCCCATTTTTTAATTGGATTGTTTGTCTTTTTGGTGTAGGGGTGTCAGATTTTCTTGTAAATTGTAGAGATTAGACCTTTGTCTGGTGTATAATAGTCATTTTTCCCCCGGTCCCTAGGTTCTTTTTCTACTCCTTCGGCAAAGGCTTCCGATGAGCATACATGTTTAATTTTTAGAATACCTCAGTTGTTTAGCTTATCTTCTGGTGCTTGTATATTGTCAGTTATGGTTTATACCCTGTATATTAGTGCTTCTGGCATGGATATACTATTTTTCCTTCTATGAACTTCATAGTTTTTGCTTTATATTTAGGTCTGTGATCCAGTTTTTATATGTACTGGGAGATATAGATCCTGTTTCTTTTTTTTACAGGTAGACATCCAATTTTGCCACTCCCAGTTGTTAAAAAGACTTATCTTTTCCCCATTTCCTGGAATATGGGCCCTTGTCGAAGCAGTGATTTTAACTTTCATTAATGATTATTTTTCAAATCAATGATTACACTGTGGGTTGAAGATGATAATTTTCTAATTTTACCATTACTTTTACGTTTAGTATTAACTGATGTTCATCTATGAAGAAGATATTTTCTTTTGTTATGTTCTCCGTCTCTTTTATATCACTATACACCAGCGGAATTAAAAAATTTAAAATTGTTACAGTTCATTACTGCTGTGTTACTCTTTTCATCGTGCAAATTGCCCCAGTTTCAGTGAATGAAAGCCTCACAGAGTCTGCTCTTAGGCACTATGGCTGTATAACCCCATTGTATCTTTAGTGCTTCCTTGAATTCTATCACAGGAAGACATCCCCGGCTCAATAGATACTCTTCTTGTCCAAGAATAAGGACTAGCATTTTTACCAAAGAGCCAATGCCAGCTATCAGTTTATATCCTCCTTGTTCCAAATCTTTACCCTGCTTTCTGGTACTGGAGTTGGATGACAAACTGGCTGCCTTTGCCAGCTGGCACAGTGGCACAGTTGGTCAGTAGAGGGCACTGGAGGGACACTGCTGGAGGACAGGCCTCCTCCTGTGAGTCCTGGCAAGCAGCCTCGCTTCTTGCTACTGCAGTGGCTCAGTTGCCGGTGATGCTCACGCTGAACACTCTGGTGCTTGCTCTCTGCTGTGTGTTGCTGACTCTTTGACGGGCAGTGTCTGGCCTGGCAGTCGTGATCCATGGTTTCCTGTTTGTCAGCCTTGACCTGCTGACATCCCAGCAGGACATTTCCTGATTGCCAGCTTCAGCCTGTCAACAGTGGACCAGCTCTGGCTCAGGACGACACAGCAAGCTTCCGCTGGCTAAGCTGCATCCTTTTGAATGAAGTCAGAATTTCAGCTTTGGGAGAAGTGCCTGCTTCAAAATTTGTTCTTTATTTGAGTGCTCTTCCCTCAGTTCTAAGGTGGCCATTAAAGTTTTCCTTTAATTTCTCTGTAACATCTGTAGTTAATCCTGTGCTGTTCTTAGCTGCCTTAGAGCTACACCCAACTCAAGGCAATCTTATGCAACTAGTCCTGTGCCATTCCGATGATGGGCTATAGATCTGACTGTTGTGATCCACAGGGCTTTCATTGGCTGATTTTCAGATCTCCAGGCCTTTCTTCCTAGTCTGTGTTAGCCTAGAAACTCTTTTGAAACATGTTCAGCATCATAGTAACATGCAAACCTCTACTGACTTCTTCGTGGAAGGTGAAAATTCTATCACTGAGCCACTATTGCTCCTAATCAGTTATTAATTAATATTTCTTTTTATTAAAATTTCCCTGCTTCGATTCTGACATGGTTGAGCCTTGCCCAGTAGAGAAATGATACAAGTAATGGGCAGTCTTTCAGAGACAGTATTTCAGCATCATTTTGCTCATGTCCTTAGATTTGAGCACAGTGCTGAACTGCTTGCCAGTGGGAAATAGGATGCTTGTAATCTGTAACACACAGAGACATCACCATTAAGCAAACTGTCACCTGCGGTTAATTTTGTTGAGTGCCAACTGAGGCAGGTATGTTGCAGCCCAAGGAGCTGCTGGCTTTGGCCATTATTGGGATTGAGTCTCCAGAGTGCTTTGGGGTGTTCACGGAGAAAAAACAGCAACTCGTCTTTTAACTCTCATCCCACATCACAGTCTGAGAATCAGAGAGCTCTCATGGTAACCCTAAAGCAGTATCATTTCCTGTAACTCTAGGCCTGATATTGCTGAAAAATAAAACACAAAACTTAACTGTACAGGTTGCTGAATTAAAATGCCTCTTGATTTCATGGTCTCACTATGTTTCTCATGTGAAGCTTAACCATTTGTACAGCCAGGGGACTCCTGGAAAACAACAGGCTATCCAACTTGGAAAGGGAACAACTGGCTGGAGATATAGTTGACAATCTCCAACGGTGAAGTCATGCTGATGCTTCCTAGTCAGTGGAAGTGGCATCCTGCCCTGTGTTTGAGAAGGCTGGCTTGGCTTGGCTTGAAAAACCAGACAACTTCACCTGGGGCAGATGTAGGAAAAGAGGATGCTCATTCAGCTCAAGGCCTACAACCACCCCTGCTGCTGCTAGACACATAACTAGGGTCAAATGTCAGCACGTTCCAGGGAGAAAGGGAGACATTTGTGGTTGAGAGGGATGTGAGAACTGCAAGATTTTCCAAATATATATTAGTGGAAACCTGGGGAATATATGTGTGATTGGATTTCAAGGGAGTTAGTCTAAGAAGAGTGGAATGACAACAGATTAGGCTAAAGTAATCAACATTGGTGTACTTTCTTGAGATTCTGGATTTGACGTGTTAGCTTGTGCAGCTGGACATTTCCCTTACAGGTTGCTTGGTTGGTTAGCAGAAACTTGGGCTCATCTGTGGGCTGTGTTTAGTGAGACTGGGATGTCAGAGTTACTCTGGCAGGATACACAGGTAGAAATCCAAAGGCTAATGGAGATAGCAGTGTTGAAGTGGATTTATCTTTCGTGATCTGCCCATCCCCCAAACCAATTGTTTTCCACTGGAAGATCTGGAAAACAGCTCTTTGTTAAGGCACTGAGAAATATCTTGCTGTGAGAACACCTGAATTCTTACAAAGCCCAGTGGATGGTGCCTTATATAGACCATGTATAACTGCTAGAATGTCACATTGATTTCTATGGAGACAGAGGCATCCTGGAAGAGCAGAGAGTGAGTAGCAGCACTTAACTGCCCGAAACATAGAGGTTGTGTTTACTATTCAGAGCATCAGGGACATGGAGGTAATCAGAATGCCTTGTTCCACAGCAGTGGTTAGTTGATCACAGTGTTTCTAGGAATGAAATAAACTAGTAACCAGTTGTCATCAAGTAGATTCTGACTCATGATGATCCCATGTGATAGTGTAGAACTTTGTTCCACAGGACTTTCAGTGGCTGATGTTTCAGAAGTGGATCCCTGGGCCTCCCTTCTAAGATACTTCTTAGTGGACTCGGATTGCTAGCTTTTTGGTTAGCAGTGGAGAGCATTAACCATTTGCACCATCCAGGGTCTCAAGAAATGAAATAAGACTTACAAACAGAAAAAACTTTGGTTCGGGTCCCCAAACCCTGATTTGAGTCTTCACAGTAGAGTGTCTTGACCCGCTCACTCAGTTTACAGATGTAAACCAATTCATAGGCTCAGAGATCCTGACTGGAGAACTAACCACAGAGTGGGTGTGTGGACTGATTGGGCTCACTGAGAATCATCCTGGATTAAAGACTTTGTCTGTCATCTGAGCCCTATATGACCCACTTTGACTGGTAGGCCTTGGTGGTCATTTGTGTTCCTACCAATGAGTAATTGGTAGAGTAATTCCCAAAGATCTGGATATTTCCTTTTCCCTGATACACAATCCCAGTAGTAAATGGTCATGGATTTCTTGGAGGGAGAGCTGGAGTGGCATGTACTTGAAGCAGTGCTGCAAAGTGTTTTCATGAGGTTACATCCTCAGAGGCTGAATCCATCATTGGATTAGACATACTTTGTCACCTGGCAGATCATCACACTGGATCTCTGATCATGGCATTAAAGCTGGTATAGTAGAAAGGTTAATTTTTATTTAGTCAAATGTATTTGAAAACATGTTTTTTGATCTTTGAACCACAGAAAACCTTTTCCCACACCCAGATTGTGAAATAACTTACTCATACAGTTTCTAATATTTTAATAATTTCCTCTTAAATTTAGATTTCTGGTCAATTTGGAGATTATTTTGGGTGTGTGGTGTGAGATGTGTATCCAATTTTACCTTTTTCCAATCAGATAGCTAGTTATTGAATATCATGTAAAAGTCCATCTTTTCCCAGGTGATTTGAGATATATTTATAGTGTAGAAATTTCTGTATGTACTTTGGTTTACTTTAGGCCTTAATATTTTCTTCAATTAGTCTGTCTACTCATGTGCCATTACCATGATGGTTTTATTAGAAAGGTTTTATAATACATTCTTGTATTTGTTAAGGCAAGACCTCACTTACTGCTTTTGTTTTTCAGAATTTTCCTTGATATTCTGAACAAAATCACTGTATGATTATTTTTTCATATGAGCTTTAAAATTAGCTTGCATAGCTCCAAGGGAAAAAAAGTTTCCATTTATTTTTATTGAAATCACATTATTTCTTCGTATTACTTGGAGAGAATTGACATCTTTACAGCATTGAATTATTCTATAACAGAGAAAATAATTTACTCAAGTATTCTTTTTTGTTTCTCAGTACTATTTTGTAGTTTTCCCAATGTCGTTTTTTGCACATTTCTTAAGTCTTTTATGCTTTTAGTATCTACATTAATTGGCACTATAACTTCTAAATAGCAACTGTTATAGCTTTTGTTTATGTTTTTAGGTTACTTTCATATCACGCCACCTTACAGGATTTCTTAGGGTTTTTTTCCCCCTCTCTTTTTTTTTTTTTGGCATAAAATGTATTATACTGTATCATTTACGTACATGTTGCCACTGACTCAATTCTGACTCATAGTGATGCTATAGGACAGAGGAGAACTACCATATATGATTTTCAAGGAGCGCCTGGTGGAATTGAATGGCCAATAAGATGCAAACCAAAATTACAGTGAGATACCATCTCACCACGAACATTGCTGTCATGAATCAAAACAAACAAAAAAACAGAAGATAACAAACATTGGAGAAGTTGTGGGGAGGCTGGAACTCTTACACACTTCTGGTAGGAAAGTAAAATGGTACAACCACCATGGAAAATGATATGATGCATCCTTAAAAAGCTATAAATGAAAGTACCATAAAATCTGGCAATCCCACACCTAGGAATATAGTCTAGAGAAATAAAAGCCATTAAGTAAATAGATATATGTACACTGTCAGGATTGCATTGTGTCTCCCAAAAATGTGTGTATCAATTTGACTAGGCCATGATTCCCATTATTGTGTGATTATCCACCGTTTTGTCATCTGATGGGATTTTCCTATGTGTTGTAAATTTTACCTGTATGTTATTGAGATGGGGTTAACAACAGTTAAGTTAATGAGGCAGGACACAATCTACAAGATTGGGTTGTGTCTTGAACCAGTCACTCACTTTTGAGATAAAAAGAAATGAGCAGAGAGACTTGAGGACCTCATATCCCCAAGAAAGCAATGCTTGGAGCAGAGCATATTCTTTGGACATGAGGTTCGTTTGCTGAGAAGGTTCTAGTGTAAGGGAAAATTGATGATGAGGACCTTCTTCCTGATCTGAGATAGAAAGCCTTCTGCTGGATTTCGTTCCCTGAATTTGAACTTCTGGCCTACTTGATTGTGAGAGAGTAAAGTTCTATTTGTTGAAGACATCCACTTGTGGTGCATCATGGATTGAATTGTGTGCTTTAAAAAATGTGTGCAGAAATTTGGCTGGGCCTTAATTCTTGGTATTATGTATGCTGTAAACCCTGCTTCTGTGATGTTATTGAGGGAAGATGGGCAGCAGTTGTGTTGGTGGGACACAACTCAGTGTGTAAGATTATTTTGTGCTTTGAGGCAGTCTCTTGAGACAAACAAGCTAGCAAAGAGTTGGAGCCCTCGTACCATGAAGAAGCTATGCTGGAAGCTGAGTACATCCTTTGGAAAGGACTGGGGTCCTGGTGCCTTAGAAGGATCTAAGTCCAGGGGAAGATTAATGACAATGATCTTCCTCTAGATCCAGCAAAGAAAGCCTTCCCCTGGAGCTAACACCCTGAATTTGAACTTTTAACCTACTGGACTGTGACAAAATAAAACTTCCCTTTTTAAAGCCATTCTCTTGTGGTATTTCTGTTAAAGAAACAACTGAAACATGATGTTTCTATTACTGCAACACTGGATAACTAAGATACATACTCATGTTCATTGTAGCATTATTTACAACAGCAAAAAAGATGGAAACAACTTAAGTGTCCATTATCAGATGGAGGAATAAACAAATTGTGGTACATACACTCAGTGTGATACTATGCAAGGACAAAGAACAACAATGAATTTCACAGAATGCGTCCATCTGCAGGGTATTAGCTAACTGAAAGGACAAACATTGTGAGACCATTACTATAAAGTCTCAAGAAATGGCTTACACACACAAAAAGGCTTACACACAGAGAGAGGGGGCCAGAGGGGAAATCACTAACTAGGTAGTACACAAGTATTAACTTGGTGAAGGTGAAGACAACACACACTATAGGGGAAGTCAGCACAACCCCACCAAAGAAAAATCAGAAGGTTCCCAGACACATGTAAACAACTTGAAGGACCTATTTACTGGGGCTGAGGACTGGGGACCATGGTCTGGGGTGACATCTAGTTCAACTGGCATAACGTAGTCTGTTAAAAAAACAAAAAAAGGTCTGTATGAGAAAAACTTCCATTCTAGAGTTATTTATCCTGCAAAGTTCCTCTACCAAATATAATAGTGAAATTAAAACATTTGAAAATAAAGAGAAATTTAGAGACTTCATAAAAACTAAACCAAAATTACATGAAACATTGAAAGAAGCTCTTCCCTAAATGTATATTTTAGATGACAGTTCAGGGTACTTCATCGAAATTTCTAATCAGTTAAGGAAGTCACAAAACTTCACCAAACTTACAGTATTACAACAAGGGAATCCATGATCATATCATGACAACTATAATAACACCACATTAAAAGAGGGATACACTACAATAGTTATAGTGGTTTTAGATGCAGAGTTATGAAGCAGCTAAAATTAGGTTTAATCTTAGTATGTTAAGGGGGATAACACATGTAGCCATAAAGCAGGTTAACAATGCATTGTATCAAAATAAGAAATTCAATACAGGAGTCTCAATGAACACAAAACCAACACCAAAAACAACAACCCATAAAGAAGAATGCCACAGAACAGAACATTAACAGCAGTATAGAAAACATCAACACGAAAGTAATTACATAAAATGATGACAATAAGCACATACCTATCAATAATTACATTGAATGTAAATGGACCAAATACTCCAGTAAAGAGACAGCAAGTGACATCCTGGATCAAAAGACACAACCCATCTATATGTTGCTTACAAGAAACATGCCTTAAACTTAAAGATGTGAACAAGTTGAGATTAAAGGTTGGAATAATGTTTATCCACCTAACAATACACAAAGCAGGTGTGGCAATACTAGTCTCAGATAAAATAGATTTTAATGTAAAATCCACTATTGTTGACAAGGATGGTTACTATTGCTCAAAGATTCAGTACTCAAGCAGGACTTAACAGTATTAAATATTTATGCACCCAATACCAGAACACCTAAACACATTTAACAAATATTGACGACACTGAAAAATGAGATAGATCATTTCACAATAATAGTTGGAGACTTCAGCACTCGCCTGTCAATTATGGATAGGTCATCCAGAAAAAAGCTCAGTGAAGATACAAAAGATCTTATTGCAACAATGAACCAACTTGACCTTATTGACATATACAGATCTTTTCATCCATCAGCAGATAAGTACACCCTCTTCTCCAATGCATATAGAACATTTTCCAGAACAGACCATGTGGTAGATCATAAAGCAATTCTCTATAAAATCCAAACCACTGATTTACTGCAAAGTATCTTCTCAGACTGTAGAGCTATAAAAGTTGAAATCAATAACACAAAATTCATAGGTAGAAATTCAAGCCTGTGGAAACTGAACAACACTTTGCTCATAAAGCCTTGGGTTATAGAACAAATTAAGGACAAAATGAAGAAATTTATGAATTCAAATGAGAATGAAAACACATCCTACCAGAATTTACAGGATACAGCAAAAACAGTGCTCAGAGGTCAGTTTATAACTGCACACATCTGGAAAGAAGAAAGGACCCAAATTAAAGAAATAACCTTACAGCTTGAACAAGCAGAAAAAGAGCAACAGAAGAACCCCTTAGGTAGCAGAAGAAAACAGATTATAAGGATTGGAGCAGAACTAAGAGAATAGAAAAACAACTGAAAAAATTAACAAAACCAAAAGCTAGTTCTTTGAAAAGATCAACAAAATTGACAAACCACTGGCTACACTTACAAAAGAAAAACAGCAGAAGATACAAATAACCCGATTAAGAAATGAGATGGAAGGTGTTGCAACAGACCCAACTGAAATAAAAAATACCATAACAGAATTCTATGAAAGACTGTACTCTAACAGGTGTGAAAACCTAGGGGAAATGGACAAATTTCTAGATTCATATGACTCATCAAGATTATCACAAGAAGTAGATCAACTTAATAATTATCTATCACAAAGAAAGAGATTGAAAAAAATCATAAAAAATCTACCAACCAAAAAAGTCCTGGCCCAGATGGCCTCACCAGAGAATTCTACCAAACTTTTAGAGAAGAGTTAACTCCAATACTATTGAGGCTATCTCACATCATAGAAAGGGATGGAATACTCCCAAATTCATTCTATGAAGCCAGAATAACCCTCATACCAAAACCAGGGGAAGATCCCACAAAAAAAGAAAATTACAGACCAATATCACTCATGAACCTAGATGGAAAAATCTTCAACAAAACTCTAGCCAATGGAATTCAACAGCATATTAAAAAAATCATTCATCATGGTCAAGTTGGTTCCATTCCAGGGATGCAAGGCTGGTACAACATCAGAAAAACAATTAATGTAATCAACCACATTAATAACACAAAAGATAAGAATCACCTGATATTGTCAATTGATGCAGAAAAGGCATTTGACAAAGTTCAACACCCATTCATGCTTGAAACCCTCAGAAAAATAGGAATAGAGGGGAAATTCCTCAATGTAATCAGTAGCGTCTATGCAAAGCCAACTGCCTTCATCATCCTGAGTGGTGAAAGATTGAAAGAATTCCCTTTGAGAATGGGAACTAGACAAGAATGCCTACTCTCACCACTTCTATTCAACATTGTGCTAGAAGTTCTAGCCAGAGCAATTAGACAAGACAAAGAAACAAAGGGCATCCATATTGGCAATGAAGAAGAAAAGATCTCCCTCTTTGCAAATGATATGAATGTTTATACAGAGAATCCAAAGGAATCCATAAGTAAGCTATTGGAACTAATAGAGGAGTTCAGCAAAGTATTGAGATACAAGATACAGATAAGTAAATCAGTCGGATTCCTTTATACCAACAGTGAGATTATTAAAGAAGAAATCACCAAATCAATTCCATTTACTATAGCCACCAGGAAGATAAAATACCTAGGAATAAATCTAACTTGAGAGATAAGAGATCTTTATGAAGAGAACTACAAGACTTTACTACAAGAAACTGGGAGAGACTTACATAAATGGAGTAATCTGCCCTGCTCATGGATAGGAAGACTCAACATTGTGACAATGTCTATTTTGCCCAAAGCAATCTGCTTACATAATGCAATCCCAATACAAATTCCAGTGACATTTTTTAATGAGATGGAGAAGCAAATCATCAACTTTGTTTGGAAAAGGAAGAAGCCCCGGATAAGTAAAGCACTACTGAAGAAGAAGAACACTCTGGGAGGCGTCTCACTACCTGACTTTAGAACCTATTATACTGCCACAGTTGTCGAAACAGCCTGGTACTGGTACAAAAAGAGACATATAGACCAATGGAGCAGAATAGAGACCCCAGAGATGCCACGATCCTCCTATGAACAGCTGATATTTGACAAAGGACCTAAGATTTTAAACTTGGGTAAGAACAGTCTCTTTAACAAATGGTGGTGGCAAAATTGGATATCCATCTGCAAAAAATTGAAAGAAGACCCATATCTCACACATTATACAAAAATCAACTCAAATTGGATAAAAGACCGAAATATAAAAGCTAAAATGATAAAGCACTTCCAAGGTAAATTGAGTCAACAATGGAAGTTTTAATACACAGTATAGACAGACTTCAAAATCTGACAAGCAAAGCACATTCATCAGAAGAGAAAATAGATAAATGGGAATTACTAAGAGTCAAACACTTCTGCTCATCCAGAGACTTCATCGAAAGAATTAAAAGACCCACAGAATGAGAAAAAATATTTGGCAACTCTGTGTCAGACTGACACCTGATCTCCATAATCTATAAGATACTACAAAAATCAAGAAGAAGATAAACCATGAAATTAAGTGATGGGCAAAGGAGATGGACAGACATTTCACGAAAGAGGAGATCCAGGCAGCCAAAAAACACATGTGGACATGTTGACGATCTTTAGTTATTAAAGAAATTCAAATCAAGACGACAATGAGATACCATCTCACCCCAACAAGATTGGCCATGATCCAGAAAACACAAAACAACAAATGCTGGAGAGGCTGTGGAGAAAGTGGAACCCTCTTACACTGTTGGTGGGGTTGCAAAATGGTCCAGCCTCTTTGGAAGGCAATCTGGTGCTTCCTTAAAAAAATGGATATGGATATACCATTTGACCCAGTAATTCCACTACTTGGAATATATCCTACAGAATCAAGGCCTTGCACACCAACAGACACATGCACCGGAATGTTTATCACAGCATAGTCCCCTATAGCAAAAAAAAAAAAAAAAAAAGATGGAATCAACCCAGATGCCCAACAACAGAAGAATGGATAGGTAAACTATGGTACATATACTCAATGGAGCACTACGCAATGATAAAGAATAACGATGATTCCAGGAAACATCTCCTAACCTGGTTTCAACTGGAAGACATTATGTTGAGTGAAAGTAGTCAGCCACAAAAGGACAAATACTGTATGAGACCTCTACGATAAGATCCCCAAAACAGACTTGTGTATAGAAGAAAAGACTCTTTGACAGCTGCAAGGGAGGAAAGGGAGGGAGGGGGAGGGGGGAGGGTTTAATTTAGATAGTTGCTAGAAATCTGGTTGGGAGAAAGCGGTGACAGCACACATTAGAAACGAGAACAACATTAAGTGGACTTAAGCATAACTTGAACACTCCTTCCATCTTAACCCAATATTGCAAGGATAGAGTAGCTGGGGCGGGGGGCAGGGGACCATGCTCTTAGGTGAAATCGAGGCCAATTGGCACAACTAGCATTTTGCTAAGAAAGCTCTCTGCACCCCACATTGGTGAGTGATGAGTGGCGTCTGGGGTCTTAAAAGCTGCCAAGCTACCATCTGAGGACACAGCAAATGGTCCCAACTCAGCAGGAACGGATGCTCACCGAGCACCAAAATGACATGAGGTAGAGACAACCTAGAACACAGAGAGACCCCCATGAGTGGGTGCTTACATCAACTTGAGACCAGAAGAACCAGATGGTGTCCGTCCACCACCAGTGATAGCCACGATGGAGCTCACAGAGAGGAGTCTCACTGGCCACACAAGAATAAAAAGGGATGCATCCTGAGATCTCCACTAAAAGACCTCAGTTGATGGTCCAGCGGTTTTGGGGTTCCCCTGAGAGCATGACCCCCGGCCCTGATGCTGCCCTTACCCATAAATTATAACGAAGGTCCACTCTTTGGACAGGAATGGATTGGACTTGGCAATGCAGAGTGACCATATATTGGATGCACTTTATGGTTCTATACATCTATAGGATATCATCCTGCTGACCTTTGGCTGGAGGAAGGAGAGTGGGTGGAGAGGAGGGGAGAGGAGGCTGTTGGGAGGATGAGACATGTACGGAGCAGAGAGGAATAGTGTGCTTTCACCGGACAGGGAGAGCAGTGGAAGCTGCATATAGGTGGGCATGTAAAATTGTATGGGAATGTACATTTTCACTCAGTCATGCTAAATAAAAAAAAAAAAAGAATTAAAAGACCACCTACAGAATGGAAAAAAATATTTGGCAATTCTATGTCAGACTGATGTCTGATCTCCATAATCTATAAGGTATTACAAAATATCAAAAAGAAAAGGATAAATAATGCCATTAAGCGATGGGTGAAGGAGATGGATAGACATTTCTCTAAAGAGAATATCCTGGCAGCCTAACAACACATGCAGAATTGCTCACTATCATTAGTTATTAAAGAAATTCAAATCAAAACTATAATGAGATATCATCTCACCCGAACAAGGTTGGCCATGTTCCAAAAAACACAAAACAACAAATGCTAGAGAGGCTGTGGAGAAATTGGAACTCTCCTACACTGCTGGTGGGATTGCAAAATAGTACAACCTCTGTCTTAGACTGGGTTTTCTAGGGAAGCAAAACCAGTAACACGTGTAGGTACAAGGAAAGATTTATAATAGATAGATAGATACAAATATAGGAAACAGCTCATGTAATCACAGAAGCTGAATGTACCAAGCTCTGGCACAAGCCTCAGGTGGCCACAGAAGCTGAGGAACCCAAGGTCAGCAAGTCACAGACCAGAGTTCTAGATCACCGGTTGTGTAGGTCAGTGGATCCCAAGCTGGTGGCGAGACGAAGTGACAGAGACTGGCGAACCCAGGATCAGCAGGTCAGGGAGCAGGAGAAGGCAGAGGCTGGCGAACCCAGGATTGGCAGGTCAGGGAGCAGGAATCTCAAGTGCTGACTGTAAGGACTGATGAGTCCAACAGCTGCTAGCTCAAGTCCCGGAACAAGATGCTGGAAGAAGAGAGCAGGAGCTCCTGGCCACTTGAGCAACCAGCAGCCATAGTGAAAGGTCGTGAAATGAGAGCCGAGGGGCAGGGAGCCACCACAAACCCTGCCCTGCCACTTAATACAGCAGCCAAATATGTAGCAGCCAAGTTGACATAATCCTGACCACCACAACCTCTTTGGAAAACAGTCTGGTGCTTCCTTAAAAAGCTGGAGATAGATATAACATTTGATCCTGTAATTCCACTGCTTGGAATTTATCCTTCAGAAGCAAAGGTTGTTACAGGAACAGACACATGTACTTGAATGTTTGTTGCAGCACAATAGCAAAAAGTTGGAATCAACCCCGAGGTCCATCAACAGACGAATGGTTAAGCAAACTACGGTACATATACTAAATGGAACACTATGCTATGTTAAAAAACAATGACAATTTTAGAAAACATCTCATAACATGGTCTCATTTGGAAGAGATCATGGTGAGTGAAATCAATCAGTGTCAAAAGGACAAATTTTATATGAGACCCCTGTTATAAAGACTTAACAAGAGAATTATCCGTAGAGAAAATGACTGTGTTGGCTACATGGGTGGAGGGGGGCTGAGAGTTTATCATAGATGAGTTAATTGATAGATTTTAAAATTTTTATTCTTATATTGTAATTGATAAAAAATAAATGGTCTACATCTGACTGTGTTATTGTCTGAGTTCTTAAAAGCTTACTAGGGGCCACCTAAGATACATTTTTTTTTTTTATTAAATAAAAAAATGAAAGTGTACATACTCTGTGCTTACAATATGAGGTTAAGAGAGGAGGAGTACACAAGTTGTGTCGAAGTCTCATTAATATTGATCTTCTTACTAATGTGAATTGTCACCAATTTCACCCTACCAAATTTCTAACAATTATCTAATCTGAACCCTCGCCCCTTGCCTTCCTGCCCTCCCACCTTCCCCACCCTTGTAGCCATCAAAGAGTCTTTTCTATTATGTATGAGTATGCTTTTAAGTTTTTATCGTAGGGGTCTCATATAATAATTGTCCTTCTGTGGCTGACTAGTTTCACTCAATATAATGTCCTCCAGTTGAGACCAAATTGAGAGATGTTTCCTGCTATCATCATTGTTCTTTATCATTGCATAGTGCTCCACTGAGTACATATACCAAAGTTTACCTATACATTCTTCTGTTGTCGGGCATCTGGGTTGATTCCAACTTTTTGCTATCATGGACTGTGCTGCAATGAACATTTGTGTGCATGTAGCAGTCGGTGTGAATGGCCTTGATTTTGTAGGATATATTTCGAGCAGACGAATAACTGGGTCAAATGGTATATCTATATTCATTATTTTAAGGTAACGCCAAATTGCTTTCCAAAGAGGTTGCATCATTCTGCAATCCCACCAACAGTGAAGGAGAGCTCCAATCTCTCCACAGCCTCTCCAACATTTATTGTTTTGCGTTTTTTGGATCATGGCCAAGATACATTTATTGATCCTAACTCATCAGGAGTAAAGGACAATGTAGAAAACCAAAGACACAAGGAAAATTTAAATTCACACAAAAAAGACCAGACTTAGTGGTCTAACAGAGGCTGGAGAAATCCTGAAGACTGTAGCCCCCAGATACCCTGCTGATTCAGATGTAAAGCCTTTCCCCAAATTCACATTTGAGCCAAAGATTAGATGGTCTTACAAAACAGTGACACAATGCAGAATATGCTTCTTAGTTTGGTCAAATTTACAAGAAATGGGCAACATCTACCTGAAAGCGAAGACTAAAAGGCAGGAAAAGAGAGGAAAACAGGACTAATGGACATGGGGATCCCAGGTTGGAAAGGGAGATAGTGCCAACACATTGTAGGGACTACAACTAATGTCATTAAACAATGTATAAATTTTTTAATGAGAAACTAATTTTTCCTGTAAAATTTCAGCTTAATACAAAAAATCAAATTCACAAAAAGGTCAGACTTCGTGGTCTGACAAAGTGGATGAACCTCCCAGACTGTTGCCTCAAGACACCCTCATGACCTAGTACTACAATCATTTCTGGAGACCAACTCCCAGTCAAACAATGGACAAGACCATAAAATAAGCAGTGATACCTGAGTGCAATGTTTTCCTCAGAACAATCAGTTATAACGACCAAAACGGCAGTATCTGCCCCAAAGCAAAGATGAGAAGGTAGGAAAGGGAAGAAAATCAAAATGAAGGGAAGTAGGGAGCCCAGGATGGAAATAGGGAGAATGTTGACACAGTGGGGAATGAAAACAAAGTCAAGAAACACTTTATGTAAAACTATCAAATGGAAACCAGTTTCATCTATTGCACAGTGAAAAACAAAAACATGAGAGTGAAAGAGCAAGACAAAGAAGCTGGTTTCTATAAACTTTAGCTGTCAGTAAAATTAGATATTTTGATTATTACTCAAAGCAGCCTTTTTTTTCATTTTTTATTATGATTGAATGAAAATGTGCATTCCCACATAAATTTGCATGCTCACCTATATACAGCTCCCGCTGGTCTCCCTGCTGGGTGACAACACACTCTTCTCTGCTCCATACATGTCCTATCCTCCCAACAGTCTCCTGTCTTCTCCTCTCCACCCACTCCCCTTCCTCCAGCTCAGCAGGATGACATCCTATAGATGCCTAGAACCATAAAGTGTCCACAAAATATGGTCACTCTCAAAGCATCCTTTTTTAAGTTTTCCAATACAAAAGAATCATTTGCTTATTATCTAAGAGTGATTTTAAAAGCTATGAGACCTACCCAAGCTTTCATACAAGGACTGGAAAATAATAAAGTCATTGAGCAAATTATTGAGGAGTGATGAGAAATAGTAGAATTGTTCTGTGATTGTGTTTAGGTTTTTATTAGCTTTTATATCAGCTTTGTGACAATTAGAAATGGGCTCCCACTCTAGGTGGAAGCAGCCCACAGATCCCCACATGGCTGGAGAAGTGCTGGCTGAATATTCACCCTTAGTTGGCTCCCAACCCTTAACTAGAATCGTCCAACTGATTCTGCAAGCCTTAGATTAAAAAAACTGAAACCCACTCCTTTGTTGTCAAGTCCTCCCATTGCAGTAAAGTCAGTAGGACAGAATAGAACAGCCCCATCGAGTTTCCAAGGAGTGTCTGGCAGATTTGAACCACCGACCTTTCGGTTAAGCAGCTGTTGTATTTAACTGCTACACCACCAGTGTTTCTCTCTGCCAAATCCAAAAGCTTCAATAAAATGGTTATATTTTATTACTCGCTAAACAACAGTGGGAAACCAAATACAGGAGAAACAAATGACACCATCAAACTTTCATTACATCCAAGACACAGAATTTATTTGCAAAAAACAAAAATAATCAGAACAAAATATACACTAAATCAAACCACAAAAGATTATAGTGACATAAAATGTAATACTCTCTTTTCTAAGTGTGTAAGAGTGTTTCGCTTGCTTCTACATAATTTCTGTGCATGAAAGAATAACATGCAGTGATGGTTTGTTACAGGACAGGAACACAGGCCTTAACCTACAGCCACTATTTCACAAGGGTGTTCACCACTAAGCCACAAAGTCAACTAACCATCAAAAACATTGATCTATTTCCAGATCCATGTACATATACATTCACTCACTAAGCTGAGAAACATTTCATATTTTCTCCCACCCCCTGTACTGTATTTTTTTTCAATTTACTAAAAGCAGAGGAAGAAGTTGTATTTCTTTTCTCTTCTTTTAATTGATCCAGAAAAATTAATGCTCTGATTTATAAGGATTGCGGAATTTCAGGTGTTTATCATCTTCTCCACTCTCGGGGGCTGAGTGGTACTTGTCTTCGTGGCTGTGAAGTTCTTCATGGCTTTGGGATTCATGGCTGACTTTGGAATTTTTCTGAGTATCCATCATATCGGAATGTTCACTGCTCGCGTCATTTGCCTTTCGCGTGTATTCTATGGACTGCTCTTGGCTGTGGGTTTCCACGCTGTGATCATCCAGCTGACTGGATTCATGACTGTTCTGCTGATGGCTATTCCAATCAGAAGCTCTCCTCAGGCTCTTGATGACATGGGTGGACTCATCTGCATTACCCAGCTCCTGGCTTTCCATATGTGAGGAAACGTCTTTCTCTTTGACATCAGGAGACTGGAATCACAGCACAAAGAGAACAGGATGAAAAGAACAGGCAGATACAGGTACATTGTAGTTTATTCTGCTAACTTTTAGGTTGATTTATATCAAAAATTCTATAAATACTGGCTAAAGTAAACAAAACAGCTACTATGACACTTTATAATTCACCACACCCTTCCGGATATGTCATTTCTCTTTAGTTTATGCACACTGGTTGTGTTATCAATTTTGTATGTAATGGGACCTATGAGGAAGGTTTCATTATCTTTGTTTTACATAAAGCAAAAATAAAAGTTAAAAAGTCAAGTGAAAAGTAAACAGCAAGTCTATGTGTCACGTCCATCTCCTTTGACTAGAGATTTGATGTAATTTATAGCTCTACAATTCCTCTTGCATAGTTAGCTTCAAAATCATCATTGTATTTTAAAAACAACTTCTGTTTTCAGAATTTTTTATTTAATCTAAAAAAAAAGTAGAATAAATACCACAGAGCTAGAACTTGGAGACACAGAATCATGATTCAGAGAGAAAATTAAGGAGGAATTATCTGGGTTTAAACACAAAAAATACCAAGTGGAAAAGGGTTTTGTATTTAATGGTGATACATTAGGTTACTAATAAATGCTTCTATGCTTTCTTGGTGAATGAATGAATGAATAGATAAATACATAGTCTCTGGTTTCTTGGTGGCATAGCAGTTGAGTGCTATGGCTGCTAACCAAGAGGTTGGTAGCTGAAATCTACCAGGCCCCCTTGGAGATTCTACGAGGCAGTTCCACCCTGTTCTTATGGTAGCTATGAGTCAGAATTGACTTGATGTCAGTGGGTTTGTTTGGTTTTTTGCTTTCCTATAAGTGAGCTTCATCGTAAGAATCCAATGTATCTGTTAACTGGATTTACCTGGATTACTGATCTGTGGATCTTCTTAGCTTTCGACCTCAGCCCATTACCCACACTATCACCTCGGCCATCATAGGTCTCTACTGTGGGCACAGCTGGAGTGAACACTGCCGTTGCTGGAACATCAGTGGGAAAATCAGTGACTAGTTCATCAGATTCATCAGAATGGTGAGACTCGTCAGAATGGTAAGAGTCGTCAGTATGATCATCATCATCTGAGTCGTCTTTGTCAATGGAGTCTTGGCTGTCCACATCGTCTTCATCGGCTTCATCGTCCATATTGTCCTTCTGTTCACGGCTTTCTTTTGACTTACTTGGGAGAGTCTGAAAATCCAAACAGCCACATAAATTAGAATATGGCTTTTTACCTTCCCTTTTCAGTACATACTATTTTTCTTTTACTTAGTTGAAGAATCTCTGCATTCACAGCACATTTCATGGCTTTTACGAAGGAGCTAAAATGAGCCTCTTCCCATTTCTACTTTAACGTATCCCTCAAGGATCACTGGGCTAATACTCAACTATTTTCCTTGGTCTCCCATAAAATTATTTTGATATTTTCAAGCCAAGCAAGTAGATGTAACATTCATAACAATAATGTTGTTTTTCCTTGTATATGTTAGACATTATTTAATTTACCATATTCAATGATGTAATAGATACAGACACATAACTGTAAGATTGATTTTTCTATTTGAAATATTGGAAATTTACTGGAAATCAGAGCATGGGTATTTGAACATTATGTGCCCAAACCTAAAATCACCTTATTGTGAGCATGAATAATCAAGAAGGGATGGGTTATACATGTATGGATAAACTGCAGCTCAAAGTTCTTAGTTGGATTAACCAGTTAATTAGTTAGATGCTTATCAGGTAAGACAGTTACATAATACCTTAAATAAAATAACGCATTCAAAACATTCCCCACAACACTAAACATATAGGAAGAAAGCTAGTATTTCTGACTTTTAGTAAATATGCATTAAATTTTTTTCTTTTTCTGAGCAAGTCTTAGAATGGCAATTTACTAAAGAATTTTGTAACAGAATTTCATAAGAAAACCTAGGCAATGGCTTTAGAAAAAAGAATGACTTTCTTCTCCCCAAGCTGTGATGGAGCCCCTATTGAAAAGGAAAAGCTCACCTCTTGTTTAACATTGCCAGTTTCTTCAGAGGACATGACATTCTGCACAGGAAGGAAAGGGACATTATTAGTGAACACTGCACATGTACAGCTCTTTGATTCAAAAGTTAGCCTTTCAATCTAACTTAGATCTGATTTTTAGCCTGATTGGTGGATGGCTTACAGTGAGAAGAAGCCAGCATGGTGGATCAATTTGTGTCTTAAGCACACCTTTATCAAACAAGCAGGAGGGAAAAAGATGGATCCATTTAACCAGAGCAAATGGTTGGCTTGGTAGCTACTATCCACCACCCCCCTTTTACATTTTTAAAATACTGGGGCAAATTTTAAAATACCTGTGGTGCTAGAAGACTTTGCTTGTCAGATGGGTCAGACTTTAGCCATGAGGCTGCAGCATCTGAGTATTTGCTGTAAAGCTATAAAAGAAGATGTATTTGTCATTGCAGATAAAAGAAATATAAGAATCTCTGTGCTAAACTGCACAAATAACTATACCAGTCTTGAATGGAGAAGCATAATATGAATGCACACAATCAGCCAGAGTCTTTGGGATGTTTTTGTTTACTTTTTCTTGCAGATTGCTTTAACAAACTCTGACACAGCACTTACCAGGGTCCAGGCACCTTTTCAAAGTGCTTTCTGCCTATTAATCAATCTAATCTTCCAACCCCTATAAGGTAGGTATTGTTATTTATCCACATTTTACAGATCAGGAAACACAGCCACAAAGATGTTGAGTGGTAGTAAGTGGCAGAGTTAGGATTCAAACCCAGGTAAACTAGCTCTTAATATCGATCTTAACACTGTGCTTTCCTGTTCCATGCTTGCTAGCTGAATTTTCATCTCAGATAAACACATTTAAAGCTGAGGTGCCCTTCATTGGTGTTAAATTTCATTGTTTCCTCTCTATGAAAGGAGAAATTGTCTAATATGGTAACCATTAGCTGCATTTAAAAGACCATCAGTTCCAGTCTACCAGGTGCTCCTTGGAAACTCTATGGGGAAGTTCCACTCTGTGTTACAGAGTTGCTATGAGTCAGAACTGACTCAACAGCAATGGGTATGTATGTGGGGGAGGGGGGTACTGCAGCAGTTAAGCACTCCACTGCCAACTGAAAGGTAAGTGATTCACAGGAGAAAAGACCTGGACATCTGCTTCTATAAAGATTACAGCCTAGGAAATCCTATGGGGCCACTCTACCCACCCTATCATAGAGGGTTGCTGTGAATCAGAATCGACTCCATAGCACACCACTACAATAATAGCCCCCTGTGGATACCTAAATCTAAATTAAAATTAAATGAAGCTGAAAATTTAACTCTCAGTTGCACTAGCCACATTTTCAATGACCAATAGCCACTCTTGTGTACACAACCCTACAGACTTTCCTTTGTTTCCCACTGATTCTAAATTTCTGGGATTCTAGAAGTTGAAGTCTGGAATTGATGAATATCCTAAGAACCATCTAGGGACATAAACTGCCACTGCTTCACGTGCCTTTTTAAAGATGTATCTTTTTCACATTTTATTCTATTAAAAAGGCACTAATTCTTGCCTCAAATAGTGTGACCTCAACTTTGTCTGAAAAAAATTTGTTTCTGGTTTATTCTTGTGACTCAACATCTGTGTCTTCAAATCAGTTGGAAAACAGACACTCCCACACACATCCATGCACATTCATATACACAGATGCACACTCGATGACAGGTACAGCAATATCTCTCTTTCTGTACTCATTAAGCAATCTAATTGCAGTGACCCCAGGCAAATCCAATTGGCCTTTATTCTGTTCATCTGGAATTGTACTCTGTGTGCCTTTTCACCCAAGCATCTTAGGACAATGCCTATCTGTTGTTTGGCTGGCACAGTTTCACCTACTCTGGAGGGGTAAGAACATCTATGGTACTGGTCCAATTATCATAATTATTGTGTTATAGAGAGTTTGGTTTTGTCCTGTTTAGTTAGGAAAATGTGATCGAAAATCAGCTGACAAGCACAGTAGATACAAACAGCATAAACAGATGTTCTTTTCACAATAATCCTCTTAGGAAATAGAAGATGTTCTGGGTATCATACCTGGCTACTATACCTGAGGCAAATTTTAAATTTAGCTCCCATAAAGCAAATGTTGCATTTTCTACTTCTAGAAGAGAATGTTGACTCGTTGAGGGGAAAAAAGCCACATGATTTCAAGTGATAATGGCCCAGAGCATTATATATTTTCCATATTAAAAATATCTAGTTTGGTTTTAAGATAGATATTTATTAAAAACTATGTTGTGCTTGGTATTGGTGTAGATTCCTAGCAGGCAGCCAATAAATGCTTACAACTTAACAGACTTGATTTTGAAAATAAGTTTGTTTATAGTACCTCCTGCAACAGTTGCATAAATAATTTAACTACATGATAAACCTAAAAGATGTTTACCTGCTTCTCCTCAGAGCTGCCGGAATCAGCCTGGTATTTAACCTTTAAATAAGAAAAATGAAGATCATGGTGGGAATGTGTTCCTAGTGTATGGAAGTACACAATTCATTTATTTTCAGGTATTTTCCTTAAGATTCAATTTTACTCACCGGAAGGGCGTAGGCAATGCCTAAAAGGCAAAAGCAAATTACTGCAGTTCTCATGGTAGTGGTTTTTCCTGCAAAACATTTTATATTCCCATAGGTTAAAACAATGATATTAATGCTACCACCTTATAAAATAATCACAAATGGAGTTTACTTTCTGTTGAATGTTTTCTACTTCTTGGCAAAACCTATTCTTTTTAATACTGTGGTCTTTTGAGTTAATATTTGTAATGCCACCTCGATTGTCCATCTCTTTCTATTAAGCAAGGGAGGAGGAAATTTTACAAGTCTATATTTATTCAACTTTTAAGTTTAGAGCTCCAAGGATTATGCCATTATTGCCTGATGTCTTCACCTGCCTTAAACTAAAAACAGATCAACAGTCATCCAATTAATTTAATAACCTAGTGCATGGACTATTTCACTTTTCAAAAATGATAGACACAAATAGAAAGAGAGAAAATAAGCCATGTAAGAAACTTTTTTTCCCCATTTATCCAGCATGCACTTCAAACATGATTTTTAAATCATTGAGAAGGTGCTGTTTAGGTGAATTAGACCTCTCGTTATAGTGAGCTATTTAAATAAGGTATTCGAACAACTTGACATGAAAAAGAAAACACTGAAAACAGTAACAGCTTTTCTCTCGTGACAATGAATATGGTCATATAGGTAAGTGGTGAAAGATGTAACAGCAAAATAGAGGTGTATAACATTCAGAAAACATTATTTCCCCTTGAAATATAAATTGATTGAATCCTGAAAAGCAACAGCATTAGCAGTAAGTGTCCTTGCCCTTTTCCTCTTTATATGCTTCTACGATCATCTATCCATTTACAACTATGTAGTTACAATAATTTCAATGGGTAGAGAATTTTATCCTTTTTTTTTTTCAGTTTTGCAATAATGGTTTCAGATTTTTGGAGAACCTAGTGGAAGTCTATTGAAGTTTTATTTTCAGCTGGCCTTCCAGAATAGTTGATCATCTTTTCCCCAAGAGTTCTGCAATGTGTCTGACATGTTTATTCAAAAGACTAGAAGGATTTAGGTCTGAGCTAACTGCCTTACAGTTAAATTGTTTTTCTAATAAGTTGGACTACCCATGAAATCAAACAGAATAGCTAGGATAGCAATCAAGTAGCAAAGTGCAGACTCACCTTGGTTGGCGTCTAGCTGAGAAAGCTGCACCCGGCAGAAGAGCGCCTAGTCAGAGGCAGGATGCTGCTGCGGCTGCTGCACTGCGCTGTCTCCTTCGCCTGCTGCAGACACCCGGGACCTCCAGGAATTTAAATGCTGCTGCATCCGCTCTCCTCCAACGCAGGGAGGCGGAGCCATACATCATGAGGTTTTTGCCCAGCCCACCTGCTCCCACACTTCCCCTTTCGGGATTGTGGTTTTAAAGAAAAAAAAAAAAAACATTCTACACCAACTACTGCCGTTAAAACATTACTTATGTACAATATCATTAACGTGTGTTTTCTTTTATGGGCTTGGCTTTAAGCAACATGGAAGAACACCCAGGAGTCCCATTTTCAGAAAGCGGGTAAAAGTAACTCTTTTAAAGGTTTAATTTCTAGTGTCTGCATTAGAAGAAATGCCCCCAAATGAAATGAAATAGAATGGACTTTTGTTTCTTTCACTTTAAATAACAGATTAAGATAATATCTGCAAGCAATTTGCCTCCATGAGGGTGTTTCTTTGTGAGCCAGAAGGTCATTACTGTTCAGGCATACAAAGTTGAGGGAACGACCCCCTGTCATTTACTACTGAAGTTCAGTTCTGTGATTTCAAACACGCAGCAGCTTGTCATTTAGCTACATGGCGTGGTGACATTAACATGTTTATGACCATTAAGTTGCATTTACAGGGACCTTTCAAGAGCATAGGTTTTTGTACACTTTCAAAGCTGTTTGAGTAAGAAGGAAGTGCTACATCTGACAACTAGTTATATAAAAAGGAAGAACGGTGATTTACTGTAGATGCTGCTGAAGTATTAAGGCATTTTATGAATTAACAGTGCTGCTTCCTGAGCCAGACAGTGATCTGCTCTTGGTTCAGTCCCTACTACCAGTTAGCTCTCCAGCCTTGGGCAAAGTACTTGATCTACTTGAATCTGTACCTCAAGGGAGCTGTTATTACCTAGTTCACAGGGGTTTTGAGAGGTTTGAATGAATTAGTATATGTAACACTAAGACGTCTGGCACATTTAAGCACTGCATGAGAATTACCTATTATTAGTTTGTTTTTTTTTTTTAAGGTGGAGCAGGTAGTCATGATTTTTAATTTCTAAATGTAATGGATTGCTGGAACAAGAATGGATGCAAAGTCTTAAAGTTGTATATACCAATATGATTTGCACAGCTCTAAAGGAATGAAGGAAACTCTGGAGGCTTAATAATTGTGACTGCTAACCCAAAAGTCAGCAGTTCAAATTCACCAGGCACTCCTTGGAAACTCTATGGGGCAGACCTACTCTGTCCTATAGGGTCACTATGAGTCACAATCGACTCAAAGGCAGTGGGTTTGGTTTTGGTTTAAAGGAATGGATCGCATTTCTGAATCATCTTTTTCTTTAGTTTTCCTCTGGCACTTGGCAGGCTGGCCATCAAAACCTATTACCACTGAGTCTATCCTGACTCTTAGCAAGTCTGCATGGCAGAGTAGAGCTACCTTAAGTTTCCAAGGAGTAGCCAGTGGATTTAAACGGCCAATCTTTTGGTTAGCAGCCATAGCTCTTGTAACTGTTCACCACTCTGCCACCAGGGCTCTAGTTTTCCTGCCAGGATCTGTACATAGCTGATCGCTCAACTGAAGAAATTAAAAAAAAAAAAAAAAGATACGCTATAATTTCAAAACTTGACTGTATGTTAAAAAGATGTTTGAAGGAAAGAGAATTACAGATGGAGTTTGAATATTGGAGTAAAAATCAAGGCTTACAGAGTTCTAATCCCATTTTAAATATTTCACATTGTTTTGAGCTAATCTTTTTTATCTGCCTTTCCCAGCTGTGAAATGGGGATTGCACTGTTCACTTCTATCACACCTCCACTGTAAGAATTGTTTGTAAAGTGAGATTAAGAATACATGATACTGTTTATCACTGTTTCAAAATTGGTGTCAACTGCTATCAGTCAAATATTGTTCATAATATAAATCTAGATTTCAACACAAATTCTTGGAACAAGAGAAGGATAACTAGTTAATATGAACATTTGGTATAGGAACTATGTCCCTTTTAAATTGGATGCATTCCCAGTGAAAGATATTCTCTCATTGTTGATTTGTCATTTTTAAGTATACATTTTAATAATTCAGATTAAACTCACCCTAATAAAATATAAAGTACACCGGATATAATATTACCAAATAGATTTCTTTTTGTCTGCTTTTAAAGCTCTTTTTCCGCTAAACATATTGCCCACATAAATTTGTCATGTTGTCAACACAGTGAGGGGAAATTCAAAAAATTCTAAAAACAACTAAATGTCCACAAGATTCACTATAGTTTACTCTGTGCCCACGGGAATGATTCAGTATGAGCTGAGCGAGTTATAGGAATAGATTTCCCTGGAGCCCAGCCATCCTGAGAAGAACCGTTTGACCTTCCCCAGGACTCCTGTGGTTACAGTTTCAAAGGGCCACACGATGGCAGCATTTCTGAAAAGGATTTCAGGCCCCAGTGTGGTTCTTTCTGTTGTCTTCCTCTGGCAGGAGAGAATAGCTATGTGTTTAGTGACAGAAGTCTGGAAGAAAGGCCTGATGATCTGGTCCAAAAAAAGTCAGTCACCGAAAATCCTGTGGAGCACAGCTCTACTCTGACGCACTTGGAGTCGCCATCGGTAGGAATGGACTCAATGGCGAATTTTTTTTTTTTTAATGACAAAACTGTAAAAGAGCTGTTGGAACCTTCGTTTTCTTGGAATGCCAGGTGACGAAATATTTCCTAGCAATGAACCATTCTGCAAGGACAGGGCATACAGAGACCAAGCAAACCACAGTATACCTGTTCTACTCTGGTGGCACCCTCAGCTGCCCCAGGTAGATGCAGTTGTTTCCTTGCCCACGTTGCATGCTCACTGAAAAGGAGGCTGATCCTGAGGTCTCACCCAGAGTAAAGCCTTTTGCATTTATGTTGATAGAATGTGTCTGAGATGTTTCAGAGCTGAAAAGATAAAGTGATTTGTAACAGGGAGGGAGTTTTGTAAAGTGATGTTCACATAGTGGATAACAGATAGTTCTATTGTTCTGACTTTGGAGGAGGTTCCTGCTTCTTGCTCTTTTTTAATCAAGCATATTGCTGACACTTATTTTTCCTGGGTAGAATTTTCCAATCAACAGAATTAGCATTTTCAGATCAGAGAGGACTGCTCTATAGTGTTTCCATACTATTTTTCAATCATTGATAAGGCTAATGATCATTAGAATCAGGAGGTCAGAATGCCCACATTCCCTATATACCTTGTGTTATACCAAATGGAAAAAGTTTAGATAGTAAACTGGAATATAAAGAATGGTTTGTCACCTTAAAATGTAGACAGTGTAAGAAGACATATGGAAATATGTGAAAAAAACTTTTCCTGAGTTACATGAAAATTTCCATATTAATTGGAAAATTTAAATGTCCAGATGTCCCTATTCTAGTGGACAACTGTGTGATGCTGACTTCTGATTTATTTCTTCGCTTGGCTAATTGAACTTTATTTAGTGAGGCGTAACCAACTATTTCAGCTTTTTTAACACTGTGAATAATTATTTTTTCCCTGAATGTCAAAGCTCAGACATGAGTGTTGTCTTGTTGGCATCAGTAGTGTATCACAGAGAAGCTGAGAATTAGAATCAGCACAAGCCCCGTGCGACATTCATCATTTGTAACTACCAGCTGCCGTTGAACTGAATCAAACTCTTGATGACCCCACGTATGTCAAAGGAGAACAAACTCCACAGAGTTTTCAAGATGGTAACTTTCCAGAAATAGATTGCCAGGCCTTTCTTCCAACAGGCCTCTGGGTAGATTCAAACCACCAACCTTTGGGTTAACAGCCCAGTGTGTTAACAGCACTTAACACCAGTTGTTAACATATTTGAAGAGCAGCCTTACAATTGATAAGCGTTAATTCCACTTAAAACAAATGAAGAAATAGAAAAAAAGGTAGCTTTAGACTCAGAATTGTAACACAATACTAAGCACTCAATAAATTGTTGGTAATTCAGCACTTAATTCCACATTTACAATTAATCTGGAGTGTATAGTTTTCACTTATGAATACAATGCATAAGCTAGATGCTTGAATTCATAGTATATATCTCATATAACCCCATGGTGTCGAATTGGGTCAGTCTAATATTTGTCGGTACTCAAGACTCCAGTTGTGTTTCCTCTTAAATTATTACCACTAACTCTGGGGCATTCTAACACTCTGAGACTTTGAAATGTCGTTCAAATATTAATGTTTTTCTAAAAGTGGTACCCTTCTTAGCCCTATAGAATCCATTTATTCATGAAAATCAGCTGCAAAGTGTGACACTTGTGTAGCCAATGTGATCAAGGGGGTGCGATTAAACAGTAAGATCTGAGGAAACCGTGGATAGAGAAGATGTATAATTAAGACCCCATATCTGCAAGGAGCTGAGGGAATGAGTGTTCTGTGACTGACTCAAACAGACTCCTTTTCTCCTCCGACATCAATCATGGCAGAGTAGAATGTTACCTGCAGCAATGTGGAGAAAAATACAGTAACTACAGAGGACCCAAAAAGGAGGGAGAAAGCTACAGAGACGGAAAAACAAAAAGTTGAGCAGGTAAAAGACCTTGTCACTGTAGAAGGTGACACTTCCCAGCAACCAGTGATGGGCTTTTTACAGAATGTCTTTGAGAGAAAAGCCATCTTCGATATCAGTTTATGAGAATTCTTGTTTGCAGTATAATGTTTGAACTATTTTGGGGAAAGTCTGAGAATCCATTATAAAATTGATAGGAAAAAAATGACCATTTCAATGCAGAAGATAAGAAATAAATCAGAGGGAAGTGGACAAGAATTAGACAAAGAAAGAAGCAACCAAAGCCGATACATGTCTAGCCACCCTTGACTAAGGTTCTTTTTTGTTTTGTTTTATTAATTTCTACTAAAGAATAACTCTCATCGTTGTCCCTATCACATGGTATATCGTTTATGCTTTACTCGACCACACTTGGCTGGCTTGGCTGTAAAAATATAATTTAAAATACTTTGTAATTAAATTGTGATTATTTCCGTAATGTTTGAAATTTTCAATAGAGCATGAATTCTGTGATTTGCTCATCCCTCAGCAGTTAAGAACCTACATATGTTTATTCAGTGAATGAATAAATTTAACTCTGTTTTAAAATGTAGTATGCTGTAAAGCATTTAATCTTGTCCAAAGAGAGGTTTGACGTTTGCCCTTAGCTCCTTCTCCTGGAGATAATCTTTAAGCCCTTGGGATGTCATGCCTAATGGGAGTGCCTTTGTTTGCTGGAGGGCCTTGGGCCAAATAAAGTCTAACAACATGACTTAGAGAAGGGGTTTAGGGTCACCAGGAGCCCTCACGCATGATGAGTAAGTATGGCTGCAATCCAAATAGTTGGCAGTTCTAATCCACTGGCTGGTCCGTGGGACAAAGATGTGGTAGTCTGCTTCCGTAAAAATTACAGCCTTAGAAACCCTATGAGACAGTTCTGCTCTGTCCTATAGGGTTGAGTGAGTCAAAACTGACTAGATAGCAGTGGGGTTTTTTGGTTTTTTGGTGTTTTTTAGTCTTGTGTTATTAGTTTGACTTCCAGAGGGGCTGGAAGCTGAGATGAGCCACATGGGCAGACAACCATGCTTTTTATGATTGTTGATGTTGTTGTTAGGTGCCATCGAGTGAGTTCTAACTTATAGTGACCCTGTGTACAACAGAATGAAACACTGCTCAGTCCTGCACCATGCCTAAAATCCTTGCTATGCTGGAGCTCATTGTTGCAATCACTACTAATCCATCTCACGGGCAGTCTTCTGCTGTTCTGCTGACCTCTACTTTACCAAGACGATGTCCTTCTCCAGGGACAATCCCTCCTGATAATGTGTCCAAAATATGTAAGATACAGTCTCGACGTCCTTGCTTCCAAGGAGCACTCTGGTTGTATTTCTTCCAGAACAGATCTGTTTGTTCTTTTGGCATTCAATGGTATACCCAGTGTTTAAATTCAATACCACAATTTGAAGGCATCAGTTCTTCTGTCTTCCTTATTTGTTGTCCAGCTTTTACATGCATGTGATTCAAGTGGCAATGCCATGGCTTGGGTCAGGTGCATCTTACTCTTCAAGGTGACATCTTTGCTTTTTAACACCTTAAATATGTCTTTTGCAGCAGATTTTCCAAATGCAATGCCTCTTTCAATTTCTTGACTGTGCTTCCTGGAGTACTGATTGTGGATCCAAGTAAAATGAAATCTTTGACAACCTCAATCTTTTCTCCATTTATCATGACATTGCTTATTGGTCCATTTGTGAGATTCTTGCTTTCTTTATGTTGAGGTGTAATCCACATTGAAAGCTGTGGTCTTGGGTCTTCATTAGTGATTGCTTCAAGCCCTCTTTAAGCAAGCAAGCACTGTTGTGTCATCTGCATATGGCAGGTTGTTAATGAGTCTTCCTCCGATTCTGATGCTCCATGCTTCATATAGTCCAGGTTCTTGGGTTGTTTTCTTGACGTACAAATTGAATAACCAAAAAAACCTGCTGTCATTGAGTCAATTCCAACTCATAGTGACCCTATAGAACAGAGTAGGACTACCCCATAGAGTTTCCAAGGAGCAACTGGTGGACTCAAATTGCTGATTTTTTGGTTAGCAACCATACCACTTAACCACTATGCCATCGAAGTTCCCACAGATTAAATAAATGTGGTGAAATGACATTTTGAATCAGACAGTCATATGGTCCACTATACCAGGAATGACAACTAGATGAGGAATGGTGTTTCATTCATTGTTACAAAGAACATTTCATCATATCTTGAAGTACAGTGCTGTCAGTGATAGGATAATATCCATACACCTACAAGGAAGACCAATCAGCGTATCTGCATGACGGAGCCCCAATAATTTCTGGACCACAAAGTGTGAGCTTCCCTGCTTGGCAATACATAATATTAGGTCCCACAACTTCTGTTATCTTCTGTCTCCAACTCCTTATCCTCCGTTAAACAAGCACACAGTGCCACCAGGAGTTTGCCAATGTGTCATAATGTTTCACGTCTTCAGACCTTCGCCCACACTGCATAGCCCCATGTCTATCTAGAATAGCCGTCTGATTACATCCACAGTTGCCGATGAAGCATTTGCATATTTTCCCAAATTTAGTTTACTTAAAGCACTTAAGCGTCCTCTGTGAAGCCTTTTGCCCTCTGTCCATGATCTAGCATGGCATCTACGGTACTTTATTGTCCTTACCTGTGGGTTGCTTTATATGAGACAGTAATTCCGTCTGGGCAGGGTCTGCACCTTTTTCATGTTTATATCCACAGTTTCCTGCTAGCCACGTGCCATCGAGTCGGATCCGACTCATGGCGACCCTAGGGGCCAGGGTAGAACTGACCCCCAGAGTATTCAAAGAGCACCTGGTGGATTTGAACTGCCAACCTTATGGTTAGCAGTGGTAGCATGTAACCCACTGCACCCACCAGTTTCCTGCTAGGCATTCAGTAAATGGTGAACAAGTAAAGGTATGGTTTATTAAGCATTGATCAAGTCATTACTTTATCAGTGCTTAACCCTACAGGTACTATGGTTAACTGCTGCACTGAAGACCAACCCCAGGGAGCTGGGTTATTAGAAAAAGTCATGTGTACCTTCTCAAATGCCATTGCAGAATTTAAAAAACCAGTATCTTCTCTCCCACCCCACTTTCTCACCTATCGACATTTTTCTGGCAAGTCCTTAACTTGTCTGGGTCTCAGGTTCCTTGATAGAGTTAACCTGAATTATTTTATAAGTCAAGTTTTAGCTCTCAAATCCCGTAGTTTTATGTTTCTTCTTAAAATCCAAATATTGACACTACAACAGGAAGAGCAAACAGGTTGTAGAAATAGAGATGGCATTCAGACTGCAAGACAAAGTCAGACTAAAAACAGGAAAGGAAGAGTGTTGACTCCTAAGAATCTAACAAAACAGACATGTGAAAGTTAAAGGTCTGAAGATTTTTTGAACAAGAGATCATGTAATTTTTGCTATATTTTAAATCAAAAGTGTAAAAATTATTAATGAGCATTATTATGCTAATATTATTACAAACAAAACATCTCTCTCTCTTTCTTTTTTTTTTCTTTTAAAGAGGGAAATCACCTCAAACAAATGCACTGGTAAGACAGGGTTTGATGTTCTGAGAATTTTTATCCTTAACTCCCACACTGTGGGTTTTCTAGAGGTGTTTTCTCAATATGGGTCACATGAATTTCTTTCAGATTCTATTACACTGAGAGTGGGAGATTGTGGAGAAACTGATTGAAGAGGTTACTCTGTCTTTCCTGGAAAATGCTCCTTGTGGTTTTAGGGGGCAGTTTTCTTGCCAAATAAATCTGGCATGTCAGTCCTGTCCATAATGTGGGGATGTTTTTAGATTTCTTTCCCCTCACATTCATACCCTCTTAATTTCCAAGCATCTGTGGAAGTCAGTGGTCTGACAGCCAGTCACTTTCGCTTTAATCAGATGTGATGGTTCAAGAGTCAACCAGAATCAAAGTTTACCCACAAATCCTGATCTCTTTTTACCCATTTAATGCTTAATGAATTCCTATTGCTCATTTTTTGTTCTCTAAGAAATATTTCCTTGCAACACTTATGCTCTCAAATTTACCCCATTTGAGGTAACAAAACAGCAAGTCCAGAACTTCTGTCTTTGCTTGTTAAAAGGAAAGATATTCAAAATAATGGTAATTTTGTATGCTTTCATGGAACATCTGTAAAGTACTGTTGTTGTTAGGTGCTGTCGAATTGGTTCTGACTCACAGCAATCCTATGCACACCAGAACAAAACACCACCCAGTCTTGTGCCATGTCTGCAATTGTTTTTGTGGTTAAGCCCATTGTTGCAGCCACTGCGTCAGTCCATCTCATTGAGGGTCTTCCTCTTTTTCGCTCACCCTCCGCTCTTACCCAGGGCAATGTCCTTCTCCAGGGACGGATCCTTCCTAGACCTTAAAATTGTGCTGCAGTGTGCCTGACCCAAACCATGGCACTTTTTAGTTGTCTCATGTACATGCAAAAACTGGATAATAAAAAAGGAAGTCAGAAGAACTGATGAATTTGAACTGTGATGCTGGCAAAGACAAGTGAATATGCCTATGGACTGACAGAAGAGCAAATAAATCAGTGGTGAGAAATACACCAAAATGGTCCTTAGGATACTTAGTCTCAGTTATTTTGGACATGTCATCAGCAAAGGCCAATCTCTGGAAAAGAACATCATGGTTAATAAAGCGGAGGGTCAGCAAGGAAAAGGAGGGCTGAAGGCCCTCCTTCAGCCTACAGCCACAATGATGGACTCAAGCATACCAACGATCATGAAGACAGCATAGGATGAGGCAATGTTTTCTTCTGTTTACATAAGTTATGAATTGGAACCTACTAATAACTACCAAAAACAGCAATATTCCTAACAGCTATGTGAATTCAGCACTATGATCCCAGTACTTCATATAATCATAAATACAAGTCATTTACTCTTCCAGGTACTTTTATATGCATGATTTCATTTACTTTTCATGAGAACCTTTTGGGTATATATTTACAGTTCTGTATTTTAATACAAATAATGTGCATCATCTATATTTGTTTGTTAATTGTGCCTCCCCCCATGAGGCATTTTTATAAGCATCTCAACGATATATATCTCTGTAAAAAAATCAGTATAATACATTTATGAAAATATCTCATGAGGGAAGGGTGCAGTTGGCAAACAAACACAGAAGATGAGTGCTTTTGCATAAACAAATGGTATAAACAGAGGCCCTGAAGAGGCAGTAGTTAGTTCTACCTGTCTGGGTCAGAAAAGTCTTCCCAGTGGATAGTGGATGCAAAACAGATGGGAAACTGATGTTTAGAGATGAACTTCTAAGACGTGAATCAAAATTATGAGAATCCAACTTCGTTGGATTCAACCAAGTTTGGTTGAATATATATATATATACACACACAAAATTTCAACCAAGTTTAAATTTATGTATATAAATCTGTAAATTACGATGATATTGATAGGAAAATCTTATAAAGTAAGTAAATAATGTTATCTCTGACAGGTTCTGATCTAACAAACTGCAAAACTGTAGTTTTCCACATGTGCCATAAACTAACGTCATGCAAAGGAATCTCAGTCGTGCGATGCTTAAGTGTTTGACTCCTAGCCAAAAGTTTGTGATATGAATGCATCCAAAGCTTGTGGGAGAAGGACCTAGGGATCTGCTCCATAACGATTACAGCCCAAAAATCCTGTGGGGCAGTCCCACTCTGTCATGTGGGGTTGCTGTAAGTTGTAATTGGCCTGATGTTACCTAACAACAACCAGAATGCTCCTTAAAAGTACATCCAGAATGCTCCTTAGAAGGAAGGATGGTGAGACTATGTCTTACATATACTTTGGATGTGTTGTCAGTAGAGATCAGTCCCTGGAGGAGGACATCATGCTTGGTAAAGTAGAAGCTTAGCATAAAAGAGGAAGACCCTCAGTGAGATGAATTGACACATCATTACAACGATTGTAATGATGGTGCAGGACTGGCCATTGTCCTGCTGTAATAGGTGGGAACTGACTCAGTGGCACCTAACAACAACATGCTGTGGTCATGAGTCATACAGTGTAACAGAATGTTAGCATGTGTTTGCAAATCTCTAACTGCTCTGACTCACTAATTCAAAATACAATCTTAGTGATAGTATCGTCAGCTTTCTGCTTAGTACGTGTAGTGACTTTAAATATTGTCTTGATTCTCTAAACTTTGCCTTATCACATTTTAAAGATATTCCGTATCTAAACAAAGGTTCAGTGTCTTAGTACATTTAAATTCCTTACAGCAGCTAACATAATAATTATGGCAAATACAGCTGAATGTGCACCAAGGATTAACCTTCTTCAGAGTAGTTGGTAAGCAGCTGCCCAATTGAAACTATATTTCCCAGCCCTCTTTGCCTCTGTGGCCATCATGACTGGTTCTGGCCAATGGAATGTGAACTAAAGGGCCTTGTTTCACTTTCAGGATGAAACACTTGACAACTCCATAGCCTTCATCACCCTTTCCCTTCGTGATGGAAGGGACTCTGAAGCATTTTTGGAAGTCAGAACTGTAAGGGAGAGGAGCTTGAGCTGGCTGCTGGCTAGGAACCCTGGCGCTCGATATGACATGAGCAAGAAATATGCTTCTGTTACCTTAAAACCCTGATATTTGGGGATTATTACTATTATTTTTTACAACAGCTGGTGTTACCTTGACTAATGCAGTCATTTTTCACAAAATAATGCACGATTCAAGGTTTTTTAATTTTGACATTTGTCATTCAGATTGCCAGTCTTAAAATTGGATTTAAATTATTCTATTTATGTCTACCTATTTGATATTCCATTCAGTTTTGCTTCCCAACTCCTAAAACACTGTGTGAATATTTTATACCATTATTAGAGATTAATAATGTATTGAAATTGGAATTGATTATTTTATATAGTCTGTGGTTCCTTCAGTTTCATAAAGTGATGTGCAGTATCAATAGATGTTATAAGGAGCTAGGACAACAGGTTCCTCATAATCTTTTATTTTCTTTTTTTTATCCCCAGTTTGCAAATAAAAGAATCAGCTTTGGTATAGCTTTTGGTGGATAGTGGCATATGCTGAAAACCAGGGAACTTCATCTTTACTGTACAACAAATTCCATTAAGTAATGTTAATCTAACTTGCCTTTGAGAAGAGAGAAGATACAGCAATATCCCAATAATTTATAAACTGACCTGGCAACTTCAGAATTGTCTACATGGCGTCATTTCATTTCTTGGTCTATTTATTGCATACCTTTTGCCTTTTTGCCTGCTCAACGAGGGCTGGCCAGGGGCAGGGAGAGAAGTTAAAAATCAACTTATTTAGTTATATTTGAGAATTAAAAAATTATGTCCTCTGCAGATCTTGGGTGAGTTCTGTTTACTGGTGGAGATGTGTTTACAGGTTAATTTTGGTCTTACTTGCCTCTCACTGGATCAGATAGTGCATGGGTGGTAAATTCTAGGAAACGTGAAGAATTTTAAAACACTCTTCATGGTTCCTAATATGGAAATGACCATAATTAGAGGGAACAGCAGATTGTGTTAGAGACTATTTATGTTTGGGAGACGGCGTTCTGACCCTTTCCTGTATATTTCGTTGATAGTCTCCAACCCATGGTGGTCTTTTGGCCTTCAGATCATAGGCTGGCATGGGGTTAGCCAGAGTTCTCAGTGAAACAGCAGAAGAGGTTATGTATAGCGTATCAGCAAAACTGGTACACCCACTTGTCTGGAGTGGAGAGGAAGTGGAGTCTGGGTTCAGGAAAGTGGCTTTTTTTCTGCTTTTAGATAGTACCAAAGCATCCCAGCTGGGGTTTCAGCTTTATTTTTGTTTATGCAGACTTGGCTTAGACAAAAGTAAAACTGTGGTATCTTAACCTCTAGAGGGGTTTCAAACATGCATCTTGGTTCATCGTGATTGGTCTCTTCGGAGTTCAGTTTATACCTCAGAGATAGTGACATTTGGTCTGAACACGGAAGGATAACAGTGACAAACTGTTATTTAAATCTCATAATCCTGGACTATCTGGAGATGTAATTTAATAAAAAAAAAAAGTTTTTCTTTTTAGAAAGAAGGATAAGAGTCCTACATGCAGTAAACTTGGTTTTCTATAACACATTTTATATCCATATCATTTATGTAAAATTGGCCAACTGATTGATTGATTTCTTGCAGTTCTAACTTCTATGTGAGTATTAATCAGAAGGCCAGGGAGGTTAGGACCAGGAAGTAAAATCACTAAAACTTTTATCCCTTTGTAGCAGGTATATGTGAACACATGCCTGTTTGTTTACAGACCTTTCTCTTACATAAAAGACTTGAGATTTTCTACAAAGATTCATGAAATGCAAAAGTATATAATGAATAATTGAGGGAGATGGGAAAGAAAAACTAAGAAATTAATAAAATTTATCAGCATTGCAGTAAATTTAGTATATGAGGGTAAAAAGTCATCTAGTTCTATACCTTAAATATATTAACTTTAGCTGTTTTGAAACAACATACTTTGGTATCAAATGTGTTAAAAGCACCAGTTTTAGCTGATGTAACTGTAGGTGTAATGTGTATTATATGTATCTGTTCCACTAATTAAAAAGACTCTTTGAAAAAAGAAAAAGGGGGCAGGAATTCCAAGTGATGCAGAGGAGGTATCTATTAAAGATAGCATTTTTTCATCTGACACCGTGATTCCAGTCCAACAATCTCTCAAGTAACTGGAGGGAGGATAGTAAGGGTGCAGGATATTGAGAAAAGAAAGGTTAGTTCTTGACTTGTGACTCCATTTTAGCTCTAAGGCAACTCAGTTTATAGAAGGATAGAAAATCCCAAAGACTAGAGATTTGGGAGTTGGGGGGCACAACATTGCCATCAAGGTGATTTGAACTCATAATGACCCTATCAGACAGAGTAGAACTGCCACATAGGGTTTCCAGGGAGCACCAGGTGGATTTGAACTGCTGTCCTCTTGGTAGCAAGCCATAACACTTAACCACTACACCACCAGGGATGCCAGGCTAGAGGTTAGAGCAGGAGACTCTTGTTCAATAAAACCAGGGTGCCAATCACCATTACATCATCTCTGAAGTATCTGGAATTGAAAAACTAGTGTTCCATGGTTCCCCTCAATTCATTAAAAGCAAAGCAGTGACAACAAAGCCAGTTGCTGTCAAGCTGACCCTGACTCATAGCGATTCTGTGTGTGTCAGAGTAGAACTGTGCTCCACAGGGTTTTCCACCCTCCTATAACCTGAGTACAATGGGATAAATGTTTTAGTGATTTCACATCCTGGTCCTAATCTCCCTGACCTTCTGGTTAATACTCAGGATAGAAGATATGACCACAGTCATTGCTATGTTTGAATCCATTGTTGCAGTCACTGTGTCAACACGTTTTGTCCAGAGTCTTCCTCTTTTTCGCTTGCCTTCTACGTTACTAAGCGTGATGTCTTTCTCCAGGAACTAGTCCCTACTGATACAACATGTCCAATGTATATGAGATGAAACCCTGGTGGGAGAGTGGTTAAGTGCTGTGTCTGCTAACCAAAAAATCTGCCAGGTGCTCCTTGGAAACTCTATGGACCAGTTCTGCTCAGCCCTATAGGGTCAGTATGAGTCAGAATTGACTGGGTGGCAATGGGTTTGGTTTTGGGGTTTTGGCTCTATGTGAGGCACTATGCCAGGCACTGAAGATACAAGATCAAATAAGTCTCCATCCTGGACCTCAAGAAATCTAGAGTCTTTTTTGGTACTATTTTATAGGCATTTTTTTGGTGGGTAACTAATAATTGTCTATTTGATTCCACCAGTTGTTTAAATTTATTAGTTTGTTGTACCGTGGTGGCTTGTGTGATGCTGTGATGTTGAAGCTATGCTACTGATATGTTAATACTAGCAGTGTCATCCATGATGGGCGGATTTCAGCAGAGCTTTCAGACTGAAACCATGTACATCTGTGGAAAGAGATGATGGAAATGCTCCACAGCATCAGTCAGAGCAAGGCCAAGGGTTGACTGGAACAGAGCGCCAACTGCTCCCACTCAAGTTAAAGTTGAAAATTAAAACAAGCCTCTGAGAGCCAAAACATGGCCTGAAGTGTATCCCGCCTGGATTTGGAGACCATCTCAAGAATACAAGTCATAGATTTGATGAATTGAACACTAACAATGGAAGACCAGATGGTTTGCGGGGTGACATCAAGGACATCATACAGGCGGAAAGTGAAAGGCCATTAAAATGGCAGGAAAGAAAAACCAAAATGGACTTCAGAAGAGACTTATAAAATTGCTTTTGAACGTAGAGTAACTAAAGCAAACTGAAGAATTAATGAAACAAAAGAATTGAACAGAAGATTTCAAAGGGCAGCTCAAGAAGATAAAGTATTATAATGAAAGGTGCAAAGACCTGGAGCTGGGAAACCAAAAGGGAAGAACACAAGCTGAAAGAACTGAAGGAAAAAAATCAAGCCTCAACTTGCAATTTTGAAGAATTCTATGGGCAAAATATTGACCGATGCAGGAAGCATCAAAAGAAGATGAAAGGAATATACAGTGTCACTGTAACAGAAAGAATTGGTTGATAGTAACAATGTCAGGAGGTAGCATATGATCAAGAACTGATGACACTGAAGGAAAAAGTCCAAGCTACACTGACAGCATTCGGAAAAAACAAGGCTCCAGGAAGTGACAGAATACCAATAAAGATGTTTCAGCAAATGGATACAGCATTAGAAGTGCTCACTTTTCTGTGCAAATAAATTTGAAAGACTGTTACTAGGTCACCTAGCTGTGAAAGACCCATATTTGTGTCCATTCCAAAGAAAGACGGTCCACTAGAATATGGAAATTATCAAATAATACAGATGATATCTCATGCAAGTAAAATCTTGCTGAATATAATTCCAAAACAATTTCAGCAGTACATTGACAGAGAACTGCCAGAAGTTCAAGCTAGGTTCAGAAGAGGACTTGGAAAGAAGGATTTTATTGCTGATGTCAGATGGATCTTGGCTGAAAGCAGAGAATACCACAAAGATGTTTAACCTGTTTCTTATTGATGATGCAAAGGCATTTGACTGTGTGGATCATGACAAATTAAGGATAACATCATAAAGAGTGGAAATTCCATAACATTTCACTGTGCTTAGAACATGTACATAGACCAAGAAGCAGTTTTAAACTACCACGTAGTTTAAAATCAAGACAGGTGTGTGTCTGGGCTGTACTCTTTCAATTTGTATGCTGTGCAAATAATCTGGGGAAGTGGATTATATGAAGAAGAATGGGACATCAGGATTAGAGGAAGACTCATTAACAACCTGCAATTTGCAAATGACAGAACTTTGCTTACTGACAATGGGGAGGACTTCAAGCACTTACTGATAAAACACTACAGCCTTCACATGGATTACATCTCAATACAAAGAAAACAAAAATCCTCACAGTTAGACCAATAAGCAACATGATTAAAGAGCAAATACTGATGTTATCAAGGATTTCATTTTACTTGAATCCACAATCAACACCTGTGGCAGCAGCAATAAAGAAAGTCAGATGATGTATTGAGCAAACCTGCTGAAAAAGACCTCTTTAAAGCGTCAAAGAGTAAAGATGTCACTCTGAGGACTCAAGCCAAAATATTTTCAGTCACCTTGTTAATGCATGTGGAAGCCCTGGCAGCATAGTGATTAAATGCTACAGCTGCTAACCAAAAGGCCAACAGTTTGAACCCACCAGGCAATCTTTGGAAACTTTATGGGGCAGTTCTGCACTGTACTGTAGAATCACTATGAGTCAGAATTGACTCGATGGCAATACTGGGTTTTTTTTTTTTTTTTGTATGCATGTGAAAAATGACTGATGAATAAGAAAGGCTGAAGAATTGATGTATTTGAATTGTGGTGTTGGTGAAGAATATTGGATATACCATGAATTTGCAGGATGAATGAAAAAGCTCAAGCAGAGAATGCCTTGGAAGCCAAGATGACTGGACTTCATTTCATGTGCATTGGACATGTTATTAGTAGGGACCAGTCTGTAGAGAAAGACGTCATGCTTGGTAAGGTAGAGAGTCAGTAAAAAGATGAACACTCTAGATGGAATGGATTGACATAGTGACTGGAACAATAGGCTTGAACATAGTAATGATTGGGAGGATTGTGCAGGATGAGGTGGTGTTTCATTCCATTGTATGGAGGGCAGCTATTGGTTGGCACTGACTCACTAACATGTAGTAATAGCAATGATAATGTTCCATATCAAATAAAAGCAGGTCAACTGTTGTGAGTGCCTTTTAGCTCCCAAACTAGGTTGTTTTTCTTTTTTTTAAATACGTCTTGATCTTAACTTGGCTTGGCTGATCTTAACATGTCTTAGAATTTTAAAGAAAAAACAAGTTATAATTGCTCAAGTCAAGAATTTTTTGAAAATCTAGAATAAAAAAAATTGTTTTTTAAGTGCCTTGTTTTCTCTGATTTCTCATAATCTTTTCCACCTTTCTGAAATAGGCATTGAAATATCTCTATGAAGTACAAAGCAATAATATAATTTGGCAGATTATGATTTATCAGTATAAAGTTGCAAATTTAGCTTTATGAGTATATTCCAGGAAAGCAGGAAAGGAAAACTCAATAAGGAAATAGTCTGCAAATACATTTCAATAAATGTCTCCAATCATCAAGCATTTGTGTCAAGATCCTTTGTACCTTGATTTAGTATGTTTCCTTTTACAGTTTTAAACTCATTTTTCCTCAAAATTTACCCTGATGGTACTTTATTGAATAACTGACCAGTTACTGCCTGGATTTGAAAACTCCATAATTTAGAGTGAATAACATGTTTCTGATGGGGAAAGAATGACCATGTCAGTAAATGAAATAGACTGGGGGGGTGCCGTCCAGGGCACTATTGGTATTTGATCCAGTGCTCCCATTTTCCATGCTTGGCTGTGGATCAGAGGAGATAGACCAGTAGACTGTATTTCCAAGGTTGCTCATCACCTAGGCTTTGACCAGTGTCAGTCAACAGAAGGTGGTGGTAGGTGGGCAGGAAGAAGGCAGAGTCCAGGGTATTTCTATGTCTCCCAGTCTGAATCCAGCAGCATCTCTAACAATGGGTGAGTTTTCCGCAGGCCCCCAGCTCTATCTGTTATGGCTCCAGATTTTACTCGGTGACCCTCCATCCTAGAATGGCTCTCCCTTTGTCTCCTGATAGAAACTTTCTTTGCTTCATTGTTTTTCTTTCCCTTCCTTCCTTCTTTCTTTGTTTACTTTCATTTAATTACTATGGATAATGACCCCAGTCTTCATATCAACCTAGCAATAAAGGTTGCCAGGTGCATTTTTGAGCAGACATGCATTCTGTTACTATCTTCGTTGGTACACCAATTTTGTAGCACACTCTGACTCAGTCTTGCTTTAGTGACCTTGGTGACTGGAGGGTTCCATGTAGACCTCCAATATCAGAAATCTGGAAACAAAACATTTAATTGAGAATGGCTGAATTGAAATATTTAAAATGTATTCAGGATTTCTTTTTTAGGGACTGTGGAGCTGACTGACTCTCAGCAAACTCATTTAAAATAGAACAAAGGCAGAGTGAAATGGAAAGGAGTTTAGAGATAAGGGAGAGAAAAGAGGAAGATGATATCAAATCATAAAATATAACTGCACTCTTTGGGAAGAGCATCAGCTTTGATTAAAAGGGACTAAAATATCTGTTTTCTCAGAAATGTTACTTATAACTCCAAAGTTCATTCATGCGTTTCAGATATTAACATGAAATCATGTTGTTGTTAGTTGTTGGCAAGTTGCCTCTGGCATCTGGCGTGGTGGCCCCATGTGTATTCGAATGAAACATTGCATTGTCCTGCACCACCTCTATGACTGCTGTCATGTTTCAGTCCATTGTTGTGGTTGTTGTGTCAATATGCCCTATTCAGTGTTCGGTCACCCTCACCGGACCTCCACTTTGCCAGACATGATGTCCTTTTCTACCAATTGGTCCCTCCCTGTGATGTGCTCAAAGTAAGTGGAAATCTCTGACAACATTCTGGGATCCATAGGGTTTTCATTGAATAATATTTAGAAGTAGATGGCCAGGATCTTCTCCCTAGTCTGAAAATACTACTGGAACCTGTCCACTATGGGTTATTCTGCTGGCATTTTAAATACTGGTGACATAGCTTCTAGCATCAAAGCACCATGCAAGTCCCAAGAGTATGACCAACTCACAGACCAGTGGTAGTATGAAATTACAAAGCATGGTAAATATAGGAAATAGCATTTGCTTTATCCATTGGAGATAGTAGTAGTCATAACCTTCTGGTGAACTCTGTTTTCCAGTGAAGAACGGAAAAATACTACCTAGTGAGAGCAGAGGACTTTTACCAATGGGCGGGAATAACACAGAGCTGATGTAGATGAGGAGGCGGTTGCACAGGCCTTAGTTTACTCAAGTGTAACATAACCTATTCCAGAAATTTACTTACAACCTCTATGCAGAGGGCCTTGTTATCTGGCTTCTTAGGCAAAATAACATCTTGCATCAATTACAATTCACTTTCTGGCATCTTTCAAAAAAGACAAAGTCTTTCTTAAATGTCTAAGGCACTACTGCTCCATAGTTGTTTTCAGCTGCGGTCCAGTCACAGCGACCCCCATGTTACTGAGCAGGACTGAGCTCTGCAGGGATTTTCTTGTCTATAATCTTTATGGAAGCAGGTTGCCAGCCTTTTCTACCATGCAATGCTGGATGAGCTCAAACCTTCAGCCCCCGGGCTGGTAATCAAGGGCCAAGCATCACTTAGGGGGCTGCTGTACAGTCCAGCATTAGTTAAGACTAAGGGCTTTGTCATCAGGCTGTCTCACTTCAAGTGCTGCCTTGGTCACTTCCTAACTGGAGCACCTTGAGCAAGTCATTTAACCTTACACTGGTGGCCTACTGGTTAAGTGTTATGGCTACTAACCAAAGGCCAGCAGTTAGAATCCACCAGACACTCCTTGGAAACTCTACAGAGCAGTTCTCGTCTGTCCCATAGGGTAGGAACTGAGTCAGTGGCAAAGGATTTGGTTTAGTTTCTTCTGTATACCTCCTTTGTATAAAACAAACCAATCAAACCTGTTGCTGTTGAGTAGATTCTGACTCATAGCAACACTATAAAACAGAGTAGAACTGCCCCACTGAGTTTCCAAAGAGCGCCTGGTGGATTCAAATTGAAGTCTTTTGGTTGGCAGCCCTAGCACTTAACCACTATGCCATGAGGGTTAGGGAGTGAAATCATACCTGCTTTAGAATGTAGTTAGGCTTGAATCTGTCCAAACATATAAAGCTCAGTATCAGTACCTGGAACTTAGTGAACACTCAACCAAGGTTACATATTATCTGTCACTTTTCTGTGGTTTTAGAGCTTGTGTTAAATTCAAAGCACAGGAAAAGTATTTTAGAAAAACCCATTGCTTTGCAAAGTGTTGTATCTTACAAGCAAAAGAGATGAAGAATAACACACAGTGATGGCTGAGATATTTGACAAATGGGCAGAAACAGCAAAACATTAAAAAAGGAGTTCCCTTTTCCAGGTCCATGTTGAACATAATGATGGAGGGAAATGTGATTATATATTATAGCAGCAAGGAAGCAGAATAACGGGTTTGGGAAATCTGCAGAGAAATAAAGCTATTGCATTTGGTTGGACAATAATATATTGGGAAACACTGGGTCTGAAACTGTGGTTAACATTCACTCTCCTTCCTGTGAATTTTTAGCTTACTGAAGTCAAATGACTGTATTTTTTTGGTTTTGTTTTGCAGATGGAAAAGAATGAGCTGTTTAACAGGGAAATGAGCACATGCCTTAACTGGACAACATTACGTTTTCTAAGAGCAGTACAAATGAAACTTTTAAAAATAAAAAAAAAAAGAAACCAACTGATTAAACATTTTTTCATTGTTTTTCTCTCCCTTCCTTCCTTTCTTTGTTTAATTTCCTTTAATTGCTGTGGACGATGGCCCTAGTCTTCATATCAGCCTAGTAATGAAGGCTACCAGGTGTGTCTTTGAGCATTCATTCATTCTGTCACTATCTTTGTTGGGACACCAGTTTTGTACTCTGAGTCAGTTCTGCTATAGTCACCTGGATGACTGGAAGGTTCTGTGTAGATCTATATGAGAACTCTGGAAACAAAAGACTTAATGAAAATGGCTAACTGAACTATTTATGAATGTCTTCAGAATTTCACTTTTAGCTAATGTAGAATGTTGTTAGCTACGTGACTCGAGTCATGGTAACTTCTTTTACAATAGAAAGAAATTTTGCTTGGTTATGTGTTGCCCTCCCAATCACCAGTGTGTTTGAATCCATCACTGCAAATGTTGTGCCAATCCATCTAAACAAGGACATCTAGTGCCTACATTCGCCCTCTGTTTCACCAAACATGATGTTGTCCTCTGGTGACTGATATCTCCTGATGATGTGACTAAAGCAAGCAAGTCCAACAGCATTCTGTTGTGATTCATAAGGATTTTCACTGGCTAATTTTCAGAAGTAGATTGCCAGGCCTTTCTTCCTAGTCTGTCTTATCTGGAAGTTCTGCTGAAACCAGTCCACCATGGGTAAGCCTGCTGCTATTTGAAACATCAGTGGCACAACTTCATAGCAACACACAAGTCACCATAGTAAGATAAATGGGTTGTTAAAAACAAAGCAAAACAAAACATTGCTGTCAGGCTGACTCTGATTCATAGTTTAGATTAGAACAGTCTCATAGTGTCCAAGGAGCTCCTCATGGATTAGAACTGGCGGTCTTTTGGTTAGTGGCTGTACCACTTAACCACTATGCCACAAATGGATGGTTAGCAAGTGTAAATAAGTGTGTACATACTTTCAGGAAATTTATGATGGTAGGTTTCCCACCCAGAGCAAAGTTAACACTGGGTGATTCATATAAGTTGATGTTCCTATCTCACCTGGCTCATGTGACTTAAACAACAAGTTTACATGCTAGTGGGAGGCATGGTTATATGAATCTTCTAGGAAAAGATAGGAAGCACAGGCATGCATCCTTTTTTTTTGTCCACAAAATATTCTGTGAAATGGAACGTTATGTGATTTGAATATTACGCTGTATTATATTACTTAGCAAAGCCGTATGAGCTTCTGCAGTGCACCTGTGTACATAGAATAGTGAAGATACTACGCACATACAGTAGTGTATTTCAGCTAATGTCTCCTGCAATACATGAGCATGGATGCTGCTGCTTATGCATTGGAACATACCCTGTTATTTGGAAAACTTTTTATTTGTAAGTAGAGAAAGCTCACATTAAAATAATGAAAAAAGAATGCTACAGTGTATTCATAAGCTCATAACACACGCATTTACTATGACTATCAAAATATATGTTATTATATGTTATACAGGTTGTGAACCAATATATGCCTGGCAGCACAACTGGTTTGTTTACAAGAGATGTGAGAGACATGTGTTGCATGTTGAGAAGCTGGTGTATTCACCATATCCAGTTACATCTGGTATGTCAGCTACGTCTTGTTCTCCTATCAGGATTCTTGAGCTCTATTATAACCTTATGGGACCATGGACATATTGCTGTTGGACGTTGCCCACACAACAGATGTTACGGGGCGCATGGCTATATTTTATCGTGATGTCGAGCTTATAAGTGAGAAGCGGTGCATCTTCCTTTTACATCTTCATTGTGGATGTGTTGATCTACCTGTGGCACTTCATGCCAAATACAGGCTTTGTTTTGACACCAATCCTTCCTCCCTGGAGTATGGAAACATTTTTGCTCTTTGGCTGGTTCAGTGCCTGAGATGGCAGGATGTAGTACAAAACCTTTTTAAAATAGATAACATTTAAAGAACTAGAAGTGAAAGCACAAGGCTGTGAGTAAGAACAATGAAGGCAAATGGTCACTGTTTTAGTCATCTAGTGCAGCTGTAACAGAAATACCACAAGTGGTTGACTTTTACAAGCCAAGTGCCGTCGAGTCGGATCCGACTCATACAAAGAAAAACTTTATTCTTTCACAGTCCAGTAGGCTACAAGTCAAATTCAGGGCAGCAGCTCCAGGAGAAGTCTTTCTCTGATGGCTCTGGAAGAAGGCACTTGTTGTCAATCTTTCCTCGGAGTAGGGGCTTCTGGGGTACAGAAACTCCAGGTACTTTCCTAAGGACACACTAGGCTCCTGGCACTGCTTTATTCCTGATGGTATAAGGTCCCTTAAACTATACTTGCTTCCCTTTCTTTTATAGCCCAAGGGATTCCCTCCAGGCACACTACAATCTTATAGATTGAGTCCTGCCTCACTAAGGCAACCACTACCCCGCTTCTCTCATTAATGTCACGGAGGTAGGATGCACAACATACAAAATCATCACACAATGCTGGGAATCATGGCCCAGCCAAATTGCAACACACGTTTTTTGGGGTGGACAGATTCAATCCATGAGAGTCATTGTGTGTGTTTAGACCTGAATGGAGGTGGGTGGGAGGCTCTAAAGCCCAGATTACTGTCCTTACCCTGATTTTGTTAATATGATCAGCAAAATTGCTACCGTATCGCTTTTCCTAGGCAACCCCCTGCCATGTGACTGTTTCAGTTTGCAGAGAGACAGAGAGCTCAGAGAAGGCTAAGGTACGTGTGATTAATTACATCTCACAGACTTCCACTGAATTGACTAGTTTCTGAACAGGGGAGGGCAAAAAATAAACAGTGTAAGCAGAGAAATTTGACAAATAGCAACAACAGCAGGAAGTAGATAGAGAAGAAGAAGCTGAACACAAGTGGAGCAACTATCCCTTTGCTTATGAATGTTCTCATTGGTTACGTGACAGGAGGAGGAATGGTATTTCTTCTGTCCTTTCATGGTGGTGGGAGGGAACAGCACTTCTGCCAAATTTTTTTGATGATCCCAAAAGGAAACCCAAACCCCAAACCAAACACACTGCTGTCGAGTAAATTCCAACTCATAGTGACCCTATAGGACAGAGTAGAACTGCCTCATAGAGTTTCCAACGAGTTCCTGGTGGATTTGAACTAACATTTTGGTTAGCAGCCGTAGCACTTAACCATGACACCACCAGGGCTTCTGATTCCAGAAGAAGATTTCAAAAGAAGTACTATCATTTCTTTCATATTGTTTGTTGTTAGCTGTTGTGTGGTCACTCTTGACTCACAACCACCCATGCACAATGGAATGAAATGATGCATGGATCTGTGCCAGCCCTGTCACAGGCTGAGGACTGGGCCCTTGTGGTCCATAGGGTTTTCACTGACTGATTTTGGGAAGTAGACTGCCAGGCCTTTATTCCTAGCCTATCTTTGTCCAGAAACTCCACTGAAACCTATTCAACATAATAGCAACAGGCTAGCCGGACAGATGGTAGGAACACATGATATGCACTGTCTGATACTCACATTTGGTTTTCCTGCATGGAACTTGAGAATTCTACCACTGAACGACCTTTAAATATGTTCCTTGTTAATGGCAATTCACTACTAATCTCTCTCGAAACTGGATGGGGAGTGCCATGGATTGCATTGTGTCCCCACAAAAATGTATGTATAGATTCGACTTGGCTGTGAGTCCTAGTATGGTGCAGTTCCTCCCATGTGTTGTGAATCCTGCCTCTGTGATAGTGGATGATGGAGAATCAGCAGCAGTCGTGCTGGTGAGGCAGGACTCCGGGTACAAGCCATCGGACATAAGGGAGAGAAGTGAGCAGAGGCAGTTGGGAACCTCATACCACCAAGACCGAAACAGAGCATGTCCTAGGGACCTGAGGTTCCTGTGCCAAGATGCTCTCACTGGATTTGGACTCAGCCTACTGAGCTGTGATAAATTCTCTTACTGAATGAATTTATAATTGATAAATGGATTTGTGGCCTACTGGACTGTGTCAATAAAATTTCTCTTCATGAAACCATCTACTCGTGGTATTTCTGTTAGAGCAGCACCAGGTGACTAAAACAGGGGGTGAGGAGGAAAGAAAATTTCCCCTACCCAAACAAGAACAAACCCAAGTAAACAGTTTCATTGAGTATAAATAATTTCTTCAGATAGCGCGGTTGTTATTGTTAGATGCTATCGAGTCAGTTTCAACTCACAGTAAGTCTACTAACAACAGAATGAAACACTACCCGGTTGTGCACCATGCACACATTGTCGGAGCCACTGTGCCAATTCATCACCCATGTCACTGCGGTCAGCTCCACTCTGAGAAGGCAGTACTTCCCCACTCTTCTTTGGAGTGCCTTCCAAATGGGGACTCATTTTCCAGCACTATGTCTAACAGTGTTCAGATGTCATTCATCAAGTTTTCCTTGGCTAATTCTTTTCAGAAGTAGACTGCCAGGTCCTTCTTCATAGTCTGTTTTAGTCTGGAAGCTCAGCTGAAACCTGTCCATCGTGGGTGACCCTGCTGGTATACTGACGGCATAGCTTCCACCGTCACAGCAACGCTCAAGCTCCCACCTTATGACAAAGTGACGGATAAGTAGGGATCAAGCTAGGCCCATCTAAGACCATCAGGGAAGGCCTCTGTGAGGAAAGGGTATGTAAGCCAAACCTAAAGAATGAGGGGAAGTGTCCTACAAAAACAGAGAAAAGACTGTTCCAGAGAGAGAGGGAGTAGCTTGTACAAGGAAAGAAAGAATCTGGGATGTGTACTGGTAAACTGAATGCAGGCCAGCTTGATGGAACTCACTGAAGGTTCCATAGCAGAAGAGAACCTGACTGTGCAGTGCAATTTTATTTTTCCTCTGGAATATATTGTTTCACTGAGCCTTGGTGGTGTAATAAGAGCTCAGCTGCTAATCAAAAGGTGGGCAGTGTGAATCCACCAGCTGCTTCTTGGAAACTCTGTGGGGCAGAAAATGCAATGGGACAGGAAATCCTACAGGGCAGTTTTAACTCATCCTATGGGGCCATTATGAGTCAGAATTGACTTGAGGGCAACAGGTTTGGTTTTACGTTGTTTGACAAGACACATTAGAGTTAATTATTATTTATTTATTTATTTATTATTATTATTATTTATTATCATAATTATTAGTTATTATTTAGCATACATTGTTCACTGCAGAAGATACAGAAAATATTTCCCACCTAACACCGACTATACTGTTGTGTTGCTGTTAGGTGCTGCCTAACTGATTTCAAGTCATGTTGACCCTGTAACAAGACAGAACTGCCCCATAGGGTTTTCTAGGCTGTCATCTTTATGATAGCAGATTACTAGCTCTGTCTCCCATGGAGCCACTGGGTGAGTTTCATCTGTCAGTCTTTTCATCTGGCAGACAGCAGCTTAACCATTGCATCACCAAGGCTACCTGCTACTGACCAAATTACACATAGTAATTGTCAACTAAAGATATTTCTACTTAAACTTGTGTTTGTTTGTAATACTTTTGAAAGTTCATGAATGCATTTCTAGTTAAAAACATATGAAACTCAATAGAAAGTAGTAACTTCTTTTTGAGAAACTTCTTACATCATCATTAGAGCCCAATTATCATCTTACTAAGTACCTTTATTACTATACCTTCTGTTTTTTTGCCTTTGTGTTAAAAAATCATAGAAATCCAAAACCAAGGAGGAAAGCAATAAGTAAGTAATACACTACCCAAAGTAGTCACAAAGTATTTGTTGATTCATTCTGCTGTAATGAAGTGGCAAAAACATTTTATTTTGTATTGTAGTAGCATGATGAAATTGAATGAGTTATTTCTCTAGAACAAAGAAACTATAATACATAAGCATTTACTGATAATAGGAATTCATTCAGTTAATCAAACTGCAATGGACACAACAATATCTCTCTTCAGAGTTTTAATTCTAATGGAAAGACCGCACAAAAGAAAAAAAACAAGTACATGATCTTATTTAAGGAACATGTAATAATGAGTGTATTGAAACAGTGGATTTTGTTATTAGTACTAAATATAAAAAATACTTAAGTTTCTCTGTTATGAAAATTCTCATTTTTGCTTATTTTATGAAATTATGGAAAATATACTTTGTAAAATACAGTCAGCATAGTTTGCTTCTTGTTGTACGGTATAATTTGGAAAGTATCTTAGAGCTAAAGAAGAGAGTATCAGGGAGTTATTTTTGGTTCTGGTTTAGGCAGTTTTTTCCAATATGTGAAACTAGCCTTGTAAAGAAAGTGCTCATCTCTTTAACTTCCTGTGTATGAAGTGAAAAGAAAATCTAGGAAGGTCTGCTATGCCCAACTGGTAATGATAGTCTATTCATTGGAAAAAACTTTGCTTTTGTTTTGCCCATAAGCATAGCCTTGGGAAGTTGAAATCCTCAAAACAGCATGTGCCTATGTTTTCACCAAAACACAGAATGGACAAAGTAGCATATTCCAAATCTCAATCTTGAGAAATTGTGAATTGCACTGGAAAGCCTAACTAAAACTAAAAAATACTACAATTTTAAGAAATCAATATTTGAACCCCTAAAGTCAAGATGTTTGAAACAGCAGTTACTACAAAGTTCAAAGCTATTATGTTTTTGAAAACAGATGTAAAATTCTATTCCTGTTATATAGAAATCCTTCTTTAGTTGGCTAAAGAAAAAAAAAAGTAAAATGTTAAAATAAGTAGCCCTGTTCTACCATAGTTTATTTTGCATGACAAATATTTAGAATGCAGAAAAGCTCTCTCTAGCTCATTTGTCATTCTTTTAGCATCTTTCACATTAATGTAACAGAGTCTATGCTATTGATTAAATGGCAACGTTACAAGGCATTAAAAATCATGAAGACAAAGGTGGGTATTGGGAAACTAAGTCTGGTGGTTGTTAGGCGCCGTCAAGTCACTTCCCAATCATGTAGCTTCCATGTTCAACAAAATTTATTGCTGACCCTCCGTTTTCCCAACCTTGATGTCTTTTTCTAGGGACTAATCCCTTCTGATAATGTGTTCACAGTATCAGAGACTAAGTGTCACTATCTTCTTTTCCAAAGAGCATTCTGTCTGTACTTCTTCCAAGACAGACTTGTTCTTTTTTTCTGACACTCCACAGTATATTCAATATTCTCTGCTAACATTGTAATTCAAATGCATCAATTCTTCTTTGGTCTTCCTTATTCATTGACTAACTTTCCCACGCATATGAGGCAGTTACAAACAATGTGGCCTGAGTCAGGTACATCTTACTTCTCAAAGTGACATCTTTGCTTTTCAATATTTAAAAGAGATCTGTTGCATCAAATTTGTTCAGTGCGATTTATTATCTACCATTCCACAGGCATTGATTGTGGGTCCAAGTAATCTGAAGTTTTTGACAACTCCAGTGTTTTCTTCATTTATCAGCGTGTTGCTTATTGGTCCACTTGTGAGGATATTTTCTTTATGTTGAGATGTAATCCATATTGAAGGCCGTAGTCTTTGATTTTCATCAATAAGTGCTTCAAGTCCTCTTCACTTTCAGCAAAATTTATCATCCACGTATCACAGATTACTAATGAATCTTACCCCAATCCTGATGCCATTCTTACTCACATAATCCAGTTTCCCAAATTATTCACTCAACACAGAGATTGAATAAGTATGGTAAAAAGATATACCCCTCATACACACACAAGTATCCCCTTGTTCTGTTCCAATGACTGCCTCTTGGTCTATGTATAGGTTCTACATGTGCACAATGAAGTGTTCTGGAATTTCTAGTTTTTGTAAAGTTATCCATAATTTGTTACGATCCACATAGTTGGATGCTATTGGGTAGTCAATAAACATCTTTGTTAAATTTATAAGCTCAACTGTAACACAACCTCTTTGCTTCTGTCTTCTGCTAATGTTAAACCAGAACATTACTGTCTACTCACCTGAACATTTTCAGGAGAAATTTGAACTTAATCATCAGGATTCATCTAATATTATAGCATTAGTGTGAGACTCAGTGTAAAGCGATACACCGTATAATAACTACTAGGCATTTTCCTTCCTTCATGTCTACTCAAGATTCTATTTCCAGACACTCCAAAGTCCCTCTGGGCCCTTCTGGGCAGAAACCAGTCTTCTCTGTGGGCACTTTCTCGTGGCTATCAGCTTGGACCGCCCCCTTAGTGTCCTCTTGCTCCAATGTCTGTATTGGTCGAATTTTTAGTTTAGACTTCCCTTTTCCTTGTAATTGCAATCTTTTCTCTTTCAAAACCCCTTTATGTTTTTCTGATTCCTTCACTAACTGAAGTGTTACTAACATGAGGCATTTTATAAAGCAGGCTGTTAGTGAAATTTTGTGGTTACAGTGTATGTGGTAAGGGTCACTATGAATCCAGTCCCTAAAAGGTGAGTTGAATTGATCAAGTCCTCCCATTTCCACTTGGTCATCTTTATCTCCAGCCACCCCTGGGAAATTGTCTTTTCTGGCCTCATGTGTTCAGAGCTGGGTCAGAGCTCACAAATTAAAAGGACATCATCTGTCATGAATTCCCTCCCCAAATTTGTGTAGCAGTTTAGCTAGGCGATGCTTCTTGGTATTGTGTGATGTCCTCCTTGTTGTAAACACCGCCTCTACAATGTTAATATGGGTGGATGGGAGTCAGCCGTGTCGGTAGGAAAGGACTCAGTGGGTAAGGTTGTTTTGTGCCTTGAGGCAGTCTCTTGAGATTTAAAGGAAAGAAGCTAGCAGAGAGATTTGGGGACCTCATACCACCAAGCAGCTGTGCCAGAAGCTGAGCCCAGTTTTGGAAAAAACCGGGGTCCCTGTGCCTCAGAAGCTTCCAGTCCAAGGGAAGATTGACAGCAAGAACCTTCCTCTGGATCCATCAAGGAAAGCCTTTCCCTGTAGGTAATACCCTGAATTTGGACTTTTAACCCATGGACTGTGAAAAAACACAATTTCTCTTTTCAAAGCCATCTACCTGTGGCATTTCCGTTAGAGCAGCACTAGCTGACTAAGACATCTTTCAGATTGCCAAGTAGATAGATGCTAGGTGCAAGTCTAAGGACCCCACATGACACCCCAACTTTCTGACCTGTTGGCCACAAATTGGGAGCTGATTTCCCACTACCCTTTCTGGACACCCCCTTCAAGTTTAGTAACCACGTGGCACTCTTACTTTCTGACCTGCTGCTTCCCACCGACCATTTAGGTTCCACAATTCACTGGAACAATTCATAGAACGCACTCAGAATGCACTGCGCTTACAACTACAGAATTATTATAGCCAAAAAGAGTACAAATGAAGAGATGCCTAAGGCAAGGTCTGGGAGGGTTCCTAATTTGAAGTTTCCATGTCCCTAGGAAACCGCAGACCTTCTGAGTGCAGATGCTCTCACCACCTAGGAATCTCGTTTGAGACTCCATGGTTATTGACTAGTCCTGCATCATAGGCTAAATCATGCCTCCTGAAACTAACTGATACTGACTTTCCAGGAGAATCTTACCTGGTCTAGCTGGCCCTCACTTGCCAACACAAATTCTCATACATGATCTGGAAAAGACCCAGATCAAGGCACTCCAATTACTCCACGGGATTTCTCCAGAGCTGTCTTAGTCATGTGGTCCTGCTCTATCAGAAATACCACGAGTGGACGACTGACTTTAAGCAGCCAAGCCAAGCCAAGTGCCGTCGAGACTTTAAGAAAGAGACGTTTATTCCATGCAGTCCAATAGGCTAGAAGTCTGAACTCAGGGTGCTGGTTCCAGGGGAATGCACTTGCTCTGTGTCAGCTATGGAGGAAGGTCCTCGTGTTGCATCAATCTTTCTTTAGTCTGACAGCATCTTGGTGTAGGAACCTCAGGTCTGAAGGGTGGGCTCTGGCCTCATGGGTGCTTTCTTGATGGTCCAAGGTCCTCAACTCTTTGCTTGCTTCCCTTTCCTTTCACCTCTTAGAGGAAACTCACCTTAGGAAGGGTGTTATAGTCCCACCCCAATTCTGTTTAACATAATCCACTCTATTAACCACAGGCAGAGACTGGGATTTACAGCACAGAAACATCACAGAATGGAGGATAATCCCAAAATGCTGGGAATTGTGGCCCAGCCAAATCACTACACACATTTTTTTAGGGAACCACAATTCAATCGACAACAAGAGGCAAGGACAAAGTTTACCTTACTTAGAGTAAAACTAAGTCTTATATCTAACACAGTAGAATTATAATGTTGCCAAGCATTAAAGTTTAAATTATAGTTATCGTGGTCCTAAACGCTGTTGGCTGCCCATTCACCATTTTTGACTGATTACCCTCCTTCAGGCTTGATGCCTTTGCTTGTGGTCAGTACGTCACCCATTCCCTTTCCTGTGTTTTACCTATCATCTTCCCAGTTCTTTCTTTTCTACTGTTCTATTGCCAGTTCCTTGTACAAGTACAAATTCAGTCAGAAAAGACATATATTTTTAAGGATTTCTTTTTTAAGCAAAAGATTATCCAGATCATAACTACCAATAGTTATTGCTAGTTGCTGTCGAGTTGACTTCAATTTGTAGTAACCCTGTGTGCAACCTTGGTCCTCCTCAAGACGACTGGAATACTTCAGCCCATTGTTGTGGCCACTGTGTATTCTGAGTGCCATCCATCATGGGGAGTTCATCTTCCAGCACTGTTTTGGACAATATTCTATTGTGATTCATACAGTTTGTGTCAATTTTTTTTTTCGGAAGTAGATCTATAGGACTTTCTTCCTAGTCTGTCTTAGTCTGGAAGATCCAGTGCAATATTTTCACCATATATGACCCTTATGCTATTTGAAATAGGGGTTGCACAGCTTCAAGCATCAAGCAAGCCAGTACAATATGATCTGTTAACAGACACTTGGTAGCTGTAAGTGTTTTCCTGTATCAGTTAGCCAAAAGGAATGTAATTTCCCATCTTTCTCCTTCCCCAGTCTCACACATCCTGACAGCCTATCCTTCAGTTCTGCTCTTTGGGGACTTCTTTTTCAATTCAAGGCCAGTCTCAATACTCATTGACAGAAAAGATTTTTCCGGAGAGATTGGTCTACATTATCTTTAATCTTTACAACACTCCTGCAAGGTAGGAATTACTAAACATACTATACAGATGGAGGGGCAAATGACTTGATCATGTTCTCAGTCTCATGCTGTTTGCTCTTGAATAATTTTTCACTTTGCTTTTCTATCCTGGTTGGCATAAGTTTGTATAGACACTATCTCCTTGTCCAGCTATTCGTGGTTTAGGCAGGGGAGAAGTGAATCATGCTGGTCGGAGTTTTATACAGCAGGATGAGGTATTCAGGTTGGCTGGGGGCACCAAGGCACTTGGGTCAGAGTCAGAGGAAAGTAAATCATTGAGCTGCTGTTCCAGGAAGAATAAAGCTACTAAAAGTTTTCAGAAAGAACTGGAACATTCATGAACCAAGAAAATAGTTCGAAAAGTGAGTTGAGATGAAAATTCCAGAGGGAGAGGCCAGAGAATGAAACAAGATGGCTGGGAGCCAAAAGAAACAAACGTAAATTGAAGGATATCTGAGGAACGAATTCTAAATTGTGGTTAACTTGTTCCTTCTGCATAGCAACATATCACGAGGGTCGTTAATTAATAATAATCTAACAATAGCATGTATCATTGGTACCCAATTAAAATGTCTTTAGGACAGGAATTTTGGATCTATTTTTCTACAATAGGAAATGACTGAGATAAATGTATCTGTTATGGATTGAATTTGCCCTCCCCTCCTCAATATTTCTTGTAAGTCCTAACTTCTATATTTGTGAATGTAATCTCACTTGGGAATAGGTTTTCTCTGTTATGTTAATAAGCCATATCAATGTAAGGAGTGTCTTAAGCCAGCCACTTCTGAGATATAAAAAGAACAGATTAATTACAGAAGCAGGAAGCTTTGATGAGGGAAAATTGATACCGTGCCATAGGAAGATTGCCAAGAAACCAAGGAACAGAAGCTAAAAAGAAACAAGGGTCTGGCCCCAGAGCTGGCTGAGAAAGTCTTCCCCTGGAAACTCTGGTGGCGCAGTGGTTAAGAGCTATGGCTACTAGTAAAAAATTGACAGCTCAGATCTGCCAGGTGCCCCTTGGAAGCTCAGTGGGGCACTTCTACTCTGCCCTATTGGGTATCTATGAGTCAGAATCAAGTTGATGGCAATGGGTTTGGGTTTTTTTTTGGTTTGGGGGGAAAAAACCTTTTTTGTTTGTTAAAGTCTTCTGCCTGTGGTATTTCTGGTATAGCAGCATGAAGAAATTAAGACAGTGTCTAAGCTATTTGGAAAGTATTATTGGGTTTTTCCCAATATATTTTCTTAAGTCATCATCATGAAGAAAAGAGACCCAAATAGAATACTAAACTGGTTTTTACAGAATGCTTAACTTCTGATAATATTTATGAAGTAAGATTTTTTTTTAAGCTAGTACACATACTGTTTTATGACATTAATTAACAACCTCACAATATATCAATCCTCTCCCTTCTAGACCTTGGGGTCCCTATCCGCAGATTTCCTGTCCCCTCCTGGCTTCTAGTCCTTGTCCCTGGGCTGGTGTTTTGTTTTGTTTTGTGGACCTGTTCTGGTTAGTCTTGTTTTATGGGCCTGTCCTATCTTTGGGTGAAGGGTAAACTTTAGGAGTGACTTCATTACTGAGCTAAAAGGTGCCCCGGGGCCATATCTTGGCTCTTTTCCAGTGTCTGTCAGACTAGTAAGTATGTTTGTGTGTGTGTGTGTGTGTGTGTGTGAGACAGAGTTAGAACTGTATGCTACATTTTTCTCTAACGCTGTCTAGGACCCTTTATTATGATCAGTCAGTGGTGACAGCTGGATACCATCTAGTTGTCACGGACTCAGTCTGGTAGAGGCTGTGGTAGTTGTGGTCCATAACTCCTTTAGACTAATCTTTCCCTTGTATCTTTAGTTTTCTTCATTCTCCCTTTCTCCTGAAGGGGTGAGACCAGTGTAGTATCTTAGATGGGCACTCACGGGCTTTTAAGATCTCAGAGGTACTCACCAAATTAGAACGTAGACATTTTCTACAGGTCAGGTAGAGGGAGTCCTCCTACTTTACTCTTCTTCTTCAACAGCAATATACTTATCTGGGGACTATTTCCTTCCCATATGCAATTAATGACAAGTTTTTCCATCTCTTTAGATAATGTCATTGGTATTTGGATTGAGATGGTACTGTATTTGTAGATTGCTTTGGATAGAATTGTCATTTTCACAGTCCAAGTCTAGGTATCCATGAGCATGGTATGTCATGCCACTTAAATGGATCATTTTGGTTTCTTGCAGTAGTTTTGCTCATACAGGTCTTTTACGTCTTCACTTACATTTATTCCTAAGGGTTTTATTTTTTAGGGGCTGTTGTAAATGGTGTTATTTTCCTTATTTCCTTTTTGTCCTCTTTATTGGTGTATAGAGATTCAGCTGATTTTTGTATGTACTGTATTCTGCTAATCTACTGAATCTATTACCTCCAGTAGTTTTCTCATGGAGTATTTTGACTTCTCTATGTATAGTATTATATCATCCCACAAATATGGAGTTTTACTTCTTCATTAGAAATTTGGATGCACTTCTTTTTCTTGCTTTGTTGTTCTAGTGAGGACTTCCATCACAACGTTAAATAGGAGTGGCAATAAAAGGCATCCTTGTCTTGTTCCTGTTCTCACAAGGGATATTTTCAGCTTCTCTCCATTAAGAATGATTTTGACTTGGTTTTATAGGGATGCCCTTTATTATGTTGAGGAATTTATCTTCTATAGTTGTTTTATTGAGTTTTTATCAGGAGTCGGTGTTGCACTTTGTCTAATGATTTTTCTGCATCCATTGAGATGATCACGTGATTCTTTTATTTATGTGGTGGATTATGTTGGTCAATTTTCTAATGTTGAATCATCCCCTGCATACTGCTATGAACTGTACTTGGTTGCAGTGTATTTTTTTTTACATGGTGGTTAATTCTCTCGGCTAGAATTTTGTTGTGAATTTTTGCATTTACATTATGTGAGATATTTGTAACTTTATTTTTTTAGTGATGTCTTTATGTAGTTTTAGTATTGAGGTTACGCTAGCTTCATGCAATGAATTTGGAGGTATCTCTTTGCTATGTTCTGAAAGTTTGAGTAATACTGTTGCAAGCTGTTCTCTGAATGTTTGGTAGAATTCTCCAATGACATCATCTGGGTCAAGGTTTTTTTGCTTTTGGCAGTCTTTTTCTAATATTATTATTACTTTTTAAATCTCTTCTCATGTTGTGGGTCTATTCAGATTTTCAACATCTATTTGTGTTAGTTTAGGTAAGTAGTGTGTTTTTAGAAACTTGTCCATTTCTTCTAAGTTTTCAGATTTATTGGAGTGTAGTCATTCTTAATACTCGTTTATAATCTTTTTTATTTTAGTTGGTTTTGCTGTAATCTCCCTATTTCATTTCCTATTTGGGGTGTTTGCATCTTCCCCTATTTTTCTTCTTTCTGTTTGGCCAGTGTTTGTTGATTTTGTTGATCTTTTCAAGGTACTAATTTTCACTTTTGCTGTTTCTTTCAGTTGTGTTTCTATTCTCTTTCATTTATTTTTGTTCTGATCTTACATTATTTCCTTTTGTCTGGTAGTTGTGGGCTTCTTTTGCTATTCTCTTTCTCTTTGTTTGAGTTGTATAGCTAATACTTTGATTTTTTGTCCCTGTCTTCTTTTTCAATGTGTGCATCTATTGCTATAAACTGCCTCTGAGCATTGCTTTTGCAGTGTTCCAAAGGTTTCAGTATGAAGTGCTTCATTCTCATTTGATTCTAGGATCTTTTTTACTCTATCTTTGATTTCTTCTATTTATGCAGTGGTTTTTAAGCAGGATATTATTCAGTTTCCATGTATTTGATTTTTTTCCCCTGTTTTTCCTATTATTAATGTCTACTTTCATAGCACTGCAATCAGTATTATCTCAGTGTTTTAAATTTGTTGAGGCTTAGTGTGTGGGCTAAGATGTGGTCTGTTCTGGAGAAAGTTCCATGTGCATTGGGAAAAGAATGGGTACTTTGCAGCTGTTCAGTGGATCATTCTATATAGCAGCTCAACTTGGCTGACTAGGTCTTTTAGATCTTCCGTATTTTTGTTGAGTTTCCTTCTAGTTGTTATTTCCTTTACCAAGAGTGGTATGTTAAAGTCTCCTACTATTATTTTGTAACTGTCTGTAACTCTTTTTGGTGCTATTAGAATTTGTTTTATGTATTTTAGAGCCCTGTCACTGGGTGCATATGTGTTTATTATGGTTATGTCCTCATGACTGATAGTCTCTTTAATTATCATATAGGGTTCTTCTTTGTGCTTTGCAGTAGATTTTGTTTTGAAGTCTATTTTATCTGAGATTAGTATTGTCACTGCTGCTTCTTTTTTGGTAGCTGTTTGCTTGGTATGTATTTTCCATCCTTTGATTTTTTTAATTAAATTTCTAAGGTGGTACTCTTGTAGACAGCAAGAGAACCTTTTTTTTGTTTGTTTGTTCTTAACCATTCTGTCACTCTCTGCCTCTTTATAGGTGCATTTAGGCCATTTTTTTTCTTTGGCTTCAACAACGAAGTTTATTCTCTCACAGTATAGTAGGCTAGAAGTCCAAATTCGGCGTGTTAGTTTCAGGGGAAGTTTCTCTCTCTCTCCGTTCTGCAGGAAGGTCCTTGTCATCAGTCTTCGCTTGGTCTGGATCATCTAACCGCAGAATCCTTAGGTCAAAAAGATGTGCCTTGCTCCAGATTCTTGGTAGTATGAGGTCCCTATGTCTCCCTGCTCACGTCTCCTATATCTCAATAGAGATGGACTCAAAACACTAACTAATCTGTAGATCTCACCAATATAACTGCCACTGATCCATCTCATTATATGAGGTCTGACCATTAAGTCTGTGAACTTAATTATTCTAAGTGCTACATACCTCATTGCTGAATATCACTGTGGTCACTTCTGAGGTACTCCCCTTGGGTAACTACACACTGACACCAGCATCTAGTCCACCTTCCAGGAATGGCCATTGTGCACAGTGGCACAGGGGCAAGTTCATGAACTTAATTGTATAGTTGTCTGTGAGGGAGTTTTTATTTTTTTTTATTATTATATTTTTATTAAATAAAAAATGAAAGTGTATATGCTCTGTGCTTAGAATATTGGGTTAAGATAGGAGGAGTACACAAGTTGTGTCAAAGCCTCATTAATATTGATCTTCTTACTAATGTGTATTGTCACCAATTTCACCCAACCAAATTTCTAACAGCTATCTAATTTAAACCCTCACCCCTCGACCTCCTGCCCTTATAGCCATTAAAGAGTCTTTTCTGTTATGTGTGAGTATGCTTTTAAGTTTTTATTGTAGGTGTCTCATATAATAATTGTCCTTCTGACTCATTTCATTCAACATAATGTCCTCCATTTGAGGCCAAACTGAGAGATGTTTCCTGCTATCATCGTTGTTCTTTATCAATGGATAGTACTCCACTGAGTACATACACCAAGGTTTACCCATCCATTCTTCTGGTGTTGGGCATCTGGGTTGATTCCATCTTTTCACTATCGTGGACTGTGCTGCAATGAACATTCATGTGCACGTATCAGTTGGTGTAATGACCTTGGTTCTGTAGGATACATTTCAAGCAAAGGAATTACTGGGTCAAATGGTATATCTATATCCATTATTTTAAGGTAATGTCAAATTGCCTTCCAAAGAGGTTGCACCATTCTGCAATCCCACCAACAGTGTAGGACAGTTCCAATCTCTCCACATTTAGTGTTTTGTGTTTTTTGGATCATGGCCAAACTCATGGGGGTGAGATGGTATCTCACTGTCATTTTGATTTGAATTTCTCTAATATTAATGATCATGAACGTGTCCGTATGTGTTTTTTGGCTGCTTGGATCTCCTCTTTAGAGAACTGTCTGTCCATCCCCTTTGTCCACCACTTAATTGGATGATTTGTCTTTTTCTTATTGGTATTTTGTAGAACCTTATAGATTACGGAGATTGGGCATCGGTCTGACATAGAGTTGCCAAATATTTTTTTCCCATTCTGTAGGTGATCTTTTAATTCTTTTGATGAAGTCTTTGGATGAGCAGAAGTGTTTGATTCTTAGTAATTCCCATTTATCTATTTTCTCTTCTGATGAATGTGCTTTGCTTGTCAGATTTTGAAGTCTGTCTATATTGTGTATTAAAACTTCCATTGTTGACTCTATTTTATCTTGGAAGAGCTTTATCGTTTTAGCTTTTATATTTCGGTCTTTTATCCAATTTGAGTTGATTTTTGTATAACGTGTGAGATATGGATCTTCTTTCAATTTTTTGCAGATGGATATCCAATTTTGCCACCACCATTTGTTAAAGAGACTGTTCTTACTCCAGTTTAAAATCTTAGGGCCTTTGTCAAATATCAGCTGTTCATAGGAGGATCGTGGCATCTCTGGGGTCTCTATTCTGCTCCATTGGTCTATATGTCTCCTTTTGTACCAGTACCAGGCTGTTTTGACAACTGTGGCAGTATAATAGTTTCTAAAGTTAGGTAGTGAGAGGCATCACAGGGTGTTCTTCTTCTTCAGTAGTGCTTTACTTATCCGGGGCTTCTTCCCTTTCCAAACAAAGTTGATGATTTGCTTCTCCATCTCATTAAAAAAATGTCACTGGAATTTGTATTGGGATTGCATTATGTAAGCAGATTGCTTTGGGCAAAATAGACATTGTCACAATGTTGAGTCTTCCTGTCCATGAGCAGGGCAGATTACTCCATTTATATAAGTCTCTCCCAGTTTCTTGTAGTAAAGTCTTATAGTTCTCTTCATGAAGATCTCTTTATCTCTCAACTTAGATTTATTCCTAGGTATTTTATCTTCCTGGTAGCTATAGTAAAGAGGATAAATACTTACTACATTTGTATTATATGGAGCAGTTTAAAGACTAACTAGTAGTGGACATTTGACAATCTTGAAAAATTAATCACTGTTACACTAAAAGAGAATTTAAAATAGAGGTCTCAGCATGTCACTACTCTGATCAAAATCCTTTGAAGGTATTCTACACATTTTTATAAGTCACAGAGACAGAAAAATGCCATACATCTTCTTTCTCTCATAATTTCAGAGAATTTTTCTATCAGCAGCTCAGCAACAGTACTCTCAGTGTTTTCAGGTGTCCCTCCCTGTTCAGGATCTCCAATTAATCATAGATTGTTCCTCTTGATAGAGTTCCACATGCTTCTTAATACTTCTTCATTTTTCTGGTTTCTGTTTTCTGATTTTGCCTCACAGATGCTGGAGTCAGTAGCTCTGTCTTCCTAGTCGGAAAGTCTATTTTCCATTTGTTCCATTCTGTTTTCTTGGCTTTGAATTGAATTTTCTACCTCTTTGATTTTGTTATTGATCTGTTGGATTTTGGAGTACTGGTGTTCCATAAGATCAAACAGCTTGCTTAATTTTTCATTTTTCTGTGCAACATTTTGTATAATGTCTAGGAGGGCTCTCTATAGAATTCTTTTGTACTCTGATAGTTTCAGAAAGGCTTCTTCATCTGGCAAGTTCTTTGGTTCTTTCTTTTGGGGGCCTTCTGGAGCCACAGGTGAATTTTTCTTTATGTTTCTGCCCAAAGTTTGTTGCTTTTGGGGCATCTGAAGGTTGTTTTGTTTCTCTGGTGTTAACTTAATGGGCTCTAAAGCTCAGCCTGAAAAGGAGGGTGATCACCAGTCACTTCTATGTACTCCAGTGACTGGGATCTCTGGGATAGCAGGCTCCACCTTCTGATTTGCAAAGACACAGCCCTATTTATACAGTCAGTGGAGGTCTGACAGCTGATGTGATAATGTGAGTCTGTAAAGACTGGAAGAGATGCCGTCAGGATGCACTGTAGGTATTTCTCTAGGTAATCTAATACTGAAAGGTAAAAGGTATCTGACAGCTTCCAAGATCAGTCAGGCTTTCGGGTGTGCAAGTCCCTCTTCCCAGCTGGCAAAGTAAGCACCTCTATATCCAACCCAAGATGCTGTAAACTAGTTGAAAATACAGAAAGGCTACTGCTCTGCTGTCATCTGCTGCCAGGCCCCACCCGTAGGGCCACACTGTGAACAACACTGCTTTTCTTCTGGAAAAGCACTCCCCGTGCAGACACTGCCTCTCAGCCTGGGAATTTGGTCCTGCTGGGGCCTCTGTTTGAGTAACTCTGCCTCCCAATTGAACAAGATGGCATCCCGCACAAGGTCTCCTGCCTGCTGTGAAATAGCTGAATCAATGGCAGAGGTTTGGTAAGAGAGGGTGGAGGGGCTTATGTGCACAGAGTCCAGAGCTGGGCTCTCAAAATGTGGCTATTCCACCTGCTGGTCCAGTCAGCACTGCATCTGAGCTTTGCTGCCAGTTAAGCCCCAGTCCTGCCTGCTGGCTAAAACAGAGGAAAAAAGTTAAAATGGCAAGTTACCTTCAGACTGTAAGAGCCAGCACTGAACAAGGGCGAGGGTCGGTGAAGGAGAAGTTTCCTGTTCAGTGGTATCTAGTCCAAATTGACAGCCCTATGCTTGTCCCAGGGCTCACTAGGTGTCCAGAAGGCTCCATTTAGTTATCAATTCAGGCCTTGGTTTCCAGAGGGAATTAAGGAGATGTGTGTTTGGTCTTCCAACTTGACTCTGCCTCCCTCTTCTTTCTTCATAGCCTTTCCTCTCAAAATGTGGCAATTCCTCCTGCTGGTCCCATCAGTAGTGCATCTGAGCTTTGCTGCCAGCTAAGTCCCAGCCCCACCTGCTGGCTAAGACAGAGGAAAAAAAGTTAAAATGGCAAATTACCTTCAGACAGCAAGAGCTGGCACTGAACAAGGGCAGGGGCTGGTGAAGGTTTAGAAGTTTCCCATTCAGTGGTTCCCTGCTGGTCCCGTCAGCAGTGCATGTGAGATTTGCTGGAACACAAGTCACAGACTAAATTCTGCCCTGTGTATCATCAATTACTAACAAACAAGCATGAAAGCAGTACTTTAGTCTGGTTCAGTTCATTGTTCTTTTGTTACTCCTCCAAGATCTTCTCTAAAGCAGCTGCTCATTGCAGGTAGAGCCAACCATCTAGTAAGATCACATGATGGAGTTGATTATTAAGTCCTTTGTTAAGTGTAAGTGTGTTTGTGCATGCATGGACGGAGAATGGGGAAACATTGAGCTAGTGATTAAGAGACTAAGCCTTCCTCTTGTTTGAGGGCTTGCTAGATTTTTGCTCTTTTTTCCATGCAAGAATACTTGTTCTTAAATAGGCTTTCTAGCCAACTATATTTATGAAATACTACTAAAGACATTAATGGAAGATTATTTCTCATATCCCTAATGTTAGTTTATAAACTCTTTGATGGTGTTTTGAACAGTGGTCTTTGAAGTGCTGGGTGCAAGCAAATCTGGAATGGGGCCTCCTGTTAATGGTTCTCTAAACATTTAAAGTACCTGGAGTGTGAATTACACTTCTAGGTATTACAAATATTAACAAACTGCTCCCAGGACTTTGATCAAAGTTCACTCACACACACAAATACATGTACACACACTTCATACCACTTGGGTGAAGGATTTTAAACTGTATTCCTCACAACTTAACAGCAACACACATGCAACATAATATCACATCCTTTTCCTTGGCCTTTGTGTCTCTGTCATGATTCACCCTCAAATTATCTCATCTACACTCCTCCCTAACTCACTCTGTTCCACTCACACTTACGTCTCTGCTATTTCTCCACTACAATTCACCTAACCTTTCTATAGAAACTTTGCATCTTTGGTTTGTTCTAACTGGAATAGTCTCTCAGATATTCCCATATCTAGTTTATTCCTTTGGCTCAAGCATCTTGTACAGATTTCAGCTATTCAAGTGGACTTTATGAGCATCCTTTATAGGCTAGTACTTTTTATTCTTTATCTGCTCACCTGTTCTTTCTTCCTCGTAACACTTATCCTTTCTTGATATTTTTGTTATATACTAACTAGAATGCACATTCTACTAGAATGTAAGATTGATAAAGGTAAGAAATTTTCTCTTTGGTTCATTACTTTATCTCTTGTACCTGCAAACGTACTCAGGCGATGGCAGATTCTCAATGATTTTTTGTTGAGTGAGTGTGGATGATTCAAGAGAACACATTTAAACTATGTCTTTATCTTTATTACATTATGTTATCATGTTCAAAAATCAATGAAACTGTTAGGTGATGCTTAAAAGTGATTCTTTGAAATGAAATCCATGCCATAGACTAGGCTAGTGGTATTCTGGGCAGTAACTCAGAGACTGTTCTCGATAGCTGGTGCTGAAAGTACCTTAGACTTAAGACATTTCTTTCTTTTTTTATTGTAATTTAAAGAAAAGTTTGCAGAGCAAATTTGTTTCTCATTAAAAGGTTAATATATGTACTATTTGTGACATTGGTTGTCAACCTCATGATGTGCCAACACTCTCACCTTCTTGACCTTGGGTTCCCTGTTACCAGCTTTCCTGTCCTGTCCCCTCCTGCCTTCTAGTCCTTACCCCTGAGCTCATGTTCCTGTTTAGTCTCATTTTGTTTAATGGGCCCTTCTAATCTTTGGCTGAATGGTGAATCTAAGCAGTGATCCCATTACTGAGTAAAAAAGGTGACTGGGGCCCATACTCTAAGAGTTTCTCTAGTTTCTGTCATGCCTGTAAGTCTGTTTTTTTCTTTTGTTTTATTTTGTGGGTTTTTTTTTTGTATGTGTGTGTGTGAGTTAGAACTCTGTTCTACTTTTTTTCTCCAGCTTTGTCTGGGACCCTCTCTTGTGATCTATGTCAGCGCAGTCAGTGGTAGTAGCTGGGAACCATCTAGCTGTACTGGACTCAGTCTGGTGCAGTTTGTGTACTAGACATGACTCATTCATCCTTTAAACTAATCTTTCCTTTGTGTCTTTAATTTTCTTCATTCTCTCTTGCTTCAGATGGGGTGACACCAGTGGAGTACCTTAGATGACTGCTCGCAAGCTTTTAAGACTCCAGATGCCACTTACCAAAGTAGGATGTAGAACAATTTCTTTTTAAACTTCATTATATCAGTTGATCTAGATGTACCCCAAGATCATGGTCCTTAGCCCTTAGTTTAGTGATCTGGGATAAGGGAATTTGAGTGTGTCTGTGGAGCTTCTCTGACCTTGCCTTAGACCTATAACATTTATTCTTCTCTTTTATTTATTTGTCTATACAACAAAACTTCTATAACATTGTATGTCAGGACCTGTGGTAGCTCACTGGCAAAGTATAAGAAGTCTCTGCCCTCCTTACAGGTAAAGTCTACCAGGGAAGACAGTAACACAAAAAATTAAAATCAATCATGGTGTTAGAGTCCCTGGACTACTAACTGAAAAGCTGGCAGTTCAAACCTACCTGAAGACTTCTAACAAAGAAAGAAAGAAAAAACCCAAAACACTACCGTCTGGTCAATTCTGACTCACAGTGACTCTAGAAGACAGAGTAGAACTGTCCCATAGAGTTTCCAAGAAGTGCCTGGTGGATTTGACTTGCTGACCTTTCAGTTCTAGCAGCTATAGCACTTAACCACTATGCCACCAGCGTTTCCTTCTAAGAAATAAGGCCTGGCAGTCTGCTTCCAAAAGATCACAGCCTTAAAAAACCGTAGGGTACAGTTCTACTCTGTGTATGCAAGGTCATCATGAGTTGAAACAGACTCAACAACAGCTAACAAGAAGAAGAACAAGTGCTATTATAACATAAATTCAGGATGCCGTGGGGCACTGGTATGTCCAGCTGTTTCCTACGGATTCTTGAGCACTGTTGATTAAATTTCCAGGAATTACATGGCCGTTATTAAAATTGAATTACATAGATCTACAGTTAAATAAATTATATTAAAAATAAAGATACTGTGTTTTTACAAAAATAACATGTGTCTGCTACATTTATTTGCCAATAATGTCTGCTCCCTCAGGGTGTTTTTGTAAGCATGTTATGCTAATTTTTTAAAACAACATGTCAAAAAAAAAGTTGGCAAAGTGGCGCTTATGAAAACACCTGTGGGGAGCGGGCACTGTCTTAGTTACCTAAAAATGAAACAAAACAAAACAAACCCACTGCCACCGAGTTGATCCTGACTGGAAGCAACCCTATAGGCTGGAATAGAACTGCCCCATAGGGTTTCCAAGGAACACCTGGTGGATTTGAATTGCCAACCTTTTGGTTAGCAGACAGCATTTAACGGCTTCACCACCAGACTTTTCCTTAGTTATCTAGTGCTGCCATGAAAGAAATACCACAACCCTGTGACTTTAACAAACATAAATTCATTCTCACACAGTTCAAGAAGCTAGAAGTCTAAATTCAGGATGCCAGCTCCAAGGTAAGCCTTTATCTTTCTTGGCCCTGGAGGAAGGTCCTTGTCATCAGTATTCCCCATTCCAGGAGATTCTCAGTGCAGGGACCCCAGATCCAAAGGACACATTCTGTTCCTACCATTACTTTCTTAGTGGCAGTAGTCCCTGTATCTCCCTGCTTGATTGTCTCTTTTATATCTCAAAAGAGATTGGTGTAGGAAGCAGTATCTTGTAGACTGAGTCCCACATTAGTAACACAACTGCCCCTAATCCTGCCTTGTTAACACCATAGAGATGTGATTTATAACACACAGGAAAATCACATCAGATGAAAAAATGGTGAACAATCACACAATACTGGGAATCATGGCCTAGCCATGTGACACATATTTCTGGTGACACTATTCAATCCATAATTGGTGTGGTCAACAAACAACAACAAAAGGTGCACATTATTTGTGTAAAAATATGGTAATAAATGCTCAAAATCTGTCATGATTATTTTAGTGCATTTTGCCATTATTTGTTCTCTTTAGGTTATTTATGTGTATTGAATCTGTGATGAGATTGTTCTATAATTGTATGTTGCTAAGCATCCCAACTCTACATTCAGTGACATCACAGTAAACCAAAAAACCAAACCCACTGCTGTCAAGTCAGGTCCAACTCGTAGTGATCCTATAGGTCAGAGTAGAACTGCCCCACAGAGTTTCCCAAAAGCACTCTGGCAGATTTGAACTGCCAACCTTATGCCACCAGGGTTTCTGATATCACATTAAGAGCTGGAAATTAAATGTGCTTTGAGAGGTTGGATTAGTGTAATGTCTCTGCTTATGTTAAGTATTTAAGAAAACTGACAAACACTGCAAATCAAACTTATGCATCCAGAGAGCCATTTGATAAATAACTTATCAGCACAATCTTAGCTATGAAAGCACATAGTAGGATTGGTTAACCTCATTTGGGGGCATGAGACAAGGGACTTAAAGGGGAAACAGAAGTTAATGGGATAACAGTGGCAGGGATGGAAGAGAATACTGGGAACCATGATCTAGCCAAATGCAGAAATTATCAAATAGTATCATTAATATCACATGCAGTAAAATCTTGCTGAAGATCATTCAAAAGTGGCTGCAGCAGTGTATCAACAAGAAACTTCTAGAAATTCAGCTCCATTTTAGAAGAGGACATGGAACCAGGAATATCATTGCTAATGTGAGATGGATCCTAGCTGAAAGTACAGAATACCATAAGAATGTTTACCTGTGCTTTATTGATTATGCAAAGACATTTGACTGTATGGATCATAACAACCTAGGAATAATGTTGTGGAGAATGGGAATTCTGGAACACTTAGTTGTGCTCATGAGGAACCTGTACATACATCAAGACGTGGTTTCTTAGAACAAGAGTATACTGCATGGAATGTCATTGAAGTGTGGGTCAGGGTTGGATCTTTTCACCACACCTAGTCAGTGCTGAACAAATAATCTGAGAAGCTGGACTATACGAAGGAGAACCAGCATCAGGACTGGAGGAAGGCTCATTAACAACCTTTATTATGTAGGTGGCACAACCTTGCTTGCTGAAGGTGAAGAGGACTTGCAGCACTTACTGATGAAGATCTACTACAGCCTTCAGCATGAATTGCACCTCAGCATCAAGAAAACAAAAATCCTCTCAGTTAGACATGTAAACAAAGTTGTGATACATGGAGAAACAATTCAAGTTGTCAAGGATTTCATTTGACTTGGATCCACAATCAACATCTAAGGAAGCAGCAGTCAAGAAATCAAAAGAGACACTGTATTAGGCAAATCTGCTGTAAAAGACTTCTTTAAAATGTTGAAAAGTAAAGACGTTGCTTTGAAGACTGACCACAGTCATAGTATTTTCAATTGCATCATATGCACACAAAAGCTGGGCAGTGAAAAAGGAAGGCAGAAGAATTAATGCCTTTGAATTATGATGGTGGAGAAGAGTACTGAATATACCATGTACTGCCAAGAGAACAAACAAATGAGTCTTGGAAGAAGTTCAACCAAAATGCTCCTTAGACACAAGGATGGTGAGATTACATCTTACATTCTTTGGGCATGTTGTTAGGAGGGATCAGTACCTGGAGAAGGACATCACGCTTGGTAAAGCAGAGGGTTAGCAGAAAAGAGGAAGATCCTCAGTAAGACAGACCGACACAGTAGCTGCAACAATGGGCTTAAAGATAACAAGGATTGTGAGCATGGTGCAGAACACGGCAGTGTTTCCTTCTGTTGTATGTAGGGTTACTATAAGTCAGAACGGACTAAAGAGTACCTAACTACAGCAACAGACAACTTATACAATCATTGATTCCGGAAAAAAATCTGTATACTTTCCTTTAAATCATGAGATATTTGCAAACACAGGGTTATTATGGGTTCTTGAATGAAATTTGAAACAAGTCTATACTGCTATACATGAAGGTTAAGTTGAAATCCAATGTTTCTGATTCATATCCTAAAAAAAAAGAATCCACTGTCACCACCAACAAAGCCTTACTCCTTTGCAAAGGAAACACTGTCCAAAATCCTGCAACACATTGCACTTGTTAACAACAGTGCAGTGTAAAATATAAATACTGATTGTTTTTTTAAAGTTATCCACCTAATGAAGGTGCATCTTACATTGTTATCACTGAAGTAGACTTTGAGAATCTCATTTCTTGGCTAACAAACCAAAAGTAACACTTCTGGTACCAAATCTAATATTTTTCACTAATTTAAGGTTAACTTAAGACAACAGTTAAAACCAACACAGGACAGCTCCAGCAAGTAATATTTTATCTCCATTCATACAGTTTCCTCATTTGCTTCCCACTATATTGCTTTTAGTTGTATTTTTCCATTTACAACAATAAAATGCCAGTTGCTATCAAGCTGACTCTAGCTCATGACAAACTCATGTGTGTCACACTAAAACTGTGCCCCATAGAGTTTTCAGTGGTTGATTCTGAAGTACATTGCCAGAATTTCCTCTGAAGTGTCTCTGGGTGGACTCAAACTGCCGGCCTTTCAGTTAGCAGCCAACCTCTTGACCCCTGTGCCACTAGAGGTTCTTTACAACATTTGGAAACAAACAACCCAAATCCACTGCCCTCAAGTCAATTCCAACTCATGGCAACCCTATAGGTCAGAGTAGAAGTGTCCCATGGAGTTTCCAAGGACTGCCTGGTAGATTTGAACTGCCAAACTTTTGGTTAGCGAACATAGCATAGGTCAGGAGTGTATACAATCCTTCAGATTTTGGTTGAAGAAAAGAAAGAAAAGTTTCAAGAGTATGGTTGTTTACAGAAATCACCTTTATAGACCTAATTATGTGTAGCTCTAATTCTTTGGTGTTTCAGAGTACAAGCTGGACTATTCACTTTTTGCAAAAGTTGGAACTGAATTAATAAACAAACTCCTCTTTGAAGAACTCAAAATAAAACTTCTAGCCTTTCTGGCAAATATCTCAGATAAACATTTTTCCATGTTTCATAAATATCTGTGATCTATAGAAGTCGCCATAATATAATGTTCTAAAGCTTTTTTAAAAATATATATTATTATTTTAACTTGAAAATGGCATGACTGGAAGTGCTCTTGCTGTCTGATATATGAGCTCATGGTCATGGTAAAACCTTCACCTGTCATTTTGGCAAAGGATGTATCCAGATCCTGTTACGTCATCATCAGCCCACAAAGGGAAAACTGAAAACAAATGGGAGTAAATTATAGGAGCTGTGGATTTACGGAGGCACTGCCAGCATTTCCAGTCTCCCATCTTCCCTTTAAGCCTTCTCTAACGCCCCCAGCATGTTCCACATGCTGATCTTGATGCCTGGTCTCCACTTTTAAAGGAAAGCGCAACCTCTAGAATTTTTGTGACCTTAATTCGAATGTCCTTCTATTCCTTTTAATATAACGCAGCACAATTAAAAATATGTTTTATACATTTTTGTTTTTGATAAACTTAATTTTTTTGTAATACACTTGTGCAGTGGAGCAAGAACAAAATCTCTAAGGATTTGTATCACTTTCAACCCTTAAAAAGAGAACACGGACAGAAGGCAGATTTCAAATGTGATATCTATTGAATTCTTTAAGGTTTCATTTGTTTTGCTAACTAGAGAAGGACTATTGTATTTGTTGAAAAGATGTAATGCCCGGGAGTTAAAAAAAAAGAAAAAAAAAATTCCAGTAGAAACATAGCTTCCAACTCTTGGCTGAAGAAAATTCCCCTGATAGTTTTCAGGCTATTCTATAAGTGGGAAGAGGAAAGAAGAGAATGCCTTTTTTGTTCTGGGACTAGAATAAGCATAGAAAGCCATAGACATTGGGCAAATTACTTTTCTAAGTGTGTTGAGAAAATCTGCACTTACTTAAGAACTGCTGATGAGCAGCACGGTTTTTACAGCAAGGATTTATATATAAATAAAAAAATTCCTTGTGAAAACATCACACAGAGAACTGTGGTTTTAGTTTTTATTAAAATAAAATTTTATTGACTTCCGATTGGCAGTATGGACGGGGCTGAGTGTGGCTGCAATTTCTCCTTGCAGTCTATTTTCCAAAAAGTACTGTTGTGAGTTCTAAACAATATTTAAAAGGTGACATGTGGTTTGACTATTAAGACTACTATAAAAAGACTTTAGAGGAAGTAATGTGAAAGCAAGACCAACTGACTTGAAGAGGATGACAAAGGGTAATCGTGGGTGTTGAACCAAACTTAGATCAGCAAGGCTATACTGACATTCATGGAAAGAAAGCAGAAATCAAGTGTCCCTGTTCGCAAATACTAACCAACCACCGCTGCCAACCAAGTCTTGTTTCTTTGCAAAAAAACAAAGGACTGCCCAAAACCCACAACATACTGCACTTCCTAAAAAGATCACTGTAGAGAAACCCTTTCGTTATAAGTTCACATCCCAACGGTTACTATCTTCCTCAGACTGGCACTGTGCATTTATATATGGTTAGGGTTCTTGTTTCTATGTGCTTTTACATCAAGGCTTCAAAGTGCTTTATAAATCTACACACCAGGAAAAAAAAAATGCCTTTAGGGAATGCTATTGGATAAATGTAATTTCGTAGTCACGGGCTGTCTCCGGATAGTGGAACATCCTAATCCAACAATTTTCCATGGGTCCTCTTTCTTCTCTCTTGGGGTTGCACCAAACCTCAGAAATTACATAGTCCTGTTTCTGCCATTGGTCTATCCTGGTCATTACTAAATGCTAATTGTTCAAGCTCTTATTCTCATTCTAAGGTGGATAACTCCATTGGCTCCCCTGGGCTGAGCTTGGCCACCAGGACCTTCCACCATGTGAGGATAGATTGCTTAGTGGTTTTATTCCAGATCCATGCTGATACTGCCTTCAAAGGTTTGTCATTTTCTAAGGGTGCTGTGCACGACAGGACATGAAACTCTGCTTCTTATGGAAACTGTCACCTAACCAACCATGCTCAAACTACAGTTAGCCAACTCTCTTTCTTGGAATGAGACAAGCCTCTTGTTGGCCTCAAATTCTTAAATCCCCCTAAATCAGCCACCAACAGAAAAATCTGCTTTTTTCTGGCTCTAGCCCTACCTGAAGTCCACGTGCTGGCCAGCCAAGTGCCGTCGATTCGGATGTGCTAGTGATGCCTAATTGTGGCAAGAGAGCCCAGAATTCAGAGAAGAGCAGTCAAGTACTATTCCTATTTTAGGAAATGGCCTTTTCATTCTATGCTAGTGAATCAATGAAACAATGAAGGAAAATTCATGAAGATGTCAATTTTGGGACTATGTAGCAATGACTACAGATTATCGCAGACTTACTAAGATAGTAATGCCAACTGCAGTTGCAGTCCTAGATGTAGTTTCCTTTACTGGAGCAGCAAAAAAAAAACACAGCCTCTGGCCTGACATATAGTTACTGATCTAAAATGCTTTTTACAAATCTCTATCAGCTAAATTGGAAACCCTGATGGTGTGCTGGTCATGGGTGCTAACTCAAAGGTTGGCAGTTCATATCCACCAGATGCTCCTTGGAAACTCTGTGGGGAAGTTCTACTCTATGGGGAAGTTCTACTCTATCCTGTAGTGTTGCTATGACTCAGAATTGACTCAGTGGCAGTGGGTCTTTGGGTGTCAGCTAAGTTAGTAAGAAGCAGTTTACTTCCAAGTAGCAGGGACAGCAGAACACTTTACTACTCACTTAAGGGCTAACTGTGTCCACTAATAAGTCATGGTGATTCAGTGGTAGAATTCTCGCCTTCCATGCAGAAGATCCAGGTTCAGTTACTGGCCAATCTACGTCATGGGCAGCAATGACTTGTCAGTAAAATCTTATGTGTCCCTGTGATGCTGTACAGATTTCAGTGGAGCTTCCACTCTGAAACAGACTAGGAAGAAAAGCCTGGTAATCTGCTTCCAAATAATTAACTGATGAAAACTCGTATACGGATTACAGTATTCCAATCTTGTTGTGTATAAGGTCACCATAAGTCAGCAGGTGAGTGAATGGGATTAACAACAGCATGTCAACTGACTTCGTTTCTGTCATAGTATTGTTTGGAGGGATCTCTATCATTCTGATGACCTTCAGAACATCATATCTGTGCATTACACTGATGAAACTATGTTAACTGCATTTGGTGAGCAGGAACTATTAAGCACTTACTATTACCTCACTTACTGATGCATACATAGACAAGACAGAGTGTGATAAACCCTGCTAATTTCAAGGACCTGTAACGTAGGTGAAGTTTCTAGGTATCTAGTGGTCTTGTGTATGTTAGAATATTCCTTCATAAATGAGGTTTCAGTTTTTGCACCTTTCATGAGCCATTGCTAAGACGGAGGCATCACATTTTGTGACCTTTTTTGGATTGGTGAGGTTGCTTATAACCCATATGAATGTGCTGCTACTACCATTTACTGGAAAATCTATCAAGTTGCCAGTTTTGCATGGAGGCTGGAGCAAAAAAGCAGTAAAGGGTTTTACAGCAAGTCTAGACCTCTTGGAACTTACGACCTATCAGATGCAAGGGCACGGAGCATTTATTGCAGATCGAGATTCTACCCAGAGCTTCAGGCAAGCCCTACAGTACAAACACTTGGATTCTTGGAATCATGTATCTTCTTCTGCCGACATCTATTTTCCATTTGAAAAATTTCTTTTAGCTTGCTATGGAACCTGATAAAGACTGGATATCTGAGTTGGAAATATAAATTAATATACAACTTGAACTTTCCATTATGAACTGAGTGTTATCTAGCCTTTTGAGCAAAAAATTTAGATATTCACTGTTTTAGTCAGCTAGGGCTGCTCTAACAGAAATACCACAGAGTGGATGGCTTTAACAAAGAAAGATTTATTCTTACACAGTCCGGTAGGTTGCGAGTCCATATTCAGGGTGTCCGCTCCAGGGAAAGACTTTCCCCTTGACGGCTCTGGAGGAAAGTCCAGTATTGCATCAGTCATTGTCCAGGGAGCGTCCTAACGCAAGAACCTCTGGTCTGAACGACGCGTTCTGCTCCCGGTGCTGCTTGCTTGATGGTAGCGAGGTTCTCAAATTGTCCTTGGTTGTTTTTCCTTTTATTCCTTGCAAGCTAAAAGCATTAAGGGTGGGGCAAGCCATACTCCAGGGAAACTTCCCCCATAGCAGGAATTCACAGCCCCACCCTAATCCTTTAACATACAGGTTAGCAAAACCACACAATGGAGGACAGTCCCAAGATATTGGGAACCATATCCCAGCCACATGGCTGCACACATTTTTGGGGGGACACAATTCAAACCATGACATTCACATACCGCTGCAGGGTAAAATAAAAACAGTATATATGCAACAGGGCCAAGAAAAGTCAGAGGGTACAAGTAAACTGCATGAGCAAGTAATTTAGGCCACAATTCTAACTGCTCTTCCTGCTTTCCTGTCTTTCCCTATTACTACATTTTCAGCTTCATGGGGTAATTTCTTATGACTAGCTGAAACAGAAGAAAGAATAGGCCTGGTTTGTGAATGAATGGCTTGACATTACCAAAATAGAAATTCATAACCACTGTATTACAGCTTCAATCAAGACAGGCACTGAAGACAGTAAAAAAAAAAAAAAAAAAAAAAAATTCCCAGTGGGTAAGAGAGGTAGTCTGAAGTATAGATTTATGTAAATTCATGTGTAGAAGCAAACAAACTGGCCAGGATTTTAGGAAAAGAACAGGAAAGGAAGATCAGTGACAAAGCTCAAGGGAGATGTGTATTTGTGTCCCATACATATGCCTGCTAGAGACTATCTAATTGGTAAATGTATGTCTTCAATAATTAAATGAATATTATCTATCCTAGAATGTTAATTAGACTCTTTCCCTAGCCATTCCTATGCCTGAGAAATGGAGGCAGTTGAGCACTGCCAATTAAGTTCATGAACTCATTCTAGAAAAAGTGCTACATTGTCTCATTGCTGACTATCACTACGGTCACCTGCGAAGTCCTCCCCTTGGGAAGCTATGCACTGATGCCAGCACCTAGTCCACTCTTCAAAGCACTTTTGGACCTTTTTAGGATAGCTATCAGAGCTGTTGTCATATTGCCCCTCCTGTCCTTAATGTCATAACATGTCTTCCTTTCAGTATTTCCTTCATCTTTGGGTAAAGAAAAAAGTCACTGGGGGAGGGTGTTCCAATACTTTGTTTACTGGCTAAAAACTCCCTCACAGAAAACTATACAATGAAGTTCATGAACTTGCCACTGTGTCACTGTGCACAATAACCATTCCAGAAAGAGTTCTAAAATGTCTTTGAAGGGTGGACTAGACTGTGGCATTGGTGCATAGTTTCCCAAGGAGAGTACTTCAAAGGTGACTGTACTGATACTGAGCAATGAAATATGTAGCACTTACAACAACTAAGTTCATGGACTTAGTTGTCAGACCCCATATAAAGTGTATGTGGTGGCAAGGATGGAGTCATGTATGGGCTCATCAATGTGGACTCACTCTTTTGTTTTCTTTTTAAATATTTTGTTGCAATTTAAGTAAAAGTTTATGACCCAAATCAATTTGCCATACAAACCCCCAGAGATACACCATTATACTACTCCACCTGTTCTCTTCTACCACCACCCCGTGACAGCACACTCCTCCTTTCTACCCTGTACATCCCCTATCCATTCAGCCAATTCCTGTCCCTCTCCACCCTCTCATCTCACCTCTAAAGAGGAGCACCTCAGGCAGCCTCATGTATATGCGTAAGCCAATAAGCATATTCTTTGCCAGCATCACTCTCTGTCTTACAGTTCAATCTAGTCTTTGTCTAAAGAGTCACTTTTGTATTGGTTCAGCTCTGCTCTAACAGAGTTCAGGGGCCATGTCCTCAGGGGACCCTTCTGTTTCATAGAACATCAAGTGTGTTCTTCTAGTAGAGTTCTAGTTTTGCTTACCCATTGTTATTCTACTACCTCAGGGACTTTATATTGTACATGAACTCACTTTTATCAAAGCTGATTTATCTGCACCATCACCGAGTGCCTAATTTGCCTATGGCAGAGGCCATTGCTGAGCCCAATACAATAGTTATTCAAGTGAATTTGTCCAACCTGCATATGGTCTTTGAAGGCTCGTGTACAGTACCATCTGGAGACAATTTCTCTGAGGATGGGGTGCTATCTACAGAACGTAATATATGTCTTAAACCAGTGGCTCATATGAGGTGACACTGTCTCTAGTACCAGGAACTATGTGTTCAGGAACCATAACTTGGAAATGAGATAGGCTTTCTAGTATACCAACTATACTCGTATTTGGGGGAATTTTTCCTTTCCGTCATACAGCTTTGGGCTCCATACGTTTATGATGATGGAGGGAAGAGTACATCCATGAGGAAACTCAACAGTAGTTAAATAGAAGCTGAAACTGCCCTCTTGCAATTTTAGACTGATGAAACAATAGGCCTACTTAGCTCTTTTTTATACCTCAAAGGTGATTGACTTCAGACTCATCCTGCCTTGATGCAGTCTCGTTAACGTAAAAGAAAGTCCTAGTCCCAAATGAAAGTACATTCACAGGTATAGCAGTTTAGGATTTACAACACATACTTTTGGGGGACACATTTCAACTCAGCCGTTTCTGTGATTCAGAAGCCAAAGTAACTTTGCTAAATGCTGGATTAAACATATTTTTTTTACTCACAGCCTTAAGAGGCAGATGTACTAGGCAAACCTGCCCAAACTGATCAGGATAGAAAACACTCGTATGAGAATCCAATTGACACCTCTTAGAACACATGTTTCCTGGGACACAGTTGGGTAAACACTGAATTAAATCTTCAGTAATAGATTTCATGTTGGCAGAACAAATTTATTACAAAAATTAATATCATAATTATTTTGTGCGTGGAGAAGGAAGAGGAAGTATGTTTATATTGGTGTCCTCTGATTTTGTTCTAATGTGTGGCTTTTTCAGTGTTGTAAATGTTTTATTCTTTTTTCAAGGAATTGTCTGCCAATTTTTGTTTCTGTAGTCAAACCACATATTATTTCTACTGTCTAAATTATTCTGGTAGAGTGATAAAATATTTTTAAGCCTATTATAGATGTCTTTGTCCAGCTCCAGAGAGTTTCTAAAGTGCTCTGATAGTTCACTTATTATAGTAGCATCTGTACTGCTTTGTGTCTGTAATATGAACAGAAACCCAGGCAGCACAGTGCTACAGCTGCTAACCAAAAAGTTGGCAGTTCAAATCCACCAGGAACTCCTTGGATACTCTATGGGGCAGTTCTACCCTGTCCTATGCTGTGAGTGGGAATCAACTAGCTGAAGATGAATTTGGTTGTTTTATTTTTTATTTTTGGTTTCTACTATGAAATATATTCCTAAGAAATCTCATAATAAAAAATATTGAATAATAAAAATACTCTATTGACAAAAAGGGGATTTGTGACCAGAATACATAATTGTAGTAAGAATAAAGTTATTTTTCTGAAAGCTATTTTGACAATAAACTGTTTTCCAAGACACAAAATTGTATTATTACATGCTAAAATAAGGTGGCTTACCAAAACTGATAAAAGCAGACTTCGATACCTCCTCTTTGGCCTCTTGACGCAGTGAACAGGATCTCAAGTTTCTTTTGTCTTTCCTAGACTTCTTTCCTTTTTTGATTTTGTTTGCAGCATCGTTTACAATCTCTATAAATTTTAAATAAAAACCAAACCAAAAACCCAGTGCCATTGAGTATGAACCAGTGAAATTCATGAGTAAAGAGCACGTGAGGAAGTGAAGAGGGTGCCACTTGCATTATTCTTTGCATTTGGAATTTGATCGTCACCCAGAGGACACTGTAGTGTTCAATATTTAAGAAAGACTGCCCTCAAGAATTCTATAAATTCTTAAGACCTCTTTCATTTCTGGGGCTCCTGTTTCCACAGCCATGTCTCTCCTCTGCACTACAATGATGGGTATGTGAAATTGAGTCCTTTTTCCACCCTACACTGTCATCCTCCACATATACTCTGTTTTAGTCAGCTAGTGCTGCTCTAACAGAAATACCACAGAGTGGATGGCTTTAACAAAGGAAAGTTTATTCTTACACAGTCCAGTAGGCTACAAGTCCAAATTCAGGATGTCGGCTCCAGGGGAAGGCTTCCGCCTTGTTGGCTCTGAAGGGAAGTCCAGTATTATATCAGTCTTTGTCCAGGGAGCATCTTGGCACAGGAACCTCAGGTCTGAAGGACATGCTCTTCTTCCTGTGCTGCTTTCTTGGTGGTGTGAGGTTCCCAATTCTCTGCTTGTTTCTTTTTCCTTTCATCTCTTGTAGGGTGAAAGCATTAAGGATGGGGCAAGCCATATTCCAGGGAAACTCCCTTTACAGTAGAGCAGGGAGGTGCTCCTATGAAAGGATTTACAGTCCCACACTAATCCTTTGACATACAGCATAGGAGAACCACACAATGGAGGACAGTCACCAGATTCTGGGAATAATGGCCCAGCCATATGGCTACACATATTTTTGGGGGGATACAATTCAATCTATGACACACCCGTATCACATGTCTTCCCAAACAATTGTTGAGAGTCTTAGTTACGTAGTGCTGCTATACAGAAATACCACAGGTGGATGACTTTAACAAAAGTAAATTCATTGTCTCACAGTTTAGAAGGCTACAAGTTCAAATTCAGGGTAAGATTTTCTGTTACAGGCTCCGCGGAAGTTCTTATCATCAATATTCCTCTGGGTCTAGGAATTTCTCAACACAAGGACCCTGGGTCCAAAGACTATTCTTTACTCCCACTGCATTTTTCTAGGTGGTAAGAAGTCTCTCTTCTTGCTTCTCTCATATTTCAAGAGACTGACTCAAAAGAAGATAGTTTTGTAGATTATGTTCTGTCGCTTTAACATAACTGTCTCTAATCCTGCCACATTAACATCATAGAGTTTAGGATTTACACCTCCAAATCCCACTGCCTGCTGTCAAGTCTATTCAGATTCATAGGGACCCTATGGGACAGAATACAGCTGCCCCATAGAGGTTTTAAGGAGCGGCTGGCAGATTCCAGCTGCAGAGAATAATTACATCAGATTACAAAGCAAAGGACAACTGCACAACTTTAGGAATCAACTTTAGGTGGACACAATTTAATCCTTAGTACTAAAATGAGGGAAAAGGAAATCACATAATAGTCCAAAAGGCAGAAAACTTAAACTTGGGTGTTAGACATTAAATTATTTTTAGTTGTTGGATTTCTCTTTCTGGAGAGTGCAAAAATGTTAGTTTGGATCAACATATCCATGGGAATCAACTCAAAAATCTGGCAAAAAGCATTTTAAAAAGTTAAAATATCTTCTTGAAGGCATTGGAGATTTAAAATAGCAATGAAGAATAATGGGATTGTGACCTGGGAGAACAACAATACCCAGACAAGTGAGATCAGCATTTAGGGATGCTTCTTCTGGGGAGATCTGCTGATTCCCAGAGAGGCAATTGAAAGGCAAAAATTATGAGCAGCACTTTTAACAGCAGTACAGGGCTAGGAAAACCAAAATTAAACCCAGAGTCTGATAAGTAGGAGAAGAGGACACTTCAACACTTTTTGTTGGGACTTGAATAGAAAATCCTCCAATTACTTGGTAACTAAGAAATTAACTTTGAAATCACGTATAAGCCAGTGGATGAATGCATCACAATTTTAATTAGAAACTATTTTGAATTACACAATGATAAAAAAAAAAAAGTACACAACAAGACTTGTGGGACCCAGCTAAAACTTTTTTTTTTAAATTTTTTATTTAACATGACTGAGTGAAAATGTACATTCCCGTATAAATTTACATGCCCACCTATATGCAGCTTCCACTGCTCTCCCTGTCCGGTGATAACACACTATTCCTCTCTGCTCCATACATGTCTCATCCTCCCAACAGTCTCCTTTCCGCTCCTCTCCACCCACTCTCCTTCCTCCAGCCAGAGGTCAGCAGGATGATATCCTATAGATGTACAGAACCATAAAGGGCATCCAATATATGGTCATTCTGCATTGCCAAGTCCAATCCATTCCTGTCCAAAGAGTGGACCTTCGTTATAATTTATGGGTAAGGGCAGCATCAGGGCCAGGGACCATGCTCTCAGGGGAACCCAGAAACTGCTGGACCATCAATTGAGGTCTTTTAGTGGAGATCTCAGGATGCACCCCTTTTTATTCTTGTGTTGCCAGTGAGACTCCTCTCTGTGAGCTCCATAGTGGCTATCACTGGTGGTGGCCAGGTGGCCAGGTCCCAAGTCAATGTAGGCACCCACTCTTGTGGATCTCTCTGTCTTCTAGGTTGTCTTTACCGCATGTCATTTTGGTCCTCGGTGAGCATCCGTTCCTGCTGAGTTGGGACCGTCTATTGTGTCCTTGGATAGCAGCTTGGCAGCTTTTAAGACTCCAGACGCTACTCACCAATGTGGGGTGCAGAGAGCTCTCTTAGCAAAATGCTAGTTGTACCAAGTGGCCTCGATTTTGCCTGAAAGCATGGTCCCCTGCCCCCTGCCCCAGCTACTCTATCCTTGCAGTATTGAGTTAAGATGGAAGGAGTATTCAAGTTATGCTGAAGTCCACTCAATGTTGTTCTTGTTCCTAATGTGTGCTATCACGGCTTTCTCCCAACCAGATTTCTAGCAACTATCTAAACTAAGTCCTCCCTCACTCACCCTCCCTCCCTCCCCTCCCTTGAAGCTGTCAAAGAGTCTTTCCTTCTACACACAAGTCTATTTTTGAGATCTTATCGTAGAGGTCTCATACAGTATTTGTCCTTTTGTCGCTGACTACTTTCACTCAACATAATGTCTTCCAGTTGAAACCAGGTTAGGAGATGTTTCCTGGATTCATCATTACTCTTTATCATTGCGTAGTGCTCCATTGAGTATATGTACCACAGTTTACCTATCCATTCTTCTATTGTTGGGCATTTGGGGTGACTCCATCTTTTTGCTATCGTGGACTGTGCTGCGATAAACATTCTGGTGCATGTGTCCATTGATGTTGATTCTGTAGGATATATTCCAAGTAGTGGAATTACTGGGTCAAATGCTATATCGATATCCATTTTTTTAAGGAAGTGCCAGATTGCTTTCCAAAGAGGCTGGACCATTTTGCAACCCCACCAACAGTGTAGGAGGGTTCCACTTTGTCCACAGCCTCTCCAGCTTTTGTTGTTTTGTGTTTTCTGGATCATGGCCAATCTTGTTGGGGTGAGATGGTATCTCATTGTCGTCTTGATTTGAATTTCTTTTTTTTGTATTTTTATTTAACATAACTGAGTGAAAATGTACATTCACATATAAATTTACATGCCCCCCCTATATGCAGCTTCCACTGCTCTCCCTGTCCAGTGACAGCACACTATTCCTCTCTACTCCATACAAGTCCCATCCTCCCAACAGTCTCCTTTCCCCTCCTGTCCGTCCACTCCCCTTCCTCCAGCCAGAGGTCAGCAAGATGATATCCTATAGATGTATAGAACCATAAAGTGCTTCCAATATATGGTCACTCTGCATTGCCAAGTCCAATCCATTCCTGTCCAAAGAGTGGACCTTTGTTATAATTTATGGGAAAGGGCAGCATCAGGGCAGGGGGTCATGCTCTCAGAGGAACCCCAAGACCGCTGGACCATGAATTGAGGTCTTTTAGTGGAGATCTCATGATGCACCTCTTTATTCTTGTGTTGCCAGTGAGACTCCTCTCTGTGAGCTCGATCGTGGCTATCACTGGTGGTGGACGGGCACCATCCGGTTCTTCCGGTCCCAAGTCGATGTATGCACCCACTCTTGTGGGTCTCTCTGTCTTCTCGGTTGTCTTTACTGCATGTCATTTTGGTCCTCGGTGAGCATCCGTTCCTGCTGAGTTGGGACCATTTGCTGTGTCCTCAGATGGCAGCTTGGCAGCTTTTAAGACCCCAGATGCCACTCACCAATGTGGGGTGCCGAGAGCTCTCTTAGCAAAACGCTAGTTGTGCCAATTGGCCTGGAATTCGTCTAAGAGCGTGGTCCCCCGCCCCCCGCCCCAGCTACTCTATCCTTGCAGTATTGAGTTAAGATGGAAGGAGTGTTCAAGTTATGCTGAAGTCCACTTAATGTTGTTCTTGTTCCTAATGTATGCTGTCACCGCTTTCTCCCAACTAGATTTCTAGTAACTATTTAAACTAAACCCTCTCCCCCTCACCCTCCCTCCCTCCCCTCCCTTGCAGCTGTCAAAGAGTCTTTTCTTCTATACACAAGTCTGTTTTTGAGATCTTATCGTAGAGGTCTCATACAGTATTTGTCCTTTTGTCGCTGACTACTTTCACTCAACATAATGTCTTCCAGTTGAAACCAGGTTAGGAGATGTTTCCTGGAATCATCGTTATTCTTTATCATTGCATAGTGCTCCATTGAGTATATGTACCACAGTTTACCTATCCATTCTTCTATTGTTGGGCATCTGGGTTGATTCCATCATTTTGCTATTGTGGACTGTGCTGCGATAAACATTCTGGTGCATGTATCTGTTGGTGTGAAAGGCCTTGAATCTGTAGGATATATTCCAAGTAGTGGAATTACTGGGTCAAATGGTATATCAATATCCATTTTTTTTAAGGAAGCGCCAGATTGCCTTCCAAAGAGGCTGGGCCATTTTGCAACCCCACCAACAGTGTAGGAGGGTTCCACTTTCTCCACAGCCTCTCCAGCATTTGTTGTTTTGGGTTTTCTGGATCATGGCCAATCTTGTTGGACTGAGACGGTATCTCATTGTTGTCTTGATTTGAATTTCTTTAATAACTAAAGATCGTGAACATGTCCGCATGTGTTTTTTGGCTGCCTGCATCTCCTCTTTAGTGAAGTGTCTGTCCATCTCCTTTGCCCATCGCTTAATTGGATGGTTTATTTTCTTCTTCTTGATATTTTGTAGTATCTTATAGATTATGGAGATCAGACGTCGGTCTGACATAGAGTTGCCAAATATTTTTTCCCATTCTGTGGGTGTTCTTTTAATTCTATTAATAAAGTCTTTGGATGAGCAAAAGTGTTTGATTCTTAATAGTTCCCATTTATCTATTTTCTCTTCTGTTGATTGAGGTTTCTTTGACAGATTTTGGAGTCTGTCCTCATTGAGTATTAAAACTTCCATTGTTGTTCCTACCTTTTCTTGGATGAGCTTTATCGTTTTAGGTTTGATATTTAGGTCTTTTATCCAGTTGGAGTTGGTTTTTGTATAAGGTGTAAGATATGGATCTTGATTCAGTTTATTGCAAATGGATAACCAATTCTGCCAGCACCATTTGTTGAAGATACTGTTTTTACCCCAGTTTAATGTCTTAGGGTCTTTGTCGACTATCAACTGTTCACAGGCAGATGGTGTCATCTCTGGGGTCTCGATTGTGTTCCATTGATCCATCTGTCTGTTCTTGTACCAGTACCAGGCTGTTTTGACCACTGTGGCAGTGCAGTATGTTCTAAGGTCGGGTAATGAGAGGCCTCCCAGTGTGTTCTTTTTCTTTAGTACCTTTCCAAACAAAATTGGTGATTTGTTTCTCCATCTCAAAAAATGACGCTGAAACTTGTATTGGGATTGCATTTTATAAATAAATTGCTTTGGGTAAAATAGACATTTTCACAATGTTAAGTCTTCCTATCCATGAGCAGGGTAGGTTTTTCCATTTATCTAAGTCTCTCTTAGTTTCTTGTAGTAAGGGCTTGTAGTTCTCTTTGTAAAGGTCTGTTATTTCTCTGGTTAAATTAATTTCTAGGTACTTTATCTTCTTAGAGGCTATCGTAAATGGTATTGATTTGATGATTTCTTCCTTAACAGTTTCATTGTTGGTATAAAGGAATCCTACTGATTTACTTATGTTTATCTTGTATCCTGAGACTTTGCTGAACTCTTCTATCACTTTGAGTACTTATAGATTCCTTGGGGTTCTCTGCATGTACAATTATATCATCTGCAAACAGGGAGATTTTAAATTCCTCTTTGCTGATGCAGATGCCCTTTATTTCTTGGTCTTGTCTAATTGCTCTGGCTATAACTTCTAGCACAATGTTGAATAGGAGAGATGACAGTGGGCATCCTTGTCTAGTTCCTGATCTCAGGGGAAAGTCTTTCAGTCTCTGTCTCCATTCAGGATGATGTGGGCAACCAGCTTTGTATAAATGGCCCTTATTGTGTTGAGGAATTTGCTGTCTATGCCGATTTTGCTAAGAGTTTTTAGCATGAATGGGTGTTGGACTTTATCAAATGCCTTTTCAGCATCAATGGACAAAATCAGGTGATCCTTGTCTTTTGTGTTACTTATGTCGTTAATCACATTGATTGCTTTTCTGATGTTGACCCAGCCTTGCATCCCTGGTATGAATCCCACTTGGTCATGATGGATTATTTTCTTGATATGTTGTTGTATTCTATTGTCAAGAATTTTGTTGAAGATTTTTGCATCAAGATTCATGAGTGATATTGGTCAGTAGTTCTCTTTCTTTGTTGGATCTTTCCCTGGCTTAGGTATCAGGGTTATGCTGGCTTCATAGAATGAGTTTGGGAGTACTCCATCCCTTTCTATACTGTGAAATAGTTTCAGTAGTATTGGACATGACTCTTCTCTAAATGCTTGGTAGAATTCTGCCGTGAAGCCATCTGGGCCCGGACTTTTTTTGGTTGGCAGTGTTTTGATGACCTTTTCAATCTCTTCCTTTGTGTTGGGTTTATTAAGTTGTTCTGCTTCACGTTGTGATAATTTGGGTAGCTGGTGTGAGTCAAGGAATTGGTCCATTTCCCCTAGGTTTTCAAATTTGTTACAATACAGTTTTTCATAGTATTCTGTTACGACGTTTTTGATTTCTGTTGCATCTGTGGTGACAACTCCCCTCTCATTTCTAATTTGGGTTATTTGTTTCCTTTCCTGCTTTTCTTTAGTAAGTTTAGCCAGTGGTTTGTCCATTTTGTTGATATTTTCAAAAAAACCAGCTTTTGGTCTTTTCAATTTTTTTCAATTGTTTTTCTATTCCCTAATTCATTTAGCTCTTTTCTAATCCTTATGATCTCGTTTCTTCTGGTGTCTGAGGGGTTCCTCTGTTCTCTTTCTACTTGTTCCAGCTGTAGGTTTAGTTCCTTGATTTGGTTTCTTTCTTCCTTCCAGATGTGTGCATTTATGGAGATAAACAGACCTCTGAGCACTGCTTTGCCTGTATCCCATAGGTTCTGGTAGGAAGTATTTTCATCCTCATTGGAATCCATGAATTTCTTTATTTCATCCTTGATTTCCTCTATAACCCATGTTTTTTTTGAGCAAGATGTTGTTCAGTTTCCAAGGGTTCCACTTTCTATCTATGTTTTTTCTGCTATTGATTTCAACTTTTATAGCTGTATGATCTGAGAAGATGCTTTGCAGTAATTCAACAATATGGATTTTGTTGAGCATTGCATTATGGCCTATCACATGGTCAATTCTGGAGAATGTTCCATGTGCACTGGAGAAGAAGGAGTAGTTGTCTGCTGATGGGTGGAAAGCTCTGTATATATCAATGAGGTTTAGTTGGTTAATTGTGGTAGTGAGGCCTTCTATATCTTTACTGAGCTTTTTTCTAGATGATCTGTCTAGTAATGAGAGTGGAGAGTTAAAGTCTTCCACTATTATTGTGGAGTCATCTAACTCTCTTTTAAGTGTAGTCAGTGTTTCTTCGATGTACTTAGGTGCTCTGATATTAGGTGCATAAATATTTAATATAGTTAAGTCTTGCTTGTGTACTGAACCTTTCAGCAATAGTGTCCATCTTTGTCCATGATAGTGGATTTGACATTAAAATTGATTTTGTCTGAGATTAGAATTGCCACCCCTGCTCTTCTTTGTTCATTGTTAGCTTGATATATATTTTTCCATCCTTTAATTTTCAGTTTGTTCCTGTCTTTAGGTCTCAAGTGAGTTTCTTGTAGACAGCATATGGATGGGTCATGTCTTTTGATCCAAGATGTCACTCGATGTCTCTTTACTGGAGCATTCAGTCCATTCACATTCAATGTACTTATTGACAGGTATGTGTTCATGGCTGCCATTGTGATATGTTTATTTTTATGTTTTATTTTTATTTCTCTGTCATTCTTATTAGTCTGTTCTGGGACATTCTTTTTTGTGAGTTGATTTTTCACCTTTTTCAGAGCGGTTTTGTAGTTGTTGAGAGTCCTGTGTTACATTTCTCGAAAGGGTATGATACATCTTTGTTGTGCTTTACAGCTGCCCCTATGAACCCCCTTAATAAACTATATATAAACCTAATTTCAATTACTACCAGTCTTGTCATCTTCCTCTCCATCTGGAAGGACTATAACAATGGTAGTACATCCTTCTTTCTATTATGATGACACCATAGTTTTCATGATGATCACTGGATTGCTTCTTTCTGTATCAAAGCTGTGATTGACTTTGGAGCCTTCCCTAAATGAGTAGAGTATTGAGTAGTGTGTCGTTCTAAAATATAAAGTTAGTGGTTTCGTTCTTCTAAGCCAGAGCCAAGAAGTTCTTTCAGTATTTCTTGTAGTTTGGGTTGGATTTTTACAAAGTCTCAGAGTTTCTGTTTATCTGGGAATGTCTCAATTTCATTTTCATATTTGAAAGATAGCTTTGCAGGATATATAATTCTGGGTTGGAAGTTCTTCTCCTTCAAGGCTTTCAATGGGTCATGCAACTGTCTCCATGCCAGCATGGTTTCTGCTGAGAAATCTGACGAGAGCCTACAGGGTTTCCCTCTGAATGTTAGCTTTGCTCTGAGTCTTGCTGCCTTTAAGAGTTGCTGCTTATGTTTCATTTTTTTAAGCTTGATTATAATATGTCTTGGAGTCTTTCTTTTGAGATCTATATTGGGTGGCGTACGATATGCATCTGAGATGTCTATATTCTCTTCCTTCATGATTTCTGGGAAGTTTTCTTTCAGCAGCTCAGCAACAATAGTCTCTGTGTTCTGAGATGTCTCACCCTGTTCAGGGACTCCAATTAATCGAAGGTTGTTCCTCTTAATAGAGTCCCACATGCTTCTTAATGTTTCTTCATTTTTCTTGTTTCTTTTTTCTGATTTCTGCTCATAGACGCTGGCATCAGTAGCTCTGTCTTCCAAGTCAGAAATTCTTTTTTCTATTTGTTCCATTCTGTTTTCTTTGCTTTGCATTGAATTTTCTATGTCTTTGATTTTGTTCTTGATCTGTTGGATTTCAGAATACTGGTGTTCCATCAGATCGAACAGCTTGCTTAATTTTTCCTTTTGTTGTGCTGCATTTTGTATAAGGTGTAGAAGGGCTCTGTATATAATCATTTTGTATTCACTTTCTGATGCTTTCATAGAAGTTTCTTCATCTGGAAAACTCCTTGGTTGCTTTGTTTGGGAGCCTTCTGAAGCCATGGGTGATTTCTTGTATGCCACAATTGTCTGTTGCTTTTTGGGTCCCATGTGAGTATATAGAGGCTGGAAGAGATACTGTGTAGATGGATTGCAAATGTTTCTCTAGGCTGTCTTAAAATGTAAAGCAAAGGGTATGTGACCACTTCACAAGTCAGTTAGGTTTTCAGGTGTAGAGATCCCTCTTCTCAACTGATAAAGTAAGTGCCACTGTATCCAACCCCAGATGATAACAAACTAGTTCAGAATACAGTAATGCTACTGCCCTGTTGGCCTCTACTGACAGGGCCTAGCCTTAGGCGACAGTGCGTCCAGTACTCCTTTTGTGATAGAAAAGTGCTCTCTTGTAGGCAGGCTCTGGCTCCCAAGCTAAGAATTAGGTCCAGCTGCAGTCACCGTATCCAAGATGGCGTCCTCCACACAGGCAGCAGACAGAGGGGCTAAAGGTGAGGAGAGGTAGTGATTCCTCTGCTTCTGTTGCATGGCCCCCAACGTAAGTGGCCTTCAGTAAATTACTGCTTTTCTGTCAGAGAAGCGCTGTCCTGTTTGCAGGTGCTGGCTCCCAGACTAAGAATTAGGTCCCGCTAAAATCTTGGTACCAACATGGCGTCCTGCACGCTGACTGCAAACATCTGTACAAACCCCGCCGAGGCAGATATAAAACGCCAGGCTCAAAGTGGCTAGATTAACAGAGTCCTAAGCCTGGCTCTCAAAATATGGGAATTTCACCTGCCTATCACCCCAGCAGCACTTCTGAGTCTAGCTGCTAGGCAAGACCCCGCTCCACCCACCAGCCAAGATGGAGGAAAAAAAGTCAAAATGGTGAGTTTACCTTCAGTCCATGAGAGCCACGGCTAGCCAGGAGCGGGAGTCAGCAAAAGAGAGGAGGTTTTTCGCTGAGTGGTATGAAGTCAAGTAACAGCCCTGTGCTGTGTCCTGGGGCTGATTAGGTGATCAGAAGGCTCTGTTTGATTATCAATTCAGGTCTTGGTTTCCAGAGGGATATAAGGAGACGTGTGCTCAGTCCGCCGTCTTGACTCCACCTAAAACTATTTTTAAAGAGAAACTTATAGGCATAGATACATACATTGAGAAAAAATAAAGACTGAGAGTCAATGATCTACGCAATCATTTTAAAAAGTTAGAAAAAAGAGCAGGTCAAATGATGAAAAGAAGAGCCAAAAATAAATATAAAGAGGAGCAACCAACTGAAAGATTCTTAAAAATAATACAGTTGATATGGCCATAGAACAAGAGATGATATTAATTATTAATATAAAAAATAAATGAGAAATTACTACAGATGCTACAAGAGATTAAAATTTTTAATGTAAATAAATTTGAAAATGTAGGTAAAGTGGTCAAATTCTTAATAAAATGCAGGTATGCAAACAAACACAAGAGGAAATAAGAAATCTGAATAGTTGTGTAACTAATAAAGTGAAACAGAAATTATTGGGAGGCAACTCTCCGTGGTGTTTCAGAAGTGAATTCTACCAAACATTTAAGGGAGTCTTAATGCCAATAGTACTCAGAATATCTTTCAAGGAATATACATAGAAAAAACTTCCCCATCAAAGCCTGACAAAAACATTACAGTAAAGGAAAATTATAGGGCAGTCATATTTATGAACATAGATGCAAAAACTCTAAATATTAATGTACCACAATCAATTTGGATTTAATCTAGAAGTTAAATCTGCTTGACATTTGAGGACCAGTCAAAATTATGACAGTAACAGATTAAAGGAAAAAAATGACATGTTCATTTTCCCAGACCCAGAAAAATCATTTGAGTTTTCAAAATGCATTTAAAATAAAATATAAAGCAAACTGAAAAAGGAAGGGTATTTGCTTATTGAGAATATTTTCAGAGAGCCTATAAAGAACATTAAAGGTAAACCTTTTTAAAACAACCACAGTCTGAGTCCACAAGGGCATATTCACATCTAATTAATTTTACTTTGTAAATTTAAATATTGTATCCAGTTTTCAAAATTTTCAAGTATTTTATTAATTACTCTCTTCTTAAAGAATTTAAATAAGGCCTGTTTCAGCTGATACTATTGATACTGTCAATATCTGCAAAGGGTTTGAGATTTTGCCGTACTGGCAAGTTATCCTGCTGCAGTTTCCTGGATGCTGGCAGAAGACGTGAGGCTGAGAGAAAGGACCTTATTACTCAGGGCACAGCAAGCAACACGAGCTTCATCTCAGTGTGGGTTTCTTTTGTCCTTCAGTTCCCACAGGAGTGGAGAGGTGTGGCCACGTGGATGCTCTGCATATTAGGTTTGTGTCACGTGAAGACTCACGACAGAGGAAATGCCTATCTTTTACAATAAGCTGCAAGCAAAAAAAGAAAGAAAACAAAAAACAAAACCCTGCCGTTGAGTCTGTTCTGACTCATAGCGACGCTCTAGAACAGAGTAGATCTGCCCCCCCCCGCCCCCCCAGGGTTTCCAAAGATCAGCTAGCGAAGTCAAATTGCCAAGCTTTTGAGCAGCCATAGCTCCTAACCACTGTGCTAGGGCACCAGAATGAGCAAGGGTCACCCATTTAAGAACATACACTAAACAAGGCAGTTTTGTGACACTTTTTGATGTAGCTTAGAAATGAAGTTGAATACCAGAGTATATATTAGTTTTGCCTTTTTCATCCATTCATCGTTCTGAAAATTATACAGCATATCTGTCTGGGAGACACACTCTGCCTTCTGGAAGAGTGTCGCACACGCTTCTGGTTGCCTCTACCTCCAGCTCCACACGTGGGCATACGACTCAGCTCTGGCCAATCACAACGACACCGCCTCCTTGCCAACCCCGCCCCCACAGCCACGTGATTGAGTCTGCGATTCCAGGAAGCACAAACAGACCCAGTGACAGCAAATGAATGCTTTTCTAAGTCTACTGGGAGGAAAAAACAGGCCTTTTCTTTGCAAAGTTGGAACCAGGAAGAATATAATTCTGGAACTGCTGGCAGCCATTTCGGCAGCACACATCGCCTAAGAAGGAAGCAGCTCTGGTGCACATTTTTATTTGGTCTCTCAGCACTTTTGAACAACTTTATGTGCTGAAAAGTTCCCAATTCATGAAATCACTTTCTCTGTAAAAGCTTAGTTCTTAACCTGCTCGTCTCTCTAGCCCTAGAATATGCATCTCTAGGCTGTACTCCTCAGACCCTCACATGCCAGACGTTTGATGAGAAACCCGTGAGGCAGTGAAGGAAGATTCCATTTGGAGGAGTAGTAGCAGCTATATCTCATTTTCTAGCAGAACAAGCAGCTATGGTTCTAGCAGTGACATCCAGTGTCTGGGAGTAGAAATTTTGAGTTTGTTGTGTTGACAGTGATGTCTCCAGCGGACTGGTTCTTTATGTGATTTGTGGTTGTGTTTCTGGCTACCAATCTCCAGATTTGATTTTCAATCCTCCCAAATATACTGTGAACTGGCTAACGTCCTCTGATAAATTAATTTTTCTGCTTTAACTAGCTGCAGCTGGTTTCTGTTGTTTGCTCCTGAGAAATTTGAGTAGCCTACTATTAAAAATGGAGGAAGCAGATTCAGGAGATGCGAGGTCCCGGTGACGTCAGGTGAACTCCTGGATCCAGCTGCAGCTGAAGGCAGGTTCTCATTGACTTTTCGACAATACGAACCAATAAATTCTTTGTTTCCTTAAGCCAGTTTGGGTTGGCGTTATTAAAATTTATAACCTAGATGTTCTCAATTGTTACGATATGATACTCTTCCTATTTTTTATGTGCTGTATCCGTTTTTATGATTTTATGATAAAATTGAAAATGAAGAACACAAAAAAATATAATCCTCATGACGGCTGTTTATTACTTCACCCTATAGTTCATTAGGAGGGCCAGACATCTGTGTGCTCTTTAACTTCACATCAAGCCAGAACAGAATCGGACACTATTAATTCTATTTTTAACCTATGAATTCTTTGGTTGATTTTGCTTAAAAAAAAAACTAACTCATAGTAAGTAAAAAGACTCATAGTAAGTTCAAAGACTAACTCATAGTAAGTAAAATGAAATCCATGCCATTTCTGTTTGATTTCTAAACTTAGAAACTAGCTACATACTGATTTTTCTTATTGAAGATTAAAAAAACCCACAGATTCATAAACTTTTATAATAATCTGTCTACACTGCGTCTTAAAAACAGAAAGTAAACATCCACTCAAACTGATTTACTCCGCCTGGTGGAAGTATTTATCTAGATTGTAATTTGCTGAAATGTTTGGCATCAGGTTCTTTTAAAAAATCATTGTAATTTCTGTTGCATGCATTTTGCAGAAATGTTGCTCAAGAGATATAGCCCACCACCCCCGGCAGACGCTGTTTTTCAGATCAGGGTCATGATGATCAATGAGTTTGTCACTGGCATGTGAATGTGTGTTTTCATCCAACCAGTCAACCAAGATGAATCCAAGAAGAAAATGTTAACTTATTTGAATAGATACATCTGTGTTACCAAGAGAAAATACAAGAGGATGCTGACATAACGTATTGAAACAAACATGATACTTATTTTTATTCTCTAGGTTAAAATTATAATTGATTCGTATGATAACAAGTATAAACACATAAGCATCATTAGAAAGAATAAAACTTAAGGACAAATGCAGAATGAAACGCTGTAGTTGTTGTTACATGCCGTCTAGTTGGTTCTGACTCATAGCAACCCTCTGCACAGCAAAACGAAACATTACCTGGTCCTGCGCCATGCCCACAATCACTTTTATGCTTAACCCTTTGTTGTAGCCACTGTGTCAATCCATCTTGCTTAGGATCTTCCTTTTTTTCTCTGACCCTCCTCTCTACCAAGCATGATGTCCTTCTCCAGGGACTGACCCCTCCTGACAACAAGTTCAAAGCGTGCAAGACCAGTGCTTCCAAGCAGCACTCTGGTTGTACTTCTTCCAGAACATATTTCTTCGTTCTTTTGGCAGTCCGTGGTGCATTCTGTATTCTTCTTCAACACCACAATTCAAAGACATCAGTTCTTCTACCTTCCTTATTCACTGTTCAGCTTTTGCATGCATGCGGTACTCTGGAAAAGACCATGGTTGGGGTCAGGCGCACCTTAGTCTTCAAGGTGATTTCTTTACTTTTCAATACTTTCAAGAGGTCCTTTGCAGCAGACTTTCCCAATGCAATGTGTCTTTTGATTTCTTGACTGCTGTTTCCATGGGTATTGATGGTGGGACTAAATAAAATGAAATCCTTGACAACCTCAGTCCCATCTCCATTTATCATGATGTTTAGTGGTTCAGGTGTGAGTTGTTTATGAGTCTTCCTTCAATCCTAATGCCCCTTTCTACTTTGTGTAGTCCAACTACTCAGGCTATTTGCTTGGCATACAGATTGAAAAACTATAGGGAAAGGATACAGCTCTGATGCATACCTTTCCTCACGTTAAACCATGCAGTGTCCCCTTGTTCTGTTTGTATAACTGCTTCTTGATCCATATACAGATTCCTCATAAGTACATTTAAGTGTTCTGAAATTCCCATTCTCTGCAACATTATCTGTAATTTGTTATGATCCACACAGTCAAATACCTTTGCATAGCCAATGAAACACAGGTAAACATCGTTCTGTTATTTCCTGCTTTCAGCCAAGATTCACCTGACATCAGCAATGACCTCCCTGGTTCCGTGTCTTCTTCAGAATCCAGCTTGAATTTCTGGCAGTTCCCTGTCAATATGCAGTTGCAGTTACTTTTGAATGATCTTTATAGAAAAATTTTACTTGCATGTATTATTAACAATATTGTTTGATAATTTCCACATTTGATTGGATCACTTTTCTTGGGAATAGGCATAAATGTGAATCTTTTCCAGTTTGTTGGCCAGGTAGCTATCCTCTAAATTTCTTGGTGTAGATGAGTGAGCACTTGTAGTGCTGCACTGGTTTGTTGAAACATCTTAGTTGATATTCCATCAATTCTTGGAGGCTTGTTTTCTGCCTTTGCCTTCAAGGCAGCTTCAACTTCTTTCCGTCTGTTCAGCTCTTTTACTTTGCCATTCCTTCCTTTTTGCTTTAGCTACTTGACATTCAAGAGCAAGTTTCAGTGTCTCTTGTGACATCCAATTTGTTCTTTTTTTTTTTTTTCTCTCCGTTTCTGTTTGTCTTTCTTCATGGATAATGTCTTTGATGCCATTCTCCAACTTGTCTGGTCTTTGGTCACTGGACTTCACAAAATGAAATAGCCAATGTTTTGAGCCTACCAGTTATTACATGGGAGAAAGATGTGGCAGTCTGCTTCATTAAAGACTTACAGCCCTGGAAATTTATGGGGTCGTTCTACTCTGTTGTATGGGATCACTATTACAGAGAATTGACTTGACAGCAATGAGTTTTACATTTGATAGTAGTATCATGGGTACTATTTCCAACATCTTTTTGATTTTGTCCAAGTGGCCCTGAACTTTAATTTCTTCAGTCAAAAGTTGGGGGATTTAATTAGGCTAATGACTCACAAAACATAGTCTGTCAATCAGTATTCATTTTGGACAAAGTTTTAACCACTCTGTGATAAAAAAGGAAAGACAGTTTGTTACTTTTTCAGATAACCAAATTGATTTAAATAATTTATTTCACCTCTTTACCTTCTGTGATTATAGCCTTATACTTTCTTTGAGAATTAAAATATCCTTTCTTTTATTAGACGATGCTGATGGTAGTTGGTAGTTGTTTTGTCTTATTTTTTTGTGTAGAAAATACCAAGTTGGTAACTTCAAATCAGTTATCAAAATTAAGTTATTCTAATTAAAACATCTGGGAGCCAATATATTATATGACCTCTTTCTACCCTAAAATTCAAAAACTCTGCTAGGGTTTTTGGTATTCTAATATTAGGGACTCACAGAAGTAAAATACCTATCTAGTTTAGAAGGTTAGAAAGGCAAAAACCAACCAACCAACTAAAGAAAACCAACAAAGCAAAAGGAAAGCACAAAACATATTGTCCAGATACAATTCAGTCTGTGACATGACACCCTGTGGTCCCCAGAAATTCAGGTCCTTGACACATGTAAATTATATTGACCCTGTCATATCATAGCAAATGTTTTAAATCAACTCCATGTCCAAGGTCCAAAAATTTCTCTTTATCTGTGAAATCTAGAATACAAGTTATCTACTTCCAAAGTAGAATTGTACAACAACCAGAAAATGTAGAGAAAAATTGGAGGGAAAGAAGACATAATAGGGATCAAGCTAAGTCAGCAGAACACATTACATTAATACTCAGGGCTTTGCAAATAATTCTCTGTTTTCTGAGAGAATTTATACAGTTGTCCTGCCCTATCAAAACCAAAAGCCAAACCCAGTGCCAATGAGTTGATTCCACCTCACAGCAACTCTATACAGCACAGTTGAACTGTTCCATAGAGTTTCCAAGGAGTGCCTGGTGGATTTGAACTAGCAGACATAGCATTTAACCACTTCACCAGCAGGGTTTCCCCTTTCCCTACAAACTCTATGTATCGACCACACTCTCTGGATTTTGGGTTTCAGGTCCGCCTTCCAGGTCCACTGTGATGGCCGTTCTGCTTCCTCGGCTTTAGGTGCACCGTTTCTCTAGTCCATCTGGGTGGCAACTCCGCTCTTACAAGCATTGGAGACCATGATTCCAGAGGTCCTCTTCATACCTTTTGAGACTGGGGCAGCTCTGCTTCTTCTGTTTCTTGTCTCTTCATCTTCTATTTCCTGGTTCTTTGGCCTCTCAGCTCGTGGGCCTCATGCCCACATCTGCCCTGCAAAGGGAAATGTTCCAAAGCTCTGTAGCTCCACTGACAAGTGCCCAAAGGCATTCTGCTCTACCAGGAAGCCTCCTGCACTCAGGCACTCAGCTTTCTCACTCTGTGCGTTAGCTCCAGTGCTGACTGGTACTGGTTTCCTGATTCTGCTGCTGCTGGTCTTCTGCTGCTGTTTCTCACCATCTATTCATTCTCCAGTGTTAACGATTCTCCTCACTTCCTTCCAAGTCCTCTATCCATTCCGTTTCAAAACTGCTTCTACTTTTTAGGTTTCTATTAGAGCAACACCCAGTTTTTGGTAACATGTGGAAGACTTTAACAAAGAGAAGTTCATTCTCTCACAGTCTAGTAGGCTGCAAGTCCAAATTCAAGGCATCACATCAGGGAAAGTCTTTTTCATCCTTCTCAGCTTTGAAGGAAGTTTCTTGCTGTCAATCTTCCTTTGGTCTGGGAGCATCTTGGTGTAGGAACCTCAGGTGCAAGGAATACAGTCTCCTCCTGTCATTGCTTTCTTGGTGGTATGAGGTTCTCCAAACTGTCTACTTGCTTCCATTTCCTTTTATCTCTTCTAAGAGAAAAGGTGGTGCAGGCTGCTCCCTAGAGAAGCTCCCTTTACATTGCATCAGGGATGTGACTTCAGTTAGGGTGTTACAATCCCACCGTGATCCTCTTTAACATAAAACTACCACCACAAAATGGAGGACAATCACACAGTACTGGGAATCCAGCCTGACCAAGGTGACAAACTTTTGGAGAACACAATTCAATTCATGACAAGGAGCTTCCCCATCTTATCATACATTGCAAAAAAGACTTATCAGCATTAAATAGATTAATCTTTTTTTCTAAACTAAAATATGTTTATATAAATTTGCTGGTGTAGCACAACTCAAAATGAGAAGATACAGCTGCAAACATCTATTAGCAACTGGAACATGGAAGATACAAAGTATGAATTCAGAAAAATTGAGAATCTTCAGAAATGAAATGGAATGTATAAACATTAGTATCCTAGGCATTAGTGAACTGAAATGGACAGGTGTTGGCTATTTTGAACCAGACCATCATATAGTCTATTATGCCAGGAACAATTACTTGACAAGGCATGGCATTACATTCACTGTCAAAAAGATCTTAAGATCTATTCTGAAGTACAGTACTGTCAGTGATAGGAAAATATATGCCTACAAGACAGACCAGTTAAGACTGTTATTCAGAATTACGCACTGTCATAGATGGAGTTATGTCTCTCCAAACATCTGTATAGGTTTGGCTGGGCCATGGTTCCTCTTACTGTGTGATTTTCCTTTACGTTGTAAATCCTGTATCTGTGATGTTAAGGAGGGAGAATGGGTGGCATGTGTTGGTGACATAGGACTCATTATGCAAGACTGTATTGTGCCTTGAGGCAATACCTTGGAATATAAAGGAATGGAAAGCAAGCAGAGAGTTGGGGACCTCAGACCATCAGGAAAAGAAGCAGTGCCAGAAAAGGACATGTCCTTTGGACCTGGGATCCTTGTATAATAGGAGTTCTCAGTCCAGAGAAAGATTGATGACAAAGATCTTCCTTCAGAACCAACAGAGAAAGCCTTCCCCTGGAGCTGATGTTCTGAATTTGAAAGCCTTCCCCTGGAGCTGATGTTCTGAAATTTGTGAGAAAATGAATTTCCCTTTGTTAAAGACAGCCTCTCGTGATATTTCTGTTATAGAAGCATTAGAAGACTAAGACACACACCAACCACTAAGGCCAAAACTGAAGAAGTGAAAGATTTTTACCAACTTCTCCAGCTGAAATTGATTTAACATGCAATCAGGATGCATTGATAATTACTGGTGACTAGAATGGGAAAATTGGAAAATATGGCCTTGCTGATGGAAATGATTCTGTAGATCACATAACTGAATTGTGCAAGACCAGTGACTCCTTAATTGCAAACACCTTTTGTCACATATACAGCATTTGTACACATAGACCTCATCAGATGAAGTACACAGAAATCAAATCAACTACATCTATGGAAATAGACAACAGAAAAATATTAATGTCATCTGTCATCAGCCAAGGGCTGATGGCAGAACAGACTACCAATTGCTCACATGCAAGAAAATTTGAACAAGTCCATGAGAGTCAAATTATGACCTTGAGTGGATCCTGCCTGAACACTGAAACCATCTCAAGTCTCGAGGTCATGCAGCTTATTAGATCCTGCATGTTCTGATTCAGGTTCCTGAGATCAAGCTAGCAAGTTTGGTCACCCAATGGGTGGTAATCTGGGCTCCCTGTCTCCCAAAACACACCAGGAGGCATCCTTTTTGGCAGCAAATGATGCAAAAGTTTATAAAGGGGAAGTACGTTCCGAAGAGAGAACAGGTCATTCACCATGAGTGGAAAAAGACCCAGCATAGATTTTGGTGGTGCTTTTTATTGGCAAGAGCAGGAGACGCTAGGAACAGGAGGTAGTAACTTGGGTTTTGATTGGGTTTGAGGCTCCTTTCCACTTCACAACTGCCAGGAGGAATTGTTGTATTTGCATCACAACTGCCAGGAAAAACATATCTGCATCACAAACTGCCAGGGAGAGTTGTAGATATGTGGCAGATCAGGTTCCCTTGGTAACCTTATCAATACTGTGCATGTTCTATAAGGCAAACCATAACCTTTGCTATCCCTAGAAAATGTTAGATTCTGGAGTAAAATATGCTAGTACCTGGAGGTAGAGAGTAGGTTCCCTATCTAACCTCGACATCAAAGATGTATTTGTCTCATTGAATGCTAATAACCAAAGACCAGAGAGACTGTGAAATAACATCACGGGCATCATACAAGAAGAAAGTAAGAAGTAGATTAAAAGAAAAGAAAGAGAAGAGAGAACAAAGTGCACATCAGAAGAGACTCTGAAACTTGCTCTTGAACATTGAGTATCTAAAGCAAAAGGAGGAAATGATGACATAAATGAGTTAAACAAAACATTTCAAAGGATGAATCTATAAGATAAAGATTATGACATTTGGAAAGAGCTCGAGATAGAAAACTAAAAAAGAACTGTTAATAAAGTAGGCACATAAGACAGTGATAATCATTGTAAAGCCAAAGGGGAAAAACACACTCAGCATTTCTAAAGCTGAAAAAGCTAAAGAAAATATTTAAGCCTCAAGTTGAGATATTGTAGCATCGTACAGGCAAAATGTTAAATGACACAGAAAGCATCAAAAGAAGACTGAAGGAATACACAGAATCACAATACCAGAAAGAGTTGGTCAATATTCAGGAGGTAGCACATGATCAAGAACCAGTGGTACTGAAGGAACTGGTGAATACAAGCTCTGGGAATTCACAAATTACTAATTGAGGTATTTGAACAAAAAGATACACTGCTGAAAGTGTTCACTTGTCTATGCAATAAATTTGGAAGACATCTACCTGGTCTGCCAACTGAAAGAGATCCACTTTTTTGCCTGTTCCCAAGAAAGGTCATCCAACTAAATGTGGACATTATCAATATCATTAGTATCATGAACAAGTAAAATTTTACTGTAGATCATTCAAATGTGGCTGCAGCAGTTCATAGACAGGCAACTACCAGAAATCAAAGCCAAAATTCAGAAAAAGACTTAGAACCAGTGATGTAGTTGCTGATGTCAGATGGATTTTAGCTGAAAACACAGAGTACCAGAAGATGTTTGCCTGTGTTCTACTGACTACATAAAGGCATTCGGCTATGTGAATCATAACAAGTTATGGATAACACTGCGGAAAATGGAAATTCTAGAATGCTAAATTGTGCTCACTAGGAACCTATATGTACAAGGTCAGACAGTTAAGTTGGCAAACTCATCCTAGAAAAAGTGCTATATACTTCATTGTGGAATATCACTACAGTCACCTTCGAAATACTCCTGTTAGGAAGTTATGCACCAATGTCAGTGCCTAGCCCACCTCTTTCGAAGAAATTTTGGAACTCTTTTTCTGGGATGTCCATCAGACCTGTCATTGTATGAGGTCCAACAGTTAGTTCACAAACTCATCCTAGAAAAAGTGCTTTGAAATGTAGACTAGACAGTGGCATTGGTGCACATCTTCCCAAGGAGAGTACTTCAAAGGTGACCGTAGTGATTTTCAGCAATGAGGTATGTAGTTATGTAGCATTTTTTTAGGATGAGTTCATGAGCTTAATTGTCCACTTTATCAATAAGGAGGCAGTCATTCAAACAGAACAAAGTTATACTGTCTTGTTTAAAATCAAGACAGGTTGTGGCTTTACACCATACCTATTCAATCTGCATGGTGAACAAACAATCTGAGAAACTGGATTATATGAAGAAGAATGGGGCATCAGGATCAGAGAAAGACTCAACAACCCACATTATGCAGATGACATAGCCTTGCTTGTTGAAAGTGAAGAAGACTTGAGCCACTGACGGATGGAGGTCAAAGACCACAGCCCTCAGTCAGAGCTGCATGCACTTCAGCATTAAGAAAACAGACATCTCCACAGCTGTACCAATAAGGAACACCATGATAAACAGAGAGAAGACTGAAATTGTCAGGGACTTCACTTTGCTTGTATCCACTATGGAAACCGTGGTGGTGTAGTGGTTAAGTGCTATGCCTGTTAATCAAAAGATTGGCAGTTTGAATCCACTAGGTCCTCCTTAGAAACTCTATGCAGCAATTCTTCTCTGACCTATAGGGTCACTATGAGTCAGAACTGACTCATGGGCAGTGGAATTTGTCAGGGTTGGCTAGGGAACCTGATCTCTGCAGCCACATGCTAACATTTTCTAGGGGTAACAAAGGTCGTGGTTTGCATTATAAAACACATGTAGTCTTGTTAAGGTTGCCAGGGTAACCTGATCTGTAACATATCAGTAGTTCTCCCTGGCAGTTTGTGATGCAGATACGGGTTCTTCCCTCCTGGTAGTTGTAAGGTGACTCTGGTGGTCCCAGGCCCAATCAGAAGCCAAGTTGCTACCTCCCCCTCCCATCTATGACATCATCCTTGGCTTTTGCCCATGAAAAGCATCCCCAAAATCTATGTGGGGTCTCTTTCCACTCATGGAGAGGCACCTATTCCCTCTTTGGGATGTACTTTCCCTTAATAAACTTTTTCATCGTTTGCTACTAAAAAGTGCTTTGGGAAGGAGGATTCCACCTTGCCACCCCTGGGTAGGCCAAACTTTCTAGCTCAATCTCTGGAACCCAAATCGCATCACTTGGGGTTTAATCAGCTGCATGACCACGACAGATTTGGCTTTGGCTTTTGTATCCACAATCAATTTTGTAGCAGCAGTTAAGAAATCAAATGATGCATTACATTGGGTAAATCTGCTGCAAAAGACATCTTTAAAGTGTTGAGAAACAAAAATGCCGCCTTGAAGACTGTGAGAGGGATCATTCATACCAAAGAGCAGGACAATATAGGACCAACCCCCCCCTCAGAGTTCCAGAAACTTACCCCAAAAGGCTGATTTCAGGAATAACAAGAATTTCCAGGAACTTACCCAAAAAGGCTAGTTTCAGAAATACCAGAAAATAAATGCACCCGAAATATCCGCCCTAGCCCCGAGCCCTGAGCTAATACAAACCACAAAATTGCCCCACGCGGAACCTTTCCCCAACCCTACCTCCCCCAGGAATGTTAAGACCCTGCCTTTATATACTCTGTAATTCTCTTGTTCGGGGCTCATTCCCTCTACTCTGACAAGAGTGTGGATTGAGCCCCAGCGCGCTGGAATAAAAACCTCTTGCTGTTTGCATCAAGAACCGTCTCTTATGAGTGAATGCGGGGTGGCATTCGCACTCAGGACCTTACAGAGACTAAGGTGTCCTGAGCAATGTCACAGTGTTTTCAGTCGTGTCATGTGCGTGTCAAAGCTGGAAGGGTGAGTAAAGAAGACTCAAGAATTGAAGTTTTTGAACTATAGTGTTGGCAGAGAATACTGGATGTCCCATGGGCATCTGTACTGGAAGTCCAACCAGAAGGCTGTCTAGAGGCAATGGCGGCTACAGCACATCTCACATACTTTGGACATGTCATCAAGAGGACCAATCCCTGGAGAAGGACACCATGCTCGACAAATTAGAGGGTCAGCAAAATAAATAAATAAATAAAAGGAAGAGCCTCAGTGAGACGGACAGACATAGTGACTGCAACAATGGAATCAAGCGTAACAATGATTGTAGACACGATACAGGACTGGACATTGTTTTGGTCCCCATAGGTTGCTATGAGTTATAATCAACTTGATGGACCCTATCAAAGACAACCAAAAATATTTGCTTTCAATAACAATGATACTTTTGAGCTCTCAAATATTTTTCTCTCCTTGTACCTGTGCTGAATTCTTCACTTCTGTTCATCTATCCAATTCTGTATGAAAAGGCATAGTTTATCATTATGGATCTAGATATGAAGGTAAAATCATTGAAGGCATTGGTGGCTCAGCGGTAGAATTTCCTCCTTTCCCACAGGAGACTGGGGTTTGATTCCCAGCCAGTGGATCTCGTGTGCAACCACCACCTGTCTGTCCATTGGAGGCTTGTGTGTTGCTATGATGCTGAACGAGTTTCAGCAGAGCTTCCAGACTAGGAAGAAAGGCCTGGTGATCTGCTTCTGAAAATCAGCGAGTGAAAACTTGATAGATCACAGCAATTCCATCAGTAACTTTGGGCAGCGTTGTGTTGTGCTGTGCTGGGACATAATGGCAGCAAACAACAAGAAGACAGTTGGTACTGATTTGAACGTTTCAACTTTCCTTTTCTTATTCATCAGGAAAATAGAACCTTATGTAGTTTCTTTTCTGTGTGTGTGCGTGTGTACCTTGAAAAAGTTTGATTTTCTAGTTTCTCTTCTCTCTTTAAGTATAGATAATAAATGTGTATTTAGTTCTTTCTTTCCCTCACTTCCTTTCCCTATCTAGAGTTTCTATTCACATTGTTCACAAAGCATTATACTCATACTTTGTTGTAGGGTATGAATGTATTCACTACTCAACAACAAATGACTTTTTCTACAGTGGGCTATAGAATCCATGGCTCTGACTGAAAGGTCTCTTTGTCTGAGTCTTGCTTTTCGATGTTTACCTCACCTTGCCATTAACTTTATCTAAGTGGTAAGGTACCTTTGTCCAAGTACACTTTCACAGAGGTAAATAGAGATGGCTAGAGGGCAGCTAAAAGATATCATCATAAAATGAGTCACATGTCCGGTGCCCTGGCTGCCGTGGCATTTGAGAGGTAAGTTCCCAGAATGGGGCAATTTTATCAGCATTTAAGAGAATAAAGGAGACTTCCAGAACTTGGCTGAAATCTATTTTCAGTCTCTTTGTTTATGGCAAGGGATGATTCCAGTCAGTTCAAGAAACGGGCAAGACAAGTCGTGGTGAAGCAATCACCTATAAATAGTAGAGCCTCTGTTTGTTGGAAGACAGTGTGTTCTGTGAAGAACTGTGAATATTTGGATTCTTGCAAAGAACTGGCTTTAGTTTAACCTAAATTTGAAAGTGCAGATAAAAAAAAAAACAACAGCAGGAACAAAATTACCCAAAAGAACGTAACATCACAGTGGTGTTTAGTGTTCTGTTCCGTTTTATTTTGTTTATACAGTTCTAGTTGCAGAATGGAAATTTTCCTTCTGCTGATATTGCCTATTGTTGTGTGACTTCTCCACAAACTCCCTCAACATCGTTCACTTATGGTGTATCTGCCTTGCGCCGGAAACCAGGGAACAGTCATCATAAACATGAAAGAAACATAAGCCTGCCCGCAGCCAGGAAAGACAAGAGAACTGGTAACTACAATTACAATCCAGCATCATGAGAGGTACCTGTAGGGTGATGTGAGGATAAAGGCCGGGACTTCCGGTAACCAAATTGTGCTGCCTCGCCTTAAACTTTCTAGCTTCAGTACTAAAAGTCTCATGTCCCGGGAAGTCCCTCAGTCCCAGCAAAACCCCATCTGTTTGTTATTTCCCATCTTTTTCTGCATCAGACCTTCCAGTCTCAGCTTAAGCATTTCACCTCGTCCCATCACTCCCTCTTTGCGGGTCAGTACAGGTGGTAGAAATGGACCAAAGACAAGGTCACACTCAATGAAGACTTTCTCTTCCTGCACGGCCTTTTCTTTTCCAGTATGTCTAGTTCATTTCACTAGTATCAATATCCAGTACATTATCAATTTTGGTTCAGATAAATGCCTTAGTCAAGCTACTGGATCTGGTCCCTTCCTCTCGTACCGTACTGCTCTCAAGTTTGTGCTTATGCCACCAGCCCTTAAGCCCTGATCATCCCACACTTCTGCTCAGAATTCTTCCATGGCTTCTCCTTGAGAGTTTTCCAGTCAGGTTCCCAGCTACTTATAATCTCTTTACCACTGTTCTAACCCTATGTGTTAGTACAGAAAAATTATAAAAATATTATTTTAAAAGCTAACAGTGTCTAAAAATGAAGAAATTAAGTATAAATTCAAAATGACATATTTGATCTTTAAAAATAAATACAATCTTTGCATCTCATTAATTGTACTATGTTTGAGTTACATGTGTGAAGCCTTGCGTGAATGTGGAACCAGTGAGACTCTAGTTAGAATGCTAACTCCAGTAGAAGTTGTGTATGTAACTCCATCTCTCGTTGGATAACTTTGAAAGCCCCATTGTGAACGACTCTCCATGTGTGGAAAGTGTGTGGTAATATGTTTTTGAAGGTATTCAATCTTTATTGATAGCAAGGTCTAGTGTTTGTTTCAAAGAAAACGTCCTAATTTGTCCTTATTTTCTTTTGCTCATTATAGAGGCAGATTCCAATGCATAACTGTATTAATTTAAACATGGCCATATTTATGTTCTGGCTCTTAAACTAAAAGAAAACCATTCTTACAGTAGAAATTCTGCCTTCTTGGGAACTGTGAGGGGATTGAAATATTATCGGAAGTAGTGGGTCTTTGTTCAGTTTAAAACTTTAATGCCCACTGCAGTCATTTGGGTCTACCCCAAGTCATAAAAGGTTAAGATTTCCATGAAAAAAATCTAAATTACAGTACCACACCACAAAAATTCTACCACTTCAGTACTTACAAATAGCATGGTATAGGTAAAACAGGTATTTCAATCACCATTATTCCATTTTTTGTTGGCATAATACTTCTATTTCAAGATTCGACTTTATTAAATATTCTATTCTTCTTCAACCTACACCTCCTCTGTTTTCTTAAAGAATCCTGTGTTACAGATAATTGTCTGTTGGTCTTATTTCTTCTTTTAGGAGGACATGCACGTAAAAGGTCGGGCGGTGTCACACTCAACTTTGTATCCTCACATTGCCTAATTCAGCACCTGCGCTTCACTACACTTGGCAAATATTTATTAAACTCAACTATTTACAAGTATTCCTCCTGATTATAAAGTTAACCTCGCATTTACTCATGCTTTATTACATTTCTCTCTTCATGTTTGTGTGGTGAAGTCACTTGGGTATAAAGACATAATGCATACCTTTGGTCATGATAAAGATGAAAATCTAGTTCTGTACCACCCTAATGTTTTCGTATGAATTTTCTACTGATATTAGAGTGCTTTCAAAATAATGGAAAATTTCACAGACTTTTAAAAAAAATTCGATTGAAGAATTCTTCTTTAATTTCTTCAGGACTTCTCTTTATGGGGAAAACTGCAGTTATGGAAAACAGAATGGATATCCTTCCTTAATTTATAGATTATCTTAAAATTATTTAAAGCTTTCTGTAAGGAAAAAATAGGTGATTTATACAGTGCAGTGTGGAGTGGTTCAAACAAGTCAATTATTAATGAAGAATGTGTCATTTTTCTTGGAGACTTACATAATGTGTACTTGTACTTCATTCTACCAAATCTTTCTTGACTTAAAGAATTCTAGAATCTAAATGTGTGTAAATATGGTAGGAAAATAATTGTAAATGAAATATCTATGGGTCATTAGGAACATCATCATATATATGTGTGTAAATATATATATATATATATAAATTTACGTGTATCCCAACCTGTTGTCCTTGAGTCAAATCTGACTCATAGAACCCTAGAATGGCATTTTGTAGTAATGTATTTCAAGCTGAGAATCATGACACCTGTTTGCATTCTGACATGATTTGACACTAAGTGAACCTCTTCAGCAGTTTTCTTTAGAAGAAAAACTTCTCGTCTAAATATTCTATGTAGATTACGAGATTGTTGTTGTTAGGTGCCGTAGGGTTGATTCAGACTAATATCAACACTATGTGCAACAGAACCAAACACTGCTTTGTTCTGCACCATGTGCACAACTGGTACTCTTGAGACCACTGTTGCAGCCACCGTGTCAATCCGTCTTGCAGAGGTCTTTGTCTTTTTCACTGACCCTCTACATTACCAAGCACAACCTCCTTCTCTAGAGAGTGCTCCTTCCTGACAACATGTTCAATTTATGTAAGAGATGGTCTCGCCATCTTTGCTCCTAAGAAACACTTTGGTTATCCTTCCAAATATACCATGGCAGTCCATGGTATATTCAGTATTCTTCTCCAACAACACAATTCAAAGGTAACATCTCTTCTTTTGAACACTTTAAAGAGAATTTTTGCAGCTGATTTGCCTAATGCAGTCACTCTTTTAGTTTCTTAACTGTTGCTTCCATGGTTGTTGATTGTGGATCCAAGTAAAATGAAATCCTTGTCAAACTTGGATGATTCTCCTTGTATCCTGATGTTGCTTACTGGTCCAGTTCTGAGGACTTTTCCTTTCTTTATGGCTTTTCTACTCACACTGAAGACTGTGGTCTTTGATCTTCATCAATATTTCAAGTCGTTTTCTCTTACAGCAAGCAAGGTTTTGTCATCTGCATAAAGCAGGTTGTTGACAAGTCTTCCTCCATTCCTGATGCTCCCTTCTTCTTCATACAGTCCAGCTTCTCAAAGTATTTGCTTGGCATACAGATTGAGTAGATATGGTGAAAGGATACAACCCTGACCCATACCTTCCTGACTTTAAACCATGCAGTGTCCCCTTGTTCTGTAAATGACTGCCTCTTGATTCAAGTGTAGATTACTTATGAGTACAATTAAGTGTTCTGGAATTCCCATTCTCTGAAATGTGATCCGTTTTTGCTATGATTCACACAATTGAATGTCATTACATAGTCAGTAACAAGTAGGTAAGCATTTTTCTGATATTCTCTGCTTTCAGCCAAGATTCATCTGACATCAGCAATAATATCCCTGGTTCTACCTTGTCCTTTGAATCCTACCTGAATTTCTGGTAGTTCCTTGGCAGTATACTGCTGCGACCACATTTGAATGATCTTCAGCAAAATATTACTTGCATATGATATTGTTTGATAATTTCTACATTCATGTGGATCATCTTTCTTGGGAATAGGCATAAATATGGATCTCTTCCAGTCAATTGGTCAGGTGGTTGCCTTCCAAATTTCTTGGCATAGGAACGTGAACACTTCTAGCACTGCATTTGTTTGTGGAAACATTTCAGTTGAAATTGGTGTTCACTAGTTACTTCAGTGCAGCTTGGACTTCTTTCTGTAGCATCTTGAAACGTTTGAACATTGACCAATTCTTTTTGGAATAATGATTCAGTGTATTTCTTCCATCTTCTATTGATGTTTCCTGCATTGTTTAATATTTTCCCCCCACAGAATCCTTTGCCGTTGCAACTTGAGGCTTGAATGTTTTCTTCAGTTCTTTCAGCTTGAGAAATGTCAAGCATGGTCCTTCCTTTTGGCTTTCTATCTCTAGCTCTTTGCAAGGGTCATTAAAATACTTTGTCTTCTTGTGCTGCTCTTTGACATTTTTGTTCACTTCTTTTGCTTCTTTATTTCTTCCTTTTGTTTTAGCTACTGGGTGTTTAAGAGCAAGTTTCAGAATCTTCTGACAACATTTAGATCTTTTCTTTCCTTTCTGTCTTCTAACGACCTCTTGCTTTCTTCCTCTATATTGTCCTTAATGTCATTGTACAACTCCTCTGGTCTTGGGTCACTAGTGTTCAACACATCAAGTCTGTTCTTGAGATGGTCTCTAAACTTGAGTGGAATATACAGAAGGTCATGCTTTGGCTCTCATGGACTTATAATTTTCTTCAATTTCAGTTTGAACTTTGCATATGAGCAATTGATGGTCTGTTCTGCAGTCCGCCACCGGCCTCGTTTTGACAGATGATACTGAGTTTTTTCTACTGCCTCTTTCCACAGATGTGGTTGATACGATTCCTATGTATTCCATCTGTATACACATCTGTGTATTCCAGAAAGAGTTCCAAAATTGCTTTGAAAGGTGAACTAGGTGCTGGTGTCAGTGTACGGCTTCCCAAAGGGAGTACTTCAAAGATGACGGTAGTGATATTCAGCAGTGGGGTATGTAGCACTTTTTCTAGAATGAGCGCACAAACTTAATAGGCAGTCCTTGTTTAGTCACCTTCTATGTTTTTATAAAAGATATTTGTGATGAAGAAGTTGTCGGTTTTGCCAAATTCTGTCACGTAATCTCCAACATCATTTCTATCACCAAAGCTAATTTTTCCAACTATAGAACCTTCTTCTTTGTTTCTAACTTTTACATTCAAATCACCAGTAATTATCAGTGCATCCTAATCACATATTTGATCAGTTTCAGACTGCAAAAGGTGGTAAAAATCTTCAATTTCTTCATCTCTGGCCTTAGTGGTTGGTGCATAATTTTGAATAATAGTCATATTAACTGCTTTTCCTTGTACATTTGTGGATATTATCCTATCACTGGCAGTATTATACTTCAGGATAGATCTTGAATTGCTCTTTTTGATGAAGAATGCAACACCATTCCTCTTCAAGTTGTCATTCACAGGATAGTAGACCATACGGCTGTCTGATTCGAAATGGCCAACATCGGTCCATTTTAGCTTAGTAATGCCTAGGATACTGATGTTTATGTTTTGACAATTTCTTGTTTTCCTACATTCATACTGTGTACATTGCACATTACGATTACTAATAGATATTCATAGCTGTTTCTTCTCATTTTGAGTCATTCCACATCTGCAAATTAAAGTCCCGAAAGCTTAACTCCTTCCATGTCAGTTGGGCCAACTCTACCTTGAGAAGGCAGCTCTTTGTCTGTTCTTTTTTGAGAGCCTTCCAATCTTCAGGGGGGTTGGAGGACTCATCTTTGGCACTGTATCAGTGTTCCCCTGCTGTTCATAAGATTTTCACAAGCTATTTATTTTTGGAAAAAGACTGCCAGGTTCTTCTTTCCAGTCAGTTAATGATAATTACATTTAAATGTTATGGACATCTGTAAATAAAAATTTCTGTGTTGCTTACATTTCTATATAAAGAATTATCAGGAGATTACTTCTCATCATTAAAATAATAAAGCAACCATCAATATTCTCCACTGGCCTTTTTCTTCAAGACAACAAAAGACTACATATTGTATGATTCTATTTACATGAAATGTCCAGATAGGGTAAATCCATGCAGACAGCAAGAAGATTGTAGATTGCCAGGGGCTTGAGTAGGAAGACAGATGGGGAACAATTAAATAATGGGTAATAGATTTATTTCTGGGGTAGTAGAAAATGCTGTAAATTAAGATAGTGTGATGGTTTTGTAACTGTGAATATGTTAAGAAATTTTGAATTATGTACTTTAAAATAGGTAATTTTATAATTTGTTAATTGTATCTCAATAAAACTATGAAAAAAAAAGAAAAGGGTCTGGAAAGATACATACTGCTTCTGCCTTTGAAAGAGTTGACTTTTGAAATTAGTATTTTTTCCTTTAAAATCAGTCTCCATTATGTTAATAGTACTTACAACAGATTTGTTCTTGAAGCTGTTTCTAATTGTTTAAAAATACTCTTTGATGGAAAGTTTCCATCTTCTGGAGATGAACTGGATATTGAAAATGGCCAAATTCATTGCAACAAAATATAACTAATGAGGTGTAACTGTAAAATGATATTCTCTTGTGTACTCATAAAATAAGTCTGAATATTTTGGAATAACTTCCAAAAGTTGTTCCAGAAACAATTTGAGCAATGTCAGCATCTTTGGGTTAAATGAAATCTCTTTTATGCTGACTCTCTGGAAATAAAATGTTTACTTTCATTTATACATTTTGATGTATTGGTTAAAACATAATCTTATTACTTTATAGTTTTATTTCTTGTTCATGATAAATTATGTGACAACCCAGAAACATAATTACAAAAATGTGCCTCAGTGCAAAATACAAAAGTGCCTTTCTCCTCCAACTCTACTGGATACAACAAATAAATCCCCTGCTCTCTTCTTACAAGCAGAAGAGGTGGCTTGGGATAAGTATGATGGAAGTCTTAGAAAAGCAGGCATATGTGTGTATAAATTTTCCCCCCAGTGACGCTGGAGTGAGCTCACTAAAGGAAAGAAGGTAGATGACTCAATGCCAGTAGTCAGTACCCGTAGGTCCTGCCCTGGGACCTTCCATAGATTTCAAAGCAGCCAAGAAAGTGTGAGGTTGGATTGCGCCTACACTGGTCAGCAGTCTGCTATTATAGAGTAAGTGATGAAATGTGTGCCCATCTCCATGCCAAGCCAGAAATAGTACTTCCCTTCCCTACCCTCTAGACAGCATATGTGGCTCCCTTGCTGCCTATGAGCCTAGTGTAACAGAGCAGTTGCATCTGCTTATGGAATATCATTGAAATTGCCACATCCGGTCCAGTCTCAGAGTGGTGGTGTTCAAAAATGATAGTTCTCAGTGAAACACATTTAAAGAGATACTCAATTTGTCAACTAGTATCCGAAAAGACATTAAAATGTATGCAATGTGGAAATTCCAGTAAGAGGGCAGGAGAAACAGATCACTGTTGTGCCTCTACCTCACAAATACAATAAGAAATACAAAGAGCAAACACTTTTTGACTTTGAGGGGCGCTGAGTTGGGGAGTAGTGAAAAGGAGTGGGGAACAGCGGACAGGCAGGAATAAAGGGATCAGCAGTGGTCAGCTCAGCTGCTAAGCAATAGATTGGCAATTCAAATCCACCAACTGCTTCTTGAAAATCTATGGGGCAGTTCTACTCAGTTGTATAAGGTTGCTATGAATTGGAATCAACTGGACAACTTTTTTTTTTTTTGCTATATAGCTACAGTAATCAAAACAGCTTGGTACTGGTATAGCAATAGACACATAGACTCCCACACTGAGAGTTCAGAAATAAATCCATAAATTCATAAATTTATTCATAAATAAATTCACACATGTTCAACTGATTTTTGATAGGAGTGCTAATTCTGTTTGATCAAGAAAGAAAACTTCAATAAATGGTACTGGAAAAACTAGATTTCCACATGAGAAAAGTCAAACAGGACCCATGCCTCATACTGTACACACACACAAAAAAATTAAAAGTAGATTATGGATGTAAACATGCAAATTAAAACCATAAAATTATTTTTTCTTCTTTTAAGTAGATTTTTATTTCTTACTATTTTTTTATTATGCTTTAAATGAAAGTTTACAATTCCAGCTAGTTTCTCAGACAAAAATTTATATGCAAATTTTTATATGACCCTGGCTACTCTCCCTATAATGTGACAGAATACTGCTTTCCAAGATAGAATACTCCCAAATTCATTCTATGGAGCCAGTATAACTCTGATATCAAAGCCAAGCGAAGATACCACTAAAAAAGAAAATTACAGACCAATATCATTCATGAACCTAGATGCACAAATCTTTAACAAAATCCTAGCCAACAGAATTCAACAATGTATCTCTTTTAGTCAGCAAGTGCTGCTCTAGAAATACTACAGAGTGGATGGCTTTAATAAAGGAAAGTTTATTCTTGCACAGTCCGGTAGGCTGCAAGTCCAGATTCAGAATATCTGCTTTCCCCCTTGTCGTCTCTGGAGGAAAGTCTAATATGGCATCAGTCCTTGTCGAGGGAGCATCTTGGCACAGGAACCTCAGGTCAGAAAGATGCACTCTTTTCCTGGTGCTGCTTTCTTGATGGTGTGAGGTTCAGAATTCTCTGCTTGCTTCTCTTCTCTTTTATTTCTTGCAGGATGAAAGTATTAAGGGCCTGGCAAGCCATACTCTAGGGAAACTCACTTTACAGTGGAGCATGGAGTTAATCCTATGAAGAGATTTACAGTCCCACCCTAATCCTTTAACATACAGCTCAGGAAAATCACAAGATGGAGGACAATCATAAAATACTGGGAATGAAGGCCCATCCACATGGCCACACATATTTTGGGGGTACATGATTCAATCTATGACATCCCACCCTTTGGCATCCCCAAAATCACGTCATTCAAATATGTAATACATTTATCCCATCATAGCAGAATTATGTCCATCCCATATGATAGAAGTCTTAAATCAGTTCCAAGTCCAAAATTTAAAAAATTCCTTTATATCTGTGAAACTTGGAATATAGGTTATCTGCTTCCAAAGGCACAATGGCAGAACAGGAACAAGTTAGACATTCCATTACAAATGAGGGAAACTGCAGGGAAAGAAGGCATTAACGGACAACAGGCAAGTCAGCAGAACTCATTACGTTAGCCCTCAGAGCTTTGAAAATATTCTTACATTTTCTGAGACAATCTACACAATGCCCCTGCCTTCCAGACTCTAGGTATTGGCTACATTTTCTGGATTTTGCTTGGAGACACCCCAGCCCTGTACTATAACTCTGCCTTCAAGGCCCACTTGGACAGAAACTCTGCCACATCGGCTTTAGGTGCACCATAAACCCAACTGAGTGGCATTTCCACTCTTACAAACACAGGACTTCGTGATTCTACCCTTTCAAATCCGTGAGGCAGCTCAGCTTCTCATGCTCTTTGTCTCTTCAGCTTCTGCTTTCTATAGCCACATGGCCCGGGCCTCAGGTCCACATTGCCCTGCCAGGGCAAGTGTTCCAAAGCTCTGTAGTTCCACTGATTGAAGTGCTCAGAGGCACCTCACTCTTGCTGGAAAGCATCTTACACAAAGGCACTCAGCTGTCTCATTCCATGGGTCAGCAAGCCTAGCTCTACTGATTCAAGTGCCCGAGAAACCCCCTTCTGTGAGGAAAACCATGCATAGGCACTTAGCTATCTTGTTCCATGGGTCCGCTCCAGTGCTGCTTCTGGTTCCGTTGCTGCTGCTATTGCGACCATCAGTCCTCCGTTGTTCCTCACCATCTGCACCTTGTTCGTTCCTTCTGAATCTTCTATCCATTCACAGTTTCAAAATGGCTCCCACAGTTTAGGTATTTGTTAGAGCAGCACCCCACTTTCATTTTATCTGACCCTGGCTGCTCTCCCTATAACGTGACAGAATACTCCTCTTTTCCGAGATGGAATACTCCTAGATTTATTCAATGAAGCCAGTGTAACTCTGATACCAAAGCCAAGGAAAGATACTACCAAAAAGGAAAATTATGGACCAATATCATTCATCGACCTAGATGCACAAATCAACAAAATCCCAGCCGATAGAATTCAGCAATGTATCAAAAAAATAATTCACCGTGACCAGGTTGGATGCATACCAGGGATGCAAGGCTGCTTCAACATCAAAAAACAATTAATATGATCCACCAGATAAGAATCAGCTGATTTTGTCAACAGATGCAGAAAAGGCATTTGACAAAGTCCAACACCCATTCATGCTAAAAACTCTCAGCAAAATAGGAATAGAGAAGAAATTCCTCAGCACACTAAGGGCCATCTACACAAAGCCAAATGCCCACATTATCCTGAATGGAGAGAGACTGAAAGAACTCTCCCTGAGAACAGAAACTAGACAAGGTTTCTCACTCTCAGAATTTCTATTCAACAGAGGTTCTGGCCAGAGCGATTAGACAACACAAAGAAATAAAGGGCATCTGCATCAGCAAAGAAAAAGTGAAAATCTCCCTATTTGCAGATAATATGATTATATGTGCAGATAATTCTAAAAAATCTGTAAGTAAACTGCTGGAAATAATAGAGGAATTCAGCAAAGTATCAGGATATAAGATAAACATAAGTAAATCAGTAAGATTCCTTTATACCAAAAAAGAGAGCATCAAAGAAGAAATCACCAAATCAATACCATTTACTATAGCCCCCTGAGAAGATAAAGTACCTAGAAATAAATCTAACTAGAGAAATAAGAGATCTATACAGAGAGAACTATAAGATCTAACTGTAAGAAAACAAAAGAGACTTACATAAATGAGGAAGCCTACCCTGATCATGGATAGGAACACTTAACTTTGTGAAAATTTCTATTTTACCCAAAGCAATCTATATATACATTGCAACCCCAATACAAACTCCAGTGACATCTTTTAATGAGATGGAGAAACAAATTACCAGCTTGGTTTGGAAAGTCAAGAAACCCCGGATAAGGAAAGCGCTACTGAAGAGGAACACGGTGGGACGCCTCATACCCTGACCTTAGAACCTATCACACTGCTGTAGTAGTCAAAACAGCCTGGTACTGGTATAAAAAGAGACATATAGACCAGTGGTACAGAGTTGAGTCCCCAGAGATGCCACCATCCTCTTATGAATAGCTGATAGTCAACAAAGGCCCTAAGATTGTAAACTGTGTTAAAAACAGTCTGTTTAAAAAATGGCGTTGGCAAAATTGGATATCCATCTGCAAAAAACTGAAACAAGACCCATATCCCACGTTATACAAAAACTAACTCAAAATGGATCAAAGACCTAAACATCAAACTAAAACAACAAAAATCATGCAAGAAAAAATAGGATCAACAATGTAAGTTCTAGACATTTTAGACAGACTTCAAAAACTGACAAAGCACCATAATAGAAAACAGATAAATGGGAATTACTAAAAATTGGACACTTTTGCTCATTCAAAGACTTTATCAAAAGAATTAAAAAACTACCCACAGAATGGGAAAAAATATTTGCCAACTATATGTCGAATTGATGTCTGATCTCCATAATCTACAAAATGCTGCAAAATATCAACAAGGAAAAGGTAAATAACTCAATTACGTGATGGGTAAAGGAGATGGGCAGACACTTCACTAGAGTGGATATCGAGGCAGGCAAAAGACATGTAAGGAAGTGCTCACCATCATTAGCCATTAGAGAAATCCAAATAAAAACTACGTTGAGATACCATCTTACCCCAATAAAGTTGGCCATAATCCAAAAAACACAAAATAACAAATGCTTGAGAGACTGTGGGGTGATTGGGAACTCTCCTACACTGCTGGTGGTATTACAAAATGGTACAACCTCTTTGGAAAGCAGCCTGGCGCTTCCTTTATAAAGTTTGAAATATCTACACCATTTGATCCAGGAATCCCACTGCTCAGAATTTATCCTACAGAAACAAAGTGTGTCACATGAACACATGACGCATACACACAAACATTTATTGCAGCACAGTCTGCAATAACAAAAAGATGGAATCACCCTAGATGCCCATCAACAGATGAATGGATAAACAAACTATGGTACTTATACTCAATGGAACACTATGCAATGATAGCAGTAATAATTTTAAGAAACATCTCACAATCTGTTTTCGGTTGGAAGAGATTACTCTGAGTGAAATCAGTCAGCGGCAAAATGACAATTGTATAGGACCCCTGCTGTAATGACTCAAGAAAAGATTTATCAACAAAAGAAAAGACTCTTTGACAGCTACAAGGGTCGAGAGGGAGGATGAGGATTGGTCGTAGATTAGATAGATGATTGAAATTTGGTTAGGTGAAAGCAGTGACAGCACACAGTAGAAAGTAGTTCAACTTAACTGGACTTCACCATAAACTGAAAGCTCTTCTAAGCTCAACCCACTATTGCAAGGATAGAGTAGCAAGGTTGGAGTCTGGGGAAGATGCTCTCAGGGGACATCAAGATGAATTGGCATAATTAGCCTGTTGCTAAGAAAGTCTTCTGTACCCATATTGGTGAGTGGTGTCTGGGGTCTTAAAAGCCAGCAGGCTGCCATCTGAGATACACCAAATGGTCCCAACTCAGCTGGAACAGATGATCACCGAGAACACCAAAGACATAAGGAAATAAGAGCCCAGGAGACAGAAAGACACATGTGAATGGGAGACTGTAATAACACGTGACCAGAAGAGCCAGAGGCTGCCTGGCCACCACCAAAGACAGCTGTAATGGGGCATACAATGTTGAGTTCCTGTGGTAACAGGAGGAAAAGAGGGGTGCAACTCAAGAAATCTATTAAGAGACCATAGTTGATGGTCCAGTGGCCTGGAGGATCCCCTGGGAGCATGGCTCCTAGACCTGCTGCTCTGTCTAGAAAACACTACTGTGGTCAACTCTTCAGACAAAAATGAATTAGACTCAGGGACACAATGTGATCATACAGTGTGTGTGCTTTATGGTTCTATGCATTTCTAGGAGGCTTCCTACTGGTCTCTTTCTAAATAGGTAAGAAGACAGTGGAGAGGTGGGACAGGAACTTGTTAAGAAGATATGACAAGTATAAGATGAAAAAGAGGAGTGTGATGTCATGCAGCAAGGAGAGCAGAAAGAACTGCAGATAGTCAGGCATGCAAAATTTATTTGGATTGTATACATTCACTTAATCATACACAAAAAAAACATTTCCAGAATATTTGAATTAAAAAAAAGAAAGAAAGAAAGAAAGAATACTCCTCGTTTTCATCCGGTATTTCCCGTGTCCATTCAACCAACTCCTGTCCCTTTCTACCTTTTTATCTAATCTCTAGAGAGGTGTTGCCCATTGTCTGAAGAGTTGGCTTCTGGAGTGATTTTAGTTTGAGGCTAATGAAGACTCCAGGGGCCGTGTTTTCTGGGGTCCCCACAGTCTCAGTCAGATCATTAAGTCTGGTCTTTTGGCTAGAATTCGAGTTCTGCACCCTACTTTTCTCTGCTCCATCAGGGACTCTGTGTGTGTTTCCCGTCAGGTTGGTCATCAGTGGTAGTTGGGCACCATCTGGTTATTCCAGTCTAAAGCTGATAGAGCCTCTGGTTTATGTGGCCCTTTCTGTCTCTTGAGCTCATATTTTCCTGTGTTTTTGGTGCTCTTCATCTTCCTTTGCTCCCAGTGAGGTGGGACCAATTAATGCATCTTAGATGGTTACTTGCTACCTTTTAAGATCCCTCACACAACTCACCAAATTGGAATTCATGACACTTTCTTAATCAACTTTGTTAGGCCAATTGACCCAGATGCCTCTGAAACCATGGTCCCCGGACCCCTTCCCCTGCTACTCTGTCCCTCAAAGTGTTTGAAAAACCATAAAATTCTTAGAAGCAAAATGGCAATGCTGCCAGGCCTAGCCTTTACCAATATATTACACATCATAAAAAGCAAAAGTGCAAATAGCTAAAGACAAAATAAATAAGTGGGGCCCTCATAAAAAGTAAAAACTTTTGTTCCTCAAGAAAATTTACCAAAAAAAAAAAAAAAGTGAAAAGACAATCTACTGGCTGGGAGAATACTTTTGGAAGCCATATATCCAACAAGAATCTAGTATAACCTACGTATATATGTATAAAACATTTCAACAATTTAACAATGAAAAGACAGGTAATACAATCTTAAAATGGGCAAAGGACTTGAATAGCATTTTACGAAAGGAAACATTCAAATAGCCACCAAACACATGGAAAGATGCTCAATATCACTAAACCATCCGCTGTCGTCTAGTTGGGTCTGACTCATAGTGACCCTAGAGGGCAGAATAGAATTGCCCCGTAGAGTTTCCAGGGAGTGCCTAATGGATTTGAACTGCCAACCTTTTGATTAGCAGCTGCAGCACTTAACCACTACGCAACCAGGGTTTGCTCATTGTCACTAGCCATCAGTATTGTTGTTGGTTGTAGGTTCCGTTGAGTCAGTTCCGGCTCACAGTCCAGAAGGAGATGTTGCCTGGTTCTGTGCCATCCTCCAAATCATTGCTATGTTTGAGCCCATTTTTGCAATCACAAGGTCAAAAACAACAAAGCTGAACCTCTCTTTACTTCACCAAACATGATGTCTTCTCCAAGAACCGACTGGTCTCTCCTGATAGCATGTGCAAAGTACATGAGATGAAGTCTTGCCATCCTTGCTTTCAAGGAGCACTCTGGTTGCACTTCTTTCAAGACAGACTTGCTTGTTCTTCTGTAAGTCCGTGGTTTATTCGATATTCTTCACCAATATTTTATTTCAAAGGCATCCATTCTTCGATTCTTTATTTTTTTCTCTTACTTATTGTGCAGGTTTCCCATGTCTGTGAGGCACAGGAAATATCATGGCTTGGGTCACTGGCACCTTAGTCCTTTAAAAAGCATCTTTGCTTTCTAATACTTGAAAGAGGTCCTTTGCAGCACATTTGCACAATGCAGGATGCTCTTTGATTTCTTGACTACTGTTTTCATAGGCACTGATTGTGGATCCAAGTAAAACGAAATCCTAGACTACTTCAATATTTTCTCTTTTTATCACGATGTTAGTAGCTCTAGTACTTAACTACTAAACACTACCAGGTTATCCAATAAAAGCAAAAAGCCAAACCTGTCACCATCCAGTTGATTCCAACTCATTGCGACCCTATAGAAGAGAGAAGAATGGCCCCATAGAGATTCCAAGGAACATCTGGTGGATTTGAACTTCTGACTTTTCAGTTAGCAGTTGTAGCTCTTAATCACTATACCAGAGTTTCCAGGGTATCCAATAGTTAAGATAAAACAAAACAAAAACCTGAAAATAGCAAGTGTTGTTGAGGATACGAGGAAATTGGAACCCTTACTCATTTGGGGTGGGTATACAAAATGGTATAACCATTGTGGAAAACAATATGGCAGTTTCTCAAAAATCTGAAAGTGGAACTACCATATGACCCAGGAATTCCACTCCTGGATATATACTGTAAAGATTTAAAAGCAGAGACTTAGAGACTTGTACACCAATATTCATTATAGCACTAATCACAGCAGCGGAAAGGTGGTGATAACCTAAATGTCCATCTACAGATGGATAAATAAACCAAATGTGGTGCATACACATACAGTGAACACTATTCAACCAGTGAGCAAAATTAAGTCTTGATACATGCTATACTATGAAGGGAACTGGAAGACAGCATGCTGAGTGAAATTTGTCAATTATGAAAGGACAAATATTTTGTGACTTCACATACAAAAGGCCAAGAAAAGGCAAATTTATAGAGAACACAGTTTATTAGTGGTAACCAGGGTTAGACTGAGAAGGGAAGGAGAGTTAATGGTGATAAAATTACAGTATTGTCTAGGGATAGGGTTGTGTAGCCAGTTATTATAACTGCTCTCAAAAGTTACATACCTGTTAAAAGTTGAATTGGCAAAAGTTGTGTGATAGGTATATTTACAGCAATAACCCATCCAAAAACCACAGCTACTGAAGTTTATGTGTAACCGAAAACTTCACGGGATTTGGTTTCTTTGTTTGAAAGTTTAAGGTTATGGTTACAAGGGACATCCCAGTTAATTGGCTTGAAAACATGTTTAGTGTTTCTGTTTTACCTCCTAATTTATGATATACAGCCTGGGTTCTTAAAAGCTTACATTTGCCACCCAAGGCACAACAAATGGTTTCTGTTTTCCTAGAGCAACAGAAAAAGATGAAGCCTCAGGAATAGGAGGATCTGGAATGTGTGTCTAATTGACTCTATGAACAATTGTCTCCTTTGCTATGAGACCAGAAAACCTAGATGGTGCCTGGCTACTAATACTGAATATTTTGACCAAAGATTCTGTAGAAGAATCCAGAGTGAGAAAAAGGCAGAACAGAATTTTCAACTCTTATGAACTCTACACTTCCTGGAGTCATAGAGACTGGATGACGCTTTGAAACTACTGTGCTAAAAATAGTCTTTAAATCTTAAACCAAAGATATCCCCTGAAGTCTTAAAACCATACAATTGTTTATTTTAAAAAATGTCTGTCTTGAGCATTAAGCGTTTTTAAGAACTGTCTATAGTGGATCAAATTGACAACAGCAACTAGAAAGATTAGATAGGAGCCTTAGGAGGCAGTGAACTTATGTTAGTTGGGGTGGAGCAACTCAAAAAAGGAGAATGAGAATGGTCACACAACACAAAGAATGTAATCGATGTCACTATATGGTACATGCAGCAACTGTTGAATTGGTATATGTTTTGCTGTGTATATTCTCACCAACAAAATGAATAAAACTTCAAAAAATTGATTGATATAATTCATGGTCTTCTGGAATATTTCCTGGATCCATATTCTTTCATACCCTCTACACCTACATTGCCCAACTCCAGTTCTCAGCTTCAAACCAAGTATCCACCACTCTAGCCAACATTTCCTGAACAGTGGTACAGAGACAGAAATAAAGGAAACAGAGGAACAAATAAAGAGGCACCAGGGGAAATCAGGGAGAGGCAGATGTAGATGCAGAGAGCAGGGAGCATGAATGGAGGAGTTGCTTTTGGGAAAGAAGATATCTAAAGACTGTTCTGCAGACTTGTAGACCAATTCAAAACCTGGCTTGAAGAATGAAGGCTTCATTGGAATAATCACAGGGTCTTTCAAGGGCACTATTTTGAAGGTGACAAAATCATTTAAAGGTATACATTTTGCTGTGTTTAGGAAAAGAATTACTTCCATGACTTCATAGTCATGTCCACTACATTCTATGCTAGAGTCCTTCATATCTGAAACAGAGTCATCACTGATGATACAGAAGCAGCCATTTTTTTTCAGTGCAGAGCGTCTGAAAGAATGGACAAAGAACCAAGGTACTAATATATTTTCAAAATGTATCCGACGATAGTAACTGTGTTATTTATTTATCCTTCCTTTTTGTTGCCGTCAATTCCATCTCATAGCAACCATATAGAACTAGCCCATAAGTGTTTCCAAGGAGCAGTGGTGGATTCGAACTGCTGAACTTTGGGTTAGCAGCCTGGGCTCTTAGCCACTGTGCCACCAGGGCTCCTGTATCTTGTAGAACAACTAAATGCCATGCTACTTTACTTCGTCATTCTAGACACTGAGAAAAGTTTCCTGTCCCAGCAAAAAAATCTGGAAGCTTACAAGTCAACTGGTTACAATATGCAACAAAAGTGCTTCCAGAAAGGAGTTGCTCAGGAAACTGCACAAGCCCTCAGTGAAGTTTTCAGCCTGGCTTCTCTTGGTCTCTCTGATACAACCAATCCACTTATAGCTCTTTAGTTTCACATGTGAAGCAAATGTCATCCAGTCTTCTTTTACCTACCCTAGACTCTCCACTCTTTAAGGTCAGCATTGTCTAAGACTGTTTTTGACTGCTCCCCACACCCCACATGTGTTCACATTAATTTTTTCTGAATGCCTATTGATGTTTTTTGCTCTTACATATTCTGAAATTACTCGCTCTATAATTGTACCACATGAGTGTCTGTCGCTTTGACCACACTACAAAGCTTTCTGAGGGCTGCAATTGTCATGCGTCTTTTGTATTCTTTACCTATCTAAAAAGTGGCCAATGGTTTGCGTTTGTCTAGTAACTTCAAGTTGATGGTTTGAACCCACCCAGCGTACCGTGGAGGAGAAGGCCTAACTATCTGCTTCCATAAAGAAAATTCTAGGAAGCAGTTTTACTTTGCAACACATGAGATTTCCATGAATACGGATCAATTCTCTGAAAACAAGTGTGTTCTTTAGCTTATAGTTAACCAACAAGTAAATATCCAAAAGCCAAGCCTTGGAGACTGTTGTTTGGTAATGAAGAGCTGATACAGGTTGAGGTTTGTGGAGAGTTAGTCAAGACCTGGCTAGAGAAAGGAGTCTTTGTGTGAAGCAAGTGGTTTAGTGATTGGTGACTAACTTAAAGATTGGTGGTTAGAGTCTACTCAGGGGTACCTCAAAAAAAGTTCTGGCAGTTTGCCTTCAAAAGATCACAGCCTTTGAAGTAGCCATTGAAATAGTTGCCGAATACAGTTCCACTGTGATGCACATGGAGTGTCTATGAGTTGGAATTGAAGGCAACGGGTTTGGTTTGCACTAGAGAAAGCTAAATGTTCTGTGGAATTCATACAATACTTATGTCAGGAAATATCAGTTAGAGTTACTCCTCAGAGGTTTTTTTTCCACGCAAGTTCATGCTGTGAAAACGATTATATCAAATTATTGATAAACATGTTTTTCAACAGCAAAACAACTGTGTTTGAAAAACATGTTAGGAAATCAGTCAGGGAATATTTTACATCATGATGAGACTGGGATGCTGGCTGGCAAGCAAAACCAGTTATGAAGCTCTCATTTCCCTCATGAGGAAAATAGAAAGACTATCCCTGTTTTAGTAATTTACAGCTGCTAAAATAGAACTACCGTAAGTAGCTGGCTTTAACAAACAGAAATTTACTTTCTCACACTTCAGGGGGTTAGAATTTCTAATTCTAGGCACTGGCTCTGGAGGATGACCTTCTCTGTCTGTTGGCTCCAGGGAAAGGTCATTTTTCCTTGTTTCTTTGGTGATCTTCATGTGCCTTGATATTTATAGTCCCTCAACTGCATTTCTCTTGTTTGTTTAATCATTTTTATACCTGAAAGGAGGTTGATTTAAGATACGTTCTACACTAATAACTGTCTCATTGGCATAACAAAGAAATGCACTCCCAAATGGGATTGTAATGACAAGCATAGTGATTAGGATTTATAACATCTGTTTTGGGGGGCCATAGTCCAGTCTATAACAACTTTCTATAGAGTCCAACAACTTGGTCTCTTGACATTCAGCATGCATGTGATAGAAATGGAGGAAGACACCAATCTGGCAGAGCTGAAGAATGAGAGAACTGAGGAAAGCCTTGCAAATTTATGTGGTTGACCTCTCCATAATTTGACCCTATTTTTCTTTCATAAAGTGGTGACTGTTGCCCAATTTTTCTTCTAGATCCAACCATAGTTACTCCCATTACTCAAGCTGTCAAGACATACATTTACTCCTAAAAAATGATCACGTGATGTGACTGAGGTGGTTTAATGAGTCCGGTTTGAAACGAAATACAAAACAGGCTAAGATCCGGAATATAGCATAAACAATGGCTGGGCAAGGAGACAACCTACTGAGGTTGAACTAACACCGAAATCAAATAGGTACGTGAAGACTGTATAACTTGTGTAAAAAAGTGTTGAAATGGCTAAAAACGTATCTTTGCAGCAGAGTAGGCAAAAACAGTCTGCTCCTCTTTCTCTAATTTTAAAAGGGAAGCCTCGGAAGCACTGTATTCATTTGTGTTTTGGTAAGTGGAGGTCACTAGCCAAAGGACAACAAACACTCGGAAATGGGGACTTACTCTCTGGCTTCTGTTCCAACCTCTAAAAAGCCAAAGATGTTTTCCTGTCTGATGTATAAGCCGTCCGTGCACAAATTGAGAGCAGATGCTACATGGTTCACAGAAGATATTTATAGCTCAGAGGCTGTGCTTCCTAGTCTATGCTGCCTGGTCGGTTCTCTGCAGCAGAACGTCCTGAAGAGGTAGCACACATTTTGCAATAGTGTCCCCAGCTAGCAGATTTCAACTTCAGTGTTTTGCAATTAGAACACAGATTGTTCTCTCCTCAGTGGAGAAAATATCTGGGCAAAAGGAACTTAAGGTATTTTCCATACTGTGTTTGCCCTAATCACACAAGCATAAGATTTAGTACCTTAACCAAAAGGAGGAGAGGTGATTTTAGGTTTAGATACCAAATTTTCTGTCTTGGTAAACTCGTACATTCCGACTCGACGGCACTTGGCCTGGCTAATGCTTAGAACAGTAAGCTGAACCTCAAAGCATGGGAGCACTCACAAAAGTAGCAAAAATTAGAGTTGCCATGGAAGAAAATAAATAGGCCATTTGGATTTGTAAATTTATAAATTTGCACCAATATTTATTATGTTCAATGAGTGCATAGAATGGTTATTATGGGGATTAAACAAAGAAGCAAAGTGTTTCTCTCTGGACTCGCTGACTCTGACATTATTCAGACACAATTCTTCAGGGCATGAAAATTGAATTTAATAATAGAAAACGATGCAACTGTTGAAGTTAACAATAGACTGTGCTGCAATAAACATTCGTGTGTGTGTATCAGTTGGTGTGAATGGCCTTGATTCTGCAGGATTTATTCTGAGCAGTGGAATTGCTGGGTCAAATGGTTTACCTGTGTTCAGCTTTTTAAGGAAGCGCCAGGTTGCTTTCCAAAGAGGTTGCACCATTTTGCAATCCCACCAACAGTGTAGAAGAGTTTCAATTTCTCCACAGCCTCTCCAGCATTTGTTGTTTTGTGTTCTTTGCATCATGGCCAACTTTGCCAGGGTGAAATGGTATCCCATTGTAGTTTTGACTTGAATTTATTTAATAGCTAATGATCATGAACATGTCCACATGTGTGTTTTGGCTGCCTGGATCTCCTCTTTAGAGAAATATCTGTCCATATCCTTTGCCCATTTCATTTATCTTTTTCTTATTGATATTTTGTAGTACCTTATCGATTATGGAGATCAGTCATCAAAGTTAACAATAGCAAACGATAAAGCAATAGAAAATAATGCAGTAATGCCTGTAGGTATAAAGAAAACAGTAATTCAGGAGACAGATTTTAATTTAGAGAGCAATGGTCATTCTTTCATATTAAACACTAGTTAGGGCAGTTTCATCCCTGAAATCGTAGATAGTGAGAGTGGATCTGTTTACTCGGAAAATGCCAGTATCCTGAAATGGACAAAGGCCTGGACTGGGAGAAGAGAACTGCATGAGGAATGAAATCCCAGGACACTTAGAATGCGTCCAACCTCTTTGTTTTCTGAAGTAATTGTATAATTCTTTTTCATAAATAATAATCCTCCTCTATTTTTTTACATCTTTTTTTCTTTCTCTAGATGACATTTTATTCCTTGAATAGTTTTCTTCCCTTTCTTAAGTTCTATCTCTCTCTACGATGTCTTTCCTATTACACAAAGGAGAGGTAGTAATCACCCTGTCTCTACCCAAAAAGGACCTGTTCAAATAAGCATTTCTTCAACTTGCTTCACTCACCATCACACAAAATGCTTTTTGTCACTTTTCTTGAACACAATACAATTTGGAGGGCATTTAGTTTGTGGGCTATTTCTGTTTAGTTGCTAAATGGATCATTTCTTTCCTAAGGATCAGCACAAAACTGGTTGCTGTTAAGAGGAAGTTACAAACATCTCAAGTGTCCAACTTTTCTAAAGTGCTGTGCTGTTCTGCAGTGGTTAATGTTACATGTTAATTTGGGTAGGCCAGGTTTCCTAGTATTGTGTAATTATCCTGCGTTTTGTGATGAGATGTACTCGTCCTCTTTTTTGTAGTGTTGCATAATTATTCTCCATTTTACGTAAGATCTAAAACCTAAACCTCTACATGTCAGTAAGGCGGTTAGTATGAGATGTATACTAAGGAGCACGACTCAAGTCACACCCTCGGTCACTACACTGCCTTATTCAAGTATCTGATGCGAGGAATGTTTCCTTGAGGTTGTGATCTGCATCCAGTATGTATGAACACTCTGGCAAAGCTTGCCTTGCCTTTGCTCTGGATCCTGAATCTCGCTCAGCACCATATGGCCTCCAGTCCTCGGGACTTAAGCTAGCAGCCTACCATCTGACCTATTGCTTCTGAGATTTGCCAGGACCTATTGTTTCTAAGATTTGCCAGCTTCTGCAGCCCTGTGGGCCAGCAGCTTGTCATCTGACCTGCTGATTTGGGGTCGTCAACCTCTGTAGCCGCATGAGTCAGGAGAAGCTTCTAGCCTGACACCACACTCACGTATTTGGGACTTGCCACCTTCCACAGCTGTGTAAGATATGTGCATGTACGAAGAGTTTTATCTCGAGGAAATTGCCTCATTGGTTTTGCTTCTCTAGAGAACCCAATCTAAGACACGTTTTATTATCTCTAACAACAACTATTCCCCTTGCCTCCCTTCGCTCCCTCTGGTCTTTGGTTGCTGTAGCACCTCACAGAACTCACAAGTGATACTGACAATAAAGGGTTTTTTTTAGGGAACGGAGAGGGTACAGTTTAGTATCAGGAAGGACTCAGAAGTAACGGGAGTGACCCAGGATACAGATTCTTCTAGCCTTCTTCTCCTGAGCCCCGCTTGGGGCCTTCTCTGGCGGTATTACCACATTGGCTCTGTGGCCTGACGAGCCCCATGGCAGCTGTGTCCCACCAGTCTCCTGGTGTCTGCTGTCTTGTGCTGCTCTTATTGCTCTTGCTACTGCCACACAGCTATCTACTGCTGTCTTCTGTGTTGTAGCTTCTCCGTCTCTTTCTCTTTGCATGCTTGTAAACTTAGCAGGATGGCAAAATTGACCAAAACCTTTATTAGGGTTCCATGTACCTTAGTTGAATTAGCAGCAAGTTGTCTAATACCCTTGGTGGGCCACAAACACCTCAATTACATAGTGTCACCCATCATTGTGTGGGAGTCACAAAGACAGTGGCTAGAAAGACCATGTTAAGTAATTCGGGTTTTCTTCCCTTTCTGTGTTTTAGTGTTTTTGTCCAAGATAATCAGGGGCTCTTTACAGGATTCATCGCAGGATCGATTAAACAGATTAATGCTTCAGGTGATGATTGAGGTTATAAATAAGCATAATGCCTTAGAGATTGAAAAAAGTTTTATTTCAAAGTTTATAAGTCATAGGGGCAGTTATTAAGAAAGTTCCCAACCCTGAAGTAAATTACAGTGTTATCTTTTAAAAAAATCTTTGCTTTTCACCAACTTAACCAACCAGAATTTTAAATTTGTTAACAAGCAGGATCAGCGGCAGTGAAAAGTTGGGAAAGTGGGGAAAGGAGAGATCTCAGAGGGAGTCTAAGAGCACAGAATCACTGGCAGGGTGGTAAAAATATTTACAAGTTGCCAACCAATTTCAGTGACCCCAGAGGCTCCAGTCCTCAACGCCGTGCCCTCTGTTCTACGTCTTCTCATCAAAAAATTAGATTAGAATAGGAGACAGGGCACAAATGTCTTCTGTACCTCCTCCTCAGCTTTCCATTTCCTGTTGGTCAGCAAATTGTATCTGGGGGAGCCCACAGCAAGGATAGATGTTGAAGTAGCTGCCTCCTTTTTCTTTCAATGGACTTCCAAATTCTTATGTGCATTTATTTTTCTACTGGGTTTAATCTACTGGCAGTTACTACTACCCTTCTCTACCCTCCAGAGTCACAAGATTACTCTTCATGATAGATTTGCACAGGGTCTGGATTCAAGTTTGTGAATTTGTGACCTGTCCTTTACCTGTTGCTAGTTATTTGATCTTAGTTAATTTTACTCAGTTTACCTACTCATGTACGATAGGGATAAGGAATCATTGTCTTTAGTATAAACACTGAACTGTAGCCTCCCTCTCTCATTAACTTGTTGTCTTCAGAATTATGGATTATTCTGAAATGACATAGAAGCTAGTGTCTGAGAGCCTGCTTTCCCCCTGGGGGTGTTCTGCCTCTAAAGGTGGAGGTGATAAAGGGTCTCATGACACACAGATGAACTCAGCGTCAATTTTAGTAGGGACATCTTTCTGCCCCTTACAATGGTCATCATTACTAGTTTTGGGGAATGCAAAAAAGTCTCCAAGATGCCCATTCTGAATCACAGATTCACCTTGGATATTGGATATTGGACCTGCCATGCAGGTCCCCCAATACAGCTGTCAAGTTTCCGTGGCCACACACCACTGAAGCCATTGCTAGTTCTGGGTCCACTGTCCTGCCTCTGCAGAATTTTCTGTCTTATTTGGAAAAATCCTTCTTAAAAACTGTGTCTAGATTCATCTCCTTTAGTCTTTTCAGGAATCCATGTCAACAAAAATAATTGTGTTTTTTTAGTGATCTAGTAATAAGCCAAGTGCCGTCGAGTTGGATCTGACTCATGGTGACCCTAGTAATAGCAATTATTAATACAAATAGCAGTAGTATAAGTAGTGGTGGCACCGTGATTAAGAATTTAGGTACTAAGCAAAGTTTAGCAGTTCAAATCCACCACTCATTCCTTGGAGATGTTATGAGGTGGTTCAATTCTGTCCTAGAGGCGAGTTACCATGAGTTGGAATCAGCCTGATAGCAACCAGTTTCTTTTTTTTTCAATATGCCAGGCATTGCACTTTATTTACATTGACTCTTCTACTTCTCTGAAAAAATTAAAAATAAAAAAAAAATAATGCTCTGAGGAATGTACTGTTCTAATTACCCTTTTACAGAATGGGAAACTGTGGTACAGTGGGGTTAACAAGGTGCCCACATCTCACAGCTACTAAGTGGAGAAGCCAGAATTAGCCTCTACAATGCACAACTTCTTTATTAATGTTGTTTTATTATTTATAGTCCCATCAGTATTTTTAAGTAGTTATATGCATTATATCAGGTATTCTTTACAACAGCCCTGTTAGGAAGTTTTTAGCTTTTATTTTTTATATGAGGAAATTAAGACTTCAAAAAGTGAAGTATCTTACCCAAGGTCACATAGGCAGGAAGTGGCAGAACCAGTATTCCTCCAAACCCACTGCCTTAATCTGGGTGCAAGATGTTCCAGGTATGTGTTCTTAGCTTCCTCTAAACTGAATGGAAAATTCCATTTAAGTGATCATATTGCTTAATCTCTCCATAAAATCATATCAGAAAGATATCTTTAAAATAATCTAGGCAAAGCCTTTTTTAAAAATTCAAATATTTATTCTTGATTTCTAACTGGTGAGAAAATACTTTCTGGGTTGAGAGGAACCAGAATGCCCATAAACAAAAAATAGGGGCATATGTGAAGAAGATCAAGCTGTGTGTTTTGACTGGACACTGTGGGAGGGTAAGAAGTCTCACAATTAGACAGGAAGGAAGTCTGGGGTGGTAGAATGGGACCACACTCTGAAGGACCCTGAAAGCCTGCTTTGGGGTTGTAACTAATTCTATAGGCGTTGAGGGATTCCCTTGCTGTGGGAGCCAGGGAGTGGGGAGCCAGGGTCTGGGTTGATTTAGGGAGATTCCTGGGATAATGCTTTGGAGGTTAGACAGAAATAGAGAAGCAGAAGTACAAAGATTAGGTAAAAGATTATTGCATAGTTCTTGTATATCTAACAAAAGATGTGTAGGAATGTGCTTAGAGCTTCATTACTCACAGTGGTTCATTAATGAAATCCATAGAATGGAATAATATATAGCAACAGAAAAGGGCAAATCACTGCTTGACATAGCAATATAAATGAGTCTCACAGGCGTAAGGCTGAGTAACAGAAACAAGACACAAAGGGGTATACACTAGGTTCCAAATACATCGGGCTCAAGAAGGGAAGAAAACATCTGTGGTGAAGCAGATGGTGTTTATTGACTGAGAAGGGCACAAGGGTATCTTGCGGGGCTGTTGGCTTGTTTTATATTGTGATGTGGGTGGGGCCACACAGTTTTAAGCACCCGTACACATAGACATACTCCCACATACATGTATTAAAAAGAAACTGCTGCTGGTGAGTTGATTCTAACTCATAGTGACCCTAAAGGAACAGAGTAGAACAGCCCAACAGGGTTTCCTCAATCTGGGTGATGTCGTGGCGACCGTATAGGACAGAGTAGAACTGTCTCATAGACTTTCCTTAACCTGGGTGCAAAACGTCCATATGTTCTTAGTGCCTAGTGGATTCAAACTGCCAACCTTTTGGTTAGCAGTCATTGCACCTAACCACTATGCCACTAGGGCTTACAACACACACACACACACACACACACACACACACACACACACACGTGTAAAATTTCATTCAGTTGCACATGTATGGTTTGTGCACTCAATGGCATGCGGGTCACATCTCATAAGAATATTTTTTCAAAAAAGATCGTTATATAGTTCAATAGATTGTTAATCATTGTGGAAACTTGCCAGTAAAGAGTTAATTTCTTTTTTTTTCTTAATTAAAAAAAAAAAGCAGAAAGCAAGCAAACAAACAAAAAAACCTTGTCTCTTCTTCCCTTGCTTCAGTTTACATCTTCTTTTGGGCTGGCTGGGTGACCTCTCAGTGATTCACTGAGTGGCAAGGGTGGTGGGTTCAGGGAGAAGAGGAGAAAGGCGAGCAGGCTTCCAAGATGCCTGAGCGGAGGGGAAGAAATGAGTCACCCGTCTGTCACCCGTCTCTGGGCGTGCTGACGGGCACGCTGCCCCACTCACAGGAGGCTAGTTTCTCTTCCTCTTCCGATTTCAACATGGATTCCACTTTTATCCTCTTCCATCAATGTCACTGTATTATGTGAACAATGGTGAGACAGGTCCCTGTGGTTAACCCATTTTCACATAAAATTACAAAGGGCCAACTTTTTTTTTTTTAAGTGGAAGCCAACTGGTTACTTGTATGCAGAGCTTAGAAAAGGTTTGCTGTTATTAAGGTATGTGAATACTTACCAATGTGTAACTGGAAAGCAAGCTGATTTTGTCAGAGAATTACTTAGGAATTTGTAGTTCTGAAGTGAGTGTAAGCTTTTGTGAAGAAGCTGGTAAAGGCCAGGCTCAGGTAACTTTATGTATATATTTTATGACCAGTGAATTTGAAAATTCTTAATATATAACAAATATTTGCTGAGCAGGTTCTACATGTAAGACAGGGTATCGTTGCTGTGAGAAAATCCAGGTAAATGAGGCGTAGTTCCCATCCCTGAAGACCACACAATCGAGCAGGGAAGGAACTGACAACCACAAGGTGAAAAAATGCAGAGTTCGCCAGAGTTTAGAGGCAGACGGATGTGACTTCAGCAGGCCAAGATGGGTGAGGACCTTTAGGGAGAGAAGAAAGTCGTGGTGGTGAGTTGCACTCTGCAAGATACTGTCTGTCTTTTCTCTGTTCAGTCCTTGGAACAGCTACGTAAAGCGGCTGTTGTTAGCCTTAGTCTCCTGACGAGAACATTGATGAGTGGAGACGTAGTGTCTTGCCCAAACGAGAACACCCTGGATGCAAACCCAGGTTTCCCTAACTCTGAGGTCTTTCTTTATCAAAGCAGGCGGTATACCATAACAGTTAACAGTGTACAGTTAAGGGGGGCAGACTAGCCGTTCTCAAATCCTAATCCCCTTATTTCCCGATTTGGGGACTTTTTTGGAGGCTTAGTGGCTCAGTGGTTAAGAGCTGGATGGCACGAAGGAGAATGTGGCTTTAAGATTGGACGAAGACTCGTTAACAGTCTGCGATATGCAGATGACACGACCACCACGGTTGGTTAAAAGGAAGGCGCCTGAGAACACCTACTGAGGACGGTCGTTAAGTTCGGCGCAAGTTGCCCCGGCTCCTGCCTGGTCTCTTGAAGAGTTCCAAGTTTTAGTCTTTTGTATCCTGCCTCCTACAATTCCAGGAGTTCTCTTCTTCTGAAAGATTTCTTGATTCTCACTTTTGGGAGCTTTCTGAAGCCAACATGGTCTGCCTTTTCAAGTGATTTTTGATATTGACTGTTGTCTCTGAGCCATCAGGAAATTGTTGTATTTATTTATGTTTGCTTATCATGTTCTAATTTTTTTTCTTCTTTGTTTGTTTTGAAATGCCCGAAGAAGCTGGTTTGGGGAACTAGTTTATTTGTGAATGCTTTAATGGTTCTAATGTCCTGTCAGCAGATGGTTAGAGCTGTTAGTAGGCATGTGAACCCAGGCGTCCGTTTGCTTTTCTTGTAGTATGCAGCTGGGGTGCCCAGGGAGTCGCTCGCCAAGAGGGTGGTGCAGGTTCTCGCCTCCAGTCTACCAACTGTTCCCTGGAGACTCTAAGGGGCAGTTCCACTCTGTCCTAGTGTCACTGTGAGCTGGAATCAGCTTGATGGGAACAGGTTGGAGACTTTCTGTAAGTCATTTAATTTTTTGTGCGTCATTATCCTTACCTGTTAACTGATGTCAAAAATAAAATCATGCCTGTGCTGGATTAGGTGAGTCTACCTACATCAAGCACTTAGCCAAATGCAAGTACTTGCTATTATTATTTTTTTAAAAAGTATTATGGCACAAATATACATAATAAAACTTATGCCATCTCAATAATATCTACATACATAACCTTTAAGAAATTTAATTTTAATTGTGGTGAATATATGAGGACTGCCGATCAGTTTCACAGACCCATTCTAGGTTTATATCCAGGGTGTTCTCATTTGGGCTGGACATTCAAACTGTGGCACTGGCCAAAAATATTGAATATACTCTGTGTTTTGGATCCGACTCGACGGCACTTGGCTGGCTTGGCTTGTGTTTTAGTTAGCTAGTGCTGTTCTAAAAGAAATACCACAAGTGGATGGCTTTAAAAAGAGAAATTCTATTTGTCACAGTCCAGGAAGCTAAAAATCCAAATTCACGGTGTCAGCGCCTGGGGAAGGCCGCCTCCGCTGACACTGGAGGGAAGCCCTTGTCGTCCATCTTCCCCTGGATTGGAAGCTTCTGAGGCGCAGGGACCCTGGTCCTTTCCAAAGGATGTGCTCAGCTCCTGGCACTGCTTTTTTGTGGTATGAGGTCCCCAAATCTCAGCCTGCTTGCCTTTCCTTTCATATCTCAGGGGACTGCCTTCAGCACAAAACAATTCCGCATGCTAAGGCCTGCCCCACCAGCACAGCAGCACCCACCCACCCTCATTAATATCATAGAGGCAGGCATTCCAGCACAGAGGAGCATCACACAGTACCAGGAATTATGGCCTAGCCAAATTGCTACAGATTTTCAGGGGAGCGCAATTCAGTCCGTGATACCGTGGATGGACAAAAAAAAAAAAAAAAAAAAAATCAGTCTCAGAAGAATACAATTATAATACTCCTTAGATGCAAGGATGGCAAGACTTCAGCTTGCTTACTTTGAACACACCATCAGGAAATACCAACTGTTTGGTAAAGTGGAAGGTCAGTAAAAATGAGAGAAACCCTCAGTGAAAATGAGGGAAACCCTCAGTGAAAATGAGGGAAACCCTCTATGAGATGAATGGACACGACAGCAGCAACAGTGGACTCAAACATACCCTATTAGTTAGCTAGTGCTGCTATAGCAGAAATGCCACAAGAAGGGATTTTTAACAAACAGAAATTTATTCTCTCATAGGTTAGGAAGCTGGAAGTCCAGATTCACAGTGCCATCTCTAGGAGTAGGTTTTCTTGTCTCTGGGGGAAAGTCTTGACATCAGTCTTCATCTGAGTCTAAGAGCTTCTCAGCACAGGGACTCTGGGTCCACAAGACATGCTGTGCTCCAACTCTTCGGTCTTAGTGGTGGGAGATCTCTCTTCTCTGCTCATTTAGCTCTCTTTTATATCTCAAAAGACACTGACTCAAGTTACAAGCTAACCCCCATGGATTGTGTCCTGTCTCATTAATGTAACTGCCTTTAATCTTGCTTCATTATTATCACAGATGTTAGGATTTGCAACACGTAAGATGATGACATCAGACCACAAAATGGAGGACAACCATGAACTGCTGAAACTTACGGTCTAGCCAAGATGACACATATTTCGCAGGGGATAAAATTTAATCCATAACACATATCAATGTTCATGAAGATGGCCCAGCCCCGGGCAATATTTTGTTCTATTATAACTAAGTCACTCTAAGTTGGCGCTCTCCCAATAAAACTATCAGCACCAAGGGTACTTCAGGTTTATTCATATCACAGCACACCTGGAAATTTCATTTCTCTTTATAGCTATTGAGTATCTATGGTTGCATTTATCCTTTCATGGCAGTATTAATACAGGGTAGTGAGTGTACCAGTCCTAGAAGCAAGGATATGGTTAACATTTTACAGAAACTAATAAGAAAATATGATTGCTTTACTAATTAAAAAAGCCCATATGTAAGTTATAAACTACATCTCTCCTACCATATGCATTTAACAGAATTGTAAATAAATACAGACAGCATCTAACTTAGTGGTTTTTTTTTGTATGTTGATGTGGACAAGTACACAATTTGGGGGTGAAGATTTTGACAGTCTGCTTGTGGGAGGAATGGGAAGGAAAACTCTGAGACCATGGTAAGAAAGCAGTAGATGGCTGCCGATTACTCCTGGGTTCATCTTAGGGTTTCATTTTCTTGATGAATTTTGTGAGTTTACAGATAGTTGAATTGCTAGAGGAGAGTTTGGAAACTGTCTTTAGTAAGGATTGAGACAAGGAGAAATCTGAACCTGGCATCTGACAAAGAATTTGCAGGAAATGGGAATACCTAGTGGGGACTTTTATTCTCTTTCTTTCTTTTTTTTTTTTTTTTGCTGTGTGGTATTTAATACAAACTTCTGTCTCCTATAAAATCATCAGTAAATTTACTTTCTTGGCTGACACAAGAGTGGTTTTTGTTTGGCGAGAGAGTAAAGATGTACAAATTTGTATTCGCCAAAACTATAACTAATTTTTTAATCCTTCCAAAAAAATAATAAAATGAAAATAGAAAAAAATTAGGGACTTAAAGATCAGCTATGTGCATACTATCAGTTCATAATTCTTTTTCTCAGTTACTTTTGTTTATATACGCAACTTCTATTCCTCAGAATGCAAGTTCTATGAGCTGGCTGGGTATCATGGACTGAATTATACCTCTCTTCCCCAAAATGTGTGTAGTCATTTGTCTAGGCCATGATTCCTGGTATTCTATGATGTTCTTATATGCCTCTGTGTTCTACCACTGTGACACTAATGCAGGAGGATTGGTGGCAGCTGTGCTGGTGGGGTGGGACTCAGTACGTAAGATTATATTTTGCCTTGAGGCAATCTCTTGAGATATAAAAAAGAAAGAAGCTAGCAGACGGATCTAGGGACCTCATACCACTGAAGAAATAGTTCCAGGAGCAGAGTGTGTCCTTTGCAAAGGACCCAGGGTCCCTGCACCTCAGAAGCTTCCCATCCAGAGGAAGACTGACAACAAGGACCTTCCTCCAGAGCCGACAGAGAGACTCACCCTGAAACTGATGCCCTGAATTTGGACTTGTAGCCTACTAAACTGTGATAGAATAAAATTTCTCTTTGTGAAAGCCATCCACTTGTGGTATTTATGTTTCAGCAATACCAGCTGATTAAGCCACTGCGGCAAGGTGGAAGAATGTTAGTTCAGAATATGATGTGAGTGACATTGCAGAATGTAGCATTAAAACCAACTTAAACAGACGTTGACAGGATCTTGTGTATATGACTTCTTCTCTTACTGTGAATCTGTCTCCATCTGATACAAAGACTGAGAGCAAGGGGAGATCATACAGCACCCACACCTTGTTACTGGAGACTCTCTGTCCTGGCAGTAAGGAACAAGAGTCCTGTGTTTTTTTTGTAGAAAATTCATTAATCTGTTAGAGAGCTAAGAACCAGAAACTAAACCCATTGCTGTCAAGTCCATTCCAACCCACAGTGATCTTACAGGACATAGTTAAACTACCCCAGAGGGTTTCCTGAGAGCACCTGTTAGGTTAGAATGCTGACCTTTTGGTTAGCAGCCATAGCTCTTAACCACCAAAGTACCAAACCTACAATAATGCCTATAAATTCCCATGTTAGACAAGAAAAAGTCCCTTTTGGGGATTCCTCCCACATGTATCAATTACACTTGGCTACAGGCTTAACTTCTTAGTTAACCTTTAAGGGAGAATTCTTTCCTTTTGTTGTTCCTTGTACTCTCCTCCCGGTAAGTGATGAATGCCCTTTTGTCTGCTGATAAAATCTGCAGGTGGTCAGCTGTAATTTTTCTCTTGACTGGGCTACTGCCCAAAGGTCCACCTTTGCTGACTTGACCCTAACTTGACTCATCAGCATTGCGGGGCTCTTTGAATCTCTGCCACGTTGTTTGTGCTGTCTTCAGTCTAAGTTGTATACAGCTTCGTTTGTGATGGTTTTCCGTCTGCAAGATTTTCAGCTTTTGATCAGCTATCTCTTCTGTCTCTACTCTGAGACACATTCGAGGTTCTGTACCTTCTTTTGTATTTGAGAGTCAGGAGAGAAGTGTTAAGTGCTAACTGAACTACTTGTTGATTTGCCCCATCAAGGCACACCGTCACCTCTCTGTCTCTTTCTTTTGTGGTCAGTTGATGTTGAGTCAGCTATGACTCATGGCAACCTTACGGTCAACAGAATGATACGTGTGATCCTGATTCATGGTCTGTTTTAGTGCATTGTTGTGGCCATTGGGTCAATCCATTTCACTGAGGGTTTTCCTTTCATTGGCCAGCTATGAAATTTAATGTCCTTTTCTGGTGACTGGTCTTTCTTGATAATGTGTCCAAAGGAAGCAAGGTGAAATCTCACCATCTTTGCTTTTAAAGAAACTTCAGGTTGTATATTTCATAAGACCAATTTTTTTTTTGCTTTCTGGCAGTCTACCGTATATCAAACATTCGTAGCCAGCACCACAGTGTGAACACATCAGTTCTTTCTGTATCCTGTTTTTACTATTCAATTTGCACAAGTTCAAGCTGAAACTGGAGAAAATCAAACCAAATGCTTGACAGCCAAAATATGACCTTGAATACATCCTGCCTGTCTCTTCCTCCAGAGAAACTTTTCATATGTTTTGTTTCTCTGTGAGGCTCAGTGTCTTCTAACCGTTCCCTGAAAAGCCAGGCAACTGACCCTTCTCCTCTGATACCAGCCTAACCCTGTTATGAAATGTATCTGGACTTTGTCTAGTGGACCTTACATCTCTCATCTCTGTGTGTCACCCTCTCACCTCCCAATCTTCTTCTTTACCTCCTTTTACTCCCTGTCACGTGCAACTTTACTCTAACTTCTTAACTTGGAAAGGATATGGTGTGCAGGAGTTAAAACTAGCTTACTAATAAAAGAATATACTTTGGAAAAAAAGAAAAGCTTCTTTCATCTTCAAAGCACCACGGTAGGTTCTACTGAAGAACTAACTCAAAGAAGACAGGTTTCTCATTCTCATAGACCTAGCTAACACTCAGAAAGATGCACCTAGCTAACACTCAGAAAGACAACTGAGGGTAAATGATATAAGCAAGAAAAAATCCACTGTTGTGGAGCTGCTTTTGCTTCATAGCAAAATGCTTTGGGAGAGTCATAAAGGGAGACCCTCGTTGCCATGCATAGGGAATAGAAGTGAAGAGATTCCTGGGGACAGAAACTAATGCTCATATTAATATCTAGAGAAGTAACGTGAGGACATGGAGAGCAGAAGGGATGAGAGAGAATGGAAATGCAGAATGACAGCAACATAGCAAAGACGGACTGGGGTCTCTGGTACACAGTAACATGTGATAGGAGACAAAGTCTGGAAGCATATCTGATTTCAGACTGTGGCCTCTTTATTGCATTTTTACCGGAAAAGAAAGAGTAGTCATATCTTTACCAATCCAAACATACATTACCTGCTAATCTCTCATCTCTTTCAAGTCAACTCTGTTTACTTGTCTAATTAATAATTCCCACACTCTACTGGCATAGCTGGATAGTTAGAACCTTTCTCTTCTGACTCATGAGTGACTGAACATCATAATTCAGTTGACTTTTCTAGAGTTATTTGTGGCACTATGCGGTTTGGCTGCATATAATGGCTCTTTTCTTTCTTTGTTTCTCACCAGCCAGTGTGGCTTGCAATTTAACAGCCAGGCAGAATAATGAAACTAATACTGGTAATGTTTTAAGCCTGAAGGACGAAAGGGTAGATATTTTAAATTATCAGTTTTTTTCTTTTTTTGTGTGTGGGAAGCGTATTGTCTCCTTTGAAAAGAGTTTAGGCCAGGCAAGATCTCACTGTCTGTTAAAAAAAATAAATAAGCTTGAGAACGTTCCTATTTCATTTTTCCTTAAAACACCCTTTAATTCCTAGATGAGAAGATAGAGTTTAAGACCTGTTTTTACCACTATAATCTTTTAACACGCATGCAGAAACAAATGATGATTTATGGAAATTAATTTACTAGGGAAAAAATAGCAATGATTCTGTTTTTTTGTTTTGTGAGTAAACTATTCTTTTAAATTATGCCAATGGAAGACAGATACATTCCTTTTGTGTGTGGATGATGTTACAGAATTGAAGTAAAGAGATGGGTGTAAAAAAAATAAGACTTAAATTAGACATTTAAGTGTGTGCTTCACCAAAATAAGATTCATGATTATATTATTTTCCCTTGATTTTTTTTTAAGGGAAATTATTTTTCTCTCTACAAAGGAACAACTCTCCCTCTTCATTTTGGTAAGATTACAGTGTCTGCTTGGAGATACTCATATAATACAGAATAAACATTTTGGAAACATGTGGGGGTGCCACAGAAAGTCCCTGCTACAGAAAATAGAGGTCTTCCCACTATTGTTTTTTGGCGATATTATACATGTTCACATTAGTGAACAAATGATTGTAAGGACTCCCTCAGCTAACCTCTCCTTTTAAAAACAATTATGCATTTCTCTGATAGTTATGTAGATATTTTCTTTTAATTTCTAATTCAAAAACAAACATATTATCTGTTACTCAAAATGTGCTACTGAATTTTATCCCAAGAACTGTATAAAGCTGGGTATAATTATTAGCCTCTTCCGAGAGGCTAAAATAAAGCATAAATTTTTCAAAAGTTTCAGGACTCATACCCAAAGCCAAGTGCTGTCGAGTCAGATCTGACTCATGGCGACACAGAATCACAGAGACATAGAATCATAGACAGAAGCTATAATGCAGAAGAGACAACTATAATCCTCAATATTAGATCTCAATAGATACAGTTTTCAGATACTTATACCATCCCTCAGCCTCAGATCTTCCCCAAGGGCCATTCATCTACCTCTGCAACCTACCCGGAAACTGCTGGCGTTGTGGATAAGAGCTATGGCTGCTAACCAAAAGACAGCAGTCAAAATCTACCCAGGGCTCTTTGGAAACCATGTGGGACAGGTCTATCCTGTCGTATAGGGTCACTACAAGTAGGAACCAGCTCAATGGCAACATGTTGGCTTTTTTTTTTTGGTTCTGATCCACGCTGTCAGGTTTCAGCCTAGCTGACACCAGATAGGTATGCCTCTTTTCCTGGATTCTTGGGTCCACACTCCCCTTTCCTGCTGGAAAAAGAGAAATTGATTCTCCATTACCACCCCAAGCCAAAATCCTCGTAATCGTCATAATCTCTGTTAAACTGTAGGAGCCCATATGAAGACTGTGTTCTACACAACAACTTAGAGTCCTTTAACCCCTTATTCTCTCACTTCTTTCCCATTGAGTATTGTGTCAAACCTGATTTTCCCCAGAGACAAAGTCTCCCGTTTCTATCCCCAAGCCAAGCTCATTGTCCTGTGGCATCTATTCCACCTCATAGTGGCCCTATAGCACAAAATAGAACAGCCCCAAGGGGCTTGCAAGCAGTAGCTGGTGGATTTGAATTGCCAGCCTTTTAGGTAGCAAGTGAGTTCTAAATCACTGTGCCAGCAGGGCCCTTCTACCTCCGTAGAGCACTGGAAAACCAGTGGTATATCTGCATGTTTTTCCCTTTCATACTGAGTTCCAGGGCAGCTCACTATGCAAACACACACAATAGAAAGTTTCTCATTCTTTCTTACTCCCCTACGCAAGGTTAATCACTTAGTTGTGATAGACTGTGAAATATCTACCTTATGTTATTTTATCTGTGAATAGAGTTTTTAGTATTTTTAAGTATAAGCCAAGCCTGCAAATTAATATGTGGGAGAAGGTAGAGATCTGAGGGGGAGAAAAGAGAGGTATAAAAATGTCATCAGTGAGCCCTTTGTAAAGGTTTTGACGCTATGCATACACGGAACACTGAAAATTTATTGTTGAAATATTTTGTAAGTGACTACCATGAGATTTGCCTTCAAGATTCATTAAGAGCTAGCTGGCCTAGCTGGTTAGAGCATAATACTCTTAAAACTGATGTTTGAATGCTTTTTAGATTGCTTATGTTCATTATATGAACTGATCACAGACTCTCCTTTTAAAGTTTTGTTTATTCATTTATTTTTTGTCTGAACCCTGGTATTGTAGTGGTTAGGAACTCAGCTGCTAACCAAAAGATCTGCAGTTCAAATACACCAGGTGCTCCTTGAAAGCCTTCTGGAGCAGCTCTACTCTGTCCTGTACGTTCACTATGAGTCAGTATCAACTTAGTGTCAATGGTTTGGTTTTTCTGGCTTTTATAGTTAGGTTGAAGTCCTGGTGGTACAGTCGTTAAGAGCTCAGCTCCTAACCAAAAGGTTAGCAAGTTCAAATCCACCCCCTATTCCTTCTGAAACACTACAGGGCTATTCTACTCTGCCCTATAGGGTTGTTAAAAATTAAAGTCATCTCAGCAGTGACAAATTTGGGTTTTAAACTACTTTAAAATATTAAAAAGCAAAGATATCACACTGATGACTAAGGTGAACTTGACCCAAGTCATGGTCTATTCAGTAACCTCGTGTGTATGTGAAATGAATGATTAAGGAAGACTGAAAAGAACTGATTCATTTCAACTGTGGTGTTGAAGGATGGTGAACATACCGTGGATTGCTAGAGGGATAAAAGAATTGCCTGAAAGACATACAGCCAGAATGCTTCCCTGAGAATTGAGAATGGCAAGACTTTGTCTTGTGTGCTTTAGACACACCACCAGGAAAGACCAATCACTTGAAAAGAACATTGTATTTTTTGAACACTGAATAGAGAGTCAGCAAACACGGCAGAAAGTCTCCAGGAAATAGACTTCCACCACACCTGCACCAAAGGGCTCAAGCATACCAGAGGTAGTGAAGATGACCCAGGACGGGGCAATGCTTTGTTCTGTTACACCGAAGCTGGAGTTGGAGTCCAAGACAGAACCAGCATATTGGCAACTAGCAAAAACAAGAAGTAGTCAGAGTGCCCAGATTCAAAAACAATTGTTTACCGGGTGAGCTGGAGCGAGGTTCTTAATCTATCTGTACGTGAGTTTTCTTGTTTGCTAACTGATCATCATAATAGTGCCTAACTCAAAGAGTTATTACAAGGGTTTAATGGGCACTAGAGGAAGGAAACCCTAATGGCATACTGGTTAAGTGCCATGGCTGCTAACCAGAAGGTCAGCAGTTCAAGTCCACCAGGCCCTCCTTGGAAACTCTATAGGGCAGTTCTGCTCTGTCTATTGGGTTCCTATGAGACAGAATCGACTCCACAGCAGTGGGTTTGGGATTTGATTTGGTTTAAAGGGTAACAGGACTAAAACCTTAACCTAGCATTTGTCACACAGGTATTCAATCAACGTTAATCACAATCGTTAGTGTTAGTGATATCAGTACCATTTTTACCAGTGGGGGAGGGAGGAACCTGTTGCCATCAACTCGATTTAATTATTCTTCTTTGCATGACTCAGTAAAAATGTAACTCAGTAAGAATTAAGATTTGAATCTCTGGAGTCAGAACTCCTGGCTTCATGTCTTGGTTCTGCCACATGCAGGCAGTACGATTTTTGGCAAATTGCCTAGCATTAGTTTTCTCATCTGCAGAACTGGACAAGAATGGCACTTTTTTTTCCATGAGTGTTATGAGAATTAAAGAATTTGGCGTAGTACTTGGCGTACAGTTAGCCTTCAAATGTTGGTTTTTTCTTTGTTTGCTTTCTTCATTTTATCCTTATTATGCTATTATCATTATCACCTGACATTTACTGCTGTGAATTATCGGTGTCCTGAAAGCACTGCCTCCTCCAGGGTGTGGAGAAGGACACCAAGAAGCCGAGAAAAACTTGCAGGTCAAGAAGTCAAGAAAAGGGTGTCTGATGAAAATTCCTGAAAAAATATTTTGTTTTAACCAAAAATGACAAGCCTAGGCAGAAGAAAAATTCTTGTGGAAGGTACTAAGTGAATTTGTCCAAATGTTTCCACAAACAGTCAAGGATGTGGCTTATTGCTTTACCTGAAGGGTGTTTTCCCTGCTCTCCTAGACTCTGGCAAGTTCTGACTCACAGCAAAGTCACCCTCTTCCCTGCCCAATGCCACTGTCAGAAGCTGATGGGGATTTTTTCCCGATGACTTCTAGGCTGGAATAATGTGGCTATTTTATAGCTGCCCAAGAGGCAGTGTGATGTTGTGAAAACTAGTGCCAGAACAGGAAACTGGGGATTTGCCTTCCATCTCTGACTTCAGCCTTGACTGTACAGTTGGCCTTGAGCAAGTTGTTTGACTTCTTGTAGCTGCTGTCATTTACCTGCAAAATAGAGAGAATGTCTACTCATCTGAATTCAAAGATTGATTCTGAACTCAGTAAGAATTGGTTCAGCCATTTGAAAATGTAAAATGCCATATTACATGAAAATTTTAAATGCCGTGTTACACTGAAAGCATTCTTCTTTGCTTGGGTAATACGGTTTGTTGTGATGAAGAACATAGGGGCTTGGAGCTGGAAAGATCTGAGATCTAGTTTCAGCTCTAATACTTTCAAACTTAGTTAAATCAGTTTTTATCTCCTTGGGTGGATGTGAATACAAAGTGAAATAAAACATGTACAATTTCTTTTCCTTTTCATTTGCTGAAGAATGTATCTATGCTTTTAATAAATTTTTTTTCCTTTTCATTTTTTGATTTTATTAATGTATAGATGTGATTTCTTTATTCCTTTCCAAGAAACACATACACAACATTTTTATAAAACTGTCAGTCTGTACAAAACTTTTTAATACTTCCTGGGATTTTATACACACACACATTCTTTAAAAAAAATGATTCATGGGTGACCTCTGGATTCTTGTACACAGCAACCATTTATAAATGTGAACTGAAAGAATAAGCTTGTTGTTGTTAAGTGCCACTGAGCTGGTGTTGACTCCTAGTGGCCTTAGGTATACCAGAAGGAAAGATTTCCTGTCCTGCACTGTTTTCACCACTGTTACTATATTTGAGTCCATCACTGCAGCCACTGTTCATTCATCTCATTGCAGGTCTTCCTGGTTTTTGCTGATGTTCTCTTCTACTAAGCATGACATCTTTCTCCAGACACTGGACCCTCTTGGTAACATGTCCAAAGTAATTAAGAGGAATTTTCAGCACCCACACTTCTAAGGAGTGTTCTGACTATGCTTCTTCAAGACAGATGGTGTAGTCAATTTTCTTCACCAACACCATAATTCAAATGCATCAATTCTTCTTGGGTCTTTTTATTCATTGTCTAGCTTTTAAGCACATATGAGATAATTATAAATACCATGGCTTGGATCATGTGTACCTTAGTCCTCAAAGTGACATCTTTGCTTTTGAATACTTTTAAGAGGATTTTTGTAGCAGCTTTGCCCAGCGTCCCACATTGACTGATTTCTTGGCTGCTGCCACCATGGGTGTTGATTGTGGACCCAAGTAACGTGAAGTCCATGACAATTTCAATGTTTTCTTCATTTATCATGATGGTGCTTGTTGATCCAGTTGTGAAGATTTTCTTTTCTGTGTGCTGAGGTGTCATCTATGCTGAAGGTTGTGGCCTTTAATCTTCATCCTTAAATGCTTCATGTCATCTTGACTTCCACCAAGCAATGTTGTGTCATCTGCGTATTGGAGGTTGCCATGTTCTTCTTCATATAGTCTAACATCTTGGACTGTTTGCTCAGTGTACAGATTGGATAAGTATGGTAAAAGTATATAACTCTGATGCGTACTTCCCCTGATTTTAAACTACTAATCATCCCTCTTGTTCTTGTGGAATGACTGCTTCTTGGTTTACCTACAGGTTTTGCATGAGAACAATTAAGTGTCCTGCAATTCTCATTTTTCATGTGTTATTCATAGTGTGTTATGATCCCACAATCAAAAATGCCTTCTCATAGGCAATAAAATACCCTGGCAGTACCATGGTTAAGAGCTTGGCTGCTAACCAAAAAAAAGATCAGCAGTTCTAATCTACCCACTGCTTCCTGAGAGCCCTATGGGGCAGTTCTACTCTGTTCCTTAGCCTCACTATGAGTCAGAATCAACTTGAAACCAATGAGTTTGGTGATTTTATATATCTTTCTGGTATTGTCTGTTTTCAGCCAACATCCATCGGATGTCAGCAATGATATTCCCCACACCGTGTCATTGTCTGAATCTGGCTTGAATTTCAGGCAGTTTCCTGTCAATTTATTGCTGCAACTGTTTCAGGCAAAATTGCACTCACATATGATGTTACTGGCTAGTTTAAGAAATCATACTGGCTCATGGCAATCCTACATGACAGAGCAGAGCTACCCCGTAGCATTTCCAAGGCTCTAAATCTTTACAGAAGCAGACTGCCATGGACTGGCTTGTGGGTTCCAACTGCTAACCTTTCAGTTAGCAGCAGAGCACTTAACCACTATGCCATCAGAGCTCCTTAATATTCTATGATGACTATAAATTTGTTTATATTCTTATAATTAAAATCTAAATAAGATAATTCAAAATTCTGTATTTAAATTTCTACTCCAAAGTTACCACTGTAGTTACGCTGGATTTACTTTGAGAAAGATCTTACTAATATAAATACTAACTTTTAGGTTCTGATAGGTACTTTCTTTTTTACTAACAAGAGTTATTATTAGTGGAACAGATTATTCAGTTAAGAATTGGTAGTTACATTTAACTCTTTCCCGGGGAACACAGAAAAAAACCAGTTTTATGAAAGTGTATGATATTTTGTGCTTCATTTGATAGGTATCCAAATTCCTTGAATTTCATGTTATTTTTCTTCCCATTCAGTTAATATTCATATTCATAGGGTATCTATGCATTACAGTTGTCTTGAAGTCAACGAGTTTGGTTTGGTTTAGTTAATATTAGGAATCAGAATTAGGTTTCTGATTATTAATCTCAACTTTAAGTAGCTTTGTTGGCTCATTGGTTAAGCGCTAGGCTGCTAATCCAATTGACCCAGCAGATGTGTGGGTAAAAAACAAGCCTGTTGCTGTCCAGTGGATTCCAACCCACATTTAGAGTTAAAAAAAACTAGCATTTTGTATCTGCAAAGATTACAGCCACTGTTATGGACTGAACCATGTCCCTCCTAGGATATATATAGTAATTTGACTGGACCTCAATTCCCTGTATTCTGTGATTACCCTCCATTTTTTGATTTTTCTGATGCTGTAAATCCTAATCTCTGCCTAGGGTCGCCATGAGTCGGATCTGACTCGACAGCACTTGGACTTGGCTGGCCTGTGGTTAACAGAGTCAGAGAGGCCTAGGAAGGGACTGAAAATCCCTTCATAAGATCACATACCTGTTCCACTGTAAAGGGAGTTTCCCTGGAGTATGGCTTGCACCACCCTTTATCTTTTCATCCTGCAAAAGATAAAAAAAAAAAAAAAAAAAGGAAGCAAGCAGAGAATTGGGAATCTCACATCATCAAGAAAGCAGCACTTGGAGAAGAGTGCATCCTTCAGATCTGAGGTTCTTGTGCCAAGATGCTCCCTAAACAAAGATTGATGCAACACTAGGACTTTCCTCCAGAGATGACAAGGGGGAAAGCCTTTCCCTGGAATGGACTTCCTGAATTTGGACTTGCAGCCTACCACACTGTGTAAGAATAAACTTTCCTTTGTTAAAATCATCCGGTCTGTGGTATTTCTGTTAGAGCAGCACTAGCTGACTGAAACAGACAAGAAAACCTATGGGGCAGTTCTACTCTGTCCTGTAGGGTCACTGTGATTTGCAATTGACTTAATGATACCTAACAACAAATGCAGCTTTAAAATGCAGCTTCTCATGGATTTTTAAAAGTTAGCCTTTTTGTTTTTAGGTAACTGAGATAAAGTGAGATAAGGCAATTTAAAAAAACAATAAAGACAAATCTCCTGTACTCTTTACACAATTTTTCCCCAGTGACAACATCTTGTAAAACAATAGTATAGTGTCATAACAATATGGAGATACTGACATTGACACAGAACATGTCCATCACCACTTGTGGTGCATCTGTCATAGCAGCACCAGACAGTCTAAGACAAATGCCCCAAAGTGCAATTGCTGGATTTTATGACAGTTGCTTATTTAACTTTTTCTGACTCTGGTCTTCTTCATATACTGTGGCTTGAATTGTTTTTCAGATTTACTGAATAGTTTCTCTGACACTGCTGAATTGTTTTTCAGATTTACTATACCATTTTGCATTCTTTACAAAGACACATGAATGAACCACTTTTTCCACGTATTTGCCAGCATTTTGTGATGTCATTTTTTTTAATAGTCACCATGCTGACAAGTGTGTAGTGATAGCTCTTTGTGGCTTAAATGGGAGTTTTCTAATTACTAATGAAGTTTAAGGGAACCCTGGTGGCAGTTCTATGTTTGGTGGGCTTAGTTTTAACGAAATTAAACATCATTTTTATGTGTTGATTTGCCATTGTAGATCCTCTTCAGTGAAACATCAGTACATACTTTTGTTCATTTCATAACTAGATTATTATTTTAATGATGTATTTCTTATACACTAATTATAATATAATAATTAGAGTATTTTGAGAGTTCTTTGTATATTCTAGATGCCAATCTTTTGTCAGATATGTGGTTTGCAAATGCTTTCTCCTAGTTTACAGGGTCTATTTTCATCCATTCAGCCAAGCTTTTGAAAAGAAACAGTTTTTAATTTTGATCAAGTGCAATTTATTACTTTTTTCTTTTATGGTTCATGCTTTTGATGTTACGTTTAAGGACTCTTTGCCTAGTCCCATGTCTTGGAGACTTTCTGCTATTTTTTTTCTAGAAATTTCACTTAACTCACACTTAAGTCCCTGATTCATTTTGAGTTGATTTTTGTATGAACTATGAGGTTTAGGTTGAAGCTCATTTATTTATTTTTGCCTATGTCTGTTCAATTGCTCCAGATCTGTTTGTTGAAGAGTATCTTTCCTGTGTTGAATTGCTCTTGTACCTTTGAAAAAATTCAGTTATACCCATTTGTGTGAGTTCCATATTTTGTTTTATTGATCTATGTGTCTATCCCGTCTCCAACACCAGCTAATTGTGAATACTATAGCTGTATTATATCTTTATTCTTTTTCAAAATCATCTAGCTATTCTAGTTCTTTGTCTTTCTGTAATATGAATAACCTTGTCCATAAACCCCAAACCAAACCTGCTGCCATAGAGTCACTTCTGATGGAATGATCCTATAGGACAGAGGAGAACTTCCCCATAGGGAAAGTCAAGAAATCTTTATGGAAGGGGACTGCCACATCTTTCTCCATGAGGCAGCCAGTGGGTTCAGACTGCTAACATTCTAGTTAGCAACTGAGCACTTAACCACAATGCCACCAGTGCTCCTCTAATCTTGTCTATAGCTACAAAAATTTTTCATTAAGCAGTATGTCAGTTTGGGGATATTTGACATCTTGTCTACGTAGACTGTTTCAATACATGAACATGCTTTTTCTCTTAATTCATTTTTGATCTTTGATTTATTTCATTATTTCCTTTTTTCATTTTCTGCTTTTATTTTTTGAACATTTTATTGTGCTTTAGTTGAAAGTTTACACAGCAATTTAGCCAAGCTAAGTGCCGTCGAGTTGGATCCACAGCAACTTAGTTTTCCTTCAAAAATTCATACACGAATTGTCCTCTGACACTGGATGCAGTTCTCACAGTGTGTCAGCACTCTTTCTGTTTCCACTCTGGTTTCCCCTTTTGCACTCACCTGCTTATTCTGCCACTCCCTATCTTTTCATCTTTTCTTTGTGGCAAATGTTGACCTTTTGGCCTCATATAGTTGATTGTTGCAAGGAGCACACTTTTCACAGATGTTATTGTTTATTTTATAGCCAGCCAAGTGCCGCCGAGTCGGTATTATTTCTCTGAAAGATTGGCTTCAGTTCCAAGTGAGAGGAGTGTCTATGGCAGTAGTTTCTGGGGATCCTTCAGTCTCCTATTAGACCACTAATTCTGGTCTTTCCTTTGAATTTATTCCAAAGTTTTCACCTGTTCTAACCGGGAGCTTCTATTGTGTTCTTGGTCAGAGTTGTGGCCAGGCACCATCCAGTTCGTCTGGTTTCAGGCCAGTGGAAGCTTTAGTTCAAGTAGGCCATTAGTCTTCTGGACTAATTGTTTCCTTGAATCTTTGGTTTTCTTCACTTGCCTTTACTCCAGGTAAGAAGACACCAGTAGTTGTATCCTAAATGATGACTCACAAGCTTTTAAGAACTCAGAGGCTGCTCACTGAATTAGGATATAGAACACTATCTTTATGAACTATGACATAAATGTCCCTAAAGAGTGTAGTCCTTGGACTTCAAGCCTCCTGGCACTGTACTTTGGGGTGTTTCAGTATGTCCGAGAAGTTTCCGTAGTTGTTCCCCCTATGAGCTCTATAAATCAAATCCATTGCCTCTGAGCCAGTTCTGACTCATAGCTCCTATAGGACAGAGTAGAACTGTCTCACCAGATTTCAAACTGCCAAACTTTTGGTTAGTAGCTGTAGGGCTTGACCGCTGTGAAACCCTGGTAGCACAGTGCTTAAGTGCTGCAGCTGCTAACTAAAAGGTCAGTAGTTCAGTCTGCCAGGCACTCCTTGGAAATTCTACGGGGCAGTTCTACTCTGTCCGTAGAGTCACTATGAGTCTGAATCAACTCAACAGCAGTGGGTTTTTGGTTCTATGTGTTCTATTATAGATGTGAATACACAAGCAGTGCATACAAAAATGCACGTGTATGTATCCACAACTATACATACATATATGTATGCAGGCATATTCCCCTACGCCCTCCCATATCTGTTTAGCATACATATCTATGTATCCACAAATTGTTGTTTGCTAATCCTGTTATTGCAGGATCGTATGTGTTGTAATATTAACTGTAATTGCCTTTTATTCTTATATACTTCTCGATGTATTTCTTTGCCTTGGTCACATTGTACTTACTACTTCCATTTTTTGTATTACCCCTCTCTTTATCAAAATTCGCTTGTGTCTGCTACCTAGTTGGTAATTCTCCCTCCTCCCCCCTCATTCCTAGAAACCATCAAAGATTACTTCTTTGGGTAAACTTGTTCTTGACTTTTTATAATAGTGGTCTCATACAATATTTGTCCTTTTTTTGGTTCACTTATTTCACTCAGTACAATTTCTTCCAGATTCAGCCGTGTTGTGAGATGTTTCACGGATCCGTCATTGTCCTATATCATTGTGTAGTATTGTATTGTGTGTATATATACCACAGTTTTTTTATCCACTTAGTTGATAGATACCTAGACTGTTTCCATCTTTGTGCTGTTGTGAATAATGCTGCAATGAACATAAGTGTGCATTTATCTATTCATGTTATGGCTCTTAAATTTCTCTGGGATATATACCTAGGAGGGGGATTTCTGGTTCATAGGACATTTCTATTTCTTGACAGCATTTGTTATTTTCTATTTCTTTGATCAGTGCTATTGCTGGAGTGAGATGGTATTTCATTGTGGTTTTGATTTGCATTTCTGTAATGGCTAATGACCATGAGCATCTCTTCATGTGTTTGTTGGCCACCTCATTGTCTTCATGGCTAAAACGTCTGTTCATGCCCTTTGCCCATTTTTACTTGGATTGTTTGTCTTTGTGTTGTTGAGGTGTTGAAATTTCCTACAAAATTTAAATGGTAGATCCTTGTCAGAGATGTTGTTGCCAAAAATTTTCCTAGTCTGCAGGTTCTCTTTGTACTCTTTCGGTGAAGTCTTTTGAAGAGCTTAAGTGTTTCATTTTTAAGAGATCACAGTTACCTACTTTATCTTTTGCTCTTTGTATATTTTTAGTTAAGTCTGAGAGCCTATTTTTGTCATAAATTAGGGCCCCTAGCTTTGTCCTTATGTTTTCTTCCATGAACTTTATAGTTTCAGGGTTAACATTTAGGTCATTGATTCATTTTGAGTTAGTTTTTTGTATGATGTGAGGTATGGATCTTGCTTCATTTTTCTGCAAATAGATATTCAACTTTGCCAGCACTGTTTGTTATAGAGACTATCTCTTCCCCATTTAATGGACTTTGACCCTTTGTTGAAGATCAGCTGTTCACAGCTGGATAGATTTACTTCTGGGTTCTCACTTCTGTTCCATTATTTTATGGGTCTGTTGTTATACCAGTATCATGCTGTTTTGACTGTTGTGACTGTATAGTAGTTTCTGAGATCAGAATGTGTGAGGCCTCCTACTTCATTCTTCTTTATCAATAATGCTGTAAGCTATATAGGGTCTCTTTCCTTTCCATATAAAGTTTGAAATCAGTTTTTCCATTTCATTAAATAATTTTGTTGGAATTGGGGTCTAAGTTGCATTGTATCTGTAGATCACTTGGAGTAGTACTGACATTTCCACATTGTTAATTCTTCCTATCCATGAGCATAATTTGTTTTTCCATTTCTGTAGGTCTGTTTTAGTTTCTTCCTGTAGTATTTTGTGATTTGGTTTGTATAAGATTTTTACATCCCTAATTAGATTTATCTTCAATTATTTTATCCTTTTTGGGACTATTATAAAAGCTATTACTCTTCTAATTTGTTTTTGCAGAATTCTCTTTGTTAGTGTAGAGGTATCTAAGTGGTTTTTGTATGTTGATCTTGTACCCTGTGACACTTCTAAACCGTTTTATTAGTTCTCTGGGTATTTCTGGGATTTTGTATGTATAGGATCGTATCATCTATGTATACAGTTTTACTTTTTCCTTGCCAGTTTAGATGTTGTCAAGGAACGAATTGTGTCCCGCCACACACATATGTGTCGCATGTTGCCTAGGCCATGATTCCCATCATTGTGTGATATTCCTATGTGTTGTAAATCCTACCTTCATGATGTTAATGAGGGAGGATGGGCAGTGGTTGTGTTAGTAAGGAGGGTCTCAATATGGAAGACTGAATTGTCCCTTGAGACAATCTCTTGGAATATAATGGAAAGGGAAGCAAGCAGAGAGTTGGGAACCTCACACCATCGGGAAAGAAGCAGTGCTGGGAGCAGAGCATGTCCTTTGGACCTGGGGTTCCTGTGTGTCAGAAGCTCCCAGTCTAGGGGAAGATTGAAGACAAAGATCTTCCTCCAGAGCCAACAGAGAAAGACTTCTCCTGAAACTGATACCCTGAATTTGGACTTTTAGCCTACTTTTCTGTGAGAAAATAAATTTCTCTTTTTAAGCCATCTACTTGTGGTATTTCTGTTTTAGGAGCAATAGATGACTAAGACAGATGCTCTTTATTTCCTTTTCTTATTTGTCTAGCTAGAACTTCTAGTACAGAGTTGAATAAGAACAATGATAAAGAAAGTATCCTTGTCTTATCCCTGTTATCAGGAGGAATGCTTTCAGGATCTGTCCATTAAAAATACAGTTGGCTGTTGGTTTTGCTAGTTATGTGATTCTTGTTTGGCATTTCTTGTCCTTCATGATTTTGTGTGTGTCTTTCCGTTGCTTTCTTGCTTGTCTGGCTTCTATGGAGAAATCAGAGCTTAGTTTTATTGGTAATCCTTTATAGGTAACATTTCATTGTTCCTGAGCTGCTCTCCTAATTCTTTCTTTGTCTTTAGTTTTGGATACTTTGATTCCATTTCTTGATAACTTTCTTTTGGAATCTATTCTATATGGGGTTTATCGGTTGGAGGCCTTCTTGTCTTTCATGATATGAAGGAAGTTTTTTTGCCAGTAAACCTTCTAAAATTATTTCTGCCTTATTTTTGTTTTTTTGGTCTCCTCCTTTTCTGGAATTGCAGTCATATATAAATCATTCTTCTTTATAGTGCTCACATAACTCTTAGTATTTCATCAGTTGTCTTCACACTTTTTTCCAATTATTCCTCAAACAAATTACCATCAAGGTGTTTGACATGTATGTTGTTATTTTTTCTTCCATTGATTCAATTCTACTTCTATGTTCTTCCATTGAGTTGTTTCTGATATTTTTTTGTTAAACCCTTTGGACTTCTAGTTCCTGTTTTCCCATGGTTTTTAATTGTCTATTAATCTTGTCATTTGTTCTTGTATTTTTTTTTTTCCTGAGTTCTTCTGGAGTTTTGTCCTTGATTTCTCCAGATGCTATACATAAGTCTTCTGAATTCATTATCAAATAGTTCCTTTATCATGTATTCCCCAGGTAGGTTTTATGCTTCTTTATTTTGTTCACTTGCTTTAATCATCTTGTCTTGCTTCTTTATATCATTTGACATGGTCTACTGTCTCCAGGGCATTAAGATCTTATGTAATTGATTGACTGAGAGTATGTTTGCTTTATCCTAGTTTTTGTTTTCTTTTGTTTTGTTTTTATATAGGGTGAATGTGCTGTACTGGTTACTAGTTTGAAGGCACAGGAGTGCTCATTGCTTATCTTTGGGTGGACACTGGCTGACACTGTAAGTGCAGGTTTCTGTTCACTGGTCATACTGGGTGACTGACGGCAAGCTGGGTGGGTGTTGGCCACTGCCTGTGGTTGTTACGGCAGTGTGGAAGCAGGTGATGGAACTGGACAAATCAGCAGAATGGATTTTGTGTTGGGTGTAGTAGAATAGGGTGATTATGGGAGCATGCTGCCCATGGTGTGCCAGATTGGTGGATAAAGATGTGTAACATGAGTGCAAAAGCATGCTATCCACTATTTGTCAGGTCAGTGGGCAGTGCTGAGTGGCAGGCAAGTTGGGGACCAGAAGCATGCATCCTACTGCTTGCTTAGTCTTAGGGCTGGGATGAGTAGTTGGTGAATGGACCAGTGAAACAGTGCTCTTCACTGCTAGCTGGCTTGGTGGATGGAGATGAGTGCCAGCTAGAGGGATCTCAGAGCACACTTACTGATGCTTAACAGCTGGGCAGCATGGGTGATGGACAGGACTGAGGGGGAGGGAAATAGAGATTCATATATTATGGATCTAATGACTAGGAAGATGTAGGAAGGGAGAATGTTTTCCTCTGGTCACCAGATGTGAGTGCCTGGACACCTGGAGTTAGCTGCAGCCGGCCACTGGGAGCTGATCATGACCAAGTGTGAGGAGGGGGGAGTTTGTCCTGAGTCAGTAGGTTGGGAAATTTTCCACTGACAATTTACGAATCTATTACTTTGTGTGTACCACCCACACCACTAGTAGCAGACCTGTTTCTGGATTTAGGCTCCATCCCTACTCTTTGGGTGCCATGACTCCTGGTACGTTTGCCATCCTTTCTGTACTTTCCCTCCGTAGAGCTGGATCATGTTCTACTCACCTTGTTTCATTCTGGATATGTCTATATAGTTTCTCCATCTCTTTTGGGGAGTTCTATGAAGTTGCCTTCCTGTGGTCCTCACCTAGGATGGCTGCTCTCTTTGTGTCAAGATGATCATGCTGTTCTCGGGGGACTGTCCGGGCATCTCTTCTTCTTATCACTCACCATTCACTGCCTTCATTCAGTGTCCTCTTCTTATTGGTATTTAATCCAATTCTTTATCCTTCCTTTTGGTCTTTGCTGTAGAGGTGCATCATGGTATGTTTGACTAAACTACCGTCTTGGCTTCTCTCAATATTGTATAGTTTTTACAAGTCCTGTACATGTTTTGTTAGATTATACCTAACTAGTTTGTTGAACGATTGTAGATGGTATTATATTTAACTTCATTGTTCACATATTTAGTGCTAGCATATAGAAACGTAATTGATTTCTGCATGTTGATCTCATGTCACGTGACTCTGCTGAACTCTCTTATTAGTTCTAGAAGCTTTTATTTATCATTTTTTAATAGAGCCCGTGGAATTGTCTGTATACAAAATCATGTTATCTGTGAATTAAGGCAGTTTTCTTTCTTTTCTTCTGATACATGCCTTCAATTTTCTTTTTTTGTTTTATTTCAGTGGCTAGAATTTCTAGCACTATTTTTAATAAGAATGATGAAAGCAAGCATCTTTGTTTTGTTCCCTATTGTATGGAGAAAGCATTTGGTCTTTCATTTATTAAGTATAGGTACAGTTAGGTATAGATTTTTTGTATATGTTTTTTATCAAGGATGTTCTCTTCTATTTATATTTTCTGAGACTTTTTCTCATTACCAGATCTTGAATTTTGTTAATTGTGTATACTGCTTTAATTGATATGATAATGTGATTTTTCTTCTTTAGTCTATTACTATGGTATATTACATTGACTGATTTTCAAATGTGAGTGGCCTTGCATTCCTAAAATAAACCCATGTTTTATGTTGTTTAACTTTCTTAAAGTATATTTTGAAATTTATTTCTTAATATTTTTCTATCTATATTAATGAGGGATACTGCCCTGTAACTTTTTGTATTTGTCTGGTTTTGTTATCAGAATAATACTAGTTTTATGAAATAAATTAGAGGTGTTCCCTACTTTTCTATTTTGTGGATAAGATTGTGTAAAATTAGAATTTATTCTTCTCTAAATGTTCATTATAATTCTCCTATATAATCATAATTTAAAATACATAAAAGGAGTGAAAGTATGTTGTATTTATCCACATTTTTGCTTGTTCTATTTCTTCCTTCCTAATGTTCTAAGGTTCCTTTTTTTATCATTTGATTTTGTTTACAGAACTTTCTTTAGATATTTTTTGAGGGTTAAGTCTACTGACACCATGAGAGGAATGGGTTCAAAGATATGTTATCTATTTGTTTCATTCAATTTTCTTCTAAGCCAAAATATTCTTAAAGAGCCCTAGTAGTGGTTAAGCACTCAGCTGCTAAGTGAAAAAAAGTAGCCATTTCAAATCCATCAGCCTCTGTATGGGAGAAAGATGTGATAGTCTTCTTCCATAAACATTTCAGTCTTGGAAGCTCTATAGGGCAGTTCTACTGTGTCCTATAGGGTTACTACAAGCTGGAATTGAATTGATGGTAGTGGGTTTGGTTTTTTGCTTGTATTCTTAAAGTGACTGAGATGAATACTCATAAGTGCAAAATGATTGATGGCAATGAGTTTGGCTTTTTTTTGTATATTTTTAAAGTGACTGAGATGGAGATTTCTAAGTGCAAGCTGTGTTCTTAGGATCTTAATAAACATTGCAAGTAAAAAGAACATGCAGGTAAGGGTAAAAGCTGTGCTAAACAATATTATAAACTCAAGATTTTCTGAAGGCTTTTAACATCTCAATTTATGTGACAATTTTCCCAGGCAATAGAATTTGGAACAGGGGAATAAAATAATGTATTTGTTATTTTAAAGGAGCAATCAGGTAGTGGTGTACCAAATAATAGAAATAATCATGTATATCATAATCTTAGTTTTTTTAAAATCAAAATCAACCTTTTATCCTCACTGACCTAATAAGAAGAAACCCTGGTGGCATAGTGGTTAAGCACTATGACTGCTAACCAAAAGGCCAGCAGTTCTAATTCACCAGGTGCTCCTTGGAAACTCTATGAGGCAGTTCTACTCTGTTCTTTAGGGTCACTATGAATCAAAATTAACTCAATGACAACAGATTCGATGTCTTCTTTGATTTACTAAAACAGAGTATGTACTGAAATTCATGAAGCTAAGGAAACACTTTAAATCACTTCTCTTTAAATCAACATGTACTGTGCCTGGTTACGTTCCATAATCTTTGGAATATCTTATTAGTTTTCAAAGATTTGCAGTACAGATTTTCACTTCTGACTTTAAGAGTTCTTAATGAACTCTACACATGGCTAATGAAATGGAGAAGTTGAAGTAATAATATGATGACTGAATGGAAATTAAAGGCAAATTTGAAAGTCTTCGTATGTTGTGATTTCGATGAACCCCATGAACACCCTGGTAACCTCGCAGAGAGGCACTAAGTTCATTCTTTTTGTGAACTACTTAGTCTGGACTTCGTTGTAAAGGCCTTATTAGTAAACAAGACTGACCAGAGATAACACAAAGTATTATGTGTTAAAAAGTAATTTCTTGCCGTGATATGTTTGAATAGGTGGGTAAGAAAAATAATTTAGGTACAAATTGGAATGCAAAAAGTGGAAGAGGAAATATGGACCCTCTAAGGAAGGATGTGGTAAGATGGTATAACTGAAGCAAATTCCATGTGAAGGATATGACAAATTCTACACTGTCGTTGTCCACAGTGGCATCCATTTGTCTGGGCCAAAGATTACACGTTTGTGTTGGAGTGCTGTACATGCCCCAGTCTGAGTTCAAAAACATTTTGAAAGCTAAAGAGGACTGTTGGTTCCTTCCACTAAATTACAGCCTTTTATTGGTGTATAAACCACTTGTAAGTATGTTTTCCATACCATCTGGCTCCTGTTCTAGTTTTTGCCTAAAATCATAGGTGGAGAGCTTGGAAGTAAGCCTCTAGTTATTGAATGAGCTTGTGGTCATTGTGTAGGAACACTCACAATCTTTAAAGCCATCCTCTTTTGGTGGATTTTAGTAGTTAGTGTTGAGTATTCCACAATGTCTTAATGTAAACGTTTCTCTTTTAAAAAGTTTTATTATGGGAAATTTCAAACAAACAATATTATAATGAACTTCCAAGGCTATCTCAGTCAGCTTCAACAATGATCAACTTTTGGCCAATCTTGTTTCTTCTATACCTCAACTTACTCTTGTCCCCACTTCTCTCACCCAGATTATTTTCAAATATACTTCATATATTGTATAACTTTATCGATAAATACTTCCCTATGTATTGCCTTTGAATTGATTGCAACTCATGGTGACCCCACGTGCAGAGCAGAACTGGGCTTCGTAGGGTTTTTTAATCACTCAGCTGTTAGAAGTGGATCACTTGGACTTTCTTCCAAGGAGCCTTTGGGTTAGCTGCTGACTATGTTAACCCAGTGCGCTACTCAGGACTCCTCTAAAAGATAAAGACTCTAAAAACAACTGTAATACCATTATTACACTTGAAAATAATAATTTTTAATTTTATGAATTAGCCAGTTAATATTAAATTTTCCTAGATACATGTATTTTATTTTTATAGTTTATTTGAATAAGGATCCAATTATTGTCCACAGATCTCTGTAAATTTGTTTATATATATGTTCCATCCCCTTCTCTGCCTTTGTGATTTGTTGAAGAAATGGGTCATTTCTCTGATTTTGCTGATTGCATTTTTGTGGTATTGTCTAACATGTTCTTGTATTTCCTGTGAATTGGAAATACAATTCAGATTCTGAATCTTGGTCAGATTCAGTTTAGACTTTGGAGGCAAGACTGTTTCACAGGTGGTTTTTGTACTTTCATCAAGAAATACATGGCATCTGTCTCTCTTGCTTTTGTGAGGTTAGCAGCTATTGAAGATGATTGTCTAGACACATTAATTCATTAGAGGTTGAAGAATGGTAATACTGTATTTATTTCATTGACTCTTAATCTTCCCTTGCAAACAGAATGGCTTTTCCCACTTTTCCCAACAAGAATTAAGGCCCTGTTCATATTTAGTTGTTAAGGATTTCTTAGGTCCTCCCAAGTCCTCTAATACAATCTTTAATTGAGTTTCATAGATTTTTACTAACAAGTTTCTTGAGCATTTATGTATGAATTTAGATTTAATGTCATGTGCCCCTAGACTGTAAGAACCAAATATACATTTCTTATTAACAATATAGTACATTAATAACTTTAATTCAGAGGAAAAGCTCATGAATTAAACAACTAATCAACAACAACAACAAATTTAGTTTGTCAGAGAACTAGTTATTTTTATTTTTTGCTTTTTTAATAATAAGGCAGCATCTCTTAAAATTGGTGTAAAACTCCATAAGCCAGAAATTTCACTCCTAGGAAATTTACCCTCCATATATATTTTCAAGGATACACGGACAAAATATTCTCTAAGCTAATATTTACAATGAAAACTAGCTCAAGTTCTCAATTTTCTTTAAAAGAAAGCTGCTTAAATAAATTATATTCATGTTGTGAACTACTATGCAATTCTTGTGAAGTATTAAGTAAGTATGTACTGACATGGAAAGCCACTGTTCAGTTACAGCAAGCATCATCTGCTATAATAAAAGGATGATAGACAACATTTAGAGGAACATGCAAAAATATTAACAGTTTGTAAATTAGCTTTTTGTAACCAGATAGGAAATGAAATCTACCACTTTGACTTTTATAGAATTTTAAAAGCTATTTTTTAGTGACAGTATATTTATTACTTTCAAAATAAAAGTTAAAAGTTATCTGCAGTTTTAGATGGAGAAGGATTTTATGTCAGTGTAGTATTTTGGGCTCCGGTGGTGTAGTGGGTTAAGTGCTACGTCTGCTAACCGAAAGGTCAGCAGTTCAAATCCACCAGGCATTCCTTGGACACTCTATGGGACAATTCTACTCAAACCTCTAGGGTCTCTATGAGTCAGATCTGACTCAATGGCAGTGGGATTTTTCAGTGGTAGGATGTTAATTCATGTGCAGAATCTCATGGTTGGCGATAGTGAAATCATTAGGGACTTACTGAATTTTCTGTAAACTACCAGAAGAACAAACAAAGCACTCTTCGATGAATACAACCAGAAAGCCCCTTAGATGCAAGAATGGAGAGACGTCTGCTTCCTTACTTTGAATATGTTATCAGGAAAGACCAACATCTAGAAAAGGACTTCACGACTGGTAAAGCAGGAAAACAAGAGAAATCCTCAATGAGACGAAATGACACAACAGCCACAGCAATGTACTCAAACATACAAAAGCCCACGGAGATGGCCCAGGACTGAACAAACGTTTCATTTTGTTATACACAATGTCGCCATGAATTGAACCAACTTGACTGTAACTAACAACAGTCCCCTTCTTAATGCTGAAACACTTAATAACAATGGACAGCAGTTATAGACTTTGATTAATGCGTCTTGTTAGCGCAAGGGAGCACAAAACTCCGGGTCAGGACCAATGCTATGTCAGTGATACAGACATCAGCACTTCCAGCTGGGCACTGATCCGAGAGACACCCTCAAAGAGGCAGGGAGATTTGAGCCAGGCCTTGATACACTGGGATCGCTGGAGACAGGTGATTAATGTTCTAAACAAAGATGAAAAAAAACGCAAATTTGTGCTTGAGCGAAGGTGTGTAGGCTACTTTGGTCAGGGTGAAAGGTTCATGTAGGAAATATATATGGGTAAGGGTAGAAAGATATATATTAGGGGAAAAACACTGAGGACCTTGAAGGCTGTTTAGAATATGAATCTTACTCTGTAGGCAATAATAATAATAAATTAAAAAAATCCCTGAAAACAGAGAGTAGACCAGTGAAGGAGAGACTCAATGAACTACACAGTCAGAAAAGATTATTCTCTAATCATATTTTTAAAGGCTTCAGGTAGAGATAAATTAGCCAGTAAAGAAGGAACACACGAGTTTGTAGTAAGCAAGTTACGGCTTATAGTAAGCAAGGTACGCACAGGTTACTTGTGTTGGCTTACTGCACTACTTCACATGGGTTTCACACTGTGTCTCTTACATGGTGAAAAGCAGGTGCAACAGAGATTAATGAACACCTAACTTACTGAACAGTCCATCCCTGGGCCTCCAAACATGAAATCATCTTCAAGATAGGTTTGAGAAGGCAGAGAAGACATCACTTTTGTACTTTCAGCCTAAACCTGCCAAGAGAAACAGTGAGAATATTGTCACCTTTTGGCTTTTCCTTATTACACTAATTGGCTATTTTAACAAAACTCAGTTCTGGCTCTCAGCACCTCTCGTAAATTTTTCCACTGGAGCAAGAAGAGATATCAGCTGACTGCTTTATTCATCAGAGTGGCAGTGTTAGCTTTCCACCTTCCTAATGAAATTCTCCAGTCAGCTGTGAAAATAGCAGGAAGCCAACTATATTTAGCAAAGGAAAGAGCAACAAATCTAAGCAGGGTGCAGAATAGGGAAAAAATAAATGCCCCGAGTCTTATGATTAGTGCAACACAACATTTCTGCTTACAGTTTTCCATATTTTGTTACGGGCAATACCAGAGTTTGTTGTTCTTTTTTTTTTTTTTTTAAACCTACAGTAAAGCCTACAGTTTCCTTTACGATTCTTTCTAAATAAAATACTTCGCTTATTCCAGCAGTAGGGTATTTTTAGATTTTGAAGGAATGACAGAGTCATGTATCTTTTGAAATAAAACAGCCAATAAGTGTACTTACTCTTACATTCAGTGCTTTCTTGCTGATTAAAAAATTCCAAAACAAGAAATTAGTATGGGAACTATTCTCAGTAAGCTCACTAAATGACTTCTATCTCCTATCATCCTGTATTAAGTTCTCTCTATTTGTCTGAGTTCCAGCAACTTCATCTGAGTTCAAACTTTCAGACTGTGGTTCACAAGACTCAAGAAATTTGAAACCTGTAGTTTTTGCGTGCTTAGAATTTTAGAACCTTGGTTCCTCTAACATAGCTTCCCATATCTACTTGGGCATTCCTGAGATACATGCATTCCTTGCTTAAACTCATACACAGAGATGTGGAAGATTTTATTTACTCATGAATGGCCAGCTCTACTCAACCTGAGGGACACCTTTGTTGATTAAAAACCACACAGTGTCCCTTTGTTCAGTTTGAACAGCTGCCTCTTAGTCTAAGTACAGGTTCTGCATCATCACAATTAAGTGTTCTGGAATTCCAGTTCTTTGCAATGTTACCCATAATTTGTTATGATCCACACAATCAAATGCCTTTTGATTGTGCATAGTCAACACAACATGGTAAATATCTTTCTTGTATTCTCTACTTTCAGCTAAGATCCATCTGACATTACTGATGAAATCCTTTGTTCCACAGCTTCTTCTGAGTCCATCTTACCCATTGACACCACATGGTGACTCCTCTAGTATTGTCCTTTAATTTAAAAGCTAGAAAGATGAGTTTCTTGTAGGCTCAATGGGAACCATAGGTGGGACTTGATGTTAAAAGGGTAAGAATTTTCATAGATTATTAAAGATATATTCCTATATTATTAAAGATATATTCCTATATCCTGATGGGCTAGCAAGCCAACAGCAGAAGGAAGAATAAGAGAGTGAAGTTGCTTTGTTTGAAAAAGAGAAGACCATGTAAGTATAGTGACAGTGATTTCAAATAGTTAAAGAGCCGACATGTATTAAGGAGCTGACATCTATTAAGAATAGACACTACCACCTTATAACTTTTTTATCTGTCCTAATAAGTAGCAGTTGGAAAGAAATTATGCTGAAGTAAAAAATTTTTAATTTGAACAGTTGTTGTGAGAGGTGCTGTTGGGTCAGTTTCGATAGATAGCAAATTTGTGCATAATAGAATAAAATGTCCCATTCTGCATTAATCTCACAATTGTTGTTATGCTTGAGACCATTGTAGCTGCTACGTCGATCTGTGTCATTGAGGGTCTTCCTCTCTCCCAAACAGTCCTCAGTTTGAAGCAATCCAGAGGCACCTCGGAAGAGACACCTGGTGGTCTGTTTCCAAAATGTCACAGCCTTGAAAACTTGAAGCAACACAGTTCTGCTCTGCACACAAGGAGTCCCCATGAGTCAGACTGGACTCAAGAGCCACTGATTGTATAGTTTTTGACTGTTGTATACCTGTGTGTTCAATTAGGGGAAGATTGTTGTGATGTCTTTCTAAGGCGTTTTCGTCATAAGTACAAGACCTATTGACCAGATCAACTGGCTGATTCTGCTTTCACTCACACAGGTAAGGCTTTGCTTAAACCTTCAAAAGGTTGATATTTCCTCTGCACAGTCTGTTATTTTACTATCAGTGTTGGGGGGAAAAAAGCAACATCATTTTTTAAAAATAGAAAGGCTCTAACTTCGTCCCATGTAACTGTTTTTTAGTTTAACATTTTTTTAAGGATGTTTCAGAGTAATTTTAAATATACACACATACTAAATTCAACTAGAAATTATCCAGCCTAGTATTAGATTTGTTATTTTTCCAAGTCATTTCCTCTTTGGTGGGCCATTGTGTTTGTCAGCTTTAGGAATTTCTGTGAAAGCTTGCTTATGGAAGAAGAGATTGAAAAAATCAATAAAACACTGCTTAATCACTGGTACCATTTTCTTTGTTAACCTTGTCAAGCCTCTAGGTCTCATCAGGAGACCAGAGCTAGGAGAAAGTCATCTTCCTGAATGATATAGAACACAAATATTTCTTTGTAACATTCCTACTCTTTAAAAATTCCAGCATAAAGTGAGAGCAAAATCTGGCAGAAACAACTGGAATGAATCTTCAAGTTTTTCTCAGAATAGATTTAAATTGTATTTGTGTATCATTGGTAACACTAGTGTTCATTTTAATATGTAAACCTCTCACTTCCTTTGTAACATTTTGTCAGTATTTACTTAATTATAACCGGGTGTTTTAAGCCATCCAATTGGAAAGACTTGTGTCATATTTTAACATGTGTCTAACCCCAAATCCTAAATACAAAACTACTATATTTAAAAAGGGAGGGAGTTTTTGTGGATCCTAAATGAATGCCAGAGTGGCATCCACAGGCTATAAAGTATATAATTTTTTTCCCTACAATTTGTAAACACCAAAAGTCATCAGAATTTCTGAACATTTTGTTGGCCTGTTATATTCTCAGTCTAGCTGAGGGTTGAGTGCAGAGTGAACTGAACGTACTTAGTAACGCCTTAACTAACCTCTACAGCTAAATCCTTAACCACTGAGCCACCAGGACTCTGACTTCTCCTAGCCAAGGGCTTGTCCCGGCCTAGAACAGAAGGTTTGAGTCCATCCCATCGGGGACCAAAGGAGAGAGCAGTTTGTGGCAGCTCTCAGACCTCACTCGGACGCCAGCCTTCCGCACCTTGGCCCTCAGTAATCTCTCTCTCTCCGAGCCTGATCTGCATCAATCAGGAGCATCCCTCGTGCTGTTATCTCAAAGTGTTGCACTCACCTGAATGCAGTTTTCATGTATTGACCTGGTCCCCCAAGCAGGTGATAACTTTCTGAGAATCCTAAGTTTTTTCATTTCTTATCGTATTTATTTCCAGTGTTTAATGAATAATTCTTATTTTTAGCCTTTTTAGCATTAAGGTGAGAATGAAAGAAAAAGAGAGAAATCTGACGTGAGACAGACTGACATGATACGGCTGCACCAACGGGCTCAAACATACCCAGAATTGGGACACAGGACCAGGCCCTATGGGGTTCTGTTTTCTCAGAGGTCGCTGTCAGTCAGATCTGACTCTACAGCCGCAAACAACCCCTCAAAAAACAAACTAAACCAGTTGTGATCGAGTCAATTCCAAATCATAGTGACGCCACAGAACAAAGTAGAACTGCCCCATAGAGTTTCCAAGAAGTGCCTGGTACACTCGAACTGCTGACTTTCTGGTTAGCAGATGTAGCACTTAGCCCACTATGCCACCGTGGTTTCCAGCAACATCAAGAGCACTAGTTAAACCAGATTAATTTCATATTGATTATGATTATTATTAATTGTTTAAAGTGATTTAATAAAAAGATGTGTTTGATACAACAATCTTTCTGTAGGGGGGGAATCTTGTCTCTCTGAGTACAGCAATATAGGGTTTTGTGATCTTAGGAAACTGTTTTTCACTGTTTTCTTACATCTCTTTGGAATGCCACTTCCTGATCTGCGAGGGCCGCACAAGTAAAGAGTACTTGTTTTCATAAGACGTTTTCACTCTAAGTGGCACTTCACAAAAACACCATGATTCTATGGTTTTGGCTTTTCATATTTATTTTAAGTTACTGTTTGGGAAAAATGCCCTATTGCTGTGATGAAAAGTAAGCTTTCTCTTAAGACCATTGTTGGTATAATTAATGCAAAGGCACAGCTAATCTCACTCCCCAACCTGTTTTATATTGTTCTTTTCCTTTACATATGTCATAACTATCACTTGCAAAAGACTAGCTGGATAAGAACTTTAATAATGCTTGAACTTCTTATAAGCTCAGCTGTGTGTTAGATGCTCTGCGTTGTAAGAAAAAATAAAAAATAATAAAAACTTCATGAGCAGCCACCTACACACCTTATAACACAGCCGAGGAGATGAGGAGACAAGGCTTACAGGTACATCTAAACTACACAATGAAATAAAGGAATTAAATTAGAAAAACACATAGTTAAACACCTGATCAGTAAAACACAACTCTTAACCATTTCAGGATCATACAACTTTTGTCTCCACATTTTTCTAAGGAATTCAAAGCATGAAAAACAGGCACTAACATTTATTCACATTTACCATGTGCCATTCACTGTATAAATGACCTTGCTTGCATTACTTATTTCATCTCAGGTCTTCCCATGTAAGATTCTATCTTAAAAGTAAGAACTCTGATGCAGAGAGAGGCTAGATCACTATTTTAACAGCACACAACCCTTACGGAGCAGTGCTGCAGTCTGAGCACGCCTTTGACTCTAACCCCAAGCCTGACTCTAACTCAGACCTTTACCCTTTGTTCTTCAAACAACAGGTCACAGACCTCTACCCTTTGTTCTTCAAGCAATGGGTCATCAGAACCGTTTGGTGGGTCACAGCTATAACGAATAGGAAACAAAATAGCACAGTACATTCCACCTAATACTGCATTGTGAAACTTTTAAATGTGTGTGTGTGTATGTGAATGTGTGTCTGTGAGGACCGGGTCATGATACAAAATATCACATGGTGGTATGGAGACAAACAATTTAAAAAGACACACTCTGTTGTCTTCCAAAGAAATCTTAATCATCTTACAAACAAGATAGAAATAGAGAATTTATTCTTCTGTTTCACAGATGATGACACAGAGGGCCAAGAAGTAAGGGTAGGGTTCCTTCTTATAATGAGAAACATGTTGAATTGGGAATTAAGTCTGGCTCTTTGGAGTGGCAACAATATGTAAGATTCCGTAACAGATCATAATGATATTAAAGATGCTCTTTGTTTCCACAAGCTTCCAGTCTAGAAGCATACATAGGATTAGCTGGAGACAGGCTGTGGATAAGAGAGCCACACTAGGCAATGTAAAGAGGCAGAGCAGGTGCCACCTGGCTGAATGTCCTATTCTTTTTATCATTTAGGGGGTACTTAGAGAATGTCTCTGGTGGCATGGTGGTTAAGTGCTACATCTGCTAACCAAAGGTCTCAGTTCAAATCTGCCAGGTGCTTCTTGGAAACTATGGGACGGTTCCACTCTGACCTGTAGCATCACTAGGAGTCAGAATTGACTTCATAGCCATGGGTTTGGTTTGGTTTTTTGATTTATTCCGGATCACCTATCCTGCCTGCTTTCTGTGCAAAAACTTAATTCCCTTAGGGGAAATCTTTTCCTTTTTGAATGTAGTGTTTCTAGAATGCAAACGATCCTTGCAGGTTTGACACATCAAGCTTTGTAAGAATAGTCTTTAACGTTTGAGAATTGTCTCAGATTAGTTAGTTTTATTTGACAGCTAGGCACTGAAATACAAATGCAAAGGAGTTTACTAGATGCTGGAGACCCTGGTGGTATAGTAGTTAAATGCTGTGGCTGCTAACCAAAATGTCGGCAGTTCAAATTTGCCGGGTGCTCCTTGGAAACTCCAGGGCAGTTCTACTCTGTCATATGAGGTCTCTATGAGTCGGTATCAACTCAAAAACAGCAGTGGGGTTGTTTGTTGTTGGTTTTTGGAGTAAGAATGATTTCCAAATGAGGTGTTATAGGTTGCTAGATATCTATAGAAAACCCTGGTGGTCTAGTGGTTCAAATTCACTAGGTACTCCTTGAGAGACCTGTGGAGCAGTTCTGTTCTGTCTTACAGGTTTGCTATGAGTCGGAGTTGACTAGATGGCAAAGGGAATTTCAGTTAAGGGAAAAAAAGAGATGCAGGTAAAAGGCAAAAAGTGGAGGTCAAGTTTCACAGTTTTAACTAGGACTGACACTGACTTGAGTAGTATACCAGGGTGACTAAAATACAGCATGAAAAGGGGAGCAAAATTAGAATTCTCACATTAGAACTTGTAGTTTGCTGGCTGCCCAGTATTTCCTGCTCCTCTGGGCTCTCCCTGCGTAAGTTGTAGGCTAAGTATTCTGCGTTTCTTAAGAAAACAGTTACCGATGAGCATGGAGTAGATTCTGGCTCACGGTAACCCCGTGTGTATCAGAGTCAAACTTGGTTCCACGGGGTTTTCCATACTGGTTTTTCCAAAGTCAATCACAGGCGCTTTCCTCTGAGGCGCCTTGGAGTGGACTCAAACCTCCAGACTTTCAATTAGCAGAGGAGCGTGTTAACCGCTCATCCCGTCGTGCGCTCTGTGCATTTGCAGACCACGCAGTGTCGACAAGGAATACATCATTCCCACGGAGAAAAAAAAAATGATTCTTGAGGAGAGAGCATAAAGACTCTTTTAATGTATAAAGCACAGATATGCGTACAGCATATTAACAGATATACAGTAAATCCATGGTGTTAAAATATCATGCAGACTGGGCAAAATTGTCTGAAAAGGCTTCTTCTGAAAACCCAAATCCAGTGCTGCTGAGCCAGTTCCTACTTATGGTGACCCTTAGAGGGTGATAATAAATAGGTGGAGAAAAACGTAGACCAGAGGAAATGAGAGGGTGAGGACCTGAGAAGAGGATTTTGGTCCAGGGAAGTCGTGAGTAAAAAAATTGGATTTAGTTATGTATCGCAAAAAATCAGAAGAGCCAGACAGAAAGAAGCTGGTGAATCAGTTGACTATGCCCTAAACTTTGGGTTACTTAGGGCAAGGAAGACTTGTATGGGAGCTGTGCAGAGAGAAAAGGTGGAAAGGAAATCAACCATATATTGCTAAAGATTGTGAGCAGAATTGCCTTTGACACTGGACAAAAGAAGCAAATAAGGATTAGAATTACACTAAATTAGTTAGGACTTCTGAACTTTAGTGGTGGCATCAAGAAGTGTCCTTATCAGAAACTTCTCCCAAGCCTTTGAAATCCTTTTTTTTCCCCCTAATTTAATGACAAACATTGTGAGAATGTGGCTATTACAGGTTCTCCAGTACTCTTCCAATCATATAGCTGCCTAAGTCCGTATTTTTTCAGAGATTCTGAAGCCACAGTTGATTGTGCTTGTTTGAAAGCAACAACCCTGGACATTATTTGGGCTGTAGATATTATCTAACCATCTCAGAAGTTATTTAGGCTGAGTGATCTATACAGAGCTCATTTCCATTATTCAGAGCTACCTCGAGGGGAGTCCAGTTGTGTTTTGTCCAACTCTCAATACCCATCTACATGAATGTCACCAGTCCAGAGAAGTCCAGAGGTCTAGTGTCAGAATTTCTATAAAGGGACTAGGCATCCTATACATTTTGTTGGCTTCAGGAACAAGTTATGCCTTCTAATGCTGTAAAATAGAGAACAGATTTTTTTTTTTTTGGAAAACATGCTGTAAATTGATATCATTTTTGGAAACCGAAATAAGAGCTACCTCACTCCACCCACTAGCTTAAAACAACAGATTCCTCCCTGAACAATAAAGTGCTTGATTGTTCACTGTCAAGGGTATAACTTAAATCATGCACTATATCGTGAATAAAGTCCTTGGCTGCCAGGAAAGCCTTATTGCGCTGTGCTGAGGTGTGAAGTTGGTTGTTAAGTGGTTTACAATATAGATACCAAGATTGGCTTCTCCAAAGTAAAGCCAGACCCCATGGGTCAGAAAGGCATGGGCTTTTGCATTAAGTTGGGAGCACAGATGCCCTACTTCACTTAATAAGAAATGTCTCACTGATTATAAATACCTGAACCGATTTTGTAAGTTAAAGGAACAAAGCGTGGCTAGAATTTTTTCTAGGGGATTTTACCTCTACTACTCTTAACTTGCTGGTAAAGAGACGTAAGAGAGAGAAAAAGTGACACAATGACCAAGGACAGGCTGACACTTCCCAGATGCAGTTTGGAAATGTTCCAAATTGTGCAGCTAAAAATAAACAATGCTTTCTGTAAATTTCTTTTTCCCAGTTGTAGATGTCTAATGTGATCATGACCCTGTCAGCAAATTCTATTTTCATTGTGACTGGAAAACCTTTTACTCCATAGTCACTTTGGGGGAAAATTGGTCCGTACTGGTCTCATTTCCTCCTTGACTACTTTGCCTTCTTTCTTCATTGTCTGGGGAGCTTCATGGAAAGTTCCACTCATTTGGCTGAGCGTTTTATTTTTAGGGTCATTTCAAAACTTCACTGTAACATGCTAATTTGATTTCAGTAATTGTTATTCTTTATCATTTAAATCTAAGTTATGAAGTAGAAGATAGTGCACACAACTTCATTTGAAACCATATCAGCGTAATTGGGATGGTTAAAGAAGAATTCTGTGGAAGTGGAAAGACTGCCTGACAAATAAAAATAAATTTCCTGACATCATCAGGCACTCCTTGAATACTTTAGAGGGCAGTTCTACTCTGGCCTCTAGGGTCACTATGAGTCGGATCCAACTGGGTGGCACTTGGCTGGCTGGCTGGCTAGCTGTCATCACTCACTCCTAATGCTATTTGACTATGATTCCAACTCCCAGGGCCCTGCTAGGACAGGGTATGACTGCCTCATATGGTTTCCAGGGAGTGTCTGATGGATTTGAACTGCCAACATTTTGTTTTAGCAGCTGAGCCTTTTCAATTGCTACACCACCTGGGTTTCCAATACTATTAGTAGTTAATAATTAAGGAAAATACCAGGGGCAGATGGAAGGAAGAAAGAAGAAAACCATGGTTAGGAAGCAGTGAGTTTCTGTCTATGGGGATGGAAAGTGGACCAATAGTTATTGTTGATGGCTGCACAATCTGATCAGTGCAATCGGTTTCACCGAACTGTGCATGAGAAAAATGCCAAACTGTCAAATGGTGTCTTACCTAAATTTTTACAATTAAAACTATAAAAGAAGATATCATTTGTTCTGAGACTCTCATGAATTTTAGAACAAAATCATTGAAGGGTATCTGTGATGTAGTGTCAACAGGCCTGGAAATGAATGGACAAGAAATAATCTCACTCTAATACTACAGGCATGATGATACTATAAATGATCTTATGTTATAGGTAGGTAGGAAAGTGCACCAAGATTAAAATTGCATTCATTTAAATTCATTAAAACTTCATCACAGTTAAAATTTATTGCAATAGTGTTTGGAAAGAAAGGACAGAAAACTTAAGTTTTCAATATGAAACTACTTCTAAGAATTGAGGAAACTTAGTTTAGGAGCTAATATACTCCTTTCAACCATCCATGAGTGTTTTGAAAAAAATCTGGAACATGCTAAAAATATAAACTGACCTCAAGTTGTTGAACAGCCAGTATTTCTGTGAATGGCTGTTGAGTTAGACATGGCAGCCACAGGAAGCTTAGGGAAGGACGTGGCACAAACAGCGAGTAGGCGGGGTGAGGCCACTTTTACACCACTCTGTCTCCATGAAGTTTTTATAAACAGCCTTTAGGTTGTTTGCTGAAACCCACCTACAGGAGAAGTGATGTTGTTTTGTTTGAACTGGAGGTGAAGTAAGTGACCATTTCCTGCACTTACTGGTGTCCCTAAGCCAGCCAGCCAGGAAGAGGCCTGCTCCGGCTACTTCCCTGCCTTGACCTTACTGCAGAGGTGTGGCTTTTGTTCCCCTAACTAGTACATTCTCTTGACATCCTCAATCTTCTTTCTGTTTTACCTGAAAGAAAACACCAATACCAAAGCCACATTAAGTTCTTAACGCTTTTGGTTTTTATTGCAAAAAGAAGGGGACAAAGACAAAGTCTGTAACTTTGCCGTGCATCAGTGGGACTGGTAATGTCAGAGTAACGTGGTTGCTGTGGGCCTGGCACGGGTGTGCCTCTGTGCGACCACACAGAGCCCCACACTCAGAGGGTTCTGCATTTGCCTTAATACTCTGCTGTCGAGAACTTGACATCATCTTCAAACTATGTTTTGTAAGTGAAGTCTGTTAGGACAGTGGAGCACATGTTTTAGCAGACCAAAAAGAATTTTATATTTTATTACCTGAGGATCCTGGTGGCATAGTGGTTAAGCACTGAACTGCTAACAGAAAAGTCAGTGGTTGGCATTTACTAGCAGCTTTCAAGGGAGAAAGTTGTGACAGTTTGTGTTCATAAAGACTGCAGACTTTGAAGCCCTATAGAGCAATTCTCCTCTGTTCATAGAATCACTATACTCTAGAATTGTCTCAGTGGCAACTGGTTAAGGATACAAAGGTGAATGAGATAGTCTTGTCCCTGCTTGTGAATCTCTACAGTTTTTTCCAAGGCCCCTCTGCTAGTTATAATAGTGGAGCCCTGACGGTGCAATAGTCAAGAGCTACAGCTCTTAACCAAAAGGTTGGCGGCTTGAATCCACCAGTTACTCCTTGGAAACTTGACAGGGCAGTTCTACTCTGTCCTATAGGGTCACTATGAGGCTTACTTGACAGCAACTAGTTTGATTTGGTTTAATTATAATAGTGTACCTTTTGAGAGTTTTCTGATTACCAACTGTCATGAATTGAATTGTGTGCCCCGAAAACTATGTGCAGCTATGTGGCTGGGCCATGAGTCCCGATATTTTATGATTGTCCTCCATTTTGTGATTTTCCTATGCTGTATGGTAAAGCATTAAGGTAGGACAATAAATCCCTCCATAGGATCACTTCCCTACTCCACTGCAAAGGGAGTTTTCCTGGAGTATGGCTTGTAGCACCCTTTATCCTTTCATCCTGCAAGAGATAAAAGGAAAGGGAAGCAAGCAGAGAATTGGGAACCTCACATCATCAAGAAAGGAGCACCGGGAGAAGAATGCGTCCTTCAGACCTGAGGTTCCTGTGCCAAGATGCTCCCTGGACAAAGACTGATGCAACACGAGGACTTTCCTCCAAAGCTGACAGGGGAAAATCCTTCCCCTGGAGGGGATACCCTAAATTTGGACTTGTAGCCTACTGGACTGTGTAAGAGTAAACCATTCTTTGATAAAGCCACCCATTTTGTGGTATTTCTGTTAGAGCAGCACTAGCTGATTGAAATGCCAACCCCCACTGACCTTTACTGACCTTCAACTAAAAGAACAGGATACAATGGTTAGCAGTTCAGAAACTTTCTTCTGCTTAAGAAATACCTGAAAAGCCTTCAGAAATGCAGATTTCCAGTGTGTGACCAGTAAACAAGTAAATGCATTTAAAAAAAAAAAAAAAAGACCTGGTTCTTTAAATCTACCATGTAGTCCAGAAGTCATTACTTTTAATTCATTGAAATACTTCTTTGTTTGCCTGAGTTTCTCCAACCTCCCTGAATGCTTCTTTTTGATGTGTTTTTGGTTCCCTCCTCAGCTCCCTGGTCTCTAAACTTCTGTGTAGTTGAAGTTTCCAACAGATCCTTAGAACACTTTCATCTTCTATCTTGACTCACTCCCTTCATGATCTCCTTCTTTTAGATTCCAAACTGTCCATATGCTGATAACCCCCAAATTTTTATCTGTATCCTGATCTTTCCTTCCCAGAGACTGTCCATCTGCTTACAAAACACTGCTTTTGGGGCATCTAATATGTACTGTACTAGGTTCAGTTGTACCACAAGCAGATTCAGAGAAAGTACACATATGTTTTATTTTTTGTTGTTGTACTTGTGTTGTTTGTTATTTTAGGGAGGAGGGGTGCTAAAGGTAAGAAAATAAGAAGGGGAGACAAAGAAGGGAAGGAAGTCAATGGGGGGATGTTATCAAGCCAGCTGCCATGGAGGGCAACTGAAGTCTAATCCTGCTGGGGATCAGCGTCCAGTACAAGCTTCAGGTTTGTTCTAGCCAGAGGGCGAGGGCCTGGCATACTTACACACCAATACTGTCCATTACCGGGGGAAGGCTGCACCTGGAGAGCATCGGTTCTTTGGCACTTCCAGTCACATTTGGTGGTAAAGTGGACTCTTGTTTTTTTGTTTTGTTTATTTATTAAAAAAGACTCCCTCAGACAAAGATGGAACTTTCTGGCCTTGGAAGTTGGACCAGTATGCGTTGGAATGGGCCTGGGGACAAATGCAGGAAATTAACCACTTCTGCCAGAGGCATTTCACAAAATTTAATGTGTCTTCTGATATTCATCACTTCTAACCTGTTCCTAGTATAGTATTCTCCATGTCAGAAATGCAGCTCTGTCCTCTGATTCTCAGGCTGAAAACTGCATAGATTTTCTTGAGTCTCTCAAACTCCAAGCCCCATCACCAGCAAGTTCTGTCCGCTCTTATCTTCAAAATAAGTCCCAAGTCCACACAGTCCCCTGCTACTCTGAACCACCATCGTGTCTGACATCAGTTACCAGGATAGCCTCCCGACTTGCGTCGCTGCTTCTGCCTTTGCCCTGGTCCCCATCCAGAGTCATGTGTTCCTTTTAATATACAGATCGCATGATATCATCGCCTTGCTGAAACCACTGATGGCTTCCCTTTCCTCGGAGACTGAAAGAGAAAGTTTTATAGACCTGCAAAATGTGTATTTCAGTACTCCCCCTACCTCTGACCTCGTTGTATCTCTCATCACCTAGCACTCGGGCCTCCGCTCTTGACCAGCCGCTCGGGCCTACTTGCTGGTCCGCTGACATGCCCGGCACGGTTGGCTTCAGGGCCTCTGCACTTGCTACTGCATCTGTTTGGACAGTTCTTTCTGATACTGTCCTGGTTTACTTCTTTCTTTGGGCTCTTATTCAAATTTCACATTCTCAGTGTGAGTTTCTCTTAATGCCCGACATAAAATGTTGACTTTTTCACACATTCCTTGTCTTCTTTCCCAGCTCAGTATTTTCCTTACCATTATTTACTACACTGAATACTGCATGCTGTAATCTGATTATTATCTACCTCCACCCCATAAAGCAAGCTGACAAAGTCAGTAATTTTATCTTGCTTTGTTTGTTACTGGGAAACGTTGGTAGACTACTGGTTAAGTGCTATGTCTGCCAACCATAAATCTGGCAATTCGAATCCATGAGGTGCTCCTTGGAAATTCTATGGGGCATTTCCACTCTGCCCTATAGAGTTGCTATGAGTTGAAATTGACTCCATGGCACTGAGTTTTTTTTTTTCTTTGTTTGTTTTGTTCATTACTGTGTTCTCAGTTTCTGACAGACCCCTTCATGCCTGTCATTTTGTCGGAGGCTTGCTGTGATACTGGAAGTTATGTCACCAGTATGCAAACATCAGCAGATTCACTCAAAAAAGACCAATTTGAGCTGAACTTCCAGACTAAGACAGACTAGGAAGAAGGACCCAGCAGCCTACTTCTGAATAGAATTAGCCAGTGGAAGCTTTATGAAAAGCAGTGGAATACTGACATACTACAAAAAGTCATCCCCACAGATGGAAAGACACTTAAAAGATGACTAGGGAAGAGCTGCCTCCTCAAAGTAAAGTCAACCTTAATGGCAAGGATGCAGTTAAGCTTTCCAGATCTTCATATGTAGATGTGATGTGACTCAAAATAAGATGAAACAGCTGCAAACATCTGTTAATAACAGAAAGTTAGAGTGTACGAAGTATGACTCTAAGAATATTCAAAATCATCAAAAAATTAAATGGATCACGTCAACATTGATATCCTAGGCATAAGTAGCTGCAGTGGACTGGTACTGGCCATTTTGGATCAGACAGTCTATATACAGACTACTATGCTGGGATTTGATGAGGACTGGTATTGCATTCCAAAGCTAAAGCCACTGCTGTCAAGTCAATTCTGACTCATAGCGGCCCTATAGAACAGAGTAGAATTGCCTCACAGTGCTCCTTGGAAACTGTATGGAGCAGTTCTGTTGTGTCCTATCGGTTGGAATCAACTCAAAAGCAGTGGGTTTGGGTTTTTTTTTTTTTTTGGTTGACATTGTATTATTGTCAAAAAGTACATTTCAAGATCTATCCTGAAGTACAACACTGTCAGTAATAGTATAATATCCATACAACTACAAGGAAGACTAGTTAATGTGACTATTATTCAAATTTACGCACCAATGACTAAGGCCAAATATGAAGAAATTGAAGATTTTTACCAGGTTCTGCAGTCTGATATTGATCAGACATGCAGTCAGGACACATTGAAAATTACTGGATACAGAATGCAGAAGTTGGAAACAGAAAGACCACGAATTGGAAGATGTAGCCTATCATATTGTAGATTGCATGATAGAGTTTTGCAGCACCAATGACTTCATCACAAATATCTTTTTATTACTAGCATAAATAATGAACACATACACGGACCTTGCCAGATGGAATACACTGGAAGCATCATCTACATCTGTGGAAAGAGATGATGGAAAAGCTCAATACCATCCGCCAGAAGAAAGTCAGAGATAGACTGTGGCACAGACCATCAACTGCTCACACGCAAATTCAAATTGAAACTGAAAAAATTTAGAAGAGTTCCAAAATTGCTTTGAAGGGTGGACTAGGTGCTTGCATCAATGCATAACTTCCTGAGGGGAGTACTTTGAAGGTGACTGTAGTGATATTCAGCAGTGAGATATGTAGCACTTTTTCTATGAGGAGTTCGTGAACTTAATTGCCAGACCTCACACACATAAGGTAAAAAAGAAAACCCAGGAAACTTACCTCTGTGTCATTCCTCAGACCTTGAGATCCTTAGCCAGTGTGCCTAACTCTCCACCGTTCAAAGACTTGTATTTGTTTTACATATATGCCTAGGAATTTTAGTTATACTTATGGGAGGAATAGGGAAAAGTGTGGCTACATCCTTTTCCCAGAAGCAAGAGTCATCCATTATTATTAATTTTCTTGAGGAAAAAGTACACATAACAAAACATTTATCGATGCAACAGTTTTACATGTATTATTTAGTGACATTGATTACATCCTTCCTGGTGTGTAATCATTATCATTATCCTTTTCTGAATTATTCAGGCGCAGTTAACATAAGCTCAGTGCTTGTTAAGCAAAAAATCCTGTTTCCCCATCCCTGTCATCCCTAGTAACCACTAATAAGCTTTGGTTTTTCTATTTGTCTATTTTGTATAAGTGAGATCATGTACTATTTGTTCTTCAGAGACTCACTAATGTCAGTCAGCACAACGTTTTCAAGGTTCATCCATGTATATCAGGGCTTCATTTCTCCTTATGGCTGAGTAATATTCATATATATATACAAATATAAATATAAAAGGGAAGATATATATATGTACCACATTTTGTTGATACATTCATCTGCTGATGGACATTTAGGCTTTTGTGAAAAGAGCTGCAGTGAATATTGGTGTATGGTTCCCTGTTTACATTTCTGCTTTCAATTATTTTGTGTATCTAGCCAAGACTGAGATTGCTGGGTCCTGTGGGAGTTCTAACTTTAACTTTTTGAGTAACTAATAGATTGTTTTCCACAGCAGCTGTACCATTTTGCATTTCCACCAACAGCAAATGAAGATTGCCATTTCTCCGCATAATCACCAACACCTGATCTTTTCCATCTTTGAATCATAACCATTCTGTTTAGGGGAGGTGGCACTTTATTGTGGTTTTCATTTGAATCTTTCTGTTACAACTTGGAATCAACTGGACAGCGATAGGTTTGAGTTACTTTTTTGTTAATGGCTAATGAGGCTCTTTGGTTGCACAACAGTTAAGCATTTGCTGCTTACTGAAAGGTTAACAGTTTGCATCCACCAGCCTCTCCACAGGAGAAAGAACCTGGCAACATGCTCCCATCAAGATTACAGCCTACAGAATCTTATAGGGTGGTTTAACCCTGTCCTGTGGGCTTACTCTGAGTCAAAATCTGCTTGATGGCACCTAACAACAATGGTTAATGATGTTGAGTATCTTTTCATGTACTTACTGGCCTTTTATATGATCTGTTTGGTAAAATATTTAAGTCCTTCACTGTTGCTTGATTGTTTCTCTTTTTGTTAAGTTGTAGAAATCTTTTAAATGTATTTTGAATGTTAGACCCTTATCAAAAATATGATTCCTGCTATCTGCTATTTTTGTAACCTATATTACCAAAACTTTCTTACAGTTTTTCCACCATTCTGACTGTGTCATCCTTTGATGATTTGACTAGTTTTGTAGATTTGGAAAATGTTACGGAGCTCAGAATGTTGCCCACATTCTCTTGTGGACATATCTAGATTAGGTGATAATTAATTGAACAGTTATACCTGAAATTATTGGTCAGTAGATTAACATCAGCCTAGACTGGAGTCAAGGATTCCTGGCAACTCGATGGTTAAGCACTTGCTGCTAACAAAAGATCAGATGTTCAAACCCACCAGTGCTCCCCAGGAGAAAAGATCTGACAATCTGCTCCCGTAAAGATCACAGCCTGGGAAATTCTATCAGGCAGTTCTGTCCTGTTATATAGTGTTGCTATGAGTTGGACAGTGAAGAGGACTTAAAGTACTTGCTGAAGAGGATCAAAGACTACAGCCTTCAGTATGAATTACACCTCAACACAAAGAAAACAAAAATCCTCACAACTGGAGCTGTAAACAACATCAAGATAAATGGAGAAAAGACTGACGTTATCAAGGATTTAATTTTACTTTCAAGTGTTAAAAAGCTAAAGCTATCACTTTAAGGACTAAAGTGCACCTGACCCAATATTTTCAATGGCCTCCTGTGCATGGGAAAGCTGGTCACAGAATAAGGAGGACTGCAACAGAACTGACACCTTTGAATTATGGTGTTGGTGAAGAATGCTTATCTACAATGAAACTGCCAGAACCAACAAATCTGTCCTGGAAAAAGTACAACCAGAATGCTCCTTAGAAGCAAGGATGGCAAGATTTTGTCTCACATATGTACTTTGGATGTGTCATCAGAAGGGACCAGTTCCCGGAGAGGACATCATGCTTGGAAAATTAGACAGTTAGTTAAAAAGAGGGATACCTTCGATTATTTGGATAGACACGGTGGCTGCAACAGTGGTCTCAAGCATAGCAATGTTTATGAGGATGGCACAGGACCAGGCAGCTTTTCCTCCCATTGTCCATTGGGTTGTTATGAGTGAGGACCTCCCTGATGGCCTAGCAACAGTGCATCGGAATCAACTAGAAACACAACAGAGAGGAATCAGCATCAGTATGTCACAGGGCTTCATCTTAAGCTCTACTCTGTTCAAAATTCTTACAAACTGCCAAGATGAATACCTAGAAGATAAATAATGTATTTGCATCTCAAAAACTGGACGTCTTCCGACTTTAACCCAGTATTGTGAAGACATAGTAGCAGGAGCAGGGGTCTGGGGAACACGGTCTCAGGGGACATCGAGGCCAGCTGGCATAACTAGCCTATTGCTAAGAGAGTCTTCTGCACCCCATATTGGTGAATGGCATCTGGGGTCTTAAAAGACAGCAAGCTGCCATCTGAAGTACACCAAATGGTTCCAACTCAGATGAAACAGATGATCACCAAGGACAACAATGACACGAGGGAAAAAGAACCCTGAAGATAGAAAGACACACATGAATGAGTGACTATATCAACATGTGACCAGAAGAACCAGATGATGCCCAGCCACCACCAATGACAGGGCTGATGGGGCTCATAATGTTGAGTCCTAGTGGCAACACAAGAGAAAAAAAGGGGTGCACAGTAAGAACTCCACTAGAAGACCACAGTTGATGGTCTGAAGGCCTGGGGTTTCCCTCGGAGCATGGACCTGGGACCCGATGCTACCCTTGACCAAAAATAATTACTGAGGTCAACTCTTCAGACAGTAACAGATTGGACTTGGGGACACAGAGGGACCATATTGTGTGTGCACTTTACGGTTCTGTGCATCTATAGGATGCCATCCTACCGGCCTCTTACTAGAGGGGAGTGGAGAGGGTGAAGAGGAGGGGACAGGAGATTGTTAGGAGGATGTGACGTGTATAGACCAGAAAGGAGGAGTGTGCTGTTACAGTGCAAGCAGAGCAGAGAGATGCAGATAGGACGGCATGCAAATTTAAATGGGTTTGTACACTTTCACTCAATCACAATGAAAAAAGCAAAACCTAGAAGTGTTAGTAACTGACAGGATTAAATTGTTCTTCCCTCCTCCTGGCACACTCAGTGTCTGTGAGCTTCTGATAAGACTTCTGTGTAGCAACCCAAAGTCTTAGTGCTTCTCTGCTCAATGCTGCTTCACTAACCACTAACCACATGCTCCCCAATTTGAACATGAGCAATGAGTTGCAAAGAAGTCCTTAGACACTTCAGATATCATTCCTCCTAAAAAACACACATCCCCTAGTCGTCATATTGCACTTCTATACGTATTAATCGTTACTAGAATTGCCTGCCTTCATGAATTATGTATAACTTCCCTATTCAGAACCATAGAATCCCCAGCCTCGGGGAGCTTGTTTTGAGACTCATAACTCCAAGCTCCTTGCTTGACCAGCTTATAATAAAGTCCACTCAGAGGCCTGGTGTCTTTCAGTTGACTCCAGGGGTAGTGCTGGGCAGGACACAGCCTCACTGGGTTACATTAGTTAATATATAGAGCACAAGACCCATATTATAAAACTTGAAAAATAGCGGTACTGATGAAAAACATAAAAAGAAATTTTTAACCTTATACACTTTGGTTCACAGAATAAATTATATAACCTGATATAAAGGGCAGAGTTAGCTTATGATTAATCCTTAACAAAGAAACAAACAAAAAGAGAAGGTAGTATTTACTGAATTAGAAATAAAATAAAAAAACAAAGAAAATCAAATCCATTGCCGTGGAGTCAATTCTGACTCATATAGACCCTATAGGATGATGTAGAATTTTCCAAGGGGAGCTGGTGGATTCAAAATCTTGACCTTTTGGTTAGCAGCTGAGCTCTTAACCATTGTGCTACCAGGGCTCCAAAAAACAAAGAGAACTGACATCAAATAAGCCCTCATTTGGGGCCAAGCACTGGTGCAGTAGATGCCAAGGAATCGAGCATGATCCCAGACTATGTTAACCACAGAGTGTCCAGAAAAAGGGAAGTAACTGTCACACTGCATGCTGAGATGTTCAGATGACATCGCAATATTGGGCCCAACTAAGTGGAGGTGACAAGGTGGCAAAGTGTCACATGACAGGTCATTTAAAAATGTTTAATTTGATGACAACAGGGCTACAGAATATGAAGGGTGTTACGTGGAAAAGCACGCATCATTCTGCTCAGCCCCCAGACTGTAAGGGTGAGAGTTCTCTGTTAGCCTAAGTATGTAAGTATTGCAAAATGGCCTCCACAAAAGGTTATCTTACTTAGGTGAGCACTGGACTGATGACCTCTAACATTCCTGTGAAGAATCTATGAACTTCTGAAGGTCAGGGTGGAAAACATGGGGAAGTGTTAATGTCAGGGTTTTAGCCTTGTAAAACTGAACACAGCTGGTCTTTGGCTTTAATGAGATCCAGACATCAGTGAGAAAGAAAAGATACTTTCAGTTAAGATAAATTCCAGCAATTATCGTAGGAAACAGGAAATTCAAGGTTTTACAGGAGGGATGTGTGCAAACCAAAGCTGGATGAAAAGTGTCCAGTGGGACCATTAAATCAAACAAAAGAGGTCTTGTTTTTGATTATGGAGTGTCAAGGTAATGGTTTATGAACATTATAAAAGAGAGGCCTTCCCATATTTTTAAAGTGACTTTCTATAATGAGATATCGTCTGCAAATCTAATTATGAATAAAAGTTAAAAAGACTCTGCTGGTTCCCTGCCGAATTTTATTTCAGAAATCTGTAAACAGCAACAAATGTGAGCAGGGTTGCCACCTAGTGACTGTTTTCTGGTTTGCAGCTTCAGAGATTCTAAGTAGGAGACCCCGAGAGAGTGATTTGCAAACCGAGTGGAACACCAGCATCAGCTGGGAAGATTTCTGAAACTCAGGTTCCTGGGACCTACTTGAGGCCTAAAGACTTGGGGATGGGCCTCCAGAGGTTCTACTTTTAATTTAATCTTAAATGCTGATTTTATTAGACTTAGTCTCCCACCTTTGGGAATCATTGTCCTGGAGGCATATTGTATTTGGGATGAAGCATCGTAGACACAAATTCCTTTATTTACTTAATTTTTTTTTAAATTGCAGTTTCCGTGAAGGTTTATAGAGCAAACTAGTTTCTCGTTAAACAATTTATACACATATTGTTTTATGACATTGGTTGGCAGCTCCACAACATGTCACCACTCTCTCATTCTCGATCTTGGGTTCCCTGTTACCAGCTTTCCTGTCCCCTCCTGTCCTCTCCTGCTCTTGTCCTTAGGCTGGTGTGTCAAAAACAAACAAACAAGGAAAAAACCCAAATAAATGAAAAACAACAATGATTATAAGGAGTGAAATTTCATGCAATACTTTAAAAAGAATGATCTCATTCTTTTATACATTTATATATTATAAACAGTATATTTATATAATTTTACATATGTGGATACTGGAAAATACACCAGATACATCAAGTAAAGAAAACAAGTTGTATTTTTAGAAAGGTGATTCTGATGTAGGTGGCCTGGGGCTAACTCTGAAAAACATTGCATTAGTGGGTTGTTGTTGTTAGGTGCCGTGGAGTCAGTTCCAACTCACAGCGACCCTGTGCACAACAGTGCTGCTCCATGCCCACAATCATTTAAAGCCCATCATTACAGCCGCCGTGTCAGTCCATCCCCTTGAGGGTCTTCTTTTTTGCTAACCCTCCTCTCTACCAAGCATGACGTCCTTCTCTAGGGGATTGATCCCTCCTGACAACGTGTCCAAAGTGAGATGTTGCTTTCAAGTGGCACTGTGGTTGTACGTCTTTCAGAACAGATCTGTTTGTTCTTTGGGTAGTCTATGATACATTCATTATTCTCCAACACCACAATTTAAAGACATCAATTCTTCTTCTGTCTTCACTGGCCAGCTTTTTTTGCATACATATGATGCAGTTGAAAATATCACGGCTTGGGTCAAGTGCAAGTTAAATGAAGTCCTTGACAACCTCTATCCTTTCTTCATTTATTATGAATGGGAATGGCAGACTGCTTAATTTTGCTCATATGGAATCTGTACATGAATGAAGAGGCGTCTGTATATGGTTCAAGAGGCAGTCATGAGAATAGAACAAGGGGACACTGCATGGTTTAAAGTCAGAAAAGGTGTGCATCAGGGTTGTGTCCTTTCACATATCTATTCAATCTGTATGCTAAGCAAATTATCTAAGAAGCTAGACTATGAGAAGAACAGGACATCAGGTTTGTAGGAAGACTCATTAACTCACGAATTAGTGAGTAGAGGGAGTTAATATTTTTGGTATAAGTGCATCGCTGGATTCAGGGATTTTCATTTTTAACAGGTTCCTCAAGTGATTTTAATGCAAACTCAAATTTGATGTCACTAGCATTGGCATGGAAACTCTGGTGGCATAGTGGACAAGTGCTACCTCTGCTAACCAAGAGGTCAGCAGTTCAAATCTACTAGGCACCCCTTGAAAACTATGGAGGAGTTCTACTCTGTCCTATGGTGTTGCTATGAGTTGGAATTGATTTGATGGCCCAGACTTGTTGGGTTTTTTGTTTGTTTGTTTGTTTTAACATAAGCATCCTTATCAATTTCTTAGGTTCCTATATGTCTACGGCCCAAAGAACTTCTTCTGTACTAACTGTGCATGATGTGGAAATGTTCTCAGCTTATTACAAAGAAATAGCATTCCTTAAGATTAGTTCATATCAAGAAATACTTAAAATATAATTTACAGTGAATTTACAAGATACCATACAAGGGTGAAACTTTAGGAAGGCTCTGTCAAATTGATAAATCTTCACAGAGTCGATTCTGACTCATAGCAACCCTACAGGACAGAGTAGAACTGCCCCATAGAGTTTACAAGGAGCACCTGGTGGATTCAAATGCTGACCTTTTTGTTAGCAGCCACAGCACTTAACCACTGTGCTGCCAGGATTTCAGAGAATGATATTTTGCATTCTTCTAGTTTCTTATTACAAAATTGTCTTTCTTTCTGGCCTCACATCCAAATTATCACAAATCTTATGAAGCTCTTGCTTCATCGTATGTCCAGAATCTGATCGCTTCACACATTACTTTGCCATCACCTTGGTTCCAGGGCTTTGTTTTGTTTGTTCTATTTTGAAACCTGGTGGTGAATTTGTATTTCTAGACAGTTGTCTGCTGAGACTTTGTGTTTCCATCCCATATATACTAAATCAAAATCTACATTTTTAACAGGACCCCTGGGTGATTCTTTTGTATAACTCCTGGGAACTTGTTAAAAGTGCGAATTCTCAGCAGGGATCTTATTAGAAATGCAAATTATCCTCAAGAGTTTGAACCAGAAGGCACCAGTGTGAATTCCTGCTTGTTCCACATCTCCATGTTTTCTCATCTCGGTTATTATAACAGACTTCAAACAGGTTATCTACTTTCATCCTTCACCCACCTACATACAGTGTGTTCTTCACCATTGTAATCACAGTTATTCTTTTAAAATAAGTAAGGGCTTGCTAACTTGTATTCACAATCTTCAACTGGATTTCTATCTTACTCTGTAGTTGCAAGCCCTATCTTTTATGTTTCCTGTGATGTGACTCCCCATCATTCTCCACACACACACACACACACACACACACACACACACACACACACACACACACACACACACACACACACACACACACACACACACACACACGGTTCAAACCATCTTGGTTTCCTTGCCGTCTGCCATAGACTCCAGCGTGATCTGGATTTGAAGACCTCAGACTTGCTGTCACTTGTGCCGGAATGCTTCTCCCCTATGTAGCCACATGGCTACCTCCCTCATCACCTTCAGGATTCTGGTCAGATGTCGCTTTCTCTGTGCGGCCTTCTCTGATCATCCTGTTAGCATTTCTTCTTTTTTTGCCCCACATCATTTATCACCATCTAACATATTGTATTTTTCTTTTTACTTGCTTGTCATCTGTCTTTCTACTATTACCATGTAAGCCCTGTGAGGGCATCCCCAACATCTGTGACAATGTCTGGCACATAGCGGGCAGCCAGTTTAACTCAGCTCAGCTCAGCTCATCCACTTAATGAATGAATGACATTGTCTTTTTCCTTTCTGGTGGGGGTGAGGTTACCGATACAACGTATTATAAGACTACATTTCCTAATGTGAAATCACTTTTGGTTGCACTGTATGACTATTTAAAAGTATTTTTCCAATTAATTTGCTTAGATTTTTTTCAATCTGTGTTCATCAGTGTTACTTGGCTTGGCTTTATTATTTTATTCTATTTTTTCTGAGAGTGTTAACAGTGCATTTATCATCTCAAGTAGCCATTTGTTGAAAGTCTGAAAGAATGTATTGTAAAGCAGTCCAGCTGTAAGGATATTTGATGAGATAATTCTTCAATAACACTTTCCAGTGTCATTCACAATTAGTGCTGTTTCCAGGTTTTACGATTTTTTGACTCACATGTCCCAGAAAAAGAACCACTTCATTGAAAACTCAGTCTCTACCTTGAGATTGTATCTGAGATTTGTTCTCCTCTCTTATTAAATGTTTTTCCAAATTTTTATTTCTGTTTTCCTTTGCCCCTAATTCCCTTTGCAGTGACTTTTATACAGACCCACCTATTTCTTTTCCTCTTTGGCAGTCTAATACTGTATTCTGAAACCTAAAATTTTAGGTATCAATTTCTTGGCTAATAAAGTTTACCTTATTAGATGTTCTCATTTTTAAACTATGGGCATCTATAAAAGTGTCATAGCATCTCTCTGCAGCTTACACCATCTTGAGTGCTTGTAACTTACGCTGTGGTGAGTACCTACTTGGTTCAGATCAGGCCCTACAGGCAGCGAAGAGACAGTACCACGTCTCTTCTGGATCACAGCAGTAGCTCTGTAGGTGCGCGCCTTGCTGTTGGCCTTCTTCCTTCCAAGCCTTCTCCCCCTACTACTTCCTAACTCCCCAGTGTAGGCAGGTCATCTTTCCTAAGCCCTAAAATAAAGTTCTCAATTGTCAGGCTCTGACTCGTTGAGACTCACCTTACGCAGCCCCTCTGAATGTATAACATATTAAGCAGGGTAGAGTTTGCTGTACCCTTGCTCCTCCATTTTGCTAGAGTTCTTCTCAGAACTCCTGTTTCACGTTATTTCTGTTATTAAACTCACCACATTCTGTTTTGTATCTTCTGTATGCCTTGCTCCCTGGCTAACTTAAAGTATTGATAAGGGCCAGAGGCATCTTTTCTCTTCTTCTCTTGATCCCCATGGAATTTTGTAAAATGTGGTCATTCAATAAATGCTTGTCTTCTGTGTTGAATGTTACACAAAAGAAAATCAGATATTTTGCCCTGATTGGCTGACTTTACCATGAACAGATTAGTGCAGGGTATGAAATCAAGGTAGAGATTTACAAGCAGAGACACAGGGGTGGATGAGCTGGAGGGAGGAGGAGGTGGAGAGCAAACAACAGAGCTTAGATCTTGCTCCCACGACCGATGACGGACATCATTTCATTTGGGCCACAAGGTGGCAGACTGTGCCCATAATCACGTAAAGGGCAGTTCTGTGAGGCTGACTCTTCTGCCCTATTTTGGAAATAACTGAAACTTGGGTTTGGATCAAGTACAGAGCCCACGGCCTGACTGTAGGCTGTCCTTCTAGATCTGTGGCATCTTCTGGGTTTGAGCTAAGCTCTTCGCCTCTGCACCCCATAGCAACACCTGGCAGATGTTAAAGCATTTCCCTTTTCCCTTCAATGGATAAAGAAGATATAAACATTGTCAGTTTAAAAAAAATAAATACCCATGATCACTCAGAGAGAAGAAAGAAAATCTGACCAGAGTGTTGAAATGCATCCCTTCTCCACTAGATAGCAGACATAGCCCCTCTAGGAAAGGTCCCACCTGTAAAGGCTCAAAGACAGCCTTTTGTTTTTCAGGTGAGTAGGCTATTTACAAGTCTGATACAACCTGCGATATAAGCAGCATATTGAATTTCAGTGATCTGTAATTTAAATTCTGATATTTTTTCTTTACTTTAATAACTTGCTTTGGTGTTTTTGTTTCCGTTTTGTCAACAATGTCTTTATTGAAAAAAAACCTAACAGAGTAGGTAAACTGTTAAATCAGTTGCTGCTGACTAGAATCTAGCTCAGGGCGACCCCTGTGTGCCAGAGTAGATTCAGGCTCCACAGCATTGCCCGCTACAGATCTTTCAGAAGTAGATCACCAGAATTTTCTTCCCTGGGGGGACTTGACCTTCCAAACTTTCTGATAACAGAAGAGTGCACTGACTTCTACATCACTCAGGAACTCCAAGCAAAGTGCTAGGCAGCAGCTGTTCTGGAATTCTAATGATCACATTGGGCGGAATGTTGAGTCTTTCCTTTGATATCAATCTCTGTTAAATTTAGAAGATAGTGCATAAATGAGAGCAAGTCTCGCAGATTTTCGGGTCTTACATGACCTCTATTTCATGTTCTCTCTTTCCGTCTCTGGGTAGGTAGGTAGATACTGGTACAGATACAACGTAAATACAAATACTCATATACTCATACATATTCACATATGTATACACACTATGTATGTGTGTGTGTAGATATAAATACACATACATTCACATGCTTTCTATGTATGTATGTATGTGTATATAGATACCGGTACACATACATTCATGTATACAATGTATATATCTATTTAACGTATGGCTGTGTGTACTGAGTATTTAAGAGCAAAAATTCTGGAGCCAGATGAACTAGGTATGAATTCTGGCTTACTAATTGGTATGCCTTGGCAAACTTACTCGCAGTTCAGTTTCTCAGTTTCCTCATCTGTAAAATGAGATCATAATGATACCTACAGTAACTGTGTAGATTAAAAGATTTAACAGATCCTGGAAACTGCTGGCAGCTACTCAAATCACGTAAGCCACTATTATTATGATGTTGTGTAGATGTGAAAAATCAGATTTATTTCTTTTCTTATAATGACCCCAAACCCCAAAACCCCAAAACCACTGCTGTTGAGTCAGGTCCAACTCATAGTGACCCTACATAATCACACTTCAGTAAAGAAAAGCACCTTCCATCTCCGCTATTTGGGAGCTTAGTTGTTTTTAAGGTACTATTTTTATTGTATTGACGTCAACTTGTGTTCACTTGTATTCCCTACATACACTACTCAGGCGTTCCTGCACAGAGCACGTTGACCATGTTTTCTGTTGTTCGGGAAATTTATTTTAGGAGACAAGAAAAGTAACATACACCTTTTATTTCTCTGACCTTCACCTTTCCCTTCTTCCCTTGATTCTTCTTATTTAGAAGAATATCAGGAATATAGGGATGAGTATTAGTTAGGAATTCACTCAGTTATAAGTAATAAGACAATGGAGAGTAGCTTAAACAAATAGGAAGCTGTTTTTCTCACAGAACATGGGGCCAGGAGGTTGATGGACTCATTTCGCAATGCTGTTGTGGCCATAATATGGACTGAATTGTGTCCCCCAATATGTGTTATAAATCCTAACCCCTATGCCTGTGATTAAATTACAGTTGGGCATGGGGCTTTCTTTCTTACATTAATGAGGCTGGAATAGTGTAAGGCGTGTCTTAAATCAATCTCTTTTGAGATGTAAAACCAACAGATTGAGCAAGGAAGCAGAGACAGGGGAAGACTGATGCTAAGGCGCGTGAAAATCACTACAATTATCAAGGATTAGAAGCTGAAAAGAGACAAGAAACTGCCTCCAGAGCCAAAAGAAGGCCTTCTCCTTTGCCCTAAATTTGGATTTTAAACCACCTAAACTGTGAGACAATAAATTTCTATCTGTTAAAGTTACCCTTTTGTGAGATTTCTGTTACAACAGCACTACAGAACTAAGACAGCCCCAAACTCTGTCCTTTCCTTCATGTTCACAAAATAGCTGCTGCAACTCCATGTATCATGTTTGTGTTGATCCAAGAAAAAGAAGGTAAAAAAGGAGGAAGGAAGGTGTACTAGATATACAAAGTCCTCTTATTACAAAAAGTCTTCTAGAACTCTGCCCCACTGGGAAACTTTGAACTGATTTCCAGAACTGTGTTACAGGGCCACCAATAGCTGGAAATGTAGCTATACTACAGTACAGGAGAAAGAATTAGATTTGAAATGATTTGGTATCAGCCAGAGAATATCTGCCAAGGTGAGTTTTTGTCTTGGCTTATATGGAAACCCTGGTGGTATAGTGCTTAAGTGCTCTGTCTGCTGATCATAAAGTTGGCAGTTTGAATCCACCAGGTGCTCCTTGGAAACTTTATGGGGCAGTTCCACTCTGTCTATAGGACTGCCATGAGTCAGAATCTACTCAGCAGCAGTTGGTTTGTTTTTGGGGTTTGGTGTCTTTATGTTCTCCTTCTTGAGTTTTCCCTGTTGCCTTCCCTCCATTTTTGTCTCCTCTTTGGAAGGAGATAGAACTGAGAAAAGTCATAACAGGGAGATTTATTTCAGGAAATAAAATCTTCCCTTAAAAGAAGCTACAAATGTGCAACAGAGAGAAGCATACAAAAGAATATGAGCTAAATGTCTTTATACGAGTTGACAGAGGTCAGAGGAAAAATGAAAAATCAGCTGAGACAGAATGGGACTGGAGTATGATTGCAAGTTTATTCACAGGGATTAATTTCATAAGCCCTTCCTTTGCCAAAGGTAGAACTAATCTTGCCTTTGGAATAAAACACCACAGACAATAGATTTTCGTACAGATCATTTAATTACAGGTTACCAAATGAGAAATCTTGTTTAAATTTATGTCTACAGGAATAAACAATATTGCAAGGCGTTTGTGACATTCACAGATTTTTAAAATGATACTTATTTAAATCTTACTTCATGCATTCTCGATGAGGTTTAAGACTTTATAAAAGTGCATGAGTTATAGCTTTGTAGGATTTCATACCTTGACCATTAAAATACCAGAAATTCTCCCAACGTGACTGAGTTTCTCTCTTCTCTGTTCTCTCTTCATGTTGTCTATCCTCAGTTGCTTCTTACATATGGTCAGTTCATAGACGGCCAGGTATTCAAACTTCTTTCTTGCTGGACATTCCTAATGGACTAGTCACCATCGCTGTCACTGGAACTGTCGCTCTCAGATGACTCACTTCTATCGTGCTTTCTAGGGGGTCTAGGATACCTATAAGAATGGGGTCTCCTATAATACCAAGAGCCTTTCCTTTGTGACATACCCTTATTCCGTGTAGCATTATTTTGTCTATGGGGTACATAATGATTTGTTCTGCCATTATTGTATGTTACTGTATTTCCCTCATGAGTGGGGCCTTTGTGGGAAACTATTTTATTTTTCATCTCATTATCAAGACCTGGAGAAGAAATAGGTAAGCCTTGGCTTTTCTCTTGGCCAGAAAATCTCTGTCTTTCTTTCAAGCTTTCTTGGTTCTTGTTAGAACCTTCTGTCACTTTTCGAGGGCTACCCTTGCCATTTTTCGGGATTTCATTGTAAGTAGTACTTTTAGTTACATCACGGCTGCTTTCTTTTCTTTTCTCTTTTGAGGGCGTATGAGGGTAATGAAACTCTACTTTCCCTTGATGAGCATTTTGACTACCAGAATCCACTCCATTTCCTTCTTTTCTGGGGAGTTCCTTAAAACTGTTGCTACCTATGATGTCGTTGCTGCCTTCCACCAGGCTCACACCAGCAGCCTCTTCCCCTTTTCCTGTCACATCCCTCCTTCCGGCATCACTTCCACCGTCATCCTCTTCCTCCGGGATCTCATTATAGCCTGGCCCTCTTGTCTCTGCTTCACTTGAGTCTAAAAACTCTGTCTGATTATCTGTACCTTCTTCATCAGGACTGGTCGCTTTTCCTTTACCAGGGATGTCTTCAAAAGGCTGCCCATCCCCACTAAAAGGGAAGATACCATTGTCCCCAGTCTCTTCGAGATCTGTGTAACCACTGCCTTCAAAATCACTGGGGAAAGTTTGGGCTCTGGGGAACTGTTTTTGGTTGTCAGCTTTGTGTTGGATGTGATGGGTGCTTTTGCTTTTGCCTGGAGTATTCTGGGCTTGGGCAACTTGGTGATTCTTTTTATATTTTGAGAAAGCTTCAGCATAGGGAGCACCTCTAAGGATTTTGTTTAGAACGTTTCTTGGTATTTTCTTTGCATCTTCTTTCCTCATGAGTGAATTTACAGTCACTGGTCCCCGGCGATGCTGCCTGCTACTTCCGACGCGAGCTGCACCGTGTTCTTTCTGGTCATGTTGCTTGCTGATAGCATCATTTCCGTTCTCAGCCCCATTATTCCCAGCAGATTCAAGATAAATGGACGTGTTTAGATTACTGTTGGGATTCTCTTTGTTACTAACACTATGGTCTTCATGCCGTGTTTGTTGATTTGCAGGAAGGTTTTTGGATTTGCTATTTTGGTTATTTTTATTGGCTTCAAGAGAGGCCATGACTTTCTCTCTTTCTTGGACAAGGTTTTCTTTGGGAGACAGCTCTTGTTTTCTTCTCTTGCCAGGATGCTGAAGAGCAGTATTATGTTTGTTCCTTTCCTCTGGCTGAAAGTGTAATTTTTAAAATAAAAGTGATTATTTTATGTTAAATTTAAACCCTAACAGTTTTTAGTTTACATATATATATATATATATATATATATATACATAAAGACTCGTAAAATTCATACAGGTGGAAGCAAAGTACGGAGAGTATTTTAAGAGTAAGTGGCTCAACTAAATATTCAAAAACAGGAGGGATTTGAAAGGTACTTTAGATGAAACCATATGGTTAGAATAAAGAAATTCTTTTAAAAAAAGGAATGAGAAATAAATTTCGAAACTTAAACTAGGGACTATGCATGAAGGAGGGCATGATTAAAGAGTACCATCCTTGTCTGGAAAACAGTGAATTAATAGCCCCAAAATAGTTATTCTCTCTCTTCCTTTTGCCTTTGCCATAGTCTTACAAGGCATTCATCTGCCTAGAGGAAGGCTTTCTCTATCTTTCCCATGTTTTTCACTTCTTTTTTACAGGAAACATACAAATAGAGCAATCGAGATAATAGCTTCTACCATTCAAAAATAGACTCTGGCAGCAAGCAAGTGTTGCAATCCCAGCTATTATCTGAGAAATGATTCATTAACTTTCTTCTTTTCCTCTTTGGCATATAATAAGCCAAACTGGAGAGTCTAGGTCAATAGTTCTCAAACTGAACATGCACCAGGTTGGTCTGAACAGCTTGCTAACAACTGTTCAGTCCCCACCCCCAGAGTCTCCTATTCAGTAGGTGTGGGATGGAGCCCTAGAATTTGGATTTCTCCGGTTCACAGGTGATGTTGATATTGCTGATCTGGCTGTTGCTGTTGTTAGATGGGGTCAGTTTTTAACTCAGTTACAGCTTCCTGGTGTGACAGAGTAGAACTGCCCTACAGTGTTTCTGTGTTTTAACCTTTACAGAGGCAGATTGTCAGGTCTTTTTCCTGTGGATTCAAGTCTCCAACCTTTTAAGAACCAAGTGCTTAGTCATTTTTTCACCAGGACTCCTTGCTGGTCAGGGTACCATACTGGAAACCATTGGTCTAGGATATAATTTGAAGTAACAAAGGTCCTGGGGAAGAACATGAGGGAAAGAGGGTGAGGAGGGTGAAGCGTTAATGCCAGTATCTCAGTTTGTCCTCTTTTGCTATAGGGCTTTATGAAGATGCTGCTTCCTTGGCTGCCCTTTTGGCACCCTTGGGTGTAACCAAGTTGCAGTGACAACGAGGTCAGGAAGAGGAGGGGCTGAGACTGACTCTTCCCTAGGCCACTTTCTGTTTCTAGGCTAGACACTGAAGCATCCGAGAGTCTGATTAGGAGGTCTTTGGAGAATATCACAGCAGAGGAGTCAAGTAACTCTAAAATGTAGATGGACCACATACACGAGGGACACATGACAGCCATGTCCCAAACAACAAAAGATCAGTTTCCATTAAACTGATTGAACTTATGGGAAACCCAGGTGTATCAGAGTAGCATTGTGCTCCACAGTGTTTTCAGTGGCTGAAATTTTGAGAGTAGAACACCAGGCCTTTCTCCTGAGGCATCTCTAGATGGACTCAAATTTCCAGTCTTTCAGTTAGGAGCTGGGTATGTTAGCCATTTGCACTTCACAGGGATTCTATCTAAAACAAAAACAAATAAAAAGCCCCACAAACAACAACAACAACAACAACAATAAAACCCATTGCTGTCAAATTGATCCTTATAGGACAGAGTAGACTCATTTCATTGGGTTTCCAAGGCTGTAAATCTCTATGAAAGCCAACTGTCTTCTCTTTGGCAAGACAGATGGTGGGTCTGAACTGCTGACCTTTTGGTTAACAGCCAATTGCTTTAACTCCTGCACCAACAGGGCTCTTTATCCAAAACAAAAACGGGTCTAAATTGCCCGTGAATGCTAAAGGAGGCTGAATTACCTCTGAGCCCCAACCCAAATGACACAGACTAGATTTTATTCTATTCCAGCTAGTGAATTCATTTTGAGATGTCAACAAGGCAAGCAGCACCCATACAGTCACACAGTGTTGTTCTAGAGGCTAGATAATGGCATGCAGGTCTGAGGATCCCAAGCCTCCTCTTCTGTCGTGGTATTAGCCAAGGAGGGGGAGTAAGGAACTGACAATTTTTATCCCAAAGAGACTATTCATGAATACTTAACAAACTATTTAAATTATTAAATAAGGTTAAGTTTAAAAAGTTAAAACGTTGAATTCAAGTTGACTTGCATATCTTCCCTCATTAACTGATATCCCACTGCCATTGAGTCAATTCTGACTCCTTGCAACCCTATAGGACAGAGTAGAACTGACCTATAGAGTTTCCAAGGAGCACCTGGTGATTCAAGCTGCCAAGCTTTTTGTTTAGCAGCTGTGCCACTTGACCACAATGCCACCAGTGTTTCCCACTAACTGATAGGTAGGAGCTATTCAGGAACAATACATTGATAGTCACAATAAATTCATTATACTCCAAATTTTAGGGTAAGCTAAAATTTGCAACACATAGACCTTTGAACTGGTAAGTGATAAGAAATTAAAATAAGAGCCATTTACTGAGGGACCAGGACAAGTAAGAAACTGGGTTGCTGAGTGTTATATGTTCTAGGAAAACTTGGTTATTACTGAGTGACAAAGAAGATAGTCCTCCAGGGGTATCGTATGAGAACTGCCAATTAAGTTTGTGAACTCATCCTAGAAAAGGTACCACGTAACTCACTGCTGAATAGCACCATAGTCACCTTCAAAGTACTCCCCCTGGGAAGTTATGCACGGATGCCAGTGCCTTGTCCACCCTTCAGAGCAATTTTGGAACTCTTTTTCTGGAATGGCAATCAGGGCTTTCATCGTATTGCTCTTGATGTCCTGAGTGTCATCAAAGTGTCTTCCTTTCAGTATTTCTTCTATCTTTGGGTAAAGAAAAAAGTCATTGGGGGCCAGATCAGGTGAGTAGGCAGGGTGTTCTGGTCCAGTTATTTGTTTACTGGCTAAAAACTCCTCCAGAGACAGCTATACAATTAAGTTTGTCAACTTACCACCTTGCCACTATACACAATGGCCATTCCAGAGAAAGATTCCAAAACTACTTGGAAGCATGGACTAGGTGCTGGAATCAGTGCATAGCTTCCCAAGGGGCGTACTTCAAAGGTGACCACAGTGATATTAAGCAATGAGGTATGTAACACTTAGAACACTTAAGTTTGCAAACTAAATTGTCAGACCTCATAGGACATGAGTAGAATGGTGCAGAGACCTCATATTCTATTGGAATTGTCACACTAACACAGAATGCCTGAGATTTGCAGAACTTCAGATGCCAGGATGAAGAATTTATCTTGCAAAGGATGAAGAGTTAGTGAAGATTTACAGGCAAGAGAGTCACAAAATAAAAGCCGGGTGTTTAAGAGAGAAAAAGATGAGAAAGAAGAGTTGGAAGGCTGTTGCTGTGTCCAGAAATGAGACACAAGTATTTGGATTAGGATTCTGTCAAAGAAAAACATTACAAATAAAACAGCATTTTGGCGCTGGGAGAATGAACAACTCTATCTTGGAAGAAGTACAGCTAGAAGGATCCTCAGAAGTGAGGATGGTGAGTCTTTGCCTCACACACTTTGGACAGGTTATCAGGAGGGACCAGTTCCTGGACCAGGACATCATGCTGGGTAAAATATAAGGTCAACGGAAAAGAGGAAGGCCCTCAACAAGATGGACTGGCACAGTGGTTGCCACGATGGATTTAAGCATAACAATGACTGGGAAGGCAGCACAGGACTGGGCAGTGTTTTGTTCTGTTGTACACAGGGTCTCTGTGAGTTGGAAGTGACTAAATGGCGCCTAACAACAACAACTGAGCTCAAATTGATGGGGGCTTAATGAAAACGGAGTGATGGTGGCATAGTGGTTAAGAGTTCAGCTGCTATTTAAAAGTTCAGCAGTTCAAAGCCACCCGCTGCTCCTTGGAAACCCTGTGGGGCAGTTCTCATCTGTCCTATAGGGTCACTGTGAGCCAGAATCACTCAATGGCAACTGGTTTGTTTGTTTGTTAACAATAAAAATAGACTGAAATGTTAGCCTGAAGTAGGATAATGGCTTTACTTTTAGATGTACCCTGGTTGCATAGTGGTTAAATACACAGAAGAAAACAGTTTTTGATGGTTACAAGGATGGGGAGGAGAGCAGAGCAGAGGAATATTTACCTTTGAAAAATAGTTTTAATAAAAAGAAACATAACTGTACTATGAAAAGAACACTGACAGTAGAATTAGTTACCCAACACTACCATCTATGAGCTGTGTAATCTTGGCAGCCTTATTTGATATCTCTGAGCCCGTTTTCTTAGCTGTCAAATAAGAGACATGATACCTAAACTTTAAAGTTTTTAGGAGAATGAAATGATTTTTAATAAACAATGTAATGCATCTAAAATTTCTAGCATGATGCCTGTTATGAAACACCCAAACCCGCTGCCATGGAGTAGATGCTAACTCATAGTGACCCCATAGGGCACAGTAGAACTGTTCCATGAGTTTTCAAGAGCACCTGGCCAATTCCAGCTACTGACTGTTTGGTTAGCAGACACAGCACTTAACCACTATGCAACCAGGGTTTCCATCATGAAACAAGTAGTATATAAATGATGGACCAGTTGTCGTTGAATTGATTGTGACTCATGGTAAGCTCACGTTGGGTCAGAGTACAGCCCTGCTCCACTTTGGATGATTGGTTTTCACAAGTAGATTGCCATGCTTTTCTACTGAGGTGACTGTGGGTAAACTTGAAACACCAACATACTGGTTAGCAGGCAAGCACATCCACTGTGTGTACCACCTGGGAACACTTAGAGAGGACAGTAACTAGCATTTCATAGAGCATTGCATATACCCCTTTATCAAATGGTAGTTTCCTTTCTAATATAATTCTAGTGACTTTCATTTAGTTATGGGATACACCCCTGTTCCCCCAGTCTCAGCTCTTCTCTAAAGTTGGTGGTTGTGGCAGATGAAGATGGATTAATTCTGTACTCTTCTGCCGCTGCACTGCCTGGATACCACCCTGATACCAGGTTATCTAAAATGAATTCTCATTAATTTTGTTTTTCCTGCCCAGAGATAAGAGTCCTGTTCCATTTGGATGATTCCTACCTTTATATGTGTGTTTTTTACTGTTGGGAGTAACAGGGAAATAGCTGAATCAGCCTACACTTCAAGCTCAAGATAAAAATGGTTTACAGATGTGCCCTTTGTTTCTATTAAGCTGGCTAATGTGCAGTCTGTAAGGTGCCACCTTGTAGTATGTTTAAGTTAAAATTTGAGATGATTTATTTAGGGGCATTATGATATCATTATTCACTGTTTTTTTATATCGATTGGTATCTTCTGCAAATAGGTAGAATTATTATTATTAGAAAAAAGATAACAAAAAGCAAACTTTATTGTAAGTTGTTTCCTAATAAAAAGAATTTTAAATACTTTAACTTACGTTTAAAGTCACTGAGTCTTGGAATGTTTTACTTGGGTGTTTCCTTTGCAATTAAATTCATCTATTCATTGCTAAGTTATCTTTTGAGTAAAACTAGCATGTCAGAAACTCAGTAAATTAAAATATTTCTTCATTTTTCTTTTCCTATCTGGACTCTGGAAACCCTGGTGGTGTAGTGGTTATGTGCTGTGGTTGCTTACCAAAAGATCAGCAGTTCAAATCCGTCAGGTGCTCCTTGGAAACTCTGTGAGGCAGTTCTACTTCATCCTATAGGGTCGCCATGAGTCAGAATTGACTCAACGGCAATAGGTTTGGAGGTTTGGTCTATACTCTGGTAGCGTATAATAAACCATATGTTGACTCGTATGATAAAGAGTAAGTCCAAGCTGCACTGAAGGCATTAGCAAAAACCTAGGTTCCGGGAACTGACAGATTATCAACTGGGATGTTTCAACAAGTGGACGCAGTCCTGGAAGTGCTCACTCATCTATGTAAAGAAATTTGGCAGATAACTACCTCAGCAACTGACTGAAAGAGATCCACATTTGTGCCTGTTACGTACAAAGGCAATTCACTAGAATGCAGAAATTATTGAACAATATCATTAATGTTGCACACAAGTAAAATTTTGCTGAAGACTTTTCAAAAGCTGTTACAGTAGTTTATCAACTGCCAGAAATTCAAGCTGATTCAGAACAGGACATGGAGCAAGGGAGATTGCTACTGATGTCAGGTGGATTCTGGCTGAAAGCAGGGAATAGTAGCAACTCTGTGGATCATAACAAATTATAGATAACGTTGCAAAGAATGGGAATTCCCAAACACTTAAATGTGCTTGTGAGGAATCTGTACACAGACTGAGAGGAAGGTTCCAGAACAGAACCGGGGGATACCAAGTGGTTTAAAATTAGAAAAAATGTGTATCGAGGTTGTATCTTTTCACCACACTTAATCTGTATGGCGAGCAAATAATCTAAGAAAACAGACTATATTAAAAAGAATGTGACATCAGGATTGAAGAAAGATTCATTGATATCCTGAGATATGCAGGTGACCCAGCCTTGCTTGCTGAAAGTGAGAAGGATTTAAAGCACTTCCTGAAGGAGATCAACCTTCTGTATGGATTACACCTCCAAATAAAATGAGAATCCCCATAGCTGGACCCATAGCAACATCATGACAAATGGAGAAAACAGTGAGGTGGTCAGGGATTGCATTTTACTTTGATTCACAATCAACACTGAGGGAAGCAACAGTCAAGAAACCAAAAGATGCATTGCATTGTGCGTATCTGCTGCAAAAGACTTCTTTAAAGTGTTGAAAAGCAAACATGTCTCTTTGAACACTAAGGTGCACCTGACCTAAGCCACGGAGTTTTCAGTCATATCACATGCACGTGGAAGCTCAACAATGAATAAGGAACACAAAAGTAGAATTGATGCCTTTGAACTGTGGTGTTGGAGAAGAATATTGAATATACCATGGACTGCCAAAAGAACAAACAGATCTGTCTTGGTAGAAATACAACCAGAGTGCTACTTAAAAGCAAGGATGGTGAGGCCACATCTTACACATTTTGGACATGTTTTCACAGGAGAATGGTCCCTGGAGAAGGACATCATGCTTGGTAAAGTGAAGAGTCGGGAAACAAGAGGAAGGCCCTCAAGGAGACAGGCACAATGCCTGTCACAGTGGACTCAAATACAGTCACGGCTGTGAGGATAGCACGGGATGGGTCTCTAAATCAGAGCTGACTTGGTGGCATCTAACAGCAACAATCCTCTACTCTGAAGTGGAAGTTTCATTTCATTTTTTTCTGCTTTTTCTACAACTTTTCAGCTGCTAACCGGAAGTCTGATCATTTGAACCCACCAGCAGATACACCAAAAGACCTAGCAATCTGTGTCTGTCAAGATCTCAGCATAGGAAACCCTGTACAGCAGTTCTACTCTGTCACATGGGGTCACTATCAACTGGAGCTAACTAGATAGTACACAGCAACAGCATGCTAATGAATTGTGTGCATTTTATTAGAAGCCTGATTACAGCAGTTTTACAAAACATGAAACATCTCAACTGTGATACGTGGTAATCATTTTTGCATTGGAGAAAATCTATTAAATTCTTGCTTTCTGATTACATCGTTGGCTATATGATGCATCTGTGTATCAGTCAGGTAGTTTGCTTTTCTATCTTCATGACTTGGTCCATGCCAATCCTTTCATAAAGAATGGCCTGTCCTACCCACTTCCATTTGCTCAAATCCTACCTACCCTCCAAGGCCCAGCTTAGCGGTTTTCATTCTGTAACTTTCCATGAATGCCTGGCCAGGAAGTCATCCGTCTCTACTCCATGCCCCTAAAGGTCTGGGTTTTTTTGGTACCACTCACATTATGCTTTGGGTAATATGTTTTGGGTTGTAATAACTTTTGTAATTGTCTTATGTTTCTTTTGAAACTCTAAAATTTGGGAGAGAAAGGGATAAGTTTGCTCAGTCATTTTATCTCCCACAGTGTCTTGTGCAGTAAAAAGAGCTACACATGTATTTGTTACGGTATATAAGTTTTAAGTTCATGCAATTAGATGTAATCTAAAGAACACTGAGCAGAAGAAAATAACATTCCGAGGGGAAAATGCTGCTACCACTGGAGACGAAGCTAGATTTGGAAAAAGTAAATAGTCCTTTTGCTGATGGCATCTTAAGTAGTTTTCCAGCTATTTGGCCAACGAATGTGTAAGAAGGGACTGAGGGAATAGGATGATTGTCACCCCAGTGACAAGGCCCTTATTCTTTTATTTCTGAGTGCCCCAACACAGATGGAGTCATCTGTGGGTTAAATTTAAGAGACATTGCAGACATTTCACTCTCCAGGTTAAAAAATTTTTCTATTAACCTTCCCCTGATTAAATCCCTGTCATTGGAGTATATGGAAGAATATGTTTAGAAAATCTTCTTATGAAAGACCAAATATAAGTCAGAGCAATACAGTGGCAACTCATGAGCATCCAGTGTGTGTGAGTACCTCACCTGCAGGAGCAGGCCCTGAGACAGAGCAGGAGAGGGCCAGGATTTGGGACAGGGATCAAGGAGACTGTGGAGCACTGATGGCCAGAGAGAGATGCCTGAGGAGCTCAAGAGCTGAAGGCAAATGAATAAAGACACCGAGGGAAACCCCGCAGCACACAGTAGTAAACTTGGCTGCCTCTGCCATTTCCCTGGGAAGCCACAGTTTGGTTCACAGTAAGGCTCACCGTTCAGAGATTCAGCTTACCTTTATGTCAGTTTGATTTTTCCTTCCAGGCAAGCTGTAAACATGAGTAAAAATGTAATACCCGCGTTTCTCATGGTGGCCTTTGTACGTAATCTACAAAAACACAGCATGGTATTAAGGTGGGTTTCCTGGCTCTCTTTTTGATAGCACAAGATGTTTTAAAACTTGGATGAAGCTTAAAATTCTGCCTCTGAGATTAGTACTACTTGTAGCCACAGGAGGGTGTGTGTAGCTAACTTCTGAAGATGGCAACTTACTCTTCTCTCTAACAATTGCTGTTGAGTCAAATCTTACGGTAATCCCATGAGTGTGGGAGTAGAACTGTACTACACAGAGTTTTCAATGGCTGTGATCTTTGAGAAGGAGATTGCCAGGGCCTTCTGAAATGTGGTGCTCCTAGGTGGATGCAGACCTCCGCCCACGCAGCTAGCATGCCACCCACGGACTCCATTCTCATTTCTGCGTGTCTCTAGTCCTCGGAGGGTGACTGTCAACAGCTCTCCCTCCCAGAATGTGTCAGGGTTATTACTGAATTTCAGTGGCTATGGAAGACATGGAAAAGTTTTCAAGTAGGAGTGGGAAAGAGGTTTTAGAAGAAGTCAGGTATTACAGTCCTTACATCTGATGTCAGACTGGCAGAGCTCACAGCACGAAGGCGCAGGGTTTTCAGTTTAGAGATTTTGCCTTTGTAATTTCTTCAGCAGAGACAAAGAACAGAAGATTGTTAGGTCTTAGAAGAGAAGTTTCAGAGAATGCCAGGAGAAGCAAAGAGAGGCATATGTAAGCTGCAATCTGGTAACGTGCAAAGTGGAGGGTACTTGTCTCAACTTTCCAAATATATCTGGAAAACTAACTCCATGTGAACAGAATTTGCAAGCCACCTTCCCTTTGTTTCTCCTCCATTTATCACTTTGTTCCAACAACATATATGGGGAAATATCGATCACTAATAACAATATCCCAGAATTTGGGTTCACTTACCTCTCTGAAAGTTGTATAGCAAACTGTTGTTTCACATGAAGAAATCAAATTGAAGAGAAACAAATCGCCATTCAGAATGTTCCCCCCTTTTCTGTCATACTGTGTTAAATATGACACTTGATTAACTAGAGGTCACTAGAAGTATGTTGCCTAATTTTGCACTTCCACTTTAAGAAACCTAGAATAGTTTGATAGTTAAAGATTCCATTATTGACTTGTTTCTAAAATAGATTTATTTGAGAAGAATAATTCTGTTTACCTTCTGTTCTTCCACACAGTCTTGCTTAGTTTTCTCAGTCTGTGGTTGAAATGTCTGAAAGAAAACAAGAAATAAAACTTCACCCAACAGAACATTCACTCTTTCATTCCTTCAAACAACAAATGCTTCATCTGTTTTTCTGTCCTTCAGTTGTATTATTAAATGTGGAAAATCGTTCTGGCTAAAAGAGGATGGGCACATTCCTCACGTTAATGTTTATTTCAGTATTAAAAGAGAGTGCCAGCTTTCCTTCCCTCTCATTAAACCCATTGCCACCGAGTTGATTCCAACTCATAGTGTCCTTGTAGGGCAGAGTATGTTTCCAAGGCTGAAATCTCTACAGAAGCCAACTGCCACATCTGTGTCCAGTGGAGCAGCTGAGGCAAAGTCAACTACATTAGACAGCTACATTTAAGCAAGGTGCACTGTCAAAGGGTGTTGGGGGAGAAGGAAGTATAGTGCTCTGGGTGGTGGAAATTGGATGTCTCTGGCACCCACGTAAAAAGAAGTTTTCACCAGCCAACTGACTGGTGTTCTATATTAATGAGCCCAAATCAGACTTTGATGATGTGGATTGTACGTGTACATTGATTGTATGTATGTTGTTGCTGTTAGTTGCTGTTGGTGGGCTCTGACTCATGGTGATCACACACACACTCAGTGAAGTACTGCCCAGTCTCATCACACCCCCAAGTTTGTCGGCATGCTTGAATCCGCAGTTGCGTCCACTGTGTGTTGCCTTCCAATCTACGGGACTCATCTTCGAAGTCTGTATTTGACCAGATTCTTCTGTGGTCCATAGGGTTTTCCTTGGCTGATTTTTGGAAGCAGACCTCTAGATCTTTCTTCTTAATTTGTTTTATCCTGAGAGCTCCACAGAAACCTGTCACCATGGGTGACCCTGTTGGTATTCGAAACACTGGTGGCACAGCATTCGGCATCACTGCAACACAAAAGCCACCGCAGTGCGACCAACTGACAGATGCAGCCACTGTTACACTGAAAAAAGATACGGTGGTTCCAGTGGGCTAGTAAGAATAAAATCATAGCACATAAGGGTTAGGACTACACTTACAGATGTAAGCTTACTGCTTCCACTCACCTGGTCAGATATTTCTTTCAGGGAGGGGAAAAACTGAGGTGGCTAGTTCATTGGGACAAACTCTGTCTCTTGTTTTAATACAAAAATGTCAAAATTTATTGAGGGTACTTGGGATGGAGGATAGCTACTGAGGTGGATAAGCCAAAAACTGCAAAGAAGTAGACCCAAGTGGCTTGCCCAACCTTGACCTTAAGTCTAGGTACCACAGAAGCATCTGAGAGTCTTAAGAGCAGCATTACTGTGGAAGGGACCAACGTAACAGTTTAATCCGTTATCAAGATTTTTATTGCCTGATTTCACTTTGAATCTCCTTGCTATCTCAGATGTGACCAGGGGAACCAATGGATAAGACTAGCTTGTGTTTGAATGATTTGCTAAAGGGGAAGCAGTCATCATGGTGCTATAGCCACCCAAGAGAGAAACGCTAAAAGGAAAGATTAAGTAGACAGTGTAACAACCATCTTGACCAGCTGTCTTATCTACCTAGATAATCTTTTTAAAGTTCTGTGTACTGTTTATTCAGACTGATTTCTTCCTGCAATCTAATATTAATAATATCTTGCTTGTTCTCAGATCCATTTCCGGTGCTTCTGCTGTCTCTGGACTGACCTCTACACACAACATTTCCTAAGTGCCTTCGCCATCTGACTTCAGTCTGGGACTGGCTGATGGTAGCTCTGGCCTGAGACCGCGGAGGCTAGAGGAGAGAGGTATATCTTTCCCCCTCTGTGTTTCAGTCTCATCCCTACAATTCGGTACACTTCCTGCTGTGGTGGTTCCTCCTGCTGTGTCTATCCAGGGCACTGGGGGTAACACGACTCTCAGTCCTCCAGCAATCCCGAGGGCTGGTAGTATTCTCCTGCTGAAATAAAGCTTTCAACTGCCTCAGCACCGTTGTTTTGTCCTTTCTGTTCTATCTAAATATCCTAACTACTTCCACCCTGAAAACTGCTCTACCACCATGGGTTCTGTTTTTCTAACTGGTTTGTGAGTGATAACTTTATCTTAAAAATATAGACTCAAAAGTTTAGTAAACATACCTCCCAGACAGCACCCCAAGACAGAGCTGCCTAATATTCTGCTCCATATTGGGTGTATTTGGCAATAACACTCTATATTTATGTAGTACTCTACAGTTTGCAAACTGCTTTCAAGTGCAGAATCTCACTGATTCCTGTAACAACCCCTGTGAAATCAGTAGTAGAAGAAACCTAATTGCCTACACTTACATAGCTGGTAGTAGTACATGTGGAGAAGCTACTGTAACCTAAATATTGAGTTTCAAAGTCCCAGGATTAAAAGTGGTAAATTAAAAGAAAAATGACCTGACAGCTTGAAAAATGAAAGCCGTATTTCATAATGAAAGAAATTGTTGCTATTGTTTATAGTAAGTACCTTTGAGGAGTGTTTTATGATTTCATTCTTTATCTTGTTTCTTTTTTATGTTGACTCTTAAGTGTTCAAGGTCTTGCACATATAAATTAGACCACTCAATTATAATTTTTAAAAAATGTAACAATGAACATAATTCTGCAAAGGGGACTTTAAAAATGAGAGAGAAAAATATTAAGCAAAGAAAGAAAAATAAATGGTTTGGGTATGAGGTATCTTCTTATAGAACACACACACATATATGTACATATATATGTATTTATTAAAAACGTTCTTGATAGTATATAATACAGGATATCCAAGTACCTTAGGGTAGTTAATGATTTATTGTACTTTATAATAAAATCCTTTTAGTGTAATTGCATATGTCTTGAATTGGCATGACTCAATGATGATTGTTTATTTTCTTCCATTTTAAATTGTTTTGAATTTGAATTATAATCACTAAACATATGTAAGTGACTCTCTATTAACTAATTTCTAGGACCACCAATCAGTAATTTAGGTAGTTGCTAATACACAATGTATAAATCTCAAGTATCAATTTAACCACTCCCATTTCCAATGTTGTCTCTGTCCTGCCTCAGCCTCTTTCAGTGGGACATATTTCTCTTCCCCTTCTCCTCCCTAAAACCGCTTGGCCCTTTTCCTTTGCATGAATGTGGCTCTCTAATTGATACCGCATTGTTGTCCTCTGAGGAAGCATGCTGGCACCCTCTTTGAACTACTGGTCACTGGCTTGATGTTGATATAACTCATTTACTGGAAAATGGTCAGAGAACACCCCTTCAGCTTTCCCTTCAGAATGTGTTGCTCAAAATAACTCACCCTCAGTGGTTGAACTGGGCTCGGTCACCCAAGCTCGCCCACCACTGCCATGCCTGAGCGCGTGCCTCTATGGCCCTGGTTGAGCTGAGTTGTGTGGATCTGGCCAGGCAAATACGTATTTTAAGCAGTACAGCCCCCACAGGACTGTGAGAGGACGTGTGCTGAGAGGAGTCATACCCCGCCCCCTGCTTACACTGTCCTCACCCTTGTCACTCTGGTTACACAACCAGTCATCCACTCACCCAAGATCTGTATTTAAGTGTTCCCGGCAATGGCGTGACCAGCTGTTTCTATGATGTGTCAGCTGAAAGGGTTACTGAAAAAAGTTAGTTTGTTTCTCAGACATTATCTAACTAGCACTACGTCTGCATTGCAGAAAATATCTGTAACACTCAGCATTTTCACAGGATAATTTGGTCACATCCTGAGTATTCATCTGCATTGAGTCAGAGAGAAGAGAAGACACAAAAGGAAATAGAACTTTGCTTTGGTTTAAGTTTAGGAATAATTTTTCTCATCATTAGCCTTGCTGATGATGGAAAAATCATTAACGGGATCCTGCAAGGTTGGAATGTCACAAGACATTCAGTATAGATCTCTTTATCTTGCCATACATTTATACAATCTAGGTGGTTAACCTTTGAATGTACAAGTCAAATTCTTTGCTTTTAGTAAAGATTTTAAAGTTCTCTTAACATGCTTTGGAAACCTGGTGGCATAGTGGCTAAGTGCTATGGCTGCCAAACAAAATATTAGCAGTTGGAGTCCACCAGGAGCTCCTTGGAAACTCTATGGCACTTTCTACTTGGTCCTATAGGGTCGCTATGAGTCAGAATCAACGGCAGTGGTTTGGGGGTTTGACGTGCCTTAAAATGAGCTTCTGAGTATTAGCCATTAGCACTGGTTCTTTTGAAACCCTGTGCTTCACTACACAACGCATCTTCTCAATAGGCCATTTTCAGTGTCACTTAAAAGGCACTGTGACGACATGCAGTAATTCAGCAGATATTAACTGAGAGGCTCCTTTGTGACAGGCATTTGTGTCACAATTTCTAATTTGCTGGGTGCTTTATTGTATCTGAACTAGATTAAATGCTCCTAAGTTAAATAAGCACTACTTAAAAGAAAAACAGAGAAAGAGAGGAAAAGATTTAGGTAGTACATAACTGAGTTTATAAATGCTTACTGGTGCTGCCCAGGTCAAGCTGAAAACGAGCAGTCCCAAACAGACAATTTGCATCTTGGAGAATCTCTGTAAAAAAAAACAGTAATATTTTACCCTAAAGCAGTATCGGTTGTAAAGTGCAGCAATATGAATAAATAAACCACAAAGGTGCATAAGCTAGCCTCTTCACTAACAGACCATTTCCTTTAGTGAAGAAAGAATCCATCGTGCCATAGTTGCTAAGTGCTACCCAGAAGGTCAGCCATTCAGATCCACCAGGTACTCCTTGGAAACTCTGTGGGCCAGTTCTACTTTGTCCTCTAAGGTGTCTATGGGTTGGAATGAGATCAGTAGCAGTGGGTTTGGTTTTTCAGTTTTGGTGTCTGCTTGAAGAACTTTCACATGTCTAGTTGTTTCCACATGAAAACAAAAATCCTTCAATGTAATTAAAATAATGAAGTCAGCTGATAGAAATTAATTTTATACGCATATTTATTTGACCAATTGTCATTTCTAACTTTGTTTTCTTTAGAAAGCTATTGTTAAATTGTTTGAATAATTCATGATGATGATAAATTAATGTAGCAGCTCATAATAGACTCTTGAGTCAGTCTGGGTAGCAGCCTACACTGTAGGAAAAGAAATATTGTCAGCTACCAGGCTGGTGAACCAACATATGTCCTCATGTTCATTAGTATATGAGTTAGTAGTCATTCTTGCACTGTTAAGTGAAACAATTATATAATACTTATATTAATAGCTAATATTCACTGAATATTTAATATGAGCTAGATTCTGTTTTATGAATTTTATACATACTCAATTATTTGAGGCTTCCAACAACTGCATGGGGACTTGGTATTACAATTCTAGTTCCGTAGACTAGGAATAGGCACAGAAAAGTTAAAAAGCTTTCTTTTGATTTCATAGGTATTAAAAAACGGAGGTAGGATTATATCAGCAATATAGCTATAAAGGAAACTCTGGTAATACAGTGTTTAAGACTTATGGCCGCTAATCAAAGGACTGGAAGTTTGAATCTACCAGGTGTTCCTTGGAAACCCTATGGGGCAAGTCCACGCTGTCCTATGAGGTCACTCTGAGTTGTTATTTACTGCTATAGTTAATACATTTCTATTACCTTATTATAGAAAAATCCACATGTAGTTGACTTAGAGGTAAATCATATTTTATAATGGACTCAAAAAAATAATGCTTAAAACATTAATATTTAGTTTTGGTTAAAGGTACATGTCTATATTTTAGTAAATATACTAAGATGCAGGGCTGACCTAAGCCAAGTCATCATTACATTGAAAAAAAAGGTCAGTGTAATCTTGGACTATCAATCTGTTGATTTGGGTGTACATTAACTATTTAATTAACTGCCACACAGATACATAACAACCAACAAGACAATAAATAATTTACTACAACCTTTGTGATAACTTGGGAGAAAAACACTTCATGGAAAAGATTACTCTAAATATTCTTGTAATCTTTAAATATTACAAGATGAAAGCATTTGTTTAGAGAAACCAAAATAACTTTCAAATATATTCTTAAGTCATTCTCTAAATTAAAACAAATTCAAGGATCTATTTATTAATTCTAACTGTAATTCCATTTTCCAAGTGTTTTATAGATCAAGAGAGATGAGGTTTGAAAGTATAAATACAATCAAATTCCCTGTATTTTGGATATAAATTCAGGTATAGAGTAGAAGTACAGCACTTGAGTTTGGGTCTTGATAATGCTGATGTCAAATCATAGAGAAGCCAAAGCCAAGTGCCATCGAGTCGGATCCAACTCATCATAGAGAAAGTTGCTACCAAATCATCAATGTCACATTATAATTTCTATAGGTTAGTAACACACTTTCTATTCTTATAGGACAAAGCATTCAATATTATACAGTGTGCACAGTAGAGGATATTTTTCATTTGCATTCATTTAAAAAGAAGAAAACAGTATCCCTATCAGATGGGCAAACATCTTCAAAATGTAAACAATTACAAAGTTATTTGCTGTCAAAAACATTAACAGAGTCAAATTACCTGGTATCTTTTACCTTCAGAGTACTTGGATTCTTCTGCAGAATTAGCAGTCTCTGGGCATTTTGCTGAAATTTAAAGTTTGTTAGAGTTTCCAAAGGCCAATCAGCACTTGGCTCACTTAGCACCAGCAAACAATTTGTTACCAGTGCCCACAGATAACCATAGGGGGCAAAGTAATTTTAATCTAAAAATGTTTTTGTGGTGGAAAGCTGCTATCAAGTGTTCCAGCAAGTGGGATAAACAGAAAATATAAATACTTCAGTTGCGATGTCATGTTGTTAGAGAATTCGAATTGATTTCAGAACTATTAATTAGATTGGAGTGAATAACCAACATGTTTGCAAACAGAAACTACTTCGACAATCTTCTTACAGAGAAAGTTTATAATTTCCATTTTGTCTGAATGAAATTCAAAGACATTTCGCAAGAATATGTTGAGTGCCTCCTATGTGACAGGCACTGGGGAAACAGCAGTGAACAAAATAGAGAAAAGAAGAATCCCTGTTTTCGCAGAGTTCACAGTGGGTAGACACTTGAAAACACGATAAATAAGTAAAAGATTGTTAAATAGTGATAGACAGCATAGTAAGAAGAAAAACAACTTCAGGGAAGAGGAAACAATACTGGAAGTGGAGACACGTGGCAGAAATTTTAAGCAGAGAATCCAGGGATGGCTTCACTGAGAAGAGAACTTTTGAGTAAACGCTTGTCGCCATAGGAGTAACTGGTGAAGAGCGTTGTAGGAAGAAAGGACAGCAACAGCAGAGGCCGGAGACAAGAGAAGGTACCAGCTTGGTCGGAGGTACAGAGCAAGGGGAAGATTAGCAGAAAGTGAGGTCAGAAGGGTATTAGCTGACTGAGGATTTAGGCTCTTGGAAGCGCTCGTGGTGTAGTGGTTAAAAGCTACAGCTGCTTACCAAAAGGTCAGCAGGTCAAACCCACCAGATGCTCTTTGGAAACTCTGTAGGGCAGTTCTACTCTGTCTTGTAGGGTCATTATGAGTCAGAATCAACTTGATGGCCATGGATACCGACGGGAAGGTTATAAGAAGGTCCCCGGGTGGCACTAATGGTTTTCACAGGAATGCCTACCTAGAGGTTGGTGATTAGAAGCCTCTCAGTGGCACCACAAAAGAAAGGCTTAGCAATTTGCCCCACCCACCATCACCTCCATTAAATAATAAGCTGCTATTCAGATGACATCCTTACTTCGTGAGGAGGAGAAACAATGAAACACTAAAAGGAGTGAAAGAGTCAAAATGTGCTAGAAAGCAGTGGATTATGAGGTCTGACAATTAAGTCCACAAACTCAGTCCTTGTAAATGCTACATACCTAACTGCTGAGTATCACTATAGCCACCTTCAAAGTACTCCCTTTGGGAAGCTATGCACAGATGCCAGTGTCTAGTCCACCCTTCAAAGCAATTTTGAAACTCTTTCTGGAATGGCCACTGGGCATGGTGGCAAGGTGGTAAGTTCAGGAACTTAATTGTATAGTTGTCTATGAGGGAATTTTTAGCCAGTAAACAAATAACTGCATTGGAAAACCCTGCCTGCTCACCTGATCTGGCCCCCAACGACTTTTTCTTGACCTGAAGATAAAGAAAATAGCAAAGAAAGACATTTTGATGACGTTCAGGACTTCAAGAGTAACGCGATGACAGCTCTGATGGCCATTCCAGAAAAAGAGTTCCAAAATTGCTTTGAAGGGTAGACTAGGTGCTGGTGTTGGTGCATAACTTCCCAAAAGGAGTACCTTGAAGGTGACCATAGTGACATTCACTAAAGAGGTATGTGGCAGTTTTTTTAGGATGAGTTCGTGACTTTAATTGGCAGTCCCCATATAAGCAGAAGAGTTGATGAAGAAACAATTTAGCACTGGCTGCTAACTGAAACAGTAGCCCTTCAAACTCACCAGTAGCCCTGCAGAAGAAAGGGCGTGGTGAACTGCTCCTAGAAAGACTGTGGCCTAGAAAACCCTAGGGGGAGGTTTTACTCTGTCCTGCAGAGTCACAGGAGTTAGAGTAAACTTGATGGCGCGAGACAACGGTAAGCAGGAGACAGACGGGAATAACACAACAGTGTTCCTTTTAAGCTCTGAATATTGTATTAGAGTAACGAACAAACCAGGAATTTCTCTAAAACTTAGTGAACTACGCAGTTTTAAGCTTTTACATTATTCTTCAATATTAACTATGTACTTGTGAGTGATTCAGCTGAATGTACAGGGCCTGGTATGTGCCTGGAATATGTTATTTTTCTCCTTGCTATCACTGTATAAACAATTTCAGATGTTTTTCAAAAGTTGTTGTTGTTATATGCCTTTCTTCAAAAGAATTTTCGTGTATCTGAAAGAGATATTCCTTTGACCGAAGTGATAGAAAATGTTTACTTCTGATCTAGAGGAACTTGTATTTTACCAAGAGAAAGCACGAAAGATATCAAAGAAAGTTCTGACTTAGTCTAGCCTCACCGAGCAGTCAGACTGCAGTAGCTAAATATACATTCTCCCAAAGCTGACACGAATTCGAAGCTGTAAGAAAAAAAAAATTCATCTTAAGCTTTATATTTAGAACCTACAATTGACAAAAGCAAAAAAAGAAAAAGCCTCTTCTGACTGTAAGGTTACGAAGAAGGAACTCTATTTTGACAAAAAGAAAGAAAATAGTGATCATTTGCTAAAGCTTGTAAGTAGACATTTCATTTCTTTTACCTTTTTGAAACTAGCCCCTTGGGTTGGGTTTGAACTTCACAAACTCAACAGAAGTTTCCTAAAAGCTTTTGTGTAATAAAAAGTTTTGCGATAACATTGTGGCATAGTGGCTAAGTGCTGTGACTAGTAACCACAAGGTCAGCAGTTCTAATCCACCAGGTGCTCCTGGGAAACTCTATGGGGTAGTGCTACTCTGTCCATTAGGGTCACTATGAGTCAGAATCCTCTCTACAGCAGTGGGTTTGGGTTTTTGGTTTAATAACCAAAGATAAAGACCAGGATGCTGTATAAAGTTTCTGTAGTCCTATGCTATCTGTAATTAACTTGGAGAAGAAGGGATGGCAACCCAGGGAGCAATGAAGAAGAGAAAGGAATGGACACAGGAATTTCTTACAGTTCCTGGCTCACCTCTTGCATCTTGGCTTTCTAATCCAAGCTTATTTGTAAAGCTGCTATTCAAAGACAGTTTAATACGGAAACAGCTCATGAACACCTCTCATTTGGTGTTAGGTTTCTGTTTTTCACCCCTCACTTGAGTGTGCGTAGTCACAAAGTGTTAGCTAAGTAGGATGGCAGTGGGTTATGTAGGAAGCTACACTACCAGCTCCAGCTATGGGGCCTTCACCCGGGAAGCAGTTTTTTGTTTTGTTTTGTTTTATTTTTCCCTCTAGTTACAGACCTCTACAACCATCCTTCTGTGCTTGTACTCTAAGCCCAATTACTTTGATATGCCTTTTTTAAACTTAGCATTATGGGAAATCTCATTTCATCTGCCCTAGAATCTTGGTTTGTAACTGATTTTTAACATTATTAGGTAACACACTTCTCTGTATCATCTTAAGGAAGTTGGAAGTAAACTTATACATACATCCATATACACGCATAAGTATGTGTGTGTTCTAGCACATATAACTCTCTATGCTATAATTTATATACACAACACAAACATTTCCTTAAATTAGTAGAAAATCTTTACAACACTGTGAGTTGAAAAGAAAGACTCCATTGAACAACCTCTTCTTTACCATAAAAACCCAAACCAAGCCCATTGTTGCTGAGTCAATTCTGACTACTACCAACTCTATACTACGATAGAACTTCCTCAAGGGTTTCCAGGGTGCAGCTAGTGGCAACTCACCTAGTGGTTCTCTAAGACAGAGTAGAAATTTTCCATAGAGTTTCCAAGGAGTAGATTTGAACTGCCTGTCTTTTGTTAACAGCTTGAACTCTTAACCAACTGCATCACTAGGGTTCTGACCCACTTTACTATACAAACCCTTAAAGATTTGTCAAGGATTTAAGTAGTTCAAGAAAGTATTTCTTTTTGGTCTGCAGAATAGATTCCAGAATGGTTGTGTTATGAGAGTCTTGTCCTGTTTTTAACAGAAGCAAGTATTTCCATTTTAAGGATGTTCTTCCACGAGCATCACTGGTCATCCTAAGCTAGAGAAAGGTGGCATGCCTCTCACAACAACATTCTCTTCTACCCCAAAACTATTTTTACTTTCAGCTTTCATTATTTTTTCTCTCAGTTTTGGAAATTTTAACAAAAGTACATGAACATTTCAGCCAGATATGGAACCATGAAGGGTCCCAGAACAGTGTAAAGCTATGTTCATTTCTCTGGGCTATTTATTTACTCATTCAGCTATTACTAGTAAAGAGGAGACATGTCAATATAATTTGCCTTTATTTTTATATTAGAAAGATGTCTTATTACACCTTAAAAAGTAACTCAGAGGATGTAGTTAAAACATAATTATAATGATGCATCTCCTTCCTTCAGGACATACTGGCATTTGCTGGAAGTGACTTGCAAAACTTTGCTGTAAGACCTCAGGGGGAAAATATATCTCACCCTCAAAATAGTCTTTTGCACAAGTTGTCATTTTTGTTTTTTAGCACCAAGTATCTTCATCTTGGGAGGCAGAACTGGAAGTCATTTACCAGCTACTATTCACTGTATTGGTTAAGAGCTACACAGCTGCTAACCTGAAGGTCAACAGTTCAGATCCACCAGTGCCTCCTTGAAAATGCTGGGGGCTAATTCTGTTTTGTCCTAATGGGTTGCTATGAATCAGAATAGACTTAACAGCAACAGGTTTAGTTTCTGTTTAGATTTATCATATTTGGGAGCTGTGGTGGCACACTAGCCAAGTGCTTGGCTGCTACAACCAAAAGGTTGGTGGTTTGAACCTTCTCAGCAGTGCAGCAAGATACAGACCTGGTGATTTGCTCTTGTAAAGATTACAGCCTAGAATACCCATAGATCAGTTGTATTCTGTCACATGGGGTCATTATGAGTCAAAACTGACTCAATGGGACACAATAAAAGCAACATTTTGTTGTTGTTAGCTAACATTGAGTTGATGCCCAACTCATAGTGACCTTGTTCACAATGAAAAGAAGCACTGCACTGTCCTGTATCATCCTGTCATTGTAACTGAGGGCAGTATTGTAGTCCACAAGGGTTTTCACTGGCTGCTTTGGCAGGTAGGTTTCTGAGCTTTTTTCCCCCTAGTTTATCTTAGTCTGGAAACTTTGCTGAAACCTCTTTAGCAGCATGGCATCACACAAGACTCCGCAGAGAGACCAGTGGGGACTGCACTTCAGGTGCACTGATCAGAAATCAAATCCAGGTCTCTTGCATGGAAGGCAAAAATTCTACCAGTGAGCCACTACCTGCTTCATCTTATGTAATAAGCCACCTCAAAACCTAGCGGCTTAAAGCACCTCTGAGTTCTGTGGTTTGACTTGGCTTAGCTGTGTGTAGTTCTCACTTGGGATCTCCCACACTGTCATAGTCAGAGAACACCTGGTGTGGCAGTCACCGGAGAGGACTGCTCACCCAGTTCCATGCTTGCTGTCGTGACGCTTCTCCACATGACCTTCCTCTTTAGCCAAACAGTCTGGACTTCTTACATAGTGGTTTAAGACTAAAGGAGAAAGCAGTAGAAGGTGCCAGGTAAATTTGTGGGCTAAGCCTAGATACGTTAGAGTCTCTTTAACTGTACTAGTCAAAGCAGCCAGAATCAAGGGATAAAGAAATAGGCTTCACATCAAGATGAAAAAGTGACAAGGTCACACTAGGATAGATTGCTGCTACCATCATTGGAGAATATGATGTGCCACAGTCAGCCTCTGACAGCAATACAGATGTTGAACATTCATTGTAACCCAAACCTAAACCCAAACCCATTACCATCAGGTCAATTCCAACCCATCGTGACCCTATAGACAGAGCAGAACTACCCACATAGAGTTTCCAAGGAGCTCCTAGAGGATTTGAACTGCTGATCTTTTGGTCACCAGATGTAGCACTTAACAACTAAGCTGTTCATTAAACTATTGTCATATTTTAGTGTGCTAGATTTGTTCACAGCACAGCAGTGGTTTACTTTGTGCTATTGATTTTATACAATTATTTACCACCCACAATCATGATCTAGCTTTTCCTCAGCTGGCAACATGTTGAGATATACTTGATAATCTTTGTCACGAGATAGCCAAAAGATGGCCAGAATAGTGAGAAAATTATCTTTAAGTGATATATACCAGAGAAAAACACACTTCTTGCTGTGCTTTGTTCTATGAACTTTCAAACACATTTTATTAAGTAGCTGCAGAAAGAAGACAAACCACAGAAATCTCTGAGTTTTTAAAATAGAGTTTGAAACAAAAAGCCAAGCTTCAAGTTAGTAAAAATGGAGAGAGGGAAGGGGAGTTGGAAGAAGGGAAGGAGGGAGGAAAAAGAGTTCACCAATAATTTACTCATGTCCTAAATGATTAACAAAAGCTAAAATTTCAAAATAATTAATTCCTCATGGTTTATGATTTCATGCAATTATCTAAAACAGGGGTCAACAAACTACGGCCTATGGGCTAAATCTGGCATGACATCTATTTTTATAAATGACATTTTATTGAAACACAGGTATCTTCATTAGTTAACCTGTGTATGGCTGAATTTGCTACAATGACAAAGTTATTGTGACATAAATCGTATGACCTGCAAAGCCAAAAATATTTACTATCTGGCTTTTTGCCAAAAAAGTGTACTGACTCCTTTACAGGGAAAGTTTGCCAGCTCCTGACTAAAAGACTGATGGTTGAACACATTTTTTAAAAAGAGATAAAGACAAGTTCTGTACACATTGATGGAGGCCTTATCTTCTTAGAACCCAGGAGATACAAAGGGTAAACTCTTCTGAGCAATAATGAAATCGAATGTCATTTGCGTGGGAACTTTTATTCTTAGTCCCAGAATTCTGGTTAATGGTCTTCTAATCCACAGAGTATTTTAAAGATCTAAGGGCAGAAAATATTTACTAAAGACAAAATAAACAAAAGATCCAAGTGCTTGCTTCATGGTTTCCTTTTAATTAAGGCTGATTCTTTTTTTAAAGAGAGACTTGTATTTTTTTCTTTAGCTTTTCCTTTAGAAAAGAGTATCTTGTCATTTTCCTGCCTTTGTCACACTTCCACTATTTCATATCCTCATCAGAGGGAATTGAATTGCCTCAAGAAGGATTCTTGTTTTGTTTTTTAATAGAAGGAAGCCAAATGAAAAGAAGGGTCTTGAACCCACATCAGAAGAAATCATTTCAAAAGCCTGGAACTTCAGTGTTGCAACAGTAAAGTTTTGTTAACAGAAGGAAAAAAACAAAAAACCACAACCCACTGCTGTCTGGTCAATTCTGACTCACAGTGACCCCTATAGTACAGAGTAGAACTGCTCCACGGAGTTTCCAACGAGCACCTGGAGGATTTGAACTGCCAATCTTTTGGTTAGCAGATGTAGTACTTAAGCACTATGTCACCACGGTTCCCTAAAAGAAGAAGGGGGTAATAGAAATCAACAGGATCAGCTACGAAGGATGCACAGTGTAGAATTCATGTCATGATAGTAAACTGAAAAGGGAGGAGTTCAAGATCTGTCCCTTGGACTGCCTGGTCACCTGGACTGCTAGCTGAGCAGGATACTGGCATCATAGCAAAGTCTTAAGACAGCCTTAGGATGAGGGGTCTGAACCTCGGTGACCACAAGTTAAAGAGCAGAGTCATCTTTGACAACGAGCTACATTTTGGCCACACCAGTTCCTCAGGCCATCCACTTACACAGCATCACTTGTGTTAGGAAGCTATTTAATATAAGAGATGCCTGGTGAGGACCCACATAGTGATCACAGATTATGTGGCAGAAGTCACCCTTTCTCGATCCTAAAACCTTACTTGATCTGTCTGGACTAGCCTGAGAGGGTAGCCCTCTCTAGAAAGGTCTGGGACATTAATAAGCCTCCCAAACCTTCATATCTGAAAGAAAGAGAAAGCTCTACTGCTTTACCCTGACAACTCTGCATCTCTCCACACAGATTAGATATGCAATGAGTGCCGGTACTATCATCTAAATCTTGGTGCAGTGCCCTGGGGGGAAAGCGGAGAGCTGAACAGCTTGGTGAAGAGATGCTACAGGCAGTTACTCAGTCTTAGGAGAGATAACCACAAGGCCATTTCTCATCTAGCTCCTTAGTTTCAATAGAGCACAGAAGCCACCCCCTTAAGGATACAATTGCAGACATCTGTGCAAGCCTATGAAAGTACTCTACTGTAGGTTAGAGTAAGTAGGCTCCTCAACAGCTGAATGACCTACCACCTGTGCCATCTGTCATTTGCTGTCTCTAGTTGAATGTCATCCTGAGGAACAAGGGATGCAGGGAGCTGACACCATATTAATATTTCTTTTATTGTCTGTGTAAGCAATAAACTGTCTGAATCCACCTGAACTCATTGGCTTCTTACTGGCCAGGACTGTAAGGGTGGTGGCAATAACAAAAATATCACAAATAAAATATTTTATTCATCTTGCTTATCTGATTTCAAAAATTCCTTAAAAGGATTATAAAAGACAAATTCAAACTACATATACTTTAGTTTTTAAAATATTTTTTCCAATGTTTTTTAAATTACTTGAAAGTCTGGGGCTTGAGAGTCTATGTTTTCTCTCAGTGTTAGTATGCTGCTGAAAAGGCAGGGAGGTATCTAATGTGTTTACAAAGATGGATAGATCTCTATCATGAATAAGCATGTTACTGATGACAAAGGCATCTTTTCTGAGATGAAGGAAAAAATACTTGGATTTCAGCTATAAAAATAATGGAATAATACATAAACTTAGGCTCCCCCCGAATCAGATATGGGTTGGAGTCCTGGTGGATCAGTGGTTAAGAGCTTGGCTGCTAACCAAAAGATTGGTACTTCACATCTACCAGTCACTCTTTGCAAATTACATGGGGCAGTTCTATTCTGTCCTATAGGGTCACTATGAGTCAGAATCAACTTGATGGCAATGAGTTTGGATTTTTTGGTAGTTTGGGAAGTGATCCCAGGAAGCCCGGATAAAGGAGTAGGTCAGTGAGGTAGGAAGAAAGAAAAGGCAAGAAACGGTGTGTTAAAGAGTTTACCGTTGTGGACAAAAAGAGTTTAATTCCTCTGAGGACCTCCTAAGAGACTGTATAGAACACATCTCAGTGGTACCTTTAAGAAACAGAAAGGCAGGATATTTGTTCACCAACTTCCTTCTTTTATTGGTCTCCCAAAGTACCTTTGGTCAAGTTTGAACTACCAACTTTTCAGGCAGTGTCAAGTGCTTAATCTTTTGTGGCACCCAGAACAGTGGTTCCCAAACTTCAAAGTGCCCACTACCAGAGTTGTTGACACTAGTACATCTTGGGTGGAGCTGTAAAATTCTCAGTTCTAACAAGCTCTCGTCTATGCCAAAAAGCTTGGAGGACAGCTACCTGGCCAACTGACTGGAAGAGATCCATATTTATGCCTGTTCTGAAGAAAGGTGATTGAACTGAATGTGGAAATTACCTAACAGTATCGTTGATATTACATGCAAGTAAAATTTTGCCCAAGGTCATTCAAAAGCAACTGCAACAGCATATTGACAAGGAACTGCCAGAAACTCAAACCGGCTTCAGAAGAGGAGGTGGAACCAGGAATATCATCACTGATGTCTTGGCTGAAAGCAAAGAATACCAGCAAGATATTTACTTGTGTTTCACTGACTATGAAAAAGCATTTGACTGTGTGGATCATACTAAATTATGGCTAATGTGGAGGAGAATTGAATTCCAGAACACCTAACTGTGCTCTTAAAGAATCTGCATATGGATCAAGAGGCAGTAGTGTGCACAGAACAAGTAGTTGCTGCATGGTTTAAAGTCAGGAAAGATGTGTGTGAGGGTTATATCCTTTCACCATACCTTTTTAATCTGTATGCCGAGAAAATAATCTGAGAAGCTAGATTCTGTGTAGAAGAACAAGGCATCAGAATTGGAGGACAACTCATTAACAGCGTGTGTTACACAGACAACACCACCTCACGTGCTGGAAATGAAGATTTGGGATACTTACTGATGAAGATCATGGACCACAGCCTTCAGTATGGATCGCACCTCAACATAGGAAAACAAAAATCTTCACCACTGGACCAGTAAGCAACATCATCATAAATGGAGAAAAGATTGAGGTTGTCAAGAATTTCATTTTACTTGGGTCCACAATCAACCCCCATGGAAGCAGCAGTCAAGAAATCAAAAGACGCATTGCACTGGAAAAATCTGCTGCAAAGGTCCTCTTTAAAGTACTCACAAGTAAAGATATCACCTTGAAGACTAAAGTGAGCCTGACCCAAGCCATGGTATTTTCAATCACATCTTATGCATGCAAAAGCTGAACTATGAGAACAGAAGACAGAAGAAGAACTGATGCCTTTGAATTGTGGTGTTGGAGAAAAATGGTGAATGTACCACGGACTGCCAAAAGAACTGACAGATCTGTTCTGGAAGAAGTATAACCGGAGTGCCGCATCTTACATAGTTCGGACTTGTTGTCAGGAAGGATCAATCCCTGGAGAAGGATATCAGGCTTGGTAGAGTGGCGGGTCAGTGAAAAAGAGGAAGACCCTTGATGAGATGGACTGACACAGTGGCTGCAACAATGGGCTTAGGCATAAAAGCGATTGTGGACATGCCGCAAGATGGGCAGCGTTTTGTTCTGTTGTTCATAGGGTCGCTATGAGTTCAGAGCCAACCCTATGGAACCTAACAACAACAACAAGTTCTCAGGTGACACTGACTAGAAGGCCACCCTGGAGATCTACTGAGTTAGATACATTTGGGGTTTAAATAACAGAGACCCGCCATAATAGTGACTTAAACAAGAGAGAAGTTTGTTTCCAAAGATAGGTTGGCCAGGGTTGGTATGGTGCTCTTTGGAGTAGGATTTTTTTTCTGCCTTGTCACCCTGCCATCTCCATGCTGATGCTTTCTTTCCCACTGTCATAGATGGCTTATCACAATGATTGAATTGCAGGCTGCTCAGAGAAAAATCAGGAGGAGGGGAAGAGAATAATTTTTCAGTTTAAGGACACAGCCCAGAAATTAATATAAACAAAATGATCACATCTGACTCAAGGACAAGTGGAAAAAATTAGAATATAACCTGTAGCTATTTGAAGCTGAGTGGCTTTATAGCCACCAGAAGGCATAAAGGAAATGATTCATTAACTTTACTACACAAAAATGGGTAATTTCTGAATATTAATAAACTTCCTAGATGTCAAAGATCCTTTCCAAATCTAACAGATGCCCAGGTAAACACTGAGGCTCTATTACTCTGAGAGAGAAGTGGAGAACAGACATCTAGAGACATCTAGAGCTCTATGGATTGCTATGAGTCAGAAGCAATGGCAATGGGTTTGGGTTGGGTTTAGAGCTCTGTCACAGACACACATTAATTTTTATATTTGAATAATGGCAAAATGATTTTCTGTGGGTAGCAGAATATAAATATCCAACCTAAAAGTTTCTTCAAATATAAACATAACTTTTAGTACCTTTTACCTCTTCTCCATTCAAAGAAGTGATTTGATTCATTCTTAAGGGAAGGATTATCTTTGTCAGGGTAGAATAAAACTATTCCTCTTTGTTCTCTAATAACTTCTATTTTCACCATATTTCTTCCAGATGAGGCATCAAGAGTGTACTATCAGGGAAATACAGAAAATAGAACTTTTAGTAGAGAAAGTGAAAGGGGGTTGAAGTAAGAGGCAAGGGAGGCTGACTAGCTAAAACAGCTGCAGTCTGGGACTCTTGATATGTGGTTCTGAGGAGGACAAACACTTCAAGCGAGGAGCCACCTAAAACACAGTCTGTGATTTGGCTGAGAAAACTGCTATAGGAGTTAAGGTGCCCCAAAGCTTTGTTAAACAGCCCTCCCTGTTCAACCTTTTTGTCTTCACCTATAAACTTCACAATGTCTCCACCTGGGCTTTGAGTGACTGCCTAATGAAATCACCATCTGACTGTCCACTCACGCTCTAGGTCTAGGGACAAAACTTTCCTGTACTGCCATTGGCTACCTCCAGTCAATACTTAGTGATACTTCCCCTGAAAAAGCCAGTAACCTAACAGAGACTCCTAGATGCACTGAGCAGTGGTGGGAACATTTGCTACCCTGCACTCAGCGATTAAGGTGTGCTAGCTGATGTTCCTGAGATAGGGCAACAGGGAATAGATGCCCACATTACATATGTCAAAAGCAAAAAAAGAAGCTACAAAGGAAATGATTCATCAATTTTACTACACAAAAATGAGTAATTTCTGAACATTAATAAACCTCCTAGACTTCAAAGATCCCTTCCAAATCTAAATATGAATAATTCTGTGATATATTCAAATAGTCTGTGACAATTAGATACATAATTAAGATTGTCTATGATGCCTCATAAGCAATATTGATCATACTATTAAGGCCTTAATTTCATCAAAACTTTCTGTTTCGTGAAGATACGTTAGGACAAAGAAAAAATGTTCTGTGGGTTACCAAAAAATTTCATATAGCCAGTTAATTCTATTGCCTTTGGATGCACTAATGTTCAGTGTTTAGACGGGGAATGGAAGGGGAGGTGGCAGAGATGATGGTCCTGGGCCAGACTCCGACAAAGTGTCTGTCCTCGTATAGGCGATGAGGAAGTAAAGACAAAACCAAATCAAACCTACCCTTGTCAAGTCAATTCTGTCTCATAGTGACCCTGTAGGACAGAGCAGGACTGCCCCATAGAGTTTCCAAGGAGCAGCTGGTAGATTGGAACTGCTGACCTCTTGGTTAGCAGACGTAGCACTTAACCCCTACACCACTAGGCTTTCAGGTAAATAACAAGAGAAGTAAATGAATTTACTCTCAATAACACCATTATTCAAGCTTGTCTAAGTTACATCTTTGCTTTAGAAAATGGTCTTTAGGCCTCAAGTCATAAAACACGCCTGGTTCAAAGCAAACTTCAGTTTAGGACAAGGCTGCTTTCCAACAATGTTTACACTGTTGAAGATATCCTGTCCACCCATAGCTCAGCCAGTCAATACTGACCCATATGCACTAATGAATATTGCATAAAGAAAACTGCAAGCATTCTAACACTGAGCTGCCTTTGTTCAAGTTCCAACTTTGCTGCTTATTATCTTGAGCAATCTGTGTAAACTCTCTCTTTCTGTGTGAGTAAAATGGCAGATGACAGAAACATCTAGCTCATTGAATTTTGTGAGAATTAAAGGTGCTAACATTGAAGGACATTATTGGTATAACTGGGAAATTAGTAATATGGATGCTATATTAGAAAAAACTATTGTGTCTATGACAGATTTTATGAGATTGGTGGTATTTGGGATATATAGGCATTACAGATTGAGTTGTGTCTCCCCAAAAATGTGTGTATCAGTGTGGCTAGACTATGATTCCTGGTGTTGTGTGATCTTCCAATTCCAATACCACAATTCCTGGTGTTGTGTAAATCTTGCCTCTATGATGTTAATGAGGGAGGATAGATAGGATTGTGTTGGTGAGGCAGGACACCATCTACAAGATTATATTGTGTCCTCATGTAGGAGATGAGGAAGTAAACCCAGTGCCATTGAATAGATTCTGACTCACAGTGACCCTATAGGACAGAGTAGAACTGCCCCATAGAGTTCCCAAGGAGCAGCTGGTGGATTTGAACTTCTGAGCTCTTGGTTAGCAGATGTCGCACTCAACCCCTATGCCACTAGGGTATCAAGTAAATACAAGAGAAGTAAATGAATTTACTCCCAATGACACTATTACTCAAGCTTGCCTAAGTTGTATCTTTCCTTTAGAAAGTGTTCAGTCTCTTGGGATACTAAATACAGAAGTAAGCAGAGAGACAGGGGGTCCTCTGTGCCACCAAGAAAGCAGTGCTGGGAGCAGAGCACATCCTTTGGACCTGAGGTTCCTGCACTGAGATGCTCCCAGACCAAGGGAATATTGAGGACAAGGACCATCCTCCAGAGCTGGCACACAGAGAGAATCTTCCCCTAAAGCTGACACCCAGAATTTGGACTTTTAGCATACTTTGCTGTGAGGAAGAAAGTTTCTGTTTGTTAAAACTAGCCAGCCATCTGTGGTATTTCTGTTACAGCAGCACTAGGTGACTAAAACAACAGGAGATTTCTTTGTTGTTATACTAAATGCTGGTGTTATTGAGGGGTGAGGCATCGTGATGTCAGTGTTTGAAACTTACTTTTCAATTATTTGATAGGAAGGTATAGATAAATGAAGGGAGGCTCACAGAAATAGAGATGATGTAAATATGGCAAAACATTAACCATTGGTGAATCTAGCTAAAAGTTACAATAAGGGTGCTCATGTCCTACTAGTCTTTCAATTTTTCTGAAGACTTAATATTTTTTTAAATAAAAATTTAAGGGGCAATGAGTTGACACATGTAAAGTCCTTGTAACAGTTGTTTATCATTCTAAAATCGCTTTGAGGACAGTGTTCTTTCTTTGCAGCTTCGATGTCTAAATATTGGCTGGCTCTACACCAGATGCTCCACACATTTTATAAGTTAATTAAACAAAAAGATAAGTTCTGGCTCTTTTTGCTTCTTACCACTATCTACTTGCCTACTGTTTCCATCTGATAATTTACTTCTAGATTTTTTGTTGAAAGAATGAATTGCTTTCGAGGCTTTGTATATCAGCTCTCTTTAGCGTGTCTGTATTATATGTGTGTGTATTTATGTGTGTGTTTTTAGAACTTTTCTGAGTCACTCCAACTCTTAGCCTCTCCAAACCAAAACAAATACAATACAGGATACTCCATGAAATTTGATTTTCTGTTAAATAATAAAGAATATTTTAGCCAAATATTGCTTCAGGCATACCTACACATGCACGCACACACACACACAAATTACTCATTACTTGTCTGAAATGTGGTGTTAAGTAGGCATCCTGTATTTCTGTTTGCTGAATCTGGTAACCCTAAGTAAACCAAAGCCCACTGTCACCAAGTCGACTCCAACTCATAGTGATGTTATAGGACAGAGTAGAACTGCTCCCTAGATTTTCTAAGGAGCACTGGTGGATTCAAACTGCTGACCTTTTGATTAGTCAAGGTAGCACTTAACCACTATGTTGTGAGGATTTCCCTAACCCTAAGTAGGAGTCATTTATTCCCCCAATGTATATGACAGATTTGGGCAACAAGTTTGTAGAAATTTAGTTATGTTGATTTTTTTTTGAAGTATGTAATCCCTTTGAGTTGCAAACCATGGTGAGAATGAGCTTTCAGTTCTTGATCTGACTTGCTCTCCATTAGTTTCCCCTTTCCCATTCTGAATCTCTCATTTTCTTCTTAATTAGACCACATTTGAAAGATTGCATTTTTATTTGACATATAATCCACTGATAGAATATACATACTGTTTGCATAAAAATACATTAGAATGGTAATTAAACCTAATATACAGTGTTGGATTAGTAGTGTGATTAAAGAAGTACATATTTACTGTATATGCTATCATTAAGGTCAAAGAATCTCTTCTTAGAATCACTTCTTGCATAGAGTACATTTTAGCAGTTGGCAATAGTACAAACACATTTAAAATACTATTTATAGAAGTACAGCCTCAAAACATTCAAGGACTTCTGTCTCGTGGATTGGGTTACTATTTGATAAACGGCCCTTTTATACGATGATCTTTCAGTAACATACTAGGGGAAAGCAACAAGAAGCCCATTACCCACAGAAGCAGTTATAGAAAAAACACTTTGGAACAGTAGCACTATTCCACATCATTACACGCACATCTGTTACACTGCACCTTCCTGAGTTGAACTTTGAAAATGGTAGCCATGCACAACATTAAAACAGATGAATTCATCCCAGGCTTGAACTTCAGTGGTTGTAGTAATAATCCCGACCTTCATAGCCATCATAGCTTTGCCCTTTATAATAGCCATACTCATCCTCATAAGCTCGGTAACTGTCACCACGAGGCTCCCCGTTCTCACTTTCATAGACTTCATATCCATTATCATATTCGTTGGTGCCTGTCTGTTCATACTCGTATCCAGTGGTGAAGATTTCTCCAAAGGGTGGAGTTGTGGTCCCATGGATCTCTTGTGGTGGGGTTGTAGGCTCAAACCTACCATTTGGAGAGGTTGTTGACAAACCACCATTGTCCTGTTCTTCTGTCATTGTGGCTCCTTCTGCACTGGGCTCAGTGACACTTTCTTCTTCACCTTCGTCTTCTCCGTTGTCCCCACCACTGTTGCCATTGCCGTTTTCTGTATCTGTGCTGTTGGTGCTTGTGCCGTTTATACCTTGCTCATTTTCATCCACTTCAGCTTCATTTTCTTCATTTTCATTCTCTTCTTCTTCCTCTTCCTCTTCCTCTTCTTCTTCATCACTGTCCTCCTCTTTGGTTACTTTGCTGCCTGTGTGCCCACCCTATAAGGAAAAATTTAAAAGAATCCGAATCTGAGTGTGAAAGAATTTAAACTTTAAGACCATCAATTAATCCAGCATAGCACCCTGCACTGACTGCTTCAGTCTGCATATAATTTTGAACTAAAGCAAAACAACTTATAAAAGAATTGATGGATCTTTAAAAATTCAGAGTAAGAATCATTTCCACTGCTGTTTTCTACCGTGCTTTAGGTGAAAGTTTACAACTCAAGTTAATTTCTCACTAAAAAACTTACACATATATTGTTTTGTGATACGGGTTGCAATCATTTTATTGGATTTTGATGAAGACAGTATGTGTCTGATAAGACTTTCCTATGGAGATACTTTCTATTACTTTTCTACTCACTTTTTCTGTCTTGGAATTTCCTTCCCTGAAATGCAAATGTACCAAACTGGTTACATTTCTGTCCAGACCTTTTATCTATTTTTAAGATGTACTTGGCTGGCTTGGCTGGCTTCAGTCTTCCATTATATATAGAAAGTCAATGTAACAACATGGAGAGAAGAAATGGCTTGAGAAAAATAACTGTTCTTATTTGTAAACAGGGAAATTATATCTGCCTTACTTTCTCAACCAGTTACTGAAGATATGAAATAGTATGTGTATAGTGTCAGGATAATCTTAGCCTTCCATAAAGAAATAAAAAATGGATTCAACTATAGAGTATTACCTTTTGGGGAAGCTGGATTGCAGCTAGCCCTGTGCTATCTGTTCCAGGTGTGGTCTCATCTCTATAGCCAGGTGTTGCAGTAGAAAGCGTGGTGTTCTCAGCCTCAGATTCTTCATCTTCATTTTCATTAGACTCTTCATTCCCTTCATTGTTTTCTTCTTCATCTGAAGACTCCTGGTGAAAATATTTGTCGCAAGAAAAGTTATATTAGCCTGAAAATAACTCAAAATCTGTTGCAGTAGTAAACCATTATTGGATAGAAGTTCATATCTCTCAACTAGTGCATCACCCAAAGGTGATAATTCTGCCATCCTTTATGCTATTTTGCATTTCTCAGTTCTAAGAACTCAACTCAAAGTTATCAATTTAGCACAGTTGTTTTATTTCTGATTTTTATTTTATCAATTCAGAAATATTTGTATAATTATTTCTGTACATCTGGTTGTATATTGTCAATTCATACATTCCTTAGGCTTGGGTAAAATGTACTAGTTGGGTCCTGTAAACTTATTTTACAATCTGAGGTCCAAGCAGACAAACGACGTGTATGAGATCAGACAGGTGGCAGTTTACTACTGACAAGATTATGACTAGAGCCTCAATCTCCTAGACCTCCACATTTTTTCCTAAAATACCATTTATTTTAGCTATGGATCCCTGCCAGCAATGAATTAAAATGAAGATAGCTAAGTATGTTGGTGGATAGTAGATTTCAAATATCTTATTATAATAGAAAAATTAGCAATAATTAGCGGTTTTAAAAGTATTAACCCACAAAACCAAAAACAAAACCAATTGTCATTGAATCAGTTTCACCTTATGACAATGTTATGTGTGTTAGAGTAGAACTATACTCCATAGCGTTTTCAGTGGCTGTGACTTTTCAGAAGGAGATTGCCACTCCTTGCTTCTGAGGCATGTCTGGGTGGATTCCAATCACCAAACCTTTTAGTTAGCAGTCAAGTGCTTAACCATTTGGGTTACCCCATGATTCCCTACTGACCCAGGAGAAAGGGTACAATGATTGAAAGAAACAAGTTTGGATGAGGACGAACTAAGCTGAAACAACTGAAACCTGTATACACTAATGGCAGGAATTTACATTAGCGAAACTGCTTTGGAACATTGTTGTACTGCGCCTAGCAAGGTTGAATGTATGTCTATATTTTGACTCAAAAATTTCACTCTCAGTGAAACACCCCAGAGAAATGAATAAATAAGTGTACCAGAAGTATTGGAATGTTCACAACAGCACTGTTTGTAACAGCCCAAACTTGAGTATTACCCAAATGGCCATCAACAGAGTGATAATACCTTGTGGTGCATTCACAGAACAAAATCCTGGCCATAAGAACAAACGATCAGTAACTATAGAACACTATGCATCAATTTCCAAAATTGAGAGTGTAAGTCACACACAGAAAGTATATGCCACATAGGTCCACCTACATAATATACAGAAACAGACAAAAGTAATATCTGTTAACCATTAAGTTGGTTAATAAATGGAAAGGAGAACAAGGTACAAGGCCTTTTGGTGTGGGTGCTGGTACACTTCTGTGTTCTGTTTCCTGAAAATTCAGTGAGTTACACACTTATGATAATTGTGTTGTATATATTTCAGGAAAAAAAAGCCTTGAAAAGGTTTGAATAGTTCAGGAGTAGAATAAAATGTATGATCCAAAACCAAACCAAACAAACAAAAAACCTTGCCTTTGAGAAGATTCTAACTCATAGTGATCCTATAGGACTCAGTAGAACTGCCTCATATGGTTTGCAAGGAATGGTTGTTGGATTTGAACTACCAGCCTTTTGGTTAGCAGCCTATAGCTCTTAACCACTGGGTGCTTCACTCACCACCAGGGCTCCAAACCATATGAGTAGGAAATAAAACATATACATAAGCATATTTCATTTACTTATATGAATACAATTATAGGGACTCTGCATTCAACCTGGGTGGCCTAGTGGCTAAGTGCTGTGGCTGCTGACCAAATCCTCCAGCCAGTCCTTGGAAACTTTATGGGGCAGTTCTACTCTGTCCTAAAGGGTCAATGTGAGTCAGAATCAACTTGATGGCAGTGGGTTTGGTTTTTATACTCAACCTGAATCACCAATGGAATTTTAGGGAAGATACAGGGAAAAAGAGGTTTCAGAATTTCTGTAGATGGAAGATTGAGTTTTATTGATGTGCTTCTGTATTATCACTTTTAAAGAATGATCAGTGGAACATTTATTCCTCTGAAGTTTTAAAATCAAACCACCAAAGATTTATTAGGTGCTATGCGTGCTTGGAAACCGTGGTAGCTTAGTGGTTAAGTGCTATGCTACAGCTGCTAACCAGAAGGTCAGCAGTTTATATCCACCAGGTGCTCCTTGCAAACTCTATGAAACAGTTCTGCTCTGTTCTATAGTGTCGCTATGAGTCAGAATTGGGGTTTAGTTTGGTTTCTGTGTACTTGCCCTAAGGCCCTATGATAGAAAGTGTGAGGTGATACAAAAGAGAAAAAGACATAGTTCCTCCCCAAAGCAGTTTCCTGTTGTTCTAGGATAAATGGTGATTTAGAGATTAAATCCTAAGAAATCCACGAATGTCAAGAAATTGGTGGTAAAACTTTGACTGTGTATATATTTTGTGAAATTTATAAAGAAATCACTATTTCTCTATCTCCACCCACCACTCAAAACTAATGAAGAACTATTGTCAAAAAGGTGCGCAATCTAACTGGGAAACCTAACTGGCAAGGAACTTACACAATCGCTCTGTAACAAACAACTGTACTTGAATGGCTTACTCCAGCTCAGTTCTTACATAAGACTACTAGGTGGAAATCCAGGCAAAATTTTGTAAGATTTAGTAGGTGGTGCTTTTCTTGGTACTGACTTACTGTTCTGGTAAGGCCTTTCCTTCAAGTGGTTACAGTAAATTACAGTACTGGAAATGTTACTTCTGTGGTTAAAAACAAAAATAAAACAACCACCTAATAATTTACAGCCCTTACAATTTCTATACCATTTTGTTTTTGAGATAGCTGGTGATTATCTATGATCCATTTTTGACCATCAATGTACCTTGATAATCAGCACCTAAACCACCTGAGTTTAGAAGGTTCCCAAACCAGTGGATAGCTCTCACTGACCACCCAGGAAAAATCACCCTGATTGGCATGTTTCCTTGGACAAAGGTGTCAGTGATTAACATATTGACATACTTTCCAAGATATATAGATGATACACCATTGACTAATCTTTGTACTATATAAAAAGAGTTTTGTCTTATATATTATTTGTCTTACATATTACATTGTGAATATTTACATTTCTCTAGGAATGTAAATTTTATTATTAGATAAAAAAGCATATGAAATTCTTATAAAAAAAAGAACTCTATTCCATGGATCAGGAAGGGCATATAAATCAAAATAATATTACAGAGGATATAAGGTCAGCTTCCACATGTTACCTACTCAGAAAATGGAATTCTTTTGTCTATTTTTAATGTGATTTTGGTGAAAGCTCATACAGCAAATTAGTTTCTCATTAAACAGTTAATAGACAAGTTGTTTCGTGGCATTGATTGCCAGTCCTCCAATGTGTCACACTCCTGCTTTCTCCACCTCAGGGTCCCTGTTTCCATTCACAGAGTTTTCCTGTTCCTTCCTGCTTTTTTGTCTTTGCGTATTAGCTACATACACATGATTGAACTGCAAATATAATTTTTATTAATTTCAGTTCATAAAACCCACATTGCACTGAATTAGGATTATTATGTACTATTCTTCCACCATCATATTATGATCACTGGCGGCACAGTGGTTAAATGCTTGGCTGCTGCTGTGGTTGAAACTCCCCGGCCTTTAGGCAGGACAAAGATGTGGCAGTCCTCTTTGCTCCAGATTTACAGCCTTGGAAGCCTAATGCAGCAGTTCTGTCCCTGTAGGGCGGCTCTGATTCAGAATCAACTCAACTGCCGTGGGTTTGGTTTTGGTTTTGGCCATCACATTCTATCCACATAAATATAAAAAATATTTCCTACTGCCCTTTGTAAGATTTTAAGCTTTCTTCCCCACTTAAAATGGAAACATTTTTTGTTTCTGCTTTTGTTTGTATACCACTTACTGGTGATTTCAACCCTGAACTGCAGTAGTGTTTCAGACAAGTCATTTCAGTTGATGCTAATTTAAATAACCCTCCGTGTCCAAAATAGACGCCTGTGGGCAGCTGGGAAGCCAGCAGTGGCTGTTTGCTGAGTCCAGGCTACAGTAGACTAGTTTCGTATTTGCTTTCTGTGCTACATGGTTTGTTATGAAAAAGACTGCAGAAATTTCTTACCTCTTCTTCTTCTTCCTCATCTGAACTATTGCCGAATCCATTTTCTTCAGATGAGTCACTATTGCTCTAAAAAAAAGTGCATACACACATGACAAATAGAAAATAAGATTTTCTGCTGATTGTAATAAAATACATACAAATATTTGTGTGAACTAATTGCCTTCTCACTTGAGGACAAGTCTGTTAACATGAGAAAGATATGAGATGGGGCATATATTAAATGAGATGAGAAAGAAAGACGTACTTCATAATCAAGATATAGATTTAGGTATCCCGTTTGTGACCTCCCAAAGCACTGCCAAGATGCTGACACATTTTGATATGAAAAACTGGAGCAATGACTACAAAACTGGGTAACTCTGCGTAAGTAAGATCCCCATCTTACTCTGCAGTTTCTTTAGTTCACAGAGAAGGAATCCAGAGTCTAGAAAAGCTATGACTTCTCCAAAGAGTTCAAGGCAGATCTTGGGTTGAGACATAGATCACATTGTTTTATTGTCTTTGAAAAAAGAAAGTGAAATGATGATTAGATCTACCACAAAATGTATGTGGTTATAAATAATAATTTCTCTCGGTGAACTTAAGCTAGAATTTCATTTAAAGAAGTTAAATTTACATGTAACACACAGTACTTTGAAATCTAATTAAGATTGAAGTCATGAATCACTTAACCTCCAAGATACATTCCTTAAAACAGGATGTTATGTGTTTTGGATGTTGTGTAGACACCGTATTACTGGCAGTTTATGAATATCCAACTTACAGACAGCTCATACTTAAGAACAGACTGACTTAAAGCCTATTACATTCAAAATTTAAGTATGTATGATGGTTTGTAAGAATGAATACTGCTTTTGTGATACTCATGGGAACATCACATGGTTTGGTAATGTTTCGTGTGCTTTATGTGTATAGAAAGATAAACTACACACTATATATCAAGCCAGACATTTGACCAGCTATGATAAATAACAACCCTGTATGTTCCTGTTCTGAAGAGCCCTGGTGTTGCAATGGTTAAAGGTCTGGCTCATAACCAAAAGGTCAGCGATTCAAACTCACAAGCTACTAACTGAGTGAGAGATGTGGCAGTCCGCTTCTGTAAGGATTTACAGCCTTGCAAACCTCAAGAGGGAATTCTATTTTGTTCTCTAGAATTACTATGTGTCAGAATCGACTTGTTGGCAATATTTCTCTTCTTTCTTTCTTTCTTTCTTTTTTTTTTTGTACTTGTTCCTCTTTATTTACAAATTTGGCTTAAAGATAGACTTAAGGATGGATCTTGTTGGTAACTGTGTGCTAGAGACGTAAGCTACGTATGCTATGTTGGAAATTGTTGCATTTGCGATACGTCCGCTATGTCCCGTTCTCTGACTGTGATTTCTGAACTCTGTTATATAATCTTATGATGCCATGAACATATATTTAGTGGTATGTTTCCTGAAAAGATGTGATATAACACATGACTGTAATACCTACAGTGAAGTTAATCCATATAGGTGAGGTGAACCTTACATAAGAAAAAAAATGTGTTCGCTTACTGATTTAGAAGATTCATACAGCATTATTCTTCTAAGCAACTCAATACTGAATGAAAAGAGCTCAGTACTGAATGAAAATAAATCAAAGATTCTATATATAAAGTTTAATTATAACTTAAGGAGTTTTGGTGCTTTTCAAAAAGAAACTGTAAATCTAAATGTATTTTCAGAGCCTTTAAGACAGTGGAGAAGACTGATCAGCTTTCTCCCGATGATAACCTAGATTAGGTTTTCCTTCTGTTTCTCCTGAAACTATTCCTAAAGGCAACAGATACAAATTGCATATCCAATTAAGATTTTGTCATTTCCTGCAAATTTTACCTTTGATTCTGATGACCCAGTTAAGGTCCTAAGCTTGGAAAATGTATTTGCAGAAGAATTTATAACCTCAAGTTTAAAAATCAGATAGGAGACAACATTCATGGCCCAGTGTAGCTCAGCAGTCCTTTGTTAGGTGGCCACCTTAGCCGCCTAAGCTAAGGGAATCCTTCTCTCCTTGGCCCAAGAGTAACCTTGAGAGGAAAGAGGATAATTAGACTTGTTCTTTCACGGCCATGAGTTTCATGAGTATAGCCTAGCCCAGAGGGTGAAAGAAGCAGACCTTTGTACTTGAACTATATTTAGTTGTTAGTTAAATATAGACAACAGTGTATTTATGCAACCAAAGCTTTTCTTGTTTTAAATGGGGATGCTTTTATTAATATTACACTCTTCTTCACCTCTTGCCTTCTTTCTACCCCAACTATAACCAAAGCAACAACAAAACTTGCAGCTGTCAAGTCAATATTGACTTGTAGTCAGTTCTATAGGACAGAGCAGAACTGCCCTACGGAATTTCCAAAGAGTGACTGGTGGATTTGAACTGCTGACCTTTTTGGTTAGCAGCTGAAGCCCTTAACCACTATGCCACCAGGGTTTCTACTCTAGCCACATCACTCTTCAATTAGTGTCTACAGTAAGAACAGTTTAAAAAGTATGAAATGATTTAAAGTCTTGATATTTCCCCTTTTCTGTGTCTCTTTTTGTTTATCATTTGTTACCAGTTTGTCACTGAGTTCCCTGATTTTTCCAGAAGCCCTTCATGTATCTCTAATTTTATTTTTGCCATTACACTTTCTGACTTCTATCCCTCTGCTTGCTCAATTTAAATATACATATTACAGATATTGGGATTGGGAGAGGGGAGGAACAAGAAATGAAGTTGACGATATGGGGAGCTGCCTGCAACTAGCATTGTGATAGCTAGGATGGAGTTGATAGTGTCTGCCCTCAAAGGGTCAAACACTAGTCAAATATCATCCAACTGATAAAGAAACAATCTCCTCAAATAAGACTGTTTAAGGTGGTAAGTTTATTTATGTGTTTATTTCTGTAGACAAGCAGATAAGCAGCACTAGACTGCTGGCAGCTTTGCAACCAATATAATAACACTAACACATACCCCCAAAATAGTATTTTAGAAATGATTGTATATAAACAGTGATTTGCTTAAATAGGATATGGACTGCAAAGCCAAAATGGCTTAATTATTTTGGGGTGAAAGTTTTGGCACTAAATACCTACCTGTACTGAAGAGAATATATATAAAGATCTATAGAAAATATTTCCATAGTCACATAAAGAAAAAGATTCCTGGAAATCATACTTTGTAAAGTCAGAGTATAGATCAGAAATACTAAGTCAGACTGATGGATAAGAAAATACTTCTCATTGGTTTTCATCTTAAAACAACTCTCTTATTTACAAGAATCCCTGGTGGTGCAGAGGTTAAGCACTCAGCTTCTAACCACAAGGCTGGCAGTTAGATTCCACCAGCTTCCCCATGAGAGAAAGAGGTGGCAGTGTGCCTCTGTGAAGATGACAGCCTTGGAAAGCGTACAGGACAGTTTTACTCTGTCGTATAGGGTCTCTATGAGTTGGAAGCAACTCAGCTGCAAATCATAGCATCTTACCTACTAATTCTCTCTTAGTTGAGGTAGATCTATTTGCATATGATTTATAAAGTATTTTCATATTACAGATCATTTAAAGATACATAAATTTGTAATCTATCAGTAATATAAAATACAGGCCTTCTCTAAAATCTTTCCACTGTAGCATTTCAATTGGACTATGTATGCATCTGTAAGGATTTCTGGGTCAGAATATCTCCAACTATTTGGTGTTTTAGGAAAGGTGGGGGACTAGTAAGAAGCTAATGTTTGTTACCATTTCCATTTAGTTTAAGAAAGAGAAGGGAGCAAATATTCAAATAAGCACTACTGATTTATGGGCCTGAAAATAAACCGAAAAATGAGAGGCAGTACTAAGGGCCCACAACTATTGTATCTTTTGTGCTCATATTTCTGTGGTCATATGTGATCCCCATAATTAGAACGCTTCTAGAAATACTTTGAGATTATCATTTCCTATCATCGTATGAGTTAGAGGTTGGTTAGCCCAACATATGGTAAAATACCGTGCCAAACCGCCGTGCTGACGCGTCGTTTTCAACATCCTCACTGCTCTTAGCGTCTCAGGAGGTCAGTTCAGATGACGCATAATTGGTGCCTGAACCCAAACTGTGTCATAATAAAATTAGTGCTATTTTGGATTGTTGTCTATTTAAAACTAGCACACTGACACTCAGTTTTCAAAGGCCGTCTTCATATGTAAACCAGCAAAAACTGAAACTCTTATTTTTAGTAGTGACATCTTCTTTGTTTACAAATTTTAAGGCATATTTTGTTTTTCTCAAAGTCTGTTCAGTTCACTTCATAAATATCTCTCTTTCTTTTGTAGTTCTTGAACCAGGCTTTCATTATAATTATGTTTGAATGTGTGACACAGGGCACTGTCAGCATTAGAGTCTACCTGTATTGCTCCAAGTACCTACAGAGTTCAAAGGTTCAAAAAATCTGCAACAGGCACCAATAATTATAATTTTTTTAAAATGATCTCTGCTGTTTATGAAGTCAATTGTTGTTCTATAAAGAGTTCTAAGTTATCGGATGTAAAACATAGATTATAACAATATTGAATCAACTGTAACATGACAATTAGTGATCTTACCACTGACTAAATTATCAGCCACTGATAAAATTCAGCATATCATGTGTTTTGTCATTAATATGTTAATTTCTAGACTAGGCTAAAGGATCTCTCTCTCTGGGCTTTAAAGAAGAACTTAGAAATAAATTTTATCTTATTTATATTAAAAACAAATATTTTATAGTAAACAGCTTTTCTGGCCAAATTTCAGTTCCAGTTGAATTTGGGCGACCTACTCAACGGCACTTGGCTGGCATGCTTAAATTGGAAACCCTGGTGGCTTAGCGGTTAAGTACTACTTCGGTTAACCAAAAAGTTGGCGATTCAAATTCGCCTGGCACTCCTTGGAAGCTCTGTGGGGCAGTTCTACTGTCTACAGGGTTGCTATGAGTCCGAATCGACTCGACAGCAGTGGATTGGGTTTGGGTAGTTTGGGTGCTTCAGTTGGAAACCCTGATGGCATAGTGGTTAAACGGTAGGCAGTTCAAATCTGCCAGACGCTCCTTGGAAACTCTATGGGGCAGTTCTATTCTGATCTACTCAGCACTTCAGTCAGAATCGACTGCACGGCAATGGGGGCTGATGTGCGTGTGTGCGCGCGTGCGCACGTGTGTGTGCACGTGTGTACTTAAACTGAATTACTTCTAGATTATAATAGGTCACGGCAGGCTGTTGACAAGGAAGGTTAATCTTCATACTCACCAGAACTGGAAATCGTTTTAGAAGAGGGTAAAAGTAGGCATGCTTGTAAAGATAATAGGGTGGCCTGAACTTAAAAACCTGCATAAATAAAATATAAAAGAAATATTCACATTTAATATGCAGTATATCTAGACTTAAAGAAATCAGTGTGAAGAAGTATTCTAAAATTAATTACCCTGTTTTCTTCAGAATCTTCTAATTTGGCTCCTTGATGTAAATTTTTCATCTATTTGAAAGAACATCTCCTTATTACATAGTTACACTTTTACATAAAAAAGACATAGAAGTGACTATGAAAGAACTTACTGAAAAAGCACAGGCCATTCCCAAAAGACTCAGCAAAGTCAAAGCAGTCTTCATTTTGGTGATTTCTTCTGGAATTAATAAAGAAGTAAGGTTAATAAATATTAAAACAAGGAGCATAATTCTTTTTTCCCCCTACTGAGCTGTGAAGTATTTAATTTCTGTGTGAGGAGTCTCGGTGTGCAGCAGTTAAAGTGCCTGGCTGCTATCCACTAGCCTCTCTGTGGGAGAAAGATGTGGCAGTGTTCTGCTGTAAAGATTTATAGCTTTGGAATCCCTGTGGGGGACATTCTACTCTGTCTTATAGTTTCACTATCATTTGGAATCAACTCAATAGCAGTGGGTTTGTTTTTTGTTTTTGATAATTCCTGTGTAATTATAATTTTGGTTAATGTAGACAAAATTCCTGCTTTTGCTTAAAATTGTTCTGTCCATTCAAATGGTGTAAAATTTACTTTGCTCATCTATGTAATCTGAAGTCTTGCATTTGGTTTTAGCTAATTTACAGTGGCCTGTGATTACAAGGTCATTTGAATTGCTACAAGAAACTTTGAATACATCAAGTACTTTAGATTGGGAGAAGAATGGGATTCTAATGTCACTGATCCCCAGTTAAGTGACTCTAATTACTAGTATAGTGACTTGCTTTGTTTGTTTGGTTTGTAACTAAAAACTAAGCATAAATTGATTATATTTGAATGATTGCTTTCATGAAGGGTATGGTTTACTACTTTTCATGAAATTTCCAGCTTGTCTATAGGTTTTAAGCTTAAAGTTGATGTGTAAAGTGGGGATTAGATGACATTTTTCTATGGACTTTCTTGGAATAGTTGGTATTTAGGTTTTTGTAAAGTGATCTGTAATAGATGAAGTGCTATTCGTCATTGACTGCAACACCAAACAACCATGTCTAGTACGATTCTGTGAGAAGAATTTATCAGAGTTTCACCTTGGGATGTCAGAGGCAAATTTTGCCGAATTTAAACTTCCTGTTTACTAGGAAACCCTTATGGCTTAGTGGTTAACTGCTATGGCTGCTAACCAAAATGTTAGTCACTCAAATTCACCAGGGGCTCTTGGGAAACTGTGAGGCAGTGCTACTCTGTCCTATAGGGTTGCTATGAGTCAGAATTGACTCAGTGACAATGGGTTTGTTTTTTCATTTTTTTTTTTTTTTTTGGTATGTACTAGTAAGGGTGATTATTATGAACTGGATTGAAGGCTACCCAGGTCAGGATGATAGACATAGATGGTAGCTTCAGCTCTGTGGAAATAGTGAAGGTGAGTGATGATGAAAACTTGGTTATCGTATCCACTGCGTAGTCTCTCCTGTTTGTTCCACTCTCTTCTATTCTTGTTTCTAACTCCCTTTTCATCTGCCAGGTCTTCCCGCAGGGTACTCTAGGCATCAATAATTGCTCTTCAAGATACACTTATTCAAGTAGGAATAGTTAGTTACTCAACAGACCTAGCATTTCCAATTATACTGAAATCCTCAGGTCCGCATACATTCCTCATAAATAAGAGAGGAAAATCCTACTCTATTTTAACATTATACTCCCAAATAAAATTCTTGTAAAAAGTCTATTTTAATAGAGACTGAAAGTCTAACAGCATCCACCCACTTGCATTTACACGCACACTTAAGTGAGTCTGCTTTCTCTTATGCAGTGACCGCTTAGGCAGCGTTTTGGAAGCAGTGCCTAAATGATGATGGTAATTTCTCCATAAGCACACTTCAGATGGGCCAGACTTGTGTCATACACGTTTTCCTGCAGGTAGATTTTGCATTCTGTCATCACCACCCAAGATTTATTGCATCCTGATTGAGTTCTTGCCACTAAAATAAATGTTCCACAGATTAGAGTTTGAGGCATGGATATGCTACACTTGGATCCTGAGTCACCCTCTATTTGTGTGAGAATGAGTCTTTTAAGCTTGATACCTCCACACTTAACACACTGTCTCCCTGGGTTGTAGAAGTGCTGGATAGTTATAAAAAGATAAAGAGGCTTTGCCCTTGAAGGGTTCCCAGAGTCTAAGAGGCTACTGTTGGGATGCTTTGTATAATGCTCCGAACTTTGTCACCCATGTTCAAGCCTATCAACAAAAAGGAACACTTTCTTTGCAGCTTCTTGAAAATGACTGGAACCATTTCACTATTTTAAAGAATTAAAAACTGTTAAGTACATAGGAATAAATAAAGAGTTTTGATCACGTAAATTTCTCATAATAAACCACCAAAATAACTAGTGAAAACATGACAGAGATAATATTAAATAAAGCAAGTAATTTATTTAAGCACCAGTTTTATTTACTTCATGATTCATCAAAACCAAAGACCTCTATAGTGGCCACTACTAACCCAGACAGCCGTTCAAACATTCCTAAAGGATAGTGTGGGGAAGTTAATTATAGGTTTTCACTGGGAAGAGTTTGATAAACTACCTACATGATCTGTTTGCCTAGAACTACACGTTTTCTATACTGAATGCAGACCTATAAGATGCTACCACTTTGAAAAGTTATTGCATGTAATTAAAAAGTAGGTTAGATATAATCTTAGGGGGAAAAATGCTTATATCTAGGTAGATTTACAAATTGCATACAGTATTTCAAGCAGAACACTGCGGTACATCAGAATGGGGAAACAGTTATCTGTGCTGTGCAGAGACAGAAAACATGAAGCATAATTTTCTAGTTTATGTACACACTATTAACTGACTTACAAGCTTATGTTAACAAGTTATTTGGAAAGAATTTAAAATCTGAGATATTCATTTAAAGACAAGCAAGTGTTATATTATATAGCTATTCTGCACGATGCAATAACAATATTTAAAATAAAAAAAAATTCAAAGCCAAGCCAAGAATTTTGGATTTTAAGAGACTATAACTGTCATAGGAAATCTTACCCTTTTTCAGTCCTGGAGTGAAGGGGCTGATTCACAGGAGCTAGTGGGAGGACACAGATTTACTATTTCCTCTGCTCTGTCATTCACTCATTCACTTGCTCCTGCTGGCTATAAACTCTTCTTGGCCTTCCAACAGCCAATCGCTTGTCACGGTTAAGGTGATGTCAGAACGAATATTCTCACCAGAAAACCCCCAAGCTTCAACACTCTTTCAAGTTACAGGCTTAGCTAAATAAACATGAAACGTGGTTCCAGTGCCAAGAGGTTTGCATTGTGGAATTTAATTGAAGGTTTAGATGAAGATGAATAGTTTGGGTTCTCAATATATATAATAATACACTGTATTTGAATTAAAATAAACAGCAAAGATTTAACCATCTAAAATTTTCAAAATTATACAACTGTTCACTGTGTTAAAAGAAAGGATACTTACTATTGTTAAATACAATCTTATATTAGTTTAGTAAAAACAAGTGAAACTAAACAATAGTAAGGGGAAGGCACTGATGAATAACTAATATTTTTTTTCTGAAATGTGTTTGAGTGACCCATAAATCTAGTATGATTAAGTTTGCTAGGGTTTATAAGATATGTTTGCTAAAATATTGCAGGATCTGACTATAAAAGTTAGAATTTATGAGGGCTATACTTCTTTGGAAACCCCAGTGGCATAGTGGTTATGTGCTGCAGCTGCTAATCAAAAAGTCAGCAGTTCAAATCCTCCTTGGAAAATCCATGAGACAATTCTGCTGGGTTCCGCAGGGTTGCCATGAGTCAGAACCAACTAGACGGCAATGTGTTTGGACTTTGGTTTTATACTACTGAGGGGCCTTGGTGGTTCAGTGGTCGAAGGGCTTGGCTGTCAACCCAAGATCAGCTGTTTGAATCCATCATCTACTCTGTGGGAAAAAGATGTGGAAATCTGCTGTGGTATAGACTTAAAGCCTTGAAAAACCTTTGAGGCAGTTCAGCTCTATCTTGCAGGGTCACTGTGAATCAGAGTACACTCCAGGGCAGTGGATTTGGTAATAGGTTGTGGGACTGAGAGGCAGGTTTCATCTTCTGTTTTATGAAATGCACCTCTTTGGATTGTCTTTGTATCTAGTTGTGCAATGTCATCTGATTTTATTTTCTAGAGTTAATGGAGATCGTCTTTCTACTCATTTTCATGCTTAATTTCTTTTGGGGAGGGATGGTACAGAAAAAAAAAGGCTGGAGCTAGCAAGGGTGATCCCTGTTATTGAAATGATTCACAAAAACCAAACCCACAAGAAACTGGTTTGTAAACTCACAAACTACTGTAGTAATTTCTTAATTTGCAAAGAAAAATTTAGTGTAGTAGATTGCATACTGTCCTTGTCGAGACAATTTCTTCTTACTCTAGTTAAGAAATTTACTTGAAATACTAAAAATTAATAAATATCATTTTTAAGTGTGTATACAAGTCATGCAGTTATATACTTTGGCTACCTCATCTCTGTATTTCAGAGTAATTCCTTGGACTATATAGACCAAGAAGAAAGAAAGAAAAGATATTGAATATCCTCTTTCAGTTCAATTCCTGTCCACGCAATTCAATTTTCCAAACCTTGAATTAGGGGACTTGCCACTGGACTAGACTAGGTTCTAACGACATGAGAATTTGAAGGTTAATATACAATGTTATTTGCAGACAGTAAATCTCTGTATCTTGCAGGCCTCATTGTGAAGCTGCTAGAGCTTGGCTGCTAGCCAAAAGGTTAGCAGATCAAATCTAACTTTCCTTGGAAACTTTATGGGCCAGTTCTACTTTGTCTTAGAGGGTTCCAATAAGTCAGAATCAACTCCGTGGCAGCAGGTTTTGTTTGGTCCCTGTTTCTGAAATTACACAGTTAAGTAGGAAGACAGACCTATGTACTTAGGGCACAATAACCAAAATATTTACAAGGTTTACAGAAGATGCAAGGCCAATTTAACTGGCAAAAGAGTAGGATAGCTGGGCCCTTGTATGGGGGGAGGCAGAGAGTATGTAAGGTGACATTAAAGGAAAGCAATCAGCAAAATCAAGAATGTAATAAACATTTTTAAGAAATATTCTACTTCTACATTAAGGAAGTGAAGTGTCAGGAGAATTAAAAAGAGCAAAGAGGACTCCATAGAAAGTATTTTAGAGACGTATCTAAAAATATCATGAAGTGATTGGAAACATGTTTAATGCTATTTTACGGTATTAAGAAATTATTGTTAATTTTTTGTCTGATTATTGTTTCTTTTAAATAAAAAATCATGTGTTTTATAGATTCACACCAGAATATATACAGATGAAGCAGCTCTCTAGGGGTAGAAGTATGGTAAAATAAGGTCGGTCATAAATTCATGACTGTATTGATGATAGGTCCAAGGGATTTCATGAAGCTCTTCTCTCCAGTTTTGAGAGATTCCCCTGATCAACTTTTGTCTAGTTTTCCACCAGTAAGTCTTTAGCTCTAGAACTTCATGTAATTAGTCAAGTATTGTCAATCACTGAGCTACTGTAAACTTTGGATATAGTGAGTAAAGGATATACGAGATAGGCTTTTCCTCAGACTTTATACTCTAGTCCAATCTCTGCCTCCCCTCTTTCCTCCTAGGCATCCTCTGTTAATGTGAAAGTCAAGTAACGTGTTTTCTAATGCTATCCAGCAAAACTTTTATGTATTCCATAAGGCAAAAATATCAAATATCAAACTTTCTCCTATATAAATCCTTGTTTAAGAATCATAATGTTCTTTCACTATACCGCTACATCCTTTGGTGGTAATGGTGGAGGTGGGCGTGTGTGTCCATGTCATCTATTTTTTATTGTGAACTTCCGGAAGACAAGGACTGCATCAGTTTAAATTGCTTTATATGGAGTCAGAGAAACTACATCTAAGGTTGTTTACATGAGACCGGAAGCTATTGTAGAATATGACATCAGGTGAATGTTAGTCGGGACTCCTTGTTCTTTCTAAAAGGAGCTGAAGGTTAATACATAATGCTAAGGGCAGGGTACTTATAGACTGTTACCGAATTGAGGATTCTGTCTTCAAAGATAAGCTCCTGTATCGGTTTCTCTTTCTTTAAATCATCTTTATTCAAGATTTGGAGGAGTGAGTAAGTGTTGAATCTTGTTGAATCTCTCGGTAGTCTTCCCAGATACCTTTCCCTCTCTACCATATCACCAACTTCTTTTATTGGCTCTCTTCCAGTGGTATTCAATTTTCAAGTCTCTTTACAAGAGCAAGGGAAAAATACAGCAGAACAAAACCTTCCCTCAGCCATATTCACTAAAACACAGCAACTCACCTTTGTCTCTCTCTCTCTGCTTTTGTAGTCAAATTTCTTGGAAGTTGTCAGCGTTTGATGTCTCCACTTTTTCACCATCCACTCACTTCTCACCCTACTACAATGTGGAATTTGAAACTGGTTTCCTAAGGACAATCACTAACTTCCTTCTTGTTATCCAATGGCTACTTTCTTGTTAACAAGCAGGCCCTTTTCAATCTCCTTTACTATGTGATCACTATGTCAGTTGACCTGGTGGCAAAATAGTTAAGAATTCAGCCTGCTAATGAAAAGGTCGGTAGTTTAAATTCACCAGGTTCTCCATTGAAACCTTATAGTGAGTTTTACTCTGTCCCATAGATCACTGTGTGTCGGACTAAACTTGATGGCAACAGGTTTTTTTGTTTTGTTTCTAAGTGACAGCGGACACCATTGACTGTACTTCTCTCAAACACGCTGTCTTCCTACCGTGTTCATGGTATGGCACTCTCTCACTTTCCTCTTCCTTCCCTGGATGCTGTTTCTTAGCTGCTCCTATGCATCACTGTTTCCTGACTTGTTTTTTTGATGTGTGCATTTTGGGACTTCTGTCGTTGGTTGTCTCTGCTTCTCATTCTGCAGGAAGAGAAGACTGTGCTCATCCCCATGGTTTTAATTCTATATTTTTCTAATCCAGACTTGCCTCCTGAGCTTTAGGGTCATGTATTTAACTTACAATGGAAATATTCACCCCGAGTACCTCAACTTCCTACTGCCCTTCTTCCTGTTCTTTGTCTAGTTGCTCAAGCTGGATGTTTGGGTGTCATCTGTGTCATCTGACTGTTCCTTATCCCTTCTGCCTCCATATAGTTCTGGTAACTTGACATTCCTCAGATCTTCTTTCCACCCATCCCCACTGCCATTATTGTCTTAGTTGAGATGGCTGTTCCTTCACTTGAGTGAGTACAAGAGCTGTCTCACTCTCTCCCTCCAATACATTTTTTGGTACTGTGTTCAGAATAAACTTTGTAAAACATCAATAATATATTTTCAATCTCTGCTTAAAATCATCAGTGGGTCTAATACCTCAATATAAATTTTAGGACATAAATTTAATACAAAATTATTAATATAAAATTAAACATTAACTTAAAACTTCTCAGCATAAAATTAAAACTTTTCAGAATTACATACAAGGTGCTTAACAATCAGGCAGTTATAAATGGCCTCATCCCATTCCTTACACTTCTGTCTCTCACACTAAGATCAAGCCAAACGAAAATATTTCATTTACTTTCCTGTTTCCCATATCTTTTTCTCAAGAGCCTTTATTCATGATAAATTATTCTAACTCTGACCTGTCATTCGTTATTTAGTCCTGAAGTCATGTCCCTCAGAAAGCTTGTCCTGAGTTATATCCCCATAACGGCTGAGTTAGATACCTCTTCTCTATGTTTCTACAGGATCCTCTGTCAGTGGTTTTCCCTCTGACGGTGCTATTGATCTGCCTCTACCTTCTCTATTACGGCTGGTAGTTTGTCTCTGGTACTCTCTGGATTACAAGTTGTTGAGGAGAGGAACAGAGTCTTATTTACCATCGTATCAGCAGCAACTCAGCATAGTTCCTGATATAAGGTTTATTTTTACAACTAATGTTCTTGAAATAATGGCTGGCTGACTGACAGAAATGAATGAAAGGCTATCTATCACAGTATATCTCAACTTTTAAAAAATTATTGTCCCTCTGAGAAAAATTTTTAAAAGTTAAAATTCTTCCTAAAGATAGAAACTGAATAATATGGAGTAAGATTTTGTTGGGTCAGGTTGAGCTTTGGAAGACCACAAACAAAATAAAATACCTAAGATTTTTTCACCCCGAAGAATCAATTTTTTTCTCTGCCTTACGGACAATAATATCCTCGTTTAGAAAACATGATCTGTCAGGATTGATAATTGGCTTCCAGAGATTTAATAGCATACTTCATCCATTATTTGCAAAATGAAGAAGTTGCTATAAATTTGATATTTTAAGACTGTCAGAATCTTTTCAGGATTAGGTACAATATCAGTAGCCCACTGTAGAGTTCATTTTCTGGAGATGTTACTGGCTGATGAAGATACTGATGACTTACTTAAAAATGTGTTTTTTCTTTATCTTTTTCTTTCCTGTTAGATATATCCTGTGACTTAACTCTCATTGTATTTCTAACTTATCTTTTTAACAAAATATTAAGATTTTGTTAAACTTAAGCTTTTAGAGTTTGACTCAGAGTTAGTTGAAAAGAGAAATATTATTTTAATCATATGAAATATGCCTCCGATCATGCTGTCAAGTTTTCTCCTAAAATCATCCTTCAGCAAAGAGATGCTTACCTTAAAAATTCTCTCACATGTCATGGGGCACTCTTTGACTTCCTTTATGCTGAACAATCAAATGATTTAAGCCATGCTTCTGGATTCTTTAGCCATTACTTAATTTCTTTCCACCACTGTAGAAGCCTAAGAGATATCTCTTTGTTTACTCTTCTGTAAACATCTGGGTCCCTGTGTCACAGAAAAGGTTAAGTGATTGACTGCTAGCCAAAAGATTCGTGGTTCAAACACTCCCAGACGTACCTTGAAAGTCAAGCCTAGTGATCATCTCAGGCAAGGTTAGGGCCTTGAAGACCCTGTGGAGCGGTTCTACTCTGCATGCATGAGATTGTTGGGAGTTAGAATCAACTCAACAACTAACAACAATAATAGTTTAGTTGGTGATTTGTTTGTGTACTCTCAAATTCCAAAACCAAAGCTGTAATCAAATATGTCTGTAATTGCATTAGTGATAAGTACGATCTCTGAAAATGTTTTTTCCTGCAAACATTTTTTGATAATAATTTGAGACTAGTCGTTCTGAAAGATACAATATTTTCATCAAACTCATTCAATAACTATTAAGCTAAGGGTGTAGTATTTCAGAGTTAAATGATTTTAAGACAATGTTCATTCATTAATTAAACACATGTTTTTTGAGTGTCTATTGTATGTCATTAGATACTCCATTCTAGGCTTTGTAATATAATAGTGAACAAAGCCAACAGAAACACCTTGTTTAAATGTTAGTGGAAAGACACATATGTAAATATGTAGTAATTCAGAGAGTGATGAATAATATATAAATAATTAAAGAAAACCAAAAATACAAACCGGTTGCCATTGACTCAGTTCCGATTTACAGCAACCCTATAGGACAGAGCACAGTTGCACCACAGGATATCCAAGGAATGGCTGGTGGATTCAAACTGCTGACCTTTTAGTTAGCAGCCTAACAACCACTGTGTCACCAGGGCTCCTGTCAAGGAAAGGGATATAAAATGATTGGGGAGGGTGCTGAAAATCGTCTACATTAGGCTTAAAAAAAATTTTTTTTTATTGTGTTTCAGGTAAAAGTTTAGATAGCAAATTTAGTTCTCATTTAACAATTTTCATAAAGATTATTCCAGGACACTGGCTGTAATATTCACAAAGTGTCAGAATACTTATCATTGCCATTCTCTTTTTTCTTTTTCCATTGCTCTAGCTTCCCTGCCTCTGCTTGCCTTCTATTCTTTGCTTTTGAATAAATGCTGACCATTTGGTCTTATATAGTTGATTGTTTAAGGAAGCACAGTACTCACAGTTGATACTGTTTATTTTATGAGTCAATTTATGCTTTGGCAGAAAAGAAGGTGATCTTCAGGAGGAGCTTCAAGTGTCAAGTTCAAAGAGTATCTTAGGGTAATGGTCTAGGGGATTCCTCTAATCTCTATCAGTTGCATTAGCCTTTGAGTGAACTCTTACAAACTCATGTGCGGGTTCTCGAACTTTGGTTTACATCTGATTCCTCATGTCAGACAATAATTGTCTTTCTCTCTTTCTATTGATATATTTTAGGTTCTAAAACAACATGTCAATTTTTTTTTTTCAATCTATATTCCTGAAAGAATTCTGGATTCCAGTTGACTAATAAATTTCTGGAGAAATCTTTTTGGTGAAAAAAGGGAGACTGCCATTTTTAGGGATACAGGAAAAGCAGTAATTAGCAGCTTTACCGGCACATTTAGACAAGTCAATTTTATAGAAAACATAACAGATTTCATTTCCCCTGCTACACCAAAAAAAATTAAAGGGAAAAGTCCCCCCTGCCAACATATGGACAGACTGAGGGATAATTGTGATTTTTTTCTTCTTTGAATGATTTTTTTTTTTGACTGTTAATATTTTCACCCAGAAACAAAATTTTACTTAACAGAGAGAAAGTGTTTATGGTTATTATTTAAAATTCAATTACTTGTGAATAATCTGAACATCTCAGAAATGTTTACTTTTATGGGGTTAAAGTGCCTAATATTTTTACCAAATCAGCACATTCTTTGGTGAAGAGCAGAAGAATCTGTCCTCAGGAATCATCATCTCAGAGATTCCACAGTTGATAAATATAGTCTTCTAGTTACTAGCTGGGGTTATGTTTCTGATGTTCCTTAGGTTTTCCATTGCCTTGGACCTTCTGCAACTCTCTGCAATAATAACAGTTTGATATTCCACAAAAAACAAATCATTACCAGTTTTTAGTTGTGGTCTTGTAATTTTGTGCTATATGGCTCATTCCATTGCATCAGCTGTAAAGGTTACAACACTCATTGCGCATTTGAGGCCAGCTAGGTCTCTGTGAGTTGGAATCCATTGACGGTAATGGGTTTTGTTTGTTTTTAATCTTGGTGCTTGTTTATTGGGAATTACCTCAGTATTTTTTCTTGAACATGTTTGAGATGAATGCTGTGGAATATTACTGGCCTAGTGCATTCCGAGCAAGTATCTCTCTTTTGGAAGAATAACCTCTATATGCAAATGTAAAGCCCAAATCTTTCTTTCTTTCTTCCTTCCTTTCTTTCTTTCTACTTTATTTTTCCTTCCTTCTTTCTTCTCTCTCTTTCTCTCTTCTTCTCTTTCTTTCTCTCCTTCTCTCTTTCTCCCTCTCTCTCTGTCATGGATTGAATTGTGTCCCCTCCCAAAATACACATAGCAATTTGGCTGGGTCAGGATTCCTTGTATTCTGTGATCGCACTCCATTTTATGATTTTCTTATGTTACAAATCCCACTCTCTGCCTGTCGTTAGCAGAGTGGATTGTGTTAGAGAAGATTAGCAGGGGACTGTAAATCCCTTCCTAAAGTCCCCTCCCTGCTCCATTGTAAAGAGAGTTTCCCTAGAAGGTGGCTTGCACCACCTTTTATCTTAGAAGGGATTAAAGGAAAGGGAAGCAAGCAAGCCAAGAGTTGGGAACCTCACACCGTCAAGAAAGCAGCACCAGAGGTTGAGTAAGTCCTTCAGACCTGAAGTTCCTGTGCCAAGATGTTCCCTGATCTAAGGCTGGTGCAACACAACAAATTTTTTCCAGAGTGAACAGAGGGAAAGCCTTTCCCTGGAGTAGATAACCTGAATTCGAACTTGTAGAGTACCAGACTGTATAAGAATAAATTTTCCTTTGTTAAAACCATTCACTTGTGGTATTTCTGTTAGAGCAGCACTAACTGACTAAAACATTCTCTTTCTCTCTCTCTGTCTCTCTCCCTCTTTCCCCACCTCTCTCTTACTTTCTCTATTTCTTTTGACATATTCCAGCTACTTCATTGGCTTTTCTATTTCTAAATAGCTATCTGTACTCCTGCAGAGGTTACACATATAGAAAAAAAATTTACTAAATGCTTAATAACTAATTCAACGACTGATACCTTCTAGTAGCATGTAACCATTGCTGCCATAGCTAAGGTCTTCATACTGTACCAGAGTTTGAGGTAAGGACATAAATTCTTTCCTTCTTATCTTTTCCAGTCACCACAAAGGATAAAGCAATAGCTATTTGGATCCAAATTTTAAAAACACCTAAGGAATGCTTTGTTTAGCTAGGTTTTCAAACTCAGGATGGTTCTCTACAGCTTTATGTGCTCTGGGCTCAGCCATCCTCTGAGGGAAAGGATAAAATGGCATGTCTCTCCCCAGTATTTAAAATAATTTTAAAAATTACATCTGGGGTACGCCAAATGGTCCCAACTCCCCTGGAACAGATGATGACCAAGAACAAAAGACATGAGGGAAAAAGAGCCCAGGAGACAGAAGGACCATATGAATGGAAGACTGTGTCAACACGAGACCACAAGAACCAGGTGGTGACCGGCCACCAGAGGCAGCCGCAATAGGGGACACAATGTAGAGTCCCTGAGGCAACATGAGAAAAAGAGGGCTGCAATGCAAGAACTCTACCAAAAGACCACAACTGATGGTCTGACAGCCTAGAGGGTCCCTTGGGAATATGGTCACCAGACCTACTGCAGGCCCTGACCAACTACTGGTCAGCTCTTCGGACAACCATGGACTGGAATGGGGGACACAGTGTGACCACGTGGCATGTGTACTTTGTGTTCTATACATTTGTACGTGGCTGTCCTACTTGTTTCTTTCTAGATGGGAGATAAGATGGTGGAGAAAAGAGGACAGGTACTCATTAAGAAGATACTAGAAATTCAGAGTGAAAACGAGGATTGTACTGTCACTGGGTGAGGAGAACAGATGGGGCTGCAGATAGGCAGGCATGCAAATTTAATTTAGATTGTATACTTTCACTTAATCATAATAAAAACACTAGAACAAATTATGCTAAAACCAGATGGAATAAAATGACTACGAGTTAAGTGATACGTTAAGGTCATAACTAAAAGGAATCAGATTAAGAAATAAATTTAGCAATACTAGAAAATGACACTGTCGTTACCATCTTGGTTATCTAGTGCTGCTGTAACAGAAATACCACACCACACCGAAACCAAACCCATTGCTATCTAATCGAGTCTGACTCATAGCAACCCTACAGAAGGTAGAACTGTCCCATAAAGTTTCCAAGGAACTCCTGGTAGATTTGAACTGCTGACATTTTGGTTAGCAGCTGTAGCACTTAACTACTACACCACCGGGGTTTCTGAAATACCAGTGTGGATGGCTTTAACAGCCTAGTAGGCTACAGCTCCAGGGGAAGACTTTCTCTGTCAGCTCTGAAGGAATGTCCTTGCCATCAATCCTACCCTGGTTGAGGATCATCTCTGGTGAAGACACCCGGGGTCCAAAGGACACTGTTCCCAGTGATGCTTCCTTGTGGTTTGAGGTCCCCGTGTCTCTTTGTTTACTTGTCTCTTTTGTATCTCAAAAGAGATTGTCTTAAGACACTGTGTAATATTGTAAATCTTATCAATATAATTGCCACTAATTTATCTCATTACATCATAGTGGTAGGATTTATAACACCTAGGGAAGTCACATCAGATGACAAAATGGTAGGCAATCATTCAACACCAGGAAAAATGACCTAGCCAAGCTGACACATATATTGGAGGGATATAGTTCAATCCATGACAATCACTATCACAACAACAATTTGAAGTAGCAATGTTCACCTACTAGAAACCCGGTGACATAGTGGGTAAGTGCCACAGCTGCTAACCCAAAGGTCAGCAGTTCAAATCTGCCAGGTGCTCCTTGGAAACTCTATGGGACAGTTCCACTCTGTCCGATGGGTATACAGTGAGTAGGGATCGACTCAATGGCAATGGTTTGGTTTGCTTTCTGTGTTCACCTGCTACCAGCAAAAGTCTCTTTTTTTTAAAAGAGTGATCTTTAAACAAAAGTATATGTCCTATTTTCTTGTGTTTTTAGAAAGAAATATCCAAAAATCTAGAAATACTCCTTCCTTGATGTTGCAGTTAGGTACCGTTAAGATCGTTTGGAGTCATTGCAACTCTATGTGCAATGGAATGAAATTTGCCTGGGCCCATGTCACCCTCATCATCATTGTTGTGTTTGAGGCTGTTGTTGAAGCCATTGCATCAGTCCATCTAGTTGATGATCTTTCTCTTTTTCATCCATCTTTATTTTACCAAATATGATGCCCTTTCCAGGAATTGATCCCTCCTGATTACGTGTCCAAAGTAAGTGAGACAAAGTTCCTCCTTCTTTGCTTCTAAAGAGCATTCTGTCTGTACTTCTCCAAGACAGATTTGTTCATTTTTCTGGCAGTCTATGGTATATTCAATACTTTTAGCTGACACTGTAATTCAAAGGCATAAATTCTTCTTTGGACTTCCTTATTCATTGTCCAGCTTTTGCAAGCATATGAGGTGATTGAAAATACTATGGCTTGGGTGAGGTGACTCTTAGCCCTCAAGGTCGCTTCATGGCTTTTCAACACTTTAAAGAGGTCTTCTGCTGAAGATTCGCCCAGTGTAATAAATTGTTTATTTCTTACTGCTGCTTCCACGGGTGTTGATTGTGGATCCAAGTAAAATGAAATTCTTAACAACTTCAGTGTTTTCTCTGTTTATCACCTTTCTTTGGAAGGGGCATGTGTGTAGATCTCTTACAGTTCATTAGCTAGGTAGCTGTCTTCTAAATTTCTAGCATTGCATCCCTTGGTTGAAACATCTCAATTGATATTGTGCCAATTCTTAGAAACTTGTTTTTCACCAATGCTTCAGTGTAGCTTGAACTTCTTCCTTCAGTGCCATTGATTCTAGATCACATCCTATCTGCTGAAATGGCTGAATGTCAATCAGTTCTTTTTTGGAATAGTGACCCTATGTATTCTTTCCACCTTCTTTTGATGCTTCCTGAATTGCTTAATATTTTTCCATAGAATTCTTCAATATTGCAAGTTGAGACTTAGCTTTTTCCTTCAGTTCCCTCAGCTTGAAAATGTTTAGAATATTCTTCCCTTTTGGTATTCTAACTCTAGGTCTTTCCACGTATTATCACAATACTTTGCCTTCTTGAACGTCCCATTGGAATATTCCATTCAGTTCTTTTACTTCATTATTTCTTCCTTTCATTTTTGCTATTGTACACTCAAGAACAAATTTCAGAGCCTTTTCTGACATTTACTTTTGTCTTTTTTTTTTCAATTACCTTTTACTTTCTTCATTTATGTTGTAATTGATGTCATCCCACAATTCATCTGGTCTTTATTCATTAGTGTTTGGTGTGTCAAATATTTTCTTGAGGTAGTCTTGAAACTCAGTTGGGATATACTAAAGGTCATACATTGGCTCTTGTGGATTTGTTTGATTTCCTTCAGCTTCAACTTGAATTTGCATGAATTAGCAATGGATAACCTGTTATGCACTCGACACCTGACCCTGTTCTGATGGTACTGACCTTCTGTGTTGTCTCTTTCCACAGATGTAGTTGATTTGATTTCTGTGTGTTCCGTCTGACGAGATCTTAATCTATAATCACTAATTATGTTGTATAAAAGCATTATTTCCAGTGAATGCATGGTTGGTCTTGCAAAATTCCATCACACAATTTCTCACTTTGTTTGTATCACCAAGCCCATATTTTCCAACTACTGATCCTTCTTCTTTGTTTCCAACTTTTGCATTCCACATTTGATCAATTTCAGAGTATAGAAGTTAGTGAAAATCTTCAATTACTTCATCTTTGTTATTAGTGCTTGGAGGTAAAGTTGAGTAACAGTTGTATTAACTGACTTTCTTTATAACCATAGGATATTTTTCTAGCACCGACAGAATTGTATTTCAGGACATATCTCAAAATGTTCTTTTTGAAGATGAATGCAATGCTGGTCGTCATCAACTTGTCACTCCTGATATAGTAGATTGTAGTGCATTTTCTGATTTAAAATGATGAACTACAGTCAATTACAGCTTACTAAAGAGTAGGATATTGGTCTTCAAAGTTCCATTTCATTTTTTGACAACTTCACATTTTCCTTGATTTATATGTCATACATTTCAAGTTCTGATTATTAGTGGATGTTTGCAGCTGTTTCTTCTCATTCTGAGTAATGACACACTAGCTGTCATGGATTGAATTGTATCCCCAAAATATGTATATCCATGAGGCTGGGCCATGATTCCCAATATTTTATGATTGTCCTCCATTTTGTGATTTTCCTATGCTGTGTGTTAACAGATTAGGGTTTGACTGTAAATCCCTTTATATACTGTATAGGGAGTTTCCCTGGAGTATGGCTTTCACCACTCCTTAGTCCTTTCATTCTGCAAGAGATTAAAGGACAGGGAAGCAAACAGAGAATTGGGAATCTTACACCATCAAGAAAACAGCAGTGGGAGAAGAGTATATCCTTTAGACCTGGGGTTCCTGCACCAAGATGCTCCCTGGACAAAGACTGATGTAACATCAGACTTTCCTCCACAGCCAACTATGCAGAAAGCCTTCACCTGGGGCAGACATCCTGAACCTGGACTTGTAGCCTACTGGACTGTATAAGAATAAACCTTTTGTCGAAGTCATCCACTCTGGTATTTCTGTTAGAGCAGCACTAGCTGACTAAAACACCAACAAATAAAGACCCTAAAAGCTTTACCCCATCCACATCATTAAGGGCGACTCTAATTTAATGAGACAGTTCTTTCTCAGTCTTTTTTTGAGTGCCTGCCAAGCTGTAAGGCTCATCTTCTGGCCCTCCTGTACTTTTTGCAAGTAAAGAGGTCATACATATAGTGCTTAGTACAGTCCACTTACAAAAATAATGAAGGGAATTACATGGTGGTAAAAATTAATAACATACATTATTTGTATATATCTGACTGCTATCATATTTCATTGGCCAATTATTTCAGAAGTAGATCTGAATGTCTTTCTTCCCAATCTGTCTTAGTCTGGAACCTCCACTGAAACCTGACCACCACGAGTGACACTGCTGGTATTTGATATATTGGTGGAATAGCTTCCAGCATCACAACAATACACAAGCCAGCACAGTATGACAAACTGACAGATGAGAGATGGTTTCCTTGACAGGAATATAAAATAAAATAATAACCAAAACAGTTCAGAATCAGAATTTCCATAGTCAGTGCCATCAAGTTACTTCTGACTCATAGTGATCCCATAGATCAGGGTAACTTCTCTATGTAGTTTCCAAGCAGCACCTGGTGGATTTGAACTGCCAACTTTTTGATTAGCAGATATAGCATTTGACCACTACACCACCAGAATTTCCACAGTACAAGAAAAATAGTAAGTACATTTATCGAATGGTGGTCTAGGAAGCCCACTAAAATGTCAGGTCTTCTGATCTAATTATACAAAGATAGAAAACATGGGATGTACTAGTGTTCGTCAAGCATTATTCAGAACAGTTGAAAGCTAGAAACAAACCAAGTGTCCCTTAACAAATTTATGGATAAGCAAAATACGGTATATATGTATGATAGAATATTATTCTACCCCAAAAAGAATAAAATTGTTGTACATGATATGACATAGATGAAACAGGAAAAGACTATGCTAAATGAAATATGCCAGGCATAAAAGGACAAATATTATATTATCCATTTGTATGAAATATCTGGGATAGATAAATACAGAGACAGGAAGTTGGTTAGTGGCTATCATGGGGTGGGAGGAGGGGACAATAGAGAATTACAGTTTAATCAGTACAGAGTTTCTGTTTGGAGTCATGAAGTTTTGAAATAAATAGTGGTAATCGTTGTACAACATTATGAATGTGATTTATGCTGCTGGATTTTACACTTGAAAATGGTTAAAGTGGTAAATTTTATGTTGTGTATATTTTACTGAAAGTTAAAAACATTGAGCTTATAGCTCTCTTGGTATTTTTGAAACAAAAATAAACAAACAGCCATAAGTCTAGTCTCTAAAAAAAAAAAATACATGGAGCTACTTATTTTTCTTTAAATCAGATGAGCTGGCATCAGGAAATGATATCCTCTCTTGGTCTTGTGGCTTTATGTGTGGGGTGGTGGGTCAAGGGATCCTCCTGCAATTCTGGGCTAATTCAAAACCAGAGCCAAATCTTCCTTGTAATTATGCTTTCCTGTAATAGCTCAAAAGCTGCTGCTCCATGTTAAAGTTCATACATTATTAAGGGAAACGTTCTAAGTTTTTGCTTCTCTCAATGCTACTGCATCAATCATCTAGCAGCCACCACCCAAGGAGAGGTCAGAATTGGTCTTTGTGGTGGAAGGAGTGTTGGCCACCATGAAAGATGGAAAGTCTCTGTAGATTTAGATGTTTAAAAATCCACAGTAGGTGTTATTCAAGACCAGAAGAAGAGTTTCACAAAATAACAGGTTTTATGTGAGAACACCCAAGTCTGAAGGGATGCAGAGAAGACAACACAACGTGTCCAGTGAGCCATTGGACTGCAAGAGGATTGCTGTCTAGCACAGGGATCCTTCGAGAGGTTGCAGTCACAGTGCTAGTGATAGTCTGGGTGGAAGGGGTGGGGATTGGAGCAAAGAAGGTGACGGAAAGAGATCTAGTGGAGAAGCTTGACACCCAATTGTGCTCAATTATTTTTAAAAAGGAAAAAAGAAAATAAGAGACAACACTCTTCCATAATACTAGTGGGAGAAAGACAATTTACTTATTTTGTTTCCTGAAATAAAATTCATATTTCAAGAAAGAGTTTGTTTACATAATCTAGCCATTTGGTCCCAATTTTTGAAGAAAGATCGATTGCGATTTCCATATGATGTGTCATTGCTAAGCAATAATACTCCAACACTTCATCTTCCTTATTCCACTTACCTTTTTACTTACACTTGATGTTTAATTAGTTATAACTGGTTTTAATATTGGCTGATTCACCAATTGCCATTGTTTTACAGTGAATGCAAAAAGGCATTTTAAACTTTCAGAAAGTAAACTCTGTATGTTAATATCCATTACTTACTCTTTAAAAAAACTGTATCACAAATAATACGTTTTAATAAATGCCCTTGAACGTAATGTAGGTGTCTTTCCACGGTATCATACAAAGTCTACAAGTCCACTCAGACAGTGTACGAGTCTACTCCACCTTGATGAAGCAGTTCATCGCATTGCCTTTCTCACTTAGAAATGCTCCTTACCTACTTTGCACTCTGTTAAGGACTTTCATCCTTCATTGAGGGACCATTTTTGTCTTCAGATACATGATGTCTGTGAGCTAGAAACTTACTTATGTGCTGTCTTAGTCATCTAGTGCTGCTGTAACAGAAATACCACAAGCGGATGCTTTTAAAAGAAGAAATTTTATTTTGTCACAGTCTAGCAGGCTCAAAGTCCAAATTCAGGGTGTCAGCTCCAGGGGGAGTCTTCCTCTGTTGGCTCTGTAGGAAGGTGCTTGTCATCAGTCTTCTTCTGGACTAGAAGCTTCTGAGGAGCAGGGACCCAGAGTACTTTCCAGAGGACGAGTTCTGTTCCTAACACTGCTTTCTTGGTGCTAATCAGGTTGCCAACTCACTGCTTGCTGCCCTTTCTTTTATGTCCCAAAAGATTGCCTAAAGGCACAAAACAATCTCCCACATTGAGTCCTACCACACCAACACAACCGTCACCCATCCTGCCTCACTACCACCACAGAGGCGGGGTTTCTGATATGAAGGAACATCATACAATGCTAGGAATCATGGCCTAACCAAAGTGCTTCACACGTTTTTGGGGGAACACATTCAATCCATAACATGTACCTAGTGACTCAGTGGTGTTTATTGAATGAGGAGGTTTATAGCCCCTTAACTTCCATATCTTAATAAGATTTGAATTGATGTTTTGTGAGTTAGTACCAGTAAAAGCAGATTCTTCTTCTCTTTATAAAGCTGTGATGTGGTGGCAGGCAGTAGACTCTGCAAAGTTTCTTTTTTGGCCATCTGTCCATCCATCCACCCATCCATCGATTGTTTTCAACACTGCTATAGACCAGGCACAGTGCCAAATGAATGCTGGGGGTGCTAACATAAATAAAACAAGAATTTTGAAAAGAAAAAATAAAAAAAGAATTTTGTCCACAATTTATTTGTGAAGAGTCTAATGTAAATTCCTGTGAGGTGTCTTGATATCTGTCTTCCAAACTACTTAAGTCCTCAGAGCAATGCCTTTTGTAACCTATTTTCGTTTGACACTTCTCCCTTTTTCCTCAAACAGATACCAAACTTACTAAAACTAAATAAAATGAACACATTTCTAGGAAACTTTTTAAAGATTCCAGTGGATATTCAGTATAAACTTAATTTAAGTGAAAGATTTTTTTAAATTGTTTTAGATATATCTAAAGTGCTTTTGTCAACTCCAGATACATGAATTTACTTAATTTTCAGGGTATTGGATATCAATTTTCTTGCCAGTTACTATGATGCTTCTTCTATTATCCTTACTTGTATTTACAGTCACCTTATTCTTTAGAATCATACCAAAGTTCCACATTCTGAAAATCAAACTATATATTTTTTAAACATATACACAGCAAGAAAAAAGTTGTGATCCCACATGAATCTTGCAACTACCCTTATATGCGTGGAAAGCATTGGTTGTGTAGCATCTATCCCGCTCGACAATGCTGTACAGAGAACTATGGCGATATTTTTAAGTTTAGTTTGGTAGACAAACTCAGAAGAATATGTTTTCTTTCAGTGTGCCCTCAAAATTATACCATGCTTAAACCGATGATCATGTGTTTATATCCCTATAAAGCACTGTTGACAGACTGAACAAAACATACCTGCTGGGATGCACTGGCGTGATTCACAGGCTGTCAAGACTCACAGTAGGATTAGAATATAGAACAATCTTAGGATGCTTTAACAAACTTAGTTTTTTTCAACTAAAGCGTAATTGCATGAGACACACAAACATTAACTCTACAGTTCAATGAGTTTTGATAAATGTTTATCTTTGTTTAAACATAGAGCACTTTTTTTACCCTAGAAAGTCCTTTCATGTTCATTTCTGTTCTATTTGTCTTGGTCCATTGGAGATAACCACTATTTTGATGTTTTATACTGTGGACTGATTTTAACTTTTTTTGAATTCCTAAAAATGGAATTGTGCAGAAAGTTTTCTTTTGTGCCTAGCTTCTTTCACTGAAAATAATACTTTTTGTATCCATCAGTTTTGAAATGTGTATCAGTAACTCCTTGTTTTTGTTGCAGAGTAGTATTTCCTTGCATAAATATATCACAGTCTGGTTATTCATATTCCAGCTCACGGGTATTTAGTTTTTTGGTTTTTTTTTTCTATTATGAAAACAGCCCCAATGAACATTCATGATGCAGTCTTTTTATGGACATATGACATGTTTAATTTTAAATTTAGGCTGTGATAAAGTTAGAGCATAGATAAACCATCAAGTGAACACTTTGAGTAGAATCAGAGTGAAACAGAAATAGTCAAGGACCAGAGCAACGACTTTGATGAGTCATTCAACTAGGCAAAACAGGAGGCCACATCAGGAACTCTACACTGCAGTGCTCTAAGTTACCTGTCGCATAGCTCTACTCAAATACTCAGCTAAGACCATTAATACTCAGGATGGAAAACCTGAAAGACAGGCTAGACGTTCACTTATAGAGACTGTCTCAAGTTTACTATATGTTTCAAGTCATGTCACCAGAGGTCATCACTTGAGGCATGGGTAAAATTGTCTCAAGTCATGTTGCTATAGAATTTTCACAAAACTAAAATTTGACATCATACCCTACAATGGATATTTTTAAAGTAACTTTTTTTTTCTAACTATACAATTAATACCTGCTAATTTTAGAATGGAGAAGTAGAAAATGTAGTAAAGTACAAAGAAAAAAGTTACAATTATTCTTAAGGTAACAACATAGCTCACCAGTGTTCAGATTTGAGTCCACGTCTCTCATGTCTTTTAATCACAGATGCAGTTGAAATATCCGGTGTGCCTTTCTGAATCCTTTTTTCTCTCATGTCTTTTAATCACAGATGTAGTTGAAATATCTGGTGTGCCTTTCTGAATCCTTTTTTCTCTTGATATAACTATATAACATATGACTATATCTCTGATGCTTTATATCATTAAAAATTATTTCAAAGAATAATCTTTTGTGGTTGTATAATATTCTTCCATATATATCCTAATATGTTTGTCCTTATTTTTGAATATTTCAGTTATTTGTTGAATTTGATTGTTTCGTATAATAACCTGAAAATCTTTTTACGTATGTATTTTTGACTGAATTGCTGAACATTTCTTCAGTAAAGTTTCTCAGAAACAAAATTATTACATCAATATTATGAACTAAGTCCCTCAACTGTGATTATCAATTTTTTTAAAAAAGTGTCATTGTCATTTATTCAACTTCGACTCATAGTCATCCAAGAGGACAGAATAAAACTGTCCCTTAGAGTTTCCAAGGAACAGCTGGCAGACTCCAACAGCTGATCTTTAGGTTAACAGCCAAATGCTTAACCACTTGTGTCAATCAGGACTCCATCATCAAATTAATTTCCAGAAAATTTCAGTCAATTTAAATCCTTACAGAACAGTATAATGCCTGTCACCAAATACTTAGCTACATTTTGTCCTACAAGTGAAAGGGGAAAACAGAATTGGATATATGGAGAGGTTGAGCTGTGTAACCCAGTTGCAACAGAGGCCTCGACTCTATAAGGAATTCTGAAGCGGTGTGGTCCTTTAGGGCTGTCCTGAACTAATGGAAGGAAGATAAATGATTGTATTTCCAAGCTCTGTGCCCACCTGGCTATGGATGTGGCCTGTTCTGAGCTTGACTGAGGCACCATGCTTCAGCTGAGGGCAATGCCTGCAGAGAAAATCAGCCATAAAGTGTTAACAGGCAGCAGTCTTGGACACTGAGTGAATGAGTTCTCAGCCAGCATAAAGGGAGAATCTGGGTGTTGACCTGGCAAAGTCTACAACACAGCTTACCATGCCTATCTACAGAAGGTGTGTATCTGTCTGGAGAAGGATGTGAATGTGTGCTTTGAGAGAAAAGAAGCACAGAGCTTCTCTGTTCTTTCAGATGAAATCTTAAAATCAACTGGAAGATATTGTTAGGTGCTGCTGAGTTGATTAAAAATCTTGGTGACCACAAGCACAATGGAATAAAGCACTGCACAGTTCTCCGCCACGCTTACAATCACTGCTGTGTCTGACCCCATCTCATGGAGGGTCTTCTGCTTTTTTTCTGACCCTTTACTCTCCCACCTCTGATGTTCTTCTCCAGTCCCTTCTGATAACACATCAAAGTATGTGAGGCAACCTCTCATTGTCTCTGCTTCTAAAGAGCGTTCTGGCTGTACTTTTTTCAAAGCAGATTTGTTCATTGTTTTGGTAATCGATGGTATGAATAATGTTCTTCACCAACAACATAATTAAAAGGACAAATTCTTCTTTGATCTTCCTTATCCATTACCTAGCTTTCCCATGTATATGAGGCAATGGAAAATGCCCTTGCTTCTGCCAGGCTCATCTTAGTCCTCAAAGTGACATCTTTGCTTTTGAACATTTTTACACTTTTATTACTGCAATTTTTCTCCTTATTTTTTTTGATGCCATGTGTTTTTAGTATTGGAATGTATGCTTATTAACTGAGTGTGTTTAAATTTTTCATTGGTAATAGGGATTTTGAGAAATGTGATGTGGTAATACAAGCTACCAATGAGGCCAGTGGGACTGTGGCACCACCCATCTGTGGTATGACAATATACCAATGAGAGCCATATAGATAATTTATTGCTAATGCCTTGTCATTGGGTGGCATGAGAAGCCTTTGGTTTTCCAAATATGATACAGAAAAACCAAACAAATCCACCAAGGATCCCTAACGACTACACAGACAAATCACAATTATGCTTGCCAGCCTTGTCTTACCGATAAAATGGAAAAAAGCAAAAGTTTACAAAACCAACATATTCAGGAACCATCACTTGATAGTATGATCAGCCTATACAACAGAGAGAATTTAACTTTATTCTCTGGGCACTAATGCTTTACAAAAAATCCCAACTTGATGCAAAATCCATTAATTAGAATAAGAATAACCTCTTAGCTCTGAGATCCAGAAGCATAAAATGTAGCTGGTTTACTGCTTGGAAATGCTGATGTCCTAATGGTTAAGTGCTGCATTTGCTAACCAAAAGGCAGCAGTTCGAATCTGCCAGGAGATACTTGGAAACTCTGTGGAACAGTTCTACTCCGTCCTATAGGGTCACTGTGATTTGGAATCATCTCAATGTCAGTTGGTTTTGTTTTGGGGTTTGGTTATGATGAATTTTTTTTTTTTTTTTTTTAATATGTTGTTGAATTCTATTGGGAAGGATTTTGTTGAAGAGTTTTGCATCTAGGTTCACGAGTGGTATCAGTCTGTAACTCTCATTTTTTGTGGAATCTTTCCCGGCCCTTGGTATCAGGGCTATGCTGGCTTCATAGAATGAAATTGGTAGTATTCCACCCCTTCCTGTGCTGTGAAATAGTCCCGGTAGTATTGGAGTTAACTCTTCTCTAAAAGTTTGGTGGAATTCTAGGGTGAAGCCTTCTGGGACAGCACTTTTTTTGCTTGGTAGTTTTGGGATGACTTTTTCAATCTCTTCCTTTGTGATGGGTTTATTAAGTGGTTCTACTTCTCCTTGTGATAATTTTGGTAGGTGATATGAATCAAGGAATTTGTCCATTTCCTCTAGGTTTTCAAATATGTTAAGAGTACAGACTTTCATAGTATTCTGTTATGATATTTTTTATTTCAGTTGGGTCTGTTGTTACATCTCCCATCTCATTTCTTATTTGGGTTATTTGTTTCCTCTCCTGTTTTTCTTTTGTAAGTTTAGCCAGTGGTTTATCAATTTTGTTGATCTTTTCGAAAAACCAACTTTTGGTTTTGTTAGTTTCTTCAGTTGTTCGTCTATACTCTAATTCATTTATTTCTGCTCTAATCTTTAGTACCTATTTTCCTCTGATGCCTGAAAGATTCCTCTGTTGCTCTCTTTCCACATGTTCAAGCTGTAGGGTTAATTCTTTGATTTGAATCCTTTCTTCCTTCCGGATGTGTGCATTTATAGAGACAAACCGACCTCTGAGCGCTGCTTTGGCAGTATTCCATAGGTTCTGGTAGAATGTGTTTTCATTCTCATTGGATTCCATAAATTTCTTTATTTCATCCTTGATTTCTTCTATAACCCATGACTTTTTGAGCAAGGTGCTGTTCAGTTTCTGTGAGTTCCAATTTCTATGTTTATTCTGCTGTTGACTTTGACTTTTATGGCTTTATGTTCCACAAAGATGCTTTGCAATAATTCAGCAGTTTGGATTGTGCTGAGATTTGCTTTATGTCCTAGTAGTTGGTCTATTCTGGAAAATGTTCCATGTACGTTGGAGAAGAAGGTATATTTATCTGTTTACGGATAAAAAGTTCTGTATATGTTGATGAGGTCTAGTTGGTTAATTGTCACAATAAGATCTTCTGTGTCTTTACTGAGCTTTTTTCTCGGATGATTTGTCTATTAGTAAAAGTGGAGTGTTGAAGTCTCCAACTATTATTGTGGAGTGATCTATCTCATTTTTTAATGTAGTCAGTGTTTGTTTGGTGTATTTAGATGCTCTGGTATTTGGCACATAAATATTTAATATTGCCAAGTCCTGCTTGTGTATTGAAACTTTCAGCAATAAATAGTGACCATCCTTATCCATGATGTTGGGTTTTACATTAAAGTCTACTTTATCTGAGATTAGTATTGCCACACCTGCTCTTCTTTGTATGTTGTTAGCTTGGTATATATTATTCCATCCTTGAATTTTCAGTTTGTTCATACCTTTAAGTCTAAGGTGTATTTCTTGTAAACAACATATAGATGGATTGTGTCTTTTGATCCAGAATGTCTCTCATTGTCTCTTTATTGGAGTATTCAGTCAGTTTACATTCAGTGTAATTATTGATAGGTATGTGCTTAATGCTGCAATTTTGAAGTATTTATTTTTGTGTTTGTGTTTTCTCTGCTGTTCTTAATATTCTGTTTTGAGTCATTCTTTATGGGTTTACTTTTCATCTTTTTCAGTGTTGGTTTTGTGATTGTTGAGACACCTATATTACGTTTCTTGTTTTGATATGTTGCATCATTATTGTGCTTTGCAGCTATACCTATGCTCCCCTTGATATTCTAAGTTTAAACTGAATTTCAACTTCTTCATATCTTTTTAACTTCCTCTTCATCTGAAAAGACTGTAACTACTGTAGTATATCTCTCTTTTTAGTGTGATGGTGTCATAGTTTCCTAGATATGATCATTGGTTCCCTTTTTTTTAATATTGTAGCTTTGATTGAATTTTGTGACTTCCCTAACTGAGTAGTTTGCTGGATGCTGTGTCTTGCACTGTATCCTTCAATATACACTTAATGGTTTGGTTTTTTTAAGCAAAGGGCTTCTGTCAGTATTTCTTGTAGTTTTGGTTTGGGTTTTACAAAGTCTGTAAACTTCTGATTATTTGAGAACGTCTTCATTTAATCTTCATAGTTGAGAGACAGTTTTCCAGAATATATAATTCTTGAGTGGAAGTTTTTCTCCTTCAAGGCTTTGAATATGTCATTCCACTACCTCCTTGCCAACACAGTTTCTGCTGAGAAGTCAGATGAAAGCCTATAGGGTTTCCCTCTGAACGTTAGTCTTGCTTTGAGTCTCACTGCCTTTAAGACAATCTGTTTATGTTTCATTTTATTAAGCTTGATTATAATGTATCAGTGTCTTTCTTTCAGGGTCTAGTTTTTGTGGTTTTTGTTGTATGTCTTGGAAATTTGTTTTCTTCCTTCATAATTTCAGGGAAGTTTTCTGTCAGCAACTCAATAATAATACTCTCTGTGTTTTCTGTTATCCCTCTCTGTTCAGGAACTCCAGTTAGTCATAGAGCATTCCTCTTAATAGAGTTCTGCATGTTTCTTAATGCTTCTTCACTTTTCTTGTCTTTTTTTTTTTTCTCTGATTCCTCCTCATAAATGCTAGAGTCAGCTGTTTTGTCTTCAAGGTCACTAAATCTGACTTTCATCTCCTCAATTATGCTCTTTTGGTTTGGGAATGAATTGTCTAATTCTGTAATTTTGTTATTGATCTGCTGTATTTCAGATTGTTATTGTTTCATTGGTTGAAATAGGTTGTTAAATTTTTCATTTTGCTCTGCTGCATTTTGTTTAATCTCTAGGAGAGTTCTATATATAATTTTTTAAACTTTTTTTATTAATTACAGTAAAAGAATAAAATTTCTAACATCTATCAATTATCTCATCTATGATAAGCCCTCAACTCCCATCCATCCATAGCCACCCATAGCCAACACAGTCATTTTCTTCTGTGGATAATTCTCTTGTTAAATCCTTAGAACAGGGATCTGATACAAAATTTGTTCTTTTGACACTGACTGATTTCACTCAGTATGATCTCTTCCAAATGAGACCATGTTATACGATGTTCTCTAAAATTGTCATTGTTTTTTACCATAGCATAGTGTTCCATTGAGTACATGTACCATAGTTTGCTTATCCGTTCATCTGTTGATGGGCATCAGGGTTGATTCCAACTTTTTGCTATTGTGGACTGTGCTGCAACAAACATTCGTGTACATGTGTCAGTTCATGTGACAACCTTTGTTTCTGAAGGATAAATTCTGAGCAGTGGAATTACAGGATTAAATGATATATCTATCTCCAGCTTTTTAAGGAAATGCCAGACTGTTTTGCAAAAAGGTTGTACCATTTTGCAATCATACCAGCAGTGTAGAAGAGTTCCAATTTCTCCACAGCCTCTCCAGCATTTGTTATTTTGTGTTTTTTGGATCATGGCCAACCTTGCTGGGGTGAGATAGTATCTCATTGTACTTTTGATTTGAATTTCTTTAATAGCTAATGATCATAAGCAATTCTGCATATATTGTTCAGCTGCCTGGATATCCTCTTTAGAGAAATTTTTATCTCCTTCTCCCATCACTTAATTGGATTATTTATCCTTTTCTTGTTGATAATTTGTAATACCTTATAGATTATGGAGATCAGATGTCTGACATAAGAGTTGCCAAATATTTTTTCCCATTCTGTAAGTGATCTTCTAATTTTTTGATGAAGGCTTTGGATGAGCAAAAGTGTTTGATTATTAGTAATTCACATTTATCTATTTTCTTTTCTGATGAATGTGCTTGCTTTGTCAGATTTTGAAGTCTGTCTACATTGTGTATTAAAACTTCTGCTGTTGATCCTATTTTATCTTGGATGTGCTTTATCATTTTAGATTTGATATTTAAGTGTTTTACCCAATTTGAGTTAGTTTGTGTGTAAGGTGTGAGACATGGGTCTTGTTTCAACTTTTTTGCAGATGGATATCCAATTTTGCCAGCACCATTTGTTAAAGAGACCATTCTTACTCCCTTTTAACATCTTAGGGCCTTTGTCATATATTAACTGTTCACAGGAGGATGGTGGCATCTCTGGGTTGAGTCTCACCTCTATTCCATTGGTCTGTATGTCTCTTTGTGTAACAGTACCAGGCTGTTTTGACTACTGTGGCAGTGTAATGGGTGCTAAAGTCAGATAGTGAGAGACCTCCCAGTGTCGTCTTCTTCTTCAGTAGTGCTTTACTTATCCGAGATTTCTTCCCTTTCCAAACAAAGTTGATAATTTGTTTTTCCATCTCATTCAAAAATGTCACTAGAATTTGTATTGCGATTGCATTATTTAAGTAGATTGTTTGTGGCAAAATAGACATTCTTACAATGTTGAATCTTCCTATTCATGGGCAGGGTAGATTACTTCATTTATGTAAGACTCTCTTAGTTTCTTGTAGTAAGATCTTGTAGTTCTCTTTGTAAAGATCTCTCATTTCCCTAGTTAGATTTATTCGTACATATTTTATCTTCCTGGGGGCTATAGTAAATGGAATTGATTTGGTGATTTCTTCTTTAATAATCTCACTGTTGGTATAAAGGAATTCTACCGATTTACTTATGTTTATCTTGTATTCTGATACTTTGCTCAACTCATCTACTGGCTGCAATAGTTTACTTATGGATTCATTTGGATTCTCTGTACAAACAATCATATCATCTGCAAAGAGGGAGATTTTTACTGACAGCTGCCCAAATCAGTCAGGCCATCAGGTATGGTAGTCCCCATTTTCTAGGTGACATCAGAAGCACCTCTTTGGCCGTCCCCAGATACTATGACATAGTTCATGGTAAGGAGGGGTTATAGCTTAGCTGCCATTCTCAGCTGGGCTCTACTGGTAAGGTAACACTGTGCTGAACTCAGCCTTCTGCTGGAAAAGTACTTTTCATACTGGCACTGCTTCTCAGCTTGGGAATTACCCCTGCTGAGGCCTCCAGTTGGGTGACTCTGCCTCCCAGCCAACCCAGATGGCATCTCGGCTGAGCTGGCCTTCCCATCACCGAACAGCAGGATCTATGGCGGAGTTAAAAAAAAAGAAAGAGTTGGGGACAGTGGTGTCCTAAGTCAGGAGCTGGACTCTCAAGATGTGACTGTCCCATGCACTATCTCTCTGTTGTACTATACACTGTTTGCTTTAGCAATGTAGTTCATCATATCTGCTGGCTCATGCCATTCACTTTCTCCCAGATAAGAAAAGAAAAGAAAGAATAAAGCATGAGTACCTGCAGATCACTCAAGTGACGAGTCACCAGGAATGGGGCTCAGGGCTCAGCACACTCTGCCTCCTTAGAGACAGGTAGTTTCTTCTTTCGTGGTGTGTAGTCCAATCTGACAATACTGTGGCATATCCTAGGGCTCCCTGGGTGTCTAGAGTGTTCCATTCAATTATCAATCCAGGCCTTAGTTTTCAGAGGGTATTGAGGAGCAGTATGTCTAGTCTACCATCTTTGCTTCACTCTGGTTTGGGGATTTGATATACATTAATTTAGTAGTAAGAAAAGTTAGAGAGGTCTTTTGCAGCGTATTTGCCCAATGCAATGTGTCATTTGATTTATTGATTGATGCTTCCATGATCATTGTTGTAGATTCATGTAGAATCAAATCCTTGACAACTTCAAATTTTCTCCATTTATCATGGTATTGGAAATCCTGGTGGTATAGTAGTTAAGTAGTATGACTGCTAACCAAAAATTTGGCAGTTTGAATTGGCCAGGTACTCCTTTGAAACTCTATGGAGCAGTTCTACTCTATCCTATAGAGTTACTGTGAGTTGGAATTGACTCAGTGGCATTGGGTATCATGATGTTTATTGGTTTAGTTGTGAGAATAGTTGTTTTCTTGGTGTTGAGGTATAACCCATAGTGAAGGCTGTGGTCTTTGATCTTCATCAGTAAGTGCTTCAAGGCTTTTTCACTTTCAGTGACCAATGCTGTGTCATTCGCACATCACAGGTTGTCAATATGTCATCCTCCAATCCTGATGTTTTGCTGTTCTTCATCTAGTCCAGTTTCTGGGATTATTTGCTCGGCATACAAATTGAATAAATACAGTGAAAGAATACATCCCTCATGCATAACTTACCTAATTTTAAGCCATGTAGTATCCTTTGCTGTAGGAACTACTGCCTCTTGGACTATGCACAAGTTCCTTACAAGTATAGTTCAGTGTTTTAGAACTGCCCTTCTTCACAATGTTATCCATAAATTGCGTGTGTGTGTGTGTGTGTGTGTGTGTGTGAGTGTGTGTGTGTGTGTATGTGTGTGTGTGTGTGGTTATTTTAGTCATCTAGTGCTGGTCTAACAGAAATACCACAAAGTACATGGCTTTAACAAAGGAAAACCTATTCTTCCTCAGTCTGATAGGCTATAAGTCTGAATTCAAGGTGTTTACTCCAGGAAAAGGCTTTCCCTCTGTCACCTCTGGAGGATAGTCATTGTGTTGTATCAGCCTTTGGTCAGGGAGCACCTTGGCACAAGAAGCTCAGATCTGAAGTACATGCTCAACTCCTGGTGCTGCTTTCTTGATAGTGTGAGGTTCCCAACTCTCTGCTTGCTTCCCTTTCCTTTTATCCCTTGTAGGACAAAAGGATAAAAAGTGGTACAAGCCACCCTCCAGAGAAACTCTCCTTATAATGAAGCAGGGAGTGGACCTTATAAAGGGATTTACAGTCCCACCCTAATCCTCTCTAAATAAACCCCTCTGTTAACCTCAGGCAGAGATTAGGAATTACAGCTAACTGAAAGGTCAGTATTTCAAATCCACCAGGTGCTCCTTAGAAACTCTATGCAGCTGTTGTTCTCTGTCCTATAGGGTCACTATGAGTTACAAGCAACTTGATGGCAATGGGTTTTTTATATTTTAAGGTCCTGATAAGGAGCAGTGATGGCATGGTGGCTAAGCACTTGGGTGCTAACTCAAAGCCTGGCAGTTCAAACTCACCAATCAGTTTGCAGGAGAAAGAACGTAGCAATTTGCCACTGCAAAGATTTACAGCTTTGGGAACTCTATGGCACCATTTTACTCTCTCTTATAGGATCACCATGAGTCTGAACCAACTCAAGAGCAATGGGTTTGGTTTAAGGTCCTAAGATTGTCTGGGAATGGGTGAAAGTACCAGATTACAACAGTTAAGGAGACACATTTTAGTTGGATGACCACTTAGAAAATATTTTGAAAATATTTAACTACCAAGCCAGCCAAGTGCCTAGATGAGAAAAAAATGAAATAATAGAAAATACAAGAAAAGACATAGAAAGGAAAATACAATAGGTGAGACAAATAGGAAATAGACAGTAAAAAGATAGTTACAAACTCAAATACATAAGTAACTACATTACTTATTAATAGGCTGAACACTTTGAAAAGTAGAGACTTCAGGCTGGATAAGAAATTTTCTCTTAATTCCCAAATAAATGTGAATCAAGTATTTTTTTTTCCCCAGAAATAAAATTTCAGTTTTCCTTCTAAACATTTATTTTGCATTTGTAAAACAAGCAAAACTGGAGTTTTTTGTCATCAAAATTGACTGGAAATGTTCATCTGTTGAACTTAACATGATTTTATATTCATTTCACACAAATTTGTTCTTAGGTGCCCTCAATTCAGTTTTCATGCATGGCAACATTACAGAACAGAGTGGAACTGCCTCTTAGCACTTTAAAGGAGCACCTAGCTGGTGGATTTGAATTGTCAGCCTTTTGCTTAGCAGCCAGCTCTTAGCCACTATACCACCAGGGCTCCCATATGTAATTACCCACTGCTGTACAGTTGATTCCAGCTAGAAGCAATCCTATAGAACAGAGTAGAACTTCTCCATAGAGTTTCCAAGGAGAGCCTGATAGATTCAAATTGCAGACCTTTTGGTTAGCATACATGGCAGTAAATAACTATGCCACCAGGATTTCCATAAACGATTATGTCCTCCCAAATACTGAAATCAATTAATGAATATGTGATTTTAGTTGAGCATATTCATCATTTGTAAGGCATTTAGAGGATTCTGCTAGATTCTCTGTTAAATTCTATAAATATTCTCTAGATCCTTTTGCTATCTGCCTTGCATATTATTGAGAGATAATCACTCCCAATAGAAGGGTAGATGGAAGTTCCTCAGTTGCATAGCTACATTAACAGTGTTTTCTATTGTTAAATGAATTTTAAAATAGGAAAATTTTTGTGGTACTTACATCAGGATCTGTAAACTGTTGCTGAAATCGTAGTTTGAGCTCAAAAACTAGATCTATTGCAAATTTGGAGAGAGAGATCTCGATTCTTGTTTAACTTTTAACAACTTAATAAGTATGTAAAATATTGCAGGTGTAACCAAGAAAAATAGCAAGAACTCTAAGAAACTACATTTTGTTGTTGTTGGTTTTTACTTACATAGCCAGTTCTTACTGATAACCCACTGCTGTTGAGTTGATTCTGACTCATAGTGACCATACAGGACAGAGTAGAACTGCCCCATGGGGTTTTCGAGGAGTACCTGGTGAATTTGAATTGCCAAGCTTTCCTTTAGCAGCTGTAGCACTTAAGCCACTATTCCAGCAGGGTTTCCATTCTTATTGATAGCACTGTCTAATAGGAAACTAGTATCAAATCTAGAAAAACACAATATTTATCTCAATTCAAACTAAACTGTATTTTTGTATTCAATTTTTTAAATCTGCACCAGTTTATTAAATGACTCTAGAAAATGTCTTTCTCATACTCTCTTTGATATTGTGATAGATAATTTTTGTAGCTCTGTAGTTTTTTGGGGAAACTCTGATGGCATAGTGATTAAGTGCTACATATGCTAACCAAGAGGTCATCAGTTCAAATCTGTCAGGCACTCCTTGGAAACTGTATGAGACAGTTCTATTCTGACCTACAGGGTTCTGTCCTTGGGAGTTGACTCAATGGCAGTGGTTTTGGTTATAGTCTTTTGGAATATAAGTCATCCCCAACTAACAGGCGGGGTCTGTTCTGATAACTCTGATGTAAATCAAATACTTCCTAATTTTTATTATTATTGTCAATCAATTTTGTAAATTCTACCTTTATTTTCTTTGTGGGTTGGCATGAAGATGATAGCATGAGCAAATGACATGATGCAACAGTTTCTGTAGTACATATTAGTAATGGTAAGACACACAAAAACAAAAAGCAGCAGTCACAAGAGCCGTCAGGGGTAACTTGAATACGTCGTTAATTAAAGGACTACCGGTATTTTACCCTTTGCTTTTTTTTTTTTTTTCACGATGTCTTTTTTCAGTCTCCAGTGACTCCCAATTCGGAAATCTCTACCAGGGATTTTTGAAACCAACATGGGCCAGACTGGTCATTCAAAATATTGTGTAACTAATTCTCATTAGAAGGTAACATTTAAACAATGCTGAGAAACCGGATAGAAAATCTAAACCATTCATACAACTTTGAGTAGAATTAAAACTCGTATTATTTTCTCTGAGCCTCATTTTCCATGTCTGTAAATATGGATTCAGTTAATGCCTACTTTAAGGTCCTGACAAGAAATAAGACAGTGTATATAGAGTGTTTATCTGTATATTCCAGATTTTCAATGTATTTCTTTTTTAGGATCTTTAATTACTTAAATGTAAGCATACTTTTACCTTTAAAATTTTTGCATGCCTCTATCTTATAACATCTCAAAGGGTTTTTTTTCATATATTGGTTTTCTTTCTTTATACCTTAGGCAAGTACAACTGTACAATTTGACAAATCACATATGTGAATCTGAAGTATGTGTGTGTATATATTTTATATACATGTATATGTACACAAATATGGAAACCCTGGTGTTGTACTGGTTAAGTGCTACATCTGCTGACCAAAAGCTAAGCAATTCAGATCTGCCAGGTGATACTTAGAAACTCTATAGGACAGTTCTACTTTGACCTATAGGGTTGCTAAGAGTTAGAATCAGTTTCACAGTGTATATACCCATATTACCAAAGCCACTACTCATTCACAGTAACCCCGGAAGGTTTCCAAGGCTGTAAATCTTTGCAGAATCAGGCTGCCACATCATTCTCTCAAGGAGACACTGGTAGTTTTGAATCATCAAATGTTTCCTTAGCAGTCAAATGTTTTAACAACTGTGCCACCATGGCTTGTTTTATGTATATACATATATAGACACATATATACATATATAGAGAGACACACATTGATATATGTGCATATGTATTTAAATATAACATGTGATGTATATGTTTAAAACATTCTTTTCTCTGCTGTTTATTGTATCTATAAATATGTTGCTTTTTCACTAATTAAACATTTTAGTGAGAAAATTAAGGAGGGAAATGTAAAAAATATCACCTACCATTCCTTGAGGCATATAATTCACAAACCATAGGAAAAGAACAAAAAAGTTTGTGGAACTCTACAACCTGAACCCAACCATTAGCAAACCAATGCCTTTCAAAGCCAAGGGGTCACTTTACGGGGTGGGGGAGTCACTGTAATGCGACGTTTCCAAGCATCTCAAGAGCAACACGTTATGCAGCAGTGTTTTGTTTGGTGGCATCTTATTAACTTATGAACCACAAAGTTTGGGGCTTAAAATGTGGCTAACAACTTAAGCAGAAACCTGTAAATGAGTAGCTTAGTGTCCTAAAACCATATATTTAGCCAAAGGAAGGTGCAGCCCCACAATGTTTCTCTTTAGATGCCAAAACATTTAAGAGCAAAGGGTTGGATAATTTTTAGGCATTTCTTGCAAGTAGGTAGTGGCTTCTTTTCTCTTTTTTCCTCCCCCAAATATTATTTTCACAGCTTGGTGAAACAGGGTTACCTTTTATATTTGCTGTGTTAGAATGTGAAGACGGTGGCAGTGGTTTTAATAATTCAGTAGTATTCAGATGTTTCGACTCAACAGCTATTCTAAAGAGAACCCACAGTTCCAGAAATAAGTAAAGCAAACAAAGCAAATTAAACTAATGGGATGCCTTTTAGATTACAGGTAGTAAGGTTACTGGTAAAACAATGTTTGACTCTGAGAATGTATTTCCCCCAGTCTTTAAAATGTAAATATAATTAGATATTTCTGCTTAGTTTTATTTTGGTACTCCTCTGAATGTCAATTACAGGTCAGAAGGGTAGAATGAAGGAGGAGACCTGCCGTGATGGAGGCTTCTGACTCCAGAAGTGGTCCTGGTCCCCTTCGAGTGTTGGTAGACATACCACTAGTATCGCATTCACTTGGGTTTCCCTCTCCTCTGTTTCTTACCCTTTCTGAGTACCCAGAGACCATGGGGGAGGAGGGGAGCAGGGAGAAAGTTTGTGGAATGCTATTACCATCTCTCTGAAAACTAATATGAATAAATCGTTTGTTTATTCACTCAGCACATATCTAGAGATTGTCAGAGTCTACTCAGGACATTCAAGGGTATAAACAGAAATTAAGAGTACTGTCTAAAATTTATAGCCTGGGAAGAAAAAGCTAAATAGACATAGCTTTAAAAGTTACGTCACACTGAATTATATATAAAAATTAAGATGACAAATTTTTTTGTTATGTATTTTGTATCATGGTAGGAAGAAGGTTACTACAGAATGCAAATGCAGGAGTCAGTTGAGAAAGTAGTGGCCAGTGGTAATCACGTGGTTTTGCAGGACACAAACCTGCATATGGTCAGTATGGCAGGTGTACAAACCAAATTTTCTGGAATAAAAGGTCCATATTCAGTGACAAAGATTCATTTTCAAGGAACAAAATCCCCTCAAGCTAGCTCAATGAAAGGAAATACAACAGAGCAGCACGGCTGAAATAATTTTCAGAGGCAGTATCTCTCTCTGACTTCCTTGACTCAGTCTCTGTCTTTCCACATGATCACTCCTCTTTTCTCCACTCTGCAAACCATCTATCTCAATTAGGTTCTAAATTTCTGCTGTTCCATAACCTCAGCCTGGATGGACCCTTTTTGCCAAGATTCTACCTCCAGTTTCAACACTGGAGATGGGCTTCACGTAGACTCTTGGATGCTCTGCAGTGCCTCTAATTATCTATTTGATTCATATAAAGTTTTCTTTATTATGCACTTGGCTTGGCTTATTATACATATACAGGAATAATTTTACATTAATGCTTAATGTGGATTGTATTACAGATGTGAATTGTATTATTTTGTATTGTTGACTTTCCCTGCTTTCTTGTCACCCCGTAGCCTGCTCCCTCCCACATACACATACCTGACAACTGAGATATTTTTCCACTTCTTCACTATGCTCCTAGCATCATATACAGACTTTTATATACTGCAGTATATGTGTAAGTTTAGCGTCCCATTTTTATTTTACAAATATTATTATGAATACCTATATAACTGTCTTACTTGGCTGGCTTGGCTACATATTTTACCCAACAACAAAAACCTATGAATATTATTTCATAAAGCTGTTTAGCTCTGATTTACTCTTTTTAACAAATATCACATGCCATGATTGTAACATAATTTATACTGCAGTTCTCTTATTGAAGATCATTCACCATGTTTCCATTTATTTATTAAATCATATGCCACTGTTAGTGAGGCTGCAATAGGCTGCCTTATACACATATCCTCATGTACTACTGGCTTGATATACATGGAATAGATTCCCATATTAAAGGATTGTTGTTGCTTAGTGCTGTCGAGCCAGTTCCAACTCATAGTGACCAATAGTGCACAGTAGAATAAAACACTGCCTGGTCTTGTGCCATGCCCCGTATCATTTTTAGGCTTAAGCTCATTGTTGCAGCCATGTGTCAATCCATCCTGTTAAAAGAGTCTTCCTCTTTTTGGCTGACCCTCTACTTTACCAAGAATGACATCATTCGTCAGGGCCTGACTGCCTCCTGGAAGACACAGTCTAGCCACGTTTGCTTCCAAGGAGCGTTCTGGTCTTACCCCTTCCAGAGCAGATCTGTTTGTTCGCTGCTTTAATTTCTTCCTCCACACGTCTGTCAGTTTGTTGTAGTGGGGACTTGCATGTTGCTGTGATGCTGGAAGTTACGTCACTGATTTCAAATACTAACAGTGTCACCCATGGTGGACAGAATTCAGCTGAACTTCCAGACAGACGAGAAAACAGGAAGACATTAAAGGATAGACTTTTTACAAATTTCCACAGATGTTTGCAATTTTATTTTCAGTAAAACAGTTGCAATGAATATTTTCCACCAGCAATCCTAATATAACCCTTTTTATTGCTCCTTTACTGTCATCGTAGGTGTACAATGATAGCTATTGTTATTTTCATTTATACGTAGTCCACTGACTACTTATAAACCTGAACTTTTTTTTGTCTTTGTAGGATATTTAGGGTTGCTTTTGGTTAATGTACATAGTTGCCAGGTGAAAAACCAAAATATGGATAAAATAAGTTTTTATCAAAGATTTCTTTTTTGAAGTTTATAGAAGTTTATAGCAGTTATGTGACATCCTTGTCTAATTGAGTTTTCTTTCTTATGCACCACTTCTTTAAATTTCTGATGTAATAACTAGACTGGCTTGAAAAAAAGGTTTGGGAAGCATTCCAATTATTTCCACGACATTGTGGATTTTAAATAAAGTGGGAACTTTTTGTTCTTTGAAGGTTAGCTGTGATTCAGCTGTGAGCCTCTCTAGTCCTAGTGCCTTTTTCCATAGTAAGTATTTACATGCTCTTCCAATGTCTCTCAGGTAATTGATAACTTGAGTTTACATTTATTCCTGGGTAATCTTTGGTAGTTTATGGTTAGCTAGTAATTGATTTTCTGTGGGTTGTCAGCTTTGTTGCTATAGATTTTCTATCTTCTGTATTTGTAGCTCAGACTCATTTCTCATTCTTAATATTGTTTATTTTCCTCATTTTTTAAAAATCGTGCTCAACTGAATACTTTGCTCATTTTATTGGTCATTTAAAAATACTGCACATTATTCATTTTTAGCATTTTTGTTTCATTTTATTATCTTTTTATTTTTACAAATTTCATTTTCCTAATAACTTTAGATTGTTTGTGGGGTTTTTTGGTCTAATTTCTTAATATGAATACTTCATTCTTTTCTTAATCTTTTTCTCTTGGTCTTTCCTTTTTAAAAATAGAAGCAGTCAGCTACAAATTTTTGTCTAGGTACGGCTGGTTTTCAGAATAAGATGGGTCTTCTTTATTTTATGTTTTGTAATTTTTATTACCTCCTGGATTCAAAACTTTTAGGAAGATGTTTCATGATATTCACATAGTTTAGGTTGTAAGATAGACTCGCTCATTATTTATTGCTACTTTTATTAGATTGTACTAATTAAATATGAACTATAAAATCCCAAAGCTAGGTTTCAAATTTGCTTTCTCACTAAGACATAATTGATTTTTGTAATATTCACAAAACATGCAGGAAAACATGAATCTCTTTCGAAGGGATACTCAATTACCCTTTACGTTCATTTGTCTATTGTAACCACCCTATTCTAAGAAAAGTATACTCAAGTCTTTAGCCATAATCATATTTTAACACATTTCCTTGCACTTCTAGTAGCCTAATTTAGTGTATTTAGTTTCTATATTACATGGTGTGTTCAAGTTTATGATCATAAATTCAATAAATTCTCCCTTTTATTGTTAAACAATGCCCTACTTTATTGGGACAATGAGACGCTAGCTGCTCAGTTAATAGCACCCTTCTTTCCCAACAACTTGAGAAATAAAAGAATTAATGGTATATGCAGGATTCTCTTTCTTTCCTTTTTAAAACTGTAATATAATGAAGGTTTCCAGAGCAAATTAGTTTCTCATTGAACAATTAATATACATACTGTTTTGTGACATTGTTGTCAAAGCCAGAACCTGTCAACTTTCTCCCCTTCTTAACCTTGGATTCCCAATTACTGGCTTTCCTGTCCCCTCCTGCCTGTTTGTCCTTGCCCCTGAGCTGCTATCCCCATTTAGACTCTTTTTTTTTTGTTTGTTTTTATGGGTCTATCTAGCCTTTGGCTGAAGAGTGAAATCTCAGGAGTGACTTCAGTACTGAATGTTAAAGGATGTTGAGGGACCGTACTGTTGGGGTTTCTCCAGTCTCTGTCAGACCACTAAGCCTGGTCTTCTCTCTCTCTCTCTCTCTCTCTCTCTCTCTCTCTCTCTCTCTCTCTCTCTCTCTCTCTCTCTCTCTCTCTCTCTGTGTGTGTGTGTTGGGGGGGGTGTGGGTGTTTGTTAGAGTTTTGTCCTACATGTATCTTAAGCTCTGCCTTGGACCTTCTTCTGTGATGCCTGTAAGAGGAGTCGGTGACAGCAACCAGGTAGCATCTAGTGTGCTAGACTCAGCCTGGTAGAGGCTGTGTTACTTGCGGTCTATAAGTCTTTTGGACTGATCTTTCCCTTTGGATTTCTTTATGTTCCCTTGCTCCAGGTGGGGTAGAACCAATGGAGTGTCCTAAGTGGCCGCTCACAAGCTTTTAAGACCCCAGATGCTACTCACCAAAATAGTATATAGAACATTTTCTGTATAAACCATGCTATGACCACTGAGCTAATGTCCCTAAGATCATGTTCTTGAATGCTCAGTCCAGTATTTGGGTCCGTCCGGGAAGTAACTGGCTTACTAATTTGCAGGACCCAAAGTAAGATACAAATGTCAATCCTCTTGATCAATAATCACTAAGGATATCAAAACAGCAATTCAAAATAGCGGTTTCAAAATTGTTATTGTATCAATTACATCTCATAGTGACCCTACAGGACAGAGCAGAACTGTCCAATAGAGTTTCCAATGAGCACCTGGTAGATTTGAACTAGTCATGTTTTGGGTAGCAGATGTAGCCCTTAGCCACTATTCCAACAGGGCTTCCAAAACAGGGACAGCAGAATAAAGTCTGGGGTCCTGAAGTCCACCCTAGGTATATGGAAGTCTGACTATCAACTTTGTTACTAAGGAAGCTGATATAAGAGAATGGATGGACATCAAATTGGCCTCAGTATAACTCAAATTTGCCCTGCTGGCTAACAGCCAGTACCAATAGTCCAAATCTAATTAAGTATAGTGTTTAAAAAAGTTAACAGTTTACAAATCTGATAATATACAATAGCATGTCAAATGATAGCACATTATAGGTAACTGTGTGTAGTGCAAGAGAATCCAGAATCATATCATTAGGAGTTCTCTCTGCTGTTCTGTGCATACTCTACTTTCTCTCAGCTTTTGCAAAAAGATTTACTCCTGGTATCCCAAGAGATGATCTCGCCTTCCTTCTCTACATGCCAGGAATAGCACAGACATTGGCCATGCACACTTAGCCCACAAAAAACTGGAGCTGTACTTCAACCCTATACTAAAGAGGCCACCCCCAGGGATAAGAAAGAGGTTGTCCTTTGTGGCAATTTCATTCTTGGCTTTGCTTCTGAGAAGACACAAGTGAAGAACACAATTAGTGTCAACAGTGATGGGTTGTGTTTATTTTTTCTTGGGGGGACCAGTTCTGAGATCAGTATTCAAGAGGCCACCCAATGATTTCATTCTTTGCAGTCTTTGTTTTTCAAGAAGAATAAGAGCTAAAAAAATTATTCATCTGAAAATATGGCAAGTTACAAAGAGAATAAAATACACTCGTGTGATACATCAGCTGTGCTAAATACACTCCAATTCCTCACACTGAACAACTCAAGAGTAGCACTAAGCAGTTGAATGCATTCAGAAGATCCTTGAGATTTTGTAGAATCGATAACAGTTGCATGTTCCAATAAGTCAAGAAAAAAGTGAACAGATTAACAATTATATTAAAACTCTTCAGCCATTGTACTGGAAGACATTTGTATTTCTTAACAGCCAGTAAAATGAACTTAAATTAAGTGTGTAGTCACCTCATTGAGACTCATAGACTATAATCTGATTTGAAAGTGGAAAATAAAATGATTGAAATTTGAAGAAACCTGTAATGCAATTGTCTTAGTTAACTAATGCTGCTATAGCAGAAACACCACAGTGGATGGCTTTAAGAGTAATTTGTCTTCTCACAGTCTAAGACGTATGAAGTCTGAATCCAAGATGCCAGCTTCACGGGGAAGCTTTTTCTCTCTGTTGGTTCTGGGGAAAGTCTTTGTCACCAAGCTCCCCGAGTTAAGGAGCTTCTCAGTCCAGGACTTGGAGTCCAAAGGATGTGCTTTGTTCCCAGCACTTCTTTCTTGGTGGTACAAGATCCCCTTGTCTCTCTGCTTGCTTCTCAATTTTGATCTCAAATAAGATTAACTCAAGACACGATACAATCTTGTAGACTGAGTCCTTCCTCATTAACATAACAGCCACTAATCCCATTTCATTGACATTGTAGGATTTACAACACATAGGAAAATCACATCAGATGATACAATAGTGGACAATCACACAATAGTGGGAATCACTACACAATAGTGGGAATCACACAATAGTGGGATGCACATACTTTGGGGGGCTACAATTCAATCCACAGCAGTAATTAACCTCTCTTTTATGTTTGCAGTCATTAGTACAAAACTCTAAGGATTCACTATGTTCCATGAGTGCTTCCAACAAGGACGTACTGCCATTCTGGCTGATATCACTAGTACTTAAGAAAAAAACGATAAACCCAAACCTAGAAAGAAAACAAAAAACAAGCAAAAATAAGCATGTTGAGAAAGAAGACTAAGAGAATTTTTGTGGGGGGGGGAAAACCACTAAACATTATTTGGAGAATGGTGTAATTGTTTTCCTTTAAACTTGGGAAATTTTTATATTAAGTACAGAAATTTTAAAGATAATTAAACCAGTATTATTTATATTTTGAATATAAATATAAATTTGGAACCAGCAAATTTGAGCTTTGAAATATTTATGAAGTTTAAGAGACTGATCTATATAAGAGAAACAAATCAATCTTATGTTTCAATCTTTAAAACCAACCTTTGGTTACTGATCTAACATATATTTACTTTTTATTTCATTGCTTTCTGTTCTTTATGTTTTCCTTTCAGCTTTCTTTATATTTAATTTTGTGTTCACTTTCACCATGTATTTAGGGTATACATTTATAAACACAGCTTCAACTCTATTTCATATTATCCTACATATATTTTTAAATTAGTTTTTAGTTCATCATTTTCTATTTTTGCTGTTTTTTTCTTTGATGATTATTTAAAATATATTGCCCAGTTTTCAAACACATCCATTTTTTTAAAAGTTTTTTTATGTATTTTTTATTTCTAGCTAATTTTCATCACAATCTCACTTTAACCCTTTGAAATTTGTTGAGAATTGCTTTATGCCCCACATTAGGTTAATTTTGGGAAATAATCCACATGTACCTAGTTGGATAGTTTCCTCTAGAACCATTGTCTGCAATGTTTTACATATATCAGTCAAAGCAAGTTTGCTACTCAAATAATAAATATGTATATGCATTTAACACAGTTTAAGGGTAAACATTAAAATACACAAATTTTCTCATTAACCACTAATGCCCCAAACAAAGAAGCTGAAGGTTATTACTACTTTGTGCAGTTTGAAATGGATTAGACCTGAAATTAAGAAGCACTGAGAATTACTGGTGACTGGAATCTGAAAGTTGGAAACAAAGAAGAAAGAGAAGTAGTTGGAAAATACAGGCTGGGTGATAGAAATAATGCCAGAAATTGCACGATAGAATTTTGCAAGACTGATGGTTTCTTCACTGTATAAGCATTTTCCAAAAGACATAAACAGTGATTACATGTGTGGAACTCACCAGATGGAATACAAAAGAATCAAATAGACTACCATCTGTGAGAAGAGACAGTTGAGAAAGTATCATTAATCAGAAGAAGACCGTAAACTGTTCCTTCACAACTTCAAGCTGAAGCTGAAGAAAGTCACAAGTCCACAAGAGCTTTGGTATACTACTTCTGAATTTGGATCCATCTCAAGAGTAGATTTGATATATTGAACATGAAGGACTGAAGATCAGATGAGTTGAGGGATGGTATCAAGGACACCATATGTGAAGAAAACAAAAGGTTGTTAAAGAGATAGTGCCACGAACTGAACCACATTCCCCCAAAAATGTGTGTAGCCATTTGGCTGGGCCATCATTCTCAATATTTTGTGACTGTGTTCTTAATCGCTACCTGTGGGTGATATATAGGATTTATGTTAAAAAGGATTAGGGTGGGACTATAAAATCCTTTCTAAAATCGCCTCCCTGGTCCAGTGTAAAGGTATTTTCCCTGGAGTGTGGTTTGTACCACCTTTTATCCTACAAGAGATAAAAGGAAAGGGGAAGCAAGCAGAGAGTTGGGGACCTCATAATATCAAGAAAGCAGTACCCTGGGTAGAGCACATCATTTAGACATAAGTTTCCTGCATGAAGATGCTTCCTGAACAAAGCCTGGTGCGATATGAGGACTTTGCTCCAGAGCTGACGAAGAGGGAAAGTCTTTCCCTGTAGCAGACACCCTGAATTTGAGCTTGTAGCCTACTGGACTGTGCAAGAATAAACCTTTCTTTGCAAGAGCCATCCACTCTTGGTACTTCTTTTAGAGCAGTACCAGATGACTAAACCAGAAAAGAAAGAAAGAAAAGACTAAATAAAATAAATGTCACAAGAGACTTTGAAACTTGCTCTTGAATGGAGAGTAAACCCATGGATGTCAAATTGATTCCAACTCTTGGCAACCTTGTAGACAGAGTAGAACTGCCCGATAGAGTTTCCAAGGAGTGTCTGGCAGGTTTGAATCATGAAGTATTTGGTTGACAGCTGTCACACGTAACCACTATGCCAACAATGTTTCTGAATGGAGAATTGTGAAAGCAAATAGAAGAAATAATGAAGTAAAAAAGCTGAATGAAAGATTTCAAAAGGAGGCTGAGAAGATAAGGTATTATAATGACACACACACGCACACAAAGACTTGAAATTAGAAAACTAAGAGTAGAACTCAGCATTTCTCAAGCTGAAAGAACTGAAGAAAAAAGTCAAGTCCTAAGTCGCTGTATTGTAGGATTCTGTGGGCAAAATACTGAACTATGCAGGAAATATCTATATAGTTGGGGATTTTCGTTATCTATCTCCTTTCAATGCTCTAAGTTTTTGCTTAATATATTTTGACTGTTATATATACACACATTTAGAAGTGTCACATCTTCTTGGTGAATTGATCTTACTGTTATTATGTAAAGTTGCTCTTTGTTCATGGTAATATTTTTTGTTCTGAAGTTCACATTATCTGATGTTAATATAACTGATCACGCTTTCTTTTGATTGATGTATACATGGTTTATCTTTGTTCAGCATTTTACTTTTAACTACCTATTTCTTTATATTTAAAATAGATTTCTTATAGACAGCTATCTTGATTTTTCATGTAATCTGACAACCTGTGTCTTTTACTTAGTGCATTTAAACAATTCATATCAAATATAAAATTTTATGGTTGAATTACCTGTTTTTCTTTTCTCTCTTTTTTCTGCCATCTTTTTAACTAATTGAGAATTCTTATTATTTTATTTTACTTTGTCTATTTTATTTAGTTGTGGCTTATCACATCTTTTCTAAAAATTTGTTGTATATATCCTCAGATTTATAATAAGCCAAGTGCTGTCGAGTCAGATTTATAATACATAACTTTTAATTATTCAATTTAATTCAAATTATTTAATTTACCTTCACCTAATATTATACAGCCTCTCATGTGGTATAAGGACCTTATAAGAATATATTGCCAGCATCTTCCTCCTATGCTTTGTGCTATCTTAATCTTATATTTTACTCCTATGTAAGCTACAAACGCAATATATGGTTACTCTATTTACTTTAGAGAGAAAAAAAATTGAATTTCTTATTCACCTTCCATTCATGCATTTATGGGGAGTTTCATTTGTCTACATAGATTCATTTTTCTGTGTGGTATAATTTTTTCTTTTGACTGAAGAACTTCCTGCAGCATTATTTGTAGTGTACATCTGTTGAAAACAAGTTCTTCCTATTTTTACTTTTAATCTTAAGAAGTCTATTTTTCATTTCAAAATATTTTTTCCTTCAGATATAGAATTCTGAATGAATAGTTTTTGTCCTTCAGCATTTTAAAGGTGACACTTCATTGTCCTATGGCATGTGTGATTTAGTCCATTTGATTCCTGTGTATTCCATCTGGTGAGGTAGAAAAGTTGGCAGTAAGTCTTATCTTTGTTTCTTTATGTATAACATACCAAAACCCATGGTCATGAAGTTGGTTCCAACTCATAGCAAACCTATGGGAAAGAGTAGAACTGCCCCATAGAGTTTCCAAGACTGCATGGTGGATTTGAACTGCTGACGGTTTCATTAGCCGATGGAGAGCTTAACCACTATGACACCAGGGTTTCCACATGTAATATGGTATGTTTTATTCTGCCCGCCTTCACAATTTTTGTCTTTGTCCGTAATATTTTTAATACAGTCTCCCTAGATGTGTTTTCTATTTGGTTACTTATTTATTTATTTGGAATTTATCCTACTTAGTGTTTTCAGAGCTTCTTGAAATTGTGATTCGGTTTCTTTCTCAGATACCTAGCACTGCTATAATGAAAAAATATTACAAGTGGATGGTTTTAAAGAACAAAAGTGTATTCTGTCACAGTCTAAGAGGCTAGAAATCCAAATTTAGGGCACCAGCTCCCAAGGAAAGTTTTCTCTATCTGCTCTCAGCACAGAGACTCCGTGTCCGAGGGATGTGTTCTACTCCCAGCACTTCTTTCTTGGTGGTACAGGGTCCTTACCTCTCTGCTCACTTCTATCTCCTTTTATCTAAGACAAAATATGATGTAGGCCAAACCCCACGATTTCCACTTAGATGGACCAGGTTAGGGCTGTGTCCTGAGTAAGGGCGTTGTGTCCCACCCAGTCCTCTTTAGCATAACCGAATCTTGCCTCATTATCTACAGGCAGAAATCAGGATTTACACTACGTAGGACAATCACATCGGATCATAGAATGGTGGACCACCACACGATACTAGTAATCATGGCCTAGCCACGCTGACACACATTTTGAAGGAACACAAGGGAACACAAGTCAATCCATAACAGTATCTTTCGTTATTTTTGGAAAATACTTAATCATTATCTTTTCAGATATTCTTCCACCAAGTTCCCTTTCTTTTTTACTTCTCAAGTTTCAAGTACCTTGAAGTTAGATTTTTGATATTCTCTTTCACATCTTGAATACTATATTCTGTTTTGTCACATTTTTATACGTGTCTCAGAGCAATTTCCACTGACCTATCTTTAACTTCACTGCTAAATTCTTAACTGTGTCAAGTTTACTGGTTAGCTCATTGAAGAAATCTTCACCTCTGTTACTTCTTCTTTGATTTGTCAATTTAAATTATATTCTTTAACTTCCAGATACTACTGAAGCAGAGGTTACCCTGCTTTTCTTCTCACTAAATTTTTAGTTATCTTCTTTCTATGTTATCAGAACCTACAAGATTTACATTCCTTGTGTCTTTCTCACCTCCACAGTTATTTTAGTCTTAATTTCTTTTATCTTAATTATTAGTTCAGTCAATGCTTGCCACCAGTCTGTTCTGTTTTTGAGTTCTCTGTTATTTTAAGGATAGCTAAAGTGTGTCCTGTAAACATTCCTGAAGAATACCTTAAGAGAGCTCTTTAACAATGCATATATTTCCTATATTCATGAAATTGTTATAATCCTCTCAATTATGCCATTATTATTATTGGAGTTTTTTTCCTTGTACTTTTTTGCTGAGCACTGTCAGCTTATGCTTCATGCCCTCATGAATCTCTTTATTGTTTCCGTGAGTTTTGCACATACATGTTGTACCTTGCTTTATAAAGACAATCACTTCATTACATTTTAAAAAATTCATGGCAGGTCCTTTGTCTATAATTTTCATCTGTTCCATGGCAACAGTTTTTGAGTGACTATTGTTCATCAATGTTTTCCTTTCTTTCTTTTTTCTTGTAGAATCACTGTAAAATCCTGTACCGGATCTTTTTAAATTATTCATTATTACTTTTTTTTTTTTTTAACTCTTGTTTGTTCTCTGAACCAACTCTTTGAGAGATAGTTTATGGTGAAGTAGAGGCCAGGCTCTTATTCCAGGTATCTGAGATTTTTCTTATGATACAGGGATTTGTGGGTGAGTTAATGTAGCTTTCATTATTTCCTAAAGAGTAAGGATAATTATTTCTGCCCCTGCCACCCCCGATTCAAAGATTGTCTTCTCCACTGTCCTGAAAAACCATTGCTTTCTAAAAATATGGTTTATATATATGCTATTTCACTCCACCGTACCTCTTCTGTGTTTGGAATCAAATAAAATAGATAAGATCTTCAGCTTTCAGATATATCCTTGTCCTCTTCCCTATATTCTTGCAAAAAAAGGGGCATAGTTTTTGCCTTTCAAGGCTTTCACCTCATTTTTCAAAGTGTGAGTTTTGGAAATCTTTATTTTTCCTGATACGTGCAGCAACTGGACACCATTGCCAGCTGGTTCTCTTACTGTATTACCTTCTCCCAGTGTCCTTCCTTCTGGTTTTTGTTTGTTTGTTTGTTTATTGTTGTTGTTCACCTTGTTGTTTTTAGATAATTTTTTTTTTTTTTAGCAGAGAAAGGGAAAGTTACATAAGGTCCAATATATTCAAATTTGAAGTTCTGTGGGGAGCATTCCACAAAAATGGCATTCCAATAGGGTAAGGATCACAGTTCAGCCTAGAGTTAATAATCTTATTTTTCATGTACCAGGAACTTTGCTAATACTAGAGATACAAAACTGTGTCTTGAGGAGTTTATACTATAGCTGTAGAAAACAGTAAACATTAGTAACAGCATCTAGATAAAGTAGTTAAAAGTTATGGTAAGTACACTGAGAAAAGAATATGGAAACTCGGTCTTTAAATCTTCTCTCCACAGTTGTCAAGCTCAGGTTAAACAGTTTTTTGTTTTTTCACATCAGACATATGGCCACAAGTGGACTTTCTAACTTCAGGCAGAATGTTGTCTTTATTTAGCAAATTTGGAAATGTATGTTCCATCCATTTTCTAGAGCTGGCTTTGTGGCTGGACCAGAGATTCAAAAGAAGCTTGGGGTAGCCCCTAGTTTCTTTTCCATGGAATGCCACAAAGTTAATGAGTTATCTTTGTGTTCCTGGGAACTAATTTCTGACATTGGGGGGGAAAAATTGCTAAAACATGGTATTCTTTGGGGAATTAAAAAATATATTTTATGTAATAAGAGAGAAAGGTAACAACTCTTGAAATCAAGATCTAGACTTGTCTATGATCTTAATCAGCTAATGTTAAATATATTTTCTTTTCTGTGACTTGGCACTGGATTTTTTAGGTAGAATTTTGTTGTTCTCCAAGAAGCTGAATATTTTCTCTTTATTAAGTGTTGGGAATTTTTTTTAAGATTTCTCTTTATCTGGATGTCACTTTAAGGATGAAGGCGCCACTACCCAAGCCGGGTTGTTTTCAATTGCCTCATAAGCATATGAAAGCTGAACAACAAATACACAAGAGGAAGGAGAAGGGACACCTTTGAATTACAGCGCTGGAGAATAGCAAATATACCATGGACTGCCCTAAGAATGCACCAGTCAGTACTGAAAGAAGAAAAGCCAGAATGCTCATTAGAATTGAGGGTGGCGAGGTTTTTAGTCATGTACTTTGGACAATGTTATTCATGGAGGGATCGGTCTCTGGGAAGGCCATCGGCTTGGCAGAGCAGACAACAAAAAAAGAGGAAGGCCCTCAACAAGAGGGACTGACACGGTGACCGCGACAATGGGCTGCGGCACGACAATGACTGTGGGGTGGGACAGGGCCAGGGAGGGTTTGGTTCTGTTGTACGTAGCATTGCTCCCATTTAGGACTGACTTGATGGTGGCTAACACTATATAAACATAAAAACAAAGTTGTCTTGCATATAGTTGGGCTCTTTCACAAAGTCAAATAACTAAGAATATGTTACTTAACTTCTCCTATGAATTCTAAGAAAGAATTTGTAGACTACCACAACACATGTTCCTACCTGTTTTTACTAAAGTTTATTTTGGAAGAAAAATGGTACAGATAACACTAGAAAGCATCTTGCACAGTTTTTGTGTTCTTTTTCAATAAAGCAAATTCGTTTCCATTTTACTATCACATGGTAACATCTTAAAATTTAAGAATTACCCACTGAAGTTTAGCAGCAGAGCACTGAGTAGTGAGTATTGTAGTAGATTATCAAAATTAGTTACATTAAAGGATTCCAGAGGTGGTGGGCTATATTCTAGTACTTATATCATTTCTCATCATCTTTTTTGAAGACTCCTTTTCTTAAGCTTCATTATGATTAACTAAAAGGCCTTTAACCTAGCTTCACATTATTAACAGCAAATCACATCCCAAGCTCCGAAGCGTAAATTCACAAGGAATACCCCTTGTTTCAGTCATCTAGTGCTGCTACAGCAGAAATAACACAAAGAGATGACTTTAAAAAGAGAAATTTTGTTGTATTACAGTTCAGTAGGCTACAAGTAAAAATTCGGGGCGTCAGCTCCAGGGGACAGCCTTCTCTGTTGGCTCTAGAGCAACATCCTGGTCGTCAATCGTCTCCTGGACTCGGAACTTCTGAGACACAGGGACCCCAAGTCCTTTCCACAGGACATGCTGTGCTCCAGACACTGCTTTTTTCTTGGTAGTACGAGGTTCCCAGCTCTCTGCTTGTTTCTCTTTCCTTTAAATCCCAAGAGACTGCTTGAAGGCACAGTGCAGTCTTACACGCTGAGTCCTGCTCATTGACAGAACTGCCACACATCCACCCTCATTAACATCATAGAGGCAGGATATACAGCAAACAGGAATAACACACAATACCAGAAATCATACCCTAGCCAAATAGCTACACATATTTTTGGAGGGGACACAATTTAATCCCTAACACCGCTCTAATCTGATGTTCATACACTCGTAACTAATTATCTTAAAACTAGTGTTTTTTTTTTTCTCGTAGGCTTACATGAAGTATATGTTTAAGTGTGAAATTTTTATGATTTACTTTTTACTGGGTTAGATAGCATAAGGCATAAAACCTTTCGGCCATCATGAAAATCCAATTTCTTGCTTTTTATTTCCCTGGAATATTTATTCATCTTCCAACCACACAGTAAATGTGTGGAGATGCTTTTAATACTTGTATATCACTTTCAAAGTTAACTTACCATATTAATACTTAAAATCAATAAACAGCTCTCTGGTGGTGTAGTGGTTAAGTGCAACATCTGCTAACCAAATTGTTGGCAGTTAACATCTGCCAGACACTCCTTGGAAATTCTATGGGGTGCTTTTACTACAAGATATACAGTCACTATAAAACCTGAGAAACAATATATTACAGATCAAAGATGTCTCCTAAAAATATGTTGAAGTCCTAACCACATGTATGTGTGACTGTGACCCTGTTTGAAAATATGGTCTTTGAAGATCTTATTAGTTAACATGAGGTCGTACCTAAGTAGAAGGAGTCTTAATGCAATCTGAGTATGTCTTTATAAAAGTAAGGAACAGATGCAGAAAGATACACAGGGGGAAGTTGACCATGTAAAGACCTACCTACAAGTTAAGGAATGCCAGGAAACGCTTGGGGCTACTAGCAGCTGGGAGAGAAAAGGCAAGACCTTTCCTGAGAGCTGACAGTGAGAAGGTGGTTTTGCCGACACCCTGAATTCAGAGACCTAGAGCCCAGAACTAAGAGAGAATAAATTTTTGTTCTCATATGCCACCCAGTTTGTATTATTTTGTTGTAGAAGCCCTAGGAAATGAACACGTAGTGTGTTATGAAATATGACTGGAATAAAAGCTCATTTTGTGAGCCTTGCTGAGCAAAGAAAGTAAAACTTTAACATCATTAACTGTAAGAAATTCTGCAGTTTCAATTAGTTTAACCTCATAAGACTCCAACAAAAATCAGTTTAGAAGGAACAAGAATGAAAATGTAATAGACAATGGGCCTTCATATCAGCTGAGATTTATGCAAATAATGAAACAGTCATAACAACGTAAAAATAATCTCTTTTCCATTGTTACTTATATGACTTAATCAGATTATAAATTTATCTAGATCAGGTAAATGGAAACTTTTACTCATGGCAAGAAGATATTTTTAAAATATTTCCTGTCTTCTATTTCTGCTCAAGGAGCTAAGCTCTTCCGAACTTCATTCCTTGGAAAAATAAATGTGAGGTAGAAGAAAAAGAGGAGTCATTATTACTTTGACTTTCAGAAGCCAAAAACTTTGGGGGAAACAAGCAATTCTGGCACACACAAAGGCACTTAGACTATTCCACAGGCTACCTGGAGGGAAGAGAGCTGGAGATGGATCATGAAAAAACAAAAACAGAAAACAAAAAAAGCACTGCCATCAAGTTAATTCTGACAGAGCAGAACTGACCCATGGAGTTTCCAAGGAGCGCCTGGCAGATCTGAACTGCTGACCTTTTGGTTAGCAGCTATAGCACTTAACCACGACACCACCAGAGTTTCTGGATAATGAAAAGTGGGTGCAAATCAGAGTTTTGAGAATGCTAACTGAACGATCCTTGTCTTACTTAGTGCTGCTGTAACACTAATAACCACAAGTGCCATTAAAAAGAAGAAATTTGTTTTCCTAACAGTTCAGGAGGCAAGAAGTCTGAATTCAGAGTGTGGCTCTAGGGGAAGGTAATTCTTTGTCTATTTCAGCTTCTAGTGGCTGACAATCCCTGGAGTTCCTGGACTTGAAGATTGGTCTGCCTCCATCATCTTTAGATAGCATCTACTTCCCCTGCGTCTGCTTGCATGTGTGTCTAATCTGCTTTTTTTTAATAACTCAGAAATGATTAGGTTTAGGACATATCCTACACCGATTTGGCCTCCTTTACGTAACAAAGAAAATGCTGTTCACAAATAGGATTGCATCTGTAGGTAAAGAATTTAGCAGTCCAACACGTAACTTGGGGAAGATGATGCAATGCATGACAGCTTCCCACTTCCTGGTTTATATGATCGGGCAGCAGAGCCATAAGCTACCTGTTTCCCACGGTAGGATCCTGAAGAGGTGGCAAAAGAGAAGAACAGCATGAGAGTCTAGGTCTATAGAATTACAAGACAGAGCCCCATGCTTCAGACCGTGAAAGAGACGGCAGCATGATTCTTGTTCCTTCAAGTGTGATGAGGAAGAATGAATGACATAAAGTCACCGTACATGAAAGGGTCCTGTAGACAGAATGAGGGACATTTCACGGCATCTTTCTTGGACTGATGACTGAAAACCAGATAGGAGCATCTTAGTGGATAATTCTGTACTTAAATAACATTGAGGATTACATACCCCCTCACAGGGAACCTAGCACCATGCAAAGGCTCCAGTCACAGCCTGCTCTGGAGAAATGTCTAGATTTCTGAATGACTGGTAAACATTTGAGCCACCAGTGGATTGGGGATCAAAAATAGAAACAGTTGAAAAGGAAAAACTGTGACTCATTATGGCTTGTTGGTCCATCTATTCCCAGGAAATAGCTCTGCATTCCAAGATATAGTATCAGGCCATTAAACATTGCCTTGTGAGAATGAAGAAAATCATAGACACAAAGGGAAGATGAATCCAAAGGACTAATGGGCTGCAGCTAGCACAGCCTCCAGCAGACTGAGCTCAACACAGCTGGCAGTGCCCAGCTACCCCCACTCACCGCTCTGACAGGGCTCACAATTCAGTCCCTGACAGAAGTGGTGAAAAATGGAGAACAAAATTCTAACTCTCACATACACAAAGGACCAGATTTACTAGTCTGGCCGAGACTGATGATACCCCCAGCAGTGTAGACCTCAGCCTTGAACACCGTTGTAACTCAGTACTGATACTCTGCCTGCGGCTCATCCTTCAGATCCAAATTAGACAAGACTCTAAAACAAACAAGAACACACAGAATTCAACCATGTATACAAGACGAAATGAGAGCACTGGCATGGGGGCAAGAACAAGAAGGCAGGGAAGGACAGGAAACTTAGACGAACTGAAATGAGGAACCCAACCAAGGTACGGAAGGGAAAAATGTTGACACATCAAGGGGTTGACAACCAATGTCACAAAACAATCTGTGCATTGTTTGACTTACAGTTTGTGTATTGTTTAATTTACACACAAAGCACAGTACAAACAAAAAAAAAAGAATAAACAGAAAAACTCCCTTATGTTTTTCCCTCAGGGCAGTGGGTGGCAGATCACCTCCTGTTTACGTAATTCTTCCTAGGGTCATTTGTTAGCTGTGTGATCCTTATGGCTATTGTCCATCTGAGAACCAGAGATAATAATAATAGTACTTGCTTTATGAGGTTGTTGTGAAAGCTAAATGAGTTAATACACGTGAAGAGTGCTTCAGATAGTGCCAGGCACAGGGTGAGTACTCAAAGAGCACTTCTGCAGACAGACAGATCTTGGCCACCCATGAGGTTCACTAGCTGGGAATCAAACCTGATTCTTTCTCATGGAAGGGGCGAACTGTATCACTCAACCACAACTGCCCCACGGTAAGATAGATAAATATAGAAATAAACCATCCCTGTACAGTATGATAGGAGTTATTATAATGTATGCAAAGTGCTGAAAGAGTGGAGGCAACAAAAAAAATCAGCTTTTCCTAGCAGAAAATGGGAGTACAGAAAATAATTTTTCTCCTTTTGGTTTCCCCCTATGAAAAATGACAAGTGTGAGCTAAGCTCCTGTTCAGCATTCTTTATACTTCTTACTCTGCTCTATTTTTTCTCACAGCCCTTTTCAACTTCAAACAAATGATGTAATTTATTTATTATACTTATTGCTTATTTTCTACCCTTCAGTAGAATGCAAAATCTTCAGAAGCAGAAATACAGAATTGTGTGTTCACTGAAGTATCCTGATCATCTGCAATAGCACCTGGATCAACTAAAGGCATGAATGATTTTATTTTTTTTAATGAATGAATGAGTCATCAAAGAAACCAGTGTAATGGGCCATAAATTGTCTGTCTCCTGTCTTCGTTGTGCTTCTTTGAGAAAGACAACAAATTAACACACAAAAGATTGTGTGCGCGTGTGTGTATGTGTGTGCACACACACACATACACACACATGTGCGTGAGCTTGCAAAAAGGGCAGTGTCTCTATTTTGGGGAAATTAATAGGAAAAAACTATGATAATCAAGATCCTCAACTTGGGTTCCTTCCTCTTATTTTTAGGCTTTCTTTCCCTCATTGATTTTTTTTTTTCCCCAAGAATAAAAAGATGCTTTTCAAACTCCAATCTTAGCCAATTAAACCTCTTGTTGCCTGGAATCCTGCTAGGTGGCACATTCACTCCCAGTCTTCTGGGAGTAAAATATGTAAAATATCCAGTTCAGAACCTTATTTTCGGGGCTGAAATTGGGATATCATTACAGTGAGGCTGGTATACTAACTCTGAAGTTCGTGGTTTAAATCCGCCCTACAGTCCTGTGGAATAATGGCCTGTCAAACTGCTTCTGTAAAGATTCCTGTTGCTATCTGGTCAATTCCTACTCATAACAACCCGATAGGACAGAGTAGAACTGCACCCATAGAGTTTTCAAGGTTGTAATCTTTATGGAAACAGACTGCCACATTTTTTTTTCCCATGAAACTGCTGAAGAGTTTGAACTGCCAGGCAGTTTGGTTAGCTGCTAAGTGCCTAACCACTGTGCAACCAGGGCTCCTTCTGTAAAGATTACCACCAAGACACTGCAGGTGATGGATTAGTTGGCAGAGCTAGAACTCTACCAAAAGACCACACTTGATGGTCCTTCTGAACAGAGGGCCCCCTGGGAGCATGGTCCCCAGACTCTGTAACTCCAAAATGCATACAGCTCCAGGGCCAGCTCCCCAGACAAAGACTGACTTGCACCATACAAAACATAGAGTGATATTACAGGTGAACAAACCTTTAAAAAAGTACGTGGGGTTGTCTGAGGGACACTTTGCTGGAGCCAAGTTGATTGGAAGAGGAGGACCAGACCTCCTCAGGTCACAGGAAATTCTGAACAAAAGGGGAAGTGTGTTGTCACATCTGTGGAGTGATGGGGGCAGCAAGAATAGAACAGAGGTGAAAGTTCTCGGTGTTACATGGCAACACGATGTAGTCTGTGAAATTGTTCTTAATTCACAATAAAAATAAAAAATAATAATAAAAAGAAATTCTAACCTTGAAATAAATAAAGTATATGGTAATAAAATCTATCCATTTTTTAAGTGTGCAGGTCAAAAAAAGAAAAAAAGATTACAACCAAGAAAAACTCAATGAAGTAGTTCTGCTCTGAAACAAGTGGAGTTACTGTAAGCTGGCGTCAACTGGATGGCAATTAGTAACAACTGTATTTGTGATCACAAAGTTATTGTTCCATTTTTTAAAATCATATTCTTATGCCATCCAAGTGCCATCAAGTCAGATCATACTCTTACAGAAATTTAAAATATAATATTAACATGTAAAATTTCTGTAATTTACTTTATTATGCGAAATGCATGTAAAATGACTCAATTGAAAAGAAAAGCAGAAAACTTAGTAGATATTTTTTTAAGCAAAAAGAAAGTTTTATTCACCATGTATTCAAAACAGCAAAAATGAGAAGCAGACAAGCATGTTACCACAGCCGTGTCTGCCCAAGTCCGGAGACTATTACACAATAGACATGAACGGGAAAACAGACGAGCGGGCTGTCACAGCCAGGCCTGCCCGAGGCTAGGGATATTATGGACCCATCAGTCTACATTAACATGACAACTGAGGAAAACCATTAAAGCTTCACTTCTCTGTCTAGAAACCCTGTGTTTTGAATTGTCTTCCTTAACAATCCATTGGCACAGCTTTCAGTAATGACAGTCAGGAGGATCTTCATTCACCAAAATGCTAACAGAAAAAGATAAAACTAGAAAGTCTTGAGTGTTCTGGTTATGTGAAAGTTTCCCTAAAAGATATTTTCTAAGACTTTCCTATCTGCTATCTTTATACCTCCTGTCCCATTTGATATGTCCTCATGAGTCCTCATGAGTCCTCGTGAGCCCAGCTAGGTCATGTTCTGTGTGCTCAAAGACAGGGAACAATGCTTCCAATATTATTTTCTAGATCATTCCCTCCTTCTGAAAGGAGATTGGAGATAACAAATCAATGACCGATACTTGGATTTAGTCAAGCTCTTAGGCGGTGACCACGGCTGGTTCTTTAACTTCTTGGTGTTTGTTTTCCACCTGTTCTCTGCAAGATCTTAAGTAAGATTAATGTTCTCATTAATTGCATTGCCAGGAGTGTATATACTCGAGGTACATCAACACTTTAGCCCGAGGCCTTCTTTGCCTTTTAAGTATGTAAAACAATCCACGATACATCTTATTATGCCTAATACTATCAAGCCCCACTTGTCTGTCAGTTTGTCATACTGTAGGGGCTTGCATGTTGTTGTGACACAGCCAACTATGCCACCAATATTCAGATACCAGCAGAGTCTCCCATTGTAGACGGTTCAGCTGAGCTTCCAAACTAAAATAGTCTAGGAAGAAGAACCAAACAATCTACCTCTGAAAAGAACTAGCTGGTGAAAACATGACTAGCTTCAGAACATTGTCTGACGTAGTGCTAGAAAGTGAGCCTCCCAGGTGAGACGGCATGGACAAGACGACTGCGGAAGAGCTGCCTCCTCGAAGTAGAGTCGTCCTTAAGGACATGGATGGAGTCCAGTTTTTGAAACTCTCGTTCGCTGATGTGGCACAACTCAAAATAAGAAGAAACAGTAGCAAACATCCATTAATAATCAGAACATGGAATGTAGAAAGTACAAGTTCCTACAATTAAGTCCACGAGCTTTGTTGTTCTAAGTGCTACATACCTCCTTGCTGAATATCACTGCAGTCACCTTTGAAGTACACCATTTGGGAAGCTAGGCACAGATGCCAACACCTAGTCCATCCTTCGACACAATTTTGGAACTCTTTTTTGAATGACCATCGTGCATGGTGGCACAGTGACAAGTTCCTGAGCTTATTTCTCCAGTTGTCTGTGACAGATTTTTTAGCTCATAAATAAATAACTGTTTTGGAACACCCTCCCTACTCTCTTGATCTGGCCCCAGTGACTTTTTTTTTAACCCAAAGATAAAAGAAAGGAAGACATTTGAATGACATTTAGGACATCAAGGATAATGCAATATCAGCTCTGATGGCCATTCTAGAAAAAGAGTTCTAAAATTGTTTTGGACCTGGCATCAGTGCATAGCTTCCCAAAGGGAGTACTCTAGGGGGACCACAGTGATATTCAGCAATGAGGTATGCAGCACTTTTTCTAAGGTGAGTTCGCAAACTTAACTGTCAGACCTCATATGAATGTAGGAAAATTGGAAATTGTCAAAAGTGAAATGAAACACATATCTTAGGCATTAGTGAGCTGAGATGAAATATTAGTGGCCATTTTGAATCAATCATATGGTTTGCTATGCTGGAAATGACAACTTGAGGAGGAATGCTGTTATATTCATCATTGAAAAGAACACTTCAAAATCTATACTGTAGTACAATGCTGTCAGTTATATGATAATAACCGTATTTCTACAAGGCAAAAATGAAGACGTTAATTGTTTTTTTTTTACCAGTTTCTGTAGTCCAAGATTGAACGAACATGCCACAAGATGCTTTGTTAATTACTGGTGATTGGAATGCAAAAGTTGGAAACTATGAGGGGTTGATAGTTGCGATATTAATAGTAGAAGCAATGGTGGAGATAGCATGACAGAAGTTTGCAAGATGAATGATCTCTTCATTTCAAATATCTTTTTTTCACCAACATAAATGGTGACTATACATATGGACCTTACCAGATGGAACACACAGGAATCAAGTCGACTACATCTGTCGCAAGAGAGGATGAGACAGCTGAATCTCATCAGTCAAAACAAGGCTAGGTGCTAACTGCAGCACAGACCATCAATTGCTTGTATGCAAATTCAAATTGAAACTGAATAACATTAGAACAAGCCCACAAGAGCCTAAGTATGACCTTGAGTATATCTTAGCAGACTTCAGAGACCGTCTTGAGAATAGGTTTCATGAATTGAACACTAATGACCGAAGACCAGACAAGTTGTGGAATGACATCAAAGACATAATATAAAAAGAAAGCAAGAGTCACTAAAAAGGTAGGGGAGAAAGAAAAGACCAAATTGATTGTCAGACGAGACTCTGAAACTTGCTCTCGAGTATCTAAAGCAAAGGAAGAAATGATGAAGTAAAAGAACTGAACAGACAATTTCAAAAGGCAACTTGAGAAGACAAAGTAGTATAATAACACATGCAAAGAACTGGAGACAGAAATGAAAAACGAAGAAGGTGCTCTGCATTTCTCAAGCTAAAAGAGCTGAAGTCTCAAGTTGCAATAGTGAAGGTTCTATAGGAAAAATACAAAACTACTCAGGAAGCATCAAAAGAAGATGGAAGGGATATATAAAGCCATACGAGAAAGAAATGATCTATGTTCAGCAGTTTCAAAAGGGAGCATATGTCTGGGAACGAATGGTACTGAGGGAAGAATTCAAAGCTTCATCGAAGGCACTGACAAAAAATTAGACTTGAGGAACTGATGGAATATCAGTTGAGATGTTTCAACAAACGGATAGAACACTGGAAGTGCTCACTCATCTATGCCAAGAAATTTGGAAGACTACTACTTCACCAGCTGAATGGAAGAGATCCCAAGGAAGGCGATCCTACCGAATGTGGAAATTATCGAATAATATCATTATCAGAAAATCTGGTGGTGTAGTGGTTAAGTGCTACTTTGTCTAACCAAAAGGTCAGCAGTTGAAATCTACCAGGTGCTCCTTCGAATCTCTACGGAGCAGTTCTACTGTGTCCTATAGGGTTGCTGTAAGTTGAAATCTATTCTATGGCATTGGGTTTGGTTTTTTGGTTTAATACCACACAGAAGTAAAAGTTTGTTCAAGATCACTCAAAAGTGATTGCAACAGTACAGTGAAAGAGAATGGCAAGAAATTCAAGCCTGATTCAGACGAGAATGTGAAACTATCATTGGTGATGTCAGATGGCTCTTAGCTGAAAGCAGAAATACCAGAAAGATGTTTATCTGTGTTTTGTGGACTATGCAAAGGCACTCAGCTGTATAACAAATTACAGATAGCACTGCAGAGAATAGGAATTCCAGAACACTTAACTGCACTCATGGGGAATCTGCATATGGATCAGGAGGCTGTTGTGTGAACAGAACAAAGGAACGCTACACGGTTAAAAGGCAGGAAAGTTGTATATCAGGGTTGTATACTTCCACCATACTATTCAGTCCGTATGCTGAACAAACAATCCAAAAATGTGGGTTAGATGAAGAAGAATGGAGCATCAGGATTGGAGGGAGACTCATTAACAACCTCCTTTATGAGGGCAACACAATCTTGTGAAAGCGGAGAAGATTTGAAACACTTACTGATAAAGTTGAAAGACCACAGCCTTCAGCTAGGATTGCACTTCAACATCAAGAAAACAAAAATCCTCACATCTCAACCAGTAAGCAACATCATCATAAATGGAGAAATGATGGAAGTTGCCAAGGATTTCATTTTACTCGGTTCCGCGATGAACGTCCGTGAAAGCAACAGTCATGAAATCAAAAGATGCATTGCATTGGGAAAATCTGCTGTAAAAGACCTCTTTAAGGTGTCAAAAAGTAAAGATGTCCCCTTGAAGACTAAGGTATGCCTGACCCAAGTCATGGTATTTTCAATTGCATTATATTCATGCAAAAGCTGGACAATGAATAAGAAAGACAGAAGAATTGATCCCTTTGAATTGTGGCATTGGAAAAGAATATTGAAAATACCGCGAATTTCCAAAAGAACAAACAGATCTGTTCTGGAAGAAATACAACCAGAGTGCTCCTTAGAAGCAAGAATGACGAGTCCACATCTTATATAGTTTGGAGATGCTGTCAGGAGGGATCAACCCCTGGAGAAGGACATCATACTTGATGAAGTAGAGGGTTAATGAAAAACAGGAAGACCCTCAAGGAAATAGACTGACACAGTGGCTGCAACCATGGGCTTCAGTATAAAAACAATTGTGGGCACGATGCAGGACCGGACAGTGGTTCGTTCTGTTATACACAGGGTTGCTATGAGTCACAACTGACTTTGATGACGCCTAACAACAACAATACTGTCAGGATGCAGACTAAGAATATGACTAAGTGACCTAGCTTGTATACTTTTCCCTGATGGTAACCAACCAAACAAATCTGGTGTTTGTAAGTATGTTACTGTGTGCAACTAAGTAACTTACTGTCTAGTTTGATGTGTTTCTCCTTTACAGCACAGACTACACATTTCTGGGTTAATATAAAAATTTAAAGGTTATCTGTTATCTCATGTCAGCTTGGTTTATGAGATCAGAGAACACTGTTCTGTTTCTATCCCGCTAGCAACTTCATCTGCTCTTTGTCTTATACCAAATATCTACTGCCATTGAGTGGACTCCAACTCATAGTGACCCTACAGTTCAGAATAGAGCTGTCCCATAGTCTTACCAAGGAGCACCTGGCAGATTTGAACTCCCAATCTTTTGGTTAGCAGATGTAGCACTTAACCAATACAACACCAGGGTTTCCATTTGTCCTGTAGTGATTGATAAATTTCTTAAATACTTCTTTAATTCAACTATACCAGAAGTAGAAATTAAAGCTACCAACCATACCCTCAGTTTTGGACTAATGAGATTTCTTCTGGCTCTCATTTCACAATGTGTAACAATTTAACATTACCTTTCCAGTATTTACTAGCATTATTCCTATGAATTGTTAAAAGTAATCTTAAAGTTCCCAAATTTCATTGCTCAAGTATATGCCAGGAATTTAAACAAGAGATCATCCATGTAAATCCACTGTCAGTTGGAAAGGGATCATTTAAATTAGTGTAGTTGGGTTTACCACATAAAAATATTTGCCTACAGAAAACAGAAGATATGGAAACACATGTGACAATAAGTTTTCATTAGAGAACTAATGGTTAGCAATATACCATAGGATGGACCACTGCTGTTGGGTATTTCCGGTTAATCCCTAAAACATACGAAGTGTTCTATCCAAGGGCAAGCTGCCCCTCTTTAGTTTATGTATTAAAGTCATGGGTCACTTTCTCAGAAGCAGAAGTGGAAACCGAGACCAAATGGAGTCTGAGGCACGAGATCAATCTCTTCTGAGAACCCAGTTTCTCTAAGGTACATAATATTTTGTATATCCCCTTGTTCTGTGTGAACAGAACACAGAATAAAGGGACAATGCATAGTTTAAAGTCAGTAAAGATGTTTGTCAGAGTTATATCCTTTCACTATACCTTTTCAATCTGTACGCCAAGCAAATAATCCGAGAAGCTGTATTCTATGAAGGAGAATGAGGCATCAGGATTCATCAACAACCTGCATTATGCAAATGACACCCCCTTACTTGCTACAAATGAAGAAAATTTGAAATACTGATGAAGATCAGGTACCATAGACTTCAGTATGGATTGCACCCCAACATCAAGAAACCACTCCCAACTGGACCAGTAAGCAACATTGTCATAAATGGAGAAAGGATTGAGCTTGTCAGAGATTTCATTTTACTTGGGTCCACAATCAACACCCATGGAAGAGACAGTCAAGAAATCAAAAGACTCACTGCATGGGGAAAATCTGCTGCAAAGGACCTCTTTAAAGTATTGAAAAACAAAGATATCACCTTGAAGACTAAAGGGCACCTGACCCAAGCCATGCTATTCTCAATCACATCATGTGCATGCAAAAGCTTCAGGCACATCTCTGGTTATGATATATACAACATTGCTAAGTTTTCTAATAAGAACTTCTAATTTGAGAGTTATAATAGCTAAACTCAAGTTAAACAATTTAGGAGAATGGAAAATGATTTCTTACATCACAAAAGTGGGATCTTAAAACATCAGCAATATTCCCACATAAAACCCATAATGTAAATTTCATTCACTCAATCTTTCATAGTTATTTTCTGTTCCACATGATACTGGATGAGTTACAATTTTCAAAACCATCAGATTTTGCACAGGAATTATGGAAACCTTGATCAAGTCCAGCAACAGTCTTTCTCGTTAGTCCAATATAGTCCATTTCTTTTTTTGTTTCCATATTCTGGTCAAACGTTCCCAGCAAATCAGCAAAGTAAAAACTTATCTGTAGAAGACAAAATGTAATCCACAGTTAATTTATAAAAATAAATACCCTTAATAATAAAAGACCTGATAGAAATTAATTACAAGGGGGTGGAGTCAAGATGGTGGACTAAGCCCACGTCTCCTTCTATCCCTCTGGAAACCAAGACCTGAATTGACAATCAAACAGAGCCTTCTGAGCACCTAATCAGGCTCAGGACACGGCACAGAGCTGTTAATTGGGATTTTATACCACTCAGCGAAAAATCTCCTCTCTTTCGCTGACTCCCGCTCCTGGCTAGCCCCGGCTCTCATGGATGGAAGGTAAACGCACCATTTTGACTTTATTTTCCTCAGTCTTGGCTGGCGGGCGGAGCTGGGCCTTGCCTGGCGGCTGGACTCAGACACGCTGCTGGGTGGATAGGCAGGCGAAATTCCCATATTCTGAGAGCCAGGCTCAGGACTCTGTTGATCTAGACACTTTGAGCCTTGCGTTTTGTAGCTGCCTCAGTGGGGTTTGTGCGGAACTCCGTGGTCAGGGTGCAGGACGCCATGTTGGTACCGAGATTTTAGCCAGACCTCGTTCTTAGCCTGGGAGACAGCGCCTGCAAACGGGACAGTGCTTCTCCAACAGAAAAGCAGTAATTTACCTAGTGCCACCTGCTTTGGGGTCCTGCAACAGAAGCAGAGGAATCGCTGCCTCTGGGCACCTTTAGCCCCCTGTCTGCTGCCTGTGTGGAGGACGCCATCTTGGAGACGGTGGCCGCAGCTGGACCTAATTCTTAGCTTGGGAGCCAGAGCCTGCCCACAAGAGAGCGCTTTTCTATCACAAAACCAGTACTCGACGCAGTGTTGGATAAGGCTAGGCCCTGTCAGCAGAGGCCACCAGGGCACTAGCAGTGCTGTATTCTGAACTAGTTTGTTATCATCTGGGGTTGGATACAGTGGCGCTTTGTCAGATGGGAAGAGGGACCTCTACACCTGAAAACCTAACTGACTTGTGAACTGGTCAGATACCTTTTGCTTTACATTTGAAGATAGCCTAGAGAAACATTTGCAATCCATCCTCACAGTACCTCTTCCAGCCTCTATATACTCACATGGGACCCAAAAAGCAACAGACAATTGTGGCATACAAGCAATCACTCATGGCTTCAGAAGGCTCCCAAACAAAGCAACCAAGGAGTTTTCCAGATGAAGAAACTTTTATGAAAGCATCAGGAAGTGAATACAAATTGATTATATACAGGGCCCTTCTAGACCTTATACAAAATGCAGCAGAACAAAATGAAAAATTAAGCAAGTTGTTCAATCTGATGGAACACCAGTACTCTGAAATCCAACAGATCAAGAAGAAAATAAAGACATAGAAACTTCCATGCAAAGCCAAGAAAACAGAATGGAACAAATGGAAAAAAGAATTTCTGACTTGGAACACAGAGCTATTGATGCCAGTGTCTATGAGCAGAAATCAGAAAAAAGAAACAAGAAAAATGAAGAAACATTAAGAAGCATGTGGGACTCTATTAAGAGGAACAACCTTCGATTAATTGGAGTCCCTGAACAGGGTGAGACATCTGAGAACACAGAGACTATTGTTGCTGAGCTGCTGAAAGAAAACTTCCCAGAAATCATGAAGGAAGAGAATATAGACATCTCAGATGCATATCGTATGCCACCCAATATAGAACTCAAAAGAAAGACTCCAAGACATATTATAATCAAGCTTAAAAAAATGAAACATAAGCAGCAACTCTTAAAGGCAGCAAGACTCAAGGCAAAGCTAACATTCAGAGGGAAACCCTGTAGGCTCTCGTCAGATTTCTCAGCAGAAACCATGCTGGCACGGAGACAGTGGCACGACACATTCAAAGTCTTGAAGGAGAAGAACTTCCAACCAAGAATTATATATCCTGCAAAACTGTCTTTCAAACACGAAAATGAAATTAAGACATTTCCAGATAAACAGAAACTCAGAGACTTTGTAAAAACCAAACCCAAACTACAAGAAATACTGAAAGAAGTTCTTGGCTTTGGCTTAGAAGAACGAAACCACTAACGTTATATTTTAGAATAACACACTACTCAATACTCATTTAGGGAAGGCTCCAAAGTAAATCACAGCTTTGATTTGGAAAGAAGCAATCCAGTGCTCATCATGAAAACTATGGTGTCATCATAATAAAAGAGGGATGTACTACAGTCGTTACAGTCCTTCCAGATGGAGAGGAAGATGACCAGACTGGTAGTTATTAAAATTGGGTTTATAAATACTTTATTAAGGGGGTTCATAGGGGCAGCTGTAAAGCACAACAAAGATGTATCATACCATTTCAAGAAATCTAACACACAAGTCTCAACAACTATAAAAGCAGCTCTGAAAAAGGTGAAAAATAAACTCACAAAAGAGTGTCTCAGAACAGACTAATAAGAATAACAGAGAAAACATAAACATAAAAATAAACATATCACAATGGCAGCAGTGAACACCTACCTATCAATAATTACATTGAATGTGAATGGACTGAATGCTCCAGTAAAGAGACACCGAGTGTCATCTTGGATCAAAAGACATGACCCATCCATATGTTATCTACAAGAAACTCACTGGAGACCTAAAGACAGGAACAAACTGAAAATTAAAGGATGGAAGAATATGTATCAAGCTAACAATGAACAAAGAAGAGCAGGGGTGGCAATTGTAATCTCAGACAAAATCAACTTTAATGTCAAATCCACCATTGTGGACAAAGATGGACACTATTTATTGCTGAAAGGTTCAGTATACAAGCAAGACTTAACTATATTAAACATTTATGCACCTAATATCAGAGCACCTAAATATGTTGAAGAAACACTGACTATGCTCAAAAGAGAGTTAGATGACTCCACAATAATAGTGGGAGACTTTAACACTCCACTCTCATTACTAGACAGATCATCTAGAAAACAGCTCAGTAAAGATACAGAAGACCTCATTGACACAATTAACCAACTAAACCTCATTGATATATACAGAACTTTCCACCCCTCATCAGACAACTACACCTTCTTCTCCAGTGCACATGGAACATTCTCCAGAATTGACCACATGATAGGCCATAATGCAATGCTCAACAAAATCCATACCATTGAATTATTGCAAAGCATCTTCTCAGATCATAAAGGCATCAAAGTTGAAATCAATAGCAGAAAAAACAGATAGAAAGTACAACTCTTGGAAACTGAACAACATCTTGCTCGAAAAAACATGGGTTACAGAGGAAATCAGGGATCAATTAAAGGAATTCATGGATTCCAATGAGAACGAAAACAGTTCCTACCAGAACCTATGGGATACAGCCAAAGCAGTGCTCAGAGGTCTGTTTATCTCCATAAATGCACACATCGGGAAGGAAGAAAGAAACCAAATCAAGGAAGTAACTCTACAGCTGGAACAAGTAGAAAGAGAACAACAGAGGAACCCCTCGGGCACTGGAAGAAATGAGATCATAAAGATTAGAGCAGAGCTAAATGAATTAGAGAATAGGAAAACAATTGAAAAAATTGAAAAGACCAAAAGCTGGTTTTTTGAAAAGATCAACAAAATTGATAAACCACTGGCTAAACTTACTAAAGAAAAGCAGGAAAGGAAACAAATAACCCAAATTAGAAATGAGAAGGGAGTTGTCACCACAGATGCAACAGAAATCAAAAACATCACAACAGAATACTATGAAAGACTGTACTCTAACAAATTTGAAAACCTAGGGGAAATGGACCAATTCCTTGACTCATACCACCTACCCAAATTATCACAACGTGAAGCAGAACAACTTAATAAACCCATCACAAAGGAAGAGATTGAAAAGGTCATCAAAACACTGCCAACCAAAAAAAGTCTGGGCCCAGATGGCTTCACGGCAGAGTTCTACCAAGCATTTAGAGAAGAGTTATCCCCAATACTATTGAAACTATTTCACAGTATAGAAAGGGATAAAGTACTCCCAAACTCATTCTATGAAGCCAGCATAACCCTGATACCTAAGCCCGGGAAAGATCCAACAAAGACAGAGAACTACAGACCAATATCACTCATGAACTTAGATGCAAAAATCTTCAACAAAATTCTTGCCAACAGAATACAACAACATATCAAGAAAATAATCCATCATGACCAAGTGGGATTCATACCAGGGATGCAAGGCTGGTTCAACATCAGGAAAACAATTAATGTGATTAACCACATAAATAACACAAAAGACAAAGATCACCTGATTTTGTCCATTGATGCCGAAAAGGCATTTGATAAAGTCCAACACCCATTCATGCTAAAAACTCTTAGCAAAATGGGCATAGACGGCAAATTCCTCAACACAATAAGGGCCATTTATACAAAGCTAATTGCCCACATCATCCTGAATGGAGAGAGACTGAAAGACTTTCCCCTGGGATCAGGAACTAGACAAGGATGCCCACTGTCACCTCTCCTATTCAACATTGTGCTAGAAGTTCTAGCCAGAGCAATTAGACAAGACAAAGAAATAAAGGGCATCTGCATCGGCAAAGACGAAGTTAAAATCTCCCTGTTCGCAGATGATATGATTGTATATGCACAGAACCCCAAGGAATCTATAAGTAAGTTACCCAAACTGATAGAAGAGTTCAGCAAAGTTTCAGGATACAAGATAAACATAAGTAAATCAGTAGGATTCCTTTATACCAACAACGAGACTGTTAAGGAGGAAATTATCAAATCTATACCATTTGTGATAGCCCCTAAGAAGATAAGGTATCTAGGAATTAATCTAACCAGAGAAACAACAGACCTTTACAAAGAGAACTACAAGCCCTTACTACAAGAAACTAAGAGAGACTTAGATAAATGGAAAAACCTACCCTGCTCATGGATAGGAAGACTTAACATTGTGAAAATGTCTATTTTACCCAAAGCAATTTATTTATATAATGCAATCCCAATACAAGTTCCAGCATCATTTTTTAATGAGATGGAGAAACAAATCACCAATTTTGTTTGGAAAGGGAAGAAGCCCCGGATAAGTAAGGCACTACTAAAGAAGAACACACTGGGAGGCCTTTCATTACCCGATCTTAGAACATACTACACTGCCACAGTGGTCAAAACAGCCTGGTACTGGTACAAGAACAGACAGATTGATCAATGGAACAGAATTGAGACCCCAGAGATGACACCATCTGCCTATGAACAGTTGATATTCGACAAAGGCCCTAAGACATTAAACTGGGGTAAAAACAGTATCTTCAACAAATGGTGCTGGCAAAATTGGTTATCTATCTGCAATAAACTGAATCAAGATCCATATCTTAAACCTTATACAAAAACCAACTCCAACTGGATAAAAGACCTAAATATCAAACCTAAAACGATAAAGCTCATCCAAGAAAAGGTAGGAACAACAATGGAAGTTTTAATACACAATGAGGACAGACTCCAAAATCTGTCAAAGAAACCTCAATCAACAGAAGAGAAAGTAGGTAAATGAGAACTATTAAGAATCAAACACTTTTGCTCATCCAAAGACTTTATTAATAGAATTAAAAGAACACCCACAGAGTGGGAAAAAATATTTGGCAACTCTATGTCAGACCGACGGCTGATCTCCATAATCTATAAGATGCTACAAAATATCAATAAGAAGAAGATAAACCATCCAATTAAGTGATGGGCAAAGGAGATGGACAGATACTTCACTAAAGAGGAGATCCAGGCAGCCAAAAAACACATGCGGACATGTTCACGATCTTTAGTTATTAAAGAAATTCAAATCAAGACAACAATGAGATACCATCTCACTCCAACAAGATTGGCCATGATCCAGAAAACACAAAACAACAAATGCTGGAGAGGCTGTGGAGAAAGTGGAACCATCCTACACTGTTGGTGGGGTTGCAAAATGGTCCAGCCTCTTTGGAAGGCAATCTGGCGCTTCCTTAAAAAAATGGATATTGATATACCATTTGAACCAGTAATTCCACTACTTAGAATATATCCTACAGATTCAAGGCCTTTCACACCAACGGACACATGCACCAGAATGTTTATTGCGGCACAGTCCACAATAGCAAAAAGGTGGAATCAACCCAGATGCCCAACAATAGAAGAATGGATAGGCAAACTGTGGTACATATACTCAATGGAGCACTACGCAATAATAAAGAATAACGATGATTCTAGGAAACATCTCCTAACCTGGTTTCAACTGGAAGACATTATGTTGAGTGAGAGTAGTCAGCGACAAAAGGGCAAATACTGTATGAGACCTCTACGATAAGATCTCAAAAACAGACTTGTGTATAGAAGAAAAGACTCTTTGACAGCTGCAAGGGAGGGGAGGGAGGGAGGGAGGGCAAGGGGGGGAGGGTGAGGGGGGAGGGTTTAGTTTAGGTAGTTACTAGAAATCTAATTGGGAGAAAGCGGTGACAGCACACATTAGGAACAAGAACAACATTAAGTGGACTTCAGCATAACTTGAGTACTCCTTCCGTCTTAACTCAATACTGCAAGGATAGAGTAGCTGGGGCGGGGGACGGGGGACCATGCTCTTAGGCGAATTCCAGGCCAATTGGCACAACTAGCATTTTGCTAAGAGAGCTCTCTGCACCCCACATTGGTGAGTGGCGTCTGGGGTCTTAAAAGCTGCCAAGCTGCCATCCGAGGACACAGCAAACGGTCCCAACTCAGCAGGAACGGATGCTCACCGAGGGCCAAAATGGCATGCGGTAAAGACAACCGAGAAGACAGAGAGACCCACAAGAGTGGGTGCCTACATCGACCTGGGACCGGAAGAACCGGATGGTGCCCGGCCACCACCAGTGATAGCCATGACGGAGCTCACAGAGAGGAGCCTCACTGGCAACACAAGAATAAAAAGAGGTGCATCATGAGATCTCCACTAAAAGACCTCAATTGATGGTCCAGCGGTTTTGGGGTTCCTCTGAGAGCATGGCCCCCAGCCCTGATGCTGCCCGTTCCCATAAATTACAACAAAGGTCCACTCTTTGGACAGGAATGGAATGGACTTGGCAATGCAGAGTAACCATATATTGGAAGCACTTTATGGTTCTATACATCTATAGGATATCATCTTGCTGACCTCTGGCTGGAGGAAGGGGAGTGGACGGAGAGGAGGGGAAAGGAGACTGTTGGGAGGATGAGACATGTATGGAGCAGAGAGGAATAGTGTGCTGTCACCGGACAGGGAGAGCAGTGGAAGCTGCATATAGGGGGGCATGTAAATTTATATGTGAATGTACATTTTCACTCAGTTATGTTAAATAAAAATTAAAAAAAATAAATTAATTACAAGCACAACATAAAGGCCAAAAAAATTCAAATCAGTTTTCTTAAAAAAAAAATTTAGACAATATTTCTACATAAAGCCACTAACATTTTTTAAGAACTTAGATCTAATACACGATAATCTTGAGTCATAATACCACATTGTCTTGATATTACAAGTCTCTAAATACCTGAGTATTAGTGATTATAGATTATATTTTAACAAAAAAGCAGCAGTACTGGTGACACTTAGTTAGCAGCTGTAGCACTTAACCACTGTGCTACCATGGTTTCCCATGAGTAATCAGAATTCTAGTATTGTTACTTGCCTGAATTCTAAATTCTGGAACCTGGGAAACAAGTAGTGCAGAATTTAGGAATTAAAATTATAAAGCCATAAATCAAAACCACGAAGAGATAGATACCACTTCATACAAAATTGGATGACTGTTATCAGAAAAATGGAAAACAACAAGTGTTGGTGAGAATATGGAATAACTGAGACCCTTATCCATTGCTAGCTAGAATATAAAACAGTGCAGTTACCGTGGAAAACAATTTTACAGTTTCTCAAAATGCTGACCACAGAGTACGACCCAGCAATTCCATTCCTAAGTATATAATCGAGACGTGAAGGCAAGGACTCAAACAGATACTTGCACACGAATGCTCACTGCATTATTCACACTAGACCAAAGTCGAAATAAACTAAAGGCTTATCAACATATGAATGGATAAAGTGTGATATATACACATAATGGTACATTATTGTCATAAAGAATATTTTAGTTCTGAAACATGCTATAACATGGACAAGCCTTGAAAACATTATGCTAAAGGAAACAAGTCACACACAAAAGGACAAATATTGTGTGATCCCACTGACACAACGCAACTGTAGAGGTACAAGTTTATTAGTGGTTACCAGGGACTGAGGGGAAAGGGGAAGGAGAAAGGAAATTAAAATTCTTTTTTTAAAAAATTTTTTAATTTTTTTAAATTTTTATTTAACATAACTGAGTGAAAATGTACATTCACATATAAATTTACATGCCCCCCTACATGCAGCTGGAAATTAAAATTCTTTATGAAATGATGAAAACTTTTCAAAATGGGTAGGGGTGAAGATAGCACAATACGGGGAATGTAACTGTCACTGAATCATACATTTAGAGAAGGTTAAAACAAAATATTTTCTTACATATATTTTATCACAACAAAATACATATATATAGATATAAACACAGGTAAATACACACAGAGAATTTTTCTTATGGACTGTTTTCCCCCCGAAACGCATGCATTTCTGCCTCATTTGCAAACCCCTGACCTGTGACCAGCTGCTGTTGCTGTTAGCCCCCTATGCGTGGCTACCCCAGGTGACAGGAGACAGCTGCTCCTTAGGGGAGCAAGTCCCCGGGTGTTTTCTTTCACTGAGTTGCTGGGCAGGTTTGAACCACTGATCATTTGGTTTGCTAAACCAACCAAACCGAACCTGCTGCCTTAGAGTCATTACTACTCACAGTTTTAGCTCACAGCCAATCTCAAACAGCCTGAGCTGCCTGGGCTCCTTGTGATTGGTTCAAGTGAGGCAAAAAAATTAAGTATGCACATTCTGCCATGCTGCCTATGCAACGTCTCTCTCCCGTATCAGCTGAAACCATCTGCAATCTCCCTCTGGAAAAGGACCAAATTGAGTTGTTCTTGGAAGCCAGTATCAGACACACAGTCTCCACAGCATTTCCTCCCTGTCATCTATCTGCTTCTTGAGTTGATTGCAACATTGATTCATACATTTATTTTTTCATTTTTCTCAGAGGTAAACTAATCCTCTTCAAAAATCTCCTTGTGTTCTGTCTTTCTTGTTCTTTTTTCATCTTCCTTTTTCAATCCATTCATGAACCAAAAATTTACCCAGCACACAGGGGATACACTTCAGTATATGAAGTCTGACAATTAAATCTGTGAACTTAACTGTCCTAAGTGCTACATACATCACTGCTGCACATCACTGCAGTCACCTTGGAAATACTCCTCTTGGGCAGCTATGTGCCAATGTCAGAACCCAGTCCACCCTTCAGAGCAATTTTGGATCTCTTTTTGGAATGGCCATTGTGCATGGTGGCAGGTTCTCACACTTAATTGTATAGTTGTCTGAGGGAGTTTTTAGCCAGTAAACAAAAACTGTACTGGAACACCCTTCCTACTCACCTGATCCTGCCCCCAATGACTTTTTTCTTTCTCTGGAGACAAAGGAAACATTGAAAGGAAGATAGTTTGATGCCATTCAGGACATCATTGCTAATACAATGACAGCTCTGATGGCCATTCTGGAAAAAGAGTTCCAAAATTGCTTTAAAGGGTTGACTAGGCGCTGGTTTCAGTGTCTAGCTTCCCAAGGGGAGTACTTCAAAGGTGACCATAGTGATACTCAGCAGTGAGGTATGTAGCACTTTTTTAAGGATGAGTTAATGAACTTAAGCGGCAGTCCTTGTACATTGGTCAAAGAAAGTATTTTAATATTGCTACTTGCCTGAATTCTAGATTCTAAAACCCAGGGACCAGCAGTACGTAATCTACTGTAAATATTTAGGAGGTGAAAATCATCAGGATTTAATATTGATTAAAATGTTGGAGATTAAGTTCATGGAAGAAGTAAAAAATGACCCCTACATTTTAGACATGGATAATTAGGTGGATGGCAGTGTCACCAGTTGAGAAACAGCACACAGGGAATGCAGAGGAGAATGGGGCTGAGAATATGACAGCTGCATTGGATGTGTCTGTAGGACACTCAGGTAGGTAAGTCTCATAGGAATTGGATACAGGTGTCTGAGGTTAAGGGAAGAGAGCTTACAGGTGGCAGCTGCAACCAAAAAACAGATTAAGATTTTCCAAGTACGTAGTATCAAAAATGTTAACAGCCAAAACTCTGGGGGAACGCCAATATATAATGCATGGTCAGGTAAGAGAAACCCGTAAAAAGCAAAAGAAATGGAAAAAAAATACTTTTTAACAATATTATCACATGGTTCTCAAAAAACAAGACAATTTAACAGGCTTAAAGTAAATCTGACTTAAGTGTCACTTGAATTTCAAGGAGATCATGGACTAAAAATGTCAAGTTTTAGGAAAATCCAACTCGATGGCACTTGGCTGGTTCACTTGGTTCTACAACAATATTTCTCAAATGTTTGTCTACAAAACAATAGCATCAAAGTCGCCTGGGAAACTTTTCAAAATAAGCATTCCAAGTTCCATGTCTGTGTATTTTGATTTAGGAAGACTGTTATGCAGGTTGAGATTCTATATTTCAAGAAGATTCTTCTACTTGGAACTCTATCAATTTTAGCAACTACATCTTTACATCATCATAACCTCTAGTTACACACTTTACGTTCTTTTCTCATAGAGGAGAGTAAGACTCAATATACTTCTTGAACTTAGAGATACATGGCAGAAAGCAGAAGTTACCTTCCATTTTTCCAGTAGTCACTCATGAACCTTTATGACTAAGAGAAAGATACAGTTATCAAGCTAAGAAACATCTGCAAATATAAGAAGTGGTTATTATAAAAATAAGCACCTGTATGAGTATTTATTTTATTGAAAAAAAATGGTTTAAAGAAAGAATCCAAGCTATAATAAAATTAATTATTGTTCTGCAGACTGTACTGATGGAGGGTTTCCTAGAAGAGGAGCTCATTGTCACCATCAGCTCGGGCACGGCTGCCAGTGTGCAAGCTGCTAGAATGCTCTTTGACCTACATCGCATGATGAAGTACAAGAATACACATACTTCGCCCACCCAGTGGTCCACGGAGCACTAGTCTTCGTCAAGATGTTGTTAGGTGGTCCTTTAAAAAATGTTTCTCATCTAATTTTAAAAACTACTGTTTATTCTGTTCCCTATTCAGAATGTCAGAACGAATGGTAATGTATCAAGGACCTCAAAAACACTATAATCAAGAGCCTGTTAATTTTGTTTAATCTGTCACTTCTCCCACTTACGTGACCACACTTTGTTTTTTCATATGAGATCCGGTCTTGGAATTGTTGTTCCATGTCAAATTTTAAAACGCTGATGAAATCAAGCAAAAGTAAATCAGTGGTCAGCTACTGAGCTTTAGGATAACATAGTTTCTGGGCTAAGACAGAGTGCATGAGCAGTTAGTAATATAAATGAGAAACCAAGGGAAATCTTTTACAAATTTAAGATGAACTAGTACTTCAAATATTTTAGAAACATTCATTCCCTTAAAACTGTTGGAATAACTAAAGGTATTATTATCTACTTATTGAAGTAATTCTCAGAGGTTTTGTCATCCTAATATTGATAGTAGACTTGTATATTCTCTTTAAGGATTTTTAACGTGTATTTCTGGAGGTATCTCCCACCGTTTACTCCATGCCCTAGCTTGTTACACCAGGCTACGTAATGCTCCCAAATACGTAATGAATTTCCAAAATTTCCACACATCTGCTCACACCTGGAATACTCTCACCACTCATCCCTCTAATCTCTACCTAGGTATTAAATCTCTCTTGTCTGATCTTCAATCACTAGTGGTCCTCAACATTTTATAGTAAGCTTGAGTAAATCTATCTCCTTCAACTAATTTGTGGATTTCAAGAGGACAAAGCCAAGTAGTATTTACTTGAGTAGCATGTAGCACACAGTAGAGTCCTAATGAGTCTTATATCACAGTTAAATATAGTATACTCTATAGCACAGTCCTTTCCTTAATAAAAACTATCATCCTTCAGTGATCTTATTTAATAAGCTTTGGTGAAAAGCATCAGATTAAAATCTAACCCTTAAAAGGGTCCTCCATATAAAGTGTGGGGTCATGGGGTACACCCTAAGATCTCCACAAAAAGACCACAATTGATGGGCCAGGGGCTTTGGGGTTCCCCTGGGAGCATGGCCCCTGGCCCTGATGCTGCCCCTGTCCATAAACCATAATGAAGGTCAACTCTTCGGACAGCAATGGATTGGACTTGGCGACACAGAGTGGCCATATTTTGTGGGCACTTTATGGTTCTATGCATCTATAGGATGTGGTCCTGCTGATCTCATACTGGAGGAAGAGGAGTGGGTGTAAGAGAGGAGATAGGAGACTGTTGGGAGGACAGGACACTTATGGAGCAGAGAGAAAAAGTGTGCTGTCACTGGGCAGGGAGAGCAGTGGGAGCTGCACATAGATGAGCATGCAAATTTATATGGGAATGTACATCTTCATTCAATCATAATAAAAAAAAGTTAAAGTATGGGGCCATATGGAGATCTAATTCATAAGGGTTACTTGGAGCTGGTGATAAACACTGAAGAGGATCACATGTAAATCTGAATCCTTTCAACACAGTAAGATTGATTAAGTTGCAGAAGATATAGCATAACAATAAAACTCTTTGTCTTGGATTCTGAAATTTGACAACAGTATTAACAGTAGTAGAGACAACAAGAGTAGCAATATCAGGTACCGTACCAAGGGTTTTAACGAGTTTAAAACAGCACTAGCAGATAGACATGGTCATTAACAGATACTTAATTCATATAATTCTCACAGCAACTACTCAATAAGAGGTCAGTTAGCTTGTCCAAGGTTAAACATATTATCAGTAGGAGAAATTCATCTTGTTAGGCAAAATAGAACTGGTGAATTTCACAGGTGTCAGGTGTATATTACCTGTGGTCTTAGTGCAATTCTAATAGTTTTGCAACCACAGGTAGAATATCCTTTTCTTATAGAGACTCAACGGCACTTGGATTTTGGCTTGGCATAGAGATTCATTACCCATTTAACTGGCTTATTCTATAGTGTTGTGGTTTCTTGTAATGTGTTTAGAATACCAGTAGCAGATAGACATGGTCATTAACAAACACTTAATGAATTAATAAGTATAGATGTCTTCCAATTCAGCAGGAAAAATTAATTTTGAAGCCTCTCATTAAGTGTACTGAAAAACCCACTTATTTACAGACAAGTTAGAACTTCAGAGTTTGCTCAGAATTTCGTTCTCCTCAAAAACCATGGTCTGGATACGTAAACCAACATTTGGGAGGCACATAAAAGATATTGCTCATCATATTCATGGAAATACAATGTGCTTGCTTCTTTCTCACTACAATGGCTTGCTTTCTCAGGCTTGATCTTAACACATTAATACAAAGGAAGATCACGAAGCCATCCACTGACATGGTTATTTTAGTTAGAAAATTTGAGAGGATTCCTAGACACTATGACAAGTATTAAGAATCGTTTTCACATGTTAATGTTTTAAGTATAAAATGACAGTTGCTACTTTTTAATAAGATGCTGACGAAAATTGCTGCAACTAAAAATTCAGGGATCTGTCCTGGTGTTCATCATATTCCCTACCTTTCCTTCTTTCTAGTTGCTTCAGCGACAAATTTCTCATTTGTTATAGGCAGACTTGGAAAGGAAATTTGTTCTCAGGGTGGAGAGAGGCATCGGGCAATTCTCCAACAGCTAGTCAAAGAGAAAATACTTCGTCATCAGAGCAGAGTTCAGCTGTAGGCTTGGTGCCTTGGAGCCCAGTTTGGTGCTAGGGCCCTTATTAAAAGTGTAGTGATGTTCTGTACCAGACTATGCACTCATGAAGGAGAGACTGTTTAAAAGGAAAGGAGGCATGGATCAAGAGGATGCCCCCCATCCCTGGATAATTGTGCCTTACTTCTTTAACCATTTACTTATATAATAAATAAATAGATAAAAACTAGTTTATTAAAAAAAAAAAACACTAAAATTTGGAGAAAAGTTTTAAGACTGGTGCAAGAAAGACTGTTTACCATGAACCATTTGAGAGTGGGTTGCTGTGAGAGTTAACTTTGTAAGTCGACTTGACTAGACTACAGTGCCAGTGGTTTGGTAAAACACCAGTCTAGATGCTGTTACAAAGGTTTTTAGGTATGATCAACATTTGCAATCAGTTTACTTTAACTAAAGCAGACTACTCTTGACACTTGGGTTGTTGTAACGTTTTGTCAAGTTGGTTTCAACTCATAGCAACCTTATAGGATAGAGTAGAATTGACTTGCAGAGTTTCCAAGGAGTAGCTGGTGGATTTGAACTGCTGACCTTTTGGTTAGCAGCCAAACTCTTAAGCATTGTGACATGAGGGCTCCTTATCATGGGGGTGAACCTCATATTATCCAACTGAAGGTTTTAGGAGCAAAATCTAAGGTCCTCTACCCCTACCCATGTCAAAAAAGAAGAAGAAATTCTGCTTCAAGACAGTATCATAGATATCATGCTAATGTTTCACATCTACAACCTGGCCTATGAATTTTGGACTTGCCAATCCCCACAATCATGTAAGCCAAGTCTTTAAAATAAATCAGTATCTACCTATCTATCTGTCTGTCTACCTATCTACCCTGTTGGTTTTGTTTCTCTGGAGAGCTCTGACTAATATGTGTCTAAAATGCCTCATCACTTCCTAGTGTGTATTTTGTGTCTTCTACACAATCATAATCTAACCATCAATATTAGGTAATTATCACTGACACAACATTGTATCTAATTCCTCCATCCGTTTTTGAATTGTTTAAATAACGTCCTTCAGAAAAAAGTATCTAGTCCAGAATCACATGTTACATTTAGTTGTCATGTTTTAGATATCTTCAATTATGGAATATTTCTTTAGTTTTGCCTTGCCTTTCATGGCTGTAATGGCTAAGACTGTGTATCAACTTGACTGGCCCATGATTGTCAGTGTCTATATGTGATCAGTCCTACACTGCATCCCTATGAGTATCCTCCTGAATTCAGGACATGATCAGCTCTGTCCACTCTAGAAGACTATTCCTTATCGCTCAGCTTCTGGCCACCCCAGACGGACCCTCACAAAGCATCTTGGTGCTGTATATGTGTTTCCATGTCTGTTCTCCCTTCTTGGAAGACATCACTCCAAAGAGATTAGGTTTAAAACCCACTGCACACCAGTGTGTACTCATGAACATAACCAAAGACAAGTTCTATTGCCAAGCACAGTCATATTCATGGATACAGAAATTAGCACTTATCTTGTAAGGAGACACAATTTATAACAGTGAACATATCCATTTATTCTTTATCCTCTGTAGATAAGTAAGTTACTAGTATTCTTCAACAGATACTTACTTACTCACAGAGGATAAGTGCCTTGTCCATAATGCACAAGTTCTCTGATTCTTGTCATGCAACAGTCAATGCAGCTCTCTTCCTGGCAGATTTTTTGGCTGCAACAGCCTGTTCCACAATTGCTCAAGGCAAGCTGGAAAAAAATGGAGAGTTCATATTCTCAAGGGGCCAGTACTGGTTCAGCACCAGAATTCTCACCTTCATGCAGGAGTCCTGGGTTTGATTCCCAGTCAATGCATGTCAAACACAGCCACCCCTCCTCTGTCAGTAGGTAACATGTTGCTGTGTTGCTACACGCTGTTGTGATGTCATTTGCATGTTGCTATCATGCTGAATGGGTTTCAGTGGAGCTTGCAGACTAAGACAAGCTAGAAAGAAAGCCCTGGTGACCTACTTCTGAAAAATCAGCCCGTAAAAACCCTGTGGGTAACAACAGTGTGATCCCATATTGCCTGCAGTTGCCGTAAGTTAGGTGCTGACTTGATGGGAACCAACAAGAAAAACAGCCACATCCTTCAGGGCAGTCCTTAATCAAAGCAGGATGAGAGGTGGTAGAAAAACTCTCCCAGCTTTCTTACTCCAGGGTTCAGCCACTCTAAATCTGTTGTACACTGCTTCTCAGAGTTCCTCAAAGGGACTGAGTGCCAGTTAAAACCCTGCTTAAGAAGACCCCCTTTATTACCAGCCACTTTCCCTTTCCTAACCCTCCTATCTCTTCTTCCTGTGCTCACCTTCCGGTAAACTACTTGCCCTCAAACCTTTGTCTAGGATCCACTTCTTGGGAAGCTCAACCTGAGACACGTGCCTTCCCATATGACAAAAACTTTAAGGAGATTTTTTTCAGTGCAAATACATTCAGTGAATAATCTAGTGATTTAGTTGCTTACGTAGTATTTCTTCAAGTCTGGTTTTCTTCATCTAAATGAAGAGCTATCTGTTGATGGTATGTATCGCTCTTCCCTGACAGGTTACATTTAGTTGTTGTGTCTCTTTAGATACCTTCAAGCTGGACTATTTCCTGAGTTTTGCCTTAGCTTTCATGACTTGGACATTTTTAAAGATTGTATGCCATCACCTACTGTACAGTATCCCCGATTTGTCCCAGCAGCAGGAATTCAGTCTAACCTTGTGTCAGCAGAGCGCTGTCGAAACAAAATGTGCACATGCTATCTGGCTCATAAAGCCAGCATGTTGCACAAGTGCTTTCTTGTTTTTTTTGTGTTTCCAGTTAGCCTCTGCGTCTGAGCAAAGCATCTGTTTCTCATACTCCCTGGTGTAGTTTTACTGGGAATTACCATTTTTACTTCATGAAAGTAAATGCATACAGTGCATGGCTTTTTCTTGAAGAGAGGGTTGAAAATAATAATAATGTACTTGTCCTTTGCTATTCTTAAACCCCCCTCAAAACCACTCAGTACAAACAACTTCTAGACCAACCCCGTCTGGGAAGAGCAGTTTTAGAAAGGAGGGAGACACTATAGACAGTACCACATACGAGAAAGAAAACACAACGTCTCAGCCTGATGCACCACAGGGTGCTGCAGGGTGCTGACTCACTTTGCAACTATCATCCTTCTTGGACTGAGAAAAAATGCTAAATAGTCTTTTATGAAATGAAGACATTTCAAACAAATCTTTCCTGACCTTGCATTGCTACAGGGCTGGACGTCAACAACGTCAGTATCCGTCTTGGACAGTCAGCCTCATTATTTTTTCAAAAGTGCAGACCAAACAATTTACCAAGTATAGAAAACTTTCTGTACACAGAGTACTCTTCTGTACAAGCAACAGAGGCAGTCTGAAAGATGAAAAGAAGGGAGAAATAGTGCTGACATTTTAAAAATAAATACTTAATTCCACTCTTAAGAAGACAATGTTTGTAAGCAGTAACAGCTTTGTAAGGACCTGTTAAATCTTGCTGGCAAATAAGATAGATCGAAACACCCATCAGCATTCCCTGAAGGGACTTCAAGTTTTTAGGAAGGCTGTTTCACAGTTATAAATAAATATTCCTAACATCTCTATGACCGCTTGTTACTTTTAAAGTAACAGCTATTCATTTTATCTAAAACGTCTTTTACAACTGTAAAGAATTTAGCTCAAGGAAAGTACACTCTTAGTTTAGGTGGGAAAATTTATAAACACATCCCCCTCTTTATACAGTTTACTGGGTGTTTGCTGCCACTAAATCTGTGAGATCAGAGGCTGATTCCACTTTGTAGAGTTCAGCCCTGCACTCTGCACACATCCGATCACAGATCAAACACATGTCTTCTGCACCATTCACTTCCTGGCAAAATCTGCAATTAAAAGACCCTTCTTCCTCAAACATTTAGTGCCACCTGCAAAGAAACTGGTTTGGTGGGAACAACACCTAGACCTCTCCTGTCTTATAACTTCTCATTCTTGGCCTTGGGAAGATGTACATGGTTCCTATGAGGGCATCCTGGGGAGATGTAGAAGAAGGCTCTTTATTTATTTTCAGTCTTTCAGTAATAGCCTTAATGTTTCTTAGTCATTCATGTCAGGAGTTCAGAATGCGTGACATTTCCTGGACTCTGGCCATATCTTAACTGACATTTTTTTTATGATATGATATTTCAAAAATATTCTCCTAAAAGAAAAATAGAAAATGACTCTTAAGAGCAGATTTTTCCAAGTACTTGATAAGATTTAAGGAATAATTTCTGCAAACACAAATATTGAAAAATTCACAATGCAAAAAAAAGGTTAGTTTAATGATTATTATAGTCATTTTTTTGTGTTTCTTATACTAAATATTTTTGAGATGAAACTAATACCTCTACTACCTTAATATCAGTAGGCTGATTCAGATGCAAAGGGTTATTATCCTTAATTAACCTGCCATCTAATTAGGCTTTATATTTTGCAATTAAAAAAAGTTCATGTCAATAAACATGAAGGTTGTTAAACAGCAAAACATACGATAGAACTATCATATATAATTTTCTTTTTATCAATATTTCAGGTATTCATTGAAATCTGTTTTGTGTCCGGGTTTGTGCTGAGTTCTGAGGAAATAGGAAAGAATATAGGAAAATGATTTTAAACGTCACCAGACGATGTAATCGGGCGGAGAGATGCAAAATCCAGTGAAGTTCCGTTCACGTCATTTCAAAATCCTCCAAAGAACCTCCTCTCACCTGGCCAGCAACATCGGCTCTGCTCCCCAAGTATTGAATCCATTTTCGAGTCAGTTCCGACTCTTAGTGACCCTGCAGGACAGAGTACAACTGTACCACAGGGTCTCCAAGGCGGGTGGATGCGAACTGCTGACCTTTCGATTAACAGCCACACTCTTAATCACGGAGCCACCGGGCTCCTCCCATAGTGTTAAGGGCCTTCAGAAAGCACCTCATACCTTCAGCTCTCCCTATATGCTAAAGTCCAGGAAAACCACTTGTTGCTCCTTCAAGTGCCCTGGTTAAGCCCCATGCCTGTATTTAGGCAACACCTCCCCATTAGAATTCTCTATTGCTCAATGTTTCCTGTCAAAATCTTTCACCTCTGTTCACCATTATCTCTTCATCATTCTCTTCTTGTAGAAATAAGTCTTCCCTTGTGTAAATTCTTTCAGCCTTACGTATTTCTAATTGCATTTTTCTCATATAACCAAACCAAACCAAATCTATTGCTGCCGGGTCAATCCTGAAACACTACAGGACAGATTAGAGCTGCCCCATCGAGTTTCCAAGGCTGTGAATCTTTACAGAAGCAGACTGCTACATATCTCTCCTGCAGAGCAGCTGGTGCATTCAAATCACTGACCTTCCAGTTAGCAGCTGAGTGCTTTAACCACTTCGCCACTAGGGCTCCTGATTTAAAACAAAACTATCAATGTTTGGAAACCCTGGTGCCGCAGTGGTTAAGTGCTACTTCTGCTAACTAAAAGGTCGGCAGTTGGAATCCTCCAGGTGCTCCTGGGAAACTGTATGGAACAGTTCTACTTTGTCATATTGGGTAGCTATGAGTCAGAAGCGAATTGACTCAACAACAGTGCTTTTTTTTTGTTTGTTCGTTTGTTTGGGTTTATCAATGTTTGGGAATCCCTGATGGCACAGCGGTTAAGTGATACTGCTGCTAACCAAAAGGCTGGCAATTCAAACCCACCATGTGCTTCTGGAAAATCCTATGGAGCGATTCTTCTCTGACTTGTAAGGTCGCTATGGGTCAGAATTGGCTCAACAGCAGTAGGGCTTCTTTGGTTTGGGTTTATCAATGTTTGGGAAAACCTGATGACATAGTGATTAAGTGCTATACCTGCTGACCAAAAGGTAGGCAATTCACATCCCCCAGGAGCTCCCCGGAAACTCTGTGGAGCAGTTCTGCTCTGACCTATAGAGTCACAATGGGTTGGAAGTGCCTCGAAGACAATGGTCTCTTTCCTTTGGTCTATCAGTTTTTGTGCATATTCCTTATTGGCACTACTAACATCACCTTAAGGAATTTCTAACAGCTTTCTATGACTTCATACAAACTGCCTAATTCAGTGTCTGGTTTACCATATGCACTCAAACATACAAAGGGCTTTGATTGTTCAGTGGTTGGAATTCCCACCTTCCGTGAGGGAGACGGGGGCTTGATTCCCAACCAATGCATCTCAAACACAGCTAGTGTTGGAATGGTAGTGGCACCTTGCATGTTGCTATCACGCTGAATAGGTTTTAGTAGAGCTCCTAGGCTAAGAAAGACTAGGAAGAAAGGTCTGACAATCTAATTCTGAAAGTCAACCAGTAAAAAGCCTATGGATCACATGGTTCTATATACAACCAATCACAGGCATGCCAAAGAGTCAGGCAGCATCTCCTTCCATTGTCCATAGGATCGCTATGAATCAGGGGCCAACTTGATGGCAGCTAACTTCACAGCAACCGAAATTTGGAGAAGGGCATGAAATCACTTGAATGTGAGATGGAACAGTTTGATAAGACTAAATGGAGAGTTTAAACTTGATTTGGTCCTTTAAGGATGACCATGGCAAACAGCAAAAACTCAGAGGCCAAGAACAACCAGGACTAGGAGTCTAGCTAACAGGAAAGGAGGAAAAAAGAGTCAAAAGGTAAAGATAAAGGAGAAAAGTTCCAGGAATTAGCCAATGTAAGAATAAGCAGACAACATGCATTGTACAAGATAGGAACTGATTAGCCACAATATGAGAAATTAAGCTCTGCTTCTAGGACAGACTATAGAAAATGAACGCATGTCACAATAAAAGACCAGCGTTTTGAGTCAGAAAGAGCTGAGTTGGATTTCAATTTACTATTAATTATTTTTGTTAGACATGGATTCTCCAAATCTACACTTTCTAATCAATAAAGTAGGGATTATAAAACTCTGTTTTGTGGTTGCTGAGTAAATTAATATATGGCAAATACTGGGCACACAAAGAGTTCAACAAATGGCAGCCATCGTTACTAATTGCTATGGGTCCCAAGTTGAACACTTGTTAGGTACGGCTGTCCCTAGCTCCTTAGTGGTCAGCAGAAGTCTGAGACTTGAAGCCTGTTTCTGATTGCTACAGAAGAGCTTTTCTGCAGTTGAAACGCAGATCCTGGTGGAGGTAGTGATGCTAACAGAGCTTATAGCAGCTAGTATCTATCGAGTGCTTGCTACGTGCCAGGAATTATGCTAAGTGCCTCATAAGAATTATTGCATTTATTACAAACAAAAATGCATATTGTAAATGAAGCAACTGAGTGGATTTTTGAGGGTTTTTAAGTAGCAGTCCTCATACAAACTAGATACGTCTGGATCCCAGGAACCCCCTACTTGAGGATATGGGTATTCAGGTCAAGGAAGCCAGACCAAAAGAAAACCAAACCCACTGCCACTGACTTGATTCTGACTCACAGCCACCCTGTAGGACAGAGCAGAACTGCCCCATAGAGTTTCCAAGGAGCACCTGGTGGATTTGAACTGCCAACTTTTCATTTAGGAGCTGTAGCACTCAACCACTATGGCTTCCTGTTAGGGAAGCCACAGACTGCAAAAGGCTACTCAGATACAGAGGTTTAACCTGACAATGAAACTCAAAGTATATGACCAAAATGTATGGAAATATGGATGTGATCCAGGCAGGTTCTACATTGGGAATTCCAGTCTAGCTAAAGGGCCAGGACACAGAGAAATCCACATAGCAGGCACCATTCAAAGCTAGGCAGGTGGTGGCATTGTGATTCTTAGCAGAGCCTCTGTTGGAAGTTTGTCAAAAGCAAGGCAGACTATTAGGCCAGGTCCTGAGCTCATGGATTTACGTAACAATGGCAAAAAAAAAGAAAACAAACAGTACTTCTGTTGTGCCATCTCTGAGCAGGGAGAAGGTTGCCTGAAGTTGCACATGTAAGACTAAATCTGGACTCAGCAATGCAGAATAAACCAGTTGCCATCAAGTTGATTGCAACTCACAGCAACCCTACATCAATGACGTCTTCTGTAAGTACTAGGGTAAAAGTGGCACCACAGAAGAACTAGGACATATTTGAAGAAGAAAAAAAGGACAATTACAAAAGAACTCCTTATACTTTCAGGGGATACAAGGAAGGAAAGATTGTAATTTGGGGCTCAGAAATTCAGCTCAGAACTGAACTGAGGTGGTATGACCGGGACAATTATAAATATTTCCCCCCTCAGTCTGTTACCTGTTCAGTACTGACTGCAGCCTTCTGACACCCCAGCTGCTTAAAATAAAGGCTTGGAGTTAGGGACCTCATTTTCCCAACTTGCTATTTATAAAAACCTGTGAGTTTCTCAGAAAATTTCAGTATGCATCTCATGAGACAATAATATTTAAAAAACATTTGTTTAGTGGGGAAAAGATAAACACGTATGGACTTTTTAAATTATTTTCATAACAAGATTTGTGGTGCTATTGTTTTGAAACACATCAAAGGACCAGTTATAGCTGAGGACTACATTTAAATTTCAATGATTTATTTGAGAAAAGACAGAAAAAGCCAAAAAAAGCCAAAAAAAGGACTATCTCGAAAGTCTTTTGATGTATATTATAGCAAATTATTCTATTTTTAAGTGAAGAACAGGGAGGTAGATGTTTGAAAATTCTTCCTCCTTGTAACCACATTCCTGTGGCATTACTCAAAATTCTCAGGCATATTGAAAGTGCAGAGAAAAGGGCTTCATTAAAACCAATCGCGAAGTGAATCTGGATCTTTTTACTGTATCATTTTAAATCTACAACTTTCCAACCTGTTCCGTTTGTGAAAATACACAAATAAAACGCTTCATGAAAAAAAGCAACCTTCAACCCTACCAGACCTGCTTCTTAAAATAAACTTTGTTTTGAGGGATTAAGATTAAGATGACTGTATGTAGAAATGCCCATCTGAAAACTTTTGTTCTATTTGTGTGGTAACCTCTAAGCTATTACCTGTGGATTTGAATATCAGCTGAGATATATCACTAATGGAGTTCCTGAAGAGAGATTTTGTGCTGGGTAGAGAGCATCGGTGAGAGAGGAAACCCGTCAACGAGACAGATTAACACAGTGCCTGCAACGATGGACTCCAACACAGCGATGATTGTGAGGATGTTACATGACCAGGCTGCGTTGCTTTCTGTTGTACATAAAATTGCTAGAAGTTGAAATTGGTTGGGTGGCGCCTAACAACAACAACACATGTTGGAATCTGAGGTTAAATCTTCAACTAACCAAACTGAATGGAAGCTTGATACCTAATTTAGATAAGATAGTAAAACATGATATTTTTACCAAGTCTGTAGATTAAAATTTATGTACATCAACGGGCAACACTGTTGTGGCAGAGATTCTAATTATCCTCTAGTATCTGTTCCCCTCATTCCTCTTGTAGCTTTTAGCTGGGTATATGGTTACCCAAAGACCTGCTGGCTCAGTGGTTAAGACCTTGACTGCTAACCTGAAGGACAGCAGTTCCCTTTCCCAGACCTCACTGCAGCCAGGTGCGGGCATCTAACTCTGGGATTAAAGTAGAGATGATGTGTGCCACCAACCCCTGTTAGCTTGTCACACTGAGGAGGCTTATGTCTTGCTACGATGCTGGAAGTCAGGCCACCTGTGTTTCAAAATACTGGCAAGGTCTTCCGTGGCAGACAGGTTTCAGTGGCACTTCCAGACTAAGGCACACCAGGAAGAAAGGGTTTCGGATCTACTTTCAAAAACTACCTATTGAAAGCCCTGTAGGTCGTAGCACCGTCCTTTGTACTGCTGGAAGATGAGTGCCCTAAGTTGGAAGGCACTACATAATGGACGTGTATGCCAATGACAGTGAAGATGGCACAGGCCTGGGCAATGTTTTGTTCAGTTGTACGTGAAGTCACCGGGCATCAGAGCCAACGTGATGGCAGCTAACAGCAACAACAATGTGTGCAATGTGTGCTGTGTCTGGCTCCTGCCTTCAAAGGGCAGGATACACTCTCCAACTTTTTCTCCAGCTACAAGTTGGAGTAAGGATGGGATAGCGAGCATTCTCAGGACCGCTGGTGGCATTTAGTGTAAGCACTTGGCTGCTAAAGAACTGAAACGCTGGTGATCGGAACCCACCCAGGTGCTCTGCAGGACAAAGACCCGGTGGATGGTCTGCTTCCATGAAGATTACAGACAAGAAAACTCTACGAGGCATTTCTACTCTGCCACATGGGGTCACTTTTAATCAGAATTGATGCTACAGTACCCAACAACAGACACAGTGAGCTTTCTCAGCTGATGCAGATGAAGAGAACCCCAGGGGTGGTAGATCCACAAGGCTAAATAACGGACCCCAGCCCGCGGGCAACTTGGTGAAACAGAATTACCAGGCAAGCTGGGAATGCCTATGAAAAAGAAATCCACTTCTGCCTTGTAAACCACTCTTTTCCACTTCCCTGTCACTGAACTTCTACCTTACTAACATGAGAGATACTGAAATGGAGAGAGATCTCTGATGAGGAAAGCAGTTAACTGGCTATTAAGAAAGAAAATCCGATGGCATGAATGAATGCCAGAGGAGACGGGAGGGAGAAGAGAGCTAGAATGAAGACCAAGTCCCCAGGACGCAGTAACCAATTAAACGGAGTAGGGGAAAGGAAAGAGAAAGAAAATGTGACTCCAGTATTTCCATATAGCCAAGTGAGGTTGCTGGTAACAGCGTGCATTGAACTGACAAAGAAAACAACAGAAGAGCAGGAAGTCATGGGAGGAAGATTAATAAAATAACAAGTCAAAACAAAAAGCCCTTGATCCTGGCAGTGAAGAAATCTTCTTTTCTGCTGATTTTCTCTTTTAGCTAAAGGAAAAGGTATTAGAAGCCAGAGCACATAGCGACAACAGCGTCTGCTTCTGACAACTTGGTCAGTACCCAGTGAATGCCCCTTCCTAGTTGCCTCAGTTTTCTGATTGTCTCTGTCAAAAGCTGCACTCAGTTTCACTGTCTTAGTCAATATTTGAGTTCTCAGAGTACTCTCAGTGTAAGGTAAAAGTCAGCCTTCTTTGTGCTTAAGCATTGATTCACTTTCTTAAGACACTAATTTTGGGGAAAAATGCAGAGGCATCTTTTTTTTATGATTGAGTGGAAATGTACATTCCCATATAAATTTGCAGGCCCACCTGTATGCAGCTCCCACTGCTCTCCCTGCCTGGCTACAGCACACTCTTCCTCTCTGCTCCATACACGTCTTATCCTCCCAACAATCTCCTATCCCCTCCTCTCCATCCACTCCCCCGCCTCCAGTAAGAGGTCAGCAGGACAACATCCTACAGATGAATAGAACCATAAAGTGTACACAAGATACGGTCACTCTGTGTCGCCAAGTCCAATCCATTCCTGTCCAAAGAGCTGACCTCCATTATGATTTATGAACAGAGGCAGCATCAGGGCCAGGGGCCGTGCTCCCAGGGGAACCTCGAGGCCCCAAGACCATCAGTTGCGATCTTTGAGTGGAGATCTCAGGGTACACCCCTTTTTATTCTTGTATTGCCAGTGAGACACAACTCTGTGAGCTCTATCACAGCTATTACTGGTGGTAGCTGGGCACCATCCGGTTCTTCTGGTCACAGGTCGATGTAGTCACCCCATTCATGTGGGTCTCTCTGTCTTTTGGATTCTATTTCCCTCATGCTGTTTTGGTCCTTGGTGATCATTTGTTCCTGCTGAGTTGGGGCCATTTGCTGTACTCTCACAAAAGTCTTTTTTTTTTTTTTTTTTTGACAAATTGTACATTAAGCTAATCTTCCTACCCATTCCAGTTTAAGAAAACCATATTTCTTCCCTTTAAAAAAATTCAAATGCAATACTTACAGCTTTTCCACTGTTGGGTTTTTGAAGGGATAATAAAGATGTTTTAGGAGGCATTACATCCACTGGATTTTTCAAATGTAATGAGCTCATAAAGATTGTTGCATTTGCCATTGTGAAAAGTAAGTAGGCAACTTTCATTAGAAGAACAGCTTGAGTTACACAAGCAATTTGTTTATGTTGAGAATAATCAATCTAGCATAGCTGTTAAGAGTTTGGCAAGTTACTAACCTGGATTCAGTGTCTGGCTCCAGAATTTGTCAAATAGGGATTCTTGGGAAGATTTTGTTACAGTCTAATTTCATTTTCCTCACCTCTCAAATAGAGGTAATACAAATACCCTTACTTCACTGATTTATTGACAAGCTTAAATTAAAAAAAAAAAAAAGCAAAATAACACAAAGCCAGGCATCAGAAATATCTCAATAAAGACTTGGTGATGCACAATGACCATATCGTGCGTGCAGTTTATGGTTCTACACATCTATAGTATGTTGTCCTCCTGATCTCTTTCTGGAGGAGGGTAGAAGGTGGAGAGGAGGGGACAGGAGACTGTTAAGACGATATGACACGTATAGAACGGAGAGGAAGAGTGTGACGTCACCGGACAGGGAGAGCAGTGGGAGCTGCACATAGGCGGGCATGCAAATTTATATGGGAATGTACATTTTCACTCAATCATAATAAAAAATACATATATAAAAATAAAAACTAAATAGCTCAGTAAATACACTTTTTTTGTGTGTGTGAATGCAGGGTACTGTCCAGTCACCAATTTATATCCTAAATGACACTGAAGTCTGTAACCAAGAAAGTCTCAGATTCCAGTTCTGTCTATGACTGAAGGCATTGGTATTATATTTATTCTCCTACTATAAACAGCTATGAATCTGGACAAAAATATATGAATCAATTCTTTTCAGGCATGGTCATCAGACAGCTCAGTGCTGCGATCCTTGAGAGAAGTAAAGCACAGCTGAGTGCCATGTGCTCTTGGGTTTACTACCTGAGAGCCATTTCTTCGGCTCAGGAACACAGAACCTAAACACAGAATAGCAGTTTCACTTGTCATGTGAAAAAAAGACTGGAGTTTGGAACTACTGGAGCAGCTTTAATTTGTCACTAAAGTTACCTGAAAGCAGGAATCTTAAAAGAGGAGCCCCAGAAATCTGCCTACGAGTGTGCTCTTGAGTCTTTGACACAAGCACAGGATGAAACGCAGAAGTGCCTAATAGTGGGCAAGCACTTTAGGACTATGAGCTGAGTGAAAATACTACAGAACACACAGTGCTAGGAGACAATGGAGCTTCAGCCACTTGGTGTTGAGACCTCTGGAAAGCTATGACAGGGGTAAAGCTACTTCAGACTAACAGAAAGGATACTCTAGACTCACTCTACCAAAAAAGAAAAAAAGTGCTATCGAGTTGATTCAACTCATAGTAATCCTATAGACAGAGTAGAACTGCCCTATAGAGTTTCCAAGGAGCACCTGGTGGATTTGAACTGCTGACCTTCTGGTTAGCAGCTGTAGCACTTAACCACTATGGCACCAGGGTTTCCAGATTCACTTTAATAAAGGTTAAAACTAAATCTCAGCAGAATCAAACCGAACTTCCATTAAATTAATTTTCAGACCAAAAAGCTCAACACTGTTTTTAAAGAAACAAATATAAGATTTTAAGAACATAGCATTTTATCTTTCAGCTTAAAAACTAAAAATTTGCTAGGTGTATACAGAATCAGAAAAATATGATCATTCTTGGAGGGAAGCAAGTCATTATAAACAGATCCAGAGACAGCACTCATGTTAGAATTAGCAAAGACTTTAGACTGCTGTTATAATTACATCAAAAGATTTAAAGACAAAGAAGAGTGAATGAATGAACAGATGCTGAATTTTAGAAAATGAATGAAAACTAAAAGGCAGAAGCAAATAGAAATTGTACTACTAAAAAAAAAAATACAACATCTGAATGAAAATTTACCAAGTTGGGCTTAACAGCAGTTTGGATACTTTAAAAAGGGAAAATAGTTTCTGAAAAAAACTATGTATGTAGTTTAGCCAAGCCACTTGAGGCTGTTCTACTGGTTTCTTTTTAGACAGGAGAGGAGAGTGTAAAAGGTTGGCTGAGTGGATACTGGAAGTAAAGACTAGAAAAGAAGAGTATGCTGTCTCAGGGTAAGGAGAGTAGGTAGAGTTGCAGATAGGCACGTGCTCAGGGTTTTATATGGCAAATTGACTTGGATTGTAAACTTTCACTTAGTCACAATAAAAAAAAACTACTCAGACTGAGGCACAAAAATAAAGCAGATTAATCAAAAAATGAAGAGAGCTTCAATGACTTGTGTACTATTACAAAGTCATATATCCTATGTATAATGGAAGTCTCAGAAAGAAAAGAGTGATTTTCACAAGGAAAAAGAAAATGTTAAAAAAAAAATTAAATAGTAAATAAATACGGACCACAATGAATACTGTCCAGTCACTAAATAATTAATGTCCTTGAAGACATTCATTCATCTGCCACATAAGAAGTGAGTATTTAAAGACTTACTTTTGAAAACCCCAACTTCTGATTCTCATCCTGTTGGAGTAATGAACCACAAACAATAAATATAAAGAAAACCGCATCTGGGTGTATCACAGTCAAATTGCTTTATACCAAATTAAAAAGGAAATTCTCAAGACATTCCATATAAAATACACACTACACCCACAGGAAAGTGACAATAAAAATAGGCAAAGGAATTTCATCAGAAACAGTACAAGCTAGAAAACAATGGAATGACACTTTTAAACTGCTAAAGAAGAAATAAACCATTAATTTAGAATTCTATATCAAAAAGTTTTTCTCCAAAACTTCAGGCTAATTTATTTTCAGACAAGCAAGAACAGTTTATCATCAGCAGACTTCTTGCATTGCAACAAATGTTAAAGAAACTCATTCACAATGAAGACAAATGATACCTGGTAAAAACTTAACATCTATATATATGAGCAAATTAGGAGCTCTAGACAGTTTTTTACTTCTTTGATTTTTTTTTAAAGCCAAATGTTTGATGCATAAGTAATAATGCATTGTGTGATTTATAATGTGTAAAAGATACATGACAAATAGCATAAAAGAGAGGGAAAGGTAAATGGTATTACATTTATGTAACATTTTTTACATTATCTGTAAAGCGGTGTGAGGAGCCCTGGTGGTGCAGTGGTTAAGCTCTTGGCTGCTAACTGAAAGGTTGGTGGTTTGAATTCACCAGCTTCTCTGCTGAAAGATGTAGCCGTCTGCTTCTGTAAAGATTATAGCCTTGGAAGCCCTATGGGGTAGTTGTACTCTGTCCTACATACACAGTCTACATGAATCTGAGTTGATTTGACAGCAGTGGGTTAGGTTTGGGTTTTAAAGTTGGTATAATGCTTTGGTGCAGTGGTTAGCTAAGGATGTATATTAATCTCTAGATGAACAACTGAAAAAGGGAAGTAACAGGTAACCAAAAAGAGGAAATTAAATGGAATATTAAGAAATACTTGATTAATTAAAAATAAAACAATAAAATGTGAGAAAAATATAATCAACTAGGAATGAAATAGAAATATGGTAGCCAGCCAGCCAACTCATGGACTTAAACATAATACCAGCAATTATGTTAAATGTAAAAATACTGAACAACCAGACCAGACAGAGACGTCACGTTGGTTAAAGATGCAAGACCAACTATCTGCTGTTTTCAGGAGACTCTTCAAACAGAAAGACATAGATAGATCAAAATGAAAATGATGGAAAAAGATATACCACATAAGCACTAATCATAAAAAATCTTTAACTGCTATATTAACATCACACAAAGTATACCACTTATAGTACAGAACATTATCAGAGCTAAAGAGAGATATTTAATAACTATTAAAGGATTGACAGGTTGAGAAGATACAAGTATACATAAACCCATGTGCAAACTACTCACACAAAAATAAATAACATACAAGTAAGAGAAAATGCAGCTGAGCCCAATTTCTCAAATATCTGATGCAGAATTGTTTGCTATTATTTATTGAGTAGCATCTGCTACGTCTAGGACAGACTTCTAATATGGCCACCAGTGGTTCCTGTCTTCTGAAATTGAGTCTTGGGTATAGTTGTTAGGTGTCAGTGAAGCAGTTTTGACCCACAGCAGCCCTGTGTGAAGGAATAGAACTGTCCCATAGTATTTCCTAGGCTCTGATCATCATGGAAGCAGATCGTCAGGTCTTTCTTCCACGAAGCCACTGGCTAAGCCTGAACCACCAGCCTTGCAGTTAGCATCCAAGCGCTTAACTACTGCGCCACCTGGGCTCCTTCGTCTCGCTTACTACTGTGTAGTTTCCTCCCATTGACTGTGAGCTTTATTTAGTGACAAGCTTCCAACAAAAAGAATACTGCAGAAAGTCAAAGATTAGACAGGCCCATGAAACAACTTCAATGACAAGAGGGACAAATGGAGACAGGAAGACTGGTAACGGGGAACCCGAGGGTGAGAAGGGGAGAGTGTTGACACGTGGGGCTGGCAACCAGTGTCACAAAACACGAGACTGTAACTTCCATCTTGTTCTCTTTCTCTCTAGCTCTTCTTAGCTTTCTTCCTCTGATGGAAGTCACCAGCTAGGTCATGACCTACCATATACTAAACAAACAATCTTTTTGTTTTTTTGGTAATGATCAGCCCCAAGTTGGTTCCCGTGAGGCAGAGATTAAAACCATTCATCTTTTTTGAGCTGCTATCCCACTCCAGCATCTCTAACATCAACAACTCCCTCTCCCCTCAGTACCCTCTGTCCCATCTTTGGGTTCCCTGTCTTCCAGCAACATCTCACAGAACTCACAAACCATATGCAGGAAAGAGCTCCTTTAGCTGTGGAAGCTGGCAAGACCCAAATTCACGAGTTAGCCATAGGCTTCTCCCTGGGCCTCAGTCTCCGACCAGAGGCACTCAGCTTTCTTGCTCACTGCACATACTGGAAATCCCAGTGCTTCATCTCCTGCTGATCTCTTCTGTGGTGGTGGTGGGCTCTATTTCTGCTCTGGAATTGGCTCTCTTTTAAGGCAAAACAGGCCAATTCCCTAGGTGCATCATAATTTTCTTATTTGCACAATCCCACCCAGTCGCCTGGCAGGAGTTACAAGACCATGGTAAGAAAGATCATGCTACGTGATTCGTCACATGTAGCCATGTACCAAGGAACTGAGAAAGGTTTCCAGTCAACAGCCAGTCAGAAGCTGAGACCTTCAGTTCCACAACCTTTGAGGAAATGAATCCCGCCAACAATCACATGAGTAAACGTAGAAGCAGATTCCTGCCCAGTCAAGACTTGAGATGACCACAAGCCTAGCTAACACCTTGGTTGCAGGCCATGAGAGCTCCTGAAGCAAAGGATACAGATAACCAAGCCCAGGTTACTCACCCAAGGAAACTGAGCTAATAAATATTTTCTTATAAGTCCCTAAGCTTTGGTACAAAGCAATGAAAAACCAGTACAGCAGAGGTTTAAACTTACTGCTTCTAAATCCACAAGCCCTTTCAAATAACCAAAGCCACCCAAGGTCGAGAGGGGGAGAGTGTTGACATGTGGGACTTGCTCCTAATTATTTACAACCAAAGAAATACGTTGTATAGAATGACAATGACAAGGTAGAAAATGGAAGACAAGTTTAAAGAAGTGAGAGAACTAACTGGGGTGTAAGTAATTTTACCTCTGTGGAAGCAGACACAGGGTATAAAAGAGCCCACAGGAGCGTGGAGGGATCAATGGTTCAGTGGTAGAAGTCTTACCTTCAATGTGGACGACCCAGCTAATTCCCAATCCGTGAACTTCAAGCACAGGCATTACTCGTCTGTTGGTGGAGGCCTGTGTGTTACCATACTGGACAAGTTTCAGCAGAGCTTCCAGACTAGGATGGAAGGTCTGGAGATGTACTTCTGAAAATCAGCCAGTGAAAGCCTGACAGGTGACAACAGTCCGGTCTCCAAACAACCCTGGGCGTGACTCGGATCAGCAGTATTTTACTCCCTCGTACATGGGGTCTCCATCAATCAGCAGCTAAAAACAATATAGAAGCAAGAGTGAAGCAGAAGAAAAGGATTTGGAACAAAAGAAGAACAAGCATGAAAGGTGAAACTTCTCCCCAAATTTGCTAGAGGTGTAATGCATTTCTGAGAAATGGAGAATTACCAGAAATCAGATACAATTCCTCAACGTAGTTTTACACGGTGTGAAATAGGACGTTCTGATACAAAAACAAGTGCCTTTCTGCTGGAGCTGAACAACGAATCACATTCTTTAGATTTAGTGCCTTTGCTCTGCGAAACAGTGACAATCTTGTCAGTTCTTTGAAATTTAGAAGAATATCAAGAATATTTAGTATAATTACACATTCTGTCTAGTAATTATCCTTTCCTATCGCTTACTGGTTTTCTGGTCTGAGTAATACGGATAAGACTTCTTTAAAAAAAAATTAATTCAGAAGTACAAAGAAGTTAAATAACTAGACCGAGGCTCTCCTAAAATAAATTCTCCAAATTAAAAGAAATTTATTGAGTTAATTAATCAGCCACAAAGATTCCAGTGGCCTTTCCAGGTCAGTTAAAAATGATCTATTTAGACAAATCACTATCACACTTATCAGCGTCCTCTGTTTTTCCAGCTCCTCCATTTTCTCACTATGATTTATGGTGCTTGAAGTTTTAGTCTGTTTGGCTAGTTGGCTGGTTGGGTTTGCGTGTGTGTGTGTGTGTGTGTGTGGCTGGTTGTGTTTGTGTGTGTGTGTGTGTGTGCATGTGTGTGTATGTATGCACGTGCATGCACTTTACATGAAAGCTTAAATAGCAAATTAGTTTCTCATTCAAAAATGTAGACACAGATTTAGTAACATCGGTTGTAATCCCCACAATGTGAGAGCACTCTCCTCTTTCTCCCTGTAGGTTCTCTGTGTCCGTTCTTCCACACAGTTGCCTGTCCCTTCTTGCCTTCTTGTCTTGCTTTTTGGCAGGAATTGCACCTTTGGTCTCATAAATTTGATTGAGAAAAAGAAGCACACTCCTCATGTGAATTATTGTTTGTTTTATAGGCCTGTCTAATCTTTGACTGCAAGGGGGACATCAGGAGTGACTCCAATTCTGAGATAGCAGAGTGTCCAGGGGCCACAGCCTCAGGCATTCCTCCTGTCTCTGGCAGGCCAGTAAGTCTGGTCTATTTTCTGTGAATTTGACTTTTGTTTCATATTTTGCTCCCACTCTGTCCAGAACCGTCTCCAAAGATCCCTGTTAGAGCAGTGAGTGATGGCAGCCAGGCACTATCCAGTTCTTCCGGGCTCAGGTTGGTAGAGGATGTAGATGAAGGACTACTGTTTAACTTGCATCTTCTTCATTATCCTTTGCTCTGAGTGGAATGGCACCAACAGATATATTTTAGATGGCTGCTCTCAAGGTTTATTGCCCAGGATGCTACTCATCAAAGCAGGACACCAAGTAGTTTTCTTTATGAACTATGTTATACTAGCTGATCTAGGTGTCCCTCAGCTCTCAGCCTCAGTAACACCGTCCCTCAAGGTGTTTGGATGTGTCCACAAACTTCAGTAGCTTTGCCTTGATCAGGTTGTGCTGACTTCCCTATATAGTGTGTTGTTTCTTTTTTTGTAAATGTCTTATCGTGCTTTAAGTGAAAGCTCACAATCCAAGTCAATTTGCCATACAAAACCCTGCATACACACTGCTAAGCACATCTAGCTGCTCTCCCACCCGGTGACAGCACATCCCTCCTTCCCACCCTGTATTTCCATGTCCATTCAATCAGCTCCTGTCCCCCTCCACTGTCTCGTTTCATCTCCGGACGGGAGCTGCTCAGTCAGCCTCACTTACATACTTCAGCCAGCAGGCACACTCCTCACCAGCATCAGTTTGTGTCTTTCACTCTAGTCCAATCTTTGTCTGAAGAATTGGCTTCGGAATTGTTTTCAGCTCCGGGGTTAACAGGGGACCCAGGGGACCATGTCCTCATGGGAACGTCCAGTCTGCTGGACCACTAAATTTGGTTTTTTAATAGAATTCTAGTTCTGCAGGCTCTTACTTTTCCCACTACGTCGTAACTTCATATTGACATAGTCTCCAGACAATATGGCCCCCTCTGTCTCTCGGGCTCCTATTTTCCTTATGTCTTTGATGACCTTCATTCTCCTCTGCTCCAGGGGATTGGGACCAATGGGAGCTACTTAAATGGCAGCATGCTAGCTTCTCAGACCCCAGGTGCTACTTGCCGAATAGGATGCAGAGCATTTTCCTTAAAAAAACTTAGTTATACCAATTGACCTAGATGCCCTCTGAAACCATAGTCCCCAGACCCCTGCCCTTGCTACTTTGTTCTTCAAAATGTTGGGTTATAGTTATGAAACCCTTTAGCTTTTGGAATAGTCCAGCTGTGGTGATCTCCCTTCTACTGCAGGCTGTCACTCTCTTCACCTAAACCAATCCCTGTCTACTATCTAATCTGTGAATACCCTCTCTCTCCCTCCCACCCTTGTAACAAAGATTATTTTCTTCTGTGTTTAAACTTTTTCTTGAGTTTTTATAATAGTAGTCTCATACATTTGTTCTTTTTCAACTGACCAATTTTACTCAGCGTGTCTTCCAGATGACTCCATATTATGACATATTTCCCAAGATCATTGTTCTTTATCATTGCATAGCATTTCATTGTGTGAATACACCACAGTTTATTTATCCATGCAGTGGAAAAGATTGATTCTGTCTTTTTCCTATTGGTGATAGTGCTGCAATAAATTTTAGTGTGCATGTGACTGCCCTTATTTCTCAAGGATATATTCCAAGAAATGAGATTGCTGGATCGTATGGTATTTCTATTTCTAACTTTTTAAGAAAGTGCCAAATTGATTTCCAAAGTGGTTGTACCATTTTACATTCTCACCAGCAGTGTAGAAGTGTTCCAGTCTCTGTATAATTTCTCCAACATATATTATTTGGTGTTTTTTGGATTAATGCCAGCCTTATTGGAGTGAAATGGTACCTCATTGTAGTTTTGCTGTATTTCTCTGATGGCTGATGATCATGAGCACTTTCTCAAGTATCTGTGAGCCACCTGGAAGTCTTCCCTGATAAAGTGCCTGTTCATATCCTTTACCCATTACTTAATAGGGTCATTTGTTTTTTCTTGTTGAAGTTTTGCGGTACCTTGTAGACTACAGAGATTAGATGCCAACTGGATTTGGGTAGCTATAACTTTTTTCCCAATCTATAAGTTGACTTTTGATTCTTTTGGTAAAGTCCCTGGGTGAGCGTGTTTGATTTCTAGGAGTTTCCAGTTATCTATTTTCTCTTTGGTATCTGTGCATTGTTAGTAATGTTTCATAGTCTATCTATGCCATGCATTAAGGCTCCCAGTATTGTACTTATTTTTTTCTTCCATGATCTTTATTGTTTTAGATTTTCTATTTAGGTCTTTAATCCATTTTGAGCTAGCTTTTGTGCATGTTGTCTGATATGGGTCTTGTTTCGTTTATTTGCAGATGGATATCCGGTTTTGCCAATGCCTTTGTTGAAGAGTCTATCTTTTTCCCAGTTTATGGACTTCAGGCTTTTGTCAAATATTAGCTGCTCCTAGATGAATGGTGATATATCTGGGTTCTCAATTCTGTTCCATTGTTCTACGTATCTGTTGTTATACAAGCGCCAGACTGTTTTGACTACTGCGGAAGGGCAATATGTTCTAAATTCAGGTCATGTGCAGCCTCCCATCCTGTTCTTCCTCACTAATGCTTCACTTAGCTGGGGCTTCCCCCCTCTCCATCCGGTCTAGCCAAGTTTACACGTACTTTGGAAAGGACACAATTCAATGCATAACATCCTCTGTCTGCTAGGTTAGAGCACATCCAATTTGACCAACTGCATCACATTCCTCTAGGGACAGTTGACGGGTCCAAACTAACCCATAATCTTGTTGCCGTCTAGTCCAATCTGACTGATAACGACCTATGTGCTACAGAGTAAAACTAAGTTCTACAGAGTTTTCTTGGCTGCAATCTTTGTGGAAGTGTATTGCCAGGCTTTTCTTCAAGTGGCACTACTAGGTAAGTTCTTTTGGTGAATAGCTGAACACAAATCATTTGTAATAACCAGGGATGTTGTCCAGACTAAAGCAACCAAAATCTTCCCCTGGGCCTAACAAAAAGAATTACTCTCTCTGGTGGCTGAAAATGTAGGAAGGAGGTTAGTGGGCTGTCCATACCTCTCTCTATGTTTACTGACTGATGCGAGCAGCATCTGTAAAGGAATTGACATAAGGACAGCCATGTTGTTAGATCAGGCAGTAAGACCGAAAGGCTTGCCAACTTGTAAACAATATATGGATTTGGGGCAATACGACCAGGTGGTGAGATGCAGCTAGGCAGTCTAGGAAACGCAGAGTGGTCAGTGAAATGCTGCTCCAGCAAGCTATAGGATGTACCAGGGTCACACTGCAGTCTTAGCCAGCTAGTCACCCTCACATGCAAGTGTCTCAGGGACTATCGGAGCCTGTTAGTTCAGATCCTGGTGCTAGTAATAACTCACTTTTGTAGAGGTGCCATGCCGCCAGTCAGCCTCAGTTGCATTGTGATTGCCGCAGACCTTATCAGCCATAGATCATCCCCCTCCACAACCTAAGACTCTGGCTTGCCCTCACCCGTTGGAAGTCATCCAATCATCCATGTCCAGCCCATTAGACCAACAACACCAGAACATCTAGAGATAGACCTCAGGCCCAATGGTCCCATACTAATCGAGGTGTAAGTACTCAGCACGGATCCTTGAGTGCTAACCTGGTAACATACATCTTTTTGCAGTATGTTATGTGTGATCATATTCTAGAACTTGCTGCAAGCTCCTAGTATCCCTGGTACCAAGAAGGCCAGACCCGCATGCCTGCTCAGACCAAATGATAATTACAATGACGGTTGACCATGCTGGTCTTGAACAAAACTGTACCTTCTCCTCTGAGGCTCATTTCCAAGCCCAAGACTTAAAGAGTCATCCAACAGGGATGTCCTCTTTTTGATGGTTCATGATGGCAATATTTGTGAAGACAAAGCAGCCATATTTATCATGTTTTTGTTGTTGTTGTTGTTGTTTGATTAGTCTTGACAAATAGCCATGAAAGTTTACACAGTTCCGCAATGTGTAGAAATTATTAGTTTATTATCAAAATTGGTGTTCAGTTCACCAAACATTCCATGTCTTACATGAAATTTACGATGCACATGATTGTCCCACTAAGGGAAAAATTCCATGTTTAATCAAAAAACTTGAGATAACTGGGTCTGTTGCAAATCAGACAATGCCTGTGTGTACCCAAACCATGTGTTCCAATGACAACATCACCACTGTCAGAGTGTACCCAAGAATCCATTTCAATCAATTTCTCACTGAGCACAAGAACTGGGCTTTTGTTAAACACAGTTGAGTAGATTTTGCATCTGGGCTTGAAGCTTCACCCTTACAAAATTGTTTTAAATTAAGAACTAAAGTCTAATGACCATGGATTGAGCCCTACATTTGCTGACTGGGCTGTGGAGCAATAGGAAGTTGACCCCACTTTGGGCCAAAAAGTCATCCCCAGTGATGAGAGCCATGTTGGGATGAATGGATTTGTTAGCAAATAAAACTTCACATTTGAGAGATGAGAATCCAAAGGCAATTCAAGAAAGTCCACTCCATCCCCCAAAAGTTACCATTTGGTGTGGATTTTGGTCCGGTAGAATCACTGATCTTTATTTTTTTAAAGATGAAGGAAGAGAGCTTATGACTGTCAATGGTGAAAGATAACTTGTGGTAACTGATTATTTTTGGCCCCATTTGGAAGGTATCGTGATGGCCCTTTACCTGACATTCTTTTCTACACATAATGCCATCAAACGTACTTCAAAATAATAACAAAACAGTTAAAACTGTATCATTTACACAACTTCTTTTATTCAAGTTCAAATATAGGGCAGCCTTCTTGGAAGACCCTTTACACACACAGACACACACAGACACAAACACACTAAGAACATTTTCAAAGAGAAGAGCACCCCTCTTCAGAGAGAGAGAGATGGAGAGAGCAGTGGCTGCACAGGCAGGAGAAGAGACAAAAGTTAGAAACCAAGAGCTAACAGAGATCACTTTCCTGTTTTCTGAGGCCCATTGCTTTCTAGTTTTGGTTTCCATACACTGACTTATTTTTTGTTTTTTTTCAGTAACTTGAACAGTGCTAATCAAAACACTGAGAGGTAGCTTCGGTTCACGGTGACCAGTATGTGCCAGAGCAGGACTGTGCTCCCTAGGATATTCAGTTGCTGATTTCTCAGTGGTAGACCACTAGACCTTTCTTCTGAAGCACTTCTGGGTGGACTCAAACTTCCAGCCTTTCTGTTTGCAGCCTAGTGTGCTAACCTTTTGCATCACACAAGGACTCCTAAAACACTGTAAGAGTCTCCTAATCTCGCTGCTTTCCATCTTTCCCTGTTCTCATCCATCTTGCATGCCACTGGCAAACAGGTAAAATTAAGATCTTAAAAGATCTTAATTTTCGGATTCAGTAATTAAGGTTTATGTCAATAAACGAAGGCAATCAACCTGAAGGTGCAAAACCAAATCCAACTCACTGCCGTCCAGTTGAGTCCGACCGGCAGGGACCCTAGAGTTACAATGGAGAGCTGAAAAGAGGAAAACTTGGGGTTTTCAAAAGTAAAGCATATTGCAGTGTAACAAATAGTCTGAAAATCTGAGGGACTAAATGAAAAACGAGAGATGCCTTGGCTACGACGCAAGTGCTGCCGACAGCTGTGCTTCAGACTGACTCATCCAGCTGTTCTCTGGATCTCAGGGTCTTCTAGCCTCTCAGGGACCACAACAGCGAGCAACATTGCCCCCTGCTGGAAGTTAGAGGATATACAGAACTGGATTATTTTAACTGGGATTCAAACTTTTTTTTTAATTTCAAGATTTGTCCTAAAGAATCCTATTTTTAAAAAGTGATGTAAGTGAATTACAATTATACTTAAGGGTAATTATTATTTTTACCTTATGATATTATTTTTAAATTATGACTCTTAGGCTTGAACTCTGGAAAGACTGCGATTTAGGAATTCCTGTTCTCTTCGAATAATCTACATTTCTACTCTTAGTCTGTGCCATTAAATTACCAGCATTAAATCAAGCAATTATAGGCCAGTTAAATGTATTTGGAATTGAGAAAGGTTAAAAAGGCACATGAGATTCTCTATTCAAACTGGTAGAAGTTAAGTAAAAAGGCATCTTGTCAGAAGAAAGAAGTTTTCATTGCTATTTGTGTGTGTGTGAACGTGTGCACAGGCACATGTGTGTGTGCGCGCTTGTGCAAACACATTTTAGGTGAAAATTTAAAGAGCAAATTAATTTCTAATTAAACAATACACCAGCTGTTTTCCGACGTTTGTTTCCCACCCTGCAAAGTGTCAACACTCTACCCTTCTCTGCCTCAGGTTCCTTATTTCCACTTATCCAGCTGTCCTGTTCTTTCCTGGCTTTTTGTCCCTGCTCTTGGGTTGGTGTGCCCATTAATCTCTCTACATGGTTAAATGATATGTGTTATTGTTTGTTTTATAGACCTGTCTAATATTTGGCTAAGGAGCCCCTCAAGCAATGAACTGCTAACCAAAAGGTTAATGACTCGAAAACAGCAGGGACTCCACAGGAGAAAGATGGGGGTGCAGTCGGCTCCCTTAGAGATTTACCGCCTTGAAAACCCAGTGGACGTCTCTATGCATCGGAATCGACTCAGTGGCAGTGTTCGTCGCTACTCTTGGTAATGCATGGTCTTTTCCTTAGCGAATTTAGAATGGACAATCAAAGGTTGGTAATTAATAAAATGATATCTGTATAAAATCTTTATTATTAGTAATAATCTTTAGTAATGTTAATAAAAGGAAACAAAGAAAAAAGGTGTACAAAACATTTAGGCAAATTATGATATTGAAACTGCCAAATGTTAAAAATATGCATATTTAATAAGAAAATTAAAAGTCACTATGATTGAGACTGTGGGTAAAAAAAAAACTGTAGTCATACAGACGAGGCGATGTGTCAGCTAACAGAATTCTTCATGTTAAAGCACCTCAGGGGAAACTTCTAAGGCTGTTAAGCGTTAGTGTCTTATCCAGAGCTTTCTGCTTTGTATCGAACACTGGGTCACGTGAATCCGCTTTTGGTCAAGCTCCCCAGCATTCTGCCCTACTCTCTTGTCTAGGACTTTCCCTGGGCCACATAATCCCTCCCACTGGGTGTGACCCACTCACTTCTGACCTTAATATTTGAAAAATCAGAAAGGTAATGCTTACTCTCGGGGGGGGGGGGGGAAGGATCGTAACATTGCTTTGTAAAGTACACGTTATCATTTCTTGTTGTTTGTTGTTAGGTGCCCAGCAGATTTGACTCATGGTGATCTCATGTGACAAAAAAGAAAACCGACCCACTGGGTTTTCTAGGCTGCGATCTCTGAAAAAACAGATCCCCAAGTCTTCCTCCTGTGGAGCCGCTAGGTAGGTTCAAATCAGCAGTTACACACTTGGCTGCTTAGCATTTAACTGCTGCAACATCAGGGTTCCTTCCACAACGTCTAGAGGACAATGAAAACACGTATTTTGCCCCTCAAGACAGTTCTCAGCTCAGAATTTAACTCTGAAAGGCATGAGGGGGTTCCTTCTCTCTGGGCTTCGTTTGCTTCTGTTTCTTCTTTTGTAAGTATTTTAGTTCTTTCTCTTCCCTTGTGGATTTTCCGTTGAAGCTGGAGTAGAGACAAACGAGTCATCCCCATCCTTCGTGTTCTACATAGGGAGGGATATGGAAAGATGGTTCTTGACGGTTCATCCTAAGGGAAAAGTCTAAAGGACAAACAAAACTCTCTCATACTAATATTGTTGCCATCTTAAAACATAGCAAAGTTTCTCCTTTATCTACATAAACTCTAGCTTGGTATTCATTAGAAGCCCAAAGGCAGGGACAGAACATGCTCACTTCAGTAAGGAGATGCGAGAGAGGCTTGAAGTTCTAGTAGGAATCGAGGTGAACGTGGACCCAACAACAGTGCCCTCGTCTGACTTCTTCAGGCTCTCTCCTCTGCTAGCCGGGCTAGCTTCCAGCTTGCTCCCTTCTTCCCCACAGTGGACCTCCAGTTAATCTGCCAGATCTACAGCTTGTAAAAAATGCCTTGTGTTACATAAAAAGGATGGTAATGATCTTTTTCATATCAGTTACCAAATATGAGGACATAGTGGACAACTGATACAGAACAGACTGATACCGGAGGACCCAACACTGTGTTTATATCTGGATGCTAAAAATAATAGTTATGATCCGTGCTGAAAAGGGAAAGCCAGGGTTACACAAACATCACATTTTCTGTTTTGTATGTCTGGCCATAAGGTCTTCAGTCTGTAGAAGTTTCTCTGACTTTAATTTCTTCCATCTGCTGTGTCGCAGTGCAGGGACTGAGGGAACCACTCAAGTGCTTAAGTAAGATTTAGTTTGACGATGAAGCAGACTCTGACAGAGCCAGAGGGAGTAAAGCTCAGACACAATACCTTCTGGCTGACCTTTGGATGGACAGTTTACTAACAAGAAAAAAATTTATATCCTTACATTTCTTTCTAATGAGATGGTCATCTCTGAACTAGTTGCCCTCGAGAAGCTGATGAGAGCTAAGTGTGCAAATCACCCAAGTGCTGGTCCTGTGACTATGTTGTCAGAAAAAACACAAAAACTTGTGCAATGGAGATAGAATTCAGATCCACCACACAACACGGGGTCAGAGTTTGTTTACTATTTTACCTTCAGAACTACACCAACACCTGAGACTCAAGAATGACCAAAAGACTCCAGAGTTAACTGTTAAATCAGGAGTTCTCAATACTGGACACATTTTAGAATTACTTGGGGCTTCTCAAATCCACCAATGCCCCGTCCCAAACCAATTAAGTCAGAATCCCAGGGATGGATTGCCCAGAACCTCAGGGCAGCAACGTGTTTATAAAAAAAATCTAGGTGGCTAAGAGCATGGCTGCTAACCAGCAGGTCAGCAGTCTGAATCTATTAGTCTTTCCGTGGAAGCCATGTGGCGTAGTTTCACTCAGTCCTAGAGGATCTCTAAGAGTTCAAATCGACTCAATAATATTGGGTTTGGTTTTGGAGGTTCAGGTGATTCTGATGTGCAGCCAGCTTTGAGAACTGGTGGTATCAGACAACTTAAAAAGAAATGGAAGCATGTTTACATCCTTACCTCATTTTCATGATTTAAACAGGCTGGCTTGCAATTTTCACTTCAATGATCAACGTCTCGAATTGAAGTCGGACCAAAAATTTAAGTTCCCAAAGTATTACCTTACCAAATGGTACCCAGTGAGTTCATGAAATGTTGGGGTAACTTTCATTTACCCCATAGAATAGTTTATATGCTGAGGCATTCTCTTTATTAACTCTATTTTCAAAAGCTAAATATTTTATTAATTTTAACTGACTCATTTGTGTGTTTTTTAATGCTATGTTGATAATTCACCGATGGCATGGTGGTTAAGTGCTGTGGCTGCTAATGAGAAGGTCATTAGTTCAAATCTACCAGGTGATCCTTGGAAGCTCTGTGGGCAGTTCTACTCTGTTTACAGGGTGACTATGAGTCGGAATCAACTTGACAGCAGTGGATTTTGTTTGGTGCATTACTGAGTATACATGAACGTACTATGAGGAGACAGTTGAACAATCAACATATTACCTTCAATTATTAAAGAAGAGGTCATTCAATGCTCTTGGTGAAAAACCTAAAATATTATGCAATTAAAATTATGTCAACAAGATCCCTGAATATATACTTATGTACATGTGTTAGTGGTGATATTAAGCTACTCTAAGAGGAGACCCCAAAATACAATATATTAAATTAAACAAGATGAAGATTTATTTCACTCTCATAAAACAACTAAGAGGAGGGTATCTCTTGGTACAAGAGGACTATTTCAATAGCTGCCATTTCCCAGTTGATGGGAAGAAGGGAAGGATAAGAGACAGAGTTCATGAGTTGTGTTCACATCCCATACGCCATGTGACCTCGCTGCAAAGAAAACTGGTGAACAGAGTCCATCTGGATAGCCATGTGCTGGTCTGACAGGCAAGGATCTCTATTATTACCGCAAAGAAAAAAAGTGGATTTTGGAGACAGTTGTCAGCCTCAAAAACATGGATACACAACCTGTTGTTGTGAGGTGCTGTTGAGTCGGTTACGATCACAGCGACTTTCTGCACAGCAGAAGGAAACACGGCCTGGTCTTGCACCATGTGAGAATCTAAGTAAACTTACTTGGAATACAAAGAAGCTACATTGTATCAAAACTGTATCTTGAAAAAATTTATTTTCACTATACGAGGTCTGACAAGTCCACGAAATTAGTTGTTCTAGGTGCTGCTGAATATCGCTATGGCCACCTTCGAAGTACTCCCCTTGGGAAGCTATGCACCTTCGCCAGAGCCTAGTCCACGCTTCAAAGCCATTTGGGAACTCTCACTGGAGTGCCCATTGCGCAGAGCGGCGCCACAGCAAGTTCTCAAACTTAATTGTCTAATAGTCTGTCAGGGAATGTTTATCCAGTAGACAACTGATCTGGCCTCCAATGACTTTTTCTTTATCCGAAGATAAAGGAAATACTGAAAGGAAGACATTTTGATGCCATTCAGGACATCAAGAGTAATACAACAACAGCTCTGATGGCCATTCCAGAAAGAGTTCCAAAATTGCTTTGAAAGGTGAAACAGGCGCATGGCTTCCCCAGGGGAGGACTTCGAAGGTGACTGTAGTGATATTCAACAGTGAGGTATATAGCACTTTTTCTATGATGAGTTTGAGAGCTTAATTGGCAGTGCTCGTAGATGTCAACTATTTAGCAAAACTTGTTAAGGGGCTAGGGAAACCCTTCTTCATGAAGCTGAGTACCAGAGACACTTCACTGTAAGCAGGGACCCCTAATGGCACATTGGTTAAAGCACTGGGCTGTTACCGTAAGCTGGTAGTTGGAACCCACCAGCCGTTCCATGGGACAGAGATGTGACAGTTTGCTTCAGTTATGTTTTAAAGTCTTGAAAATCCTACAGGGCAGTTCTACTCTGTTCTATGGGGTCACCGTGAATTGGAAGCAACTTAGTGATGGTGGAATTTTGACTCTCTGCAGGAGGATACCCTCCCACTTTCCAAAACTGCCTGGGAAAGTACAGATAAAATCCCTAATCTCTGTCTATGGAACCCATCAGTGAAAATTCTTCGGGGAAATGCAGGACATGGAGCAGTGATTTTTCAATAAAAGTCACCAATCCCAAACCAAACCCAGTGGCATCAAGTCAATTCCAACGATCTTGTAGGGCAGAGCAGAACTGTCCCATCGGGTTTCCAAGGAGCAGGTGGTGGATTCAAATTGCCATCATTTTGGCTAGCAAGCATGCTGTTAACCACTATGCGACCTGGGCCCCAATAAATGTTAGTCTGCTTGCATTTCAAGTCCCCTGTATCCCTGCGAGAATTCTCTCCATGTTCCATGCACTCGTCTTGATACTGATGTCATGCCTGCCACCTTCCCCAGTATGGATGGCACCCACAGCCCTTCAAGCTGGCCTGATTGTTCCCATGGCTTTCGTGCTGCTCCCCTTGGCTCCTTGTGAATCCTTTCCCCATCAATGGGGCATTTGTCATCCTGTTTGTTTACCCATTATTTTAACTTCCCTCGTACATGTACGGAATTACTCTGTATATGGTGAGACAGGAGTCCAAACACTTTATGATACAGAAGCTGAAAATGCAAGATACTTTTCTTTCTAGGTTCTGTTGTAACTGATTTGTGGGCATCTAGTATAGGTTTTGCAGTCTATGCGTCTGCCATGGACTTTAGGTGTGGTACTAGTGATATAACAAAGGAGGAGCTATGGAGAATGGTCTCTGGCAGCAATGGCAGTTACACATTAGGTTTCCAGGGGCATCAGTAGTGCTAGTGTTAGTGGCAGCATCTAATGTCCTTGAAAATTCTGTGGGAGCCGTTCTGCAGTGTCCTATAGGATTGCTAGAAGTTAGCATCAACTGCATGGCAAAAAGTTTAACAGGTAGCATCTTTACAACCATAGTGCTTTTTCGTAGCATCGCTAGCTTCCAGGCTGAATGAGTTCTACATAATATTAGCCAGGTTTGCCGAAAAACTTCGGTAGAGGCTCCCTGTTTTGCACATCAGAATTAATTAGAGTTTGTTCAACGTCATTCTCTAGTATCGCAATAGCATTTCTTTTCTGCAGTATCTGATGCACATCTTCACAGAAAAACTTTGAGGACAGAAAGAAGTAGTTTCTCTACTGAGTGTGGCTTTCTCAAAATAAAGACCAGGAAAATAAATTGCTAGAAAGTGACTCAGAGTTTTTTGAGCTTTTTACAGAGCAAGTGAAGCATATAACTTTTCTCTTGCTTATATTGAGGAGATGCTAAGGTCAAATTCATGAATGTTACTCTATTGCTTAAAACTTTCCATGGCTTATTACTCAAATGAAATGGAGTCCAGGTCCTGATATTTCTTGGATTTTGATCTAAGATAATTAATTTATCCTTTCTGTACTTTGTTCTTTATGCGTTTATATACATATGCACACACACATACACACATGTATGCAGGGGGTTCATAATGTTTATTTCAATGGTGTTTGTGATACGTGTCACATATCATAAATGAAAGACTAGTGTATAGAAAGTATTCAATAAACATGATGGATATCCTCCTTAATCTGGCATCTGATGGCCATCTGACTGGGTATCTACCCACCTTTCCAATCTCTTATCACACCCCTTCACAATGCTCCAGCTACATCAGATTATTTTTTTAATCACACTTTACTAAGTCATCAAGATTTCATAATTTTGTATTTTTTTCTGATTGTAATTACTCAAGGTCCAGCTTAGTTGTTCCAATATCTCCCCCCAGTGGAGGAAATTAATAAAGTGTTTGGTAACGTGTCAAAGAAAGAATTGTTTAACAAAGGCATATCCTAATAATCAACACTACTATGAAAAAAAATAAGCACACGTTTCTACTGAATATTATAATATTTATTATAAAAACAAACATTTTATGTTGAGGTAACATTTCAAAGGGTATTTTGAAAAATCAATTGAAATCTACACAATTTTGCTATGTGCAACACATGTAACTGATTCAGAAAACAGTTTTTCTCACATTGCACATCAGGAGACTTCAGGAAAAACAAAGATAAAAATTATCTATTTAAAAGTGGATTTCTTTCCAGCACCCTTTCCTACCCAACCAGTAGTCAGTGATGTGACAATATTCATGGAACTCTACAAAAAACATCAAATAGGATAAAATCTTTGGGAAAATAGTTTTATTTATCCTTAACACTTCACTGTACTGAAATTCAAACATGTTTCCAGCAACTAAACTTTTATTCAACAGGATTTACCATTGATTATCCCAAGAATAAATAATATTTCCCTTCTTCAATGGATAAATTCTATCCAGTCCTCTAATTCCATTATCCTTTCCTCAGTGAAGTCTTCCCTGACCCTCCAAGGCACAGTTGGTGACCCACTTCTATGCTTCCTTGGTACTGTATTAACAATTCCAATATAGCATCATCACATTGCACTGTAATAATTCTTCTTTCCCTCATGTGTATCCATCTTAAGATCATAAGCTTCTCAGGAGCGGGAAACAAGTCTCAAACTTCTTTATATTCCAGCACCTAGCACAGTGCCTGGCACATAACAGAATCTCAGTAACTGTTGGGCTAAAGAATTACAAACTGTTCCAGCTATGAAGCTCCGTTTGCATCTTTCTTTGTTTCCAGTCTCACCGAGTCTGTCCTGACGTTATTCCACACCCTGTGAACCTCTAGAATAGTCACATCTGGAAACAAGAGTAACATCAGCAATTCCCTTCCAAAAGAAATGGCCTCTGGTTTTTCTCCTGATAAAAATAAATTACAGTTGTTGTGATTTCCCTCCTCTCTAACCACAAAGATTTCTTTATGTGGGAGCCACTTCGAAGGAAAGCAGACGCTAATAGCCATCTTGGCAGTCATTGTCATCCTGATCCCCGATGGGTTTGTTGTGATAAGTATCGATTGTTAATTTTCGGCTCTCTGTCTCAGTGTTTTTGTGCCGGCCACCTTCCTCACTGCTTGATTTACTCTCTATAGAGTTGCTATCTTCTTTTGATCTGCTGCTGTCCTGAGAATCACTGTCACCATCTTCGGCGGACTGGCTGTCCTGCTCCGACTGGCTTTCCTCACTCTGGCTCTCCGCAGAGGCACTCTGAGACTGGAGACTCTCCTGGCTAGAACTGTCCTCATGCCCAACAGATTCTGGGCTTTCCTCTGAGGATCCGAGGCTCTCGCTGGAGTCACTGTCTGTTTGCACCTCTCTGGATTCACTTTTTGAATCAGAGGACTTGGTCACATTGTCTTCTTCACTGGAGTCACTGTCTTCCTGGCCATCTTCTGAATGGATGACACTATTTTGGTCTGGGTTATCCCCCCTGGACTCACTTGCTACCTCTTCCTGGGATTCGCTACTGTTTTCTTGAGACGGCAGGTCAACCTCTTGACTAGATTCACTGCTGAGGTCTTGAGTATTTTGGCTGTCTTCCTGAGACTGAGTCTCCTTGCTGTCTTCCTGAGAGTCACTCTTGCTGCTTTCCCTGGATTCTTTGGAGCTGCTGTTTTCTGTGGAGTCACTTTGGAATTCTTCCATCATGTTGCTGTCTACAAGCTCACTCCTGTCATCCTCTTCAGAAATGCGGGACTTCCTGAAATATTTCCTACTGGGATACTCCGCTGACTGGTTGCCGTCTGAATCCTGAGTACTTGCTTGCTCCTCACTAATCCCTTCGGATTCTTCTGATCTGATACTAGCACCACTCACTCTAGAGTTGTTTCTGTCACTCCTGATGATCTCTGGATCATCGCTCTGCATTTCTTCGTCCCCAAACTCAGAGCCGTCCCCGTGGCTACTGCCGCCTGCACTGCTGCCTCCCACAGAGCGCTCCTCACTCTCAGTCTCGTGGGTGAAGTCACCTCCCTCACCCAAGTCGTCAAGCTCCCGACTCTCACTGGCAGAATCTTGGGTGCTGTCCTCCTCATGTGGGGTGCTATCTTCTCTGGACTGTGTGGTGTCAGCAGAGTCTTCATCACTTGCCAGTCTGGTCTTTCCTCCTTCCTGTCCTTCGTCAGGGCCTGGGCCATTTTCCTCATCACCGAAGGTATCATCTCCACTGTCATCTTCGTCGTCATACTTATCGTCGCCTTCTTCACCTCCATCCCTGGAGAGGCCACCAGCTGGTCTATACGCACCCTGACGATCATCAGGGCCCAGGCCCTCCTCTGATTCGGTGCTCTTGCTAGGGTCTTCACCTGCCTGGAGGAGCAGTTAACACACATAGTCAGGAAGTACTCCAAGAACTGATGATAAAGGCTTTTATCTAGTGCCTATCTAGGTTCTTTTTGCTTTCTCCTTCCTCTGGCCCTCTTCTGACTCAGCGTCAGTTTTATTACTCAACTAGTTCTGTATGAGAGGTTAAATAGATAAAATGGAAGGGGAACCAAAATTCAAGTTGTTTCATTTTATGTAGGTACATTTCACTCAATACTCTAAAACTTCACTCAAAAACACTTCGTAGATATCACAGTTATGAAATTAAAATCATATTTAATTGAGTTTTCTTGAAATTCTCAGAGAATTTTTGTGTGTCAATTAGCGAGTTGCTGTATCATGCTCATTCCTTACGTTTAGTTTAAATAAGAGTTTTTGAAAGTATTGCATGACCTTAAAGTAGCACAAATATCTTTTTTCTAATTCATTCTGAAGCAAAATGCATTATAACAAAAACACGAAATTTTTAGCTGAAATCAAAGTAAAATATTGTATAGTAAGGTAAACACCTCACTTCAGCCATGTTTGTAACTCATTTGTACAAGTAAGGAGTTATCTGTAGAAAGTTCAGCTAGAAGACTACGAGTAGTGTGACCAAAGCCAAGTAAGTCATCTACCAAGTCTTGTAAGGTGTAGAATATAATATGGGTCAAGGCTTCAGGGAGAAACACAGTTCCCCAAATCTCTGGAGCCCCCACAGTACTGCAGTTGGTCAAAAATGAAAACAATGACATTTAATCTTGGAAAAATGGAAACAAAATTTTAAAAACACTAGATTTAATAAACAGACATAAATCAAGTTCTGGGAATAAGCCACGGTGACTGTGAGTTTTCTGGGTAGTCTGCTTCCTCACTCCCTAACCATAGACAACCCAAACCAAACCCACTGCTGTCAAGTCGCTTCTCATTCACGCAGATGCTACGGGACAGAGGACAACTGCCCCAGAGAGTTTCTCAGGAGCCCTTGGTGGATTTCAACCGCTGACCTTTTGGTTGGCAGCTGTAGCAGTTAAGTACTGGGTCACCAGGGTTTCCTTCCAGGCCACAGACAGGCATCTTTAAATAAAAAGTCTACTAAATCAGCGGAAAAGAGGAAGACCCTCAGTGGGATGGACTGACACTACGGCTGCGACAGTGAGTTCAAGCCTAACAGGGGTTATGCGGACAGCGCTTTGTTTTGTTCTGTTCTGCACGGTCACTGTAAGTCGCTGTAAGTCGCTGTAAGTCGCTGTAAGTCGCTGTAAGTCGCAGATGATTCAGTGGTACCCAGCTGACAACCACAACAGTGCAGCTATTTTGTTAGAGGGTCCCCAGGGCTCTCCTTCCCCCTTCTCCAACATGATCCTAGACATAGAGGCGCCAACGCTCACCAGACCCTTCTTGTCTCTCAGAATACTTTCTCTCCCGATATAAACTGCTTCAATTGTCTCATTCTAGAACGAGGAGTAAGCGATTACATATCTAATAAAGTTAGTGACCATTTGTGTGTGATTGTGTGCGTGTGCGTGTGTGTTTTCTTTTGTGTTGCTTTTCTTTGTTTAATTTTGTTTTGCTTTTAAGTCAGGGGTACTCTTAGGGTCACAGTTTCTACCTCTTAGCTCCAGTGACAAATTTGGAATAAATAGCATGTCTACAACATCTAAATTCTTCCCATTTCTTTTGCCCTTCTTATTTTATGGAACTATTTAGCCAGCATAACCAATAGTTAGAAAATATTATATTTAGAATTCCTGCCAGGTAATTTAATCTAACATCATTTCCTCCGTTTCCTAAGTAGGCTAAAACGTTCAGAAAGGCCTGTTTAATTACCTGCTCCTCTGAGCTATTTTTGCTTTCTTCTGATGACTCACTGCTCTCCTGAAAGGAGGAAAAAAAAGGTTTATTTTTCCATTTAGTAATTGCACAGGAAAGAAAAGAAATGATACATATCAATTGCTGTGGTTTAGATTTACTGCTTTCAAAGCAGCACAATGTGATGGAAAGAGAAAGTCAAGTTATTTCATAGACGTTTACGACAAAAATAAATGAGATAGTTACCAAGGGTGGTATCCGTGTCTCAGACAACTGACCCTGCAGAAAAGGGAGAAAAACAAGTTATTTCTTCAAATATGGGTAATGTCACAATGCAAATATTTAGCATAGTTTCAGGTTATTTCTTTACTTTCTTGATACACAGTCTACATTACTAACAATGAGATTTTATGGGAAATGGTTGAAAACTGAATATGAGATGACTGTTGGAAACCCTGGTGGTATAGTAGCTGCTAGCCAAGAGGCGAACAGTTCAAATCCTCCAGGAACTCCTTGGAAACTCTGTGGGGGAAATTCTGCTCTTTCTTATAGGGTCTCCATGAGTCTGAACTGACTTGACGGCAGAGAGTTATTGGAAAACCTAGTGCAGTAGTAGTTAAGTGCTACTGCTGCTAACCAAAAGGTCAGCTGTTCAAATCCACCAGGTGCTTCTTGGGAACTCTATGGACCAGTTCTTCTCTATCCTACAGCGTCTCTATGAGTCAGAACCTACTCAGTGGCAACATGGTTTATTTTGGGTTAGTGACCTGAGAAGATTTGGGGTTATAAAAGACTTAGAAGATTTGTTGTAATTCTGACACTTTACTCACAGAAAAATATATTGCATTTAAAGCTGCGCATTTATAGAATCTTGAGGAAATGTGATACAGGAAAAACAACATTGGAACTCATAATCCAAATTTAAGTCTCAATTAGAGGACTGAAAGTCCTGTGTTCCAGGAAATCCTAAGTCCCAGGTAAAGTAGTACACTGGTAAATATACGTAAATTTGTGCAATTCACTTCATGTATCTTACCTTCAATTTCTAGTCATAAGTTAAGAAAGTTAACTTACTGTGAAGATAGAATCAGCTAAAACCCATGGAAGCATTGTGAGGACTATTCAGTGTACTACAAAGAAATGGCCCCTGGCCCTGATGCTGCCCTTGCCCATAAATCATAATGAAGGTCTACTCTTCAAACACGAATGGATCGGACTTGGCGATGCAGAGTCACCATATATTGGATGCAGTTTATGGTTCTATGCATCTATAGGATATCATCCTGCTGACCTCTGGCTGGAGGAACGAGAGTGGGTGGAGAGGAGGGAAAAGGAGACTGTTGGAAGGATGAGACATGTATGGAGCAGAGAGGAATTGTGTGCTGTCACTGGGCAGGGAGAGCAGTGGAAGGTACATACAGGTGGGCGTGTAAATTTATATGGGAATGTACATTTTCATTCAGTCATATTAAATAAAAAAATGACCAATTTTAAAAATACCTACCTTACAAAATTCAATAGTAGACAAAACTAAATTGAGAGGGCCATTAACCATTCTTGAATCACATAAGACCACTGATGATAAAAAACAAATGCTATATCTAAGACCTAATTATTTGGAGTTTCTATTTAGTTTACTTTCTTTTAGTCTTGCAAGAACCATAAAAAGCCCATGTCACCTTTAGTATCTATGAGTTGGCACTGACTAAACAGGACCTAACAACACCCTGTGAGCACAGTGAGGTCCTTGGGTGACTCTACGCCAGGCAGTACACATGGACATCCAACTTACAGAGTACAGCAGGGAGGGGCTGCTGTTGGCATGTCCTCAACATGCCTCTTCCCAGTGATGTCTCCTTTAGAGGATCAAGCTGTAATCACATTAAGTCTTTGTCTTGGGGGACTGCAGGCTCATAGCACTCAGCATTCTCTATTCCACTCAGTAGTCATCAGGAATTATGGGGCAGAGGGGAACAAGACATTGGTATTTTTCTTCTGTTAAGAGTTGGAAATGCTGATTTGTGCTACTTTTATTCTAGTGGAAGTGAGAAGAAGCTATAGTGGCTGCTTTTAAATTAACCAGTCTATGATTATGTTTCATGAAAGTTCCTGTAATAAATCTGCAATGTCTATCCTGGCCTCATCAGGGGCAGGACTACACCTCAAACCACCTGCTTCATCTGGCTGCCTCCAAAAACCTTAGTTCCAAGGTATATCACACACACAAAAAAGCCAGCAGGAACCAAGACAAAGGAAGACACTTAGAGGAACACGAGAAAAGGAAGCAAGCACAGTAAGTACTATAACATATAATCCTACAAAAACAGTGACAATAAATAATAACCTACAAGCAGATCCATACACTGAATAAGGGAAGGAAGACTTACAGGAATACAAACAAATACATGGATAGGTTAGATTGTGTATATTTCTATATACATGCTTGTATGTATAGTATGTATATTCATATATATGATGGAACACAAAAGGGTCACAGCCTAGAAACTTTCTAAACACATCCACACACCTTGAAGGACCTAGTTTCTGGGCTGAAGGCTGGGGACCATGGTTTTGGGAAGCATCTAGGTCAATCAACATAGCATAGGTCCTAAAGAAAAAGTTTCCACATTTCACTTTGATGAGCAGCATATGGAGTCTTAAAAGCATATGAGTGGCAATCCAGGCTATATCTATTAGTCTCATACTGTCCTAAGCAAAGGAGAATGAAGAAAACCAAAGTCACAGGGAAAATATTAGTCAAAAGTTCAAGTGAACCACAACCTCCATCAGCCTGAGCCTGGAGGAACTAGATGGTGCCCAGCCACTCCCACTGACTGCTTTGACTGGGAGCGCAATAGAGGGTCACAGACGGAGCAGGAGAAAAATGTAGAACAAAAATCAAATTCACCAAAAAAAACCCAGACTTACTAGTCTGACAGAAACTGGAGGATCTCCCAAAACTATGGTCCCTGGACCCTCCTTTAACTTACAACTGAAACCACTCCCTAAGTTCACCTTTCAACAAAAGATTAAACGCAGTGCCTTTGAGTAAATTCTCACTGCCAGTGAGCCAGGTAGGCCTATCAAACAAACAGTAACACACGTGAGACATGTAACCCTTAGATCAACTGAGCATACAAGACCAAATGGGCCACACCTGCTCAAAGGCAGACAAGGAGGCAGAAAGAGAGAGAAAACTGGATGAGTGGACATGCGGAACCCAGGGAGGAAAGGGGAGTGCTGACACACTGTGGGGATTGCAGCCAATGTCACACACACACACACACACACAAAAGTTGGGTATAAATGTTTTAATAAGAGACAAATTTGCTCTAAAAACTTCTACTTAAAACACAATAAAACACTGTTTTTAAAAAGAGAGAAAAGCCATCACATACCAAGCAGACACCATAACCTAAATGTCACATATGGCTGTCCCAGGCCCCGGGACCAAGACTCACCACACCAGACATCCCCTCTCTCCTTACTACTGGCCCTGAAGTCTGTTGCCAAGTCCTCTACTAGAATATCACATCCCAAATCTTTTTTTGCAGAGTCTTGTCAAATGAAAAACCCAGTTGATGCTTTTTACCAGTCAAAATATTCTACTGTTCTAACCAAGGGAAGATGACATTTACTTTAACCCACAAAATAGTTTAGCTCCTTGTTTTGTTAAAACTTTCCACTCCAAAAAAAAGTATATATATATATATATATATATATATCCAGCTAAAAGTAAGGTAGTGAGCAAAACACTCTTGCACAGCATGAGACTTTAACCCTGACTTTTGGTGCCAATATTGAAAATTTACTGACTTACTAAATCTAGCCCTTGCCTGAGATGGATGCAATACTCTGGTTAAGAGTGTTTATTCTGGAGCCAGAGTGATCCAAATTCAAAGCCTGTCTCTAGCACTAATTAACCACTAATTAATAGACTAGATTACTCTCTGTGCCTCAGTTTTTTCATCTGCAAAATGGGAATAAAATAACACCTAGTCAATAAGGCTGTCACAAAGATTAAGAAGTTAATACACGTAGAGTACTTAGAATCATACATGGCAATGGCTCTTGAGTACTAAGAGTAAATGACTTGGTTTGTTGAGAATCTGCACTCAGTAAACATTAGTTATCATTCTAAAGCCTCCAGTAGTCTCTCATTCTTCTTTCTGTACTCTCCAGGACTTGACCTCTTGCCTTCTTGGACATATGTTATCTCTCCTGTTACAACAGATTTCTGGTCTTCGCCCTTCCTGGGCAGTCTTGACTCATTGTTAGCCATTCCCTTGTACTACTCTATATATTCATGACAAGGATAAAGCTAGAAGAAAAAAAAGTACACTTAAAGTATTAAGTTAAAGTATGTATGATACAAACCAAATCATCTTACCTGAACTAGAAATTATAACTTATTACCTAGTGTATCAACCTGTATTTTGGGCTATGATTATACTCATTAAATCATTAGCAGATGCAATATTTGCAATAGAACCTATTTTGATATAATAATTATATTAAAATAACAATATTTTCCCTCAAAATCGTATTTATACTTACCTTCCACTCTTCAGAACTCCTGGATTCAGTATTTTGATACCTCGCTACCTAGAAAATTCAGCATATAAGGTCAACCCATAGGGCAATGTTGAAGACAACAGCATTTAACACTTTATGCACTTAGCACCAACCAACTAACCAGCTAGTTGCTGCTGAGTCGACTCCAGCTCATGGTGACCCTGTATGTGTCAGAGTAGAAATGTGCTCCATAGGATTTTCAATGGTTTATCACCAAGTCTTTCTTCGGAGGTTCTTCAGGTTGGACACAAACTTCCAGCCTTTCTGCTAGTGGTTGAACATATTAGCTGTTTGTGTCACCCAGGATTCCTATTTAGGAGCCTGAACCCCAAACCCACTGCTACCAAGTCGATTTGGACTTATAGCAACCCTAGAGGACAGGGTAGAATTGCTTGACAGGCTTTCCATGGTTGTAGTAGTTTATAGAGCAGACTGACACCTCTTTCTCCCTTTGAACGGCTAGTGGGTTTGAGTAGCTGAACGATCACCTAGCAGCTGAGCACTTAAACACTGCACCACTAGGACTCCTTTACTTAAGAGCAATGGGAGTTAAATTTTAGCATGCATCAAAATCACCTGGAAGCCTTTATAAAATACAGATTACCATGCCCCTTCCCTAGAGATTCTTGGTCACTAAGTCTGAAGAAGGACCAAGAATTTGCATTTCTAAATAAATCCTAGGTGATGCTGAGGATGCTGGTTTGGGGAGGACAAGGACACTTCGGGAATCCTTGTGTGAGTCAGAGTCAACTGGATCGCAGGCAACCAGTTTACGAGGTCCAAAAGACAATTAAGTCCCCAAACTTAATTGTTCTAAGTGCTACACACCGCTGAATGTCACTATAATAATCTTCAAAGTACTCCCCTTGGAAAGCTGCGCCCTGCCACCAGCATCTAATCCAGCTTTCATAGCAATTTTGGAACTCTGAAATGGCCATTGTGCTTGTGGAATGGTGGCAGGTTCACGAACTTCACTGTATAGTTGTCTGCGAGAGACAGCTGTTGGAATACCCTAGCTACTCACCTGACCTGGCCCCAGTGACTTTTTTCTTTACCTAAAGATAAAGAAATATTGAAAGAAAGACATTTGGATGACATTCAGGACATCAAGGGTAATATAAGGACAGCTCTGATGGCCATTCCAGAAAAAAGAGTTCCAAAATTACTTTGAAGGGTGGCCTAGGCACTGGTGTCAGTGCACAGCTTCCCACGGGGAGTACTTTGAAGGTGACCATGGTGCTACTCAGCAACGAGGTAGGTAACATTTTTTCTAGGATGAGTTCATACTTAATTGGCAGTCCTCACATGAGGAAGAAAGTTGAGACTCATTAGCTGCCTGAATGACCGTGAGCAGAATGGAGAATAACTTGGATGATATTTTAAAGGGAGTAACTTCTTAAAAAATTACTATTTTCATCTGCTAAAACACAAGCAACCTGGGAAACGCACTGGGACTCTTTTACTCTGTCCTGTAAGGTCACCATGAATTGAAATCAACTCAATGGCACATAACAGCCACAGAAGGTAGACAGCCACTTTGGTTCATAGCCAATGAAAATCATAACATTTTAGGTATAGAAAAGGTTTTCACAGATCTGTGGCCTGATACTTACTGGAAAGGCGCAGGATAACCCCCAGAGGAACCCAAGCAAGAGGCTCGTCTTCATAGCTGAGTGTGACCACTCTACCTGTGAGGAAGGACAGAAGATGTTTTCCTTTTCAACATTTCTTGGTCCTTATTTACAAAACAAGTCACTCATAAGAGATAAATTGAAAATTTGAGATCTTCTAACACTTCTTCACTAATTTTTAATGTAAAACTAGGGGAGACATGCAGACACAGGAATAGTGAAGATTATTAGTGTCACACGTGCCCATATAAAGCTGAGGAAGCCAGCAAATGTTCCATCACAGGTGTTTACCACAGTGAAAAAAGTGGGGAGGAACAACTTAGCAAAAGTAATTTTTAAAAAGAAGTAAGAATAGAAGATTTCTAATCACTCACATTCATAATAATTTTGCAGCTCCATGTAGCAAAGCAACCTGACAAATGTGTTTTCATTAATTGACACCATATTGAACATTTGTCTTGAGAAGCACACCCACACACACACACAACTTCTAAGTCACATTTACAACGCACACACACACATACAATTTCTAAGTCACATTTACAATCACATACAAATGTTTACACAAAATGCAATGGTTTTGCTTTTTTTTTCCTTGGTCTGTAGGAGATACTCTGTGGTAGACTTCATATTACAGTTCAGAAAGCTCTTAATATCCACTGTGAACCATTTAGTCATACATTATGTATGATTCTACTGAATTTTTGTGTCACACATGGCAGTGAAGGAGCTAGAGAAGATGAGAGGTTTGGGATACACTTGCAAATTATGCTGACAGGAAGCATGCCAGATCAAACTGTGCTTTCCTGGAGGCAGGCTTTCATTTACACTTCAAGAACTGATGGGATTTGGAAAACAATTTGTCCTCTATCTAAAAATAGATCAGCTTGAAATTCTAATAAAAAAAAATTATTGAAATGATTTAAAAGGAAAGTAATTTGCCTGCAGTATTAGGCCCTCTTGTAGCTGCCTCAGCATGCTTGTCAGATGGACGTCCATACCAAAGAAAAACCAAACCCACTGCCATCAGGTCTATTTTGACTCCTGGCAATCTTATAGGATGGAGTAGAACTGCCTCATGTGGTTTCCAAGAAGCTTCTGGTGAATTTGAACTGCCGACCTTGTGGTTAGCAGTGGTAGCACTCAACACACTGCACCAAAGGCAGGTTTCTCCAAATATGATATTGTCAAAATAATCACATGCCAAATTGGGTTTCAGTATCACAGATCAAATGAAAAATCAAGCAGGTCACCATTTTAATTTTCAAAGTGAAATGTAAGTAGTGTAATAATTTTAAGTTGTTCTGAAAACAAATATCTCAGCCTTGACAAATGACTAGTAAATATTGAGTTCTCCACTTGTGTTTCCTTTTCCCTCCCTCCTACCTACCTAACAAAAAATGTGGGACGGTGGCACCACGCATTTTTGAAAATGGTGATGATGAGATATTTACTAAGGGTATTTGCAGTGTTAATGGTATTTAGTGATGAAATATTATGTAACATAAGAAAGATGCTCTGACTTCCCCAGGCTTCTAGAAATGCCATTAAGTACCCAGACGTACAGTGATAATTTTGCAAAATGGAAATGTGGTAGGATAAAAATAAAATCCCCAGAGACCCTGAGAATTGATGTTGCCTCCTAAAAAATGTAGTGTCCCCCTCCCCCCATAAGCATTTAGGAAAGCCAGAGCTCAAACACTGTATTGGGGTTTCAAGTAGTATTTTTAATGAGATTAACTATGCTTTTGTGTTGTATATTCTCAAGTGAAAACTCTAAACTTTTATGCATGCCAAGATGCATATCAACTATTAAACTAAAAGAAGGAGGAGGAGGAGGAGAAGGAGGAGAAAAACAATAGCCTTATTTAGAGTAAGAAATCAGCAAGACAGCTAAGTGTGTGAAATGTATGAGTCTGGAATCCCAAGGTTTTCTTCACTGACTGTTAAATGTCATCGCTATAATGACAGCATGTAACAAAAGGAAATCAACAACTGTAATTTGAGTTCTACCTGTTCGTAGGCACTGCATTAGAAAAACTTTCAATGTTTCTAAATTGTTTCTGATGAGTTAGAAAACTAATCTGGAGGAAGGAATACAGTGCAGGTTTTGAATGTAGTCAAAAATTCCTTCGGTGCCTAAATGAGGCAAATTGTTCTGCAGTTTTCTCAAAATGAAGATTCACTTGCAAAGTATGTAAATTCTTTTACGTGAAATTAAGTGAATCAGAAAGACTAAAAGAAACAAAATTTTTTTAACAATCAGAGGCTCTTTTTTCTCCTCAAAAAACAATTTATTGGAATTGATATGCTAATTGATGTTTTACTGTTGTTGTCCTCAATAACGATAATGATCAATATCCTCATTCATTAGCAGTTAACAAGTATTTACTGAGAACTTCCTATGGGCCTAGCGTTGTTACATATGCTGAAGGTATAGCATTTGTGTTAACAAGCTAGCCTTACAAAAGTAAAATTTCTCAAAACTCAACTAACAGAAACTCCGTTATGCAGAATTTGTTCCGTTGTTACTCTGAACGTAAAGTAGGATATGGCCAGGATATAAATTCTAAATTCAGAGAACCAACCAAACAACAAAAATTCCAACATTTCCGGTTGTATCGTCACAAAGATCAATTGCAGTCAAATCAACAGCATGCACTTTCAACCACTGCAAAAGAACTGCAAACCAACTAAACCCAAGCCCATCACCTTCCAGTTGATTCTGACTCATAGTGACCCTGTAGGACAGAGCAGAACTGCCCCATAGAGACTCCAAGGAGCGCCTGGCAAATTCAAACTGTGGATCTTTCAGTTGGTTGCTCAGCTCTTAACCACTTGGCCACCAGGGCTCCAGAGTAACTGTTAAGTGCCACCAAATGAACTGAAACTTGGAAAGTCTCCAAGCTTTTGAAATACATTGGTACATACCACCATTTGGGGGTAGGTAAGCTGACTAGTACCCTTTATAAATTTGTTTCTATATTCACATATTTTTAATCACCAAGAGTAAAGTAAGATAGTCTATCTAACCCTGAATTAAACAGGAAGTTATTCCTGGAGTAGGTTGTTTGAAGAATTGCTATTACCCCTGGGATCTTCTAGATGTCCCATGGAACTGCATTGCTTGACAACAACTCCCGCTCCGCTGTGGAAGACAAACTTTTCTGACACAGGTAAAGAAGTTGAATGAAGGTGGCAAATAAATATACATATGGGAAAAAAGCCATGTGTTTCTAAGTCTTGCATCACTTAACATCCGTAATACATTCTATGAAATAAGATGTTATATGATTTGGATGTTGTGTAGACACTTCATTACACACAGGCAGTCCCGTGGGTTGTGTTTGCCTGACTTAAGTACAACTCATAATCATGAACCAACCCTGCAGAGCCTATTATATTAAACATTTGAGATATGTACAATGATTTGTAATAACAAATGAGTGATACTAGGCAGCAAACATCAAGACATCATCATCATCATCATCATTATTATTACTCTGGGATTTCTGAACTCTCCTGCAACTTTGTGGGACCACAGACATACATACATTTGGACATTGTCTGAAGGGATATTATGCAGCATGTGACTATATATGCGTAAGTCTTATATGTTAGAAAATGCTTTAAAAGATAGTTAAATTCAGCATTTACTGAATTTTGACTTTTTGCAAAGCCTCATGCTGACATGCAAGCCCAGGTCTGACAACACGAGAATAGGTGCTTCACAATTTCTTTCAGTTACCCAGCTCATAACACATGTTACTGAATGTCTCTAGATGAATAGCATGAAATGACTTTTAACTCAGAGGACTGTATATTGAGAGTACTGACAATATAGTTTAGATTCTTTCACAGTGTCTTGTAGGCTATAAACATCTTGATATTTACGAAGCTGAAGTGTTAAAATTCTGTTTTGCTAATTAAAGCTAAACTTCAAAACAACCTTTTATCTTCCTCCTACTCAGTAAATTTTTCCTTTCAAAACGACTACGCAGAGATCTAATTAAGCTATTACAGAGAAAACACCAGGCTGTAGTAATTTACATATTAGTATCATTAATGACTTTGACATAAATAACAGGCACAAAAATAGTTTTTACCCAAGGCTCAGCTCTCCTCATCTCTGTCCACATGGCATAATGCCACTCGACATGTATGCACATTTAATATTTTCTGAACAACAAATGTCATCTTGTTTAAAAATTAAAAGGTGAAACAACTATCTTACCCTCTTCAGTTCACAAAGACTTTTCCCAAAAAGTCTCCAAACTCAGGCTGACGTTCTCACAGGGAAATCAATGCCCCAGTGAAGCCACTCATGTGGTGGTATTCTAAGCATATCTCTGATGGGACAGGAATTTAAACTCTGCTTCATTTCTTCAAGGCCAATCAGCCTAGAGCTGGGGGTAACTGACATCATGAGGTGTCACCGGGACTCCAGTACACCCACACTTCCTCCAGCAGGCAGAGGCTGATTTTCCCTAAAAAGCTTTTGTGGTTCCCAAATGACTAGACTAGTTTCCATTAAATTGAAGATCTTCCTAAAGCTTTATTTTGATTTCTAAATATATGTCATTCACATTGATGCAGGCTTATGAGCATTTTAAACAATGACAATGTCTCCCACCCACTGGCAGATCCTAGCAGGCCGAGGAGGGGAAAAGGATGGTCACAGAGTGGGTAGAAGGTTTCCTGTTAATGTACATTTCCAGATTGTACATGAAGGAAGCTTCTAAAATACTAGATTTTCTTAGTTGTTTGTTTTGAAAATATAGGCTTTTGTTCTTTTCTTTTTCCTCTCTTAAACGATCACCACTCATCCATTTCCTCCCCCCACCCTTCCTCATGCACATACAAAGCCCCAGAGCCTCACTAATACCATGAGGTACCTGTGAACAGACTCTTACAGTGACTGGAAATGTTAAAGTACATCTTTAAGTGACTTTTGTTTTAGCCAGAAAGAATTTAAATCCCCTGTTCGTGCTACACTTTGTCTTTACCCTTACTGATTCTGTGAAATTGGCAATGGGCTGAAGGAAGACTAATTGAGTATTACCCAAGGAAACCAGTTTCCAAGGGACTCTTGTCGTCACCAAAAATGTAACGAAGTGGGTAGATCATTATTTACTAGAACTTTGTTGAAATGCTAAGCAAGAGGTCAGTTCTGCGGGAGAAAAGACGTGACACTCAGCTGCTACACAGATTTCCTAAAAACCCACTGCTGTTGAATCCATGTCAACTCAGAGTGTCTCTAAAAGTCAGGGTAAAACTGTACCACTGAGTTTCGAAGAAGAACCTGGCAGAGTTAAATTGCCGAGCTGCTCGTTAGCAGTCGTGGCACTTAACTACTACGCCATAGGACTGTACAGATTTATAGCCTAGAAAATCTTATGGGGCAGTTCTGCTCTGTCCTATAGGGTCACCATGAGTCAGAATCCACTCATGGGCACGCAACCACACAACTCTTTTCAAGGAGAATACTGAGGGTTGTTGAAGGGAGCCAAAAGTGGGTTGGCACTTCCCAAGGAGCATGTTCAAGCAAGAGCGAAACAACTACTGAACAAGTATTTAAAGACTACAGTTCATTGGAATTCAAGTCCCTAAAACTGGGAATATTTAAATATCAAGTAACTGAATAGATGGGTTCAATAACAAGCCAAATTATTAGCTTACCCGTAGTATTCGTATGTCAAACTTTTAAAAAAATATCATGCTTGTTGGAAATTTTAGTTGATGCTTCTAATCACTGGGGTCTGGAGAATTTAGGCTCCCAGCTTTATCCAGGAAACTAAGTTATGGATTCTTAGTTATTCAATGTGGACTGCAACACGGGTGGAGGGACCAAAATTAAGAGAGAGGAGTCTATTTTCATATGGGTCTGATTAGAAGACAGAGGTATAAATTGCTAGTGTTCTGTTCTGTTTCCAAATTACACTCTCTGATGGTTTCATAGCTTTTTAACTGAGGTGTATCCTAATGGAATCTTCTAGTCTTACATCACAATATATTCTGGGAAGATTTTGGCGGAGATCAGTAAAGGACATTGTCCTAGACTCCCCACCCTCACCCTATTCCCGTATGAAAACAGGCACAGCAGTTAGATAACAAAACTAAAAACCATGAACAACATTTATAACAAAAATAGGTGTTGTAATTATTTATTACAGTATTTAAAAACACTCCAACAATTTGTGTCTTAAAATCAACCATTTTAATGTCCCACACAGCTGGAACACAGTCACCTAGGGGCTCAATTAGAGCAGAACATTCAAGATAGCATTCTTGCATTACTGTCTGGGAGCCCGGTTGGAGCTGTCATCTTGAGTAGGGCAGTTCATCGCATGATCTCTGCTTGTGGCTTGGGCCTCTCACAGCATGGCAAATGCATTACCCAAAACTGTCAGTCCTCTTAAAACTTGGGATTAAAATCCCAGAATGCCACTTCCTCCACATTCTATTGGTCAAAGCAGTTGCAGGGTCTCCTCAATTCAGAGAAAGAAACAATCTCTCACTTTAGCTATGAGGTGGTAACCCTGGTGGCATAGTGGTTAGGTGCTACCACGCACAACCAGAATATCAGCAATTCGAATCCATCAGGTGATCCTGGGAAGCCCAATGGAGCAATTCTACTTTTTCCTAAAGGTAGCTATGAGTTGGAATCGACTTGATGGCACTGAGTTCTTGATGTGATGGACAGGATATGCATACAGTGAGCAGAAGAGTTGCAGGGGCTATTTTGGAGACAACACATAACAAATTACACTCCACACTCCACATACAAGTGGCTGAGGACAAATCATCAATTTCCCCAAGAACTGCATGGTACCAGTGTCTGTGCAGGATTTCTGATGAACAGGTAAAACCACCAAATAATCGATATTCATTGGAAAGCACATCAAGGCAATTGGAAATAAGCAGCCCAAACTAGGAGTCTTGCCCATTGCAGAGCTAGTTGGTGCGTTATAAAGTTGGAAAGAGCTGGAGAAGTTAAGCCCCTAAGAATTCTCAAAAGTGAATCATCAGAGCTGTGTTCCAAACTAGACAGGCCTAGCATAGGAGAAACTACTGGTAGTAGAATAAAATTCTCCAGGATAGGACAGCAGAGATGATCCAGGAAATTTTAGAAAGAAAGCTGCCTTCTAAGTACACTACTGTCAATTAAGTTCCTGAACTCATCCTAGAAAAAGTGCTACATACCTCACTGCTGAATATCACCACAGTGACCTCTGAAATACTCCCCTTGGGAAGCTATGCTCCAACAACAGTGCCTAGTTCACCCTTCAAAGCAATTTTGGAACTCTTTTTGTAGAGCAGCCCTCAATCAGAGCAGTTGTCCTATTACTCTTGATCTCCTGAATGTCATCTAAATTTCTTCCTTTGAATATTTTCTTTTTCTTTGAGTGAAAAAAAGTCATTGGGAGCCAGATTAGGTGAGTAGGAAGGGTGTTCCAATACAGTTGTTCATTTATTGGCTAAAAATGCCTTCACGGACAGCCACACAATTAAGTCTGCGAACTTGCCACAGTACCACCATGCACAATGGCCATTCCCAGAAAGCATTCAAAAATTGCTTTGAGGGGTGATCTAAGAGCTAGTGTCAGTGCACAGCTTCCCAAGGGGGTTCTTCGAAGGTGACTGTAGTGATGTTCTGCAGTGAGATACGTAGCACTTTTCTAGGATGGATTTATGAACATAATCGTCAGATGTACAAAAGTCAGTTGTAAATCAACAAACAGCATGTCAAACAGGAAATCTTCAAGTCAATTCCATTTTCAGTAGTTTCCAAGAAAATAAAATACTTAAGAATAAATCTAACCGTAGATGTAAAAGACCTATACAAACAAAATTAAAAGCTACTACTGCAAGAAACCAAAAGAGATATGCATAAGTGGACAAACTCACCTTCCTCATGGATACGGAGATTCAACATTGTGAAAATGTCTGTTTTACCCAGAGGGATCTATAAATACAAGACAATCCCAATCCAAATTCCAGTGGCGTATTTTATTGAGGTGGAGAAAAAAATCACCAACTTCATACAGGAAGAAGAAGCCCCAGATAAGCAAAGTAATACTGAAGAAGAACGAAGGGGGGAAGACTCATTCTACCTGGCTGTTTGAGTCAGCTAGGGCTGCTCTAACAGAAATACCACAGCGTGGATGGCTTTAACAAAGGAAAGTTTATTCTTACACAGTCCGGTATTCTTACACAGTCCGGTATTCTTACACAGTGCAAGTTCATATTCAGGGTGTCCACTCCAGGGGAAAGCTTTCCCCTTGTCGGTTCAGGAGGAAAGTCTAGTATTGCATCAGTCTTTGTCCAGGGAGCATCTTGGCGCAGGAACCTCAGGTCTGAAGGATGCGCTGTTCTCCAGGTGCTACTTGCTTGATGGTATCAGGTTCCCAATTCTCTGCCTGTTTCTCTGTCCTTTTGTCTCTCGCAGGATCAAAGGATTAAGGGTGGGGCAAGCCATACAGGGAAACTCCCTTTACAGTGGAGCAGGGAGGTAATCCTATGAAGGGATTTACAGACCCACCTTAATCCCTTAACATACAGTTTAGGAAAACCACAAAATGGAGGACGGTCACAAGATGCTGAGAATCATGGCCCAGCCACATGGCTACACATATTTTTGGGGGGACAGAATTTGACCCATGACACTGGCTTTAGAACCTATTATACTGCTGCAGTAGTCAGTCTGGTTGGTACGACAACAGGCACATAAACCAACGGAACAAAATTGAGAACCCAGACCTAAAATCATCCACCTATGCACAGATGACATTTGACAAAGGCTCAGACTCTGAAAACTGGTTAAATAACAGTCTCTTTAAAAAACGGTGTTGGCTCAGTGGCCCCAACTCTTCCAGGACAGATGATCACACTGAGAATACAAAAGACACGAGGTAACAAGAGTCCAGGAGACAGAAGGACCCATGTGAATGGGAAGCTGCATAAACATGTAACCGGGAGAACCGGATGGTACCCAGCCACCACCAATGACAACCACGATGGAGTGCACAATGTTGAATCCCTGTGGCGGCATGAGAAAAAGAAGGGTGCCGCTCAGTAACTTTACTAAAAGACCACAACTGATGGTCCAAAGGCCTGGGGGAATCCCCTGCGAGCATAGCCCCTAAACCTTCTGCTGACCCTGTCTAGAACATACTACTGAGGTCAATTCTTCAAGCAAAAATAGACTAGACTCGGGGACACGAGGTGATTCTATGGTATGTATACTTCTTGGTTCTATGCATTTGTAGGATGCTGTCTCTTTCTAGATGGGAGAGTAGAGAGTGGAAAGGAGAGGGCAGGAGCTTGTTAAGAGGATACAACAAGTACAAAATGAAAAGAAGGAGTGTGCTGTCACTGGACAAGGAGAGAGGAAAGAGCTGCCGATACGCGGGCATGCAAAATTGCTTTGGATTGTATACCTTCACTTAGTCACAACAAAAAAGAAAAAAAAACATGGTGTTGGTGTAACTCAGTATCCATCTCCAAAAAAATCAAACAAGACACGTAGTTCACACTACGCATAAAAACTAATTCAAAATGGATCAAAGATCGACATGTTAAATTTAAAACAATAAAGATCATCAAAGAAAAAACAGAAACAACACTAGAAAGGAAAGCAGGTAATTGAGACCTCCTAAAAAGTCAAACATTTATGCTTACCCAAAGACTTCACCAAAATAGTGAAATGACTGTCTACAGATTGGGGATGAAGGGAGGAAAGGCTACCACAAATCCAATCAGCATTCAATATCCGTAATCTACGAGATACTGCAAAACTTCAACAACAGAAAGATAAATAACCCAGTTTAAAAAAAAATGGGCAAAGGATATGAACAGACACTTCACCAAAGAAGACATTCAGGCACCTGACAAATACAGGAGAAAACTCTCTGGATTATTAGCTATCAGGGAAAGCAAATTAAAATTACAATGAGATACCATTTCACCCCACTAAAACCAAAACCAAACCCAATAGCCAGAGTCAGTTCTGACTCCTAGTCACTCTACAGGCAGAATTGATGGCAGTGGGTTTTTACCCCAACGAGACTGGCATTAATCCCAAACAATCACAAATTAATAAATGTTGGAGAGGCTGTGGAGACACTGGAACACATCTGCACTAATGGTAGGAATGCAAAAGAATACAACCAACTTTGTCTCAAAAGTCATTATTCTGCCTCTTGGCTTATGAAATTTAGTCTTCATAGTTTTTTTGCTGTTCATTTTATATTAAACTGCTTTGTCTGTGCTTTTAGAAGGAGGCATGGTTCAGGGTAGCTTTCTACCTTCAAAAGTTGTTTCTATTGCTTTCATTTGTGTTAAAGAAGTGATATATGCGGTCCAGTGATTAAGTCTGTCAACTGAATTGTTCTAAGTGCTACTTACCTCATTGCTGAATATCATTACTGTCCCCTTCAAAGTACTCCCCTTGGGAAGCTATGCACTGACAATAGTGTACAAATCAATTTGATACTTCCTTAAAAAGCTAAGAATAGAATCATCACATGATCCAGCAATCGTGCTTCTTGTAATATATCCCAGAAAAATAAGAGCTGCCACACAAATAGACACCAGGACTGCGAATAAAGTTCATGAACTCATCTTAGAAAAAGTGCTACGTATCTCAGTGCTGAATATTACTGTGGTCACCTTTGAAATACCCCTCTTGGGACGCTACTCACCGATGACAGTGCCTAGCCCACCCTTCAAAGCAATTCTGGAAGCCATCAGAGCTTCTTTGCATTATCTTTGATGTCCTGAATGTCATCGAAATATTTTCCTTTGAATATTTCCTTTTTATTCTGGTAAAGAAAAAAGTCATCTGGGGCCAGATCGGTTGAGTAGGTAGGATGTTCCAATACAGTTGTTTGTTTATTGGCTGAAAACACCCACACAGACAACTAAACAATGAAGTTCATGAACACGCCACAAGGGACTAATAACCATTCCAGAAAAAGTTCAAAACTGCTTTGAAGGACTGACAAGACACTGTTGTCAGTGCACAGCTTCCCAAGGGGAATACTTTGAAGAGGACTGTAATGATATTCAGCAATGAGATATGTAGCGCTTAGAACAATTAAGTTCACAGACTTAATTGCTGGACCATATGTATCACTTCTTTAACACAAATGAAAGCAATAGAAACAACTTTTGAAGGTAGAAAGCTACCCTGAACCATGCCTCCTTCTAAAAGCACAAAGCAGTTTAACACAAAATGAACAACAAAAAAACTATGCAGACTCAATTTCATAAGGGACAGAATAATAACTTTTGAGACAATGAGAGTATGCTAGAAAGACATGACTGAAGAATAAATCAAAATCATAATCTTCTATTTCAAAAAGAGCAAAAAGAAAATTTTAAGTGCTACAAGAGATTAAAAAAAAAAAAGCAACATCAATCAAAATGAGGATAATTCTGAAATGAAGGGCCAGAAATAAGAAATAAAACTAAAAGAAAAAAGAAAATTATTTCAGGAATTAACACTAAACTAGAAGGAACATAAGAGGAAATAAATGCAACTGGTGATGACTTAGAGATATTAAAAGGAAATAAAGACAGAGATAGACAGCTTTGGGGAGAAGGTGACATACATGGAAGATGACAAAGAAGATCCAAGATACAGATACTAGTAGCCCTGAAAAGATAGCAAGCAAGAGCTAACAGCAAAATATTAACAAGCAAACAACACAACACCTATAATTTCCTGAATTAAAAAATGATTTAAAAGTTGTATTAAAAAAGCTACTATGTACCTGAAGAAACACTGGTGGTGTAGTGGTTAAGTGCTGCCTCTGCTAACCAAATGGCTGGCGGTTCAAGTCCCCCAGAAACTCTGTGGAGCAGTTCTACTCTGACCTAAAGGTTCACTACAAGTTGGAGTCAACTCAACGGCATTTGGATTCTTGGTTCTCTGTATCTGAGAAGGCTGGCCTAGAATAACCAAGACCAAGACTTATTCGAATAAAATTACTGAGTTTTAAAGACAAAGAAAAAAGTCCTTTAGGCAAAACACAAAAAGTAACTTGTAAAGGGAAGAAAATCTAAGACTTTGTGACAATGCATTGTGCTAGAAGAAAACAGAAGAACATATTTAAAACAAGACAAGAAAATATGAGCCAATGATTTTATAATCAGTCCAGTGAATTTTCATGTGTAAAGTACTCAAACTGATATCAACATGCAAAAACTCAGAAAATATTTCCTCAAGAACATTTCCTGAGGCTACCAGAGGATCAGTTTCAGACAACAAAAATGATCAGAAAGATACTGTCTTACAACAAGTGGTTGGCATTAAGCACAGAGTTACATGTAGAAATTAATTTAAGTGAGCTGAAACAGAGAGAGTACAGTGGGCAACAGTTACACACTTAGTGTAGACACAGTACAACTTTTTTACAGGGTGAGGGACACATAGACATTAAATACACAAAATAATTTTAACTGTTCTTTATAATCATATTTGTTATGATATTATTGTTATTGAGAATGCTGTGTATATAGTGTGAGATAAAGTGAATTAGTAATTATGAATTGTTTTATTTTTTTCAATGAACATATACTTGAGAATCAGGATTCCCACTGTGAAAGAAAGGAGATACAGATTTAACATACAAGAGGTTAAATAAGAAACCCTAAAATCCTGCAATCCCAAATTTAAATGGAAAAAACTAAAATTTAACCTCTGAAGTATTAGAAACACAACACACACAGACCACTTGTATTTCTTAGCTCTGTGGCTGTTGAGACCTAAAAACAATGACAAATTGAATAGCAGCTAGTGTTCATAGCACCCAGTCTGGAGTCTAGAACCTGCAGTCCTCAGAGGATTGATTTCTTAAGCCATAAGATGGAAATACGTGAGTCTGGAATATCTTGTTATACCAGATTGCAGAGAAACTATCAAGGATTTCTGGGATTCTATCAAAGGGACTCAAGAATCAACCTGAATAGGCCTCTTGGCCAAGATGGGACAAGATGAATTATAATTACAACAGACTGAAATTCATCGTGTAATTTTTAATTCACAATGTATAACAATATTACAAAAATGAAATAAAATCCTAACTGGCCACATTGGGACAGTGGGTAAACTAATAGTATATGAAGGTAGATGTTTCTTTGAAAAATTACTCCTATTACTAAGATAAAAAGAAATGGTAGAATATCTTCCAAGTCCAATTCTCAGGGATTTAATAGACTCAGGTATTGCACATAAATGCTATTCAGCTCACAGATTATAGGATTTAGAATAAACCCTGAGACTGATGACACCTTTGGCAAGGATGGGTGTCAACAGAAAGGATGCAGACTGATAAAGCAGAAGCCTTGAGTGGCACCAGTGGCTAACATGTTCGCTGTGAACTGAAAGCTTGGCAGTTTGAGTTCACCCAGAGGCACTTTGGAAGAAAGCCCTGGCAGTCTGCTTCCAAAACATTAGCCAGTGGAAACCCTATGGGGCAGAGCTCATTTTGATGGCAACTGTTTTGTTTTTGGTTTGTAAAATACACTGGAGTATGGAGATTGCGGTACTGCCCCAAATGTAAAGACTTGCTTCCACACGACAGGCAGAGGTTCAGACAGATTTCAGGAAAGCCTACAGCATTTCAGCGTTCTGCCCTGCGGTGCAATGGTTTACTCTTTACCGTCTTTCTGGCCCCGGGTTTGTGATTTTCCCAGAATGGTTGGTTCGACCACAATCTTGTTGGTTAATTTACCACACTCTGCACTGACTGGCTGATTTCTGGCTCATCCTATCGTTGACTTTTGCTGGGATTGCCTGGGGCCTCCACCCAGTCTGAGCTTTACCTGGGTTGGTTAGGGACCAAGAAAGCCTGCCACTTAAGTTATCGAACTCACACTAGAAAAAATGCTCCGTGCCTCCTTGCTAAGTATCGCTAGGGTCGCCTTCGAAATACTCCCCTTGAGAAGCTACGCGCCAGTGCCTAGCACACTCTTCAAAGCCGTTCTGGAACCCTTTTACTGGAAGGGCCATCAGAGCTGTGGTCGTATCACTGTTGATACCCTGAATGTCATCCAGAAGTCTTCCTTTCAGCATTTCCTTTATCTTCAGGTAAAGAAAAAAGTCACTGGGAGCCAAGTCAGAGGAGTAGGGAGGGTGTTCCAATACAGTTATTTGTTTGCTGGCTGAAAACTCCCTCACAGACAGCTATACGATGAAGTTCGGAAACCTGCCAGGTACTACTGTGCACAATGGCCGCTCCAGAAAGAGACGCACAATTGCTTTGAAGGGTGGCCTAGGCACTGGCGTGGCTACTTAACTTCCCAAGGGGAGTATTTAAAAAGGTGATTGCAGTGACATTCAGCAGTGAGGTATGTAGCACTTAAAACAATTAAGTTCGTGGACTTAATTATCAGGCCTTCATATATAGGCTAGCTATAAACACCCAGGAAGACGGAGCTTTAGGTGGGGCTTCCTGACTCATGAGTCAGGGGAGGAGTGCTGCTTTGAACACGGGGTCCTGCCCTGAACTACTTTCCAGAACTGTGAAAACCTGCAACAACAACAGAGGCAGTGGATGCTACGTAACCCCAGCCAAAGACTCTGAGTTGCCACCAATAGCTGAGTCCACCAAGTGACATCATGCAGCTTCCTGTCTGAATGTTTCCTAACAGGTGGCAAAGAACACTTGTTTTCAAGAAGGATAAGCAAAGTTCCTTGCTGGGGTCCCCCTGAAACCTCACCTTTTGTGTGTCTTTCTTTCTGTTTATATCTTTTGTGTATCTTCTTCTCAGTTATTAATCTTTTATTGCAAAAAAAAAAAAAAAAAACAGAGAGGGAGAGAGAGGATCAGATAGAAATTGCCTCCTGATGGAAGAACAGAATACCACCTGTAGCTGGCCACACGGATCAAAGCCAAGACTCTCAGTCCTCTGGATCTGGTTGCCAAGTTGCAGACAGAACAAATAAAAGTGTATTTTTAATGGCACTGCGTGTGTGATCATTAAAATATAGACTATGGGAAATTCTGTAGTTCACATACCCCAGAGTTCTCAACAGATAAAATATTAGGAAGAGAAAAAGAAGAAATTGCAGAATAGTTTAAAAATTTTAAGCCAGCATAACTTGTACAAGGAAACTCCATAGACACATCCAAACTCACTTAGGGACCAAATTGCCAGGCTGAAGGCTCATGGTGACCATAGTCCTTGGGAGCATGTAGCTCAATTGGCATAGCATAGTTTATAAAGACAATGTCCTGAATTCTGCTTTGGTGAGCAGCATCTGGAGTCTTAAAAGCCTATGAGCAGCCATTCAGGATACTCTACTGGTCTCACCCCTTCAGGAGCAGGAAGAATGAAGAAAACTAAAGATGCATAGGAAGAATTAGTTGAGAGGACTAATTGAATCACATCTACAACAGCCTTCACCACACAATTAGGTAGCTCAGGCTACCGCCACTGACGGCTCTGACCAGGATATTAAAAGAGGGTCCTAGACAAAGCTGGAGAAAAATGTAGAAGAAAATTCTAACTCCAAAAGAAAGACCGGATTTTCTGGCCTGACAGATTGAAAAACCCCAAGAGTATGGACCCATAAATACCTTCCATCTCGATAATGAAGTGGCTTTTGAGTTGCACCCTTCAGTCAAAGACTGGACAGGCCAATAAAACAAAACAAGACTAAAGGGGTTTATCAGTCCAGAGGCAAGGACTAGAAGGCAGGAGGGGACAGGAAAGCTGGTAAAAGGGGGCCCATGGTTAACAATGCACAGCATAGATATATTGTGGGGTTGTTAATCATTATCATAAAACAATATGTGTGTTAACTAAAAAAATAAAATTGAGACAAAATATAGCATCTTCTTAGGTGAGACTGTTCTGTCAGAGGTGCACATTTAGTTGATAAGACTAAAACAAAAAGTAAGTAGTTACTATAAAATTCAGGATAGTTGTTACCACTTAGAAGAGAACCAAAAAACCCAAACCCATTGCCTTCGAGTCAACTCCAACACAGAGCAACCCTATAGGATCGAGTAGAACTGCCCCATAGAGTTCCTTGGGAGAGACCAAAAAAATCAAACCCACTGCCATCAAGTTGATCCCAACTACTAGCAACCCTATAGACAGAGTAGAACTGCCTCATAGAGTTTCCAAGAAGCACCTGGTGGATTTGAACTGCCAACCTTCTGGTTAGCATCCATAGCACTTAAGCACTACACCACCAGGGAGAGAGAGGGGCTTTGTTTAGATGGAGCACAGAAGGCCTTCAGGGGTATCTGGCAGCATTCTATTTAGTGACCTAGATGGTTGTTAGGAGAGTGTTCACCTCTTAATAACTCATTAAGCTATATGTTTACCTTTGGATATTCTGCCCTGGTTTTATAATAAAGCTTTTAAAATATATTTTTTAAAAAGCTAATGTTACACATAAAATATATTTAAATCTATGAATTTGTGAGGTCATAGTGATAAAACAACAACAAAAAAAAAACTGCTCACCACTGGAGGATACTAAGAAATGAAATCATTATTTAAAACATTACATAATGGAAAAGAATTAGGTATTTATCCTGCCTTTAAGAGTTTCACTACTGCATAACAGATAAGGAAAAAGATTCTCCTTATAACATAAATGAAGAAAGAATATCATCATTTTGCAGACTCAAATATCTACTGGGAAAATCAACAAGACAACTTGGCTTCTTCAACAAATAAATTGCAAGAAATAAAATCAATAAGCAAGAAAGAAAAATTTATAGATTGGAAAACACTTTCAATGTGTGAATTTTACTTGCACTCTAATTTCAACAAACCAAAGAATATTGACAGTTACAAAACAATTGGAAATATGAATATTGACTGAAAAGTAATGATTTTAGAGAATTCTTACTATTATTCAGTATGGTGTGGTATTACAGTATTTTCAGGAGTCTGGTACTTTCATAAGGATCCTTAAATTTAAGAGACTGAAGTGTGGTAGTATTTGAAATTTGCTTCAAGACTAAAGGAAGGGGCAGAGTAGGGAGAGGAATAACTGAAACAAATTTGGTTGTGACTTGATCCCTGCTCAAGTTAGAAGATTAATAATAATGATTCATTATATTGCTTATTTCTAATTTTGTATTGGAAACCCTTGTGGTGTAGTGGTTAAATGATACAGCTGCTAACCAAAAGGCTGACAGTTCGTATCTACCAGGCACTCTATGGAAACTCTATGGAACAGTTCTGCTCTGTCCTAAAAGGTCGCTATGAGTCAGAATCGACTCAATGGCAACTTTTTAAAAAAATTTTTGTATTCTTAAGTGTCCTATAGTAAAAAGTTAAGGATAAACTGTTGTGTCAGAAAATGGAAATCCCAACCACAATGAGATACCACTTCACACCCACAGGGATAGCTATAATCAAAAAGAAAGAAAATAACAAGTGCTAGTGAGGATGTGGAGAAACTGGAACCCTCATACATTGTTGGGAAGAATGTAAAAAGGTGCTTTTGCTGTGGGAAATAGTTTGGCAGTTCCTCAGTAGGTTAAACGTAGAGTTACCACATAACCCAGCAAGTCCATTCCTAAGTGGATGCAAGATGCTTGAAAACTGATATTAAAACAAAAAATTGTGCACCACTGTTCATGGCAGTTCGGTTCACAATAGGCAAAAGTTGGGAAAAAAGTCAAATGTTTCTCAAGTGGTGAATGAATTAACAAAATGTGATATAACTGTACAGTGTAATATTATTCAGCCCTAAACATTAAGTACTGATACGTGTTGAAACATGGATGAACATCAAAAACATTATGCTAAGTGAAAAACAGACCCAAAAGGCTACACGTTTCATGATCCTACTTACACGGTATGTCCATAGTAAGCAAGTCCATGGAGACAGAAAGCAGTTTAGTGGTTGCCAGGGTCTGGAGCGAAGGAAACTACAGAGTGACTGTTCAGTGGGTACAGAGTTTCCTTTTGATTGGTGAAAATGTTCTGCAACTAGGTGGTGGTGGCGGTTGCACAGCCTTGTGAATGTACTTCAAGTCACTGAACTGTGCTTGCACTTTAAAATAGTTAAAAAGGTAAATTTTATTTTATGTACATTTTACCAGAATTTTTTTAAAAAATGTGTCAGCTACTTAACAAGGTCTTCAGCACACCTAGAGTTGTCAAATTTTTCACTTTCTGGACTATCTGACCATTTCCCTAGTCTCAATATCAATATGAAATCTGGATTCTTTATAATTATCTTTATATAAATTGCAATTTTGGGGTTGTTAGATTAGTTAAGGTAATTAAAAGCAGAGTCTACAAAACTTAATGGAAAACTCAGGTAGCCTAATTTACTCTTGGCTGTATATGAATTATATCCATTAAAACACAAACTCAGCACACTGCCATAGTCAATACATCTATTTTAAAAGGAAATTGCAGGAAAAATTTTAGAATGTTGTTTGATATACATATTCCTCTTCAAGAAAGAGTTGCAATTGTACAACAAAAGAAAATACAGAAATGTAATTGGGGTTAATTGTAGTTTTCCTTTATTTATGTGATGTTAAAAAAAGAAAATATTGCCGTTAAGTCAATTCTGACTTACAATGACCCAATAAGGCAGAGTAGAATTGCCCCATAGCGTTTCTAAGGAGTTCTCATGGATTATGTGATATTAGAGTTTTGAATTTAAGAAAGATGACATAAGACACATCAAATGGCATATCATCCTTCTCTAGGCAATACTTAACATATTAGGGTTTTCTCAGTTTTGTTATTTCAACAGAAATAATCTAGATAAAACAAAATTATTTTATGGAAAAAGCAAGAATTAAATTATTTTCTTAAGTCTCATATTTATGTATTTATTCAAACACCTACACAATAACGTTGATTTTTTTGTGTGTGTGCCTTCTCTGGGCTTAGATCTGTTCCACATACTGGTGACAGATGAAAAGGACAACCTCTCTACTTTACATTCATACTGTCAGTAGAGAAACACATGCAAATTATTAGTACACTTAAAAAATTAATTTATAAGTTAAACAGTGCAATTCCTCTATCCATACATATAATTTAGTAAGGTCTCTGGCATGATATTATTTGCATAAGTTTAAAACACACACATACTCAAAAGAACACAATAGAGTTTTCTAAGGCCCACACGTATCTGAAGATCTATATCAAAATATGAGAGGTGGCTACCTATAGGATGTGGAGAATGGGAGGAAGAAGAAGGGTGTGGGCAGTGGTACCAAAAGGACAAAAAGGAAATAATAATATGATGACAGCATGTCATGAACTGAGGGTAATTATGAAGTCAGTTATCTGCTTCTTGTAGTTGTTTTCAGGCGCCATCAAGTCAGCTCCAATTCATAGCAAGCCTGTGTACCACAGAACAGAGCGCAGTCTAGTCCCGGCCCGTCTTCAGTCATGACACCGAGCCCGTTGTTGCGGCCGCTGTGTCTGTCTGTCTCACTGAGCGTCTTCCTCTTTCTTCGTCAGTTACCGACTACCTGAGGACAAAGTGCGGAAGCGGAGGTGGACATGTGGAAGAAGACAAAAGGAAATGAAGAGCACAGATTTTTGATAGATAGCTAGATTTTCTGCTTGGCTATGATAAACTGCTGAGATTAAGGATAAATTCAAGGATTTGTAAGTAAAGGAGTTTTCTAACAAGCTGATCCAGCTCAAATAAAATTATGGAATTTGCTATTATTGATAACTTGCCTGGATTTTCTCATTTAATTTTCTTATGCTAACCTTATGAAATAGACACAGTCATTATCCACAATTACAAATGAGGAAACTGAAATTCCAAGAAGTTGTATAACTTGTCCAATGTCACACAGCCACCAAAGTGACAGAGTAAGAATTCAAAATATATTTGTGTTTAGTCTCCACAGCCTTCAGGAGACACATGCAAGCTCTTGAGTGAGCTTTTGAATACTTCTGTCACTTGACTTAGGGTGAAAATAAACCATCACATGATGAATGGGCAAGTAGAGTAATGCAGAGTACTGCAGCTCTGTCTAAAGAAATCTTTGATCCTCTCCCCTCCCATCCCCACCCCTCCACCTCTCGATCTTTCCTCTCCTCTCTTCCCATTCTCTGCCCTTTGCATATTAGAGGTGGGTAATCACTAACACTTGTTTCACAGTCTCTAAGTCTGCCTTGCATAGGTGGTGGCTTCTCTCACATCTTTAGATTTAGATGGCACCTATTTCTGTGTTCTCAGGCTTTGAAACCTCTGCCTGGTATGAGACAATAAGAAATGACTCATTTAACACCCTGTTGTATGCCTTCGGCCACCACTGGACGGCAGGTGGAGAGTAAAGGCAGAGTAAGTTAGGATCTGAGCCCAGGGGAAGCAAGCATTCCACAGTGGCATGTCCAGTGGATGAGGAAAATGTTCGTATTTTCAGTGGCTACTGGAATCTTAAAATGTGGCCACTGAAATGAACTGTGGAGCTGAATTTTTAATTTTAATTAAATTTGAATAACCACACTTAACTAGTGTTTACCATACAGGACAGTCCAGATTTAGAGCAAAAGGAGACAGTCCTCAATTTTTTAGGATTAGACCAAAGATATAGCAGAGCAAAGGATACCACGGGAACACCAAGGAGAGGCATTAGCTCAGGTTGGGGGAGTAGAATCAAAGAAGGCCTCCTAAAACAAATGACATTCTAATAGAACATTAAATGTTTGTATCGTAGATTGAATTGTGTCCCCAAAAAGAAAGCATATATAGAAATTTGGCTGGGTTCTGAATACTAGTGTTGTGTGATTGCCCTCCATTTCGTGATTTTCCTCTGCTGCACATTAAAAAGGATTAGGGTGAGACTGTAAATCCCCTCTTAAGGTCACCTCCCTGCTCCACTGTAAAGGAAGTTTCCCTGCAGTGTGGCCTTTTCCAACTTTCATCCCAAAAGAGATAAAAGGAAAGAGAAGAAAGCAGAGTGGGGACCTCATACCATCAAGAAAGCAAGCAGTGTCAAGAACTGAGCATGTCTTTTGAAAATGACTGGGGTCCCTGCACCTCAGAAACTTCCAGTCCAGAAGAAGATTGACAAGAAGGACCTTCTTCTAGTGCCAGCAGAGAAAGCCTTTCCCTGGAGCTGACACCCTGAATTTGGACTTTTAGATTACTGGACTGTGACAAATAAAATTTTTCTTTTTAAAGCCATCTATTTGTGGTATTTCTGTTAGAGCAGCACTAGCTGAATAAAACAGAATTTGGTGGGATTATAAATCCCTGCTCCATTGCAAAGGGAAATTCCCCGGAGTGTGGCTTGCTTTTATGCTTTTATCCCACAAGAGATCAAAGGAAATGGAAGCAAGCTAAACACTGGGAAACTCATATCATCGGGGAAGCAGTGCCAGGAGTAGAGCGTGTCCTTCAGACCTGAGGTTCCTGGGGCAAGATGCTCCCTGGACAAAGACTAATGCAGCACAAGGGCCTTTCTCCAGAGCTGACAAGGAAAGCCTTCGCCTGGAGCAGATATTGTGAGCTCAGACTAAGAGCCTGCTAGACTGTGTAACAATAAACTTTTCTTTGTTAAAACTATCCACTTGTGGCATTTCTGTTAGAGGAGTACCAGATGACCAGCAGTACAAGTATGCAACCCTGTAATGCAGTAATATTTCTTTCCTACCTAGACATCGTTGAGAAATACAGGGTCTGACAATGAAGTTTGCGAACTTACCCTAGAAAAATTGCTACAGACCTCTTTGCTAAGTATCACTGTGGTCACCTTTGAAGTACTCCCCTTGGGAAGCTAGGCAACAGCAACAGCTATGCAAGTGCCTAGTCCACCCTTCAAAGCAATTTTGGAACTCTTTTTCTGGAATGGCCAGAAGAGCTGTTGACATATTACCCCTAATGTCCTGAATGTCATCAAAATGTCTTCCTTTCAATACATCCTTTATCTTTGGGTAAAGAAAAAGTCATTGGGAGCTAGATCAGGTGGTAGGGAGGGTGTTCCTGTGCAATTACTTGTTAACTAGCTAAAAACTCCCTCACAAACAACTATATAGTTAAGTTAGTGAACTTGCCACCTTGCCACCATGCACAATGACTGTTCCAGAAAGAGGCCTAAAACTGCCTGGAAGGGTAGACTAGGCACTGTCATCAGTGCACAGCTTCCCAAGGGGAGTACTTTAAAAGTGACCATAGTGACATTCAGCAATGAGTCTGTAGCTCTTAGAACAATTAAGTTTGTAGACTTAATGGTCAGACCTTGTATACTGTGTTTTTACAGTAAGCCCCTATGTACCAGAAGACGTATATAAAAATGTTAACAGCCAGCCAAGCCAAAAAGCTAAAATAATGGTGCTGAGGAATACATACTTAAGTAAGAAAAGAAAGAAGAGACTAACATAGGTTGTGAATTGCTTTAGGAGGTGGGAAGGTCATTAAGGTTGAGTAGGAACATGGGGGTATGGGGACACTTCTAGGGTCTTAGCAGTACTCTATCTTGTAACTCAAGTTGGCTTACAAGCATTATCTTTAAAAGTTTATTAAAATCATACCTTTGTTTTATGCTTCTTGGTGTGCATATTGTATCTCCCAGTGGTGAAAACAGTTAACATGCTCTGCCTCTAAACCAAAGGTTAGAGGTTTGACTCTACCCAAGAGGCACTTTGGAAGAAAATAACTATCAATCTATTTCCAAAATATCAATCATCAAAAACTCATATGGAGCTTAGTTCTACTCTGAAATGCACGGGGTCACCATGGGTCAGAATGACACAGTGACAACTTTTTAGAATTATATTTCATAGTAAATGTCTTTAAGATGAATATTTGTAAAAAATAATGTTAAATATGATCATTAAGAACAGCTTTTCTGTGAACTCATATTGTAATTTCACCATTCATCTAGACACCTCTTTTAGTCAACTCGTAAGAAAGCAGGTGTTTGTGAAACTGGAGGCAGGCCCAATTTTGAAAGAGAGGATTGAAGTCAGCAGTCATGACTAGTTCTTTACCTGTTTTTTGAACTAATTCTTTACCTGTTTTTCTTAAAATTCCTGGCTTCCTAACATTACCTAGCTCAGACAGGGAATCATATATTACCTTACAGGAGCCACTGACACAAAACTTTTGCAGCCTTTACAGCCTTCTTCTTGGGATCATCAAACAAGTTGATGTGCCAGTTCAAGGACCGTCTGCTCAGGTGACAACTGAAAGCCTCACGACCCCAGTTCCTCATACATGTCTCTTCACCCTCTGGACCCCAGTTCTGATGCATATTTCTGCTGGCCTGCTCCTAGACGGATGCTCTCCCCCGGTTGCCCACATTGTTTCTCTCTGACATCTGCCGCTGCACCTGCATGTAGCCTCTCCCTTTAAAAACCTTGATCTTGCCTGACAACTTCAGACAGGCTTTGAGAAATACCTCCCTGTCACTTTGTATACTGGTTCGCAAATAAAAATCTTTGATCACTCACTCAAGCTCATGTCTCAGATTGGCTTGCAGCAAAGGTTGAGATAACCTGGAATTTTGTCTAGTAACATTTGCAGTATTTTTAAACATCATAATTTTTTAAGTGTTTGAAAATTTTTATCTCTTTTCCACAATGCTAGTTAAATTAATCTTTGTGATGAAGTTTGGATGTGGCTTAAAAAAATTAACTTTTTTTCCTATTGTAAGGACATTTTAAAATTACAGTTGCCTATTTGGAGGCTATTTTTGTATCGCAATACCACAACTTGGTTATTTGAAAAACGTTGATTTTAGACTGCCACAAAAATTGATTCTTTTCCAATCTGGCGACCTCAGGATGTTCTGATCTTTGAGAAAATTGCTGGTAGAATAAAAACAGATAACACTGAGTACACTGTGTCCTTTATTTTTCTTTGCTACCCTTAAATGATGCTTAGAATAAGTTACTGCATCAGTTCTCTGTGTTTTCCTACTTCAGACTTCCTTCACATCCCTTCATAGGCCAAAATACCACTGTAAAGGAAAAGATTTGAAGAGCTAACTCTTAATTTGCAAAATAAAAAATACTGGCCTGCAAAAGAATAGATAATCTGAAAACAGAAGTCTGTTGGGATCCATCTGATTGTCAGTGACAGCCCAGTATCAATCCAACAGAGAGGTATGAACCCTTTCAATGACACCTTCTAGTAAAATCAGGAAGACGAGGGCCTTCAAGAATCTCAGATTCCTTGAAATACCAGACTAATAGTTGTTGGTTCTGGATACAAATACACATGGAGGTAGAAATTTTCTTCCCAATGCTTCATTTTTCCTTTATACGTAACATGGCTCCTCCAAATAGGATATTGCAGTTTGCTGACAAAATACATAGTTTTGGCAAATGTTACACATATGTTATATTTCCTTAAACCTAATTTTTATGTACAAAAACATTCATCAGGTACATCACCAAAGTGTCAGAAGGTGGTAAGACAAACAGTGAAGACACAGATCCCAGACTTGTCTCTCAGTCACAACTGTGTGTTTCCCCGCACTGGGGGAGCTGAATTCAACAACGAGATGCATGATAATCAGACACCTGTGATGACAGTAATTATTACAGAGACAGGTAAACATCCGACTTAGATAGTCTGTGTGATATTATCAGGTCCTTAGTGCTTGGTTTGAACTGTATGTTTAAGAATCCACAGGAACCCAATTAGAGATGTCCTAGTTAAATGCAGCTTGTGAAAAATGCTTGCCTTCTCAAAGCTTTCTTATCTTCCCACTAGTTGTAGAGAATTTCTCCCTTCTGGGAACCTTGGAACATAGTGGCTAAATGCTATGGCTGCTAACCAAAAGGTCAGCAGTTTGAATCCATTAGGCCTTCCTTAGAAAGTGTTACCCAGTTGGTGTCCTGTGCCCCGGAGCAATCAATCAATGAAAAAGTACTCCAAGTCAGAAAGAGTGAGAAAGTTTTTAGGAGGTGTGATAACAATGAAGACCTAAGAGCAATACAGGCTGTCTCTAAGGGAGTCTTAAAAGATAGTTTTTGCATCATTGCTTATGTACGATTTTGCGAAGTTTAGAAATATCTTTGTAGCCCCTAGATGGCATGGCCTGAGAAGTTATTCATTGTAAGATAGTGGAAAGGACTCTTTGTCAGACAAAAGAGGTACATGCTGGACACATCAGGCTAACGACATCTGGGCTCCAATCTTCCTATATGTTTCTGATGGGAGGGAGAGGGTGTGGGGAGTGTAAGTGACGGACTGAAGGACAGAACAAAACAAAGTTATTAGCGTCAGATCAAAACAAAGTCCTTAACAAATACATGAGAAAAGGAGAAAGCAGGCAGAGGAAGGAGAAAAACTTACATGTTCATCATGGTATCAGTTACGTCAAGCTTTTACCCACTCATTTTAGAAAGGAGAAAACATGTTGGGGAGTACTAGGGTCACAGAAACTCTGTGGGGCAGTTCACTGTACCCTGTAGGGTCACTATGAACCAGAATTGACTCAACAGGTATGCATTTGGTTTGGGGTTTCTTTTTGCCCTTCCTTCGTACCGAAAGAGCATCTATATGTCTACTGGGTTCTTTTTCTGAATACATAAAATTATATGTACGAGTATCAGCCATAATCTATATGCTCATTTTAATAATTTCTAAACCTTATTTCCAATAATAATCTAATACTGTCACCCCTAATGCTTACAGCTCTTCAGCATTTTGTATTTTCTTCTTCTACTCTTTAACCTCTTTGTCTCTTTTTTTCTGTAGATATGTATTCACTTTTTATTATCAGTTAATATCACCAGGATCAGCAGATTCCTTTTAGGCACTTTATAAAAAGGAAATATTTCTTTCTTCACATAACTAGAAGGAATGAATAGGTTTGTCCACTATTTGATTATTAATCTAGATTGTACCATTTGAAATTGCTGTTATTTTAGTCCAAAAATATATACATATCAAAATATAGCAAACAGCACGTCTTTCATTCTTGTTGTTATTAGTTGCCATGGAGTCAGTGCCAACCTGTAATGACCTTGTGTATAACGGAACAAACCGTTGCCTGGTTCTGCCCTATCTTTATAATTATTGCTGTATTTGAGCCCATTGTTTTGATGATTGTATCAGTTCATCATGCTAAGGGCTTCCCTTGCTGTCACTGACTCACCACTTTAATAACAATGACACCCTTTTCTAGCACTGGGTCTTTCCTGGCAGCACGTCAAAGTAAACAAGCTGAAGTCCTGCTAACTTCACCTCTAAGGAGCATTCTGGTTTTATTTCTTCTACAGCTGATTTTTTTCAATCTTCTGGCAGTCCAGACTTCATCTGTATTTTTCAGCAGTGGAACTTTCTTTTTGTCTCCTTACCTCATCTTCCATTTTATAATTTCTCTGTAAATTCTATACTCTATGCATAATAGCCCATTCAGTCTACTCCTCCTTACATTCTGTTTCTAATCAGTGATTTATGTTACTCAGAATGCTGTCCCTGCCACCTATCATTAATCTACACATCTGTTAAAGCCCCTTCTTCAAATTTGGAAACACTGGTGACATAGTAGCTGAGTGCTACAGCTGCAAACCAAAGTGGTTCACACCCACCAGCTGCTCCTCGGAAACTGTATGAAGTGGTTTTCCTCTATCCTATAGGGTTGTTATGAGTTAGAATCCACTTGATGGCAACAGAGTTGATTTTCTTTTGTTCTTTGTTCAAGTTTAACAGTCACAGAGATATGTTCTTCCTAACAACTCCTATCCACTTCTGCCTGAATTCTTTCTTTCATTTAGTATATAATACCCTTTTATTGATCAGATTTGAACCTACCAGCAGTTCTGCAAGAAAAAATAAATATGACAGTTGGCTTTCCTAAAGATTCCAACCTTGGAAACTCTATGGGGCAATTCTGCTTTTTGTATAGTATCCCTATGAGTCAGAATCAACAGCAGCAAGTATGTGACTTTTTATTTATCAGATTTGTCTCCAAGCACTGTATCAAGGATAAAAAGAAGGATAGGACACAATTTCTGATCACTAACAATTTAAGGCTATGGGGCCCAGGTGGCGGAATAGTCAGACACTTTCTGTGCTCCTTCTAGCACAGGACCCCCCTCCCCCATTAATCAATTACATATAACATTCTAGGGGCTCTAAGTATCAAAGACAAAGTTAAGAAATTGGACTGAGTAGCAGGAAAGGGAAAGAAAGATTAGAAGTAGTGAGGAGTTACCAGACCTGACTCAGTGGAGATTGGCATCCTGCAGGTGAATCTGCTGGTGAAGGTGTGGTGAGGCGAGCACTGGAGTTTGAAAAATGTTTTCCACGTGTGGGGAAGAATTAATTCATGCCTCCAGAATCAGTGAAAAACAGCACTGGATTGTCAAAGATACGTAACTTGGATCTCACCTACCACTCACAGATAAAAAAAAATCTCCTTTGGGATATACTTCTCCCCACTTTGCTTGCCCTGCCCCGTCACTGCATTGGTCCCAAGTGGCTCCAAAGACTGACACGTCTCCTGAACCAGCAGGAGGACCCCTTAAGTGCCCTGAACCATTCTCCCAGCCCTTGAAAGGAAACAACTTAACAAATGGGAAAAATTAATCTGCCAATTTTCCTGAGCTGGGAACTTAGAACAGAAACAGTTCTGCCACCTAGGTACAGGCATAAGAGATCCACAGTCTTTGAATGCCTCTCACCACTGCAGAGACCTGTGTGACCCCACTGCATCATGGACCTTCATTAACATAGTATAAGAGAGTATATTTACCTAAACCCTAATTTTACTGTATCAGCTATATGGTGGAAAGGCTGGCTCCTGACATCTGACACCATGCTCCCTGTTAAGCAGGGTCTTTACCTACTCACAGCAGGGACCTAGAGGCTGGTGGCTCCACACATACCACCTAGCCACCCATGACAAAAGTCCAAGAATAAGTGGTTCCTCCCAGTCCATACAGCCAGCAGCACTGGGCACCGATAGCCCAGATGCAAAACCTACTCACTCGTGTGCTCTGGGGAGTAAGGACAAGATTTCTTCACAGACAGTGGGGGAAGCTATCATTCTCCTGCCTTTGCTCAGCACCTGCAGCCAGATACCTGTGCCTACACCAATCACCCCTGGTCACCTAGAACTGTAGATGAGAGCCTGTACCACATACTTGGTGACCAACTACCTGGATACTTGAGCTCAATTCATACAAGCAAAGTAAATGGTCTCTTGGGCTCACACACCTAGTAATAGCTCTAACTAGCTGGTGGCAGGACATTACAGCTTCAAAGGTGCCAACAGTCAAACTATTTCTCACAACCAGCCTATCTGGGTATTTCAAGACAAAGTATAACAAGAAGCTAGGCTATAGCAGGAAAACACAAATAAACACAGTAACTTACTAGTGGCTCAGAGACAACAGTACATGTTAAATCACATAAAGAGGCAGACCACAATGGTCTTGGGAAGCAAGTATCAAGAAATCTTCCATATGGAGAGAACTTCCTGGATTATAGAAGAAATTAACCATGGAATAAAGAAATTCACAGAATCACCCTTTGGAACACAGCAAAAGTAGTGTTCACAGGCCAACTTTTAGCAACAAATGCACACAACCAAAAAGAAAAAGGACAGAAATCAAAGCATTAGCTCTACAGCTCAAACAACTAGAATGAGTGCAACAAAAGAAGCCCTCGGATACCAGAAGAAAGTAAATAATAAAAATTAGAACAAAACTAAATGAATTAGAGAACAGAAAAACAATTGAAAGAATTAACAAGACCAAAAGCTAGTTCTTTGAAAACATCGACCAAATTGATAAACCATTGCCCAGAATGACAAAAGAAAAACAAAAAAGAAGCCAATAAGAAATGAATGGGTGATACCACATCACAACAGTCCCAATTGAAATTTATAAAAATCGTAAAAGATTCTACTCTAACAAATTTGAAAACCTAGAGGAAATGGACAAATTTCTGGAAACATGCTAGCTATATAAACTGATGGAAACAGAGGTAGAACAACTAAAAATCTATTTTAAAAAAAAAAAAAAAAACAAGAAAAAAGCTGCAAAAGGTAATTTCAAAACTCGCAGTGAAAAAAAACCCTGACCCTGATCCTCATGGCTTCCCTGGAGTACTCTACCAAACTTTCAGAGAAGAGTTAACATAATTATTACTAAGGGTATTTCAGAGCATATAAAAAGATAGAATACTCCCAAACTCATTGTATGAAGCCAGAATAACTCTGATACCAAAACCAGATAAAGACATACACTCTTCCCCACAAAGAAAATAACAGATCAATATCTCTCATGAAGTTAGATGCAAAACTCCTCAACAAAATTCTGCCCAGTAGAATTCAACATCATATCAAAAAATAATTCACCATGACCAAGTGGTGTTTATACCAGGTAAGCAGGGATGGTTCTACATCAGAAAAGCAGTCAACATAATCAATTACATAAATAAAACAAAATATAAGAACTACATGATTTTATCAATTGATGCATAAAAAGCAACTGATAAAGTCCAATACCCATTCATGTTTAAAGACTCTCAGCAAAATAGAAATAGAAGGGAAACTCCTCAATATCATAAAGGCATTTATGTGTAAAACCAACAGCCAATATCATCCTAAATGGAGAGAGTCTGAAAATATCCCTTTGAAAATAAGAACCAGACAAGAATGCCATTTGTGGCCACTTTTATTCAACATTGTGCTGGGGTTCTAGCCAGAGCAATTAGGCTAGAAAAATAAATAAAGGGCATCCAAATGGATAAGAAAGAAGTAAAAGTATTTGCAGATAATATAATATTATATACAGAACTCTAAAGAATGCACAAAAAAGACTACTGAAACTAAGAGTTCAGCAGACTACCATGATACATGATAAACATACTAAAATAAGTTGAATTTCTCTGTACCAACAAAAAGAATGTCAAAGAAGAAATTGCCAAATCCATGCTATTTACAGTAGACCCCAAGTTGATATAATACTTATGAATAAATCTAACCAGAGACATAGAAGACCTATACACAGAAAACTACCAGGCACTACCACAAAAAATCAAAAGAGACCTACGTAAGTGGAGAAACATGCTTTGCTCATGGGTAAGAAGACTCAACATTGTAAAAATGTCTGTTCTACCCTAAGCACTCTATAGACACAGTGTAATCCTGATGCAAATTTCACGGCCATTTTTTAAGGAGACGGAGAAACAAATCATCAGTTTCATACAGAAACAGAAGAGGCCTGGGATAAGTAAAGCATAACTGAAAAAGAAGAACAAAATGAGGGGCCTCACACTACCTGCCTTTAGGGCCTATTATACCACTGCAACAGTCAAAACAGCCTGGCAATGGTACAACAACAGATACATAGACCAACAGAAGAGAATTAAGAATCCAGACATAAAACCCACCTATGAGCAGCTGACATTTGACAAAGGCCAAAAGTCCGTAAACTGAGGAAAAGGAAGTCTCTTTAACAAACGGTGTTGGCATAACTGGATGTCCATCTGCAAAACAGTGAAACAAAACCCATATCTCACACTGTGCACAAAAACTAACTCAAAATGGATCAAAGAACTAAATATGAAATCCAAAACAATAATGAGCATGAAAGAAAAAACAGGGACAAACTTGGCACACTAATACAAATCTCTAAAATCTACGAGATACTGCATAACCTTGACAACAAAAAAAAAAGACAAAGGAATGAACCAGCGCTTCACCAAAGAAGACATTCAGACAGCTAACAGATATGTGAGGAGATGCTCACAATGATTAACCATTAGAGAAAAGCAAATCAAAACTACAGTGAGACACCATCTCATCTAACAAGGCTAACATTAATTTAAAATAGTAATAATAATAATACACATTGGAGAGACTTTGAAGATACTGGAACACTGATACACTGCTGGTAGGAATTAAAGTGATACAACCTCTTTGGATATTGATTTGGCACTTCCTTAAAAATACGTAATTATAAATACCATGAGATCTAACAATCTCGTTCTTTGAAATATATCCTAGAGAAATAAAAACTGTCACACAAATAGATACATGCACACCAGTGTTCATTGCAGTACTGTCCACAATAGCAAAAGGGGGGAATCAACCTCAGTGCCCAACAGTGAATGAATGGGTAAACAAATTATGGTGTATTCACAGAATGAAATACTACACAATGATGAAAAAAAAAAAACAATTTGTGAAATAATCTTATAACATCAAGGAATTTGGAAGGCATTATGCAAAGTGAAATTAGTTAAAAAAGGACAAATATTGTACAAAACCACTATTGTAAGAACTCATGAAAGGGTTTAAACACAGAAGAAAACATTCCTTAGTGGTTACAAGAGTGGGAATGGAGAGAGAGGGGCATTCATTAGATAGATAGTAGACAAGAATTATTTTAGATGAAGGGAAGGACAGTACACAATAGAGGAGACGTCAGCACAGCTGGACTAAACCAAAAGCTAAGTTTCCTAAATGTAACTGAACACTTCAAGGGACAGAATAGCAGAGACAGGGATCTAAGGACCATGGTTTCAGGGGATATTTAGGTCAAATGATATGACAACGTTTTTTAAGAAAATGTTCTGCATCCCACCTTGGTGAGTGGCGTCTGGGTCTTCAAATCAGAAGGCTGCCATCGAAGAAGCACTGATTGCTCCAACCTACATGAAGAAGAGAATGAAGGACATCAAAGACATAAGGAATATATGAGCCCAAGAGACAGAAAAAGCCACATAAGCCAGAGACTACATCAGCAGGGACTAGAAAAACTAGATGGTGCCCAGCTGCCACCGATGACTGCCCTGACAGGGAACACTGCAGAGTGCCTGATGGAGAAGGAAGAAAGTGGGTGCACACTCACACTCTAGTGAGTTGTGAAAGCACCAGACTTGATGGTCTGACAGGAGGTTCCCTGGAAAACAAGGCCCTCGGACTCTCTGAAGAGAACTGAAACCACTCCTGAAGCCAATTCTTCAGACAAAGATTGGACTGGGCCATAAGATAGGAAATGATTCGCAAAGAGTGTACTTCTTGGCTTAAGCAGACATATGAGATTAACTGGGCAGCTGCTGTCTGGAGGCGAGATAAGAAGGCAGAGGGAGTCCAGGTACTGGTTGAATGGCCATGGAAAACACAGGGTTAAAGGAGGAATGTGCTGTCACAGTACAGGGACAGCAACTAGGATCGCATAACAACGTGTGTGTAAGTTTTTCTGTGACAAACTTAATTGATTTGTAATCTTAGGACACAATAACACAAACTAATTTTTAAAAAAGAACTTAAAACCATCTGAGTTGCATATGATCTGATCATCACGATACCGTGCAATAGCCGTATAAGTAAAAATCACGGGACTGTCTAGTCGATTCTGATTCATAGCAACCGTATAAGAGTAGAACTGCCCTCAAAGAACTGACAAATGCTCACCTATTGGTTAGCAGCTGTAATGCTTAACCATAGCATGGCCAATGTTCCCACCGTACAGATAGTGAGAGACAAGTGCACGGGTATTGGGGAGGCTGAGGAGGGACAGCTTACTCTGTTCCATTTTTCTATCACTTTTTAACAAAACATCCTAAAACTTAGTGACTTAAAACAACAACTAATTATTATCTCTTACACTCCTGTGGGTTGACTAGTCTCAACTGGGGTTTCTTACATGGAAGGTGTCAGATGATGGCTAGAACTAGAGTCATCGGAAGGCATCTTCACTCACTCTTTTAGTCAGCTAGTGCTGCTCTAACAGAAATACTGCAGGGTGGATGGCTTTAACAAAGGAACGTCTAGTTTTACACAGTCCAGTAGGCTACAAGTCCAAATTCAGGACGTCCGCTCCAGGGGAGGGCTTTCCCCCTTGTGGGCTCTGCAGGAAAGTCGAGTATTGCATCAGTCTTTGTCCAGGGAGCATCTTGGCACAGGAATTTGAGGTCCGAAGGACATGGTGTGAGGTTCCCCATTCTCTGCCTGCTTCTTTTTCCTTTCATCTCTAGCAGGATGAAAGGATTAAGGGTGGGGCAAGCCATACTCCAGGGAAATTCCCTTTACAGTGGAGCAGGGAGGTGATCCTATGAAGAGATTTACAGTCCCACCCTGATCCATTAACATACAGCATAGGAAAATCACAGAATGGAGGACAGTCACAAGATCCTGGGAATCATGATCCAGCCATACGGCGACACATACTTTGGGGGGACACAGTTCAGTTCACGACACTCCCCTATCTAGAGCCTGAAGGGATAATGGAAATGGCTGGGAACTGGATATCCAAGGTGCCTCATTTTATTAGTTACCTAGCGCTTGCTGTAAAAAGTACCATGAACAGTGGCTTAAAACAACAAAAATTTGTCATCTCATTGTTCTGGAAGCCACAGATGGCTTCATGAATGACACCAGATGAATTCATGATGTCAGCTGGGCTACTCTCTATCCAATGCCTCTAGGCAAAAATGTTCCTTGTCACTGCCAGCCTCTGACAGCCCCAGGCATTTCTTAGCTTCTTCCAGCATAACTCTGACACACGCTTCATCTTCACATGGTCTTTTTCTTTGTATGTCTTTCTGTCTCCTCCTCTCATAAACTCACCAATCATATTGGATTAGAGTCTACCTTTTTCCCCTATAACCTCATGTGGACCTTACTATTTACATCTCCAAAGATAACACTTTCAAATAAGTTCACATTCACAGGTATTTGAACATGTGTTTTGAGGTACGCAGTTCAACCCACAACACTACTAACAGTGTGGCAGCCACAAGTTCATTAAAATTTTTAATTGACATTAAAAGCTGCTGCTGTAAACGTTTTCAGGAGACAGGTATATAACCTCAGGTCCAGAATGCATTAGCCCCTTAGAAAGGGGACAGAATGAATGCAGACGTGGGTAAGTTTTAGGGTAAGGGAAGGCTAAATGACTAAAAGACTAATTTCTAAAATCCGTTCTGTGGAATAAAGATTTCCTTTGTGGTTAACAGGTAATATTTGGCAAAAAGGCTCCATGATCAAATTCTCAGAAAGCTTCAATAGCTGTCTTTACTGCAGGTATTTTCAAAGGCTGTTACTGGCTAATGCTTACTGGTAACCTCAGAGGCCCTCCTTTTTTAACATATGTGTTTCAGAACAGTGTTTATGTGTCACATTCTGGGAAATGCTATACAAATGCATCTTCCATCACGCAGCAAGAAGCTGGCTACAGCTGTGCTGATACCCAGTATAACTTTGAGGAACGGTGGTTACTTCAGGACCAAGTTTGGTGGCAGTTCAAGTCCACCCAAAGACACCTGGGAAGGAAGATCCAGTACTCTACTTCTAAAAAATCACACACTAAAAGCCCCATGGGGCAGAGTTCTGCTCTGACACACATAGGATTGCCATAAGTTGCAGTTAACTCCATGACAGTTGGTTTTGGTTGAACGGATATGACTTTCTGAAAAAGTGTTAGCAAGGATATGCAGAAATTAGAACCCTCATTCCTTGTTCATGGGAGTGTACAATGGTGTGGCCACTGTGGACAACATTCGTGCAGATCTTCAATAAGTTAAGCATAGAATTATCATAAAATACAGCAGTTATACTCCTAGTATGTACTCAAAAGAACTGAAAACCAATATGCAAAGAAAAATGTGTATATTAATGTTCATAGAAGCTCTCTTCATGATAATCAAAAAGCAGAAACAAGGCAAATGCCCATCCACAGATAAAGTACTGATCCATGCTACAACATCGAGGAACCTCAAAAACATGGTGCTAAATGAAAGAAATCAGACTTGATAGCCCACACTGCACAATTCTACTCATATGAAAATACCCCAAATAGGTAAATCCGTAGAGACAGAAAGCAGTTAGTGGTTTCCAGCAGGTGGGGACAAGTGGGAATGGGGAATAACAGCTTAATGCATTCCAACTTTTCTTTTGGGGTGATGAAAAGTCTGGAGCTAGATAGTGGTGATGGTTCTACAACCTGTGGACGTGTATGATAACACTATATGGTATACTTCAAATAGTTAAAACAGTAAATCTTGTGTTATGTGGATTTTACCACAATAAAAACCAAAAATAAAATATAAAAGTTTAAAAATAAAGAATATGCAAATTATTTGGGGAGTTTGTTGTATTTTCACTGCTAGAAATCCATCTGATCATACTTAAACCCATTGCTGTCAAGATGATTCCAAGTCACAGTCATCCTACAGAACAGAGTAGAACTGCTCCATAGAGTTTCCAGGGAGTGCCTGGTGGATCTCAACTGCTTGACCTTTTGCTTAACAGCTGTAGTGCTTAACCACTACACCATTACACCTCCAGTTTCCAATCACAACATCACCATCAAAGCCAACATCATGGTTAATCCAGAAAGGCAAATGGCTACCTTCTATGAATTGGCACCTGGAGCTTGTTGAAAACACACATTGCTGGCTAGTCTTTCTTACAAGGAGATCAGAAATACTCATTATGAGGTCTGGATTTCAGTAAAAATTCCTTAATCTTAAGGCTTTCATTCCTCTTTTTTCCCCAGAAGCACAATAATCTCATTTTAACACATGTCAGGATCGGTTAGTTGTGTTAGTCTTAATGGGGGACACAGTCCCTGATACATCTGTAGAGCATTTTCCAGAGTGTGACGCATAGAGCACCATCCCGAAACATGTACAGTAAAAGGGGAAGTGGGGGGCTTCAGAGGTGACCAGTAAGCATTAGCAAATGACAGCAATTTCTGACAATGGAACATTGATCTCTATTTCTCATATCTTTTCATCTCTTCAGTTATGTGGCCTTAACAACTTGTAGAATTTGTATTCTTTCTACTCATGTATTTGAAGGTAATTTATACCCTGAATTTTCAGTTGATAATCATCTAATGTCTAGTTCAGCACTTCTCAAAATGTCTTTGCTTAAGGAACTTAATTTTTTTTTTAATCTGTCATGGATCAATACTTTAAAAAAATACAGTGAAAATGAATTACTATAAAAATAATCACACTTGGATTTTATTTTTGTGGTTTTTTTTTTTTTTCATTTCGCCTTGGGTATTATCAGAATGGAAAGGAAGACTATGACAAGATTTCTTGGCTGGGCAAAGACGATTCCAATCTTCTACACTCCTGAACATGAATTTCAGTTCCAACAACTGGCAGATAATTACAGGGGAAGACTTGGAGCTTCACCAAAAGATAAAAATCAGAACCACTGATAAACATCAGACTTTGAACCTCAGATAGGCCAGAACAATGCCAGGGAAAAATATGTCAAAATGAAACATCAGTTCAGAAACCCAGAGTCAGAGAGACTCCTGAGAAAATAAACATCTTTAAAGTTAGTACAAAACAACCTGAACTGCATAAGAGGGCTCTTGAGTTCAGTTTAGGGATGGGAATGGTTAAATCCCAGAATTTGCCCCAAGATAGTGACCTTCTAGTAAGAAGACAGGGATAGAAACGTAGTCATGGACCTAAGGCAGATCAGAAATAGGAGCAGAGAGCTTATGCTACGCACAAGTAGTCCTTGTGTACAACACAAGGGACTCAGGAAATGACAGTGTGTGTTCAGGATGCAGATGCTGATCAGCCACAGAAGAACAGAGAGAAAGAATGATACATTATGAAGCCCAGCCAGTAGTGACCTGGGATGAACTACATTTAAAGAACAGGCAAGTATCTGCGAGTTCCACCAGAATTTGGGACAAAGGACTAGCAAGATTAGCAGAGCCTTGGTTTTAGCCAAAACATAACTCCTGAGAACTCAGCTCAAACTGAAAAAGTAAAAATAAACCTGCCATTCATCAGACTGTAATAACAAACACAGATAAAGTCAGCTGCAAATATAATGCTGAACAATATTCCCCCCAAGGCCACTGAAGTTGTCAAGTGTCCCGACAACCCCTCTTTTTTTGAGTGGCTACTGCTTTATTATTCACTGAGAAACTTTATACTCTAAAATTATAGGTTACCAGAATCTTTGCTGTTTGAAATTGTATCTCAGTAAGAATGAGCATCCAGTGTCTCTGAGACAGGGAAAGTCTCAATTTAAAACCCAGGTGCTGAGACTCGGATCAGAAATTTCTAGATACAACTTTTCATATCCATCTCAGCTTTGTAGTTTCCAAAGAGAGAAGCGCCTTCGTCCACTTCACAGTCTAGACCTTATATTCATCCCTCCACCCAGATCCCTGCTTTGCTTTGACCTCCTCAAAGCAACTAATTCACTTAAATTTCCCCTAAATTCTACTGTTTCCCCAAATCCTATAGTCATTCTGCCTTTTCTATGTTCTGTGAGATTCCACATGGTTCTTGGGAGTTGCATTGGATTGTTAAACTGAGGGATCAAACAACAGGTTTGCTCTGGTTTGCTTCTATGAGGCTGATCGGACTAGGACAATTTTAAACAGTTTACTAGAAGAACAAGATGAGATAGAAACCTGGTTAGGGAGGTTGAGTCACTTAAACCAAATTTTAACTTGGGAACAAGGTCTAGGAGTCTACTTATTAGAGTCTAGGAACTACAAGTACCACCAAGTGAATTCACAAACTCCTCCTAGAAAAAGTGCTGTGCACCTCATTGCTGGGTATCATTATGGGCACCTTTGAAGTACTCCCCTTGGGAAGCTAAGCACTGATGCCAGTGCCTAGACCACCCTTCAAAGAAACGTTGGAACTCTTTCTCTGCAGTGGCCATCAGAGCTGTTGTATTACCCTTGATGTTCTGAATGTCATCAAATGTCTTCCTTTCAATATTTCCTCTATCTTTGGGTAAAGAAGTCACTGGGGGCAGATTAGGTGAGTAGGGAGGGTGTTCCAGTCCAGTTGTTTGTTTACTGGCTAAGAATTCTGCACAGACAACTATACAATTAAGTTTGTAATCTGTCACCTTGCCAGCATGCACATTGGCATTCCAGAAAGAGTTCTAAAATTGTTTCAAAGGGTGGACTAGGTGCTGGCATCAGTGCATAGCTTCCCAACGGGAGTACTTCAAAAGTGACCACAGTGATGTTCAGCAATGAATTATGTAGCAATTGGCTTAGCGAAAACAATTAAGTTCGGGGACTTAACTGTCAGACTTCGTTATTAGGATAAGACTAGGAGTAACTGGGTGTCATGGATTGAATTGTGTCCCCCGAAAAATGTGTGTGTTGATTTGACTTGGCTATGAATCCCAATTTGGTGTCATTCCTCCCATGTGTTGTGAATCCTGCCTCTGTGATAGTGGATGATGGAGAAAGGGCAACAGTTGTGTTGGTGAGGCAGGACTCAAGCTACAGGCTTGTGGAATATAAGGGAGAGCAGTGAGCAGAGGATGCCGGGAACCTCAGACCACCAAGAGAGAAGTACTGAGAGCAAAGCACTTGGACCTGATGTTCCCGTGCTGAGATGCTCTCACTGGATTCGGACTCAGCCTACTGGACTGGGATGATTTCTCATACTGAATGGATTTATAGTTTATAGACGGATTTGTAGCCTACTGGATTGTGACAATAAAAGTTTCTCCTTGTGAAGTCTTCCACTTGTGGGATTATCTGTTGGAACAGTACCAGGTGACTAAGAGGTTTGTCACAGCCTGAGTACCTTATGCCTTCAATTCATTTGGTCTCAAGATACGGGATGCAGTTAGATACCCAAAAACTCTTTGAGACTGAGTCAAGTCCGACTCACAGAGACCCTGTAGGACAGAGTAGAACTTCTCTGTAAGGTTTCCAAAGCTACAATCTTTATGGAAGCAGACTGCCGCATCATTCTCTCATGGAGCACCTCTTGAGTTCAAACCATTTGGTTTTCGGTCAGCAACCAAGTGCTTAGCCACTTGGCCACCAGAGCTCCTTCTGGGTTTAGGATAACTGGTCGCCATCAAGCTAGATCTGACTCACAGTGACCCTCTGGGGACAGTGGAAGTGCAGTGATAGCGTTTCCAAAGTTGTAATCTCGACTGGAACAGAGCGCCACATCTTGTTCCTGCTGAGCGGCTGAACCACTGATCTTGCAGATGGCAGTCAAATACTTACCAACTGGGCCACCAGAGTTCCTTGGGGTTAGGTTAGCAAGGGGAAATTCAGTGGTCTCAGCCAAGAAAAGTAAGAATGAAATAGAATGGTTGAGACTCAAACCTGTGAGCAAGCAAGAAGGTCAATGATGTAAACTCAAAGACAGAAATACCTGGCTGGGGGTTTTTCCAGGGGCCTCACTCAGGGAGATGCCTAGAGTTAAATTATGGGAAAGACAGAGTTTCTTCCCCCCTGGAACTTCATCTCGCTAAAGGGAGAAATACTAGAGAGGAAAAAGAGTAATGGAGGAAGGCAGGCAGCCCGTGGCAGAACCCAAAATAATGCTTTTTGTAAATGGAAGGTTTCGTGTCAGAAATGGTACTGTGCAAATTAATGGAAAATATATTAAGTCTGAGTTATTTGTGATCCTTAGACTTTACACTATTTTTTCTCTACTATGTAGACACCCTATAGGAATTCAGTCTTTTTTTTTTTCTCCCCCTAAGTATCCGTACCCCAAATCCCTGTTCAAAGGGGAGAGACTGGAAACACTGTTGACTTGTTTCATTCTCCAGGGGATTTGCTTCCAAGCAGAGTGAACGGATCCCTGTGAGAACATACAGATATTTTCATCTCAGACTGAGCTATTCTATTCTGTTACTGCTCCTTTTAGGGAGAGGAAAATTGTCCTTAGTTATTTTGGTCTACAGTTTTTCAAAACTTCCAGTGTGAACCATAAATCAAGCTTGACATCAGAGAAATTCCATTCCAGTTAATAATTTATAATACATTTATATCATGAGGTATGACTCTCTAAAAGTTACCTTTCATGTAAGAGATAGATTTTAGAACAAAAAGAGAGAAAGAAATACCTTAGTGCATTCCCTGGTTTGTGCTGTGGACGGATAGAGAAGAAATTCCTGGGTCAGGAGAGGAACACAGGTGGCCTCTGACAGCCAGTCCTCTGATCTTGCCACTTCAGTCGTATGTGGAATAACCTGTGTAACCAGACAGAAATCTTTTAAATTCCCAACCAACCCACCAGCACTATAGCCCCTCATTCAAAATGTGACAATGTTAACTCAACTCTTTAAAGTACAAGTAAATTCAGAAATCCATCTTCACAACTCTTTACACACACACCCACACACCATTGCTTATTTTTAAATCACCATTTCAAAAGTGGAAGACTCAGAAGAAAAGGGTGAAGAGCAAATATAAAATGATTAGTAGTGGTAGTAGCGCTTTCATAATGCTTTTCAAAATCAATTGCTTTCACACTTTTTTGACTGCTACCATCATTAAGAAAGACATTTTACATGATGCCCTGGAGTATGCATTTTCTTGTATTTATGTTGTTTATGTAGATAGTAAGATATGATTAAGTTTCACAAAACACTAAGTATGATATACTCTGCCTTTTTTTCCCCTGTTTTTGCCTTTAAAAACTGTTGGCCATGATTTAGTAAATTGACACCATGACCAACTGAAGTTTAAAAAATACTGTTCTCATGGGCAAGACAGCTCATTAATTTCTATCCCAGAAGATAACTCAAGACAAACTTTGTTTTATACTACCATACTTCTTGTGTTCGAATAATCTACTCTTGAGAGTTAGTTTGCAGTACTGGCCTCATTCTTGCCCCCAGGGTCTAGAGGTTGATGCCAATAGGACTACATAAGAAACTTAGTCATACTCTGTTTCATTGCATCTGACACTGGCCAACCTAGATTCTAAACATCTTTCTCTCTCTCTCTGTCTCTCTCTCTCTCTGTCTCTCTAAAGAAACTATCTAGAAAGGCATCCAGCATAGACTGTTGACTCAAATGATATCTATAGATACTTTTATGACTGAAAATGACTTATAATATGATAGAAAAATAATGGAAGGACCATAAAACAAAATATAACTGTGTAAAGAACATGATAGAGATGTGTGCTATGAACCAATATTCAAAGCATATTGTTAAGCTAAAAATAATAAGATAAGGACAGTGTATACAGTAGATGTGTTTTAAAGTATTTCTGGTAAGTTCCATAAGACATTAGTAACAAGAATTACCTCTGTTGCTGTTGTTGTTAGGTGCCTTTGAGTCAGTTCTGACTCATAGCAACCCTGTGCACACAAAATGTAACACTGCCCAGTCTCGCCCCATGTCCGCAGTCGTTTTTACGCTTAAGTGCATTGTTGCACACGGTGTGTCAAGCCGTCTCGTAGAAGGTCTTACGCTGTTTTGCTGATCTTGCACTCTACCAAGCATGTTGTCCTTCTGGAAGTGATCCTTCCTGACCACATGTCCGAAGTATGTAAGATGCAGTCTCACCATCTTTTCCTGACTTTAAGCCATGCGGTGTCCCCTTGTTCTGTTTGCACGACTGCATCTCGATCCATATACAGATTTCTCAAGAGCACAATTAGGTGTTCTAGAATTCCCGTACTCCACAACATTAGCAGTATTTTAGTGTGATCCACATGGTTAAATGCTTTTGCATAGTCAATGAAACACAGGTAAACATTTTTCTGGTATTCTTTGCTTTCAGTCAGGATCCATGTGGTATCATTAATGATATCCCTGGTTCCACCTCCTCTTCTGAATCCAGCTTGGATTTCTGGCAGTTCCATCAGGAAGAAAGACCCAGCAGTCTACTTCTAAAAGGAATTAGCCAGGGAAAACCTTATGTACAGCAGACAAACACTGTCAGATATGGTGCCGGAAAGTAAGCCGCCCTGGTTGAAAGGCCCTCAGAAGATGACTGGGAAGAGCTGCCTCCTCGAAGCAGAGCTGACCTTAACGCCGCAGACGTGGACGGAGTAGGGCCTCCAGCATCTTCATTCACTGTTGTGGCATGACTCAAAATGAGAAGAAACAACTTCAAACCTCCACTAATAATCAGAACATGGAATGTACCAAGTATGAGTCTAGGAAAATTGGAGATTGTCAAAAATGAAATGAAATGCATAAATACTGACATCCTAGGCAATAGTGAGCTGAAATGGACTGTTTGGGGTCTCTTAGAATTCGGCAATCATATAGTCTACTATGCCGGGAATGAATAATTGAAGAGGAATGGTGTTGCATTCATCATCAGAAAGAACATTCAAGATCTGTCCTGAAATATAATGCTGTCAGTGATAGGGTAATATCCATAGGCCTACAAGTAAGGCCAGGTAACACAACTGTTGTAAATTTACACACCAACCACTAAGGCCAAAGATGAAGAGGTTGAAGCTTTTTACTATATTCTGCAGTCTGAAATTGATCAAACATGCAATCAGGATGAATTGATAATTACCAGTGACTGGAATGCAAGAGTTAGAAACAAAGAAGAAAGACTGGTAATTAGAAAATATGGCCTTCGTGATAGAAATAATGCCAGAGAGCACATAATAGAATTTTGCAAGACTATCGACTTTTTCATTGCAAATACTTTTTTTAACCAACACAAATGGCAACCGTACACATAGACCTCACTAGATGAGATACACAGGGACCAAATTGACTACACGTGTGGAAAAAGATGATGGGAAAGCTCCATCTCAGTGGTCAGAATAAGACCAGGTGCCGACTGTGGCACAGATCATCAATTGCTCACACGCAAGTTCAAAATGAAACTGAAGAAAATTAGAACAAGTCCAACGACAGCCAATGTGTCACCTTGAGTACATTCCTCCTGAGTTTAAGGATAATCTCAAGAACAGAGTTGATGTGCGAATCACTGATGACTGAAGGCCTTCCTTGTAAGCATATGGATATTACCCTATCACTGACAGCACTGTACTTCAGGACAGGTTTTGAAACATTCTGTTTGATAAGGGAGTCAACACTATTCCTCTTCAAGTTTTCATTCCTAGCATAGTAGACTATATGATTGTAGGATTCAAAATGGCCAATACCAGTCCATCTCAGCTCACTAATGCTGTGGGTATCAATGTTTATGTCTAGAGAAATAGGAGACCAGCAGTCTGAGAGACTGAGACTTAGTTTTGTATACCTTTTTATACTGTTTGAAGTTTTTGTTTTGTGTGTCTATGTATCCATTACTTTTTCCATTCAACAGAGCTAGTTAATTTTTTTAGTGTGATAGAGTGGCCAACTATTTGCAAACTCATTAAGATGAAGGGAGTTTTCTTCACAAGCAATCGTATAAATATATGTTTATTATATCACAGACACATATCATTCATTTACATATGTGGTACAGTTTACAAAGAGTTTTACATCCATTGCCTGACTTAATCCTCACAATGACTGTGAAATAAATGAGGCAGGTACTATAAGCCTCAGTTTACACATTAGAAAAAAAAGGAAAACAAATCTCAAAGGAGGTAAAATCTCCTTTAAGTAGTTTGGAGTCATTTGCATAACTACAAGGTAGTAATAAGCCTGAATCTTATGGTATTATGAGCTAGCAAGTAGTTTACTGATGCCAAGCCAGCCAAGTGCCGTCGAGTCGGTAGCAGTATTTTCAAAGCCTTCGTCGATGTTCAGTGCTACACCGATCTCTTCACTAATAAACCCTTGCCTGAGGAAAGAGGCAGACAGGAAAACACCTACCGCAAACTTTTTGGGTGAAATAATGACTTTTGAGAACATTAATTGTCATATGTGGACTGACGGAAAATTAACGTTAAAGAAGTCACATTCATAACTCTGTTTTATAAATATTACCCCTGAATTCAAACACATCTAAGGGAGTTGTGTGAAGCGGAAAAGGAAGGCAATTACAGCTCATCATTGCTGAATGCTAAAAAGTACCCTGTAGGTTACGATTGTCGTACCTCCCAGTTTCTCTGAAATAACTGCCATTTAAACCTCCTGTCTCAGTGTAATACTGATAACACTCCTTTTCAGTGATAAATCATATTTTAACCTTCAAAATATCATGCTGTTTTCTCGTATACCTTTAAGATCCTGATGGTCTAGGGTCTGATAAACTCCAAGATGTGAATTCACTTCATTTATGCAAAAACTGAGTGATCTATGCTCAGATTTTAGCTGCAGAGATGACTGTAAGAAAGAAAGAATTCCAAAGCATTTATCTGCCGGCAACTGTTGGCTTTATTAAAGAGGTTAACAGCAAAGAAGAGAGTCTCAGAGTCTGGTTTGCAAATTTTAGCTGGTTGGAGATTAAAAGAGACATGCAAACCAAGCTTGTCTTGGTGAAACTGATGTGAATGACAGGCAACCACTCTCCCTTCACAGAGTTCTGAATGTAGGGTTTGCCTCAAGGTCCAAAACCGAACCTCCCCCTAAGAGTCATTCATTCACGCATTCATTTCTTTATTAGTATCTGAGGAGCAGCTACTATAAAAGCAAGATACTCTTCTAAGCACACCATCAAATTTATTGATAGTTCTCGAGACTTTATGCTGGATTTCCTGTGACTTGCAGGAATAGAGTACTGTACATCAGATTTTATTGTCTAAACCAGCCTCAGAATTTTTCTCTGCAGTCACTCACTAGAATTGCCACTGCTTCCAGTTACTCTTCAAAAAAGATCATTATCGTGGCCCTGATGAGTTAAAGGTTGCTGTGATATTTCCGTGTTAAAAATGTATTTCTTCCTTAGAATAAGCAGATAAATCTGTAGCCAAGCTGAAAGTCCTATCAGCCTATCAGCGTCTTTTCCTCAGCAGTAAGCATATCGTCTATCCAGAACACACAATTACTGCAGAATTGAGGCAATGCCATAGGCTATTCATTAGATGTGTTGGCTTGCCACATTCTCAAAAGCATGTGGCACTTGAACTGAAGTTACACTTCACTGTAAATGTGACACTTGAGGTTTCTGTGTAAAATACTAAAGAATGCTTCTGATCTGTCATATTTAGAGTTACACATCTAGCAAAATATATTTATCATGTGAATATATTTTAACATGTATGCACCAGTGGACAGGCATTCAGCTCTTTCTCTGAGAGTTTGAACTTCAAGCCAAAACCAGTGTTTGATTTTATTCCCCAAGTTATTTCTGAAGTCGTGTGTGTGTGTGTGTGTGTGTGTGTGTGTGTGTACGGAGGATATATATATATCGTATATATATACACGTATATATCCTCTGTTTATCTGTCCCCTTTCTTTTCTTGGAAATCTTTATTTCTCATCAATTATTCATCAAACTTTTCACAAAAGGAATCTTGTGGTTTTCCTTTTGTTCTAATCATCACTGGTTGAATGATTACTATCACTGCCTTCGCTGTCACTGTCACTGTCCCTGTCACTTCCATTGTTGTCCCCATTACCAGACTTGCTCTTGCTGTCACTTTCATCACTACTCTCAGATGTATTGTCACTGCTATTACTGTTGTCACTGCTGTCACTACTGTCACTGCTGTCACTACTGTCACTGCTGTCACTACTGTCACTGCTGTCACTGCTCTTATTACTGTCACTGCTGTCACTACTGTCACTGCTGTTACTGCTGTCACTGCTTTTGCTACTGTCACTGCTATCGCTATCGCTACTGTCACTGCTCTTACTGCTGTCACTGCTATCACTACTGTCACTACTGTTGCTGCTGTCACTGCTGTTACTGCTATCTGACTTACTGTCGCTATCACTGCTGTCACTAGCATCACTCCCATTTGATTTGCTATTACTGTCTGACTTGCTGTCACTGCTGTCACTGCTGTCACTGCTGTCTGATTTACTGTCACTACTGTCACTGCTGTCACTGCTATCACTGCTGTCACTGCTATCACTGCTGTCTGATTTGCTGTCACTGCTGTCACTGCTATCACTGCTGTCACTGCTGTCACTGCTGTCTGATTTGCTGTCACTGCTGTCGCTGCTATCACTGCTGTCACTGCTATCACTGCTGTCTGATTTACTGTCACTGCTGTCACTGCTGTCTGATTTGCTGTCACTGCTGTCACTGCTATCACTGCTGTCAGATTTGCTGTCACTGCTGTCACTGCTATCACTGCTGTCACTACTGTCACTGCTGTCTGATTTACTGTCACTGCTGTCACTGCTGTCTGATTTGCTGTCACTGCTGTCACTGCTATCACTGCTGTCACTGCTATCACTGCTGTCTGATTTGCTGTCACTGCTGTCACTGCTATCACTGCTGTCTGATTTACTGTCACTGCTGTCACTGCTATCACTGCTGTCACTGCTGTCTGATTTACTGTCACTACTGTCACTGCTGTCACTGCTATCACTGCTGTCACTGCTATCACTGCTGTCACTGCTATCACCGCTATCTGATTTACTGTCACTGCTGTCACTATCACTGCTGTCTGATTTACTGTCACTGCTGTCACTGCTGTCAGATTTGCTGTCACTGCTGTCACTGCTGTCACTGCTGTCACTACTGTCACTGCTGTCTGATTTACTGTCACTGCTGTCTGATTTGCTGTCACTGCTGTCACTGCTGTCACTGCTATCACTGCTGTCTGATTTACTGTCACTGCTGTCACTACTGTCACTGCTGTCAGATTTGCTGTCACTGCTGTCACTGCTATCACTGCTGTCACTACTGTCACTGCTGTCTGATTTACTGTCACTGCTGTCACTGCTGTCTGATTTGCTGTCACTGCTGTCACTGCTGTCACTGCTATCACTGCTGTCTGATTTACTGTCACTGCTGTCACTGCTGTCAGATTTGCTGTCACTGCTGTCACTGCTGTCACTACTATCACTGCCGTCACTGCTGTCTGATTTACTGTCACTGCTGTCACTGCTGTCACTGCTATCTGATTTGCTGTCACTGCTGTCACTACTATCACTGCTATCTGATTTACTGTCACTGCTGTCGCTACTGTCACTGCTGTCAGATTTGCTGTCACTGCTGTCACTGCTATCACTGCTGTCACTACTGTCACTACTGTCACTGCTGTCACTACTGTCACTGCTGTCACTACTGTCACTGCTGTCACTAGTGTCACTCTCTGATTTGCTCTCTGGTTTGCCATTGCCTCCATTCTCACTGTCACCATTTCCATCACCGTCACTGTCATTAGTGTCTGACGTGCCATCATTCTCAGCATCATCTCCCTCTTCTTTTGAATCACCGTCATCGCCATCATCTGGTGACTCATCCGAGTTATAAGAAGTATCTCCTCGGCGACTGCTGCTATTTTCGCTCTCAGAATCGGCACTGTCGCTGCCGTTAGACTCATTGCTGCTGTTGGGATCGTCTCCCTGCATGGGCTCATCCAAATCGTAGCTGTCATATCCGTCACTGTTGCTTTCACTGCCAGTTTTGCCGTGCTCAGCTTTATTTCCAGGTTCTGATTTCTGGCTAGGTCCTTGTATGTTGTCAGCCTCTCCTCGTGTCTTGACATTGCCTTTGCCCACGATTGTTTCATGTTGTCTTTTACTCTCTTTGTTTTCATTGACTTTCCCAGGCTCTTTGGAAATATCAGTTCTGTTGCTGCTGCTGGGAACTTCAGTTGCTATCCCCTGTGCGATAAGAGAGAGAAAATAAGGATCAACTAGTGAAAGTTTTGCTGCAGAATTGCATTGGATATTGGGGAAAGTATCCAGAGAAACGTGAGCTTAGTTGCCATTGCTTCAGAAAAAGTAATTTGTGAAAACGTGCATTACCCAGTACTTGAAAGCTCTGGAGTTTTGACCCTGTAAGAGTCCATTCATGTTTCTGCCAAGGAAGAATGTTTGTAAATAGTCACATGACACAACCAAAATTTAACATATTTTCTAGAGCTGTAACAAAATTTTCAGAAATGTTTGGTTTTCAAGATTGTTCAATGTCAAAGTCTAGTAATGACTATCTTTTCATATTTAAATAGTCAAATAATTCAAGTACAAACATACATAGCACATGGATACTTGTCATGATTTATCAACGTCTGACAATTAAGTTTGCAAACTCATCCTAGAAAAAGTACTTCATTCCCAATTGCTGAGTACCGCTAAGGTCAGCTTCAAAGTACTCCCCTTGGGAAGCTATGCACTGATGCCAGTGCCTAGTGCACTCTTCAAAGCAATTTTGGGACTCTATTTCTGGAATGGCCATCAGAACTGAATTTGTATTACACTTGATGTCCTGAATGTCATCAAAATGCTTTCTTTTCAATATTCTCTTTATCTTCGAATCAAGAAAAAAGTCACCGGAGGGCCAGATCAGCTGAGTAGGTAGGGTGTTCCAATACAATTATTTGTATACTGGGTAAAAACTCCCTCACAGATTACTATACAATTAAGTTCGTGAACTTGCCACTGCGCAGCTGTTGTGCAATGGCCATTCCAGAAACAGTTCCAAAATTGCTTTGAAGGGTGGACAAGGAGCTGACATTAGTGTACAGCTGTCCAAGAGGAGGACTTCGAAGGTGGTGATAGTCAGCAATGAAGTAGCACCTAGAACAACTAAGTTCATGAAGTTCACGAACGTAATTGTCAGACCCCGTATTATTGTGCTTACCATCATGGGGTAGGGGGAAAAGATCTAAACTGCATTGAAAAAATCAGTTTTACAAATTAACCTTATCTTGGATCTTCCCAGCAGCACTTGGCTCTGGTTCAGCAGTGATTCCATTGGCCATACTTTCGCTTTCTCCGTGATTAAGTTCTTTGGCATTTGTTGTTTTCTCGTCATCGGCTTGTGGAACACCACCAGAATCCTCCTCACTCTGAGAGGTGTTATCTCCACCGTTGTTACTGGGAGCATCTTCTTTATCTTCAAGGCCTTCATCTTCCATACTCATGGAATTTTGACCTCCGCTGTGGTCATCACCCTCGTCTTCCCCACCACCCGGAGCCTCCTGGCCATTGCTATTACCAGCAGCCTCTTTTTCATCCCCTGTTTCTTCATCTTCATCACCAGAGCCCTTGTCTTCGTCTTCCCCCGCTCCGTTCCCGCTAGGATTCCCTTCCGAGTCACCCATGCCCGGTTCTCCTCCCCTGTCAGCTCCACTCAGCCCCGGAGTCGGCACAGCCTCCTTATTCCCATTTATCTCGCCCTCTCCCTGAGGCGTTGTTTCATTTGTGTTACTCTCATTTCCACAGGAACTCCCATTGATTTCATCCTGATGGTCTCTACTGCTGTTGTTTCCAGCTACTTGATTTCCATCGTCAGGGACAACGGTGGCACCCTCCCTCTGACTTGGGTCTCCTACATCCCCGTTTGTTATATTTTTATCTGTATTTCCATTAACGTTGCTCACAGCTGTTGCTCCAACACTGTCAGTGATGTTTGCTTTTCCTCTGATGCCACGTGCTGTGGTGTTGTCTTCATTCTCATGTATCGCATCGTAACCGTATGTCTCTGGTTTTCCTGTGACCTCATTCCCATCCTGGGTGTTCTCTTCATCTGCTAAAGAGAAATGGATGTGAGCACTGTTTCCTCCTACGGCTGCACACTCTGAGCCGTTCTGCTCTCCTTTGCAGCTGTTGTCTGCCTGCTGTTGCTTTCCTGCATCGCTTTCATGCATGGGAACAGCGTTTTCTTTAGTGGTGTCATTGGCATAGAACTCGTCCTGAAAGAGAGCAGCAGTTGGAAATTAATTACGAATTCCATCTTCAAGTATATCAAACAAATGATGGATGACAACTTGAGGGAAGTGAACAGAATCTAAAAAAATTTTGGAAAATGTTTTATACCTGTGTTGGCCCACTGGATTTTGTTACTACATACAAACTCAAAGATGTGTCCACAGCATGTCTCTCCAAGGGTTTGGTTTGAGGAACCTGTCGAAGCAAAAATATTGCAAAATGAAAAAATTATTTTCAGTACATGTGTGTGTGTGCATATGCACACGTATGCACACACACACATTTGTTTTCTTAAATGAAGCTAAAAAAAGAAAACAAGGCATGAGACGAAGGCCAAAAGACAAGCTAATTAGATAGAAAACATTTCTCTCAATTATAGAAGAAGAATCATCTTCTGTAAAGAAAAGGAGGTAGACCTTTCATGTTCCTGTACAATGAGCCTCTTGCAACAGCACAAGGCCTCTAAGAAGAGTAGCAGGTGTGACCAGAGCTGGTGCAGAAACAAAATGAAGAAAAATGGTATTTCTGTCTCTTCAGGAGCACATTTGGGATATGTGAGAAAATTTTCATTTATATAAATAACAAAATATTTTCTCTTTGTTTACTTGTATATCCCAGATTTTCCAGAGAGCACATAATTTTAAATTTAAAGTTATTATTTATATCTCTTTATACATTGCTTTTCTCATATATTTTGTTCTCATATTCTTTCTTGGAAACTTCCTGAATAACAGAGACATCATTGATACTAGAATGAAACTCATAAAGCATAACACATAAAGCAAAGATAGAGAAAGTCTCCAGAATTTCTGAGCATTGCATGCAAAATTAATCCGCATGAATTTTTAAAATAGCAATCCTTCTGACAAGACATGAGTGTCAATTGTAAGAATGAGTATATGCGTTAGAGGGCTTCTTTGGTTTGATTGAGATGCTGAAGATATCTTCTCAAGTCTTTAATGAAAATCTAAGTGTTTAGACTTAACTTAGCTACAAAGTCCAAGGAAAAATAAATTTATGTAGCATTAAAAGGAAAAGCACAGTAAGGAGATTTTTGAGAAAGGCATACTTACTGGAATGGCCCATGCTGCTGCCCAAATGCAAAAATATATAATTATCTTCATTATCTCTAAGTATATTGATCAATGGCTGTTAAAAAAAAAAAAGCACAAGATTATCTACAAAGAAAAAATGTTAACCACAGTTACGCATTGTTTTGATCTGCAGGCATTTGCTGTATTCTTCGGTAAGGAGGACATATCTAACATGAAAAGAACACTCAAGACTCAGTGTTTGAGAACATATCTGGAGTGGTAATAGAGAGACAAAAGGGGTGCCACCAGGTTCAGCACTGGCACAGATGCCTGGATTTTTCTCGTGTGGGCCAATGAAGAGAAATATTCATGCAGGTAAAAAGGGCACAGCCATAACTCTCCTTCTGGTGTTCCTGATATTAATAACATCTCTCTCTTCTGAATCATTTTAGTCAAATATTAGCCAGTTGTTCTAAGATTAACTTACAAGGTGCTGTACTTCTAACCTCTATCAAAATCCATACAATAGGACTAATTAAACTGTAAGGGAAAGAAATTACTAGCATAAGGAGCTTTGGGTTCAGAGACCTGAGTTTAAATTCTGTCTCATATTTGCTGTGTGATCTAGAGAAGTTTAAGTGGCTTTTTTTTAAGCCTCTGTTTCCTGTATCTGGAATGATAATAATATTTGCACTTTCAGGTTATTCCAAGTTTTAGCAGAATAATCTTCTCTGGAAAGCCTTATCTGACTCCATTTAGAAAAGTATTTGGTATCTATATCCTTTGTACACTCAACAGCCCCTGCACACCTCACTGGTGACACATGGTTTAAAGGTGTCTGGAGCTCTGGTCACCATGAGTCGGACTCGACTTGATGGCACTTGGCTTGGCTGGAGCTCTGGTCACCATGAGTCGGACTCGACTTGATGGCACTTGGCTTGGCTGGAGCTCTGGTGGTACAGTGGCTAAGAGCTCAGCTGCTAAGCAAACCATCAGCAGTTTGAATCCACCAGGCAGCCCTTGGAAACTCTACAGGGACAGTTATACTCTGTCCTTTATGGTTGCTATTAGTCAGAATCTACTCATCACCAGAGAGGGTTTTTGTTGTTATTGGTTACTTGTATGTTGCCTGCCTTTCTGTGAATACCTGAAGCCCAAAACATTATATTCCAATGGTTAGAGAAAAAGACATTTGTACAAATATTGTCAAATAGATAGTTATTAGTGTAAACAAGGAAGCCTACCAGTGCCGTGGTTAAGAGTTACAGCTGCTCACCATCAGTTGCTCCTTAGAAATCCTATAGAGCAATTCTGTTTCATTCCATATGGTTGTAATGAGTCAGAATTGACTCTATGGCAAGGAGATTATTTTTGCTTTAGTATAAATAGTGCCTAGTACATTTTTTGGAGTTCTTGGGTGATGTAAACAGTTTACATGCTCAGTTGCTAACCACAAGTTTGGAAGTTCAAATCTATTCATACATACCTCAGAAGAAAGGCTTGCCAACCTACTTCCGAAAAAGTCAAACATAGAAAACCCTGGGGAGCACTTTTCTAATCTCACAGGTGAGGTTACCATGAGCTATAATCAACTCAACAGAAACTGTTTTATTATTGTAGTTCTTGGTACTTAACAAAAGCTTTTATTCAAGTAGCAATTATAAAAATCTGATCCTTAATCCTTGATAGGGTTCAGATTTAGAAACAGTCTAATATGTCATTGTCAATACTTTGAAAGAAATTATATAATCAATGTAAATCAAAATTTTAAACTTCTGTTTACTGTTGCTGTGAGTTGCAATCGACTGGACAGCTATGGGTTTGGTTTTTTGGTATTTACTCTGAGTTGTATTTCTTGATACAACAATACTATTACTACAGAAAAAAGTGTTTTCCCTATTTGAGCTCCCACTGGATTTATAGGTTATAATGCTACATGTCATAAAATGATCTTAATTGAGTTTTAAATGACAGTGGAAATATAATAGAACTTCAGCGAATATCAGTTATCATAAGAATTGTCAGCATTTTCTCATAGGAAAGAGGTCACACAGCTCCAGAGCTACTGAAAAAAAAACAGAAAAAAAGTGCTTGGCACAGCTAGTGTTTTGCTAATGAGGACTCTCTGCACCCCTCGTTGGTGAGAGGTGTCTGGGGTCTTAAAAGTAGCCAACCTGCCATCTGAGGGTACAGCAAATGGTCCCAACTCAACAGGGACAGATGATCACCAAGGACAAGAACGACATGGGGAAAAGAGAACCCAGAAGACAGAGGGACCCACATAAGAGGGTCTCTGCATCGACCTGTGACCAGAAGAACCAGATCGTGCCCGGCCACCACCAGCGAGGGCTATGATGGAGCTCACAAAGTGGAGTCTCACTGGCAACAAGAGAATAAATAGGGGTGTACCCTGAGATCTGCAATAGAAGACCACAACTGATGGTCCAGGTACTTCAAAGTTCCCCTGGGAGCATGGCCCCTGGTCCTGATGCTGAGCCTGTCCATAGTTCATAATGGACGTCAACTTTTCCAACAGCAGTGGATTGGACTTGGCAATGCAGAGTGACCTTATCTTGTGGGAATTTTATGGTTCTATGCATCTGTAGGATGCCATCCTGCTGACCTCTTGGGGGAGGAAGGGGAGTGGGTGGAGAGAAGAGGATAGGAAACTGTTGGGAGGATAGGACATGTACGGAGCAGACAGGAGGGGTGTGCTGTCACCGGGCAGGGAGAGCAGTGGGAATTTATATGGGAATGTACATTTTCATTCAGTCATAAAAAAAAAAAAAAAAAAAAAAATGCTTACTCTGCAGCTGTCTATCAGAAAGCCAAAATGTTCACCAGAAAGGCCATAAATGCTATAAATTAAAATAAGGCAGTTGTGACCCCTGGAGAAGTGAAAGGCAGAGCTCTGAGCGCAGATGTTGAAAGACAGCAGTGTAGTAAGCAGGGCTGATACTGGACTCAGCAGTCCCAATCCTAAATAGCACAGAGACTGCAGAAAGCCAGTCTACACTGTCATTTGGAGGAGCCATGGTGTCCTGGGAGGTACCTGAAACGGAGGCCAGGGTTAGATGCATTCTGTTTCTAAACTGCAATCTAGCAAGCTATCCACCTTAGCTCTCTTTCAGATCCACACCAGAACCATTGCAAGTGGATGCTCTCATTGCTTGCAGAGACAGGTAAATGGCTTGGAAGGCTACCACAGAAAGAGCCTGTATTTTGTCGACCTGGAAACAACATTCTATGAACCTCGTTCAGTTTATCAGCTTTATTGTCACTAATGAGGGATGAGTTAGCAATTGCCTAATTAATCTGAGGAGCCCTGGTGGCACAGTTGTTAAGAGTTTGGCTGCTAACCAAAAGGTTAGCAGTTCAAATCCTTGGAAATCACAGGTGGCAGTTCTGCTAGAGTCCAAACAGTGAAAAAAAGCAAAGCTTAATTAAAGCCCTGTGGGAAAGCCCAAAATGGATATATATTTTTTAAAATCTGATTTATCTCATTTAAAATCCAAGTTATCAAATTTCTAACTCAGCTTGCTCATTTTTTAGTTAACATGTCTTTTTTTCCCCCAAATCTATCAAGACATTGTCAAGTGGCAAAGGAATGTGAAAAAGTCAGACTCTCTAGGCAGCCAGAGTAGAAGTGTTTCAATCTGACTTTAAGAATCCTGAAATCAAATAGCAAAAAAATTAAAAATTAATTTACCAGGCTGAACACTGATTTTATTCAGGTAGATTTCAGGAGCTAAGAAATTTAGTGTAAACTGTGGTTCATTCTATGGGCCAGATACGTGACCTGGAAGTGGATGTAAGTCGGATCCGACTCGACCGCACTTGGCTGTCTTACCAGAGTTAGTCAGAGTTTGAAATAAATGTAGCATGTGTTAAGTCAGGTTCCTAAATTCATGTTAATTTTTCATTAAAAGTCTGTGTTAAAATACTAATATTGTAACTATTGTAAAAAGGAGGAGATTGTTCTTTTCCTTTTTTGTTAGATCCCATCGCACCTTAGATTTCCATGCCAAGGCTAAAAACTGGCTTTGATTAGACTCAAAGTTCTTAAAAATGGGTTTTCTGGATAAAAATAACACTAATGGAGCTTTAATGAATTATGTATAAACTATTTGAATCATGCATTATGCTGTTAATATTTTAGATTTTGAGTTTTCACCTTACTTGCATGTTTTCTGACTGCATGCAACCAGTATTTTAACATACTAGTTGTGGGGGGAAATCTTTTCTAGTCTTCAGTGATGAAATACGGAATTACCTTCCATTAACCCATGATTATCTGTGATCTTTCAATGTCCCTTAATTTAACAAGTCACAACGGAAGAAAAATTTCTAATCACTTCTTAAAATCAAGTTGGCCTCTTCCTAAAATTCAAATTTCTTTCCAGAGGAGTCAGTTGTTTCTGAGTAAAGAGTATGTTCCATCTTACCTTCAAAGCCTTCAAAGGAACTCTGAAAATCCAGAATTTTTTATCTTTCTCTTTGAAGACAGAGAGTGGCACACTGTCCTGGAATTTTGCATGACAATTCTGTACCTGCTGAAATTTAAACTCATTTGATAATTTTCTGGACCAATCGCTGTTTAGGAACCCTGATGGGGGGGGAACAAAATGTCTCTGTACGTATGAAGCGCATAATAGCTTCCCCCACTTCCTTCACTTGCTGCTGTGTATTTGCTACCTGAACCATTTGGTTTCAAAAGGACTAGATTTACTTTCACTTAATTAAATAGCTCTTGGGAGTCTTATTTTGCATCTTAAATATAGAGATAATCAGTGAACTAATCCTAAAAGAGCCACTTAAACTCTGTCACCCTGACATTTCTTGTCTTGCTAAGGTTGGCAATCTAAGAAAACTCTAGGTTTCTTTAGTAAATACGACTGCCTATTTAAGACCCCTATCATTCCTGAGGTAGGCATTAAGTCTCTGTGCTATAATTCAAGAAACTGTCCGCATGCCAGAGCCTTGACTTTGCCTGAGGGATCTTTAACAATCCATAAACAGGAACTCCCAGGACGCTTCTAAGATGTAAATAAACAGTAACATAAATAAATGAAGTTTAACAATCTATCACTTTAGTCTTCTAACTAAAATCTTAAAAATAATACTCAAAATTTCAAAACTTGTTTTTAAGGGGAGCTAGATGCTCAAATGTGTGTACAGACGATAGATTTCTGTTCTCAGTTATCTGTATCAGCTCTGGAGTGAAACAACAGGAAACAGAAAGCCAGATCATAACTCTAGCAAAAAGCACTTGTACCTGAACACGTTATTCTCTTAAACCCTGTGTGTACACTGTAATGTGGACAATTCCAAAACTATTTCTTCAATTTATGAGTTCAGAACCATGACAATCTATTTCTCTCCACGGCATACCACTACCCAACAGTGGTATCTCCAGAATTTGCATGTACAACTTTATATATAGGGAAAGCAATAAGGTTGCAAGGGAGTATGGGAAATCAGGAGGGAACTGCGTTTAAGATGCATTTTCATTGTAAGCACTTTGTTTTTATTTTGACAGCATTTACTCTGGGAGCTGGAGGAGAGTATTAACCAAATTGAAAGGAAGCTTAAGTTCCCCCTCCTCCCACAGGATCCCCCTCAACAACACACACACACACGCACACGCACACACACACATACATCCCTACTTTCCTTTCCCTTTAATTTGAATTAACATAAATTATAGTCAGAGATTTTTAAAACCCTCTCTCAGTAATTGATAAAACAAGTAGACAGAAAACATTACAGATGTAAAACATTTAAACAGCGATGTCAAAGAACTTGACTTGACATTTAAAGAATACTTCACCCAATAACAGGAAAATAAAAGTTCTTTTCAACTGCACATGGAACATTTACCAGGTGTCTACATAAATTTTAAAGGGCTCAGGTCATACAAAGCATTTTTACTGGCCACAGTAGATTTAAATTAGAAATCAGTGAGAGAGACAGGTCCATAGAAAACCCTTACTTAATACTTAGAAACCTAATTGCACACTCAGTCTGCTCATCAGTCTGCTTCTTCCAAATAAATCTAGGGGAATTTAAGAGTCTCTTCGTTTCACTCTCTCTCTCTCTCTCTCTCTCTCTGTTAGCGCAAGCTGGCAGTGTTTCTGTTGATAAGTAGATGTCAAGAACCTTGCAGATATTCACGAATTTTGCTGGGGTTAATTACACTAGACAAAAGTCATGCCCATGGAATATAACAAATAAGTCCCTTCTCTACCCTTGGCGATTGCCAGGATGACTAAAAGACAACACCCTTCAGCTAACTAGAAATCTTCTGATTCTACTGAAAAGATCTGTAAGGTACAGCCTTATACACTTGAGAATGAATAATATTCTGACCTTTTTATCTTTCCCAGCTTTCAGTAAAAGGTTATGGAGTCACACCTATGGCTGTTTCTTTCTGGCACGCTTTCCCAACAGGAAATCTCTTCATTTTAGTATCTGTTTTTGTCTAGGTTTTATTTATTTATTTATTTTTGCTGTTGTAAAAATATACGTAACACAACGTTTTCTGTTCTAATGTTTTTCACATGTACAATACCAGTTATGAGTTACGTTAATCATATTGTGTAAGCCTCACCAATAATAATTGCAACTTTAGCATCTTTTGCTGTATGGAAAGGTTGAGAATTTTCAGCATCATCAGATCCTGGTTCCTTTTTATATGACAGTTTTCCCTTCAGTTTACTCTCTCTCTCCTCTCATTTTACTCTAAGCAACAAGAACAAACCAGGCAGCATATTCAACAGTTCACCTGGGGATTTTCTTAGCTAAACATTCAAGTTCATCGCTTACAAGTTCTGCCTTCTACATAATGGGAGTACACGATTCAGCTAAGCTTTCTGCCACCACATAACCAGGGTTGTTACTCCTCCAGATTACAAGGATCTCTCATTTCCATCTGAGGCTTCACCAGTGAAGTCTTAACATCCACATTTATACTACCAGTCTAGGCAAGGCCTTCCAGGCTCTCTCTAACGTGCTCCTAAACATTCTCCCAGCTTCTACCCACTACTCAATTTCAAATCACTTTCACAGTTGAGGTATTTGTTACAGCAGCATCACCCTTCATGGACTGAAATATTCACTGGTTTCATTTTGCTGCCTAACAAGTTGCCAAGTACACCTCTCCTCTTAGAGTGCTCATGTGATTAAGAACCTTGCAATGAAGACTAAGGAGCACCAGACTCAAGCCATGCTATTTTGATTTGCATGATATGCATATGAAAACTGCACAAGGATTAAGGAAGACAGAAGACTTGACGCCTGTGATGCTGGAGAAGAATACTGAATGTATCATGAACTGCCAAAAGGATCAACAGATCTGTTCTGGAAGAAGTACAACCAGGGTGCTCCTTGGAAGCAAAGATGGTAGGAGTGCATCTTACATACTTCAGACATGTTGTCAGGAAGGATTAGTCCCTGGAGAAGAACATCGTGCTTGGTAGAGTGGAGGGTTAGCAAAAAGGAGAAAGACCCTCAGTGAGATGGATTGACACAGTGGCTGCAACAATGGGCTTAAGCATAAAAATGATTGTGGACATGGTACAGGACCAGGCAGTGTTTTGTTCTGTTGTTCATGGAGTCACAATGAGCCAGAATCAACTCCATGGCACCTACCAAGAAGAACTGACAAAAATAATAATATGTGACTAGGATACACCCACCTGGAAAATCTCTTTATTTTAAGACCGATTGATTAGTAACTTTAATGACTTTTGCAAAATTCTTATTCTACATATTATATGCCATCCAGGAGATTTTGACTCATGGCTTTCCGAGCTGAATGTTTAACAACTGTTTTCCTGTATGTTACACAATGGGATATAATCAAGAGCAATGCTAACCAGTAAGCAAAGTATACGTAGGCTTGCTTATGCTTATTTACTAATCAATGATACACCATTTCACCTTATTAGTAAGCACAAGTAGACTCAATCATAACTTGCTTATTGTGTAATCTATACCCGGATATAATCCCAAAAATGATATCTCAGCATATTTAAAGGTTCCACTCACACTCAATGGAAAGAGGATTATACAACGTTGAGGGTCAGTAGAAGTCACTTTAAAATTCTGCTTACCACACATTCTGTTCTACAGTGACAGAAGAAAGATCATTAGTTGCCTAGAGTCAGGATAGGAAGGTGGGAAAAAGAGATTTAAAAGAGGTAATAGGAAACTTTGGTGGATGTTTTTCATTGTCTTAATTGTGGTGACAGTTTCACAGATGTACACATACGCAAAACTTATCACATTGTACATCATAAACACGTGCAGTTTATTGTGTATCACTTATAACTGAATAAAGCTGTTAGAAAGAAAGAGGTACAGAGGAAGGAAAGACTTAATCAACTTTCACAGTCTGAAATTGATCAAACATGCTCTCAAGATATAGTGATAATTACCAGTGATTGGAATGCAAAAGAAGGATCAGTAGTTGAAGAATATGGCATTGGTGATAGAAATGATGCTGAAGATCACATGACATAATTTTTCAAGACTAGTAACTTAGTCACTGCAGACACCTTTTTTTCACCAACATAAATAGCGACTTACATGTGGACCTCACAGGACGGCATACATAGGAACTAAATCAGCTATGTCTGTAGAAAGATGATGGAGAAGCTCAGTATCATCAGTCAGAACAAGGTCAGGCCCAATCTACAGAACAGAACATCAAGAGCTCATATGCAAGTTCAAGTTGAAACTAAAGAAAATTGAAACAAGTCTGCAGGAGCCTAAGTATGAACTTGAGAATACCCCACATGACTTTAGAGATCATCTCAAGGATACCAAACCAAAACCAAACCCACTGCCATCAAGTCATAGCAATCCTATAGCACAGAACAGAACTGCCCCCACGAGTTTCCAAGGAGCACCTGAGGAATTCAAACAGCCAAACTTTTAGTTAGCAGACACAGCTTTTAACTGCTATGCTGCCAGATAAATATGACATATTTAACACTAAAGAAGGAAGACCAGACAGGTTGTGGGATAACATTACAGACATCATACATGAAGAAAGCAAAACATCAATAAAGGAAAGCCCAACATAGATGCCAGAAGAAATTTTTAAATTAGCCCTTGAATGTCAAGTTCCTACATAGAAAGAAAGAAATGATGAAGTGAAAGAGTTAAATGAAAGATTTCAACAGGCGGCACCAGAAGGTAGCAATACATTCAAAGATCTGAATACAAAAGTGAAGAACATTCTCACTATTTCTTAATCTGAAAGAACGGAATTAAAAATTCCAGCCTTGTACTGTAATATTGAAGGATTCTGAGCACAAAAAGGTGTCCTGCTGATATAGTGCTTAATAGTTTGTGTTAACCACAGTGTTGGCAGTAACTCTACTAGCCGCTCCTTGGAAAACCTATGGGGCAGTTCTCTCTGTCCTGTGTGGTCACTATGACTTGGAATTGACTTGCTTGCACCTAACAACAATGGGTAAAAAATTCATCAGCACAGACAGCATCAAAAGATGACAGAAAGAATACAGAGTCACTGTACCAAAAAGACTTGGTCAGTTTCAGCCATTTCAGGAGATCACACATGATCGAGGGGAAATGGCATTGAAAGAAGTCCAAGCTGCACTGAAAGCATTGGTGGAAAACAAGGCTCCAGGAATGGGTGGTATACCAACTGAAATGTTTCAGCAAACAGATGCAGAACTGGAAGAGCTCCATGATCCATGCCAGGAACTTTGGTTGAGAGTTACCTGGCCAACCAACTGGAAAAATCCATATATGTACCTATTCCACAGAAAGGTGATTCAATGGAATGTAAAAATTATTGAACAATATCTTTAATATCACACACAGGTAAAATTTTGCTGAAGATAATTCCAAAATGGCTATAGCTGTACATTTACAGGAACTGCCAGAAATTTAAGCTAGAGTCATAAGAAAACATGGAATGAGGGATGTCGTTGTTGATGTCAGGCGCATCTTGGCTGGAAGTAGAGAACATCAGAAGGATGTTTACCCGTGTTTCACTGAGTATACAAAGGCACTGACTGTGTAGATCCCAAGGATTATGGATAACATTGCAAAGAACGGAAACTGCAGAACACTTAATTGTGCTCACGTGGAACCTGCACATAGACAAAAAGCTATTTGTCCAGACAGATCAAAGGAATACTGTATGGTTTAAAACCAGAAAAGTTGCACATCAAGGTGGTATCCTCTCACCATTCTCGTTCACTCAATGTACTGACCAAATATTCTGAGAAGGGGTACTATATGAAGCAGCATCAGGATTAGAGGAAGACTCATTCACAACCTTTGGTAAGTGAAAAACATGACCTTGCTTGCTGAAAACGTAGCCTTTAAGCACTTACGACTCTACAGCACTTGGCTGGCTGGATAAAGACCAAAGTTTACAGCTTTTAATTTGGACTGTTGTCGTTAGGTCCTTTTGAGTCAGCTCTAGCTCATGCTGATCCAGTGTACCACAGAACAAAACACTGCCTGGTCCCATGCCATGCTCACACGCATTGCTATGTTTGAGCTGATTTTTGAAGCCACTGTGTCATTCCTTCTTGTTGAAGGTCGTCCTCTTTTCTGCTTTCACTTACTTTACCAAACTTGATGTCTTTCTTCAAGGACTGATCTCTCTTCTTAACATATCCAAAGAACGTAAGCCATAGTCTCGCCTTCCTTGCTTCTGGTTACACTTTTTCCAAGATCGATTTGTTCATTCTTTTGGCAGTCCATCGTGTATTTGACATTCTTCATCAAAACCACTATTCAAAGGTACCAATTCTTCTTTAGTCTTCCATATTGTCCATTTGTTTGTATATAATGCAATTGAAAATATTATAGCTTGACTCAGGTGTACCTTATTCTCCAAAGTAACATTTTTGCTTTGCAACAATTTAAAGAGCTCTTTTGCAGCAGATTTGCCCAATGCAATGCATCTTTTGATTTCTTGACTGCTGTTTCCATGGGCATTGATTATGGATCCAAGTAAAATGAAATCCTTGACAACCACAAAATTTTTGCCATTTATCTTTGTGTTGCTTGTTGGTCCAGTTGTGGGGACTTTTGTTTTCTTTATGTTGAGCTGCAATCCGTGCTGAAGGCTGTGGTCTTTGCTCTTCATCATTAAGTGCTTTAAGTCCTCTTCACTTTCAGCAAGCAAGGTTGTGTCATCTGCATAATGTGGGTTGTTAATGATTCTTCCTCGAATCCTAATTCCTTGTTTTTCTTCATATAGTTTGGCTTCTTGGATTATTTCCTCAGCATAAAGATTGTACATATGTTGAAGAATACAGCCCTGATGCACATCTTTCTTAAATTTAAACCATGAAGTATTTCTTTGTACTGTCAGAACAACTGCCTCTTTATCTATACACAGCTAACTCATGAGCACGGTTAAGTGTTCTAGGATTCCCGTTCTCTGCAATACCATCTGTAACTTGTTAAGAGTCACACAGTCAGTGCCTTTGCATAGTCAGTAAACACAGGTAAACATCCTTCTGGTATTCTCTGCTTTCAACCAGGATGCAGTGAACACCAGCAACGATATTCCTGTTTCCACATCTCCTTCTGAATCCAGCCTCAATTTCTGGCAGTTTCCTGTCAATACAGTGCTGCAGTCACTTTTGAATGGTCTTCAGCAAAATTTTATTTGCATGTGGTATTAATAATACTGTTTGATAATTTCTGTATTTAATTGGATCATCCTTCCTGGACATAGGCATAAATACAGATCTCTTGCAGTTGGTTGGCCCAGTAGCTGTCCTATAAATTTCTTGGCATAGATGAGTACTCACTTCCAGTGCTGCTTCTTTTGTTGAAACATCTCATTTAATATTCTGTCAATTCCTGACTCCTTGTTTTTCACCAGAGCCTTCAGTGCAGCTTGCACTTCTTTCTTCTTTACCATCAGTTCCTAATTATGTGTTTTCTGCCTCTTTAAATGGTTGAACATCATCCAAGTCATTGTTAAATACTGGTTTATACTGACTTTCTACCACTTTTTAATATTAAGTGAACAATTACATACCACATAAGGAGCTTCCAAAAGACTTCTTCATTCAATAAATGTTCATTTTTCAGAAAATTGGAACAAAATTACACTTAAGTTTTGGGATTTTGAAGTTCAAACATACACAAATTAAAAAAAAAAATGATAAGAGCAGTCACCACAAGAATTTATGTCTTAGGCTAGGTTCTCTAGAGAATCAACACCAGTAATGCATATAAACATATCTATATAACCCTGATGGTGCAGTGGTTAAGTGCTACCCCTGCCTACATGCTGTTAATAAGGAAAGGTGGCTGGTGGTTGCTTCAGTAAGGCAGGGTTCAGTCTGTAAGATGGCATTGGGCTTTGAGGCAATTTCTTGGGATATAAAAGAAAGGGAAATAGTCAGAGAGTTGGGGACCTCACACCACCAAGAAATCAGTGCTAGGAGCTAAATGTGTCCTTTAGAACCGCGGTCCCTGTACTTCAGCAGATCCCAGTCCAGGAGAATATGGACAACAAGGACTTTCCTCCAGAGCCAACAGAGAAAGCCCTCCCCTGCAGGTAACACCTTGAATTTGTACTCTTAATTTATTGCGAGGAATATAAATTTCTCTTTGTTAAAGCCACCACTTGTGATATTTCTATTATAGCAGCACTAGACAACTAAGAAAGGGATCCAGCCTGGATTAATAAGTTTTGTTATAGTAAAGTAAAAATTTATATCATGGTTATGAATTACAGACAAATGTCATTGAATTGTGCATCACTTAATTGTGCTTCACAGATAAGGTGGGTTTTTTTTTTACAAACTGAAGTTTTGTGGCAACTCTGATTAGAGGAAGTCTATTTATGTCATTTCTCCAACAGAACAAGTTCACTTCACTTCTCTATGTCACATTTTGGTTGCCAAGCCAGCCAAGTGCCATCGAGTTGGATCTGGCAACCCTAGGGGCCAGAGTATTTTGGTTAGTCTCTCAATATTTCATTTTTTTCCCTAATTATTATCATATCTGCTGTGGTGATCTATGATTAGTGATCATTGGCATTTATACTGTAAATGTTTTGAAGCACCACGAACCGTGCCCATATAAGATGGGGAAATTAATTGAAAATACATGTCTTCTTACTGCTCCACCAACAATCCTTTCCCCTGTCTCCCTCTCCTCAGCATTCCCTATTCCCTGAGACACAATAGTATTTAAACTAGGCCAAATAATAATTCTGTAAACCGGTACCAAACCAAAGCCAGTTTGTCAAGTGATTCCAACTCATAGCGATCCTACAGGGCAGAGTAGAACTGTCCCATAGAGCTCCAAGAAGGACCTGGTGGATTTGAATTGCTGATATTTTGACTAGTAGCTATAGCGCTTAACCACCAGGGTTTCCAATAATTCTATAATGGCCTCTAAGTGTTCAAGTGAAAGGAAGAGTTGTTCTTCTCTCACTTAAAATCAAAAGCTAGAAATGATTAAACTTAGTGAGGAAGGAAGATCAAAAGCCAAAACAAGCAGAAAACCAGGCCTTTTGTACCAGTTAACCAAGCTGTGAAAATAAAAATTACTCCAACAAACACATGAACAGTAAGAAAGAAAAACAGCCTTATCACTGATACGGAGATATGGAGAAAATTTTAGTGGGCTGGATAAAATATCAAAGCAGCCACTACATTCCCCTAAATCAAGCCTAATCCAAGCAAGGCCCCAATGCTGTTCAATTCTCTGAAGGCTACGGAGGTGAGGGAGCTGTAGGAGAAAAGTTTACAATTCGTAGAGGTTGGTTCATAAGGTTTAAGGAAACAAGCTATCTCCATAACATAAAAATGCAACATGAAGCTGCAAGTGCTGACGTAGACCCTGCAGCAAGTTGTCCTGAAGATCTAGCTGAGGTAATTGACTCCAATTTTGAAAGGCCAACAGCATTGCATGCTACAGAGCACTCTTTAGGGAAAGAGTCAGTTGATGAGGCAAACTTAACTGCTGCCTTACTTTAAGGAATTGCCAAAGCCACCCCAGTCTTCAGCAACCACTACACTGATAAGTCACTAGCCACCATCTGTGAGGCAAGACCCTCCACCAGCAAAAGGATTACAACTTGTTGATGGCTCACATAATGGTTAGTGTTTTTTAACAATATTTTTTAGTTGAAACATATACATTGATTTTTAGAGATAATACTGTAGCTCACTTAATGGACTACACTATAGCATAAACACAACTTTTATATGCACTGGAAAACCAAACAATTGATGTGACTCAATTTATTGCAGTGGGTCTGGAACTGAACTTGCAGTATCTCCAAGTTATGCTTGTAGCTGTTAGGAGCATTCAAAAAAAAAGTTACCATCGAATTGGTTCTCACTCGCGGTGACCCTAAATGTGTCATGGCAGAACTATGCTCCATGCATTTTCAGTGGATGATTTTTTTTTGGAAGTAGATTTCTAGGCCTTCCTTTCTTCCCAACTTTCAGTCTTTCAGTTAATAGCGAAATATGTTGACCATTTGCCCCACCTAGAGACTCCTGTTGTTGCATACAACAGCATTTATCATAACGTGGCTTCCAGTAATTTGCACTTGAGTCATCCTGAATACCTGCTAAAAATGCAGATTTCAGGGGACAACTTCTGACCTATTAGTATCCGTAGAGTCCATTTTAAGATGATTCTTATACACACTAGTATTTGAAAGCCTTGACCAACAATAACTGAAATAACTTTCAGCTTGAAAGCTAAGCCTGCCTGTGATTACAGAATAAAAATCTCAACCACTTTTAACTTTCTTTTCTAAATGAGAAAAAACAAACTTACAAAATTCTGGAATTTATATTGTCATGTTGCTGGCTGAAACAGATGATGACTGAGCCAGAACAATCAAGGCCAGAAAAAGAAAGCAGAATAGCTTAACGTGGACCCCAACACTCCTCAAAAATTTTGAGTGTGTATGTGTATGTGTGTGTATGCACATACATGTATGTGAAAGCCTCATCTTACCACATCCTTTCTCATCACTTTTTGCAGTTAAATCCTCTATCACCCTTGTAAACTCCTAGCAAACTGAAGCCTACTGCCAGCGTAGCCTTTTTGCTAATGCGAAATGATCAGCGAGGTTCAATCAGACAGTGGGATAAGAGTGTTTAACTCATTGCCTGAAACCTAGAAGGCCTACAAAAAATGCTAGCAATTTTCAAACCCAAAAGCCACTGTTGTCGAGTCAATTGCACCTCATGGCAATTATCAAAAGGGATTGTATAACCACTGACAGTTGCGTGACATTCCTGAGCTCTAAAAGTAATCCCAGGGTGGGTCTGGAAATCAAAGGCTCTGACATACCATTACCCAAAGAAGGCTGTGATGAATGATGCAGGTGACCCCAGGGAAAACATCACGAGCCCTCAGGAATTGGGGTAGGAACAGCAAGCCACTCAAGCCAACCCTGTGCTGGCACACCATGTGCCACGGCACATTTCCAGTGCAAGTGATACAGAGCCCAGCTTCACCACTGCTACACCAAACACACCCACTCAGAGAAGTTCTGAGACACATGTAAATCAGCAGGTAACTTGACTAAATTTGCCTCTTATAGACATGGCCTTAGTGTATCCTCAAACAACTAATACCCTCAATTCAGAAAATGACAGGGTTCAATTTTAATGCATCTATCTGCCCCTCACAAGGATGTGGTCTGGGGAAAAAAATGAGACAGAGACCTAAAGTGTCCTTAAATCCACAAGAAGAATAGTGCTACAATGTTTTGCATGTGCCATTACTAATTTAAGTTATCAAACACTAAATATAACAACATCTCTTTTAATTTTTGGTATGCAAGGTCTAAGCGAAGATCCAAAGTAGACCGTTGGTTGATACTGAAAAGAAAGGTTCTTCTGAAATATTGATGGAAGAATTATAGACAAAGGAAAACTGCACATTGTTTTTCAAACTGTAGGCAGCAGTATATTACCAGTTGCTGTCGAGTTAATTCAGACTCACGGCAACCTCATTTATTGCTTTGGAAATCTTTGAGGCAGTTCTACTCTGTCCTGCAGGACCACTGTGAATCAGAATTGACTCCACAGCAGTGGTTTGGTTTGGGTTGGGTTGAGTTGGGTTGGGATGGGTTGGGTGGGCAGGGTTAAGCTGAGTTTGGTCAAATGACTCACTGTGCTGAATCTGAAATAAATGAATAAAATGTTTTCACATTTCAATTAAATGTTTGAAGTTTGAGTTTAGTCAAATATAATTAAATGTATATGATGCAAATGTTTTAAAATACCAAGATTAAAAGAAAGACTGAAAATTTGTCTCTTCATGGGGAAACTATAGGAGTGAATTTAATATACACTTAGTTACTTATTTAGCTTACTGTCAGCAGAGAGAACAAGCCAAGAGAGAATAAGACTTAATATAATCAACTATCAAGTTATTCTGTGGGCAACTTTTCATAATATTTTCATGTTGAGTAGTTGAGTTACTATCTTATGCTAAAGGCCAGAAGGTGATAAAAACCTAAACCACTGCTGTCAGGTTAATTCCAGCTCATAGAACCCTATAGGACAGAGTAGAACTACACTATAGAGTTTCCAAGGAGCACTGTGATGGATTTGAACTGTTGATCTTTTGGTTAGCAGCCATAGCACCCAGCCACTACGCCACCATGGTTTAAAGGGGCTGTGTTTGCTGCATTGTTATCCACTGACAATGTGAAATCATAAGATTCATCAACTTAATTGAAAAATGAGTTTGGACATAATAATGAATTTAAATGAATTTTTATCTTCTTGAGAGCCTCTGTTAGGCAGCATAACTAAAAGCAAAGTATTGATGATTCAAAGGAAGGGTTCTCCACATTCATGAGGGAGGCCTAGTTTGATGGCCAGCCAGTACATCTCACATGCAGCCACCACCAGTCTGTCAGCGGAGGCTTGATTATTTCCATGATGCTGGACAAGTTGCAGTGGGACTTCAGACAAAGACCAACAAAGAGGAAAGACCTGGTGAGCTACTTCTAAAACCCAGCCAAAAAAAGTCCTGTGTATCACACCATTGTAATCTGAAACTGATCATGGGGATGGCACTGGACAGGACAACACTTTGTTGCGTTGTGTGTGGGCTTGCCAGCACTTGGGGGCTGACTCAGTAAAAACTAACAACAGTAGCAACAATAGTCTGGAAACTGCTACTTTTAGGAAATGCAAATAAGGTACTGGGTGTTCACACATCAAATAGACAGAGCAGTTGCTTTTGCACTTCCGATATTTGTTGTGGAGAAAGGCAGTTTGGTACAGAGGAAATGGCAAAGGACCTTGGCTAGTTTAAGAACTCTGCAATTTCCTGATTAAATGAAATATCCATAGAAAGAACTTAACACCATGCAGGTTGTATACTAGATGTGAGATAAATGTTAGCTGCTGTAATGATATGACAATGATCTTCACTGTAAATTTTAGCAAATCATCGGAACTGCAGTCATCTCATTGGCAAAGGGACAGTTAATAATAACGCATTCATATCCACTTGATAAGGTTATTGTTACAAATCAAACAAGGTTATGTTTGTAAAAATGCCTTGCAAGCATGAAAGAACTGCAGGAATGTTAATTATTACTGATATTATGGGGGGAGGTGGGTGTTTGCTTTTCCCATACAGAAAAAAGTAATTCCACACAAGTGTCCTGGAGGCTAGCTCCGATGTGATTCACAAGGTAGACAACCCTGAATGAACGTCTGTGGTGATGTTTCCTGGTCTGCTGACTTCCTGTCCTCAGCAAACTCCAACCCCCACTTCCTGCAGCTGACACCTCCAGTGCACTAGTGAACTGCCAACTGTACTAGCACTATGGAAACCCTGGTGGATTAAGTGCTACACCGACTAACCAAAAGGTTGACAGTTCAAATCTACCAGGTGCTCCTTGGAAACTCTACGGGGCCGTTCTACTCTGTCCTACAGGGTCACTGTGAGTTGGCATCTACTCGACAGCAGTGTGATTTGTAGCTTTTTTTTTTTTTTTTTTTAGCAATACTGTAGCTCTTCCTTGTTCTGATGTGGAAATGGTAGCAGCAGCAAGTTGGCAAAGAGGGACTAGGCACCAAGTCAGCAAAACAACAACAACAAAAAAAAAAAAACCACTGCCATAGAGTGGATTCCGACTCATAGTGACCCCATAGGACAGAGTAAAACTGCCCCAGAGTTTCAGAGGAGCACCTGGTGGATTTGAACTGCTGACCCTTTGGTTGGCAGCTGTAGCTCTTAACTGCTACTCCATCAAGACTTCCACCAAACAGTAGACATGGAAAATTATAGCAAATGACAGTGCTTACTTACCCTCGGAATGCTTAGAAGAGGCCAAAGTTCATAGATAATTCAAAGAACACATCCTACAAAGTAAATTATTGGTATCTAAAACTAAAACACTGCTAAAGCTTGAAAATACAAATCAATATCTCAGTAATAAATATAGTCAAAAAAAAGTTGCTGTCAAGGCAATTTCGACTCACAGTGACACCGTGTGTGCCAGAGGAGAATTGTGCCCAATACAGTCTTCAATGGCTGATTTTTTTTTTCAGAAGATTGCCAGTCCTTCCTCCCAAGACACTTCTGGGTGAACTTGAACTGATAACCTTCCACTTAGCAGTTGTCATGGATTGAATTATAAGCCCCTCTCCAAATGTGCGTAGCAATTTGGCTGGCCCACGATTGCCAGTATTGTGTAGTTGGCCTCTATTTTGTGATCATAATTTTTGTATATGTTGTACATCCTAATCTTTGCCTCTAGTTAATAAGACAAGACTAGACTATGTTAGGATGCATTAAGATGAGTCTTTTATACCCTTACTAAGGTCATATCCTTGATCCAACTCAAAGGAAGTTTCCCTAAGATATGGTCTGCACCATCCTTTATTTTTCAAGAGATAAACAGAAAAGGAAGTGAGAAGAGAGCTGGGGACCTCACACCACCACAAAAATAGTACTGGGAGCAGAGTGCATCCTTTGGACATGAGGTTCCTGTGCTGAGATGCTGCCAGACCAAGGGAAAACTGATAAATCACAAGGACCTCCCCCCAGCGCCAATGGAAAGAAAAGGCCTTCCTCTGGAGCTGGTACCCTGAGTTCGGACTTGTAGCCTACTGGACTGTGAGAGAAAAAACTCTTTGTTAAAGCTGTCCACTTGGGACATTTCTGTTATAGCAGCAATAGGTAACCAAGAAAGAATTCAAGCATACTAACTGTTGGTACCACCCACCTTACTCAAACAAACCTCATTCTTGGGTCTTTCTTTTCCACAGAGTACCTACTCACTGAGGTCAAAGAAAGTCTTCCCTGTGGGAGAGGCAGAGTGGGAATAACATCTGTCCCCACAAGGGAAAGCTAGCTAAATCTGATAGGCCTGGGACCTTGCTTGGAGTACTACTGAAGGTGCTCAGTCATAAGGGAAATTTACTATTATTTTTTATTTGTTAGGAGGATAATCATGTCTGTATGTTTTCTAAGTTGATGATTGTTGTGTTTGAGGGGGCAGGAAGCTACACCACAGTCATTTTCAGAATTCAAAATGTGTGATAATTAATGTCAGCAGTGTGCCTAAATTGTAAGTCAGAAAAAGACTGATTCATTATTCAGGAACATAAATGCTGCTTTCAGCAGGGCTGTATTTCGTCAGTATCTAAAATCAAGTCAGACGTTTAAAAATAGTAAAAGGACACAAGATCACATTACATAATTTGACTTAATCAGCACAGTGTAAAATCACATGTCAAAAATGATTCTGATTTGTACTGATGCTGGCACATCTATAGAGCAGAGTTTTAACTAGGCACAGAACGAAAAAGCAGAAATGAATGTTCTTTAAAAATGAAAGATAAAAACCTTAACTCTGATTTCCATAAAAAGTAGAAAAACAAACTATTGTCTGTACTATCATGAAGTAGAAACAATTTTAAGTTATGAGCAGAATTTTTCTTTAGTTGCTATCAAGATCAGAAGGTGGAAATAAAGTTCTGCTAGATATTATCCAACATATAGATGATAGTAAGAGGTTGGAGCCCCAGCAGTGCAGCAATTGCTAACCAAAAGGCTAGCAGTCCAAATCAACCAGGCATTCCCTGGAAACCCTTTGGAGTAGTTCTACTCTGTCTTGTAAGGTCAGAATCAACTTGATGGTAATGACTTTTTTCGTTTTACCCAATAGGTCACTTTATTCACTTGCTTAGGATACTTTTAGAAAAAATCTAAGTTGGTCTTTATTCGGATGCTCTTGTCCTCAAATTTGAGCCACTGTTTCTTTCACAGATGAGTTAGCCAATTAGTGTAATTGCTCCTCAGACACCTCTTGTGGCATCAGGAAGCAAGACTCTGGAGTCTCCATGAGGTTCAAGCGCAGACATTTGTCCAAATCCATAGGACTTCTTCTGAAGAGGTTTGCTGTTACGTCTGCTGACATGGATTTAAATTTTAAAAGTACAGATTTTTAATTTTTTAACTATATTTTTGTCTTTATCTGCTGCTTATTTGATAAGTAAAGGCTATGGTTCTTTACCTAATTACACATAATAGCTATATTACCAAATCCTAGAAGATGTATGCTTACCTTGTGCGCTCAGACTTGCCAATTATCTGGACATGCGTCTTTGAGAAAGTAACTTCATTGCAATGCACAGACCAAGGTGCTGAGGGTAAGTTCCAGATCTGACTCCCGGTGCTATGGAGACCAAACCCACGGCCAGTGAGTCAGTTCTGACTCAGAGTGCCCCTCTAGCACAGAGCAGAACTGCCCCCATAGAATTTCCAAGGTGTGCCTGGTGGATTCAAACTACTGACCTTTTGGTTAGCAGGCGTAACTCTTCACCACTATGCAACCAGGGTTTCCAAGCTACAGAGAAGTGGGGCTTGTACGTCATCTCAGCAGCAAGATGGCAGCTGTAGGCATAGTTGGGAGGGAAAATTCTAGAAGGTGGCCAGGAAACAAGTGACATGGTTCTTGTCAAATCTCTCACTCAGGAATAGGGTATAAATGATGATTTTCCTTCTGATTCATTTCTCCTGTTGCTGTGTTCTCTGTTGAGGTCAGTTAGTGGTCACAACTGACCTTTCTGCACAAGCAGAGAGGACAAAATATGGCTTGGGCTAGTTTAAGGACTAAAGAGAATTTAACAGCTTGTGTGTGTTTCAGTTACAGTTATACTTCAAAACTTGAACATAACAATTACTGTGACTAGGTATTTGCTAAAAGTGTGATTGAAAAAAAAAGGTGGAAATCTGAGGAGTCTGTTAACTTTCCAAGCTTCTGAACTGTTCTATCTTTGTATAATCTGGAGAAAGTAATTATACCACGGCTAATGGTAATATAGACTTCATCAAGGACTAAGGTGTGCCTGACACAAGCCATGGTGTTTTCAATCTCCTCGTATTCATGTGTAGGCTAGACAAGGAATAAAGAAGACCAAAGAAGAATTGATGCCCTTGAATTGTGGTGTTGGTGAAGAACATTGGATAGATATACCATGGATTGCCACAAGAACAAGCTAATCTGTCATGAAAGAAGTACAACCAGAATGCTTCTTCAGAGTAAGGATGGCAAGATTTTGTCTCACATACTTTGGACATATTATCAAGAGGGACCAGTCCCTGGAGCAGGACATCACACTTGGTAAAGTAGATGGTCAGTGGAAAAGAAGACCTTCAATGAGATGGATGGACACACTGTCCACAACAATGAATTCAAACGTAAGAGCAATTTTACAAATGACATAGGACCAGGCAGTGATTCATTTCTGTTGTGCTTCGCACCAACACGAAAACACCTGACAACAAGAATTTAATATGTGCCAAACACTAAGAGCTCCATGTGGATTAACGTGTTTAATTTTCACAACAGTATCGTGTAGTAATTATTTTTTCTCTATTACACAAAGTAGAAAACTGAAGCACAAAGAGGTTAAGTGTTACACCAAGGCCAGCTCTAGTAAGGTGTAGAGTCAAGAACCAAATCCAGACATGGGTTAGAAGACACAGAGACACATATTTGGCTGAGTATAAAGTCTATGAAATACATTTTCCTTAGTCTCATGTTTCTACACTTGTTTTTCTACTTTTCCTTTAGCACCTGCTTCTAATACCTTATTGTGTGTAGTTTTAATGGCCTCTCAGTTCTTTATACTCAATCAAGTAAACACAAATCTAAACCCATTCTCTTCAAGTTGATTCTGATTCACAGTTACCCTACGTGTTATAAAGCAGAACTGTGCTGCGTAAAACTTTCTGTAATCTTTCCAGAAACAAATCCCAAGGCCTTTCTTGCATGATGCCATTGGGTAGATTTCAGCCAAATTCTGTCTTAGTTACCTGGTAATGTTCCAACAGAAAACACCATGAGTGGAAAGCTTTATGAAGAGAAATTTTAATGACACAGTCCAGTAAACCACAAATCCATTTAAGAATTGTACACCTTGCCCAGCAACAGAAGAATGGATAGTAAACAATGGTACATACACTCAATGGAGCACTACGCAATGATAAAGAATAACGATGATTCCAGGAAACATCTCCCAACCTGGTTTCAACTGGAAGACATTATATTGAGTGAAAGTAGTCAGAGACAAAAGGACAAATATTGTATGTGACTTCTATGATAAGATCTCAAAAACAGACTTGTGTATAGAAGAAAAGACTCTTTGACAGCTGCAAGGGAGGGGAGGGAAGCAGGGGGAGGGGGGAGGGTTTAGTTTAGAAATAGTTGCTAGAAATCTGGTTGGGAGAAAGCAGTGATAGCACACATTAGAAACAAGAACAACATTAAGTGGACTTCAGCATAGCTTAAGTACTCCTTCCATCTTAACCCAATATTGCAAGGATAGAGTAGCTGGGGCAGGGGGCAGGGGACCATGCTCTTAGGTGAAATCGAGGCCAACTGGCCAACTAGCCTTTTGCTAAGAGAGCTCTCTGCACCCTACATTGGTGAGTGGCGTATGGGGTCTTAAAAGCTGCCAAGCTGCCATCCGAGGACACAGCAAATAGTCCCAACACAGCAGGAATGGATACTCACCGAGGACCAAAATGATATGCGGTAAAGACAACCTGGAAGACAGAGAGACCCACAAAAGTGGGTGTCTACATGGACTTGGGATCGGAAGAACCGGATGGTGCCCGGCCACCACCAGTGATAGCCACAATGGAGCTCACAGAGAGGACTCTCACTGGCAATACAAGAATAAGAAGGGGTGCATCCTGATAGCTCCACTAATAGATCTCAAATTGATGGTCCAGCAGTCTCAGGGTTCCCCTGAGAGCATGGTCCCCAGCTCTGATGCTGCCCTTACCCATAAATTATAACGAAGGTCCACTCTTTGGACAGGAGTGGATTTGACTTGGCAATGCAGAGTGACCATATATTGAATGCACTTTATGGTTCTATACATCTATAGGATATCATCCTGCTGACCTCTGGCTGGAGGAAGGAAAGTGGGTGGAGAGGAGGGGAAAGGAGGCTGTTGGGAGGATGAGAATTGTATGGAGCAGAGAGGAATAGTGTGATGTCACCGGACAGGGAGAGCAGTGGAAGCTGCGTATAGGTGGGCATGTAAAGTTATACGGGAATGTACATTTTCACTCAGTCATGTTAAATTAAAAATTAAAATTAAAAAAGAATTATACATCTTTTCAGTGAGAGAATTTATCACAGTTCAGTAGACTGAGTCCAAATCCACGGAAAGCATTTTAGCACAGGAACCTCAGGTCCAAAGGATGTACTCTGCTCTCAGTCTTGGTGGTATGAGGTTCCAAACTTCCTCTGCTCACTTTTCTCCCTTATATTCCACAAGCTTGTAGCTTGAGTCCTGCCTCACTAACACAGCTGCAGCCCATTCTCCAGCATCAATATCACAGAGGCAGGATTCACAACACATGGGAGGAATGGCACCATACTGGGACTCCTAGCCAAATGAAATCAACACATACATTTTTGGGAGGACACAATTCAATCCATGACATCCCACCCAGTGCAAACAGTTTGAGCCACCCAGGGAGGCAGGTCATTAATAAAATGCCAATTGGAACTCTTTCCCCAAAGTGTTATTAATGAGAATTAATCATAATCATAAATAAGAGAAAACACATACGCTTGTTCAAAATATTCAGAACTTTAACTGAAATATTAAAATTTAGTTAGTAGGAATTGAATGGGATTTGGCCAAACTGGTACCATATAAAACTAAAAATGGCATCATTGTATGAAATTTATGTCAGTGTCTTGCCCATCTTCCTTTTACTGCAAGATGCCTGAAGACCCCAGGGGATTAAAGGAGTTGGGGAGCAATGGGGAGGAACAGCCAATGCGTTCAGTGGCCAAGGACATGGGACAATGAGGGGTAAGCAGACAGAGGTGACAGGAGAAGTTGGTGACTAGTGTGGTCCATTTACCAAATGATTAAATAAATTGGGGATAAAAGGAGCTGTGTTTCTCACTTCCAGAGAAGTGGAAAAGCTGCAGACAAAGGGAAAAGCTAGAAAGACCCCTAAGGTACTGGATTAGAGCTGGAAGTAACAATGTGAACTTATGGTTTTATAATATACTCGTACTGATAGAAATAAGTATCGATGTATAGATGTATATTTGAAGCCCTGGTGGTGTAGTGGTTAAGAGCTTGCCTGTTAACCCAAAGGTTGCAGTTCAAGCCCACTAGCCACTACTTAGAAACCCTAGGGGGCTATTCTACTCTGTCCTACAGGGTCACTATGAGTCAGAATCAACTTGACCTCAATGGATTTGGTTTGGGGGGGTTTATAATACATATACATAAATGCATTCCAGTAGTACTGAGTACACCAAATACCCAGATGTTGACTCCTTAATACTATTCTCTACTATAAAGAACCAGAGCTCCTGAGAGAAATGGATGATTGCAGGGTTGAAGCAAATAAAGTACAAAATGATCATAGAATATCCTTTTATCTCAGAAAGAAAAAGAATACTGAAAAGAATAATGGGGCATGTCAAAAGGCACAGGAGCAGACTGAAGGGGCTTCCACTGGCCCTGCTGGGGGCAATTTGAGTATTAAAATAAATAATGGTATTAACAGACTATGCCAAGCCAAAGCCAAGTGCTGTCGAGTTGGATCCGACTCATGACTATAACACATAATAAAATAGAAATCCATGAGTCCATAGTGGTATAAGTAGAGGAATAAATGAGGTAAAAGGGAAAAACTTTCCTTATTGAATACTAGTAAATGGATAATAAATAATAACAACTATTTTAATAGTCAACTCTTTTTATAATAACTATTAAAAAGAATAATAAAAATGGAGACTTATCATTTTTCAGCCATCATAGAGGAAGTTGATTCAGATAGAAGTTATTCAGTGGATGCTTAGTTAGCAGGTGGCAGTTGGATGAAGCATACAATATTGACCCAATATCAGAATAACTCCCCCAACACATATACAAAACATCAATCAGTTACAAAGGGAAAAAACTGACAACTTTAAGATGGAAAAACTTGGCAGAAAGCAGCATGACAGCGTGATCAAGGTTGGCATCACTAGTGGTAGCTCAGGGTAACATTGTGTGCGCCCAGATATAGTGAACAGAGAAGACAGCAGCATCAGTTCTGTAGTAGCCCTGTCAGGAACGCATGGCCTGAGTTTGGTATTAAGAACACGAGAATACGTCCAACGGACCAGGCTGAGGAGCACTCTATGGAATGAAAGACTTTACAGCTATTGAGGACTCGAAAAATGAATAGTGAGGAACTGTTCCAAACAGAGGGGTCTTAAGAGATACAACCACTAAATACAGCATTTATATGTGGACCAGAAAGGACAGAGACATTGTTGGAATATTTGGTGAAATCGGAATAGAATCTACAGATAACTTGTTGTATGTACCACTGTTGATAGATTTATTCAAAAAGCTGCAGGATGCTTTCATATGAGATGCCATTACTTTTAGAAAACACACTTAGGGCTGATGGATATCATATATGCAATTTACTCTAGAAGGTTCAGACACAGATGAATGATAATAGAGAGCGGATGATAAAGCAAACACAGTAAGAGTTGAGGAATCCAGGTAAATAGGATACAGCAGTGTTTTCACCTCTTCTATGCACTTGAAATTATTTTCAGATGAACTATTTAAATGCTTTAAATGTCTGTTTTATTAAAATCCATTGCTGTCAAGTCAATTCCTACTCATGACAACCCTATAGGACAGAGGAGAACTGCTCCACAGCATTTCCTAGGCTCTGATGTTTACAGAAGCAGATGGCCACATCTTCCTTCTGAGGAGCCACTGATGAGCGGACTGCCAACCTTTTGGTTAACAGCCAAACTTGAACCACTAGGTTTCCTTATGTATATTATAACCCATTGATCAGTAGTCATTTCGGCTCATAGCAATCCTTCCAAAGAGAGCAGAACCGCCCCACAGGGTTGCCAAGGCTATAAATCTTTACAGAAGTGACTGCCACATTTTTCTGACACAGAACAACTGGTTGGTTCCAGCTGTTGACACTCTGGCTAACAGAGAAGTGTTTAATCACTGCACCACCATGGCTGCTTAAAACAGTTTGATGGAAAGCAAAAACTCAGCCAGCACACTGCCACATGTTATTTCCATCCCCTGCCCATGTCTTGGGTTTCACCATGATGCATGGGTTAAGTGGAAAGATATGAATATTTTTTATTTTGTAATTTAAAAAATTTTTACTGTACTAAAATTATATATGATATAATATTCACTGATACAGCATTTTTTACATATATGATACATATATGACACCTATTATATCAACCAAATTGTGCAACAACCACTAGTATCCACTGTTTAATTTTCCATCACCATAAACAGGTAGTCAGTCCTCAAGAAGGGTTCCTTCCTCCCCCTTCCCTGTTGTTCTTGGTAACCATGGATAATTTCGGTCTGTATGCATTTTCCTATTCTAGATACTTTATATAAGAGGGATCATACAACATTTGTCCTTTCATACAGCATTGTTTTACTAAATGTTCATTTACTGAATTCATCAGTAGTGCATATACAGACTCCTTACCGCAGAAAGTAACAGCAGGTTAGATTTAGTTTACAGTGTTTACTTCTTGACATAAATCTCTAACTTTGAGTCAAATGGTGTGTCTAGTTTTGAAAGACAATGCAAAATTACAATTATCTGTCTATGGAAACACTGCTTTTTCTATGAAAGTACTGTTTTTATGGGAAGCAGTTTCTGTGATTTCATCTAAAAGCATATAAACTAGTGGCATGGAACACAAGAAAGGCCCATTTTCAACAAGCCATTCTGGAGCTTAGACATAGCAAGTTAAACCACTCAGGATACAAAATAAACATAAGTAAATCAGTAGGATTCCTTTATACCAACAATGAGATTATTAAGGAAGAAATCACCAAGTCAATACCATTTACAATAGCCCCTAAGAAGATAAAGTACCTAGGAATAAATGTAACCAGAGAAGTAACAGACCTTTACAAAGAGAACTACAGACCCTTACTATAAGAAACTAAGAGAAACCTACTCTGCTCATGGATAGGAAGACTAACACTGTGAAAAAGTCTGTTTTACCCAAAGCAATCTACTTGTATAATGCAATCCCAATACAAGTTCCAGTGACATTTTTTAATGAGATGGAGGAACAAATCACCAACTTTATCTGGAAAGGGAAGAAACCCCGGATAAGTAAAGCATTAATAAAGAAGAAGAACACACTGGGAGGCCTCACATTACCTTACCTTAGAACCTATTATACTGCCACAGTAGTCAAAACAGCCTGGTACTGGTACAAAAACAGACAGATAGATCAGTGGAACACAACCAAGACCCCAGAGATGACACCATCTGCCTATGAACAGTTGATATTCGACAAAGGCCCTAAGACATTAAACTGGGGTAAAAATATCTTCAACAAATGGTGCTGGCAAAATTGGATGTCCATTTGCACTAAATTAAAACAAGATCCATACCTTACATCTTATACAAAAACCAACGCAAACTGGATAAAAGACCTAAATATCAAATCTAAAACAATAAAGCTCATCCAAGAAAAAGTAGGAACAACAATGGAAGGTTTAATACACAACGTAGACAGAATTCAAAATCTGTCAAACAAACCATGATCAGCAGAAGAGAAAATAGATAAATGGGAACTACTATGAATCAATCACTTTGGCTTATCCAAAGACTTTATTAATAGAATTAAAAGACCACCTACAGAATGGGAAAAAGTATTTGGCAACTGTATGTCAGACCAACACCTGTTCTCTATAATCTATAAGGTACTACAAAAGATCAAAAAGAAAAAGATAAATCATCCAATTAAGATCCAGGCAGCCAAAAAACACATGCAGACATGCTCACGATCGTTAGCTATTAAAGAAATTCAAATCCAAACTACAATGAGATACCATCTCACCCCAACAAAATTGGCCATGATCTAAAAAATGCAAAACAACAAATGCTGGAGAGGCTGTGGGAAGATTGGAACTCTCCTACACTGTTGGTGGGATTGCAAAATGGTACAAACTCTTTGGAAAGCAATCTGGCACTCCCTTAAAATAGTGGATATAGATATGCCATTTGACCTAGTAATTGCACTGCTTAGAATATATCCTACAGAATCAAGGCCATTCACACCAACTGATACATGCACGCGAATGTTCATCGCAACACAGTCCATGATAGCAAAAAGATGGAATCAACCTAGATACCCAACAACAGAGGAATGGATAGGTAAACTATGGTATATATACTCAATGAAACAATATGCAATGATAAAGGACAATGACGATAGCAGGAAATATCTCTTAACCTGGTTTCAGCTGGAGGACCTTATGCTGAGTGAAAGTAGTCAGGGACAGAAGGACAAATACTGTATGAGACCCCTACGATAAGAACTTAAAAACAGAGTTACGCATAGCAGAAAAGACTCTTTGACAGCTTCAAGGCTGGGGAGGGTGGGAGGGCAAGGCGGGGAGGGTTTAGATTAGACAGTTGTTAGAAATTTGGTTGGGTGAAATAGGTGATAACACACATTAGTAAGAAGATCAATGTTAATGGGACTTTGACACAACTTGTGTACTCCTCCCATCTTTACCCAATATTGCAAGGACAGAGTAGCTGGGACAGGGGCTGGGGACCATGCTCTCTGGGGAAATGGAGGCCAATTGGCACAACTAGCATTTTGCTAATGAGGACTCTCCACACCCACATTGGTGAGTGGCATCTGGGGTCTTAAAAGCTGCCAAGCTGCCATCTGAGGGTACAGCAAATGGTCCCAACATAGCAGGAATGGATGATCACTGAGGTCCATAACAACATGAGGGAAAGAGAACCCAGAAGACAGAGAGACCCACTTGAATGAGTGTCTAAATCGACTTGTGACCAGAAGAACCAGATGGTGCCCGGCCACCATCTGTTATAGCCACGATGGAGCTCACAAAGTTGAGTCTCACTGGCAACACAAGAATAAATAGGAGTGCACCCTGAGATCTCCACTAAAAGACCACAATTGATGGTCCAGGGGCTTCTGGGTTCCCCTGGGAGCATGGCCCCTGGCCCTGATGCTGCCCCTGTCCATAAATCGTAGTATAGGTCAACTTTCAGACAGTAATGGGTTGGACTTGGAGAGGCAGAGTGACCATATTTTGTGGGCACTTTATGGTTCTAGGCATCTATAGGATGTCATCCTGCTGACCTCATACTGGAGGAAGGGGAGTGGGTGGAGAGGAGAAAATAGGAGACTGTTGGGAGGATAGGACATGTATGGAGCGGAGAGGAAGAATGTGCTGTCACTATGCAGGGAGACCAGTGGAAGCTGCATATAGGTGAGCATGCAAATTTATATGGGAATGTACATTTTCATTCAATCATAATAAAAAAAAAGTTAAACCACTGTCAATTCAAGATGAAAATCTGATGTTTCTTCTTACACTGATTGTTCTTGTTACCCACCCCAGTAGCATTATCTGACCTGCCCTTTTCTAGTACTTGTGCAGAGTGAAAAAAAGCTAATGACATTCGGTGTCTGTGAATGTGAGGTTCCCAAGTCACAAAGACCTCTTCGGATCCAAGCATATTTGGAAAAGCCCAAGCCCATACCCACTGCAGTCGAGTTGGTTCCAACTCATAGTGAACCTATAGGACGGAGTAGAACTTTTCCATGGAGTTTCCAAGGCACACCTGGTAGATTCAAACTGATATTTGGAAAGGAGTTTTCAAAATAATAATTCCAGAAATATCAAAAGAATGTTTTCTGCTTTTATATTCTCCTTTTTTAAAATTTTATTTCAGTCAATGGGTTAGGATAAAAGTGAGGGTACAATTAAGGAAAATTAACCACCTAGAATAGTGTGATTTATAAAAAGGGGAAGAATCAGCTGTGCGGTATTCCACCACTGGCATCTATGGTGCCAAGCCTCTCCAGTCTCCCTAGTCCCCTCTACACCTAGCCCAGTCAGTGGGGAGACAGACCAGCCTGTTCTGCATAAGTGGTTAAAAAATAAAAACAAAAAACAATAACATTCAGTATCTCAACCTCTAAGATTCTTAAGGTGCTGGGGCTTCTTGGGACCTCAGTAAAAACTGAGTGAAAAAAGAAGGAAGACAATGGCTTGTGACTGCCCTGCTATAGTGGAAGAACTTTGACTCTCATGACCTTCAAGTCCTGATGTTATGCCCATTAATATGGCATATCATATGACAAAAAGGACTTTGTAGGTATAATTAAGATTACCAGTCAGTTGACCTGGAAAACTTGGTGGTAAAGTGGTTAAGAACCACAGCTGCTAATCAGAAGTTGAGCAGTACAAATCCACCAAGCACTCTTTAGAATCCTGTTAGGAGCGGGCCCCCCTCTCCCAACATGAGGATCAAGGAGGTGCCTCCTAAGAGGGGCTTCACAACCCCCTCGGTTTATGGAATTATACTGGGAAAACCTGACCAGGAACTTCTGGGGTATAGAGATCAAAGGAATGGATTTCAACGTAGCATGCCTAATAGCACTGAGGCCTGCCCAGCTTCAGTGGCTTCCCCCTAATTGCATTCTCCCCTCCCTTTTCTCCACATACACAGTTTTACAAGCTAATGCTTGAAAGGCTTTCCAAGGACAATTCTCCACATAGCCATTAAAACTACACAAGCATCTCCACTGATAACACTAAAGAAACATCTTTCTTAGTGCAGCTGTGCTTGATTAGGGGATAGCAGACACTTACTATCTACACAGGAAAATACAAATAAAAACTTAGAGAAACAAATGAAGACAGCCAAATGGTGAGGTTTTGAGGAGTCTACCCTTCTGTGCTTTTCACCTTGAGGCACCAATAGAGTCATTAAGTTCAAAGCAAAACTTTGTTTTCACTGGTAACTTTGTTTTCACTGACATTTAACACCTGGTTCAAAACGTTATCCAAAAAGCCTTGGCAATTAAGTAGAAGAAGGAGACCTCGAGGGGTCAGTTTCTTGTTAACCAATAGTTTATATTATGAAGAAAATAGGGTGACCACAACACCACCTGACCTATAAAGAATAAAGACGGACAGCTCTCGACACAGACAATCTTTCGTTGGTCAGGCTGCCTTAAACCAGAAAAGTCTTTCCTGTCTCCTTTATTCATTTCCCACCGCGCCTTCCCTCCCTCTGTGCGGGACCCTGAAAAGTGTTGGGACTGGCTCCCGGCAGAATCCCTAAGGGACAGTTCTACTCTGCCTATAGGTTCACTGTGAATCAGAATTGACTCAACAGCAACAGGTTTCGTTTGATCAGCTGACCTTAAAATAGAGAGATTGCCTTAGATTACCTGAGTGATCGCAATGTAACCATCTGAGCCCTTAAAAGAAGAGGCAGTCAGGAAGTTTTGAAGAATGGGAAGCACTCAGTGTGCTGTCTAAAAGATGCAAAGGACCACATGTTCACAAAATTGGGGCCTCAGTCCTACAGCTGTAAGGAACAGAATATTTCAGACTCCCAGTGATTTTAGACACTAATTCTTCCTCAAAAGTCTCCAGAACAGCAGCCAGCCCAGCCAACACATGGGGTTTAGCTCCTAAGGCCCTGAACAGAGAAACCAGCTGTACAACAATGAGATAATAATTGGGTATTGTTTTAAACCACCAAATTTATGTAATTTAGTGTGTAACAATAAAACATCTAATACACTAGATATTGATGCTGTTCTCTTATGTGATAAAAGATGAAGAAAAGCTAGACCTGGGGACTCAAAGCATGGTCACATCCTACTGCCTTAAACTTCATCAGCATCTGGGAAATGTTGGTGTGCTAAAGACAATTCTGTGCTTCACCAATATGCCTGTTTCTGAGGCACAGATTTCCCAGCTGTGCTCGCATCTGGGATGGAACCAAGACATGCTCACATAATTCCAGTGTTATTGTCACACAAGATGTCCTTCTGAATGACGGAACCTATGATATCAGGCCCAAGATGGAGACACTAATCTAAGATTGCAATTTTTATTATTTTTCCCTCAATTACCACCAATATTTCAAACAAGGAAGGATACTGAAACACCAAACACAACCTCATTAAAAAATGACAGTCCCTCTCAAGAAAGAATGATTGACCACCCTGTTTGATAAGCATATATCACGTTAATCTTAAACTTTTTATTTCATGCTACATTAGTGAAACCTTTATGATGAACTGGCACTAATATGAAGATCAAGGGAATCACTGTATGAGGTGGAAGTTTCAAATGACCATTTATGAAGACAACAAAGTTCCTGGGCATTTCATCAGAACTAGATTTTCAAGAAGATAATGAGGTTTAAGCTCTAGATCCTCCGCATATATACAGCAACTTCCAAAACCCTGGGAGGGGACCTAGCAATACTTTCACATGGTCGTATGTTCTTGCATGAAGCCTGCAGAAGGAAGATATATAAGCCACAATCAGTTAAGACCCCCGTCACCGTTCTTAGATTTACGGGTGATATGGCAGCCACAGTCATTTGGGGGATCTGGCTAAGGTGCAAGGTGAAATGGCGATATATTCTATTTGGAACAGGACATGTTTATGTGGTTCACAGCATTTACATGTACAGTTAAATTATTGTTAGCTGTCCCAGTATAGAAAAGGCTTCTAGGAACACACCAGTTGTCTGCTGTGCCAGCTGACACTGTGTTAAGGATTGAGTTGTATCCCTCCAAAAAAAAAAAATGTTTTAAATTCTAACCCTTATGCCCATGGTTATAATCTCATTGGGAATGGGCAGTTTATTATGTTAATGAGGAAGTACTAATGTAGGGATTATACTATTAGTGTAGGATTACACTGTTGTTTGTTAATGAACCAGTATTAGTGTACAGATTATACTATTAACATTACAGCGACTTAAATCAATGTCTTTCGAGATATGAAAGAGTAAATTAAGCACAAGCAAGCAAGTAGATATGGGGGATGATCGATGCCAAACCACGTGAAGCTTGGTAGAGAGGAGGCTGAAGAGACGAGGATCTTCCTCCAGAGCTGACAGAGACAGACAGCCTTCCCCTAGAGCCAGCACCCTGAATCCAGATTTGCTGCTTCTCGAACTGCAGGCAGACTGGAAAGAAGGACCCAACAGTCTACTTCTGAAAAAATTGGCCAGTGAAAAGTTTATGAATACTAGCAGATCATTGTCTGATATAGCCCCAGAAGATGAGCCCTTCGGGTTAGAAGGCTCTCAAAATACGACTGGGTAAGAACTGTGTCCTCAAAGTAGAGTCACCTTTTTGATGTGGATTGAGTCAAGCTCTCAGGATGTTCATCTGCTGATGTGGCATGACTCAAAGTGAGAAGAACAGTTGCAAATATTCATTAATAATGAGAAAGTGGAATGTACAAAGCATGAACGTAGGAAAATTATAAACTGTCAAAAGTGCAATGGAGCACATAAACGTTGATATCCTAGGCATTAGTGAGCTGAAATGAACTATTGGCCATTTTGAACCAGACGACCACCCAGTATGCCATGCAAGGAATGACTAATTAAAAGAGAATGATGTCATGAACATCATCAAAAACATTTCAAGGTCTATCCTGAAGCACAACACTGTTAGTAGTAGGACAATAGCCGTACAACTACGATTCAAATTTATATACCAACCACTAAGGCCAAAGATTAAAAAAAAAAAAAAAAAGATTTTTATCAATTGCTATAGTCTGAAATTTATCAAATATGCGGGGTGCATTGATGTTTACTGGTGATTGGAATATGAAAGTTGGAAACTAACAAGGATCCACAGTTGGAAAATATGGCTTAAGTGATAGAAATGACACCAGAGGTCACATGATAAAATTTTACAAGACCAGTGACTTCTTCATTACAAATACCTTATTTTCAACAACATAAACAGCAACTATACATGTGGACCTTAACCAGATGGAATGCGAAGACTGACAGTGAAGTTCACAAACTCATCCTAAAAAAAGCACTGCATACCTCATTGCTGACTATCACTACAGTCACCTTCGAAGTACTCCTTTTGGGAAGCTATGCACTCATGTCAGAGCCTAGTCCACCCTTCAAGCAATTTCAGAACTCTTTTTCTGGAATGGCTATGAGACCTGTCATCATATTGCCCTTGACGTCCTGAATGTATCAAAATGTCTTCTTTTCAAAACTTCCTTTTTATTTAGATAAAGAAAAAAAGCCATTGGGGCCAGATCAGGTGAGTAAGCAGGGTGTTTCAATACAGTTGTTTGTTTACCGGCTTAAAACTCCCTCACAGACAACTATACAATTAGGTTTGTGAACTTGCCACTGTGTATCCCTGTGCAATGGCCACTCAATAAACAGTTCCAAAATTGCTTTGAAGGGTGGCCTAAGCCCTGGCAACAGTGCATAGCTTCCCAAGAGGAATACTTTGAAGGTGACCATAGTGAGATTCAGCAATGAAGTATGCAGCACTTGGAACAATTAAACTTGTGGACTTAATTGACAGACCTCGTACACAAGAATCAAATCAACTACATCTGTGTAGAGATGATTGAAAAGCTGAATACCATTAGTAAGAAGAAAGAGAGGGCCAACTGTAGAACAGACTGTCAGGTGTTCATATGGAAACTCATTCTGAAGTTGAAGAAAATTAAAACTAGTACAGGAGAACAGAAGTATGATCTTGAGGATATTCCACCTGAATTTAGAGATCACCTCAAGAGCAAATTTGAGTCACTGAACACTAATGACCCAAAAGCCAGATGAGTTGTGGAATGACATCAAAGACATTGCAAATGAAAAAAACTAACGGTCATTAACAAGACAGGGAAAAAAGAAAGACCAAAATGGATGTCAGAAGAGACTCTGAAACTTGCTCTTAGTCAAGTAACTAAAGCAAAAGGAGGAAATAATGAAGTAAAAGAGCTGAACAGAAGATTTCGGAGGATGGCTTGAGAAAACTAAGTAAAGTAAATATGCAAAGACCTGGAGTTAGGAAACCAAAAGAGAAGGACATATTCAGTATTTCTCAAGCTGAAAAAATGGAAGAGGAAATGAAAGTCTCAAACTACAATATTGAAGAACTCCGTGAAAATGATATTAACTCAAGAAGCAACAAAAGAAGATAAAAAGAATACACAGGGTCACTGTACCAAAAAGAATTGGTCAACACTCAACTATTTCAGGAGGTAGCATGTGATCCGGAACTGATGGTACTAAAGGAAGAGACAGAAGCCAAACTGAAGGCACTGGTGCAAAAACAAGGCTCCAGGAATTGATACAACACCAATTCAGATGTTTTCAAACATTCTGATTTCATAGGTCTGGTATGAGACATGGGCATCTGCACTTTTGAAAAGTTCCTCAAGTAATTGTAGGGTTCAGCCTAGGTTGAAAGCCCCTACCCTGCAAAGTCAGAGATGCCACATCCCCAAGCATTGTTTTCCGTGTACAGAACATCCTTCATTATAGTCTGTGAAGTCAACTGGGTCCTGATGATCATTGTATTGATAGAGTGGATTAGATTAGTAAGCATCAGAAGATTAGTATTTTTTGTCAAACTTTTGTTTCAATGCCTATGATATATACAATATGTATATCGCCTTGAGGAACCCAATTCTTAATGCTATGATCATTAGAATTTTCACTGCATGAATGTCAGGGATGCTACTAGCTGGAACCCTAGGATCTGCTCATACTGGCCAATAAATGGAAGACTGAAGTGGGAAAGCAGAAAAGCACTTTTATTTCATTGTGCAAGGAAAGGAGGCAGTTGGAGCTGCTGTTGCCAAGCCTACTCAGCAAGGATAAGGGAAAAGTTTATGTTGAAAGGGTTTACAAGTAGAGAGTTCGTATAAGTTATGTCAGCAACAGTCTTAAGCATACTACACAGGTGCAACGGGGTATCCATACAACTTCACGCATCCCCAGGACATGCAAGCAAAGGAACTAGGATTCCAGTGCAAAGTCGTAGAGCAGGCCTAGCAAATGAAACAGGATTCTGATGCAAAGCTGCTTGAGGCAGTGGAATTTTCTTCAGCTTGGAGACCTCTGCCTTGGGGATACCAGATACCCGGAACTATTTCAGTCAAAAAAGAACAACTCTGTACACCAATGTTTATTGCACTGTTGTTCACACTAGCCAAGAGGCACAAACAACCCAAGTGTCCATCAGCAGACAAGTGGATAGACAAAATGTAGTATATCCATAGAATGAAGAGGATTATTTAGTCATCAGGAGAAAAGAAGTTCTGATACGTGCTATGATACTGACGAACCTTGAAAATATTATGCTGAGTTAAATAAGTTAAATAAGATACCAAAAAGACAAATACTGTGTGATATCTAAAACAGGCAAATTGCATAAAAATCAAAGTTTATTAGTGATTACCAAGGACTGGGTAAAGGGGTCATCGACTTACACAGTGTTGCTATATGTTGGAATCAACTTAAAGACAGTGAGTTTGGTTTTGAGTTTGGGTGAAGGGGAGAACTGGGGAGTAATTGCTTAAGCGGTAGTGAATTTCTGCTTGGGGTGATGGAAAGCTTGTGGAGATACAGCTGATGGTTGCACAACATGGTGACTATAATTAATGTCATTGTATAGTACACCTAAAAATTGTTAGAATGCCGAAAAGTTTTGTTATATGTATTTTAGTACAATCATTTTTTTTAATTTTAAATATAAAAAAGTGTGATCTAGTATTTAACTAACTGTTAAGTAGCCTACTTTGCTTATGCCCTTAGGAATAACTGTTATGAAATGTAAGGAGACAGTTTCAGAACAAAGGAATAATGAGCTCACACCACACACACACACACACACACGCACACACACACACTAGTTTTGAAGACAGATGATTGTGTTGGGGCATGAGCGTGTGTAGGTGTGTGTGTGTGCACACATGTACATATGTTCAAATTCTTGAAATACTAAAATAGTCATAAAAAGAGGAAAGGCAACTTGAGATTTAAAATAAAAAATTATTGTTTTACTACGGAATGTGGTGAAGAAAGGAAGTAGGAGTTTGGGAAAGTTTCCTTCCAGGCAAGCAAAACCTCTCTCTGTGGACTCTGAGAAGGAAGTAATAACCACAGACGAAAGAATGTGGTAGGAGAGCAAACTGAGCGACATTTGTAGGGCACCCAGAACGAGCTGTTTCTACTCAAAATAAAATGCTTAAGTTATGCTGTCTGGAAAAGCCCACTGAGAGTTTGTAATGTGCTTGTACTTAGATATCTTTGTTTCCTGGAACCTCTAAAAATAAAAGGCCATATTCTATGTGGCATTTAGATTTAGTCATCAGCTAACCCTGTAAACATTTTCACTAAGAATCTGCTGCATTTTAACTTGAGCAGCAATGAATCATTTTTTCTCCTGGCATTCAGGAGCTGATAATCATGAACTTGGAAAATCTTAAAGACTGAGGTTAGTAACTATTTCAGTGCACTGCGACAAGAAACTTTAAAATGAGAACATGTATATTTTTCTGTACAACAATACTAGTTTTATTAGTTTTGTGATATTAGAATATTATTCTATTAATTGTATTGGTTCTTATTAGAGGTACAGCTGTATGTGAACTATGGTTCTAGAGTCAGACTGCCTAGGGAAAAATCCTAGCACTGTAACTAGGAGGAATATGAACCTGAGCCTTAGTTTTCCTATCTGTAAAGTGGGTCTATTAATAAATATGACTCATGAAATAATACAAATACTTACAGGCGTGTAGTAAGCATTCATACAGAGAGAGAAACATCCAGCAAGAAATCTTGATACTGATTTTGTATTTGTCTAACTCTCTGTCCAATTTCAATTACAATCTATCAGAAATAATGTAAGGAAAAATGAGCTATTGTTGAAGGAAAAAGAAACCCTAACCCATTGCCATCAAGTTGATTCTCATAGCAACCCTTCAGGACAGAGTAAAGCTGTCTCATAAGGCTTTCAAGTGTGTCTGGTAGATTCAAACTGCTGACTTTTTGCAGACAAGATCTTAATCACTGCAACACAGGGGTTTGAAGGATCCAAAAAATTGACTTGCAAATAGATTCTGGGAAACCCTGGCAGTGCAGTGGGTTAAGTGCTACATCTGCTAACCAAAAGGTCGCCAGGTACCCCTTGAAAAGGGGTCTACATTCTTCTAGACATCTGGCACTGAAAAACTCCTACTTCTGCAGAATTGTCATCCTCTCTCTTCCTGTGTCTTAATCCCACTGCACAGGTAGCCATCTGAACACACAGTTTTTCTTCATTTGCCCAAAGACCACCAATGCACATTATCTCCATGCCTGGCTCTCCCTATCTCCTTTACCCTGCTTCATTTTTGCCATAGCACTGATCATCTCAGACATTGTATGTTAACTCCACACGTGGGGCAGTGTTTTGTTCCATTGTGCATAGGGTTGCTGCTTTGCAATGGGTCATTTTTGCTTGATCTTTCTCACCATGGTCTGGAAACTCTCACTCAAATGATAGGGTGGGACTGTGCAAATAAGGTAACTATGGCCCACCCAGGGGATTGGTCAGTTTTGCCATCCTGCTAGACTTAAAAGAGAGCTAATCAGAATGGAGACCACCATCAAGGAAGAAGAGCCAGGAATGCAGCAGGTCTTTGACCCAAGGATCTCTGAGCTGGCAGCCTCTGGAACCAGGAGACAGAGAAATGGTAGAAGCAGGAGAGACTGACAGGAGAGTTCATGGCGGGTTTCCAAGCCCACGGAGTGAGAAAGCAGAGTGCCTTGAGGTGGGAAACTTGCTGGAGGAGTAGGGTGCCTATGGGCACTTAGTTGAGCTGGTTTTGCTGACCCACAGAGCTAAAGCCAAGTGCCTTCAGGCCAAGGCATATTGGTAGAGTGCAGTGTCTCAGGGCACTTACAAGCAGTACTAAAAGAGCTTTGCAATGCCTACTGGAGCTGAGCACAGGCTAAGGACCCAGAGAGAAAGTGCCAGTTGGCACAGCTGAGAAGAAACTCTCCAAACAGAAGACCCTGCTTAAGTATTCCTGAACCTAAATTGTAACCTATTATACTTCCCTAATAAATCACATGGTTGTGAATACTGTTGGTGAGTTCTGTGTGATCATTGCAGTAGATTATTGAATCCAGCAGAGAAGTAGAAGGTGCCATGGGAGGGACGGTTGATGTCAGAATTGTCAAAGAGGTAGGAGAGAGGAGACATGTCTGACTTCTGCTTAATACCCATCAGCCTTAAGCTATCGATCTTGACTCTCCTCTCGTGGGTGAAGTTGGAGGAGGTCAGCCCCCACCTGTACATCATTCTGGTGGTCACTGGAAGTCAGAACTAACTCGACAACAGCTAACAAGAGCAACTCTATGTACATCATGCAATGCTGTCTTCCAAATGCTGCACCTCATACAATAAAACTCAACAAATATGCATGTAATGAGCATATCATTGAAATAAAAAAACAAACAACAACAAAAAAAGCTTTTAATATGTGGCAAACTTTTACTGTGGACCTTGGGTAACGGAGGTTGCTTACACTGGGTCTCAGGACAGGAAACAACTTACAATGCGTGCGGTCCACTATTTCTGTTTCCCCAGTCTCCTGACCATGCGCTATGGGGAATTTCTCACGTCTTTGTCCTCTGACAACCTTACCACTTTCCCTTAGGTTTCAAACCCCATCCTGTCTCTCCTCCTGTCCCAGGTGGCGTTTATAGATACCAAGAGCCAGTTCCCAGTACTGCTGCATGTTCACTCCCTTTCGTCTGTTTGTCCTTCCCTATCTCGGTCTTTGTCAGCCATGCCGATCAGAAGAGTCACATCCACTTCTACACACTAACCCTGAAGGCCTTGGTCCATTTTATGAACTCTCTGTTCAGCAGTTCAACTCCACCAGGTGCTCCTTGGAAACTCTATAGAGAGGTTCTATTCTGTCCTATGGGGTCATTGTGAGTTGGAATCTACTCAACAGCAGTGGGTTTGGTTTTGGCTTTAGTAACTGTAATAGAGGCTGCCAGAGGTATAATACAGGACAAGGGCTTGTTTTCACCTGAGCCTCGAGTTCAGGGAAAGGTTTTTCCTGCTATGGTCTCCCTTCACATTACAACACCCTTCAAAATTCCTCTGTGGTAGGAAACTAGAAAGAGTAGCCAAGAGCAATAGATGGTCAGGGCACCTGAGAAGACCCTGTCTGACCTACCTCCCTCTCCCCAAGCAACATGCTTCCTCCCTTCCTGCTATTTCACGTCACACATCCAAATTTAACACATCGGGGAAGAACTGAATTTCTCTAACTGATAAATTTAATACTAGAACTTGAGTTATATTTGTAAAATCCACTGCTGGAAACTAACTTATAAAGCTACTGTTCCCACAAATAAATAATGAAAACAGAGAAACTCCTTGGAGAACTTTCCAGGAGACTTGGCAGTAAGAGAATTGTGTTGGAAAAGTTAGGTGGAAAACATTCTCAGAGTCACTGTAAGAAGTAAATGGTGAAAAAGCAAATTACTCAAAATTCTGATGTGAATGTTTATTTAGTTCATTCTGAGGACCACCGTATGTGCACCAAGTTTTCTTACAGATTGATTTCACATTGATTTGGGAAGGGGAAATGTAGATGGAGAATACATCTACCTTCTAGTCCTTCTCAGAAAAGCAGGAGCTGCTACAGTATCCCCTTATATGGCATTTGTTTCCTGTTGTGCCCTGAGTGAAGTCTGCAGGGACACACTAGGATAAGTGGTACTTGCTGTTTCCTGGAAGACAACCACAAGGCCTTCTCTGTAATTAGTCCCAGGCCCTGCCTAAGTACCACAGCAGTAACCAGGTATCAGTCACCGGAAGGAGAGAAGTTCTGGGGCTCTGGGCAGATATGGTGGGCATGCAGGGTTAAGGCCCAAACCACACTTGGAATAGATGTTACAAGGAAAGCCTTACTTCCTCCGATGCTGCGGGAAACATTTCCATATGAGGCAATCGATAAGTTCAAACTGTCCTGCAGTTCAGAATACCTGAATGAGGGCAAAATTTCATGAGAACAAATAAAGATTTCCTCAATATTTACAGGCACAAGTTATGTTGACAATAAATCCTGTGTTAGGTTAAGCTAATGACCTGTAGCTGTGTTGCCTTACCTAGCTAAATCTCAGAAGGAAAACTGTGTTCTACCAGCTGACTGGTAGTTTCAGATAACTTCTAGGACAAATCCACCAACAATTTCATTTTCCTGCAATGAAACAGGGAGTATATTAGCTATGGTTACAGAAGCATCTTTAATTCCATAAAAAACAAACAAATTCTGATACCATTTCTAAAATGTGTGGCTATTTGCGGTCATTTTTCTCAAAAGTTACAATGTTTAGTTATAATATCAGGCTTTAAAAGGTAAGATTCCTTAAATAACATACCAAATTGCTTTCTGCTATGATTGAATTGTGTCCCCCAAGTCAACTACACCGTAATTCTATTGTGTGGTTTTCCTCTATTTTGCGATCTGATGTGATTTTCCTATGTGTTGTAAATACTAACGTCTATGACGTTAATGAGTCAGGATTAGAGGTAGTTATGTTAATGAGACAGTACTCAGTCTATAGGATTAGGCTATATTTTGAGGCACTCTCTTTTGAGATGTAAAAGACATAAGTGAGCAGAGAGGAGAAGCACCTTCTGCTACCAATAAAAAAAGATCCAGGAGCAGAGTGTGTCATTTGGACCCAAGGTCCCTGAGCTGAGAAGCTCCTAGACCAGGGAAAGATTGTTGATACAGACCTTTCTCCAGAGCCAACAGAGAGAGAAGGACTTCCCCTGGAGCTGGTGCCCAAAATTTGGACTTTCAGCCTCCTCAATTATGAGAGAATAAATTTGTCTGTTAAAGCCATTCTTGTAGTATTTTTGTTACAGTAGCACCAGACAGACACTTTATAAAGCACATTTGCTTTTCTTGATTAAAAAATAATAGCAAATTATTTCACTAATTTGATTTTTGTTGGCCCAATAAATTTCTATCAACTCTTAGATGTAATTTCCAAACCTTAGCTTAGAAATTCTTTCTTCATATGAAATCTTCCAGGAGAAATCAACAGACAAAATCAGAACTTTTTGAATGAAGCAGTTTGATGTTTTATACTGTCCCTACAAGATCTTATTTCTCATAAAATATACCTTTTTAATTTAAAAACCTCCAAGAACCAAGTGGCCTGATTCAAAAATCTTTACTTACAAGTTGGCAAGTTTCCTGTCATAGTTGATGAGTCGATTTAATTATTCTTTTTATCTTCTTATTTTAAAATAACTATCAACTCATAAAGAGGTGCAAAAATCTTAAAGAAAGGTCCTGTGACCACTTCCCTGAACTTGCTCCAGAAGTAACATATTACACAGTTACAGTACATTATCAAACAAGGAATATTATTAACTAGACTATAGACTTAGATTTCACCACTTTTCACAGGTACTTATTTTTTGGGTTTGTGTCTGGTGGTGTCTTAGTGGTTAAGTGCTGTGGCTGCTAACCAGAAGGTTAGCAGTTCAAATCCTCCAGGCACTCCTTGAAGCTCTATGGGGCAGTTATACTCTGCCTATAGGTTTGCTATGAGTTGGAATCAACTTGATGGCAGTGGGTTTGGGGTACCTGGCAGTGTAATGGTTAAATGCTACTGCTACTAACCAGAAGGTCAGCAGTTCAAACTTTCCAAGTGTTCCTTGGAAACTATGGAGCAGTTCTACTATGTCTATAGGATCACTATGAGTTGGCATCTCCTCAAAGGCAGTGTTTTTTGTTTTTGTTTTGTTGTTGTTTGTTTGTTTTTAGTATAGCTCACTAGCAGCCCTGGTGGTAACAGTGGCTAAGAGCTATGCTTGCTAACCAAAAGGCCAGCAGTTACATCCACCAGCTGCTTCTTGGAAATCCTGTGGGGCAGTTCTACTGTATCCTATAGGGTCACTGTGAGTTGAAATTGACTCAACAAAGAGTTTGGGCTTTGTTTCTAGTTTATAGCTCCGTAAAATTTAATCCTATATGTAGATTTATATAATCACAACTGGCTTGTGATCTGCTTCAAACCTGCCAAAAAAATCAAATAAAATAAAAAACAAAACCTACAAACACACTGCCAACAAGTCAATGCTAACTCATAGTGACCCTATATTACAGAGTAGAACTGCCCCTTAGAGTTTTCAAGGAACGCCTGATAGATTTGAACTGCCAACCTTTTGGTTAACACACTAGCCCTTAAACACTACGCCACCACAGTTTCTGCTTCTAACCTAAAGATTAGCAATTTGAAGCCACACAGTGGTGTCACAAAAGAAGGTCCTTGCGATCCGCTTCCATGGAAATTACAGCCAGGAAAACTCTGTGAAGCACTTCTATTCTTTAACTCATCATGAGTCACAATGGACATCGTTGCCATCCTGACGATTGATGTTCTGTCTCTGAGTCTCAACTGGTTGCTCCAGTACCTTCTATCACATCTATATCTCAGACAGTGAGAAAAAAGACAGAAAAAGTGCACACGTGTACCTATTTCTTCTAGGATGTGACCGGGAAATGGCACACATGACTTTTGTTGCCATGCCATTGTCAAGCACTTCATCACAGGGTACAGGTAGCTGCAAGCAGATGTGAGAAACACATTATTTAGCAAAGTGCCCTGTTAAGACTCTAGAGTTCTAACATTAAAGACAGGAGGAGAAAAAAGATAATTGGTAGACAACCAGTGATCTCTCCAACAGTGACTGGTTACTGCTCAATTACAGCCTGCGCCTCCTCTTCCCTTCCTGTATTTCCAGTATGTCACCAGGTCTAAGTACAAATGGAATGAACTGGGAAACTAGGACTTTTGTACTCAGTGATACTGTCGCAATGCCAGCTCAAGAAACTCCATGTAGCCAAGAGTCTGAGCTACATTTCTACCCTTGACTCTGATACCCTGATAACATTCACCAGTTTCTATTGATAAGAGTTTCTACTTCAGTGAACAAAATCTGTGATTGCTGTTTGTTTCTTTTTCAGTCTTCCGACATTGCCTCATAAATACAGAAGCCGCAGCAGTCATTGTAGTAGTAGTAATTGCAGAGTTTAATGAGAATAATAGAAGTTGTCTTACAGCATACTGTGTCGTAGTCTTTTCCTAAATTCCCTACCGAAACAACCTATTTCATTGAATCCTCACGGCAGTCCTCTGCAGTAATTTGTCTCCTTTGTAAATGAAGAAGCTGAAGCCAAGGGAGATGAAATATTTTACCCTAATTTGCCTTAACAAGTGCATGATAAAACCAATATTTAATACAGCAGTCTAGTTGCCTATTTTATAGAGTATGCCTCTTGTAGAGCATGTTTTTATAACAACAATAATAATAATAAAAAAACTCACCGCCGTTGACTTTACTCCAACTCAAAGCAACCCGATCAGACAAAGTAGAACTGCCCAAGAGTTTCCAAGGAGCCCCTGCTGTGTTCAGACTGCTTACTTTTTGATTAGCAGCCATAGCTCTTAATCACTGTGCCCCTAGGGTTTCCAAAACAATAATAATAGATATCTTTATTGAAGCACTGTGCCACCCACTTTATATATGTGTGTATGTCTTATTTTATCTTCACAATAATCTCATGGCACTATTTACTGATGAAGAGACTGAGGATTAGAAGATCAGTGATAGCAGCTGACAGTGACAGTTTCACTGCATGAACACAATTAATGTCACTGAATTGTCCCTGTGAAGAATGTTGAGAAGGCAGAGGTCATGCTACATATACTGACCTCAGTAAAAATATATATATGTATATTTAAATAACACAGCTAGCAAATGATGAAGCCAAGATGTAAACCCAAGAAGTTTGGTTCCCAGCCCCCAAACTAGTACAGAGCTCAAATTCAACCACACGTAAAAAGTGCTCACTCCTTGGACTGAGGGTCAGGGCGGTGGGGGGAGCATCAACTTACGTGACCCTACCATTTACTAATAAATTTCACCTTCTTTTTTTCTAATTTGGCTGGAGAACATTGCAATATCAAAACCGCTTCAGTAGGGTGAACAGGTGGGTTTGTAAAATGAGATTTGTTTTGTCTGATGAGTCATCTTTGTCTTATGTCTGGTAAAAACGAAGTTGTTTTGTCTCACTGTGGCCCTGAGAGTATTTAAGGTTTTATCCAGACATATCTTGAGCTTGTCATCTTTGTCTGACTATAAAAATAAAACCAGATGGTGTGCTCTATGTATAAGGCACCACGGCTGAATGTATGGAAGTGGAAACCTAAGAGGTCAAAAAAGAGACAGGAAGTTCCTTGGCCCTGCTGTCACAGTACATTTCCTTCTGTCACACACACACACACACACACACACATATTCCTAAAGTATTGGAAACAGCTTACACAAGTACCCGTAGCCCAAACGTTTTCCTCCATCAGATACCTGTTAGCAAGATCAACTGTAGGAAAAATTGTGGAATGTGAGATATGTTGCCTCCCTCTCTCCATACTCTTTGTATTCCTTCTGCTCTAGTCTTACAGTATCTTTAAGTTGCCGTTTCAACAAGGAATTCCTCATAAAGTCCTCAACCCTACCTGTTGTTGCTGCTGCCATTGAGTGCCTCCCTACTCATAGCAACCCCTTGCACAACAGGATTGGACCATTGTGATCTATAGAGTTTTCACTGGTCAATCTTAAAAGTAGATCTCCAGGCCTTTCTTCCTAGTCTATCTTAGTCTGGAAGCTCTTATAAAACCTGTTCAACATCATAGAAATACAAAAACCTCCAATGATGGACAAGTGGTGGCTGTGCTTGAGGGGCCTTGGCCAGGAATTGTACCAGGCCTCCCACATCCAAACCAAAAACCAAACCCACAGTCATCAAGTCAGTGTCAGAAGGTCAGAGATATCATCATGGCCAGAAACTCTAGGACCCTCTAGACCTTTTGTAAGGAGTTTGGATGTTATTCAATGGCACTGGGTGTAACTGGAAGGTTAATTTCATTTTTCCTTGAATTTAAGAATATGGATAGAGTATTTCTCTTATGTTAATAAGCACACAAAAAAAAATCTCAACATAATGAGAAGGACTGATTGCATGTTGTCATGGATTGAATTACACCCCCCCAAAAATGTGTGTATCAGTTTGGCTGGGCCATGATTTCCAGTTCTGTGTGTTATACTCTATTTTGTTATTGTAATCTCCTGTATGTTATAAAACCCTAATTTCTGCCTGTGGTTAAGGGGATAAGGTTAGATTACATCAAACAATATTGAGGTGGGACGGTAACACCTTTACTAAAGGTACATCCTTGATCCAATGTCAAGGGAGATTTCCTGAGCTGTGGCCTGCACCACTTGTTGGTCTCTCAAGAGATAAAGAGAAAGGGGAGTGAGCAGAGAGTTGGGGAACTCATGCCACCACGAAAGCAGTGCTGGTAACAGAGCACGTCCCCAAGGTTCCTGCACTGAGCTACTCCCAGACTAAGGGAACACTGACAACACAGCTCTTCCTCCAGAGCTAACAGAAAGAAGAAAGCCGCCTCCTGGAGCTGGCACCCTGAATTTGGACCTCTAGCCTACTGGACTGTGAAGAAATAAACTTCTCTCTGTTGAAATCCTCTACTTGTTGCATTTCTGTTACAGCAGCACTAGATAACTAAGGCACGTGTCTAACCCAATATTCTACATATAAAGTGTGTCCAACTCTCTGAGTGAAGCAGCCTGTCCTCAAATCTTCTTCTAACCCTAGTACTAATCACTAACTGTACCTTTAAAACTTGTTACAGAGTTATATAGAAATGCTTCTAATCTCACTTTTAAATGTCTTTTCAGTTTGCATAAACTCTTATGAGATGTTCTGTATGTTAATTACGGGGGGAGGGTCAATCATTCAAACTTGTCAGTTGGGTCAAAGAGTTACCTAGCAGCCACCACCTCAGTACTATTTCTCCAAGCCCAAAGCCTCTGTAAAACTAAGAAACTAACACAGTTACTTCCAACAGAAATTTGATGACTTCAATGTCAAGTATCAGGACGTAGCTTAAAACCACAAAACCTCTGTTTCAGCCCCAAATTAAAACTAAGTGGAAAGGTTCTTTCTCTTATTCTTCATTTTTTGTTCTATTTAGCCACTAGTTAATTAAGAAGGGCCAAGTGGAGCAAAATGATTAAATATTCAAGGGAAGATGTTTTCCTTATAATTACATTAAAATGAAGAACATGTTATTCATCAAGATTCATCCTGTAGAATGCAAGCTGATCAGGAAAAAATACTTCAATAAACTCCTTGACTGTGCAGGGTGAGACCTCAAGAAGATATTCAAGAAACAAAAGATGGCTGGTGGAATGAATGCTCCACAAATTTTGGGGTGAGCAGATTTGAGGTTGGAGTAGAGATATAATGTGAGTCACAAAAGTTACCAGAAAGTTCCGGTGACCAAGGAGTGAGGGCAAAGAGAGTAACAGGGATTCAAGGATGGTCCAACATCAGAAAACCAATCAACATCATTTACCACATAAGGAAAACAATGGAAAAGACTTACATAATCATGTCAATTGACACAGAAAAGATATTTGGTAAAATCCAGCACTTTTTCCTAATTAAAAACTCTAAGCAAAAGAGGAAGAGAAGGGAAATACTTTTAACATAATTAAGGGCATATATGCAAAACTAACATTATTCTCAACAGAGCGTTGCCCTTGGGAATGGAAATGAGATAGGATACTCTTTATAACCACCTTTATTCCATAGTACACAGGAAGACTTTGCTGTTACTTTTGTTAGATTCTGTCTGGTCAGTTCCAACTCACAGGAGCCCTGGCCCAGCAGGAGGAAATGCTGTCTGCGTCTGCAGCGCCCTCCCGGTCTTTGCTGTTTCAGCTCACACTGCTGCAGCCGCTGGGCTAGTCCATCTCAGTGAAGGCCTTCCTCTTTTTTGCTGACCTTCTATTTTACCAAAAAACCCCAAAACCAAACCTACTACCACTGAGTCGGGTCCAACTCACAGCGACCTTAGAGCTCAGAGTAAACCTGCAGTATAGAGTTTCAAGGAGTGCCCGGCAAATTTGAACTGCAAACCTTTTGGTTAGCAGACATAGCATTTAACCCACTAGGCCAGCAGAGTTTTCTCTTTTACCAAACATGATGTCTTTCACCAGGAACTGGTCTCTTTTGACAACTTGTGCGAAGTATGTGAGATAAAATCTTGCCGTCCTCGTTTTTAAAGACTCTGGCTATACGAGTATTTCTCCCAAAACAGATTTATTTGTTTTTCTGGAAGTCCGTGGTATATTCAATATTCTTTTCCAACATCATGTTTCAAAAGTATTAACGTTTTTTGCTCGTCTTTATTCATTTCCCAGCTTTCGCATACATATGAGACAACTGAAAATAGCACTGACTGGGTCAGTCTCACCTTAGTCTTCCCAGTGACTTCTTGGTTTTTAACATTTTAAAGAGGTCTTTTGCAGCAGATTTGCCCAGTGCAATACATCATTTGATTTCCTGACAGCTGCTTCCACAGCTGTTGATTGTGGGTTGGTAAACCCTGGTGACATAGTGGATTAAGTGCTATTTCTGCTGGCCAAAGGTCAGAAGTTCAAATCTGCCAGGCACTCTATGGGGCAGTTCTACTCTGTCCTCTAGGACTGCTATGAGTTTGACCCGACTCAATGGCAGTGAGTGTGTTTGTTTTTTGATTGTGGATCCAAGTAAAATAATCTTCTTTGTCATGCCGTTCTTTTCGCCATTTATCATGATGTTGCTTATTGGTCCACTTGCAAGGATTTTTGTTTTCTTGGCTCTGAGATGTAGTCCGTGCTGAAGGCTGTAGTCTCTGATCTCTGTGCTGAAGGCTGTAGTCTCTGATCTCTGTAAGTGCTTCAAGTCCTCCTCACTTTCAGCAAGCAAAGTTATGTCATCTCCATATCATTCATCCACCAATACTGATGCCACCAGTCCTGCTGCCACATTCCTCTTAATAAAGTACAGCTTCTTGGATTACTTCCCCAGCACATAGTTTGAATAAGCATTATAAAAGGATACAACTTTTTCTTCCTGCAAAACCTGATCAGAACAATAAGAAAAGGAAATAAAGAGTATGCAAATTGTAAAGGAAGAAATGAAACTATTCCTATTTGCAGATGACGTGACCTGTAAACAGAAAATCCCAGAGATTTCACAAAGAAGTTACTGGAAATAATAGGATTCAGCAAAGTGTTAGGATACAAGATTAACACAGAAAAATCAGTTAGACTCCAAAATAACAGTGAGGACTCTGAAAAGGAAATGAAGAAAACAATACCATTAGCCATACTGCCCCACCAAATAAAATACGTAGGAATAAACCTATGGGCATAAAAGACCTATAGAAGGAAAACTGCAAGACAATACTGCAAAAAGCTACAAGACATCTGTATAAATGGGAAACAGTTCATGATCATGGATTGGAAAACTGAATATTATGAAAATGTTTATACTACCAAAAGCAAGTTATGGGTACAATAGATCCAAATCCCAACAACATTCTTTAATAAAATGGAAACTCTAATTTTCACCTTTATATGGAAGGAAGAAAAGGTCCTGAATAGCTAAGGCAATACCAAAGAAAAGGAACAAAGTAGGAAACTCTGGTGGCATAGGGTTAAGTGCTACAGCTGTTAACCAAAGGGTCATCAGTTTGAATCTGCCAGGTGCTCCTTGGAAAGACTGTGATGCCATTCTACTCTGTCCTATAGGGTCACTATGGGTGGGAATCATTTGATGGCAAGGGGTTTTTGTTTGTTTGTTTGTTTGTTTTGGAGGCTTCATACTTCCTATCCTCAAAACTTACTATACAGCCATGGTATTCAAAACAGCTTAGTACTGGTTCAGTGACAGATACGTAAACCAATGGAATCAAACTGGGAACTCAGAAGCAACTCCATCCCTCTACAGGCAGCTAATCTTCAACAAAGTGTCAAAGTACAACTGGGAAGAAAATCTTTTTAACAAGTGGTGCTGGCAAACTGGATATCCTTCTCCAAAAAAATGAAACAGGATCCATACCTCATAACATGTATAAAAACTAACTCAAAATTGGTCAAAGACCTAAATGCTAAAGCAAAACTATAAAGTTCCCAGAAGATAACAGAGGGATAAGACCTAATTTGGGGCATAAATATACTATCAAATATAATTAAAATTGCACATACAACTGAAGTTAAATTAGATAACTGGGATCTCTTAAAAATTAAATATTTATGTTCATCAAAAGACTTTATCAAGAGAATAAAAAGAGTACCTAAAGACTGGGAAAAAAATCTTGGCAACAATATGTCTGATAAGGGGCTAATATCTAAAATACATCCAAAACTTCAACAATTCAACAACAAAAAAGATAATCCAATGAAAAAAATGGGCAAAGGGTATGAACAGACATCCCACCAAAGAGGACATTCAGGTGGTCAACAAATACACGAAAAGATGTTTGATGTCGTTAGCCATCAGAGAGATGCTTAATCAAAACCATAACAAGATACCATCTCACCTCTTCAAAAATGGCAATGATCAAAAAATAATTATAATAATACTGAAAACAACAAAGCCTGGTGAGGTGATAGAGAGACTAGAACTCATACATTGCTGGTAAAATTGTAAAAAGACCCCTATAGGGTCTCTAAGAGTTGGAATCTACTGGACAGCAGTGGGTTTTTAGGTATGCATATGTATGTACAGGTAGCCCTAGTCAAGTCAATGCACCTGCATGTGTGATTGTATTTGCAACCACTGTGAGAAATGGTATGGTGCTTCATCAAAAAGCTACAAACAGAAATGCCTAATGATCCAGCAAACCCTGTCCTAGGTCTATATCCAAGAGATATAAAAGCACTGACTTTATGAATAGACATGTGCACACATATGTTCATTGCAGCATTATTCACAACAGCAGACACATGCAAACAACCTAAGTGTCCATCAACAAATGAATGGATAAACAAATCGGGTTGCATGCATGCACTGGAACTATGCAATTATAAAGAATAACGAGGAGTCCTTCAAATATAACATGGATGAAACTGGAGGACATCATGTTGAGTGAAATAAGTCAGTCACAGAAAGACAAATTTTGTACAATCCCGTTATTATAAAGTTTCAAGAATAGATACACACACAGAAAGCAACATCCTGTGATGGTTACTAAAAATGAGAAGGCAGAAGGGGGTGGGGGAAGGAATCACTTTCTAGACAGTCGCTTTTGGTAATGGGAAAGGCAATAGTAACTATGGACGAAGTCAGCGCAACTTGACTAAGATTAAGACACTAAGAAGTACAAAATAAAAACAATGTGGAGAAGCGCTATATGACACGGACAATTTTGCAACAACAACCAAAAAATATCCATAGCTGTGTAAGAGCTCCAGCTGCCAATGACAAGGTTGGCAGTTCAAATCCACCAAGGGCTCCATGAAAACTCTATGGGGCAGTTCTACTTTGTCCTATAGGGTCTCTAAGAGTTGGAATCTACTGGACGGCAGTGGGTTTTTAGGTATGCATATGTATGTACAGGTAGCCCTAGTCAAGTCAATGCACCTGCATGTGTGATTGTATTTGCAAGTATGGGCATATATACATCTGTGTGTGCTGCCATTAAAATATTACTAAAACAAAAAGCACAAACTCAGCCCTCCTAAGAAGACAGTTGACTTACAGGTTATTAAAAACAAAAAAAGTCAGTTGCTTCCAATGGCCTGCACCTAATAGCATGTGCAAAAGCAAACCTGTGCTCCATAAGATCTTCAGTGTATGATTTTGTGGAAGCAGATCAGCAGATTTCTCTTGTTTAATGTACCTCTGAGTGGACTTGAACCTCCAAACTTTGGTGAGCCTCCAAGCACATTAGCTATCTTAACCTCCAGGGACTCCATGTACCAAACCATTTCCACTGCCATCGAGCCAATTCTGGCTCATAGCAACACTATAGGACAGAATTGAACCACCCCACAGAGTGTCCAAGGAGCGTCTGGTGGATTTGAATTGCCAATGTTTTGGTTAGCAGCCTAGCATTTAACCAAGAACACTATAATAGGTTTTTTTTAAAAAAAAAAAATCCAAACCCATTACTGTCAATTCTGACTCATAGAGAGCCTATAAGATAGAACAGAATTGCCCCATAATGTTTCCAAAGAGCACCTGGTGGATTAGAACTGCTGACTTTGGGGTTAGCAGCCACAGCTCTTAACCTCTATGCCATCAGAGTTTATAGGTTATAGTTTATTTAAAAAAAAAAAAACTGTGCCAGAGAGTGGATTCCAACTCATAGCGATCCTATGGGACAGAGTAGAACTGCCTCGTAGAGTTTCCAAGAAGCACCTGGTGAATCTGAACTGCCTCTAGCAACCTTAGCACCTAACCATGATGCCACCTCAGTTTCCTTATAGTTTACAATCTTCTTAAAGAACTGGCACTTACAGAATTGCCCGGAGGAAATACAATCACAAAATCTGGAAATATGCTATGCTCTGTTAACAGTGGTAATATTCTCCTTGGGGTTCTTCATACTGATTTGTGGGCGGCTCATTGTGCTTTACATCATGATGTCCTCTCGGTGAAGGAGGGAATCATCAGGTTGGTGTGATAACATTACTAAGGCAAAAAAAAGGGCAAATGGTTTGGAAAGGAAAAGGGAACAAGTTACCTGTATTATAGGGCAGTGTTTCTCAACCTCAGCACTATTAACATTTTGGACAGAAAAAGTCTTTGCTGGAAAGGAACAGGACAGAAGCTTCCCTGTGCATCAGACAGCATTGGACAGCATCTGTAATCTCTACTCACTAAATCACCTCCCCAATCACGCTGCTCAAAAATGCTCCTAAAAAGAATGGCGATGGCTGCATGACATGACAAGTGTCATTAACGTCACTGAACTGTACATGTAAAAAATGCTGAAATGTTATACATGTTTTTACCACAATAAAAAAAGTTTCCAGTCTTCGCCAAATGGAAAATTGCCTTTCTTGGTATTAAATGTCGCGAGTGACCCACTTGGGCCGTATTATAAGTGTTAGCTCATGTTCACCTTAAACAATTATCTAAAAATAATAAAAGGTCGCGGTATGTTGTACTTTTGAAAGCTATAACTAAAATACGATTAAAGAGCCAGCAGAGTAAGAAATTCCACTCAGAACTGAAGCTGCTCTCAAAGTTCAACCTTCAGCCAAAGATTAGACAGGTCAGTAGAATGGACAACAACAAACATGGAGAGCGTGCTCATTAGTTTAGTCATGTACGCAAGATCGAAAGGACAACACCTGCCCCAAAGCAGTGACAAAAGGGCAGAAGGGGACAGGAAAAATGGATGGATGAAAATAGGAAATTACGATGTGGAAGGGGAAAGTGCTGACACATTGCGGGGGTTACAACCAATGTCACAAAACAATTTGTGGATAAATTACTGAATGAGAAAGTAATTTCTTCTGTGATGGTTTGCCTAAAGCACATGTGTACACACACACACAAACAACCAAAACTGTAATACTACCGGCATTACCTGTGACTCTGTCACCCATAGAAGTGATAGATATTTCCATACCTCATTACAGTTGTCAAAGATACCTCAAAATACTGTTTATGCTCAATATCATTTGTAGTTATGTCCTTTATTACATCCATCATTAGATCTTATTTAACTGCATCGATAAACGATACCTATATTGTCACTTAAAAGAAAAAAACTAAACATGTGGCATAGCACCTCCACTCCTGGGTACATACGGAAGAAACTTGAAAGCAGTGACACAACCAGAAACCTGTATACCAATACTTGTTACAGCCCTAACTCAAAACTGTCAAAAGGTAGAAACAACCCAAATACCTATCAACAGGTGAGTGGCTACATAGACATATAATGGAATTTTACTCCTCCTTGAAGAAAAATGAAGTCCCAATACTTGTTACAGCATGGATGAGCCTTAGGTTGGATAAAGTAAATCAAACACAAAAGGACGGATGCTGTATGTTCTCACTCATATAACATACCAAGAATAAGCAAACATATAAACACTAAAGTTTACTTGTAGTTACCAGGGGAGAGAAGGAAAGAAAGGGAGAGACTCATGTTTAGGAAACTCTGAGTTTCTGTTTATGATGACAGGAAACTTGACAAATGATTTTGGTGATAGTTACACAACATGAGTGATACAACTGATGCTGTTAAACTGTATACATCATGTGAAATTGGCAATTGTGTTACATATATTTTTACAATTTTAAAAAAGAAAGAAATTTTAGAATTGTACTTAGATAATGTCCAACCTTGACACTTCCACAGTGACTACTTGAGTATTTAGTAGATAAGAGACTATGTTACATAAACTGGTATTTGTTGATATGACCAATAAATGCAACACATATGGAAATTCTTTATCAATTATTGAAAGAACTGGAAGGCTGACCCTTTCATTTCATTTGCCAGAAGGTGAACTTAACCCTTCCCCCCTTCTTTTGAGTGAAATAAAAGACAGCATTTGAAAACACACCTGCCCATTAGGCTCAGTAGTTAAGTCTTGTCTGGCGGTGGTGTAAAAATAGACAGTCCTCTGTCTGAACATGAAAATAGCACTTCCCCAACAAAGACCAAAAGTTTCAGAGCTGCAAACAATGTTTACTTGTGTAAAAAAGGCTTTTCTCTGTGTTTATTTCAGGATTGTGTAGGTGTCCTAGTAGAGATAGGGAGGTATATAAGACACAGAGATGAACCTCTAAGAGTGTGCTTCCTGCAGGAGCTGAGACAGTATTGTTGATCCCCCGCTGCACTGGCTTGCTAAGAGCCTTCCAAATCTCCCATGTGTTGGGTCAACATATGCTTAGCCTAGTGCAGATCCTCCAAATGCAATGTTAATGATAATGATCATAACTATATAATCTTTGTCAAACATTTGATAGTCATTCATTCCCTTGTTCATTCAATAAGTGATTACTGAAGAACTATTATGCCCTGTTCTGGGCTCTTTGAATATACTAGTGAACAACAACAAAAAGTCTCAGCATTTGTGGGGACTTAAAAAAAATAAATTGCATAGTGTTTGAAGGTTGTAAACGAAACAAGGATAATGCAACAGGGCAGGGTCTGGCTGACTTTCTGTAAAAGATCAGTTATTGAATATTTTGGTAATTGCCAGCCACATCGTCTCTGTTGTGATTATTACCTCTGTCTTTGTAGTGCCAAGGTAGCCACAGGTAATAAGTAGGCAAAGGAGTGTGATTGTGTTCTAATAAAACTTTCATTCCAAGAACAAGCAGTACGCCAGATTTGGACCATTAGTAGAGTTTCTCAAATTTGAAAGAGTAAGGCAAATCTAAAGTTCAAGGAGGTCACCAATTTTAACTAGAATGGTCAAAGTAGGCCTAATTGAGAAGGTAATATTTGATCAAAGACTAAAAAAACTGAGCAAATCAGGCTTGTGGATCCCTAGGAAAGGAGTATTATCAGTTAGGGAATGCCAGTGCAAATGTCCTGTGGCAGCCACACATCTGGCAGGTTTTGAAGTTTAGCAAGGAGCTCTAATTGATTGAAGTAGAATGAGTAAATAACCCTATTTGTAATCACTCTCAAACGGAATGTTCAGTTCTTTTTTTTTCTTTTTTAGTTCTGATAAATGAAACATACTGTGCTCCAATGACAGACAGTTCTGAATGGGCCTTTTCCTGGCCTGGGAAAGACAAAAGGCAATGACATGTCTTGCTTGTTCCCACTCAGGTCTTGGTCCAACTCAGTATCGAGAACAAGGGCGGCGTATGAATATAACAACACCTAATCACAGACTTTCCCTAGCAAAGTCTTACCATTCTGGTCCTCGGCAAAAGTGGCCAAAACGAAGGTTTATCATCAAAAAAGCTGCTACAAAATACTACCTCATATGCACTTGGCCTATTTATTTTAGAGTGTTTTTCAATAGGCAATTGACTTTACAAGACTTTACAGAGCCAATAAACTATCAGTAAATCCATCCTCTAAGAAGTGCTTTATGACTCGACACCCTGCAGTGCTAAGAAGAAAAAAACAGCTAGAGCCTCAAGATGCCATCAGAGCACAGCCGATCCATTTTCTCATGTTACAGTGCGCCTGTGATCACAAGTGAGAATCTGTACACGTGAAAAGTGGTGGTAGTGCCTGGGTGAGTGGCATCTGGTGTCTTAAAAGCTAGCAAGCTGCCATCTAAGTAATATCAATTGGTCCCAGTCCACCTGGACCAGAAGTAAACAGTGGACATCAAGGACATGAAGAAAATATGCGCTCATTAGATGGAAGGGGCCCTACGGCCAGTGTCTGCTTCAGCAAGGGACCAAAAGGACTAAATGGTGCCTGGTCACCACCAGTAACTGCCCAGACAGGGTGCATGATACAAGAACCCCAGACACAGTGGGAGAAAGATTAGAGGGCAGAACCACACTTGATGGTCCTTCCGTCTGGAGGGCCCTCTAGGAGCCTGGCCCCCAGACTTTCTAACCCCAAACCACATCCAGCAGTTGTGCGAGCTCTCTAGAGACTCAACTAGACCACATAAAGTAAGGAAGGCAGCTGGCAACGAACTAACCTTTGGACTTAAACACGTGTAAGGTGCTGTTACAGAGATTTATTGCCAGAGCCAAGATGATAATATGCCAGGGGTTGGAGCTTGGTCAAAGAGTCACAGGAAGCTCCAGATGGAAGAGAGAAGCATGCTGTTACACAGGAGAGGGGAGCAGTTAGAACAAAGTAGTGGTGAAAGTTCTGGGTATTATACAAAATATTGATGATTGTTAAATTTTTCTTAATTCATAATAAAAAATTATTTTTTAAAAAAGTGGTGGTGGTGTTTATGAAATAATTTCATTTAATTTCAGAAAGAATTTGCTTGTAATGCAATTTGTATTAATAATTTTAAATATGTACTCCATTGTGTTAGGCATCTAGTGCTGCTGTAACAGAAAGTACCACGAGTGGATAGCTTTAGCAAAGAAATTTATTTCCTCACAGCACAGTAGGCTAAACATCAAAATTCAGGGCATCAGCTCCAGGGGAAGGCGTTCTCTCTCTGTTGGCTCTGGAGAAAGGTACTTGTCCTCCATCTTCCACTGGTCAAGGAGATGCTCAGTTACAGGGACCCTCTGTCCCAAAATGGCAAGTTCCCACCTCTCTGCTTGCTTCGCTTTGCTTTTCTTTTATCTCTAGAGAGAAAAAAGATAGTGCCGGCCACCTGCCAGGGCAACTCCCTTTACACTGGATCGGGGAAGTGACCTCATCTTAATCCCACTCTAGTTCTCTTTAACACAAAATTATAATCACAAAGTGGAGGACATCCATGCAATACTGGGAATCTCCACCCAGCCAAATTGCTAAACACATTTTTTGAAGGGAAATAATTCAATCCATGACACTCAATTTTTCCATAAAATTCAGCACAAGTGGGCAGCTGACAAGAATGTGTTTTTTATGAACGGGTAACAGACGAATGATATAACCAGTAACGAGTTGCCATCAAGTCAGTTCCGGGTCATGGCACCCGGTCATGGCACGCATGTTAGTGTAGACTGTGCTCCATAGAGTTTTCAATGGCTGATTTTTCAGAAGCAGATCACCAGGCGTTTCTTCCAGGATGCCTAGAAGACTTAAATCTCCAGACACTAAGTGCATTATCTGATTGCAGCATCCAGGGACTTCATAAGGGACATACAGTAAAACCAAAGCCTGGGTACGATCAGCAAGTAGAAACACAGATGTGGGGCACTGTAACCGCTCTGTCTTCTCAGGCCTTGCTGCATACCTTTCTCACCTTTACCTTCAGTCACCCTGGAATTTTTTCAACTGCTAGGACGCACTATGCTCCTTCCCCTGAGGCTTGTACCTTTTTGGTCAAAAACGCTCATGCGCCGCCTCTTTTCACTCAGGCATCTGTATTCAAGCTTTTGTTTAAAGGTCAGTTCAAATTCAGACCACTCCTTCCATTATGCATCCCATAGCAAGGTTCTCTCCTGACTAGCACTTTTCAGTTGGCTGATTACTACATTCACAAGAGTGATTAATTAATGTCTGGCTCTCTCGTGAACTCGTGCTTCATGAGTGCAAAACTCTCTCACCTTTTTGCTCCTATTCTACTCTCAGCAGCCAACAGTAACTGATGGGGCACTAGTAACTGCTTGTTGACTGCATGAAGCTGCCCAGTAGTCGAAGTGAAGAGAGAAGCGTGGTAAGTTAAAATATTTGCAAAGTCTATAAATAAAAACAAACAAGTTTTCCAAGAAAAGAGTAACTTTCATACACTGTGACTTTTGAACAGAATTCCTCCCATGGGTCCACAAAAAGAGAACATTGTGTGACTCTGTAGGCAAGATTCTTATGTTAATACAATAACACATTTTAGACAGCTGTCTCCAAAACATCTCTCTATCTGGGCCTCTAAACACATGTCAAATCACAATTCAACATGTACAGTTCTAGAGGACCAAAACAATGTGATCCAGGAGCAGTCATCTCAGGTTCTGGTTTAATGCAAAGGTAAAATATCATTAGAGAAGCCGAGGGACTGCAGGTCCTTTGAGTTCTTCCTCCATAAATATTTCCTCCAATCAGGATAGGACAGCTGAGAGTTGAAGCTCATCTTCTGTATGAATGCTTAAGGGGCAGATTCACATCCATTCTTTGACAATCAACTGAAAGGAGTAGGAGATTCAATTGGATCAGGATCAAGCATGCACTCAGTGGGAGGAAAGACTGACTCACGGATCCCAGTCCCTTGCTGAAGATGATCACGGTTCATATTGCCCTCTTGTGGCCCTTTCTGTTACATCACCTATACACAGGACTTGAGTAAGGCAAAAGAGAAATTTGATTCCGTAACTCAAGTCAGGTAACTTGGGAAATAACTCCAATTAAAAAAAAAAAGGAGGCATGCTGTTTAAGAAGATGTTAAAATAATGGTCAATGGAGTGTCTCTTATAAAACCTACAATTACCAATGTTTAAAAAGCTCAGCATTTGGACCCAAGCTGATGGAAGGATTGATGCAAATATTTGAGACACCTGAGTGTGCCTTAAGCATTGACGTTGTTAGATGCTTTGGGATCCATTCCAACTCATAGCCACCCCATAAAAAACAGGACAATAACCACTGCTTGGTCTTACACCATTATATTGCCTTCTCTCAATTTGGCCCGCTTCAGGTAGCTTGTCAGGAGACTTTCTGAGGAGTGATCTGGTAGAGGAAGTGACCAACAGAGACACAGACACTCATTCCGTAAATATTTATTGAGTACTTTCCACTGTGGTGAATCAGAGTTATAGAAGAAATGATCCTTGCCTAAAAATATCACCTAACAAAGAAGGGACCTATATACAAATAATGATGTTATATGATGAAAGGAGATAAATGCCCAAGGGGGGGAGGAAATGTATGATCTTCACTTTATGACACAGAACACAGCCAGGGGGAGGAGGGAAGGGGGATACCTGATGGACTGCTTTTTCTGAGACACATTCTATACATTCTGGTACAGGATAAATATGGACATAAACATTTTCTCGACTAGGTGCCACAAGCACTTTATAAAAATAATATGCTATTGAAGTTCAGCAAAAGAAGAAATAACCTCTGTGAGTGGCAGCCGAGAAGGCGTCTTGAAAAATGAAGCACCTGCTTGGCCATGTAGGGCTTTGAATGATGTGTAGGGTTTAGGCTTGAAAGAATGAGGCAGGGAAAACCACCTAAGTAAAGTGTGTAGACAGAGAATTACAAAGGAAGGAAAAGAGGAAGTGTTCAAGTAAGGTGAAATGAATGAAAGATATTATACGGGGACTGCAAATTAACTTTGTCACTCATCCTAAAAAAAAGTGCTACATACCTCATTACTGAATATCATATGGTCACCTTCGAAGTATTCTCCTTGGGCAGCTATGCACTGATGCCAACACCTAGTCCACCCTTCAAAGTAATTTTGGAGCTCTTTCTGGGATGGCCGTTACTCGCAACGGCATGGTGGCAAGTTTGTGAACTTAATTGTGCAGTTTTCTGTAAGGGAGTTTTTAGCGAGTAAACAAATAACTGTATTGGACTACCCTAACTACTTACTCGATCTAGCCCCCAGTGACTTTTGTTTTTACCCAAATATACAGAAATATTGAAAGGAAGACATTTTGATGACATTCAGGGCATCAAGGGTAATACCATGACAGCTCTGATGGCCATTCCAGAAAAAGATTTCCAAAACTGCTTTGAAGGGTAGACTAGGTGCTGATGTCAGTGCATAGCTTTCCAAGGGGAGTACTTCGAAGGTGATCATAGTGATATTCAGCAACGAGGTATGTAGCGTTTTTTCTAGGATGAGTTTGTGAATTCAACTGGCAGTCCTGCTATGTTTTATTGACTATGCAAAAGCGTTTGGATGTGTGGATTATAACCAATTACGGGTAATTTTGTGGAGAATGGGAATTTCAGAATGCTTAATTTTGCTCACATGGAATCTGTCCATAGATCAAGAGGCAGTTGTGCAAACTGAGCAAGCGGTCATTGCACGGTTGAAAGTCAGAAAAGGTGTGCATTAGGGTTGTCTCCTTTCACCACACATGCCTTTTCAATCTGTATGCCAAGAAGATCATCCAAGAAGCTGGACTAGATGAAGAAAAAGCAAGGTATCAGGATTGGAAGAAGACTCATTAACAACCTGTGTTATGCAGATGACACAAGCCTGCTTGCTTAAAGTGAAGAGGATTTGGAACACTTACTGATGAAGACTAAAGGCCACAGTCTTCAGCATAGATTACACCCCAGTATCAAGAAAACAAAAACCCTCACAACTAGACCAGCAAGCAACGTGATAAATGGAGAAAGGGCTGAGGTTGTCAAGGATTTCTCTTTACCTGATTTCACAATCAACACCTGTGGAAGCAGCAGTCAAGATATCAAAAGACACAGTGTATTGGGAAAATCTTTAAACTGTTGAAAAGTAAAGACGTCGCCTTGAAGACTAAAGTGCACCTGAGTCTGGCCATAGTATTTACATGCATCATACGCATACAAAAGCTAAACAATGAATAAGGAAGACAGAAGAATGGATGTCTTTTAATTGCAATGTTGGAGAAGAACATGGACTGCCAAAAGAACAAACAGAACATTCTGGAAGAAGTACAACCACAGCGCTCCTTGGAAGCAAAGACGGTGAAACTGTGTCTTACATGCCTTGGACATGTTGTCAGAAGGGAGCAGTCCCTGAAGAAGGACCTCGTGCTTGGTTAAGTGGAGGGTGAACAAAAAAGAGGAAGACCTTCCCAAGACGGATTGACACAACGGCTGCAACAATGGGGTTAGGCATAAAAGCGATCATGGGCATGACTCAGGACTGGGCAGTGTTTTGTTGAGTGGTGCATCGGGCCTCTGTGAGTCAGATCCCACTAGATGGCACCTAACAGTGTCAAAAACAACGGCATAAAGCAATCACTTCCTTGTTGAAATCTGATAAATGATCACCCCATGGAAGGATCTCTTGTGAACAGACAACTGGTTGAAGGGAAATTTCCTTGGGCTGATGGCCTGCTTCGAGTATGGGCAGAGCTCTGGGCCCTTTCTCATTCTAGATCCTGCAGTTGGCTGCTGTTTATCTGACTTTCAGTTTGGGACTTGAGCTAGCAACTTATCTGCTGATCTTAGGATTCTTGAATCATCACTGCCTATGAGCAATAGCCCTCCTCTCCAGTCTACTGATCTTGGGTTTGTCAGCTGTGGCTCCATGAATCAGAAGACTCTTTCCTGACACACAGACTTGGAACATTACAGCCTCAACAACCACATGAGACATTTCCTTGATATATATATATGTACATATATGCTGTACTGGTTCTGCTTCTCTAGAGAAACCAGCCTAACCATCACAGTGATGTCTTTATCTTTTCAACACATTTGCCCAATGGGATACATCTTTTGATTTCTTGACTGCTGCTTCCATGGATATTGGTTATGGATCCAAGTAAATTGAAATCCTTGACAACTTCAATATTTTCTCCATTTATCATGATGCTGTACATTGCCTAGGTTGTGAGAATTTTTGTTTTCTTTATGTTGAAACGGAATCTATACTGAAGGCATACTCTTTGATCTTTCTCAGTAACTGCTTTAAGTTCTCTTGCTTTCCACAAGCAAGACTGTGTCATTTCCATGTCACATGTTGACAATAAGTCATCCTCCAATCCTGGTGCTGTGTTCTTCACGTAGTCCAACTTCTCAGATTATTTGCACAGTATACAGATCAAATAAGTATGGTGAAAGGATATAACCCCAACACACAACTCTCCTCATTTTAAATACCTTGTTCTGTTTGAATGACTACAGATTCCACCGGAGTCCAGTTAAGTGTTCTGGAATTTCCATTCTTCACAAGGTTATCCATATCTGTTAAAATCCACCAAGTTTAATGCCTTTGCATAGTTAATAGAAAACAGGCGACATCTTTCTAATGTTGTCTGCTTTCAGCCAAGATCCATTTGACACTAGAAATGACATCCCTTGCTCCACGTCCACTTCTGAATCCAGTGTGAAATTTTGGCAATTCCCTCTTGATGTATTGCTGCAACCACTTCTGAATTAGTTCAGTGAAATTTTACTTGCACGTATTGGCTGGCTCAATATTAATTATATTAGTTGACAATTTCTGTATTCTGTTGGATCACCTTTCTTTGGAATAGACAGAGACATGGATCTGTTCCAGTCAGTTGGCCATTTAGCTGTCTTCCAGATTTCTTGCCATAGACATATACCTGCTTCCAGTGTGGCATCCATCATTGAAACATCTCAATTAGTACACCATTAATTCCTGGAGGCTTGTTTTTTCCTAATGCCTTTAGCACAGCTTGGACTTCTTTCTTCAATACCACCAGTTTTTGATCACATGCTACTCTTGCAGTATTCGCATGTCAGCCAGGTCTTTTTGGTACACAGACTCTGTGCATTTCTTTCATCTTATTTTGATGCTTCGTGCATCATTCAATATTCTGCTCCATGTTCAAGAGTAAGATTCCGAGTCTCTTCTAACATACATTGTGGTCTCTGCTTTCTTTTCTGTCTTTTTGATGATCTTTTGTTTTCTCTGTGTACAATGTCCTTAAAGTGATCCCACAACCTGCCTGGTCTTTCTTCGGTGATTAGTGTCCCATGTATCAAATCTGTTATTGAGATGATCTCTAAATTCAAGATCCTACTGCGGCTCTCATAGCCTTGTTTTAATTTTCTTCAGCTTTGATTCAGACTTGCATATGAGCAATTGATGGCCTGTGTTGTAGCTGGCCTGACTCTATTATCATTGAGGATATTGAGCTTTTCCATCATCTGTTTCTACAGATGTATTTGCTTTGATTTCTGTGTATTCCATCCCGTGACGTTCACATGTATGTTGTTGTTGTTGTTGTTGTTGTCAGCTGCCATTGAGTCAGTTCTGACTCATACCAACTCCACGCACAACAGAACGCAATACTGCCTAGTCCTGCATAATCCTCTCAATGGTTGCTGTATTTGAGCCCATTGTTGCAGCCACTGTGTCAATCCATCTCATTGAGATTCTTTCTCTTTTTCACTGACCCTGTGTCTCACCAAGCATAACGTCCTTCTCCAGGAAATGATCCCTTTGGGTCCTAAGTCTATGAGACAGTCTCACCATTTTGCTTGTAAGGACCATTCTAGATGTACTTCTTTCCAAAACAGATTTGTTCATTCTTTTGGGAGTCCACATATGTAGTCACTGTTTATGTGGTTGAAAAACGATATTTGCAATCAGTAAGTTCCTGGTCTTGTAAAATTTTATCATAAGAACTCTGGCATTGTTTGTCACCAATCACCAAGACCATGTTTCCCAACTGCTGATCCTACTTCTTTGTTTCCAACTTTTATATTCCAGTAACCCGTAATTATCTGTGCATCTGAATTGCATGTTTGATCAATTTCAGACTGTAGAAGTTGGTAAGAATCTCAAATTTTGTCATCTTTGACATAGTATTTAGTGCATGAATTTGAATAATAATGTTATTAGTGTTTTAGTCAGCTGGGGCTACTCTAACAGAAATACCACAGATGGATGGCTTTAACAGAGGAAGGTTTATTCTTAAATAGTCTGGTAGGCTGCAAGTCCATATTGAAGGTGTCTGCTCCAGGGGAAGGCTTTCCTCTTGTCAGCTCAGTAGGAAAGTCCGGTATTGCTTCAGTCTTTGTCCAGGGAACGTCTTGGCACAGGAACCTCAGGTCTGAAGGACGCACTCTTCTCCCGGTGCTGCTTGCTTGATGGTAGGAGGTTCCCAATTCTCTGTCTGTTTCTCTGTCCTTTTATCTCTCATAGGATGAAAGGATTAGGGATGGGGCAAGCCATTCTCCAGGGAAACTCCCTTTACAGTGGAGCAGGAAGGTGATCCTATGAAGGGATTTACAGCCCCACCCTGATCCTTTAACATACAGTTTAGGGAAACCACACAATGCAGGGCAGTCACAAAATACTGGGAATCATGGCCCAGCTACATGGCTACACATATTTGGGGGGGGACAGAATTCAATCCTCGACAATCAGCTAATGTTCTTTGTAAGCATATGGATATTATCCTTTCACTGATAGCATTCTACTTCAGGATAGATCTCACATTCTCACTCTCTCTTTCTGTGTGTGTACGTGTGTATGTGTGGGTCTGCACGTGTGTATATGATATTTAAGTGAAAGTTTACAGAGCAAATTCTCATTTTAAAAAAATTACACAAGTTGTTTCATGGCACAGGCTGTAATTCCTTGTTGTGCCAGCAGTCTCCTACTTTGCCTTTCCATTCTGAGTTCACTATGTCCACTTGTATAGTTTTCCTGTCCCCTCCTACCTCTTGATCTTTGTTCCTGAGTGTATGTGGCCGATTGTGTCTGATATACTGGATTGAGATCTAAGAGGTCAGCCTGATCTTTGGCCTAAAGGTGAACCTCAGGAATAGCTTCAAGTCTGAGATCAAAGGGTGTCTCATGAGGTTCCTCCATTCTCTGTCAGTCTGGTCTTTGTCTGTCAATTTGATCATTTTGTTCTACATTTTCTCCTGCTCTGTCTGGGACTCTCTGTTGTAATCCCAGCCAGAGCAGTCATTAGTATAGCCAGGCACCATCTATTACTTCCTTCCTGTGGGTCATGTAGGTTGTGGTTCATATGGTCCACTTGTCATTTGGACTAATTGCTTACTTAGGTCTTTAGTATTTTTCTTTCTCTTTGCCCTGGACTAGAAGAGACCTATAGTTATGCATTAGATATCAGGTCACAAGCTTTTAAGACCCCAGGTGCTACTCACCAAAGGATATGGAACATCATCTTTAAGAACTATACTGTACCAGTTGATGTAGACATCCCCAAAGACTATGTTCTTTTGCCTTTGAGCCTAGAAGCTTCGTCTCATGAGGTGTTTAGTTGAAAATACTTCTTGAAATGTTCTTTTTGATAATGGATTCAACAGCACTTCTCTTAAATTTATCATTTTAGGCATAGTAGATTGTCATAGATTGCATTGTGTCCCCCCAAATTTTGTGTAACAATTTGTCTAAGCCATAGTTCATATTGTTTTTGTGACTGTTCTCTATTTTGTGATCTTCCTATGATGTAAATCCTATAGCTGCCTATAGTTATAGATTGGATTATGTTAAAGATGATTAGGGTGGAATTGTAACACCTTTCCTAAGGTCACCTGTCTGCTGCAACATAAAGGAAGTTTCCTTGGAGTGTGGCTTGCACCACTTTTTATTCTTTTATCCTACAAGAGATAAAACAAAAGGGAAGAAAGCAAAGAGTTGGGAACCTCGCACCATCAAGAAAGTAGCACTGAGAGCAGAGTGCATCCTTTAGACCTGAGGTTACTTCACCGAAATGCTCTCAGACCAAAGAAAGACTAGTACAACACCAGATCCTTCCTTCAGAGGACAGGGAGTGTTCTCCTGGAGCCAGCACCCTGAATTCAGACTTCCAACCTCTACTGGACTGTATAAGAATAAACTTTTCTTTGCTAAAGCCATCTACTTGTGTTATCTCTATTAGAGTAGTACCAGACGACTGACGCAGATCATATGATGGTCCAAAGCAAAATGGCCAATACCAGTCCATTTCAACTCACTAATACTTAGGGTATCAGTTTCTGTGCAGCTCATTTCATTTTTGATGGCTTTAATTTTCTAGATCCATGCTTTACATAACCCATGTTCCAATTATTAGTGGATGTTTGCAGCTATTTCTTCTCATTTTGAGTTGTGCCACATTAGCAAATGAAGGTACCAAAATCTTTGCTCCATCCACATCATTGCAGTTAATTTACTCTGAGGGGACACCTCATAGTAACTGTCTCCAGTCATGTTTTGAGTACTTTTCAACCTGAGGGGCTCCTCTTCTGGCACAATAACAGAAAATGTTCTGCTGTTATTCATAAGGTTTTCACTTGTCAGTTTTTTCAGAAGCAAGATACCAAGTTCTCCTTTCTAGTCTACCTTAGTCTAGAAGCTCCACCGACATCTATGTACAGTAGGTGACCCTGCCAGTATTCAAAATACCGGTGGCATAGCTTTCAGCATTGTAGCAACACACAAGCTATCACAGTACAACACGTTGACAGAGAAGTGAGGACACAATAAAATGCTGAACAATAGAATGATCTGACAATGCTGTACTGCCATTTTCCCAGGAAAACAAGGCCACTAGAGTTATGTAACAGCTGCCACCTTTATATGGAATGTATATGTTAAGGAGTGAATTGTGTCCCCACAAATAATGTATCAGTTTGGCTGGGCAATGATTCCTTGTGTTATGTGATGTTCCTGTGTGTTGTAAATCGTGCGTCTGCGATATTAATGATGAGTTGTATTGGTGGAGCTGCAGTTGTACTGGTGGAGCAGGGCTCGATGTCCAAGACTGTGTTGTGCCTTGAGCATATAAATGAAAGGACAGGGAAGCAAGCAGACAACTGGGGACATCATGCCACAAAGAAAGAAGTGCCAGGAGCAGAACGCATCCTTTGCCTTGGGGTTGCCTGCACCTCTGAAGTTCCCAGTCAAGGGGGAGTTTGACAATGAGGACCTTCCTCCAGAGCCAACAGAGAAAGCCTTCCTCCTGGAGCCGGTGCCCAGATTTGAACTTGTCGCCTGCTGGACTGTGACAGAATAAAACTTCTCTTTTTAAAGCCACCTACTTGTGGTATCTCTGTTCTAGCAACACTAAATGACTAAGACAGCGTACCTTCCAGCCGCCTGCTCCTGAATACTCACCCTTGTCTTCCCAGCACAAAGGCCCGGGCTTGGTTGCCACTCCTCACTGCCTTCATGTGTGTTGTTTCCTTCTGCCTGAACTTCTCTATGAATTCACATCACAAATAGTGCTTGTGATGTGAGTCCAGGAGCAGGGAAAACAGTAGATGCAAAGTGACGGAGGCTTGCATCAAAACTGTCATCACAGGAGTACAGAAGGGCGGGTACAAGGGCTACTTGTCCTACTCATTTTTGTCAACCATGTGAAGAAAAAACCATGTGAAGAAAAAAAAAAAAGACTTTGTAATTGTACAGATTTTGACAGAAAATAAAATGACTATAATTGTACAAATTTGGACTTCATTTTCTCTGCAAAGCAACTACAATGTTTTCAAAAAGTTGGTTTTGCTTGTTCCTCTGTTAAATCTTGTACAGCAATGAGTACAGCTCATTAAATACTATATTGTGTTCTATAGGGAAACATGCATAGTTTAGCTTCCCCAACTGTAAATCATATTACTATTTGATTATACTATAATAGACTGTGTATTTCTCAGCATGAGATATATTTCAGTCAGTTGGGTGAAGTTCATTACCAAGAGGTCAAAAACAGGTTCTTGAGGAGTGAAAAAACATCTTATTGTTTTCATGTATAAAAATACAGACAGACATAGAATCTGAGGGCTGATGCCTAAGTTCAAGAACCCATCCAGCATACCTCATGGCTGAATATCACTACTTTCACCTTGGAAGCACTCCCCTTGGGAAGCTATGCACCAATGCCAGCGCCTAGTCCACCCTTCAGAGCACTTTTTCTAGGATGAGTTCGTGAACCTAGTTGTCAGACCACATACGGCAAGAGCTCTGATGAACATTTCAGAAAAAGAGTTCCAAAATTCCTCTGAAGGGTGGACTAGGCACTGGCATCACGGTGTAGCTTCCCAAGGGGAGTAGTTCAAAGGTGACCCTAACGATATTCAGCAGTGAGGTATGCAGCACTCTTGGGGGATGAGGTTATGAACTTGTTTACCATGTAAACATATATACAGTATATTCATGGTATTACAATTTAATAGCAGGCTGAGCTCTTAGGAAAAGGGTGTTTGAAACACTCCTTGAGGGAGACAATAATGGAAAGTAGAAAAGGTGAGAAACACCAGACTTGAAAGGACAGGAATTTGTGCAGATCCTTCCTTTTGGCTCCTTTCCTGTTGCCAGCCACTTAATGCCAACACAGGCCCTCAGCGATCCTAATTTGGCTCTGTTAACATTTGCTAGAGACCAGCCTCAGCTGCAGTCCCACCAGTTCTGATGCATATAATCAGACCTCATAAAAGCTCTATAATGAAACCAGTACTCTTTCACAACTGAAATAGTCACAAGAAATAACCCTTCCTCAAGACCAAGAAGAAGCACGACCCCAGGAACAAATCTCCAGAACATGACTGCTTCATTACATAAGCAGTAGTGCTTAGTTTCAAACATCTTGCTCTGGAAACTTAGCGCTGCAGCCAAGAAAACATCAGACAGATTTGGAGGAGGGTGGCTTTTGGCTCGTAACAGCAGAGTGACCTCACCATGAGAAGGCCCAAGTATAAACTCTCTTGGTGGACAAGACACATCCTGCAAGTCAAATGAGGAGAAATATAAGGAATTCCAGCTGTATCTCACTTGGACTGGAGATCCAAACACAAGGCGGTTTGATAAATTAGAACGTGTATCTACCCCCAGGTGAAGCCAGAAGGAGAGAAGGAGCAGCGTAGTTGGACATCGCTCGTGCACAGCCAGTCCTAACTCCCTCAAACTCAGTGAGCGTTCTGTCTGAGAAAAGACAACTACATAGGACTCCAGGGATTTGTGTTAGCAGTTGCTGTATTTGCAGAGCTTGCCTAAAAGGATATGTTTCATCTTCCTTCCTGAAACTCATCATTCCTTCCAAAGTGTATTAGCAGTTCATGTGAAAAGAGGAGGCATTTTTTTATCCTATTACAGAAGGCTCCCTGGCAGAATCTTCAACAACAGTTGGCCTCCTTATCGATACCTTAACCCTCATAATCGTCATCATCATCGTTGTGACTATCATTTATTGAACCCACTTACTGTTGCGCATTAAGCTAAGCACTTTGCAAATATCACCTTATTTCCTCACAAATACGAGGTCTGCCAATTAAGTTCATGAACTTAATTGTTCTAAGTGCTATGTACCTCCTTGCTGAATATCCCTACCATCACCTTCCAGGTACTCCCCTTGGGAAGCTCTGCACCAACACCAGTGCCTAGTCCACCCTCCAAAGCAATTTTGGAACTCTTTCTGGAATGGCCATTGCACACTGTGGCAAGGTGGCAAGTTTGCAAACTTAATTGTGTAGCTGTCCGTCAGCAAGTTTTTAGTCAGTAAACAAATAACTATTGGAATATCCTCTCTACTCACCTGATCTTGCCCCCAGTGACTTTTTTCTTTACCTGAAAACAAAGGAAATACTGAAAGGAAGACATTTTGATGACATTCAGGACATCAAGCGTAGTACAGCAACAGCTCTGATGGCCATTCCAGAAAGAGTTCCAAAATTGCTAGGTGCTGACATCTTTGTATAGCTTCTCAAGGGGCGTACTTCAAAGGTGACCAGAGTGATATTCAGCAATGAGGTATGTAGTGAACTTAATCATCATGCCTCATGCGCTGTTAGCCAAAGCCATGCGCTGTTAGGTAGGTTTATTATCATCCTCATTTGATGGAAGAAGACATCAAGACACAGAGCAATGACGTCATTTACCCAACATCACACAGCTAACAGAGCCAGGACTCAAATTCAGGGCAGTCTGAGTCTTTAGTTCTCTGCTGTTCTTCCTCTAGAGAAAGCTAGGATTTACAACAGGCACACAGCCCTCACTGGGCTTAGACGGTGTAATTAGGCTCACCAGGTAGTAGAATTTTATATCTAGTGTGCTCGCTAACATCAGTGAACAGCCCATCAGGCTCTTTTGATGTCTTTTGATAATCTGACCCATCTGATAGTGATGTGAGCACACAGGATTGAAGAAATAAGAAAACTATAGGCATTGAACTTCAGCTTCAAACAGCCTTCAATTCACTTGTTCTTAATCAAAGCTATGGATGGGTGTAGGTACTTTAGAAATCTTCTAATGGTGATTAAAACTTCTTAAAGGACAAAGACAGACAAGATTTCCTGTTGTCGTGATAAAGGATTTTGGAAACACAAAAAAGCAGACAAAACTCTTTACTGTTAAATGAAAATCTACTCACACACAAGTGTGAAGTATTGTTGTGAATTGAGTCACATAAAAACAGCTATGGATTTTGGCAGAAGTGGTAATGACGTTAAACAATTCCAGAATAAAAAATGTACATTAAGTTCTCCTATTTCCTTCCTCAGGCTGCTGCAGCCTTACTTCTTTGACTCTCCCTTTACTTTGTAACTCAGCTCTCCATCTCAAAGTTACAGTCAATCATTATTTTGTAGACGTCCTCAGAGATTTCTCATGTGTCCTAGGATTCCCAAGTACCACACGGTGGCTCCCATTTCATGATCTTTTGCCCTGGCTCCTTTGGGTATATCCGCTGCCTGGGAAGCTATGTGAGATGGCTTGTTCTGAGGCCCACAGTCGGGTCACCTCTCAGAAGAGGTTGCTACCTCCTGCTGAGCTCGGCCATGTTTGCAGGCATCATCAATCACCTCCACAGGGAACCACTGTCACCACCAGACACTGCAAGGCGCTGAACCTCTGCTTCACCTTGTCATTGCTAGTCATCACTCCGAGAGCCTCCACCGTCAACTGCTGCCCATGGCTGAGGTCACGGAGAGGTCAAAGCGGCTATGTGCTTGGAGTCATCCTTACACTGAAACCTGCCGTGCTTTTCATTACGCTGATTTACACGGGTATAAGACAGGCCAGTTTACCAAACAGTGTTTGCAAGAGATTCAATTAAAATGTCTCATTCCATTTAAACTTTGGAATACATTTAGTTTGGGTCAAATCTGAGGGAAATAAACCATTCACTCCACCACTCCAGTAACGACATAATTAAGTTACTTTGGTCTGCCTGACTTCTTGTTCCCTTGGAACGAAAGTTTCCCAAGAAGTCCTCAGCTCCTCCTGTAAGACCTTTCCAGCTGATCCTTCAGACATGTCCATATGTATGCAAACCAAAAGCCAAACCCATTGCATCAAGTCAATTTTGACTCGGAGCAACCCAAGAGGACAGAACAGAACTGCTCCATAGTTTCCAAGGAGCACCTGGTGGATTAGAGCTGCTGACCTTTTGGTGAGCAGCTGTAGCGCTTAACCACTATGCCACCAGGGTTTCCTGTGTATGTATGCAGTAGTGTGTAAAGCTAGGCTCTAAAGGGACCCACAGAACTGAGAACAGAATTTTATTACAAATAGCACTTATATTGTTTGGAAGTTTGCTAGTGTCAACATCTGATTAAAGAATGAAAGATTACTTGAGAGCGGTTTACAGAATTTTTTCGGTGGATAGGGCTTTGTTCTTATTCCATCACCTATCCGTTGATGGATTTTGTCAGAAACAGCCATAAAAAATTGAGATGGCCGGGATGCTGTAGGGGTTCTTTCTCAGAGTGGCTTATTTGCTTTTTATTATATTCTTTTTAAGTTATGAGACATCACAAAATCTACCACTAATCATTGTCTCCTCTCCCCTCTGGCCAACTGAAAGTTTAGACGTAAATTTGCAACATACTTCTTACAGCAATATAGAACCATATCATTGATACTGCTCTAAGTTAATTTAGCTTCGTATGTTTCTGTTGTCTCAACATTTTTTTAACTCTTCCATACAGCTATGTCTTATTTTTGTCCTGCTTTGTGGCATAGTGGCTAAGTGCTGTGGCTGCTAACCAAAAGATGGGGAGTTCAGATCCACCAGACGCTCCTTGGAAACTCTATGTGGCAGTTCTGCCCTGTCCTTCAGGGTCACTATGAGTCAGAATCGACTCTATCACAATGGGTTTGGGTTTTTGGATTCCTCTGTCTTGCCCTCTGGCCCTTTTCAGTCTTCTCTTTTTTAACTTTATGTTCCTTCTGTATTCTCTTTTTTCTACTTTTTTTTTTTCCAACAGTCCATCATCTCCTCCCTTCCTGAGGGACAGACTGTTGGATCTACTTTCTGGTTCTCTACTTTCTTTCTCTTACCAGTGAAAGAAATTCCTTCTTTCTGTTGTAAGATTAATTCCTCACCTTTCGAACTCAGGAGTGACCACATGTCTTTCTTTGGTTGATGAAACGGGGGCAGACCTAATGTGCATCACACTCAGGCAGAAGCTTTTGGAACCAAATGCAGTTTGCTACATACCACTTTCTTCTGCAAGGAAACGTCTCAGTTAACGTCTCAGAAGACCTTGTTCAGCACAACTGCAGCTGACCTGCAGTGAACACGTAGGACAAACGAAAAATAAACCTTTGATATTGTGAAGACCAAGACCTATTGCCATTGAGTCTGCCTGACTCAGAGTGACCCTACAAGACAGAGCAGAACTGCCCCACCGGGTTTTCAAGTAGCCGCTGGTAGAGGCCAGCCGTCAGCCTTTTGGTTAGCCACTCAACTCTTAGCCACTGTGCCGGCAGGTCTCCTTTGTCACAGTAAGTACCTGATATTTTAGGGCTGTTACTAAAGTGTGACTTAGCCTATCCTGACTGAAACAGCATTGTATCTTCTTTCCTTACCTACTCTTTCTGTCAACAGGAAATAATCCAAAGCTCCCTTTCACCGAATGAATAAATTCCAAATTGCTTAGCATCCAGAGTTTACTTAGTCTTAACCTACTTTCCCCTTTAGTTCCATTTCTATTGCTTTGAAAGTTGTTACTTAAAAAAAAAAAAAGTTAACTATCTTAGTGACTCTATGTTTAGCAAAATATTCTGCATGTATTTATCTTATCTCTAGTTGCTTCCTGTGTGTCAAGCTTCTGCTTAGGATCTGTGGCTAAGCTTGCCCACTGCTTTCACCCAAAGGGGTAGGCTGCAGAAGACATCTACAATAAAATACTGCAAGAACTAGTTGTTAGAAATTGACCCAGAAGGTGGTCAATGGCTAAGACACAGCTGAGTGATTAGGCCATAGCAGATGTTAATAATACATAGCAGATGTTCAGGGCCAAAGATGGTTCAGGGCCAGGACATGATAACAAAAGCAGAAGCGGGGGCAGTTGCACAGGATGAGAAGAGTAACTAAGCCACAGTTGTGAACTCAATGCAGGTTCCAAAAGCAAGACCCAGAGAGACAGGACTAAATATCAAGACCTAAGATATATAACGGGTAAGAAAGGAAGAGGGTCTTACAAGTGAGGTCCTGGCCAAGATAATTATAGACACCCTTTTTTCACTGCAGCTGAGGCTGTCCACTACACAAAGGAATTGTGCCACCTCTGACAATGACTGTATCTCTTATCTCTTGAACCCCTAATACATAGCAGAGGCTAAGAAATATCTCTCCTATCTCCGGAGTCTTTGCTATGCAGAAAGAGAACCAAACTATGTTATTGAGGATGGATTCACACGTTCTTCACCTGAACCACACACACAAAAAAAAAATCTTCACCACTGAGCCAGTTCTAACTCATGTTGACCCTGTGTGTTGTAGAGTAGAACTGCTCCATAAGAAGTAGATCACCAGACCTTTCTTCTGTAGTGCTGCTGATGGGTTCAAACTGCCAATCTTTAGATTAATTTCATTGATGGCCATTGTATAAATTCCAGCTTGTGGTGACCCTATGTGTGCAGAGTACAACTGTGCTCTGTAGATTTTTTTAAGACTATGGCCTTTTGGAAGCAGATTGCCAGGTCTTACTTATGAGGCAACTCTGGGTTGTTTGAACCACCAACCTTTCAGTTAGTAGCTCAGCACTTAACCATTTGTGCCACCCAGAGACTTCTTTTAGGTTACTAGGTAAGTACAAACTGTTTGTGCTACTCAAGAAACGTTCACCTGGACCAGGGATCCACAACCTTATACCGTCCCTGAGTGAGGGACTTTTCTTACAATTGGTATTGCTCTAAACTAATCCTGAAGTCTTTGGGAGCTTGCCCACAGCTTTCATCAGGTTCTCAAAGGGGATCCAAATACTAACAAGTTAAAATATCAGATATTGAAACTTAGTTGCTGACATTTGTTGTACCCTTATGACCAATGTTGATGTTACCAAGGTCAGTTCAGGTGCAGTGATGACTACTCAGTGTATCTTCCGAAGTTCTCCTATCACATTTAGATGATAGGTTTTCTAAATCTGATCTCCGGCTCCATCTGTTTGGTGGATATTGCTGTCGGTTTATTGTTCTTGGGTTTAATGTGTTGCAAACTATTTCAGAAATAACAAGTTCAAAACAATAAGAGTTTGGATATCTGCCAATGTGCATTCCCAAAATAAAGCTATGTTTAAAAACATTGTGAATTCAAGGTCCTTTAAAAAAAAAGTATTCTGTTTTATTTAGTTATCAGCAATGTAGTCATTGTTTAAGTCAATATAGATTAATAACACCTAGGGGAAGACATCCCATAAAACTCAGAGTCAAAACTCCCACAAATGAACCTTGTACACACATATTTACATTGAAGGGATGAATTTATTAAGTTTTAAGGTAAAATATTTATGTAATAAATTTTAGTTTGAACATCTCATAAGAATGTGATATATCAATGTATTAGAAAGGGCACTTGGCTTGGCTAACTAAAACTTTGTCTGCACTGATGTAAGTAGCTGAAATCAATCTGATAAAGCTATTGCAAATAAATAAGAATGATTCTTAAGATAGGAAGTTGTTATTTGGGTTCCTTGAGAGAATGTCCCTTAAGCATTTAGAAACACTTTTTCCACATTCCCTGCAACTGCCTCTCTCTCCATTGCCTTTCAGGGGGCTGCATCTTCTCCAGTTCCAAGACCCAGATGTGCACAGGGACAGGGGAGAAGCAAGGTCAAACACAGCCCACTTCTTTTATCCTTTCTCTGAGATTACTTGTATCCCAGATGTGGCAAAGGAAAAACACTCCATTGTCTGAAGCAAGAGGATGTCATGACTTCTCATCCTGTCCCTAGAAAGGCAGATCTGAGAAAATCACTCTGATTCTAGTGTTGTGAGATGGTCCCCAGCTGCACTGCGGACTTTTCAGATCCTAGGCAAGTTGCCTGGTTTCCTCTGAGCTCAAATCACCCCACCTGCAAAACAAAGATAATTCTTGTTACCTTTCTCTCTGGATGTTGTGGAAGCAAATAGCCCGATGTTTCTAACGTGCTTTGAAAGAATTGTCTCAGCACATATTTGCCTAGAAATATATATGTGGCTGTTGTTTGTTTTTGCTTTAATTTGTTTGTTGGGTTTCTGGCATGACTTTGCCATAAATTAGAAAACCTAAACTAAATCAAATTACAACCATTCACCTAAGGATAACGAAACATTTACAGTGTACAAAGCTTTGTACTAGGTGCATGTGAAACACAGAGGGGGAGGGGCACATTCCCTACCCTTAAAGAGTTTGCTGAAGGCTAAAGGTCAAGTAACACAAGCTTGGTAGTGAGCCGAGGTACTTGAATTTGAATCTCACTCTACCACTTATGAGTCTCAAGACCCTGGATAAATTTCTCAGCCTTGCCAAGCTTTGGTTTCCTCACATACAAATTGTTACAGTGAATATTTTAGTGTTCTATGTGGTTTACAGAAACCCTGGTGGTGCAGTGGTTAGGAGCCACAGCTGCTAACCAAAAGGCCTGCAGTTCAAATCTACCAGGCACTCCTTGGAGACTCTATGGGTCCATTCTGCTCTATCCTATAGGGTCGCTATGAGTTGGAATTAACTGGATGATAGTGACCTTAGCCTTTGGGGTTTGTGTGATTTACATGTATTAACTTATTTAAAATTCAGAGCTACTGTCTGAGATTGGTGCTGTTATTGCCCCCATGTTTGTATCCCCATCTTACAGATGAGGACTCTGTACAAGGTCACATGTTTAGTGAAGGAAGCAGTCAGGATGCAAACCCAAGCTGCCTGGCCCCCAAACCTGCAAACCTAACCACTACACATACTGCCGTCAAACAGGTATCCAGTACGCCTTACCTCACACAGGCTCGTGAGTATTAACTGAAATAACGCCTGCAAAGCTATTATCATAGTGGTCAACACATAATTAGTGTGTGGTAAATGTAAAAGTAGCAGTAAAAGAGATTAAACATATCTATAAATAACTGGAATGGCAAGCCAAAATGATTGCAGTCCAGTTTCTTTCACAGGAAAACTCCTTACAGACCAACCATTATACGTCAGGTTATAGTAGAAAGCTGTCTTGGGGACAAAAAAGTCCAAACTTCAGCATTTCTAAGTCAGCCTGTAAGTGATCTGTGGCATATTTTTGTTGTTGTGTTAAAATCCAAACCCACTGCTTTTGAGTCGATTCTGACTCATAGTTAACCCATAGCGCAGAGTGAAACTGTCCCACAGAGTTTCTAAGAAGCAGCTGGTGGATTTGAAGTGACAATCTTAGGGTTAGCAGCCACAGCCACCAAAGTTTCCATCTGCAGGTGAACAGCACGTAAGAGATCTATAATACAACAGGGTGATGACTCACCTATATGCAAATTTCCAAAGCTCCTACAAAGAAAAGTTCAAGTATCTGAAATAACTTGCCGTTATTAAACTCCAGAGTGTGTTCGTGAGAACAATTTCTGGCTGAAAAACGTAAAAAAGCATCTCCTTTGATTCTTCTTCCCTTCCTTACTCTGCTCCACCCCCAATTTCCTTTAGGAAGGAACAACAGCATGGAGTTTCTTTTCAAAGTCTTAAAATAAAATCCCCCCAAAAGGGATCTTTCTTGTAATACCTTTTAGAGTTGTTGGAAAAGGGGGGAGAAAACTGCGTCTAAAGCCAAGTGCTTCTATCCTGGCCAAGTTCTGAGCCTTTGAGGGGAGAACAGTTAACCCCATCGGCCCTAGCAAAATGAGCCTCTTTCCTTTTTGGTTTGCACAGCCTGGAAATCACAGCACGTCCTCAGAGAGCCCAGCCTGCTAGGGGAGTGCAGGAATCTGCAGCAAAAACGGCGACAAATCTGAAATCGTCCTCACTTGCAAGCTCTAAATTCTCATCCCCGTCACCTCAGCCCCTAGGTAACGAACAGAGCAGCAGAATTTCAGCTCCCGCAGATCTGAAAGTGTTTCTGGGCAAAGAAGCAGACCTAAAGAGAGCAATGATTTAGTTTCTCTCGCGTATTTGTCAAGCTTCTATTTCCTGGCTGTGGGCACAGAAGGGATCCAACTTCGACTTCCTACTGAGGCTCTGGGTCCCGCCACGTAACGGAAGGTAAATTTTTGTATATTTACTGCATTGTCTAATTGTACTCTTCAACTGATTTGCATGATATGATAGAGCTATCTAATATTTCTGCATACGCCAAAGCCAAGTGCCGTCGAGTCGGATCCGACTCATCTGCATAAATAATACAAAATTTTATTTTTAGAAAAAAGCATTTGCATGATTTACTGGAAATCTACATAACTGGGAGCTTGTAACCTGTGTTCTTATTTCTTTTTCTCTTCCAAGATTAAAATAGCAATGAATGATGATGCTTTCAATACAGATCAAGATGCAAATGTAGAAATGTTGTCAGTAGCATTCAGCTCTTGTGGAAGCCTGGATCCTAAAATACATTTCTTATGAATATTTTACTCAGCATATAAGATAACAAAATAGAGTTATTATCTTTTCTCAAGTCCATTTGTAAGTTTTCCATTTTTAATTTACCTAGAGTTCTTTAATCACCACCAGAGTTCCAACCCACATGTAACAATGTAAAATTAAACATTTTCCAAGAAATAGGAGAATGCCTTTAATAGTATATATTTATTTTTTATGTGCTTGTGAATATTGTCTTTTATAGCTTTCTACAGCTTTGTAACTATTTCTTATCTTCTATCATTTAATGTACACCCACACACATACATAGAATTTCTCACATTGCTAATGATGTCCTATTTAAAGAAGCAGAAAAAAAAAGTGAGTAGGGAAGTTCTAAAGAGACTGTGGCAAAATTTATAAAGTACTGTCATATCTGACTCTCTTCTCAAATAATAATACAAGGTTTGCTCATTTATTCCTCCTAGATATTAAAGCTTACCCCACTGAACAAAACCATGCTTTCAACTGCAGACCAGCACTGTTGAAACTGTACACCAAGAGGCACTGCAGAAAGAGTATCTCTTCTGCACTGCTTCTAATCTGCCTAAGAGGTTAAGTATGTCACCTTGGCATTGTGTCTGAGCTCTCCTCTGGCCCAGGGCCTAGGGACACTGAAGAGAAATGTTCACTGACTACAACTCAGAAGAAATCTTTTTTTAAAAAAAGAAATTCTCTCCTTTCTCATGAAGAACTGTGTCTCAGCTAGCAGTTTCTTTAGTTAAACCTTGATGCTTATAGTTATTATTAAATATCTAAAAGAGAACATCCTCTCAGAGGACAGACATTAGTTTTTCTTTGTTTGCCCAACAAGAACTGGCAAAGCAGAGCACTTGGCTTCATCTGTCTATCATCCAATCACCAAAGGCTGCTTTCCACACTTTAGAAAATGATACGTGCATGTTAATAATGAATCTTGCCTCTCTCTTTCAGGACATTTTTGTGCAGGCATTTAGCAAGTCGAGCCTTAGGGTTTCCTTTTGAGGTCCTGTGGGAGTTAATCCACAACAGCCCTGCAGCACAGTTTCTCATATCAACCAAGTAGAAATAATAAATAGTGATGACAGAAATGAAAAGCGCTATGTCTGCACAACGCCAAGACATTAGTCTTTTCATTTCCTCTTGACTGCTTGCTATCTTTTTATTCAGTTGACTTGTAACAGTATGTGTACTTGCTATTTTAGGTAAATTCGAGACAATTTCTAGAACATGTTGGGAACATTTTTTCCACCAAGAACAACATAAACAACTGCTGTTCAAAGATTCGAGGTGCATTTCACCCTCACATTTCACTCTGGGACCACTTTGGTGGAGGAAAGGGGACCCTCATCAAATCAGGGCAATACCCCAGGTAGGCATGGCTGCTAGGACATGCTCAGCTAGGCTGGTTCCTGGTTCTTCACCAGGAACTTCAGGGCATCTTCCACTAAAGGCTGAGCTTGCCGCCGTAACACGCCTCCTGGGATAACCTGACTTCTGTCTTGCAAAGGAAAAGATAGGCTGAATGCTGAAAGACAGGGCGTCTGACTGAGTAATTGCCCCCAAATCAGGAACAGTAAATAACAGGATATAGGAGAGCTCAGGAAGCTTTGGTGGTGTAGTGGTTAGGTGCTACAGCTGCTAACCAAAAGATCAGCAGTTCGAATCCACCAGGTGCTCCTTGGAAACTCTATGGGGCAGTTCTACCCTGTCCTTTAGGGTTGCTGTGAGTCAGAATCAACTTGACGGCAGTGGATTATTTTGTTTTGTTTTAAGACTACAGGCTCTTGAGTCCTGGAGACCTGATAACACCCAGGACTCCCTGGATGGCTGGGGCAAATGGTTAAACACTCAGCTACTAACTGCAAGGTTAGTGGTTCAAATCTATCAAGACATGTCTCAGAAGCGAGACCTGGGAATCTGCTTTCCAAAGGTCACAGTCATTGAAAACTCTATTCACAGTTGTACTCAGAAACACATGGGGTCACCCTGAATTGGAATAGACTGCAGCAACTGGTTTAGTGGGTGTTTGGTTTTGGTTCAGGTAGGAGTACAGCAAAGCTTCATCACCAAAGAGGTCTGTGAACTCTGGAAAATTACTAAACCCCTTTGCACCTCAGTCCTCTCACTTGTAGAACCTGAGAGCTAGCGCAAGAATTTAAAAAAAGAAAGCAGCTATGCCTGGTGCATAGTAAGCACTCGCTCAGTCATGTTGTTACCAGCTGCTGGCAAGTCAGTTCTGACTCAATCACAGGTAATGTCAATATAGACAGGTAACCAGTTTCACATGAGTTTCCAAGTGTCAAAACTGCTGTGCAGTTGGTCGCTATAGATTAGTAAGTAAGCACAAGTAAGCCTGTACTAGCCTTGCTTACTGGGATACCCACCCCTCTTCGGGACTGTAAATTTGAAAAGGGGCTTTGATTCTGTAGGAAGGTGCTGTGGGGTTGGGAGAGAGCCAGATGCCAGCGTACCTAGACGGAGAATCTTTGATGCGGTGAAACAATGTGAAACTGTTTACTATAAACCATCTGGTAAGCTCCGTGCTTACGTTGCCTATTACATAATTTGCCTGTCTATATTTCCCTGTCTCCTCTGGGTCCCTCCTTCCCTCAAGGTTTCTCCTTGGACTGACACATTTTGCTGCACAATAAAATATCAAGGGCAGATCTCTTCTCCAGAGTCAGTGAGAGAGAATGGACAGAGCATGGGCTTCCAAATCAAGTACACATGGGTTTCAGCCTTGGCTCAGGCTCAGACACAGGGGCAAATTATGTAATAGGCAATTTCACATTGTTTCACCACATCAAAGATTCTCCGTCTAGGTACGCTGGCATCTGGCTCTCTCCCAACCCCACAGCACCTTCCTACAGAATCAAAGCCCCTTTTCAAATTTACAATCCCGAAGAGGGGTGGGTATCCCAGTAAGCCAGGCTAGGACAGGCTTACTTGTGCTTACTTACTAATCTATAGCGACCAACTGCACAGCAGTTTTGACACTTGGAAACTCATGTGAAACTGGTTACCAGTAAGGATGCGGGAATCCCTGCTTATCCTTGTTTAGTGGGTAGTCCGCCCCTGCTCATTCACACCTGGACTGCCCTTCACGTCTCCAGGGCTGTATGAAGCAAAAGAGCAATAATAATATCCACAAATAAGGTTGCTGTGAGTCAGATCTGACTCGATGGCAATTGGCTGGCTTGGAATTAAACAAGATATTTATTAAATGCCGAGTACTGCACCTGGCAGAGTAATAGACACGCCACTGCAGCAGAGGAACTTTTTTATTACTCACTTTAGATGAACATTTACAGAGCAAATTAGTTTCTCCTTAAACAACTAATACATGTATTCTTTTTTAACACTAGTGGCCAACTAGACAAGATGTCAACACTTCCCATTCTCCACAGTGGGTTCCCCATTACAAGTTTTTCTGTTCTCTCCTGGCTTCCTGTCCTTTCCCCTGGTCTGGTATGCCCATTTAGTCTTGTTTTGTTTTATGGGCCTACCTACTTCGGGGACAAGGGGTAAACCTCAAGAGTGACTTCAGCACTGAGTTAAAAGTATGTCTGGGGCTACACCACACATGTTTCTCCAGTCTATGTCAGACTCCTATATCTGGTCTTTTCTGGTGAGTCAGAATTTCATTCTATACTTTTTTCCAGCTTTGTCCAGGACCCTCTATTGTGATCCTTGTCCGAGTGGTAGTGCTGGTGGTCAGGCAACGCCTAGTTGTGCTGGACTCAGCCTCTTGGAGGCTGTGGTCGTCCTAGTCTGTAAATACTTGAGTCTTTGGTTTTCTTCACTGTGCCCTGCTCTAGACAGAACGCGACCACTGGAGTGTCTTAGATGCCACTCAAAAGTAGAATGTACAACATTTTCCTTATAAGCTATGCTATGCCAATTGAGCTAGCTGTCCCCTGATACCACGGTTCCCAGCTCTCAGCCCAGTAATCCAGGTCCCCAGGTAGTTTGGATTTGTCTATGGAGTTTCTATTAGCTTGCCTTGATCAAGTTACGTTGACTCCCCTAGTACTGGCACAGGACATTTTATTTATTGTTGATAGAAATCTCACACGCCAATAAGAAAGGACATCTGTTGTATACTTGGAATAATTTTTCCGGTAGTAAAAGTGAGGATGCAGAGTGAATATTCTTCGAATTTTCTTTTCTTTTAAGAAAAATGTGAAGATCAATCTGGCACCACTGGGTCCCCTCGGAGTCTTCAACATGGGGTATTTTTTACTGAGTCTTTACCGCTACATCAATTAATAGCTCCTTCATGGCCAAGTCAAATGAAACCAGAAGGGCTTTTCTGTTTCAGGTTTCCATTAAGCAGAGAGAGAAAAAACACTGCTTTGCAGTTAATTCTGTTTTATTGGCCCGCTTGGACAGAGGAGAAGGCCCCCAACTTTTTCCTTTTCTTTCAGTTAGGAAAGACAAGAACAGTGATTTTGACTTCTCTAGGGGATATTTTTTTCCTTTCTAATTGAAATTCAAATAAAAAGGTTTTTTTGTTTGGTTTGATTTGTTGTTGTTTTCAAACCTTCCTCCTATGTTTCTAGCATTGAAATGTCAGCTGCTTTTTCTGGATCCATGTAGCTGGAGCTGCCTGTTGTCATAGCAATGAAAGGGTATAGAGATTTGAAAGTCATGATCCACTCTGTGAAACAATTCTTAGTGTGCTTTAAAAATCCTTCTTTAGCAATGCAGTCTCCAGTCCTGGCTTGTTTTCTTCCTATTATGCAGCTTTGTGTGCACCCTTGTGCTAGCTAAGTGTTTCCTTTAAAGATGCAGTGAATAGGTGTTAAGAATACAAACAAGAAAGCCACCAAAGTGGTGACAAGTTTACTGTGTACTGCAGGAGAAGAAACAATCAGGAAAGCAAAAAGGACATACAACATACCCTGCCAGAAATCCATCTGTCGCGTTCCCACCCTTCCTCTCATCTTCATGAATATTATAGTTCTGTGGTTATCCAGGAGGATTCTGGGACAGGCTGCCTGGACTCCAGTCTTGGCACTCAGCCTCTGCAGCTTTGTATTTCATCCATCCCGTGACTCTGTCTTCACATCTGTAAAATAGAGAGAACGACAGTCGTAGGGCTATTGCGGGGACTGAATGAAATAACGCGTGGAAGATGCTTTTTACAATGTCTGACCCAGTTGGTAGTAAACTCTGGCCTTTGAACTCAGCGAATCTCAGTTTCGTCACTTGTTAAATGAAGATGACAGCTAACTCATAAGGTTTTTGAGAGGATTAACTGAAATAATGGATAAAAAGTGCAGTACACATGCAAGTTCTAGCCCACAGTAGATAATAACAAAATAAATAACAACAGCAACAAGCAAACTCAGAGCTGTCAAGTCAATTCCAACTCACAGTGACCCCATAAACAGAGTAGAACTGACCCCTGGATTTTCCAAAAGCGCCTGGCAGATTTGAACTGCCAGTCTTCTAATTAGTAGCTATAGCACTTAATCACTACGCCACCAGAGTTTCTGCTCAATAAATAGCAGTTATTATTGTTATCAAGGAGCCCTGGTGGCATAGTGGTTAACAGCTCAGCTACTAACCAAAGACTGGCAATTCAAATCCACCAGTTGCTCCTTGCAAACCCATAGGGTCACTAGGAGTCAGAATTAATTTCGCAGCAATGGGTTTAGTTTTGTTTAGTTTTTGTTTTGGTAGCGCAGTTGTTAGCACTCAGCTGCTAATCACATGCTTGGCAGATTGTACTCACATAAGAAAAATGTGGCAGTCTGCTTCCATAAACATATACAGCCTTGGAAAGCCTACGGGGAAGTTCTACTCTGTTCCGTATGGCTGCTATGAGCCAGAGTTGACTCTATGGCAGTGAAGGTTTTTTGTTTGTTTTGTTTTTTAATTTTTATGTTTACTGTTATAGATTTCTTGGGTGGTACAAATGGTTAAATGCTTGGCTACTAACTGAAAGGTCGATAGTTCAGATCCATCCAGTAACACCTCAGTGGAAAAGCCTGGTGGTCTACTTCTGAAGGTCACAGCCATAGAAAAACACTACGAAACTGCAGTGCAATGGGTTTCTCTTTACATACGGCCTTTCTGGCCTTAGCTCCATAATTGTGCCAAAAAAGATTGGTTAGGCCACACCTGCCCTGTGATTAGTCTACTTTACATACCTTGCGGGAATCAATCAGTTTACTATGCAAGTAGTGTAGCTAGGGTAGAACAACCCAGTAGGGATTATATGACCTTGAGGGCACTGGTAAATTTGAAATTGATAAAGAGCTTACTTTTACAAGCAACCAACCAAATAGCAGTTGAAACAGAGGAAATGGGAGAGAGAGCCTCCTAAAAAAAGCTGCCATGTGGGTCAAGAGCTGTAACGCTGAAGATGGTATAGAATGGTGCAAGATGGCTCGAGACACTAGGAGTGGCATGACCAGCTGAAACCAGAGGATTGGTGGATAGCCACTGTGGACTTCTGGCCCTCAGAAGGAGAGAGCTGAGCACCTACGGCAAGAGGCTTACTGGCAGGATAGGGTGCCTCTGGACAACTGCTGGTGGAGCAGCAAGAGCTGTAGCACTTCCCTGAGCAAGGCAGAGGCCTGGGAGGGCCTAGCAGCAAGGGCAAGGGCTGGTGAGGGCCAGTGGTTGAGAGAATGGCAGGTGGCTGGCACAGCCGAAGGACGGGGCTGACTGTGATGTGAGTACAGCCAAGTAGCTGAGCACTGTTTTGGTTGGAAGCAATCTTAATTGACGAAGTAGATCCTGATTCTGAGATGGAGCCTGTTATTTCCCTAATAGTGCTCATAATGGTGAATGTGCTCTGTGATTTCTGTATGGCCATTACGACAAATTATCAAACCTAGTGAGAAGTAAAGAGTGCATGGCATCCAAAACAGTGACAAAGTTTTAGAGTGGAGTTATAACTGACCTCCACTTCATAGGAACCAGCTTTGTGCTGGTTCTTGTTCCTCTCAGCTCTCCTCCTGGAGTTATACTTGTTCTGATGCCAGATTACAAAAACATAGTTCTACTCTGACATACGTCGGGTTGACGTGAGTTTGAATTAACTTAATGCCAACTGGCATTATTACAAAATTTTTCATTTTTGCAGAACTAATCATGTGTCTCTTAAAAGGTCTAACTCTAATAGGAACTGGCTTTTGTGAACTTGGACTTACCCAGTGAGTAAATTTTAACGAACACAGCATAAATTTGAATCACTAAAGTTACAAAGAGGAAGAAATAATTAAGTTTTTATAAAGAGTAAAACAAACTTTCTATGTCTTGGTTAACACTGGGACAAAAAAGTGTTAAAAGATCTTGTCTTTCACTGAAGTGCTTTTTACTAAAGTTCTTGTTTTCTATCGTGCAATCATGCAAATAAGTAGTATCTCATATCTAAAAAATTTATATGTATTCATCATTCTATACCATGCTAAATGCCAGTGCAAAGCAAAAGCAGATGCAGAATGTGCTCTTGCGGAGCTGAGTGAAGTAGAGAAACAGTCATTAATCAAATCACCACGTTCAAGTCATCATGTTAGTGAAATCTGCATACACTCACACAAAAGATGACCTCAGATACAAAGCCTCCTTGATTTTTCTCATGAAAAGATAGTCAACCAAAAGTGCTGAACAACCTAAAGGGACAAATAGCCAATATATTGTAATATGTACTCAAGATATTTAATCTATTGTGACATGTGCATATTTAAAATACCATTTCATTTTAAATGCTTTGTACTTATGAATATTACTTTTTATATTCTCATCTTTCAGAAAGCAATTTTGTTAAAACAGTTCATCTGCATCTTTAAAATCATCACCTGTCTTCCCCGTATCTACTCTGCAGTTATCTGATAAAACCAGCGTAAACAAACTTGTTGCCATCGAGTTTTTTCTAACTTACGGTGACACCATATGTGCAGAAGAGAACTATGCTCCAGAGCATTTTCAAACCCATAACCTTTCAGAAGCAGGTTGCCAGATCTTTCTTCCTAAGTGCTTCTGGGTAGGTTAGAAGAGCCAACCTTTAGGAGTTCACCGTGGCTATTTATCTAATGTGGTTATCTAAATCAGAGTTCACCGTCGATCCTTCAACAAGCTGTTGATAACATACTTTTTTTCTATCTGCTATTGCTGCAGATATGATTGTGAGGCATAAGTATCTATGGTGATGACCACTGCATATTAGTTAATGACTATATTGCTTTTTTTCAGTGCTCTTTAAAGGACTTGTTTAAAACCACTTGAATCTGTAAGGCATGCTATAAGATTGTGCAGTTTCAACACTTGCAACAGTGAAGTCATAACCTTAAGAATAATTACTAAATGTGCTTTAAATATCATTAATAGCTTTTTATCAATTCTGCCAAAGTGATCTTCTTAAGAACAAAAATAAGCATTACCTGAGATCATTTCAGTTTTTTCTTCCTGAAGTGTTACTTCATTGTTCAAAATGAAGTAACTGAGACAGGGTCTTTGAATGAGAGAGAATTTGAAAGCAACATAAAGCAGACTGCTCCCATTTACAGAATAATTTTGGGAGGTGAAAAAGTCACTTTATATTAGACCTAAGACCTATGACCTTCAAGTTGATTCCAACTGTCTTAGAGGACAGAGCAGAACTGCCCTGTGCAGTGTCCAGGAAATACCTGATAGATTCAAACTGTGGACCTTTTGGTTTGCAGCTGTAGCCCTTAATCACTGCACCACCACAGATTTTTGTATTAGGCATTCTAGTACACAGATAAATGCCGAAATAAGCTTTAAGAGGTAAATAACCTTTATTCTAAGAGACTGTAAGTCTGACCTCTGCTTAAGGTCAGCAAAAGGTTTTCTTTGTTCCAAAAGCATTCTGAATGGGGGTTTATCCTGGTATGTGTGTGTGTGTGGTGCAGTGGGGGGGATGCAGTGTGTATGTGTGCATGTGGTACATTATGCGTGTGTTATGAGTGTGAGTGTGACACATGTGGTGGTGTGCGTGTATGAGTAGTGCATGGTGAGCAGATATGCATACTATGTGTCATATGTGTGTGTTGTAGCTATGATATGTGTGGTGCATAGATATGGGTACTGTGCATGCTGTGTGTGTCTAGTACATGTGGGGGGGATATTTGAGTGTGATGTGCATCATGTGAGGTATGTACTGTGTATACGTGTTGTGAACATTTCTGTGGTATGTGTATATGGGGTATGTGTGTGTGTGTGTGTGTGTGTGTTGAATGGAAGTGGTTATTAAGAGTTGAGTTATGACAGGAGAAGTCTGAGAGTGCTAAAAACTTGTACAAAGACCTTGGAATGCAAGGGTGTCTGGCCTGGTTACTGGAGGAAGAAAGGAAAAACCAGCTCCTCTGAAAGCCAAGGGCAGACTGCTGTGAGATGTAAATCTGAAGACTATTCTGCATAATGTTCTCTTTCCAGACCACTGAATATATTTACACTTTGCTTGATTGATGCATAGTGTTTATTTTTACTGCCTCCATTGAATTCTGTTTAAATTTGAAGTCTGACAGGCATGAACCGTGCCTACCTCTAGCTCAGACCCACAGGATGGTAGGTGCCATCAGGAAGGATGAGGGAAGCTGAAGGTCAGAAGAGTCTGCATCACTAAGTCTGAGCATATCATATGCATTCACAGGGCTGGGGCACCTTGATGTCAGCTGATGAATCAGCAGAGAACTCAGAACAGAACAGCATCCTATTAATCCTTCGGATGACTTAAAAGCCAAGCTATACAGCTGTTTCCAGAGACTCATTAATGTTTTAAAAGCCCTAAAGCATCAGTGTTAACTCCAGATCAGGTAACAACACCTGTATGTCAGCCAAAATGTGACTAAGGCATTTGTCATGTGCTACCAAAGTCTTTGACTGTCATATAAAGACAGAGTAAAAGACAATGGATTGTTTAAGTCTGACTATGAATAACCTATAGTAATCATTCCGTTTACTACATTTCCCAGAAAGGAAACTTCCCTGTAATAATAATAACTACCAAAAATAGCATCCTACTGGCTAAATTTGGTATAAGCAAATTCAACTGAAGATACTTGGCTTTATTTGGAATTGTAGACGTACATACTCCAGGAAATAACCTGTAAATAGTAGTAAAAATAACAATGATATAAAATAAAATGACAAGGAAAAGAGCAGAGACAAACCTCTCCATTTTTTCCAAGATGTGTGCTATGTCTCTCTCAGTTTGTGTGACTTTTAGATAAGAGGAGATGGACACGCCAAGCAATTATCATCTGCCTTTGAAAACCAAAAGCAGTCAAGTAAGTTTTCTTGTCCTAGAAGGGGAGAAGGAGGACTTACAAATCTGGCTAAGTCTGTCAGCAAATGAGCCAACAAGCTGGGTGATTCAGCTGTTTGGGAAACACAAGGCAACACACAGAGATCTCAGTTAGAGATGCTTTAGGCAATAACTGTTGTTCGATGCACGGGAGTCTATTTCCATTCATGTGCTTCCTAGAGACCGCATACTGACAGAGAACAACACCCCTGTAGGACGGATTCTAACCTCTCGGTCAGCAGCTCAGGGCTTAACCACTTGTGCCACCAGCACTCCTTACATAAGAACTACTCCTGCTTAAATTCCCAAGATGGCATTGACGTAGGCATTGATGTAGAGATGGAAAATTATTGACCTCACACTTGTTTCTCTTTCAGAGGTAGGGATGGTTGTGTTTACACTCTAGTTCCAAGATCAAATAACTTGTTAAGGCTTGGGAGAGAATCAAAGACAAGGGGAATGAAAATTAAGATGAGGTAGAGCAAGGAGACGGATGAATGGATCGGCAGACAGAGAGGCAAGTGGGTAGTAGGTAGGTAGATAAATGATAGATAGGTAAAGTAGATAAGTAACAAGGCAATATGCAGACCTTCTAAAATAAAATTTACTTTAACTCTAAATTAACATTCTAAAATTTTATAGGAATTGAAGTCAAATACAAAGATCTAAGATAACCTTACCACTTAAACCCAATTGCTGTCGAATCAATTCTGGACTCACAGCACCCCCGTGAGTGTCAGAACAGAACTTCACTCCAAAAGGCTTTCAGTAGCTCCAACCTTTGGGTTAGCAGTGAGCACAGTTAACCATCTCCACCACTCATAGACTTCCAAGCTAACTTTAATTTATAGGAAGTATAACAGAAACTGAAAAGCCATCAATTATCAGTTAAAAAAAAAAAAAAAAGAACAAAGAGCACAGTATCCAAGATAAAAGATGGTGGTTTGTATATGTTCACTCTTGAAAGCTGGATGGAACGTGGTGTTGCAGGGTGTGTCAAACTTTAGACCTCCTCGCCTTCTCTAGAAGGCACCAAGAGACGGATCAATTAGCAGGTTTCATTCAGAGAAGTGTCATATATTCTCTATCAAATTCACTGCCCAAGTGATATTCTGCAATTACACACATTCCTTTCCGCCCTCTACCTGGAGGACAAGACACTTGGTCTTGGACACCAGAGCTGACATCACTGCATCAGAGGTTACAGGTGGCCAGTGACAACCCTGGTGGCACAGTGGTTAAGAGTTCAGCTGCTAACCCAAAACATCAGCCAACTGAATTCACCAGGCACTCCTAGGAAACCCGTGGAGCAGTTCTACTCTGTCCTATAGACTTCCAGTGAGTAGGAATCAACTCAACAGCCATGGGGTTTTGTTTGTTTTGGGGACAGAGGCATGACTTATTTAACCTATGCCCCTTACACCAATCTCTGCAGGCTTGGTTGGGCTCCACACAGTTCAAAGGAGGGATATGCAGGACATTTTTAGTTAGTTTTCTAGGGATAGGTTTTGTGGACTTGCTAGGGAACCTAATTACAACCTTCTTCCATGATGAAGCTCAGCTACAACCTCTCTCATGGTGAAGGACACTCTTCTGATCCAAAAAGAACCGAAAGAAAAGGACCTTAAGCAGAAGTGTGTCTGCGTTTTGCCTTCTGTCTTAGGCAGCTGTGCAGGCACCTTAAGGAAAGGTTGCAATGGCCTTGGCCTGTTTTTCTTAGCAACAACAGTGGTAATTTATTGCTACTTCCATTCCCATAAAAAATAAAAATTTTTTCATATCCGATGCCAGCAGTTTCTGGGGATTTTCTGAAGGATTCATTAGTTACACTTTGAGTAATCACCTACTCTCCTGCCCACATGTGTGCGTGGGCACACACACACACACACACACACACACACACACACACATTTCTAACTTAGCAAGATGATTTTTCTTACTGAATCTGGGATACCATGTTAAACTAAAAGAAGACTAATGAGTTGTTGAGGCCACTGCCCCCATAATCTGTTCCTGAGGCCACTACTCCCCCCCATAATCTGTTCCTGATACATGCTGCCCTCTCAGCTAACCCATTTGCTTGCAGGTAATAAGAAGCAACAGTGCGTACTTGTTCAGAAAAAGACCACCCCAAATTTTGAAAACCTAGTTGAGGTTAAATAAACAGATACAACTTTCAAAATATTCATTTATAGTGACTCATATTTTACAAGTACCTGGCATAAATCTGTAATTGTTAATAAAATTACTATCTATGTTCTAATCAAATTTCTGTCACTACTACGTAGACACTGTAGCCCACTGAACAGGCATAAAATCTGTGTTTGCCACTTATTCCAGAAAAAAAGGAGGAGGCAGAATTTTTGGAAAGAACTTCCAGCAGCTGTTGTTGGTGGCTGCTGTTGAATCCACTGGTTTTTTAATGACCAGTATTTCAGAAGTAGATCACCAGGCCCTTCTCCTCATCTATCTTAACCCACCCACTGCCATCAAGTCAGGTAGGACTCATAGTGACCCTAGAGGTAAGGGTAGGACTGTCCCATAGAGTTTCCAAGGAGCACCTGGCAGACTTGAACTGCTGACCTTTTGGTTAGCAGGCATACCACTTAACCCGCTATGCCACCAGGGTTAGTCTGGAAAAATCCTGCTGGAACCTGTTCAGCATCATTGCAACACACTGCCCTCCAGTGATAGACCACTGGTGCCTGCACTTGAGGGGCACTGTCAAGGAATCGAACCTGTACTCAATTCAACTTCAGTTATTTTGCATTAATGAGTTGTCTATTAGGACCAAACAGAAAGGTCCCTTAAGGTCAGAAAAATCAAAATAATTGACCTTAATTTATAGGTCAGGAAGAACCTGTAAATGGTTTCCAGACACTGCATTTGCTCAGAAGATCATGTTTTCTGCTTTCATCGTAGCACACTGGAAGCGTGTTCAGCTTTCAAATCTGTGGATTTCTCAGCCTTTTATTGGGGATGAAACAGCTCTGAGATAATTCTGTCTAAGTCAGTTCATCACTGTGTTGGAATTCAGAAGAAACAAACACAAATACTGAACCCAGAGTGTCTTCTTTTTCGGGCCAGATCCCCAAGTCTAGCATGTAACAACAGGCTTTGAGGACATCGTATTAGGAGGCTGATTAATCTCTTTCTAGGAAAAACTTTTGGTAACCTTCCAAAAATATGGAGAGAAGAAAACCTAAAAGTTTTCTGATTAAACTAGGAAAACCTCTGATTTAAACCTTAGCACTTACAGTGATCTTACATCCAGCAACATTTACAGATAGTGTTATGTATTAAATTGTGTCTTCCAAAACTGTGTGTTATAAATCCTGATCTCTATGCCCATAGCTATAATCCCATTTAGAAACGGAGTGTGGTCATCATGTTAAAGAGACAGGAATAGTGTATGCTGTATCTTCAAACAACTCTTTTTGAGATATAAAAGCAATTAAGCAAGCAAGACGAGCGAAGATGAAGACACATGCCAAGTCACATGTAGATCACCCGGAAAGCAGACAAGGCAGAGACCTTCCCCTGGAGCCAACTGAGAAAGCTTTCTGCTAGAGCCTGCACCCCGAATTCACACTTCTAGCCTCCCACACTGTGAGAAAATAAATTTGTTATGGCAGCATTAAATGACCAAGACAGAATTTGGCACTGGGGTGGAATGCTGCAGTAACAAATACATCCAACATAGAAGTTGTTTTGGAATTGGGTAATGGGTGGTGGCTAGAAGAATTTTAAGGTGCCTACTAGCAAAAGCCTAGACTGCCTTTAAAAGACTGTTGGTAGAAGTCTGTTGAGGGCTCAGAAGGAAGTAAAGACTGCTGTAAGGTCTCTAGTGTCACAAAGAACACGTGTGGTATGAGCAAGAGAATGTTGCTAGAAATGTGAAGGTTACCTAGAAAAATAAGAGCTGCCACACAAAATAGGCATATGCACACCCGATGGCAAAAAGACAGAAACAGTGTAAGCGGCCACCAACAGATGAATGGATAAACAAACTTGTACATACATATAGTGGAATACTATGCAGTGATAAAGAATCATAAAACCTATGAAACATCTCACAACACAGATGAATCCAGAGGGCATTATGCAGAGTGAAATAAGTCAATCACAAAAGAACACATAAAAGAACACATATTGTATGAGACCAACATTACAAAATATCCAGAAAAGGTTTACACACAGAGAAAAACTATTTTTCAATGGTTTCAATGGTGGAGAGGTTGGAGAGGGGAAATTAATAACTAGATAGTACAAACAATGTCAGCTCCAACGAAGGGAAAGACAACATACAAAAAGGGGGAACTTGGCACAACTTGATCAAGGCAAAGTCATGGAAGTTATTTACCCAAACACCTTGAGGCACCAGATTGCTTGGGCTGATGGTTGGGGATCATAGTCTCAAGGGACATCTAGGTCAATTGGCATAACACAGCTCATAAAGGAAATGTTCTTTATCTCACTTTGGTGAGCATTGTCTTAGGTCCTTAAAGTTTGCAAGTGACAGTCTAAGATATATCTACTGGTCCCATGCCATGTGGAGCAAAGGAGAACAAAGAAAACCAAAGACACAAGGAATATATTAGCCCAAAGAACTAAAAGATTACATGAACCACAGCCTTCATCAGCCTGAGCTCAGAAGAACTAGATGGTGCCCATCTACCACCACTGACCACTCTGATTGGGATCACAATAGAGTCCTGGACAGAGTGACAGAAAAGTCTGGAACAAAATTCAAGTCCACCAAAAAGATAAAAGAAAAAGTTAGATTTACTGTCCTAGTAGAGATTGGAGGAACCCCAAGACTATAACTCTGAACACTCCATTAACAGAACTGAAAAAACTAACCTGTTTCCATCTAGTCAATTTCAACTCATAGCAACCCCCTAGGACAGAGTACAACTGCTCCAAGGGATTTCCAAGGAGCATCTGGTAGATTCAAACCACTGACTTTTGGTTAGCAACCAAGCTCATAACCATTGTGCAACCAGGTCTCCCCAAAGCCCACTTTTCAGATGAAAATTAGACAGGTCTATAAAACAAACGAGACACGTGAAGAACATGCTTCTTAGTACAGTCAAATAAACAAGAATAAATGGGCAACCTGTGCCCAAAAGTAATACAAGGAAGCCGGAAGGGACAGGAAAACTGGAGAAATAGACATGGGTGGCAACAAATGTCTCACACACCAAAAAAAATGTGTAAAAATTATTTAATGAAAAACTACCTTCAACTGTAAACTTTCACTTAAAGGAAATAAAATTAAAAAAAAAAGTTGGAGATTAAATGTGCTTCTAGTGAGGCCTTAAAAAAATGATGAACATGTGATTGCGACTGGACAGTGGAAGACAGGTGATGTTTTCTTGTAGTGGCAAAGAACTTGTCTAAATTTTGTTCAAATGTTTGATGAAAGCTGGAACTAGTAAGGAATGAATGTGGTTATCTGGCTGAGGAGATTTCTAAGTAAGATTTTAAAGGGCTAGCACAGTAGCTCCTTGCTTACAGTAAAATGTGAGAGGAAAGAAATGGACTTAAAAATGAACCACTCAAAATGAAAACAAGGCTTAAAGTTTTGGAAAATTCTTTTGCACCAAACTAAAGACACATACTACAGAGTGTTCAACAAAGTTGTGATTAAAAAAGATTCAGCCTGTGACTAATGGACCTATCCAACTACTACAGCAGAAAGTCCAGTAATTTAGACTGAAAGGGACAGAGAAAGAATGAAAGGAAAGAATATTGTCTGTGTCTTGGAATTCTATGGGCAAGAAACAGGTCAAAGGAGCTAGATCTATTGTACTGCAGGAGAAGAAAAGGACCATGCATGGAGCAGCTTGGAGATCACAGAACTGATGGAAGAAGCACAAGAAGTGGGCTTTCTTGGTTTCAAAGGATCAGCCCATGGTCTCCTGGATCTCAGCAGGTGGTGCCACAGCCTCCCAGGTTTCCAATAGCCAGATCTTTGCCAACCCTGATCCACAGAGTGGGCTGCCATTAAGGTGTGCTAGGGAATGGAACCACCACTCAAAGCCTTGCAGCAGGGCAGCCATGCTCAGGGGGCAGAAGAACAGGGCCTGCTGGGGCCAAAGGGGCAAGTCACTTCTCAGATGGGTTAGGAGATTGGGGCAGCCCCAAACCAAAGGAGCAGAGTTGCGATCTGTGATGGTTAAGCTTGTGTGTCGGCTTGGCTGGGCCATGATTCTCTGTGGCTTGGCAGTTATATAATGATGTGATCATGCCCACAATGAAATTTGACGTACTGTGATCACCTCCATAGTGGGATCTGCTGTGAGAAGACAATCAGTTGAAAGGAAGTTTCCTTTGGGATGTGACTTGCATTTGATATAAGTGGACTTTCTTGCAAGGCTCGTGGATTTTACTCAAGCTGGACCCTGCCGCTGGCTCCTGTTCCCCTCATCTCTGGTTCTTGATACTTGAGCTAGCAGCTTACCTGCTGTCTTGCCTGGCAATCTTGGGATTCACCAGGCTTTGCAGCCTGTGAGCGAAAGCCCTGCTGTCTGATTTGCTGATATTGGGTTCATCAGCTTCCAACTACATAAGCCAACAGAAACCTCCAGCCTGACCCACAGACTTGGAACATTGTAGCATCTACACCGAAGTGCAATCCTTAGTACAAATCTCTGTGTATGTATATTTATACTCTTTACTGTTTCTGTAGAGAACCCGGCCAAAGACACTATCCCACTGGGCCTGGAAGGAGGAGCTGAAGCACGGTACCATGAGGCCTTCATCCAGAATCCAGAGTCTGCAAGGCAGGGCAATTGCTCAGATGGTTCCAACGAACATAGGATTATTTTCAAACACTGAGAGCTCATGTAAATTGTTCTACTCGGTTTTCAGCTTGCCTGATGTCCATTACCCTTTTTTCCCTCCAATTTCTCCCATTTGTAATGGAAATGTCAGCCTTATACCTGTTCGATCACTATACTTTCGAAACTGATAACTTGTAGTCTAGATTTTACAGGTTCACAGGCAAGGAGGAATTTTGCCCCAAGAAAGTAAATTTTGCTTGTAGCAGCACTAGATGACTAAAATAGATAGGCAGAGGGGAAGGGATCAGAAAGAACCAGCATCTGCTCGTTGACAAAAACAGCCAATCAATGTCTACTTTGTGAACTGAAAAAAAAAAAAACTTAAAGTAATTCACTTCAAAAACATGTTTTCTTATAATTATGCTGGGTAGAAGTATAGAAATTATGACAGCTTTTGACCTGGGTATGATTCATTTATTTTCTTTCCCAAGAGGTAACACACAGAAATCCAGACCATTCTTACCACATTTAGTCCTTTGTTGTTATATTTTCTTCAAATCCTGTGTGTTTGGGTGGTGACCACAGTGAAGTCTGAGCTTGTGGTCATGGATGGAGGTGACTGACTCATCTTATTGTTTTCCACCCTCTTGATAACAAGGCTAATATCCTCAAGGATTTATAATCCAATTTTCAAATGTGCTGTGTAAGTTTAATATCATGCAACCAAAAATATCCATTGTCCACAAAGAACTGACAACAGATTCAATTGTATGGTATCATTTATCCCAAACACAAAAGTGTTTCAATTCAGCTAATTATATTACTATTGACTAGGCAAAATTTTATATCTTGAAATTAAACACCAAAAACCCAATGTTTTCTAAGCAATGTTTAACATGCTTGATCAGACTAAGCTAAGGTTTCCTTTGGTGTGGGAAAAGGCTGGAAAGAAAGAGAAAAAAAGCAAAAGTACTAATTTACTTCACAAGGTCTCAGATTAATCCTGGTGCCATAAAATTCTAGAAATTGCATAAAAAGAGATATGGGAGAGTACTGCACAGTGAAAATGTATATGACATTTTCCAATACAGTGTGCTTCCAGTGCTAGTTGCCATATTTCCTTCTAATGGTCTCCCATCCCAAGCATCTTCAAATCTTGTGATTATGTCAATGAAATTGTCTTTATTGGGTGCTATCACATTTGAATAAACCCTGGTGGTATAGTGGTTAAGTGCCACGACTGCTAACCGGGTCAGCAGTTCAGATCCGCCAGGGGCTCCTTGGAAACTCTGTGGGGCAATTCTACTCTGTCCTATAGGATCACTGTGAGTTGGAATCAACTTGAGGCAGTGGATTGTTTTGTTTGTTTTGGGATAATCAGATTTGAATACTTTGAAGCTTCTGAAATTCTCACCAGATGGTGGCTGCTACACTCAATTTTAAAAGTATGGGCCAGCTAAAGAAACTGTAGAAAGAAGTGAGACAGGACAGCCCTGAGAAGCAGGAAGCACTTAAATTGGCAGAAGATCTGGAAATTTTCACATCCATGAATTCTAAATTTTGAATGAGGTCTTATGTCAATCAAGGGCCGCAGCAAAGAAATCACGATCCAGGCACAAAACTTAAATTTGAGGATTTCAGAAGAGTATAATTAAGGGAATATTTACCAAAGTCTGGGCATGATATGAGGAAACTATGAGAGGAATCAGCTAACCACACCATTTGCTGTTGAGTTAATTCTGACACTCGACAACCCCATTTGTGCTAGAGTGGAACTGTGCTCCATATGGTATTCTAATGACTGATTTTTCAGAAGTAGATTGCCACAGCTTTCTTCCAAGATACCTCTGAAAGGACTCAAACTTCCAACCTGCCACTCAGCAGCTCACTGCTTTAAACTTGGCACCACAAAGGACTCCTGGAACAAGCTGGTAAGAGCTAAGCCTGCATTTGCAAGTGAAGGGAACGTTTGTGAATCCAGACAGAAAGTACTGTGTGAAGAAGGTCACTGAGAGGTCTGTAACTTGGGAAGGAGAGACACAGTCACAGGGAGGGAGCTGAGAAAGTATGGACATCAACCTTACTCTCTACCTTCCCTCCTTCCCTCACACCCTTCCTTCCAGTGGTCCCCACTGGCTGAAGCCAACAGAAACCATTTGGCAAGAGTGTGCATTGATGCAATTCGTCCAGCTCAGAGTGGAGAAAAACGCAGAGAGAATGCAGGCTGAATCTGGAGTAGCAAATGGTAGACCCCTGGATATCCAGGGTAATAAATCCCTGCCCTTATTGGGAAAGCAAGAATTAACAGTTGTGGAACCAGCTGTAGACCAGCTGTGTCCTCTCCTTGCTTGAATGAAACTTCATAGAACTTCACTTCTGAAGGCATGAAGAATCTCAGGCTTTTCACTCTTTTCTGTTTAAAGAACTGCTCAAACCTGAGCCATAAAATCCAGTAGGATTTGTTGTACCTGCTTGCTTCAGAGAAGACAGGTAATGAGTAACGTTTCCCCATTGACGTCAGCCGTCACTCTCCGTTCATCAAGGTACAAGAGAAGCTTCCAGCAGGTTCTGAATCCCGAGGGACTGCTGCTCAGAGTGAGCATTTTCAATGGTAGTTCACACCAGAACTAACTACTCATCAAAGGGCACCATTGTTCCCCACCGGGTCCCAACACCATGAGAATTAGGCTACTTGGAACTGTTTTTTGGTATTATTTGCTGTTTTTCTTAATCCTGGAAAAGAACTACCCCAATGAATAATTTCTGGTTTATCCACATAGCTGAAAGCACTTGAAATTCTTCTCTCAGCCAGCAGAATTGAACAACCAACTTACTCTGTTAGCAAAATCAGAGAGGCAGTTTCCACTGAATCCACAGAGGTTTTATATTCTGCTAGTTGAGTTTAACGAATAAAGGAAATTCAAATCAGAGCAGTCGGGGGAGAAAGCCAAGAGCCCAGTATTCAGGGAAAAGAGATTCAAGGGAGTTAGAGAATAAGATAAATTAAAGGGTAGAGAGAACTAAGGACTGAAAAAGAATATGCTTAAATCAATCTGATCATCTCAGGGGTGAGGCTTCACAAAGAGAATTACCGGGCTGTTAGCAAGAAGCAAAGCACTCAGACATTATTAAACCTTGAAAAATCACAAATGCCACAAGCCTTTAGATGAGCCACTCTCAGGAGCAGATGCAGGATTCCTTGAAGCCAGAAATTTACATGAGCTGTCAGGCTTTCTTTTTTAAAAATAGAATATCAAAATCAAGTACAGAGCTTAGTCTATGTAAGCAAGGAGCTCTTGAAATTTAAGGTTCTCAGCTTTGCGGTACATCCATGTCTGGTCATACTCAAATGTCTGTACTGCAAAGACATGTGAAAAAAGCAGAATAAGTAAACATAAATAAGCAAGAAGTGCTTGGTGTTCATAGAAAAAGAGAAGCAAAGGACAATTCGGCTAGCCAAAATAAATCCTCTTACTGCTTCACTGAGGAGAAGTGGGTAAGGACTTTCTTTAGGTCTGCCACACTGCTTAGGAAAAGATGAGAGCATTGCCTCCAGGGATCCATGCCAGACGGGATTCTGATACAAGACACAGGTCAATGAGTGGTGCAGTAAGATGAGGAACTCTCAAAGGAGTCTTGCCTGAAATAAGCCTCTGGAGATCCTTACACATAGTTAAGGTAACCCTTCAGTTATATGTTACAGAAGGGGGAGAGGCTAATATTTTCCAAGCTAGAGAAAGAGGTAGATCTTTGAGAGTGTACCTAAAATGCCACAAAGTTGAGGAAAAGACTAGGAAATAAACATAATGAAGAAATATTAAAGACTAAAAGGTTATTTTTCCTGAAGAACAAAAAAATTTTTAATGTAGAAGTCAGCTTTCAATGAGTCCTGGTGGATTGATGTTAGAAGTATATTCAGTAATTCATTCACACTTGGAACAAATATTCATTGATTTTTTCCACTAAGAGCCAGACACTATGCTAAGTACCATGAATATGTGAAAATATGGTAACTAGTCCATTATCAAGAAGCTATTGTCACTAAGCAAATTGTCATACTGTATTCTAGAAGGCTCTGTGAAAAGGAAACACAGAGAAAGTCTAACTGGAGCATGTATCAATAGCACCTAACCTAAGGTTTGGTTGGGTGGTGGCAAGGGTCAGAGCAAATGACAGTTAAATAGAAGCCTGAAAGATAAATAGGAATTTTCCAGGTTAAAGGAAGAAAAGCAGCAAGGAGAAAGAGTATAGAACTAGGAAGTGGGATTGCAAGACATGTTCCTGAAGAGGTACCAGCCAACCAATAGGTTGCTGTCATGTCATTCCATCATGTCTGACTCATGGAGACTCCATGTGTCACAGAGGAGAACTGTGCTCTATAAGATTTTCATGGCTGTCATCCTTCGGGAACAGATTGCCATGCCTTTCTTCCAAGGTGCCTCTGGGTGGGTTCAAATAACCTAACTTTTGATTAACATCCAACTGCTTAACTATCAGAGCCACCAAAAGACATCTACCTATTATCTATTGATGTTCAGGCAACTCCAACTCATATGGACACTATAGGACAGATTGCACCTGCCCCATAGGGTTTCTAAGGAGTGGCTGGTGTCATTGGAGTGGAATTCAGTCAGTGGATTAGAACTGCCTACTTTTTGGTTGTCAGCCAACCACTTAACCCCCGCACCACCAGGGCTCCACCTAAACAACAGCCACATCTTGAAGATCTTTGTAAGTCTTTCACCTGTTTGTGTATCATCATTCGAAGTAGCAGAGACTTTGAAAAAAGGACTAAGTCAAATTTTTGTTTTAGAAAGGTTGATTTGGCTTAACTCCATAGTGTAGATGGCAAGCTGCTGAGGCTAGAGGCAGGGAGACTGTGTAGTGACATACTGCAGCAATCCAGACCAGAGGTGATGACAACAGCCAAGACAAGGCACGTGTCATTGGAATGGAAAGAAGCCCGTGGATTTCAGAAATATATTGAGATACATTTGACAGAATTGGCTATAGGAGTAAAAGAGAGGGAGGCTTCAAGCATAACTCCTGTGTTCTTATCCTAAAGGGTGGGTAGAAACCCAAGAGGAGTATTTTTGTTGATCTGTTTGCTGACAGGTTTTTTTACTGGTTGGTTTGATTTAGTTTTTTTAGGAAGACAATTACTGGGCAAAGAGGAGTTTAATTTAGATTCTGCTGACTTGGAAGTGCTAAAAGACAGCCAAGAGGCAAAAACCAGGATGTATTTCACCACATGTGTCTGAAGCTTGGGAAAGAGATATAAGCTTGGAGAAGAGATTTGGGAATCATCTGTGTACGTGTGTGACGTCCAAATATGAAACTGGATGAAATCTCCCAAATGTTATTGTAGAGTGAGAAGAGAACAAGAATTTGAGCAGAGCTTTTAGGAACACCAAGCTTTCTGATTTTATTTTTTTGTTGTTGTTTTTGCTGAAAATATACATAGTGAAACATGCATCAGTTCAACAGTGTCTACATGTGTAACTCAGTGGCATTGATTACATTCTTCAGGTTGTGTGACTGATGCCCTTCTCCCTTGCTAAGTCGTTTCTCCTCTACTATCGTAAAGTCACTGCCCCTACGGTTCTTATCTAATGTTTCTAGTTGTTATTGGCACTCAAATCCCATGTAGTTTTTAAAAGAGTATAATTCTTAAGGCAGACAGTTAAGCTAAACCATTATTTGATTTTTAAAAAGACTTCCGGGGATATTTTTGGTTTAAGGTTTAATATTATCTCAGGACAATTATATCAGGATTCAGACTAAGGGAGGCTAGGAAGTAAAGTCTGGTGATCTACTTCCAACAATTGTTGTTATGTGCCATCTAGTTGATTCTCATTTATAGTGACCCTATAGGACAGAACAAAATTGCCCCCATAGGCTATAATCTTTATGACAGAAGATCAGCAGATATTTTCTCCTATGGAGCAGCTGGTGGGTTTGAACTTCAGACCACTTGGTGAGCAGCTGGGTACTAAACCATCACATGAAAACTAGCCAATAAAATACTTACGTGTCACAACAGAATATAGTCAGATAAGAATGTTGTCAGACGAGCCCCGAGGCTGAAAGGCAGCATACAATAGCTGCAACAAAGGACTCAAATACAGCAATGATTATAGAGACAGCACACGACTGAGCAATATTTCATCTGTTGTACATAAGGTCACCGTGAGTCAAAGCCAACACGAAGGCGGCTAACAACATGGTCATGTGGTCAGGTGGTTAAACATCTAGACACTGGAGACTTAGTGCAAATCCTGGCTCTACATTAACAGGTTCCCTGAGCTTGGGCAAGTTACCTAAGTTCTTTGTACTTCAGTTAATCCTTTTGTACCCTGAAGTGTTTCTTGATAACTCTTAGTAATAACAGGGTTGTGATGTGGACTATTTGAGTCAACACATGTAAAGCACTTAAACCATTGCTTTTACCTAGTAAACAAGTGGTGCATTTTATCTCTTAGTGATCTGTCTTTGGCTACAAGGTAAAATATAATCCATTTTCAACTGCTGAATTGATATAATTATGATCCAGGCATTATTTTTTTTAAAAAAAAAAAAAAGCCATTGCTGCCTAGTCAGCTCATTATAGGTGTCCAGTAACTGTTTGTTGGAAAATGTATTTGCAGTCAAGTTTACCTATTTTCGTCATGCTTAAAAATTTTCACTCCTGGGTCTTCATGTTATCTCTTTTACATTTTTACTATCAAAACTCTAAAACTTATAAAATGAACAAAACCCTGCCCCCTTGCTGTTGCTCTTAACCCACTGAACCTTCAGATCTTTTTTAATATGATCATTTTCCTCTCACAAACACACACAAGTCTTGGCAATCTTGTAGCTGTCATTTCTCTTAACTTTTAAGTAGCACTGATACTGAGAACTCTCCTTTCCTTTTGAAATTCGCATATTCCTTACTTCCATCTGACTAGTTGACATCTGGGTGTAGTGGGAAAGACGGATATTCAAGAAGCTCTCCCTGGATGGGTGCCCTGGTGATGTAGTGGTTACAAGCTCAGCTGCTAACTAAAATATTGGCGGTTCAAATCCACCAGCCACACCTTGGAAATTCTATAGGGCAATTCTGATTTACGCTATAGAGTTGCTATGAGTAGGAATCAACTTGGTAGCAAGAAGCTTGATTTTTTATTTTTTCTTGTTTGATGGCAACCTCTATGAAACGGGAGTGAGGTCACAGGTGAGAATGAATGAATGGCACAGAGGTGAAGTACTTTGCATAAGACCTACCGTATAACAATAACTCAAAAAAAAGAAACTATTGTATTCGGAACTGATTGAATTGTGTCCCCCCAAAACAGCAGACAGCTTGGCTGGGTCATGAGTCCCAGTATTGTATAATTATCTACCATTTAATTGGGATGTTGCAGTCCCACCCTAATCCTCTTTAACATAATTCTATTAACCACAGGCAGAGATTAGGATTTACAGCATAGCAAAATGACAAAACAGAGGGTAATCCCACAATACTGGAAATCATGGACCAGCCAAATTGCTACACATCTTTAGGGGGACACAGTTCAACTCATGACTCTCATCTTTAGATGAGAATCTAAGTTTGAAGGGTTAAATAATTTGCCAAGGTCACGTAGATAGAGTTGATCCAGAGTTCAAATGCATGTCTGTCTAACCCTAAATCTCCGTGCTCCTGCCACTGAAGCAGTGGTTCTCAGTCAGAGTGATTTTGTCCTTCAGAAGACTTGACAATGTCTGGAGACATTTTTTGATTGTCAGAGTTGGTAAGGGTGTATGGGAGGGACAAAGTGGAGGGTGTTTCCTATTGACATCTTAGTAGGTAGAGGCCCTGGACACTGCAAAACATGTTTCAGTGCAAAGGATGGTAACCTGCAACAAAGAATTCTCTGACCCCAAATTTGAATACTGCCAAGCTTGAGAAATCCTGTACTAAACTATCTTATATTTCTATAGTTTTTGAAAACAGAGTAGTCATAATATACATATCTAAAGTAAGTGACTAAAAACCAACCCATTGTGTCCAAGTCAGACCCACAGCAACCATGCATTACAGAGTAGAATTGCTCCGTGAGGTTTTCTTGGCTGTAATCTTCATGAAAGCAAATCACCAGGCCTTTGTTCTGCAGTACCACTGGGTAGGTTTGAACTGCCAACCATTACGTTAGTAGTCGAGGACAAACTGTGCCATCCAGGACCTATAATAAATACCTGTGAAATGAAAGAATAAATGACTGTTGACTCCTGGAATACAGATGAAGGGTGCTATTTTTCAATAACTTCTACAACTAGTGTTCACTAAGAGAAGTAAAGTTTTGTCGTCATCAGCAATAATAGAGATAGGAAATAGATTCTGTTTGTTTACTCTAAGCATTAAATTGAATTGTGGTGTTGGAGAAGAGTGTTGACTATACCATGAACTGCCAAAAGAACAAACAGATTTCTCCTGGTGGAAGTACAACCAGAGCACTGGAAGCAAAGATACCAAGACTGCATCTTACACACTTCGGACACAGCATCAGGAGAGATCAATCCCTGGGGCAGAGGGTGAAGTACAGGGTGAGGGAAAAAGAGGACAGTCCTCAGCAAGATGTACTGACACAATGGGTACAACAATGTGCTTAAGCATAAAGAGTTGTGGGCATGGTGCCTGACTGGGCAGTGTTTTGTTCTGCTGGGCACAGAGTCACTGCGAGTCAGAAACAACTCAACGGCACCTAACAACAATAAGCATTAAATATTGGATATACAATATCTTACTTCTGATACAGTGGCTTTAGTAGTTTAGAAAAAAGAGATAGTAGCAGTTTGAGGTTCATGAAATTCATAGAATTATGTAAATTTTAGCATCTAAAATATTGGGGCTACAGGATCACCTAGGCCCCCTCTTTCATTTTTTATCACTTGAGAAAACTATATCCAAAAAAGGGGTTAGGGAATGCTTGCCAGGGTCTCTACCAGTTAGGGACAGTACTGGAGTCAGAATCTAGTTCTTGTGGACTTTTTGAGGCTTTTTTTCATTATAGTGTATCTTTTCCATATAAATGAAGTGTTAGAAGTTTACTTTTCTGTATGTTTTGATTTAAGCATGTTTTTCATTCAAGAGAAATTGAATCCCTGTGCTTTTGCCTTTTTAAAACTTTTAAAAAGCACTATCAAAGAGCCCTTTGATGTCAACCAACTAACATTCTATGATAACCAAAACCAAACTAAAACCATTGTCATCCAGTCAGTTCCAACACATGGCAAACCTACAGCACAGAGTAGAACTACCCCATGGGGTTTCTAAGGAGCTGCCCATGAATTCAAACTGCCAGCCTTTCAGCTAGCAGGCAGTCACTGCGGCAAGTTTTTCAACTTAGGGAAGTACATTTTGCCAAGTATGCAAAATCTTAAACCTTAAAATGTTTGGAACTCTGTTTTAAAACTCAAATGCAAAGTGAATTCTGAATTTATCCTAAATCCTGTTTTATTTATTTTGGGGGGGAGGGTAGAGGAGGTTATTTGTTTTCTCCTTCCCTATATCTTTATGTCAGAGGTAGACCAAAGATCTTTATTTGTAAAACAGTTGGAATAGTGCTAGACCAGAAGTCTGGAAATCTGGATTCAAGCCTAGCTCCCCTTCCAAGTAGCCATCTGATCTCAGGCATGCCACTGAATCTTTCTAGGCCTCTTTCTTCATCTGCCCACAACATGTAACTGTTACAAAGGTCGAATGAGACAGTATTTCATTTGTAAATTTGTCTGGCAAATCCAAAGTACCATGACAACATAGACTTCAAGTATCTTTTATGCATCGCTGTGAATTCTGAATAATGTTTATTTCAAAGATGCAAATGAAATAAACACAGGTTCCACTGGTGGTACCAGGAATTTCTGCTTCCGTTACATGTAGTCATTTTCAGAAGGATTCCTGAGAGGATTATACTTGGGCTTCAATCTGAGCAGATGTGCTTTTACTTGAGAGTTGATTAGTCCAGATGAGTTTATTTAAGGTTATAAATGATTTGAGGTTTTCTGTGTTTTGGTTTTTTAATTTCCCCACCCAACCCTAAATCTTTTTCTATCTGTAGCTTTAGTCTTCGTCCTTCCAACTACTGTCCCTTTGTCTAAATGGTCCGCACCGTAGAGTTTGAATAGTGAGACAGAGGTTAAACTGTGTCTTACTTATTTCTAACGTGATGAGAACACCTGTGCAAACTTTATTTGCTGAGTTAGAACAAAAGGTCCATAGTAATTGCTATGTGTTACACTAAAAGTAAAAATTAATAATAATTGTTAATAGTAATTAAATTAATAATGAAAAATAAGGAGACTATATACAGTTTTAAAAAGAAAATCATCAGCTTGTTAAACGCGTTAGGCAAAACACATGCATTTATTACCACTCCCTGTCAAATTTCTAGCATAATAAGAACGAAACGATAGGATAGAAAATCACAAAAAAAGAAGACTACAAGTATCAATAAACATTTATAAGATGGAAAGTAGTCAGATTGAATCTACAGGTTTGAGCAGGGAAAGATTGAATCTACAGGTTTGCAGCGGCAAAGGAGCCAATTCCCACTGCGGAACCCAGAAAAATTCTAAGAGTTGGGGGCACTTCACTAAATGTAGAGGCACGGAAACAGTAAAGGCTGAAATCAGAAAAATTGGTTCAAAGCTTAGCAGATAAACCAGTAAACACTAGGCATCCTTCTTCATGACTCGGTAACGAGAGGACTTCTTTATTTTGACTTAAACACAAGAAAAAGAAGGTCATTCTCTGGCTGCAGAGTTGACGTGGAGTTCTTGGACAGCACAAACGGTTATTGTGCTTGGCTGCTGACCAGAGTTGGAGGTTCAGGTCCTCCGAGGGGTGCTTCCTAAGAAAGTGCTGGTCGTCTGCTTTCGAAAAGTCTGTCACTGAAAACCCAATTTTTTGTATTCTGACACACATAGGGTTGCCATGAATCAGAATCAGTTTGACAGCCGCTGGTTACCGGCTAGACTTGCAGGGAAGTTTGTGGAGCGCAGGGCCACGGAGCCATACAGAAACCTGGTGGTCTAAGGGAAAGTCCCTGAAACACTATCTAGTCCCTTCACTCTCTAATCTCTAATCAGGCTGGCAACCAGACTTATCGCTCCCTCCCCAAGGTAGGTTAGACACAAAGGTCTTCACTAGAGAAAAACGTGCTGGAGAAAGTTCTGCTGACAGCAGTGATTCCGGCTTCCCATGAAAACTGAAGAAACCCTGGTGGCATAATGGTGAAGCGGTGAAGTGCTCCAGCCGCTAGCCAACAGGTCAGCAGTTTGAATTTGCCCAGCGCTCCTTGCAAACCCTGTGGAGCAGTTCCACTCCGTCCGACAGGCTTGCCAAGAGTCGCAATCAACTCAACGGTAACGGTTATTTATTTATTTATTTACTGTCTGTTTTTAATCAAAACTGCTAGGTCCTGCCTCAGTTCCTCCACAGAAGCCCTCCAAGGCAACAAGTCCTGACCACAGATGATGATATTTCTCTCTCTCTCTCCTTTTTTTTTTTTTTTACTGCCTCAGTATTAATGGACAGAGACCCTAGTAGAGCAGTCGTTAAGCCCTATGTCTGCTAACCAAAAGGTCAACAGTTGAAATCTACCACGTGGAAACTCTTGGGGCAGTTCTGCTCTGGCCTATAGGATCATTATGAGTCGGAATCAACTTAATGGCACTGGGTTTTTTTAATATTAATGGACAGTCCATATCAAGTCCATAAGAACAGCTTTCAATGTGAAAAAACAAACTAAAAAAAGAAAGAAAATACAAGCCTCAGAAGAAATTTTTAATATATGTGATGAATATCTTCAGAGAGGTAAGAGAAAAAATCACACTCAAGAAAAAAGAAGATTAAAATCAAAAAACAGGGAAAGGGGAACATCAGAAAATAAAGAGCTCTTGGAAGTTAAAAGTATGTGAGCAGAATGTTTTAAAAATCAGTAGAAGATAATACAAGGTAAAGTTAAAAAATTTCACAGAATAATAAAAACAAGGTGGAAAAGTGGAGCAAATGAGGTAAGCAAGAGACTCAATCCAAAAATTCTAATTAATTCTAATTAATACAAGTTCTAGAAAGAAAAGGCAACATCGGTGCAAAAACTAACACATAGATATCTCCCGGAACTGAAGTGTGTGGATTTCCAATTTCCAAGCATGCAGTGAATGTCTGAACTAAATGTTAAAATAGCCACACCAAGGCATTGATCATAATATTTCAGAGTACTGCAGAAATGACTGTGGGATTGGTATTAGCAATACAGGAAACTACAAGCAAGGAGAACAATGCTTCAAATTCTGAGAAGAAAAAGTTTCCAGCATAGAACTGTGTATCCAGCCGAACTACATACCAAGTGGAGAGTAAAATACAGGCATTTTTTTCTGATCCATCAGGTCTCAAAAATTCTGTCTCCCATATGCTAGTTCTCAGGAAACTTCCAGAAAGCATGCTGCATCAAAATGAGGGAGAAAATAAAGAAAACCGTATGGGACTCAGGAAATAAGAAACTGAACTCAAGAAAAAGACAAAGGAATTCCCAGGATGGGACGAACAGAGACTGCAGGAGAGAAAGCACGGTGCAGCCTAGAGCACATCTATCTCATCAGAGAGAGGGAACTGAGACTTAGGGGCGTGGGGGCGGGGGCGGACAAGAGGCGGAGACACGCATGTTTGAACAAGGAAAAAAATGAGCTTTTATGGAGTCTTTTATTTTGTTCAGTTTTTACTATGTTAAGAGAAATGTTTCAATTTTATTGGAGAATTTGAAAGAGTAAGTGATGGATACATGGAAAAGGAGGTTTAAAAAAACTTAAAAAGAGAGGCTATATATACATAGTAAAGAAATTTAACTAAGATTCAACACAGGAAATCACCACTTGGCTCAGCTGTGAGAAATATATAACATTGTCATAGTAATGTAAACACAGGATAATGATTTAGGCAAGAATTATGATAAAATTATTTTAGGAAAAACAGGAAAAGTGTGTGTGTGTGTGTGTGTGTGTGTGTGTGTGTCTGCATATGCACGTCCACACTTGCACGTGAGTGCATGTGTGTGAAATGATAGCTGTTACAATATTAAATCATGAGGATATAATGTTTAATATTGATATATTCTGTAAATATCCATTTAAGCACATCATTTATAAATATTGAGGTAAGCAGAAGAAACTGATTATTTTCTTTAGAAACCTCAAAGTATTGTGTATAAAACTATGATTGCAAAAAAATTAATTCAAAAGAGTCATCTAGTATTTCTGGGAGATTGAAAAGTACATATATCTATGAACACTAAACACTATGTCCTTATTCCCAAACAGGCTTCAGACTACCAGGCTTAAGGAAGAAAATGTACACAGCCCACAACTTTTAAAAACCTTAGTATTATAATTGGTGTCATAGAAAAAGCCTTGAAGCAGGAATTCATCTAAAGCACAATTCACTTAAATTCTCTGAATCACAATTGTCTCCTTTCTAAACTGAAGGAGTTACTTTGGAACCAACTATACTCTAGTGCAAGGTAAAAAATAAAAGCAAGACCAAAACCTAACTCATTGCCTTTGAGTCGATTCCAGCTTACAGCAACCCTAAAGGAAGAGTAGAATTGCACATAGGGTTTCCAAGGACCAGCTGGTAGATTAGAACTGAGGAGCTTTGGGTTAGCAGCCAAATGCTTAACCATTATATCACTAAGGCTCCCAAATACCCACATTCCTTAGCGACAATAACTCTTCTCTGATCCAGCCTACTGTTGTCATGAAAACATGTTGCTAGGAAAGCCAATGGTTTAAGAGAAGCTGGAAATCCAGATTTTCGTGTGGAACATCCATGTCCTAAAATGTTGGTTGAAAATGCACAGTGTCTGCCAAACCAAACCTATCTGCAGACCACACCCAACTCACAGATTGCCAAAGTAAATCTAAATTAGTTGAGTATTGAGGCCCCCTCTGAGTCTACCACTCTGTGGCAATACAACATCTTGTTACTAACAATTCTCATTGAATGTGTATTTCTCCAACTGTTGCCCTGGTAAGGCAATGGCTAAGTGCTTGACTGCTAACCTAAAGGAGGACTGTTTGAACCCACCCAGTGGCTCTTGAGAAAGACCTGGTCATCTGCCCCTGTACAGATTAAAGCCTAGAAAATCTTATGATTTTCCATAGTTCCACTCTGTCACATGGAGTTGCTGTGAGGCAAAAATCAACTCAGTGGCACTCAACAACAGCATGGTTTCCTCAACACTGAAGAGGCAGTTTATCCAAATTAGACGTGCTAGCTTCCTTCATTTTGTGATTTTTATCCTCATTCTGAATACTCAAAACTTTTTTCAGCTGAGGTCTGTATAGAGGCTTTATTTGAGGGTGCATGGTCATAAATACAGATTCTGCTAAACATATCTGGGACAAAAAAAGTCAAAGAGTAATTTTCATGGGGACACAACTGTGTAAAAACTATCAGATTCTTCCACAAAGGTAGCCAAAAACTCCCACTGCCATCAAGTTGATTCTAACTCATAGCAGCCTTATAAGTCAGAGTAGAACTGCCCCAGAGTTTCCAAGGAGCACCTGGCAGGCTTGAACTGCTGACCTTTCTGTTAGCAGCTGTAGTACCTAACCACTTCACCACCAGAGTCTCCACAAAGACATCAATCACTTTTAAATACAAAGGACAGCATTACAGTCATCCAATATCAAGCTTGGTGTTTGCTAAGAAGATTAGCTGTCAGTCTTTCATAAGGACTGTTTTACTCACCATGGTTAATTCTCTTGTTGGTCCATAGGTCTAGAAACAATGAAGACTATGATAGTTTTCCTGTGCATCTTGGGAGCTGTGGCTGCAGTACCGGTCAGTTTCCTTTTTCCTGTTATTATATCTCTCCCTCCTGACATTTGGTTTAGAAACGCAACATAAAAAAAAAAAAAATTACTGTTTGAAATTCTTTTTTATGTTAATTATATTCCTTATTGCTCAAGCTGAGATAAGAACATTTTTAAAAAATTATTTCTTTCAGAGCTATCAGATTCTAACAGATTTAACAAAATGTGCAGCTGAAAAGTGTTGGTTAGTGACTTTTAGCCCCAGAATATGCCTGAATGCAAAAAAGAACTGAAGGGAATAATTTATCCCATAGAACCTCTGCATTGGCATAAGAAATCCAAGAGCGCTTATCACATATTGTCGTAGCGTTTTCTTCAAGGTCAGATACATCATGGCAGGAAATTCTGTGAAAGTCTATAATAAAAACAGGAGGCAAAGAGTTAGAGGCAGTAACTGATATAGTAACCATTGATTAGTCCCTAATTTATTCTTGGGAAGTTGTTCAAGGAAACATGCTGAAAGAAGTCAAGACTAAAACACTATCCTCTTTGTGTTCATATTGTCTGCTAGTGACCCACATGTGCTTGCTCTACCATTCACACAAGAAAGCAGCTATATGCAAATCAGATCATTTGAAATCATGTCAATAGCCCCAAACAACCCCATTTTCCCCTAAGCAAAGACTGAACAGGCCGATAAGACAAAATGAGACTTAAGGGGCCCACCAACTCAGGGGCAAGAACTGGAAAGCAAGAGGGGACATGAAAACTGGTAATACAGAATCTGGGGTTGACAAGGAAGAGCACTGGCCTGTTGTAGGGTTGTTAGCCAATGTCCTAAAACTGTATATGTACTAACTGTGTAATAACCCATTTTGCTCTATAAACCTTCATCTGAAGCACTTTTTTTTTTTTAAGTTAAAAGAAAAAACTATGTGTGACCCAAAGCTCAGCAAGTACTCTAAAGAAAAAATGAGACAATAAGTAGACAGGGAAACTAAAGTACTGAAAATGGAACAACAAAAACACAAGTAAAGAAATTGTTGACACTGTAAAAAAAAAAAAGGCAATGTCACTGAACTGTTTATATAGAAATTGTGAAATGAGAATCTAATTTTATATACAAACTTTTACCAAAAATACAGTAAAATACTATTTTTTAAAAAAACCTGGAAGTTAAAATGGTCCCAACTCAGCAGGAGCAGGTGATCCCCAAGGACCGAAATGGCATGGGAGAAAGAGAAGCTAGAAGACAGAGAGACCCATGTCAGTGGGTGACTACATCAACATGTGATCCAAGGAACAAGATGGTGCTCGGCAATCACCAGTGATAGCCGGGATGGGGCTCACAAAGTTGAGTCTCACTGGCAACACAAGAATAAAAAGGGGTGCACCCTGAGATGTCCACTAAAAGACTACAGTTGATGGTCCAAGGGCCTCAGGGTTCCCCCGGGAGCACGGCTCCTGGTCCTGATGCTGCCCATGTCCATAAATCGTTACTGAGGTCAACTCTTCAGACAGGAATGGATTGGACTTGGTGATACAGAGAGACCAAATCTTGTGTACACTTTATGGCTTCATGCATCTATAGGATGACATCCTGCTGGCCTCTTACTGGAGAGGAGGGGGAGGATGGAGAGAAGGGAATAGGAGATTGTTAGGAGGATATGACATGTGCAGAACGGAGAGGAGTAGTGTGCTGTCACTGGGCAGGGAGACCAGTGGGAGCTGCACATAGACAGGCCTGCAAATTTGTACTGGATTGTACACTTTCACTCAATCACAATTTAAAAACAAGTGAAGTTAAAAAAAAAAGAGAAAGAAACCATGGCCTGGTTGATGCCTCCTAAATTATCCATACTATCCTTAATAGCGGAAACTCCGTGGCATGGTGGTTAAATGCTACACCTGCTAAACAACAGTTCAGCAATTCAAATCTGCCAGGCACTTCTTGCAAACTCTATGGAGCAATTCTACTCTACCCTATAGGGTCGCTGTGAGTCGTAATCAACTCAGCGGCACTGGGTTTGTTTTTTTGATTTTCTCCTTAATAAAACCAAATGATTTATGCATTTTTTTTTCTTCACCAAATGGAAGAATCAGCCTGTCTTGTCCTTAAGATTCAGTCCTTGCTTTTTGGACAACAATGGCTGTCTCTGCTTTACAGATGTGTCAGCAAAGACAACTTCCAGGCCATCCAGACCAAACAATTCCTGGAAAACAGAATTTATGTGTGACTACTACTGAGAATCATGCCTAAGTGGCATGGAGTTACACCAGCTATAACAATTCAATGTAATGTACAAAAAGAAGACAAAGTAATGATCAGCACAGAAAGAAATGCCCATAGACCCACTCTTTTTGTCCTGAAAATACGTTTTGCCCTTGAAGCTGCACTGTGTAAATAGACATCAAAAAAGTCTTTGAGCCACATGTGTGAGGGACATGCCCACATACAGACACATCCCAGATGTATTCCTTTTAGGAAAATTTGTTATTATGGAGGTCCAGCCAAATAATAGAAAACCAAATAGCTTCATAAATGATTTGCTTATTAAAAGTCTTGTGTTACTTTCTCTCCGTCTGTCAGTTTGTTCTACTGTGGGGGCTTTCATATTGCAGTGATGCTGGAAGCTGTGCCACCAGTATCACAAATACCAACTGGATATGAAGCAAAAAAATGGAACAGAACTTTTCAAAGGGTAGCTTGAGAACACAAAGTAAAGTATTACAGTGATATCTGCAAAGACCTAGAATCAGAAAACCAAAAGGAAGAAGACCCCCAGCATTTATCAAGCAAAAGAATGAAGGAAATCGTTCAAGCACTGAATTGCAATATTGGAGGATTCTACAGTGAAAACATTAAACAATGCAGCAACCATCAAAAGAAGATGGAAGGAATACACGGAGTCACTATACCAAAAAAGAAGTGACCAACGGTCAACATGTTAGGAGGTAGCCTATGATCAAAAACCAGTGGTGCTGAAAGAAGTTCAGGCTGCACTACAGGCGCTGGTGAAAAACAAGCCTCCAAGAATTGATGACATTCTAGTTGAGGGGTTTTGGCAAATAAATGCAACCCTCAAAGCACTCATTCATTTATGTCACAACATTAGGAAGACAACTACCTTCCCAAACAACTGGAAAAGATCCATACAGCTGTCCATGCCGAAGAAGGGTGATCCAGTGGGACGCAAAAATTATTGAACAATATCATTAATGTCCCATGCAAGCAAAATTTTGCTGAAGATAGTTCAAAAACAGTTGCAGCAGTACAAAGACAGGTAATTGACAGAAATCCACACCAGATTCAGAAGAGGAGGTGGAACAAGGGATATGATATCAGGTAGATCTTAACTGAAAGCAGAGAATACCAGAAAGATGTTTTACTGTTTTATTGACAATGCAAAGGCATTCGACTGTGTGGATCATAACAAGAGACAGACGTTCAGAAAGAACAAGGGAATACTAAGTGGATTAAAACCGGGAAAGATGTGCATCACCGTTGCACTCATTCATTATACTTACTCAGTCTGCCTTCTGTTCTACGTATAGGTTCCCTATGAGTACAATTAAGTGTTCTGAAATCCCATTCTTTGCAGTTTTATCCATAATTTGTTATCATTCACACAGTCAAATGACTTTGCATGGTCAATAAATAGAGGCAAACATCTTTCTGATATTCTGGGCTTTCAGCTAACATTCATCTGACATTATGACATCATAAATGATATCCCTACTTCCATGTCCTCTTCTGAACCCAACGTGAATTTCTGGCATTCCGTGCTGTAATAATTTTGAATAATCTTTTGAATAATCTTAGCAAAATGTTACTTGCATGTGATATTAATGATATTTCTCAATAATTTTTACATTCTGCTGGATTACCTTTTCTTTGGAATGGGCATGGATATGAATCTTTCAGTCTTTTGGCCAGGGAGCTATCTTCCAAAATCTTGGCCTGGATGACTGAGCACCTCCGCAGCACTGCATCCATTTGTCGACACATCTCACATGGTGTTCCTTCGGTTACCAGAACTTTGGTTTTCATGAGTGCTTTTAGTGGAGCTTGGATTTCTTCCTTCAGCATCACTGATACTTGATCATATGCTACCTTCCTTAAAAGGCTGAACATCAACTGATTCTTTTTAGTACAGAGACTCTGTGTAGTTCTTCCATCTTTTTTTGATGCTTCCTGTATCCTTGAATTATAATGAAGTGTGCAAAAACCTGGAGTTAGAAAAACAAAGGAGAAGAACACACCCGTCATTTCTCAAGCTGAAAGAACTAAATAAAAATTTCAAGACTTGAGTAACAGTATTGAAGGATTCTGTGGGTAAAATACTGAACAATGCAAGAGGCATCAAAAGAAGGAAGGAATACACAATGCCAGATCTAAGGTTAATTTAATTTGACTTCACTTTTCTGCTAAAAAAAAAAAAACTTCTCAGAATTAGAAAATAGTAATGCCTTGTAAAAGTTTGAAAAACACAAAAAAAAATTCCAAAACTCAGGCTCTACATGTGTAACTTTTTCTTAAAGATGATTAAGATTATTTTTTTCATGTAACTTTATATTCTGGAAACTTTCCTGTATTCTTAAAAATTTTAAAGAACATTTTTTTATGAATAAAGCACATTGATATTAATCATCACTGATGAAAATAAAAGAGTAACTAGCAATTTTTAAAAGTGGGATCTATGCACGAATAACACAAATCAATTTTCAACTTTTTCAGACAAGTGCAAGATTCTTATCTGGTCATTCCAAACCAACTGCCAGTTCTTTGAGTTCCATCCAACAGGCTGAAACATCAGTAGCACCTGACAGTGCCGCAACTCCTACTTTAGGAACTGAAGATTCAGAAGACGAAAAACAAACTGCAATATTTTTAGAAGACCATCCCAACCATGAGGTAGAAGTAACACAGTTATTCTAGTATAATTTTTAAATTGTCCAAAAATCTCAGTTCCAAAGCATGGTCAAAGAGGTTACCTTATTCATGCTTAATTTTTCATAGGTTATGCTTATATCAGTTGCCTCCAGTCCCTAAAAGAGTTGCATGGATTAATTTTACTCCTGGAGCTATACAATTGTTTCATTTCATAAAATTCAAATTCAGGTTAAATGGCTTTAGAAAGTGAACAACATCATAAGTTAGTTTACACGATACTGTGTGAAGAAAAGAAATAATGAATATTAAATACTAGCTTAGAAATTAAAAGTATAATGTAGATATGTTAGCATTTGTTTCAAGGAAAACTTTTTTTCTTTAAGGCTGAAAAATCTTCAATACTAAAACCAAAAGAGGAAAACCATGACCAGTCAGAAGATCAGGATCAGAATTATAGCCAAGAGCTGGAAACGAAAGATGAAGAGGACAGTGATGATAGCTTAGGTATGAATTTAGAATACAAACCAACTGAAAAAACACTGGACCTAAAAGAAAGCATGAGTGTGCCTCTAAAGGAAAATCTCTCAGAAAACCTTGACTTCCTCCCTCCTGATGTCACTTCCACTGTGGATTATAGCCAACAAGACAGTACCACAGAGAAAGAGAAAAATCAAGATCTTCGGTTGAATAGTGAAGACCTAAGTAATCAAGGAAATCAAGAGCACAATCCAACTGTTTTCAAAGGGGAAGAGGAAGAGGAAGAGCCAGGTGTGGCTGACACTAGCAATGATAACCAAGAAAGAGAGGAAGAACTTCCCAAAGAGTATTCTGCCAGCAATCAGGAGGAGGACAGCACCCAGCCTGATGATACTTTGAAAGAGTTCAGTCAGTCAACTCAAGTTAGCAAAACGCAGAAGGAAGAAGTTGATCGAGGTAGCCAAGAACAAGAAGAGAGTAATCCCAAAGCAGAAGTGGAAGAGGAAAACACATCAAAAATCAATAAGCACATTCAGAATACTGAATGGCAGAGCCAAGCAGAAAAATCTGGCCTTGAAATTATCAGCACCCACAAGGAGGTGGATGAAAAGACTGCTCCCGAAGCTTTGCTCATGGAGCCTGTTGACAACGGTAACAGCATGCCCAGAAACCATGAAGCTGAGGATGAGAGTGATGGTCCCAGGCCCAACGCCAGTGATGACCACTTCATCCCAAGCCAGTCCTTCGTGGAGAGTGAAAGAGCTCAGTCCAACTACTACCATGTCAACAATGAGGAGGCAAAAGAAAGAGCACACGAGAATGACAGCGTCGCTAGCCCTGAACCCGGAGAATCCCAAGAGGTGAGGTTATTTACAATGATGCTTTTATAAGAAAGCCATCAGCTTTATCAATAAATAGCCATGGCCTTTCTCTGAATTCTCAAGGCCTCCTTTGCATAAACTCTATAAGTACACTAATGCGATGTATTTCAATTATTTTCTACCACATCCATCTCCACCAGCAGGATGAGAAAGTGTGTTTTTTGTTTGGCCTCCCCTAGAAGCAGACCTTGGATTTAAATGCGGTTTACTTGAGAAGTACAGGGAACAAAAATGGAGGGGCAGAGACGTGATACAGGACAGGAAACTAATAAAAGTACATTGTTCAGACCAAGTGAAGCACATCCCTCATAATTATCCTATCTGGGGTGTTAGGGAGTTAGGGTTCTTATATTGGCTGAAGTTGCTGGTGGGGACAAGGGGTATTTTAATTCCCCCAATATTTCCAACCCATCTTTTTAGTAGGCAGCAAAGGGTTATTGTCTACCTTGCAGTTCCATCTGGTGTCTCTTTTTGGGAACTGAAATGACTGGGTGTCCAAATCTCTGTGAATGTACGCACAGTGAAAATTAAAATTAACTAATGGCTTTCCCCTTAACAGACTAACTTCTGTGCTTATTGTTATAAAGGCCGAGAAAGCAGAGAGCTCACCTAATGAAGATGAAAGTTCAAGTGAAGGTAACATGAGAGTGGAGGGTGTTGGTGAGTATATCAAGACTGATGGTTAAAAAGCTATCTGTGACTTTATCGTGGAAGACACAGAATCTGCCTCACTGGGTGTCTCTCCCTTCCTTTGTGACTGCTGCGTAGAATCTTTCCTCTTCCCAGTCCTCCCTAAGAAAATGCTTTCATAAACGGTTGGTATTTTCTCATGCAGATGTGACATACCACTAAGAGAAAATGTATTTGTGAATTGAAAGTGCCCTGTTGATGGATCAGAAAAATCTCTCAAAAACTAGAATTCTTTCTCCCTTAACTTTTCTTACTGAGAAAAAAGACTTATTACTACCTTGTTATTTTCAAATCTGTAACTTACTAGTAAACCTAAATCCTGTATTTAATTAAGGGTCTAACACATATCTCAATCACAAACATTTTGAATTTTGACACAATAAAATCCCCAACAAAAGTTTACTTAACTTCTGACCCCTGGCGCAATGTTGTGCTGTTGACTTCAGACTACGACCATCTCGGCTGGAGCAGGAAGAGCTGTTAGCTCTGTTTAAACACCCAGTCCACATTGCTGCAGGAAAAAAGTAGACTGTTGTATAAAACAGTCTGATGCCAGAAGGTCCCTCCCAGGAATTAACTCACCACTTAAAGTGGTTTCTATTTTTCTCTCCCTTATTAGCTAAAATGAAGCTGGTTGTCTGGGAGGATTGGAGGTTTACATACATAGCCAGTTTAGCTTTGTCCATCTTTCTCGTCTAATCTTTAATGATGGATTCTTTTTTTTTTTGACATGTGGCACAATGTAACTTTGTTCTGGTTGTTTCATTTTTTCTAGTAGATTCCTGCATGGGTTTCCAATGTAAAAGAGGACATGTTTGTAAGGCTGATTTACAGGGAAAACCCCACTGTGTTTGCCAAGATCCAGTGACTTGTCCTCCTACCAAGCTCCTTGACCAGGTAAGTTTTCTGCAAAATGGGTTACCATGAGCCAGACCCGACTCGACAGCAATGGGTGGGGCAAGAGTCACCAAATGGTTACTAATTTGAATGAAAAGGATTTGTAACTGAAATTTTTTATCAAAAACAAAAAAGGCAGATGCCCAGGTTATGATCTAATATTTGAAGCAACACTGAATAGGAACAAATGTGGGCAAAGGCAAGAAGTATCACTGTTCCATGTTGTTGTTGTTAGTTGCTGTTGTGTTGATTCTGACTCACGGAGACCCCATGAGTCACAGCAGACCTGCTTCCTAGGGTTTTCAAGGCTGACCTCTCAGAAGCAGGTCACCAGGCCTGTCTTCCAGGGTGCCCTTGAGTGGATTTGAACTGCCAACCTGTCACCTAGTAGTAGAGCACTTAACCATTGCACCTCCCGGGGACTCTTCACTGTGCCCTAAGAAGGTAATAATGGTATCTGAACTGTATGTGTGTAATTAGCTTTAAAACTCATTCTATTCTAGGAACATTTGAAGTTTTTATTCACCTGAGTAATACGGTCGTCATCAATGGTATAGTTTGACTGATTTTGTATGTATGTGCCAAACGAGAGAATTATGATTTTTTTTCCTTTTTTCTTATTGCTGTAAGAACACATGTGACACAGCATTTGTCAATTCAACATCTTTTAGGTATACAATTTAGGACTATCAGTTTTTTAATCATATGCAATCATCACTCACCAAACCAAACCTATTGCTGTTGAGTCAATTCCAACTCACAGCAACACTATAGGACAGAGTAGAAGTGTCCCACAGAGTTTCTAAGGAGTGCCTGGTGGATTCAAACTGCCAGCTTTCGGTTAGCAGTCATAGGTCCTAACCACTGCTCCATCACTCACAGTCATTGCCAAATTTCCCATCACCGTAACCGAAATGAAATCCTGATACACACTGTAACATAGGTGAACCTTAAAAACACTAATGTTGAGAGAATTAAGTCAATCACAAAAGGACAAATATTGTATGAGCTCATCTATATGAAATAACTAGAACACCAGGCAAACATACAGAATTCTGGTTTTTATAATCTCACCTGTCTGACCACATCTTCAGCCCAGTACAATTTATCAGACAGGCCTTGAGTTTTAAGGAGCTAAGTGTTTTTCAATGAGCATTCAGCTTAACCAGCTTTTCTCCTGCTTGTCTCTCCCAGGTGTGTGGCACTGATAATCAGACCTACGCCAGCTCCTGTCATCTGTTTGCTACCAAGTGCAAACTGGAAGGCACCAAAAAGGGGCACCAACTGCAGCTGGATTATTTTGGAGCCTGCAAAAGTAAGATTCCAACACCACTGTCACCACCATTGCCGAGAGAGTTTTGGGTGAATCTGGCCTGGCCAAATAATAATTAGACAGGAAAAGGCTAACATAGGCCTAAACCCGAGACATACATTAAAGTTATCTGGGGAGACTTATGAAAATAAAAGAATTAATACCTGGGTCTCGATCTTAAAAGATTCTGGTTTAACTGGATTGGATTGGGACCAGAGCACCATTTTTGTGTTTGTTTTTAAAGTAACCTAGTCAATCCTAATGTGTAGCCAGGGTGCAGATCCACTGTGATACAGTATGTCATCCACTTAGTAATTGAGATGAATCATAGGAATTTTGCTAAATTATTAGTGGCCTTCTTTCCAGTTTAAGTTAAGCCTCTGCCAAGAAGTGTTATGACAACATATTCCTTCAGAAGTTTCTTGTTTTTTGTTTTTTTCTCAATTGTCTTCCTTCCTCAGGATACTGTCGGTTGTGTTTGGATCCCCTAACCACTAAATGTGTCTCCACTTTGCCAGTGTTCACTAGTACTTCCAGTTGTCCTCTCCTTCCGGACACATGAGAGGATTAAAGTTCTCAGGCACCTGTAAGTTAGATAAGGCCAGAGGACTTGCTTTGTCAGATGGAACTTGAGCAAAAACCATCCATGCAAGTCCTAGGCAGAAGCATTTAAGAGTTGGTATATGATTCTTCAGAAACCCCAGTGGCGTAATTGTTCAGTGCTAGAACTGCTAACCAACAAGTCAGCAGTTCAAATCTGCCAGACATCCTTTGGAAACTCTATGGGGCAGTTCTACTCTAGTCTATATAGTTGTTATGAGTTGGAATAGACTCAACGGCAGTAGATTTGGGGGTTTGTTGTGTGGTAAATGATTCTCCATGCTGTCTTCCTTGCTATGACAAACCTTGAAGGTTTGTGCTAACATGGTAGCCTCATAAGATGGAATCTCCATCATTCTGAGCTGCAAACTACAGTGAGCAGAGCCTTCCGGCCAATGTGGTCTCAGTATAATCAGGAAATAAACTTTGGTTTCTTTTTTTTATTATTATTATGATTCGATGAAAGTGTACATTCCCATATAAATTTGCATGCCTACCTATACGCAACTCCCACTACTCTCCCTGCCCAGGGACAGCACACACTTCCTCTCCACTCCATACATGTCTTACCCTTCCACCAATCTCTGATTCCCTGCTCTCCACCCACTCCCCTTCCTCCAGTAAGAGATCAGTAGGCTGACATCCTATAGATGCATAAAATCATAAAATGCACACATGATATGGTCACTCTGTGTTGACAAGTCCAATCCATTCCTGTCCGAGAGTTGACATCCATTATGATTTATGGAGAGGGGCAGCATCAGGGCCAGGGCCCATGGTCCCGGGGGGACCCCAAGGCCCGTGGACCAACAACTGTAGTCTTTTAGTGAAGATCTCAGGGTGTACCCCTTTTTATTCTTGTGTTGCCAGTGAGACTCAACTTAGTGAGCTCCATCACGGCTATCACTGGTGGTGGCTGGGCACCATCCTGTTCTTTTGGTCACAAGTTGATGTAGTCATCCACTCACGTGGCTCTCTCTGTCTTCTGGGTTCTCTTTCCCCCGTGTGGTTTTGGTCCTTGGTGATCATCCATTCCTGCTAAGTTGGGACCATTTGCTGTACTCTCAGATGGCAGCTTGGAAGCTTTTAAGACCCCAGAAGCCACTCACCAATGTGGGGTGAAGACGGCTCTCTTAGCAAAACGCTAGTTGTACCAATAACTGATTTCTTTACATCATTGAAATTTAGCGTTAGTTGTTACCACAATAAAAGCTCAGCTCTGCTTTTCCTCCTTTTTTCCTTGTGAATAGCACTTGTGTCCTCAGTGTCTGAATTCCAACTGTTTCTAGAGCAATGCTTCCATACCCTGGTTGCACATAAAAATTATGTTTGGAGATTTTAAAATATCCTGATGCCTGAGCTCCATCTAAGACCAATCAAATCACAATTTCTTGGAATGGAAGCTGACATTCAGCACGTTTTTCAAAATCCTGTGGTCAGCCAGGGTTGAGGATCACTGTTGTAGATATTGGCAACAGTGAAGATGCCCCACAGGTCACCAAAAGTTGTTACAAGGATTTGGTGTGAGACAAGAGTAAGGCCAATGATTACAATGTCTTTGCTTTCTGCTTTAACAGCTATTCCTGACTGTACAGACTTTGAAGTGACTCAGTTTCCTCTACGGATGAGAGACTGGCTTAAGAATATTCTCATACAGCTTTATGAACATAAACCTGAGCATGCTGGATATCTCAATGAGAAGCAGAGGAATAAAGTAAGCTATCTATGGATCACCTACCCTAGAGTTGGTCCACAGGGCCTGAGGTAAAAAGGTGAGGGTGGGAGGCACATCTACAGAAGCCCATTCGGCCTCTCTGCTGAGTCAGCTCACATGAATAAACAGAACACTAGTGGCTACAGTTTATGCGACAAGATTTGGGATGCAGCTAAACCATCTCACTCCTTCCCAGGGAGCAATGGCCTTAGCAAGAGCTATTCAACCCCTACCTAGAGCAAGCTCTAGCTGAGAGAAGTGGTCATCAATTTAGCATTTATAAAACCAGGCCCCAAGCATGTTTTCTAAATCTAAGGATTTTTTTTTCTTTTTTTGTCCCTTTAGGCTAGACATCAATATTTGATATGAGGGGAAATCATTACTCATAAAGACAGTAGCAAATTAAGATTTTAAAAGTTAAAAAAAAAAAAACTACAGGCTAGTATCCAGAAGTTCCACAGGAAAATTCATTCATCATATGTTTACTGAATGCATCCTGTTGTTGTTTCGTGCCATCAAGTTGATTCCAGTGTGGCAGCCCCATGTGTTACAGAGTCGACTCTCTCTGTAGAGTTTGTTTGTTTTACTGTAATCTTCATGGAAGTAGATAGCCAGGCCTTTTCTTCCACACTGCCATTGGATGGGTTTGAACAGTCAACATATTGGTTACCAGCCAAGCTCAAACTACCTAGGGACCTTGAGTGCATCCTAGGTGACTGGAGGTGACCTAATTGCTATAGATACAGTGAAGGGCAAAATCTCTGCCTTCATGAGCTTATGTTCTAGGAGAAGAGAAAGACTCTAAACAAATAAGCAAAAACATTTGTATGTATATTGTGTTTTTCTTAAGTGCTATCAAATCTATCTCAACCCATAGCAATCCCATGTGACAATGCAGAACTGTTCCATAGGGTTATCTTTACAGGACTAGATCACCGGGTCTTTCTCCCATGGAGCCACTGGGTGGGTGTGAACCATCAACCTTTCAGTTAGTAGTTTACCACTGCACCACTAGTGCCCCTCATGTATATACAGATACACAAGGACCACCAGTTAAGTTCATGACCTCATCCTAGAAAAAGTGCTACATATCTCACTGCTGAATATCACTATGGTTACTTTCAAAGTACTCACCTTATGAAGCTATGCACCAAGGCCAGCACCTAGTCCACTCCTGAATGTTTTCCTTTCAATATTTCCTTTATTTTTCAGTAAAGAAAAAAGCTATTGGGGGCCAGATCAGGTGAATAGGAAGGGTGTTCCAATACAGTTATTTGTTCACTAGCTAAAAACTCCCTCACAGACAACTATACAATTAAGTTTGTGAACATGTCACCTTGCCACCATGCACAGCAGCTACTCCAGAAAGAGTTACAAAATTGCTTTGAAGAATAGACTAGGCACTGGCACTGGTGAATAGTTTCCCAAGTGGAGTACTTCCAAGGCAACCACAGTGATATTCAGCAGTGAGGTATGTAGTGCTTACAACAATTAAGTTTGCGGATTTAATTGTCCCAGACATAGTACTATGTACGTACACACACACATCCTTGTATGTATGCAGATATGCTAAACTATGTGCAAATATGTAAATACGTGAACAAATATGTCTATAAGATATGTCAGACAAGATGAAACATGCTGTGAAGAAAATAAAACATAAAGGATTATGTGCAATAACTGCCAAAAACTGTTTAGAAGTCATCAGAAGAGGACAGTGAATTGACCGCTAGTTTGACACGTGGAGGTTGTTACTGACCTTGGCAGAACCATTTCTGTGGAGTGGTGGAGAAAAAAGCCTTAGAGGACAGGGTTCAAGGGAGACTAGGAGGAAGAACATGGAATGAGCCAAAAGAGAAGATACTTTCACTGAGATATGCTACAAACAAGGAAAAGAGAAATAGGGCGGTAGCTAGAGACGATTGTGAGTCCAAGAATTACATCCACTGATGGAAGACTATCAAGGATGTGTGTACGCTTCTGGAAATAGCTCAGTGTCATCGATTGAATTGTGTTCCCTGAAAATGTGTGTAGCAATTTGGGTAGGCCATGATTCTCGGTATTATGTGATGTTCCCTTATGCTGTAAACCCTGCCTCTGGGATGTTAATGATGAACGGTGGGTGGTGGTGGTATTAGTGAGGCAGGGCTTACTCTCAAAGACTGTATTGTGCCTTGAGTTTCCAGGGAGCACCTGGTGGATTTGAACTGCCAACATTTTGGTTACCATCCAGAGCACTTAATCACCGCTACACCACCTTGAAAACTTTATAGGACAGTTCTACTCTGCCTTATAGCGTCACTATGAGTTGAAATCAACTTGATGACAGAGGGCTTTTGGAAACCTATGACTGCTAACCAAAAGGTTGGCAGGTAGAATCCACCAGGCACTCCTTGGAAACTCTATGGAGCAGTTCTACTCTCTCTCATAGGATTGCTGAGTCGCAATTGATTGATGACAATGGGTTTGCTTGTTTGTTGTGCCTTGAGATAATCTCTTGAAATATAAAAGAAAAGGAATTGGGGACCTCATACCACCAAGAAAACAGTGAGTTGGGAACCTCATACCACTGAGAAAGCAGTGCTGGGAGCAGAGTGCACCCTTTGGAAAGGACCAGGGATATCTGCACCTCGGAAGCTCCCAGTCCTGGGAAAGTGACAAGGGCCTTCCTCCAGGGCCAACAGACAAAAACTTACCTTGTTGTTGATGCCCTGAATCTGGACTTTCAGCTTACTTTTCTGTGAGAAAATAAATTTCTCTTTGTTAAAGACATCCACTTGTGGTATTTCTGTTATGGCAACACTAGATGACTGGGACCCCTAGTAAAGATGGAAAATTTAATGGAGGACAGAGAAAGTACTCAACTGCCAAAAAAGTGTTCTTGAGTAGAGATCACCAGCAAGGGATTGGGCTTAGATGGGAGCACAGGCAGTTCTTCCATTTTAACAGGGAGGGAAGCTGGCAAATGTGGTTTTAGGAATGCATAGAAATTCTGTTCTGGACACTTTCACTTCCTCAGTGGAATAACAGGCAATATTATAAACTGAAGGTTATGTGCATGCTACCCCCAAATAATTTCTAGTTTAATACTGAGCCTGGGTAGTGCACTGGTTAAGACCTCAATTGCTGACCAAAAGGTTAGCAGTATGAATCCATCAGCTGTTCCTTGGAAACCCTATTGAGCATCTCTACTGTCCTACCAGGTCTGTACGAGTCAGAATTGACTCGATGGCAGAAGTCTGCTTTGTTTTTTTCTCTTTAATTCATTGTCACAGAGAGCCTTGAGAGCATTAGTTATAAAACAGGGGGATTTCTATGAGAGCGAGGAACAGAGCGGAAACATACCAGGGCTAAGGCAAGACTGTGCGGGCACTGGACGGGAACACACAGGCAGTAAGAATGCAGCATGTCAGTGGAAGAAGAAAGAGCAGAAACTTTCCTTTACTACCCATCATGTTGCCTAGCACAGCTCAGCCCTCTTCATTAAAGCCGTCTCATTATTTTCAGGAATGTGATAAACATTACTTGGTTAAAACAAAAAAAGATTTAAATTTCTTCTAAAAATCAGAGGCCTTTAATCTCACCTGTTATTGTATGTGGAAAGAAAAAAAAAGGCCACTGTTTTGAATAAAACAAAACCAAATGCTTTGCAATAGAGTCAATTCTGTTTCATAGCAGCCATACAGGACAGAATAGAACTGCCCCACGGAGTTTCCAAAGAGCACCTGGTGGACTCAAACTGCTGAGTTTTTGGTTAATGGCTGTAGCACTTCACCACTACGCCTCCGGGGTTTCCATCATACTAAATAGAAGGTATTTGATTTGGTCTGACGTGATGGCCTAGGCTTGCTTTCCTCACTCATGTCATTGTTAATCTTCAAGTTGTTGTTTGGTGCCATCAAGTCTATTCCAATTCAAGGCAATTCCAGCTGTTACATGGTAGAACCGTTCCACAGGGTTTTCTTTGCTGTAATCTTGGTGGAAGCAGATCCCGAGGCCTATCTTGCGCAGTACCCCTGGGTGGGTTCAAACTGCCAACCTTTAGGTTAGCAGCTGTGTGCAAACCATTTGTACTACCTAAAAACCTTCAAGTATACCAAATGCACACCACATTTGTCTTATTCTCTGCTGATCTTCTCCCTTCCTACTACCAGGTCAAGAAAATTTACCTGGATGAAAAGAGGCTCCTGGCTGGGGACCATCCCATCGACCTTCTTGTACGAGACTTTAAGAAAAACTACCACATGTATGTGTACCCCGTGCACTGGCAGTTTAGTGAACTTGACCAGCATCCCATGGATAGGTAAACACTCTTCATTTTCCATTCCTGGATAATCCCTCTGTTATAATGTCTACTTTTCTATATGAAAGAGACACCTAGTCAGATCATGAATTTCACCAGTTTTGTTTTAGAACACTAAAATGCCAAACAAATGTGATTATGAATCTTAGCTTAAACCTTCTTTGAAAAGAACAGACTACTCATATGGCCATGCCACTGTGCCCAAGTTTACATGTTATATGTTCAGCCCTACACTGACTTCTTCAATTCTTGCTCACTCTTTTTTAATTTTTTTTGTTGTGATTAAGTGAAAATTTACAATCCAAGTCAATTTGCCATGTAAAACCTGAAGCACCCACCTCTCTGCAAGTTTATCTGCTCTCCTTACCCTGTGACAGCACACTCCTCCTTTCTACTCTGTACTTCCAGTGTCCAGTCAACCAACACTTGCCCCCTCGTCTCCACCTTCTCGGCATCCCTCTGGAAAGAAACCAGTAGGACAGCCTCATATATACACATAAAACCCTAAAGTATACACACCACATGCATCACTCTTTATCCCTAGATCCAGTGCATTCTTCGTTTGAAGTGTGGGCTTCAGTACTGGTTACAGCTCTGGGCTAGCAACGGTTCTAGGGGCCATGTTTTCAGGGTTGTTGGACCATCAAGTCTGGTCTTAATGGAATCTAGATCTACACACCTTTTCTCTCTTGCTATGTCAGGGACTCTACATTGTGTTTCCTGTCACGGCTGTCTTTGATGGTACCCAGGCACCATCTAGTTTTTCTGTTCTCCTGTTGATGTAGTGTCCCAATTATATGGGTCCTTCTGTCTCCTAGGATCATTTTTCCTCATTTGGTTGATGTTTCCCAGGTGAACTGGAACCAATTGATGTTCATTAGATGGCAGCTTGCTGGCTTTTAAGACCCTAGGTGGCACTTACCAATATGGGGAGCAGAATACTCTCCTAGAAAAAGACTAGTTAGGCCAACTGACCTTGATGTTCCCTGAAAACATGATCCCCAGGGCCCTATCCCTGCTACTCTGTCCTTTGAAATGTTGGGTTGAATTTTGAAAACCTTTTAGCTTATGGTGTAGTCCAGTTATGCTAACCTGCCTTCTACCACATGCTGTCACTCTTCTCACCTAAATGAATTCATATTGACTATCTGTGAAACTCAGGTGGCGTAGTGGTTAAATGCTACATCTGCTAACCAAAAGGTTGGCAGTTTGAATCCACGAGGTGTTCCTTGGAAACTCTGGAGAAGTTCTACTTTGTTCTATAGGATTTCTATGAAGAGCACTGGTCCCTCCCCACTCTTGTAACCATCAAAGAGTATTTTCTTCTGTGCATAAGTCTCTTCTTAAGTCCTTATAATAGTAGGCTGATAAACTATTTGTCCTTCTGCAGCTGATTTCACTCGGCATAATGCCTTCCAGTTGATTCAAGGTTACCTTTCCTAAAATCATCGTTGTTCTTTATCATTGCATAGTGTTCCATTGTGTATATATACCTTAATTTGTTTATCCATTCATCTGTTGTGGGGCAACTGGGTTGATTCCATCTTTTGCTGTTGTGGAAAGTGCTACAATCAACATTTGAGCACATGTACCTGTTCAAGTGGCAGCCCTTATTTCTATAAGATCTATTCCAAGCAGTAGGATTGCTGGATCATATGGTATTTCTATTGCTAGCTTTTTAAACAAGTGCCAAATTGCTTTCCAAAGAGATTGTACCATTTTACATTCCCACCAGAAGTATAGAAGAGTTCCAGTCTCTCCACAACGTCTCCAACATTTGTTGTTTTGTATTTTTTGGATTGTTGACAACTTTGTTGGGGTTAGATGGCACCTCACTGTAGTTTTGATTTGTATTTCTCTAATGGCTAATGATCGTGAGCATTTCCTCACGTGTCTTTTGGCTGCCGGGATGTCTTCTTTGGAGAAGCATTTGTCTATGTCCTTTGCCCATCGTTTAACTGTGTTACGTGTCTTTTTCTTGTTGATTTGTTGCAGTACCTTGTAGATGATGGAAATTAGATGTTGATCAGATACAGGGTTGTCAAACATTTTTCCCAGTCTGCAGGCAGTCTTTTTATTCTCTTCATAAAGTCTTTGCATGAGCCTAGCTGTCTGATTTTCAGTAGTCCCCATTCATCTATTTTCTCTTCTGCTGTTTGTGCACTGTTGGTAATATTATGTAGTCTGCTTAAGTTGTGTATTAGGGCTTCTGGTGTTGTACCTATTTTTTCTTCCATAATCTTTATTGTTTTAGATTTGATATTTAGGTCGTTCATCCATTTTCAGTTAGTTTTTGTGTAAGGTGTGAGATATGGGTCTTGTTTCAATTTTTTTGCAGATGGATATGCAATCTTGCCAACACTATTTGTTAAAGAAACTGTTTTTCCCAGTCACAGCCTTTGGGCCTTTGTCAAATATGAGCTGTTCACAGGTGGATAGTGTTATTTCTGGATTCTCTGTTCTGTTCCATTGGTCTATATATCTGTTTTTGTACCAGTACCAGGCTGCTTTGACAATGGCAATGTACTAGGTTCTAAGGTTGGGTAGTGTGAGACCTCCAACTGTGTTTCTCCAGTTCTTGCTCATTCTTGATTCTCAATTTCTGGGATAGTGTGACTGACCCAGGAAGGGCCGGTGAGTAAGAACCAGCTTGTGCAAACATAGTTGTTGGAAAACATACCTATAAATTTAAGGTGGAGGAAGGACAGTTCCATTGAAGACAGAATCATTGTGTATTGGCACCGCAAAAGTTGTCTGCTTTACCCAAAAATAGTTTACTTCATTTTCAGTTTTTCACGTGTTCTATTTATTTAGCATACTCAACAAATCTGTGAAAGAAAAATATCCAAGATGGTACTCAAAATCAACCTTTATGTACACAAGCTACTCAGTTAATAGGCTGCTATTTATTTCATTGCAGGATCTTGACACACTCAGAGCTAGCACCTTTGCGAGCATCTCTGGTGCCCATGGAACACTGTATAACCCGCTTCTTTGAGGAGTGTGATCCCAACAAGGATAAGCACATCACCCTGAAGGAGTGGGGCCTCTGCTTTGGAATTAAAGAAGGTAAGTTAATCATTAGCAGAGGGAGAGATATATCCTCCTTTCCAAACTAGGCCTAAGCACTATGACCTCCACAAAGAGGTCCTGCTCAATGTTCATACTCAAACCTAGAGACAATAAAATGACAGCATCCCATGCAGGGCTCCATCTGTGCCTGCACTGTCACTGCAAAGATATTTATCACTTCCCTTATGACCTCTGTTTTGGGGGGGTGTCACGGGTCAACATTTAGGGGATAACTGCACTGAGGTCTAAGAAGGAAGCTAAGCCTAAGAAGGCAGTGTGACTCCAGAGAGTCATGCCACATCTAAGAAAGCTTATACCCTTCATCAATTTCTCATCCGTCCTTGGCCTAGGTACTGTGCTAAGCTTTTAAAATTTACATGTGAATAGTGAAACTGCAAGCCTGCTTCTGACCATAGGAGACTAGGAGCAAACTTAGAATTCATAACAAACACACTAAAGAATGGATTTCACATCAAAAGTTGTTCCAGTTATTTTTAAACTATTATTCCTTTAATCCCAAACTGATGCATTTACCACATCTTCAGTGACAAAAAAAAAAGTTATTTCTTCACTCCTATATTAAAACCCACTGTCATCAAGTCGACTCTGATTCGTAGTGACCCTATAGGTCAGGGAAGAACTGTGCATGGGGTTTCCACAGAGCAGCTGGTGGATTCATAATTCTAACCTTTTAGTTAGTCCCAGTAGCTCTTAATCCCTGCACCACCGGGGCTCTACTCCTGCACCAGAGGAATTTACATTTAGACATTTCTTTTATTAGGTCATGTTCATTTCTTTTCCCACATTAATTTTTATGAGCAAATGTATTTTTAATAATCAGTATATGAAAGATGTTCAAAAACTGAACAACAAGAACTACTCACAGAACGTAAATAAACAGCAAACATGAACTCTCTAAAACACAGGTTCTGTATACAAGCTGAAGAAATACACATCAGATGAATACACAACTAAGCTGTAAGGAACAGTAAGTTCATCAAAGGTCAGATTTTCCCACAAAGCAGTAACCTGTGAGATCCTCACTTAAATGAATATTCCTCAAGCAGAAATATAATGCCTTTGAGATGAGAAAGAAAGGGTAAGAGCATGAGGGCTTAGCTATCAGTGAGTAGGTAAGCAGATCTACATTTCTGTGTGAAATAAACACAACTTAAGGATCAAAATCAGATATGTGCAGCAGTTAGTCCCGAGTATTACTTATTGCCATTCCACATGTATTATCTCTCCTAGTTCCTGAGAGTCAGGAGCCTAGGATGGTGCTGGCGTAGGGTGTCTCGTTAGGCTGCAGTCTAGCTGACAGCCAGGGTTGCAGTTACCTGACAGCTTGGCTGGAGTTGGAGGATCTGCTTCCAGGTCACTCACACGGTTATCATCAGGAAGCTTCAGTTCCTCGCCATGTGGGCCTATCCCTAGGGCTGCTCACAACTCGGTGACCCTGTAGACAGAGTAGAACCGCCTTCACAGAGTTTCCAAGGTGCATCCAGTGGATTTGAACTGCTGACCTTTCGATTAGCAGCTGTAGCACTTAACCACTATGGCACCAGAGTTTCCATTACCTCTGCCATATACTGTTGGTGACATAGACAAGTCTTGGCCCAGTATGGGATGGATCTACAGAAAGTAGACACCACTCTAGAGGCTGTCTACTGCATACCATTCAAATCCCATTAGGACTGATGTGCAATAAACAAGTTATTAAGACTCAGACGCATACAAATAATGTTAATTTCCTTTCTAAAATCTATTCTAAACATCTAAATACATCCCCCAAAAATGGCTAAAATTGTCAGTTCCAACTTCCATGTCAAAAAGACAAAAGGTATCCAAGTATAGCTGTGCTCTGCCCTCCCACCTCCATTAAAAGGGGAAAAACAGCTGGAACAGGACATACTTATATTACGTCCATTTATATGATACGTGGTTTTAAAGGACTGATCAAAAGGCAAAGCTGAATAGAGACCATTTGTTTGGGGGAAAAAAAGTTGGATTTCAGTGTTAGCAAAAAATCTGGCAACTCTTGAGCATGTAGACTCACTTGGGCTCTGCTCTGGCAGTTGTCTGGGAGGGGTAAGAAGGGCTTAAAGTCTAGTGACTCTCGAAGCTAGTGATGAGCTTGTCTGTGCCTGAGGTTTGGCCCGTCATCTTGTTTCTACAAAGAAGGGAAAGAATTAGCACATAATAAGCCAGTAAATTGGGTATCAAATATTTGGTCAAAACAAGTGAACAAGTTGCTGCTTTCAGAAGCAGCTAGAGAAAGCAAATAATCTGTATTTGTGGTATACTTTTTTCCCTAAAGACTGAGAAGTCCACAGAAGAACAAGGTAGATTTTAGTCCATTTTTTCCTGAATTTTAACTGCCTTTGATTTGAATGTTCTAGCTCTGTCACCAGCTCGCTATCTGAATTACAGATGTCTTAGTAACAGCAGTTTTGGTGAAATGTCAGAAACAGAAGCTAGATGTTATACACTAAGAAAAAATAGGATATGAATGTATGAAGGCCAAAAAGTGCTGCATGGGGATACAGAATTAATAAGAACATTTTATAAAATAGAAGAGGCTTGAACACTTAGCCGTATATTCATTCATTCAACAAATCTTTACTGTTGGTCTGTATAGTGAGTTGGAAACCCTAGTGGCTTAGTGTTAAGTACTATGTCTACTAACCAAAAGATCAGTGGTTGGATCCACTAGGCACTCCTTGGAAACTCTATGGAAAAGTTCTACTCTGTCCTATAGTGTCACTATGAGTTGGAATTGACTCGATGGCAGTGGATTTGATTTGGTTTATATAGTGTCAGGCATTGTTCTGGAAACTGGAAGCACAGCATATTTAACTGCTAATGAGAAGGGTCCTATTAAAAAGGGAAGGTTGGATTTAGATTCAGCTATTAGCCTCTACTCTGTATTACAGGGTTGCTATGAGTTGGAATCTACTTGATATGACAGCAATGAGTTTGTTTTGTTGCTGTTGCTCTCTGCTCATCAAGAGAAAACATCAAGAAGGTAATCAAAATGTCAGAGAAGAAAAATGTCTACAAGGCCGATAGCATAAATGAGTCACTGCTTCATCTACCCTAAAACCAGAAGAACTAGCTGATGTCCAACTAACACTAAATGACTGTTTTGACCAGGGTCACAACAGATGCTCCCGAAGAGGAGAAAAAGAGAACAAAACTCAGGTTCTTACAAGGGGCCAAACTAACTGAACCAGTAGAGACTAGAGCACTCTCTGAAACTACTGCCCATAGAAATTCTTTAACCTTGGAACTGAAACTATCCCCAAATCACCTCTTTGTGAAATAACAGAGTGGCACACAAAATAAAGGATGTTCCCTGTAAGAACAGTGCTCTACTACGAAACCATCTATATGCAACCAAAAGTCAACATTTAGCACAGGTGAGAATATAATGGGATGGGGAAACTAGAGCACTAGAAAGAGGACAACCAGAACACAAAGAGAATGTCTGCACAGTGTGAAAAATGCAACTGATGTAACTGGCAGTTGGTGTGGAACCTGACTTGCTGTGCAAACTTTCATCAAAATAGACACATATTATTAAAGAAAGGAAGGTTGAAGATGTAAGAGGAAAACAGAGGAAGAATCCTGAGAAGGTTGGAAGAGATACTGAGCATAAGTAGAAAAATGAGCCTGAAGGTCAACAGAAGGGACATTTCTTAGCTGAACAACAGGGATAAGGGGAAAAGCACGAGTACCCAAAACACTTAAGTACAGGTATCAGCAAATATTTAAGTAATGAGATTATTATCCCCATTTTACAAATGAAGCCAGCATTCAAAACACTCAAAGCCCATAATCTTTTCCACTCTCAGGGTTGGATGAAGGCCAGCAGCTTACCACCTGGTGCCCCAGACAGAATTACTCAGTATGTTTCCCATCAGTCGGCTTTAAATATTTGTTCAGTTAATGAGTGAAAGTGCTGCCATACTGATTAGGAGTGGTCTCTGAATATCTTTCTAGAAGATTCTATCTCCTTCCACATCTGTGACAGCATTTACTCTTTTATAAGTTACTTGATTAGAAACTTGACAGACTGGACAGCAATGGGTTTTGGTCACTTATACTTCTATTTATTTCAATTCTATTTTTGCTCTCTTTATAAACTAGTAGACCTGATACTGCTTAACCAGGCCTACTGCTAACTAACTCTTTCTAGGTCTGTCGTTTTCAACCCTGATAGGCCACCAGTACCTGCAGAGCCTTCTAAAAGTACAGATGCCACTGGCCCATCCCTAGAGATTCTGATTCAGGATACTGGGAATGGGGCCTGAGAATAAATACTGTTACATTTTCATGAGTAATGCTAATGTCATGCAAGAGCTGGGGACACTATCAGACTGCCTCGCAGATGGTTTCTATAATGCCCTAGATCTAACATTGCTTGTTTATACCCCTACAGAGCTACTTTCTGAAAGTATTTTTTGTTTTGCTTTTCACAGAAGACATAGATGAAAATCTCCTGTTTTGAATTAAGATCCGAAAGAATTCAAACTTCCCAGCATCCTCTTCATTCTCAACCACCTCTGCAGTATATGCAACCGTGACACTTGTAGGTTTGTATTTAGCAAATATTTGCATGGCTAAGAAGACAATGAGAGTAATTGCTTGACAGTAGTATGTATAGCAGGCACTTAGCATTAACTTTGGATGCAAAACTTTAAAACTAAATAAAGTCACTATATGCAAAATATTGTATACTGTTTGATTGTGAATCAGAATATAATTCATATAGTAGTTTTCTCTCTGGATGAGTTTATAAGATAATTACTAATTATAAACAAAAAAGAATGCATTTATATTGCTCATGATACACACACGTCAAGAAAACAGAACAATGTTCTTTTGTGGTTGATGTGCATTGTTTTCAATGTCTTAATATTCTAATAAAGAGTCCATAAAAATTCAAATGCTTACCCGTGTTTATTGTCAGTCATTTATTGAAACAATCGTATGTGGAAAACAAAATTACTGACTGAATAATTAGTTCGGTTTTCATTTCTCTAGTTGTTATCCATCAAGTTATTAATTACATTTATGAGTAATGGAGACCAAACCAGGGTTCAATCACTTCATATCAAACTGTAATTGTGTTTCTTAGACCCATGGTATACACGTGTGTACACACACACATACACACTAGGATATGTGTATATATTCATGTATGTGTATATGTACACATATGCTCATTTATATGTATACAAAAGTATATGTATACATGAGTGAGTATACGTATACTCGTACTTGGCTTGGCTTGGCTTATACACCACATACATATGACGAAGAAGTATGAGTATTGTTGGGTGAGACAGCAACTGAGATGTCTTTTGTTTCTTGTGGGAAACAAATGTTCATCTATAAATGCTAGTTGCTCAAGAAAAAAAAAATCAAGCGCAGGTGATTTTAACCAAATTTAATTAAAAATAATTATTTTAACTAAAAATAATTATGCACTGTCTTAGAAAATAAATTTTAGCTTTTGTATAGCTATGCACGTGTGTTAGGGGAGGCCCTGTAAAATTTTACACATATCATGTCCTCAAAATAAAAGTACTATAAAGATAGAACAGAATAATAGAGCACGTTGATGTTTCTTAATGCCAAATATGGTCAGAGGTTAATATTATTGCTATAATTTGATAACGTGTCATAAGACAGGGATCACAATAGAGGGTCACAGACAGTGTTGGAGAAAAATATAAAACAAAATTAAAGACCAGACTTACTGGTCTGACAGAGACTGGAGAAAACCCAAGAATATGACCCCCAGATACACTTTTTTAGTTCAGTAATAAAATCACTTCCGAGGTTCACCCTTTACCCAAAGGTTAGACAGGCCCATAAAACAAAGAGACCAAATGGGCACACGAACCCAGGTGCAAGAACGAGAAGTCAGGAGAGGACAGGAAAGCTGGTAATGGGTAGCCCAAAGTCAAGCATGGAAGAGTACTGGCATGTCATGGGGTTGGCAACCAATGTCACAGAAGAAGAAAACTAAAAGTGAGATAAAAGAAAATGTGTCATAGGAGAAAAAAATTTTTTATTTGAGTTCTTCCTTGGATTACAGTAAAAGCCAGATTACAAAAATATAAAAGACATCATCATACATCTTTTTAGAATCTGAAGCAAGAAAAGAACCTTCCACTTTGGTCTACTTTCAGTATTTTAAAGGCAATAATTTATTTTTTGTATATTTTACTACCATGCTAATGAAGTGATTTGAACAGCTGTGTTGCTGTTGCTCTTGTCGTCGTTGTAAAGGTCACTGAGAGAATGTGTTCCTAGGAGTTTTATCTGAAGGACAGTTAAGGAAGAGTTTATTTTTTATCAAACTGATCAAAATGGTCTTCTCTTATTAACTTCAAAGTAGTATTATCTCTTTTCTTAGCTCAACCACTTGTTTTTAAAGACAACTATAGATTTGCACTGTTTCTTCTCTAAATAAGTCAGTTCAATTTGATTAATCAAAATTTAATTATTATTTATATTTTTTCCAATGAGGCAAAACCCTGGTGGCCTAGGGGTTAAGAACTCCAGCTGCTAATAAACAAATCAGCAGTGCAGATCCACCAGGTGTTCCTTGCAAACTCTAAAGGGCAGATCTATTCTGTCTTACAAGGTCTCCATGAGTTGGAATTGACTCGAAGACAATTGGTTTGGGGGTCTTGGGGTTAGGTAAATAACTTTAGAAATCTTTCCAGCGGCCGAGGCAGTGGTCACAGCTGCAACGGTACAGAGCAGGCATCTGGTGCAGCAGAAAAGGGCTCGTGGCAGAGTTTCAGCCACATGAGGAAGGCGTCAGTGCTTCTGCTCAGATCTAAGATTACAGCAATAAAACCCTCTCAATTTTTTTAAAAAAGAAATCATTCCAAATTTCAGAATGCTTTCATGTATAGCGGCAAAGAAATTTCAAAAAAGGTCTCAACTAATCAGGAAACAAGTTGTTGGGAACAGGGAAATTAAGTTTGCAGGTATTAGTTAGCCCTGAATTACATTTTACACTTAAACAACTTTTTAAAAAATGTTTCAGAATATTGAAAATTATTTTAATGCCTGAGATGCCAAGTATTTACAGAATGTGTTTTATTTGAAAATAATTTTTATTTTCAAATAATCTTTATTTTAAAGTGAAGAATATTGTTTATTAATAGAAAATTTCCAAGCCTTAAATTTCTTCATCAATTATGGATTCCATGTAAATAGCTATCTTGCATCATATATTGTAGACACTTTAATATTCTTGGAGGTCAAGGTTTTTAATTGTGGGTTGTAACAAAGACAGTAATCCCAACTAAGGAGATGAAGTTACTGTCTCAGTTATCAGTGTTTAAACTTTAATTCCCTCTGGTTCCAAGTCTAGAGCCAATTACTCAATTTAGCTTCTAACTTTGTGACTCATTATACCCCATGACCATAAAGGCATTAGTAATATGGTTTAAATACTAGATATGCATAGAGATTCTAGGACATCACACTACTCCTTGAATTTCTTCCCCGGAGGGCCGCTTGGAGCAAAAGGTAATTAAAGAGATACGCTGTGTAATGTGGACTGATGCTATTACACTAGATAAAGGAATGTGAGATGTTCTGGGTTGGATAATTTCATGATTTTTAATAGATCCATTATCAAAGAAAGAAAAAAATTCAAGGGTTTGAATCCAGAAGGGAGAAAAATACAACACAGAAAAAAAGAGAAAGGGAGATACAGTGCCTAAACTCAGGCAAGGTGAAATGTCACTGAAATAAATGAGAGGTGAGTTTCAAATACATAGTTGAAAAGTGATTTATATACAAAGAGACATAATCTGCTTCAGTAGCTGGAGACACGTCTTACATGATGAAATTGTTTTTCTCCCCAAATTCAATTCCAGAGTAGAACTGGATCAGAGTCAACTGATCAGAGTCAACTTGAAGGAAATGGGATTTCAAAAACAAAAAGATTTGCTTTCAGAACCAACAGGCCAGTAAAGACCATGTGGTTTTGCTTTCTTGAACTTATTCATATTGTGCTATTCTTTACCAGCCCCCTTTGTGAGACACTTATCACTTCCTCACTGAGAAACTTAATTGTCAGTAAACTGCCTGCAGAACAAATGAAAAACCAGTAAGTCTCACAGGAGTACAAACTGGATATGTTCATGTTACATAAAGTACCCTCTCTCATTTTAAGCAGTGGTGACAGACCTCCGAGTGTGAAGATTACCGCATAAGAACCTTCAAATAACTTCAGGGATTAGACAAGTGCAAATTCAACTATAAGATTATAGGAATGGTAAGGAAGCTGTAGACAGTGTTAAGAGCTGGAGAACACCTGTCTGGTGTGAAAGCGTTCACAAGTTTTTTTTTAGTCTTTCCCCCACAAAACCTGAATCTGGAGGCAGAATTTAGCCTATCACTATTTTACTCCTTCTAACTGAGATATTTAAAATCAGAATTGGAACTTCAAAAAATAAAAGAAAATTGATCTCTCCACCCTTCAGTTCCAGGTTCCTCCTTCAGAATGAAACTGCTCATCCTGGTCTGCCTTTCCGGCACTGCCATTGCACTGCCCATCCCCGTGAGTACACCCATCCAAGTCAGACTCAACTTCACTGTTGCAGTCATAGAATTTCCAGGCTAGAAGGCATTTCCCATGCCACTGTCTCACACAATAGGAAAGTGAAGTCCAGGCAAGTAGTGGAACCAGGACTTGACCTCTCTTTCCTCAGCCTAAGGCTCTTTTCAGGACAGATTCCCGATGCACAGCCTGAGCAAGGAATTAACTCCTTGTAATAAATTTTTACCCCACCTGTAAAAAACTTCAGAGATGTGTGAGGAGGGTGCTAAAATGCACCAAAAACACTTATGAGTCATAACAAGAATACACAAGGCTCTCCATAAGGAACAATTATTCCCCAGTGCACTCTGTCTTCATTCAACAGTTTGAATCGAGTTTCACTTCTAACATCCTAACTCCAAACAATCTCATGTCTTCTTAAAAGGCTATTCTGTAGAAATGTTCTGACATCAGAGGAGCATCTGTTTCATTATATATTTAATTTCACAAAAAGGAATATTTAAGACTATCTACACTGGTTTCTAAATTATAAATGAAAACCATAACACTTACATCCGAATGATATGTGGGTCCAGAATACATTTAAATCCTTTGAATTCCAGTTTTTGAAAGCCAGATTTGGATAATAAATGACATTCATGTATAGAGCCACCAGACAACAAATTCAATTTGCTACTTTAGACCACAAAACATTTTACCAAAGTAGATAGGCAGTGTTAACTCTTTAAGGGTTCCAAACATTTTTTTACCTGTCTCAGAGATTATTGTTCTCCTGGAAATATTACAGCCTACTTATTTTATGAATTCTTATTTCAAATTTTAGCACTTCTGATGTGGAGACATACATGCCTTACACACGTGATATGATGAAGTATGGCGTCAGTTTTACAGTAGCATTTTTCGTTTTAGGTGATATAGCAGTGCGTTTTACAATGATGGCTTCCTATAGCATACAAAATACTCTCAGAAGGAACATCTGGTGGCATAATGGTTAAAAGCCATGGCTGTCAACCTAAGAGTTAACAGTTCAAATCCACCAGGCACTCCTCAGAGACCCTACATGGCAGTTCTACTCTGTCCTATAGGGACACTATGAGTTAGAATGCACTTGATGCCAACAGGTTTGGTTTTTGGTTTAATCCCAGAATGCCATTAACTTCCCCTTTATATTCCTTTTGCCACCTATTGCCGATATCCAAGCCTTCTTTATCTACACAAATGAGATCTATGAGTCTAATTTGTGTTTATTATCAATGGACTATGAAGGACAGCAGGTAGACAAGAAACAATTTTTATTGCCAACTTAATAACAAAAGGGCTGTCAAAGAAGAGAAGGAACTTTCAAAATTGTGTTTGGAGACAGAAATTTTAAATTTATACTTCCATACTCCCTTTACTTTGAATTTATAAATAATGACAACTATATTGAGAACACTGTTGATCCAAAGATTAAAAGGCACATAATATATAACTAATCTTAAATGTTAAGTAAAAGCACTCTGGGAGCGTAAGTTTACAGGCAAAAAGGACTCAGTGTTCTAATCATTGTACCAAATTTCTCCATCGTTTCCGTATTACATACACAATTGTTTTTTCTGTTAGAGGCAAAGCGATGTCACTGATAGGTACAATGTTCAGTGGTGGTGGGTTAACCATTCTCATTAAGAGTAAAATTCAGAGCAGAATCTCTTTTTAATGAATAATGCACTGCCATCTACTGCTTTACCTTGTTCCTGTTACTGTTTTACAAGTTTGCGCAATCTGGAGGGAGTTCCAGCGAACAGGTAAACTTCTAGCTGCATTTTCAAATCACATATCCATCATTTTAAAAGTCTGCAATCATCTGCAAGACTAACCTTGTGTTTCTTTTCTGTAGAGGCTTAATGTGTACCCACCACAAGCACCACCCTTCTTTCCTCAGGCCCCCTTTTCCCTGCCTCCACAACTGGCCCTGGTAAGCATGGGTTCCGGGAAATTCAAATTGCTGAAAGTATATATTACTTGTCTGAGTGTTAGGAAATTTTCCAAATTTTCATACAGAAATAGGAGGCTTTAGGTCACGAGGCATCTGCTGTTCACATAGCCCTCCCTGCCTGCATAGCCCGTGGTGGAGCATAACAAGGGTACCGGCTTTCCTCCAGTATCATTAGGAACTCTGATATGATGATCCCAGTTACTCCTCACCCAGAGAATATTAACCTCTTCCTACAACATCCCTTCTTTTGCATTTAAATCACCTCGCTGCTTTCTCTTCTCTAACAGTTTTTTGGTTTTATTTTTCCTGGCTCTCTGTTTTTCTCAAAGGTCAACAATAATGTTCTCTGTGTGTTGGACCCTCTCAAACCTCTCCTAATATCTGGATTCTTATAGCATTTTATCAGTAAAAGCCAGGATATGAAATACATTTTGGAATTACCTCTATTCTATATATCTAACATTTCTGTTGGTAGAGCCAGGTAATGTTTGTTCATATATATTAACTGTCTATGCTGAGTGTGAAGAATTTAAAAAGCATGAGACAAAATCACAATCTAATGTGGAAGAGATATTAATACATTAAAAATGCAATGCAATCTAATGTTTCTAGACACTACTACAGAGCAGACTCAGTTTAAAATCAGTCAAAGATGACTTCACAGAGGTAGTGGTATCCAAGCCAGAGCTTGATGGTTGAGGAGTGGGTCGGAGCATTTAAGGGGACAGCAAACACATGCAAAGGACATGACACTTCTGACCAATGACTGATGCAATGAAGGCTGCACTGCAATGCAGGTTGCAGCCCTGCTAAATGTGGACAGAATTTAAGTAACGATGTTTTGAAAAGCTCACCATGCACAGTAAAATAGCACCTTGCTCAATTTCTTGTTTAAGCTCCCTAGGTAATCTTAAAATGCAACCATGACTTTGCATATTTTTGTTTTTACACCTGATCGTAATAAACACCTTCCCTTTGCTTGTATTTAATTTCAAACTGTTTTTCTCTAATGTTTACATTTTTGGAAGCTATAGTCCTTAATGGAAATTTGTCAGTGAAGTCATAGTCCTTAATGAAAACCTGTCACTATAGTCCTTAAATTAGATCGTTTATTTCCCTTTAATGTTTTCACATGTTGTTCTTATTGTATCTTAGCCAGCCAAGCCTAAGTACTTGAATTTATAATTGCTAACTATCACTATTCTATTAGGGGATAGACGCATTGTTTTCCTTTTTTTTTGGCCGTAATTGGGTAAAACTTTCTTAAAACTGAAGCAAATTTTAGGTGTATTTGTTTATAATTTGAATTTAGGAAGCCAAGTGCCGTCGAGTCAGACTAGTATTTTGTGCTTAAAATTATGTAAACAAATTTATCCAATAAAAAAAGAATCACTGATATTTGACGTTCTTCCTACCACCAGGTGGCAGGCTAGCATTAAAATTGTGAAACTGTTAGAAGGAAGTTGACAGATCTCCAAGAACTATTTAATAGGGGTGCAGCAGTAAAGAGCTGAGGCTGCTCCCCAAAAGGTCTACAGTTTCAGTTTATTAGGTGCTCCCTGGAAATCCCATGGGGCAGTTCTACTCTGTCGTATAGAGTCGCTATGCATCAGAAGCAAGCCATTAGCAACAGGTATCAACACTAATACATAAAACAGGTTCTTGAGCTTTAGGTTTGACCAACAGCCACTTCTCTGAAAGAAAAAAAAAAAAAGATTTTAAATTCACTAGAATCTCGAATCTAAGCTTGACAAACTGAGTTTTCTGACAGCAGTACTCTTGCACACTGCTATCTCCAGCTACTTGACCAGTACCTGACACAGGAAGTGCTGAATAAATACTGAATGGTAGATGGATGAGGAGCCCTGAGGGTGCAGCGGGTAACCTATTCAGCTGCTAACGAAAAGGTTGACAGTTGGAACCCACTAGCTGCTCTGCAGGAGGAAGATGTGACTGTCAACTTCCGTAAAGACTTAGAGCCTTGGAAAGCGTTGGAAACTCTACGGGACAGTTCTACCCTGTCCTATAGGGTCACCACATTTGACAGCAAGAGATTTGGCTTTCTGCATGGACAGAAAAATGTTCACAATTCACTACCCTTCTTCTTTTTTTTTTCTAGATTCCAATTCCTATTCCTTTTAATCCAAATCAGGTAATTGTATTTAAGCCTCTCTTAAGAAAATATTTAAACAAACACAAAGGTCTTGAAAATTCTTTAGATTTAACTGCAGAAGAACTTGATACCAAGAATGAAAGATTAACATCATTTTCAGGACAATTGTTGCTATTTTGTCTGAAGTAATTTAATGTAAAAATTTCACACACCCTCTAAAACTGGATGAAGAACCGAAATTTTCCTTATTTGGGGGAGGAAATCCACAGGACCAAGGAAAAAAAAGCCTGTGATTTGCATTTAAGTCATCTGAGGACACAAGCTCCAGCTGTGTGCCCATAGCTCTGCTACTGTAGAGTGATCTTACGCTCCTCTGAACCGTATTTTTCTCTAGGATGCATAAAATGAAACTAGATGACTTACAAAGTTCATTTCACCTCTAAAAAGTTATGCTTACATTTATCACTAGTAGGAGGAGAGGATGCATCCTTATTGAAATGTAGTATGCCCTATGAGTGTTTGAAATATTTAAAGCTATGGTCAAGACATAAAATAAATTTTGCTTTTGACAAGATTTTACTCAGTGATGATTACATATGAGACTGACTCAGTCACAAAAAATTCAGGTATATTACAGCATATGCTCAATTTTTTAATGATGCCACTATTGCAACTGCAGAAAATGAATTTAGTTTTCTTTCACAAAAAACTAGCCCCCAAATATAGTTACCGTTATTGTTTTCTAAACTGTTAAGCGTAAGTTTAATAATCTAAGAAGTCCCTATGTTTATAGTCCACAAATTGTATCCTCAGAGACAGCAAGCCTGAAGAAGGGGCATTTACAGAGGGTACTTAAAATATTAGTAAATACTATCTTAATGGGACACAAAATTTTAGAAATTCTAGTAGTTCTAAAATGTGTTTTCATTAATCATTCTAATAGAAAACGTGTAACAGAAAAAAGATCAAGTATTCAATTATGTCTTGATTACTTGTGTTTCTTTTACTCTAGGTCCTGACACTTAATGATATTCTAGTGGTAAATATATTCTGCTTATTAATCTATAAATTCTAGAAAAATATTTGTTCAACACCCTGGATGATGAACCAGTTCCTTTTGGCAATAACTGTCTTTACTAATTTGGAAATAAAATGCAAATGCCTGTGAACGATGGAAATTTAAATCTAGATGTTCCTTTTCAAACCTATATACATCATGTATAAATAAAACACTAAGCAACAAAATACAATGTTTTCAATAAAGTTTCATAGACAATATATTTTAACTTACACGAGTCAAAATTAAGTTAAAAAGTGAGTCCACTGACAACACTAATCACTAATTTTTCTTATTTCAGTTAATCACTACTATTCTGAACCAACTCGGGGTAAGTCTATACACTTTATGGCGTCAAGTTGGTTGTTTTTGGTTTATTTTATTGTGGTTTTAGGTACATGTTTACAGTTGAATTTTTCATTCTAAAATGTACATACACTGTTTCGTTCTATCAGCTGCAATCCCCACCAGGTGACAGCATGCTCCCCTCCCCACCTCGTGTTCCCTGTCCCCATTTGTCCAGTTCCTATCCTTTCCTACCTTCTAGTTGTGCTTTTGGGCCGGTGTTGTCCATATGATCTCACATATTTGACTAAACTAAGAACGTTCCTCACATGTGCTATTATTTTACAGGCCCATATAACATTTGTCTGAAAGGTGGGCTTTGGGAATGGTTTCAGTTCTGACTTAGCTGAACGTCCTGGGCAGTGGAGCGGGGACACAGTCTCAGGGTTTCCTCCAGCCTCTGTCAGACCAGTAATGCTAGTCTTTTTTGTGAATCTGAACTCTACTCTACAATCCTCTCACGTACTGAGACTCTTTGTTGTGATCTCTGTCAGAGCAGTCAGTGGTGTCTATTTATTTTCATGCTACTTGGGAAACCCTGCTGGCATAGTGGTTAAGTGCTATGGCTGCTAACTAAAAGGTCAGCAGTTCAAATCCACCAGGCACTCCTTGGAAACTTGTCCTTTAGGTTTCACATGAGTTAGCATTGACTCCATGGCAAGAAGGTTTTTCTTTTATTCTTTCTGTGTAATAAGCTCTGCATACCTACTTAACACATTAAATTATCTTTTTTTTTTTTTTAGGGTCTCTTTGGGGTAAGATTTTATTTCTGTAACTATGTTGATAAACACAAGTGACATAGAATTTCAAGAATGCAAAGACTGAATCTCTTGCACACATGGTACAAGCATACTCAACTGGTCTACCCAAATTAGATCTCATGAGTTATAAATACTTTAGGTAAGAATTTCTTCAATTCTTTAAAGCCATAACATCAATGATATTTCACATTAGGTTTTAACAAAAATCAAGCATAATCTGCCTCTGGTTTATTTTTGTTCTGCGGACAATTCACAGCAAAGAAGGTTCTGTAACTAACAAACCTAGAAATGATGTTGTTGCCACACAAGGCAACAACATCTTAACACAAAGGCATCAGCTTGTTTGGTGAAAAGGCTACGAACCCTGAGATTTTTACTTTGAATCTCACTCAACTTTGCTTTTAAAATATACACAAAATATAAAATTAGAGACCTAAAAGGCATATTCCTGTTACTGATTTGAATTAAAAACTCAGTTGAAAATATATACAGTATGTACTTATTTTAATCTACCTTAAGAGAAGCTGATGAATCAAAATATTCTCAAATCCCGATTTTTACTATCAGTTTTCCTTCTGGCAAATAGTATTGCTCTGGTGTTTACTGAACACCTCTTACCATTTCAGACACTTACCAGGCCACCAGATGACAAGTGGGGGAAATTATGCTGTCACAGAACACATTGCAGAATTCAATATACTAGTATTTAGGAACCACATTATTTCCTACTTCCCAGTACATGATTATACTAAAACTAACCTGTCAACAATAAAAAGAACCATAAAATTCTTGAGACAAAAAAATAGACAAAGAATATATTATTCTGTAAACACATAACTATTGTCAGCGAGAAACATTATATGGTGTCTTACCTGGATTTGAAAGCTTTTTTTCCTTATCCACAAAACCAAACATTGACCTTAAAAAAAATTCTGACCCACACTGCAAAAGCATTTACCCGTCCTCTCCACCCCACCCACACCCGAAGTTGCTCTACAGCAGTTACAAGTTATTTGGTGATTTAATCTACAAAAAGCTTAGGCTTACTTAAATTTCGAGTCTCACAGGTCTAGGTGGGTGGATAGCTAATTTTTTTGTTGCCAGGCCAGAGACCACCTAATAATCTAGTATCAGCCAATCTCAAAGAGATGGGGCAGGGTTCAATCAGTCATGTTAAGATTTGCCAGTGGCTGACCTTCTGTTCTTCTTTCTCCTCTCTTTATAAGCCTCACTGTAACTGGCCTACTGAGAATAATTTTTTTCTAATCAGAACAGTCTTCTGTATTATACAATTACTACTCAGAATAAACCTGTCCCATTGCCTGTGAATTCTGATTATTTTTAACACTCTCAACTTTATTGTCTCTTTCTGACAGAAATAATTTTCAGACTACAATCTCAGAAGTCCTGTTTACATAAGGTTAGTAAAATTTCCAGATCTTTCAAGCACTATTATAAATTTTAAATTATTTTTAGCTTAAGAGGTTAATAGCTTCAAAGTCTATCCATGTTGGTACGTTAATCCTATCATGAAAGTAGGTGAAAACAAGGAATCCCAACAGTTAGTGTGCTTGGCTGCCAACATAAAGGCTGGAGGATCGTGAGTTACAGGTGCCTCAGAAGAAAGGCCTGGCACAGCGATCTACTTCCAAAAAGTCAGCTATTGAAAACCTTATGTGGCATAGGTCTACAGTTCTACACATGGGGTCACCAAGAGTCAGAAAAACTCAACAGCAATGGCTACTGGTAGATGTAGAAAACACCAAACTAAATACAAATGCTTTCTGAAAAACTAATGCCTAACACCAGACGTCTTGAGTATAAGAAAGTTTATACTGTTATGACAAAAATAGTAGCACGTACCCTCTAAAAATGGCCAGAATTTTCAAAGGCCCTCTTTAGCTACCATAGTTAGCTTTCCAGATTGCTGTTGCTGTTGAATACCATCAAGTCAACTTTGACTCATAGCAACTCCGTGTGATAGAGTTACTCTATAAGGGTTTCTAGGCTGTAATCTTTAAAGAACTGTTATCACCAGGCATTTAATCCTCAACCTTTACGTTGAGCAGCTAAGTAAATGCTGCCCACTTTCAACACAGTTATGGTATACTGTAACAAGGTTAGTGTACACTTTTGAGTGTGAAATGCTTTTAAATGTTTGAGAATACCAGCTGGCAAGATTAGTACTGATTGTAACTGATTGTATCCAATTTTCTCACCATTAAGATATTGTCAAATGTCTTTACACCAAAATTATGTAAGCAATTTCAAAAATGTTAGATAAGCAAGTCTGCTCATTATCTTTTAAGTCACAAATCACAAGTGCATTACTATGGACACAAATGACTGCTGCTCTTGTAACACGTATCTTTCAAATTGCAAACAGGCATACCTCAGAGTATTTACAAGCTGAGTTCCAAAGCACCGCAATCAAGCAAATAACACAATTAAGGGCATGACAAGAATTTATTTCCCAGTGCATATAAACTTACATTCACACTCTACTTGTCTACTACTCATACAATAGTATTATGTCTAAAAAAAATCAACGTACATATCTTAATTACAAGGTACTTCATTACTTTAAAAAAATGCTCACCATCATCTCAACCTTCAGTGAGTCATAATCTTTTTGCAGGTCAGAGAGGCGTTAATGAAGGTTGACAGCAGCTGAGTGATCACGGTGGTGGTTGCTGAAGGCTGGAGTGACGTGATACTTTCTTAAGACAGATAATGATGTTTGGTGCACCAAGTGACTCTTCCTTTCACGAAACATTTCTTTGTAGCGTGCAATTCCCTTTAGTAGCATTTTATCCACAGTAGAACTTTCAATATTGGAGTCTAACTTCTCAAACCCTGCCACGGCTTCAACAGCCTAAGTTTATGTACTATTCTAAATTCTGTGCTGTCGTTTCAGCAATGTTCACAGCATCTCCACTAGCACTAGATTCCATCTCAAGAAACTTTTTTTGCTCATCCATAAGAAGCAACTCTTCAACTACTCAAGTTTTATCATGAAATTGCAGTGATTCAGGGACATCTCTGCAGATCCCACTTCTAGTCCTCTTGCTATTTCTACCATGTCTGCAGTTACTTCCTCCACTCAAGTCTGGAACCCCTCAAAGCCACCGGTGAGGGTTGGAATCAACTTCCAAACTCTTGCCAATATTGGTATTTTGACCTCTTTCCATGAATCATCAATGGCATCTAGTATGCTGAATCCTTTCCAGAAGCCTTTCTATTTGCTTGGCCCAGAGCCATCTGAGGAATCACTGTCTATCACAGCTATAGCCTCACAGAAACTATTTTTTTAGTTGTACTCTAGATGAAGGTTTCTGGAACAAGGTAGCTTCTCATCCAGCACTACTCATACTGTTTTCTAACACTGGTTACCGATCATGCATTATCAACACTCCTTTTCTTGATCTTAGTTTCCATATTATCAGTTTTCCTGTCCCTCCTGCCTTCCTATCAGTGGTGGTAGCCAGGTATCATCTAGTTGTGCTGCACTCATTCTGGTGGAGGCTGCAGTACTTGGGATCCATTAATCATTTGGACCAATCTACCCCTTATGTCTTTGATTTTCTTCACTCTTTCTTGTCCAAACACAGCAAGACCTAGTGGACTATCTTAAATGGCCACTCCCAAGCTTTTAAGACCCCAAACGCTGCTCACCAAAGCAGGATGTAGAACACTTTCTTCACAGCCTGTCATGCCAGCTGGGCTAGAGGTTCTCTAAGACCATGGTCCACACAGCCCTCAGCCCAGTAATTTGGTCCCTCAGGGGAGTTTGGATGTGTCTATAGAACTTCCAAGACCTTGCCTTGTAAATTTATACTGGCTTCCTCAGTACTGTATACTGTCTCACCCCTCACCAAAGCTGCCACTTACCTGTTGTCTAGATAGCAGTTTTCCAACACACCCCTCCCCTCCCTCACAACCACCAAAAATTGTCCGTGTGTAAACCTTTTCACGAGTTTTTATAGTAGTGGCCTCCTACAATATATCTCCTTTTGCTATTGGCTTATTTTACTCCGCATAATGCCCTCCAGATTCATCCACGCTGTGAGATGCTTCACAGATTAATCATTGTTCATTGTTGCTTAGCATTCCATTATGTGTATGTACCATAGTTCATCCATCCACCTGGTGACAGGCATCTAGACTGTTTCCATCTTTTTGCTATTGTTAACAGTGCTGTAATGAACATGGGTGTGCATACGTCCATTTATGTGATGGCTCTTACAAAATATATTTAAATACTAAGAGTTGAAAGTCGAAACAACTCCTTGCTCTATGGGCTGCCGAACAGATGTTATGTTAACCAAAAACAAACCTACTGCTACTGAGTCAATTTCAACTCACAATGACCCTACAGGTCAGAACACAATTGCCGTATAAAGTTTCCAAGGAGTACCTGGTAGATGTGAACTGCCAACCTTTTGCTCAGTAGCTGTAGCACTTAACCACTCTGCCACCAAGGTTTCCAGGGAGGTCGCATTTGCAGGCACGAAAACAACATTAATTTCCTTGTACATCTCCTGAAAAGCTCTTGTGTGACCACGTGTATTCTTAATAAACTAATATTTTAAAGGTGATCTTTATTTCTGAACAATGAATCTCAGGAATGGGCTGAAAATACTCACATGTGAAAACATGCGAAAATACTCAAATGTGAAAACACTCACATTTTGTAAACATATGTGCTGTCATTTAAGTTTTGTAGTTCTATTTACAGAGCACAGGTACAATAGATTAAATTCTTAAGGGCCCAAGATTTTCGGAATGATAAATGAGCACTGCCTTCAAATTACATCACCAGCTGCATCAGCCCTAACAAGAAAAGTCAGCCTGTCCTTTGAAGCTGATTTCTCCCCTTCAGCTACCAAAGTCCTACAAGGCACCTTCTTCCACTATACTGCTCTTCTGACTACACTGAAAACCTGTTCTTTAATGCAGCCGCCTTCATAAGTTATCTTAGCTAGGTCTTCTGGATAACTCACTGCAGCTTCTATGTGACCACTTGCTGGTTCACCTTGTAATCTTATGTTATGGAGATGACTTTTCTCTTAAAATCTTATAATCTAACTTCTCCTAGTATCACACTTTTATTCTGCATCTTTCTCACCTCTCTGAACCTTCACAGAAGGAAGATAGTTACAGCATTCCTCTCAATCTGGCTTTGACTTAACAGAATGTTATGGCTGGTTTGACCTACTATCCAGACCACTCAACTTTCTCCACATCAGCAGTAACCCACCGCCATCGATTCAATTCTGACTCACAGAGACATCAGCGATAAGTAGCAAAACTTTTAACTTCTTTCAACAACTTTTTCTTTGCATTCGCCACCTGACTGGTACACAACACCTAGCTTTCCAAACATCTTAGCTTTCAACACACATTTCCCCCTAAGCTTAATCATTTCTAGCTTTTGATTTAAAGTGAGAAACATACGACTCTTCCTTTTACTTGAACACTTACAGGCCACTGCAGGATTATTAATCAGCCTAATTTCAATATTGTCGTGTGACAGGGAATAGCGAGAGAAAAACAAGGGAAGGACTAGCTGATGGAACAGTCAGAACACATATAATATTAATCAGTTAAGTCAGCCACCTTATATGGTTCTGGTTGGTGATACCCTAAAACAATTACAACAGTAACATCAAAGATGACTGATCACAGATCACCATAACAGATGTAATAATGAAAACGTCTGAAACATTGGAAGAATTACCAAACTGTGAGAGACATGAAGCAAGCCAGCACATGCTGCTGAAAAGGTGGTACCAACACACTTGTTCAAGGCACAGTTGCCACATACCTTAATTTGTAAAGAACACGTATCTGCAAAGTACAATAAAGTGAAACAACGAAACGAGGCACGCCTGTACTTCAAATTACAAATCACAAACAACTCATAATCTTAGTGAGGAATACAACAAACAGGCTTTGTAACCTGACAAACATGGATTCAAAATGCAGCTCTGCCCTACACTCAGTAAACTACTGGGTAACATTTGCGATTTTAATTTCTTCACCTATAAAACGGGAATGATAACCACCTAACTTTACAAGATTATTAAGAAAATTAAGTGGTATTTCAGTAAGTGGTATCTACTATTGTTAGACGGCACTGGGTTTCTGTGATTTTAGTAAATGTCTCAAGTAAAAACAATTACTTCTATTTAAACATAATAAATGCAAATACGAAGACAGTATATCTAGTGATACAGAGTGGACAGTACTTCAGAAACGTCTAACATTTTAATCTGGCTTTTCTCTACTATAGATGGTGCTGGACATTCAATTATCAGAAGATTGTCTACTTCTATCTTATTAAAAAAAAAAAAAACATGTTACCATCAAGTTGATTCCAGTTCATGGTGACCCTACAGGAGAGAACACAACCGACCCATAAAATTCCAAAGGAGTATCTGGCAGATTCAAACTGCCAGCTGTTCATGAGCAGCCTTGAGATTAACCACTGTGCCACCAAGGCTTCCATCTTCTCTGTAGTTCATAGTAATCATATCATTTTGCACTTTGTAAATATTCCAGTGAAAACTCCACTATTTTTTTTTTAAAAAAGCCTACAGACCATGTGCTTTAGTAATTTTTAAGTAAAAATGTTAGTATAATTTTTTTATTAATGTCAGTCTAAATGCATTAGAAATATTAAAAATAAATAAATGTCATTCTTCAGAGAAATGCTCAAATTTTCTTGAGAATTTTGGAAGTGGTTTCAGTTTTAAGAAAAATTTCTTCCTGCCTAATAGGCAAATCAGATTTTTTCATGTTGGAGGAAGGTCTCTCACCTAGCGAGAAGTTATCCTTGTCAAGTACAAGTCCTTAGCACCTTATTACATAAGCTAAAGACCAGGATTTCAAGGATTTTAGAAAACTGGAGCAGCTATCATCTCTTCCAAGGGGCTTGAGGAAGTGTCCTAAAATCAGGCAATTTAATGTTTCTATAACAAAATGTACAATCAGTGTAAGGGGTATAAAGCTGCCTGTCAGTCCAGCTCAGGTTTCACCACCAGACGAGTTTTGATCCCAAACTGATTAAGAACAAACAGATTTTGATTTACCATAGCCCTGGTTCTGCCCTCCAGCTAACCCCTTTCTCTAATGTCTGAAGACAACAATCACATCTCTATCCCCCAAGCCACCAGTTCTCCAGATGCTCCATTCACAGTCCAGCTGGAATGACGATGGAATTATGACAGTACCTACTTTGGGTTGACTGCAGTTTGTATGACGGGACATCCCCAATGGATACCACTGGCTGAAATCCTTAAGCCAGAATGCGAGATATAAGCTTTTTCTGTCTTTCCTTTTTCCTGCTTCCAAGAGCCTCTAGATAACCTCCTCCTTCTGCCTGATATTTAAAATACTGATAAAGCAGGTCTCAAAACCTTATTTCAATCTTAATGTTCCATTCCTAACAAAAATCACTTGAATTCCCAAAAAGCTCCCTCTCTCTGCCTGTCATTTCCTTTCTGAACATCTATTTTAAATTCATTTACAAAATATACAGTTACAACTGTAAAATAAGCATACTGATTTAAATTACTAATTTCCTAAGGTATTTTACTTTTAATTCAGAATTTCTTGAAAATGAGACAACCACCGCTGGTTTACTCATATTGATCTTTAATGAGTAAAACAGTGCTCTCAGTTCTTCATTACACAGACAACTCTAAAATTATGAATACACAGAAAGTTTCCATTTTTTGAGAATAGCTTCAATAAAATCATATAATGCAAAATTTAAAGCAAGTAATTTGTAGATAAATCAGATTATACAATGAACTATATATCCAGTGGTGACACTCCTTCAAAAATACTCATGTGGCAAAAATATTCTTCAGATCTCAAAAGATCAGTGGGAGGTGATGGAGGAGAATTGACAAACAAGAACTAAATGAAAAACAGAAGTTATACAGATGGTCATAAATTTCTCTTCATTCTGATTATAATTTTTTAAAGACCATTAGTTTCCTTATACTTGTTTTGTCATGCTTAAACAGAATACATAAAATATATGACTATTTATACACTTCTTATTTTGAATGGAAAGCTAAAAATTCTGTGGTATTCTATTTTACCATATTTACTAATAGCATTCTGATGCAAAACCTTCTAAGTGCAAGGTGTTCTGAAAATAAATAATTACCAAGTGACCTACCCAGGCCGTTTTATAGTATGAGTTCTGTGATATTTCCTTCTATCAGTACCTACTCCTCTGCTGAACTTTAGCTTACGTGGAGACTTCAAGCTATAATCCAGGGCACTTGGGCTCAGAGTCCTCACTCCAGTGTGCGTCCCGTTTCTCTGCCACAAGTTTGATGAATTGAGAGTGACTGGCATAAAGCTTGAGTTTATCACTGATGTCCACCCACTTCACTTTTCCAGCATCATCTCCAGCTTCTAGAGTAAGATTATCCATCACCGCACCTGGTGGCCAAAGAAAAACCAGCACCAAGGAAAAGTAACTCCGTTATTCACGTATTTTCAACATTATCTGCAAATATTCTTACTAAAAAGAACCTTGAAGAATTGTATTAGATGTCCAAATGAATTAAAAACTAGAATATTTCCAAACACCCAAAATTTAACCAAGTTTCTAAATTTTTAGATAGAAGCACCAGTAGGAAAACTTTTTTTTTTCCTTAAGAGTTCACACTAAACAAACATAAAACTTTACATGAAAATAAATTCTAGAGTATAAAGATTTAAATATAAAAAATTTTAACCAAAAAAAATCATTGGTGATTAGTTTTACAGTTTTGGGTGAGTGGACTTTTCTAAACAAGGCACCAAACCAGGAACCATAACAAAATATTTACAAATTTAGCTATTAAAAAGTTTGAAATAAGTAACTCTCAATCACTGCTGTAAAAATGGCCTATTTCTAGAGACCAATTGGGCAATGTTCAACAGGTGTCTTTAGAAAGTAAATACTTTCTAATCAGTATTCACTCTGCTGGAATGCCTCTCACATACCAGGCTTCATACAAAGCAATGTATGAAGTAAACAATCCAGCCATTCACTTCCAGCCATTCATGTTTATTTATCCTAAATAAACATGCTGTTAAAGTATGAAAGGTAACATTATTTATAAAAACAACAAAAAGGATCTATAAAACACAGAATAAATGATGATACAATGGACTAGATTAAATGATGCTACACAATGGACTCCCATACGGTCATTAAGAATGAAGTACAGCTATATAAACTGAGATGGACAGATGTCCATACCGTATTTTTTAAGTGAAAACACCAAATAACAAAGCAACATTGTAACAGGAGCCTATTTTTTATTTAAAAAACAACTATATGATGTCTGGAAGAAAATAAAATGTTAACAAGGATCATTTTTAGGTAACGAAGTAACTAGCAATTTTTAAATTTATTAATCTATTTTCTGGGAGACCCTACCAGGCAGTTATACTCTAGCCTACAGAGTCATCATGAGTCAGAATGGACTCAACAGCAGTGGATTTGGTTATTTCTTGGAATCTATTTTCTAAATAATTTACAATAGACATATATCACCTTTACAGTAATTTAATACTTTTATTATAATTATACAACTACCTTACAGGCTTCTAAATGCCAGCACTAAAATGGTAATTTAGTGTACTTACATCACAGTGACAAAATCCAACCATTAACGGCAAACTACAATTGAAAAGTAAACCTGAATCTAAAAGTTGAACTGACACATGTGATTACCTAATTTACAATTCCCTCCAATATTAAACTCTTAAGCAAAACTTATAACATCTGAAAAGTTCTTTTCCTTCTCACTCTGATCATCTAGTAAATTATATACAACAAGACTTTTGTAAGTTTGGGGTCAGGGGAGGTTGAAGACAGTGATTTGAACAATCCATAAACTATACAATCAGTCTCTGTAGAATGTGTCATTGTTTTTAACCGAAACGATGGTTAAATCTACCAGCACTTACGTCTTACAGTCCTGGTTCTAACTTACATTTTATTTGCATATTTCTCCCTCTAAAATATTTCTTCTAAGTTCTCAATACGAGAAAGATCAACTCTTTCACGGCTGTGGTTAGAACGTAAGGAAGGGATGGAAATACGCTGCTGGTTCCCTCCAAGGTCAGAGAGCAAAAGCACAGACTGCAAAACTCACTGAACATCTAGTTCCAGCCTCACCTTTTATAAATGAAAAAATATCAAGGCTAACACAACAGGTGACTTGAACAAGGCTACACAGTTCATAACATTTACTTTGTGTGATACACTTGGAATTTTTGCTTTCATTTTTTAACAATGCATGTCTGTTATAAAAACATGTCAAACAGTAAGGCAGAGATAAATCTCCATTTGCCTTATCAATGCCATACAACAAACACCCAGATGTCATGGCTTCTGTTATCTCATACGTTCTGACAACTTGAAAGCATGTAATTTTAGTTCAAGAAATTAAACCTTAATTTCATATGCTACCAATGATTTAAAGAAATACAGTCACTGATGATAATTCTTCTGAGTCTCTTTTCTCTGTGTTATTTTAATATCACGTCTGTGGGTTTATATAAACAGAAAATTTAGCTTCCTGGAGCAGACAGGGAATTACTGGTGCATTTTGCACATGTGCAGAGATAATATACATGTTTAACATTAAACAAGACTTTTACAATCTATAGCTAACTGGTTTAGGAGGCTAAAATACTCCAGTTTTGATCCTGTCCTGGCAGGCTGCCTGGCTTAAACCAATCCTCTAATCTCAGTCAGCTTGATAAATGTAAGAAAAAATTACCTGTTTCATCATGGTAGTTTACAGCTTCTGTCTCCATCCATGCATTATCAGTGTTTCGAGGATCATCGACATATCCCTTATATATCTATTTTTATAAGGAGGCAGATAAAAAGAAAGTCTAGGATGAAATAAGAGTGTGTAGAGCAAAAGCATGTTACCTTCAGCAGAATCAGAACTATAACTATCATAAAACCTTTAATGCAATATTATACATTCTTGTTTTAAATTTCCCAAAGAACAATATTCTCAAGAACTTTTGGAGGCACCTTACAATTTCATAAAACTCTCAACATCTCTGACTCTTAATTTCAAAACCTGAGATTACTCCAACTTTGGACATATTAATTTAAAAAACAAAAACCCAAACTCTTTGCTGTCAAGTTGATTCCTACTCATAGCGACCATACAGGACAGAATAAAAATTCCCCATAGAGTTTCCAAGGACAGCCTGGTAGATTCGAACTGCCTTTTGTTTAGCAGCCGTAACTCTTGACTACTACACCATTCAGGGTTTCCAATTTTTAAAAAGGGTCTGTAATTTAAGTATTTTTCTGTTTTTAATAAGTTCAATCACTATCATTTCAAAAATATGAAGGTACTGTCCTCTGTCCAGAGATCTATAAATAAAAATGATTAAGATACTCACACATGAGAAGATTTTAATCTAGCCATCTAACAGAAATATGACCAAAAAACTTATCATAGATAAATAGTTAAGAAATCTCAATTCTAGACAGAAATCAAAGAAATTCAAATAAAAGCTAGCACAAAAAAAGAAAAAGAAAAAGGTGGAGCAGAGCAAATCCTATTTTTTTTCCTTATGATTAGTTACACATTTTACAAGGTGGTTGAAAAAAATCACCAACAAACCAGAAAAGGATGTCCACTGTCACTGCTGTTATTCAATAGTGAGCTGGAGGTTCCAGCGAGAGTAATCAGGCAAAATAAAGAAATAAAGGGCATTCAAACTGGTAAGGAGAAGTATCTCTATCTGTAAATGATATGATCTCATACACAGAAAATCCTAAAGCATTCACACAAAAAATTACTGGAACTAACAGTTCAGCAAAGTATCAGGGTACAAGATAAACATACATAAATGAGGGAGATTCCTTTACACCAACAAAGAGAGCATCAAAGAGGAAATCACTAAATCAATACCATTTACAACAGCCCCCAAGAAGACAAAATACTTACGAATAAATCTAGAAAGTGATGTAAAAGACAAAGAAAACTACAAGACTCCACTGCAAGAAACCAAAAGAGACCTACATGTAAGTAGGCAGACCTACCTTCCACATGGATAGAAACACTTAACATCAGGAAAATGTCTATTCTACTGAAAGTGATCTATAGACACAATGCAATTCCAATACAAATTCCAATGGTATCTTTTAAAGAGATGGAGAAACAAAATTACCAACTTCATTTGGAAAGAGAAGTCCCAGAAAAGTAAAGCATTAGTGATGAAGAACAACAAAGTGGGAGGACTCACACTACTTGACTTTAGAACCTATTATACTGCCATGGTAGTGAAAACAGCCTGGTACTGGTACAGAAGCAGATTTATAGACCAATGGAACAGAACAGAGTATCTAGATGTAATACCGCACACCTATGAGCAGCTGATATTTGACAAAGGCCCAAAGTCCATGAATTGGGGAAAAAAGAGTCTCTTCAACAAATGGTGTTGGTAAAACTGAATATCCATCTGCAAAACAATGAAACAATACCCATATCTCACAACAAAAACTAACTTAAAATGGATCAAAAACATAAATATAATCTAAAACAATAAAGGTCACGGAAGACAAAAATAGGGACAATGCTGGGAGGCCTAATACATGGCATAAGCAAACTATAAAATATTACGAACAATGCACAAACACCAGAAGAAAAAACAGACTAATGAGAACTCCTAAAAAGCTAACACTTATGCTCATCCAAAGACTTCATCAAAGAATAAAAAGACTACCTATGGACTGGGAAAATTTTTTTGGCAACCACAAATCTGATCAGCATCTAATGTCCACAATCCACAAGGTACTGCAAAACCTCAACAAGAGGAAAGGCAATATAACCCAATTAAAAAATGGGCAAAGGATACGGACAGACACTTCACCAAAGATGACATCAAAGAAGATAAAAGATACATGAGGAAATGCTCATGATCATTAGTCATCAGAGAAATCCAAATCAAAACTACAATGAGATACCACAGCAGGCCAACAAGGCTAGCATTAAGCCCAAAACACAAAGCAACAGATGTTGGCAAGGCTGTGGAGAGACTGGAACTCTTCTACACAGCTGGTGGGAATGTAAAATGGTACAACCATTCTGAAAGTTGATTTGGTGCTTCCTTAAAAAACTAGAACTAGAAATACCATAGAATCCAGCAATCCCATTGCCTGGAATACATCCTAAAGAAATAAGGGCTGTCACATGAACAGATAACATGCACATCAATGTTTATTATACCAATGTCCCCAAGAGCAAAAAGATGAAATTAACCGTGGTACCCATCAACACATGAATGGATAAACAAACAATGTAGTACTATGCAATGATAAAGAACAACAATAACCTTGAGAACCATCTCATAACATGAAGTCATCTCGAAGACATTATGCTGAGCGAAATTAGTCACAAAAGGACAAATAATGTATGAGACCCCAATTACAGGAACTTGAGAAAAGGTTTAAGCACAGAAAATCTGTGAGAGCTACAAGGGAGAGGAAGCAAGGAAAAAGGGTATTCACAGATTAGACAGTAGACATGAATTGGGTTAAGTGAAGTGACAGCATGGAGTGGAAGGAAGATTAAAACTGTTGGACTACATTGGTGAGTGGCGTCTGGGGTCTTAAAAGCTGCCAAGCTGCCATCCAAGGACACAGCAAATGGTCCCAACTCAACATGAACGGATACTCACTGAGGACCAAAATGACATGCGGTAAAGACAACTGAGAAGACGGAGAGACCCACAAGAGTGGGTGCCTACATCGACTTGGGACCGGAAGAACCGGATGGTGCCCGGCCACCACCAGTGATAGCCACAATGGAGCTCACAGAGAGGAGTCTCACTGGCAACACAAGAATAAAGAGGTGCATCATGAGATCTCCACTAAAAGACCTCAATTGATGGTCCAGTGGTTTTGGGGTTCCTCTGAGAGCACGGCCCCCTGCCCTGATGCTGCCCTTTCCCATAAATTATAACAAAGTTCCACTCTTTGGACAGGAATGGATTGGACTTGGCAAGGCAGAGTGACCATATATTGGACCACTTTATGGTTCTATACATCTATAGGATATCATCTTGCCATGTATGGAGCAGGGAGAAATAGTGTGCTGTCACCGGACAGGGAGAGCAGTGGAAGGTGTATATAGGGGGGCATGTAAATTTATATGTGAATGTACATTTTCACTCAGTTACGTTAAATAAAAATTTAAAAAAAAAAAAAAAAAAAACTGTTGGACTACATCAAAAGCTAAGAGGCTTCCTAAATACAACCCAACATTTTGAAGGTCAAAGCAGCAGGGGTACGGGTCTGGGGACCATGGTTTCAGGGGACATCTACGTCAACTGGCATAATGAAGTTTTCTTTTTTCCAGAAATGTTCTGTATCTCATTTTGGTGAGTGGTGTTTAGGGCCTTAAAAGCTAAAGCTAGCAGGCCACCATCTAAGGAGCATCAATTGGTCCCAATCCACATGGAGCAGAGGAGAAAGAAGGACATCAAAGACACACGGAAAATATGGGCCCAGGAAACAGAAAGTGCCATAAGGAGACTAACATAAGCATATGAACAGAAGAACTAGACGGTGCCTGGCCACCACCAATGACTGCTCTGAGAGGGAACACAATACAGAGTCCCTGATGTGGTAAAAGAAAAATGGGTGCGCAGATCTAGAACTCTGTTAAAAGAACATACTCTATGGTCCAACATCCAGGAGGGTCCCCTGAAGACACGGCCCCTAGAACTCGCTGCTAGCCCAGAGCTGAAGCAAGTACCAAAGCCAAGTCTTCAGACAAAGACTGCACTAGACTACAAGACACAAAAGTGATGCTGGTGAAGTATGTTTCTTGGCTTAAATATACACATGAGACTGCTGAAGCAGCTCCTGTCCAGAGGTGAGATGGGGGATACAGGTGTTGGCTGATATGGGACATATAGAGTGGAAAGGAGGAGTGTGCTACCACAGGGTGGGGAGAGCAGCTTGAGTTGTGTGGCTACATGTGTGCGGGGTTTTATATGGCAAACTGACATAGATGATAACCTTTCACTTACAGCACAAAGAAGTATTTAAAAAAAAAATCACCAAGGGTATGTAAACTAAACATATACAAGATATATGATTATCAAACAGGTGAAACATAAAATGTAAATTGCATGCTCTTCAAAAAACAGCTGAATTCATGCAAATAAAACAGGTTTTCTGTTGGGTAAGTACTGAGTGTGTACAAAAAAATTTTCTTACGTGTCATATTCCCTCAGAGCTTGTGTGAAGAAAAACTAAGAGAAAACAAAAACACTGCTGCAACAAACAACTGACCTAGTTTTGTAAATGGAAATCTATTTATGGTAAAGATTCACTGTGATTCCAGTTATTTCTGTAAATATGTATTCCAAATACACAAGTATCCTATTTTCCTCAGAGAAAGGACCTACTAGATTTCCAGGTAACCTGTAACTAAGTCATTTTCATTAATCCAAAAGACTAAATTCCCTTAGGATCTTCCATTTCTTACCACCAGATGTTCTTGGCTAAAGAGTTTCTGTAACTGTTGCTCTATTTCTTTCTTTTCAGCACTGGATTTCTGCAAGGAGTTGAGAGCTTCTTCACTAAATTCTCTTTTCAGTGTGGCACTAATCTTCTCTCCTGGGTCCACCATGCCCTAATGATCACATTTAAGAAAAGAAAATGATAAGCTTTTCAACAAATATTACTGAGTGATGCAATGGACATTTAGTATTCTTTCTGCCCTATAACAGTGATCCTATTCTTCTCTAAGCCATCTAGTTCTAGAGGAAACAGTCGATGAGGGATCACTGTTCGGTGTGGAATTAACTTATGGCAAGCTTAGTCCATCAGACTCCCTTGCTGTTATTTTTTAAACTCTAGCTAAAGAGAAAAGGCCTAGAGGTAAGAAGAACACAGCAAGTTGATACTCTCTCCACTTTTCAGACCACTCCAGCCACAATAACATCCTCCCACCTCTCTGCACTTGCTATTACCTATCCAAGCTGTTTTTCCCTAGCTGGCCATTTGGTCCCCTCATTTACCCTCTGCAAATCTTTACTCAATGTCACATTTTCACAGAGGTCATCTCTGTTTACCCTACCTAAAACTGCACAACACTTCTTCTAGTCACTTACCCTGCTAAATACCATCTTCTTACATATGATACATTTCACTTATTTATCATCTCCCCCACTGGACTATGAGCACTAAGATGGTGATTTTCATTATGTTGCTCTGTTGGATCCTCAACATCTAAAATATTAGTCGACAAATGCACATACTCAAAATACATTGAGCAGATCAGTGACTTAAAATATCATCAAACAGTTCCTCAGCCAAGCCAGCAATTTCAAATGACAATAAAAATATAACGTCTTGTGGTAAAATCATTATTTTGATACTGCACTTGGTATATGTGAAGTTTCATTATGTGGCTGATAGTAATTAGCCAAAGCTTTCACCAGAGTTAACTGTAATCTTTATTTCCATTGTATTTTTATACTATGAAGAAAAAAAAATACTTCCAGATAGCAACATGTGCATAAAGTCATCCTCATATCAAATTATGTTTCACAACATAGCATAAAATATAAAACCTCTTACTCCACACATACACGTCTTTGAAAAGCTATTTCAACTACGCCATTCACAGCCATGAATTCAAACTACATCAAGCTAAAAAAGTACATTTTTCTTAGTAACATCATAAAACCAAAACACAAATCCACTGCTATCCAGTCAACTCTGACTTATAGTGTCCTACAGGACACAGCACAACTGCTCCATAGAGTATCTACGCAATGCCTAATGGATTTAAACTGCCAACTTCTTGGATAGCATCTGGAGTACTTAACCACTATACCATCAGTGTTTCTAATACAATGGAGATTCAAAAAAGAAAAAACTACAAAGAACAGGAAGTAACAAACGTTATCCATTTTATTATGCATAAAGTTAACCGAATTCATCAAAAAAGCTAAAAATCTTATCCTGGGCTAAAAATGGGGAGTGAATTCCGAGAGGAGACCCAACATTAAGGAATGCCTACCAAATAAACCAAAAAACAAACTAGTTGTTGCAGAGTAGATTCTAACTCACGGTGAGCCTAGGTGTGTCAGCATACAACTGTGCTTCACGTGGTTTTCAATGGCTGAGAGACCTTTCAGAAGTAGATCAACCGAGATCTCCCCTCCAAGGTGCCTCAGAATCTGAACTACCAACTTTCCATTAGCAGTCAACAGCATAATCTTTTCTGCCACCCAGAGACTCTACACACTATGTACCAAGGTCTTAAGATGCTAAAAGCCCTTTGAGATAGATAAGATTATTTGTAATTTAAAGATGAAGGTCTGAACTCAGTATCAGCCAGCTGAAAGTGAAAGGCCAGGACAGAAATTTAAATCTAACCCTAAAATGCAAGTTCGTTCACATGAGTTTTAGAATCAGACTTACATTCCAAACGTCGCATTCCCCCTAAACTTGCCAGTAACAATGACACTTCATTCTAACAATGAAAGAAAGAATTACTAAGCTGACATGCAAAGGAATGGAGGACCCATGGAGCAGGAAAAATCTCCACATAGTTACTCTGTAGCAAACAAAGCAACTATCAACTTAAAACATTAATTTTAATGCTTACCCCAGGAATTGCCCATTCTCCACAGTCTTTCCTTTTTATTGCAACAAACTGTAAGATATTTTTTCCAGAAACAGGGTGGACAATTTTATTACCACTACTATCTCTCTTCCACCTGTAAATAGTAACACAAGATTGTAATCAACTTAGAACAAAGATCAAGATTGTACCTCAAGCCTGAGACAAAGACATACAGATCTACTTTTCTGTATAACACTATATAAAAATTTACCTTAAATCAGGCAGTTTTACAAAACTACTTTTTTTTTACTAGAAACCGTCTGTATTCAGCACTGCTAAAACCCAACTTCATAATGAAAATTCACAATACACAGTTTTTACTACTTAACCAAAACACAATACCTACTGTCGTCAAGTCGATTCAGTAAAGTACTGCCAAAAAACGAATTTTAAAAGCAGAACAGAATTTAAAGGATCCAAAATCAAAAAAACTTGAAATGATCTTTTGCAAGAATTGAAAGTGGTAAAAATCCTTAATAATACATACTTTTAACAGTTCATCTTGTATTAGTATCGGAAAAGTAGCTAAATCAGACAGGTCCCGCTGTTCTAAAAAGCAGTATTTCTCAATCTTTGTGCCCTCTTTCTCGACGGCACTTGGCTTGGCTGTGCCCTCTTTTGGTTAAAAAAAAAATACTGTTCTTTAATTTTATATTTTCAATTACATATAGTTTATTTAAAAAAGCATCAAGGGAATGCTAATTTTAGAATATGCTCTTCCTACCACAGCCTCTTTTCCAGAGTGTTAATAAATCTCCTCTTCTCCTTCCTGTCCCCAGCACACGCACCACATCCACTCCTCCCCCGCGATCTTAACAGGTGCCCTAACAGTCTACAAGGCAAACATAAAATTATGAATCTTCAGTATTAAATCAAAACGTAAAGTCTGTGATCTAATCATTACTCTGTGACTCAACGAATACACTAGTTTGACTCTAGGAGCTGTGAAATTTCTTTATATAGTAGCTTACTACCATATCTAATCTGTAATTCCTCCCCTGAGACAGATTCTAGACTAGCAATGGAAGTAGATATACAAGTGAATAAATTACAAGATGGTGTGCCAGTTTGATGAGTACCGTAGTCGGAAATGAAACAGCAATTAGAAGAAGAAGACAACATCTGTTTTTAAGGATGCCAGACAGAGGAACGCCATAAGCAAGAAACAAAGTTATGAAACAATATAGTGTGTTCAACAGAACTTCAAAGCCTCATAGAATCTAGCCTTACTGGAACCATTGTGGCCAGATGAACCCCTGAAACAATCTTTAAACCTTACACCAAAAATATCCCCTAAAGTCTTCTTTAAATCAAACAACAGCTTAACTTTATCAGTAAAGACATCTCCCTTGAGGACTGTGGTCTTTTAAAGAACTAATTACGAGAATGGAACTGATAACAGTAACTTGGAAAGGTCAGACAGATTAACTTAAGGGGCAGGAAGGAAAAGTTAATAGAGAAAGGAACAACTTAGAAAAGGAGGGGGAGAACTGCTACACAACTTAACAGCACCGATGTCACTGAATTGTACAGGCAGAAATTACTGAACTCATCTCTCTTATGTGCTGCTGTGTATACTTTCAATTGATTTTTTTTTTCAGTTCTAAGTAGAAAACATACATAGTATGTTCAAGAAACAGGATCTGGCACTAAGGACATGAGATGGAATGAGACTAGAGAAGTAGTCAACAAGCTTAGAAAACCAGAATTCATCACATTCATCCACTGTGAGGGCCCGAGAGTACTTTCAACCAGGGTAAAGCCACGACCAACCCGACACTCAACCACTTTGACAGAAGCGTGGAGACTAATTTGCAAGTAAGCAAGACTGGAGGCTGGAAGGTACGCTAAGAAGCTGTTACCATATACAGGTGAAAGACGAGGATAGGACTGAAGGTAGAGACAGGGAGAATGGAGAGGGGACAGGGTTTAGGTTTTTCTTTTTCAGTGATTAATACAGTATTTATTATGTATCTGACTTTTTTAAGGAGTTTAATATAGTTATCCATTTAAGCCTCAAAACAATTCTACAAAAGTAGTTGTTACATTAGTGCTATTTACATCTACAGAGATTGTAGCACAGAAATGTTGGCTAACTTGCCCAAGATTTCACAGCTATAGTGGGGTGCAGCTACATGGTATAGCGGAGATGTGAATCCACATAATCTGGTTTCAAAATCTGTGCTCTTAACCACTACAGTATTTACTTAAAGCAAACAAATCTGAATACTTTATCTAACTAGATGACAAGAGGGGTAAGAAGACAAATGAAGACTCCATTCACTCACAAACGCGTACTAGCACTAGAACACATCACACATGGGGCTTGCTATTGATCCCGTCAATCAGTCACGTTGGACACACAGCAGGCAAGGAAGGCAGCAGGAGCAGAGCCGTGATGAAGAGCTTGCACATCACGTTTACAGGCTCATTCAGATCTCTATCCCAAAGGGACTCATTTACGGGCTTTAAGCACACAAGTTTCTTGTACCAAATTAGTACCAAATATATTACCCAATTAAAAAAAAAAAAATCCTTGAAATAACAGAAGCAATGCATCGTTTTAATTATTTACCATTTATTGCGTATCAGTGATACGCCTATGCCCTACTGATATTCCCTCTCCAGTTCTGATGGATATACCTTCTCGTCTTTAACAAAAGCTGAAAAGAAGTATTTTTTGACCTGAGTTTAATTCAGAACAATATATTAACAGTCCCATCTTATTTAATTTCTAAGAGAACTTCAGATAATCATACACAGGAAACCTCTGAGAGATGCCCGTGAATCTAACAACATTTGTCTCAGAGAGTCTAAACAACAAAGTACGTAAAATTCTGAACTACACAACGCTATTTTGAATCATGAAGTAATTGAAAGAAAAAAGGCAGAATCTTTGTTTTAAACCTGCTGAGGTGATTGTTATCAATTATTACTCACTAGTTAAATACTAACATAAAGGAAAAAGCACAGTATTTGGAGCCACAAAGCCTGATTAGAATTTCTTAACTACAAAATAAGGACAAGTCACTTAACCCCAGTAAGTTTCCATTTTCAGATCTATAAGGTAAACGTTAACACCTAATCAAAAGAAATATGAGAATCAAATGGGAAAAAAAAAGTACAGAGCATCAAAAGTAGACCTATACTTTCAAAAATCCATTTAGTCTTGCTGAGTCTTTTTCAGTATCTTTCACTCCTCTTCTCTTTGCATTTTTACTGACACTAACCTACTTAGAAAGGAGCCCTGGTGTCATTTAAGTGACTGACTGGTAACTAAAACGCCACCTCTGTGTACACCCTCCCACTCCCCAAGTCTCCCCTCCCCCGCCCAAGATTTACAGCCTTGAAAATCCTATGGGGCCACGAAGAGTTGGAATCAGCTGGAGAACAGTGCTTTCTTTCCTTTAAATCTATTTCAAAAAACTCACCAATTAACATATGTACTAATACAGCACAGTGGAACAGAAAGATCATCAACCAAAAGTATAGCCTAAAGCTAGATTCCACCACTTGCATGCCCCTGGACCGCCTCTAGTTTTCTCATCTGGGTAAGGAGAGTTAAAACTCAAGGTCTCTTTAAGGTTTAGAATTCCAAAACCACTGGATACACAATTAGCACATACACTCTCAGCTACCATATGGTCCACCACGGACAAAGATAAGCTCATTAGATAATAACTTTCAAGTCTCTGGCTTCCATTTTCCGCTTCTTCTCCCCTTGCTAGTATTCACATATTTCATACCCTCCTGTCTTCAGCCTTATTAACCAAAACTGGAAAGAAAATGGGAGTCTCATTAATACATATGACTTAAGGTCACTCACACCAACCTATTAATTCTTCTCACAGCATTTAAATCACAAAGGTTCTAAAATAATTTTAAATGGATAAACAGGCAGTTAGGCAAATAAGCAGGAAGGTGAGTAGCTAGAAGGAATGAAGAAAGGGAAACAAAAAAAGAAGACAAAATTTGGAGTGTGAGATAAAGTTCACTTTCGGCAGAGGAACTAATAATGCAAGTAAAAGAGTAAAATGGGGTGAGTATCGGATCCTCTCCCAGTAACGTAAAAACAAGGAAAATAAACTGTCTTCCTGGAGTTAAATTATGAAATTATTAGTAGGTATCACAGCAGAGAAAAACAAACTCCAATAGGAAAGGAAAGCCTTTAAATTATGAACACTGAAGGTACTGGCATTATCTAAAGAAGGAACGTGACAATCACGTGTGTTGAGGGAGCTAGTCAGTGAAGAAACCTTACAACATACAAAAAAGACAGTATTTTAGAAGCATTGGAAAGATGACTCCTAAAGAGATGGCTGAGTCCATTTAAACAACAGAACCACCTGCCTTCTTTATTCTGATCGATGCTCACAAGGTGCCCTCTGAACAAGATTTGGTTTACCAGTCTGTGTCAGGAAAGAATGCCTTCCCCCTATTCTGAAACCGTCAACGGCTCCAGTTCCCAATCCTTAACTTTGGCATTTAACACTCTCCACAAAAGTAATTTTAAATTTTCCACCCACTATTCTACTGCAGGAATCTCTGGTGTGCAGTAGTTAAGTGCTACAGCTGCAAATCAGAAGGTTGACAGTTCAAATCTGCCATGCACTCCTTGGAAACTCGATTGGGCAATTCTACTGTCCCACAGGGTAGTTATGAGTCAGAATTGACTCGATGGCAGTGAGTATCAGTAGTATTCTACTACAGGAATCTTCTATTTCAACCAAGCAGATCTTTACACCGTTCCTGAATACTCAAATCTATTCCCATCAAAGATTCACACTCATCTCAAGTCCACCTCCTTCACAACGTCTTCACTGGGTGCTGCAGTCTGTCATTCTCCACTTCTGATCTTTCAAGGTATTTTACTGGATACTATGCAACATATTTTATTTCTTATTTTCTATCTTGCAAATGAACCCATGGCTCTTTAATTAGACAGCCAAAACTTAAAGAGTCTTACATTGTTTTTATATCCTCCAAAGAACCTAATCAATGCCCACAACAAACAGATGCTCAACAACTATCTGGTGAATTAACTAACCTTGTTTGATGATACCTAACACTCATACAAAATAAAATTATAACTTTACAGTTATATAATTTGTATAAAACTCCTCTGAAGTACAGGGGTCTGTGTCTGTCTCTCTGTCTGTCTACAATCTGTATTTTTCTGATTGCTTAGCTCCTGGTTCCTGAAATGTTTCATTTGGTTCTTACCTGGTTATGATGGGATCTGCAGCATGATTTGGGCCCCAGCGTCCCAAAAGCCCCCGGCCAATCAGTCCTGTCCGTCCTGCTGGATTTCTAGGGGGAGAAAAATCAGTTGAATGTGTACATCTTTTTGAACCCAACTTGGTATGCCCCCAGAAGGGAATAAGAACAAGAAAATAATATCTTCACACAAATCCAGTGGTACTATTACACAGCTGGCAGTAAATCCATTTCTAAAATTCTTCTACAATAAAAAATTTTTTCAGTTGTTACCATACATTTAGATTCAAGCAAGAACCTTACTGGACTCTTAAAAAACAGATGATGAAATGCTTTGTCCTTCATCATCAATCTCTACAAGAGCTACAACATATTTTCAGGATATCCACAGTTCTCTTCATTTTCTCATCATCTTTTCCTATTGCACTTTCTAAGTCTTCCCATTAAAAAATCTTGTTACATTTTTTTTTTACTATGATGATTAACTGAGAATATACAATCCCATATAAATTTGCAAACTTGCCAATGAGCCGCTCCCACTGCTCTCCTTGCCTGGTGACTGCACACTTCTCTGTTCTGTACATGTCATATCTTCCTAACAATCTCCTGTACCCTCCTCTCTACCCTCTCCCCCGCCTCCAGTAAGAGGTCAGCTGGATGACATCCTATAGATGCACAGAACCATACAGGGCACACACAATAGGACTGCTCTGTGTCACCAAGTCCAATCCATTTCTGCCCAAAGAACTGACCTCCATTATGATTTATGAACAGCAGTAGTATCAGGGCCAGAGGCCATGTTCCCAGGGGAACCTCGAGGCCCCTGGGCCATCAATTGCAGTCTTTTAGTGGAGATCTCAGGGTGCACCCCTTTTTATTTTCATGTTGCCTGTGAGACTTAACTTTGTGAGCCCCACCATGGCTATCACTCATGGTGGCCAGACAGCATTTGGTTCTTCCAGCCACATGTTGATGTAGTCACCAGCTCATGTCAGTCTGTCTTCCGGGTTCTCTTTGACCCATGTCATTTTGGTCCTTGAAGATCATTCATTCCTGCTGAGTTGGGATCATTTGGTATACCTCAGATGGCAGCTTAGCAGCTTTCAAGACCCCAGACGCCACTCACCAATTGTGGTGCAGAAGACTCTAAGTGAAACGCTAGCTGTGCCAACTGGCCTCAATTTCCCAAGAGCATGGTCCCCAGCACTCCCCTCCAGCTACTCCATCCTTGCAATATTGGGTTAAGATGGAAAGTGTAATTGTGTACTGTCACACAATTTCACCCAACCACATTTCTAGCAACTATCTAATCTGTACCCTACCCTCTCCCTCCCTCCCTCCCCACCCTTGTAGCCATCAAAGAGTCTTTTCTTCTATGCATGGGTCTGTTTTTAAATTCTTATTGTAGGGGTCTTATACAGTATTTGTCCTTTTGTCACTGACTACTTTCACTGAAGATAATGTCCTCTAATTGAAACCAGGTTGTAATACATATCCTAAAATCATCATTGTTTTTTATCATTGCATACTGTTCCATTGAGTTTGCCTGTCCATTCCTCTGTTGTTGGGCATCTGGGTTGGTTCCACCTTTTTGCTATTGTGGACTGTGATGCAATAAACATTCATGTGCATGTATGATTTGGTGTGAATGGCCTTGACTCTACAGGATACATTCCATGCAGTTACTGGTCAAATGATATACCTATTTCGAGCTTTTTAAGGAAGCATCAGATAGCTTTCAAAAGAGCTTGCACCATTTTGCAATCCCACCAACAGGGTAGGAGAGTTCCAACTTCTCCACAGCCTCTCCAGAATTTGTTGTTTCGTGTTTTTTGGATCATGGCCAACCTTGTTGGGGTGAGATGGTATCTCATTGTAGTTTTGATTTCAATTTCTTTAATAGCTAATGATCGTGAGCATGTCCGCATGTGTTTTTTGGCTGCCTGATCTCCTCTTTAGAGAATTGTCTGTCCATCTCCTTTGCCCATTGCTTGCTTAACTGGATTATTTATCTTCTTCTTATTGATATTCTGTGGTATGTTATAGATCATGGAGATGAGGCATCAATCTGACATACAGTTGCCAAATATTTTTTCCCACTCTGTAGGTGGTCTTTTAATTCTATTGATAAAGTCTTTGGATGAGCAAAGTGTTTGATTCTTAGTAGTTCCCATTTATCTATTTTCTCTTCTGTTGACTGCGGTTTGTTAGTCAGATCCTGAAGTCTGTCTATGTTGTGTATTAAAATTTACCATTGCTGATCCTAATTTTTCTTGAATGAGCTGTATTGTTTTAGATTTGATATTTAGGCCCCTAGGGTCGCCATGAGTCAGATCTGACTCGACGGCACTTGGCGTTGGCTATTTAGGTCTTTTATCCAGCATCAGTTGGTTTTTGTATAAAGTGTGTGATATGGGTCTTGTTTGAATTTAATGCAGATGGATATCCAATTTTGCCAACACCATTTGTTGAAGAGGTTGCTTTTACCCCAGTTTAATGTCTCAGGGCCTTTGTCGAATATCAACTGTTCACAGGAGGATGGTGTCATCTCTGTGGTCTCTATTCTGTTCCATTGATCTGTATGTCTCTTTTTGTACCAGTACCAGGCTGTTTTGACCACTGTGGCAGTGTAACAGGTTCTAAAGTCCAGTAGTGAAAGGCATCCCAGTGTGTTCTTATTCTTCAGAAGTGTTTTCCTTATCCAGGGATTCTTCCCTTTCCAAAGTTAGTGATATGGTTCTCCATCTCATTAAGAAAATGTCATGATGCTGCCCTCTCCCATAAATTATAACAAAGGTCCACTCTTTGGACAGGAATGGATTGGACTTGGCAAGGCAGAGTGACCATATATTGGAAGCACTTTATGGTTCTATATATCTATAGGATATCATCTTGCTTACCTCTGGCTGGAGGAAGGGGAGTGGATGGAGAGGAGGGGAAAGGAGACTGTTGGGAGGATGAGACAGGTATGGAGCAGAGAGGAATAGTGTGCTGTCACCAGACAGGCAGAGCAGTGGAAGCTGCATATAGGGGGGCATGTAAATTTACTTGTGAATGTACATTTTCACTCAGTTATGTTAAATAAAAATGAAAAAAAAAAAAAGAAAATGTCACAGGAATCTGTATTGGGATTGCATTATGTAAGTAGATTGCTTTGGGTAAAACAGACATTTTCACAATGTCAAGTCTTCCTATCCATGTGCAGGGTAGGTTTCTTCATTTATGTAAGTCTCCCTTAGTTTCTTGTAGTACTGTGTTGTAGTTCTCTTTGTACAGGTCTGTTATTTATCTGGTTAGATTTCTTCCTAGGTATTCCATCTTCTTAGGGGCTATAATAAATTGTATTGATTTGCTGGTTTCTTCCTTAATAATCACATTTTTAGTATAAAGGAATCCTACTGATTTACTTATGTTTATGTTGTATGCTGACACTTCGCTGAAATCCATAAATTTGAGTAGTTTACCTCTGAGCACTGCTGTGGCTGTGGTTCTGGCAGGAAGTGTTTCCATTCTTGTTGGGATCCATAAATTTACTTCATCCTTGATTTCTTCTATAACCCACAGCTTTTTGAGGAAGATATTGTTCAGTTTCCATGACTTTCACTTCCTCTCTGTTTTTTCTGCTACTGATTTTGACTTTAACAGCTTTGTGGTCTGAGAGGATGCTTTGCAATGATTCAACAGTATGGATTTTGTTAAGATTTGCTTTATGTCCTAACACATGGTATATTCTGGAAAATGTTCCATGTGCACTGGAGAAGAAAGTGTAGTTATCTGCTGATGGACAGAAAGTTCCGTATATGCCAATGAGATCTAGTTGGTTAATTGTGGCAATACGATCTCCAGTGTCTTTACTGAGCTTTTTTCTAGACAGTCTGTCCAATATTGAAAGTGGAGTGTTGAAGTCTCCCACTATTATTGTGGAGTGATCTATTTCACTTTTGAGTGTAGTCAGTGTTTCTCTGACGTACTTACATGCTCTACTATTGGGTTCATAAATATTTAATATTGTTAAGTCCTGCTTATGTATTGAACCGCTCAGCAATAGTATCTATCCTTGTCCACAATGGTGGATTTTACATTAAAATCTATTTTACGTGAGGTTAGTATTGCCACATCTGCTCTTCTTTGTGTAATGTCAGCTTGATATATGTTCTTCCATCCTTTAATTATCAGTTTGTTCATATCTTTAAGTCTAAGGTGAGTTTCTTGTACGCAACATATGGATGGTTCATGTCTTTTGATCCAAGACGCCTCTCATTGTCTCTTTATTGGAGTGTTTTGTCCATTTACATTCAGCGTAATTACCGATAGGCAGATGTTTAGTGCTATCATTGTCATACGTTTATTTCCGTGTTGATTTTTTCTCTGTTCTTCTTATTCTGTTTTGGAACATTCTTCTTTATGAGTTGATTTTTCGCCTTTTTCAGTGTTGGTTTTGTGGTTGCTGAGACTCCTGTATTAGATTCTTGATTTGATATGCTGCATCTTTATTGCGCTTTGCAGCTGCCCGTGATTTCCCTTAAAAGTCTATGTCTAAACCCAATTTTGACTACCACAAGTCTTATTAACTTGCTTTCCATCTGGAAGGACTATGACGACTGTAGTACATCCCTCTTTTTTAATATGATGACATCACGGTTTTCATGATATGATCACTGGATCACTTCTTTTAATATTACAGCTTTGATTGAGTTTGGAGCCTTCCCTAACTGAGTAGGTTTCTAGATGATGTGTCCTGTATTTCCTCCTAAAATATAAAATTAATGGTTTTTCTCTTCTAAGCCAAGGGCTTCTTTAAGTATTTCTTGCCAGTTTGGTTTGGTTTTTACAAAGTCTCTGAGTTTCTTTGTATCTGCCAGTGTCTTGATTTTATCTTCATATTTGAAAGATAGTTTCACAGGATATATAATTCTTGGTTGGAAGTTCTTTTCCTTCAAGGCTTTGAATGTGTCATTTCATTATCTCTGTGCCAGCATCATTTCTGCTGAGAAATCAGGCAAAAGCCTACAGTTTCCTTCTAAATGTTAGCTTTGCTTAAAGTTTTGCTGCCTTTAAGACTTTCTGCTTGTGTTTCATTTTGTTAAGTTTTACTATATGTCTTGGAGACCTTCTTTTGGGATCTACACTGAGTGGCGTTCGACATGCATCTTGGGTATCTATATTCTCTTCTTTCATAATTTCTCGGAAGTTTTCTCTCAGCAGCTCAGCCACAATACTCTGTGTTCTCAGGTGTCCCACCCTGTTCAGGAACTCCAATCAATCATACATTGTTCTTCCTAATAAGAGTCCCACATACTTCTCAATGCTTTTTCATTTTTCTTGTTTCTTTTTTCTGATTTCTCCTCATAGATGCTGGAGTCAGTAGTTCCGTCTTCCAAGTGAAAAAGTCTATTTTCCATTTGTCCAATTCTGTTTTCTCAGCTTTGAACTGAAGTTTCTATCTTTTTGATTTTGTTCTTGATCTGCTGGATTTCAGAGTACTGGTGTTCTATCAGGCCAAACAGATTGCTTAAATTTTTCTTTTTTTCCTGCTGCATAAGGTCTAGGAGGGCTCTACAAATAATCCTATTGTATTTGCCCTCTGATAGTTTCCGAAAGGCATGTTCGTCTGGGAATTTCTTTGGATCTTTCTTTTGCAGGCCTTCTGAAGCCACAGGTGAATTCTTCCTAAAGTTCCAGTTCAAATTTTGTTGCTTTTTGGGCTTCTGGAAGTTGTTTTGTTTCTCCGGTGTTACTTTAACAAGGTTCACTCTGAGTCTGAAAAGAAAGTCGATCACCAGACACCTCTATGTACTCCAGTGATTTGGCTCAGTGGAATCTCTGGGATAGCAGGCTCCACCTCATGATTGACTAAGACACAGCCCCACTTACAGAGTCACTGGGGAGCCATCAGCTGACTCTATAATGTGAGACAGTAAAGGTTGGAAGAGAAGCTGTCGGGATGCACTGCAGTTATTTCTCTACTGTAAGGTAAAAAGCATCTGACAGCTTTCAAAATTAGTCAGGCTTTGAGGTGTGCAAGTCCCTCTTCCAAGCAGGCAAAGTAAGCACCTCTATACCGAAGACTGCTTTACTGCCGGAAAAGTGCTCTCCGGGCAGGCACTGCCTCCCAGCCTGGGAATTAGGTCGCCACATAGCAATTAGGCCTCCATAGAGGAAACTCCACCTCCCAGTGAATCAAGAAGGTGCCCCACAGAAGCTCCCCTGGCTGTCCCGGACAAGGCTGTTAAATGATGGAGATCCAGAGATGCCGAGAGATAGAGAGTTTAGAGGGGCTGAGCTGCAGATTCCTTGGCCAGGCTCTCAAAATATGGCAACCCCGCTCGCCAATCTCATCAGCAGTGTGTCTGAGCCTTGCTGCCAGTCACCTCAGCCTCTCCCGCCAGCCAAAACAAACAAACAAAAAAGTCAAAATGGCGATTTACCTTCAGTCCACTACAGCCGGGATTCAACAAGGCTGGGGGGTCAGCAAAACAGAAGTTGTTTCCACTCAGTGGTATGTAGACCAAATAGACAGCCCTATGTCGTGTCCTAGGTCTCACTAGGTATCCAGAAGGCTCTGTTTAATTATCAAATTAGGCCTTGGTTTCCAGAGAGATTTAGGGAGATGTATGTTTAGTTTGTCATCTTGACTCTGCCTCCCTTTTGTTACAGCTTTGAAGTTTATTTCTCCCCAGTGGATACTGTATTTTTTATTATCAGTAACGTGTACGGGTAAAGCCAAGTGCTGTCAAGTCGGATCTCATGCCTCACTTACTGACACTTAGGTTCCAAAGATGAGGTCATTAAGTGAAAATCAGCAATATGCAAAAATATAGGATGACCACATTAGATCACACAATGGATGATCACTACAGTGTTATAACACTGAGAAACCAAGACCAGCCAAGCTGACAATCTTAAACATCACAGCCAGCATTACTTGCACCTTGTACCTCTCTGCTGATTACTGCCAGACATATATCATTAATGTACAAAACATTTTTTTTGGTCATAATGCAAAATGTCAGATGACAAGACAGTAAGTGATGAATAGGTAGATTTGATATTTCAGATTTCAAGTATACTAAAATACAAATTTTAAACAATTTTATAAAAATTGACATAGTATTTCACTTAATGTCACAAGCCAATGCTGTTTGTCAAATAAAGATATTAATACTCATCTCTAAGTAATTCTTTCAGTTATTAAATGTTCAATTTTTATCACACACCAGTTCAATGTTTTAATCTGTAATCTTACCTATTCAGTACTGTATCTTTTGTTCTCCCACTATGTGAAAGAAAAATAAATGTCAAAATTTGTTTTTGAAACATCTTTTTATTCTGTCCCTTGACTGTTACTTAAATTGAAGGAGTAAACTTTTTTTGTTGCTTGGCAGTGGCTTCAGAAATTTTTTAGCAAGACTTAAAGATAAAAAGACATTTGTCCAGTTGACAATATTACTGTTTCTCAAATCCAGAGGAGGAGGGGAAATGTAGCCAGCATTTTACGGTCTATTCCACATAACCACACACCCCTGAACACCAATGATCAAAACCAAGACTAAAACAGTTAGATTTATAGATAATCAAACTATAACTTACAATCTAGCAGCTATGGAATAGATGTAAGTACTACCTTTAGCCTCAGAGGCAAGTAAGTTGTTTGCAGAGATAGAAATCAAATCAACATATATAAAAAAGGAGAGATGAGACAGAAAGAGTCCTGAAGGACTTCCAGTTATGTCCACTTCTGAAGTTAGCTGCATCTGTGCTTTGGGCTCATTAAGGCAATCCTATAGACCCTGAATAAATTTCAAGCCTGCCAGGGCAATTACATGTTAGTTTCAATTAGTCACATTGCATTGAATAAAAGGACATGCTATCTTGGCTTTGCTGTCTGTTCTTTTATATGTGCATGCATCTTTTAACATCTTTTACCCAGAAAATAACCTAAGAAATAGTCAAATGCCAGGAGATCTTGACTCCAAAAGGCTCAATGACTAAGAACACAGGAAGATGAATGAGCAGGGACCAAAGGAAGACTTTGCGAAACTGGAGAACAAGATTAGGATCTAAAGAACTCTGATTTTCATGTTCTAGAGGAAATAAGAATATAAATTGCAATATTTTTATAAGATAATTATCATGCTGACAAATCTATTGTCCTTTTGTTTTATTTCAGACAATGTTAACTTTTATACAAGCAGTCCTGGTGGCATAATGGTTAAGTGCTCAGCTGCTAACTGAAAGGTTTGTGACTCACATCCACCAGCCACTCCACAGGAAAAAGATGTGGCAATCTGTTTCTGAAAAGATTTACACCCTTGGAAGCCCCATGAGGCAGTTTTACTCCACCCTACAAGATGGCTATGGCATAGAACTAACTTGATGACAAAGGGTTAACTTTTACATATCTCCCTAACTTTTAAAATATCTTCTGAAAGAAAACAGGTAATTTTGGAATTTTACAGAAGTTCGTTTTTAAAAGTATAGAAAACTGTGGTGTTCAACTGTTTGGTATGGTCTGATTTATCCTCATGTGTTTAGATCAACTGTTACCTGTAGCCTGTTGTTAGCTGCCAGGGAAGAAATTCTGACTCATGGTAACTTCACATATAACTGGACAAAACAACGCCCAGTCCTACATCACCTTCACAACTGTTGGTATGTTTGAGCACATTGTTGCAGCTATGACCCAATCCATCTCACAGAGGGTTTCCCTCATTTTCACCAACCCTTGACATTACCAGTCTTACAATGTTCTGCAGCTATCCATAAATTATTTAAGGCTAATGTTCAGTAGCTGATTGCCAGTCCCTTTCTCTTAGTCATAGCCTAGAAGCTCCGCTGAAATCTGCCCACCATTGGTGACCCTGTTGGCATATGAAATACCAGTGGCACAGCTTCTAGCATCACAGCAAACACACAAACCATAATGACACTACAACAAACTGACACACAGTTGGTGGTACTTTAAAGTGTTGTGTCTTTTAATAAATGAACTATTGATATATAATTTTCAATCCTTTATTTCCCTCCTCAAGCTGGTATTACAAAAAAATCCTCTGCCACTTATAAGCTGTATACAATCTCATTACACTCTCTTCATTTGTAAAATGGAACTAAAAATATATCCATTCACAGGATTATTATGAAGATTTAACTAAATCACATATGTAAGTTATTCTGTACAATGCCTGTCACACTCAAGTACTCCATAAATGTTAATTATTTTTTCTATTTTATTAAAACCCATGGTTGTATGATACCCAGGTCCACAGTACCTACCTAGGTCTTCCATTTTCAATCTCATACAGCCCATTCTGGCTCTTTCTCTCAATATGTCCATCCTTTTCATTAAACTTGGGGAAAAAGTTACTTTCACTGTAATGAGAACATCAAGCAAATATGAAACAATAATTCAGTATTCCCAATAATGTCACTCACATCTGTTATTTAAAATGACAGACCGTATGCTCTGGTAATATATGTTATATTACAGGCTAACTTTTATTTACAAACATATTTACTCCCTCAAACAGTGTCTAAAGAAAAAATTTTTATTTTTTCAAGCTAAAACATCTTACAATTTCCAAAGTTGTGCATTATTATTGGACTCACTAACCCCTGTGAGAATACCTACTGGGAAAACTGGAACTTCTCTCACATGTGACCAAAGAGGTCCACATTAATATCAGTTAGAAGTAACTGTGGGCACAATACAGTAATTACTGGTTCTTATGTAGTTCTAAAAATAAGATTCCTCCCGATATACTAATGTTTCTACTGATTCAAAGTAATTTTACTTTCTTCGAACACGCATTGATTAATACTTTTATCCAAAATAACAGATCTGACTCGACGGCACTTGGCCTTGGCTTGGCCAAAATATTTTATCAAAACAGTAAACTCACTCTACAAGCAACACAATAAATATGATACAGATTCAAAATAGATATACTGGATATAGCCTACACCTTGGTGTGGGTACTACTTGAAGAGGTGATGAATGTGAAAATTTACTGAGTTACATCAGCATGCTTAAGAAATACATACTTTACTGCAACTGTTATTACTTTAATTTTAAGAAAAAGCAATTGATATAAATAAGTTACTTTTCTCACTACTATGAAATCACTGATATAACTGCACTGACAGTGAATACACTGGTGTGCAGCACATGAGCAGAAAAGTTTTCTGATACAGGTTTCTTTTGGTTTCTTGCTCTAATTACAGTATGTAACAATAAAAATATCTGTGATCTGTTTTGGGAATACTTTCCAATTTGCAGGTTCTCTGCTCAGACTTCTAACCAATCTGCCCTGTTAAAACACACAAATATAACAGAATTAAATCGTAAAAAAAAACCCACAAAATTAGAAAACCAGATTTAGAATGCTCTCAGGACTCAAAAACATTTACCATTTTTTTAAAAAAAGAAAAACACATAAATCTAGCTGTAATGGAAGCACTATAATAATAATAATGTTTGATTTAGATGTTAATATAATTTCTAGGTTTGAAAAATACACTGCGTGAAAAATAAGATTGTATTCAATCTTTATTTAAGCTATGTAGCACTTCTGCAAACAATGAATTTTAATTGAGCATAAGGTACACATAAATACATACAACGTATATATAGATATACATACACACTCTCTTAAAAACAAAATAGAAAACCACTGCCATCAAGTCAATTTCCAACTCACAGCAACCCTATACAACAGAGCAGAACAAGGATCACCCAGTGGATGTGAATTGCCAAATTTCTGGTTAGCAGTCAAAGCACCTACCAACTATACTGCAAGGATGTCTACACCCTCTAAAGTAAGGGGAAATGGAGCTCATTTAAAGCTAATAATTTCTCTACAGGTTATTTTCCTGATGAACTAATAATCCAAGTAAAGTTAACAAACATATATTTGGACAGAAGTAAAAAATTGTAGGTCAAAATCACGGCACAGTAAAAAGTTAATAACAAAATTTAGTAACCTACTGAACTAAGACAGTATTTATCCAAGCAGAAATTTTTTTTTTTAATTTTAATGACTAAATAATGCCCTAAGAGGGCTACAATTTAAAATAAACTTGTCCATTAAATCAAACTCATATAACGAGTGTGGCAGTTCAGCAGACTGTTTAAGAGCATGAATTCTGAAATCACAGTGAAGCGGGGCCCAAGCTACTCCATCTACTAGCTCTGTGACCAAATTTCTGGACCTTCATTTTTCCTCCTTGTTGAGATAACAATAGTGTCCACCTTCTAGAATGGCTGTAAGAATAAACAATGTTTATAAAGCATTGAATACAGAGACTAATTCATGGTTAGCATAGCAAAATAATCCCCATCACCACATTTACTATTAAAAGGAACACAACAAATGTGAGTGAACACAGCACTTCTGTGAATTTAGTCAAAACATTTTTGCCCTGTTTTTGTTTTGTTTTTTTCCTCCTATCCACATTGCCCTAATTTTCTATCATTCTTGGGGTAAAAAATGGAGAAGTATTTTCTCTACTTCAAATACAAGTATCCAGCTATGTTGGAAAATAATCATAGAAGATTTTCTTGTGATAACCACTAACAAATGACAATAAATCACCATCTGTTATTTCATGAAACAAAAAACTCTACAGTAAAGGAAATTTACCTATTTGGAAGGCTCATCATAAAACCCTGAAAAGAATATATAAATACTGACTGACTAGCTTCTAGCTTTGGCAAGAATTTCAGTAAAATATGGAAACTGAGTTGTAATAAGGCCAAGCACTAAATGAAAATGATTTTTCAGCTGTCAAAATGGCAACTCACAAACACCATCTTCTCTGTAAGCTACATGCAGCTGTATATGTGTATCTTTGTAAGATACACACAGCTTTGCTACATACAGCTAGTGTTGACGATAACTGCTCACCTGATTTGAGGATCTGCCCATCTGGGTCCAGCCAAGACAGAGACTGCAGTGTATTCCACAGGATTATACTCTTGCCATTCAACAAGCCAGCCCACTTTCTCATTAGGAACCTGACTTCGTTCAACTTTTGAACCTGGATAAGGAGATGTCCGAGCCTTGTTGTGGGAATTCTCCTTGGCACCATTAGAATCTGACATGATGTTGGGATTAAGATGAAACCAACAGGATAAAAATGAGTTCCTAGGAAGAATAAAAGGAAAACATCTTAAATAAATATAAAAAAGAAAATTTATATGACTGCAGACATTATCTTAAGGACCTCAAAACATACTTCTCAATTTCAAAGACTTGCAAAAACCAGAAAATTTAAATTTGATGCATATTTGCATAAAGCTCCAAAAACTGTGAAAAAATACTTTTAAATATCAAAATTTTCTATAGTTCAATCTTGTAAGTGGACCTAGACACTGAATTTATTTTAGATGAAAAAAGAGGACAGACTTTTATTTTTGTGTTACCTGTTGGGATAAGAAAGTTTGTTATGGAGGTCAATCATAAAAGCAAATGTAAAAGAAGACTGTTTAAGTCCACATGAAGGAATGTATTTTTAAAAATACTCACTGGATTCTACTTCTGGCCATTAAACAACCAGTACCATGAACAGCTGTAGAAAAATTCTTAGTTAACTTCTTTCTTAATACTAAAACTTTCTTTTTCCCTTAAGAATACTGACATATAAAAAAAAGGTAACCTCCCTTCTGACTGGTACTCATAAAAATTTTGAGATTGTTTTCCCAGGCTATGACTGCACAGAGTGATGCCAATTTGCAGCCCACTGTCCAGATATGCACCACAGTTTCTGAGAAAAAGTTGCCAGCCTCCAGATGTCAAACACAACTCATCTTAAAAGAAACTGTTTCTCCACCAACCTCTCCTCCTCTGAGCATCCATGTGCCTATTCCCCTCCCCCTCCCCAAACCCTTCCATAACACTTGCCAGCCTGAACTGAAATGTTAAGATGGTTTTTAGGTTGATAACCTGCCATCTCCTCAGATCTCTGGCAATCTGAATAAAGCACACTTAAAAGATTCAATTCATGTCTCTGCATTTGACTTAGTAATGACAGGTAGCATGAGTCTGCAACCAGGATTTTTTTCCAGTAACATTTTTGGCAACTGTGGCAGGACAGCACTGGTACTCACCAGAGGCTCTATGGCAAATTCAGGGAGCTTACAGGGGAGTACCAGAGGTTGCCTGGACCGGAGAGCCCTGACGGGTGAAACCTGACCACTCTAAGCAGCTGCCAAACCATTTTTGCTGGAGAGTTGGTTTTAGCTTCACGTTCAGCATTCTCCATCACCATCACTAAAAGACACTGAATCCACCACTTTCTGGTTTGCTATTCTGTACAGAACTACCTGGTTTACGATCATTGCAAGGCCCTAAGGAGCCACCTACTTAAACTGACATTCTAAGAAATCACCCAGAAGGTGCACCGTTCAGTTAAACAGCAAACACAGCCCTATTTCTATTCTCTTCACCTTCACTTTTCACGCCACCCTGTTTACTTTTCTGGCAGCCTGTTTCCCAACCTATCATTATTTTCATGACATTTGTGTTCAGTTATAGGGATCCCGATTTTATAATTTTCTGAGAGATTGTGTATTCCTGTAGGCAGAACATTTAATGTGCAGGTAAAACTGCAGAAGTCTGGCCTTCAGTCACAAATTTGGCCAATTCAACTTTGGAATTGTTTTTTCCTATTATTGTCCTATTCAGCATCTCTACCTTTGTAAAAAAACAAAAAAAAATTGCCTCTTGTGTCTGCGTCTTATACGTCTTGTTCCAACTTCTGTGTCTTGTCATCGCCAGTCTAGACTTTACTTGTATCCAACTCCTCTCTTAGTTTAAATCCTTTGAGACAAACAACTGGTTTCACAGGTCAGAAAAGAGCTTTGTACCCAAGTTCTCCTAATCAGGGTGGGGACTGTCTTGGCTAAGCTAATTAAAAATGATAAGGAAACAGAGTTTCAAGTAGGTAAGAAAATAAACTGTTTCTGGGCTGAAAAGATTAACTTACAGCCCTTAACTGAAGGTCCCACAGGGGGGGAAAAAATGATACGGTCAAAAGTTTTGTCTGACAAAAGTTTAATGGTTTAATTCATGAGGTTTTTAAGACCATTAATGTTAGATTTAAAAAGAGAAAGCACAAGAACTGCGCTTTTACTGTTCAGCAGAATTCTCTTTGATTTCTGAGTTAAGAATTAATTTAGTCTTTGTGTAATTTCCCTCAAGGTCACACTCTGGCCTCTCATTCAAGTAAGATTTCTGAGCTAAACATCAAGTCACAGGCTTTTAAAGAGAGAGAGAGAGCGCGTGCTAAGGTTTTTCCTTGAAGATCATTAGTTAAATAACTTTAATTACTGTATCCTATTAATCTGTACTGAATTCCAGACAATTCAAAAATTTCATGAAAAGTTACAGCTTTTTATAAAGAAAAAGCACTAAAAGTTTTATTTACTAACTTAACATGGCACAAGTTAAAATCAAGAGAAGCACCTGAGTTTCACTGGATTAAGATGTAGGTTAGCTGTTTCCTCTTATGGTTTTGCATACTACTATATAACAACTACACAATATTATAACATAATTTTATCATTTCATAACATCTAATTTGACTACAACTTTTTTTAATTCAATGTTAAAGCCAATTCTTTGCAGAATTAAAATTATTTACTCATTAAGTTATTTTTATACTATTCAGATACTCAGATATTTAATAATCTTGGTGTATACGTATATACATATGTGTGTGTATACACATACGTGTGTGTGTGTATGTGTGTATAAAACCTGGGTATATCTTAACTATGTGGTATTATACCTTAAGATTATTACATACAATGTCTGAAATTCTTTAAAAGTACGGTTAAAGGCTATATTTAGAAATATTAGTATCTAAAGTTATCTAACAGATTTGCTTTTCTTTGCCCTTTACATTTTACTTGTAATTCTATCAAGTCATTTCACTGCTAAGAAAATGAATTGTGGTCATATTAAGTTTTGTCATCTACATATAAGTCTTTGCTGATTTTTCTGAAAATACTCAATTGGAATACATCAACAAAATATACTAAACTTGCAAAAAAGGCTATGACTCAAAATTTCCAATACTTACACATCAACTGATGAAGTCTGCAGGCTGCAGCTGATCCAAAATCATGTGGAACAAAAAACAACCTCATAAGAATGAGTAAAGCAAAGAATATTATAGGTTTTACATAGGAATATTGTTGGTATTTTAAGGTCCTAACTTCTGGATATAAAAAATCATTTTCCTTAATTATTTTACTAATGGGTTTTGATATTGTAACCCTCAAAATGAGAAATTCCTATTGGTAAGCTTAACAAAGTTGTAAACATCATATCCAGAGGTTTCTTAAATTTGAGCTACGATTTTACAAATTAAAATCACATTAGATTTCCTACCCTATCAAGAACAGTCTGTGCCTTGATAGGGAAATGTTACTATATTTAGTCTTATACACAAAGTAATATTTTACAGGATGCAGTTGTGGAGACACATGAAAGACAGTTATTGATGCTGCCTGTACATATACAGATACCTCATGAGATTTGCTTCCTTGTTCAAAGGTTGTAATGCCATAATTTCATTGGTTATTTCAAGCAGCTGGACTAATATTATTAGTCTTTCTGCTCTACTAGTTCATTGTATAGTGCCTGGGATCTTAAAAAAAACCTGATGATGTTCAATTACCATTTGTTGAACATTTCTGATCAAAGATTCTACAGTAAGATCACGATCCAAAAGAGCGAACTATGAAAAATATTTGTTGATTCTTCTAAAATCTAAACTTCTGACTCGCATAGACAATGAGGTAACCCACACAGGATACTGCTTTTGGATATCCTTTTAAACTATGAGATTTCAAAAAGCTGGTTCCTGAAGTCACTGAGTCAAATAAACCAGTCCAGTCATTTTACTCTGGGAATTCTGTTTAAAAATCCTCACATACAGACTTTTATGGCCCTCTATCAAGACCCAGACCTAAAACTGCAGATTTAAACCATCAAAAAAAAAAAAAAATCTTACAAAGTTTTCCTATTAAAGTCAGAATACTCACTCTCAAATCCTTTTAGCCAGAGATCTAAAGAGAACTTAGCTGTCTTTTTCACTAGACTCCCTAAATCCTTTAAAAATATATATATTAGTATTAATCCTGAAAATAGAGAAGAGAAAGCCATCATGACCATACATTTTTATATCCTATTCCACATCAAACATAAGACAAAAATTACATAAGCTTGAGGCAAAACCTCAGACTCCAGTCTCTCAGTTAGTAGGGTAGACTTTTGAAGTGTTTAGTAACAGAGATTTGGTGACAGAGGAAAAAGATTTTAAAAATGGAAGGCCTAGTTATTAACTTTAACTTTCCAAACCCCTTCTTGAAGAAACCCAGTGGGCCCTAATGATCAGGACTTGGATCACCTCACCAGCCACTGAGCATTAACCCCCATCAGTGTAGGTGCTACTGAAAATGAGGCTACTGGAAGGCGAACGTCCTGAGGATCCTAAAACAGAACACCCAGTTGATTTCCCCAAAGGCTTAGACGGACGGGCCCTCCGAGAAGGATGGTAACTCTCTCAGAAGACGGGTCTGAAGAAACTAACTAGTGATGGAGCCCTTAGACTCTCCTAGCTCCTGGCCACACCACCGACATCTCCATGGGTGAACCAGGGTTTATACTTGACATGAAAAATTAGGAGATTGAACTTGCCTTAGATACTACAGTCACCATCTCTACCTTAAATTACCAGATGGGCCCACTCTCCAGGCAGGACTGTGTAATTAGTAGCTTGGATTTAAAAATTTCAAGATAAAAAAAGTTTACTCTTATGTCTGATGGGGTCATAACTGGTGAAACTTTCCTTTCTATATGTCCCCAAATACTCCAGTATATTGCTGGTACAAAAAGTACTAAGTAAACTGGGAACACAAATACATTTAAAAACTAAACATAAGAAATGAGGACTTAAAACTGCTTACATTTTTAGTTAATATATTAAAAACTACAGAACAAGAAGGATATACACCACAAAAATTCTCAGTCAGGTTACATCAGAAGTTTGGGACTTTACCATTTAGGCAACCTTATCCTTCATGCAAGTACAGCCACTTGAAAGGTAAGAGAGACGGAAATGGAAAGGAAAAAAAGTCAGAGATGAAAAAAGAGATAAAATAGCAAGAGAAGGAAAAAACAAGGAGAAAGGAAAAATAAGAAAGCGAAAAACGGTAAAGAGGAAGTAGAAAAAGAGAAGATGGAAGGCTCGGCTCCAGACCACACTGCCTTGGGCTTCCAGAATAAACCTAAATGTAAATATATTAATTTATTCTGTTACTAAATCAGGTTTAGGATCCTGTAACTGACTCTGTAGTACCCTCTGAAGATTTGGTCTTATCCTGTCACTCTACACAGTTTTTCTCATAATGCCACCCACAATAAGACTGAAGAAAGTTACGATATATATCTTCTAGTTTACAATAGTTCCAAGTAAAATGAATAATGTTTCACAGGTCCCAACCAATACCTACTAGTAATGGTCATCCTCACCCTTGTTAACACCATTGGTGAGGGACTTCTGCTCAGACAGGCAGGTCTACATCCCTGTTCAACATGAAGCAGACACAAAAAAAACCAGACCTTCTTTCAGTCCCCATAAAAAATTATGAATATGAGATGTCTCAGGGAGGAGTTGCAGTAAACAGTGTAATCAGTGGGGAAAACATACAATAAAAACCCTATGAAAAATACAGCACTTCTTTTGAATCAACAGTTGGAAGTAAGGCAGGGAACCTGAGGGCCTCCACAGTTAATGTGACCAAAACTATCCCAAACAGCAAGAGATAGAATGATCCAAGGATTAACTACACCCTGGGACACTCAGGTTAAGCACCCAAACAATTATGAAGACTTCCTTGAAGTTATTTCTCAGAAAAAAAAACACACAAAACCAACTACAGGAACATGAACAAAAAGTCCCTCTTCGACCATGATATGTGCCTCCAACATGGGCGCCAGAGAGCTAGCTGGATGTAACACACCATTAAAACGCCTAGTCCTTTAATACCAGAATTAACTAACTGGATAAAAAAAAATGTTTTTGTGGTTGCCTACAAGATTATGGAAAATTTGTGAAGACAGGCTAATATTCTTATCGATAATAACACTAGTTTTAAGAATAGGTTATAATCAGGTACATAATTTACTACTGTGTTAAAAAAAATGTTTGATAGTAGGAAATGAACTAGAGATAGCTCTACTTAATCCAAAGAATCACACTAAAGACCAAAATGATTACTGTCACAATGTACTAATCTCACAGATAAGTGCTATAATACTGACAGAGGAGACTGATAAGGTTAATAGCTGTAGAAAACGTCATAACTAGTTTCTTTCTTACTGCTTAAACACCAGTTTTCTCTAGGAACGCTGACACAAAGAAAATTGTGTCCTCCCTTCTAACCCACACTCATAAAGATTCTGAGACTGTTTTCTCAGGAACTAAAGCTATTCTGGAAACCCTGGTGGCATAGTGGTTAAGTCCTACATCATCTGCTAACCAAAAGGCTGACAACTTAAACCTGTCAGGCGCTCCTTGAAACACCATGGAGCCATTCTACTCTGTCCTATAGGGTCACTGTGAGTCAGAGCCAACTCAACAGCACTGAGTTTGGTTTTTGGTTTCGGTAAAGCTCTTCTTGACTCTTGATTAGGGAAGAGTGACACCAACTTATAGCCTACTAGTCAGATAAGCAACACAGTTCCTGGTGAAAAGTAGTCAATCTCCAGGCAGAGTGACACCAATTTATAGCCCACTACTCAGATAAGCAACACAGTTCCTGGGAAAAACCAGGCGATCTTCAGACATCAGGGACAACTCGCTTTAAAACCAAAAAAAAACTGTATTTCTCCACCAACCCCTCCTCCTCCAAACACCTGCTTACCTACATCCCTCTCCTACTCCCTTCCCTGCCCTAAACCCTTCTGTAAGACTTGCCAGCTTGGACTGAGACAGCAAGATGGTTTTTGGAGTGCTAGCCAGCCTTTTCCTCAGATCGCTGGCAATCTGAATACAACACTCTTAACAGATACAATCCCTGTCTCTGTAGTTGACAGACCTCTTCCATACAACCAAGAACCAGCCTTTTCCTGTAAAGAAAAAAAAAGTCTATGATCCCATTAATCAAAATTTAAGTGAACAAACCAATAACCACCAGATGTTACAGAAAGAACAAAAGGAAAGAGAAAGACCAAAAAGTAACAGAACCAATGATGAAAAACAGATAGTTCATAAAGAGGTGAATTTTACTTAAATTACTATTTGTAAAGATTCAGAGACTTTCCATAACCAAAATATAAGGAAAGGCTGCTTTTAAAAAGTAATCAGAAAAAAAAGTTCTTGCCAAAGTTTAAAATTCACCAAAACAATACTAGTAGTAAAGAATGGTAAGAAGTGTGCTGTCACCGGGAGGAAAGAGCAGATAAAGTTGCAAAGAGGCAGATATGCAAAACCGACTTGAACTGTATACTTTCACTTAATCATAATAACATAAACAAACAAAAATATTCATCAAAAGAGATGACTAACAGAATGCACAGGACTGAAGTCTTAATTAATAATTTGGAAGACAAAGCTGAGAAAAATCTCTTAAGAACACAGTTTTTAAAAAGACAAAGGAAAATCAGAGAAAACGAGAAACAGAGCCTCTCTACGGAAGTCCAACACATAACGGGAGTTCCACAAAAAGAATAACAAAACAAAACCCACTTCCATCCAGTCGGTTAAAACTCACAGCGACCCTACAGGACAAAAATGTCCCTTAGTTTTCTAGGAGCGCCTCGTGGATTCAAACGGCTGATCTTTTGGTTAGCAGACACTGCACTTAACCACTACACTACAAAAAAAGGACAAGAAAAAAATGGAAAAAGGAAATTTACGAGCGCCAAAAAGTAAAGAGGAGGTGCCCTCAAAAAAGAATAAAAAAAGAACCATTCCTACAGGTTAGCTTCCTAAAGCCTAGCATATCGTCTGCAGCACCAAGTTTACTGACCAATGGACTCACAGAATAAACACTGAAGGAGAACGGAAGTCAGAGGTAGGGTGACATACCATTAATCCATCAATTCACAGTTGGCAAGGCTGGAAATAGAGGTGTAAGCGTTATTTTCCATTGCAGAAAGTAGACGCAAAAGAAAGGCGAGATAACTCTTACTTTCCACCCCCATGTTGCTCAAATTTAACTATTTTCATGTATGAATTTTAATAAAAAACGGCTTAAATAATAACCAGAAAGAGACATGGCACAGGACATCACACCCAAACAGGTTCTACTTAAAGTCATGCTAGTGACTTTTGCAGTAAGACTAATTTCAACATCAAAAATGAAGAAACGTACCCGCCACTAGTCTCCCTGAGAAGGCATATAAAACGTTTGGGGCTTCTCCCAAAACATATTTATGGCTACAAATATAAAAAACAACCCCGGAGTCAAGTAAAACTAAGGGAATTCACCAGACTGGAAGGAAGCCGGTTCCCACCCCCAACCCACGGTCTCGGGAGGAGGAGCCGGGACTAGAAGGGGAATACCTGTGCGCTGGGCTATTGCGGCACCGGAGGGCCCTGACACTCACAGCGGCCAGGGCCACAGAGAGCGACACAGCAGCTAACGCTCTTCCCACGACGCGTATGGCCATCAGCACCCCACAGGCAGCTTCGCGGGGCTAGGCCGCTCTCAGCAAGGGCTGCCGCCTCGGCCCGCCCCCAGTCCCAGACGGCCCTGAGAATCCAGCGGACCCTAGGACCCGGCCGTCCTCCCGTCCCTCGTAGGGAGTTTCCACGTCTAGCTCCTTTAAACACACACACACACACACAAACCAGGAGCCCTCCCAGAATAACAGTCCAGCTCCTCTTCCAGGGCGACAAGGGGAATCAGACACCAGAGCTACGCCGAAAGCCCCAATACCACAGTCTCGCGGAGCGGCGACTCGCGCCCTGTATTAACACTCATACGTTACAGCGCCTTACGGCGGCCCCGAAGCAGAGGCTGGGCAGGCTCCGTCCGGCCTCCTTCTTAAACTCCTCCCCCTGGCCCTCCACCGCCGCGGCGCAGGCGCACGAAAGGCAGCTGGGAATTGAAAGCGAAAGAGAGAAATGAAAGAAGGAGCTAGAAAGGGGGAAAAGGGGGAGAAGAAAGGAAGGAGAATCTTTTTTTCTGCAGAAAAATTCTAGACAGCTGATATAGTAGAATCAGTTGCTTCCTAGTCAGACTCGAATCATTTGCGGCTTAGGGGGGAAGTAAAGGAGACTTTTGAGTGCCTGAGTTGTCATTGGTTTCGTTTTTCTCTCTCCTTGTGTTACTAAACTGTGTTGCTATAATTGCTAAATTGCACACGTCTTGGTCAGGTGTGCTCTGAAAACTCGCAAAACCTCTTTGAGATACTAAGCTTTGAGGCTGAGGGCTGCAACTCGTGGTCTTGAGAGAGCATGGAGTGCAATTAGCATCGCGCAGTAAGTAAAGAAAATATTCTACATCTGTGGTTAGCAGCAACTGGACTCTTCAAAGTCTACAAGCAGTCATCTAAGGTACCTTTCCTGGTGGGACCCTGGCTACAGCAGAAGGGGAGGAAGAAGAGCAAAGACAAGGAAAAGACTAGTCCAAAAAAGTAGGAGAATAGAACTACTACCACCTCCACTAAGCTGAGCCCAGCGTGCCTAAACAGTGTGCAGGTACCACCATTGACTGCACTGAGAGGGATCACATCAGAGGGTCCTGGACAGAGCTGGAGAAAAATGTAAAACAAAATGGTAACTTAAAAAAAGACCAGACTTGGATGGGTAAACTATGGTATATATACTCAATGGAGAACTATGCAATGGTAAAGAATAATGATGATTCCAGGAAACATCTCATGACCTGGTTTCAACTGGAAGACATTATGTTGAGTGAAAGTAGTCAGCGACAAAGAACAAACATTGTATGAAACCCCTACGATAAGATCTCAAAAACAGACTTATGTATAGAAGAAAAAACTCTTTGACAGCTGCAAGGGAGGGGAGGGAGGACGAGGGGAAAAGGGTTTAGATTAGATAGTTGCTAGAAATCTGGTTGGGTGAAATCGGTGATAGCACACAGTAGAAACAAGAACAATATTAAGTGGACTTCAGCATAACTTGAATACTCTATCTTAACCCAGTATTGCAAGGATAGAGTAGCTGGAGCAGGGGGCGGGGGACCATGCTCTTAGGTGAAATCGAGGCCAATTGGCGCTACTAGTGTTTTGCTAAGAGGGCTCTCTGCACCCCACATTGGTGAGTGGCATCTGGGGTCTTAAAAGCTGCCAAGCTGCCATCCGAGGACACAGCAAATGGTCCCAACTCAGCAGGAAAGGATGCTCACCCAGGACCCAAATGACACAGTGTAAAGACAACCTAGAAGATAGAGAGACCCACTTGAGTGGATGCCTACATCGACTTGGGACTGGAAGAACTGGACGGTGCCTGGCCACCACCAGTGATAGCCGCGATGGAGCTCACTAAGTTGAGTCTCACTGGCAACACAAGAATAAAAAGGGGTGCATCCTGAGATCTCCACTAAAAGACCTCAATTGGTGGTCCAGCGGTTTCGGGGTTCCCCTGAGAGCATGGCCCCTGGTCCTGATGCTGCCCTTGCCTGTAAATCTTAACGAAGGTCCACTCTTCGGACACGAATGGATTCGACTTGGCGATGCAGAGTGACCATATATTGGATGCACTTTATGGTTCTATGCATCTGTAGAATATCATCCTGCTGACCTCTGGCTCAAGGAAGGAGAGTAGGTGGAGAGAAGGGGAAAGGAGATGGCTGGAATGATGAGACATGTATGGAGCAGAGAGGAATAGTGTGCGGTCACTGGGCAGGGAGAGCTGTGGAAGCTGCATATAGGTGGGCATGTAAATTTATATAGGAATGTACATTTTCACTCAGTCATAATAAAAGAAAAAGAAATTGACTATAAATGTAAACTTTCACTTAAAATGCAATGAAAAAACAAAAATTTACAATTAAAAAAATCACTTTCTCTGTAAAAAGAAAAAGACCAGACTTAACTGATCTGACAGAGACCGGAGAAACCCTGTGAGTATGGCCCCTGGACACCTTTTTAACTCAATACTGAAGTCACTCCTGAGGTTCACCCTTCAGCCAAAGATTAGACAAGTCTATTGAGACCAACCTGGGTGTTAAGTGCTACATCTGCTAATCGACAGGTAGGCAGCTCAAATAGACCAGGCATTCCTTGGAAACTGTAGAGCAGTTCTACTCTGACCTATAGGATTGCTGTGAGTCGCAATTGACAGCAGTGGGTTGGGTTGTTTGATATAGAGCCAGCAGTAACCTGCATGAAGGATGTGCTTTATAGTAAGATCATGTATACAACTAATGGGCACACCAGCCCAATAGTAAAGACAAGAAAGCAGGAAGAGACAGGAAAACTGGATGAACGGAAACAGAGAACCTTGCATGGAGAAGGGGAGAGTGTTGATACATTGTGTTGTTAGCAACCAATGTCACAAAGCAGTTTGGGTATTAATTGTTCAATGAGTAAATAATTTTCTCTGTAAACTCACATCTAACACAATAAAATACCAGAAAAAAAAAAAACTGTGGAGTAAAACACTGAAATACTCACAAAGCCTGAAGCAGGAATGGAGGGTCTGTAGTAAATTCAAAAGACCAAAATTAGCTAAACCATCAGACTGCAAGTTGGAAACTGGGATCACCTTAAGCAATTTGTAAACTGACTTTCATCTTTCATGATCATTATCTTATTAATATATCATACATTTAACTTTCTAATTGTACTAGGGTAAAATCTCCGTAAAGTTATAACAAAGCACAAAGAAAGATTTGGCAGTGAGAGTAGAAGTGAGAAATGCACAAGCATGCTGCTGCCCAAGCCCTGTCTGCTAGAGTATGAGAAATGTTACAGAATCATCAGTACACACAAATCATTAAAAGGTTTACCTTTTCATAGTGTGGCTAAAAACTGCTGAGTCGCTGTGTTTCTTCATTTTGGATCATCTTTCTTAGTAATCATTGGAACAGGTTCTAGAAACAACAGAAGTTTCCTCATTGGTCCAATAAATCTTACTACACTAAATGCTGATAGAAAAAAGAGAAGCCCTAGTGGCTCAGTGGTTAAAGTTAATAGAAAAAAGAAGAATGGGAAAATATGTGGGTCTCTAGTGGCCTCAGTTTATGTGAAAGTTTCCCTAAAGATTTTCCAAGATTGTCCTAGCTATTGTGTATGTACCTCAAGACCCAGTTGATGTGTCCTTATGAGTCCAGCTTCAGCTGGACCACATTCTTTACACTCAAAGTCAGGGAATAATGACTACAATTTTAACTCTTAAGTCAAAATGCATAGCCCACTCTGTTGTAGTATTATGGTTCAGACATATGCTATAAGACTTTAATCAGAATAATCAAACTTTAAAAACCATTTTTCTTATTTTAAAAATAAATATCTGGATTCAGCTCTTCTGTTTCGATAAACTTAGCTCTCACTGTGGTTGAATCTCACTGGCAAAACAAGAATAAAAAGGAGTGCATCCTGAGATCTCCACTAAAAGACCTCAATTGGTGGTCCAGCGGTTTTGGAGTTCCCCTGGGAGCATGGCCCCTGGTCCTGATGCTGCTCTTGCCTGTAAATCAGAACGAAGTTCCACTCTTCAGACACGAATGGATTCGACTTGGCGATGCAGAGTGGCTTTCAGTTTCTACTTAAACTGGAAATGTGTTGAGCTGACACTGTTGCAACATAGAATTAAGAGCAACCAGAACCTCAAAGCAGGAGAAATCAGTAGTTAGAGAGAAAGTTGCATTTATTTGTTGAAACATCTCAGCTGACTTTCTGTCAGTTCCTGGAGCCTTGTTTTTCACCATTGCCTTCCATGCAGCTTTTGATTTCTTCATTCAGTATTGTTTTGTATAACTACTCTGTGTGTTCTTTCCATCTTATTTCGATGCTTCATGAGTTGTTTAATGCTTACCCTGTAGAATCCTTCACCATTGCAACTCAAGGCTTAAATATTTTATTCAGTTCTTTCAGCTTAAGACATACAGAATGTGTTCTTCTCTTTACTCCATCTGGCAAGGTCCATACGTATAGTCACCATTTATGTTGGTGAGAAAAAGTATTTTTTTCACCAGAACTTTCAGCACAACGTCACCAAGAAGTTGTCTCGTACAATTCTATCATGTGATCTCTGGCATTGTTTCTATAACCAAGGCCATGCTTTCCAACTATTGATCCTCCTTCTTTGTTTCCAACTTTTGCATTCCAATCACCAGTAATTATCAGTGCATCCTGACAGCATGTTCAATCAAGTTCTGGCTCCAGAAGCTGGTAAAACTCTTCGATTGCTTCATCTTTGGCCTTAGTGGTTGGTGCCTACTGTTTGTAGTACTGTGTGGCTTGCATGTTGTTGTGATACTGCAGCTGTCCCACCAGTATTCAGATGCCAGCAGGGTCACTCATGGCAGACAGGTTTCAGCTAAGCTTCCAGACTAAGACAGAGTAGGAAGAAGGACCCAGGAGTCTACTTCTAAAAAGAAGTAGCCAGTGAAAGCCTTATGAATAGCAGTGGAACATTACAGGCTGTGGTAAAGAGTTAAAATTTTATCCCAAGATAGTGGGAAGCCATTAAAACTCCATCAAGTGTTATTCCTCACAACAGAGAGGTTGGTTTTGTAAAAGTGGAAAATAGATAGGGTAGGGGTTGACATGAGAACTCAGATTACTCACCCATTGCCGTCATGTTGATTCCAACACCTAGCAATTCTATAGGATAGAGTAGTACTGCCCCTGTAGGATTTCCAATCTTTATAGGAGCAGACAGTCACATCTTTCCCCACAGAGTGGCTGTTGGGTTCAAGCCACCAACTTTTGGTTAGAAGCCAAGAACTTAGCCACTGTGTCACCAGGGCTCTTGACCTCAGATTACCGGATTCTAAATACTTGCTTTCATTACTGTCATCTATTGTCTGTTTCCCATAATTCACTGGGCAAGAAGTTGCCTGCTTCCTTCTGTCTTCCCTTATAGTAAGGGCTTTGTTTTCTGCATGTCTTCCATGTTCTTCCTATTAGGTAAAATGTCACAACCAAGAGACCCACTTCTAGTAAGTTAGCACGTTCTGAAAGAATTTTTAGAACTCTTTCTCCCTTGCTAAAGCCATTCAGGATGTCAAGGGTAATGTGATGACAGCTCTGATGGCCCTTCTAGAAAAGGAGTTCCAAAATTGCTTTGAAGCGTAGACTAGGTGTTGGCATTGGAGCATAGCTTCCTAAGGTGAGTACTTTGGAAGTGACTGTGGTGATATTCAGCAATGAGGTTTGCAGCACCTTTTCAAAGACGAGTTCACAAACTCAGTCGGCAGTCCTTGTACGTCCTTGTTTCACAGGTGAAGAAACAAACACAAGGAGGTTAAATAATTTGCCCACATTATATGATCAAAGTAAAAAATATCATCGGTATAGTATTTTGGAGATATTTTTAGATGTGGTTTTATATTCTGAATCTCTTACTGGCTTGGGACACCTCATCCATTGAAGTCATAGTGCCATGGGTTGAACTGTGTTCCCCAAAAGTGTCTCTCAATTTCGCTAGGTTGTGATTCCTAGTATTGTGTCATTGTCTACAATTGTGTCATCTCACGTGATTTCCCCATGTGTTGCAGATCCTATCTCTGTGATGTAATGAGATCAATTAGTGACAGGTATCTTGATGAGAACTACAAGATTAGATAGGGTCTGAAGCCAATCTCTTTTGATATATAAGAGAGAAGTGAACAGTGAGACTTTCATACCATCAAGAAGGTGGAAGCAGAGTGCATCCTTTGAACCTGAGGTTCCTGTGCTGAGATGCCCCCAGACGAAGGGAAGACCTTCCTCCAATGCTGGCAAAGAGCCAGTGCTTCTCCCTGGAAAAAAATATCCTGAATTTGGCCCTATAGCCTACTGGACTATGAGAGAATAAGCTTCTGTGTTGTAACCATCCACTTGTGGTGTTTCTCTCATAGCAACACTGGATGACCAAGACAAATAGTTTCAGTGTTTTCACTGGGATGGACAGAAATGAATTAGAACAAAGAAGTGACCATTAAATAGAATTGTTGAGTTTCTAACAAACTCAACAATCGTTGGGGAAAGGAAAAAGTCATTGGGGGCCAGATTCGGTGAGTAGGGAGGGTGTTCCAGTACACTTATTTGTTTACTGGCTAAAAACTCCCTCACAGAGAACTATACAATTAACTTTGTGGATTTGCCACCTTGCCGCTATACTCAATGGCCGTTCCCGAAAGAGTTTCGTAAATGTTTGGAAGAGTGGACTAGAAGCTGGCACCAGTGCATTGCTTCACAGGAGGAGTACTTCAAAGGTGACCATAGTGATATTCAGCAATGAGGTATTGTCATGGATTGAATTGTGTCCCCCCAAAAATAAGTGTAGCACATGGCTGGGCCATGATTCTCAGTATATCGTGACTGTCCTTCATTTTGTGGTTTTCCTATGTTGTATGTTAAAGGATTACGGTGGGACTGTAAATCGCTTTATAAGATTACCTCCCTTCTCTACTGTAAAGGGAGTTTCCCTGGAGTATGGCTTGCCCTAACCTTAATCCTTTCATCCTGCAAGAGATCAAAGGAAAGGGAAGCAGGCTGAGAATTGGGAACCTCACAGTATCAAACAAGCAGCACCGGGAGAAGAGTGTGCCCTTTGGACCCAAGGTTCCTGTGCCAAGATGCTCCCTGGACAAAGACTGATACAATACCGGACTTTCCTCCAGAGCCAACAAGGGGGAAAGCCTTCCACTGGAACAGACATCCTGAATTTGGACTGGACTGTGTAGGAATAAACTATCCTTTATTGAAAGCGTCCACTCTGTGGTATTTCTGTTAGAGCAGCACTAGCTGACTAAAACAGGTATGTAGCACTTTGAACAACTGATTTCGCAGACTTAATTGTCAGACCTCATATAGTCAGTCTCTAGACAACACCAGCAATTATCCTAAACAAAGGAACTATGTTCCTTCCATCCCCAATTCTTCCACACCTAAAGACCCCTTCCTTTCTCTCCATAAAACCCACTGGCAGGCTCTGCAGTGTCAAGATAGTGTTTAGAGTACTAACCCTCCGTCTTCACAAATCTCCTCTGACAATCTAAATAAAGCACTCTTAAAGGATTCAATCCCTGTCTTCACATTTGGCTTGGTAGTGACAGGCAACAAGAGCCTGTGACCAGGTTTTCTCCAGTATCACCCTCTTTCCACTCTCCTCCTTTCGTTGGAGAATCTGCCAGCACAGCCACAGTGCTATTCTAAGAGACGTGGAACTGCCACTGCAGGCCCCTTGCACTGGTTTTCCTAAGAATCTAAGAACTAAACCCACATTTTAGATTACACACAATACACTTTGCAACATCTGGCTTCACAGGACAGTATAAATTTTAGTATATTCATAATATAGCTTGCATCAGCAGGGCAGAAACCAAGAGCTAAACACTTGTTTATGCAAAAAGCCAAGCCTTTTCTCAATGCAGGGTGGGACTGAGACATGATCAGTGACATCCAAGAAGCCCAACAGACCATGACCTAATAAAGCATTTATTTAAAAAAGAGGGCAAAAAAAGTCTTGTTGACTCTACCTCAGATACTTAATTAGGCAAGACAAAGTTATTCAAGGACAATCTTTGTAAATGTTATTATGTGTTGCATGAAAGAGATTCAGAGAATGTACTTTCACAGTTCAAAATAAATATTTTCAAGGTTTTCATTAACATTCTGTTAGCACAGTTATATGAAAGAAACAATGTTAGCTTGTCTAAAAGATAGTTGAAAAACAAAACACCAGACTACTTTCTGTATTTTGAGTCAGTAATTTTTTTTCTTTTGATGAGTTCTACAAGTTTATGTAGTACCTTCCCATAATATTTACAACTGGTATAAGAATAGAGAAACAAATATTTATATCAAACCAGAATTACTGTGCAACACTAACAGAGATGCAAGGAACACAAGAGCTATCTGGACATACCTCCACAGTTAAGAGTACTATCCCATTTATGCTCTCCTAGAGTATATATGTGCTTTTCATTTGTAAGCAGTTTAGGTATGACATTTTCTGCATTGAATACAATACCATATTTCTTAAGTAAACAACCTAAGAATCACCCCTGAAACCTCCCTTTCTCTAATCTTCATCAGCAAATCTGATCTAAACTCAAAATCTCTTTCTGACTTGCTTTTCCTCAATCCTGGTGGCATAGTGGTTAAGAGCTAGAACTGCTAACCAAAAGGTTGGTGGTTCGAATCCACTGGACTCTGCTTGGAAACTACGGAGGATTTCTACTCCGTCCCATCAGGTTATTATAAGTTACAGTTAACACAACAGCAGCTTTTTCCCTTCATCCACTACCACATCCTATGTCAAACCATCACTATCTTTTGCACAAACTACCGTAGTAGCTTTTTAATTGATTTCTTGCTTCTTCTCCAGTCCTATAAAAACCCGCTACCAACAAGTTGATGCCAACTCATAGCAACCCCACAGGGTTTCTTAGGCTGTGAACCTCTACAGAAGCAGGCTACCACATCTTTATTCCGTGGAGCTGCTGGCAGTTTTGAAACACTGAGTTTTCAATTAGTAGTGGATCACTTTAACCACTGTGCAACATACCCGTCCATCTTCCCCACAGCTGACAGAGTCATCTTTAGACCATCACTAAATCAGATACTTTAGACCACTGTTTGTATCGGCATGCACTGCACACCTATCTGAAAGCACATTGGCATTAACATTCTGTGGGACAACCAGCTGAACAATGAGGAAGCAAAACCTTTAGATGAATGCTGTCCTTTTCTACCTTTTGGAGCCCTGGTGGTGCAGTGATTAAAAGCTACAGCATGCTACGGCTGCTAACCAAAAGCTCTGCAGTGCCATCTACCAGCCACTCCTTGGAAACCCAGTGGAGCAGTTCTATACTGTCCTCTAGGTCACTGTGAGTCAATGGGTCTTCCATCCTTAAGGTAGAAAATTCTAAATTCAACATGATTCATGAGAACTGCAAGTGTAATGAATTGTCCACAGCAAGGACCAGCTAAACAACACATCCTTATGTTGAGAGGTGGGTGGTGGTGGTGTTTTTTTTTTGTTTTTTTGCGGGGGGTTGGTTCTTTTCTATTTTGTACTTCATACTCAGTTCCCTGGGATTGCTTTACAAACTCTCCGCATGCAAGCTCTTGACTCAACATCTGCTTTTCTAAGGGAACCCAGGCCAAGGCAGTTCATACTACAAAACAGCTTTAGAATGAGACATTCAGGATAGAAGACTGTGACTGGATCATGCCTCAGTCAGAAATCAACAGGGACCTCAGAGCTTTGAATCAGAATTGACTCCGAGGCAACAGGTTTGGTTTTTGCTTCATTCTGTTTTAGCTGGTGCTTAAGGTGGGTAAGTCCTGAATACAGAAGGAATACAGTTCTAAGACCTCACTAGTGATGGATGAGGTACAGGTATAAGGTAAAGCACTGGCTTGTATGTGTATCAGTGGCTCTTGAACAGTATGACAGCAACAGTAGTTACAAGGAATGGAGTTGGCTGCTGCTTGTTAACAGCTTTAGATGCCTTGAAAACTTCCAGTTCAGCTGTGTCAGTTATCTGCTGAAAGCAAGATATGATATGCAGAAATCCTCCACGGCACTGTTTAAAGAGATGATTATGTTCTGCAGCCATGGGAAGATTATGCTCAAAATCAGGCCTAGAATATACCTCTGAGAGTTAGAAGAGCTTCAAAGAAGATGGATTGCACAACTTTAGCAGGTCTCATGGATCAGAGTTATGTCAGGATAGGAAATGAGTAGGACCCCGAGAGCTGGGATGGGGAGACAGCTGGGCAAAGGAAGCTGAGAGTCTCAAACTTCTAGATAATGCAAAATTCTCCAGGCCAGCAGAAGCAGCTCCCACTTTATAAAGAAGACCTTCTTGTCACTGAAAGACTCTGCAAAACCCCTCCTTTTTTTTTAGTTTTTTAAATTTTACCTTAGGTGAAAGTTTAGAGTTCAACTTAATTTGTCATTCAAAAGTTTATATACACACTATTTTGTGACATTGGTTGCAGTTCTCACAATATGATAGCATGCTCCCATTTCAACCCTGAGCTCCTTGTGTCCATTTGTACAGTTTCTGTCCCATCCTGCCTTCTTGTCCTGCCTTTGGATAGGAGATATCTGTTTAGTCTCATATATTCGATAGAACATTCCTCATGTGTATTAATTTTATATTTTATAGGTCTCTCTAATCTCAGTCTGAAAAGTGGGCTTCAGGAATGGTTTCAGTTCTGGGTCAACAAAGTGTCCAGGAACCATGGTTTAAAGTCTTCCTTTAGATGCTGTCAGAACAGTAAGTCTGATCTTTTTATGTAGATTTGAATTCTTTTCTATATTTTTCTCTTTTCCTGTCTGGGACTCTCTGTTGTGTTCTCTGTTAGAGCAGTTACTGGTGGTAGCCAGGTACTATTTAGTTTTTCTGGTTCTTCTATCTCAGGATTGTGGAGTCTCTTATTTACGTAGCCCTTAGTCCTTTGGGCTAGTATTTCCTTGTGTCTTTGGTTTTCTTCATTCTCCTTTGTTCCAAGTACAGTGGACCAATAGATGTATTGTAGATCTGTTCTGAAAGAAGTACAACCAGAGTGTTCTTGGGAAGCAGAGAAGGTGAGACTTTGTCTTACTTACTTTGGACATGTTGTCAGGAGGGATCAGTCCCTGGAGAAGGGCATCATGCTTGGTGGAATGGAGGGCCGGTGAGAAACAGGAAGCACCTTGACAAGATGGATTGGCACAGCATCTGCGGTGGGCTTAAACATAAAAATGACTGTGGTCACAGCTCAGGACCAGGCAGTGTTTCTTTCTTTGTGCATAGAGTTTCTATGAGTTGGAACCAACTCAGTGGAACCTAACAACACAACAACACTGAAAGGATACAACCCCGGTGCACACTTTCTGGACTTTAAACCACAGAACATCTCCTTGCTCTGTTTGAATGACTGCATTTTGGTCTATGTACAGGTTCCTCGTGAGCACAGCTGAGTGTTCTGGAATTCCCATTCTTCAGAGTTAATGTTTACTTCGACTGTTCATAAATCTCAAAAGACCTGGGTTCTGTATTCAGTTTTATGGAAGATGTAGTTGTTCTGATGAATATTATTGTTGTGGTGGTTACTTGCTACTGAGTCATTTCTGACTCATGGTGACCCCATGTGTGCTTGGTCACACTGCTCCATTGAGTGTTCAAGCCTGCAAACCTTTTGAAAGACTTCCAGGCTTGTCTTCTGAGGCACTTCTGGATCATTTCAAACCACCAACTTTTCAGCTAATAGTCAAGTGCTTAACTGTACCACCCAGGGACTTAGCTTTAATGAAGCCCAGCCCAGTGAAAGGGGGATTAAATTTGAGCACAGAGGCAGGCAGAGATCAGATCATATAAAATTTAACAACAGAGTGCAGAAAGTTTGGGTTTTGTCTGACCTGCAATAAAAAGCCTAGAGGAATTGAAGCAAGAGACTGACTAGATCTGATCTGATTTTAAAAATATCCCTCCAGCTCCTGTGACAAGAAGTTGAGAACTGAAGTCATAGAAATCCCCATAAAGTTTCCAAGAAGTTGCTGGTGGTTTCAAAGTGCCAATCTTTTGGTTAGCAGCAGAATGCTTCGTTACTCTACAACCATGGGTCCTGAGCAGAGAAGGGTGTGGTTAAAATAGGGACTGTGGTTAAGATAGGAGACAGAGTACGTTTACATGTTGACAAAATGAATTAGAAGAATGCTAAAAATGATTCAAGAAATGTCATAGAGCAAACCCTTAGGGTTATTATTGAAGGAGGGCTTGTCTTCAGAGTAGAAGACTGTTTAAAAATAAGCTCTGAGTGGAGGAACAGGGAACACTTTTAAAAGTGCCATTTTTAGAAGACAGGAGGGACATTAAGGGATAAGATTCAGTGACCAGCTGGAGATGTTGGTGCAAATTAGTAACAGGGACACTTCATCCACAGAAACAGGAGTGAAGGCAGTGAGCCTGGGATCAGATGCAAAGAATTTGATCACTTTAGTGGTTGTGACTGCTTTTATTTTTGTCAGTAGAGACAAGATTACCAGCTTATAGTAGGAAAGTACATATAGGTGGTTTGAGGAGAAAGGCCAATGTGTGTATACCACAGCTTTTGGAGAGTGGAAAAGCAACTGTTTCAGTTATCTAGCTGCTATAACAGAAACACCACTAGTGGATAGCTTTTAAAAGAGAAATTTTATTTTCTCACAGTCTAGAAGGCTAATTTGGCTAAAAGTCTGAATTTAGGGTGTCAGCTCTAGGGGAAGGTTTTCTCTGAGAGCTGTGGAGTAAAATCCTTGTCATCAGTCTTACCCTGGACTGGGAGCTTCTGAGGAGCTGGGACTCCATGCCCTTTCCAAAGGACACCCACTCAGCTCATGGCACTGCTTCCTGGTGGTAATAATATAGAGACTGAAAAATTTTCCTTCCCCGCCTCCTTGCCGTTCCTGCACCCGCCTAACCCCCCCTTCATTTCACAGCAGCTGTCGCCAGACAAGGACACTCTCCTCTGATAAGCCTGGCACCTGCTCAGAAGGACACCCCCCACTCCTGCCTCCCGCCTGGCTGGTCACTCCCCTCCAGAGCTGGCACCCCTCCAGTCACTCCCATCTCCCTTTGCCTGACAAGATATCCCAGCGCCTGCTTGCTCCCTTTCAAAGTCTTACACCCACCTGATAAGATGCAGCTGCTCCCCATCAAAGCCTCCCACTCACCTAGCAGGATGCCCCCCTCCTCAGAACTCCGCCCGCTCACCCCATTTGTCTCAACCACGACTACACTGTAACTAGGGACTCAAAACTTGACTCAGGGCCATTTTGTTGGAACCTGCAGAGGTCCCATTTGGCCCGTCGACATAATAAACTGCCCCTTGCCTCTTCCTAGGTGTCGTTCGCTTCTTCATTTTTCTATAACAGTAAGAGGTACCCTTTCCTTTATATCCCAAGAGGTTGCCCAGGGGCACAGTACAATCTCACACATCAAGTCCTGCTCCACCAACACAATTGCAACCCATCCTCCCTCAGTAACATCATAGAGGCAGAATTTACAACATAAAGGAATATCACACAATACCAGGAATCCAGACCTAGCCGAATTAATACACACAGTTTGTGGCATGGGGGGAGGGGGACACAATTCAATCCATGATAGCAATTGTTATATGGAATTTCCTCCTGGGGAGTATTTAACACTCATTTGAGATTTGTGAACACAAAGTCAATCAGAGGGTCAACTTTTTCTTTAAGAATGCTCAGCTTCTTCATACAGGCACACAGTAGAAGAAAATGGATTTAGCTATGACTGAATTTTTGCCAGGTGGATCCAATGAAAGGAGTATCAAAGAGAAAAATTAGTAACAGACATCTTTCTTCAATTTTAAGGACTTTTCAAACCCAATTTTTACCATCCAGGTTGCACCTTGTGAGCTGATTGATATTTGCTGATCTTGGTCAAAGGAGGAAGGCAAGATTTAATCAATCATGTTAATATTAACCAGTAGTTGATCTTCTATTGTTCTTCCTCCTTTTTCCTTGACAAGTGTCACTGAAACTACCCTGCTTTAGCCATTTGCTTTTATTTTTTCCCCCTTTGGCACTTTCTTTTTTTTTTTTTTTTTTAATTTTTATTTAACGTAACTGAGTGAAAATGTACATTCACATATAAATTTACATGCCTCCCTTTATGCAGCTTCCACTGCTCTCCCTGTCCGGTGACAGCACACTATTCCTCTCTGCTCTATACATGTCTCATCCTCCCAACAGTCTCCTTTCCCCTCCTCTCCGTCCACTCCCCTTCCACCAGCCAGAGGTCAGCAAGATGATATCCTATAGATGTATAGAACCATAAAGTGCCTCCAATATATGGTCACTCTGCCTTGCCAAGTCCAATCCATTCCTGTCCAAAGAGTGGACCTTTGTTATAATTTATGGGAAAGGGCAGCATCAGGGCAGGGGGCCATGCTCTCAGAGGAACCCCAAAACCGCTGGACCATCAATTGAGGTCTTTTAGTGGAGATCTCATGATGCACCTCTTTATTCTTGTGTTGCCGGTGAGACTCCTCTCTGTGAGCTCCATTGTGGCTATCACTGGTGGTGGCCGGGCACCATCCAGTTCTTCCAGTCCCAAGTCGATGTAGGCACCAACTCTTGTGGGTCTCTCCATCTTCTCGGTTGTCTTTACTGCATGTCATTTTGGTCCTCGGTGAGCATCCATCCCTGTTGAGTTGGGACCATTTGCTGTGTCCTCGGATGGCAGCTTGGCAGCTTTTAAGACCCCAGACGCCACTCACCAATGTGGGGTGCAGAGAACTCTCTTAGCAAAATGCTAGTTGTGCCAATTGGCCTGGAATTCGCCTAAGAGCATGGTCCCCCACCCCCCACCCCAGCCATTTGCTTTTTTTTTTTTTTATCAAAATGATCTTCCTATATACTACCTAGTAACTTCTGAGAAGAAACTTTACTTTTCAATTTCTTTGAGTTTTGATTATTTTTAATACGAATAAACAGCATGGGATCCAAACTCAGTAAGAAATTGCTGTCTTGTGCCATTGACTCAATTCTGACTCACGCTAACCTCGTATTGTATGAAGTAAGACTGCTTTGTAGAGTTTTCTTGGCTATAATCTTTACCAAAGAAGATCACCAGGAATTCACCAGGTATTTTCTTTCATGACACTGTTGAATGGGTGTCATGGATTGAATTGTGTCCCCCTAAAAATATGTGTAGCCATGTGGCTGGGCCATGATTCCCTGTATTTTACGATTGTCCCTTGTTTTGTGATTTTGCTGTGCTGTATGTTAAAGGATTAGGGTGGGACTGTGAATCTCTTCATAGGATCACCTCCCTGCTCTACTGTAAAGGGAGTTTCCCAGGGGTATGACTTGCCCCATTCTTAATATTTCCTCCTGCAAGAGATAAAAGGAAAGGGAAGCAGGTTGAGAATTGGGAACCTCACGCAATCAAGAAAGCAGCACTGGAAGAAGAGTGCATCCTGGACCTGAGGTTCCTGGGCTAAGATGCGCTGTGGACAAAGATTCATGCAATACTGGACTTTCCTTCAGAGCCAACAATGGGAAAAGCCTTCCCCTGGAGCTGACATCCCAAATTTGGACTTGCAGCCTACTGGACTGTGTAAAAATAAACTTGCCTTTATTAAAGCCATCCACTCTGTGGTGTTTCTGCTAGAGCAGCACTAGCTGACTAAAATAATGGATTTGAACAGCCAACCTTTGGTTACTATGAAAACCTATTGCTAGCGAGTTGATTCTGACTCATAGTGACCCTAGAGGACAGAGAGTAGAACTGCCCCATAGAGTTTGCAAGGAGTTCCTGGTGGATTTGAACTGCTGACCAGTAGCAACTGTAGCACTTATCTACTACACCATCAGGGTTCCCTTTGCAGTTCTCAAATCATTGTGCCATCAGTGACCTGTGTGGAAAGGGGGAGGAAATGAGGCAGGTAACTGATGGTTACGAGGGAAGTGACTTGGAAGCACCAGTCAAGTAATTGCTCTAGTAGGAGCATCAGAGTGAATGAGCTAAAAAGCTAGGAGGTGGTGTGGTAGTAAGGAGAGACTTCATGTTGAAATTTAGGTGTGGTACAGTAACTGGGAATAATCGGGTCATGTACACAATACAACCATGGAAGCAGTGGTAGAGAACTAAGTAAAAGCAAGATTAATCTATCATTTCTTGGCCTTCTTCCAGTCTCTTCTGCACCTCGGCCTCTGACACTGAATTATTTTCACCATTGCACAATAGCAGTAGGTTTCGCGGTTCCCAGAGGACTTAGCTTCTGCTTCCAAAGTTTATGAAAGAGCAATGAACTCTCAAAGTTTGTTCCTAGGTAGATAGTAAGGCACAGCAAATAAACCTGCAATTTACACAGGGCAAAGGGTTCTAACAGCTTTATAAATCTCCACATGAAATCAACGAATAAACCCACTCGTATTCAGAAAAGGTGTAGACAACAAGGATGGTGAAAATTTATGCTTATGAGGAGGTAAACTGCTCAATAGTATGAAAGAGGAAGTGGATGAAGCAAGTTCACTCAAACTCCTAGGGTTATAAACCAGGAAAAAGTAATCCCATATGCCCTTTAATTTAACTGCCTTATCTACCCATAGGAAACATTGGTGGCATAGTGGTTAAGTGCTATTGTGGCTAACCAAAAGGTCGACAGTTCAAATCTGCCAGGTGCTCCTTAGAAATTCTATGGGGTAGTTCTACTGTGTCCTATAGGGTTGCTGAGTCAGAATTGACTCAACGGCAGTGGAGTTGGGTCCATAGTAGCAAAAAGATGGAATCAACCTAGGTGACCATCAACAGACGAATGGATAAACTATGGTTCATATACTCAATGGAACACTATACAGTGATAAAAAAAAATGATGACTTTAGGAAGTATCTCATAACCTGATTTCAATTGGAAGACATGCTGACTGAAATCAATCAGTGGAAAAAGGACAAATATTGTATGAGACCCCCACTATACAGACTTAAAAACAGACTTAGGTACAGAAGAAAAGACTCTCTGATGGCTACAAGGATGGAGAGAGAGGGAGAGGGTTGGTCACAGAGTAGATAGTTGATAAAAATTCAGTTAGGTGAAAGCTATGACAGCACACAGTAAAGAGCAGATCAACATAACTGGACCTCAACATAAACTGAAAGGTTTTCTAAACCCAACTCACTATTTCAAAGGATAGAGTAGCAGGGACAGGGGTCTGGGGACCACGTTCTCAGGGGACATCAAGGCAAATTGGTATACCTAGTCAGTTGCTAAGAGAATCTTCTGCACTCATATTAGAGAGTGGCATTTGGGGTCTTAAAAGCTGGCAAGCTGCCATCTAAGATACACCAAATGGTCCCGATTCATCTGGAACAGATGATGACTGAGAACAACAAAGATACAAGGTAAAAAGAGCCCAGGAGACAGAAGGATACATTTGCATGGGGGACTGTATCAAAATGAGACCAAAAGAACCAGATGGTGCTTGGCCACCACGGAAGACAGCTGTGATGTGGGACACAATGTAGAGTCCCTGGGGTAACATGAGACAAAGAGGTGTGCAGCCCAAGAACTCTACTAAAAGACCAGAATTGATGGTCTGACAGCCTGGAGGATCCCCTGGAAACATGACACCTAGACCTGTTGCTGCCCCTGACTGGAAACCAGCACTGAGGTCAACTCTTTAGACAAGAATGAACTGGACTGGCGGACACAGTGTGACCATATGGTGTGTATATTTTATGGTTCTGTGCATTTATAGGAGACTGTTCTACTGGTCTCTTTCTAGATGGGAGATAAGAGGGTGGAGAGGAAGGAACAGATGCTTTTTAAGAGACTACTAGAAAAATAGAGTGAAAAGGAGGAGTGTGCTGTCACCAGGTGAGGAGAGCAGATGAAGTTGCAGATAGGCAGGCATACAAAACTAATTTGGATTGTATAATTCTACTTAATCACAATAAAAAATTTAAAAAACTAAAAAAATTTTCAGGCAAAAGTTTACACGCAGACAGAAGTCATCTTTGATGGGTACAAAGGAGGGAAGGAATGAGGAGAGATAGACACCAATGAAACAATAGGTAGGTGGTAACCATGGAGAAGGGTAAGATGCAACACAATACTGGGGAAGTCAACATCACCTGACCAAGTTAAAGTCATAGAAGTTTCATAGACACATCCACATTCTCTGAGGGCTTAAATTCTTGACTGTAACAACATAGGAATAGAGAGATAAACTATGGTGTATATACTCAGTGGAATACTATGCAATAATAAAGAACAATGGTGATTTTAGGAAATATAAAGTAGTTTCAATTGGAGGATATTATGCTGAGTGAAAGTACTCAGCAACAAAAGGACAAATGTTGTATGAGACCCCTACGATATGAACTTACAAACGGAGTCATGCACAGAAGAAAAGACTCTTCGACAGCTGCAGGGGTTGGGAGGGAGGGAGGGAGTGGGTGGGGTATAGATTAGATAGTTGATAGAAATTTGGTTGGGTAAAATCAGTGGCAACACACATTATAAAGAAGATTAATTTGTGCTGGACTTCAACATGACATGATTACTCCTCCAATCTTAACCTGATGTTGCAAGGACAGAGTAGCTGGGGCGAGGGGCTGGGGATCATGCTGTCAGGGAAAATTGAGGCCAGTTGGCACAACTAGCATTTTGCTAAGAGAGTCTTCTGCTCCCCGCATTGGTGAGTGGAGTCTGGGGTCATAAAAGCTGCCAAGCTGCCATCTGAGATACAACAAATTGTCCCAATTCAACAGGAATGGATGATCACCAAGGACCAAAACAATACGGGGGAAAGAGAAGCGAGAAGACAGAGAGTCCCTTGAGAGTGGGGGACTACATCGACATGTGACTGGAAGACTCAGATGGTGCCTGGCCACCACCAGCGATAAACTGGTGCCAGTGTTGTCTAGATGTGGAAAGGATCTTATTATTATTATTATTGTAATTAAGTGAAAGTTTACAATCCAAGTCAATTTGACATATGGAGTGATAGATGTGATGGGCCTCACAAAGTTGAGTCTCATTGGCAACACAAGAATGAAAAGTGGTGCACCCTGAGATCTTCACTGAAAGACCATAATCGATGGTCCAGGGGCCTTGGGGTTTCCCTGGGACCGTGGGCCCTGGCCCTGATGCTGTACCTGTCCATAAATCATGATGGAGGTCCTCTTCAGACAGAAATGGATTGGACTTGGCAAAACAGAATGACCATATCATGTGTGCACTTTGTGGTTCTATGCATCTATAGAATGTCATCCTGCTGACCCCTTACTGGAGGTGAGTGAGAGGGTGGAGAGGAGGGGGTAGGAGATTCTTAGGAGGATATGACATATGGAACAGAAAGGAAGAGTGTGCTGTCACCGGGCAGGGACAGCAGTGAGAGCTGCACATAGGCACGCGTGCAAATTTATAACGCAATATACATTTTTACTCGATCATCATAAATTAATTAATTAATTAAAAACAAAAAAACAAATCACTGGGCTGAGGGCTGTGGGAACTATGGTTTCAGGGAATATCTATTTCAACTGATATAACACCGTTTATATAGGAAGTTCCTACATTCTACTTTGGTGAGTATTGTCTCAGGTCTTAAAAGCTTGTGAGCAACAATGTAAGATACTCCACTGGTCTCGTTTATCCGGAGTAAGACAGACTGAAAGAAACCAAAGACAAAGGACTAATGGACCGCAACTACCACAACCTCACCAGGCTGAGTCTGGCACAATCAGATCGTACACAGCTACTGCTCTGACAGAGATCACAACAGAGGGTCCTGGACAGAGACAGAGAAAAATACAGAACAAAGTTGTAACTCCAGTAAAAAAAGCCCAGACTTACTGGCCACCCACAGACTGGAGAAACACTGAGAACGTGATCTCCAGACACCCTTTTAATTCAGTACTGAAGTCACTTCTGAAACTTACCCTTTGGCCAAAGATTAAGTAGCCCCATCAAACAAACAGTGACACACATAGCTCAACCATATATGCAGCTAAAAGGACAGACGAGCTCAGGGGCAAAGATAAGAAGACAGGAGGCAACAGGAAAGCTGGTCAAGTGAAAATCGGAAGCCAAAGGTTGAGAAGGGAAAGTGTTGACATGTTACGGAGTTGGCAACCAATGTCATAAAACAATGATATGGTTAATTGGTTAATGAGCAACTAATTTGTTCTGTAAGCCTTCTTCTGTGGAAACTCTGGTGGTATTGTGGTTAAGTGTTACAGCTGCTAACCAAAATGTTGGTAGTTCAAATCCACTAGATGCTCCGAGGAAACTCTGTGGCAGTTCTACTCTGACCTATAGGGTCGCTATGAGTCACAATCAACTCCATGGCACTGGGAAACCTTCATCTAAAGCTCTATAATATATACTTACACATTTTTTTAAAAATACAGACCTTAGCTATAATAACCATCTATATTATATTAGCTCTGTGATATTGTCTTTGGATTCTTATAATCTATCTCCCAAAATTTACTTTTGAAATTAAAAAAATTAGTTAACTAGCATTCAATGGTTAATCACTGCAACATCAGGGCTACTTATATGTACATCCATTCCCATGGAGGTGATTTTGACTCATAGCAACCCTATAGGACACACCAGAACTGCTCCATGGGGTTTCCAAGGCTACAATCTTTATGCAAGCAGACTGCTACCTTTATTCCCACAAAGCTGCTGGTAGATTCAAACCAGCAACCTTTCCATTACCAGTCAAGCTTTTAACCAGTTTAAATCACCACCTGCTCTGTGGAAGAAAGATGTGACAGTTTGCTTTTGTAGACTGACAGCCTTGGAAACTCCATGCAGCAATTTCACTTTGTCCTATAGGGTTGCTCTGTATCACCAAGGGCGTCTTCCTTCTAAATATGATTAACACAATTTAGAAGTGAGAGGACTGTTTTAAACAAACTTGTTAGCAGGTCTATGCTTCATTCAAAGCAGTTTCCTGAGGAGAGGTTATACTGTATACCTTATAGTAAGGTTGCTCATACGCAAGTGAGAACACTTAGAAGAACCAAGGCAGCAAGAATCAATTAAGATTCTTAACAGAGAGTTAAAATGGACCAGAAGTCAAAACAGAAGCCTCCCTAAGGAGGAATAATTAGAAACTCCAAAAAGTAATGTAATTTTAAAAAGCATATTAAACATCAATGTACTTAATTATTGTTAATATCTAAAATGATATTTTGACATTAACTCAGCAATTAAGTTTCTGTTCAAGCATTTTAGATAACATTAAGAAAAGCTTAAAAAATCTTTCTTAATTTCTTTTTTTGCATTTCCTCTAGGTTTTCAAACCTGTTAGAGTACAGCCTGTCATAGTATTCTGTTAGGTATTTTTTATTTCAGCTGAGTCTGTTGTAACAACTCCGATCTCAATTTTGTTGGTCTTTTCAAAGAACTAGCTTTTGGTTCTGTTAATTTTTTTTAATTGTTTTTCTGTTCTCTAATTCATTTAGTTCTGCTCTAATCCTTATAATCTGTTTTCTTCTGGTACCTTAGGTGTTCTTCTGTTGCTCTCTTTCTATGTGTTCAAACTATAAGGTTAATTCTTTAATTTGAGCCCCTTCCTCTTTCCGGATGCGTACAGATATAGAGGCAAACTGACTCCTGAGCATTGCTTTTGCTGTATCCCATAGATTCTGGTAGGATGTGTTTTCATTCTCTTCTGATACTATAAATTCTTTATTTTGCCCTTGATTTCTTCTATAACCCAAGGCTTTTTGAGCAAAGTGTTGTTCAGTTTCCATAAGCTTGAATTTCTGCTTATGAACTGTCTGTTATTGATTTCAACTTTCATAGCTCTATGGTCCAAGAAGATACTTTGCATTAATCAATGGTTTGGATTTTATAGAGAACTGCTGTGTGTCCTAACACATGGTCTGTTCTGGAGAACATTTAATGTGCATTGGAGAAGGTATATGTTTTAGTCAGCTAGGGCTGCTCTAACAGAAATACCACAGAGTGGATGGCTTTAACAAAGAAAGATTTATTCTTACACAGTCCGGTAGGTTGCGAGTCCATATTCAGGGTGTCTGCTCCAGGGAAAGACTTTCCCCTTGACGGCCCTGGAGGAAAGTCCAGTATTGCATCAGTCATTGTCCAGGGAGCGTCCTCACACAAGAACCTCTGGTCTGAAGGACGTGCTCTGCTCCCGGTGCTGCTTGCTTGATGGTAGCGAGGTTCTCAAATTGTCCTTGGTTGTTTTTCCTTTTATTCCTTGCAAGCTAAAAGCATTAAGGGTGGGGCAAGCCATACTCCAGGGAAACTTCCCCATAGCAGGAATTCACAGCCCCACCCTAATCCTTTAACCTACAGGTTAGCAAAACCACACAATGGAGGACATTTCCAAGATACTGGGAACCATATCCCAGCCACGTGGCTGCACACATTTTTGGGGGGACACAATTCAAACCATGACATCCCACCCTTTGACAACCCAAAAATCACATCACAAAACATTTAACACGTTCATCTCACCATAGCAAAATTATGTCCATCCATATAACAGAAGTCTTAAATCAGCTCCAAGTCCAAAATACAAAAACTCTTCTACATCTGTGAAACTTAGAAGGCATTAACAGGCAACAGACAAGTCAACAGAACACATTACATTAGCCCTCAAAGCTTTGGAAATACTCTTACATTTTCTGAGACATTCTACACAACAGCAATGCTCTCCAGACTCTAGGTATCGGCCACACTCTCAGGTTTCTGAGTGGAGACCTCCAGCCCCGTGCTACAACTTTGCCTTCAAGGCCCACTTGGACAGAAACTCTGTCCCATCGGCTTTAGGAGCACCCTAAGCCCAACTGAGTGGCAATTCCACCCTTACAAACGCAGCACGCCATGGTTCCACCCTTTCAAACCCCTGAGGTCATGGCCATACCTCTTGAGACTGAGGCAGCTCAGCTTCTCACGCTATCTGCCTCTTCAGCTTCAGCTTCCTATGGCCGCATGGCCTGGGCCTCAGGCCCACATCTGCCCTGCCGGGCAAGTGTTCCAAAGCTCTGTAGCTCCACTGGTTTAAGTGCCCGGAGGCACCCCACTCTTGCTGGAAAGCGTCCTGCCCAAAGGCACTCAACTCTCTCACTCCGTGGGTCAGCAAGGCCAGCTCACCGATTCAAGTGCCCAGAGGCACCCCGTTCCGCGAGGAAAGCTCTGCGCAGGCACTGACCTCTCTCGCTCCACGGGTCGGCTCCAGCGCTGCCTCTGGTTCTGCTGCTGCCGCTGCCGCTGCTGCCGGTCCTCTGTTGTTTCTCCCCATCTGCGCCTTCTTCGTTCCTTCTGAATCTTCTATCCATTCGCAGTTTCAAAGTGGCTTCCACATTTTAGGTATTTGCTAGAGCAGCACCCCACTCCCACGGTACCAATTTGTTTTAGTCAGCTAGGGCTGCTCTAACAGAAATACCACAGAGTGGATGGCTTTAACAAAGAAAGATTTATTCTTACACAGTCCGGTAGGTTGCGAGTCCATATTCAGGGTGTCTGCTCCAGGGAAAGACTTTCCCCTTGACGGCCCTGGAGGAAAGTCCAGTATTGCATCAGTCATTGTCCAGGGAGCGTCCTCACACAAGAACCTCTGGTCTGAAGGACGTGCTCTGCTCCCGGTGCTGCTTGCTTGATGGTAGCGAGGTTCTCAAATTGTCCTTGGTTGTTTTTCCTTTTATTCCTTGCAAGCTAAAAGCATTAAGGGTGGGGCAAGCCATACTCCAGGGAAACTTCCCCATAGCAGGAATTCACAGCCCCACCCTAATCCTTTAACCTACAGGTTAGCAAAACCACACAATGGAGGACATTTCCAAGATACTGGGAACCATATCCCAGCCACGTGGCTGCACACATTTTTGGGGGGACACAATTCAAACCATGACAGTATACTTATCTGTTGATGGATGAAAAGATCTATATATGTCAATAAGATCAAGTTGCCTGATTGTTGCAAAAAAATCTGCATCTTTACTGAGCTTTTTTCTTAACAGTCTATCCATAACTGAAAGGGTAGTGTTAAAGTCTCCAACTATTATTGCGGAACGGTCTATCTCATTTTTCAGTGTTGTCAGTATTTGTTCAATGTATTTAGGTGCCCTGGTATTGGGTGCATAAATATTTAATATTGTTAAGTCCTGCTTGAATATTGAACCTTTCAGAAATTGTGACCATCCTTGTCCACAACAGTGGATTTTACATTAAATTCTATTTTACCTGAGATTAGTATTGCCACACCTGCTCTTCTTTGTATATTGTTAGCTTGGTATATATTATTCCATCATTTAATTTTCAATTTGTTCATATCTTTCAGTCTAAGGTGTGTTCCTTGTAAGCAACATATAGACAGGTCATGTCTTTTGATCAAGGATGTCATTCTCTGTCTCTTTACTAGAGGGAAATGAGGAAATGTGTATCTACTCCACTATCTTTTCTAGATTCACATCACTCACCAAGATTATTACAAGGAGAAGTAGATCATCTTAATAAATCTATCACAAAGGAAGAGATGGGAAAAGTCATCAAAAATCTACCAACCAAAAAAAGTCCTGGCCCAACATCTAATGGCTTCACCAGAGAATTCTACCAACATTGTGCTAGAAGTTCTAGCCAGAGCAATTAGACAAGATAAAGAAATAAAGGGCATCCGTATCAGAAATGAAGAAGTAAAAATCTCTCTATATGCAGATGATACGATTGTTTGTACAGAGAATCCAAAGGAATCCATAAATAAACTATTGGAACTAATAGAGGAGTTCAGCAAAGTAACAGGATACAAGATAAACATAAGTAAATTCAGTAGGATTCGTTTATACCAACAATGAGATTATTAAGAAAGAAATCACCAAATCAATACCATTTACTATAGCCCCCAATAAGATAAAATACCTAGGAATAAATCTAACTAGAGAAATAAGAGATCTTTACAAAGAGAACTACAAGAATTTACTACAAGAAACTAAGAGAGACTTACATAAATGGAATAACCTGCCCTGCTCATGGATTGGAAGACTCAACACTGAGAAAATGTCTATTTTACCCAAAGCAATATACTTATATAATGCAATCCCAATACAAATTCCAGCTATGTTTTTTAATGAGACAGAGAAACAAATCATCAACTTTGTTTGGAAAGGAAAGAAATTTCAGATAAGCAAAGCATTACTGAAGAGAAAGAACATACCGGGAGGCCTCTGACTACCTGACCTCAGAACCTAGCACATTGCCATAGTAGTCAAAACAGCCTGGTACTTGTACAAAGAGAGACGTATAGACCAATGGAGCAGAGTTGAGACCCCAAAGACACCACCATCGTATAATGAACTGTTGATATTCAACAAAAGCTCCAAGATTTTAAACTAGGGTCAGAACAGTCTCTTCAACAAATGGTACTGGCAAAATTGGATATTCATCTGCAAAAAACTGAAACAAGACCCATATCTCACATCTTGTACAAAAACCAACTCAAGTTGGATAAAAGACTTAAATATAGAATCTAAAAATGATAAAGCTCATCCAAGATAAAATAGGATCAATAATGGAAGTTTTAATACACAATGTAGACAGACTTCAAAATCTTACAAACCACAATCAACAGAAGAGAAAAGAGATAAGTGGGAACTACTAAGAATCAAACACTTTTGCTCATCCAAAGACTTCATCAAAAGAATTAATTCGACTCTATGGCACTTGGCTTTGCTTACAGAATGGGAAAAAATATTTAGCAACTCTATGTCACACTGCCATCTAATCTCCATAATCTATAAGATATTGCAAAATATCAACAGGAAGAGCATAAATAATCCAATTAAATGATGGGCAAAGGAGATAGAACTTTCTCTAAAGAGGATATCCAGGCAGCCGAAAGACACACACAGAATTGCTCAGGATCATTAACTATTAAAGAATCACAACTGCAATGAGATATCATCTCATCCCAACAAGTTTGGCCATGATCCAAAAAAACACAAAACAACAAATGCTGGAGAGGCTGTGGAGAAATTGTAACACTCCTGCACTGCTGGTGGGATTGCAAAATAATATAACCTCTTTGGAAAACAGTCTGGCGCTTCCTTAAAAAGCTGGAAATAGGTATACCCTTTGATCCTATAATTCCACTGCTTGAAATTTATCCCTCAGAAACAAAGGTTGTCACATGAACTGCTGAGGCCCATCACCCACAGAAGCCTCTGTAAGCAAAGTCTCACGCCTATGTGATGGCAGGCAGACGCATCCCACCCTTGACATATTTTTTGGCCTTGCTCTCCCTGATGATATTTTGCATCCTAATTAAACTTTCCTCAAAAATACCCTCTTATCTCCTGGCACAAGGATCAAAGAAGGAGGGTTTTACAACCCCCTCGGCTTAATGAATTTCAACACAGCATGCCCAGCCCCAGAATACTGAGGCCGGCCTGGCTCTGCTGGCTTCCCCCAACTGCACTTCCCCCTCCACATGTGAAATACAAGATTGCAGGAAGGCCCTGGGAAGCTCCCCAGGAACGACCCCCTACACAGCCCTTAGAGATAGACATTCCACTCCCTACATCAGGAAGACAGATAAGCTTCCAAGTTTATTATATTTGATATGGCAAATAGACTAATACTAAAGAAATACCCTTCTTAGAACAGCTTAAGAGGAGACTTAGAGTGGGGGACAGTGGCTGCTTACTATTCTCACAGGAAGAGATTAAATAACAGCAGAGAAGGAACAAATAGAGACAGCCAGATTACCCCTCTTCCTGCACCTTTGACCTTGAAGCATAGATAGAGCTGACTGAGCTCAAGGTATAGCTTTATTTTCACTGTTTATTATAATCACAATATATTTGTCTCGGGCCATTACTTAAAAGGCCCTAATGATTAACATGAAAAAAGACCACAATGTATCGGTTCTTTCCTAGCCAACAGAGAAGACCCTAATAATTAACATGAAAAGAGACCACGAGGTATCAATTCCTTACTAACCAACAGCTTACGTGGTCAAAAGGGCAGAGTGAAATCATGTCAGTGATTATATAAAAAATAAAGAAAGACAGACTCTGACAGTCTGCTGATCTCCAGATTCCTGGTTGTCTCAGTCTCATCATTTCTTCTTCGCCGACGCCACCCATCTCTTCGTGATCCCAGACCCTGCCAAGGCTGGCTCCCGGCAATGAACAGACACATGTATGTTAATGTTTGTTGCAGCACAGTCCACAACAGTAAAAAGTTGGAATCAACCCAGATGCCCATCAACAGATGAATGGATCAGCAAACTGTGGTACATACGCTCAGTGGAACACTATGCTATGATAACAAATAATGACAATTTTAGAAAACATCTCATAACATGGTCTCATTTGGAGGAGATCATGTTCAGTGAAATCAGTGTCAAAAGGACAAATTTTGTATGAGACCCCTGTTAAAAGACTTAACAAGAGAATTATCCACAGAAGAAAATGACTGCTGGCTACATGGGTGAGTATGGTGTTGAAGCTTTATCATAGATGAGATAATTGATAGATGTTAGAAATTTTATTTTTTACTGTAATTAATAAAAAAAAATTTTTAAAGAAAATCCTTTTTTCCATCAAAATGGCCATGAGTTTAAAAAAAATATATTGAAAAAACTTGACACTTAATTAGGTTTTTGTCCCAGCTGTAGTGTTTCGTAACTGCCAGGTCAGGAAACCCAGGTCAGTCTGATTTTAAAGGGCACATGTATGTACCTCAAGTATACCAGGTGCACACTGCCCCAGAGCCTTGCATTTGCAGAGATTTCCATGCTGGCTATGAGCCCACTTTGGGGCAGTGGTTAAGAAGCTGGGGCTGCTTACTGAGAAGGTGGCAATCTGATCCAATTTTAACTGGTTTAGTCTTAGTCAACAAAGTGAAATCGGAACACATCGGAATTTTCTAAATTTGAATGAAGGTGAACGACACCTTGAATGGGAATAATGGTGGGTCAAACACCTAAGAGGCAGAGTGAGCTCCCTCAGGAGCTAATGCAGGAGATTGGATTATTGCCTGGACTGTGGAGAGCAATGCACATTCACGCTTTGAGCTAGCCCCACTGTGGTTGTTATGTGGTGCACATGCTGCCCTTGTTTTCTAAGAGGGAGATTAAGTTTCTAGCAGGGTAGTGACCTGTGTTTTTCCTGTTCTGTTTATCTTCCCAGTTCACTCACATTTTACAAATTCAGGTCAAATGCAAGTCTGTTCTGGTTTCACTTCATCTGTTATGACTAGGTGGAAAGAGCCAATTTGCAGCCCTTGTTCAAAATCATCAGCTACTTCATGGGAAAAAGATGTGGCAGTCTGCCTTTGTAGACTGACAGCCTTGGAAATCTCGGGCGGCAGTTCCACTCTGTCCTACAGGGCTGCTGTGAGTCAGAATCCACTTGCCCTCAGTGGGTTTTTTGGGAGATGTACTGGCACTTACTGGAAACTTGGATAGCCTAGTGGTTAAGTGCTACAGTAGCTAACCAAAAAGATCTGCAGTTTGAACCCACCAGGAGCTCCTAGGAAACTCTGTGGGGCAGTTCTAATCTGTCCTATAGGGTAGCTAAGAGTCAGACTTGATGACAAGGACTTGCTTCATGCTGCAAAATGCACAGTAAAATCTGCAAAAGCCAGAACGTATGTAGAGTAGAAAGCTGTCAGAGAAGGAAAACTCAAATATTTTCTACTAAAACGAGTGGCAGAGAGGCTGCATTCTGTCAAAGGTAAAAAACTTGTAAGACCTGGAAAAACAAAGCAGATCCATCATACTCTGGCTCTCACAAGTTTCTCTATGATGTTTTTTGTGGATCCTAACAAAATCTTTAAAAGACACCTCCCTGCATCGGAGAAAACCCTGGTGATGCAATGGTATTGCTGATGAACAAAAAGTCAGCAATTCAAGCCCACACTGGGGCTCACTGGGAGAAAGTCCTAGCAACGTGCTCCCTCATCCTTTGCTGAAGCAGCCCTGGTTGCGCAGTGGTTAAGCCCTTGGTTATTGTTCAATCCCACCAGAGGCTTTTAGGAAGAAAAATGTGGCATTCTGCTTTCAGTGAAAATTACAGCCTTGTAAAACTTATGGAGGAGTTCTAGTCCATCCTATAAGGTTGCGACAAGTCAGAATTGACTGAACTGCAACAGGTTTTAGAACGGGAAGGCAAAATAATATAGTTGCTGTGGGAAACAGTTTGGCAATTCCCTCAAAAATGAAACACGGAACTACCATATGATCCAGTAATTCCACTCTTAGATACATACCCAAGAGACTTGACAGCAGCAACACAACAGACACATGTTCAAAGCACTGAGCCGGGAATCAAACCCAAGCAATCTGGCTCCAGAGTCTGAACTCTTTACTCTGTTGCCTCTCAAGTATCTAGCAGACACATGTGTGCACATTTCTACTCCTCCCAGCATTGTACACACAATTGTCTCCCCAGGGCCAAATTAAGGCATGTGAGTGCCCTAAGTACTGTGGTACACCCTCCTCTGCTTACTCATGCATTTGAACGTGATCTGTGCATTGTGTACACATATGTGTATACATATATACACACACGTGTATATGTATATACATGTATATATGTATGACTTAGCTATCTGTGATGTGACTGCTTTATAAATGAAACTGCATTAGTGATTGAATACAAAAGTGGCATGTGTCATTTTAGCAGAATGAGATGTATTACAGTACAAAATTTTTAGTGCATGTAGGGTACTAATATTTTTTATTATATATCACATTTTCTACAAAAAGAGTATTCCACACTTGCTACAACAAAGAACATCTCCAGTATTTTTTAATGTTTGCTATATTAGAATTATGTTAATTTATTATCCATGTTAGTATTATCTTAAATGTATGCTACATTGTGTCCACATATGTGCCCAAAGTATTTTAAGCTCAAGCTATAAATATTGTTGTTTGAACAGTTTAGAACATAACTAACTCTACATAAAAGCTATACAGTTATAAAGCAACTTGACTGAATTCATTGCAGTGGTCAACTTACTTGAGTTCCCTTGCTTTTGTTTGTCACTTGAGACTGGAGTTCCCATTGGTTGTTTACCAGACATTTACAAGGATACCTGTGTGTTTGTATCACAGCAAAGAGCGTGGCTGGTCCTCCTGTCTCGAGTTGCTGGATGAACAGATGTGGATACACAAGACAATTCTCTCAAGATGGATCAGAGACTTTTTAACCATTAATATAATTCATCCATGCCTACTAACCACTCATGTTGAATCCATTTGCATGTTGGGTGAATGTAGCAAAAGTCAGACTTGATAATTCTCCCTCACTTCTTGTTTATTGGAAAGAAATTGTATACTCCCAAGAGACATGCCAAGGTATATACAATTATACATCAGGGGACCATAGGAAACAGACGTCAGGGAGGATGTTAAAGTTGTAGAGGCCTTTAAACAGAATACAGAAACTTCTGCATGGATATGTCATGGCCCTTTTTGTACCTTATTTCTGGTCTGCACATTTTCAAACACTGGAGCTGATATCAGTTTCATTAAGTGCCCTGCCTGTTCCCTTACACTGCAGCACTGCAACTTTTCCTTGTGTCTTGTCTGCTTGGCATTTATGGATCTTTGTTTATTGGGTAATACATACCTGCCTCTACCCCATCTACCAATACAAAATGGAAATAAAATTTTCACTGGAATTAAAAAAAAGAAAAACCGTGATATTTTTTATAAAGCATTTTAACTTTTTCATGCTGATTACAACCCTCTAAATTAATTTTACAACAAAATTGATTCCCTAACTCACTAAAATGAGCCCTGGTGGTGCAATGGTTAAGCACACAACTAACCAAAACTTTTGGCACTTTGACCGCACCAGTGGTTAGCTAGCTGTCCCTGTAAAGATAACAAGCTAAGAAATCCTATGAGTCAGTTTTACTCTGTGCTATGAGTTGGGACTGACTTGACGGCAGTGGATTTGTGGGTTATGTAGTTATTGTGAGTTGAAATTAACCCTCGTGTAATGACTTACTAATGGATGGTGATCTATAGTTTAAAAATAATCCCAGATTGGAATATCAAGATTCTTTTTCAGTTGAGCAGTCCTTTCTTTGATCTAAGGATCCCTAGTGGTACAGAGATGCTAACCAAAAAACTGTAGATTCAAACCCACCAGCCACTTGATGGGAGAAAGATGCAGTCATCTGCTTCCATAAAGATTTCGGCCTCAGGGAGCTGCCATGGCTCTACAGACAGGAGCACCACGCTGTCAGTCTACAGCAAAGACCCCAAAACAGTCAAAAATATCAGTTGTTGAACTCTAAGTGTCAAATGAAGGGACTGAGAAAACCCCACAAAGAATGGAAATAAGAAACTGACATACAACAGAGAATGAGAACTATGGAAGAGAGGTAACCTACAGGCTAAGCAAGACAGATTTGCATTCTTGGACCTAAACAACCAAAAACAGTGGACAAAGAATATGGGAAGGCAACTTCATAGAGCTCGCAACAGGAGACAGAACACCCGGGAACCAGGGATACATATTTTTCCATCCTTTATTCTTCTTCTCCTTCAATGCCTCCACCACTTTCCAATGAATTGGCCATGATCACTTGGCCAGCTCACTGGTTGGCTCCTGTTTTAGTAAGCTAGTGCTGCTCTAACAGAATTACCACAAAGGGTATGGCTTTAACAAAGAAAAGTTTATTCATACACAGTCTGATAGGCTGTGGGTCCAAGTTCAGGATGTCTGTTCCGGGGGAAGGCTTTCCCTCTTGTCGGCTCTGAAAAGCAGTTCTTGTATTGCATCAGTCTTTGTTCTTAGCAGTAACCGCTGGTATGAAGGACACACTCTTTTCCCAGTGCAGCTTTCTTGATGGTGTGAGGTTCTTAATTCTCTGCTTGCTTCTCTCTCTTTTTATGTCCCATGGGATGAAAGAATAAAAGGTGGTGGAAGCCACACTCCTTAGCAAGCATGTGGCAGTCCCACAGCAATCCTCTTTAAGCTTAATCGTACTATCCACTAGCCACAGGCAAAACACTGGTGGCATAGTGGGTTAAGTGCTACATCTGCTAACCAAAAGGTCGGCAGTTCAATTCTGCCAGGTGCTCCTTGGAAACTCTATATAGGGCCAGTTCTGCTCTGATCTCTAGGGTTGCTGTGTGTCAGACCCTACTTGATGGCAGTGGGTTTAGTTTCGGTATTAGCCACAGGCAGAGATTCGGATTTACAGTATCGGATAATCACAAAATGAAGGGCAATCACAGAATACAGGGAATCCTGGCACAGCCAAATTACTACACATATTTTTGGGGGACACAATTCAATGCGTGACAGACTCTTTAGCAGTTTTTGGCGTTTTGTTGTTGCTGTTCTCTTCTCTCTCTCCCTTCCTCTCCTGACTGTTCCTGGGCATCCCCCCTCCCCCTTCTTGATGGGTTGTGTCATACTACTCAGCAAGAAAGCCACAGAAATACAGATTCCCCTGTCTGTGCCACCCCCAGGCAGGATCATATCTTTTTTAAAAACTTTCTTTGGTTTTCCTTTCCATCTGTATGTGTTGCTGCTTCTTTTCTCTGTCTCCCTTTCTCCCTTTCTCTTCTGCAACATGTGCAGCCCATGTGCTGCTCCTCTCGGCTTCTTGGCAGGCAGACTCCCTCAGCGCCGCTCTTTTCTCTCTCCCTGCCTTTCATCCGTGCTGCCTACCTAGCCTCCAGAGCTGTGTGGCCCCGTACCACACAGCCAGCCAGCCAGCGCCGCCCTCGCTGGCCTGCTCATTTCGTTATCTGTGTGTGTGTAGTTGTTGTTGCTCCTTCTCTCTCACGTCGTTCCTTGCTACTCTGCCCACACACAGCTTGCTGCAGTGCACTTCCTCTTCTCGACAGGCCGTGCCGTACCACAGAACCTCCGGCACACAGCCCCCCTGGGTCACGCCGTCCCACAGGCCAGCTCCTGCAGGGTCTGATTTTTGTTTTTCTTTATTGCTCCTCTGTTCCTTGTCCTTCTCATTCCCAGCTAGGCCCTCCACGGCCTGCACCCTTCCTGACTGTTTCTGTTTCTCTCTCTTTCTCTCCTTTTTCTCACTCACATAGTTCCATGCATCACATCTTCAGCCTTCCCTCCTACCATCAACAGACCCCAGCAATGCACAGATCCCCCGGTAATCAGAGATGCATTCTTTTGTAACCTTGTGCTTCCGCTTACCCCCCTTTTCTGTGCTTGCTGCCACCTGCAGTCTCTTAGCCAGGAGGAGGCCCCTTCAGCCCTGGTGGCTTGGGTTTGCCTCACCCCCACTACAGTGGCTGCCTCCTTGAGTGCCATTTGTCTGTAGCTGGCACTGCTTTTTTCCTTTTCTTCTGGTTTTCTCTGCCTTCCAAACCTCCTGCCTCTCTTTTCTCTCAAACACTGGCCTCTGCATGCCATTTTGCCTTGCCTTGAAAGGCTGTGTAGCATTGTGTGGCTGGGGCACCACTCCCCATGGATACCACACTGGGGAAATCTGTCAGTTTTTTGGTTTGGGTTTTTTTTTTTTTTTTTTTTTTTTTTGCTTTGTTGTATTTTGTGTTTTGTCTATTTGACTGTTTTCCCTTTTTGCTCTTCATGGCTTGGGACTCCCTGCTACCCAGACTGCCCTACATGGCTAGGATCTGAGTTCCCTATCTACCCACTTATGTCAGTGGAGTCCCCAGGAACATTTGGTTTTTTCTTTCTTTTTTTCCTCTTTTTTGATTCCTGTCTCTTCATTTCCTAGTTCTCATCTCTTGATACTTACTATCTTTTCCTGTCTCCTGAACACCTGACCCTATGTGGCATCTGTACCCCTTTGAGCTAGGCTATTCAGCATAGCCTGCGAATCGCCTCCCTGGACTTCACAGCAGCACTCTTGGGACCTCTGGGGTCTTTCCTCTTCCCTCCCTACCTTTTTAACTAGTGGTGTTCCCCACCCCCCTTTCTCTATCTTTTTTTTCTTTCTCTCCCGTTCTTGGTTTCTAATCTTCTCCCTCCAGTGGCAAGCTCCATTGTTTTTTGGTTTTGGTTTTGGTTTTGGTTTTGACTGCTTCCTCTCTCCTGTCTCCCATACCCATCTTACCTTCACATATCACAGCCTCCCCGCTCCTTCCTGCCTACCTGTATCGCGTGCTGAACATCACACCTCTAAGCAGCCCAGGCATAGCCTACTGGAACCTGCCCAGCACTGATTTCTGGCTCGCCCTGTCAACCCTAGTAACATACAACATACAACCCATGCCAGCTCTTCCCCTTCAGCTGGACCAGCCCTGATGCACTGTAGCTGAGTGACCAGCCCTGCCCATTGGACAAGGAGATGAAAAGTGTTGTGACCACAGGAGAGTGTACAACAAAGAATTCACAGCCAGCTGCCTGCTCTAACATAGACAAATTTAAAAAAATAAAGTAAAAAACAGGAGGAAACAAAAACTTTACAATCAGTAAATAAAGAAAATAGCAACTGAATGTGCTGAAGACAGCAGAAAATACCAAAACTTAATTAAAAAAAAAAAAAGTAGAGGATGATTCCAGCAAGCATCTAAAATAAAACATCAGATGATCCTCCAGAAGAACAAAAACACTAGGACTACCTGACAGGGAATTTGGATCTCTAATAGTCATAGCTATTCAAGAGCTGAGGCAATAAGCAGACAAAAATAAGGAAAAAATAGAGAAATTTATGGAAAAGGTAGACAAATTCATGCAAGAACTCAGGCAAACAATTCAGGAACATAATGTCAAAATAAATTCACAAGTAAAAGTGGGATTGCTGGGTCCTATGGTATTTCTATGTCTAACTTTCTAAGGAAAGCCCATATTGGTTTTCAAAATAGTCGTATCATCTCGCATTCCCAGACAACAGTGCATAAGAGTTCCAATCTCTGCACAGCCTCTGCAAAGTTTGTTTTTTCCTGTTTTAGTGACTTGCACCAATAATACCAGGTTGAAACTGTATCTCATTGTGGTTTTGATTTGCATTTTTCTAATGGCTTGTGATCTTGGCCATCTCCACATTTGTCTGTTGACTGCTCAAATGTTGTCTTTGGTGAAACTTCTATTCACTTCTTTTGCCCACTTTTTAATTAGATTGTCTTTTTATTGTAGAGATGTTGGGTTTTTATGTACATTTTAGAGATTTTGTCTGATTTGTAATAGGCAAAAGTTTTTCCACTGTAAGTTCTCTTTTTACTTTTTTGGTGAAGCATTTTGATGAGCATATATGTTTAGTTTTTAGGAGATCCCAATTATCTAGTGTCATGGATTGAATTGTGTTCCCCCCCCCAAATGTGTGTGGCAGTTAGGCTGGGCCATGACTCCTTGTACTGTGTGATGTTCCTTTATGTTGTAAACTCTGCCACTGTGATGCTATTGAGGAAGTATGGGTACAAGTTGCATTGATGGGCAGGACTTAATGTGTGGGACTGTATAAAGCCTAGGGGAAGGCCCTTGAGATATAAAGGAAAAGGCAGCAAGGAGAGATTTGGGGATCTCATACCACCAAGAAAGCGGTGCCAGCAGCAGAGTGAATCCTATGGAAAGGACACTAGGATTCTTGTGCCTCAGAAGCTTCCAGTCAAGAGAAAGATTGACAGCAAGGACCTTCCTCCAGAGCCAGCAGAGAAAGCCTTTCCCTGGAGTTCACACCCCTAATTTGGACTATAAGTCTACGAGACAATGACAAAATAAATTTCTCTTTTTTACAGCTATCCACTTGTAATATTTTTGTTAAAACAGCACCAGATGACTAAGACATCTAGCTTATCTTCTGCAGTTTGTGTGTTGTTGATTATGGTTTCTATTCTGTTAATGTCATGTATTAGGGTTTCCAACACTGATGCTATTGTTTCTTCTCTGAATTTCATAGTTTTTGATTTTATATTTAGATCTTTCATCCATTTTGAATTAGTTTTTGTATGTGATGTGAAATTTCAATTTTTTACAAATGGGTACCCACTTTTGCCAGCACCATTTGCTAAAGAAGATTATCTTTTACCCCATTTAATGGACTTCGGGCCCTTGTCAAAGATCAGGTGACCATAAGTGGATGGATTTACATCTCAGTTCTCAATTCTGTTCCATTGGTTAATGTATCATTCATTGTACTGATATCAAACTGTTTTGACTACCATACTTGTAGAGTAGGTTCTAAGGTCACTTAGTGTGAGTCCTTATACTTTATTCTGATCAGTAGTGTTTTACTTATCTGAGACTCCTTCCCTTCCATATAAATCATATAAAAACAATAGACAGAAATACAAAACATAAACAGCAAGATTTCAAAAATGGACAGTGTCATAGAGGAATGAGGAACAGGTTTGAAATGATGAAAGATGCATCAGTGAAATTGAAAACAACCACTTAGATATAATTCTTTTTAAAAAATATCAGAAAAAAAGAACAAAAAAAATTAAGAAACCCTGAGAATGATGTGGGATACAATCAAAAGTGAAAATTTGCAAGTGACCAGATTTCCAGAACAAGGGTAGAAAGTGGAAGACACAGTCAGGATTACTGAAGAATTGCTGACAGAAAACTTCCTTACTGTCATGAAAGATAAAACCAGACCATTTAAGAGTTCAACAAAACCCGTATAGGATAGACCCCAAAAGAAAAACACTAACACATATCATAATCACTCTCACTAAAACCAAAGACAAAGAACCCTGACCACAACTCAAGGAAAGTGAAAAGTCACACACAAAGGGGAAACAATAAGGCTAAGCTTTGATTACTCAGCAGAAACCATTCAGGCAAGAAATCAATGAGATGACATATATAAAACCTTAAAAGGAAAAAAATAGCCAACCAAGGATAATATATCCTGCAAAACTCTCACATAAATATGTTGGCAAAGTAAGGACATTTCCAGATAAACAGAAATTAAGGGAATATGTAAAACCCAAGCCTAACTTATAAGAATTAATAAAAGAAATACTTCAGTTAAAGAACTAACAATATCAGACAAAAATAGCAGAATCTAGGATACAGGAGAACAACAACTAAATATCAACCTACTTAATGAACACCAAAGGATGAAAAAAAATTAATAGATTTACAACAGGGAACCAGGGAGGTCAATGTGTAAATGACAGTAACATCAAAACAATAAAATGGGGACTAAACATTGTAGATACTTAATTTTCAGATGGAGAAGTCAAGGTGATATCCAGTAATAAAAGAATGATTTAAACAGGAATATAGGGGTAAATTTCAAGATAATCACAAAGAAAGTTAACAAATCTGTTCATCAAACTAAAGTCTCTAAATACAACAATAACACTTGAAAGAAACTCAGTACTAGAAAGTAAGAGGCACAAAGAAAATGCCAGCACTAAAAAAAAAAAAGTGGTATAAAATGACGGCAATAAACTTACAGCTACCAATGAACACACTGAATGTAAATGGCTTAAATGCACTCGGTAAACAGAGAGTGACAGAATGGGTTAAAAAAATAAGACCTATCAATATGCTGCCTACAAGTACACACCTTATAAACAAAGGTATAAATGTATTAAAAATAAAAGGGTGAAAAAAAAATTAGTTAAGCAAACAACAACTATAAAAGAGCAGAAGTGGCAATACTCATCTCAAATGAAACAGTTTTCAAAAAAATCCACCATGAAAGACAAAGAAAGACATTATACAATGATAAAGGTAGAATCCATCATAATAAATGCTTACACATCTAATGATAGGGCCCCAAAGCACACAAAATAGATTGTAACAGTGCTGAAAAGAGAAACTGACGGTTACACAATAATAGCAGAAGACTGTCATGGGCTGAATTGTGTCCCCCCAAAAATATGTGTAGCCATGTGGCTGGGACACGATTCCCAGGATCTTGTGACTGTCCTCCATTTTGTGGTTTCCCTAAACTGTATGTTAAAGGATTAGCGTGGGGCTGTAAATTCCTTCATAGGATTACTTCCTTGCCCTGCTGTAAAGGGAGTTTCCCTGGAGTATGTCTTGCCCCACCCTTAATCCTTTCAGCCTGCAAGAGATAAAAGAAAAGAGAAGCAAGCAGAGAACTGGGAACCTCCTACCATCAAGCAAGCAGCACTGGAAGAAGAGTGCGTCCCTTCGGACCTGAGGTTCCTGTGCCAAGATGCTCCCTAGACAAAGACTGATGCAATACCAGACTTTCCTGTGCTCCGTGGACAAAGACTGATGCAATACCGGACTTTCCTGCAGAGCTGACAAGGGGAACGCCTTCCCCTGGAGTGGACACCCTGAATATGGACTTGCAACCTACCGGACTGGGTAAGAATAAACCTTCCTTTCCTAAAGCTATCCACTCGGTGGTATTTCTCTTAGAGCAACCCTAGCTGACTGAAACAAAGACTTCAGCACATCACTCCCAGTAATAGAGAGAACATGTAGAAAGAAACTGAAAGATACAGGAGATCTAAACAACATAATCAACCAACTTGACCTCATAGACATACATCAAACATTCTACTCAACAGCAGCAAAATATACATTCTTTTCCAACACACATGAAACATGATCGAGCGTAGAACACATCTTAGGCCATAAAGCAACCTTCAACAAAATACAAAACACTGAGATAATACAAAGCATTTTCTCTAATTGTCATTCCATGAAAGTACAAATTAATAACAATGAAAAAATACATAATACATAGAAACTAAATGACACCTTGCTTAAAAACCACTGAGTAACAGAAGAAGTTGAAGATAGAATCAAAAATTTCCTCAAATCACATGAAAATGAAAACACGTCATAGTAAAACCTCTGGGAAAAAGCAAAGGTAGTGCTCAGAGGTCAATTTATAGCAATAGATACACACATCAAAAAAGAAGAAAGGACAAAATCAAAACATTATGTATACAACTTGAACAAGTAGAAACATAACAGCAAAAGATGCTGTCTTAATTATCTAGTGCTACTGTAACAGAAATATCACAAGCGGATGGCTTTCAAGAAGAGAAATCTATTTCTTCACAGTAAAGTGGACTTAAAAGTCCAAATTCAGGGTACCAGCTCCAGGGGAACATTTTCTTTCTGTGTTCACTCTGGAGGAAGATTCTAGTCTTTAGTCTTCCCCTGGTGGAAGAGTTTCTCAGGGGGCAGGGACCCTAGGTCCAAAGAATGCTCTCTGTTCCATGCACCGCTTTCTTGGCAGTATGAGGTACCCTTATCTCTCTGCTCACTTCTTTCTTTTATTTTCCAAGAGATTGCCTCAAACACAATACAATCTTGTAGACTGAGTCCTGCCTCACCAGCACAACTGATGCTCATCCTTGCTCATTAACACCATAATGGCAGGATTTACAACATACAGAAAATCACACAACACTGGGAATCGTGGCCCAGCCAAACTGATGCACACATATTTGGGGAAACACAATTGAATTCACAACTGAAGCCCACAATTGCCATAAAAAAGAAACGATAAAGATCAGAGCAGAAATAAGTCAAATAGAGATTAGAAAAACAATAGAAAGAATCAACAAAACCAAAAGTTGGTTTTTTGGAAGGATCAACAAAATAGAAAAACCACTGGCCAAAGTGACTGAAGAAAAACAGGAAAGGGTGCAAATAACCCAAGAGAAAATGAAGTGGGGGATGTTACAACTAACTCCAACAAAATAAAAATGACAGTGTACTATGAAAAACTGTACTCGACATATTCAAAAACATAGGGGAAATGAACAAATTTCTAGAAATATGCTACCTTCCTAAACTGAAGTTGAAAATCTGAACATATGCATAACAAAAGATTGAAAAGGTAATTTAGAAAGAAAAACACCTCAATAAAAAAAGTCCTGACCCAGGTTCACTGGAAACTTCTACCAAACATTCAGAGAAGAGCTTGCACCAGTACTACTCAAACTATATGAGAACATAGAAAAGAAAAGGACACTTCCGAATTCATTTCATGAAGCTAGCATAACCCTGATACCCAAACCGGGCAACGCCACAAAAAAAAGAAATTACAGACCAATATTTCTCATGAATACAGACAGATGAAAAAATTCTTAACAAAAATCTAGTCAACAAAATTCAGCGTCATATCTAAAAAATAATGCACCACACCAAGTAGAATTCATACCAGGTATGCAAGAATGAGTTAACATTAGAAAATCAACATATTCCATGACACAAATAAACCAAGAGAATCACATGATTGTCTCAATCAACCCAGAAAAGGTATTCAATAAAGTCCAACACCCGTTCTCAATAAAATCAATATAGCAGGGAAATTCCAAAATGTAATAAAGAACAGCCAATACCATTCTTAACAGAGAGAGAATGAAACATTTCCCTCGAACAAGAACAAGATATCGATGCCCCTTATCACCACTCCTATTTAACGTTGTACCAGAAGTCCTATCTAGAGCAATAAGGCAACAAAAAGAAATAAAAGACATTCATATTGGTAAGGAAGAAGTGAAACTCTTCCTATTTGTTAGTAGTATGTTACTGTATGTGGAGGCCCAAAAGATTCCACAAGAAAACTACTAGAACTAATAGAAAATTCCAGTAGAATAGCAGGATACACCAACAATAACAAAAAAATCAGCTGGATTCCTATAGACCAATAAAGAAACCTATGAAAAGGAAATCAGGAAAGTAATACTATTTATAATAGCACATAAAAAAAAATCAAATACTTATGAATACATCTAACCAAGAGTACTCTATGGCAGTGGGGTTGGGGATAAAGAAAACTGCAAAACAGCACTGCAAGAAACCAAAAGAGACCTACCTACAGAAATGGGAAAACACACTGTACTCATGGATAGAGAGACTCAAAATTTTGAAAATCTAAATTCTACCTAAAGAAATCTACAAATACAATGCAACCCAGATCCAAATACCAAAAACTTTCTTTAACAAGATGGAAGTCCTACTCATTAACTTTAAATGGAAAGGAAAGAGTCCCTAGTGAAATAAAGCATTACTGAAGAAGAATAAATTAGGAGGACTGTCAGTCATCTGGTACTGCCCTAACAGAAACACCACAAAAGGATGGCTTTAGCCACTTGGTTTGGCTTTAACAAACAGAAGTTTATTCTTATACAGTCCAAAGTCTACAAATCTGAATTTAAGGTGTCTGCTCTAGGGGAAGTCTTTCTCTCTGTCAGCTCTGGAGGAAGCTCCTTGTGTCTTTCTTTGGTGTGAGAGTATCTTGGAGCAGGAACTTCAGGTCCAAAGGATGTGCTCTGATGTTGGAGTTATTTTCTTGATCGTACGAGGTCTGTAACTCTCTGCTTGCTTCCCACACTCCAGGGAAGTTCCCTTTACATTGGAGCAGCTGTGTCAGCTTAGGAAGGCTGTTCCAGTCTCACCCTAATCCTCTTCAACACAATCCTATCTATTAACCACAGGCAGAGATTACAGCATAGGAAAATCACAAAGTGGAGGACAATCACTCAATGCTGAGAATCATGGCCCAGCCAAATTGCTACACATGTTTGTCAGGATGCAATTCAATCCATGACAAGGACTCACACTACCCGACTTCAGAATCTACCAGATGTCTAGGACAGTCATAACAGCTGGGTACTGGCACAGTAACAGAAGCACTGACTAACAAAAGAAAATTGTTAACTCAAATGCAGATGCAGCCACGTGTGTCACTCAGTCTTATACAAAGGTGCCAAGTTCATTAAATGGAGGAAAGAAAACAGTCATCTTTAGAACAGTTGCTGGCAAAACTGGATGTCCATCTGCAAAACAATGAAGGAGAACCTATACTTGTTACCATACTCAACAATTAATTCAAAATGGATCAAAGACCTAAATATAAACTGAAAACTATAAAGATCATAGAAAAAAAATAAGGCCAACACTAGAGGCCATAATGCATGGCACAAACAGGATATAAATCATAACTAACAACACACGATCACCAGAAGATAAGCTAGATAACTGGGGTTTTCTAAAAATTAACATTTACACTCATTAAAGGACTTTATTGAAACAGTGAAAACAAAATCTACAAACTGGGAATAATAATTTTGGCTATGACAAATCTGACAAAATTCTAGCCTCTAAAATCTATAGAAAAGTCCAACACCTCTACAACAAAAAAGACCAAAAAAAAAAAATCCATTTAAAAAATGGGCAAAGGATATGAAGAGACATTTTACCAATGAAGACATTCAGGCAGCTGATGGACACAGGGGGAAATGCTCTCACTCACTAGCCATTAGAGAAATGCAAATCAAAAATACAGTGAAACACCACCTCAAACCCAAACTGCTGACGTTAATCCAAAAGTCAGAAAATAATGAATGTTGACAAGGCTATGGGGAGATTGGAACTCTTATCTACGGCTGATGGGAATGCAAAATAGTACAACCATTTTCAAACAACACAGCACTTCCTTAAAAACGTAGACATAGAAATATCGTATGACCCAGCAGTCCCACCCCAGGAATATTTCCTAGAGAAGTAAGAGCATCACATGACTAGAAAAATGTGCACCCATTTACTGCAGCGACATTCACAACAGCAAAAAGACACGTCCATCAACCAAAGCGTCAACCTACGTGTGTTCATCAACAGAAGTGGATAAACACACTACAGTACACACACAATGGAATACTAAGCAAAGAAAAGGAATAATAATGAATCTGTGAAACATCTCACAACATGGGTGAATCTGGAAGGCATTTATATTGAGTGAAATAAGTCAACCACAAAATGACAAATATTGTGTAAGACCACTATTATAAAAACTCATGAAAAGATTTACATACAGAAGTAAATAATCTCTGATAGTTATGGGGGAAGGCCACAAACTAGACAATAAGCAGATGGTAACTTCAGTGAAGAATGAAACAGTACACCTTACTGGGGAAGCCAGAACAGCACGGCAAAGCAGGCAAGTGGAAGCTTCATAGACAACATTTCAAATCCCTGAGGGACAGAATTACCGGGTGGAGCACTAGGGATGACAGCCTTGGGGAACATCTAGTTCTACAAACATAACATAGCTTAAAAGGAACCGTACTACATCCTACTTTGGTGAGTAGCCTCTGGAGTCTTTAAAGTTTATAAGCAGCCGTCTGAGATACCTCACTGGTCTCACTCCATTATGAGCAAGGGAGAATGAAGAAAACTAGAGACACAAGGCAAAAATTAATCCAAAGGCTAACGCATCATGACTAACACAACCTCCATTAGACTGAGTCCGCACAACAACTGGATGGTGTCTGGCTACCACCAACACCTGTTCTGATCCTGGACAGATCTAGAGAAAAATATAGAATTAAATTCTAACTCACAAAAAAAGATCAACTTAAGGGCCTGCCAGAGACTAGGGAATCTGTGAGAATAGGGCCTTGGAGTCTCTTTTTAATGCATTACTGAATTCATTCCTGAGGTTTACCTTTCAGCCTAAGACAGACATGCCCATTAAACAAAAAGATTAAATGGACACATCAACACAGGGACAAGGACAAGAAGGCAAGAGGTGACAGGAAGGGTGATAATGACTAACCCAAGATTAAGGGGAGAGAGTATTGACCTGTCATGGAGTTTGTAATCATTGTCATAAAACAATATGTATATTAATTTTTTAAGGAGAAACCAATTTGCTGTGTAAACTTTCTTCTAAAACACGAAAGAAAAAAAAAATTCAGCCTTAGAAACCCAAAGGCATAGTTCTATTCTGCTCTATAGGGTTACTATGAATCATAATTTACTTAATGGCAGTGGCTTTTTGGTTTCATTGCTAGGTTATGGATGAAATAAATAATCATAGTAATAGTGAATGGATTTCAAATACTAATGATTTTAAACAAATAGAGTGTACTTTTTAAAAATGAAGACTGTCCTTACATAGTACAACATAATTATTCTTTTCTCCTAGTTGGATTTAGGAACAGGATCGAAATACCCTGATGAAATATCTGTCTGTTACAATCCTAGCCACTCTTGGGGAAACCCTGGTGATGTAGTGGTTAAGTGCTACGTCTGCTAACCAAATGGTCAGTGGTTGAAATCTGCCAGGTGCTCCTTAGAAACTCTATGAAGCAGTTCTACTCTGCCCTGTGGGGTCACTATGAGTCAGAATCAACTGGACAGCAGTGGACAGCGGATACCCACCCTTGGAACACAACTCAAATCTTCCAATAAGCCATTGCTATACACTGTTGTTGTCAGGTGCCTTCAAGTCAATTCTCACTCATAGTAACCTGATGTGACAGTAGAATTGCCTCACTGGGTTTTCTTGGCTGTAATCTTTATGGGAGTGGACTATCAGGCCTTTTCTCCTGCAGAGCTGCTGTTTGGGTTCAAACAAGCAGCCAATCTCTTCTTAATGGCTGCATCACTAGGGCTTCTTATTCCTAACACTAACAAAATCCAAACACATTGGTACTGAGCAGTTTCCAACTGATAGCAATTCCCCCCTAGGTCTTTTTTGTTTTAGATTCCATTCAAATATTTCTTTTTTATTTCCAGAGTAATTTCTTGATCTGTGCTTTCTCTTAGGAAACCCTGGTGACATACTGGTTAAGCAGCTTTTGGTCAGCAGCTCAGATCTACCAAGTGTTGTTTGGAAACTCTGCGGGGCAGTTCTACTCTGTCCTATAGGGTCACTGTGAGTCGGAATTGAGTCAGTGGCAGTGGGTTGGGAGGGCGGGTTTGGCTGTCTCAAAAGTTGTCTTTTTTTCTATAATTCATATTGCTGTCAGTACTTTGCTCATGCAGTGTTTAACAACATTTGTTCAATTGCTTTTAACTGAAAAATAATTTCCTGAAGGAATGAAGAATTCTTTTCAGGCTTTCCAGGGAATACAAATGACATTTTCCTTGTGTTTTTTAAAAGAAGGTCTCTGCATTTTTTTTCAAATGGATAATGTTTTAATTTTTTGCTGAAATCAGATATGTAAAAATTATGTAAAATTCTTTGTTTTTCAATGAATGATTTAAATTATCTCAGATTGCTTCTAAATGAATCTTCAGCTACTATCAAATAGGATGGATTATGCATTTTGATCTTGCAATACGGTCTGCCTTACAGTTCTTTGCTTTGCCAGAACCTACAAAATGAGAACACATGATATAAAACAAACTGTTAGAGAAAACGTACGCTATGAAGAGATTAATTGAGTCTGCTGTTCAAGTCTAAAGAAAGAGAATGGAAGCAGTGGAGGTCAGTCCCCTAAATCTGAATCTTATAGCAGCTGGAATATGTTGTAAGGAATGGCACAGAAAAACTTTGTCAGAACAGTTTTGTGTAGAACATACAGACCTCCTCTTACTGTCTTTGCTTTATTGTACTCCACAGATATCGGTATTTTGTTTTTGTTTTTTTTGTTTGTTTGTTTGTGGTAACCCTGCATTGAGTAAGTCTACGGGCACCACTTTTCTAACAGCTTGTGCTTACTTCACGTCTCTGTGACACATTAAGGTAATTCTCCCAATATTTCAAACTTTTTAAAAAATTATTTTTGTATCTGTTATGGTGATCTGTGATTAGTGGTCTTTGATCTTCCTATTATAATTGTTTGGGGGGCCTCCAGCTGCACCTGTGTAAGATGGCGAACTTAATCAATAAATGCTTGTGTGTTCTGACAGTTCCATCAACCTGCTATTCCTCTGTCCTTTCCCTCTTCTCAGGCTTCCCTGTTCCCTGAGACATGACAATATGGAAATTAAGCTGATTCATAATCCTACAGTGGCCCGTAGGTATTCAAACAAAAGGAAAAGTCTCACATCTCTCGCTATAAATAAAAGCTAGAAGTGATTAAGCTTAGTGAGGAAAGCATATTGAAAGCAAGGTGTCTTGCACCAAACAGTTCACCAAGTTTGTGAGTGAGAAGGAGAAATTCTTGAAAGAAGTTAAAAGTGTTATTCAAGTGAAATCATGAAGGATAAGAAAGCGAAACAACCTTGTTGCTGATACGGAGGAAGTTTTAGTAGTCTAGGTATGTTGCTGAACCAAAGCAAGTTCATTCGGTCTGTCACTACAAGCAAACCCAGGGACCAGGAAAGGTTCATGCAAGCTTTATTAACAGGTAAGCACGCTTCCAACTGCTTTTATAGCTAGATTACAAAGGGATTTGCATCTGGAAAATGTCAAGGCTTGTCATAAGAAAGAACAGGGAGTCACAAAATAACATCACATCTTATCAAACAATGTAAATTGCCCAGAGTATCATTGCCTCCCTGAAGCTTTGAGATAATTGATTTTCTATCCTGGAGACAGGGAAAGGAATATAAAGACAGGGAATGGAATGCAGTTGGGCAATCTAGGCAACCGTCATTAGGTCCTGTCTCTACATCCACTAATAGGGAGATCAAACTAGTAGCAATATTCCCTTAAAACTAGGTGTAATCCAGAGCAAGGCACTAAATCTCTACAATTGTGGGGAGATCGAGAGAGGTGACGAAGCTACAGAAGAAAAGCTGGAAGCCAGCAGGGTTGGATCACGAGATTTAACCAAAGAAGCTGCCTCTGTGACACAAGAGTACAAGGTGAAGCAGCCAGTGCTTACCTAGGTGCTGCAGCAGATTATCCAGAAGATCTAGTTAAGACTGTTGATAAAGGTGGCTACAACAAAGAAACATTCTCTGCGTAGACAAAACCAATTTATATTAGTAGATGATGCCATCTAAGACTCTCTTAACTAGAGAGGAGAAGTCAACACCTGGCTTCAAAACTTCAAAGGACAGGCTGACTCTCTCGTTAGCGCTAATGGCAGCTAGTGACTTTAAGATGAAGTTGAAATCCTAGAGTCCTTAAGAATTGTGCTAAATCTGCTGCTCTATAGATGAAATAATGAAGCCTGAAGGACAGCACAACTGTTTATATCACGGTTTACTGAATATTTTGGCGATCCAGGTCACCCTGACCAAATGCCATACATTGTTACTTGGCAAGACCTCCTCAGACGGCCACCTGCGTGGCTGCAACCCTATGTTCCCCCTAAACAACCTCCTACAACCCTAGTGGTTCAGGGCTCCTCAAAACCCCCGCCAGCTTCCCTTCCTCCATCTGATTCCTCTGATTGAGTCTCCCACCTCCCTACCCCCAGTTCCCGTTTCTCCTCCTGCCACCACCGGGGCTGAGGGAGCCAAAGCCAGTCTCCGTGGCCTGTATAGGGTCCCCGCAGACCCTTCAGTCCCGACTGCTCCCCCGACCGCCGCCACTTGTGCAGCACCACCTTCCTCGGACCTCCAGAGCCCAGCCCATACCCACTCAGGCCGATCTTTTCAACCACTTACAGAACCCTCCCTCATATTTTCCCCTTGCGAGCTACAGGGCCCATGACTGAGGCTGGGACCCCCTTCTTGGTCTATACTCCTTTTACCTTGATACCCCTCTTGGAAACCACATACAGCAACTTCTCCAAGCCCTCTTTACCACTGAGGAGAGGACTAAGATTGTTTCCCCAGCCAGAAAACAGGTGTCGGGAGATGATGGGAACTTTACTTGTGATTTAGATGAGATTAACCACGCTTTTCCCCTGACCCGCCCAAATTGGGACCCAAACACCACTGCAGGTAAGCAGTGCCTAACTGTCTACCACCAGATTCTTATGGGGGGTCTCCAGGTCGCCGCTAGGTGCCCCACAAATTTGTCTAAAGTAACACAGGTAATTCAGGAACCCTCAGAATCCCCAGCAGCCTTTCTGGAATGACTGATGGAGACATACTGCACATATACTCCCATTGACCCTGAGTCTCCCCAAAATCAACGGGCCATTAACATAGCCTTCATGGGACAGTCAGCCCCTGACATCAAAAGAAAAATACAAAAAATAGAAGGATTCAAGGGAAAGAATCTACCCGAGCTGATGGAAATTGCTATGAAAACCTTCAATAACCGCGAACTACCAGAAGACAAACAAGCCAAAAAGGTAAGCAGAATCCTCCTGGCAGAAGCCCGGGGCCAGGCACCGCTGTGCCCTTGGGAGAAGAAACCGGATCAGACGAGGAAGCCAGGAAAGCCTCCCCTGCAGAGAAACCAGTGTGCCTACTACAAAGAAATTGGACATTGGAAGGGTGAGTGCCCCAAAAGAAAGCCCCTTCCAAAGGTTCTTAACCTAGAGGCCTGAGGGCGTCAGGGCTCACCAGGCCCGCCCCCGAGCCCAGGGTAACCTTAAAAATAGGAGGACAGCCAGTAGAATTCATGGTCAACATCAGGGCTAGCAACTCAGTTCTAATTGAACCCCTAGGACCCATAACTGAAACTAAAACCCTAGCACGAGGAGCTACTGGGATTAATGTCTACTCATGGACTGATGAACGATCTGGGAGCTAAGACTGTTTCCCTCTCCTTTATAGTAATGTCTGAATGCCCGTACTCTTTACTTGGAAGAGACTTGTTATCAAAAATGCAGGCGACTATCCGCTTTGCTGGGGATCATGCTTACCTGACACCCCAAGTCAATGTGATAGCCCCTTTAGAGGAAGAATACAGATTTTATGATGCTTCTGACAGGGGCCCCTGCTCTATCCTCATGATATCAGTGGATCAATTGATCAAAGAGATTCCTCAGGTTTGGGCTGAAAACAACTCCCCAGCACTGGCCAAACACCAACCACTGGTTATAGTGACTTTAAAACCATCTGCCAGCCCGATTCAGGTGCGACAGTACCCCATTGTGCCAGAAGCAAAGAGAGGGATCAGGGCCCACATTCAAAGACTCAGAAAACATGGAATACTGATACCCTGCCAGTTGCCCTGGAATACTCCCCTCCTGCTGGTGAGGAAGGCAGGAGGGCTGGACTCCAGACCAGTCCTAACCCGTACACTCTCCTGAGCTCTTTGTCACCAGAACACCAGGTGTATTCAGTGCTGGATTTAAAGAATATATTCTTCAGTATAGCCCTGAGCCCGCAGAGTCAGCCACTCTTTGCCTTCGAATGGCAGGACCCAGAAGATGGCTTCAGTGGGCAGCTGACTTGGACTGCCTGACACAAGGGTTCAAGAACTCTCCCACCATCTTTGATGAGGCCCTTCATCGAGACTTACATGAGTACAGGCATCAGTGGCCTGACATTTCCCTTCTACAATATGTAGATAACTTATTACTCGGGGCACCCGATGAAGACACATGTTTAAAGGACACCAAGTCCTTGTTAACTCTCTTGGAGAAATTGGGATATCGAGTCTCTGCTAAAAAGACACAGGTCTACGTCCAGGAGGCGACTTACTTGAGTTTCCAACTCAAGGGGGGACAACACTCCCCATCCAAAGCAAGAAAACGGATTATCCTTGGGATTCCCACCCCGTGTACGCCGTGGCAGGTGAGGGAGTTCCTGGGATCCGCTGGATTCTGCCAACTCTGGATCCCAGGATTTGCAGAGATAATGCGTCCCCTATACGAGCTGACCTGAGGAAAGGAAAAGAATTTTATATGGACTAAAGAAACAGAACAGGCTTTCCAGACTATAAAAAAGTCACTCCTGGAGGCACCGGCGTTAGCATTACCCAACCTGGAAAAGCCTTTCCAACTATACACCGATGAAAATAAAAGAATAGCCAAGGGAGTCCTTACTTAGACACTCAGCCCATGGAAAAGGCCGGTGACCTGTCTGTCTAAACAGCTAGACCCAGTGGCCTCAGGATGGCCAAGGTGCCTTAGAATTGTTGCGGCCACTGCACAACTGACCATGGGACAGCCCCTGACCATCACTAACCCCCCATGCCATCAAGGGAGTCCTGCGTAGCCCGCCTCATAAGTGGATTTCCAATGCCCAGCTAACCCACTACCAGTCTTTATTACTAGATCAGCCCCGAGTTGTGTTTGCTTCTAGCTCAGCCCTCAACCCAGCCAAACTGCTGCCTGATCCGGACCTGGAGGCCGAACCGCAAGACTGCACTGAGGTGCTTAGCCAACAGCATGGCCTTCACCGAGATCTTGTGGACGTTCCCTTGCAGGACCCTGATCTCACTCTGTTCACTGACGGGAGCAGTTTTATCAGGGACGACACCAGGTACACAGGGGCAGCGGTGGTAGCCAGAGATCGGGTCCTCTGGTCACGAGCCCTACCATCTGGAACATCAGAGCAACGGGCTGCCCTCAGCCAAGGTGCCAGGCGGTGCGGGCTGCTCCCTGGCCGGGCTGCTGTGCGGCCTCAGCAGCCTTCTCAACACCAGCGGGGGCTCGTGGCGGGAGCCGGAGCACGTCTACAGCCAGCACAGCTGCATCCATGACGGGCTGAGCCACACAGCCCCTGCTCCGGACAGACCCCGCCACAGCGCTGGCACTGCCAATGTGGGCCCCGTTGCCGGCCTCGCCACTCCATGCTGCCCAGTCAACCTTGACACTACATTAGCGGTGCTGTACAAGGAGATGTTGCCTACAGGTGGGACTGCGACAACTGGACATGTCACTGCTGTGCCAGCTGTGAGGTCTGTATGAGTCAATCCAGGACTATAAGCACCTGTGCCAAGACCTGAGCCTGTGCCAGGATCTGTCCTTGTCCCTGCACTCTGACAGCTCCTACCCACCAGATCCGGCCTCTCAGATGATGAGGAGCCTCCTGACGCCAGCCTGTCCCCTGACTCGCCACCCCTCACTGTGCCCCAGACACACAATGCCCGTGACCAGTGGCTACATACGAGATGCCTTCCACATCATCGGGCTGAAACAATGGAACCCTGAGGCAATAACCTAGCCGACCGAGCAGCTAAGGAAGCTGCCCTCAGCCTCCTGGAGATCAATTCTATCCAGCTCCCCGAGCTGACCCTTCCCGAAGAGCCCACCTAGAAGAGAATAAAGGATAACACTATACTTCGGGAGGGCTCCCCATTCTCCCTCAAAAACTGGGAGACAAGCTCATCCGACAGATCCACCAGACCACCCATCTGGGAGCAACAAAAATCCAGAAACTTCTGTCTCCAAGTTACTATATACCCCAACTATCCCGGCTTGCTGAACGAATAACACATACCTGCCAAGCCTGCCAAGCCACTAATGCAGGCAGCTCTGGTAAGGCCCACCAAGGTAAGAGAGAAAGAGGCACTATGCCTGCAGTACACTGAGAACTGGACTTCACTGAAATTAAGTCCGGCAGATATGGATAAGTACCTTTTAGTTTTCGTAGACACATTCTCTGGTTGGACTGAGGCATTTCCCACTAAGAGAGAGACAGCACAAGTAGTTTCAAAAAAAGAACTCCTGGAAGAACTCATACCTAGGTTTGGGGTTCTGTTGATGCTAGGATCAGACAATGGCCCTGCCTTTGTGGCCATAGTCTCTCAGGGAGTAACATCTGTTCTGGGGATTAATTGGAAACTACATTGTGCCTATCACCCCCAGAGTTCAGGACAGGTAGAGAGGATGAACCGGATCCTTAAGGAGGCCTTAACGAAATTGACCCTAGAAACTGGCGGTGACTGGACGGCCCTGCTTCCCTTTGCCTTAATGTGTGTGCATAATTCTTCCTACCCCCAAGGCCTTACGCCCTATGAAATTGTTTTCAGGAGGCCACACTCCTCTGCCCTAAACCAAGGGATGACACACTTGCTGAAATTTCTAATCATGACCTGCTTAAGTCCCTCCAGGCCCTGTAGAAAACTCAAGATCTGCTTTTCCCCTTGTCGAGACACCTCCACGATCTCCCTCCTGTAAAGCCACATCAGTTTCAGCCGGGGGTCTAGTCTGGGTCCTGAGACACCAAAAGGAGACTTTGGAGCCCCATTGGAAAGGACCCCACACAATTATCCTGACAACCCCCACTGCTGTCAAGGTTGACAGGATCCAGCCCTGGGTCTGTCACTCCCATCTACCTTCAATGGAGGGTGTGACAACATACTGGCCCTGAGGTGACTCCAAGAAATCTCGGCTGGCAAGTTCAAGAACTGACCCTAACCGGCCCCCCCGAGGTGACTTCACCCGTTTTTCACCTTGATTCATGTGACCTTGTGGGGGGTTCTATAGGCTCACAGCTTAAGAAAGACCCATACCGGTTCGTGCACACAGAACACTCATAGATACCGGAGGATGTATACATGCTGATGGGTGGAGGTGTGCTACTAACTGCCTCATGCAACAACTGGTTAAGAAACAATTTTACATCTGTCCCGGGGCTAATGTCTATGGATCATATGGAGGAACAAATGATTATTTCTGTTATACATGGGGCTGTGAAACCAACGCACCCTGGATCAGGGAAAATAGGGACCTCATTAGGATCAGTTGAGTCTCTGTTCTCCTGGTCTCCGTGGCTGACCACCCTCGTCACTGCGTTAACAGGACCACTTGTCCTCTTCACCTTAACTTTAACTGTGGGTCCCTACATTCTAAATTACTTAAATTCATATGAGAAAAACTAGCCAGCTCCTGGTCCTAAAACATCAGCCCCAACACCAAACCTACCACTCCCTGAACAGCCAGGACCTTGATCAGCCTGGCACCCACTCAGAGTCTAAGATTTGACTCTGGAATAAGAACTCAAGGGGGGAATGTTGAAATGAGGAAGGGCGCGGTAAAAATTGGAGGTATTAAAGAAAGCCCCAGGAAACAACTTAATAGCAGAAAATACCATAGAATAATCTCACCTTTGTCTTACAAAACACTGTCACAAGACAAGGCTGGGGGCAACCTTGCAAGTGACAGCCTGCAAGTGACCCCTAGACCCTGACCACATTTTACAACTAATAGGAGTTAACCAATCAATGTAAAGGTCAGTTCCCCCTCCCTGCTTTGCAATCTCACCACTTAAATACTGGGCACTGAGGAAACTCGTCATCGCCCCCTGCTCTGTGTAGCTTGGGGTGCGTCCCTGGTGCACCAATATTTTTCCTATTGGGCATATTTTTTTAATAAAATTTAACCTTTAAAGTAACAGTGTCGCATCTTGAAAATCACAGACCCTAACAGTTTGATGCATGTTCAATAACAAAACTGTTATTGAACCTTTTAACTCGACACCCTTTTAACTCGACACACTCCTGATCACCCTTTTAACTCAACACGCTGAAGTCTCTCCGGAGGTTCACCCTTCAACTAAAGATTAGACAAGTCTTTAGTGCAAACAGTAACACATACGAGGAACTGACTTGAGAGCTCAATCATTTATAGCTGACTAATGAGCACACCGGATCCCACTCGATGGCCCTTGGCTTGGCTTTAATGAGCACACCAGCCCAAAAGCAAAGACAAGAAAGAGGAAGAGACAGGAAAACCGGAAGAAAGGAAACAGGAAGCCGGGGTGGAGGAGGGGAGAGATGATACACTGTGGGATTGGCAGCCAATGTCACAAAACAAGCTGTATGTTAACTGTGTAATGAGAAACCAATTTACTCTGTACACTTTCACCAAATCACAATCTAAATAAATTTATTTCCTTCCTTGCTTACTTTTGTGGTAGGGTTTTCTCCACTGAAAACATTTTTTTTTTTTTTTTTTGGTTAGTAGTCAAGTGCTTAATCCTTTGCTCCACCTAAAACTCCCAATACATAATAAGTGGCTATATGAATTCTGAAGAAGAAAAAAAGTGTCTTCGGAAAAATGGAGAAACACTAGTCTCATTGACTCACTGTGTCTGTTGCCATTCATCACTGTTACATACATAATTATTCAACTTTACTGTCTTAAGACAATATATATATATTAGGAACTACTGTGAGTAACAGACACTAACCTTTACTAGTATCCAACAACAACATCTGTTTTTGCACATACATGCAAAAGCTGGACACTGAATAAGAAAGATCAAAGAAGAACTGCTGCCTTTGAACTTTGGTGTTGAGAACAGTGTTGACTATACCACAGGCTGTCAAAACAATGAACAGAATCTGTCTGGAGAGAATGCTCCTTTGAAGAAAGGATGGTAAGACTATGTCTTACATACATTGGACATATTATCAGAAAGGATCAGTCACTGGAGAAGAACATCATTTCTGGTAAAGTACAGGGTCAGGGAAAAAGAGAGAACCTCAATGAGATGGGTTGACACAGGACACAGTGGTCACCTTCAAATTATTCCCCTTGGGAAGCTTTTCACTGACACTAGCATCTAGTCCACCTTTCAAAGCAATTTTGCAACTCTTTCTGGAATGGCCATTGCACACAGTGGCACAGAGGGCAAGTCTGCAAACTAATTGTATAGTTGTCTGTCAGGGAGTTTTTAGCCAGTAAACAACTGTATTGGAACACCCTCCCTAATTCACCTGATCTGGCCCGTGATGACTTTTTTCGTTACCAGAAAATAAAGGAAACACTGAAAGGAAGACATTTGGATGACATTCAGGACATGAGGGAAGTATGACGACAGCTCTGATGACCATTCCAGAAAGAATTCCAAGACGTCTTTTCAGGGTGGACTAGGCACTGGTGTTGGTGCACAGTTTCCCAAGGGGAATAGTTCGAAGGTGACCATAGTGATATTCAGCAATGAGGGATGTAGCACTTTTTCTAGGACGAGTTGGCAAATTTAATTAGCAGTTCTTGTATCTTAATTAAAAAATACTTTATTGCTGAAAAATGCTAACCATAATCTGAACATTCAGTGAGTCATTATCTTTTCACTAGTGGAGGGTTTTGTCTCAGTGTTGATGGCTGCTGACTGATGACGGTGGTGGTGGCTAGAGGTTGGAATGGCTGTAGTAATTTCTTAAAATAAGGTAACAGTAAAGCTTGACCCATCAACTGACTCTTCCTTTCACAAAAGATTTCTCTGCAGTTTGTGTTGCTGCTTGATAGCATCTTACTAGCAATAGAATTTCTTTCAAAATTGGAGTCAGTCCTTCCAAATTCTGTTGTTGCTTTGTTACTAAGTTTATACAGTATTTTAAATCCTCTGTTGTCATTTCAACAATGTTTACAGCATCTTTACCAGGAACGGATTCCATCTCAAGAAAGCTTTTTCTTTGCTCGTCGATAAGAAGTCACTCCTCATCCACTCCAGGATGATAGCAATTCAGTCACGTCTTCAGGTTCTATTCCTACTTCTTTGGCTGTTTCCACCCCATCTGCAGTTCACTTTCTCCACCAAAGTCTTGAATACCTCAAAATCACACAAGTGTGAGAATCAGCTTATTCCAAACTCCTGTTAATGTTGATATTTTTGACCTCCTGCAAGGAATCAGAACATGCTTAATAGCATCTAGAATGATGAATCCTTTTGAGAAGATTTTTGGTTTACTTTGCCCTGATTTATCAGAGGACTTGTTACCTGTGGCAGCTACAGCCTTACAAAATGCTATTTCTTAAATAATAAGACTTGAAAGTCAAAATTACTGCTGGATCTGTGGGCTAACACAACAGAATGGGTGTGTGTTAGCAGGCATAAAAACATTAATTTCGTGCATCCCAATCCGAGCTGTTGAGTGATCTGGTGCATTGTCAGCAAGCAAGAATATTTTGAAGGGGATATTTTTTTTTCTGAGTAGGTCTCACAGTGAGCTAAAAATGTTAGGGTCCGTGATTTTCAAGATGCGACACTGTTACTTTAAAGGTTAAATTTTATTAAAAAATATGCCCAATAGGAAAAATACTGGTGCACCAGGGACGCACCCCAAGCTACACAAAGCAGGGGACGACGACGAGTTTCCTCAGCGCCCAGTATTTAAGTGGTGAGATTGCAAAGCAGGGAGGGGAAACTGACCTTTACATTGATTGGTTAACTCCTATTAGTTGTAAAATGTGGTCAGGGTCTAGGGGTCACTTGCAAGCTGTCACTTGCAAGGTTGCCCCCAGCCTTGTCTTGTGACAGTGTTTTGTAAGACAAAGATGAGATTATTCTATGGTATTTTCTGCTATTAAGTTGTTTCCTGGGGCTTTCTTTAATACCTCCAATTTTTACCTCGCCCTTCCTCATTTCAACAAAACCAGCGTGTTATGCAAGCCCCTGATGAGACTGCAAAACCAGAGAGGATTATTACTCTTTTATACAGCTAAACAGATACAATCCATTTCATTCATGTTTCTAAGATAAACGTGTTAATTGTCTCGCATCTTTAAAGTGGGAGTAGGTTTGCTATTCTGAGTCCTGGGCCCCCAAAAGTTATATTCATTTGTTCCCGGAGAACTAGGATGTAGGCATGAGATTTTCCTTGATAATCACATTTTAAAAGAGATAACCCTATGTTAAAATTTCCGTGGGAGCTGATTTATTTACTTTTCAAAGAGACCAAGAAAGAATTGACAAGTTTTCTAAATACAGAAAGAATAGGAGCGAGGTCTCTTTCTTATTTTTAATTTGTATCTGCTCTTACAGCAGCTGTAAGAAAAAGCTGTAGATAAGACTTAGAATTAAAAGAATTTAGAAAGAATTCTACTTTTGTGGCATAGTTGCCACTCGTTTATGTTCTATAACAATATAGGGCTGTTAAGTAAGAAGGAGAGAAGAGTATGAATCCAATTTGTGTACTTTGGACTCTGCAATCTTCTGGCTCTTAAGTACAAAAGCTAACAACGATAAACATTTCTTCTCAAGCACTTGGAATGTCCTTGCACAAAGCCTGAATTCAGATACTGTTGTTTGGGGAAAAAATAAAAACACCCAGAAAATGTCTCCACAGAAAAACAGAAGCTAAAGAAAATAACTTCATTGTTAATTTAAGCAAGCGTTAAACCAGAATGGGGTACATCACAGACAATCCCCAACAGACTGCAAAAACAGAATTTTGCCTTTCCTTTGGCTGAGGGGACATAAGCTCTAACATTCATGCTTTCCAGATAAAACTGATAACTTTCTAATATCTTTATGCCTGGCGGTAGATTTGCAATTTGGGGCCCAGGCCACCAGAGGTTTTGATGATCTTCTTCTAAAAACTGAAAGGAAGGAGAGAATTTGCCTGGAGTTACATTTCAACAGTAGCTACCAGGTCCCTGATTTACACACCTTCCCCAGTGTACAGGCTACTAAACCAAAAATTACATTCATCATCTTTAGGCCAAGCGATATTTTTTTCTTTCATTGTTCATCCAGGTGGCAGCCCATTTATTAACCATCACAAATGACTAGGAGCTCCCACAGAGAAAAGCATATCGCTAAAAAACGAACAACTAAAATGTAATCCATAATATTCCTACAAATTCTAGTAAGTTTTCTTTAACTGAGCGAAACAAGTTTATCCAAACATACTGCCCCTCCTTCTGGAAGCAATTCTCTAATATGACCAGGTTTTCATGCTGGTTTGGTCATACGTACCCCAGAAAGAACAAAATGTCCTGTCTTCCTGAAATTTTGCTTAACACAAACTAAACATGTAGCGTGTTTTCTCAGCGGGGAGCCGAAGAGTTGACCTACTCAGTGTTCTTTAAAAGACACACAATAGCATTTGCGTCCTTTATCTAGAGACAAATATCTGAACTGGAGAAACTCAGATATCCTTGTGAGCGACAGAAGTTCATCAAATTTAGGAAAATGAATGTGCAATTAACCTTCCACGGTCAGTTCACAAGACCAGGAGAAAAGAGAGTATCTACTCGGCAAACACAGTTCCGGCTCTGCAAACGAAAATCAGGAACCTTTGCTCTCATCTGGACTTGGTCCCTCCCAGATTTCTGAGCCAGCGAGCAATCCCAGGCTCTGCAGCCCGAGCCAATTGCAGAAGCCCTAGCAAAACCCAGCCCCGCGGGAGGAACGGTTTCTGAGTCGCTGCTTTCTTTTTGATAAAGATCCTTTGCTTGCTCTGGGTATTTATTTGAGGTTTTGTAGCGAACCACCCGCCCCCAGGCAATAGCCAGCTAGCTAGCCAAGTGCCGTCGCTAAATGGCAGCAGAACCGAAGCCTGCAGCCGCAGCTAAGATGAAATTCTTACTAAGCTGCCTTCTGCTTCTGCCTTTACTCATCATCTTCATCTTAGAATCTTTCGTGAAGCTTTTTATTCCTAAGAAGAGGAAATCAGTCGTCGGAGAAATCGTACTGATCACTGGAGCTGGACATGGAATTGGGAGACTGACTGCCTATGAATTTGCCAAACTTAAAAGCAAACTGGTTCTGTGGGATATAAATAAGGTAATAGCCCTTGCTTTGTTTTACTTTATGGTACATTTCATCTGTGGACGCTGCCCCGTTTTACAGGAAATAACCTTTGAAAGCATCTCGGTAAAGGGTGTAGAAAAAACTATTGTCTTTACAGAGAGGGGGAGGATATGAATTAATGTGTTTACAAGCAATGATGGACGAACCCAGAGGATGTCGGCTTCCAGTTACTGACCACTTGTAATTTTACATTGTAAACCTATCCTCACTTTTGCACTGAGAATAATTTGTAATCTTCTGAACCTGATTTCGCTGATGCTGCTGTTTTAATCATATGGGAAAAGAATTGTCTTCATTGGTATAAGAGCAAGAAGCTGGGAGCTATTAGAGTCCTGCAGTTGTTAATCTTAGTAGATTTGAAATAGTACGCCCAAGAGAATGCAACATTATTCTGTTGTGGTATCTGCCAAGAGTAATTTTTTTTTTTAATCATGTTTTAGTATGGACAGTTAAAGGAAAAAAAGAAAGATCTCCAGTGTAATTTTTAACCAAGTATAGGCTTAGGGAAACAGGGGCCAAGTGTTCTTATCATACGTATATCCAGATGTAGATATACAAAGGGTTTCGGGAGAGTACCCTGTGGCCCAAATCACCATCCATTACATACTAGTTGAGATCCAGTGCTGTAAAAAGAATTCAGAGGGTGTGAAGTTAGATGAGAGCTCACCTGTGAGTAGGTGGCTGAGCCCCCCGCCCCCCAAAATACCAAAAAAAACCCAGTGCCCTCGAGTCAGGTCTGACTCATGGCGATACAACACAGAACCAAAAAAAAACCCTGTTGCCATGAAACTTGTAGCACTGCCCCACAGAGCTTCCAGGGAGCAGCTGGTGGATTCAAACCGCTGATCTTTTACTTAATAGGCAAGCTCCTAACCACTACACCAGCGGGTACCCTGTGATTGAGACACCAGACAACAACTATTTAAATGAGTGTTCCTGGAAACTCGATGGGCAGTTCTACTCTGTCCTATGAGGTCTCTATGAGTCAGAATCGACTGGACAGCAGTGGGTTTTTTGTTTGTTTGTTTGTTTGTTTGTAATTCATCCTGTAGATGTGAGGGGTACGGTGACCAGACAGAGCAGACGGGGTCCCTGCTCTCAGTCTAGTAGGGAAAACAGATGTTAAATAAGTACACATGCGGCAGAAGATACAGGGCATACGGGAACATGGTAAAAGGATCCAACCTAGTGCAGTGTGGTCAAAGTGGTCGGGCATCTGGCATGGTGACGGGGTCAGTTAAATCTGTACTGGCCATTTCTTCAACGGGCAGCTCAGCTTCCCAGATCTTCAGGTTTCTTTTCTGCAAAAGGATGAAAGCCAGTACTCACTGTGCTTAAGTGACCAAACACTTATTTCACATAGTTTATTGATCTAGTGAACTTTAAACTGCTGCCGTGAGAATAATGGACCCTGAGTCTTCCAGCTTTATAATGGTTGTAAAAGAATTAGAATGTTTAACATGTGTGACTGGTAGTTGACTACAGAAAGAACTTAGGCATTAGAAATCACTTTTCAGAATGCTTTCTGCTTGAAACTTATTAAAACTTACTATACCAAAAAAACCCAACAACAACTCGTAACAGTACGTATTTCAGAGAGCTAGGAGGTTTATACAAGATAATGCACATAAAGATTTAATATGTGGTCTGGCACATGGTAAGTAATAGTGTGTTAGTTATTATTCCTTGCCCAAGTGCAGTTTAGGCTAAAATTCAAACATGAATTAAGAGTTTGGTAAGTTGATGACTTGCAATGCCCAGCACTGGTTTGTGCAAAATTCTCACTGGTCTGGAGTGAAATGCGTTTATCTGTCAAATAATGGGGTATCTGCTATCTGCCAAGCACTGTCCTGATGCAAAATTAAGAATACAAAAATCCACAGGGTGGAGTCCATTTTGATGTATAAGCAGTCAGGGAAATACACATCTCTTGAGCTAAGGAGGATTAGCTGCTAGGACACACCATATAACTGTGTAAGTAAAATACCTCCTCACTGGATAGTGTTACCTATAGAAGAGAAAAGGGAAATCCTGGTGGAGTAGTGGATTAAGTGCTATGTCTGCTAACCAAAAGGTCAACAGTTGAAATCCACCAGCCGTTTCTTGGAAACTGTGGGGCAGTTCCACTCTGATATCTAGGGTCACCATGAGTTGGATTCTACAGCAATGGGTTTGGTTTTATAGAAAAGAAAATAGAACGTGAAAGCAGACAGGGACTCGGCATGGGGGAGGTGCGGTTGAGGGGAAGTGTTGATGTTATGCAAGTGGTCAGGGAAGGACTCATGGAGGTACAGATCCTTGAGCCAAAATTGGAAAATGCTGAGGCTATGCTGTGCGCTCTTCGGAGAGATCAGCCCAGGTGAAACTCAGAGATGGGAGAGGTCCAGGCACAGCAGAGTGAGGAAAGGAAGCCAAGTATGGTTAAACTTGAGTAAGCGTTAGCCCGTGTAAGGCAGAAACCTCTCAGAAAAGGAAAACTCAAGTATTTTCTGCTAATAGAGAGTGATTAAAAAAGGGGAAAGACTCCATCTTGTCAAAGACAGAAAACTTTCAAGACCTGGATAAGCAAGGCACTCCCGTCTATTTCTGGCCTTCACAGGTTTCACTGTATAAGAAAACTGTGGATCAGTCCTGCCCGTGACAACAGAATGTTGAAGGCGTTAGCCACAAGGAACATCTTTGTGTTGACTCTATGTTGAGATGACAGCGTTTGGGGTATATTGGGTTAAATCAAACATGTCACTGAATTTTATTTTTATATGTATCAAGAAGAAAAAAAAAACTCATACGCGGCTCACGTTATATTTCAGTAGGATAGCACTGGTCTAGAGAGGTAAGGGTTCTGTATCATAGAGACAATTTCTCAGATTAACCCAAACTGTGGAGAGGATAAAATGCACTGAAAAAATGAGAAAGTATATCAATTTCATGATGTCCAGAATTGACATTTTTGAAATCCACTGTGAGGTCTACAAAAAAAGGAAAGTGAATTTTGGGAGGAATTTGTGGTGATTTCTGCTTTGTTGTTATACTTAAATTGAAGGAACTCCATGAATTATTCGTTCTGTAATCTGTCACTCCCTGACCTTGCTAACCCTCCAAGCTTGGTTAGGTTTGTTTGGGAACGTAAATTGGCGATACCTTTTAAGCAAAGAGTATATATGTACTTAAAGACTGTTTTTTTTTTTTTTTCAATAAAAAGTGGATTTGTAAATAATTGCAAAAAAACCAAAGGGAAGTATGAGAAAAACATTTACATTTCTTGTAATTTTGGTAGTCTGCGGAAAAAGCTTCAGTTGTGACATTATGCAGCAAAAAATGATCCAGTGAAGAGTAGACAAGAGCCCAGGATTCAGATTTGAGAACTGAATCCACTGCTTTAAGAAAAAAATTAGCAAGGTAAATTCTAAGGAATGACACCTAAGTAGTTCCACTGTGCTAAGAAAAATGTAAAGGAGGAATCTATTCTTCTCTGAAGTTCTGCTTACTTTTAATAGAAGGCTTGTCTGAATTTTTTATTATGATTAAGTGAAAGTATACAATCCGAATCAACTTTTCATGCCTGCTTATCTGCAACTTTATCTGCTCTCTTCACCGTGTGACAGCACACTACTCCTTTTCATTCTTCTAGGGCCCTGTTAACAAACACCTGCCCCTTCCTCTCCACCCTCTCCTCTTCCATCTAAAAAAAACCAGTAGGACATCCTCCCATAAATGTATGAAACCATGAAGTATAGACACCACATGCTCATACTGTGTCCCGGAGTCCAGTCCATTCTTGACTGAAGAGTTGACTTCAGTACTGATTGCAGGTCAGGGCCAGTAGCGAGTCTAGGGGCCTTGTTCCCAAGGGACCCTCCAGGACGTTGCCTTAAAGTGAATCTAAATTAATGTTGGTGAATATATATATAGCAAAAATGAAAATGCAGCGTGAAGAATGTAATCCAGGTCACTGAATTGTCGATGTAGCATATGTTGAATGAGTGTGTGCTTGATTGTACATATATTTTCCTCAAAAACAACAACTTTTTTTTTAATTGGACCTCTTAGCCAGGAACTTATATACTTCTTAGGGTGTTTATTTATTTACCTTGGTCAAGTTGTGCCGACTTCACCTATATTTAAGATTGCCTTTCCCATCACTCACAATAATGTATGTTTATTATCTAGAAAGTGATTTCCTCTCCTCCTCCCACATATCCCTGGCAACTACCAAAGACCTTTGCTTTCTGTGTGTATATCTGTCCTTCAATTTTTATAATAGTGGAGCCATATAATATTTCTGTTATTGTGATTGCCTTATTTTGCTCAGGTTAATGTCCTCTGGATTCTTCCATGTTATCTTTCACAGACTCGTGATTGGTCTCTGTGGTTGCATAGTATCCACTGTATGTGTGTAATACAATTTGTTTAGCCACTCATCTGTTGATTGGCACTTTGGTTGTTTCCATCTTTTTGTTATTGTGAATAATGCTGCAATGAACATAGGTGTGCGTGTGTCTATCTATGCCGCTAGTCTTGTTTCTGTTGAGTACATACTTAGTAGTAGGATTGCTAAAAGGTATTTCTGTTGCTAGCTTTTTGAAGGATTATACTATTTTCTGTAGTAGTTATGACATTTTACAATCCCATTAGCAATGTATAAGAATTTCAATCACCCTACAACCATGCCAGCATTTGGTTTCTGGTATTTTTCTTTTTTTTTTTTTTTTTTTTTGATCATTGCCGTTTTGGGATGGGTGAGATGGTATCTCATTGAAGTTTAGGTTTTCATTTCTCTAAGGGCTAATGATAGTGAGCATCTTTTCATGTACTTGTTGACCACCTGAGTGTCCTCTTTGATGGAATGTCTCTTTGCTTGCTTTGCTCATTTTCTAAGTGGATTGTTTTTCTTTTTGTTGTTGAAGTTTTCTATATATTTTAGAGTTGATATGAGTCAGAATCAACATGACTGTAGTGGGGTGTTTCTTTGACCCTTATCAGATACTGAAACCCTAGTGGTTAAATGCTTCATCTGCTAACCAAAAGGTCGGCAGTTCAAGTCGCCCAGGCACTCCTTGGAAATTCTATGAGGTAGTTCTGCTGTGAGTCAGAATCAACTCTATGGCAGTGGGTATGCTTTCGGGTTTTATCAGATATGTTGTCACCAAATCTTTTTTTCCACAGTCTGAACATTTTCTTTTTACTCTCTTGGTAAAGTCTTCTGATAAACCTAAGTATTTAAGTCTTAACAGTCTTAGTTACCTAATTTATCTTCTGTCATTTGTGCATTTTTAGTTTTCTTTGATAGAGTGCTTATGCAAAACAGTTGGGTCCCTTAGTTTTGACATTACGTTATCTTCCAGGAACTTTATAGTTTTAGCTTCAACATTTAGATGTTTCATCCATTTGGAGTTATTTTTTTGTGCATAGTGTGAGACATGGATCTTGACCTATTTTTCTGTATATAAATGTCCAGTTTTGCCAGCATCATTTGTTAAAGAGACTGTTTCTTCTCTATTGACTGAACTTTTTGACCATTTGTTGAGCTGCCCAGTTGGCTATAATTTTGTTAAGAATTTTTGTACCTATATTCATGAAGGATATTGGTATGTAATTATCTTTTTTAGTGGTGGCTTTGCTTGGCTTTGATATCAAAATTATCCTGGCTTCATAGACTGAATTAGGGAGTATTCTTTCCTTTTCACTGTTTTGGTTTTGTTTGAGTAGAATTGGTATCAACTCTTTCTGAATGGTAAGTAGGATCCTCCGCTGAAGCTGTCTGGCCTGGGGGAGCTTTTTGTTGTTGTTGTTGGGGAGTTATTTTTGTTTTTCTAATGACAGCTTTACCTTCTTCTTTTGTTATGGATCAGTTCAAATTTTTTACCTCTATTTGTGTTAGTTTAGATGTACAGAACATGTTTCCAGAAATTTGTCCATTTCTTGTAGATTTTCAAATTTGTTGGAGATGTTTTTCATAAATTCTGTTATGATGTTTTTTTATCTCAGTTGATTCTGTTGTAATGTCACCCATCTCATTTCTTATTTTATTAGTTGTATCTTTTATTTTGTTTTTCCTTTATCAGTTTGGCCAGTGGTTTGTCAATTTTAGAGATCTTTTTAAAGAGCCAGCTTCTAGTCTTACTGGTTTTTTTGATTGTTTTTCTGTTTTCCACGTCATTTATTTCTGTTCTGCTCTTTATCATTTTCTGGTGACTGTGAACTTCTTTTTCTTTTCTATTTGTCCAAGTTGTATAGTTAAGCTGTTGATCTTGGCACTTTCTTTAAAAAAAAAAAATCATCCTCTACATTCTTTCTACTAATGCTGTATTTCATGTTTTTATCACTTCTGCTTTAAATCGTTGTAACTACACATTAATTTCTTTTCCTCCCATTTGTCTCTTAAAATTCATCTTCCGCACAGTACCCAGAATAATCCATGTTATGTGTAACTTGAACTTCATCAGTGGCAGACCATTAAGTTTTTGGAAAAAAAGTATAATTTGTTGTTATTGAGAATGTGTACAACAGAGAATGCGACAATTCACCTGTTTCTACATAAACAATTCAGTGATGTTTATTGCATTCGTGAAGTTGGTCAATCACTCTCACCCTCCTGTTATAGGTTTTCTCTCCCATTAACATAAACTCACTGCCTTTTAAGATTTCTATCTAATCTTTAGGTTGCTGTTGTCACTCTGATTCCATAAAGATAGTTCTTAAAAGATCATAATGCTGAAGGCAGGTTGTTTTTTGCTTTTTTAAGCTAATTAAGCTAAAATATTGTTTGGTTTCAAGAAGACTTTAGGAAATATTTTTGGTTCATATCAGGGCAATACTTTCAGGATTTCATCCAGCCTCCGTGGTTCCAGAAAGTATTAATTCTACAAGAATTTGAAAGTCTGTTCTGTATTTTACCCATTTTGATCAGGATTCCTCTGTAGAGTCTTAATATTTTGACCAAAATGTTAAGTAACTGTAGCCAGGCACCATCCAATTCTTTGGACCTTATGACAAAGGAGGCTGTTGTTAATGGATGTAATTAACCACACATTCCATTTCCTCTTCCTACTCTTCACTCTTTCTTCTGTTACTCTAGGTAAATAGAGACCTATTACTGAGCCTTGAATGACTACTTACAAGCTTTTAAGACCTCTGGTACTACGTAGCAGACTAGGAGGTAGAACAGAAATGCCAGCTCCATTATTGAACCAGTTAACTATGATATACCATGGAACTATGACCCTAAACCTCCAAACCAAGAACCAAATCCCATGAGGTTGATGACTGTACATACATACACAGCCTCAGCAGTAACTTTTTTTGTCATTGTTGTAAATGTGTCTGTCACACAACTTTTGCTGATATAACTGTTTACAGGCGTGCAACTTATTAACAGCAATTATAATAGTCAACTGTGCAACCCTACTCTTCATCTGATTTTTCCATCACCATTATCCCCCTTTCTGCCTCCCTGCAGCCCCTGGTAACCACTAGTAAAATTTTATCTCTACTTGACAGTCTGATGGAAACCTTGGTGGCCAAGTGGCTAAGAGCCACAGCTGCTAACCAAAAGGGTGGCAGTTTGAGTCTACCAGGTGCTCCTTGAAAAGGGGCAGTTCTACTGTGTCCTGTGGAGTCACTGTAAATCAGAATCGACTTGATGGTAATGGGCTTTGGCGGTGGGTTGATGGTCTAACAGACTGGAGAGTCCCCATAAGATAAGACTCTCACACTCTCTGTTAGCCCAGAGCTAAAACCATTCCTGAAGCTAACTCTTCAGACAAAGATTGGCCGAGACTATAAGACATAAAATGATACTGGCAAAGTGTGCTTCTTGACTTAAATATATACATGAGGATGAGTGGGCAGCTACTGTCTAGAAGTAATACGAGAGGGTGGAGGGGAATAGAAGCTGGTTGAATAGACGTGAGAAATGCAGGGTGGAAAGGAAGAGCATGCTGTCACGTGGTGGGGAGAGCAGTTAGAGTTACATAGCATTGTGTGTATAAGTTTTTGTATGACTAGTTGACTTGGATAATCAACTTTCACTTAAAGCACAATAAAATATGTGTTTTTTTAAATTTGGTCTACATACATGTGCCTTTTCTTTTCTCTTCACATAAGTGAAGTTATACAGTATTTGCCCTTTAGTGATTGGCTTGTTTCACTCAGTGAATAATCTTCAAATTCCAACCACATTGTAGCATGTATGAAGACTTTTTTTCCTGTATCAGCTGAGTAGTATTCCACTGAAAAGTATCTTCTGATAGGGATGTCCTGTTTTTGACAGCTCTTGGCAGTAATATTTGTAAAGCTAGAGCAGCCATATTTATCATGTTCTTGACAGATAGCCATTGAAAGTTACACAGTTCTACAATGCATAGAAATTATTAAAGTTTATTACTAAAATGGGTGTTCCAGTCACTAGTTTGTGCATTATGTGAATTCCCACTGAGAGAACAAGTCTACATTTAATCAAAAAATATGAGACAACTCAGTCTGTTGTCAATCAGACAATGCCTGAGTCAAAAAGCTACATGTTCCATTTGTCAGGGAGTATGAGAGAGTCCCTTCCAATCTATTTCTCACCAAGCGTAAGAACTGGGCCTTCCATCGACCACAATTTGGCAGATTTTGCACCTCACCTTGAAGTTTTACCCTTACTAAATTGTTTTTTACTCAAGAAATGAAGTTCAATGACCAGAGACTGGGCTGTACATTTGCTCACTGGGCTCTGGAGCAGTTGGAAGTTTACCCTGCTTTTGGCCAAAAAATCATCTTTAGTGGTGAGGCCCGTTTTAGGATGAATGGTTTTGGTAACAAACAAACTGTCACATATGGAACACTGCGGATAATGGAGATTCAAGAAAGTCCACTTCATCCCCAAGAAGTTTGGTGTGGATTTTGGTCCAACGGAATCATTGGCTCTTGTTTTTTTCCAAGATGAATGAGGATAGGCTGTGACTGTCAATGGTGAAAGATATTGAGCAATGATAATTGATTATTTTTGGCCCCATTTGGAAGGTGCTGTGGTGGCCATTTACCTGAAGTTCTCCACACATAATGTCATCAAATGTACTTCAAAATAATAAAACAGTTCAACTTGTATTGTGTGTACTACTTGTTTTACTCAAGTTCAAAGATAGGACACCCTTATTTGAAGACCCTCTATGTATGTATGTACCAAATTTTGTTTACCCATTCTTCTCTTGATGGATATTTAGTTTGTTTTCACCCTTTGGCTATTTAGAGTAATCCTGCATTGAACATTGATGTACGAGTCTCTGAGCCTCTGCTTTCAAGTTTTGTGAGTATACTTAGGAGTGGAATTGCTGGGTCATTTGGTAGTTCTAGGAGCCCTTGTGGCGTAGTAGTTACAAGTTCAGCCTGCTAACCAAAAGGTTGGCAATTCACATCCACTGGGAGAATCCTTGGAAATCCTGTAGGACAGTTCTATTCTGTCTGATGGGATCTCCACAAGTCAGAATTGACTGGGTGGCAATGGAGTTTTTTGGGTTATTTTTCTTTATATAATTCTATTTTTAGTTTTTTGAGGAACCACCATACTATTCCACAATGACTGTACAATTTTGCATTCCCACTTTCAGTGAGTAGATAAAGGTTCCAGTTTTCTCACATCCTCATCAACATTTGTTATTTTCCGGGTTTTTTTTTAATCTTAGCCATTCTAGATAAAACAAGAAATGGTATCTTGTGGTGGTCTTGATTTGCATCTCTCTGATGGCTAGTAACATTGAGCATCTTTTCATGTGTTTGGTGGCTATTTGAATGTTCTGTTTCATGAAATGTGTGTTGAAGTCCTTTGCCCATTTTTATTTGGTGGATAAAACTTAATATGACTTTGTTGTTATGCTCCATTGATTCGATTTAAATTCATAATCACCCCTTGTGATAGAATAGAACTGCTCAGACGGTTTTCCTGGTTGTAATCCTTAGGAGAACAGATCACCAGATCTTTCTTATGGGGAGCTGCTGACTTAGTTCAAACCAGCCTTTGAGTTAGCAGCAGAAGACTTAAGCTAGGCACTAGTGACATATGGTGCACTTAATCTGCACTTCTTCTTGCTTTGAGCTTTATGATTCAGGACCACTTTCTTATCTATCTTTTTGCTTACACTCTGCCTGGCAAGCCTTTTCCCCCTCTATCTGGCTGTTTTATTCATATCCTTAAGATCTAACTCATGTAGAGTATGGCCCCTCTATGTTCACATTACTGTCTGTATATAACTTTATTATTATACTTACCACAATGTACTGTGATTAACTATATGAAACTACCAGTATTCCGTTTATCTACAACAATTAAAATTTAATACTGTCTAACCTAAATATTAAACTTAATTTGTGTTTCTTTCTAATAGCCTGTGCCGTCTTTGAGGTTGGGACTGTGTCTCATTCATACTGTCTATAAAATTTTCCAAGCACAGAGATGTAGTTGATTTGTACCATTAAGCAAGGTCCATGTACATAGTCACCATCTGTGTTTGTTAAAAAAGCTATTTGCAATGAAGAAGTCATTGGTCTTGAAAATTTTTATCATGCAATTTCTGACATCATTTCTATCACCAAGGCAATATTTTCCAACTACCGATCCTTCTTAATTTCTAACTTTTACATTCCAATCAGCAGTAATTCTGATTGTATGTTTGATCAATTTTAGACTGCAGATGCTGGTAAAATCCTCAATTTCTTCATCCTTGGCTTCAGTGTTTGGTACATAAATTTGAATAATAGTTGTATTAAATGGCCTTCCTTATAGGCATATGGATATTATCCTGTCACTGACAGCATTGTACTTCAGGATAGATCTTGAAGTGTTCTTTTAGATAATGAATGCAAAACCGTTCCTCTTCAAGTTTTCATTCCCGGCATAGTAGACCATATAATTGCCTGATTCAAAAATGGCTAGTACTGGTCCATTTCAGTTAACTAATATAAGTAAAATTTTCTTAAAGATCATTCAAAAGCAACTGCAACAGCATATTGGCAGGGAACTGCCCGATTCAGAAGAGCATGTGGAACCGGGGATATCACTGCTGATGTCAGGTGGATCTTGGCCGAGAGCAGAGAATGCCAGAAAGATGTTTACCTGTGTGTCATTGACTGTACAAAGGCTTTCTACCGTATGGATCATAACAAACTATGGGTTACCTTTCAGAGAATGAGAATTCCAGAACACTTGATTGTGCTCATGAGGAATCTATATGTATCAAGAGGCAGTTGTGCAAGCAGAACAAGGGAATACCACATGGTTTAATGTCAGGAAAGGTGTGTATCAGGGTTATATTATTTCACCGTACCTTTTCAATCTGTATGCTGAGCAAATAACCTGAGAACCTGGACTATATGAAGAAGAATGAGACATCAGGATTGAAGGAAGACTCATTAACAGCCAGCGTTATGCAGATGGCACAACCTTGCTTGCTGGAAGTGAAGAGGATTTGAAATACTTGCTGATGCAATCAAAGACCGCAGACTTCAGTATGGGTTACACCTCAGTACCAAGAAAACAAAAGTCCTCACAGCTGGACCATTAAGCAACGTCATGATAAATGGAGAGAGGATTGAGGATATCAAGGATTTCATTTTACTTGGCTATACATGGAAGCAGCAGTCAAGAAATCAAAAGATGCATTGCATTGGGAAAATCACAAAGGACCTCCTTAAAGTGTTAAAAAGATGTAACCTTGAAGACTAAGGTGAACCTGACCCAAACCATAGTGTTTTCAATCGCACTGTGTTTTAGACAGCTAGGGCTGCTCTGACAGAAATACCATAGAGTGGATGGCTTTAACAAAGGAAGGTTTACTCTTACACAGTCCAGTAGGTTGCAAGTCCATATTCAGGGTGTCTGCTCCAGGGGAAGGCTTTCCCCTTGTCGGCTCTGCAGGAAAGTCCGGTATTGCATCAGTCTTTGTCCAGGGAGCATCTTGGTGCAGGAACCTCTGGTCTCAAGGACACCCTCTACTCTCGATGCTGCTTGCTTGATGGTAGTGAGGTTCTCAATTGTGCTTTGTTTCTCTTTCCTTTTTATCTGAAAGCATTAAGGGTGGGGCAAGCCACACTCCGGGAAACTCCCCCTACAGCCCCTACAGCTGGGCAGGGAAGTAATCCTATACAGGAATTTAGAACCCCACCCTAATCCTTTAACATACAGTTTAGCAAACCACAAAATGGAGGACAGTCCTAAGATACTGGGAATCGTATCCCAGCCACGTGGCTGCACATATTTTTGGGGGGACTCAATTCAAACCATGACACACTGTATGCATATGAAAGCTGGACAATGAATAAGGAAGACAGAAGAAGAATTGACACCTTTGAATTGTGGTGTTGGAGAGAAATATTGAATGTACCAGGGACTGCCAAAAGAACAAACAGATCTGTTCTGGAATAAGTACAACCAGAGTGCTCCTTGGAAGCAAAGATGGCAAGACTGCATCTTACATAATTTGAACATGTTGTCAGGAGCACTCAGCCCCTGGAGAAGGACATCATGCTTGGTAGAGTGGAGGGTCAGGGAAAAGGAGGAAGACCCTTAATGAGATGTGTTGACATAGTGGCTGCAACAATGGGCTTAAGCACAAAAACAATTGTAGTCAAGGTGCAAGACTGGGCATTGTTTCCTTCTGTTGTGCAGAAGGTTGCTCTGAGTTGGAACCAACTTGACGGCACCTAAGAACAGCAACAACAAGCCTAGAGATTATAACCTGCACATGACCTACGTTTGAAATGCTGAAGGAATGAGTGAATGAACTTGCTTATTTTCTATTGATGCCTCTGAATAATTTCTAATAACATGGGAAAAAAGCTTCAAAGCCTGATATGGAATGCACACTCATATATTCATTAACAAAATATATAAAAATTGTAAAAACTAGTACTTTAAAATTTTCTAAAAACTGCTTTAAATTAGTTCGGTATCACATTAGAAAAGCTAGTAAAGTCTATGAACTGTCTATAAAATGTGTCAGTTAAATTCTTGTCCAACTCAAGTTCAAAGAATATGACTACTCATAATATTTTTAGGTGTCTGGTATAATATGCAAAAACCATTTATCTTGTTCTGTTGCCCTCTTTTTTTTTTCTCCTAGCATGGAATTGAAGAAACAGCTGCAGAATGCAAGAGACTGGGGGCCAGGGTGCATGCCTTTGTGGTAGACTGCAGTAACCGAGAGGAGATTTACAACACGGCTAAGAAGGTGAATGTGTTTGGTTAGAACCATATCATGCTAGCTGGAAGGGATTTTAGAGATGACCTAGTCCTTTTGTGTTTCATGGAAGACAGCTGAAAAGTTTTGTGATTTGCCCAAGGTCAAAGTTATTCAGCTAGCTAGGGAGAGATCCAGAGCTAGAGCCTCCAATTGTGTTTCTGCATCTCAAAGAACTTGTTAAAAGTGTATGTTCTTGTACTCCACCCTGAAAGGCTTTCTTTAGGGAGGTTGTGGGTGAGATTCAGCAATTTGAGTATTTTGCAACTGAGCACTTTCAACTTGCCTATCTGGTTGTGATTCAAGTAATACTTGTGGAATATTTATAGAATCACTTACAAAATCTTTCACACAATGAATATTGGGAAGGAAAGTATTTATTTTTATTTATTTAATATTTTATTTATTTATTGTGATTGAGTGAAAGTGTACAATCCAGTTTAAGTTTGCATGCCCTCTTATGTGCAGTTCCTACTGCTCTCCTTGCCTGGTGACAGCACACTCCTCCTTTCTGTCCTATACATGTCATGTCCTCTTAACAGTCTCCTGTTCCCTCTTCTCCACCTCTGCACTCCCCTCTAGTAAGAGGCCAGTAGGACAACATCCTGTAGGCGCATAGAACCATGAAGTGCACACATGATATGGTCACCCTGTGTCACCGAGTCCAAACTATTCCTGTCCGTGGAGTTGACCTCAGTAATGATTTATGGACAAGGGCAGCATCAGATCTAGGGGCGATGCTCCTAGGGGAACCCTGAAGCCTTTGGACCATCAGTTGCAGTCTTTTAGTGGAGTTCTCAGGGTGCACCCCTTTTTATTCTCATGTTGCCACCGAGACTCAACTTTGTGAGCCCCATGACGGTTGTCACTGGTGGTGGCCAGGCACCAGTCTGGTTCTTCTGGTCACATGTTGATATAGTCGCCCAGTCACATGGTTCTTTCTGTCTTCTGGGTTCTCTTTCCCCCATGTCATTTTGGTCCTTGATGATCATCTGTTCCTGCTGAGTTGAAACTATTTGGTGTACCTCAGGTGGCAGCTAGCTGGCTTTTAAGACCCCACATGTCACTTACCAATATGGAGAAGACTGTCTTAGCAATACACTAGATGTACCAGTTGATCTCAATGTCCCCTGAGAGCCTAGTCCATGGACTCCCGCCCCTGCTACTCTGTTCTTGCAACATTGAGTTAAGATTGAAGAGTATTCAGGTTATGTTGAAGTCTAGATCTTTCTGTTGTGTGCTGTCACTGATTTCACCCAACCAAATTTCTGTCAGCTATCTAATGTATAACTGTCTCTCTCCTTTCCTCCCTCCACTCCCTTACAGCCATCAGAGTCTTTTCTTCTGTACATGAGTCTGTTTTTAAGTCCTTATAGTAGGGGTCTCATACAATATTTGTCCTTGTGCCGCTGACTAATTTCACTCAACATAATGTCTGAAGGAAACTATTTATAAGAATTGGATTGAAAAGTTAAGATAAACCTCTTCACTGGACTTTTTTAGTAGATAGATGTATTTTGTAAAGCATTTTTTTCTACTATATGTAATAAAGATGTGCAATACAATTTATAATAGAGCTGCACTCTTAGTGTATGTTTACAGGTACTCTTTAAATAAATACATAAATGGTAGGAAGATCATTGGAATTATGTGGGCTGATTCTTTTAAATACACATTTCTGGATCCAACTCTGGATATTCTGATTCAGTGTGGTATAAAAATTCCATTTCAACCATACTTGAGAATTTCTTTGTTTAAGGAATTCTAGATTCAGTGTCATGTAACAATATATAGTTTATTGTATTTTTGGTGAAGGTATACACTGCAAAATACACATATTGTTCAGGAACATTGGTTGCATTCTTCACATCGTGTCAACATTCTTATTATTTTCTTTCTAGTGGTTCCATTTACATTAATTTTGTCTCACTGCCACAACTTCTCATTCATGCTTTAGAGTAACTACTGACTGTTTGTTTTGGAAACCCTAGTGGTGTAAGTGGTTAAGCATGACATCTGCTAACCAAAAGGTCAGCAGTTCAAATCCACTAGGTGCTCCTTGGAAACTCTATGTGACAGTTCTACTCCATCCTATGGAGTCACTGTGAGTTAGAATCAATTCAACGGCAATAGTTTTTCTTTTTTTTTTTTTCTTTTTTAAGTGGGTAGACTTTGTTACTTCTTGGAGTTGTGAGAAACTGGACCTCCAATGTTATAAAAAGTTAAGCTCAAGTGTCAAGATATGTGAGCTTTCTTACCTAAGCATACTGCTACTAATTAGACTCCAGAAGACTTAAAAATTGGTCTTTAAAAAATTTCATACGTGTAATTGTTCCCTATTGAGTGCAAATAGTCTTTGTCATTCAGTGGATACCCTGTGTTGCTCTTGGCAGCTTACTTTTTTCTTTTGGTTATATTTTCTCACTTGAAATCATCCTACTTCTGAGAGCAGCAATGGTCTTTGAAGCTGGCCTTCAAATTTACATAAGCCTTTTCACAGAGCATTTCAATTTCTCAAATGTTCTTCTGAATTAACGACCAAGTAGATTTAATTATCATGAGATGAAACATGCGTATAGCATGCATGTATTAGAAAAGTACATATTTTTATTTTTATGTTGTTTACCTTGTATTTGTATAACCATGTCGTAGACATATCAGAAGGTTAAGAAAAGCCATGAAATGTGTTAGCTGTAGGCATGAATAAATGGGCATATAATAATGATATGTAATAGTAGTAATCTGCTGTGTGTGAAAAACCTGGTGGCATAGTAGTTAAGTGCTGCAGTTGCTAATTGAAAGGTCTATTGCTTGAATCTGCCAACTGCTCTTTGGAAACTCAATGGGGCAGTTCTACTCTGTCCTATGGGGTCCTTAGAAGTTAGAATCATCTAGATGATGACATTTTGTTTTTGTTTTGTTACTACGTGTGCCAGATACAGTGCTGGCCCCCTTTTGTGTGTTATTTCATTTGTTCCCACAATAACTCACAGGGAAACTGTATTATTATTTCTGTGTTTATGAGGAAGAATTGTAGTTTTGACGGTTTAGTACCTTGTTTAAGGCCCAACAGATAGGTAGTGGAAGATGCAACGCAAGGCTGACCACAGACACTACGCTCTTCATTCCTGAGCATGTTGGCACCTGATGGAGAAATGTCAGTTAGCAATGGAATGGAGTGACCATGAAAATAAAAGAATAGAAATGAAGAAATAAATGTAGCCAATTTAATAGTATTATGCAGTTTACATCATTCATACAAAAAAAAATCACTATCTGGTCCATTCCAACACACAGAAACCCTATAGGACAGAGTAGAACTGCCCCATGTGGTTTCCAAGGCTGTAATCTTTATGGAAGTAGGCTGCGACATCTTTCTCCTGTGGAGGGGCTGATGAGATAGAACTGCTGGCCTTCCAATTAGCAATTTGTTATCTTTTTGTTGTTGTTGTTTACCTTTTGAAGTAGTATTTAAAACCAAATGCACTTTACTTGTCACTGGTTCTGTTTCCTTTGACCAAGTGTCTCTTGGGCTATAACTGACAGAACAAAATCAAGAGACTAAATTACCCCACCAAATTTCTAATTAGTAGACTTACAGGCAAAGCTGTTTTGTACATAAGCACCTAAAATAAAAACAAAAGTTTTTTTATATGTGCATATAAATTATGAAACTATACATTTTCCACATCTAGTATAAAAAACTCACAATCCTTGCATGTAACTTCCTTCATGTTTTTTAATGTATTTTTCTTATTTTTAAAGGTGAAGGCAGAAGTTGGAGATGTGAGTATTTTAGTAAACAATGCTGGTATAGTCTACACATCAGATTTGATGTCTACACAAGACCCACAGATTGAAAAGACTTTTGAAGTTAATATACTTGCCCATTTCTGGGTAAGTATGATTTCTTTTATGAAACATTCTCTCTCTCTCATTTTTTATTATGATTAAGTGAAAATATTCAATCCAAATCAATTCTACATGCTGTCCTATCTGCTGCTCCATTTGCTGTCCTCACCCTATGATAGACCCCTTCTGCTTTTCACTCTACACTTCTAGCATCCTGTTAATAAGCACCTGTCCCCTCCTCTCCACCTTCTTACATCTAGAAAGACACCAGTGGGACAGCCTCCTACAAATGTATAAAACCATAAAGTACACACACCATATCGTCACACTGTGTCCCTGAGTCCAGTCCATTCTTGTCTGAAGAATTGACGTCAGTACTGCTTTCAGTCAGGGCAAACAACAAATCAAGAGGCTTTCCCAGGTGATCCTCCAGGCTGTCAGACCATCAGTTCTGTTTTTTTGGAAGGAAGCATACCTCTTTTTCACATGTTGCCAGAGGGACTCTGTATTGTGTCCCCATTACAGCTGCCTTTGGCAGTGGCTGAGCACCATCTGGTTTTTCTAGTCTCAAGCTGTTGCAGTCTCCTGTTTCTCCTGTTCATATAGGTCCTTCTGCCTCCTGGACTCATTTCTCCTCGTGTCTTTGATGTTCTCAGTCGTCACTTATTCCAGATGGGTTGGGACCATTTAGTGTACCTCAGATAGCAGCTTCCTAGCTTTTAAGACCCCAAACACCAATCACCAGTGTGGGTAGCAGAAGATTCTCTTAGCTAAAGAATATCTGTGCCAGTTCACCTTGACATCCCCTGAAAACATGGTCCCTAAATGCCCATCCCTGCTACTCTATCCTTTAAAATACTGGGTTGAGTTTAGAATATCTTTCAGTTTATGGTGTAGTCCAGTTGTGTTGATCTGCTCTCTACTGCGTGCTGTCACTACTTTTACTTAACAAAATTCTTATCTGCTATCTAATGTATTACCAACACTCTCCCTCTGTCCCCACCCTTGGAGTGATCAAAGAGTCTTTTCTTCTGTACATAAGTCTGTTTCTATGTCCTTTTAGCAGAGGTCTCATACAACACTTGACATTTTACCACTGCCTGATTTCACTCAGTATAGTCTTCTAGTTGAAACCCGGTTGTGAGATACTTCCTAAAATCATCATTGTTCTTTATCACTGTATAATGTTTCATTGTGGATACATATCACAGTTTGTTTATCCATTAATCTGTTGGTGGACAACTAGGTTGATTCCATCTTTGTGCTATTATGGACAGTGCTGCAATAAACATTTGTGTGCATGTATCTGTTCATGTGACCACCTTTATTTCTCTAGGATATATTCCAAGCAGTGAGATTGCTGCATCATATGGTGTTTCCTCTTCTAGCTTTTTAAGGAAGCACCAAATTGCTTTCCAAAGAGGTTGTACCATTTTGCGTTACCACCAGCAGTGTAGGAGAGTTCCAGTTTCTCTACAGCCTCTCCAGCATTTGTTGTTCTGTGTTTTTTGGATTATTGCCAACCTCATTGTGGTGAGATGATATTTCATTATAGTTTTGATTTGGACTTCTCTAATAGCTAAAGATTGTGAGCATTTCCTCATGTGTCTTTTGGCTGCCTGGATGTCTTTGATGAAGTATCTGTCTGTCTCCTTGGCCCCTTGTTTAATTGGATTATTTACCTTTCTATTGTTGATATTTTGCAGTACCTTGTAGATCACTGAAATGAGACATCAGTCTGACATGTAGTTGCCCACTATTTTTTCCCATTCTGTAGGTAGCCTTTTGACTTTCTTGATAATGTCTTTGGATAAGTGTGTTTGATCTTTAGTAGTTCCCATTTATCTATTTTCCCATCTATTCATTGTGCGTTGTTAGACAGATTTTGTAGTCTGTCTAAGCCATATAAGAGAACTTACATTTTTCTTGCATAATCTTTATTGTTTTAGGTTTGATATTTAGGTCTTTGATCCATTTTTCAGTTAGTTTTGGTGTAGGGTGTGAGATATGGGTCTTGTTTCAGTTTTTTGCAGATAGAAATCAAATTTTGCCAACACCATTTGTTAAAGAGACTGTACCTGAGTTTACAACCTTTGGGGCTTCATCAAATATCAACTGTTCATAAGAGGGTGGTGATATTTCTGGGTTCTCTGTTCTGTTCCATTGGTCTGTATATCTGCTTTTGTACCAGTACCAGGCTGTTTTGATACTGTGGCAGTGTAGTACGTTCTCAGTTTGGGTAGTGGGAGGCCTCCCACTGTGTTCCTCCTCTTCATTAGTGCTTTACTTATCTGGGGTGTAACAGTCTCTTTGGGGAATAACCTAAAGATTATTTTTAATGTGGAGCTTTCAGCAAAAGTAAGAAAATATATTAAAGTTTTCTTCAGATGCCAAGGATAACATTACGTAAAGTAATCATTGTTTGTGTCATGACCAACCCCATCTATTAAATCCATTTATTCTTCCTGTTTCCTCAAATAATACTAAGTATAAACTACAGCTGCTGTGTGTTTTAACTGTACACTAGTTTCCCACATGTCCTGTGATCCTGTTTAGAGGTAAAAGAAAGGATTTGGGAACTTTTCAGTCATCTGTGATTCTATAAAAGGTGAACACAGTTTGCTTTCAGATTCTTGTGAGAGTGCTACTCATGTTATTTCCTGATCCCAAAATTGCAGACTGTTATGAACATCACCATTCAAGTTCTCGCTTAGTGTCCGTGTGTTTCTGAAAAGTCAGAATATTGCTGTAAAGGCCAGTTCCTAAAAGATCCCTCAAAATTTCCTTGACTGTGAGTTTACGGTAAACAATATAAAAGATGGTTTGGGTTGGTAAAAATACAGTTTTATTTTATGTTAACATTCCCAAGTTACTGACATCTGTCTTTGTGCTTTTATGACATGTTTTCCATTCCTTATGCCTCTGTTAAAACATAGAACATTTGAGAGCAGGAACCTTGTCTGATTTGTTTCTTCATCCCTAGTACATAGTTGGCACTCTATAAATATGTGCTAGATGACACCTGGAAGAATATTTGTTGCTTCAGTGTTTTGATGATGTAACTACGTAATTGTTGAGCAGTTTCATGTTACATGTCAAATCTTTTGATAATTCTAGATTATTATGCCCATTCTGAATCCCTGGTGGTGAAGTGGTTAAGAGCTTAGACTGCTAACCGAAAGAGGAGCAGTTCAGATCCAGCAACTACTCCTTGGAAACCCTGTGGGTCGGTCTCCTTTGTCCTGTAGAGTTGTTTTGAGTTAGAATCGATTTTAAGGCACACAACAACAAAAATATGCCCATTCAGTACATGAGATAATAGAAGACACAGATTATAAGAGGTGAGGAATTGGGGCACCATGACGAGTTAGCAAAATTTAAATGAGATGGATTCTCAAAGCTTTTCATATTTATCACCATGTTAGTTTTTCAGCTCTGGGAATCCAGTTGCCTTATGTTGCATATTTTGTCAGTTAACATAAATTTTTCATTTATAGCATGAACAACATTATCATAAGTTTACCATTGTTTCAGATTATCCCCAATTGACCAATTGGTCGGTGAACTAGGGTAACAGTGTTTTTTTTTTCCCTACCCTTTTGATGAAAACTGTTTATAGACTACCAAGGCATTTCTTCCAGCAATGATGAAGAGTAATCATGGTCATATTGTCACGGTGGCTTCATTGGCAGGGCATACTGTGGTCCCCTTCTTACTGACTTACTGGTATGTGAACACGTGTTTGTTTCATTGGTTTTCCTATGCTTACTTTGTATGTGATTTTGTCTAATAAGAACTACCTTTAATAGAAATGGATTTGAAGCAGAATTGCACATGTAGTTGTAGATACATGATTAAATATGTAGACATACCTATGAATGGATAAATTATTTTTATATAAGACATATCTGGCATTGTAAAAGTTTGCAAGAATATGTACTGGACTGCTTATTCTTAGGTAATTAGGAAGACAGGTGATTATTTATTTAGTTAGTTCATCTGTATTTCTTTATTTGAATGTATGTTTGTTTTCTAATTAAAAGATTTAAAAATCAGTATGTACTTGGGTTGACTTTCCAAGAAAAGATGCAATAACTGGAAAAGTAGTCACAGATTGGATGTATAGCACCAGATGGTATCTTGTGTCTAAACTGTCCAGTTTAAATTAGGAAATCAGCCCTAGCCATCCAGAGCTAATACAGTGTGACATTTTTTTTTTTTCTGTTTCCTTGATAAAAAATAGGTATTATAGCTAGGCTACTATAAGATTCTCCACTCCCTTCATCCTATCTTTTATCTTTTCCAGACATTGAGATAAAAGAATTAAAAAATTCAGTTGGATTGGCTTTTACTGTCAGAGCTCTGGTGGTGCACAGTATGAAGCACTTGGCTGCTATCTGAAAGGTCAAGTTGGTGGTTTAAACCCATCAGCTATACTGTGGGAGAAAGATGGGGGCAGTATTTGCTTCAGCCTTGGACACCCTATGAGGACAGTTCTCCTCTGTCTTCTAGGGTCACTAAGATTGGCAATGAGTTTTGGTTTGCTATAGTAAATGCTATAGCTCCTTTAGTTCTGATTTGATTGTGTCCCATGAGCATAGCAGTAAAAATCAAAAAGAAAGAAAGTGACCTAGTCTGCTTCGTGTGAAAACAGGTTGATTTTGATGACTAGAATGATGCTTTCGGCAAAAGGAAAGATTCCCATCAAATACTGTTGAAGCAGGAATGACATACAGAGTTGAACAGACTGTGCAGGAAGTGGCTGGTCAAATCAAACCATTGACTTTTTGTTTAGTGGCCGAGTGTTTTACTGACTGCACCACTGGGGCTCCCTCTACACATTCTAGGTGTACTGTTTCCTGCAGGTTCTTTTAGATTTCATTGATTTTTTTAGCCAATCATAATAAAGTAACTTGAGAAGAAAAACTGAAAATCCATTGCCTTGGAGGTGATTCCAGTTCACAGTGATCCTATGTGTGTAGAGCGGATGCACTTTGTAGTGTTCTCAGGGCTATGACCATCTGGAAGCAGATCACCAGGCCTGGTGCACTGGGAGGGCTCACACACCAACCTTTTGCTGAGTAGTGGAGCACTTAATTGTTCACGCCACTCAGGGACTCTCTACCACATGGGCTAGTGGCAGGACCCCAACCATCTAACTACTTGTACTTTTCCAACTTGAGGACTGATCCACAGTTGCTTGCCCTTCCAAAATTCTGCTTGGAGTCTATAATCCTCAGTAACCACAGCTGTCTTCAGTAAAGTTGACTCTCTGGTTTTTGCTCAGAGTGTGATTAATGGCAGAACTCTTGCAGAGACCTGCTAAAAAACTTCTGCCAGCAAAATGCAAGGTTTATCAGTTACTGTTATTAAAACTTAGAGGATTAAACTGAATCAATTCTTTTTCACGATAAGCTATTAATTGAAGTATGATATGCCTTTAGAAACAGGCACAAATGATGATCACACAACTTAGTGAGTTAACTGCAAAGTGTACACATCCATATAAGCACCATACAGTTAAAAAAAAGGAACATTACAGAACCGTAAAAGCCCCTTTTGGAACTGTTCTCAGTCACCACCTCCTTTTTCCTCCCTAAAGATAACCACTGTTTTGACTTGAACATCGTTGTTGAATTTTCTAATACTTTTTTGATTTTGTTGTTATTGTTGTCATTGTACTTTAGATGAAGGCTTACAGAGCAAATTACTTTTACAGTAAACAACACACATATTGTTTTGTGACGTTGGCTGTCAATCTCACAACATATTATCAGCACTCTCAACTCTGAAAAAAATACAGTTCCTTTAAGATTTCATTATACTGGACATCATTCATTCTTGAGTTTTAATATATTTCTGCACTTTGTTTACTTAGGAGAAAAAGTTTAAAAAATGCAGTTTAGTAAAAGAAAAAGAATTTCTGACAGTCTCACCATGCAGAAACAACCACTGTAGATATTTGTTACAAATTTTTAGATATTTTTTATGAAGATACATAGTTGTATATTTTAAAAAATCTGTGCAACTAATTTTGCTTTCCATAATAAATGCATATATAGACAACATCATTTTTTAATTCCTATGTGGTATATTACTTACTATTTATTAAATTTGTCCATTATTATTGGGCGTTTTGTGTGAAGTCTCAGCTGTAAAAGCATAAAACTTATAACTATTCAAGACCAAAGGAATTTTAAGTTCTCTAATTAAAGTCTCAGAACTGCGGTGGTACAAAGGTTAAGCCCTCAGCTGCAAACCACAGAGCTGGCCATTGGAACCCATCCTGCATCTCCACAGGAGAAAACCTGGCAATGTGCTCTTATAGAATGTACAGCCAAGAAAACGCGATAGGGCAGTTCTGCTATGTCTCATGGGGCCACCATGAGTCAAAATTGACTTGATGGCACCTAACAACAACAATTAAAGTGTTAAGTGGACTCCCCTCCTTTGGAGGTAAGATAGTTACCACCTATTCAGATTTATAGCCTTTCAACTCCAAGTGTATCAGGAGAGAAAAAAAACACTGTCCCTTCCCAGTAATGCCTTCAAATGTTCTGGTTCCAGAGTTCACTGAGGAGAGAAACTTGAATTCAGTCAGTGTATGGGTAGGGAGAACAGGCAAAACCAGAGAGATGGTCTAAGAGAGTGGTATGAGTGTTGGCGGGCAAAAGCAACAGCCATCCACCACAGACATTTGAAATTGTTTCCACCTGTTTGCTTTCATGAACCACAATGCAGGGACTATTTTTGAACATGACCTTTAGGGAGCATGATTTTTCCCCTTATGGGAAACACGTAAAAGGAAATTACTGGGTGTAAGAACGTGGTAGTGGTTAAAGAACAAGGTGGTGGTTAAAATGCTCAGCTGCTAGTCGAAAGGTGGGTGGTTCAAACCAGCAGCCAGTTCATGAGAGAAGGCTGTGCCTGTCTGCTTCTGTGAGTACTCACCGCCTTGGAAGCCCTATAGGGCGCTTCTGCATTCTCCTGTAGACTCACTGAGAGATGAAATCGACAGCAGTGGGTTTAGATTTGGCAACGATAGTACTAGTTTTTCTTCATAGCTGTCTCATCACTGTTAGGTAAAAATGTTATGTTTTACTTGGTATTTATATAAATCACTTCTGTAATAAAACATTTCCCTAAGCCTACAACCACTGATATTTTTTTCTTTCAAATGAATTGTCTAGTATTCAGCTTTTGGAAACCCAGGTGGCATAGTGGATTAAGTGCTACCTCTGCTAACCAATAGGCCAGCAATTAAATCCACCAGGCGCTCCTTGGAAACTCTAGGGCAGTTCTGCTCAGATCTCTAGGGTCGCCATCAGTTGCACCTGACTCAACTGCAGTGGTATTTTTTGTTTTTGTTTTGCCCTTTAGCCATTTATCTATTGGAGTGTTTGTGTAAATTTACTTATGAAAGTTACCACATACTACTCCTCATCCTTGTCTCAAATGTTTTAAATTCTTTACCAGCTTCTTACTTGTCCCTTAATTTGGTTGGGAGCTAATAAAGGTTGGAGTGTATCTAATAAGTTTAAGGCAATAAAGTTTAGAGTATATGTCAACTGGCAAAGTTTAGAGTATTTTAATAGCTTGATTTATTGCCTGAGTTAGAATCTGGATCTGTGTATTTGTTCTGTACCTGAAGTTTCTCATTAGAAAGATGAGGACAATAATACTTTCTATTTCATAGAGTTGTTGTGAGACTTGAATGAAATAACACATCTAATAACCAAGGGTAGTCTCTGGCTTAAAGTAAGAACTAAATTTTAGATACAATTATTTTTATTTGCATTGTTTCTCAAAGTGTGTAACATTTTCATTTCTTATAATCAAATCTAGCAGTCATTTCTTTATACTTTAAATATATATCTGAGCTTTGAAAATATAAAATTAAGAGTGAATTTTCTACAACTTTGTATTTTCCAAAGCATCAGTTACTTGTCAGTGAAACTACTTTGCTCCACTGGTCCCATCTCATCTGGGACAAGGGAGAATGTAGAAAACCAAAAACACAAGGGAAAAGTTAGTCAAAGGAACTAATGGACCACCGCTATTAAGCCTTCATCAGACAGAGTCCAGCACATCTAGATGGTGACAAGCTACCACCACTGACTATTCTAAGATCACAATAGAGTGTCTTGGCAGAGCTAGAGAAAAACTCTAAAACTCAATTCTAACAGTCTCTCTCTCTCATACACACACACACACACACACACACACACACACACACACATTCACACACACATATACACTATACCAGACTTACTGGTTTGACAGAGCTTGGAGAAACCTCAAGAGTGTGGCCCTTAGACAAGCCTTTAATTCAGTAGTGAAGTCACACCTGAGATTCACTCTTCAGCCAAAGATTGGATAGTCCTAGAACAAAATAAGGCTAAATGGATACACCAGCCCAGGAGCAAGAATGGGAAGGCAGGAGAGACAGGAAAGCTGATAATGGGGAACCCAAAGTTGAGAAAGCAAGAGTATTGACATGTCAGTGGGTTGGCAACCAATGTCATGAAACAATGTGTGTGTTAACAGTTTAGTAAGAAGCTAATTGGCTTCATCAAAACTACGGTTTTAAAAAAGAGAGAATTTATAGCTGCTTTGTATGATTGTTGATTCATACAGAGACAAGATTTTTAAAAGTCCAATCTTGGGAAAGGAACATCCATGTAGAGTATTATTTCTTTCCCTTTACTTTCCAAATGAAAGTGCTGACAGTAATAGCTGTTGTGCATTATGATTCACTTGTCTAACAAGTGTTTATTGAGGTAAGCACCATGCTAAGTATTAGGGGTTCTTTGGTGACCAAGACCTCTGTGGAATTTATAGAAAAGGTGTAAGGGATAGATGTTAAACAAAAAGTCACAAAAATATTTAGTCACAAATCTGAGATATGCTGTGATGGAAAAGCAAAGATTACCGTATAATGGAGGAAATAATTTCGACTCTGATTCCTTAGCTTGAAGAAGCAGAGCTGAGACTTTAGGGAAGAATAGGACTTAATGCAGGAGAATTTTCTGTGGACATTTCATAATAAATGATGAACAGCCTATATTGACATGAAACTCTTTTACTAATTGTGAGTAAGTGAAAGTTTACAATCCAAGTTAGTTTGCCGTATAATTTTGGAATACGTGCCTCTGGGCAGCTCCATCTGCTCTCCTCACACTGTGACAACACACTCCTCCTTTCCACTCTGTCTTCCAGTATTCATTCTCCTAACACTTGTCCCCTCCTCACCACCCTCCCATCTCACCTCTAGAGAGGAACTGGTCAGATAGCCTCATACACCTATTTAAGCCATTGACATGAAATTTTATGAAAACAACGAAAATCAACATCAGACCAATTTTCCTAATGTGCATCATAGTGAGCTCTTTGTAATAAACGACGCTGCATTAGATGGTCTCTGCCCTTGCTTTTTGGACCTGAGTGTGCCTACAGATTTACCCGTGGATGTTGTGACATACAGATTCTGATTTAGCAGGTCTGGTGAAATGCAGGTTCTGCTTTGGCGGGTCTGGGTTGAGGCTTGAGTTGTGCATGCTGCTCATCAGAAGACAGCACTTATGTAAGAGAAACAGGGTTCTCAGTTAAGTGCATGTAGCAGCTTTCTTGAGTTCCTCTGTGACCGCTCCTCTTTCCGTTCAGTTCCAGTAAGCACGCTGCTGTTGGATTTCATAGCGCTCTGACTGCAGAGCTGCCTGCCTTAGGAATAACTGGAGTCAAGACAACATGCCTCTGTCCCAATTTCGTAAACACTGGCTTGTTCAAAAATCCAAGTACCAGGTAAGTTGAGACCGAATTGGAAAGAGAAGGATTAGTGGTTGCTATGACTATCAGCCATTGTGTGTGTCGCAGTAAGTATTTTAATCCCTCAAATACCTGCTATTCAGTGTCTCTAGCACATCTTAATTTCAGGTTCTGAAGATTATGGAAAAATAAGTGGGGAGGGAGAAAGGGAAATTCAAATGAATATGAATGTAAGCAATGATTCTCAGACTTGTGTATAGCAGGCATTTCACTGACAGTGTTTGACTCTAGCCCCAGAGATTCTGATGACATAGATTTATTTGGCTAAGACGGTGGTAAGAAAGGGGACCTGGAATTTCGTATGTTAACCAGCATCATGAGGAATTCCGATAGAGGAAACCAGGACTGCAGTTGGAGAAACAATATCCTTTGGCAGGCTAGAGGTAATCCTTCAAAGCAAGTACCAGACTATATCCTTTCCCTGGTTAAAAAGAATACGGCCTGAGATTAATTCTTAGTATGTTGCCTATTTGAAAATACCTTTAACGTCTTTGTAAATACAATGCATACGTTATTGGGAGAATTCTAACCTTACAGAAAAATGCAAATACGAAAACATTCTTTTCTGCAAAACTTTCTGTCCAGTGAAAAACATTTTGATGAACATACTTCTCGGTGTTTATGCATAGATAAATGTCTAAATTTGACAAAACAGGCATATATTACACTTGAGGTTTTGGAAGGAGAGAAAGGTTGGTGAAGACTGGGATTAGAGATTACAGTTTGTTTATGTATTAAAAAAGAAGAAAAAGAAAAAAGCCAAACCCACTGTCTTTGAGTCAATTCCAACTCATAGTGACCTTATAGAACATAGTAGAATTGCTCCATAAAGTTTCAGAGGAGCTCCTGGTGGATTTGAACTGCTGACCTTTTGGTTAGCAGTGATATCCCTTAACCACTATGCCATCAGTGTTGTCAGTTTATGTGTGTTGTTGTTGTTAGATGCTGTCGAGTCGGTTGCAACTCACAGCAACCCCACAAGACAGAGTAAAACTGCCCCATCCAGTTTCCAAGGAGCACGTGCTAGATTTGAACTGCCAGCCACTGGATTGGTTAGCAGACACAACACTTTACCACTACACCACCAAGGTTTCCAATTTATGTATAACCCAACTCAACCTGTAAAGTTAGGATCTTCATTAAATGCTTATTAAAAATAAGTGTTTCTTTTTATCCAAGTTCAACAAAAATCAGTCTTTGCTGTTAAAAAAATTAATCAAGACACTTAATATAGTCAGATTATGCTGCGTTATAAGTGTTACTGTCGCTATCCCCCTGATACCGACCCGCGGCGGAGTGACAGCAACAGACCGACACCACGTCCTCTGGTCTTCAAGCAGAGAGAGCGTTTATTTTCAGTAGTTCCACTTATATACGGAATGAATCAGCCAATCACTACTGGCCCACGTACGGGCTAGGGCGTGTCCCAGGCGTGCGCGGGCAAGATGTTTACTGCTCTAAGGTCTCTGGGTCTGGGTGTGGCTACAAGCCAAGGCGCCATCTTTGGGTGCGGCCACTCGGGGGGTGTGGGGCCGGCTCGCCACATCTCCCCCTTTTACTTCATATATGCATGAAAGTGCCTGTCTTAGGTCATCTCTGGCTAGAGTGCTCCTTACCCGTCATTGGGATACCCCACAGCTTGGTGGGGTCCCTGCCTTAGGTTGGTAACACCCCCAAGAGAGGTTGCCCGTCTTTGGCTATCCTTCCAGCATTTGCAGCCACACTCCGGCTGAAGTTGATGCTGGTTCTTCAGCATTTGCGATAGCCTGCACCAAAAGCGCCATGTTCATCTGCTGTTGCCTCCTCTAGCGACGAAGGTATAGGATCAGCCACAGACCCCGGAAGCATAGGATGCATGCCAGGGCACCAGAGCCTGCCCATTCTCGAACAGTATGTAGGGCTGACTGGACCCAGTTAATCTAGTTACAAGGGCTGTGTGAAATGCAGTAGCATTCCAGCAGAGGGAGTAAAAACAGGTTGAATTGGTGCAGGATATAGGGTCTTTGCCAAGTATAGTTGAGCTGGGGAGAAAGTAGAGTAAGGCTTTACTGTCCACTGGAGGCGGTGGCTCTGACAACTTATCCAGAGACTAGGCCAGTCCCGCGTGCTTTTGCATTTTGGGGCCCATTGAGGCTGTGAGGGGATGCTGCCATTGGCTTTAGGTACCCTGAGCGGTATTTGGCCTTGCAGGAGGGTACCATTTTGTTCGAGGGTTGCTACTATTGCTAGGGGTATCAAACCATCCAGCAGACTGATTATACAGGGTAATGCAACTGGGGTTGTAGTCAGAGCTATTAACTTCTGAACTAAAATTAGTGAGTATATGAAAGCACAAAAAACCTTGAAAGCTTATATTAAGGGGGCGCAGTTCAGGGGCAAAGTCAGCTTGTTGTTTTAGGAAGGGTAGCTCAAGTGAGCTATTGGTTGTGGATATGCGGAGAAAGACGGAAGCAGTATGATGCATAGGTAGGGGAAGGGGTAGGACATCTAACAACCCCCACCGGTACTTATCCTGATTTTCTTGGTATTCTTCAGTCACTGCTTTCCCCAGGGTCACATTATCACAAAAGCAAATGGTAAATCATACAAGGTATTACTTATAAAATTTGAGAAAGTTAATGTCTCAGAATATATTTCTCAAAATCCAAATTTTATAATCATTGTTACTTTTTTGCTAGCAGTCTCAACTCGAACAGCATGTTCCTAATGTCTCTGATTTAGGGATAAATTAACTTTCTGAGGTTTACCCAATTTATTATCTACCTAAATCTCTCTCCCCCCACCCCTGGTACATATTAGGTTAATCTAGTCATACACCTGAGGGGGATAGTTTATTTGTTGATTGGCATAAGGCCCTTGACCCATCAGCATATCAACGTCCCACGTGTGCTGGCCATTATGGGCATTGCGTGCTGCCTGCTCAGTAGCAAACTCCATCACCAGGGATTTCCAATCTAGGTACTGCCCAGAAGTTAGGCAGGGACGAGCAAGATTTTGCCAGTCATTCGGAGTCATGGCATACCTGTGTAGGTTTTCTAAGGAAGCCACCACAAAAGAGGCAGCAATGCCATACGTTCTTACTGCCTCAGCCACCCCCTTTACTGTTTTCCAGTCTAAGACTTCATGATACCGTTGCCCTTGCTGAGTTTGAAAAACAGGAAAAGCACCCATAGCATGGGTGTTTTAGTCAGCTAGGGCTGCTGTAACATAAATACCACAGAGTGGATGGCTTTAACAAAGAAAGATTTATTCTTACACAGTCCGGTAGGTTGCAAGTCCATATTCAGGGTGTCCACTCCAGGGAAAGACTTTCCCCTTGACGGCTCTGGAGGAAAGTCCAGTATTGCATCAGTCATTGTCCAGGGAGCGTCCTAACGCAAGAACCTCTGGTCTGAACGACGCGTTCTGCTCCCGGTGCTGCTTGCTTGATGGTAGCGAGGTTCTCAAATTGTCCTTGGTTCTTTTTCCTTTTATTCCTTGCAAGCTAAAAGCATTAAGGGTGGGGCAAGCCATACTCCAGGGAAACTTCCCCCATAGCAGGAATTCACAGCCCCACCCTAATCCTTTAACATACAGGTTAGCAAAACCACACAATGGAGGTCAGTCCCAAGATACTGGGAACCATATCCCAGCCACGTGGCTGCACACATTTTTGGGGGGACACAATTCAAACCATGACAATGGGGTACCTCTCTCCAGACCTCGGGGCAAAAACTTCTAGCTGACGCTTTGGGCCTTGTATCAGGCCACGCCTCGCACCGGGCATAAGGATTATAGGGTGGGGGGTTACCCCCACCCGTGTCTGGCAGCTTTTTAGGCGGCTCAGGCGCTGAGGGCCGTGCGGAAATGGGGCGGAGACGCCGAAAATGGCGCACAACCTTTTCCACTTCCTCTTCTGCCTCTGACTCACTTTCAGGCTCACTTTCCTTCGGCTCTTCCTCGCCACAGGCGCTGCCCTGCTGAGAGCGCTCTTCTTGAATTCGCTCTAACGCAGATTGCCCTGTCTGTGACACCCTTTGAAATACTCCTGACTCATCCTCTAGACAAGTTAAAATCAGAATCCAAATACTCATTACTCCTGGGGGCAGGTTGCCTTGTGTATCTACTCTAGTTAGATCTGCCCCTAACTCGTTCCAGGCTGCAACAGTAAGATGGCCCGAAGCTAAGAACCAGGGAGCTACCTCTTCCACTGCGGAGAGGAAGCGCTCAATCGTCTGTTGCTTTAATCCAATACCCCTCTGTCTAAGCAGGCTTTTACAGGCAGTTAGTAAATGTTCAGCAGAGGGCTGGTTCCCCATTTTCTTGGTGCTGTGCCTAACGGCTCCGGGCATCCCCGAAGCCTTTTAGGCGTTTAGTCTAGACTACCCCTCCTTGGGGCTGATTGTCCCTCCCAGGGATCTTTCCAATTGCCCTTCTTAGGGTTTCATAGGATTGCTCCTCCCAGGGGTTCTTACCAGCGCTGTAGATCGGGCCAGAGGAGGGTTGGGGTCCCATTGGGGTCCCCGTACGGGCCACCAGATGTCACTATCCCCCCGATACCGACCCGCGGCGGAGTGACAGCAACAGACCGACACCACGTCCTCTGGTCTTCAAGCAGAGAGAGCGTTTATTTTCAGTAGTTCCACTTATATACGGAATGAATCAGCCAATCACTACTGGCCCACGTACGGGCTAGGGCGTGTCCCAGGCATGCGCGGGCAAGATATTTACTGCTCTAAGGTCTCTGGGTCTGGGTGTGGCTACAAGCCAAGGCGCCATCTTTGGGTGCGGCCGCTCGGGGGGTGTGGGGCCAGCTCGCCACATGTTACATCAGGTCAGTTTCTGTTTTTTATTGTACTTCAAGTGAAGTTTACAATTCAAGTCAGTTTGTCAGTTATACATTGTTATGTGGCCCTAATTGCTCTCCTGCAATGTGACAGCACACTCCTCTCTGCCCTGTGTTTCCAATATCCATGCAGCCAGCTCCTGTTCCCCTCTTTCCTCTCATTTCTTCTCTAGACAGGAGGTGCCCATTTAGTCTTATATACCTACTTGGGCCAAGAAGCACACTCTTCACCAGCATCATTTTATGTCTTAAAGTCTAATCTTTGCTTGAAAAGTTAGCTTCAGGAATAGTTTTGGTTTTGGGCTAACAGAGAGTCTTCTGGTGACTGTCAAGTCTGATAGACTATAAGTCTGGTCTTTTACTAAAATTTGAGTTCTGTATTTCACTTTTGCTCCATCAGGGACTCTCTGTTTTGTTGACTGGTGGAGTGTTCATTGGTGGTAGCCAGGCACCATCTAGTTCTTTCTGGTCTCAGGCTGATGGAGTCTCTTATTATGGGGCCCTTTCTGTCTCTCAGGCTCATATTTTCCTTGTGACTTTGGTTTTCTTCACTCTCCTTTGCTCAAGGTGGATCGGGACCAATTGATGTATCTTAGATGGCCATTTCCCAGCTGTAAGACCCAGACACCACTCACCAAAACGGGATGTAGAATATTTTCTTAATAAATTTTGTTATGGCAATTGACCTAGATATGCCCTGAAACCATGATCCCCAGGCCTCTGCCCTTCCCACTCTGTCCCCTGTGTTTGGTTATATTTAGGAAACTATTCAGCTTTTAGTTTAGTCCAGTTTTGCTGACTTCTCCTGTATTATGTGTTGTCCTTTCCTTCACCTGAAATTATTAAGCCAGTTTCTTTACAGTGTGTTAGTGGTATAAATGTAAGAATCAGCAAACTATGTCTTACAAAAAGAAAAACTCATTGCCAGTCAATTGGATCCCATCTTATAGCAGCCCCATAGGAGACAGTAGGTCTGCCCCTTACAGTTTCCAAAGAACAGCTGGTGGATTTGAACTGCTGACCTTTTTCTTAACAGCTAGCTTCTTAACCACTCTGCCACCAGGGCTCCAGACTGCATTTTAAAAGAAAACTTAAGTTCCGGTGTTAACGTGAAACAATTTTTTTTTTTATTCAGTCATGTAGAGGTAGGTTCAGATTTCTACTTTCAGAAAGTCTGCCTTCTGTATAAAGAGGACAAAACTTGGTCTCAATTTCAGTTCTACTGCTGACTGGCAAGGGGCTTGATCTCCCTCAGCCTGAGATGACTCTTACCGCTGAAAAGGACTAATACAATTTCCTTCAAATCTGCCTTGAGGTTTAAGAAAATGACAGACTATTCAGTGTCTGAATACTTGGGGTGGGAGGATTGAGGGAAGAAAGTTCGGAAAAGCAAAACTTGAATTTGCCATGCACAGAGTTCTGTGCAGAATCCATCCACAGGAAAGAGATGATGTGTAGACTACCTGGCGTAGCCTCCCACCGTCTCTCAGGTCCTCAGCTTTTCTCCAGTACTTACTGTTGGAGGGTGTTTCACCTCACATCTTGTCATTATTGCCTAAACAATACAGTACTATATAACAACTATTTACATAACATTTACCTTGTATTAGGTGTTATACATAATCTAGAGATGATTGAAAGTGTATGGGAGGATGTGGATAGGTTATATGCAAATACTGTGTCTTTTTATTTAAGGGGCTGAGCATCCATGGATTTGGGTATCACAAGGATCCTGGATCCAATCCTCCATGATACTGAGAGACAGTTGTTCCTCAGCATTATGTCATAGATAAATTCTTATGTCAGTAAACACAGAACTTTATCATAAGTTGAACTGATGACTAACTCTGAACAGTAGATTACACTGGAGATAACCTTAAGAATTTTTTTTTTAAATTTTCTTGAATTTTTAATGTAGCTCAGCTGTAATGAACTTTCTTGTCCACATATATTTTCACATTTGAGTATCCAGGTAAATCCTACAAGGAGGATCACTGGGTCAAAGGGTATAAACATGTTAAATATTTATACTTATTAACCAAAATTCCCTCCACAAACCTTCATCAGTTGGTACTCCCACACACGATGCCTGGTCTTCACTAGTCTGTCTTCTGCTAATTTCTTCAATCACTGCTGATTCCACACTTGAAGAACCACTTTTATTTTTATTCTGATGACAAAATAGGTTAGTATTTACATATAGTTTTTGGTGATTTGACTTCTTTTGCACATTGCCTGCTTTGTGGCCTTTGTTCACTTTTTTCTACTTAGGTTTTGTGTTCTTAAATCGATATGTAAGATCTCTTTGTGCATTCACAATACCTTGTGTAAGCCATGTATGTTGCATTTTTTATCCTCAGTTTGCTATTTGCCTTATTATCATTTAGTTTTGCTTTAAAATTTCTGGTTTTTTCCTTCATGGTTTTTGAGTTTTGTAAGGTACTTGTAAAGATGATTTTCACTTTAAGCTTCTGAAAACTATCAACCCTTACTTTTCTGGTTGAATGTTTCCCATTTAAATCCTTGATCCATGCAAATTTATTTTTGCTTAAGAAGTAATGTAGTGGTACAGCTTAATTGCTTTTCCCAAATGGCTAATTAGTTGTTCTGTGCTGTATACTTGGTAATACCTCATTTTCTCACTGGTTAGAAATGCCACCTTTACATTATAATAAATTCACATATTGGATATGCTTTTATATTTCATGTCTATTGCACTGACAAGACTTGTTTTTTTTTAATTTAATATAACTAAGTGAAAATGTACATTCCCGTATAAATTGACATGCCCACCTATATGCAGCTTCCACTGCTCTCCCTGCCCAGTGACAGCACACTATTCCTCTCTGCTCCATACATGTCTCATTCTCCCAACCGTCTCTTTTTCCCATCCTCTCCACCCACTCTCCTTCCTCCAGCCAGAGGTCAGCAGGATGACATCCTATAGATGTACAGAAACATGAAGTGCATCTAATATATGGTCACTCTGTATCACCAAGTCCAATCCATTCCTGTCCGAAGAGTGGACCTTCATTATGATTTATGGGCAAGGGCAGCATCAGGGCCAGGGGCCATGCTCCCAGGGGAACCTCGAAGCCACTGGGCCATAATGGTGGTCTTTTAGTGGAGTTCTCAGGGTGCACCCCTTTTTATTCTTGTGTTGCCAGTGAGACTCAGCTTTGTGAGCTCCATCGTGGCTATCACTGGTGGTGGCCGGGCACCATCCAGTTCTTCTGGCCCCAAGTCAATGTAGGCACCGACTGATGTGGGTCTCTTTGTCTTCTGGGTTGTCTTTCCCCCATGTCATTTTGGTCCTCAGTTAGCATCTGTTCCTGCTGAGTTGGGACCATTTGCTGTGCCCTCGGATGGCAGCTTGGCAGCTTTTAAGACCCCAGACGCCACTCACCAACGTGGGGTGCAGAGAGCCCTCTTAGCAAAACGCTAGCTGTGCCAGTTGGCCTCGCTTTCGCCTAGGAGCATGGTCCCCCACCCCCTGCCCCAGCTACTCTATCCTTGCAATATTAGGTTAAGATGGAAGGAGTACTCATGTTATGCTTAAGTCCACTTAATATTATTCTTGTTTCTAATGTGTGCTATCATCGATTTCACCCAACCAGATTCCTAGCAACTATCTAATCTAAACCCTCCCCCCCCTCCCTCCATCCCTCCCTCCCCTCCCTTGCAGCTGTCAAAGAGTCTTTTCTTCTAACACAAGTCTGTTTTTGAGATCTTATCGTAGAGGTCTCATACAATATTTGTCCTTTGGTCACTGACTACTTTCACTCAACGTAATGTCTTCCAGTTGAAACCAGGTCATGAGATGTTTCCTGGAGTCATCGTTATTCTTTATCATTGCGTAGTGCTCCATTAAGTATATGTACCATAGTTTACCTATCCATTCTTCTGTTGTTGGACATCTGGGTTGATTCCATCTTTTTGCTATCATGGACTGTGCTGCGATAAACATTCTTGTGCATGTGTCCATTGGTGTGAAAGGCCTTGATTCTGTAGGATATATTCCAAGTAGTGGAATTACTGGGTCAAATGGTATATCAATATCTATTTTTTTAAGGAAGTGCCAGATTGCTTTCCAAAGAGGCTGGGCCATTTTGCAACCCCACCAACAGTGTAGGAAGGACTTGGTTTTCAAATTTAATTCTTCCACTGAGACATTTTCCCTCTTGTCCCAGATTATCTCCCTTAGGCAAAAATGTCTTTCAAAGTAGTGAAGAATATTCAGTGTGGACCCTTTGGGCATATAGCAGGTTCTATTTTTAAATAACACCTTAATTTAAAAAAAGGCAGAGTAGAAAGCCAATTTTAGGCAGAAATTTGATGGCTATCTCTCTTAGTCATCTAATTCTGCTGTAACAGAAATACCACAAGTGAATGGATTTAAAGAAGAAATTTTATTCTGTCACAGTCCGGTAGGCTACAAGTCCAAATTCAAGATGTCAGCTCCAGGGGAAGGCTTTCTCTGTTGACTCTGGAGGAAGGTCCTTGTCATCAGTCTTTCCCTGGACTGGGAGCTTCTGAGGCTCAGGGTCTCCGGGTCCTTTCCAAAGGATGCACTTAGCTGCTAGCATTGCTTATTGGTTCTAAGAGGTCTCCAACTTTCTGTTTGCTTCCCTTTCTTCAAACCGCAGAAGGTTGCCTAAAGGTAGGATCCCTCTACACATTGAGTCCTGCCCCACCGACAGGACTGCCAGCCCATCTTCCCTCATTAACATCATAGAGGCAGAGTTTACAGCCTATAGGAACACACTCTATACCAAGAATCAAGGCCTAGCCAAATTTCTACTCACATTTTTTTGGTGGAATACTTCAATCCGTAACAGTTTACAAAGATCTCAGGTCTCCAAAGAATCTATCAAGTAGTCCTAAAAGTTCATATTTTTTCTTTTACAACATTTTATTTGGTAAATAAAAATTGATGAAAAGTTAACAAACCGTGTTCATAGAAATTACGCATTTTAAATAAATGACCATTTTATCATAAATTTATTTCTTATAATTAATAATGGTTAACTCAAATGTTCAGGAATCCCGGATCTCTGGTGGCGTAGTGTTTAACTGCTATAGCTACAAAAAATATTTTATTTTTGGTGAAAATATACACAGCAAAACGTGTTCACTGACGCTGCTTACTAGAAGTCTATTTTTAAGATACTATTTTGTTAGAAAACAAGTGAGATTCTTTACTTTAGAAGACCAGTGAGTAATTTCATATACAGTTAAGAAAACCCTAACTTGGACTCTAAAGAGAGAAAACAGGAAACAAGTTTTGGGGTGGGTGGCTGAGTCTGAGGAGAAGAACTGAGACAGAGGGTAGGAGTTCACTAAAATTAGGGATGTCAAAGGAGGAGATGAGTGCATCCCCAGAGAGGAAATTTGCCAATTCCTTCCATTATACAGTTGAAGACTTTAGATGCTGTAATAGCACACTGGAGCCAAAATTTTCTATCGTACTCTATATATCAGTCATTAAAAAGAAATAATTCGCTCTCTTAACCTGGCCTCCGGGACAGAACTGCACAAAGCTAACCTGAATGTGGGCCACAGTGCCCTCTGCTGACGAAACTCTGCTAGAACAACTAAAATCTGACTGAAGCTTGCTTCAGGGCAGTGAAGGGCAGAAGCGTGCGCAGAGGCTGACGGGACTTCCTCCCAGCCGCCGGAAGACAAACTTGGGGCCCTGGCGGCGCAGTTGGGGAAGAGCTTGGCTGCAAATCTAATCACTGGAAACCGTATTGGGCATATTTCTACTCTGTCCTGTCGTGTCGCTGTCAACTGAAGCCGAATAAACTCCATGGAATGCGCTTTTTAGTTTTTCTTTTTTTTTTCCTTAAAGGAAGGACTTGGCACCTTGTCTAAGCACATGAACCCCCCTTGAGGCAAACTTGGTGCTAGAATGGTTCTAGAGTGGACCCCAAAGGTGACATTGGTTTTTATATAGTGCTTCTAATTAGAAGCACAGGAGACCATATCCTGATTGGTTTTATATGAGACAGTGAATAAAACCAGTCATTTTCTTAAACCTCACAGCAGTATTTTGAGTGAGATTAAGTCCTCTGGAGCACAAAAGAGTTGTCTGAGGCAGAGAGACATCAAGCTCCTTGCCTGTCAGTGACAGAACTGAGATTCAGACCAAGGTTTTTCCTCTTTTATATAGAGGGCAGGCTTTCTGAAAGTGGAAATCCAAACCAACCTAGAAATAATTTGTTTCATGTTAATGTAGTAACTTAAATCCTCTTGTAAACTACTTTAAGATACACTTTCGTTATCATAAAACATGGATGTGTGCACCTGCCACAAAGCCAGTACTGACATGTGGTGGAATGAATGCTCAAGAGGATTTACTGTATATCAATATAGAAGAGACAGAGGGGGATGACTTCCTCCAAAGTCTGTCAGTCCCCAGCCAGAGTGGAGAGGTTGATAAGGAGAAGGTGTATGCAGAGGTAAAGGTGAAATAATCGTGAGGAATGTGGTAGAAGTGATCAGCAACATGGCCTGTGTTCCAAGGTCTTCCCTTTAAGTCACTACTGGGGCAGGAGGGCCGATGCCTGGCGTCATCTGGTCCAGCTTAGTGATCTGATCAGACCTGCCTTGACTGTTCTGCTGTTCTTTTCCTAAGGCAGCTCTAAGTCATATATTTAAAGCATCACACTTTAAAACGGAAGATTTTTTTTTTACCTAAGAAGGAGGCCCAGTGCTAATGTTACGTTCCCCATCTCATCTGTCTACCTCAAACCCCCTGTTTTTATGTTATTTTTACATTCATGGGCACCACAGTCATCTAATTATTTCCTCTTGAACAGGAGTGTCAGGTTTTTTAGGGATGGAGATGAGGCTGGTTAGAATGGAAGGCTATTACATTTTAATGTATCTGATGGTGAGCACTATTCTCTGTTTGTAGTGTTTTAGCAGTCCCCCTGGTAATTATCTTCAGAAAGGTCACAAATGTATATTATAATCATTAAAATTATAATAATAATGAAGGGAATCAGCCATGAACTCAGAGACAGAAAGCACCCGAGAACCAGTTAGTGTACCACCCGGATGCACCTTCAGGAGGCTTCATCTATTTTGACAGTTGGTGTATTTGTTTAATGTCTACCTTGATTTTTTTAGAAGTGTTTATCTAAGAGCAGTAGGTCTTATATGTAACTGTACAGACTCGTCTTGTCTCGGCCAATAAGATGTCCAACACCAGACAGTTGTCTAAAACCACTTTTGTCAGCAAATTTAGGGAGGTCTGTTGGGCTGCTAACCAAAAGGCTGGCAATTTGAGCCCAGCACCTGTAACTCAGAAATGCTATGGGGTAGTCATACTGTCTCCTGTAGTGTCGCTGTGAGATGAAATCCACTGGACAACAATGGGGTTTTCTTTTGTTATTAAAGGTACAGTGTATTGGTATTAAATTTACACAACTAACAGACTGTAAATACACTGGCTTGATGTAAAGTTTATAATGCAGCATAATCTGAATATACTAGAATTACATGTAATCAGGTGATCTGATAAACCTTAACAGCAAAGACTTGTTTGTTAAACTTGAATATCAAGAAACAATTTTTTTAAAGCATTTATTGAATAATCTACTTAATACCAAACATTCTACAGGGTGCTACATACAAATTACCTCTAACCTGTCATACCAGGCTTCAGCAAATTTTATCTGTGAAGAGACAGATGACAAATACGTTAGCCTTTGTAAACCATGTGGTTGCAACACCTCAGCTAGTATAGCATGAATGCGGTCACATACTATGTGAATGGGTATGGCTGTGAGCCAATAAAATTTACTTAAAAAACAGGTAGTAGAGTAGGAATGGACTGAGTAGCAATGAGTTTGGATTGGTAGGCCATGTTTGGCCCCAGGTCCTAGTTTGCAAAACTTTCCCTAATCTTTACTACAACTCTGTTAGATAAATTTGATATCCTCGTTTTACAAAGAAAGCAAAACTTGGAGATGTTACAAAAGCATCTGATGCTCAAAAACCAAACCAAATCATTGCTGTGGAGTCGATTCCAACTCATAGTAACCCTATAGGACTGAGTAGAACTGCCTCACAGAGTTTCCACGGAGCAGCTGGTGGATTTGAACTGCAGCCCTTTTGGTAAGCAGACAACACTTAACTGTACGCCACCGGGGTTTCCAAAACCACTGTTGTCAAGTCAATTCCAACTCATAGCAATCATATAGGACAGAGTAGAACTGCCCCATAGGGTGCTGAAGCTCACATAGCCACAGAGTTGCAGGACTGAATTCCTACAAGGTCTTACTCCAAACCAAACCCACTGACATCTAGTCAATTTGGACTCCTAGTGGTCCTATAGGTCAGAGTAGAACAGCCCCATGGAGTTTCCAAGGAGCATCTGGCTTTGAACTGCCAGCTTTTTGGTTAACAAACATAGCACTTAACCACTACACCACCATGGTTTCCATTTAACTCCAAGTGCCCTATTAATTCTAACTTGTTTTTTAAGATAAAACTTTAATGGGATTTTTTTTCCCAAAGAATTAGTATCTTTGAAACATTTATTAAATACTACGTTGGAAATACCTTCCTTTTCAGATGATTTTTATTTTTAAAAATTAAAATTATGTAAAGAAAAGTTGCTTTGTAAATGCTTGTCTTTTAGAGGATAGCCGCTTAAAAAAAGTTTTCTAGGTACAGCTTTCCAATTTTAGCAAGCCAGACTTCCACACTATTTTCCTGTAACTAGAAACATATTATACATACTATTCTTTAACTTTTCGATTTAATGTGCTGTTGTCAGCTTTCTATGTTGATACGTAAAGCCAAAAGCTAAGTGCCATTGAGTCGGATCTGACTCATGGCGACCCTAGGGGCCAGGGTAGAACTGACCCCCAGAAGAACTACCTTATTCTTTGGATATACCTTTTCTCCACTGAAGGATATTTAGGTCTCTAACCTTTCATTATTGTTGTCGATGCTTATTCTTGTGTGTGTACGTACGTATGTGTATGTAATGAGTATATGTATATGTGTATGTATATATGTGTGTGTTTTTATATACCTAAATCCAAACCCACTGCAGTCAAGTCAATTCAGACTCTTAGCAACCCTATAGATGGAGTAGAACTGCCCCATAGAGTTTGCCAGGAGTGCTTGGCACATTTAAACTGCAGACCTTCTGGTTAGAAGAAGAAGCACTTAACCACTACACCACCAGGGTTTCTATTGTGTTTATATGTACATATATGTGTATATACATGTGTATATGTATGACTGGTAGTCTTACATAGTCTTCTAACCATTTTGTAATGATTGTTTCTTTGTAATAAAGTTGCTAGATCAAAGGACAGAAACATGTTTACTTTTGAAAGACTTAGCAGATTGTTAGCCTCCCAACAAGAATGCCTAGAAAGTGCTTATTTCCCTCATCTTGGCCAGCTTTAGATATTAGAACTCTTTTGGCTCCGACTCGACGGCACTTGGCTTGGCTTGGCTTGGCTTTAATCTTTGTCAGTATGGTAGGGAAAACAATGGTACCTGTATATTGTTTTACTTTTTATTATTAGAAATGCATATCTCCTTATATTGCATAAATCATGCAGTTCCACCAATTCACTTTGCTTATACAAATTAGATTGCATTAAGTTTGTGAAAGTAAATTTCAGGCTGTCTCTAACTATGTTATTTTTAGGCACCATATTGTCAGTTCTGGCTTAAAACAACCCTATGTACAACAGAAAGAATTACTAATTTTTGGTTAATCATTTTTCCTATTTCTGAGGTTTATTCATTCTTTTATTAATATACTTCATGATCATTACAGTAGATCAGCTTTTAAAAAAGGCATTGTCTAATAAGCAGATTTTTCTTACTGATGAATATTTCCAATGTTATTGTCTGAAAATTAGTGTTTCTTGCTCAATCCAATTTTTCTCTTTTGACATTAATTGCAATTGTACATTCTCATCATATTTTTATTTCAGTGTATTTATGAAGTTTTTAATTAACTATTTTTCCTGATACAAGTTAACTCTTTCCAATTAATGATATAATCTGAATTTATTGGATTAGTGCAGTCAGATGTTGATTAACTTCTTTTTAACAGCTAACAGTTATTTTTATTGAACATCCTGCTAAAACATCCATTTTCCTGTAGACATTTTAGAAGAATGTTCCTGTCCTCCATACAATTTATTCTTTCTGTAGTAATTTAGGAGTTTTCTGTGCTACAGAATAATGACAGTTTTTACTGAATAATATGTATATGATGGAACCCTGGTGGCATAGTGGTTAAGAGTTCAGCTTCTAACCGTAAGGTAGGTGGTTCAAATCCACCAGCTGCTCCTTGGAAACCCTGTGGGTTAGTTCTCTGTTTCTGGGCCAGTATGAGTTGGAGTTGACTTGGCTAAAACAGGTTATGTACATGATAGTACATTTTCACGTGTACTCATTACAGTGTGTAGGGTATGCTATAGCTTGTTGATACTGCATTTGGTGACATCACGTTGGCAGCTTGAAACTGGCCATGGTGGAAATATTTTGTTGTTGACTCATGACTCGTGACACCATGCACCCTGGAACAAAACATCACCCAGTCCTGCGCCATCCCCATGGACAGACCATTGTGATCCATAGGGTGTTTGTGGACTGATTTTCAGAAGCAGATCATCAAGCCCTTCGTCCTTCTCTGTTTTGGTCTGGAAGTTCCACTGACAAATGGGTGGTGGGTGTATACAAGGACTGCCAAGGAAGTTCACGAACTCATCCTAGAAAAAGTGCTGCACACCTCACTGCTGAATATCACCTTAGATGCACTTCCTTCGGGAAGCTATGCCCCAACACCAGCGCCTAGTCCACCCTTGAAAGCAATTTTGGGACGCTTTTTCTGGAATGGCCAGCAGAGCTGTCATCTTATTACCCTTGATGTCCTGAGTGTCATCAAAATGTTTTCCTTTCAATATTTGCTGTATTCTCTGGTCAAGAAAAAAGTCACTGAGGGCTAGATCGAGTGAGTAGACGGGTCTGTTCCATAGAGTTTTTGTTGACTGGCTAAAAACTCCCTTACAGACAATGATATAATTAAGTGTGTGAACTTGCCACCATGCCACTGTGTGCAATGGCCATTCCGGAAAGAGTTCCAAAATTACTTTGAAGGGTGGACTAGGCACTGGCATAGGTGCATAGCTTCCCAAGGGGAGTGCTTTGAAGGTGACTATAGTGATCCTCAGTAATGAGGTATACAGTGCTTAGAACAATGAAGTTCACGGGCTTGGTTGTTGGACCTCGTATGAGGTGTTGGCCAGCAACTGAACCCAGGTCACCTATGTAGAAACTGAGAAGTCCACCACTGTGCCACCAGTGCCCCTTTTAAATATTTGCCACTGCATTATTTCCATTTTCCATTAAAAACTAAACCCAAAAAAACCTCTTAGTTTTAAGAGTAGAAATGACTTTCCCCAAATTACTCAGCTAAGTAATCAGCTGTAAATAATCAAACATGGTTATTCTACCCAAAAAGTAACACTCAGCGCTCTTCATTTCACTTATACTTCCCAGTTCTCTACCCCAGCAGATGGACCCAATATGTTACATCCAGTATGAACACTTGTTTAGTAAGATTTGCAACTCTCACCAGTGTTAGGCTGCTGGAAGAAAACTTTTTCTTCCCCACCCTTACTGGCATTTCTGTGAGTAAGGTTTTATTCTGCCAAGAAATTGTTTTTTTATGGAAGCTAGTTTTCTTTCATCCTGTTTAAAATCCTAATATTGGACAATATCAGCTTTCAGTGAACATTCTTCAGTCGAGACTTAGGTAAAGAGATCAAGTCCACTAAGAAAAGTTCAGTTTCTGTAACAGCCTCTGATTGATAGGTTAGCAGCACTGTGGGGTAGAGACAGGGGGTACTGTCTTGTTTACACAGATGCTTTTGGTTGTTCATGGAGCTTGGGAAGATGAAAGTCTGGTAGCACTGCGAGGAGCCCTGGTAACATAGCAGGTAAAGTGCTGGTCTGCTAATTAGAAGGTCAGGGACTCAAACTCACCAACCAGTCACTGGTAGAAGAGTGTGGCCGTCAGCTTCTGTGATGATGTACAGCCTTGGAATCCTGTCAGGTGGTTCTTATCTGCTTCGTAGGCTCGCTGTGAGTCAGAATTGACTTGACAGCAGTTTAAGTTTGGCTTTGTAGAAATATACTACAAGCAGAATGTCCTCTGAAGGCTTTTCAAAGGTGCAAACAACGTTTAACTTCTGGATTTCATCTTTAGCCACCCATACATATCTACCACAGGATAAGAAAACTGCACAGTCATCTTCAGGCTTCCTATAGCTTTGAATTTTGTCTCCCTTGACCAAAAACCATTGCTTTTATTATCGTATTTCCTCTATTTTCACATCTCCAGCCTCTTCATATGTAATACTTCTACTTCAAGGTACTGGAGTGGAAAGAGTACTCTATTTTATGTTGAGAGTGAAAGAACAAATGTATGCGTGTGTGTGTGTCTAAATTTTATTGTAGTAAAGAAAATTGTTTATATATATGTATAAAACAATTTGCTGTTTAACCATATTTAAGTGCACAGTTCAGTGATATGTGATATTAACTATATTCCCAGTATTGTGCAACCATAAACACTTACCAGGTTCCAAAGCTTTTCATCACCCAAATAGTAAGTAGTACTCACTAAGCAGTTATTCCTCCTTTCCTCCACCAGTGTGTCTTTAGGGGTTGCAGACTGCAGCAGATGATACTGTCAGAGGGGGTGACACCGAAATGACTGTCCGTGAAAACATTTGTCATCAGCCCAGCACATCGACAAGGCCAAAACACTGCGCTGATTTACCTTTTGACCTTTTAATGCTCTTCGCTCAGCGCTGCCATTGTTGCTCGGTTACCACGGTGCTTCCAGTCACCTAAGTCCGTGGGCACTGCCGGAAGCGTGAGCTGTTGTTCCTGATGCTGTGGGTACTTTTGTAGTCATTGATTTTGTCAGATTTTCTGGTGTTTTAGTATTGCAAACTTATATCAATAATTTTTTAAACAATAAATTTGTAACTAAGGGAAACAAAGGAGCAATATATAGGGATTATGATTTATGAGTAGCAGTAGTACAAAGAGTGATAGTAAGAATTCTGTACGATTTGGTACTGGAGAAGATCGGGGTCGGGGGATGACACCAACCCTAGTGACTCTACTTTTGTCTCTATGTATTTTCCTATTCTAGGTATTTCATGTAAGTGGGATTATATTTTTGTCCTTTCTTGTCTGACTTATTTCACAGTGTAACATCTTGAAGGTTCTTCTGTGTTGTCCTCTGTTTCAGAACTTCTTTTCTCTTTTATCTGAGTAATATTTCATCATACATATCATCCAGATTTTGCTTATCCGTTTATCTGTTGGCGGACACTGGAGTTGTTTTCACCTCTTGGCTACTGTGAGTGATGCTGCAATGAGCACTGGTGCACAGACAGTCCCTTGTCTGTGTCCTCTAGTGCTACCGTAACAGAAATGTACAAGCAGATGGCTTTAACGAAGAGTTTGTTCTCTCACAGTGCAGTAGGCTGCAAGTCCAAATTCAGAACACTGCCTCTAGGGAAGGCTTTCTTTCTTTTTTGGCTCTGGAGGAAAGTCCTTGTGATGCATCAGTCTTCCCTTGCTCTGAAAGCATCTCAGCACAGAACTGCACTAGGTCCAAAAGACATGCTGTCTTTCCCACGTGGCACTGTTTCGGTGCTGGCACGAGATCCTCAACTCTCATCTTGCTTCCCTTTCCTTTTCTGTCTTAGAAGGTACAGAAACACCCTTTACTTTGAATTAGGGATGTGACCTATCAGGGTGTTACAATCCCAACCCTCATCCTCTTTAATATAAAATTACAATCACAGAATGGAGGGCAACCACACAATACTGGGAAATATAGCTAATTTGATACACACAGCCGCACAGTACAGTCAAATTGATACACATAGTTTTGGGGGGACACAATTTAATCTGTGATATCCAGTTGTGAACAAGATCTGTCTCTGGCTGTGTCTTTAAGTCAGGTTTGTAGGTGACTTGGAATATTTGTATACAGTTCTTATTTAGCCATACTTAGTGCAAGAAAAGGCTTGAAGTATTTTCAATGATTTTAAAGCAGCATGTGCAGCCAGTGAAGATGATTATGAAGAATTTGTTGTGAGTAGGGGTTGGTTCAGTTCGTTCAAAGTACGGGTAAATTTACATGGTATTAAAGGGTGTGCTCAGCAAGGAAAGGGTCAGCGATTTAAGAGGACACGCGTTGATGTACTGGTTGCAACAGCGAGCTCAAGCTTAAGAGCTGTTGTGAGGATAGGCAGGCCTGGGCAGTGTTTTGTTCTATTGTACATAGCATCACTTGGAGTCACAACTGGCTCCCTGGCATCTGATTAGCAAAAAGCAAGTAGGAGCTGTCTCTAAATTGAACTTCCAGAGCCCTCAGATTGCCTCTACAACTGTCTCTTTGAGTTTCTGCTTTTAGGGGAGGGCTCCAGTTTCTGTATATTCTTGCCAACACCTGTTGTTTTTCATTTTTTGGATCATTGCCATTCTAATAGGATTAGGGAGTATCTCATTGTGGTTTTGAACTGTGTCTCCTGGGTACAGTGTTTTAAGTGTGTGGCTGCTAACCAAAACTTTGGTGGTTCATATCCTCCAGCAACACCTTGAAAAACCTGTGAGGGCGGCTCTGCTTTGTCCTATAGGATCACTATGAGTCCAAACCAACTAAAGGGCAATAGGTTTGAGGACCGTTTGTTTGTTGTTTCCTTTTTTAATAACTGATAATGTTGAAATGGAAACCCTAGTGGCATAGTGGTTAAGTGCCGCATCTGTTAACTAAAAGTTTGGCAGTTCGAATCCACCAGGTGCTCCTTGGAAACTACAGGACAGTTCTGTTCTGACCTCTAGGGTCACCATGACTCAGAATCAACTCAACAGCAGTGGCTCTTGATAACATTGAGTGTCTTTCCGTGTGTTTGTTGGCCATCTGAATATCTTTGGTGAAATATTTGTTCAAGTCCTTTGCCTATTTTTTTGACTGGGTTGTTTGTTGTTATAAGTTATTTATTTATTTAATATATATGTTGGGAATTAAACCATTTTCAGATGCATGGTTCCTGAAAATTTTCTGCCAATCTGCAGGTGATTCTCTTACTTTGTTGATGAAGTCCTTGGATACAGTTTAATTTTTATGAAGTCTTATTTTGCTGCTTGTGCTTTCATTATCATATCTGATAATCCATTGCTAAAAACTGGGTCCCACAGCTGTGCCCCTATATATTTTCTTGTAAGAATTTTGTGATTTTAGTTTTCACATTTAGGTTCTTGATCCATTTTGAATGGTTTTTGTGTATGAGATGAGGAAACCCTGGTGGTGTGGCAGATAAATGCTGCAACTAAAAGGTTGGCAGTTCGGATCCACCAGGCACTCCTTGGAAACTCGATGGGGCAATTCTCTTCTGTCCTGTGGTATCACTATGAGTCAGAATTGACTCAGTGGCAATAGATTTGGTTTGGGTTTATGAGAAGTGGATCCCAATTCATTTTTTTCACATAGGGAAGTCCAATTGTCCCAGCACCATTTTTTGGAGAGACTCTTCTTTCCTCATTGAATGAACTTAGCAGTCTTGTTGAAAATCAGTTGATCACAGATATATGGACTTGCGTCTGGATTCTCAATTCCATTCCATTGATCTACCTGTCTATTATTGTACTGGTACCAACTGTTTTAATCACTGTAGCTTTCAAAATAGTATTTCTTAAAATCAGGAAGTCTAAGTGCTATAATCTTCACAGTTGCTTTAACTATTAGTGGTCAATGCTGTTGTTTTAAAGTCTTTGTCAAGAAAGCCTGTTATCTGAGCTTTCTTTCATTTTATTTATTTATTTATTTTTAATGGGCTATTAAGTGAATAATTTTTTTTTGGAAGCATCAGCACAAAATTAGTTCCTATAATGCAAAGATTAAAGATGTCCCAGTGTCCAACTCTGCCAAGAGTTAGACATCAATGATTCCCTCTGACCTTAGTTTTCTTCTTCCTTTCTTTGGGTTCTCTAATTTCTTACAACATCTCATTGAACTCATGGATCATATGTGATCTGACAATTAAGTTCATAAACTCACCCTAGAAAAAGTGCTACATCCCTCATTGCTGAATACCACTATGGTCACCTTCAGAGTACTCCCCTTGGGAAAGTATGCACCAATGCCAGAGCCTAGTCCACCCTTCAAAGAAATTTCGGAACTCTTTTTCTGAAATAGCCATCAGAGCTGTCGTTGTATTACCATTGATGTCCTGAATGTCCTCAAGGAATGTCTTCCTTTCATTATTTCCTTTATCTTCAGGTAAAGAGAAAAGTCAATGAAGGCCAGATCAGGTGAGCAGGGAGGGTGTTCGTATACAGTTATTTGTTGACTGGCTAGAAACTCCCTGAAAGACAACTATACAGTTAAGTTCATGAACTTGCTGCTGTAGCACTGTGCACAATGGCCATTCCAGAAAGAGTTCCAAAATTGCTTTCAGTGGTGGACTAGGTGCTGGCATTGGTGCACAGCTCCCTAAGGGGAGTACTTCAAAGGTGACTGTAGTAATATTCATCAGTGAGGCATGTAGCACTTTTTCTAGGATGAGTTCAAGAGCTTGTCAGACCAGGTATAAAGGGAACAGCTGAGAAGGTTTTAAGGGCTGGTAAATCCCAGATTTGTGGGTTAGGTGTAGACTTTTTCCTGGCCCTCAGTCTCTGCCCACAAGCACTTCCCTTTCTTGCCCACTGCACTGTCTGCTGCAGGTCTCTCCTTTTGATGCTGGTAAGCTCTCTTTGCCCTGAAGTTGGATCTCCTTTTAGGCAAAGCTGACCAATCCCCTTGGTGAAAGACCACAATAACCCTATCACACTGTCAGAGTGAGAGTTACAAGACCATGGCTCTAAAGGCCACACACTCAGAGTAATTCATCCAGGACAGCCAGCTTGTTCTGTTTCTCTGTAACCTTCATGTTTTGTTTTGTTTTATTGAAAGCTGGGTATTTGAATGTGATAGTATGTTAACTCTGGAAATCAGGTTCTTTCCCTTCCCTGGTGTTTGATGTTTCCTTGTTTTGTTTCTAATTGTTGAAAATGCTAGGAGTCTCTTTCTGTAGTGGTTTCACCCCTGTTTTTGCAAAGGCCGCCGCCCTGCTTGTTTGTGTACACTGAAGTCCATATGCCTTAGCTTGTGTTCCGCTAGTATCTAGACACATTTCTCTGAAGGCCAGAAGAGGAAAAAACAAAATACCTCTGCCGGTCTTAACTGATCTTCTCTGTGATACTGGCACTTTCTCAACACTTAGCCAGGCTTGTAATGAGCCTAGAGATTAACATATGCCTTACCTTGGCCATACCTGTGGCTTTCTCGCTTCCCCTGGATTTTCCTTCCCGTCCTCTGGCCCTATTACAAGTCATGTTCTAGATTTAGCCCCAGGTAGCTACAGGCCAGGCTTCTGGCATTGCTAGCTGCTTGTCTGAGCTCTGAAATTAGGACAAATGGATATAGCACCTTACTTCAGTCTGAAAGACAGCTGCTAGACAGATTTGAATAGATAGAATAATTTGTAAATAATTTGCTTGGCTCCCTCTGGAGCCAGAGACCAGGCTGTCCTCTGGGGAGTACCGGTAACTGTGGCTTTAAGATTAACGATGACAAGCTGGGGACAGGGTACAGTAGAGAAAACTAAAACTTTCCTACCATTTTGCCTTTGCCTTTTCCTGGATTCATCATTCACTTGGTAGTTGTAATGCTTTGGCTGATTTCCAGAGTTCTGGTGAAGGTGGTTCTTCCAATTTTCATTCTCTCTCTTTTTCCTTTTTTTTGGTGTTTCTGTGGGGACTCAGGAACCTGCAGCTGTTTCTGTGCTTATGCTGACAGCCTGCTCTTCCTGCTGTTTGGGCCTGTCATTGACTCTTAAACTCTGCTCTTCTCATTTAGTCTATTATCATGGTCACTTTAATGTGCTGTACTAATTTCAGTTTTCCCTTTCTTACTCCACAGGGTTTTTTTTTTTTTGTCTTTCTGAATGAATTGTTATATATTTGTTGTAAAGAACCTCATCCAGTTTTTTTTTCAGTAAAACTACACACAGCAAAACATACACCAGTAATTTCTACATATATACTTCAGTGACACTGATTATATTTTTAAAGTTGTACAAACATTCTCACCCTTATTTTGTAAATTATCCAATTTCCATTAAGATAAACTCATTTCCCCCTCAGCTTCTCATGTAACCTTTCGAGTTGCTATTACTAGTTTGATCTCATATAGATAATTCTTTAAAAGACCGTAATGCTGAAGGCAGATATTGTTGCTAATTAAGCTAAACTGTTGTTTGCTTGAAAGATGTTTTAGGGGGATAGTTTCCATTTAATGTTTAAAGAGTATCTCTGGGCAGTAGTTTGGGGCAGGGGGTTGACAGTCTAACTGGATCCAAAAAAATCTAGGTTCGATGAGTATTTGAAGTTCTGTTCCACACTGCTCCCTCGCCCCAACTGACATCCTCACTTATATCAGGATTCTTCTATAGAATCTTAGAGCAAAAGGTTCACTAATGGAGCCAGGCATCATCCAGTTCTGGTCTCATGGCAAAAACCAAAAAACCAAACCCAGTGCCATCGAGTCAATTCCAACTCGTAGTGACCCTATAGGACAGAATAGAACTGCTCCATAGAGCTTCCAAAGAGCACCTGGCAGATTCAAACTACCAGCCTTATGGTTAGCAGATGGAGCACTTAACCACTACACCGCCAGGGTTTCCAGGTCTCCGGGCAAAGGAGGGCAGTTATTCATGGAGGCAGCCAGATTCAGATTCCATTTCCTTCTCCCTGCTGCTCCAGGCAGAGAGAGACCAATTGTATCTTGGGTGGCTACTGGCAAGCTTGTAACACCCCAGGCACTGTGCAACTGTAGAGTAGAAACACTAAAAACAGTGTTAGGCCAGATGACTATAATGTTCTATGAAACCATGATCCTTAATTTCCAAACCAAGAAAACATGGAGTTTGGTTGTACATTATTAGCAATATCAGCAGCTGCTCTTTTGCTATTGTTGTTGCTGTAAATACATATAACAGCATTTGTCATTTCAATCTTATTTAGGGATACAGCTTAGTAAAAGCAGTCACATTAATCATGTGCAAATGTTACCCTTAATCAATGCTAAATTTCTTTACACCATAAACATCCATGGCTTCCAAGTTACTGAACCAAGGCCCGTCCCAAACATTTCAAAGTTTAGGGGTGAGGAGAGGCCTATCACTCAAGGGTACATAGTGGGAAGGGTGGTGCAGCTGCAGACAGTTTCAAGATGGCACCTGCCTTGAAGGCTTCTGGGATTTGTAGTTTGCCTTAGATTCCCTGGTTCTGTCTGTACTTCTCCGGCCAAATTTGGACTGCAGGTACCCCAGAACTGAGTTTCCTGAAAAACAGCTCAGAGGAATTTTGCATAGTTGTATGAGGGCTTATTTCAGTGTCCCAGGATATGATTAAAACCTTTGGTCTTTTGTTTTCTGATTGCTATCTGTTGAAACATTTTTGCATACGAGGTCTGGTTCCTGGGACTTTTTTACTTAAAAAGAAATTTAAAAGAGACTCTCAGGCTTTTTGGCTCCTGTCTCACTCCTCTCTGAGAGATTTCATACTCACAATGCTTTATAGGAACATGGTGGAGGTCTTGTCTTCCGTAACTTCCTCATGCTAAATCGGAGTGTTGTTCCTGTCTAGCTGAGCAGAACTATCCCCCTATCTGTTCTAATGATTTTTTTGTTGGTGGTGGTGGTGGGGTTTTTTGTCTGTGAGGTCTCATTTTGAAGAATATCCTGTGTAATCCAGATTGGATCTGGAGTTGCAACTTGGAGGAAACAAACATAATAAGGAGTTTAAAGGGACAAGTTTCAAAAATAAGCAACAAAGTCTTAATAAGGTTAAAAAAAAAAGGACTTGATGGAGATGTCTTCTTGTCTCACCCCATATGTTGTTAGCTAATTGTGATTGGGACTCTGTGAGTCATGAGACACTTTGCAAGTCCAGAGAATGACAATCAGTGCAGCCAATAGGGTCACACAACAACAGTGTATATTTTAGAGCATGTTGAGTCTAGAGAATGGAAAATATCAGTGAACAGCAACTAGGCATACTTAGCTGTTACAGACTTCTTTCTTAATTATCGGTAAGGTCTCAGTAATGACAGTCAAGAAGGTTTTCATTGGTCCAAATTTTCTATTTATTAAGTGTTAATAGGAAAAGTTAAAAGTGTCAAGTCTTCTGTGTTTTGTTTGAATGGCTCGTGTCAAAGGTTCCCTAAAAAGCAGATTTGTTTGTATACACACACACACACACAACACACGTATTTATACACATATATATCTATGTATGCATATGTGTTTATTTTAGCTTTCTGATGCTCAGTTGATGTGTCCTCATGAGTCTAGCTCCAGCTGCATCACACCTTCATGCCCGAGGACAAAGACCAATGACTGCAACATCATTTTTAAAGCACTTTCTCCTTTTAGAGATGACACATCAGTGATTAATACCTGCAGTTAATTTTCGGCATTGATGGTGGCACAGTGCTGGTTTTCCACTGGATGCCATCTGGTTCTTTACCAGGCTGTTAAGCAAGAGTAGTGTTTTTACCAGTTGCTTTGTCTGAGAGAATAGAGTCAATAATTCACTGTGTATCAGCTTTTTCGCCTGAGGCCTTCTTTTGCATTTTAGGTGTGTAAGACAATAGAACATAAGTTTTATTAGCTCTAACACTATCAGGATGTTGGCTGAGAATATAGCTATCTCTTGTAGTAGTGACCTAGCTCATGTCCTTATTCTTGATAGTGACCAACTAGATAAATCTGTTGTTTGTAAAGATGTTACAGTGTGTAAGTAATAGTTTGTTGTCTACTTCTAGGGCACAGACTACAGTCTCTTGGAATAATAATAAGAAAAAAAAAAACCTAAGGCTGTTTTGTTAACTCATGTCAGCTCAGTTTATGAGGCTACAGGACACTACTTTATTTTCATCTCACTAATAATTCAATCTGTCGTTTGTCCCACAGTGATTGACAAACTTTTGAGAAAAACTTCTCTAATTTGACTATACTATCAGTAAGAGTTAAAGCTCTGCTAACCCTACCCTGAGTATTGGACCAATGAGAACTCCACTGACTTTTGTTTTGCAATGTGCAATTCTTTGAAACCATAATGCTAAATCTTCAAACCAAAAAAACGTGAAGAGTTTGGTGGTGCATTATTAGCATTGTCAGCAGCTGCTCGTTTGTGGTTGATGTTGTAAAAGTTATGTAGCACAGCATTTGTCATTTCAGCCTTATTTAGGTGTACGGCTTAGTGATACCAGTTACGTTAACCATATGCAACCATCACCCTTAATCAATGCCAAGTTGCCTCTCACCATAAACAGAACCTCCCTTCGTAGGCTCTGCTCTCCGTCTCCCTCTTGCCCTGGTGAGCACTAGTAGACTTTGGTCTCTGTACACTTGCATATCACTGTGATTTATTTTGAGTGAGAGCATGTAATATTTGTATTTTTGTGACTGACATATTCTACTCGGTATAATATCTTCATCTGCATTGTAGCATGGATCAGGATTTCACTTCTCTTGGCGGCTGAGTCACATTCCACGTATGTATGTACTGCATTTTATTTTTCCATTCATCAGTTGATGAATATTTAGGTTATTTCCACTTTGGGACTAAGGTCACTAGTGCTGCAGTGAACACTGGTGTCTGTTTTAGTATCTTAGTGTAATAGAAAGAAAAAGTGATTGGTTTAAAACACACCCTACACTTATATGGAAACCCTGGTGGTATAGTGGTTAAGTGCTATGGCTGTTGACCAAAAGATGGGTAGTTTTAACCCACCAGGTGCTCCTTGGAAACTCCATAGGGCAGTTCTGCTCTGTCCTATAGGGTTGCTGTGAGTTGGAATCAACTTGATGACAATGGGTATAGGTACACTGATGTGATCTCATTAATGCAACAAAGAAAGTCCTGTTCCCAAGTAGGATTATACTCACAGTTTATAGGGGTTTGTGATTATATGACACATGTTTTGGGGGACACAGTTCATTCTTTACCAGTTTTTTTTGTCTCGCTCTTCAGTCACACACATGTAAACTCTAACTCTCTAAAATGTTAGTCACACAAATATTTGGTTGACACTGGCAGATTTAATGAATACAATTACACTTTTTTTTTTCTAAGTAGTTAATAAAATGTCAGAACTCGGAACCACGTCTTGTGCATCTCTACCCCAAGTGCACTTCCTCTGATACCCAGATAAGAAAGGTCATATTATAGGGACCACTTGCTAGCCTTCAGAGCACATACCAGGGCTGATTACATGGTGGAGGTGTAATGTGGAACCAAGTACTGATGCTGAAAGTTAAATCAAGTCCTTATAAATATAAGGATTCCATATGTAGATCAAGGACTGGGAACCAGGCACACACTTATAATATCCTAATTCCTCTGACACTTTAGAAATTTTTCACTGAGAGTCTTAGTATAGAATAAAACTCATATAATGCCATCTGATTTCTCTTTCAAGCTTTGTAGAAGTTTAAATCTAGCCAAATTATTATTTTTTATGTGTGGTAAGTATATAAAAAACAAATTGCTGTTTCAACATTTTATACATATACAGTTCAGTGATGCTGATGATATTCAGCATGTCATACAACCATAACCACTATTTGTTTCAAAATTTTCCCATCGCCCTTAATGGAATCTCAGTGCCTCTTTCCCACCAAACAATGACCCTCGCTTTGCCCCTTTCTATTCCTAGTAACCATTAATAGACTTTGGTCTGCATGTGTTTGCTGATAAATTATTCTCAAGTCCTACTTGCTTCTGTAATTCTTAGTTGTAACTAGGGTTTATAGCATCTTCATAGAAGTAAAGTGTCAGTAAGATAGCCTGTGTAGTGTGCTTAGCGCAGTGTGTGGTACCTAACAAAAACCAAACCAGACCTGTTACCATCAAGTCAATTCTGACTCCTGGTGACCCCAGAGGACAGAGTAGAACTGCCCATATAGGGTTTCTGAGGAGCACCTGGTGGATTCAAACTGCTGACCTTTTGGTTAGCAGACAAGCTCTTAACCACTATGCAAACAGGGTTTCTGTGCAGTACATAATAAACACTAAATAGCAAGTACTTGCTGAATGTAGTACATAAGAAGCACTAAATAAATGATAATAATTATTAGAGGTAAAGCACTTATGAAGGGTGGATACTACAAGTCAATTGTGTTATGATTCCTAAGCTAATATATATGTAGTACCAAACTGAAACCTCAGTGAAATGTGTGATTTCTGAAAACTGCCTCTGATTTCAGTTTGGGACCCACTCTGGAACCTGAGGAAGTTGTAAGCAAGCTGATGAATGGGATCCTGACTGAGCAGAAAATGATTTTTGTTCCATCCACTCTAAGCATATTATTAATAATGGAAAGGTAAGTGACAATTATGTTTGTTGATGTTAGAAGTTAAGATTTATCTAGAACGTGTTTTTATTCAGAGTTAAAATCTAATAGTTGATAAAGGACAATTGATGAAATGGAATTAGTAAAAATAATAAAGTTAAAGAGTCCATAAATTTTTTTATACCACATGTGCGAATTACTGATGCAAGATTGGTATGGCTTTTGGGATAATTTTGTGTGTGTGTGTGTGTGATTAAGTGAAAGTATACAATCCAAATTAGATTTGTATGCCCTCCTATCTGTAGCTCCTTCTGCTCTCCTTGCCTGGTGACAGCACCCTCCTCCTTTTCATTCTGTACATGTCATATGTTCTTAATAGTCTTGTGTCCCCTCCTCTCTAGCCTCTCCTCTCCCTTCTAGTAAGAGGCCAATAGGACAGCATCCTATAGATGCACAGAACTGTGAAGCACACACACCATAGCATCACATTGTGTCCCTGAGTTCACTCCACTCCTGTCCAAAGACAGGAGTGACCTCAGTCATGTTTTCTGGTCAGGGGCAGCAACAGATCTAGGGGTCATACTCCCAGGGGAACCCCCAGGCCACCAGACCATTAATTACAGTCTTATAGTAGAGTTCTTGAGGTTGACCCATCTTTTTCTCATGTTGCCAGTGGGACTCGACATTGTGTGCCCCGTCACAGGCTTTCAGGGTAAACTAACTGGCCAGTTTTGTGGGGTTTTTTTGTTTATTTTTTAAATTTAATTATTATTTTATCAAGGTAAAATATGTATACACCCAAACAGTTGCCTACTGGACAACTTCCATATTTAAAATTCAGTTCTACAAGTTTTTAAGTTACTTATTTAAAAAAAAAAAGAAGTTTGGATATTTCTGGATGTCATTGTTTTATAATAAATATGAAGTTTTTTTAAAAGCATTTTACTATAATGGAATGATAGGACAGTGACAGTGGAGGGAACCACAGTCAAGTTTTAATTTCAGTACGTAAACAGATACACCTTGAACTTTTATTTTATGTGAAATCATACTAAGCCAAGCCAGCCAAGTGCCATCGAGTCGGATCCGAAAAGCATAGGAATTTTTAAATAGTCTTTTATCCTTTTAGTGATCCTTGAACCTTGCTACTTAAAGTGTCATCCACAGATCAGCAGTGCCAGCATTGCCTGGGACTTTACTGACAAGTTTAGAGTCTCGGAGCACAGTTCCCATCTCCTAGATTAGAATCTGCATTTCATGAGCTCCTCAGATATTTGTATGCATAGTAAAATTTGAGAAGCACTTCTAAGAAACTGTAGCTCTAAACTTTGGTGCACTTTGGAAATTACCTGGGTGGTTAAAACATACTAAATGCCTATGGCCTACTCCCCAGGATTCTGATTTGTGCAGCCCAGATTTTGTAAGATGTAATGGTAGTCAGGGTAATTCTAATAATGCACAGCCATGATTGAAAACCATTCATTTAAAGAATACCTTTTCATAATCCGAGTGGCCCTAGTAGCATAGTGGTTGATCTACTCAGCTGTTAACCAAAAGGCTGGAGGTCGGAACTCACCATCTGCTCTTTGGGACAAATATGTGGCAGTCTTCTTCCATAATGATGTACAGCCCTGGAAACCCTACGGGATAGTTCTACTGTGTCCTGTAGGGTTGCTATGAGTTAGCTAACTTGACAGCATAGTTGACTGCTTATTAGTGACTTGGGAAAACTATATGGCAATGAAGTTAATCAGGTAATGAGGGAAAGGGAAAGGAAGCTGTAAGACAGCTGAGAGAAAAAGCTTTGTGCTATGTTTCATGAAAGTCAGAGTTTTCTGATTTTGTAGGGTAGAAAGATCACTTGGTAAGTCTGTTTTAAAAAAGTGGATTCCTGGTTTAGAGATCTGAACATGGTATATTTGAACTGTGACCCAGAAATCTGTATTTTAATAGGCAACTGCCCCTGGCAGTTGTCCAGAGATCATACTTGAAGAATTACTGCCGCAGAGACTGAAACAAATTCAAGAGATCAAATGGCTAAGTGACATGTATCAGGCTTGTTTTAGTCTCTTCTATGAGAAACAATGGTGGAACACACCTTCGGAGTTTAGGTAGTTTGATTCAGTTCTGGAAGTGCTTAGCACTGTATTTGGCACATTACTTAAGTAAACCCTCGATGATTACAGCCCACTGCTCTGGTAGTGCGGTAGTTAAGAGCTTGGCTACTAACCAAAAGGTCAGTAGTTCAGATCCACCGGCCACTGCAGGTGAAATGTTTGACAGCCTGCTTCTGGGAAGATTTATAGCCTTAGAAACTCTCTGGGGCAGTTCTGCTGTGTCCTCGAGGATTGCTGTGAGGCACAGGCAGCTCAGCAGCAATGGATTTGTGTTTGGTTTTTGGGGGGTTGGTTTTGGTTTATAAGGAGAAGAATTTTGCATGTTTTTCGTCACTGTATCCCCTGCACTTTGGACAGTGACTGACACAGGTGCAGCAATGTGGTTGTTAATCGACCATTTCCACTCATTTAACAGAGATTCAAAGTTTGTGCCCTACAATCAGATGAAGCTGTGTTTCTGTGACTTGCTAGCAATGTGAACACAGATGAGTTATTTAACCCCTTTGAAGTTCAGTAACATGGAGACAACAGTAGGACTTTGTAGGACCTTATAGGACTGTGAGAAATAAATAAAATGCTGCACTTGAAGTAGTCAGTTCCCAGTATGTACTCCATGAGCGTTTTATACTACTTATATACTTACTGCCACTGTTGGTATTGTAAGTCCCTGGGTGGTGCAAACAGTCAGGCACTCAGCTAATAACAGAAAGGTGGGGAGTTGAAACCGCTCTGAGATGCCTCAGAAGAAAGGCCTAGCAATCTACTTGTGAAAGATCACAGCCATTAAAAATGCTATGTGGATGTTAAAAGACCAGACGTGATGGTCTGATACACTGGACGGTCACCGGAGACCATGGCCCCTGGTCTTGCTCCTACCCCAGAGGTGAAACCAGCACCAAAGTCAGCTCTTCAGACAACAATTGGACTGGATTGTCAGTCCTGAGGCTGTTGGAGCAGCTCCCCTATAGTAATGAGATTGGAGGGTGGCGGGGAAAGGACAGGAGTTGCTTGGATGAATATGGGAAGTACAGGGTAGAAAGGAGGAGTGTGCTGTCACAGGGTTGGGATAGCAGGTGGAGTTACATAGGGGGTCTCTGGATGGGTTTTTATATGGCAAATTGACTTCATTCGTAAACTTCCACTTAACCACAATAAAATATAATAACAATAATAGTAATAACAGAAAACAAAAATTCTCACAGTTTAATCAATAAAGAACGTCATGACAAATGTAGGAAAGAAAAAAAAAGTCATGTGCAGTTCTACTCAGCAACACGTGGCTTTGCCATGAATTGGCAGCTGTTGTATCATTACTGTTATAATTCCTACCATTATTATCATTGCCCTTTTTTTCCTCTGACTGTGAGAATCTATCACTGATTTACCAAACTCAGTTTGGAAACCTTGGTGGCCTAGAGGTGAAGTGCTACAGCAGCTAACCAAAAGATCAGCAGTTCAAATCCACCAGGTGCTCCTTAGAAACTATGGGGCAGTCACTATGAGTCAGAATCAACTGGACAACAATGGGTTTGGTTTTTTATTTTGATGCTGTCGAGGCAGATCTCTGTGTATAGCTACACTGAAGAACGTATTCTCTCAGAGCCATTGGCATGTGACAAGTTACTAAACACTCTTAATGTAGAGATGGATGAAAGAAGGTTAGATCCCGCCAGATTCAGAATAGGAGCTTTGGTGGTGTAGTGGTTAAGAGCTTGATGGCTATAACCAAAAGAACAGCAGTTCAAGTCCACCAGCTGCTCCTTAGAAACCCAATGGGACAGTTTACTTTGTCCTGCAGGGTCCCTATGAGTCAGAATCGACTTGACAGCACCTAACAAGCAATTCAGAATACCCTGCTCAAGGAATTTTATATCAACATTTTCTTTTCACACATGAAGAACTTCAACTCAAAGGATACCATATTATGCACTATGCTCAAACCAAATGTTTGTCTGTGTTTTTGTTTAGTAATTCTACTTCTCCAATCACTTTTAAGAACATATTAATAATATTCTTAATTATCAAGCATAAAATTTGGTTCTATTCTTACTTGCTTTTCAGTGTCAGGTTTTTTTAAAAGCCTTCAACAGGTCAATTATTCAGTTTTATATAACTCCTCTCTTAGATTGTATGAAAAATATAGGAGTATATTTATTTCTTTTTTTATTGTTGTAAAGAATACATTTATTTTAAAAATTAAATATTTCAGGTCAATCCTACTCTAAAGAATGGCTCACTCTCCTTTTGAAAACGAAATGGATTCTTTTTGTTGTACTTTACATGAAAGTTTACAATTCAAGTCAGGTTCTCACACAAAAACTTAATACACACCTTGTTATGTGATCCTAGTTGCTGTCCCTACAATGTGACAGCTCCCTCTTCTCTCTGCTGTATTTCCTGTGTCCATTCAACCAGCTTCTATCCATTTCTGCCGTCTCATCTTACCTCCAAAGAGCAAGTGCCCATTTAGTCTAATGCAGCTAGTGAAGTCCCAAAGCCTACTCTTCACCAGTATCATTTTCTGTCTTGATAGTCTAGTCTAACCTTTGTCTGAAGAGTTGCCTTCAGGTGTGGTTTTAGTTTAGGGCTAACCGAGAGTTCAAGGTCATGCCTTTATTCCAGTCTCAATCAGACCGTCAAGTCTGGACTTTTTACCACAATTTGAGCTCTGCACCCCACTTTTCTGTCTCCATCAGGGACTCTGTTGTGTTCCCTATCAGGGCAGTCATTGGTCGTAGCTGGACACCATCTAGTTCTTCCAATCTCAGGCTGATGAAATCTCTGGTTTATGGGATCCCTTCTGTCTCTTGTGCTCAAATTTTCCTCATTTTTCGTGTCCTTTTCTGCAGGTGGCTTGAGACCAATAGATGCATCTTAGATGGCCACTTGATAGCTTTTAAGACCCCAAATGCCAGCCACCAAAATGAGATACAGAACATTTTCTTTATAAACTTCATTATGCCAGTTGACCTGGATGTCCCCTGAAATCATGGGCTCTGCTGCTCTGTCTCTTGAAGCACTTGGCTGTATTCAGGAAACTTCCCAGCTTTTGGCTTAGTCCAGTTGTGCTGACTTCCTCTATGTATGTATACTGTCCTCCTCTTTACCTCAAATAATTCTTGTCTACTCTGTGGTTAGTGAATACCTCTCTCCCTCTTTCCCCGTCCTTTTAACCATCAAATAATGGTTTCTTCTGTCATTAATGCTTCTTGAGTTCTTAGAATAGCGGTCTCATAGAGCATTTGTTCTTTTGTGACTAATTTTACCCAGCATAGTGTCTTCCAGCTTCATCCATGTTGTAAGATGTTTCTCAGATGGATCTTTGTTCTTCATTGTTGCTTAGTATTCCATTGTGTGAATATAAATTTACCATAATTTGTTTATCTACTGATTGATTGATGGGCACTAGATTGTTTCTGTCTTCTTGCTATTGTGAGCAGTGCTACAGTGAACATAAGAATGCATAGATCTATTCATGTAAGGGCTCTTTATTTCTCTAGGATATATTGAAGGAAACAGATTTAATGAGAAAAAATATAGTAACTGAGAGTTAAAGTTCTTAATTTTGTGTAAGATGAACATGTGCATGGTACATGATAAATATGTGTTTTTTAAAACTAAAAATTATTTTGCAAATGTACTTAATTTCCTTTTTTTTTTTTTTTTTAGGATCCTTCCTGAGCGTCTCTTGGCAATCTTAAGACGAAAGATAAATGTTAAGTTTGATGTAGATATTGGATATAAAGTTAAAGAACAATAAGTACCTGATTATCTTGAAAACTGATTGGTACCAAATGTTTAAGTTGATTTCATTTAACGTTAATCAGATTTTAATACATGTTTGGACTTCTGATTTCCTAACTACCCTTTTCTCTTCAGTGTCATCTCTTGTGGCTCTGAAAGTTATTATTTACTCCCACTTATTCTTTAGCTAAAAGCCTATTTCATGTGACACAGAGAGAAATACCTTAGGAGTTGATCTTGCAGAAAATGGAAAATACAAAACATGGAAGATGAAAAACACAAAACAAAGCAAAACCTTTTTTCAGTCATTCCCAAGATTTTGTGACTGATGTGAAAGTTTTGCATGATTTGTACTATAATTGTTTAAGATGTGTTTCTACATCTAATTATACTTAAATGTAATTTTATGTTAATTGATATGTTTCCTTTTCTATTGCACATGGTCAAAAGCTTCAAGCTCTCTAAATATAATGAAGGACTGTATCAATAGGCATTTTACAATGAATTTTATGTGATACAAGAAATAATTCTCAAACATCTTATCCTACTTGGCTTCCTGAGAGATACCTCACATTTTAATACCAAACATTTCAAAACAAAGAAACCAGAGCTGGCTACACTTCACCCAAGTATAGAGACGTTGCTGGAATTTGAGGCAGAGAATTAGGAGGATTTATACATAAATGGCAACAATGATAAATAGATCAAGCCTAAACTTCTCGCATTTCCGTCTTTTTATCCTGAACAGAGCATGGTTTATTAACCTTCAAATTAAAGGAAAATGGATGATTTAAGCAATGGCCTATTTTCTCTTTAATGTCTGAAAGTTTCCTGTTTATGAGACACGGTGAGATGAGACTACAAAATTAGACTTACAAATCAAAATTAAGTAGATATGTTTCTTTTAAGGGAAAATATTTTCAAGAGTACGTCAGACATACACACAAAGGGAAGACCTTTGATCTTTCTATTAGAAAGCTCATAATCAGAAAACTTAAGACAGAATCACCACTGACCCTTGTAGATTAGCTATAGTTAATAAACTAGGTGAAAGATTTTAATCTATTTTCTAAGCAGAAACTACTGTTTATTCAACATGTATCAGGTCCATTTCCTAAACATTTGACTTGTATTAGCTCATTCATGAAGTTAAATAACCTTATCAGCACCAGTGTAGGTAAGATAGTACCATAATCTATTTAAGGAAGGTTACTATAGATTCTGTGTTGTTGGGTGCCACTGACTTGATTCTGACTCGTAGTGACAGAGTATAACTGCCCTAGAAAGTTTCCTAGATTAATATTTACGGGAGTAGTTTGCTGTGTCTTTTTTCCTGAGGAGTTTCTGGTGGGTGTGAACAGCTGATCATTTAGTTAGCAGCTGAGCACTTAAGTAGTGTACCACTAGGGCTCCTTATAGATTCTATAGCATATGAAAAATTTTCAGAAGGGGTCATTCCTAAAAATCTCCCATTTTTCTGTCACCTACCATCTTCCAGCACAGAATTGAAATGCAATTACTATTGGACTGCCTTCTGCACTTAAAAAAACAAACAAACCCATTGCCATCAAATAGATTCCAACTCGTAGAGACTCTGTAGGAAAGATTAGAACTGCCCTATAGAGTTTCCAAGGAGCATCTGGTGGATTTGAACGTCCAACTTTTTTGTTAGCAGCTATACCTCTTAACTACTGTGCAACCAGGGTTTCCCATTCTAAACTTAGTTGATATAAATACATATCAGAGTCAAAAATGCTTGCTTTTTAAAACATCACTGCCTTTGAATAATGTTCTTAGTTTTGTCTTCATGAAGCAACTGAACCCTTAATGGCCCTCTAGGGTTATTAAAGACTGTACTCCATTGGAATCTCCACAGAGTTTGTGGATTTACCTAAAAACCTATCTTGTTACCTGAGAATGACACTGGAAGGTACAGAGTGTGTTACAGTCCGCTTCCAACACTCTGAAACAGATTCAATTGTTTATTCTTTTGATTAAGTCATACCTGTCCTAGCTTGTCAACTATCTGACAGTTAAGTAGGCTAGAAGAAAGCTTTTTAGTGAGACATCATCAAGATACCTTAGACCTAAATTGTATTAATAACTTTCTCCTTTTCACAGTAAACATGTTATGCCTCCTACCATGCTTGTCGGAAATTAACACTCGGGTGAACTTTGGCATTAATTATTATGATAAACAAGCACTATTGGATATTATACTTGCAGGATAGTAGATGGTTTGATTTAATGTCAGCCATGTATGAGGCACAGTTTGCCATTTAATTCCCCAGCAATCCTGTTGGATAAGAATTGTTAGAAGAATTGTTAGCAGAAGTAGCAGGGACCCAGAAAAAGAACCTTAGAGTCTGAAGTCCTACTCTCTAGAAAGGTAAATGACTATGGTAGGGGCTCTGAATTTTGTTCTTTGTGTTTTTTTTTAAAACCATGCTTTGATTTGCCAACTTCACATGATTATTTCTTCTTAGAGCTGCTGTGACTCTAAGTCTGAAAACTTTTAAATCTTACTTGAATAAAGTGAATTCTAACTCAGAACCCACTTCTCAACAGTTTAATGGGAAAGTCGATCTCAGCTATCATTAGGACTGCTTCAGGTCACATCATAAGAGGCTTACATTGTTTTGGTGTAAAGGAAAAGACTCCCTAACTGCCAACTGTCACAGTACTCTATAGTCCTAAACTAGGGGATCCTCTGATGACAGACAGCTTTTTATTGTGGGATCCAAAAATCCTTTCAGGACACACCACAAAGCCTTCATTTGGGATGCTATCATCAACCTGGGGTCCTGCTATAAAACTACTAGGCTCTACTGGCATCTCCCCTATTCCCTTGACAATCTCACCATGTTTGCCTTCAGAAAAACTTGCCTAACCCTACCTCAATGCCATCATTTCCATTTTCCAGAATCTACCATTTTTTAATTGCAAATGAGAGTTAGAAAGAGTGGGGAAATCAAGTTAAGGAAATGAGTTAAAATTGACTGTCAGTGTGTCTTAAACACAGAAACTTTAAGTGGACAGTTGTCACCCAGACTGAGTAAGAGATTTACTCCCGTGGACAGTTCTGTGTGGTAGACATAATTATCCCCATTTTATAGATGAAATAACTACAACTTGAGTTGTGCAAACTTACCCCATATCACCGAGCTAGTAAGATGTGAGGCTGGGGATTTGGATGCTGGGTCATCTAACTTTGCCACCATATAGGCTCATTGGAATTCTCAGAGAATCGAATCATTGCCCTAAACGCCCTCTACTTTCTTTTATCCAAACTTTCCATGGTATTCAATCAATATTTCAAAACCTGTCTAAAGTGCATTAGGAATTTTAGTGGTAACTGAAGCTATTCAACCTATAACTTGTTTTAAGGAGGAATAAAATTCTACAATGCAGATGCCTGGGAAAAGTTCATCTTTGGACAGGCCTAATATTATCACAGTCTTAAGTTTCATGGAATTAAAATACTGGTTCCTGAAAAATATGTCAACCTTGGATGGTCTTAATGTACACTCAACACCAAAACCTTTCCTGAAGTAGGTAGGAACTCCCATTTGATGCTAAAGACAAGAAAAGACTAAAATGGATGTCAAATTTCTGAAATTTGCTCTTGAACATTGCTTATCTAAAGCAAACAGAAGAAATAATGAAGTAAAAGAGCTGAACAGAAGATTTCAAAGGATGACTCAAGAAAATCAAGTATTGCAGTTTCATATGCAAGGACCTGGAGTTAGGAGGCCAAAAGACAAAAATACGATTATCTTTTCTCAAGGTGAAAGAACTGAAGAAAAACTTAAAGCCTGAGTAGCAATATTGAAGAATTCTAGGGGCAAATTGGAAGTCACAGTGGTGTAATGGTTAAGTGCTATGGCTACTCACCAAAAGGTCAGCAGTTCAAATCCACCAGGTACTCCTTCAAAACTATAGGGCAGTTCTACTCTGTCCTACAGTGTCTCCATGAGTCAGAATTGACTTGACAGCAGTGGGTTTGGTTTGATTTTATGAGTAAAAGAACTGAATGATGCAGGAAGCATCAAAAGAAGATAGAAAGGATACACAGTCACTGTACCAAAAAGAATTGGTCAACGTTCAGTCTTTTTAGGCACTAGCATATGATCAATAACCAATGCTAATGAAGGTAGGAGTCTAAACTGCACTGAAGATGTTGGGGACAAACAAGGTTCCAGGAATTGAGAGAAGACCGACTGAGATGATTCAACAAATGGATGCAGCACTGAAAGCGCTCATTAGTCTATGTCAAGAAATTTGGAAGACAGCTATCTGGCCAACTGACTGGAAGAGATCCATCTTTATGCCTATTCAAAAGAAAGGTAACCCAATAGAATGCAGAAATTATCAAACAATATTATTGACATCACACACAAGTAAAATTTTGCTGAAGATTGTTCGGAAGAAGTTTCAGCAATACATCGAGAGGGAACCTTCAGAAATTCAAGCTGGATTCAGAAGAGGGCATGGAACAAAGGATGTCATTGCCAGTGTCAGATGGATCTTGACTGAAAGCAGAGAATACCAGAAAGAGGTTTACCTGTGTTTCATTTACTACACAAAGGTGTTATAATAATTTATGGGTAACATTGTGAAGAATGGTTAAACACTCATGAGGAACCTGTGTATAGTTCAAGAGGCAGTCATTCAAACAGAAAAAGGGGATACAATATGTTTTAAAGTCAGGAAAGGTATACATCAAGGTTGTATCCTTTTACCATACTTACTCTATCCGTATGCTGAGCATATGATCCCAGAAGCTGAACTGTATGAGGAAGCACAGGGCATTAAGATTTGAGGAACACTCATCAACAACTTCCATTATCCAAATGACACAACCTTACTTGCTGACAGTGAAGAAGACTTGAAGCACCTACTGATGAAGATCAAAGACTTCAGTATGGATTATACCTAAACATAAAGATCACAAACATCTTCACAACTGGACCCAAAAGCAACATCATGATCAATGGAAAATAGATTGCATTGTCAAGGATTTTGTTTTACTTGGATCCACAATCAACACCCATGGAAGCAGCTGTCAAGAAATCAAATTACACATTACATCAGGCAAATATCCTGTAAAAGGCCTCTTTAAAGTGCTGAAAAGCAAAGATGTTACCTTGAAGGCTAAGGTGCACCTGACTGAAGTCATGGTGTTTTCAGTTGCCTCATATGCATGCAAAAGCTGGACAGTGAATAAGGAAGCCCTAAAAAAAATTGATGCCTGTCATGGATTGAGCTGTGTCACCCTAAAAAATGTGTGTAGCCATTTGGCTGGGCCGTGATTCTCAACCTTTTGATTGTCCTCAATTTTGTGATTTTCTGTGCTGTAAAAGAGGATTTCAGTGGGACTGTAAATCCCTTCCTAAGGTCAAATCCCTGCTCCATTTTAAAGGGTCTCCCTGGAGTGTGACTTGCACCACCTTTTATCCTACAAGAGACAAAAAGGAAAGGGAAGCAAGCAGAGAGTTGGGAGCCTCACACCATCAAGAAATGAGCAGTAGGAACTAGGAACAGAGCATGTCTCTCAGACTTGAGGTTCCTGTGCTAAGAGGCTCCCTGACCAAAGACTGATGCAATACAGGAACTTTCCTCCAGAGGACAGAGGGAGACCCTTCCCCTGGTGCAGACATCCTGAATTTGGACTTGTAGCCTACTAGACTCTGTAAGAATAAACTTTTGTTAAGCCATCCACCTGGTGGTATTTCTGTTAGAGCAGTACCAGATACCCAGAACAGAATTTGGCACTGAGAGAGTGAAGTGCTGCTCTGACAAATGCCTAAAATGTGGAAGAGGTTTTGAAGCTGAACGGACAGAAGACTCACAGGGAACTGAGGAGAACTGTTAACACCAAAGAATATGCAGATGGTGAGAAACAACAGCAGAGGACCAGCAGCGGCGGTGGCAGCAGAACAAGAGGCAGCACTGGAGCTGACCCACAGAGCAAGAGTGTAAGTTCCTGTGCACAGAGGTTTTCTGTTGGGGCCTTTGGGGGCTTGACTCAGTAGAGCTAGCCTTGCTGAACCATGAAGTGAGAAAGTTGAGTGCCTGTGTGCAGTAGACTTCCTGGCAGAGTGGGGTGCCTCCATGCACTTGAATCAGTGGAGCTACAGAGCTTTGAAACACTTGCCCCAGCAGGGCAGATGTGGGTCTGAGGCCCAGGTCATGAGGCCATAGGAAGCAGATGCTGAAGAGACAAAGAGCATGAGAAGCTGAGCTGCCTCAATCTCAAAAAGTATGGCCATGACCTTAGGGGCTTGAAAGGAGGGAATTGTGTTTGTAAGGGTGTTTGTAAGAGTGGAATTGCCACTCATTTGGGCTTAGGGTGCACATAAAGCCAAGGGGCAGAGTTGCTGTCCTAGTGGGCCTGGAAGGCAGAGCTGTAACAGGGCCAAGGGGCTTCCACTCCAAATTTAGAGAGTGTGGCCAGTACCTAGAGTTTGGAGGGCAGGGTCTATTGTGTAAAATGTCGCAGAGAGCTGAATATTATTTTTCAAAGCTTTGAGGGCTAATGCTGACCTGATTGTTGCCTGTTTTGCGTTCCCCTTCTCCAGTTTTAATGGAAATGTCTAACTTTTGCCTGTTCTGCCATTGTAACTTTCGAAGAAGATAGCTTGTGTTCTAGGTTTCACAGATGTATAGAAGTTTTTGTATTTTGGACTTGGAACTGGTTCAAGACTTCTATCACCTGGGGTGGACATGTTTTCGCTATTACTTATGCTGTGATAGGATGAATGTAGTACATATTTCAAAGACGTGATTTTTGAGGGGGCCAAAGGAAGGAATGTCATGGATTGAATTGTGTCCCTCCAAAATGTATGTGTAGCCATTTGACTGGGCTGTGATTCTCAGTATTCTATGATTGTCCTCCATTTTGTGATTTTCCTATGTTAAAGAGGATTAGGGTGGGACTGTAAATCCCTTCCTAAAGTCAACTCCCTGCTCCCTTGAAAAAGGGGTTTCCTTGGAATGTGGCTTTCACCTACAAGAGAAAAGGAAAGGGAAGTAAGCAGAGAGTTGAGAACCTCACACCATCAAAAAGCAGCACCAGGAGTAGCGTGTGTCCTTCCGACCTGAGCTTCCTGTGCCAACATGCTCCCTGACCAAGAAATGATGCAACATAAAGACTTTCCTGCAGAGGACAGAAGGAAAGCCTTCCCCTGGAGCAGACATCCTGAATGTGTGGACTATGTAAGAAGAAATTTTTCTTTGTTAAGCCATCCACTTGGTGGTATGTCTGTTAGAGCAGCACTAGCTGACTAAAACCATGTCTTTGAATTGTGATGTTGGTGAAGAATATTGAATATAAACCATGAACTGCCAGAAGAACAAACAAATCTGTTTTGGAAGAAGTGCAACCAGAGTGCTCCTTAGAAGCGAGGATGGTAAGACTATATCTCATATACTTGGTACATGCTATCAGGCGAGACCAGTCCCTGGAGGAGGCATTCATGCTTAGTAAAGAAGAAGGTCATCAAAAATGAGGGTGGTCCTTAACAACATGTTTGACACAGTGGCTACACAACAGGCTTAAGCATAACGACGATTGCAGTGGCGGTGCAGCACTGTGCAGTGTTTCGTTCTGTTGCACATAGGATTGCTATGTGTTGGAACCAACTCAATGACATCTAACAACAAGCAACCTCCTAAGCTGTGAAGAAATAAATTTCTGTTTTGTTAACTCTTTCCACTTGTAGTATTTCTGTTATAGCAGCACTGGATAACTGTGACTATTCTCCTAAAGCAATAGAAAGCAAAGATAATCACCGTAAATGAACTTGGTGGTAAAATATGGCAGACTGGATGACAAATAGGCATAGATTGAGTAAAGCTTTCACCAAATATTTTTACAATGAAAAAGACCTGAATTTATTTGACAGAAACAGATATAGATCCTGTGGGCAGAATGACACTAAAGTTAATGGAGAACGAGAGAAGTAGGGGAACAAGGAAGGACAGACTGAGAACCAGGCTAAAGACAGAAACTTGGTCTTTGTTACTATGGGAAAAAAGAACAGGATTGATATGTAGAGGTGAAACAAGAGAACCAAAATTATGCTGAGGCTTTCTATGAAATGTGAATTGGGGATTTGTTTCTTTAGAAAGACACTAGATTTTGAAGCTACAAGGAGAAGTGTGTATGTCCTTTAAAGAAGTATCTAGTGCTATTTTATCAGTTTGGTAATACACAGAACCCTTAACAATGAACAAGTAAATCCCTCCAGGAAGAAAAAGAAAAAGAGTACATATTTGGAGATATCAATTTCCAAACCTCTGCTTAGTAGACTATTACCGTTGGCCTAAACAAACAATAGATTAAAATAATGTGTATACATTTCATAACTTTCTCATTTGTGGTTTCCAAAGAAATGATGGCTTAGTGTTAACCTTTTTTTCCCACCATACCTTCTAGTCCCTGAGTGGTGTAATTCATTAAGTGCTTGCCTACTAGCCAAAAGTTTGGTGTTTCTCAAACCCACCCACAGGCACCTTGGAAGACAGACCTGGTAGCAGTCTGCTCTGAAAGGTCACAGCCTGGAAATTTTGAAAGGTCACATCCTGGAAACTCTGTGGAGCAGCTTTGCTCTCCAAAATGGGATCGTCATGAGTCAGATGCAGTGTAACAACCAGCAGTAACAACAAACCAAAGCCAGTTACTCGACAGCTTCACTGAAGGAGAAAGTCCTGGCAATCTGCCTCCATAGAGATTACAGCCAAGAAAATTCTGTGGAATAGTTCTATTCTGTAGTACATGGGGTCATCACGAGTTGGAATTGACTCTATGGCAACAGGTTTAGTTTTGCTTTGTTATCGATGGTAGGTGCTGTCATGTCCCTTTCAACTGCTCCTCCTGCGCCATCCTCACAGTTGTGCTTGAGCCCATTGTTGCAGCCACCATGTCAGCCTATCCCACTGAGGATTGTCCTCTTTTTCAATGACCCGCTACCAAGCATGATGACCTTCTCCAGTGACTGATCTGTCTGGGAAACATGTCCATAGAATATGAGATGAGTCTCCCCATCCTTGCTTTTAAGGAGCATTCTGGCTGTACTTTTTTTTTTATTGTGATTGAGTGAAAGTGTACAATCCAGTTTAAATTTGCATGCCTGCCTGTCTGTGGCTTCTTCTGCTCTCCTTGCCCTGTGAGGCTTTACTTTTTCTAAGACAGATGTTTTCATTCTTGTGGCAGTCCATGGTATGTTCAGTATTCTTCACCAACACCATAATTCAAAGGCTTCATTTGTTCTCTCTTATTCCTAGTACAGCTTTCAAATGTATACGAACTGATTGAAAACACCATGGCTTGAATCAGGTGCCGCTTACTCCTCAAAGTGACATCTTTGCCTTTCTAACTCTATAAAGAGGTGTTTTACAGCAGAGTTGCTCAGTGCAATGTGTATTTTTATTTCCTGACTGCTGATTCCATGGGTGTTGATCATGGATCCATGTAAAATGAAAACCTTGACAATTTCAATCTTTTCTCTGTTTATCATGCTGTTTCTTATTGGTCCAGTTGTATTTTTGTTTTCTATATGTTAAGTTGTTCACCTACCACAAATTTATGGTTTACCTACTGCAAGTTACAATTTTATATCAAGTCACACACAAGAATGGCTCTGCTCTGAAGATAAAATCTAAGCTATACTTCTGCAAGCCTTCTTTCACATACTTTTACGGCACTTGCTATTCAAATGCTATCACTCATATTGATATAATTATTTATGATCCATATTATAAGTCTGCTAGTTACCCTGTTCTATACTTCTAAGTTTCTGGTTATTATTATCTGTATAATACGTAATTACATCCTTAAATTCACAATGTGGAGATGGCTTCCCAGAGGGACATTAATGAAATGAGAAAAGAAAAAGACAAAGTTTGGAAGGTGTTTTAGTCAGCTAGGGCTGCTCTAACAGAAATACCACAGAGTGGATGGCTGTAACAAGGGAAGGTTTATTCTTACACAGTCCAGTAGGCTACAAGTCCAAATTCAGGGTGTCTGCTCCAGGGTAAAGCTTTCCACCTTGTTGGCTCTGGAGGAAAGTCCAGTACTGCATCAGTCTTTGTCCAGGGAGCGTCGTGGCACAGGAGTGCCCTGGCTCAGGTCTGAAGGAAATGCTTTTCTCCCGGTGTTGCTTGCTTGACGGTGTGAGGTTTCCAAATCGCTGCTTGCTTTTTTTTCCTTTTATCTCTCGCAAGATGAAAGGATTAAGCGTGGGGCAAGCCATACTCCAGGGAAATGCCCTTTACAGAGGAGCAGGGAGGTGATCTTATAAAGTGATTTATAGTTCCACTGTAACTTTTAACATACAGCATAGGAAAACCACAAAATGGAGGACAGTCACAAGATACTGAGAGTCATGTCCCAGCCACAAGGCTGCACATATTTTTGGGAGGACACAAGTCAATCCATGACATCCCACCCTTCGGCACCCCCAAAATCACATCATAGAAACATGTAACACATTCATCTTATCATAGCAAAATCATGTCCATCCCATATGATAGAAGTCTTAAATCAGTTCCAAGCCCAAAATACAAAAACTGTTCTACATCTGCGAAACCTAGAAGGTAAGCTATCTGCTTCTAAAGGTACAATGGCAGAACAGGCACAAGTTAAATGTTCCATTGTAAATAGGAGAAACTGCAGAGAAAGAAGGCATTAACAGGCAAAAAGTGAGTGAGCAGAACACGTTACATTAGCCCTCAAAGCTTTGGAAATACTCTTACATTTTCTGAGACATTCTACACAATGGCCCTGCCTTCCAGTCTGTGGGTATTGGCCACACTCTGGTTTCTGAGTGGAGACCCCAGCCCTGTGCTACAACTCTGCCTTCAAGGCCCACTTGGAAAGAAACTCTATGCCCCATTGGCTTTAGGAGCACCCTAAGCCCAAATGAGTGGCAATTCCACCCTTACAAACACAGGACACCATGGTTCCATGCTTTCAAACCCCTGAGGTCATGGCCATACCTTTTGAGACTGAGGCAGCTCAGCTTCTCATGCTGTTTGTCTTTTCAGCTTCAGCTTCCTGTGACCGCATGGCCCGGGGCCTCAAGCCCACATATGCCCTGCTGGGGCAAGTGTCCCAAAGCTTTGTAGCTCCCTGATACAATTGCCCGGAGGCTCCCCACTCTTGCTGGAAAGCGTCCTGCACAAGCACTCAGCTCTCTTGCTCTGTGGGTCAGCTCCAGCACTGCCACTGGTTCTACTGCTGCCACCGCTGCTGCTGCTGCTGCCACCAGAAGGCATTTCAGTTTAATAAGTACCTACATTCCACAATCCACACCTTGGAAGCAGCAGTCAAGAAATCAAATGATGCTTTGCATTGGGAAAATATGCTGCAAAGGACCTCTTCAAAGTATTCGAAAATAAGGATGTCACCTTG